>OW052096.1:0-10000000 GCA_932526535.1 Caradrina clavipalpis
GAACCTAACCTGAGCGAACCTAACCTGAGCGAACCTAACCTGAGCGAACCTAACCTGAGCGAACCTAACCTGAGCGAACCGTGGCGGCTGGAAACAGATAGCGACTATTGCACTGCAAGGCCCGGCCAGCCACGACTGCCTAACGGAAAATCCACATAATTAAATAAAAATAGGAAATAAATATATATGTTAAAATATGGCGCCTACACTATTTAAAGGTATGAAAAAGGTAACATAAGACGGACTACAAACAACATAATAAACAAACACACACTCAAACACACTTATTAAAAATACTCAAAAAACACAAAAGGAACGAACTAGACTGATGGATAGAAAATTGATGGGCTCAAGGTCGCGCAATGTATTGACGGACGTCAAGAGTTTGCGCGACCCTTGAGAATGGAAAGCATAACACACCACAGAATATATATTTACTTATTTATTTATTAAAGTACAAATAAAACAATATGATTTCAACATACAAAACCATTACACATAATATTAATACAAACAAAAACCGCAGAAACAAAGGAAGCAATGAATAAACAAAAGTATATAATAACCAATATATAAAAACAACATACAAAAGAATAATTAAACATAGCAAAACTGACAATAACTAAAAATGATTAAAAACGCCCCTGCTCATGGCAGGGAATGGAGACCAGAATTTATTATAAAAAAAAAAAAAAAAAAAAAAAAAAAAAAAAAAAAAAAAAAAAAAAAAACCTGAGCGAACCTAACCTGAGCGAACCTAACCTGAGCGAACCTAACCTGAGCGAACCTAACCTGAGCGAACCTAACCTGAGCGAACCTAACCTGAGCGAACCTAACCTGAGCGAACCTAACCTGAGCGAACCTAACCTGAGCGAACCTAACCTGAGCGAACCTAACCTGAGCGAACCTAACCTGAGCGAACCTAACCCGAGCGAACCTAACAACACATTCTAGAATTCTAAATCTAATAAGGTGGAACATCCAAGATGGCAGAATAACAAAAAAAAAAATTACAGGTATTACAATAAAACACGCTACAAGCCCTCCTTTTGGCCACCTCGATATTCGCTAGTACATTTGTTTCACTCGCAGCGCGCAGCCTGTCGCCGCTACGTTGCGCGCGACGCAGCTTGCGCCGCGTGTAGCGTCGCATGTAGCGTCGCCGGTAGCTGTGGCATACTTCATACGTTGTTTACCATTTGTTTTCGCCTCTCATCGCTTGTCGCGCCTCATGTCGCTTCGCAATACGTGTCGCGGTTGGCTGTTGCCAGCGGGTAACTCTCATAGTCCGATGGGACGGCAATCCGACACGACCGGAGAGAGGTGCATGCATGACCAACCGCTTTATGCGCTTTCCGAGGCACGGGAGTGTCACACCACCAACCACTAAACTCTAAGCTGCTACTGAGAAATTCTTAATGGAAAATCACAATAACACTTTTTGCCCGACCTGAGAATCGAACCCAGGAGTCCGCAGTCGCGCTTGCGACCACGAGACCAACGGGGCAGTTACATTAATTAATTTCGATTTATTCATCGCTCCCCAGGCCCAAATATTATTTTTTATATGAATTTAGGATTCTATAGTAATTTAATGAAACCACGTGATTTATAAACAATCGTTTTATTTCGTCTCTATCAAAAGAAATTCGACTTATTTTCGATCGGGTCGTTTCGTCGTATAAACTATAATATGTATGTATATTATTTACAACATCGTAAAATTACGTTTCGCGGAGACCCAGGACGCCGGGAAAATATAAACGGACATTTATGGCGTCTCTGGGTCACCGTAACAAATAAATTATAAAAAAGACGTGCGCATAACGCGGCAGCGCCTTGCGCGGCGGCGCGGAGCGCGGCAGTGACTAGCGCGGTGGCGGCGGGCGCGGCTTGGCCGTCGCGTACGCTATCTCCGATAGGCGCACATCAATGGGAGCGCGCTCGTCGTACAGCGTCGGCGCCTGCAGGATAATGCCGGCCGAGCCTACTACCACGGCCAGCGTGAAGATCCACAGGAACAATCGGTCCAGCACCATCGCCACATACTTCCAATCCTCTTTCACCTGCGGGAAACAATCACGTTGACTCTAGTTCCGCGAATCTTAACCTACAGTAGACGCAACGAAGGATCTGATCTCACCCTAGTAGACTCCTCTTCTTTGCGCGTCTGCTCAGCGATATAGTTGATGCCATCGATGGCCTTATTCAACTCTGGGCAGCGGTGCCAGCGGCGCAGAGCGTCGCAAAGCGCGGGCGCGTCGTGCAGACGACACGTCCGGCACGCGCTACAGGCAGGCACGCCTGGCGCGCCCGGCCCCACGCCACCCAGCGGCGAGCCCTCCTCCCACGGCGTGCTCTCACTGACCGCCGTCACCAGCCCTGCACTGCAAGCAACATCGCAAACATGCCTTATGCCGCGCACTCACACGCACTAGCTGTGCGCTCAGTGGTGATACTCACAAGCGGCTGCGGTGCGGGTCCACGCGGTAGTGCGGGCGCCGCATGACCAGCAGGCGCGGCAGCACGTGAATGAACACGCGCCGCACCCACGGCGCCATCGTGTGTGTCTGCGGCGATCGGAAGTGTACGTTCAGCACCACCACCGTCACGCATATACTGCACCACAATTTAAATCTTTCTTTAATTCTACGAACATTGAGTTACAATGGGGATTCGTTTCACTTTAGGCTGTCGAGAAGAAGTACCTGAATGTGTCGAGGATCATGGTGAAGAGCACGAACTTGCCGAGCAGCGGCACGACCAGCGAGGTGGGCGGGATGATCTCAGCCAGTAGGAGGAAGAACACAGTGAGCGACAGCAGGATGGAAATGGACAGCGACACCTTTTCGCCGCTGTCCGAAGGCAGGTAGAACACCAACACCGTGAGGAACGAGATGCCCATGCACGGGATGATCAGGTTCACCGTGTAAAACAGCGTCTTGCGCCTCATCGTGATGTTGAACGTTATGTCCAGGTACGGCTCGTCGCAACACGTGTAGAACTTTTCGTTTCTGACGGACAAATATAGCAACGGGTTATATAGAGAGATGTGGAATACATCTTCAAAAAATAAGGGGTCGAATAAATAATAATGGGCTGATCGACAAGCGACAGTACATGGGCGAGTGTTACCTCACGGCGGGCACTTCGAGGATGTCCCACTCCACGGAGGTGTAGAACTCCGACAGGTCTACGCCCAGCTCCACCACGTTGGTGCCGTGCGTCTCGTCGATGTGCCGCAGGTCCACCTGAGCACACACCGCTATGTATCACACAATAAATAGTATGCTGCCACACTCACATTTCGCCGACCACGGCGCTCGGTTACCTGGAAGCCATCGTACGTCCACGAGCCAAACTTCATGACGCAAGTCTGCTGGTCGAAGGGGAAGTATTCGACGTCGATCTCGCAGGAAGACTTGTAGATGGCGGGCGGCCGCCACTCCACGCGCCCTGTGTAGTTCAGTGTTGCCTTCGTCGCTAGCGTCACCTCGAAGTTGCCGTCGGCACTGTGGCAGCAGCACGGTTAGCACTCTAGTGGCATGACATTCACTCAGCAATACTCAGCAGGAAGTAGCTCACACTCACTTGTTGTAGAGAACGATGTCGGGTCGCCAGATGTGGTCGGAGGGCACGTGAAGCATCTCCACTCCACCGTACTCCCGCGGCTCCCACGACAGTTTGTAGTCATACCAGCTCTGTGAACATGCGAGACAAGAGGGCTGTCAGTTCGGCTCTACAGCGACGAGTGGAGGCTTCCGAGGAGACCCTTACCTGCTCCACCCACAAGTTGGTCGTCATGATCTGATTCTTAAGGTTCTGTAACAGAAGCAGAGGGTCATGTAACACGCGGCAGCACGGGCGGTGGCAAGGCACGCGCGAGTGTCAGTAAGGCTCACCACGTCGATGAGCTGGCTCAGCTTGAGCTTGATGCGCACGGTGAGCGCGTCGCTGACGTTGAGCACGGGCCGCACGAGCTTGTTGTAGTTGGACAGCAGGTCGTCGTACAGGCGCTTGGCGTCGGGGTTGGCGGCGCAGCCGGCGAGCGCGGCGAGCGCCACGAGCAGCAGCAGCGGGGCCGCGTGGTGCGGCGCGGCACGGCGCGGCATCTCCGCCGGCGCATGACGTCAGCGCATCGCGCCGCCACCGCGCGCCGCCTGCCCTCTCTCTGTACACACAGCGCGCTCCCTTACACAACATGCCACATCACCATTGTCAGGTGACATGTTATTCATCGGGGAAGTTAAATCTGTCATGAAGCTCCTAGGAAAACTCCTCGAAAAGCCGAAAGTTCTTAAATAATCTTAAGTTGAAAAGTATGTTTCCTTTTTTTGTCACTAGACTCAATAGTGAAAATGAGAGCTGGTTCACATTAGGTCGGACGGACAGTTTACCGTTACAGATTACCGTTGACCGACTGTCGGGTGTTGCTGTTCACACTAGACGATGCCGACCCGACCTAATGTGAACACCACTGACGGTACGGTCGTTTTACTGCCCGGATCGTCACAAAGCAGTCAGTCGTGAGTTGACTTTGGTATACGATGGATGACGACGACGTTTTAATTGTAATGTGGTATTTACATAGAAGGCAGAAAAAAAAGAATAAGGAAATATTGGGTGCCGAGAGCGGGGAATGAGCGGGTGGAAGGGTAGCGGGCGGGTGGCTCCGCCGCTTCGCGCCGACAAATGTGAACTGCGCTAATACTTGCCAGTACGCCAATATTATGCCGACCCGACAGAAATCGTGGCTGAACGTCCGGTAAAAGTGTCGCCTCCGTTAGTTTTGTCGGGTCGCCCATATATGAACGGCGCTATTGAAATACATAAGCCAATATGGATCCGACACGTTTTTCGGCCCGATAAAACTGTCGTTCCGACCTAATGTGAACCCGCTCTGTATAACATAATATTGACACGATGACAGTCTCAGTCAGTCAAATTGTCAATGTCATATATAATTATCTAGTTGTATACAGGGTGGAAATTTATTATGCTACCTGGAGGGAAAGTACTCTAAATACTTGAGTTAGCAAATTTTACTGAAAGGAAACATTCCTTTATTCTTAAAAAGAAACAAAACTGCATTTAAATAATTTTGAAAATATTCTTGCCACACCCAGTAATCGAACCGACTAAAATTCTAAAAAATTGCATCCTGTACTTTTATGGCACTAATCGATAGGGTCAATCATAAGGATCAAATCCCTGCAAACATGGTAAATTAAAATATAATAAAAACATGCAATTTTATTGTAAATTTATTTTATTCGGACGAAACAAACGAGTAAATTCACTAAGTAGTTGCTGGAAATGAGCTTCATTTCTTGGATGCACGAATTTATTTTAAATTATCACTTATATTTTACGTCCGAAGTGAACACACCATTACGTTGCGCTCGCCTTATTAGTAACTCATTAGCACTACTGTTTGTTAACTGTAAATTCTCAGAATTGCATTATTTTTGAGTGGTGTTTGTGACATGGATTTTCAAGATCAAGGTATGTTACTACTAATCAGTTATATTTTTAAGTTTTATTTATTATGACGTATTTTTACGTGCTACGCTACACAGTATTTCTACCTAATAAGTATCTTATAGTTAACTTCACATTGACCTACAAAAAAAATCTAACCATAATCGAATACTCTCACATATTTTATATTGAAGATTGAACTGTCTATTTTGTAAATATAAAAGGTTTTTTGAGCTCTTTTGCGCATTTAGTTGCTATATAGCCTCTACGACTGCGTAGGCTTTGGCGTAGCAAGGTCTACGAAACATAATGGTTTTTCTCAAGGAAAAGTACATAATGTTCTGTCTCCTTTACATTCTTGGACTCGCTTTTTCAAACAGAAGTGGCAGGTTAGGTCGGAAGAGACAAGTAGCAGACAGGAAATCGTGTACAGAATGAGTTTAGACGTAGATTAGGTTTAATAGTAGACAAACCACGAAGTGGCGGAAGCGGGACATCGAACAATGGAAATACGACTCGAAAGTTTTTGTCTGATTCTGCAGTTTCAGTTGAAATTACTGGCTAAATAAAGATTTGATTCAACGTTGTTCCACAATTTTATTAGCCTTGTCCTCGGGTTTTATTATTGATTCGGATAAATTTAATGAATATTCTTTATACACTGCGCGACTTTTAATTCAATAATATCCGTGGTATAATCTCCCAGCTTCCGTTCACAAACTCCTCATCCATGGTGCTGAAGCAGCACAGTATGCTTTATTATCTATCGAAGAATTATCAAAAACCATCACGCCTGTATTCCCCGAAGGGTTAGGCAGAAGTGTACCAATGTACACCCACAGTTCACCGGTATATTTAGGTCCCATGTAATAGGGGGCGAGCCTATTGCCATTAACCGGCAATTATCCGAAGAGGCTGCACGGGATCACACGAGAAAAATGTCACGAGTACTGAGGAATACGGACTTACTTAATAGACTTTTACTCAGCTCAGACCCAATCTTCAGATCTTCGGAAACTTCCCCGTAAGGAAAAGAGCGATATGTCGAGCCAGGTTTTAGATTTATTTAGAATTTAGTTTAAATTGAAATTAGGTTGGTCGTTGTGGTTATTTAACTTAGTTGTGGCTATGATGACGTTTGTAAATAAATTGTAGTTTTAGTTTTCTTGCTTTTTGAAATATTTATATATAAAAGAATACATATTATGAACAGCGTTAATATCATATTGAGATGTAATTCCGAACGAGGGAGAATAAATATCAAATACTGACTAGTTAAAATATTAAACAGTACATATTGTACAGTTTCTTGTATGTAATGTATTAAATTGTGTAAATAAATCATTAATGTACATTAGTGAAGTATTTTTTATTATTTACCCTTCAGAAAAAATCCCATTTAACAAATTTAATAAAGTAAGGTATTTACGAGCGCGCTTGTAGGGCGCTAGGAGCACCGTGCGGTGCTGTCATAGTGAATGATAAGCATTACGTTTAAGATGTAATGTATACACAAGCTGTTGGTAGCCTGTATATCGTGAACACAAGTAGGTGTATATTACAGAAACAAACGACGATTGCTTCCACGTATCAGCAATAATTACTAGACAGTTACAAGACTACAGCATCGCCGGCGACGAACTCTCGCGTCCGGCACTGGTGCAAGCCATGGTCCGGAGCGAGAGGGAATGGGAAGCAGTCACCTCCTTCTGCAAAGCTTTAATGCTAGAGGAGGAGGTGGCGGGACGGGAGAGGCAGAGAAGAATCTCTCGACCCAGCAGCAGTCGCCGCGGGAGACGCTCCGGGCGTCGAGAGCCGCGAGACGACTTCTGGCCACCGTCGATGCAGGTCTGTGGAGGTTAAGCAATGGGTCACCGTCCGTACGTTAACTAACGACAGTCTGTATCGACGGCGCGTTCGTGTTCCACGCGCGCCTCAAAGAGATGTCAGCAAATATTCGGGCTACCACTAAGGGCCGATGCCTGCCGGGGCTGCGGGTTGTTCGAAAGAAATACCGCGCCCCACAACGCAAAGGGCACAAGAAGGAACATGGATGGGTTTTAGTCAGTAAAAATGTGACACTCCCTCTCGCTCCGCCCAGGGCGGGGGAAGTCATTTCATGAATTCCCACCATTAAAAAAAAACAGACTACAGCATGGGGTTCTACAAGAAAGGAGTTTAGAAGTTTTTACGGGGTCGGCAACACGCGAGTGATGCCTGTGGTGTTGCTAGTGTCCGTAGGCAGCGGTAACCGCTTAACATCAGGCAGGCCGTTAGAGTGCGGCCACCTTCAGAGGTATGAAAATAATAAATGAGTTCCGACTGTGTGCGAGTGCTGGAGGCCACTCTAGTAGCGGTGGTGACTGTGTCAGCCACTACGGAACAGGACTATACCATGTGTGCGTTACGAACACCTCATGATTGTCATGACGACGTGGCGTTTCGTTACATTACCGATTTATTTTTTTGCGCGGAACCCTGAATCTTTTTCTTAAGTCTAGGTTAAGTTGCGCCTTAAAACATTAGCTATCTGCCAGTGAGACTCCTGTCAGCATCGGTTCAACCATTTCGGAGATCAGCCTGAACAAACAGACTGACAACAATCTATTATTTTGTCATTATAAGGAGACACTTTAATTCTATTAATTTGTACAGATGGACGGTTTCGACAATTCATTAGTATGTTTTATTGTAAGTGTGTTGTTGTGTATCGGTGTCGCAAATTGAGTTAAAATAATACAATATGATGATCATACAATACACGACCGCTGCAACGTACCGCGCTACTGCTACAGCAGTGCACAGTGTCTCTGTGCGCTCTATTTCTCTATCGCTCACTATGCGAGTGGTTTTATTTGGAGGTTTATTAACGAGCCTCTAGTGTAGTGGTTAACTAACGTAAGCCATTCTAACATATTAGTTTCGCACGTATTACATATTTACGTGGAAGCCTATCGGAGTCCGCGCTCGACAACGTGTGCTCGTATCATACTAACACTAGAAAGAGTCAAGTTTGTTTGTTTCAGCAGAACAAGTTCGTACGGAAGTACCTTCTATACAGAGGTGCACTATTGGCGAGTGTCATGAACTATGTCTTAAGGTATACTTGACAAACATGCAGACGAAGTCGCAGGTAGAAGCTAGTGTGATACTCGCTGTGCATATCGCAATCTTCTTGTTAGCGTATCGATCGATGGCGAATAAAAGAATATAAATAAATAAAATATGGAACATCTCTGCCTAACACTTCGGGGAATACAGTCGTGATGGTATGTTATGTTATGTTAACTAAATAAAATATTTTCAAAATTTTATATAATATCAAAATAATAAATATAATAATAGATGCGCACCGCACATTAATTTCAATGATGAGCGAGATCTCGCTTCGCCGAGCTAGCACATTGCGTGTTGTGTCTTGTCGTGTCTCAATTAGCAATTATATATAGCTAATAACAGCGGCTAGCCTAGTAAGTGTCATTATTTTTATTTGAATCGATGACAAACATTCATGTCTACTGGTGACCGCTGCCTGTACATTAGATCTGCAACACTAGAGCTCTCGCACATGCGTCGCCCTCCATGAAATAAAGTTCAAATGTGTAATGAGCGTGTCAGTACAGCGGCTCTCATGGTGGCACAGCTGTAGGAGCGCCGCGTGCCCACACCGCGGCGGTGCGATCATCACGTCACTACCACGCGTGTGTGTGATGACACAGCGCACGACGCTCACACGTTACACGCGGGCACCGCGGCCGGTGCGATCGTTACCAACATCATGTGCACATGAATATAGCGAACACATAACATATAAAGCTTGCGTAGTGAACTAGACATGAATGTGTACATGAGGGTAGACAAGAAGGCGCGCGACACTGATCGCTGGGCGGCATCTCGCTTCCTGGCCGATACCGTGTGCGTGCGTGTGAGGGTGCGTGTGTGCGTGCGCGCCCTACTCTGCTACTTATACCAATCTGTAATAGGTCGGCGAGACGCTAAGTGCTGGCCCCTACGTGACGGAATTTGAAAATACCATTTAGGTGGAAATAACAAAATTATTATTGTCATTGGAAAAGGAAAACCCGGCCGGGAGCAACACACGGCATAGGAGGGTTCTGAACCAACCTATACTGAACAGCGTGTAGAGCGGCCGTTGATCTGCTTGCTGCATTACCATTTGTGAAATAAACCGGCGCTAGTCACTAGTGTGCATATTAAATAGCTTAGAGTAAAAAAAAAAATGTTACATAAGATAAATTATGTTTTAGCTCGGTAACATTTTAACATTGATAAAGATTATATTTGAGTTAGTAGATGGTGGAAGTACATAGGTCACCAGGGATTCGTAAGCAGGCGCCTGCTGTACTGCC
Organism: Caradrina clavipalpis; assembly: GCA_932526535.1. Classification (NCBI taxonomy): domain Eukaryota; kingdom Metazoa; phylum Arthropoda; class Insecta; order Lepidoptera; family Noctuidae; genus Caradrina; species Caradrina clavipalpis. The sequence goes on from OW052096.1 coordinate 9,852, forward strand.
ACGTCGAGTGTTGGGGTGTTTGCATTTATTTTAGTTTGTTTAATAAGGTATTTTGTTTCGGCAACTATTACGTACACTGTCCCAAACGTACAAACTTTAGCTCAACAACGACTTACTTTTCAAAATGGTAACATTAGAAACCGAATAGATATAGGGGCGAATGGTATGTTTTGCAAATTTGAGCTAGGTCTATAAGACCAGCGGAAAGAAACATGTATTTTAATAATCCCTATAATAATATCGAATTGTTTCTTATGAAACCTACACGATACATTAATTAAAGCGTATTGATAAAAGCAATCCGCATCGTTCCCCGCGAGCTTCGCGTGCTCGCGACATGAGCGCGTATCGTCGAGATAGTGCCAGTATTATAATTCCTACGTTGCACAGAATGATCTTGAGAAACCTACCCTGTGCGACCGACTAAAAGCGATCTTGTAAGGATTAAGTTTTTCCCATTTGAGTGGAACCCTAACAAAAGTGAATGTATTTTAGTGTATTAATACATAAATAAGTTATTGCTCACCGAACACAGCCAGCGCTACACGACGCGAACTATATTATACGAGTCACGTGTTCCAACTCGTCATTATAAACTATGTAGGAGTAGGATCGTGTGGGGTGCAGCCTGCCGTGCTGCCTGCCCAGCGCGCTCGGCTGGCAAACTCGCAGTAGTCTGCTGTGCTGTGAGGGTGTGTGTGATCGGTAATGATTCGTTCAGTTGTGAATGCTCCTCACCGCGCGGGACACGCTGTACTGGCTGAAGGCTTTTGCTTCAACATTCGTAGGAGAGTCACAAAAGATAAATCAACTAATCCATACATATGTTTACTTCGCTCGCAATGTAGTATCGTCACATAGCGGAGCTGTTAGAGAAGTGGCACCGCGCCGGCTCAGAGGATCACGTACTAGTAGCGAGGAGCAGAGTGTCCGCGCGGCCGAGAGCGGGGACTTGCAGGCGTCGGGCGCACAGCTCGGCGCGGCCGGCCAGGAACACACTGTAGTGTTAGTTACGGCTAAGGGTAAACGTATGAGGTACGTCTTTTTAGAATCCATTAGTTTAATCTCAGGACTGAGTGAAACAGGCAAATCTGTTACACATTACAATAGGAAGTACAATGCGTCAAGAGTGTGAACGGTACACTCAATATGAAGAGTACCGGAGTGCCGACTGTGATGCTACCGTGTTGAGTGATGGGGAGCAGGCTCTGTCTGTATATCAGTTCAGATAGTGGCGTGCAGGCAGGCTAGTGCCTGTAGGCGCAGGCGAGCGAGCGGCGGAGAGCGCCACGTCCGGCGTCTACTACCCTTAACCGATCAGTGCACCGAGTCTGACAGGACCTGCCTTTACATGACAGACTGCACCAGACGCGAGTGGCCAGCGCTACACACCCAGCCCAGAGACGTTCTAACCACGATAAAGCTGCTGCAACTTTCACAACGCTTATCATAATTGTGTTTCACTGAGAACAAACATTACAGCACTCGACGTGTGTGCCGCCGGCGCGGGGCAGCTGCACACTGCACCGTGCACCGCTGCACCACTCGCGGCTGAGGCACGCGCTATTCGAACTGTCCGTTAACTCAAATGCAACAATCGACATTTACCAGACCGGGACGAAGCGGATCCTTAACGAAAGTTTTTGGTGGCGAGTCCAAACGTTAATTCATCATTAGTCGGGCACAGTGTTCCGAAGTGGCGGGCGAGGAGTCACGCGGCCGCGAGGCGGGCGGCGGGCATGCCGGGGACGCGGCGCGGAGCGTGCGCGAGGGGCGACGGCGCGCCGGGGACTGCCGCCGCCGCGCCGCCGCACTGGGCGCGCCGCCGCGCACCCGCCACGCACTCGCCACGCCTCTACCGTACACAAACTTTTTACGTCCCGCCAGCTGAGCGTATGCACGACGCGACCCACTACTCACTTTTTGTCGCAAACTTAACTTTTCTATTACCATTTAAGACGATACGCAATTACGGATTGGTTGAGGTTGAATCGTGAAGTATTCCGAATAGCTTTTTACTGGTGATCACCTGGCGGTGAGCCACGGCGGACGCAATGTAGCAGTTGTTGTGCCTCGCGCGCGACTCAGCGCATCTTATTACGACAAAGAGGAAAGTGCTTCTGACGTGAATGAAACAAACAAGCGTTTGTTTACGGTTGCCGGTTTACGGTTAAGTACAGAAAAAAATACTTGAGAGCAATAATTTTGGTTACATTCACGAAATACTTGGCTCCTAAACAGTTTCACTATTTTTATCATTTTGAAGTCGGTTCATGTATTTCTTGCGATTGTAACAGATTGCTCTTTCTCTATTATCCATTGTGTACGTTTCAAATATTACTCAAGAATCACTAAAATCGGTTCACATTATTGCCGCAGAGATCACTCAACAACAAAAAATGTCAGCACGAGAAACTTCTATTATTTTCTTGAGCTCGTGTATAAATACAAAAGTATTTATTTTTTCAATTTTAATTCTGATTTGATTTTATGCGATTTAATTTTTAGTTTGGAATTTGTTGTATAAGAACTCATCTTATTTTAAGTAGGTGCCCAATATCAACGGCTTTAGAAATGCATGCTGTGCTTACCTGTAAGAGATTTGAATTGAATTTCAATTGTTGGTAAGCCAAATAAATAAATAGAAAGCACATATGCCTCCCCGTAATTATATAACTACGGGGAGGGAGTGCACTTGTGTTTGCGCACACACTTGTGCACTATAATAACTCCTTCGTACTTGGCTAGCCTCCATTAAGATATGTCGCCGTGACTGAGTGTGTAGTGTACATTCGAGCACGGTAGCACAACATTGTGCCGGTGACACCCACTGAGCTTGTGTAGCGGAACTTCGTGCGCTCGCGTGGATGTGGCGCGTGGCGGAGCTGCACCCCTCGGCCTGCTGCTCTGCCTGTTCCACGTGACTCACTACACGGGGCTGCCGGCGTACTCGTTTGTGTAACATGTACGTCGGCGTCATTTGACTTGCTGATTGCTACGCCGAGAATATGGCGTGTGCTACGCGGATCATGATTAATTTACGCGTAGAGGACTATAGGAGCTACGCCGAGGGGCACTATGTTAGCCATACTAAAAAGCACAAGCGCTGCTACGCCGTAGAACAAGTCAAGTGCTATGCCCTATTCTGAAAGATTTGCTACACCGTAACCATGGTGCTACGCCATAGTACTACAAGAGTGCTACGCCATATAGTACTACAAGAGTGCTACGCCGCATCACGTGGTGTGTGCTTCGGTACATGTGAAGTTTTGCACCGCAGAACATGACAAGTTGACGCGTAGTGCATTACAGGAGCCTCACGAACATGGGCTGGTCTGTGGAGCCCAACTGTTACCACAACGTATTACATGATGAGTTCTAGGGCGTTGACTATCGGGTTTGCTACGCCGTAGTCGCGGCGCTACGCCACAAAAGATGAGTGCTATACCGCCGTAGCATGCTAGTTTCTGCCCTCAACTTGGTCTGTGTGAACTTTAGAATTAAACCAAAGTGTTGAGTAACTCCACGGCAAAATGTTAAAAGTATGTAAAAATGTGTTAAGTCGTTTACCGCGCTGACGTGACACTCGCCAAGTTTGCAATCACCCTCCACTAGGATGTGAACCTACGCCTCATACTCGACTAACACGTAGAAATAAACAGCGGCTCTGTCGGGCAGCAGTCGTTAAACTTGACGAATGGCAGTGACATGTAGCTACACAGCGATAGCGGCTGCGGCACATGGCGGTGCATGGCGCGCTCGTTCACACCACGAGATAAAGCTTCAGCCGGTAATCTGGAGTGTCATAACACGGCGCGAGGGTCGTTTATCGGCGGCTCGCCCCCGGACGCGCCCCGCCCCGCGCCCCCCGCCCCGGACACATCGCGCTCTTATCACCGACGTCGTGGTATGTACGTAGTGCCGACGATAGTTGCCTCTAAGATATGAGCGCCGCGTCGCCAGCTAAGTGCCCCCCCCCCCCCCCCACCCACCCCGCGCAACACCGGTACACGTTGATGCACACGACCATTTACTTAAACACGACGGCGGCGGCGCTGCTTTATATGGAATGTGCTGTGAGTGTGTGTGAGATTTACTACATGAGTTTGTAATCCAAATGACGAGCTAGAAGGCTTGTACCAGCTGCGTGTGTCCGCTCGGGGGGAGGCGTGACGTCACATTTGTGTTGGGGCTGCTCGTCTCCGCAGCCGCCGACTCCGCAGTTGTGCTGAAGCACAATGGTAACGAGTGGAGTGTGATAGGCCTGACACACGAGGGTGACTCCATGACGGTTCTTTGCATGACCGAGGAATCCTGTACCGTTCGTGCTTTATGTCTGTTGCAAACTCTGTACTTACTACAAACTTCTTCCTCTCATCACCCGGAGTGAGCACACAACTGTATTGACTATCAAACATTTTCTAAGAATTAAGATTAGCTTTTGCTAGTTTTTGCAAGTGGATTAATGTTTTAGCATTTCTGAGTATACGTTATAAGTGATTGATTTGTGTTAATTCGCCCAATTTTCGTTAAAAGACACGTTAAACATGTCTAATGGCTTATCCAAGAGTCGCGGAGAAGTGTGTACCGCCGTATGCCGCCGCACCGCTTGAGATCGGTCGGTAATTCAAGGCGAAGGTAAGAAGAATGGCTGGCAGTGGGTCATTTCGTGCGACTTCCGGGAGTGTCGCGACAAGATCGCGGGCTCCTTCCCCCTCCCCGGCGGTAGCAGGCGGGGGGCCGGAGGCGGGGGCGGGGGGCGACCCGGCCCTGACCTAGATGCGAGGCGGCGCGTGCGGTACGCAGGCGGCGCTGCGTGGCGCGTCACGCGTGCACGCCGCAGCCCGCTCTGCGGCGCTCGCTCAGGACCAACACTGTCATCTCCAGCACTCTGTAATATCCAGAACAATAAAGCTCTGTAGGTAAACTGCGCTAGCAGCGGGGTGGTAAGTGAGCCGTAAGCTGTAACGCGCGCCACGCTAACGTGCTCTAACAAAATGCTAGAACTTCGGTGAGGGTAATGACTGCTGTATGTAGGTAACTACTAGGTATATGAATAATGGAGACTGGATGTGAGTACCTAATGTCGGGCGGCGTGTTCGCGTCGGAGTCATTCATTTAAGACACCGCACGTGTCGGTCGGCGTAACATTCGGAGCCGATAGCGTGTGTTGTCGTGTAAATCCTCGACTTACAGCGTAGGATTTATTACCCCCCCCCCCCCCCCCCGCGCCGTCCGCACAGTAGATGTAACCGAGCTCGCCCCGCCCGCATCTCGCCCACGCCACTTGCACGCTGAGTAGAGACATTGTATATTCTTGTCACATCGCACGTACCGATTCGGACGATCTTACTTGTTATTTATGGCTACCCCCAAACCTTTTGGTAATTACTGCTAAAGGCCGAGCTGTTGCGTCGAGACAAGCTCGCTGTGCGTCACCCGTGCGTGCCGCTGTACGTGCCGCACTCACCGCAACTACAACATGGCTGGAGATAGATACTCTAAACTATAACATAACCATGTAACTAGGTGTGCACTAATAAAGGAATGTTCAATTAACATATTTACGTACAAATAGCTGGCTCATGTATGTGTATGACGGTAGATATTATTACAGGCATTCACAAATGTTGTGTGAAGATAAAAAGTGGTGTCAACATGAAGGGTTAGCGGTCGTAAAGTTCAGTGAGTCAGTGTGGACGCGTTATTTTAGTGAATTGCAATTGTATAGAGGCACAAAAGAACAACAATGTGCGAGCAGGATTCCGTCGCGGGCGGCGGCGGCCGGAAGCGAGCTCGTGACCTGTCGCCGCCGGAACGGACTCAATTCGCACGGAACGCTTCCGACGTCGGCACAATTATTCATTGTGAGCGGCGCTAGTCGCCGGCGGGCGCACACCTGCGCTCAGCGTGTCAGCGCGCTAGTGTGTGCACCGCAGCGCTGTCTGCACCCCGCGGCGGCTCCAGCTCGCACGCGTAGGCCTCCAGATGTCCGACTGCTTTACTGTTCTTGAATCTGAATGTCGAGCAAAACGTGCAACCCTCGTCCATTAGCGGAGACACATTTCATTCTGCTACTTCAGCAAAGCCTTTGATGTGAATTAATTTCAGCATAATATTTTATGACGACAGCTATTTCATTTCTTCTCTTCTTAGCTTTTTATAATTTGCGATTCGATTATGAATAAGGGTGGGAACACGGGCGTCTGAATGCGTACGCAGACTTTACTCTAGTTGGTGGGCCTTACAACAACAAACTTGTAACGCTTGCCTACGTACCAACTATTTACTACAAGTAAATAGTGAATGCATTTACTTTACCAACTAACTCTTGCCATTTCCAACTAAAATCGTGTATTCCGAAGCTAGAAATGTTAGGCATTAAGACCGCCTTTATAGTTTTTTTTGTGCATAAAGTTTCCATAAACAAATGTTATAGTTACGCGAATCCATAAGTATTGGTTGGTGACGAATGACGATTTGTAATATGTTAGGTCAGTAGGGCGGTGTTGCAGCTCCCGGTGGGCGAGCGTGCTCGGAGGTGTCGCGACTATTAGCTGCGTCGGTACACTGGCAGCTCGGCGACACGTCGCGCGCACAGCTTCCTTGACAAGATCAAGATGATGAAACAATGCAGAGCTCCAATTCAAGAGGATATTGTGTGGATTGGCCCTCACGCTCGAGTGCCACCTTTGAGTGGCATCGAGTCCCATCGGACGCCCCCCCCCCCCCCCCCGCTCCCGCCGCCTTCACCCCCACGTCTCAGATGTAGTCGGGCCGCACGTGTTCTCTAGATATGTATAACAAATGAGAGCCTCATTGTGTTTGACAGTGAAATCTCGTGTGAAGCGTCGCGTGCAGCGGACGGTGCAGCTGTATCAGTATGGGTGGTAGGTGGATGGTAAGGATACAGTCGTGTTAGGCGTGGAGGCCGCTCCGCCCTCACTTGATTATTTTGGCAGCGGCGCCGGATACCTAGCACGTGAGCGCAATAAAGAGGGGATCACTGACATTAATATGTCAGTGATCCCCTCTTTATTGCGCTCACACCCACAGACACATCGCATCCATATGAACGCGGCCCGTTGCGATAGAACCGTCTACTAAGTCGGCCGGAACGCGGCGAGTGGGGCGGTGGAACTGTCACACTCTCTCTGTCTGTTCCTAGGTGACTGTACAGCTTGTAATACGTATAGTAACGGAAACATAATAAGTAGGTATTATTTGGTGTGTTGGTTGGTTTGTTCACGTGAATCCGCTCAGTGTCGGATGTTGATGGTACCGGACGGCTGGCTTCAATATTGATTGTGTTCTGTATGCTATGTAATGTCCGCTCGGGGAGGAAGGAAGCCAGTCCGTGAGTTTATTATTTCCATTGCGCTCTTGATTTACGATGCGCCGGCTGTTCCTCCGGGGAGCCCGCTCGAGTCACGACGGCGGCGCCCAGCGAGCCCTCGACTGTACCCACGTGGAAGTCACAAGAAATTGTATACCTATTATTGAGAGTACCACGTCTTACACTGCACGTCTTACATACGAAGTTACATTTCCCGCACTCATAATATTAGGAAAACGTTCCCGCACCGCATCTATCTACAAACGTAGTAAACGTTCTCATCATCATCTGCCTAGCCTTTTCCCAACTATATTGGGGTCGGCTTCCAGTCAAACCGGATGCAGCTGAATATCAGTATTTTACATGGAGCGACTGCCTATCAGACCTCCACAACCCAGTAATGGGTAATACGATACTCTTGGTAAGACTGGTTGTCAGACTTTCGGGCTTCTGACTAACAGTAACGACTGTCAAAGATCTACAAATGACAGCCGGGACCAACGGCTTTACGTGCTTTCCGAGGCACGGAGGAAACTCGCTATAGTAAACGGTCACCCATCCACAGACCAACCTCGGGAAGCGTGACTTAACCCGGAAGATCGGTCTATGCGGCTGTAATTATTTAGCCACGAGCTAACGTACTAAACCGTTTATTTTATCCCTTATGTATACGGAGAACGTATCTACGAGTGGCGGAGACGCGCTCGTGCAGTGGCGTCCCGGAGCGGTCACGACGAACCTAACGACATGGTAATCATTAAGATAGTCTGAATGCTTCCACAGAACCCTTCTGTCAGTCGGGGAAATACTAACTCGCCGGAGTTCCGAACTGCTGCCTACCCGCAAGACACAAGCCTCGTTCACTTCAACTCGCCGCTGGCACTCGGCTGATATAGGTGGAGTCACGTACTTGCACGAGTGTGAGCCGGCGCGGCGCGCGCGCTGTAGCTGGCTAGTGTGTGCGCGCCGCCCGTGAGCGAGTGCCTCGCCCGACAGTGGCGTGACAATTACCCACGCGGACCTACTAATGACGCTCTCTAAATATATAGTTGCCTCGCCTCGCCGCCACGCGCCGGCACAGCTTACATCGTCGCGTGCGTGAACTCGCTCGACGGTCCGTGGCCCATTAAGTATCGTTTCTTGATTGAGCGCGCGATTGTTTCAAAGAGATTACTTATTTGCCAGAACTAAATAGACGTAGGTACGTGTGGTCGTTTTCTCTGGTTCACAAAGGTACCTAATCAAATCAAATCAAATCAAAATGTTTATTTGCTAGAATGTGGTACAAAGGATGTTACAGTGCATTTTGTTTCAGCATATCCTGCCATATAATATGGCGTGCAAATTTTTTGTAAGATTAAAATTACACTATCCACATTCTATTGACTTATCTAACCTTTGTCATATTGCAAGTCATGATTCACCTTGTGCCGTACGTGTCCGAATCTTTTTAGTGTGCAAATTCAAACAGACAGACTTTTACATTGTAATATTTCTAGCTTTTACCAACAGCTTCGCCCGCGTGACGGTGATCAAGTCAAGTACAGTACACTGAATTCTCTCTATTCTTGAATGATGGTGAAATCCGCATTCAATCTGTTTTAAGTGCTTTGCTTTGCTATGCAGTTTTAACTGTTGTAAGTTCATTATGATCAGGTTACTTGCCCGCAGCGCCTGCACGTGCTAACCGCCCCACAGCTAGGTGTGAGCTCTGCGCGGCGGTGCAGTGTGTCGCTTGTGACGGCTTCTGCTTCCACTACTTGGGGCACTTGCTCGACAAAGTTCTGGTCGCGTTCTGCTGAACAAAATGTTTCCGAGCGAATGTCGAGTTGAGTTGGTCGTGTTCCTCCTAGCCGCCCGACGCCACTCCCCCCTCCCCCCACTCCGCGCGGCCGCCCTGCTTCCCCTTAACTAGCCGAAGTTCTGCATCTTGGCTAGTTTACCGTAAATATTATATGTACTACATAAACCTAACGCCGCGTAAACATTGACGCGAAGTTGTTCCGACATGGAGAGCACCTCGCAGTGAGAAGGCAGGAGCCCCGCCCGCGCCGGCGATGATTATAATATCTCACGGAGCGCTCAAGGCGCATTAATATGTAAGCGAGCCCGAGTTCGCGGTGAATTAATAAAACAGAAGGCGGTAAGTGAAAGCCGCAGCTCTTACTCTTAAGCAGCTTTAATAATACAGGAGGCGAGCTGCGGTCGACGCGCTCGCTTCTTAAAGTTTAACTGGCTCGCGTGGCCGCCCGGCATTCTGTTTATGAACAGATGTAAAACAGCGGAGCGCGCACAGCTTTAGTAAAGCGTGAAATTTCTCATTTCGCCGAGACTCGTTACAATAAGCGCCAACAGGCTAAATATAAAATAACGAAAGCGCCGTAACGTAATCCCGCTTAATTTTTAATATGAACAGCAGGCGGTGCGGAGTCGCGGCGACAAGACGTGCCGCGGTGTGCCGCATGTGTGCTCATCATGACCAATAATAATATCACTTGCTTTATTTACTCATGTCATGTTGGATGCAAATAAAATGAGAGAAGAGGGACCCTAATTTAGGGTTGATCGTTTTATGTGCTCATCTCAATGATCCACTCGTAATCTCCCTGTTTACCCGGTAAGGACTTTAGAGTAAGCCATGCTCATAATGTAATGGAATATTGGACATGGGATACTAACTTATTTACTTAAAAAAAATATGTACCTATTGTCAGGCTTCCTCTCCATCGCCGGGTCAGTTCGAACTTCGACGGTAGGTACCGTATTATTTGATTTTCATTAATATTACATAATTTACTTTCGCAAATTATAAATGGATACGAATATTAGAAAGTTAAATTCTGCTTCCAAGATTTGTCTACATACCTACCTAAACAGTCAGTTAATTTAATTGATATTGAGATTTATGGTTCAACATAAAAACATACTTACATGATTCCCGTTTTTTTTAGAAATTATGAAAGTTGATGTGGGAACCCATTATATGTAAAGTTACAAACATGAGAGTTGGTATTATGTTTCCTAATGCAATACTATCTCATGTAGGACACGGGTAACAATGTGTTTGTGAGCGCTGCCAACTTCGCTCATTATTGGATGAGATGTATTCGGCGTATGTGGCGTCGCATGACGTGGTTCCGTCGTGTCGTGGACATCACAACAAAAACTGATCTGAATACAAATGTAAACGTGTAATGTGTGAGCAGCGTGCAGTGGCCGCCCACTCTGCCCGACTGGTGACATCGGAACGGCAATTCGAATGCACTTTGAATAGGTAATGTATTTAACCTCTAAATCAAACTGAAGAGGTCGAAAGCTGAAAGAAATACGTACTGTTTAAAATTGCCTAAAATTCGTACGCGTACTATTATTGTTATTTGCGAGTGTGTCTCCCCCTTTTTAGCGATAGTTCGGATTTTGTAAGTAATGCCTAGGCTCAATAGCATGTACCATGGCAATACAGCGACGGTGCCGCCTCGATAACGTACAAATTACCGCATTTTTACGACCGCTCGCTGCGAGTGATCTCCCCGTATCGCAGCGCACATTACCGCCACCTCGACCCCCCCCCCCCCCCCCCCGCGCACGCCCCGCTCACACCTGCTCAGCGTTATCGTAACACATCCTCGCCACGCGGGGATACGAACACTAATACTGGTGTGCAGCTTCATGTGATTTGAATCAAGTAGGTATAATATTCCGCTTTGACGTACAACATATATCTTTCAATAGTTTAATTAATAAATAGTGAGGCTGAGGTAGCAGGCTCTAGCTCCGCATCACTCGACTGGCTGTGATCAAGTGGTTGTTGGCATGCGCACCACTACTTCACGTTCTCAGTGAGTCCTGAAGGCTACCGAGTGCACTTCGTCAAGTGCAACATTTCTGTAAATATGTCGAAAAGGAAACGATCCAGATGCCATAAAAAAAACACAAGTAACGATATTGCATCTCAAATGTTAGTGTAAATAAAATGTTAATATTAGTATGTAAGCATGAGTAACAGTAGGTAACAGCCTGAATGATCCCCATTACTGTATCTGGTGTGTAACAGTTTAGGTTGAAGACTAAGTAGGTCAGTAAGCAAGTTGCTAAGTCTCACTGCCTGGCGAGGTGGAGCTCGGATGGATTGGAACCGATCCTACTGTAGGCCTGCACGCAGTTTTAAAATATTTACAGTGAGTGTCTTCTGCATACTTAAGGCGACGAATTGTTTAACAATAATTCTAGACAAGGCGCGCGCACCCCGCAACCCGCACACACCCCGGTAAGTAAGCTTTTTGTTATTTTATTTAGTCGGAAATGATAACTTGAGAAAATCCTTCTATAATTTTAAAGAGTATTTATAGACTTGTCTACAGAGGAAGTTGAGAGGCTAAAATCGGTCTCGTTTGCCCATAAGATGTGAATCTCTATTTAAAAAGAGGTATGTTTGATATTTTTTTCTCTGTTACTAAAGCTACTTAATCATGTACTTAATGAAAACTAACAAAATAAGGCTTTCATCATGAACTATTCAGAACACCAACTCACATTTTTATACGTTTCGTAATTACTGACAAAAATAGAAAATTTCCAATGCGTCCCCTTAACTGGCTGGTAAATCTAGTTAGAAGTGAATGGAACGTAAACCCAGGCCACGCACCCGCGCTCACTGCACACTCGGCTGTGCTCAGAAGGCGCTAGCTTGTCATCCTGCTAGCTTGTTGCATGTATTAGTATAGTGTAAGTGTACATTTGTGATTGGCTATAAGGCTAGTTTAGGTGAAGGTATAGATCGAGTCTCAAAGACAAAATGTCACTTTAGTTTTGGTTTAATTTCAAGGTTTAATGACATGCTTCTGCGTAAATATACAATTCACAAAAAATATAACGGATATTCTAATAAAATAATCAGCTCTCGTGTTGGTCGCCTACAAAACATAAATCTGCATAGATGTAACAGTAAATAAGAAAATAAATCTGCAATGCTATAGGGCATTATCCTTACTAATATTATAAATGCGAAAGTAACTCTGTCTGTCTGTCCGTCTGTCTGTCTGTCTGTCTCTTCTTCACGCCTAAACCACTGAACCGATTTCAATGAAATTTGGTACAGATATAGTCTGGGACCCGAGAAAGGACATAGGATAGTTTTCATCCCGGAAATCCCCCGGGAACGGGAACTATTAATCCGGACGAAGTCGCGGGCAAAAGCTAGTACTTTATAAATGGACCAAGTATGGCTCGTCAGACAACTCATAACACTACCCCTCAGATGCACGTTAGACAAATAGATTCAGACACGGTTGTTATTCAGTTGTCGGTCAGCGATGTATTATGCAGCGGCCGCCTCCCGCCGGGCGACAGAGGGACGCGGGGTCGCATGGGGGGGGGGGGGGCTCATTAATTTATAAGTGATTGGACAGCGATCACAGGTGAGCGCGCGACACGGAAAGCGAATTAGAGGCGAATGGAACAGACGTCGGGCGGCGGATGGCCGGGGCCGGGTCGCGCCGGGCCGCCGGGCCGGGTCGTGCAGCAACAGCTCCATGATACGTGTACATTATCCGATGCACGTTCACGCCTCAGCTCACAGAGCAGGTGAACACTGACGAGCCGCGAGCCGATTAAATGTTTATGTGTATTATGATTAAATGTTTCAATAAGTCACGTGTTCGACAGTAACAATTTATTCATGTACAATCGATTATGACAGTGTAGTGAATCGTCAAAATAATAGTAAGTACCTAATATATTTGCTATTGCTGATTTCAGTTTATTTTATTGTTGATTTTTGTATAGTTTACAAGGTGTTAGTTTGAACAAGGAAGAACTTTCAGGGAGTGTAGTGCTTATGAAACTACACCACTATCACTATGAAATCAAACTTCAAATTGAAAAAAAATACGGCCAAGTGCGAGTCGGAAGGTTCGACACGAAAGGTTCCGTACCATCCTTACTAATTATAAATGCGAAAGTAACTCTGTCTGTCTGTCTCTTCTTCACGCCTAAACCACTGAACCGATTTCAATGAAATTTGGTACAGATTTTGGTAGACCACCAGTGTGGAACAATTGTGTGTAGAGCAGTTGACATGACACACGTGAGGGGGCGCGTGTCGCGGAGCTCGGCGGCGGCACCGAGCAGCTACACGCCGCACGGCCCCGCAACGTACACCAGCACGGCTCTCACACCGAGCACGAGCAATGTAGCCGCGACGTCATTAAGTCATCTTTTTAATTATCTACTGCATTTGCATTTGGCATTTGATATATTAAAATGTACAGTGTTGTACTGTCACAGAACGCGCTCTGTGCCGCTGTGTCGTCGCCTCCGGAACCGCCAGAATGTGGCGGCCCCTTCGGGACAGAGGCGTGATGTCGCCGCCGGAGCCTACTCTAATGCCGTCAAGTCACACTGAGATAAAGCACTTTTGTTGTAAAAGTAAAGAGTGTTGGCGCTCGGTGTTTTGCTTCTCAGCTTGAGTAAATAAGAAGGTAAGTCAGCGCTGTCTGATAATGTGTTGATATAAGCACGAACCGAAGTGGCTGACACAGAGGTTGCGTGGAGTGGCGGCCGCGAGTGTCGGCGCGCCGGGCTGGCTGTAGAGAGCGTTATGAAGAGAATTGACTGGAAATGATTTGATAATCAAACCAAAGTAAGCAAATTGATTCAAACAAACAACAACATAACAATGACATAACAAAAAAAAACATATTTTTTCCCATTCCCGTAACAATGTCGTGAAGGATTTGGTGAGCCAGCAGTAGAGCCGCCGAGCGCACCCCGCCCACCAATGCCCCCCATGCCTTACCGGAAATGGAGCTACAAAACTTAGTTAACGACTATTAAAAAAAAACTACATACTAACCTTTACGCCTTTAATCCCCGAAGGGTTAGGCAGAGGTGTGAGGTTTACCAATGTAGGTACACCCACAGTTCGCCGGTATGATTAAGTCCCATGAAATAGGGGGCGACAATATTGCCATCAACCGGGCACAAATCCTAACTCCGAGCTGCTACTGAGAATTTCATAGGAAAACCCAATAACACTTTTGGCTCGACCTGGGAATCCAGGCTATCGAGGCAGTCAAAAAAAAAACACTGAATAAAATTAACGTTTCTATAAAAAAATATACATGATATTGTATAATTAAAAACCGTCGTGACGGTCACAGTATGCTTTCATTGAATTGCTATCCAACCGTAGCGTAGGCATCCGTCGCGTACTTAGTATCATAATATTGTAATAGGCGCTTTTGGCGTCGCATGCAGAGTCCCGGAGCTAACCGCTGCCGGCGGCACCCTACCAAAAAGTTTCAGAAATTGTTAATTACAAAAACAAATGGTTTTAGCAGGCATAGTGACGCGTGTGCGGCAACAGGTGGCCACCTAGTCTCTCGTGTCAGAAGGCCTGATCTAGCTATGCGGCCGCTCCAGGCTGACATGATACGATACAATATATTCATGTAGTCTCTCAACATGACTCTCGCAACATGGGCGGAGATCCCCCCTCAAACATAAGCGAAACGAAAAGAGAAGTTCAGAAATGTAAAAACCGTCTTTTAAATATGTGATATTCGGCTATTGGATTAATATATCCGATAACCAAGCCGAGGTCGACAGGAGCGGCGTGCAGCGGCACCCAACACCCACACACACTGGGCGCTGACAGTGACCGGACTCAGTGGACACAAGTAGCGAGCCGCCCGCTCGACAGTGCGCCGCACCTCGTGGCCGCACATCCGGCTGCTGCATGTAATCTAATTGGTCGTGAAAGGGCGCCTCTTTGTGAAGCACTAAACAGGATGTTCCGCAAACACGATGCAAGCGGGCGGCGGCGGCCATTAACAGGATATTATGATGTCCCGTGTGTGCAGCGAATGAGGCGCGCGCGGCACAGTGACGGTCCGCTGAAGAGCGAGCTCTCTTGATACACATCAGCGCCGCCCAGACGCCCGAGGGAGACGCCACTAAGTACCTCAGCGGCCGGCCTCTTGATTACTCCCAAACAAGATTATATGTAAAAACATTCCTCCAATTATAAATAGATTTTGATGATTCTTATTTAGTTTGATAGGTTATACTTCAGATGTGGTAGTTTTTCGACTTGGTTAAGTAGCTTATAGCTAATAACTTTAGCTTTGGAAGTCGGTGGCAATACAAAACAACAAAGACAAACAGAAACAAAGCCGTTGATTTCCATAGCTAAACTTATTTTTCACGTTTTAAGGTTACAACACATTCTACCGGCACCGCAACCGCACAGCTGCAGTACGGCGCGGCGTCGGCGTCGCCTCGAACACAATTGTTATATGGCATTTATGATTGAACACTCCTAGGACTTGCACGTTTTCATAATGGCTTGGATTACATTGCGCGCAACTTAATAGGAAAATAAAAGAAGAAGAAGAAGATATTGGGTGCATAATATGTTAAAAATTCCTCTATGAGCTTTTCTTTATTCATGTTAGAGCCGTAGCAAAGCGTATCCACTGTCTTAAATGTGCTTCGAGACTGGATGGAGGGGGATGGCAGCACATGGCTACCCACCGTTGGCGTTTTCATATTGACTCTAAATTGAATGACAAGTTCATTGCTGGTTTGGAGCGGCGCCGCTGCGGTATAATGTGCCATGACATTTAAATTTTGAAGGCGGTTGTCTTCTTTGTAAAAAAGTTTATTATTTTTCGCTTTTCAGTGTCAGCTTCCTGTCATCCAAATCCATGAAGGAACGGTCTTTTTCGTAAAAAAGTTTTTGTACCTACGTATCCATTACTTCGTGAATTTTATTTGATTCAATATTATTGTTTTCATATGACAAGCCACACACACACACATATGGTGCACCGTCCAACGGATACGAATGAGGTACACTCGGCGACCCCACGTTGTTACTTGCGTAACGTTACCTATGTCACGCACTGTCAAAACTAATCCAGAACACGGCATAAATGTGTTCGGCATATGAAAACAATGCCTGGAGAACATGAAACTAGGGCGAACGTAGAGACGTAGAGTGTATAAAAGCGCTGTAAGCCGATTTATTGAGCCCTTTATAGCGCTGCATCCGCTTCAAGGAACATAAAAACTCGATCCCCTCCTTATCTGACATACGAGCACAACAGAACTAATATACTACTGGCGGCTGCTTCGCGGAACGCTCCTCGTGCACGAGCCCGCCTGCGAGCTCGCTCGTCCTCCTGGTGCGCCCGCGCGGCTGCTTGCACGCTAGCTTGGCTCTCCTTGTTAACACTCGTTGCCATTACTTACAGTGTGCGTTATATTTAACGAAAACTACATGAAACTATGATATAATATTACAATTAAATAATAATATTAATTATAATTTTGATTAATAATACACACAGTGCACAGCGCTCACTGCCAGTCGCAGGTCATCATTAAACCTATGTACAAGTCATAACTTGCACGAGTATTAGTCCGCAGGTGTGTTGAACGTTATCAACAGAACACACGTTGAGGTTTTTCGAGAATGAAGGCATTAGGGCGTCGGTCACGGAGGTACGTCACGGCGCTCACGGTATGCGGGACAAGGGTCGCGGCGCGGCGAACCTGACGACACGCACATTATAAGCCAAACCATTGCAGAAGGCTTACTCCTAATAACGCACGAACGCTCCCTGTCGTAGGACAGCGGAGCTGAAGCAGCACGCGCAGAGAGAGTGGGCCTTCTGTACGTTGTGTATTGTTTGTCAGTCATAATCCGGCAGGTGGTCAGTAATATTTGCGTGGTCGCCGCGTTCCGCAGGTGGCGGCCGGCGCTGACTAAATAAATGTCCATGCAGTGACGAGTCCTGGTGCTACCGCGACACCTCTCGCCGACGCCTACGAATAAACAAACGGTCTCACTCTGCGCTGCGAGGGCGGCAGAGGGGGCGCGGACGGGCGGCGAAGATAGTACGCCCGCACATTAGGCTTCGTGCTGATACCGTAACGCGCGAGACAGACGGCCAATTAGATCGGATTCACGCTCGCTGATAAGGGGCCTTTATCGTGTGACGGATTGCTCTAATTGTGTGCTAATGATGAAGCTACAGCGAATGTACCGAAACTGTAGTAGTACGGACTACGGTAGTAGTAGCCACATTTGCTATCTATCAAAAGGTTTGCTAAAAACACAGAGCGACGGAGCTTTAGTGATCTGCAACACTGCGCATGAACGCGTTCTCAGTGTGTTGCACTACGCGTGTTTCCTATACAAACGCAGGTACTTGCAAACAACGCAAGAACACGCACTCACGCGTCACGCTCCGTGAGGCAGTGTGCCAATCGCCTAAAACGTAGTCGCAGTTAATGGCCTACTTGGCTCAATTATTTTTGCGTGTGAACAGATTTGCGTGAGAGCCGTCTCCTATGTAAAGATGATACAATAAACAGCCACGTGGCACATTATTATTTAATTAATTGTGACGGTACTCCAAGTGCGGGGAGACGACTGTTGTCAATGTGTATATCATTATAAATGTACAACAGAACCAAATTAAACAGTAATTTGGTGGAAGTGTACACACAGTAACGCGTGTAAGTGAACTGTTTAATTAATTCAGTTTCAGCTACTTCTAGTAGTTAGGTTCGGTGTGGGAGGACGGCGTCCTGAGCGGCTCCCGTGTGACTGTGCGGCGCACACACGCACACAGTCACTCATTCGAACACATAACATAACGCGTGCGCGGAACATATATTATAAACACACTTACAATGTAATATATGTTCCGCGCACTCGTTACACAGACATAGCCTTTGTATAGATAAAGGGTGTAAAAAGATACTTATCGAAGTGCAAACTTACATATTGTTCTTATCATTGCTTTTTTTTATTCAAAGTCAAAGCATTAAATTTAGTTTTGAATTATCAAGAAGTTAGACACAAAGTTTTCGAAAAAATTTTGCTTCGTCGTCGTTAATGAGTACCTATATGAGGGTATTTTCACACCCCTAAAGAATAATTTGCCAACAACTTCCAGTCAAATAATAGTAAAGAGGTGTGTGGCGGAGCGCGCGATAGTGCGTGCGGGTGGAGCAGTCCGTCGCGCGTGTGCTCGGCGCGGGAACATACCTCCGCCGCACAACGAGCGCTCGCACCGGCGCGTGTCTCGTGGAAGTGGAACAGGATCCATTATGTGCTATGTTTCACAACACTCCATAAAGTATGGGCCCTATAACAAATTACACAAAAATGTTAAAGAAACAAACAGTTTACAAATACACGGTGAATTTTAAAGCGTTGCAAAGCTGCAACGAAATGATTTTGTTTTGGTAGTAGAATCAATTAATAAATATCTTTTTTATGTAAATATAAAAATGGCAGATTTGCTATTGTGAAAAACTAAACTCGAAAGCTACCTCAATCCAATAGTAACCACTTCAAATAGGTACCTTGCGTAGCGGTCGAGACTCGAGCGGCAAGGGCGGCGCGGCGCGGCGCGAGCGCACGGTCGATACCCTTGCGCGTATCAACAGCTGATTTGCTGATTTTTAGTTAATTTAATGGAACACAACACTCAAGAAGTTAAACCAATTTTCCCTTCATAAACGGCAGCGCGGCGGCGCGCGCGCAATGTCGATACCCTTGCGCGTATCAACAGCTGATTTGCTGATTTTTAGTTAATTTAATGGAACACAACACTCAAGAAGTTAAACCAATTTTCCCTTCATAAACGGCAGCGCGGCGCGGCGGCGCGCGCGCAAGGTCGATACCCTTGCGCGTATCAACAGCTGATTTGCTGATTTTTAGTTAATTTAATGGAACACAACACTCAAGAAGTTAAACCAATTTTCCCTTCATAAACGGAAGCGCGGCGGCGCGCCGCGCAAGGTCGATACCCTTGCGCGTATCAACAGCTGATTTGCTGATTTTTAGTTAATTTAATTGGAACACAACACTCAAGAAGTTAAACCAATTTTCCCTTCATCCTTTTACTGGTTTAGGACCGTCAAAATACTTTTTTACCTACAACCTACTGAACAAGAAATCAAAATAATTGTTTGTTATCTTAAAGAAAATAATTTCGTGATAAGAAGATAGTAACGTATCTTAGGCGTATTTAAAAAATTGGAATGAACTTATTTACAATGATTTCAATTACCTAACCTATTATTAATGTTTACTATTTACAAAGTACTTACCTACACTTCCCGGTGCTGCAGTAGGTAATTGTTCGAAGTGTAAGCCACTACGTTCCACACACAAACGAGCACGTTTTAGTGAATTTGGTTTTAGTTTTAATAATGTGTCTCTGTCACTTCTAATCACATCGAAAGCGTTCACTATCGCAGTCACTAACGCGTCCCGAGTTTCGTATTCATCGCGATATACCAGGCGTTTTAGCTCCGACCACAAGAAGGAGTCCAATGGAGTCAAGTCGGAGTAAAGTCGTCGAGCAGTAGACTCATTGTAATCCGCCCTACCGTACAGGTGCACCATGGCGACGTACTCTAAATTACCGAAATTGTAGTTTCTGTCCATTTTTGTTTACTTGAACTTACAAGTACAAGGTTCGCGAGGCAACTGAGCGACGTGTGCGCGGCGCAACACAGCGCGGCGCGGCGCCGGCGCCGGCGCGGCTCGGCGCCTTTCTTCTTATCTTTTGTTGCGAATGGCGAGAGTGCAAGTAACGCGCAAGTTTACACCGTATCACGAGGCGCGAAAGCTTATTTTTCTCTGAACATTAAATTTTTCGCTTTTTCCTTTGTGGGCACCGCGCGGCTTCTAGTTTATACTGTATCACCAGACGCGAGAGCTTATTTTTCTCTGAACATTTATGATTAGGTTTTTCCTTTGTCGGCAGCTCGTGGCTGCGCGCGAGTTTGGAATACTACCTACGTTACGTCTGTGTGTGTCTACCGTGTGTAACTATTGTAACTCACGCTTTCGAGTTAAAAAATCTTTTTTTTATTATTTTAAAATAAAAATATGTTTATTTTTTAAGTTTAACTCTATAATTCATTAATACTACTGAGGGCAAATCGATCTGCCGCGGCTTTGCAACGGTTTAAAAGTCGCCGTGTATAAATTAAAGATGTATCTGACTAATAAAGCCTATTATTCAATCTATTTGATGAAAATTGAAGATGTCAGAAGACTGCCATGTCTGTCTTTTAGGATTATTATACCTTAACATGTATGGCCGAATCAATACAGTTCGGTTATCCGAAAAAAACGGTTCCCCGAACACCCACGTCCCCAATTAGTTCGGATAATCGACGCTCTATTATATCATTAAATCAGTTAGAAAAGTCATAATTGTTGCTATTCCATGATATCGTTGACTCGTTCCTAAGACCGAGGGTCATTTTTTGGGGAAACTCCCTCAACAAAGAATAATATTCAAACAACAACAAAAAATGCATAATAGCAATGTTCGGTCTAGAAACGACGTTAAGTCTCCCTTCCCTTTTTTACCGAGGAAGATGTTTTCGTGAAACCTCATACCGGACGTTTATCCGTGAAGCGGACGTGGCTGTACAAAGAATGGTTATGTATATAAAATATATTATAATGTAAACGTGTAGCAACACATTATAGATAGTTGTGAGTGTCAGGCGATAGATGCCGGCGGGGGCGGACACGCGGAGTGCACGCGGCGGACGGCGAGTCAGCAGCGCGCCTGCTTCTCTCTAATCGCCGCTAAATCCTCCACAAAAGAGGAACGATGCCAGCGAGTGCGCCCCCGGAGCCTCCCTCCGTCTATTAAACAAGTTATGATAATAGCACACCGGCGATGGCACGCAATAATGCTAAATTCTTTTTATTTTTCATTCCTCCACAAGTTTTGATTAATTTCGACAAGAAAGTCGGCATTATCCCTCTTCAATGATATAATTAAATTCTAAAAGTAAAGAAACGCGGCCTTCTGTTTGTTTGTTAAGCGGCAAAGTTTCGCGGCTGAGGGAGGATTCCGGCGAGACCTACAGATCATATTTAATTATATTCAATGATTAAATTCACGCCGCGACCCAACATTGTTAACTTAACCCTCGGCATGCCTGGTGGCGAAAAGTTACTCGGCATGCCTGGTCGGGTCTAACGGACCCTGATTACCAACCCCCTATAAGCATTGAATTACCCATATATTATATAAATAAATATATAAATTAGTAAGCTTAGTATACAAATTACAGGATTAAATCAAAAATAATTTATAATCAACAAGTTTTAATTTCTTTATATTATCATTAACTCAGGTAGCATTTGTAACATCAAAATCAACTTTCATTTTACTATAACAATTATTTCTTATCAAATCAAACAAAAAATAATCAAACTAAAAAAAATAAGGCACTTTTTATATAATCTAATAAATAATAAAGTAATCAGTCTTCATCTGTTTCAGGAACATGATCTTGGGTTCTTTGTTGTAGCAGTTGAATAAATTACATATGTCTATGTCGTGCAAACGGCTCCCCATTTTTAACCTATAAATAAAATATATATATGTCGACGCGTGGGCGAATCTTTAGTGTTCTCTGTTTGGGTTACTCAGACAAGCAAAAGACGGTATTGGTTTACAATGGTTTTACTTTAGTTACATAGCTTTACACAATATAAAAACACCACTCTTAGAGTGAACCGACAGGTTCAGTGACATCATAATAGTCCGCCATGACCAACACCGCTCTCTCCAGCCTTCTGTCACCAGACTGTGTCACCGACGCCCATCCAGGTACTGACAACTCCATTAGTAAGTACCTGAGTTCACACTAGAGGGCGCAGCCAATCCATAGATGGAATTCAACCTCTTTTCAGAAGCAGCAAAAAGATCTCATTCTCCGACACGGCCATTCTGACATCTCACACGTCCTCGTGTGACGTTGAGGGACGAGCATCGTTCTATCTACTTCATTCCGTCCCTCCGACACGGCCAATCCTGACATTTTACACGTCCTCGTGTAACCTGTAGACAAGGGAACAATTTGAGGTACCACAGCTCATATAAGACCGTTCGGCCTTCCTGACCTCAAAACAATGCACCAGGCAACATATTCAAATTGATAAAAACCACAACAAAAACAATGAGGCGTTCCCGTTGCACACGTGTTATTCAAAATCTCCAAAAGTTCAATAATAACAATAATCATAGCTTAGCAAAGTAAAACGTAGTGAAGCTATCGCTCTAACGTCAAACAACAATAGCACTTAACCAGCGCTCTGCATCACCACTTAACCAGTGGTGAAAATCATCCAGTACTTAACCAGTACTGTCCGCTATGCTTAACCAGCATAGGAAAACCTTAGCACTTAACCAGCGATAACACCACTACCGCTTAACCAGCGATAGCCAACATAACCAACTCGCTTAACCAGCGATATTAACCCACTAACGCTTAACCAGCGACAACAACATCAGTGCTCTCACTAGCACTATCACTTTACTCACTTTAATCTCAGTTATCGTTTCAACGGGAACCTCACATATGGGAATTTTCTAAAAGCATCATCAGTGAACTTATAACATCTGTTTCCATTTCAAAATTTCACAACATATGCCATCACCTTTAACATGATACTTGGCTCTAACCAATATCATAGTTAACTTCAAACTCCGGGATGCTACCGAGAAATTCCCAATGGGAAAACCCAACAACACCCCCTGTCCGACCTGGGAATCGAACCTAGGACCCCTCGCTCAGCAGTCGCGTTTACAACCACGAGACCAATGGACTAAGTAATCAAAACTATCTAATTCGATGGTAGTCATGGTTACGCAAAATCTGTTATTTCAAATGTCACTAACTTGCCATTGCTATGACCATTCAAAACTTTAAATAAAATCTTTTTTTATTTTTGACATTATAACTGACATAATTACTTTGACTGACTTTTGCCTGCTAAAGGTGGGGCTCCACTATCGGACCGATTCGAATGAAAACGCGCACGACGGAAAGTAGCAAAAACGATTACCTGCATTGTAATTAATAGACTGCGCATCAAATTTTGAAAAATAAAATACACGCACAAAATATGTACCGACAACTCCACGATGTGTACTCGTGTCCGGCAAATACTTCGATTTAATGAATCATTGGACCAGTCTTGTCGCGGCGTGAATACCAGCCAGACACGCTTGTCTACCCACAGCTTTACGATTTGAACAATAGCACAATTTTATTCGATTGCCTAATTTACGTAATTGAAAACGGTAAATTAAATAACATCAACTCACCATCACAGCTGCCGTACTCAAAAGGTTAGGGGTATCTAGCATTATAGCTACAATTTGCTACAGCATCGTAATACAAACCATATTTCGAGCTGTTGCTAAGACTTCCTACATTTGGAAAATCTCAATGCTCACCAGCATGAGCACCATATCAACGAGTCAAAACTCTATTGCAGCAGACAGACAGAGTACGGTACAACCTTTAAACATTACAAGAAACAAGCTACTCGCTTGTCTTCTTACTTCAACTCAAACTACAACAAAATGAATACGACTCACACGAGTCATGTGCCATCACAGACTCCACCTCGCAGTTAAGCCCGCGACGCTCCGAAGTACCGCTGAACGTCCGAGCGCAACAAGCTCGCAACTCTCAGCGCTACCACCAACACACGACGTACGATGCACTGCACACGATTCCGTCTTGTTATCGAAGCGACGTGGTAATCACCTGCTTCTGGTGTGTTACTATTACTATCGTAACGGCACAGACGTGGTCCTTCGTTCTAAAATAATAACAAATGACATTAATATCTCTGCTAAGCAAATAGACGTTGCTCATTCCGACAATGCTGTAGTTGATTTGTCTTCATCGAGCCTCATAATCGAGCTATTCAGCGCACAGTTACGACATTTGTGAAAGACATTTCACTCTCTCCCTCTTGGTCAGGTTTCTTTACAGTTTTCTAAGCTAGTTCCAGGAGTTTAAAGCTGTTCCATCCCATTAAAATGTCTGTTTCACAATAACCCAATGTGGAAAAAAAAACATTCTAGGCTTGCGATAAAAATATCCAGTCTGATCTCCGGCGTTCAATTGTTTTCTTAGAATGTTCTAGAACGATTTGCTGTCCAAGCGAATCCCACTTCTGATGTCGACGCGTGGGCGAATCTTTAGTGTTCTCTGTTTGGGTTACTCAGACAAGCAAAAGACGGTATTGGTTTACAATGGTTTTACTTTAGTTACATAGCTTTACACAATATAAAAACACCACTCTTAGAGTGAACCGACAGGTTCAGTGACATCATAATAGTCCGCCATGACCAACACCGCTCTCTCCAGCCTTCTGTCACCAGACTGTGTCACCGACGCCCATCCAGGTACTGACAACTCCATTAGTAAGTACCTGAGTTCACACTAGAGGGCGCAGCCAATCCATAGATGGAATTCAACCTCTTTTCAGAAGCAGCAAAAAGATCTCATTCTCCGACATATATATAATAAACAAACAACATAACCAAACAGTATAAATATTCTAGGTGTCTATAGGTCGCCTTCCTTTAGAAACTCCGACCGCTTTACTCAGTCAATCCATGAGGTAATACAAACAACTAACCTTAAATTAGTCACAATTTTTACTGGCGACGTCAACATTAATATAATTAACACCCTTTCACCTGGTTCTAGTGACTATCTTTGTACCATGGCGGAATTAGGATTTAGACCTGCCGTAAACGTTCCCACTAGAAACAACGCATGTCTTGACCATGTCTTTGTCAAAGGCCAATCAGACGTGGAAACTATCGTTTGTCAATCAGCATTAACTGATCACCATATAGTCATTACTGGTATAAATGAGAGTGATACAATCAAAGCTAATCCAACGTTATATAAGCTACGAATTGACTTCACCTCTATAGCAGAAGAATTACACAATGTCGACTGGTCTAAACTAAATAGTATGCATAACGTTACTGATCAGGTAGATACTTTTCTCAACATCATGAAGAGGGCTATTGATTCCAATTCAGTTTCTGCGTTGGTTAAACGTTCGAAAACAATCATAAAACCATGGATGACTCAGGGACTGCTAAGATGTTCTCGTGTTCGTGATAAACTACACCTAGAGGCTAGAAATAGGGCAAAAGATGATATAAAATTAATAAGTTATACCAGATATCGTAATTTTTATATTACCCTATTGCGGAAATTGAAAAACAAGTATTACACAGAAATGTTACAGAAACACAAAAATCATCCACGAAAACTCTGGCAAGCCATTAACGAAATCACCAATAGAAGAAGAAGTAATTCCAAAGCATCCGATCTATTGACTGGAGGTCCATGCCCTAAGGCTGCAATTAATTGTTGTAATAAGTTCTTTGCATCAGTAGGACAACAATATGCTGGAAACATCCTGCAACGCCTTGGAACAAACCAAACTGCACTATCAAATAAAGTCGACATCTCTATGGCACCCGCTAATTCATTCTTCTTTGAACCTACTGACGATAGTGAAATAGAAAGTATTATAATGAATCTCCAATTGGGCAGTGCTCCTGGCTTAGATGGTATCAACAGTTCCATTATCAAAGCACTTAAAGACCACATAATTGAACCCCTTACACTGATTATAAACCAAAGCATGTCAACAGGAATAGTACCCGAAGCTTGGAAATCTGCAGTTATCGTCCCAATTCACAAAAGTGGTGAAACTAATATACCTAACAACTACCGTCCCATATCGTTGCTTCCCGTATTCGCAAAAATGTTGGAAAGAGTCGTTAATAAGCGACTTACAAAATATTTGGAAAGCAACAATATTCTTTCAAACAATCAATTTGGTTTCAGACAGGGTAGGTCTACTGAAGGAGCTGTAATGCTTCTAACTGAAGAAATCGTTACCCATCTTGATACTGGACATGCCTGCGTCGGAGTGTTTCTTGATATAGCAAAAGCTTTTGATACTGTGGCCATACCAATTCTATTGAGAAAGTTGGAAGGTATCGGCATTCGAGGCACTGCTTTGGATTGGTTCCAGAGTTACTTAACTGGCAGGAAACAGCGCTTAAGAGTGGATTCGGTGCTCAGCGAACCGGAAATAATTGAATTCGGAGTACCACAAGGCAGTGTACTCGGACCGACCCTTTTCCTTCTGTACCTAAACGAATTGGCCTCTCTCCCATTAATTAAAGCAAAAATTATCTGCTATGCAGACGACACTGCAATAATATTCTATGGTCAAACATGGAGCGAGTGTTTCCAACATGTAGAACGAGGTATGGCTACAGTAGCTCAATGGCTAAGCAATAACCTCCTTACTTTAAACGCAAACAAAACAAAATTTCTCTGCATGCATAAAACGCTAGCCTCGGCTCCCACTTTCAATCCAAATATTAAGATACATACCTGTAACATGGATATAAATAACATAGATGTTAACTGTGGATGTAGCGAAGTTCTAAGATCAAAATCCATAAAATATCTTGGAGTAACCATAGACGAAAAGCTAACGTTTAATGAACATATAGCGGCACTCTCAGGTAGAAGCAGGAAACTTATATACGTGCTAAAAGAGCTCAGAGACGTTGCCGACATCGAACTTCTCAAAACTGTGTACATATCACTGTGTCAATCTGTTTTGACTTATTGTATAAGCGCCTGGGGTGGCACGGCTTCTACTCATTTGATACAATTGGAAAGAGCCCAAAGATCACTACTTAAAGTTATGTTAAAAAAACCCACTAGGTTTCCAACAGTCGAGCTCTATAATTGTGCAGGAGTACTAAGTATACGTAAACTTTACATTCAAAACGCAATCCTACACACGCATAAAGTAACTTTGAACTCCTCTAATTACAATAAATTACTAAAATCTCGAGTATTTAAGATAAATTCAATAAAAACTAGGACAATCTTTGCGAAGCGCTTCCACATGTTTCTATTCCCCTTCTTATATAATAAGGTTGTTAATAGGTGTGATATTAAGAATAGCAATATTAAAGAAGCTCAAAGTAAGGTACGAAATTATCTTTTGAACCTTAATTATCAAGAGACTGAACAGTTACTTAGAGTCCCCGTCTGACGGATCACTCCACACACACACACACACACCCTCACCCTCACACATACACTACATACACTACATACACTACATACACTTAATTATATTTTTAATTAGTAAGTTTTTATTTTACAAGAACTATTGTTACATAATTTTGTGATGTTATCCTATAAGTTGTTAGTCCTAGGCTCTAGAAATTATCCGTCTTGTTGATAGCCACGACACAGGCTGTGCCTAGTGTGGCTATCTTTGGCAATGATATATAATGTACTTCTTGTGGAATAAATAAATATTATTATTATTTCCATTTATTCATTATTCAACATATTTATTGTATTTTTAAATATTAATATAAAAAAAAATAAAAACATTTAAAAATATAAAAAATAGTAGCCCACCGGCGTCGGGAACAGGGTCCAAGCCACCGGCGGTCAGGGCTCCTGAGAAAGGAATCTCCTAACAATACGCGCCGTGTCTAGGAGTACCGCTTTCTGAATCAAGCCCTTGATCCAACTGCCCAACGAGAGCCTCCTCAGGTGTTGGTCGAGGCTCTTGGCTATTAGGCCATTGGCCGTCACAACTATCGGCACAATAATTGCCGTATTCACATCCCACATGTCGACAACCTCGCGAGCCAGATCAAGATACTTAATTTGTTTATCTTTCTCAGCTTTCACGAGGTTCTCGTCATGCGGAACAGTAATATCAACGATCATTGCGCGACGCTCTAATCGATCTACCACCACTATGTCAGGCTTATTGGCTACAATAGTCCTGTCAGTGATGATAGACCGGTCCCAATACAACGTGATATGCCCATTTTCAAGAACTGGGTCGGGCACATATCTATAGTATGGTACTTCCGATTCCACAAGACTGTATTTCAGAGCAAGTTGCTGGTGGATAATCCTGGCTACAAGGTTGTGTCTATGCAAGTAGTCTCCGTTAGCCAGACGAGAACACCCAGATATAATGTGACGGATTGATTCCCCGGGACGATGGCATGCCCGACATATGTCAACCGTACCGTCCTTCACAATATATCTCCGGTAATTGTTCGTCATCATAACTTCGTCCATAATAGCACAGACAAAACCTTCAGTTTCCCCAAAGAGGTCACCAACGCGCAGCCAGGATACGGACGCCTTGAAGTCAACATCCGGCCCATGTAGGGCCCGGTAGTAGCGCCCGTGAAGCTCCTTGCTCTTCCATACTTCCGTGCGATCATTAGTATCTAATACCATAGGTTTGCGCCAGTTCTCGTTCGCTAAAGAGAGCGGGGTGAGGCCCTTGTCCACTGAGACCACATCTCGGTGCATCCCCACATCGGCTTCCAGGAAGTACTCCCTGAGACTGCATATCTCTCGGTTGTGCATGGTCTTAGCATTTAAGAAGCCTCGACCACCACACTTCCGCGGGATATACAGTCTCATTACTGACGACCTTGGGTGATGCATCCGATTTGCGGTCAATAGTGAGCGAACCCTCCTATCCAGGGCGTCAAGTTCTGTCTGAGTCCATTTGAGTATGCCGAAAGAGTACATCAAAACCGGCATGACCCAACCGTTGAAGGCGCGCACCTTGTTACCGCCTGATAAAAGACTATTTAAAACTTTATTTAGGCGGCCAAAGAAGCGCTCCTTCAACGATTGCTTCATGTCAGTAGCATTGATGCCAAACGCTTCCGACATACCCAAATATTTGTAGGTTTCAGTTGAGGAAAGGGATCTAAGGTTTATGGAATCTGAGAGTTGGGTTCCCACAGATTCCATAATCTCTCCTCGCTTTACATGCATGACTGCACATTTGTCCACACCAAATTCCATCCTGATGGCACTACTGAAAGTTTTTGTTACCTTCAGTAGCTCCATCAGTCGCAAATTGCTGGGGGCAAAGAGTTTCAGATCATCCATGTAAAGGAGGTGAGATATGACCTGACCACCTCTTCTCAACCGATAACCCAGCCCCGAACCCTCCAGCAGTGTACTTAGAGGGTTCAAGGCTAAACAAAACCACAGTGGACTCAGACTATCGCCCTGAAATATACCACGCTCGATCTTTATTGGTTCACTGTTCTCTCGGATTTGCCGACATCCTGGATAGCGTAAGACCGTCCTCCATTGCCCCATACACGACATCAAGAAGGTGCGCAGAGTTGTATCTACTTTATACAATTCCAGCACCCTCATGAGCCATGTATGCGGCACCGAGTCATACGCCTTTTTATAGTCTATCCAACATATAGACAGATCCTTTCGAGAACGGCGAACCTGCTGGTTAATGGCCATATCAATGAGGAGTAGCTCCTTAGTACCACGGGACCCATTCCTACATCCATTCTGAGAGACAGACATGATAGCATTGTTATCAATATGATCATTGATTTTAGCTCTCAAAATAGATGTAAGAACTTTATAGACCGTCGGTAGACATGTGATCGGTCTATAATTTTTGGGTTCCGTAGTACTACCCGATTTATGGAGCAGGTGGGTTATACCAGTTGTTAAGAACTGGGGCAACGATCCAGACTCTAAGGCTGACTGGAACTGGGATGCCAAGCGAGCGTGTGATCTTTGGAACCACTTGATCCAAAAGTTGTGCAGTCCGTCCGGCCCTGGAGATTTCCAGTTAGGCAACGGACGAACTGCACGAGCTACGTCCTGGGGGCTGATTGTAATTGCCCCCATCTGTGGTATTGGATCACACATTCGTTCAACGTCCCGAGTCCAATCGCCCTCAGCGTGACTGACAGGTACCGACCAGATGCTGCGCCAAAACGAACTCATGGCATCATCATCAGTGGCGTGCACAGAGTTTTTAGACAGGGTAGACAGAAAATTTACCTACCAAAAACACCTACTACATGTTGGTTTTGGTTCGTCGCCTTGTCGATTAAATAATGATGTATATGATTTTCGACCTCAAATATCTATAGATTGGCTGATATTATAAACATATCAATTTGCGGATATTTGAAGTGGCCTTTTGGCGGGTATGTCTGTTGTTCTGTATGTATTTGCAAAGACGACCCACTGACCGAGTAAACAGTCCCTTCGGCTCGGGATAGGTATAGCTTACGCGCATGATAAAAAGAACATCTTCAAACTGTCACATACCTATACGTAATCAAAGCATAACACCAAAGTAACAATATTACTACCTACCTTTATAACCTGTAACACTTTCGTAATCATACCATAATACAAACGCAGAACTAACCAAAGCTCTACTGTATACAGAAGTAGGTAACTACAAAGTTACAAGAATAATCGGTTTTGAAACTAGGTACTTAGTTAGGTAGGTACCTACTCATAATCCACGAAACTACGTACAATATGCCCAAAACACGTTACGACTCACGTCTGGACACGAAAAACAATATAATCAATTGCTATGTAAACAACCCGTGAGCCAGTCTTAAGATTCATTATTGTTTTATATTAAATTTACGATTGATTATACCTTTAGTTTGTATTCACTGCAAATCTGGTGTACCTATAACGGCCTTGGGCGATCAACATTTTTTTATCACTTTATGATAGCTTTGAAAACGCATAATTTAATATTTTCTGCACATACACCTACCTGAACAATTTTAAATTTTAGCGTAAACACAACACTTTACAGTCGTACAAAATGAATCAACAATGGCCGCTGATAAGTCACGTCAACATAAAAACATATTATGACAAAAAGTAAACATGTTTCATTTAACGCTAATAAAATCAAACGTACTACTAATTATAATAATCACATAACTAACTTCGCAAAACCCCCACAAATGTCAAACTATAAAAATTAGCCAAAGTCTATTTGTACGTTTGTGAGCGTTATTTTGACATTGTGTGTCGAGTTTTTATAGTAAACGCACACTATTGTAAACGCGTACCTACGAGTCTGTCATGAGGCACACATTGAAACATCCAGCCGCAATGTTTTGTGTCTTCCCGTTACTCGCGCGAAGCGATTTATCGATGAGACTCCACCGTTACTCGATAGATGGAGCTGATTTAAGTTTTAATATATTATGTTTTTTATTTTAACGATAGGTGGAGCTGATTTACGATTTATTTTTATTTTTTTATTTTAACGATAGTAGTTACTCGTGGATACAATAAAAGATATTTAATATAAGATAAATACGTATTTTATAGGGTAGCCAATGTCTATTTGCCTATATGGACCGCACGCCACTGATCATCATCCGGCAGGCGCGCATCAGTCACACCTTGGTCTGGCCGCTCCCAAGCCCTGTAAACCCACCTCTCATCGCTCTGGAATGTGCGATTCAGGGTGTATCGCTCCACTCGCCGCTTGTACCGACGAATACGGTTTGCCCATGCACTTATCTTCTGCTTCAGGAAGTCAATACGTTCTGTGACGCGGGACAAATAATCTCGAGGATTAATATCAATCCCCGAGAATGCCCGCCTCACAAAACGCATCACTCTAGGGCGAGTATTGCCCTCCCTGAAGCAGATTAGCTTGCCGATGAGTGCTCTAGCCCCATCGATACGAAGCTCAATCCTGGACTGCCATGCTGGTACAGGTGGTTTTGGTCGTGCAGCTCCGTCACTGGGAAATTTGACGTGAGCTACACGACATGCCGCTACAGCCGCGCAGTACAAGATTGAGTGGGTATCGATAAGGTCTTTGCTGCCGTCAAAACAGTTTGACAGCTGCGAATCTAGAGCACACACTAGCGCCTTATTTTTATTGTGCATGGGCAACCGAGGTAGTCGTGGTCTAAGCTCAGGCGGTGTGGAGCGATAGTCCCGGAACGCACCCTCCAAAGCACTCCTCAACTGTTCATTACATTGGGAACTCACGGAAATAGCCACGCCATCATCTTCTTCATCAACGCGTTCAGGTCGCGGTGAAGCACAGGGTAAACTTTGCGGTTGCACCGCGGCCGTGTGCTGTGACAAAGCAGGTGTAACATGACTACTCCGTGATTCGAGCCTAAGTCGATCAAGCACAGTATTATCCAACATATGATTACGTTGTATAACCCGTACCTGATCCGATAGTCGCTGTGCCGATACGTTGACAGTTGGCTCAAGCACCTGAAACAGAGAGAGCATCCGACCACGGTACGCAGTCAGGTTACTTCCCCCCTCTGTAGCCCCAAAGTATGAGCGCATGACACTTTCATTAATAGACTGTGTCCATCTCATGCGCTGCACACTTCCACCGGTGGCGGGGACCCTATCAGAGGCCAGTGGGCCTCGGAGTCCCAAACCCCCCGGCGGCCGGCGTCCTCCCCGTCGACGAACAGGTGGTGGCGTCGTCGGCGGAGAGAAGTACTCGTCGCTGGAGCTCGACGCAACTGCCGCGGTCGGTGTCACTGCACTCACTGTGGGGCTGGTTTCCGACGGCGGCGAGGCGGAGCTGGGCGACGAGTCCGGAGATGGTAGTCGTGTTACTTGTTTCGCTCTGGCGCGAGTCAACATATTCGGTACATTTTCTTCACATTTTTATCTATATTTCATTTAATGACGGCCTTGACAGCCGTCATTCCTGTCGGATTTTCTTCTTTTCTTCATAATTTTGTTTATAATTTTGAGTTGTGCTGAGGTTTTGCTTGTATTATTTCCAAATATTATTAAATGATTTCAGGAGGAACAATGGTGTTGGTGATTCTTTAAAATATTAAAATTGAAAATATAAGAAAATGCGAAGTAAAAATTGACGTCTTGTTGATAGTGTTGCCAGTTATTATTATTATTATTATTATATATATAATTATTATTTGACCAAAAATAACATACAATTACTAAAAAACATTATAATAAATACTTACACGAAAAAGTAACGCCGTATGCCTGGTCGGGTCTGTGAGGCCCGCGCGGCCTTTACGTACGTCTTTCAACTAAGCAAGCGCGCTCAAGACTGAGGTTGAGGGCGGAAAGCGTCGAGCGAAACGTAACGGCCAGCTACTAAAAACGGTTGCGTTCAAAATTAAAACTTGACTAAAATTCTGTTGTTTATGTGGAGTGGTGGGTCTGTGAGACCCTACCAGGCATGCCAAGGGTTAATAATAACTTAACTTTAACTTTGCATAATGACGCAATCTGTCACAATCAGGCATTATGTTGTAGTGCTAAGCTAAACAATGTTTAAGTACATGCCAATATTTTTAAAGTAAATGCAATACTCTTTGCACACCACCCTCACCCATTTCAATAACTTCTAAAAGGTGGTAATAAGTACCCGTTCACGGTACGAAAATCACGAGTTCTCCCATCGCAATCACACTCTTAGCGTTAAACTCACACACACACCCTCTTTCGTCCAGTTTTGCCATTTATATACATATATATAAAACTATTGTGGATACATAATATTTGTATCCACATTGAACGGGTGGGTGTCGTGTCAAGTTGCAGAGCTGCTGAGCGCTAGTCGGCACCCTTTTTTTTTTTTTTTTTTTTTTTTTTTTTTATAGACGGGAAATCATCAAATAACTTCCCCCGCCCTGGGCGGGGCGGGAGGGAGTGTCAGACTTTTACTGACTAAAACCCGTCTATGTTCCTTCATGTGCCCTTTGCGTTCCGGGGGCGCGGTATCTCTTTCGAACAACCCGCAGTAGTCGGCACCCTGGCCGGGCGGCGTCGCTCACAGATACGCACCTACCACTCGCTTCATGACTTCGTCATATTTATTTATTTATTTATTAAACTTTATGCACAAATGTAAAATACACCGTACAAAGGCGGACTCAATGCCTTAGACATTTTCTACCAGTCTACCTTAGGATGATGCAGAGACAAAACATAGTAGGTGCAAGAACAAAGAAGGAAAAGTAAATTTCAAAGATAAAATATAAAGAAAAAATACATACAAACAAAATATACAAAGTAGAGAGAGATAAAAATACATGGTGAAGAAATAAATAACAAATTAATTGTGGGACGAGTCTGCCAACTCCTTAAGTAAGTGTTCGCGAGCTTTAACCTTAAATGTGAACCGACTGGTGGCCATCCTGATGTTCTGAGGAATTCCAAAGGAAAACCACCTGAACAGGGAAAGAAGATTTTAGAAAACCAGTACGGTGAGAAGGACATCGTAGAAGACGATTATTGGAGGAACGAAGATTCTTACTGTGCGCGGAGCACAAGTATTGAAAATGGGAAGTCAGATAGGAGGGAGAACTAGACCTGTCTAGTAGAGAGAATAAGGTTGTCAAGGCCCTTAATGCCCTGCGCTGTCTGATGGGCAACCATTTTAAGACCGACCGATGTGCGGACACATGATCATACTTACGGAGATTAAATACGAATCGAATGCAGTTATTAAGAAGTCGGTCAAGTTTATTGAGGAGATCTGCATTCAGGTCATAGTAACACACATCACCATAGTCAAGGATAGGGAAGATAAGGGATTGTACCAGCGTTGCCTTTACGTGTGACAGAAGAATATTTTTAAGCCTATAAAATAAGCATATTCGTCGTGCAATCCCAGGAATGCGCGCGTCGCACACGTGCTCGAGGGCGGCAGGAGTCGGCGGGGGTGAGGGCGGAGGAGAGGCTAGCTAATAGACAGTATTAAGTTGTGTGCGGCCTGGGAGTACTTGCGACGGCTCGTGTGCCGGACGGCGCCAACGGCGCGCATCTGTCGCCGCGTGTGACGTCTATGCACGCTGCCACCGGTCTGTACTCATCATCTAGAATTAAGTAAACTTGGTAAGTTGCAAACCTGTGACCGTATCTATGATCTAAAATTGACGATTTAATTCAAAGCATCTAAAACAGTACACTCAACACATACACCGCGCGGTAAATGTGAATGAGCAATATGGCACGGTTTGAAGGTTCCCGCAACACCGGATGAGCGTCGCGAGGCGGAGCAGGCGGTAAGCACAAACGACAATCAGCGGAGTGGCAGACTACGTGGCGGATTATTTCTTTCTTGGATATTTTCGCTGCAAAGAAAAAAGATTGAGTTGGTTATAAGAGACAGGTCGAGGCGCCGGTAGACAATGCGACACTAACGAAGGAATCGCTCGTAGGGCAGTCAGCTCACTCCGACTCGAGCGGCGCCTAATACCACTCACACGCACAGGTGGGTCCAGCGCGGCGGGCTGAGCGGGTCACCAGACTTGTTTTCTGCGTCAGACTTTTGAAAGCTCATTAAGTAGAGTAAGACTTTTATTTTTATTTTCAAGAGTAATGGAAAACAAAGTCATGAGATAGAGTTCTTTCGCAGCTTTTTTCCCAAAATTATTTTGCCAAGTTTTTTTACTTTCATTTGAACTAGATTTGTTCCAACAATCTTTTTGCGCAACTCGATTCGTCCGTATGGTGTACCATAGTCTACCGGTGTCCGGTGGTAGGAACCCGCACGTGGCCGGTGTCGGAAATGGTGCTAGTTTCAGAACCCCTCGCAATAACTGGCACTGACTGACGTCGCCGAATGGCACGGCGGCGGCGTGCTTCGGCAAGCCGTGTCACGTCGTGGCATCAAAACATCGCCGCAACCGTTTTAAACCTTATTTCAAATAGTTTAGCTGTCATAATCCTGTGACGGGGCGTCACTGTATGCTGCGTTATGAATATTATTGTATCGAAATAAATAAAGTAACATGAATTATACTCATTGAAATAAGGATAAAAAGAACTTGATTAGAAATAAAAGTGAGAAGCGCAGGAGGAGCGCGCGGTGCGGGCCGCGACAGCTGAATTATTGATGCGACAGTCGGCGAGCACTTCACACTCCACTCGCGACTTATCACTGTCGCCGAAACTTGTTTATAACATTGATCGAAAGTAACTTCACTAATCTAGTCGACGAAACTTCAAGTGTGTACGGTGTACGGACAGAATTTTGTTAATTTTCCCAAGTTTGTTCCGAAAACATTCCATACATTAGGCGACACGTGTCGGTGCGAAACATTTTCCATCTGCTCTGCGACACGGGCGGAGCTTCATCCAACATTTTATCATGGCTTTTGTAAAATGATTTAATCCATAATGTAAAAGACATACATACAAAGTACAGAGCATACAAGAGAAAATACAAGGTTAAAAATGACACCAAGATACTCTCCGTCATTCATTTAGTGTTTACTGCTGTTACGAAAATATCTGTTGTTTAAATTAAACTATCTACCATTTAGTAATTTGAAGTTAAGTAATTATATTTAAACAATAGAAATGATTACTACACGCGTTTATTGATTGACTAAAGTACACCAACAACATTCACATGAAACATGACATTCTGCAGGCAGCACATTATCTATAATGTACACAACTATGTATAATAGGTTCACATGACATCCACATACATTTACTCTCAGTTTATTACCAGCTTCTGTCCTACGCATGTACACAAACAAGTTGACGTGAACATAAAAAAAAGAAATATGAAATGACAGGTCATTGCGCGTGGTAATCGTTCGCGATAGTCTTCTCTAAAACCTTTCGATACGCTGATCGTCGTCGCCATAAATTGATTTCTTATACTTACTAGGTAGGAGGTTTGCACCTTTAAAATCTCAATAATTTAATGATAATTATAAACCGTACATTTACTTTGCGAACGTAGCCTACTTAGATGCCGCGCGTCACAAATATCATGCTATAATGATAGCGTTTGAAGCACATCGAGTCAGACGGTAACTGTGGAACTAACCTTGGTCAAGAGACAGAATCGCTACCACTTTAATTTGTTAACCTTCAACATTTTAATATAACTTTAGACTCTTGTGGTTCTTTCTGTGTACTCCATAACTAAACTAACGTTAACAAAGTGCTCAAGTACGGTGGCTACAACCATTGGCTCCGACATATTCTATTCCACTAACTATTACACCCGGCACCGTCCCGTTTTCCCGACGGCAAACAAGTGACCGGTATGTAGTGTACATTACTGTCGGCGTCCTTGCTAGTATAAAGGCGCGATCAGATTGTAAAAGCTTAATTGATTCAAAAGTAAACAACAGCCGAATTGAGAGAAGTTAGAGTAGTGTTGCGTTGAAGCGGTTCTGTGAGTTCAGTCCAAGTTGTTGTATCGAGGACCATCGCGGCGCGCGAGGGCTCTCCGGCGCGCGCCGCTAACGTTCTTAGTTAGCTTGTAAATGAGAAGCTCACAATAGGCGCGCACTCGACCACTCCAAACAATCGGTTCGTTAGCGCGGCGGTGCTCGGGGGCGCTCGGGGATGCTCGGGAGTGCTCAGGGGCGCTCGGGTGTGCTCGGGGAGCTCTTCATGGCACTGGACCCACGCGCCGATCACTCCTGCACACACAACACACGCACAGCTCGCTCCTCCATCGCACCGCGACGCGCGACCGACCGAGTTACTCTGTTTGTACTTACTTATTTATTTAATTAACATGGAAGACCTACAGCTAAAAAAACCAGGCTGGTAGCAGTAAACTAAACTGACAGCCAATTACAGGTACAACTTATAAAATTCAGAATTATACTACATAAATGCTATGGACATTACTGTAGCGTACGGGAACAAAGTAACAGTAAAAAAGAAATTACTGAATAGCTGTTAACCTACTACTTACAGCTTACGCTTCACAAAGAACTATTCAACAGGAATACTTTGACATAAGTACGTTCATTTCCATGATTCACAATTGTATTATTTCCCTTCGTCAATTGGGGTTTCGCTGAGCAGTGAAGTTGTATATTTCTGAAGGAACTTTCAATTATTTTTAAAGTATTTAAGGGTACATTTTTCATTCAAACTCAAAGAACTCATTTATTTATTTATTTATGAGTTATGGAAGACTTACAGCTAAACAAAACAGAATATAAAATAGCAGGTGAAACTGACAGCCAATTACAAGTCTTCACTTATAAAAAGCAGACTGGCAGAGTTGAGAGACAACACACGCACTGCTCACACAAAAAAAATTAAATAAAAGCAGAACAACATAAAAACTTAAGCTAAGAACACCATAACTAATGTATGTATCAGAACATAAAGCTACCAAAGTTACATTTAAAACAGAATATTTGTTATCAATTTAAGTTAAGCAAAAAAGCTAAGGCTCAGGCACCTTCTGGCCGCGGACACACTTGTCGTGAAGGGATCAAAATCGTGCTGCTTACATAATTTATTAAAGTTTTCGCTTGCACGCACAAAGAATGAATTCTGCCTGTACTTAGTGGAGGTAACTGCAACACTCATCCACCTACCACCAACCACCTAACCTAACCAACCTATTTCCAACTATGTTGGGGTCGGCTTCCAGTCTAGTGTTTTACATGGAGCGAGTGCCTATCTGACCTCCACAACCCAGTAACTGGGCAACACGATACCTCTTGGTTAGACTGGTTGTCAGACTTCTTGGCTTCTGACTATCCGTAACGACTGTCAAAGATCTACGAATGACAGCCGGGACCAACAGCTTTACGTGCTTTCCGAGACACGGGGGTGTCACACCACCAACTTCCAAACTCCTGGCTGTTACTGAGAACTTCCGAATGGAAAAACTCATTAACACTTTTTGCCCGACCTGGGAATCGAACCCGGGACTCCGCGCTCACCAGTCGCGCTTGCGACCATGAGACCAACGGGGCAGTCTCAAACTCAAAGAAGTATATTTCGAATAAACCTTTGCACTTTCGAATTATCAACGAGTCAGTAAGTCAGTCAGTGGCTTTAAGCTAGTTCTTCGTTCCAAACAGTAGGCTTATATGGAGTAGAACGGGTAAGAAACTCAGACAAACCCAGGTTACATCATTCATGTTGACTGTATGGGTGCATGTACATGTATGTATGAGCGAGACATGTGCGCTCATCTGCGACTACTCATTAACTTCTGTATGGACAGTGCGCGATCATTACCATTACCACTACGACGGGAGACTGACAGACTTATGCCGGATAAAATCAAAGTCAAAACATTTAATTCAATAAGACTATTCAAAGGCAGTTTAGAACTTAATTTACAAGTTTTTTTTTATCTAGTTGTTCAATCCAAAACTAGTTTCGTGCAGAGAAAAATGGGCAAGAAACAATAGTTACTCTTATTAATGAAATAAAACATAGTACAAGTAAATGGTGCTCTCATGTTTACAATTTTATAATCCTAGGCAATCGCTGCTAACATTTAAAAAATTAAATGTAAAAAACCCCCAGCACAAAAACCTAAGTTCCCTTTAAAAAGTAAATAAATAATATAAGAAACTCAATCTTAAAGTACCTAAATATGTATTAATAATTTAAAAAAAAATACGTCGCGTTGGGGGACCGATGTTATTTATACATGACGGGCCTGTTGGTCTAGTGGTTAGCGGCCCTGACTGCTAAGCCGGAGGTCGTGGGTTCTATTCCCACCCAGGACAAACTTTGTGTGATGAGCATGATTGTTTGTTCTGTGTCTGGGTCTGATTTATCTATAATATGTATATATTTATCTATACTTCTATACTAATATTATAAAGAGGTAACATTTGTTTGTAAGTTTGTATGTTTGTAAGTTTGTATGTAGGGGGTAATCTCCGGAAGTACTGAACCAATTTTAAAAATTGTTTCACTGGTAGAAATCTACATTATTCGTGAGTGCTATAGGCTATATAACATCACGCTACGACCAATTGGAGCGGAGCATCAATGAAAAATGTGGCAAAAACGGGAAAAAATATTCTTTTTGAGGGCTTTCGTTGCGTGCGCTGCGTGAACGGTTAAAGTTACGCAAAAATAATGTATGAGAGAATTGTTCCTCTTAAAATATACTAAAATAAAGTCCGCGGTAGTAAATGCCTAACTTTTAAGGTTGACTCACTATAGCCATTTTTATGGCCAGAAAATTTGTTTTAAAATAATGCATTATTTGCGAAGGTGTTTTTATGGAAATAGTATTAATCCTTATCAACATAAATACTTTATTCATCACAAGTGTTTAATTTTGAATGAAATTGCCTTTTACATCATTTAATTTCAATGAATATCTTAGGAGATATCACGGTTTTAAAATAATTTGGCCGCAAAATAATGGCTCTGCGAGACATTCCGTAGCTTATACATCAGAAAAACATTTTATAGGCTACATAACATCGCACTATGAGCCACGGAACGGATCAGTAACCAAAAACCTAACGTAACGCGAGTGAAACCGCGGGGCACTGCTAGTAAATTATATAAGTATGTATAATATCAGTTGTCTGGTTACCATAACACAAGCTCTGCTTAGCTTGGGATCAGATAGCCGTGTGTGAGTTGTCTCAAGATATTTATTTATTTTTTATTTATTTATTTATTATTTAGGATGCGATCGTCCCGAGCGGTCCCCCAACGCGACGTATTTTTTTTTAATTACAAAAAGCGGTCGTAGCACAAGCTACGCAATGTGCCCAGTTCTTTTCTTATATCAACTATTATGTATAGTTTTCTGAACCACCAAAATAAACTCAAATGCATCTATTACGCTGCCTCTTTAGCCTAGTGTTCCTAAGCGCGAATGCTACGCTAGAAGTATTGAGATCGACTCCCAGGTCGAGCACTGTTATTGGGTTTTTCTATGAAATTCTCGGTAGCAACTTGGAGTTAAGATTTGTGCGTGTGGAATACAGGCGTGATGGTGGACTATTACAAACTTACACGAGTCGATTATGTAATAGATGAGGCTCATTCCCAGCCCCCGCAGCTACATCAGCGAGAGCATACAACAGTACAGGTACTGAGTAGTTAGTTGGTGACGTCACGATTAATTGCATTCGCTGGTGGATTAACGCTGTGGGAGGCGCTGATTGACATTGTTGCGCGACTCGTCGACTGCGGGGAGAGCCGCGCGTGGAATGCAGGAGTTCGCTCTGAGAGTTCGCACAGATTAACACGTGCGCCAGCAGTGAGCTGCGCTCGGCGAGCAGTGTGTGTACGCGGGGCGGGCGGCCGCGCGCTGCCCGCTCGGGTTACTGGAAGTAGACGATGTTTGCCGCCGGCCGCGCTCGCCCTCCACGACGATAACACACCAATTCAATTACCGCGTACCTCAGTAAATGGATTGCCGGAGAAGAGAAGCGCTTTATTAGATTTTTCTTCAAGATGTTTGTTCGTTTCATCTGGCCGGTAATGGACTCGGCTCGATTGGACTTGTGGACGAGTACGCCTAATGACACTGCGGTCTCTTCCGCCAGGGTTATTTCATCAACGCTTTCTTTTTTTTTGTAAAAACAAATCATTTATTTGTGAAACATAGGTACATTAAAGATCATATAAATAATAAATAGAGCGCTATGTTTTGTCAACAATGACATACAAATAATATAATAAAAATAAGTGACATTATTGAAATATTCATTCTTTATCCCACCGACTTACCTAGTCTATAGGCAAGAATACGTTGGTTTAGGAGATGGAAAACAATAATTTATCCAAATTTGTTAACAAACGACTGTTTTACGGAGCACATTTATTAATATCATAGGTAAAATATGTTCGCTATCCGCCTTCCGTGCTGCTACAGTCCGCGCTATCTCGCCGACGCGCGCTCTACCTCGCTGTTAGCTACCGCCCGACATACTTGCCGGCGCGGCTAACTTTATGACCCAAAGTATTTGATGCTCACGTGTCAACATCCCGGACCAACTATGTACAAAAATTACTCGGAAACAGAGAAGTTTTCAAAGCCATTAACCGTACTCTTGAGGTGTTACGATGGCTCTCGTATACTGACATCGTAAACGACCAAATTCAGAATATTTCTTCCTGAAATGTAAGTTGCGCGTGACACTCTGAAAAGTGTTTGTTCAGCGACATCGATCAGAATGTGTGAGGTAAGGCTTACTCGAGCACAGCTCTGTTTGAGTTGTCCGGAAGGCGGAAACAGATCGCAATAGTGTGGATGTAGGCGGGCGGCGGCGGGCGGCGGCGCGGCCTGTTTTCTTTACTTTGTACACGGCTGAGCGAGTTTCACGGCTCACCTGCGAAGGCTTTGTGTCTGATCTGCGACACCGAACATTTAAATAATTCAGGCCCGCTTGTGTAGTTACTTGCCTGCCGTACGGCTGTGTGGGTGTGTACCCACACAGCCGGTGCGCGATCCAGCCACACGCACACACACCGAGTAATAGATTATAGATTGTCGGCGCGACTGGTGGCCGCGGCGTGCGGTGCATGTCGTGTCCTCGACACCTGTCGGTGACGTCACCATGTGCTGCAGCGTCACTACTATGAATATGCCAATGAATTGGAATCTAGTCTCATTCAATTTCAAACACACCGGCCGCGGCGGCATGTTCAGTGGAGCGATACTATAACTGTAAAGAGAATAAGTTTTGATCAATGTTTGAACAGATAGTAGGGACACGACCGGGGAACGTATTTATTCAATAATTTTCACACGCAGCAGTGGAGTACACCGACGAGCTTCTCTCACAATTTAGTTTTGTAGCGCATTGTTTTATTAGACGTGTTTTCACTTCGGATGAGCCACACTTGACTGAATGTCAGAACAGACTCTGCAACAATGAAGCTATTCATTTGTTTTTTTTTTTATTTGACGAACTGCTCCTACCTAGATACTGTGAAAGGGATATCGCGCGGTAAACATTTGCTGGTTATTTATTGTAACCGTTTGTCTGGATTTTATAACTTATAAACGTTAATAGGTACTAAAAAGCCCATAAAGGCGTTTTTCATGTTTTAAATCTTCAAGTCTGAAACCTATCAAAGTTTTCAGACTAGAAAAACGACTGAACCGATTTTGATGAAACTTGCAGTATTCCCTAAGTTGAACAATACGTAGTATAACAAAAAAGAATTACTTAAATCGGACTTGTAGTTACGGAGATATGCGAACACAAACATAAAAATATACATACATACATACATAAAAATATACATACATACATAAATATACATTATACATACATACATACATACATACATACATACATACATACATACACTCTTGAAATTTGGCACAATTGTTCAGACGCTGATATAGACTAACATATACGAAAACTGGGCAGTTCTGGAAATAATACATACCTACGGGTCGAATAGATATAACCTCCTTTTCTTTGAAGTCGGTTAATAACCTCCTTTTTTTAAGTCAGTTAACAATACCTATAACACATGATAGTTCTAAAAATATGTCAAGTGATGCATATAGCACAGAAGACCGCGTCGGTCAATAGTTTTCGGTAAAATTTAATTCGAACAAAAAACATTCGGAAAAGTGATCGGGACTTGGGGCACCCCGACTCGGACAGATTAGGTTAGAAGTGGATGGCACTTCGTGGGTATTTTTTTTTGTAAACCCTTGAGCCCCGCGAATCGGGGCTCCCCGACTATGCCTTTTAAACCCCTGGGGCAATGTCTGGCTCTATCTCTAGGGCAAGTTACTAGTTTTTTTTTTTTTTATCGAGTAATATAATTATATCGCTAAACCTGAACCACATCATAGATTTGGTAAACAATAAACAACTAAATGAATATTACGTAAACTAAAACGATCTGCTACTTGAAATTTGGCATTTAAAAAAGTGTCAAGCAGACCAAACGTTCAGTTGGTAACTGTGAGGTTGGGAAATAAAACAAAATTATATGATAAGTTGGCAAATGATGATTCGGCGTAATAAAATTCTGCGAAACGTTGGTTGGCAATTGAAAATCTGGCAAACAATTTTCGGCGAAAAGGCAGAGATCCGATATCCCATCCATGTTACAATTGCTGACTACGTTAAGATTCTTCGCCACTGGGAGTGTTTACATAACCGCTGGTGATTTCGGAGTCATCCATAATTCCTCTACATGAAAAGTGTGCTGATGCTATCGTATATATTGAGTTACCAAAGGGTGGGAGCAAACGAGAAAAAACTAAGTAGAATATTATAAAATAGCTAGGTTACCTGGAGCGGTATCAGCCACAGATTGCACACGTATGGCAATTCAGACCTGGACCTATCCGACGAATTCAGAAACAGAAAAGGTTTATTTGCATTTAATATGCAGGCAATGTGCTCAGCTGAATTAATGTTTCAAGATATAGTTACAACGTAGCCAGCGGGCCAGGCTCAATCAGGCGGGATGGCGAGATGTTTGTGAACTCACTAGCAACCGTACACTATAAGAATGGCGATGTGTTGGTGCGTGGAAGAGACATTTCCCAGTTTTAAAAATACAAAAGTGAGTAGATGACTACCACTTCATCTATACATTAATAGCGTGACGTGGGCGCCGAGCGCGGATCCCGCTCGCTATAACAGTAAACTAATGAAGTAGACTAAACGCCCCAATTACATAACGCGTCCGCAAACTTAGCACAGCGCGGCGCACATTAAACTTTGTCTATTAGCCGCGTACTTGTGTAGCGGTCGGTCAGAGTACACCTGTGCCAGGTTTGTCAACAGCCATCCCCCCCCCCCCCCCCCCCCCGACTCGCTTCCTGCTTCCTCGCCGCCCACACCCGCCGCGATAATACAATTGGAGTTGTGCTGCATAG
Source organism: Caradrina clavipalpis (assembly GCA_932526535.1). Lineage (NCBI taxonomy): Eukaryota > Metazoa > Arthropoda > Insecta > Lepidoptera > Noctuidae > Caradrina > Caradrina clavipalpis. The sequence goes on from OW052096.1 coordinate 54,548, forward strand.
TTACAAGTATAATACATATTTCAGCGGTGGTGTACCGCGGCGAGGCGGCGTTGACCGCGCCATTGTTTTATTGGTTTCGCGGTTATTCATGAATATCGAGTGAATACGTTTACGGGAACGTATGCGCTGTGTCCGCGCCGCGTGTGTGTGGGCGGCGCCGGCGCACTGTGCGCACACAGCCACGGCACGTCCCCACACAGCGTGTACTGGAGAGCCAGTCGTCGGGTGCTGGCGCTGAGCGACACAAGATCATATTTCTTTTGTATTGTTTTTACCTTTTTTTTAATTTGTCACATAGGTTGTTGAAAGAATGCGCTCTCTACTTTGCTGTGCCTGACAAATTTCACGATGTTTAGATTATGAATCTTTGTGGAGCCTATTTTAAATACCTTCATATTTTAAGTGCCGCAATATTCGGGAAATGATACAAAATATTATCTCAAGATAACTTATTCTAGGGATAAATATATCCTATGCCATAAACAAGGTCGTGACGTACATTAAGGAAACATCCACATTAATTTACAAATATCTGAATTCCTAAACTCGCAATCATACATTCTTTAACATTTAATATTAATAGGAAGTACTTAAGATTACTATACCGGTTCTAGAACTGCTCAATCCAACTTGGCATGTTTTAACAATGGAACATCACTCAACAGCTCGCATCTATTAATTGGTTAGAGCCTTAAAACAAAATGCCACTATACAAATATTTCCTAAATGTGGATGTCAAACGATAAAAAAAAATCCACTAAAATATTGCGATTGTACAAGAGTCGAGCAGTCGTTCGAAACATTATATTAGGTATACATATTCCGGGTACGTTATCTGTAGGATACGTGACAAATATACAGAGGAGATGATACTGTTCGCTATTCAAAGCGGACTCTCCTCGGGGCACGGCGCCACGTGAAGGAGCAACCGCTAGCGGCGCGCGACGCGACGCCTACCTCACTACCCACACGGTGTCTGTTCATTATACTAATGTGTAGTGTACTGTGTGTCGTTTAATTAATGCTACATAATAGAGATGGAATCTTACCGAATCACATCAACTATGAATGTAATGTAAACACGAGTACTGAAACACGGCGTCGTGTATTTACACCGGGGCCGTTATTAACAAGCAACAACACGGAGTGCTCGCGCGTGTGTAGCGCCTTGCTTAAACTTTAATCACGTACAACTTGGCGCTCTTACACTTTTCACTTGAGTTGCTAACTTACCGACGAATACTTTGAGCCGCGGCCCGAGTCACGAGCGGCGAGCACGGACCATTGACATAGTGTGCCCGCTGCCTAAACCCAACCCATACAACAACAAAAAAATATTCAAAGAAAACACTTTAAGAACAGCAAAACGTAACCAAACTAGGGAATAACGTGTACAGGCGCTTAGAGGTACCCTGAGGTACCGGTGGAACTAATAATAATACCAGGCCTCTTCTCGTACAGAGAATTGAACTCCACGTATACTCAAATCGGATTGGCGATTTCACACTTACATGAATATAAATCCAGATTTCCTCACGATGGTTTCCCTCGCCGATGTCAGTGATATCTAAGATAACTAAGAAAGTTTATGTGAATTATGTCACAATTATACTTGTTAGATATCGATACCATTGGGCCACTGCAAACCAAAATGTTATTGATAAACGCGAACGATCTTCACAGATACTCATAGAGTTTCTATGAGTTACATCACATCAGGGATCTCACGCGGGGCGCGGGGCGCCGGAACTTTATAACCGCGCGATCTTAATGAACTAATGATCAATTAAAAGCGTTCAACTCGCAGCGACTCCGACTCTGCGAACGTACTTGTCAATTCATAGTTGAATACGTTTTACGTTCGAGTAGTCACGTACATACACGGGTTACTTGTCACTTGTATATTGCTACGTTTGCTCATCATAGCGGACCCCTCGCACTCGCAGCATCGGTGTGCCCAATGAGTCATAATAATGTTTCCAAAAGCAGATACTAGATGGTGGAAGACAATAGTTTGTACAAAAAGCAAAATCAAGAAACATTAATGTCACTCCATCGAGTTTCGTGCGAACTATTTAGTTAATAAGGCTCTCCGAACACCGTACCGCTCTCCGTACAGAACGTACCTATTGATTGTGTCGCCGCGGACATTTGATGTTCGCTACAGGTTGTTATTCGTCTTAGTGGAAGGCAGTATGTTGTGCAGGCCCTGGAGCACGTAGGTTGGCAGCAATCGGAAACGACGATTAATATGCCACTCGCTTTTGCAAAGAGATTAAATATTTTACATATTTGAAAATAAAAATCCATAATATTTTATTTATGTAAACACCCAAGCAACACTTATGAGTGTGTTGGTTTGTACTCAGTACTGGGGGCGCGGCGCAACATAAATATTTGTTCCAAGGTTGGAAACATTACTTAAGTACAACGCAACATCATCATCATCATATCAGTCGCAGGACGGCCACTGCTGGCCATGCGCCTCCCCCATAGATTTCCAAAAAGACCGGTTGGAAGCGGCCTGCATCCAGCGTCTTCCAGCGGTCTTAATCAAGTTCAACCAAATTAATAAAACAAAAAACCACTTTTGACTTCATTTCCTGTTGCTATTTTAAAACGAGACGATTTTTATTATTTTCATTAAATTAAGGTACCTCATCTCCTTGTCTTAGTTTGAATGTCAAAGTCAAATCAAAGTCAAATCATTTATTTCAATTAGGCCATTAAAAGGCACTTTTGAACGTCATTACATAAAGAAATCATTAATATTGAATCTAGTTGCCCATTCCAAAAGGTAGCTTCGTATGGAGAAGAACGGGCAAGAAACTCCATACATACTCTTTTAAATAACAATGTGTTACAATAAGTTGTATAGTTACATTCATTCCATAAAAAAATATATAAATGTCAAAAACGATCTATCAAAAATAAAAAGTCACTCAAAGTACTACAATACGTACTCAGTGCTACAAATTAGAAATGAAAGCTAAATTAATTATATTATTTAACGCCAATATTGTGATCGTAGATGATTACTTCTAACATTTCAAAGACAACGAATCAGTGTGTGAGTCAAACTCAAATGTAGAATTAATGTCGAGGAGAAAAACAATTATTGGTCAAAAAAAAAAAAAAAAAAAAAATTATAATAATTTTAGTTTTATGATTAAATAAGCAACCAGTTGATTTTGTCAAGACTTGAAATTGTCCTATGGAGCAAGACCAGCATGTTTCCAAGCATTATTATCTTGAATATAATCCTCTAACTTGTAGTATGCTTGTTTACAAAGTGTGCTTTTAATACAATTTTTAAATTTTCTTTCATTTAATTTTAATATATCACTAGGTATTTTATTGTAACATTTAACACAGTACCCCATGAAAGATGAGTGCACTTTGGACAATCTAAAAAATGGTTGAGCTAATTTGTCCTTATTTCTAGTATTAAAATTATGTCTATCACTTATTTTATCAAAGAGATGTAAATTTTTTCTTACATACATAATATTTTCGTAAATGTATTGACAAGGCACTGTCATAATATTAATCTTTTTAAATAGTTCCCTAAGAGATTCGCAGCGACGGAGATTATAAATGGCTCTGACAGCTCTCTTTTGTAAAATAAATATGGATTCAATGTCAGCAGCCCGACCCCACAGTAGAATGCCATACGACATAATGCTGTGAAAGTAGCTAAAATAGACCAGACGCGCAGTATCGACATCTGTTAACTGTCTAATCTTCCTAACAGCAAAAGCTGCTGAGCTTAGCCGCCCTGCAGGAGATGTTATATGTGGTCCCCATTGTAATTTTTCATCTAGCGTGATTCCTAAGAAAACCGTTTTATTAACAAAAGCCAGTTTTTCGCCATTCAGTATGAGGTCACATGCGGTATTTTTAACATTTGGTAAAAAAAATCTAATACATTTGGTTTTCTTTTCATTTAGTACCAAATTGTTTACCGTGAACCAATTTTGAACCTGAAGAATTGAGTTATTAACTTCGTCAAGACTTCTAGAACGTCTGTCTATCTTAAAAATTAATGACGTATCATCTGCAAATAACACCATATTAGGTTGCTTTTGCAGTAATTGTGGCAAATCATTTATATATGCTAAAAAGAGAAATGGACCCAAAATCGAACCTTGAGGAACGCCCATTGTCATTTCAGACCCCAATGAGTTCACGCCGTTCACCTGAACTTTAACCTGTCTGTTTTCCAGGTATGATCTTATTAAATCAAGAGATGTGTTTCTAATCCCATAGTGCTGCCGTTTCAATAATAGTGTCTCATGGTCCACACAATCGAACGCTTTGGAGAGGTCGCAAAAGATTCCAATGGCATCTTGTGCTTCCTCCCAGGCATTAAAAATGTTTTTAATTAAGGAGACACCGGCGTCAGTTGTACAACGCCCTTTGGTGAAACCGTACTGTTGGTCATGAAAGATGGAATTTTTATTAAAGTGACGTAACATTTGATTGAGTAATAGCTTTTCAAACACCTTACTGAGAACTGGCAGTATTGAAACAGGTCTATAGTTGTTAAGTTCCTTACTTTCACCGGATTTAAATAATGGAACTACTTTACTGAGTTTCATGAGATCCGGAAAGACTCCCTGATCCACCCTTGTATTAAAAATGAAAGCTAAATAAGGCGCAATAGTTTCTATTATAGATGTACAGACTTTTACTGACATTCCCCAAAGATCTTATGTTGATTTCATTTTAAGATCTTTAAAAGTTTTAATAACAGCCTGGGGATTCGTATGTTGAAATCTAAACTCAAAGGGGCATGCCTTTACATTATTTCTAAGAAGGGCAACGGAAAGCGCAGGTGATGAATTTAATGATTCCGTTGTGACTAGGGGAATATTAACAAAAAAGTTTTCAAATGCCTGAGCTACTTCTACATCAGAGTTTACAATCCCATGTGAAGTCTCCAAACTAAATTTATTATTACGCTGTTTCTTCCTACCTGTTTCATTATTTATTATTTGCCAGGTAGTCTTAATCTTATCATCAGATGATTTTATTTTATTAGTAATATAAAGAGATTTAGCTACTTTACAAACACTTTTGAAAGTTTTCGAGTATTTTGCAACATACTGTTGAAAGCTTGTATTAATTGAATGTTGCTTTAGACCATATAGTTCAAATAATTTCCCCCTACTTTTACGAATGCCAGGAGTCGCCCAATCACTGAATAAAAACTTTGTATAAATATTTTTAGTCTTAATTGGGAACGTGTTATTAAATTGCGCGTCTAATACTGAAAAAAACTCGGCATAGAACTCATTTGGGTCACTAATATTATTAAAACTCTGAACACATAATTTACTTGCTAGGGAATCATTAAATTTTTCTAAATTTTTACATGTTATTGGCCTAAACCTTATTTGAATCTTTTGTACAGGTATGTAGGCGCAAAACGTTATCATTTGTCCACTGTGGTCAGATGGCAGCTTATTTACAATTTCTTTGTGTGAGTAATCACAATTACAAAATATATTATCAATACAAGTGGCAGAAGAAGCTGTCACTTTACTTGGTTCAATAAACACATTTGACAAATTAAATGACCTAAACAGGCTCAATAATCTAATACTAATAGAGTTATTTTCTAATAAGTTTATATTAAAATCGCCACATACGATGATTGATTTACTGGAGGAACTAACTTTTTTCAACACATCTTCCATAACAGAATCAAACACAGATAGATTCTGGTAACTTGGAGGTCTGTATACACATACTATAACATGCCTATCAAGCTCAACACAGGACAATTCAATGGTGTGTTCAACCGATAATCCGATGATATCTTTTCTTTCTTTAGAATTAATTGAATTTTTAATTAATATTAATGATCCGCCATGTATCATGCGTTTTCGGCTGAAATGGCTAGCTACACAATAATTTTCATAATTTATAGACATTACTTGATGTTCATTTAGCCAATTTTCAGTTAAGCAAATAATGTCAAACTTAGTTTTTTCTAAAAACAATTCTATTTCTAATAATTTGGAAAGACAACCTTGAATATTTTGATTAAGTAATTTTAAAGTTTGTTGCTTCCCCTTTGGTTTTTTATTTACTAAATGTAAATTGCCAGAAGCTATCTTTGTATTATTCAATAATAACAATTGGTTATCTAAACTTGAAACTTCTGACTGGATAACTTCTGTTGTCTCATAATCTAGTTTAAACAATAATTATCCGGAGTGCCCTCCATGGCTACAATTGATGTATCTGAAGTCCCTTCATGAGTTTCAGCAGATAGAGCATACCCTAACTGGCTGCTAGTGGCCTCCAAGGTTGTTGGTATTATAGGTGGACCCTCCTTCGTACAACATGAGGATTCACAATAGTTAATCACTATGTTGTTAGTGCAACTAGACAACACAGGTTCGTCACTTATCCTACAGTTTGTTATATTAACTAATTACTAATGACGTCAGTAAGGGTGAAAGCTAATGTTTCGAATGTGTTGGTTAGTATGTGCTCTCTAGTAGCAAGTTTTGGCTATTCTGGGAAACAAAAACATGAGGCGGAGGGTCCGCCGCGTTCTTTACCTAAATTAATAACAATTGAAGTCGATTAAAAACGAAAATGAATTCAATTAGTTTACAATATTAATAAATAACATGAATGTTAAATGTAAATACTTAGGTGATGATTGAAATATTTTTCTGTCTCCACTTTTAGTTTCTGTTCTTTGAACTTTAGTCATATTAGCTCTACCTATTCCGATCACTGCTTATGACTTGTTAAAACAACTTTTTTGTTGAATGAGTGCCGTTTTCAGATAAACATGTAAATATATATAATAATCAGTATGCTGCTAGCAAAGAGGAATCACTCGGCATCCATGAGCTATCGGGCGAGTTCGTAACGGGTTAATGTCTCGGAAGAAACGTCCGTACGTGTGCAGTTTATACAATCATGTTTAATGAATAGCGGCGACGCGATCACATCGATAACAAGAGACATTATCGTAATTAAATCAGTCTCGTGTGCCCCCCCCCCCCCCCCCGCCCACACTGCTGCCAGCTTCTCACTAAATTTACAAGAATATCACAGAGCTCACAATGGATATCAATCTGGTTGATGCGTGATGTATAGTCGAGTGTTGCTGCCAACATGAGCCCAGAGAATAATCGTCCGGGTGGCGGAGGGCAGGGGCGAGTGAGGAGGAGGGGGGGGGGGGGGAGGTATCGCCGATAAAGTACCTTTTTATGCATGCAGGGCCACCTCGCGGCCTCAGATATTGGCTCGTAAATCAGCGCCGTAAACTCTCACTTGTGAAGTGAGCGGGATGCCCGCGGCGCCGCCACTACGTAAATAAGTAAGAGTCGGCAGCGGCGCAGCGGACTAATTAATTTATGAGCGGCGTGGAGCGCCGAATTAATAACTAATATTTCACCAGTTTATATTTCATAAAGCTCGCGACGAGAACGCTCACTTTTATCGTTATCGTGTAAAAATAAAGTGTACCAAAACAGGTTGCCGAGTGCCCACAGACTATACATACTGCAGAGTGCTGCCTGCCGGCCACCAGCCCGACAAGCGCCGACCTACCGGTTACTATGGTTCAAATTAAATCTGACGCAATTTCCACTAGTAACACCTATCCAAAAAAAATTAAACCTAAATTAGTTATACTGTATTATAATTAAATAAATATAATATATTGTACTATAATTATATTGTTTTAAATTAATTAGATATATTGTGTGTGTTTTGTATATTATAAAAGTTACACGACACACCACCACGGGAAACATATTTTGATCAACCCACCGAGACCCGTAGCGTCCGCGTATGGCCGCTACGCTGTAGCTTATAGTAACGCCACGCCGTAACTCGTAGCACCGCTACGCTGTAACTCGTATCACTGCTACGAGCTGCCGAGGAACCTTTTTGTTGTGGCTTCTATGAAGTGTTTTATCCAGTTTGGCTGCGAGAGTACATATATCACATACAGAAGTCTTTCGTAAACACAGAAATATTAAAACAATAGACCATTACAAGTCTAAACTTACACAGTGGATTATTTGTGTCGTGCCGCGCCGCATGCCAAGTGCGCGCCGCTCATTAGCCGCGCCGTCTGCATGCCGCGCCGCCGCGGTTCGTTAGCAAGTCGCTCCACAATGACACTGAGCACTAATGAAGTATCGCGCACCAAAAATACGTAATATCGTAAATTTCAAGTGGTCGTCAAGAAGTTGGTAAGTCCGTCTAATCACGGCCCATTGTTCCCGGTACGCGGCCGGCGCCTCCCCGCGCACTCCTCGTCACTCCCTCGCCTCGCTACTGCCACTCTTACTACCGAAGTGACGCAACTGCTACCTAACTGACAATGTCACACATTTGTCGATGTTATACAAGTGTCGCAGCACACGAGCAAGTTTTTTGGGTCAATTTAAAAAGTGATTTTGGGAGAATAGCATTTTCCATCGTATGTCAGTGCTCCGTGCTAGCTCTCCAAACGTACACGCAGACAAGGAGAGAGCGACGGCGTGAGCGAGACACATGCCATGCAATAAGGGACAACGAGAAGTCAGGTCGGGAATTCCCAAAAAATATTAAAACAACGGTTATTTCATCACTCAACTTTGGATTATATTATTAAACTTAAATTACCAATTATTATTCAAATTAAATTAACTAACATTTAATTTACCTCCTTATTTATGTTTTTACTTATTCATAAAAAAATATAAGCTTACAGTGTTTTACCAAATCGCTTATTTATTATGCTAATTACACTACAATAAATTACATAATTATAATGCTGATAAAAACTTAAATTAGAGAAAACAAAAAAACATAAACTTAGACTAACAAAAAATAAATAAGATAAAATTTGTAAACAAAGACAACATAAGAACTACAAAATTACTTTTTAACATTTAAATAAATATACCTAAATATGTTTTAAAATTACTCTTTGGGAATCAAAAAATATATCTGCATCTGGACTATACCGAAGGAACTCATTAATTAGCCTGATTGCTCTAGCTGTGGGGCTGTTGCCGGCTTGCGAAGAGCGCCGCTCGCGCGGGCAGCACGCACCTCGCGCGGGCAGCACGCCTCTCGCGCGGGCAGCACGCGAGTCTAAAGTGCAGCAGAACATGCGTGGGGGTATTTTGAGAGTACGAGTACATATATATTATGAAGGAAAATGAAATCTTTTTGCTGCTTCTGAAAAGAGGTTGCATTTCATCTATGGATTGGCTTTGGATGGAGTGTTAATTACACGCTCTCTAGTGTGAACGGGCACTTATTACCTTGGCGGGCGTCGGTGCCGCAGCGTGGTGTGAGAAGAGGAAGTGCTAGTCGTAGCGGGCGAGACTGGAGGAAAGCTGACGTCACAGAACCTGCCAGTTCGCTCTAAGAGTGGTGTTTTTATATTGTGTAAAGCTATGTCACTAAAGTAAAACCAATACTGTGTCTTGCTTGTCTAACTTACCCAAAGAGAGAAGACTAAAGATTCGCCCACGTTTCGACATATATATTTGAAAGTCGTTATCTAGACCAATAATCGTAAGTCTAAAATCGGTAAATTGACACTCGTAAAGACGAGAGTCGCTTCTCTGTTGATCGTGTTCCCGCACATCACGAGGCGTGTGCACACACGGCGCGTACCTCACGACCCACGAGTACGGTCAGTGTTGCGCGTCACTCTCTCTAGTGATGAAGAAAGTGGAGCGTGCACTGAGCATAGCAGTTGACAGCTTTGCCATGCTCACTTTAATGTCTTGCTGACGGTGGTGCGTGGGTTGGATCGTTTGGTTACCTTCAAGATGGTTGAGCTAAGCGGTGCTGATGCACGCGTCATATTCGTGAACGGGTGCTATCAGATTGGTCATCTCTTAACTGCCATGGCTTACATCGTTATTATAATTTTGTTATTTTTTATATTCACCTTCATTGTTTTCACATATAGAAGCAACAAGAATATTGTAACCAAGATTTTGTAAAAACCTAATCGAAGGAAAAGAGTGTCCAAGGAGTTTCTTGCTGGTTCTTCTCCATAGAGAGCTACGTTTTGGAACGAGCAACTAGCTAGACAATTCACAAGTGCCTGTAATTGGTCTAATTGAAATAAATGCTTTGACTTTTGAGCACCTCTAGAACGTTACTTCATCGATCGCTCAACCGCCGCCGAGCCGCGACAAGCCCCAACTCTAAGTCATTTTAATAAAACTGTCCGTTTGCTTTTAGCTGCAGCCCGTCGGAGGAGGTGGCGTGCCGACGTGACGGTAATGCGACAGCCGACACTCCCGACTTAGCCGACTGTTCGCGACCAGCGCTGAGCTCGCCGCTCCCTCTCCCTCTCGGCGGGCACTCCGCCGCCGACGGGTGCTAATGACTCAATAAGCATTACATAAAGTAACTGAAGATGATTCCGAAGTCGTGCGAGTGAATCAACACACTCCTAGGAACACAGCTTCCTTCAACAATCAGTCGGCTCTTATACCTTCTACCCGCTTGGTATCCGCGGACCAGTGCTGCACAGTGCTGCATGGTGTTGCACAGTGCTGCATGGTGTTGCACAGTGCTGCAGTGTCAGCGCTGTGCGGCACTGGTCTGCGGGTACCAAGCGGGGCTGGCACGGAAAAGCATTTTTAAGCACGACTTACATTTCATTAATTATTTCATTTAAATCAAATAAACGCGTATAGAGGGCCACCAATAGCGGTAGTCCACACAGCTCGTCGGCGACATACTCAGTGAACACGTCGCTGGATCTGTTTCCTAAACTTGTCTTGTTTCTCTATTTTTCTTTTTTTGATATTGATGATTATTGACTCGATGTGTTCATCTGATTTTCAAAACAAATAAAATGAATATCTGAGTCGATACCTACTAATTAAATAATAATATTGTCCCGACCGAATTTTAGTCCCTTCTGCCAATCTCAATGGAAACAAGACGTGTGGCGTGTGTGCCTTTTAAGGCACACACGCGCGCGGGGCCGTGCCGGCTGGCAGGGTCGCCATGTAAGGTCGGGTGTTTAAGGAGACAAATGAAACGAATGAGGTTCGAGAATACACTGACTATATTGTAATAATGACACCTTATTATATAGCTTATAACTACTACATCACACTAGTACGCAGAAAATACTATAGTGCGCAAGTGTGTGCGCACACAAACAATAGGAGAGCACCTGACTCCCTTTTCCCTTAATCTTGTAGTCCAATGGGATGGCAGTTGGAAACGAAGCCAAGACCCCACGCTGAGCAGCCGCGCTGGCAGCCACGAGAATATACACAAGTCACATTGTAAACGGTCGAATAACATTTAAAGATAATTTAAAAACGTCAATTATAATTATTATTATATTGCTCGACTTTACTTACGAAAGTCTACGGATTGCTACGGGTTAGCCGTGATATGGCTACGTGTGCTACGTCGTAGCAGAGTCATGGTGGTACAGGCTACGGCGTAGCAGAGTGATTACTGTGCGTGGTACGCTACCATACACCAAAGCACCATACTTTATAATATTACATAAATTGTATGTTGTATGTGTTTGAGCTATTGACATTAAATATCATGAGAAAGCTAGTTGTACACAAGTTAATGCTGAGCGACATACTCGTTATATATAAGTATTGTCTTATTTAACTGTTTAGAGAGCCACACTTATTAAAAGCTATTGTATCTCATTATAAGCGGACTGTATGTTCTTATGAGAAATAAATTTCTTTAAACCGAAAAGCAACTACCCAGCGATCTTGGTTAGTTCGCGCGCCGACTGACGTAAGCTTTTACTGAAGCAGCCTGTCTGCCGCCGGCGCACCGGCATCGGCACTCCGTCACTCCGGCACTCCCGCTCGCCGGCGCGATCTGTGCCGACCTCCCTGAGTCGTTTGTGTTCCTATTAGTATAAAAACACAAACCTTGAGACGTTCATTTTTATGTTTTCAGGACTACAGACTTGCTGATGTCAGTTTTATTTGACTTCCTTACGTTCGTAACTATAGCTCAAAATATCATAACATCGCGCCGGTATCGCTTGGCGGGTTGGGCAGATGTGTATGGTACACACACATTTTACAAGTTATATTTAGGTCTTTTGATAGAGGGCAAGCCTATTACCATTCAATCCAGACTCCGAACCGCTTCTGAGAAATGATAATCATGGAAAAACCCATTAATACTGGCCGTCTAGGTCTTAGGAATCGAACCTAGCGTAGCGTGTGACCAGTCGCCACAACGAGACACGAAGCACAAGAGAAGATGTTCACAAGCGTGTTATTGATTAACTTTCCAGACAGGTTTTAGACAACCAGTGTGCACGGACACGGCCGGCGCGGCCACAGCGTGCACGCCTAGTACACACAAATGAATCACAGTGGCAGCGTGCGACCACGTGACCCCTGTGACGTCACATCGCGAACACTATCTGAACGACAAACAGTGCACATCCGCGCGCGCTCACCCATTCCATATCGAGCACAGTCCACGGGCACTCGCCGCTCGGAGTTGCTGAAGGGAGTAGCCCCGGGCCGCGGCGCGCGGCGGCCGGACACATTCCGCCGCATGCAGACAGCTGACAGGCGTCCTCGGTATTCGGAACACGCGATTGGAACGGCTCGGTTTAAATTAATTTCAAACGAAACGATCGTCTCGTCCGTAAACACTCCGTTGTTTAATTGTGGGAATTCTCAAGCGAATGTATCGAGTCACGGGGACCTGCGACCGGGCACGGCACGACGCGGCGCGGCGCGGCGCATCTTCGATCGCTTGAGTTATAAAACACGTTACTCAGTCTGTTTTGCATAAACGGATAGGTACACTCCGGCGCTGCTCGCGTCCGACTCACCTGTGCCACGTTAATGTTATTGATATTTATGCAAACATAGTAATTTATAATAGTACAAAGATTTTTAATAGAGCGGGTCTCGATGAAGCAATACTTGTGTTAATGTTTAGAGCGATCGTATATTCATCGTATGTTCCAGTCATTTGTCAGGGGAGCAAGTGAACAATATTGCAGCGAGTATCTTTGATGGTGTTCCGAAAAATTAGCCACGAGAAATGAAATATTGAATTTGATAAACTAAATAATGTTGCTAATGCCGGCCACATACGTAGCGGTATACCTGAACGGTGTACCGGAACTGAAGGCTTGTGCAGGTATACCTAACATCCATAGTGACCACACACGATTCAAATATGCCTGTGCAGTCTCAGTTCTGGGCCTGTGACAAACCGAAGAAGTCGTGTTGTGCAATAAGTATTTTGTGAAATATGCCACCGGTTCTATTGGTGTGTTGGTTTGGTGCTAGCTATTAAGAAAAAAGAGAAGTGTAAGAAGAAACGTTCTCTGAAAAGAAGTAAGTATTCCCACACCAACCTTTTAAATGAATTAAAATTCGCTCCGAAGCGTTCCGACATGACACACACGCTCATGCATACTTGCACAAACTACATAGTTTGCGCAGGTATACAGATCGTAGTTTTGATCTGCCTACCAGACTTGTGCAAGTCAGGAAACTTGTGCAAGTTTTGTCACACACACGCTCCGGTATACTTGCACAAGCCTTCAGATCCGGTATACCGTTCAGGTATACCGCTACGTAAGTGGCCGGCATAAAGCTAAGCTAGGCGTCACGTGTGCGCGGACACAGAGCGGCGCTTCGCTGTGCGGTGCGTACATTGTCATTCGGACAGCGGCGGGTACGCGCGCCGATGTGCGCCGAGCGCTTCTAACTCTAAAATAGAGCAATCGATGAGCCGACTGCCGAGCACGACGAAACCGCATATCACTGCCGACAATTTGATACTCACAGAGAGTCTGGCTCCAACAAATAAACGCAACGAACATTCCCGTTTGGAGAGCAATATTTGCGGTTCGTCGTGTACAGTATCTTGATTAATTCGTGGAAGCCAATTCGGTTATTTGAATCAGAAAGTCTCATGTTAAAGGTACTGTTACACCGCCGCGCGGGGTGACCAGGCACGTGTCTATACCTACAATTACTTAATTATGACGTAAAAGGAGAAAGCGGTGGTGTTTTAGTGACCGCCGGCAGGCGGGTCTCCCCGCTAGTCTGGAATTTATATCATTTTAAGAAATATCTCACATCTCGCAGTGTAACACGACGTTCGACTTCGTTTGCAGTCGTTTTTGCGTGAGTTAAATAGAAATGAATTAGTTTGTAGTTATTGTTTATGCTTATTTATTATGTATTGTATATGGGTCTTAGTTACCTGAAATAAAGGATTAATATTATTATTTAATTTTGTGCAAATCTAATGTAAACCTCCGGAGGTAGACTAAGGAACTCCTCAATAACGAACAGAACATGTATCGTGCAGGCGGTGGAACAGACCGGTGAGGGGCGGGGCCACGTGACCGACGGACAGCGCACTCACAGCTACGAGTCGGTATCGCAGCTACACAAATGTAAAAATACACCGTACAAAGGCGGAAAATTTCATAGAAAAACCCAATAACACTTTTTGCTCTACCTGTGAATCGAACCCAACACCCCTAGTTTAGCAGTCGTGCATCGGACCACTAGGCTACCGGGGCAGTAGCCCAGCAGTTACGGGCGGGCTAGCGGTTGCGGGGCAGTTATTTAATGTTACCGTCTCCTAATAGATTGGATGGTAAGAAGTAGGCACTAAAAAGGTTAAAATAGAAAACCTTTTTCAAAAACTACAACCACCACACAAAAAAAAATATAAAGTGAAAAATAAGTTTTAGGGTGAAAAGTGAGCGGCAACACGAAAGCGCTGAGTTGCAAAACGTGAGTACATACTTACTATAATTACTTAATAAGTACCATAACGCTTCACTCATACATTGGGTGATACTAATTGTGCTTGTCGTATAAAATACTCGTAAAACAGAAACGCTAAAGGATAGTCGTATTTCCAATTTCGAGGTTAAATTGAGGAAGAGGCCCTCGGTAGGTATATGAAGCGCTACAATAGCTAATGAGTAGCACTGTGTGTCGCGCGGCGTGAGCACAGGCCCGACGGAGGCCAGCCACAACCACGAGGCGATTCATCAGCTCCGAGCAATACGAGCGGCGAGCTCACTGATGTAGACATGGATGCCTGCACAGGTATGATATTTATCGCCACCAATATTCAGATCGTTCATATTGAGCAGGCGCGCAGCACGCCGGCCGTCTCAAAATACATAGAATGGACGTTGCTCTTCCATTACGTTGCTTTTTAATATTGCCACAATTTTCCATGTTCCGCCGGCTGTGCGGCCCCGCCACCGGCGTGTGACCGACGTGTGGCCGGCACGCGACCGGCACGCGTTTGTCTCGCGTCCAGCGCGCGTCCCTCTCGCGTCTCGTCGTCGCAGCCTTGTACTTCAGTAATATACCGTGGACAGAGAACATTGAGTTTCACACCTGTGAGTAGCTACATTTGGTGTCTCGAGTTTGTTTAGTGCTGGCAGCGGAAGGCGAGGGCCACGGTCGCGACTACAGGCGACTCACACAATGCCCACTCACTCATAGATCCACACGCGTGTGTTTATTTTGTAAATACAAGTAGGCACTTATTAATGCATGGCGTGACCGCCCTCACTTAGAACGCAAAACGAATTACAAGAAGTTTGGGAGGGTTGGTTCGGTCGGACCGCGCCGCGACCGCTTTACAGCTACACGCTCAAACACGATTCATTCGTTTTTTTTTTTATTACAATCATTGGTAACGTATAGAGTATCAGATTAGACTGCTCCTTAGACTCGTAGTGGCAAGCACGACTGTTGAGCGTGGAGTCCTGGGTTCGATCAAATAACTTTCGAACAAGCCGCAGCCCGGGCAGGCATCGGCTCTGAATGGCCCCTCCGATTTGCTGACATCTCTTTAAGGCACGCGTGGAACACGAACACGCCTTCGACACGATATGCCGTCAATTAACGTACGGACAGTGAGCTACCCATTGCTCGCCGTCCTCAGACCCGCGTCTACGGTTTGCGGGAGTCGTCTGGCAGCTCCCAACGCCCGGAGCGTTTCCCGAAAAGAACAGTGTGAGTTTACCACATAAGGCTAACATGTTCCTAGCGGAGAGACGCAAGTGCCGCGTGGTCACTCGCGAGCCATCGCGTATAAGCCGTGTGTATCTAGCAAGCTTTTGATCAATCTAGGATCGAATTAAGAATATCGTAATAGGCTCATCACTATAAAACAGACTTATACAAAACGTTAGTTAGAATAAAATACACGAAGCTGGAGGTAATCATCGTAACACAACAAGTAAGTAGCGCAGGTTTATAAACAATGTACGTCGCACCTTACCCACTCGGAGCGCACGTACTGGCGGCGCTCCATTAGCATTCTACGCAAGAGTCAGGAATATGAGGTACCTCCTGCGAGGTACCGCCAGTCAGCGGTGCGGCGCCTCGTACAGCTAATACTGGTCTGTTTCAGAGCCCGCATGCGTTCTTGTTATCAAGCAGTACTCCCACATTGCCACATTTTACAATTAGCTGCTCTATTTTCAGAACTCGTCGTGCAAGTGAAGCCCCATGGGCTGCGACAGAACGCTCTCGTCAATATATTGCATAATCTGTGTGCACTAAGTTTTGAATATGTATATTATTATTCCATCCCAAGAAATACCAGAATAGAACGAGAGTGAAAAGAAAAGTCGCTACTCGCAAGTCGCAATATTGTCAACTTGTTAACAAATGGAATAACGCTTTAACTGTGAAATAACGTCTGAAGAAACGCAATCAAATATGTATGCCGGAGCGCCGCCTGTCTCCGACAAAGGCAAGCAAATATAGTCTCATGAAAGCATAATTCCAGTAGAGGCGACAAGGGCGGCGCGCGGCGCTCTGCCGAATAATTATAAAACTCGGCTGGCAACACATCACTGTCACTGCTTTGCGTGTGCTCGTGCCGAGACCGCGCTGCAGCGGCGCCCCGCTGCGGTGCTGCCTGCTGTTCTGGGAACGGATTCATTGTAACGGACAGGTTAGCTAGCCTGCTATAGCGGTAACAGATCGTGCAGCACTCGCTTCCTCAAAATAAGACAACATATTACCAGCATGGGAAGTTCAGTGACAATTAACTGCCCCGTTGGCCTCGTGGTCGCAAAAACGACTGATGAGCGTGGGGTCCCGGTTTCGCTTCCCAGGTCAGGAAAAGAGTGTTATTGGGTTTTTCCATTAGGATTTTCTCCATAGTAGTCGGGAGGTTGGAAGTTCGTGGTGTGACACCCCCGTGTCTCGGAAAGCACGCAAAGCCGTTGGTCCCGGCTGTCATTCGTAAATCTTCGACAAACGTCACGGATAGTCAGAAGCCAAGAAGTCTGACAACCAGTTTCACCAAAAGATATCGTGTTGCCCAGTAACGGGGTTGTGGAGGTCAGATAGGCAGTCGCTCCATGTAAAACACTGGTATTCAGCTGCGTCCGGTGAGGTTGGTAGCCGACCCCATCATAGTTGGGAAAAGGCCAGGAGATGGTAATGGGAGTACAGTGACACACAATACTCACATCGCCGATAACTCGTGTCGATTAATGATTTGATAACTAAGACTTACGAAATTATTGTTGGGAAACAACTTTTACAATTTTGATGGGAAAAATCATGTTTATGGTAGGTACCACGCAATGTACAGCACGCTAAACATTACCCTTTCAGGTGCATGCAACAGTACACGGGTCCGGGGTACTTTAAGTTAAGTTATACCATTTGAAACTAGTTAGCTGGTGGAAAACAAAACATGTCAACAAGTTGGAAGTTGGATGTGTCCGTAACCCACTTATACTAACACACTTAGTTTTTCTTACAAGTTTAAGAGAAAGGAAGTAACTAGTATACGCTCACTTGCCTTCAGCACAGCGTGGAGCATTCGTAGAAACGCTACATTATATGGAAATATGTTTGTACGGGGTACACCTTATTGCTGGGTTGGTGGAGAAATGAAAGTCTTGAAGCGTTCTAATGCAGGAGCTGTTTATTCTTCCAAGTGAATTTTGAAGTGCCGATATCGGGCTCAGTCGCCCTACATTTATTTGATCCTACGTAGGCGCAAGTAGTGGGTACACCAATAAATTAAATTTTGAACAAAATCTGTTGTTTACATTGCAATCCTTACGTCTATGAGCCTACATTCGCTTTATTGTTCAATCTATACAAATTCCTTATATATTAGTTACATTATATACCAAGTTCTACTATTTATACAACACTAAGTCTACATAATAAATCGCTACTCGCGTACACTGATTTCACACTATTTGTACGGGATTTTACACTGTTTTTGATACTGTTCCGCGTATATATTGTTTATTTAAACTATCGCACACTTAATATATTGTTATGTACTGTTTATTGCACTATCCCGCTCAATGTTTTTAATTTGAACTGTTGCTTGTTTTGCACCATTCCTAAGAACCTTAAATGTAACGTTCTTACGAATAATGGCGCACCGGTGTATTCACCTTTAGGTATATTTCATTACGGTGTTTACAACGTATTCCCTAGACGTATAGTGCAGCGCGCGTGCTGTGTGACACGCCTGCGCGCCTCTGGTGACGGCACCACCACCGCTACGCTGGCTGCACGGCCGCAGTTCGCGACGGCACTAGCTTGCAGAACTATCTCCGGAACGGCTAACTGCAGTACGGTTCTACGTATTGATTTATGTATTTATTATGAATGAATGAATGAATTAATTAATTAATTAATTAATTAATTAATGAAATTAAAAATTATAATATGTTATTGAATATACAATAAATATAGGCATACACACACACATACACCATCATTCACTTGTAATTGTTTTACGTTGACAACCCTTACAATGTGTTAAAATGGGGGGCCTGGAGTTCTTAAATAAGGCTTAGTTTAGACTCCAGAACTCCTACAAATTACAAAGAGAATATAAGTATACGAGCTGTGAAAATAAATAAACGTATTTTTTTTTTATTTACCGAGCCGATCGTGTCTGATTTGCAACCTGCCCCGCGCCGCGCCCCTGACAAAGCACTGATGATCTGCCACACTGCGCGTGAATGCGTTTTCTGTGTGTTGGACTACGCGTGTTTTCTATACAAACACGCGTACTTGCAAACAACGTAAGAACACGCACTCCCGCGCCACGCTCCATGGTGCGGGCAGTGTGCCATTCGGCTTAAGAGGATGGTCCGGAACAAGTGCAAGCTGGCATCATTAGCCACCTGCATGAGCTGCTCCCTTGCCCGCGCACAGTGCTACACGGTGAGGAGGTGCACAGCTACAATATATTCAGTGTCAGCTGTCGGCCATTGGGCCTCATGCGATGCGCGGCTTACGGTAAGTATATGCATGAATGGTACGTTTAGCAGCTAGAATTTAGGACGAACATGAGGTGTTATACAGTTCGTTTGTTATACTACATTCAACCCTTCGCTCGTGCAAATATTAATTCACAAAAATTAAAAGTAATAATTAAGCTATTTAAAGTAATAATTAAGCTTTATATAGTATGCTTGCAAAATAAACTTGTTAAAGAATAACTCTTATAATAGGACGCGTAATTAACGTAATTAATCTGGGTAGTTATACGTCGAGTGCCCATTCAATATCAAGTCAATAATAAGTCATAATTGCAATACTTCAATATTTAAAACTAGCTGTGCCCCGCGGTTTCACTCGCGTTACGTTAGGTTTTTGGTTACTGATCCGTTCCCGTGGCTCATAGTGCGATGCTATGTAGCCTATAATCTGTTATTCTGAGGTATAGCTACGGAATGTCACGCAGAATCATTATTTTGCTGCGAAGTTATTATAAAACTGTGATATTTCCTAAGATATCCATTGAAATTAAATGATGTAAAGGGCAATTTTGTTCAAAATTAAACACTTGTGATGAATAACGTATTTATGTTGATAAGGATTAATACTATGTTCATAAAAACCTCTTCGCAAATAATGCATTATTTTAAAACAAATTTTCTGGCCATAAAAATGGCTATAGTGAGTCAACCTTAAAAGTTAGACATGTACTCCGCGGACTTTTTTGAAGTATATTTTAAGAGGAACAATTCTTTGATACATTATTTTTGCGTAACTTTAACCGTTTACGCAGCGCACGCAACGAAAGCCCTCAAAGGGTTTTTTTATCTCCCGTTTTTGCCACATTTTCACTGATTGCTCCACTCTAATTGGTCGTAGCGTGATGTTATATAGCCTACAACCTTCCTCGATAAATGGGCTATCCGACACAAAAAGAATTTCTCAAATCAGACCGGTAGTTCCTGAGATTAGCGCGAACAAACAAACAAACAAACAAACCAACTCTTCAGCTTTATAATATTAGTATAGATTAATTTATAATAATTGAGTCAAGTAAGGCGCAGACTGGAAATGTCGTACATTAAGTAAGTAAAATATTCTTTATTGTCTGTCGTAAGGTTCGAGTAAATCGGACTGTAAGATTCATACAAACTGTAAGACTCCTCACACACCCTTCCAGTTGCAAGTTTGTTAGCCCAGAGGATTGATCGTACAAACGAAATCACCCCTTTCCCGTAACGGATGAATATCCAAAGCCTCCTTCTTAGAACTTGCCTTCAAAGGCGTGAGGCACCCAGTGTCCCTTTTGATTTAGCTAAACAAAAATCAAAACCCCTACGTAAGACGAATACCTAAAGACACCTTATTTGTTCAAATGTGTCGCTTCGTTTAGCTTCTAGGGATATAGAGTGAGACCTACATACACACGAACATATAAATACCCTCGTTTGAAGCTCCGCCATGTCGGGTAATAAGTAATAACAAGTAACAATAAGTAAATACTTGGCCATAACCAGGCGCGGGACAAGTTTGCCTAACTTTCTGTGTAATCTTCCATGTTGTTTGATGTTCTCCAGTAGGTATTTGATACGTTTTGGGAGTTGGCGAAGTTTGTGCGGAGTGCAAAATATAGCACGAGTATTGTTTGGAGAGCTTTCACACGCGCGGTGCGAGCTCGGAGCGGTACGGCGCGAAGCAGAGTGACGCAATCGTGCTGGCGGGTGGCGATGTGCTCTAGCGATAACAACACAATGTTTATACATGAAACTTTCCTTCTTGTGATCATGATATGATGACACAAATCGTTAAAGAAATGATGTCACTGTTACACATTTGGAGTATGTATTTTAGATTAGTGCAGGGGTTCCCAACCTTTTTTAGTCAGCGGCGATCAAGCTACGCGCCTTCCGCGTACTTCCCTTCTACAATAGCATGTATTTTACTTCACTAGGTTATTGAGGCAGTTAATCAATTAACTGCCTCAATAACCTAGTGGTTCTAAGCACGACTGCTTAGGACCACTATAAATATACTTTTTGCGCGCTAGAGGTTCTGGGTTCTGGAAAAGAACCCAGAACCTCTAGCGAGCAAAAAGTATATTTGGGTTTTTCTATAAAATTCTCAGTAGCAGCTCGGAGTTTGGATTTGTGCCCGGTTAATCTATACTAATATTATAAAGCTGAAGAGTTTGTTTGTTTGTTCGCGCTAATCTCAGGAACTACCGGTCCGATTTGACTCTTTTTGTGTTGGATAGCCCATTTATCGAGGAACGTTATAGGCTATCTAACATCACGCTAGGACCAATTGGAGCGGAGCATGAATGAAAAATGTGGCAAAAGCGGGGTAAAAATAATTATTTTGAGGGCTTTCGTTGCGTGCGCTGCGTAAACGGTTAAAGTGACGCAAAAATAATGTATGAGAGAATTGTTCCGCTTAAGATATACTAAAAAAAAAATCCGCGGCAGTACATGCCTAACTTTTAAGGCTGCCTCACTATAAGCATTTTTATGGCCAGAAAATTTGTTTTAAAATAATGCTTATTTGCGAAGGTGTTTTTATGAATATAGTATTAATCCTTATCAACATAATGCATTATTCATCACAAGTGTTTCATTTTGAACAGAATTGCCCTTTACATCATTTAATTTCAATGAATATCTTAGGAGATATCACGGTTTTAAAATAACTTCGCAGCAAAATAATGACTCTGCGAGACATTCCGTAGCTTATACCTCAGAATAACAGATTAAAGGCTACATAACATCGCGCTATTTGCCACGGGAACGGATTAGTAACCAAAAACCTAACGTAATGCGGGTGAAACCGCGGGGCACAGCTAGTGGCAATATAATTATAATCATTAGTTTCTATTTATAACACATTGCATAATTAAACCTTGACATGAGTAGCATTTAACGTAATTTAAAAACGATTATTGTCTTATACAAACAAAAATATGTCATTAAGGCTTTTGGTCTGTAACCAAATGGTTTATTACAGCAAACAATTAAAAAAAAATGGATTGGATTGGATTGAATTGGATTTGTGTCCGGTGGATGGCAATAGGCTCGCCCCTATGACGGGACTATTATGGGACCTAAATATACCGGCGAACTGTGAGTGTACATTGGTACACCTCTGCCCAACCCTTTGGGGAATACAGGCGTGATGGTATATATATATACAGGGTGGAATTTTATAATGCTACCTGGAGGGAAAGTACTCTAAATACTTAATTTAGCAAATTTTACTCAAAGGAAACATTCCTTTATTTTTAAAAAGAAACAAAACTGCATTTAAATAATTTTGAAAATACGCTTGCCACACCCTGGAATCGAACTGACTAAAATCCTAAAAAATAGCATCCTGTATCCAGTTTGGGAAGCTCTGGATTAGTGAGTAGAGTGTATATTGTTACATGATTATTCGTTAGATGTGTTTGCAAGTAGGTACTGAACTCCTATCTGCTGCTAATCGATACCTGGAGTCCATTGCCACCCCCAGAACAATCTAATTAATTGTTTTCTTATTTTGCTTTTATGATTTTGGATTTTATTTTATTTATATTTTATTGTGTAATTTTTCAAATTTGATTTTTTCTGTTTTATATGTTCGTATGTTTAGTGTGTACTAATTGACTCATTAACTTGTATGTCTCGTGCGAACTGTTAGTATAGGTTGGTTATCTATAAATAATTGAGTGTATAATGTACACACAGAGTGGGTGCACGTGCCAGCGGTGCGGGTCGTAGGCTCGTAGCGTGCTTGAGGAGAGGCACGCTGTCAGGCTCAGCGGTATGTATGCCGGGAGTGGAAAGAGGTACATGCAAAGACGTTAAAAACTGGGTATATGGGTCAGCGCGGGCGGCAATCTGCAGAGGAGTCCGCGAGCGCCGTCCGCCCCCGCCGCCCCCGCCCCCGCCCCCGCCAGCGCCCTGCTCGGTGGCCTACCTAAATGTTGACATAGTGAAATGCAATTTTCCACTCAGTCCGTTTGCTGAGACAAGCCTGCGTGCCTACGGTAGCTGAGCTATAGCGACACGTCACTTACCTTGCTTGCCGGCCACCCTAAGGAATCAACCGTACTTAATCATATTTTGTGTAGGTATTTACTTTACAACAATTATCTAATGTTTCCAACTAAATTCTCTCTACTCGCCCATAATAAATCTGGCGGCTCTTCGTTCGGTTACACTAAAAGTGCTGTAACCTAGTTTATGAGTTGGAATGGTTGCACCAAGGCTGTGAAATCGATGCTGTATAATATTAGACGGGAAAGAATCGGTAGCAAATGTCCGAAATGAGACGGGGCCGCGGGGCGACAGCAGAGCCGCGGACCATTGTGAGCGCGGCGCGTGCACGTTCATGCAGAAGGCGCGCTGTCGTCACCCGATACTAAATAACGTCGCCATGGCGGTGGTGATGGCATAATTAGCATTTACATTAATTAATGATTAGCATGCTTATGCATATTTAGCATTTAGCAAAATAAATTTAGTTGCGTAATTCTGTGAAATGCGAATTCATCGCTTCGTACCTAATATTAGTAATATCAGCGTATAATGTACGGTTATTAATGTCATGGAATTATTGCGAGCATTAATTTCATTAGCATACGAATTATTCCTGAGGAGAGGCAGAGACGCGACGAAAGCGCTCTATGTTTAATTAGCAAATTAACAAAATTCCCATACTTTATTATCATCAATTATCGCTATAATAGCAAATAGCATGCTAAGATTCATGAATTCACATGCTAATGAAATTAATGCGAAATCGCATTAATTCCCATCACTACATGACAGTACAGTCTCGCAGACGGCACGCCGCGCCTTCTGCGCGTGTCTCTGTCATGCGACGTGTTATTACATCGCCGGTGGCCGCGCGCCTTCCCTTGCTCTCTATATGGCTGCAATTCCAATGTCGGTACATATCGACCATATAAACTGTTCTTCGTAACATTTTATTGCTTCTGAGATACGCCGAGACTCCACATGGCCTCTATTAATAACAATCATTTTATTTGTCACAACTATGTAGGTAATACAATTCTCCAGACCGATCCCGGCCACGGCGGCTAATCTTTATGCCACACTGCTTTATGCTATAGGTATGTACTAGCCACGTACGCAGGAGATATTATAGTGCACAAATGCGTGCGCAATCAAAGTGCACTCACTCTTCCCTAACTCTCATAGCCCGATGGGACGGCAATCCGACATGACCGGAGAGAGGTCAGGCGCAGGACCAACGGCTTTACGTGCTTTCCGAGGCACGGGTGTGTCTCACCACCAACTTTCAAACTCCAGGCTGCTACTGAGAAATTCCTAATAGAAAAAACCCATAACACTTTTTGTCCGACCTGGGAATCGAACCCAGGACCCCTCGCTCAGCAGTCGCGCTTGCGACCACTAGACCAACGGGGCAGTTACACCTATAACAAACATCAGTATAACTGAACTGCTACAATTATAAGAAACATTTAGAACAAAGCCTCCGAAAGGCTTTGTTCTAAATGCAAGAAACATAATCATGAAGAGTGTAACAATAGAATGCCACTAGCACAGCACGGTATCACTTAAGATAGTATAACTCAGAGAGTTATGTTAGGGAGGTGGGTTGAGCCGCAGCTACTCTGTCACCCGCACTCGTGGCATCGCGGCGCCGGCATCTGATGGCCCAGCACGACGCTACCGCCGCCGTCTAACGCAGAGATATCAAAGTTGCGGATGTGAATATTTTTCACCCGCACTTGGATATCGAACCTCCATGGAGTGTCGGAGCCGCTTCTCACAATCTGATATTCAGATTTGCATTTAGATGTGAGACGCTGGCCGCGCGCGGCTGCTAACACGAGCGGTTACCGGATCGATGAAAGATGTCATTAGCCTTACTGGTAGTATCTGCGGGTTGTTCGAAAGAGATACCGCGCCCCCGGAACGCAAAGGGCACACGAAGGAACATAGACGGGTTTTAGTCAGTAAAAGTCTGACACTCCCTCCCGCCCCGCCCAGGGCGGGGGAAGTTATTTGATGATTTCCCGTCTATAAAAAAAAAAAAAAAAAAAAAAAAAGCCTTACTGGTAGTATACAGTAGTGTTTAAACATAGTTTTTCAGTTTAACTTGTCAGTGTGTTCGGATAAGTATACCATGCTGAAGGATAAATCATTAATAGAATACATTTACATTGTATAATGTTGTGAAGTGATGACCGTTCGGCAGATGTCGGTGGAGCGCTACGGACCTCGCAGAGCTGACTGGCTAGTATCGGCTAATGAGCTGCACCCGGCCGGCCGGACGTATTTGTTCGGTTTCGGTGACTAAACATATGCACAGTCAGTACCTACTATTTACTGTGCTTTCATTTCAAAATAATTTCATATTGTTATGAGTAGATAGTACATTATGAGTTTTTTTTTTCCTATGGTGTATCATCAAATTACCTCTCCCGCCCTGGGCAGGATGCTGAATACTGAATAAAACCCATCCGGTTTCCTTCTTGTGCCTAATAATTGCGTTCCGGGGGCGCGGTATCATCTGTATCGAACAACCCGCAGCCCGAGCAGGCATTAGCCCTGCATGGGGTTGCACGGTCGCTCTCTCCATATCGCACTACATTAAGAGAAGATATCTATTCTTAACCGACTTCAAAAATAAGAGGATATTTTTTTTTTCTCTTTATTTTTTATGTAAACTGCCCCGTTGGTCTCGTGGTCCGCAAGCGAGTGAGCATGGGGTCCTGGGTTCGGTTCCCAGATCGAGCAAATGTTATTGGGTTTTTCCATTAGGTATTTCTCAGTAGCAGCTCGGAGTTAGGATTTGTGCCCGGTTAATGGTAATAGGCTTGCCCCCTAATACGTGGGACTTAAAAAACATACCGTCGAACTGTGGATGTACCTAATTATGTAGAGTTTAATTAAAATTATTTTGTTGATTGTATTTTTAAGAAAATTACCTACGCAAAACCAAAGATTCTTTTATTTTTAGACAATTATTCCAAATCTCCACTCATCTTAAAAAGTGCTCCTTTTGCGAAATGCACCAGTTGAGAAGTGCACCAATTGCGAAGTGTACCATATGAGAAGTGCACCAGTTGCTAAGTTCACCATTTGAGCATGGTGTACAAGTTGAGAAGTGCACCAAATGCGTCAAACCCGTACATTGGTACACCTCTGCCTAACCCTTCGGGGAATACAGGCGTGATGGTGGTACGTTATTTTTATGTATGTTTCGAAGACGCCTGGACCGATTTGACAAATTCTTTTTTGTTTGATAGACTGAAGGTGAAGATTGGATGAGGATCTTCGGAGTGATGAACAGAATTGCTCCTCGAGAGTGCAGTAAAATTCTCAGTTTTCGATTCCTACCAGTATTACCGTTCTTTCATGGATTGAGATAGCAGGAAGTTGATACTAAAAAGTGAAAAATAAAAAAATATTTTACAAAAAAAACGGTAATTTAAAAAACTAAAAAACCCGACTGCTATTCTTTAAAAATCCCTAAAACAAGATAAATTGTAGCAGTCGGGACCCATTCTAGAAATGGAGGATTAGTGAATTGAGAGCACATACCTAATATAGGTAATATGTGCATAGGTGTGTGTATAGGTATGTGTGTGTACATTGCAGATGGTCCCGAATGGGTCCCGACTGCTACATTTTATCTTGTTTTAGGGATTTTTAAAGAATAGCAGTCGGGTTTTTTAGTTTTTTAAATTACCGTTTTTTATTTTTTACTTTTTTTTATTTTTAATATACCCATTGTCACTTTCACAGTAAATACGAATCCAATGACACCTCTCAAGCTAAAATCCATCGAGCCGTTCAGGCTGCAGAGCGATCCAAACATTTGAATTTGGCGCCAAAAATCCGCCATTTTGTTTTTTTTATTTTGATATACCCAGTGTCACTCTCACAGTAAATACGAATCTAACGACACCTCTCAAGCTAAAATCCATTAAGCCGTTCAGGTTGCAGAGCGTGCCAAACAATTATACATACATACATACATACATACATACATACATACATACATACATACATACATACATACATACATACATACATACATACAAACATAGACAGACAACCACTTTCTAAAACTAAAAATTGAGAAATAACTTTAGCTTTAAAGTAGGTGGCAATATTAAACTACAAACAGAACCAAAGCCACCCACTTCTGAAGCTAAAGTTATTTCTCAATTATTAGTTTTTAAAGGCGGTTGTCTTATTACGATTTTTTTTTTTTAATTACTATGTCGCAGTCGTAAAGGGAGGTCGTTAGTTGAACAAACGTCCATGAATGATAAGTGAGGTGAAGTGTCTGGTGGCGTGAATCAGAGTGCGGTCATTAGCGCTGTGCTGTGTGCCGCCCGCGCTGTGACGTAAAGAAGTGCGAGCCAATCAGCGGTAACGAGGTGTCGCGCGATTACCGAGCGCTCGCGGCGCCGCGCAGGCCTGCCTCGCGCCGCGCAGGGCTGCCTCGCGCCGCGCAGGCCTGCCTCGCGCCGCGCAGGGCTGCCTCGCGCCGCGCAGGGCTGCCTCGCGCCGCGCAGGGCTGCCTCGCGCCGCGCAGGGCTGCCTCGCGCCGCGCAGGGCTGCCTCGCGCCGCGCTCCGAGTGACGCCTGCTCCTGCTGGTGTCGCGTGTCGTGCCTCAGGGACTGTCCACTCAACTTTTTGTCTAAGAATTAGTTCTAACGTCATCAGAAGAAAGTCATTATGGCGAGCTAAACGTTGTATATTATTGCTGTAGGTACTAGCTGCTAAAATATTCAGTATCCGTCTAATCCTCGTGTTTAAACTTCGCACAAAAGATGAAGAGTGAGCAAATACAGATTCTGGTTTAAAAATATGAAGTGTTGATTGTTAAAAATAATCGGTTCAAAATCTCTATTCGTTATCTTGCAACTTTAGAAAAAAAAAGGATATTCTCTCCGCTGAAGCATAAGGAGTGGTCGTGGTGACCCTGCGGTGTTGCTCGCGCGGCTCGGGCGGCCTACTTCAAACTGCTCCTTCACTTCGATTACCTTCGGAGCTCTGTGTTTACACAACCGAACGACTTTTATGTGAAAGAGGAGAACCACCACTGTAATGGTGGAGTGTGATCGTGTTTTAACAACGCTCAAACAAATTACCAAGAATTTCTTTCGCAACTTTCCGCGTCAGATAAAGTTTTCTGTTACAATATGTACGGAGGAATTTCCTCTAGAATAATATTTTAGTTGATGAAAATATGTACGAATAAAATGAAATCATTCCAAACGATGTATCAACTATTATGAACAAAAAGGAAACCAAATTGAATAGTGTGCACAAAGCGCGGGCCACTTGACAAGCTGAACACCGGCGCGGACCGAGCACAACAATAAATCGCCGCGAGGACAGCGCAATATTCCGGCGACAGGCTGCTCCCCCCGCGGCCCCCTCCCCGTCGTCGCCCGCGGACACCCTGTCCCCGTAAGGACACAATTTTTGTTTGATCCCCAATTTGAATGTAGATGAAGGGCTGTCGTATAATACTTATTTAAATGACGAGCGGGTCAAATTTTGATTGGTTTTTGAACAAGATATCGCGTAATAAGTCACAACATGCGCCCCGCATACCCAACCAGCACTCAGCAAATTAGCTGTGTGATTGGCATTAAGTACCATAGCGGTGCTGGCTGGTCGCCCGCTCGGTCACTGTTACAATGTGTCACACTAGGAGAGCACTCGCGCCCGTCACATGCGACATCGCGCTGGACAGCGCTCGCCTGGAATTGTCTCGCACGCGGACCTAGAGCCCTCCTTCTTACAGGAATCGACAGAGCATTAAAGTAGCACAATTCCTTGCTAATAAGCCCAATATTCGAGGCGTATGTACTACGTAATTTATACGAAGAACATGCATACATCTCTCGTAGAACATGCGCACACATTGACAAAATCACGTAATCAAATTGGAATTATAAAAAG
This sequence comes from Caradrina clavipalpis, assembly GCA_932526535.1. NCBI lineage: Eukaryota > Metazoa > Arthropoda > Insecta > Lepidoptera > Noctuidae > Caradrina > Caradrina clavipalpis. The sequence continues at coordinate 83,782 of OW052096.1, forward strand.
TGATTCAGTAGTTCCGTGCGAAAGCGGAAATTGTGTTTCCTCTAAGCACAAGATGGAAGTGGTTCAATTCGTAACGGGGCCGGTAACTGCCAACAGGATGATAACTATCAAAAACACTGATTGTTGAATAAGAAAGTTTTTTTCGTTCTTCTTTCTTCTTTCCAAGACTTAAACTCGTACACACATAGAACAACATCAATCCGGACCGCCGCCCGGGACAGTGTTTAGGAGAAACACTCAACAGTCGAACAAGTGCATACCAATACCTATTGCGAGATTATATTCAACTAGCTGTTGCCCGCGACTTCGTTCGCGTGGCTTATTTCACCCTCTAGGATACGTCTCGGGTTACCGCTCCCGTGTGTCATAGCGAGATGTAAAATACCCTATAACACTTACATATAACGTATTTTCTATGGGTAAAATATTTTTTAAAATCGATTCAGTAGATCCAGAGATTACCCCCTTGTGCCCCGCGGTATCACCCGCGTTACGTTAGGATTTTTGTTACTTTTCCGTTCCCGTGGCTCAAAGCGCGATGTTATGTAGCCTATAATCTGTTATTCTGAGGCAACTGAGGTAAAGGCTACGGAATGTCACGCAGAGTCATTATTTTGCTGCGAAGTTATTTTAAAACTGTGATATCTCCTAAGATATTTATTGAAATTAAATGATGTAAAGGGCAATTTTGTTCAAAATTAAACACTTGTGATGAATAACGTATTTATGTTGATAAGGATTAATACTATGTTTATAAAAACACCTTCGCAAACAATGCATTATTTTAAAACAAATTGTCTGCCCATAAAAATGGCTATACTGAGTCAACCTTTAAAGTTAGGCATGTACTACCGCGGACTTTTTTTTAGAATATTTTAAGAGGAACAATTTTCTGATACATTATTTTTGCGTAACTTTAACCGTTTACGCAGCGCACGCAACAAAAGCCCTAATAAAGAATATTTTTTCCCCGTTTTTGCCACATTTTTCATTGATGCTCCGCTCCAATTGGTCGTAGCGTGATGTTATATAGCCTATAGCACTCACGAATAATGTAGCTTTCTAACAGTGAAACAATTTTTAAAATTGGTTCATTACTTCCAGAGATTACCCCCTACATACAAACTTACAAACAAATGTTACCTCTTTATGATATTAGTATAGATATAATAATGCTTAGAAACATGCTGGTCTTGCTCCATAGGACAATTTCAAGTCTTGACAAAATCAACTGGTTGCTAATTTAATCATATAACTAATTTATTTTGATTTATAATTGTTTTTCTCTTCGACATTAATTCTACATTTGAGTATGACTCACACACTGATTCGTTGTCTTTGAAATATTTGAAGTGATCATCCACAATCACAATATTGGCGTTAAATATTTTAATTTTAGCTTTCATTTCTAATTTGTAGCACTGAGTACGTATTGAAGTACTTTGAGTGACTTTTTATTTTTGACTGATCGTTTTGACATTTATATTATCTAATGGAACCAATGTAACTGTACAACTTATTGTAATACATTTTTTTTAAAGAGTATGTATGGAGTTTTTTGCCCGTTCTTCTCCATACGAAACTACCATTTGGAATGGGCAACTAGATTCAATATTAATTATTTTTAAATGTAATGACGTTCAAAAGTGCCTTTTAATGGTCTAATTGAAATAAATGATTTGATTTGATTGCTCATTTATTTATTTGGTTAATTTATTATTTATTTATTTATTTTTTAAATGACTGCTATCACCTCATTCTTTATGATCCTGAAATCCTATTTAGATAAAAGACAATTTTTAATCAAGTACGGAGACAAACATCCACGAACAGATTTGGGTCGCTTCTGCGTGGATGAACATTACCTACATCGCCCTTGCCCTTTAGTTTGGTAGGTATATGGCTCATCCTTAGCGACCGTTGCACCACATTGACCTACTGATGTTCGTCTTCACACCACCGGGATAGACGCCCCAGGAGTACTGATGCCCTTATTATATTTACTGTAGTTTTGCGGATGAATCGCGGGCTATTCCATTTATCTATCGAAAGACTTTCCAACTACTACTAAGTGGACCGTGTCCATACTATGCCGTGTCTCAGTCTCTGTGCGATCGCATGGGAAAGCAAGGTGCGTTATAAGTTTTTTCGGCATAGATGCCTTTTTTCTCAGCGTGTCGTTTACCCTAAACGTAATTTATATGGAGTAGGTAACTGTACCATATATGAGATAGATGTCCCTAAAAGTAGAGTCTGCAAAAATCGCTAATAAGTCAGACTTTTATTGAGTAAAACCCATCCATGTTCCTTTTGCGTTCTTATGCCCTTTGCGTTCCGGGGGCGCGGTATCTCTTTCGAACAACCCGCAGCCTGGGCAGGCATCGGCCCTGAGTGGCCCCTCCAATGTTTGCTGACATCTGTTTGAGGAACGCGTGGAACACGAACGCAAGGTGGACACTGTCCGTCGTTAGTTAACATACGGACGGTGAGTTGCCACACTTACTGTGCACAGACCCGCATCTACGGTGGCCGGTAGTCGTCTCGCGGCGCCCGACGCCCGAATCTTCTCCCGCGGCGGAACAGTTACAGTTTACGCATAATATTATAAATAATTGTTTATTTATGCAAACTAGCCCAATTGTAAGTAGCATTGTTCTTAAAAGCTATTGTTAGTAAACAGACGTACCTAACTAGCAATTTTTTTTCTGGAGCGCATCGAAGGAACGATCAAAATTGGTTTATTAAATTTTTAACCCGCGACGCTAAAACGACTGTGTGTTATGAGTTTGACATGTCTGCGCGTGTGTGTAGCTGTCTGGGCATCGTAGATCCCGAACGCACGACCAGATTTTGATTTTGTTTTCTTTTTTTGTTCAAAAATTGAATAAGTTGGGAGTGTTTCATGTAGTTTTTGTTTAATGAAAAATGGTTCAGCCGATTCAAAGTGATCAGCTCTTTTGTTCGCTGCGGTGGGGATCTTAGACTGGTATTTTAAGAAAAACGTAATTTTAGTAGTTATCTTTCGGAATTAAATTAACTTCGCGAGTAATTTAAAAAGTATGAAATAAAATTAAAATTACGAACCTATTAACATTTTTAAGATAAGCGTCGTCGCGTCGGGGTCCGCTAAATAATAAAATCAGAATACAAATAAGAAAATATTGATCATCAATGGATTATACAAAGACCTAATCTATGAAAACAACGTAAGCGGTCCCCCGACGCGGCGACGCTTATCTGAAAAATATTAATAGCTTCTTTTAATTAAGGAATAGGCCGAGTGTTTCTTTTTTTTAGTTTTTAGTGTTTTTTTTTTTGTCGGGGTTTATTTAAAGTTTTAAATTTTTATTGTTGAATTTTATGTTTAATTTTATTATTAATTGTGTGTATAATATCGTTTTGGAGTAATCTGTAAGATGTAGTAGGTACTTATTTTCATGAATAAATAAGTAAATATTATAGTGAATATTGTCCCTACAAGGATGATTAATATATCCGATCCGATATATCCGTTGAATCAATCTACTAGTGAAATAGAAGTAGTGGGAGCACTTCCCCAGTTCCATCAGGGCAAGCGAAGCAGGGCGATTATATAGGTAACTGTCGGAGATCGAGCCGGCCGTGGATGTTCCTGCTGCTACGTAATATGAGCTGAGACAATCTTCGCCGTATTCATTGAATGTTGCTTTGCTTCATTAGCATCAGTGAATATAAACAAGTTGCAATCGGGTGTGAGCAGAGTACGTGCGGAGCGGGCGGCGGCGGCGTGTAATTCAAATTGTCTCTGAAAATAAAATACTTCCTAGTGGACGTCTGTTTCCAAGTCAAGTGACAGCCCTCTTCCGCTTGACCGCTCGGCGTATGCAACTATGTTCAGTCACTCACTTGAAGAGTACGCGAGTAACAGATTAAGACAATAAAGACTACGTGTACTCGTTCTCATTCTCCGTTTGTCGACCAGCAAACAGTCTATTCAGAGGCTAGAAAATATATATATACATTCCCATCCGTCCAAATACCCGAGCTAACAGATGCCGTCCACATAATTTATGTTCATTTTGCCAAATAATAAGATAAACGTATGTCTCAACTAATAATGTTCCTTTATATATAAAATGTTAAATAAAAATGCGGATATCACCCGTACGGAACCGGAGTGCGGGCGGCGCGGCGACGTGACGCACACACGTGACGATGCGACGTTTATTAACTTTGGGCTTGGAACATTTTCCTGTGGAAGTTGGCGTGTACATCCGTCGTAACATACCTATACCTACCTATGTCGGGATACTGATATAGAGATAGGTAATTGGTTAGAGGATAGATAAACAAACAGAATATATCAGTGATACGGTGCGGCAAAGCGACGCGTTGCCGATCATTAGAGACGTGAGCGAGCCGGGCTGGAGCACCGACACTTACGATACCTGCTTTGCGTGCTTCATGACTCTGTAGAAGTTTTTAAGGAGGTGGCAGATATACATTCTATCTTTATTCTGAAAATTTCGGACATCCTATATCTGCAGACGCGAATCTCAAAGGGAAATGTTTCAGCAAGTTAACATCATAGCGGGCCTTGTCAATATAATAATACTCGTACATATACAATAAGAATAAGATAACCAGGGTTTTGTTATAAATAAGAATAAGATAACCAGGGTTTTGTAAAAACTTGATTGAAAAGAGTGCCTCTGGAGTTCTTCCCTCATTCTTCTCCATAGCACTTACGTTTTGGAACGAGCAAGTCCAACTTTCCGGCTAACTGACAGACTACTTGACAATTCAAAAGTGCCTTTTAAATTTAAATAAATGCTTTGACTTTGATCCCTCATTTGGCGTAGTAATCACAAAACTTCAATCCCTATTTCGGCTCTGACAACAGTTAATACTAATAACAATATTCTTTCCTCACTCTTGACAGACATTGTTAACCATTTCATTTATTTAGATATTTAAACTATAAAATGGTTTAAATGCTCTCCGAGAATATTTCCTTGGCTGTTTCTATTATTATAATAAATTAATACAACAAGCGTATATAAACAACTACATATTATATTATTTACGCAACACTCGAGTTGCCGCTGAGATGTAACACCAAGGTGCACCGCAGTGTTTTACCTCAGTACACATGGCGAACTCTCATCATAATATACTCGTATTATGTAAATACTGCGACACATTCGTGTCAGGTAAGTAGGAGAAAGTAACCGAGTATCGATATCGATTCTGTACCAGAGTAGTTAACAGCGACTGTTATCAGAATGGATGCAAACGAAACAAATCCGTCTCCGAACGCCAATGTTTCTGGTTCGGAAGGAGCGCCGCACTCCCGAGAGGACCGCGCGCGATACATCACACGCACGTGGCGGGGGCTTACGACGACAAGCTTTGAGGATCTGGATTTTCTTTATAATCGACCGTTCAAAAACGATAACTATTATAATTTTACTAAAATATCGTAATACGTTTCTTATTACCCCACTTCAAATAAGGAGGTTCTCAATACCAGACGTATATAATTTTAAGTACAAATATGTTCATCTGTTCGCGTAGAACACAGATGTGGTCTCTATAATAGACTCGTCGGTGCCGGCGGAGGTAGCTGCGGGCGGCGGCCGCGGAGGTGACGCTCCCTCGCTCGCTCGCGTCACATAATCGTAAATTACTGACAAAATGGCAACCACGCATTTTTGCGCAAACCTTTCTGCATCAGCAAATTAACTTTCAGTGAGAATATTGAGAAAAAATGTTACCCACCGTGATCGTGAACGTTGTAACGTTGTAAGACAAAGTTGTGACCCTCAATATTATTGATTTATTTAAGGTCTAGCTGCTGCCAGCGACTTCGCCTGCCTAGAGCTTGGAAAGAGGATTAGTGTGTACACAAAGTTACAATTCAAGAACATACATGTCATGACATGACTGAGCAGGGTGTGCGCTCCACAGCGCTCAGCTACTACGTACCGCACGTAGCGTACGTGACGTGCGACATTTCTTATTTAACATTATCTCCTAAACCCTCCACCAACATGACATGCTGTAATTGTATCTCTATTAAATGCTCATGATACTAAAATACATTACGTTTTAATATTAACTGCCTCGGTTCATTTAATTAAAATTAACGCTAGAGGTCTTGGGTCCCTCAGCGAGGCCATCTCGCGGGCCAAGGCACAGGCCCGCGAGGAGCTGCTGGGGACTCTGAACGCGGATCCGTGGGGGCGCCCTTACAAGACGGTGCGGGACAAGATCCGCACCTGGGCCCCCCCGCTGACGCAGAGTCTCCGGCCGGAGCTCGTTGAGGACGTGGTGAGCGCTCTGTTCCCCTCGCGGGGAGAACATCCTCCCCCGCCCATGGCTCCGCCGCCTGCGATGCCGGAAGCGGACCACACTGACGACGACACACCAGAGGTGACTGGGGTAGACCTGAGGGTGGCGGTACGTAGGCTGAAAGGCAAAAATACCGCCCCGGGACCCGACGGCTTGCCTGGGAAAGCCTGGGTCCTGGCCTCAGAGGCTCTAGGGCCCCGATTGGAGGGGCTCCTAAGCGCATGTTTGGAGAGGGGCCAGTTCCCACTTCGTTGGAAGACGGGGAAGCTGGTCCTCATTCGGAAGCCTGGGCGCCCTGCGGACTCACCGTCCGCATACCGGCCCATCGTGCTGCTCGACGAGGTGGGCAAGCTCTTTGAAAGAGTGATTGCGGGCCGCCTCGTCGGGCACCTGTCTGGGATGGGGCCGGACCTTGCGGACTGCCAGTTCGGCTTCCGCAGGGGGCGCTCTACGGTGGATGCCATCATGCGCGTCAGAGCTCTCTCGGCGGGGGATGCTGTGTCCCGGGGCAGGGTTGTGCTGGCGGTGTCGCTGGACATCGCCAATGCGTTTAACTCCCTGCCCTGGTCCTGCATTAGGGAGGCACTCCGGTACCACCGGGTGCCGAACTACCTCCGTCGGGTGGTCGGGGCCTATCTGTGTGATAGAGCCGTGATCTACCCTGGTCGAAATGGTGAATGGAACCGGCGAGAGATGTCGTGCGGTGTTCCGCAGGGATCGGTGCTGGGGCCGCTCCTGTGGAACATCGGCTACGACTGCGTGCTACGTGCTGACCTCCCCGAGGGCGCCAGCGTAGTGTGCTACGCTGATGACACGTTGGTCCTGGCGCAGGGGTGGTCGCACGAGGCGGCGGCCGACCTTATGACACGCGGGGTTGCGATAGTCGTCGAGAGGATCCGGCAATTGGGTCTCGAGGTGGCCTTGCACAAGTCCGAGGTCCTGTGTTTTCATGGGCCTCGGAACGCGCCACCGTCGGGATCCCAAATCACGGTAGGAGGGGTTTCCGTCGGCGTCGGGTCGACGATGAAGTACCTGGGACTTGTCCTCGACAGCCGATGGAACTTCGTGGAACATTTCCGACGTTTGGCTCCCAAGTTGGCACGGGCGTCGGCCGCTCTTAAGCGGCTCTTGCCCAATTTGAGGGGGCCAAACGCCTCCTGCCGGAGGCTCTACGCCGGGGTCGTGCGTTCGATGGCCCTTTACGGGGCCCCGGTGTGGGCGCGGGGCTTGAGGCGGCTTGCCGCCCATTACCTAAACGCGTCCCAGCGGGTGATCGCCATAAGGGTCATCCGCGGATACCGCACGATCTCCGGCGAGGCAGCGAGCCTCCTTGCCGGATTGCCGCCATGGGATCTGGAGGCGCTGGTCCTCGCGCGCCTACACGAGTGGCGCGCGGAGGCACTGGGCCGGGGCGAAACTCCGCTGCCGCGGCAAATTGCCGCCCAGCGGACGGAACTCCGGCTCGATGTCATGGCGACATGGAGAGAACGACTGTCGCAGCCTCGTGCAGGGCACGCCTCGATTGAGGCGGTAAGTCCCCTCTTTGAGGAGCGGCTGGAGCGGCGCCACGGCGCCCTCACCTACCGCCTGACGCAGGTCCTCACCGGACACGGATGTTTCGGGAGGTTCCTGCACCTCATCGGGCGGGAGGAATCGCCCGGGTGTCACCATTGTGAGGATCGCCCCGAGGACACGGTGGAGCATACTTTGGCGGTGTGCCCAGCTTGGGCCGAGCACCGCCGAGTCCTCGAGGCGGCCATCGGCGGCGGCGCCCTCTCGCGTCCGGCACTGGTTCAGGCCATGGTCCGGAGCGAGGGGGAATGGGAAGCAGTCGCCTCCTTCTGCGAAGCTGTAATGCTAGAGAAGGAGGCGGCGGGACGGGAGAGGGAAAGGAGGGTCCCCCGTCCCAGCGGCCGCCGCGGTAGACGATCCGGGCGTCGGGAGCCACGTGACGACTCCCGGCCACCGTAGACGCGGGTCCGTGGACGGTGAGCAATGGGTAGCTCACCGTCCGTACGTTCACTAGCGACAGACCGTGTCGACGGCGCGTTCGTGTTCCACGCGCGCCTCAAAGAGATGTCAGCAAAATTGGATGGGGCCACTGAGGGCCGATGCCTGCCGGGGCTGCGGGTTGTTCGAAAGAGATACCGCGCCCCCGGAACGCAAAGGGCACATAGACGGGTTTTAGTCAGTAAAAGTCTGACACTCCCTCCCGCCCCGCCCAGGGCGGGGGAAGTTATTTGATGATTTCCCGTCTATAAAAAAAAAAAAAAAAAAAAGAGGTCTTGGGTTCGATTCCCAGATCGAGCAAGTGTTATTGGACTTTTCCATTAGGTATTTCTCAGTAGCAGCTCGGAGTTAGGATTTGTGCCCAGTTAATGGCAATAGGCTCGCCCCATATTACATGGGACCTAAAAACTTACTAGCGAACCGTGGGTGAACATTGATACACCTCTGCCTTCGGGGAATACAGGCGTGATGGTAGGGTACGGGAGAAGTCATTTGATGATTTCCCATCCGTAAATTTAAAAAATCTGTGTGATTAATTGACAGACCATTCGGTTATATTAACGCCGACTTAATATCCAAACCGCTAATATTGCGACCTGGTTTACACATATACAAATATAGCGATTTATTTAAAATAATGTGGTTCTACCGTAAACATACCCAGTGGCATTTGTCAGCAACGACGATTTCCAAGTGAATGAACCTTTGTAATCGGACCAGTACTTCCAGAGATTACCTCTTATACGCAAACTAATCATTGTACCTGTTTATAATATTCTAGCTAACAAAAATAAATATCACTCAGATACAACGAGTGGCACACGGCGCATCGTTACCTGAAGCAGGGCGCGCGGCGGGCGCCTCACGCGCGCCGTTCATAAATTATGTAATTATGTCGATAATGGAGAAAACAAAATGGCTTCAGAGACACAAAGTAATGACTCTTAACGACGGCCATGAATAAAATATGGGATGCCTCGCGTGGCCTTTTGGATAATCCAACAAAAAACACTCCAATTTGGACGAAATTGCACCCGATCCCGTTCTGAGAAGGATATGTTATATGATGCGGAACGCGCCGCTAATATGATGTTCTGTTCAAGATACCAAGTAAAATAGATTAAATCTGTTCTCAAAGAACACGTCTTTTCTGTCGATATTACTCGCAAGCTGTACTATAATATGTATGGTGTGTCCTCATAAAAATCTTGGCGTCTGCTACAAGAATTCGTACTCAAATATCAAACAGTTTTACAAGTTTTCCATACTCAATAGCCTCTGTCCACGATGACATCTGCCCTCGTAGCACCCAAGAAGCGCCCGAGTAGCTCGCGCGTAGCACTTGCGTAGCACCAACGTAGCACCCGCGCGGGACCCACGTAGTATAGACGTGGGATCCGCGTAGCACGCGCCTATTACCCGCGTAGCACCCGCGTTGCACCCGCGTAGCACCCGCGTAGCACCCGCGTAGCAACGACGTAGAACGCGCGTAGCACGCGTGAGCCACCTGTGTAAAGCCCACGCAGGGCCCGCATTGAAGTCTACATCGCTGCTACGACGCGTCGCGCTGCGTTCCGCTACGGGGTAGGCGTTTTCGTAGACTGCCTATCGTAACTTGACTTGTGCTAAACCTGTACAAAGTTTCCCAAAGCGCAAAGGGTTTCCCATGTGGCTAGATACAGTATTCAACTGATGGTGAAGGTAGGTAGGATGGGTGGTAGGCGGCGTCGCCGCGACTGTCGCCGTATCTCATCACTAATCATCATTACAATCTCACGGCAAATAAATGCATACGTCTACTGTTTTAACCGACTTCAAAAAAAGGAGGTTATCAATTCGTCGGGATATTTGTTTTTTGTGTATTTTCCCCGAGTAGATCTTCGGAGTGATGAACAAAATTGCGCCTCGAGAATGCAGCAAATTACTCAGTTTTCGATTTCTACCAGTATTAACGTTCCTTCATGGATTGGGATGGCAGGAAGTTGATAGTAAAAACCAAAAAATAAAGACAACCGCCTTCAAAAACCTACCTACGGTTTATAAGCTACCCTCAAAACATTAAAATTGGTACCCAGTTTTTTGTATACGTCCAATATTTTAGTTTATAATAATGTCTAGTTTTAAATATTCTCATGTAAGTGAATTGTAATTCTTATGGGAATAAATGATCTCAAACCTCAAATATTTGTTTAATTGAATTTAATTATTAACTTGTAAAGTTAATATATTACTAAATATTCCGTGAATATTTGAAGCGTCTTCCTGTTGCCGTTATTAATATCGAGTAAAAACGAACAAGAAAAGTCACCTTTATTGTATGGGAGAACCTTTTAATATTTATTTCATTCTGTTCTTTTGTTATATTTGTTGCTAAAGCGGCAACAGAAATACATCATCTGTAAAAATTTGAACTGTCTAACTATCAGGGTTCATGAGATATAGCCTGGTGACAGACGGACAGACTGACAGCGAAGTAATAGGGTCCCGTTTTATCCTTTGGATAGGGAACTCTTAAAAGGAGATAATTTCGTGTGGAGGAGAATGGCCAACTAATACCATACTTATAGCCTAAGAACGCGTCACTTCCACACTACATCATAATATTATTTTTTTAAATTAACTTTTTTTCCAAAATTTGCGAATGCAGTACACAATATCTCAAAAAGTTATGGGTAGTTGGATAACTACGCATAACTTTTTGAGATATTGTGTACAGAATAGTAGAGATGGGACAGTAAGTGCAGATATCTTAACCATTGTGGTTACAGGATTGTGGTTACAGGATTGTGGTTACAGGATTGTAACCATAATGGTTAAGATATCTGCGCTTACTGTCCCATCTCTACTATTCTGAACTTCAGTGTGTGGTTACTCGAGAAAAATCTTTTAACAGTTACCCAAGCAATTTAATTTGAGCCTATGCTATGACGTAAATTCACCACATTTATTCAAGTTTCAAAGTGTCTGGCTGGGTGAAGCCACCACGCAAGGTGTCTGGCAATGGACGACGTGACTTCTAACATCACTCCGAAGAAATATTAAAAACGACGGGTTGCACTCCGGGAGTGCCGGCAGAAGCGAACACTTGAATATTAATGTTGTGCATTTTAGATATTTTGGAATGGTTAGGAAATAATTTTGCACGAATTGCTTTAATTATCAGTATAAAAGTACTATCATTTATGTGGTATAATACAATATTTATTTATTGCGCTATATTCGTAAGATTTTCGATCAGGTCACGTGTCCTGAAGCGAGTTCAAAATTTTTTACCCATTACAAAAAAAGTATACAACGCCGCTAAAGAAGTTTTCACTTCAAAAAAGTCCTTTATACGATGACGCAAGACTTTTCGCACCTTTTCTGCCTGCTTGCTGATTCCCTGCCAAAGCCACCATGATCCAAACTTTATAGTAGCCAATCGTTGTTGCCCGTATTTGGGACAATGCGCTAAGAAAGCTACAGCTTCAATACTATGACGTAGGTCTGGCAGTCACAGGCTCTTGTTTTATTACTCTTTATAAATAAAAAATCGAATTAGTTTTAGACAAATTCATTAAATTATGATCTAATAAAATAGTATAAGATTTGGGCTTGGGGTCTATAGTGCAGTAGATTTGTTATAAGTAGCAGTATCATAATTGTTACTTACTTACATTTATGTCAGCAGAAGTGATAAACCGGAGTGCGATAGTGACGTGAGCAGCGCGCCGAGTAGCGAGCTCGTCGCGCCGGCCGCGGGGACACCCGCTCTTGGCAAAGAGCTCGACCATGGTCGAGTGCTTCAGACGTGGCAGAGAGCATCAACAGGAGCCGGCGCCAGGCAGCTCCTGCACACAAGTGGAACAGGTAAAGATGTGCTTATTAACATAGCTGTTTAGTTAGGCTCGCCGCACGAGCGGGCAGCCAGTGCAGCCACAGCCTGCGGGTTGTTCGAAAGAGATACCGCGCCCCCGGAACGCAAAGGGCACATGAAGGAACATAGACGGGTTTTAGTCAGTAAAAGTCTGACACTCCCTCCCGCCCAGCCCAGGGCGGGGGAAGTTATTTGATGATTTCCCGTCTATATAAAAAAAAAAAAAAGTGCAGCCACAGCGAATTAATGTACTGAAATAGTGCTCTGTGGATACTACTTGGCTTGGCATTATGGCCGATGAACATAACCAATAAGCTTTCATCAGCCGCGCCGAGTCGAGAACGCGCCGGAATTGATAAAATCTGAGGAAAGATTAATCGTCATCAATCTTTTCTTGTCGGCGGAGAGTGAATCGTGCACCCCCCCCCCCCCCCCCCCCCCTACCCCGCGCTCTGACATCCCCTCTCGCTCCGTCGCCGCGTCGTCAGAACCGAGCCGATATTGAAGTTTCAATTAACGATTGTTACACGAGCATCAGTCGACTGAGTCCCGGAACCTTATTGTGATGCTAAACCGTACATCGTAATATTCGAAGCCCGGCTGACGCTCTCGTCGGCTACTGGCTGTCTGCGAGTGTACCCATGCTGTGTATGGTGAATGCGTCCGCCTGGTGATACCAAACTACCGAGTCGCGGAGCGATCACACTTTATAACACTATGTAAGGTACCTTCTGTTTAATATGATAGCTCGACAGCGCTGCCGACAAGTGTACGCCATTCACGTTTAACTAAAAGTTGTTAAAAGTTCTTTGATATAGGTATTTCACCCTTTTACTGCCAAACTAGAAGAAACCTACATCAAAGTGGAAACGTGATCGCATTCAGTGCGAACGCAACAGCCGCCGACCTTCCGCCGAGCGCGCTGCCCGCAGCACATGCCTACGTGTCCGCGCCTCGCACGCCACCTCACTGTCTATATGAACCGTGTTAAGCACGCATTTTTATTACATTCCACATGGAAATTGTCGTACAGTTGAACAAGGAATCAAATACACAGGTAAAAGTTTATTCATAATTCTAATCTCTACGGGTCCTGACTGCTATCATTTTAAGTGCAATCGGGTACAACGACTTTCTTGTTTTAGGGCTTTTTCATAAATACTTACAAAAGCAGTCGAGTTTTTTTTCAAAAGCTTTTATTTAACTTGCAATGTATGTATGCGTCTGCTCGGGTGGAATCTTACTACTCAATTTTGAAGCAGATATCTTCAACCGATTGAGGTGAAAGGAGATGGCTAAATGGAAGTATAGACCACTGCCCCATGTGCCAGGTACCATGTATAAATATGGTACCTAGCACAATGTAATGCTGAATGGCTAAATATTAGTATTTCATGTAAAAAACTTTCAGATACTTTTTGGGAATAATATAATGGTAAAATAATATTGCCTAAAAAGGAAAAAAAGGTGTGTGACAGTATATAATTTTCTTCAACTGACAAAAAATAAAACGAAAAAGAATAAAACTAAAAACAAAAATGAGGTTGTATATTTATAAGCGAATGTTTGTGATGAAAAAGTATTTTTTTTTAGATACTTTATTATGTTTAATAGTTCACGAAAGTGCTAGGAAAATATTAAACACTACATAATTCATGAATGATTTTTTAAATATCATGAGGCTATGTAAGATTCATATACATTCCAGAATGTATCTGGCCCGGGGGCAGTCATTTAGCCATGTTTAGTTTGGATGACAATACACGATAAGCTGAATGACGTCATTCTATATGTACGTCATCTAAATCTAATATGGCGGACCATCCAAGATGGCGAAATAGGTATTTTTAGTGCATTTCTGCAATATGGGTATCAAATAAATGGGCAAGTATTCTCACAACACTTTTGATCCATTATGGCGGACTTATGAAGTTTTGTATGCTTTCCTATAGTATGGGCATTAAATGAAAGGGTTCGCTGAGAATAAAAAAGCAGGTTAAAAAAAAGATGGTGATTATAAGCTCCGTTCCTCTAATCCACCTGAAATTTGGTGCAGAGACTTCGCCTATTCTTGAGGTACCTAGAATTTTTTGAGCTTGTAACATGGGTTGATGAATTTTGCCTTGTGCGATTTGGCGTGACACACAATTTATATGATCATAAAAGCTTGTCGCGACATTTGTGAAAGTAGGTACGTCTACAAGTATTTAATTAAACTGTTTTATTTTTTTTAAACTTAGCAGATTTAAGTTACTCAATTAAATAGGTACTCGTTTTTTACACAAGTAAATCACGACAAGCTTTAATGATCATTTAAATTATGTATAATGAGGCTATAAGTTAATAGGTAAAATTTTAAAAGAAATTTTTATTTTCGTCTTTTAGCATTTAAATAAAAGCTTTTTTTACCCGACTGCGACAGAAGGAGGGTTATGTTTTTCGAGGGTATGTTTGTATGTATGTATGTTTGTATGTATAATTGTTTGGCACGCTCTGCAGGCTGAACGGCTCGATGGATTTTAGCTTGAGAGGTGTCGTTAGATTTGTATTTACTGTGAGAGTGACACTGGGTATATAAAAAATAAAAAAACAAAATGGCGGATTTTTGGCGCCAAATTCAAATGTTTGGCTCGCTCTGCAGGCTGAACGGCTCGATGGATTTTAGCTTGAGAGGTGTCGGTAGATTCGTATTTACTGTAAGAGTGATGCTGGGTATATTAATTTCTTTTTTAAAACACTAAAAAAATAAAAAATAAAAAACGGTAATTTAAAAAACTAAAAAACCCGACTGCTATTCTTTAAAAATCCCTAAAACAAGATAAATTGTAGCAGTCGGGACCCATTCGGGACCATCTGCAATGTAATATAGGTATGTGCTCTCAATTCACTAATCCTCCATTTCTAGAATGGGTCCCGACTGCTACAATTTATCTTGTTTTAGGGATTTTTAAAGAATAGCAGTCGGGTTTTTTAGTTTGTTAAATTACCGTTTTTTTTAAAAGAGTATGTGTCGAGTTTTTTGCCCGTTCTTCTCCATATGAAACTACCTTTTGGAATGGGCAACTAGATTCAATAGTTCTAGTTAATTGACGTCTGAAAGTGCCTTATAATGGTCTAATTGGAATAAATGATTTGACTTTGACTTTTTGACTTGTGACGTTTTTTAACTCTGAAAAATTGAACACTATCAGTTTCTGCCAACTCTCGCGTCCGGTACTGATGCAGGCCACGGTCCGGAGCGAGAGGGAATGGGAAGCAGTCACCTCCTTCTGCGAAGCTGTAATGCTAGAGAATGAAGTGGCGGGGCGGGAGAGGAGAGTCTCTCGTCCCAGCAGCCGCCGCGGGAGACGCTCCGGACGTCGGGGCTCGCGAGATGACTCCCGGCCACCGTAGACGCGGGTCTGTGGACGGCGAGCAATGGGTAGCTCACCGTCCGTACGTTAACTTAACAACAGACCGTGTCGACGGCGCGTTCGTGTTCCACGCGCGCCTCAAAGAGATGTCAGCAAACATTCGGAGGAGCCACTAAGGGCCGATGCCTGCCGGGGCTGCGGGTTGTTCGAAAGAGATACCGCGCCCCCGGAACGCAAAAGGCCCATGAAGGAACATAGATGAGTTTTAGTCAGTAAAAGTCTGACACTCCCTCCCGGGAGAAGTTATTTGATGATTTCCCATCAATAAAAAAAAAAACGTTTTCTACCACGGAATCGCTAGTTTTAAAGTAGTGTATAAAAATAACGCCATACGTCATAATAATGTATGTGAAAATCGTAATATACAGGGTGGAAATTTATTATGCTACCTGGAGGGAAAGTACTCTAAATACTTGAGTTAGCAAATTTTACTGAAAGGAAACATTCCTTTATTTTTAAAAAGAAACAAAACTGCATTTAAATAATTTTGAAAATACGCTTGCCACACCCGGGAATCGAACAGACTAAAATCGGATAAAATAGCATCCTGTACTTTTATGGCACTTATCGATAGGGTCAATCACAAGGATCAAATCTCTACAAACCTGGTATTAACTAAATTTAACAAAAACCATGAAATTTCAATCTAAACTTATTTTATTTGGACGAAAAAATCGAGTACAGTAACTAATTGCATGCTGGAAATGAGCTTCACTTTCTTCGATGCACACATTCATTATTTGAAGGAATTCATTTTGAATAACTTTTAAAAGGGTGTTGTGGTGAATATTGAAAATTTTACTACGCTACCAAAAGTTACTTAAAATGATTTTTTTAAAGGAATAAATTCATGCATCCAAGAAATGAAGCTCATTTCCAGCAACTACTTTACTCGTTTGTTTCGTCCGAATAAAATAATTTTACAATAAAATTGCATGTTTTTATTTTATTTTAATTTACCATGTTTGCAGGGATTTGATCCTTATGATTGACCCTATGGATTAGTGCTATAAAAGTACAGGATGCAATTTTTTCGAATTTTAGTCGGTTCGATTCCCGGGTGTGGCAAGAATATTTTCAAAATTATTTAAATGCAGTTTTGTTTCTTTTTAAAAATAAAGGAATGTTTCCTTTCAGTAAAATTTGCTAACTCAAGTATTTAGAGTACTTTCCCTCCAGGTAGCATAATAAATTTCCACCCTGTATACCTATGTATAGGATTAGCTTTCTTGGTATTGTTTCAGTTATTAGGACACCTCCTGACGGCACGAGATGTGTCGTGTATGTGGGTCGCTGTCACATCATCATCATCATCATCATGTCATCTCTATAAGTCACCTCTACAAAAGTAGTTAAGGCTCCTGCGTGACCTAATACGGTAAGGGAAAATCTAATATTTCAATCATCGTTCAAATTGACTTCAAAATCTCAGTATCAGATCAATTGTTAATAATATTCAAATCACTTGAAATCTTAACAAAGAAATACAGCGGTTTGACAGATTTCATATTGATAATGTGTTAACCCATTCGCTGCCATAAACTGGATCAAACCAGTATTTCCGTATAGTTACTCCGCAAATATGCGGGACTTACAGCAAACTAGTTAAACACTAAATTATATTTAACTGCCCCGTTGGTCTCGTGGTCGCAAGTGCGACTGCTGTGCAAGGGGTCCCGGGTTCGATTCCCAGGTCGAGCAAAGTGTTATTGGGTTTGTCTATGAAATTCTCAGTAGCAGCTCGGTGTTTAGATTTGTGCCCGGTTAATGGCAATAGGCTCGCCCCCTATTACATAGGACCTAAATATACCAGCGAACTGTGGGTGTACATTGGTACACCTCTGCCTAACCCTTCGGGGAATACAGGCGTGATGGTACTAAATTATATTTATTTTTCTCATAAAGTTTTCCGATTGTTGATAAACCAGCTCAATAAGAAACTGCGCTGCTGAGACACGCATGGAGCGCACGTAGTGCACCTCTCGCGACACATACATACTTACCTGATGCCTGATTGCTTTATTAATCAGATGTTCATCGTTGACTCGACCTATTTACAGCAGATCATAGAATAGATGTCACCATAGTGGTGCTTATAAAATATTTTCTAAAACTCTAAGTTAATCATCTTTTTGGTCCCATTAAATTAACACAGAAGTGCGCAGCGCGCAGGTGGTGGTACAGCCCAAATATGAAACTATCGTGCGATAATGCGTTACTTACAATACATGTTACACGGCCACCAAAAAAAAGTGGAAATATATTTCCCTTTGCCCTGCAGTGGGACAAATAATAGGCTGATATTATTGTATGTAACTGTACAATTTTGCATCGGAAAGTCGATGGCTTAGCGTACTAAACAGGGCAGTAATGAAGACTGGACTGGGCGCCGAGGCTCCAGCGCTGGGATGCTGTTGTCTCGGGGAATGCACGTGACCTCGGTGAGCACTTGCACAGCGCCGCGGCTACTAGCTCCTCACTTATTCGTGACATTCCATCCGTCTAATGAAAGAGAATCATTCACCTCCCACTTGCCACCTGAAGAGAAGTGGCGTTACAATTAAAAAGATATACATCTTCACCTTGACTACAACGTGGCTTTTAGAAGTAGCTTTATACATACCTACCTGCTGTATAGCATCGGAGTGGAAAATAATAGAATGATATAAATAATGGCAAGTACAAATGTGCGAGGTCCTCCCTTGCTACAAAATGGGAGCAAAAGTAAATAATAATGTAACCTTAAGGAAAATCCGAGGCCGTTTCTCATCCATGATTACCTGACATTATTTAGAATGGCCGAGTTTAAGAGCCAGATACCGGAGATAGGCAACGCAACGATATACTCGGAACCCGACTTTTATGCGCAAATTCTACCACTCCGGTATTTCCCGCGAGAAATCAACTCACTCAGGAAACAAACGATACGAGTGTTATATTATATCATTTAAGCCGAATTAGTATTTAAACGGCCCATTTTAATTTAAACTTGAATAAAATGTCGGCAGCTTCCTAAAGTCGCGTATTAGCAAGTCGGTGATATTTACAATTCAATTAGAGCGCCATAACCCAGGCCGCGTGAATGTTGTATGAGTCTCCACGCGCGCTCTCCGCGGACTAGCGTGAGCCCGTTATGCGTCCTTAATCGTCCGGTAATCTGGCTGAAGGGTCCCGCGTGCCGTGACATGGCGCTCGACGCACGACGGCGAGCGAGCACCGCGCGTCCACAACATACACTCCGCTGGGGAGATGGATCGCTCAAGGGATTATCGGGCAGTTACAAAAATAAGAGCGAGGAGTGGGCCACGCGCCAACCGACCCAATCAATATGGCGCCGCGGCGTGCCCGCACCTTACTACTCACGGACAATCGTAACCTTCCGTCTAATAATAAAACTCTTGATTTTGAAACTTTCGCAAATAAACCATCCACGGAGGATCTAAATATAGATGTTCATCGATACTCCGTTCTAGCTGATATCGGCTCGATTAAGCCTTTTCATTATGCAAAAGTTAATTAACAAGACATTATTTTCGAGCGGGTCGGGCGCGAGTTCAACAATAAATCTCATCGGTAATCTCTCGGTCGGAGGAAGGAAGCGTCGCTCTGCTAATGACGAATATAGATTAGCTCTCGATCAATTGATCCGCTCTCTCTATAATATAGAAAATATAAAAGGTCCTCCTGACCCGATTCGCCTTGTACTTGCGTTGTAATTAAAACACATTGGAGAGAAGCTTAGATGACGGTGCACCTTAGTGGAATGAAGGACCTCTCGTACCTCCTTAATATAAAAAGTGCTCAGGTAGGGGTCAGTCATTCGAAGCCTGTCGGAATGTCGGGAGCGTGACGCGGCAGAGCTGACGAGCGGGCGGCGAGCGTGATACACGAGGGATGAACGGTCGCCTAAACCGACAGGGCCAACTCATTACCAACTGTATTGTGCTCATTCAGTACACACTTCCGCCAACATTGTTTTCACAGGTTTATTCCCGGAATACGTTCATCTATTGAATATTACCACTTCCCCGGAATTGAGTAGAGAAAGCTTCGTGCTTCACTGTTTTCACAGTTCGGCGCGGCGCGTAGCAGTGGGCGCAAACGTCACGGGTGCTGGGTGTCTCTCGACGACTAATTAATTCCGTCAGCTGTCGGAGTATTAATGGCGCCGAGCGCTAGATATCCACATTAATCACATCCCGTTGCAATCCACTTCGCTCAAGCTAATGAAAACTGAAACCACTGTCTCAGCATTAATGCTTATTGACTAAGATGGAAGCGAAAGGTATTTTAGAAAATGGTTATTTCTCATCACTCCAGTGATGTTGACACGTGACAATTTACGTCATAGCATAGGCTCAAATTAAATTGCTTGGGTAACTGTTAAAAGATTTTTCTCGAGTAACCACACACTGAAGTTCAGAATAGTAGAGATGGGACAGTAAGTGCAGATATCTTAACCATTGTGGTTACAGGATTGTGGTTACAGGATTGTGGTTACAGGATTGTAACCATAATGGTTAAGATATCTGCGCTTACTGTCCCATCTCTACTATTCTGAACTTCAGTGTGTGGTTACTCGAGAAAAATCTTTTAACAGTTACCCAAGCAATTTAATTTGAGCCTATGCTATGACGTAAATTCACCACATTTATTCAAGTTTCAAAGTGTCTGGCTGGGTGAAGCCACCACGCAAGGTGTCTGGCAATGGACGACGTGACTTCTAACATCACTCCGAAGAAATATTAAAAACGACGGGTTGCACTCCGGGAGTGCCGGCAGAAGCGAACACTTGAATATTAATGTTGTGCATTTTAGATATTTTGGAATGGTTAGGAAATAATTTTGCACGAATTGCTTTAATTATCAGTATAAAAGTACTATCATTTATGTGGTATAATACAATATTTATTTATTGCGCTATATTCGTAAGATTTTCGATCAGGTCACGTGTCCTGAAGCGAGTTCAAAATTTTTTACCCATTACAAAAAAAGTATACAACGCCGCTAAAGAAGTTTTCACTTCAAAAAAGTCCTTTATACGATGACGCAAGACTTTTCGCACCTTTTCTGCCTGCTTGCTGATTCCCTGCCAAAGCCACCATGATCCAAACTTTATAGTAGCCAATCGTTGTTGCCCGTATTTGGGACAATGCGCTAAGAAAGCTACAGCTTCAATACTATGACGTAGGTCTGGCAGTCACAGGCTCTTGTTTTATTACTCTTTATAAATAAAAAATCGAATTAGTTTTAGACAAATTCATTAAATTATGATCTAATAAAATAGTATAAGATTTGGGCTTGGGGTCTATAGTGCAGTAGATTTGTTATAAGTAGCAGTATCATAATTGTTACTTACTTACATTTATGTCAGCAGAAGTGATAAACCGGAGTGCGATAGTGACGTGAGCAGCGCGCCGAGTAGCGAGCTCGTCGCGCCGGCCGCGGGGACACCCGCTCTTGGCAAAGAGCTCGACCATGGTCGAGTGCTTCAGACGTGGCAGAGAGCATCAACAGGAGCCGGCGCCAGGCAGCTCCTGCACACAAGTGGAACAGGTAAAGATGTGCTTATTAACATAGCTGTTTAGTTAGGCTCGCCGCACGAGCGGGCAGCCAGTGCAGCCACAGCCTGCGGGTTGTTCGAAAGAGATACCGCGCCCCCGGAACGCAAAGGGCACATGAAGGAACATAGACGGGTTTTAGTCAGTAAAAGTCTGACACTCCCTCCCGCCCAGCCCAGGGCGGGGGAAGTTATTTGATGATTTCCCGTCTATATAAAAAAAAAAAAAAGTGCAGCCACAGCGAATTAATGTACTGAAATAGTGCTCTGTGGATACTACTTGGCTTGGCATTATGGCCGATGAACATAACCAATAAGCTTTCATCAGCCGCGCCGAGTCGAGAACGCGCCGGAATTGATAAAATCTGAGGAAAGATTAATCGTCATCAATCTTTTCTTGTCGGCGGAGAGTGAATCGTGCACCCCCCCCCCCCCCCCCCCCTACCCCGCGCTCTGACATCCCCTCTCGCTCCGTCGCCGCGTCGTCAGAACCGAGCCGATATTGAAGTTTCAATTAACGATTGTTACACGAGCATCAGTCGACTGAGTCCCGGAACCTTATTGTGATGCTAAACCGTACATCGTAATATTCGAAGCCCGGCTGACGCTCTCGTCGGCTACTGGCTGTCTGCGAGTGTACCCATGCTGTGTATGGTGAATGCGTCCGCCTGGTGATACCAAACTACCGAGTCGCGGAGCGATCACACTTTATAACACTATGTAAGGTACCTTCTGTTTAATATGATAGCTCGACAGCGCTGCCGACAAGTGTACGCCATTCACGTTTAACTAAAAGTTGTTAAAAGTTCTTTGATATAGGTATTTCACCCTTTTACTGCCAAACTAGAAGAAACCTACATCAAAGTGGAAACGTGATCGCATTCAGTGCGAACGCAACAGCCGCCGACCTTCCGCCGAGCGCGCTGCCCGCAGCACATGCCTACGTGTCCGCGCCTCGCACGCCACCTCACTGTCTATATGAACCGTGTTAAGCACGCATTTTTATTACATTCCACATGGAAATTGTCGTACAGTTGAACAAGGAATCAAATACACAGGTAAAAGTTTATTCATAATTCTAATCTCTACGGGTCCTGACTGCTATCATTTTAAGTGCAATCGGGTACAACGACTTTCTTGTTTTAGGGCTTTTTCATAAATACTTACAAAAGCAGTCGAGTTTTTTTTCAAAAGCTTTTATTTAACTTGCAATGTATGTATGCGTCTGCTCGGGTGGAATCTTACTACTCAATTTTGAAGCAGATATCTTCAACCGATTGAGGTGAAAGGAGATGGCTAAATGGAAGTATAGACCACTGCCCCATGTGCCAGGTACCATGTATAAATATGGTACCTAGCACAATGTAATGCTGAATGGCTAAATATTAGTATTTCATGTAAAAAACTTTCAGATACTTTTTGGGAATAATATAATGGTAAAATAATATTGCCTAAAAAGGAAAAAAAGGTGTGTGACAGTATATAATTTTCTTCAACTGACAAAAAATAAAACGAAAAAGAATAAAACTAAAAACAAAAATGAGGTTGTATATTTATAAGCGAATGTTTGTGATGAAAAAGTATTTTTTTTTAGATACTTTATTATGTTTAATAGTTCACGAAAGTGCTAGGAAAATATTAAACACTACATAATTCATGAATGATTTTTTAAATATCATGAGGCTATGTAAGATTCATATACATTCCAGAATGTATCTGGCCCGGGGGCAGTCATTTAGCCATGTTTAGTTTGGATGACAATACACGATAAGCTGAATGACGTCATTCTATATGTACGTCATCTAAATCTAATATGGCGGACCATCCAAGATGGCGAAATAGGTATTTTTAGTGCATTTCTGCAATATGGGTATCAAATAAATGGGCAAGTATTCTCACAACACTTTTGATCCATTATGGCGGACTTATGAAGTTTTGTATGCTTTCCTATAGTATGGGCATTAAATGAAAGGGTTCGCTGAGAATAAAAAAGCAGGTTAAAAAAAAGATGGTGATTATAAGCTCCGTTCCTCTAATCCACCTGAAATTTGGTGCAGAGACTTCGCCTATTCTTGAGGTACCTAGAATTTTTTGAGCTTGTAACATGGGTTGATGAATTTTGCCTTGTGCGATTTGGCGTGACACACAATTTATATGATCATAAAAGCTTGTCGCGACATTTGTGAAAGTAGGTACGTCTACAAGTATTTAATTAAACTGTTTTATTTTTTTTAAACTTAGCAGATTTAAGTTACTCAATTAAATAGGTACTCGTTTTTTACACAAGTAAATCACGACAAGCTTTAATGATCATTTAAATTATGTATAATGAGGCTATAAGTTAATAGGTAAAATTTTAAAAGAAATTTTTATTTTCGTCTTTTAGCATTTAAATAAAAGCTTTTTTTACCCGACTGCGACAGAAGGAGGGTTATGTTTTTCGAGGGTATGTTTGTATGTATGTATGTTTGTATGTATAATTGTTTGGCACGCTCTGCAGGCTGAACGGCTCGATGGATTTTAGCTTGAGAGGTGTCGTTAGATTTGTATTTACTGTGAGAGTGACACTGGGTATATAAAAAATAAAAAAACAAAATGGCGGATTTTTGGCGCCAAATTCAAATGTTTGGCTCGCTCTGCAGGCTGAACGGCTCGATGGATTTTAGCTTGAGAGGTGTCGGTAGATTCGTATTTACTGTAAGAGTGATGCTGGGTATATTAATTTCTTTTTTAAAACACTAAAAAAATAAAAAATAAAAAACGGTAATTTAAAAAACTAAAAAACCCGACTGCTATTCTTTAAAAATCCCTAAAACAAGATAAATTGTAGCAGTCGGGACCCATTCGGGACCATCTGCAATGTAATATAGGTATGTGCTCTCAATTCACTAATCCTCCATTTCTAGAATGGGTCCCGACTGCTACAATTTATCTTGTTTTAGGGATTTTTAAAGAATAGCAGTCGGGTTTTTTAGTTTGTTAAATTACCGTTTTTTTTAAAAGAGTATGTGTCGAGTTTTTTGCCCGTTCTTCTCCATATGAAACTACCTTTTGGAATGGGCAACTAGATTCAATAGTTCTAGTTAATTGACGTCTGAAAGTGCCTTATAATGGTCTAATTGGAATAAATGATTTGACTTTGACTTTTTGACTTGTGACGTTTTTTAACTCTGAAAAATTGAACACTATCAGTTTCTGCCAACTCTCGCGTCCGGTACTGATGCAGGCCACGGTCCGGAGCGAGAGGGAATGGGAAGCAGTCACCTCCTTCTGCGAAGCTGTAATGCTAGAGAATGAAGTGGCGGGGCGGGAGAGGAGAGTCTCTCGTCCCAGCAGCCGCCGCGGGAGACGCTCCGGACGTCGGGGCTCGCGAGATGACTCCCGGCCACCGTAGACGCGGGTCTGTGGACGGCGAGCAATGGGTAGCTCACCGTCCGTACGTTAACTTAACAACAGACCGTGTCGACGGCGCGTTCGTGTTCCACGCGCGCCTCAAAGAGATGTCAGCAAACATTCGGAGGAGCCACTAAGGGCCGATGCCTGCCGGGGCTGCGGGTTGTTCGAAAGAGATACCGCGCCCCCGGAACGCAAAAGGCCCATGAAGGAACATAGATGAGTTTTAGTCAGTAAAAGTCTGACACTCCCTCCCGGGAGAAGTTATTTGATGATTTCCCATCAATAAAAAAAAAAACGTTTTCTACCACGGAATCGCTAGTTTTAAAGTAGTGTATAAAAATAACGCCATACGTCATAATAATGTATGTGAAAATCGTAATATACAGGGTGGAAATTTATTATGCTACCTGGAGGGAAAGTACTCTAAATACTTGAGTTAGCAAATTTTACTGAAAGGAAACATTCCTTTATTTTTAAAAAGAAACAAAACTGCATTTAAATAATTTTGAAAATACGCTTGCCACACCCGGGAATCGAACAGACTAAAATCGGATAAAATAGCATCCTGTACTTTTATGGCACTTATCGATAGGGTCAATCACAAGGATCAAATCTCTACAAACCTGGTATTAACTAAATTTAACAAAAACCATGAAATTTCAATCTAAACTTATTTTATTTGGACGAAAAAATCGAGTACAGTAACTAATTGCATGCTGGAAATGAGCTTCACTTTCTTCGATGCACACATTCATTATTTGAAGGAATTCATTTTGAATAACTTTTAAAAGGGTGTTGTGGTGAATATTGAAAATTTTACTACGCTACCAAAAGTTACTTAAAATGATTTTTTTAAAGGAATAAATTCATGCATCCAAGAAATGAAGCTCATTTCCAGCAACTACTTTACTCGTTTGTTTCGTCCGAATAAAATAATTTTACAATAAAATTGCATGTTTTTATTTTATTTTAATTTACCATGTTTGCAGGGATTTGATCCTTATGATTGACCCTATGGATTAGTGCTATAAAAGTACAGGATGCAATTTTTTCGAATTTTAGTCGGTTCGATTCCCGGGTGTGGCAAGAATATTTTCAAAATTATTTAAATGCAGTTTTGTTTCTTTTTAAAAATAAAGGAATGTTTCCTTTCAGTAAAATTTGCTAACTCAAGTATTTAGAGTACTTTCCCTCCAGGTAGCATAATAAATTTCCACCCTGTATACCTATGTATAGGATTAGCTTTCTTGGTATTGTTTCAGTTATTAGGACACCTCCTGACGGCACGAGATGTGTCGTGTATGTGGGTCGCTGTCACATCATCATCATCATCATCATGTCATCTCTATAAGTCACCTCTACAAAAGTAGTTAAGGCTCCTGCGTGACCTAATACGGTAAGGGAAAATCTAATATTTCAATCATCGTTCAAATTGACTTCAAAATCTCAGTATCAGATCAATTGTTAATAATATTCAAATCACTTGAAATCTTAACAAAGAAATACAGCGGTTTGACAGATTTCATATTGATAATGTGTTAACCCATTCGCTGCCATAAACTGGATCAAACCAGTATTTCCGTATAGTTACTCCGCAAATATGCGGGACTTACAGCAAACTAGTTAAACACTAAATTATATTTAACTGCCCCGTTGGTCTCGTGGTCGCAAGTGCGACTGCTGTGCAAGGGGTCCCGGGTTCGATTCCCAGGTCGAGCAAAGTGTTATTGGGTTTGTCTATGAAATTCTCAGTAGCAGCTCGGTGTTTAGATTTGTGCCCGGTTAATGGCAATAGGCTCGCCCCCTATTACATAGGACCTAAATATACCAGCGAACTGTGGGTGTACATTGGTACACCTCTGCCTAACCCTTCGGGGAATACAGGCGTGATGGTACTAAATTATATTTATTTTTCTCATAAAGTTTTCCGATTGTTGATAAACCAGCTCAATAAGAAACTGCGCTGCTGAGACACGCATGGAGCGCACGTAGTGCACCTCTCGCGACACATACATACTTACCTGATGCCTGATTGCTTTATTAATCAGATGTTCATCGTTGACTCGACCTATTTACAGCAGATCATAGAATAGATGTCACCATAGTGGTGCTTATAAAATATTTTCTAAAACTCTAAGTTAATCATCTTTTTGGTCCCATTAAATTAACACAGAAGTGCGCAGCGCGCAGGTGGTGGTACAGCCCAAATATGAAACTATCGTGCGATAATGCGTTACTTACAATACATGTTACACGGCCACCAAAAAAAAGTGGAAATATATTTCCCTTTGCCCTGCAGTGGGACAAATAATAGGCTGATATTATTGTATGTAACTGTACAATTTTGCATCGGAAAGTCGATGGCTTAGCGTACTAAACAGGGCAGTAATGAAGACTGGACTGGGCGCCGAGGCTCCAGCGCTGGGATGCTGTTGTCTCGGGGAATGCACGTGACCTCGGTGAGCACTTGCACAGCGCCGCGGCTACTAGCTCCTCACTTATTCGTGACATTCCATCCGTCTAATGAAAGAGAATCATTCACCTCCCACTTGCCACCTGAAGAGAAGTGGCGTTACAATTAAAAAGATATACATCTTCACCTTGACTACAACGTGGCTTTTAGAAGTAGCTTTATACATACCTACCTGCTGTATAGCATCGGAGTGGAAAATAATAGAATGATATAAATAATGGCAAGTACAAATGTGCGAGGTCCTCCCTTGCTACAAAATGGGAGCAAAAGTAAATAATAATGTAACCTTAAGGAAAATCCGAGGCCGTTTCTCATCCATGATTACCTGACATTATTTAGAATGGCCGAGTTTAAGAGCCAGATACCGGAGATAGGCAACGCAACGATATACTCGGAACCCGACTTTTATGCGCAAATTCTACCACTCCGGTATTTCCCGCGAGAAATCAACTCACTCAGGAAACAAACGATACGAGTGTTATATTATATCATTTAAGCCGAATTAGTATTTAAACGGCCCATTTTAATTTAAACTTGAATAAAATGTCGGCAGCTTCCTAAAGTCGCGTATTAGCAAGTCGGTGATATTTACAATTCAATTAGAGCGCCATAACCCAGGCCGCGTGAATGTTGTATGAGTCTCCACGCGCGCTCTCCGCGGACTAGCGTGAGCCCGTTATGCGTCCTTAATCGTCCGGTAATCTGGCTGAAGGGTCCCGCGTGCCGTGACATGGCGCTCGACGCACGACGGCGAGCGAGCACCGCGCGTCCACAACATACACTCCGCTGGGGAGATGGATCGCTCAAGGGATTATCGGGCAGTTACAAAAATAAGAGCGAGGAGTGGGCCACGCGCCAACCGACCCAATCAATATGGCGCCGCGGCGTGCCCGCACCTTACTACTCACGGACAATCGTAACCTTCCGTCTAATAATAAAACTCTTGATTTTGAAACTTTCGCAAATAAACCATCCACGGAGGATCTAAATATAGATGTTCATCGATACTCCGTTCTAGCTGATATCGGCTCGATTAAGCCTTTTCATTATGCAAAAGTTAATTAACAAGACATTATTTTCGAGCGGGTCGGGCGCGAGTTCAACAATAAATCTCATCGGTAATCTCTCGGTCGGAGGAAGGAAGCGTCGCTCTGCTAATGACGAATATAGATTAGCTCTCGATCAATTGATCCGCTCTCTCTATAATATAGAAAATATAAAAGGTCCTCCTGACCCGATTCGCCTTGTACTTGCGTTGTAATTAAAACACATTGGAGAGAAGCTTAGATGACGGTGCACCTTAGTGGAATGAAGGACCTCTCGTACCTCCTTAATATAAAAAGTGCTCAGGTAGGGGTCAGTCATTCGAAGCCTGTCGGAATGTCGGGAGCGTGACGCGGCAGAGCTGACGAGCGGGCGGCGAGCGTGATACACGAGGGATGAACGGTCGCCTAAACCGACAGGGCCAACTCATTACCAACTGTATTGTGCTCATTCAGTACACACTTCCGCCAACATTGTTTTCACAGGTTTATTCCCGGAATACGTTCATCTATTGAATATTACCACTTCCCCGGAATTGAGTAGAGAAAGCTTCGTGCTTCACTGTTTTCACAGTTCGGCGCGGCGCGTAGCAGTGGGCGCAAACGTCACGGGTGCTGGGTGTCTCTCGACGACTAATTAATTCCGTCAGCTGTCGGAGTATTAATGGCGCCGAGCGCTAGATATCCACATTAATCACATCCCGTTGCAATCCACTTCGCTCAAGCTAATGAAAACTGAAACCACTGTCTCAGCATTAATGCTTATTGACTAAGATGGAAGCGAAAGGTATTTTAGAAAATGGTTATTTCTCATCACTCCAGTGATGTTGACACGTGTTACTTACTTACATACTTATTCATTACGTACATATACACACGTGACGTTTGTCTATGTACGTAATCAGCCTGCCTAAACTAGATCACATAAAGCTGCTTCATTAAGCCGAATCTAAGGTGTTGTCATGAAGTGAGACTTATATACCTAAAATCAATTATGTAAAGTTTTTAAAGTGACTCCTATATTCATATTTATATTTTTTGCATACCATAATATGTTCAAAAGGTGTTACATAAGGCTTAAAGCTACAGTACAATTATGGACCCTGTTAGGGCACAGCAACATGGTAGTAATTAAAATTAGAAAGAATAAAGTTAAAAGTTATCTGTTCCACTATATGGTACAGGCATGTTATTAAATAGTTAGGTACAACTACCAGTAGGCCATACGAGTATTTGTCAAATCAAACCCGCGATAGGCAGCGCAGCGGCTCCCTTTAGCCGCTGCGCCAATTTCATCCAATTATTCTGGAGGAATCAACGGATTACATTGGTTTATAATTTAATGAAATATTGTGTATACGTACCATATTTTATTAATTATTGAGTAAGCACAAATGCTTAGTTAAATTATTGACAAAATATTTAGGCATAAAAAAATACACATTAACGCACTAGTTCAATAATGTCGTACAAAAAATACGCGTAGGTACATGATTCACCACATAGCAGTGCAACAAGAGCCACTTTACGAGCAAGTGTGTTGAAAAACGTGTTACAAAAAAAGAAGCAACGACAAAAAATAATCCATAACTTAATATTTTTTACTAGCTTTTGCCCGCGACTTCGTCCGCGTCAAATTTTATATATCACCCCACGGGAACCGTAAATTCTTTCGGGATAAAAAGTATCGTATATGTTATTCCACACTACAATCTATCGCTGTGCCAAATTTCATCCAGATCCGTCCAGCCGTTTGAGCGTGATGAAGATACAAACACACAAACTTTCGACTTTATAATATTACTGGCTGTGCCCCGCGGTTTTACCCGCATTACGTTAGGTTTTTGGTTACTGATCCGTTCCCGTGGCAAATAGCGCGATGTTACCTATGTAGCCTTTAATCTGTCATTCTTTTTTTTTTTTAACACGGGAAATCATCAAATAACTTCCCCCGCCCTTAGTGTCAGACTTTTACTAACTAAAACCCGTCTATGTTCCTTCATGTGCCCTTTGCGTTCCGGGGGCGCGGTATCTCTTTCGAACAACCCGCAGCCGGCAGGCAATCTGTTATTCTGAGGTATAAGCTACGGAATCTCTCGCAGAGTCATTATTTTGCTGCGAAGTTATTTTAAAACTGTGATATCTCCTAAGATATTCATTGAAATTAAATGATGCAAAGGGCAATTTTGTTCAAAATTAAACACTTGTGATGAATAACGCATTTATGTTGATAAGGATTAATACTATATTCATAAAAACACCTTCGCAAATAATGCATTATTTTAAAACAAATTTTCTGGCCATAAAAATGGCTATAGTGAGTCAACCTTAAATGTTAGGCATGTACAGTCTGTTGTCAACATTATCTGACCCACCCTAATCACAACCGAAATTGGACCCTCTGCCTATGATAATAAGGTTTAATTTCAATTCATCGATGAATACAGACACGCATAAACCCACCCAACGCTGTCGGAGCCACCGGCATTATAATTATCATTTTGTTAAGCTATTTTAATCATTATCTCGTTGACATTAAAGTTAAAAACCTTTTAAGTCACCCTACATAACTAGAACCCAATCTTTAATTTCGTGGAGTCTTAATAAGTTCTTGTGGCTTGGCGGTTTGATGTTGGATTGGCGAGGAACAACATGTGGGTTCGAAAACACAGTCCACCTGTTATCAGTTTCTTTTTTAATTTGATTTCATTTCTACAAAATTGTTTGCATTATTAAAGAACGGCCGATATGATTTACGCCTAATAACTTATCTTGTAAACAGGTGGGTAAATTAAAAAAGTTTAAGTTCACATATAATATTTGCTTCGTGAGGTAGATAATAAATTCGTCTACTTAAGTGACAAAAGTTACACTACGCCTATTAGCATTGACTGCGCACACACATTTGTAAATCGTTTCGCATAACTCGTTAAGTATTTTTAAGCAATTTGGTGTAAAAAAGCATCATGTCGCAGCTTAATGACTATACCAAACATGAAATCATATTTTTACATGAGCAGAATGTTGGAATTAGAGAGATTGGTCGTCGTCTTAATATAGCAGTAAGTGTTTTTTTTTATACCTATTTTATTTAATTGATTGTGATTAATGAACGCGTAGTTGGCTATTTTACTATTACATTCACTCCTTACAAGTTACATAAACGGTTCCAAAAATGTTTTTTTTTTGTTTTAGAGAAATACGACTGTAGCTAAGACGTTATGGAGACAAAGTAAATATTCAGTGGATTCGTCCAGGGGCAAAAAACATTAAGTATAGTCCCGAATGCGATTGCCCATTAGTGTAACCGCAATAAAACACGATATTTCAGTGGAAACAGTGAGAAGGCATTTACACGCTGCTGGAATAAGGAATTATAAACCGGCACAGAAAATAGCATTGACACCTGATCATCGCGAAGAAGAAGGGTCCGTTTTGCCCAGGAATATTTAAATTTTAATTGAGAAGAAAATGTTGTGATCTTCACTGATGAAAAAAAAAAACATTTAAATCGGACAAAGATGAACGTAACAAGGAACGGTGCGCCATCACTACGCTACTAATTAATCTAGGATATTTTTAAACACACCATGTAAGTAAATGCTCAATGGACAGATTGTTAAACCATTAAAATGTTGCCAATTACGTGGTGATGTTATTGTTATAAATAGTTTTTTTTTCTATTTAAATAACATGTTTATTCACTACGTATAATAGGCAGCTAATATCTGTAAAGCATTTCACAGATGAATTAATTTTCTCGATAACAAACTTTCAAGCATAAACATGCCTTTTTTAATGTTTATAAATGGTTAGATTTGATTATGGCAATTGGCATCCTCATATATATTGTATATTAATTTGGAAATATGTGAGCATTTACTTACTTTATCTTACCTAAGTGTTTTAATGAAATAATAAACATTTTAAATTTGCAATTGTTTAGTTTTATTTCTATGCGTTGTCCATTAAAGAACTGTAAAAAAAGTATAATAAAATAATTAAAAAAGAAACACCTGAGCAGAAGCTATATTTAGGTTAAACTTGATTTCGAACGTAAACAACGATTAGTGACCACAAGACTAAAGAATTTAAACCATATATATACTTTAATAAAGTTTATTCTTGCACAGCACAAGCAGCCAACCTTATCCTGGTGCAAATAGATTATTTTGTATTTTATCCCTTCATTATTATTTAATCACTCCATTAAGACATGATAATAAAAAAACTACCTATAAAATAGACAAAAATAAATTGTAAAGAGAAGTTGTTTCTGCAATTTAGTAAGGCAAGGCAAAATATGTTTGCGCGTTGTCACTGCATACCCTTACTTAGTAGCATTTGAATAACAGTTTTACAATGAATACAAATATTTATTTTTCAACTACCCACTTATTACAAGTTATGCCAAAATATTACCATTTTAGAAACTTTATATTTGAAGGTTATCCGTCTATAGTTCTTTACAATAATTCAAGAAATACTTTTAGAATAAATTCTAAATTGAAAGCAAAACAATATCTTTGTCACAGGATTTGATCTCGCAACTTGTCACTCTCAGTCTTACACACAGACCACGAGACCAGAGTTACTTGACCGAACTCATTAAAATAAGCTATTACACTTATTATATTATAACAAGTTGTTATAAGATTTAACCCAATGCTAACGTGATAAAGATCAAATTTGCGTGTGTGTATTATTATTGTATTTGTTCCTTCTCAGTTCTCGAGCACTTGACTGATAACCTCATATAAATTGAAATTAAACCTTATTTTCATAGGCAGAAGGTCCAATTTCGATTGTGTTTAGGGTGGGTCAGATAATGCTGACAACCGACTGTACTACCGCGGACTTTTTTTTTAGTATATTTTAAGAGGATTCATCATATTTCAATTCTTTCATACATTATTTTTGCGTAACTTAAACCGTTTACGCAGCGCACGCAACGAAAGCCCTCAAAAGGTTGGTTTTTTCCCCCGTTTTTGCCACATTTTTACTGATTGCTCTGCTCCAATTGGTCGTAGCGTGATGTTATATAGCCTATAACCTTCCTCGATAAATGGGCTATCCAACACAAAATTAAAAAGATTTTTTAAAATCGGACCGGTAGTTCCTGAGATTAGCGCGTTCAAACAAACAAACAAACAAACAAACAAA
Source organism: Caradrina clavipalpis (assembly GCA_932526535.1). Taxonomy (NCBI): domain Eukaryota; kingdom Metazoa; phylum Arthropoda; class Insecta; order Lepidoptera; family Noctuidae; genus Caradrina; species Caradrina clavipalpis. The sequence continues at coordinate 117,029 of OW052096.1, forward strand.
CTCTCCAGCTTTATAATATTAAGTATAGATTCGTATAGTATTTAATGTAACACATTAATAAAATACAATCTTAGGGTTTCCTGAAGGCAAGGATTAGTTCAGAGTCATCTGATTCCGGGCTCATGAGAAACGGGAACTGGATCTACATCTCTAGTGAAGTTGCGATTAAATGAGAGATGCTGATATTAGATAAAATGCTCGCCATCATCGACCGACATAAACGTTACAAACGTAATTACGTTATTAATTTCCTGAGTGAGGGAGTGGGCCGCCCCTGGGTAGGGGGCGGGGGGGAGGGCGCTCGGTATCATCACACGACAGAATACCGTTTATTTTGTTCATTCTCTATCGCGTCACGTATGTTTTATCGCCAGCTCATCTAAATAGCGTCCTAATGTGAATGTTTTATTCATAAACTTTCTATAAGAATTTCTTTTGCAACAAAGAATAAATAAAGACGGGTAACTCATCCGGACTTCAGGAACGTTAACATCGATCATTGGCGCACAGAGTAGTACTCAGTAATATACGACACACGTACGTGATGCTGCAAACGAGCCCCACATCACACAGCGTGTGCGCCAGACTACTCCACTCGGACTATCTGACCCGGACAACTGTACTCCGACAGCTCGATTCGACTGAGCTGCCTGGACAGCTAAACCCCGGACATCTCGAGCTGGACAACGCGACCTGGTACGTGGTGTGAAATATGTAGTACATAACGATACACGGTAACACAATCATCACCTAGAGATCGTCAACACACTAGTGATGAGATGAGATTTTGATAAATTCCACCCCTAAGGGGATAAAATAGGGGATGAAAGTTTGTATAAATCTTCTTAGATTTTCGACTGATTGAACTGAAATTAAAGATTGGAGCTACTATGATGAAGACGTCCGCTTAAATAGGATTTTGATAAATTCAACCCCCATGGGGATAAAATAAGGAATGATGGAGGATGTAAATGTATTAGTTTGAACCTATCAGTACCTAAGCTTATAAAGTATTTGTGATAAAAGGACAAGTAAGTTGTTATTACTATATAAATACCATCACGCCTGTATTCCTCGAAGGGTTAGGCAGAGGGGTACCAATGTACACCACCAGTTCGCCGGTATATTTTTAGGTCCCATGTAATAAGGCGCGAGCCTATTGCCCTTCGGGGAATACAAGCGCGAAGATATATTATGATAATATAGAAATTTTATTTAGTATAGTAAAAAAAAACGGTAATTTAAAAAACTAAAAAACCCGACTGCTATTCTTTAAAAATCCCTAAAACAAGATAAATTGTAGCAGTCGGGACCCATTCTAGAAATGGAGGATTAGTGAATTGAGAGCACATACCTATATTACATTGCAGATGGTCCTGAATGGGTCCCGACTGCTACAATTTATCTTGTTTTAGGGATTTTTAAAGAATAGCAGTCGGGTTTTTTAGTTTTTTAAATTACCGTTTTTTATTTTTTATTTTTTTAGTGTTTTAAAAAAGAAATTAATATACCCAGTATCACTCTTACAGTAAATACGAATCTACCGACACCTCTCAAGCTAAAATCCATCGAGCCGTTCAGCCTGCAGAGCGAGCCAAACATTTGAATTTGGCGCCAAAAATCCGCCATTTTGTTTTTTTTATTTTTATATACCCAGTGTCACTCTCACAGTAAATACGAATCTAACGACACCTCTCAAGCTAAAATCCATCGAGCCGTTCAGCCTGCAGAGCGTGCCAAACAATTATACATACATACATACATACATACATACATACATACATACAAACATACCCTCGAAAAACAAAACCCTCCTTCTGTCGCAGTCGGGTAAAAAAAAGAAGGTTGCCCGAAAACAAAATTGCAACCAATGAAATAGTGAACGCGAACGAAGTCGCGGGCAACAGCTAGGTCCTTATAAATGTAAACTAAAGGGTGAAAGAGCGAGCGCTGCGAGCTCGGGACTAGGGGCACCCCGACTCGGACAGGTTAGGATAGAAGGGGATGGCCCCGCCATCCACAACAAGAGGCATTTTACAAGCAGGTGTATTGAAAAGTATGATGCTTTCATACTTTACGCACTTTTGCTCGTAAAGAGGCTCTTATTGGCTTTTATAAGCGGCGCTGAGTATACTAAAGCTCTTCCGTAGCTTTAGTGCGTTTTCTATATGTTTATAACATGATTGTTACAAAGTATAGCGCCAACGGACGTGCTCGGTTGCACTGCGCGTTGATCTCGGGCCCAAAAGAATGACACAGGCGCGCGCATATTCCGCCGACTTCCCGCGACTGCAACCGGGAGCCAGAGTCACCAATTTGGCGTGTTTGCCACGAACGTTGACAAGGAATGTCTCTTGGAAGCTTAAATACAAGGTCGCATTAATCGCCATGCTGTTTAATAACTGAAAGCGTCATCTAACACATCAGTATCAAGCCACAGTCTGTGACATCCATCTGATTCCTTCAGTTCCCGGGAAATAGTGTCCAGTAAGAAGAAACGTCAGTGATACATAGATGCAGTGGCTGCTCGCGGGTGCAACGCTACGCGAGCCGCGACTCGTCCACGGTATCAGCGCGGAACTCTTATCGCCTCCACTTCGAGCTACCTACATGGATGAGGGCACCACTGGTCCCCGACTCTCCGAAGCCTATGAGTGGAAAGACTGGCAGGGATCAACACACAGAACCAAGTATCGAATGGTCATACTAGAATATGAGCATTCGACACTTAGGTCAGTGTTAAGTAGTAGTACCAGTCGGTGAAATGTGAGGATTGCACACTCCATCGTACCGAAGGAGTCATACGTAATGCGTACTGCTCAAGTGCAGGAGACCACCGCCAGTGTTCAGCTGCAACCGACTATCTAAATGAATTTAAAATTTGATTGTTTTTGTTACCGCTGAACAACCAGTTTTAAATTATTTGGTGGAACCGATTACTATTCCCACTCTCACCGCTGGTACTTATTTAATGTGTGCCGCTAGCGTGGCGACGGCGGCGGCGCGAATGGGACTACACGCGCGGCTCCTATTGGCCTGCATAAGTTCAAACCAACCAACAGAACGTCTCCCCATGCTCGTAGGTACTAAACGTAGTGACGTTTTACAAGGTTTTACAGTGGTAAAACCTTGCTTGTGCAGTAAAATGCTGAGAAATCGTCTTATATTATTTATATCTACCTTACAAAGTGATGTTCCTATACCTATCAACACCTGACCGATATTCGGGCTTCCACAGTAACATGTTGCAGCGTAACGCGGAAACTGCCAGACACATTCCAGTGTCCCATGAACACTGGACGTTCAAGTGTGGGAACATCAACCACTCCTAAACCTGATGGGCATCATGTGTGAATACACGGCACGGGGTGGTATGACGCGTGCTATCCTAACCCATCACCCGGGGCACACAAACGCGCTTACTACGACCATATTTAAATAATGCCATAAAATTTAAAGAAACTGGAGCCGCAGTTGGAAGCTTGTACAGTAGCACGCATAGTGAACGTGTTGTATTGATTCCATGGTCAGCCCTCCCGGCGGCGCGCGGACCTCACCACACCACAAGGTGCTGTTACGAGCGACGACTATTTTGAACTGCCGCGAGCTCGTATTATGAAAGACTGTCATAACGCTGATTGGAATCACCTTTAGCATTGGTATCGCTGTAGCGCGGTGTCGCGGTGTCGCGGTGGCGGGCTGCCAAGCGTGGAATGAATCACAACAATCACCCTTGCCCTAAGCTCATAGCAGATATACAAAACAGCTGACATTCAAACTTCTTTACAAAACTACCGGAATGGTCAACGAGTTGAACACACAATGTATGTATTTCTTTTCATTGTTATTTTTATGTATTTAGGTAAAGATTTTTATAAATGGCTCTTTGTAACCAGAAAATAAATGGTTTATTATTATTCTCATTTATTAGTCACTATATACGTATATATACGTTAAAAATATTAAAAATAGTAGCCCAACGGCGCGCGGCGTCGGGAACAGGGTCCAAACCACCGGTGGTCAGGGCTCCTGAGAAATTAATCTCCTGACAATACGCGCCGTGTCTAGGTGTATTCCTTTACTGCGGCTGCCATATCTATTCAGTATTATATCTCCTTACAATATTATAAAGCTTATTAGTTTATTTGTAAAGTAAAGTAGTAGTAGTAGTAAGTAGTAGTATTTATTTGTAGTTTGTAGTGTATTTGTTTATTTGTTTAGACTGCCCCGTTGGTCTCGTGGTCGCAAGTGCGACTGCTGTGCAAGGGGTCCCGGGTTCGATTCCCAGGTCGAGCAAAAAGTGTTATTGGGTTTTTTCTATGAAATTCTCAGTAGCAGCTCGGAGTTTGGATTTGTGCCCGGCTAATGACAATAGGCTCGCCCCCTATTACATGGGACCTACATATACCGGCGAACTGTGGGTGTACATTGGTACGCACCTCTGCCTAACCCTTCGGGGAATACAGGCGTGATGGTATATATATATATATATAGTTTATTTGTTTGCACGGGTTAATCTCCGGCACTACTGGTCCGATTCTGAAAATGTTTCGCTAATATTATAGGAAGCCACATTATTCATAAATGCAATAGGATATATTTTATTATAATTAAGAATTAGGTATCTGCATGAAAATTCGAAGTAGCAGGCACAAGGTAGTTCATAAATATACCTATATTCATTATTTTTAAATGCCTGAAAATTTTATTTTCATTTTCGTAATCGTACTCGTAATTCAAACCCGAAGATTTGCAAAAAAACACAACACTAACACTACTCATTTCGCCAGTTTATTTTCGAGACTATACTACTTCTGAAACACATCCTAATAAATTACTTTATTATGTAATACATCTTAATAATCAAACAGTGAGTGCTCGGACTAGCTCCGAGTGAACATAATTATGACGTCACTTCACGAGCTCCACTCGAGGCTGTCGATACCCCGCATACATACTACGTGTCCGTATGGCGGCACGTAACTCGAGTGAAGTTCATCACACAGCTCCTCGCGAGAGACAGCTAACTAGTTTAATACCCGTCAGGAAGCGAGTATCAACGCGCCACATTGTTTCACCCAGCTCCGGTAATTTAACAAAACTAAGTTGCTTGTACACACAATTGGAAACTCTACATTGTATAGCACTAAGTAGCTACCTATTCAGTTCACTTTCAGAATTGAGTGTATACCTACTTCGAGAGTTGTCGAGCGTTCGTCATGACGTTTGGGGAATTATGAATCGTCGTTTCAAAGATCATTTACGTCCAAATTAGTATAGTTATATTTTTGAGTCAATATCGTTTTTAGGGTTCCGTACTCAAAAGGTAAAACGGGAACCTATTAGGTACTGAAACTTCGCTGTCCGTCTGTCACCAGGCTAAATCTCATAAACTGTGATAGTTAGACAGTTGAAATTTTCAAAGATGACGTATTTCTTTTGCCGCTATAACAAAAAAAAAGAATAAAATAAATATTTAAGGGGAGTCCCATACAACAAACGTGTTTTTTTTTTGCTCGTTTTGGCCTCGATATAGGTTTTTTTTTACCGATGGGAAATCATCAAATGACTTCTCCCGCCCTTACTGTCAGACTTTTACTGATTTAAACCCATCCATGTTCCTTCTTGTGTCCTTTGCGTTCAGAGGGCGCGGTATCTCTTTAGAACAACCCGCAGCCCCGACAGGCATCGGCCGTGAGTGGCCCCTCCAATGTATGCTGACATCTCTTTGAGGCGAGCGTGGAATAAGAACGCGCCGTCGTCGACACGACCTGTCGTCAATGAACGTTCGGACGGTGAACTATCCATTGCCCACCATCCATAGACTCGCGTCTACGGTGGTCGGGAGTCGTCTCACGGCTCCCGACACCCGGAGCGTCTCCCGCGGCGGCTGGGGCGAGAGGCTCTGCACCTCTCCCGTGCCGACACCTCCTTCTCTAGGATAACTGCTTTGCAGAAAAACTGCATGCCATTCCCTCTCGCTCTGGACCATGGCTTGCCTTGATATGGATAACGGCAACAGATAGACTATTGAAATATTCACAGACTATTTAGTTATACTCGTATAATATTCACTTTAAAATAAATAAATAATTAAATTAAAATAAAATAAATATTTAAGGGTCCCATACAAAAAACATGTTTTTATAGATAATGGTACGTAACCCTACGTGCGCGAGTCCGATTAGCAATTAGCCGGGTTTTTTTAGTAATATGTGGAAACGTATTGCATTATCCGTCAGCTTATTTTATTTTGTAACTATGTAGATGTAAGACATAATGTACTATTTATTTAGTTTGTTTCCCTAATCAATTACATAAATTAAAAATTAATATGGTGTGGTGACGAGTAGCGTATCGGCCAGAACTTGCCATAAGTCTATCAATAATACGGAATATGCATGAATTTTTTTATTTGCTTTTGTAAAACATGAAAATACCGTAGTAGAGAACACAAAAACTGAAATTAAAATCGGCTCAGAAATACGGCCGATATAAGCATTTAAAACTATTAATTACGAACCGATTAGACAGAGAGATCCGATATGACCAATGACGACATTGGTAACGACAGCCATATAAACTCTGTGTTAAATTTCGTTTTACTAAAAACAGATAGAAACAAACCTTCGATGGCTTATATCTTTTAGAAGTTTATAGTTGTTCGAAAAATGCTTTTACTAAACTGTTTCTTATATAAATGAGGATAGTTGTTTTAAATTTAAAAAAAAGCATATTTCCTATTAACATGTTTGTGGGTACAGCGTAAAAGTGTTCACGATTATGCTACGGTAGTATCGTAGCAAGTGCTACGGCGTAGCAGGCATAGGCGGTGTGCCGGCCGCACATGGGCTTGCTCATCGGCATGGAGTGTCGGCGGGTGGCGCCGCTCCACGCGCACACATTCCCAGCAGCACAGCGCAAGCATGCGGCACTCGTGCACGACGTATACAGTGACTGCTCAATAGCGACCGATACTATTGTACTTTAATAATAAACAACTTTCATAAAGGCTTTCTTTTAATTTTCAAAGCACATGACTCCTGTCTCCCCGATGACCTGCCTGAGCCTGCCACCCGCCAGGCGCTGCACAACGCGACCTCCGCGTCGCTCAGTAACAAGCCGACGTGCAAACATCCTGTTTGTGCCACTCGCCGTGACGTCACGCGCGGCCCACATGTTTGTTAGTTCGATCAAGTCACGCCGCTGATTCTCTTCGTTTCCTTATGTTATAACTTATGAGGTCACGGCAGATAATAAATCAAACAAAATGAGACCCGAGGTTCTATTTACGAACATGAAACAAGTCATAAATCTATATCAGAATATTGTTTAAATGTGTGGCTTGCAACATAATGATTATTTAGCCCAAAAATCGTGTCCATTATTGTACTGTTCTTATAGATCACTTAATTCGCAGCGCGTGGCGGCGGGGGGCGGCGGCGGGGGCGGGTATGGGGGAAGAGCGGGGGGGCGGCTGGAGGCACCGCAACTTTCAGCTATGCAAAACTAATCTCCGACGAATGATACCGATATCCGACATGCAATCGGTAATAATCTGATTGAAGCACGCTCCAATATCGGTTATTTGCAGGGTTTTATTTATTTTACATGGAACCCTAATTAAAAATAAAAATAGCATATGGGCTGTCGCTGCCTGATGTCGCGGCACGGCAGGGCGCGGCTCGGCATGGTGCGACGCGTCATGGCATACCGCCGCACCCGCTTTAAACCTTATTTAAATTTGTTTGGCTGTCATAATTCTGTAACCTAAGTGGTTCGCAGGACTCGGCGTGTAAAGTTATATGAATTCTAAACTCATTTAAATAAGGATAAAAAAACTTGATCAGAAATATGACTTATACTGTGCCGTACCGCGATTTTAGTCAGCGCCGGCCCTTAGTTACTCCTTGTGCCATCAGACATCCGCCAGTGAAAGTTCTACAGGGTCGAGCCGTTACGGAGATTAGCCGGAACTAACAGAAACACATTTTTTGTATAAATTTGTTTTTTTTTCGTTTATGTACCTTGTCGACCTTCATAGATTATGACGTTTAGTAAAGAAATGTTATTTTGACATTAGACATAGACACTATTTGTTTGTATAGTTCCTGTAAGGTACCGTTCCCACTACGCCGGACCGGCAGATCTGCCGAAAACCGGATGCCGGACAGAGTGTTCACATTACACCGGATACCGGAAGAAATTCAGACAGTACCTCAGTTGAATTTGGACCTGCGCGCACAATGGAAGAGAGAGAGAGAGCGGGGGACAGATACCGGACAAACTCGTTCACATTACTCCGGGTCCGGTCGTTTTACCGAAAATTCCTAGTGACAAAACGCTCGGTAAAAATGCCGGGCTCGGCAAAAATGCCGGATCCGGGATAATGTGAACAGCTTCATATAAATTGTACAGCCACTAGCCCTTCCGGCAGATTTACCGGAGCGGCAAATCTGCCGGTCCGGCGTAGTGGGAACGGGGCCTAAGGCGATTGTTTTATAATCAGTCAGTAATAGAGTTGGGGACAGCATTTAGTTTGTAACCTTGTGGATGGGACAGTCAACGTAGAATACAAAAAAACCCCCGACACAAAATCCTAAGTTCCCTTTAAAAAGTAAAAAAATAAAATACGTCGCGTTGGGGGACCGATGTTGCATTTAGGGTACGACCGTCCCAAGCGGTCCCCCAACGCGACGTATTTTATTTTTTACTTTTTAAAGGGAACTTAGGATTTTGTGTCGGGGGTTTTATAAATTTTTAATTTAATTTTTATTTTATACTTTTTATAGGTACATACTTATTATAATGACGATTTTATTAAGCTGTAAATACATAGGTTCCTAATAATTTAATAACCCACATGACAAATCATTTTTAGTTTTTCTTCCCCACTTTCACACCCATAACTTTTAAACGGCTCAATTTCATCAAACATGTCTAAGAACACTCTGTAATTTAATTAATCCCTAAACATTGCATATGCTAATACTGAGCTCTTGCAGTTTTGTAATGCACAATGGTTTTTAGTGAAAATCGATAATGGTGTCGATTCTGTTATGCACAAGCTAAACTTAATTTAGACTATTTCTATCTTTTTCTTTCCAATCAAACAAGAAAGGGACGGACGTGATTAAGACTTGTCAATTTTAGTTGAACTAAAACCTCTATACAATTATAATTGGCATGTCAGAACGTGTTGATTAAAAACACGGAAAAGTTCAAGGCAAAACTAATTTGACATCTCTAACTTAGTTCTAAGGTATTGCCGTCCTTTTCTTTCGCTGTATGTTAGTAAGAGATGTCAATACTCTAATTTTAGTTTAATTTGTGAACAAGGGAATCGGCACCAATAATGTGGTTTGAATTCATTGCACAGATTTTCCACTTATAGAACAATTTTACCCTTGGGGTAGCGCAATGTTATGTTTATATATGTTTTTAAACACAACGAGCTTTCCCGAACATACTTTGATATATATTTATACTTGCTTGTGATATCTAAACAGAAAACCATTTTGACTAAAACTGTTTGATTTTCCGATATTCGTAATAATTATGTTATTTTTGTTATGTCGTTTACATAACTTCAATGTTAGCTGAATTCGTCTATTTTCGCTCAAAACCATTGTGTATGGTGCTCGGTACCACGCAACGATTTAGGAAAGAATTAAATTATAAAACACGTGTGTGGTGCAGATCATTCCAGTTGTGGGTCGCACAATGGTTCGTTAATACGCCGCCGGGCGGTGCCGTCGGGAGCACGTCCAGCTCGGAGGATTTAATAGAAACGAGCGCGTGTAGGTACCCGCTGCCCACCTGTAGGTGGCAAGTCACAGCTCTGTGGTATCCCATTCAATGTGGTTTCCTACCTTTTTTTGGTAAAACTCCGACAATGTATCTTACTATTATTTTAATGCGAAAGTTTGTTTGGATGGATGTTTGTTACTCAATCACGCTAGAACGGCTAAACAGATCTGGATGAAATTTGGTACAAATATAGTTTATAGTCTGTAGATTAAACAACGTTGTATGGTTCAATAACCTGGAAATATTTTGTGATTCACTCAGAATGTTATTCGCTTACAAAAGATTTTTTCCTCCTACAAGAGATTCTTCTCTTTTTTAACCGACTTCAAAAAAGGAGGAGGTTCTCAATTCGTCTGTATGTATAATATTTTTTTTTATTTTTTATGTATGTTCACCGATATTTTCGTCAATTATAGACGGATTTCAAATTTTTTTTTTTGTTGGATGGAGTTCACTTCTGAGGTGGTCCCATTTTCACCAGTCCAGGATCTGATGATGGAATCCAGGAGAAATCGAGGGCAACCACCGAAAATTGTATGCTCGTATGGTGTTTTTGTTACGTAATCATGTCTTACTCAGGTATATGCTTCAGGGTGTCAACATCTAATGCTGCTGTCCTGATGATGATGCTACAGTACTCCTTAACGGTAGTAGTTTTTGAGATAGGGACTTTTATTATATTATGTTTGTTCTCGGATAACTTCGTCGTTTATGAACCGATTTTGATTATTCTTTTTTCGTTGGAAAGGGTAAACTTCCCAAATGGTTCCATTTAAATTTCATATAGATCTGATGATGGATTACGGAGACAGACAACGGAACTCTTCAAAAAATTACAGCAAATCAACCGCGATTGCTGCTATCGCATAAATATTAGGGCTTTCATCCCGGGACTCTCGGTCTCGGAAATTTCGAGAGTCTCGACGATTTTTTGGTGTTTTCGAGAATCGAGACTGACGTTTTTGGTCGCGGGAATTACGAGACTTTTGAGACTTGAATCACTTATATGACAGTATGAAATAATCTACTAAACCAACAGTAACTTTTAGGGTTAAGTAGCCAAATGGCAAAAAACGGAACCCTTATGGATTAGTCATGTCTGTCTGTCTGTCCGTCCGTATGTCACAGCCACTTTTTTCCGAAACTAAGAGATATACTGTTGAAACTTGGTAAAAAGATGTAGGTATTCTATGAACCGCATTAAGATTTTCACACAAAAATATTAAAAAAAAAACAATTGAGACACTTCCAAAGTGGTAAAATGTGTGTCAATGATAAATCTAAAAAAAATATATGATGTACTTTACCATGTAAACTTCCACCAAAAATTGGTTTGAACGAGATCTAGTGAGTAGTTGTTTTTTTTTAACGTCATTGTAGATCACGTCATTGTACGGAACCCTTCGTGCGCGAGTCCAATTCGCACTTGGCCGGCTTTTATTATGGTTACATGGATATGGCAATGGCAAAACTGTAACTGTAACTGACGAAATGACAGTGTCTTTAAAAGAATTGTACGAAAGGTTAAATAAATCCACCACTGACAAATCTGACAGTTATACCGCAAATACCAGATATTCAAATGATGCGACGATTGCGGAGCTCACAAGTTTAACTACAGAGGAACAGAATGTAAGCTTAATAATTTGTTAAACCCTCAAGAAGACCAAGGGCAGAATATATTTTCCATGTCTATCCATGACTTGCAAAGTTGCAAAGAAACCTGCTCATAGAAAAAAGCTCTTTTTGAAAATGGGGAAGTACCTAAATTATTGCTACAATTATTCAATATCTATACCTACCCCCCACTAGCGTAGAAGCAGAGAGAGCTTTTTTAACGCAGGCTACTTTTCTAATAAAATTAGGTCTCTCTGTCTGAAACCACATTAAACGCCCTTTGTTTTTTACGTGCCCACAACAAAAATGCAAAAGTTTGCGTGTTTTTAATAGTATATTTGATTGGCATAGCCGGTTTTCACTGCCTAATAGCACAGCCTACAAGTAAAAAACCTAATTTTAAAATAGTCTCGAAAGTCTCGTTTTTCCCGGGAATTTCGAGACCGCATCGAGTCTCGTTTTTTTTTTCCCGGGAATCAGTAATGCATCGAGACTGAAAGCCCTAATAAATATGCATTGTTTACGCAATTACACAACATAACATCGCGCCTGTACACTCGAAAGAGTTACACAGATGTATACTTACAGTAATATTTGAAAATTTCTCATCTATGTAAACGAAATCGCGTATTCTGCTTTCTTATGACTTTTTTTACCGGTGTCATGTTAATTTAAATGACATGACAGTTCCTTCATGGATTTGGATAAAAATGTTGATACTAAAAAGCGAGAAATAAAAAACTTTTTTACAAAAAAAGACAACCGCCTTCAAAAACTAAAAAGAGAAAAATAACTTTAGCTCTCTTTTTAGTTTTTCAAGGCGGTTGTCTTTTTTTGTAAAAAAGTTTTTTTTTTATTAGTTTTTATTCAAAATCAACACAAAACAGAGTTACATACAATCTGCCCAGCTGCGTAAAAGTTTGTCGGCAGTTGTTCTCCTTAACAATACTAAAAATGGAGTTTTACAAATTCGTGTGTGTTACTAAACCTTATCTAACTTATTACGTTAACTTAAGTAATTATTATTACTACAAAAAAAAGATAAAGGCATTAAAAGTTCCTTCGACTTTCTACTTAACTAAGTCACCACAAAATATTTTAACGACATTGTAATAAATTCGCGAGCCGACCTAGTGTGACACGCACAATATTAAAAGAAGACAGCAACAATAATTAACGAACGTCGTTTCTAGTAATCAATGGAAAGAATCCACTAAACGAAGCGGATAGGCAGGCCCCCACTGAAATTGTTGCACCCCCGCTGTCTCCAGCTGCCTGCAAGCTGTCTAATAATACTGTAATAATAGTGTCATATACGCGTATCTCCCTCATCATCATCATCTCCTTAGCCTTTTCCCAACTACCTATGTTGGGGTCGGCTTCCAGTCTAACCGGATGCAGCTGAATACCAATGTTTTACATGGAGCGACTGCCTATCTGACCTCCACAACCCAGTAACTGGGCAACACGATACATACGCGTGTCTCCCTATATAAATAAATAATTAATTATTTCATTAGAAAAGTTCAAGGAGAAAATATTAAACCCATGAAACATCTGATTTGCAACTAAATTGCCGACAGAAGAGTGGGAAAGTAATTCACTTAAAAGTGTTTGTGCATATAATGTAGAGTGAGAACATTCCAAGGACATACGTTCAGAAGCTCCACAGTACGCGACGCGGGGTCGCCGGCGTGTGCACAACGTGACGTCACGTGGAAATAACACATTGCTGCATAGCGCGCACTATGCAATCCTTTGATTCGAGAATACTTCGTGCCGCCTTCACTGCTAGGAGAGTCCTCGTGCGAGTTGGTTGCAAGAAGTGAGCCTTCTGAAACTGGGCAGGAGCGCGCGAGGCGCCACGCCGGCCGGGCTAGCTGCGCGACTGTGTCAAGGCCCCGCTCAACACACCAGAAATACTCCACTAGAGAAATGCACCGGTCTGAACATTCACTAATAGTGCGCTCTCGACTTTTAGACAGTTTAATTTTGATTTCACATTATCAAAAGCCTGGGGTTTGCATAGGCTCTTAATGAGAAAAGTGCTGTGGAAAATGATAGGTAAAATCGTTACGAATGAAAACACCTTAGTGTAGTCCTGAAAGAAAAGCTATTCAATTTGACAGCACTCGTAGCTGTTACAAAGCAGGAGAGGTTTCTCGTGTGCCGCGAGCGAGCTGTGCCGCGGTACCGGCATGCGGCACCGCTACGATGCGCCTTAGCTCTATTAATCATTTGCTCGCGACCATTGTTAGCATTGTCTTCCCGACACGATATTACTATACCGAAGACGGAACCCGCTTATAAATTGCTCAAAATGAATGACTTTCGGTCATAAATGAATGGCACTTCGGTTAGTGTCGATACCTTCCAACCTCGGCGTTCTCAGAACTTCAAAGTAATGAAATGTGTTAAATTTCTTTAACACGGTTCAAATCTGGAATCGCCAATAGTATCATGTAGCAGTCGTAGTTACATCAAGAGGCGCTCGGGCTCTTAAACCGACTTGTACAGCGACCGGGCGAGCAAGCGCTAGACACACTGCCACGTTGCGGCCCGTTAGAGGTTGCGATGTAGCGTACTGGGGTGTATCTGGGGCAGGTTAAAATCGAGAGAGATTTAAACCGGTCACGGCCTTGAGTCCCGGCCAAAACCGTGCGGACGGCGCCGCCCGATGTAACAAGCGAACGAGAGGGCTGCTCGCTAGTTGTGCGCGCTGCTGGTGAGTGCGAGCCGCGCGCCCGTCACCGCGGACTGGAGCGATGCCATACTCCAACGACAACCGGAGATTCTTATCTCAAACTTATTTCCCGGGTTAGGATTGCCGGGAGGCGATAAGTACCTAGGTATTAGGTTAATAGAAACAATCTGGTTTTTAATGCCTGGATGCTACTGCTGACTTCATTTCACCTCAGTACCAAGAAGTGATCATTTGTTTCGCTTTATCCTGAAGAAGGACAAAGGTTATCGACTAATAACCTTTCTTTTTTAACTGATCATTCAGTTAAAAAGAAAGTGAAGTATTTTGTGGTTCGTGTCGTACCTACTTCATGGCCTTCGTTTATACGAGTATATTATCTGCCTATTCTTGCACTGTTATCTATTTGTCTGGACCGTATCGTGCGGCACTTATTTAATAACTAGCTGTTGCCCGCGACTTCGTTCGCGTTCACTATTTCATAATTTATGTAAAATAAAATTTCTATATTATTATTATAACCCATAATATACCATCACGCCTGTATTCCCCGAAGGGTTAGGTTAGTCAGTTCAATCAGTCGAAAATCTAAGCAGATTTATACAAACTTTCATCCTCTATTTTATCCCCTAGGGGTGAAATTTATCAAAATCCTTTCTAAGGGGATGCCTATGTCATAGTAGCTTTATGCATGCAAAGTCTCAGCCCGATCGGTTTAAAATCGACAAAATTTCATACAAACTTTCATCCCCTATTTTATCCCCTTAGGGGTGGAATTTATCAAAATCCTTTCTTAGCGGGTGCCTACGTCATAACATCTACCTGCTTGCCAAATTTCAACCCGATCCGTCCAGTGGTTTGGGCTGTGCGTTGATAGATCACTAGGTATATCAGTCAGTCAGTCAGTCAGTCAGTCACCTTTGAGTTATATATATTTTCATACAAACTTTCATCCCCTATTTTATCCCCTTAGGGGTGGAATTTATCAAAATCCTTTCTTAGCGGGTGCCTACGTCATAACATCTACCTGCTTGCCAAATTTCAACCCGATCCGTCCAGTGGTTTGGGCTGTGCGTTGATAGATCACTAGGTATATCAGTCAGTCAGTCAGTCAGTCAGTCACCTTTGAGTTATATATATTTAGATTGTCGTTTGTAATTTGTTAGGGCAATATTATCGCTTTACATGAACATTACATTATATTGACGGGCCTGTTGGTCTAGTGGTTAGTGGCCCTGACTGCTAAGCCGGAGGTCGTGGGTTCGATTCCCACCCAGGACAAACTTTGTGTGGTGAGCATGATTGTTTGTTCTGTGTGTCTGGGTGTGATTTATCTATAATATGTATGTATTTATAAATTACATAAGTATGTATATCAGTTGTCTGGTTACCATAACACAAGCTCTGCTTAGCTTGGGATTAGATAGCCGTGTGTGAGTTGTCCCAAGATATTTATTATTATTATTATTTATTATTTATACGTACCAGTGGAAGGTGCATAGCGTGCAGCGTTGTCGTGTGCTAGTGCGAAGTAATAGCGGAAGGAGGATTGCCGCGAGGCTCGCGTTGTCTAGCTGGGGCCAGCCATAGTTGCATTCCGCACGATCTAGACAAATACACGACGCGCCCCCGCCGGTGCTGCGCGCTCCTTCCCCAACGACGCACTCACCAGCACTGCATCCATTACTCCTTTTCAACGAAGATAGCAAACAAAGCTTCTCACTCCGAGAGTATTGGATTAAGCCAAAGTGGCAATCTTGCTAGCGTTTGCGAAAACTTGTATTCGAGTAGCGGTTATCACGTCCGCAGTCGTCGGAATGGTTACGTGACGGCACGAACACACCACTCTTGGCACGAACACCATACCTTCTCGGTTTCTACAAATACTATAAGTATATAGATCTTAACCTAGATGCAAATGTTACCTGCGTTCGCCTGCGGATGCTTTTATTGTTAATCCGGTGCCCATTACGCTTACGATCGGTAATTTAGCGATGCGCCAATTGATTTGTTTAGTATGAGCTACGCACCTCGCAGTTAGTAACAGAATCAATTGGATCGAGTTCATAGTGGAGCTCGCACCGCGCGCGCGTTTCGATACAATGCAACGAGGGCTGCCGGCCGCCACGAGCAGCTCCCGCGGCTCCACACCACACAATACATGGCACAAAAATAAGAGTAGAAAACACGCATACCTACCTATAACTTGACATTTGTAGCCATGTAATTTGTGTAACCTCTGTTGGAAATCCAAAATAAATAAATAACTTATCAACCGCTATTTCTTGAATGACACTAATGCTAATATAGTAGCAAAGTAGAAAACCTTATGCATGCCTACCTACTGAAACAGAACACACAAGTTTTAGAGTCACATTAAGGCATGTAAGTAAGGACACAATGGATATGGTCTAATTTCTACTTACTTGTCGGTACTCGGCAGCCACAGGCGGCAGCCCTGAAAGCAATCCCAGCTACCGTCGAACCGCACCATATGTTACGAATTACTGTAAATATGCATCTATCATCATATTGCGGGTACCTCCCGCTAGCTCTGTGACTACATAAACAGTTTTATGATCTGTGTCGGCTTCGCTGCGGAACAAAGCGGCAACTGTCACCGCGCGCAGTTATACACAGTGCGCGGGCTGGCAACACTGCAGCAACACGCACCGTCGCTCACAGTTGTGATGCTACAACTACTGCTACTGCTACTATTTAAAAAAAATGATAAGGAAGATTTGGCAAATTATAGGCCGATTGCTTTAGTTCCTATCTTTTCTAAGATTATCAAAAAGATAATTTATGACTCCTTAAATATTTTTTTGACTAAATATAATATTCTTAGTGACGAACAAATGGGATTCAGAAAAAATAAGAGTATAAATACGGCCGTTTTCAATCTAATTAATGTCATATTAAGAAATGTCGATAAAAAGGCACCAATTTGCGCATTATTTACCGATATGACTAGGGCCTTTAATTGCGTTGACTACAAAACTCTTTTGAGAAAGATGTATTCTATAGGTATTAGAGGAAATATACAAAACTTATTTAAATCTTACTTAAGTAACCGTAAGCAGTGCACTGAAATTTCTAAGGTATGTATAAAAAATAAGCGTGAGCATAAATACTTTTCTGAATTTAGATTAATTAGATATGGCGTACCGCAGGGTAGTGTGCTGGGCCCTTTATTATTTTTGCTGTACATAAATGATTTGCCACGCCATATCGATAACCCTATGGTCCTATTTGCAGACGATAGCACTGCCTTAATTAAATGTACAGACATAAAAACTTATGAACAGGACATAAATGCGACATTAATTGACATTATAAACTGGCTTAACCAAAATAACCTAATTATTAATTTAACAAAGACTAATGTTATGCACTTTTATCAGCGAATACAACCACAAATTTTAAATGTAGGTACACTATAATGAACAAAAAGTAGACGAAGTACCAGTGGCAAAATTCCTAGGTATTTTGATAGATAGCCAGCTAACATGGAAGCCACAAGCAGAAATTGTCTGCAAAAAGCTAAATACAGCTGCATACGTGCTCTTTAACCTATCGAGAAAAGTTAACATGTCGACTAAATTAGTAGCTTATCATGGTTTAGTTGCGTCAATTCTGAGATTTGGTATTATATTCTGGGGAAATTGTAGTCTAAGGGAACAGGTTTTCAAGGCTCAAAAACGCTGTATACGGTCTATGTGTAATATGAAAGTAACGGATAGCTGTGCACCTGTATTTAGGTCCCTAAAATTATTAACGTTTCCATCGCTTTACATTTTAGAAATGGCTCTTTTTGTGAAATCAAATATGCATTTTTTTAATTTGGTGTCAGAAAGTAAAAGAGGGCCTATTAGGGCACAGTATAAATACAAGTTACGTGTTGGCTTTAATACTGCTTTAGTAAAGAAAAATGTTATATGTATGGGCCCGACTATATTCAACAAGATACCAGATGGAATAAAAAATGAGGCTATTTCACTTTTTAAAAAGAAACTAACCGCCCTATTAGTTAATAAATGCTATTACTCTATTAGTGAATTTTTGAACGACATACACTTAAATTAATGCTGACATATTTATATCCTTGACCTATTTTTTATTTTGCTATCATTACATTGACATCTGTATTTTGGAACACATTATATATTGACATCTGTATTTTAAATTAAAACTTTTCATCTTGATAATGCATCTCACGAGCAACCCTGTCCATTGACAGAAAACGTTTGCATGCCTAATTTAAGGTAGATTGTATAAGGATCCTTGACTCAAAAACCACCTGTATGTAACATATACCTAGAATACCTACTTTCTGTGCAAATAAAGATTTTGTATTTGTATTTGTATAACCATCTGTTATTGTTTGTTGCAACAACAATTTGGTTACAGCCCTCGCAATGTCTATGATTAAAAAAAAAGACAACTGCCTTCGAAAACTACAAAGTAAAAAATTACTGTTTTTGTGGTTTTGTATTACCCCCGGGCGGCGGTGGTAGTTAGCCTTTTTTGTAAAACATTGTTTTTATTTTCCGCTCTGTTTAGGACATATTTTAGCAGAAAAGGTGGTTTGTCTCTCACACCTTTCACTATATCTATACTTCTATACTAATATTATAAAGAGGTAACATTTGTTTGTAAGTTTGTAAGTTTGTAAGTTTGTATGTAGGGGGTAATCTCCGGAAGTAATGAACCAATTTTAAAAATTGTTTCACTGTTAGAAAGCTACATTATTCGTGAGTGCTATAGGCTATATAACATCACGCTACGACCAATTGGAGCGGAGCATCAATGAAAAATGTGACAAAAACGGGGAAAAAATATTCTTTTTTAGGGCTTTTGTTGCGTGCGCTGCGTAAACGGTTAAAGTTACGCAAAAATAATGTATCAGAGAATTGTTCCTCTTAAAATATTCTAAAAAAAAGTCCGCGGTAGTACATGCCTAACTTTAAAGGTTGACTCAGTATAGCCATTTTTATGGGCAGACAATTTGTTTTAAAATAATGCATTATTTGCGAAGGTGTTTTTATAAACATAGTATTAATCCTTATCAACATAAATACGTTATTCATCACAGGTGTTTAATTTTGAACAAAATTGCCCTTTACATCATTTAATTTCAATAAATATCTTAGGAGATATCACAATTTTAAAATAACTTCGCAGCAAAATAATGACTCTGCGTGACATTCCGTAGCTTTTACCTCAGTTGCCTCAGAATAACAGATTATAGGCTGCATAACATCGCGTTTTGAGCCACGGGAACGGAAAAGTAACCAAAATCCTAACGTAACGCGCGATACCGCGGGGCACAAGGGGGTAATCTCTGGATCTACTGAATCGATTTTAAAAAATATTTTACCCATAGAAAATACGTTATAATTATGTAAGTGTTATAGGGTATTTTACATCTCGCTATGACGCACGGGAGCGGTAACCCGAGACGTATCCTAGAGGGTGAAATAAGCCACGCGAACGAAGTCGCGGGCAACAGCTAGTGTATAAATATACATATATATACTGTTTATTGAGGAGTTACTCCATGGAACTCCTTCTCGTTATCATCTCGTCCCCCCCCCCCCCCCCCTAATGGCCATCATCATCTAAATCATCATCTGAACAGACAGATAACACAGACACACACACAAATGACAGATGATCTAAATGATCATCTGTTTTTTGTCGAGGAGGAGTTCCATGCGTTGACGACGTATAAGTAACTAAGTGTTCTGTTCGCTATTGAGGAGTTCCATTGTGTATCTGTGAAGGTCTACATTAGATTTTCACAAAATTAATATAGGACCGAGACCGTCTCTGGATCTGGACTATATACAGGGTGGAAATTTATTATGCTACCTGGAGGGAAAGTACTCTAAATACTTGAGTTAGCTGAAAGAAAACATTTCTTTATTTTTAAAAAGAAACAAAACTGCATTTAACTTATTTTGAAAATACGCTTGCCACACCCGGGAATCGAACAGACTAAAATCGGATAAAATAGCATCCTGTACTTTTATGGCACTTATCGATAGGGTCAATCACAAGGATCAAATCTCTACAAACCTGGTAAACTAAATTTAACAAAAGCTATGAAATTTCAATCTAAACTTATTTTATTTGGACGAAAAAAACGAGTACTGTAACTAATTGCATGCTGGAAATGAGCTTCACTTTCTTCGATGCACACATTCATTAGGAATTCATTTTGAATAACTTTTAGAGAGTGTTGTGGTGAATATCGAAAATTTTACTACGCTACCAAAAGTTACTTAAAATGATTTTTTTAAAGGAATAAATTCATGCATCCAAGGAATGAAGCTCATTTCCAGCAACTACTTTACTCGTTTGTTTCGTCCGAATAAAATAAATTTACAATAAAATTGCATGTTTTTATTTTATTTTAATTTACCATGTTTGCAGGGATGTGATCCTTATGATTGACCCTATGGATTAGTACCATAAAAGTACAGGATGCATTTTTTTCGAATTTTAGTCGGTTTGATTCCCGGGTGTGGCAAGCGTATTTTCAAAATTATTTAAATGTAGTTTTGTTTCTTTTTAAAAATAAAGGAATGTTTCCTTTCAGTAAAATTTGCTAACTCAAGTATTTAGAGTACTTTCCCTCCAGGTAGCATAATAAATTTCCACCCTGTATACCCTTCCAAACAAAACAATCGACAAAAGACGAAACGAGAAAATATCGATGAACATTACACACACATTCATAAAATAGATATACACCAACATAGTCATCCTCCTTTTGCATTCGGTTTATGAACGATTTAGGGTCCCGCTTTGTGGTTAATGTTTAAGTAAGTGACCAACACCCGTATCTAATATTTAGCCGGCGAAAGCTACAAGAGGCGGTTGGCTTACTTAAAGATTTAACTTTTACTAGGTAAGTAAGTACCTTCAGTACCACACACCCACATGATGTGATATCGCCGGTTAGCTACCGCCTCTACCGGCTACCTTTCTAGACAGGCTCTCCTTGATAATTCAAACCGAGACTCTTTTTTTTTTATAGACGGGAAATCATCAAATAACTTCCCCCGCCCTGGGCGGGGCGGGAGGGAGTGTCAGACTTTTACTGACTAAAACCCGTCTATGTTCCTTCATGTGCCCTTTGCGTTCCGGGGGCGCGGTATCTCTTTCGAACAACCCGCAGCCCCGGCAGGCATCGGCCCTCAGTGGCCCCATCCAATTTTGCTGACATCTCTTTGAGGCGCGCGTGGAACACGAACGCGCCGTCGGAAATTAATAGAAAGTTGCGGTGTACAAAAAGCATGTTCCTAAAGTCAATGCAAAGTTAAAATAGCATCCTGTATTTTTATGGCACCAATCGATAGGGTCATAGGGTCAATCCTAAAGATCAAATCTCTGCAAACAGGGTAAATTAAATTAATCAAAAACCATTAAAATTTTATCTAAACTTATTTTATTCGAACGAAAAGATCGAGTAAATTAAATGCTTACTCAAAATTACCTCTATTTTCTAGAATGCACAAATTTATTATTTTAAGAAATTCATGTTGAGTAACTTTTAGTAGCGTAGCGTAGTACAATTTTCAATATTCACCACAACACCCTAGTAAAAGTGTTTTAAAAAATCTAACATAATCCATTAAAACATTTTAAAAATCTATGACCATGTTTTAGTTTTATTTAAATATTTTAAAAATAAAAACCAGCATTCATGGACACTGCGAACGAACGAAACTTTTTTTTCCCGATCGTCAACAGTGTTGACGACAGGAACGAAAGGTGTTACCGAACGGGAATTACCCGAAATAATAAGTAGCGTTCGTCAACACTGTCAACGAACGAAACTTTTTTTTCCCGATCGTCAACAGTGTTGACGAAAGGGTGTTACCGAGCGGGAATAACCCGGTTAATGGCAATAGGCTCGCCCCCTATTACATGGGACCTAAATATACCGGCGAACTGTGGGTGTGCATGCATTGGTACACCTCTGCCTAACCCTTCGGGGAATACAGGCGTGATGGTTTTTTTTTTTTTTCAAATAAAAAACGAGATTATTAACCGACTTTAAAAAAAGGATACGCAGTAACGCATACGACGCACACTGGGGTCTGCTCTATGGAGGCAATGCCCAAAATCACATTTCCAAAATATGAGTAATAGGAAAAAACTTGACGTATTATTATTGTTTAATAAATTTCACATCAGTTAAGGACGATATTATCAACACAAAGGTTATCTGTTTGCTTACATACTGCAGTAAAGTTCATTGTTTTCATTGTTGCTGCGTTTCAAAATGTTGAATACGGAACTTTTAAGTGTTCGTTGCTACTGCCCTATTAAAGTTAACACAAAACTATAAAATGGCAAGTGGAGATCAAGGTCAGTACTAATAAAAATATGATTAAGATTGGACAAATTCGTTGTGTAACCTACCGTAATATTTTTTTACTTTTTACGAATAGTTGTAGAAGGGAAATGGACGATATCTAAATTTCGCGCAAAGTTCTTTTGGTATTGTTTTTAGTTTCTCAATAAAGAAGGTTTAGGGTGCTTAAAACAATAATTCGTTTCAAAAGAACATTGCGCGAAATTTAGATATCGTTCATTTCGCTTCTACAACTATTCGTAAAAAGTAAAAAAATATTACGGTAGGTTACACAACGAATTTGTCCAATCTTAATCATATTTTTATTAGTACTGACCTTGATCTCCACTTGCCATTTTATAGTTTTGTGTTAACTTTAATAGGGCAGTAGCAACGAACACTTAAAAGTTCCGTATTCAACATTTTGAAACGCAGCAACAATGAAAACAATGAACTTTACTGCAGTATGTAAGCAAACAGATAACCTTTGTGTTGATAATATCGTCCTTAACTGATGTGAAATTTATTAAACAATAATAATACGTCAAGTTTTTTTCCTATTACTCATATTTTGGAAATGTGATTTTGGGCATTGCCTCCATAGAGCAGACCCCAGTGTGCGACGCGCAAAAAGTCCGGCGCACAAAAAAATCCGTGACATTGTGGCAGATAGCGGCGCACCAAAAGTGCGCGAAAAAAAATAGAACGCTTACTTCTTACTTCAACCCGCGCTAACGCAGGCGGCGCTCACCATAGATTATATACTTATGATACGACGCAGACATTTTATGCGCCACAGACTCGATCACACAAAAACTGTGCGCTACACCTTCATGTTACGATTAACGATTTCAATACATATTTAGTTATAATTATCGCGTGGTAAACCTGGGTAAGACATATTGAATACCTAGTGTAGTTCTTGAACTCGTTAGGTGGAAATCAATCGCAAAAGATATAGTAGAGGTATGGAACATACTATTTCCATAGAGTTTATAAAGTTTTCATATTTGTCTATGTGAAAAATGTTGGATTTGATACCAACTTTCAGAAAAGAAACAAAATGTTAACCTCAAAATGGGAAAATATTATTAATATAAACAAAAGTCAAAGAAAACCTTCAAATGTAGTATAGTTCGATACGTATCATATGTTTGCATATTAAATAAGTCCTTCTTGTCGATACTACAAACGCGAATTCATCTACTCATTTTAACTTTGACGTTTATTTTCGCGGTAGACAAACGTTGATTCTATCATTGGAACGTACAGATTCTGTTGACGTCTACACTTTTTTAGTTTTATTCCATTATGAGGGGCTTAAATTAAGTCCTTATTAATGTTATAAAAGACACAGCATAGGTAAGTAGGCTAAAATATGTACTTTAATGTTAAAAGTGAAAGGACAGTCGATCACTTCCGTTGCGACAGGAAAAGGAAGTGTGTTTTATGGCGGTCCGGGGCATGGCTTTAGCAACGAGCTTGACATCCTTATCCTGTTGAATTTCAATCAATAATTTCATTGACTTGAGATATAAAAAGCGCGAACTGAAATGTTCAAGAATTCGTCCATTATATTGTTAGGGAGGTGCTTCGATATGAATAAAAGTATAGAATATGCTAACAAGACAATGAATGGGATTAAATTTTATAGACAAAGGGTCAAAATGAATTTGTTTTAAAACATAAGTCATTTATTTGCATGAAACAAATCAAATATCAACCTTCCCTACATGGAAGGAAAAATGGTTCTAGCTTAACACTCATACTGGACTTACTTGGAGCTTTCAGGATAGTGTTGACAGCTTCAGAATAGACTTCCAACATTACCATTTTCACTCTGCATTAACCATTTTCCATTATCATGATACACACATAGGTACCATCATGCCTGTATTCCCCAAAGGGCTAGGCAGATGTATATCAATATACACCCACAGTGTGCCAGTATGTTTAGGTGCCATGTAATAGGGAGCAAGCCTATTGCCATTAACCCGGCCCAGCACAAATCCTTACTCTGAGCTGCTACTGAGAATTTCATATAAAGCCCAATAACACTGCTCAACCTGGGCTTCAAACCCAATAACACTGCTCAACCTGGGCTTCAAACCCAATAACACTGCTCAACCTAGGCTTCGAACCCAAGACGTCTAGTGTAGCAGTTGCGCAGTTGCACTGGGCTAACGAGGTATCATGATACATGATAGGTAATTTATAATTTTTTATAGATTTTATTGGAGGCAGTTATAAGCTATATATGCTTTAAATTATTTCCAGATGCATTGCAATGACATCAGACTTGTGTTCGGAGGATGTGGTGGTACGCATCACAGCACCACAGATAATAACTGTAAGTTTAGCTGTTATGTATTGAACTAATTAATTAAAATTATGCTGGTGTTACTTTACTTATACTTTACGAAAAGCCAAAACAATGCTTTGCCAATTAAATTAATGCAAGGACTAAATAAAAAAAATTCTTAACATGTTAATTTAATTAATGGTTTCTAATTGAAAATCTTTCTATTACAATAGGTATAAATCCATGATTTGCTCCACAAATTTCACAACATAGACCTTAAAAAAATCCAGGACGATTAATAAGAAAATTAGGCCTTGCATACATAAATGCATAGTGCCTTTTAACTTGCTTTATAACTATTGAGCAATGGACACAATGTTTCTTTATTTTATTACTGTTGTCAACTGAGCAGCTTTATTGAAAGTAGAAAAGCATAATGGTATGCTTTTCTACTTTTAATAAACCTGCTCTTCATATTGTAAACCAAAATAAAGCTGATCATTAGAACAAAATGTAGTAGGAGAGGCCAGGTCTTGTAAGATGTTGGTTCTTGTACTTTATTACAGCATATAGATATTAAGTTTAATTATTTACTAAGCGGAGATGCAAAATGTACTTTCTCTCGTGGTCCCCAAGTGAAAAGTCTACATATTTGCATATTTAACGGGTGTAAAGACAAAACGAGTCTTAATCTTTCCATCATTAGATTAATTTTTGCTTCTGGACCATGCCTGGAAACCTTATAGTTACGGATATATTGAAAGTTGTAGGTTGACTGCCCTGTTGGTCTTGTTATGGCAAGCACGACTGTTGAGCGTGGTACCCTGGGTTCGATTCTCAGGTCAGGCCAAAAACGTTATTAGGATTTTCCATTAGGAATTACTCAGTACTAGCCTGGAGTTTGAAAGCTGGTGGTGACACCCTCGTGTCTCGGAAAGCACGTAAAGCCGTTGGGCCTGCGCTTGATCTGATTGAAATTAGTACAACTTATTGTAATACATTTTGTTTTACAATAAGTTTTTTTTACAGTCTTACCAAGAGTATCGTATTACCCATTACTGGGTTGTGGAGGTCTGATAGGCAGTCGCTCCATGTAAAATACTGATATTCAGCTGCATCCGGTTCGACTGGAAGCCGACCCCAACATAGTTGGGAAAAAGGCTAGGCAGATGATGTTTGTAATACATTTTGTTTAAAGAGTAAGTATGGAGTTTCTGAGAGAGCCATTCTTCTCCATACGAAACTATCTTTTGGAATGGGCAACTATATTTAATATTAATGATTTTTTCATTTAATGACTTTCAAAAGTGCCTTTTAATGGTCTAATTGAAAAAAATGATTTGACTTTGACTTTGATCTCTGCCCGGTTGTATCGGATTGCCGTCCCATCGGACTTGGAGAGTTAAGGAAGATGGAGGGTGTGTTTGTGCACATACTTGTGCACTATCTCCTGCGTACTTGGCTAGTCTGCATTAAGATATGCTGCCATGGCCGGAATCGGTCTAAAGAATACATATTGAAGGTCTAAATTACAGTTTTTTGCATGAAAACACGTTATATTAGATTAAACTTATCTGTTACTTCCCCCACGATCTCTGTGCATGCACCTGTAAGCACAACGTTTTACGTAGATACGTTACATTGCGCGCTTCTTCTTTATCGTGAGGGCAGTAAGGACTAACGACCCCACATACCCTAGTATCAGAGTTTCTAAACCGCCTCAAGGGCTTCTAACAGGGTTACGAATGTCAGTGACGTCCAAAATAAACTTAGAAAGTACCTGCATATGAATTAGAAAAACTCACATTGGTACTTGCCCGTGCCACACCCGTGCGCCGTGCCCGATTACACTGGTCGCTACCGCGCTATTAAACATTGGTTTTTCACTAGGTACTAAGAAGCTATTACTATGTTCTATATTTATTATTCGCTATTACTAAGACTTCGCTGTCCGTCTATCACCTGGCTGTATCTCATGAACCGTGACAGTCAGACTGTTGAAATTTTCACAGATGATATATTTTGTTGCCGCTATAACAAAAAAAAAATGATAAAATAAAAATGATAAATAATAAAATGATTATTTAGGGCGGCTCCCATACAACAAACGTGATTTTTTTGCTCGATATTGACAACGGCAACAGGCGGTCGCTTGAAATACTTACAGAATGTTTTGTTATTTTGTTACAATTATATTCACATTAAAAAAAAAAAAAAAAAAAAAAATTTAAAGGGCACTCCCATACAACAAACGTGATTTTTTGTCGTTTTTTAAAAACGGAACGGAACCCTCCGTGCGCGGGTCCGACTCGCACTTGGCCGGTTTTTATTTATAAAGAAATAGAGAATTTAAATTTTTATTTATACAACATGTAAATTGTTTTTATAATTAAAGAAGAGTTCCAAAATTATTTGCCATTATTAAACTTAATTTGTATTGCTAACTAGCGGTGCCCCGCGGTTTCACAACGGTTTGTTTTCGGTTGACAAAACTTCGGTAAAATCAACTCTATGCGTTGTGCGTAAAGTTGATTTGACAGTAGTGTCGTCCACGAGCTCGACGTCGAGCGCAGCGTTGAAATATGTTAGAGAATCGCACGGCTGCTCCGCCCCCGTGGGTCGTTTTAAATTTTTCTCTCCATATGAACCATCCTCGTACTTCAAGGAACATTCTAAAAAAAGAATTACCGAAATCGGTCCAGCCGTTCACGCGTGATGGCGTGACCAAAGGAAATAAGGATTCATTTATATATATGTATACTAGCGACCCGCCCCGGATTCGCACGAGTGCATACTAAATCAGGGCTGCCAGCAAATTAATCGCGGCTATACCTATCAGTAGCCGCAATTATACAAAATTTGATCGCATTATACAAAACCATTCTATAAATCGATTTTTCTTCATAATTTCATAAAACGAACATATTTACCTATTCTTTAATGCTTATTCATTTTATTTATTGCTTCTTTAATCTCTGACTGTATAGTCTTGTAATCCCAAGCATAGCAAAGCACAGATGATAACTTATTGACAACTATGAAAGAAAAAACCTAGACACAAAGTACCGAACGAAACCTCAACCAACCCACTCAAGTAGTCACAATCAGGAACTATGGCCACACGAGTTCATACAACACTCCACTGTATCATAGTTCTCACGTTGGGTATACTTTATCTGCATCTCTGTTCATCCCATACAGATGAGGAGTCTATTTGGAAAAAAACAGAAAGCGAACTCACATTCCATTACATGCCGTATGTTTTTGTATCGTATTATACGAAATGACATTGGATACAGTACACCGTCCGATTATACAGATTTTGTATCCAATTATACAATCTGGCAGCCCTGTACTAAATACACTACAGAAAAACTGTAAACGTATACGAAAACATAGCGGCCCGCTCCGCCGCAAACGCTACGTCCCGCTATTGTTAATCTGTAATATCTTCGAAAATATTCATTTAAATCATATGCTGTAAAAGGCCAAACAGATCTACATTAAATCAACAATGTATTTAAGGTATTTAAT
Source organism: Caradrina clavipalpis (assembly GCA_932526535.1). Lineage (NCBI taxonomy): Eukaryota > Metazoa > Arthropoda > Insecta > Lepidoptera > Noctuidae > Caradrina > Caradrina clavipalpis. The sequence continues at coordinate 145,361 of OW052096.1, forward strand.
TGGATAAGAATTAATGCTGTATTGGTTAAAATCGCTTCGAAAATTAGTTAATAAATTAATTAAAAAGTAAATGACAACAAAGTGTTATTGTGGGATATCCTTATGAGATAGAAATATACCATCGCGGAGTTTTCTGTAGGCCTTTTCAATGTGTACAATATTTGGTACATTATTTTGATAAATCTCGTAGGGTTCAGCCTGCGTTTGCAATGTAAGCGAAAAAATGAAATTATTTACGACATCACATTAGAAACCTCAAAAATAACAGTATTTCTCCGCTATTTAATGGATGTTTTTATACATACAAACCTTCCTCTTTAACCACTCTATCTATTAAAAAAACCGCATCAAAATCCGTTGCGGAGTTTTAAAGATTAACGCGTACAAAGGGAATAGGGCGACTTTGTTTTATACTATGTAATGATGATGATGATAGATGATATCCAGTGGTTTAAGTTGAAGAAATTTAACTAAAAAATTCTATTGTTATGTCCAATACGAAATGCGGAATAAACCCCTGTACTATAACTACGAAGGGGGCAAATGAAACTAAATAGGTACCATTGACCACCGGGGTGGTAAACGCCACCGCTATTAGTGCCAACCACCACCCCAGTGGCAAACTCAAAGGGGGCAGATGGGAATTATTCAATACTCAATATCTTTATTGCGTTTCCATTTATGTAATCTTAGGTCGTAAATATAATGTATAATTGAGATCATTACGAACCCTGTAAGGCACAGCAACATCCGAAGGCTAGGTATCTACTATTATAATTAATAATAATTATTCATTATGCAGGTGGGTGGGTTTTGGTTTTGTTTATTTATCGTCATTTTTATGTTCCAAAGCATCATTCGGTTTATTAGTTAATTCCCTTAAGGCTACTTACTAGTTTCGGTTCAGCCATTACCCTTCACACCGTACAGTCGCAGACGTTGGTCCCGGGCGGAGGCGCAGGCGCGCGCGTGGCGGCGTCGTCGGCCGCCGTGGAGCTCGGGCGCCGCCTGCTGCTCGCCGCGCGCGCCGGCGACACGCCGCTCGTGCTGGACCTGATGGCCAAGGGCGCGCCCTTCACCACTGACTGGGTATGTGTGACCGCGTAGCACCGCGCCGGCTGCGGCCGCGAGAGCCCACTAACGACGTCGGTCCGCAGCTCGGCACGTCGCCGCTGCACCTGGCGGCCGGCAACGCGCACGCCGACACGTGCGCCGTGCTGCTGCGCGCCGGCGTGTCGCGCGACGCGCGCACTAAGGTGGAGCGCACGCCGCTGCACCTGGCGGCGTGTGGCGGCCACGCGCGCGTGGCGCGGCTGCTGCTGGACGCGGGCGCGGCGGTGGACGTGCGCGACATGCTGCGCATGACGCCGCTGCACTGGGCGGTGCAGAACGGGCACGCGGCGGCGGCGGCCGAGCTGCTCCGCGCCGGCGCCGACCCGGCCGCGCTCAACAAGTTCCACAAGACGCCGCACTCGCTGGCGGCGCAGCTGCGGCGCGACGACCTGCTCCGCCTCATGGAGGACGCGCTCAAGGAGCGCGAGGCGGCGCGCTCCGTCTCCGCGCTCGTCAACGGTAACGCCGCCCGCGCCTCTGCATGTGTAGCATTCGGACAATCGTACTTTTAAATTCTAATGTGTGAACGTTTTTAATTTTAGAACAAATGGCAGAAATAACTGCGGAAGAACCTCAAATACAACCATTTGAGGCTGTACAAAGTGAGCTAATCTTATTATTTTTAATCATTTTACTGACTCAAAATACAATATTTTCCAGTCCACTCAAATTCCATATTTTTTTTATAGGATTGCAGGATTTAAAACCTACAAAACCAAAGCAAAATGAAAAAACTATCAAGCAAGAATTAAACATTGAGGTATGTCTAAAAACAAGAAGTTAGTTTAAGAAGTAAGGGTAACAGAGAGTAACTAGTGCGTGTTGCGCAGTGCTCGCCGCCGCCGGCGGGCGCGGCCCTGCTGCGGCGGCACGGCATCACGCTGCTGCCCACGGACGACGGCAGCACGGTGCTGAGCGCGCTGCAGAGCGGACGCACCGTCGTGCTGTCAGGTACTGCGCTCTGCTGCACCAGCCCTGCGGCGACCCTACAGTAAACTCACCGTCCACTCAATATTTATAGATGCTGGCAAATTAATGCTGAAGGAGAGTGAGACATCGCCGCCGACGGTCAGCAAGGTGGCGTCGATCGCCAACCAGGCTAAAGGCATGGTCCTGACTGCCACCCCCGTCAAGTCGCCGCCCAAGCCTGGCGTGAAGATATTCACCCTTAACAACAAACTGCTGGCCGTGCCCAAGGACAACAAGATACCCGTCAAAAAGATTATTAACCCGCAGGACATGCAGGTCATTTCTATTTTATAAAACTACTAGAAATCACTTCGCCAGTTCTAATAAAACAGGGGGCTTTAGAAGCCCGCTGTAACGCTACGCTCATTTTTCAGTGATCCGTATATACCGTTTTAAGGGTTCCGCAATTCACAAAAAAAAACACATAAGTACCATAACGCCCGTATTCCACGAAGGGTTTGGCAGAGGTGTACCAATGTACACCTAAAGTCTGCCGGTATTTTTTAGGTTCCATGTAATAGGGGACAAACCTATTCCCACTAACCGGACACAAATCTGAGCTACTAAGAATTTCATAGAAAAACCCAATAACACTTTGCTCCCCCTGAGAATCGAACCCAATACCTCTAGCGTAGCAGTCGCGCTTAGGACCACTAGGCTAACGAGGCAGTCAACAGAATAAAAATCTTTAAAATATTTTTTTCTTGCTTTACAAGTTAACAAGTAGTATAAAAGAGTTGACAAGTTTCGCTCAAGTCTTTTAAATATATATATATAAACTAAATCACATAATAACATAAACTAAATCACATTTATTAATATTCAGATGAAGTTTGTGCAACTGCCTCCGGACGCAAAAATTATCTCCCCGTCGAAGATAGTTCCAATGAAGGCGAAGAACAGAGTCGTCCCTCGCGCGGCCACGCCCTCCGTGACGTCACTGACCAATCAGCGGCCAGCTGTTAAGATCATCATGAACAAGAGCAACTTTAACAGACTCATCGCCACCGCCTCGCGCGCTGACCAGAGCGGATCAGAGGTAAAGTGTCCTACACCAGAGGTGACGTGACGCAAGACCAGTGGTAACGTGACGCTAGACCAGAGGTGACGTGACGCTACACCAGAGGTAACGTGACGCTAGACCAGAGGTAACGTGACGCTAGACCAGAGGTGACGTGACGCTAGACCAGAGGTAACGTGACGCTAGACCAGAGGTGACGTGACGCTAGACCAGAGGTAACGTGACGCTAGACCAGAGGTAACGTGACGCAAGACCAGTGGTAACGTGACGCTAGACCAGAGGTAACGTGACGCTAGACCAGAGGTAACGTGACGCTAGACCAGAGGTGACGTGACGCTAGACCAGAGGTGACGTGACGCAAAACCAGTGATAACGTGACGCTAGACCAGAGGTAACGTGACGCTAGACCAGAGGTGACGTGACGCTACACCAGAGGTAACGTGACGCTAGACCAGAGGTAACGTGACGCTAGACCAGAGGTGACGTGACGCTAGACCAGAGGTAACGTGACGCTAGACCAGAGGTGACGTGACGCTAGACCAGAGGTAACGTGACGCTACACCAGAGGTAACGTGACGCAAGACCAGTGGTAACGTGACGCTAGACCAGAGGTAACGTGACGCTAGACCAGAGGTAACGTGACGCTAGACCAGAGGTGACGTGACGCTAGACCAGAGGTAACGTGACGCTAGACCAGAGGTGACGTGACGCTAGACCAGAGGTAACGTGACGCTAGACCAGAGGTGACGTGACGCTAGACCAGAGGTAACGTGACGCTAGACCAGAGGTGACGTGACGCTAGACCAGAGGTAACGTGACGCTAGACCAGAGGTAACGTGACGCAAGACCAAAGGTAACGTGAGGCTAGACCAGAGGTGACGTGACGCAAAACCAGTGATAACGTGACGCTACACCAGAGGTAACGTGACGCTAGACCAGAGGTGACGTGACGCTAGACCAGAGGTGACGTGACCAGAGTTTTAAAACAGGGTAGGCAGAAAATTTACCTACCAAAAACACCTATGCATGTTGATTTTGGTTCGTCGCTTTGGCGATTAAATAATGATGAATATGATTTGCCACCTCAAATATCTATAGATAGACTGATATTATTCGAATGTCCGCAAATTGATATGTTTATCAATTTGCGGACATTCGAAGTGCCTTTTGGCGGGTTTGTCTGTTTTTCTGTATGTATTTGCAAAATTAAATAATAAAACCTAAAAAGTTGGTGGTGTGGTGTGAGTATACGGAACTATGAAGTTAGGTACCTGCTATAAGATTTTTTTAAAAAATAATTTGAAATCAACACGAACTATAAAGTTACTATATATTTTTTTATTTGTATATTAAGTCTACACGTCTATCTTTCTGTTAAAATATCTTATGGAATCGTAAAAGGCATTTCAGAAAGATTTTTTCTAAACAAATCACGGAAAGATCTGTAAATCGTTCCTGGCTTTCTGTATTTCTTAAATATGTGTAGGTATACGTTTTAGCGACGAGAATGACCTTTTCGGTTGAAGCACTACTCGCGGGAATTATAACAATTAATTTTGCCAATCGCAGTACTTCGAGAAAACGGTAGGTATTTCAAAAATTTACGTAAAAATGTTCTATAATTTTATAAATACTAAGATTTTTAAATTCAGTGGTTTCGTAAACACATTTATGTTCAAGACAATCTAAGTTAAAATTGTTTATTTTATAAACATTTTCAGTTTTTTACCAGTTTCGTTCCAGACGGTCCCTGTTGTTTGAAAAAGTAGACACGAATTGAGGTGAGCGTTATTTAACGTAATCGGTTCGATTATTTTACGAACCTATGCAGTTGACACCTACAAAACGACCGCACGCATATAAGCGTTTCGTTCAATGGATTATAATTAAAATGTTTGGGTACGTAATACGACGACGATCTACGATATGACTCGCTGTTGCACAGCGAGAGAGTAAACAGTCTCTTCGGTTCGGGATAGGTATAGCTTACGCGCCTGATAAAAATAATATCTTTAAACTGTTACATATTCGTAATCATAACATTACACAAAAGTAACTATAATACGTAGGTACGTAGGTATATAATATAACCTGTAACACTTTCGCAACCACACCATAATACAGACGCAGAACTACCTACCCATCACTCTACTGTATACAGAAGTAACTAGTTACAAAAGTAATCAGCTTTTAAACTAGTCAGATACCTACTCGTATCCACGAAACTACATACCCACAACCGATTACGCCCAAAAGACGTTACACTTCGACCCACGTCTAGACACGAAAAACGATATTTAATCAATTCAAAGTCAAAGCATTTATTTCAATTAGACCATTTACAGGCACTTTTGAATGTCAAGAAGTTACAGTTTAAGTTGAAGCTAGTTGCTCGTTCCAAAGCGTAGATCTCGGAGCAGAACGAGCAAGAAACTCAATGGACACTCTTTTTCTTCAATTTGGTTTTACAAAATCTTGGTTACAATATTCATGTTGCTTCTATAATTATGTTAAAACAATGAAGGTGAATATTAAACAATTATTTAAACCTAATAAAGATGTAGGCCATGGCAGATAAGAGATGACCAATCCCAACTGACAGCGCCCGTTCACGAACATGACGCGTGCATCAGCACCGTTCAGCTCAACCATCTTGAAGGGAACTGAACGATCCGATGCACGCGAGCGTGACAAAGCTCTCAAGTCTCAACCGCCTTGCCCGTTATGTCCAACTTAAGGAAAAATATAATAAGTTGCTCCATGGTACTCACATTTACAAAATCGAAATAAATGATGTTACGTTATATAAAACAAAGGTTTTCACGGAACCTATTTGACAGATGACCTGTGGTATGTTAAAAAACAATAATAATAACGTACACGTTATTTACGTTAATAAAAAAGGTGCTAAGAAACATCATTCCCTTTAAAAAGAAATATATATATATATCATTATGTTTATTAAATTGGAAGCCCGAATGGCTTCGGAGCAACACCACCATTAAGCCAAGCATTTTTATCATTTATATAATCTTCTAGTTTATAATATGCTTGACTACATAATGTGCGTTTTATGCATGTTTTAAACTTTTTCTCATTAAGTTCGAGAATAACGCGCGGTATTTTATTATAAAATTTTACACAGTGTGTACTTTTGATAATCTGAAACTTGGTTGATCTAATTTGTTCCTATTTCTAGTATTAAAATTATGCCTATCACCAACTTTTTTAAAGAGATAAAGGTTTTTCCGAACCTGCATAATGTTTTCATATATATTATATTAACAAGGTACCGTCATGATATAAATTTTTTTAAACAATTCCCTTAGGGATTCGCATCTGCAAAGATTATAGATGGCTCTGACAGCCCTCTTTTGCAGAATAAAAATGGAGTCTATATCTGCAGCCCGCCCCCAAAGCAAAATACCGTAAGACATGATGCTATGAAAGTAGCTAAAATAGACCAGTCTCGCGGTATCCACGTCCGTCAACTGTCGAATTTTTCTGACAGCGGAAGCGGCTGAACTTGACCGCCCTGCAAGAGATGTTAAATGAGGACCCCATTGCAGTTTTGAATCAAGCGTAACCCCCCAGGAAAACTGTCTTGTCGAAGAATTCTAGTATTTCCTTATTCAATATAACATTACATGCACTACTTCTAACGTTCGGTAAAGCAAATCGAATGCATTTAGTTTTCTTCTCATTTAAAACCAAATTATTTTTCGTAAACCAATTATGAACCTTAAGCATAGCGTAATTTACGTCGTCAAGGTGCTGTGCCCGTCTATTTACTTTAAATATCAGTGAAGTATCATCGGCAAATAACACCATCTGAGGTTGGTTTTCCAGTAAATGAGGTAAATCATTTATATATACTAAAAAGAGAAACGGACCTAATATTGAACCCTGCGGAACCCCATCAACCCACATCTTTACTTTTAAACCTGAAGAATTTACCCCGGTTATTTGACCTTGCTGCAGTCTATCATTCAAATACGATTTTACTAAGCTAAGCGCTAGTTGACAGAGTCCGTAATGCTCAAGTTTCAACAGGAGTATCTCGTGATTTCCGCAATCAAATGCTTTTGAGAGGTCGCAAAAAAATGCCAATGGCATCTTGTGAGTCCTTCCAAGCATTGAAGATATGTTTAATCAAAGTGACACCGGCGTCAGTAGTGCAGCGCCCTCTGGTGAAACCATACTGTTGATTGCTGAAAACCGGCAAAACAGAAACAGGTCTATAATTGTTAGAGTCTTTGCTATCCCCAGATTTAAATAATGGTATAACTTTGCTGTATTTCATTAACGTCGGAAAAGCTCCTTGGTCTATACGCAAGTTAAATATTAAAGCTAAATAGGGTGCTACTGTCTCAATAATCGATTTACAAATATTAGTAGACATGCCCCACAGATCTTCGGTAGCTTTGATCTTGAGTTGTTTAAAAGCCTTTATAACAACCACAGGGTTAATATGTTTAAATTTAAATTCTTTAGACAGGCTAAAAAATTCGCTCTTAGTAAATCTATAGCAAGTGAGAACGAGGAATCTAAAGTTTCAGTAGTTTTAATTGGAATATTGGTAAAGAATGTTGCAATTGCTATGTAAACAACCCGTGTTTTATTTTACCTTTACTTTTTATTCACTGCAAATCTGGTGTAGAACGGCCTTGGGCGATCAACATTTGCTTTTCATCAAAAGATAGTTTTGAAAACGCATTATTTAATATTTTCTGCACACACACGCCACCTGAACAACTTCCACGGTGAAAATAATCCATTTTTCATTATTATCAACGTTAACTACACACCACAATCAATTAATTATATCACAACAACTTACACTCGACACAACAATCAAACAAAATGAATGAATAATGGCTGCTCATAAAACACGTCACTACAAAAACATAATACGACAAAAAGTAAAAGTGCTTCATTTAGCGCTATTAAAACCAAAAACTATAACTTTTTAAAATAGTCACATTATGGCTAACTTCGGTTTGTAGACCCCGCAATTGTCAAAAGTGTAGATAAGTTTATTACGCTTTTCAACAAAAAAAAAAAAAAATTTGAAATCCGTCTATAATTGACGAAAATATCGGTGAACATACATTAAAAAAAAAAAAAATTATACATACAGACGAATTGAGAACCTCCTCCTTTTTTGAAGTCGGTTAAAAAATTAGACAATGTCTATTTGCACGTCTGTGTGCGTTATTTTGACATTGTGTGTGAAGTTTTTATAGTAAACGCACACTATTGTAGACACTATTGCACACATTTAAACATCCAGACGCAATTTATGTTGTCTTCCTGTTACCGTTACTTGTTGAGCGCGAAGCGATTTATCGATGAGACTTCATGATACCACCGTTACTCGATAGATGGAGCTGATTTAGCACCACACTTGCGCAGGGCATCCCAGAAGCGCTCGAGGCTACCGCAATCCTCCACTGATCTTGGGCGGAGCACCGCCGCTTCCTCGTGGCGGCCATCGGCGGTGGCGAACTCTCGCGTCCGGCACTGGTGCAAGCCATGGTCCGGAGCGAGAGGGAATGGGAAGCAGTCACCTCCTTCTGCGAAGCTTTAATGCTAGAGGAGGTGGCGGGACGGGAGAGGCAGAGAAGAGTCTCGTCCCAGCAGCCGCCGCGGGAGACGCTCCCGGCCACCGTAGACGCGTGTCTGTGGACGGTGAGCAATGGGTAGCTCACCGTCCATACGTTAACTTAACGACAGACCGTGTCGACGGCGCGTTTGTGTTCCACGCGCGCCTCAAAGAGATATCAGCAAACATTCGGAGGGGCCACTAAGGGCCATGCGTGCCGGGGCTGCGGGTTGTTCGAAAGACATACCGCGCCCTCGAAACGCAAAGGGCACACGAAGGAACATAGATGGGTTTTAGTCAGTAAAAGTCTGACACTCAAGTCAAGTCATTGGATGATTACTCATCGTTAAAAACTGATCGATCTGAGATGGCTGCACGCTTAAATTAAAAGAGCCCGTTGATCCCATACTACCTCGTTCGGTTGAAATAAGATCGGGACAGTAATTTTGCAACTCGTAGCTAATAGAATTGCTTTCGCGTTTAAAACATTAGTTTGGATCTTTTACAGGTAACAGTAACTAGCGACCCGTCGAGCAGTGACGCGATAGAAGGCGACGTTGAAGTGCTCGGCAACTCCGACAGCCCCGGAGTATTGCGCGCGCAGCTCGCCGCCGCACAGCGCTCCCTCGCCGCCATGCGACGCGAGCTCAGCACCACGCGCGCTCGCCTCGCGCAGTACGAGAGGCTCTCCCTCTAGCCCCCTCGCCCATCTCGTGCAGTACGAGACTGTCCCTCTAACTCCCTCGCCGCCACGCGACGCGAGCTCAGCACCACGCGCTCTCGCCTCGCGCAGTACGAGAGGCTCTCCCTCTAGCCCCCTCGCCCATCTCGTGCAGTACGAGAGGCTCTCCTTCTAGTTCCCTCGCCCATCTCGTGCAGTACGAGACTGTCCCTCTAGCTCCCTCTGCCATCCATCTCGTGCAGTACGAGATCTGTCGCTGTAGCCCCCTCGGCCATCTCGCGCAGTACGAGTCTCCTCTAGCAACCAATGAGTTCGCGCGCCGTTTTACGACTGTACGATGTAGTCTTCCAGTATTACAATAATCGCCTCGATTTTAATAAGTGTATCAGACTAACCCAGCTAAGCTGATTTGAAACCTGTTTGCATTTTCTGAATAACCAGATAAGCCAATTTTCTTTTCAATCTCTCTACTCAAAATGTCTACCTATCGAGGTGGAGTTTTGAGACGGACGAAAAATGACAGAAGAGTAAGGTACCGGACCTTAATCTTTTGTCATTTTTCACCTTTGTCATTTCTAGTGCCTTTCGTACCTTAAATGGTCCCTGATGAGCTTTTGATCCCTAGAAATAGGATCGTTCCTAGGAGTATATCCATTACTTATTGAGATAATCTGAACTAAATGCACTGATTTTGGGAAACCACCTTGTAGCTATAACGGTTAAGGTACCTGCCTCCGAATGCCCCCGTCTCAAAAATCCACCAGTATCTGTATCTTATCGAACACAACAAGCAAGCTCCTGACATGTAGTAATAGTAGTATTGGTATGTTGAATGGCGTCCGTCTCTACCGTGAGGAACGTTAGAGCAACTACTGAAGTTACCCTATCTATAACTTATTAAGTTTAGTGCATTTTGTACATACATAAAAGATAAACGCCTTTTCCATTTTTTTTTTCATGCATTTTGTGTTTCTAAATATTTGCTAATCCTTAAAGGAATCTTTCGGAGTAGTAGATCGTCTCTCTATGATATCATAATTAAGTGAGCGTGCGGTACATTACAATACCCAGCTCATTTTATGTATAGTATAACAATAACCAGATGATTTGAATGTAAATATTGTAAAGTGGACCCACTAGAGACGCAAGGCGAAAGATGGTCTAGTAAAATATGATTAAGGAAATTAAACATTTACTTTTGTAAAAGAGTTATTTATTTTAAATCATCCTATTGCTTTATTTACCCCATAACACTGCAAACCCAGGAGTAGATGCGCCTTCAAATTAGAGCGATGAACGAGCATACGCAGCGCGACTCACGTTCACACAATATCTAGATACCAAGACGAACTTGACTAACTAACATAAGCATGTGAACAAGCGCTGCAATAGCGCCACTAGGTACTTTCTGACAATATTTAGGAGCGCAGTTGCATCGTGAAGTACGCGTACTTATTATTCACCAACCTTTGGTCCGCGACTTCATCTGCGTAGACTTCAGAATGAAGCCAATTTGAATTATCCCACGTAAATTCAAACATGAAAAAAAACCTATCAACATTTATGAGCGCTAAATTTTGGCAGACTAGGCGTAAAAAGTAACAAAGTTCGGTCAGCCTTTATGTAGGTAAGTAGTAGGATTGGTTTAGTCTAAGAATGACTGATTCGCGAAATGACTACATGGTCTATAATTGACCAATTCTTGAAATGTACAATTCTTTAAATGACTGATTCTACAAATGACTGATTCTATAAAAGACCGATTCTTTTAAAGACCGATTCTATAAATGACCGATTCTTCAAATGACTGATTTTTCAATTCTATGAATGTGTGTGAATATCGTAAATAAAATGCTATGTAAGGGTTTGCAAATCATATATTTCAACCAGTTTCAATTGTATTGCATCCATTATTTCCTGTTGTCTTTTTGCATAATGCATATATTATATATATATTTCAGAAATAGCGCCATCTATTAGCCACGTCGTTGATTCATGCATACTACTATAGTTACCTAATAAGATTGTTCGAAATAATAAAAAGTTATTATACCAAATTTAAAAAAAAATCAAATGCTTCTTTCTACGAATTTGCTGTGATCAATGCAATGCCAACCCATACATAGCATTTTATTTACGATATTCACACACATTCATAGTATTGAAAAATCAGTCATTTGAAGAATCGGTCATTTATAGAATCGGTCTTTAAAAGAATCGGTCTTTTATAGAATCAGTCATTTGTAGAATCAGTCATTTGAAGAATTGTACATTTCAAGAATTTGTCAATTATAGACCATGTAGTCATTTCGCGAATCAGTCATTCTTAGACTAAACCGTAGGATTCTAATCGCGTTTATCTTGAGACTAAAACGACTACTAAACACTATTCAAGCGTTACAGAGCCGCCACACTTAGCCCACTGCACGGAAGCGCTTGTCTATGGTAGCGCATATACATTATTTTTTACGCTTTAAAAAAAAACTCTCTAATTTGACGGCGCCCTAACTCCTATTTTACACAACATAAGGTAACATGATGCCAGACGCAAAACATGCTAGTCGAGCCTTTCAAAATACTCTCGCTCGGTCTCGCTCTGCGCGGTGCTAGGTGTGGTCTCGCTCTGCGCGGTGCTAGGTGTGGTCTCGCTCTGCGCGGTGCTAGGTGTGGTCTCGCTCTGCGCGGTGCTAGGTGTGGTCTCGCTCTGCGCGGTGCTAGGCGTGGTCTCGCGCAGCGCGGTGCTAGGCGTGCCTTGCGCAGCACGGTGCTAGCTGTAGCATTGCGCGACGCGGTGCTAGGAGTGTTCTCGCGCGGCGCGGTGCTAGGCGTGATCCTCGTAGGCGCGATGCTAGGTGTTGTCGCGGCGCTGGGTGCGCGCTTGCAGCACGTCGCGGAACTGCGACAGGATGGCATTCTCTCGCTTGGCGCGCTCCTCCTTGCTGAACGCCGCCAGCGCTCGCTTCTCGTCTGCGGAGTAGATCTGGTTCTCCTTACGGATACGAACCGCCTCCATGCGACGGTGTCTGCAAAAAAACAGCATTGAGCAAATATAAGCTTTCCCATCTTGATTAAAAATAATAAAAAACAGTTCACAATAATGAGTGGTACAGAACGCAGTAATCAGTATAAGTACCTGCTGCCGCTCATGACGTATCCCACAGACTCGTAGGACGCGATCTCGTCGGAGGTGAGTCCGATCTCTCCGCGCCGTGGTATCCGCTTGCCCTCGGCGACGTAGGCGGCCATGGCGGCGCCCTCGCCCGGCAGCAGCGCGCGCCCGAAGTCCTTGTGTCCCAGCGCGGGGCCCACGCGCGGCGTCGGCCCGAATGCCTCCGACGCCATCTCCTCGTCGCCTTGTTTTGAAGATTTTGATTGTCTCGTTGCTTCTATTTCATGTTCTTCTGTGGGTAAAAGTATTATGTAAATAAAGGACACCATCTATATAATTGAAGTTAATCTTTATAGATTGATCAGTCAGGAATCAAAATATTATTTGCTGAAATATTAATTTCAACAAAAAATACTAACTTCCTTTTTCCACCCACACTTCCTCCTCACTGCTGTCACTCGAGTCACTGCTACAACTTTTGGCTTTTTTCTTCTTAGCTTTTTTCCTTGCCTTCTTAACTTTTTTCAGTTTCTTCTTCAACTTCTTAAGTTTTTGTTTGGTGCCTTTGTCTTTAGACTTTTTACTCTTTTTCTTTTCTTTACTACTGGTTGCGTTTTCAGGTTGTGACTGTTCCTCTTCAGAACTTAAAAATGAGAAAACAAACTTATGTAAACACATTCATTCAGGGCCACGTCTTTTTGGCTACTACAAATATCCTAAAAATAACCTGACAGCCTGTGACTGACATCCCACAATGTGGCACATTCAGTTACACATTACAAGGCCCTTTGCAGTATCTCTACCAACTATTTAATAGACATTTCCAATGCTTGGTGGATCTATGATAAGGCCAAGCTGTCTTAAATATGTTCAATTGAACTTCTCATATATTCACCATCTCGGTTACTACTTGGTCTATTACATGCTGAAAGCAATTGAATAGGCTCGCACATTAAACATATGGCTACTGTAAGTTGCCAGAGGACGAGTTAGTTTGTAGGTTGCAGCATCAGGACACATAGACTAATTTAATGCATGCAATGCAACATTTTTTTTTCATAAAGTAGCTAAGAACTCGGCCAATTAAACCAGCAAGACACACTACTCCTAATAAACAAAACAACATAACCAATCATTATCAATCATAGAACCCCCCTTATAGTAAGACTGCAGCAGGAAAGGGGAATAGAGCATTTACATGTCAGAATATTGTACAAAGTTGTTATGTGGATTATGTATTACGATCATAATATTCTGCCGTTTCCGGCGTACAAATAGGGTTTGTAAAATTATGGCTCATTGTTACATTATGATTATATTAATAATTATAGAATTAAAATCACTGATAATTTAAATAATTTGAAGAATAGTTGTAAAAGAGATTATTATGTAAGCCAAAATTCAATGAAGTCAAGGAGATAGAATATAATTACTAGGCCATAATGTCAAATATTTAGGTAAATTTGTCATTCATAAAATCTTAAATAGAGTAATAACATTTGCTTAAAAGAAAGTTAAATAATTTACATTTAAATGTTCTGAGGCTGAGGGCTTTCAAGCCAACAGGTAATTTGTTACAGTAATGGACATGCAGTAAACATTATTAGAAAACCATTTAATTCTACTCCAAGGAACATTAAGAATATGCATTTTGTGGCTGGGTCTGAGTACAACATCATTATACAATTCAAATTCATGTCTGTTTTGGTGTACAAAGACACAAATTTCAAAAATGAATGTATAGTGCCAGACAGAAGTGGCAGTATTTTAAGTTTCTTAAACAGTGGAATACACTTACTGTCTAGTGGGTGCGCTCCAGAAATTGAGCATATGCATTTTTTGTGAGCTTGAAACACTCTTTTTACTTGAGCCGAATTACCCCATATTATAATGCTATAGCGTAAAATTTATGAAACATACCCATGGTATACACATAGTGCTGCATTAATACTAGCCACACATGTTAACCTCTATAAAACAAATACAAGTCTATCTTCTTACATAGATTGTCGATATGAGATTGCCAGTTACAGTTTTAGTCAATATTTTTCCCCAAGAATTTTGCACAATAAACCTCTTCTATTGTCTCATTACCCGACTGCGACAGAAGGAGGGTTATGTTTTTCGAGGGTATGTTTGTATGTATAATTGTTTGGCACGCTCTGCAGGCTGAACGGCTCGATGGATTTTAGCTTGAGAGGTGTCGTTAGATTCGTATTTACTGTGAGAGTGACACAGGGTATATAAAAAAAAAACAAAATGGCGGATTTTTGGCGCCAAATTCAAATGTTTGGCTCGCTCTGCAGGCTGAACGGCTCGATGGATTTTAGCTTGAGAGGTGTCGGTAGATTCGTATTTACTGTAAGAGTGATACTGGGTATATTAATTTCTTTTTTAAAACACTAAAAAAATAAAAAACGGTAATTTAAAAAACTAAAAAACCCGACTGCTATTCTTTAAAAATCCCTAAAACAAGATAAATTGTAGCAGTCGGGACCCATTCGGGACCATCTGCAATGTAATATAGGTATGTGCTCTCAATTCACTAATCCTCCATTTCTAGAATGGGTCCCGACTGCTACAATTTATCTTGTTTTAGGGATTTTTAAAGAATAGCAGTCGGGTTTTTTAGTTTTTTAAATTACCGTTTTTTTTTTCCATATTGTATTTTAGGCTGTGTGGATATATCTGGAATCGGCTAATTTTGTAGTATTTAGCAATGCTGACACATATGGCTTGGCTTGGGCAATGATACATACCTTCATTGAGCAATTGACTGCTATTTGTTATGCAATAATCTTGGGTGGGTAAAATGATGTCATACCTACTCAAATGAGACTCCAATCATTGTGTTAAAAATACATTAAATATTTAATTTCTCAGCCATTTATTGATGCTTTTTCAAAATTAGATTTATAAATATTTATAAACTAGCTTCTGCCCGCGACTTCGTCCGCGTCACAGTTGATGTGTTATCCTACGGGTACCATACATTTTCCCGGGATAAAAAGTAGCCTATGTGTTATTCCAGACTATAATCTATCTTTGTGCCAAATTTCATCCAGATCCATTCAGCCGTTTAAGCGTGAAAGAGTAACAAACATCCATACATCCATACATACAAACTTTCGCCTTTATAATAGTAGTAGGATATGATATTCACAACATCATGAAACTTCTCCATTGAGATGTTTGCATCCAAAGCCAAGGCATGAGTTTCACATGTATTTTTATAATTATTTCATAAAAAGTCAAAATGACTTACTCTGCCCTGAGTGGCGATTTGCCCCAAACAGATGACACTCCAATCTGACCAATCCTTTCCCTCTCTTCCCTTCTTGCATCAAAGAATTCTTCCTCTTGAGGTTTATAGTGGTTCCTCGCTGGAGGACCACCTCCTCCTAAACCTGAAAACATAATAAAATATCTATCTATTATGGAAGGACTGGGGCGGCTTTTCTCAGAATAGAACAGTGTGAGGTAGAAAAAATAATGCCGGGGGCACTGCCGTGCCCCCAGATCATTTAACTTGTTAATCAACATTCATGGAATAATAATAAAATTGTTGTTTAGTTATGCAGAATATTTTTCTGAAAATTTAAAAACCTTATTAGGTTATAATGCGGCGAAGCTGCTGTACGTATTTATGTACAGTAGCTTCGCCAAAGGTATACCTGTATTATGCAAATTAATTTTTTGATTTGATTTGATTAATTTGATATAGTAGATACAAGATCTAAAACTAATACCTTCTAATTGAAATAAATAATTTTTCTTTGACATTATTAATTTAACCTGATTCACATGCATTTGGTAATGCAATATTGCTCAGACAATGTTGCCAAATTTATTACTGACCGCCGCCCAGTCCTCCTCCATTGTACTCCTTGTAGGAGCTGCGCCCTCGGTCGCGCTCTCGCTCTCGCTCTCGAAAGCGCGGTCGCTCGCGCTCCTTGCTGCCATCGTTGGTCTTAGTGCGTGAGCGTTCGTCGCGCCCGCCCCATTCTTTACTCCGCCCCTGGCTGCGGTTGCACCCGCCGCCGCCACGCTCTCTGCTGTTGTCACGTTCACCACACTCTCTGCTGCGGTCTCGTGCTCCTCTCTCCTTGCTCTGCTCTCTGCTACGGTCCCGTCCGCCTCTGTCTTTCCTTTGCTCACAGCTGCGGTCTCGACTATTTCTGTCCTTACTTCGTTCTCGACCGCTATGTTCCCGATTACGATTCCTAAGCGTATCACGACTACGGCTTCTGTGCCGTACGCGTTCACGATCGCCACCCATTCTCACGTCTTCGTTACAAATTCATAATTTTACCAGATCTTCAGAACTACGATATCTACAGATTACCTGCATACGTGCGTTTTGTTATGAAAGAAAGATATAATGAAATATATAAATATAATATACTCTAATAGACTTAAAATCGAGGATAAGCTAAGCTGTGTATTTATTTATTTTCAGTTTTACTATTCCAAAGTGGAGTAATTAGTAGCAATAATTACAGTGCACAGACTCACAATCACAACACCAGCAGAGTACTATTCAAAGAGTACTGTAAGTATAGTACTATTGTAAATAATATATATGCGTTATCGGGCCGGTTATCGTACATTAAGGAATTATTAAAGATTGTATCATTGTAGTCCTACCAAAGAGAATACTCGTCCGTCGTCCAGAGTCGTCCATAATAGTCACAGATACCAGTATTAGTATATAATCTATGATAGTAACTATACAAATCTATGGATACAACGACGTTGATTAAGACCACTGGCAGAATAGTCGACATCGGCTCAGTTGCCAAAGAAAAAAAAAAAAAAAAAGCATGATAAAAGACAGACTGACACAACGGACCACAGACATCAGACATGGATATTATTAGATCTATAAATAGAATCAGTTAGAATGCAACCTCCACGGTAGCCCGCCAAATTCAAATTTTCTTACGTTTTTTGCAATTTGCAAGTCAGTATTAGGTTTAATGTTGATTAATGTAAGATTCGCGGGCGTAAGAAGTATGTATTTTCAGAATTTTAACCATTAAAATCAGTAAAATAACTCCATAAGTCGGTATAATTCCAAAATGTCAAGATTTCATGAAAAAGTCATTCTTTGGGTTTACCTGGCCCTGTGGAGTTTAATTGCTGACTTAAAAGGTTATAATTCTGAAAATACACAATTTTTACGCCCGCGAATTATACTTTAATGGACATATAACTTAATACTAACTTGCAAATTGCAAAAAACGTAAGCAAATTTGAACTTCGCGGGCTACCGTGGAGGTCCCACCTTAATACTAAAGCTATGTACTCACATACGGTTTTACTAGAGCAAACATGTCGAGTATCGTCGAGGAAAAACCACGGCACAGGCTTTCGTGCACACACTCAGCGTTTATAGCTATCGAGTGTCGCTTGACGTTCAGTATCACCGAACCGTTCGAGCCAAAAGATGTCTGTTCAACACAAGTCACAACAAGTCTCGCGATTCTTAATTAAAAAAAGTTATTATGCTATTTACACTATAGATATTTTAATAATACGTCAGTGGTTTCTGCCTGGTTTGCATAGACGTGTATGTGTGGACTGGCCCTTACTATGAAAGAAGTTGCCGTTTCGAAACTTTAAGGTCACAGCTCATTAGAGCCACCCGGCACCCACTCCGCACCGCCTCGCCTCGTGCTGTTAGTATTCTTTATATGAACTTGTATAAGTATGCGCTCACTACATCAACTCCGTAGCGTCACCGGATCGCCTCGGTTGTAAGCCCTCCACACCCGGACGGCAGGTGGATCATTCGGTGACAACTCGCTGCTCGCATGCTTGCCCTACGTTGACTGCGTTGCAAAAGCGCGAATCCCGAGTGGACCGCGCGTTGCCAATTACGAAACGAACACACGTGTAGACCTAGTGCCAATTGTTAATAGTCTACTCCAGGGGGGGTAAAGTTACCTTCACCTTTGGAGCAATATTTTTAGGTGCGCCATCTATGAATCTTGTTCCTTACTAAAGGCAAATAATTTATATAGGACGTACTAGATGTCTCTACTTAACGACTTAGACCTAACAGTTGTTGAAAATTGCTATTTTAATTTCTAATTTATTTTCCTTATTTTAGTTTAATTTGAAAGAATAAAATAACAGGCCAAAAAAAAAAAAAATGGTTTATCAATTTATTTTATCGATTGCTTTAAAAAAACAAAATGTCAAATGAAAATGGCCGTTAGTTTTGCAAGTTCAAAGTTGCGTGTGCGCTGAATTGTTTTCGTGTTGTCTACGCTGTTTTCTTTGCTGCTAATACGTTGAGTTGAGCTTCTGCTTCTCCGTAAAGGCTTGAAGAGTCCGTCATCAGATTCGTCAGTTCGTCCTTGCGTTGAGTGTATCCGCGGCGCGAAGGCCGACTGAATTCGGTGTGTTTTTTGCGATATTTGGACGCTATTAGTTAAGTGTTGCGATATTGGACGCTATTAGTTAAGTTTTGTTGCGGTAGTGAACACTATCGTTCGGTGTGTTTACTATGCCTTCTACGAGACGATGTGTATTTGGATGCGACACTACAGGTAAGATTTCTCGGCGCCCCCCAAAACCCATCTCCTATACTGTCTCAGAATTGTTAGCTGAGAATGTATTGCTTATTATTATTTACTTATTTAAATACAAATGCTCATGTAATTGAATACGATTCTATCTCTCTGGATAGTGATGCTGCTAGCGGTATGGGCTTTCTAAAATTACAGATATGCTCAATGTAATGAGTATTAGTAAAGACAATTTAGACTCTTAAATAACCTTAAGCTCTTCTAAATTTTAGAGGAGTTACAGCTGCCTGCTTAGTGAGAAGGGAATTACTAACATAAATTAATTTACAATGTAATTAAACTAAAAATTCTTTTTTTAAACTAAATGATTTGCAGGTGTCACAATCCACAACTTTCCGAATCCAAGAATGTTCCAAGAGCGCTTTCGGATATGGGTTGGCTTAGCTGGTGCCTTAGTCAGTGGACTGACCGATATGCAGATATATAATAACAGGAAAGTCTGCGACAAGCATTTTGCAGAAAAGGACAAGAATCGTAATCGTCGCTTGAATGCTCTAGCTATTCCTCACCTGCATATACCAAGTAAGTACCTTATGTGAATGATTCATGCATAAAACGTTAATAGGAATACCAATTTGCTTAAACTAAATCACATTCTTCCATTATTCTGTACTAGCAACAATCACAATTTAAATAAGTAACAAGGAACACATCTGGAAAAAACAAAGAAAAATTTTTTTAGATTATAATACCTATTTTACATTACTATTTCCAGAGCCATCAACAACCGTTGCATCTACAGGAAGTGTGAACCTACTATTTAATTCACCTTGTACATCGGGTCAACTTCCAGGTAATTATGTAAATTATAAGTGTACTCATTACTTTTTTTTTTTTTTGTAAAATCATACCATCTTGCATTTTTACGGTTTCATACCAGACGGGTGCCAAACATAACCCTATTACTATGACTCTGCTGTCCATCTGTTTGCTTGTCAGTGCGCAGTGTCTCATGTATTGTAATAGCCATAGGTAGAAATTTTCACAGATTGTGTTTTTCTATTGCCACTATAACAACAAATAAAAAAATAACACAAAGTTAAAAATTAAAGTGGTTCCCCATACAATGAACTTTTGATTTATTTTTTTTCTTACCCGGTGTGTGATTCGGGCTGTCATTGTCTATACTGTTAGTTCAGATAATTTAATAAAAGTAAACAAAAAAACCATGACTGGTAAACAATAAATAAATTTTTACACCTATTTCATATTATTATTTCCAGAGCCACTTCCACCTGTTGCATCTAAAGCAAGTCTGAACCAGCAATCAGATTTCTCAAATACATCAGTTCAAATTTCAGGTAAATAAGTATTTTTTTTATTTTACTTTGCAGCCCAGATTAAATATTTTTTTATGCAATATCATTTGGGCACTTTTCCGGTTGACGGCTATGCGGAGGAGTTTTTTGATGCCATTTAGTTTTAGTTTTTTTTTTTATCTAATTTTAAGGCTGTAAATATAATTTAGTACTAATTATGTATAAAAAATTTGTTTAATGCCACAGACTGAATATCATTTTGAAACATTTTTGAAAATCTAATTCAAAATCTTTTCAGGAGCAACAACTCCTTTGACCCACAAGGAATGTTATGTTTGCGATGACCCTGTGCCTACAACCTCTAAAGCATCACTTACCCCACGTAAGTACTTTTTGGTATTAGAAGTTATTAAAAAAAATGAGCAATCGCGGGACGCCTGGCAGATTTGAAACACCGAAACATTTCTTTTTTATAGAAAATATGGTCTGACCCTCCACATTAGAAATTTCACAACTAGTTTTTGCCTGCAAATCCTTCTATGTAGATTTCCATCCCCAGGGAGTGACTGTATCAAATGTATTGTTAGTCTACATAGCAATCATACAAATAATGACTTATTTGTAGCACTCGGAAATTATAGTTCAGCTTTCTGTCACTAAAAAAGAACTTTCTAAATCAGTTCAGTAGCTCCAGAGATAACCCTCTACTAACTAACAACTATTATAATCAGTTAACTAACTAAACTCTTATAATATTACCCCAATTACCCATATTAGTGTTTATTTTATTTATGGTGTATTTTTTAAATTTCCAGGTTCAAGAACCAAATTGTCATCAGTGCGAGTGGAGTTTTATCAAAATACTCGAAAACAATTACGAAACCTCAGAAGCGAAATATGTCGGCTACGGAAAGGGGGAAAACATTTTAAGGACAGACTGCAAAAAGCTGAAAAATTGTCCAGCAAAGTAATGCTACAAACATTAACAAAGAAAATGTCTTCACCAGCAAAAATTTTCACTGTTTTGCAGTTTAGGGAATGCTGTAAAAAACCAAAAGGACGGCGATTTCTCAAGGAAGAAAAAGTATTGGCACTTTCTCTATATAAAAGAAGCCCGAAATGCTATGCATTATTATCTAAGTGTTTCACATTACCATCGGCAAAATCTTTAAAAAATCTTCTTGCGAAAATAGTGATTAAAGAAGGGGTTAATCCTATCATATTTAAAAAGTTAGCGTCAAATGTTAAGGGTCTTCCAAATGACGAAAGGTTGTGCATTTTAATGTTTGACGAAATGTATGTTAATCCACAACTTCACTATAATGAAAGGGAGGATAAAATAAAAGGAATTGATTCATTCAATAACCGTAAAATTGCTGATCATGCACTAACTTTTATGGTGAAAACCATAAAAAATAATAATAAGCAACCTGTAGCATATTATTTTACAAATTGCCTTAATGCAATACAGCTAAAATCAGCTATAAAAGAAGTAGTGCATGAAATAAATTCTGCAGGTCTGAAAATTTTAGCTACGGTTTGTGACCAAAGCCGGGTAAATGTATCTGCAATTGACAGTTTAGTGGGGGATGCCAAAAGGTCATATTTACGAAAAGGTAAGGAATGGCGACATGATATTTTTATTGTGGATGGTGTATCTATTATACCAATTTTTGATGTCCCGCATCTTATAAAGGGAATAAGAAATAATTTATTAAATAAAGACGTGACCTACGTAGATTGTAATGACGAAGATAAAGAAAAAATAGTTAAATGGGAATATTTCCAAAACATTTACGAAGCAGATAAAATTGATGGAGAGTTAAAAATTTTACACAGATTAACTGAAGAGCATGTTTATGTAGAAAAGATGAATAAAATGAAGGTAAAAATAGCTACGCAGTTATTAAGCCACAGTGTTGCCGTGGCAGCAAACCACTTAACCAGGACTGGGCAAGTGGACCCAGCGTGTCGCCAAGTCATACCTTTCGTAAAAATGTTTGACAACCTTTTTGACTCCCTAAACTGTCATAATTTTTGCGAGGTCGATGGAAAAATTTATAGGGCAGGTGTGAAACTAAATTCTCCCCATCATATGCTGTGGAAAGAGGCCACTCGATTTTTAAAAAATTTAAAATTTTTCGAAAAGAAAGTAGATGGCAAGAAAACTATAATGATTGAAAGAAAAAATATTCCATCTGTTAAAAACTTTATTAAAACAATAGAGGGTATGCAGGCCATTTGGAAGGTTTTAAACCAAAAATATGGTTTTTACGTCATGTTTTGTAGAAATTTCAATCAAGATCCCATAGAAAACTTTTTTGGCAGAATAAGAAGTGTAGGCGCTCGAAATGTGTCCCCTAACAGCATTGGCTTTGAAGGTGCCTATAAAGCACTTTTGCTTAATAATTTTTCGTCCTCACATTCAATAAAATCGAATTGTGAGGAGGACATGGGAGCGTACTTACAGTCGCTAGATTTTATGATCAACGAAAAAAATGATGTTGAGAAGGATAAAGATTTCCCAAATCAAGAAATTATTATAAATGAAGAGTTATTGTTGGATACTAATGTTCAACCAATGCAAGGAGCTGGACAAAGAGGCTATGTTTGTGGATGGGTCATCACAAAATGTTTAAAACATGTCAGTAAATCATGTAAAAAATGTAAAAAAGATTTCCTTGACACTAAAAATATTGAAAGCAATGCTTTAATAAGAGCAAAAGAATTTAAATACGATAAGAAATGGCTTATATATCCCTCGATAGAGGTGACAAATTTATTTGCGGAAATACAAAAAATAACAGAATCAATATTAAAAAATAATGTTCCAATCATAAATTTAAGGAATAATATAATAATGTTTGTTGACATGTTTGTCACTTTTCCTTTTCAATGCAAAAAACACAAAACAATGTTAAAGAATTTTTTTGTGTCTAAAACTGTTAATGTTTTGATTTATAGTTGGTGTCGAATAATTAATAAAATATTAAGCGGCAAAATGAAATATGATGGTGATGATGAAATGAAAAAATATGCTCACGAATACTATAATAAAAGAAAAAAATATGGAATTGAAAAATAAATATATTTTTACTAAGTAAATAGTAATCTTTTCTTATCACCAATTTATATGTATGTAATTAATTAATTATTTTTATTAAACATAATTGAAACTATTTGTAATTTCTGTTGACTGTGAAGAACACAAAACATGGTTTTAGTGAGAAAATTTCATCATCATCATTATTATTTAATTTTGACATAGAATATTTATTTGGCACTAACTGTTTAGTTGTATTTTATTTTGCCAATATTTATGTCATTATTTAATAATATTTTACATAATTGTAAATAGGATTGCCGACATGTTTGAAGTGAAAAATGTGCACAAGAATAGGTAAACATGAACAATATAGGTACAGTAACACAAATAAAGAGTATTCAACAACGAGCTTGCTTTTATTCAAAACTAAATTAACCTTTACAAAGTATTTTAAGGCATAAATGAGCACATTTTCCATGGTTATAGATTGATTAATATTTATGTGGAGTGGTTTATATTTTCAAACTACTGTAAAGTTAATTTACACTACCAAACATGGTTTTACATAAATTAATCTATAACTATGGGCAATATTTGCAAAGCAACCATGAAAATGAAGGATATAGCAGGTATGTAGGTATGTATAGTTTAGTTTAGTTAGGAACAAGAATTCCAGGTGGCGCTACTACTGACAGGTTGGCATAAAATTCCCGCGAGATGGCACTCTATACCGGTATTATATGATGCTCTGTGGTCTACTCGAAACTTCGTGGATCAATCGACGTCCACTCGTAGACCACGCGGCGTTCCCTCGTTGACCGCGCAACGTTCTGGTGCTAACGCGGCGTGCACTCGTGCGTGGATCACCTGTTCACAACGAGTGGACGCCCCGTGCGACGAGGCGGTATGGAGTGGGTGCCGGGTGTCCCTAATGAGCTATGGCCTTTAAATGTCTTGCTTCGACATGTGATGAATTTTATTGCCACATGAGTGGACAAAATATACTTTATACATAAAAAAATATTAACCTTAGAATAATCAGAAATGGTGGACCTGACACGTTTTGACAAGTGTTGTCTCATTAAAAATATAGAAGTTGGGCATCTATTCTCCATCTCCATTGGTACATCTCTGTGGTGGTTTCCTGTTGCGATACGATCGATTGCTTCAAGAGAGTTTGTTTAAATTTTTACAGAGAAATATTGATTTGTAAAGAATGAAGTTATCTACGCCTAGATATACGTTTTGTTTATTTTTTCAAGTCATTTTTATGCTCTGCGATCTATTATTTAACTGTGTAAGCTTATTTCCTAGAAGTCGCGATGGACTACTTGTACTTTTCATGTAAGAATAATTTTATATCTAAATCAGATGGTCAGGAACTCCGTGTAAATGACATGAATTACATTAATTATACATGTAATTTCATAGATTTCAGGATTTGTTCCTGGTGCTGTCCATTACAACGATGTTGATGACCTTTTTCTCCACTTATCTATTCCAAGTAAGCAATAAATCAATAATAATTATTGTACCTACTACAAACTTAACTAAATACAATCAAACTTTCCCCGGACAGATCTCAGTACCTTCTAGTGAATAGTCTACTAGAAAAATAATACTACCTACCTAATAAACTTAACCAACATAAAGAAAAACAAACACTGACCCATTTGCACCACAAATAAATTGAATGTTTGAATTGAACATTGTGCTATGTTTGAAGTTGCATTTGGTTGGTATTTCTATATACAAAACAATGCAATAAATGATGTGCCCCCCCCCCCAGGCCGGGCTGGTGGAGGTGCTGGTGCGCAAGTTTCGCGCGGCCGGCTCGGTGTGCGCGGCGTACGTGCTGGCGAGCGTGGCGCTGCACGCCGCCTGGCTGCTGGAGAAGTGGGTGGAGCCCGAGTCTGTCTCCACGCCACTACTTATTTGCCTGTTCACACTGCAAAGATGCTGTAAGTTCAAATTAATTTGATTATTTACAATAATTATTCTATTGTAAGAAGATCCCATATACAGGTGGAATTTTCGAAGCATACCAGGAGGGAAAGTACTCTAAATACAACAAATTTTACTCAAAGGAAACATTCCTTTATTTTTAAAAAGAAACAAAACTGCAATTCAATGTTTTTAAAAATGTGCTTGCTACACCCAAGAATCGAACCAACTAAAATCCGAAAAAAATTAGCATTCTGTACTTTTATGGCTCCGTTTGATTTTAACATGTTTACTGAGATTGGATCCCTATGATTGACCCTATTGATTGGTGCCATAAAAGTACAAGATGCAATTTCTTCGGACTTTAGTTGGTTTGATTTCTGGGTGAGGCAATGAGAAATTCCTATTGGAAAGACCCAATAAAACTGACTTTGCTAACAGGATTCCAGTGTTGATTTTTCTTTTTTCTTGTTTCAGTATCACCATGGTACTATTTTTTCTACAAGAGAGCAGCACTTCGAGTCAGTGATCCTCGTTTCTATGAAGACATAGACTGGATCAACCAGCAGCTCCAAGCACATTAGATGTATTCTAAAGGTGAAGGAGACTGAAGAAACCGACTGATATAGGAATATTATTGGAACATTGTAATCATTACACCATGACCTGCAAACATAGTTGGATCTGCAAGGTACTAGTCTTGGAAAAAGTAATTGTAAGGAGGCACCCTCGTGTAGAAAGCAGTCGGTGCTGTCTTCCCGCGCCAGCCACTAACAACCAGTGCCCACCTATTCTTATCTGAATTTTTCGGAATGGTTGTTACAGGTTTATTCATAAGTATTTAATTGGTTTCTTTTTTAAATCGTCAATCTTCCTTGTGTTTGCATGGTATTCAATATTTGTGCCTTCTCCATCTGAGAAGCGCCCTTTGCACTGCAGTGAGAGAATGTATTATTTTCATTATTTCATAATTATATCTACTAGACTATTTAGTTAATTTATTAGACTATTTAGTTACATTTGTATTCTTATTTTATCTTGTACATAATTATCTTATGATGATGTTAATAGGGCATGGCGATTTTAAAACAAAAATCGTATGCAGTGAATGTCATAACTAATTCTTATCACAATCTATATCATTCGAAGCATAAGTATGAAAACTTTGGTAGGGCATTCATGATCTCATTCATTCTAGTCACATGGTGGTACCATTCTATAGACCTATGTATTACAAAGTATTTATAATAGCATTACTTGCAATAAGATATCCTTCTGTGCAGACAGCGGAATTCAAACTTTCTTACGTGTTTTCGTAATTTTGAATTTCGATAATCAGAATAAATATTAAGTAAATTTTCTTCAAGATTATCATGAGTTTTATTGCTAACTTGAGGCACCTGTCCGACCGCCGACGAACAAGCGACTAGCTAACGAAGATTTTCTCGCTCAACAACGTATGTTTGTTGTATTTTATGTTTGTTTATAGATGTAGAACTTCCTGGTCAACAAAACGGATTCACAACATTCGCCGAGAGACTAGCTTGGTACAAACTAGGGATACGACAGAAGTGGGTTTACCGGAACAGAAGTTGGAATCGGGTGCTTTAAATTTGATTTATCGGAAAGGGAACTGGAAGTCAAAGACGGAGGCGGAGGCATAAGAGAATACAAACAAACATTATTGAGTCTAATCAAATCTTCAAATTTTCTTGATTTTTAAACTACCAGTAATCAGCATTAATTTCGGACTTATCGGAATCAGGATGAAATCTCCGTATCATCCCTATAGTACATCTTCCAGCGGTTCTGACAGCACGCATCTATATTATAGTTACTAGGTGTAGGTATGTAGGTAATATTAATTTAGAACAAAACACTGATTACACATTTTGACTTTAAAAAAGTATTCTTCATGCAAGTATTTTTTGTTATTTATTGTTACGTGGGTATTGAATACAGAAATAATTAATCATGTGCTTAGTCTTTTCCCAACAATGTTGTTGTATGTGGTTCCAAACGCCGGATGGAAAAACCCAATAACACTTTGCCCGACCTGGGAATCGAACTCGGGAACCCCAAGCTCAAGAGTCGCGCTTGGGACCACAAGACCAACGGGGGAATACAAAAATAATTAATATATGTATTTTTAGTTATTTTTTTATTCATTAGTAGAATTGCAACGTGGTTTATATGCCGCTCTCGTATTCTTCTGTAACGCTAGCTACAGACAGTGCAGCAATAGTCCGCCAACGTCGAAAAGGATCACGGGAGCGATTGTCACGAACAAGCTGCATGCTAATAGATTGCTATTCGCAAATAGATTACTGGATTGTTATTTATGGATATTATCTGTTTTAAATCGTATACCACTGTTCTCCTGCCTCACTAACTAAGGAAAATTAATGGCGGAAGAAGGTTCAGTACAGTACGGCCGACGTATCTTGGCGAGTCTGAAGTTAGCCGTTTCGCTGCGCAGTGGATCTTTTAAGAACATAATTGTCTACTGCGCAGCTAATCGGCTAACTTCAGACTCGCCAAGATACGTCGGCCGTACTGTACGTCTATACTACCTATATTAATATAATAAAGCTAAGGAGTTTGTTTAAACCCGCTCAACACTGGACTGCCAGCCCGATTGGGAAAAATCTTTTTGTATATAATAGTCAAATTCATGAGGAATAATAAAATAACATGACGCTACCATCCACGAGAGCAGCAGCAGTAACCGAAGACGTAAGATAACACGGGTGAAATATAAACCACGAGTACGAAGTCGCGGGTAGAAACTAGTGTAAGTGCTTGATCACGTTGAGGCGCGCCCACGGAATATCAAACATATGGCGTATTTTATCCTAATGTTCACGTACGAAACGCATGTGCAGTCTATGTTTGACATTTTGTGACCGCGCACGCGAGTTAACGTGATCAAGCACTAAATTAAAATCCGTTCATGTCTTGACAAGCTTTGATTTATTTACAACTTGAACTAACAATTTTATCAAGATCGAATATTAACACAAGCACTCTCCAAAACGAGTCAGTAATATTTGTCCACACTCGCGCGTTATGACTTACAATATTATTAACCCGGCACTTCCTCCACATATAAGGTCATTACTTTTCTAGTCGAAAAGATGGAGGACGCAAACACAAGCAGAGCAGCTGGCAATCGGCACGCAGTACCTATGCTCCACCTTCACATTGCCATGCGTTACTGGCAATATCTGGGAGTAGTGGCAGCAGGTCGTTTGTTACGAAGAGCTCAAGTGGCAGGGTGATGCAGTGTGTCGGGTAGCAGGGCGGGAGCGGCGCGGCGTCTGCGTCGGATCAGAAGGCCGAGCGGCACAGCGGACAGTTGGACTTGTTGCTGGTCGAGAACCATTTGCGCTGGAAAACGAACGTGTATAAGAAAAAATCTTGAGTCATTAGTGGTTTTTTTGATGTATCGCGTTATCGCTAGGTAAGTATTAAACGATATCCAACTAGGTATTAAAGCATTCGGTGCCTTGCACACGCATACAATATAATTACCTATGATCTTTATTGCTTCACTTAACTTTTATTAATTAGTTTCATAAATTACTGTAGAAACACGACATACGGTAAATACTAAGATTTTCCAATAAAATCTAAGATTAAGATTTAAATGTGTATAAATTAACATTGTGTCTGTCACCTTCTAGCAATGTGTCAGGGATGCAATGATGATCTAAATACGTTTAGGCTAAGTGCCTAAACGTAATCTTTTTACTGAGTTTGGTGAAAGTGAGACTTAATGATGTCCCAAATGCTCTGTGTTTGTCGTTCATTCCGTCTTTCATTCAGTAAATCTTAGGTTTTTGGTATTCTAGCATTTTTGCGCTTTTTTTTTACAATATCTGTGAATGCAACTCAGAATATTTCATTAAGTAATGGATGGTCTCCTAGGAACGTTTTCCTGTAACTATAACGGTTAAGGTCCCTGCCCTTACTGTGCTGTCTCATAAACCCGCCTGTATAATAATCACAACTAATTAGGAATAGATCAAATAATCGAGCGTATAACCGGGTATTACTTGACTATACCTGCTGTTAAACAAATAAGTACATAAACTAAATAATTATAGTATGTATTATGTATCGCGTTTCTTTATTGTGATGTCACAAACTAGCACTTTAAAATGCTTAAAACTTAGCATTATTTGGGATATTTTAATGTTCATTAAAAACTACCTCATCATCATCTGCCTAGCCTTTTCCCAACTATGTTGGGGTCGGCTTCCAGTCGAACCATTAAAAACTATCTATCAATTCCTATACTTGGCACCACCTTCAGGGTGATATTTTTGCTTCATACCGCAATACAATTATTATGAGATAAAGCGAAAAGCGCAAAACTGTGTGTGTAGCGTACCAGGCATATGGTGTGGAACTTGTTCTTGCACTGGTAGCACAGCACGCGCGGCAGGCGGCCGGTGCTGGGATGCAGGCGGCAGTAGCAGATGTAGCACTGCGGGGAGCTCTCCACCTTCGCGCTCACCGCGCGCGTCCACATCTTCAGCGCGTTCAGCAGGCTGCCGTTCTGTTACCCGGGACAATACCATCACTATAATGTGCACGTGCAGCGCGACCCAGTGCCACACTGTTCACAAACCACTGCATCTCCTGTAAGCCAGGAGCATCAACAGTGGCGACCGAAAGAAAAGAGCCGAGGCAATGAAGCTTGGCGAGTCCCGGAGAAGCTATTCAACTGTCTTGGATCCCGCAACGAAGTTAATCAGAAAAGATTAGCGGAGTAAGAAAAACATTTCCACTTCCCTCTAAACAAGCAATAGACAGAACAGAATTAGGTCAATAGACAAAAAGGGATGTTTACAACTGGGAGAAGCCCAGATTTCCAAGCACCACGGATTGCAATTATCATTAGCTTAGTGGGTCTTAATGTAAGCGGTTACATTAAATTTGATTTCAGTAAGAGGTATGGCAAAAACGCTTAAACGCACGGAAGTTAGTTCTAGTTTCTACAAGGTCCGCGTAATAAACAACACTGGATGTAACTTGTACACTATCTTATATAATTTTTTGCTCATTCTGCCAAAGAATACACTCGTACAAGATGTGATGAGTAGATTGTTCATATTTACAGTCACATGTAGGACATTGACATAAAGGAGAGGCAATAAGCTTGAAAGAAAATAATCTACGCTTAAAGTTATCATGATTTGTGAGAAATTGGGCAACATAGTGGTCCACCTCCGGCCATGCTCTGGCCGGCCGTTCACGAAGTGTAGGAAAGAATTGATGAAGCCCTCGATGGAATTATCCTACTTATATCGACCACTTACATCGATACACTTCCCAGACGTCAGGCTGCGGTTTAAATGATGTAGAGATACGTGACGTCACCTGGTAGGCGAGGTAGAGCGCGACCCAGTGCGTGTTGGCGCCGGGCCCCTGCGCGTGCGGCGCGGCCAGGCGCGGCGCCGCCAGCGGGTGCGCGCGCGCCAGCCACACCTGCAGCTCGATGAGCCGCTCCTCCACGTTGTACACGCACGTCACCTCGTGCGACGACCACGCGATGCGGATCTGCGGCACAACGTATCGTCAGCACGGGCGGCGCCACGGCGGCAGTAGAGCGCGAGCGGCGAGCACAGACCTCGGCGTCCGGTATCTCGTGCGCGTGGCGGTGCAGGTGGTCGAGCTGGCGGCGCGCGGCGGGCGGCGCCACGTAGGCGGCGACCACGCGCTCCAGCAGGCGCGCCTGCCGCGCCCGCGCCGCGCCCCACCAGCCGCGCGCGCCCCCCGCGCCCGCGCCGCACACCCCGCGGTACAGCGCGCGGCACGCCAGCGCCGCGATGTCCGCGCCCCGCGCCGGCTCTGCGGGGTACGAACAGATACTACTCTATATTCCGGCCGGTCTGGCTGTTTGTGTATGTGAGTTTATATGTTTGTAAACGCACCCACAATACAGAGAAATTCCTAGTGTAGGGCAACGTTTAAAAAAAAACAACAAAAAATATTTTTTGAACAAGTCATGGAAGACAATCTACTTTTTAGTCAGTGTCACAATTTGACATTTGATAGTCGTAGTAGTAGTAGTCTACTCATTAGATATGGCATGAAATCGTAAATTTAATGACTTTAAGGACTAATGACTGCGTCGGCGGATGGTGTTGCCGCGACCGAATTTTGGGTCAAACATTATATTTAAATTTTATTATTATTCTATAAATTATATTTATTAACGTTCTATTATTTGCCATCGATACGCTAAGAAGAAGGACTACCGCCTTGCAAATTATTGGAACATGTCTTCCAATTAGATAAATGAGTGTAAACGAGTGTAATGGTAGCTCACCGG
This sequence comes from Caradrina clavipalpis, assembly GCA_932526535.1. NCBI lineage: Eukaryota > Metazoa > Arthropoda > Insecta > Lepidoptera > Noctuidae > Caradrina > Caradrina clavipalpis. The sequence goes on from OW052096.1 coordinate 177,048, forward strand.
CGAGCGAGTAGGGCTGCAGGGCGAGGAAGTGGTCGCAGTAGGCGGGCGGCGCGGGCTCGGCGCTCCCGGCCGCGAACCCGAACAGCGCGTGCGGCAGCAGGCGCAGGCAGCCCGCCACCAGGCCCGCCGCGTACCCGCGCTCCCTGCGGACAGACAGCGCTAGCACCGGCAGGCCCGTGTGCCGGCCCGCTCGGTGTGCGGCCGCTACCTGTATATCTGTATGTGGTGGTGCACGAGGTCGCCGCGCGCCAGCTCGCACAGCTCGGCCAGCACGTCGGCCAGCAGCAGCCAGCCCAGCGCCACGTTGTACGAGTCCGACATCGCCACCAGCTCGCACGTGCCTTCGCCCACCCTGGACAGAACGCCACAGCTTACTCACCAGTACTTAGCTATCATCAAACATGACTGATACAAATCTTTGTTCATCAAGTATCCCGTCTCCGTCGTAGGGTAGGCTCGAGTCGGACGACACACATCTACGATGCTGTCTGCCGTCAGATATTACAATGGCATGAAGTTAGTAGACTAATGCCTCAACCCTAAACAATGATACCTAGTACGGTCTACCTCGTTAAGTAGCACTCGACATTGCTCGGACGTAAGGACAAGAACTTGAACACAAGTTTGATCAGCACACGGCCGTTGTTAAGGCACATGGCGTTTCTGTCACAAAGCGTCGCATACGTATGAGTGACTCGGAAGGCCAGGTATGGTAGGAGCTGCGCTTACTGCACGGAGCTGAGTGCGGCGGCCACGAGCTCGCCGAGCTGCGAGAAGGCGTCGTGGAAGAGGTCAAGGCTGAACTGCGGCCGCGGGACCTCCTCCTCGCCCTCCCCTCTCTCCTCGCTCCATAGTTTTAGTGTTTCCGCTGACAACATAATGTACGAGTTAGCATTAGGCAATGTAACAAAATGAACGCAATATTAAATATACATTGAACTGACTTCTGTGAATGCTTAGAAATAAAAAACGCATCACAGCATGTTAAAAAAATATATACATACTACCTTTTACTATTTAATAAAATTAAGGATCACTCGAAAGCAGCTGTTTGAGTAAGAGTATGTGTGTGTGTCCATAGGCTCCCTAAGACTCCTGTATATGATCAATTGATTTTGTATGATCAATGAAGACTCATGTATGATTTATCTTTCTGGAGCTCAAAAACATATGGTGTACGACCTATGTAAAGAAAAACCTGTACAATCGTTGGCCGACGACTGATACTTAATTCAAAGGTTGAAATTTGGCTCATGTTGCATTGGAAACTTGATAAAATTTAGTTCGCTCTAAGTGATGTTTTGATAAGCGCTAGGGTGATATAGATCAGTAGTACGATTCTCTAAAATGCAAACTCGAAAACGAGTCTCACTAAAGTGGTCGAGTGAACTTGTCATTGGTTTATATTCGTTCGCCGTGGTGACGTCACCACGGCGAACGAATACTAAGCCAATGACAAGTTGGTTCGTTATCGAAGTGAGACTCGTTTTCGAGCTTGCATTTTAGAGAATCGCACAGCAGGTGTCGGCTCACCGTCGGCCCGCACGAGCGCGGGCGCCAGCGCGGCGAGCAGCGCGTGCGCCAGGCGGGCCGGCGCGTGGTGCGGCGCGTGACGCACTGCGTGACGCGCCGCGTGCGTCAGGCGCGCCAGCGACAGCTCGCCGGCCCGCGCCGCCTCGCCCAGCGCCGCCCACTGCAGCAGCGGGCACGTCGCCAGCAGCGCCTCCAGCACGCACATGTGCGCGCTGGACAACGACTCCGCGTCACACGACTCTGAGCGAATAATACGATTGTAAACCATGCCCTGTGACACGTCTCGATTATTGGAATTTAGGTAATGCACATAGTTTTACATGTGTGAGTGAAAGTCGAGATAGAGTCGCGTGATTGTTGACTTGTAGTCGATTGTGTGTCGACCAATCGCGTACGTATCGTTGACACGCCGATTCTGTGGGATAGAACACGGAAGCAAAACCACCACTAAGGGCCTGTGCACACCACGTTTTTAAACGCGCGTCGATGGCGCGCTTTTACGTGCTTTTACGCGCACGAGAGCAGTTTGTTGTCGTTTGTATCGATTCAAATGTTCTTTCGCCGATATACATGATCTTAGCACTGTATTTTGACGAGTTAAATCCGGTTTAAGAATCTCAAGAAGTTCTTAAAATGATGAATACGACATTCGACAAAAATTTGCATTTTTTTTTTTTCATGTCCTATAAATTTTTCAAACGTTGTTGTATAATGTCCACACAATCTTCCCTCGCTTGTATATGGGTGTACTCAAAAACATCGGTAATTTTTCACATTCCTTTAAAAAAAAATAACAGCACATGCAATCAATGCTGTGTCAACCGACGCCATCTTAAAAACGCAAAATGCCAACGCGTTTGCATCGCTACACACGCGCGTTTGTATCGATTCAAACGCGCATTTGAATTTATATAGGTGTGCAAAGGGTAGACCTTTGCACACCTATAGAAATTCAAATAGGCTGTGTTTGACTTGCGTGCGTATCGCGTCTGTATCGCAACAAACGCGCGTCAACGGCGCGATTAAAAAACGTGGCGTGCATAGGCTCTAAATCCTAGGAAAGTGAGGGACTCACCGAGTACGTGCATGACGACGGAGAACAGATTGTAGGCGGTGTCGGGGTTGAAGATGTCCTGCCACTCGTTGACCAGGTCGGCGACGTGCGCGGCGGGCTGGCGGGCGCGGCTGTGCGCCGGCACGTCGCGCGCGAAGCTCGCCACCGCGCGCCACAGCCGCAGCACCGCGCACGCCAGCATGGACACCTGCCCGCCGGGAGGTATGTATACTCAACGTAACAGATATTATATTTAGCTAAAAATAACAATATGTGATACAAGTTTTTTGAAGATAATTAATTATCCCTTATTCACTGATTTTAGTGGCTCACTGTGTACGTATTAATGATAGTGTCAGCTGCGTGACGTGACGACGGCGGCGAGGCAGTACGTCGCTGCACGTACCTTGGTGCAGCCCCAGCTGTCCATGCTCTTGCGCAGGGAGGCGAGCAGCGAGCACAGCGTGATGGTGGTGAAGTCCCAGTGGTGTGCCGGCGCGTCCCAGCCGCGCGTCGCCACCATGTCGCTGAGGAACTCCACCACCGCCACGTTGCTCACCACCTCGCTCCACGCACACTCGGCAATGTCCCTGTGGGGAGGTGAGTTAACACATTGAACGACACTAAACGAGACACAATACGAGTTCTATTGTTATGACGCCTACGGGCGTTCAGTACTCAACTTAAAGAAATATTCATGTTGCTGATTTCCAATTCTAAAATACAATTAGTACAAATGTATCTAGCTAGGTGTTGCGTGATGTCACTAACTTGTCATACAGCATGGTGTGGTTATGCTTGTAGTAGGCGTTGACGACGACGTCGAGGTCGCAGCGCTCGCGCGCGCGCGTGACGTCACGCAGCAGGTCGGGCGCGCCGCCGTGTGCCACGTGCCAGCTGCGCAACATCACCAGGTACTTGATGCTGTACGCGCCCTCAGAGTCGGTACTCCACTTTGTGCTGGCCTACAAGAGCAGGGAGACCATTATATGTGACACACATTTGTGTGTAGCGGCGTGTAGTCACGAAGTGGTTAGAAGTACATATTTATAACTTTGTTAGCTTTTTTTATTCATCTTTATAATTTTTTTGATTACGTTACGTATCTCGGGACTCTAGGGTCCCGGCCCTGTGAAAGGCGTACGAGGAGCCGAAACCAACTCGCAGAGGCCCCTTATATGGCTTTACAATGAAATGGAACAGCAACCGACAATTTTCCCTGTTTGCACTGAGCAAATGCACCCAAGGACAATCCCCGGCTCGCGTAGGACTATTGCAGAATATGGAAACAAAGTTTCTTCATCTTTATTGTTATACAACCTGTTTTTTTTTTATATCCCATAACTCTAGCGTAGTGCATATCAAAGAATCAACTGGCATAATGAATTATTTATCTTTTTTTTTTTTCTTCGTACAAAATAATTTAACCAAGACACGATTATTAATGTAGAACACCCTTACGTGAAATATGACAACGTCGCATTTTCTTTTAATAAGCTGCAAATTATTAATGATTAAAGGCTCGAGCAGACCGGATACGTCAAAGTCAAAACATTTATTTCAATTAGACCATTTACAGGCACTTTTGAATTGTCAAGAAGTTACAGTTTAAAATTGAAGCTAGTTGCTCGTTTCAAAACGTAGGTCTGTATGGAGAAGAATGAGCAAGAAACTCCATGGACACTCTTTTCCTTTAATTTGGTTTTTACAAAGTCTTGGTTACAATATTCTTGTTGCTTCTACGAGTATATGTGAAAACAATGAACGTGAATATAAAAAATAACAAAATTATAATAACGATGTAAGCATGGCAGTTAAAAGATGACCAATCCCAACTGGCAGCACCCGTTCACGAATATGACGCGTGGATCAGCACCGTTTAGCTCAACCATCTCGAAGGGAACCAAACGATCCAACCCACGCGCCACCGTCAGCGAGACATCAAAGTGAGCATGACAAAGCTCTCAACTGCCATGCTCAGTGTCCAACACATAGTAACTTAACAAATAAATGGCTCCATGGTACTCACATTTACAAAATTGAAATATATTATGTAAAATTATACAAAACTAAGGTTTTCAGCGAATCTTTTCGAAAAATAAACTGTAGTAAGTAGAAAAAAAAAAGTAAAAATTATAATAACGGTATACGTTATTAAGGTCAATAACGTGTACGCATACACTATTTATCACTATCACGTCCATCTATCTATCATATCAATTTTGGCCTAAATTAATTTAATTGATTATATCTTCGATACTACATATTTTTGGCCCACATATCCTAGAACTTTTTGTATTATTTTTACTTATACAATATAATCCTTGAGTTATGGGCACTTATGGGATATAAAAAAACCGGCCAAATACGAGTCGGACTCGCGGACGAAGGGTTCCGTACTATTTTCTACTAAAACGGCAAAAAAAACACACGTTTGTTGTATGGGAGCCTCCCTTAAATATATTTGTTTTAAAATTAATTTCATAATTTATTTTTGAAGTGAATATATAACTTTATATTCTGTGAATATTTCAAGCGTCTACATGTTACCGTAATCAATATCGAGCAAAAACCATCAAAATAAAAATCACGTCTGTTGTATGGGAGCCCCCCTAAATATTTATTTTATTCTGTTTTTTAGTATTTGTTTTATAGCGGCAACAGAAATACATCATCTGTGAAAATTTCAATAGTCCAACTATCACGGTTCATGAGATCCTGGTGACTGACGGACAGCGAAGTCTTAGTAATAGGGTCCTGATTTACCCTTTTGGGTACGGAACCTTAAAAACCATCAGCCAGCCAATATTATTTCAATGTAAGACAGAGATAGAGCTATGCGGGACTAATAGATACGAGTTTATAAACGAGATTAGTAAGTTTATTGATTTTGTGCGAGGGCACGTAATATTTTGTCCGAGCAAAAGTTAAAAACAAACCTGTAAAGTATGGAACAATCCGTTCCCGGACACGATGTCCTCGAGCTTATGTCCTTCGAGAGCGGGCGTGTCGTGCGTGCCGGGCGCGTGCAGCACGTACCAGCGCAGGGCGAGCGCCCAGTAGTAGCCCGAGCCCAGCGCGCGGCCACGCAACGCGCGAGCCAGCGCGAGCCTGAGCTCTACACACGTCGCGCTAATCACGTCTGCCAGGAGAGAATCTAGTTTTTGTTTAGTTTGAACTATTATGTCGTAGTGGGGCCACTGAAAAATATTATAATTGAGTTTAATACAAAATAATGTTAGTTTATGCGTACATGCAGTCCGTAGACAATCGAGGATTGCAGCGTCGCCGCGTCGTCGTATGAAATACTTACAAACGCGTATCCTTCGTGTAAGGAATTGATGACGACGTATGCATGCAGCACGTTGCAGAACTCTCTCTGAAAGTACTCGTCTTTCAGTAACGCGTTGCACCAAGTTCTCTGTTCGCTCGGCTCGTCCTCGTCATCGTCGGAGTTGATTCTGTGCAGTAGCAGGCTCTTCAAGTATATAGCGCGGAAAAGGTTGTTATTGACGTATAGCAAAATGTCAGTTTTGGTTAACTCGTTGACGTCGTGTCTCGCCGCGTCTCGCACGACGGCGGCGATGACGTCACCGTCGTCGTCGTACAGACAGTTGAGCTGGCTGGTGACGCAGTCGCGCCGCAGCGCTAAGGTCTCGCACACGCGGCTCTCCGGCTCCTGGATGTCGAATGTTTCCTTGGTGAAAGCGACTATATCAGAGACGTCATCAGGCGCTTCAGCGTAGTCGCAACGGTTGAACAAGTGCGGGCAAAGAGATAGGACGTTCTCCATTTTTGTTATGTCTAAGTTTTCTGTGCTGCAATACAACGTAAAATAGGTTAAATAGTATCTGGTATAGTTTTTTATTCAAATTATCGCCTGAAGCTTATTTACGAACTTCGGAAAACTGACGGAAAATCTTAATATCGAAATTGACAATGATAGCGTCTCGTCACCACGACATATATTATTCAAATCTGATGATTTAAATGAAACTTACGACAACACTAATTAAAACAAAACGGACGCATCGTGCAATATAAGTAACGTGATAATATACAGAGTGAAACATGTGCACTGACTCGTGCGGCAGCAGGTCCCGCAGCAGCGCCGCCACCTGGCGCAGCCACCTGCCGCGCTCGCGGCCGGGCAGCGCGCTCGCGCCGTCCTGCCACGCCGACCGCAGCTCGCACCACGTGTCCGGCGACAGCCGCGCGTCGCCTCTCTGCCGACAACAGACGAGCTACAGACCAGCGCCACGCAGCCACACAGCTCGCGGGGCGGCTCGTACCGGCACGGCGGCGCTCAGGCGGAACAGCTGCAGCAGCAGCGGCGCGCAGGCGGCGGCGGCGGCGCCCAGCAGCGCCGTCACCAGCCGCGCCGCCAGCCCGCCGCGCGCCTCCAGCGAGCCAGGAGCGGCCGCCGCCTGGGCCAGCGCGCCGCTCACCGCCTGCACCACGTCCGACACGCTCGCCGGGCTCACTAGCAGCTCTGCGACACACACTGCAGCGTTACTTTTCACCATCATAAAGCTTGTCAGAAATTCCACAACGGATGATAGACAAATGCGTTATGATATGCTCAAAATACTATGTACGTTATATGACATTTATATACTGGCCGTATGTTGAACCATTACTCGTCTATTCAAAAGAAATAAACCTTCTCTTCCGTTTGCACATCAGTTTATTTAAAATACAAACACTCAACAAACGAATGTGGAACGCGGAGAACAAAATGGGTCGTTCAATTAATAAAAACTTTTTTTACAAAAACAAAACTAAAAACTGAAAAATAACTTTAGCTTTGGAAGTCGGCGGTTTTGTTTGTTGTTTTGTGTTGCCACAGACTTCCAAAGCTAAATTTATTGTTCACTTTTACATTTAACAAAATTATTGATTTCAAAGAAATAATTTTTCGAATCATCTTCGGCCACGGGCCCCGGTCGCCAATCGCCGAGATCATAATACACTCACATAAGTTTGTGAGTAAAAGATAATAACTGTCATGATAGTTCGGCTCGTACCTCCGCTGGGCTCGTCGACGAGGCAGGCGCACAGCAGCGCGGCGGCGGGTCGCGGCTGGTCGGGCCCGAGCGCGCGGCCGCACAGCACGCGCAGGCCCGCGCGGGCCACCGACCCGCGCAGCCAGCGCCGGCCCGCGCGGGTCGCCACGTGCGGGTGCCGCACGCACAGCGACAGGCACCACTCCACCACCACGGGCGGGAACTGCGGGGGGGATTCCGAATACTGATCAATCCTAAATTGGAATAATATACGAACAAGATCTTTCACACAAACTGTACTGCATATTTTTACTCGCACCCTGTCGAGTCAATAATCGTTTGGAATGTTTTTTACGACTTAACCGACTTTAAAAAGAGGAAGTTCTCAATTCGACTCGTGTTTTTTTTGGTATACGATTATACATATGAATTAATTTTGATGCTTCATCCACCCATTCATCCAACCATCCGTCGCTGTCCCTTCAATTTCATTTACCACCTCTGACGTATGACCTCAATCAATCAACTGATAATTGACGAGAAGATAGCGTAACTTACATTACAAAAAAAAAACAAACATACAGTTGAACTGAGAACCTCCCCCTTTTTGAAGCTGATCAAAAAGAGCACATGTCACGGTTTACAATTACCTGCTGGAAAGTATCAAACATAGCATCTTGTTCTTCTTCGCTCATATACTTGATGAGTAAGAACACTATATCGGCGACCGTCTTGCAGCGCATGGTGTCGCCGGAGAGCCAGCTCCTCAGCACCTTGTCGTACAGCTTGTAGACACTGTCCACATCGAACTGCCTGGCCAGCGCTAGGAACAGCTGCTCGCTGTCGAACTCTACCAGTAGAGTGACGAGAGGCGTCAGGATAGTGCTAGAGACTTGCTTGTGCTCCGCGCTGTGCAGGTAGTGCGCGCACACGGCGTGCACGACGGCGTGCAGGTTGTGCCGGTAGCGCTCGCCGCTGAGCGGGTCGTCGCACGCTGCCGGCGCCACGCCGCTCGTCTCCGGCTCCGTGGGCTCGTCGCCGTCAAACTTAATGCTATGCTGTTTCTTCACTTCCTGCGAATACGACGTCTTCAACGTTTGCAGCAGAAGGATGTGCCCCTCGATTAACTTCAATATTTCGTTGTGATCTGTGCTGGATTTGTTGATTTGTGTCACAACTGTGGAGCCTACGTTTTGCCAGAAGTTTCTGATCAGCTGGTCGTATTTTTCGCTGTTTTCTTCTTTGGATTGTTTGAGCCAATACTTGACGAGTGCCGCCATGTTAGTTGCGGAACATTTTATCAAGTTAGTTCTAGTTTGTCCGTCGTGTGCCATGGAGAGCACGTTGGCTAGCCACGTCCGGTGCACGCTGGTGACGATCTCCGGCACGTAGTCGTGCTGTTGTATGGACAGATATCGTAAACATTCGGCCAAGCTCGAAATCCACGACTGCCGTTCACTTTTTGAGTTTAATATGTTTTTCTTGTCTAATCTAAAAGGGGAATAAGTGATAAATAAAAAAGAAAACATTTTGCAGAGGTTACGAAAGTTTTAACAATATTGTAATCGTTATCTTACCCGGCAAACACAGCATTAAAAAATGCTTCATAGAAGTCTTTAGTCGCTATATCTTGAGGTAAATGTGCTAACAGTGGCAGCAGCATGTTCGACAGATGCCTCGCGTCTCCCCACCCACCTGGCCACAAGTTATTAAGTAATACTTACTTAGGTGATTTAAGAAGGGTAATATGTCGGACGACTGACTAAATGTTTAAAACTTACCGTTTTCCAAAACATCTAATATCCTCTTGACAAGTAAATCTTTCTTATCTAAATATGTGTACCAATCCTGAAAAAAAAAATGTTTACTTTGTTATCCAAAATTATAACAGCCACTTTTTTCAGACACTTCGGCCCACATTATTGGAACGCCAGTTCTTTAAATTTTGTGATTTATTATCTCAACTAGCGACCCGCCCCGGCTTCGCACGGGTGCAATGCTGATGCTAAATACACTACAGAAAAACTGTGAACGTTGTATACAAAAACATAGCGGCCCGCTCCGCTGCAAACACTACGTCCCGCAATTTTTATTAAATCTGTAATATCTTTGAAAATATTTATTTAAATCATATGCTGTAAAAGGCCATATAGATCTCTATTAAATCAAAAATGTATTCAAGGTATTTAATTGGATAAGGATTAATGCTGTATTGGTTAAAATCGCTTCGAAAATAAGCCATTATTTATCGTAAAAAGTAAATGAAAAAAATGTTATTGTGGGATATCCATAAGAGATAGACATATACCATCGCGGAGTTTTCTGTAGGCCTTTTCAATGTGTACAATACTTAGTACATTATTTTGATAAATCTCGTAGGTTTCAGCCTGCGTTTGCAATGTAAGCGGAAAAAATGTAATTATTTACGACATCACATTAGAAACCTCAAAAATAACAGTATTTGTCCACTATTTAATGGACGTTATTATACATATAAACCTTCCTCTTCAATCACTCTATCTATTAAAAAACCGCATCAAAATCCGTTGCGTAGTTTTAAAGACTTATGCATACATAGGGATATAGGGACAGAGAAAGCGACTTTGTTTTATACTATGTAGTGATAATACGTGAAGTATTTCCCAAATCCAAGCATTTCATTATTTGGCATGCTCATCGCCAGACCTGCATAAGGTATACGAGGCGCGGAGTAGGCCTTTCGGAGTGAGTCGAACGCTAAATAGTTACGTGTATGTTGTGCATGAGCTGCAGCAGACACGTCCACAGCGCGGGCGCGGCGCCGGGCGCGGGCGGGCCGGCCAGCAGCACGCGCAGGCTGCGGGCGGCGCACGGCGCGGCGAACTGTGCGCCGAACCGCTCCGCCAGCTGGCCCGTGGCGCCGTACCACGCCGCTCTGCCGGACGCCCATACAATGTGTGTTTAAATACTTATAGACGTACTATTCATGAAGTTATTAAGGGATTGCAAACTATGTCCAAAGTCCGATAGTTTTTAAATTCGTTAAATTGTTACAAAATGCTTTTAATATCTGAGCTTACAAGTACTAATGTAGGTAGCCTTTTTTTATAGAGTTTCGGGGGCGCGGTATCTCTTTCGAACAACCCGCAGTCCCGGCAGGCATCAGCCCTTAGAGGCCCCTCTAAAGATGTAGGTAGCCTACGACCGATAAAGGCAAGTCGGCCGAGGCGGCGCACAGTGGGCTGAAAATCGGCTCTAGAAGACTTAGGGTTTTCAATTTCTAAGTGTCGGTTTTTTTGCCAGATATCGCTTCTATTAGTTATTATCATACACACAAATGTCACCCGAGTTAATTCTGCTCAAAAACGAAGGAATTATAATTTTTTTACGAAAAATTTGTATGGAGCCAGCATGAAAAATCGAATTATCTCTGAAACGGCAAAGAAAACCGTAATATCCTCACAGGTGATTTTAGTACTAATTATTTATGATTTTTTGACATACTTTATATAAAGGTTCAAGATGCCGATTTTTTTTTAAAAATCGTCTAAATATTTGTATTTATTTTTACATATAAAACGGTTCCAAATGGTGTTTAAATTACGGAACATAGACTTTTAACAACAACTAACACTCAATAGTATCACCCCTATATCCCCGAAGGAGTAGGCAGAGGTTTATAGTACACCCACGCTTAGACAACTATGTTCGAGCTAGATATTTTTCATCACAAAATGAGTTTTAAAACTTTTCATTCACTCATATCAGCCTAAAGCCGTCCACTGCTGAACTTAGGCCTCCCCCAAAGAGCGCCACCCATCCCAGTCCTGGGTAGCCCGTACCCATCCGCCGCTTGCTAGCTTCTTCAAATCGTCAGTCCACCGTTCAGCAGGGCGTCCCACACTATGTTTGCCAAAACGAGGTTTCAGCACCGTATTTAGCTTTTTGTGCGCCCTGTGCGAGCTTCTATAACGGCGTCCTGTGCGGGCTTCTATGAAGGCGCCCTTAAAATAAATCTGGTCCTGGTTTGGTCATTTCTGCGCCCCTCCAGGGTCTGCGCGCTGTGCCTGGGCACCGCTGGCACTGCCCTAGTTACGACACTGCGTGGTCTTCACTCTGACACGTATTTGCTCCGCTGACCGTCTCTACGTCTGCAGACCTGACCGGCCTGCTTCCACTTCTGCGAGGAATGTCGGTGATTTTAGTTCTCTGGCGAATGACTTTATTGCGAAATTAATGCAACAGAGGAATCCCGAGCATTGCCTTCTCCTTCGGGTGTTTTACACCAAATTTCGCGCAATGTCCCGGATACCACCCAACAGTGGGTTTTGTGTTGGGTGGCATCCGGGAAGATGCGCAAAATTTTTGTATCGTTGATCCCACAATCCCTTAAAACCAGGGTGTTTAACCAGTGCGTCCTACCTGTGATAACCTATGGAGCCAAAACTTGGACACTCATCGTGAGGCTGGGGCACAAGTTCAAGGTCGCTCAGCTTGCCAATGAAAGGGCAATGCTCAGAGTTTCTCTGGTGAACAGATTTCGTATTGAAGTCATCCGACAGAGAACTAAAGTCACCGACAGTGCTCGGAGAATTAGTACGCTGAAATGGAAGTGGCCCGGTCATGTCTGCAGACGGACAGACGGTTGGCGGTGCAAACACGTATAAGAGTGATGACCACGTTTAGGCAAACGTAGTGTGGGACGCCCTGCTGAACGGTGGACTGACGATTTAAAGAAGCTAGCAAGCGGCGGATGGGTACGGGCTACCCAGGACTGGGATGGGTGGCGCTCTTTGGGGGAGGCCTAAGTTCAGCAGTGGACGGCTTTAGGCTGATATGAGTGAATGAAAAGTTTTAAAACTGATTTTGTGATGAAAAATATCTAGCTCGAACATAGTTGTCTAAGCGTGGGTGTACTATAAACCTCTGCCTACTCCTTCGGGGATATAGGGGTCATACTAGGGCATGCAAACCGGATACCCGGATAACCGAAAAAACCGGATAACCGACTGATTTGAAAACCGGGCTTTTTATTATATCGAAACCGGTTTTTTCGGATTTTTCGGTTTTGTTTCTAAAACAAAATCTTAAATTTATCACTGGCAAACGTCGACAGGACGGCAAGACGCCGTTAGTTCCAACGGCACTAACGACCGGCAACGTTAATTTTATACCGAAAAAATCGAATTTGAGATCAAAAATGTGATGATCAAAAAACAAAGAAATGTCATTGCCAAAGTGACAGTTTACGGTTAGTCAACATTTCACTAGTAATTCAAATTATTGAATTAGTTTTTACATTTAATGGTTTTGGATGAACTATGATGTGAAATATAGCCTAAGGTTAGTCCTAATATTATAGGAAAGGTAAGCGAAAGGAATACTAAAGTTTTTTTTTAGTAACATGTTACGTTTCGCTATTAGAAAAAAACACTAAATGAAGTCTAAATGTTTATGACCACTGCCATATTGCATGTAGAAAAAATAAGAAAAAAGATTTGCACGGTTTTATTTCAAACAACTATATTTTATTCTTGGATTGTGTTTTACGTCACTTAGTTTAAAACTATGTGCAATATTATATTTTACTTGTTAAAGATATGCCTACAATTTTAGAACTATGTAATAGTACTTTTGGGTGAACTGCACAATTGAAGTTATTATTTAAAATTGGCAACACCTTTGTTTAAATTTTTGATTTCGAATTCAATTTTTTTTCTCGTACAGATCATTGTCGCGCTACTCTATGCCACGCTCACGCCAGCGCCATTTTGATTAAACTTTAGCATTTTTATTTCTTTACACACGAATTTCTGATTTCTTTAATAAAAATGGAAAAAAACCGAAATAACCGATAAAACCGGTTTCACCGGTTTTGTATAATAAAAACCCTAAAAAACCGTGTCCTTTAACAACCCGGTTTTTGCATGCCCTAGGTGATACTATTGAGTGTTAGTTGTTGTTAAAAGTCTATGTTCCGTTATTTAAACACCATTTGGAACCGTTTTATATGTAAAAATAAATACAAATACTTAGACGATTTTTAAAAAAAAATCGGCATCTTGAACCTTTATATAAAGTATGTCAAAAAAAAGGGTAATATAAAAAACTAAAAAACCCGACTGCTATTCTTTAAAAATCCCTAAAACAAGATAAATTGTAGCAGTCGGGACCCATTCTAGAAATGGAGGATTAGTGAATTGAGAGCACATACCTATATTACATTGCAGATGGTCCCGAATGGGTCCCGACTGCTACAATTTATCTTGTTTTAGGGATTTTTAAAGAATAGCAGTCGGGTTTTTTAGTTTTTTAAATTACCGTTTTTTATTTTTTATATTTTTTAGTTTTTTATTTTGATATACCCAGTGTCACTCTCACAGTAAATACGAATCTAACGACACCTCTCAAGCTAAAATCCATCGAGCCGTTCAGGCTGCAGAGCGATCCAAACATTTGAATTTGGCGCCAAAAATCCGCCATTTTGTTTTTTTTTATTTTGATATACCCAGTGTCACTCTCACAGTTAATACGAATCTAACGACACCTCTCAAGCTAAAATCCATCGAGCCGTTCAGGCTGCAGAGCGTGCCAAACAATTATACATACATACATACATACATACATACAAACATACCCTCGAAAAACATAACCCTCCTTCTGTCGCAGTCGGGTAAAAATCATAAATAATTAGTACTAAAATCACCTGTGAGGATATTACGGTTTTCGTTGCCGTTTCAGAGATACATAATTCGATTTTTCATGCTGGCTCCATACAAATTTTTCGTAAAAAAATTATAATTCCTTCGTTTTTGAGCAGAATTAACTCGGGTGACATTTTTGTGTATGGTAATAACTAATAGAAGCGATATCTGGCAAAAAAACAGACACTTAGAAATTGAAAACCCTAAGTCTTCTAGAGCCGATTTTCAGCCCACTGTGCGGCGGCGTTTTAATGCTCGATAAAGACAGTTTATCGCCGAAAAGCGAAAACAGAAAAGAGAACACTGCCCGCATGCGCATCCTCAAGTACTGATCCCCCGACGACACTCGCCGATAATTTCCCCTCAGTCGCTCGCGCATCTTACTTCAGGGTGCATCATTGATACTGTTAACAATTTTTGAAAAGTACCTACCTAATAATTGTGATTTTGTGACATTGGTAAAGACCTTTAGTATGTTCTTTCATGCACCAGTAGCTCTTCCAGGCGTTTACTATTGGCGTGCGATTGCCTTATCTTGCGTTGCCTGAAAACTTGGCCGAATTACGGGTATTTCTGAACGTATTGTATATTCTTCACGCCTACTTGCACGTTCCGATGCAGCTAACATTACACAAAAATTGCCCGAGACATCACCAGTCCAGCTGTCTACATAAATTATGTGCATCTGTCGAAACCATAACGACAAATTTTCTATATAATTTCTAAAGCATTAAATAATTTCTCGAATATAGATCGTACATAGTAATGTTCACAAGATAATTAAGTATGCTTTAAAAAGCAAAACATGTACGATCAGATTGTTTAGTAACAGCTGCGTGTGTGACGTAAGCCGCGGTACCTGAGCGGCGGCGCGGCGTGCGCCAGCTGCCAGTAGCGCGGCGCCTGCAGCAGCGGCAGCACGCGCGCCCACAGCCACGCGTCGTGCGCGCGCGGCAGGTGACCGCAGAAGAACTGCAGGCCCTGCAGGCTGCTCGTGGTTATGCGGCTCATTACGAGCTCACGCTCCTCCGCGTTCTCTAACCTGTGTTAACATGTGGCTTTCCAATTAGACGGTCAGTATTATCAAAACGGCCCCCTGAACATCCCGGACTTTATTAATTAAAATAAATTTAAAATAGCCGAGGCAGCTAAGAAATGATTGATTCATTGACATCGCGATGCTAATATGAAGTCTATTGTGCTGCCCACCGTTTTGTAAAACGCTTTATGAGCGCCCCCTCCACGAGAAGTGGTCCGACTATAAGTAATAAGCCGGGGCGAGTCGCTAGTTATTTATAACGAGAGCTCAACAAACCTCTTGCTAACGATCGCTTCAGTGCTTCCGTTGAGGTTATCGAGCAGATGCGCCATCACCTCCTCCTTGCAGAATGAGATCACTTCGGGCAGCTTGCTGTCAGGGAACGTGCTCTGTTGACAATGTATGTGCCATCAGAGAGACTAAACCCCCAAAACCCACGGTAAGCCGCTTTACAAGCCACTTCAATATAAATTGTTGGACAAGAAAAAGTGGTTTAAACTGAGTGTGTCAGAATGAGAATTTTAATAGTTCAGGGGTATGTACGGTTTAATCAAGTGAGTCAAAAATACCTCCAGCAAAATAAAGCCTGCAGTGGGCGCATTTTCAAAGGCATTTTTTTGTTTCAACAAACTTATTTCTGAACAAAGTTTTAAAAAAAAGAACACCAACGGCGATGGTATTTTTTGATACTTATTAATAAAAGAAAGAAAATAAACCTTCTTATTTCTTGAATGTTCATCAAGCCGTTAGCATATCTAGGTATGTGAAATAAGTGTTGCGGGAGATTTTAAATAAATCACAAAGAGACATGGTTGACTGGAAGTAATGGTAAATGGGTACTCCATTGGGATTGACCGATTATTCACCTAATTTAAAAAAAAACAACAAAAACAACATTTATAGCATTTGATGTGCATGCCTGGGTGAATGGCATGGACGTCGTACTGCGAACACAATGACTGTAGGTAGCTTACAGTGAGCGAGAGGTGTGCCTGTGCCTGGGCCGGTGCGTGTTCGTCGTGCTGCGCCTGCAGCCAGGCGGGCAGCAGCGCCTTCAGCTGCGGCGCCGTGCGACGCCCGCACACGCGCACTATCGCGCCATGACACACCTGGATCAAGCACATTCACAGCTTTATTACTCAGTGTTGGCTAGACTAGTTAAAAACATGTTTATCTTACACATTACAAGTAGTAGCAGTGCCAGTATATTTTTATTTTGGTGACCTTTGACTTCACTCATGCCTGAAATGCACAATAAACAGACGTCAATAACACACCTGTGTCATCTCTCTGACTTTGCGGTCCGTGTCCGCAGTGAGGATCTTGTAGAAGTGTGCCCAACTGGGTAGTGCAGCCACCACATTTTCTACGTCACCATTGTTTACAAGTCCACACAGTTCATGGAGAGCCTGAAACAATATCAATAATAACAATACATATAATATCAATATTATAATTTTCCTTTTCTTGCACCTACTTTGTTCCATCTCTGCATCCCTCTAAGGTAGGCTGGTAGAAAATGCCTAAGGCATTAAGTCCGCCTTTGTACGGTGTATTTTATACATTTTGTGCATAAAGTTTTAATAAATAAATATCAGCTTATTTTATTTTGTATTGTAAAACTAAGCCTATATCAGTGTCATTCACACTGATAGGATTGAATTACATTGGATATTTTTCTTCTTATGCTTTCATGAATCAAAACAAACATAACAAAACAATTTATGTACATCATGATTACCTTAGCTCTAGTGATGGGATCCTTTTTATTAAGCTTCTTGATACACATTTGAAACTCAGGGTTGAGGCCCTGTTCCAGGTTTGTAGCAGTTAATGTTGGGAACAATGGTGGAAGAGGCTTTCCCGCAGCAAAGCTCATGATTCTTCCATCAAGACTCATTCCACCACTCAGGTGTTCAGCACTCCGGCTGCTGCTTGAAGGCTACAAAAACACAATCGTGTTGTCTAATATAACAAAATAGCACTTCAGTGGGTAACTAATCTCATTAGTCTAAGATTCTCTTCGTTCGAACATTCGTTATAGACAGCTTAGTAGGTATGTATTCAAAAGTTCGTTTCACAATGAAGTAGGAAACAACAACTGTTTACAGGTATTGAATTATAATAAAAACAGTAATGACCTTGCTTCAAAAATTTGTCAATTAGTTACGGACACACGCTCCGCGTTAAGAACAGATTCTTTGAAATTAAAGTATCAGGTGAACCATTCAAGCAATAGCATAGTAGATACCGCAATTGCGACATGAAGGCTACAGCCAATTGGTTATACTTACTCTCGCATTATTTTTAGTCCGTTGGCTCTGCTTTGATTTACCTCCCATTATAATATAATATTAACTCTATTAATTTAGAACAAAATACATAATTTACTGTCTGACAGATGAATAATGTTATCACTTTTTAGTAATGAAACACGTAATTAAAATACTAGGTACTTTGAAGTACTTTGATGAAGTTTGGTGTTATGTCACTGTCAGTGGTTGTCAAATGTCAATATCGTCAGATGTCAGACCAGTTCACACTCCACAGATTACCAATTAACTATTAAGCCTTTGTATAGATTATAATATAAACAAAAAACCCGACTATAGTGTGTTTTTTAATCTCGAAGACTAAATTGACAGTTTCGTACGTCAAATATAAAAATAATGTGCTTTCGGCCACGGCATACGACCACGGCTTTCAGATAAGAATGTTTTCTTGTTTCATACTTTTTAGAACGTGAATTTTTTGTAGTCGGGTTTTAGTTTTTTTAACTTCTTTTTTATTTAAATTATTTTGGGGTTCAAAGGAGACGGGGATTTCTGGGCCAAATTGTATTAAGTTGTAATATGGGTTAAAAAAAGCGTCATATTTTTCTATTTCAAATAACAAAAAAAATTGCCTAATTCAATATCAGGAATAAGAGAAATCTTAAAAATAAGTTTATGTCACGACTAAAAGGGGATATCGATTACTATAATCGATTAATGTGAATGAGTTTCAACAATTGAACACAATATATCTTGCACCAAATGATTAATTTAACATAATGCCCCCCGCAGTTAAAAAAAAACAACATTACATAAAGAAATCTTAAAGTTGATTCTCGTTTACAATTCGATTTATTACTTGTATTTTTAATCTGTGCTGGCAGTGACATAGAATACTTTTTGACAGGTCTAGTAGACTGTCAATCACTCGTTTCGTAGTGTCGTTTTGTGTTTCCTAATATAATACAAATAATATAGTAAATAGGTACAATACAATACACTCAATACAGTATAATTAATACAGTAAATAACAGTATAACATAATAAAATAGCAATCGCTCTTCAAAATTCGTCGGTTTAGTATAGGTTTTTGCCAATTTATTGCATAACCTCACTTTTAGAAAACCTTTTATAACTCTGCTCTCAGATTCAAAATTCGCTGAATGTTTAGTAATACTTTGTTATTATATTATAAGCCATTAACGGACACCAATTTTATCTTTTTACACCCGGGCCCAAGAATGTATGAAAGCGTATCCGTCTCCTTTAGACATTTATATACGTAATATTACTGGAACTGCAACATATACAATATAATGGAATAATCTAATAAGTCTTTCAATGGTTAGTTAGCTAGGTTTATGATGCGTTCTAAAGGGTGCCATGTACAATTTACTAATACAATCTATACTAATATTATAAAGCTGAAGAGTTTGTTTGTTTGTTTGAACGCGTTAATCTCAGGAACCACCGGTCCGATTTGAAAAATTCTTTTTGTGTTGGATAGCCCATTTATCGAGGAAGGTTATAGGCTATATAACATCACGCTACGACTTACGGGAGCGAAGCAGTATTCAAAAACGTAACTTAAGGTGGATGAATAAAGCCACGCGAACGAAGTCGCTGCCAGAAGCTAGTATTATATATATTTGAAATGTGCTAATAAAGCTCTTTAATTTGATATGCAACGCGACCATATATGGAAGAAAAAAAAAAAACCTCTTCATGAGCCCTAGAGGGCGCTACATACAATTTATTGCAACATAACGTCTATAACCAGCGGACAATTTAGACGCTTCCAATGACACCTTATTTGTCCATTTACGTTAGATGGTTTAGAAGTTATGAGGGAGCAGATGAACATCCATACATACATACCGGTCAACCTCATAACCCTCCTTTTTGAATCGCCGTAGTCGGGTAACAAAAAAAAACATCAGTCTATACAAGGCAAGGTTGTAATTAGTAACATGAATTTCGCTTATAACTAATATTGGTAATTGAAAATTTTAAGAAGAAACTAGATTCACCGTCTACCAATGCACAGTAAGCCCGCCGGTCTTGCAACACATGGAGTTCAGTGAACCTAGAACCTAGAAGAACAGTTTCGGTTCTCTCGCCAGTCATCCTCACTGTGGTATTTGGGCTCTTGGTAGGTACTCGTCGCACCACAGATGCAACTTTAACAAGCATAATAAGTTAGCATGCCTCCGGCCACAGCCACTGGTGGCCAGCGACTTAACACACTTTTCCATATATTCTGTATATACGCGGTGCACACGTGTAGCCGATGGCGGCCGGTCGCTACAGCAGTGTCAGCGACTCGCCACTTGCGGTTGCTACGAGCCACACAAGACGCCGACACCCGCCACTGTCGCTCTGCGCCACCCCCCGTGCAGTTAACCGTTAGACGTTCTACGTATTGCACGCGTCACCATGGACTATGACGACTCAATGGATTATATAAATATTCATAGCGGAATATCGAGGGAGCCGAAACAGACCATTAATTAACTGGACACGCAAGGCATTGTAGGCTTTTAGTGTAAAGTTTTCAGCCCACGGGCTGCCCGCCGAGAGAACCTGTGCCATCATATTACTGCGCTCCGACAATGCCCTGCGCCCTGCTCTGTATCTAATTCGTCACTCAGATTTTCAGTTACAACGTGTCCCAGATATTTAAACTGTGCAAAACGAGCTAGAGGTACCTACACCATTAAGTAATGTAAATGTATTCTCCAGACCAATAATTCCTGCCACTGCTACTAATCTTAATGCAGACTAATCAAGTACGCAGGAAATATTATAGTGCACAAGTGTGCGCAAACGCAGGCGCACTCCCCCTTCCCTAACTCTCGTAGTCCAATGGAACGGCAATTCGACACGATCGCACGAAGAGTTTTTTGGTTACAGGCCATTTACAGGCACTTTTAAAATGTCAGTAACTTACAGTTTAAAGTTGAAGCTAGTTATTCGTTCCAAAACGTGGGTTTCTATGGAGAAGAACGACAATTTGGTTTGTTGATGGCAATAGGCAGGCCGTCTATTACATAGCACCTAAGCATACAGTAAGCGAACTGTGAGTGTACATTGGTATACCTCTGCTCAACCCTTCGGGGACTACAGGCGTGGTGATATGTTGTTACGTGAGAAATGACTGCCCCGTTGGTCTCGTGGTCGCAAGCGCGACTGCTGAGCGAGGGGTCCTGGGTTCGATTCCTAGGTCGGGCAAAATGTTTTATTGAGTTTTTTCATTAGGAATTTCTCAGTAGCAGCCCGGAGTTTGGAAGTAGGCTGTTTATCACCTCCGTGACTCGGGGAGCATGTAAAGCCGTTGGTCCTGCGCCTCACCCCGATTGTGTCGTCGGATAGCCGTCCCATTGGACTATGAGAATTAGGAAAGATTTACTTGACACTGACGAAGTCGCGTGCAGAAGCTAGTAATTAAGTAAAAGGGGCAGGTTTAGAAATAATATTAATATTGTATTTGCATTGAATTGTCAATATATATATTTTTAATATTCATAAATTCAATAATATACATTATAATATCAAGTAAAATGAATTACTTACTATAATTTATATAGGCAATATTTTAACACATGTTAATCTATAGGTAAGTTTAACAATCTAGAGTTTTCTTATTTTAACAATGATTCAGCAACCTTTTGCTGGCACACAGTCTGCATACAATCACACGATCTTACGAAATACAACAAACACAAATATTATGGCAATAGGAATTCACATTGGCTAACTGTTACACTTAAAATTACATCTTATACACATAAAAGGAAGGAAATACTTTTTAGCAATATCATATTGCACAAGTAACCAAATTCGGTATAGTACATGATGCCATTCCATGTAAAAAATAAAATTCTCTTATAAAAAAATTATATTTCAAGCCTTAAAATTATTTTTGGCACAACTAAAACTAACCTAAAGATAAATGATGGGATATTAATATTTTACAGTTTTCCACATCATATTAACTACATAAGTAATCTTTGGTTTATCTAGCCCACCGGTCACAATTTGGAAATTGCTTACAATAAAACCATAATAAAATATGAAATAGTTCAAACAGGATCGCTAATTCAATTATAACTATTTTATAAGATAGGTAGTATATAACATACTCGATAATTACGTGTAAGTATAATTTTGTGTAATTCACTGAATACTGCAATATCTTAAACTGATGGAGAGCTATGCTAGACGCTAGTGGTCGACAGTGGCGACATCTCGATGTGTTCAAATACTGTACGTCTGAGCTCTTATAATGCACTTTATAAGAAAAGTAAGTTACTGCTTGTAATAACTTATGTAATTCGTTGCTTAGAAACCTTTTAAAATGAATTTTAATTACTTACTTACATTTATAAAATATAGAAATAATCATTAGGTATCTCTTAAAATATATCTTTAGTTGTTAAGGAACTTTTTGTTCTATTGTTGTGATAAATGAATGCTAGTTACTCGGACCAAGTTATTAAGTGTATCATTTTTGTTTCTGTCAAATAGAGGCTCAAGATAAAAGATGATACTCATGGTGACTTGCCCTGAATTGAATTGGAAGGCAATTTATGTTTACATAGGTACAAGAGTTTACGAAAAATAGTGCATCCTGATATTGTAATCTATTGCTTGCTATGTGATAGGATATTTTATTATAAGTATAATATAAGTATCCATACTATTATTTACTATTAATAAAATTATTTATTTAATCCTATTGCTTTCAATAAACAGACGTTTATTATTGTCACTATATTCATTGTGTTATTTTGCAGTGTGGACACCGCACAATATATTGTAAATCTATGTACCGTTATTGAGTTGGTAATAAAGCGATCATATTTACACATAAATCCTTACTATGTACAATTAATTATTTACAACTTAACAGACGATAATCTTTCGATTAATTTAAAGAGTTTTTTAAACACAGCAGAGATCCCATAGGAGTATTATGGAATGCTTAAAACTTAATTAAGATTGAATCTATCTAAACACTTAATACGAGAAGCTTAGTGTTACTACATTTTAAAATGTTATCATAACAGACAATAAAACTATCGACCATTATTTTTTGAACAATTAATTAAGAAGGTACCTATGTTTTATTAGTTGGCGTGGCCGACTGTGGTTTTTGGACAAAATAGTCGTTACTTACAAGTTCAGATAGTCAGCTGAGGTTTTCGGCTAATATTTTATGAAATATTATGTGCTTTGTACTGCCTAAGCGGGAGGAAACCCAAGAAGTAGGTTAGGTACCTTGTTATCAATGAATCAAATAGTTTATGAAAATTCCAAAGCCTAAATGAAATTATTTCACGTTTTGTTAAAACGTGAGGTAGGTACCGTGCTGTAGGTATGTAGGGGTAAGATTGATATATGCGCTAAGATTAGGCGTAGGAGTTGAGACTTCAATTAAAATGTTATGTAACACTAGTACCTACCTACTTATATTGTCATCACAATAGACACACAGGTCTGCTGAACATACTCGCGCACGTCGACACTGGTGCTCTTTTTATTTACGTCAGGCATTTTGAGTAGGATTATATTATTATTTTTATTTATATTATTATGATCGATTGTGATGAATTCAGTAGATTCTGCTATTCCTTTTTTATCCAAAGAATACTGTAAATAGTTTACAACCGTACTTTGTATCAGTGGTATATTATTCTGGTCATCATCAAGCCTTGTGTAAATAAATGTCCACCTACTGTAGTAGTTGCACTTTGACAGGATCATACAAATCATAAAATAAACTTTGAAGGACTATGAGTTCGTGAACCTACAGCTAAATCGATAGATAATTTTGGCGATAACTTTATAAAGAATTATAAAATAACATTTACCTACCTATTACAGTGGAGTATTATGCTACAGGTACTGACCTTTGGTATTATTAAATAATAAAACTATCTTATAATCGTTTTAACGTAAAATAGGCATTAATAAGATCAATAATATTTTTGGCATATTACATGGCACTTTAGTGGTAGGTATTTGGCATAATTATGTTATAAATAGGAAATCCAAATTATTTTCTACAGTATAAAAATATTATGATGTTGAGCAATGACCTTAATTAAGTTTGATTAACGAAAATACCGGGCATTGAATACTTTATTATTATGAGTATTGTTATGCGGTTTGAATAATGTCTCCTAACAACACTCGAGGAGGTAAGCTTTTTTACCTATCTTAAATAAAAGGTCAATTAAAACTGGGCAAAGCTTTTTCGGTTGTTTAAATATTTGGTTCCACAGACCAACCTCTATTATTCGTTCTGCTTTGATGTTCTACATTGTAAAAATCAATAGATACGCTTTATTTGTTAGTATGTAGTAGACGGTCTGCTTCAATTAAGGAATCTTTACCATCGGTATACTTAGATACCAATAAAATTCAAAGCAATTAACATGAATCTGTTCAGATTTTAGGTGCTCTTTTGAAATTTAACGAGTGCACTAGAATTTTTAAAATTATTTAACGAAATCGATACCAATTGTTGTCGTACAACCGATGCGATGTCCAGGTTAATCCCTGTAAGGCTTGCAGATGGCGAACCTGTGGTTCATGTGCTGACTGTAGGAGCCCGAGTGAGAGAACTTCTTGAAGCACTTGCAGCACTGGAAGGGCTTCTCCCCGGTGTGGAGCCGCTTGTGCTCCGTCAGGTGGTGTTTGTGCTTAAATGCCTTCGGGCACTCTAGGCACTTGTATGGGCGTTGACCTGTAAAACCAAATAATAGTAGTTTAGTCTCAACTCTTGTCCAAATCAAACTAGTATTTTACGAATGCAGTCAAGATGTTTATAATAACCTGAATGCTCGTATTTGTGCCTCGCGAGGGAACTTTGCTTGACGAACGTCTTATCACACTGATCGCATACGAATTGTCCCTCGCCTTCCTTATACTCGGCCCCTTGCTTGAGTTTGCTTTTCTTAAGTACTGTCGCTTCGTCTTCAATCTCACTCGGTGCTTGCATTTCATCCCAATGAGGACGTTCGTACGACGGACTCGATCCTTGCCGGCTGATGTCCGACGTCAAGTGCATGTTAAGAATGGGAGATCGTGCGTTTGCCATGTCGTTGTATTGGAGGAGTTTATCCATCGGTACTAAGGGGTTGACATGCAGTTTTTGTGGTAGTAATCGTTTATGCCCATTAATAGTTTCTCCTGGTGAAGGAGATAATCGAAAATCGGTGAAGGAAGATGATGAGCAATTGGAATGTGGATAAGTATTCAAATAGTTGGTACGATGAGGAGTTGTACTTCGCGAAGATTTCTGACTGAGGTTCACTGCTTCCTCAGAGTCGGAATGTGTGACAGAAATGCTGCATGGTGGCGATGGCGAGGGACTCGACGTAACTGATAGATTCGATTTCTTAGTAGATAAATCTAATGGTTGGTCAGAGGCCGTCATTGTTTGTGTCATACGCCGTTCTCTAGCCCGGTTATTTTGGAACCACACTTGTACTACTCTGTTGTCAAGACCGATCTGTTGAGCTATTCTCTTGAACTCCTCACGGTTTGGTCGTGGGTTCAACGCGTAATGTTCCTTTAGTACCAGCTGCTGCTCCTCGCTTAACGCTGTACGAACCCTTATCTTTCTATCGTTGTCGTGTATTGATATCTTATCATCGCGATCTTCTCTATTGAAGTCTTCGTCTTCACTTGCACTTATTCCGTTTTGAATGGAAGCGTGAATTTCGGCTTCCAATCTGTTAAGAGCTACCGTTTCTGCTACTTGAGCTGCCAGACCTTCATGTTTTCTAAATATATTCCCGCAAAGCCCTTTTTCGTGGTCTAACAAGTCACTCTTATTTGTAAAGGTTAGGTTACATTTCGAACAACTATGTGTGTCTTCACGTTCCTCCTTTATTACGACGTGAGGAGTGGGCGGTGACTCTATGTCGGGGCAATTGTTGCCTGATACAGGAGAGAGCTTTTCCATGTTTGCTCTAAAGAAATGTTTCGTCACGGATGCGCTCACAGATTCTAGTATGGAATTGAAACCTGGATTTTCGGCGTCGTGAACATTGTTATTTAAAGGGACGGATTCAAAGTTGCGAGACGGAGACCTCAGGTCGCTGTCTCGTTCCTCTTGCTCCTTTTTTATAGACACAGCTTCCTCATCCTCAATGTCCATGACAAGCTCAGCGCTTCCTTCTGATCGCTTATCATCATCTTCGGTAACTTCCTCGATCAGGTCTTCAGGATCTGCTGATAGAGGGCTTGTGACCTTGGGACTAGCAGGATTTTCTATTTTTCTTTGTTGGTACTGCGATGAAGCTAGCTGCTCTAAAAATTGGCTGATGGAGGCTGGTATGCTGTAAGGAGCTATCCCACCCGCAGGACTCATGGGCATGCCCGGAGGCATGTAGAAGGAAATTCCAGGTTGTCCTAAGGGCGGACGGTGGTAATTATTTTCTTGCGCCGACATGGATGCAAAGAAGGCAGCAGGCATGGGTAGGAAGGAATTCCCGTTTGGAGATATATTATTATTTAACTGGGAGGCCATCATGGCATTAGTCCTTTTTCGAGATGGACTTCTTTCTGGGTTAAGCGCAGGATTATTGGGCTTAATTCGGCCCATTTTAAGATTCATAACGAGACACTTTTTGGACGTCATGTGACTGGAGTAGGAGCCTGAATGAGAAAACTTCTTGCCGCAGTTCGCGCACTCGAAGGGCTTTTCTCCGCTATGTATCCGTAAGTGTTCTTTTAGGTGATGCTTGAATTTAAAAGCTTTGTCGCAATCATTGCATTTAAACTTGCGGAGCAGAGCGCTTTCGTCATGACTGATCATGTGCCGCTGCAGTCTGTATACGTTGGCGAAGCTTTTGTGGCAGATCTTGCACGACTGTTAACAAATAAAAAAAAAACAATTAGATTTTCTATAGAGTGGTTTTTTTACCTAATCTTAGTGCCTTGTTCATTTTGTCGTATAATTTTGTGAAAGGTTAGACTTCTCGCCATTCGGCTGGTTATAAATTGAAGAATACCAAATTTTTACTTTACATTGAAATATTTTTTGGTTCTCTAGCTAATGGTGGTGCGTATTAATTTGCAAGGTTTCATTGTTATGTAATACAATGGGCACTGACATATTTGACTGTATCCACCTGTGTGTTGGGCGCGTGCAGGGTCTCGTGGCGCTCGAGCTGCTCGCGCGTGGGGTAGGCTCCGCGGCACTGGCTGCAGGAGAACGGGCCGCCGGGGCCGAGTGGAGAGCCGCCACGCTCCTCCTCTTCCTCCGACGGCTTGCCCTCTGACCCGCCGCCGGCCAACGGACGGACTGGAGAATCAACAACAATTGTTTAGTTTAGACTTTTGGCTAGTCTATGTTCCCACCTTTATCCAGGCATAACCGAACGAATTTAATGCATATGACAATTGTTAAGCACATGAAATGGAACAATGCTAAATTGACCCGCATCAATAGTGCTTTGTAACATGAAAACAAGAACAGACTGAACCTAGTTAATTTTACGCTGCTAAGTATTTATGCGCAGGCGCTCAGTAGGGCATAAAAGAGTTATAACTAAAACGATGCATTAAAATTGTTTGGTAACATGCGCTTTGCTTGCATATTACATACAAGTTAACAACAACTCTTCCTACTAATGTTGTTACATTTTCAATTAACATGGCACGTTCTCGGTGTAGCAGGTAGTTATAGGTGGTGGTATTGGCTTATTTTTATTGCACACCATCAATATTACAGCTTTTATCTTAATCTTAGATGATTACCTAGTTCGTAATTTGTATTGCTTATTGTTCGGCACGGGCCACGGATAGAGAAGTTCATGTGTGTGATGTGTGTCCATGGTGTCAAGAAAATCTCACGAAACGGGAACTAAATAATTATCTATTAATCTAAATCTACGTGGGTTTTAAGTAAAGCATGTCAAACAATTTCTTGTCAGGGGTAGTTTAAAACGACGTGAGTTAAAATCCTAGTTTTGAATGCAATACAATCATCGTAAACCTCAATTGAAAATAAAACAATTATCCGAGTTGCTGGCGATTAAAATAATCACGGACACCTTTACGGCTGATGTTCGCTCTAAAAAACATATATGGCGGCAACAATTCAATTTGGAGTCGGTTATTTCGGTAATACGGCCGGTATTCCAGCGTAATATCGTTTTTAAAAGCGGCGTCGGCGAGCGCGTCGTAAATCAAATATAATAAAGAGCAAAACAACGGGGCGACGTATTAATTAGTGCGGCCGCGCGTTGGCCGCGTGTCCTTTACATACGCTGTAATCCGCTATTGGACACCGGTATTGAATTTTAGAAAATACGACCTCGCACCACGCTTACCTAAGTACCTGTAGCTGACTAATTAACTAACTAGTAAAGTATATGTATATGACACGTTGTCTTTGTGGGTCTCATAGCTCATTGTGACTTAATCTAGGTGCTCAGTATACCTATTGAACATGAAATAATACCTGGTTAGATACTTAGAAATATTGTATGTAGGTACTTATCTCCACTCTTTGCAAATTTTTAAAGTGAGAATTTTCGTTTTTCGAGCTAGTTTCAAAATAATACATCTATTCGATAAGAGATGGCGCTAGTGGTGTGCGTAAGTTGGTGTGTTTGTACGTGTAAAGTATGACCAGTTTAACTTTTGGAGTAGTTTCATTTATTGATTCATAAAACAAATTCACGTTTTGTTTGGACATTACGTAATTTTTATAAAGTAGACATTATACCTACTACCAACAAATGTAAATAACATTCAATCTGTTTGAAAACTTCATAGGTACCTGTTTCATGAAATGTTATGTGGAGATCAAATTATTACATTATGCTAAATGGCCATTTAATACATCAGTCGGAACTTTAGTAAACCACGTTTTTCAACAATATTTAATTACAATGTTTGGAGGAAGGGTGAGGTTATGGTTATGCTATTTTAATCTTATTAATTAGAAAGACCAAAATGAAAGGTGTATCAGGCCGGCAGCATACCCACATCCTGAATGCCTTCCGACCAAACCAACCTATTCAATGAATCAAATCGTTTCATTCAATTAATTAATAAATTGATTTGTCAACGGTACTATGATTGCCTACCACTAAACTCCTCAAGGTCGGGTTAATGACCTGTCTATTTACATTTTCATCAAATAGTTTTGGGACAGACTACATCAAACGATTAGGTACCTATTAAGATTTCATTACGATATAATCAAACTACTATCTCACACAATATTCTAATAATGTCAAATGATATTCTAGTATTGATTATAAATAGGCAATACGGGTAGTTTCATTTATTTCATCAAAGTAAATTATAATCCCACTCGGTACTTATAAACTTTTAGTAGGTAGGTACCTACTTATTCTATCTTTTAGTTGTTTGTGAGAACCGAACATTATTATAACTTTGAATATTTTTACAGAAAGTACCTATGTTATCTATGTAGGTAACAGGTAGGTAAGAATATTCACGTACTAAACGTAGGAACCTAAGTAGGTAATAAATGTCGGTCGTGAATTCGTGATGGCCCAGTGATTAAGCCTCTCATGCACGAGGTTGTCCGTTCGATACTAGGCAAGCAGGGCAAGTACCAATGTGACTTTTCAATTTTATTCATAAGGGCTTCTAATGTATCTTGGACTGTACTTGGAGGAATGTAAATCCTTAATGGCCAATTCACCTTAATCAATCGATCACTGCTTGTGGCTTCTCTGTTCGAGAACCTAATATTCTTGAAAATCAATTCCTAAAATCCTGAGATTCGAATTATACATAGCTACAATGTTATTTTTACTACCTATCAGGAAAATAATATTGATACTATGGTGTAATCGAAAAAATTAAAGAAAGTTTTGATGTCGCTACTCGCCGGTAGATGGCGCTGCGCGACGCGCTCATTCAGTGCTACGAGTTTTTCATTCATAGAGATAAGTAGGTAAACTAAATTATATTAAGTATTTAGTAATGATATTATGCGAATTCTTGACTCTAGTTTATTGTATGTAGGATTTACGTGTGCATTCTAATTAAGAGCTCTCCACAGGTGCGATATTATCCCAGTGGGTGGGGATATTTAGATATCTATCCGTAGCAAAATTTCAATGTTATCATAACATCAATAATAAAGCAAGCGTCACGAAGCCCTTACTTCAGCTCTAAGGTTAAACAAGTAATTCGCTAATGAGTTGAGTAAACATTTGATGCGTATCGTTCATTAGGTGGAGCGGACGTACCTACACCTACTCACCACACTATCGGCGGTACAGTAATCTGTGCGCACGGGCAGAGTGCGTCCGTTAACCGCTGATAAAAAACCTACATACACACACCACCGCGGCGCGCTTCCTATTGCTGCTACAACAAATAACAATTATCGCACACACGCACACGCGCGCTCGTACTCCAGGAGATAAGAGTTTGATTGTAGTTGATCGCAGCACACAAACGCGCGGAGTGGTGATTGGTCGCACCTGTCGGCGGGCGGCGAGCGCGCGGCGGGAGCGCCCAAGTGTTTGCTTTACTCGAAGAAAAACCTCCTGTCGGACTGCAGCCACCATGTTGTTACCTCTCGCTCAGAATCTATTGTAATTGCGCGTTGAGAGAATTATTATTGAACTGTTTGGACGCGAGCTATTTGTTCGGTTATTGTATCGCATTGAAGTCGCGCCGTATGATAAACGTCTTATTGGCATCGGCACTCGCCTATTAAGAGGACTAGGTATATCGACAGCGCGCTTTCCGGACAAAACGTAGTCTAGCAGGTACCATATTAGAATAAACCTATTAGTTAAACTTAGCTACATTGATGGTGTAAATATTAGAGATCTTAAAGTGATCTTGCTCTATTATTTGCCATTCAAGAAATTTTTGCAATACAGAATAAAATTCTGAATAATTTTGAGAAATTCACATAGAAATAACAATTTAAAATGTAATACAAAAAAGTCTTCATGGTTTGTCATTCATGGAATACATTCATACATAAGTACTATTTAATAACGTTACTCTATCGAAGACCAGTCTGTGAGGTGGTTTTTTGTAAGTAATTGCTGATCTGACGGCTACATTGGTGTTAGTGGACATTATTCTCGTATGATAATCGATACGCACATCATCTTATTTACTAGCATTGTAGAGTAAACATTGAAGACGCCTATCAAATTTTGCACTTTATTGGTTGAATAGCCTGCGGCAGCCACAAGCGCTCACCTCGTTTATTAATCTTACGTGCTTACAATTTGTGTCTACCTAACTATTTAAGACAAGGATCACTTTTTAACGCAGATATAGTTTGTAGATTATCTGCCTATATATTAACCGCTTCCAAACGACTCTACATCTAGCCGATAATACCGGAAGCTTATTCACTTGTTGTATGTGAAGTAATCAACTGATTGATAATAATGGCTTTATATATTATGGTTTACGTTGTCATGGTAAGTAGGGATAGGAATAGGGAGGTAGGTAGTAGATAGTTACATGTTCAATGAGACTTTAATAAAGTCTCATTGAACTGTCAAAACCGCGATTCTCCCATAGATTTTGTATAGCAATAGCACGCTGTGACGTCGTTTATCCGCCTACTCAATTGACACTAACTATTTATTGATTTTAAAGTAAGTAAAAATCTAATTTTACAGTAAATTGAAAATTAATCGGTTTTCATGGGTCAAAATAAAGTGTTTTTTTTTTAGAAGTTGTAAATTATTGTTTAGTGGTGTCATCTAACCAATTGTAGAAAGTGTCATGCATTACGATAATTAAGTGCAAACGAGTTACCACAAGTAATATTCAAATACTGAGTATTGATTTATTTACTGTGGTATTAAATGTTATTAACTTGGAGGCACCTAGGTAGGTACTTACTTATGATGCGGTTTTAAGTATGAATCTTTTATCGCCATTACATTTAATTTATTGAATTAAGAAACTGTAAGCTAACTTTTGCAAATTATTTCTGTTCGTAATAAACGTCCACCGTAGGTAATTGTGTCCTGACTCTATGAAAGAGCAGGTGCCAAAATAGGTAGCTAAAATAATTGATGATTTCCCATCCTTAAAAAAAAGGTAGGTACTACCTATGTACCTACAATGATAATGATTGAATCAATAATTCTAGGCGCAGTTGAGTGGAGGCATGTCGCGGAGTGTCACGTTACGCAAACCATCGAGTAACTTTGTCTAAACGAGACGTAGTGACGATGACTGCACACCTACCTACTTGTAAGTAATTCAAATAATATTGATAATGTAAACTGAGTCATATTTTAAAATTTTAGTAATGTGGCTAATTGTAGCCACAGGCTTTCAGGTAGAACCACTGACTCAACATTATACAGTATTGCTTGTTGTTATACATAATGTAAACAAACTTATTATTGTAAATATGAATAAGTTATTACCACCTACGTTATTCAAATAGGCATACCAACGACAGTTAGGAGACTCATACCAAGTTTAATAATGGCATTAGAAGTAAAGTAATCTATACCTTGTGACTCAGAGCCACACTGGAGGTGAAATGACCAAACAACAAAATGAAAGTCGGCTGAATTACAGCCATGAGTCATGGATCGCCGTGGTGGGACAGTGGGGACTCTGAAGTGTTTGACGAGTGATTAACAAATCGATAGACAGTTATTAGCACAGCTGTTAATTAATTTTGTGTTGAACAAACAAGTAATTAGCTGTACAGTACTAGGTAACGAGGTGTACTCTACCTACAGTTTGTTTACTTTCGATTCTTGGAATCGTTTATTTACACGCTAGACATCTATCGTTTGACTTCATACGAATTAGGAACTATCTAAAAAAATTTGTTCATAGGTACCTATTACTGGATGCCTCATCTAAAACACAGTAAGTACCTATGTCTATGTAATTCACTCAATATGGAATTATGGATAAAAAAGGAACTTCAACGATTGTTATGATAACACAGATTTTTTTTTCGGATTGTCTCCAACCTTTTCGTCGTAACTAGGCAGCTACATAGTTGGCTATCTTTTAATTTCAGATAATATGAACGTAATAATATAACTGAGTAATAATAATTATCAGATTAAATAAAAACAACACGACGTCACACGTCTGTTTGGCGGAGAACAGCTATAAAACGAACTTTTCCTAATTTATTCATCCGCGTTCCACGAACTCGCGTGAAATATTACGCATTGGGTAGGTACAGGTCGTCCGAATGCATCAAACGTCCCTATCGTGTTATCCACTCCAGACAGGCGGCACTCAAAGATGAAGAATAAAATAAAAAGATAGACAGAAAAAAGCAAATGAATTAAAACAACATAATCATTCACGATTTAAGACGGTGAAAGCGAGCGGGGTTCCCCTCGACAAACGAAACTTTCTTTCAAGTCGGTGTGTACCTGTTCCCGATTTTCAAGTGGATGAATTATATCCCGAGGGAGAGTAGGGGAGATTACTGAACACGGAGGTTATTTCTAATGAA
The DNA here is from genome assembly GCA_932526535.1 of Caradrina clavipalpis. NCBI lineage: Eukaryota > Metazoa > Arthropoda > Insecta > Lepidoptera > Noctuidae > Caradrina > Caradrina clavipalpis. The sequence goes on from OW052096.1 coordinate 210,120, forward strand.
GACGTGTTCGAGTTTTATTTTGAACGCTTCAGAGGTGATATCATTTACACCTGAATTCGGAAAAAAGATTTGATGAAATGGTTGTTTAAAAACATTTATAAAAACTTTACTTGTTTCAGTTATCGCTGAACAGTTATAGTTTGCACTTTGTAAACTTTTGGGGCAGGTTCAGGTTTAAGTAGTATTTATTAGAAGTTGAGTCAATAAACGAGTTAAAGCAGATGATGATAAACATAATAAAAAGTGTAGGAATATATAATGAAGATGGAAAATACTTAAAAAAAATGCAAATTAAAACAAAAAGAAAGGAAGCTTACTTAAGGCCGCGAGCCGCCTGGCCGAGGTGGTAGACGTGGGGACTTGCTTACTCCTCATGTCCGCAAGCCAACCGGCCGCCAAGCATTCGTACCAACCGCCAACTCCCATTAACGAGCTCTGCACTTTCATCGAGCGACACCTCTGTTCTCACACGTCACTAACCGCGACCACGGGCTATCTAATATCGCGGTAAGCACTTCGCGGCGGCGTCGAAATCGCATCTACGTCGTACTACACCGAGATTTCACAGCCTCCGCTGACGTCAGCGGTAAAAGTCCTAGTTTCGGTTGTAAGGGGGCACGTGTACTGCGGGCCGTCGGCGGCGCGCTACTCACATCGGCAGGCGCCCCACACGTTGGCCAGGCTCCACAGGCGGTACGAGTAGCTGTCACCATAGCACCCGAACATGCTCTCATCGGTTCTCGCGACCATGGCCCGCGCGCGCGGACTGACGTGCTCGTGGCGGCGCGGCGCGCGGTGGAATGAGCCGGCGGCCCGCCTCTCGCCCCGCCCTGCGCGCCCGCGCCCCCGCGCCTCGCGCCGCTCGCCCCGCTCACCTCCCGCGACCTCCCCCCACCTATACTTAATTAGTAGAGCCGACTGCCGACTGCTGAGCCGTGTCTCACCACGACTTTAATAACGATACCCCGTCGATATTATAACACCTTCACATTTTAATGACCCTTGTCTCTCTCAAGCCACACGTGACGGTGGCTCTACCTGTGCGTTGTTTATTTACATACTCTACGCTCCACCTTCTCGTTGGTAATCTACCTGTCTCTATCTAACGACGAACTTTGTAAATGCTCAGTGAAGAACTTTGCCATATATTTTATTTACGAACACGTTAATAAATATTTTATTGTGGTTTCCCTAATTAAAATATTTTGTGTAACTGGCTCTGCCGAATAAGGCAAATTGTTTAAAAAAAATCTACCTAAAATCGCAAAGCTCCGTATTCGAAATCAACAAAATGTATAACATTCTAGTTGTAGTTGTAAGTAATCTTTCCTAAACCTAAAAAACTTGTACTTCGATCTGTTGCACTTTTAGTTCAGCTTTCGGTCGCTAGATGGCGTTAGGAGTTGCACAGAACTTTCGCGTCGTCCCAAACGAGAAACTGTTCAACATTTTTGTCCGAAAGTAATTCAGAATATAAAAAGTATTAGAAAAGGTACAACAAAAAAAAATACAACATTTTTTTTTACATACCTTCTTTCTGTCTCCGACTTCGTCTGCGTAGATTTAAAAGTTAAGTGAAAGTTTTAAATTACCCTACGGAATCCCAAAAACGTAATAAAAATTATCTGGTGTGACAAGCTAGATAAATTTCAGCCGTTTAAGCGTGAAAACCCTAGGTCATAAGAGGAATAGAATAGTCAATAAAAGCATCTAAATATGTACAAAGTTGTGAAAAGGTTGTAAAAATAAAAGAACTTAGGTGTCTAAAATATAAAAGTTCGTCAACAAGGAGTCAATCATATCGGTCGGCTATTAGATATCGGTCGGCGATAGACTAATGTTCAATTTATTATTTTAAGTAATAGACGAGCTCTTAATGATTTGTTTTCAGTAACAACATGTGCTGGGTACGTTTCCGACATGTTTTCGTGAGTCTAGAATTAGACGCGATTCGTTATTCTATGACGATACTCAATTAATGTTTACATGTTTATCTGTTTTTGTTTAAACTGTTCTATTGACGTCATTTTCTGTATTATTCGTTTGTTGAGGGTTTCTGTATTAAGTTAAGTGGCACGAATTCTTTGCTTTTATCATAATCAACAATTTGTATTTTTTTGCGCCACGAATCTCGTTACGACCTATTTATAACCGGTACCTACTTTAACATTTCAACTATCAAAAGAAAAAACTACATTTAGGTAGGTAAGTATCTATACAAAAAACTAAATAGGTAGGTTAGTGTCTGTTTTTAATCAAATGACAGCTTTTTACGAATTAAGGTATTTATTTATTTATAAATATGGATGTTAATCAGGTACCCATACTAAAACCTTTATTTTTTAAACTTTTTGTTATTTTCTGTGGTGAATAAAACGATCTTGACGAGACTTTCTCAGGCAGGTTGATGTTGTGAGGTGACAAGTTTGCTTTTAGAAAAAGATACAATAAGGGATAAACGTATTAACCCAGAAATAAAGATAAACAAACATATATTAAATTATATAAAATACACATATAAATCTATTAATGAATCCTAACTAAAATTATAAATGCGAAAGTTCAAACTTAACACTTCTAGTTCTAATTATTGATCGTGTACCTATATTCTTCAACACATCGCACCTTTAAAATATAAATGGCACTATACCATTATGTTAATTTTGCAGTATGACCGTTTTAAGTTTTTAAGCCGTTTCAAGTTGTTACAAATTCATAAGTGACACTAATAAGGAAATTAGAGCTATAGGGGTCTTTGCGTTAGGCGCGTTTCGTTTTATACATTTTGAGAGTATACTTAACTAAAAAATAGCATTTTTTGTATAGTGCCACTTATGTTTTAAAGGTGCGACATGGGTGTGCTAAGCGTTATGAAAATGACAATACCTATAAAGTGGGGTCTTCCGAGCAGTCATTATACAACACATGTTTTAGTTGCCTAGGTACGATGTTAGGAAACCGTAAGTGATGCGTTTAAAATTATAAACACCATATCATATACCATCACGCCTGTATTTCTCGAAGGGTTAGGCAGAGGTGTACCAACGTACACCTCTACCTAACCCGTATGTAATAGGGGGCGAGCCTATTTCCATTAAAGCTGCTACTGAGAATTTCATAGAAAAACCCAATAACACTTTGTTCGACCTGGGAATCGAACCGAAAACCTCTAGCGTATCAGTCACGCTTAGGATCACTAGGCTAATGAGGCAGTTGTGTTTATATATTCAGTGCAATGGTAGTAAGTAGCTGGCATATTGCGCTCATCGCAGACTCCTGTCGCGACGTTACAAACATCATGTTAGCCACGACATCATAATTGTACCTCCGCTCGGGGAAACGTTCGTATCTCGAATTGAAGCTCATTACCAGTAAACTTCTATATCGTGTACAAGTTTATTTATTGCTGTCATAATTTACTTTCGCGTGACAAAACAACTGCATTTAAAAATATAGTCAAACTTGCGTTGAATTGTGCGGTATTCGTTATGTAACGTAGACAATAGCACCTCGCGCCCCACGTGTGCGCCACGTGCGCGCGCGCAGACACTATGCCACACCTCTGGCTTTGTCCGCCGATGCTTTGTTCTAAGCTTGCTGTAAACTCGCTTCACACTGCTTTTGAAAATCGTTTTTAGATCTCAACGCTTGTTTAGGCCGAACAGTAATTCCTTCTGTAATTGCAAATTATTAAACATATGGGTTTATCACATTGCTTTGCTTGGTTGCTTGATATGACATTATTCCCCAACTGCGGGACTGTAAAGACAGAGTTATGTTTTTCACGCGTTTGACTTCCAAGTTCCAGGCGACTTGTAATTCAACTTATTCTATACAGAACGTGATAGTGTGATCCCTCTGCCACGTTTACGCACACCATGCAGCCTAGGTGAAGTCCATGGGATTCGGGGATCTACTGGTCTGTGGAGGACGAACTTCAACTGTAATGCGATGTTCGATCAAAATCTATCTAGCAGTTGTACCATGTCGACATGTGGGTCGATGGTAGTAGATCATACCACATATATTGCGAGCATAACCTGCGCTAATATATGTATAACAGCTAAACAAATGCACATAATGAAGCGTAGCCAGACAATCAACCCGCGTTGTGTGCCGCGTGGATTCATTCCAGTGGAGGCGACCTGTGTGAGGTTAAATAAAGTGTGCTCACAAAAGGTGAACAGTGGCTCCTTACAATAGAGCTGCGCTGATGCACGTGTGCTGTGACACGCACGGCGGGAGCGTGTGGGGCCCTGCGTGTGCGAGCGACTCTCCACTGTCTCAGGGGAAGGTGCAGTAAGCCGACTTCAGCTAACCACGTGTTGTAAACACACGTAGAGCAATCAAATACTTCAGAAGCAGTTTGTTTCATAAGTACAATTCTATGGTGGCTCTCTGTGCATGATCTTACGTTGCATAATCCTTACACGTAAACATTCTGGAAGCAACTGCTTAGTACCTCACTGGACAAGCACTGCGTGCTGACTGTACCGCTGTACGCACTGATAATGTCGTGTGCGGTGCGCTAATGGATGCGCCCGAGTGGATTGCTTTTATCAATTTGTTTGTTTTCAGTATAATAACACTTCTTGTAAAAAAACTGTGTGCTACCTACAGTTTTATTTAAATAGATTGGTTTATATTTCCGTTTTAAAATACAATTTAGATAGAGTCGTACAGTAAGATGGTTGGCAATGAACAGACTAACAACAGATTCAATTCATTGAAGTAATAAGTTGTCTAGTATTATTGTTAGTAATATGTCAATAGTTATAGCGTGTTCTCACGGGTAGGTGCGTCGTGGGAGAGGCGGCACATCTGGCCGCATCTGGCCGGGCGTCGCTTGGCACAGGTAACTTTATGTTTTACAGCTACAGCACTGTGACAGCTCTTTATTGCCGTTGTCAAACAAATATCATTTGTTTATACGCCCATTAACGTGGACAACGGTTATTGTGTTCTGGTGAAATATTCCATTGTGCTGTAGATTTGTAGCACGTGTAGTAGATGCACTGCGGGGTTTGAACTCTATGATGACCTCTCGTTTTACGGAAAGTCTTTTTGAGTAGTTTAGTACTCGAGTGCGACAATTAGTAGATGATTAGTTACATAACACCGCGATGTGTACATTTTGGTTTTAAATAAAAATAATTGAAAAACCTCTCTTTGTTTCAATAGGTAGGTACTGCATAGTCTTATCATCAACCTCATAGATTTGGCATACCAATCACATTTTAGAACACTTACCTTCTTAACGGTGACACTATACTATGAGAATGAAGTAAGTAGGTGCACTGAATAGGTCACAGTTATGATAAAAGCATGCGTATTGAAGTGGTCACCATTAAGCAGCTAGACGTGAACTGTTGAAAGGCGTCGGTTAATACAAGAGTCGGAAAATAGCTCGTGGTATGCACAAGGTTGGAGAATGTCACGTTGTCATATTAGTGTGTGGCGGACGTATTGATCGCTGACGGTAATTTTCAGATTTATTCAGCTATTTGGCTCCAGCTGGTCGCGGCGGCGGCCGCTGTCACACCTAGCTATCACATTACATAGAAGCGTTGCGACCCGGGTACGTCTCATGCGCTCTATGACAATCCTTCATCTGTTTTTTCACATTACAATAAGTGGGTAATACCTATACATGCTAATGAATTAAATATTCTGCCTCGTTAGCCTAATGGTCCTAAGCGCGACTACGCTAAAGGTCTTGGGTTCGGTTCCCAGGTTATGCAGTGTTATTGGGGTTTTCTATAAAATTTTCTGTAGCAGCTCGGAGGTAGGATTTGTGCTCGTAGAATGGTAATAGGCTCGCCCCCTATTACAAAAGACTTTAAACATACCGACGAAAAGTGGGTGTACATTGGTACACCTTTGCCTAACCCTTCGGAGAAATCAGGTGTGATGGTATGTGAATTATATAATAAATTAGCTTTGGAAAGCAGAATTTCTAGTTATTGATTACTTAAATAAAATAAAAAATAACCAATGTTATTTGTACAACATTGAAAAGAAGTAGTAGAATGGTAAGTACGCACGTTAATAAGTACAGCAGGCGGCAGCTGCGTGTCTGCCGGTGTTCTGGTTACATTGCCAGCTCGGTCAGTGGGCACCGGGGCGGCGCCGGCTGATCTCGCCACGTCGATACTGAGCCGATATGCTCCCGAAGCCCGCATACGCGCTCACCTATTATTAGCTCCGCTATTGTACAACTTAACGGATTTCTGGTTCTGTGGGAGTTCTGTTTGTTATGTGGGAAATGGAACTTATGAGTCGTGTAGTACTTGTTCAAATCGATGTTATTGAGCGTCTCTACAATTTGTAGATCAGAGATTATTTTCTGTTCAGTTTATAAATTAATCACTCCTTAACGTTTTAGTCTTGGATTGCCTCTTCTTATACAAAGCAGGCACGGCATTGCTGGCCACGCTTGCGGCTTGCTCGAGGCGGATTGACGAATTCAGGCTTAGGTATCTATACCTATATTATAAAGAGGTAAGTTTTTTTGTTTGTTTGTAACGAAAAGGTTCCGAAACTAGCTTACTGGACCGAAAAAAAAAGAAACACAAAACATCACACTACTTCTCACGGGAGCTTAGCATCAACCAAAGAAGTAACTTATGGCAGGTGAAATCAACCGCGCGGACGAAATCGACGGCAGTTCGCTAGTGTTAAATAAAGGTCATGTTTACTGAAGATGTTTTCCTTTAGTGATGACCATGAGAATGAGAGGCGGGCGCGACTACTAAGTTTTTATTCTTTCGCTTACTATGCAAGTCCACAGCGATTATTTAAATACATTCTAAATAAGTTGATACCTTCAATATTTGCTAAAGTAAGCAGCTGTGACAGACAGACGGACGGACCAACACCGTCGCACCGTAAGGTTTTCTTTTATAAGGTATTGTACGAAACGTTAATAAAAACCAATCGAACACTTTATAATGTAACTGCCATACTCAGAGACGTTTAACGGTTACTTAAGTCGCTCCTTAGTAAAGATTTCGCTTGGAAATCTTTACTAAGGAGCGACTTAAGTAACCGTTAAACGTCTCTGAGTATGGCAGTAAGCGCATAACGGAAACCTTCTGATATCCAGAAGACGTCAATCAAAGCTTATCTGTAAAAGCATTATATCCCTTAAAACCTATCGGCGAACAGTTTTGAGTAGTGATAAACAAACCGGTGCTTACGGAATAAAAACAGTGTAATCAGCTTAGCGAGCGTCCCGGCCCGATGCTATCGGTACACAGCTCTCTAATCTGACGACCGACGTCACACAAACAGACATCATTATGTGGAAAAAATATCCAAAGATACTGACGGTAGGAAGGTGCTGACATATCATTCCGTAGCTATTCAACATTATGTAAAATATAGCTTGCTGGGTGTTGATAAAAGTTGAGATAAGATATTTAGAGACTCACTATCTCTGTCGATTCGGGGAATGTTCAATAGAAAGGTCTCCTCAGTCAAGTTCTCATTCAAAATAACATAATTATTATCTTTTGTTCCACCGTTATTCACAGCGCTTGCACTAGTCATACAATTTTGATAAATGAAGATGAGGTATCAAACCTAAATGTAAAAACATAATTTATTTTGTAAAACATGAGTAAAAAATAATACGGTCTAATAAATTATAAAGTGGTTTCATTTTTTGCCATTTATATGGCGTACAAGAATATGATGTGTTTAATGTATCTAGCTAGGTCATCAGATAGTATGTCGGTGAATGGTTGAATATATTATTTGGAAAAGTGCTGTAAACTATCTTGCTAGCTAGTGTTGATTTGCCGTGCGCTTTACTTAATTTCCTTTGTGTCACAGTGTCATGTAAAGTAGTGACCACGTGCTCGGCTACGTGTCATTGTGTCGCCGTGTCCCGGGACACATGGCGGCCAGCCGACCCCGCGCCACGCCAATCTCGTCTCGGACCTGCCAACAAACGCTAATTGTTCTAACTATTGCCTGCTTTGTCCTAAACAATTACTCAAACAACTTTACTTACTGTATCACTCTTACGCGCTTGCAGTAAGGTTGGAAATGCCTCCGGGGGGCTGTTGACGAGTTGTCGCCGAAGACGTCGCCAGATGGTCTGACAGGATGCGTTGTGTTTTGTTAGAAGTGTCAAAGTAATAGCCTTTGTACTTGACTTGATAATGAGAGGATGCAAAGGCCGTAAATCTGTTATTTGTAAAGTATGGAAAAGATGCTTTTAATTAGATAAGCAGGCATTACGGGGACGTGACAATGAGCCTATTTGTGAATAACAACTGTTGTTGTTATTCACAAATAGGCTCATTTGTTAATTAACATCATAATCCTATTAGTCCTGTTGGACTAATAGGATTATGATGTTAATTAACATTTCTCAATAGAAATAGTAGGTGTCAAACCTATCAACTAATGCGGGTTGATGAACAAAATATGATAAAAAATAAACGGGCCCACCCCAGAATGGTCTTGTGCCTACCCCAGGCTATAGGGCTCACCTCCCGCCTGACCGCATTGCATCGCATCGGCCATGGCGTCTTAGGGTCCAGGCCGCCCCCTGAAAACTAACTCTAGATACGCCAATGCGTGCAAGAAGCACAAGGAGATTGTACCTAATTGATTGTTTCTGTTTGTAGCTCTCATAGCTTCGACATCTTTCTAATGAATTAGATGATCCTACACACTATCACGCCTGTATTCCCCAAAGGGTTAGGCAGAGGTGTACCAATGTACACCCACAGTTTGCCGGTATGTTTAGGTCCCATGTGACAGGGGGCGAGCCTATTGCCATTCACCTGGTACAAATCCTAACTCCGAGCTGCTACTGAGAATTTTATAGAATACCCAATAACACTTTTTGCTCGAACCCACGACCTTTAGCGTAGCAGTCGCGCTTAGGATCACTAGCCTATCGAGGCAGTCCACTAGTAGAGATTCTTTCATTTGAAAAGGTATACTTTCATTACCTAGGTAGGAATGATGCGTTAGAATTCCATTGCCTGAAGATCTGATGTACCTATTATCGGAGATGAACTGAAATTTAAAGTCGCATACAATACAATAGAACTTCTCAATAACGAACGTGTTATGAGTTGGTTATTGTACTGAAAATCAAAGAAAATGGCTGATTAGTTTAGTTTCTTGGACGTGGTGTGTTGAGGTAATATATTTTTTCTGGTTTGATTATTTAGTTTCGTATCGTATCGTATCGGAAATACCTTTTCAAAAAGTTTGCCAAGTCAGTTGTCTTTGTATTATAGATTTTTATCTTCTAACTAAATGTTATGTTTAAAATACACAGTCGTAGGTCATACCTACATATGTAAACACATCAACACGGTCTAGGGATATTTCATACTCAATTAAATAACTCGAAAAGTACTGGCCGCATTGGAATCTTTTATACACCGATTTGTTCGTAATTTATCTCGGACTAATTCCAAATTCAAATTTTTGAAAATTCTTTTGTTTCGGTGGCATAAAAATGTCTTGATGTGTAGGAGAGGGAATTTTCATTTGTGCGAAATTTAGAAAACGATACGAATTACGATTAGTTACAGTTTTTTTTAATTTTTAAACGAAAGATAAAGTTAAAATTGAGGTATTGTAGCCATGCAACGCCGACATTTGACGAGGGCGGAGATGTTACGAGCTGTGGGAATGCTGGAAGCTGGGTCTGTTCAGCGTAATGTTGCTGAGGCCATAGGGACCCACCAAAATGTAATTTCAAGATTGTGGACACGCTATCGTGCCACAGGTGAAGTAGCGGAGAGGCACCGGGGGCCAAGTCGCATCACTACCCCCAGACAAGACCGATTTTTGCAAATTACTGCGCGAGCTCAACCAAATGCAACGGCGACTCAATTGGTCCAAAGGCTGCGAGTGGAACACCAAGTGCTTGTGAGTGACCAAACTGTAAGACGGCGACTGCATGAAAGCAATCTACGCTCTCGTAGACCACTCCGAGTCCCACCTTTACGGAGAGGCAATCGTGGACGACGATTAGAATGGGTTCGGAACCACGTGGACTGGGGCCGTGAGCAATGGTCCAATGTGCTGTTCACGGATGAATCCAGGTTCGGCTTCCATCCAGATTCACGAAGGACGCGTGTTTAGCGAGTTCCTCGACGATGGAGCCGTCTCCAGAACCCTCAGGAAGTTCACCCATACCAAGGAGGAACAATTATGGTTTGGGCAGGAATTCGCCTTGGAGGACGGACGGATGCGGGGCAATATGACGGCAGAACGATACGTCCAACAGGTGCTGGGGCCCGTAATCTTGCCCCACAGAACACAAATGGAGCAAGATTTCCTGCTCATGCACGACAATGCCCGGGCACACACGGCGAGAACGGTAGCAGCTTGGTTACATACACACAATGTTAGGGCCTTAGACTGGCCTGCTCAATCGCCAGATCTAAATCCCATTGAGCATGCGTGGGATATGCTGCAAAGAAGAGCTCTGAAGGAAGTTCCAGAAAATGTGGCTACAGAAGATCAACTTTTTGCGCACCTCAGAAGGACATGGGACAATATTCCGCAGCAAGATATTGACAACCTTGTTCTGAGCATGCCGAATCGTTGCCGATGTGTTATGAACATCATGGGCGCTTTCTCAGACTACTAACTTCAAGTTTATAAACACAAATTAAATGATTTTTCTATTTTTTTCAGTTTTTACTCACAAATTAAAAGTTAATTTTCGTTCATTTCCGTCTATGCTTCATTTTTTTCCATAAAATCCTTAAATTTTAATCTAAGTACCTTAACCATTATTAAAAAATGGTAGAATATTAAATAACGTATCTTTTAAATATATACATGTCATATAAATAATTAACACATTGATAGTAATTCGCTTTTTTTAAAATATCCCTAGACCGTGTTGATGTGTGTAATTAATATTGAAGGCTTTTGTGCTTTTTCGAAACCTTGGAAGAACTGTTGCCATACTATTTTATTATATTTTTCAATTCTAAGTCAGTATTCATAAATAAGATGACTGGACCAATTCAAAATTAATGACATAACGTCCCCAACAGATGCGCTTACGTACATAACGTGAAGTATGGTCACCGCACACCTCACTGCTGATCACATCTACGTAGTTATCTAGTATAAACAAATGGCTGGCGACACTTTGTTTCATTAGTATTAGTCGTTATGTGCTGTAAGTAATCCCCCTAAATTCACAACCGCAGTATTTTTGCAGAAGCTAATTTAATATAACATTATTCTCACATCAGAGCGCACAATAGCTCGCCGAAAGTTTTATGCGTCTCCATTGTTCGGAGTGGTTTACAACTCGTAAAAACCGACGTCCCCCGCTAACTATTGTTATTATTTGTTAATTAATTATAAAGTGCGGCTCCGCGGCCGCCCCTTGCTGTGACGCGGCTCAAATAAACGCGACACCGATACTCCTAGCCGTACAACTAGGTACACACTCACTTTTTATTTCTTGCTAAAAAGGGTACCTTTATTTACAGAAATGTATTTAGATCTCTTTTGTCTTTCGCAAAGATAATACTTACTACCTTTATGTACCTATACATACTTAGGAACTCACCGAATTTGAACCAGGAAGCTTATAATATTATGTTATTTACTATAATCGACTTTAATTAGTAACGAGGAAGGAAACCAGAACGCAGCGTACAATAGTGTTCACTGAGGAAGTACCTGTGATAGGGTTCTGTAGGTTTGTGCAGGTGAGAGACTTGTCGCGCTGTGTGGGAGCCAGTGCACGACACTCGGGTATGTTCTCTAGGTACCTTATACTTCCACATAATATACTCACTCTGTAATATGTGTGCTTAGGTACCACGCTTACGTAAATAAAATAGGTATTCAATTCAATCTATATGAAACTGAGTTGGTAACCATAATACTTAATATTTTTCTGCCACTGTCCAAAATTATTCTGAGATATACTTATGACCAATTAGGTAGGTACCAATTATGGACAGATAATGAGCTACTGTGTTAGTTCTTTTAATCACGTTGTTATAACGGGAAAACCGTACTCTTATATTTTGGTAATTAAATAAGGATATTGTTGTGTAAATAAAAAGTTATAAGAGTGCATGTTAGACGCACGAACATGCTGCTGTCGGTCACGGGGACCTACATAGCTGTCGGCGTTGTTGCAATGCTTGAGCCTGTGGGTGTATACTACATAGATTATCTTTAAATAAAGGCTGGTACTTACTTAAAGTTAGATCTTTCAAAAAGTGGTGTTCGTCATATAGAGTCTGCACTCTATATGGCGACTAGGTACTCAATTAATTCTAGTCCACTCGAAAATTGGATGCGCCCCTAAATCGACTCTACTGGCAGGGATCGGATCGGAATATTTCAACATTGTCCAAACACAAGTATGTAGTATATTTTGATGTAACTCTTGCCATTTTGGAAAAAAAGAAACATTTTTCTCGTTCATATCTCACCCTTATAACCGGATTTGCGATGTGCGACAATAAAGCTGGCAGTTGGCACGTGGACGGCTCGCCATTCGCAACGCTCCGGGTGCTACGGGCCCCGCACTCTGCTAACTGCCAGTTTTTCTCGAAAGCACCCATCGAGGTACGCAATTACAAGGAACGCGTTACATCTTCCGCGCCGCCTTACTGCGGAACGAGTTCAAGCGACCAGTTGTACGATGGCCGTTAGATATATTCGCATCATGAGTAATTTTATATATTATCCTGGGGGTATAGCGATATGTATAGGTGACCGATCAGTAGATTTTAAATCAATTAAAACCTACAGTATTGGCATAATTTTTCGGTGCGTGATGATTTAGGAGGGAAATGAGGGTTGCCAATGCCATCGTCGTACCATGCCGCATGCAACTTAAGTGCTTAATGTAATCTGAAGCATCTGAGTATGGATTCCTATGCTTTCGCAGAATCCCTAGAATGACATTCAGGACCTTTTTCATTATAATGTATAAAAGCCTCTATGAATGTTAATGTGCAAATAGTACGAGTGTTGCGGCAACCGGTTGCCTCCTGCCCCTGGTGCTGGCGTATGTCGCGGTGCGGCGCGCTGGCGCGACTCGCTTCCGGCGCAATAAAAACAATGCGCCGATGCGAACCTTTACTGCGGCAGGTTTCCGGGCGCGCCCGCGCCGCTTGTCGCCCCGCGGTCATTATGACGCCACTTGCCAATTGCCGCCCAGACCTTTATTTTGACACTCGTGCGTACTGTGCTTGAGTAGCGTTCTGTAATGCCTGCGGGCTTTAGGATGGAGTACGAGGAAGGCGATGAATCGTGTCTATCTAATAATAGTAGAGTGTGGGCATTGGCAACCCTGTGCCTAAAGGGACTTGTAATTGCACCACTGCCATTGCTGACAGTTCGTACCTGCGTGTGTAGTTCCTATGTGTGTTTTACATGACGATGGTAGAGGTGCACATTCCCGTCGCCGCCCACTTTCTACGCACACAATGTTCTCGAACAAAGAGCAATCAATCAAGTTATCTCATCTTCCTAGAATACGGCGATGTGATCGACAACACGTGAACGTTGCGTAGCCGCGATCCTTCACCTCCGCCCCGTTATCGCGCAGATAATGCTCACAAATAGGGTACTGATTGACGTCAGCGCTCCCACCGCGCGAGGTAAGCGCGATATCGCGCGGCCTGCGACCCTCCTATCTCGCTAGATTAGAGGCCCTGTCCACCTAGCCGGCCGAGCGGCAGCCCCGTGCCCGATTCCACAAGGCTCAGTTAAATACGGCGCAGTACGAGGCGTTAACCTTACAGTTTTGACGTTTGTTGTTGTTATAATCGTGTTTCAGACGCTATCGCGGGTCACGCCGCGTGCAGGAACTGGATCAGGCGTCATACCTAAGTAGGTGTATGTGTTTACGATCAATATGTTTTGTTCGCGTAGATGTCATATAGTCCAGTGATATACCTACGTACCAGTAGTGCTAATTAGAGATGGACCTCCAGTAATTACGAAAAATAATGGGGCATCAGTCTGTTATCGTGTTCAGCGTGTCGAAGCCTGCACGGGAGGGGTTGATCCGTCGAGCTCGTGGCTAAGTTCTGTGATGTCAACATAGACTGAGATACGCTGAGAAGAACATAGGTGTGGATAGGTAATTGCCTCTACATGCATAGGAGTATATAGGGGGGGGGGGGGGAGGGGGCTCACCTTCCGTCTGACTGCATTGCATTGCATCGGCCATGGAATCTTAGGGGCCAGGCCCCCCCTGAAAACTAACTCTAGATACGCCAATGTCTACATGAAGTAAGAATGTTGAAGAAGATCCTAAAGCTGGGTAAACTTGCCCGACCCTTAGGAAGCGCCCTTTAGCTATCTAGGTTAATTAATTTTATTTCTGGTTGCGCTTACAGACCGCTTTTGGTAACTATTTACACGCTACCTTATGTATAAATAGAAAATGGCCCAAATTGTTTACAGTGAACATGTCTGAAAAAAGATTCTTGATGACCCAGCGGTTAAGGCGCCTGCTTCTCATACATGTAGTCGCGGGTGCGATTCCGGGCAAACCAACAGACTGGCGACTTTTACAATGTAGTATAATAATATGTACTTTCTAAGTTTATCTTGGTCATGTTAGATATCGGTGAAGGAAAATATCGTGAGGAAACCTGGACTTATAATGAATATAAGTCTGAAATCGCCATACCGCCTTGAGCAAATGTGGTAATCAATGCTTGTGCCTTCTCGGTATGAGAAGCCTTTGCTCTGCAGTGGGATAATAATAGACAGGTATTTTATTTTTATGTTTGAAATACAATTAAGTCAACAGTAAACAAAAAATCTTCAAAACAATTAAGTGCCTGTAGGTAGGACCTACTTTACTTTTCAGGTGCCACCTCAGCACAGACCGACTAACAAGCTGCTCGCTGTCTTTAGCTCTGCCCGCTAGTAAGAAATGCAACTTATTTCGTCAACTGTAAGATATTTATAGGCAGGTAGGTACCTCAATTAATTAAGTAAGTATTAGATGTGTGTAATGCAATAGGTAGCGCTAATACTTATCATGTATTATTACATTGTATGTACTACGAGCACGCGGCTTATCTGGGGGTTTTACCATACTACTGTTTATACAATAAACTTGTGTAATTATGTAAGTATTATGATTTAATGTGCCTTTGTATTTATTTTTATTGTCTAACTATGTAATCCATCCTACGTAATTAGGTATATTTTGATATTTTGATCCAAAAGACCACAATTATGTGAAAGTTTGGTACATAATATATATAGTTTGAGAGATCTATGTTACTGTACTTTCTGATCCTAAAATAATTTGCTGATGTGAAATAATAGGCATACCGCATACCGTAACTATGTTTGACAGTAGTAATAGTAAAACATAACGTCCAAATATGCGGAATGATTATTCTAATTAAAAATAGTAACTAGGTAATTGACAATCAAAGTTTGAATCCCATTTTAATATTGAATTATATATAACTAAATTCAGATCTTTGTTACGACAAAATACCTAATTAGGTATGTCTCACAAAAAAAAAATGTTTTTGTACAAAGTTTAACACAAAACTTATCACGACTTCGAACACTTTCGAACTAATTAGTACGCCGAAAAAAAAAACAGCTTAAGGATAACCGACAAAGCCTCGCGCACCTATTTTTGTCTGAAGGGTTTAAAGGAACCTAACACGAAGGGGATGAGTATTGTCCGCTTGGAACTTACAGCTGTCAGTGTTAATCAGAACGATGTCAAAATAATAAATAAGTAGTTGCCAAAAAGCACTTAATTTTTTTACTGAATTTTTGGGAACAAAACATAATTATTCCAATGTTAATATCCCTTTAAAACCTTGTTCTGATTCACCCCAATTGACAGTATCTGTTTTGATGGTTACATTTTTTTTTTCGAAATAAATTAATGGTCTAAATAACGCAAATTGCGTGTAATTTTCAATACTCAATACTCAATATATTTATTGCTTCCACAAGTACACTTAGATGGTAGGTTTTACAAAGATATTGATCATTGTGGACCCTGTCCGGCACTGCAAATGGTAGGAGAGAGGAAGAGGGCTTTTATTTGTCTAAATATATATTTCTAAATGTATCTATAATGAATTGCAATTATTTATTTAAGCATGTACATACCTTATTTAATTTAATTTAGCATTTATCATCAAAGTATTCGTTGATATTATAATAGCATTTGATTAATAGAAATTGTTTTAATTTATTTATGAATATATTATTTTTTTGTTGTTCTTTAATTATATCGGGTAATTTATTGTAAATTTTTATTGACATAGCTAGAGTACTTATTGAGAGCATTTTTAGTTTAGAGCCTGGTAAGTTTATTCTGTTTTTATGGCGTAGTGTATATCTCGATTGAATGTTATCTCTAGTCGTGTATAGGTGTGGGTAGTTTCGCACGAATTTACATATTTCTAGAATTCAGTAAGTAGTTAGGAGTTAGCTTTCATTAGGAGTAGGTAGGAATTGTAGAACATTATCTACCGACGTGTACTATGCCTACGGACCACAGAGCACTCTTAACGAACACCGCCACGTAGGCAGCTCGCTATCGGCGCGCACGTCGGACTGACCTGTTTTCCTCAATCGACTTCCAATCTGCGTACTTCGGTACCTACGAGATAAGCTCGTGACCTGGATGTCGCTGTTTGCTTCTTTTCTCCAGTTTACGTTCCAATTAGGAATATTCACGTCATGAATTATTAATTATACGTAAAGTGATATTTTCCATTAATCACTTGACGCACGTTACTAAATACATGATTGTGTAAATTGTGTTGTTGTATGTGTACTTACTATTTACTTTTCACTAGTCACTAGGGTTACCTTAATTCTATTTTTGTACTTTTGTTAGGTGTTGTTATAGCGGCTATAGTACACACAGACAGAAAAAAAACAGTAGAAAATAAAGTAAAATAATAAAATTGAAGAAATACGAAGAATAGTGTGTGAAAGTTTCAAGTGACTACTTATTATGGTGCAATAGATCAGCCCTGTGACAGACGGATAGACAGCGGAGTTTTAGTAATCCGCACCCTTATGGTACGAAACCCTAAAAACGGTTCTGTACATTGCACCTATCATCGATATATATAGGTGAGACCTAGGGACTTAGGTATTACGTAAAAGTGGAAGGAAAATACAACTTATAACGCATTTAGACATTACCAAATAATGAACGTTTGTCGGTAGGAGGAAAAGTATGTTGAAATTCATACGCAGGTAACTACACAGTAGGTACACAACAGGTAGGTATTTACGGTGTCGTGTCAACAAATATGTTTGTTAATTAAAGTATTTTCCAGCGCGGCGTAGCACGACACTTTACGTACATCCGCACCGCACTGCACATTATACTCGTAGATATTATAATGACGGGAATTGGCAACTAACTGCTAACAATAACTGGGTTATTAAATTTAAAAAAATGCGCATGTTCCTCAAAACCTACGTCATTCAACATTCAAAGGACAAATTAGTGCAAAAAAGAAGAATGGCACTTTTAGTTTTCCAAAGCTGAATTAGCTCTATCCAACATTCGATAATGCAATTATCGGGCAGGTGGCATCGACCGCTAGTGATTTTATGGTAATTTAACATAAACTACACAAGATACACAAACAATCACATAAACAAAGTATTTCAAACAATCTGTTTAATGTTTAGACACGTAGAGCTACTTACGCCTCTAATAAATAATAATGAATTTATTATACCTTATCCACGATTCTGATTGTGACTTTTGTTGCTTGCTCGTGAATTGTAAAGGTGCCAAGATAATTATGTTCAGTTTTTATTATTTTGTTTGGTTCATCAGATGCTTACAATGTTGTCGTTAATGATGTCCTTTAAACTAGCTGTGTCTATAAATATAGGTATGTTGTGTTTTAGAAGCTTCTATCAATAACTAGCTTCTGTTTCGCAGTTCGCCCGCAAAACAACATCTCTTGGATAGGAACACTACTTGAATGTCAGTATTGGTATTCATATGGGGCGCGGAAGACCAAAGTTACAATCGTAAGATTAATCGTAAGCCAACTTGTCATTAATTTCATGATGTGTCGGAATTTTAGCTAAAGATATGTTCTGCCTTTATTTGCAATATCACACATTTAACGAGTTTCTCTGAATATCTCATGGGCATTAAATAAAAGCAGCAATAATAATAAAATGGAGAACTTTTTAGTATTTCATTATGTACCTAACAAACACAAACTAGAATGTTTTACAGGAATTCTTTCGGGTACATCTGACCCCGAGGTCAAAACCCCCTGGAAATGTTACCACAGGTATAGTTTTGTTTTCAACAAAATTAAAACGTTTTAAAGGTCATGTAATTTTTTTCCGTTCGTGTGTTTCATGTAACTTCGCGTTTAGCACACGTACACACGAGTTATTGTAATTAACAGTAACTAATGGAGGATATTACGTCAGTTAATTCGTGTTCCAGTTAAATAAGTTATCAAACAATGCTCTTACTTCACCGCGAATGGTGGGCGTATAAAGATAACTATTCACGAACCGCTTTTGTGATCTCGATTCCGTAGCTGTAGCACTTGTATGGAGGAAGCTTGTTAGGATCACCTTTTAACGAACTTTCCTCATTGTTAACCTATGAAGCATACTAACATTGACCAAAGATTATTATGACTATCCAATACCTAATATGTAGATACATATATAAAATTGACCTGAAAGGGTTTGTGTGGAATTGTTTAGTAGTTTTGCATCGGAGGGTCCTATTGCTAAACAGCAAGAAAGCTGTTCTCCACAGCAGGAAACGTAAAAAAAATGTTAAGGTGGTTACAGTAGTCACAAAAATGGTTATGCTGGTATGGAGTAGCCGCCGCCGTCATGTTTGTGTGGCGGGAAGCAGCGATAGATTATAATCTTATCAGACAATCAGCCCATGAATGCTCCGCCTTACATAATTATAATAATTGCATGGCAGCGTCAGCTCGTTGGTGTGTAGGTGAAGCGCATAGATTACGCGCAATGGACGCGCGTTGTGCAATGTGCCCGTTATTGATGTGCCGACTGACGGCTGAGCATCGCGAGTTATTGCATTGCTGGCACTCGTGTTTACCTAGTGCGTTAACACGAAGCCAGAAACGTACCAGATACACACCTTTTTAACAATACGGAATATGTAAAATTTCTCCAATAGCTATCTAGTTACCTAATTAGGAAGATAGGGATAAAAGTTTTTTTTTTCGTCCGCGGCATTTGATATTTTGTTTGTATTTCACGAGACATGTTCATGAGACATTTTTAATAAATCTACATTTATTAAAAATGTCAAAGCAACTATGTGCCCACAGATATTACAGGCAAATCCTAGTCAAACATTTGGATATACTGAAAAAGTGACATTTCATCACATAAGTATGACATTAATACATACGCGTACACAAAAACATGCAAGAGCAAGAGTTGCAATTTAATTTAATGAACTTGTTTATAGTTGAAGACACGTAAAGTGCAGCGTGTCGGAGTCCATCCCTGTGCGGCGCAGCGACGACTCTCTGTAAACACGTCGTCGCCGTGACAGCTTTATTCAAACACATTCAACTAGTACAAAATGAAAGAGCTTTTTATGCGGACGCCCTTTTATTTTTAGACAAATTTATTAAAACAGGTGCAATTGGAGTCGCTAAGGTATCACAATGTCCGCGGTACAGTATGTATATACCCGCGGAAGTACACTTCAATATCGTTTGTAATATTTAATTCAAAGAGCAACTGGTTGTCTAAATAAATATAAATATAAAATAAATATACCATCACGCCTGTATTCCTGAAGGGTTAGGCAGAGGTGCACCAATTTAGGTACACCCACAGTTCGCCGGTATATTTAGGTCCCATGTAATAGGGGGCGAGCCTATTGCCATTAACCGGGCACAAATCCAAACTCCGGGCTGCTACTGAGAAATTCCTAATGGAAAAACCCAATAACACTTTTTGCCCGACCTGGGAATCGAACCCGGGACCCCTTGCTCGGCAGTCGCGCTTGCGACCACGAGACCAACGGGGCAGTTGCAACGGGGGGTTGTCTAAATACTTGTCTTGTTTTAGATTTTTTATCGTTTTCGCCAAAATAGGTACCATGTCATCATCACATGGCATGTCTCTTTTTAACTGACTTCAAAAATCAGCGAAATCTAATTAGAACTAAATATGTAAAATAATTACACTTTCTGTAATAAAACAAAAATGTAAAATATAAAGGTTGATTCTGAGTGATTCTTCTGTTTTTTTTAGTTGTAATTATTATGAAACAGTTACCTATCTTGTTTTAGGTAGGTGCTACCAACACTGGTCTCACGTAAGGTGCTTCCCAGTATTCACTTTCTCGGGACGGGAGAGAGAAAGGAGGGTCCCCCGTCCCAGCGGCCGCCGCGGTAGACGATCCGGGCGTCGGGAGCCACGAGACGACTCCCGGCCACCGTAGACGCGGGTCTGTGGACGGTGAGCAATGGGTAGCTCACCGTCCGTACGTTCACTAGCGACAGACCGTGTCGACGGCGCGTCCGTGTTCCACGCGCGCCTCAAAGAGATGTCAGCAAATTGGATGGGGCCACTGAGGGCCGATGCCTGCCGGGGCTGCGGGTTGTTCGAAAGAGATACCGCGCCCCCGGAACGCAAAGGGCACATGAAGGAACATAGACGGGTTTTAGTCAGTAAAAGTCTGACACTCCCTCCCGCCCCGCCCAGGGCGGGGGAAGTTATTTGATGATTTCCCGTCTTTAAAAAAAAAAAAAAAAAAAGTATTCACTTTCTTCCAATTAGCCGCTGACATAACTTCTAATACCTCTAACAATCCCATATTACACTAGCCTAACGATCGGTGAGCCAATCACCATTAGGATGGATCTGTTATCAGCGTAATAAGGTAAAATTTCCGTCACTTCAGATAACGCACGACGTCCGTCCGTCCCACGCATGTGTGTGTGCACGAGCGTGTACCTACGCGACGCTGTAGTGTGTGTGTTATCTGGCGCACTCATTCATACGTCGTCGTATCGGTGTGGCATGTCGGTGCATTTGCGTACGCGCACGGACTAGCGATGCCATTCATAGATGGGTAGACAAGTGCGCTATTTTGATTGAATTTTACAAAATATTTTCTCCAATTGTGTTGGTATTCTTTCTAGCTACTTATCTATTCTATTAAGAAAATGACTTATACCATTGACTTATTTTTTAAATCTCATTCACTTTCTCTCTGCAAACTCTTTAGACAATTAGACATCTACCTAAAGGCCGTTTAAAAATGTTCTTCGAGATTGACATCAATTGCGCGAGACATTGAGCGATGCTACTGGTAAATAAATCTACCAGCAAAAGCTATAAGAAAGAAAGATTATATAGCATATTTCCGGTGTGAGCCCAATCATCTATATTTAAAGTCTTTTTAGTGGAGGTCTTGATGAGCTTGGTGACTCTGATGCATGTGCATCAGTTGGTGTAAGGTGAGCGCTGTACGTACTCCCGGCGCCCCTGGCCCCTGACCGCGCGTATCGTGCGCAGATAACGCGCAGTGCGCGCGCGCATGTGTGCGTTGCACGCGTCCGCCGTACCTCGCACTCCTCGCAATTAATGTACTAGCTATTTATAAATACATTATGTAGTTAATGCAAGCGGCAAAATAACTTCCTTTTGGTGGTAAATTTTTTTTTGGTGTTTGTCTTATTGGTCTAGTAATCTAGTTGATAGCGGTTTGGATGATTTGTGTGTTTGCATTCTGCATTTATTGCTCAGTTAGTAGGTAGTGTATGTGTGGTGCCGACGGAATAATGTTCAGTATGTCGGCTTCTGTATGAAGGTGTAACCAGATTGACTTTCATGTCCTTTATTCAATTTGAATTCATTACCAACACTCGAATCGTCACACCGGGACGTGGCTAATCTGCTAGCGGCAGAGGTATAGGTACTAGAAGAAGTACTTGTATTTATATCAGACTTCACCTTTCACGATAACTTTTGCATCTACTTCATTATCTAACTAGAGTCTAGCTAAGATAAATTAAAATGGCGAATTTGCTAGAAAATTCATTTCTTTAAGAGAGGTACTACTACCAATCCACTACATTTACCCGATACCTATCAATCTTCTGTAATGAGTATCGCTGATAGTCCCTCTCTCCCTCTCTCAGGTTCTCCAGTACTTCAGCGTCGAAGGAGAAATACAGCCGCCTCTCGTTACAATGACGTGCACTGATTAAACAAATAAGTATCGCTCGTACATTACGCACTGAAGACGACTCTCCGTACGCACGCCCGCGCTCTGCGCCTACACACTGCCGGATTTTTATTGAAAGTCAAATCTAGCTACATACTCTAGGTACTTTTTTAATGTATAAGAAAATCTTGTTAGTCCTGTTAAGTCTTCTTGGAAGTTAAATATAGTACTAATGTCGAAGAGGAAAGTAAATATTCTAGTCATCATCTCATTAGATTTTTCCAGCTAAGTACAAAGAAAAGTTCGGAAATATTTTAGTAATATTGTGTCTTTTAATAATGAAAATAAACAAGTAATTATTATTGAACTGCAAAGAAATTTAATAAATGTTGGCAACTTTTTTTCTTCTATCGGTAAGCGGGACACGCGCGCCCCGTGTGTACCGGGCCGGCTGTCAGCGAATTCTTCCAATCTGTGTAACGTCTGGTGATTCGCGTTCCACTTATTATCGTACCGTGGGCATTTGCATAAGAATAACAAGGAGGATTATTGATGTCGCCCCCCGCGCACACCCGCGCCCCCCGCCCCCCGCGCCCGGAGCTGACACATGTGGATAAGAGGTAGAGGTTGCGGAGAACTAGCCAGCTTCCACTAATGTTTGGTATTACATTTTATACAGTTCGGTAATAAATGTTAGACTGTGGTGACTAGGTAATTACTTATTGTTGCAGTGGAGATAATTTCACCGCGGCTCGTTCTGAGAATGATCTACTATAAGTAATTAATTATATTTTGTTTTAATTAGCGCAATCAGAACGTATGTAATAGAATAAGTTGGAATCGCCAGTAAGACAACGTGTCCAACAGCCGGCCACGCGGCCGCCCGGCGCCGCCCGCGCCCGCTCGTGGCTTGCGCGACGCGCTAATGCTTAATTTTGTTCTCTTTTCATGTTTGCTCTGTATACATTTCGTCTAAAATGGAATGGAATAATTTGACGTAAGGCAGGCGGCGCCGCGGTGCGGTGGCAAGCTTCAGTTTTACGAGGAGGCTTCGGCTGCAGATACCCCACAGCGTCATAAATAACCCACTTATTTATAGGTGCTTATTGCGAGCTATAAATACAGCCTGATCCTGAATAGTAATGCGGAGATTGAAACATTACGCTAACAGCACTGCCTCGCAAGTGTGGCGTGACGTCAGCCTACGTATAATGTTGACTCAGGCATTTTTGAATTCCTGTACACATTACGGTTAATGTTTACTAGCTTCATAAATTATATGTTATAGCACGTCAACGTACGGCCGCGGCCCGGGATACCACGGTCGGTGTAATTATGTTGATGTAATCAAACGACCGCGCTACTAGCAAGGAGCGGATATAAACACCCACCGTGTGTCCCCTGAACGCATACCTTACTACTTTAAAGAAGGGGTCATATATACTACATTTGAATTAGGTTGAATGTTTTAAAACATTAAATTATTACAAAACTAATAATGCCAAATACATTAATCGCAGCACAACAGGGTTACGTACCTGCACGAGTCAATACTTTTAGAATAACATTAACGTGGGTCCAGCATGAACTTGCATCAAAGTTATTTAAGTGAAAAGTTTGTACTACAGAGCATTAGTAAGTTAAGCCACCTCTCAACGACCGGTGCGATTCAATTAACAACCTCCGTAGCACGTGACAGCTACGAACTTGCTACGGCAGCTACGCGGCTACGAGTTACGACGGTGAGCCGCTACGGTGCTACGTGATCGGGAAATACACTGCTACGATTTACCTTTAAACGTTTGGAAAATTGGATTTTAGTTGCTTTTGTTCGAGTTCATTAACTTAATATGTTTGCCAATCGTTTACGTTGCATGCACCTGAAATATAAATTGAGTTAATTAATTCAGTTTTATGAAACGTAATTAGTTCTACGTATTTCCCACTACTATAAGATTATATACGTCGACTTCATTTACTAAACGCATATTGTTTTAACGGGAACAGGAACTAAAAGTTTCCCGCTTCATCATAACACTGAGTTTTAGTTCAAACAAATCAAACCCAAATCAGTGTTTTCGAATCAAACAGTTCCGGTGGAGTGCGAGGGGCGGGTGACCCCGATCGGTCGCGAACTAAAACTGACCGCTCAAATCAACTCGTCCAAATTAACCTTAAATAAACTCAGCCGGTCGGACAAACGGTTTTGTTCCTTACATTTCCCACGATTAAAATTCTAAATTCCCTTTTTGCCGGCAGTTTCCGCGGGAGGTGTGTTGGGTACAAAGCGGCCTGTCCCTAAATCACGGCCAGGCTCGGGTGCAATTCAGAGCGGAGTTACTTAATTCAATCATGATAACTGCGGTCCCCGGCAGGCGCAAGAAATAAATTGACCAATGACCGCTGTAGCGAGCCGCCGACGTGCAGGGCTGCCACTGTCTGTGCGGGGCTCCGCACTCAACCTGTGCTGGATTGTTTCAACACGGTGAAAGCGACGACTTGTATATGTGTAATGTTCTCGTGTGTGTGGTCTTAGCTTTTATTCCCTCTTATGTTCGACTTAATCACGCGTACACGTTGCTTATTTAAATTATTTTAGTTCATATCCAAGTTCCATTGTACCCAATCTGGAGCAGACATTACATTGTTTCACGTACACTCGGACAAACTATTAGGCATACAAGTACAACTTACAAGTACGTTTAACTGACGTTATGAGTGTGCTGAGCAGGCAATTTCTTTACATCACTCCTTAGTTGGTAAGCCGCCGTAAGTTTTAAAAGTCATTTAAGAAGAAAGATGAATATTTTTGCCTGTACACCAAACCGGTTGTTCGCGTGTACATAAGAAATAAATGATTACTTGCCGACAATACAATGAGTATTGTAAATATCGAATATTCATGTGATCGAGTGATTTATGATGCGCCTCGTATTATGTATTCGCGTGTATTGGCTCGATATTGTTTACCTTACTTGACATTCAAATGTATTTTCCTGCGAGTCACTTATGTTCGATTGTACACGAAGTAACAAAATGTTCGCAAGTTTCCTACTAGCTTTTTGACGGCTGAAAAATCTTCTATACATAAAACACTACTATCCACTTCTATATAACAAATAAACTAAATTGTCGGTTTGTTAAAATAACAGCTTTTTACTAAATACCTGATTTTAAAATGTTTGTCTTTCTGTCTGTTTGTTCCGGCTAATCTCCAAAATGGCGGGATTTTCACTAGTAAATAGCTGATGTTATAAGGAGTAACTAAGACCTTTATTTAAGAAAAAGAATTAGGGTTCCGCGCAAAAGTCAAAACTCCAAGAAGTCCGCCATTCACGCGGAAAAGGATATGTTTTCATTATGAAAATGTAATTTTGAAAGCAAAAACAGCGCTATGCGGCAGCCCTACTGTAAAAGAAAGGGCTGTGGTACCTGTCCGGGGCTATTGGGGGCGACCTTGCAGCGCCAGATAACAATTGAGAGTCGCTTGCCGCCGCAAATTCAATATCCAGAGGTGTCGTCGTATCTCCACCACCGCCCCCCCCGACGACCCCGCACCCCCCGCGCGCCCCCCGTGCACCTTGTGTTTAGTGTCCACTAGCCCTCCTCTGTCCACTGTTAAAGGGGATATAACCACTTAACGAGAAGTGAAGTCTGGCTCGAATTGAATTTTGGAACTCCCCACCATGCACTACACCTACATCATTTTAGGTTGGTACAACCACTCTGGAGTTATGCTATCGCTAATGAATCCTAGAATCTAGTTCGTTTTTACAGGAAAAAACTACCCTATGTTGTATTGTTAGATTAATAAAATCAGACAAATGTTTTGTATTCAATCAACATTTCCAAAGGAGAAGGCTCACCTTCAAAACATTTCCAAACTAGAAGGTTCCTTCCTCACAGGAAGGAGTCCTGTATACATTGAGTGGTGCCACAAGATCCGCTGAGGCGGCCACAGCATGCTGGCGAGTGTAGTGATATGCAACGTCTCCGTACAAACGTAACGAACACGCGAACTCGTGGCGCACGTATCGCGCCTTATCAGTACATAGTGAGATACATTTGTTATGAGATAGCACCGATCGGACCGTCCATATTAAACGGCGATTAACCCACCGGCCGCTTGTGCCGCTCTGATTTATGTGAACTATTAAAATCTCCGAAGGCACAGAATTAATTGCACTACTTCAGTGTTGGCTGCTTTATTAATTGGGACCGAGTCGCCTGTTGTTTATGGACGGTTCCCTTTCCTTGGGCGCGGTGGTCGGCGCCCTTATCGTGACCCGGGCCGCTCCAATTTGTCCACTCACGTTTCTGTTCAGTTTCAATGGCTATTAAGGACCCTACCTCTGGTACCGAGCGCGCTAAACAATGTACATGTGTATGCCCTAGTTCGGGATTATGACCACTTTCTAAATGTGAAGCCTCAGCAGCAACTGTGAATACTGTGGCTATTCAGAATTGTATAGTTTTACACTTGTGTAATTATTTAATAAAAAAAATTGATATCTTTCTATTGATTTCGTTAATTCTGAAGTTAAAAACAAACTTATACAAACGAATATCAATCTATTCTCTCCTCACTCGCTACCAACGCGACAAGACATTCTAATGTAGATGTAATAACACCTAGCTATTCAAATGACACGAGGGCACTCGTTGGGGGCGAGTAATTTATAACTTGGACAAACGAAAATTATGTGCGTAGGTAGCCGTCAAAACTCCGCTGGAAGTTTGCACATTTACATATAAATTCGGGCACGTTAAAATATCACCTTGCGTGTCGCGGTGTTCCGAACAAATTAGAACAACAATTAGCGCGGTTGACAAAGTTGCCGCGTGAGGTCGGGCGCAAGTCGCGCCGTACCGCGCCGCGGTCTCACCGCGCCGGGCCCGGTGTTACCGGGCGCGAGCTACATGTGTTGCCAATTTATTTTCCTTGTATAGGTACTTATGTGTTTTTTGTTTAAAACTGTTTTAATTTAATATGTTTTTGTTTGATTGTGATGTGGTTAAGTTTCCCATACGATAGCCAAATTTAGTAATGTAGGTATGTTTATGATATGCTCTTTGTAAAATTGAACAGAAGTTCAGTGTAAAGTTATGAAATAAAAGGTGCTCTATCTAGCATTTGTGTACTTCCGTTATTATTCCTCGCAAGTAGCGTGTTTAGCGGTCGGGATATGAAGCCCTTAAATAAAACATCTCTTACCAAACCTTATAAACAAGATGCTACGGCAAAATATTCCTAACGATAACTCTGTTCGCATTTGAAAAGTGAATACTTGCGTCATTTGGGCAGCAATTAGGCGTGCGCCGCTCCTGACCGCGCGTCTATGAGATATAGCGCACACCTGCGACACGCGCCTGCCGCCGCATCCGACAGTGTGCGGACGCATTTATCTTATCCTTGCAAGAACATGCGCCCACCACTACGCATACGGTAACCCCGAGGGGTACAACTCGCCCAAAGTGGTAGGCTGGTTAGCTGCTTGAAAAATTATCATTTTGGTTTAGGTATCCACACCGACAAAATACCTTTATTTGATAGAACATAAACAGTTCAATCGTTCTTCATTTGGTGTGATCCTTCGATTTCTAATAATTTTTCAACTGCTTATAGCTGATAGGACAGTGGTTGGTTAGAGGTTTTTTGTGTAATTATCAAACCGCTAACATATGTTTATGCGTCCCATAAAAGCTACCTGACTACGGTATTGAAATACCAAGTGAAGGTCCGGATATATTGCTTTAATAATTTACTCACTATAGTTAAATGTTATGCACCTATAACTTGAAGAATTTATAATCTGTGATAATCTATCTAGGCGTACATATAGAAGGTACACTGCAATATAATCCCGTCCCTTAGGTGCCATAACACAGGTCTTGGGCGTCATCACGATGGAAACTAAAAGAAATTTCACACAATCAACCGTCATAAAACTGAATCCGCCTATTTAGATCATCTCAGCTGTCCATGTGTCCTCGGATTTTCGACAAAACCAACTTATTTTTAATCTGAATCTTCACAAAATGGTTCTTGTGGTGTGGTGTTAAGGAGTATTTTGGTGCAGTGGGTAAGTCGGTGTTGTATCACCGAGGTAGGTAAGACAAGTACGCGATAAGTTTTATTCGCGCGGGGAGGTGAGGCCGGCGCCGAGGGAGCCGATAGGCGCGCACTTACGACGATAGCCCTAGGACAGCGCGCCGGCCGCCTGCACTTTACAAGGGAAAGGATTGCGGATATCGATAGTAATTTGACGAGTTGGGGAAACAAAATCTGTTGGATTACGAGATTTGCGCACCTTGATTTTATATGGATTACACTCTTACCATATTATCGTAAAACATAAGACATTATGCATTAAAAACCTGTTCCATTGCCCTTGGTTAAATTTCGACTTGATTATCTAACAGATAATTTCATACAAATGTTTGTTGCTCTACACAACATCACCACTATTCTACCGAAATTTTGTGGCTGTTTTGAGTTACCCTGATGGGCTATCCGGAGCATACGTAACAAACTGGTTTTTATTATAGCTTATGAGCTCTTCAGTTCTTCACACATTTTTCTAAACTAATATTCCCTGTAGTAGATCTAGTTAAACACTACATTAAACAGTGTAATTAAGTAACTCGTTATCAGCGATGGAGGGTCCCGTGCGCGGGCGCGGGGTCACGCTCATAAACATGTTTGTCGCGCACGTTTGACGTAACTGCAATGTGCTCATTAATAGGTGCCGCTGATAGGTGTTCAAACGTTAAGTAATAATAAGTACCTATGAGACGTTGGAATCACGCTGTAGCATACATCTCAATTCAGATCTGACATATTAATACTAAGGAAATAGAAATGTGGCAAGTACTAAAACATTTCAACTATCCTCTAATTTACCTAGGTAATTTTTTTGCAATTAACTGTTGCTGAAATGAAATTGGTAGGTACTACATTTTGAAAGTTAGTAATAGACGAATTGCCCTCAAATCTTATTTCAAATCGGATTTCAAAAGTTAAAGAACTTTCTAGAATGCAGGCGTAATCTTCAGCGTTAAGCGTTACTTACGTCGCAATTAATTACCTACAGAAAACTTTTCTGTTAGACAATTGGCAATTTAAATTACCTTTTCAAATGATCTAAACATAATAATGTAGGTAGATCAATGTTGATATATCAATCGAAATACGAAACAATATTAACATATTTGTGTCGGTTCCACAAATTAAATAATTAATTATTTTATTGTCATCATGCAGAGACAATAGAAAACTAAATTTTATTTAGGTATTCGGCTAATGAGAACAGAAGTATTCGTTTTCCTGAATGCAAACTTGTGGTTGACCAATAATAATGGGTAATTCACAACTCAACTAACAGGTAATTATTTCGTGAGGTAATTATTTTAGAACCTATTTTTAGGTGACCTGTTTTGTAATTATGTACCTACGTATGTTTGACTGTATGACTCGATGACGATCATTGAATTACTTATCTAAGCTGTTACCTTAAGGTATTGTTTATGCTCAGGCAGGTTGCTAGATACTTTATATTTAGAATTAAAGTTTCCCTGCTGAAAATTGAGATATTGATATTTACACTTAGTCAATACTCACCACCAGTTTTAGGATGAAATACCCTATAGATATAGGTACTTGTGGTTATTGTACAATGAGCTGAACTTTAGATAGATGCTGATAGGTTTTTATAGTTATATGAATATGAATGAAAACATACGCATTTGTGTTACTGCCGAGCTCGGCACTAACATGTACTACACAGACAAAGCGGTGCATTGACACCTTCAGCTCTCGCATCAAATGATATCATTCTACAAAAACTTATTTCGTCTTTACGGCCAGTTAGATTTGAAGATTACTTTGTCGGGCGAAAAAAACTGGTGACAGCGAAATTTTCAAATCTCCCGCTAGCCCCCGGCGAACATAAAACGCGAGAGTCGAACGGTCGCCGCGAGGTGCGTCCTCACACAAAACTCAATCTTATCGCAGCTCCGACATATTCCGCGGAATGGCGCGGCACTGCGCGACGTCCCCGTACCCACCGCCTCACAATATCCTCGCTATGAATACAAACAATATGTTTGGTTATCGAGCTCCGTCAATGACTTATAAAGGATTTGCGAGTTGATTGCATGCAGCAATCTAGATGCTTGGGAATTGACGAAAATATGGTGGAAAAGTAATAAGTTGTTCACGTGTGTGGTAGATGTGGTCGGATAGGTCGCCGCGAGGCCGGGGGCGCGGGGGCGCGGGCTGCTTGACGACCGTGAGATCTGCGGCGATAGGCGCCCGCCGGGGATCACTTCGGGTTGACGACCGCCGTCTATCTGTTGATCGTTTGACGTTCTCTCACGAGCACATCCCACTGATAGATTTTACACTTAAATTTCATGGCACCATAATATTTAATGCGGATGAGAAGCTACCTTTGTGACGATACCTACACGTTAGGTACCTAGTATATTTTTTTGAGATCTGTGTTTGTGTAGGTACAATAAGTCATACATACATATGTACCTACTCGTATATAATGACGATATGAGGGATTTCATTAACTTTTAAGTAATTCAAAGTACCGGCAGTTTTTAAAATTCGTTCTGTTTTTTTGAAAATATTAAAGCATTTCTTAATTAAATTGCGGTATTATACTGGATTATCAAATAAAATAAAATTCATGAACGAAAAACAAAGTCGCCCAACAATAACGAAATTGGCAACTCCGTTGATTGCCAAATATGGAAATGAATGAACTAATCGAGAAAACTCAAGAAAAACCGCGCGGTAATGAACGAAATAATAATAAATTGGACCTTAGTTGTCAAAAGGGATCCTCAACAGATTATAAAGAAGTTCGATAAGAGTATTCACGATTCAATCGAGATCTCGGCTCCACTAATCTAATTACGGCTCCACCGTCTCTTTGTGCGCTCGCCGACCGGCGTTTGTTTATTTCCTTTGCCTCGCGAGCTGATATATTTTTTGTTTATATTTTTCGCGGAGTTTGCGAGCGCTCAAAGGCGGACCCGAGTTATGAAATTGTTCAAGCGTTAATTGTAGACGTCCAGTGGCGAATATTAAAGTGGTCGTGTGCGGCGAGGCCGGCGCAACTAACTAGTTAACCTCGCCGGTTACACGGAGCCGCTACTTTAAACGTTGCACACCAATAAGAAAAATCTATTGAATTAGCGAGTTGCGGTGAAGGCGATAGGCATCGCGGCGTGTGGAACGTTCATTAATACTGTTGCTTTTGGAACTGATTCGTTTGCAGGTAAACTCTGTAAAGTTCAGCTGGCTCGGAGTTACATGATATAAGTAGTCGGATTTTGGCATTTAGCAGCGTTTTCGACATAATACGTAATATATGTTATAAGAGCTATTATAAAAGCATAAACGGAAGGTTTAACCTTCATTCTCCCAGGATAACCTTTAACAGCATCAAACATTGATGATGACATAGTAATGGTGAGCACAATGGCTCCCAGATTATTTTCGTTCAGAAAGCACTTGATTCAGTCATTTGTTCGCTGTAGAGCGGTGCGGTGGGCGGCCGACGAGTCGATTTTTTCCTAGTGATTGGTAATCGGCGAAGTCATTAGGAAAGCTACGCTTTGTTTTTTACGTCGAGGGTAATGGCGCGAAAAATGTCGTTAGCGAACAAAACACCAGCCACAGAGGATTCAGGTGAAGAGGTCACTCGTGACTACGTACGTGTAGCTTGGACTGAGACTTTAGACGGTCGATATGGTTGTGGATGTATATTTGACACGCTCAGTGGCGCTCGATGTCGTCAGCAGACATCCGATCATACCTACTTTCGTGATAATTTCTATTTTGAGACACAGTTGCTGGAAGGGTAATTTATTCATAAATTGGATATAATTCCGCTTAACCGAGCTGGCCGTGGCAAAGTAAACTTCGCAAAGGTTCCAGAGTAATAAAACAATGCTGTGCGTAACGCAGTTGGCCGGCGCCCGACCGACGCGCGACTTGAGAACTGTGGAGCGGCCATTATTTCATTACTTTGCCCAATAAAACGAATTAAAACCTAATTAGACGCCGCGATTTTTGAACATTAAAAGAGGGGTGGAATTAATTAGTGGAGGGCAGAGGCAATGATTCCAGTTCGGCGAGTAATTGCCGCTCCACCGTTTCAAATATAAATCAGAGAATGAGTCAAGCGACGAGCGGACGCGCGGCCGCGGCTCCTGTCTCATCTCAAGCTTGCCTGAAGGACTTGCATAACATGGAGTTTAAGTAAAGTAGGAATTTGTTTGTTTTTTGTAATCCCACTAAGGTGTGGTTGCGGTGATCATGCTGCAGTGATCTAATAATCATAGATGAACATTAATTACGTATAGATAAGGCAGTGACCCACAAACACTACGTCTATTATGTCCAGAAAGTTGATTATTGATGCTTCCTCTTTACGTACAGTGTTAGAGCCTGCAATAGCCCCCGCTACCGCCTGTGCCTCGCTCCACACAAACACGTCCAGGAAAAATCTCAGTGTAGCAGTCTTAAGATTCACTTTGAAGGGTGAAACAGATTTCATTGAATCAACGGATGAATTATTCTGTTTGTCCGACTTTTTAAATGTTTGCCTTCGACCGCAGTGTTTGGACTGTAAGAGGGAATGGGGGAATTAGCTCGTCTTGTTACATTGTGCAAATACAGGTACATAGACATTAAAGACGGGCTGGAGTATAAGACGGATGGGCTCAGGAGGTAAACTGAAGACACTAAAGAAATTTTTATTATTTTGTGTTGTATCTGAAAACAAGTGAAAGTGAAGAAATTGTAGAAATGGTAACTTTAATAATAATATTGAATAGGTATCAGAATCAATAAGCTCAGCACTGAATAATCAAAGTTAATTTAACTGGACTATGAATTTTGGCATTTGAAACGAAAATATTTACTTTACCATGAAGTTAACGAAAGCATTCGAAAGTGTTTACCAAATATAAGTCAGTAACTGGCACAAGTTGGTCCAAGTTCAATCAATTATTAGAGAGCGAAAGTAGGTAGTGGAGGCTGTGTTGTTGTGCGCGGGACGACAACCAAGTGGCGCGCCGGCCATTGCTATAAATCCGATAATTTAATAACGATTAACTCGATTCGTTCATTTCACAAATTAAATCGAGTTTCGTTATAGGTTCGCTTTATTAACACCTTCATTTTCATTACAAGCGGCCATTAGTTTACATATTTATTTATTTAAATAAATTAAGAAAAACTAAACCAAACATACAACACCAGTTCAAGCGTTGGGTGCGTATTAACTGCATTTAGAACTAATTTATCAGATCATGACCTTTAGTCGCTATCATTTGTACGAAAACAAATTTAATGTAGATGAAGGACGGAGGCTTCCGGCGGCCATTTGTATAATGGCGGCGTTTCCGGAAGTTTGACAGGTCGGATGAAATGTCGCACGATTTTTTGCAATTAAAGGGGTGCTATCGGCAGGGGTAGATGCGGCGAGGTGTCGGGAGGTGCACCTAATGATCACTGTAATGGTTTTATTGCCTCAACATTTTTGAGAGC
This sequence comes from Caradrina clavipalpis, assembly GCA_932526535.1. NCBI lineage: Eukaryota > Metazoa > Arthropoda > Insecta > Lepidoptera > Noctuidae > Caradrina > Caradrina clavipalpis. The sequence continues at coordinate 243,887 of OW052096.1, forward strand.
CGACCTTATAATTACAGCTTAATTGGAGTCATTATTTTTGAAGAAATCTAATGATGATGAATTGTTACTTGAAAAAACAACATGAATACGAATTTTCTTACGCTTTGAATGACCTTTGTATCAATCAGTTTTCCTACTATCGGGTGTTAATAACATTGGCCTGGCGCCGGTTATCTGCGCCGGCGCTGAACTCTAAGCGAATCTTATTTAATTAATGAACCCCTGATTAGATAGCGTAGTATTATGCGTTAGAATTTCATTGAGATTGGATAATATATAATCTACGCATTCAATCGAGAACCATTACTGACTCTGACTTTTGTTACCTTTAGGTCGATCGATTGCTTACTGGTTAGTTGTGAAAATCACTGAGGTATCAATATCTTGTCATACCATGTTTTTCACACACCTATATATTCAATATGTCCTCCAGGATATATAAATAGATGTGTCAAAATCAACAGACCTGTTGTAGTTACTGTACTGTGCTGTATTTAATGATAGGAGCGTTGATAAATAAATGATGACTATAAAAAAGGTCAATAATCATACCTGTCTGCCTATGAATATCTGTTTGTTAAGTAAATACTTAAACTTTCTTCTTCATCGTCTAATAATCCGTATTGTGACAGCTCCCGGTATTCATTGTTGGTGTAATTTTTCCCGCACCCTTCCTCTGCGGAACACGTTATTCAGCACACAATCAAACTGCCGCCACTCTCCACAAATTAGTTTTGATATTTAAATTAGTCCCGCCGCTGGCGATCGCGGAGACATCTTACTGTCTACGACTAAGAGAATATTATTCGTCTTGATTTTAAGGAAAAAAAATATACTCAGTAAATACATAATAATGGCGAATGTTAGTTAGAGATTGTAGATGAGCAATGATACTTAAGTAAAAGAGCAACGTTATGTATTTTTGTATTAAGGGCCTCCGCCCACGACCGATTTTTTTGGACCGATAATCGGGCAGAAAAACGGGCCCGTTTTTTCAAAAATTTCAACGCCCACGACCGTGTTTTTGTCGGTGACTTTCGAGGGAGGAGCTTAAATAGCGGTCAAATTTTATATCGCAACTTTTATTTGACAGAGTTACCGATAGTATAAAAATAACGTTAATAGATTTGAGGTTATTTAAGTTACAATTTATCGTTAAATTGTTTATTGACGATATTTTTATCGTTTTTTTTAAACAATTGATCCTTCTAAGATGGAAGTAGCGTAGTACGGAGGTGTGGCGGGTCGCCCACCTTAGTGTCGCGCTAATGTAGTTCCTAACAATACTTTGCCCGATTCTAACGAATGAGAATTATACACGCTTACTTTTACATCGTTCTGAAATCAAAAGCCATGAGATCCATCATAGTACCTAATAGAAGCTATTGGCACTATTATTTTCGATAAATAATAAAAATAAATAAAATAACTCAAACATTTGTGAAATAATAAGAACGCGAAGTAACGCTTCCTTGCAGTCAAGGCATATTTGTGTGTAAATCTTATCGACTATACATGCGTAAGGTAAGCCTTTAAAGAATACATTAATCGATCAGACAGGAGCGCTACTAACATTTAACTCGAATTAACAAAAAAAAAGTGACGAATTTCCAACATCTTTGAGACGTCTTAAAAAAAAACACGCAATAATAACTATTACTCGACTGGAGTTCCAGTGTTTCAGCTGCAGAACGATGTAAAAGTAACCGTATATGTTATTATTAGACCTGGTAATCGAACCCACGACTTCACGCTGATCAGACGCGCTTTGCGACCACAAGCCCAATATACGTACAAAACGGCAACTTACCTAATTTAACGGTAAAAATAACGATTAATTCATATTCTATGTTAATGTTAATTAACATTATATTACTGGTAATGTTATCAAATAACGTTTTTATAAAGTTACTTTTTTCAAAATTTTCGAGTTCATGGAAATTAACGTTACGTAACGATTATTATTTTTTGATTTCATTACGTTAACAAGCCCTGGATTTAAATAATTACATATTTAGCAAGCTTAGTCGTTGAAAACGAATGTTATTTTCATTCTTAAGAATTTATTAAATTCGTTTGATTATACATTTTTTTAATCCATTAACGTTATTTTTATATTAACGGTAACTCTGTCAAAGGTAATTTTATAAATATTTACCGGTATTTAAAACCCTGCGTAAATCAACACAATATTATTTACTAATTTAAATCACAGACGATTAATTTAGAAAACCTTGATTTACCATATTATTAATAAATAAGCTTTTTAATAATAAATTATTGTTATTATTCAAATGCTTCAAACTCATAAGTACTAACTTAACATAACACCACAATTGTACACTTCATTCGCAATAACTGCTTTTTTTTTTGACTTTAGACTTTTGACTTTAGCAATGACACAACGTTCTTCCCTAGTAAATCCATGACGCATAGGGTAAGTGCCCCAGTGAATGAACACACCCCAGTGAATTAACAAATCCGAGTATTTTCCAAAAAATTATAAACTAAGATATTACCTTCTACCCAACGCAGTTTTTTTTTTTTGTAATTGCTGCTCTTTATTCTAACATAGTAACAATATTCGTGTATTGCGATACTGTTCGCTTTAAAATGACGAACGTTTAAAGTTGGCAGTGCTTGTGTAAATTTTCTTTGTTCGGGCAAGAATTTAGGACTTGGGTCAGACGCAATTTTTTTGATATCACTTTGCAGTAATTAAAGTATGTACTATAAGTTATTTATAAATTCGAGTAATGGGTAGTTATAATACATGTATCAAATCAATTTCATTGCAATTTTAGCTAGTTTTAAGTAAATTATTGAGTGTTCCAGCATTGGCATTAAAAACGTTTGAAATCCAGTGAATAAACGACCGTTAATTCACTGGCCAATCGTTAATTTCATGAAATCTAGTGAATGAACTAACATTTTCATCATATTAAAATATAAGCTTTCGTCATAAAAATGTAACCAATAAATAAATGAATACCACATTTTGAGTTAGTAATCATCATTTTAGAGAACGGAGAACTAACAAATAGATCAAAGCTCTGAGACTCTACTCCCAAGCTCATAAAGGAAAGACGGGAACGGAACGGGCAGTCTTCAGTGGGTGCAGGTTCAGTCGGAATAAGCTCGGCTTATAAGGCAGATCCTGAAATCCATCAAACGCGACACACCTCAAATGCTGACGAAGCTGGAGACTAACGATGGCAGGATCATCTTGTCTAAACTAGAGCTTTTAAGGGAGGTAGAGAAGTTCTAAAAACCCGTCTCTAGTCCAACAAAAGACCCAAGAGCTAGACTGACCTGACACTACACCGATGAGATCCCGGACGTCAGCCTATATGAGATAAATATGGCTTCTTAACAACTTAAGGACAACAAGGTGCCGGGGAAGACGGAATCACTTCTGTACTACTGAAGAGGCCTATGTCCAGCAGTAGACATCGTTCGGCTCATATCATGATGAATTGATTGTTGACGTTGGGTAGGCTTATGAAGGTATATAATGATTAAGTAAGAGATTGAAGGCTTAAACTTTGTTAAAAAAAAAAGATTGTAGCAGATTTAGAGGCTAAGGATTTATGTTCATTTATTTATTCCATTTTGAACTGCATTTGATATAATAATAATAATTTTTCGTAACTATTAATTAAACAAAAACTTGTGTTCATTCACTGGTTCTAATGCTGTACATTTACTGGAAAATTTCATTCATTCACTGGGGTTTTAGGGTATTTTTCAATATATTGCCAAATATTTAAAAAAGTATGGAGGTTATGTCGTAAAACCAAGTTAAAAAATATTCTTTAGTAGACATAGATTACCAAAATATAAAACCGCATACTTTAGAGGCCACATAATGTAATGATTTTTTGAAGTCTGAAGATTGCTTAAGTGTTCATTCACTGGAGCATTTACCCTATTTTCTATTTTTCACCGATAATCGGCGGCCAGGATGCGTAGATTTTGTTTTTGGACCGTTTTTTTTTCGGCCGTGGGCGTTGATGTACTAGAATCCATACGTTCCATTCTCGCCGAGAAAAAATCGGCCGTAAAAAATCGGTCGTGGGCGGAGGCCCTAAGGAGAGTAAAGAAATTGCTTACCGTTGACAGTATATTCTTTCTGCAATGAGAACACAATTGAATCACCCTGTGTGCGTCTACTCTTAATTTGCGAAGCGGTATTTGTATTTTTTCTGCCACCATTTTGTTTTCCGTTGGCTGGTCACGGGTTGACGGTTACTGACCGTTTGTTTCCATTCTGTTCGAATTTCGAACACAGGTCGAAGCACTTATAAATATTTTTGTTTTTATTAATTCGTCTAGTTGTTTGTGGTTTTATTAGTTCTCATAATTAGATCGTTCTATAAATAGATTGCTGCTGTAGCCAGAACTCTCTAAATTACACGGGCGTAACTGATATTGTTGACTATTATTTTTGTACTTTTCTGTATATCATTGAATGAAATCAATCCTACGGCCCACCTAAAGTTAAGTTGTCACCACCACCAATAAACATCTGCAATACCAGAGGCCTTGCAAATGCGTTGCCGCCCTAGAGATAAACTTGAAATGTGTCATGTGCCTGTTTACACCGGCACCCATACCCTACAAATCGGAGCACAGCAACGCTGCTTTGCTTTGTAATATCTGCTAAAAATCTACCAACTTTTCTAAGACGCATCCCCCCCCCCCCCCCGGCTTCTAACTTCAATAATAAAGTTCGATTCTTTGTTAGTTTCAGGCCTTGGGATGAGACCTACCGGGGGCAGGCGGGGTGGGACGCGGGAGGTAGAGGCTACTATTTCGCGTCTGGCAGGCCCGAAGCAGCGCCCGCAGCTGGATGGGGAAGACCTGAGTATTCCAGGTAATTAATGGCAAACTGTTTTGGTCACATAGTCAAAAAAATTGGTACCTTCTATTCCTATTGCTGTAATTTTTGACCTCATTAATTAGTGACAAAAGGTTACTGATGTCAGCCATTTCAGGATTAGTTAGGGCCTCCGCCCACGACCGATTTTTTTGGACCGATAATCGGGCAGAAAAACGGGCCCGTTTTTTCAAAAATTTCAACGCCCACGACCGTGTTTTCGTCGGTGACTTTCGAGGGAGGAGCTTAAAATAGCGGTCAAATTTTATATCGCAACTTTTATTTGACAGAGTTACCGATAGTATAAAAATAACGTTAATAGATTTAAGGTTATTTAAGTTACAATTTATCGTTAAATTGTTTATTGACGATATTTTTATCGTTTTTTTTTAAACAATTGATCTTTCTAAGATGGAAGTAGCGTAGGACGGAGGTGCTTAGCGTCGCGCTAATGTAGTGCCTAACAATACTTTGCCCGATTCTTACGAGTGAGAATAACACGCTTACTTTTACATCGTTCTGAAATCAAAAGTCATGAGATCCATCATAGTACCTAACAGAAGCTATTGGCACTATTATTTTCGATAAATAACAAAAATAAATAAAATAACACGAACATTTGTGAAATAGTAAGAACGCGAAGTAACGCTTCCTTGCAGTCAAGGCATATTTGTGTGTAAACCTTATCGACTATACATGCGTAAGGTAGCCTTTAAAGAATACATTAATCGATCAGACAGGAGCGCTACTAACATTTAACTCGAATAACAAAAAAATGACGAATTTCCAACATCTTCGAGACGTCTTAAAAAAAAAAACACGCAATAACAACTATTACTCGACTGGAATTCCAGTGTTTCAGCTGCAGAACGATGTAAAAGTAACCGTATATGTTATTATTAGACCTGGTAATCGAACCCACGACTTCACGCTGATCAGACGCGCTTTGCGACCACAAGCCCAATATAGTTAGTCAGTGACAATTAATATAAACGTACAAAACGGCAACTTACCTAATTTAACGGTAAAAATAACGATTAATTCATATTCTATGTTAATGTTCATTAACATTATATTACTGGTAATGTTATCAAATAACGTTAATAAAGTTACTTTTTTCAAAATTTTCGAGTTCATGGAAATTAACGTTATGTAACGATTATTATTTTTTGATTTCATAACGTTAACAAGCCCTGGATTTAAGTCAGCAAGCTTAGTCGTTGATAACGAATGTTATTTTCATTCTTAATAATTTATTAAATTCGTTTGATTATATATATTTTTAATCCATTAACGTTATTTTTATATTAACGGTAAATCTGTCAAAGGTAATTTTATAAATATTTGCCGGTATTTAAAACCCTGCGTAAATCAACACAATATTATTTACTTATTTAAATCACAGACGATTAATTTAGAAAACCTTGATTTACCATATTATTAATAAATAAATAAGCTTTTTAATAATAAATTATTGTTATTATTCAAATGCTTCAAACTCATAAGTACTAACTTAACATAACACCACAATTGTACACTTAATTCGCAATAACTGCTTTTGACTTTAGACTTTTGACTTTAGCAATGACACAACGTTCTTCCCTAGTAAATCCATGACGCATAGGGTAAGTGCCCCAGTGAATGAACACACCCCAGTGAATTAACAAATCTGAGTATTTTCCAAAAAATAATAAACTAAGATATTACCTTCTACTCAACGCAGTATTTTTTTTTGTAATTGCTGCTCTTTATTCTAACATAGTAACAACATTCATGTATTGCGATACTGTTCGTTTTAAAATGACGAGCGTTTAAAGTTGGCAGTGCTGGTGTAAATTTTCTTTGTTCGGGCAAGAATTTAGGACTTGGGTCAGACGCAAATTTTTTGATATCACTTTGCAGCCGTAATTAAAGTATGTACTATAAGTTATTTATAAATTCGAGTAATGGGTAGTTATAATATATGTATCAAATCAATTTCATAGCAATTTTTGCTAGTTTTAAGTAAATTATTGAGTGTTCCAGCATTGGCATTAAAAACGTTTGAAATCCAGTGAATAAACGACCGTTAATTCACTGACCAATCGTTAATTTCATTAAATCTAGTGAATGAACTATAACATTTTCATAATGTTAAATAAAAGCTTTCGTCATAAAAATGTAACCAATAAATAAATGAATACCACATTTTGAGTTAGTAATCATCATTTTAGAGAACGGAGAACTAACAAATACATCAAAGCTCTGAGACTCTACTCCCAAGCTCATAAAGGAAAGACGGGAACGGAACGGGCAGTCTTCAGTGGGTGCAGGTTCAGTCGGAATAAGCTAGGCTTATAAGGCAGATCCTGAAATCCATCAAACGCGACACACCTCAAATGCTGACGAAGCTAGAGACTAATGATGGCAGGATCATCTTGTCTAAACTAGAGCTTTTGAGGGAGGTAGAGAAGTTCTAAAAACCCGTCTCTAGTCCAACAAAAGACCCAAGGGCTAGACTGACCTGACACTACACCGATGAGAGCCCGGACGTCAGCCTATATGAGATAAATATGGCTTCTTAACAACTTAAGGACAACAAGGTGCCGGGGAAGACGGAATCACTTCTGTACTACTGAAGTGCCTATGTCCAGCAGTGGACATCGTTCGGCTCATATCAAGATGAATTGATTGATGACGTTGGCTAGGCTTATGAAGGTATATAATGATTAAGTAAGAGTTTAAAGGCTTACACTTTGTTAAAAAAAAATGATTGTAGCAGATTTAGAGGCTTTTTTTTTTATAGACGGGAAATCATCAAATAACTTCCCCCGCCCTGGGCGGGGCGGGAGGGAGTGTCAGACTTTTACTGACTAAAACCCGTCTATGTTCCTTCATGTGCCCTTTGCGTTCCGGGGGCGCGGTATCTCTTTCGAACAACCCGCAGAGATTTAGAGGCTAAGGATTTATGTTCATTTATTTATTCCATTTTGAACTGCATTTGATATAATAATAAGGATTTTTCGTAACTATTAATTCAACAAAAACTTGTGTTCATTCACTGGTTCTAATGCTGTACATTTACTGGAAAATTTCATTCATTCACTGGGGTTTTAGGGTATTTTTCAATATATTGCCAAATATCTAAAAAAGTATACAGGTTATGTCGTAAAACCAAATTAAAAAATATTGTTTAGTAGACATAGATTACCAAAATATAAAACCTTTAACTTTAGAGGCAACATAATGTAATGATTTTTTGAAGTCTGAAGAATGCTTAAGTGTTCATTCACTGCAGCATTTACCCTATTTTCTATTTTTCACCGATAATCGGCGGCCAGGATGCGTACATTTTGTTTTTGGACCGTTTTTTTCTCGGCCGTGGGCGTTGATGTACTAGAATCCATACGTTCCATTCTCGCCGAGAAAAAATCGGCCGTAAAAAATCGGTCGTGGGCGGAGGCCCTAACCGTACATCATGGGTAAATTGAGTCATTCTAAGGGCCTCCGCCCACGACCGATTTTTTACGGCCGATTTTTTCTCGGCGAGAATGGAACGTATGGATTCTAGTACATCAACGCCCACGGCCGAGAAAAAAACGGTCCAAAAACAAAATGTACGCATCCTGGCCGCCGATTATCGGTGAAAAATAGAAAATAGGGTAAATGCTCCAGTGAATGAACACTTAAGCATTCTTCAGACTTCAAAAAATCATTACATTATGTTGCCTCTAAAGTTAAAGGTTTTATATTTTGGTAATCTATGTCTACTAAAGAATATTTTTTAACTTGGTTTTACGACATAACCTGTATACTTTTTTAGATATTTGGCAATATACAGGATAAGTTTTTAACCAGTGCGTAAATTTTTTTTGGTAGTTCAGTGTCAGTATTAGAACACATTTCCGTGTTTAGTTAAAAAAAAAAATTAAAAAAATTTCATCCTTATCCGAGTTTGAAATAAGCAAAACATCCAGGACATAATCTATTCGCCATACTATCAATGAAAACTCGCGGCCGCCGCCGCCACCCGGGCGCATGGCTGGGGTGAGGGGGTGGGGAATGCGCTAGCGCCGAGTGACAATGAAATATGGTTTTTAAGTAAACATGTTTCGTAAGCGATAACTTTTTTTTTTAGTACTAAGACATATCAAAATAAAATATACGTGTATAATAAAACGTGTTGAAGTTTATTATGGCAAAATTTACGCACTGATTAAAAAAAATTCCTGTATTGAAAAATACCCTAAAACCCCAGTGAATGAATGAAATTTTCCAGTAAATGTACAGCATTAGAGCCAGTGAATGAACACAAGTTTTTGTTGAATTAATAGTTACGAAAAATCCTTATTATTATATCAAATGCAGTTCAAAATGGAATAAATAAATGAACATAAATCCTTAGCCTCTAAATCTCTGCGGGTTGTTCGAAAGAGATTCCGCGCCCCCGGAACGCAAAGGGCACATGAAGGAACATAGACGGGTTTTAGTCAGTAAAAGTCTGACACTCCCTCCCGCCCCGCCCAGGGCGGGGGAAGTTATTTGATGATTTCCCGTCTATAAAAAAAAAAGCCTCTAAATCTGCTACAATCATTTTTTTTTAACAAAATGTAAGCCTTTAAACTCTTACTTAATCATTATATACCTTCATAAGCCTAGCCAACGTCATCAATCAATTCATCTTGATATGAGCCGAACGATGTCCACTGCTGGACATAGGCACTTCAGTAGTACAGAAGTGATTCCGTCTTCCCCGGCACCTTGTTGTCCTCAAGTTGTTAAGAAGCCATATTTATCTCATATAGGCTGACGTCCGGGATCTCATCGGTGTAGTGTCAGGTCAGTCTAGCTCTTGGGTCTTTTGTTGGACTAGAGACGGGTTTTTAGAACTTCTCTACCTCCCTCAAAAGCTCTAGTTTAGACAAGATGATCCTGCCATCATTAGTCTCCAGCTTCGTCAGCATTTGAGGTGTGTCGCGTTTGATGGATTTCAGGATCTGCCTTATAAGCCTAGCTTATTCCGACTGAACCTGCACCCACTGAAGACTGCCCGTTCCGTTCCCGTCTTTCCTTTATGAGCTTGGGAGTAGAGTCTCAGAGCTTTGATGTATTTGTTAGTTCTCCGTTCTCTAAAATGATGATTACTAACTCAAAATGTGGTATTCATTTATTTATTGGTTACATTTTTATGACGAAAGCTTTTATTTAACATGATGAAAATGTTATAGTTCATTCACTAGATTTAATGAAATTAACGATTGGTCAGTGAATTACCGGTCGTTTATTCACTGGATTTTAAACGTTTTTTAATGCCAATGCTGGAACACTCAATAATTTACTTAAAACTAGCAAAAATTGCAATGAAATTGATTTGATACATATATTATAAGTACCCATTACTCGAATTTATAAATAACTTATAGTACATACTTTAATTACGGCTGCAAAGTGATAACAAAAAATTTGCGTCTGACCCAAGTCCTAAATTCTTGCCCGAACAAAGAAAATTTACACCAGCACTGCCAACTTTAAACGCTCGTCATTTTAAAACGAACAGTATCGCAATACATGAATGTTGTTACTATGTTAGAATGAAGAGCAGCAATTACAAAAAAAAAAAATACTGCGTTGAGTAGAAGGTAATATCTTAGTTTATTATTTTTTGGAAAATACTCAGATTTGTTAATTCACTGGGGTGTGTTCATTCACTGGGGCACTTACCCTATGCGTCATGGATTTACTAGGGAAGAACGTTGTGTCATTGCTAAAGTCAAAAGTCTAAAGTCAAAAGCAGTTATTGCGAATGAAGTGTACAATTGTGGTGTTATGTTAAGTTAGTACTTATGAGTTTGAAGCATTTGAATAATAACAATAATTTATTATTAAAAAGCTTATTTATTTATTAATAATATGGTAAATCAAGGTTTTCTAAATTAATCGTCTGTGATTTAAATAAGTAAATAATATTGTGTTGATTTACGCAGGGTTTTAAATACCGGTAAATATTTATAAAATTACCTTTGACAGATTTACCGTTAATATAAAAATAACGTTAATGGATTAAAAATATATATAATCAAACGAATTTAATAAATTATTAAGAATGAAAATAACATTCGTTTTCAACGACTAAGCTTGCTGACTTAAATCCAGGGCTTGTTAACGTTATGAAATCAAAAAATAATAATCGTTACGTAACGTTAATTTCCATGAACTCGAAAATTTTGAAAAAAGTAACTTTATTAACGTTATTTGATAACATTACCAGTAATATAATGTTAATGAACATTAACATAGAATATGAATTACTCGTTATTTTTACCGTTAAATAAGGTAAGTTGCCGTTTTGTACGTTTATATTAATTGTCACTGACTAATTATATTGGGCTTGTGGTCGCAAAGCGCGTCTGATCAGCGTGAAGTCGTGGGTTCGATTACCAGGTCTAATAATAACATATACGGTTACTTTTACATCGTTCTGCAGCTGAAACACTGGAACTCCAGTCGAGTAATAGTTGTTATTGCGTGTTTTTTTTTTTAAGACGTCTCGAAGATGTTGGAAATTCATCATTTTTTTTGTTATTCGAGTTAAATGTTAGTAGCGCTCCTGTCTGATCGATTAATGTATTCTTTAAAGGCTACCTTACGCATGTATAGTCGATAAGGTTTACACACAAATATGCCTTGACTGCAAGGAAGCGTTACTTCGCGTTCTTACTATTTCACAAATGTTCGTGTTATTTTATTTGTTTTTGTTATTTATCGAAAATAATAGTGCCAATAGCTTCTGTTAGGTACTATGATGGATCTAATGACTTTTGATTTCAGAACGATGTAAAAGTAAGCGTGTTATTCTCACTCGTAAGAATCGGGCAAAGTATTGTTAGGCACTACATTAGCGCGACGCTAAGCACCTCCGACCTACGCTACTTCCATCTTAGAAAGATCAATTGTTTAAAAAAAAACGATAAAAATATCGTCAATAAACAATTTAACGATAAATTGTAACTTAAATAACCTTAAATCTATTAACGTTATTTTTATACTATCGGTAACTCTGTCAAATAAAAGTTGCGATATAAAATTTGACCGCTATTTTAAGCTCCTCCCTCGAAAGTCACCGACGAAAACACGGTCGTGGGCGTTGAAATTTTTGAAAAAACGGGCCCGTTTTTCTGCCCGATTATCGGTCCAAAAAAATCGGTCGTGGGCGGAGGCCCTTAACGTAAGCCAATCGAAAATCATTCTAAACATAGGAAGTAACAAAACACAAACGACTCAGTCGTGTCGTAGGGTATAAATGCGCCCGCCGTCCGGCAGGTTCGGTTCAAAGATTGATTTCTCTTTCTCGTCGGACTAACTAAAACTTCTTCGAACTGCCCTCGCCCCCCCCCCCCCCCGCGTCTCACCTCTGCCCCCCGCCGGGCCCGCGCTCAGGCCCGTTTGATCGCGTTATTTCGCAAGATAAGTCCGTTAATTGCCTTTACAGACAGGTTGCTCATTCTATTCCAGATTATTGATCTTGCTGAGAAGTTTTTGTATGTCTTCAGAGGGGCTTGTTAAACGGTTTTTGTTTTTAATTGAACAGTTCTGCGAATAAGGAGCCGATAGGCTTGAGTTTGCTTGTTGGGCTTCGTGTTCCGATTCAATTAGCCGTGTCAATACAGATGCGGTACAAACAATACGCTGTGTTGCAAATTGATTAGGATCCACCTAACATAAATATAAGTAGCTGTGTTTTGCTTCACCTCATCTACAAATTCCAACAGTAAGGAAGTAACAGAACGACAAAGACAGTCGGTGTATCCATAGCACCAGCAGGCGAGACAAAGGGCGCGCTAACAACTAAGAATAAGGAGCACCTTCAGACAAAGGTCTGCGCAAAAAGTACAAAGTGCAGCCGACAGACTGCGATGTTACGATACAACTAGTAGGTACCACTGTATCATACAATACAGTCACTAAGAATTATTTCTCATTGTCCATGTTTTGCACGTCAGGTAGTACTTTACTTTAATACTGAATTACCAATATTATACTTAGTCACTTTAATTAAAATTGCCATAAATAATTATGTGGTTTTGTTTACCATAATTACACAGCGAATGCTGTCATATTATTATGTAGGTACCTGATGGCTAAAAATAATTGGAACTGTAAAACCGCATGAGTCACGTACCTATAAGGTGACAAATAATTCCGAGTGCACCGAATGTGGTTAGGCGAACACAAACTAACTGATTAGTCCCAACAGGTCCTCTCCTCGTACCACGCTCTGCTATCGAGAGACTCCTCCATGCCTCTTTATAACAAACTCTTTCTCAATCCTAACGTTGTTAAACCGGTACAAGCCGGTTATTGTTTAAGATTTTATTGAATTTACAATTGGGATTATCTCCCCTAGTCCGGGGCATAGACGACGCGATTTCTTTTTAATCAAATTACGTTATGGCCACCCTTTCCATATTATTGGCTTTCATTAAATCATTTTTTTTTCGCGGGATATTCAATTGATGCTTTGTTTATGAGGTTTTGGAAATAAGTGAGAGCTCACACCAGGTAGCTATTTGTTGTGTTCAAATTATAATGAAATATGTCAGTTTAATGTTAATGTCAATGTCAGTCATTGTAATCGTTGAAAGTCTCGCCTTGGAAAAATAAATGTTGGCGCTGAAAAGATGAGATATTCAGTATCCAGACTGATTGTTCGATGATCTGCGAATTGTTTCGCCATGAATATCAAAGATTATTTAATTAAGATCTTACTAATCCTGCGTCCGTTTCTAACTCGGCTCGTATTGTGTTCAAATTGAAAAACTTTTCTCGTTTTCAACTAATTATATCGAGAGGAAGTCGAAAATCTTTAGCAAATATTTATTGAGAACCCGCGATTGTCGCGCTCGCGATACTAAGATTACTCGCCAACCAATCGAAGTTTAATCCTTCAGCTGTCCCTCTCGTGTATATGAGGGATGTGAAGGAGAGAGTGTGATGGAGTGACTGCAATAGTAACAACTAGCTGCGAAGCTTGTTGAGGTGAAGGCTGGTTCTTGTTTTTAATTAATTAATTTTATTATTTCCCGCCGGCCGCCGCGCGCTCGCTTTATTGGCGGAATTTCTCGAGTAATTAGTCGTTTTATTATTATATAATATCGGAAGGGTTGAGGTGCGACCAGATGCCACCATCATTACGACTCGCCGCCGCCGGTGCTGCTCTGCCACCGGGATGCCAATTTTTATTTATTTTTGGGGTGCTCAAGATTCCTCGGGTTTAAAGAAGGAATTTGTTTTCTTTAATTATTTTTTGATTTTTAAGTTCCCTTTGGTGGGTGGCTGAACCTGCACAATTTAATTTTAAAGGCACCATGCTCATCCAATTTAAGAACTTATAAAAGTTCACTCAGTTTCCTTATGATAAAGGAGGTACCTACCTACTGCATTGTGAAGGAGAAAAGATAAGAAGTGTATAACAATTTGATCAAATCATAATGAGCGAGCAAAGACCGAGCACAACACAAGCGACACATTCCTAGAAGTACGTAACAACGTTCGTATCTTGAACAAACAAACCATTTGCAGCGCCAGCGGGTACCTCTCATCACGTGTCAGATAAACAGTAAACAATGGCCACCTCGCCATTAAGGTAATTAGTACGGGACTTAATCCAATTTGTGCTGTTTATACTTACTTCTTGCTCCGGCGACTAATTAGCGAGAGTGCCGCCTACTGGCCTGCTCACCCACCTACCGGTAACAAGGACGCGTGCCATGCCGCTGATACCTACTAGCATTGGGAAACAATCGCGTTAGCTGGAAGGAAAACTGTTCGATCGAGGAAACTATAACATTTGTGTTGTGATCAGGGCTTTTGTCGGTAAGTACAATAGGTACGCGAATAAACTGCTTTCTTGTGAGTTTAATTAAATACGTTTTGAATAAAATAAGTAAATGATATAGAAGTATTGACTGCCCATTAGTAAGTACGTCAGCAATGTCGACTGTCACCGGTCATTAAATAGCTACCTACCTACAGTTTGTTGACTCATTGACATCCGTAGCAACGTATTGCCACTTACTTCTAAATATAATTAAAAGTGGCATCTACCTTATAGTGTACTAACTATAAAGAAGTTTGTATTTCACTCTTTCCACTAAAGTTAAAGTTCAGTACTTAAGAGATAAGTATACACACCTGCACAGCACATTACGCTTGCTAATATATGATGACATCGCAGTGCTTGCAAAAGGCTGCTAAGTTATAAGTACTAACTGAACATAACACTAACACTAAGTTCGTTATTAACACTTTGACTATGTATGTAGGTACATAGTATGTACATAAAGTGAGTGACAAGTGTTGTGTTGTTGGTCAAGTGTTCCATAATAATAGAGTTTTGACGTTACGCTGACGTACCCACTTGAATCTGGATTGGTGTGCATTACTTACCTAAGTACGGCATATTTAAAAACACGAATATTTTAACTTTACTCGATTGAGTGGGTCTTTTTTAAAAGTTATTACGCAAATTACCCTTCTATATCTATAAGTCCTTCTATATCCATAGTTTCATGGTACGGAATTTTTGGAAGGACGTGTGGGCGGACCGCCTAAATAATAAACGTGTAATATTTGGTTATTACTTTATTAGGCAAATCTAAGCTGTAATCGATTGTGCGCATCGACGAATAGAGTATCTAGGTAGCTTTATTTTACTTATAATTATTTTCCATAACTAAAAGTACGCGGCAATTAGGTACCTAATTGATGCCAGAGGCACACAGAGAGATAGACAATTTCAAACGATACAACGTGGCCGAACTTGTCCTAACACTCGATGTCTTTATATAAATACCTGTGGTCAGTCAAGGCTTTGAATATAAGTATTTCTCCAGTACAAGGTAGTGTGGAGCTATAGTCACCTGTTGTGCAGGTGAGGTGGGCGGGGCGGCAGGTGGGCCGCGCGCCCCGCCCACCGCGCACCTGCCCACCTGCCACCTGAGCGGCACCGGCGACACCTCCCAGGTACATACGCGCTATGTGCGCAGGTAAATAAGGAGGTTCACCTTTTTACCTTTATATACTTGACACATTGAGTAAGCTAGAGTGTTGGTTTGTATGACGAGTGTTAGCCGATTACGCGCTTGGTAGGACAATTAAACTGCGCTTAAATACAAATAAGTTCTTTGATATTTATTATTATAAGTAACAAGTGTCCACCTTCCTTTTTGTACTTGCCTAATGTTAGACGGTGTTCTACAACCTTAAGAACAATGAAGATAACTTAGATAGCGATAACTTACGATTTTGAGATTTAAGCATCATTGCCTAAGTTATCTTAGACGTACTCGTATTTTAAAACAAATAGGTATCATAATCACCTTTAGCTTGACTAGCAATCGTCAAGTATCATAACTCATAGCGCCACTCCACGTATTCAACCCGATCAATATGCTGAAGTGCTCTACACACACTCGTCCAAGTGGCCGGCCACTCAACCCTACGAAAGCTACGGGTGTCACCTTCGCATCGCATAAATTTTTTGCGCACTTAATCGTGCGGCGGGACACGGAAAAGGAGGTGCCGTCTTAGGCACGCGTGGCGTAAGGGTTGACCTCCGCGCTCGCTCGCCGCCGATGTGGCGGGTTACTGCTTGGACAAGTGTCGCGGCAGTGGGGTCCAGAACCATCAGGGACAGTATGTCTAGGTAGGCTCTTGTGTTTTTATCATCATCATCTTATCAGCCGCAGGACGTCGACTGCTGGACATGGGTTTCCCCCATAGAATTCCAAAAGGACCGATTTGACCGTATTTTAGTTAAGTAATGCGAGTAGTGTGAGTGTTGGGTTGATAATCTTAAACTTTCTACACTATTTTCTTCACAAGATATAACTGACGGCTAAAATCAGAAATTTCAACTCTTTCAGCATAATTTAAGATCAGATTGAAACCAACTGTTACCTTTTAATCCTGACTACTTCCATCTTGTCTTTGTTTGTCTCTGGGATGGCAACGCATTTGCAAGGCCTCTGGCAGCGCAGAGAACAAAGGGCTTTAACTACTTTATTTTCTTTTCTTCAGTCCCCCAATCGCCCTAGTTATTTAACACCCCATTTCCAGTACTTGTGCGATGATCATACGAAAAACCTTCGATCCTCACACAATCGTCTTCTTAAATGTCCCTCTCACCGCACAGACTTCCTACACTCTTCTTTCTTTGTCCAGTCCATCTCATTGTGGAATGCGCTCCCCCAAGAAATCAGGATGGCAACCAACAGGTTTTCCTTTAAAATTAGAGTCCGCGAGCACATTCGTAAGAAGCTAGTAGTATCGTCATGACTTTATATTTTCCCACTGCTTCTCTTTATATTTTTGTTTATGTATTATGTATGTATGTACTTATAAGTATGTATTTATATGTATATATGTTTGCTTATGTATATAGTCATGTATTATTATATTGAATTTCAGTTTTTTTTATTTTTATTATATTTTTTATCTTAATATTGATTTATTTTAAAATCATTTTTCTTATTTGCACCTACCACAATTTTTCTCTGCATCACCCTAAGGTTGACTGGTAGAGAATGCCATTGGCATTAAGTCCGCCACTGTACATTTTGTGTGCATAAAGTGTAAATAAATAAATAAATAAATATTGCAGGTGGGTCGTGGGCTTGTTGGCCAACCAATGACATAAAAAAAATAGCTATAACTTTGTTAAGAAAAGTAAAACAATTAATTCACAATAAGAACAAGCACAATATATATTTTCAACAATTATATCCGTATGAGGAGGTCGAGTCGGGAGCCGGCCGCCGTGGTCGCAGTGTATTGTCTCAGTTTTCCGCGACACGAGGACCACTGGGCCGCCACCGCGCTCCCGACACGCTTAGCATAATTTACACATACACTTTTTGTTCGCGATCCCTTCCCAATTGTATTGCTCTTGCATAAATGTGGACATTTGAATTGAACTCCTATTGGAATGAACGACCAAAGCCCGGGTGAAAAGATACGCGTTTTGAGAAAAAGAAAGTTCGCATTTTTTAAACAGTATTTTCATGGGGGGCAATTGCACGCAATCATGACATGATTTAAGACTGAGTCGAGGTCTGATTTGTGGAGAACGACCACTGTGTCGTATTTCTAAATTCAACATGTTACTAGGAACATCAACTACTACGGCAGTGGTAACTGCACATTTTTTATTATTTAATTAAAATCTCTAATCTCGCCTTAATTACATTAACTCAAAGAACTTTACAGAAACCTATCCATGGCTCGGTGCGTTGTGCGGCGCGGGGGAGCGAGACACGGTGGAGCGGTGATGTACAGCACACGAACGAGAGTGTACATACACTTACTCATTACGGATACGCAATGAATAAGACGTGTTAGCACCTGATGAAGTGATACAAAAGGACCATTCTTAGTATGTTACCAGTACAAATTATAGACCTTTAATATCTAGATTTCATAATGTCCATCTGTATCTAGGTCTGTGAAAGTATCACTAAGTCACGAAAACCTGATAGTCTTATGTAGAATTGGGAATCTACCAGAGACGATCAAGTTTTTATACCGTATCTCTTTTGCGTCAACAGGTGACGAGATAAAAAATATAAACAGGAACAGGTGCGCGGGAGTGACTGTCACCTCTGGAGACATAGATTCGGAAGTTAGTTTATAAAAAGGTATAACACCCATTAATGGAGACACTTCTTTGTGAGATATCACCTAACAAGCGCTTATTTATTAGAATGGTCGTTATAGTTTGTGTTAAACGCGACTAAAAACGAAGTCGAAAGTCGTTTGTGTAAATAAGAACATTAATATATGGCGTATTCTCAGTATAACACGTGTTAATGATACCATTAAATAAAATAAAACGACTGATCGTAGGTTTTATTAAGTGTTTTAATTAAAACGCTACCTAAGGAACATGTGCGGCTGATCATTGGCAAAATAGTGTTGGTTACGATTAATAATAATAAATAACAATATCGGTCTTTTATTGTCCCATTGCAAAATCTCTTCTCACACAAAGAAGGCCCGAGCTTTGATCACCATGCTTACACAAGGCGGATAGGCGATTCCATATGAATTGAAAACTCTCATTGGTATTTGCCCCCGTAAACGTAAAGCCGTTGCTCCCGGCTGTCATTCGTAAATCATTGGCAGTCGTGACGGATAGTCAGAAGCCCAGAAGTCTGACAACCAGTCTAACCAAGAGGTATCGTGTTGCCAAGTTATTGGGTTGTGGAGGTCAGATAGGCAGTCGCTCCATGTAAAACACTGGTATTCAGCTGCATCCGGTTAGACTGGATGCCGACCCCAACGCAGTTGGGAAAAGGCTAAGCAGATGATGATGATTGGTATTTGCCCGGTATCGGACGCGCAACTTCATGCATGAGAGGCGGGCGCTTTAAAAGTACATAATTTTAGTTTTTTCAAAGGTGTTATTAAAGCTCTTGCTTACTGATAGAGAGAATAGGTTACGAATCCTGAGAAGATCATTGTTCGTACCTGACAGTCTATCAACCTACGAATAATTCCCTGTACAAGTAATGGGCACTTTGATGAGAGTACACGTAGTCGTACACTCGGTCGCGGCTCCAATCATCCGCCGCGCCGTGAGAGTGACGTCACGAGCCGCTTGTTGTACAAAAATGGCCGCGAGCGGGAACCTGGCTTCAAGTGCAAATTGAGTCATCTCCACCGCGCACCGGTACACCGTGCTTGCAGTGAAACAACTGCGGGGTGATTTGTTGTGGGAACAATCAACTGAAACTGAAGGTAGTTAACATAAAACATGTTTCAGAAGTACTGATTTACCTTCTCGTAGAAGGAAGTAACAACAAGCTGTAGGTAAACGTTCCTGGGGTTTTATAAAACTTTGATACGAAGCTTTTAGCTCATGAAGTGTAAATCTTTAAACAGCAATAAAGGTTTTTAATGCTTTGGCACTTTATGTTACAAGTTCAATTATTCAAATTCAAAATTAAATAAGTAGGAGTATGTAAGGATCGTAGCAGGTGGCGTTCCGTGGTTTCTGCCTACCCCCATGGGAAAAAGGCGTGCATGTGTGTGTAAAATTAAATATTAAAAATAAACAATTCTTATTAAAAGTGAACCTATGTACCTATTAAAATTAATAGTTAGAAATTATTTATAATTCTATTGAGATCTTATATTTTTATTATAATTTTAAATAATACCTTGTTTTACTGTTCCTGCATACACTGTGTACAAGGTTTGTAAGAAGCAGCGCACACCTCAATTTAAACAAACATAAATAGCGCGAGGTTCCGGCACAATCAACCGCACACTTTGTTAGCACGAATACGAGCGATTCATTGCGACTCGTAGCAGCTTGTAGGGACGCGTAGCGCCTCGTAGGGACTCGTAGCGGCTCGTAGAGGCTCGTAGCGCCTCGTAGCGGCTGAAGGTGCTATTCAAATTGAATGATGTTTGTTGTGTGTTTGTTCGTGAATTGGTTTTACGATTACGTTTGTAATGCAAAGACAGGTGTTTGTGTGTATGTGTGTGTGTGTGAAACAAATTGGAAAAAGTGAATTATAATACACCGTTACTCTTAGAATGTTAACTATGTACGAGTACATAAGAACAGTAGATGTACATGTGATAAAGAGGTCAAGTTACATTG
This sequence comes from Caradrina clavipalpis, assembly GCA_932526535.1. NCBI lineage: Eukaryota > Metazoa > Arthropoda > Insecta > Lepidoptera > Noctuidae > Caradrina > Caradrina clavipalpis. The sequence continues at coordinate 264,412 of OW052096.1, forward strand.
ATTTTTTTGTTTGTAAGAGGTAATCTCTGAAAATAATAGTTCGATTACAAAAAATCTTTTTGATACCCTGTTCCTTAGGTATTTGTAAATCTTTACCTGGGCTTTAATTACTAAATCACAACACCTTTTGGCACGCGCACTCGCCCCTACACACCTAATAAACGTAGTCTTAGTTCCCTTCCTCCGGCACTCCGGCTCGCCGGCTCTCCGGCTCTCCGGCGCTCCGGCAGGTATCCGATATGATTTTATTACGCGCGCCAAATATTTGCGCCGCTCCCCTCGCTGTAAGATGCTGTGATCAGATCAATTGCTCCTGCGTGCGCTCAAATCAAATTACTTTTTTATTTGTTTGATGATTTCAATATACCGGTGAACATATTATACCTACAGATTGATTCTCGTTTTTTTGTACGCTCGTTCATCAATATTCTTGCAAGGGTGGTTTATTTTAGATTTTATGTGACCGTTAATAATTTTATGAAAAGTAGTGCTCGTTCAGTTTGTAGGTATTTGTAATAGTTACTACGCTGTTGGTCTCGTGCTGGCAAGCACGTAAAGCTTGGGGTCCTGGGTTTGATTCACAAAGTGTTATGGGGTTTTTTCATTAGGAATTTCTCAGTAACAGCCCAGCGCCAGTGGCGGTTGAAAGATGGTGGTGTGACACCCCCGTGCCTCGGAAAGCACGTATTGCCATTGGTCCTGCGCCTGATCTCCCTCGGTTGTGGCTTATCGTCCCATCGGACTATGAGAGTTAGGGAAGAGGGAGTGCACCTGTGTATGCGCACACACTTGTGCACTATAATATCTCCTGCGTACTTGGCTAGTCTGCATTAAGATTAGCCGCCGTGTCTGGAATCGGTCTGGATAATACATTTACATTATAATATTGGAAGGTTAGATTGCTACTTACAGACACCTGACAGCATGACGGTTATCAGTAAAGCCAAGTTGTTGAGTTAATAACAACGCATCAAGTTAACTTCACACACTCGACAGAGCTAATTCAACACCGCACTACTATCCGACAGATACCGCGGAGTGTATCTGATTGTCAGTTAATCGCACTGATTACCGACATAATCCTAGCTCGGCCACTCGGACGCAATAGTTGCAGGGCTGCCAGTGGAAACAATACCGTGTCTAATAGAACAACTCCAAATTATTATTGCACCTTTACAACTAATCAACGCACAAAATATTGCATGATTCATTAATGTACCAAAAGAACTTCTTTATTAATTCAGTTTCCGCTTAACAATATTTTTAGAGATGTGAGTCAGCTCTCTTCTTCCCCTGCATACGCTGTATGTACCATATTTGGAATAGTTAACAGAACATTACAGTTATTGCTTGAGCAGGACGATTATGTTTTGTAAACGATCTTTACAATATTTCTTAGCTAAAGAAAGGTGGATGCTTGACGTGCCTAAATGCCCCATAATGAAGTAATTGAAGTATTAGTTGATACGCCGACTGTGATGCACGACAAGTGGGTTCGTACCACGAATAGTGAACAAGCAACGTATGTGTGTACTTTTAACAGATTGTCTTAACTGTTCTTAATAGTGAAAGGCTATCATAAACCTTTATCATAGACTTTTAAAAATCACAGTATTGTAGTGACTAGCAAGACCACACGGTGGCTCAGGCTGTCACTGCAAGGCCTGACCAGCATGCGGCTGCTTAATGACGTCTGAAGGCTTTTTCTTATGAAGCAATGGATTATAAATTTCCCTCAAAATCCTTCTGATCGAGACAGCAAGCGTGTCACGCAATGGCCCCACAGCTAGCCAGGCGTTGGAATGAACCTGTGTATATGTATGAGATGTGCACGATACGGGTTTACGAGTGCGCGCCGTGTCGCTCAACTACAGCGAGACCGTTACATGTGTTCGTATTTTTATTATTTGTATTATTGCGCACGCGATGCCATAACTCCCTTCAATTACCTTCCAAGCTTCTTTATTTACTACCGACGACTTGGATTGGGTAAACGATAAGAAGGCTGGGAAAGTAACACGGAGTTTTTGGTAAAAAAGGAGTCGAGTTTGGAGTCGAGTTACGGTAGCGAACGATACGGACGTGTTCACAACAATTTTATAAAATAAATAATAGTCTCTAAATAAAAGTGAAACTTAATACCATACACACAAGTGCGCAATTAGCAGTAACTCATTTGTGAAACTTCGGACGTTATTGTTTGTCATCAACACCCAAGCAAGTTGTGAGCGGCAGGTTTATTCCCCTCGGACCCTACTGCTCCGAATATTCATCTCGCTGTCGACGCACCGAGCATCCCAAGTAAATATCTTTGCATATCTATAATAACAATAACGCACAATGAGTGTCGCTCGATCGCCACCGCAGTCACCTAATACGTATAACGAAGGCAATAGAGATCCTATGGCAATAGCAAGTGGTATTGGGAGGTCTGAAACGGCTGGTGGTTCGCAGCCAGATTTGCGTAAAATGGCCTTGTCTGACTCCCCCAACCAGGTAACCTATCGTGGCAAGAGAAAACAACCACATGACGACTTTGGTGCACAATTTGAAAGATTCCAAGTCAAAATGGAATCGCTTTTAATGGATATGGCTAAAACCCAGGCTGAAAATCTCAGCAAAATATCCCAAGATGTCTTGTCTATAAAGGAAGAAATCAGTCAGATTAAGCTAACGACTGATCTATTGTCCTCGGAACAGGTCAAAATAAAATCGGAATTAACTAATATCTCAGGATTCCGAGCCAACATTGAGAAAAAAGTTTGCACTATTGAAAATGAAATAGCCTCACTTAAATCTGGGTCCACTTCCACGATTACCACACCTCTGCTCAACTACGAAGACATTATATCGGAGACTCATGACCGATCTCAGAGGGAGAAAAATGTCATCATACGAGGAGTAGAAGAAGTAAGATCCTCAAACTCTGAAGAAAGACAAATTCATGACAACCAGGAGGTAATGAAAGTTATAAAAATGGCTGTTTCAGACTGCGTGGAACCAACAAAAACTATACGACTAGGAAAATATAATCCTGATGCATCTAGGCCTATAAAAGTCATATTCTCGACATCTGAGCCAGCGAAATCCATCCTACGCCATAAATCAAACATAAACTCAGAAAACATCAAAATATACTCCGATGAGACCCCCTACCAAAAAAAGTATCGGAACAATATAAGAGACGAACTTAAACGGCGACAAGATGGAGGCGAAACGGATATAACAATAAAATATGTCAAAGGAATACCTACAATTGTGAAAACTGAGCCAAAAAACTAACAACACAAGATTCAGATGATGCAGCTCTAAATACTACACACGAAGTAACAAATTCTTACAACAACTTAATAAAAAATACGAAATCCCTAAAATTTCTTTACGCTAATGCACGTAGCATTGTGAAACCAGGAAAGCTAGACGAGTTAAACTGCATTATACAACACAGCATACCCAGTCCTGTGCATGTGATTATATTATCGGAAACTTGGATCAAGTCGGAATCTGAAGCCAAAACTTTAAAATTGCCAAACTACACGCATTATTATAATATTAGAGAAAACACAAGAGGCGGTGGAGTATCCATATTCGTTCATGACTGCTTAAAACACAATTACATTGAGGATCTTAGTAAAGAGGATAATCACTACTTATGGGTTCATTTAGATAAATACTCCTTGGATGTAGGGGCCGTATATAAAACACCAAAATCAAGCAATAACGGTTTTTTGGAAGATTATTCACAGCAGTTGACGAGGAGGAAAAGATCCTTAGTGTTCGGCGATTTCAACTACGATCTGCTTAATCCGAACCGATCAATTAATAAATATACTAAAATGTTGTTGGAAAATGGACACCTAATCCTAAACAACACTGATGAAAAATTTAGTACCCGTGATACGCCTACAAAAAAATCTATTCTCGATCATGTCTCGTCAAATTTAAAGAATCATAAATTTCATGTAACCATTGTGGAGTCTCCAATGTCGGATCACAAGCAAATCTATCTCGAAGTAGGCAAATACACACCTGAAATGAAAAAGAGAATAAAGTATCATACCTTGGATTACATTAAACTTTACCAAACAGTAGAAAGTATAATTGACAATGTCTCTGAGAGTGATTATCGAAGCTTAGAACATGCAATAAAGGAAGCAGTAATCAAAAATACAGTTCCAAAATACAAAATTCAAAATACGATAAAATCAGATTGGATCAATAAAGACATTATAGGAATGCTAACTAAGAGGAATCAGCTGTGGTCTGCTTATAAAGAAAATCCCGACGATGACTTAATAAGAAACAACTTCATAACCCTAAGAAACACCGTGTCGGAACAAATTCAAAACACTAAAAGCTGTTACTACCACAAAATTTTCAAAAACTGTGAGAGAAAACCTTTAAAGATGTGGAAGTTAATCGGGAGCTTAGCAGGAAACAAGCGTAGCTTATGCTCCGCTCCTTCTTTGTTAGAGACGCCTACAGGTCCAATCACAGACAGTAAACAAATATGTAATTATTTTAACACCTTTTTTGCTACTGTGGGTTCTGTTTTAGCTAGTAAAATCACACGGCCTATACCTACTCAGTCGACAACACAAATAATTAGATGTAGTACAAATGAGCTACTGAACTTAACCCCAGCTACTGAAGCAGAAGTCAGCAAAATCATAGATAATCTCAATTCAAACACTAGTTCGGGCTTAGATGGTATTAGTTGCAAAACCATAAAAAGTATAAAAAATCTAATACTAACTAAACTCACGAAGAGTATCAACTATTGTTTACAAAACGGCCTTTTCCCAGATTCTCTGAAAGTAGCAAAAGTTAGTCCAATCTTTAAGTCAGGGAAAAAGAGTGACCCAGGTAATTATCGCCCTATCTCTGTCCTCCCAATAATTTCTAAAATATTCGAAAAAATATTGTACAAGCGCTTAGATGAGTACCTCAAAACTATAAACTTCTTTTCTAAAAAACAATATGGTTTCCGCGCAAAATCCAATACTCTAACTGCAACAATTGACCTTGTGACAAATCTTAAAAACAATATCGATAAAAAATGCGCAGCACTAGGAATATTTATTGACCTGAAAAAGGCGTTTGATACAATTAGCCATAGCCTACTTCTTCAAAAACTGCATGAAATTGGAATCAGGGATACTGCCCACGACATGTTTCGGTCCTATCTTTCCAATAGACAGCAAATTGTTCGGATTGGAGATATGCAAAGTGATTGCGAAACCTTGACCTACGGCGTACCGCAGGGATCCATTCTTGGACCCCTACTGTTCATATTATACGTGAATGACATACATAACTTAAATTTGGCAGGCGATATAATACTTTATGCTGATGACACAAGCCTATTTTTATTTGGAAACAACGTCGAAGAGATCATCGGGCAAGCGCAAAAAGATTTAGACACTCTCTCCAGATGGTTCCAAGACAATTTGCTTACTGTGAATACCTCTAAAACAAACTATATTGTCTTCAGTGCTAGGAACAAAAACATTACAAGCCGCCTAAATCTATACATAAATAACGAACCTCTAACCCAAGTAACTTCAGAAAAGTATCTTGGTCTCCATCTAGATACACATCTGACATGGCAGACACACTTAGATAAATTAAGCTCTAAACTATCTTCTGTCATGGGCGCGCTTCGAGGGATCGTCCGCTGTTTACCGACATCCGTTAGGTATATTATTTACAATTCTATGGTAAAACCTCACCTAGAATATTTAATAGAGGTGTGGGGTACTGCAGCTAAAACACATTTAAAGCAGATCGAAACATGTCAAAACAAAATTATAAAACTTTTATTCCATTACCACTACCTAACTCCTACAGAAAAAATTTACAAAGAAACAAAATTAATGACACTATCACAGATTTATAAATATAACACATGCATATTAGTACATAAACTACTAAACAAAAATATACATTCTAAAATAACATTTACAACAAAAGGACAAATACAAAAACGCAGTACTAGACGAAAAAACAACATATGCTTAAGACCACCTCGAACTAATTACGGAAGGAAAAATTTGCTGTACGAAGGAGCAGAGCTTTATAATAAATTACCTAACGATATTAAAGAAATACAGTCATTTACTCTATACAAAAAAAATGTCAAACACCACATCTTGAAAGTTTTCTCCAGGTTTTAAATTTATAGCACTAATTAAGGTCATATTTATCCTATTATGTTTAAAATATATACATAATAATAATTTGCTGTGTATAAGGATAATTAGGAAACGTACTGCATATTTCCGAAGCATACTAGTACATATAATCAGATCAATGAGTAATTGCTATTGACTTGCTTTTAAAAAATCGATATGTAATTGTGCACGATCTTTTTCCTATTACCCACAACACTGTAGAAATTGTGTTCACGAATTAGCTTATTTATTTACGAGTACCTACCTACGCTAAGTAATTCTTATATTTAGTTTTTAAGATTACCTTGTGTTTCTCATATTAAGTGAATTGTATTCTTTTTGAGAAATAAATGTCTTAAACCGTAAACCGTAAAAAAAAATCGGTATGGTTGTAATTTGATTAAGTGGATTATTGTTTCATTCTTATTATTGATGTTTACTGATGGACTGCACCGGACAGTTAACTATTTTTTAAATAACAGGTACTTATTTCTTTAACGGACTCATCCCCTAATAAATGTAGGTATTGCTTTAATCAATGTCTATCAGGTACACAAGTCTACTATTTAAATGACCAGCAGTGCTATTTTATTGGTGAATTTAAGTGAAGTGAGCATGCGGTAAGGGTTTGTCATCGCTATCATCAAGTGGAATGGCTTACCTCAATCATAGTTACTTCACCTAAATTCATCGAAGAAGATATTCCTACAGAATAATACTGCCTTTCAAGAGTATACCAAATATTTTTATTTATCGGTCAACTTATCCGTCATTCATTTCATATCCACGTTTGCACATTCCTTGCCCTCCGCGTAGTAGTTAGCGGCTGAAGTTGGTGTTGTGCTTGACGCGCTGTCCTCGCGTTTTTACGAGCGCTTTACAGCCCATTATACGCTTGTTGTGTAATAGAAACACTTGATTTGTTCGTCCCGAGACGCCGCGCCGACCTACTACACCGTGTTTGTAAACAAGTCATCGCCACTTTTTAATTTTCTTTCGGGATGTTGACGCGGGGGGCGAAGTTTACACGAACAATCTAACTTGTTTGTTGATCCCATTTAAATTGTGTTCAGGGGCTTGTAGTGGATGTAGTTGTAAACATAATAACAGTTAGCTACAGCGATTCTTGAACCAATTATGAATCTAAAACTTCGGTAGATAATCTCGGGAGAAAAAAAAAACAAATAAGATTCTGCTGGTTAATAACAAATAGCGGAAGCTATTCAACAATACTAAATTAAAAACACAACAAGGCAAATTCATTACTTCATTATATTGTATCTACTGATAGTACATTTTTGATTATTTTAACTTCACGTCTAAAGCCGGGTCACTTGCCACCACACACGGTGCGATAGTCCATGACGCGAGTGTACTCTCCTGAACAAGTCAATTATCATAAACGTAATAGCCGCAGCGTCCCGCGTCACTGGTCCCGTGCTCCGCAAGGTACACGAGGCGACAATAAAGCAATAAACGCGCTGATGAGAACGATAGCGCCGCACGTGTACACCTCGCCCTTGAACCGCGCCGTGACTAGCGCACACGGACGGCGCCACAACATGAAAGTGATGGAAATTAACAATCAATAAGCTCGTGTTTGCAGTTTTGATACAATGTTAAATACACTTATTTATCTTACTTTCTATCTTATATTACGGACTGGTGTATTTAACTGCCCCAGAAGGATAACGGTATTGTTTAACTATGTCTTACGAGTTACGATGCCTTGTCAAGCAGATAACAGCTGCGAAATGAGAGACTGAAAGACGTAAAAGAGTACCCATAATGTTCGGTGTGTATTCAAAATAAATAGCACAATATTTATAGAATCCGATTTTGCTTGATTTGATAATATGTTACGTTAGTACCTACAGAAATATTACTATTTATCGTACACTATTACAATAAAGAACAGTGTTTGAGTTCCTATAAATATTCACGCCTAAGATTTTAAAATTATTCGACTGCTAGCTTTAACAGATACGTAAGAGGTACATGTACTACCTATATCAATAGCGGAAATTCTATGTTATCTGATTATACATAATATAATTATGAAGCTCTGTCCTATCAGACTATTTCCATTCATTATATATAAATCAGAGTGACGATGGGATCGCAGCGGTGGATAGTTATTTTTGTATAAATAAGTAGTGAAAAGTGTACAATGTCGGTTCAATCTGCGATACAATTATATGTGTCGCGCGTGTTTACTGTATCCTTGACCCGCACTATATTTAAAGTATTGTACGGATTGTGTGACGTTCATTCGCGTAAACATTGTCCAATAACAAGTAAAAACATATTATCATCATCCTACTTTATGTTTATATTATCTTTGATTCCAAAACTTCCGGGTTGATTGTGTAACGATTTTTGTATTTTTATAGATTACATTAATTATGAATTGTTTTGTTTAATTGAGCTGCTAAATATATTCCACTAGTTAAGTCTTTACACTCATTTTCAGACTGTACGTACCAACTGCCCCTCGGAATCAAACATCCAAGGTGACTACATCAGCAAAAGCTATAAATCCCGTCCTTTGTACATGTGTGTAGAAAAGTGAAAAGTTGTGGCTCGCTAATACGCGGCGGGCGCTAGATTAAAAACAATTGCGTGCCGAAGTTGGGACGCAGCGGGACGTGCGACGGGCCCGGGATTACTCGGGACCAGCGTCCCATGTCGCGGGACAGCGCGGGATGTTGCTCACAGCAGCGCGAGCCCGCGCGCACCTCGCACTTGATCGTCTTCTCAGGTATTTCAAAATTACAGTTTAATTAAAGACCATGTATTATGACCCCCCTGACCCCTGTTAGTTATTGTAAGTCTATCTATTCTGTATCTGGGCGTGATAAGTGAAAGTTTCACATTGTTAGATAATGTTACAATAATAATATATTCGTTGCAGTATTTTCCACAAAAACTTGTCGTTTATGATAATATTTACCTAATTATTATTTGTGTTTTTGTAGTGGTTTTCCTGACAGGAAATGTCCGTTTAGGTGATACGACCATTAAACTTTAAACACACTTCATTAGGCTCCTTTCCTCATTTAAATATAAAATCCAAAACAAACTGTTTGCCAAAAGTTTCACCTCAAAAAATGTTGTGTCGCGTGACTGTTCGCTCCTGGCGTGTTTATGTTGAGTCCCACACGGCACGAATTAAAAAGTTGCCATCCCTGCTCCGAGGATTAAAAAGTGTGCGGTCGTAACTCGCTCTGATTGTACTCGTACCGGAGTCGAGCGGCGCCAGAGAGAGGTGTTAGTATAGGTGTCACGTGATTGTTGTAGTTAATACTTTAGAAGTGTGAGAGGTCTTAAGATCGAAGAAAGTATGTATAGCAATTTTAAAATATAGTCCTTTGTATATGTACCGTAACTGAAAATTGCAAATTGAGCAAGCTTTGATCAAAAGTAAAACTATTGTGGGGACAGCTTTTGATAGTTGAAAAACGAGCTCTTAATCTACCAGAACATTGATTGGTTTCAAGTGAAAGGCGAGTGTATTCACAGTTACAGTGTAGGCGTGTGTCGGAGATTGATAGCTCGTTTGTAGTGTTCAAGCGCCATTACTGATAAGCCACAGGCAACAGCGTATTCACTAAACTAGAGTGCGATCTGACAGGAACTGTGGAAGTAAACATTGATTATGAATACATGCATTCGTATATTAAAAGCAGATTAAATTTGTAATTTTTCCTTTGAATTACAATCAGCAAACATTATTTTAATATATACTATTTCAGGAGACATAATTTGTCTGAAGATAATTAACAAAATTGAAAGTTTTAGTGCAATTATTGTTTGTTTTTATTGAAGTTAATTTGATATTGCCATCTTCTAGCACTGAAAATATTTTTCAGTATTAAGTTTAATTTAATCCACTGTTCCTTGTTTACCGATTTGCTTTATAATGATTAAAAACATTTTATTATTTTTTTCAGTTGTGCAGTGTGCTGTAGTGCAGTTTTGCAAACCCATTGACAAAACATTACCGTTGAACTGTCAACATCGTCAGGCGCACATCACATTTTCAAGATACGAGATATCATTTCTCTAGATGTGCTAGTATCGAGCGTACCGCGCGTCATTTGTATATGTGGGTCGTCAGTCACACTCGTGCACGCACGTGATGATGCCTCATTAACTGCTTATGTAGTAATATTGTTAGATTCGTTATTGTTGGCGAATTAGTTTCATCTTTAGCTTTAAGATAATGTAAGATTTGAAAAACACTCTTTGTTTTTGGGGAAATCTTGTAAAAAGGTACTGAAGGTAGGTACAAAACCCTTTCCATTTAGATATTATTAGTTAGTCACTTTGTTCCTCTAAATAGCCCCCGTGTACCAGGAGTGCAGAGGATCAAGTTGGTGTGTGTTCACTGCTAGCTGAAGTGCTCGTGCCCGCTGATACATATGGATGAGACAACTTTGATTGCTTCGCAGATTAAACTCACTAGTTATGTGACGTGGTTTGCAGAAAATGTAGGTAGTTGTACCGGAGCAGTTCTAGGGCGAGACACGGAATAATAAAGTAATTACCGATATATGAACAAGTTGTTAACTTGTAATCAGATTAAGTGATTTAAAATGGCCTTTCCGAGTGAACCAGATCACTACTCGTGAAGTAAGTCCGTGCTAACTATTTGACATCACCTTTTTTCCCTAAGAGTACCTAAAGGCAGTTTGTGTAGATGAAAGATCTGGTGCACCTTGGGTTATGGTTATGTTATGCGCTACCATTCTTTTTTTTTCCGGATGGGAAATCATCACATGACTTCTCCCGCCCTGAGCTGGGCGGGAGGGAGTGTCAGCCTTTTACTGAATAAAAACCATACATGTTTCTTCTTGTGCCTTTTTCGGGGGCGCGGTATCTCTTTTAAATAACCCGCAGCCCCAGCAAATGCGCTACCATAACACCTTGCTAAATGGCTGTTTTTTTTTTAATATGGAATGATCTGTAGGTACTTATTCCGTGTCGAAACGACAGAAGAAGAACGTCTAAGTCTGATAATAATATATGTATCTTCATCCGTTAGTTAGTCGTGAAGAGTAATGATGCCGTGATGTCGGCTGAAGTTGGCACGTATGCAAATACATGCGAGTGGACTTGTGGACACTCGGACTTAGGGCGGCGGTACTTTGTCACTAATTATGCTCAACTCACAACTTGCTCACTCACCGGAACGCCGATAAGGCGGGAGCACACCGGGGCACGATCATGCTGATCTTAGATAGGTATTATAGATGTGTAGAATTATAAAACAATTATTTCCATTATTTGTATCTATGTAGATATGATCGAATTAAATTGATGAAGTAAATTCGCCTCCATTTAATTTTATTTTAAAGTGAAGATGTATTGAGGTTCTTAGAATTTGAATAAATTATAATACCAGCAGTGGCAATCTATACGGTAATTCCACCGTCACTTCGACGGTCACTTCGCACTTCAAAGTGTCAAATAAAACAATGTCATTTGAATTTGATTGAATATTTGATGTCATTGAATAGCGACGTGAGATGCGAGTTCATGTCTGAATTTTACAGAATCGACGTACACCTTATTATTGTCCCACTACATGGCAGATTTTCTACCTACAGTTACTGTATTTTAAATAGCCTCATCAAGCCTCATGGTATTTAATAGGTATTCTGTTTATGTACCTACCTAACCTATAACATTGAATAATGAATCAGATTTTTTTTTTTTCATACTTAGCACGTTTTTCTTATTTGAATTGAATACCAAATATGAAATGATAACTACTCAATTCAAATTACGATATAATGTTTTGGAAGTAACACAAATCGCAGTGAGAGCTCCCTGTGTGCTCCCAGACTAACGGAACTTTCTTAGAGTTGTTAAGAGGTCGGCAATTAGTCAAATTGGCGCAGCAGTTAGTTGCTCACTTGTTTGAACAGGATCCCCACAGTCTTTGATTCGGGACTTTGCTTCATTTGGTTTTTGCATAATTACAATTAGGGGTAGTGTCCGTCCTACCTGCTAGCTACTGTTCATTGCTTACGTAAATTAGTCTTGAGCCTATTAGTGTTGGGGCTAAAGATATCAACAAGGGTGTGATGTTGCTCTCTGTGATCAATGTCATGAGCAGAAATATATTTTTCTTATCCTGGATCGAAGGACCAAAGAATAAGCAGGTAAGTAGTTACTTCATGGTACTTAATAATGTAAGAAAATCTAAGTAGAGTGCATCTGGTTCAGAAAAAAATATAAATTTATTACATCTAACTAAACAAATTCATTTAGATTAAAACTATGGTTAAAACATCACGAGAAAAATAAGCAAGAGTACGTGGCGATGCGACGCGGTGGAAGTAAGAGGCGACACGACACGCTCGCGGCAAATAAATTAAGTGAAGCGACGGTCCGCACCGCACCGCACCGCATCGCGCCGCGTCGTGACGTGCGGACGGCGGCGTGCGGACGGGGCGCCGGCATGCAACAAAACAACGCGATTGAAGTACATTAGGATTTACAATGTAAATCTCGGAGCTGAATTAATTGATTATTGTGTGCTTTGCGTTATTCTTTTGTTGAGGATGGAATTTCATGATTTTGCGGTTCTGAAAAGATTTAGAGGCCCACTCGCATTCACTATATAAAGATTTCTTTATAAACCAGAAATTATACCTATTTTACTGCCACAGTTATTAGGTTATAGCTGCACCGTTCTTACTATAACATCAAAGTCACCTTCTGTAGAATTCCGCATTTATTTCCAGCCGAGGATCAACAATAACACCTAACTATTGAACGTTATAGCGTTCGCCGTAAGCAGATGACACAAATACCGTGTACAAGTCTTAAACATAAAATGTAAGTACACGTTCCACAAAGACTACAGCGGCTAATCGTTAACCAGAACACTTTAATTTATCTATAACGGCCAAGCTGGTACAAAGTTGTCTCTAAATAAACATGGGACGTGAAATGGATGGGTACAGAAGGACCATTCGTACATGAAACATATTACAAAAGGACCACTCGATAGGAAGTTGAACCGACTGAGTTGACTGAAGTAATGATCTTATTACTGTTACGTAAGGAAAGTATTTGGCGTTTTAGTAAAGCTAGAAAAGAGCTGTGGTAGGGACATGATCAAATAATTTTATAATTTCATAGTTGCTCACTGTTCATCATTAACTTGGTCGGGGCGACCATTCGTACGGAAGCAAGCGTATGTTTGGTGGTGTATCACGATACTGTTTCATCTTGCCTATAACCTATTGACAAATGTCACATAACAGTCACTATCTTATCCACGTGAGGAGTTGGTCTTCTGTGCCTTCGTACTCAGGAACAGAGTCGGTACATCGGGCGGTTAGTTGTGCGAGTATAACCGAGCGTGGAATAACAAAGACTGTACAATGCAGTTTTAATTTTCACATCGGGTTATTTCGGCTTCGGTGGACCTCTTGCACCACTACTGTGAGCATGGACTTGGACTTCTTCGTCATTTTTTTTACGAATAAATTACTTTTTCTTTGACAGTGGCGATAATAAAAAAAATAAGAGAAGCTAATGACCACAAGAGAGTTTCGTTTGCCGATGAAATTGACAGATGTACTCCTACCTACCACCGTACCTTTGCTAGTATAAATAATATGTTATATTTACCTAGTCTGTTACAGTAAACTTTTACCTTTATCACCTTCACTACAAAGCACATTCTAACAGGCCAAACCGTAAGCTCGGAGTCTGCTGTGCCTTTATTCTTTTCCATTCTCCTACTGATGGGTAATCTTGAGTTATTAATATTGTATTACTTTAGTTAATAAGTGGTCTGAAGTAGTGAGGTCCGCAGCCGTCGCGAGCACCGCCCGGTGTCGCTAGTGTCGTGTTCTGCGTAATTTATATAACAGCACTAGAGTGTGTAACGTCGTGTGTATGCAGCTCTCTTAGCTTGCACGCGCTTGTACATCACTAACTATTGTCTATAAGATGTTTTTTGCCATGATTTTGGTATCTACTAATTAATTTTATTCATTAACAACTATCCGATATACAATAAAAAATTGATAAGTACAGGTGAATTATTATTTTGAGTAGCGCCACGTAAATCATTTTTCTGCAGAAATCCCTTCACCAATTAACTTAAAAAATACAGCATAATTGCAACTGCAGCAAAAGTAATGCAATGACCAAACCAATAAATTAGCTAAGTAACTCCCTAAGTAAACCTTAAGCCAAGATTTAATGAGGGAATCTAAAACGGAGCCAAATGACCGCACTACTACAAAAAGAAGTATTTCGTGGCTGCAGAGCCATACTTTACTTTCACGTTTGATTTAAGCAAATTGACAGGAAACATGGAGGTCTGCTCCGGACGCGGCGGCTTGGCCGACCAACCAAACTGCAATTAATATTAAAACCTTCTGAGACGCTGTACTCCCGCAGAACTGAGTATCTTGTGAATGCATTTGCTGCTGGACCGTCGCGAGTACATTTCCACGAATATTCTAAACATAGGTGATGAAGAAAAATTAAAGCAAGGTAACACAATCGTCATCATATCATTCGCAGGACGATAGGGCCCCCCCATAGATTTCCAAAATGGCTGGTTGGAAGCGACCTGCATCCAGCGTCTTCTTGCGGAGGGGACACAATATGCTTCTTAAAAACCTTCTAGAATTCTAGATAGAATAATCCATATTCATGTGGATTTAAAAATTCACACAAACTCGTAGGTAAAAGCTGAAATTCATTTATAAATCTCTAAAACATTTCGCATTCTTACCGCACTTACAAAACAAGGCGTAATGAATTAATGTGGCGTTCAGCGTTCTAGCTGTGAGCAGTCGCATGAGCGGAGCGGGGGGCGGACAGCGGCGCGTCACCGTCGCGGAATTTATGGCCCCACATTAATTTATAGTCGTCCAGCTACTAGCGATTAATGGAAATACTTATTCCAACTTGAATGTCGTTTCATTAACATTTATACTGTTTAAATAATATTAAAAATGGATTTTTGGTAAGTAATTTTATTCCAAAGGTTGTCTGAGATTCCAGATTATTACTCTTGTTGCGACGAAAATAGTAGAAGACGTTCGACAGGCAGGTCAGAAGCAATCTTGGCCAGTGACATTTGATTTCGATGATTTTTTACAAAGAATGGGTATGGGACAGCACTCGGACCATGCGTGAGAGAAGGCGTGGAAACAACTTTGAGCAGTGTAAGTACATCTTGTTAAAAAAATCACGTAACAAAAACTGTCTCATCCAGAACAATGGAACAGAAACAATAGAGCTACCTTCAAACAAAAATAATTTTATGAATAAATCAAAACAGTAATTTGAATACCTATCCAACTCGATAATATCCTGTGATATCGATAAAAAGTGAATTATGTAGATTTACGCGAGTGGGGGGTGAGTGGGGGCGAGGAGGGGGGTTAGGACAGGTTCACACGCCGTTGCGTCCGTTAATATTCATGTCGGACGAACAAAAGTCCGTTTTGTTCGCATCCACGATGTTCATACCTGTGACGGTTGATCGTCTGTTTACACTTCAAATTGTATTTTCATTTTCCTTTTTTTTTGTTTATTTAAGTACCTACCGATTTTGAAGAGGGTTCATTCTTTACGTTAAGAACTAATGTTTCAGGCATTGGTAGTTAATGTGTTGGCAGTGAGTGGTGTCTGTATAACATAGTACCTAGCTTTACTTTCATTGCGTCTTAAAATATGATTGTTTTGAAACAATAAGACATACATAAACTCACGCCTTCTTTACATGAGGGTAAGCAGAAACCTTAGAACTCCACTTTCTACGATCCTTACATACTCCTTTCGCCTTGTCCACGTTCATAAATCTGGTCATACAAGCAAGCTGGTTACGAGTACTGCGCACCCGACCTTTCTGAAGAACCTCACCAATAAGGTCAGGGTAGGTGTTTCTAGGGCGTCCCCTCCAGGCGTTGCCACTCACATCTTCTGTCATAAAAATCCCTTTTGGTCTTTCACTCATCCTCTCAATAGGACAGATGAAGAATAAGATTATTTAAAAAAAATACGGATTTTAATTTATTTTGTGCTGTAGTAATTTTGATTTTAAAAAACTGTTGACTGATTTCCTCCCTATTGTTGTCGTATGCTCTATTGTTTTTTAATCCAGTTGTAAGTTTTATACTTAACCTTTCTAAAATCGAAAAAAATCTCCGCGCAGCGTAGACGAAGAAGTCAATATTTCATGGAAGTGGCGTCGAGACCTGTAGTTGACAAGGATTATGTAAATTAATTGGGGGCAAATATTAAATAAACGCGATCCGCTTGATTTGTGACGAGAAAAAAGACGGGGGTGGAAGGGGGTGAGAGGGGGGGATGGGGACGCAAGAGCTTTGTTTTTTACGAGCCGACGCACCTAGCTCAGGAAGCTGAGTTATGCTAATAATACACCAATACTTACCTATATCTAAGTACTTAAGAATTTCAGTGAAAGACGGAAAATTATTCATATTTTTTCGCAAAAGGAAAATTACATTAAATAGAGATCCAGTTATTTCAGTAATGTCCTTAGAAATAATATCATCAAGAGTAGGCTTTTAATGCTATTTGTTTTTTTCCAGCTAAGTCATATATAGGGGAAGATAACACACACATGGGGGCTCAAAGCAATCCCTTCTCCACATATTTTGAATAAAGTACCGCAGCACAATATGCGTGGCCTAATAAGAGTATTATTTATAGCGAACTAACTAGTGTATGATAGCCGCGGAATGGCAGCGAGCAGCGACTGGCTGCCATTACCAGAGCGATCTGTCCCGCAACATACAGACTATTACACGGTAACATATTGTTGATTAGGAGAATTTGACTAAACCGTAATAGTCGTGTATCATGCGCAAATGGCGGGTAGTCGTAAGTTTTTATGAACCGTACCTACGCACTGTATGTACTCAGACGTTATATGTACGAAAAAATGAATGTTCGTATTTTTTTGGGAAGATAGCCGGTAGCGACAGCAGAGGAAATTGCTTGGCGTGGCTCACAAGTGTACGAGTTTATTAGTGTTTGTGCGTGTGTACACGTTGATGCCGGCATCAGCTGATTTGGTCACACCTTACATGTGTTAAATATGTAACAGTCTGTTATATTATATGGCATGTAGTGTATTTTTATTTTTTAGATTTTTTTTTAATTATTAGAATTTGTGTCCGGTTATTGCTAATAGATTAGGCTTGCCCCCTATTGCATAGGACCTAAACATACCGGCGGACTGTGGGTGTGGTACACCTTTGCCTAACCCTTCCGGGAATACAGGCGTGATGGTATATTATGTTTTTGTGTTCATCGAATCTAGAATAGGTACATATTAAAATTATTATTTAATTACAGGTGGAGGTTTTCGTCAGATCTACGTTTGGTCTTGGATATCGCCTAAACAATTGTGTGTATAACATAAACCGTAGTTCGTATAAACGTGCGTTTTTTAATTTCATATAACGTAGTTTGTTTTGCCGTCGGTACGGTCGCGGTCTCATCCGTGTATCGCATCATACCTATTCGAAATGAGAGCTCACAGATAAAGCCTATTATATTTGCATAGAGACAGCTTCACTCGTGGTCGACTCATGTTTATGTCTGTATTGTCCACAACACAGTTAATTTTATTATTAAAGTGGCCGCGGCTTGCTTCAACACATCTTCATAAATTGTTGGTTATGGAGACAAGCTCGTCTATGGATATATTCAAAGTCGCTTGTACTCAGTGAAGTCGTATCAGGTATTTAGGGGTTTTGTGGCTATTGATAGAGAAATTAGATTCATTTTGGGATGATTTTGTCATTAATTTAGTCATTTTGCGATTTAACGTAATCATATTCAAAAATCAGTAATCTATTAATAAGGCACAATTTCGTACAATGTGACTTGTAGTCGTGAAAGTTATAGAGAAAGTATATCGTCGCTGATGAACATATTGTAGCCCAACTACTCGCTTGTGAGTAAGCCGACAGCGTCTACGTATCGTCTCAACCGACGAGCTTAGAGCAATATTCCCGAGCGTTTCATTTCAAACTTAATAAATTAAACTTCGCTCGTGCCGTATTTTCCAATACATTACTTAAGTAAATTGAACTTATGAAGCATACATTCCCCTCTGAAGATTGTATGAAGGTAATTCAGTCGCGCTCACTATTCCAATAAAAATAAACAGTCGCCGTCTCAATCAGACGCGCAATCAGGTGCTCTTATTCTCATACATTGCCGTACAACACACACACATGCTCATACACGCTCATGCACACGACACCCTCACGTACGCCTCGACTTACTGCGCTCTTTGTGATGAAGCTACGCAGGCGGCGGGCGGCTTGCAGGAGCAGGGTGACTGCACGGAGACGAGAAGTCCTCTCCTCTCTAGAGCGTCAACTTTACAATCAGTTATCATGAAATAAAATGTAGGTAATAGTTAGGTTAGGTGGTTCATTTCTCTCCAATAGAAAGTCTCGAAGCTAAGTGCTGGTGGTAGTTGCACAACTTGACAAATATATTAATGTTTAGGCTTAAGTGTGTGATATGAGCCATCGCTCTATGATTTGACATGACATGAGACGTAGGTAAAGGTCGTATGGGGAACACCTTAGGACGCTCTTCCCCGCTAGTCGCCGGTCTACTGGCCCCGCAGAATGTGTGGAACGCGTCACGCGCGCCATTCTGTCAGCAATATTGTCTAAAGCAATTTGTATGTAAATCAATTGTTGTTAATACTATTTATGCCGATGGTTATTGAGCATTACTATTTACTTTCACCCTCAAAAAGTTAAACGAATCTCATTCTTATTTACATACTGCAAAAGGCGATTGTTCCATCAAATTATTTGGGTTACTTAAGCCAGGTTGACGAAAAAACATGAAGCCGAGACGTGCTGTTAGGGAATTGTTAATAAGAGATTGTCTTACTGTGAGCTTTGTCGGGGATTATGGCGGTTATAAATTTTATTATATTATAAATAAGAAATTTATGTGGACTGTTTATCGGCGTTAAAAAGAGATGGGATATCCAGCCATGTGCAGTGGATGAGTGGATGTAGGCCACGCGGCGACGGCTCTTACTTCACTCATTCGTGAATAAAACGGGAACTAGTAAGTGGCCATGTCAATCATGCTTCAAATTATTAAGATAGCTAAATGGAAAAAAAATATATTAAAATCCTAAATCCTTAAACCTATGTGCTGGTACAAAAAAGATGGATATACAGTATTTCGAGAAAATGGGAGGTAATATACCGTTTAAAAAGAAATGTTCTTGGTTACAAGGTAGATAATTAACCTATTTGATGAATTGAGGTAAGAATTTAATTGGTCTCTACCACGCCCATACATAATTAACTAAATACGGTAGGTAACCTTCCCACGTTAGGAAGGTTAAAAATGTATGAAACAAAATAGCAATAATTTCAGACTCAATTTTCTTTTTTGTTCCAATTGATATAAATCTATTCGCTAAAGGAGATACAGTGAGGACGAGTGTGCGTTACCAAGTGGGTTAAGTAAGTAAATAGGCCGAAATAAGTAAATAAGCAACAAATCACCGCGTATCGGATTAGCGCTATAAGTTATTTATGGCGCTGACTTGGCGATACGTGACCACGATGTGGGAGGACGTGGATATGGTACCCACACGACTGGACTCTATGGACGGGGCTCATTTGACTATGGTCAAAACTACAAAACTATTCCGAATATTATCTGCTCATATTCAGCGATGTTAAAAACGATCGGAACTGAAAACTGCTGCATTTATAAATAATAATTATCAACGCCAATTCGTTTGAAAAAGTGATTAATGGTTTCAACTTTATTTGTCTGCAGTTTATTTCCGCATACATTTTTATCAGTGAGATAGTAAAAATTGCAGATAAAATATGCCTCCTCCATAAAATAAACGATCTTACAACAAGTGACCGCACAAGAGACAGTGACAGTGCGTCCGCCGGCACCGGCCGCGATCTCATCGAGCCCCAATTAGCCGCACACAGACGCGATACTCCCGCGGTACTCCGCGATACTCCCGCGGTACTCCGCGATAAACCCGCGATACGCCGCGATTACTCTGCAATAGACAAATAAAAATTTTATTCCTCCCTTTTCATTGACCTATAAAGGACAGGAATAAAAGTAGTGATAATAAATTCTGTGGTTTTAGGAACTAGTTTTACATATTGATCTGGTAATAAAAAATATTGTTCACGTGGATTGGCTGTTTTTCTTCCTGTAACATTTACGTACCATCGTGAACGTTACATCCCAACTATGTGTTTTCCGGAATATAGTTTGTTTCAGGATTATGGAAATCATTATACTGGGTTCACAGTTTTAATCATTTATCTACTTTAAATCATCTTTACTCACGTAAATACTCTAACTCAATAAAAAAACGTTATATTATTATAAGTATGGCTACAATTAGATGTCGTATACATTGAGGGTTTTTGAAGCATGACCATAAATATTCATCCTCAAACTTACAACAGCAAGTCCTTTCTCAAGTGTGTCTCCAATAACACAGTCAATTAATTGATAGTAACCAACTCCTCCATCTCCAGCGTATACAGTACGTGTAGAGCGTGTCGCGCGGAGGGTCACAGCGATGCCGCCGCGTATCTGTCGTTGATTACAATAAATCAGCGGCTACCGCTGTCGACACTTCAGACACACTCGACAGTTGTTGCTACAATTAAATGTCTATTGCAATCTCAAGATGGTGGCGGCGTGTATGTGGTTTTATTGACGCTGCTGTGCGCGAGTGGAGTTGAGATGGGTCCCTTTTTAAGTTATGTAGATAAATCTGCATGTACTACCATTGTGTTTATCTTAAAATACTTCATTTCCATTTCAAGATGCTTTAATCATTTTCGATAAAACGCTTCGTCTTAATATGGTATTAAGTTCACATATTTATTAAATTTTGCAATAAAAAGTAACTTAATAGGCTGGGTAACAATCTAAACCAATATTAAATCCAATTACCGTCTAGACGTAAATTAGACGCAAACTTTTACGATTTTATTGTCCGAAGTTATTTCGTTATTTGTGGAAAGCATAAAGAAAATTCATTCCGAAGACGACCAGATAAAAGATCGTTGGCAAATAACCTTAAGGGAATAAAAAAGCGGATTTTAGCGTGAGTAGGTACCGCGACTGGATACAGCGCCGTCGAATGAACAGACAAAGGAGATCTTCTGTAGCGGTTTCATAAATCAAAACATGAGTAAACGTCAGTTTTGGACGATCGTAAACTGTACAACATGTACAGTTCTCTACTACCCAGTAATACTTAACACCACAGTATAGAAAATCATTACCAAAAGCACCTTCTAAAACTTCAGTAGATCAACTATTTGTTTGAAAATTTTGCGATACTGTGGTGTTTTAAACACGATGGGATGGCGTTATGAACGCGTAGGGATAAAAGTGTGGGCATTAAAAAGGGCGAAACAATTTGAATAAGAGTGCGGTCGCGATCCAATTTTGTGATTGCGAGATCTGCTTCGGGTTACCTACATATTGAGTGTAAAATGATTCGGAAAGCCAAATATTTTGGAATATTAGAAAATAACGGAGCAATTTTATGTGTTTTCAATTATTATTATTTGTCTTCGTTTAGGTTATATACTTATTAATAATAATTCAACTACAAAGTTAAAACTAAATAATAATTAAATTACAAACTAAGTATGTACAGTTAATATAAAAAGTAAGGTCATAGGGCATCAAAAAACTCATCCGCATCGCTGTCAATGGGACATGTGCCCAGAAGGCTGGCAGCATTGCCACGTTGTATGGCAATGCTGATTCTTTGGCCAAAGAATAGGCCAGCCCTCTGGTCACGTGAAGAATCGACCAGTCGCTTCGCGATATTGCGATAAACTAGATGAGCGCTCGGTCCCCACGGCCCTAGTGTTTCGTTTAGGTTCACTATTATAGAGAAGCAGACTAAGTAGTATACTCACACATTTCTATAATAATAAGAACATACTTCTCTGTATCCAGGTACCTAAATCCAAGTACTTCAATAGAAATATGAGAATTTTACAAACTACTAGTTCTAAATTGTCAGTATCTCCTAATTTTCAAAATCTTCTTTCTTAAACTTATAGTCGCATAAATTGTAATCGCGTGTAGTACGCGAAGGGAACACAGCTATAAGACATGTCACAATCTGCACAATTTGTATGCGGTGACTGTCAACGGCTTCCATTACGCCAATACCATAAAACGAATGTAAAACAATACAATATTTACGCCTCAGTAGTGCTGTCATCTAGTAGTTCATGCGAGATGTCCCGGGCGTCGCGGGTCCTTACTATAGAACTAATACAGAATATGGGTCCCATACAAAACGTCTACCGGTGTCGTGGCACACCGAAGATGAAGGGACAAGTTTGAACCCCACAGACAGCATACGCACGCAGCATTTGCTCACATTAATTTAAAAAAAGAGGGTATTGGTGAGGAAAAAGGGAGACCTTTGCCATGCCGTGGGATAACCCAGGCTACAAATATCATAATTAAGTATCCCTATGTTAACGTTGTTTGTCATGAAATCGGATCGTGGATTAATTAATGATAAAGTGCGTATGTTTCTGGTGACAACTGACGTGTCTATACTAAATACCGATCCAGAAACGTTTTTTTTAGCAAGCTAGCTGATGGCGCACCTTTTGTTAAGTGATCACCTCTGCCTAAAAACATCTGCAATACCAGAGGGCTTGCAGATGCATTGCCATCGTTATATAAGCTGTGTCAATATTCCGGGATCGTGTCGTGTTCCCCTATTGCCTCAATCTTGGGCGCATCACTAGCGGTACCAGTAAGTGCTGTTTACCCTACAATGGGTACTCCGGGTCGTGCTAGTGCTGTCACAGTTTATAGCTCATCATAACTGCGTGATGGCCATCGCGCTTATCTCTCTATTTATTGTTCTTTTAATAAACTGCCTACTCAATGCTGAGGGAAGCGGCTGCTTGGAGCCTAGCTTCGCCACAGACGATGTATAGACTGACTGATAGGTGGTAGACTGGTAGAAAATGCCCAAGGCATTAAGTTCGCCTTTGTACTGTGTACCTATTTTTTTACATTTATGCGTAACCTTTAAACAAATAAATAAATATTTTATGTGAATTCTCCATCGTAGATAATGCATTCCTGCATAGAGATGATGCACTCTCTACTGGACATGAGGCTGCGGGGTCGTAGCAACGTTTAAATAGCAGTATCTTCGAAGTTATTTAAATTATTTTCTATTAAATGAGTAGTCCACATAGAAACAGTGTTTTCTTGTCCTGTCTCAAATACAAGTAGGTACTTACACAAGCGGAAATTAGTAGCTTTATTAAAGTTAAACAAGCGAGAAATTACTTGCTCGTGCCGTTACTAAGGGTTCTTGTAGTCTACCTAACCTTTGAGGAGTAGCTGGCGGTCGCCATGTGTTGAGCATGTTACATTTAAACATTTTATTTTAGCAAACTGCGGGTTGCTACTTCTTATAAAATAGATTGGGTTTAAAGGAACGATAAGAATTTAAATAAAACTGTAAAGTTTCTTCTGTTCTAACCACAGTTTGGTTTAAATTAAATTCAAGTGAATGCGCTTTCTTTATGATCAATAGTATCGCTTTCAGTTTACACTCAGTAGCAGATTGAAATTCAACAAACAAATAAGCAAGTCTGAAGTTGTTTCTAAAATCAAGTAAAGACATAAAACGGTCCGTTTTAAATGAAAAAACGATTGTTTGGCAGTAAATGTGCAGGCCGGGTTTATGTGCGGGCGGGCAGTGGGTTCGAGTCCGCGCCGCCCACCGCGGCCGCATAAACAAACACTTTGCGCTTTTTACACTTTACAGCTACCCTCGTAAACGACGCGACACGACGCACCGAATCAGCGGTTTGCGACTAGTGCTGGGACACGCCGGTGGCCCGGTGGACGTCACAAGGTCTGTAATGTGTGTTTCACTTACCTTCTAGGTTTTACTAAAGTTCTAATAAGATGAATAATGCAAACATTACCTTCGACATCCAGTAGTGCAGGTATTGTCTCCAACGATGAAACTTACCTAAAACGAAAAAAGAATTTTAATTAAACTCAACTTGCCACTAGTAAGGTATTTAAGTCAAAAGTATATCGCTAATCACTGCGCATGCACTAATCTGTTTGTTTTCTGACTGGCAGAATGTTCCCGCTGCGCTTAGTGAAGTTTATCGACAGTGTGTGGTGCATCTCTACCGTGTTGTCGCCGGGCACCGTACGTCTCCTCCGGTCGCTCTACACTACACAATATTGGCATTTTATTCGCCCGGGGCGTCCTCGCCGTACTCCGGACTCTCCGGCCATCGCTTTATGTGCTTCAGGTAATAACCTCTTTGACGGACACTCACCACCAAATAACCTTACCACCCACAAGTCCGAAATTCAACTTTATTACGTTCATACAAGGATGTTGAAGAGTGAACACGTTAATTTGTCAATTGTACAAGGGGTTGAGAGATAAAAGTAAACGGATTATTGCTTGTGTATCGTGGAATGGATCCGTGCGCTCGTTTGTCCAGATCTCAACGTCTGGAGCTGGAGGACGTCCATGTTCGTGATTATATTAAGTTATATGAGGCTAGCACGAGCTCCCTCACTATTTGCATATTATTTCGACAAGTCTCGCATGGTTTCTTATAGTTTCACTTAAAATCAAATAGTTTGTCGATAAATACGCTAAACATAGACCTATATCTATAGCGTGTTTCAAACACAAAGTGGATCGCGTCGGCATCCAAGTTTCTTCTAAACGCCTAATTCGCCCAAATGAGAGGCTGAGTGTCTAAGCGGCGATAAATCTGCCGCGTAACGCTAAGCGTGTGTTCGCGATAAGTGTTGGTAGCTGCAGCAGTGGAGCGGCGTGAGAGCGCGCTGTTTATCACCGATGTATGCTAATCTACGCATTCACCTCCAGCTATTAGTGAGTAAGGCTGCGCCTTGAGATGCTGCACTCTACGCTGTGCATCAGGGCTAACATCTAAGAAGAATGTTTCCACTTCCATTATTTCTCCCCCATCCAATGCTACTTAGGGAGGTACCTACCTAAATGTATGACAAAAATAGCTTATTATTAGTTGCTTTCATAGATGTCAGAAAAGCCACAAACTCATTAAAATTCCCCGCTAGAACATAGACACTCGGTTATCTATATGTTGTTTATTTAAAGGCACTGTGCCTACCTATAACGGTTTATTTTTTTTCTACGAAGTGTTGAATGAACCGACCTTAATATACTTTATCATGTTTTATGGCCGTGACGACTTTTCCTGTGGCAACTAGCTAATATTCCTTATTTTTAAACAACATATAACATTAAGTGTAAATAATGGCTTTAGTGAGAATTATTATAACTAATTTTATCAACCAACTTACCTAATAAGTTATTAATTGGATTTATTATTTCGTGCGCACACGCACAGTATTACGCACACAGTATAATTACTGTGTCATGTTTTCTGACTCTTAACAAAATTTTCCTTTGATGAAATTAAAGGCATTTTATCCAATCATTTTGAAAATGAGATTTTTCCGCTGCCATTTTCCTTTTGATGTGCTTTATTCTAAGTGACATTCACGTACAAAACTCCGCGGCAGAAGGTAATTCAATTAATTGGACCACAGCGTCTGTCAAGAGGTGTATAATGGAGCACCTTCCGAATGTTCCGCACCTCCATGACAAAGCGGCACCCCTGAGCCACGTGAGAGGCGGCTGAAGAAAGCAATTACCACCTCCCGCCACCATCACATTAGAGGTGTTATAACGATGAGCTGCAGCTTGTTACCTCGGGGAGAGGACAGAAGGCTCACTTACCTACTTAGTGTATAGCAAAGAACGTGGACAGAATTATGTTGATTATTGAAAGCGGTTGTCTTTATTGTAAAATAGCTTTCATTTTTAATCTAGTTCCTGTCATGTAAATCCATGAAGAAACGCTAATACTACGCAAATTAATACACAAGAAAGCAGAATATGCAATTTTGTTTACTTGGATGACATATTTTTTTCAATTTGATTTATAAACCAAGCTAGTTAACCAATTTCGATAAAATGTGTATAGAATCATCAAAATTAATTCATAATTCATTCCACTAATTATAATTAGTGGAATGATCGCGTAACAAACATACAAAAAAATGAAAGTCGAATTGAAAACCTCCTCCTTTTTTGAGGTCCGTTAAAAATGTTCGAGTGCATTCACGTGTCTACGTGTTGCTTTTTATCCGAATTGTTATATTGTAGAGAGTGTTTTGTCTCCTCTTGTATAGTGATCGTATGTACCCTGTTGGTTAACTGCCGTAGTTAGAAGTGATGTTTATTTAGTGTCTGTTTATAAGGAGTGCCTGCTGTTGACTCCGCTTTTTTACTAGATACCTATACCTTATCAACCTTTTCAGAACCAAACAGTAATAAACTTGGAATTAGGAAAAGCATTTCCAAAGAGGCCGGTTGCAAGCGGCCTGCATACAGCGTCTTCCAATTGGTATTTTTGGAAATCTTTTTTCTAATGGGGGAGGCCTATGTCTGGCACTGAATGTCTGCGGCTGATATGATGATGATTATGATATTATGTTTTTAGTTCTCGTTATCTTTTAGCTTGTCAAGAAGTAACCTTAAGATTTTTTATTAAAATATCGATCAATTTTCAACATTTCCTCTTCACAATAATGCGATCAAAACTTTGCATTCCGTTGTGTTGTGTGGTGTGACACGCTGACGCTAATGTTGGGCGGTGCTGGTGTATGACAAATGAATGGCGGTCATAATTAGAGATTAGGCGCGAATCGGTTGCCAGTGCGGTGTGATCGCACGGTGAAATATCGGCTGCCAGGATGCTTAGCAGCTGGAACTGACCGAATAATTAAACCTTTATTTTTATCTTTTGTTTATAACCACCTTGTATACCTACCTACCACCCCCCCCCAACTTCCCTTAATATCTTATATTGTACTATTAACATAAAAACCATTGTAAATGTTGTATACATCTACTATCACCGTTTTTCGGCTTGACCCAGCTGTTGTTTGTAAAAATATAATTATTTACTATTATGCACCGTCTTGACCGAGGTTTATATTTCATCCTCCTTATCCTAATTCTTTCCATACCTACACCTCTATCTGCTTTAATTGCAATAATTATTCACCCACATTTTTTTCCAAAACCGACCACTTCAACTTTACCCAGTTACCTTTACCATTTAATTTCATGTTGCACTTTCGCCTCAGTGAAGGATCTGTCTCTTCCAGCGAGCGCACAGCTCGTGGTCACGGCCGGTCTCGTTGATTACGCGCGTGACAAAGATCCGCCGACAACAATCCACGTCAATTTGTGAGCTGACAAGGTGCGGTCGCGAGCTCCACTGCATCACGGAGAATGATGTGGAGCTGCTCATATGTGCTCTTTTAATTAATATCCATTGAACCCAGTACTATTTAAAAGGTCAATCGACATTGTGTTAAAACCCTTAAACAAGAAGTAACGAAGAAAGTAAACCTGCACAAATAAGGTTTGTGTCATAATGTAAAAAGAAAGTTTTAACCAGAATGAATACATATTAGTTAAAGTTGATGTTTTTTTCTTTATGACTTATATGACCAAAATAAATAGCTTGACGGAATGACTTTCAGCTAGATGAATTCACGTAAGTCTTTGACAATCAGCTATATCAGTTGTGTGTGCTCTCCTAAGCATACTTGTTCCATATTTAATGAGTACAAGGAAGTCTCCTTTACCCCTGTCCGCGCGTCAGGTCGGCGCGTCACTAGTTTTGCCCGGCACTAGAGAGCTCTCTGCGAGTGTGCCGCCGGCACTCGTGGCCGCTCACACATTTTCAATGCGCTAAATTCGCTTGTTGATTGAGCGTGTATTAGGTCCGTGTTAGAATTTTGTGGAACCTATAATTTAACGAGACCATTTTACATCTGCGTGAGAAGTACAGATTAATAATTATATTTAGATTAAGTCGTCTGTTGCAGGAAGTACTGGAATACATTGATGTAAATGATGAAGTGACTAACTGCCTTGCGCCTGTGCCTCGTTAGCCTAGTGGTCCTAATTACTACTGCTACGCTTGAGGCCTTGGGTTCGATTCCCAGGTCGAGAAAAAAGTGTTATAGGGTTTTTCTATGAAATTCTCAGTAGCAGCTCGGAGTCAGGGGTATACATTGGTACACCTCTGCCTACCCCCTTCGGGAAATACAGGTTTTATGGTATGTATGTATTGGCTTTCTATATAAATAAATAACTGACAGTCGTCATCAACTGTACATTAGACTATAGAACTTGAAGCACTTAGATCAACATCCAATAAGCCTTGGATTGCGATTACTTCTAAAAATATGTCAGTAATTACAACAAGCACGGAGGTGACGTAAGGCGGTGGGCGGTCAGGCTCCTCCGATGTTATCGACGTATGATCTGCGAGTCGTCGTCGACGGCACGTACGCTACACGTCGGCCGGCAGCCAGTAATGAGCGGTAATGACTCGTATGATTGCTGGTATAACAATCCCGGATACCGCACATGATTTGGAAGAAAACTACTTCGATTGGATACAAATAGATTAGTGATGCCTAAGAAAAACCTAAAGCAAGATTTCTAATTAATGGTGTTGATATAGCGGTGGCTAAAGCAACAGCCCATAAGATGTCCATGACAGATTTGATAGTATAACAAACTTATTTAACGACAACATTGCGTGCAATAAAACTGCAAAAAAAAAAAACTGTTTTAAATGTAATTGCACCATGTAATCCTGGAGTTAAAACTTAAGTGTCATTAGAGCACGCCCCCCCCCCCTCAGGTCCCCGCGCATATTTTTATCATTCCTGCTTCCCCTTAACACTTAATGCGTAAAGTTTTAATTGAAATTTGATCTGGCGCAGTTTTAACGAATTGTCCCTAATAATTATGTGCTCATAATTAAAGTAATGTCTTTGAGTGGAAAGTTATTGGTCCGCTGTGCACCGTCAAGCGGAATTGTGGCGGATTTTATGTTGATAGGGATAACCGTGATGTATTGTGACGAGTTTAATTACATGTACAGATTTCGTGCTATCCTGTTTGTAGATTATGAGTTGCCTAATTAAGCATAACTGTAAGCGATAAGG
Organism: Caradrina clavipalpis; assembly: GCA_932526535.1. NCBI lineage: Eukaryota > Metazoa > Arthropoda > Insecta > Lepidoptera > Noctuidae > Caradrina > Caradrina clavipalpis. Next base: position 293,757 of record OW052096.1, read on the forward strand.
TATAGTTATAATATACCTACCTTCATAAACATTAGTAGTTATGCAATTGTTTGTAGCGAGTACACATACTGCCCTTTCTAATCTGTAACATGTCACAAAACCAGAACAATTAAATCAAATTCGTTAATTCAAAACTAATCACAATACATATCGTGCAATAATCCGGCCGTTACAATTCAAACGCGTCGGTAATCCACGCAAAAATGGCGGGTGGCGCGCGCGCACTGCTGCACACATGGCCCGCACCTCGCGCATTTACATAATTGAATATTCTATTGTACGTGTCTAATGCTTTTACCTTACACATTAGCGCTTCAATCGCTACCCAGCTAAACCCAGCTATATTATACAGTATTTTGTAAAGCACTTTATGCTTCACGTACACAATCGAGAGTATAAGGTTACCTGTAGGGGGTGGCGCGCCATCTGTCGTCACGCGGGACAATGCACAGATTTATCGTTGCAAAATGCGCTTACGGGGGTTTACGGGGTTTCGGTTTTTTGCTCGCTATCAAGTTTCCATTAGCTAATTTAGTATTGATTCGCTCACGGTGAAAGTTTAGCGGTGCGCGGACGATTCACAATTGATGGATCGTTTTTATTCGTTCCCAACTCGAATGCTCCAAGTTTACAAATTCAATTTTTACGGTCAGAAGCGGAATATTTTGATAATTCAATTTAGAATCTGGATGGAAACAGAGGTTTTTTATGTTATTGTTTTGATCATTATTTAAAATATTGCTGCGCTAGTTTATATGTTTTATTATGAGTAGTGAGCATACTCTAATAAAAACTGTAATAATTCCGAACGTGCAAGAGGTTTGTCGTACTCCGTAAAGCTTTATTCATCTCCTATCCGCTTCAGTGCATTATGCCATTTCATCATAAGCAAAGGTAATGTTGTACATTTATATTAATCGAAAACGTCACTGAAAATTGCTTTCGTCATCAATGCGTCGCCCTCCTCGGAGGGGCTACTCGGGCCCTCAAACATCTGCATTATCTTACCTACCGTCCCTCACGAAATCAGTTACTGCACGGGCATTCACTAAAGTGCATTTACCATTCCGCCCGTCAAACCTTACAATTATCTCCTTGCTTCTATTCCAAAGTGAACTCTATTCATTTGAGGTAAAATTCAAACTTGGACATAACCATCTAAACTTGCGTACCTAAACGATGATAACTTGTAAGTTGTGATGACCAATCGGAAACTAAGTCTTAAGTCCCCGACTCAAGTTTCAGATTTGTAAATCAATTGAACATTGGTTACGAAATACGGGCCGTTTAAGCTAAGAGGGTAGTTCACATGTTGGCGGCGCGATTTATCAAATTTTATACGTTAGGGCACGACATGTGCGTCCGCGGACAATCGCTTAGGTGCAACGCACCGAGGGTTCACAATTAAATATGGGCCGAGGTGGCTAATGGATTAGCAGATGAGTCCGCCGCCTTATGGCGCGCAATCAGAACGTGCAGATGCGCCGCGATTGGATCCGTGGGTGACGCGTAATGTGTTTACCGGCGGCGGCGGATTGAGTGTGAGATCTTTTTACACACATATGCCGTGAAAATATCGTGTTAGAAACTTATTTACATTCGCATCTGTTACTGTGTATCGGTGTTAAAGCGGGTGAGGGCACACGGTTACCTCTTCTTACGAATCTGAATAACACGCACGCAGTGCCCGTGGTGTTATCCTCGGCTTCCTTAGTCATCGGATGATATGGTGGTATGATACGCAACTATCTAAAATAACTATATTATAAGGCTTTAAAATTGTCGACCAGATTGACCTGTGCTCTCGAAATTACGTCTATATTTACGTGAAATCTACATGATCACCAAACAGACTGCAGCCTACCTTAACACACTACACAATAGGAAAGCATTAAATTGATAACAGACGCTGACGTATGTTTACGATGACTATTTTGTATTGTGCAGCTTAGATACAGCGCACAAAGATGGCCTAGGTGGCTAACAAGTGAAATAATTCGGTTGTAAAGAATGTGTGTCGAGGTCAAAGCAATAGCCACGAAGGTGTTGACTCTTTGAATGGACCCTCGTGAGGATGATAATAACTTAGCTGTGTTGCAGTGCAACACAGCTAAGTTAAGAATCGACGGCAGTTCTTTGAACATAGCATACATACCATCACGCCTGTATTCCTCAAAGGGTTAGGCAGAGTTGTACCAATGTGCACCTACAGTTCGCCGGTATGTCTAGGTCCCATGTAATAGCGGGCGAGCTTTTGCTATTAACCGGGCACAAATCCTAACTCCGAGCTGCAACTGAGAATTTCATAGAAAAACCCAAGTAGTATACTTGGGTTTTTCTATGAAATTCTCCACCTGGGAATCGAGCCTAAGACCTCTAGCGTAGCAATCGCGCTTAGGACCACTAGGCTAACGAGGCTGTTATTTGATTTGAAAGTATAAAAATGGAGTCGTTAAGAGTTACTAATATGTTGCTAGTAATGAGGATTTTCGCAAGTGGTTTTGTCCCACTTCTAGCAATGCAGCATATTATCGTTAGAGGATTTATTGTTAGAAGGAGCATGTGAGTAGAATTAATAAAACATGTGAAAGCAGTTTACTCTATATAACAGAACGTTTAAATTAAAAATTACAGTAGTTTAGCACATCATTCAAACGGTTTCTATATTTTTATTATAATTATTATCAAGATGCTTTTATAAAAAGGAAGGAAAATTATAAAACACAATCACAACTCAATAAACGTTACTAATGTTAATTTTCTTAAAATAAAAGCCAAATGAGGAAGTTACTTTATTTATTAATCGGTGACGCAAAGGAAATTAATTTATTGGTGGTGTATGTAGGTAGTAGGTAAGGGTTATTCTAAAACAAAATAATAATTAATCGATGGTAACGTTTGGTGCGAGGCAGCTTGATGTAATTGCACGCGTGTGTCCCGTCACTCACGGGAACGTACCGTCCGCAACACAATCCTACTTATTATTTACTAACATTCTAACATACAGATCTTGGTATAGTTTAAATGTGTTTACAGACTACACAGTAGTTAGTGTACGGTTCGTAGTTTGATATAGTTTTTGCCTCAGGATAACAATTTTTGCGAATGAAAAACGATAATTATCAAAACTATCATTTATTTAGATATTTTTTTTAAACCTATTATATAGTTTAAAATAAATATAATAAACAACTATCATTATTTATCATATGCAAATGCATATAAAACCTCGTGTAACCACATTACAACACACTGTGATATGTGACCAGATTGGATTTGCTTTCTGAGGCACAGGGGTGATACACCATCAACATCAACTCTTAACTCTGGGCTTCTACAGAAAAGAGACTACTGAAAGAAAGAGAAAAACCACAATAACACTTGTAAATTGAGCACAGGGCCCTGAACAGTCCGCTTGCGGACACCATACCAGCGGGGCAGTTGAAAAAACGTAAACTTAGGGTTGATTTGCTAAAAAAAAAAGAAATTTGGCTCTAATCTATAAAAATATATCTCGTATGTACTTGTATGAGACTGGAGGTAAATAACGATATTGACGGGAAACTGTTGCAAAGTTCAGTCCACTGTCAGTTTCCACTGACACTCGGTCTTCACCGCGTAGCAGTAATTTCATACACAATCTTTTGTAACTACCATCCATACAAATTATTTCAAACAAACATCCACCTCAGCGTTGGCTGCGGACGCTCCCGGCTCACCTATTCACGTGGGTGATGGATTGCGGCGTCGATTAGGGCCGCGCTGACCTGTTCTTTCATATCGCGCTAATGGCCGCCAGTGCGCTCGCCGCCAGTTCGTCAGCCCGCCGCCGCTCGCACACCTACATACACCTCTACTGCGTGCGGGATGAGCTACTGATCCTGGATGAGCTATGGTAAATAATTCGTACAACTATGAATATTTCTTACGAACTCATTTTAGCTCCCTTTTGAAGTTTTCCGTGTTTTCAGATGCGAAAAAACCAGATCATCCCCAAAGCAAAAACTTGCCAAATGTCAAAGTTTTCAGTTTGTAGGCTAAAAAGGTTGTAAAGAAATGTAGACTTCTTCGACCTTTTAAACAATCAAGATTTTTTGTATGGCTCTTGCTGTCTTTATTCGAAAAAATAACTCATGAAGGACCTTATGGTTATTTCTTTATCCTCTTACTGACCAATCTCTTGGAAACGCTTCCACCATCTCTAATTCCGGGACGGTACCTGCCGGCGTCGGCTGTCAAATATACAAGGGTCATTACTTAGAGCATCACCGGCCGTAATTAATATAACGTGCGCCCAAATTGAGGCGACTGCCTTTTTGCTGAGTCGGTGACGTCATGACGTGGTCCGGCGGCGGCCGGTGAGATGGGCGGAGGGGGGGGGGGGGGGGGGGGAGTGTGGTGGAACTATGTGATCGGTGGGCGGTAATTGATATTGCAAGCGTTTTGTTTTTATCAACTACATAGGTACCCACTCTATATTTTGTAAGAGAATTATGTGCAAGCTTATTTTATTAAAATACGTGAATGGAGAATGCTAATCAGGTATAAGTTAGTAAACCTAAGGTTTTGAAAGGAGTTTGATCCAGTTCAGTACACTTCTCATCTATTCGCTTGTGTTTTTCAGGCATGATGACTATAACTATAAACATTATCAATTTTGCAAAGAAACTGTATGAAACCGATGTGCCATTTACGACTACCTCCCATTTCATCCGGTCAGCTATGTCTTTAAAGTCAGTGTGTACATTCCACTACAAGACCATTACGGGTCCCCGTCAGTACATCACGGGAGCTCAGCGCACGACGTGACGTCCCAACACGGTAAATTACAATCAGTAGACGAGTGCAGTCCGTCATTGTCTAATCACGCTACCTGGAGCCTATCGGCCGCAGTCAGCACTGGACACTAAATCAGGACGTCACTGGCTCACAGTGTCACCGAGTGTACCGCCACAGAAGACTCACTTCATGCATTGTGCCGTGGATAGCTCATCTACTTAACAAGAGTAGAAGAGCAGATGACAAATATAAATACTAAATAGTCCTTTTTATTTATTTATTTATTTATTTATTGGTTGTTTCAGAATTAGTAACAATAATTATACCATCTGCTGAAGCAGTCATTAGGTCTTCACATGTACAGAGGCAGGGCTCTGAAAACTATACAAGGTGTTGATTTGCAACCTCGTCAAATTCAAGGAATTAACTATGCTCGTGATTCTTAACACGAATCAATAATACAATAAATTGGTTTTGAATTTTATATTTTTTTGGCGTGATTTTCGAATTTGAACTAACCATCTTGCCTCTATCTACCGCATACGCAACTGGGCGATTCTGATTTTTGCAAGAGGTGTATTCTGGAATACTGTTATTTGATAGTTACAACAAAAAAAAAACAAGTATTTATTAAATATTGACCAGGTATCATAATTGTTTTTGATTACTTCTTTTTTTTTAATGACAAGCTCCTAAAATTTGACGAGGATGCAAATCAACAACTTGTATACCAAGAAGTGTACTTTGAAAAATCAAGTGAACAGTTTATTACTAGCTAGCCTACATCATCGTCGGTCTTCATTTACCATCAGGTAAGAATGTGATCATCACGAGCCCATGTATCTTAGCTGTAGAAACATGCATGCAAGTACATTTTTCTTAGTTTTGTTCGTTTTGGTAATGTTTTTGCGGAATCTGTCAATCATTACGGCTTTGCCATCAGATACATGAATGGAAGGGCCGTTTTCGAAAAGTCAGGGACTGTGCTGCCCTGTTTTCGTGATTGATGAAAGTTCTTAGCTGTCCTTCTGCAAGTCGTCCGTGCAGGCCCCCGTCATGTACCTGGCAGTAATTAATATGGGCCCCGCGCCTCCGGAGGGGCCCGGAGGACGCGCCGAGCCGGCGCCGCTCAGGTGGACGCACCACGACTAGATGGGAGGGTCATTTACATCACGTTATTTATTTATATTGAATGAATTACGACATTTAGTGATGAGAGTGGATATGCTTGATGTCGTGGTGGTTTGTATTAGTACTAGGTGTTTGGTTAATTTATTTTTATTTGTTTCCTTGTAAGTATTTTTTTGTAATGTTCTGGAAACCACGATAAAAAACTATTTAAGTACATAGATAGGTAGCTTTATAAATTGTTAACATTTTAAGTTTATTTATTTCCTTAATACTCATAAATTTCTATTCTAATTTAAATCTATGTTTTCCTTTAATTCTCGTGCACGCATGGCTGGCACCTACTATGCAAATAGTAGCATATGACCCGGCGTGGCCCACTCTCCCCGCGTCGGTTTCGATTGCTCAGTAATTAATCTCACCTCCTTTCACATCGCCCCACTCTCCCCTCGCTTTGTGTTAACATCGTGTCCTATTATTGATAACTCTCGATCGCTGTCCAAAATGTCTGTAAAAATAATGCTTTAGTATTTAAGCGTATGTGAGTGTATCGAATTTAAAAGTCTCTTATATTATTTGAATTAGTTAGCTATGAGGACAAAGTCTATTTATTAGAACCGGTAGTATCATTCATTCTCTCATTGCAAGCCTAATATGCTGCCTGATTGTTCTACTACTACCTTCCACTGCGTCATCATCTGTTTGCTTTTCCTAAGTCCGTAGGGTCGAATTTCAGTGTAAGCGGATGCAGTTGGATACCAGTATTTCCCATGGAGTGACTGGCTATTTGACCTCCCAGTTATTGGGTAACACGATACCTCTTGCTGAGTTTCCCAGATTCACAATAGAGTGATATATGTAAAAAAAAAAATTACCTTTAGTTAACTAAATAAAATATGGAAATAAGTCACTGAAAAGTCCACTTACAAAAATACAATGTTCAGCACAGCAATAAGTTAATCTTGCAAGTCCACAGTTTAGACAGAAGCGTTGGCGCAACATGGCGAGTTGCATGTGGATGTGAGATGGCTTAATATAAAGGAGTCGAGTGTAAGTGCGAATAGCCGGCAGCCGCCCGCCGCACGCAATCAAACCGCAGTAAAATCGCAGCGCACTGATAACTGCTTTCAGACGGTGGTGTAGCGGGAGCAAATGTTCACAATATTTAACTTTTTGATTAGATGAGCAATCTAAATGAAGGGATATTATTATGATGCCCCGAATGTTTCAAGACGATTCTCACAATACCTTTTTTGCCGAAGAACGTATTTTTTTAAGTATTCGGTTAGTTGGTTATTTTTTTTATTATTAATCCGTTAGCATACTTGATCTTTTGGTTTTACATAAAGCTCAACATGTCTATCGGAAGATATATTTTCACAATAAGTGGGTGCGAATAATTTATTATATTTAAGTAGACTGAAAGCCAACCCTAACATTGTGAGGAACAGGCTAGGCAGATAGATAGATATCTACCTATTTAATAAATAGGTAATATGATAGTATTTATTATGTGTTCATTTTTAATTTTAGTAAATATATAACAACTATCATTTTTAGAGATATTAACGTGAGGAAAACTATCACCCGAAATATCAAAACAGAGGAATATGAATGAGTGGAACCCGACTGCTTCTTCAAAGCCCTTCTTCACCATAAGGTGTAGACTCTCAGTGTGCCTCTGTAGTCGCGGAGCAGTTTTCATATCGAGCGCAATACTGAAGGCGGCGAGTGATTTATCGAGCGCTGTGCGGACATATGAGCGCGCGCCGCAGATGACGCGCTGCCCACTGAGGTAAGCTGCGGCGAGGCTTCACAGCTTTATTATACCCTGGTACTTTACTACAGTTTCTGGTAGATTTTGGAGATATTTTAATAACACTTTACATTAGTGAATTCATTATTCCAACCGGTCCTTTTGGAAATCTATGGGGGAAGCCTAGGTCCAGCAGTGGACATGATATGATGATGATGATGATTACTATATTGTGTCGTACATAGTAGGTAACTACAAGTACTTATCTACACATCTACACACAATTAGGCCCAAAAATAAACATTTACTTTCGTTCGTTATGCCAATATCAACAACAACTGTTAATAGTGTAATGGCAATTGGCAAGCTCATGTTTAGCAGTTAATATTTACATACCTACATATAGTTAGATTTATTAATAAACTTCTTCAGGTGTTACCTCGTTAACCCTCACACGTAAGTAGGTACGGTCAGCAATAAAAGTCGAATAACTATGTTACTTTTACATATTATTTAAATAGACACGAAATAACAATATTCACTACTCATTCAATACTTTAGGCAATACCTAAGAGTTAATTTTATCTTAATTTTAGTTTCATTTCTTATTTCCTTTTTGATATTGTGCTCAATAATATGTATTAAAAAATCTGAAATGTTAATCTAAATTTTTTGATATCTGTACAGAGTATCTATACACACCAGTATCAATGTGAAACAAACGAATGAATTTAAATACTTCATATTCTTCTTATAACGGGAATATTCGGACATTATTATGTATGTACTTATATACATTTTACACCTACATTGTATAATGTGTGTAACAAATTATTCTGCATCACGTGGTAGGTAGGTAGGTAGGTACCTGGTCTGTAACGCACAGCTGCATGTGCTGCAAATGATCCGCGTGTTTATGACGTGTCAATCGACGCGCCATGCAAAAGTGGCTTCTGTCCAGTTCTTAGTAAACTGTTTTATTGGTTGTTTTATTTGTTTGTCTGTGTGTTATAACTTCTGTATTCTCGTGAACCAAGTAGTTATTTATAATGCACTAATAATACAAGCTAGAATGTATGTTGACTGATATCGACACATGAGTGCAGTAAACAGTTTGAGTTTGACATGAATTCGCAGACGATGATAGCAATCAGTACCTACCTATTATAGTTTCGTCAAATGCACCGAATATACAAGATTCACATGAATACCTACCGATCTTAACTTTTAGTTAAACTATTATGAAAGTGTCTTCGGTACTGCTGTGAGCAGTGTTATTTTATTGGATTATTAAGTAACATTAAACATTGTTTATTCTAACCATTCAAGTTTACAATAATGTTGTTAGTTAAATTAAGGTGGGGACGAAACAATACAACGTTACCAAATAGTTACGACTGTATCCTCTTACTAGGCGTAAACCTGTGTTTCAGGAGATATTGTTTTATGAAAAGGAAGATGAAAACTATTATAATAGTAACAGGTAAACCTACTGAAAAACGATAAACATATTCCTGTCACGGCTGGTGTACGCACTGTCTCGGATATCAAATACCGCTCACCGAAAGAACAGTATGACGCGATAGCTCTGCATACTTCTATCACCTACACAATTATTCATAAGTGGATGGCGTCGGGTCGCCGGCGCGCCTCGCTATGTGCCTCGCCTGCCAGATGTATGGAGGACGATCCACTCCTCGGGACGTTCACACTTCTAAACTAGGTAGTAGCCACGCAATAGGTAAGAACAGAAGCAATTCTTAGACAAACCTCAATTAGATAATATTTATTATAGGTCCCTGAGTTCGTCCCCATAACGTTCAAATTCGTTAAATATTAATTGGCGTATGACGTTACGAATTACCTACAGTTTGTTTATTAACTTGATCAGCTTGTACTTATAAGCTAGCTAACACAAAAAACATAAAGTATCCAAGCAAGAAGAGTTGTAAGCGATGTGAAATATCTATTTCACATCGCTTACAACTCTTCTTGTTTGGTTACTTTCGCTACACTCAAGGCCTACACCGGCCTACGCCGTAGCCCTCGTAGCCCGTAGCGCGTAGCACCTTTTTTGGATCAGCCTTTCTCGGTTTTTGTTGGCGGTCGGTTTTCTGTACATTTTAATTTTCTTGACGGTGCGTATTCAAGTCATGTCACTAGGTAGTACTTAGTTTATTATTATTGGACTATTTTTAAATTATATATATTTGCAAATTCAAAGCAAACTGTTAGAAATAGGCTGTTTTGCTGTTAGAAATTCACCTGTAGGTTTTCGAACGTAGATAATAATATAATACTATAACAAATAATTTCAAATTAAAACAATGCATTTTTAATTTGCAACATTCGTCCTTATTTGCAGTTTGGATTTGTTTCCGGTTAATGACAATGGGCTCGCCCCCTATTACATGGGACTAAATATACCGGCGAACTGTGGGTGTACATTGGTTCACCTCTGCCTAACCCTTCGGGGAATACAGGCGTGATGGTATTCTTCCTTATTTTTAGTAACAATCAATAAGTGAAATGACCTTACGCAAATTTATAAATTAGCAGATATAAGTATACAGTAATTGTGTACATCACCGAAACAAAACATGTATAATTTAATACATGATAATTATCCTGCATTTCCTTCATTCATAACCTCGCCCACCTTCAAGACACCCATCGTCACTCGCCGCCTCAGTGCCGCGCGACGTCGGTAGTGGATCAAATAAAGATATTCTCATCATCCGCATACAAACGATCCTCATTTGTGAGGAGTGACCGCGGCCGGCCGCTTATGAGGACGCGAGAGACCGATAATTGTTTTAACATCTATTGTTTAAATGAGTAGAATAAAAACATCAATGTGTTAAATATCACTGTTTTTGGTAGCACGCAATTTCTTTTTAAAGCAAATGGTGTTCTTACGGTTCCATGCAACACTACCGGAATAGTGGGATATTTGACGAAAGTTTAGTCGTAACATTGAAAACGTGTTTCCGCTAATAAACGTAAATAAAGTTTCAACTTTTTGAGCTCTAACTCTTGGTTACGCAGATATTGAAGGCTACAATATCACAATGACTTCGTAACCAGGAGGTGGGAAGATTAGTTAACTTCGAATGTTTCCAACTAATAATATATGCTATGTAAACCTTAAACTTCCCAATTATTTAATAATTACACACAAAAATAAACAATAAAATTAGACACGGTTGTAAAATGTAGAACAGTCATTGACTGGTCTCAGGTTACGCGGGTAAGCGATCAACTGGAGTCACTCGCGCGCATAGTTCATGATGTTTATGACGGGCCATCAACGCACTTAATAATCAATTCATCAAGCGACTGTCTCCAGTCTACTTGTCTAACTGACGCACATCATCGTGCTGGCATACGCTTTAAGTTTTCTGAGAAGTATTTTAAGTATCCTTAGTGCAGGAGTGCATTTGATATAGTATTACCATCAAATGATTCCATATACCATTATTTATTTCCGTTAAAATTAAATTAATTGTTTCGATTTCGAGGACTTGGGTGCTGATGGAATTTGCAGAAAAATAATACTTTCACAGCTTAGTAGTATCAGTAGATCATAATTATGATGAAAGTTACTTATTGCGTGAGCTCGGTATACACCTATTGGTAATGTAACTATTTAGCATCAGTTATGCAGTTTGCCTATTACATAGGTACCTACAGACAGCGACATCAATTAGTTACCCTTCTTGCATTTAAAATCCGTTCGAAAAAGTGGTGTAGCCAACTGGCTACACCACTTTTTCGAACGGATTTTAAACTAAAATTAGATTTTGAGAGTTTTTTAGACTATTTTTTGTTGGCACGGTCAGCGTCATCAACTGATGACGCTGACCGTGCCAACAAAAAATAGTCTCTCCGATCTACCTACATATTACATCAACGAGAAACTATTAAAATCTGAACAGCAGTCACAGCGCCACTAATAAGAAAACTTTGCATCAGATAGGCGCAGTAACCGCGTGCCTGGCAGAGCGGCAGAGCGGCGGGCGCAGGTTCAGTGCCGTGATGTGTATCACCGGCCGGCGGTCGCCGTGATTTATGCCCACTGTTAATCTCACTATTTACTAGTTTTAGTGGAAGGTAAAGAGGGAGTTTTTCCGAGGACCCTCAGGCCTGAGTAATGTGGTGAAAGGTGTAAGCGAGTGGCGAGACAACGGTTATAAGTAAACGTTGATTAAATTTTAACGTTTATTTTTAACCGGGTTTCACTCATCATTTTTTGGCTTTTTATTACGCAGGGAAGATTAATTAAAATAATAACTTTTATACATATACACGGTAGCATGCAACCACTCCGCTCATTCTAATCAACACAACAAAAACTGGATTTGGTTCCGTGTCAATTTCCTTTCGTCTCATTATAGGTATTACATTCGTGATTGGTGTGAGTGTTAAGATAACGACGTAGGAAGATTATTTAACTATAGAGAAAGGTATTTCTGTTCTTATTTATCGCATAAAGGTATAATATGAAAAGAGTTAAACGATATACTAGCAGTCCGACGGCCCGCTGCCCGCGTGTGTCTTGCGCCGCGCGCTCGCTAAGAACAGTTATCAGTCAGTGCGTGTGATGTATGTCGCTCGAGGGACGTCGGACAGCGGACGGCGGACGCACCGGCGGATAATTATCTGATAGGTACGTTTGTTGTCGTGCCTGATATGTTTACAGGAAAACAATGTTGCAGTTTGCTAATCGGGTAACAATCGCCAATTAGATCTCAATTAATTTTCATTTATTTGCATCACATAACGTGTATACAGATGTTATATAAGGCTTAAAGCTAAAGTACAGTTTTAGACCCTGTTAGGGCACAGTATCATAGTAGGTAAATTTGAAACGTAAAAATTAAGAAATAGAAGTCGTTTAAAAATAACAACTCTCGATGATTTAAACGAATATTTAAACCTCGATGGCGGCACTGTCATACTGCATGCCTATGTCTAAGGTTAGGGTCGTCAGCCATGTTATTAATGACAGAGCAATAATGTTTGTTTACAAAAACAAGACAACTTTCCTCGGCATAAACTTAAAGTAGGTAATTCACATCCATCGTTCGAGACTCCATCAAAAAGTGAAGCAACTCAAGTGAGAAGGGAAGAACTTCTATTACGGAATTCAATCTGTTGAACAATATAATTATATGGGATACATTGTAAAGTATCACGACTTCAACCCGGACGCTCACAGTACAATTAGGAGCAGATCACTTCCCATCTAGGAAGGCGTTTCTTGTTATTTTTCCTTGGCTTTGTCCTCCGCCGAGCTCTCCCTAGCCCAGGAAGCCGTAGGAGAGGCATAAGGCGGGGAAGTCAAAAGGTATACTGGAACGAGTCAAGGTAGGTACGTTATGTTTTAATGAAAGATATTGATCAAATTGCTTAAAACAATTGTTTCTAGTAAACGTTGTTTTCAGCTAGTAAACTGTGGTTACAAGAAGTGAACCATTTTGGGTATGACGGATACAATACACTTATAACTATTTGTATTGATCAAAGGCAAATGTAAAAAAAATACTCAGATGATAATCAAATCCACACAAACCAATACAATAATGCTAATACGCACGACCTTTATTATTATAACAGTTTAAAAGTAGTTTAGTTTAGTTTAGTTTTTTAGTTTATTCGCCTGAACCTTCTGGTCCTCGTCTGTGACGTGTCGGGGGAGAGTGGGGGTGACTCGTTAATTAGAAGGAGTATTTTATTAAGGCCAATTTGTCGGGAATACCTGCCTGATTGCCGAGGATTGTGAGGCGGACCATTTGTTTGAATTTTTTGCGAACTTCCTGAGGGGATCGCGCTCATTTGTTTGAAGACGCGCGCCTATTTGCGCGATGCAATCCGCTTATGTTTTATTAAAATTATTGTTTTTCATTGTTCGTAGATATAATATAAGGTTGAGCTAGTATTACATGTAGGCATAACGGTAATTAATTTAAATTATTTTTTTATATCGTCTTTTAAATTAGTAGGGACCCGAGAACACCGCTTTCTACTATTGACAAGAAATAACTTACCAGAAATGATGTAGGTAATTTAAAACACGCGTGATTTAGGCTTTGTGTTTACATAGTTACAACTAGGAAGTTTTGTATGTAATTATATAATATTTTGTGATAATAATACATTTACCGTTTCCTGTTCATAATTAAACGTTTACATGTATTTTGTTTCGGTAACTCCTAATTATCGGGATGATAGTGCACGTGCCTATTAATAACATTTAATTGCGTGATTTCCACGAAACTGAAAAACCACAATATTTACTATTTATCGTGTTATCACAGTTTTGTTTATCTCAATAGTACTGACATTGAGGTAGTATGAAACAAAAGTTGTAGATAGACTGCTTGTACTTACTGAACCTTGCCTTACGGTATTTATAGGCATCTACAGGAAAACCCGGATAAAGAGAGAGAACTAAAGAAAAAAAAAGCATTGATCACCACGCTTGCTCAATGCGGATTGGCGACTTTAGTCTTGGTTTCTTCACGATATTTTCCTTCACCTATGTCAGTGACATCCAAAATACTGAGATAGTACATCAATATGATTTGAAAAAGTCCAATTGTTACTGGCCCGGTATCAAATCTCACACAAGGGGTCCCTTAACCACTGTGGCTTTACGAAAATCTGGCTAAAGATAAGTTATTAATAAAACATAATTTTATAGGTAGGTATTTAAAAAAAAAGGAACACAACATTTGCATTATTTACCATGTTAATAGGAAAGGTTTTCATATAAATTAAGTACATAATTATGGGGAATTGACGTGATGCGATAGCTTTGTGAGTAATATGTAAGTGTAAAGCGCGGTATGCATGCCACACATTAATCTGTGTGCTCGGCAAGGCAGATCCGTAACTGTAGTAAACATTGTATTTGTCAATGACATCATTACTTTTAGATATTCGTAGAAGCCTGAAAAAGAATAACGGAGGAGAGAGGGTGCCACTATGTCAGACAGTGGGTAGAAAGTGGCCAGGATGATGTCGATACTGACGCATGGTGAAGAGGGTTATCTAATGTCATGTTCATCATCATCATGTCAGTCCCAGGACGTCCACTGCTAGACATACTCCTCCTCCATAGATTTCCAATAGAACCGGTTGGAAGCGGCCTGCAACCAGCGTCTTCCTGCGGTTTTAATCAGGTGCCCGTGTACCTTGTGGGTGGGCGTCCTACGTTATCTAATATGTATTTGTTCACATAACCAGTCGTAAGCTTGGAGGTATCCAAGCTACATATATAGGTAGTTACCTACAGCGAGGAGGTGATTCATGCGCGCGCGCCGTTCCCACGTCTGCGCGCGCCAATTGATGGAATTGACCGGTATGCGACGCCGGCCCGCTTGACCCCGCCGAACTGTTAATTGTCTTCCACCTAACTGCTGCGGACACGACGCTCAATCATTTGAGCCATGTTTATACCGACCAGGAGCCAAGAAGTCACGCGGAGGAGATCTTATTATACGCTTTTACTTCAAATTTCTTATTTTTACCTTAATTTGCGCGATTATTAATTATTCAATTTCTTGTTATACTTTTACAATTTGTTTTTGTCTCTTCGAAATGTAAATAAACATTATGTTTATTTATTTTACAATTACTGTACTTACTATAAAATACACGAAGAGAAATAATATTAAACCTTTGTAATATTTCTATTCTTGTTTAATTTTATTGTACCTATCATATTGCTGGGAAAAAGGTACTCCCCTTCATTTATACTTTTAATTGAGGTATTCACACTTATATGGGCAGGGTTTGTTTAATTATGGCTTGTTGTTTATAATGCTGCAAAGCTACTCAGATCACACTTATGGATCCTTTACGCGGTATTTGTGGGAAAATATACCTATCGTTGTCTACATGGGTATTCTGGATTCGATCGAAGCGTTATCATGAATAATGAGTTTCTCTCGAAGTGAGATCATAAACAGGACAGTAAGCAAATCCACAACAAATGCACGTGAGCAGAGTCACATAGTCCTGGAGTGTGACGTCCTTCCGCGGCGTGTTATTATGGTGTTTACTTGTAACGTAATCAGTTACGTTTACAGACATGAACCTACGTGACCTCGTAAGGAATATGAGATCATATGAGTAACTAAGTAGGTAGTAATGTTCTATCAACTATTGTCATTTTCCCGTTGGTTCGCGGTTTGATGATTAACGTAAATAGATATTATTATAGTTACCCACGTCATTGCTTTACTTTTCTTTTCAGAATAAATTGGAAAAATCTTAAACAATATCGAATCTATGTTTTTAGGTGAGGCTAATGATATACCTAAGCATAATTATAAGATAAATATTGACTGTTATATATCGAAGGATTCTTTATTTGAGTACTGGAATGATGCGCAGCAATTTTAATACAGTAGTAACCTCTACCGCAAACTATCTTACGAATAGTAAATGTAATTTATAAATAAACACGCGAGTTCAAAAGTACACTCATCGTCCTTTGTATTGACCTACTAATACCTTTAGTTAAAACTATTGAAGTACATAAAATCCAAAGTGCGTTGTCCACTCCATGTGTTGCGATAACTCCCGTCCGTCTCAACAGGAGTGTAGTGAGTCAGTCTTTATGATACAGTGGTTCATTAGGAGCATCGCACAGTAATGTAGGTATGTTTGTTTTGTGTTCGACAGCTTAATAGATGTGGTGCCTTCTAATTAAACATGTTTGATTTTGATCAGACGATTGAACCCTAGGATTAAGAATGTTTGTTTTTTTTTTTGAAGTAGGTAATTGTTATTTTTGTGTCGGCGAATGCGTCAGCCGATGACACAATAAGGAGAGACTAATGGTTTCTATACTTTGATTCACCTTTTATTTTTTACATATTGATACTTGAAGCCGGAACGTTATAGCTAGTTAATTATCAGAATCTGACAAAAATATTCCTGTAAAATATAGAAAGGCTTAAAATACCTTGTGGATTGGATTATAAGATACGGTTAAGCACGATGAAGCGGATTTAAATATCATAAAAGGCTACTTCTATTATATATTATTATTTACATCAGTCGGGTTATTCCAATAATAACAGCTCTTTCTAAATTCTCTGCCATCAGTCAGCGGCGCATGGCAAGGTGCGCGCTCGTTGTCTCAATTGAGTCCATCTCAAGTGGGTGTCATTGTAATGGCTCGCGTGTGTACCCGACTTTATTGCTTAGCGTCTAATGCGGCCGTGTTTAGATCATTAACATGGTCCGCTGTGTGTGTGAGACTTTTTGATCATTAACATGGAGGCGGGTGTGTGTGCGTGCGTTTTTATGTGAACTGTCGCCCGCCTGGAATGCAATGACCGATGACTTTTTCAATTGATAGGTTAGCGTGAAATTGTGTGTGGCCTGAATTAATTGATTAAAGTGAGTAACGATTTTGAAGCAGTAGGTGCACCTGGTAAACAATATCTGGCGATGGCTCAGATATAGAAGCTCTCTTTTATTTTAATGATGAAGACAAGCTACCATTTCTGTTATGTGCTCTATTTAGATACAACTCTAGGTGATAAGCCTGTTTTGCAAAGTCGAACCAAGTATTAAATGCCCAATTAGGGGTGAAGCAGTTTCGCTACTCCTAGGTACTCAGCTAAGCCAGGTTTGCGAAATTACCAGGGTTGCGGAATTTGTTCGAAAGAGTTACCGCAGCACTGAAACGCAAAGGGCAATAGGAGGAACACGGGTTATATGCACGGGTATAAGTTGTAGTCAGTAAGTGTCTGAAGTCATTTGATTATTTCCCATCCTACCAACCATACCTCAGCTAAGGCCGGCTGCAGTCCCCAGTGTTGTCATACTATAAAGGCTTAGTGAGGTAAAACAAATAGGTACTTTGGTAAAGGTAGTTAAGCACAAACGTGTACAAGTGTAAACCGATCTGTGTGCTACAGATGCGAGCACCTCGCGCTAATGAGCGTGTGATGTGATTCACAGGCGGCGGCGCATGTGCGGCCTCCATACCGCGCCACAGAGCGAGCGGTCGCGGGCAGACGAGACACCGGGTATCGTGGGCCTTGTTCACTACCGGGGCATTATCTTTCAAACTACACTACCAACACGACTTTGTCTACATGCATACCGTCACACCTGTTACGAACCCAAGACCTCTAGCGTAGCAGTTGCTCTTATAACCACTAGGCTAACGAGGCAGCTACTTACGACTCTGTCTACTTTGTAGTAATAAGCTTCTTTCTTTGCGTGGGACTGCAATAAGCTTAGGTGTATCGTAAGTAGATAAGGCAGACTAGAGATATTTAATTTAAAATTGCACTTCCCGTTCCTACACTGCTTGTTTCGTATACAGTCCAGGGAGTTTCTTGCTCGTTCTTCTCTATAGAGACCTACGTTTGTATTAAGTTGTATTAAGTTTAACTGACCTCTGAGAAAACTAGATGAACTCTGAACAATTTTTCTAGACTAGTCTAAAACAATATTTCCAGGTATTTTTAACCTGTAAATAAAAAACCTAAAAGATCATGCAGGTTTAGGTTGAAATGTTTCCTAGGTACAGGTAATCTTTATCCAATAACCGACCGTCTCGTCTGCGCCGGCGCCGCCTGCCTGCTCACTGCGGCACTCTCGTGAGAACGGCGCGCATGTGTCGTACACACTCTTATTGGCGCACATACTTTTTAATTACCTCCACGTCATGTAGGTACCCACACGCACAATACAGATTGGTAGAGAAGTTCTACTTAATACAGAGCGAATACAATAGCTCGCACATAGGTCACGACGAACGCAGAAGCATTACATGGGCCATCACGACATTGTCATTATTCTTAACAATTTCTAAATGTTCCTTAAATGATTACACCGTCTTCGCTTGCATTGCCACGAATTGAACTATAATATAGCTCAGAATGTTCACTAGTCGACCTGAATGCTAAGGGCTCAAATGAGCGTTTCGTTAAGCGCTTTTTCCACACTGTTTGTTCGTCTTTCAGTAGGTATGCTAATGTGTATCTTGGAATAAAATTTTAGTTTTTACGGACTTGTTGATGTTCTGAGTTTAACTTGCATTGTAGTTGGTGGTAGTTAGCGGTTAAAATGTGTGTAGTGTTGCTTAAGTGTTGTCAATGTGGCGCTGTCCGGCGCGCGGCAGATGTGTGCATGATCCGGCTTAGCAATACTTTTGGATGTTACGTGTACGTATGCTACTACTGTCAGATAGGAAGCTTTCAGCAATTTGTAATTATTTTAAGCATTACATGTACAAATACTTAAATATTTCCTGCAAACTTACACAGACCACAGACGTCGGATAGTAGATATACAATTGGTTAAGACTACTACAAGCCAAATATTGGTAAGTACTAGGTATTTGAAGAAAGTCCACTAAGACGATGATTAAATGTGCATACCGACTACATTAATACAATACAATACGACTCTCAGAAGTTCTCCGAACATCTAAAAAAGGTCATTATTTTTTACCTCGCTTACAAACCGCAATTATTTATAGCAGTGTCGGATGAGGTGTCGCTACAAAAATGGAAAGATTTAGTAAACAAGTACAATTGAGTAATCGCGGTTAGCTTTGAGACGAGTAAGTACCTAGTGATGATTCACGGTGAGTAATGTAATGGGGTACACTGAGATTGATTGGCTGTTTATGAGCCTATATTTATAAACTGATTGCTAATCTAAAACATATAATAGCTATTAGGTATTTATAAAATAGTATTACTTAGAAGAATCAGGTAAATCGAGAAATACCTGTTTCGATGGATCTTGGAAGAAGCTCTCGGTCACATACAATAAGTTTGTTTGTAACTGTCTGATGTGACCGAGATTTGATGTTATGTCGTAGTGCTTTAATCGTATCATCTAACATGAATCCGAAGATGCACCGGGTACTAACTGTTGTACTTATTCTCGGAATTGAATTTGTGTTTATAAACGTAGAAAGTGGGGTTTTGTTAAGTTTAGCCCACCTAAGTCCTTCTGCGAAGCTGTAATGCTAGAGAAGGAGGCGGCGGGACGGGAGAGGGAAAGGACTGTCCCCCGTCCCAGCGGCCGTCGCGGTAGACGCTCCGGGCGTCGGGAGCCGCGAGACGACTCCCGGCCACCGTAGGCGCGGGTCTGTGGACGGTGAGCAATGGGTAGCTCACCGTCCGTACGTTCACTGAATAACGACAGACCGTGTCGACGGCGCGTTCGTGTTCCACGCGCGCCTCAAAGAGATGTCAGCAAACTTGAGTGGGGCCACTGAGGGCCGATGCCTGCCGGGGCTGCGGGTTGTTCGAAAGAGATACCGCGCCCCCGGAACGCAAAGGGCACATGAAGGAACATAGACGGGTTTTAGTCAGTAAAAGTCTAACACTCCCTCCCGCCCCGCCCAGGGCGGGGGAAGTTATTTGATGATTTCCCGTCTATAAAAAAAAAAAAGCCCACCTGAGTAATAAGAAGTTTATAATATTTATTATTAATGGTTTATCCACGTAATATAACTGACATTTGAAAACTACCTGTTACAAGTCCAATATACAATATGACCTCTGAAAGTTTTAAATCTACCTCCGTGTAGAGTAGTTGTCGAAGTGTCCCGTGTGACGTAACGGGCACTTTAGACAAAGAACGCTTGTATCTCCTGAGTCACCGGCGCCTGCGCGCGCGCCGCTCACCGGCGCCGCCGCTGTCGCCCAATGTGGTTAGATCATTCGTTTTACAAGGTTTTGTCATTAAACGATTGTGCCTTGTTGCTAAGTACAGTAATCTGTGTTCGCTCACTGAGACATACCTACTTCTTGTGGTAGGTAGCGTCAGTAGGTACAACTCATTTATTGGTTTGTGAGGCATTCTTGCTTACGGGTCTTCAAACTTTATTTAATATTAAGTTCTTTCATTAAGTTCACGTAATTATAGTATTTTTTTTCAATTTTCTATGTTAATGTAAGACTGAAAAGTGATCAAAGTCTAAGCCTGGCTACTGAAGTAAATCGTAAACACCATTAGTCGGGACAATCAATACTTGTTCTGGATCTAATCCTTTATACTGGAGTCCGTCGAGTATAAAGAATAAGTTAATTTTTGTTTATTTGTTCAACAACTTCAGGTTATTTCCACATGTAGTGGTAGTCTCTAGGGAGTTCACCGCGCGCCAGTAGATGTCATGTCACATATGTACGACTGTAAGGCGTCGTCCGCACTGCCCCGCGGTGCGACACGGTGCGCGCGGGGCAAGAGGACAGGCCGCGAGCGGGATTATGGAGTACGACGCGTCTACGATGCGAGCTTAGTGTTATGTACTCTTGAAGCCTACTGTCACATCGTTAGTGTGAGCTATTATATATGCATGTTTGACATGCAAACTGTCTTGTAAAATTTCCAAAAGGCCTTGCACCTCGTCGAGTGATGTGGAGCAGTGTGAACGATGCCTCACTTCGAAATAATTGACAAACAGTATTTAGTTAATATTTAGGTATAAACACATAATATTAGGTACCCACTTATGTTTATTACTCATTACTACATGTTTACACATGTAATTGATATACAATCAAGACGTATTTTCCAGTAAGTGACATCAATCTTTTTGTTTTCCGTGTTCACAAGTCAAGAATAACTGCTAATGAGTACCTATCTGGTCTAGGTTGACACAAAATAATTGTGTTATCATGTGCAAAACTCGCTCATGCATGAGTTTCCTGGAGTTTACAATTAACATCGCCTAATATCAAGCACCAAACGCATAAACGTTGTGCTAGTGTGGAGCATTTGATAATTTCTTATCCGAAAAAAAATGTGTAGCACCATCACAGGACATGCGTCACCTCCTTAGTTGCGTCGTGCACAACCACCTGCACCATGCAAGATGCTGTACAGGTTGCTCAATACTGGTCGGACAAAATTGAATACAAGTCGATCGACACGCAAAAAAAATAAGTATGTATGCTCATTCTTTTTCTGTAAGAGCCCTGCAGTAGGACAGTTATAGGCAGTTTATTTAAACATATTCACATTTTTTTTTAATGTAATTTACGTTCAAGTAGTGAACGACAGGAGCAAGTCTCAACTAGCTAAGCCTTTTGCCAGTTACCCGTAGCCATGAGGGTTAAGTTTCAACTAGTATGAATACGTCCAATCAAAGTTGGAGCCTCTCACTAATCAATTGGATCGACTACAAGTGAACACACGAGGCCGAGGATGGAGGGCGATGACCCGAGTGTTGGTACTTAGTGAGATAGATTTAATTTAACTTTCACTTTTCTAGGCTTTAAAGCCCGCCTAATATATATACTTTTCATAGGTAAGTCCCAATGCTGCGCTTTTTCAAATACTATCGATATGGTCTGCCGTAGCTCTGTCTGACTGTTTCATTACGTATTTAGATTTAACAAGTAATTGTTGCAGTACTAATGAACCGTTTTGTATGTGAGGCCAAAGTTTGTTGTTGAAGGTTAGCGAGCGTTTTGCTGTCGTGGCCAGCACGGGTAGTGACTACTGACTACTCCCCTTCAACCGCTTCATTATATCAGTCATATTTAATAATATCAGGTACACGTTTAAGGTTAATATAATCGGAACTTTCCTTAAATATGTTTAAAACCTGAACAACACCAATCACCATTCAATTTCCTGCTTCGACAGACGTCACTGATTTTCTTCTGGTAACAAAAGTGATTGTTTTACTTAATTACCGATTTATAGTAAATATAAAAACCACAGAAAGTTTGACGCATAATATTGTATTATTTCTAGTACTATGCGGTTAGCCTAAGGAAGATTCGCTAAAATATAAACACAATTAACTAATTGATCGTATCCGCGATATCGGTATGTACCTTACAAACTTAATATGTACATTTTGAGGCGAAAATAACTATAGAAAAAATAACGTTAGTAAGGGTAAATTAATAACCTTGTTGTCCTATGGTCGCAGCCGCGCGACGACTCCCAACAGCTTGCCACCACCATCGTCACTAGGCACTGAGCACTTATTTCACGCCATCGCATCACTAGAACGATTGTCTTGTTTCACCATCTCCGCGGATCATGAGCAACCAGTATTTCACACGAGAATACTAGCTAGTGCACCTCTTGCGTGAGCGCAGTTTACTTACTGATTAAAGATCACAAATGAAAAAGAAAATGGCGACAGACGCACAAATGTCAAAATATTTAAGGGTAGATTTTGTTAGAGTATGATTACAAAGTACCCTCAATATTTTTTTATCTATTTTGATCAACATAGAATGTTGCACGTAGTGGGAAAAACATTTATCTACTGTTGTTTAACTTTATTTATAATTGCCTACGTAAGTAATAAAGGTAAATAATAAATTACTACAAATGCGGAGCGCTGACTGTTACCGATTTTAGATACTATGTTAACCTAATTATAAGGAACCGTTGTAACAATGTTTAATAAACTTTACTTACAAGCATCTTTTCTTCTTTCAATTTCACATCTGACTGGCAGGCTTTTGTGAACATCGGAATTTGCTTAATGAAATAAATTATTTACGTAATTAATCAATCACAGATTTTCAAAATCCACTTAGTACAAAGCCGTGGTAGCTTTAAACAACCACACCCTCTACAAGGTAATCGCTGTGACTAGTCGGTCATTTCAATTTGCAAACTATTTCCAACTCCGAGCCGTGTTTCTTCGGCGGCTATCAACAAAGGTAGCCTGTCTATACTTGGCTATTAGAAGACCCTCAAATCTTACGACTCAACATTTGGTTCCGTACAAAGGTGGTTACTATGACCGCTCGCCCCTAACTTCGCGGATTAATTAAATTCTCTTCACACACACACACACGAGCTAGATCCTATCCTACACACTGTTTTGAATTACTTTGGTATTGAGATTTAATGTTCACAAAGTTTAACTATTAAATATATCGATGCATTTGTATAGGTACTTACTTATGTAAATGAAAAATGGTATACCATTATGATTTGCTTTGAAGTGGAACATTTTATTTTTCAACAGATATAGAATAACATATTTTTTAAATTAAATTTTGCTTTAATAAACTCAACAGCAGCCTCAAATAAGGTTAGCTGAGCAGTTGCTCAGCTAACCTTATTTGAGGCTGCTGTTGAGTTCTTGTCATTGTCAGTTGACAATTAGCACATGATTGCTATAATTGTCAATTTCCATACACTATTATTCTTAATTTTTTAAGATGCACACGTTTAAAGTTTCTAAGATTAGGACGTTTGACCTATATATAGCAAAGAACTAACTTAAACCACGACTCTCCTGAACCGCGCAGTCAACTTTAAATTGAACGTAAATGTTCGCACAATGATCGCGCAGGCTAAGCCGCTGTGTGCATCTATTTGCGTACGATTACTTGATTGGAACAGGCGGCCTCCTCGCAACTTGCCATACACCGATGCTTTGGAAATAGAAACCGTATTTACCTAACTTCCCTAGCTTCTTCGTACGCACTCGGTTGAAGAAAAGCTGCGGGTTAAAAGCTATAATCTCTTCGACATGCATTTGAATTAATAAATATTCGATCCTTGTCCTTGAATGCACTCTCGATACAAGCCAATGTCAGCGTGTCATAACATAAACACAAAGTAGGCGTAGTGACGTGTTTATCTTTCCTTACCTACGAGTCTTAAAAGCCACGTGCTTACATAGTTCAATTGTATATAAAATGAATAAAGTAGTTTATGGTAGTTGAATTGTATAATGGGGCATTCCCGATTTTCCTCAATAGGCTCAAAGTGTGACATAATGATTAGGGAATCCCGACCATATGATAATAGTGAGGAAATGTTTTCTGAACTCATAAACATAATTATTAAATCATTTAAATTTAACGAGGAAAACCCGGACAAATTATGCAAAATAAACATGATGCCTATTACACAGCACGTACGCAGGTCACGTTAGGCCTTGTAGCGATACAAATTATGACATTAGTTTTCTTCATTTTTATGTATTACTTTTACCAGCGATATAGTGACTTTTTCAAATCATTTGTACTTTAAATTTATCTTGGATATCACGGTCAGCGATGAAGGAAAACATGGTGAGGAAACCTGGACTTATAATTAACGTAAGTTTGAAATGGCTAGCAAGCGTGGTGATCAATGTAATTCAGGTTAACCCACGTAATGGGTGCGACGTCTTACCTGAATTTCCTCAGTAGTCCTAAGCAGCGTCTCAACCGCAGCGTTTTCCCGGGCAGTGCGTCCGCCGGTCAAAGGGCAAACACAGCGGATAGTTGCGGAACCCGCAACCACTTTGGAAGTAGAAGTTAGCGGCAAGTGTGCGATCTATTTGCGTCGGCGCTAATCCTGCGCGTCGTAAACTACGCGGATTTTATCAGCCCCTAGGATTTGTACCGCTACTATTATTGGATGGTTGAGCTCTCGCCTGTGTATTGAGGTGAGAATTAATTCGAGCATCCGATCCGGTGTTACTGTTGTATGGGATTTGTTGTGTCTGGATGAGTTCATGTGAAAGTGCTGGATGTAAATATACTTCTAGTTTTGATGATTTGTTTTATACTATTTTATTGATTTCCTTTAGAATACACATTCAATAGATAATAATTAATACTTACAGTCAATGTTATGATACACTTTCACCTCTGCCGTTCTATTCTGTAAATATAAAAATAAGGTTTTTATTTAGAACAGAGTTTTTACAAAAACGAGGTATATAAACGATCCTTACACACTCCTTTCGCCTCGTCCACATTCATACATCTGGTCATACAAGCACGCCGGTTACGAGTACTGCGCACCTGACCTTTCTGAAGAACCTCACCGATAAGGTCAAGGTAGGTCTTTCTAGGGCGTCCCCTCCCGGCATCGCCACTCACACCTGCCATGTAAATCCCTTTTGTTAGTCGCCTTTCGTAGCAGGTGGCGGTCCGTGGTTTTTGCCTACCCCCATGGGAAAAAGGCGTGAGTTTATGTATGTATGTATGTGTAGGTATATAAAGTAACACCTCATATTGGCTCAGTGGTTATATATCGGTGAGGGTATAATTCGTAACCTGTGCTTGGCAGCAGTTAAGTCAAAACTTTTAATATGAAAACAAACACCGCGTTTAGCTTTTTTCCACAAATAATTCTACAAACATAAAACTTGTGTCAAACGCCAGGAGTACAATATTTGTGTTGGGATTTGTTGATTACTGTCAAGTGGGGGTGGCGGGGGCGAGAGGCGGGGGGGGGGGGGTGTCACTCGCGCACCTCCGACGAGCCGCGGAGTTTAAACACCTCGGCCGGCCCTGACTTACCGATGTTACTACACATCTTGTAGTTGTACAGGGGGTTCGATGTTGGGCTCTTACTTTCATGATCGACTTTCCTTTGATACTTGGAAGGACATTAAATTAGACAATAGAAGTTTTATTGTTAAGCGAACTAAATAAGCCTACCGAACGAACGAGTGGATAGGATGTAATATGAGTTGTAGATAATGTAATGACAGGTCTGTTCTGAAGCAGTAGCAACAAATGGTCAACAGTTAATGAAGAAACCACGATTTTATAAACTCTATTTTTCCTACGAGTCCGGCACGAGATTTTCTCCATACTTTTACATAATAAATGAAAAACCTTTTCACTCTTAAATTCATCACTCTACGTAACGGTACCAACATTGACGTTTCTATAAATAAATGACTTATGTAAATTGTAAACTCGAAACACAACAAGCACAGTCCAGTTCAAATAAACATTCGAGCTCACCCTGTACCTAATTCAGCGATCCCCTTAAGGGTGGCGGCACACACGGTGCTTGAAACTTTACGCAAATAACCCCCCCCCCGACCGCCCCCCCCCGGTCCGAGGTCCGAGTGAGAACAATTCCTTAATAGTCCATAAGTCGGTGCGGAGCAGCTATGGCGAGAATTAGTGTCAAATTTACACCGGCCAGTGTTTGTGTCGCTGTGAGGAGGACGGAGGGACGGGAGGGACGGGAGGGTAACGCACTTGTAATGTGCAGCGTCTTTAGCTTAGTTGTCATTAGGAGTACAGCTGTAGTTAAGAAGTGGCTAAGTCGTTGAAGGTTGCAAGGTGCAGCAATACCGTAGAAAGTTTGTTATTTTACGTTTTTCACTCACTCTCTCATTCATCTTCATCCGTTTCAATGAGTAGTTTTCATAAATAAAATGACTTCCAAAATATTATTATTGGAAAGATGTATATTTTTTTTAAATTAATGAAGCCACATGATTTCTTACATAAATATTTTTATTGAGACCCAAGTCACAAAGTCAGCGCAGGTTCTTCGAAATCTTTTCGCACGAAAGGTCCATTGTCGTGGGCCTTTTAACCCTCCATCACCGACCTTGGGGGCTGTTTGTCAAAGCGCCGGAAGTGGTCTGTGGGACCTGGCGCGCACGTCACTTCCGGCCGCCCACTGCCTGTAGACATGCGACACGTATTGTTTGTTTCCGGTGTTGATTCTAAAAAAAATATAGAAAACAACCTTTAATGTAGGGAAAGAGGTAGCATGTGACATACATAAAAATACAATTTTGCCAAAAATTTGTAAATTAAAAAAACTAAAAATAGACAAGAAATATTTATTTTTCCTGCATAGCTCCTAATTACTTATTTTGTATGATTACAAAATAACTAATCAGAATTATTGTTGTGAAAAGGGTGATTAGTTCATACTAATACAATAATAATGCTTATGCATGTTTGTACAAGATAACGTTAGTTTATTTATAAACAATTATGTAAAGTATTTACAGAAACAGTTACATCTACGTATGTGTCATAAAGTAATTATAAAGGTCGACTTATAACATAACACATCGCAGACCATCTTCATCACAACATTACTTAGATCCGTGACTCCGCACGAGGGTCCCTCAGTTTGTGTAATTAAAATAAACTTAAACTGAAGTCATGATTAACTTACACTCGCCAGTTCAACGTCCGCACTCCTATGTTGATGTCACCTAACACTGGTACGTCTTAGGCGATTTCCTGCGAATAACGCGAGGGTCACACTACCCCAGGCGAAACACACGCTCGGACCTGCAACAACGTAAAACATGCCTTATTGATATGTAGATAAGATTGGTGCGGAGTGTAAGATGTGGTACCGGTTTGTAGTAATGTTGTAATTAGAGCGAGCGGGCACAAAAGACAGGTCAAAGGGCCGGAAGCTGACCGCGCGGCTTGCGCACTTCCGCACTGTGTCACGAACGATGTCTTTGGTCGGAAAGGCCTGCCTTGTTGTTTGAGGGTTAGCTATTAAGGGGCGCCTTATATGTACAAACTGCTTTATGTTGACTGAGCACAATAATATGTACATTAGTGTAGTACCATGTAATTACTTAGAGTAAGTATACACCTTTATTTAAACTTATTCAAACGTTAGGGACCTTAATATCCTCCCTTCAATAGCATGATTTATTTTTCGTACACTTGCACTAAAACAAGTACCTTTAAAAACTCCCTTTGAATAATTTCATTCAGAACCAAACAAAAAGGACTTCTTCAGACTTGAAGTGGTCACCTTTGACAACCCTCTTCATGGAGCTAATTAGTCTCATCACCACCAGGTAGGAAGGTAGAGCAGGTCATTACGTCACGCGTGGCCGGGCAAAGGCGGATCAAAGCAGGCCCTCCAATTGGCTCGCTAATTGGCTTGACCGACAGCTTCGCGGATTAAGATGGCGCTCTGAGATGTGCTTGTATGATTAAATAAGGTTGGAACATTGTAATGTACTGTTAGCAAATTGTCACACTAAGTACGACGCCATTTTAAACAACTGATAAGGAATGTCAGATATGATTGAGAATCACGGCGGTTAATAAGCTAAACAATACATTTCTCTCCTTATTATGCGTATGGTTAATGTATCTACTTTTAGTATAATACGTCACCAGTTCTCGTTTCATTATTTTCCAATAGGATCTTAATTTGATCCGTCCCCGGCTATGAATAGATTGCTTCATATTTTTGCGTGGGCGACGTTAAATGAGTCGAAGGGATTACTCAAATAGCCGAGCTGGGAATAAACTGTGGTTTTGACGTGTTGCTATGAAGATTACTTTGTAAAAGTAATCTTTATGGCATCATTACACATAGAATACGTAACAATTTAAAGTAGTTACCCCGTCTCTTAAATTATTGCGTATTTTAAGTAATTCACCTTTATGTTTCTTTGATTCAACTTATTTTTCTGTGTAAATGGAAAGTTGTATGGAGTGAACCGAGTATTTTTGACATTTCAAGAAGAAAATTCACAAAGCGCCATCTTTGGCCCCAAAAAAAATATGACAACTTGAAAGCCAGACAAAAAGTTTTTCATAATTTTAGCCTGACTGTCGCGGAGTACCGCGGTGGCTGGAGAGTCCTCGCCGGGCTCAGCCGGGATGAAATAATTTTAATTGAGAGCAAGTCGTGCACACAGCGAGTAAGGCGGCTCGCCTGCGACTGTCGGCGCAACTTTCGCGGCCACACACAACTTCCAACGTTTAAAAAAGTTTCTGATTTCTGGTGTACCACTTGTGTTTGTGGTGAACGTGAGTTCATTCAGAGATAAGTTTATCTTTAAGCTAAACAGTTTGTATCTATGATACAACTCCTTATAAATACAGTAATTCGTTCTTTTTAGGAGTAAGCAAAGTGACTAGTAAGCCTACTCGTATGTTCGAGCTCCTCAGTAATGGAATATTAAATAAACCGAACGTGACTCAGTACAAAATTCTTTGCGGTTTCATAACGGAAGCTGAAAATAAATGATATACTAAACCTTGCATTATATTCCCCTGACTGATCTCCGCGGGCGCAGTGGGCGGAGGCCTGAATAAGTGTCGGAGAATAATATCGCAAACAATAGAGGATCCACCTCTCTGTGAGGAAACTTTTGATTGAAAGAAGTGCGGAATCAACGCCATCAATAACATCGTACGTGGGTTCGATATCGATGGGTGCTAGAGCGGGGCAGCTCGCGGTGTTGTGCTGTTTATTTGGATTTATAAAGTTAGTTCAAGCAGATAGGTAAAGGTGAGAATCCATAAAAAAGTTATTTCTACCAGACCATTTTCTCAAATGTACGACGAACCAAGTCTGAGGACACTATAGCTCTTCTCCTTAATCCACTCTTTAAGGCAGGCCTTTTACATGTCAAAGAGACCACAACCCACACTTAGTTACCAGAACCAGAACAATGTTCCGGCAAGTGGAACACACAACAAGAATAAGCGCTGTACCTGCAACTTGATTCAACTTATTCTCCACAACAGCGGCCGCCTGCCTCCTCTCTATCGATACTGATTTATCCACCGGACAAGATACGTTAGGCGCCATATTGCTCGCCGCAAAATATGCTATGTAAATATGATGACAGCGTAATATATTGCCCCGTGGAACTCCCATGCACACGCTATTTCGGTGGGATTATACCGCTTGTTGATTGGAAGATGCTTCGTAAACAGTGGCTTCTTCACGATTGATGTATGTTTGCAATTTGTTTTGACTGGGTACCTAATATTGAACACGGTGTGTCCAGAATATTCAACTGTGGAAAGATTTTGAATTACGAAATACGAATGCAACTTGGAGCTACCGCATTCTGTTGTAATTACGGGCTATTAAATATTTCATAAATTTTGCTACAAAGCGATTCAATACCAATTTATCCAAATCTATGCTGTTAGATTTCATTAGGGTATTTTCTCTAAATTATATACCATCACGCCTGTATTCCCCGAAGGGTTAGGCAGAGGTGTACCAATGTCCACCCACAGTTCGCCGGTATATTTAGGTCCCATGTAATAGGTAGGGGGCGAGCCTATTTTCATTAACCGGGCACAAATCCAAACTCCGAGCTGCTACTGAGAATTTCATAGAAAAACCCAATAACACTTTTTGCTCGACCTGGGAATCGAACCCTGGACCCCTTGCACAGAAATTATAGAAATTATGAAAACATATTTTTTAAAGTTGGCTTTTATTTGTTAATGTTTACTGTTTAGTACAATTTCTCATACACGTATGTGTCTGCACGTGTCGGCAAGGATCAATCCAAAACCAGTCCTTGCTTAGGACTTCCCCTATTGTTCGGGCAAGCATGCCCAAGGAAGTGGTTTCAGATTGACTTCGGTGCATGCGCACTGCTGTTCCAACAGTCTTTTAAGAACAACATACCAATTAAGATCGAAAGACGTATTGAAGCCTGTATTCTAGAACGATAAGATTGTACAAAAACTCCAGCTTTATACAATTGCTTTTGATGTTCTTCTAATTTCCTAGAAAACTTCTTAACTAACGTATTATTTGTTATGTTTTATCTTTGCTATACATTATTGTTTCAAACAACCAATTCCTTCGTCCATTATTCCCGAGATAATATAAACACCAGTACAATATATCTATTAACCTGGGGTCGTTTCACTCAGTACCTCGCCGCCTATGAATTATGTAAAGACTAGTGGTGTCGCCCGGCCGCGCCCGCCTGACATTTGAATAAGATCAACTTTTTGTAAGAGATGTTTTTTTAACTGCCGCCAAGTATTGTTTGAAATTCATGTCTTTATTTCAGCCTTTATGTGCCGAGTGACTCTTTGAGACTTGAAATGGAGGTATTCTGAAGTAGTTTTTTTTTATATTTTAGCGGTTTGATGAAGTGCCTTTTTATTTTTTTTAAGGATGGGAACTCATCTAATGACTTCGTCCGTTCTGGGTGGAGCAGAAGAGATTGTCAGACTCTTACTGACTAAAACCCATCTGTGTTCCTCATAATGCCCTTTGCGTTTCAGGGCTACGGTAACTCTTTCGAATAAACTTCGCAACCCTGGCAATGAAGTGGTACCTACAGCACAGGTTTAGAAAAAAAAGAAGATATTTTGGTTAGTTTGTAACCTTTTCCAAAAGTATATTAATTTTTAAGATCCTTAAAAAATAAAGCTTTTTGTTATTACTACTAAACCTAAATTTTTAACCCAAACACCATTGAAACCATATGCTTGACATACATAAACAAGCACCGCTTTCACCGGTGTTCCGCGAAGGGCGGCGCTACCCGGCGGTGTCCCGACTAAGGAGCGACAAACAAACAGACAGACAAGGTGACGGAAGGTCGCCCTCGTGTTTATGAACACTGTTTGCGTAGCTTTTTTGGAAAACTCACATTTGTTGGCGAGGTAAATATTGTGACAGCGAGCCAAGTCGATACATGTCTCGTTTGGTTGGCTGTGTTTTTATTTATTTACTTAGGATGAATATATGGGTCAATATTATTTGTTTTTGTAATGATTGATTCAAAAGCTAAAATTCATCAGCATTAAAAAAAGAACACTCTTGCCTTCTGCCACAAGTGAGCTCAAAATCATCTATAGATTTTATTGGGTTTTATGTGGGTTCTACTACACGTACGTTCAACTATGAATTCACATTCAATATAGAAAACTAGGAAACAATGTATTAATATTCAATAACAACTAGTACCTAACCGAAATCGTAAAATGTAAACTGTAAAGTGTAAAGCAAGTGATCCCGCGTTGCAAGTCGTCATTAGGAAGTGTTTAGACTGGCTGGCCGGCCGCACGGCTCACCTCCGCCGCACTAAACACTCCGGTTCGTACAAACAAACCCTCTGTCCGCCAGGTGGACGCACGCAGCCGGAACCGGCTGTTTACGCCACTTTTATGGCCAGCACTAACATCATACACCTTCCACGGATGCGCAAGGGCAGGGTTAAAATAGCTTTGAAGATTTCGTTACAAAAAATGGTAGACGTTTTATTTGGTGAACTTAGTATGAATATTAAGTCTTATGAAACTGTAAAAAAATCTGTGTAGTATTTAGAAATTGTTTGTTGAATCCGTATTTACAGCAGAAGAGGCTATGTCAACATAACCAACTACGTAGATATAGACGCAATTCTTGAGCAACACTAACGAGCCGTGTACAAGTTTCTCCGACAATAAACCTCTCAAAAACTCGTAATGAAGTCTGGGCTTATCGAGGACACTCGGATAAGACAAGGTGTCGGCCAAATCCTTCGGGAGCGCACATAAATCTCCTTTGGGAGGAGTACGAAGGAGTACGAAGTTTGTAAATTGCACATTTACAATTCGCGTCATACGCGGCGTCGCGAGGCCTAAGCCGACGCGCGCGCTGGACTCAACATAACTGATATTTATGGCTGAAACGCACCTCTTTTGCTTTCGAATTATAAATACATGTTTTGGGTGAACTTGGAACTACCTTAAAGTGGGGTTAGCGTCTAGTCTGCCGGATTTGAGGTTCGAGGATGTAGTGTGCGCCGGAAATTGGCTTAGACTGGGGGCTTGGAGCTGTGGTGTCGGTGGAAGCTTGTTTACAGACTTGTTACTGTGAGACAGTCCTTCGCAATCCACTTCAGGTGAAACCAAAACAAAGACTTCAGGTGAGAATCAAAAGTAATTTCAATACGTGAGCGTGAATTATTCCGCTGAACTGCGATTGATGTTCCGATTTGTTAACAACGTCGAGTTCACTGTAACACCCCCCTTGCATGTGAATCTCAAAACCTTTTAAGAGTCAAAATGAAAAATCACCAGCTTCATGACAGCATTCGAAGCAAATTTGCCTACGCAAAAATTAAATGTACAACCATTAGTCTCAACCCTCTAATATCCACGGCTCCGCACTGTTGTGGATGTTAGTGGATGTCGAAAGGCGATCGCGTTCACTTAGCGCTTGCAATAAATCTCGTGCCGTGCAAACGTTCGTTAAATGAGAGGTGCCCGATGCATTACGGGACATCAAGGCGCTCTTCACGAATCATTAGGGGCGCGCGTTTTGAAAAATGCTCCCGGTACTAAAATAGACATTATGTAAAGTGCCACAATTACCGCGGTGACTTGAGAAAAAGTTGTGTGCCGCACTCGCGCTGAGATCTGTGCCAGGGATGCCGACTGGGGGTCTTCAACATTTGTGCGTAGTGTTCAAGAAAGTTTTAGCTAAATACTAATTAGTGCTTTTATTTTCTTTTTTCTTTTAGGCCTACAGGACCATTGGTTGCTGTTACATATAAAAATATATACCATCACGCCTGTATTCCCCGAAGGGTTAGGCAGAGGTGTACCAATGCACACCCACACTTCGCCGGTATATGTAGGTCCCATGTAATAGGGGGCGTGCTGTTACATGTAATCCGAAAATAGCAAACATATTTTGAGACTTTGGCCAATTCAGTTAAAAATTACATCTAAATTGTTAACAAATTCATGTAAAACATTCAACGACTTTACCTAGTGATATCGATATCAAACCACTTTCTTTACCAATCCCTTGTTTAGGCGAAAAAACACTAGTGACATTATAACTTCCCAACTTACACTTGTGCCCAAAAATGGTAGCCAGCATCAATAAATTCAGTTTTATTGCCATGCAACCGGCAGCCCTGTACAGGGTGAGTAGAAGGTGGCGGGAACACGTAAGACGTCATTTACCGTTCGGAATTAACATAAATAATAACGTCGTCACCGCGCCCCTGCCCCGATATTGCGTCATTTGGCGTGCCCTTTATAGCCGCACAACACTTAACTCCAAATAAAAAGTGTTTTATAAAACTTGGATTACGTGCCGCGGCGATGCTTGCCGTTTATTGTTTTGGAGTCATTTTCATATTTTTGAATTGCAAACACTCTTGGATGTAACAATAAAGAATAAAACAGAAACGTTATTTTTACACTATGTATCTAGGCTTGAAAATGCAATCTAAATAAAGTTATTTGTTTCTTCAGAAACAATAGCTTTGTTCGATATAAAAAATATTATGTTAAATTATTCAAACTCTGGTAAACACATTTTAAATATTCGATCAAAAAGTAGTACCTAATAAAATTATGAGCGCAAGAAAACTAAACGTGTTCAGTTAGAACAATCGACGCAATGCTAAAAGAAAAATTTCAAGAATCACACTTCAACATTCCCATTTAAAAGGAAGTCAGAATTTTTAATAACAACAAAAAGCTACAAAGCCCCCATTACATTTTTATTACTAGTGAAGATGTAAGAAAGCGTACATTTTTCGCGCGCCCGTTTTTTTGGCTTGCACTGTAAGCACCACGTATTTTGCATCACAATTGTCTGTTTGGAGAGAAACCTTTTTATTTCTGTTTTAATGTTTTAATTTTAGCAACAAATAATATTTAATAGTGGCGTAAGGAACGGTGGGACATTTGCATGGCCCGGCCTCTTCATAAAAGTGTGCTGTAAAAAAAATATTACGTGGGGCGAGGCGCTTAATGCTTTTATTATAGTTATTAAAGAATACATTAAGTTGAGTGTAATTTAAAACGAATATACTCGTAAAGTATTGAGTGGACTGAACGTTTGTGACACAAGCAGCGATAGGGTTGGCGTTTAAAGAAACTTTTGCCTTTATTTTCAAAGACGTATGAAAATAAAATCTGTGGAAACTATTTTCCGGTTTTTTGTTTTTATGTGAGTAATATTATATAGTCATGTGTTATTATTTAGTTGCAAAAGTATGTAAAGTAACTGGAAACTTCACACCCAACACTTCAATAAAACTCATACATATTTTAAATACTTGTGTTCCCCTTAGGAGAGTGTCGGTAGGTTGAGTCGCCACGTCGTCGCCAGCTCGCACCATAAATATGCGGCAAGGTGTGCGGCCGCAAGCCATGACTTATGGCGCGGTAACCCCACGGTTTTTACCAGATTAATCTCTCCATGGAAACTGTTCTACATGTGGGGTTGAAGATTGATCATATTGTTATGCGTTGTAAGGTTCTTTTGTTGCGCCTTTGTTACGGAAACACTTGAAGGGATGAGGTTAAATGTTACAAATTGGGATTTTTAACGGGACGAAGTTCAGTAATTCGGACACCTTTCAGATCAGGATGAATTGACACGAACCAATTATAAGAACTCATTTATTATAAATATTATTTAAGATCTATTTGCATGATAAGAACATGAATATAATTTAGAAGAATCTTAGGTTCTTTGCAAATTATGTATTTTAGTAGCGAAAACGCGAGCAGCAAAGGTATGTGAGCCCCACTTTTTGCACCTAATCAGTTTAAATCCGCGCGAGGGAATAAATCTTGCAGTTTTGTGACTGTTACACATTTACGACGCTGTTCAAGTGCAGAGTGAGTAGCGTTGTTGTTGTGGTGCGAATCTATTTTAAGATTTTAATATAATACTTATTGTAACTCTCCGTGCCGCTTGTATTTGCTCGAAAGACATGATCTATTAGACTTTGGTGAAAAGTTTTCAAAGTCTCGAGGGACTATAATAATGGTAATTTTATATGAACCAATATGCCCTACCTGGAGGCCTTAGTTTCTAAGCCGTCCACAGGGAAGTCCGATTAAGCTGTAAACAACCTCTTAGGTTGAACAGCGAGATGCTATTTCGAAATATCTGAAAAAAAAGTTGAACTCGCATTGTGTCCATAACCTACCGGAATTTATTTTCGCAATGTTTTTCCAATCCGCTTCCACTCGAATCTTACTCCGTGCCACGTATTACATCTACGGATCGCTATAAATCATAGCGTGTTGCTGTTTATAAACATATTTTGTGTGTCCTCTCTCCTTTAAATTCTCTTGTGTTTATAAGGCACAATATTCACGAGACATTATCAATTTCACTGAAATACTCGCACTTGATGACAGTATAGCTATAGATATTGTGCGCTGACAACACTATTCTGACATGTTTGTAGTCATTTATTCGTTGAGTGAAAATTATTTATTTCGTTCTAGTTCTTCTAGAATATATTTTGTCTCGGTGCTCGTTTTATATAAAGCTACATAGGCCACATTAGTGACATAATATAAAAAATAATATGATGTGAGTAATTTAGCCTTCTAAAATGGTTTCGGAATTAGTTAGTGTATTTAGAAAGTTCATCGGTACACTCAAAACTCTACCTCTACAAACATTATTTGTTTAAATAATAACAGAGTACCTACATAACTACCAATTAACTACACGATAACTCTGCAACATATTTACAGTACACAGTTGTGGACAAATCATAACTATATCACAAACCCACTTCAACAAACAAAGACAAAAGCTCAACACACATAGGTACATGGGCACGTATCTACCTGAAACCCGTAAACAAGAAACATTTGGCAACTGTATTCAATTTAAACATTCTACAATGAAATCTTGGCCATTTCTTAGCGAGTCCGGCGGAAGGTGGCGACAGGTTGGGTCCGGGGGGTCAGAGGTCCGGTTAAGTGGAGCCCGTGAATTATTCGACGTAATTATACAGCGGCGACTTAACACGTGGGTGGTCAGCAGGTTCCAACTGGGGGACTGGAGAGGAGGCGAATAGTTCTGTTGTGCTTTGATTGGAGTACGATTTCCTTAGAGGTTCAGGTTTGGAAAAATGATTTGCGATTCCTTGTAAGATTCCAGTAGTTTGAAAGGAAAATTTGAATTATGCAAAGAAATATCATGAAAAAAAAGAGAATGAGTTTTTTAATATGCTGTGTACGTTTTTGCTATTGTTCAATTACAATAATTTCATTAACTGTACGCAATAGGTGATCGCAATTACTTCACTTGTTAGAAAATTACTACCGCATGAAAACTTTGAATAAATTTCCTTTATCAGATCCCCTAATCGGAACACTACGAACAACAACACAAGAGGCGAAGTCACAACTTTTCGCCTTGCGAACTGCCGTCTTAGATTAAATTAACATTAGGTACAACTATTCGAGGGCCCCGTAGGGCGCCATTGTGCGCCAGCCTCTTCGGACCCGGGCGTCTTGCCCTGTGGTCTACGGAATCCTAATTAAAATTACAACATGTAAATAGTCCGAAACGTCTCAGGCCCTGTTGTTTTGATGTTTGTTTAAAAACGTTTGGATTGTTTTGTATTTATTGTTCTGTGAATATAGTTCGTACCTCTGTGTGTGCACTCTGTGGGCTCCTTTGTCTCGAACTGTTGGGAACATTGTGTGTGTTGTGCTCAGCTTGTTTGCAACATTAAATGTGCAAATAAATTACTATAGTTTATTAGATAATCTCAAATTTATTAGTTAAAATTTGTATGTCCAGAGTGATTCAAGTTGACTTGTCCTAAAGTCAAGCCAAATAAAGTTTGTTTCTAGGAAAATTCCGATAGGTGCCTATCACCAAACTAGGTCCTTCAATAAGAACAAAAGCTCCCCAGTGTTGTTGTCTTCGTCACCGCACACACGCTCCACGTACACAAAGCTCCACTAATTCGCGTCCCTTTAGTTTAAACCTTATCGCATATATCTCCTTAATTTAATAATTTCCAACCATTTAGTTGTCGGCCGGCCATATTTGTCTTGGTGTAAAATCCGGCCTAAGATTAATCCGGAATGTTGTTAGTTGTCCCGTGCGCGTCCCTTGTCCGTGGACAACACGCGGTAGGGTGGCCACGCCGTGCAAACACTCGGACACGGGTGGCGGACGTTACACTATTAATTTTAGTGGTGGGTTTCAATTTATAATTTGAATTATTGATTATGGTACGGACATTAATGGCTTTAATGTTTGTAATAGACCTGCCGGGGTTAGTTACAGTTCCGCTTGTGTACACAGCTTTTCCGAAGAAACTTATGTTAATTTTCTGTTTTCACAGGCTACAATTTTTTTTACACGTTTATTTGTTGGGAGCTCTTGTCTAAATCGTCCTTAGTACGAAAAATTTCACAGAAAGAAATCACAGAATACATCTTCGAAAGTAACTATTTAGGAAATACAACTCACTCTGTTAGGTTAGGTCATTTTAACTATGAACCTAGTTTTCTTTTTTTTATATAACATTTAACCTAGTAAGTAGACTTAGAATAGATAATTCTATAGGGTAGACATCTATACCAACAAAACAAAAACAAAACCAAGGAAAACAGCCGCCTGGCCCGTCGGCATTTGTATCGAAACTAAAAACAAGTGTATGAAAACAAAAGTGCCATAAGCCGTCAGCGAGGATAGTTTTCAGCTAAGTCATGCTGCACAGTTTGCTGAGTTGCTTAAGTGATATGAAGCAACATCTAGAAGTCACTTAGCATAAGTGGCGAGTTACCTGAATGCAAAGAGGTACACAGTGCTAGAAGAGGTAAGGACAGAATGGTGATTAATATTTGTGATCGCTGCCGCTGTACCTACGTGACATAGAATAGGAACTGTGTTCATAATTATAGAAAATATAAATAAAAAATTAGACTATTTCGGTTTATTTGGTCTATGTTCCTGTATTAGACATAATATATGCCTAATCAAAATTAGTGTAGTAGAGTTCATGGAAAAATCGAGAGTTGCTCTCTCGATTTTTCATTCCTTAATCTAGCAAAACCTATATTCATTTCAACGAAACTTATTAGACATGGTGATTGTTTAGTCATTGGTTTTAATTCCATGGGACATTAGTTACTATGCTTACTGTTCTAAATCAAATTTCACTTAGCGACATTGCTCTGTCAAATCTGTGTCCTACATAGCCACTTCTTGCAATTCTTAATCCACAGCCACAACAGAACAACAGTCGTTACATAAATAATAATCGTTGAGGGGACAACAAAACACCGTGTTTACCTCGCGACGGAGGCACCGATAAAACTGTATCGCCCTCAGCCCAGCGTTACTCATGACACGGAGAGACTTGTGAGCACTCACTACTGAGAGATGGAATTCATATTGCATCATAAACGAGGACGTGCGTGTCAAGAGGTATATTATTACAGAACCGTTATTAAAGAGACTTAACTTGCAGAAAACTAGAATTCGATCTCTCAGGATCTACTTAAGAAAAATTGCGATATTTCGTCTAACTACCTATTAAATTATTTGACTTATTCACTGACTCAAAGTCAACACCCATCTTTTAAACATACATACATACCATCACACTTGTATTACCCGATTGGTTAGGCAGAGGTGTACCAATGAACACGTACAATTCTCAAGTATATTTAGGTCTCATGTAATAGGGAGCCTATTGCCATTAACAGGGCACAAATACTAACTCCGAGCTGCTGCTGAGAATTTCATAAAAGAACCCAATAAAATTTTTTGCTCGACCTGGGAATCGAATCCAAAACCTCTAGCGTAGCAGTCGTGCTTAGAACCACGAGCTAACGAGGCAGTTCACCATCTTACCATCTTTTAGTATTTTAATGATCGTAAATCCAACTATATTATGTTTGATCCCCAAAAATCGAAAATCATCTTAAAAGTTAACTCACCACCAATAATAAAAATACCTACAAGTTAACTTGTGGAGTACCTAGTAAATATTTTTGTAAGAAAATCAAATGAGTTGTCTATAGCCAATAATCTGCATGAGCCGAGTGGGGCGGACGGCGCGCATTCCGCAGCTTCCAACTATGCTGAATATTTTTAATCAATACAAATTAGGTTGAGGCACGAGCCCGGGGCGCCCGACGGATATACGCGAGCCGCACTGTGCCACTACTATGGTGATGCTGGACAAAAACATGATTAGGATGATTTTGAAATTGCTTAAGACCAAAATACTGATTTTCAGCTTTGCATATAAAACTATTAAACAATATATCGTTAGGAAATGCGTCTTTTTTACCATGTACAACTATTTTCATAGGGTTATTACCTAATTCAATAGTGTAGTTACGTACTTTACAAAAATAGACAAACATGTACAAATAATGCGGAACCAGGGAATATATTTGGTGGATATATGTTTGGTTTGCTTTTACTTGTTATAATTTGCTGGTTTACAAAACAATTTAGCTATCAATACTACACAATTTGTGTAATTTAAAATAGCAATTAAAAATATTCGAAAATTATGAGATTTACTGAAAGTGAAACCACACTTTTTTTATTTCAGTCTTTGTTATTTATCAAGATTAAGAAACTAACTTTATTCCAAAGAATTATGATTTTCTTCAGTTATCTACCTACTGAGAGAAAAATAATTGATTATATCTTTAACTTTGTCCTCAAGATTCGCACTATGGGCACACTATGCGTTAGTCAATGTGCATACGATACCGGAGCATCTCGGGATAAAGTTACTTAACAAGCTGAAGATATTGATTTATTGAGCGCTCCGCCCCACAGGTACTTCGCTTATTTAGATATCGAAGCATACCGCTCGTGCCTCTACGTATAACTGTTTGCGTTGGGTATGTTCGTGTTTTGCCGCTAATTTGATGCTTGTTTAACGAACTATAATGTTTTAGTCATAAACGCCAAGTGTCTTACTTGTGTGGACTGCTCACTTATCAAAGTAAATTGACAAATTCAATAGGAATCTACACATAACAAATGAAAACTACAATAATAAGAGTATTGGTAAAAATATTGACAAGTGTTTTCAGTTTGCCTAGAAATTAATTTTATTATCATTTAGTATAATATTGATAAGCTTATATTTTCACATATTTTTTAAAGTGAAAATAAAATCCTAAATAAAAATGAGAGTACTCATCTTATTTATCTGCGAGTGAGTGGTTATTGTTAGTTGGGCGCGCCCGTCGAGTGTCCACTTCAGCAAGGTACTCACAATAAGACATGTAGCCATATAGTATAGCAATGGCAACAAATGGCGGCTTGTGGCGAGCCAGTTAAATGGCAATCTTGTGTTAGGCGAGTTAGTGGTAAATAAAAAAGTGCTAAGTTGGCCCGTCGGCCGCGCTAGCTCCGTGCTGAGTTCCATGCGGTGAGACAGCGGGGACCTATGTAGGTATCTCTTAGCGGTACAGTGTCTGTACATTGCACAGATATAAATATACGACGACACAAGCATTATGTGGTTAGGTACTTAAATCCAGTTGAATGAGAAAAAGTCTTTATTTACCAAATGAATATTTTTTTACGTTAGACGTTATTATCAA
The DNA here is from genome assembly GCA_932526535.1 of Caradrina clavipalpis. Classification (NCBI taxonomy): domain Eukaryota; kingdom Metazoa; phylum Arthropoda; class Insecta; order Lepidoptera; family Noctuidae; genus Caradrina; species Caradrina clavipalpis. The sequence continues at coordinate 335,259 of OW052096.1, forward strand.
CGTATTTGAAATAAAACTACCAAGTTTTCAGTGGTATTTTTAAAATGATATCTAGATATTTTTTATTTGAGATGGGTAAGCTCTCGACTCTAGTCTAGTTCAGAGATGACATACATAAGTTCTACGATGGAGTAAGCTTACCCAGAAGAAGCCTGTTCACTCAAATCTTGAAGAGATTAGCGTTAAATGTGTTCGGAAGTTGAAGGCGTTTATTTTTTATAGCGTGAAGATGAAATAAACCAGTTCTGTCACGGCACTCGTGTAGATCGCTCGTACACGACTATCGATCTCGGTACAGACGTATTGAATTTTTAATATAATTATATCAAGACACGCCTATAGGAAATGCAGGATTTTACATAATAATGTCCTCAGATAAATGTACTCAAGAAAATATTAACACGGGTCATATCGATACGGAAGAGGAAAGTCAGGTGGCAGAATGGATATCACAAATAGAGGAGGGTAGAAACAACAAAAGTGAGTCAAATTGCGGCGAAATACAAATTATGGAAGAAGATGTTGTAGGTAGTCAGAGACAAACAAAACGAGGAAGAGAAGAGGATGATCAAAGTTGGACCAAAGTTGAGAATAAGAGGGGAAAGAAACAGAAACAAATTAAAAAAGAAGTTTTGATTTGGAGTAAAGAAAAACTACCCAAGCAGTTTGCTATTGCAAAAATATTTAACAGTCTGGGTTTTACGGATATTAATCACATTAAGTACGTTAACCCATATAAGTTAAAACTAGAGGTTTCTACTGAGGAATGTGCGGGCAAGCTGTTGGACTGTCAGGAGTTGCAAGCCAAAGAATGGAAGGTCTATAGTGCAATGGATGTTAATATTTCGTATGGTATAATACGGGACGTGGACCTCGAGTTGACTGACGAGGAGGCATTAAAAGCGATCAGGTGTCCGGATGAGACCGAGATCATCTCCTTAAAAAGGTTACAACGACGTGATGATAAAGGAGGCTGGGTACCTAGTGAAGTAGCTAAGGTGGGCTTTAGGGGCTCATACCTGCCAGGTTTTGTTTATGTGGACTGTCTACGCGCCAAGGTCGAACCTTTTATTTTTCCGGTAACGCAGTGCTCAAGATGTTGGAAATTTGGTCACGTCAAAGCAAGATGCACATTTAAAAATAATGTATGTCCTAAGTGCACTGAAGAACACAGTAACTGTGAGGTTACAATGTTTAAATGTGTAAATTGTCGGGGTGATCACATGGCATTGAATAGAAGTTGTCCGGTGTACGTTCGTGAGAAGCGAGTGAGGGAGATAATGGCTGAATACAACTGCACCTATCACGTAGCTTGTAATATGTATGTTAGACCACAGTCAGTGAGACAAGTCGAAAAGCCGAAAATGGATACTAACAGCTTTAGTGGTTTATTACTAGAAGAAACGGAAAATACTCATAAATATTATTGTGTGTATGTCTCGATAAATAATGGAACCAAAAAATAAAATTGTTATGTTAAAGTTAGTGCAATGGAACGCACAAAGTTTAAGACCTAAAATTAAAGCGTTAGAGAATTTTTTATTAAATAGTAAAATACACATATGTATTATATCTGAGACCTGGCTTGAACCAGACAGCCATTTGAAAATTGGTAGTTATGATGTTTTTAGACAAGACCGAGATGACTCATACGGCGGGATCTCAATTGTAGTACATAATTCCATTCAAGCACAGATTAGCAAATTTTGTTTACGTAATCGAAACATTCAGGTACTACACATTAAAATATTTAACTGTAGTTTTTTAGAAAATATTGTAGCGGTGTATTGTCCCCCTAATATTCACACTTCAGATGATGATTGGAAAATGCTATTCTCTAAATGGTCAAATAAAACTTTAATAGGAGGAGATTTCAACGGCCATCATACAAATTGGTCATATAAAAGCGATCACAGGGGTTTACAAATTCACAATGCTTCCGAAGATTGGCAATATGTTTCTCTTAATACCGGAGACCCTACCAGACTTAAGTTAGTGATGAATCAGTTACAAAAAAGTTCGCCTAATATCACGTTTGCGTCATCAGATATTGCACTGCGGTTCAAGTGGAATGTTTTGAACGAAAATTTAGGTAGTGATCACTTAATGGTTCTTGTTACTACAGAAATAGTAAATCAAAATTTAATAAAATTGAAACGTAATTTTAAAAAGGCAGATTGGCAAAAGTACAAAGAAATTATCTCAAGTAAAATAAGTGATATTAGTCTAACAGGTGACACCCAACAAATGTACAATGATATTTTAGATTTAATTAATTTTGCGTCTCGAGAATCAATCCCAGTTATTCGTATTTGTGAAAACCCCGCTAGTAAGTTTATTCCCAGATCATATTGGTCTCCCCAGTTGTCCAGGGTGGTTGCGGAACGCAGATTAGCATTAGCACAGGTGAGGAAAAACCCTACCCCCACAAATTTTATTATACTCAAACAAAAGATTGCTACAGCGCAAAGACTAATACGTAAAGCTAGTGCAGAATCTTTTCGTCAGTTCTGTGACAGTATTAGTGAGACGGTATCTAGCAGTGAGTTGTGGAACAAAATGCGATGGCTTAAAGGATACCGTACTAGTAGAATTTGTTTGGATGCTGAGAGGGCTAATGAGTTCTTAAGTAAATTAACGCCAGACTACGTTCTGGCTCCACCGCCGATCTTTCACTCAAGCAATTTACAATTGGAGACACAGGTTTCGGAACAGGAACTTTCTAATATACTGAAGATGAAGGATACCGCTCCAGGAGAGGATGATATTTCTTACTCGATGATTTACAATTTTCCTAGCAAACAGTTATTAACTCATTTATTTAACAAATGCCTGTCTACAGGTGAGATTCCAAGACAGTGGAGAAAGATTAGAATAGTTCCTGTACCGAAGCCTGGTCGCAATATGACCGATATAACATCTCTAAGACCTATCTCACTTATATCTTGTCTATGCAAAACTTTACACAATATCATAGCTGGACGTCTTGAATGGTTTTATGAAAGTAAGGGACTGTTTTCCAAGAATACAGTGGGATTTAGAAGGTCTCAATCTTGTCTGGATAATCTCGTACGTCTGGTATCACAGGTGCAGATAGGGTTCACTTCTAATCAAAAGACGTTGGGTTGCTTTATTGATGTGGAGAATGCATATAATAATGTCGATATTTGCAAAGTTGTATCTAAGCTGGATGAGATGGGGGTGGGTGCTCCTATATGCAGATATATATGGGAATACCTAAGGGAGAGACATTTAGTTGTATCTGCAGTAAGAAACAAAGTCTCTTTCACAAGATGGACAAGTAAGGGGTTGGCTCAAGGAGACCCTATGTCTCCAATCTTATTCAACATAGTTACTAGTGATATTTGTAAGAAGATTATAACTGTGTATGTATCCCAGTACGCCGATGACTTCGTCCTCTATATTTCTGGACAAGACATTAGATTTATGAATACAACCCTCCAAGAAGCCATAGACAGTTTGTCAAATTTTTTAAGTGTACTTGGTCTTGAACTATCTCCTACAAAAAGTAAGATATGTTTATTTTCTAGGGGTAGAATGTTACAGCATACAAATGTAAATATTATTATTAATAATGTTATTTTAGAAAATGTTCCCGTAGTCAAATATTTAGGACTCTGGTTAGATTCCTCTTTGAGATGGCGCAAACAGATCAATGAAACCTGTGAAAGAAGTATGAGATTTTTAAATGTTTTTAAAATTCTAGCAGGGTCGTCTTGGGGTGTACATCCATTGCATTTAAGACGATTATATATTGCAATTATTCGCAGTCGGTTAGACTATGCAAGCTTTCTATTTGATAATAGTGCTAAAACCAACATTTCAAAGTTAGATAAAATTCAAAACCAAGCCATGAGAGTAGTTGGCGGTTTTTTAAAAAGTTGCCCAATTCACGCAATGGAAGCCGAGTTGTGTCTGCCACCACTGTTTGTTCGACGGAAGTATTTAGCTGCAAAATTTTTCTTAAAAGCTAAATCTATTGTGGATAGTGACACCATCTCAATGATATCAAAATTGACAGAGGTATGCGAACAGCAATCATATTGGCGTAATAAGAAAAAACCGTTGTTAACTATTGTATACAGTGAGATGTCTAATCAAAAGATACATCGTTCGAAAGTTTTGGAGATGTTCTCACTGTCGACATGGGTTACAAATATTGATATCAAGACACACATTAACTTGAGAATTAATGATTTGACAAAACCTAAGAGATCTCACACTTCTTTAGCACTTTTAAGAAAATCTGTAGAAACTATTACAAAAAATTATGTTGGATTCTATCAAATCTATAGTGATGGGTCTAAAGATGATAATGGAACAGGAGCAGCTTATTTTGATCCTCAAGCTGACACAGGAGCCAGTTTTACATTGAACTGCAAAGTGTCGATAATGTCGGCAGAACTGTATGCTATTTCGGAATGCCTCTCGTACTTCATGGCGTGCGAACATACAAAAGTAGTAATACTCTGTGACTCTAAAAGCGCTTTACAGCATCTAGCTCGGTGCACCTCGGGTATTCGAGGTCTGCCCGTAGCTTATTCTATACTGGACTCATATTTAAGGTTGACTGAAAGTGGCAAAATTGTTAAATTCCAATGGATTCCATCACATATGGGTTTGATGGGAAACGAACGGGTAGATAAATTAGCAAAAACAGGAATTTATGAAGGCATATCTGTAAGCCATCTGCCCTACTTCACGGATATGTTAAGAGACGTTAAAATAATTTGTACGGAGATGTGGAAGGAATACTTCGATAAAAGATCGGAAGTGCATGGTATCTGGTACAAAACAGTGCAGGCTGAACCACCAAGGATTCCTTGGTTTTCGGAAATACAGATGAATAGACGATTGTTGGTAATTAGTATGCGTCTGCGATCCGGACACATTCCACTGAACGCGTTCGGGCATCTCATGAAGGTCGTTGATACCCCAAACTGTCAGATTTGCAACATGAGGGAGGACGCCTACCACGCTTTAGTGGAATGTGCTCGGGTTGCGATAGATCGAAGAGCTTTAGAATCAGAAGAAGGAATTAGATTAAGGGATGTGGGTATGTGTAATTTGATTTTGTCTAAACCTACATCCAAATTAGCTATTAAGTTATATCTGTTGATTGTTAAATTAATTAAGTTAAGGTCCTAGAAAGTTTGTTGCTTTAATTTACTTGTTTAAATTACGAGGCTGACATAATCGCTTTGCCATTAAAGCCTTTCTCCAAATAAAGATAAAAAAAAAAAATGAAATAAACAAAAGACGTGCGCAATATTTTTAGTGTGATGTGGTGATCACCACGGTTAGTGCCCTTCGGAGCGAGAACTGGTACGTAAATGCGCAATAGACAGAACACTACATACCTAGCCAGTTAGTGGTAATCAGGAGCACATAACGAGTGAAGTGTGTCAGTGGTATCGGACGGATGCGCCGGACGTCCCGCAGATACCGCGCTCACAGGTTACTGTTGCCTCACATCACATGTATGTTCACTGTACTCGGGACATGGGTAGGTAGGGATAATGGGAATATTATTGATTAGAAGGCGATTATCAATGTTGGTTATGTAGATGTGAACTGTCTATGATGTCATCGTTTGCATAACATATAATATTCTCCTGTGATTGCTAGCCTTCCATTTTATTTTAATGTTTTTTCTAAATTCAACCTTATGGAATTAAAAATAGCATCATGATCTTACGCAAACATGTAAAACAGAAGGTATTGTAGAATAGTAACGTTTAGTCAAATGTTTTAACGGTCAAAATGTAAAAAAAAATACCTTTTACTGTGTGCCTACCTACTTAACTGAATTTGAGCGTTTGTGATTTACAAACTTTACTTTTCATTTGGAATGTTGACTTAACTCTAAAAAGTCTAAATTTTAAAGTCTACGCAGACAATGTTGTGGGTAGAAGCTAGTTCTTCAACATTTATCTAAACATTTCAATGACTACAAATGTACAGTATGTTGATAAAACGGGCTCTTAAGTAACGCTCTTAGTCTCCAGTTAGCGCAAGTTCATCGCGACTCGGTTAAGTTGGGCTAAGTAAAGGGCAGTCCTGCCCGGGGCACTCTCATGTAGCCCCACACACGACCAGGGAAGGAGATCGTACATGGATTTTATTTTAAAGGACCACTGGGTGAGTGACAGTTTTAGTTGTATTTTGTCTGTATGTGTGTAAAGTTGAATGAAAAGGAATAATAAATAGAGCATCCAGTTTTCAATATGTAAATTGCAATTATTTGACCTTGACCATCACGTCTGTATTCCCCGAAAGGTTAGGCAAAGGTGTACCTATGTACAACCACAAATTGTAGGTTCCATGTGTGTGGTCATACTGGCAAGCCTGTTGCCATTAACTGAGCAAAAATCTTAACTTCGAGCTGCTACTGAAAATAATGTATCTAAACACATTGATTGTATAATTAGATGGCATTCGGCTCCTATTTTTCAATCTAAACTAAGTACTCAGTAAAATATTGATTAGTATTATCTAGTTTAAACTAGATATAAGGTAAATTGATAATATCTGCTTTACTTAAGAGTACTAATTTCTACGAAAACGATTTTCTACAAGATTCATAAAAAAAACAAAAGAATGTAAAGAATTAACAATATTTCATAGTCATAATATTTTTTCAGGCATCACTATATCAATTGTGTTGAACATTGGGGGTAATAAATTGGTGAGAGCCGCACAAGGGGTGAAAACTACCCGTCATTATGATGTACTCGGGGGTAAGAAGTTGCTTTTTATTGTAGGGTAGTTATTGTGAGACGAAATAGGGGCACGTCTGTGGATCAGTTTGAAAATGTTGAAACAGTTAATTAACTTGAAGAAAACTGAAGCTGTAATAATATAATAATACCAGCTTATTACAGTACCGCTGGCAGAAGTCTCTTGCCATACGGAGAAAGGTCGTTGATTTCAGACTTAGGTATATTAATCGCAAATTCCAGTTTTCCCTACGATGTTTTACTTCAGCAATGTTAGGAATATCCAAGATAAACTTAAAAAATAGATACCTACCTAAATATGAATTGCATATTGTTGGAAGAAAAGGTAGATTATGAATTTATACGCCAAACTAATAAAAAATCACCAAAATATTAGCAGTGTGAATAGACTTATTAGGTACAGTAGACCAAAATAATTACTGAGTTGTATGTTAAATAATAACTCACAACCTCATGACAGCAACAATGATTCGAGAAATTATAAATAGAAACTGATTTTCTACCCTCTACACAAACCTTCAAAGCAATCTCTGACACAAAACAATACAGTTGTAACGAGTTCGACATAGCTAACCCCAATACGTACACCTTAGAAGTCGCTACTTAACAAGCTCGCTCAAATAGTTATAATGATACGCTAATGTCGCGGGGGGGCGGATGTACACCCCGGGGGCGGAGGAGGAGGGAGTGCGGTATCCTGCGTGTGCCGGAACTGTGCCCAAGTGGGCTTCCTCGGACCTCGCTAACATCTTACTGTAGACCGAGGTATGGATAGAGGGCGCAAGCTTTATGTACGTGTTGATTGAACAGAGAACAGAAACAAACTTAGTTTTATGTAAAGAGATGTCGATATGTCCAGCTGGGTTTATACATCCCTTTTGTTATTTTTGGAAAGTAGTAAAATAAAAGACTTAGGTAATGTAGCACTGTAGACACATATTTAGACGTTTTAATCACACACATTGGTGTACAATGGAACACCTCTGCGTAATCCATCGGGGAATACAGGCGTAGTGGTATGTTTCAATCATGTGTAAGTACATAAAAACGTTTCAGTTTAATGAACATCGTTGCATTAGGTGCAAACTGTCCCATCTCAAAAATGTAATTATAAATGTCGGAAAATCTGAATGAAAAACATTTTCCATTTATGACGTTTCATTCCTTGTGTAAACGGTTTCGTATTCACGTAACAACGTCTATCTGTATCTATTTGTAAGCCGAAACTAGTTGCGAAGTTATTCGGGCTCACCTACACTCGCTATAAATATCACTTAACTTGGATACTCTCACCGTCGTAACCAGTCGATCGCAACTCGGGCCGCCAGCGGACAACTAACTACAGAAGGTTACATTTTAAACTATCGTTTCAGGTTTTTATTTAATAAAGGTACATCATAGAGAACAAATTTATTAAAAAAATAACCAGTAAACAACCTAATTAGTCTAAGTACGCTAACCAATGAGATCATTGATTTTCACATCACCTTTGCAGACTTTCGAAAAACGCTAGTTTTATTTTACTCAAGTTAAATCTACAATGTTAATGAAGAATTCTAGAGCAACGATTACTGCTACTGGTAGGAGTGAACCTTCTATGCTTGGGACGAGGTGATAATGCCTCAGGAAACGGCGCAACTTAGACAATAACCGTTGAGATTAGACGGGTCTCAGCCCGAGGTGGGCTGTAAACATTACAATACATGCAAATTGAATATTATGAAATAGTGAGGTTGTCTCGTATGAGTGTTTGTTATTGTAGGTTCGTTATTACTAGTCGTTCAATATAACTCAACACAGCTAGAGACATATAGGTGGTGTCAACAAATCCTTTGTTATAATTTTCCTTGTTAAGATCTTCAAGACAGGTTCTAAGAAGACGTAGTTCATTGAACGTATCGGAGTTTCGTGTAGGTCTCCTTGAATCATTGAATATACATATACATATGTATTTGCTGCTTGCTTTATACTTGAGTAATAATAGAAGGTATCCGAGAAAGTAGAAAACAATCATTTATCTTATTTATTTCCAGAAAAAAATGATAATGTTAATACCTCGCGCTCTTCACTGTCATCTCAAGAAAAATGTACAATTTTATCGCGTCTTTCATTTGTTTACGAGCATCAATTTTTCACCACTAATCCTTTGCTTGGCCAAGAGATTAGCACAACAGGGGTTGTATTTTTGAAGAAACAATATCGGCGACAGTGCCTCGACATCCAACAATAAAAGAATAAGCAATTAGGATGTTTTGTTTGTCAGCACTGAAGACGCGAGCCGCGAACATTTTTCATTTTTAATCTGTTGTGTTGTAATTGTTTTCTTGATGACGTCATTGTCGTTTAACGAGACTTGTTCACGGTTGACGGCGACTGAATGTAGTTTGTGTAAGTATTGAGACAATGGAGGGCTCTCTTGTACAGCTCGGCGGACGGGTGACACTGTTATGACTCGTGGGCGCCTACCGCAGCTTCGCGCTATTTCTTCACTAGCTGTGCCCGCGTCTTTGCTCACGTAGACCAAAGTCGTAAGTAAAACAGATATAGCACGACATTATTCATTTCCCATAGTAAATAACGTGATATTGTATAGCCTGAGACTGACCACACCAGTACGGAATATTCATACAAAATATGAATAGAATCAATTCGGTATTATTTTGCGTGATGCTACATAACTTTATAACGATTTTATTATAAGTATGGATGCTGTGGTTGTGCTTTATCGTTTAGTGTGCCAATGAATAAACCACTTCCTGTAGGGAATGTGGAATCTCGAAGAGTATAGTATAGAACAGACTTTTGACACCACCTATTAGTTTCCTGAGAAATCTAAGACTACGTTCGAAATAAATTGATCAAATCTTATTCAAATATATTTTATACATGATTTAAACAAAATCTCCGTTATAATACGTATAACGAAAGTGAAATTAGATTTTTGTTTTGTTTTTCCAGTATTCACATTGCTGAAAGGCATAAAATAATGGTTAAAATACCCCAAATGAAAATAGAACACCGACTGGAATAAAGCCGCGGTCCTAAGCTAGTATTTTAATAAGTTAGGTGCACATGATTTATTAAAATACCTCTAGAAAATAAAAGTAGAGTCTGTCATGAATAATATTCCGATGATAAAACATATTAACATATAGAGGCTGAATACAAATCGGCTCATTTGCTCTACACTCACTGTAATGTAGTCCTTTAAAATTCTGAATATTTAGTACTTACTTTTCGATGCCTTGAACCTAAGTTTTATGACACATTTTATGTTCCTAAAAAATTAGATGACAAACTGTTTGTATGATAAGTGTATGGAAGGGTAAATAATGCTAGACTTATTGTGATTCAAGACAAAATACTACGAATACACTACTCAGTCTGATTCCAGTATGGTAATTTGTTAAAATAAAACTAAAGTTTGGTCCTGCAAATGTCTATCTACTGATGAATAAAAGAGACAATACTTTTGAAAGGGAATTAACATTATCAACATAACTTATTAGTGAATGTAAAATTCCAAATACGTTATTGGACCAACTCACATTAGATAATTAAGTAATTTGATGAAGTATCGACGTCTATGTCAAAACACTAGGTTTATAATAAGCCAATTACAGTTGAAAGTATTATAAACCAAGTATCAACCCCATCAAACATTTCCAAAAGTATTCAGTTGTATAAAAGCGATAACTCCTGAACTCCACATTACTCTGTTTCATGCAATACAAGTGGCATCGTTGCGCCGTGCCAGTGCACACTGGCAGGTAACAATTGAATCACGAGCGCCGCCGCGCCGTGTGTGTACAACCGCTTTATATTGCACAGGAGTTTCGAAGAGTTTATTTTAGCAAGTCTTACTTTGTTGCCACGAATAGAAATATTTTAGTACGTATTAAAGGGTTAATGTCAGGTGGATGAGCAAGAAAATGTTCAGAAGTTTGTTGATGTTGCTGAAGTTTTGGTAAAGTATAAATGTTCAAGTAGGTACATGAATCTCTTCATGTAACTTTATGAGAAGGTCGAAAGGTTTTTGTTATGTGTGACGGAATATGTGTCGGCAATTCACGGTGCTTGAGCAGTTAGATATAATTTTAAAGAAGATTCTATATCTGCGAGATTTCTGCTGTCTTAAGGCCTGGGTTTCTTTTCTAAATAAATATTTCAGCAACAACGATCTCACACACTGTGAGCGCAAATGTGATGTAGAAAGTCAACACATTATACTTCTCCGTGGCCGTGCATACGGCGGCACACGTTCCTGCTCACACCTTAAATCTCCGCGTAATGTATAAATAAACGCGCGCATTACGGCAAGGTACACATCACAAAGTAGAACACAACATACAACAATAAATCCTTTTATAATCACTGCATTGTATTTTAGTAAATCGTACTAAAGTATTTTGTATTTCGGATCGTTTAAATTACCCCATAAATACACGTAAACGATTCGCAACAAAGAGATGTCGCTGGAGTGCCCGCCGGATCCGAACAATAAATCTGCTGCAGCACAAACAAGAAATAACTTTCACGGCTGAAAATATCAAATGTAAAATGTAAATTTAACTACCTAATACGGGCTTAAGCCGTACGAAACTGCGCTTTAAAGCGCTGTTTATTTGATATTTGAGTGTTGTTTTTATGTTAGTGTCGTTGGTTCGGCAAATAAAAACGTCTGGTGTAGAGGATGCAGCGTCGGTTATGAATGGCCTATGAGCTCCAACGCGCCGCGCATAGATCATACGAGCGTTATTAGTGCAGACCAGACTACGGCTTTACTGCTACTCATTGACTTCTGTAAAACTGACAGCAACACTCTGAAAATGTTTTAATAATTGATTATTTGTTAATTTATTGTTTTTGTATCTTACGCAGTAAAGCTTAACAATTAATTGTAAGTGTTCTGTAAACTTAATGAACAATAAACATGACTCACCCACTCGGTTGACACACAATCCCACGTGGATTTCAGGAGCGGAGTATAAATAAAGTTCATTTGTTTTGTTTCAACGTCATTCACACTTCAAAGCGATTGTCTTGACGAGTTTCTTAATGCTTCGGTTAACGCGAAATGTATTGGCATTAAACAAAATCGATAAGTGTCCGATCAAATTAGCTAGTGAGTGTCTCATGAGTGAGGTGTCGCGTCTCCGGTCGCTGGTCTGCGTGGAGCGTCTCTTAGGTGGCGTTGCATCGCAGGCAGTTTGCTTGATATAAGGCACGTCGCCGCCCGTTATTGCTCCAACCTACTTATTTATAATTGTCGTTCCATCCACCATCTTAACCCGACCTCCCGACCTCTTCCCATTTCGAACTAATCTACCTCCTTCGGGGGAGTTATATGAATTATGGCAGATCAAGCTATGTTGGTCCAGATATGGCCAAGGGTAAGCTTTCAAGAGTAGCCAGGGAGGTCGGTACGGGCTATTTAGTTCTCTTTCACAGTGACTATTAGTGCGACCTTTATTGCGTTAGCCTGCGCGGGTGACGCATCGTTATGATCTTATGTTTATTTATGTGCTTAATGTTATTTGTATTGTTTGTCTTCATGCAGACTACGAGAGAGGAATAAAGAGAGTGCACTAGTGTACTGACCTACGTCGTGCAGGTATGAAGAAACATTACTCGCAACTTGTTTAGAGTATAATTCGTATGAACATGGGATGCTCAATATGTCTGTTTTAATTATACTTTGTCTGTTTCACGCACAATGGTCCACTGTAGGACTAAGTGCGGAAACCAAACCCCCTAACATAGAACATAGAGCTTTGTCTATTTTAATCTGAGATGAAAAACTGCAGTAGAACGTTGATGGCATTATTTCTACAAAAGAAGACAGTAGTTAGTACCTAATTATTACTAGTATAATTAGTTGCTGCTACAGCAGGCAAGCACTACTTAAGTAGATGTGAGGCTACATATACATCTCTTTTACGTCTCTCCGGGATGCTTCAAGAAATGGTAGTAATTAGACAATTTTAAAGTAAATCTTTGTACAGTTTCTCCTTTCTCACAAACTTGATTATAAAGCCAAAGACAGTAAGTAGTTACGTAACGCGTCGAGTTACGAGCCTCCATAAATTGAGCGGCACAGCGCAAAGAATGAAGTAGCACAGCCATAAGAATGGCACAGTTAAGCAGGCTTGGCAGTGGAACAACGGCGCGGGGCGACACGCACGTAGGCTGTGACGACTCCCGCAGAGATGGGTTCTAAAGTTTATGCTGCTAGGGAAAAATTTGGTATAAGGCCTCAGTTTGCTAATTTTCTTCATAGTAATTAATACAAGCTATTGATCTGTTAGGTTTGCTGTCATTGAAGAATAGCGGTTGCCAGAGCAATTTTAATATCCATACCAATCTATATCGGGTAGATAAGTAGTTTCAAACTATTTACTCTTTCAGTTAAACCTTCTTATTATGTAGTTATTCCTACTTATTTCGCTATGCCAAAATCATAGGCAATTTAAAAAAAGACATCCTTCAGTTATACCTAAATAAGATAGTCACACTTTTTTTCTTACAAAGTTAATTTTAACCCATTAAAAAAATACACGCCACACAAAAGCTTGTGACACTTATAAGATTAACGCACTTGAGAAGTGTCGCAGTAGAGGCCTGCAGACTATAGTGAGCAAATCTCAGCAGGAGACCAGGTCTTAAGTGTTGCTGAAACGGGAGGCGGTCCAGCCGTGATCGGAAGCTGCACAGAAAGTCTACTCCATACTAAGCTTTGGGCAGAAGCGAACATTGACGAGATAAATCCAGGGTTGCTAAATTTGCTCGGAAGAGTCACCGCAGCCCCGGAACGCAAAGAGAATTAGGAGGAACACGGATAGGTCTTAGTCAGTAGCAGTCTGACACTCCTCTACGCCCCAGAGCGGAAGAAGTTAATTGATAATTGCCCATACATAAAAAACAAGGTTGTAAATATTTAGGTTTCTTTGTTATTTTCAAAAGTTTTGTTTTTAATTACAGAAGTCTATGAACTTTGCCTTCTGTATGTATTTGTGTTATATTTAGGTTCGTTGTATAAATTTTAAATCGCTGTTATGAGAATAAAAGAAAAACATAGTTCGCTAGTTATAGTACGTGAGTTATAGTTCAATAACTCATTGAGATGCAGCAGAATGTAAACATTAATCATTTAGTTTCTATCTTGTGATGCTTTTACCAATACACGTTAGGTAGGATGTAGGTGACTGAAAGTTTTAAAAGTAAAAAAAATATCCGTAGAAGCACGTTCTTACTTTGAAACCTAATAAAGTCTTATCGTAATTGCTTTTCCAACTTCAATCTTTTTATTTACTCAATAAGCTCCACAAAGCTTATGTACTAAAGCAAAATATTCATCGTTCGCCCGCTTTTGTTTCTAAGGGGGAACCGATTAATTTTATTGGCCCGGCTAATTCTATCAAAGACTCCGCGCCGGTTTAATAGCGCACAACAAAATAAGACCCTTAAAAACTAATGTTCAGCCTTAAGTCCGCCGCAAATACCTCTTTGTGACTCCGAACGATACCCACGCTGCCGCCTTGCCGAGACCTGGCTACACGGAATTTTCTTCAGGATTTACACGACTGATCAATTTGGACTTTATAAAGTAAGGAGTACAGTTGAATTTTGAATGAAGTAGGGTACTACTTAAGGCGAAGTAAGACGCGACCAAGATTAAAAAGTTCGAGTCGGTCGCGCGATGTCATTGTAAGTGGAAAATGAGTTAAATAAGGCAATACATTTTAATTAGGAGGAAGGGATCCCTTTATTCCTTACGCGATAACTCGCCGCGTTCTCTATTAATTGAATTTCATGTTTAATTAAGTCGGAGGCGGCACAGATAATCCGCGCACTGATCTTGCCGTTTGTTCGGCTAGCTCATTTAACTTGCTTTTGGCGATCGCTCGGAGTTTTTTGAGCGACCGATATTGCGACCGCGAGCGTATATCTGCAGTTATTTAGTGCTATCTGGATAGGTAAAGGGTTGACGATTGTTCTGAAGAATTATTGTGTTCTCAGTTCATTCTATGGAGATTGTAATCAAGCTTGATTTTAATTAGAAAGATAGATGCTGTCAAAGTTCTTGTACCATTATTCCAGGAAAATAAATTTTAATTTGACGTGTCAAGTTCAGAAACATGATAGATTTTCACGAACTTTGAAGCTTTGAACTGCGTCTTCTTCCAATAAAAAACCAGCTACCTTTGGCTATATAATAGACTGAAACATATAACACACCGTAACCGATAACTCGTGTACTTCTAAACCATCATTCCCGAAACACAATGTATAGATGTGTTCAGACCACCACCCCAGCTTACCTCCGTCAAAAAAACTGAACGTTACAATAAAATACCGGTGTTCAGTTAAATGTAGTGAGATAATCCTGCTCCGAGTGGCTCGGTCGGGGACTGGTTTGCTTAAGAGATTAAAAACTTGGGGAGCACCGAACATTGGTGTACTGCACTGAAGTCGCGGGGTGCGCTGTGTGATGGGATGACTTCGTCTTGTTATAGTTGCATAAACAGTAACAGTACATTCATGGTAAAGGTACATTGTCTAACAGAAAGTAGAAAACTGATTGTAAGACATACAAATTTTACATTTTGTTTGTTCATTCTTCAAATAATTATGCATATTTGTCCCACAAAATTTGCCTTATATTTTTATGTATGTTATACATTTAAAGAGCTTGTTTGTATATTTGAACGCGCTTATCTGAAAAACTACTGGGCTGATTTAGAAAGTCCGTAATATTTATATTGTCCGTTTATTCTCAACATTACGCTACGACACACCCGGGACGAAGCAATACCCAAAGGCGTAACTTAACGCTGTGAGATTTCAAAATCCATTTGTAAAAACACATAACAATACATTTCCAAAATCTACTATGGACCAGTCTCAAACTATAAATATCAGTACTCATCCGATTAGTTTCACTCTGCCATTATCATTTGCGATGTAATTTCCTTAAATAGGTCCAATGATAGCCATATTCGTGTCATTAAGGTTGGCTGCGTGTTATCAGCCAGTGCTCAAGGGGCTCCGATCTTAGGGGCTAATTGCCAGCCCCTTAGAGCACCTCGTTAATATAAATTATATTGCGATTGTATCGTAACGGACTTAAGAATAGTCAGGAATCAGTTCAGTGTTAGCGAAGTGGTCCTTTTGAAAACTATTTAGAATGAGGTAAATGAGAAGTGCTTCAATATTATAGCTATGCCTTTCATGAGTCTTTAACCAACTATTTGACGACACGGATGGCGCAGTGGCTGAGCAATTGGCTGCTGTGCTGCGTGTCGCGGTTCGCATCTCTCTTCAAATATTTGCATGGCTTATGGATAGTTGTTCCGGGTCTGGCTGTTTGTTTGTTAGCGCACCCACGATGCAGGAGAAATTCTGTAGTGTTGGGCAACGTTTTTTTATAAATTAAAGTAAAGTTGGATATCAGTTTGTCTAACTTGTGTTTTATAAGAAAACCTTTTCTAGCTCTCCCAATTAAATTTCTGTAATGTCGTGGTTGAAGCCAAGAAACATTAGTTGTAGTGACCTCTGAAGGAACGAAATCGTCAGTAGTAATGCAACATTTCAGAGTTATTAAAAGACTGTTTACACAATATGTTTCTGAAGCCGTCAAAATTCCTCATAAAATTCCGATCTATCATAAAACATTTTGACCAGTTTTTACACACTTGTTGAAAGAAAAAGTGCATGCTCCACTAAACGTCAGCCATTTTGTTGAAACAAGTTTACGAGCTCATCGGCGCGGAAGCAATTAAGTGTACTGTAAAAATTTAATACGTTGTGAGTGTAAATCAAACGGCCGTCAGAGGGACCATTGAGGACGGGACACAGAGCGCACAAAAAATACACGTCAACATGTCTTGGTGAGGGCACGGTTCTGCATAACAATTATTTATTCAATTGACTCATAGACAACTGTGGTGGTGAGGTGGTGAGTGTGGGCTCCCGGGTTCGATTCCCAGGTCGAGCAAAAAATGACACTTATTGGGTTTTTCCTAACCTAAACATACCGGCGAACTGTGGGTGTACATTGGTACACCTCTGCCTAACCCTTCGGGGAATACGGGCGTGATAGTATGTGATGGTATATCTCATAGAAGTTCGTTGCTCATGTGCGTACCAACACAACCAATGAAAAACCACGAAAATCGGTCACACCGGACAAGCAGCTACTCATCGAAAACGTAAAACAAATGAAAAAATACAGTGCATTCTTTTAAAAAAATAATGTAGCTATTGATTATGTAAATTAAATCTTATTTTCTACTCTATTTTGTTCTTCACTTATAAAGTGAAGGGTTCAAGTCAGTTCACGGTACCCCAAGCAAAAGTGAAGCTCATAAAATGTCCTGAAGCATTAAAACTTGAGACTTTCCAATTTCGTGCGTTTGACCTGATTAACGACGACACTATCATTAGTTTACTTAGTACACAAAGGATGTAGACACTGCACAGTTAAACTTAAACTCTATGAGGTAGAGTTAAGGTTTACTTTTATGTGTGAGTGTTATGGCTAAGAATGCACGCTATTGTTTTATAGTGTAATGAAATTTTCCAAGTCTATTGTATCCGATGAGTGCAGAGCGGTATGGACAGCATCCCTGCCGTGTGAGGGCGAGTTACCTTGTGTTGATTGACATTGATCAACTATTTTTTTTTTCATAGAAAACAACGTTGTATGTGATAATATATTGTAACTAATCTGATTTACTGTAATGGCATGTTATTAAATCATGCTGATACAATAATATTCCATCTATACTTCTATACTATACTTACTATACTAATATTATAAAGAGGTAACATTTGTTTGTAAGTTTGTATGTAGGGGGTAATCTCCGGAAATAATGAACCAATTTTAAAAATTGTTTCACTGATAGAAAGCTACATTATTCGTGAGTGCTATAGGCTATATAACATCACGCTACGACCAATTGGAGCGGAGCATCAATGAAAAATGTGGCAAAAACGGGAAAAAATATTCCTTTTGGGGGCTTTCGTTGCGTGCGCTGCGTAAACGGTTAAGGCTACGCAAAAATAATGTATAAGAGAATTATTCCTCTTAAAATATACAAAAAAAAAGTCCGCGGCAGTACATGCCTAACTTTTAAGGTTGACTCACTATAGCCATTTTTATGGCCAGAAAATATGTTTTAAAATAATGCATTATTTGCGAAGCTGTTTTTATGAACATAGTATTAATCCTTATCAACATAAATACGTTATTTATCACAAGTGTTTAATTTTGAACAAAATTGCCCTTCACATCATTTAATTACAATGAATATCTTGGGAGATATCACAGTTTTAAAATAACTTTGCAGCAAAATAATGACTCTGCGAGACATTCCGTAGCTTATACCTCAGAATAACAGATTATAGGCTAGCCACGGGAACGGATCAGTAACCAAAAACCTAATGTAACGCGGGTGAAACCGCGGGGCACAGCTAGTGGTAGATAAAGTGCTTTCTACATAATAACATATTACATACTGATTTATTATATTTTTGTGATAACCTCAGAAAAAGACGATATGATCTAATAAAACTAACTACTGTTTGAGTCATTTGTAGTGGGAATAAATCCTTCTAAATTCTTTAGAACACTAGACTAATGAACGGATTCTCAATTCAGAGTGAAACTAAACTAAGGTAAAACTCTCGTGTCTGCTCCGCTACTTAGGTACGCTTTAGGCTAATTTCCAAAGAAAGGTCCCTTCAAAACTTAACCCGTAGCCCGCGGGCGTCGGTCGCCGCGACCGCGACGTGGCGTGTTCGGACGTAGTTGCGATCCCATCGGCAAGATTTATACGTTATACTTACGAATAGCAATACGATCCGGCGACGATACACGATTGTTCTACATGCTTCTGTAATCAGCGCACAGAGGAAGAATTCGAGACGGTTTATGTTTAGTAATGGAGATGAGACTTTGAATATGTAATAAATAACCATTATCACTCATAAAATATAAAATAATAATAATACCAGCTTAAGATTCTTCCACTGCAGGGCAAATGCCTCTTTTTATACAGACAAGGCACGAGCATTTACCACCACGCTTGCTCAAGGTGGACGGGAGACTTTAGACATATATTAATTAAAATGTCAAAATAAGATGTCAATGATGTCCAAGATAAACTTAAAAAGATCATTCATATAATTACGTTTTTACTTTAAATGTGTATTTGCTTTCTTATTTACGTATTGTGTCTTTTATTATTGTAGTTGGTTTCAACCCCAAACATTGCAATGAAAGCAAACTAAATAAATATTGAAAGGTACTTCAGTGCATGCATATAAATCTTACTTCTCCGGAAAATTAAAGAAATGTCGTTATAGAAAAAATGCTTATAGCTAGATTTTTATCGTAAACTCTCAACTCGAAAACTGTTCAACTTTGATTCGTGTATATATCTAGGGCCGCTCATATTACCGTCACTTCTTTGTATCTTGTGGTTCACAATGATGAATAGTTCTTCTTCAATTTCCTACTTTACCGTACTAGCAATCCAATAATTTAATTGAAGGGACACTTTTGAAAGCCGATTAAGCTAATTAATGTTATTTATGCCGCATGGTAATTCGAGAACTAATGTACAAAACCACAATAATGTAAAACAACGTCTCCATAGCTTTATTAGCCGGCATTGTCCAGCAAGAAAGTGTTCTCCGGGGAGCAATAGAGCGCCTCGAGCGAGGGTGACCACACTCCTTTATCAGTCATCCGATCCGATAGTGTGACCAGCCGTCCCAGTCTTGCCTCAAATTGTGTTATAAATCGTGCATCTATCGGACACTGTCTCTAATTAACCGTTAGCGGCTAAGTTTTATTGCCGGCCGGCAGTTTCGGGTTATCGCGATTTAAGTTTAAATTGTCCGCCATATGTGTAGTTTGGTGTCGTAAGAATTATCGTTTTGGGATCTCCACTTGTAATAGACTGCCGTTTATAATAATTTACGTGTTTATGAATAATAATGTGCCGCATTTAGTCACGAACTATATGTATATTATTTGCAATTATTTAGGTACCTATCTCCTTTATGTTTACATGACATAATGACTAATATTACCCGATAAGCCAAGAGCATAGGTACAAAACCTTTTATGCGAATTAATTGCTAATAGGTAATTACAAAAAGGTATCTTTTGCCGCCAATAAATATTATAATTGATTTAATATATTGTATTTTTGTGAAGTTGAACCACAACAATACTATAAGGTTATTGCGGTGGTTCTAATCAGTGCTAATAATTACCTACCGTGTGCTCTGCATTATTATTATTTGTTTTAACGTACCTACATGAGTGACAATAAAACTTAATTGAAAGCTTTATCTGTGACATCACAAAGCAATAGCTGAACATTATTCAAATATTTGTGAGCTCCATTGAAGCGGAACAAAGTAAATTCATGCAAATCGACGTATTTGCAAAATGAAGTCCTTTAACACCAACAAAAAAGCTTTTAATAATAACGAAAAAGTAGAGAGGCCGTTGTATTTTCCCTGTAGGAGCGCTGAGGTATTTTCCCCTTAATTTAATCAAATCATGGACTGTGTAGTGTATTTTTCTGAGTCATTTATTTTTAATTTTGAGCGGCCATGTTGTTGTGCCGTGATAACGGTGGCGCTTATTGAAATTGTTTCAGGACGACGTTCGGGAAAACACTTCTGAAACTTCCTTAGAAAAGAAGTTAAATTTTCCAACTAAATATGTTTAACTGGCTATAGTAATTGAAGAAGGTATTGAAGAAACGTTTTGAGCTTTTATATAGTGGAGGAAATAAAAATCAATAACTGTGGTCTTACGCGAATTTCACAACAATTCAATCGATAATAATAAGTTAATAATGGTAAAAATTACATTTATTTACATTTATTATTGTATAATTAATCTAAACACCAAACTCTCGAATACTAATTCAATTACAAAGTATATCTATACAATTTATAAAAACAGAAAGCTCATAGGGCGTCAAAAAACTAAAAGCAAATCTTCTATATATATAAAAGAAAGTCGTGTTTGTTACAACACTTATAACTCGAGAACGGCTGGACCGATTGCCATGGTTTTTGATTAGTTGGATTTGTTTCCGTCCCGAATAGCAGAATACATCTTAAAAACAATGTAACGAAAAAAAAAAAGTCGGAAATGTCGGTAGGGGTAGTGGTAGGGTAGGGGTAGGGTAGGGTAGGGGTAGGATACCACGCGAACGAAGTCGTGGCGGGTCAGCTAGTAATTAATAAATAGAGCTGGACTGGTTCCTAATTTTTGAATCAGCATTCAAACATTAGCTCATCTTAATATAATGAAAAACTAACAAATCTACGACATAATCAAAAACATACATACCTGGCATCCATTAATAAACTGTAAATGAGTCTCCAAGCTCCCGAACTGTTCATATTATCATATCAGCTCATAAAGCATCATTAGATCCCCACACACCTCCCGAGCGCGGCAAGTTGACGGTGGCTGGGAATTGTTCCGTAGTACAGGGTCGGTACTCGCACAACTAAGGGAAAGCGGAAAATTTTCAGTGGTACGGGGAAAACCTGTACCAAGCTTACGATAAGTTAGCGACAGTCGAGACATGTT
Organism: Caradrina clavipalpis; assembly: GCA_932526535.1. Lineage (NCBI taxonomy): Eukaryota > Metazoa > Arthropoda > Insecta > Lepidoptera > Noctuidae > Caradrina > Caradrina clavipalpis. The sequence goes on from OW052096.1 coordinate 356,649, forward strand.
TGAATTTCATGGTATAAGGTTATTAAACTATACTAATACAATAAAGCTGAAAACTTTTTTGTTTGTTTTTTTTTTAATGCTCTAATTCCTTGAACTGCCAGTCAGATTGGAAAATCTCTTTTTGCGTGGTAGAAAGACGAAACTTAACGAGGGTGAAGTCGCGGGCAGAAGCTTGCATTACAATAAGTAAGATTTGAAAAATTTATAAAGTGCACTGTACAAATTGCTGGTTTGTATTTAGTTTCGATGAAAGTGGTCTCGTATTTTGAGAGAGCTTTCATCGGTTTCCGTGGTGTAGCGGTTATCACATCTGTCTAACACGCAGAAGGTCCCTGGTTCGATCCCGGGCGGAAACAATAGTTTTTGCTTGTTTGATAAGATTTTTTTTGTAGCCCCTGAAGGTTTGATGGATGTATTTAGTGAAAACTTTATCAAATAACTTCAGATTACCATTGTTTGTTACATTGGCAACAAAGAATGGTATTATAATAGTATGTAAGTGTGTGTTGGCATGTCGGTCGCGTGAAGTTGGTCTTGTCGCAGGTGGGGCGGGAGGTGATATATCAAAGTTTGCAAGTTAACGGAGTGCGAGGTGCGAGCCTATGAGTTATGCCGACCGCACGCCCCGCGGGTGGCGGCGCCGAGACACGGGCGACCGCGGAATTGATGCATCGCGTCGCGTGGCTTGTGGTCGAAAACTTGTAAGTGATTGACGTTAGACTATTTGACTATGAGCGTAAACGATTGTAAAGCGGTCAAGGCGATCTTAAATTGAATATTCATGGATTGTTATGAAGGACATATCCCATCGGAGTATCGTACTTACTCAAACCAAGAATCCGATTCCCGACATCCCCTCTACGACTGTTCGAATACCAGAGGACGATTGAAGAATCGTAAGAGCTTCCCATTATCAACTCAGGCACTCCAGGATAGTTCACCCAAAGAGAGAAGCACATTGTGGGAAAATAGATTTCCACCATCTCACGACTACTTGAAGGCCCAAGAACACCTGCCTCCCGGTCGTGAATTGCAGTAGTCTACCTGAAAGCACTGAACCGACTGCGTACCCAGGTAGGCCGCTGCAAACATAATTTGGTTAAATGGGGCATCATGGACACGTCTGGTACCCAGTGCGATTGCGGAGCACCTAATCACCCAATGTACCATATGCTGGAGTGTCCCAATTGTCCATTCACATGCACCCTTCACGATCTGATGACCGCCTCAGATGTGGCAATAAGCGTAGTTACTTGGCCCGTGTAGTATAAGAAACGATAAATGTGTTGCGCTAGTCGCCCGAAGAGTTCCCGCTACCTCTCGCTACCTCTCGTCACGTACACCTCAGCGGTAACCAAAACGCATATATATCGCGTCGACCTGTCCTGTGTAATTGAGTTACCGCGCTAAGAAACTGAAACGGCTCGCGGGGGGATACTACTTCAGATAACTAACATTTACTCGTCTTATTACTATGTATAGTGGGTTATTGAAACGTTCTATATTGTGCTTTATAGGGTACTGTTAAGTTACGTAGTTAATGTGATCCTTCGCTGTTAATGTATGATTATGCCTATAGTTTGGTAGATTCTTTTTTAATTTCGTTAGATGACAATCAAGCCGGCTGCTCCTCTGATGTAAGTATTCACCTTCGTCACCGAGACCAAGTTATGCTACGATAGGAGCGCTTGTTGAGCCTGTGGGTATCAAAGCACAGCCATTTTATTCCGGATGTGTATTCATCAAGTGACTTCTCCCGCCCTGGGCGTGAGGGAGTGTCAGACTTTTACTGACCAAAACCCATACATGTTCCTTCTTGTACTCTTGCGATTTGGAGGCGCGGTATCTTTTTCGAATAACACGCAGCCCCGGCAAAAACGAAGCACAGCCATGACACCACAAACTCAAACTGTTACAATAATTTTCCTTTTTTGGTGAAAAAGAAGGAAAACTTACAAGCCTGTTGTTTATCTTAGAAAAAAATATTTATGAATTGTTTTTCCGCTATAAATTCCTTGGTGAAATCCTAGTGAGTGTATTCCCCTAATCCCCCGCCGTGCAACGGAACTGGCACACAGACGGACACACGACACGCGATAGTTATCAATACGGATTATCTGCACACCCTGTGTATCACACCTAGCGCAGGGCTGCCTCACCGGGCTAGAAAAAGGTGTCGAATGGAATAGATATCATCTCGCATTACTTACTAAATATCCCAGATAAAGTTATAATTGATTTGGTTATAAACATGCAATGATTTTTTTGTATACAGTTCCAATAAATAAAACGTACGTGTAATGGTTCTTACGCAAAATATTATGCAGAAGGGAAATGTAAATCTTGCAAGTATTTGAACTGCAGTGGACCGTGCTATAGACTGCGTATGAAGGGATTACCTCACGGACTACAGGGATTAAAAGCACTTCGAAATAATCTGAGCACTTGTAAGCAGCAGCCCTGCCCAAGCTACAGGGGGCACAAAAAAGTGCGCGGAACGTGACGCGGCATATTGATGGCCGATGTTTTCCTGGCCGTAGGTGACAGCAATAGACACAAAATTATATTTGTGGACATGAACACTCCCGGGAGCTTTCACTATGCATTTGTTTTGAACGCTTTTACAGGAATCGTTCCTGCAGGATTTGCAACCTGTTGTGGTGTCAGTAGTCTGTTGTTCTTGCGCAGCTAACTGCACCGATTTACATTCAATTGTCCATTACTGTATCATGTTATACGACAACCTCGAAAAGGTGCTTCTTTTTATGAGGCTACATAACATACCATCACGTCTGTATTTCCCAATTTACTTTATTTCCTTTATATATTCCTATCTATCCTTTATATATATTTACTTTATTTACCATTTATGTAGCCTTTAATATTTATTTATACATGCAAATAAATAACTATCTATCTTTTTAATGGTCTATTTATTTAACGGCAACACCAACTACAACTAAAATCAAAGTTAGTGCACCATGTCAATCGCAAAATATTACTCACCTACAAAATATCACTAAACTTCCATGACGAGAAGTAAGAAAAACACTAATAATATGAAAGTTGTCGTTACGAGCGTCGAAGTTAATCGGTTCATTTACGACACTCCTGGCCGCCGGAGTACCAGGGCCGCATGATAAGGTGGAGGTAACGACTCCCGACTGCTGATTGATTTGTTTTTATGATTGCGTTTATGGCAGTTCGCAAGTTCTTAGAGGGGCAGAGGTGGGCTTATGACTGTTTTTGTGCTAAATGTTCCATTTACGGGCTCCGGTTATGGTTGATTAGATTGGTGTCGTATCTGAAAAGTAACTGTTATGACACACTCTGGTATTGGCAAGCAATCGTTATAACTAAGTGTTTGAATTCAGGATTAAGTAACTTTAGCTTCGATGCTGAGAAGGGTAACAATGATAATCAACCTGTGTTATCAACAGCAATTTCTATTAAATTATTTTTTTAAAGCCATTTAACCCTACAACAATCTCAATACCTATAAATACCGCCGTTGTACATATATACTGCCAACTTAAAACTTCTTAACTTGAAGGTTACTGACAGACAATTATCTTGTTAGTACTTAAACACAACGGTTTTCATAGAATTTATTTCATGGAAGTAAAGTGAGCCCTGCACATAATTCAGTAAGCTTCCATCTTTTAGTCGCCCACAAACTATAAAATGTATCAAAACATCTTCAGTGCACATGCCGAGGTCCCAAAGTATCAATTTGTCGAAGTGAGCTATATCAATAAAGAACTTTTTATTCCCGCCATATTGTTCCCTCCCTGACCCTCCAATATGATTACGTTAATGATCGTTATTTTACGAACTAATTAATCATTTATCTCTCTAGATGATGGCTTTCAATGTAATAGGAGTGGTCTTAGATGGCTGTTCAAATCTTAATTTTATTTCCGGTAATGAAAGATTGGGATTATTAGTTATTGTTCCAATTATGGTAGAAAATTATGACAGATAAAAAGCATGTCTGTTCCTTATTGGAATTGGTCAGGTAGCATAAAGTAGGATAGGTACGAAACATATCAGTTTTTACCCGACTACGGCGAAGCAAAAAGGAGGGTTATTAAGAGGTTCCACTTAAAGTTGAAAAGATTTTTCAATAAACTTAACTCCACCAAGCTATGGCACAGTTCCCATCCCGTGTATCGCCTCACCTACTAACGACGTGATAGCCAATAGCTACGTGTCAGAGCTCTCCACAACCGACATTATCTGTACAAATAGGTCGTGATTGCCTCACGTAAGCCACTTTCTCACGTCCGATCAATCGCGGCCTCTTCCTGCCCACTGCGCTGTCGCACTAATGACTAATTACGCTTGTACAATCCCTCCTTTACACTATACCACTTGTATTACCGGCTACACTTCCCCTGCAAGCCAATCCCAACCTTATATCCATCTGACAATGTTTGTATTGGATTGCGGGCTTCCATATTAAGACGTTTCCTATTCACGGTGGCTGGTGTACGCTCATTAGGTACTTAGTGCTATTGTGGAATGATTAGCGAAGAAGTCTCAATCCTATCCCTTTCAGACAGGGTTGATATTTGTTTGAGGGTTCGTCCAGACTTAGGTCCTGAGTAAAGTCTAGGTGAAGAGCTTCCTGAGGAAAGATATCGGCACGTAATGAGTTGAGTGGCATTCAAAACATCGTTATCTTTGTTCACCGCAGGTCTTTGTGACGACCGAATAACTTGTGTTCAGTGCTCAGACGGAATACAAAAGTGAAATGGAAACAAGTTTATATTGTTGCGGACTGGTTTGAAATAAAAATAGAAAAACTGGGATTTTATCAGATGACCAGAAACTTGAGATAGAAAAAAAGTATACTGGATGCCGCCTTTTACCGACCATGGAATAATAAGACGTAAGAATACATATTAGAAAATGCAATTTCCTGCACCTAGGTCTACTGACCAACATTTTTTATGTCATTGGATGGCAAACTGGCCTACGGCTTCTCTGATGTTAAGTGGCAACCGCTACCCATAGACGTCTGCAATACAGACCATCCCAGAGACAAAATTGAAATGTGTCATGTGTCTGTAATTACACCGGCACCCATACCCTTCAAACCGGAACACAGCAACGCTGCTTTGCGACAGATATAGGTGCGGTGGTAGTGCTTCGCCGGACGAGCTCCTTCACAAAGAGTTCTACTACAACACTGAGTATATAAATATTAATAAATATAAAATAAATACTACATATATTTTAAACCCCATTAAATGAATTATCAAAGCACTCTTCGAAGCTCAAGAAAAGCTCACGAGGTGGTCTCTCTCTAATTCTATTGTTGACAAGCATCACCCACTAACAAGATTGGAATAACTTGGGCCAGCTAACAAAGTTAGTCTAAGACCATGGCGATATCCACTCGATACATCGGTTTAATCGATACCTAGCATCGATGCCGTGTGATCGAGTTAGTGAGTTTGAGGTTGAATTAGCTTTGATGGATTGATCACGGGGCTTATGTTGTGGGGTTGTATCTACCTTCTTGTACCTTCATATTGTGTAGCTCTGTATAATTATTATCTTGGATATTCATCTTAGTTACCTAATATTTATTTGACTTGCATTGTCAAATTATGTTTTATTTTACTTCTCTGCTAATCTTTTCTGCTCAATTTCGTTGCGGGATCCAAGACAGTTGAATCGTTTCTGCGGGACTTCATTGCCTCGGCGTTTTTCTATCGGTTTGCGCTGTTTATTCTGGCTTTCAGAGTGGTAGTGATTGAGAATATTGTGGTGGGCTTGTCCCATTGCTTTGTCATCATCCTTTTCCTGAGCTTCTTCTAATCTATTTTGTATCTAAGCAACATATTCCTAATATACATACATACATTCGTACATTAACTCACGCTTTTTTACCATGCCCAGGCAGAAACCACAGAACGCCACGTTCCTAACCAATTTATAATTTTCAATTTTACCTGCCATTAGTTTAGGGTATATATGGTCCTCCAAGCCATATTATTTTTAGCTAGTAGTAGTTGTGGTCATGTAAAGGAGATCGTCTGGGGAAGTACCTGTTTGTGTCGTGAAGCAGTGTTACTAAGTTTTGCCTTGTAGGGTTTCTTGCCGGACGTGCTGGTGCAATTACATGACACATTCATTGTCACCCAATCACATCACAATCAACCATCTTTTTATATTGACCTGTAGTATGCAGTCATCGTCATTCATACTTCTGATAACACGTCTACTTCAGTGTAATCTTCCATAAATTGTATACAACTAGCGTCAGTTACAGTGTACATAATATATCACGCTATGTAATCCACTTGTCCTCGATGGAGGTCTAACTAATGTGCATTAATTGATACGCTCGCGTAATGATGGCGTAATGCCCAGTAAACATAATACGCAGCTAATACCGGCGCCGAGCGTGTTATCTGTGCGTACCTTGTTGCTGGCGATAGTTCGTTAATAACACGATTATTGGATGATCTGTAGGTATCATGTAGATAGCTAGTATGTGGTACAGATGTGTATTTCAGGAATGTTGTTCTTCATAAAAGTGTATTTCAAACTTAAATATTTTGCCCAGGTATCTTATAGGCACTTGTGTGTTAACTAGTACCCCGGAAACTAGTCAAGTTCGCAGAATGTATTAGAGTGTGAGGTTCAAACACAGGTGAACTCCCTTTCCCTCATAGTCCATGGGTCCCATATACGAATTTGCCAATGAGACAACGGGGAAGTCAAACCTTCACTGCCACTTACTGTTAGTCGAAAATTTTAATTCTTCCTATTACCGACTCGTTAGCCTAGTAGTCCTAAGTGCTATGCTAGAGGTCTTGGGTTGGATTCCCAGGTTGAGCAAAAAGTGTGTGTGCTTAACTCTTCGGGGAATAGAGGCGTTATTGTATGTTATGTGGAAGGGCAAAATCTAGATCATGATGACTTCTTATGTTAAGGACACATCATGACACGGCAACTTGAAAGATTCTCGGACAATACATAAAGATGATGTTATACTCGTATCTCCCCGGAAACAGTCAGGACATAAAACATGCCAAATTATACAAAAAGCTAATCCAACACTTTATTGAGAGTTAAACATAGTGTCATCAATGGCCATGTGGCCTTAATGTCAAGGAAATTGATTCTAATGGTGATGGAAATAAGCTAGAAAATGTAGCAGACTTGTTTGTGGTAGTGTTCTGATTATAATCGTTATACTGGACTGTTCACTGCTCCATATAAAATAAGTACTTAATACTGGTACTGATTAGCATAAATAAAGGTGCAATAAAATAATCGAATAAATGATAACATTTTGACCGCCTTAATCTACACGTAATTTTAATCGAAGCCGTATTTCATCGGGTATTGTATAGTTTCCGTGGTGTAGCGGTTATCACATCTGCCTAACACGCAGAAGGCCCCCGGTTCGATCCCGGGCGGAAACATAGCTTTTTGTACATTTCTATATACCTACCTATCTCGCGATTCTTTTTTTACTTGTTTCTGTTATTAATTCTGAGCATCATAGTTAGTCTTGTCCAAAATAGTTTGCTTTATAACTTCCTTCTATCCCAAAATTTGGCTACGAATCTCACTAATAAAGCTGCTTACACACTTGGCCACTGTAAAAAATTTACAGCTGAACATTACTTAGTCCATTACCGTAATAAATTATGTGTAGCATCGTTAATCTGGCCTAAGATATCACTCCTCATCTCCCGCCAATTACACCTAATTGAATATTAAGGCCGTCAACGATTGCTTATAAAAGTGCCAAATTGCCGAGTGTAAAGGCGGCTTTAGTGAGGGGTCAGCCGAAGTGTATAAATATCTTAATTAAAGAAGAGCTTTAAGGTGTGGGGGATCAGAGTCAAGTCGAAATAATTTCACTTATATTGGTGCTAACAAATTAATTAATACAGTTTTTGAAAGATTGATAACATAACATAAAAAAAAATTGTCCAAACAGTAATTGGTTGACACTTCCGTGACCCAAGGGCTGGCTTTTGCCTTGGCTTACAATTGCCATCAAACGTGTCAATACTGCCAGTCTTTGGGCACTTTTCCAGTTGACGGTGACGCGGAAGAATTATTTGCTGTTATTTAGTTTTAGTTTCGTTTCTTATTATTACTGGTTTTTACATATCAATTATTTTTAATTGGGGAAAATGTTGAAAAAAATTGTTCATATAGAGAACGGTTTTTAATCTGGTGAAGTCATAAATCTGTCAGTATCTCCCAAATATTTTATTGCTAGTACCTAGAAGATAAACGTGTACACGGCTCTTATCAAGGGGTCGTAAAAGTTTTAACTATTTCATTGACAACGGCTACCATAAACAAGATAAAAGAGATAACGTTGAATTTGGAGTAGGTATAGAACGAGTGGACAATAGATTAATAAAAAAATAAACATAGACAGTAAATATGTTTTATTTTTAATTTATTAAAAAAACTTTGATAGTTAGTAGAAGTTTCCATTATCGTGAGTGCATTTGCAATTATTATAATATGTCATGTGTATTATTAACTCACATTCAGAAACAAGACTTGGAAAAACTATCTGTACATAGCCATACAAATATTTATTCCAAGCGAGAACCGAACCCGCTACGCCAAAAAACTTAGTATAGCGTAATTTTTTGAACACGTTTTCCATTAGCTGATGAAGAATTTACTATACACCCAAGAACTAATACACCTCTGATTGACACTTTTAAATTTGATCATATCAATAAATAGTTAGTTTGTTACTTCAAAACTTTTACCGTCTAAAATAAAAAGCGTCATGACTAGAAAACTACACATTATTTCCATAGTACGCACTGAACATGAAGTCCTAAGTTTTATGCATTGCCAGCTAGGACCGGTTTATACCCGTGCGTACGCAACGCTCACACACGGATATAAACACGCGGACATTACCGTGCCGATATGTCCGGATAAAACCGTGACGACGACGCATCCAGCCAGTTTACGCCAACATAAAAATACTATGAAATAAATTGAAAAATTATTATCCCGAGTTATGACGTCGTTGTAGGTGAACGATTTAGCGAATGAGTAGGTAAAGTGTTGCAGAGGTTTAGTGTCTCACACTGCAATGGATTATAGATTCAGATCATTTCGCAATGTGTAGGTAAACTTCTCTTTTTCTACATGTAATAAAGTTCTGAGTTCTGTAAAGAATCTAATATGACAGTGTCTTCAAAAATCATGAATTAGAATTTGTTTCCTACATGACTAACGACTTCATTGTTAGGGTCCCGTACCTTAAAAACGGAACCTATAGAAGATCAGGTTGCTGTCACAAATGCAATTCTTCGACATTGCGGTTTTTTAATATTTACGTTTTGCCCCATTTGATACCTACGGAAATATGATTCAAAAGAATACATTAAAAACTCAATAAAACGTACGTATCGTTGCGTAAAAGTGTGATCGTAAATAACTTTCGACATCGGAACCGTTTGCTTGCCCTGTAATGTATTCGCGGAGTGTGCGCCGATCCTTAACAGCGCATTATTGAGACTATTAGCTATTCATGTTGTATTTATTATTGCTCGAATGTTGCATTTTATTGCTATTAATGTGTCGGTACTTGAGGTGTAAATGTACCTATTTCATTTGACATTTTAATTTACGGTATGACATGGGGTGATAAATATGCAATTGATATCTTTATTTCATCATTAAAATGTATTAACACACGGGTCTTTGTATTTATAAATATTTCTGGGTGTATAGTATCTATCTAATAGGTTATGTTCTTATTAACATTTAAAGGTAATAGAAAAAAAGCAAACAAATAATGAAAACACTTAAACAACTTTCATTTTGTAAGTAATCTAGCAATTTATATACATTTTCAAAAAAATGCAACCAAAAAAAGGTTTCAAGGTTTTATTACGATAAGACATCTTCAACTAAGCATCTTAATTTCCATCAGAAAGCAAATCTTGCACTATTTAAATTGAAATCTATCTCTACGACATGAAAAAAATAACCATTTACTCCGTAATCCCAGCAATCAGCATCGCACAGAATCTCCAAATAGTTGGAAGAAGCTATTTGTACAAACGCCTCCACCTCGCTTATCCGGCTGCGAATACTTTTAAATCACGTATCCGTTTATTTATTTACTCGCACGCGACAATTTACATATAAGAACCAATTCAATTCCGAGGCTCACGGCATTCGCAAAGATTAAGGCTGTATATCCACCTCCCGAACGACCTATCCCCCCCCTCCCCCCGTCACCCACGACGACCATCCCCACATAATCCGTATAAATCCACTTTATATTCATCCACCTTAAAGGCCTCAATAAAAGTATCTTGTGTACTTTTTCGTTGGAGTTAAGTGTGTTGACGATTCATTTCGAATTGGAATTTCGGAATAATAATAATAGGATGCCTACCCTTAATGCTGTTGAAGAGATTGCTACATACCTGAAGGAGTGATCAATCTAATAAGAGCCGGCAGCCTCGGTATAAGAAAGTTCTCAATCAGAAATGATGAAAAAATGCCCGAGGTGGCTTGGCCACTTCTAAGAATTGGCATAGATATTGCGCAGAGGGTCTATACTTCATTCTCACAAACTTTTACCAGATAACTTGAAATTATATTATTATCTAGATGTTAATAATTTGCAATAGTTCGGTATTAGTCCATAAATTTCAAAACAAGTTAACAAAAGTTATTGATTCGCAAATGATTTTGAGATTTCAACTTTACCATTATCGTTACACACATAATATCCCACTGAAAGAACATTTGTTTACAATAAACGTAAGAGGCTCTCTCCTCACAATAATACAGCGGCAAAGTAGACAGACGAAATGCTTATTGCAACTGAAGATGGTAATATATCGGTATCGATACAATAAATCATGGATAACAAGTATTTGTTAAGTGGTCCGCCGGGCGTGTTGTATATTCGAACGAATCGAGATTTGAGGTGGATGTTTTGAGATATCATCATTTAATTTAGAGTTGCATAAATACATACCTATATGTATTTTTTTCTATACTTTTAATTGTTTTCATTAACACATTTCAGACTTCTTACTTTTAAAAGTCTGAAGACATTTTAAGCAATTTGTCTGTTATCAAACAAAAAGGCCTAAACATCGTCCCAAAATATTCCTACTTCAGAACTTTTTATTCAGATTTCAATCAACGAAAGAGGAATATGGTATCTATGTGACAAGTTAAAGACTATAGGGAGCCAGTGTGTCCAGCAACCCTCAAAATATGTCCTTATATTGTGCATATACAGGGTGTGTACAAGCTATAAACAAAAAGCGCCGTCCGTCTGGCCAGGGTTATCGCTCGGCCGCCTATTAACTTATGAAAATAAGCTACAATAACACTTTGTTTATTTTGCGTTATTCCTTGCCGGGGAAATTTGCGATGGACCAAGGAGTTAGGGTCAGCATGTCAAAGTTTGGAGCTTGATTTTTTTTCTTTTATATACTAAACTTTATGAGGCCTGTATAACTTTATATGTACATAGTTATTTGTATCTGTGAAGTAACTAGCTATCGATATTTCTTTAGATATATCATGCCATACCTAAACATAAGAGGGAGATTTGGAAACAAAAAATAACCTGTCCAAAGGATATAATTGATATTGTAAATGAAATCCAGGAGGCAAGGAGCCACTCATTCACAATAGCTCATACACTACGCCAATGATCCCACAAATCTAGGCAGAGGTCGTGTTACCGTACAATTAGGAACTGATCCTAATTGCCATGAAGTGTCATGTGGTTTGAGAGCTTCTTGATCTGTGTATGGCAATTTTAGTGAAGAAATATTTTTTGAACTTGCAAAAATATTTTTTCACGTACTTTTTTATCCAACTTTATTATTTATTTGCGATAAAAATAAAAAGGTCCAACTTTGAGCATCCCATTCTAATAACATTTTGAAAGAATAGATCGCTTGTGTGTCCCACGTTGGGCGCCAGTAGCGTGTGTGTGTGTCCCACGTTGGGCGGCAGTAACCGGTCAGTCGGACACCGTCGTCTAATGGATGTTGTCAATGTAAACACGAGGAAAAAATACCATGTGATTACATAAAGTTGTCATAACTGTTTCAGGTTCGTAGGTAAACATCGGGATTGTCCTGCATTTTTTCTGTTTTCATTGCAAAGTGTCTTTCTGAACCTTTTTGTGTGGGTAATGTTTGGCTATTTGCGTATTTTTTTCGAGAATTTATGATTTCTGTGTGAAAGGTTTTTATGTTTTGCCTTTTATAATAATTATGTGTTTGTTTTAAAATCTACTTCTGTATAATTTTGTTTACTTTTCTTGATGATTGGAAAACTAGGTACCGAAATTGTAATGCCCAAAAATATTATTACCAGACCTTTCAGCATAATCTCAGATTGTACAAGTTTTTTACATCTAAACACGACAAGTTGTATCTTATCAACAAATCCAACTTGCTTCATTTGTAACAAACACTAGACATGAATTACACTCAATCGGACATAACTCCCCCTCACAAATGAATACAGCGCAAAGGGAACACTCAAAAATGCCCCTGACAAAAGCGCCGTGAAATCTTAGCCCACCTCATAAAACACGTGAAACAATATCTTGAACGCACCATGTTAAACCAACTTTACAATGGCACTTTACAAACCCCTATTCTCCAACCAATAGAGATGATAATTCCAGGATTCATCGATAAAGGTAAAGTGGCAAAGATTCGGCTTTTCCTGAACCATAAAAGTATATTGTGCGTTTGTAAACGCTCGGTTGTTTGTCACCATTTGCATATAGATGTTTGCGTACGAATCTAAAAGGATTTGAATAATCATAGATTGTAAGTGGGGATCGGCAGGTGGATGTATAGTTGGAAGCCGTCCAAGATTTGGTGAAGGGGAATTAAAAGAGTGGCGAGTTAAGTGACAGGTTGCACTTTGGAACTTTTATAAATTGAATTGCAATTTAACTTCAACTATTTTCAAATTGTTGAACAAACCTGGGTTTTCCTGATAAATATTTATATTAACTTTGCAGATGTTGGAAAGTTGTTCGGCATGTCGCCAAACTAGCTGTAGAGTGAACTTTGTATTAGGTAGTCGAGTTCCTAGAAACATTGTTACAGTTAGACGCCTTGACATTATGGTCTTAAAACTATAACTTGCCTATGTCTAAATAGTAAACAAAATGTATAAATATACAGGTATCCTTTCCAAAAATTATGAGAAATTGGGTAACTCGTTACCTCGTCACACAGAGTTCTTTCAACCATAGGTATTTTTATATTCGCGTCGCACTTTGGAGCCCTCCGGGGCCCTGCCGAGGCTCCACGGCGTCGCAGCATTGTCATCAGATCCGATGATATTCATTACGTTTATCCGCTGGAATGAATGGAACGAAATGAAAAAGCCGAGGTGCTGAGCGCAGGCACGCACTTGGCTCAAACTTTCGGCGAAATATAATAGAAATGTATAAAAAGGGTATTTTTCGAAGGGCTTTTTATCCAAATAAAATGTAGGTAAGTACCTATGTTGTATGGATTTCTGGAATAGGTACCACATTTTGTACTGTATATATCCGTCATTGAAAAGTTGCTTAATCCATATAGCCAACAACCATAGGGTCAATTAAACTGACACTTTAATGGGATGAACTCAATTTACAATCTAATTTAAATAATGTATTAGGCATCATAAGAAAAAAACAGAAAAAAGTTCCTTTAAATTCGGCCTACTCTCCCCAATTTTAATCAGTCAATACCATCCATATACAAGATTACCATACCAAAACAAACGAGCTAATAAATAAGCGTATTTTCTTATATTCAGTGAGGCGCAGTCCGTCCCGCTAGTCCTTGACAGAAGTAAAGAGGTCTGTAGTAGGCCGCGCACGTCCCTCCGCACTCGCCGAGCCGGTGCCTCCTCCAAATTATATAAATACCCCATAAATACTCGCCACCATAACTGTGCAAGTGGTAATCACGTCGAGTGTCACCATCATACTCATCTGTACTTTGAATATATAACATGTATTTGTGCTAAACATTCGGATTTGGGCGGCTCTAATCAGAGATTGTCCTTGTTGAGAATTGTTTCTTTTGCATCTTATACGCTGAGCAGTTTATATTTATTTTTGTTCTATCCCTTTAGTAACGTCCTTAAATCAGATTTGTAGCAATAATTTTCTAGTTATTAATAGAATTAAGTGAAGACATTGCCAGTCAAAGGAAGTTACTGTAGGTATATCACATGGACTGTTATTATGATTCTTCGTCAAGCAGACAAACATTGATTATTAAATTCCACCTTCACGAAAATTGAAATCAAAGACACAAAGCACAGGTTGATTATCCTTTGATCATTCAAAAGCCATTTCTGTATTTCCATCTCTTCTTTCTCCCTTATTCCAAACAAAACCCTCCAACTCCACTCAAATTCCAATTTTCATTTGAAAATCGTCGTCGTGTTAAATAAAATGATTGCGGGAGTCTGTAGCATTATCTCAATGGTCGGGAGCTACCTCAGATGTGAGAGTCTCTCTGAATAAAGTGGCAAATTAAGTAATTGTATGCAAGTGTCCCGAAGGGGAGCATGATTGGCCCCAACAGATGCTTGGAGTAACTCTTGTGGTGGATTTTTTTGCGTCTGTTGGTTTTAAGGTGACAGAAAGAAAGGATATAATACATTTTAATAAAAGATGGGACGGTTTTGTTTATGTGAATTGTTTTTAGGAAATGTTATGATATTGTTTTCAATGTTAGGTTAAGTGACAAGCTGATTTATTATAACTTTTATTTACTGTATTCTCAGAATGCATTGCCAAAATAAGTTTTGTACTTAGTTTTGAAATAAGTTTCACCTTCGGGATTCCCACAATGAATTAACCAAAGCTTCCGAAACCAACTTATATCATTTAAACAACATACGTAAATACATCAATGGCTATACACTTGTATAACATTTGAATCTTAATCAAGTGTAGGAAGAATCATGTCTAGATGGTTGGGCTTCAGTTGTCGGGAGCAGGGCGACAGTTTCCAGTCGGAAAGTCGTGCGCTGCCGCTGACACGGGCCGCGTCCGGCGCCGGTGGTCAGAGCCACGCGCTCCTAGAGCCGGCCAAGTTTGTTACGTGTTCATCTGGAGTAAGCTTGTTAAGTTGCGGTAGTAAGTGTTCATTGTGTGAACTGGGATTGGAATATTAAAACTGTGCATGGTAGCCAGATTACGTTTATTCAACCAACTATTATATTTTGAGGACCCATCCTACATCCTCTATCTACATCCATCATTCTACCATTGGTAGGATGTTAGCTCACCTGATGCCCACTTACACTTAATTCACCAAGAAAATTTTTTAGGGAATTAGCCAGCTGATATGTTTGACTAATTATTGAACATTACATGAAAAAGATTTACGTGATCCTGTCATCCAAATCTCTAGGAGGCATGTCTATCAGTATCATCAAGCTATGTCGATGATTAGACATAGGTTGGGCAGTGGTGTGTGAATCAGATGCGCGTGTCACCGCCACTGCATGCACTTCACTTGTTCACTCACTCTGCGGTGGACAGTTCTAAATGTCATTGGGCTTACACTTTCTGGAAGAAGAGGTAAGTAGTGTGATGTAGCTGTACCTTAGCCAAATTCCAAAAATAATCTTTAGCATCAAAACATTTAAAAAAATGTTGGTATGTTAGCACTTGCTGCATGTTATAAAAGTAATATATTTAGAGTTACACTTTACTTTTGTATTATTTAGTAAGCACTGGCATTATTACATGTGTTTCCTTAACAGTTTGTCTTATAAAATACTATAAAACATTTTAAAGGTCGTGAAAAAGTAATTTTTGTACCCGCATTATTTCTTAATTTGACAGTTGTTTGTTATTATATATTCTGCATTGAATGTGGCGCAAGTATAGGTAGCTGTTGAACGTTAAGCTGGGAAGCTTTTGCCGAAAAATTTGCCTTCTCAAGAGATTCCATCAAGGTAAAAGATAAAACTTTGTCCCACACTTGGAACCTCTCCTGTATCGTGGGTGTATTTACAAACATATAAACTCACGTACACAAACAGGTAGCCTCAGTAGGTACAACTATCTGTAGATCATGCAAATATTCATCTGTGCGGTAATCGGAACCACGACACGCAGTGCAACAGTCAATCACTTAGTCACTGCGTCACCATACCGTTTAAATTGTTTCGTAAAGCGGTATCACTTGGTTCTGTTAATATGCCAATAGTTCGGTTTAATTTTATGATTTCTGTCCTCTAATTAAAAGTAACCTAAAGCTACACGATTGAGGACAAACTTGTCGTCCCCTACCGGCTACCGGTTGTATCAATTAAAAGCGACACTCAGTGAGTCGGAAACGACACGCGATTATGTCCGACGCATGCATCCGCCTCCGCAGATCCATTGTGAATGCCTTGACAGCACAAATGAAATGTCGTAATAAGTATTTGGTTGAATGTCGCGTCTTCTGATGCATTTCGAAGAGATGTTTCCTACATTTGAGAGCATTCCACTCACTTCCTCAACTGTCGTACTCGTTTTCTGCTATCCAATTTTCTTTATGTTGAATTTAAATTAATTCTACCGTCTTTGCCTGATTTTCCGTTTCATATATGTATATTTTGTACATGTTAATTTAATTTGGTATTTATTTTTATTTTAGTAAGTCTAACCTATTATAAGGTGGACGGACGACCTAATTAAGACCGTAGGAAAGTGCTGGATGCAAGTCGCCTCCAACCGGTCCTTTTGGAAATCTATGGGGGAGGCGTATGTCCTACAGTGGACGTCCTGCGCCTCATATGATGAAGTTTAACCTAAATATTTTAACTGCATCTGGTGTAAATGAATCATTTGATCACCGTCTATATCATGTTTAGCTATACTTCCTATTTTTGTGACAACTCTCAGTCCAAAGGCTGCGTGACACGGCTGTCATATCAAGCTACCCGCGTGGAGCGTCCCCCGCACGTAGCCATCAATTAAACAGAACAGTCGGTGAGTCGGAAACGACACGCGTCTCGCTCCGTCCGACACACGCCACCGCGTCACCGGTAACGGCCGCTGCGAGGTTTCCTATTACGTGTACTGATAGGGATTTTCTCATACAGATTTCTATTTTATTACAGGTTTGATTGACAAAAGTATTTTTTTTAAAGTAATAGCCAGGCGTTCTTTATTGCTTCAAATAGGTTAATCTTTGAAGAGGAAGACAAGTAAATTATATAAAAATCCCTTGACATACTGAATATACATTACAGATGGGTACGTATTTGAATATCGAAGATTAAAATACCTACGCTTAAAATACCAATGTTCAAAACATCGAAAATTTAAATATCGATTATATCAAAATGTCGAAAATTGTTATACCTAAGCTTAAAACGTCGAAGATTGAAATGCCGAGTGATTAAAATTTCGAATGATTCAAAATATCGAATGACATTATGCCTAAGTTCAAAATATCAACATTTCATACATCTAAATTCATAATATCTACGTTAAAAATACCTACTACTTGAAATACCGAAAAAAAATTATAAAGGCAGTATGAGTGTATTCATAAATGTAGGTAGATGTGAAATTGTCACACCCTGCAAACCCGTTGCTATTAAGTAGTCATTAGTCTGTTTACTGCGTAAATGTAACGTAATCATGCAACATGCAAGCAAGCATGGTTTCTGTCACGGCTCCGGCGCTGCAGGGCTCCGGCAGTCCCACGCGAGCTTAACGTCGCAGATGGTCTAAACGCTCACCACCGCAGCTTCGGCTTGTTGGCCGGCTTCGCCGGCCAACCTCAGCCGCGGCGGCGGGTGTTAAAACCACCTGCTCCTCAGCTCGCGGGCTGCCTCGCCCCTCCGCGCCTACGCGATTCTAAATTACACTCTAGGGGTAGGGCAGACAAGACTACGTGGAGTCGGTTTTACAGCGATACGTTTCTGTCACTAACTTTAGTAGCACAACATATTGACTTTTAAGAAAATATTTTAATTTAAAGACCTAAATAATACCTTCACGATTGACTTATGCTTGTACACTAGACACTGATTTTCATGGATAAAATAGGTCGAAATTGTTCCAAAACCGAATTGGGGCACCCCGAATTTACGTAGTCTTTTGGCTGTTACCCCTAGAGTGTATATAAAAATCCGGAGGCGCGAAGGGAGGGCAACCCCCGCCCGCTGTAACAAAGCATAGGCACCCGTGGGAGCCGTAGTGGCTGAGGCTGGTCGCCGGAGGCGACCAGCAAGCCGAAGCTGCGGAGGTGAACATGGGTGCCTATTCTTTGTTACGCAAGGGCGAAGGGGTTGCACTTCCCGTAGCGCCGGAGACGTTGCAGAAGCAACCTTTTTCCACTCATACTACTTATATCAATTTTTTTTCGATATTTTAACTTGTAGGTACGTATTTTTAGGGTGAATTAATGAATGTATTAAATGTTGAAAATTAACCCATTTTTACACGTAGGTATATTAATTTTCGATGTTCAAATATTATATGTACCCATCGATATTTAGGACGTTCGATAGTTTGTACTTCGATATTTAGGATATTCGATAATCTGTATTTCGATATTTGGATCTTTCGATGTAACTTTTGTAGATATTTAGATTTTAGATATATTGGACGTAGGATATTTAACCATTCGATACTATAAACTTTCGTTATTTTAATTTTCGGTTTTATGGTCGTTCGATATTTCCATTTTCGATGTTATGAACATCGATATTTTAACAGTAGGTATTTTAATCTTCGATATTCAAATACGTACCCTTACAGATATGTACTTTGCAGAATCCGTTTTGTTCTTCTTATAATATTCGTGAAAATTTGAAATCTTATAAGAACTATTTGAACTAGCAATGGAGATAGAAACTTAATTTCTATGCCATAACACGTAATGCGACAAATCCTTCACGCATTTCGCATCAAAAAGCGCATAGAAAACCATCCCTTTACAACTCAACACGCGAACATCATCTTTATTCACATCAACATAAGAGTTAACCAACTTTCCGTAACTAATGCCTAACAAAATGCACCGTCATTGTCACATAAGAGATGAAATCACACATGACTTTGTCGTGTGGGGTGCTTAAATATTATTGAGTTATTTAAAATATATTTTATTTTATATTTTATTTTAAATATTATTTTATTAAGTTCACTGGCTCCTTTTTGTAGTAAATGTCATCACAATTGGCCTAATCTATAGTGTAGGAAAGCCATGTTTTTAATGTGACACAATTTTTATTTTTACTTGATATGGGTTTGCTCGTGAGTCTAGTCTAGGTTAGAGATGGAGTGAATACTCAGAAGAAACCTTGTTCACTCTAACTTTTAATGAGAGAAAAGAGTTTAGGAGTACACGAAAAAACCTATGTTTGGGTTTGTCAACATTAATATGCGATTACGTACTGACCTACATCCCTAAGTTGTTTTGATGATGCATTTGCCGAACTATGGTAACAATTCGTAACACATATTGTGATACCTACCTAGTTTAATTGAACGCTGAAAAAGATTTTACGTAAATTACTTCACACATGAAAAATAAAGACAGCAGCACCATCGGACACCTGCTGAGACATACAGCCTTATTCCAGATAAAAAAGTAATGCCTAGACAAGATTTAGCAAAAAACGCGGGAGTAGTCGCGTGCGCAGCGGGTAGCCGGAAGGAAACACGCATAAGTCACCGAGAGCGCGCACTTCCGGTGCGAGATGTGCGCCACGTGACCATGCCAATTAAACCCTGAGGGGTAAGCAGCAGTGAGGGATGGCTAATCGTCGAGAAGGTATGGGAAATGGTTTATGTTTTATTGGTAGGTACTAAAACAATTTATAAAATAAAACATTAAAATTGTCTAGGGAAATATGTGCCCGTTATCCTCATATTGTTGTAATTATATCAAACATTGGAAACTTTTATTGCTTTCCCTACTTATTATAAGTACCTAGCAATAGTAGCATAGTAGTGTTTTGTGCTTTTGGAATCTCCATGGAAATTACCTTTCGTTTGCGATATGGTCGGGTGGTTCATAAACCACCCGAACCATAGTTCATCATCATCATCAGCCTGCAATTTCATTTGCTATATTGTACTTTTTAAATATAATAAGAAGGTAAACCTGTGGATACTACTCCACGATCGCTGGTCACAAAAGAATAAAATCAAAAGGTTCACATACTGACTGATAGAAAAATTAAATATGTTTCCATCTCAACTCCTAAACATGATAATTGTCGTCCGCGTGATAGATATATTGCCATTCACTTCATACATCAGACAATAGTGAAGGAGCGTAATGCGCTCGATGAGTGTTTGATGTGGCTAATGTTCCATTAAACAGTTTTGTTTCTCTAGTGCTAGTGACTGCTGAGATCGGACAGACAGACGACAGACGGAGTAGCTGTGAGTATTGCTGAAACATGCAACTACTTTTTTGTTTCAAAAGAAACGGTACCCTCTTTCTACCAGTGTGGGTCAAAAAAGGTGAGGTCATAGGTGTTTAGATGATCGGAAACCAATTTATATGCAGTAGGTGCAAGGTGGTTTCCGTCATTCCATGTAGCTATCAATGGGCTTGTCAAAGTTCATTTGCGAATATTACTCGTATTAACTCAAAACGCACTGATTTTAAAAGCTGATCTTGTATTACTTAACTGTTGGAAGCGTAGAGCTCCGAGCGATTGTTTATTACTCCCGCGCGCGTACATCTTAGCGTCAACAATTAATCCCACTTTCGCGCACTTCCAAAATCCGTTCATCATCGTCTGCACCTACATAATTTACAGCCGCATCTAGAATTAAAACTGCCACCTAATTGCCACGTACATATTTCTTAGTTCTCGTCCCGCCAGGAAGCGCTATGATTTATTCATCTTTCACCTCGGCGAGGCGCTAAGTGGCCGATTATTTGCTCTATCTATTATCATATATTACGTCCGTGACGTGCTATTAATATTTCAGTGGTGGCCAAAGGTTCGCCGATCAGAATAACTGGTAATTTGTGGGTTTACACCTGTTTACGTTTGTGAGTATCGGTGATTGGGTGGAAGGGATCCAATGTATGGATGCCAGCGAATAGGATGGCCATTTCTAGTGAGAAAACATGGAAATGTTCTTCATACATGGGGTAATCAGGCAGGTTTAAGAGTTTTTATACGACGCTCTGTCAGACTAGTTTACTGCATCTGATCTAAGAATGTGCTCTTAAATTTCTATATGGATCAAAACATTTGTATTGCTTACAGAACGATGCAGCTGTATGTCTTTTAATCCTTCTGTCTCCTTTCAGTTGTTGCATTATTATAAATATCTATTGTAAGACCCAGACCAGGTAAGTATATGTCTGTATGTGTAGGTATACTGAGTAGAACACCACACACAATTCCTCCACACTACATTCAAAGCACAGAAGAAATATGGCGTCTATTCAGACCCGACTGAAGATTGACTACGTACAATATTCTCTCCTATAGCTCATCGGGCGCGTCCGTGATTAGCTTGTGGTTATCGTAAACGGCGCGCGCGCAGACGTAAATCAAGCGTGTCCTCTCCGCGAATAGATCCTAGTTGTGTACCTTTGTTTTTAAGGAATTAGTTTTGACGCGTAGGTTTGGGAGGGAGATTTATCGGTTTGGAAGTGTTTAGGAGTTTAGATTTTGCTAGACGGCTATGTAAGTGGAAAATGGAAAATGTCATCAAGATTGATCGATAGAATAACTGTGTTTCTTATTCCTCGGCAACTTTTTGGACAAGTGCAGGCATTTGGTCCCTAATTATAGATAAAGGGTTTGTGCTATAGGGACTTTTATTACTCAAGTTTTCTGTTAAAGCTGACCATAATAATATCAAGGAAGACCATTATTTTGATAGTTTAGAAAAAAATTACATACTACCACGCCTGTATTCCTCGAAGGGTTAGGCAAAAGTATACCAATTTACACCCACAGTTTGCCAGTTTAACTGGGCACAAATCGTAACTCCGAGCTGCGAATGAGAATTTCATAGAAAAATCCAATAATACTTTGCTCGATTTGGATATGAAACCCCAGACCTCTAGCGTAGCATAAGCGCTTTGCACCAATAGGCTAACGAGGTATTTGTTTATTTATTTATTTATTTATTTATTCATTTGATCTTACAAGCTAACAGATATACATCCAAAACGCTTACAAGATTAATTTAGTGAACTAATTAATTTAAAGAACATAATTAATGATATGACAAAGTAGACAAAATTCATAACAGTCACTTTTACAATAGGTTTGTTAAAAATGTCAATAGTTACAAAGTCAATAAAATATAATAATAGCGATAAGTTCATTAGGTAATGATTAATTAAATGTCAGAATAGGAATTTAATATATAAATGGAATTAGTGTCAGATAATTATAATTATGGTCAATATAATGTTTATACTACGTCATTTAAAATTATGCGGAATTTATTAAACAAATGTCCAAATCCATCGGCAAATAAATCTAGTTCGTGGTGCTGCACAAGTATGTCCCCAATAGTGCGAAGTGCGCGGTTAATAGGTGCGTGTCGTCCGCGCTCGGTGCGCGCAGCGGGCGGCTCCAGCAGGCGCGGGTATCGGCGCGGCGCTACCTGCCCCGCAGAGTCCATCGATATGTTCCGAGGGACTAGGATACGGACTCGCTCTAGTATTTCGGGACTATCGATTCTATTCCGAATTATCGAAAGAATGTGTGCAACTTGAGACATGGCCCTTCTATATTTTAGCGTATCAATGTCCACCATACCTGAGACGAATAAAGATGGATATAAGTAGGGATAGTATCCGTACTGTTTCTTGTATACCCACCGAGCAAATTTACGTTGTATTTTTTCTATAATTAGAACATACTTTTCCTCGTAAGGATTCCAGACAACAGCACCATATTCGAGTTTGCTGCGCACATAAGCATTATATAATACTTTTGCAACCCCTATATTGTCGAACTGTGAAGCAGTCCTTATAACAAACCCTAACATTTTGTTCGCTGACTTGCAATTATTGATTATGTGCATATGGAAGTCTAATTTGCAGTCTAAGTCCAAACCTAAATCTCTAATTTTACTAACTCTATCCAAAGGAGCGTCCATTAATTTATAATCAGTAGTCTTGAGGAGCGATTTTCGTGAAAATGTTATAACTTTGCATTTGGAACTATTGAACGGGAGGTGGTTGTCTTGACTCCACCTGGTTACTGCATCAATATCTTTTTGCAATGCCACCGCGTCCGCCTCTGTTTCAATACCCAAGCTTAGCTTAAGGTCATCTGCGAACAGAAGACACTCAGAGGCTGATACAACTTCCGGTAAATCGTTGATAAATATCACGAATAGCAAAGGTCCTAATGTACTGCCCTGACTTACTCCGGACCTTGTAAAATAGTCACTGGACTCATATCCACTTAGCCGCACATACTGACGGCGATTGCTGAGATAACAAGAAAAAAAACTGAGGAGCTGTGGCGTGAAACCAATGACTGCCAATTTTTCCAACAGTCTATCATTATCTACCAGATCAAAGGCTTTTTTAAAATCAAAGTAAGCCGCATCGACCTGCTTACGCCTGTCCATTTGCGCGCATACATAGTCTACATGTGCGACCAAGTTGGTAGTGGTGGAGCGAGCACTACGAAATCCATGCTGACTGTTATGTAGGTGGTGGCAGATTTGGCTATTAATGCGAGTGCTTAGTATTGCCTCAAAGATCTTAGCAAACACCGACAGGACTGCAATAGGTCTGAAAGAAGAAACGTTAGTGCCTCCCTCTCCTTTAGGAACCGGAGTCACCCTGGATAACTTCCAGCTTTCCGGATACCTCGACTGAGTTAACGAAAGGTTATAGAGATACAGTAGGGGCCCTCGAAAAACCGATATACAATCCTTTGCCAGAAATACAGGTATGCCGTCTGGTCCACCAGACGACCGCGGCTTGAGTCGTTTCACTGCCTTTCTCAGGTCGAATTCGTCAACTACTACAATCGAAACGGTAGCGGCATCTCGGTTATTATGTGCAGCTTTAACAGCCACATCCGGGTTCAACGTAGGTATTTCAGCATGGAATACAGATGCAAAATATCCAGCAAAAGCATCAGCTGCTGCTTGATCCTTCACTTCCGCACCCTCGAATATATATGTGTCAGTGTACCTTCTGTCTTTTTTTTTCTCTTTCACAAATTTCCAAAATTGTACCGGGTCATCAATGATGTTTTTTTGAAGTCCTGTTATATATTTCCGATACTCATGGTCTATCATTTTTTTCACTCTGTCTCTATAGAATACAAACATTGCCTTGTTAAACTCTTTACCCTCTTGCCTATATCTCTTGTGATGGAAGTGCTTATTTTGTATATTTTTTATTATTTCAACGCTGTACCATTTTGGATATACGTATCGTCGACTATACTCAATTTGCTTTTTAAATGGCACAAAACGAGTTATGGTTTCATATAACTTATCATAAAACAACTGAACTGCATTATTGATATCACTTATTGTTCGCAAATCAGACCAGTCTATTTCAGCTAAAGACTTATATAAGCCCTGAAAATCCGCCTTGCGCCAGTTCCACTCTGGACTGGTTTCCCTGTGACGCGTTACTGTTTGCGGTGATAATGTCTTTGGTGATATCCCAATATATGGATATGTTATAACTATATCCAGCATAGGATGGTATTGGTCAATATTTACTAAGGGATCATGTCCGAGAGATACCGCCACCTGATAGGGTTCAAAATTGCTCAGCACGAGATCAAGCATACTACCACGATTATTATGAATTGTGTTATATTGCTTTAGCGAACAAAAGTCACAAAAGAAATCAAAATTAGTTTTAACGAACGTACTGCAAGAGTTTAAATTAAAGTCACCTAGGATTAGAACATTCATGTCAGGGTAAGTACAAATCACATTTTCTATACATGTCAAGACATTCAAATATTGTTCATCCTTATAGTTAGGAGGCAGATATACAACACAGCATAAAAATTTTACATCCTTAAATGTCACAATGGCGAATACTAATTCTTTGTCAATAGTCATACTAACATTGTCAGAAATAATTTTCACATTATAATAATTGCGAAACGCAAGCATGACCCCTCCCCAACCACAGTCACCAGCTCTGTCTTTACGTACAACATGAAAGCCCGGAGGGAAAAGTTCACTGTCTGATACGGAGCTCGTAAGAAAGGTCTCAGTTATAGCTATTATATCGTATTCACTTTGTGTAACATTATTGAGAAAGGTATTAGTCTTAGTTCTTAGTCCCCGAACATTTTGATAACACACTTTAATTTCACGGAATCGCGATTGAGACTTAAGGGTTGTCACTTTTCGCACGAAAGTTCTGCCGCCATGGCTTAATACATATGTCTTCTGCCCAATTTTCGGATGACATTATATTCTCTGCGTGCTTCAATGGAACACCAAGCTTAAACGACGCGTAGTGCCCACGAGGCTTCAGCTGTTCTACTGTGCAAACGTCAACGCCACATATAGAGGTAAGATGTTCACGTACTTGCTCAACTGTTGTGCCTTCCAGCACGTAATATAGGTGCAAGTATCTTCGCCTCTCAGCAGCAAGCAACCTCGTCGAGCCGGGCGCAGCGGTACCTTTAAGTACCCCAAGAACTGAAGATCGCGAACGTCTGTTCTTTACTACTTCCCAGTTTCCTTGATCCGTGTCTTCATAGTCAAGGATGTTCTTGGTGGAGGCCGATACAGGAGATTCTGTCGGTATAACCTTACGGGCACTAAGGACAGGAGCCGCAGCATGGGTTATAGTTGTAGTAGGGACAGAAATCGTGGATGGTTCTGAGTCAATAACAATAGATTTAGTGTTCGGCTGTGGTTTCCGATTAGGCGGCTTATTTTTTGGAGTTGGTTTATTTACCGGAGCTGGACATGTAGTAGTACTTCCAGCCGTTAAGTTCTCAGTCATTGGGGTAATTACGGAAGCCTTATTGATGCTTGATTTCTGCAGCTCTTCTAATTGTAATACCTTATTTGTTATAAAATTAATTTTATCCATAAATTCGTTTTTAAAAGTCATAAATTCTTCAATAAGCAATTTATTAATTTTGCTTACTAGATGCGCTTCAAAATCAACTTGCAAGTTTTTTAATTCCTGCACCACAGAATCCTTCAAGACACGTAAAATGTTTTCGTTCGTGTTTTTATTGTCAGATTCCATGGACCGTGGCTTAGCACGCATAGTCACGTTATCAGGAGTCTGCATAGACATGTCGAGGCAATCCCTAGCCTTATACTGCTCGTGCATAAGGTGTTGACGCACTGGAGTATGAGAATTATCTCGTTTTGGTTCTCCACTGCGACATTCCACGCAGATCCAAGACCTCTTATGCTCAACAGATAGAGTGTTAAATACATCTATAGAAATATTTGCACACAATAAATCAAAAATCTGCTTACATTTTGCACATTTCATATACGGGCCGTCTTCACTTACTTCGCCGCGGCAGCCCGCGCACGGAGCTGTCCTAGATGCCATCTTAGTGCGATCCACAGTAGGTCGGTTTTGCAATGCCGCAGTACAGCGGTAACATGTACCGAGCGCAGAGGTGATGATTCACAGCAGCAGCGGGCGTCGCGCGGGTTGTCGTAGGTCAGGATTTTAGACGGTTAACAAATAATTTTAAAATGTTTTTGCTTATATCTCTGGTGTTATTAGATGGAATCGAATTTTAATTTCACTACTAGAATTGGCACTTCAACAGTTTTATGAATTATATACACACAACACTGGAGAACAACTTTAAGCACGAATTATAACAATTTATATACGGAGCCAACTTGCACAGATGTTTCCTCGTCAGCGGTCTATGACCGTACTCCGTTTAGAAAAAATCAAGCTACTAAACCATCTTACTTCTTTAGCATGATTAACTCAGGTATGTCAGTATAACCATACTTTCTCAAAGAGTTCTTCAAAAGCATCAATCCATCAAACAAAGAACATAAGCCTCACCGTATCCCCGTCCATATCTCAGTACAGTCGCCAACGTTCGCTATCTGTTAACTGGATCAATTCGTTGGCGGCGCGACAAATCATTTAATTGTCCGGCTTGTTACCGGATTAGCTGATGACGTGGACAATTGGAACTAGTCACGACAGGAGACGCTCAGGAATGTTGGTATTTTAGCGCCACTGTTCTAATAGCAACTATTTAGAACAGTCGTTTATTCTTTCGAAAGAAATATTATAGAAAGTGGAATTAAAATATCGTCTTAATGCATTTTGACAAATAATAACAACTTTATATTATGCGATATCTGTTTAAAACAGATATAAAGCTGCTGAAAGCTGAACTTAATGCATTGTTCAAAAATATCAATTAAGCCTTCGGTTTATCTACACATGATTCACACCCCACCTCATAATCGCTGCGGAAACGGATGGACCGCCATACTGTATGCGAAATCAGCCGTTTGTCGAGCCTTCCACACTGTTGCACCTGTCAGTGTCCACTTATTGTACACTCATGCCAAAATAAACCGTAATCAGAACACACTAAGGTTTCAATTCACTTGGCCGCAGGTCTTAACTTTCAATCACCACTTCACAAACGTATATCACAGCAAAACCGAACATAAGCAATCGAATTAAGCTTGTATTTCGAATGTATACCAATCGCAGGTGACAAGAATTGCGATTCCATTTTCAAAACGGTTGAGAGATCATCCCGAAGCTCAGTGATTGTGCTACAAACTGATTTCATCCTTATCACTTACGAGTTTGAGTTGATTATAAAATGAATTGCAGTAAATGCGATCAAGTTACAAACTCAGCGGGATTTCAGCTTTATTAACTTGATGTTAGAGTGGATTTTGAAGTGTTTACATGTTACTAGAGGTGTACATCCGCGTGTAAAATCCGTTGGTGAGACCGCGGACAGGTTTCCGCTGTCCGCATTGTTTTCGCGTCGGAATATGAATTAATGCGGATTTTCAGGTAAAGCGTCCGCCAGATTGTAGCCGCCGCGGATGTGCGGATACGGATATTCCGCCATTGTTTCGCGCGTTAATGTCCGCGTTGTAAATTGTTCAGTGGAACATCGATTCATATAGGTAATGTATTGTGCTGATATTGAGATTCCGGTTTGAGTATTTGTTTATGAGATGAATACCTATAACTCATTAAGTTTATTGCATTATAAAATGGAAAGCTATTTTAACAGTAACAAATAGTACTTAATGTAATTAAAAAAAAAACACATGACATAATTAAGTGGTAGAAAATATTAGAACAAAGTCAAAGTCGAACTATTTATTTTAAATCGACTATTAAAGGTACTTTTGAACGTCAGAATACTTATGTAAATTACCTACCTACTAATATGACAAGTGTACCTGTTCTTTCAAAAATACATATTGCTTTTCGATTTTGACTGACCTCTTATTTGAAAGTGTGTCATCAAATTAACAACTTACCTCTAAATCTCCACAGAAGGAGCCATCACATCTAACTTTACCCACCACCCCCTAGCAACAAAACTTCCACTTCACTGCGTAATCGTATGACGCCGGCGCTGATAAAAAAACCTGCCTCGTCACCTCCAGAGAGCAGTTCCAGTCATTGTGCACCTGCCAGAGTGACGTCATTAATTATCAACGCCCCCCCCCCTACACACCCCGGGTCACCCCCTCGTGTCACCCACTGCTCCTGTTGTCTGAAGTAACCGTGTTGTGTCAAGGTGATACTATTGTTTCAGATGGGCTGGTGGCACTGAGTTAACGGCAGGTTAGATTTTTGGTTATAATTAGCAGAAAGTTGTTTGGGTGGGGTCACTTATGGTGATTTTAATATGGTGTAGATTTAAATTATTTCCACTGAATCAGATTTAAAAAAAAAATGTATAATAAAAAAAAATATTAAACTTATGCAACGGATTGTGGTCATGAAAAAAATCAGCCAAGTGCGGGTCGGACTCGCGCACGTTCCATTATCTATTATGCACCTACTAACATAGATTTTAAGAAAATTGTTACTAACATTTA
The DNA here is from genome assembly GCA_932526535.1 of Caradrina clavipalpis. Lineage (NCBI taxonomy): Eukaryota > Metazoa > Arthropoda > Insecta > Lepidoptera > Noctuidae > Caradrina > Caradrina clavipalpis. The sequence goes on from OW052096.1 coordinate 385,705, forward strand.
AATGGATTCCGTCCAAAATAAATGAATTAAATTATACTATCTATAAAAACGGCAAAAAAAACACGTTTGATGTATGGGAGCCCCCTTTAATATTTATTTTATTCTGTTTTAATTGTTATAGTACCTAGCAACAGAAATACATCATCTGTGATAATTTTAACTATCTAACTATCACGGTTCATGAGATGTCTCAGTAATAAGGTCCCATTTTACCCCTTGGGTACGGAACTCCAAAAATAATCTTTAAAGAAATGGTCACAACCTTTATAACCTTTCTCCTGATCTCTTAACCATTACTTTAACTCACTTACTTCAATTGAATCCTTAACTAGCGCTTAATCTGTAAACTAAACAACAATGACGGCGAGTTCCGCCGTGCTCCCCGTGAGGTGAGCTGTCGTTGATTAACGATCTGGCGGACGTGTTTATTGTGTCACCCGGCGCTTGCCGCGTCACTGTGACGTCACGACAACTCGCCAGCTAGAAGGTATCATTAACTTTTAGAAGTCATTCTCTTAGCTTTGTACGAGGGACTAGTATTTCAGTATCATTGCTGTTTTAACTGATTGTTGCAGTTATATGGATTTGTCTATAGTACTCTACTACCTACTACTAATACCACTTTTTTTGCGACGGCATAGCTTTAGAACTACATACACATATATAAACTCACGCTTTTTCCCATGGGAGTAGGCAGAAACCACAGAGCGCCACCTGTTACGATGCTTACATATTCCTTTCGCCTCTTTCAAATTCATACATCTGGTTATACAAGCACGCCGGTTATGGACTGAGCTTTTCAACTATTGCCGCTTAAATACATTCTTTAAGAGGGATGCGCCAAGGTTACCCTCGAAACCATTTTTTGTTTTTTACAATTTGCAAAAAGTTTTTATCGTAACTAGTTGTTACATTACACCGAGACAGTAAACCCTCCACATCTCGTATCATCTAATTAATAACAGCAGAACATACACGGCATTAGAAACTTCCTACCGTTCTAAAATGGTTCAAAAGCAGCGACTATCAATCGCGTCATACCTCAAACATGCGGCACGCGGCGGAGATTGAAAACGAACTTACTTTAATGAGGTAGCTCCGTGTTGCGGTGCGACACGCGACGGGCACGCAGCGGGGACGTAGCGGGGACGCGGCGGCATGTCGGCACCACCTTGCGAGGTAGGCAGACGCGCCGGTAATTAATGAGGATGAGGTATAAGTTGGGGGGTTGTTATAAAGTTAAGGCTTTGATAGTAGCGTAGATTATAATCGAGACATTTAGGGCCGATTTTTCAATCCTCAGATAAAACTACCAATAGCTACCTGAAGAATAAAGTTATTAGACTCTTTATTCGTCTGATAAGTGGTTGTCAATTTTTCAATTACTATTTATCTAAGGAATAACTATCTGACCGAATATCTCGTCTGTTAAAACGCTAACTTCAGGGAGGTGAAACAAATATACAGATTAAAGGAATGTTAGAACGAAACAAACTATTTCTATGGCCGCTGTCAATTTCAAAAAAATAAGCGGTCGCAACATCTGTTACTTTTGTTATGTTACTGGTTGCGTTTGGCAGTGTGGTGTTTTTAATTGTGATTTCGTGATTTTTAATTTTATTGAAATGATGGATGATAATTATGAATGCCTCCGAAATCGTCAACATTTATGTAAAAACTCCCAGTGGCAAAGAATATTAATGTAATTAGCAATTGTGACATGGATGGAATACACTGGTTTTTGAAACATATAATGTTTTGTTGTTAATGTTTTACCTATCAAATTACTTATCTAGGTAATTTCTGTTGAGGTAGTTCTTCGAGATAGCATTTGGTTGTCCAAGCCTATGTACCTATGTTTATGCTTATAATAACTGGTAAGTCTGAATCTACGACGGAATTCTATTGAATCTCACACGTTAGACTGTTCGACTCGCTGTCTTACTTTTCTTTCACTTTGATTCATTATATTCGTATAGGATGGCTTCTTTCTCAATTTCTACATCATCAATATTATCGAAAATATCCATTTTAATTACGAATAATTTGTAAACACGAAAACTAACCTCAAATTATACGGCGTTTATCTATGGAATAAGCGGCTATCTGGCCCTCAAAGAGCCAGATAGATTTATTCCTCAGATAGGTGAATTATTCGACGAATAAAGCCTATCTGACGATTGAACAACTGACTTTTTTGCTATCTATCGAATAAACCCTATCTGACTGTTTATCTGACGATTGAAAAATCGGCCCTAAGACCTATAAACTTACCTAGATGAAGCCGTTTTGATGGCAGTCCATTATGCATTAGGGTGACATTACAGTACGGAACGCAATCCGTGAGTGAAATTGCATGAAGGATTTTGGTGCCCCCCAAAACCAAAATTGTTTGGCACAGAGTTCATAAAAAATGGTCTAATTCAAGAAACGTTGATTACCAAGACCTTCTTAAATAAGTTGGGGCAGTAAACTAGTGTGGGGCAGGAGAAGAAATAGGCCAAACGCGCGGGTGGGCCGAGAATGTGAGGCGTCGCACCTACAGCTCATAAATCGAGGCCGGACCTTGAGCGAACAATTAAACGTTTTACAACTATGCGAAGATAAGTTCGGTAGCGTTTGGCTATGAAATGGACTGGTACTGTTATATAATTAAGCAGGTACGGAAAATTGTTGTTTGTATCGAATCACAGACGAGTCTTCTTTATATTATTGAAAAGGTTTTTCTTGAAAGTCAGGCAGATTTAAATAGTCTTAAAAATTAAACTAAGTATATAATAAAAAATAGGAAAGGACTGCGGCAAACTCATACAAAGAAGATATTCTTTCTGGTAATTAATAAAATGATACCACCTACAAGTAATAAAGATTATACATAGTTCCTCGTAGTATTTAGTTCTTGAGTTGTTACAACATAGGCTCAGGTTCCTGCATAAGTAACCGTTCGCTAATTTCCTGGCTCCACACACAGACCTCCATCTGATATTAAGTTTCGTCAAGGTATTCGCATAGCGCGGGAGGGTTCGACGCAATGGAACAAATAAAGACGCCTATGTTACTACCTCTTAGATACTGCTGCGTCCCTGGTATCACGCACAAAATGTAGTCCGGAAATTACCTATTATATGTATGTTTTTAGATAATTAATAAAGTTTCTTAGTTTTTGTTGTACGGATTAGATCAATAAATAAGAACATTGCAGGTCTGTATTGTATTGGACGAAATATTTACCAGTTCTCATCTTTTATTTTCCACAAAGATGCGGAAAATATGAAAATACGTATAATTCACCCTTCCCCCTGCTAACTAAGAACAACACGATGTCCGCGGTCTCTAATAATAGGATATGACGTAGATAACACGATTAGTGCGGCGGTGAGTCGCACCGTTGTTTTCTATTATGGTGTGATTTTTCCCATCAATGCTGCTTCGCGTCAGATAGGTAATTGAATGCAGCGAAGGGCCCAACCCTTACACGGACACGCGGCTGTATTCTGACGGTTTTTTTGCTGCCATGGAATTGACAAAATGTAATGAGACATGCTAAATATCGTGATGGCCTTGTGGTTAAGACGCTTGCCTATATGGAATGAACTGAACTTTCGAGATTTTGGCTAATGGTACATTGGTACATAGACGTACTGCACTGTGCGATGAGTGAATGAAAATGTTGGAAATCAATATCGAGACAGTGATTTCAAAATTCGTGATAGAAAACATTATTAAAAGTATTTGTTGGAAAAAGGACAAAGAAATGTTAGTAAAATTCCAAAGAAAACTCACTGTAGGTATATTAGAGCTGCGTCCAGAATAGCGTCGCCGCTCCTCCGCCGGTGTGGCCGGAGAGCAGCGCGCCTCCCCGCGGACTTCACTCAATCTGCAGGATAGATAACATGTGGCACTTTAATATCATTGTTATGTATATATCTTTATGTTTGTAGGTAGTATATAGAGGTTGCTGCAGACAGAGGTAAGGATAATCTTCCAAGTAAATGTTCAGTTGAATTGATATTTATTATTCCATGCTAATACATATTATAAAACAAAAAGCGTTATTGGGATTTTCTATTAAATTCTCAGTAGCAGCTTGGAGTTGAGCGGATTTGAGCCCGGTTAATGGCAATAGGCTCGCCCCACCCCATATTACATGGGATCTAAATATACCGGGGAACTGTGGGTGTACATTGGTACACCTCTGCCTAACCCTTTGGGGAATACAGATGTGATGGTACATTACGAGTATATTCTATACTAATATTATAATAAAGAACTTGTTTGTCTTTGTTTGTAAGAAGTAATCTCTGTCCGATTACAAAAACTCTTTCACCGATAGGCAGGTTCCCCAATGTTTTAAGGTGTATTTGAATTTCCGGATAAAGTCGCAGGAAAATAGTTTATCATAATTTTAAATCAATATGGAATGCTAAGCGCAATTAGGTAAATATTAATATCTGTTTTGCCATTAATAACTGCAATGAAAGTATAAGTTTTCCTAACTATAAGTTTATTGATTATGGAGTAGGTAGTTTGTCTACAGAGTACCTACAATGGTTGCCACCTGAATTAATAACATCATTCGAGTGTTTGCAGCCGGCGCTAGTTTCGAGACCGAGTGCCCTCGCCTTACGAACAATAACCAGGTTCCAGGAAACTGCGGTGCCTTCAGTAACGCAAAGGATAGGTATTTTTTTAATTACAACTATACCTATAATTTTGTACATAAATTTATAATCATTTATGGAAGTATAGAATAGACTTTGGAGTCAAAAAATCCTGGGATTCCGAGATTGTTTCTTTTTTCGTCACAGTTAAAGTCATAGCTTTTCTATCATAGACCATTTATGAGCACTGTTGAATTATCCAGAAATTCGTTAGAAAGTTGATGTTAATTGCTCGTTCCAAAAAGTAGATAAGTTTTTATGGATAAGAACAAGCAAGAATTGTCGTTAAATTATTTCTATAAGTTGTTTCCTTTTTCTGATCTTAAAAAGCTTTTGTAAAAGATGCACTAACGCGAGAGAAAAGATCAAACACAGCTTTTTTAATAAGGAGAGTACTCACGTGGCAAGATCACAAATACATTCCGAAGAGGTAAACATAAGGAAGTAGACAATTCATAAGGGCACGCGCACACGTGTCGTTACTTACGCACGCAATAACAGCGAGCTCCCCACACGTATGTAATGAATAATTCTTTAGTACAACATGCTACTAACCTAGCTCTGGAAGTATTATATTTTATTGTTATTAGGTAGGTGAATATGTTACACAGATTTTACTGTAAGGAGTACAAACAACACGTATATACACTTGTGTACAATTTTTAATTTATAATTTGGTTTTTATAATTTTCTTTTACCACTTTTGGTTGACTGGTAGAGAATGCCCAAGACCACCTCTTTACTTGATTATGGATAAATTTTAAATAAATAGGCAAACAAGGTGGTTTTAATATTTCATGGCGACACCAACTAACCGAAAGAGTTTTTTAGACAGTACCACAATTAGCTATATCATTTGTAAATTATATTTAGTCATTCATCTATAGAGTGGACCTTCTAAACTGAACGTTGACTAACTTGAACTAACTTGAACGTTAGTCCATCATTTAATTTCCTCCTAAGAGCCCACAACACTATTTTATAAAAATCTCAGTTAATTTAAGTGAAGTGAGTTTGAGGTGGGATGTCTTTCCATCTTCACTTAGGGAGATTTTTCAGAATAGCATAGCTAGAGTCCCTACCTCATTCTAGTTATCAAACAAGACCCTCCTAAGACTATTAAAGGTATTCTCATATCAGGACCATGTAAAAACAAAATACTTGTCCTACAGTCAGCAAACAATATCCGAAAACATAATCATAGACAGTATTCAATCAGAGGATCCAACACTACGAGACTCTACGAGTGGGTACACAAAATATGATCATAGTGTAACATGTTTGCACAGGGCGGTGTATTAGTTTCACCTGGGGGTAAGACGCATGCACTCTGTTTGCGCACCAAACAATGGATTGAGATTGCCACGAACCCTCCATCATGCTGTGTGTATAGGTACTGCTGTAATTAAAACCTTGGCGGTAATACGTTAGTATGGGTATATATTTAATTTCAATGCTGATTTTAAAAGTAGACCTTTAAGACGATTCATCTAAGTTTAATTTAAATTGATTGGAAAGAATCATGCAATATAAGTTTGCGACTGTCGATTATGATGTTGGTAATCATTTACCAATAACCACTATAGCCTAACGTCAAATTAGATAATTAAAAAATAATACCAGGATTTTATTGTCCCACCGCAGGGCAAAGGCCTCTTCTCTTACAGAAAAGATACGAGCGTTGATCAGCACTCTTTTTCGGTGATTTCAGATCTATATTAATTAAAAGTCCAGGTTTCCTCACGATGTTTTTCCTTCACCGATGTCAGTATTGTCCAAGATAAATTTAGAAAAACTTTCCTTTTCTAATTGATAAAATACTTGTTTAAAAAAAACACAAAAGCATAAGGTCTAATTTAAATAACACAAAGCAGCAAAGTTGTGTAGAAACGTTAATATAATAGAACCTTTAAGAACTGTACGGGCATTTTAATAATGCATTTCCTCTTAGCTATTACAAATTATGGAATTTGATATTAGATACTCTTTGTTTTTCCTCCGTCCACGTATTATCATAGGAAAGAATTTCCATATAGAATATTTAAATACATACCTTATGAGAGAATTCTTTCCTTATTGTAATATTATCCCGCTAAGGGGAATGGGCACATGATTCCTGATATAGAGTGACTATAAAATTGTAGCTGTGGTAATGTTTCCCAGTAGGTAGGTGCTTAAAATTAAATAATAGACCAACAAAGATAAGTGGCTATTAAATTAGAAATAGTTCAATCCCAGGAAAATCACGTAATTATGGTGTGTTTACCGCCTTTTTTTCCTGTAATTAACAACTTTACCTAATTTAAAATTCAAATTTCAAGTTTTTTGTAAAGTTCACTTCTTTACTTTATACTCAATAAACGTGAACCTTCAGATATTTTTTGGGTAACTTACCTGACAGATAATTATATTTAGATGACCATATTATAATTAAGTCATTCATATAAAAATTTTCTTTATTCTTTTTAGTGAGATGAGCTGAGTATCTCTAGCATGAGACAGATGAGATGTCATCTAAACTCAATTAATTTTTGAATAGCACCGTTTGAGTCTATCGGGAAGCTGTAAATCTACCTTTAAAACCCGCTTTTCTACAATAAATAAATAACTATCTAATACAACCCCCAAATGAACGTAACACACACTAAACAATCGAGTGTCGATGGCAAGTTGCGAGCGCGGGTTCCGCAGCCCACGGTAATTACTTAAGCGTAACCCTGCAATGTTTGCTCGGGTCTCGAAGACCCAGCGATTAATAAATTTTGTCTGTTTGACTTGTACTGGGTCAACGGATTATGTTTGTGGATTATGGTTGTGAACGATAATTAAACGGTTTCAGTGTGTTGGGGTATGTTGTACCCGGAGGTGAGCGGAAGTTGGAGGGAAATCTGTTTAGTACCTACAGCAGAACAATGTTGTATGCAAAAGTATTCAGGAGTTTTGATCTTTGTTATTAAATTACTGTTTGTATACTTAACTTCAGGTTGGAAAATCAGAACAATTTTCCAAGAAAATGTTTAGGTTACTTACAGGTTTTTTTTTGTACTCAGTAAATAACGTAATTTTTTGCCTTGCGAACAGGTTCATAAATTGATTTCATATCCATTTTGCAATATTACATTGCTAAAAGTTTTATTTACCTAAGGCTACCCAGGATCTTACTTTTGTGAGATGTTATTTTTTGCAGAACAGTAAACCTAGTACTCATCTAAAAATATTTCCCAAAATGAAGGAGGTAGTTACATTGTTTACTATTTTGTGCCTATTTCTAGCCTGTCTCTTGAATCTTGCTGACAGTTTCTCTAAATTATGATTGAATGGCCTAGACGAGGGACCGACTAACGCTGACGTAGCAGTAAACAAAATAAAAAAAAAATGTTTTCTCGAGCGGCAAAAAGATTTATTATTTGGCTAAAGGTGACGAGGTATTCTAGCTCTACTTTTAATAAATACAGTGTGAATTTTGTTTTTGTTCATTATTTATAATTACATTGTGGTAGAAGATTTATTTTGTATCTTGTTTTTTTTTAATCGCAATGCTAAAAATGTATGTAATAATAAACAACAAAACGCTAATAATAAAATCACTGCTATTTTTTACCAGGTGAATACAAAATAACCCTCCTCGACTAAAAGACAAAAACCAAAACCCACGATCAATACAAAAAAAAAAACATGTTCACTTTTAAATTTTCGTCCTATAACAACATTAGCATTTCAATTTCGAGTCATCTTTACCCCTATATTATTACAAGAGAGAGATTCGGCCATCGGCGCGCTAGGGTTGAACACCTGGCGTGCTTTTGTTCGGTAACGAGTATCGAGTTACACCGCGATGGAGCGATCGATAGCAGCCCTAGCGGACACATTAATATGTTATTACGCTTTTGTAAGGGGTAAATTAAAGTGAGTGTGTGCACTCGACTGTGCGCCTAGGCAGATAGAATAGGTACATTTTGCTCTATTGTTCGGTACATTTTGCATGCTTTAAATTAACGTGAATATAAATTTTAGATTCACAATAGCTTTAGCAGAATATTCATACTAATTATTTTTGATAGTCAATCAATAGTCGATACGTATAGCTATAAAACTCCATTACCATAGTGATGTCTTCAGCCAGAATAATTGTTTTCGTAGTTTCTAAAGAAATTGTTAAACAATGGTAGGAAAACATTAGAGGTAAAAACAACAGCATTAACTTGTAACGATTAGGTAATTACAAAACATGTAACATAAACTATCGACCTTTTCCGTAAACATAATAAACCTATAGTTATAATGAGTACACCGCATTAAAATACTTATAATGACTTTGAACGCCATTAGCATTTGTAATTGGTATAGCATTAAGTACGTATCGTCTGGTCCCTCATCGGACTCAATTGCCGATGGTCTGCGCGAGATGGCCGCCCGATGCGGGCTCCCAGATCCAACGATAACGTGATGATGAGAGCTTTTAATTGCTTTGCAAATTATTGTTTTTTATTAGTGGTAGTCTTTATGATTGTAACCGCTAAGGTAGAGGGCGAATTAATTGGTGGGTCAGTCCGGGATTGTTGTAAGTTAAACCCATTTTAATATGATAATTGTATGGTGTCAGAAACTCAAAATTAAATGTTATACAGTCCATTTATTTATTTATTTACCCCCGTGTCTTGGATAGCACGTAAAGCCGTTTGTCCTGTTTGTCATTCGTAGAACTTTCAGAGTCGTTACGGATAGTCAGAAGCCGAGAATTCTGATAGTCTTACCAAGAGGTACTTAGCGTGTTGCATAGTAACTGGATTGTGGAGGTCAGACAAAGTCGCACCATGAAAACATTAGTTTTCAGCTGCTTCCAGTTCGAACCCGCGCCAATATACTTGGAAAAAGGCTAGCCAGTGGCAGTGACATTTATTTATTCATTTATTTAGGACTTCCAACAAAAGATATATCTTCACAAATCATGACATACGAGTACATGTAAATGGCATACATACGGGTATTATGTAGGTGTATTCATTCACTGTTAGGAGACCAAAGCATCCACAATAAAGTAACAGAGAGATGACGACACTTGAGTCTTTCCTCTTTCATCGCACACTTAGTTAATGAAATTAAATGAATGAATATGAATGTATAATTACAGGTAAAACTGGAAAAGGTTTTCCCGGAGTTTAGATAAGGTGACTTAATTCCAGATAAGCTTTTAGCTCTTGTTCTAGTCTTATTTATGTCGAGTCATACATTTACATCCATGTACGCTATCAATCTGACTTACCTACACACGGCATGACGCGCTCAGATGATACAGATGATGACAGCCAATTGAGCCACATTTAAGGTGATCGCCCGCCAGGTGGCCGGTGACTCAAACAACAATTTAGTTAATAGGATACACGTGAGCACAGAGCAAGCCGTGGAGTTGACGCATAATATTTTTTATTTTTTTTGATCATTCGAGTCAAATGAGTCTATGAGCACGCCACGAATGTCATAAGCTAGTGCATTTTATATTGTAGTTGTTTGATGCTAAGTATTTGTAAAGAGTTGCTTGCTAGTACAAATATGTCCGGGACACTTAAATCCTCTCCACTTCCCTGTCAACTGTCAATATTTACTTTAGTGCATAAGCAGTTTGATTCAATTTAGTGCTTAAAGAAAGTGGAACCGTATTTGTTTCATAGAAAAGGAAACTTTAAAGCTTCATAATTATCTGAGCTTTATTCAGACATTGAAGAAACAATAACGCAACGTAAATCACGTTGTCACCTCTCAAAACACCAAGTAAATCACGTTTTACTACAGACTACTCTACCCCACATCCTCTTCCACTGACCCACATGTAGACCAATTGAGTCGGTTTAGGTGCTGTCAGGTACGGGCGACGGGCATCGGGCGTAGGGTGCCGTGCGCACGGGCACCACCAATCTAGAGGTTATTGTCTCAAGTACCGCGAACCAGTGTGAGTGCACTGTTTCTGGTTTGTACTTTACTGATGTCTACTTTACAATGAACATGGCTGAACTTATTATTAATTAATAACTAGTAATGGTTTTAGCTTTTTGTTTCACTTTTAATATTCCTTTTGGCCTATGTCCAGCAGTGGACGTCCTGCGACTGATATGATGATGATAAGATGGCTGTACTGGATCTTAAGATGTTCATTATTTTTAGGCCGGAGTAGGCTGTCAGCGTTTTTTACGATTAGGTTTGTTGAGAGAGGCTGCAAAAAGCCTTAAGTTGATAGTATGAATTTATTTTATTTTATTTTTGAGTAACTAATTAATCTGACTTACTCAAAAAATGTGCCTCACTCATTCCCCGGAATCAATCTAACAATGAAATAATGAAATTTCACAAATTTTGTTTTGTACATATGTACATATGGGCACTCCGTCTTCGCTAAACCAATTGATCCAATTACAGCAATTGTGCGAGGTGGTCCAGGTACGAGTAGGTGCCTCCACTACTTGTAGTACATCAGACGAGTTGGTTGCAGGCACTGGCGGGACGAGGCCGCGTCTCGTTGTAAGACTATTATTGACAAATTGACCAATTGTTTCAGTCATGCATGATTTGAGGACGCTAGGAGATTCCGGGTTTATTATGACGATGACTTTCGAATGCTTACTGACTCATTGAGTATTTGACCTTACCTGGGTTGTTTTTTTATGCCATTGGATGGGTTATTCCCGCTCGGTAACACCCTTTCGTCAACACTGTTGACGATCGGGAAAAAAAAAGTTTCGTTCGTTCACAGTGTTGACGAACGCTACTTTTAATTCCCGTTCGGTAACACCTTTCGTTCCTGTCGTCAACACTGTTGACGATCGGGAATTAAAAGTAGCGTTCGGCAACACTGTGAACGAACGAAACTTTTTTTTCCCGATCGTTAACAGTGTTGACGAAAGGGTGTTACCGAGCGGGAATAACCCCATTGGATGGCAAACAAGCCGATGGCCCACCTGAGGTTAAATGGTCACCGCTACCTATAGACATCTGCAATACCAGAGGTCTTGCAAACGCGTTGCCATCCTAGAAAACGAAAATGTGGTAAGAAAGCATTTATTGGCTTCTGCTGTTATATGATATGTAATAACTCATTTAAATAATAAGTTACCCAAACACTTCCCCTGTTTAGGATTGTTTCACGAAACTCTTGAAACCCTATAGAGCCACCTTAGAACATTAGCACCAATTACCACAGCTTTAAAATCCATTCTTCCACATGTTTTACATACGAGCAGCTACCCTAACTAAACTAGTTATCCCTTAAAATCCCTTTGTAGCATAAAATGTAGTGAGAAATTAAATAAAGGCCGCACTTTGTGAAGGTGTCGCCCGCACAGTCTGAGGGCGAGTCCGGCTAATAGAGCGCCCGCATACAGAACCCTCCCAGATAGTTTTAAGCGCTTTTAGTACACATCAAAAGGTAACAATTGAACCCTTATATCGTGAGTTTGAGGTGTTTTATTTTATGTGGCAGAGTTGAGGTGTTGGGTTTCACAGGGAACGCTTTGTTCAGTTTGTTTTGTACTGTATTGTTTTTAAGAGTACGTAACGGAAATTCTATGAGAAACGGTTGTGGTTTGGCATTCTATGGAGTTTGAAAGTTTAACTGAAAATCGCTCATTCCGAACCACGCATTTGGTCAAACATAAGCCAACTTGATAAAGAAATCAAAAAAACAAGCAATGTTGTCCTTTTTAGCGACTTTATTTGAACATATTTTCTTTACTCGTTTACCTCCATCAATACTGAACCCTCTGAAAGTTCCTTACAGAGGCTGACCTCCCGAAACTCATCATTCATTGTCAAAGACATACCAGCTTACCATATCCCTTTATTAAAAAGGTATTCAAAGGTACGAGGGGACCTTTTTGTCCTCAATTGGTGTAGGTAACGTTAATAGGTCCAAATTAATAATTTCCTTGCCCGCATGCTCTGATGGCGGCCGCGATAGCTACCCCGAGCCCTTTTGTTTTCTAATTGAATGTTATTTCTTTGGACTGCAGGAATTTTTGATATTTAATGTGTTAATGGTGCAGTACATTTTGGATATTTTGAATTGTCATGGAATAAACGGTTTTGTACTGGGACAATGAGTGAGAGTTTCAATATATATTGTGTGAATTAAAAGGAGTATAAATATCTTGTTTTCATTATGTTATTTATTTAAGCTGTTGTATGTTATTTATCAAAGTCTTAATTTTGGAAGTGAATTCTCTTTACATTGCCATCATTTAGTTCTGCTAAAAGTGGTGTTTGACCTTAGACAACATTTTAAGGTCATGAAGAAAAAAAAACTTCAAGCGTAGATTTTGATATTGTTTAGTATGCTGTTATTCCAAAGACAATGCGGTAGGTACCACTTCACATCTCCCCATAGATAACGTAAGAGGCGATTTGGTGGATGGGTAACATCCATCACGCTGTCACGCAGCATCCCTTCGGCGATGAGGCAACAGATGGCTGTTTCTTAGATGCAACGCGAAATCATGGATCGAGGCAGGTTGCGGTCCAGACGGTTTCATAGATAGTGCAAGCCTGAATTAATATAGGTAAGTACCTAAGTATTATGTACTGAAATAATGAAACTCGAGTAGAAATAGTTGATTGTTACCACATCATAAGAATTATGATTATTATTGTTCAGAATACAATAATTAAGCTATGGGCTAAAAAGCCACCAAAAATAATGATAATAACAGTAAATCAAACCAAATCTAAATAACAAAAATTAACGAAAAAAAATCTGTGCCACTTACGATGCAATTTCCGTGGGATTAGCGAGTAGGGTGTCCAAGCCGCGGGCGACGCAGGGGACGAAACAATGGACTCTCACGACACACGGCGCGTGCCTTGCGGGGCGCGGGGCGCGGGGGACGCGGGTAATGCAATATTTGTTCGGTGACACACGGGTGACACGCGCGCGGTCTATTGTGCACCTACAGCCAGAAGTAACGCACTGATGTTCAGTTTTTTTAGAACCCCTTTAATAGGTATGGGGTTTATATTATATAGTGCATAATTATGGAACTGGCTTTTATATTATTTGATGGGAAATCAGTAAGAAAATGTTTATAAAGTTTTAAGTCAAAATCTATGCTTTACCTTTCATTTGTAAGTATTGTGCTAATTTAAGAATTATTAGTTTAACTTGGCATGTTAGTGTTTTTTGTCCCTTACAAATAAAATCAAATATAATTTTAGTTACACATATCATATAAGAAAAAAAACAATTATTCATCTATTACCTTTAAAAATATTTTTTACTACTTGCTAGTAACGGTTTTTACTTACTTGAAATAGATATAAAAAAAATATTCGCCAATGTTCCAAACCTCTGTCCCACACGCTAATCCTTGCACATGGGGTGCAACGATAAAAAGATAATGCGGGCCGGAGTCGCGTGCGCATCAAAAACTGGCTTTAATGACGCACCTATACAGGCGGGCTTATCGCGCCTGCGCGCCACAGCGTCCGCTGAATACAGCAAAAATAACAAATGAGCTTAATTATAATACCTTGGCAAGGGGTGCGCGAGTAGGGAGCGGTGTGACAAAATAAACATGCTGGCAGGAGGTCCCGACGTGTCCCGACGTGTTTTTATTGGCGATGCGTGCTGAGCAGTCAATGTCGCGAGAGTAATGACGAGAATGGATTTCGGAATCCCCTGCCATTTGACGGTAATGATGATTTCTTATCTGTTGAGGAAAAAAATGTTCTTGTTTTCAATCGTGCCGTGCTTGTTTTTTATACCGTTTCGAATAACGGTGACGTAAATATCAATGTTTCTGTTTTCGAAGATATGCTTCAGACTCGTATATCACAATGTTTATGATTGAGAACACGTAAATTACTATTCGCTAAGATTTATTTGTGTACATGTTATTAAGTTCTTTATTGTACAACATTGAGATGAAACTTTCTGAGTTAAGGTACTTGTAAGTTACCGACAAGAAGTAGGCGCGTGTAGTACATACACAAGGAGCTGAGCTGTTGAGGATATTCCTGCCGTGGATGAAAAATAGCGGTATAACTTATATAAACCTTTGAAAGTTTAGGTACTTTTGACCAGAATCTACTTCTATCAATATAATTATGACAATAATAATATTGTGTTTTTGGTGCCATTAGTAAACTTTTTATCGACTTTCAAAGTTTCAGCGTTCGTCGTTAAATTCCAACAAAGACTTTAATTAAAAATAGGCATCACATACGAGTACAAACAGCCAATAATTATGTTCAACAATAATGACTATCCGTACATTGGAAACAACAAGCTTTTCAGTAACACCCCCAATGCTCACAGATTTATACCGTAACCGGTTAGTATTGTTCGCACGCGTTATAAATCATGCGAATGTGTCGCACGGACTAAAAATCATTGGGAGAGTAATTTATTGTAGGTGAGGGGTGCGGGAAGGTGAGGGCAACTTTTTGTGAACTATTGTGTGCCGGTCGGATTCCGGTTAAAATCGGTGGCTTTGTCACCCTCTGGCGTGCAGACGTCATTGAGCGTCATTCAATTGTTTCGTCGGCGTGTGACGTCCGCGTCGGTGAGTGACGTCGAGATAGTATTAGATACTGAATTGACGATTATTATTGACGATGGTAATAGGAAATGTTTTGATCGGTTGTGCACTATGCTGTGTGATTTGGATTATTATTTTTTAGGTTGCTTTGTTGTGATGCTATTACAATACATTCATGTTACAGTACGGAGTAACTACAATATGGAGTTAATAATAATTATTATGACATCAAGTAGCATTATCAAATATTATTATCTAGTTCATTCAATACAATAATTGGGAATATTTTAGAAGCTTGATGAAAATGCTTCTTCAATTTCACATAACCGGTCAAGCCTCGGAAAAATCAAAACAATTTAACAACAACGGCGATGCGTTTAAAAACGCCGGCCGGGGCCCGACCCTTTAACCGTATTTTTCACTATGCCTCATGAATTAAAAGCTATGCTATGACAAGTTATCCACGCATCCCAGCGTTTGGCAACAAACTCATACGCGGATTCTGTTTTCCCATCGTCCGTTTCTTCTCATTCGCTGGCAGGTTGGGGCGACAATCTAATAAAGTGTCCCGCACCCCGCTGAGACTGTCCGATTACGTGCTCCAAATCTTGTTACCCTACTCTGATTAATATTATGGCCGTACTCGTGACACTTGACGCCCAGTTTTATAAAATTGAAAATGTAATCGAGTTACGTGGCGATATGTGTTCGGGTATCATCATTGTCTGCACATTACATGATCTGAGAACTTATTAGAAGCAAGCGTTCAGTTGTTTTATGTTGTGTGTTAGGTTAGAGCTTTAGTTGATGATGTGTTTTAAAGAACACTTGCCTTTCTATCAATTAAACAACTCTGCATATCGTAGTATTGATACTAAAAAGTATCAAGTACAATTCAAATATAAAACGTATTTTCAATCGTTCAAAGGTAAATAAAAATTCATTGCAACAGCAATAGACTATCGATAAAGCTCAATCGACAACGTTTACGAGGTGTAAAGGCCCCGTACGAGGACACCTCCCCGCGGCCTCGTACGGTGACACCTCCCTGTGGCCCCGTATAGGAACGTATTGACGACTGTAATAGTCGCATCTGTACGCGTTTCAGTTCGCTGCATATTCGCGTTATGGGATTTGCATTGGCTGCAGATGGTCGGAATAACAACAATATAAAATTATAAAACAAATAGTATTTTTTAACCATCACAATTTCTCTTATTTGTTTTCCTATCCTACTAATAATATGAATGCAAAAGTTTGAGAGGATAGATGGCTAAACGACGGACTAGACGTCTAAATGACGGCTAAACGGATTTGAATGGAAATAGGCACAAAGGTAGATTATAGACTGGAACAGCAGATAGGGTACATTTTATCCAGGTAAAATGACGAGATCCCGTGGGATAAAACAATTAGAAAGCTTGTGTACTATAATTTTGAAAATCATTGTTGGATTTTACAATACAATATACATAATAGGATCAGTGTTAGAACTGTAACAAATAGTACAATACACCTAGTGATCGTCATATAATTTACTAGCATGCGTCAGTGAGTGAAGCGACTGCATTACCGGGGAGGCGGTTTTTACGACAGCTTACACTGTAGTCGATCGCTGAAACTGTCGCGAGCGAGCGCCGCCGTAGAGTAGCTGAACACAGTTAGACAATAAACAACGAACAATATTGTAAAGACATTCAGTTTGTTGATCAGGTGGACGGACGATGTGATTACGAAATAAAGACGCTAGATGCAGGGCGGTTCGAACCGGTCCTTTTGGTAATCTATGGGGGAGGCCTATGTCCAGCAATGGACGTTCTGCGACTGAAATGATTGATGACAGGAATTTTTGCAAATGTTTCTATGTGAATAGTTTAACTTGTTAGTATACTTTTCACTAAAATAAATCTTATGTAAAATCTTTGGACTTTTTTTTTGCTTAAAGTTTGCTTAATATTGCATATTTTTATTGCAACCCCTTTTTAATTTCGTTATTTATAAATACTGTTATACTGGTAGGTACTGCTCTGTGGTTGAACGAATTATACGCAATGCTATTTACCTACTACGCCTAAACTACTCATTTGAATATTCACAGTGATGTGAAATGTCATAATTTATCGATATTGCTTTAGGAGTCGCACAATTTTGAATTTTTTAAATGACTTGCTGTCTATTTTGTATAACAATGTAGGAGATGAGAAAATTGGAATTTCTTTGGTTTTGTTTACAAACGGATTTCCTGTCACATGAAGTGTTTTCAGCTACTCAATTTGAAATGTTGCAAAATGAGTACTCTACCTATCTTTGAGTGAGTAAGTTTTATACCAGGAACTAACGCAAACTAAAAATAAATCCTTTGCAATCCTACTGTACTGAACTCACACATTTTATTCATATACTGTACCTTTAGCTAATTACTTGGTAGTAGCAACTGCTACCTATAGGCAAGGAACTCTATTTTCATTTGTCAAAAATTTTAAATGTTTTTTTCTATACTTACACATTTACATTTTCTTGCATTTACTTTTACTTGTACATTTGATGTCGTAATCACGGAGTTTCCAATTACTTATTTCCATTATGGTGCAATTGACCGGAACACTTTGTTTGATTGCACGATGACTTTCTCGATTCACATTTGTAGAATATTTTTCACGTATAATGTTATAATATAGACATGTATCTGTCTTTTGTATGTGTAATCGTCATTCAGTATGTGTGTCTGTGTGAAGTCAACGCGGTAAGACATACATAAATTAATAATCTGATCCGATTCTTGTACTTAATTTATGAGGGAATTTTAAAAGCTTATCATGTTGCAGTGCGTTGTCTGTTATAATTAATTTAGTGATTATTTAAATAAATACTGTTTTTTTCAGGTTTACAACAAGGATATTACTTGCGTCATCGATAAAGTAAGGAGATTTGGATTTTTATTATTTAATTACTACTACTACAACTACATACTATATAGTCATTTTTCTTTAGCGAATAAAAAATATGCAAGAACGTCCATGCAAACGGTGCCGTATATGAACTACCTAGTAACTTATAAAAGTAAATATTGTATATTTCAGGGCAAAGCACCAGTGTGCAAAGTTTCCCCAAAAGCAAGACGCAGAAGCGCTTCCAGCATAGAGCCGTCGCACGACCCCTACATACCCAGAGACAATACCTTACTGTACAACTGCACCACAACATGCACCCCGGTCAAGTTCACCTCCATGACGGAGCTAACTCACCCGGACTTACTGCTCAAGTCATGTTACGTAGAAATAACAAAAGAAGATGACTATGCGTGTGAAACAATAAGATATAACCATTTTAAAAACGTCGATAAATTACTGTTCTTATCTAAAACGATACCCAGGAAATCTTTCTACTTGGTTGATTGTTTGATTTACTCGGACAATGGGAGAGTGTGCCACAGGAAGGAAGATGGCAAGCTAGCCTCCCACGCGAATCTGGTGGACGTGGCGAGCCTGGTGCGGCCCAACGAGACGCACGTACTAGCGCAGGACGAGTTCATATGTGAGGAAGACGACTTGAAGAACGTTCAATGTGACCTCAACCCGTTCGTGCCCTTCGACGATGGACTGAAGCTGAAGAAAACGATGAAGTTCGATGACAACGTACTACTCAAGACGAAGTCTTATGTCCTCGAACTGAACCGTGGCTGCATTGAAGCGTGGTGCGGGTACGTAGGACACGTATCACCATCACGACGACAATACTCATACGTTCCACCGGGTGGGCAGTCGTTCCGGTGTTTCTATGCTAATAAACAGCAGATATGCAGACAATTTGCTAATCCTCGGGATATATACAACGATCGAAACGTGCTTCTGACGTGAACTCCAAAAAATCTGTATCTACGTTATATTTTGTGTCTGTTGTATTAAATTGTTTGGTTAATGTTGGACTGTTTTTACTGGCACTGTATCGTATCAAATTGATTCAACACTTCTATATTTTTAGTTCTAGTGTAGAGTGCATACGAACTATCGACAGCGCAGTGTCCCCGCCCTCACCGGTAAAGGAGTGTGTCAGCGGCAGCGCGGAGTTTGCATAAAATCCTCGTTTGTCACGGGCCTAATGCGCTGCGTCCGAAGCAGGCCCGCTGCCCCCGAGCCCGTGTTGTGACGAGCCTATGTACTAATAGTGATGGCGGCCGAGACGTCGGGCCTCTTCACTGTGTTTGTCTTTGATAGGGTTACTTAGTACTTTCATTGATACCCAGGTTATAGCTAGCTTACGACGGCATTGTACTAACAAACATCTGATGCTTGATCTGTTTCGATTTTCTAGGTAAAGCACATGTCACCTTATAATTATTGAATACCTTTTCCCCTAGAGCCATGCCTAAATAGATACTCTTTAGGTAGTAGCAATAAGTTCGCACGCAAGTTTTCAAGTAGAATTAAAATATTAGTAATTTACAGAGGTCTCTTTGTTTTCGAGCCCTCTTTGTTACTTATAACTAGAACAGTAATTTTATTATAACTACAAAAGTACCTATTCTAAACTCAAACTAAATCAATTAATACAAATATCAAAAGTTATTTCAAAGAGCGTTTGAAGTGGCTCCATTCACCTCGTCATCAAACAATTACCCAAATATTAATACTGTAACACATAATCGTATTAGAAAGTTCTCAACCGCCGCAGTGAGTAAGTTTCGTTAAGACGTGAGACGCAAATTCATCTCGTTGGTCCATTAAATAGAAGAGGCGCGACTTTGAAGACCTCCACATAAACACTTCAATAAACGCACATTAAAAGATATGTCTCCAATTTAACTTGAATTTATGGTCACCGTAACTCCTTTACTATGCATTGGTAGAACCCTACTCTGATAACATTTCAAACAAGCTATACATTGCTGGCTACGTTCTAGAACCTACATCTTTTTTTGGGTGAGGTATGGTGATGGATGTTGAAGATATCAATATTTTCTTATAAGTTTCGGCACGTTCTATTGTGCGTTGACTTAGGTTTAGGTACTTAGTCCCCCACGAGTGTTCGGCCCATAAACTTTTAGAAATGTCCCGTTTATACTTCATAAAATTTATATGCACTTTTATTTCATCAATAAAGATCGATTTGACTATTTTGTTTGTTGCAGTGTCGTTGAGGGGTTAGCAAGGTATCGACATGTTTAATGTGAGGTGGACTGACGTGACTCATGTTTTGATTTGAATACTCGTAGTATCGATTGATTTTATTTTTTTTCAGTTTCTTTTTCAGTTTGTAGTTTTTGGTCAACATCAACACGTACTCGTACCCGACGTGTTTGAATGACCAGATGTATAAACGTGTACTAGGCGAAAGGAATATTTAAGGATTGTAACAGGTAACATTCTGTGGTTTCTGCCTACCCCCATGGGAAAAAGGCGTAAGTTTTTGTACATTACACATGCACGTACATTTTCATTTACAGTTCATCATGTAAATAACAAATGTTACATAAACATACATAAGTACAAAATATCGGTCAAATCAGTTCACCACTCAATAAGTTGAGCGTCGTTTGTCATTGATTTGCAATCGAACACTTACATTGTATTGCAGAGCTCACACATCACGTTTGTAAATACGGAACAACAATGATTGATTTGTTATTCCGCGCTCAAATAGCCCAACAGAGGTCAGGGCACACGGTAACGACAATGACATTCAATAAAAAAAGACCCTGACTGCCTGACTGACTTCGTTTTTATAAAGACCAATCAAAGGTTATGGTCATAGGGACCATAAACCACCTTGAAATGATTACCTCGTGCATAAAATGGCAATATTCGTCTCACCATTATGTAGAGAACAACCATTTAGTTAGCTTTAAGACTGCTCACGTTTGAGAGATCGTAAATATTAAGTTTTGATGGGTGTATGATGTTTTTATTAATGATAAAAGTGGGATTGTTTTTGGGTTCGTTGTTATGGGGAGTAAGGAGAAAAGAGTGATAAACTGCAACAAAATGCGACACAATGATGCAGATAACACTGGTAGAAATAAGATAGAGAAAACCATACTCTAGGCATTGTATTCGATGCCATTTAGCAAAAACAATGAAACAGTTTAGGTCACTCTGAATCTTAAGGTTCAATCAATCTTTATTTGTGAACACACGTATTATAACGGAGGTATAATAGTTGAGCTCTGTGTCTTATCAATGAAAATGGTGTACAAATATATTTTAATAAATTTATTCTCAATAAAAAACATAATAACTATGTTACTAACTTGGTCATCTTAGCCTTTTACTATGCTATAGGTAGGTACCCATTTATAATTAAGTTAAACCCGAGCTACACTCTTAGCAAGAGGTGTCCAGTAACCATAGCAACAGATCTTAAGAAACACAAGATCTGCTAACACAGTTACTGCTATTGATGCAGTAACATCGTTACCTTCCCCTGAAAGGGCTGGCAGACACAAATTAACGATATCCGTGATATTCTCGTTTTGATTCGCTGTCGTGCTCACGGCTTTATGTTAATTTAATATTATATTTGGGAGGGTAGTCTGAATGGGGTGAACATGTTAGTAATGGTTGATTTTATACAAAGTGAAAACGACTTCACGTGCTGTTTGTCTAATGTGAGTGAGTGTACGTATTGTATTCATATTTTAATTTTTTTCGTATCATATTTTTGTTGTTAAATTTTAGCGGTTGCGAACTAACTTGAATTAATAGAAATTTAATGTTGTATTACCTAGATATGACATGGTGGTTCAAATTTCAGTTCAATAAAAGATTTGTGTATACCTAAATAAATAAAATAAAACAAAATTCAAGTATAAGTAAAACTATGATTTACATTAATTGCCGTGGAGGAAAATTAATTCTTACTATAATGTAGACCTGCCTGATCTAGGTTTATGAAAACCTGTGTTTCAGGCCATCAATTTACTTCAAACATTTCAAAAAGAGGACATTAATAAAATTAGTAACTAAATAATTTACAATCATGTAAATAATGACTGTTTTCACGATAAGCAGGACTAAGACGTGGCATAGTTATTATGATAATAAAGTCTTTTCTTCTTTATTTTTTAAATACTATTTGGCTATGTTTTGGATTTTTCACTAAAATATAGTATCTGAAGTCAACAAGACAGAGCCTGTATTTCAGCTATCCCGCAGCTAATCCGTTCGATCACAACATTGTAGTCATTAAGAATAATGAAAATGACGAAAAAAATGACTTGGAGCTTATTCATACATTGCAAGTAGTGCATGCATGTCCTTCCTTTGTGTGGAGTAAAGTGTATGTAAGTGTTAATATAATTTGGTAAGATTACAACAAACTTTATGAAAAATAAAGGTCATCTATCTACCTATACATTAATATGGTAATGCAGATCGATTTTAGTAGTGCCTATTCACAATCAGTGCTGCCCTTCGCTCGCCCCCCTGCGCCCTGCACCCTGCGCCCTGCAGTGTCCCCTGCGCCCTTCGACATGTGAGGAAGGGCGAGGAAGGGTAGGTCGCGAGAGTGCACCACTGTACCTACTGATGATTGATTTAATTTCACTTTTAGTTTTAGAGATTTGATTAGAGCTGCTGCTTTTGACAAGCTATCAATTTGATGACCGTCAATTTTAGTTGAGTGATCAAAGAATTTAGACTAATGAGTATTTTTTTTATAATTAAAAGCTTTCCCTAAAAGTACAAATATATCTTTGGGGGTTTACAAATATATCAAATTAACGACACACCTAACCAAACCCGGATCAAGTACCTGTAGGCCATAACCACATTTATTCCCGAATCGAATCCGTGTCAGACAGTGCAGCAGCCTATCGCTTCGTTACATGTATTTAAAGTGTAGCATACTAAGGCATTCATGCTAAATACAGTCGTCCGTATAATCAGTCTTGATTATTTCAAAAAGATAGTGAAGACAAATGACTTGGCAGGGATTAGACTGATTAGATGAATTTCAAATATGTAAAATACGAGTCTGAAGACCATACCCGAAAAAGTCATCATTGTAATGAAACAACAAGACAATACCAAACACATTGTCATAAGGATTGAAGAGTCAAACCATTTATCACAACCGCATCAGTCAGCCGAACTTTACATAAAGCCGAGCCACGCGATGCTCAGTAACAAAACTGTGACCGTTACTGATCAAATCCCGACTCGCACCGAGGGCCCACACCTCATCGCAGCAAGCCAGGGGGACTAGCACAAAGGCAAGGTGCACACGCGGCGATCGCCCGCGTCAAATCTCCGACTATTGTGTCGCGTCGAATGTCGCACGTCGCATTGTGTCCGTCGCCCTCGCTCGCGTCAACGACATTAAATATTATTATTATGAGATTTACCGCGTGGAAAATTGCACTTATTGTTAGTTACGACTGTAATATTTCATGTGATTATGAATTTATTTTTATGTTAATTATGTACGTGTGTATAGGTGGAGGGTTTGTTGTATTACTATTATCTAAACGTAACGAGTAACGGTCTTCTTTTTATGTACACGAGTTGTGTTTTGTTTTTTATATACCCATCGCAAAAAATTATAGTGTAGCGAAAGGGGTGTAGACAAATAAAATTATACCTCATCCGATGTGATTCATTCTATTTTTTCATTTAGTACCCTAATGAGTGCTAAAGAAGTGTTGTGGGTGGGTACATCCTAAACTTGTATAGTAATCAATTATTTGGTCCAAATTACTTGAATCTAGTACTGGCTAGATTTTCTGGGGACAACTAGTAGAAGATGTTGGAGATGTTGTATATTGTGAGTTTGCAGCGTGTCATAAGATGCTATACGAGTAGTTACAAAGTTTAACAAAAGTTAGTAGTTATTTAAATCTCGATTTCCTATGATTGCACCTAACTAACCAAATCTCAGGAACTTTCATAAGAAATACTTTTAGGCTAATACAACAATACCTAAAATGATTTTATTCCATTTAAAACTATATGGACTAGTCATCATTATCAGTGACTAAAACACACACATTTTCAAAGCATTTAATCTTTTCAAAAACAAATGAAAACATAACAATTTTACTTTACCTAATCAAATTAACAATATTCAAATCCATCCATCAGAGAAAACAAGGATTTTTAATCGGCCGCGATTCGACGGCGGCTTAGCTCCCCCGTGACGTTGGCGCATTAGTCGGCCGTCGACAGTGTTGGCGGGTGCTGGGAACTCGCGCTCACGAGCGGCGAGCGACAGTGTGGCCGCGGCTTTATAATCGATCTGATGAAGGGCAAAGTTGAAGAGACCTAAGTGGATATTGACTCAAATAGAGGTAGCCAAGAATTTAGATCCACAAATAATTTTTCACAGTACAGATTTTATGAATCAACGTAACAGTCATGAGATATGAAATTTTAATACACTAATATAAAGAAATACGGGACATATATCTCAGCCTTCTCTGTATGAAAAGAAACTTTTGCCCTGCAGCGGGGCAATAAATAGGCTGGTAGGTATTATTTATTATCTGTTTTAATTATTATCTTCTCAGTATGAAAAGGACAAATTATGAAAGAGTAAGTAAAGCTTTTCAAATAAGCTTTACTTACGTTATAAGTACCTATCTGCTGTAATATAAAATAAATAAATAATAAAAAAACCGCTATTCGTTATTATGTTGCAAATAGTTATGTTTTACATAAATAAAAAATAAATAAAGTGTAAATAAACAAACTTGCTGACGTTCAATTGTGTTTAAGTCATTTCTCTTCCACATCTATTCCAACCAATCTATAGAGATTTAAATAAGTATAAATAGTGCGTAGGTAGCGTCCGCGACAAACAATAGGTGAGGGTGTAGGGGACGCACCGCGACTAATCGCCTTTTCATCTGCGCACAATCGCAGCGCTGTGCACGGCTTTATTAATAATGCGCTGTTGCTTTTTCACATGGCTGGCGATTAAAAGAGTCAGTCAGTTTTAAATATGTTTATGTATGGAACAAAATGTTATTAAAAGTTTCGGAATTATTTTGTTAAAGTTGTTATGCATATTGAAAGAAAACGCCAAAATTTTTTTCTTACAGTTTGGCTAAATTACGTTAGTGATTAAGACTGCATTTTGTTATTTTTATTTTGTACTTAGATAGCTATTAAGATCTGAATCTAGCAATAATGTTGGCATCTAAAATTTTTTTTAACAAGTCTAAAAGTTTTACGCTCCTTATCAGAACAGTAGTCTACATTCGATCTATATCAAAGTGCAGTTGAAACTGTCAAGTGTATACATCATCACCCGTCAGGTAAGGGCGTATGTGTGACAAGCTTCTGACTTCACGGTTAAGAATTAATAGAAGAAAATGTTCTCTAGGATTTTTTTTACCTAGTCTCTCGCCTTTGTCCGATCCTACAGATTTTACACTAGTATTTGGTGTTATAACTAGGTATTTTATTACAAACCCGAATTTGCCTTATGTCTTTCGTTTTACAACATGTTATTTGTACGATCCAACAGATTCTTCCATAAATCAACGATCGTTAAAAATACAGTTTTATGAAAATGAAAATCATCATCCAATGCTACATTAAGTCTAACAATAGTATGTAGCTACTACTATCAACGTATCCTCCATTGTGCCGTCCCACCGTCCCACCGTCCGTCCACCGCGGCTGCTATCAGCTCGTAGGGATCTTTTCATTAAGGTTATCTGGCGGCGGATCTTAAAAACGCCACGTGGACAGCCTCCCGATGTGTGCCACACTTCAATGAGATTATGTGCTATGTGGGAGATTGGAGCAGTACTTACTTTGAAGCTCGTTAGCTACGTGTAAGGGACTGCGAGGTAAAAAGTTTTTATTTAATTATGTTCATTCAAGATTAATAGCACAAGTATCTAATTGAGCTTTAGGTTATGAGTTGTAATCAGTCTTTTATGAATGGGTCCTAATAATAAGAAACTCAGGATATACTTTTCCCTAAAGTCCGTTGCTGAAAACGGTGGTTGGCAGTTGTTAATTAATTAAAACGACATAACTAGAAATTGGCAAGATTATAATGTTCTTGAATTACTACAAAGTTCCATGTATTTAACATGATTATCTACATACCTACTGACCAAAATCGTTTTTAAATTGAAAATCAAAAAGACCACGATGATCTTGAACAATGCCCGTTAAGTGCACCTCTCTCACGGGGTCGGGTAAGCGCACGACTTATCGGTAATTAATAATCGCACTCGCGGCAAAAACGATTTTAATTTGCGCTACACGTGCGTGCCGAATGGCGGCGCGTGCGCTCGCTTGCAGGGGATGCTGTGTGGGAATTAAAATATGGTTTGTTGTGATACCTACGTATTGGTGCTGTACCTATATATACGTAGTTAGAAATAGGTGGGTCATTGGAGAAATAAATCAAATTGTTGGTATTCTTTAGTTTTTGGTAAATTCAAGCAAAAAACTTATAGGGAAAAAGCGCTATTCCAAAACCGCAAAACGTCCACAAATCCCTAACGTTTACACAAAAGTGCTACATTCAAACATGGACAGCACAACGAGTCGTCGAACACTTTTATCAATGTTCGCTTTTCAATAAACCTCTAACAAACTGGCCAGTTGACTCGCAGCTTTTTTACGCCAATAGAGTCGCTTCCGCCGCCGAACGGAAGTGGCCCGGTTCGGCGCGACCGACAACAGGAGCGCTTACCTTAGTTTTTTATTTGTGCCTTCCTGATTTATGGTTGTTTTGAATTTGTTTGGGCCACTGTGTCCACTGTGTCCACTGTGCCCGCGCCAAAATGCTTTCCACACTTTCAGGAAATCTGGACACGCTTTTTTTCAATCCAACTCGGGAACAAGTTGAAAATTCTAACTTGCAGATACACAGTGTACGACAAGTTGTATGCGACGGATTTATATTACAAATAAGTTAACACGACCATCAATGAAACTTCACTAAAAGTCACTAGCGGTTCATTTTAGGTGTAATGGATCACAGTAGTGAGGGTAAATAAGTTCAGGTTACCTCACGATCTTTTCTTTCACCGATGTCTAAGAAAAATTTAGAAAGTACCTACTCATGTCAAACATGGAGGTACAATAGAATTCAAAAAGTTCCACCCCACAAAGAGATACCACTCGCCACAACCACGTATCTGATACCAAAGCACCCACACCTAATACCTCACAATAGTCCTAAAGGAAACTTTAAAGCAACACAAAACCTCTCTCGCAAAGAATAAACTGAAAGAGCGCAAAACACTTTCAAAAAAAGTACAGCGAAATATTTTTCATTAGGGCCGAGCCAAACAATGACAATTGAATCTCGCGCACTGTACCTTCCGCGGATTACTGCGACTTATTGCGACTCGACAACCGTCCCGCGTTCAAAAGAATAATATGTCTTTATAACGGATCCCGTGGCTTTCCCTGCCTTACTTCTTACACATTTTTCAGTGAAATGTGAGAGCTCCTTTAGTTTTTCCACGGTCGTTTCATTCGAAATTCAACTCAAATCCTAAAAGTCTACGTCTTCTTTTTCATTGGACCGCTGCCTGGGAGAATAGATTGCATTGTCTTGTGACGTAAATCATTCTGGAATAAGACGCGTCAAGATGAGCACACGAAATTGTACTTTGAAATTGAAGTGTAAAGGTCAATTTAGAATGTTTTCACGTAGCGTATGTGATATTTTTATATGTAATGGGCAGTCTCACGTGGTAAAAGGTCACTCTTCCCGTGACGGACGAATTAAATTTATAAAATGAAAGAAAGTGCCACGAGTTGGATTGTCTCGGTATGTCTTAGGAACAAATAGGTATATGCGATAATTATACATACGATAATTTATTTAGTAAATGTCGCAGAAGCAATAACTGTCTAATTTATTAATTGTTCTGTAACTTTTTGATGCATAAATCCTCTCAGTGTATCGATATAATTATAAACAATCACCAAAAGGTTCCTTCACTTTTGCTTCATTACTTAGGTTTAGGTACATAGTTTCAGTCTAAAAATATCCAATAAAAAAAACTAATTTGGAATACTTAGGTACCAGTAAAGAAAGCTAAACAACACCTAACAAAGAAAGAATTGTCATCACAAAATGTTTTGGAGATCGTAATGAAAACGGCAACAATATAAGAGAATCAGAACTTATCTCCAGGCCGGGGAATAAAGACGTAATTTTATTACACTATACACCTTAACTCTATAAACATAATATTTCATTTGCACAATTGTTTACGATCTCTGGCCCACTTATTTCTCTATTCTTGTTACTCTCCAGTGTATGGTATATTTTGGTCTCTTTCTAAATAAAGGTGCGTTCGGTGTTGTGTTTATTTTGATCGCGGTTGACCCTCGGGTAATGATGATTGGTTCGCGCCACTAAATTGGAGGTGGCATGGACACACGAATTCACTTAGTGGTCATAGTGGTGCTGCCACTGTTTTGCGGTAATGTTGCACATTAATAAGCGTCACGTGCATTCGTGCATGCCATTTTGTGTCAAGAGTTACTTGTATATTTCCTTTTTCTTATTTTTGGAAAAATAAGGAAGCTTATGTCTTAGGCGTCTTCTTCAAAGCCCTGCTACTCTGATATTACTGTCGAAACTTTCACTTACTACTTTACAGTTGGTTTCATCACATTTAGATTTATTTTAAATTCTTTAAGTAAGTATTTCATTATTAAATTCACGCCATTCGGTGCCTAGCTTTTCAAATTCAGGTATAATAAAGATTGGTATTTGTTCATTAAGCTCCACTACACATTCACTAGCGCCCCTCTTCCCCCACATATGTTTTTATAGTCACAAACAGAAGACCTGATGAATATTTATTATTATGCCCATACACATTTCCTAATAGCCCGTGTACATATACGGCGTAATTTATAAGCATTATATTGTATAGTATAGATTCATATCGAGCTCGCGTCATTACCTTCTCTTAGATGTGTTCGTGAAAGAATATTTTTACATCCAATTGGTTCAGGATAGAGGCTTTGTATCGGGATTTTTATGTTTTTGTTTTTATTGAAAGGCTTATTAGAGTAGAGTCGTCTAGTGTGTTATGTGTTGGTTTCAAAGGAGTTTTTGTGTTTACAGTTTGGGTAGTATCTGCGATCGAAAACAAGCCCATAGCTTACTGAGTCAATGAGCAGCATCAAACGTCAGCGACATTGTGAGAACTCACTCGTCTCTCTCACAATATTTAAACAATTAATTATTCTTTTCATTGTCAGTGGAGCGGTAGTGTTGCGAATGTGGTTCAGTTCTCGCACGCGGCCTGCTCGTCCCCGCACACGGCGCTGCCCTCACGTCACTATGGTAGAATGCCGTGCCTAATTATGACTATAAACCGCCACGTGACTCCGAGGGATGGAAGAACCTCTCTAGCTCTGACAGCCAATTGTTTTGGGTAAGAGATTTCCAATTGTGGGCGAATAAGGGTAGGTGAAGCAGAATTCCAGGCTGTGATAGAGAATTAGAAATTGGGGTTTCTTAGTGTCGTGTATTAGTGGAGACAAAAGTGGTATATTGATGAAATACTATTAGTAGGATCATTTTTTTATCATCTTGGAATTTCACTAGCTCTCTTCTAGATAATATTTTAAAATAAATAAATAAATAAATAAATATCTTGGGACAACTCACACACGGCTATCTGATCCCAAGCTAAGCAGAGCTTGTGTTATGGTAACCAGACAACTGATATACATACTTATATAATCTATAAATACATACATATTATAGATAAACCACACCCAGACACAGAACTAACAATCATGCACATCACACAAAGTTTGTCCTGGGTGGGAATCGAACCCACGACCTCCGGCTTAGCAGTCAGGGCCACTAACCACTAGACCAACAGGCCCGTCAAATCAATCAATAAAAAAAAAATCAAATCAATATTGCATTTGAACTGTTTTTGGTTACACTAAAAATACCTTGGATGACAACTAACTTTACTAATGCATGACTGTATATGTATACCTTCCTATAGATAGTACTAAACACTATCCACTAAAAATACACGGGTTTCCTTACTCGCTAAAATTTTATCAAAAATAGTCGAAATATATTCAGGGCCTAATGGATATTCCCAGTTCAAATCATGACGATATCTATATCCATCCACATCAAAGCAAACATACATAACCTTTATATTCGCTACGAAAATATTTACCTGTCCATAAATACGTCCGGACACGTCGATGCAATATCCACACATTAAAAAATATCCCCAGTGCCGGCCACCTATTCAGTTTTTGATATAGCACTCTACTTGCAAACCATTTTCAACCCTCACATTGCACAACACGTTTCATATTCCTCTGTATTATTTTTCCATGTGATGGAAAATAAAATTCATCGGAAAGTAGACTTCATGTCGGAGGGATAAAGTAAGATTTTGTGTGAATAGAAAATGTGTTAGCAAGAGTATGTCCAGCAAAATGAACTGCGGAAGATGTATGAGGCAGCGGATTAAAAATATTTGTACGCGCCATTATACATGGTGTAATGAAAACCCTAAACGTGCCTCTTTATTAAGTGCTAGCTTTTACCCGTGGATCCGTTCGTTTTATTCATATTTCAGTTGATTTACATGAGGAGATTGTTTAAGCACTTGCTGGAAGTAATTATCATAATAAGGAAAAGCGATATGAAAAAATATGGGATAACGGGTCGAAAATAAAAATGTATGAAATATAATCTCACATCAAAATACTGAATTAGATACTGGTGTAATTAATACATTACTATGCAATGCTGTAAAACCATGTTTTAGTATTGAAGATGCTCGAGCTTGCTCAAAAATAACTATAAATATGTTCAACAAACAGACATCACAAAATATGACATTAAACAGAGGGTGGTCAGTTAATTGAAGGCGTGGTTTCAATAAAGATCTTTTGAGGCCTGATGAAGGTCTGACGTCACGATCAAAAGATTTTAAATTTTGTAATTAGAACGTTGCTTCATGTGTTATTGTATGACCGTTATTTGTGACGTAATCCGCTGTGATGTATGGAATATATTGAAAGGGGAGGTTTAACCCTATGTGGTATTAGATATTTTAGATCTACCTTACATTATTTGTCAGATATTCGCGATGATAATGTCCATCCCGAACAAGAGCTTAGACAATCAGAAGCAACGATACCTAGTTATTTTCTAGTGGATTAATAAGTACTAGAACCGAACGTGATGACGTTCCAGAAATAAATTTTATATTGTCTTATATCTTCTTGTATTGAAGAGGTGGCGAGATGCCCTAGACTCGCACTAAGAGAGCTGGTTTGAGGTGGTGCAAGAAAAGAATATTTGGGAAGTCTTTGCGTAGCAGTGGGATATTGTAGACTGGATAAAAAAACTGAGGGAAACGTTGAAAGCATTTCCTAAATCTTAACAGTATCTATATACTTGTAACCGTACTAAAACTCCCCAGTTCTTTGATTACAACAGTAGCACAGATATTCCTCGTGTTATATCGCAGCATGTCTTTGCACACAGGTTGCTGTTCACAAAGCTTCTGTCGTGCGCGAGCATTCATTAGCGCCGAGTAATGAGCCACACTCACCCGACACAGATCACCGACTTATGCTCGGTTCCTATATGCAAAACGAATAGTTTATCTTACCAGTTGTAATTCTTTTGAATGCTTCACTGTCGTTTGTGAAAATTCTGGTGACAATTTTGAATGTAGAAATGTTTAAAACATTATAGATATAAATAAACCCACACGTATGCTGAAAAATAAACTCCAATGGCGGCGAAAATACGAAGGCATTATTTTGAGAATTTGTTTATTAGTATGGTTTACTAATACTGGTCGGTAAGTTTTAGGAATCCGGCATTACTTACGTGCATAATAAAAATCTACAAGCTTTTATTTATTTGAGTTCATTGAAGTCTTCAGAGAAGACCTATCCTTGCTCATTATCACATCCATCTATATAAGCGCTGGGCACTTTTGGTTGTCGCAGTCCCGCTTTACTCTATCTAATACTAATATTTTAGCTACTTATCTAAGAAGGCACAATAGCAGCTAAAATAATTTGCATTTTGCTTTTTCATTCGAATATTTTTTGGTACGTAAGTACTGATCTATATTTCTACTAACTTACTTCAATATCAGTTGTCGAACGTATTATAGGCTCATCTTAATTAAAGATGACAGGACTTTTGCTTTATTTACTTCGGTATTAAAACTTCTTCTTTAGTGTTGAATTGTTTTTAGAGATCTTTGTCTACACTTTTTGAAGAGTTCACCGCATTATCACAGAATTTAAACGTGTCTGTATAAGTTGTATGTTGTGTACTCTCTAGAATTACTTTAGTCTTTGCCGTAGTACATCGGCACCTTTTAAGGCTTTTAAAACGCAGTGCGAGCTAATCACACGGCCGCGCCGCATTGTGGGAGTTGCGCAGATTATCTCACTTTGCTCTCATTATGCACTTCAATAACGTTATTATAGTTACTTATATTTTACTCTTGTAAGAAGATAAATTTTATTATCTATACTAATCTTATAGAGAGGTAAAGCTTGTGAAGTTGTAGGGGGTAATCTCTGGATCTACTGATCCGATTCTAACCACTTGATCACCAATAGCTAACTAAAATTATCAGGAAGTGACATAGGTAGGTTAAATAACATCACGCTACAACACACGGGTGAGGAGCAGTAACGAAATACGTAGCATAACGCGGGAGAAATATGGAATGGCGGGTAGCGGGCAACAGCTAAACGTTTTATAATTCTATAATTATTCTGTTATATTTGAGGATGCACGGTTATTATTTACGTTTGATTCTCAACTAGGCAGCCTGTTTTCAGCAAATATGACTTCTTTTTTTAATTATTCTATCGTCCCGTTGGTACCATGACTTGTATGACAAATGCATTCCTCTTGATGAAATAATGAACCAGATCCCAAATTACACGTCTCCTTCTATTAGATCAAAAAATATAATTCAATACGTTTGTGATTCAGCTTCTTAGATTTCTATTTGACATTTTAATCGATCAGAGTCACATGAAAATAACATGAAGTGTATCTAGTACCACTTCCGATTAATTTGTAATAGTCAGCGAAGGGAATTGGATACCACTGGTGAGTCGAACGGGTGATTAGACAAGATTCAAAGAAAATGCGTCGTGTTGAATGGATCAATAATAAGTAAAAATTACAAAATCACTTCAATTCAGCAAAAAAAAGCCCTTCGCATAATATCTAGCAGTTTATAAAATGTCTTCATTGTTTGTAATAGCGTGTAATCATCATCCAATGATAACCCGATGGTAAGTACTAACACCCCTATGGTAAGTACTTATACCCCGATGGTAAGTACTTATACCCCTATGGTAAGTACTTATACCCCGATGGTAAGTATTTATACCCCTATGGTAAGTACTTACACCCCGATGGTAAGTACTTATACCCCTATGGTAAGTACTTATACCCCGATGGTAAGTACTTACACCCCGATGGTAAGTACTTACACCCCTATGGTAAGTACTTACACCCCGATGGTAAGTACTTACACCCCGATGGTAAGTACTTACACCCCGATGGTAAGTACTTACACCCCTATGGTAAGTACTAACACCCCGATGGTAAGTACTTATACCCCTATGGTAAGTACTAACACCCCGATGGTAAGTACTTATACCCCTATGGTAAGTACTTACACCCCGATGGTAAGTACTTACACCCGTATGGTAAGTACTTACACCCCGATGGTAAGTACTTATACCCCGATGGTAAGTACTTACACCCCTATGGTAAGTACTTACACCCCGATGGTAAGTACTTATACCCCGATGGTAAGTACTTATACCCCGATGGTAAGTACTTATACCCCTATGGTAAGTACTAATACCCCGATGGTAAGTACTTATACCCCTATGGTAAGTGCTAACACCCCGATGGTAAGTACTTATACCCCTATGGTAAGTACTAATACCCCGATGGTAAGTACTTACACCCCGATGGTAAGTACTTATACCCCAATGGTAAGTACTTACACCCCGATGGTAAGTACTTACACCCCGATGGTAAGTACTTATACCCCGATGGTAAGTACTTACACCCCTATGGTAAGTACTAACACCCCTATGGTAAGTACTTACACCCCGATGGTAAGTACTTACACCCCGATGGTAAGTACTTACACCCCGATGGTAAGTACTTATACCCCTATGGTAAGTACTTATACCCCTATGGTAAGTACTTACACCCCGATGGTAAGTACTTACACCCCGATGGTAAGTACTTATACCCCGATGGTAAGTACTTATACCCCTATGGTAAGTACTTATACCCCGATGGTAAGTACTTATACCCCTATGGTAAGTACTTACACCCCGATGGTAAGTACTTATACCCCTATGGTAAGTACTTATACCCCGATGGTAAGTACTTACACCCCGATGGTAAGTACTTACACCCCTATGGTAAGTACTTACACCCCGATCGGTAGCAAAATTAATATTAATAATTTGGGGTCGTCCTTCTTTCCACCAATTACCACATTTACTTAATTGTTGGGTAGTACATTTCTAGTCCATTTTTAAGATTGATAAATCTATAATGGTCTATCTACTTCCTGCATCTTACGTAATTGAAACTGCATTTTTATGACATTGGTATAACGTCAGTTTCCTGACCACTCCTCACAGACTTCCCTAGACATCTTCACCCACAGAAATAGATTAGCATATTTTCTATTAAACCTGATATATTTAACCCAAATAATGTTTTGATGAATTTTAACGACTTCTCTAATAAAAACCAGTCATAACTCACAGTAACTCGTTTAATTTGACAAAAATGTACATTTGTGTGTGGCTGTGACATCCTGTAGTGTTGTGTGAGCAAATTAGCGATGATGTCCGATCGTAAATATTATTAGGTGTGTTAGTTATGGATTTACCGCGGCGTTACTTATGGGAGAGGTGAGGCAGCTTCTTCTTTGATGCCAATTGAGTGATACAGTACATTGTTTACATTATTTAATGTGCAGGTGTAAAGTTCAGACAGATCCTAGATAACATATTTCATTGAAGCTAGAAACAACACTAATTTGCACTAAGATACTCGTAATTCGTCAGTGCACAGGTGCTGATAACATTTAAGATTAAAATTTAATAGCATTTACATAGTTTTCATTATTAATATAGTCTGATAAATGGACGAAAAATTACACGCTACACAAAATTGCTGTATCGTTGCTAGATCTAACAATAGTTGGACAGTTAGACCTTTCGTGGAACCTTCAACAATCTTTAAATATCTCTGCATGGTTCGCAAAGAAAACGTTCGAATTCTATCCCCATTCCAAACGGCTGTGCCCTAAAATTTCTATTACACGAGAACACTTTGCGACATTAAAAGATTCTGACAGTTCCTTTAATACTTTCACGAATACGTAAACTAGTAAATAATTCTATTCCACCTACATGTGAAACTCTCACAATTAGCAGCATCTGATCAAAGGAGCGGATATGATATTTTACGTATGTCGCGACAGACTGACGGACTCGCCTTTTTTATATATACTAGTGTGTATTATATTATATGAATAAGATTCGACGGAAACATGTTATGATTGCTAACATCTAACCTTGCGGAATTTTGATTCCGTGAGATTGTTGCTTTCTAGAAAAATCAATGCTTACGTATTCCAAATAAGCTTGCGTCGGTATGAAAAATATAGTAAAATGATATCTAATCTTGTTGTTTTAATTTAAAAATAATGAGAATGTAAGAAGCTCAATTGACTAGGCTCCCTAGCTCAGCCAATAGTTATTTTGCAAATTGTTATTTTTTTTTATAAAAGGTAATATCTCATGTATATATGGGATAAATGACTATGAATTTAAAAAAAAATGTTTTTTTATTTTAACTATTCGGCTTATAATTTGGTTCCTTTGTTTTTCGTCATTACGAAAAATAACTAGTCCATTTCAAATCTAATACGTATCCAGAGCACTTTTCCCAATCAGTCGAGCGCTACCTTACGATGTCCTCCTGAACCCAATCAGTTCACAAATAACATGGGGCAAGCTGTTAGCACGATCATGGGCGGTGGACCAGACAGTTACTTCGCCCTAAAACGAGTTATTGCTCTGGACATTACGGGCTTGGCAAAAACGGGCCGACATATTGAGAGCTCGGAATGTAATAAAGAGGGTAATGTCGCCGGGAGGGCAGGTTTTTTATAACCACCTTGGAGAGTTCGGTTATGATGGTCCGCATTTGTGGTTTGGAACCTGGGGTGGATGATGCTTGTTTCTTAGACCTGTGTGAACCGTGAGAAGGATCGAACACATTTCAAACCACGTGAAAAGTAATTTCAATTTGGGATTATTTCGTTTTTCAATTTTAAGTTTTTCAAAATAAATTGTAAAAATGTTTGACCAACCTCGCTCTCATGGAAACCAATGATAACGACGGTGCATGCTTGCTAAGAAGTAACCAATTCAGTTGAGACTTTGGGATTGGTTCCTGCAAGACTCATAAAGATTCTATCCACTAGGACCTGCTGTAAAGAATCATCTGCATGAATGACAGGATTTACGAGTAGTTCACCAATTTATGGAGTATGAAGAAAGAACATAGAGTACCTATACTTTCTCTCAGTAATGCCATCGATCTCAGCATCTCAACCCGCAGCCAATCTGTCAGTGTAGCGAGCAGTGACGATTACACTAATTGTAGTGTATAATAAAGCTATAATCGCTGGATTTTTCCGAGCTGAGTGAGCGCTAATGTGGGCTGTATTAACATTAGTGTGCGGTGCCAGTGGTAGAGGGTGATTTGAACTGACCATTTGGTATTTTGCTTTTTCGTCTTTTTCCATAAAAGCACTTAGGCAGTGAATACTACGAACTATTGACTTTTTTGGTAATAGACTGGTTGGAGCACACCTTTTTGGGAATTTACAAAGTACTACTTTTCTTAATACTCTTGTTTCAACCTCTACTAAGAGAGAAAGAGTTTGTTTATTTAAAAAAACCATTTCCTTCATGTAGCCCGTTTGTTAAGGGAGGTTATATAACATCACGAACATCACGCTACCATCCACGGGAGCAAAGAAGTTGCTAAAATGGTATGAGATCTATAATCGCTGACAGTGATACCCTATACTTAAATACCACTTCACCAGAACTACAGCTAATTGGTCAATTATTTCCTTGAGGTTTTGTGTTCTTGTCATAAAATAATCACTAAGTACTCTGTGTTGGTCAGCTTAATGATAATCAGGATCATAATTATAACTTACTATTACAGAGCGGTTTTCACAGGAGGTTAGTTTTCAAGAACAAAATAAATATAGGGCGAACACGTTTCTTAGTCCCGAATATGAAATTAAGTCTTTTTTAGATTAAAAAAACTCAAATCAGCGCTCCTGCTACTCTGTATGTGAACAGTCTTTTGCCCTGTCATGGGACAGTAATACATATAGGCAGTTATTATAATAATGCAGTATTAAGGAGGCTGACATTTTGTAAATTCTTTATGGCAGCAGATATCAGGTTCCAAATCAATTATTAAAATATTAATATTTGGATCAGTTATAAACTAAAAGCTGACCGCAAAAAACAAACAATTAACGATTGATGACGTCACCCAAACCCAAACAATCAATGAAGACACTTAGACGAAATCCCATTAATCTCAGGTACAACATACACCATATTTCTAGGTCATGGAGTGCACTCGACGCGGCAAACATTTTAGCAGAACAAACAGGGGAGGGCCGCACACAGACACACCGGAGCGAGCGGGTTTTTTAACTGGACTGTACGTATAATTTAGTAAAAGTATTTGTTGGATTCTGTAGGTGTTAAATTGAAATAATCTAGTGTAGCATAGTATTTAGTAGTAGTAGAGCTCTTTGTGACGGAGCTCGTTCGGGAAAGTACTACCACCATAACTACTTCGGCCGAAAAGCAGCGTTGCTGCATTCCGGTTTGAAACGTGACATTACAGGCACATAAGACATTTAAACTTTATCTCTGGGATGACAACGCATTTGCAAGCCTCTGGTATTGCAGATGTCTATGACTTCAGACTATGACTGTCTATCAGTGACCACTTAAAATCAGGTGGGCCGTCGAATTGTTAGCCATCCAAAAAGGTTTAAAAAAACTGTTATAGTTTTTATGTTGTAGGTTTTACCTATCCAAGATCGTGTCCTATAAGCATACATATTGCATTTTACTTTTGGTTAAATTTACGGTTGAGGGCGATGCGGAGGATGTTTTTGTTGTCATTTTGTTTTCTTATTATTGTAATTGTTATAGATTAGCCTATTAATCAAGTCTGGAAATATTGTACATGTTTGAAATGTATCAAAGTTGTCAATCATAAAAAATTTCAGACCTTATATTCAACCAGTATGTTAACTGATCTATTTAATAGATAATTCTAAGGATATGAACGTACTTCCAGCATTCAAGTGACTGGGGCAGTTAAACTTACGTCACAGACTAGGACGTGTCCGTCCTAGTCTGTGACGTAAGTCTAACAGCCTCAACGCTGTAGTCAGTAATGTCCTGACCAAAAAATAAAAATGAGGTCCGAAATGAGCTCTACACTGCAAACATAATTAAAAACCTCGACATCCACACTATGTAGGCCACCTATTCATTTTATTCTAGTTAGTTTGTCGTGAGTGTAGTGCAGATAAAATCACATTATATTTTCCGTATGTGCGTGTTCCAAATTGGACAGTATTCACTGTATAAAATGAGTTAGAGAGTTGGAGCCGCTGACGTGACTGGGATGCTGGTTTGTTGGCAGGAGACAGCGGGTAGCGGAGAGCAATGGGGAAGCAACAAGATGAAATACATATTTTCGTCAAATTCGGTTTTAGGGGCACTTCAATTCAACCATCGCACCTGTATTCCCCGAAGGATTAGGCAGAAGTGTAACAATGTACACCCACAGTTTGCCGGTATATTTAGGACCCATGTAAAAGGGGCAGAGCGTTTTGCCATGAACCATCAACAACATTAACATTTTTATTGATTTATTTTACTTCAATTCGTAACGTTAGGAAATACGAAAAACCTTTGAATTACCAACCATACTAACGACAATATACAACAATTCATTAATGTCACTAAGTAGAAAGAATGCTTTGACACAGTCTTATTGTCCCCATTAAGATACAGTCGAAACAATTTTTATGATGTGAATACAATTTACTGTATTTAACACAAGAGCTTATACAGTTCTAATGGACAGAATAATCTAGATTTGTAGAAAATTAACATTTCCGCTCCTCGCTCCGCTCCCCACTAAGCCCGCTGCCCGCGGCGGTTTTACGACCCGCTAGTGATAGTACGAACGATGCACATGAGTTATCGTTACTGCTTAGGTGACTTCGTATGGCCTCTGTCAACATTAACTTCTCCAAACGTTTCTTTTACTTTGGCTGCCAAACGAACATTTTATTGGTCTGAGCTGTTCTTTATGAGGTACTGTTTCATAAGCCAGGAGTTATTTTTAAGAGAACAGACCTTATCTATGCAAGATGGAGGAAAGGGTAGGAAGCCAAGTAGGAAGACAGTTCTATAATTAACTGAAAAGTTTTCCAAAGACACTCTTGATCGAATCTATTTTTAACTTTGTTTGCAGCTGAGATGTGATTGCGAATAGATTTGAATGGTTTTTAATTACAGAGTTTGACCTTTGGGTATATTAGCTCTATTTTTAGATATTCTGATAAAAATAGCTAGTTAGCCTAGTGGTCCTAAGCACGACTGCAACGCTAGGATCTTGGGTCCGATACCCAGGTCGAGCAAAAAGTGTTATTTGGTTTGGGAGTAAGTCCGTAGCAGCTCAGTAGCAGTTCGGATTTGAGCCCGGGCAACAGGCTCGCCCTCAATTACATGGGACCTAAATATACCGACGGACTGTAAGTTCACATTGGTTCACCTATGCTTAACCCTTCGGGGAATGTAGGGGTGAAGATATGTCTATGTCTGATCAAAAACAGGTCCTTACACCTTACTTTTATTACACCTTATTTGCTTGCTATTCGTGCCAACTCAATGTACTACAATGTTTTCATCTATAAGGAGGGTGCTACCAGTCTCTAGTTTCAATACAACGGAGGTAACTTTACTGTGGAGTCGTCGAGTTTATTGAGCACTACAACTACAATGTTAGCGTTTAACTTCAGACGTGAGGTTCATTTTTAACTAGATTTGAATCCGCTCTTTGATTTCACGAGTTTACTTGTGTCTTTATTTGTTGTTTTTAATACTATTCTATTGTTTATTTATTTACTATCGGAAGGTATAATCTTCACTTCTAGGCATTAACTTTTAGGAACGATTTTAATCAAATCTCAATAACATTTTGTTAAAAATACTTCTAATTTTCTATAATTTTTTGAGATTGAATGTCGCTGAGATGAGATTGCGTTTATAATTTGAACGTTTTTTATTGAATATAATAAATCTTCAGATTATTAAGTTACAGTTGTTGTTTCCATATTTGTAAGCTCTTTCGTTTAGGTACCATAAATAATTAATAATTATTAAAGATAATTATAGGTAAAGCAACCATCCCTGGCCTACAAACTAAACCTATTTTGCAAGCATTCACTTTCGTATTTCAAAAGTTTAAGTAGGTACACCCGTACCTAAATATTTGAAGCTTCATTACCAAACCAAACAAAGCGTTGTAAATGAAGTACACTATTAAAACATGGCGTCTTCCTAATACCTAGCTACCTAGGTCTTGTACCCCTCCCCCCCCCGCTGCCCCGCTCCCAGCATCATATTACCTACCGCTCAATCTTCTTTCATAATTAAAGTGGCTTTTACCTCAGTACCCTGCCTCACCCCTCGGGTACCCCACCACCCGTGCCTTGTTGTCACGAACTAGGGATGCAGAAGGTCCAGGGGCCTCAAGCTATTGGTAAACCTACTTCAAGTGGTGAGGATCATGTCAAGAATGTCAACGTTATCTTGGTAAACTGCTTGTATTTTCTCTTCTATCAATAATCAGTCAACCAAAATATAGGTTCATGAATAGATAATCATGGTTAGGGTGTCACCTCTTGTGGTGTGTGTGACCTGTTGGTTCATGGTCCAAGAGGTATCGTGTTGCCTAGTAAATGGATTGTGAAGATCTTACACACACAAACTGACCCACAAATTATGAATGGAGTATGAATAGTCTAAGAATTGAAATGACTGTAATGGTGATCATTCCTCAGGGCAACTTTGAAGATATCATCGATCGGTGAACGGTGAGTTCTTTGTAGGCTGGATCTTAATGAAGTATGATCCCGTTACGACATTACATACAATCACCGAACGTTTTAAGATGTTGACATCATTCTAAAAAAATAATGCCTATAATCTTGATGCCTTAGTTGTCTTCTAAGATGTGGTTCTTCTGCAATTCCTACGTAGTGTCGTTACCTAGGACCTGCGCATAGGTTTACTAGAGTCGTTATGTACCCCACCTTGAGGGGGGGAGGTAGGTAATTGGCAGTTTTTGTTCGCTCTCAAGGAGGGATGTGTTGGGAACTGCGTCTTGAGATATTATGTTTAAAACATCTTGATTAACTCTGTACTGTACAGTGTGGGTAAGTATGTATAAGCATGGATGATACATAAGTACCTATGTTAATGATAATGGTATTCGTGATGGTGGCAGGTATCACAATTTATATAATATGACGTGGTGATAACACTTATTTTTTAGAAGATTAGCCATTCAGGCTAAATCTGCTGACATAAAAAAATCTATCACATACATACACACATACGTACATATTTTGATCACGTTGCAGTGAATGTTTGACTTTTAAAAAAAAATGTTCATATTCATGAGCGTTCAACTTGTGAAAGATTGGCATTGATCTAAATACAGCCTGTATTATGGGAAATTAAATGTGTCAAGGTCCGAACCATTACCCTTTTCCCTCTTGCCAATGCCCATAGAAGCTTTAGCCAAGGGTATGTACCTACCTATTACATTTGTTTCAGTGGGTCAATTTTAATCATGTAGTCGTTGAATACCAGGTAGGTACTCATGTATTCACGATGGACTATAAACGCGCACGTAAACAAAAACAAGAAAAAAACGTATCTTTGTGGCTTTATCGATGAAAGAGACTAAAGTGTTGTTTCCACTTTTTGCATAAGTAGGTAAAGAATAATGGCGTGGAGAACTGGTTTATATTGAGATATTTATTTTATAGGACCGAATATTAAACTAGAAAATGTTCTTTCAGCAATATGGTTTTTAGCCGAGATCCACCGTGACAATAATGATATAAATAGCTTTTCTCTATAATATTCATTCACTTTAAACACACAAGGTTCAATAAACTTAGCAGCGAGGTCTAGAATATCGACTATCCCGTAATACATACCGGCCGCCACCCCGCCTGACCTTCCCAAGGACGCGCCGCGCCCACCTAAGTACTAAATTTAGCACACCTCAAGGAAACATCAATCGCACCAACACATGCGCACAATTTTTCATTGTCCACCTCAACAGAACCACACGAAAAGCGTCACACCGCACCGGTAACACACGCGGAACTGAGAACCGCATTCATAACACGAAATACACCTGTATTGACAGGTATACCTGTCCGCACCTTGCGTCGACCAATCAGCGCGCAGGTTACCTGCGCAGCTCGATAAAAAGGGGCGTGGTTTATGCAGAGGCGGTGGAAATTGTACCTGTGCGCACCTGCAGTGTTATGAGGCAGGTGTGGGTGGTTGCGGGTTGGTCGTGAGTCTTCCAATGGGACGCCAGTGGCGGGTTACCTGAGAGGTGCGATTGCGTAGGTAACGCGGCAGGTATTGGTCGGGCGAAGTGGGTCGCGGAACTAGGTCAGCGGCTATGTGCGCTCTCTTTATGTACTGCTCCGAGGACGCCGTATGCTTCCTACTGTTTTAAACTTAAATTATAGTCTTTGTTTGGCTTCCGTTTACGGAGATTTAGGGGAGGAATAAGACACCTAAGCGCGCAGGATGTGAATGTGGTGTCTCGAGACTGCTTACACAGAGGATTCTAGTTGATAATATATGTTTGTGGTACGAGTGCCTTTTATGCTTCCTTATCGGTAAAGTAATAAAGCAAAATGGTACTTAGGTACATCGCCGGTGCCGTCTTTACAGTCTCACATATTCTCTAGAGCGAATCCAATGAAGCAGTTTGATGGATAATTATGAGTGTCGGTGTGATTACAGGCACATGAGACATTTCAACTTTGTGAGAGGCTTTGCATGTGCCTCTTGTATTTTAGACGTCTGTAAGCAGGTGTGACTACTACTGCTACTACTAGTATACGGATACATTTTGGTACAACATGAACTCCATTGTACAAGTTTCTGTTAAAGAGAACCGAACCGAGAGGTTCTACATTATTTACTCCTCTACTCGTTACAGCAAATCATGAAATATACATAAACATATACCTAGGTAAGTGTACATACCTACCTACACCTTAAAGTGTACCTAAGGCGGTACATGGGGAGGGGGGGTGAGGGGGAGCGACTGATTACGCGGGGGGGTTCTCCCAGGTCGAGCAAGTTTGAAGACAAATTGTGTAGCGGGAGGGGGGCGGTGGGTGGAAAAATTGTACCCCACCACCCGCCACAGCCTTTAAATATAAATAATGGAGATTTTTTTTAATGGAACTGCGACCTTTGGGCTGGGACTTGTGTGTACCTATGTATTTGAGGTCATGGGCTGTGTGCATAGCTGTGAAGAGACCTTAGAGATGCCAGCTGGCATTAGGCTTTGATTGTCGTGTACTGGTTTATTAGGGGATGGTGGGTAGATAGGTAGGTCTCTACTAGATGCCATGGTTACGGAATTTGTACGAAAGAGTCACCGCGGCACTGGAACACAAAGGGCATTAAGAGGAACACGAATGAGTTTTGGTCAGTAAAAGTTTGAAACTCCCTTCCACTCCGCCTAGAACCAAGTCGTAGAAAAAGGTCTTTACTAGATATTAGTACCTACCCGTTTTTTTAAGCCCCCTTAGGTATGATCTTAGTCATTTGACCTGTTTCATTTTAGCCTGGCGACTCTGTCATCTCAGCCCATCCGTACATAAAGCGGTTTGGAAACAATGGATACTCCAGTATTTTGATGGTACAGCATATTATTTTGTTTTCAGATTCGAAAGTATAAAAAAGAATCACATATATTCCCAGCCGCTACCCCACCTAGAGCCAAGTCGGTGGAATCACTGGCATAGGTGAAGTTGTACAACTTGCGGCGCTACTACCCGCAACTTTTGCGAGCCTCTACTCGTTATAAGTTCTCGCTTCCGACTGTACCGGCCTGTTATTTGTGTACCTACCTTTATATATTTTGTGTAATGTTTATTGTAAATGACTGTAAATAATGATCAAAAGTAGGTATAATGAATAAGATACCTTCTTCAGGAATACTAATAATTTACAAATTTAGGTAAATAAGTACTATAACGTCTACTTACAAGCAATATCTGAGTCAGCAAAATCACTTGGAATTTTTTCTTTAGCACATCGATTTAAGGTGCTACATGATTACCTACCATTGCATCGTTTTCAAAATAGGTACCTAGGTACAGAGAGATTTAAATAAACCTCTGTCATTATTCCTCTACAACGGAAACGCCTCCTACAGTCCAGTTTTAAGGAAACAGTCAAGGTTTTCTTTCAATATTTATTTTTGTGTTTATTAACCAT
This sequence comes from Caradrina clavipalpis, assembly GCA_932526535.1. NCBI lineage: Eukaryota > Metazoa > Arthropoda > Insecta > Lepidoptera > Noctuidae > Caradrina > Caradrina clavipalpis. The sequence continues at coordinate 430,573 of OW052096.1, forward strand.
TTAGTTCAGGATCGTCTAAAAAAAGAAAAGTCCTACAGAATGTTGTCAAAACTGTGTCCTATACACGTATTTACATACAAGTGTGCGGAACCTTGTATTTTTCCATAACTTTCTCGTGTTCGGATTTCATATTCAGTTGGGGCATGGGGAAAAAAGCGCCACTTTTTAGACCAACTTGAAATGAATTCACGCACGCGGCGCCAAACGAAAAAAGTGGAGTTTGTGAGGTGACCGCCATCACTGCAGATGGCTTACGTGGAGTGGAGGATAGTTGGATGATGATGTAGCTGGGTTGTTTGACTTCACGACTTAGAGAAGTATAAGTGTTCCTCTAAACATTTTGAAAAATAAACTCAAGATACATGTACCTATGTGCCTTGTAACATCGTGAACGCCTCAGAAGTAAATAATATGATAATATCATTATTCTGATGTAAGCACTTTAAGTGAACAGTTATTTAAGTTCTTATGAGGAATAAAATTCTTTAAAATTTGAACTGCCTTAGCCTAGTGGTCCTAAGCGCGGCAACTACGCTAGAGGTCTTGGGTTCGATTACCAAGTCAAGCAAAACGTGTTATTAGGTTTTCTACGAAATTCTCAGTGGCAGTTTGGAGTTAGGATTTGTGCCCTTTTAATGGCAATAGGCTCGCCCCCTATTACATGGAACCTAAACATACCGGCGAACTGTGGCGGTATATTGGTGCAACTCTGCCTAACCCTTTGGAGAATACAGGCTTGAATAGTCATGTATGTATTTTTTAAGCTCAAATAACGTTGATTTTTAAAACTGACCACGAGTTAAACGTATTGATAACTCCTGAAAGTTGAAACTGTCAGTTACATGAGTATGCTAGTCATCACTGTAGAGAATGCGTTAGAAAGATACCGCTAGCCATGGTATTCAAAGCGAAGGAAATAAAGGTGCACCATTATCGTGAGACGTGAGAGAAATTCTTACAAACTGTGAGTTTTCTTGAGACGGCAAGCCGTAAAAGATATGAATTGTTAAGATGCTTTTCACATGGGCCATATGGTTTATTTGCACTGACAATGCAAAGGCAGAACTAAAGGCTAAATAAAAATGTTTTATTTAGAACAACTTAATATTAATCCATAATTTGGTTAGTTAATGTTTTGAACTGAAAGTGATAATAATGTTAGTAACTATACCTATATCTGCCGCAAAGCACCGTTGCTGTGTTCCAGTTTGAAGAGTATGGGTGCCGGTGTAATTACAGGCACATGAGACCTTTTTTCTCTGGGATGGTAACGCATTCACAAGACCTCTGGTATTGCAGATGTCTATAGGTAACGGTAAAACTAAAGTGAAATTAATGAGTATGAAATTTTTGCTAAGACGTCTCGACTGTTAGAACTAAACCTAACTCCTTATAGGATCAATCCTCAAATAAATTGCCTTATCATATCTAGCGCAAGATGAATCTGCCGATAAAATTAGCAGGATACTGTTGTGATTACCAATTACATAGGCACTTACTTACTTCACTACAAACCAGCCATTTTTTACTAAAAACTACACTCTTCACAAACAAATTTCCAAAGCCCAGAATAGCCTTTAGAATTCCGAGAACTCCATGTAGTAATTGCACCACTGCTGTAGGTATAATCCACCTACAAAAGGCGGTGGCACGCGATGCACCGAGCTTATTAAAACATGTCCGTGTCGCTATGTCTAATTTTCCGGTTTTGCCCGCGTAGATTGTCCTCTACCCGTGGGACGCAAGCTATGTTGTGTAGGTAACTGTGGATGGATTTATGTGTACGATATTGTGTACCGAGTTTGTTTTATAGAGCTTTTTGTTGTGAACCTTGTGTTCAATTAAAAGTTGTAAATACAGTGAAGTTTTAGGTCAAATCGTTTATTTAGATTTTGTTGTGTTTTTTATTTAGAAGGTAGTACTTTTGGAATAAGTGCAAGTATTTTTTTATAATAAAATGATTACGATTGGTTAAAATTCAAAGTCAAATAGACCAATAAAAGGCAATTTCAAACGTCATTTATGAAAAAGAAAAGAAAAAATGTATCTAGTTGCCAAAAGAAAAGATAGTTTACTTATGGAGAAGAATGGGCGAGAATTTCAATTTACTATAATGATCTGTTAATTAATGTAGGAACCGTATTTAAGTAAGTATGGCGAATACTTACTAAGCATTAGCATTATATATGATCATTTTTGCATTAAACATAACAATATTTCCATAATCCACTATAAATACCAGCTAGAACAGGCTCTTGACCCACTCTCGTTCATCTAAATAAAGCCTAAAGTGGGCCGTGCTTTGTGCTGGGCTAACGCGGCGTGACGTCATCAAAGCTGGGCTAATGACGTGTCCTGTGACGTAATAGGCCGTGACGTGTCTCGTGCCGCCAGATGGCGCTGCATTATTTAGTGGTTTTGGACGGTGGAGTGATGTAGTTCGTACCTACGTAGATATTCTGTTTGGTGAATTGTTAATGTGCCTTGTGTAGGTTTGTGCTTTTAGTTTGGGATACCTAAGTATGTTATTATGTTAGTAGTAGCTGACATGGCAAGGGGTTTCTTATGCAAGAAACTTTGTATTACTTCAGCGTGCCGAATATAGGTATTGATACTTATTTACGTACGTCATGAACATTGTGCTTTTTATTTGAACCAAAGAAATAATCAATAACAAAATAATATTGAAGTGTCTGTTTGTAATGATACCTAACATAAAAGCTTTTTAGTAGATGCATATTATTATAAACACGGTATGTATTCCAATAATATTATACTAATTTTGACGGAACTTTAAATAGCAGTTAGCTAATGTTATGAGTAGTAACATAGTTAGGTCTCTTTTATAAAAAAAAAAAAGAATTCGGCATGCGCGCTAATAAAATTATAATGACTGACATTATGAATTTATGACTAGTTAAGTATTTTAAATTGTTACTTTATCCACTGTTTATCTGTCCTAGCTACCTACAAACTACCTATATTAAGTTTATGATAATTGGTTCAACATGTTACCGTTTATTTTATGATATTTTCTAACTCCAGAACGTTCTTAACCTGACACACTTCACACGTCATTGTCACTTAGCAAATTGTCTCATGCAAATATCACGCCCCCACTTGCCCCCCACTTACCGTAACAAACAAACAAACAACACTCCTATACTACGTCGCTATAACTCCTGGACTATAACTAGGTAACAATTTATATGCTAACACACTCGTAGCTCACACACGCAATCACGTTAGAAGGATCGCGGTGTGTCGGCCTTTGTTCTAGACCTTTGGGAGGTTGTTTTTTAGGATAAAAGAGGAAAAAGATTTGGCGCCCAACAAAAACACCTTGGTTTTTGTTGGGCGCCAAAATACTGACGAGTTTTATTTTATTAAAATAGTCTCGCTAAGGCAATGTTCATTGTAGAAGGAATGAAAGTTTTTTTATTTTACCATATTATAGGCTTTGATAAAAAGTTAGTTTTAAAGATTCGCAATTGCCACTCTCAGTAGCAAAAATATTTATGTAGGACTTAAAACCTATTTAAAACATCAATGTACAAAATATCTGAGCCCAATCAGATCATGGCGGATCAGGCATTCACGCTGCCCAAAATGTACACCAGCAAATAAGCAGAAAATAATACATTTCTGATCGTATCATAAAGTTGCAATCAAAGAAGTCTCAACAAACAAGAACACAGGTGTCCCTCGAGGTAGAGCCCCCAACTTTCGTCCACCCGAAAATACATTTTATCGAACAAACGCCAATTTTTGCCAAACGTAACAAAAGTTGCGGCAACATTATGATCATTACCCGCCATCACGGCTAGGTAAGGCGACAAATCCAACGTCTACACGAACTTCGCAAGCCATAAACGGATACTTGCTCGAAGTTTTCCAATCTCCCGCGGCCGACTCTGTCATATTATTTTCTAACTATTTTACTGCAGCCTGCAATCTTACACCGTAGAAAATAGAATAACTCAGTTAGACGACTATGTTGAAAGAGTTTCAGTTTTCTAGTGTCGTCGTAAACATTGTGGGGAATATTGAATAGTGGGTTATTCTTTGGGGAATGTTTTATGTTTAGGTACGACTTGATTGTTGAGTGTCTCTCTAGTTTCCAGTTAGTTTATTTGAATTTTATTTAACCTATTGTGGAGACGGGTTGCGCACTTAAAATTCAAACTTGTAAAAGGTTTTACCGTAATTGTTGAACGTAAAATTAAGTTACGTAGTATTAAATACTGAAACTAAATTAAGTATCTATTCAGTACTATTTAGCTATTAACTGATTTATCTCGTACTATTAATTTACAAAACATGAAGACCTTTGCTATTCTGAAGTTTATAAAGTAAAATTACATTACAATTTTTATCCCTATTTATGACTTTTCCTTATTTGGAATTTTTCTTATGATTTTTAAACATTTCACCCAATAATGTACCTATAAACTCAATTAGGTGTCATTATGTACTCAAACTAACTCAATCGCACTCAACTTAGTGCTAGGTACATTAACTCGAAGTGCGTCCTCCGTGTAAGCTAAGTAGCAGCTCGTCACTCCTGTGGGCGGTGGAGTCGGGAGTGTCGTGACCTTTCTCTGGAAACTGATACGTTACGGGTACATTAAATACGTCATACACCTACTGACATGTCATAGAGCAAGTATAGACACCCGTTATAGGCTTTATTTAGCACGTGTAGTATTCGCAATCTCATAGTTGTAGTGATATTAATGAATGCATAAGATATTCGTAATTGTCAAGACAGTTACAGATATATCGATGAAGATAGATTATTGTGATATTTTTATATGGAATTTTTGGCTATATATTAAAAGTTTTTTGTCAACCATCGTCACTTGCGAATTAAATGCATTTTTGATTTTAATGTTATTCTGCTAAACTGTAAATAGGTACAAAGACTTTCCATATTTACTTCATCAAGGCACCCTTTATCTATCAAACGTCTGTCGTCTTAATCATCGTATGATTCTGTTTACAAATATTGTAGGAAACATTACAACACATTTATTATAAGAAATAGTTTTCCATTCTTCTCCATTCAATTCTTTTTTCTTTCTTATTCAAAGCACCTTTTAATTGTCCAATTGTAATAAATGATTTGACTTTCACTTTGGAACCTCTGCTCTCAAAAAAAAGCTACAGATCTAATCTAGTAACGGTATGCCGTGGTGTTCCTCAGGGATCCGTTCTTGGTCCAATCTTCTTTATTATATTTATTAATGATTTAATCGAGTATATAAAAAAACGCGTAAGGGATACAAAATTAGTAATCTTTGCTGACGACACGAATGCAATAGTTACTGCAGATGATACACTGGAATTAGAATTCAAGATAAATGCTCTCTTGAAAGCTTTTGAAAACTGGTTCAGTACTAATAATTTGAAACTGAATGTAAATAAAACAAAGTGTGTCTTGTTTAAGCCCACAGTACGGAATGACGTAAAATTAGACATTGTATCTTGTGGCAACGAAGTCCAAATGGTTGATACTGTCAAGTTCTTAGGAGTGCACATTGATGCTTTGTTGAACTGGAGGGATGAGACATTATCCTTAACTAACTCTATTAGCTCGGCCTGCTATGCTATTAGAACACTGAGGGAAGAAATAAGTCTACCTCAACTTAGAAGTGTGTACTTTGCCTTGGTGGAGTCCAGGCTAAGATATAGCATCGAGTTTTGGGGCAATAGCTACAAGTACAACCTACAAATGGCTTTCGTGATTCAGAAAAGAGCTATAAGGACTATGCTCCGCATGAAACAGACGGAATCATGTAAAGAACATTTTATTAAACTAAAAATCCTGACAGTGCCTTCCCTTTACATTTTAGTATTGCTAACCAGCCTAGTTAAAAGTTTGCACAAAATTGAGACTGATGAACAAAGGCAAACTAGAGCTAGTACACGTAGGAAAGATTTGCCCAACACTATTCAACCGAAACTCAAACATGTTAGGTAGTTGTCAAACATAGTCCGAGGTATCAGTCTGTACTTTTATATAACAAGTTGCCTATAGAATACAAAACTATATACAGTGTTAACTTATTTAAAAACAAATTAAGGACCTATTTGTTGGGGAAATGCTGCTACAGTATTGATGAATTTCTAGATGATGTATGACATTGTAATACGATTGTGTTTTTTTCTTTCATTCTTACTTTGACATTTATTATTTTTTAATTTAATTGACCGTTATTGTTTTATTGAATTTCTAATGTATTTAATGAATTTTATTTTATTTGATTTTGTTGCAATTGTATAATGTTATCTTAATTTTTCAACACAATGTTTTATTGTTATGAAATAAATGACTTATGACTTATGACTCAATCTTTACAATCATTTTTAAATGTATGTCTGAATTTCTTCGTTACTTTAAATGCAGCCCCTAAATGACTCCCAAGTTCTTGTATCTTTTACAACTTAGCACTAGTATGAAATAATAAGCAATGTGTACATAGGTACAGTGGGTACACAATATCATGTCGGACAAGACGGCCGAGGTATGGGCAGCACGTGTGGCCGCACAAAAAACGCGCCTTAATAAAACGACGTGCCGCGGGGGTCGGCAGTAGGGACGCGCACCTTACTCGATAGTTTATGGTCATGCGTTTTGATTTAGTTAATGCAAGTAACGTTTTTTTTGTTCATTAATTTTACATTAAAATAAATGCGTACTGTAGCTATTTGAGCCACAGTTGTCGAAAAAGGGTTTTTTTTTCTATTCAGAAATAAGTGTCAACAAGTAATAGAACAAAACGAAAAAGGGCTCTCATAACGAAACTTCTACGAATATCAGGAAGCTTATTTATTGTTTTGTTATCCTTTTACATATTGCTGACGAAAGTACACAGAAGTGAGGCAGGACTCGGCTTACCTAATCGAATATAGACAAGGCATTAGGGTAATTTTATTAAAATGAATCATTTATAATCTCACATGTTTCCGATTTGCCATAACAGAATACAATATTGTTGTTCTGTTTTTTTGCACGGAAAAACATATTTTACTAAAGAATAGGTGGATTCTCGATGAGTTACTGTAATGAAGAATACGCTTTGAGAGGGGTAAGAATAAAGAAAGAAATCTTAAAAACATTCTGTACCGTTTTTTCCCAAATGTATGTTCTAGCACTGTCAACAACACTGATTTAGTAATTCAGCCATTTATTCATACCTACTCTTGCAGATAAAAAATTGTTTTGCTATTAAAACTTTAATTACATTAAAACCTTTGTAGTAAATACTGAGTATAATATAATAATATCGTCACCAGTGTCATCATTAATCGACAATAAAGCAAATCGACAGTGTCCCCTCCCTACCACCCTTGGACGGGTTTAATTACACGGCGCGGGCGACAGGTTGTCGGATGACGTCATCACTACACATGTGTGCGTACATGTAAGTAGGTGTTATTATTTCGAACATTGTTTGATGTGTGTGTACGTGCAATATAATGGGTGTAGTGTGTAGGTGTGCCTGTGTGCGTGATATGTTACAGTAGGTAGATTATTGTTACTATAAGTAATGGGCGTACGGTTGAATGTTATGTTTTTTGTTCTATTCGAAACATGTGTGAATGCTCTAGGAATTAAGGAAATATTAATTAGTTTCTAAGCTTTGTGATATATGTGGTTCCATTTAACCTACTCATAGTTGACAGACAAAGAATTGCTTATTTGCATAACATAGCTGGGATATTTTTCCAGTTTAGTATTATCAAAGTCACTTTGTTAAATGACATGGTCTGTTTGTAATTTGCTATTGTTTAAGTTGTATATCTTCCTTGCAATCTTTGGGGTAAATAGAATGATGAAACACCTATAGGTATTGCACAGGCATGTAGTCATAGTGTATTAAATGTATAGGTATCATTGACTCATCGTATCGTTAATGAGAAAAATAAAATGGTTAACCCAAAACAAACAACATTCAAATAACAATCATAAGCGGACCAATTAAAACTTCAATTTCTTAGAACAGCATCTTGATAGAGTAAACATTGTAGACATTCCACTTACTTCTTAATTTTTTTCAAACTAAGTACTACTCTCCTAAGTTAACAGCCTAACATAATTTATTTCTACCATCGTAAAACCTGGTTTTAAAATCTCAATTCCGTGGCAATTAACTGTAGTATTTGACAACAAAGTAACGCTGTGTTCTAGCTGTTAATACGTCGTTAAACTGAAACGGTTGGAGATATGGTCTGATAAGAGCTGGCAGTAAGAGTGGTACACTGTAGCCTGGAGGCGGATGCTGCGTTTATCACTATCGGGTGATTAAGGAACGGCGGTTACGTTTGAAATGGGGCAATTTTAGGTTAGTAATTAATTGGTGTTGGTTCAAAATAACGTCAAAATTTCTTACTGTTGAGCATGCTCTACAGTTAGAGCTACTACTCATAAACGTAACATGTAATTATGTTACTCAAGAAGCTATTGGTAGGTAGGTGCACCCAAAATCTCTTTTCTTTTGTAATTTTTTGGTAAGTGTGTGTTAGCAGACCACTGGATATTACTATCACACATTTGGCATATTTAATTAGTATGGCGCAATTGATTTACATATTGAGAAATTGCGGGTTGGCTTGGTTTTGCAGAGATAAGTTCGATTGCGTTCTTGACACCATTATGTAATAATTTTAAAATTATGTAAATTGATTGGTGGTACCTTATACCCAATCGTAACATACCCACCTACATAATAATAATAATAATCGTTTATTTGTAAAACATAGGTAATCATTACATGCAAGATCTTATAAATTAGGTAGTGCGCTATGTTTTGCCGATTGGCATACAAATTATATAATAAAGCGAAATTATAGTATGAGTTTATTACAATATAATTATTACAGTGCCTTACAAGAAACTATGCTAAATAAAGAATTAAAACAAATGAGTGTCGACGTGAAGCCGTACCCCAACACGGTCAATGCAAGGTATTTTCCGAGTCAATCAGCTGATTGAGAGAATCCTTACGATGACCACCTCACTGCCGCGTGTACACGCCGCGAGAAGACTGGTAATAGTAACTATATTAAGTGATTGGTCACTAAATAGCTTCGAGAATTTGGAGTGATAGAAATGAAAACATCTGACATTTAAACTTTTACTACCATGCATGCATATACTATATACAACTACATTACTAGTCATAAAAATAACAAATAATAGCGCAGGGCAGAGGGCAATCAAGTGTGGTTTGTAATAGGGCGTAGAAGACAGACATTTTCATTTTTTGGTTTCATTTATATGCCAAAAATGTTACAGATTAAACGTATATCCAACTGGAATCAAATGCTTTTAAGCTAGCGTGCTCATGAGAGAGCCTTGGAAAACAGGATTTAAAACTAATCTAATTTCCCACTATGCTTTAGTGGCTACACATTTACGTTACCTAGCCTACGCTGTACAAACCCTATAAGGATGCGCATAGACTGATTATTATGTCTAGAATACATAACTCCAATAAGATGATTTATAATGGACATTTAAGTTTGAAGATATAAATATGAAATAGATAACACTCACATTCCACTTGTCAAAAGAATCTTGGAGAGTATTTCAGTAGGTAATCTCAAATGGGGTCACTCACCACCTTTATCAGTTATAATAAGTTTCCAAACAATATATCTACGTCACTGAGCTCTTTATCATCGCCACGGCGGCGTACAATTTTAGTAACGGCCTGACCCCAGATAGTGCGGGGTGAGGACATGATAAAACACCTTTATTGTTTATACTTGAGTACGTACCTATGAGATAGTAAGGCGTGTATTGAATGAAATAAGATCAACGGTTTGTAAAAGTAATAATATTGAGTGATTTTCTACGAATAACAATTGCCAAATATTATGAAATATTACAAGCAACGGCGTAGTTAAACTAAACAACGCTGATGAATCATTAGTCGGGAGTCAGTCGTAGTTTGTATAACCGGTAGCGTTAGGGAGCAGTCATCTCTCTGATACGAGTGATAAACACTTGTATACCTACGTAGAAATTCACAATAAGTCGTTAGTTTAGCGCAGAACAGATAACCTATTTAATCGCCCCACTTCCATTCTCGCCCTATTTCTCTTGTAGGTTACAGTTCCAAGCACATTTTGCTCAAAGGAACACATTGACGTGAAGTTAGATTGCGTTTTTTAATTTATTTAATTTAACTATTTTGATATAAATTCCTATTGTGAACTACCTACTCTGGCAAAATCAGTAAAAAGAGACCGTATGGTATAAGCAACAAGCAGCCTTTGTCTCTGTTGAAAACATCAAACAAACTGATAATTATGTATCTATAAATCCAAGTGAGAAAGTGGATTCAAAACAAGATAGTCTAGTATAGTAAACTAGTAGTTTACTCGATTCTCGTGAGTTTCATCTTGTTTAATTAGGTTTTAGTATCGCCTAAAACTAGACATGTAATAAGCAACATAATATAACTCACAATGCATCACCGTCTAGTCAGTGTAGCGATATCTAAAATCAATCAGAAACTATGATGAATGTTCAAATCAGTGCTTTGACAGAGACGTAATAACAAGAAATAGCGCATCATTACAAACAACGTGCGCATTTACTTCGATACCTCTTTATGGAGATGTGACCTTGTGTCACTAATGTTAGTGTCGTCGGCAATACATTCCATCTATCGTGTTAGTAGGTACCTACCTACGGTAGATTATTGGAAAATCGTGACCCATATTGCATCATGGATATAGGTATAGGTGAAATTCCATTGCTGAACATCAACTTATGGCTTGTTTCGCTAGAATTCACGAAGTATAGAAAAAAATAAAATGTTGCAGATTTTGTAAGACATGATCTGCCAAGCAATGTAAATGCAGCGAACTTATAAAAAGATGGACAAGATCACAACTGAGGGATTGCTAATTTATACGAACATACTCATTAAGTTGCTTAAGTTGGTTTGATACGAATTACGAGTGAAAAGGAATTACTTCTAGGCCATATCGATGATGGCATTATTGCTCACGCTTAGGTAAAATAGTCTTTTAAACAAACATTTTGCATATACATGACCAAGTAGTAAAGAGGAAAGACAAAGAGTTTTTCAAGTAGAATAACATTTAGCATAAGAAAAAAAGAAATAAAAGGGAGGATGCAAAAGAAACCACTGATGAACAGCAACTTAACATACATGTATCAACCAAGGGAAATGACAACGTAGACAAATAGTCAAATAAAAAAACTTGTACAAGGTAGCAAGGAAATTACTGTAAGTAATGATAAACAATAGTGATGGCGATGAGAGCGAGAGAGAAAGAGAGATACACAACATCGAACTATAAGCCGATAGACTATTGTTTCTCATTCTATTTACACGGGTAATGGGTACTTACCTACTGATAACACTATTCCAAGGAAGTGGGGTCAGGAGTCAGGTGTTATCGGAGGTACATGCGTCTTCATCGCGCACGTCAGTGACGCAACGCGTTGTATCAGTTAATTAGGTGATTACGACTGTACTGGAAGATTTGGGTACAGAGGTTCGGAATGACTGTTGTTTCTAAGAATGTTATTGCGTTGACGTGTTTCACATAATATTAGTTTAATATCGTGTTTTTGATCGTTCTTCTCCATACGAAACTACCTTTTGGATTGGGCAACTAGATTCATTAGTTTTAATTATTTTGACGTTCAAAAGTGCCTTTAAATGGTCTAATTGAAATAAATGATTTGACTTTGACTTTGACAAAATTGTTTTAGGTAAACTGATTGTTGGTTCATAGTCAAATCATCTTAAATTCCTTTACCTATAGTTTCGTACCTTTTCTTATAATGCTTATTCAATTACATGATTTCCTGTGTCTATATTATTTTCAAAACTTTTTATAACTTCATAGTTTGGAACATGTCTACCTTCCGACGGCTCGTAAGAACCCAAAATGTTATCAAATACGACCATTTTTTTCCAGTTCGGGTCAAAAGGACCGCCGTTATTTGTTACACAAACGCCCACACATGGCCCCACCTTGCTCAGGTAACATTATACTTACCTTTACCTACACTCCTTAACACAAGGCGTTAAGATTCAAAATCATATGACAAATTTTATGGGGTCTATAATTAAGGTTGTGGGAGATTGTGCTGTATGTGGGAATGTTAGAGTTTAAAATTGAATGGCTGTGTGTGGAGTAGGTGAACACAAAAAGCGTATAAAAAGCGACCTTTGTCCTGCACACATGTGGTGTTCCGAGAAGCGAATAATTAGCGATTGTGAGACAAGGTACGATGTGCTGGTTCCCAGAAATTAAGCCAATTTTTATTATCTACACATTTACCTTGTATTATGTGAGAATGTTATGTACTAAGTATGTTTCCGGTAGTTGTACCTATTCAGAGGCCCGAATTATGTTTGATAACTAACTTTACATAAAACTCAACTGCGCATTAGGTAATTATGTAACTAAATACAAATATTTAAGTGCTTTGTCTAAATAGACGCATTTTGTGTAAATCTCTATGTGATGTGGAAAATAACATAAATTAATTTTAATAGCTAGGTAGAGAAAGAGGTTTTTAAAACTTTTATAATTTATATTATGATGACTGCCTTGTTAGCCTAGAGGTCCTAAGCGCAACTACTAAGCTAGAGGTCGTGGGTTCGGTTCCCAGATCGAGCTGTGTTATAAAAATTCTCATTAATAGGTCCGAGTTAGGATTTGTGCCAGGTTAATGGCAATAGGCTCGCCTCCTTTTACATAGAAATGGGACCTAAACATACCGGCGAACTGTGGGTGTACAGTGTTATACCTCTGCATAACCCTTCGGGAATATAGGCTTTTGTAATCATTTACTTTTATGTTTGCAATTAAAATAATAACATTACAAATTAAAATGTTCGGAAAAATATTCTTCGTTCGGCCAACTCATTTAAGGGACTACTAACGCCATCTAGCGTCAAGTAGAATTACTAAATTCGTCCGCGCGCCAACTCGGAAAAAGACACTGTTTTTAGAAGTTGCAATGTTTATTTACGTTTTCAAATTAGAGTAATTATTTTTTAAATGCAGTTAGAATTTATTAAAATGTAGGATAAAGAAAGTTAACCTCTATTTTCAACATTTTTGCAATAGGTATGACGCTGAAAAAAGTACCTACGTTATAATTTATTGATAGATAGGTAAATCGTGTTCTTATTTAGTAGTTAGGTAATCTTAGTATATGTTATTGCAATATATCTTATTAATAAAGTCATTTCCGACGTCGTTAACGTTGTTAAAAAGGTAATACCTTTTGTTAAATATCCATCGCATATTTTTTTTGTGCAAAGCCGCTTCCCGCCGTCTTTCGCGTTGTACACCTAGATCTTTTAAATTACATAACGGATTTGAATGCTTGTTTTCATCAATAAATAGAGCAATTCAAGAGGAAGGTTTATACGTATAGAACATCACGCAATAATCACCGCAGCGAAGCGCAGCGCGGAGCGGAGCAGTAACTAAAGAGGTAACTGATGGCGGGTGATACCGCTTGGTATAGAGTCAGTAGCACCATAAAACAAAGAACCTATCTAGCAATTAGTTTAAATGCAAAATTATTAGATTACTATTATGTTGATACCGTTAAATAAAAGCTTCATCATAAACTGTCTGGGTACAAGACAATACACCTGTAATGTTGACTTTGTGCCAATAAACCGCTGCAATAAACTAATTAGAGATGTTCCAATTAGAAATTAATATCAATATGAAGCGTTTATACAATGTGGACTATTAAACCGTGTAATACTGTGATTTAGTGTTAGGTACCTACGTATTTTTGAATTTTGAATCGTTCTTAAAAATAAGCTCTTGGAAAAAGATCTATAGTACGTTAAACCAAATTAACCGGTAATTCATTTTTTTTTTCATTGTTCTTTTTTGTTATATTATTTTAAGGTTGTAAATATTTAATAATGTAAATATTGGATAAATATAATAAACATGCCATATTAAAATTAACCGGTAAATAACCTGTTATGTCAAAAAACCCCACTTGAGTATGGTATCTTGGGTGAGCTTCACACAAATCAACTAACATACATAATTGCAGTACCAAATTGGCTTCTCAAATGCCAGTTCATAGTAGTAGTGCGTCACCTAAGAGGAGCAAAACCCGTCTCACCTGAGCGGAAATACCTAGGCTACACGCATTTATTTTCGAACACAATGTAACAGATTCTAAGAACGTTGACAATTGACGCTACCAAATTGATAATGAAATAGCTGCGAGTGCCGGCGGAACCCGACGCAGTAGCTACATCGCGAGCGCGTGCCAAGTGACCGCCACGCTGAATGACACGGTGCGGCGCGTCTGCATTCATTTTGCCAAAGAATATGAGAGGAATGGCGCCTCTACCTGTTAATTGAACGGCTTGCCAACAGCAGTAAGTAGCTAGGTACCTACTTAGCTATTGCTGTTTGGTAGCTAAATTATAGATGGTATTTAACTGGTTTGGTTAGATGACCGGTTAGGGAAATATTATTAACGATTGAAAAACTTCAAAGTTAACTTTGAGACGAATTAATTATCAGTTGGTGTTTTGTCAACGCCCAAACCTAAATATACCTTGTGATGTCTGCCCTAATCTTTTGTAGGTGTTAAATATTTAGGCTAGACAGATTCTTACATGAATAACCGTAAAATGAGTTAGATGTGGGTCTTAAAATGTAAAAAAAATACATTTAAATTTCCTCATTACTCAGTGTAAAGCTTTGCTTCCGGTAGGCTCAGTAAATCATACATGTACCATTCAAAAAGGAAAACGTTACTACATCAAAATATTGCCAGTTGTACGAAGCGTTCACGAGACACGTGTTAATCTCACCGGTGAGGTGTCCCCGGTTAATATTAGACGTGATCGGCTATTTGAGTCCGTATTGGGTTCGACATCCGACTGACTCACTCATTCAAACTGATTTTAGGAGTTAACAGGATTCTAGTTTTTGATCGTGACAAGGTGTTTCGTGTATCTTTAGGAAGGGTAGCTTCCTGTGAGAAAGACGTTAGGAGCAATTGGCTATAAGTTCAACTATTTCGTCTTAGTTATAGCGAGACTTTGTTCCTGAAATTAACAGTAAATGGGGTGGTAGATGCGAGTTGCGAAATACGAGTTAAGTGGCGTACGATTGGAGAGGCCTATGTCCAGCAGTGGACTGTTGCAGGTTGATGTTTTTTTTTTTTTTTTTTTTTTATAGACGGGAAATCATCAAATAACTTCCCCCGCCCTGGGCGGGGCGGGAGGGAGTGTCAGACTTTTACTGACTAAAACCCGTCTATGTTCCTTCATGTGCCCTTTGCGTTCCGGGGGCGCGGTATCTCTTTCGAACAACCCGCAGTGCAGGCTGATGATGAGGTATAGAAGCTGGCCCTTTCTGTGATAAAAAAATGCAATTGACAAAATCACCTACCAAGGATTATAATAAATGTGGCAAATTCACTCAAAAAAGCTCTCATAACTCTTCTGGAGATCTTACTGTCTCATTCCCTTGGAGACCCATATCACTATTCATTAGCTGTTCGATCTAAAACAAATGTGTCAGATATTAGCCACATTTTTGTCCATCACATAAGATGATGGGCTCGTAACCGGAGCCGTGGTGTGGGTGTCAGGATGCGCGCATCCGGCCGCCGGACGCGCATGAAAGAGCCTCTGTGCAGGCCGATATTAATTCGCTTTTGAGGTGAGCGACGGGTTAACGCCTGTTTATTACGAGTTTGATGCTACTACTGGCGAAATTGGAACTCGTGTTTAATTTTTAATTGTCAGATATCGAAGTTGTAACTGTTATTGCGAAGCGCAACACGTGGAGGATCTAGATTTTCTAAGATATAAAAGAAAGGAAGCCACAGTTCGCCGGTACATTTGTATGTCCCATGTAATAGGTGGCGAGCCTATTGCCATTCATTAACCGGATAGAAATTCTGACTCCGAGCTGCTACGGAGAATTTCATAGAGAAACCCGTGGGTGTACATTGGGACACCTCTGCCTAAAAAGCTTCGATAGGCACAAAGCAAAAACATGTTGGTAACAGCATGTCGTAGCTTTGACACGGCACTGCGCTGGTTGGTGGTTGATGCAAGGTTTTGATCGATAAATCTACCATTTTATATGGTGGGAAATACCTATACCTACCTAAGTTGAAACTACAAAAGTGCAGTCAAAATGTTTTATTTACAAAACTACTGGTTAAACGCTGTGCTTTAACCAAGTATCAATCAATCAATTAGTGTTGATTTTGGAAACTGCTAAGTAGACACTTACATCGATATGTAGTTGATAGTTATTAGTAGTTGTTATACCTGTGAGGTCTCTACAGGCCTCCATAACAAATAATATTTCTAGCAACATTAAAAAAAAAAAAAAAACAAAATACATGAATGTTGTTTAGTTTACACATTATGTAGGTACGTCAGTTAAAAAATGCTCGAACAGAATCACGAAGTATATTTTTAATAGCGCGAGGATGTTGGATGATGGAGTGGCTGGTCACGTAACTAATGGGGATAGACGCCACAACTAATGCTCCCACATATATTCAGTGAGTGGATGAGCATCTTAGAGATGTTTGGATGCAAGTGTGAAGAGCTGAGAAGTGATTGATTGAAATAATTGAGTGTAATATCTCTAATGCTTGAGAATTTGGAAAGTCTTCATCGTTTAAAACAAGAAAAATGTTAGGTATCGCTGAATTAGAACCAATCCATTTATTTTTGTGTCTCTATCTTAATAGACAAGAGGTGAACTCTTGCGAGTTTCACTATGTCATTCTTGTATCTATAGCCAATCGCAAATGGAGCCTAGTCAAATAGGTACGCAGGACTAAGTTCAGTTATTTTTTTGACATTATCTTATAATATTGTAATGTAATTAAAGTGAATAGCACCTATAGTATAGATATAAGCGACTTGGTTTGTAAACTGTAAGCTTATGTTTTGATTAATAAATGAATTTATGAATATGGAAGTGCACTAGTGTTTGTGCACAATATTAGTAGTGTGCATAAACATGTGCACAAACACTAGTGCATTTCCATAACTCTCATTGACTGATAGATGGGACGGCAATTCGGTAGGACCGGGAAGAGTTCAGGCACAGGACCAAAGGCTTTAAAACTAACTTTGACTATAGATAAAATTAAAACAACTTATGAGGACTAAGCTACAAGGTTCATGAGCATTTGGCAACTTTAGTCAGCAAGCAATATGGAATTAAATGTCTACTAGAATCTACTAAGTGATTTTTAGACTGGGTCATACATGTTAGGGTTTAAAAATAACTTCTCTTAAATTAAAATCATAGCCATCTATCGACAGAGCCTCCACCGCAGCCTGTAATATAAAATTATTGACGTTTTCTATAAATATCTTGTCCTGGAAGCTATTGGACCAATCCAAAAATACTTACTTATTAGCGTACCTTATACAAACTTACAATTGTGGAGGTTTTATTTATAAAATGGTGAACAAAGTGAGTGGTGCCGTGCTGGCATGCGGCGAGCCAGAAATAGTGCGTCCCCTAAGGTAAACAGCGGTGCTAATGTTATTTATTGTACCTGGTGAACAATGCCAATTTATTTTAGTTTTACAGATTAATCTGTGGTTTAAAATAACGAGGAATTCTGCTTAGTGCCTTTTTTTCTAATGGTTAATGGCAATAGGCTCGCCCCCTCTATTACATGGGACTTAAAACATACCAGCGAACTGGTAGATGTACCTTCATTGGTACACCTGTGCCTAATTCTTTGGGTTTTCAGGCTCGATGGTATGTATATTAGATACTTGTTTTTCTGAAACCTGGGTCAAGTAGGTGATGAAGTCTTTTTTTAAGGATGGGAAATCATGAAATGACTTCTTCCGCTCTGGGCGGAGTGGAAGGGAGTGTCAGGCTTTTACTGACTAAAACCCATCTGTGTTCCTCTTAATGCCCTTTGCGTTCCAGGACCAGTGACGCACCTTAATAATACAAATGCAGACACTTCAGTCTTCATCTATCGATTTATTAAAATCGATCACCTTTAATTGAACGATTTCAAAACAGGAAAATTCCCAAGTAAGTGACATAACAAGCAAGCGGTAATATGGTGACGGTGATATTGTATTGAAACAAATCAATGTAAGTACTTCTCATTTTATTCAATATTTTCTGTGCGCATGATGTTATGCAACCGATGGCAGAGAGTCCATTTAGTATGGACCCAACGTGCCATATACTTATATAATATCACTTAGAGACAAACATAATAAGGAACAAGCTTTTAATGAGCCAGAGACCGTTGTTCCTCATTTTAACCCAAATATGTCAGGAGCTGTGAATGCTTAAGCGAATTCCGCACCCAAGGTCATAGGCTGAGATGGAACACCGTTTTAGGTGGTAGAAGACTTCTTCAGCCCCATGATGGAGGAAGTCTATGAGGATTTTCACTACGCACCAAAAATAAAGGTATTTGGGTCCCACCTTTTGGTATTTAATCAAATCTTAATGAAACCAGTAGACATTCCCCATGTAAAGTAAACTGATGATAGATTAGGACATTATAATTAATGCCTCCACATTACACACAAGTAGGCAATGTTACGGTTAATTTGAAAAAATCTTATTCATTTGTAATCATTTATCACATTGTCTTCATAACTCAAAGGGATCATAACTTTTAAATGTGTGAATTGATTGGTCTAATTCAGAAAATAGGGTGACGAATTATTATCATATTTTTGTGGTGACGTGGACACGTATAGGTGGGAATGTGTGCTGTTCGAATCTGTGAATCATCTTTCTGATTCAGTAGTAATCAGTTTCCAAAAGAAAATATTGCGCAATCTTTGGTTACAAGTGTGTTTATCAAGTTTACAGAGAAAAACAAAAAAACATCGGTGTACCTACTAATTTGTAATATCGTAACTCAAGTCTGTATGTATACCTACATACAGACTTGAGTTACGATATTACAAATAGCTGCTAATGATAAAATATTTTTTCAGGTACCGTCCACAAATCCATTACTTTTGGTACCTGATCCAATATTAATTAATTTGTGGACGGTAACCTAGCATTATATGCGCAAAGATTTATAATAAAGAAAGAAAAAACGGCCGATTAACATAGTTGCAGCTGGACAGAGGGACACATATTGAGAAGCATTCGAAATTTAAGGAAAATGTAATTTCGTTAAAAACCCGACTACAAAAAATTCACGTTCTAAAAAGTATGAAACAAGAAAACATTCTCATCTGAAAGCCGTGGTCGTATGCCACTTTACCCTAAACTTTAGTGCTAAAGATTCATGTTCTATAACTACATACATACAGTTTTACCTGAATTAGGTGGCATACGACCACGGCTTTCAGATGAGAATGTTTTCTTGTTTCATACTTTTTAGAACGTGAATTTTTTGTAGTCGGGTTTTAGTTTTTTAAACTTCTTTTTTATTTAAAATATTTTGGGGTTTAAATTTAGACATTTATATGCGTAATATTATTGGAACTGCAACATATATACACAATATATGAAATAATAATCTATTAAGTCTCCCAAACGAAATATTGGTTAGTTAGATAGGTTTATGATGCGTTCTAAAGGGTGCTATGTACAATTTACTTATATAATATATATATATATATATATATATTTGAAATGTGCTAATTAAGCCCTTTAGTTTGATATGCAACACGACCATATTTGGAAGAAAAAAATTTTTTTTTCACATCTTCTTGAGCCCCAGAGGGCGCCACATACAATTTATTGCAACATAATGTAGCCTATAACCAGCGGACGATCAAGACGCTTCTAATGACACCTCATTTGTCAATTTACGTTAGACGGTTTAGAAGTTATGAGGGAACAGATGAACATCCATACATACATACATACATACATACATACATACATACATACATACATACATACATACATACATACATACATACCGGTCAACCTCATAACCCTCCTTTTTGCTTCGCCGTAGTCGGGTAAAAAAAGACTAAATTCCACTGAAATCATAATTAAATTAGTGTAAAAATTATAAACTATTATTTTTTGTATGGAGTTTTTGGCCCATTCTTCTCTAGGTATACGAAACTAACTTTTAGAAGGTGAACTAGATACCAATTTATTTTTCTTGTAAATGACGTGAAAAGTCCCTTTTATCGCTTTAATTGAAATAAATGATTTGCTTTGACTTTGACTCTGACACTTAGAAGTTCCACGTACAGTTACAGAACAACACCTCGGCCACCGGCTCACATTAATGCCGATCACTTTAATATGAAACACGTCCCGCACTGTTTACTATTACGACATGAAACAGCTCTCTCATTAGGCCGACATTGCACTTGGCAGGAAAGCGACATTTTTTTCCCGTAATTTATTACTGATCGTGTAAAGACGCACTTTCTGTAAGTCTCTGTAATTCTTTCCTACGTTTATAATGTTTTTTATTGAATATTTTCATATTTTTTATGCGCATAATGTCAGCTCTATAAGATTGCCACAGACTTTGAGTTACGTTTGAAGATTATGTGCAATTAAAACATGGATATATTTTATAAATTAGTTTATTTTGTTTATGCTTTGATCGGAGTTACCTACACGGGGATATTTACAGTGTGAAATATGATGGAAAATTATGAAAAGCTACGATGGACGACTGTAGTGTCGGTTGTTTACGTTTTTTTCTGAAAAGTTTGACAGTCCAAATTTGTAGAATCATCGAATTATGATTAAAGTATATACTCTTTTTTTTATTCTACAACTTATTTTCCGCTATTTTTCGTAAAGTTTTTTTCCAAAATAACATTATTTAGGAAAAAATCTACTTTAAGAATTTACTAGGTACACTTTGGTTGTTAAGATGCACTTACACAGGCTATTAGTTCCGCAATAATTCTCTGGTATAGTTTTCCCGTGAGTCTACTAAGAAACAACGGCTACTCCGCTTTAAAAAAAACACAGCAATATAATGTTACAATATTATTTCCATCCACTTATATCACTACAATTTCTCAGGACTGTAAGCAATCAAGACAGACTGCACTGTACAATATTTATTGTTCCTTTGTATATTTTCTCGGCTACATTTTTTCAGCCTATTAGCTAGATTGCGGGCTAGACACCTAGCTTATGATTTACGATATTTAGACGATTTTTTCTGCACACCATCGGAGAGGGTTAGCAGAGTAATATCTCTGAGTATTTGTGATAAATATATCAGCTAATAAACGCTAAGGAGATATAAATCTTTTTAGCGCGCGGTACAATATTGTGTAGTGTGGGGGAACGCAGTGGGTTAAGTTTGCGCAAAAATGCAAAAGCGAAAACATTTATTAACACTTCGGTAAACATGACTTTTTCTCTTGTAGCAGGAAAGTGGGAACGATGTTTTAGAGGATATATTTTTTAATTTATTTATGTAAGCTTAGAACTAAGTGACCTTCTATAAACTTCTTATCCTTTAAATGCACAATAATTTCCTAGTTTTTCCCAACAATCCTACGGATTAGTTTACACTGTGGCGTTTGCGAAAGGCGTGTAAAAATACATATATCGTGTAGCCGGGGGCATACATTTATTATTGTAAAATATAGCTATGTTCTGAAGCGCTGGTTAATTCGCCATACTCGTTGGCGTATCGGATCACATCGTATATAATGTATTAGCGCACAACATATTCATGGCAATATGGTAGCGAGAATTCTTTTGTATTGAAAAATGGGTAAGTATGGTTAACATCTAAGCTTGTAAATTATACTTAGGTATTAGGAAATTGCTATAGTAAAAAAACAATACTGAATCATTTATTGGATGCCTCAATGTAGATACAAATGCAGCATTTAACAATTGTAAATCGTGGTCCTTGTCGGGCACAGCAAAGAATAAATTGAGAGATGAGGTACAGTAAAAATATCACTTAAGTAATCAGTATAATAACATAGATGCATTTTTTTTGTTTGTTTTTAAGAATCTTTTTATGTTTCCTAAGTAGTAAGTTTTCTAAGTACCTTGGGTATTATAGTAAAGCCTTTCTTGGGTAGAAGAATCGTTTCTGCTTGGACACTGTCTGTTAACCAAGAGGCCAATATAAGCAGTGGGCTCAAAGCCTCCATTATACAAATCTATATTATGTGTTTATGTGCACATAAAATAATAAACACGATGTTTATTTACTCGACATTTAACAAATCGCACAGAATTGTCTATTTATCATTTTTCTCGAGTGATCGTAACTTGTGCAAATTGCATTGTTTTCACAGTATTGTAGGTACTTATCATTTTGTATGTTTAAAATATGTTGGCGCCAGGAAGTTTACTTCATCCAAACGTATTATAAATGTAAAACTATTGAGTCGGTTTCCAGTAGCCGGGACATTTAGGATATATTCCTGAAAAAAGTCGGTTTAGTGTATATGATTTATTAATGATTATAATTTATAATACTATGTTGAATGCAGAATATGCATAGTCCCTAGTAAAGAACATTCAAATCTGTAGCTTTCTGTCATTGTATATAGGAATTCTCGCAATTTTTGACATGCTTATTTGTATAGCTTGCACTAGAGTCATATTTATGGCACGAAATACATAAAAAAAAATTACACTCGAAAACTAATGTATGAATCCCTTCTATGGAAGACGGGACAACTACACAGGAACACACCTTAGACCGTATATTTTGTATTCTTCTTGTTTAATTTTTACATTATGGCAACGTCAACTTCCACCTAATCCCACAACATTGTCGGAGATTATTTACCGATACATTTATTTTTCTACCACTCGCCACAATGAGATCACACATCTATACTTCTGTTATGAGATCATAGACGGTATGGTTAGCTGTTGATAAAGGCGGTTCACACGCGATGACGGGCTAATGCGCGCCGCTGATGGCCAGTGTGAACCCTGTTTACCTTCCACACAGAGTAGTGTGAGAGCAGATACTTTCATGTTATCTTCTTAGTTATCTTCTTTTGATTCATTATTTTAGGTTTAGGCAGTATTAGTTTAGATGTAGGTATTGCAACTCATTTCATTAGGATCTGACGTTGATTCATGACTGCTATTCCTTAATTTGTCACTGCTTGTTATTTAGTAGTTAAAACTAATCGTTTCTCCTGAAGTCAAGAATATCAACGTTGCTTTGCCTAATAAATCAGCGTAGGATTCCCAAGCAAATCCTATTGCGTAGCTGAGAAAAGAAAACTTGTAAATTGTTCCCAGTTGTTGCACAAAACGCTACAACAAACAACACTAATCTCTCTATACCTCACACTAATCTACACCCACGTCGAAAAAACGTTGGTGTTTACAAGATCGTCAAACTTATCGATACGTCTGTCGAGCGTACGAAGCGATTTTTGAGTGATCCTCTGCTCGTTTGATTAATGCCCGCAAGCTCTGGCTCCCCGCCAATACTCTGTTGCTTTGACCCATCCTACCCACTTTTAATAACTGACGTTACGAAAACAATCGAAAGTGAAATTATTTGATGTGTTTCTGGGACGAAGAATTGGGCAGTTTTATGATGAACTTCAGCAGATGTAGCGCGCTTTGAACATTGTTTTGGTAATTACGAATGAGACTTAGCTTTTCTTTGGTTCGTGAGCCAAAAATATAGAACTGTGGCGTCTTCTTCTTTATGTTGTATGCACCTTGTGCGAGACACAAAGAAGGCGGACATATTTCGCCACATCCGGTACAAGCTTCATAACTCACTCAGTATAAACCTACACAAATATTAAAATTGAAAGCTAAATAAACATACAAAAAATGATTTATGATTTTTTATTAGACCGTGCAGTCTGCCGTCAAAACTATAAATTATTTGGTGTCAGAAGGTTAATGTCGCGAGATTTATGAGAGTCGCAGGTATTTGTTTGTACGCCTACGTGCGAGCGACGTGTAAACGTTAGGTTTGGTGGAAAAAGCGGCGACACTTCCAGCGTATGGCGCGACAATGACGAATGTCGCGCTCGACCGCGACACGGCGCCTGCGCCTGTTGCTCAGGGTTGCCTCCTACGCGTAGGTGAACTATTATTAAACTATATTTACCAACATTCTAGTGCGTACCTATATTAAATTAAATCACAAGGAAAAAAGTATTTAATTCTGACGAATTTATACCATAAATACCTATCATTTACCTACTATTTATTCATAATATTATAGTTATCAAAATGATGTCGAAAGTTAGTTTTGAAGGCCGTTTAGATAACTACAACCGTCGCCTTTAACGTCAACATAACTGTGCTTAGCATGTGAGACGCAGGTAAGCGGTAGCGGCAGGTGTGATGGTAGTGGTCAGTCTTTCCAAGTTACAGCTCATTAGAACCTTAGAAACTTATTCCCTAAGTTTAACTAATCTACTACTATGTATGTTTAGTACCTACGCGAGAGACATTCTGGTGCACAAATGTGTGTGCAAACACAGGTGCGCTCCCTCTTCCCTAACTCTTATAGTCCGATGGGACTGCAATCCGACACAACCGGGGAGAGATCAGGCGCAGGACCAACGGCTTTACGTGCTCTCCGAGGCACGACAGTCTACTGCTATACAAATACTAGACTCATGACTCATTTGAAAAATAAAAACTCAGGATTAATCTAATTCCGTGTAGATGCTAACCCTAATGTCACGACACCTGTCGCGTCCGCCATCGAAATAGTCGTGTTTTCCCAAAATAAAGGTTGAACGCATTTTTGTGGACAAACGTATTTGGATTAGCTGAGCAGTAGTGTGGAGCATTGGAATCTTTATGTTCTGAAAATATTTTTGTAAGCCATCAGCCATCTCCTGCCACGAAAATAAACTTAAGTATACTTAAGGTGTGTTCAGTTGGAATTACAGGAATTGGAGGAGGTGCCGGGGAAATGGTTTTGGAATTATATTAAGATGTTTCTTAAAAAATTGTTATTGTTTTTGCCATAGAACAAAAATGTTATTGCATATTTTTAAAATAAGTACTGAAAAGATATTTGAAGATCAAGAAAAACTCAATCTTAATTAACAATTATGATTAATACTTAATCACCTTCAAAATGCTATCTTTCAAATCGAAGTCAATCTAGAGTTATAATATAAGATACCTAAAATAACAAATATTTTTTATTTACTGGAATATTCTTGTAAATTTTAAATATACCATCTTCGAATATGAAGTACGGTACTGTATAGATCTATGTGCTTATTCGTATCCTCAAAACAAAGGTTATAGTTTTAAGGTAAAAAACCTATAGGTACTAATTATGTCGCATCAATTCACATAATAAATGTAAGTGAATTAGGTAAGTGAATTATTCCGAGATGAAATGAGGAAATCGGTATATTCCACTATGTTCATCCGGGTGAATAGAGAGCAATGATTCTACAATAACGTACGCTATCCTTATTTAGAGTTTCATGAACCAAAAACAACTCTATAATTTAACAAATTCAGAGTTCGCCAAAAAAACAACAATCAAATGTTTTAATAAGCCAGAGCCAGCGATTTCGTCTGTCAGTACGTAGTTCAGGCAATTAATCAGGAGTCGTCGCGATGACAACCGGCTAATGACGTTAACAGGCGCAGTCGGCTGAGAAAACATAGCTAGACATCATCTGTTGGTGTGTGTGAGTAATGTGGAGTGATGAGCTTGACAGCGCAGCGGTTTGCGAAGGTCATGCGGGGTTCAATTGTTGAAGAGGTCTGTAATGTTTGCATACAGTGTGTTTGAGACACAGTGCGCTAAGAAAATTGTTTTCGGGATAATATTGTCTTACTTTAACAGTATGCCGGGTTCGTTAGCCTAGTGGTCCTAAGCGCGACTGTCGGGGTACAGGGTGTAGTTCCCAGGTCGAGCAAAAAGTGCTATTGGGTTTTTATATGAAATTCTCAGGACTTGTGCCCGGTAAATGGCAAAAGGCGCCTCCTGTTACCTGGGACCTAAACATACCGGCGGATTGTGGTTGTACATTAGTACACCTCTGCCTAACCGTTCGGGGAATACAGGCGTGATGGTATGTGTTTACCAGAATGATTACGATGAGGATGCTACCAAAATGTTTCTCATCATTTGCCCACCTCATTTAAAACCAATGATTTACAATTCAAACCTGGAATTTGGTGAGATTCAGCCGAAACAAGTCCTACGTTTTCTCACCACATTAATTATAAAATTAATAACAAAACACGATATGAATGTGCCAAAACAAACGCTTGTTCCGAGAAATCGTATAAATATGTTACAAGAACCGTTCCAGGTGTTCCCAGCGTTCTACCATAAACGTGTCCACGCTTTACTTGTGTTCATTTAACGCTTACTAACTTACAAGCTTGCAAAACAATCCAAACCCAATCTTAACGTAATCAAAATAAAGTCTAAAATACCTGTAGAAGTTCGTTGACGTGGGAAGGGTAGAGGCGCCACATGTGGACCGCCTGCGAAATTGAAATGAAAATATAATTAAAAAAACGCGATACCCGACGACCGCGTCCCGGCGAGGTGAACGTACGTGCCGCGCTGATTTACCGGCGCTTGTCGATTGATACGACTTAATGCTTCTTGTAGTGCGCCGACCTGACAAGAGGGGAAGGATGTTCAAAAAAGGAGCTCAATGACTAAAATAAAGTTTTAAATTGAAGATTCAACTAAAAGAAACATTCATCTTACATATATATATTTTTTGCAAATTATTAAATGCAAAGGTAACTCTGATTGCACTGAGGTAACTAAAAATCTCCATATTTACACAAACATACATTAAAAACATGTACAAAAGTTTTTTTTACTCATATGTTTTAATTGCCACAATATTAAATATTAATTATCTACTTACTAATGAATATAAAGAAATTAAACCATATAAAACTTTTAACGCTCGCAACGATCTCATCTCGATACACTCTGAAACTAACACATACGTAAATAGATCCAACACCGTGGGAGACACATTACGCGTTATAACACCTTGTATCTCACACCTTATTATTCAGGGCATAAGGTTGAAAGTTCACTGGTATATTCGGTCATATGATTTCCCTATGTCACATTGAGGTGGTTTTGTTTTTAACGATACCGAGTGACTGACGTGAGAACTGTATGGTGGCACTTTCACAGGCCGATGGCTTTTAATTCGGTAATTAAAGGGAGATCTGAAAATAAGCTGTTAAGTAGTTCCGAATGGACTGTAATGGAAGGGGGATTGATGAGAAGACCACTTAGATGTTTGAGATGTGAGATACATTAGCAGATGTTCAGCTGAAATGAGGGAGGATTTCTGAGTTTTCAAAGGATATAACAAATAAGGAATTATAAAAAAACTTGACCATGAAATGGGAAACGTGCTTGAACCTAGTCAAATTAATAATCATTACTGGGAATAGGTTACTTATTTAAAGCATATAGACCTTTTATAAAGAAGGGTATAGTCATTTAGCTCCTACAAAGCTCTGCTCGATATTTTACTTTTATATTCAAATAGGTGCCGTAGTGCGGATTTCGCGCACATCGACGCACGTTTATCTCGGATTATTTTCTAACTCTACCCGAATTCTGATCACCAAAAAACGTTTTTACCAAAACAGAATTCCGTTCCAATAAAACTTTACAGCGTAGCGTATAGCCAAAAACAATTTCATTAGACGATCCCCGAACTTACCGCAGTATAAACCGCTTTATAAACTCCTTAGCCTTCGTAATATTGTTTAAAAATGTCTCGTAGCCCGCCATCGCCATGAAAAGCGTGCGGGACCCTAAACGTATGCAAATTTTATTTTTAAAAAATGCAAGTGGCCAGCCACATGTCGCCCCGGACGGTCATCGCGGCGTCCGTCTGCTTTTTATTACTTTTATTTTTGTTGTCCAAACTTACCCACCTTCCTCTCCTCTGATTTGATTGCGTATTTATTCCAAGCTGTGTTTTGCTACTTCAACTTGTACTGGAATTGAAGGTTTCCACAAAACATACACGTAGGTATACTTATGTTGTTTTGCTGTGCACGAATGTTTAGGTACCGATTTTTGTCTTGTTATTTTTATATAGGAGTTTACTGTTCTTACTTTTCACTTTGCACTAGGAGCTAACAATTCTCTTTCAAATATGTTAATTTTAAATAAAAAAACTGGTATAAAAAAATGTCAATATGATGGTTAAATTAGGTATAAATAGTCTCCAGAAACACATGTGTCCTGCAGTAAATTGGGGTAAGCCAAGGTGATTGACGAAAGACTAGTTATGAACAAAACACACTTTTAACACTCTAATAACACCTTGAAATTTTTATTCCAGTGAAACGCACACACATCCCAATTCCCCACCGTTCACATCCACATAGCCAATTCTCCTATCGCGTCAGAAGATTTTTACGATGGGTGTCCACGTGACGTCTTTATTAAGGCGATATCAAGGTGGGTTCGCTGAGATTAGAGTTCCTCGTAAACGGACACCCGCTGTATTGGACGGCTCTTCGTTATTATAGCGAGATACGCTAAAGAATTTGTGGCTATCTTTAGAGGAGGACCATGTCCAGCAGTTGACGTCTTTCGGCTGATATGGTAATGATGATAATGACGCCTTTACTTTCACGAATTTCTCGGTGTCTGGAGGCATCTAATATTAATATGCCCGTCATTTGAACCATTATTGTGTTTTAGTAGTTGTAGAGCTCTTTGTGAAGGAGCTCGTCCGGCTAAGTACTACCACCATACCTGCCGCAAAGCAGTGTTGCTGTGTTCCAGATTGAAGCATATGGGTGTCGGTGTATTTATAGGCACGTGAGACATTTGAACTTTGTCTCTGGAATGGCAATGCATTTGCAAGGCCTGTGGTATTGCAGATGTTTATGCCTATAAACAAACGACAACTGGCAAGCGACCCTACAACTGATCACATCTGCCTAGATGTGATCAGTTCTAGGGTCGTTTGCCATACAATAATATAAAAAAAACATAAGAGAACACAAAACCCAGTAAAATGTCTAGCTTTCTATGTTTCAAAAATTGCCTCACATTTCAAATCATCATGTTACTTTTTCACAGTAATATTGTAATACATCACACGCCTAAGATACATTCTAAAGCTCGTCTTATCTAGAAACAAGTGGCGTAATAAATGCGGGCGGTGCGGGGCGCGGGGTAAGGGGCGCGGTGCGCGGTGTGCCGAAACATAAAATATATAAAGTTTGACCGCCGCCGGACAGTGACACAACCACCTACGTTAAGGAGCAGGGTTACATGGCGACAGACAAAAGAAAAAGGTAAATATTTGACTGTTACTGAAAGTCAAAATGTCAATGTCAAAAAAATTTGGTCAATTTTGACAGATTGAGACTGAGATTGCGATCGTTTCTAAAAGTTTGTAGAATTTACTCTGGTTACAAAACCTTTATAAATTGTACTGAGCATATATAAGGTACAAGACAAATCGATTTTTTTCACATCGGGAGATAATAGTCCATTCATGCTGTACCTAAAGTTAGTTAGTGCAAATCCTATAATTAAAATCAATTTAATAATTGCATGAATGATGGTTATTAATTGCGTTAGTGTGTTGGCAATGTACCTACCCGCCACATAAACATTAAAATGTGCCAAATTAATGTCATCAAAGATTTTCATTGGTATCTTCTACCTGCTATATATTTTGGTTGGATGGTTCGATTTTTAATGATCGATATTCTATTAATATAACAAAAAACTAGTTTGGATGAGCTTTGACTAGTTTCGACTAGTTTATGACTAGCTTCGACTAATTTCAGAAATTATCTCAGTCTAGTTTCTGACCAGCTTTGTCTAGTTACGAACTAGTTTTGACTTACTTTGTACTAGTTTCGAACCAGTTTCGTCAAGTTAAGAACTAGTTTAAGACTAAATTTGTACTAGTTTCAAAACATATGTCAACGGTTGCGGTTTTTAGTTATTTTGGGAAAAATAACTAAATAACAAAGAACTGTAAAAAATAAGAATGACTGGCATTATCCATTGCGATCATTAACTTATCAAGTGTTGGACTATTTTAAAGTGACTACCAAAATAAAAATGTAATATATTCTCCCATGTAAACCCAAGTCATTCCTCAGCAATATTGTATCAAGTAGAAGTGTCCACGTAGAGTCGTGTTTGTATGAAAAATATTCCAATATTCCCCCGTCCACCCTGATCGAGCCGAAATAAGGTGATCGCGACAACATGGCCGGTTATTTGAAGGGCTTAAGGTCGGGTTTGTCAAATTATATGTGTTTTTCTTTCGTTATATTCAAAGATGGGACGTTTGAAATTCGAATTGGAATGTGTAATAGCATTTGGAGATTGAGGCATTGAGAAATTGAGGCGTTTTCGCGAAAACTGAGATTGTTGGTATCAATATAAGTGAGTATCATATGACGAGTGAAATAGCTAATTAGTCTGTGCACACTATTTACTAATGAAGTAGGCTACGAGGCTGTCTGTTAGTAAAATATTATAAGTTTGTGTTTTATTGTATACCTTTTTCATGGCAGGGAAATTATCAAACTTCTTTCGCTCTGTGCGGAGCAGAAGGGAGTGTCAGACTCTTACTGACTAAAACCCATCCGTGTCCCTCCTAATGCCCTTTGCGTTTTAGAGCCACGGTGACGCTTTCAAACAAATTCCGAGACATAATTGTCTGCTTAGATTAAGTTATCAAGTGATATGTGAAGTAATCAATGTAGTTTTAAGATCATAAAAATATTGGTGTAAAGTACCGTCATCGTTTATTTTCATCAGTTACCAAATAAATCCCAACACCCACCTTCCTACATATAACACGATATATCCCAACTTCTCCCCATTTCCACAAAAATACGCTATCCAGCATCACCCGGGGATAAGAGTGAGCATAATCGTAAGGAGATCTGTGATGCGATGTGACCGGAAATTAAGACACGGGGCGGGCGCCCGCCCAGCGCCCTTCCGGTTCCGGTTGGACATCACCTTGCGCCGTGGGCAAAGGTTGCTCAGATGAATAATCATTATCATAAATCTTGTGATAAAGTCGTGACCAAGCAAGCAGGGGGTGGACAAGTGTGTTTAGTTTACTTTTTGGCTGAGATGTATTTTTTTTTTTGGATTTTGTGAAAGAGAGTTATTTATACCATAATGTGTTTTATTTATATTTTTAGTTCTAAAAGTAAAGTCAGGTTTCATGGTAGATATATGATTTGTTGTCATGTAAATAGGCTGTCTAAAGACTCTTAAAAGCCACATTTACTAATTTCAAACGTTCAATATTCAGTTGCAATGTCAGTGAAAAATATTTGGTAAATTAAAGACATTTTTTTTGTGATAGAGAATGAGTATTGAGACTTTCTTAAAGTTAGAAGAAATGCCCTCCATTTTTAGTAAATTTATGATGATTTTTTATTATGATTTCGTCACAGTTCACTAAAAAATTCATTTCAATAGACCACCGACCGGTTGACATACCATATACCATTACTATTCTATTTTTTACAGTACCACTTCAATACATAGGTACATTAATACCGTACTCCATGACGTGTTATAAACTCGTGTAATCCGGTCCCCACATACCACGGCAGCTGTCCCACGGTAATAATTACTAAGAAACACAATGTCGTTTCACTTTCTTAATGTGTTCCATTCTGTTCCATCTGAATCATTAGCCATTACTCTCTCACCGTCGCCTCTTTTGATACTAATCATTACAGATATATCATTATAAGAATGTTCCTTTAATCTTTTTAATATTTATTTCTTCAATCGCCTTGTTAATATCATTAGTATATTTTTGACTGCCTCGTTAGCCTAG
Source organism: Caradrina clavipalpis (assembly GCA_932526535.1). NCBI lineage: Eukaryota > Metazoa > Arthropoda > Insecta > Lepidoptera > Noctuidae > Caradrina > Caradrina clavipalpis. The sequence continues at coordinate 462,375 of OW052096.1, forward strand.
TGGTTCCAAGCGCGACTGCTACGCTAGAGGTGTTGGGTGCGATTGCCAAGTCAAGCAAAAAGTGTTATTGGATTTTTCTATGAAATTCTCAGTATCAGCTCGGAGTTTGGATTTGTGTCCGGTTAAGGCGACGAATTGTTTAACAATAATTCTAGACCAGGCGCGCGCCCCCCGCAACCCGCACACACCCCGGTAAGTAAGCTTTTTGTTATTTTATTTAGTCGGAAATGATAACTTGAGAAAATCCTTCTACAACTTTAAAGAGTATTTATAGACTTGTCTACAGAGCAAGTTGAGAGGCTAAAATCGGCCCCGTTTGCCCATAAGATGTGAATCTCTATTTAAAAAGAGGTATGTTTGATATTTTTTTCTCTGTTACTAAAGTTACTTAATCATGTAATGAAAACTAACAAAATAAGGCTTTCATCATGAACTATTCAGAACACCAACTCACATTTTTATACGTTTCGTAACTACTGACAAAAATAGAGATCACTGATGCCAAAATTTCCAATTCGTCCTATTAATGGCAATAGTCTCGCCTCTTTTACATGGGACCTAAACATACCAGCGAAGTGTAGGCGTACGTTGGTACACCTCTGCCTAACCTTCAGGGAATACAGCCATGATGGCATGTAAACAAAAACAAAAGAACTGTTAAGTATTTCTCTAAGTAGAAACAAGAATAATAATCACTAAGTAACTAATGCCCATTTTCACCAACCAATCCTAAATTTTAGGGAACTTCTAAGCCATTTTAAGTAATCCCTAGTACAGATTTCGTTTTCACCAACACTTAAGGAACACCTAAGGCCTTAGGGGACTCCCTAAAATTAGGAGCCCGAATTTTGACCTCCTAGCGCTAAGTGACAGTTATTATTTGTATTAAATCTGCCGATTTGCTTCAGATTTCAGATTTGCAGCGCACTTGTTGTTTCTAGTAAAATGGAGTCTAATAAGTGAATTATTTGACGATTTGGAAGCTATTGAAACAATGCAGATAATGTCGAATCTAAGTTTATTCACGCGGCCGCATTTTTATCGTGAACGAGCAGATTATTTCAGATTCAGATTCATTTAATCACATTTATACCAGGCAGTCATTTATATTAATTATAGAATTTAAAATACTTATAAAGTTTGTGTATTTATACCATAGTGCAAATAACTTAAAATTTATAAAACATAAACATTATTATTCGGTATAACTTGACAAAATGTTAAGTATTCTACAGGCAGTGAAATAAAATCGCATAGATATTTTAATTTGTTATTCAAGTTAAAAAAATGTAAAAGTTAAAATTTAAAATTATCACAAGTTATATCTTCAATAACTTCATCAACATTCACAGACGTCGAAGCTACTGACGCTGAAGCCGATGACGATACGAAAACAAAAAGAAAAGAAAAGACAACTGTCACCTAGCACGTAAAAGTCACTATATTTTTAAAGCAATAGAATTCGTTTAACAACCACGAAATTTGGTAATTTTAATTGTTTTTAAAGCTTAGTCACCTTCATAATTTAGTAGTTTCTATTCAATTATATGTATTTTTTCTTTTAGTTCATTTATATCTCCTAAATCCTTGTAAAACTACAAACAAAAAATCTTATAAGAAACAAACTGTCACCTTACTAAGTGGTCGGTACTTAGGTATCCCCTAGGTTGGTGAAAATGAATTTAAGTATAGGGTTCTTCTTAGTTTAAGGGACTCTTAGTTAGGGAGGCCTTTAGGATTAGTTGGTGAAAATGGGCATAAGTACTTTTAGCTACTTAACAAAAACTTTTCTATCACAAAAATTTCATAGAAAGAGTCATATACGTAAATTCTAGTGTAACAGTAATGTGGTCACTCCGTGGTCGTCCATCAAATGTGAACATTAGTGGGCCTATGAAAAACTAACTTTGACTATTACCGGACCCCTACCTTTTCACCCCCAGTCTCCCCAACAACGACTTTTACTTCATTTCGATCTACATTACTGGTTATGTTTGAAGAAGAATAATTCATGATCTATTTTACACAGTAATGTATGTATAACAAAGGGATTCTTTCATATTTTTTGTGTACAATTTTAGGTGGTTAGAGTAAAGTTAGTGTATTACGTTAGAGTGGTCAAGTATTTGAGTTATTTGGCTGTTTGCAATGGAAATGAGTTTATTTTTTGCAGTTATAATCGTGTTATTGATTCGAAGTTTGCTTAGATAGGTAAGTTCATCATTTTACAGACATGGTTTGTTTGGTAATCCTACTACTATTATAAAGGCGAAAGTTTGTATGTATGGATGTATGGATGTATGGATGGATGTTTGTTACTCTTTCACGCTTAAACGGCTGAATGGATCTGGATGAAATTTGGCACAAAGATAGATTATAGTCTGGAATAACACATAGGCTACTTTTTATCCCGGGAAAATGTACGGTACCCGTAGGATAACACATCAACTGTGACGCGGACGAAGTCGCGGGCAGAAGCTAGTACTGTTCATATTATTACTTGAATACTCGTTTTTCTGAAACCTTGTCTTCTTATTATTTTCGCGTAAATGATATCTTATAATTTTTGGACCCAGTATGTGGTCATGTTTATCGCGGCTATATATATTATTTTATTCTTTTTTGTTAATTAGGTACATTAATTTAAAAGTACCTTATAATGGACTAATTGAAATAAATGACTTGACTTTTCCTAAGTTGCCTGTATGCATAATACAACTCATCTACAAATATATTAAAAAAAACATAAATGCTTAGGGTATGCCATAGGTATAAAACATTACAAACAATAAGTATAGACATTCATCAAAGTTCATCACTACACGCCAACACAAAACAAAGGTACCTAACCACACATAAATTCCCTCGATTAGACCTTTCCTTCTCTCACCAACCTGAACCCAACCATTTGACACTACCATAAAGTTCAATTTCCCTTGTCATTGTGAGAGTGTTTCTGTCTATCAGTCCAATTGTCCCGGATGGCAACCGGACACCGCGATATGAAAGCGACAATAAAAGGTGGAAGACCTGACTCATTGATCGGTACACTCCACGACACAAGGCTTTCTATATTATTTCAAACTAGCTTCTGCCCGCGACTTCGTTCGCGTCAAATTTGATTTGAAACCGTACATTTTCCCGGGATAAAAGTATCCTATGAATTGTTCCACACTACGATCTATCTCAGTACCTGATTTCATCCAGATCTATCTAGCCTTTTATGCGGAACATATGGATGTTTGTTACTCTTTTACGCATAAAAGGCTAGACTACAAAATAATAAATAAATATATAAATAATGCAAAAGTTTGTGACGATGAATGGGATGGCCCATTCATCGTCACAAACTTTTGCATTTATAATATTAGTAGGATGCAGTAGGATGCACTAGTCCTTATGGTATGGATACTTGTGGAGCTAGAACCGAACCTTTGGAAAATAAACACGGAAATAATTAAGTAAAACTAATTATCAAAAAGGAAAATTGTATCTCGTGCGGAGGAACATAAACAAGGAAAAACCCCGCTTTTCTGGGGTTTTTCCGAAAGGAGTTTTGACTAAACCAATAAGAGTCAAAAGCAAATCATTTATTTTATAGACCGTTAAAATGCGTTTTAGTTAAGGTTCCCCTTCCAAAAGATACTTTCGTATGGAGAAGAATGGGCTAGAAAATCCATATATTTTTAATACAGGCTTATGATTACACGGGTATACAATATAGGTGCCGTGTTTAAAAAGTATAATATGTAAGTAGGTACAAAGTAATATAAATAAATAAACGACCACTAAATTATGTTCAAAGATACATAGTGTTTTATTTATATTAAAAGGTCCACTTTTAACATTAAAAAAAACTACGAATGGTATATACTCGTAGTATCTAAACAATACATGATCACATCATACAAGTGAGTAAATAAGAGAATCACATAATTCTGGGCGAGTTTTACATATATAAACTTTGAGCTGTTTCATTATTTTCAGGAGCCAAAAATCACTGCAACAACATATATGTGTGTATAACAAACATGAAAATAAAATAAAACATATCTCTCCCTCACCCGTTGAGCTCCGATCAAGGTACCATCGAAGTTCAAGGCGGGTCACGAGGCAACGCACCTTTATTGAGCACCAATTGGCCATATCCGGCAAGGTTGACGACCCCTGCGCAGGAGTGCACATATTGTGAAGGTATATGTCGAGGTCGGCGTATGTACCAATGGTGCATTGAGCGGGTAAAAGGAGAATTGGGGGGAATTCAGTGGGTTTCTTAGAAGGATTTATAAGATGGTAGGTTCATCTGAAGTTTGATCAAATTGTTTCAAGAAAAATATTATTTTAGAGTGAATTAATGAGTCTTAAGCATCTTGCAAAAAATGTATCTTTATCTTATCTTTATCTTTGGAATCTTATGGAGGGAAAATAAAGTCTTGGTACCCTGTGACTTCCGGCAAAGAATTGGACGGAAAGTGGTGATGTTAATGAAAACGGTCCGAGAACACATGAGCTATTAGCATAGTTTATCCTTTACCTTTTATCAGCAGTCGTTGTTAAAGGCAAAATGAATTAAAATTATAATAAGACTACTGTTTAATACTTGGAAACTATTGTGAAATAACAGGCCATTCATTAAGTCTATCGTTGTTTCACGGGTTTTTCCCAAATCTGCCGTGAATCATAAGAACACTAGCTTACGTCAGGTCGACTTAAAGCATATTCTATGGAAAGCCTTGAGGATTTCCATACATCTGACTAACAGTAATTTTTGTTTCTTTATTTTTAGACCTCGATGCATGACAAACATGCCGACGGCCCACCTGATGTTAGGTGGTAACCTCTGCCTATAGACATTGCAATACCAGAGGCCTTGCAAATGCGTTGCCATCCCAGACACAAAGTTGAAATTAATGTCTCATGCGCCTGTAATTTCACCGGCACCTAAACCCTTCAAACCGAAATACAGCAACGGTGTTTTCTGCAGAAACAAGTATGGTGGGAGTACCTTAATATTTTCCCTATTAATACATAGGTAACACTATACATAAAGACAATGACAGTAAACAACAACACATCACTATCTCCAGTCAATAAGGCAGGTCATGGTGCGAAGCGTTACCTCTCGCGTGCGCCCGCGCTTATTGGTAGCAATTGAAGCAATCAGCGCAATTGGCGCGCCTCCCCCCGCGTCTCCTGCCACCCCCGCTCTCGCCGTAATATACTTTCACTTCTCACCGGTACTGACGGGGAGAAAAGTTTTACGGTTTGTTATTATTTATGAATTTTAAATATCACAGATATTCAGATTTCAGGAGTGTACGGTTTTTAAGAAGCTTTTTAAGAGAAAAGGTTTAGCTACGAAAGTCTTTGAAGCTGAACTGCTGGAAGGTTATTTAACATATTTTTGATAACCTGAAAAACCGGGAGGGCAAGTTGCAAGAGTGATCGGAAAAATCGATATCGGAGAGGAAACTAGAAGAGGCCTTTTTCCAGCAAAAGTTTTCGACACACTATGTGTATTTTCCTCTTTGTCTGTTAAAACGTGGTAATTCATACTTTTCAAAAACTCATTTACGTAATTTTCCATCTCGAAATTCAAATAAAAGTTCACACCAAAGTTGTTTAACAAATATTCGCGAAACCTAAACACCTAAATATCGGATGATGTCGGCTTACTTCCACACGTGTGCTAAATAAAAAAATGTTAAAGCAACAAATAATTCGGCGCCCGCGCACCACTGTTTGTTGATCTAGCGTCGAATTATGTGAGCCGTAATTACGTGTTCGACGTTTAAATGGGCGATGGTTCCGCATCAATATAGTGCTGAAAGAGAGATTGTTGGTAATAGAAAAAAATATTTGAGTGCTTGATGGGTGAGGAAAAACAGCTACGGAATTATTAGTTTTTCTTTTGAAAATAATTTTATGTAGGGGTTTTTCTAGATGGAAGAATTTTAGCTACTTAGTGGGACGTTAGTTGTCATGGATACGGATAACGCATTGAACAGTATGATGAACGATCCAGATCTTTATATAAAAAAAAACATAACTTCACGGCTGTGTTCCCTGAATGGTTAGGCAGAGGTGTACGAATGTGAAATGAAAACGGTGAAATGTACCCCTACAGTTCACCGTTATGTTTAGGTATTTTATTCTCCACGTCTTTAATTATTAAAAATCCAGATTTAGAATTAAAAGTTCGAAGTTTTGCTGTGTCCCCTTAATAAGATTAGGTATATATTCACAATATTATGACCTAATTTCGTGGCAGAACCCTAACTTCGGCGGCACCTTGTCAATAAATCAAGTGAACGTTGCAATAAAAATATTTATGCTGTAATATCACATACCTCATATTTATTAGTTGTAAAGTCGATATTTTACGTAACACACCTATGTAAACACATGGTACCCTAGTACAACATGTAATACATCCGCAACTATACAAAAATACTATAGTTATAAGGGATTCCGATTCCTCAATAAATTGGTTAAAATACTGGAAAAGGTATTCAACATAATAATAGCAATCAAAATTTCTGATTTTTGTAAAAATAATCCTACATTTCTTTAATATTATTCACCTATATCTCCAAATCTGGTTCAAAAGGAAAAACCTGCTTTTTCATTTTATTAGGCAGATCATACTCAAAGAAAAGAATTGTAAACTCCACAATGCCGACCATGATCACTGGCCACTCAAATCTAGACCTTATTGGTAACGAAATAGCATTCCGAATAGTAGTGGTATACTAATTTAAGAATAACATTTAGCACAACAATAGGGCGGAGGGCTAAGTCTCCGTATTAAACCGTTCGCATTGTATCTGTGAAGGTATTCCACCACCTTTCAACTATGCCCGTCTAAACATTAGGGATGAAGTATTGTTGTGGGCACTAGATATTATGCCTACCACTTTATTGCCTCCTAGAGAAATCTACAGAGAGTTACAACGCTACATAATGTTCCTAGATATTATTTGGTTTACTTACACTTAAATATTTGTGTGAGAATCGGCATACTTGTCTAGTAAGTCGAATTTTAAAAGTAAAACTCCGAGGTTTTCTGATAATTTAGAAGCTTTGCTAGCGATCATGAAGTTATTCTAAAATGCCATCTTCGAAAGTACGCTAATATAAATTACGTCATTGAGAATGTTTATCATCGCGATGTACGGAACTTAGAATGTATGCTATGGCGAATTACAAAATTTTGAAGGTTTGATCTCGATATCCATCGATCAGAATCATTGAATCAGAATTTAAAGGAATTAATTTTATTCTCAATATTAATAATAGCGTTCGCTCTATATGATTCTGATCAATCGCTTTACATTATCGCACCTCATAATTAATAACTCAAAACAAGTACAGTACATATAAATAACACAAACCAAACCACGACAAATCAATTCCCCAGCTCATCTGTCCTCTGCTCTGTGTCGCCTCACCACAAAGAGTCCGGTTGTTTCGCCCACCGGCGCATTGTCCTGCTCTGTTGTTATTCTGACAATCTGCGTCATATAGCGGCTGCGGCCGGGGGGTAGGCAGACACCCTGCCTGATGCGGAGCGTGAATACCTTCCGAGGTGTCGGGGTGAATGGTGGAAACATTGGGGAGGATTTTGGTGTTTACGGGAATATTATGTGGATTCAGAGATTGTCTGGAGGGATTTGCGCTTTCTGATATTTATTGAAGCGGATGCGAAATAGTTAATGATAGCAACGTAAATACGTTACTATCATTAAAAAATATGTGTGACATAATATCATCTGTCATAGATGATAGAATTGAAAAGGAAACCTCAAAACCTGATTTAAATTGGTGCTTAATTATTATGAAAACATTTTGAAAACTAAAACGTTGCAAAAGTGTAAGAAACCGAATAAATATATACCAGTAAATTGTTACATAGTAAAACAACTGATCCAAAATCAGTCTCAATTAACCTGTTTTCTACATTGTTTCGTAACAAACACCTATTCTACAACTAAGTCTAACAATATTTCCCAACTAAAACAAGATATATTTCTTTTGTCAAAATATTTCAGTGTCCAAGACAAACATTTAACACTTCAAACGTATAATCCGTTTACGACCATTCGCGCTCAGACACAATTTATTCCGGAGAGATTTACAGGCAGTAACATGATGGCCAGGTGTGAGACATTCCTAGGCACCGGGGAGGCACGGGACTGAGCGATCCGTCTTCGCAGTAAGTCTTGTTTAAGGCGGCAGGTGACTGAGATATTCTGTTGCGGGTTCCAGGATACGTGGAGTAGGAAGCGTGGATGAGGTTACTAGGAACTGTTTTGGATGTTGTAACAAGATTTAGGTTAGTAAAAGAGGAGAGTTATTTCCATTTATCGCTGATTTTAACTTAGTGCCGATTTAATACTATTTCTTATGGGCTTATTAATAAGGTAGGTACCTACCTTATTAATAAGCCTATAATATCAATTCTCAAAACTCGTAATACGTATTACAAGTTTAGAGCATTGATTAAAATCGAAACCGACAACTTGTCGTGGCTGTAGGATAGGTACGCCATGATGATGATGATGATGAATTTTATTGCCTAAGTAAAGAAAAATGAGCGTAAATCTAAAAACATAACTCATTTTTTCTCACACTTCTTTTCAACGTACCTTATAATACACAATTTTCAATAACACCTCATTTCAACTCCATTGCTCCGTCAACGCAACAAAGTATACAAAATAAACAATCATACGAGCAATGAACACTCGTCCTTTGATGTTGCTTGCTGAATGATGGCCGCTGCAGCGCTTTCCTACGTCAAAACTACACTATTTCATATAGACTTAAAAGCAGACATGAGTTTACGAGCGCTGTAAATTATAAAGCGCTTAAAGCGTTTAGCAGAAAAGTATTGTCGGTCAGGTGATGGTGAGGGAGCACTTTATGACATGTTAAAGATGATGCTGAGATGAAAGACGTGGATTAAAGAGGTACTCATTACAAGTTTTCATATTATTTGGAAGGAAGGACGAACGAGAGACGTTTTTGAAAGTCAACTGCATGTGCACTGGCGCGACAATTGGGCTGTAATATCCGATGAAATGTAGAAAACAATTTCAACTTTAATCGTTTTCAAATGGCTCCAGTTGCTCAGTAACAAGAAAGAAAGGAATTGTTATCTAAAGCATCATGTTGGAACATTTTATTGGAAGTAAAATGATTGGCCATGGAATGGACAAAGTATACCTTGACAATGAGTTCATTATAGGTTGAAATAAAGAAGTTTAGTGTGCCAGAGATTCCGAAGCAAAGTGAATACAAAGTCAGTGGGTATATAAGTATTACATTGTTATTAAGTTTACCTACATTGCAAATATTTAATATTTTGGTGATATCGTTTTCCTTTTTAAACGATAGCGATGTTCATTTAAATAGCAGTTACCATGAGAGAAGCCTGAACACAAGGCTCTAAAAATAATAAAAACATCAAACACAAATAGCATCACGCCTGTATTCCCCGCAGGGTTTTGCAGAGGGGTGCTAATATACACCCACAGATAGCTGGTATGCTTATGTCATATGGTATAGGGGGCGAGCCTATTGCCATTAACGGGGCACAAATTGCAACTCCGAGCTGCTACTAAGAATTTCATAGAAAAACTCATTAACACTTTTTGCTCGACCTGGAAATCGTAGACCTCTAGCGTAGCAGTCGCGCATAGGACCACTAGGCGAACGAGGCAGTTAACATCAAACTTAGTCAGTTAGTAATAGCCAGTAATCAAGGGGAGGCCTACGTACAGCATTAGGCTATAGGCTATAGGCTGATATGATGATGATGATGAAGGTGGTAGCGTCACTTTGCTCACCGTTCATTATAAATAACTCAGTAATAGGAAACAAGAAGTAGGTATCAGGAGGAGGTCAGGTAAACAACCACCGATGACAACATTCTTTACTTCCACAAAATCGAATGAACCGAATCGATTTAAATATAGAAGCACTAATGTTTTTACTATAGTGTCGGTAAATCAAATGCTTTGTCGACGTAACGCGACATCGCGACAAAGTTGCGCATGGGCACGAACCATGACGTAGGAAGTTGCAGAAGGACTATGTCAAAAGTCACTTTAGTAAATAGAATTTGAACTTTGATAGACTTTCTTTGACTTTTAACTTTAGAATTGTGGCTTGGAACTCTTTTAACAATTAATGTGTTTGTCTGTTTATCTGATAGAAGGTGTAGAATGGAACCGTCTTCATTAACCATCAGCATCAGCTCAAATCCTCTTTAATTTTCTATTGCAATAATACATTATTGAGATTAACATTAGCACTTGCTAACTAAACCTTTTGCATCTCCCGGTTTCGTCACCCAAACGGGAACGACCGAACACGAATGATTTATATTTCAAGCCCAGGTTAATTGACGTGCCGTGAAATAAATTTAGTACAGTGCACTGTGTATTTAGCCGTAACGTCAAGCGGCGTTTAGAAAATAATTAGTCTTGCTTACGCACGCACCGCATGGTGAGGAACTGCGGCTAATAGCTAAATGTGGGAATTGAGTGATTGTAGCGCTCCTGCGATGCTGTGACAGCCGCCTTTCAGCGAGGTGGTCAGGGTATGAATGAGGCTAGTTGTCTTATTGTGGCGTTCAAGATGATGAGTTTGGTTTGAAACTGAGTTAAGTGACATTAATTTTATTATCACTCAAAAGTTGGATATGGAAGTGAAAGTGCAAAAAAAGATGCTGTTTTAGATATCTACCTACTGACTTTTTTTTAATGATGGAAATCATCAAATGACTTCTTTCGGTCTGGGCGAGCGGAAGGAAGTGTTAGACTCTTACTGACTAAAACCCATCCGTATTCTTCCTAATGCCTTTTACGTTCCAGGGCCATGGTGATCTTTCGAACAAATTCCGCTAAACTAGCAGATCTACTGAGATGGCACACAAAACTCAAACGCTGTTAAGAAAAGATAGGTTCTTTCATCCCACCCATGGGTTCCGTTCTATCTAAAGTACACAAATAAGAATTCTGGCTGCCCAAATAATATAGGTACTAAGTATACTTTTCTCTTCTGTGTAACACATAGGTATCGTGGACATACTAATTCAATAAATCACATCAAAGTCTTTCAATCTTTTCAAAAGCAACTCGACTGTATAACAGATACAAAGTGTTACAACAAATGTTATTTGTGATGACTATCGAGTAGCCATCTCTCCCGTCACGCCGGCAGCCAATAGCCGGCATTTGTATCGCTCCATGATCGATGCCGCTGTTTGTTTCATTGCGCTTTTGTTTCTGAAGGAGAATGTCAACCGCTTTTGTTTTGCGGTAATGGTGAGTGAACATCTAGATGGCCAATCTAAATGTTGACTCACCTTTATATACACACATGTTGATATGATGATGTGGAGCTGAAGTTTAAAAGCCAAAACCTATCTTCATTTGTTTAGTTGGGAATATGTTTTTAAGATCGTATACAGATATACACTTTGAACTGTTTTTGAGAGGGAAAAATTGTTTTTCTCTGTTGAAGCTTTTGACCTCTTGGTTTATTTTACAGGACTTTATTTACTACCTTTCATTGCTGTTGGGTAGAGAGAGATCGATTCATTTTCCTAGTAACTTAAAGATATATCCCTAGATCGTTATGATATAAGAACGCTGCCTATAATTCGCTAGAAGTTCAAAATACCCGTTAAACTGAAAAGCCTGTGAAATTGACTTTAAATCTAGACAAAACACCTTACAATTTTCCAAGACCTGAGAGCTCCCAGTTCGCAGTTCCAGTCCAAAAACCAAATTAATCTAGCGGACGTCACCTTCCAGCGGACGTCAATCCAAAAATGACAAGTATGACCAATTTCCACGTACTTTATATATAGCCCCGCGTTTAATCAAGGTGTCCGGGGGGTGGCGCGGTGAGGCCGGGGGGGGGGAGGGGGGACCGTCCGTAATTAAAGTACAGGTTGACAGATGACAAATTGTCTGTGGCCGGTGTTCCGGTAGATATTGTATTTTGATCTTGTACGAGATTCTGGAGTAAGATGAGAGTCTTTATAGTAACACAATTTTTGCTTTGAATTTGATATGGCTTTTGATGTGAGGACAAAGGGGACTTTCGTTTTGTCTACTAGTTTGAGTTCAAAGGAAACTTTCTTAGCGGTATTGTAACAATATCTATGTCTAACTTGGACTCTAATAAGACAAAATTAATTGAAATGAATGAGAAAGCATTCATTATCAGCCTGCAGAATTGGTAAAAAAAGTGTAAAGAGGTAATGTTGAGGACGTTACCACTTTACAATTTTTGTGTTTTTCCTCTAATGTCATTCAAAAACGCTCTATATCTAATTATCTAATCGAAATAAAAAACACACGCACATACAATTTGCCAGTTTTCAGAGTAGGTAAAAAGTTTGTAACGTCAACCAACCGTTCGTCACTGGCTGAAAACGATAACCAACTTCCGCTGACGTAGTAACCGACCGTTTCAGGACATATCGTGTTATCCACTCGGAAATCTGTTGACTGTAATTAGCAGTCAATGTTCCGGTTATATAGATTCTATTACTGTCTACTGTCTCTATGCACCTCATCAGATGCTATGGGCGCGTCTTTCGCGAAGCTCCACAAATCACTCCCGTAAAATAGCTTATAAGCAAAAACACGAAATTATTAAAAAAATCAAAAAGAATCGCACAATGATTTAATGGCACAGTGCAGGCGTTAGTCAGTAAATCAACTGCCCCCGGTCACCGTATACGCTATGACATCTAGGAAGTAGTTTGTCAAAGTGACAAATAGGTTGACACGGTCCACGTTCCGTGCCGTATTTTTATAAACAAAATGTTATCAACATAGTAAATTCTTTTAGTGTATTTCCACGTTTTTTGTGAAGGTAATATATGCTTATTATTGTTGTGATTAAGGGCTGGCGTATACATTTATGGGCGTGGAAATAGTTCTGAACGATTGATATACTGAATAGAATGTTATACTGTGGTGATTATAGATTAAAGGAAAAACATTAATTTACTGTTTGTGAGAATGTCCTACTATTAATGGTTCCTGTATTCAATTATTTATTCTACCTTTATGAACATATTTTACTGAGTTCCTAAAGTTACACTTTGTTCATTGTAAATAATCGTCAGGCTAAATTTATCTTCTACCTCTGACTGCTCGCTTCGTTTCAGTACCATCTTATAATGAACCTTAATCCAATGTGGCTTTAATCACAAACTTATAAACCCTGAATAATTTTGGCTCTAAATAACTGTTTTCCAGAACTAAAATAGGTTTCAGGTCTCGGTCGACGAAGTAATACTGTAAATACCTATGTAAACCATACCTACTACTAATATTATAAATATGAAAGTAACCTTGTCTGTTACGTCTTCACGACCAAATCACTGAACCGATTTTGATGAAATTTGGTACGTTTGGCAAGTTTGAACCCCAAAAAAGGACTTACCTTAGAACCGACATAATACGCGGACGAAGTCGCGGGCCAAACTTAGTCATCCATATCTACCGATACCTATCTACCGTCATGTCATCATATCCTAACATCTTCCCGACACAAACATCCTAACATTGGCAAACTATTCCACGCGGCGGAATCCAAGGCATCTAAATGAATGTACACATTACACTTACTATAAAATATTTATAATGGGTCACCTTGTGAGAACAGACGGATACACTATAAAACAGATGTCATAATCGGCCCTTTGAAGTTTCTGAGCAACCATCTACAACTTTACATCTACCACAAATTAAACACTGTTTTCAACCGCATAAAGTTGAATTTTAATTGCCTCGGATGTTAGGAATAGTTTGTGATTCAAAAGTGCGTCGTATGATTTACAATATGATAAACCTAGTTGGCTGAGTGATAGATGTCTCTTTGAGTAATGGTTCCCTTATGTAGACGACAGGATCCAGGAGGAAATAAAGAAAATCTGAATAATTTAGCGAGGTGTTATCAAAGAGGATAAATTAAGAAAACTATTAAAACACCTTGTTTAGTCAGGGCGGATTTTACGTTTTAAAAAATCAACTAGTTTTGGCTGTGACATCTACCACAATACAAAATGTACAGTTGCACCAACTATTTGGTTTACAGGCTTGCTAGCTTCTTGTAACTTGAAACTACACACTTATAAAACGAAATATTTTAAGTGTGATGAGAAGGTATTTAACATCACTGTAATAAACATGGCATAAGTTTAAAACGTTTTTATAAAAATGAATCATTTATTAAAGTAACTAGACTATTTTTTTTCTTGTAATTCTAAAACCTTATCCTAAGTTAGTTATTATTAACTAAGAATAATGCACAAATGACGTGACAAGATAGGACTCATGGTTCGTATTCATAATCCCTGCTGCATTACTCCATCCGTCCATGAGAGATGGCATCAGTGATTCACGTAAGCACACACACGAACTCGTATTATGCACACAAAGCAGAAACATAAATAGTTTTGCTTGTTTACCGAATAGTTTGTTCGATTGTACCTTTTATGAACTTTGTCGTCAAATTAACCTTGAATACAGGTCTTGAAATGGGATGATATTAATAAAAGAATGAAAAGAAATAATAATATTCTTGTATTCTTATGAAGCAGAAACTATCACCTTGTTTACTAGAAGTAGAATCCATTAAGATTATACCTTGACTCGTATTTAGCAAATAATTATTGAAACAGTAAATCTCTAGGATAATAAAGGTAAATCGTTCACTTTGAACGAACTACGTTCTTTACGTAATCTTACTAACTCCTCGTTCCCCACTGACCTACTGGGGTAATCTACCAAATACATAACTAATCTATTTAGAAGGCGGCTACGAATCTATAGTACAATCAATTTTTATGGCGGCCGTATTCAAAATATAATAAAGCATAGGATTAGAAAACTAAGATCATGATGATGTTTATACATGGAGCGTGCTCGATGGCCCAGGTTCGCTTCCCGGGTCGTAACTTTTAGTTAGTGGCAGTTTGCTTTGCACGGATTTTGTGACCTACATTTTTGTAGTAAGTTTAATAATATGATGAGTTAATTTTGGTTTGGTTTCGTAAATATGTGTTTTGTAGCGTTAGTCTACCTTTGTTATACGAGAAGATAAATTTAGATAGATTATACAAGAAAATGCTTATTTCCTCAAACTAATTCTCGTTAGCTCCACGATTTTTATAAAAAAGGATTTTCTTCTCAAACCTGTATAGAATTTATATTGCCCACATAAAAAAGATTCACCTCGGAATATTTTCAGAATGACCGGTCAAATATGTGCTAAAATAAAATGAAAACAAAACATTTTTCCCACACACTGGTAGTAAATTTAAATGTAATCTCCGATCTATTGCGCATGTGTACGGGTGCACGGTAGATTGTCACCTCGCTTCGCTTCGGAATACATTACACTCATTATACTAGACGATTTAGATGACGCTCAATAGTTTATGGGATTTAGTGCTTAAGTATGAAGAAGTTTCAGGAAAATGTTAAAGTGTGGTTACACATATAATTATATGTCTGCCTAACCTTTTTCCAACTATGTTGGGGTCGGCTTCCAGTATATTTAGCTGCAGCTGAATACCAGTGTGTTACATGGAGCGACTGCCTATCTGACCTCCACAACTCAGTTACTAGCAACATGATACTTCTTGGTAAGACTGGATGTCAGGCATCCCGGCTTCTGACTATCAGTAACGACTGTCAAAGATTTACGAATGGCTTTACATGCTGAGACACGAGACACGGACACCACCAATTTTTTGCCCAACATGGTCATCAGTCGCGCTTGCGACCACGACGCCAATAGGGCAGTGCAAATTGAGATCACATACCTACAGCTGTAAAAATAATATTTGAAGAGTTTACTATTACATTATTTAATTAACTGCCTCGTTAGCCTAGTGGTTCACGTCTGCTACGCTGGAGGTGTGTTTTTACAAACACAAAAAGTGTTTGTAAAAAGTGTTATTGGGGTATTATATGAAATTCGCAGTAGCAGCTCGGAGTTTGGATTTGTGCCCGGTTAATGGCAATAGGCTCGCCCCCTATCACATGGGACCTAATATACCGGCGAATTATGGGTGTACATTGATACACCTCTGCCTAACCCTTCGGGGAAATACAGGCGTGATGGTATTATTTATTTATATTACTAGGTAGGCCCAGTTGTTTTCATATTAATGCAAAAAAATATTTAAGTATGTTAACTCATCATAAATACATTTCCACTTGCCGCCTCACCTCGCAGTAGTGGAAGATACAGGTTTATTTACTTGTCGTCACTCCATATTTCTTTTCTTTAACGTATAATAGGAAATTTACCGATCATTGCTTGTGTTATTACGGGGTGCAAAAAGACAAATCACATAGACGTAAACTACGTATACTGCCCATCAAACTAAGTAATATTTAGCAAAAGATATTGCTGGGAAATGACGTTTACTTTTACTGTGAAAAATTGATGTTTATTACCTGTTTTACGTCACTGGATGACCAACAAGCCGACGGCCCACCTGATGTTAAGTGGTCACCGCTACCTAGAAACATCTGCAATACCCGAGGCCTTGATTTGGTAAAAACACGTATGAAAAAGAAAGTTGGAACTTTGGCCTTCAATATTTCCGTAACCAGATAGTTCCCCGGTAAAGGTATAAGAGGACGAGCATTTGTAACTTTTGGCTTTCTTCATGATATTATATTTACTCGTTACGTCCTTACACGTGGTAAATTTGAACCCCAAGAAAATATATAAGCTACTTTTTATTCCGTGATTTAGTCCCCATTTACGCAAACGAATTAGCGGGCAAAAGCTGGTGATTTAGAAAAATATAGTTTATTTTCTACACCTCATCTTCATTGGAATGAAAAACGAGCTTCCGTAGTATTCATTTGTTGATTTATTTACATCTTTGAATTCTCAGCATCACACTAAATTAAACTAACTAAATAATCTAATTGTAATGTTGGATAAATTATCTCAATGGTAGACCTATTGCAATAAATAAACAAACTAATTTCCAAACCACAGGAACGACTTTTAATTTGTCTCTCATAAATACGAACGCAGCTGTTCAAAACAAAATGGCGACCAAAATATAGAAAAGAAATGCCTATCACTGAAACAAATGCCTTGTCGTGTTAAACTCTCGACGCAATAATTCACGCGTAAACAATGTCAAATAGTTTAGTAGGAAAGAGTGTGAAAACTGAGCGACATCACCTGCGCTAAATCAGACGAGGCGACAAGGACGTGTGTCACTAGTCGCTGTAACTATTTCAATCGGACGTTTGGATTTTAGTTCACGTGGATTCGGAAAAGATTTAAATAAAAAAAAAGTTTAAACTGCTTGTTTTTTCAAATAGATTTTCCATTTTCGAGACTTAAAGACTTTCTTTTCAGTGGTTACAACTTAGCAAATATGAAATTAATAACTCGTTTTACATAGCATAGGTACCTATTTACGACCTAGGTAACAGCGCACTTTAAGAAAATTCTAGATCCAATTTCTGGAAAAACTTAGGAATAATGAATAATAAATATAAAAAATAATTTATTGCTTTGTATGTACGGGAAAGTGCGAAACATTTCACGGTCGAATTCAAATCATAAAGATTCTACCTTCACAACAAAATAACTCAAATTCCACTGAAGACAATCGACGCCACTGAAATAAACAATATAAATCGCAATCTGTAATGTCTTGGCGTGTCGCCTAACTGTGGGTAATTACCCTATTTTTTATACCCGTTACCCGTAAAATATCATCGGCTGTTGAACACCTGAATTTTTTGCGAATTCTGAACGACTATCAAGGCCTCTACACACAGGTGCGGTATCCATCTGTAGAACATTTTCTATGATATCTCGCGCGATTTTTCTACACAGGCGACGTAAGCAATCGGGATATTATCTCCCCTGTGTTAATATCCGACGTGTGTGAAAAGGCCTTTACGTCTAAATTCCACCTGACGACTGTATTGTAGAGTGGGTGTCTCAATTGAGTGTATTACTATTAATCTTAGGCTTTCTGCACGCGAACCACTGGCGTCAGTGCCCGTGGCACACCACACATCATGCGAGTTGTCAGTGTGCGGGAAGACTAAGATTAAAAATCTAGGCAATTGGTTTCGTGTTGTAGAATCTAAATTGCTCACATTCCGAGCGAACTGTAATGCGCGGCTAACACCTTGCAATTTATAGGGACTATTAAAAAAGTAGTTCTCTTTAATAACACAGTTTCTATGCACTTTATTTAGGTACTTTATTTTGAGAAAATTATTTATTATTCTATGCTATCTTTTTAGTATTCTTTTTTATTTTTATATTTCATCGTAAATCGCTTTCAGTTTCAGCAAAATCTATCAACAATTTAACACATGTTCACACTGTGATTAAACTTTTTTAAATGATTTTCGGAAACGTTATTAACAGTACTTTAATATACAACATACACCTAACTCTACCACACATTTCTATGACAATTTCATATATTTTAAAGCACGCGTTCACTTGACACGTACACCGCAATAGTCACCGTTAAATTACAAAACTAATTCCCACCTGACTTATTATAATGTAAATATTATTTATAATAGTAATAACTGTAGTGTTAACTTGCGCATGAGTCGGTAGAGAAGATCAGAAGGGTCACTCCACAAAAATTTTGAATGCTACATAAAAATGGACGCAGCTTAGTTGCTAGAAAAATATGTGCAGTATTTTCTTCTGTTAAAAGTTTAATTATGCCTAAAAAGAGACGATATTTTGTCAAAATCGTAAGAAAAATTAAACAATTAAACAAACACAATCAGCCTTACTGATAAAGCAGTGTCGCATATTTAAGAAACAACTAAACATTACTTAGCGACTGATCAGAAAAAATCTCACCAATAAACGTTAGTTATTGACCATTACTCTAGGACTTATGAGTAGGTCAATTGAGAGGTAACTAAGTTTTAGTTAGCGTTATTTTTATAAGTAAGACTGTTAGTCATTAAAAATCAAATTAAATCATTTTACAGGCACATGACACATTTCAACTTTGCCTCGGGGATAGCAACACATTTGCAAGGCCTCTGGTATTGCAAATGTGTATAGGTAGCAGTCCATGAACTTGATTTGAAATGTTTAGGCTTCTGCATCTTGCTAGATACCGGCAAGAGTATGTAGGAGTAATGGCCATCGTTCTAGCTGACAAAATAATCGTAAATAATAAATATATACGCTTAAAATTGTAGCTGAAAAATTGTATGTTCATTTTGATTTAAGATGCATACCCACGTGTAATTGTAAATTTGTAACTAATATCATCATCTTAAGTGAACTCAGAACAGATGCAGTGCAATGATTGTCGTGTCTATGTCTGTATGATATTTATATTTCATTTAATTGTAATAATAATGTCAGCCTTTAGGTACATATACAGAGAAGGGACGAGCAATGTTTACCACGGTTGGTGCAGGTGGTTTAGCGATTTAAGTCTCATAAGTCCAAGTATTCTTGCGACTTTATGATTCACCAATTGAATATTTTTTTTGAACTAACACATTTCTTTCTCTTGGGACAAGCCCGCCACACTGTTCCCAAACCACTGCAACTTCTGTAAACCAGAATCAACAGTGGCGACCACAAGAAAAGCGCCGAGGCAATGAAGCTCGACGAGTCCCAGAGAAACGATTCAACTGTCTTGGATCCCGCAACGAAATTAATCAGAAAAGATCAGCGGAGGAGTAAGAAAAATATAATTTCCACTTCCCTCCAAACAATTTCTTTCTCTTGCAGAGTTTCTTTTTAAGTTAGTGCTGGTTGCTTCGGTAGGTACAATTAATTTTTATTAATCTGTATTTTCCTAGTAAGGGATTTCCCAAGGAATAATGAAATGATCAGCTCGTTCCAATATCTTTTAATTGGGCTGGCCTGATGTCGCTTAGCATAATGGTATTTACACCATTTTGGCACACTGTTTGATGTTTAAGAAATATTTTCTTTTTTAATGGCAGATAAACAAGAAACTCCTCTGAAAGAAGGGCGTGACTGTTGACTATTTCAAAACTAAAAATAACTGTTTATTATCATCATAAAAGTAATGTTTAATAATGTGAATAACATCTGCGAGTAAAAAAAGAAGAACAATTAATTCGCGGCTGGAGGCGCCCGTTGAGTACAAGTGCCGGTATAAATCAACTCAGAAATAGACGCGCTGTTAGGGTTTGAGTACACTAGGACGTAACAGGTGCAGTGGTGTAAGTATAGCATACACTGAATGCAACTTGAAAATTAGCGAGCGAGAAATAAAATAGACGTATGTTCTTAAAGCTAACGTTTTGTTTATTGCACTAAGCATTTGAAGTCACTTGATAAAGCAGGGAAAAATTGAAAAAGGTAGGGTAACCTACCTAGCGACTGTAGTTGGTATTTAAACACCAATTGGCAGGGAAACCTACAAGTGTTTGAAATGTTTAATTCTAAACTTCTGCTACTGGTCAATATTTACAACTATACACAACGTGACCAGCTGATTATGTAAATAAACAGACAACTACAACAAATGAATACATTTATTTACTTATGAAAGCTTTATGCATAAAATGCAAAAAATACACTGTACAAAGGCGGACTTAATGCTTTAGGCATTTTCTACCAGTTGGCTTTAGGGTGATGCAGAGACAAAACATAGAAGGTGCAAGGAACAGAAAACCAAGAATAAATATATATATATTAACCATCACGCCCGTATTCCCCGAAGGGTTAGGCAGAGGTGTACCAATGTACATCCACAGTTCCAAGAACCAAGAATAAAATATAATAATAAACACATATATACATACATATAAACAAAATATACAAATTAGGGAGAGACAAGAACACATAGATGGAGAAATATAACAAATTAATTGTGAGATGAGTCTGCCAACTTCTTATGCAAGTGTTCGCGAGCTTTTACCCTAAACGTGAACCGACTGGTGGCTATACATCTGCTACATGCTGGGCCGTCAACCTCGCTACACTAGTAACCTGCTGATCGACTGATCCATCAACCATAATAACAAAACTGACTGACTCAAAATACTATTAGTACGATATGCTCAAAACGTCAATGCAACAGAACAATCCTCCTGTTACGACACAGTGCGTCCTTACCCTTACGTTGACCGTCATAGACAAACATATGTGTCTCATCTATAAATACTCGGGACAATGGCTTAAGGAAAGATTAGCTAATTATATTCATATCGCCGTAGGAAATAATTAGTGGTGGGGCTTTGTTCAGCGTATGCAGGTGAGCTGTTAATTAGTTTCAGGAAATTATTGTTTGTTCTAATGATGTCATCTAGGTAGATGCAGATAGGTATGGTATAGGTATGCGGTTGGCATTTGTTGTGGTTATTTATGTAATTATACCTTTATGATTTATTATTCATTGTTGCTTCTCTAGAATGTTATAATAATAAATCAACGAAGAGTTGTTATTTGTGTATAAGTACTATTGCTATTTTTTAAGAATTAGGTATGGAGTTTCTTGCGCATTGTTCTTCATTCGAAACTAGGTTTAATTATTTTTTCTTGTAGGGCGATCAAAAGTGTACTTTATGGGTACAATTGAAATAAATGATTTGACGTTGACTTTGATTTGGTCTCTTATAACACTTTACAAGTTAGACCGATTGTTCGGCTTCCTCCAATTTCAAAGGCAATTACCGATTTTCGTGGAACACGGTGGCAATTTTAATTATGCGTATCGAATCGAAAAATTATTTTATTTTAGTCAAAAAATATGCCAGACTAGTTTTAACCAGAGAAACCAGATTAATTGCCTGTCGCCGGCTGCAGACGCAAAAAATTGCGGCTGGCCTATTTAGTACAGCTAATTTAATTCAAAGAAATTAGAACAATTTTGTTAATGTCTGTACTGAAAGTAACCTGTTTGAAATGACGTTTAAAATAATGTTGAAGACAGTTATTAAAAAAATAAAATCTGAAAGAGTAGCGTCATCGGCCTAGAAAAAGTGACGAACGACGAATTAATAAGTTTATAAGATAAGGTAAATCTTTTGATAAAATAAAATATGTGCGTGTGGTGTGGGTGATCTTTTTTTAAAGTTCATCCAATGAGTTTAAAAAAAAGGTATGTGTTTGTAACAAAATGTAGAAACGTAGTGGTAAAATAAAAAAAAATGTAGAACCTGAACTAACAAAGTTATAGCGAAAAACAAGATCACTCAATCTGCCACTTTGAAGAAAATGCCCTATCACGTATCTCAGTATATACCAGTATTGTGGTTTTAATTTATATCTCAAATATTTGTATAAAAAGTGTAAAAGCTATTAACAATATTATTCGTTTCATTGGAATGTCCGGTTGCAAAGTTTGAATGCTTTATTTGGATCACTCAATCAACACACGTGCCCGTGTGAGTGATCTTTGAATGGCGGCCTTACACTAAATAACTACGTAATATTTCTTTTGGATATTATACCTAAGCTCGAAAGAAAATTGTACAGCATAAATCATACCTAAATACCTATTAATTCAAGAGCTAACGCAAATTGAAAATTTGTAAAACTGCCGATCTGAGTGATCCAGTTTTTGGCCTGTAAGTTCAAAATCAAAACTCGTAGACAAACGGAGCTTACACACGAAAACGTATTATTTTTTTTACAAATATTTGACATGTCTTCGGCTTTTCCAAGTACTGTACTTTAAAAGATATCGCAATTTTTAGATTTCTCAAGGAAAAAATTTGTAGGGTGTCCATACATTTGCTGCAATTATGGCGACCTGTCATATACTAGTACCTGGAGAGACGCCTATAGCATGACCTACATGTACGACGGAAAGTACTTGTACCATTATAGTCTGGGAGCCGACGCACGCTTCGGTTATCACCATTGTGGATTGTATCAACAGCACATTTTTTCAAAATGTTCCCAGAGCGAGTGCCCAGAGGGGCACTCGCCTAGCTACGACAGTACAGCAATGGAAAACCAATTGAGACTTCAAAAAGTAAAGAATTAATTAAAGAAGAAAGATTAAGATTTACCAATTAAAAAAAGCACTCAAAAATATTAAAAAGCTGCACTGGTCAACGAGTTCCAACAGACTCAATATTTTCTGACCAGCCATCTTTCTGCGAAAATTGGCGAAGAGAAGCTGAAGTGACCAAACCTAACTCACGAGAAATCAATATTAAATTCATATATCTGTTTCTATTTCAATAATTAAGAAATACTTTTTGAAGTCTCAATTGGTTTTCCATTGCTGTACTGTCGTAGCTAGGCGAGTGCCCCTCTGGGCACTCGCACTGGGAACATTTAAAAAAAATAATATATAAAAAAAATATAAAATATACCATCACGCCTGTATTCCCCGAAGGGTTAGGCAGAGGTGTGCCAATGTACACCCACAGTTCGCCGGTATATTTAGGTCCCATGTAATAGGGGGCGAGCCTATTGCCATTAACCGGGCACAAATCCAAACTCCGAGCCGCTACTGAGAATTTCATAGAAAAACCCAATAACACTTTTTGCTCGACCCGGGAATCGAACCCGGGACCCCTTGCACAGCAGTCGCACTTGCGACCACGAGACCAACGGAGCAGTTTTAAAAAAATGTGCTGTTGATACAATCCACAATGGTGACAACCGAAGCGTGCGTCGGCTCCCAGACTATAATGGTACAAGTACTTTCCGTCGTACATGTAGGTCATGCTATAGGCGTCTCTCCAGGTACTAGTATATGACAGGTCGCCATAATTGCAGCAAATGTATGGACACCCTACAAATTTTTTCCTTGAGAAATCTAAAAATTGCGATATCTTTTAAAGTACAGTACTTGGAAAAGCCGAAGACATGTCAAATATTTGTAAAAAAAATAATACGTTTTCGTGTGTAAGCTCCGTTTGTCTACGAGTTTTGATTTTGAACTTACAGGCCAAAAACTGGATCACTCAGATCGGCAGTTTTACAAATTTTCAATTTGCGTTAGCTCTTGAATTAATAGGTATTTAGGTATGATTTATGCTGTACAATTTTCTTTCGAGCTTAGGTATAATATCCAAAAGAAATATTACGTAGTTATTTAGTGTAAGGCCGCCATTCAAAGATCACTCACACGGGCACGTGTGTTGATTGAGTGATCCAAATAAAGCATTCAAACTTTGCAACCGGACATTCCAATGAAACGAATAATATTGTTAATAGCTTTTACACTTTTTATACAAATATTTGAGATATAAATTAAAACCACAATACTGGTATATACTGAGATACGTGATAGGGCATTTTCTTCAAAGTGGCAGATTGAGTGATCTTGTTTTTCGCTATAACTTTGTTAGTTCAGGTTCTACATTTTTTTTTATTTTACCACTACGTTTCTACATTTTGTTACAAACACATACCTTTTTTTTAAACTCATTGGATGAACTTTAAAAAAAGATCACCCACACCACACGCACATAAATAAAATGACTTAAAAAGTAGCAATAGAGAGGTGGTGCCTATGTATTATAAAGATTGAGATTACATACGTACCATCACACCTGTATTCGCCGAAGGGTTAGGCAGAGGTGTACCAATGTACACCTACAGTTCACCGGTATGTTTAGGACCCATGAAATGGGCGACGAGTCTATTGTCATCAACCCGCCCAGATCCTACCGAGCTGCTACTGAGAATTTCATAGAAGAATCGAATAACACTTTGTTTTATCTGTGAATCGAACCCTAGACCTCAAGCGTAGCTGTAACGCTTAGGACCACCAGGCTAGCAAGGCGGTTAAAAGATGAATTAGGTAGTAGTTGAATTTATAAATCTAAAAAGATAAGTCTTCTGATAAAATGACTTAGAAAGAAACACCAAATAGGTGGTGCCTAAAGATTGAGATTAATTATACCCATACCACTAAAGAAGACTAGTATATTAATAGAGACCAGTCATAATTTCAGGATCATTTTAAGAAGACTGAAAAGCCATTATCGCGGACTAGTTACTTCGCTACTTCATCTGCTTGCCATAAAATATATCCTATGGCACTCGGCAACAATGTAGCTTTCTATCAGTGAAGATTTTTCAGTAATCGGTTCACTACTTTCAGAAATTTACTCTCACAAATAAACAATCAATTTTGCCTCTTTATATTATCAATCGTATGTCTTTCCAAAACAGAAGAATCTAGTAATAAATTTAAGTACCCAATCCAAAGAGCATCGGTAACTACCAATCTACCAATTTGAAATGCGGAGAAGAATTCCCCAACAAACAAGTCTGCTCCGTTCTTCTCACGTGCCCCTATTACCATATAAATTCGTGGCTCGGTGAATAAGAACTCAATTGGTTGGCTGTTAAGTGCGACTCACGATTCAGCCCCAGACGGGTTGGGGTAGCCCCCTGGGGCTTGATTGACACGTGTTCACCTTGTTAGGGTGCAATCAAATTGTCTGCGTTTTATAAGCAAATTAAATGAGGGCTTTATCTCGCATTCTTTTTTCATTTGGTAAGTTGTGCTGATTCTTTTGTAAGGGATCAGTTGGGTTTTTAATTTAAAAATATATATTTGATTACTTTCTAATACACGACTACTTAGATTTTATAGTTTTTAAGAACTCGGAAGTTCCAAAGAAATTGTAGCTTAACAAACATGAATTTAAATGTCAGTTTTCAGTACATCGTCCCTCTTACCAGTCTGTATAGCGGCTAAGTGCCTTCTATTAGTTCGCGGTAATACAAAGATCTCAATCAATAAACTATCACTTCAAAGGCTCGTCGCGAGCGGCACGCGACGCCGCATAGTTTCAGATGCACCTACAGTGTCCTTACACGGATTCGAAGAAAATGCTAAATTAGTACGAGGACATGGTTAGATGTAACGTATAGTTTGTAGAGACTATAAGTAATATTTATGTACCTGTATTCCAGTCTTCTTTTCTTTTCTAATTTAAGTGATGAGTGCTTATATGTATAATACAGTCAGGCTTTTATTTCTAAACTGTTTTATTTATTCTTTTCTATTTTTTATAATTATTTTATTTTTGTTGCTTTGTGTTATTGATAAAATGTTTAAGGGTAAACCCTCCATATCCATATCCTATCCCAAGATACAGGATTGCCTAGTTTGGGGCCAATGTTATAACCAAAATATGTAACTTTTTACTGCAATATTTTTTTTTTTACTTTTTCACTGTTGGTGGCCACGTTTATCGAGGCGTTTGTGGCTTTTTGGACTCTTCTAAAGTACAGGTGTAGTGAAGTTTTGGACTCTATAGCAAATAGTAGTTTTATATAATAATAATAGGTCATCGTTTGGTCGTAGGAACTGTACTCGCACTGGATCCCCCCAAGTTATATTTGCAGCAGCTTACTTTGATGCGCATATTATATTTAGTTGTATATTGTTATGGTATCAGCATTATTTTACTATTTTTTTAAAGATAATTAAATATATTTAAAGTGTCTGATTGTACTTACACTATAAAAGTGTGAAATGATTAATTATTGGGATGTCAAAAAATGTTTCGCAATGTTTAGATAAAAAAATCAGCTACAAATATTTTCGTTACTAACTTTAGTTAGAATTTAGTCCAAAATGATGGCAGTTTGTGTACGAATTGAATAAATAATTAAAATGTAACTTCTGCTCATTTTATTTCATTCGCCAACACGTGGATTAGATCCTCTATCTCTGTATATATTTACCTTCAAATTCGTATAAATAACCGCCGTGTAATTAATCCGCTCTGGAGAATTATTTCTAAAGTGATATATTAAATCGGCCGCTACAGTAATAGTTCCCAGAACTAGGAACGCATTTGGATTTAGTAGCCATACTTGAAGTGATGTAGATAAATGTTGCTACAGGTAAATATGGTTTTGGTAGTGGTTCTAAGAGTAAATGAATTCAAAAGGTGATTAATAATACGTCAATATTTAAGAGTATCATCATCTTATAAGACGAAATTGTTTTTATATGTTGAGTAATAATAATACCAGCTTATTATTGTCCCACGGCAAGGCAAATACCTCTTCTTCTACAGAGAAGGCACGAGAATCCAAAGTCAGTCCGAAGTCAGTAATGGAATCTGTTAAGAACGTAGATAACGTTTATTATCTATCATTGAAAAAATCAAAACTGAACAGAAACACCAAACCTCTGCGAAGTGGCCAATAAACGTAAATAAACAAGACACCTTATAGGTTACTGAACAGGTAGAAGCCTCCTATTAGCATTACCTGTACAACCCTTGCCTCTGATTGGCCGTCGCACAAGATACCTGTCTCGAGCTACCTCTCGGCCAATGGGCGTCGAGCGCACCTGTCCGATCGATGATAAGGCGGAGTTATGCACCTGAGCTGTAGGCGGTGAAGCCAGGTAGGTGTTACAAGCACACCTTTTGTTGGTGTTAGTTTAGCTTCAAGCGTGTTATTGCAAAGTGTGGCTTAGTAGCAGTTTTGTAGAGGCAGAAAATCATTAATGTATGTCCAAACACTTACATAAGATGCAAAAAAATTGATTCATTAACAAAATTCGTTTTTTTTTCTGCTCAAAAAGCCGAATAGATTCCTCTTTTTTTTAACAATGGGAAATCATCAAATGACTTCTTCCGCTCTGGGTGGAGCGAAGGGAGTGTCAGCCTCTAAAACCCATCCGTGTTCTTCCTACTGCTCTTCGAACAAAATCCGCAACCCTGTCAGGCACTGGGCCCTAGTGGGCCCCGTCTACAGTACCTACATCTCTTTGTAGCGCCCGATGAACACAACGCGCCACCGACACTGGGAATGGATTTCCCCTGAAGGTGCTTTGCAAATCAAAGGGCACTTTTATAACCATTACTGTAAAATATGTGTAATATGAATTTGTGAAGTAGTAAGCTCTTGGCTTTACCTACGTGGGTTGAAGTCACGTGCAAAACCACAGTAAAACAGAAGCGCCACTGGAACACCTAATTTAACGCATCAGTTCAGAACGAGCTGATGTACGAACACTTCCTCCGTCACTCCTCACACTTATATTTCATATTTATTTTCTCATTAAAGCTGCGGGAGGAGTTGGCAAGTATTAGTGTGTTTTTCAGCAGAGATCTGGGGAGACATTACACGGTGTTTGAGCTGTAGCGTGGCGGAAATCCGGTGTATAACGACGTGTAATGATGTGTGGACGTCTCACCTGGATGCTGCGCCCTGCTCATTAGGAGATAGGGATGGGAGAGTAAAGTATCGACAGAAAGTATCGATGAGATCGGAGAATTACGAGTCTATGTTATATTTATCATTACCTTTTTAAGGAATAAAACATAGAGTGATTTTAATTAACGTTATAACATTTCTTTGTAGTTATAAGAGGCGTAGTGACATTCAACTGTACAGGTATCGGTTTGTAATTTTTTAATGTTAATACAACATAGATTTTTTTGTAGCTTTTTCATATTAGACTAATTGTACTATAGGTTGGTGCACAGATAATAGATAACTAAACCTTATCTATCAGAAATCAATGTAAAAAATCATAAAACAAAAATATCTGAATTACACCACCACCACTATACTATCGACAAAAAACACCCGCGTCCCTACTCTGTTGGTAGGCGCCATTTTGCCAAAAAGACCAAACTAGAGACACGCTTATTGAAAGGTGTGTGTGACAGGCGTGAATACCTTGGCGGTCGATATATCGCGCGGTTTTAGACTTGGCACCTTTGGGACACGGCGTGCGGTTAGCCGCACGTGAGCGGTTACATTTGAACTTCGACAACCGAGCTTACCGCACGACATTACGACGCTGTCAAAGAAAAACTGGCCAAGTGCGAGTCGGACTCGCGCACGAAGGGTTCCGAAACAATATCTATAAAAATGGCAAAAAAAATCATGACTGTTGTTATGTATGGGAGCCACCTTATATATTTATTTTATTCTGTTTTTTTTTTTAGTATTTGTTGTTATAACGGTGTCAGAAATACACCGATATATCACACAATACATAATCTGTGAAAATTTCAACTGTCTAACTATCGTGGTTCATGGGATACAGCCTGGTGACAGACGGACAAACAGCGGAGTCTTAGTAATAGGGTCCCGTTTTATCCTTTGGGTACGGAACCCTAAAAACAAGCTGCTACCTCGGTCTGCGGTGGACTGCCCCACAAACACAAATAAAAAGCGCGCCAGAGCAGTTCATCTCATTAATTCCGTCATAAATTTTTGTTAAATCGCTTATTTGAAACATTTTGAGGGATAACGGTCTATTATAGACCAGGTTATTCAGGTATAATCAGGTTCAGACGTTTTTATTGAGAATTGTGCCTCGTTTTCAGTCTATTATTTTATTTTTTAGTACGTGGTGAAGGATTAAATTAGAACAGTTTATTGTGAATAAAATAATATTCTTACGATGATGGTATCCGCTAAGTTTTATTACTGTGGATTATTTTATAAATCCCGGTTGTGAATGATTGAAATATTTACTCTTACTCGTCTTTTTCTCTATTCTCTTTATTTTATACTAGCTGTTCCCCGCGGTTTCACCCTCGCTGCTCAGCACCTGTTGGTCTTAGCGTGTTGTTACATAGCCTATAGCCTTCCTCAAGAAATGGACTATCCAACACTAAAAGAATTTTCCAATTCCAACCAGTAGTCCCTGAGATTAGCGCGTTCAAACAAACAAACTCTTTAGCTTTATAATATTAGTATAGATGAGTAGCTACAACAATATCTAAAGCTAAACAACTTATCGGTGTTTTTAGAAATAGAAACCAAATAAATAGATTTGCTGAAAAGTCATACATACATACACATACATAAACTCACGCCTTTTCCCCATAAGGGTAGGCAGAAACCAAAGAACGCCACCTGATGATCTGACCTGATGATGATGAAGGATCCTTGCGAAAAGTCATTCCATTTTATTTTGACAAAGTTTCATATACCTATGGGAAAAGTTTTATCAAGCTTCATAAACCATAAATTTTTTTTTTCTTTCTCTCAACTCATGTAGCATTACAGCCACACGCTACCTACTGGGATACCAGATATAAATAGTGGCAGATGTAAGGGTATCCTAATTGCGTCACCCGCGGCGCCCCAACCTGCCTATCGGATTGCAATTTACCGGCAAAATTGGAGGCGCCGATAAAAAATATCGCGCTCAGGGGAGAGGGGTACCTTGCAGAATGTAAGGCGATAACATCTACTGCGTTTAATGAAAAAAAATATACGGGATTTTATGAATCTGTGTTATCGAGCAGTTTCAAAATGATAAGAAACTTTAGGTAGGTGCCTTGTTCAAAAGAGCTACTGCGGCTCTGGAGCGTGAAGCGCATTAGGAAAAATACGAATGGGTTTTAGTCAGTAAGAGTCTGACACTCCTTTTTACTCCGCTCAAAGCGGAAGAAGACATTTAAAAAAAAAAGCAAAAAAGGTAGGTCAGGCACTTACTTATATTTTTTATCGGTCTAAAAATAACTACCCGACTAACACTGGACAAAGAGTTTTCATTTTTTATTTGCCTCAGACATACATAATTAAGAACAAAACTCATAACATACTTTTATTTAAATTATCCATTTTTATCACAAAATACGTGTTCGCCTTAACACAAAAAGAAAACAATATCAATTTCACAGTTAGCCGCAAAAATGAGCGTCAGTGTTGCTTGATTTATTTATTACACAGTTATAATAATTACCCACTGGCACGGTTGGCACCTCGCCCTCCGCGGTAATTATCGTACCTACTCGACTTCGGAAGTCGGCTAATACTGCATAAACTTCCAACTTCATAGGTATTTTAAATTAATTAGGTACGGTCAGCAACAAAAATCGATTAACAATGTTACTTTTACGTATAATTTTAATAGACACGAAAAGCACAATTTACTTCTATTCAGAATTTCAAGCAATACCTAAGGTTAAATTTTATCTTAATTTTAGATCTATTTCGTATTTCCCTTGATATTGTGCCCAATAATAACGATTTAAAAAACTGAAATATTAATCTACTTTTCTTGCTGACTATACTAGTTTTAGAGAAGGAAAACATGAAAAGAGAACTATACCTAGGTGCGCAGTCATTTATAAAGAAAGTAGACCACAAGTGTAAGCGTGGCGCTTCATGAGTTTCAGGAAAATGGCGCACAAAACACCAATAAATTTCCTAGTTGCAATTTTTTACCGATGCACTGAGTGTCATCGTTTGTCTAAATATACAAGTAAGTAGGTCATTGGAGACGTTTTTATAGTGTTTAATAATTTATCAAACACCTACCTCATTCAAAAAGTGGAGCTAGAAAACACAGAAAATAAAACTATCTATATGAAGTGTGACGATTTGTCATTTTCATTGATTTTTAGTGGGAATTAAATAATAATAGGACAATCTATTAAAAAGAGATAATACTTTATCTCAAATATGAATAATGCTTCATAACTTTCTCTATTTGTCTTTACATAATCCTGAAATAATCTAAACATTATTTTCGTTTGAGAACCAGACTCGCCAGTTGTACGTCATATGAGAATTGACAGAGGAATATGTAGTTAAGAAGTATCTCTTGTTATCTTACTCACTACGTACAAGTTTGACTATAAAACATAAATATGTATATACCAGCCTTCAAATTTATAGGTAGCAGCTACCTAAGAGAGTCAGATACCTTTTATAACTGATACCCAAAAAAAGCCCAGTATTGAATCAAGTGAGTCCGACGCATATGTAACTAAATATACCTGTGTTTATTCTCATCAGCCACTAAAGTGACGTAGATGTAACGACTCTGTGATCTCAAATCATTTGTTACTTTATTACGGTAACATTCAATGACACTCGGGCAATTTAAATAATCCCAGTGGGCAATTCGTGGGTATAAACGCGTTTTGAATACCCCACATTTTACTGCATTTCTATCGAACTATTTTAATCGCGCGACAGATGCAAAAAGTGCGAGAGAATCACAAATCAGCGCTCCGTCTCACCGGGCGAGTCGTAAAGCCATGAAACAAATTGTTCAAAACCAACAACATTTTAACACCAATTAAGAGGAATTATTATAATCGCAAGCTTTTATACGAAACTTTTATTCGAAGGCAATAACTGTCATTTTGTATAACATCGCAATAACTCTCCGCGGACTGCACACTATTTCAGGGAATGTGTATAAACACCTTAAGTCGTTAGTGCCAGAATTTTTTGGCACCTCAGTTAGGTTTTTTTGTTTGCAAAATAAGCAATATTTCTCAGGTAATCTGTCTGTACAACAGCTGTTTAGTGGTTTTTTGTTTTGATGTTTATTTGGCTTTCGCTCTATTTCACAGTAATGCGAAAAATGTAATTAATGTTGGAACGATTAAATATTGCTGTAATCTATGTACTGTAGACAGATAAATAGTACTAGACAGAACAATGTTTCCATTACATAACCGAAATAACCTAATCAGGTGTCGAGGAAGCATAAAAGCCAAACAACAAATCAGCCAACATCCAAAACAATGAACCACGACCACAATTTAAAAATTCAAAATACGAACAAGCTAAAAAAAAGAACACCACCCGAATCCCACCGTTACCGGAAAAGTGTGCAGTTAAAACAAAAGCGGAAGGTAACAATGGCGTCGCCTCAATCTGTCACCCGATGTCAGGCCGTGTCAGGCATGGATAGCACAGTCAGAAGGCTCACTACAATATGAATTACTAGGTAAAAGATTAAGGAGCTTTCTATCAGTGAATACATTTTTGTAATCGGACCAGTATTTTCAGAGATTACCTTATACAAACAAACAAATGGCAATAGATTAGAAATTCCTATCAAAAAGCAAAGTTACAATGGTTAAGTTCATTTCCCATTTCAAAGTTTCACCATGTGCAGGACAGGTTAGGCAAATATTCTTTATAAGCTGTCTAGAAACAAATAGCTCGTTCATCGTAATCCAAGATTAATGATATCTAGAATCCCGAATCAACCTATTGCTATCCCGAGGAAACAGATAGAAAGCTCCTGGTCCTAAACCGTAGATCTATGAAAACTGTTAGGGTTGCGGAATTTGTTCGAAAGAATCACCGCGGCGGCGAAATGCAAAGGGCATTAGGAGGAACGCGTGTGGGTTTTAGTCAGTAAAAGTCTGACACTCACATCCGCTCCAACCACAGCGGAAGAAGCCACTTGATGATTTCCCATCAATTAAAAACAAGATCTCTATGAAGAAGGACGAGCAAGATATTCAACCTGATTGTTACAGACAAGTAGAGTATCAAGTAGATCTTCTGTGTCTCCCCTGCGGTGTCAGTGAATGTCAGCTGTCACGCTGTCACGTGTCAGCCGCCGCGGCTGATTGTGGCGACACCTCGGCCGCCCGCGGACACACCTGGCGAACAAATGAGGCCGCAAGAGAGGGTTGACTCTCTTCTGTGGACATTTGTATCGTTGGCAGATGAAAGGAACACGAAAATCACTGTCAGACTAATAATTTTACAGGTTGGGCGTAAAAGATGTTTGTGTTTACATATGTGTTTGATTCCAACTTTATCTCACCGAGCATCGCATCTTCAGAATTTAATCGTTCAGGTAACACGTTACTACGCTAATATTCATCTATTCTCAAATTATATAGCTGAAGGTTTTTCCATCGTTTATTTAAACGCACCATTCTCTGGAATTATACCTAACTCGGATTGAAAAAATAATTTTGTATAATGACAACCAGATTCATGAGGAATACACATACATACATACATACATACCTACATAAACTCACGCCTCGCGGTTCGCGGCCTTTCGCCGTGAACGAGGCGAAAGTAGTATGTAAGGATCGTAGCAAGTGGCGTTCTGTGGTTTCTGCCTACCCCCATGGGAAAAAGGCGTGAGTTTATGCATGAGGAATAGTATGGGCTATATAACATAACGCTTCGACCTACGGAGGTGGAGTAGTAACCAGAAACGCAACTTAACGAGGGTAAAAAAACTGCGCTTAGTCACGGGCAGAAGCTAGTTAATAAATATTTTTGCAAATAAAGCATGCTTGGTTTATTTTCAGGGCAAAAAAAAATAAAGTGTAATTTTTGATATAACTGTCACGTAATAAAATCCTTCATGTCAGCCTCTTCTATCGCGCTGTAACGCTGACAGAGTGGGCAGGCTTAGCGGTGGGCGCGCAATTAGCAAGCCAGACTTATTATAACAACCCTTTATTAGGCCGCTCGCGCTGTTCATATTGTGAGGACTAGTCAGTAAAT
Organism: Caradrina clavipalpis; assembly: GCA_932526535.1. Classification (NCBI taxonomy): domain Eukaryota; kingdom Metazoa; phylum Arthropoda; class Insecta; order Lepidoptera; family Noctuidae; genus Caradrina; species Caradrina clavipalpis. The sequence goes on from OW052096.1 coordinate 496,614, forward strand.
TTATTATGATTTACTTTGTAATAGGGAACAGTGTTGAAGTGGAATTTTGTTTATGTATTTATTAACCGACCTATTCCTTCTAAAAGCATGCAGTGCATTACACAAGAAGGATTCAATATGTGTAACTAATAACGATGTACCCACTATGTGAAATTCTTTTTTGAAACGGTGTACTAGCTGATGTTTCATTTCTCAGAAGATAAACATAGGTACTCAATAAGATAAAAAAAACTTTTACTAAATAACCAAATCTGACTGTTCCCTGCAACTGTTCCCTACAAAATTGTACTGCATCACGACTTTTTTTTTCATATTTTCTGGTTGATTCCTTTGTAAAGTTTTTCGTATTTATGGGTTCTTTCATCCCTTGAGAAATGGCATGACCCTCAAAATTCGGCAATATGTACTTTTAAGTATACCTGGAAAATACAAATTAACTGTAGGTTCCAATCATATATTTTTTCCTGCGTTAATTCGTCAGTTCAGTGCCCCAATGAGTACGTTTAATAAGCCAGTCTGTTAATTACGCGATCGCGATGAGTTACTGCGGCTTCCACAGTGCGGACATCACTCAGGTATTACACAAACCTCTTACCTCGGAAAATGCTAAGTTTTCCTTTAAAATCGTATTTTCTTTCCTTTCTCTTTTATAAATTGGCTAAGTTTTAAAGAAAGCTTAGGTATTATTATAGTATATCAGTATCTATTATTTACAAAATCTTACACTTCCCGCGCGCTTTTTTGCTTCGCTTTTTTTTCGACCCTTAGGCTATTTTTTCTTATTAAAAGTCCTTTTTTTTAATTAAATTCAAAAATGTTGTTGTTTTTAATTTTAATTTTCAGTTGCATAATGTTTGAATAAATTATGAATATACTTCTTTATGTATTTCTAATTAATTAATTCGGAACTCTCAGACAAATAAAATGCATTAAAAAATTGAAATCAAAATATTTTTATTTTATAAAAGCCGCGTCCATTTCTATGTAATTCATGTTTGTTAATTAAGAGCTTATAATAACTCGTTACCACGTTTATTAAGAACACTAAAGGTTAATTTCAACAAATTATTGCAAACGTATTTATTTTTAATGTATTATAGTCGTTTTTTCGATTCTGCAGATTTTGGAAAATATTTGAAGAACATTATAAATTTTCGACATGCTTATAAATGTGTAGTAAATAATTTAATGGTGATAGTTATGGAGAATTACTTTCATTACATGATAACACATTATTTAGGTATATGCCATCTAAATAAGTCTGCTATTCTAAAATAATCCTTGTGATAATGACACAGTTGGCGCATTGGTTGAGCGATTGACTTGCTGTTCTCTGTATCACGGTAGTGGTTCCGGGTTGGTAAATGAGTGTATATGTTTGTAAGCGCACCCTCAATATAGGAGAAATTCCCAGTAGGAGGCAAAGTTTCTCATTACAAAAAAAAGAGTAGTGAACTATACTTGGCAGATAACAAAAGAAAGGCAACAACAACAACAACTCCAACATTCCAAACACATCCAAATGAAGACTACACCTGACCAATCATAGTGTCCATCATAATCCTTGTTCTATGACCGAAGAGGTATAAACATCAAAGCGAGTGCGCGTGCGCGTCGCGCATGCGCCGTTACTACAAGACCGTGTCATAGTAGCCGCTAATGGCGGGCGACCGGTACTGAAACGGAATAAAGACGTTCCTATCTGTTATTTTGACTGGTAATAATAACGCAGGAGGATTTTAGTTTATGAGGTTTTCGCAGAAGCTACTTAGCTCATTGATTACATAATTGGTAAATGTCAGGACTGCCCCGTTGGCCTCGTGGTGGCAAGCACGACTGTTTAGTGTGGGGTCCAAGGTTTGATTGCCAGGTCGGGCAAAAAGTGTTATTGAGTTTTTCCATTAGGAATTCCTCAGTAACAGCCCGGAATTTGGAAGTTTGTGGTGTGACACCCCCGTGAATTGGAAAGCACGTAAAGTCCGATTGCCGTCCCGTCGGACTTTGAGAGTTAGGGAAGAGGGAGTGCACCTGTGTTTGCGCACACACTTGTGAACTATCATATCTTCAGGGTATTTAAAGTAAAAAATAAGTAAATAACAGAAGCATTTTTGGCTTTCTTATTCAAATCTGTATGGTAACTTTTAGTTCACCAAAACTAAATAAATGCCCTATAAGGCTAAATATATACAACAGGAAATTGTTAATAAAGCCTAAAGCACGCAACAGATATCCATTTAAAACTATAAGCGAACTGTTAAAGCCCCCAAAACACGGTAATCAGTCCAGGGAGGTGTGTAGTCGTCACGACCGGAAATACGTTGCCCCTGGGCGTCCACTTCCGGCGGATAAGTGGGCGGCTCTGACCCAATTTCCGGTTTTCACATCACATAGATGCCGCGTATGATAATTTTTGTATTACGTCAAAAAGAAAGTAGGAAATGGGTACATGTGAGGATATGTACCTACCTAGCAACGACGTTTGTTTTTTTATTATATGTAACTGGGGAAAATGCAGAATATATAAATATTATTTTCATGTAGGTTTTTTTTCAGCAAAATCAGTTTGACCTACTGGGATTATGATTTCCCAAGACACTCATGGGACAAGGTAAAAATAGGTGTTAAATAATTAAAAAGTCCAAACTTTTTTTGAAGTGAAAACTTCTTTAGCGGCGTTGTGCACTTTTTTGGAATGGGTAAAAATGTTAAACTCGCGTCAGGATACGTGACCCTGATCGAAAATTCGTAAGCGGAGTTGTGCACTTGTTTTGGAATGGGTAAAAAAGGTTAAACTCGCGTCAGGACACGTGACCTGATCGAAAATCTTACGAATTTATCGCGTCAGAATTGTCATATTTGTGTTTAGCGTTTTCACTTCTGCCGGCACTCCCGAAATGCAACACGTCGTTTTTTTTAAAAAAAATATATGTTTGGCTGTTAGTGTATGTGATTTTATATATTTGTTAATGCACTCACGAAACAGGAGAAATTCCTAGAGTGGGGCAAAGTTTAAAAAAAAAGTTACGTGGTAACACATATTAAAAAAAATACAATCGAATTGATTATCTCTTCTTTTTTTGAAGGCGGCTAAAATGAAGAAGCTTTGGTGAATTTTACACATACCTTCCTACATTTTTCTCACTGCCCCACCACCTAAATCTTTCATTCTCTCAAGAACTAAGACTCTCGACCAAGATGACTGTCGTACCTCTCATAAATGTAATGGCGTGATATACGACAGTTTCTGGGACGGGACAGCGCAGTCCCGGTTAACTCCGAAACGGTTTTATTGGTTGGCTCAATCCACTGTCACTTGTGCCAATAATTTTGTTAGAGATTCGCACTAAATGTTCAATGTTTACTTGTGCCGTGAACAGAACCTAACACCGCCGGCGACTACAAATTAATTGTACAATTCTTTTATATACTTTGTACATTCGACAATATACATCGAATTAAAAAAGTCGCAGCAGTACCGTCATTCCTTTTTCTGCCACAAAGCATCGTTGCCCTGTTTCGGTTTGAAGGAAGGGTTGGCAACGCATTTGAGAGTACTCTGGTATTGCAAATGTCATATGACAGCAGTGACTACTTAACATCAGTTGGGCCATCGCATCGGCTTGTTTACCATTCAATGGAATATAAAAATTATTTTTTAAGATTTTTAAAGCATTTTTCTATACTATACCTTGAGGTGTTATAACATTCTTACTACATGTTTGTCTGTACAACTTAATATCCCAAGTTTTATACAAATAACATAGCTATTGGAAATCTAACCATCTTAGTTAGATATAGATTATACAGACCTACTCATTAACACTTAAATATGACATAACTTTAATACCCAAGTACCCGGAGTTGGAACAATCCTCCTTTGATACTCTCAATAGTGTCATTGAAGCTAATACAACTATTAGTTTATTATCATTATCCTATAGATCAAAGTGGCATGCGCGGGAGTACACAACTTACATAAATTAATGAGCGTTTGAAGTGACCGGATATTGTGACAGCGACTTAACTATTACACTGAGTCGTAAAATTTTATTCCACACTTAGGGGTATGTGCAAGTGTGCATTAATGAAAAATTATCGATAACATTTTATATTTGTATCCTTATCATCACTAGAGTAAAGTAGACAGAATAGAGCTCCATAAAGCTATCAAAATTCTTATTCACTTTGGTCACTGATTCGCTGGAGATTTTGGAATGCCGGTGGACTGTGGGTGTGCATTGGTATACCTATACCGAACCGTACGAGGAATACAGGCGTGATGGTATGCGTAGGTGTCCATTGCAACAGGAGCATACCAAAAATGGTAACCATAATTATTTCCTTATTGAACGGAACACCTCAGCATTGTTTCGCAAACTGCTCTTAACATAAGCGAAGTTATTATCAACAGAACAGATTTACAATCGAGTTTACTAGCGGCGCATAAATCGTACAATATTGCTCACCCTCTTCCGGGAGTCGCCGCAATGTTTCACTACACCTCACCGACGGCTGTAAAGCTGCCCACCCAAGTTATGAGACGGATTGAAAGTACTGGTAACGATAATGAGGGTTATTCTTTTATTTCTTTTAGTGAGAAAAAATAACGGGCTCTTATTTATCGACTTTTGGGGGTTACTACTGTCAAAATAACACAATCCACAACAAAATTTCCTCCGCTTTTAGAAATAATAATGAGATTAATTTAAAATTGATTCTAGGCAAAAGTTTAAGATGTACATTTAATTGTACTGTTGGATAGTACCTATTGCAACACCTTTTTTTTCAGATGGGAAATGTTGTGTTCATCAAGTGACTTCACCCACCCTGGGCGAGGCGGGAGGGAGTGTCAGACTTTTCCTGACATAAAACCCATCCTTGTTCCTTCCTGTGCCCTATGCGAGCGGGGGGCGCCGTATCTCTTTCAAACAACCCGCAGCCCCGGAATGTAACACCTATGACTTAAATTACATTTGACATATTAAACTGAGTTATCAAAAGACTGGTTTTGGCAAAACGAAGCTTATTTACCGATGGTCACGATATATAACTCTTTCATAGGTATTATTTAAATTGTGAATTTCTACTTTAGTAAGATCTAAGATATGAACTAAGAAGCATTACTACCATGGTTACGAAGGTGTTACCATCACTGTGTAGGCTATATGACCAGTAACAAACAACACCTAATTATTCGCTTCAAGAAAGCCCGTTTACTGGAAAATAATTTTAGCACAAGTAATTAAAAAACCTAGCAAATTAATCCAATCTGCTTACACATCCGGGTCTGACTAAAAACTGGAATGGAACTCAACCCAAACAGTGATGTCTTCATCCAGGTTAATGACCTGGATGAAGACATCACTGACACTGATGATGGGAGTATGATGTTTGTAGAAACCGTCACGCTAGTGTTTACCTCTGGCGCTGCCCGTACATGCGCCGCGTGTTTATGTCTGACTGTTTATATGACTGAGTTGTAGCCTAGGGAAGAGGTAAGCAAACATTAATGAGGACTAGTATTTTAATATGTTGTAGCGATCTATCTTTATCTTCATCTTCACCAGCTTTTGTCGTCGACTTCATATGAATAGATTTCAGGATTAAGCCAAAGTCCTAAGTGATCGTTCGGGAACAAAAAAACGTGATAAAAAGTAGCCTATGTGCTAAGTCAGACTAATTCCAGATTATCTCTCTGTGCCAAATTTTATCAAAATCTGCTCAGCCGTTGTGACTTGATTAAGTAACAAACAATGGCAAAACTGGCAATTTCAATATGATACTGCGCTGGCTACATGCACAGCGCCGCACCATTGCAAGACAACATTTTAATTAATAATAATGTCTTTGTTAGGTATTCACTACCTCGTTAGTCTTGTGGTTTAAACTGCGGCTGCTGGGCATCGGATCTTGGGTTCGATTCCCAGTACAACAGAATCGTTAACAAGTTTTCACAATTCTATTTTTTTCCACACAGCTTTCAATAACAGGAATGTAGTTTATTATCCACCCACTACTTATTCAAATCTTGCTTTGATATCAGTATTAAAATTAGCATTTCAGCGTTGTGTCTTCAATCAGAACTGCCACAAAACATAAGACACACTTACCCGCACGGCTACCCACAACCACTAAACCAGAGCAAATAAAAAGCTAATTTAAATGCCATTAAAAGTAGATGCGACTCAAGATTTAAGAGCTGTAAACCTCTCATTATTTTCCTTTCCCCTCCCAGAGGGCGCCACGTAATGCGGGAATTTTAAGCAGACCTGATTTATACATCTTGTTTGGTATTGACTTGTATACAAGTTGGGAGTGCTGGGTAAAGCTGGGTGTTTTGCTAAAGAGGTAGATGTGTGGATCTATGTGCTTATATATAGGTACATAATATACTTTAAGGTTTACCTACACACTAATCAAACTGAGTATATAGTAACAATTTTTTTTTCTGATATTTTTTTTTTACTGCCCCGTTGGTCTAGTGGTCGCAAGTGCGACTGCTGTGCAAGGGGTCCCGGGTTCGATTCCCAGGTCGAGCAAAAAGTGTTATTGGGTTTTTCTATGAAATTCTCAGTAGCAGCTCGGAGTTTGGATTTGTGCCCGGTTAATGGCAATAGGCTCGCCCCCTATTACATGGGACCTAAATATACCGGCGAACTGTGGGTGTACATTGGTACACCTCTGCCTAACCCTTCGGGGAATACAGGCGTGATGGTATATTTTTATGATGGTATATTAGAACTAAGGGCTTTGTTATCTATGATATCTTTAAGTCTACAACCCTTGGGCATTATACAGCTAAAATTACATTACATCTTAGCGAAACCAATCATAGAAGTCAACTTTTAGAAGACAGTCGTTTTATGTAGGTACGTTTATTACCACTAACACGTATTGTTAAGAATTCGTTATACATTACATTTACTAGTACTTCATCTTAATGGTCCAGTGGTCGTTGAAGGAAAATATCGTGAGAGCTTATGATAAAAAAATGAGCCTTGAGGATGCGTGGTGTGGTGATCAATGCTTTACTGTATGAAAAAGGGCCTTTGTCTTGCAGTGGGACAATAATAGGGTGATATTTTTACTGGATATTCTAATTAAATTAATAAAAAAAAAATATATACCATCACGCCTGTATTCCCCGAAGGACCAATGTACACCCACAGTTCACCGGTATATTTAGGTCCCATGTAATAGGGGGCGAGCTTATTGCCAGTTATATAATGTGCAAGTAAAGAAATAACTGCAATATACTAGAAGAAAGTTTCACTTACTAAGAAGGACACTGCAATATTACGTTGCACTCTATAAGATACCTATTTACACAGCAATAAGCCGTGTCAAATAACTTAAACCTAAAGCCGTACTGACACCATAAAACGATATCCAAAATTACAAATGATTTAGCCAATAACAGCCTTAGTCTATAAACGTTTAATGCTATCATAAAACTAGAGTTTCAATCATCACTAATTCAATACTTTATGATAATTCTAACTAATAACTTACCTGTTTTATTCTGTCTGTCGGCCCCTAAACGTCGGGGCGTGATGGTGGGTGACAAGTGCGGAGAGGACCGGTAGAGATCGGTAACGGTGTAAAATGTATAAAATATTGACGTGCGTTACATTATGTTATTTTTGGACAGTTGGGCATTGATTTTGAAAACGCAGAGGGGGTGTTGCAGGTTTAGGTTAGTGCCTACGCGCACCGCTAACCTCTTCACAAACTGTTAATTTTAATTATACTATGCTAGATTCGTACATTGCGCAAATATTTTAAGGAAATTGTGTCAAAATTACTTAGATACAGCAGGACCGGTCATTATGGCTATCTTTAGATGAGGCTTTTGTCCAGCAGTGGATAACGTTCTACTGATAATATGATGATGATCATCAAATTTACTTTCCCGTGGACTTCATTTTCAGGTCATGCCTAATTAATCTTATACAGGATAAGTTTTTAACCAGTGCGTAAATTTTTTTTGGTAGTTCAGTGTCAGTAATAGAACACATTTCCGTGTTTAGTTAAAAAAAAAAAATAAAAAAAATTTCATCCTTATCCGAGTTTGAAATAAGCAAAACATCCAGGACATAATCTATTCGACATACTATCAATGAAAACTCGCGGCCGCCGCCGCCGCCCGGGCGCATGGCTGGGGTGAGGGGGTGGGGAATGCGCTAGCGCCGAGTGACAATGAAATATGGTTTTTAAGTAAACATGTTTCGTAAGCGATAACTTTTTTTTTTAGTACTAAGACATATCAAAATAAAATATACGTGTTTAATAAAACGTGTTGAAGTTTATTATGGCAAAATTTACGCACTGGTTAAAAATTTTTCCTGTATACTTGGTTAAACCTTCTTGGATGCTGTTAAACCTCCAAGATAGTCACAGTAATCAACTTATTGTATGCGCTAACTTCTTCTACCGTAAGACAATGATTAACAGAATCCCGCCTTCTGTGAATACTTCTCTAAGTAGGCAGAAACCTAACTCTCCCAGATCCTCCATCTATGCGTCTACACCGATGTTACGAGCGGAAGTGTTGCATTTCAAAGGGGCATTCTTGTTACCTGTGCACTAAAAATAATTCGTGAAACAGCCGGATAGAGCGGCGAACGGCCGGGATGTGATTAGCCACGCCCCTGCCGTCGCCTTTGATCTTGCGCGTGCGCCAAATATTCTTTGTGCACTGAGGTTTGTACGCTCTGTGTACTGCGCCATATTTATGTGCTCTTTGCATGGTGGCGGTTTGAGGTAGTGGGCTAGTTCACTGTCGTATCCGCTTAGGATGACGTGAAGGCGGGACCTACAGATATTTTTATTGGGAAATAGCATAATGAGAATTATGAATTACTAACTTCTTGATGATTCATAAATGGTTTGATTGAAATAAAAGGTTTTTCTTTGACTTTAAGAGTGAAGGTATTTAAAATGGTGTGATATGGCTTATCCTACTCTAGACTATCCTACTGGGATAGTTGGAGGATGGATGGATTTTTGTTACTCTTTCACGCTTATACGGCTAAACGGATCTGAGTGAAATTTAGTGGCACCGAGGTAGATTGTAGAGTGGAATAACACATAGGTTCATTTTTATGGTCCTCTTGGGATAATATATCAATGAAGCTGATGAAGTCGCGAGCAGAAGCTGGTTTTAGATATAAATGATAAAACAAAAATTGTGTACCTAAGGACAACTAGTTTCATCAAACAGTTAGATAGTTGGGAAACGTCTCTGCACCTACTCTAGATACATCTTCTTGATTAAGAGATTACCAATATAAACTATCAGACTCCAGCCAAATAACTTTATAGTCCAGATTACATATGTTAACGATGCAATAAAACTAATTGTAATTCATTTGGTCCAACATTCAGGAGCGCGGGACTGTCGCCTGTCCATCGCGACGTGTTCGCGGAAAACTCGTAAAATTCGGAGTAAACATCATTCTTGATGATGATAGGATGAAGTGGTGACGTCACCTATTCCTGGGTGCTAAGGTTTTACATTGTTTTATTTCTTTTAATATTAAATTCGATTTTGAATTAAAGTGTAGACGAAGCTTTTGTATGAATTTTAGCCATGAGAGACTTTCTATCAGTAACGTATTCGAATTTCCAGTGTTGCGCAATTTGTTTCGAAGAGTCATCGCGGTCCTGAAATGCAAAGGCCATTAGGAGGAACACGGATGGGTTTGTAAGAGTAGAGTTTGACACTCCCTTCCGCTTCACCCAGAGCGGAAGAAGTCATTTGATAATTTTGCATCTATAAAAAGCCGAATGTTAGAAAATCCATTTTACCTGCAAAAGTAAGTTATGGATAAGTTTTCAAGCATAAAAATAATAATACCAGCCTATTATTAATGGCCAGTCATCAGCTTATTAGTGGGTACTGCGACTACAAGATAAAAGCCCCTTCTCATACAGAGAAGGCACAAGCATTGATTACCACACTTGCGTAAGACGGATTGACGACTGTAAGTATAAAACCCTGGTTTCCTCACCACGTTTTCCTATGCCGATAGTAGTTCTCCTAGAAAGTATATATCATAATATAAAATTAAAAAATTCACAGTACTACTTACCAGTGCCTGATAATGGACCCGTTATGTGTTCCCTTCTGCATGAGAGGCGGGCGCCTATTGGACCATTACAAAATTCCATTAATCCGACACACGAGTACAAAGAAAATGAAAACTCAACATGATTATAACTCGAACCTTCGAATATTCCAACGCATGTTCAGTGTAAACAGAGCCGGTAAGAAGACCCAGTTAACCTATGAAATGTATTCCACTGTAACCAACACACCCGTAACTGCAAACGAGTTCCGGAAAGACAATCGTCGTGCTGTCACCAGCGCTGACGGACAGACGTGCGAAAATTTAAACTAATGCTCTGGAGACATGGCCACAAAACTATACCACCACATCGACTTACACAACATACATTGACGGCTCAGTTCGAGACACAACTTCGGACTTTAAACAAAAGTAGCAATGGGTTTTGAGTAGTTCAATAACATTGGAGTTGTGGCACGTTTTCTGGTACGAAGGAAGTGTGTCTTGCACACAGAATGACAGGTGGACATCTTGCTATTAGAGCTAAATCATGTTTCTATAATAACAGAGAGTAGAGAAAAAAATATGTTGTATGAAAGTGCCCGTTTTGTTTTGGTACTGAGGTCATGTGTTGTGAGATGTTTGTTCATATATAATACGAGGAGGATATTGTATGAATAGTAGCACTAGTACTGGGAAGGCAAATAAATGAATCTAGGCAAACGTTGTAGTGTTACAAAAGCCAAAAACTGATTCTAATATGAAACAATAGTATTGTCAAGTAAAGCCATTTTCATATACTTTTAAGATTAGGTACATTAAGCTTAGTTACACTTTTAATTTTTTCAATATTGTGCAATCAGTATATCCCTAAGTTTAACATAAAACACGACTATTAATTACATAGTAATTAGAATTCTGAAAACTTCTACCGAATACAACAACAACAACGGGCAAGTATGATAAAAATAATTATTTATCATTACACTGCAAAAAAACTGATTAGTTTGACCCATTTTTAAGATGTTTATCAACTCCGAATTAAATAAGAAATACGTGTACCTATCATGATTAATATCAAAAATAGCCCACTTCTATCCATCGCCAAGATATTTTTTTCCACGAAATCTTTTAATTAGGTCTTCAAATTAGATCACCTATGCAATCATATCTTTATAAAGTAACCTATATTCTAAGTTCGTGTGGAATTCACCGAAACAGTGTCTGCAACCGACAGTGAAGTCATCCAAACATCTGAAAGTTGTTTATATTTTATTTCCTATAGCTTCAAACACGCAAACAAATATTGTAGTTTATGATTCGTTGAAGATGTTACCATAAAAATAATATTCTATCATTCTTTCTGTGAAGAAAAAGTGGCACTTCGAAAGATACTGGATGAAGTCGCATATTTGTTTTTTCCAAAATGTAATATTTTTTAATTGGCCACTGTTGCGGAATTTGTTTGTTGGAAATAGTCACTGTGGCACTGAAACGCAAAGGATATATTAGAAGGAACACGGATACGTTTTTGTCAGTAAGAGCCTGACACTCCCTTCCGCTCCGCCCAGAGCTGAAGAAGTCATTTTATGATATTCCTACTTTAAAGAAAAAAATTTTAGAAGACCAAAAAAAAACTAATCATTATTGTGGTAAATAGCATGATGAAAACAAACGAAATCGGTAATTCAATTAGGTAAATATTAACAAAGCAACATTCAGTAAGTTTAACATCAATTTTAACACGCAATATCTTACAAAGAACTTCAGCCCCACTCGACAAAAGAAGTCCTAATGTAAACAAAGGCAAAACGACAAAGATCTCACCTAAGTCGGCAACAGTACTGAAATACACGATGAGTCACCGCTGTCGCTGGCCGTACCTGCGATGGCCGCCATCACAAATAAGCACAAAGGAGCAGCACAAAGAAATAACTCTAACGTATCGCCGTGTGATTCATTCAACGTGTTTTAGATCTGATGGAATTACTATATATGGATCTAAAATTACTAGGGGACCCTTTAGGATCTTGGGACTTTCATACTGATGTCTAGCATGTGAGACTGTACATGGGTTTCATGAAACAATTGATGTTCATTTAGTAAGGAGCTAGACTTTTCCATAACACCACACAAAGCAGTTTTTCGATGTAGTGGTGTACAATTGTGCATGTACAACAATAATACCTAAATATTACAGGTACAGTTATGAGGCACATCATTCGTATTTTCCTTATTTCAGTTATCTACTCAGCAATAGCAAAGCAACTGGTAATAAAATAACTGGTGGGATTATCACGCAGTTCTACAAAATATATTAAATGTGTTTCAATCATGAAAAGGAACGCTTTTTTATAATTTCGTTGTGTTAGCATTCAAAGCAAAAAACCTATAAACAGAATTAGAACTATAAGTTCGATGTTCCGAGGGATACGTACTTAAAGTTAGAGGGTAAGTACTAGGCTAAGAATAGGCTAAGGCTACTGGATAAGTACTAGGGAGTCACCTGGTACACCGGATAATGGATCATTAAAATACCCAACCCGGCTTCCAAGGCGGCAGTAATCAACACGTAACATTGTAAACGTGAAGCAATGCCGCACTGAATGACGATACGTTTCCGCTTCTCGTATTTTCATAACGACCCATATTTCTGCTTATGTCATTATTAAGGATGGTCGCGGTTGAGTAATTTCCTTCGTTTGACATAGAATAACTAATGGCGAGTTAAATAGAGATGCAATCATTAGTGTGCAAACATGATTATCGAAACATGTATATTGACGAAGCCTGCACGACAATTACAAACTGTCGATATTTAGGGTTATATAAATACTTGGCACCTAGCAAATTTTTCACAGCCGAGATAATCTTGAGAAGCTGAACAGCTACGATAAACGCTATCATACGATTTACCTCTAAAAACCTACTTAATATTATAAATGTAAATGTTTGGGTGCTTGTCACTCAAACACGCGTAAACCGTGGAACAGATTTGGATGAAAATTGGCACGTAGATAGACCATTTGCTGGATTAACACACGGGATACTTTTTATCCCGGTAAAGGGATAATTCTCTTCGGATAATTGTTCAACTTTGACGCAGAGGAAGTCGCGTACAAAAGCTAGTTAACCATCAAATAAACCCGGTAGTGCAACATGTGGTTACCAGCTTATATTATCACTACAGTTTCCTATTGAAACCTTTTTCTTTATCACTGTCAAAAACCACTCTGAAAACCAGCCAAAAAAATCCTCACCATTTAATTCCCAATTCATCATCTCCCACTTAAACAAAAGCATCACTCTCTTCCTCGTTGCCCCCCATCAAGTAACACAGTTATAAAGCCGACAGATGTCCACACAACGCTCTGTTTGTCCTGATCAGTAAACTGCGTGGATCGTAACGTATCGAATCAAAGACGCACGCGCACCCGATCGCCGTCCAACATCGTTAATGGCCAGTAAAATGGACCACCCGCACTTTATTCCCATTTTATTGGGAAGCTTTTATTGAATTGATAAAATATACTTTGTAAGTTGCTGGGGAAGTGTCTTTGCAGAGCTTTTATTACAGAAGTTACACCTGCATAGATAGGATGATCATATTGAAATGAGGGAAATGGCAGCTCGGGTCGTGTTTGAAAATAAAAGGGATTTAAAGAGCCATATATAAATCAAGTTAAATATTAATTATTTCGGAAATATCTTTAAAGTAAAATAGCTTCTGCCCGCGGTTCCCACAGGAACCGTACATTTTTCCAGTATAAAAGGGTCCTATGTGTTATTCCATCTACATTTTATCTCAGTGCCACATTTCATCTTCATTCTTTTCTTTTAAGTGTGAAAGAGTAACAAATATCCATCCATCCCCACAAACTTTCGCATTTTTAGTATCAGTAGGAGAACGCAGACATAAGTATTGCCATTTTTAAGTCAATACGTCGTCCCTACATTTCAAACTACCATTGTAGTACCATCACCATCACGCCTGTACCATTGTAGTCTCTAAGAAAATCATATAATAATCTAAAGAAACGATCCTACAAAATAATTTTATCTCCTCATTCGTTGAAAACATAATATTGCCAAATTATTTTCTCTGCAGCAATTTCTACGCAGTTGTATAAGCATCATTTTCTGGCGAAACTTCATACAGTTTGACGATTCTAGAAGAGTAAACAAGATGAGTAGGTATGTTCCAAATTATTTACATATTATAAACAGAGGTGATCACCCTTTTTATCTGGGTTTTGTATGGTCAAATTATTAAGGTTATTAAATAAGTTTTTTTTTTTTGAGAAAATGTTCCTGGTTATCTAAACAATTCCTTTAAAAACTTTTGTTTCATTTGTTATGTGTGTTTATCCATCAATACCTTTTGACCAACAATGTTCTGCAAACTGCATAATGCTGTTCAAATTGTAATTAGGTTAGTGATTGATTGCCTTACTTAATTACAACTTGTAATTTCCTCTGACTGACAACAGCTATTAAGGTGACGCTTGATTGAGTTAATAATAGAATGGGAACTATTGCCTTTCACAATCAACACCTAAATACGTCACTCTGCAAGTGAGCAATGCCCAATTGTTTACAATCCCTGCATTAACCGCTCTAATACGTCGGTATGTTTGTACGATGCATCTCGTAAAACTGTATTGGGCAGGCTCGTATTGTCAGGTACCTTGTTCTGATAATAAATAGACGGGGATATTGGCGTAACTTTACTTTATGGCACATTGCCGTATTATCAACGTTTTGATGTAGGAGTAGCGTTCAGTTTTGATGTTAAATGTATAATAAAATAGCCATCTTTAGTGCATTACTGTTGCATGTGGTGGCGCAGAAAGCGAGTGAGGATGCGTTGTGGGTGGGACGTGCGTGTTACGATTATTTGGTAGGTATAGTTGACGATAATTAGATGAGAAGAAATCGCGGTAACGGTAGTATATTGAGACCCACTTTTGCACTGATGCAATTATGTTCTAAATACGTTTCGGCACTAAATGTTTTCTGAGATTTTGGTGAACGTGGACCTTAATGTAAGGGCTTTTTAAGCGTTTGGTGCCTTCTAGCACAGTTGACGTATCTAGAGTGTCGTGCGATACCGGTATCTACCGCGCGTCAAGACGGTAAGACGACAAACGTCAAATGTATGAAATAAGACAACAGTCCGCTAGCGAGAGCATCGGACAACACCCCCATCAGCATTCCACAATGACCGTTGTATAAACCAATTAAGAACTTATATCTGCCAAAAGCCAACTCACAATCACCCAATAATTAAATTACTTATGTCAAACTAATCCTATATGCCAAATGTGTGACTTTACTATCCAGCAATAACAATTGTTGCCAAAATGATTACAATCACTACGAAATATGGGAGATATCTTGAAGTGCGTAGGTTCGTTTTGTAGAATAATCCATTAGGTTTTTGACTGTTAATAGTGTTGAAATAATTGATTTTTTGATCTTTATTTACATTCTATAAATGTATATTTACTAAATTAATATTTACAGCCTTAAAATAAGAATACTAAAACTAACCGTGAACCGGAAAAGTGCCCGAAAGACTGGCGTCATTGCCACGTTGGATGGCAATGCGCCATAGTTTGAATTGTACATTATAAATATAATATAAGTCTGTAATAAGCAGTACATAGATAAACCAAATCAACAAAAATTCAGAAGAAAAAAAAAACACGTTATTAGATAATCTACAGACTCACCTGGGTATCTGATGTAGCTGGTGACATACCTACAAACAATAACAAACCATCATATAGTGACACAAAAAGTACAGCAAAAATAAATGTCTAAACAAAATGTTAGTACTTTCAGTTCATTTGTTGTTTTCTTTTTCAATAAGCAAAGCAAAGGAAACGGCAGTGGGAATATTTTCCAATAAGGCCCGCAGGGAAATGTTGCAGGGAAAGTGTGAACGTTGGTACACTTTGTAAATTACTGGTTAGACTCTTTCTCTCTCTCTCTCTCGGTTTCTTGTTTTATTATGTGTCTGTTACAATCTGTTGGTAAAAAGTAAACAGTTTTGGGTTATAACTCAGTTTAAAGAATTGATAGATACTGAAGTCACTTAATACTACACTTAAACTTAAGACTTAATAAAATGAAAGAAATTGAACAGATCTTACCGAAAAGATGTAAATTGACTAAAAGGATATTATCGATAAATCCCATAATGAAATCAATGTTGTTACCTAGTCAAATGTTAAAATTCCGAATACATCAGTGTAGCTGCAGCGGAAGCGAGGACAGTCAGCTGTTTAGCATTATTAAAATATCTCCCACCGTGAAAACACGACTTCCTTAGCGAACGTAAATTAATTCTGTTCTTGCTTTTATTATATGCGATAAACAAAGAATCGAAGGTCGATAGGATTTACATATTTTATCCACGCTTTTCATAATTACCGGTTGTTTTATTCTCATACGTTTTCACTATTCTAGTTTTCAGAAATATGTGGAATTCCATGAAAGGGAGAGAGGCTTTTGTACGCTTAGGGAACGTGTCAGAAAGGTATAAAATTTTAGACCCACTTTAGTTAAACCAAAGAAATACATACACAGATACCATCACGCCTGTGTTCCCCGAACTGTGGGTGTACATTGGTACACCTCTGTATACCAATGTAGGTACACCCACAGTTCGCCGGTATTTTTAAGACAATGTAACAGGGGGCGAGCCTATTAACCGTTCACGAATCCTAACTCCGAGCTACTACTGAGAATTTCAAAGATAAAAGAGAAAATCTTTTGTTTTTTGCCTTGTTATTCTAATAAGCTCATATATCTACTTGCTACTCAATAAAAGCAGTCACAAGCGATAACCATCTGGTCGCGAGCAGGCGAGTGCAGCGCGACTATGGTGTTGTGCAACAAATACAGATTTACCTGTAAATTACAGCCTGCGGTGAGACCGCACCGCTGTGCCGCTGCTGTGACCATCCTGCCGCTACTACCGGGACGTCACAACTGTCCACATTTATCTACTACAACGGCGGCAATTACCAAGCCTTTGATGTTTACAGCTTGTAGTTACCGCAATTGTTCTCAGAAATCAATTAAATGTAATAGCTCTACACGACATAAAGTAAAGTGTGTGGGAAACAGTATGGCAACTAAATTACCTGCGCTTCAACTACACTGATTGTTTCTGTGACATTACTACACGTGACGTTTCATTTAGAACTGCAACATCCAAACCACACGCACTTCTGTGACAATTTACGAACACACGTCCCTTTAAATTAAGCCAGGCTTAGAACATTAACTAAACCAAACTTCAAAAGCCTTTTAGTCGAATATTTAGTAATGCACGAAATTTATCGAAATTAAAACGAATAACACATTAAAGCACAAATTATCCGCGCCACTATAATTGACGTCATAAGTTTGAACGAGATAGTGTTATTGCCAGCGACATACATAAGCCAACCTGTTAATTAACTTTCTACCTCGCGCCGTGGTTACCATACAGCTTGGCACGTTCGCTGGCGAGCTGCCAAGTTCACTAGCTATTTGCTTATAATTTGGAATCAATATGCTAGCACACGTGTGCCAGATTATTTCACTCATAAACGTTGTAATAGTTGCTGTAATTCACGCGCAATTGCCCCTTATCCCGTGTCTAGACACGACACCGAGGTAACGCACTTCGGCAAAATTCGGCGAAAACGAACGTTTCCGAATGCCGTAAAGAGTTTTCGTTGGAAACTGTAAACGGTATTCGGTAAGTAGAACGACTGCAGTCGCTGATGTTCCCAAAAACGCTTAGAGCTTATGGCACCATGCTCGAGTCACCATCAAATACATACCAGGAAAATGAAAAATTACGCAAGTTTATTTTGTTGTCTATACTCATGGTCACCCTAGTTATTTTAAAGGTACGTAAATAAATATTAAGTTCATATTTTTTTACAGAGGAAGTGATATGAAATAGAGTCCTATTTATTTACCTACATACAAATAAATTTAAAATACACGTAGCTTTACGAAAATTTTACTAAAATTAAATAACTCTGTCACTGTCACCAGTTAGTAGCGGTTCTAAAAACGCTCCCGTGTCTGAAACTTCAGTAAAGGTAACCCAATACGACTTGATCCGAGTTTAAACCCAGACGTATCGAAGTATCGTGTTTTTAACAACGCATTGTTAATCGCGGCGCGACAGGTGCCACGGTGTGTGACCGGAATAGATGCGCGTGCGCCGCTCACCGCTCACCGATCAGAATACAGACAATCAAACGGTTTTTTTTGTCTCGTCTCTTGAAATTCGGCTTAGGTGCGTCGGGGATTGTCTAGACTGAAGATAATGCAGGAATTTTGTTTAAGCTTGCCTTTGTTATTTATTAAGAAAGTTGTCGTATACGTTATCCAATACAAACGAATATTATTTTTGGTCCTAGCGAAATACAGCTTATGGTAGCACAAACCAAACATTGTGCTTACTGATGTATGTAACAGTACGTGGAAAAGATTGGAAATAAAGGAAGATTTAAAATGAAATAATAATATTTAAAACTTGTATTCGTATTAAAAGTAAAAACTTTTACCTTTATTACTTCAAAAAAAAAAGTTTCAACGATGGGAACAAAAATTAACTCTCTGCTTTATTAAATACCCCTTTACACCTGTTTTAAGCCACATAATTTAAATAATGAATATATATATAGTGAATTATTATACTAAATAAAATTATGTAGGTACATTACTGAATAACGAATCACTTTTCTAACCAAACCAATACACGAAGATGGAGAAGTATTCTGTAACAAACACATACTAGGTAGGTAAGTGCAGTATTCAGATTGATCAAATAACAATGTCTGAGCCGCCAATAGCAATAAATCGTCACGCAGGTATGGCCGCTATGATCAACGTGTAGCGTGTCAATTAAACTATTTAATGTTCTTAATGTATTTATACTGTCTTGCAAATCAGCACTACATTAATCTTGCAACGATCTGGCATCATCTATCGAGCACGGGGATTTTTTTTAACCATACTGTGACGATATTCAAGTACGTCTGGCAAAGCAGCCAGATTCGCTACCTACCTTATAATCCTTCAACCAGTCATAGCTACTTAATCAATATTTTTTTTTTTATTATCCTGTATTGTCCCACTGCCGGGTAAACGTTGTTCCCATAGCCTTCCACTCATCCCTGAGTGGTTGCCTCCTCTGGTCAATCTCCCATAAACATCTCTAAGTCATCAAGTCAGCGTTTATTAGGCCTCAAAAACGTCACCCGTCTTCCGGCACTCACTGCGTGACGAGTCTCGTACATGTTTCCTTGTGCATTCTGCATATATGTTACACCCATGAGTATCATGGAGCCATTTATTTGTTAAGTTACTATGTGTTGGACACTGAGCATGGCAGTTGAGAGCTTCGTCATGCTCACTTTAATGTCTCGCTGACGGTGGCGCGTGGGTTGGATCGTTTGGTTCCCTTCAAGATGGTTGAGCTACATGGTGCTGATGCACGCGTCATATTCGGGAACGGGTGCTGTCAGTTGGGATTGGTCATCTCTTAACTGCCATGGCTTACATCTTTATTATAATTTTGTTATTTTTTATATTCACCTTCATTGTTTTCACATATAGAAGCAACAAGAATATTGTAAGCAAGTTTTTGTAAAAACCAAATTGAATGAAAAGAGTGTCCATGGAGTTTCTTGCTCGTTCTTCTCCATAGAGACCTACGTTTTGGAACGAGCAACTAGCTTCAATATTAAACTGTAACTTCTTGACAATTCAAAAGTGCCTGTAAATGGTCTACTTGAAATAAATGCGTTGACTTTGACCCAATCTCACTTTTATTACCATTACATGCATTCATTTGTATCGTATATTAAAAGAAATAAATTATTTCTTATTTATATTTGCTGAACATAGGTGTTTATAGGGATCTTGAATTATATGTTCTTGCGCTATGTTTTGTTATTGACACAAATATTATCCACAAACAAGATTATTATCCAGAATAAAAATAAACACACCCAAAATAAATGAAACCTAAAAATATATGATGGAACTGCACGAACTAGGTACGAATATTTTGTAAATCGCATTGGTAGATACCTAAGGAGTGAACAGATCGTGTTACAATTTCAGTAACTCGTAAGTATCACTTTACTTTAGAACATAAACAACTTAACACAATACACACTTGATTGACATTGGCAGCTCGACAGTCCATTTACCCTGCACTTTTGCACTAGTTACCGATCAATCAACTCATTTCAACACTATTAAAGCTCTCACGTCTCCTCCCACATAATAGCTTTACAGAAAACAAACAATGATCTAAATTCTATCTTTACGAAACTAAACACACTAATAAATATTTATCATGTTGTTAGAAAAACTACAAGCAAGACTATAGTTAACACGAAACCACGCTTTTATACCCATTCATCACCGCTAATACACCTCTGTCCCATATGTTTAATCTGTAATACTAAACCAAGGACCAATAAACAAAGCAGAGTTAACTAGGAAATGATTTAGATACGATTAACGAAAAATATACGGCTCACACGCCATCGATCACTGCCATAGACTAAAGAACCGTTCAAATCACTGTAATTCCTTCACCCAATAAACTATGGGAAAAAGTTAATAATAAACAATAAAAAAAACGTGTAATAATCGCTGAGAACTCTTTATAATGTAAATATTAGTTTAGTTGTTACGAGACGATGGCGATACGATCTGTTAACATACGTTTTCATCACAACATCATTGCAGGTATTTGTTAGCATCCAGGTATCATTACCAATTCATACAGACCAACATAGGCAGATTATTACAAAGATGAAAGAGTAAAAAAAAACTTTAACATGATTACCATGAAATCCTAACATACCATCATTCATGCCTGTGTTCCACTAGGAATAGAACCCAAGACCTCTAGCGTAGCAGTCGCGCTTAAAACGACTAGGCTAACGAGGCAGTCACGAAAACCTAGTTAACCTATTATCCAAAAAGAAATCATTTACTTAACTGCAAATCCTATTTAAGAAAATAATATTTATTAGTTTATAAAACCGAAGCAGTAATGTCAAGCCACCTGTAACTCGTCTAGAATTTTCTTAGACAAAAAAAACGCAGTCTAGGTAAGAAAGCAAAAATCGCACAATATAAATATCTAGGTGTGATATAATTTGAGCGGTTGCCAAAAGATTAGGGATGTATTCGCGTGGGCGTTATAAATGGCCGCTAACACGCTTAGGGCTTTCATAAAAACGCATAGAGAATAATCGGCGAGTGTTGATATTTCAATGTTTTCCATACATTCTTCAAGTCTTTATCATATTTATATCGTTTTTACCGACCGTAGATTGTAATAGTATTTGAGCACTTTATCAACTGTCAGAAAGGTTTATTATATTAAGTTGTCAAAGTGTATAATTTTCGGTGAAGTGTAGATTTTTTTGCAAATAGACTCGTTAAAATATTGAAAATACCTTGAAGGTTTCCCTCACTGTTTTTTTAAACATTTTGATAGAGACCTAATATTTTTAGCAATATGTAATTTAATTTAAAACGAATCTCTGAAAACGTGTTGTTTTCACTTTCAGTAGTGGTTCTCAAAATACTACCTAATTTAGATGAAACTATGATTATAATATATTCTTTCACTGCAGTTGTTGATAGATTTTGGAGTTAAGGAAATGCACTATTATGTAATTTTGTGCTGAAAGGATTTCAATATTATTACCTGCATTACCATAATAGAATTTTAAATTCCGAAACATGCTTAGCAATGGTGTATGGACAACAAGGATGCAGTCACAAAGGACCTATTTAAAAACAAAAGAAATAATTCTCCAACCTCACCAATTACCGCGGGCGCATGAAAACGAGCTGAAACAACAACACATCGGTGTATTTAAACATCGCACATGTCCGCTCTGTCACTTTTAATTTAAAACACGTCCGAAATCATATTAATTGCTTTTCGAGCAATTTCGCGGACTGTCACACGAGGTAACACGTTATTATAACGAGTGGGACGCAACTTTCGTATGGACAACCTTATTTATTCATCAAACATCCATTGCACGTTTTGTTCTCATGTCATTTGTACGTATGAAAAAAACACGGTAATGTATTGTGAGCGAGAGAAAGTTGTGCCTCAGTGTTGTATTTATTTTTATACTCAGGTGTGTATGTGAGCGTGTGTTTTTTCTACGTAATTTGTATTGAAACGTCTTGAACGATATGTACTGAGCTATTTCAGTAGATGATCCTCCGCCGAGTACCGGAAACTATTCGGTAATGGAAATATGGTTCAAAATAGTATTATGATGTTTAGCTATAAATATTATTTTGTTTGGATGTCGGATTAAAAGAAAAATATTCAGTTATTTTTTTATTGATGATGTGGTGTTCAGTGGATTTTATTCATGTTGCAGTTTGGTTAAGAATAACGGATTTATAAACACGGTTTTGCCTGAACAATAAATATAAATATCTCAATGATTTGCAGTGAAAAGCATGTAAGCAGTATGATTTTGAAAATGATACCTACTGTAAGTGAATATTAAGACTACTTACAACGGTTCTTACTTCTAAGCAAAAGGCTTAGAGTTAACATCTTGTTTTCCTAGTGGAACGTAAATAAACGAATTTAAATAAGACTTTTTTTACGAAATTCATGTAAATCAACCATTCAACCAATTTATTTTTCAGTACATTTTCGACAGGCAGTATTATTGATAACTTAGTACATACGATGGTAGGCGATCACTTTTCTAAAATCGCCAAGCGCAAAACTATTCTAGTAACTTTTACCAAAGTAGGTAAAAGTTCTAAGCTCAGTTTCAATCAGTCAAAAATACCTCTATTCTACCTACATTCTGACAAGATATTGACATTGACTGTCGGTCAGATGAGATTGCGACTAGATTTCGAACGTATTCAATTCCGATAATTGGTCTTTTGGTTGATTTTGATAAGGAATTACTTTCCTATTTAGTGACAAAATGGATACTACTATAAAACATAAATATAAGATAAAACTTGGACACCACTACACGAAACACAACACCAGAAAAAACAAATGAAAAACAAAAGAGTAAACACGCTACATCTATCAATTTTATAGATATTCACATTCAAACAATAAACATGCAGCATTCAAGTAGTCGTTACATATTGAACAATGTGATTCTTACAGTGATTTATGGCGAGTAAACGTGAAACATACTGTGTAAAACACGCATACACCTTCGCAGCACCTGGCTAAAGAAATAAAAACTGAACGGAACACTTTTCTGTTCGGTTGTAAATGTAAAACGAAGATTTTGATTTGGTTGTGTAAATAAATATCTGCAATGTTTGAGCAGTTGTCGTTGAGCTGAAGAAAAAAATGCAGAACAGTTAAATATGCAGTGCTAGTTAGCAACACAGTGAAGTACACTGCTTAGAAATAGGTTCCATATCGGAAATTACGGAGAATAAAACATATTGCTAAGAAACTAAGAATAGAAAAAACTATTTAAATTTCAATTTGTTTATGCAATTATTTTGTTTTTTTTTACCCATATTTGGTTGACTGGTGAAGAATGTCTAAAGGTATTAAAGCTCACCTTCGAACCTTTGTTGCGTAAAGTTTAAATCAATCCATAAAACTTACCTATAATATCCCGTGCGACCCAACAGACATATTAGTGATGTACGCAGCCCCCTTACCTATCTCCCCTGTAATAACATCACATGTCTGTAGACAGTCCGTTACTTACCTTTTGGCAAGAATAACCCAAATTATTAGTACCTACCTAACAATATTTCATATTTAAAACTAATCCCAACTAAACCAGACCAACTCCCACTACACAAAAATCTATATACCTAGCTCAATATCTATTTCTGTACTATCTACCTAACTAGCTAGTATACCTAGATGTACCTAGTCCTCTCAGGTTGACAGACAGAGATCTCGTTTAGATGTCGCCATGGTAACGACAACTGGTGGATTGGCTCGCGACTCGCCGCATCGCTTCGCAGATCGAGAGTAACTGACATGACAAACCGATTTTTTGTAGAATAGGTATTTGTAGTACAATCTGGTATTTGAAATCTTTTAGAAATGGCTGGATATTGACTTGAAATGAAGAATTCGTAGGTTTTAGGAAAGGTTTGCCTCTCGACTGCTTAGATTATTTATAACTTATCTTATTTTTTATTATTTCAAACACCCTTGTATGGTCGATGAGCCGACTGCCCACCTAATGTTAAGTGGTCACCTCTGCAATAACAGAAGCCTTGATAATGCGTTGCCGTCACAGGGACAAAGTTAAAATGTCTCATGTGCCTATAATATCACCGGCACCTAAACTCTTAAAACAGGAACACAGCAACGCTTCCTTGCGGTAGAAATGGGTATAGTGGTAGTACTTTCCTGGATGAGCTGCTTCACAAAGAGCTCTAATACTATTATCCTTATTACGTGATATGAAAAAAAAGCCCATTTAAATAGACCTTCTTTTAAATTTTAAATTGATTATTATCTACTGTAATATTAGACTATGTAGTTAGAAGCACGTAAACATGACGAAACATTTCAAACAAACTTCTAAAGAACATTGCACATAATCACCAATCTTTCAAAACGCAAACCAAACAAATATCGACTTGAAACCTTTTACCTTTCAACTAAATAAAACACAAAATCAGCGATTAATATACATTGCCGGTTTTGTAAACAGTGCGCTAGATAAATTGCGTTGTGGAACATCAAAGGGTCGCAAAATGTTCTCAGTCGTCGCCTGTCCGGCCGGCAAAGCGGCATAAGTAAGATTTCCGCACCTTCATATTGACTGGCGCCACGCCTACGTGCAGACATAACAATATCGTCAACGCCTAAAATAAAGCACTTACAACGCGATCTATCAAGTAGACTTTCCCGGTGGGGGATTTTGGGTACCGTTTATATATGAATAGTTGCGGTTTGTAATGAGTGTTCATTAATATTATAAAGCTTAAAAGTTGGTTTTACATCTGCAGAACTAAAGGTACATTTCTAAAAAAAGTTGATATATAAGCAGTTAAGTTACTACTGTGTGTACCTACTATTGACTATATTTAAGTATTAAAAAAAGATGAATGTTAAGAAAATTCAGGCGTACTTACAAAGTCACAGGCAAAGGCTAGTTTTTAAGAAAATCAATAATTCAATGTCACTTTTGAGTGAAACCCGCCTTTATTGACCTTGTTTTCAGGCTTTTGTATATGCCTACTTACTTACCAAGTCACTAAAAACAAAAATAATCTAGATACGGAACCATCAGAAATGTTCATAACACGTGTTATCCAAGGCATCTAGGTATCCGACAATGCTCATCCAAAACCAACATGATCATGAAAAAAGAAAACAAACGGCCGGTGGGCGAAGTGCTAGAGATTGTGATGATTGGCTCACCGATACAAATAGACAGAGTCTAGTCGCCACCCAGGTTTCACGGAGATCTCTACTCTTTACAAAAATATTGCCCTACACTAGGAATTTCTCTTGTATCGTGGGTGCGTGGGTATAAAATTATAATTCACATACATAAACAGCCAGACCCGAACTGTCCACTTCGAATATTTGTTCCACGCGTGAATCGAGCCTACGACACGCAGCGCAGCAGCCAAATGTTCAGCCACAGTCGCATGCGCCAACCGTATCGTTCTATACTTATTTTGCTAGAAATGTTTGAAACTTGTATTTTTTCTTGACATTAAAACATGGCAGAGCGGCTTATTTGGCCGTAAATGGTTTAGAAATTGATGAAAGATGGAAAAATGTGTTAAGTTATGCTCTTTATTCTTCACAATCAAAATACAATATGGCGGCGGTAGAGCTGCCCCATCCGCTCTCTAAAAATAGTGTTGTACTTCATACTAATTACGACAGAAGTAATTTTCTAAAGAAGACAGAGATAGTACTGACTAGAAGTCGCACCCAACCTAATTTCTGAATGAACATGAATCACAGATGAATGTCGTAACTTCAGCAGTACCCACGTACCTCTGCTCACGTCACCATCACAAGCGCTTCTAGTTAGCATACCGGTAGCGCAAGGTAAACAGCGCCCGTCAATCATGTGTCCGAGTTTTTATCGGCGCCGGATGTACGGGAACGAGGGGCTGCCATAATGGACGCAACGTTATGTAATGAGGAATTTAATTGTTTTGCTAGTTAGTGAAAATAATTCACGATAGAGAAATTGCCTCAATAGTCAATACACTAAGACTAGAAATATATTTCATCTATTTAGAATTTTGAATAAGCTAGAAATTGGGCACTATTAGTGTACCACCTTTTGCCAGCAACTTTATACACGTAAATGTCGGTTATCAGTTTTCACAGACGCAGCCGAAATTGCGGAATAAAAAGTAACCTATGTTCTTTATTCGGGTTCAAACTTACTCCGTACTAAATTTCGTCAAAATCGGTTCAGTAGTTTAGTCGTGAAAGCATTAAACAGACAGTCAAAGTTCCGCATTTATAATATGAAGGCATATGGCAGAATGGATTTTTACTTTAAAAAAGTTCAGTGGCTTAGTGGCGAGCTTATTGAATAATGTGAATATGAATAAGATTTATAGCAAATTATAAAAATAATGCTGCGTTATTATGTTACTAACCTGACTACAGGATGTGCAAAATGTCGTTTCAGTTTATGTTTTTCCTGTGGAAGACATAACTGAGTAGGTATCAATGAGAAAAAGTCGTGTGCAACACTTTATTTTTCCTGCATCTTGTTGCAGAATTCATGATTTTATCGCACCTTATCGTTATAAACATTGCAGGCAGACCACCCGAAACCACAAATCAAAATCATAATAAAAAGAAAGCATTCCTGCTCACATCAAAAGACTCTAAAACCACACTTTTATTAAATACATACGAATACATACGAATACAAATTTCTAACAAAATTGCTCATTTAATGACAACAAATTTATATTTTTTATACGTTTTGCCATACACTGGTGCCCCGGTAACGATGCTCCTACGACGCCGATGACATTAACATAATCTCAAAATGGTAACGACTCCGGTGAAATGTGGAAAGTGATGTGAATGACGACCATTTGTCACAAATTATGACGCTTGTGACGTCCCTCGTCAGTTTTTGTGCCAAAGTGGCCATTGACGTGGATTTTGATACGTCCAATGATGCTAAAACACAGGATGTCTATTTTGATGTCATTTCTTTTTGCGCAATGAATGTTGAAATTTTATTTTGATTAATTTGTTTGGTAATGGGTCGATGACACCGTGGTGAAGGCAGCTAGATGTTTTTTGTTTTTTTTTGAGGGCTTTATTAATTAACATCTTCATTTCACATTGTTCGTAAGACAAAACAGCTGGTTTAAAAAAAAGAGAGGTATAAGAAAACTTAGCGTCTATTTTCATTGTGCGCATGCAACTGTTGTAGAACGCCCACCCACGTAATAACACGTTAATATTTACTCAAAGATGATTCGCGGCTTTTAATTTACCTTACCAAATGCACCTTTCATACAACTGTTTATAGACGCCTACGCACGTTACTCCAGCGTTTCCGGTGCTGTGTCGGTTGTGAAATGTTAGGATGGAGCATCTTTCCTTGAACATTACTATCATATTACCTATGAGGTTTTTGTTCTACTGCTGCAATAAGCAATCAGTTCTTATGTTATTTTATTAAAACTAACATATACCCATGACTTTGTACTCATCAAATTCGATATATCATCAAATAGGGACCGTATATTTTTCCGGGATAAAAAGTAGCCTATGTGTTATTTCACACTACAATCTATTTCAGTGCCAAATTATATACAAATACGTTCTGCCGTTTAAGCATGAAAGAGTTACAAACATCCATCCATCCATCCATCCATCCATCCATACATCCTCACAAACTTTCGCATTTATAAAAGGTATATAATATTAGTAGGACAGTAGGATGATAGGATTATTTGTTGTGAAAAGAAATAGACAGTAAGTTTTCATTACCCTGTATAAAACATGTACGTGTAGTACAGATATATCGAGCATCTAGATTAAAGAAAAAAAATATACATTCACGCAATTTTCTTTATATTTTATTTAAATAACATTTTGTTGTTGTTCATTTCTGATAGGTGTAGAACATAAAATTTGTTGATCGAATTAATGGCTATCGCAATAAAATCTCAGGGAAGAATTTGTGGAGTGATTTGCAACTGACGCGCTGTGCAATTTTTACGAAAAGCTGTAAAAGTCAGGTTGAAATGACAGCGAGACGAGACACGTGGATTGAGGATTGGTATATTTTCTAGTATAGAAACTGAAGATAGATAGATTAGAGATAGACTGAGACTCTAATGTAGTAATCACAGATTTCCCTAAGTACAATTTTCAGCGTTGAATAATAATCAAGAAAGATCTTTCTTCTTTTCTTATAAATGTAATTCTCCAGGCCGACTCCGGCCACGGCGGCTAATCTTAATGCAGACTAGCCACGTACGCAGGAGATATTATAGTGCACAAGTGTGTGCGCAAACACAGGTGCACTCCCTCTTCCCTAACTCTCATAGCCCGATGGGACGGCAATCCGACACGACCGGAGAGAGATCAGACGCAGGACCAACGGCTTTACGTGCTTTCCGAGGCACGGGGGTGCCACACCACCAACTTCCAAACTCCGGGCTGCTACTGAGAAATTCCTAATGGAAAAACCCAATAACACTTTTTGCCCGACCTGGGAATCGAACCCGGGACCCCTTGCTCAGCAGTCGCGATTGCGACCACGAGACCAACGGGGCAGTCAAAACGGGGCTTTTCTTATACGGAGTGTACAAAGACACACCACATAGCTGATAACTTATTAAGTAACTGAGATAAAATTATTGCCGGGGAACGACTTTCGTTTTTGGTATAAAAATCCACTGTTTGTGCAATGTAACGAACGTAAAACACTACATATGCGTGTATGTAATAGTACAGGTATCGTGGGGGTATTCATAGTTTGATAATACATTTTAAAACTAGTTTCGTAAAAATATAAACAAAATGTTGAAACTTTGACCTTCAGTGTCTCCGTAATCAGAAGGTTTCTTAGTCTTAAACAGAAAATTTATCGCTATAATAAGAAGAACATATACCTTACCTTTACCTTTCGGCTTACATAAGTGTATTTCTACACCCATTATTTAAGTAAAAGTTATGAGACTAAAAATCAAGTACCTACTTAACATAGCAATGTTGGTGCATATAGTTAAATACCTATCTAAATCTAATGACAAGGAGCGGATACACCAAAATACAATTTGCAACTTGTTACAATAGTACAATTTGCTTCAGCAGTGTGATTCTCTAAGCCTCACTTCGTAATCCGAAAGCTGAATCCGCAGTGAGATTACAAAAATGGTATTCTGTTAAACACGATCACGCCGGTGACGTCACCACGGCGTACGAATACTAAACCAATGACAGGTTGGTTTGTTATCGAAGTGAGCGCGATCACTTTAGTGAGACTCGTTTTCGAGTTTGCATTTTAGAGAATCACACTACAGTTTTCATTGTAAGAACACGCTTGCTACCCACGCAACGGCAAACCTTTCAGAAGTAGTTTCACAAAAGTTTCATATCAACCTTTAATTACAAGTTTATCTCTCTCATTAACCTCAATACCTCTATGTTAGCAGACGGACTGTTTCATTGTCTGTACGTTTATCACACCTGTTCCTGTTACCTACTAAACAGATACGTTACAACATTATTATCAACATTGTGTTTCTTATGAAGCGCGAGACGATTTTATTTTGTATGTGTTCCGTAGAGAGATTTTTAGACTGCTTTCCAGCTTAGTTTATTACTTAATTAAATAACTAATCGTGATTAGTAATAACTTTATTTTTGAGTGTTACTTTTATGAAATCATTAAAAACTGTATGTAAATGTTATGTAAATTGTTTATTTTTGTAAAGCTCGTTTTTGACTAGAAAAGTATGGACACGACATTGAATTGAAGAATTAAAAGTGCACAACACTAGAGCATTTCAAAATATTCAGTCAGTACACTAATTTGGTCAATTACTGACAATATCAATATTGGGGGAATTTTTTCAATACAAACCTCCATTCAACACTAACCCAACACCTGAAATTTTGGCAAATAAATATGCATGTCATTAATTCGATCTCTGCTCATGTATATGTTACGGGTAATGCTAGAAGATGGAGTAAACCTAGGTTTACCCGGATTAACTTAGTATTACCCAAGCTTCTTGGGTAAAGTCCGAATAATAAGTAAAACAAATTTTAATTCGGGGTTTACCCATGCTCACCTAGGTCTACCCAACTATGGCTGGGTAATGTTAAAAATTTGTCTAATTAATTAGTTAAATGAAAATTCAGGGGCATTTTAAACATTTATTATTCCAAAAACATACATAAATGCTCTTCAAGCGAACATAATCGCTTGAAGAGCTAATAATTATTAAAATATATCACCAGAAAAAAAAAGCTTACGAGAGCTTGCAAATGAACAGTCGCTTTCAGGAGGCCAGGGTTATAAAAGGTGTAATTGCAAAACAAAATGTGCTACAAAGAAGTGTTCATGCAAAGCTGCAGGAAAATTTTGCAATTCAAAATGTTACAGCAGTTTATCTTGCTCAAATAAATAATTCCAATTATAATAATAACGACTGCTATTAGTTTTTGCCATTAGAGTTATTAGTTTTATACTCTTCAAGCGACTATGTTCGCTTGAAGAGCATTTATGTATGTTTTTGGAATAATAAATGTTTAAAATGCCCCTGGATTTTCATTTAACTAATTAATTAGACAAATTTTTAATATTACCCAGCCATAGTTGGGTAGACCTAGGTGAGCATGGGTAAACACCGAATTAAAATTTGTTTTATTTATTATTCGGACTTTACCCAAGAAGCTTCGGTAATACTAAGTTAACCCGGGTAAACCTAGGTTTACTCCATCTTCTAGCATTACCCGTAACATATACAATGGTAATTGGCCAAAAAATATCACATTCTACATAAAATGAATATTTCGTTTCACCATAAGATGGCCAGTGAACCGTTCCTGAATATTTCGTATACACGCAGAATAATACCTATAAAAATGAAAGAGGTTTTACGACTTAGGTGAAATAGTGCCAGAAACTCGTAATAAGTAGATTAGTATGTTTTTAATTTTATTACTTAATAAATGCGGGAATTAGGGACACGATTTATAGCAGGGTTAAGCAGGGATCACGGTGTGGTCAACGAATTATTGTTGTCACGCGAAAAAATAAGCTCTAGAAGAATTTTTGAATCCTAGCTGTAAGCTAGATTAAGGAAATGGCATTTATAATGACTGCTTTATGATTGTTTTCAATAAAATAATGCAAAAAAAGCTTTGCGTAACGCATACAGTTCTTTGTGTTTTTATTTTTGTGAATTTAAAAGAGAAATGGCTTATTTTCGGATTACTCGGATTTACAGATCTATTATTTCAGTACGACTGCCTCGTGAGCCTAGTGGTACCCGGCCTGTTACGCTAGAGGTCTTAGGTTCGATTTCCAGCTCGAGCAAAGTGTTATTGAGATTTTCTGTGAAATTCTTACTAGCAGGTCGGAGTTCGGATTTGTGTCCGGTCTACTTAAAACATACCAGTGAATTATGGGTGTACATTGGTCACTTTTGCTTAACCCTTCAGGGCATGTATGTCTGGCCGTGATGGTATGTATGTCTTTCAGTACAACAACTGGTAGTGTAAGTTTGGCCCATGTATTGTTTTCACAAAACAATAGACAACAGCTTAAACAAAACACGCACGAAACAATTCCAGACGTTCTCGTCATAGATGTACCGACCGCTTCATCCAAAGACGGCACAAGTTTTGGCTGTGCCACCCAAAAATTTTATTAAACCGAACCTCACCACGCCATACCTTAGCGTTTGCCGTTAATAAAATACACAGGGAGGGCAGAAAGCCAAACCGTTCGCGTTTTACGAGCAGCGCCCCCTGCGGTCAGAAATATGAAACCTATCAAAATAGAAAATACACAGATGTTTTATGAAATGACCGAACGTGTTTATGTACCGCGGCGCACTGGACGTATACGTTAGGGATTTTTGTTTTAAGTTTAGACCCTTGGTTTTCTTGTGTCGGTATTTTTAGAGGTACACAATAAATGTACGCTGCATTTATGAAAAAAAAAATAACCTTAAAAGCCGTTAGACACATTCATTCATTATACTTATATTTATTTGGCTTTTCTTTTAAATAACGTTGGGTTTTCGCCTGTATTGTGGTTTCGTATACAAATATATAATAATATAAACTGACACACGAACAACCAGAGAATCGAACCCGCTACGCGCTGCCCAGCAGTGAATTGCTCAGCCGTGCTATTCACAAAAAGGAAAAAAAAAATAAGACAATATATTATTTTTCTCACCTATTACCCATACAAGCTACGCCCAGTCATTGATTTACTGATGAGTAGGTATATAAGCTTTTAAATGTAAATAAATATATTGAAATTCGATCATACATTATGTCTTCAACCCGTGCCAACAGTAGTAAAAGAACAAAATATTGGGAAACAATAAACCGTATGGTGGCATGGCTAGCTACATGACAGTAGGTACCTTTATTTACTTATATTTTCTTCTGGTATTTTCTATTTACTTTAGGTATCTTATAAATTGTCAGACACTTATCAAACATCTATATTTATAAGACAGCTTTTTGCTTGTTTGTTTAAACGCGGTTATATTCAGATTGTTTTTTTTTTTGGTTATTATGGTAGCCAGAGTCATGAGTACAACTATATAACTTCATAACTATAGCTATATATCTTTAAGCTACAATCTATGGGGGTGGGGCAGGAACCAAAGACAAAACTAAATACGTGTTTCTTTAAACGCAGCACAAAATCAATTCCAGCCCACTATATCCATACCAATAACAGGACATTCAATTTAAAGCACTTAAACTGGGTGCATTAGCGCATTGTACCGGCACAGACTCGAACCCCGGACCCCCCGGGGGCGTCTCCGCAGGGGACCCCCGGGGTACTAATGACCGCTACCTATTGTTCGTAGGTGGACCGTAGGTAGCCTGATTGGACTAATGGGTAGTTTAGTTTTTAATTGTTTGGCCAATCGATTAGGCAAATTTTAATGGCTTTTCTAGAGGTTCGTAGTGGGGAGCCAATTTTAATTACGAAATTTGAAATTGAAAATCGTATTTCACTTTTAATCAACGTTCTAGGCTTTAGCAATATGTTTATGTTTTCAACTAAATTAAAATTGGTAGGTACCTATATATTAAAATAACCTGCGAGGGAAAGAGCCTCTAATGAAGAATGATACGAAAGACAAGGTAGTCAGTGATATCATAAAGGCTGACGGGACGGCATGGAAGGAGAAAACTTCCACCGA
Source organism: Caradrina clavipalpis (assembly GCA_932526535.1). Classification (NCBI taxonomy): domain Eukaryota; kingdom Metazoa; phylum Arthropoda; class Insecta; order Lepidoptera; family Noctuidae; genus Caradrina; species Caradrina clavipalpis. The sequence continues at coordinate 530,135 of OW052096.1, forward strand.
CCACAAGGAACATGAAATAAGGGCAGAAAGAAGAAAAAGAAGTAGAAGGAAAGAGCCTCTAACTTTCTGTTAAAAACAATCAAACAAACATTGCTAGAATAGATGAGAAGCGACAAAAGATGATCACTTTTAAAGATATTCGGTGGTTTGAACCACAAAGATTCAGCCTATTTTTTAATCTAGAAATTCGCCTGCATCTGCAGCGCTCAACCAACATTCAGCCAGACGAAGTCGCGAATAAAAGCTAGTTGTTAATAACTGGTTATCAACAACAACCTCTGCCATAATTCTACCAAAAAGGCGAGCTATAAGGAGCCATTAATATCAAGATCAACAAACAGAAGTCTCAGTTAACGGTACAGATAGCCGCGATTAGCTTTTAAGCACATAATTTAAGAAACGAGGTCGACTCCCCAACATCCAGTTAAGGCAAGAATTAAACTGGGCTTAAAGTGAATTATTGGACACGGCGACCGCGAGATCCGTGAGTTAGCTCTTATCTTGTTCTTTTTCCCGTTTAATAGGTCGATTTAACCGACGTTAATATACGGTGTAACTTGCCAGATTGGAAATTTTGTATTTAGGTCGAGTGTAACTATTTCCTAAACTCGGTTTCCTCAATTACAATCATTATTAGTATATTTCACCGGTGGGCAAGACTTTCCCATTTTCTTTGATCAGAGACAGTTTTAATTTGTACAACCATTCAGCTCAATTAGGTTAGCGTCTCAATGGATGTTTAAATTTAAATTTCTTTGATCGAGGAAACTACGATACCTACGAGAAGATGTATAATATGGTGAGGTACCTACCTACCGTCATAGCTTCTGAACAGTCAGTCGGTTCATGTAAAAAAAAACTAAGAATGACTATGGAAAATAAAACTGTACACATCTGTGTATTTTTATATACCTACCTGTATCTCTTCATACATTATGTTCGAAGTGGCAAACATTCGTCCATAACAGTCACTAATATTAAAACTTAGAAGTTTAAACCGCTACTAAAATCGCACCATTACTACCAATACACAGATCAAAAAGAACAGCATCCACACTAGCCACAATAATAATAATTTCCACCGCACATTATTATGGTGTTTCATAAAAAAGCTTTCAGACTCTAACATCAAACTTCTCTACCTACGACATTATTTTACTACGTTGTCAAACTAAACATGTTTCGCATTTTTAAAAAGAGAATCGTAAAATATAAAAACACTCAGGTGACTCTGCTCTGACAATGTAATTTATAACTGCGGCCTGTCTCCGCGAAAACAAACTTGTAAATAACACGCTGAAATCAACTATATCCCCTAAACTAACTGAAATAAGGTCGATTTTCAGTTGGATTTGTAGGAAAATTCAGCAAATAAATAAGTAGTTATTAATTTCAAGCAGTCGTGATCTAGAAATGAGAGGAATAATCTTTGAAATTTAGTTAATGATCAATTTTAGCGCGAGCGCACGAAGGTGGCGTCCGAAAAATTACGTAGGAAATACTAAATAAACGTAAAGACGTTGATTTATTACTGATTTTAGTTTGTACGTGAAGAACACAATCAAACAGTCTGGGGAAGTATTTCCGTTGATCTCGCAAAATATTTGAACACCGGTTAGCTTGTTAAAGAATTCCTTTTCGCTAATGTTAGAATAAATCAAGGTGACTGTTTTTGTGAAATAAACTCGTTTATTAATGAAATAAATAAGTTTGTATGTGGTGGTTGTCATCGCGCGCTATTTTTCTGGATCAGCTGAGAGGCGAAGGTTATTGACTCGATGAAAGCGACGTGACTTTAGTTTTATTCAAGAGAGTCATTTTCTTAAGCCGATGTTCTCGATATACAAGATGTAGGGAAGTGTTATAGGGTGATTGAGTGTGATCAAATAGATTTGAAATAGTTTGATAACTTTATTTAGTTCAAAGGATGCAGGAAGTTGTAGGAACGTAATTTGGGAATATTTGATGAAGTCTTGACAGTCTGGGTGCCTACCTGAATTCCACTTTGACTTTGAAGAATCAAATTAAAAAAATTGACGAAATTTATAGTAGGTCTCTATCTAAAATTAAACTTTGAATGCAACACAAACACACTTTCCAATATCACTTCCCTCCACCGTTCCCTCCCACTCCACAAATGGATAATAATACAAAACAAAATGTAAACAAACGAGAATCGAACTCATAATTAAATCAAGTTTAAATCAATCACTTCCGTGGACTATAATAAATCAAGAGGCCGGAATCCCGCGCGATCCCCAAAAATCCGGGACACGGGACGTTGATTAAGATCCCGGAGAAGTAAAATATTCATTAATTGATTCCGCGCCCCTCAGAAGATACCCCTCATTACTTGAGGGTTGATTAAGCGAAGCAACCTGGATGTACGTGGGAGAATGTCTCTCCGAACTTTTAGACGACACGATACGACGCGGCATCGTGTCGGGGTAGAATTCGGGTTCAATTGAAACAAAATGATCATAAGAGACGTTACGCTTCATCTGATTTTTTTGTCTGCTAAAAGTAATCAAATTTGGGAGTATGAAAGTTATTTTACTAAAGCTATAATTAATTTTTCGATTGTGATCCCACGGAATAATGATTTTAAATAGACTGAAACGATCTGAATAGACATTGGAACAATAGTAATAAGCTCTAAATCTGCTTAGAATTATTTCTGTTTTGTAGTTAACAGAGTAACAAAATGTTTTTGTCCTCGTGAACTGTGTCGTAGGCTATAAAAGGGAGTGCCCTAGACAAACGCGGTGTACACGGTAGGGCGGCGCTGACTGCGCGTACCGCTAATGGGTTGATGTCATTCACTACGTTTTGATGCACAGCACAACTATGGAGCTGCGTCGACAATTTTTTTTTAAGACAGTACTTATGTAAAACGATTGTCAAGATTTTATTTATCAGATAGGTTTAAACGCTATTCCAGATATCAGACCTTGATCAAAAACCAATGTAGCTTTAATAAAATAAAATAAAAGATAATTTATTAAAATTTTCATATCTCAATGATTTACGATTAGTTTATAAATTATGAATCATCTGGTTTTGAAATATCATAGGGAATGTGACCGTGTGTATGTAAGTGTTCAGAGAACGACGAAAGGGTGCGCCCACCTGTCAGGCTGAGAAAGAACTGACAGTTCGACATGGACACGACGCGTGCCAAGCATTTGTTTTCCGCTGACATTTCACTATGCTTCGGCATTGCAAACCGTAAACATGGGACATTTCTAATTTGTAGCAGGGCCTTTTTTAACGTACTCTTTATTTATTGAACACTGAATTATTGTCAGCCAAATAAGTTACAATTTGACTAAATTACTTTGATACATCTATCAGTTTTAGTCAAAACCTGACAGCAACCTGTGCAAAATAATGGCAAGAACAGTTTTTTAACCGATTTTCACCGAATATTTAAAAAAAGTTATATAATTATTCTTGTTCATGAAAGTCAAGAGAAAACTAACTAAAACAATGCTACAGGAAACAAACAAAAAAATAATAATAAGAAGCGACTCTACCGCCTGCCCAATCTTACCTACGGCATATTAATTAGAGGTAAACAAGTTCCTTTGTAAGATTTTCACTTCGTTCGACGACGTTATTCGAGAGATATTAACATCTAAATATACATACACACTTGGTGGTTCACGTGTAGTACATTTGCTATGTAGGTAGAAGAATAACAGTAGATGTTGATGTAGGTACCAGATGTTTGTTATCTCAAGGACTCGAGACAGGCTGACTGGGTTTTGTTTAGTCAGAACCACTTTTAATTGTATTTGCTTTATTGAAGTCATTCTTTAGGCATGTAGTGTTATGCGTGTATTTTATTATTTCCGACTACTCTTTTTTTTGACGTAGATAAGTCGGCTTTTTTTCTGAATGAAAAATGTCTGAATTTTTATGTTTTTTCTGCTCAACGAAAAATGAAAAAAGCTCATGAATTTTATCTAACATTAAACACTCGTGTTCAAAGTACATTTTGATTTTCAGGTACCTATGCGTGAAACTTCCATGATTTTTCAAGAAACTTGTAATTAACTCTGTCAGCTTTTGCCGACTTTACTTACCAAGACCACAATTACAGCATAAACCGATCCCCAAGATTAATCTTAATCATAACAGCGAGGTGCGACTTGCGACTAATTGGCGCGACTCGCAGAATTAATTGATTATCTGTGTCTTGCCGCGCCGTCGCACGGCTGAAACGACACCGCTACTTATCTTGGAACTAAAAGGCAACGTGCGGCGTAATGTTGGATGGCATCTGTCATCTCTGTTTCATTTGGAGAACATGACTTTGAGCTGTTTGCGGTAGGTAGGAGACTCTCTTTGTTTTGGTAGTTAATGTTCAGTTGTTAAAAAGTAGGTAAATATTAGAATAAGATCGGACTTCTAAATTTCTATGTCAAAGTCAAAGTATTTATTTCAATTACACTACTTACAGGCACTTTTGAATTGTCAAGGAGTCAGTCAGTTAGTCAAAAAGTTGAAGCTAGTTGCTCGTTCCAAAACGTAGGTGGGCCTCCATGGAGAAGAACGAGCAAGAAACTTCACGGACACTCGGACAATTTTATGTATTTTCTTATCTTGATTATGATAAGACTTTTTTGCCAGCCGTGATCGCAGCTGGGCTTCGTTAAGTTTCGTGGCAAAGGGTTTAAAATAAACGTTTAACCATATAAGTACACTTGTCAGTTACGTTGTCTGCCTTTAGATGCTCTGCGCTGTATATACAACTATAACTAGCTTCATCTGCGTGGAAGTTAAGTATACAATACAAAACAGCAAATGACACTGCATTTTTGTAGCTTTTTATCCTTATAAGATATTTTGTAGTCGAGCTCGTACTTTCAGAGATTATACTCTGATAAACAGAATGTCAATTTTGTCTCTTTGTAAAGTTTAGATGTACTTGTTTGTATGTACTTCCGGCATGTTTACTGATGCCAGCGTAGATGACTTCTACGCAATTATGCGTAAGAAGGTAGCGTCGGTGGTGCGACGAGTACGGGGGAGCCCTAATAGCGTCCTGAAGATGATTGGCGAGAGAACCGATACTGTTCTGCTCAGTAGGTTCACTGCACTCCATGTGTTGCGAGACCAGTGAGCCTACTGTTCAGAGTAGTCGGTGACACTTTGTATTTTAATTACTAACATTAGTTTACTTTTAATACTAACAACCCAACTAGCAAAATAGTCTCAGAACTCGCACTTATAAGAGTGGTAGGCTTTAAGCGCTCTTATAATTGTTTTAGTACAATTATAAGAGCCATCGATCCTATATTACTTTAAGACAAGCTGGTATGGTCTCAAAAACGCTCAGTCTCATAACCAAGTGTCATATATGTATATAAGAGTATATTACTATGCTATTGTAAGCCACATACTCCTATAAGAGCATTTACTAAGACTAATTGCACTTGAGAACACTTGCTCTTATATGCGTATTTTCTAAGCTCGTTTGATTTTATAATAGACTTGCTAAATGCTATTGTAAGATGTCAGACTAATATCAGCATTGCATAAGAGTACTGTGAGTACGTGCATTTCTGATCTTACTTAAAACTATTATAAGATCAATAGCACTGGATAAGTATGATATTAGAGTGATTTTGGATCAACATATTTACAATACAAAAGACAAGACCCACATAAGAGTGTTTGATCTTAGATCGATTTTGGGAATACTATTTTTAATAGTTTTAAGAGTAAGGTTTTGCTGGCTAAAACTAGCTTTTGCCCGCGGCTTCGCTCGCGTATCCCTTATTTTATGGGGGTTGAATTTATCATAATCCTATTTAAGCGGACATCTCCATCATAGTAGCTCCAATCTTTAATTTCAGGTCAATCAGTCGAAAATCTAAGAAGATTTATACAAACTTTCATCCCCTATTTTATCCCCTTGGGGGTAGAATTGATCAAAATCCTTTCTTAGCGGATGCCTACGTTATAACATCTACCTGCATGCCAAATTTCAGCCCGATCCGTGCAGTGGTTTGGGCTGTGCGTTGATAGATTACTATGTCAGTCAGTCAGTCACCTTTGAGTTATATATATTTAGATGGTTAAAATTTAATAGTAATTAATAATGGATATATTTCAATATGGAGTTATCTTTAGTATACCGAATGCTAAAATAAGAGTAAACAATCTTACAAAAGTCTAATAGTGTGCTTGTAAAATGTAGCTATATTAATGGCGACACTATCAATACAATTTAACAAATAAAATAATTAAACGAGAACAGAAAATACCTTATTTAACAAGGCGCATGAATTTTGAAGCGTAAAACAAGGTCTACTTAACAGTAAATAATATTTTGCAATACGATTGCTTACCGTAAAACTTAGATACACGCACTTGATAATAGCAGTGCTTTAGTATAAACTTTAACTTCACAGCAACTTTAATTGTTTTCATTTTTTTTTCTTTTGTAACTTTGAAACGTAAAATCATAATGAGATAGAATCATGTATTGCCTCAAAAGATTCTAACCTTAGACCAATATAAGCCTATGCAGGCATACAAGATACTTACGTAAAAGCAATATTAGCCTTAGTCAGCTTAAATTAATTTTGGCTAGATTTCTGTAAGTGCAAACAGCATTCAATTAGACTGATATTAGAACGATATTATACTGAAATGCTTATAATTGGTGCCCAAATCCAGGCTTATACGATCATATAGGAGGGATTTAAGAGCGAAAAATAGTAGTCTTTAAATGGTTGTAAGCCTACTTTTTGCTAGTTGGGAACCCTGTCGTGCTTATGGACTCTTTTGTCTGAAATAAATGTTTTTTTTTTTTTTTTTATAACCCACCGAATCTGAATTTAACTAGCTGGCATAACTATGAACTAAATTTACATGTAAATAAATAACTTTAAGTACCTGAGGGATAAATGGAGAGACAGCCCAGTGGTTTAGGTGGTCTGTAACAATAATAAACCTTAAATTAGCGATTCAGAGATTATCTTGAGCTGGAGTGATCAATGCTCGTGAGCGTGATCAGTACCTACCTATATGACAAAAGGCCTTTGCCCTGCAGAATGGAAATTTTAAGTTGGTATTATTAATGTATGATAACCTATGAGAGTTTTAGGGCGATTCACAGAACTTGTCATTACATCTAAATATTCTCTTGCGACATTATGCTCGCCTAGTCCAGCTAGCCATATAAAAAAACTGTCGTTAAATGTATACGTACCGCTACAATAACAATATTAGATTGGAAACACAGTAACCCGCGTGTTTGAGCTACTACCTGGCACCTATTCAAGACTGAACGCTTCCCAGGGTTAGCGTGATGTAGGCAAGACTTACGATCTTTATTTACGATGTGAGCTGAAAAAACTTTCTAATAGTGTTTGCGACGTTAATATTTAGATTTAATTTATTTATGTTGCGAAACTACTTTTGTTTACTTGGATTCTTATTTCTTTAATCTTTTAGTAAATGGTTACGTATGTACGTAAGGATGGCGGAAAATATCTTGGTGTTATTTGGAGCTCAATATGTTCTATCTGAATCTATGGATGTCCGAATAAACCATTCACAATCTATCCTAAAATCCGATAAGGTAACTTGGTGGGAATAAAAAAAACAAACAACCAGCTAGGTATTCGATTGCTGAAAGTATTCTAAACGGTATGGATATTCTTAAAAAAATACATCTTATTTTCGAGCAATCTTGCACATAAACAGAAACTGGTGAACGATTCTGACAATAATCTGAACTGTTATCCACCATAGAAAGACCTAAATACCACTACAAATACCACCAAAAATATCAATCTCCGAATCTAAATAAACATCAATCAGATGACAAGATTATTTTAACAGAAATACGTTTGACACACATACATCAATACACATTTAAGAGATCCTTAATGTTCATAACACGCGCGGCTATAAACCGGCTATAAATGATCACTTCTAGGAATCAAGGCGAGTATAACATCAACATACCTTTGGGAAAATGGCCAAACGCCGTTCATTCATCGGGAGAGAGCGTGGGCGGTGACCGCAGCGCCTCCAGCGGGGAGTAGCGGCGACTTTGTGAATGCGTTTAGATGTTTTGTAAATTGGACTTTTCCCAATTTACGATGTTTAATACTGGAATGTAAATGTTAAAATATGAATAATTATTAACGAACTGATAGAGAATTAATGTAGTGCTAAAATAAATAGGTCGAACATACGTATATAATATTTAACGTACAGATATACTGTATGAACACTTACATACAATGACTGAATAATGTAATTCGAAATTTGAAAAAGTTAAATAAATGTCTATCTGTTTTTATTAAGGATTTTGTATACCCTAATTTACATACACAATACTAATTCCATACACCATTCTCACAGCACATTCACATAATTTCAACAAAGCTAAATAATAATAAAACTACACAATGTCCAGCCTAAAGCATTATCCATCACAATAATCCACTGCAAATCGTAATAATACTCACCTACAATGAAACCCAATGAGCCCATTATTATTATAAAAAACACAATCAAAATTTTTATTACTGGCACACGTACGAAATTTATTAACCCATCCCTACCTTTATTGCTCTGTAAGCCCCAGTGCAAATAAAATAATATAAAACGAGAAAAAAATGACCGTTACGCCGCGGGCGAGTTCTTAATTCAAAAAACATTTAAAATGGCCGCTGTAAGTCGCTGCATACGAATGCGTTTTCATTGTGCACGGGACGGGGATGTTTTTATTTAGAGGGGTTTCAATGAATTAAATAGTAGGTTTGAAATATGGGTTAATGGAGTAATGGATTTAATTTTGTTTTATGATATTTACATAATGAGTTTTAGAACTTTTGTAGTATTTGGTGCTTTAAAAAAGTTATCATTCTTGTCTATGATTTAACAAAATTAGGGATGTGAATGTAGATTGGGGTAAGTAAAATTTACAAAATAGAGGCAGCCATACTTACATTAAAAAATAATAATGAAATATGGAAAATCGAAGCTGCCGTTGTAAAATCAATTTACACACGACCTCGTTCCGTATACATTGCGTCCCCATACCCAAATACTTTTTAAAGGTTCACCTTTTAATGAAAAGATCGAACAATAGTGGTGCCCCAGTAGCCGCGGGGCGTAATAAGTGGCGAACGGGGGCGATCTCAAGTGGGAGCGATGCGAGGTGAGGTGAGCGATCGATTGTGAATTGCAATTTAAGAGGAGCACATCGTTTTGGCCAGATGTGTAGTTTCGTTGAGTGGTAATTGGATGTGTGCACTTTTGAGCACGGGCGATGGAACAATTATTTTTGAGTTGATCGTCAATTCTAAAATAATTGATCCATTGCAAACGTTTAAATAGTGTTAGAGTAAAAAATGTAACAGCTGTCTCTATGTAGGTAAAACGTACAATTAACAATTAATTATAACCAAAAATTCCAAAGTCGGAAGTCTACATAACCTAGAAAGCAAAAAGTCAAATAAAAACTAATTTAGGGTATAATTATGATAGGAATTATAATTTCTAATTTATGTAGGATAATTATGATTCAAAATATGTTTAAATATATTTGTTTACTAAAGTTTTCTTTACACATAAAAAACTTTAATTGTATTTGTAGTACAGACTCATCGCGCTATCTCGCTTTAATGATGACGATTTTTGCTCAGCATCTTACCTATTTCTTCACATATAAACAAAGACATATATTTATTTTCGTCCTTTCGCTTTCTTCAATTGGATGTAGGTTTATTGATGTAAGGAGCAATTAAGGGTATCAAATCACGTGTTGAAATGTCATGTGCAAGTCAATTAGACTGGACGATTTGAATAGTTTGGCATGGAGATGACGTGAAACGATGTAGGTATTATTGTCATTGCACCAATTGTTACTGTCATTATATGTAGATAACCATCACATTTTGTGTCATTGCAGAAGATTTTTTTTTTTTATAAATGCGTTGCTTCTCTGCTAGGAATTTCTCCTGTACCGTGGTAGCGTTTACAAACATAAACCAGACCTGAAACAACTACATGTAAGTCTTATAGTTCCCTATGGGAGTTGAGTCCGCGATACGTAATGCATCAGGCAATCGCCTAGCCACTGCGTTAACGGTGTCCACAAATTAAAAAATTGACTAGTTTAGCCCAAACCCAACAAAAAAAAAATGGTTCCTTCTACAAAAAGCTATATCAAATAATATCAATCTACGATATCCTCACGGTCGTGATTCAAGCGCGCGTGCACACAATCCCCTTAGCTAACCAGGTGTGGATCCATAGGAGCGTGGGTTCCGCGGGCAACGCCGGGGATTAGAGCTGTGCAGTTATGCCGCGGGGGACGGGGTGATTAAGTAATGGACATTAGGGGTAGTTCTGTGAACGATGCATGTGCAAATTTTTGAGAGATGAGAATTTTTATAAACATTGTACGCGTGCATAGTGTTTAGGTATAATCGGCTGTAATATGCGTCTTATATAAACAACAATAAGTATGATTTACTTGGAGATATTTTTGAAATAAATGATGTATGTGGTGACGGCAGTGTCAATGACACACTCAAATATTTTTCAACGCATTAAACCTGTAATCTCTTCTAAGCTAGAGTGAATAGGCTTCTTCTGGATAAGCTTACTCATTCGTAGACTTTGTCTCTGTCACCTCTGACCAAGAATAGAAACAAGAGCTTACACAACTCAAATAAAAAAAAAACTAGATAATTATTAGGCACTTTAAAAATAATTTAAACTAGTTGTCTCTTCCAAAAACCCATCTGCAATACCAAACCAAGGGCATATCTTCTGTTCATTGTCCACCTTAGAAATAAAAGTGGAATGTCCCATGGCAATGTCAGTTATTACATCGCACTTAAATTGGAACGTAGCAATAATGCTGAGAAAGCGGCAAAAAAAAAATGGCAATAGTAATTTACCGAATAAGGTCCTTTTTTTTAATGCCATTTGATGGCAAACAAGCCCACGACCCACCTGATGTTAAGTGGTCACCGCTACCTATAGACATCTGCAATACATTGCCATGCAAATACGTTGCCATCCCAGATAAATAAAGAAAAAGTTGAAATGTCTCATGTGCCTGTAATTACACCGTCACCCATACAATTGAAACCGGAACACGGCAACGATGCTTTGCGGCAGAAATTGTAGAATTGCAGTGTAGTACTACCCCGAACGAGCATCTTCACAAAGGGTTCAACTAAACTGCACATTTTACATTACCAAAATAGGTATCATACCTACACACATTCAAACATCTACTTTTTCATTCAAACACGGCCAACAGAACCAAACATCCACACAAAAATAAATCCTTGAAAAATGAAGTACACACAAACATGTTAAAGGTGGTCGTTCACTATCCCTTTTATCCGCGCTATAATAAACTGTCGGACATTTGTCAGCGATACCTTAGGCGGAGGCCTGACTTCTGAAAAACAAAATTTTACGCAACACATATCATAGTGGACTGGGGTGCGGTGGGTGGACGCACTGGGCGGATTAAACGCTGTGGATTTAGCAAAAGGAAAGGTAAGAAATTATGTTATTTTTGTATACAAGGCGTTGACTTGCAACCTCATCAAATTCAAGGAGTTACTATGCTCGTGATTCTTAGCACGAATCAATAATAAAATAAATTGGATTTGTTTTTTTTTTGACGTGATTTTCAAATTCGAGCTAGCCATCTCGCCAGAGGGTTTAGGCACTATGTACACATTGATATAGCCGCGCGACAACTCTGCCAACCGCATACGCAACTGGGAGATTCTGAATTTTGCAAGAGGAGTTATTCTGGAATACTGTTATTTGATAGTTGCAACTAAAAAAATATTAATTAGATATTGGCCAGGTATCGTAATTATATTTTTTTATGACAAGCTCCTAAAATTTGACGAGGATGCAAATGAATAGCTTGTATTTGCGTTCTCCTTTGATTGTAATTTTCACTGAGCATTAAACGTCTTAGCTTAGGTACTACTAATTTTAATATAGGTACCATAGGTGCCAGCCGTAAGTAAGTACCTATTTAACATTGTATCTCCTAGATCTACGCAATGGTTACCTAATTGAATGTTTTATCTTCTTTCAGACCTCGTATTATGGTAGAACATAGTTTTTAGCTATTGGGGTGTCTTCATTTTCCCTGGGTATATCCAGATAAATCTCACCCGTAGATAAGGTTTACCTTTTAAAGCTGATGAAAATAAGTTTATTTCTATATTTATATCATTTCAAAACCGGTTGAATTCTCAAAACTTTCGCAAACACACTCTAAAAAGCACCATAATAATACAACTAGATCTTATTGTTATGTAGGTAAGTATAGAAAGTAATAATTTGAATTTTTTGTTGCATAAAATAACTACAAGCAGTTTTCAAAGCTAGTGCGTACACAAGTTAGGGCGACCATACAGGGGGCGATCCGTGGACACGGTCAGTGCTCGCGCTCTAAAGAAGTGAATAAATCTGCCGGACGAACGACAAGGTGAATATAAATATAAAGAATCCGCGGACAAACTTCCGGACTTAGTAGGGTTGCTACGTAATACTGTAATTTTAATAACAAAACTAATTGTTTTGATACAGGAGGCCTACACCATATACACGGAATTCGATGGGTACAAGTTGCAGAAGATTTAGGCTAGTAAGTTAGCGTTATGTTAATAGATTGTTTCAAATTGGGACTAGAAAAAATTTAAGAAACCTTAGTGAAAGTGCGTTTGATTAGGCAATTGTTATATTAGAAGCCAAAGAATGTTAGTTAAATTAAAAAAAAAAAAACTATGCCACAGCAGCATGTCTTTTGGGATTTCACCATTCTGTCAGCGGTAGTTTCCAAGATAAATAAATAAATAAATAAATTATAAAGAGATTTTTTATTTGTTTGTTTGTAACGAATGTTTGTAGGCTCCGAAACTACTAAACCTCTTTTAAACATGTTTTCACCAGTAGATAGCTACATTATTCCTGAGTAACATAGGCTATATAACATTACGCTACGACTCACGTTCACTCAGTTCGCTAGTATACTATAAAGCCCTATAAAAGGCCACATTTTCAATTTGTTTGAAGAAATAAAACTCAAAGTTATCGGCCTAAAATAAAGAAGTCAAATATTTGCGTAAACAGTCAACCCTGTTGTTTGCGACGCGGCAGAGCGGTCACCGTGAAAGGCTAGGTGATCATAAAGTCCCGCGCATGTTCTTACATAATAATATTCTTGAAATATTCCCTCGGGGGTCGCAGCGACCTAGCCGCGACAGGGAAAACTGTGGAAGAAGTACTGCTTAACTTGCTTTACATTTTCTTTTAGATCACGTGGATTATTGAGTACCTGTAGTTGCTGTAGGTGCATCCAGTTAGAATTGAAGCCGAACCCAACGTAGTCAGAAAAAAGCTAAGCAGATGATGAATTGGTATTGTAGGTGCTAAGGTGAATAATTAGTATCATGAAAAAAGAAATACTTCATTATTTCCTTTTTTTTTTTCATTTATGTGCAGTTTTAAGCCTCATTGTCTTGAAAGGGCTCGCCAATATTGGTCCAATAGGAGACGGGGGCACGGACCAGGCGTCAAGTGACTTATGGTAACAGGAGAAACCGTCGTGAGGTTTTAGTCGGTAAAAGTCCAACATAACCCTCCATTCACCCCAGACGGAGGAGACCCATAAGGATTTCCTCGCGAAAAATAAACTCATAGTCCAAGATTGTCATTCTAGAATACCTATTGGATAGGTATAATGCACTAGTCTAGGCACATGAAGCCCTCTACGTTCGACGAAATTACGACCAAGCGAACAAATCCAAAAGCTTGTTCTAGATTTATTTTTATAAACAAGAGCGACTCCATATCCTCACAACAACATACAGGAGGGATGTGCAGGAAATGGTCAGCGGAGACAAACTACTCGCGCCGCAGCCGCGACACGCGTCATAACGCGCGGCCTGTCGCAAGGCCGTCCAGTGTGCGGCGACGTTTATTTTAAAATATACATAGTTACTATGTTTATGGGGTAATAAGTTATAATCGGATATAGAAGAATCGGTAAAGGAAAAATGTATAAAAGTTTAATTCTTTAGGCAAAGTCTTTATTTTTATATACTTTTGTCGATTTTTTTATATACGTTTTCGATTTATTTTGACTGGTCCATCATGCGATCTTAAATTAGGGGAAAAGATTTAATTAAAAAGAGATATTATAGAGCACAAGTACTTACATGTGCAAACACAGGTGCACTCCTTCTCCCACTGTCATTGGAACAGCAATCTGACCGACTAGTGGTGCATTACCATGAGAATATCGATGCAGTCGATAATAATAGTTATCACTTTACTGAATAGGTACCATGTGATTGGTGTTTACTTTATGCAACTTACATGAGAGCTACATCTAAATCTTTCAAAAGGTCGTGCAAGACACGATTTATTGCTAAAATAATGGATCAGAAAACTAAATAGAGAAATGAAGCTCTTCAAACCTAAAATGAAGCAATAAAAATGCATAAATAGTTTATTACAAGCGACTAGTTTTCTTTAGAAGTAAAAATACAGTCTCATAACAACATTCAAAACTGATTATAATGACCCTTTTATCTTCGCTCGATTTGTTTAATACTGCTCACAAGTACCACTAAATCTTTTTAATAGTCGTTAAAAATTCAGATATTGGGCATTTCGATCAAAACACTGGACATTAAAATATAAAAGCTGCCCCACACGTCGGGGCGACACCTAGCCGCGTCACTGCCGCCGCGTCTTGCCAATCGCGCGTTGTATTCCAAATTCAAATTACGCGAGCCGCTGACACCCGCCGCTGGACCGTTAAATGCTTTGATTGGACACATTTTATCGCCCGAAGACGACCACACGCAAGTTTGGGTTTAAAATATAAATCGAGTGTTTCGGGTCATGTCATTGGTTTCCACATTTGGTGGGAATTATGGGGGTCGTACGTTGTAACAAAAATTGAATCTTGTTATATTACTATGATTGCGTCGCATGGTATCATAAACACACAACAACATAATTATTATTTTATCTAATTAGGTACATATTTTATTAAGCTTCATAAAAACCATAGCCCCACAAAAAAAGTTATTTATCAGCAATTATTTTTGCTCAATTTTGATATAGGTACCTATATACGTAGATTGTCAACTTGTTCAGCTGTGATGTTACTCCTGTATTCTAAAAACTATGAAACTCAAGTCTACGCCGACGACGATTGCCAAAATAAGTCAAAACAATTCTAGATGACATTTACATTGAAATTCTAATTTTTACTCCCAGACGAAAACACGACAAACACAAATCACGTACCGAGGGACTACGCATGTAAACCTCGCATCTCTCAAAATGCAATTTCCACCTTAATACCGGACAGTCTCCACATCAGGTATCGCACAAAAAGACGGAAAATTTTCTCAAAATGAACATTCCTGATCCCGCACCTACTAATGAAACGGCTCGTGTTGCTCGCGCTGCTCGGCCCGCAATCACACACTTATTCAAACATTTCTCTGTTTTAATACGTTTTTTTATAAGCAAGGGTGCACGTCGCATAATAACGTGGTCAAAGGATTGTGTGTGTAAGGGCGTTATACGATGGTTAATGAAAACCTTGAGCTTTTGTTTTTGTGGTTGCGAATGTGTGATTGTGGCTTTATGTGGTCAGATGATGTGGTGTTGGTTGAAATATCGTTACGTAGTTGAAATAGAATTTTATTTTCTCGAGGCACAAAAAGTAGAAACACAACGGCAATTTGTTAATAACGAGTAAATGCAAAATGTTCCTATTACTCTTAATAGCACCTAACCTATGTGTAAAAAAAACTGTCTTCTTCAAATAGCTGTTTAAGAAAAGACAACAGCTGAGTTGTCCACGTAGATCATTCTTTGATTATTCTTTGTCATTTTTCTGGATAATTAACTTCGGCCCATTTGCATACTCCCCTAAACTTCTTAATTACCTGTGCTATAATTATTTTACCAAACAGAACTTTACAGAAAACTCATTAGTACAAGCGACAATCTTCATTATTTACCTTGAGTTCTAATTAATTCCTTGTCATGGTTTTTGCTTCAGCTTTTGAGTTATATCTTTAGGACAGGTGAGAGAGATAGCGCGTCGATCTGTGTATACGTTGAAGTGGGACGGGTATATGTCTCCGGTACCTGATTAACATCTTTTAGCAATTAGTAAAACACACAAAACTCCACCCCTGGCGTGTTCTGATCCCCTGGTAGGTGATGCTTAAATATTCACTCGTAAATTACTTGAAAACTTACCGCGAAGGTGGCCGTGGAACTGAATTTAAATGCACTTCGACGTTGTTACTCCGAGATAAGGTACGCAATGTTTTGGTAATTAATGACGTCTGCTCATTGAGAACTTGGAGTCTTTTAAGCTTGGTCGTGACTTATATATAAAATTGACTTTTCTTGGTGATTATTATGAGATCCATCTCAAAGAGCATCAGTCGCATCAAAGGCCAGCCTCTTTGTATTATGTGTCAACGTCCAAACATAACTTACAAACTAGGAGTTTGCGTATTTACTAAATCTCAGGACGACTATCTCGTAAATGAAAGAAATCATTGTCCAGAAAAAACTGTATTAAAGTTCAATATTGCAAATCAGAATCAAGCCCAACGCACAAACGCAAATTACCAAACAAAAAGCAAAACGTTAAAAAAATCTATTATTACAATATCCTCGGCCCGAAGTCGGTCAAACAAAAACCCCGAAAGCCGCCTGACACGATGTATTTAATTACATACATTTTAAACACCGACCTCCGTCCGTTTGTCCGACATATCGGTCCGATCGCGCGGAAAATCAATTGATTATAAAAAGGTTTTTTCATGTAAAACATTTTGCGATGGCCGATATTATTGACGGCTGCGGTTTGCTGCGATTACGGTCGGTTTAATTTAAATTTTTGAAGCTCTAATTCAATAAGGTATTCCGTTTAAAATGTATTTGATCATTCAACGGCATATAATTAAAACAAGAATTAAATAAAGCCCACCGCAGAAGTAGTCCTTAATCAGGAGTTGCCAGGGTCAAAATTTGTGGAATTACAATTATAATAAAATCATTGCATTATATTGTCGTTGGGTATTTGCGGTTTACATATTTTTTACATTAATAAAAAAAAGATACGTTATAATATTTATGTATATATTTTTTTATTAAGTATTGTATCAATTAGTGCTTTGTCCGGTGGTTAGCTTATGTTATTATTA
Source organism: Caradrina clavipalpis (assembly GCA_932526535.1). Classification (NCBI taxonomy): domain Eukaryota; kingdom Metazoa; phylum Arthropoda; class Insecta; order Lepidoptera; family Noctuidae; genus Caradrina; species Caradrina clavipalpis. The sequence continues at coordinate 547,405 of OW052096.1, forward strand.
ATTATTAAATAGTTAGTAATTTATAATAGTTATTAAATACTAGCTGACCCGCCACGACTTCGTTCGCGTGGTATCCTACCCCTACCCTACCCTACCCTACCCCTACCTTACCCGTACCCTACCCCTACCCTACCCCTACCCTACCCCTACCCCTACCCTACACCTACCCTACCCCTACCCTACCCCTACCCTACCCCTACCCTACCCCTACCCTACCCTACCCCTACCTTACCCGTACCCTACCCCTACCCTACCCCTACCCTACCCCTACCCCTACCCTACACCTACCCTACCCCTACCCTACCCCTACCCTACCCCTACCCTATCCCTACCCTACCCCTACCCTACCCCTACCCTACCCCTACCCAACCCCTACCCTACCCCTACCCTACCCCTACCCTACCCCTACCCTACCCCTACCCAACCCCTACCCTACCCCTACCCTACCCCTACCCTACCCCTACCCAACCCCTACCCAACCCCTACCCTACCCCTACCGACATTATAAGTATTATCACAAATCTTTTGTATGGGAGTATAGAAAATTGTTGTTTTTAGACTTTTTCAGGTTTTTTTTTTTTTTTACAATATTTCTCCCCGTAAGAACCATCCTCGTACTTCAAGGAATATTTAAAAAAAAGAATTAGCGAAATCGGTCCACCCGTTCTCGAGTTATGCGCTTACCAACACATTTTGCGATTCATTTTTATATTATAGATTAAATAATAGTTATTAATTATTTAATAGTAGTAGTTTGCGAATTGTAAATACTATACTCGATTGCTGCCGACCTCCCCACAACCAATTAATTGTTTCTGATATCTCTAAATCATCAAACACAGTTTTTTAACAGATGCCCTGCGGGAAAACAACTGACTACAATGCTTCAAAACAGTCAACCCACTGCAACGGCAAACTGATTGAATGTCCAAAAAAGTTGAAGAGTATAAAGAATAGTAATTGGTGGTATTACAATAAACGGTATCGATCCTGTACTGAGTGGTACACCTCGCCACTTGAAGCCCCCGTCTATAGTAGGGGAAGTGCACCGAATATGAGATGGTGATAGAACGACGCGAACGTTGGAAAGGATGCGGCATATTTTGCTATGAGATTTATGATTAAATAGCGTTTGCCCGCGATGTTAGTTAATGGTTTAGTTCGGTTCCCAAATGTTTATGATTCACAAGCGTATCTTCCTGTTGGAGAAAGAATTTTCAGAATTAGTAGTTCTGTGGATTAGCGCGGTCAAACAAACTAAACCAACTCTTTAGCTTTATAATACACAAAACTTTTTTCTCACTCACCCAGACATACTTGCTTCTTTTATTTATATTTATTTGACATACCAATTTAAATGCTTATAATATAAAGGAAGACCGAAGCCTTTAACTACAGACATTTTTGCGACTTTGACTTTGCTGTAAGGTCTATTTTACATTTCAGGCAGGCAATTCTACTAACTTTTGGTACAATCACAATCTAATCTCAATCCGTCATTTTTTTATTTATTTCATACGTTGATATTTTGTTTACATTGATTGCTTGCTTCATATATGACTGCGACAACATTTTCTAAAATTGGTCTTTTAAACTCATTACTTTTTATTGTGGTGCCTACAAACCGCATCCACAGCAAACACAGCAACTAGTACCGCCACAACGGCACTCGAAGTGCCGCGGGCGCAGCTCAGCGATCGACAGATGCGCGTCTGTACCGCGCTTTATTTGTACGAGTGTACCTTCTATTTGTATAGCGAAATTAAAAATTGAGCACAATATGTTGTTGAACGAATATTTGAGTATGGCCGCCATGGCTGGGCTAGTGATGCGTGACCTATGTAAAATACCTAAAGCACTGAATGATAGAAGATATTGATTTCAATAAGTATGAGAAACTGATTTCCCTGACAAACAAAAGGTTGTAAACGATCAAGAATGTATTAAAAGATTAAATTAAGAATGTATGGGAAATCCAAAAGTATCTACATTTTATCAATAGTGTATGTTGTACCGATACAAGATAACTTTTATTTTTAGAGCTTTTAGCCCTTCAAAGATTAAAATGATTGTTGTTTAAGGGGGTCAAAGCCTCGTTCCTTACATTTTGATCAAGTTATAGGATATGTGTAGCGATCATGTTACAGCAGTAAATAACAAGTAAAAACTTGCATGAGTGAAGCAATCAAGATCTTCAGCTTGTCATTATATTGATTTGAAAATTTCACGATGAAAATTCAATATCCCGAGCACCTGTGCCCGCAATTAGTAGGTGTTTAGTAGAACCATAGACAGACACGACAAACTAGATTACACCACCTCCATCAAAGTCCGGCTTGATTGATGAGCTCGCTGGCCAAATGAGCCACCTTGCACCACACCCTTAAACAAATACCACCCTTATCTTGCGACCAATAAGAGCTAATGCAACTGCAAGGCATAAAATTGTTTTAGATTTCTTCTTTCTGCTAATCCGTCAATTCAGCAGAACATACTTTCGCATTACTTAGGTTAAAATGTACTTTATGGCCTTGTTTTAAGGGTGATAGGAAGTGTGTTGTTAAAGTGGTACAGGTTTCTACCTTCAGATGATCCGTCTTTGTAAAGTCGTTACGTTTTTGTTGGATCTAATATCTTTTGTAATAGGTGTGTTATTAGCATGGAGGTACTCCACGAGGATGGGAAAAGGTGGATGATTGATGGTTATTTTTAGCTGGCTTTATTAGGGTTCACATAAGTGAGATTTGCCATTTTCTTTGCCGATTTAGGTAGATAGATAGATAAACGATTTATTTGGTGCACACATAAGACAATGCACAACACAGAAAAAAAAAACAATAAAAAAAAAATTGCTAGATGACGGGTGTAGATTTGAAGTATTTACATTTCAGTGTTTCTTTGGTGTGACGAAATCTATACTAAAACAGTTGGTATCCTTGCACTGATCCCTCTAAAATGGCCGATTACTCCCTCTTCAGCTAAAAGGGGATAAGGTGCCAGCATGCCTGCAGGCGCAACAGCACCCTATTTCTCACCATCTCTACTGTTACAGCTTTCGTGTGAAGGCAGATATTACACTACACATAGATTTGAAAGAGTGGAAAATAATAGCTGTTCATGATAAAATGTACGCTTGTGGATTTCGCTTAAAAAAATATAAATTGAGTGTAAAATTAAGTAAGTATAAATGATTGGAAACAGGGTCTTAATAAAACAAAAAAGAAATGAACTTTCAAATGTTTTGATTGAGGTAAACTCCAATAGGGAATCTATTCAACACCTGTGGTACAAGGCAAAGCTTAAAGATCTAGCCAGAGCCCTTACCAAAGGTGATTCAGTTAATTTAATTGCCTTTCTTGAAATTGAAACTAACATCAGCAGAGCCATCGTATTCTTAAGAGTCAATTAAGTTCACCTCAGTTGTAATTCGCTGCCGTGTCGTCTAGACGCATATAAATTAGCTATTTATGTTGTGATTACACCTATAAGCATTAAAATGTTAATAGAACGGCCACGCACCGTCTCCTGGGGTATTAGACAATTACAAAAGGATACCAACTTAAACTTGCGGTTACGAAACCTCATTCAATTCTATTCTCAAGAGACTCTGACCTTTACTGCTTTCAGATTAAGAGGAGTAGATATTTTTGGGAGTTGCAAATATATGTTGGTCATAATGCCGTTGTAAAAACGATGCGTTTGGCGAAAACAGTTATTGGTGTCGATAAAATCTCGATATACATACAGTATTGGCAATGATTTATAATATGTTTTTGGGAAGGGGAGATGTGTTTATCGATACTGAAGTATCGAATATTGTTAAGAAAAAAGTTTTATGGAGTGGACTAATATTTAGTTCCATATTTTTTGTTGTGATTGTACAATGTAGGGCTGACGCAGAGGAAGGTAGGTATATTGATAAAAAAGTATTGTATTTTATCCTGATTTTGAGCCAACAGCACGCAGGAGTAATGACTATTCTGCCTGCAAAGGTTTTGGTCTGTGCATTACCTAGAGCTCCACCGCTCACCTGTGAATATCCATTTAACGTCACGGTCGGCGCAGTGGATGTGCAATTGGATGCTACGCTGCATGTCAAGGGTTCGACTTTCTCACGGACAAAATATTTACATGGTTTGTAGGTAATTTTCCTGGCTCTGGTTATTTGTTTCTGTATGTTTATATGTTTGTAAATTGCATCCGCGATACAGGCGGAATTCCTAGTGTGGAACAACAATTAAAATATTAATTAAATATGTCTGGTTTCTAGAAATTCTCCTTCCACAGTTATCAGTGCTACAGTTAACCTCTGTCCACCCCTGAACTAAACTAAATCATGACCCAATAATACAAATCACGGTGCACTCAGTGACAGACACCGCTTGTCCACGTAATTAGTCCTCGCATTAATCAAGACACAAGTGCAGCGCTAATTAGCCCTTCTGGGAACAGTAGCGGATGCGTCCGATGTGCTTGCCCTATATAGGTGCGCTGTACGTACGGTATTCAGTGTGACGAAATTGTTGAGGAATTTTGGTGACATCATAGGCTAGGAAAATCCAGGTGAAAAGCTTGCAAGATCAGGAGCAGCAATGAGCTTGAGGCTTGCATATCGTGAAGAGTTCGGTATGTTCTAGAACCAAAAGTTACCTACTACTTTTTCGTATAATAAAAATAATATTCTCCCAACCGAATTACGGTCACAGAGGCAAATCTAAATGGTAAAGACTAAGTACAAGGGTACAATACATTACACAAGTGTATGCGCAAACACAGATGCACTCCCATCATAGCCCACATGCATTGACCATGCATTGCATGCATTGATGCATTTACCGTCATAGTCCGATGGGACGGCAATCCGACACGATTCGAGAGATTCTTTATTGATAAACCCAATAACCATTTCTTCAACTGGCCTGTTTGCGACCACGAAACGAACGCACCATCATATCGTAGATCATATCGAAACCTTATAATACTTACTTTAGTTTTACAAAATCTAGTTAGTAGAATAAACATGCGTAATCTGTTTTGCAAATAAATGCAACATGAAAAACACACACAAAAACAAAGTTGCAAAGTGCACGTGTCTTCTAATTACCCCTTCTGGGAGCGCACGTAATGGATGTAGTTGATATGTTTGAGGGACTGAGCCATGCGGTGCAATCCCAGGAGGCTATCGTCAGTTTGAGTACAGCCCAAGTGTTGTTACGCTATGGGGTCCTAATAATCCGGCAAAATTGTTCACGATTAACAAAGAATCGGTTACCCTTTAAATCATTATTTTGTTAAAGTCCTTGCTGCACCTGAACTAAGATAAATATACGTAGAAAGACGTTTTCCATGTAAGGTACTGATTAGGATCTACAACCAGATATTGTTAGTAGTTGAAAAAAAAGATGTTTCGCAGTATCCAGAGTAACAGGTAAGAAATATATCGCAGTTAAATAAACAAAATAGCACAAAATCTATTCAATACATAACTAGAATTTATAAGAAAACTAGCTTCTGCCTGCGACTTCGTGCACGTTAAAGTTGTATATTAAACCACGGAAACCGTACCTTTTTTCCGGGATAAAATGTAGTTTATGTGGTATTCTAGACATTTATCTGTTTGACAAATTTCCTTCAGATACGTTCAGCCGTTCTAGTGTAATTCAGTAACAATCATCCATCCATCCAAACTTTCACATTTATAATAGCCGAAATATGTAAAAGCATTTAAAAATCTACAAATAGGTACGAGGCACATGAAATTGATGTGCACAAAACACAGACTACTATTCACAGTCCCACCGTCTCCAAGAAACAATACAACATGAGACTCACGCCCATTACACACAATAGCTTTAAAGGCAGATGTACGCCATGCATCACACCGCAACAGCTTGGCTTCGACAAATCGCATAGTCGCCACGACATCTCCAAAAAGACACTTCAGGGAATGTCGTAAGACTAATCGATGCGTGTATGAATTCCTTATGCTAATTGGAGTGACAAATCGTTCCTCGCCCATTAATAGGAGGAATACAGCCGAACAATGCTTAGGAACGTCTTCCAGGAACTGTGGAAGCTTGAGTCTGGATTTTAATAGAAACTGGCCTTTATGAGGTGTATCCTTTTGATGTTTGTGAGGATGTTTAAAGTACGAAATATCTTCTAAAAAGTACCTACTGTAGCTACACACTTAAGGGACCTATTTGTTTAACACTGCCATATTTTTTTCTTCTTTCATTTTCCTATTATATTTGTACGGTGTCGGTAGAATGGTCTTATTCTTGGCTTAGCTCGCCCCCTTTTTTTAAGATTGGAAATCATCAGTTGGCTTAATGACTTCTTCCGCTCTGGGCGGAACGGGAAGGAGTGTCAGGCTCTTATTGACTGAAACCCATCAGTGTTCCTTCTAATGCCCTTTGCGTTTCAGGGCCGCGGTGACTCTTTCCAACTTACATATTTGTTTACCACTGTCATTGTTTCACCTCTTTGATGTTCCTATTACATTTGTACCGTGTTAGTAGATTTCTCTTATCCTTGGCTTAGCTGCATACTACGGAATAATTTCCACACTAGTCCTAACTGTGGTCTTTAATTTCCTCATGAATATTCCAAATCATTTCCAACAAAGCCAGATGCGCCCAATTTATTTTAAAATCAATAACTTACCCTGTATGAGTCATACGCGTACTTGTTTAATGTATTCCCTCACGGTGGAGAGTAATGCAATCAGCATAAATTCGGACCGGCCCGGCTCCGGTCCGGGAGCCGGCAGCGACAGATGCCGTGTAATTGTTCCTGTGACAATTTTTTTGGTCCTCCCCTCTAATGTGTGATCGAATCTGTTTAAAACGGTGAGTGGAGGTGTGGAGACGGATTCTGTTGTTGTTTTGTTATAGTAGGTAGGTCATATTTTTTTCTGTAGTTTCCTTGGTACTATAGCAGGGATGGCGAACCTTTATCGGTGATAGTGCCATTTTTTATAGAAAAATAATAATGTGACTATGACGTGCCATCAAAGAATCTTGGCTTAGTCATTGAATGGAGAGAAATACAACTAGAAGCTGTTAACACTCTTTGTTTGCAACTAGTTTGTACAAGAATCGTAATAATTATTTACTATTTTATGTTTATTTTAATAAAAGGTTAGTGTGATTTCTGCTGTTGTAAATTGTTTTCGATCAAATACATATACAGTTGTCATATATTGGCGTGCCCGAATTATTTTGTCGCGTGATACTACTGGCACGCGTGCCATTGGTTCGCCATCCCTGTACTATAGTTACCATAATTCTGACCCTTTTTATAGTTATTATTTTAAACTCTACATTGAGGCATAAATGCTAGTTGTCGCAAAAGTACAGATGCAGAAGAGTTGGAATACAAGTAATCTTTTACATGTATAATATTTTTGCAAAGAGAAAGTCTGGAGATATATTCTTTTGGTGGTTTAGCTTATCATGCTGCCAACTCAGTTGAAACATGCTGTATAGTAACGCTAACATTCATTCATTTTGAAACGTAAACAGTTTAGCTATCATAATATCGAATAGTAAATAATACCCAATCCAAAAACATAATCACCCAGATTCCTTATTATATAAGTACCATATATTACATGTCCTATTTATGTCATAGTGGGTTCTAAACGAAATACGGTTTCTTTTGTAACTTCCTTGGTTTTGTTATTAAAACTTTTCACCTTAAAAATTAGCGCCTCACTGCGATCTCTTAGTTTCGTAATCTTGTACACCCTTCACTCACGTTCTCCTCCATTTTCAAAGCTTCGTTCATGATTTAAAAAATTACTATCTGTTCATAAATACTTAAATACATTAAACTTTTTTTTAAATGATAGAATCCTACCCATATGTAGGTACTACGCATTTCGCGTAGGTACCGCAGCCGTCTCCATACTAGCGCACCTTCATCCCCCACAACAAACACTGGGGTGCAGTGTACTCAGGTGTCGAATCGCGACTGTGCTGCCGACCCACGAGTACGTGCGCACTGGCCCTTCTGTTGCGCACGCGACTCATTGCAGTGCGAGAGTTGCGACAATTGCACACAAAAATGCTTTTAAATAAGTTATTGTCCTAGGTTGGTTTGATATCCCAGGACTACACATGCTTCTGTATTTTTTTTTTACAAAATCCAGGAAGTCTATTTGAAATTCAGATATTTTCGTATACGTTAAGATATCTAACAAAAAAATTCTGTAATTTTTGCCATTTCTTTATTATCCTCTTAGAAAAACGTAGGTAATTTTCTAATGAAATGTATGAACGTGAGTATTTATGTAGGTACAACGTCAACGTCATCGATTTATTGGTTACCCCCTTTTGAAACGAATTTGAATACAAGAGGGATAACCAATTGATGACGCTGTATATTTGTGACTAAAAGTACAAATATTAAAAAATATTTTGCTAGAATAACATTTTACTTGACTTCAATAACATCTAGGTGTGCATAGAATAGAATAGAATAGAAAAACTCTTTATTCGAGTAACAAAGACTCACAAATGTTAGTAAAAACAACTTAATACTATGTTAGTAAAGTAAAAAAAAAAAAAACAACATTTAGCCAATTAAAAAAAAAGTAAAAATAAAATTAAAACACTAATGCCGAGCCATCCCATGTGAGACGGTGCAACAGTGTTTTTTTTTTTTTTTTTTTTTTGCATAGCTTTACTCCTACTTTACTAACAAAGTTATACATTCAGAAAATCTATCTAAAACCGCACCACAATCAATCGCACAGCCCATATAGTATATAGAGGGTGGTATTGCACAGGGGAGCAACATCCCCTGCAACGAAACTCTTTGATGTGGCCGCCGTGACCGTGAAAATGTGCCGTCGATTCATTTCAGACAGATTAACGGATTCGTAATTGCGTTCAAATTGAGGCTTTTGTGTATACTGACTCTTTTTGATGTTCAGTGCACACATTGTGACTAATTCCTATTATTTTCATCGGACAGTCAAGTCAAAAAGTGAAAGGAAACAAGTTGCGCCGTCGTCGATTAATATAATATCACGAAACAAAAACATTTTTTTTCAATTAGTTACAGTTTTTTTTTTACATACTCATATCTACAATATTCGGAGGTATGTGTGGAAATTCCAAATTATTGAGAAAACATAGAATTTATTAATTTATTGTGATCAATGGCTACGATTATTAAACTTTATTAGAAAATATCGTTGCTATACAAGTGTTTGGTAAATACAATGATAACAGACAACGTAGATTGATACGTATGCGGTTATAACACCACCTTAGTGCACCTAGTTCCATTTAACAAATACTTTTAAAACATGGGCATGAAATTATTGAGTTTCCTTAAATAAATACACAAGTTCCTTTTTTTTTATAATGATAACCAAAATGGGTAAATAGTACCTATGTGAAGATATATATTTACACACAATACTTATGTAATAGTAGGATGAAAAGGTACCATTTTAATTACATACATACATACTTTTGTACACTTACATTCTAGTAAATCAGTCAATTTGACTTAATTTAAAAAGTGATTATGTCCCGTTCCTCAGCCAGTTTATGACGAATATGAGCTAGTAGCTACGTACACAATTGCTAGGTAAACATCAATGTTAGCAATCGATATTGAAACAATAGGCCGCACGCCCACCGTAAATACCTGCGTTTTATCGCGCCCATGCCGATCGGGAGCGTTCACACCGGGAGAGTGGCTAGGCAAGCTACTAGTACGTGAGTGAACTGCATCATTAAACACATACGTAATTATGTAAGTAATTAATATATGGATTGCACCAATAATGATTTTCCTACATAAAAATATTCCGTTACACAAAATTCCATATGGAAAACTGTTAACAGTATTTAGGGATAACTAAAAACCTTACTGACTTTCAATAAAAAATACAGCTAATTTATCGGTTTTCGCGTTAATAGATATTATTGCTATTATGGCCTATAAATTGTTTTCACTCTGCATTGCAATTGCAAGACAATACATGTTACGTAAATATTTCTTTCAAATACTACCCGCTGATTCCAGCTTTCCACTCCACTATCCCAATTAAACGCTCCATAAACCATTGCCAGAGTTACCTGCGTCCAGTCGTGCACTTGGCAATTCGCCAGCCCCTACCGACGATAGCGTGATAGCGTGCAATGAGGCGTAGATATTTAGCATTATGGGTGATGACTAGCTGACTTAGATATTATGCACTATAATAGCACAATTGCGTCTCGTCAGCACTAGGTATAGGTATTACCAAACAGCACTGTTTTTATATTATCTAATTCCATAGTATTAGTGACAATTCGGTGAAGTACAAACAAGGTTTTAATAAGAGGTGTTAAGGTTTAAATAATAATAAATCCAGTATAAATTACAGACATTTACGGTAGGTACTTAGTTACATTAAACTTTGCCTAAATAAGAAATTCACTTAGGAAAAGAAAATGCAAGACATTTTAAATTAAACTAGGTATCACATTACAACACTCATGGAAAACAAAGTCGATACATACGCAAATGGTGCACACTGTAAATAGAAAATCTATTACCCATTCATAACCGTAGTTTCTCAGATCAACAATAAAACAGTAGACGAACTCGTAACTAACAAATTATAATGTACCGAAAGGACATTTTATTGCACCTAGTAAGAAAATCAAGATCATAAATGTCTGTCGTAATTGATACTTTAGTCATAAAACGAATTCCTGCATTTCGGAAAATCGAGACGTTATAAAGTCTATTGACCGTGTCGCTTTACGCCAGTAATATGCCAGTGCGTCTGAAGAGAGCACAGATCATAAAACTTAATTGATTTACTTGCATTATTTATTTGTGGTGATAATATAGCTCGTTAGTTATTATGGGTGGTGTCCAAAGGGATTTGTCGGTTTATTGCTTAACTTTGAGCTTGAGCGACACTTGGTCATTATTTGTGATTTGTAACCTATTATGCAGGTATTGCGCAATGTGGAGTCTGGCTGCTCATTCATGTAGGACTAGAACTTACTGTAAAATGATGTTAATTTAGATTGTTATATAAAAACAGTCTAAAATGTACATTGTCTAAAGTAGATTGTAGTATTACAGCTCTTTGTGAAGGAGCTTGTCCGGCAAAGTACTGTCACCATACCTATTTCTGCCGCAAAGTAGCGTCGCTGTGTTCCGGTTTGAAGGGTGCCGCGTGAAACTACAGGCACATGAGACATTTTAACTTAGTCTCTGGAATGGCAATGCATTTGCAAGACCTCTAGTATTGCAAAAGTCGATGGGCATAGGTGACCACTCAACATGAGGTGGGCCGCCGGCTTGTTTGCAATCCAAAGAAACTTGAACAAAAAATTGTCCATGCAAAATCCCAGAACTCACTATCATATTAAAAGAACAGCCAGGGATTTAATTCAAGCAAAGTAAATAAAAGTACAGTCAAAAACAAAAACAAATAGCCAATTGGACGTGCAAATAATAACATCTGTAGCATTCGGACTTTGAAAGAAGTTAGCCGGCGACCAGGTTCCCCGTAAAAGTACCGGAATAAATACACCGGCGGTATTTAGGAGTCGATAGACACACTACGAGCGGATAATACCACTGAGCAAATATTTTAGTACTTAAATAAACATCGGTTTAATGGTAAATCAGGTGTCTTTGCATTTTTGGATTATAATCATAAAATCATTAACATCTTCAGTGGGTCCGTTTGGGTTTCCTGGAGGCTCCAGAATACTTCAATGTAAAAAAATGCTGCATTCATAGGATTTAAAGTCAAACGTGGAACCAACCGATGTCATCAGTAGATGTTGGTGTGATGACTCTAATACGACTTACCGTAGGCCCTTTGATGTGAGTGCATTTCGAGGTTAATAAATGTTTCCAAAAAGCACACTTAAACCATACCTTGCTCATCGGAATGTGGATAGCTGTTCAGGAATAATTCCCGAATTCAATTCCCGGTCCCTACTCAGAACAAGACTACCCCCAACTGTGATCCTTTTAATTTTATTTACGTTTTATTAAACATAGTTACATAGCAACTCTATAATAATCCACAAAGTACAGTCAAGCCCGAAAGTGGCACGTGCCGTCGGCGCCAGGTGCTCGAACCGCACGCCTCTAAATTTAACGTCTTTATTTGTGTTTGTGACTGTACAGCCAATGTTTTTACGCGCACTGCAAACCCACCCTAATTGAAAGGTGGCGATTTTAAAATAACACGATTATTTCTGGGCAAGAGTTATGTTTGTTAGTTGTTTGTGACTTTCAGAACATTATCCTTTCAGTTGCAGTTGTTCAGCAAATTGAAGTAAACTGAAAGTTTGTCGTTTTATCTAAGATTGTAATTTAAGGTAGGTGTTGAAGAAGATTTCGTCGAGAAAAGTCTAATACGATTTCTAATTTCTGAAGTCAATTGGTACCCGTTTTTCTGCAGAGCTCGACCTTTTCTCTTACAGATCTCATTATCACCATGCATGACTACGTATGCATATGTATGGTAATATCATTAACCTTTACCCTACGATAGTTAATTTGGTCCAAGAAGTAGTAGATACCCATTCTTTTCCATGCGAAACTACCTTTTGCAACACTTCCTAAGCTTTGAACCCGCCACCTGGAGCCAAGATACGCCTTTTAACCTCTAAACATGTACAAATAGGTAGTTGTTCCGGATCTGGTTGTCCGTGTATGTGAGTTTATATGTTTGTAAACGTACTCACATTACTGAAGAAATGACTAGTATGGTCCAACGTAACGTAAGTCGGAAACAAGCATGTAATTATTTATTATTACACGGTTTGTTCCCAGCATTGGTCGAAGCCGCAGCTGAAAGGTGGCGATGTATAAATAGCCACATTTTTGTTCGGAACACTTCTCGGTATTTCGGTCATAATGCACCTGGATGCACTTAAAATGTGAATGCCTTTTGTTTTACCTTTGCAGCTTATAAAAAGAAACGAACGTTTCCTTCTTACAAATGCGGAGTTTTATTTAGACTGGAAGTGGCGGTTGGAGAGCTGACTCACAGAATATGTACGATTATTTATGCTTTTTTAGAAAGATGGCCACAGGTCTGGTTTTGTCTTGAGAAATATTTTTTTTAATTAGGACTCTTCTACAATATAATAATTAAACCGAGACGAATAGTTCTAAATGCTGTTGGTATGAGTATCTGCATTAAATTAGTATCCAGGATGACACCCACCTTCTTAGATTAAACTCTTGGAAGCTTTAATTACAAGTATTGTGAAACTACGGCACTACGTACACTACAGCAACCTGGCGGAAATAATTTTCCAAACACTCAGTCAAATTCCTTTTTGGGTTTCGAATTTTGAATAAGAAACCATTCGGTTTTTTGTATAAGGGGCACTTATTTGGCTACCTTCGAGTCATAACTTACAGTTTAAAAGAGAAAGGCAAGACTCGTCCTGGGCCCAGGTGTAGACTCAATCAAACTAGCCTTATTTAAAGGGGGATGTAATAACAAGCCCTCAAATTTGGTGAAATACATAAAATAATAATATGTACCTATGTGGTTTCTGCCTACCCCCCCTATGGGAAAAAGGCGTGTATTTATGTATGTTTGTAATAATTACATCGGCTTTCAGTTAATGTAATTGGAGACCTATACGTAAAGTAAAGCATATCTCGGTATCTCAGTCACATCCAAAAGATGAATAGTATTACTATTACTTTACTTTTTTACTTTTTTATTACTACATCTATAATAGCTACGTATATTATAGATTGCTGCGTTTTTAAAGAAAATAATGCCTAGCTACACCATAAACCTTTTAGTCTTAATTTACTAGAGAACTGTTTTACTACAGAGACTATGAAACACCCCTAGTAAAAATAACAATAATGTGACCTAGTCCTAGGGTACCCCCGCTCTACGGCACGTAATACTTCCCTACGTTTTACGGTAACTCGGATCAGATAGCAGCTAATTCCCAGTAAGTAAATTACGAACGTTACGACGATAGCAGCCCCGCAGTAATTACACGGACCGCTGGCGTCTTATCACAGAAATACTTTTCCTTTTAACGCACCTAAGTTCACGTTTATCAGGTAAAACTTTAGCGGGCAAATTGAAAATTTTACGAGTTTCTAGGTGCGGTCGGAGTGAGAGCGATTAGCGAGGATGAAGCAAGGGGGTTTCTATATTAAATGTGAGCTGCTACAGTGTAAAAAGACACTTATTAAAGCCGAAAGTTATTTCTGCATTTTTTTTTTGGAATTCTTTGTTCGTTAATTCCATTGAATGTAAACGTTTGAACTCTTTTTACTTAATTTTATACTGAAGCTATTAAAAAAACATATTATAACTTAATTTTACATACCTCTATGACCTCTTTACTTTGAAGTAGTATTCACAAAGTTTTGCGTTATTTATATTGCGCATTACTATAAACAGTCATTTTAAACACCAAAACTTGTTTCCCAGCAATATTTTTATCTCCATGTTTTGTAACCACGTCACATAACTTCATCTATAAATGATTTGTTACCTATATTTTAGGAAAACTGAAGGAGATTTCAGGAAGATGCTAGATGCGGGTCGCTTCCAACCGGTCTTTTTGGTAATCTATGGGGGAGGCCTATGTCCAGCAGTGGACGTCCTGCGGCTGATATGATGATGATGATTATGAAAGAAATGTCATTACGTCATCAACCATCTAAATCGCTGTAGCCTAGTAAAAAACGCGTCGTACCTAATAGTAATAAAATCATAAGTGTTGTTCGCTGTCCGCTAACACTGCCACCACCGCCGCCCCTAGCATCAAATTAATTGTGTTATCAAGTATTAATTTGTTCTATCTTGGAGGACTTTAATCACCGCGAACCAGGAATTTTGATCTATTTTGTATAAATTATTTGTTGCAATTTTATTACCTCTCTTGGCGGGTTTTCAAGGAATTGACGCAGTAGGAACATTGTGACCGGGCATTTTAAGGGACTTGAGAATTACCTAATTTTCTGATGCTGATCAATATTGAACTTAGTAAGGTATATCAGAATGTTTAGTTTCATCTTTTAAATATAATTATAAACCGGTATTTCTATCTATTTATAATTCCGGTTGTGTTACATTATCTTTTGTACCGTCAAATTGGTACCTACCTATACGGGGAATGACCATGTGCAATAGCAATCTATGTCGGATTTCCGTTGATAATGCGTACTTAGGTACAATATGACATACCTATAGCATCACTCAGCCAAATACATAAAATAGACAGATATGACGTGAGCAGCGTGGGGGTTATGCTATTGTACCTATCGTTGATTGGATTACAGTCCGAATCGCGTAATATCGCATGAATTTGATTGGTAGCGATGACACTTCTTAACACTTCATTGCCACATCTACTCTGATTAAAGGTCCTACAATTATTTCGCCAATGTTTATTTGATAACAACTATTAATTTAATCCGATATATTTATGTTAACACAAGTATACAAATACAAATACACGTAAATGTATTCAAAACACGCGAATATAAACGAGGAACGCAAACGTGAGAAACGCTCAGAGGAGAGTAAACAATATTATTTTAAAATAATGTCTCGCAGCTGTACGAATTATAATAATGTGTGCGAAAGGTACGAGAATGTGCGCGATGAGTGGCTGCGAGTAAGTCAACTATGTCACCGTGTACGGGTAATAATGTTGCAGGTTTTACATGTTTGCAACAAAAAGCAAATAAATCAGAACACTATTTATTATTAGTATTGCCTGACCTAAAAGCTTAACTTACTAGTACATACATACATACGATCACGCCTGTATTCCCCGAAGGGTTAGGCATTGGTACACCTCTGCCTAACTTACTAGTACTCACTATAAAATTACCTTAATTTTACACAAGCCAAGGCTTGGGTGAATCTCTTTAGTTGCAGTTCCCTGATCCAATTTTAATGAATTGCGATATCTTTTTTCATAAAACCTAAATCGTAATATAATTTTGAGTAAAAACTAATACCAGCGATGTATGTACAGCACAATTATGTACAAATGACCTAATTCGTAAACAAATTATCTCAATCACCAATATAAACAAGATCGGACACCCATCATTCACACCTCACGCAAAGTATTGCAGGCGGGCGGCGAAGCACGCGCGGCATCCCGGCTCTCCGGCGACGCGCCGCCCGCGCGACGGGCACGCCGCGGGCACGCAGCGGGAACGCAACGACCGCGCGCCGTACACGCGACGACAGCACGAGGTGCTAACGATTTATCGCTGCTAAATTGTTTTGAAAAGGTGAACGCTAAATTAACTGGTTGTGGATCTGGATCAAGTTGAAATACGACTGTTTCTGTGTTACTATTGTGGTCATGCGCACTGGAATACCGGTGCGTGGTACTAAGAAGTAACGCTGTTAAATAATTGCAAATTGAACAGTACGTTAACACGGTTCTCAACACATTTTAGTTATAGTGGACATTCAGTCATGGTGGACATATGACTGAAAATTAAGGGATTTGACTAGTGAAGTATGACTAGTAAAGTAATCCCACATACCTTGATACTATGTCAATAAAAACAGTAAAAAATTATAGAGTCAAATTATAAAAGTTATCCCAAATAAGGAGACAAGGAGATGTAAGTGACTAAGCCATATTGTGTATGTCAAGTCCGATGTAAATTATCAAGTTGCGAGCACCATAGTATGTCATCCTGAAATTGTGATAGCGCAATGACTCGCCATATTCCTACCTAAGCTCAACATAAAGTATAAGAAAAAAGAAGCTATAGGTATACCAATTCAAAAAAAGATTATCAGCTTGAACCGTCTTCTGAAACTTCTGAATGATTTCTGTAAAATTAAGAGATCATGTTTATAAACCGGGGAATGATTGGAAAAACTAATCAATTCCGGACTGTAATTCTACAACGCCCACGTGAAAACAGGTGGCGAATCGCCATTAAAGATCGGATGGTAGTAACAATAAAATCTAATCATCGTTAGGCGAGCAACGAAATAAATAGTATGAACGAAAATAAACATATAACGGTATCGGCGCGCGCGCAGCTGTAAATTACCTGTTGGTTCCACTGAAATGTTTGATGCGTTTGCGCTTGATCGACATGCGTACATGGAGGCAATAGTTTTGGTACTTGAGATTAATTAATTTCATAGCGCTGATTCTTAATCGTATGTCTTAATACCAGTGCCATAGAATCGTTAATTGTTTACCATTACTTTCAAATAATAAAAAGTTTCCGTTCAGAAGCTAAACTTCAACTAAATAAAGAATATCGTTGATGAGACGGTAATAGGATTTAACTAACGTTGGATCAGTATAAACACTAACCAAACTTTGAGTGAAGTTATCCTAGAATTATTTTCAGTTTTATCATATTTTTTTCGAGGTTTTGATAAGTTTGGCATAACTCTAGGTTAATTAATAAAGGAAACTACAAAGGACACGTTTAAAATTAGAGTCTGGTTTGAAGAAAACACAACTTATTATGAACTCTCTCTCACAACCAGTTTTTATATACCTACATAGGTACATAAACTCACGCTTTGTTCCCATGGGGGTAAGAAGAAACCACAGAACGCCACCTACTACGATCCTTACATACCCCTTTCGCCTCCTCCACATTCATAAATCTGGTTACGATTACCTTAAACCTATTTTTGGAAAATTCAAAATTCTCCATTCAAAACTATCAAGATCGGCCGGTCGTAGTAGTCCACGTAAACGCTCGGGCCATGTGTTCCACGTCGGGTGCGCGCGCGCCGCAATTCGGTCGCAATCACCATTACCTGAGCGCACGTGTATTTTTATATGCGCTATTTTAACGCTAAACCAACTGTTTAGTTCGATGGATAACATTTTATTACGCATATTTTTTATGTAGGTCGATAATATAGAGAATTTATTTTTATATGTTTTTGGAATCTGTTATGATTTAGAATTTAGATATTTTTGGGTTTGTGTATGTTTTGGAAATGCAAACATTGGTGAATGGAGGGATTTCAGATTTATATTTAGTTAGTTAAATCCAATCATTTTATGGTAAGTGACCACGAGTCAAAACAATTAAGCCAAAGAAGTAATGCATCTAAATATTGTACATATTTTCAGGAACGTTCACGCTCTAAAACTTTACCTCGACACTGTCATTACTTTCAGGGGAGAAAATCAACGAAAATATCTAAAAAGCAAGTTTCAGCTCGCAAATACACACTTGAAATCATTTTCATTTATTCATTTCCTAATCTAACGACACTGAAGAAACACAAAGCATCGCGAACAATATTTAAACACGTTATCTCGTTTCTCCAATGCACAAGGTAATCAAGTAAACAAAGTAAGCCATTGCAAGAATCCTTATCATCACACATTGTAACTTTACCTGGCGTATCTGCGTCATAAAGGGGTAACAACTCGGTTCAAATGCGAGCCACTTAAAATTTGCACTTATACCCCTTATTATTAACTGTTGATGAAGTTCGGTAGAGGTGGGTTGATGTGGTTTGAGGTTGTCGATGATTTTGATATTATGTTTTCCAAATACTTTAGTTGTCTTTTTCAATATAGTCATACCTACTGTATACCTGCACTGCACATATTTACAAATACAGTCTTGAACTAAACTTTAATACTCTGTGTTACTTAAGTACCTTTTGTTTTAACTGTATTCTGTTGTCTGTTCCTTAAATAAATACGTAGCATTTTTTTTTTCCTTCATTTCTTGTAACCACAAATAAGTTTGAGCAAATGATTCGATATTACGAAGATTTGTAAGACTACATTCCAGAGTCAATTTTCAAACCGAACTAACAACATACTTGAAACCTATATTTTGGAACACCTGGGGGAAAAGACTTTCCAGCAGAACGGTGGACGTTTTGTGATAGAGAATTTCACAAAATAAAGCCAGGCAAAACTACTTAAGTATTTAAAATTATCGACTAGGTACCACATCACTAAAACACATTAGGGTTGTCGCGAAATGAAATTATACAAAGATTCACCTACACTTGCAATAACACACTGATTATTTCCTGCAAATTCTTGATGCTGTTCTATCAAACCACATTCACCCTTGCTCCTTACAACATAGAGTGGTGGTTGGTGGTGGAATATATGTTGGTATTGTGGAAGTTAAGACAACCTGCTTCACAAGTGCGCTAATCCCTTTTATCTTGAGGTGACGTGCCGCGGTTTATTATTTCGCTTCAGATATTTTGTTAATACTCTTAAATGATGTTGTATGAATAAGTTTCGGATGTGTGGCTTTTGGTTTTGTTGAGTTAATAATATCAGATGAGTTGGTGTGTTTAGGTTTGAAAATCCGCTATAAAAGCGGAGTTTTTCCTTGAGGAAGTCTTCCAATGAGACGCAAAAGAAGGATGGAGATGGAAGCTTCTCGATTCAAATTTAGCTTTTTTATATTATTGGATGGCAAACAAGCCGACGCGACGGCCCACCTGATAAACTCACCTTAAGTTGTCACCGCTACCTACGGACATCTGCAATACCAGAGGCCTACAAAAGCATTGCCATCCCAGAGACAAAGGTATATCTGTCTCATGTAGTTGTAATTACAACGGCACCCATACCCCTCAAACCAAACGCCAGTACTTTCCCCAAAAAGCTTCTTCACAAAGAGCTCTACTTCTACTACTGTGTAGCTCCTGGTTAGAAGAACCAAATCGATGGTGGGTGGTTGATGTGAGTGTCAACGCCGAGATGGGACGCCCTAGAAAGACCTACACTGGCCTTGTAGATGAAGTTCTCTTGAAAGGTCGGGTGCGCAGTAGGTACTCGTAACTGGTGTGCTTGTATGATGTGGATGAGGCAGAAGGAGTATGTAGCAGGTGGCGTTCTGTAGTTTCTGCCTACCACTTGAGAAAAAGGCGTCAATTTGTATGTGAATGTACACAATATGTGTTAATATAAATAAATAAGTTGGTGTATGTATGTGTAAAATGGTCACATATATTTGTAGTAAAGAAGCAAAAAGCCCTATCTCCGTATTGCATCACCAGATCCTCAAATCAGAAACTAGTACAAGTTAAATAAGTAGTTCCAGCAATACTAATAAACGTTATTACCTCGTCCTGGCACATTACTCACAATACTAATATTTCAAGCTATTAAGATGATAATTAATATCCTAGCGACTACAATGTATCATTGGCCGGTTGTAACAGTATTACACGATAGAACGAATGTCAGGTAATGATCGTATATCACATCGAAATAGTATTTAAGTGCACAGGAAATGTAATAAAAGTATTAAGTGTTTGTCGCTCTAATTTATTTAAGACTAGATTTTGTGATCTATTAAATGTATAGTTTATAGCTAACATTGTATTTTGCACACTAAGCTATAAAATACATGTAGTTACTTATATACAGTTTTATTTTCTGCGAATAGATTTTAATTTATGTATTTTCCACCTTTTATATTGAATAGAGGGCTTTTATTATTTAGGTAGGTATAAATAGTGTATGGCGCGGATGATGCGACTCATACTATTAACCGACTCATGGTAGCAGAAGGATCGGTAGAGTTTTAATTGGTTAGAATCCGACGTAACCCTCCATTGTCCTCAGAATAAGTACATCAATGACGACTTCCCCGCCAAAACAAAAAAAAAGTGTTTAAAAAGAAAACTTTACTACGAGTATACTTACAGTAGCCTCCTAAATGTTGTACACTTCTAGTAGCAATTACGATCAATTTTGCCGTCGAAGTAGCCATGTTTTGGAGCACCCGAATCTGATAAACTGTAGAACCAGCGACACAAAGAAGAATTCAATCCCAGTGGGAGCTCGAAGCTCTTATAGTACTAAAGCATACAATTTCAAAACAACAACAGAGATATCCATCTACTACATCATACACACCTCACCCAAAAGAATCCCTTCAGATTTTCTAAACCGTTCACACACACACTCTTCCCACTATACCTAGCACTTTAAGCCCACACTTACATGGCCTAAGCCACGCTAACTTGCTAACCTGTTGATTTAATTGTCGATTAGTCTTCATTAGCGCGGCTCAAACGGGATCAGGCCTAATAGTTACTAATAGTATGTCGCAGCATACAACGGGCCGGCTTACTGCTGTCACTCGTTAGTTATCGCGAACCAATGTACAGCAGGTGGTTATTGTTGGGTATTTGAGGACGTGCTCTGTTGGAGACGTTTTGTTTGTTCTGATGGTTATAATAGGCGATTGATCTTTGCTGCAGTGTATCAAGATTTTCTTTGAGCGTCACAGTATATAATGGCAGTAACTATCGTTCTGTTTTTGATCTTAAGTATCTACTCTGTAGCACTTGTGATCCTAGGTCCTATAGAGGACTGATCTACGATTGATCCTGTTAACATAGAAGGTAGAGGAATAATTATGTCTTTGTAAAGGTATGCGTACTTACTACTTGACGCATATATGAAGCAGTTGGCACGGTGCATGAGCGATTTTCGTAGGTCCGAAACACGCACGAATAAAATATTTATACGACCAATATTTGTATGATAGCCTATTGGTAGCCCCTATGATAGAGGACCTAAACATACCGGCGAACTGTGGGTGTACAATCCAATAACACTTTGCTCGACCTGGAAATCGAGCTCAAGACCTCTAGCGTAGGACCAAGAGTATAACGAGGCAGTCCACACGAGGCACTCACGATACCTCGCTTGAATATAAGTAAGTTGATACGCATACCTTAATGATGATATTCCGTTTACCCTCAAAATTTCAGTTTCGCCAAAATGAGGTAAGTAGAATGAACGCTCTGGTATCTCATTCTATAGTAGGTATTCTAGGTGCGATGGACCTCGAATGTGTGAGAGTTACTGTGCGATCAACTCGTGACGCTATTTGTTGTGAACGTTTCGCATTGTCCGAGCTACTGAATGATATTAATGGTTTCTTAACAAGCTTTACAGGTCTTAGAGGAACGCGTTATCTTAGCAAATCGCAGCACTTATTTGCTAAGATAATGGTCTGATTACTACTAGACATAAGGCACTGACCTGCATCGATTGTCTTATGTACCTAAGTATCGATGATACCAAATATTAATATACATTACTTAATATTATAAAGTTGGAGAGAATGCGGTAAGGCGCTGGTCCTTTTCTTAAAATTATTTCGTTAAAAGGAAAGTACGTTATTTCTAAATACTATGTAGGTTATAATTAATAATGGGGAACTGAAAGAAAATATACGCGAATGAAAACTAGGCACTTTACAATAAAATATTGTCAAAATTACGAGAAGTTTAAAAATTAAGATCTTGACTAGATCACTGTGAAGTCTATAAAAACGATATAAATAAGTCAGTCTTAATTAGAATGAAAAAAAAAAACTAAATAATAATTAAATTACAAACTATGTACAGTTAAAATAAAAAAGTAAGGTCATAGGGCGTCAAAAAACTCATCCGCATAGTCAGTCTAGATTGTGTACCTATGGTTACATTCTTTTTATTAGATACTTTCTTCTGCTTCCTTCTAGTATTTTCATGAATTCCTAACTTCTTAAGATTTTCAGTAGAATTTCCCTTTAATAACTCAACTCGTACCACAACAAACAGTGTGTTGAGCGCCCCACCTCCAACTAATGAACGAACTAGCCAGGTGCGACAAACACTGGGACGCGTCCGCAGACAATATGCGCGTTATGAACGCACCACATTACCGGCAACTGTTCGTAATAGCCGCGCGATATAGCCACGCCGTTTGCATCGTAAAGGTACGCCTGTTGTGAAGTTAATTAATTAGGAAAGAAGGTAAAAGAAATGTTGTGTATTATCGGTTAGAGACATTTTAGATATTTGTGCTAGTATAGTTTTAATTCACTTTAGGGAGTCAAAGTACTAAGTATTACAAATACTAACTTATTTTCCATATATATTAGAGTGTCTTCTCTGCATGAGAAGAAGCCTTAACCCTGCAGTAGGGCTGGTATATTTTTTTTTATTAAGAGTTGTTCTCATAATAAAAGTTACTCATAACATATTCATAAGTTAAAATACTTTTGGTCCCTGAAAGTAGTAATCTAAAAATCAGTCTGTAAAGTTAATAATAATAATAATAATAATTTATTTATTTCTAAGTATACGGTACATTGAGGTCTTAAATTAAACATAGAGTCACATATACTACCATTGCTGGTGTAGAAAAAATAAAATAAGCAAGTGCATGCAAATCATAGACATTACAATAAAAGTTTTAATTAATTAATGAAGTTGCTCATGAATTTATATTTTTAGTTTGATACATAGTATTGATTTAAATTTATAAATAGTATTATTTGTAATGTCAAAATGTAAATAATAATCATGTCAATAAAAAGAAAACTATTATTATGTCAAAAATATAGGTTTTAGTGTCAAAATATAAATTATAATGTTGAAATACGAATACAAGCTTAGAATGTTAATTACGAATATTTTTGTCAAAGGTATGATTTAAAAATTCATTAACGGAATAAAAACACATGTCTAAGAGCCAAGTAAACATTTTACATTTGAATTTATTAATTTTTTTTTTTTTTTTTTTGAGGAATAAAATATTTATTGATATTAATATATTGACTTATGTAGAATGAAAAAAAAAACTAAATAATAATTAAATTACAAACTATGTACAGTTAAAATAAAAAAGTAAGGTCAAAGGGCGTCAAAAAACTCATCCGCATCGCTGTCAATGGGGCATGTGCCCAGAAGGCTGGCAGCATTGCCACGCTGTATGGCAATGCTGATTCTTTGGCCAAAGAATAGGCCAGCCCTCTGGTCACGTGAAGAATCGACCAGTCGCTTCGCGATGTCGCGATAAACTAGGTGAGCGCTCGGTCCCCATGGCCCTAGTGTTTCAACCCCAAACGGCTCAAACATATAACTTTCATGAAGGTTAATATATTTGCGCCGTTTGAGATTTTCCGCACCAGACGCAGCCGCCCCAGCACAACACGTCGTGCAAGGAAGATGGGATGGCGCAAGGGTGTCGACGCATGTTGCATCCCACACCAGAGGTCTACCCAACTTCCAAGGCATTATAGTCATCCCATCTGGTCTCTTCCCATCGTCGCGTGCCAGGCCAATTGGCTCCAAAACAGCTGGCACTCCGGCGGAGACAAGAGCACGACGGATGATGTCATTAATGCTGGCGTGCCGTGCCATGCGGCCAGCGCTCTTTTTGCATGACAGGCCATGGTGTCCGAGGCAGTCGACAGCTTCACCGCACTGACAGCGGTGCGGAGCCCCACAAGGTGCACCCAGGCGCAGGCATGTAGCGAGCCGGAAAGTAGAGTCACTCAACATAGTGCCTATGTTGGGCGACGGTAGTGCCTGAAGCCAGAGACCCGACTCCCACTCACCCACAGCCAGTAGGCGGGCACGCTCAGCAGAATTGATGGACGTATTAATTAAATTATTCCGTACCAACCTGCAGAGCGGCTCGTCCCATTGTCTCTGGGAAGATGGGTTCACGGGTCGATCTGTTTCCGGGCAAGTTATTTTCCAGGCGTTCACCGCTTCGGTCAAACACGGCACTTCAAAGTCAACCATGGATGGTGATAAAATCTTCGCAGTTAACTTATCGGTGCTGTGGACAGAAGACAAGAACGCCGGTAAACTACAACTAGAAATTTTGCGGATACCGAGACCACCAAAACGAATGGGAAGTGTGGCTTGTAGCCAATTGGTAACATTCTCAAGCCAGATGGTAATTTATTATAAATTTTTACTGTCATACAACTGGCATTTCTACTATACAGTTGCAATCTCTGAGGAGGTACTCGCAATTTCCCGGCATTTATTGTATTTAGTCTTTGGGAGACTTGTTCATTCAATGGGAATAAATGGGGGTATTTTTTCACAAATAAAGAAACCTCAAAAATATACAGGCACGGGAGTGGGAGAATTTTTAATTCTTTAAATAGTGGCCTACAATGGTCTAAATATTCTGCACCGCTCATGGCTCTGATACATTTTTTTTGTACTTTAAATGCTCTTTCCACATCCACTGAATTACCCCATAACACTAGGCCATAACGCAATACTGATGAAACATACCCATGGTAAGCACTTAGGACAGTTTGTTTACTGGACACCAGTCTTAGCTTACGAAGAGCATACACAAACTTATCAAGCTTATTGCATACCCTTTCTACGTGTTCCTTCCAGTTCAGTTTGTTGTCAATTATTATACCTAAAAATAAAGCCGATGGTTCTGGTTCTAAAATTGTATTATCATGTCGAATTGTTGCTGGTATTACTGACATGTTGCACGTTTGAAATTGAACAATTTTAGTTTTGTTAATATTAACATTAAGATTATTGTCCTCGAGCCATTTTATTACATTAATTAATTCAACGTTAGTATTACTTTCTATGTCAGTTTTGTTGGAACATTTTATGGTCAAAGTTGTGTCGTCAGCAAATTGGATACATTCATATTTTAAACATTTTATTAGGTCATTTATGTATAATATAAATAGTTGCGGTTGTTGGTATATATAAATAGTTGGTTAATAGGATAACGTCATATTTGACTCTGAGAGACCACAATTTGTACATACTATGTCATGCAATGTCATGTATTCCACATTGTAAGAACATTTTCCGATTTTAGTAATCGATTTCACCACTACATTTTTTTTGGAGGATTTTTTTTTTTTTTGCTAGAGGTCCTGGGTTCGATTCCCGGGTCGAGCAAAAAGTGTTATTGAGTTTTTCTATGAAATTCTCAGTAGCAGCTCGGAGTTTGGATTTGTGCCCGGTTAATGGCAATAGGCTCGCCCCCTATTACATGGGACCTAAATATACCGGCGAACTGTGGGTGTACATTGGTACACCTCTGCCTAACCCTTCGGGGAATACAGGCGTGATGGTATGGTGGTATTTTTTTTTTAGACGGTAAATCATCAAATACCTTCCCCCGCCCTGGGCGGGACGGGAGGGAGTGTCAGACTTTTACTGACTAAAACCCGTCTATGTTCCTTCATGTGCCCTTTGCGTTCCGGGGACCGGGTGCGGTATCTCTTTCGAACAACCCGCAGCTTCACCACTAAATTACACAACGATTATGTGTAAAACGATTCTTGTTGTTAACGCTGCAATAGATGGAATCTCTCCAATCGAATTCATGATTACATTCCTGCTAGACCTTTATAAAGCTAATTCCCGCATTACCCATACGATCAGGTGCTACAAACATTCAGACGCTCGCAGACAGACACAATACCCGCACGTTTAATGTCGGCGCGGCCACATTACCGGCAACTGTTGGTAATAGCCGCGCTATTTATGATGTAAAGGTGTGCTGCGTTTGCACTTAATTTGCGGTGTAGGACAGTGGGTTAGGAAAGTATTATTTTTTGTGTGAGGACAGTGAAAAGTAGCATGGTGATAGTCAATTTAGAGGAGTAAGTAATTATTTTAATAACCCAATAATATGTTATTTTATGTATAGTATAAATGTTTCTGGCGTTATACTGAACTGGAGTTCGTAAGTCTTCTCCCCATTTCTTGCGATAAAGTTTGTTTTTTTGGTGAATAATCAAAGAAGATACATACTTTGTGTTACTTGGGCATCAATATGGATTGATGCCTAGGAAAAAGGTGTTTTCATCGACGATGACGAAACAAATTTTTTTAGGATACCAACCTAAATCATATTAGTTTATCTTGAGAAGTCACTAATTATTGTGGCGGCTAAATGATTGGGTGACCATCCAATAGACTAGTAATGACTTTTAGGAACTATCGTCATTATGGGAAGGCAGGACTCTTACTGTATTAAGATATTTTTTTCAGTGAAAGCATTCCCTATCGCCATTCAAGTGCTTACTTGCTCCAGCACACTCTCCAACTAGAAGGCAGCACCAATAAACGGCAGGTATTTACGACACTGCCTGCGTATGTCGCCATCATTGTTTTGTATTGCATTCAAACTGTTTAACCTACAAATACAAATATTAGTTCAAGTATAATGGCGTTGTAATTCGATTTGTGTTATGTTGTTATTGGAATGTGAAATGGAACCTACTGTTTGTCGCATAGTTGATCTACTTTAGATGTTTGCCAACAATATTTGTTCTGGAGTGAAAGGGTTAGGCACTCGGATTAGTAAACTAGGTAAGGCACTTATTGTTGGACAAGATCTCAAAGTTCAATGAAACTTTTGACCGCAAAATAAAGTCCTACTTGATTTTGAAAATACAGTGAAAATATAATAGGGCTAAGGAATGCAGCATTTTTATGACCAACAACAACAACAACGATTTTCCTATTCCTCTAGTTGGGGCTCACTATAAACATTAAACTTGCCTAGGGTAAAGGCAAGTTCATATTCATAATACATAGTTACATACAAGTTCATATATAATTTAATTGCATACATATTGCTTTGTATTGGGCAAACCTTTAAATTTAACGATAAAATAAATGAAATAACAATTCTTATTCAAATTTTAACTTTCGCATCACTGAATCTGTTCTAAAATCAGTTACAAGTAATGTTACTACAAAATATTGACAAATACAGTTTACATCAATGAAACAGTACCCGCCGTGCATACATACATGTGTTGCCGCGCGGCTATGCACGCAACGGACACAATGCTACACTTCCCTGTTGCTGTTGGCGTGCGGAACGCAATCTGACTCCTGCGATGCACTATGCGAATGTCGGTGGAATTGTGTGGAAGAGACTTTCTCCACAATTATTTATTCAAAGTCAAAATCTAAGCATTTATTTTAATTAGACTATTTACAGGCACTTTTGAATTGTCAAGAAGTTAAACAGTAAGTTGAAGCTAGTTGCACGTTCCAAAACGTAGGTCTCTATTTATTTATTTATTTAAACTATATGCACAAAAAAACTACACAGGCGGCCTTACGCATCCTTTACCAGTCAACCAAAGGAAGTGAAAGATGACACGGTAGATGCAAAAGATTGTTTTTTTTTTTTATTAATTATTATCCTAGCTATATCCATTAGCTTAGGTACATTTAAGCTATCATTTCCTTTTTTATCTCGGAAATTGCTCTTGATATGGTGGTAGTGGTAGAGCTCCTGTGTGTTTGTAAAAAGTTCTTACAATAAGCATGATTGTAGCAATTTGGAGAACGCATCTTTTTTTTAAGAAATCATTGTCGCTCTCTAGGAATTCCTTCCGTATCGAGGGATACAAACATAATTATAAACTTACATGCAAATATTTGTTTCGTGCTGCACTACTCGTATAACCCGCGACACGCAGCGCAGCAGCCACTGCGCCAACCTTTCTTACGGCACTTCAATTTATTTTAAGTCTATTTTAATTTCATTCATCCCTATTCAAAAGATAATCAAGAAACCTAAAGCCCTTGCCACACTATCACGCACGAAACGCACGAGCTCGCGACAACGAAAAGCGATTATATTTAGCTCTCAACACCTAGGAAGTTCATTAAGAAGACGCTATGTTGCTAATGCGCCCCGACTCTAATTGAGCAGTTTGTCGCACTGGAATCGCACGCGTTCAGTCGCTCGTGCGTTTGCGGCTTTATGGTTATGTGTGCACTTGCCCTTAAGTGATGTTGCTTCAGAGTTCAGTAGCTGGATGATTCATTTAGAAAGTGGGATTATAGACTATTTTATTGATGTTTATCTTTTGTGATTCGCTACCAGAAATTGATATAGGTGTACTGACCGTGTCAAGGAAAAATGAGGCTTCAATGCAGTTTATAGATGTGACTATTGAAAGAGCATAAGTTTATTATGTTTTTTTACTTTTAAGTAACCTACCAGAGGTGTTTCTTTCTTAGAGGATACTCACACTAGCTAAGTAGTACAGAATTTGTTAAGTTATAAAGTTTTTTGTATTTTTATTTATCGAACACATTGCATTGCTTAGACGTAACTTAAACAAAACCAGTACTAAACTAAAGTTGGGTTAAGTGGCAATATTTTGCAGTACCTAAACCACTATTACCAAAGTCAAAGTTAAATCATTTATTTCAATTAGACCATTAAAAGGCTCTTTTGAACGCCAGTTACAAGATAGAAAAAAAGTAATAATATTGAATCTAGTTGCCTATACCAAAATATAGTTTTGTGTGGAGAAGAATTGGCAAGAAACTCCACACTCCTTTAAAAAAATGTATTAGAATAAGTTGTACAGTTAGGTATTTCGTAAAAATTCACTAATGTCAATAACTACTAAAGGTTCTAAAGCCACTATCAGACGGCACCAAACAAAAGGCTGGTAATGTACTATTAAACGTACAACCTTCTACAACACCAGTAAATCTTTAAGGCTATAAAATATGCATATAAATTATATATTATAATATAAAATGTATGTAGTGCAGTCTTGAACAGAACATGATGTATCGGCGCGGGGCGAACCGGCGTCATTTGCTAGTGTGATTTATATGGTTGCCTACACCTAGCGCTTTGAGTTAGATGGCAGGATTTTACAAATTAGTTATGGCCAACTTTAGAAACTGTGTAAATGGTCCTTGTTTTTTTAGCTTGAAGAAGTCAATGGCATCGTCCAACACGTTCAGTTTCAGCATTTAGTTTTAAGGTATATCCAATCTGATAACACAATTGTGTCGAAAAAAAGCTTTTTAAAACTTGCCATCTAACAGTTCACAGGTCGTGAGGGTATTTAAAGAAGTTTCTTTCAGATTACATGTAACTTTTGATTTTGTAAAAAAAACGTTAAAAGAAAGGTTTGGAACTTTGACCTTTATTATTTCCGTAACCTCCGTAAGAAGGTCTTCAGTAATGGTTAAGAATTAAAAAATATCACAATATTGGGAACATCATGTAACTTTCGGTTACGTTAACTGTAATTTTACACTGGTTATAAGTAAGTTATAAAAAGTCGTAAAAAGGGGATAGTAAGAATCATGATATGCAAGTGAACACACTCGTAAAACATTACTAACTCTTACAAGATATAGGAGTACTCAAATATTTTTAAACAACTGTAAAATCTACTCAAAAATTAACAATAAAATTTGGAATAATGAGAAAGCTCACATAAAGCTAGAATATTATAAAATATTTTCACAGCAATAAAAATTATGAAAAAAAGAAATATCTCGTCTTGTCCCACATTAAAAAGCACACAATATTAGCGTTGGCGATCCGTCTCGGTAATTATACGTTAATGCGAGCTTTCATCTCCTGTGTTATATAATTGGGGTAGGTAGGTTTGTTATGAACGCACCATTTAGTTATTCACGACACATTTATAATATGGGAGCTGGGTAATCTGTAAATCGAGTATGATACGTTTTATCCCAATAATTCTGGTTTGTGATTTTATTTGTTTTTTTTTTTCGGAACAGTATAGTTATGATAATAAAAATACTTCTATTCTTACGTTTTGTTTTAAACAATAAAATTATTTAACTTGTCTTTATTTCAACAAATAAAAAATATTCAATACTTCTTCATCTTCCAGCCATCTGCTTTGGGTCGCCGCAACACGTTTTCTTCAATTCCGTCATTGCAATCGTTTTAATAACACCTCCTGATTCCTCTACATTTATAGTAAATACTTAGGAACATTTATTTATTCGTATTTCAATACATAATAACAAAAAAAGAAACCATTATTATGTTTTTTTTTAATCTAATTTTAATCGGTTAAATTAGGTGATTTTTAATAAATCCATAATCAAGCAAAACAAAACGAATAACAATAAAATACTTAGTTGTTTTTTAATCAAAATAAATTTTAAAAGGAATTAACTTAACAAAACCTCTCTAAGCGTTAAAATATCGCTACACAATCGTTCCTAGTCGAAACTTCAACTACAGTAAAACTGATTCAGTGTATGTTTCAAAATCGCATTATCAAACGTAGGAAACATAACATAACATTTTACAACATCCTGAAAAAACTATTCAAAACCATCTTTATTTTGACCGCCCGCCAAACGTATGAAATTTAATATTTTATTACTAGGTACTCTTCTCTTTTTATATGTATAAGTACTTAGTGATATAAGAAATATAAAACTGTTTTATAGATCTGAGTGAAAATAAAGAAACAGTAAATGGGTGCTTCGAGATGATAGTGTTATTGTATTTTTTTATTTAGATGATTTGATGTTTCTGGGGAGTTCTGTGGTTTGGGGTTAAATATAATTCAATTCAGACTAGTTTTACGGGTTTTTATCTATCGGTATTATAAGCTATTCAAGTATTCAAGTATTTATTTGCATTCCATATGTGTTAAAGATGTTACAACAGGCTTTAAGCTAAGTACATAATGGACCCTGTTAGGGCACAGCAACATAAAATTAATATTGTCTTAAATCTAACACTTTAGAAAATTTACAACAAACTATATATTACTTATATACTATTAGACTTAAGCAATACAAGAAACAAATTTTAAAATACAATAATATTATAAAAAACATTGTTATTATGTAAATACTTATATTGATATAAATTATAATTAGACACATAAAATTGAGATCATTAAAAACTTATAAAAATAAAAAATAAAACAAATCAATTCAACTAAATTAAATCAAATAATCAATATTTAACAATTAACTTAAATTAAATGAGATCTATTAGTAAAGTTATGTGTTATAATATTATTGTGGTAATTCTTAAAACTAGGTTTACAGCAACATTAAACTATTTTTATGTACTTATTTCTATTTTTGGAATATTTTTATCAGTAATGTATTCGTTTATTGTATAGTAGGCTTTATTGACAAGAATTTTTTTCAGTATATTTATGAATTTTGTGTC
This sequence comes from Caradrina clavipalpis, assembly GCA_932526535.1. Lineage (NCBI taxonomy): Eukaryota > Metazoa > Arthropoda > Insecta > Lepidoptera > Noctuidae > Caradrina > Caradrina clavipalpis. The sequence goes on from OW052096.1 coordinate 579,177, forward strand.
ACTGGTTTCATTTTTTAAATATTCTGGTAGTTTATTGAAAATTTTAATTGACATAGCGTATGGGCTATTTGTATGAAGTTTCATGCTTGAAGAGGGTGGCATTAACATAACATAAGCTACTGCTGGACCTGTGTATAAACCTATTGTTACCACATTGAATTTTGATGTACCAATGTCAACCCACAGTTCGCCTGTATGTTTAGGTCTCATGTAATAGGGGGCGAGCTTATTGCCTTTAACCGGACACAAGTCCTAACTCCAAGCCGCTACTGAGAATTTCATAGAAAAACCCAATAACAAAATTGGCTCGACCTGGGAATCGAACCCAAGACCTCTAGCATAGCAGTTGAACTAGGTTAGACAGTCAGTGGATTTTGATTTCTAAATAAAATTAAATTCAAACTATGATCGTAATTATAAAGGTCTTCACTGAAACTAAACCGAAAGGGCTTAATAATTTAACAAAGCTAATAACAATTATTTCTCATGAGATATGAATTAAATGAATTCATGATCTATCTTCCAATAATCTTAACCCTTTAAACGTCCACTGCGAATTTTCGCTTCTAAAAATCACTAAACATGTTTAATAAAATTAACATGGCAAGTTAAGCCGTGAAGCTCAGCAAAATCCTCTTATGAGAGAGCGATACAATGTGCACTTTACGCAGAAGTTAGTAAAAAACTAAAAGTAGGGGATTTAGCGGCGCCCCGCACGCCTAAGGTGGGTGTACACGTGAAACCACTCAGATTGCCATTAGCCGCATGCTGCGAGTGTGTACCGCGCTTAACGTTCGATTGTAAGGCTTATACAACCATTTAGTGTTTAAATTATATTTCTTTTCTCAATTTTTTGTTGGATTTGGCTATATAACACTACATATATTAAATCTTCAATCAATAAGTTCATAAAAAAATGCAGTTAATCTTTATAAGAAAATCTCGTGTAAAATACCCAAAAAAAATCAAAGACACGGCAGTCATAAACACGTCGAGGGCCACGAAATAAGCGAGGAACGTGAGCAAGCTCTCAACAAATAACATTAACGAGAATATGTAATGAAGCCAATTACGGCGCGGCGTCAACTGAACGTCGTTTTGTTTTGACAAAATGGTGAGACTTTGATGATTATTTTGTTAAGAAGAGAAATGCATAATAGTGAGGTTGTGACTGTGACTTTACTTCTTTTATATTAAACTAGCTTCTGCCGGTGACCTGCTCTGTGTAGATTTTGAAATTAAGCCAGCCATACCCATGAAAATGATTTTGGAATAAATATGGCAAGTTTTTGTATAATCTCAAAAAATCCACAGTTACCAGTCATTAGGTGGTAGTTAAATTCAAATCAAAAGAATTGGGTACTTGCCACCACCAGTCAAATGAAATAATTTTGAATGAGCTGTCAATACGCGATTCCCCCATAGATTTTGTATTGCAATAGTAAACTGTGACGTCAAATTTTTGCCAACTAAATTGATTAAAATTCTAATTTTATTATAAGTTCCTAACCTGCACCTTTCACTTGCCTAACTTGTACCTAATAAGTTCCGAAATAACGTGTTTTTATAGAGAAGTTGTGTCTTGGAAGTATTGGTTAATAATAGTGTCAAATATCCAAATGGAAGCTTCCGTAAGAACTATTAGTTAATCTGTGTGAAACTATTAGTTACATCGACATTATCATGTCTAGCTAGATCCATATTCTCAAAATGCAATATTTTGGTTCCACATACAAACGAATCATTATCCAGGACATTGTACACGTATCCTTTGAACGAGGAGAAACCCCGTAACTCAGGTACGTAAATACGCTGTTAGCAGTGGACGTGTGAGCGACGCGCGCTCGTAACTCGCGGTTTTTATGGCCCCACACCTACGCAAACGCATAAACAATTACTTGTGTTACTCTTTTATGAGTTTGTCATCGCGATGTGTGTTACAATGTTACCAATGATGGAGGAAAATTATTATAAAAAGAAATATGAAAGATTTTTTTGGTAATAAGGTTAATATTGTGTCTTAAAGTGAGCTAAAACCGTCTTTTAAAGTATGTCAAAACTACTTAGTGCTTGTTTTGGTATTTCTTTATCAATATCACTGTCTGTAATCAGAATAATTTCGTTTTCTTTTAAGTGTTTTATGTTTGCTGTAAGCCACTATTTTGAGTTTACTATATTATACCATAATAAGCAGTCGATCAAGTAGCTTCTAAAAATACATATCATTTTTCAAATTATGATAAACAGTTTAGAAGTTATGAGGGACCTACATACATACTTACATACCGGTCAAAATCATAACCCTCCTTTTTCTTTGCCGTAGTTGGGTAAAAAAGAGACGTTTATAATAATATATTCTAATTATTCGTTATTAATTGCTAATTATGCCAATGAATCAATGACATCACTACATGTAATCTCATAATTTACCTGAATTCTACATAAAAGCCAAAATTAAACAGCAAAATAACATTTTAATTGCCAATCAACGTTGCACTAAATAGAAAGTGTTAACACTATATTGTGGCGTATTATTAAGTGGAGCCTCAATAACACTGCGATCAGCCTGATTGGACAGCCAATCCCCTGTTAATTTCGATCTACCGTCAACGGTCGATACGAATATACGAAATTCGGAATACGAATTTTCAAATTCGGACTACGAATTTACGGATTTAGTGGACGTAGTGACGAGAGGGTTAATTTTCGAACATTTTAGTGGTTCTGTTAATAGGGGATTTAATTTAGAATTAGATGGGTGTTTTTGTTTAGGATTTTGGTTCATTATGATTTGATTTAATTAGGGATTAGGTTGAAAATAATGATGTTAGTATAGATATACAGCTTAATTACATAAGCGTCTGTTGCTTTGCTTTTCTGTTTTAGAAAATATCAATCAGGGCTATTTGTGTAATGGGCGCTACGAGAATGGGGATTAAGAGATGTTTTTATTTTCTCCTTCTAATTAAACTTCTTTCTCCTAAGTTTTAATTTCTTTTATATATTTATGTCCAATATGTATGTCATAAACAGAAGATATTACAAATAAAGCGGTGTCGACAGCAAACCTAATTTTCGAACACCACAACCAACTAATGTGACCAAAATGTCACGGAATTAACAGGACACTACAAATTAGTGGAACACACCAATATACACAAGCGCGCTATTTAAATTCCGAATGCACACCGCAAATATCCGCGTATCCGCGAGAATATCCGCGATATCCGCCACGGCCGAGTGCCCCCGTACAAATAAACGGTTGATTTGATCAGCCGCTTTGCCAGAACGATATACGTTGTGAAGGACTATCGAAAAAAGGCGAATGAATCCGATGGATTGCGGATTAAACTGTAAAGGTTAATGAAATGTGTGCACCCTTGTTTGTGTGGGGTAAACTGTCCTTTATGTGTTTTAAGCGTTTAATTGTTACTGTAGGTGTTTGATTTATGAGTTTAATATGAATCAAATTGGTTAGTCATCCACTTGATATTAATTTACCAGATTAATCTTATATAGTAAGTCTCATTATTTTCTTCGAAAACCATAGTTACATTCTAGTATATATTTACAAATGGTAAAAAAAAATGGTACGAGTATTAAAATATTAGTATCCGAAAACGAAATAGCCAATTTTTGTATTCTAATAAAGTTGTTTTTTGTTGTTTTAGTGTGTTTTTGTTAAGAAATATCTAATACAACATCTTACATAGCCCTTTATTCCCTCTTAAGGGGACCATGCTCAACATTGTCATAAAGCATGATTCCGTTTGTACTAATCGCAGAGAAGCACGGTTTAGATACATCGCAATGTCGCGTAGTTTACGCAAGCCACGTCTAATTGTCTAATCGATTGTGGACCTATAAATTAACTAATTAGAGTGCTAATCTCATACGGCGCTAAGTTATGTTTATCATACATTTACATATTGCACACCTAATTATTGTATTCACAAATGATAAGTGGTCACTACCGGCTATTGACATCTGCAATACCAGAGAAAGCGAATGTTGAACCCTTCTTGAACAACAATACCAAAGCGAGTCCACTTCGATTTCTTTTTTCTAGGGTTTCATAGCAAGATGGCACGTATGAAATTAGTGAACGTATTGTCAAAATATTGAGAACAATTCAATTCGGAAAATTGTATTTCACTTATTTGTTTTTTTATTTAACTTAAGTTTAGGTGTATTTATGGCTTATGCTTATTATGCACATTCCCGTTCCAAGATATTGTAAAACATTTAATTTATAACATTCTTACCCATTCCTTCTTTATTTAGAAGCTATTTTTCGGAAGGATTAATTCGTAGATTGAAACCCCTTTTTTCTTGTAAATGACACCTAAACAAAAGCGCCTTCTATAGTGTAAATGCAATAAAAAAAATGTTTTTACCAGAGACTAACACTAACGCAAATTGACGATATGACACTTTGCTTGCATATTTTAGAAAGGCGCTTAACTTAGAAGTTCATTAGTCTGGTTCCAATTTATGCTATTTTAATATCTTTATGTAAAATGACACACCATCACGCCTTTTCCTCGAAGGGTTAGGCAGTGGTGTACCAACACCACAGACCGCCGATATGTTTAGGTCCCACGTAATAGGGGGCGAGCCTATTGCCATTAACCGAGCACACATCTTAACTCCGAGGTTCTACTGAGAATTGTATAGAATAACCCAGTAACACTTTTTACTCGACCTGAAAATGGAACCCAAGGATTCTAGCGTAGCAGTCGCTGTTAAGACCACTAGGTTAACGAGGCAGTTCGCCAAGCAAAATTAAATAGGTATAAGTAGCTACTTATATTACCAGTATACTTACCTATTGTAATTTTGATGCAGTGGATGTGAGCGCTCGTTAAAAAGTTAGTCGACGGAGACGCGCCTGCCACAGACTAGTACAATGGAGAGAGGTGAGAGGGATCGTACAGGGGGATGACGTTGTTGAACTGAGTTACTTTCAGTGATTCTGTGGTAGTATGACTTACCACCTTATTCTTATTAGGGACTTACGAAGATTATGTTACAAGTAAACTATATGCTGAACCTGCAAAGTCTTGGTAAAATTTTAAAGTTGAACTTTTTATCATAGTTAAATAATTGTGCTGTTGTGAAAATTAGGGAAGAGGGATTGTACCTGTGTTGCGCACACACCTGTGCACTCTATTGTCTTCTGTGTACTTAACAAGTCTCCATTTAGATTTGCTATGTTGACTGATATTCGGTCGGGAGACTAATATAATGATGTTGTACCTTCTTTAAGAGTTAGAACTTAAATGTTTTTACGATCTAACAGGGTAATTCAAATATTAAATTGTATAGCATAGTACTCATAAACACACGCCTTTTTCTCTTGGGTATAAGTATACACCACGAACGTCACCTGCTACGTTCGTATGGCAATAATATTTTGTATAATATCTCAATTTATTTTGTAATCGAAGAAAATTATTATAATTTTATTTATTCCTTATCTATATCTAGTAAAATTTTCCGAACACCCTATTACCACTCGCTATAGGTAACATGGCAAGTAAGCATGTTTTGTTTCTTAGTTAAATCTTTGTTCACCGCGAGTGGCGCCCCCTCGCGCCCCCCGAGTGACATCAAACGCGGGTGTCAGGAAGTGACGTCATTGTTCGTGATGGCGGATCGGTTATTTTGAATAAGTGGGTAAGTTAAGAGTTTGAGTTGAGGTATCTTGTTGTGTTGGATAATGAGTGGGCTGTTGTGATTATTTTATTGTGTTCATTTATTTTGGACGGTAAATAATATTTCTTTTAAAATATTAGGTTTCGTTGGTAACACGTGCATGGACAAAATCTTCAGAGATAGGTAAGTACTGGTGGGTGTGAATTATGCGGCAAGTGTATACCGGGCCTCTGATTCATGGTGAAAGAAGAAAGCGTGGTGTTTTAGTCGTTGAGTCCGATGTAATCCTCCGTTTTCCTCAGATGGAGGATATCTAAGGATCACACCACAAAAAGGTAGGTACCTACATTTTTCACTTTCAAGCGTAGAAGCGAAAATTTACTCTCTTTTGCTCAATCACTTTTTGAAAATATCATAATAATTATTATTCTAAACAGATAAGAATACCTAACATTTTAAATTACATTATTTTAAATTATTTTGGTTTCCATAACATTCTATAAACTATCACCCAATTTCAACAAAAGCAAAATAACGCAAAAATAATCTCAACCACACCTATAATAAAGTGATCGTAAAATAAAAACCCATGTAATAAATCTGACGGCAACACATAAAATATCTCGCACCTACCTCATTCGTCATCTCTTTATCAGCAAAAAAGGCAATATCCACCTTAGAAAAATGAGGAGAGCCCGCCCTACAGGCCTTTAAGACAACTATTTATCGGAGAAAAAAAAATACCCATAAATCAGGGAGAATTTTTTTATCTGGCAATCTCATAGGTGGGGTAAATAAACGATAGGTCAGGGGTAGTGCTTGATTTGATGGCAATACATGGACGTACCAATTGGATAACACTTGTTATTGTTTTGGTAGATTGTTGGGAGTATACTACAAGCTTACTTAATACATACTTGACCAACTTGGAAAGCATCAGAACCTCTTATATTCTATACTGCTTTCTAAACTTATCCAGGTATTTGATTTGCCAAAATGGAGACCTAATGATTATTATAATTCAAGCAAATAACAACAATTATAAGTTAGTAAAAAAAGATTGTTTTCACAATAAAAACAGTTATTAAATTATTCCTTCTTAATATTATCCGGAAAGCTATTTTCTTTAAAATAAAATTAACTAAATATCTTATCAGCTACGAAACACATTATATTCACAACCCTATTCCATACAAACATGACCTTCAAAAATATCAAGCAATTTATCATCCCCTTCAAAAAAACGTTACGTTTTCCGTATCTCGTAAACTAGTATTTTATCTCGCAATCGGCCACGTGTATCGATATTATAAACGTTTTATGACAGCTTTTAATATAAATGGCAAAGGGTGGCAAATGGTAGGAAAGTTTGTATGGGATGCGAGGGGTTGGAAATGAATTGGTTTTGGACAAAGAGATTAGATGGAACGACAACATATATGTATGTATGAGAGAATGCCATATAGGGTCTTACGCCAAAAAAAATCTCATAAATATCACTTCACGTTTTAGTCAACCTTATTATTATTGATGAACCTACCTATGTGACGATGCCTGTAAGAATCGTCTGTCCAGCAGTGGACGCCTTTTGGCAGATTTGTTTTATTTACTTTCTTTTTTGTTAAAAAAAATCGTTGCTCAACATTAGAAACTTCTCCTGTGTCGTAGGTGCGTTTCTAAAAACCCGCATACACAAACAGCCAACCACAATTGACAGCCAGCTGAACAATTATTAAATGAAAGCTATTAAAAATTCACTGTTCTATAGGTAATTTTTATAATTCTGATTTCATTTTCTTTTTCATTGTTCTGTCTTAGTCCCTTAATAATTATTTTTTCCATTTTCACTGCTTTAAAGTTTGTCCTGCCTTTTACTTGCCACACTCAACGTAACAACCCAATAATCACCCCTGCTTGCAAGTTTCCACCCTCAATATAAGTTACAGCTTGTCAAACATAATTGATACGCACACGGTAGGTAGGTAGGTACCCACATACCTATATCTTTCACCTCCGAGCCTCAAGCGATACTAGTGGCGCCCCCTGAGGGAACTCATTCATAAACAAAAGCCACTTGATGGTCGCAATTAAAATCTTAACATGTAGTATTAATAAACACCTCCTTTTAGAGATGGGGTTGTTAGTAGGTATCGATAATTTTTAATCGATATTAGTAAGAGAATTTATCATATCATTTTTTATATTTTTTTAAATTATATTATTATTTACCTTTATTGTTTTCACCTGTAGAAATAACAAGATCCAGAAACTCTACAGTTTCTGGCTCGTTCTTCTCAATGGAAACCTACGTTTTGGAACAAGCAAATAGCTTAAACTATGTGTCTAAATTCTTGACAGTTCTTAAATGTCTGAAAATGATCTTATTGAAATAAATGCATTGATTTTGACTTTAACCACACAGCATGTACAACTGTTACCCTATCGACATCAACGTCACCCCATCACTCATAACAAACACAAAGGTAGAACGTCTCAGAATTAAATTACCTCAACCCCGCTTACTCCAAACAATAATCTTAAACATTACTCCCCCCCACCTCCCCCACACCCCGATAGACCTACAGCTAAGCCTTTTATGACGATGTGTTGTGTACGTCTTGCTGAAGACTGATAAGTCGATGGTGAGTTTTATCGACAATGTAAGGCACTAGTTTGCTAACGCAGATTCTGGCAGGTATTTTCGTGATGGTTCAGTGGTTAAGGCACTTGCTTCTCATGCATGCGGTTGCGGGAACTCCTGCGAAATTAGACATTTATTATTCAGGTAGAAATACTTTCTGCCTGAATAGGAAAGCGTTAAAAATCCTCAATCTTCTGAGGAGTTGATTGATTAAATCAGAGATGAAAGTAATTCAGGTAATACTACCTTTCTTTAGAGGTATGTTTTAGCCAGCAGACTCGTAACTGTTGTACTGCAAATTCAGAGGTGATGAACATTTGGAAAATCCAACGTGGCAGCTGTCATCAAGTTGTTTTTTCAATTAATTTGGATGTACAGTGGCGACCAAAAATGCATACCCAATCTCAAAACGTATTAGGTTGACGTTTAGTTTGACTTACGACCTTTTACTTTCAAGAATAGACACATGTATCATCGTTGTGAATGTAGTTCATAATTTCAACGTTTCTACATGAGACAAGATAGTCTAGCGGTTAAGCGCGCCCAGTAGACGGCGTTAATCAATGAGCCGTGAGTTCGAATCTCACATTATTTTTGTCTTTTTGTTTTTACTCAATTTGAAGAAATGGACAGAAATATAATATTCTTTATCTTGTTCGCTTTGTTCACACATTTCGTAAATTTAAAAGGGTAGTCATAGAAAACTAATAAAGAATTTAGATTTCTGTGAGGTAGACATGAGTTTTGTGCATATTTAACTTGATTGGAATGAGCGTTGTCGTTTGGTTGTGTTTGTTGGTTAGTAACGAGTGATTTAATAGATACCCGTAGTGGTATTGTAATTATTCTCGAAACGCAGGCAAATAATATTACTGAGGCGAGGGCGACTATTATTGGGCTGCATAAAAGTGGTCCCAATTAAAATCTTATGAAACCTGACTGAATGTGAGTATTATATTAACGAATTGTAAATTAAACTTTTATTTGAAATTTATACCTAAGAGACCTAAAATTATTTGGTGGCATTTCGATTAATACTTATTATTGATTTTTAAATATATAATGAAGCCAAAAAAATGTGTTTATTATGGAATTTATAAATAAATAGTTTTAATATATTAAAATTTGTTATATTAAATAAATATTATTAAATTATATAAAAAATTAAGTCACTTTAGTATTTTGTTATAAATGCCTAATATTACTTTTTTTGTTGTTTTAGAGGAATACTATTATTAGTCTCCGAAGCAAGAAATACGAGGAAGAGGATAGATAGCCTATCCTACCTACTCAACAGCGAAGTAGATTAAGTTTGGTGGTTTCGCACTGGATAACATACTGTTTACAACAACAGCTGCATGGCTTGCATCATAAACCAGAAAAAATACGTTTCGTTTTTAATATGTGGGGATGGCGTGCAACAGTGCTACTTATGAAGAAGTATTAGACGGTGTTATGCAAGATTTAATAACCTGGATGTTTTAGTTTTAATAATTAGACGGTGTAACTAAATATTTAGTCATAATATGTTATATATTCGTAGATAGTTATTTAATGATCTTAAATTGAGGTTTAGTTTCAATCTTCTTTTCATCAAGAAAACGAATTATTAAACTATTACCTCACTAAGTTTATTGTGACGTTACATAAAAAAAACCTGTTCATAAAGTCTGAATTATAGTTTAGTTTTCAATTAACTCTGCTGAATACCAATTCAGAAACTTAATACGTGAGCATCACCAAATTTATTTGTGTTATTAAAATATCCTTCTCTTATTATGTTATTATGAATTTTATTGACTAAGTGGGTATTCAACAAAAAATCTTATGAACAGTTACAAGAGAACTTCTTTTATTTCGGTAGGAATGTGACGTTACAATTCTCATAAGTTTGTTAATTTTAAAAATAAATTTTTGTTATCACACAGCACGCCTTTTTTTCCTACTTCCAATTACAAAAAGTTAAAATAAAATCACATAAAAAGTTAAATAAATAATACAATAACTAATATTTGCTTCTTATAAAAAATAAATAACAAGCATGAATACGTAATAATTCAACATAAACCTAAAAAGATTTTGCCTAACATTATTATGGTTTCAAGAAACAAAAAACAGCCACACATAGTATAAGATTTGAACTCGGAATTCAATGATCGTAAACCCTTTCTTATCCAAACCAGCTGCCAGGACATGTTATAATTATGCGAAATTTAGCAATGCAATGGTAAGAATACGTCGCGCGTCGGGTAGGACTCGTAAGGTAAACAGAAATATAATGCCATTTCGCGTAGTGCGACGATGGTTCATTAGTGTGTGTTATCTGTGGAATGTTGAGACATCACTCGTAAACACACATGCGCACGCGCTGAATGGATCGTGCCCGTGTTCATAGGAAAGTGAACCTTAGCGTGGGTATGCATTTCTGAGCGCTTACTGTACCTAAATACTCTCCATCTTTATCTAGCTTTCATAAGTAAGTCACTAAGTAAACGATTAAATAACCAACTGCAAGGCTATAACGTAACACCTCTCCAGTTCAAGTTAACCCTTGTAAAGTATCACTAAATAAAGGTGACCCGATATGTCCTTAACCCGTCCGCAACAGTAGGTGTTATTGTTAAATTGGCCCAACAATCCCGAGGGTCTCAAAGACCCATCTTAATTATTAGCAAGGTGTTTAAGGGTTGAATTTACGATGTGTTAATACGACCCGATGTGCGTCGACTGCAATTACGTTTAACCCTATATTAATTTACCTGGGGTCTGTTGGACCTACGGTGGGTACTTTGTTACAAATTGGTGTAGTTTTGGGTGCATTGTGTATGTTGTGATGTTAATGGCTTCATTATCAAATTAGTGGACGTGTAATAGGTACCTACGTAAACATTTTCTTGTTTGGACGGAATTTCTCCCTCAAGAGAGGTAGCAGCTACTAAGACTATGGATAAATACGAGTCATTTTTATTGTCTGAATTCTGGCCTATCAAAATAAAGACCACGCTAGTAGCACTTATTTAAATAAATAAAAAAGTAATATAGATGCAAGCAAAAATACACTTTATTTTGACAAGACATGTGACTAGAATATGGTGCAACAACAGCAAAAAATACTCAATCAATTCATAACTTATTTGGACGTATGCCCATAGCAGAAGAGTCGAAGCGTGAGAAAGTAGACGATCTCCATGAAGCTGAGAACACTACAGCCGAGGAACAAGCCAGCCATACCACCGACAGCAACTGGCAAGAAAAACATGATAAATCTGTAATACCAGTAACTGTTAATACTGATAATGAGGTGAATATAATGCATGGTCATACCCAACACATCAGTGAAGCCGAAAATGATGTCCCTTCTGTATCTCATACGAGGGTATGTCACCATGCCCCACTGCAGGTTGGTGCCCAGAAACCACTCTTGAAGGGCCTGAAAGCAGAAATCAATAACATCACAAGCTAGAGGTAAGTGCGCCAGCCATTCAGTAATATCGTCAGTGGTATGGTTGAACAGATGACAATACCAAATAATAAAGCAACTATAAAACTACTAGCTTTTGCCCGCGACTTCGTCTGCGTGGATTAGTAGTTCCCGTTCCCGGGGGATTTCCGGGATGAAAACTATCCTATGTCCTTTCTCGGGTCCCAGACTATAGCTGTACCAAATTTCATTGAAATCGGTTCAGTGGTTTAGGCGTGAAGAAGAGACAGACAGACAGATAGACAGACAGACAGACAGAGTTACTTTCGCATTTATAATATTAGTAAGGATTTCAAAATGGCATACATTAGATTGTAGCACATAGTTAACATCATCGCACAGAGGATAGCATCCGCAGCTTATTTTCTTTCCACTATCGTCTTGCAACTTGTACAATTCATCTGAAAAAAATAAGTTACAATTTACTTTTAATTAAATTGTAGCAAATAATATTTACCTATTACTTATAAATAAAAAATCTATCTAACCTTTATGTTTTGATAAACAATGTAGGCCTTCGATATCGCAAAATTGTTCATCACCTGTAAAAATACATAGCTAGTATAAAAAAAAATAGAGAGAGTAGGTATTACAATCGTAGATGAATATAGCTCTTAAGCTAACAATGATAAAGGTGAACTAACCAATCCTCCTATAGAAATGCGGGATACATTTGCAGTACTTCAGACACAGTCGAATGCGGCACTCCATACGACACATGGTGTATGTGTATATAGAGTTGTGCTTCAAGTTGTTCTCGTATGGAAACCGGCAGCGACGTTGATTGACGCTTAACCTGGAGAGTATAAGGTCTAATGTTAAATAAAATTAATGAAAGTTATCACGTTATTTGATAGCAAAAAGGTAAGAGTAAATGCGAATGGTTATTGAGAAGATACGGGATACGCTTTCAATAAAACAATCAAATTCAATACACTAAAAAAAGCCTCATCAAGTTTAGATAATGATAAAGATAATAAAGATGATAAAATTGTTAATCACTTAGCAGCTTCTGCCGAAGTGTAGACGGTGAGTGCAGTGACGTACAGCTTCATGTAGTACCCTTCAGCTGAGTGCTGGAACTTGGTTGAGACGTCCGGCACTTCCTGAGGACCGTGTATGTACACCTAAAGAAAAGAAAGAAAGAAATATTTTATGAAGATAGAATAAGTGAGGGACATAGAAGACTTGTTTGTGTTAGATATTAACAATAAACTCTCACATCGTAAGAAGTAGAAATATTCATAACTTGTGCAAACACTTCACCGTCTAATGGATGAATGAACAACGACTTCTTATCATCAACTACAACATCCCATCGGTTGGCGTCCCTGTATCTGCAAAACAAAGACATCGAGGAAGAATCAATCAAGTTGCAACCAACATACTAGATTAAAGAAAAAACTAAAATAAAATTCTTCTCGAAAATCTAGTTCCAGACTGTCATCATCACCATCAAACTTCTGATTTCAGTTACAAAACAAACTAAGTACTTACTCTGGAGAATTATAAACAGCAGTCCTTGAATTCACGGCATAACACAGTCCCATCTCCGTGACAGTAGGTACTATCGACAGAATCACATTGGACACTCCGATCGTCAGGGTTGGCTTGAACGGGGCAGACAAGTTCATCAGGAGTTGGATGTACTTGTCAGGGCTGATGTCGGGGTAGACCGGGATGTTCTCGAAGTTCTTGTAGGACGCATTGGAGAGAGATAAGATGAATGACTCCAATCTTGTCTTGTTTGGTTCGTTGGAGTTTCTGGAAAGAATGGGTTGACCTTTGGAACAGAATGCAAGAAAAATGATTGATCGTCAATAATAATTATATCAACCGAAAAACGGTCATTGCTAGATCTTCTACAACTGGCCCGACGTATAATCTAAAACATAATATGACGCCAACATAACCTTACATAAGTATTGATATCAAACTCACCTCAAATAGATTTCCAGCTTCTTCTTATCAATGTAGTTGTTGGGACACACGGTGACGCACGGGAAGGTGGTGTTCCACGCAAACATGTCGCGATCCATAGAGACGACGGTGGGCGAGGACTGGTAGCGGCTCCAGGTCATCTGCGACAGGTACAGGGAACCGAACCCTGACATGAATATGATGGTGAACCAGAGGATGCTGTGGACAAGAAAACTTGTTAACAGATTATAAAAGAGATTCATGCCTTTGTGTATGGTCTCGAATAACGCCATGGTTCTTGAGCCATACCATCATCATTTTCAGTGCTGATGATGGATGTGCTGAGCATGCCAATGTAACAGTTAGTAGTTAAAGTGCACATGGTTCAAAATCGCATCGTCTTTAATTTCTTGTCATCTTGACTTATATTTTAAGAGACAAGCTAGCAAGGGAGAAACAAAGGAGGAGGAGGAGGTATTTTTTTCGTGAATAACTTAAATAACACCTTAAAAAAGAAGAAAATTGATAAGCAAAGGACGAAACTTACATTTCCAAAATCTGCCTTCTGGCCGAAACCAAATGGTTGAGTCCATGAATGGATGACGTCTCCAGAAACAGTTTTAGATAAAGTTTAGCTTTATCCACCAGGACATGCTGAGATTTATTCTTCTTACGTTTAAAGAAGAACTTCTTCGGAGTACGCTGAAGGTCATCTTGGATTATCTGGACTTGGAAATTCCGCTCAGAAAACATTTTGTGCTTAAAAAAATATATAAACGATTATTCACCACCCCGTGCGGAATTAAAATAATGCTCTCTCTGTTTCTTGGTATTATAATGAACTTTTAAAAAAAAATTAATGATTTCTATCTACAAAAATAAGTACCAGATTTATTTTATTTCTTTAAGTCGCACTTTTCATATCGCAAATTAAACCTTGACTTTATAACATGTAGGTACTAATTTTAAGTAGCAATAAATTATACAAATGAGTTATACACTGAATAGAGTAATTTCACGTTTGCCTTCAATCACGGTTCGAAGCCTACACTTTAATACATAACATATTGACACAGGACAAAAATGATAGCTCTCGTGTCACAACTCCATTAATACGTAACATTATAAGCGTATCTACTAATAAATCTGTTCGTGCGTTTAATTAGTTTCGGGGCACAGGTGTGGGCGAGCCAGTAAGTCAATTTGGAACAGTCAGCTTCCTTAATAAGGTGAATGTAGATATAGGTATTTGAAGTACTTCTTAGATCGGATAGTGGCGCTTTATCATTTCAAAAATTATAAATGGTGTCGAGTTTTTAGAAGATTATGAAGACTGAATTGCACAAAAACTATATGACTGCCTCGATAGCATAGTGGTCCTAAGCGCGACTGCTAGGCAAGACGTCTTGGGTTTCATTCCCAGGAAGAACAAAGAGTGCGATTGGGTTTAAAAATAATCCAGTAGCAGCTCAGAGTTAGGATTTGTGCCTAGACTCGCCCCCTATTACATGGAACCTATACATACCGGCGAACTGTGGGTGTACATTTGTACACCTCTGTCAACCATTCGGGGAATACAGGCGTGATGGTATGTTATTATTATTTAGATTGACATATTCCTCTCAAACCCCAAATCGAGGATATTTAGCCGTTTTTAAGCGTACATCTTTAGCCCTAGCTTTAGGCTTTTCATCCCTAGGTACTAGAAGTAGTAAATTGCTACAAATTATAGAATGGTCAGTTAGCATAATAGCCTAGAAGTTGGGCTATTTCTGGCAATAAACTTTCACATTAGCCTTCTGTCTGCCCTGCGCCATTATAATAACCGTGAATATTACCGAGTTTCCACTCGGCGGGTCGCTGATAATAATCGCCGGTGATTTTATTAAAGCCCTTTATTTTAATCGCTGTTTCAACAGCTTGTACTTTTGACAGGTGACATCATTACTTGCGGTATTACCATTTGATGGTAGCCGATGATATTTGTTAATATCAACCTTATTGTTTTCCGTTTATGGCATAATATTTTTAAACCATTCATCACAGACAAGAAGACGTATCAACATACTTTAAAGTTTTATGTTTACATTTTTTTCTTAATTAAAAAAGTAAGCACCTAAGGGCAAATAAAACGACTCAAAAGAAATTTAATTCCCTGCTAAAATATTTTAAAACCAATCAACACCAAACAAATAAAAATGTTAACTGAAAAGAAAATGTCGTGACGTCACAAGGTAAACAAGCTGAAACCTTACCTACGGAAAGGGAAGCCCTCCTAAAGTCTAATAATTTCCGAAGTGTCATGTCGCGCAGAAATAAATGAAGTGAAGAAAATAAATTTCATTTAAAAATCACGGCACACCATTATTTTCCCGAGCTTCCCCTAATTAATTTCTTGTCACCGTCTGGATCGCCCGTTGTGGCTGTGACAGCAGCTTAGAGAAAGATAGAAGGATACAAGCGTACCGAGTGTGACAAGGACAGGTATATAAAGGTGAGTGCGCTTCATTACCATCTTTTAGTAGTTAGCGGAAGCAGATACGAAGTTCGCTCCGGTCGAGTTCTGCTCGCCTAGTACTGCTTATTAATGACCGTGAATAATAAGTTGAGGAAAGTCCGTGTTTTGCTTTTCGAAAATATTCTTCGAAGATAGTTTTCGTGCATAGGCTTTTTTTGAAAGTCTTAAAATTAAATAATTATAATTTATTTTGCACATAGCCCCAGAGCAGGACAAAGGCCCCTTCTCATGCAGATAAAGTATGAGCACTTACTCAAGGCGAATTGATAATTTCAGACATTATTATGTTCAGATATTATTATATGTTCAGGTTACATCTTGATGTTTTTTCTTCACCGATGTCAGTGATGTCCAGAATTAACAAAATATAATATGAACTAAAAGAATCGCAACGGTACCCGGCCGGGAATCAAGTCCCAGCCTCTTAAGATGCAGACGGGCCACAGACCGTAACTACTGGGTCCTCACGGCATTCCATAAAAAGCCACCCACTTCCTAAAATATTTGTTACAAGAAACTTCATAAAAATTTAAACCTTCTAGGTATAAACTACCTACCTGAATACCACTAACTAATGCACATAATCAAAACATCCATTTCCCAGCTACTTTTAATTAGTCAGAGAGTATGATTCAGTTTGCCAAAAAGTTTATATAGACGCTTACTTCAAAGAGTAAATGACTACCAACCTTGCTTCATTTCGACTCATCGATTCACCTAATTATGCACGAATCACATACCTATACATGTAGAAAGGGTATCCAACAGTACAGCAAGTTAGATAATTAAACAAGCTTAATTTTCTTGTACGAGTTATATTCGCGATGTTCCGAGCACTGTTTACAGAAAGTAACGGGTAAATATTGCCAACGGGAACGCTGAGGTGGAAATCTTGCGGGGATCATGTGGTATGGAGAAGGATTTTCCAAATTATTACCATGGATTCCATAAAACCGTTTTTTTTCAGGTATTTTATATGTTAGTGTATCTATGGTTGTATTATGTATATCGATGATACACAACATACTTTGCAGTAATTTTTAGTATTCCATGCTTATAATAAAATATGTTTGGCAATTTCGGGTTTTTTCTTGGGAGATTGCCGCCCAAGGAAAAACAGAAAATCTATGACCAAGTAAAAACTTACATTAATTGTAATTTTCACTTCGATCTAGTTTTCTCATATAGAGCCAAAGTCAAATGATTTACTTCAATTACCTGCATAGGAAAATAAATTGAATCTACCTACCCCTTTCAAAATGTAGTTTTGGATGAAGAAAATGAGTAAGAAACTCCACTCTTACTGTTTTCACATAAATGTTTCACAATGCTTTTATATACTGTATCATACAGGATCACATACAATACCTGTATAAAATCTACTATACCTATCTTCTTCTTTATCGTGTGGGCAGTAAGGTCTTACGACCCCGCACATCCTAATGTCATGGTTTCTAAACCGCCTCAAGGGCCTCTGCCATAGTTACCATACCTAGGATAATAATATGTACAAAGTAAAACAAATTAAGATTTGACGGGTAAATAATGTTCAAAAATATAATTTAGAAAGCAAGCTGACTCCATGTAATGCCAACATCGACACCGCTTAATTTGAATATCCAGCAGCGGAGTGTTTAATAAAACATCGAGTTTGATTTACATTCTAACAAATCCGTACCTTTTGCGCCGCTTGGTGTAAACACCGCCTTACCGTGCCGTGTACACACGCCTTTACAATTACATTTCCTGCTAAGGCATTTGAATTTTCAAATTAATTTGTTGGTTCATCTCGTTTTGGATATATTGTGGTGGTTTGAGGAGGAATAAGAAATTCTTAGGATGTTCCAAATTGTTTAGGTATTTTTCCTACTATATCTAAATGTGAAAAATGTAAATATCAATTTATTTGCAGCAGTAACATGGCAAATTACAATACAAATGAATGCATGCAATGATATTAAAATATAAGTTACTACCATATAATGATACCATAGAAGGTATATAAGCAGAATAGTTTTAGCAAATTGTAATTGTCAAAATTAATTATAAAAAATTTTAGAAGTCAAAAATTAATATTTCTTCATTAACATCCTTTTCAGGTTTGTCTTAAATAAAGGTGCATTTAATTGTTTAATAACCCTTTGAAAATGTATTGTAGATCTTTAGAGTCATACTTATTACGCTTTAGTGCACCATTGCAGTCTTAGAAGGCTGTATGCAGAGATCATTATGCTTATAGAAGTGATCGCCACCACCCATGCGTCACCAACCGAACCAGTAATTTTCCTTAATATTTTGTAACAGTACCGTTTAATTCAAACACTCTTGACAATTCAAAAAACCTTCCTTTCAAACCAAAACGATCACACCATTTATCAACGTACAAACCTCCAAACCTACCATCTCAAACAATAAACGGTGAAAAAACAAACGAAGCCAACGAGATGAATCGTGCTGTCGACGGGATCAAACCGTTTCGGACCACCGGACCAATAAAGGTAGCCAAATGAGTGAGATGCAAAAACAAAACGGAACGCCAGACGGATAGCGCACGGGACAATATATGGTTTCAACGGGTCGTTGTAGCTAGAGGTGGTGTTGTAGAGAGGCGTAAGGTTATCGATGTTTTGTAGTTAGTAGATTTAGTTTAACTAGGCGACCTAATATCGTCCCATTGCAAGGCAAACACCTCTTCTTATCCAGAGAAGATACGAGCACTCTTGTATGATCTGATTATACTTTATTTTTCACAGACAAAAAATGATAAGCTTTGATATGAACCTCTTTTTTTTTAAGGATGGGAAATGATCAAATGACTTCTTTCGCCTTGTGCGGAGCGGAAGGGAATGTCACACTCTTGCTGACTAAAACTCATACATGTTCTTCCTAATGCCCTTTGCATTCCAGAGCTGCGGGAACCCTTTAGGTAAAATGCGCCTATTAAAATATTTGAAGCTGTTAGAGGGAAATATTTTCTTGTTTCATATTTTTCAGATCGTTTTTTGCCGTAGTCGTGTTTTTTTTTAATATTTTAGCACCTTCGATTTACATCCATTCAGTATCTAGCAATTATACTCATTATAAATCTATCGACACACTACTTACCTCTCTACTCGCAAGGTGAAGCTGGACCTATATTCGTTTCTGCCCGGCCCATTGGCGCCGTGTCGTGATGAACGGCGCCATGTCACACGCCATTTGCGATCGTTCGCATTATACATTGCAAACTTCCTGGCTCCTCTTCAATGTTAATTAAGCAGTTACCTAACTAATATTTTAACTATTGACTGGTGTATTTTTAACTGACTTCTTAGTTAATTTATGGTTTGGACGTCTCTGTACGTCTTTGTAATGTGTACCTAGAAGCGTTAGAGTAGCTAATAATGATTTAACGGTAAATCTAAACTAATATTGTAAAGAGAAAAGATTTGTATTTTTGTTTGTAGTGTATAAACTCAAGAACTACTGAACTGATTTTAAATTCTTATACCTATGCACAGCTACATTATCAGCGAGGAAAATCGGCTATGGTTTACTTATTAAAAAATTAAGGACCCGCAATGAAAATCCACGCCGTCATATATTTCTTTTGACCTTTAAATATCAAACATTTCCCAATTTTCAGGACAGTTTTTTTTTTATAATAGAGACTAGATTTTGGGCCAAGTAGCGACGTTTCCACAACCCGACGATAGCAAACACTGAGCGTAATTTACGTCTCACGCGGAATGAGGATGGCCTGCGGATTCGTGAACCCAACACATCACAAATCTCCATATAAACAAAATTAAAAGTGCGAGTAAGGCAGCCGGCAGCCGGTAAGCAATGGTACAATAAAACTGCTTGGTCCCCTCGGTAGGTAGGCGCCTAATAAAAATTCCAGCAAATCAATAGGTTCACGTTTAACGCTTTTTGTATTGTATTTTATTTTGTTATACGCCTCCGTTTCGTGTTAAAGGGACAATACTGGGATATAGTGGATTTGTACTGCGATTACGCAGTCTTGATACTTGCTAACGTTGCCTGAACAATTAATTTGTCTCCTTTTTTTAGTTTCAATAAACTTTACTTGTTATAAGAGTACGCTAATATTAAACATGTAAAGGTCACGAAGAAGATTAGTTTACTTACCTGTGCAATTTTAAACAATGTATTTTTAACTGACTTCAAAAAGGGATAACTACCGGGACGATTTTTCCCCACGTAATTCAAAACATTATCATACCAGTAGCTTCCTTTCACAAAGTGTTTTTAAATGATAGCCCACTTAGGCCACTATTTTTTCTATTGGTGAAAACCGTTTCAAAATCCGTACAGGTGTTTCTCAGATTACCCCAAACGAACAATAACACAACGCTGCGGGGACTCGAATTGATAACTGAATGTAGTGAGTAAGTAGTGTTGATGATGTAGTCAAGTAATAGTAAAGTATCAAGACCATTTCTTCTATCACACAAAGCAACAGTAAATAGAATACACGTTGGATTCCCTGTTCCGTCTTTGCGATTTGCATGTCCCACGTATGTGTGCGCCCGTGTGCACGTACGGGTGCGCCTGTGTGCGTGCCGATTGACATAAAGAAGCTAAATGCCGTGGGGTGTGAACAGTTACAACCGTTTAACGTATGTATTGGCACGTAGAGCTATTGGCAAAAATTCCAATAAAAGTCCCCGGTCGCTTGGAGGAATTCCGCTGAAGAATAATGTTTAATTTGCGCTAGGAGGACCGAGTGATTTATTTAAGTAGCTTTTGTTTGACATCACGTGTTTTATGTATATTGCTCCTTTTTTGGTAGTTTCCTTAATTCGAGTTTTTGGCGCGGTGTTTAACGGCCAAGGAAGTTCTGGTCGTTTGTGGGAAATTGAATATGCGGGACTATAGTGTCTAAAGAGGATTCAATTTTATAAATAAAAAATTGTCTTTCTTGTAAATGACGTTCAAAAGTGCATTTAATGGTCTTATTGAAATAAATGATTTGACTTTGACTTAGAAAAATTAAAATTGATACAATTAAGTAAAGCCATTTAAACTGTACTCAGTTACCGATTTCAACACGTTACACAATAGCCATTCATATTTATTAAATTGAAATATCTGTTTGTATTGTCAAAATAAAATATAATTTTCTTTTTTAGTGTTATGTCTGTAATTTTTGTAACCGGTAACAACTGTAACCGTTTTAATTAATGCAAAAAAATAAATAAATAAATACACAGCTTCTAACAAAATATAAATGATTACATGGTATTCACACGAAAAAAACAAAATTTTACAAAAGACAACGGAACTGGTTTTGTGGACGATGAGAACGTTTTATTAAAAACTGTATGATAATCTGTTTTGTTTTTATCGATTTTGTTCTAATTTAAGAACCACTGACCTTGGTTGGCCTTTGGCTTAAGTGGCCCTCAATTATCATTCAATGTTTTGGTACTTACTTACTCTATATTTACACAAGGCTATACTAATTGTTAAAAATTGCCTGATTTCTAGCCTAAATTG
Source organism: Caradrina clavipalpis (assembly GCA_932526535.1). Taxonomy (NCBI): domain Eukaryota; kingdom Metazoa; phylum Arthropoda; class Insecta; order Lepidoptera; family Noctuidae; genus Caradrina; species Caradrina clavipalpis. Next base: position 600,897 of record OW052096.1, read on the forward strand.
TCTAAATTTTGACAAGAGTCAAAAGAAACAAACAAACAAATGTATGTACGATTAGTAGGTATGTCTCTAGAATATGTAAGTACTCAGGTAAGTTGTTAGAAATTCGTGCATATAAAACAAACTTTTGTGAGCAATTATGTTCGGAAAGGTTTTCATGGAATGTATGTTCGAGTATGGAGGAAACGACACGGTTGGCGCAGTAGCTGAGCGCTCGGATATCGCGGGTTCATTCGCCGGTGGCTAAATATTTGTACGGCCTACAGATAGTTGTTCCGAGTAGTCTGACTGTTTGTGCATGTGAGTTTATTATATTTGTAAACGCATCCACGCTACATGACCATTTTGTAATGCGTGACAACGTTTTTTCAAAAACGAAAACGAAACGAAAAACACTTGGACTTACTAACAATCTAAACTGGTTACTTAACATGTTAAACAATCATGAATCAAAAAATATATACGCTCATTCTGATAGTGACCGTGGTACGAACAACACGATATATTATCTAAATCGATCTCTAAATAAACTAAAAAAAATGGAAGCTTTACTGTTTCTCCTCTTAGTATGTGCATATCAAGGACTGGCTATAGATATTCCGAAGCCGCATCAAATAGATTTGCCAGCACCTCAGTTAGAAACATTTGAAACAAGAGACGATCCAAATAATATCACCTCTCATGAAATAGTCTCATGGACTAGTGTGGAAAATGATGATTACTCAGATCCTGTTATTGGTTACAAGGTAAGTTTAATATTATATTCAATGTTTGTTAGTTTGTTATAATTATCATCATCACCATCATATCAGCCGAACGATGCGACGTTCGCTGCTGAAGATAGCAATTAACAATTTCGGCCAATAATATACCAATTTTCACTTGTTTATATAGGTACATAGAATCACAATAAAAAGATCGATCTTTTTAAGTAATATTTTATTTTATTTAAAATCATTATATTTATTCCGTTCCTTAGTTTATATTGTCGGTTGCAATAACTTTTTATCGTCAAAACAAACTTTAGACTGCTCTACTGAACAGTAGTCTTTTTGCAGAATAGACATTGTTAATAGGGATCATCGATAGTCGTCCCCTAAAAAAAGCCACTGTTATATCTTTCTCAGTACAAACCAACTCGAATTTGGAAAAATGCAAGCGATGATTAAAATCCCATACAATTTAAAACTTTATATTTATAGTAACTACAACAAGGTGCGAAAAAAAAACAAACGTGTTAATTTCTTGTGCGTTTCAAAGAACTGACAATGTTATTACTATGAGGAAAAACTAAAGATTTTTTGCGGCAGTAAATATGTAACCCGAGTTTAAGAGACGAGTACCTATAGAATAACTATTAATAGTCTTTGAAACCAGTTTCACATTTATAAATTACTATGTTTGTCTGTTATAAAATTGATGAAAAGTTTGTTTGGTTGTTGTGTTTTAACGTTTAATCTTCTCAATGTTTGGTCCGATGCTGCCTTTAATCTTAAGTTGTGCGATCCTCGAAGGCTACACGCTCTATTTTATTATATTTTTTCTTTTTTTTTCTTCTATTTTATTGCTCTATTTTATCATCAAATTAGGCATACCTACATAAGAAAAAACACGCGGACGGTGTCGCGGGCCATGGCTACTAAATAATATATTATTATTGGCATTGACCTTCTTTATAAATAGTTATGATGATAAAAATCATATCTCTTCACACGAAACAAACACATAACACGACATTCGTTCTGTTACATTGTCACAGCAATTCCGTAATAATATTAGTTTCTGTTTTTATTTTCAGTTAAAAATCTGGGAAATAAATAAAGTTAAAACTTATATACACAAGTATCAAGATGGTGAATTCCTTGACGTCGTAGAAGAAACTTATCCGGTATGCGTATTATATATTTTTAGAATACTTTAAAAATGTAAATACGTAGTTAATGAGTGTGTTGAAAACATTAGGGCCAAAGCATACGCGCTTCTTTTAGCCATGACGCTAGAAGCCGCAAATCGAAAGTCGAAGTCCAAATCTCTAAGACACGCGATTTTAATACTGCGATAGAACGCAGAGAGTCAGGAAAACGCGACGCAGCATCGATACAATCACAAAATTGCAGAACGCGCGCCGGTGCTAAAAGTAGCGTGTGTGCTTTGGCCCTTATTGGGTAAACTACTATACTTACTATTTATATTAATACTTAGGACTGCCTCGTTAGTCTAGTGGACTGAAGCGCGACTGTAACGCTAGAGGTCTTGGGTTCGATTCCCAGGTCAAGCAGTATTATTGGGTTTTTCTATGAAATTCTCAGTAGCAGCTCGGAAACAGGATTTATGCCCGGTTTTTGGCAATAGGGTCGCCTCCTATTATATGGGACCTAAAACCTACAGGTGAAATGTGGGTGTACATTGGTAGATCTCTGCCTAACCCTTCGGGGAATACAGGCGTGACGGTATACTATTATGATGACATTAATAAAAAAACTGAATTTCCAGAATATGGATCGCAACGTCATTCCCGACGGAATACCAGTAGAGATCGCTACACCAGCAGGTGTGACCTCAGCCACTTTCCATGGTATGAAGGTTGATGTCAACTACCAATTCGCTGTACTGGCATTTACCGCGAAGGGAGAAGGACGACTATCCAATCCTGCCAGGATCATGCTGCATCCTAACGACAAAACAAAGAAAGGAACGAAATAAAAAAAAATAGATAAGTAATATAGTAAAGATTGAATGTATAAGCCTATTTTTATAACAATATCCTCTCGACCGAATTGCGGGCACGGCAGCCAATCTCAATGTAGACTAGCCAAGTACGCAGGAGATATTTTAGTGCACAAGTGTGTGTGTTAACACAGGTGCTCTCCCTCTTCCCTCACTCTCATAGTCCGATGGGACGGCAATCTGATACGACCGGGGAGAGGCCAGGCGCAGGACCAACGGCTTTACGTACTTTCCGAGGTACGGTGGCTTCACACAAGCAACTTTCAAACTCAGTAGACCCTACGCTTAGTAGTTGCGCTTGCGACCAGTAACTCATAGGAAGTAAAAAAATACATTTGAAAAAATTGATGATTACCTCAAAGTTTTGGAGTATGAAATTCAAACTGTAATTAGGATGACCAACCATTATGATGAAAACTAAAAGTTACACCAAGCCGAACGATGCGGTAGTAAGTATCCTTAGGACACAGCAACGCAGATTTTATTAACAGTATTTTCTTATATGAGTCTTCCCAGTCTTCCCACAAACAGCGCTTTTAACACACAAATCTGGATAAAAACAGATTATTTATTAGATTAACAGTCTCGGAATCCTTCGTTAGAGGCAGGTGAGATATATTTTTTCTTTTCTTAGGACACGTTCTAACTTATTAACAAATTCATAGAGAGTCTATATATTGGCATATACATAGCTACTGTTTCCTAATGTACCTGATAATACTTATCGACGATGAAACATAATCTTTCGCATAGTAATGCGAAACAGATCCATCCCCGTAAACAGACGTAGAAGTGAATTTGAACAAAAACGTTGTCGTGTATAGCCGTCCGGTCCGGATTAGCGGGTCGTGTGCCGGACACATGTCAGTCGGCATTAGCTGAACTACTGCCAGCCTCTATGCGCCATTGATAACGGTCTGATGGCCAGATAAACTAGTTTTGATGAAGGTATGTCCCTGGAGTTTTTATCTTGTGAGATGTTTGATATGATAAGCGTTTTAAACTAACTGCTAAAATGGGATTTGCAAAAAGCAGTAGAATGATTATAATTAGACCATTATATAATGTTTTTTATACTATCTACTTTATTTTATAGTAATAATGGCAATAGGCTCGCCCCACATTACATGGGACTTAAAACATATTTATAGGCGAATTGTAGGTGTACACCTCCGCCTAACCCTTCGGGGAATACAGTCGTGATGGTATGTGTAATCTGCTTCTCCTTTGACTTGTCCCTCCAATATTGCACGTAGGTGCATTCATCTGGGTTTAATTGTGCAAAACAAATCGACCCACGATTTAATAACTGGAACGCTGTTTTATTTGAATCCATTTAATTTTAAAAAAAAAAGAATTCATTCAAGTTAGGGTGAACAGGCTTCTTCTGGGTAAGCTCACTCCATTGTAGACTTTGTCTATGTCACCTCTGACCTAGACTAAAGTCAAGAGCTAACCCAACTGGAAAAAAAATGTATTAAGTATTTATAAAAATATCGAGTATTTTTAAACTCTAATTTTGTTTTTTATGCTTGCAATAATTTGCACCTCCAATATTATATCATCAAGTTCACCTTTGTACCTTTTTTTTGCATAAATATAAACCCTATCTATGTACACATAAGACTGGGATTATCTGATTATCGCCTGGCGCCAGTAAAAAGTCCTGAATGTTGCTCACTGCTCAGTGTTCACCTCAGCAAAATGCAATTAGATTCGTCTCGGGAGACCGACGAGCTACCTATTCAGACACGTTGCTGTATTCGAGGTGGTTTTCAGAGTAACATGGAGAAAAAGTAAAGTTGTTAAATACTTTTTGAATAATAATATATGTATTTCATTTGGGTAGTAAACACCATAAAAAGTAGGTATGTCAATTGATTAGTGGTACATGTAAAAATAAATCAATAATGTGGGTACATGTAAAAATCGCTTGTCAACTGTTAATCGGACTTACCCGGATCATAGAATAGTTTGTTATGGTGTGATCAAATCGAAAATTGACGAACAGACAGAAAAACAAAACACAACCAACTTAGAAATCTGACTTTAAATTTGATTTCAGAAACATTTAAAAATGGAATTACCTGTACACCAATGTTGATCGTCTTTTGTTTTCTTTCTTTTCATAATTTGAATTAGAATGGAACACCTAATCTCTGGGTCTAGAATAACTGTTGTGATAGTGCATAGTGCAGTGTAGTGCGTGGTAGAAAGTGTGTTGGTTGAGTTTTTCATGGATCCCTTGTTGCTGGCATGGGCTTTAATAGTGGCTGGTGTGTGAGACTTAAGTGTTGGACTTCGTCAACAAAACCGGACCGTTCCGTGATGTGGACTATGCGGTAAGTAACATTTCATACATTTTACGACAGACATTGTATATACACCCGTGTTGTAAATAAAGTATTAGTAGTAGTAGTATTATTATATAAGTATGTATATCAGTTGTCTGGTTACCATAACACAAGCTCTGCTTAGCTTGGGATCAGATAGCCGTGTGTGAGTTGTTCCAAGATATATAATAAAAAAAAAAAAAAAAAAAAAAAGTGGAGTCCAATTATTAATTTGTTTGTGAACTTTAAGGGACAGTGATTGAAAATAAGTAGCATTAACAGTAGCCGTTGTTTCATGAATACGGTGAGTATACTAGATATTGTGTGAAAAGTGTATGATTAACGCGAAATGACAGTCTAATTTATTATGTATGCTTGCGCTGTAGCTATGCTTTCTTTTAATAGGTACATCAATCTGACAATAAGAATAAAACAGATATCCATTGTTTCAGAATACGACCGTTAGGTAAGTGCCAATTCCTTTTGTGTGAGATGTGAATATAGTATAAGTGATTTCACCAATCCAATTCTTAAATACCCATAAATACAGGTCCTAATCTCAACAATAAAGTATACTACTATACAATATGATGTTCAATTACCTACCGAATCTTCAAGCGTCCCTACAAACAAGTCTGTCAGAGTAGACCTCCCCGCGGCCCGCGACTCATTTACATATAAATTGCAGACACCCACGTGGCTTCTCGTACTTTTAAATGTTCTGTACCCCTGCTTTAACGTGGAACCGCTGTTTAAGTTGATACATGTATGTAGGAGGTATGGCGTAGATGTAGGTTTGTCTGTCCAATAGATGTCGGTGTGAAAAGATACTTGTCTTAACAGAACTGAAAGTTACAAGATTTTTACATCTTTGCGATATTTTTTGGTTCTGTAGTGCTATTCTAAAAAGTTCATTTGCGAAATCACTTCTGAATCCGCGGGGAGATTTTAGTTTTGTATTCTTAAAATGAGTGAGTTTGACACTCTAGCGCCACCACGTGATGACGTAATAGAGAAGTATTATATCGAGTGAGTATTTTGACGTTTTTCAAAAGGATTTGATACTCTGCGAAGCAAACGTGACTATCGAGATGACTTTCGAAGTGATTTGCCTATTTCAGAATAGCATAGCTGGAGCATAGATAGGAACATTCTGGTTACGGACATATTAATGTACGTCTTTTTAAGAAAAGCAAGTTTGAATTAAAAGTAGATGTACCTAATGAAACTTTAAATACAATGCACTCGAAAATACAATGTTTTGAGTGAGTTACATTACGTGTAACACTAATTTTTCACACACAAAAGTTGTTTCTCAGCAACAACATTTTCTCGAATTCTCTTATTTCTAAAACTGTGACCCTCAAAAGATATACTCCTAAGTAAGGATTACATTATCTGCGTTTCTTATAACAACGCATCCATCACATGCCATACAATAATATAAGTCAACAAAAGCCATGCTCGTTGAAATATATCCCATACTTGGTGGACACAGTAATTCAATTTGGCAAATTAGATTTTCCGTCAGTTACCTGCGTCTTCGCCCTTCGCATCGCGTTGTTGCGACATAACGGTTATTATGGACAGCCAATGTTGGAGCCAGGGTTGGTACTGATGTTGGAACGGTGACTTTGCCACTGGACTGTATTTTTTTTTTTTCAAATTGTTTTTAGGATACGTTTTAATAAGGCCAGTCATAAATATCTAAATTAAACCAGTTACCTTGATCTTTTCAAAAAAACTCATGCAATTAAAGATAAAACTCTAACTCTCTCTTTATTAAAATCTTGCGTTATTTAAGTAAAGTAATAATAACTGCATGTTCACAAAAATGTTTGGACACAAACATTGGCCCAAAGTTGTGAGAGGGACAAAATTAGATTGGTACAAGTGGGGTCAAGCGAGACGACGGGGACAATGACGGAAGAATATATGAAATGATATCTGCGAAATATCAGATAATATAAAAGAAAAATATTAAGGTACACGTGAGATGCTCTTAGTAGATTTATATCTCATTGTGACCAGTGTGTTCGCTGTTGCTTTCTGAGGAGTGGAGTTAGAAAATGTACCTTCTATATTAAGGACGTGCGGGAAAAGTTTTTTTTCTAACTTCTTTGGGCGGTCTACCTTTTGTTAAATGGTCAGCGCTACCTCTGCACATCTGCAATACAACAGGCCTGGCAAATGCGTTGCCTTCCTTGAGACATAGTTAACATGTCTCATGTGCCTGTAATTTCACCGGCACCCACATCCTTCAAACCGAAACACAGTATCGCTGCTTTGCGTTCGAAATAGGTATGATGCTAGTACATCGACAGACAAGGTCCTTATCAAAGAGCTCTACTACTACTAAATCAAATTTAGTATTTGTAAATTATACTGTTTTCACAATAAATGTACAAAAAATAACACTATTCGTGGGTTTTTGTAAACTTCAATCTCAAACCAAAGAAAACATAAAAAAAACAGCGAAGAAAGTAAATAATTTCATGATAACTAAATAAAAAGTAACTAACGTCTACAATAGCAAACAAGTCTAAAAAACTCATTTACACGACACGATTTTTGAGTCACTCTTTCAAGCAGTCGAGGTAATTTGTGAATGGATGAAGTTGTTTTCAAATCCAACATTTGTATTCACAATGTTTTTATAAAAACTTACTTGGTTTTACACATAAATCAATACAAAACAAAAAATAGTAATTACTTAAATTACACAAACCATACACTAATAATTCAAATATTCACTAATCGTATAATAGTTTTTTAGCTCAACTTCTAACATAAAAACGTTTAGAAAATCGTCGTCACATCGCAATCTTATCGTCCCTTCTAAACCACATTCTCGTGAAGCATTTCTAAATCAAAACACGGCCCGTTACCCCGGAGAGTGACTTGCGGAAAATTGGAAAACGAAACAAGGTGAAAAATATTATTAAGTGGAACACTCACCGAGCATGGCACTCGAGGGAGACGGTACCGCGGTACTCCCGTCTTCGATACTTTAACCTGCTTGAGTTAAATTACACAGTTTTTACTTGCCCGTTTGGGAAATGGAATGAAAGTATTATTGAGAGCTATAGTTGCTTGGAAAGAGTTTTGTGTTAGTGAGATACTCGTATGAGTTATTGTTTACAAATAGAAAGGAAATTTCTTAGGCTGTTTTTGCACGAGGGACGTGCTAGGAGCTTAGGATCATTATGTTTAGCTCAAGTTGTGAAAAAGAAGCTTATACATTTGATTTTCACACACATACCTTGCTACACATTCCCGGACATTAGAACATAGATGGTAGAAAATAAGCTAAGACAGTACATGAACTTAAACACTATTTATTTCTTGTGTTAATGACGATCAGTTGCTTTTCAAATGTGAACGTTAAAATTTCTATAGTAGTGGTAACATAAAGCGTTTAAAATGTACTTTCTAAGTTTATTTTGGACGCCTCTTGGATATCGATGACGAAAAACATTGTAAGGAAACGTGGACTTTAATTGTTGTAAGTCTGAATTTGCTAGTCCGTTCCGAGCAATCGTGGTAATCAATGCTGGGATAGGCTGTTAATACTATTTTTGGGTTCAAAACCTTTGACAAACTTCCTTCCTATTCTCTCCATTAACAAATTCATTCGTCAAAGTCCCCTAAACCTACCACATCTACCCTAATGGCAGTCCATAAAAGAGCACCGAGGTAAGTAGTGGCTACTATTCATTGATAGTCAATTGGGCCCACAAATCGTCCGGTTAACCGACACGACCGCTCTTATAAAGGTAGGGTGCTACCTAAGGAAGGGACAACCGTTTTTCTTCCAACTAATGGCACACACGTTCACTTTGCTCGGCTTTTACTTTCTGACCGGCGCTAGGGAGAGGAAATGTAGTGCGATTTTAAGAGTTCTACGTAAGTTAGTGTGATCAAACTTAAAGAGAAATGTTTGGTGTAGCTGTGTTTCAGATGAAGGTATACGTTATGAGTTTAACTATGATAATAGTCGTGTAAATGACATATAGTGGGTTGCCCGGATCACTTTACTACTTTTTATCGATATGTAAATAAAATATAAACTCAATCAAGCACACACTTTCCTATTATATTGTGGTATTTTTAATCGGATCGTTATGGATTCGCTGAGTTTTCAGTCGATTGGTTGCTCTCACTTCACTGCGCGATCAGTGTTATTCAATCAAAAATCTCTATCGGTGATTTTTTTTAAAGTGAGTTTGGAGTGAACTAAGAAGCTAATGATTGATAGCTCATTTCAAACTAACTTCACCTATTATGGATGGAGGTTTTAACTAAATAAACCGCCAGATATTGTGACAATAACTCGATTTTCTACTACTAGCAAGATTACAATTTTCTCTATCTACAATTTCTAACGTATCACCATAGTCGGTCAGTTCACAGTTGATCGGTTGCCCACCTCACTTCACCTCTTTATGGCCGCGTGGCCCGCACTCTGATAGCGCCAATTACTGCCCAACTGGAGGAAGGAATTGAGAGGATACGACGGCAATGTAACAAAATGGTGGCTTGAAAGATTTGTGTAAAAGTAACATTGCTTGGGACAATGGGTATTTGTGTAGGGATAAATTATTCAAAATTTTAAATGATACAAGAATATCATTGGCCATTCGAACTTAAAGTAAGTATGATGTATGTACTACTATTTGTCACCGTGCCACCTTGAGCAAGTGCGGTGATCAGTATCCGTACCTTCTCTGTATGAGAAGACGTCTTTGCCCTGCTTTATTTTATTGTGTTTAAAAGGATCCACGTTATTCTATCGTTCCTAAGCAATATATAGCGGGCGGTCAGTCCCTTAGACTTTGTTACCTCTGTCGGGAAATTGCTGCCCATAGGTACACTATACGATACCTAACACTATACCTAGTGTTCGTTAACGTATCAGTAATAGTTGTCTACGAATAGAACAGTTCTGTTCGCAGTTTTTGTTGGTTTTGCATAAGATTGTAAAAATAGGTTTTCATACTTTTTCTTGTTTGAATGGAGATTGTCAGGGCTACAAAAAGTCAATGATGAAACCGAAGCAAAAATTGCTTCATTCCTTATGTGATTTTACTTATGAGCAAAAGAATGCCTGTTCTTTTACCCGTAAATAAAATCACAGAACTAAAAACATTTTGAAAGCTATTTTCATAATGTTTTTAGTTCATCATCATTAACTAACCTATCTAAAATACCTGTAGTGTGATTTTACTTTAAAAAAATAGTAGACACTACTGATTCTTACATACTTCAGTGGTGGTATAGAAGCTATTGTTGCGAAATTCCGAAGGGAAGCCGGTAGAAAGCGAGTTGTATTCAGTCCTTGCCACTGGTTCTCATTCTTCAACCACTGATTATAGAACAAAATAGACATCACGATGTAATGTGTAAAAAGTATAGTTTGCACTGATTCACTTCCTAATCCAAATGTTAGCTTAACAGAAAAACAAGAGCGCTTCAATCAACGTCGCCGCTGATTGATGGTGTTAATTAACTAAAGACTTATTAACTCATCTGTACACAGCATCCTCTGGAGGTATCGCACACACGTTGTTGCCTTACAGGGGCACACAGTGGTGTTTTGACAAAACAGTTTAGGTGCACAAATGTTTTGGGTTTTAAAATAACCGCAGTTTATTGTTTATAATACTTATGTATTGCTTTTGATCCTGACCAACTTGACAATCAAGTAATCTCATTTTTTTGTTTTAATGTTGGTCGCTTGAAAATGTAAACCCGTAAGCCTACAGCTTTTTCTACCTCTTCATCATCATCATGATCATATCATCCGTAAGACGTCCACTGCTGGACATAGGCCTTCCCCATTTCCTACTACTTGAGATGTCCAAAAACAATAATTTAGTTGGCGAGGAGAAACTATCTCTAACAAAATAAATCACTTTAAAGCTCAATATTTTAAAAACGGATCCCTGAATCGAAAAATGTTTATCATTGTAAAGATATCAATCTTATTTCCACCAAAACCTCATCCACCCACTCGCTATGAACTCCTGGTATTGTTCTAACGTTTAGTAACCTGAGCTGGGACCAGGGGGCAACCGGATACCACCTTTTACCGTTAGCAAACAGCTCAGGTGTTTGACTTGTTTCCGAGATTATGTTACTGTTTGCTATTATGGGATCCTGGTGTTTGCGACTTGTTTAGCTGTGTTTGGAGAAGATATTTCGAGGGCGGTTTTTTTTGTCAATAATAGGACCTAAATATAATGGCGAACTGAGGGTGTACATTGGTATACGTCTGCCTAACACTTCGGGGTATACAGGCGTATGTAAAGTAGCATGGTAAAAGGAAAATGCAGACCGATTTTCTATTTAAGTATTCTTGAATGTAGAGTATATACCATGTAGCATGATGAAGCTTTGAGGTCAGTAAGTATATTTTAACATGTACCAAAAAACAGACGACACTCATTGATAGCAACATGCAATTTAGCAACATGCCTTTAATAGGCAGGACAAAAGCTTCTCCAAAGGTATTGACTTCAACACTTAGCAGTATCATCCAGCTGTGACTTTTTCTTCATTTTTTTCAACGAGATGGTTCTAGATCATCCTTTTTTTTTCCCCGATTGGTAGCTACCCTTCCAAGATAACCATTCCATCTAGCCTGAGGGTGGCAAAAGTAAAAAAACCTTTTATTTCTGATTAAGTTAGGATTTTCTTTTCTTACTTAATTTTCTATATCGTAATAAATCATAACACACTGCAGTGCTTTCCTATTACCTGTAATAATCCACCATTATGTTCACGTACGTGCCTCTCGCGCGCCACCTCTACTTAGCGGGAAATTGATGGGCAATCGGAACGAATTGCCGCCAAAACGCTCGCCGCCATCTTAACACTCCGATTGTTACGTTATTTTTTAAATTATTGATGGAGTTTTATTGGAGACTTACTTTTTGCTTTACCTAAGGAAAAATAGAGAAAATCTTATATCAATCTTCTGTAAAATGTCAAGTTTAGTGACAAAAACTTGAAAAGGTTGTGGATGAAAAATAATGGAAGAAATCCCACTATTGAACTGCGTTTTCACCAGAAATGAGCAAGTGAGATAAACGCTCAATGAAATCGCATGGTTTTTATAACTTAAGTTAAGTTAGCACTTTTATTGGTAAGTTTCACCCACAATACTCGCTTCGCATCCTGCACATGTCTCTTTTGACGCAGCTTGATGTTAGTGAAAACTCAATTTTCGTTTATTTTATTTTTTCCCAGACATGATTTTCATTATTTACCTATCGAATTATTCCAAGTTAAAAATACTAAACAAATATTCTCCAGTTCTCGTAAATATTGACTTAATTCCGAGACAACCTCCCCAGCCAACATAAACAAATGTGTAAAACGAAATTGAGTCTTAACTTTAATTTTCCCTCCAATAATTGCTACACAATACAAAATAATATTGCTGAAGTATTCTCTGCAAGTGACTGTTAATTTACCAAGAAAACTCCTACGCTCACAATATGCGAATATAACCCTTAGGTGCTTATGATAAGGGTGTTGATAGCGGCACAGGTGTGCGGGCTCCGGTTTCTGGTAGAAATATCTTGAAGGTTTGTGACGTTTAATCTTGCGTGCGACGCGGCCGCCGCGCGTATCACTCGCCGGTCGTCAAATAGGGGTGGGAAAATGTCGATGTTCAATTAACAGAAGTTTAATTAACAATTTTTAAATTAGTATGTTAGATACTTGTTTAAGTAAGGCAATAGGTATTTTCATTGCCTCCATATATAGTTATTTTAGGAGATGTGATAAGGAGTCATAGGAGATATTACCTGCCTAAGTAAGCCATCGAAAGCATTATGTTTCAATTAATGTTCAATTAATTTTAGTTACGCAGTTAACAGCAGTTATAGTATGATAAATAATTGTCATAATAGAGTCCGTTCCTTTTTTTTTGCTACACACGATATTTGCCATCCATCGACATTCACGTACCAATAAAACTCACCCCATCACTATCGCCAAGCGTCTGCAGAAATTCAATTAACATTACCTCCAGTCGCGTGCACCTTTATTTCCGTTCGGAGTCACTTAGCCTCCCCCTCCCCACCCCCCTCATCGCGACCCGATCCCTCCCCCCTCTAAGACGCCAGTAATGAGGTCCAGTGATCGTTTAGTTTGGAGGTAATGGCTTACGTGAGGTAGTGATACAGTTCCTTCGTCAGAATGGCCCGTAGATATGGTCTACTTATAAGTATTTATAAGTGCTTCCAGTTGATGAGTGTGGAATAATATGGTTATGGTGACTGTTTCTTGTTGTTGTTGATAAGACTGTTTGTATAGTTACTGGGAAATAAAGTCAAACGTTTAGGTTTTCATGGGAATGTTGTGCCTTTGAACTGAAAACGGTAAATAAAGTTAGCAAAAGCTGTTGCAATTTTTATTCTGATAATTTGTGTAATTAATTGACTTGATATAGTTTCGAACATGAATAAAGATAAGAAAAAAAGGCAAAGCAAAGAGGCTAAGGCATTCAGTCCGCCTTTGTACGGTGTATTTTTATATTTGTGCTTAAAGTTTTAATAAATAAATAAAAAAGACTTATCTACGACCCACATTGGAAAGTATAAAATATGCTGCACCGCCAAAATCGCAGCTCATAAAGATAAGGATTTTATTTATTTGCCTCCTCTAGTATTTAACTCGCTCTTTCTTTAATCAATTGTCAAATAAGCAGTAAAACAAAAACCCCTCAACAACAAGATGGGAAGGTAAACAACATCCACCTCGGAAGCTGAGTGACGTGGAAGGATGAGCAGGAGATTATCAGCACAGATAACAGACTCGTTCAGGGTATCTCGTGGAGGGATCGCGGCACACCTACCCCGAGTACCGTGGAATAAGGGAGGTTCTGTTTTTTAGGGTATTTCGGTATTTTAATGGCCCCGTTGGCCTGGTGGTCACAATCGCGACTACTGAGCGAAAGGTCTTGGGTCGATATGAAGGTCGGGCAAAAAGTGTTATTGGTTTTTTTTTCATTAGGAATTGTTTAGCAGACGCCTTGAGTTTGGAAGTTGGTGGTGTGACACCCTCGCGCCTCAGAAAGGACGTAAAGCTGTAAGTCCCGTCTGTCATTTTGAGATCTTTGACAGTCGTTACGGATAGTCTGACAACTAGTCTTACCAAGCAGTATCATGTTGCCCAGTAAATGAGTTGTGGAGGTCAGATAGGTAGTCGATCCATGTAAAACATTGATTTTCAGCTGCATCCAGTTAGACTTGAAGCTGACCCTAACAGAGTTGGTAAAAGGCTAGACAGATACACATTTCGATAATTTTAAAGGACGTTTATTCAAAGTTAAATAAACGTACAGAACCAAAACTATCATTCCATAACCAAACTGATTGTCAGGTAAACAAAACCTTCCAATAAATAACATTATTCAAGACTATGAGTGCATTCAATACATTTTGCAAGCAGCTAGTGATGTAATGTAAATAGCACAATAATTCATCGATATTCGCGAGACGCCAGACTGCATAACTCAACGTATGGCTGCGTTAACATATCGATAGATTTTTATCGATAAAACAATTTCACCAAATAGAAAATAAAGTACTGTAGCTTTGTGTCATATTCTGATTTTATTTAAATTTCAATGATTTAACATTATAAAATAAAAAGCCTACTGGACTGCCTTATTCACTGACTCATCCCTAAAAGTTGCAAATAATCAGAATAATTTGTGTAGTTACCGTTCATCATGATCTCATAGATAGTTATGATGACTATTTGACCATTGCTTTTGCATAAATACCAACTGTTTTCTTTGACTTTATGAGTCTGGTTTAAAACACTTCCCTAAAATGGATAAAGCATCGACATGTCTGTCCCACCCCTATCGGCTCTCGCGTAACAAATGTTATAGACCGGTGGACCGCGCCGGGCGCGGGATGTCTCTAAACACACAATTTCACTCTTATTTCGCCAACTAATGTCCCGATGTGCGACTCATATTTATACTGAATACATGTGTGTGTGTGAGCAACGTATGGGGAAGAGAATATAGGTGATGGGTACGTATGTGATGGCAGTACAAAGGTAAATGAATAATGGTATAGCAATAAGACGTAATGTTGAAATATTCGGATGGATTATTAAGGGGTTAAACAATTATTGAACAAATTTTATACAGCTGTTAATACACAGTAAAAAAAAAACATGAAAAAAAGAACATTATGACTGTGTTGTAAAGTATGTATTATTGTAGGGAACAGCTGATTATTTCTTCATGATTTCGGAATTGGTCCCATAGTGAAAGTTCCTAACGATGAGCACAAATAAACCTTTTCAGATTTCCAGTGAATTAAAAGTCATTCCTGAGTATTTATTTTTTTGTTTATTTTTTCATACCGACCTTACTGACATAAAAAAGGTAATCAGCTGTCAAAATCTAAACAAATGACAGTGAAGAAAGATTAAAATAAAAACCAGTAAAAGAGAATTTTAAAGTTGCACGGTAATTGGTGAACGGGAGGACCCTCTGCTGAAATGGATCTTATTTTTTACTCGCGATGATAAATCAGTATAATGAAACACCTTAATCTCTCCGGAATCTCGTTGCAGAAAGACGAGATATTGCAGTATTAATTACTTATAAGGGGTAGTCCAGACAAGCCATTGGCGGCGGCCATTTTCCTTGTAGGAAACTAAACAAAAATTGTTGTTTTTACTTTTCTTTATTTAACTTGTTTGTTTTTCCTTTCTTAATGGTATTTTCGTATTTTGCTATTTAGAAAAGCTATATTTGACCGTAGATCGTGGAAATAAAATCCACAATGTTCTTGTTTTTTAACTCGGCAAAAAAGTTCTTCGATATAAAACCCATTTTATATTTTAAACTTACAACTTTTTATAAGAATATAATTTATAAAAATTACCAACCGCGCACTACAAATTGTCCTGCACTATAAAAAACAACTACAAAAACGCTGCTACAACGCACCCTCCCGTGTAGGCGCCCCCTAACTATGCCGCCTCAGTTTGGGCCGCGGCAGCAGATTTCTGAACGCAGTCAGACTGCTCTTAATTAATTTGCTTGCATTCGTTTGCATGAATTAGCCAGGTACGAACCCCTTTTAGATATTTTTACCACCCTTTTTGGACCCCACTCAAAGGGCTGTAGTTGTTGATAGAGGAATTTTTGATGAACAAAATGGCGCGCAAAAAATTAGGATGTTTTAATATTTGTTGCCCTGCACTAGGAATTTCTCTTGTATCGTGGGTGCGTTTACAAACATAATATTTACTATTTTAACCAAAATATAGCTACATTATTCCTTAGTAACATAAGCTACATACAATCACGCTACGACTCACGAGACCGGAAGCAGTAACTAAAGACATAACTTAATGCTGGTTATACAATACAAGCCACGCAGACGAAGTCGCGAGCAATTCACTAGTATTTAATAATAAAGTTGGTTCATCTAAAGAGACTACGAGTAATCATTGTAAAGTCATGTCTTATAAAATTAATGACTCGTAAGTAAGTTAATTCAAAAGTCTTAAGATAATCCTAAGCTACAAAACCTACTTACTTAATTTCAAAACAAAATCCAGCACAGTTCCCACGGAACCCCCAGTCTCATTCAATAAACTTCTCTTAACAAAACTTTTAAATCCTAACCAAATAGGTAGAAACTTTCACATTTTCACATGAAACTCAGGCGGAGCACACACCAGCAACAGCATACGTAGTGGAAACAGAAGGACTAGTCTTGCGAATAAATGTTTGTCATTTCGTACTTTCAAAATCTGCAACTGCACTGGTAAGGGTTTGCATTACGCCGCCCGCGTCTCCAGACTAATCAGTCACCGATTTTTTGTCGGGAAAAATGGAACACATGAATTTTAATATACTAACGCACAACCTCCAAAAACTCGGACGTGTGTGTAGGGTCTTATATGGATTACTATGGAAAATTTCAATAAATTACCGAGAATTTGATCCTATGATCCCAATGACATTATAATTTGCAAATATCATGTTAGGTACTCTTCACTACTTTTACTTGACTGGTAGAGAATGCCTACTGCATGAGGTCCGCCTTTATTTCCTATGTTTCATAAAGTTTATTAAATAAATAATTACGGTTTCTATACTCACAAAAAATCAAGTGCCTATGTGGTAATATTTAGAGTACAATTATTCTTTAACTTCATGAAACAATCCAGGCATTGTTTAGAGTGACTTTTCTGTACTTTTATTATATGAGGTGCATCAAGCCGCCGCAAGTCGCCGCCGGATCGTACCGGATCAGGTGGACCGGATTATTCCGGTTCGGTGCGGTTCAAAGCGGATCAAACACGATTTTAGACTTACGGGTAAGGTTCCCAGCTTATGTGAAGGTGGATGGCGTCCGTTAAAATGCGATACAAATTGAGAGTAATTATGTTTGTATTGTCTTGATTAGGGTGATCTGCGTACTTAAATCCCATTCTTGTTGAATTAAGGTTTTATTGTTGAAATACTTTTGCGTGATTGCTTAAACTTCCAGTACCTACCCGGTCCTTACAAATTGAGAGTCATTGTATTGTCAGAACAATATTATAATCATATTTTGACCTTTGAGACTATTTAGTAATACTATCGTTGTCTAATGTATTTAACTAACTGTGGTATAGTTAAGGTTTTATTTTATGGGCTTATGGCTATAACGAAAGTGTATTTTTCAATCTCGGAGACTAAATTGTTAATATCATACAAAAAAGTAATATGCTTTCGGCGCATACGTATAAAGCACACAATATTCCAATCAAGATCAGTCTCTGAGATTAAGCCCTCTAGCTGGTATCTTCTTGTTGTTTGGTTGTCAGCTATCAAGCCGGGACAAAACGCTGCATGCCTGCACCCATCTCATAAATATTGCACTTCTACAAGTATCTCTTATATAAAAACCAGGGTATTTCTCTCCCTACGTGTACAAAACTGTAATTTCCATACGTAGGTATACGTACGGGACTTGCGAGGATCATTTGTCAGCGGTGGGCGGCTGTCAAAAGTTACCAAACTTCGTCGGCGTCGGCCAAGTTTCGATTAACACCTGTAGTGTGTGGGAATTTGCCAAGACAACTTTTATTGATATTATTTTTCACCGAATCTGGCGTTGACGTGTACTGTAGTAGTGGCTTTAAAACTTATAATCCGTGTTTTAAATATTAAAATTTTAGTAAATTAAGGTCAGTGTGAGAAAATGTGTTTGAGCCACATTTTGATTAAATAAATATTATTACATAATTTATAGCATGTCTTAATCTTGTTAATTAGAGCTTAGTATTATTATTTTGAATTCCAACTAAAAAAACAAAACACTCCCTTAACAACAGACGGACGTAGACAGAATAAATCTATATTTAGGCATAGTTACGATTACGAATCCTGACATTACAAAAAAACTCGTCATACTAACTAATGTCAGATATTTCTACGTAATATTAAATAAACAAATACATTACAGAGACCATGTTTATAATATCGCACAGTGTGTAGTTCAATCTGTCGGGCACGGGCAGCTGTCATAAGTTACCGAACTTGGCACAAGTCGCCGGCCAAGTTTCGATTAATACCTGTGCGCCGGTGTGAGAGTGTTTCCCAATATTTGCCTTGGTTATCAAATACCATATACTTAGCTTATGAGGTTTAATCAGTAGCTAGAATATAGGTAAGAGTTAAAGTTATTTTCGCAATGTGTAGAAAGAGTAAGAGCCAGTAAATAAAGTACCTCATAGCAAATGCAAAGTACATACCTACTATTATCGGAGGTCGTGGGTTCGATTCCCACCCAGGACAAACTTTGTGTGATGAGCATGATTGTTTGTTCTGTGTCTGGGTGTGATTTATCTATAATATGTATGTATTTATAATTTATATAAGTATGTATATCAGTTGTCTGGTTACCATAACACAAGCTCTGCTTAGCTTGGGATCAGATAGCCGTGTGTGAGTTGTCCCAAGATATTTATTTTTATTTTATTTTTTATTATCCCAGACTGTATTGCATTTCTTCTGCTTGTAAAATTCAACGTACAACTTTCTTTCATTTTTTTCCTTTTATTATCAGAACCGCAAACATAATACCACAAGTTAGAGCATAAATTAAACATAAAAGCAAATGTTTTGAAGTGTCTCTTCCTCAAATATGCGAAGGTAATGATGTTACCAAAGTTCCCGGGGGCCGGGACCCGGGACTTTACAAATTGAAATTATTTTTTCATTAAAATTCCCAACTTGAAAGTTTTCAGGTGGAAGTTTCTTGAGTGGCCAATTCACGGCGCACTTTCAGTTAAATGATTCTTTCTAACTTTGAATAGATGTCTAGAGGTGGATATTACGTAAGTTTGCGAGGGATCTCTTCAAGTTAATGACTAGTATTTAAGTTCACGTGAGGATTGCACTTAATGGGAGGAAAAGTTAATTAGCTTTTGTCTTAAAATAAACTTACAGAGTTTGAAAGTAATTGCACATGCTTAAATCGTGTGAGAGTTAAACATTTTCTTTAATTATTGTCATTTAATTGTGTAATTTTCTTTCATTTCTGACCTAGGCTAAAGTCAAGAGCTTACACACCTGGAAAAAACAATGATTTTTCTCTAACTCTTCAATGTTTCTTAATATCAAGCTAATAATATAACATAATATTGTCCAATAATATATCTATCATCGAATCAAACGACAAGCGTATCGCATCGCTACACGGGATCACGGGGCAGTCCCGCGACCCGGGATCACCTTAATCCCGCAGGTGAGCCGGGATTACGGGATCACGGCGCAGCCCGCCCCTATCTATCTTGATGATGTATTATAGTGTTAAGTTCTATCGACAGATGTCGTTGTTAGTTTGTGATGTTAGTTTTAAGTGGGGGTTTTAGTTTAATAGCTTAATTATTGGTTCTCGATTTTAATTTTGATTTATTCTACAGTATAAAAGTAAGTGGTAGACTGCATAAAACATTGAGTCTGTCTTTTTACTTTTAGATGCATAAAGTTTAAATCCATACTAATATTATTAAGAGATTTGTTTGTTCAAATGCGCTTTAATCTCTGGAACTAGAAATCAGAAAATATTATTGTATAAGATAGCCTGATTTATGAGGAATAGTGTAAGCTATATAATATCACCCACGGGAGCGGAGCAGTAACCACTCGCGGGCTAAAGCTAGTAAATAAGTAAAAAGTTTCTTAGATTTTTTTAATGCTATTTTCTTAAACATAAAACTGTTTTTTTTTTACATTCCATCTTTATATTTTTTATTAAACTCCGCTCTAAATTCATAATGAACCATACAACATTAACAATCCCACCAACTTGCAACAATAAATAAAACACCGTTAATTACCAAACAACGTTTACAAAGAAAATTAGGGTTTACTTCTACATTCTTGTTTCGTTCAAGAATTTTAAAGTTGCGTCTCGTCGCGCCGGGACAAATAAGCGGGAACACCGGGACACGGAACACGGGACACGGGACAAATAAAATTAATTACTTATTCGCAGCACTACCTGGCTAACGAGGGGGAGTCTTGTTGCAGCTTTTCTCGCTTCAGACACGGCGGTGACGTGACGCCTGTTTTAATGAAAAATATGTAGCGGAGTTGGGTGAAAAATATGTTTTACAAGCGTCTGCCCGCGGCTTGTTGAACTATTATCTCAAGAAAACACATTATCGGGATAAAAAGTATCCTATGTGTTAATCCAGGTAATGGTCTATCTATTGCCAATTTTCATACAAATCTGTTCAACGGTATCCAAACATTTTCGCACTTTCACATTTTTATAATATTAAGTAGGATAATCTAGCCTGACTAAGATCTAAAAAATCTAGTCAAGATATCTATAAATTATTGAACACTCGTTGATCTTATTGTTTCTTTCTCTAGTTTCTTCTACTATTGCAAAAGTAGGAAATTGATTTCTTTAACATATCCTTATAGAACTAGTTTTCATTATTTATTCAAACTAGGTTACAAATACCTGAACACAATTATGTAACATTGTTCCTAAAGATCTATATGGTCAGACAACACAATAAGCTTTATTTCCAATGCTAATTAATAATAACGCATTCTATTGGTGTAAATTAGACACATTTTTCGCAACATAGCTTAGCTCAAATAGAACCATACCCTAAATGTCATTAATTAAAAACAAAAGAACATCGTCAATCGATCAACACCGGGCGCACCCGTGGAGTTTACCTTAGGCATCGGGTCCCACTGACCAATATTCTGAGACATTAGTACCCGTCGCGAGTCCGACCCGGGTATTACTCTGCCGGATAATCCGGGACCACTATTAACCGTTTGGACGGAACCCCAGGGATGTAATGGGGTTTGTCGAAGAAAGTGAGTGGCCTTATGCGTGGAGTGACTATGTTGTGTTACAGTTTATGAAGATTATGTTTGTACCTTTATCTTTTGAAATGAAAAACGACAATTCTGTTTAGTATGGTTGTTCTTTAATAATCTATAATTAAATAACTAGCTTTTATTGTTATTTCGTTCGCGTGGAAGTCAAGTATACCATAAAGCGGCCTACGGCACAATAGGCTTTCTTTATATCACTGAAAATTTTGCAATCGGACTAGCATTTTTAGCTCACCAACAAACAAACTATGTATTTGATTTCTTTATTAATTAGTTTATCTACATGATAAAAATAAATAAAATAAAAATAAATAAAATAAAATGACACTGACACACCATTTGGAAAGGAAATCTGATTTGACCCTCCCACATTACGTTTTGGAAAACTCTAAATATAAAATGGCGCCCAAATTAAAACAATAAGTACGAAAACCATGGTAACAATAACACAATTCAGCCATTATTCTCGCCGTACAACCATAGGTAACCAAACATATTTTCCTTATAAACATACCCATAATAAGAATAAACAACATAAGCATGCCTTAATGCACTCACAATATTAATTTCACCCGAATCCGTCCCTTTGTGACAAAGAAAAATTGTAACGAATTGAGTGGGTCCCTAGAACAACCTGCCTGGAAAACCCTTTGATGCGTGTTCGGAACTTTGTGCTCTATTCTAGGTACCATAAGGTTCAGATTGTTTTGTGTTCGTGTTGGGTTACCTTGAGGTTTAAGTTATAGGAAAATCGCGTGAAATTTTATTTTTAACCGGTCTATTCTGTTGAAATCTCTTTACGTTAGTTGAAGTGAGCTGAAGGAGAGCTGTCATTTCATAACGAGGTGGGCAGTTCCAGTAAAATTCTCTGAGGAATAGAATGAAACTAGAGAAACAACCCTGCTGATCTCGTTTTTTTTTTTAATAAAATAGAAACAATAAAACTAAACTTAAATTAATCATTGGACACATAATTTATACTCTGTTTCCTGACTTAAGAACGGTAATTTTTTATAATTACTATAGCCACTTTTTACTGCCTTAAACTTTGGTTACAGCATAAATTCTTCTGCGGGTTGTTCGAAAGAGATACCGCGCCCCCGGAACGCAAAGGGCACATGAAGGAACATAGACGGGTTTTAGTCAGTAAAAGTCTGACACTCCCTCCCGCCCCGCCCAGGGCGGGGGAAGTTATTTGATGATTTCCCGTCTATAAAAAAAAAAAAAAAAAAAAAAAAAAAAGCATAAATTCTTGAGAGCAAAGTTAACCTACAAACGTTAATTTAAATCCCTTTTAGTTTTTAAATCGTCCACCAAAAATGCCAGCGCCTTAAACTCATTTTCTCGCCCCAAATCATCAGCCCGCTGTCCGCTAACCGCTCATCGCTTATCCCCCACAAAGGTACAAGCAAGGTAAGTCAGTCAAGATGGCTGTCATTAATAGAGCCTGCGAGAGTAATGGCCGCCGGCCCCTGTAAACGTACAATAATGCGCTTGTTAGCTCCGAATGGAGTGATTCATTCGTTTTGTGGCGCTCGCCTTCTGTGGGCTTGGTTATTGTTGGATGATGAATTTATTGAAGATACTTACTGTTTTGAAGGACCTATGTGAATAAAGCAACATTAATAATGTAACCAGGGTGTTGTAAAAACTTGATTGGAAAGAGTGTCCGTGCTGTTTCTTATTCGTTATTTTCTCTACGGTTTATAAAATTGACCACTGGCTTGAACTTCTTCAGCTTCTGACTAACTGATAGATTCTTTAACAATTCAAACGTGCCTGTAAATGTATTCATTTAGAGATAAGCTTTGACTTTTACTTTATGGATATAATTAAAACCATTATTAAATTTGTTTGTAAATCTTTGTCAGTTTTTATATAGTGTCGAGTGTATAAATAGCAAGTGATAGAAAATAATCATTCGATCATTGTGGGAACAGCATTTTTTAATGCAAAAATAAAAATGCAACTTGAAGCAGCGTTAACAGCTTGCTGTGTCGGTTGATCAGAACAAGCTCAAAGTAAGAAGGTGTAAAGCTTTGTTACTTATGCACCTATTTTTCTTTTTAAATAAGTAACACAAACAATCCTAAAAAACAAGAACTTTCCGCTAAAATATAAAATTAAACACATTACCCATAAAACACGGTTAATGTGCACAATGCAAATGCGGTGGTAACAATAATATCCGGGCAAAGTGTGGAACGGCACATAAATATGTGACGCGCCTTCCTGTCCCAATGTTTTAGCTAAATTTTATGTTCAACTTGTTTAGGACCGTGCGAATTTATGGTAATACACATCGGGGTAGAGGATTTAGAGAGTACTGTGAGCTTGTAGCGGCAATAGGTACAGTACCTATCTACTAGTAAAAGAAATAGTGCAAAATCTTCCTTTTTCCTCTCGGATATCGTGCAGGTTGAAAGCGATATGGTGTGGTAAAACTGTAGAAGTAAACAGGAGGATCAGTATATATGGGATCCCACTGGCATCCAGTGCGAGAGCGGTGCAGCAAGCAAGCAACAAAAGCAAGTCGCCTATGATGTAATTAGATCAGACCATAGCCGACTCACTGCAGTGCACAAGGTATCCCTACACTTGCACATTAAAAACGCTATTGATGCCGCGATAAACGTCAAAGTGAAAGTCAAAGTCAAATCATTTATTCCAATTAGACCATTATAAGGCACTTTCGGACGTCAATTAACTAAAACTATTGAATCTAGTTGCCCATTCCAAAAGGTAGTTTCGTATGGAGAAGAACGGGCAAAAAACACCATACATACTCTTTTAAAAAAACTTGACCAACTTACTGGGTGTGTACCGTGTGTACATAAAAAAATTGGAATTTACCTAAACTATCGATTCAGTAAATAAGAAGAGGTAGTACATATGCGGATTCCTAAAAATATTAAACGTACAGAGGAAAATATATCGTCAAGACATATTGCTAAAAAATACTAAACACAATCTTCTAAAAATACATTGATTTATCTAACAGTACAGCCTTCCCAGTCACAGATAGTCTACCATCGTGATCTCTAAACCCCTCTGCTGATACCACCGACAATGAGGCGCAATGAGGGCAACACTCAGTCTGTACCTTTGTTTCATTTCCTGATACCAACCTATTTTTTTATCACATTCTAAGTCGATAGCTTGGTAGTGTGGAGCGGGTTCCATTTATTTTATTATTTTTCTATTGTTTTTAAATTCTAAAGAGTTCTGTTTTTACTGAAATACTTCTTCAACATCTGCTTATGTAATGGTCAATTAAAAAGTTACCATAACGTAACAAACAAAATAATAATAAATGCTCATTCCTATAACCCTATCATTACATTATTGTTTTTTTTTTCTAAATGTATTTTTTTTAAGGAGCTTATAATAGGCTTCTTCTGGGTAAACTCACTCCATCGTAAACTTTGTCTAATATGTCACCTCTGACCAAGATTAAAGCCAAGAGCTTACCCATCTCGAAGAAAAAAATAAACTAAATATGTTCCTTATACACACTTTATACAATGAATCATACACTGATAACACTTTTAGATAAGAGATATTTTAGAGATAGATAAGACCTTGTCTTTTTTTCTGACAGTATTTTGCCACCAAAATCTAACGTCACGGAAGCCACCTCCTCACTTTCCCCCGATCACGTTA
Source organism: Caradrina clavipalpis (assembly GCA_932526535.1). Lineage (NCBI taxonomy): Eukaryota > Metazoa > Arthropoda > Insecta > Lepidoptera > Noctuidae > Caradrina > Caradrina clavipalpis. The sequence goes on from OW052096.1 coordinate 626,025, forward strand.
TTAGGTATGAGCGTTCCAAAGCCGAACTGCGGATTTCAATAAAGCGCAACCTTTTGTTACGTGTGCTACCAATATTTGAGCCAATATTTGAGCTCGGCTCGCAGCTGCGATATTAAAAGATTCATTTCACAATGAGTTCGGAATCATCTTTGTGATGCCCAGGGTAGGTCAGGTTGGACGGAGAACTGAGGCGGATCTTTGCGGAGGTTACAATTTAAAAATAGAACTGGTTGTTTATTTTTTTTATATGGGGATTTATTCTATTTTAGAACGTACAACCAAATAAGGTTCTTTTGGAACCCAGGTGCCTTCCAAGAGATCTCCAGTAACGTCAAAGCGGCCGTGAGTCGAATAACTATGACGTGTAGTCACAGCTGTTTGTACTTTCCGGGAGGGAGGTGTCACACCACCAACTTTTAAATTCCGGGCTGCTACTGAGAAATTTCTAATTGAAAAACCCAATAACACTTTTTGCCCGACATAGGAATGGAAACCAGGACCACGCTCCTCAGTTGGGTTTACGAATCAATTAAAGAAAATGATTATATACGGGTACAAAACGTACAACAAGACGATGGCAATCTTAGGTGTACACTGAAATCTGAGCAAAACAAGCGGCCCGCTTGTACCACCTGACCCTAACAAACTTCTCTCAATTACAATGAATACTTTATTCATACCGACCAACTTAGCCAGTTTCCATGATTTTTATATCGCGAACTTTCTACAACATTACCTATGCATTGTCTCGGCCGACGTTATACTTATTTAATTTAACGGTAGGGGGCGCAGCATCTGTGTATCAAACTTTTTGGATCTTGTTTGGAGTTCAAATTTTAATGTAAAAGTATGAAGATACCTGCTAGACTGGTGTGTCTCTTGGCTGTGCGGTTATTATCTTTTTTAAGTAAACTTTAGAGTTCGAATTCGTGAAATACGTTCTTATTTGAAGTTGAAAACATTTCAATGGATTAGAAATGGTATATTGTGTATGTACCGTCTCTCCTAAAACAAAAGGTCAACGGTCAATCAAAAATCTTTGGGTCTTCCCTTTCTAAAAATCTATTTGTTTCGGCTAACCTCGGAAACGGCTGAACCGATTTGACGGGACTTTCACTGGCTGCTAATATTACAAGAATTAGGTAATTGAGGTTATTTACTTTTATTTTAGAATCAAGGTTCAAAAACATTATAGCACCGCAGATAATCGACAATCCCGCAGGCGAAGTCGCGGGCATAAGCCTGTTATCTTATAAAGACACAAATATAATAATCATGCCAACATTTTTTACAACTGCAATCTTCACGAATAAATCAAATGACTCTAAAATAAAAATTGACCTGCTCTTCTTCTGAAATGGTAATGTCACTGAAATATTCAGTCGGTGATGTGCAGGTGGCTGCTCCATTGCGGCCGATTTCTTTATGCATGAGAGCCTCTTGTGATTCGGAACGCACGTCCTCGATATGTAGCCACAGAGTAGCCAAGGAGTCGGAGCTGGAGAATGGACGGATGGAACGAGGTTGGTGCCTAATATGTTGCTTTCAGAGTTTGTGTAAATAATCTCGTCCTTTACTGCCTAGTGGTCTTTAGTGCGGCTGCTACGCTAAAGGTCTTGAGTTCAATTCCCAGATGGAGCAAAGTGTTATTGGGTTTTCAATAAATTTCTCAGTAGAAACTCGGAGTTAGGATTTGTGCCCGGTCATGGCAACAGGTTCGCTTCTATTACATAGGACCTAAACATACCGGCGTGATGGTATGTGTTGTATAAATAACCTCATGTAGATTTGGCGCCATTTTCCTAGAAAATAAGCTATTCCTTAGCAATAAGCAATGATATACAGCATTTAACAGTCACAAGAAAAGACAAGGATTCAAATAGCCCTCCCAGGAACCGGTTTCTTCGATTTTCCTCACAGAGGTTCTCAAAATATTTTACCTACTTCCGCTTCTGCACCACAAATCGGTTAGGACAGCGTACCTCAAGTACATTTACATTTATATTGGCCAGAGACGTCCAGCGCCCTCTTGAGCACTCCTCAGAGCGGTGAGAGGAATCAATTCCATTACAATACTTTTTGGTGATCCTCTCAATAGCTGTCATTTTGTTACCTACCTTTGTTAGATTTGAATTCACACAATCATGTAGATGAAATACTTGTGTGACACTAACATTTTTCCGGTAAGCAAGTACCTACCTACAAAATATACACGCATAGAAGATTCTAATCGCACTCACAATATAAGAGAAATTCCTTGCACAGGACAACGTTGAAAAAGCAAACAAAAGTAATATTTTATTTAAAGAATATCTTTGAATATTTTTTATTTTTCAAATGATCATCACCAAATTTCTAGAAAAATCTACCTAAGTATATAAATAGTTACATACATGTTGTACAATAATGAAATATATTATCACATTTATCACACAAACTCGACGAACCATAACATATTAAACAGTTACTTTAATTCCTATTACAATTAAACCAACCGCACCACAATCCACCGCTACCTTCCCAATTAATCTCCAACGTGATTGGTATTCAAACAGCATTTACATCCAGACCAATCTTCTTAACATCTTTCAAACTTAGGACTCGTGCGCACCGCCGACTCTGCCTGCAAGTGTACCTTCGATTGCCATCAAGAGGGATGAATTATTCATAAACAGAACTTCTGTTGAAGGAGTTTACAATACTCCCCTGGAATTAGACGGTGCGGGAAAACAATGAAAAATTAACAAGTCACAATATAGGTAGCTATTTGTTTAGTTAATCAATTGAGTTTCTTAGATTGATCCATGATTCTGATTATCTAAAAAATATTGTGTGTAATCAAAACATTGCTGTGATAAATTAGCCAGGCGTCTTCCAACTAAGCCAAAGAGTCTGAAAAAATGCCCCGATTTTAAAAGTTATTGTGCTAGTAAGAAGCAACACTATCCCGAAGTGTTGCAGGCTATATCATCATCATCATCTTCATGCCCTTATCCCATGTTACTTGGGGTCGGCGCAACATGTTTTCTTCTTCCATGCCAACCTGTCAACAGTCAGGCTATAATTATTATTAAAAAAATTGGGATCGTAAGAATATTATTACGGTCGGAATTGCAGGTTAAAGTTAGTTCACATAACATAACATAACATAACATAACACAACATACCATCACGCCTATATTCCGGGTTAGGCAAAGGTGTTACCAATGTAGTAAACCCACAGTTCACCGGTCTGTTTAAATCCCATGTAATAGGGGGCGAGCCTGTTGCCAAAAGTTAGTTCTTCGGCATAAAAGTCCTTCATCAGCCTAGCTGCTCGCAAGCATGTGAGGGTACAGTATAAACATACTAAAAATCCCCCATTGATCATAAATTTAATCACACGTAACGATAGCACGTCCATAGGTAGGGGATTATTAGGGCTTCGCAATGAGGGATCGAGGTGAATGACATTGATTGATTCACCTTCATTCATAGACGATTGTATCGACACACCTTACCATTTTACTTCGCACTAAATTAGAACAAAATATACCTTATAATCAAGTCAATAAGGGTTGTGTGACATGTAAAATAAGTTGGTAAATAGAAGAATAGCTACTTGAATTTGACAGTGAAACGGATTGATATCTGGGAGGATTTATCATAAGCTTAGTTTCATAAAGCAAGCACCTTAGGTAGATGTTTGCATAGATATATCGCTGAGGATCTGCTGTGAATGTGTTTAGAAATCTGTTTGAATTAGTTGGTATTCTTCTTTTAATATCTTATCTTATCTATCTATCTTCTATGTAACTAAAGAAAGTTGAAGAGCCTTTTTGTTTGTTAACTTTTGGTTTTGTTCACACGAGCTCTTGTGAGCTCACACGTGAGCTTGTCTGAAACAAACAGTTTTATTCAAAAAAATATATTTTTGTATATGATAGCAAAATTCATGAGGTAATTAGTATAGGCATAATTTAATGTAGGTGAAAAAACCAGACAAAGTTGCGGTTAAAAGCTAGTTTCTTAATACCAGTGTTTTACATGGAACGACTACCCAACTGACCTCCACAACCTAGTTACTGGGCAACATGATACCTTTTGGTCTTTCTTTATCGTGTGGGTAGTAAGGTGTTACGACCCCACACACCCTAGTGTCAGAGTACCCTAGTGTCATACCTTTTGATAAGACTGGTTGTCAGATTTCCCAATTTCTGACTATACGTAACAGTACCTACTGTACCAATCACATAAAAAAATCATGATCACTCTTAAAAATAAAAGCCAATACATAAAAATACAACAACCAATTCCCCCTTTATTTATACCTAATCAGGCTTCAGGGGATCAAGTGGTAATCCCTTAAATTGGACACAGCCTCACCTGTCCCGCGCCGGGCCGCGAGCCGGCTTTGTTCCTGTAATGTACTCAAACAAAAAACGTTAAAAGTTAATCTCTTATGTGTATAGAGTTTGCAGGGATAGCTTATTTATGTAGGGGATAGAGCCTTCATTATTTGTCTATTTTAACGGGTAATACGGTAAGCTTCTTGTAGAATTAGGATTTGGGGAAAATGCGATAGAACAGTTAGCATCCTGGAATTAGAACGTATCAGTTGCAGTTGCTCAAAAATTAAACAAGCTGATCTAATATATAAAAATCTCTCTCAGTTTAGTTAGTTTGAGGTGAGATGTCATCCCAACCAGTTAGAAGGAATGGCAGCTCACTTCAAGCTCTCTTCATAAAGAAATATTCTTCCATTCAAACTTTCGCATTTATAATAGAAGTAACATTTACCAATATAAAATTGACCTTTCTACTGTGAAGGTTGTTTTCCAAAGCAACCTGGCTGAATTGTTTTCGTCCAAATACTCGTTCGAATTTCAGTATGGAATTCGAATATTATAGAAAAGAAACAGTTTTTTTTATATATATACGTATATATATATTTTATATATATACGCTTGTTTGGCCACCTTCGAGTCAGATAAATCATAGTAAAATGCAATAAATGCTTTTAAACGTGCCGTTTGTTTAAATGATATAGTTTAAGTGAAGTAAAGTATGTCCCGGGACCCAGGTCATATCGAAAAAGTGACTACAGTATGCCATAAGCATCTAAAGTTATTCAAAAAATAAACTGCTCAATCAGCCACAACAAGCGTGGAACACAATAAGCTGAACATCCACCACCGATCGACACCGCTACTAATAATTCACTAATTGTCGACGTGCTGTGTGTGCGCCAAAATTCGGACTTTATTCCCGCACAAATCCCTCTATACATTTTTATTGGCTCGTCCACCTTCAGCCCTCAGATACGTGAGGCGACTTTTTATTTAAGGGTTCGTTGCGATTGGCGGTTGGAACGCAGCGGTTTTAGCTATCTTTGCAATGGAGTAGAAGACACAGAAGAAATTCCTAGTGTGAGGTTTTTTGAAAAAAGAACCTGTAGTGCTGCTATGAAACCATTTTTTTTTTTACTTTTATGAAAGGTGAGCTGAGGGAAATTTCCGTCATTTTAAAAACGCCCTCTTTATATTTTCATTTCAGTCTCACTCTGCCACAAACACTTAAATTTTTTATATTTTTTTGACATTGATTGTCGCGAAGATGAGATTGCGACTAGATGAATTGACATTCTGAGTTCAAAAACAAAAGTTCATTAAAAAAAGAACAATGCCCGTAACCGCTCCTGTTACGTCCACGCTACGCCGTAGCCCGTAGCCGGTTCCCGTCTGAAACGCGACGTTCGCACCGCTACGCGTGTGCTACGGCGTAGCGCGTGCCATGTGAACTGTGTGATTCGTTTCCGATTTCCACCGCGAGCAGGTAAACAACCGTGTTACACACTATTATTTGTTATTTTGTAGTTTATTTCCTTTTGCCAAGAGGAAAAGGCTTGAGAATAAACTTGTATTTGTTTTGTGATAAAGTGTTACTAGTACAATGAATGGATGAACTTTGATAAGTGTGTAGGTTCCTACTGGTTTATTTTATTTATTTATTTAAGATCTCTAACATACAAAAAACTCATAACGTAGGTACAAATAATTGCAATATAGGTTTTACGTAGTTGTACTCATTGATTTAAGGCGACCATAGCATGCACAAAAATGTTAACAACTAGCTAACATAGAAATAAAAAAAATAAAAAATAAACTTTTTATTGTTTAATGTTATATCCCTCTAAATTCCATTCAATACATGCGAATATCAGTGTATATCCTCGGTGTGGTCCTTTTGGTAATCTACGGGCCCGATATATTTCTAAAAGAGCCTATGTGGACGTCCTACGACTATTACGATGACCAGTGTTTATTATTTTGACATCGAATGAATGTGCTAAACTATGATACATTAACATTTTAATCATATTACATACTGTTCATTGTAAAAATAAGGATAGAAAAAAAATTGAACCTATAAGTCATAGACCTCCAATTAATGGAATTGGTTTCACAATTCCAACCAGTATCTGTATAAAACCTGACAATCAAACTAGTTATCTCGGGCGCATCCTCAGAGGATAACATTTTAATTAAACCTCTCTCAAGTTATTACTGTTAGCTCCAACTTGCTCACCTCCGCCGGATTAATATGTATGATTGCCCTTTTTACATTTAGGGGTGAGGTAGGGGTGGTAAGTTGAAATATTGGTGAGATTTAGATATATTTACAGTAAAAAAAGCGTTTATAAATTAGTAAAGTATAATTTGAGTAGAAAAGCATATTAAATGACCGATGAATTGTCATTAGAATTGGCAATTTTTAATGAAAATTACCCAGAGGCAAAATGTCAGGTTTAAGCCAGTAAATTGTAATTGTAATTACAAAACGTTTCATCAAATAATATGTCAATAAAAAATAAATGTTGTTCCACAATAAATATTTATCCTGCATTATGGGTGTGTTTACAAACATATAACACTCACATAAACAAACAAACACTCCTGAAATCACTTCTTGAATGTTAATACTAGCTCTGTGTGGACATAAGTTTTTTTATTTATTTATTACGGCATGGAAGACCAACAGCCACAAAAAATAGCTTGACTTTTTTTTAAATAGTTGTTATAGATACACAAATATTTCCAACCATTATAATTAAGCGTCTCAAGTTTTTATTTTACAGGTAAAAAACAGTTACATACATTTCTTAATACATAGCAATCTAGTATATCTTATCGAGTTTTCAAATTTGCACAGTAAGTCAAGCAGCAAACAGCACATTTTTCTTTAACTTCTAAACCAAAACAATAAGTCTAAACCAATATTCTGTAAAACTTCACGTAACTGTGCAAGTTTAGTTCAAAACTAACTTCACTAATAATAACACGATTCCATCTTTGATTGATATTTCTGCCGGAGTCCATAATAAAACACCTAAGTTGGACGCAAACCCAAATCGAAATCTATTCAAAACTCAAACTGATAACTTAAAGTTTTACGTTTTCGTTTCATCGGCGGAAAGTTTTGGGCGCGCTTGCCAGCTCGGTGTTAGTTCTGTGTGTTTACTTAGTGCCTTCATAGTTTTTGGCTAAGTAATTGGTGGTATTATAACCAAGGTTGGTTGAATATCTAAATGTTTGAAGGTTTTCGAAGAAATCGAATGCTGATTTTGGACAACTGTTATAAGTCAATTTTGATGAAAACTGATGAATATTCTACACAGCTGTTTGGTAGCTAAACAATAGACTCTAATCACCAATTTATCTGCCAAACTTAATCTTCTCTTATCTTATCTTATCTTATCTTATATCAATGTACACCCACAGTTCGCTGGTATGTTTTAGGTCCCATATAATAAAATCTTATTAAATATAATAAAAATAAAAATATAATAATCTTATTTCGGACGTATTACATCTTTGAAGCCGTCTTTGCAGAAGCAATAGGTTTCTAAAACCTACAACAACCTATTGAAAGGTTAAACCAAAAAATGCAATTTTCAAAACTTTTACAAAAAAACCCCAAACCAAATTGGCGACAGATCACAAAATCGCTGCAAAACCCGACACCAAGTAATGACAGCAGACGAAAAGCAAAACCTGTCACTACCGCACAACCAATACACATAGTGCCAAATAAAAATGGCCACACATTATTTTTTGTCCGGCTGTCGGTACGTGAGGTGAATCCAATCGTTTTTTCTTATTTCCCCCGATTGATTGGACTGTGTTGTTATTTTTTTCCGTTTATCCCCTCGCAAACAATGCGGGCACTGGGCAGGTGAGCGGAACGCTTAAGGGAAACGAAAGATTTTGTGGGATTTAACGATAGTCGCTGCACATTTGTCAAACTTGTTTTATCGTTGTGGTAATGGGATAGTGAGGCTATTGCTTATTGTCGCAATTTTCTGTCTGCCACTGTGACATGTGAAATCAGAGTATCAATCTAAGGTAATATTTCTTTAAGAGGTAAGTTTGTTTACTTATTTTTTTATTTCTAAGAGGAAGTTTAGTTACCTTTGCTTGGCTCTGGAACTACTGGTCCGATTACAAAAAAAAAAACCTTCACTTATAGAAAGCGTACACTATTGCCGAATGTCATAAAATATATTTTAGAGTATATTTGACTTTCACGTAGATTATGTCGAAGGCAGATGCTAGTATTATAAGATTTGGCGCATAAAAAATACAAAAATAAAATTATTACAGAAAATTACGTAATGAATTGTTTTAGTTCTGAAAATAGAAATGCCTGCAGTACAATTAGATTTACGAAACCAAGTACCAACTTTCTTTTACAACATTTCACTAATTTAAATGCTCATTTAATTCTCCGGCAGTGTAATTATAATAAACAAAGCGCCACTAACTCAGGTGTTCGTGCGCGGACTACGTGTGCGTTTATTTGCACTACAGTGTAGTTTCTTAGCGCAAACGCATTACCTCCCGCAGGAGCGCACGTCGGCCTATTTATAACGGAGACCGAGTGAATTTTGATTATATTCAACTGCATTAGAGAACTTTAGTAACATTCTTCATTCTTTTCATCATGCTTTCTTCATGCTTTTCAAAAAAAGCTTTTCGTTCAACTGTGAACTTTGTTGCGATATCAATAGTTTTGTATTTTAATTGAAGACTTTAGAGTCAATTTCTATATTATTATTTTTTAAATATCGTTGGATGACATTCAAGCCGATGACTCTCCTGATGTTAAGTGGTCACCGCTGCCTATAAACATCTACAATACCAGAGGCATTGCAAATGCGTAGCCATTCCAGAAACAAACTAAAGCATCTTATGTGTCTGAAATTACACCGGCACCCATACCCTTCTTCACTAGAACACAGCAACGCTGCTTTGCAACAAAAATAGATATGGTGGTAATACTTCTTACCTATCAAAAACACTTTTAACAAACACCTTAACTTCATTCTACGAACTTTCTCCAAATCACTTACCCATCGCCCAAGGAGAGGAAGAACCTAATTGCAGCCACCGTACCATGAAATGATCTGCAAACTTTTCAATACCGGCCGGTAAAAGGGTTGCTCGTAAATTCGGGGCAGGTGGTATTCCTGTTCTATCAGATCGAGTTATTGAATCCTTAATCCTCTTTTATTACTTTTCATGTCGTAATAAAAGCGCAGACGCGGATAATTGTGCGGAATTGAGGAGGCCTGTTGTAGAGGTAATAATGGAAAGTGTTCGACGGCTTTTGAATTTGGTTGGGTTAAATTTGTGGATTAGGAAGTTTGGCTGGATTTGTGTGGGTGTCAGTTTTGTCTCCTGGAGCTTGATTATGAAGTATTATAAGTCATCACTTTTCCAGTGCGACAGGGAGATGGAGCTACATATAATTGACGGCACCTTCTCATTTTGAAAACTGAGCAATGAATTTATAACACGACAAGGCACAATACTAATAAATAAAGGTAATGGCAATAGGTTTGCCCCTATTACATAGGACCTAAACATACCGGCGGACAGTGGCGATTTCAGTTTTATAATATTACTAGCTGTTCCCCGCGGTTTCACCCTCGCTGCTCAGCACCTGTTGGTCGTAGCGTGATGTTACATAGCCTATAGCCTTCCTCAAGAAATGGACTATCCAACACTAAAAGAATTTTCCAATTCCAACCAGTAGTCCCTGAGATTAGCGCGTTCAAACAAACAAACAAACAAACTCTTCAGCTTTATAATATTAGTATAGATTAACCATAAGTTCAAATTTCCTCACGACGATTTTTCCTTCACTGATGTCTGTGATGTCCAAGATAAACATAGAAAGTTATTAAGTATCTTGCTTTAAATTTTAAATCCCATAGGTATCTTTTTCTGGTAAATCTTAAGCTTCATGATAATTTCACAAAAAAAAACTGGCTTGCTCTTTTATCCCGAGGAGAAGGCCCGCTAAGTACATCCCACATACCTACCCTTCTTCTTACCTACATCTTCCCGCTAATGACTGCGGTACACATTTCTTGAGTTTTTCTGTAACATTACACAGCATCCCGTCAGCGCAGACAGGTTTTTAATTAACAAACCCCAAACACTTGCGACCAACGAAAAATGTAAAACCCTTAACGAGTTTACTCACTGCCTCTGTTCGGATTACGAGATTTTATTTTTTAAGCTCCACAGAAGAGAGTTTACACCTTGTATTTTTTTTTTTTGTGTAGAGCTGATTAAGACGTAATTATATCTTTATTTGCTTGTAAGAGAAATTAAGAGGTCTTAAATTTGGATCTACATTTTTACCTACTTCATTCAGTGTGCAAATATAAACAAAAACTTTTTTTTTGTACTATCCCACTGCATGGCAATGATTTGTTCTCATACAGAGAATGCACAAGCATCGATCACCACACTTGTTCAACACATATGGCCAGTTTCCTTCACATATTTTCCTTCACCGATGTCAGAACAAATGAATTAAAAAAAAACGTACTGAGTTCCTAGATTACAAGCTGTAATTCTTGCATTGTAGCATCGTATCTCATTATAAATAACTAATTAATTGTTCCTAAATTAGAATCGAATTAATATAATTTACTAAATGCATGCATATAAATAATTATTTACAATTTGCACGCCGAAATTAATGGCAGAATAAGAGATTCTATTGAGAGAAATATATAAATACGGTACAGAGGGACCTTAAAGATAAAGATATACTTTATCTTTAAGAACTCTCTGTGCCTTATTTGAGCAAACAAATAATTTTGATTTGACTTGAAAAAAGCACATTGATACTTGCCCGGTATAGAATTCGCAACCTCGTGCATTTAAGAGGCACCCCTTCACCACTGAGACATCACTACAGATACATTCAACAAATGTGGCTAATATTAAACTTCATAATCAAATATGGCCGATATGCATATAGTTTCATAATGATAGTATCCTACTGAACTAAATTATATAATCCCCTTCCACCTCTCAAACGAGCACTATCGTCTTCAGCAAACTTTAGACCAAACAAGATAATACTATAATCGGCGCACGCTAACATCACAAACTTCATATCTCAACTTCGTGGGGGGCGCTCACCTGCGACTAAGTTCAGTAGATTTATAGCGGCGGGTGTGCGGCGCGTCTTAGTAACTTTGTGTGCCAGTTCACTGGGCTGCGATTGTGTTTACCTGGCTGAGATAGTGGGGCTGGGGCATTTTAAAGTTTTGTAAGTTTTTGGCGATGGGTTTGTAGCCGAGTTTTTATTCATGTTAGAATATTCGAGTCAGAAGAGTGGTTTAAAATAAAACTTTTTTGAATCTAAATAGCTTCGATGTTCTTTTTTGCATTTTTTATTTGTAAAGTTTTGACGATCGCTCTCAATTTTACGAGAACTATGATAGCCTACTAAAATAGAATTGTTTTTTAAGAATCGGCTATGCGTGTGTGATCTCCCCTAGTTGCAGGCGTCCACAGACTGTAGTAACCACTTACCATCAAGTGGGCCGTATGCCTCTTTGCCACCATGGTGGTATAAAACAAAGCTCTAAGTGTTGGTGTACCTACCTAAATTAAACAGTAATTTTAAAGAGGTAAAGTTTGTTTCTTTATATATATGTTTTATGAAATTGATTGCCATGTAAAGTAGGTAAGCTACACTATGAAAAACCTATGTCCAGCAATGGACATCCTACGTCTGGTATGATGATGACACATATAGGTCACGGGCAAAAGCTACTGTACTAATGCATTCATTAGTACAGTAGCTTTTGCCCGTGACCTAATATGTGTACGTGTGTGTGTGTAATGTGTGTTACGTTCTAAGAGAATTAAGAAGTATTAAAGACCCATTATAAACAAAACACGTAGTTATAGATACAGAACAATACGTAAATACATCCGCGAGTAACATTTCGCGAACGATCGCTCACGCCGCGAGCCGCGTCGACGCAACCATTTGTCTTGAACCACCTTTAAAAGCTATTCACGACCATTTTTCTTTTTTAAAAACCTTCAGACACTTCCTTTTCGTTTTTCAATCGCCCCCGCCCCGGTCGGAGTTATCGCGATAAATGCTTTTGTTTGCCAGACTTTGGGGGTTTGTATTGAGCTGATGATACCTCTTGGTTAATAAATTATCTACATGTTTGATCATTATAGAAAATTTTCAATCGAATTAGGTTTATTTTATTGGTACACCAACAGCAGTTCTTAGAAAAGAATAAAAATAAAATAGTTATGAAATGGTAATGGTAGATTAGCATTCTTTAATTCGTTCTTTTGTTTTATTTAAAAACCATCTGTAGTAAAATCCCTGCGATAGTAATCGGTGTGTAACCATAAGTACTAGCCAGACATTTTATTTTTTTACATCCAAATCAAGCATCAAATCCCTTAGAAAATACATATTAATAAAGTACAATCACATAATACAAGTTTATAAAATACTATAAATAAATAATATTTAAAAAAAGGAGTTTTGTTTGTAAATTCATGAATACGGCCAAGGTTTTCATGTTTGCTGATCAAAACTTCAAGAGTAGAATTCCTATAGTCTTAAAAAGACCTACAACTCTGATTACCTTCTCTATATAGATCCAGGGTATCGGGCCGAAGCGTTGAGCCGCCTGGACAGGTGAATAGATGTCTCGACCCGTTCGCTGGCAATCACTCACAAATAGCATTCTTTAGCGTCACGCCGAGCTATGAGCGGGGAGCGGACACGGAACTATTGCCTATAGCGTGTGCCTACTGGCTACAACAGTGACAGAGTGACTGATAGTGACAGGTAGAACTTGAAAAGTAATGACTGAAAAATGACCAAAATATTTAACCGTTGTTTAAAATCTAAGAATTGATGTAGGTACCTATTGATTGGTAAGATTAATCTTTCTACATTACAAGTTATTTGCAAAAATATGGCACTTACATTGGGTGTTATATTCGGACAGATAGTTTCAGCATATTCTGCCAAACATGGCGTGCAAATGTCAATTGTATTCTTAAATATTATATCGTATTCGTCAAATACATTTTTTTTGTATAATCTATCATCTGATTGATATTCTGTTTCTGTTTTCATGGTGTCAACGTCATATGGAGATCACGTCAATACCTTTCATCTCTAACGAAAAAAACAGTTTCATGTCCATATTACCATCATAATATCAGCCGAATGACGCTAACTACTGGACATAGGCCTCCCCTTAAGATAGCCATAATGACCGGCCCTGCGCTGCATGTATCCAACATGTGCTTAACACATTATTGTCTTTACCTCTTCATTTATCTATCATATATCCATTTTATTGATCAAACCAGTACAATCACTATCTTTCCTTTCCCGCTCCCGCTGCCTTCCATCCCCTGCCGCCCCCCAACAATCACAGGGTTTGCGTTACCCTGGCCCTGCTACCCTGGCACCCTGGCAGTAGTCCTACAATTAATCACGAGCTGATGCTTACCCTCTAATTGAATGCTCTCTTCAGCGCAGCGTTTATTGTCATCATCAATATGGCCTCACCGTTGTTGACACATTTCTTTTGCCGCCATTTGTTTTAACGGTTTTTCGTTCGAATTTAAATTGGAGTCGATATTTTTCGTGCTCTGTGTTTTAGTACGGTATAGGCTGCCATAAGACAACTTGCCTGGGTGAAGTCACTCTATGAATATGTATTTTGTATATGACCGAGGAGATAAGACGACTTTACCTGATTTATATGACGCAGTCACAGCTTCAACACACTACTGCAACTGCTAAAAGCCAGACCACCATGAAGCGTCAGCATAAAGCTCGTTGAGTCTCGGAGAAACAATTCAACTGTCTTGTATCCTGCTATGAAATTAATCTGAAAAAAAAAGAAGTAAGAAAAACCATAACGTTCTCTCAACACGAAGTTGTGACAGCATCTATAAAGTATCAATGAAACCAAACTTAAGACTAATCAGAGCTCCTAATATACCCAACGGTATAAGTAAGACATAAATACCTGTCGCTAAAAACAAAGGCAATTAAAAAGACATATACACTCGTGACTCTATGCACATACCAATTTTAATTCCACGTATTTTTTCCAATGCCAAAACCAAAGCTCCTAAAGTTCGCATTTCACAGTCGGAAAAAGGCAGACAGGCGCTTGCATAGGAATCAATCATCGGTCACCATCCGCCATAAAGGCTGCAATAAATTCAGGCGAGCTTTCGGCCCATTTTCCACTTGTTTTCACCTCAACGTCGATTTTCAGTTCGACTGAAAGCGCTCATTCACCCTCGATTTTGAATTGGGCGTATTTGTCATTTTCTGATGTATTTCGGTTCGGTGTTTGGCCGTATTGCCCTTTTGTTGGTTCTGATTGATCGTATTGATTTTGTCAACGATTTAAACTGGTGGTTTCATTGAGAGAAATTCTGTTTTACTTTTGTAAATGGGTATTTGAAATTACGACATTTTGTGTAGTTTAAAATAATTAAATCGGTTAGAATTGACATGATTTATGAATAAATTAAATCAATTTAAATGAACATTGTGAAAAGCGTAAAAACGGCGGTGCATTCAGAAGGAATGACTTTTTACTTGTTAAATTAATATTAAAAATAACTTGAGAATTGCACAACTATTTTAGCTACCTAAACCCCTATAAAATAGTTGTGTGGCAGGATTTTTAGCCGGCGACAGGACCACAGAGACCACAGCAGTAATCTTTCTGTTATCCAATCCTCTAGAAGTTATATTAAAATTAAGTTAATCATGAATCGTGTTAATCACACATTTGAAGCCAACCTTAAACCAACTTCTAAAACCCGTTCTTGCATGTTTGTTAAAAGCAAGTAGCTCACAGATAATATTGGTAGGTATTATGTACGAGATGCGCCGCGGGTCATTTGTCACGCGGCGCATTAAGGGGCGGTTAACGGCGACGGGCTATAAAAAGCGTGTAAACACGTCACCTGTCACGTGACGTCAGCGACGTGACGTGACGGAGCTGTTCACGTGCCCAGATGTGCGAAGGAGTTGGATTGGAGGCGATGGACTGATGTTGCTGATGCGATGAATGGTTTTCAGAGATAAACTTGCACTAATATACAAAGAGCTTCTTGCTAACTAAAATCTTTCACAAAGTAAGTTTGTGTCCTGTCAATTCCTGACTTGAAGTGGACTGACAGTTAACTTCAATCTCACTTCACCTAAACTCACCACCGGTATTTTTGTACAGAATACTTAAAACAATGCTTATTTTTTAACATACCATCACGCCTGTATTCCCCGAAGTGTTAGGCATTGATGTACCAATGCACACCCACAGTTCGCCGGTATGTTTACTGCGGTGTGTTGTTGCTTATTTTTTCTTTTACTAAAAATTCAACTCTAGATTGTGATAGCTAGGACGGTCACCTTTTATACATGACGTTATAGGTTTATTACCAAGTAAGTACTAGTATGGCTTTTCAATTTAATTCGTGCTTTTCACTTCATATAAAGTGAAAGTGAAGGAAAACAACATGAAGAAACCTGGACCTAAAATTAATATAAGTCTGAAATCGCTATTCCACCTTAAGCAATTGTAGTAAGCTATGCTTCTGCCTTCTCTATATGAGAAGAGACCTTTGTACTACAATGGGGTAATAATAGTCTGGTATTATTTAAAAGTGCCACATCCAAATCATCCAAGCTTACAGCCCAGGGTTGCGGTATGAAAAATGACACGCTGTTTCCCATTGACACACCGTCGGCAGTGTATTGAGGAACGTTCGCGATGATGCATCGCTTCAGGACGCCTCGCCGCTGACACGCTCTATCATATGTTTACTGTACTCACACTTTACTCGCTTTATATTAAAAATATTTACATTTCCCGGGTGATGTTTTGTCAGGTAGATTTTTGGTAGTTGCTGATTTTTAAGTTCTGTCAAAGCGAGTGAACACTGAATCTCTCGATATAGTTATTTTTAACTAATTCAGTCAGTTAAATAGTTCAGCCAAATATGATACATCACTATATATCCCAGCAATAACAGTTTAATGTACGTTGTTTAACCTAAGTTATGCTAATTTATCAGTGTTAAATATTCAAAATCGTAGTGACCAACAGCTTGGCACAATTTCTGTTTAAAATAACTAAGATACAATAATTCAAAACGATATGGCAGCTATTATTAATTACTGCGTACAAAGATCATCATATACTCGTATTTATAAACAGTTAAAAATCTGTAACGATTTCACACGATTTTTCTAGAAGAAAATTCCTCGTATGAAATTCAAAGGCCCCAATCCCATCTTTCTCCCATTCTGGAGTATGGTCCACATAATCGGGTTAGTTCCACATTCACCTCTGATAATAAATCATGAGTAAGCCGCACCTGCCACGTTATCGCGGTGCCCGGGTATTGGGGCCCGGGGGCCAGGGGCCATTGCCACTCTATTGGGTTTCTTTCCGATATTTATACGGTATTGAGGGTTATTACTGATGTTCATTTCATGCTCTTGTTTCCTGTTCAAAGGGTATTGTGTCAATTGTTTGATGCATGTGGTTTTCTTATCGTATTAATGGTTTGTGAAACTTACCGATTGTGGTTATTGGTTAGGCAATTCATCCCTTACATTGAATCCACATTTTTACAGTAATATAAATCCCATAGTTGAATCTGTTTTAGATGACCTCTCCTACATATAAACTAACCACCTGCCTATCAAATTCATAGGTCAAGTATTTATTGAGATATTTTGATTAACTATGTAGTGTCCTTTCAGTTTTATAACATAAGATTTAACTGGAGCAAAATATTTCAAATAAATTATTAGGGTATGAGCCTGTAATAGTTACATAAACATCGATACAGACAATACTTTTACCAAGGATTCGCGGCTCTAGTTCTCAAATCTTTGGTTGACTGGTAGAGGAAGCCTAAGGCATTAAATCCGCATTTGTACTTTTATTTTGTGCAAAAAGTTTAAATAAATAAACCGTGTAAGTATTTCATTGTTTGTTTTGTGTTTTTCTTATCAAAAATAAAACAAATGTCTCATACAAAATAGCATTACCTAAAAAACCATTTTTGTTATTATCATTAGGTAGGTAGCCTACATAGTACCTAGCAAATAATCCTATTTGTCTGCCTAGACTCATCCAACGAATCACTGCATCATAAGCATACCACGGTCGCAAGTCCCGGCGGCGCACGTTTCAACTAGTTGGGGCATTACACAAGTTCACTAATGTCTGCCAACTTAGTTACGACTATCGCGACACCTTTCATTACAGTCAACTCTCACGGTCGCCGGATTAGCCCTGCTCTTGTTTCAGTTGATTAGACTATGTATTAGAAGTACTTGATTCAGGTTTATGGAATTGATTGTTCGATTTAATTGTCCTGTAAGGTGTTTCTTATTCTTAAAAACGACGTTTTTATCTCTAAGCCACATGGTTGGCCTTTTCTTGAGCCAAAGAATCAGCTTTGCCATACTATGTGGCAATGCTGCCAGTCTTTTGGGTCCTTGTCCCATTGATGAGGCGACTTTTTGATGAGCTTCACTCTTTTTTTACTACCTTCTTATTTACAAGTGTTGTGTTTTGTTTACTCCTTCCTTCTCCATTTTACATTTTGGCATTGCCAAACGGTTCCAGATTTATAACTTTTGAAACGGTTTAAAAAGACTGACATTTTCTATATTTGCACCCAATCACAAACAATTAGTCAAAATCACCTTACTACACACACAAACAAAAATATAAATCGGACTAAACTCGTAGGGTAGCTGTACCAACAGTCGGCTATACGTCCCCGGGGCGCACTTGCATCGCCACGGAACCGCGGCCCGAGCACCGGCGGAATTGCACGACCGCTTTTATTGTTAGTTGCCGCCATAACTCCGAGCTAGTTAACCTGATACAAGGTGGGATTTGGAGTTGCTGAACACTTTATTGTGTAAGGTAGGGATGAGGCCTGAGCTCGCTTGGTTTATTGTAAATTGCGCTCCTTGTATGATAGTTTTAGCAATAATGTGATAGACGAGTTGCTCGTATTTTACCACTATTGGAAGCACATAAGAAACTCTTTGAATAATTCCTTCAAATTATTTTATCTATTATTATTTAGCATAGAGTTACGTAATTAAACAATAAATAAGTAACATTACAATAAATCTCTTTAGCTCCAAAGCGCTGTATGCGGGCATCGGAGCAGTCATTGTGACAATTTTTAAGGGGTGGCCTATGTCCAACAATAGACTTCGTTTGTCTGATATGATGATGTTAATGATGAAATCTCTTCACATTAATTTCATTAACTATCTCCAATTTCAGTCAAGAGTACATTCATTCAATTTTCTCTAAAGTCGACGGAACTCTAGTAACAAACTTAAACATTTTATTTCACCAATCCTAACACAAGACTTTATCTAACAAAGAAGTCAAACAGAAAAGCCAATAGGTGTAACAATATCTGTCCGGTCCACAGAGACCACTCACGTAAGGTGAAAGCAAATATTGTGAGAATCGCAAACAGTGTTCGACAAAGAGTTTAAAAAGTGCAGTTTGAACTAACGCGATGTTGCGCGTAAGTGGGGAGCCGGACAGTTACAATTACACTCACCCTACGGTCTCGGGGTGTTGTGTCGAAGTTTAGTGCGCTGACAAGTTCGGTTATTGGAATTAATTCAATTTTCAGATAAGTAGAGAAACTGCAAAAAGTGGAGTTTTTCTCCGTAAATTAAGATGTTTTGTTTTAGAACTTTGTTGATAAAAGAAATAGGATGGTAATACTAATACGCTTGTAGATACCACCAATTTATTGATACAAGGGCAATTTATGAGCTGTCAATAAAAAAAGGACTCATCCTTAGATTTTATATGGCAATAGGTTATAAAGACATCACTTATTTACCAAATAAAACCTACTATTTATCGGTTTCAAAACAACGTATTTTACAGTTAGTTGACAATTATTCCAGTTTTTAAGGTAAACGTATTTTCAAGAATTTTTGTCTTGGAACTATTAGATAATGGTATCTAACCCGTTTTGCGAGCACTATCATCGGTCATCATTACTTAACATCTGGTGCGATTGTGGTCGAAAACGAGACAACTCAATAATTAACAAAACCTACTGTTACACCAATCCCATACCTTTCCGGCCACGAGATTTATTGAAAGTTAAAACAAACTTCTAACAGAATAAAGTTCGCCTGCACAGGACTGCGATTGGCCGAGTTGATTGAATGAACTTTAAACTTTCTTTGAAAATACTTGTAACCTTTAGTCTGGATTGTGGAACAAATAACTAAGACCTCATCACAAAGTTTCAGCCCAGGCCAGGTTAAGTTAAACGTTTGGTCGTCTGCCAACTAATGGGCCCGCCCTGCTTTTCTTACGACATTCTTATTTACAGCGTGAATAGAATTTTCTTTTTCGGTTGAAAGATTTTGAACCTGGGGATTTTAGTATTTTTTTCCTCAAACAATGATAATAATCAAATCAAATCAAATCATTTATTTCAATTAGACCATTTACAGGCACTTTTGAATTGTCAAGAAGAATTGTTTTAATGAAAAGTATCCGGCATGGAAAACTCCATACAAATGTATATTTTGATCAGTAAGTAAAAAATCTCGGTGATTTCTAGATAGGACACAGAAACTTATATCTTAACTTGTGATTAGTCTGTTTCTTGTCAAATAAATAAATTACAAAATTACACTGACCTCTAAAACTCATAATAGAAAACACGAGTTTTTAAGATTACTATTCATACAAGACTAGCCTGAATTTATGTGGAATGCACTGACGGTAGGTACAGTTCTCTTAAATACTGGTTTAAGAAACAAAACAATAATAATTTAACTGTCTCTTGTGTTTACCCCTTAACTCAAACCAAATACATAATATTTTAAGGTAAAGACTGATACGCGTATAAAACAATTTACTTAAAACTTTGCCAAAAATCAATCACAAACAAAAATAATCCACCTCACACAAGATGCACAAAGTCAAACTTCAACAAATCAATTCAGACAATCTACCGCACGTCAGCGCAAATTCCACGTAGCGATCACACGAATGGGTAGCATAGCTCTCGGCAGATGAGAGTGTGTCTGGACCGCGGTAGGTGTGCTGAGAAAACATCATATTTCACGGCTTAACCCTTCAGGGAAAGCTTTTTGCTTGATCAAGTTTGTAATGAAAGTATTAGATTGTTTCTCAGATTGATACGTTTTGAGATCGTGTTTGAGCTGCAAGGAGGAAGTATTCAATGCAATTGTCGAATTGGACGCGATTGACGGAAAATTGATTTAGAGTAAATAGTTGCTGTGATTGGAAACTTGTGTTACACAGTTGCCAACAGAATTGGGATGTGGAATCGTTTTCAAATTAGTTAGTCATTATTAGTTAGTAATTAGTTGTCTAATTTGGTACCACTGACTCACTGTGGTTTTTGACTTTTTAGAAAAGAAATATCTGATAAATTATTAATTTTCTATGTTAGAGTAGTTTCCTGGCTCTGTATTTTATATTTATCCACAAAATTAAATTCCTATGTAGTAAATAACGTTCACGCACAGTAAGTCAGTTAAAAATTGCAATTTGTGAGAGATTTGGAGTCCAAGCCAAGCTTCACATTTTTTATTTATTGGTGATTTATATGAGATTGCTTAAATGTTTTATGTGAATTGCAGAATACCATACAACTCACACACACACCCAGATCAGACGATCAATTTTCACAAACTTCATCCCAATTTTGCGCACATACGTCACCGAATTTCCCTTTCGAATCACATCATTATGCAACCAAAGAACCATACACACCGTACCCTGCAAACTACGTCCTTCAGAGGCCCTAAGTCCCCCATGGCCGAGTGATCTGCTTGCATGGCAGATGTCCCCTGGCTGAGGTGGCGCCACCTAGTGAATAAAGTGATGAGTCACCGCGTGTGTGAGTTACGATCAACGTCCATATTGTTGAGGGCCGTGTGGGATAGTGAATTTTTGTGTCAAGTTTTTTTGTGTACAGGGCGGATATTTTTGCTTGATTAGTTTTGAATTATTATTAGTTTTGTAACTGCCCCGTTGGTCTCGTGGTCGCAAGTGCGACTGCTGTGCAAGGGGTCCCGGGTTCGATTCCCAGGTCGAGCAAAAAGTGTTATTGGGTTTTTCTATGAAATTCTCAGTAGCAGCTCGGAGTTTGGATTTGTGCCCGGTTAATGGCAATAGGCTCGCCCCCTATTACATGGGACCTAAATATACCGGCGAACTGTGGGTGTACATTGGTACACCTCTGCCTAACCCTTCGGGGAATACAGGCGTGATGGTATATTTATTTTATTTTTTATATTTTATAGTTTTGAAATTAAGTGTGCAGCTTCTTATTTTAGATTAGGTGAACTTATCATTTTATTTATTTATTAAAGTTTATGCACATCATGTAAAAAATACACGGCATAGAGGCGGACTTAATGCCATTCGCATTTTCAACCAGTCTACGAAAATCGTGACGATGCAGCGATGGCTTGGATCCTCTGTATCAACGTATATTACATTGCAGTAAGATATGGTACATTGAACATGAAATATTATCCTACTATCCTACTACTATTATAAAGGCGAAAGTTTGTAAGTATGGATGTATGGATGTATGGATGTTTGTTACTCTTTCACGCTTAAACGGCTGAATGGATCTGGATGAAATTTGGCACAAAGATAGATTATAGTCTGGAATAACACATAGGCTACTTTTTATCCCGGGAAAATGTACGGTACCCGTAGGATAACACATCAACTGTGACGCGGACGAAGTCGCGGGCAGAAGCTAGTATTTTATATTGCTGAGAAAATACTTTTATTTTTTATATGAAAAGTCACAGCGGTGCTAACTAGAAGTTTTACAAGAAATAATGGTGAAGTATTTTTTACACCTGTTTTACATACCTCTGCATTGTACGTGCAATAGAGAACATACATTCAACAATTGAGCAATAAATTACCTAAAAGCCAAACAGAATTACGATAAGCTTAAGTAATAAAAACACATTCAAAGTTTACTTAAAACAAATCTTACACCAAAATCTACTATCTAAGAAGTAAATAATAATACACTTCACTTAAACCTCTTAATGATTGCAGCACATACAGTACCTTGAGCAAACAGCATGTATATCAGATGTCCATGCTTACCCAACCAAAGGTGACAAACAGACAATTTTCTCTCCTGTCCAATGCAAATGAGACCATCTGGCATAGCCTGAACAAACCACGCTCATTTACCATCAAACTAAACCTTATAACAATCACATAAAGTTTAATTTTGAATTCTGGAACATACTTCATTATTTTGTAGAAAGTGCTGCTAGACTATTTTATTATATTCGTTCTTATTAAACCTTATTGCGTTGTTTAAAAGGCTTATAGTCGTATAAGTCAGTTTCTAAATATATATTTGTATAAGAGTCTGGCCTCACGTGGGATTCCAAAATAAAGTGATGACCCTAAAGCGTTGGCGTGTGAGTTATAGGGTTGTCGCTTGTATGAACTTTGTGTTCCTGCGTCATATTAATGTTAATACTTTGTGAGGTTTTTGTTGAGTCTGTGTTTTGATTAAATTTTTGAGAGGAAATTTAATTTAATTAAAATATTAAAATTATTTTGAATAATGCAGATGGCCACTCTTTAATGACTTAGTTTTTAAATACTTTGTCTGTTTACTCATTCTTAATATTTATTTATTTATTTATTAAAACTTTATGCACAAAATGTATAAAATACACCGTACAAAGGCGGACTTAATGCCTTAGGCATTTTCTACCAGTCTACCTTAGGGTGATGCAGAGACGGAACAAAGTAGGTGCAAGAAACAGAAAATTTCCAAGAATTAAAATATATATTATATAATAAATACATAAATACATACATATAAACAAAATATACAAAGTAGGGAGAGATAAGAATACATAGGTGGCGAAATATAACAAATTAATTATAAGACGAATCTGCCAACTTCTTATGTACGTGTTCGCGAGCTTTTAATATTATAAAGAGGAAAGATTTTTTGTTTGTCTGTTTGTACCGAATAACCTCCAAAAGTACTACACCGATTTTAACAATTTTTCACCAATAGATAGCTACATTATTCCTGAGTAACATAGGCTATATAACATTACGCTACCCCACATGGAAGCGAAGCAGTAACCAAAAACGTAACCTAACAAAGGTGACAAAAGCCAAGCAGACAAAGTCACGGGAGGAAAATAGTAAGTTATAATTTCACTACGTTTGTGACATTTATAATCTGTTGATTTCAAATTAGTGATATTTAGTGGGTTAACGATAAATTAAGTTGACATCTTACGATCACTTTTTATTAGTTGACATTTAGGAGCAGTTGGAAGCAATATTGTTGTGTTAATTTATTTCGTCATGTGAATTTAAAATCCTAGAAATAAACAAAACTATGTCTTAATTCACCTGAATCCACCATTCTATGAAACTCTCTTACACACACACATACCATCACGCCTGTATTCCCCGAAGGGTTAGGCAGAGTTGTACACCAATATACACCCACAGTTTGTCGGGTTGTTTTAGGTCCCATTCCCATGTAATAGGGGGCGAGCCTATTGTCTACTACTGCTACTGTTAATTTCATATAAAAATCCAATAACACGTTTTGCTCGACCTGGGAATAGAACCCAAGACGTCCTCCTAATAATCCTTATCCTACTATATATGGATGTTTGTTACTCTTTTACGCTTAAACGGCTGAACGGATCTGGATGAAATTTAGCACTAAGATAGATTGTAGTGTGGAATAACACATAGAATTTTTATTTCGGAAAAAATTACGGTTCCCGTCGGATAATATATCTTAATTGACGCGGACGTAGTCGCGGGCAAAAGCTAATCGTTCTATAAAACTCATACCAAAGAATATCTTCACTTGTCCCAAAGTTTCCCCATATTATCCTTTATGGCAGGTACAGCGATATGGAATCGTCGCCATACCCCATTGATTCCCGAAGGTTTTATGGTTACCTTTACTTACGGAACCAATTTATTACTATCTTTTCACAGACGAGTTGGCAGGAAAGCCGTTACTTGTCACAGGTATGATTTAGCCTCCCTAGGCAGACTTGGACACTAAATTAAAACCTAGGTCTTCTGGAAGTAACGAAGTTGGAAAAGGGAAATTGGTTTTGTCTAGGTGATGTTTTCTTGGGGGGTTACTGTGGGTGTTTTGTGTACTTCTCTCACATTTTGTAGATTGGTGTTTAAATCAATTCACATTAAAACGCCAAGCATTACTACTACCGTACCGTAGCATAAGATGGTCATTGAATACGATCGTAAACGTTGCTAAACGTGAGTGACGTCACAACGCAGATTGTTTTTACGCTGCGGCGTCACCAATTTTGTAGATCGATCCATTTAGGCAAAAACTAATTTAAATTAAGTGGTAAGAAGTAGTGCTTGATATTCTATAACTATTATTACAGGATAATTCTTTAGATATAATAGTCCCGATATTTTAGCAATAAATCGTGGAAAGCTGCTTTAAACTACTACTATTACTATTAATTACTATGAGCCCCCATGGATCCACTGCTATGCAAAAGCCGGCTATGGCTCGGCCTTTGATAATTTCCGTAAAAATATATTTTCAGAGACTTCCCTTCTACAAAAAATAGTATAGGGAACAACTGACTAACTTGATCACAACAGACCATTATCAACAATCATGTGGGAAACGAAATAAGATCAACTATCCTACAGCTACAACTCCAACAACATGAATACAACAAACAATGTGTTGAGCCACGGTTAATTAGCCACTCACTAAACAATAAAGGAATCACCTCACACTAGGGTAAACACACCAGATACCGGCTATTGGAAAAGTTCCGCTGAGTCAATAACCTGAGCGCGAACTTTTTCGATTAGTACCTGCCAGTAATGGGGCGCTTCACCCTACCAACTATTTACCCTTATTACGTCTTCGGTAATTATTTTAACCCTTGCAGAACGGTTTAGTGGTTAGGCGAGTAGTTTGGATTGAAACTGTGGGTTACGCTCGCTTGAGGTTAAATGTAATCTTGTATTAGGACTGCCAGTGACTTCGTCTGCGTGTTTTATTTAACAGCCGCGTAAAGTTAGTTACTGCTCCACCCCCGTGTGTAGTAGTAGTTGCAGTTCCAGAAATTAACGCGTTTAAATAATCAAACAAAATAATTCACCAGCTTTATTATCTTAGTAAAGATTTGTGTAATTGCTTCGTTAAGCACCAAAAGACTATCTATTTAGTAAGTAACAAAAATTAAAACTTGCCGGTTCCAAGACTTCCAAGACAATCGTTGCTCCAGGACTCGTCGAGCTTCATTGTACTGTGTTTTTCTGGTTGCCATCACAGTTGATTCTAGTTTTAAGGAGTTGCAGTATTTAGGAACAGAGTAGCGAGTTTTATGCCATAAACAAATCTGTCATGCATTTAGGTACTATTTAGTTGCGCTATTTTCCTCATCCTCCCATAAAACTCTAGTTAAATAGCGAACGCAGTCTAGAACTATCATTAATATGCAGTGAACATGACCGGACGTGTATCACACCGGCGCGGCGCTCTGGACTACTAAGTAGAACTCCATGTAGTTATCATCACGAATTACCCATCTAGAGGAAGGCAGTGATGTCATTAGCGTTAAACATCGTGAGAATTTTTGGCAACTTGATGACTTGAATTTAAATTTCCAATTTTGTCCGGAATAGATCATCGAAATTTGCTTTATTTTATGCTATGTTGATGTTTGTGATGAATTGTGTCAACTTTGACTTTCAAAGCATCTTTTATACTTCACAGTGCTGTAGAGGCTCTGGATAAAAAAGCCGAATACGAACTCTTTCTGGAAATTTATGCTGTGAGATAAACGATAAAAAAACATAGAATTAAAGTGTATATAATATACAAGTAGTAATTATTAATAATCCAATAAACGAAGTACCAAATAGTACCTAAGATCCCTCCACCTCTACTCACTGATATGAATTACATGAAAGTTAATTTTCCTCTCGTTAATAGAAGATAGATGTAAGTAGAACTTTTACGAATAGTACTTGCATTGTAATGCCGCGTGCGTCACCGTACATTACGGCTCGCTAGTCTGGACTGCTAAGCAGAACTGTTTCATTTACATTCACCTGTTATTTATTGCGAGGTTTTAATGCTTTTTTTGGCGCCACCCTTCTAGAAAATAACCTAGATTTGTGGGCATGTATTTGTTGTTTTGTTGTTCCAATGCAATTTGAAACGATGTCTTTTGGTACATTTAAAAACTTGTAATCGTTTTGTAGGATCAGCATTTTTTTATATAATGTGGGTTATGAACAATTTACTGATTATAAACCACTTTATGCATTACATCAGCATAAAGAGATTTATATTCAGTAAATAGTTAATGGTAATAGACGGCGAGCCTATTGCCATTAAATATTGTTATTGCATTATTGGTAATAGGCTCGCCCCCTATTACATGGGATCTAGAAACGTAAAGGCGAACTGTGGGTGTACCTACATTGGTACACCTCTGCCTAACCCTTCGGGGAATACAGGCGTGATGGTGTGTAATTGTTAATGGTAATATAAAATTATACATTTTCTTTTAAATTATGTGTTATTTGGGCCTCGTTTTTTAAGCGTACTCTAACTGCGTATTTCAACTAGCAATCATGGTATTTCACTTTTCGGTGGTTCTACCAAGCAGTTGAACAACAAACTGGTCAAATTTGTATTGCCCATTTTACCTATGACTATTCATTTAATTAAATTTTTAATTTTTAAAGCCTTCTCCACCCAACACACAACAAAGTGGACTAGTTAACGCGACCCCATCGCACTATCATTACGGCGTGAAGCTGACCCGAGTCAATAGTTCAATATTTATGAGCGCGGGGTCAGCAGAGATTTATGTGCAGGACAAGTGTCTGCGCAGGTAGACTGATTTATTGTGCTATCTGATCGGGGGGCTGAAGGTAATACGAGGGGGAAGGGCATGGATGGATGGAGATAGGAATGTTTTGGGATAGGTATGGTGGAGTTATGTACCCCTTCAAGATGGTTTTTGTCAATCGACAGCAAAGAGGTTTTCTGAATGATCATGATCTAGACGGTAATGACAACTCAAACTTATTTCAGTTGTCCTTGCCATTTACAGATGCTATAAGTCTCCGTTATCTCCGTTAAGTATATGATGTTTAGATCTTTACACTCTACTAATTCATCAGAATAGCTAATTGAAATATATTTTGAATCTTTTTGTCATTTTGATAAGGGAGGTCTAGAGTAGGTTTTTATGTTTTCAGAGCTTTCAACCTTTGCTAATTTCCCACGCCCTAGCATTGTTGATCGTTTTAAGTACTTTTTCATTAATTGTGAAGAAGACCACAGTTATTCCACTTTTCCATACAAGATTAATTTTTGTTTCCGTTAAACCTAAAAAGTACAATGACCCCAACTTATGAACCACATTTACTATGCGACTAACCCTGAAATCGCGAAGAAAAATCAGCTGATCCACAAACTTACAATTCGATGAAATGTCTTTCATTTTCTTGGTAAACAAGAACTAAATTTGTATAGCACTACAATACGCTACCTTATCCAGAACACCTAATCAATAGCAACAAAAAGCCAACGGCATCCAAATGCAGGGGCCGCCAACACCGGGCCGCAGGAGGGGCGGTAATGAGCTTCATCTAATTATCGCGACCGTCTACGTGAGCCAGTTGCTAACACCAGCTGCTTTGCATGAATACACGCACAAACCAAAATTTTGAAAATACTGGTTTATAACACAGTCACTTGCAAAATAGTCTGTATTTTATGGTATATAAGACTCACATTCATACCGGCAAAACTGACGTAGTGGCGCGTAAAAATGTCGTTATGTCATTGGTTGATTTATCACGCCATATTTGTGCAATAGTCGACGATAGCCAGTTGATATTATTGTTTTCGCGTGTCCACATCAAAACTTTCGGGAATAATAGCACATTACCAAATAATCGTGTGTTTAAAGTGAAAAGTTTAGTTGTATTTTCTGCAATATTCATTCATTTTGAGTTGATTGATTATTTAAGATAAAATTG
Source organism: Caradrina clavipalpis (assembly GCA_932526535.1). NCBI lineage: Eukaryota > Metazoa > Arthropoda > Insecta > Lepidoptera > Noctuidae > Caradrina > Caradrina clavipalpis. The sequence continues at coordinate 654,535 of OW052096.1, forward strand.
TGACAATTTTCGATCTTTTCTTTTGAGAAAAGTGCTGCATTTATTGCTACAACATTCTTCACGAAAAAATAAGTAAGACAATAATACTTATTTAGTTTTATATGTTTATTCAAGATAGAAACAACAAAATCTTTTAACATGTTTTTGAAATAGGTTATTATTGCTTAGAAATAAAGCTCAACAATTTAGAACCGAAAGCAAGTTAAGTTATTTTTAACGATATACTGTAATTATAACGTGTTTTGTTTTATCTTTAGTTGCCTCGTGGCTTATTGCATAGGTCCTTTTATAACCGTGATGTCCCGGGTTTAAATCCTGGTTCATGCAGCAAACGGGTTTATCGTCATTTCTGATTTAGACCATACTTAATAGCAACTGCGCGTTAGAAATTGTGCCCGACGAATAGCAGAAAAAACATAGCATGATGCTGTTTTTTTTTTTAAAGACGGGAAATCATCAAATTACTTCCCCCGCCCAGGGCGGGGCGGGAGGGAGTGTCAGACTTCTACTGACTAAAACCCGTCTATGTTCCTTCATGTGCCCTTTGCGTTCCGGGGGCGCGGTATCTCTTTCGAACAACCCGCAGCCCCGGCAGGCATCGGCCCTCAGTGGCCCCATCCAAGTTTGCTGACATCTCTTTGAGGCTCGCGTGGAACACGAACGCGCCGTTGACACGGTCTGTCGTTAATCAGTGAAAGTACGGACGGTGAGCTACCCATTGCTCACCGTCCACAGACCCGCGTCTACGGTGGCCGGGAGTCGTCTCGCGGCTCCCGACGCCCGGAGCGTCTACCGCGGCGGCTGCTGGGACGGGGGATTGTCCTCTCCCTCTCCCGCCCCGCCGCCTCCTTCTCTAGCATTACAGCTTCGCAGAAAGAGGCGACTGCTTCCCATTCCCTCTCGCTCCGGACCATGGCCTGAACCAGTGCCGAACGCGAGAGGGCGCCGCCGCCGATGGAGAACGAGTAACTAGCTTCAGTTTTCTGTATAACTTCTTGATAATTCAAAAGTGGATGGATTAATTGAAATAAATCCTTTGACTTTGACTTGACTTTAGTCTACCAGAGAATTGATTTACAGCTCTAAGGTTAAATACCATTTGCACGTCGCACACGCCGCCTCCTTCTCTAGCATTACAGCTTCGCAGAAGGAGGCGACTGCTTCCCATTCCCTCTCGCTCCGGACCATGACCTGAACCAGTGCCGCCACAAGGACTCGGCGATGCTCCGCCCAAGCGGGGCAAACCGCCAAAGTATGTTCAACCGTGTCCTCGGGGCAATCCTCGCAGTGGTAACACTCGGGCGTTTCCTCCCGCCCGATGATGTGCAGGAACCTCCCGAACTTTCCATGTCCGGTGAGGACCTGCGTCAGGCGGTAGGTGAGGGCGCCGTGGCGCCGCTCTAGCCACTCCTCAAAGAGGGGACTTACCGCCTCAATCAAGGCGTGCCCTGCACGAGGTTGCGACAGTCGCTCTCTCCATGTCGCCATGAGATCGAGCCGGAGGTCCGTCCGCTGGGCGGCAATTTGCCGCGGCAGCGGAGTTTCCCCCCGGCCCAGTGCCTCCGCGTGCCACTCGTGTAGGCGCGCGAGGACCAGCGCCTCCAGATCCCACGGCGGCAATCCGGCAAGGAGGCTCGCTGCCTCGCCGGAGATCGTGCGGTATCCGCGGATGACCCTTATGGCGATCACCCGCTGGGACGCGTTCAGGTAATGGGCGGCAAGCCGCCTCAAGCCCCGCGCCCACACCGGGGCCCCGTAAAGGGCCATCGAACGCACGACCCCCGCGTAGAGCCTCCGGCAGGAGGCGTTTGGCCCCCTCAAGTTGGGCAAGAGCCGCTTGAAAGCGGCCCCAGCCCGTGCCAACTTGGGAGCCAAACGTCGGAAATGCTCCACGAAGTTCCACCGGCTATCGAGGACAAGTCCCAGGTACTTCATCGTCGACCCGACGCCGATGGGAACCCCTCCTACCGTGATTTGGGATCCCGACGGTGGCGCGTTCCTAGGCCCATGAAAACACAGGACCTCGGACTTGTGCAAGGCCACCTCGAGACCCAATTGCCGGATCCTCTCAACGACTGTCGCAACCCCGCTTGTCATAAGGTCGGCCGCTGCCTCGTGCGACCTCCCCTGCGCCAGGACCAATGTGTCGTCCGCGTAGCACACTACGCTGGCGCCCTCGGGGAGGTCAGCACGAGAAAACCCAACACTTAACGCTATAATATAAACGCTATAATTACCTACAACACGTTCGTGCGTGTGAGAGAGATTTAGCAATAACCCGCGTCATACAACACAGTGCTAGGGCTATCTATGCTGAGAAATGATTACACAAAAGAATAGGTGACTATAAAGTATTATTGTGTAGTATTATTGTATGTACTGAAATATGTATTTTCTGTACACTACAAATTGCATTGCGAGGTTTAGACATGCGCGAGTATCGTTGAATTGGTTGCGGTAGGTATAGTACACTCAAGCGAGCGCGTGACAACCGACTGGATTCGTTGCGCCCGGGCGCAGGCGTGCCGTAGGCACTTAAGAGAGTAACCTTCAACGAGTGACGGAGGCCTGATAGTATGGCGTGGTGCGTTATTTTATGAATTGTTATTTTTATTTACAGTGCCGAATCCCCGTACCCTACAAATAATCCGGAATGAATGTTATGAAATGTGGACTATTTTAATCTTTCTATTAATTTGTTATGTATATTTTGTATTACAGCACAAAACTACTATACTATACTATCTAATAACACTTTTCTACAGGTTTATTTAATCAGAAATGTGTTATTGCACAGAAAACATCGTTCCAACGGCTTCAACATAAAACAAATAAATTGATTTGGGTTTGAACATATTTTTCATTAATATTATCTTAATCGTAATTGTGTTATTATTACAGATTTTTTTTTATATCTTGTAGATCATATTACCAGTTATACCATTGTAAAACTAAAATTGAGAACTACTCATTTGTATTATTTTGATTTATGTTCCTATTCATGATAATATACCAAAACTCATTTTGTAACAAGTCGAATAACTTGCAGTTTTTAATTATTAATTAAGGTATTCGCAGCTCAAAACCAGAATTTTTAGATTTGAATTAAACCTTTATTAATGTCCTTTCGATTTAGGCATTCTACTATTCTAATGATTAAATACAAGAAAAGTTATGGCAGTAAATGTTTTGTTTAATTTTCAAATAGCTCCCCTGCAAAATGTGTGTTTTTGGATTGTGCGGTTATTCGTGCAAAGCAGCGACCTGTATTATGCAGCGTCTGCCGCTTGTCTCCGCCTGCTAATGCCTGTAAACGTGTTTATGGAGTTCGTATTAAGAGGTTGAGCGTCTCTGGTATTTGAGTACCTACGTTTGCTCATAGAGAAGTAGAATATGAGAAGATTTTTAGATTAGACATGATAATTCGCGGTTCCGTAGGCCATACACGAGCGCGCTGCTTTTGGTTTTATACGACAATAAGTGTCACCCCATTTATATGTATAATCATTAGCTTTAACTCAGGTAATTTCAAATAAAAAATTGGTGGAATTTACGTATTTAAACCACGCGCTCGCATTTTGGTCTCAAATACTGGAAACTCAATACAATTTTTTTTTTTTTTTTTTTTGTTTTGTCATCATCATCATCAGCTATAGCCTGTATTGTTTTGCAAGGCTTTATTACCACATACTCCCTGTTTTAGGCCAACTTAGACCAGGTCTTTCCTTGTCTCGACCTTCATTCTTCAGTAATAAAGCTTTGTCAACAAAATATTCAAACACAAAAGTAATCTAAAAACCCTATAAAGTAAGTTAAACATTTACCTAAAAGGACGTGAAACATTATTCACGTTAAACGTTGAGGCCCCTTCGCAAAGTGGTCTAAACGAAAAAATACAATTTATTAATTTGCAAAAAAACGCTTGCGACGGGCGTCACCTGTCACGCGGCGTGACAACCCCCAAGAAACAGCGACGTGATGAATTGTTGAAAATAAAAATTACGACGTAACCGGCTGAAGGGAGGGGGTTGAAACACGTTTAATTTTAATCGACTCTTTGAAAGAGGAATTTTTGTAAATCTTGTTATTTGAGTTTTCTGTTTTTTCTTAATGCAGTCATTAGTAAATTGGTTTAGTAAACTTTGTTATGTGGTTTAAGAAAGGGTGAAATAAATTTAAAGTGCTTTGACAAAGTTGCTTTAGTCCCTTTTTGTTTGTATAAAAAAAATATCCTCATTACCATCTTTTATTTACTTAAATCCAAAAATGATTTTAAGACTAGGTATTTTATTTGTAACTATTTTTCAATGTTAGTTAAAATTCATTCTAAACCCTTTATTTACAAAAAACAACAACATAAAAGCTCTTAAAAACACACATTCTTCTTCAACAGCACGCAAACACGTTGCTGTCACGTCGCCCCGCGTCACGTGACACGGCGTGTCGCGCTTACACGACAGGTAACAACGTTTGCCGCCAATTTTTAACGCGCCAACATTTAAATTAAATTCCGGCGATGCACGTCCCGCCGCCCGCGCTTAATTCAACCAATTACGTGGAAATGCTTATCTCTTACTTACGCTGTTGTGCAAGGATGAAGCGTTTTGTTTTTGGAAATTATGTACGCAGTTAAATGTTTTATTGAAGATTGTTTTGTGCACATGATTTTGGTACGAATAATATTTTTTAAACGGTAAATATGTGTATTAATTGATCACCTTGTAATGTATACCTAACGTTAAGAACTCTTTGCTCTTGATTCTTGTTTTTATAAATATTTACGGTTTATGTCCAATCGCGTAGAAGTAATTTTTGTTACGTTTTTAAAGTTTTGTTTTTGTTGTTCGTTCTCATTTTTTTCCCATGTTGTAATAATTTCTTTTTACTCATTAAATTGTGTTGATTTCGTTTTCAAAGCTTTATTTCATTTCAACCACAATACTTATACATTCAAATGATCGTGTATTATAATTTTAATTAATTTGCTAAGGAAACTTAATAGCTCTTCCAATAGGTACGTAGGTACTTGGAATGGTTTTCCGCATCTTTCTATAGAAAATCTCTTCGTTTATAGCACCAGTCACATTAATGTCAAATATCTATTTAAAGATCATTAGCAAAATTGCAACAATCCGAATTAATTGAAGCTGTGAATGGCAAAAGGTTACCAAACATATTTGCCTTTTGAACTTAGGTACAAGTTAAAATGACATTTATCGCTATAATCATAAATATCGTTATAAATTATCATCACTACATTAGTTTGCTTGTGCCTAACTTTGTTTGGTGCTAAGCGAGAGTTTGTAAGTTTTTTCCCATAGGTATATTTACCATGATCCTTTCTATGTAATTGGTGATAAATCTTCATCTTCGTTTGTTGTTTCATGGTGTCAGCTGTTTTGTTCGACTGCCGAGTTATTTGTTCTTACACGGTGATTTACACAAAGAGTAGATAGGTAGGTATATATTTTTTAATGTTATCAAGGACGTAAATAAAATTGAAAAGTGAATTCCACAACTACTATAAACGCGAAAGTTTGTGAGGATGTATGGATGAATGTTTGTTACTCTTTCAGGGAACCTGTTACTGTGTATTATGTATGTTATGAATAAAGTTTATTACATTTAACCTAGCTCTCCTCTATTGACAGAAAAACCTGCGTTCTAGCTTGCAGCGAATCTAGTAGCGAAGACTTCCCCTAAAATAAACATCATTTATTTTATACCTACAACAGATAGTTTACTGATCATTCTGCTGAGATAGTAGAGATGCAGCGCGTCGCATCTAGAGACACGCCGGTACGTATGCAGCGCCGCTGTGGCAGGTTACTTTGGCAATGTTCCCTGCGTAAGATAGGTGTACTGCTTGGACTATGTTAGGCTGGACATCCAGCTCAACGATATTATTACCTAAAACTACAATACTGCCACAATCAATTTATGTAATTGATCTGAAAGATCATTTTGATAACCAGTGGTCTAGGCTGTCTGGCCTGGGATATTTTTCTCTATTTAAGATTGTTCATTTATTATCCATTGCCTGTTCTGTGATATTGTTACATGAAACATTGCAACTTACAATTATCAGCCCGTCAAAACTATACCTGTATAATTTCACGGGTCTAAGCTTGTTATAACGACTATAAAAATAACTCAACTGAATCAATATTTAGAAACATACCAGCTAACAGTGGGTGTATAGTATGTACACCCACTGTTCGCTGGTATGTCTTCCGGAAAAACAGGTGTGATGGTATTTTTAATCAATATTTAGGTCAGCACATTTCCAAAATGTAATAAAAAAAGAAAATTCCTTATCCACTTTTCAACAATCCAGGGACGCAGTTAGTTGGTTTCAACTCGGCCATCCCCGTCCCTGCAAAATAAAGAAACACTCGCAGATATATTTCAGCCGGATTGTCTCTCTGTCGCTGTACACCCACTGAATATTGTTTTAAAATATTGTCACTTTCGGGACTGAACTCTTGTTTAAATTAGGTTACTTTGTTTGTATAGTTGTTGCTTTATCTGCCTAGATTATAGACTGACTGCTCACTTTTTTTTCAGTAATTGAAAATTTTGCCTTTCATAAGGAATTTCTCCTGTATCATGGGTGCGTTTACAAACATATAACCTCACATACACAAACAACCAAACTCGGAACGACTACCTGTAAATCATACAAATATTTTTTCCGTCCTGGAATCAAACCCGACTCCGGAGTGTAGTAGCTAGTTGATCAAAAACCATTTTAAGACCATCTAAACTGTTGTTTGAAGAAAATCCCTCTAACATTTAGGTAGACAAATAAATGTGAACACAAACACAGTGTTTTCCCGTAAGCTGCTGGGGCTTGGAGCCAAACTCTTGGAGATAAGGTAGCACCTTCGCGCTAAGTCTCAATAAGCGAACCATTATTACACGAACACTTGAGATATGGCGGAACATCCGATGAGGTTGGCGTAACGAGTGTTATAATTCTAAAGATCTATAGAGATGTGGGTGGGGCATACCAATATTGACAATTAATATAGTGTTGATAAATAAAATCAGTCTCTCTCATGTATAATTTTCACAGTCTTGCTCAAGGCGGACTGGCGATTTCAGACCTACCTTAGAAAGTACTGGATTGTAGGAAATAGAAATGTCACATAGGTGTAGGTACTGGTGCCCATTCCGAGTTGCTCATAACCTCGTGTTTGAGTGGCGGAAACCTTTAACCACTGGGCCATCATGTCATTTTATATGCACCACTGATAGTTGTAACAAAAACTACTGGAACTCCACGTCGTGGTTCTGTTATTCACTCTGCCTATTAGTCTGCAATAGAAAAGTGTTCAATCTGATATTTTTAAACAGTCATCGTATATTTTTTCCTGCATTACATTCTAAAAAAATCAACGCCTTAAATCATTTCAAAATATACGCATCAGTTCAATTGGTTATTTCAAACATCGTAGGTACTTTCAACACAACATAAAACCTCAATCCAAATCATAAACCAGCCGCGTCCTCAACACACAACGATCATAAAACTACATTAAAGCCACAGAATCTAACAAAATAAATATAAGCCGGTACCTACGTACGTGCTCACCCCCTCACATATTAACCTTTATGATCTAATTTGGCAATGGTCGAAGCTATTTGGCAGAGGAGCCGTCCTCTCATCCACAATATTACATTCAATGTCCCGTGCGCCATACAACAGGTACTGGGGGATATAAAAAGAAATATGGACTATGAATGGCTTTGGATGGCCTTAAGTGGGCTTGGATGACTTTAAAGTGAGTTTGGAAGGCACACTTTTTTATTTTTTGTGTTGTTGAAAATTTTAGGGTATTAAGTTTTGAGTAAGAGGAAATGTTGCTTGAAAGCTTAAACTATTGGTTTTATTCGTTAATTCAATGCGATTTGATTACACATTACACATGAATAAGAATTTCTGTGTTAATAACAACACATTACACATTGGCATAAGACTTTGTTTCAGTATGATTGAGCCTTTAAATTACTGAAATCTGAATTAAAATATTACAGGAGACTTTTCATTTTTTTTTGTAAATAAGTGGATGCAAGCGTCACGTGAAACAGAATAATATTATTTAAACATTAGCTTCTGCCGGCGGCTTCGTCCATGTAAATGACAATTATCGAGTATACCAAACACCTTTTGACATCGGCATAATTGTGGCTTCCTATCAATGAAATAAAAATAATAATAATAAATAATAAAATTGTTTATTTATTGTTTTTTTTGTTTGTTTTTAAATAACTATTGTAATCGGCGCAAAACGTTCAGAGATTATTAACTATTAGAACACTTTAATACATCAGGATAGAAAATATCTACATAACAATAAAAATCAATACAAACGAAACCCAAAAACTTTACAAAAATATTTCAAATTTCAGAATTTATGGATTCTAAATATCGATAAATTCTACGGCCGACTACTATTTCTTCCAAAAACCATTAAAGCCACGCCACAATTCAGACACTAGAAGCCACAGTTTTGAACTAAAACAGTAATTTCCTATACAAAATAAATCTGTAGTGGAGTAGGTACGTGGCAGGCAGGCTGACAGGTTACTTTGGCAAGGTTCCTGGTGCTATAGTACCGGTGCTCGGACGCACTCAGATGAAAATGTTGGCGTTACTTGGGAATGACTGTGGGAATGTAGGTAGGTTAGGGAGTTTTAGGAATGGACTATAATATGTCGTTTAAAGTTTGATGCTGGTTATAGAGTTTTTGAATTAGATTAGATATTAATGCTAATTAGCAGAGAACCACGACCTATGCTTGCAATACATGCTCAGGGCTAGAGGCCTCATTAGGCGACCAGACTAAGGGCTTGATTCAGAAGGCAATACTCGAAGCTCTACACACGGCATTGTTCGAAGGTTGGCGGCATGGTTGGTGCATGATCAATCGCTCAGCCGCAGGGCTGAGAGATTGGCTGCTGAACTGGATTTCAGAGGTTCGATTCCCGCACGAAACAAATATTTGTATTACTTACATAGAGTTGTTCCAGGTCTACTGTTTGTATAAGTGAGTTTATTTGTTTGTAACACGTTGCAGGAGAAATTCATAGTGTTTTTAGTTTAAAAAAAAATATTCTCTCCAGAGGCCTGACCGCCCGGAAGCTTAGTTTCTTCGGACGGGGGGATCCATTTTTATTATTTTTTTATGTTATAATTTTTACACTAATAGGTATTTAAAATTCAATGTATATACGTATGTATACAAATGAATAACCGGAAAATACAAATCAATTAGCAACACATCGAAACAATCAATCTTTTACTATCTTTTACCCCACAACACTTGACTACAGCCAATTGTCTCGATACTTCCCTGCCCACACTCAGTCGAGCCCAGACGTCATAAAAAGGAAAACAAAATAAAGGTAAACAAGAAAACTGTTACCGGCCGAAAGTAATTTTGGCCGAAAAAAAACAGTAGCCATTACCATCTTTATCTAGGGTAAGTCAATTTTCCCCACTCTACCCTAAAAGTGCAAAATTAATAAGCAGTTGGTTCAAGCGATTCTCAACGTTACTGCTGGAGTAATAGAGGTGATGTGGAAGGTACAGATGCGTGGGTATCGGTAACAATGTCCAACCTGTGTATGTGTAACGTTGACAAGGTGGAGGATGATCGTATAATCCCCATAAAATAAGGTAGCGAAAGAAATTTGAGATGTACTGGGAGCAGAGTCGATTTTCTTACCGATATATTTATTTGTGGTTTTTTGCTGACCTGTGTTTTGCAATATTAACTATCTTTAAAGTTTAAGTAGGTCGGTATACTTAGTCTTATACTTCACACACTGTGACAATTTTAGTCTCTACCTAACATATCATACAAAACATAACATAAAGGGTTTTTTTTTATAGACGTGAAATCATCACATAGCTTCCCCCGCCCTTAGTGTCAGACTTTTACTGACCAAAACCCATCTATGTTCCTTCATGTGCCCTTTGCGTTCCGGGGGCGCGGTATCTCTTTCGAACAACCCGCAGCAACATAAAGGGTTAGGCAGAGGTGTACCAATGTACACCCACAGTTCGCCGGTAAGTTTCTACCTATTAAGGTTTTAAACAACATACAACCCTGTGACAGACGGACAGACAGACAGCGGAGTCTTAGTAAAAGAATCCCGTTTGGCACCTTTTAAGTACGAAACTAAAAAAAAACAAATTGATTTCATTTGTATATCGTCGGTTACAATAGTTAACAAACTAATAAAGTATCTATACAGGGAATGAAAATCTATACTGTGAATAAATAAATCGAAGTAGGTACTAATGAATTTTCATGCAGTTCTCAATACGCAGGCTTAAGTACAATTTATATCTCTACCTCATTTATCCAACACTTAGAAGAAGACACACAATGCTCAAAGAAAGAAAGAAAAAAGATAAAGAAAACCTCTTTTCCTTGCCCTCCCGGTGTGCCGTCCGGCAGTATAATCCTCGGGCCCGGTATCTCGGCCCGTCCGACCGGTCCGGTCCGTTTACGGCGCACGTTAATGGCAATCGCACCTCCGACACGCAGACCTGATCGTTTTCCTATATCTTTAAGTTACATAAATTCTTGGTATACCTCTGTCTTTTATTTTTCCAAACATCTTTGCTGTGTTTCTTCTGTTGTAGTGAAAAGACAAAACTAAGATATTTTTTATTATTATTTTATTGAAAGCAGGTAAATACTGCAAATGTAAACCAAATGTTTGAGCATTAAATTGTAGAACATTTAAGTAATTGACCTAAATAATTCCAGCCTTTTACTGTCCCACTACAAGGCAAAGACTTCTTTTTGTACAGAGAAGGTACGAGGATTGATCACCACTCTTACTAAAGGCGAATTGGCAATTTCAGGCTATTATTAATTACATATTCAGGATTTCTTACAATGTTTTTCTTAAGCGATGTCCAAGATAAACTAAACTGAACTAACTAACTGATAAACTAAGAAAGTAGGTACACATGAATTAAAAAAGGCACATTGCACATTGGTACAAGACTTGCCTGGTATCGAATCCGCAACCTTGTGGTCATCAGGACAGCCAATGACTTAAAATAGTCAGTAATATAAGTCTATAGTGGTACTTGGTAGTAACTTTCATGAACACAAAGTATTTCTTATTCACCTTAACAATTCCAACTGGAATTCTGAAACAATAAGTTTAATCAATTCAAAACCACTGTAGCCAATTGTCAAAAGATAAACACTTGCCACTAAGATGAGGTTCCAGTTAAACTACTAACTATTACGGAGAGGTAAAGTCAATGAGATCGGTCGCTGCCGGTGCGCGGCGTATCTCCTCAGCCCCTAATAGCGTTGTCCGAACGATGCTCCAAAGATTCATTGGAGGTGCTTTCCATTTGTGTCGACACATATTGTTTCCACAAAGTTAAGTAAAAGCCACTAAGAGAACTTCTTCAGGGAAACTGCATTCGTACCTTGCAGAACACATAGCATACGGTATAGCGTTAAAACTGTCTACAAATAATTGTTAAAATTGCTTTGTTAATCATATCACAGAATCCAGGAACAGTTTGCAAAATATTCTTTAATGCCTTAACTACACACTTTTCCCTTTATGACTAGAAATATGTGTGATCTTTCATTTCTTTAGCACAAGCACTAACAAGCTCATCATCATCATCAGCCTATCGCAGTCTACTACTGGACATGGGCCTCTCCCTACGCGCTCATCGTACTTACCTTTATCCTTCTCCAACGTCATTAACATATAAAATGTTTGTGTCGACACATATGGACAATTGCATAGCATTAGTGTCTACCTCAAAGCTAATCCTAGTCGTTACACCTCATTGAGTGGCCACGAAATACGAGACTGTGGCAATTATCAAAAGTATAGTCTTCTCGATATTACTCTTGACGCCACAATTATAGCGATTCACGACCAACATAGGGATAAATTTAAAATTAGTCTACTATTGTTCAAAAACTTAGCATCATCATCATTATACCTGTCAAATCTAGTGTCCTAACCGAAATTACGTAGGCAGTTAAAACGCTCCGGAGTATTACATAACGTGTTTTTAACTTGAATTATTTTGCTCATTATACATCATTTATTATGAGGTACGTTATTGTTTAGTAACGTTGTTTAAAGTGGATAACCTGATTAAGACCGCAGGAAAACGCAGGATGCAGGCTGCTTTCAACCGGTCTTTTTGTAAATCTATGAGGCAGGCCTATGTCCAGCAGTGGCATCCTGCTGGTGATATGATTAGGTACGTTCAGATGGAGGATTCTTTTTTGGTACAGCCTTATTGCACTATCTTCGGGTCAGCTCTCACACAAATGCGACGCGACTGGGTACGCATTTTCTAAATAGCGACTCAATATCGAATTTATTTACTACACCATAAAGCTAAGAGACAAACAAGCTAACCATTTAAATGCTCTTCTTTCAGTAATTTTTACCAAAAACTGTTCCTCATTATCCTTAAAATGACCCCCGCCAGTGTAGGAGCCCCACGGAACCTATTTGCAACACTATCGTCTTAAGAGATTTCCCGCGGCGTCCGTACGAGCCCGTACGTACTCGTACGTATTGTGTGCGAGATCTGTGGCTCAAAGTATTGCGTTAAGTGCCCACCTTGATAGCGCAACTGATTCACTAATAAAACGGCGAGCTTTGTGCTCTGTGAACTATGAAGTGGAGAAAGTTACATTAGAGAAAATTTACAGAGTGAAACAAACTCGATTTAATGTTTTTTTTGTTTTTTTGTTTTGTGCTTTTCCGACGTTTGAGTATAGATTTTTCTAATGCACTAAACTTCAAACTCTTGTCAGAGGTTCCTTTAATAGAAATTCTATTAATTCCTGATTTGGAAACCATTATGTCTAATATCAGGGGTCCATTCTAGTAAATTTAGGAACATTTTAACCTCAGTCTCAATCTTCTGGAAATGCTTTCATTTTACCTACATTTTTGAAAAGTTTTGGACATTATTAATAATAATATAATATTTATTTGCAAGAAATACATCACATCATTGACACTGAGATGAAATTGCGGCTGGATTTTATTTACGATATTTTAGCCTTCTGCTTTGTCTAATTATGTTATTAATCCAGCAGGTTATCTTTTTTGCAAACAATAAAAATCTTTAAACTCACCCTTATTTTTCCCCACCTCGCCCCCTCCAAACATTAAACTATAGTAATAATAAATAACGCACAAAAGGTCAAAAGCCGTGTATTTTTTCTGTGCGCGCAGGTGAACGTAAATCACCTGTCTAGACGAGCTTTATAGCTGATACACGCACTATAATACACGCCAGTGGCTCTCAAAGTGCGTGGGGGGACTGCCCACGCGGAAAATTTTGACAACTATTGTGGAAAAAGAAGAATATGTTTCGAGGTTTTATTTATGCTTGTGTTGAACGTTTGTGTGTGTAATGACGATTACGTTGTGGTGGTAAATAAAGTCGTAAAGTTCTGAGGTAAAACTTAGAGTGGGGCAGTGACAAAAGGATTAGCTTGATGAGCGTTGGTCTTAGGTTCAATTTTTACGTAGAATTAATCATTTTACTGCTTAAAAAAGGTATTTCTATTTTATATACCATCACGCCTGTATTCCCCGAAAGGTTAGGCAGAGGTGTACCAATGTACACCCACAGTTCGCCACACACACACACACACACAACATGTTCGTCACAGTTCGTTCGTTCTCATCCAGCAATATCACCGTCTTTTGTTTTTTTAGCATTTGAGATTGGCTTGCCTCTAGTCTAGGTCAAAGGTGACAAAGACAAAGTCGACGATGGAGTGAGCTTACCCAAAAGTTTTAGTTTTTTCTTTCGAATCCTAGCGTTTTCTGACACTAAACACAAAGTTGGCACAGATTCTTGTACTGATAGTTCGAATAATTCCTTCTACTTTTTTTATTGGTGTTTCCATTTTTGAACCAATATCTATTAAACATTCTTTACATTAATTCAGAAATATTACAGAGTCGTAATGACTTTTGAGACTGTAATCTGTTTTATAACTAAACTGAAATCTTTGAGAATCACAAGAAACATAAGTTAATTTATAGTATTGGTCTGATCAGTAGGTATGTATCTAAGATTTGTTTTCTTCAAAACTGAGTTTTTTTATTATTTCTTATCGTGCTGTATAGGTACCGATTTAAATCTGATTTTATGTTTGTTTGACGTTTTCATTGCAGAGAACGTTTGTTTTAATCAATATTGGTAGATACATATATCTTGTTTAACCTTTGTAGACATCTCGTGTGTCTGTCGTAGACCAATCGTGGATTCCGCGTAGATGCATTGTGGACCACTTGTAAATCCTTCGTAGAGACGTATCGTCATCTCGTTGTAGACCTATCTCAGTTCCATCGTAGACCTATCGTAGTCCTGTCGTAGACCTATCGTAGTCCCGTCGTAGACCTATCGTAGTCCCGTCGTAGACCTGTCGTAGTCAATAATTGTCTTATCGTAGATATTGCGCAGACCCGTCATAGACATACATGCGTCGTAGACGGTATGTAAACCCATCGTAGACATTTCATAAAAAATCTCGTAGACCTTTCGTAGACGTATCGTAGACCCTTCGTAGACGAATCGTAGACCCTTCGTAGACTCGTCGAAGACCTATCGTTGATATCTCGTAGACTCATCATATAATTTAATATCTCATTCCGACTACAAAACTGAGAAACAAATTTTTAACTTACTATGATCAAAGAATAGTTTTCAGCTTACAAAACAATAAAACGCTATCAATCCAGCGCCATCCATCCAAAATGCGGGACCCATTCGCATATTCAGTACACAGAGTACTCATAAACAGAGAACCTCGGTCGCAAGGTGTGTGCAAGTATAAAAAATAGTGCCATTTATTAAAGGGTTCGTCCTTAGCACCCCGGACACGTACCACACGGGGTTATAGAGGAGGTACCTACGTATACCTCCTTTGATATAAAAGTTTTTCTATCCGATCCCCTCTCTCTATATTGAAATCGTATAGATTTGATTTCGTACGTGTTTTGTTTGGAGCTCGTGGTCAGGTTTTGGGAGGAGCAGAGGTTTGTTGCGGAAGGATGTTGGATGATAGTGCGATAATCAAGATACGCTTTTGAACTATAGTAAATGAGCTGTAAATAGTCGACTGATAATAATTGGTCAACTTTAGGCAACATAATAAGTAAGTAACGTTTTACAAGAACACAACATACCACAGTTCTCCGGTATATTTTTAAGTCCCATGTAATAGGAGGCGAGCTAATTGCCATTAATCGGGCACAAATCCTAATTCCGAACTGCTAATGCGAATTTCTTAGAAAAACCCAAAAACACTTTTTGCTCGACCTAAATAAGTGATTACCATTTACCCCCTATTACATGGGACCTAAAAACATACCGGCGAACTGTGAGTGGACATCGGTACACCTCTGCCTAACCCTTACAAGGGAATACAGGCGTGATGGTATGTAACATATGTATGTGTAGAAATACATAGACTGCCTTACTATCCTGAAGCCGCAACTTGTAGTATACGCAAACAAAATAAAAATAATTGGTTCATATAGTGAACAACGATTTCGTTTATAGCGTTTACACAATATACACCAATCACAAGTCACCCAAAATACCTTCAGCCAAACAATAAAATCGTTATCACATGAACCACGCAGATTCCCTCAAAACAAAAAGAAATTGATTCCGCCAATCGTATTCCACTATCTGTCAACAGCATTATCTTAACCCTGCGCTCACTGTTTGGGTCAAAATGATCCCCGTACCTGATGCGCCGTCACGTCGCCCGCTTTGAATGGCAAATCACGAGGTAGACCTTTGGGGCCTAAGAGACCCCGTATGAAAATAAAATGATTGCGAAGGGTCCGAAGGCAGTGTATTAAAATATTCCCCGAGGTTACGCACACCTGATGTTTGTGAAATAGTTGTCTGCCTGTTTATTTTGATGTTATCTGTGATAAATTGTGTGTGAGTGACTTTTATGATGTGAGCTTTCTATAGAGTTAAATTTATGTTTTGCAATGGGATCTTTGTAGGGGTAGGTACTTTTGGGTGTTTAGTTATTTATTGTCAGTATGGATCCCCGTAAACTATTGAGTTGGCGATATGGTATTATGCTTTCAATTCTTCAGTTTATTGAGAGTATCGTCTGCTGTCAAAACTGTTTCTCGTCTCATCTTTTCATATCACATGGTCGATCTACCTTGCTAGAAATAGACAGCTTACTACTAAAGTAAGCTTAAATCACTTTACCTAAGCTCATCGAGTGAGATTTCACAGAATAGATAAGTAAAAAAGAGTGAAAAATATTTATTAAAAAAAACTAAAAATCTAAATCTGATCTGATCTCAAAACCTGTAAATGACTATTTTTCTCATGTACGTTTGAAATGATCACAGATCAATAGATTGGTGACTGCAGTTACCTATACTAATAGATAAGGCGGTTGCTGCTCATCATCTCACATTATAAATAAATGAACCAACTCCACTGTCTTATCAACAACTAGAAATATTTTATAACCCAGTAATAGTCAAAGTAAAAGTAGGCACCACAGTTATACCTGCCCACGACAGTGAAGGGCAGTCGCAATGAATCGGCGGCAGCATTAGTTAGCATGAATTAAGTTTACTGCACCAGATTAATGAACATATCGCTCTAATTTGATGCTGAAATACAGGCTGTTCCGAAAATTGATGTAAATAATAAAAAAAAATCGTAGACTGCATTTATCAAAATGTTGCTTAGCATGCATTTTTTCTGAGTATTGCACAAATTGGGGGTCACTTTTGTTTAATTGTAACTTTTATTATCATTTTTATTAACCTTACTTAGGAATAGTTCTTTAAAAACTAGAAAAAGTATCTCATTCAGCTTTAATGAATATTAAAAAAAATATATTACCAGCCCGAAATTGTCCCATTGCCGTGCAAATGTCTCTTCTCATAAAGAAAGTCACACAGTCATTATAACTTTAAAATCCCACTTGAGCAAACGTATCGATCAATAAATCCCTATTTATAGATTTTGAATATTAAAAATACATACATACATACCATCACGCCTGTATTCCCCGAAGGGTTAGGCAGAGGTGTACCAATGTACACCCACAGTTCGCCGGTATGTTTTTAGGTCCCATGTAATAGGGGGCGAGCCTATTGCCATTCACCGGGCACACATCCAAACTCCGAGCTGCTACTGAAAATTTCATAGAAAAACCCAATAACACTTTTTGCTCGACCTGGGAATTCTACCCAAGATCTCTAGCGTAGCAGTCGCGCTTAGGACCACTAGGCCAACGAGGCAGTCTACCATATTAATATTAAAAATATAACAAGAATTTTGGTCTTTTTGACAAAACACCAGACAAAAATAAACAAACTATTGTACAACTCCCCAAACTACTATAAACCCACTCCGTATCCACTCACCTCACTAAGGTACCGTCCCCCGGTACCCGAATAAATTGCTCCGAATAATTCCACAATTAACATTTTTAATCTCGACGAGATGTTACGCGAATAAATTAAGAGATCCCACCGCTCTCTGATCGCAGACGGAGATAGCAACTCCGCTAACTGGTCGCTTTATCTTTCCTGTGCGATTAACGTGATAAGAGTTATCGTAAAGTAGGAAGAAGCTTTATAACCAGTTTCTCGTCAGAACTGCAGGTGGGCCTGCATTTTCCGCTACAGGCTGTCATTTGTACTATTAAGGGGACTTCACCGACAGCAAACTTCGTACAAACGTATTGAGTTTCCCGTCAAGTAACTCAATGTCAAATTGACAAAATAATACGTCTATCCAAATCGAAGGCATATATTAGCCCGACTCTTATCCTATTTATAAATTTAAATCAATTTTAATTACTTTTCGACCAAAATATGAATAGACTTTTGTATAAAGCGCGCTAAGCCCCTATAATTACTGTACTAGCTTCGATTGCTAAATCTAAATAGTCCAGTTTTATTTTCTCTTCTTGTATAATTAGGTGTCCATTTCTATAATAAAACTTTTTTTTTAACACGCTTCTCATAGTTATTTATAAACCAAACATAACGTATTTAATACTTGCGGAGGGTAATTCTATAAACTTTTAAGAAAGATCGCAATCTAAATCTCAATTTCAATCTGTCAAAAATATCTACATTGATTATCGCTGAGATAAGATTGCGACATTTTGAACCTTTTTAATTAGTGTAATATTGGTCTTCAGGAGTTTCATCTTGTATCCTAGTGCCTAAATCCCGGCAAAAAATCATCAAAA
The DNA here is from genome assembly GCA_932526535.1 of Caradrina clavipalpis. NCBI lineage: Eukaryota > Metazoa > Arthropoda > Insecta > Lepidoptera > Noctuidae > Caradrina > Caradrina clavipalpis. The sequence goes on from OW052096.1 coordinate 672,834, forward strand.
GTCAGAAAATAAATGAAATAATTGACTCCATTCCATTAGGGAGTCGTTTATCTAACCCGCTATCAAAACTATTCGGCGCAGTAAAACAGCGGCGCAATAACACGGGTCATACATCACGGCCGCGCCCCACGGCGGCCGGCAGGTGACTGATTCACTGGACACAACAACCGCCTGAAATATGGTAATGGCGGACGCGGTCGCGCGACCTGACTGCCAAATATACCTCTAATTTTACTATTGTACGGGTTTAGGTTTTTGGTTTAGGTTACAGAGATAGTTTATAAATTACAAACTAAATCTTGATTGAAATAAAGAGTGTTCATAAAGTTTCTTGCTTATTCATCTCCATAAAGACTTACTCTTTTTGAAACGGGAAATGAGCTTCAAATTAATAATAATAATAATAAATCTTTATTTATCCAAAAAACATACAGAGTTTGATATTTAGTTTATAAATACATTTATTTGTTTATGTTGCAAAATCTGTACAAGAATAATACTCTACCTCTTAAGCTAGGGTATACCTGTATTTTAAGAGGTAGTTACGGTAAATAATCAACAAAAACTTATCTCAAGTGGACTGTGTCATTCTACTGTATGGTAAACAAAAGTGAGATGGTGTGTTGTGTGTGAGTGGTGTGTGTGTCAGGGTGAGTGTAGGTGTTGGTGTATGGGTGTATTATACAAGAAAGGTGAGTAAAGACTCCGTATAAGAGTAATCCTTGAGGAGCAGCCACTCTATTACTTTAGATTTTAGTGCATGCGAGTTTAGATTAATAATATTAAGGTGTTTGTTAATGTTTTTATAGATATGTGTACTTAGTATATAATATTGATGTTTAGCGAAGGAGGTCTTGTGTTGGATATTTGGTGGAACGTACGTGCGTTTGTTTATCATACGAGGAAGAAGGCTTGCGTGCTTTCTAAGGGTGGATTTAAGCACATAAAGCTGACGAACCGTAAGTACTTTACAGTCAGAGAACAGTTCAGTTGTTGGATATCGATAGGGCTTTTTTGCCATGACCTTAAGTATAGCTCGCTGTGCTCTTTCCACCCTCAGAAATCTAGTCCTAGCAGCACCGCCCCATGTAACTATGCAATAACCAATCACTGATTGGCATAGTGCAAGGTACACCATCTTAAGGGTTTTTAGGTCGGCGGATATTCTAAGGGACTTAAATATATGGATAAGACGTAAAGTTCGAGTGGTGACGGCGTCAATTTGTTGGTCCCATCTCAGTCCGTCGTCTATGTGTACTCCGAGGTATTTAACGCTTTCAGATCTAGTGAGCGGAGAACAAGTGCATGGGGTGGACGGGTTTGTGCAGGAATGAGGAGTTATACTAAAAGAAGGAGATGGTTTAGCATTTCGTCGTATAGCAAAGGGAATGTAAGTAGTTTTGTGTAGGTTTAAAGTAAGAAGGTTCGAGTTTAACCACATCATAACTTTAGCCATGGCCACCTCCGCATTTGCTTTCACAATGTCCCAGGTAAGCGTAAATTCTAGTATTTGGGAGACTCAGTCTGCAGAGGTCATTTACGTAGATCTGAAATAGAGTCGGGGAAAGGATCCCACCCTGGGGAACACCATAGGACACGAGAAACTCATCACTTAGGTGAGTATCAATTTTGATACATTGCCTACGATTTTTTAGGTAATCCTTAAATATCTCCAGCGGCATTCCACGCACACCGATACTTTCTAGCTTCGTAATGAGTTTGGGAACAGAGACTGTGTCAAAAGCCTTCGAAAGGTCCAGGAATATACCTAGACATTTCGATTTTTTATCTAAATTTGAGGCAACCTGTTGCGTGAGGTCTAGTACTGCATCATCTGTAGATAGACTTGTGCGAAATCCGTATTGGTTATTAGCAATAAGCTGGTGTTTGTCGAGGAATATTCGTAGAGAGTTATTAAGGATTTTTTCGAGGACTTTAGAAAGTGCAGGTAGGACCGATATCGGTCTGTAGTTATTAACACAATCTCTGTTCCCTCCCTTGTATATTGGATGTACCACAGCTTTTTTAAAAGCCTCCGGAAATACACCCTCCTGTAGGCAACGATTAAAAAGGTAAGTTATTGGGGGAACCAGTACATGACGGCAGCTTTTTAATGTAAACGATGATATGCCGTCCCAGCCGACTGCACAGTCAGAACGGAGTTGTAGGATTAGAGACTCAACCTCGGCTTCATGTACTTCCAAGATGGTAAGAGAGTTCACAGGTGAGTTTCGGGTGTCCGTAGGTGAGGGTGAGGGATGGCTACCAGCCGATGATGTTGCAGTACCATTTATTATTTTTGAGGCCAAATTTTTGCCAATGTTGGCAAAAAATTGGCCCACCTCATTTATCGCCATTTTTGGGCTATCCCGTATCGTGAGTAGCTCCACTGGGCTAGTTTTTGATTTATGGGTATTGGTTATTTGTTTGATAACTTTCCATAGGTCTTTGGGATTATTTTTGGCTTTTTCAAGCTGACCGGTTTCATAAGACTTTTTAAGTTTCCTGAGTAAATTATTGCAAAAATTACGATATCGAGAATATGTAGTCTTTAGAATAATATTATCTGGTGATTTTTTAGATTTTATGTGCATTTTATCTCTATTTTTTATACATTTTAAAAGACCAGGGGTAATCCAGGGTTTAATGATTCGCTTTTGCCTTGGCGTTTTAACTTGTTTTGAATGTTTTGATATTACTAATTTTATAATATTGATGAATTTATTCATTGCCTCATTTATATTCTCGACCTCATATATTACTGTAAAATCTACAGTTTCTAACTCCTCTACAATAGCTTTGTGGTTTAGGGTAGTAGTTGCATATAATTTGTGGGAGGTATTAGCATTTTTCAAACTTAATAGTAGGGGTTTGTGGTCCGTTACGTGTGCCTCTAAAACTAGTGTAGTAGCAGTTAGATAAGATTTGAGAAATATATGGTCCAAACAGTTCTCGTCTCGAGTGGGGAAGAAGTGTGTTGGCATAAGACCATGGGATGCATTTAGCGTGAGATAGTCTAAAGTTCGTTCATTCATATTATTTTGTTTTATGTCAATGTTTAGGTCACCTACAAGAGCGATATTAGGGCATATAGATTTAATATTGTCGTAGACATTTATCAGACTAGTTGAGAAATGGTCAAGATTCTCCCTCGAGTTTAATGAGGGCGAGCGATAGATTGCTACTACCGATATTCTTTTGTCCAAATGACACACTAAACAGTTACCACCGGCAAAATCTGGCTCTGATATTGTAGTTTGCAAGCTTGATTTTGTATAGATAATTATCCCGTCATTTTGGTTACAGTTTTTATTTGAGAAATGTGACTCATAACCGTCTAAAAATGGTATATTGTTGGTTTTGCTGAGCCAGCACTCGGTTAGGACAATAATATCAATTTCCACGTTTATCCGATTCAACAGTACTTGTAGGTGTGGGAAGTTTTTGTTTACACTACGGATGTTAATATGCAAGAGATTTATATTATTTCCTGAAGTATCTATATAGTTTAGACATTCTTCTGGAGTGCAGACAAAGGACTTTCCCTGGGTTATTTGATCAAGGTCATTATTAACGTTAATTAAGTTAGCCATTAGAAGAAGAAAAATAAGCAACAATAAGAACAGCTTGTAGAAACCGGTAATAAAAGTCGGGGGGGTATACGAGTTCCAATGGGTTTAAAATAATGAAATAATGAGGTTGGAGCCTTTAAGTGGTTGCATGTGTAAGTGTGAGCATTTCTAGGAGTGCGTGTAATGTTATTGCAGTTTACAGTGTTTTGGTGTGTGTTGTTTTTTTGTAAAAGGTAGACGTAAGTGTGTATAATCAAGTAAATAATTAATTGTAAAAAATTTAAAGAATATTTTTTTGTGTTTAGTTTAAGTGGCATAAATATCATGGATTTTAGTAGTCAGATATTCAGTTTGGGTACATTGGCATTAAGGTCTTGGATACATTTTTCTGAGTTAATCAGAATCTGCTTGTCACCCACTTGCTTTCGGAGGAAAATATTTCCATTGCTGATCCAGCAGAAGCTATATTGTTTATCCTTTGCAAATTGACGCGCCAAGTAGAACAACTTCTTTGAACTGGCGGACAGACGTTCTTCGACATAAACGGCCTGGCGTTTGCCTGGGACACCAATCAGTTCCGTGTTGAGTTTGTTTTCTTTCGAAGGTTTAGTTTTGTTATATGATCGGATAGCCATCAGTAGGTTTTCCTTGGTTTGTAATTTTCTAACTAATTAACAAAAAAAAGGTAAAATGTACCAAATGTAAAAAATTACCTGTCAATAGTTGAAATAAATGCTTTGAATTTGACTTTATGATGTCCAGTGACAGGTTAAGATCTTGTCAGACTTCCCAAAAGTTTGATCAAGTGTCAACTATGTCTGCAAAAGTTGACTGAGGCAAATAGTTGTGAGATGCGGTTACAAAATAAACTTCCACTAAGTAGTACCTAAGTGAAATACATATTTCTTAACAAAGCTTAATCATAGCATCCAGAAGAAAAAAGAAAACATAAGTCAGGTACATGCATCCAAAGCGCACTACAACCGCTTTTCTCAAACACTGAATGAACGAAACATCAGTAGCTCACTTCTTACTGTACTAACTGCTTTCATGAGTGAACTTATCACCTTTTACCTACTTCCCCAACCTCCTAAAACTCTAAATAATTCACCTCCAATAAAATCTATTCTGTAATAAACACAAGCAACAAGCCTTTGTCCAAATAACGAAATCCACGTACGATACGATCCGATGTGCCGTGTAAGCGCGAATTTGTATGCAAATTGACGCCGGCACCGCAGGTGGGCCCGTACGCGGCACGAATCCGGCGCGTTTTGAGCCGGAACGGTACGAACAGAGAACTGCTGCACGATTTGAGTATGCATAAATGTCGAGATTTTGTTATAGATAAATTAAAATGTGATTTGTTTTAATCTTTTGTGGCTTTTGAAATAAAAATATAACTAACTAGCTTCTGCCAGACTTCGTTCGCGTGGCTTTATTCATCCACCTTAAGTTACGTTTTTGAATACTGCTTCGCTCCCGTAAGTCGTAGCGTGATGTTATATAGCCTATAACCTTCCTCGATAAATGGGCTATCCAACACAAATGATTTTTTCAAATCGGACCGGTGGTTCCTGAGATTAGCGCGTTCAAACAAACAAACAAACAAACAAACAAACAAACTCTTCAGCTTTATAATATTAGTATAGATTAGTTTCTACCTTCGACAACGTCCGCATGGTAGTTTAGTATACCATACATCTTATTTTATGACACTCAACAGTAATATAGCTTTGTATCAGTAAGAATAATAATTATATTACATTATATAAAATAAGAATTACTGTAATCGGACCAGTAGGTACTGCCAGGGATTACCTCTTACAAACAAAAAAACATAAAAATAAAAACCTCACACATACACACATACCATCACGCCAGTATTCCCCGAAGGGTTAGGCAGAGGTGTGCCAATGTACACCCACAGTTCGCCGGTATATTTAGGTCCCATGTAATAGGGGCCGAGCCTATTGCCATTAACCGGGCACAAATCCAAACTCCGACCTACACCAAAAAAAAAAAACATTAAATGTCGTACATTAAATATAATTATAATGTTATTTTAGTTCCCTAATTAAAATCATTGTATAACGAATACGAAATTACACGGACATTATAGGCCAAATATGATATTCTAAAGCAATCATGACTAAAAACAAAACTCGGTGAATTCAGTTTTATTGTCGCATTTCACCAGTTTCTTTTCCAGTGTAACAAAATAGGAAAAAAAACCCTTAAAATTCTTAACAAAAATAAAAGCAAATTGGTAAAACTACTATCATCACGTTAAGGCGTGCGTCGGTAACTGCCGAAGTACTGAAACTGCCATCAAGGTGGACTTCGGTAACGGCGCTTGTGATAGGGATGGGGAAAGGCTCATTAAATTGCTATCGGTACCGATACCAAGACTTTGATACTTTAACTTAGATAAAATTCAAAAAGTCAGAATTATTTAGGTCTGACTTAAAAGACCAATTCATAAAGAATTGACGATTGTATGTATCTATATTTTTTGAAAAAATATAGTTAATGTTTGATGACTAACACATCTGTCTCATTTCACATCTAACTGTATGACATAAAATTCAAAATGGAAACCCAAAATTAACAATACCTACCGTTTCACCCATCCGAATACAACTTCGATCTTCTTATTAAATACAAACATCGTTTCAAGAGCACAATCACAAATAATCGTCTCTCCGCGAGTCTCAAATCAAATTATCGGTATTGATTGGTATCGGTAGCTCGCGGGCGCGTCCCTAGATATCAAAAGGGAAGCGAGAGTGAATTCCTTTCACCTGATAGAACGGTTATTAGCCAATTGGAAGCTCATTCCGATCCTAATAGAGGTGTAATAAAAGGGTCTTCTCTCTCTATTTTTTCTTTTATTTGTTCAAAAGGTAAAAATAAAAATTTTCTTATTCAATTTGCTTCGGCTCTGTCGTTTCAGTTTTATTGTTTTCTACCTTCGTGTTTTTTAGGTGTCTTTATTTTTTTTTTTACTCCTGTGTCTACTGTGTTCTTCTTTCGGAGTTACTTGTGTTGGCAACTTTTATGTAATTAGGCACATTTTAGGTTATTTTGCTAGCAATTGGTTAAAAGATGCTAATTGCTAACAAAAACGAATTTACACACATAACACACATAATGTGAAGGTACACTTTTTTTATGTTACAGTTGCTGTTTTTTTTAAACCATGGTTCTCTGTCGTATACAAATAACTAGCTTCTGCCCGCGACTTCGTCCGCGTCACAGTTGATGTGTTATCCTACGGGTACCGTACATTTTCCCGGGATAAAAAGTAGCCTATGTGTTATTCCAGACTATAATCTATCTTTGTGCCAAATTTCATCCAGATCCATTCAGCCGTTTAAGCGTGAAAGAGTAACAAACATCCATACATACATCCATACATACAAACTTTCGCCTTTATAATAGTAGTAGGATTTATTATTATTTCTACATATAATCATTGGCTTTGATTTTTTTTTCGTTAAGTGTACAAGTTTCACAATGGTTACCCAAATCTGGGCATCACTGATTTAATTTGTAAAAATAATAATAAACATAAGAAACAAAAAAAAAAGTAACAAATTTTTAAAATTCCTTATTTGAATGATTCCCCCTACAAATAAGACACCGCTACCATATTTCACGGCACCCATTTCCTAGCACATGTTTCATATACAAATGTTCTCTACGTAGGCACCACACTCGTCATCTCCCCTCGAATCGAAACCTATTTTTGATTGTTCTTGCATCTCTTTCACACACTTTTTCACCCACCGGTGTTAAGAGGCCTTTAATGACAGGAAAATTGAAACTTCGTCGTTTACCAGAAAAAGTTTGGGAACAGTCGTAAAAAATGTGCTCGCCAGATAATGTCCGAATAATGTGTTTTGAGGTAGATTTTTTGCAGAAACTTGGTCGAGAGAGACTTTTAGAAGACAGTGGTTAATATTCGTGCTCTCCCTTTCTTTTTATATTATATTAGCTGTTGCCCGATTTTGTGCGTATCAAAAACACCCTTAATTCGGCCCTGTCACAAAATCAGTTCTTAGACGTATCCTAACTACATATTATCTGTCTTTTGGCTCCATAGGTTTGCTTTTTACAAAAAATCTTTAAACCATGCAAGGAAATTCTCCTGTGTCGTGGCCGAGTTTACATATAATATAAACTGTACCCAAACAACCAAGTAGTTTTCCTAATGGAAAAACCCAATAAAACTTTGCCCAACTTGGAATCGAAACCAGACCTTACTTAAAGCTATCACCCACAAGCTTACAACCACGAGACTAGCGGGGCAGTCGAAATATGGTATAAATTTCCTGAATATTACCAACGTTTTTGTACGTTATTTTTAGTAAATTTGATAAAAACAACATGTTTTAAACATCCATATTATTATGTTTTATATTTACATCTATCCGGTATTAAAACACCCTTACTGTGTCGAACTCATACGTAAAGGTACATTCACACACAGAAGGCATGTTACCATAACCCGTACCTCAGGGCCGATAGGTAAAAGTGTAAAGTTATTGAAATTCATAAATCATGCGTCCGTGCCCAATATACAGGGTGAGCCGGGCCCAATATACAGGATGTGTTTAACAAATATATCGCGTGTAAAAGAACACGTTGAGTCGGAACAACGCGTTGGTAACGTGTGGTGCAAGTTACAAGATGGAGAGTATTTATTTGTGGGGAAAGTATTAATTCTTCTTACTACACCACTACTCATCATTATCATCATCTTCCTGCCCTTATTCCATGTTACTTGGGGTGGGCGCAATACGTTTTATTCTTCCATTCCATTGCTAATTACTACTCATAAAAACACGAAAGTTTGTGAGGATGGATGGATGGATGATTCTCTTTCACGCTGCAGCTGAACGGAATTTGCTGGAATTTGGTACACATATAAATATTGATCTAGTTTACCACATAGAACCACCATTTTTATTCCGGTTTTATTTTCTCGATGTATTGATTAGGTCTTATCTCCATAAGACATTAGGACTGATTTTTGTTATGCAATTTCTGGGTTGGTCCCTAAATTGTTGACCCCTTTTAAAAATTTTAGTAAATCTATACTATATAATATTTAAAGAGGTAAGTTTTTTTTTTGTTTGTTTGTAACGAATAGGCTCCGAAACAACTGGACCGATTTTAAACATTTTCTTTCCACGGCACGGGACCAAAGACGTAACTTGGCGGGTAAAGGTACCAGCCACGCGGACGAAGTCAAATAAAAAATAATGTTGTACATCTCTCCTTTGAAAACCTCTAAAAATTTTCTCCAAAAACGAACACTACCTTCAACACAAACGCCGTCACAGGCTCACCCAATCCGCCGCCGCCTCTCCCTCCGCCCACCAATCACGTAGCAGCAATAGATCAAGTCCACCTGTAATATTAACGCTTCACTATCAGGCGCACATGGCGACGTCGCCGCTCGACTAACAAAAAGTATTTGTCAAACACTCTGATGTTTGTTTGAGTGGAGTGCGTGAACCCGACTGGGTTGTGTTTGGATGCTTGAATTGGGGTTTGTTCTGTTAAAATGAACTAACCCAAAATATCTCCCACTTCAAAATTGTTTTCTTTTTCGTAATTTTAATGATTCTAATAGAGTCAAAGTCAAAGCATTTCTTTGTCAATTAGACCATTTACAGGCACTTTTGATTTGTCAATAAGTTATACAAAAATTTGAAGCTAGTTGCTCGTTCCAAAACGTAGGTCCCTGTGCCGAAGAACGAGCATGAAACACTATGGACACTATTCACGATTAGATTTTCGCAAAATATAGGTTACAATATTCTTGTTCGACTTGATAAAATCCTGTCGTATTATTATACACTATTTATGCTATTATACTTATAGGTTATTATTAGGTTACATAACATCACGCTACCTCACACTAGAATGGAGCAGTAACTCAAAGCGTAACCGCATGGTACAGCCAGTGCAACATATTTGACATACGAGTATTGATTTAGTTTGACGTAATAATTTAACCGTTACGGATTTGTTTGTGGGTTGCCTTAAAGCTGCAATAGGCCAAACGGTCTTGGAAGCAAAAGATTGTAAGTTAGATCGCTATGCGTTGCAATATTCACATAACAAGTTAAAGATGTAATTCAATTTATTTTACAAAGATGTAATTCAATTTAGGTAACGTAGGGGCTCTTATGCCCATGGTGACAAATGCCCTTAAATAAATAAAGATTTAAAAAATACCTGCCCCCCTAGCCAAGTCACAAACGATAATCGTAAACGCTCGGTAGGTACCAATAGATTTTCAACTTAATACCCAAGAGCCTTAAGTTGAAAATCTATTAAAGATTTCTAAGCGTTAGCGACTAGAACGAACGAAAACGCTATGCAATCTCCATTAGAACTTCAACTTAAAACCAAGCACATAAAGTTGAAGATCTATTAAAGCCTACTCAGCGTTTGCGTTTATCGTTTGTGACTTGGCTAGGGTTTGTGTTTTGACTAGTCTACGTTGCCTCTTAATGTTCTATACTTCATCCCTGACCATTCCCCACGAATTAAAAAGGAATTTGATCTATACAAATAAAAAATAATATTGAAGTACCTGTTTGTAATATGAAAATAACAGCTTTTTAAATAATTGTAAATGGAACCTGTCCTTTACACGACAAAACCAATTTTCAAAGATGCTGTGAACTCAAAATCGCAAAATTACAATTGCAAATCGTAAGTCCAAGAACTACTACTAATACAGTTAAAATAACATAGAAACCTGAGACATCGACATAGCCTACATTTACACAATAACAATGTAAACATTTCTATCTTCAATCTCTTACCGGAGGTAAGGCAGGCAGTAATATAGCCATGCATTAACACCTCGGAATCAAAGCGACTTTGAAACCGCGCGTAATCTCCGCAACACGTCTGGTTATCTGCGAACGACGGGGAACGTGCTCTACTTATAGTACTATCTGTACGTTTGTATTTTGATACGAATTTTTGATATAGCGTATAAGATGACGAGGACGATGAGGGGGACGTTATCTCCCCGAAACTGTTTACTGCCGCAATGGAAGACGCCTTCAAGCTCCTGGAATGGCAAGGACTGGGCATCAACATCAACGGCGAATACATCACTCACCTTCGGTTTGCCGATGACATTGTAGCTATGGCAAAGTCGATGGAGGAACTCAGCATGATGCTCGATGGCCTCGACCGAGTTTCACAACGGGTGGGCTTGAAAATGAACATGGACAAGACGAAAACTATGTCAAATGCCAATGTTGTGCCCACCCCAGTCTCTGTCGGAAACTCGGTACTCGAAGTTGTTGACTCATATATCTACTTAGGACAAGTAGTCCAATTAGGTAGGTCCAACTTCGAGAAAGAGGTCAACCGCCGAATCCAACTCGGCTGGGCAGCGTTCGGGAAACTACGCAATGTCTTTTCGTCCGACTTACCTCAGTGCCTCAAGACGAAAGTCTTCAACCAATGTGTGTTACCAGTGATGACTTACGGCACCGAAACGTGGTCTCTCACTATCGGCCTCATCTCAAAGCTCGCTCAGCGAGCTATGGAGAGGGCTATGCTCGGTGTTTCTCTACGTGATCGAATCCGAAATGAGGAGATCCGTAGACGAACTAAAGTCACCGACATAGCCCACCGGATTAGCAAGCTGAAGTGGCAATGGGCAGGCCATATTGCTCGCTGAGCAGATGGCCGATGGGGTCGAAAAGTGCTAGAGTGGAGACCACGGACTAGCAAGCGCAGCGTAGGACGTCCACCAACAAGATGGACAGACGACCTAATAAAGGTCGCCGGAAGACGCTGGATGCAGGTCGCTTCCGACCGGTTTATGTGGACATCTAAAGGGGAGGCCTATGTTCAGCAGTGGACGTCCTATGGCTGAGATGATGATGATGATGATGATGATGTATAAGATGATGCATCTATACTAATAATATAATATATTATGATTGCACGACCTGGGAATCGAACCCACGACCTGAAGCGTAGTTGTCGCGCTTAGGACCAGTAGGCTAACGAGGCACTTAACGAGGCTGAAGAGTTCACTTGATTTATTTAAACGCGTTAATCTCTGGAGGTACCATTTGAATTGGAAAAAATCTTTTTGCATATACGCTAGACTCATGAGGAATAATATAAGCTAATATATGACATCACGCTACGACACACAGAAACGGGGAAGTATCGGGGATATATTTCAAAAATAAATCGGCATCACATAACATTCTCGCATACAAAATTATTGATCTAGCTTAGCATAGCAGCACATTGTTTATTTTATATTTTGTTTTGTATTCCTGTGGGAAAATATAGGAAATCTACGCAAAGTGGCAATATACTATATTTTTAATGTTTATATTACTGCTGCTTTTAATTCACAGCCCTGACATAACATAACCAATTTTAACAGCAGACACAATAGAGAAACAGTCTCATTAAAAACGCTTTTTTGAATTACAAAAAACTAATCCCGTAAGTAGAGCAACATTCCCACCACATCATAGTACACGTCTATTTACCACAATGGAACTCCTTTTTCGGTCCTTTGTGAGGCTAGCTTTGATTAACTTTGATGTAGGTGAGTGCTCTGAAGGTAGTCTGCTATCTGCTAATGGATTGTCTCACACACACTCCTTGTTCTACCAAACGATACCTGAAACCCTTTGACATTCTTGTTCTTTCTTTGAGCTATTGTGTTTCTTTGACGGTTTAGTTTAGTTCAGTGCTAGTATCGTATTTATTTGATAGCAGTAAATTAATTTATTGTTCCTATTGTATGTTGAGGAGCTCGTGGCTAAATAATTACAGCCGCATAGACCGATCTTCCGGGTTAAGCCACGCTTGCCGAGGTTAGTCTGTGGATGGGTGACCATTTACCGTAGCGAGTTTCCTCCGTGCCTCGGAAAGCACGTAAAGCCGTTGAACCCGGCTGTCATTTGTAGATCTTTGACAGTCGTTACTGTTAGTCAGAAGCCCGAAAGTCTGACAACCAGTCTTACCAAGAGTATCATATTACTCATTACTGGGTTGTGGAGGTCTGATAGGCAGTCGATCCATGTAAAATACTGATATTCAGCTGCATCCGGTTCGACTGGACCCCAACATAGTTGGGAAACGGCTAGGCAGATGATGATTGTATGTTGAAGCAAGTAGGTTTTTTTTGTGTGTGTGCTTGACCAAAACCCAATAATATTCTAGGTGTAAAGCATATGTGTAGAAGGATGGTTCAATAAAATTGCAATGGTAAAATCAAAAACGTATATTCACTATCCTATCCGGTGCAAGAGTTCCAACAAACAAGACGATCAGTCAGCAAAACATAGGTTTCTTGCAAGTTCGCTCAGTTCAGACTAGATTTAGCTGGGTCCAACGGGGAGATGGGCACCCTGGGGCTGGAATCCGTTCTCGTTGGAGATGTAGCTGACAGAGTAGGTGACGCCGTCGGGGGCGACATAGGAGTACTCGCCGCGGACCTCAAGAGCCTCTGCTTCACTTCCAATGTTCTTCAGCTGACCAGACTCGGCAGCCTTCTTGCCGTCACTGGTCTCCACACTGTTAGACAAACGACAGGTTTTACTTATATGCCACAAAATATAGCTTCTTTGAAAGAACGCGCTAGTTAGTCATTAGGCCCTTTTTCTCTTTTCAATACCTATTGTCTTATGTCTTGATACTGAAATAAGCGTCTTGATTGACATCGTTGGATTGGTCAGAGACTATGACGCCATAGGTAATGTGAAAACCTACAAAACAAATTTAAACATAGCGGCGAGCTGTGGGAGTACATTGATACACTTCTGCCTAACCCTTCGGGGAATACAGGCATGACGGTATGTGTGAAGTGAACAATAAAGTAGTGAACTTACGCGTAGTTGTATCCCTCGAGTCCGATGTTGTCGTTGTCGTAGCGGAGGACGACGGCATCCTTGGGCTGGTCGATGGGGATGGCCACGGCGGCGGCGACGCACAGGGCGAGGACGATGAACTGCACAAACATTATTATATGTAGATTTGTTAGGAGCTTAGGGCTATTTAACAACTGATGTATCTATGCATTAGTTTTTATGGAAGAAATCCTAATCCACAGGCTACTTTCTAGTGTTCCTGTACTTAAATGTTCCAGCTCCTTAGCGGACTGTCACAAGGAGCATTACAAGCCACGTTAATTGACTGATCTTTACTTTACTTTAAAACCTTAGCATCACCGATGTTGTACCCAACATTAATATGCCAGACATGTCTTCAAATTATTTTTTATGTCAATGAGGAAATAGTAGGATTCATAGCTTATCGCAATTTATATTCAAAAACGTTGGTGACCTATCGGTTATTTATATATAGCGACATAATTAAAAGGAGATTCAAATGTTAAGGTTGCGAAGCCACTTGTCATTCTAATAGCAATCCGTAACATCATCTAAATGGTAATGAAAAAAAGAGCGCACAGTTGTAAAATATTGATGCACAAAACCACGGATGATTTTTTTTACTAGTAAAGAAAACTTTGTAGATTACATTATCAAATTGTAAACAACAATGTGTCGCATTGCAAGTCATAAAACATCTATAGTCATGAACACTTCTGTTGAAGCTATAAGTTACGTTATAAAAGTAATAAAATGTTAGTAAGTAATAGTAGTCACATCTAATGAATCATGGATTGCTACGAGACATTCTACATTAATATACTCGTAGATTTGAAAGATGTTAACAAAAACAAGAAACGCTTTAATAGGGCAGCTTAAGATGATGAGTGACTTATCAGTAGGAACAATGTTAAAGTAATCAGAATTATTGCAATAGTATCAACCATGAGATTAGATTACATTGGCGTTTTATGTGTTAGACTAAGCTTACAGTGATAATGTTAACACCACATTGAATTATTTACTAAGTAAATGTTAAGTAGGTACTTGACCAATGCCTCGCGTCTAATGGGTGCCACAATATGCATGAAACTGTCATAAATATTGAGTGGTTCACATTTGTGAGGAGCGCACTATTGATATTACAGAATTAATGGCAGCGTAACCGTTTCACGGTCGCATGTGTTGACATTTTGCAAGTTAGTGCCACGCCTGCGCAGCCTGACCCAAAGGATTCTACTTAGGCATTGAATGGAGCAAGGTAATTTGGAAATATGTGGACATATTAAAATGGATCCAAAGAATTAGTAGTAGTAATCGGAAAATGTGATGGGATAATTTTAAAACTTGCCAAATTGAAGTCTTTGGAGACATGGTGATCCATATCGGTGAAGAACGATTATAAAGTTGTTGTTTAATTGATGATAATTGATGTTTTGAAAAGAACAAAGCAAAACTTGAAGGTGAATGAAACTATAGAAATGTAATAAAAGTAAATGATGGTAAACTGCAATGAGAGTGCACTTACGGAGTTCATGTTTGGGTTGGTGAGGTGGGTGTTTGTTGTTGTGGAGAAGAAGAGGATGCACCGGTGACTGTGATCAATCTCGAAATTTTGCACATTTATATACTTATACGTGACCCGACTACTTTGCATATATTCGAATGTTCGATTTTGCTTAACTTTATAAAGTTTAGCTAGCCTCTTTCATTTGGTGGACTAACATTTTCTAAATAATAGGGAATTTAAATATTATAATGAATCCTGCTAGAACCTGAAGTGAATGTGTCAACGTTTGTTGATTAGATAACCTTATTAGCAGTGGCATACGAGTCAATATGTAATGAACTTATTGATATTAGAATGTGCAACTGAGATTTTATTGTTTAATTAAGGTTAGGTATACTGAGAGTGCTTTTGTTTGCAAAGCTGATTATCTTTCTTGACAATATTATGTGGTGCATCGTATGAATAAGTTTAGATATCTGGTCCAATTGGCTATTTACTACAATTGTTGTCATAACTACATTCCTGATCAGATACCTGCAGTGGCATTCTATACGGTAATTCCACCGTCACTTCGACGCTCACTTCGCACTTTAAAGTGTCAAATAAAACAATGTCTGAATAAAACAATTGAATATTTGATGTCATTGCATAGCGACGTGAGATGCGAGTTCATGTCTGAATTTTACAGAATCGACGTACTGTTATATGTTTCTTTTGAAGTTTGAAGTAATAAGCTTTTAATGTTTTGCTGGCAGTGCTACGTGAGGCACCATCATTATAGGTATTGATGTATGTAATGGCTCTTAAATATATTAGAGCTTTTAAGAGGCTTATTCAAATTGACTCATAAAGCATCAGCAGATAGCAAATGATAATAGTCAAGTTAACTTTTGACAACCAGTGAATTGGCACCTGTTATGAGATGCTGCGCTTAAGAAATAACATGCAAGCTATAACAAATTAGGACAGCTCTTCTGTATTGTATTGTTACGGTTTGTGAGTCCACATAATATCATGCATGTACTCTCTAAAGGTGTAGGCAGATGTGTGTGTTCCATGTAATAGAGAACACAGCATATCATAACATACCATCACGCCAAGATTCCCCGAAGGGTTAGGCAGAGGAGTACCAATATATTAGGTCCCATGTAATAGGGGATGAGTCTATTGCCATAAATCCGGCATACCAAATCCTTACTCTACGAGCTGCTACTGAAAATTTTGCTTGACTTGGGAATCGAACCCAAGACCTCTACCGTAGCATTCACGCGGCACCGAGTGGCAACGAAGCACTCAACAAAACAGTACTACAAAGAAATTCCAGTAGAAAAAGTAACGATACTATTCCCGACTTGTCCTAAAAACAAAGAACAATATAATACATCAACAATACAGCACTAAAGAGACACTTGGCCTTGACATTCACTTTCCATATCGCTCGATCGAAAAGAAGATGATATTCATAAAATTATTTAACAGCTTGCAAACCGGCTTTGGTGATACCATAACGGTAAAAGACTATTTATATCTCACGTAACGGAGCCGACCCGAGGTTGTTGGTTTTACATTAGTATAGTATTAAACCTTGTAATTTAAAAATAGTATTATAGACTTTACTATTTTGATCGGTAATTAGTCATACTTTGATAAAAAAAAATCTTTAAATTCGATGATATTTCGTAGATAGGATTGGCAAGTCAATTTTCAGGCTTGTTAATTTTCCGTCAACTAACTTAAACTTAAAATTCTTTCAATAAAAAGAAGTTTAAAATCTAAAACGCAATTACAGTAAATTCACGTTTTAAAAAGAATGAAACTTATCTTCTATTAAACAAACAACTGATACAAGTGATGTATGTATGTATATTTTAATATTTAGCATTAAAGTTTAGGCCAAAGTAGCACACGACCACGGCTTTTGGTTTCACTTAAAATTAACAAACCACAAGCCTATTATATTAGTAAGCTACCGAGAATAATTATCCTGTTAAGGGTTTTCTTATTACCATTTTGTAGTAAGGGATAAATACCATACCTAATTGAATTTAGTCTGTACGTGAATGTGACTCTCTGTAGAGAACTAAAATCGTTTCACGCAACGGTCTCGTCTCGTCGATTCTAAACAAAATATTGATGGCCTCAGCTCTCACATAAATCGTAAAATTTATTTTATTTTCTTAACATTTTTAATATCAGCGATAATATTAAAAAAAAATTGTGTAATACCTACCTCTGTGATACATTTAAAATAAATATAAATGGTGTTTAGTTTGTGACAGTAATTAATTCGCTAAAAAGTCGTGTGTCTAGTGTAGACACGATGGCTGTTTCTTTTACTAGAGACGATTATAACGGTGTCTGTAGTAGAAATTCTACTTTTTGTTCAATAGTTATTTTTATAATTATGTTGAATGGCCATAGTCTTGAAGGTGTAAACCTGTTCTTTTTATATGTTATATTTTTTAATGTATGGCAGTTTATTTTTCTTTTGTCGCTTTTTATAAACTGCCAGTATCTCTAAAATAGATCTCGAATATGCAAATGAGTTATAAGTGCTATTTAAGGTTATTACACCGCCCGACGTCCTTGAGGATTTGACATCTGTACTATTATTTTTTAAATTTAGCGCCATCTACCGATATCCACTATGCTGCGATAAAAGGAACTTAACATTAAGCAAGAACACAGATGTGTCACAGAGTTGTCATTGTTTGTGCCTATTTTATTCGCTCTCTGAGAGATTTAATACCTACATTTTGTTCATATATTATGTATTATTTGGTACATCGTAATTTATATTTATTTTATTATAGGTACACGCTTACTTTTACATCGTTCTGGAACCAAAAGCCATAAACTCTGTCATAGTAACAGAAACTATTGGCTATATTATTTTGAATAAATAACATGAAAATTTAATTTGAACTGCCTCGTTAGCCTAGTGGTTCTAAGCACGACTGCTACTCTAGAGGTCCTGGGTTCGATTCCTAGGTTCAGCAAAAGGTGTTATTGGGATTGTCTACGAAATTCTCAGTAGCAGCTCGGAGTTTGGATTTGTGCCCGATAAATGGCAATAGGCTCGCCCCCTTTTACATGGGACCTAAATGTACCGCCGAACTGTGGGTGTACATCGGTACACCTCTGCCTAACCCTTCGGGGAATACAGGCGTGATTATGATTGTTTAATTTGCGAAATAGTGAGAACTCGAAGTAAATGCTTCTTTGCAGTCCATGCATATTTGCGTGTAAACCTTATCGACTATACAAATGCGAACAGTAGCCATTGAAAAATCCATTCATCGATCAGGCAGAAACGCACTAACATCTCGAATGACAAAAACTTTGACTTTGACTCTGACTTTGACTTTTGACAAAAAAAGTCACAAATTTTTAAATTCTTTGAAACGTGTTAAAAAAAATAACACCAATAGTAATTATTATTTAAGGAGATATAAATAATAATTAACTTAATAGAATATTTCCTATAAAATGAAAGAATGCGTGTGTGACAGATATCTATCTTTTTCCAAGTCTCAGTTTTGACATTTGAGTATAAAACAAACAAAACTAAAAAAGAATAAAAGTAAATACGAAAATGAGGTTGTGTATAATATGAAAAGGTTGGTGATGAAAAAGGTATGAATAGATAAAGATAAAGATAAAGATGATTTATTTGTCAAAAACATGCGTTTACACACCAATTAGTCAGGCATGCAGGGTATTTAAATTATAAACATATGTACGTACATGTTTTGCCAACTATGGCGTACAAATTGAGTTACGAAATACAAATACAAATACAAATGTCCAAGTAAAAATGTTTGCTTCATAAGCTTAATTGTCAAAAATCAAATTATAATGAAATTAATTGAAATAAAATTTAAACCAAAAACAATATTAGATAATCAAAAAGTATCATTCAAAAAGTCATTTACCTCATAATAACATTTCTCTGTTAATAAATTTCGCATCTTTTTTTTTAACATATTAGTATTTAAATCTTTGAACTCTTTTGGTATTTTATTGTAAATTGTAGGGGCCATACAGAATATACTTTTCTTCATGAGCGCGGTTTTTGCAGAATGCAAACGTAATTTGCTGTTGTCACGTCTGTTACGGGTAACGGTATCAGAAAGTCGTTGAAACAAGTCAAGATTTGATTTAACAAACATAACCGTTTCAAAGATGTACAGTGACTGTAACGTCAGTAATTTATATTTTTTAAAATAAGGTCTGCAGCTATCCGTCGGTTTTAAATGAAACATAGAGCGAATACATCGCTTTTGGGCCTTAAACGCAATTTCGTTGTCTGTGGAATTTCCCCAGAAAATAATACCATACCGTAGTACCGATGCGACTAACCCATGGTATGCAGTTATTAAGGTATCTGGGTTGAGTTCAGGTGCAAGTTTGTAGAATAAAAATGCAGACGAGCTTAGTCTTTTGCTGAGGTGCTCAATGTGCGTCTTCCAGTTCAATTTCTTATCTATCATAAGACCAAGGAACTTTGTGGAGTCGACTTCGTTAAGTACTGCGTCAAGATATTTAATCTCCATGTCACTATTCGGGGTACGTTGACCAAAATGCATTATAATTGTTTTGTCCAAATTAATTTTGAGATGATTTATATTTAGCCACGATATTATTGATGTCAATGTTTGATTAATGTTATATTCATAATTAATTTTGTTCTTACATGATATGGTCACAGTGCTGTCATCAGCAAAGAGCGT
This sequence comes from Caradrina clavipalpis, assembly GCA_932526535.1. NCBI lineage: Eukaryota > Metazoa > Arthropoda > Insecta > Lepidoptera > Noctuidae > Caradrina > Caradrina clavipalpis. Next base: position 692,554 of record OW052096.1, read on the forward strand.
CATTGAATGGTCAGTAGCTTTCGGCAAATCATTAATATATAAAATGAACAGTAAAGGTCCAAGTACGCTACCCTGAGGGACGCCATGTATTGGAAAACGTTTGTCTGAAATAAAAATTTCCTCTTTCTTTGTTATAAAATTGATTTTTGCAATTTCTGTGTATTGCTTCCTGTTGCTTAGGTATGACTGAATAAGGTCGAGTATGTTTCCCCTAATGCCATAGGCCTCCAGTTTCTGCAATAGAACCCTGTGGTTGACGTAGTCAAAGGCCTGTGTCATATCACAGAAAATAGAACAGACTGGGGTTCTCCTGTCTATGTTTTTCATAACCAAATGTAGGAAGTTATAAATGGCCATATTAATTGTTCGGTTTTCTCTAAACCCGTTTTGCTCGTTATTAAGTATTTGTTTTTTCTCAACGTAAGAGTAGAGTTCTTTATAAATGTATTTTTCGAAAATTTTAGACATTATAGGTATTAAGGAGATGGGTCTATAATTTGCCATTTGTTCTTTACTGCTTTTTTTGTGTATTGGTTTAATAATAGATATTTTTAGTGCATCTGGGTATGCTCCTGAAATAATACATAGATTGATAATGTAGCTTAAGTGTACACAGATATCTTCGGATACATACTTAATAACTTTGGTAGAGATACCGTCGTAGCCTACACTGTTCGTCATTTTCAAAGATTTAATAATTTTTTGTATATCCGTTGGTATACTTGGTGCTACAAATATTGAGTCTTTGCGACTTCGAATATGGGATGTAATCGGGACGTTACTTCCAGATGCTTCAAGAGGTTGAACTTTGTCTACAAAATAATTATTGAATTTATTAGCTATGTCAAGGGGATTACTTATTATTATATCGTCTTCCTTAATTATGTTAATAGAGTCTTTTGGGAATTGAGGTTTTGAATTATTTATTATATTCCAAGTGGCTTTTGAGGTATTTGTAGAGGTTTTGATTGAATAATTATTTTGTGCACGGCGAGTCAATTGTATTATTTTTTTAAACCTTTTTGTATAATTTATATAATTACTCCTGTTTGTAGGATTTGGTTTCAGTCTGTAACGCCATAAGAGTTTACGCTTATTTTTACTGCATAACCTTATGCCATGGGAAATCCATTTGGTTTTTTTTATTACTTTTATTGTCGTCAGTTTAAACGGAAAACAAAGGTCATAAAAAAGTTTAAATGTGTCAAAGAAAATGTCATAAGCGCTATTTGGGTTATCTGTTTCATATAAGTCTGAGAATGTCAATTGTCCTAGATGTTCCTTAAATTTAATCATATTATCAACACTATAGTCTCGTCTCTTAACGCGCCAATACTTTAAAATGCACTTTCTGTCAACAGGGCATTTCAATATTTGAGCTGTATGGTCAGACAGAGCAAACTCTATGACTTCTGTGTTACATTTAGTTTTTATGTTATGGGCAAAATTATCTATACAGGTCTGACTCTTAATCCTGGTGGGTTGTCTTAAAGCTAATTTTAGATGGAAATTTAATAACAGAGATTCAAATTCTAACGTGATGCTATTTTTCTTTAACACGTCTATGTTAAAGTCACCTGCAATTACAAAGTGCTTGTATCGTTTCTTACATACATTCGATAGTATTTTTTCTAATATTTCAAAAAATACAAATAGGTGATTCTGTTTGGGTACTCTGTATACACACACGATAACAGTATTACTCTGAGTGAGATGTATCCCGCAACATTCGACTATACCTGTAACAGATAGAGCGGCTATTTGTGGTATTTCTTGCCATTTATGTCCATTCTTAATTAAAATGCAAGCTCCACCCCTTTTGCTATCTTTTCTACAGAAGGACCCTGCTAAACAATAATTAGGGATCTGTAAGTGATGTTCATATCCTGACATCATGAAATGTTCCGTAATACATAGAACATCAATATTAATATTTTTTCGGGATAATTCGGCTAAACACACAGTAAGAGCATCTGATTTACTTAAAAGTCCTGCAATATTTTGATGCATTATCAAGAGGTAGTTGTCAACGAAAAAACTGATTTTCGGTTTGTACTTTGTCTGTGGGTTCGTGAGTCGTCAATATTTTTAAGTTATTATTTACATTATTAGCATTAGTCAACTGGATGTCAGTAATCAAAGAGACAATATTCTGAAAAATTATGCGTAGACCAAAATTATTTAGATTGCCAGAGCGTCTATAAAATGTGTTAAAGCTGTAGGTAATACAAGAATTTGTATCTAAAATATATGCATATTTGTATATACCGTTATCTTTGTAAAGAAGGTGATTAAAGTTCCAAATTCGCCAATTATACATGTTGGAATTTACATTGTACTTATATGTTGGCAGACAAATCACAATATTCGTATGTTTTATATCACTAAGTGTCTTTCTTATGTTTAATATAAGCTGAAGATAATTCTGACTACATTTGAAGTCTTGTTCGCCAATAAAAACAACACAGTAGTCGCTCATCGTAAAGTCCGCGAGTTTTGCGTGGATCCCCTTCAAAAGATTTTCTATATCTGCTTCTGGTTTTAGGTAATGACAGGGGGTGTATTGATCTGTAATAGTGTCCTCGGCAATCGATAACACCTTATTACATGTATTTGAGCTCAAAATGCATAGTTTATTTTTAACCAATTTTTGAATATTCTGTTGATTTAGGTGAGTCTTCGATGTAGTGTCGTTTTGATTTCCTATGCATTTCTGGGTGTTAGTTTTTACCTTTTTAGGATTTTTATGTGGGTTGCTGCTATGTTGTTCTTGGTTTTGTTGTATAATGTCCTGTGTCTCTTGAATTTTGTTTACATCTTGTATGATTTCAGTTTGTGTGTGCTTTGTTTTGTTGTTTATGTGTAGTTTTTTCTTCGGAGTGTTTTGACTAGATTTACCAGGACTGGACGTAGCTACTTTTTTGTACAGACTGTTTTTTTGTGCTAGGTCATCATTTTGACTTTTTAGTTTACTGTTTTCTACTAACAAGTTTTCTATTTCTTTATGTGCACTATTCAATTGATTTTCCAAGTTTTGTATTTTTTCTTTCAGACTCTTTACTTGATCGTCATCTTCATCGTCGGATATATCTGGCATGCTATTAGTAGTACACTCTAACATGGTCTGTGAGTTTGAAATTATATCACTATCATCGACCGTAGTATCCGATTGTGTCCGAACTCGGGTGCGACGGAACGTTATATTTTCTAAGAAATTCATTTTAAAACAATGTCAAGATGATAGTATTACGTTCTTAAAACAAAAAATATTAATTTCTACTTGTAATGGAACGTTATCAGTTGTTGTGCTAAAAGACCAGTATCCAAGTCGAGTTATTGTCAAAAGTGCAATTTCTGAACGAATTTTTTTCTGTCTTTGGTTAATGACCCGTGTTGCGATTGGGCAATGAAAACAGGTGTTCTTTGTTTACAGAAAAAGTTTGCAGATTTCAAATTTACAACTGTAATAGATTGATGATGAGAATGATATGACACCACAATTACTTTACTGGAGTTCCTGTGTTTCGGCTCCCGAATGATGTAAAAGTAACCGTGTAAATAAAATATTCACTTATCGGTTGTCGGAAACGAAAATAGTTAGGATGACCTAGCTTTCAATATTTATTTAACTAAGCACGGGTGCTACTATGTGGTACATTCTAAAGGTGATGACCAAGTAAGTGTTTATCGGATCTCAGTAACGGAAATAGTTGTGCTCATACATGATACATAACCTTACATTCTGAAAGTTTAGTAAGCAAATAATTAAAAAAGAAACACCTAAATCTATGTTCTCCGTGAAACGAAATTCTTAAGGGTAAAAACAATAAAAAAAATAAACACCAAAGAAATAATACATCTACTAAAAAAGTACGTATGTACCATAGATATCCGTGGTATTTTCCAATAATTTTGGAGAGCTCGGTCAAGCATTTGTTTTTTATACATAGGCATAGTAGTCAGACTTACTCTATGATAGATTCAAAAACCAAACGAAATTACAAATTTGTTTTATTTAATTACGAACTTAATCTCAATTCTTATTTTACGAAATATTTACATTTGTACTATTTACAATATTGCTTCATTCATAAATTATTCAAAAAGTAAACTTTTGGTTTTTATTTTGGAAAAAATAACATGCGTATAGTCCACCCTTGACAAGAGCCATCAAGGCACTGAAGTTTGGCGTCTCAGGCATAGCGGGGGTGCCTCGTGGGGGGAATTGATGAAATTTCGAGTTTTTAGTTATTATTACAAAATCTTAACAGAAACAAGAAAAAGTAAACAATGCGAATTGTTTGATATGTCATTACATATTTTTAGGTATAAAATTCATGTCGAACTATTCAGCCGTTTTACCAACAATTTGCAATTTAAATTGAAAAATGACCTGTTTAAAATATTTTTTTCCGAAATTTGGGCAAGTTTATTACAATTCTAATCAATGCGATCTGTTGAGGATGACTTTAAGTATAACATATATTTTTTATATGGAAAACGTACGGAAGGATTCCTCAACAAATTTCTTTAAACATAAGGTGTTTTTAGGACTTGAGCGATGTAATACCCTTAAATGTACCTAGTGCATAAAATTTGCATTACGTATGTATGCTCTTTATGTAAATCAACATGATTTTATTGATACGGCATTTTCAAAATATACATTACTTTTACTACGTCACCTATTTTTTTTTTAAAGATTGGACTTCATCAAATTACTTTCCGAAGTGTCGGACTTTTACTGACTAAAACCCATCCATGTTTCTTCTTGGGCCCTATGCGTTCCGGGGGCGCGGTATCTCTTTAGAACAACCCGCAGCCCCGGGAGGACTACGTCACCTATGAAGTGGGTATTATAAAATGCAATGAATTATCTAAAAACAAGGATCCGTCATTTATAGGGGTAAATGACGGATCCTTATGTTTTTAGATAATTAAATATAGCATACAGCACTCTGGGACAACATAGCATTCTATTAGCGATAGAGTTTTTAAACAAAGAGTACCAGAGATTAGGGCGTTCATACAAACACACAAACTCGTCAGCTTTGTATCTAATATTAATGTAGAAGTACAGAAATTCATTTTCCAACTACATCAAATCTTTGCCTCTAGATCGAACCCTGATATAGATCTTCACCTTTAACCTTTGTCGGGTCACCGCTATTGTTTAAACTAGCTAAACTATCGTTAAACAAGATAAGTGTAGGTAAAGTTCAAATCTAATAACATCTTGTAGCAACAATCAGCATCTGTGAGGTACTCACGGCTGAATACATCTTTATAGGAAGGTTAAAGCTCACCATTCAAGCATTCAGCAACGATTGGAAACATTAGTAGTTCGACGATTAATTTGATTGGATTAACATGTACTCTTCTCGTTCTGTTAACTGCCTCGTTCGCCTAGTGGTGTTAAGCGCGACAACGCTAGAGGTCTTGGGTTCGATTCTCAGGTCGTGCAAAAAGTGTCATTGGGTTTTTCTATGAAATTCGCAGTAGCAGCTCGAAGTTTGGATTTATGCCCGGTTAATGGCAAAAGGCTCGCCCCATATTACATGGGACCTAAAAACATACCGGCGAACTGTGGGTGTACATTGGTACACCTCTGCCTAACCCTCCGGGGAATGTAAGCTCTTCTCGTCTCATGCATGAGGTTGCGAGTACCTACTTTCTTAGTTTATCTTGGACATCACTGACATCGATATAAGAAAACGTCGTGGGGATACTTGAACTTATAATTAATGTAATCTACCAATCCACCTATGAATACAAGTCTTTAATCGCCAATCCACCTTGAGCAACCGCGGTGATTATTGCTCGTGCCTACTTTGAATGGGAAGAGGCCTTTTGACAAAGCGAGAGTAAGCAGGTGTAATGATTAAGTTGAATTAAAAGCACAGCTTCAGGTTTTCTTCAGACATTTCACCAATGAGATGTTTTGAGCATATATTATTTTTTAAACTTTAGTGACACATTTATGCCCCTATTGTGGCTTGTGCTCAATATCATTCTTAAGCACTCACACATTCACACACATGGTCCGAGAATATTATGGTTTAAAAGCCGAAATGTCACGTCAGTATCAAGAGATGGCACGAAATATTATTATGGTATCGATTGTAGGATATCGATATGATTGGTAATCGGTAAAATTCTATCAATATTAATCGATAAATTCGAGTAAGAAAAAAAATAGTAGAGGTAGCTACCTCTACTATTTTTTTTCTTACTCGAATATTTTATATATTTTTTCATGCTCAAGCTAGCTAGCTTGAGCATGAAATTGTGCTTATACAAATATTTTTTTGTTATGCTACAATTAATATCTTTATCTACAATTAATGGCATAATTTTACTTAACCAAACATAAGTTCCAATTATACAATATATGTTTTGGGTTCGATATTGAGCAAGTACCGAATGTAAAGTATCTTGGACATCACTGACATCGGTGAAGGAAAACATCGTGAGGAAACCTGGAATTATAATTAATATACCTAAGTCCTTAATCCCAATCCGCCTTGACTAAGATTAGTGGCTAAAGTTCGTCCATTCTTTGTATGAGAAGAGGCCCTTTGCCCTGCAGTGGAACAGCAATTAACTGGTAAACTAAGTAAAGATTTTTATTTTATTCTGTTCAAATTAGTTTTAAGGATCAATCAATTCGAATCAAAATCTGAAATTGTTAGCCAAGATGACGATGTAAAATTGTACTCAGCCATATTAACCAAAAACGTTAATCTGACGATATTCCACAAATTGGTATAATTCAAATCATGTCCAAATAAATTTAATATAAAAAAAATAATCGGATCGACCTTAAGCCGAATCAGTTTATCGATTTTCATTCGATAGATCACTCGGATACTTGGACATCACTAACAACCTGTTTAATAAATTATAATTTATGCGTCTAGTTGTGGTAAATTATACTTTACGAGTGTATCGTACATGGTATTTCCCCTTAATTAGATAGGTAGAGGTTGACATTTATAAGTCACACTTAAATAGTTTAAATCTTGTCATACCTAAACGATTTGAAGGGTTTCTTCCGATCGCAATATAATCGAAGCCTCAATCTGTCAAAAATTGATACACTTTGTCATTTTTTTAAAAATTGATTATCTCTGAGATGAGATTGTGAGGAGATTTTGAAACGTTTTTAATTTGCATTCAGCAAAAAAAAATGGGAAGTGCCTTTTATTTTTCGTGTGAAATTCATTGTTAATGGTAATTAATAATGTAGCGCATGCAAAATATCGCGCTTTCCGGTACATCTAATAGTATAGGAGGCGTGCAGATATTTAAAGTTCAATCAGAACATTTAAAACTTGTATTCGTATTTTATTTTTTCAGTTTGGAATTTTGACCTTCAATATCTGCATAACCAGAAGGATCCTAGATATGGTCCAGAACAAAGAAATTCAAAAAATAAAGTTGAAAATAATAATTCGTCAAAACTGTATATTATTATATTACTGCTGTCTTTGGTGATTATGAACTCTCCCCCTACTAAATGTCAATGTCACTACATTTCAATGACTACTTCAGAATTCTAAATATAGTTTCCCTAAATAACCTTTATTTACTTACCGATTATACATAAGTGAGTAGGTAGTGATGAGTGGGCAATATTTGCTCTTAGTTCTTACCAACTTAACTTGCTTTAGTCTTGCTGATGTAAGTTTACATTCAGATTACAAGTCCATGTTATACTGCAAGCGGACAGCGGGAGCGGTTTATCCAATTTAGAACGACAGTTTTTTTTTTTTTTTGTTTATGGCACAAATTCTTTTTGACATTTTAGTAGCCTATTCTCTCTAAGTAGATATATCATTTAAAACAATTTCGGTTAACGGCGATGCGGAGGAATTTTTCGATGACATTGCGTTTTAGCTTTTTTTATTATTTTAGGGTAAGCTATTGTGTAAATATTGTACAATTTCTGAAATTAAATAAACATAACTACAAGAAAAAAGTGCACCAATGGAAAAGTTGTTTTTTATTTACTTTTAGAGCAATATTTTCGTTGGTTGTAATTTTTTTTCTTATTTACGAAATTATACAAAGTGTAACAGCGAGTTCTAGTCAAGCGATTTTTAACCGCCTCGCTGCCCGCTAGCTTTATAGCCCGGGGCTTACGATGTAGCATTAGCACGCGGTCAGGTGTTGTAACAAGGTGAAGTTCAACAGATTACAACATTCCGCAAAAGGTTAAAACATTTGCGAAAACCATTTGATGAATTATTTATTGATGAAAATTAACACTTTTGTTCATAAAATATGGATTACATGCAGTTTTTTTAATTTAAAATTAACTAATCATCGTCGTGTCGTTAATAAATCGTAATCATGAATGTTTAATTATAGTTTAGTGATACATATATCACCGATTTCACAGTCGTGATGTAATGACTTTATTTACGAAAACGTAGGCAGTTTATCAATGTTTTTATGATAAGTTTTGAACATAATCGTTCTTTAATAACTGATCGTAAATGTATGATGTTGTATTGATTTGGGGCGGAACTAAGGACCATTTATTTTAATCCAAATATAGCGGGTATCGGAAGATTCCACAGCCACCACAACAGTAAAGTGGAAATAAAATATAGCCTTATATTAATAGGTCAACCGTTATTTTATATACTTAAATAGACGATACCTATATCTTTAACCTTTTTTAGTATTGACCAAAATAGATAGTCTATAGAACATTCATAGCTGAATACGGGTATTAGTTTTTGTAATGAAACAAAAATAATAATACTAGAATAATACACTCCTACTGCAGGACAAAGGCCTCTTCTCATACAAAGAAGGCACGCTTGAGGAAGGAATGCTCAAAGAATTGAAGAATTGCTCAAGTCGGATTAACAATTGCAGACTTGTATTAATAAAGTCCAGGTTTCCTAACGAGGTTTTTCCTTCTCCGATTAAGCTTAAAAAGTACTCATGAATTAAAAAAGTCATTGGTATTTGCCCGGAATCGAAACCACAACCTCATGCATAAAAGACCTCCACTGGGCTAACACGACATTGACATTTAATATTTTGGTCAATCAAATTTTTCTCTTTGTATTGCGGTTAGAACTCCTATCGAATCGCATCAACCTGCCGGACGTATCAAGCAATTACACAATTTTGTACAAATTAATCGTATAATCTTGCATTACAAAATAAGTATTGCTGTGTGCGTCATGTACCTGTTGACTTTTGCTAGTGAAACATTCGCAGGGAATTTTGTGACGTCACCTTTGGAGAATTGTGGTTTTATCGAATGGATCTACGCTTAGTTCAAGTACCTAATGCGTGTCCGAAATCACTGTGACTCTGGGTGATTGCAAAGCGATGATTTATAATCGAAGTTTTCTTTATGTAAAGCTTTAGCTAAAAGCTTCAATCTTTATTTTTCTTTAGAAAATTACCCGATGTACGGTAAATCAAAAAGGCGAACTAAGTCATATATCAGCTTAGACAATTTGCAATGAATGCTATGATAGAAATAAAGTTGAATTTCCGGAACTACTAGTCCGATTCTAAAAATTCTTTCGGTAAAAGCTACATAATAGCCGAGTGCTACAAAAAATTGTGATCCGAAATAAGGACGCGGTTGAAGTCGCAGGTAAAAGCTTGTAATGTTGACAATTAATCAAATCAATTATTTAACTATTATAACATACTCACCATCACGCCTGTATTCCTTGAAAGATTAGGCAGTGATGTGCCAATGTACACCCACAGTCCACCGGAATGCTTTTAGGGCCCATTTAATAGCGGACAAGCCTATTGCCATTAACCGGGCACAAATCCTAGCTCCAAGCTGCTAATGAGAATTTCATGGAAAAACCCAATAACACTGCTCGACCCGAAAATCGAACCCAAGACCTTTAGCGTAGCAGTCGCTTTTAGGACCACTAATACTATTAATATTATTTTCAGATGATTACTTAATAGGTACCTTAGCAAGTATCGCACGTGGCATCTGGCAAAGGGTCAAAGGTCAAATATAGGCACATGCGTGACCTCCTAATTGGCTGGAGCCGAATACGACGCAAATCTTCAATAATGCTGAGACCTCTATCAAATTGGTTATGGTTTAAATTGATAATTATATCCGTGAAATATCCGTAGCGGATTCCGCCGAATAAACTATTTCAATATAGAGTAACTGAGATAGTCTTGTATTATGTAGTACCTCCTGCTCGCGACTTGGCGTGCGTAGAAATACAAGCTGTTGATTTGCATCCTCGTAAAATTTTAGGAGCTTGTCATAGAAGAAAAGTAATCAAATATAATTACGATACCTGGCCAATATTTAATAAATGCTTGCTTTTTTAGTTGCAACTATCAAAAAACAGTATTCCAGAATACTCCTCTTGCAAAAATCAGCATCGCCCAGTTGCGTATGCGGTAGGCAGAGTTGTCGCACGGCTATATCAATGCGGGCATAGCGCCTAAACCCTCTAGCGAGATCGCTAATTCGAATTGGAAAATCACGTCAAAAAATATAAATTTTAAAACATTTTATTATTGATTCGTGTTAAGAATCACGAGCATACTTAACTCCTTGAATATGACGAGAATGCAAATCAACAGCTTGTATACCACAAAACATATCCTATGCCACACAACAATTGTAACAAAAACGTAACTGGCAAGAGTGCAATATGAACTAAAGTCTTAAAATTGTTAGGTTCCCACATTCAAAGAAGAATTCTGATCAGATCAGACGCACGACCAACGGCTTTTCGAGGTGCAGGGGTGTCACACCACCAACTTCCACTTCCACGCTGCTGCTGAGAAACTATAAGGTTAAATGATATTATTCGTGAGATGGCAGGTAGCAGCAGGATCCTCATAGACCCTATATCTAGCAGTGGACGGCTATAGGCTGACTATAAGGCGCTTCATTTACTTTTTTCCAGGCTCGTCCCTTAGTATTGGTACAGTCCACTTCTCACTATAAACTATTACATCTCACACCTCTTCTTGTAATTACTATAAACTTATAATATTTTTTTAATTGAGTGCTATATTTTATACCTTTATTTTTCTTGGTGCCTACCAATATTATGATTGCTGTGAAGGGGTCAAGATCCTTTGATTGAATTTAGTTAATTACAGACGTAGTTTGGACCAATGAATATATTTAATTAACATGTCAGATGTAATCATAATTACGACTTAAGTTTACATTAATTTATTCAAGAAAATAGAACGAAATAGGTACCTACTTGAACAAGTTTTACAAAAATCAAGATGTTGAGTATTTACTTCTCCAATTCTTAACTGCAACAATCAATCATAACTTGAATTTAAACCTCTTATGACCGTCCAGTTCAGCTCTATTAAATTGAAATTTAATGGAATGTAGGGGATTGGCACACTGCCCCGCATCACGGAGCGTAGCGCGGGAGTGCTTATTCTTACGTTGTTTGCAAGTACCTGCGTTTGTATAGAAAACACGCGTAGTCCAACACACTGAAAACGCGTTTACACTCAGTGTCGCAGATCACCAGAGCTCCGTCGCCGCGCACCACGGAGCGTGGCGCGGCGCAGTGTGCGAATCGCCTAACATACTGTATCCATTATCAAAACACTTTTCTCCATATTGACAACACAATACTTGAGTAACAGAATCGTGTCAGCGTGGCTCGCATTCTAACAATTTACTCTTCATGGCAGTCTCACATCTATTCTTGTATTGATTCACCAAATATGGCATCTCACGCATTATATGGAAGCTAATTGACAATCATACCATTATTGACGATCAACTTAAGGAACTGTTGAACATCTTCAGTTCTGTTCCAGTTCATTCACATACCATCACGCCTATATTCCCCGAAAGGTTAGGCAGAGGTGTACCAATGTAAACCCACTGTTCGCCGGTGCGTTTAGGTCCGATGGAATAAGGGGCGAGCCTATTGCCATTAACCGGGCACAAATCCTTAATCCGAGCTGCTACTGAGAATTTTATGGAAAACCTTAATTACACTGCTCGACCTGGGAGTCGAATCCAAGACCTCTAGCGTAGCAGTTGCGCTTAGGTCTACAAGGCCAACGAGGTTGTTCCAGTTCAATGTTTAGTTAATGAAATATAAAGCGGTCAAGTTGAAGTAACCGTCGCGGTTGCCAAAGATGGTGTTGACCGCAAAGTCTAAGAGCCCGAAACTTGTGATAGATGGTCAGACACTGTGATTACATCATGGAGGTGTCCCATGTATGGTTGCAATGATACCTATTATTAAAGGAACGTTAGAGTTTATATGATAGTTTAACCGAATGATATTGTAACCGCTATTGTTAGAAACATATGTGTGATAGGCAGCAATCAAATTGAGACAAGGCTATTAAAGTTCTTCTCAGTACTAATACTTAAATGGAATCTTGGTCAATACTCTTAAAGAGATAGGTGTCCATCTCTCTGATAGAGTTATTTAAAATCCCCACGTTTAAAACAATACATATGTCTTTATCCGTGTGTTTCAGTGATGTACACGAGAACACCAGTCGCCATGCCAAAACTAGTTTCTGGAATACTTTCACTATAGACTATACCATTCATAGTTTCAACATTACAGATAACTAAACGGCGTGGGCACACACACACATTAGCTCCTAAACCGATAAACTCATAAGGTTAACACCCGGTCACTTGTTAAATATCAATAAAGCCTTATAAGTAATACATTGCTGCATCTGCGCTTTACTTTAACTTGAACATAATCAATTTAGGATTCCAAGGATGGTGACTTTAAAATTATAATGAGATGAACATAAAACGAAACTCATCAAGTTCCGAAGGTCGTGCTGCCCATAAATTAACATATTTCTAAGTAATGCTGTTGTGGGATCTTTATATATACCTGTTTGTGCCCCTTTAGACTTTATTTGCCATTAGTAATGTCATTTGTTTTCTATTGATTTGAATTTACGGCGCAATCCATCATTTTAAAGTTTTACTGTTTAACCTTTTAAATAATTATGTATTATTATTATTGTAAATCTTGTACGTTAATGAACTATAAAATGTATTAATTATAAAATATTTTTCAAGATGATGACACGAGACTTCTCTGATTGTTATGAAAAGGCCACTTTACATTTTATTTCACCACTTTATAAATCTTTCAAGCTTTTAAAATTTCATAATTTTGATAGGAATGTTTTCAAAGAATGTGTTGGTGTCGTAAATCGTAGTATAGGTAATGAAACGAATATGTAAATTACTATAACATATATTGTTTTATTAACAAAATCATTCAGGATCATATCACAGATCGCTTGGAGTGGAATTAACAAAGGAAGAGGATTAGGTTAGGGATGAGTATTTTTTGGACTAGATGTTGGGATTAGTGGAGTGGAATTAAGGGGCAACGGGGAGATGGGCACCCTGGGGCTGGAAGCCGTTCTCGTTGGAGATGTAGGTGACCAGGTAGTTGACGCCATCGGGGCCGGTGTAGGAGTACTGGCCGCGGACCTCAAGGGCCTCGTTCTCGGTGCCAACGTTCTTCAGCTGACCCTGCTCCTGCTGTGCGATGCCGTTGGAGGTCTCAACACTGTGGGTCGTGAAAAAAGATGCTATTAAAATATTGGACAATACAACTAATGCTGATTGTGTGATTCTGAAGATTCTTTGTAAGAAGATCAATCAGTTGTCCGGTCTTTCGGAATAAGAAGAATTAGAGCACATGACATTTTTGAAACTGTACAACTGAAAGCCTAGTTAAGCGAATGAAGTGCTATTGTGACAACTTATACTTACGCATAGTTGTATCCTTCGACTCCGATGTTGTCGCTGTCGTAGCGGAGGATCTGGGCGTCAGCGTCGGGGCCAGCGGGGGCGGCGACGGCAGCGGCGACGAACAGGGCGAGTACGATGAACTGTTGGCAGAACACACTACTGTTAGAGAACAAGCGACACCAAAACTTGATGACTTTTGAATGGCTCCACAAGCTTCGAAGGTAATTCGAAAAACACTTTTCGTTTTACAAATCCAAACGTACCGATTTCATTTTTGATGAGTTTTTTTGTTTGTCCTGGGACTGTTAGTGATTGAAAGGCAATCGAGCGACTGATGCCTCTGTGTTGTCGCTCTGCCTATTTATACTGGCTGGCGCATCGTTGCGCGGCAAGGACGCGCTTTGACATTTGAACTTAGAATCTTCTTCGGCCAATGATGTTGAAGCTAAAGGTTCTTTGTGACATGTCCGGCTTGCTCAGATGGCTCATATTGATAGCATATGGCCGACCTACATAGCTTTGGTATTATTGTGTTTTAATCAAACAAATATTATAGGACTGAACTGTATTGATTACTAAAATGTCAAATATTAGGAAGGGTTTAGCTATTATTGCGTTATAGATGTTTTACAAAATCCATTTTTATTTTGAGGATTTTTTTGATGCCATAAAGATAAAGTAAGTATTTTTTTTTTGTTATTTTTTTTACATCTCCTTTTACCTGTCTATGAATTTTTACATTATTTTTCAACCCGGAGATAATTTATTTTTTGAAAGGTGCTTTCAATTGCTTCTCCAGAATTTTTTGTAACAATATATCATCATCCCAAGGGTCAGATGAGCTGGCAGTGATAAAGGACCAGTTCTCGGCTCTCAGTAAATTAATTGTGGGTATCAGTCGATCGCACGCGCATAACTTTAGTTCAATTTTTCAACATTTTACGCCTTGTGCCGTTGGAACGTTTCTGTCAGCCATAATTATGACAAAGTAATGTGCAGTGAACCCTTTTTAGCCTTTAGCTTTTTATTATATTAAAGATGATTCGGTTATTTTAAATAAATTCTGTTTCTCTCTCATCTGTACTCAATTAATTATCTTTGTAACGCTATCGTCATTTTTTTTATGTAAACTATTTGCAAAAAGGTTTAACATTGCGATGGCCCAGTGGTTAACACGCCTCTCAAGCTTGAGGTTGCGGGTTCGATACCAGGTATGTACCAATGCTACTATTTCATTTTCGCTTTCTAAGTTTATGGACACCACTGACGGTAACGGAAAATATCGTGAGGAAACCTGGGTTTAATATAAATCTAAAATCACTTACCTCATGCTACCGTGGTGATCATAGCTCATGTCTTCTCTGTATGAAAAGATACTCTGGCACTGCCGGGGGGCAACAATAGGCTTGTCTTATTATTATTTAGTACATCGAAGTTCAACCTGTCAATAAGCACTTATATTCTGTGTCGACAATGATTGGCTATTTACCACATTACCGTAATATTCCAAGGAAACAATTTGCAGAATTTAGCTCCAAAGATCGCTAGTACGCCGTGGAATTTAGCTAGGTTATGATTTTGGAAAGGGCATGCAAGCAATTAACTAAGAGCACTACACGTTACGGCAGATGTATCGCCCGGCTCCTCAAAGGGGTCAGCGAAGTTTGTGCCTTATCATAATTTACTTTGACATCATAACATGCAGTTAACGCAGTCGGGTTACCGTCTGAAAGTGCACGTCGCGAAATAGAGTAAGGTGCACTGAATTTGACATTTTTATCAGTTTGCCTCTAATGTGTGTTGCTATCTGCATTGGTGTTGTGGTTGCAAGCTCCACTTCTGTGCATGGGGTACTCGGTTAAATTCCCACGTCGGGCTAAAAGTATCATCGGGATTTTTCAGGCGGTAGTGTGACCGTCTCGTGCTTGAAAACAAGTAACGCTGTCCTGCGCCCGACTCTCCCCGTTCATGTCCGATTGCCATCCCATCGGTGAAAAAGGGAGTGCCCCTTAATTGTGCACTATAATATCTCCTGCGTATATGGTTAGTCCTCACTGAGATCTACGCCTCCGTAACAGTTTGCACAAGAGGATTTTCATTCATTTATTTAAAATACATATTAAATACATTTTTAACTATTCATAAGTATAAAAATTAAAACATTTAAAAATATTAAAAATAGTAGCACACCGGCAGGTATTGGGAACAGGGTCCAAGCTAGGACGGGAGGATTTTTTTATTATTAGTGCTCGTTCGAGAACTTGGCTTATATAATATCATACAATAATGAAAACTTCCCAGAAAATAATTAGGTGGCAAAATTTTAATTTCTGCTTCCAAGAGCAAATTCCCAGTTATACGCATTAAAAACATCGAACACTTTATTAATTAAAAACGGTTTGAAAATCATTCACTAAAACTATTCAACGAGCTATTAATTAAACAAGTGTCATTTAAAAAACTACATTCTAATGTCCATCATAACGAAGTTGTGAAGATCATAAATTTAATATCAGTACTAATTTGTATAAGATTAGGTATTAAAACATTATTTATCATTTTCATCAACATTTTTATTATCATTAAGAACTGCAGGTGCTGAGAGCGTGTCACTGTAAGGCCGTTTGTCCACCGCCGCCGTCACCGTCACGTCAACGAGAACGAGATGACGGCGCCGAAGTACTGGTACATGGACTACTATGGCCGCGTGTCCACCGCAAGTCCGTCACCCGAGCACCGTCATCCCGGCCGCCGAGATTCGAGTAGATCGGCGTGACCTGTGCCGGCAACGCGGCAATACAAAACACTATACTAGAAAGGTTTAGGTAGTTAACTAAAGGTAAACAAATCGTAGAAAGGGATTTTTATAGTTGACACTTTCTTGTTTAAAAAAACTTTTAAACAAAAAAAAAACAACCGCCTTCAAAAACTAAAAAAGTGAAAAATAACTTTTGCTTTGGAAGTCGGCGGCTTTGGTTCTGTTTGTTGTTTTGTATTGCCACCGACTTCCAAAGCTAAAGTTATTTTTCACTTTTTTAGTTTTTGAAGGCGGTTGTTTTTTTTTTGTTTTTTAGTATCAACTTCCTGTCATCCAAATCCACGAAGGATTTACTAGTCACTAAAAAGTCATAAGAAAGCAGAATACTTATGCGATTTCGTTTACTTGGAGGACGAATTTTCGAATACTACTGAATATATCTGTGTTACCCTTTGTAAACAATGCTTAGATATGCTATAGCAACAATCGCGGTTAATCTGCTGTTATTTATTGAAGAGTTCCCTCGATTTCTACAAGATCCCATCGTCAGATATTGAAATGGTGACAATGGGACCACACGGAAAGCACCAGCTTTCAAATAAAGAATCATGACGCCTTCGAACGTACAAAAGCAGAGCAAGCAATTGTCGCCGGTTGAAACTAGCCACCCTTCTAGTTTTTTTTATTTCTATTAAAAAGGATAACGCGACTACCACCCAATACAAACTTGTAGAAATGAACCAACGATAATATCGGCGCGGTGGACAAACGATCGCCGTCACGTCATCTTAAACTCGGCCCGAAATAATCTCGTTCTCGTTGACGTCCCGGTGACGGCGGCGGTGGACAAACGGCCTAAGTTGGTATATTTTATTTCGTATTTACAACTAGTTTTGAATAAAGAAATGTATAGCTGTAACCTATGTCGTAGTCAGAACCGCTACATACAATTAAAATAAATAACATATAATTAAAATAAATCATTTTTTCAAGTCCGAAGACTGATAGAGTTAGTAACATTTACTTACAAACTATGTCAGAAAAACAAAAACTAACATTTCCTGATATCACCACCCATACATACATACAGTTCATACGTACTGTAAGGTCCCAGGTTTAGCCGAAGCCTTGCAGCAGTACAGTTTAGTCTGCTTGCAACAATAATCAGAATGCTGTTGGTGCTGGCCCGCCGCACCCTGCGGTCCATCGCTTCCGAAGCAGTCCACGCGAGCTACTGTGAACATACCTGAAGCGTCGCATTATCGGGGTAGCCCTATCAGCATCCTGAAAGCGTTATAGCACTTGACTCATACGGTGTTGTATGACTATTGAGGGTAATTTAAGATCTCTGATGTCTACGCAAACAAACTTGCGGGTAAAAGTTAGATCTTAATAATCCAATACACATCCACGTGTCATTTTGACAACCCAACGTTGCAAATACCACAGAATTTTGCGTCTTAGTTTAAACTTCCCGGACTGGTTATCCTCATAGAGAAAAACCAAAAGATCCATACAGATAATGGAAAAATACTGAGACCTTGAAACCACATTTAATCAATTTTACGGATACTAAAATAAATAACCAAAAGTTCACGACCACGCCTGACATTCTGCCTGCCTCCCATCTGATATCACTCGTAATAATAATGACGCTGTAACCTCTACAAGAAAAGTTCTTTGTTCTATTTTGGTATACTTATTAAATTCTCGGAGTTAGGATTTGTGCCTGGTAAATGGCAATAGGCTCGCCCCCTATTACATGGGACCAAAACATACCAGCGAACTGTGGGTGTGCATTGGTACACCTCTGCCTAACCCTTCGGGGAATACAGGCGTGATGGTATGTATGTTATTTAATTCTTCATTACATTACATTCTGTTGAGCATGCAGGATCCCATGCTCGATACCCAGGTCAGGCAAGTGTTATTGGGTTTTTCCATTAGGAATTTCTCAGTGATAGCCCGGAGTTTGGGAGCTGGTGGTGTGACACCCCCGTGCCTAGAAAAGCACGTTAAGTCGTTGGTCCTGCGCCTGATCTCTCCCCGGTTGTATCGGGTTGCCGTCCCATCGGACTATGAGAGTTAGAAAAGAGGAAAAACCGCAAATTAATGTGGTTTTTAAAAACCGTTATATAGTCATAATTTTTTTAACTACGTCGCGTCCTCTCATTATTATCTACTAGCTGTTGCCCGCGACTTCGTCCGCGTGGATTAATAGTTCCCGTTCCCGGGGGATTTCCGGGATGAAAACTATCTTATGTCCTTTCTCGGGTCCCAGACTATATCTGTACCAAATTTCATTGAAATCAGTTCAGTGGTTTAGGCGTGAAGAAGAGACAGACAGACAGACAGACAGACAGACAGAGTTACTTTCGCATTTATAATATTAGAGGGTATTATTTTATATATTTATAATATTAGAGAGGATAACTACTATAACAATATTTCAAAGAAGATTTTTTTTTTGGTTTGTGATTGTACCGAATAAGCTCCGAAACTTCTGGGCCGATTTTAACCATTTTGTCACCAATAGATAGCTACATTATTGCCGAGTAACAAAGGGTTTATAACATCACGCTACGACCCACGAGAGCGAAGCAGTAACCAAAGACGTAACTTAACGCGAGTGAAATAAGCCACGCAGACGAAGTCGCGAGCAGTTTGCTAGTTTCAAATAAAGTTCTAAGCATAGCAACACATCGGCTAACCTCTTACAATTGCAGGCATCTATAGGAGGTAACCACTTGACATCAGGCTAACCTCTTACAATTGCAGGCATCTGTAGGAGGTAACCACTTGACATCAGGTAGGCAGACTCTTACATAAAAAACCTATATACTAAACACGTCAAAATGTACCAACCTGCCGAGAGAGAGTACGAGCAATACACAAAAGAATGTCATACCAAAGAACATCACTGACTCCCTAATGTATCATGATTGCGAGCATCGCCGCGGGCGACAACTAGTGTAGCATTACGTCACACAACGATATAAAACAATGAGCTTTTAGATGCGCCCGCGCTGGTTGTCATAATGAAGATACAGAAGGTTCACTTCTTCGAAAGTGTAGGAAAACTTTTATAAAGAATACACAAATGGATCGGTTTCGACCAGTTGTGACCATATATAAATTAAAATCCATTCATATCGAAGCTCTACCTACCTTTTCAACATTTTGACTGTTATTTTGATATAATAATGTTGTACCTAATAATATATATTTATTCATGTATCTATTCACATCTGTATAGTACTAGGTACTTATTTACTTAGAAAAATTGGTCGTTACTATATTAGAGTCAAATATTAATTTCAATTAATTTAATTACAGACACTTTTGAATTGTCAAGGAGTCTGTAACTTTGGAGTACCTAGATAACCTACAATCACCGTTATACCTATCCGGTATATTATAAATAATAAAAGCATATGCTTTATATAAAAACATGAGAAAAAGAATCCTACATGAAAAAATTCCACTTTATTTTAATTTGTCGAAGATCCGAATACAATTAAGTTTAATTAATTAACTCAATCAAATGGCCGTGGTGAATACAGAAACTAATTAAAATCTTAAACATGAAGACATTTTTATTATTCTTTAACATATTGCACATTAACAGGTTTTAAGTTGTAACAACTGGTGAGGCAGGGGTCGCGAACCTTTGGGACTACTGCCATAGGTGGGTGCACAAGTGTGCTAACGATATGCAAATCATTTATTCGAATAGAAAACATAAACATAATGTTTATATTTACTCCGTAAAATGCAATTTTGAATTTTACTTAACTAATTAAATTTAACTTAATTGGGATAAATTAAAGCAAACGGTATTGACGTTATTTATATAGGTACCTATTAGGAGGTCCGCCAGTATTATTGCCAAATTATCACAAAAATAAAATAGAATCTAGATAGATCCTGCAAAAAGTTTGTATGTTTATTTATAAATAAAAACGTCACTAGAAAACAAAATGTTTACGACCTCTGAGTTACACAGCAGAAGGTTTCCCATCTCTGCAAAACAGCATAAATACAGGTGTCATGTAAGCTGACAAAGGCAGGTAGTCATCTGCTTGCGACAATGTTGCTGACTCATCCGCGCTTGCGGCTTTCAATGCGCATGCGCTGTATAAGATATAACTTAACAAGATCTCAAGGTTATGGGTAAACAGCTGATGGTATAGTAAAAGGGGAATAGGTGAGTTTACTCGTATAATTGAGAACGTTCTCATCAAAAAACGTAGTTACTATAGGCCTAGGCCGCACAGACGTAAACATGTTTATTGTGATCCTATTTTCGAAAAAAATACGTCAAATTTAAAAATTAGAAATATGATTCTAGATTATTTAAAATTTTGGTTTTTTTCTAAAAATCAAAAATAGTATCAACTGTTAGTTTGATACTTTTATTTATGAGAATGGCTGAAACTTATATTTTTAGTTTTAAAATTAAACGAAAATACTGTACCCGGTACCCGACAGTATTTTGGTCGTATTTTTATTACAAAATCGATTTAAATCGAATACTTTTATGATAGTATGTATAAATAAATGGTAGATGATGGTGGTGATGGTAGTGGTATGTTGGTATGGTATGGTAGTAAGGTACGTTTATAAACATGTAAACTTACATACACAAACAACCAGTGCTTAATTAACATACACAAAATGTCGTACAATCGAAGCCTACTTCAGAACACTATTCCTTAATTATGTTGGTCATTGTACAAGAGCTATAAATAGGTATGCAACGTGCCAAAAGTTTCCCAAGAAATCATTAGATATGTAAAATATGCCGTATTGGCACAAATATCTAGAGCTAATACCCAGTGGTATGTCATTAACATAATCTTAAGGATACGTTTACCACATTTGGTCTGAGATCCCAAGAGTCATCAGACCTACGTCATTTAACACGGTTGAAATTTTGAAGATAGACTTTAAAGTTCCGACTTATAAAGCATCAGGCTAAAATACCACGGAAAGTGTAGGTCCAGCAATTGCCAGACGTACTCTATGCGTGGGCCATTAATAACGAATTATGGATTTTAAAACAAATATACATACCAGCTGTCTAATGTAAACGTGAGTAAAGTACCTGTTATACCTGATACCTGAAAAAGGGCCTAGCTTTAAATGGGCATATGCATATCTTTTTCAAGACATGTACACGAATAATAAATAGATACGATTTGTATTCCTGTATGTAACAAATAAACTTAAGAAGTACTAGACTGATTTAAAAAAATATTTTACCGTTAAAAAGCTACATTATCACTGAGTAATATAGGCTAGATAACATCACGCTACGACCCACAGGAGCGAAGCAGGAAGCAAAGACGTAATTACGCTTAACGCGGGTGAAATAAACCACGCTATACGCTAGTATTTCTATAAAATGTCACAAATAAAATATTAAAATCATGATTACCGATTACAAATAGTGTATGTCAGATAAATATTTTTACTTTTTTTTTTCTTTTCCTTATCATCATCATCATCATAAACAGCCCATTGCAGTCCACTGCTGAACATAGGCCTCCCTCAAGATGCGCCACTGAGCCCGATCTTCGGCTCTCCGCATCCAGTTTCTGCCAGCCGCCTGGCGCAAATCGCCGCTCCATCTTTTCTTTTTATCTATCCCCATAATTTCAGCCATGATATAATAACGTAGGAGAAGCTACTTTGGGATCTTGGTCCAACAGTAATCGTGAGATCATTAGTAGAGTCTCTATCAATTCCTCAATCCATTTTAGGACTTCATTTCAGTGGAGAGGCATACTTATTAACCCATTGTTCTGTTAAATAGCTATTTCATAACTAAATAATGTAGTCCTTTGTGATAATTATGGTTTTTAAAGCCGTAGTCCTTATAAGGGAGCATGGGATAACACTAACCTATTTTTACATACGACTTAGGTTTAAGCATGTGTTTTCTTTTCTCTTCTAATAAGCCTTAAAATGTCTTCTGTTGAAAAGGTAACTTACAATATTAAAATCCGGAAGAGCCAAAAATTAAGTCTTTTAGTTCTTGGCTTTATTTTATTTTTATTATTAGTTATTAAATTATGATTTATTGTAATATACATATTGTATTGCAATTCAAAAGACAAAGCCTTGTGACCGGACTGACAGACAGCGGAGTCTTAGAAGTACCGTCCCACCAGACACTCTTTGGGTACAGAACCGTAAAAAAGCACCCGTACTTTTTAATTCAAATTTACAATAATCATATTTCTATCCCACTGTGTGCACACGGCGTTAACGCATCATTGCAAGGTAAACTAATAAAAATAACTTTAATTGAATACTAAAATGGTGTGCTACACAAAAACACAGGAACTAAACAATATTCCGATAGCAATTGACGTAATTGTATCGTTAAGCGGTTGTTCACCTAACGTATCGTATTGTATGCAACGCAAACACTTCGTCCTAATGACTCGTAATGCTATTTGATGTTTTTTTGCTCAGATTGTTAGTAGTGTTTCCTGGCTTATAATTCACTGACAGATTTAAAGATCAGGAATCATTAGAGTTTATTAATATGTATGTTTTGTTTTTTTACTTACCTATTTCCTTTTATAAAGGTGAAGATGGATCAAAAATATATATTATAAGATAAGATAAGACATAAGTTTTTAAGCAAATTCTAAAAAAAAAAAATATTCATTGCAAATGAATCCGTCCACCGAACTCTAGTCAATCAGTCCTGTGGAACCATGCTGTCGATAAAGAACGAAAAAGATCTATAAATAATTATATTTACTCATTGAGAAAGTCCACCAAAAAGTAACTGTCTGTTTGTTTATTACCTTGTGACGGTAAAACTACTTAACCGAGCGTAGTGAAATTTGACACAGAGAGAGATCTGGAAAAGAATATAGAGGGCCATTTTTTCAGCAACTTCATCTGCATCCACGATGATTGAAATTCTTGCGAACCATGTCACGAACAAAAGTTAGTTAAATATTAATATTCCCTATTATGTGTATTCTAATGAGTTTGAAAGGTTTCGCAATCCGTTGTCATATTACCATTGACCATGGTAGTTACTAATGACAACCTTCCGTCTCTTCGCTTGCATACTAAAATTATCGACATCGATAATTTTCACATTAATTTCCCAATAAATCCAATAAAAGTCGCATATATCTATAGTTAGTATAATAAATGTGATCGTCAATCTGTCTGTCTGTCATGTATTTATTAAAACTTTATGCACATAATGTAAAAATACACCGTACGAACGCGAACTTAATGCCTATGCTTAATTCTTTTGTCATGCTGTTATGACTAAACCACTGAACCAATTTTGATGAAATTTGACATGGGTTAAGTTTGAATCCCAGCAAACGACATAGATAACTTTTTATTCTGCGACTTTATCTACATCTGCGATAATCGACGTTTAGGCGGACGAAGTCGCGGGCAAAAGCATTAGTTCGTTTATAAATAAATTATGATAGGTAGGCACATCTGCCCATCACTGGGTGGCTTCGTGAACTTAATGCCAACTGTTTTCAATGTCAATCGTATAGTAGACAGCAATAAATTTTAAAATGAACTTTGATGAGCTACAAGAATGTAAATTATTGGAATAATTTAAGTTCTTTTAGCTCATCATCATCATTATTTTTTACGATACTCACTGATTCGTAACGCCTACGCGTTGATCTGATCTGAAATATATTTTTATTGTGATATTTAAATGGAATCCTTTGTTTTTATAAGTAAGTAATGTATTTAAATGTCAACTTTGACACTTAAATAATTTGACTTGGACTTTGACTTTTTTAATGATAATATTATAATTATATTTTGATTTAGGTTTATTTATTTGCCAACAATTATAATTTACAAGCTTTTATCCACGAATTCGTCCCTGTACAAATAAAAAAGAACCCTTAATCCGGCCCTGTCTCAAACTGTTTGTTAGCTGAGGTCTCCTATCTATAAACTACCTAACTACCTACTAACCTATCTCCTGAATTTCGGCTTCATAGCTCAAGTTGTTTTCGAGGTTTCGTATTAAGGCGATTAGCACACTGCCCGCATCACGGAGCGTAGCGCGGGAGTGCGTGTTCTTACGTTGTTTGCAAGCACTTATCTGTGTTTGTATAGAAAACACGCGTAGTCCAACACACAGAAAATCCGTTCACGCGCAATGTTGCAGATCACCAGAGCTCCGTCGCGTCGCCGCGCGCCACGGAGCGTAGCGCGGAGCAGTGTGTGAATCGCCTTAGCCAGTAATTGAATGACCTTTCGCTTTTATGTATCACTAGTTGCCCGCGTCTTCGTTCGAGTGGAACACAAAAACAAATTCCTGTTTAATCAGTGAGTGACCTTTCGCTTTTATAAAAATAAATGCCTCCCACACAGATTAGTAGCGGTTCGCTAGGAAATCATTTTCTAGGTAATAGTACTTGTCCCTGAGGCCATCATAATGCGGTTTCTATCGACTATACTTAATAATATTATAAGAGGATTTTTTTGTTGTTTGTTTGTACCAAATAGGCTTCAAAACTACTGGACCGATTTTAACGTTTTTTTTTATTCAAGATGGGCAATCTCTTGACCCTAGTCTTGGTCAGAGGTGACATAGACAAAAGCTACGATGGAGTGAGCATGCTTGATGTGACTTTTTATCAAAATATAACTTAATTATCAGAAAGTAACATAGGCTATAAAACATCACGCTACGACACAAGGGAGACGAGCAATAACAAAAGCCGTAACTTAACGCAGGTGAAAATATCTACGCGGACAAAATCGGTTAAAACCCTATAATCTGACAGACTGTTTATGTCGAGTATACTTAATTCAATAATCACCTCGTCATTCTAAGTTATCAATTAAAAGCAACATTACAGTTAACCTTTAAAAGTTTAATTAATAAAATCGATTTGTTTTTCTTTTATGTGTAATGCGAGTTACAACACTCTTCATTTATCATAACACGCGTTTTATCCATTACATTAATATTGTATTTGTCTAAATATCGGATAATATCTTAATGTGAATAATTAATTCAAGTGGATGATCGATTGGGTTATTTGAAATCAATATGGTATCGAAGCGCTGTCATTAGTCGCGTCTGCCGCATTTAGGATTTGTGCAACTGTTTTTTTTTTATTTGAAATTGTTTCAAGGCTAGACTCATTCGTTTTGAATTAAGTAGGTACTAAAATTAAAGGAAAATTGGGTACTTCCTAAATCTTAAAACTTGAAAGCCCAGGAACACCTGGGCGGTTCAAGCAGCTTTCATAAAATATTTAGCTAATAAAAACTAAAATGAAAATTTCATAATTGCGTGCAAGATAATAAATGACTATCGGAAATATATCGTGCACGCAACGTTCAACTCTATTTCTAACTGTTTTTAGTTCATTATTAATTTATCAACGGAAACTACAATAACTTTTTGAGACACTAGGAGACGTAGGATATTTGCTTAGGTACAGCTAATGATATTTAGAATAGTAGTGAAGGCCTAGTTGCAGTTACATGGCCATTTTGGCTTTATCTCTGAGCCGGTGACCCATCTAGGCCTCTGGCATTGCACAATTACTTTGGGTGTCGTTAGGTTAGGTCACATCCAGTAACATAATCTATTGTGATTAGATGTGACCCAGCTTACAGACACAGACGGGTGTTACCAGCATTTTTACGAAGGAGGAAACTAACCGCGCTAATAGCACAAATCAAATATATTAGGCATAACTACTCATAATACCTTGGTTTACATTATGTATTTTGTGTTGTGGATACCTTTATTTCCATAATTAGGATGTCGTCCGACCTTGTTTTAAATGATGCAATATTTAACGTTTTTTTTAAATTCGGAACTTGAGTTTTTCTTTGATTCGGTCATTTGTGTGTATTGATGATATCATTACGGTTTTGTATATTCAGAGCACGGGCTATCGCTTCGGTTGACTGCTCAGTTTCTGTGTAGTCATGAGATAGGAAATTAGGTGGAGTAAGTACTTGTTTCTAGGCACAGTTGTAGCTCTCGCTCTGTTTGTTTTAGAAAGATTACAGGTTATTTTTATTTATTTATTTACTACGTTAAAAATAGAACAATAAATGTCAAATTTCCTTTAGCTGTTGTACCATGGTAGAAATAAATAAATAAAGTTTTTATAAAGATCTAGTGCCTAACCATTGAGTCTCTGTGTATGTGTATGTGTATGTATGTATCTTAGAAAATGCTGAACATAATCTGTGTCAAATTTTATAGCAGTAGCAGTGTGTTTTATTCATTATTTGCGAGTTGTACTTACACCTGTAATAATTATTTTAAGTCTGGATTGACTCATATGAAATAAGGTAATTCGATATTTATACGTAAACTCAGGTAAATAACTACCTAATTAATTATTTAACCTCCTACAATGTAGGATAGCTACATATAATATTATTGTGAGTTTAAAATATCAAGTCGTAACCAACTGCTAAATGATAGCTGACCGTTTAAACTTCGCCGTAGAGAAGATTTAAACGCATTCCCAAAGTAATCGAGACTGCACCCTGATTGCTTAATACGGTGACAATCGTAGTGGCTTATTTTAACGATGTTCATTGCACTTGCAGTACATGATGTATAAAAAGTCATACCCACAATAAGATCAATGGAGTGAGTTTTTGGTGAACTGTTAACATTATTCTGATAGGTGTTAATTACTTATTCATGTTCAGGTTCGTTTTTCAGCACCTGTTGGTCGTAGCGTGATGTTACATAGCCTATAGCCTTCCTCAAGAAATGAACTATCCAACACTAAAAGAATTTTCCAATTCCAACCAGTAGTCCCTGAGATTAGCGCGTTCAAACAAACAAACTCTTTAGCTTTATAATATTAGTATAGATAATTCGTTCGGGTCCACGTTTATTTTCTTATATTACTGTGCTTTTTTATATTCAAATTAAACTTTCATTTATTTAACAATGTTTAGGAACTTGCCAAAGATGGAAATTAAATTGGAAATGAGAGAATTCTTCCCGCCTTTGCTTTAAATATAAATGGTAAAGGATTTATACGAAGACGGTCAAATGATATCACTTTTCGTCACTCCATCAGAACTTGTCACTCACTAGTTGTTTCATAACGTCTACGTAAGTTTATTTTCTCACCATATTTAGTAACTCTAGGTCACACATTACAAAACGGTTCTTCTTGTTTCTTGGAATACCTTTATAATATAAGTATTAAAGGAATCCCCTCAAGGCTGCCTGCATTGTCCTGTAGAAAGTTATCACTTAGCAACTTCGCGTGAGTTTTACAAAAATTATGAAATCATTATGTTTGTGAATCAGCATGAACATCATCGTTTAATTCGCGCCTTTTTGTGTATTTTTGATAATTGGAGTTAAAATTTTTACGACCGTAACATTCTAGTATAAAAGTTATTTAAGTATTATCTTCGTATGTACTTTTGAATAAAAATATCATCTTGATATTTAAACGGGCCAAACAACTCTAAGAAACCAAGCATTTTTAATATAGAACCAACACTGCAATAAATATATAATGTTGTTCCATACATTTAAACACAACTATGTTTATCTTCATATTTCAGAAACAGTCCGGTCAACCAATTGTAGAGTCAGGATAATATTCTCCCGCCCATCCCTTTCATCATCATCATCATCATATCAGCTGCAGGACGTCCACTGCTGGGCATAGGCCTCCCTCTTAGATTCCCAAAAAAATAATACGGAACACACATCTTCTCACATCGTAATCTTCAAAGTACATACTCACAATATAAATCCTACACTCCCACGTTAAGTTCAAGGCTGATCAAAAGAAATAGTGTCAGTGCTTCAATGAAATGGTAAATGGCTATTAACATAATATCATCGTAATTACATTAGGTACTCGGCGCTTTCTGACCTCTGCCGGCGTTACGTTTGTGGCACAAGCAAAGATATAAGCTACGAATAATATAAAACGGCTAAGCGCTTTGACGGCGCGACGACCTGGACGCGTACCACGAGGGCTGGTTCAAGGAGGCGCAGGAAAAGAACAAATGGAAGGAATTGGAGGAGGCCTTTGCCCAGCAGTGGGACAGTACGGGCTAAATAAAAAAAAATAAAAAAAAGCGCTTTGTGCGATATAGAGGTACGTATCATAAATAAAACGTTGCTGTTTAAAGTCAGTTAAATTAAATCACTGTTCAGAGTTTTTAAACTTCTTGGTGTAGCACTGCTATTGTGCCACTGCTAGGCAAAGACTCCCATGCGTTTCTTCCTACCAATTTTTGAGAAAGACATTCAAAAATACATACAAACATACATACGACATACGTACATACCATCACGCCTGTATTCCCCGAAAGGTAAGGCAGGGGTGTACAACTAGTTCGCCGGTATGTTTACGTCCCATGTAATAAAGGCCTTGTAATGGCCCTTTGCCATTTTAACCGGGCACAAATCCTAACTCCGAGCAGCAGCTCGGAGTTAAGGATTACAGGAATACAAGAAAATTTAAATTATAAGTTTAATGATTTTGCTTTTATACCTATACAAATATGGGTCTAATTGATAGCCGTCTTTTTTAAGTCGGTTTAAAATAATACTTAATAATGATTACATACTGCCCGTATTAACTGCCCGTTGGTCTCGTGGTCGCGACTCGCGACTCGACTGCTGCGCAAGGGGCCCCGGTTTCGATTCCCAGGTCGAGCAAAAAGTGTTATTGGGTTTTTCTATGAAATTCTCAGTAGCAGCTCGGAGTTTGGATTTGTGCCCGGTTAATGGCAATAGGCTCGCCCCCTATTACATGGGACCTAAATATACCGGCGAACTGTGGGTGTACATTGGTACACCTCTGCCTAACCCTTCGGAGAATACAGGCGTGATGGTATATTTATAATGATTACATACATGTCCATCAGATCAACAAACACACTTATACAGGATGACTTTGAATAAATGCGACAAAATGAAATGGGAGCTTCAGTTACAGTAACATAGTAATTATTTAATGTTTTTTCTACAATCTAAATTGTTAAAAAAAAATAAGTGATTATCGTTTTAAAATGGTCCATTGATCTTGTTATCTTCATTTAAATACAAATTATCGGCATTCCAGAAAAAAAAAATATGCTAAATAAATAAGAAAAATTAAAATATCAAGAAATCTCGTCCGACTCATTGCAGTCCTCAGTAATCGTCGTGGCGTACTACAATGTTATTAAACGTTGCCGTTCATAGCGGTCATTTACCTAATTTATTTGCTAGTGTAAAGAATGTACTTAAATTCTCTGATACTTTAAATTTTTTAAAGTTTTTCGTAACACTAATAAAAGTTTATTAATTTTTCTTTTGGTATGATCAAAATTTTCTTGATAACACGTAATATTGTATAGTTAAATTTGTCGCATCTATTCAATTTCACCCTGTATATGGTGAGCAATAAAAGTTGACATTTTGTGTGCAGCAATAAATTGCCTTTTGATTTATGTTCCCAAATTAATTTATGATAATATATTTTTCATTGATTAACTTTAATTCATGGTAAAATATGCGTTTATCAATAGTTTCAATTCTTACAAAATAATAATCTGTATTGCATGTTCTTAAAGCAAATCAGTGATGCAGCACGATTAATAGATGCTAAATTAAAAATAGAATAAAAAACATTGTTAATTATGACGATTTTTAATATACATCTTAAAAACAGCCTTTCACCCGTATCGTCTGTCGTTTAACTTTAATTTATTTCTTCATTTATTCAATAAAATACACCAACAGCATTTATGCTATTTATTATGTTTGATGTATAATCAAGCGTTATAATTGAATTAATTACCAAAAAGAGATCATAAATTTTTATTACCTCTGATCTACAAAGATTCTAGCCTCACCCGCATTCCAATATATTTATCAGGGTCGACTCACCTTGACCGCGTACAATGTTTTGATCATACATCCAGAGTTATATAAAACGTCATCTAATCCCATTAATTTACTAATGTAAAGACTCGCGACATACATCTACTCTATGTGGGACAGACAATATTATTAGTCTTACATGAATATTTTTAATTTGTTCTTCATCATTATTTTTGGTACATACCTTTATTTTAAATATCTTTGGATAGCTAATAAGCCGACGGCCCTTATGTGAATATACATAAGGGCCTACAATACAATACGAGAGGCCTTGCAAATGCGTTGCCATCCCAGACACAAATTCAAATGTCTCATGTGCAATTACACCGGCACCCATTCCCTTCAAACCGGAACACAGCAACGCTGCTTTGCGGCAGAATAGGAATGATGATAGTACTTCCTCGGACAAGCTGCTTCAAGTACTTTCCCGGACGAGCTCCCTAAATCTCTAGATCTTGTACACAAAGATTTAATTCAACGAATGAACCGTATTTCTTCACGTTTTGAAAGATTAAAATCTTCTTTTATCAGCAGCCAAAATATGTTTTCATAGCGCCGCATAGCAGCGCTCCGCTCACTGGAACACATACATCCGACAACACCACACGACAAGTTTGACGTTTGAAGTGTTTAATTACTGCAATATTTATAGGTACGTGTTTAGTAATATGTCTAAATATGTTATGTAAAATATGTAATATGTTATGTATGTAATATGCTGTTTGAGAGCACAGGGCAAGCAGCAAGACTGCCTTCAGTTTGAAGTTGAGATGTATTTACGTACGTACTTGTAATAATGTTCAGGCCTTGGCAGGTACATAGTGTTTTATTTTAGTGGCCTGTGTTACCATTTGTCAATCGACACTGTTGACTAGATATTAAGAAAATGGAACAGAATTTGGATGAAATGATCTCCCAAGTAGTTTATTTGGAACTCGTTGAAAGGTAGTGTATTAGACCTTATGTACGTGATATGGTATGTGATAATACTTGTATACCTTTTATACGAGTATTAGTATCGTAACCCTGCCTTCTCAATTGACATACAAGGCGCTCTTGAACACGAAATAATCAGGATAAAAATGAAAAATATCCCTTTAAACCGTTTACACCGCACGATACAAACTTTAAAGTCCAAATCTAGATTTAAAATTTAAATCTCTCTACATTCACTAGAAAACCTTTTATAAACTTATTCTTTAAACTTAAATATTTTCATGTCTTGTATTAACGTGCCAAGTTTAATTTAAATCGGTT
Source organism: Caradrina clavipalpis (assembly GCA_932526535.1). Taxonomy (NCBI): domain Eukaryota; kingdom Metazoa; phylum Arthropoda; class Insecta; order Lepidoptera; family Noctuidae; genus Caradrina; species Caradrina clavipalpis. Next base: position 724,231 of record OW052096.1, read on the forward strand.
CATTTATTTCCAAGATTTTAGAATTGAAAGTTTTAAGCAAAAGTGCAAAATAAAACGTCCTGTAACTTCTAAAAGCTTTTACTTAAAGGATACCTCACATACCAGGAATAAAATCTAAGGGGTATTAATCTCCATAACCACGTAGATCCGGTATTTCACGGCAAACACTGAAATGGTGGCCACCTGTCGCTCCCACAGGCATCGCGGCGCTTCCATTATTCATCACATTCCACGGATTCCCTTACTTTATTCTACCTCTATGTTTTACCACACTTATCTTATTTTTACATTATTGTTATAGGTAGATAATGTACCGCGACTTCTTCCGCGTCAAAATTACACGGGAACCGTACATTTATCGGGATAAAAAGTATCCTATGTCTTATTCCACACTACAATCTATCTCAGTGCCAATTTTCATACAGATTCGTTTAGCCGTTTGAGCGTGAAGAAGAAACAAACACAAAAACTTTCGCCTTTATAATAGTACTGAGATTTTAATGGATATCTGGTTGCCGTGGCCAAATTTTGGGCCAAACATAGTATTTAATAAATATCTTATTTAATTATTTATATTTTATTATTTGCCATCGACACGCTAAGAAGAAGAAGAATGGATATCCTTATTTTATTTTACCTTCTTTAACCACACTTATCTTATTTTTACATTCTTGTTATTTAGGTAGGTAGTGTACGTACAAGTTCTAGATATAATATGTGTATTAGTAGTTAAATATATGCCGGTATGTAGAGTGCTTTTAATAAAGCAATTAAACGAGATTATAATAAAATGTCATCACTTTGTCTGCATGAATTTACTTACGGCTCTCTATGTTTTATACTAAAGTAAGTATAGTATAAAGCACTCAAGAATAACTTATGTAGTAAAAAGTAGGCGAAAAAAACCCAAGATCAACAAATTCTTCACTTTACTTTCTTTCACTAGCTTCTATTCGCGACTTAGTTCGCGTGTCTTAATCACCCGTATTAAGTTACGTGTTTAGTTACTGCTCCGCTCTTGAATGTCGTAGTTACCAATAAAAAATATTTTTTTCAATGGGAACCAGCAGTTCTTGAGATTAGCGCGTTCAACCAAACAAACAAATTCTTCAGCTTTATAATAATATATATATACCATCACGCCTGTATTCCCCGAAGGGTTAGGCAGCGGTGTACCAATGTACACCCACAGTTCGCCGGTATATTTAGGTCCCATGTAATAGGGGGCGAGCCTATTACCATTAACCGGGCACAAATCCAAACTCCGAGCTGCTACTGAGAATTTCATAGAAAAACCCAATAACACTTTTTGCTCGACCTGGGAATCGAACCCGGGACCCCTTGCACAGCAGTCGCACTTGCGACCACGAGACCAACGGGGCTTTATAAAAATTGTTATATTATAGTATAGTATAGACAAGTAAATAATTCGTTTTCACTTTTAGTCCTTTTACTAGCATGTAAATAGTTATCGCTATTCACGAAGATTTCTTGCAAAACGTTAACCTTACCACAACTTACCAATAGAAGAGAACGAGCACACAAGAAGTCGAGTGTTGTTTTTTTTTATATAGGTATAGAATGTTCGGATTAACCCACAAACGTATTTGGTTATTATAAATTATGCTCGCGGTTTTTCTACGTAGGTATAACCAGCGGGTTTAGGCTGTTCATTTGTAGGCACATGGTTTAATATGCATATATAGTGGATTAGCTATAAAATTAAGTTAGATATAAAATATATGTGTTTTTTTTAAGGTATGTTTTTTTTTAAAAAAAGAGCTTTATGGTAGCATCTATAAAGAGCCGCTACAGTTGGGTATGGCGGAGAGCTTGAGTTATAAACATGCATTTGAAAGAACAGAACAAATTAAAAAGGATTTGTGATTTGCTTATAAACGCGAGAGTAAATCTGTCTGTCTATCTGTTACGATTTTTTCGACTAAGACATCGAACTAATTATTACGAAATTTGGTACTGAGTAAATTTGAACCTCTAGAAAATACATAGACTACCTACGTCCCTACCTATTTCTTCTACGACTTACGCGATAATTGACATTTATGCGGACGATGTCGCGGGCAAAAGCTATTAATAAATAAGCTATAAAGGTGCAAGCCTTCAGTGACCCCAGACTTCACCGTACCGTTTGTCATTCTGCGATAACTCTAATATTAGGTAAAACCTAACGTGACGTCAAACACAGATGTAATAGACATGTAAAATAGTTTATGAATGTTTTTTGTCAAGCTAAGGTTTAATTAATCAGCTTATTTTAGATTTTTATATTACTTTATTATCGTTCCGTCCATCACTGTCGTAAAAATGTTGACAAGAAGTTGTTTTGAATTTAATTAAGTAATTTAATATTCAAATAGATAGAGTTGATTCTATATTTAAATTATATGAGAGGTACATGGATTTGAGAAGAATAGGACTTAGACAAGCAGTGGACGTCCTTGGACTACGATGATAAGGATGAGGGGTAGGTAAATATAAATAAATAAATAAATAATAATAAATTTATTTTATTTATAGAAGATATTTATATTTACGTCCTTGGACTACGATGATAAGGATGAGGGGTAGGTACATCGGAAGACCACCTCACAACGATCGTCAACCCTTTCTATCAGTTTACTGACCGTCCATCATTACAGCTACTTAGGCTATTTTTATATATGCAGCACGTAGCCATTAACACATACTGCCCAACAAACTAAGAAAGTTATAGCTAGAGAACAATGCATTTTTTTGTGTGAAACATATTTTTTTATGGTAGCGCGACATATAACTCACGTAGAACACCTGCTGGTGCGCGCATCGGTACATATATGTCGTATATTTCAAATTTAGTTAATTAAATACTTGTTTTTGTAAATCTACTAAAAATATTATACTTTCACCTTTAATATCTCCGTTACCAGATATTTCCCAGAGTCTAGATTCTACACTCTGGGAAATATCTTGTTTTAGACACTAGAACAAAACACAAAGAAAACACAATGGTGGGAACAACACGCCAGTTTCAGTTTCAAAGAGTCTTTTACACCCGCCAATACGACAAAATGAAAACATAAAGAACCTGTTAGAACTTATTCCACCACCATCGAAGAAGTGCTGATTATATTGCTCAAAACACGAAGAAACTAACAGACAGGCATGTCAATTATCTCTCATTACTATTCATCAAGATTAATAAGATAAAGAATCCGCACACGTGTTCATCTATCCAACGTTACCCATCACTATAATTCGCTCCGACGCAAACTGTTGACCTCTAACTTTTGCTCAGATCCTATTAAACCGTGGTATTGCAAAGTTTCCCACTCCTGCAGATCTATCGCCGAGAACGCTTTCAACAGGTGCGAGCTATTGCGTACATTGTGAGTGTATGTGCGCATGAGTGTGGGATTAAGACAATGCTAGGACTTAAGGATTTGCATTCTTTGCTTTCTATGTTCTTGATTTTTGAGTTTGTAAATTATCTGTCTGTAAGACCTGTTTTCACCAGAAATCATCCAAATAAGTACTTTGACTTTGTTATATCAAAAACCGATCTACACTTTTTGCAAAAATAAATTGAAACATGGAGAAAACAAACTTTTTCTCCAATTAAACGAAGAACAAAGAAAACACAAAAGTTTTATTAACATCTATTTATTTACAACTAGCTTCTGCCCGCGATTTTGTCTACCTCGATTTTTCCATCCGCACTGAGTTACGCCTTTGGTTACTACTCCGCCCCAGTGAATCGTAACGTGATGTTATATAGCCTGTAACCTTCCTTGATAAAAGGGCTACATAACGCAAAATGTTTTTTTGCAAATCGGTTCATCACTTCCAGAGATTATCAAGATCAAACAAACCAAAAAAAAAATAACATTTGCAGATATTAGTGTAGTATAGATTTTAAAAATATCAATAAATTATAGATCAAAGTATTTTAAACCTATCTGCCAATTAGTCGAGGTCGCTTCTCGCTTGCATTCCAATATAATTGCAATGAGCACAAAAAATGTGATGCTGAGCGATGTGCCAATTTGTCAATTTATCCATTTACACGCTCATAAAAGTGCAGTAATAAACGTGTCTTTAATTAAATCACCCGTTTTAATAAACGACGTGGCGATGATAACTATATTTCTGTGTTTTGACGCATGCTTTTATTATTATCCCAAAAGAAAATGATGTTATCCATAATCAAAAATCACTTTTATGAACAAGAGGGCAAGTGTGAGGACTCTCTCCACATGTCTGGCCGAAGACTTGGCCAGACTTGCCATGCCTTGCCATGCCTTGACTTAGGTACCATCTTGGCCCATGACTTTGTGCCATGCCATGAACCTACCGCCTGCCCGTGAAGATAATACGTCTGCGTCAGTAAACGGAGATCGCGTTGCTGAATTATGGGACAAACTTTGAACTCACTTGTTTTGTAATTTACTTCATCGATATTCTAAGAAAAAGCAAGGCTCACGTAAAATAGTTTCCTGTATTGATCGGGGTTAAGGAGGGGTGCTTTTTTTCCTACCATGGAACATTTTCATGGACCTCCCCTACCCTGTTATGGTGGAGAGCTCTGTCAGACTCTCAATGACTAAAAACCACCCCGAGTGTTCCTTACGTACACTTACGCCGGAAGCATACACGCCTTACAGCGTTCTTTGGATTGGGTTAAAGACATAACCAATCTTCATCTATAAGCTGAAAGATAATTCATAAATCTTCCAAGTATTGCTCGCAAATTTTACAAGGATTGTCATACACTGCCGGAAAATGTTAAGTATGATTAAAGGGCTATTGTTCTTGCAAAGAAAACATAAGCTCATCTTGAAATCTTGCAAAATCCAACGTCTAAGCAACTGCGGCTGTCATACCATCAATACGTTTCCAAATGAATTGCCGACGTGAATGTATGCGGGATCTGTTTACAACCGTCTTATAGTAATCGGTAACGCAACGGTGCAGGAGTATAGATGCAACAGAGTCCGCACTTTCTACAATAGAGGCTAACCTAGCACTGTTAGTATTGCGTGAACATGAGACGTCAAAGTCAAATCATTTATTTTAATTAAAATATCGAAAGGCACTTTTGAAAATATTGAAACTAGTTGCCCCTTTCAAAACATACACACATAGCTATGCAATGTAAAATTTAAGGGCAACCAGTCTAAAGTAACCAAGCCTAATTTGCGTCACTCAGAAACCGTTAACCGAAATTAAGTTTGACGAAACGAAACCGTTATTAAACAAAACCAAATGCAACTCATTTTTTATTTATGCCGATTTATGCATCATTGCTTGTACAAAGTAGTATCGTTTATTTGAAACCCATGGATACCCAGTACGAATGCGCCGCTCCTGCACTTCAGCTAACTAGCTAAAAAACGCTACTGATGCCGCGATAAACGTGCCTACCTACTGGGCACAACAATTATAAGATTATCATCGACTCGAAAAGAAGAAGAAGAATTGAAGCTCAGTCTCTGTTTTATATATACTCCTGATAATTGGTCGCAGTCGCCGTGACATTAGCAGTTGCGACCGACAACCGGTTGCATTATGTTTATTCATTTATTCATTTATTCAGTCATTTTTGTGAACACAGGTAAAACATAGGTGTTAAAATCTAAGTCATAGTCCTCAACTGTGTCCCGCCGATAGGCATACAATTTATAAATGGCGTTATAACTATAAATTTCCAATAATCCAATAAATTTTCCAAAAATGTCAACAATTCTAAAGGGACAGTTGAATAAAATACAATTAAATTACAAAAAAAAACAAATGAAATAAAGATACAAAATGTCAATACAATACAATTAAAAATGTCAATACAATACAATTAAAAATGTCAATACAATACAATACAACAAAAATGTCAGTATAATACAATTAAAAATGTCAATAAAAAATGTCCATAGAATTAAATGACAAAATGATTATATAATAAGATAACATAATTATATACATATTAATTAAGCCAAGCAATTAAAATTTGTCACAAATAAATTCATTTACAGAATAATAGGCTTTATCGATCAATAGTCTGACAAGTCTACGTTTAAATTCAATGAGGCTTCTCAAATCTCTAATTTGCTTGGGTACATTATTGTAAATTTTAGGCGCCATTGCATATATACTTTTATATAGAAAATTTGTTTTGGTTGGTATTGGCTGGAGTTTATCAGAGCGGCGTTGACTGTCAAAAAATTTAAACAGCTGTATATTATTTCGTACAAAGATACAGACCTCGTGATGTCGTGTTATGTAAAGTGGTGTCAATAGAAAGCTGAGTAGCGTACTTATTATATGTAATAATAGTATTTGTTTATCTTAACTAAGGTCACGTGGAAGGTGGTCAAGCTTGACACTTGCTTACTAATAATAGATAAGGTAGTGAGCAATAATTGTTAAATCGGTTCTATTTTACTCGAATACAGTAGATCCAATTGAAGTTTATAAACCACTAGCTAAACCCCGCGGTTAACGCGCATTTATTTGGTTAATACTCCGCTCTCGTGTGTCATAACGAAATGTTAATGCATATGCGTATACTAACTCACGAATCTAGCTTTCCTCTCTTCACCGTTCTTATTTTAATATATTACATGTATATAAATGTATTGTAATGTACATGTGTATAGTAAGTAATAAATATTCCAACCCGGAACTATATGCAAAGGCCATAAATATTTTTTTAAATAATATTTCTTACCTCCCATATTTATTGTTATAAGATATTTTTTTAGAAATTTCAATTTTCCGCTTAAGTTGCTTATTAAAAGCTCAAACCATTAAATTACAGCTAAATTAAATTATTACCTATTAATTAATAAAATTGATAGCTTTTATAACAGTTTTATTAGTCAGTCACGATTTAGCTCGACTGATTTCGATGGAGCGATATATAGTTTTTAGGCCTTTTAGGATTTTAACCCGTTTTTTTTTTAATGTGGATTTTCCCAACTGGCTCTTAGGTTTTTTTCAAGATGGTATAGTTTTAAAACCGTTTTATAAAATGACGAAGAGAACTAGAGAATTATCAGTGAATCGTAGAATCATCGAAGATTGCGCTAATCCTTAGTACTCGAACTACGACAAAATTGATGCGCTTTCGATCAATGAAAGAGCATTTGTAATCGGCTAAGTTCTTCCAAGGATTACCCCTCACAAACAAACTTAAATTCCTTATCGTTTCAGTATAAATATAAAATAAAATAAAAACCCTAAGGGATTGAGGTACCTACATATGATTGGTGTTATTTTTCTTTTTAATTCAATTAAAACTAGATACCAATCATTCACTTACCTATAAATAAACCACTAAATGATGGTAACCTTCTATCAAGCCGTTTAAAAATAATGACTTGTTTTTAAGTTTAGATGCGATTCAGTTGGACTTGTTTGATTGTGTATGTGAGTTTATGTGTTTGTAACGCACCCACGACACAGGAGAAATTATAATAATATGGGGCAAACATTAAAAAGAAAACCAACGAACTAGCCCACGTCAAAGTTTCTCCTTATTTTTGAAGTACCTATTGATTTTGGATATCTAACGCTGATTTATTCAAAATCTTAGCATAAGGTCGTGACGTACAATAAACTGTTATTGCTAAATAGCAATGCAACACATTTCACATATTAGTTTATTTTGACGTTATTACTTTATTTACAAAACTAAACTCATTTGTGTGATAATTAAAATACGTAAGGTTTGTAAAAGACTCACCAATAAACAATTTACTTCGCTATCTAAAAAACTTGATTTCCAAAAGATAATTGTTCCAAAAAACTTTCAAAGCTAACCAAGGACTACACTGGTCTTGCCATCAACGAATAATTATAATCTAAGTATTTAGACATTCACGTCGCACTAAACATATTGAAGATCACACGAGCTTCAAGCCGTTTGCTTCAATGATCTGTAACGGTAATGATAATGATATAATCTTCGCTAATAGCAAGGTAATTGTGTTACAAGATAAAGCGCTGGTAATGAGATTTTGATCAGCTGATTGTATTACTGTCTGTGATGTTATCAAAGGTAATGTGAGCGACTTTGACAGCTTTGTGACAGATAGATATGCAGAAGGTTTGCTCTGAAAAGTTTGGTATGACTTGGTAAACATGACACTAATTCTCTGAAATAGTCACTCAAACTTTTCTTGATGACTGTTGATAAGTTCCTGGCACTTTCTTTTTTTTGTTTCTTTTCAAAACCATTGCCCCACATTAGGAATTTCTCCTATATCGTGGGTACGTTTATAAGCATGTAAACTCACATACACAAACAGCCAGACTCGATTCAAGTATCTGTAGGTCATACAAATATTTGTTCCGTGCGAAAATCGAACTCGCGACACGCAGCGCAACAGTCAATGCCTCGGCCACTGTGCCAAGTAGCCAAAACTGGTAGATTAATACTTAGAACTAACAGAACTTAGAACGAACAGCCTTATCCTTAAACGCACTTCTCAAAATCTAATTTAATGCAAATAATGCTCATCCCGGCTTACGGAGAGAACTGCATTATATCCACGGAGCAAATTATTCCGTGATTATATCCTTGAATGTGAACTTTTGGAAAGCCTGTTTGAAAAGGAAAATATCAAGTGGGGCTTCTGGAGACACCTTCTTGTTGAACCCTAGATCATAATCTAATATTAATTACATTTGCAATGTCAATTTAAAACGTTCGTCATTCATTCGAATGATTGTCTTTCAAAGTTAGGCCTAAAAAGCTATCTTAGAGATTGTAGTGTTTTATGTTTTACACGTTGATGTACCTAACTGAAGGTAAAACATAAAAAGTTATTGCACTAGACAATTTATTTTTAATTTGGCGTCGTTAATTTGATTTCTAGTAGTGACCTTCAATTGTTTTTTTATATTTTCAAATAATAGTATCCATTCTAGTAATGTAAATAGATAATGGTAGATCATTATTTTATGTAGTTATTTCATAAAGATAAATCATTCAATATACTTCTAAATAGAAAATACAAATATGCCCTTTGTTTCCAAATTTCCAACTCAAATTTCAAACTGCCTCGTGGTCCTGAGCGCGACTGCTACGCTGGAGGTCCTGGGTTCGATTCCCGGGTCGAGCAAAAAGTATTATTAGGTTTTTCTATGAAATTCTCAGTAGCAGCTCGGAGTTTGGATTTGTGCCCGGTTAATGGCAATAGGCTCGCCCCCTATTACATGGGACCTAAATATACCGGCGAACTGTGGGTGTACATTGCTACACCTCTGCCTAACACAGGCGTGATGGATGGTTTCCAAATTTCAAAATGCAAAGATTCTGAAACCCTATGTAATGTTTGATTGGTGAGTTAGTCTAATTCTCTGCATTAACTCTATTTTTCTGACTTAAAATTACTTTTTACAATACACTAGCTTCTGCCTGCAACTTTGTTTGCATGGTTTTTGCACCCACGTTTAGTTAAATCTTTGATTACTGCTCTGCTTGCGTGGGTCATAGCCTGCAGTTGTCATAGGGCCATATACCTGGCTCTCATATACAAAATAAAAACAAATTCAATTGGCAGATCCAGAGATGTGCGTGTTTTAACAAAGAAAAAGACTTCAGCTTTATAACATTAGTAGAAATTAACACTTAATTGTTCATTTTCTTAACCAAAATGAAAGTAAACTTCACGACTGTTTAGATACAATCAATAACTAACTAGCCGTACATTGCATTAGACCTGAAACAAGTTAGGTAACCTAACCATTAGCTCATACTCAGAGCGCACCTAACTAAAGGTTATCCAATTCATTTGGACGCGTGTCAAATATTTAAGTAGTGAGTGAGGATTACTGTAATTCATGTTAACTTTTAGAGTAAACAAGGTCGAAATTACGGTGAATATTTTGTAATTTTGTTAGGTATTAGTAAAGTTTGGCTGTTGACAGGTTATTTCAAATGCACTTAACTTTTTTGACATAACTTTTAAAGTGTTAGAGACAGCATAAAGATTTAAGACACTGACAAAAAGCAAGGTCTCTTTCAAATTGCGTAGAAAATAAAAAGAAGCTCGATAACACACTGCATAATATGAAGCAATTGTAGATTATTTTAAAAATAGGTTGAATAATCCTACTACTATTATAAAGGCGAAAGTTTGTATGTATGGATGGATGTTTGTTACTCTTTCACGCTTAAACGGCTGAATGGATCTGGATGAAATTTGGCATAAAGATAGATTATAGTCTGGAATAACACATAGGCTACTTTTTATCCCGGGAAAATGTACGGTACCCGTAGGATAACACATCAACTGTGACGCGGACGAAGTCGCGGGCAGAAGCTAGTCGAAAATAAAAATAAAACAACCAACCTTTTCATTTAAATATTTTTTTAACAACATAATGTTGCTCAGTAATCTACTTCAAGTAAGAAGTTACTGTCTATACTATACAATACTTTAGTAAGGAGAAAGAATAAAAGTGTGTTTTGAAAACAACAGGGTCCCAGAAATATGGACAAGATTAACATACATTTTTTTCACTGCTTACCTACCTACCCACTAGTTTAGTATAAAACATATTTGAAAAGCTTTTTTTTTACTTGGGGTATAGTCAGCGCCTTAACGGTGACTCAAAAATGAGTAACGTTTGAGTGTTCAGCCGTATGAGACCGTCTGTCGCACTGTTACGTATTGTATTCTATAACAAACATAATAGGAGTATATGGCTATTAATTAAGGAAGCTGAGGTAAACGGGAACTAATAATGCATTTGTAACAACAGTACGATTGAGAAATAATTCTACTTCATACTGTATCGATGGCACATTAGATAATAATATTGATTTGCATTTTTTTTTTCTTAATATATGAAATCTTCAAATGACTTTTTCCGCTCTTTGCGCTCCAGTGCCGCAGTTACTCTTTCGAACAAATTCCGCAACCCTGATGAAATAATTGAACCTGTGAAAGTACCAGTATTACAATCCCTAAGAATCCCATTCGAATCCTATGCATAGGTGCTTCGTATTCGAAAGCTCTTCCACTCGATATCACTCACAAAGGAAGGATTTTGGTCCATAGTGAAAGACCACCACACGTCAGCGGCTTACCGGATAGAACCATTCAACATGAATGATTCCACAAACTGTAAAATAAACTATTTAAATACGTAAACATTTTAGTCTTCTGTTGGAGGGACTAAAAGAGACCTGTTGTCGAGTAAGAAACCAATTATAAATACTCGTACTTATCTCATCTTTATCTACACTAATATTATAACGAAGTAATATTTTTTTGTTTGGTTGTCACGAATAGGCTCTGAAACTACTGGACCGATTTTCACAATTTTTTCACAAATAAATAGCTACATTATTCTTGAGTAACGCATAGACCATATCGATGCCTTAGTTCACAATAATTGCACTAACTAAGTACAAAATTTTCAATTTTTACGTTTTTACGTTACGGTTACGTTTAAACTAATATTACAATGTTGAGATATGATGGAGTGGAAGGACTAGTCTTATGAATAGATGCATAATTTTGTAGTTATTTTACTTGGATTTTCTACTGTTCTCGTCTAAACTTTAAAAAACTTTAAAGCTCTCTCCTCAAAAATGAAAATTTCGTAGTTAGTGCAATTGTGAACTAAGGCATCGATATAACATCACGCTACGACGCACGGGAGCGGAGTATTAACCGAAGTCATAACTTATGGCGGGTGAAATAAGCCAGTTCTCTAGTTACTAATAAAAACTACATCTCTCACGCACCAATTTTATTTAAGTATAAGATCTATAGCAAACAATATAGAGTTGCGCTCACATTCGATCTCGTGAAAGCTTGACATTTGCACTTGACTCATCTCAAATGCCACAGCCGTTTCGACAGTCAGGTGTCGCAAACGACTAACTAGTAATGACACGCGTTCTACATGGTTAATAGTTCGCGCTATGATAGATCACATCACGATTATTATCCATAATTGTATAGGAAGAGTTATTGTATAAAATATCGACTGATATTTATATTAAATTGGTGCCTATTTTAAACGGGTTTGTAATTCTGAATTCTCATAGTTAGGCAAATGGAAGTTAGTCACATTGCAGGATTTTTAAAAATTGGTGGGCAGTGTTATTCTGAATAAATTGTTTCGGTAAAAGGTGAAGTGAGCGTGAGGTCAGTGTTTCCCCACTTATGGCCAAAGCACACCATGATACTTTGAGCATTAGTCATCTGCGATTTTTGACTGTATCGATGCGTTGTGGTGTGGCGACTCTATGCGTTCCATCTCAGTATTAAAATTGTAAATATTAGAGATTATATCAATGCAACTTTTGTGATTTCGTGACGTCTTACGTTGAAAGTGCAGAGTGCCGATGCTAAAACTAGCGTGTGTGCTTTGGCCCTAAGTGAAGCAACAACTGACCTCAAGCTCACTTCACCTTTCACCGAGAGGGATTTTTGTGATGAATGACTTGATTTGCTTTGACCCTTAGATTGACAGCTGACGTCAATCTCACTTCAGCTTAATTCACAGTAGATATTTACAGAATAAACGAGGTTGATCGAACTTTGAAAGTACCTAAGTGATACCTACAGCTGACAGCTTACGCACCTAGATAGGTACGTAAGCTGTCAGCTGTAAGTAGATACTTACTATACGAACTTCACGTGTTACTAAAGGTGTACTTACTATAAGAGATTTTGGGGTACTACTGATCTCTTACAACATCAACTTTCATCTTACAAACGGTCATGCCAGAAGATGAAATACTTGTATTTCTGTCCTGAAATTATTTTTTTAGTTTAGGTTTTTATTGGTTCGTTTAAACATCATTTATTTCAGTAAGACCATTTACTTGCACTTTTGGATTGTGAAGAAGTACAATACAGAAAGTTGAAGCTAGTTGCTCGTTCTGAAACCAAGATGGCTCTTTAAGGAGAAGAATGGGCAAGAAACTCAACGGACACTCTTTTCAATTTGGTTTTTACAAAATCCTGGTAACAATATTCTAGTTGCTTCTATGTATCTTAACAAAACTCGGTAACAACAATCTGAGTCACGCGCTTCCTCTAACGTTACTATAATCTCACGTCTCACTTGATCGTGTCCTGTGAAGTATGCGTCTGCCATTATAATGCACATACACACACACATACTTAAACAACTAAGATCGCAATGCGTGTCGATATGTCAACGCCTCATTATAGACGAAAAGGATATAATCGATAATTTTCATTGAGATAAAAACGATGACAATATAAGTATATTCTTGTCAGCGTGTTGATAGAAGTCTATATTGAGTCGGCCTAGAACTTGCCGCGAGTTTGGGAGCATCAGTAGCGTACATTCATTCCTGAAGGAATGTAGGACAGGTGTAGGCTGGAGGCTGTCCCACTGTTTGAGGAACAGCACCACATTTGTACTCCAAGCTGAAGTCGTCTATAAATGTGTCCTACTTAACCTGTTGGAGGTTTTACTGTCACAGTTTTGTTAAATGTCCGGGCTACTTAATTTAAGGCCAACTGTCAAACAAAACTATTATAAAAATGCTTTGCTGTACAAAATAAAAGTAGCTGCGAATACTTATATTACTACTTACTAACATTGCAGATCGAATAAGAATTGGGATAAAAAAAAATCTCCAAATTAAATGATTTATTATTTGTTGACTTATTATGTGTTGTTTGATTTAATATTTAGGTACCTACAAAATAATGTACGGTTCTTAAGTTCAAACAATATAACTTCATGTTATTCCAGAAGGCGACAAATATTGAATGCGAGTAAAAAGTCAGTGACTAAGAAAAACATACTATTTCTAAAATACATTAGGAAATACACTTCCTATAGAACTTTGCTCAAAAGTGTCTTCCAATCTAATTTTTAACCTTGGCCTACAAAACTAGTTACCTAGATAGGTACCTAAAAACCAGTCATTTTAATGAGCTCGATCCCACGTTTTTATTGCATTTATAGATTTTATGATAATGTCCCAAAAGATTCGATTATCATCTTATTCGTCAATCTTCACCCACGCAATATATTGCATTCAAATATCTTATAAAGGATATTATAATATAAATAACTAGCTTTTGCTCGCGACTTCGTCCGCATAGAAGTCAAGTTTACCGTAAAACTATACCATAAGGCAGTCGACAATAGCCTAGCTTTCTATCGTACTGATACTGCTAGTGGTTACTGCTAACAAACAAACAAGTTTCATCATCAAAGTCAAAGCATTTATTTCAATGAGACCATTTATTTACAGACACTTTTGAAGTGTCAAGAAGTTACAGTTTAAAGTTGAAGCTAGGTGCTCGTTCCAAAACGTAGGTCTCTATGGAGAAGAACGAGCAAGGAACTCCATGGACACTCTCATCGTCATCATATGAGCCGTAGGACGGCCATTGCTGGGCATAGGCCTCCCCCATAGATTTCCAAAAGGACCGGTTGGAAGGGGCCTGCATCTAGCGTTCTTGGTAAACAAGTTCACCGCTTTAGATATATATAATATTAGTATAGATTTAAATGCAATTGCTAAAAGGTTAATGTGGACATTATGTACATTTCCATATAATATTTAGTGTTATTGTGTATTGGGTGTAGTGGCCCAAGGTTCTCGCTCTAACACGTGCCATATATTCATCCGTTTTATGAGTACAGTACCATAAAACGGACCTACCTTATGTCCATAGGTCTGCAGGCCACCTTCGTAGACTAAATGAAGATCTTTGTATTTTATTTCAATCTATATTTCTGTATAAGCCGTGATGGCAGGTTCTGTGTTCAATTCCGTGCAATTATCATTGTAATTTCATATGTACTTTCTAAGTTTATTTTGTATATTAGGTACTATATCGGCTTATCGATTAATGAGCGTTCTTCTTTTTAATGTGACAAACCCACCATACTTTTCCCAACCACTGGAACTCGGCAAGCCCGAATCAACAGTGGTGACCGCCAGAAAAACACCAGGAAATGAAGCTCGACAAGTTCCAAATAAGCAATGTTAATGTTCGCTCATAAAAAAGAAATAATAATTAACACAATAGTGCTAAAAACTGCATCTTGTTAAATCGATGTCACATCTGAATGCAAATTCTATTTGGCTGCATCTCTCACATATACGAATAAATTCACACCTACTTACAGAAAACTTAAATAATACTTGACACATCGTTATCACAATCAAATGTGCGTTCGATGGCCCTTTACGGGGCCCCGGTGTGGGCGCGGGGCTTGAGGCGGCTTGCCGCCCACTACCTGAACGCGTCCCAGCGGGTGATCGCCATAAGGGTCATCCGCGGATACCGCACGATCTCCGGCGAGGCAGCGAGCCTCCTTGCCGGATTGCCGCCATGGGATCTGGAGGCGCTGGTCCTCGCGCGCCTACACGAGTGGCGCGCGGAGGCACTGGGCCGGGGCGAAACTCCGCTGCCGCGGCAAATTGCCGCCCTGCGGACGGAACTCCGGCTCGATCTCATGGCGACATGGAGAGAACGACTGTCGCAACCTCGTGCAGGGCTCGCCTCGATTGAGGCGGTAAGACCCCTCTTTGAGGAGTGGCTGGAGCGGCGCCACGGCGCCCTCACCTACCGCCTGACGCAGGTCCTCACCGGACACGGATGTTTCGGGAGGTTCCTGCACCTCATCGGGCGGGAGGAATCGCCCGGGTGTCACCATTGTGAGGATCGCCCCGAGGACACGGTGGAGCATACTTTGGCGGTGTGCCCTGCTTGGGCTGAGCACCGCCGAGTCCTCGAGGCGGCCATCGGCGGCGGCGCCCTCTCGCGTCCGGCACTGGTCCAGGCCATGGTCCGGAGCGAGGGGGAATGGGAAGCAGTCGCCTCCTTCTGCGAAGCTGTAATGCTGGAGAAGGAGGCGGCGGGACGGGAGAGGGAAAGGAGGGTCCCCCGTCCCAGCGGCCGCCGCGGTAGACGATCCGGGCGTCGGGAGCCACGTGACGACTCCCGGCCACCGTAGACGCGGGTCTGTGGACGGTGAGCAATGGGTAGCTCACCGTCCGTACGTTCACTAGCGACAGACCGTGTCGACGGCGCGTTCGTGTTCCACGCGCGCCTCAAAGAGATGTCAGCAAAATTGGATGGGGCCACTGAGGGCCGATGCCTGCCGGGGCTGCGGGTTGTTCGAAAGAGATACCGCGCCCCCGGAACGCAAAGGGCACATGAAGGAACATAGACGGGTTTTAGTCAGTTAAAGTCTGACACTCCCTCCCGCCCCGCCCAGGGCGGGGGAAGTTATTTGATGATTTCCCGTCTATAAAAAAAAAAAAAAAAAAAAAAAACACAATCAAATGATCTCCTTTTTAATGTTAGAATCTAATAAAATGTCCACAAACATACACACATAACATTTATAGAAATAACAGAACAAAATAGTTTATTATGAAATAAAACACGGCAATGTAAAATACTTCCTGCATTAATTTTTAGCACCAGTAAAATATTTGACAATTTTAATCGATTTTAATAAACACTTAAATAAATTATATACGTTTAAGTTAATATAAAAGAATTAATATGGTATTATCATTATGATAATGTCATATAAACATCATTATTAGGCATGCGGAAGGGATTTTAAACTGCCTCGATAAACACTCGCAAGCAGTTTACAGAAGCTAAAGTCTTGGAGGTGTTACTCAAATTTTTAAACAAGATAACCTAAGAGAGATAGAAACATACTATCGACTGGCTTTACAGTATTAGGAGACATTGATTCTTAATGATGAGGCAACCACTGAACACAACACAAAAGATTATAGAATAGAAATATAATTGTCTCGACAACAAATGCATGTACACGCAGGTTTCTAATACATAACACATAAGGACTGCACAGCGATTGCACACCGATGTCAATGTCAACACCAACAAATATCACAGAATTACACGTCTGCAAAAGTAATAACATATAATTAAAATAGTCAGACATAATGACAGACTGTCAGCCCATCACTAGCGCCCACACTATTGAGTAACGTGAAAGATTACTGCGGCACATCACTAACTCATTTCACACATAAACCGCAAATTCTAAAAAACCAATCAAAAATTCTCCGCTCACTATCATGAAACATAATTTAGTTTGTTGATTGTCTGGTAACAAAGAGCCTAGTGCATACAACTTTCAACCTTGCAAGCTTTCTAGCTAATAGGAATACCATCAAAAATTTCTTACAACACGATATAAAGGCTAAATCATACTGGAATGCCGCGATTTCACGGCACGCCGCGGCATCCGACGCGCTCACCTTGACACGGGCCTAATGTCGCGCGACTTTGCATAATTAGATAAAAATAAAAGTATAACTCGCTTAGATCGCGCGTTTTGCTAACTCATCCATTCGCTGGACGCGTGATCGTGCGGTGTGCGCGTTGTCCCATGCATCACGGTATTTTTGATTGTTTTGTTAAGACACGGGAACTTTTTTCTTAAATAAGGGTGATTTATTCTATTAAATAAAACATAAGGATTAGATTCCCAGAAATTTTTTGGAGCTTCATATGCTTAATATGCGCATGACGGATTTGATTAAAAAAACTATGAGTGTTTTCTGAAATGAAAACTTTCTTAAGAGAAGTCATTTTAACTTAAGACATATACGGCCCTCCTAAATTAAATAATTTAAATTAATTGTAAAAGTTTTTCTAAGTTTCCAAGATAGTTAAGAAAACAAAACAAATCCCGTGCGACAATGAACACTAACCAGAAATGAACAGAGGACGTGGTCAGCGATGTGACCAGCGTGTTAACGCCCACCTAGTAGCCTATGGCCATCATTACCACACTGTGGTCCCACGTGGCCGTTTAATTATTTTAACTATGGGTTACACGTTTAATTATATGCTTTGTCGGTGATTTAGGTGTTGTGTATGCTAACTAGGAATTATGTAGCGATATGCTGTAATGGCCTATGTCCTGCAGTTGACGTCGTTCGGCTGATGTGATGGTGATGATGGTGTTATGTACAAGGTTAAGAATATTATATATCAGGAATATCCTTGTAAATATATTATAAAAAGTAAGATTTTGTGAAAGGAATAGGACGAGGCCATTGCCGCTGCAGGGAAAAAAAATGCATACAGAAATAGCTTTTTGACACTAAATACCATCTAATAAAATATTTTCATTGTTTTCTTTAAATTAATGGAAACAATGAATAATTGTGTTTGCTTTTGCTTATGTTTGCAGACGTCGGCTTAGTTTAGAAGTTTAGAGAATTTGAACCAAAAATGGCCTCTAATTTGAATGTCGTTCTGCTCAACAATGTTTTACTTGACTGTTGTCAATGAAATAAATAATATTTATTATTTCCTGATACATATAGCTACTGGTTAATTCTTCATATTAACATAATCTAATCGAATATTCTAAAAATAGTTTGATAGATAAATATAAAAATAGTTCGATATTTATAAATTAATATTTTCGTTCTTTTTGTGTTCAATCTTTGGATTTGCATAAAAGATGCATCAAACTGTAAAATAGATTATGTGTAGAGCCTGTTACATATGGAAAAGTTTAGGCAGATAATTAGCTTTTTAAGGGAATCGCCCAAACGGCTGGTTGACACTGACCCAAGGGCTGGCTTTTACCTCAGCCATAGGCTTAGCATTGCCATCCTACTTGGCAATTCCGACCGTCTTTAGGGAATATCTCCAGTTTTTTATGCCATTAAGTTTTAGTTTTTTTTTTATATGTATTTTTCTTTTGTATGTTATCTACTTTAGTCTATAAAAATGTCCATACAATTATTAATAAAGAAGCTTGTTAGATCGTGATTATGAAGGCAAATTCTGTAGTCGGGATGAAACAAAGCAGATGCACCTTAATTAAATCTCCAATTTCTCAACACACGCAAATAAATTCTTTACAAATTATGATGAAATGCATTTATATACGTGAAGTGTGGGTTGTTATTTATATAGCCCAATCTCTTTTATTGAGACATCGTCAAACAATGGACAGCTTACCTTATGTCACTCACTTTATTGCTTAAATATTTTAAAAGCAATCTTTCGCCATTACGTTTGACTAGTTGAAATGTAGACGCCGCGAGCGAAATTGTTGAAACAATACAAACAATACGTGTCATCAGTGAGTGATGTGCGATTATAATTATAGATGTGATTATTATGATGATAATTAAGCGAGATGGACAATTGGACATTGTTGAAAGAGTTGTGTAACTAATTGGAACAAATGGCAACATGATCTATGAAGACGGCCTTTGAAAGCAAGCCGAACTCGACTGGTATTTAGAAAAATCATTTCATGAACAGTTCTGTAAAATTCTTCCTATATGAATTTGGGTAAAGTGAGTTAGAGGTGGGCTCTTATTCGCAAGATTTAAGGGCCTAGCTCGAGCCTAGCACACATCACGCAACCTTCGGAACTAGCTATATAAGCCCCATCTAAGTGCGAAAAGCTTTTATGCGGAAAAACTAAGTTTATCAATAACCAAATAAGTTGTATAAGGTCTCAAAATACCTGTGGAGAACAAAATTACATCTGGTATATTGATTGGTTGACACTTCTCTTGACCCTAAGTTCTGGCTTTTACCTTAGCCAGAGTGTAAGCATTGCCATTCAACGTGGCAATGCCGCCAATCTTTCGGACACATGTGACGACGATGCAGAGGAATTTCCAGATGCCATTTCGTCTTATTATAAAATCAATTCAATCGACCATGCAAAACAAATTGAAGTCAATGTAAATAGCTTAATGTATTATTCCGTAGAACCGACCGATCTTCGGAAGTATTGGAATTAAATTCCGTAATATATCTAACGTTTGCCCTTTGAAGATGAGTTTGTTTCGATAGGGTTGGCGCGGGTGGCACATTGTCCAGGCATCCATAGGAATTGAACAAATAATCGAATTCTTTCTCCATTAGGTCAATAAGATCAGCACTCCTCAAGTCCTCAAGGTGTTTGTTGTTATGTAGTTTCTTCACTAACTTACTGCCTCGGTAGCCTAGCGGTAGCTAAGCGCGACTGCTACTCTAGAGGTCTTGAGTTCGATTCCCAGAGTGAGCAAAAAAGTGCTATAGGGTTTTTCTAAGAAATTCTCAGTAGCAGCTCGGAGTTAGCATTTGTGCCCAGTTGATGGTAATAGGCTCGCCCCCTATTACATGGAACCTAAAATATACCGGCGAACTGTGGGTGTACATTGTAGTAGGTAATTGATGTAACTCTCTGAATGGTTATTTGAAGAAGGTGGCGGGCAGCAGATGAAGAGATTCCCCGCATACCGGGATGGTTGGCGCTCTTTGAGGGAGGCCTACATTCAGCAGTGGACGGCTATATGATGATGAAAGCAAGACTAGTAGTAAGTATCACTTTGCCTGTCTGTAGTATCCACCTAACTCCATAGAAACAAGGCGTGAGTCCATATATCCCTAGTTCTACCAACCCTGCACTCCTAGCGGTCCGGTGTGGGTTACATCCCACGACCCACCGCGCTCACGACGCCATTATTTAATTTGACGAGGACTGTGAATACCAGAGGTGATTGTTGCACGCCCATCTATTAGTCTGAGGCACTAGGGCTCGTGTGGGACCTATCATAAGTTTATTATCGTATGGCGCTGCAGCTGGAATGTATTTTATTATAGTTATTTTTTTACGTAGGTATAGTTTATTCAGGAGATTATATTTGTAAAAAGCGCAATTTCTGTTCAGCCTTTGGAAACCTGATAATGAAGAAAAACCTCCCATAAACATAATCTGTACTAATATTATAATTGTAAAGAGTTAAGGTTTGTTTGTTTATTGTTGATAAACTAGGTTATCTCTGGTATTAGTCAGATAAAAAAAAAACTCACTAATAGCAAGGTACTTTATTGCTGATTGATATAGAATATTTTTTAATGATATTGGCATCTACGCGGCGATGCCCGCCGCGGCGGGCATCTAGTAGCAGGCAGAAGCTTATAATAATATACTTACTAATTAGAGCATGTACAATTTTGATTTTTAGCCTTACTTATCCATAATCGGTTAGACTAGAATCTTACTAATATCATTTATTTTTTTAAGGATGGGCAGTCTACAAATCACTTCTTCCACACTCTTACTGACTAATACCCATCCGTGTTTCTCCTAATACCATTTGCGTTATAGGACCGCGACGACTCTTTCAAACAAATTCCGCAACACCTCTAAAAATCTAATACTTTTATCATTTTCATAACTAAAATATTTCAGTACAAACTGAGAACAATACCTACTCTTTCTCTTTTTTTAAAAAAACTTTGCCCCACTCTAACAATTTCGCCTGTATCGTGGTTGCATTAACAAACATAAAAACTCACATACACGAAAAGGTAGACCCGGAACAACTATCTGTAGATCATACAAACTGGTTCCGTGCGGGAATTGAACCTGCGACATGATCGCTCGGCCACTGCGCCAACCGTGTCATCGCGCGTGACCTACTCCATTGTATATCCTGTTATCTGTAACATCTCAGGACACATTGCCAGCACATTAGCAGACAGTGTATCCCTGACCTTCAGTCACAATCCTTTGTTTGAAAGGAGCGACCTGATCTTGTCAGATGTGCAGCGTGCCTAGCCGTGACGTCATCAAGTCACGTGACCTATTGCACCTGACATATCGCCAGCAGGGTGGGAAGTGTTTTTATGTGTAAAGCTGATATTTATTGACTGAGATGATACTGATGATGAGTCGACATTCCAATGGGGTCAGTTGAAGCTGTTCTGGTTAGTTATTGTTGTTTGTGACTAATTGTGCACTGTAGTACAAACACGCTAATTCTTATTCATACCAATATAATAACGCTAAAAAGTATCGCCGATTCTGAAAATTCTTTTGCTCATAGGAAGCTATGTAATCCCAGTGTTATGGACTTTATTCTACTATCTAAACCGTTAGGAACCTGTTAGGAAATTCGGGCAGATAGCAGATAGCAGAAAGAAAAATATTTTATATATTTTTTTTTATATAAAGACGCGGGCGAAATAAAGTTAATGAAACTATTTGCAATAATTCATGTACCTATTGTGCAAGAATCTTTCACCTCATTTTACTTGCAGTCACAAAACTTTTGCTAGGATTTGTAAGTAAATATTTGCAGTACAATATAATGACTATCCAGGACTGATTGTTTTTTTTAATGAGTAAATAAAGTCTTAAACTTTTGCTCAATAGTTTAGAAAATGTTATACATACTTTGATTCATCGACCCAAGTACCTACCAAACACTTTCCATATCATTATCTCTTCAAAAAGACGAGCACTGTTCCTCTCACCCCGCACCTACCCTTAAGACATCAACTACAAAGTGTCGCCGCACTTTGTGCGCGGCACGCGTCGGCACATCAAAGAGCAGCTGATTGTCACCGATTCACACCTAACGATGCTAATACGTGTAATTGTGTGAGATGTGTAGTGTGTACCTTAAGGGGTAAGCAGACTTAGTGGTAATTGGATAAGAGGTTCATGGAATAGATAGAAAGTATAAAAGTATTAAATTAAATATGACTTTTTTTGACCCGGGTATGAAAATCCCCGTCATCTGCTGACCCTGCTGCCGTAGAGGGATCTATCTATCAGACTCTCCATCATAATCAACATCATAACAGTCGGACGACGTCCACTGCTGAACTTAGACTTACCCTAAAGATAGCCACAATCACCGGTTTTACACTGCGTGACAAAAAAACGGTTCGGTGTAGGACACTTATCGACTCGAGATTCAGGAAGAAAACGGTTCTGTTAATTTAAAGTTACTAAAAACTCTTCATAAATAGCTTGAAAAGCAAACAATTAATTATTGTCCCCTTTAGTATCATGCTGAAATGTAGATAAATTAGACGCGTTATTGACATGTTGAGATAGAAATTAGAATGCGGTTGCATTCTAATTTCTATCTCAACTTTAAACTTAAAAATAGGAGACTTGCCCTTGTTTTGTTATGATGTTCAGAATATTTGAAACTACGCATTTTTAAAAGGATGATACTACGCATAATATCAACGTTATCCTTTAGTCACCTTTAAAACAATTCGACCTTAATAAACAATACAGATTCACCTTGAGGTCACCAGTTCACGGCCCCTCTCGTTGCGTGATTGGTATTTATCGTCAATATTCATAAATAATAACTACGAATTAAATTGTAATTACTGAGATACATTTCGGATTATGTTACAATAGTCATCTTGATGTTAGCTAGTTGAACGTTGCACTGTGATGTGCGAATGTCGGTCAAGTGTTGGGATTACTATCTGTGCATAAGTGCATTTTAAGTTAATGCTAATGGCTTTTTGTTCATAAAAAGTGTGTTAAATATCGTTTTTTTCTGAGCTCAGTTGATTAATTTATCTTTACAAAATATACAGCACTGTGTGGCCTGTTTTCGACAATACACGTCGCCACTTAAATAAGCTAAATAATTAGCATAGCATCTTCTTATGATCGGTTGTCTGACTCTTGATTTTTTTGTTCCTGGATGCTAAAATGGGCAAAACAAATGACTATAACAGAATTTATACGTAAACTTATAGTATTCTATCGGAATTTTGTGCCGCGTGTAAAATTACGCTATGTTTAAACTTTGGCTACCGCCGCTTACCTAGCTCTGACTAACCTTATGAGCCAGAGCGTATTAAAAGCCCTCATTGTTCAAGAAAAAAAATGGCTTAGAGAGAAAGAATATTTTTAAGTTTTGCTTTTTTTCTAGTACAGGTTTTCATAGCTCATCGCTGAATAAGTGCGTTACTTTAAAATAGCAACTATCGCATAGCACACACACATACTCACAAAAAAATGTGTCTCAAAATCACAATATCGCTACCCCTATTAATACTCCCCTCTGAACAGTTTTTACACTGTTACCTAGTTCGCCCCAACTTTCTCCTCGTAGGTGGAAAGTTACACCGATACCCGGGTGTGTCGGGTGTCGTGTGTCGGGTGTCGGCGGTGTCCGACAGTTTTTGTGGCGCCACGTGGAGTGTTATTAGATTCTGAACTTTGCATGCGAGGTAAAAAGTGTCGGCGGCTAGACTCGGTAATGTGGACGTGTTATGAGCTGTATTGTTAACAATTACAAAGTATGCACCTTTATTATACGTAGCTGTTTGGGTACTAGCACCTCTTATTTTTTTATTTTGTTATTCATATTTATTGTAAGCGCGACTGCTACGCTAAAGGTGTTGGTTACGATTCCCAGTTCGATCAAAATGTGTTATTGGGTTTTTCTATGAAATTCTCAGTAGTAGCTCGGAGTTAGGATTTGTGTTCGGTTGATGCCAATAGGCTCGCTCCCTATTATATGGGACCTAAACAAACCGGTGAACTGTGGTTATATACGGCATTGGTATACCTCTGCCTAACTCTTCGGAGAATATAGGCGTGATAGAATGTTATGTGTGCGTTGTATGTGATTTTTCTCTACATGAATCTATATTAATACTATAAAGCTGATGAAATTATTGGTTTGTTAAACGCGCTAATCTCAGGATCTACTGCTCCGATCTGAAAAAATCTTTTTTGCGTTATGTAGCCCGCATGTTGGGAAAGGTTAAAAGTTAACAGACATAACTTAACGCAAGTAAACCCGTGACTTATATCTAGTAACATATACGTAGGCGTACTCGTACAGAAGATACTAATTTGTCATAAAAGATATCATGTTTCTTTTGTCTCTTTTACCCACTCGCTTGTTTTCGAACTAACCCAAATTAAAAATACCCTCGTGCCAGACCATATCAAAAGTATTCAAAGGAATTCATCAAAAACTTTCGCATAAAATATCATCCAATAAGGTGTCACCACCCACCTGCCCCCTGGCGATCCTTAACCACACCATACCAGCCCTAAGTCACAAATGATGGAGGGTCAGGCCGCGGCTATAAAACTTATGAATTTATGGGAAAAAACACCGCGGCCTCTATTGTGTGCGGGTGATGGGCGAACCATAGTTTTTTGATAAATAATGTTATTGGTCAGTTGTGGAGAAGAAAATTATTAGTTCAGCCTCATCCCTATCTAAGTTTTACAAGTGAAAAGCAGTTGCTTTTGACATAGTTGTGTATTTTTTCGCGTCTAGATAAGTTCCCGTTAACTTGTTATCTTATCTGGCAGATAACTTAAGATAATAATATGTATATATACTTTAACATTTTCATTTATCTGACGGAGGTCTTGGCGAAACGAAAGGAATGGGGAGTGACCTCTGCCCAGGAAATGGACAGCATTGGTAACCTAAAAAAAATCTAATATGTAATAGATATTCAAAGTCACAGCATTTATTTAAATAAATAATTAAACTTACTTTATAATTTTCTTAACATACTCAGAAACTTAAAACTGTTTGCCCATTCTAAAACGTAGGTAGGTCTCAAAGGAGAAAAACGTGCAAGAAACTCCACAGACACTCTTGTTTGGACAAGTGCTTATTTGTACACTGTGAAACAAGCCTTAAGAAACTTTTGCTACTTTTATCCGAGATAAAAGTAAATGTACTACGTACTTTGCTTACGTATTATAACTTGGGACACTACTCACCTCGTTCCACAAAGAAACTATAACCAAAATGAACATTAATCTAAACTAGCCAAGAAGTCCGCTACCGGAGCACTTAGCATAAATCTAGAAAGAACAAAATAAAAAGAACCGTGTGTAGTGTTAGTAATAAGTGTCAAAATACAGCAGTTAATTCTTAGCGAGGTGGCTGACTAACGAGCCTGGCTGAAACATTGCTTAGGACTTGTGCAGCAGCCGGGGCTATACTATACTTTGCGTTAATTTTTAATTACCTTAACTGGGCAATAAGCGCAATGATTTGCGTGTTTTACATTGCGGTTTACGCATAGTAATCTTCCACACTAAAAGTATAAGTTGTTTCTTAGCAACATTTGATGCTAACTGTTACTTAATTTGATGAGTATTAAGCGTGATGTGTCTTTTTGCACCCCGAATATTTTAAAGATTACTTCTTAATTTTGTTGTTGAAAAGGCAAGATATAAAATAGTTCAAGATTCCTTTTAATAATCAGTGTAATTCCTCCCTATTTAATATCTAACTTTCGTGTCAATTTTTTTAAGCGATACTTTTTTCACAGCTTATCATCTCTTATATCTTCGAGTGTAGCATTCCCTTAATTCCACGCTCACCGCTCACAAAGCAATAAATAAGCGAAGAGACAACACCTTGTTAACTGGAAATAATTAACGACGGAAAAATAACGCTGCCACTGACCGACCGGCTTTATTGTCTTATGCTCCGATGAGCTTTACATATTTTTCTGTTAATTGTATTTTGTTGACAATTTGACGGTAGTTTTTTTTTATTTGTCTGTACTGTGTTAGTCGGGAGGTTTTATTTTAAAATGTTGTAAAGAAAATGAGGGCTTTGCATTATTCTTGCGTTCCATTTTATTGCCCTGCTTAATTGGAATAATTAATTGGTCTTACTTAGAAAAATAGGTTCATACTCTAGTTAGTAAAGAAATATGTGTGACTTGTCTCAAACTATAGAAACATTAACGACCTTTAATGCACATCAATTTCTTTAACAAAATTAATATTTTTCGTCGTCGATCAGTTTGTAAATCCAAGTACATAATACTTATCATACATACACACATACATACATACAACAGCTAATCCACATCCATCCACATTTCCATTGAATCTTACATCTCAAATAACATAATAATTCTACACTATAATTACACTAGCAACTTTTCAACTTCGCCGTGAATAGCTACGCCGTAGCCCGTAGCATTGTAGCGCACCCCCGGCTACGGCGTAGCAGCTCGGGGTTGTTTACAAAAACAAGATGACTGGCTTAACGCGCCCTCCCGTGTCTTTATTGGCCCTTGTAGGCTCGTCTGACAGTGGATGACTGTAGTTTTGAATGTATCAAGAAAAAATATTTTAATATTTTTTATTTTAACCTAGTAATGGTTAAAAGAAACTAATTTTTTTTGTTAGCTTGCACTGCTGTGCATTCTTTTTTGGAATCAGCCCTTGTGGTATTCTTCCGGGTCATCTCACCACCTCTTTCTGAGTCTTCCTTGGCTTCGCCGTCATTCTTCAGGCACCCATTGTGTGGAAACTCTTGCCCAGCGGTCTCTGAACCTGCCACTTACGTGACCCACAAACAAAACTAAACTTACAAGAAACGAAAAGAAATAGTAACTTTAATAACAGCATTTTCCATTTTATCTGAACCGTAAAAAAACTGCATATAAAATTTCTCAACAACATTTTCCAGTTAGTCCAAAAACTAGTCACATTTCTAAAACATTCCATTACCACACTACCTAAACCACTAACCGTCTTTAAACCCAAGCACATCTCGTACAAATTGTACACGCTGTATACCGCGGTCCTGACACAACAATAGTCAGTAAACGCGGGAGGTAATGGCGCGGCGACGGTTAACTTTTACGTTCAGGTGCTTACAGCGTAAACACATCTTCACAGGTACACTTAGCATAGCGTTGGAGTGACTAGAGGTTACTCCAGTTAGGAGTTTGTTCTACATAACGTGTTTAACCTTTGACCTCGTCCCGTCCCGTGAGATGTATGGGGGTTGAATGAGAGTTTGGTATATGAATGTTATCGCTTCTTCTACGGGTGAATACCTACTTGAGTTGAACTGTCATTAAATTCTGTGGTTTTCTGATGTTTTTTATTCCCCAATAACACAGTTATTTTTACGTTAGCTATTTTCGTACCGAATAGGCTTCGAATCATAGAATAGAGTACTAACCCAATTCTTTACATACCATCGCGCCTGTATTATCCGAAGAGTTAGGCAGAGGTGTACCAATGTACACCCACAGTTTGCCAGTATGTTTTAAGTCCCATGTATTAGGGGTATATTGCCCAATTCTGAATAGGGTCTAAAATTACACCACTATTATATATCTACCTACTGATTTCTGACTGTGCGGTAGGTAGGTAAGTTTAAACTTTCCAAATGCACAGTAATTTATTATTCCATAAAAATTGGCAACAAAAAATACCGTTTTTATTTTATCTGTGCAATAACAACAAAAATGCGAAACATTATTTCTTTCACGGTGGAAGCGCAGGAATGTACGTGAAAATTTTCCACCTTTTTTGTGATTCATGTTTTAAAAATTATAGCGTCCTAAAATACAACATGGCGGGTGGTTTAAAAATCTTGCGCGCGCTATCTGCTGGCGGCCGGCCAAACTACCTGCACAATAAATAATACAATCTGAGCTCGCGAGCGGGGGACCACACACCTGCGACTTTTTGTCGCTCGTGTTACGTCGATAGGAGATCTGCTTGGAATAAGTAACTAAATGTAGAGTGTAGGAGTGTAGTGTTTTATCCTAGAAACGTTGATAAACATGAAACAAAATGGTTTTACATTTAGGCAAGTTTTAGTTCTTTGAATATTTAGATCCAAAATCACAGTCGTTGATAAGTCGCGAACTCTAACGTTAAAAATTACGGCCAGAAGAAAGAAATATGAACCTTCTGACTGAGTATTCTAGATCTCTCCTTTCATTGAATTTATTTTGTCTAAAATATCAAATACATTTTTCAATAAAGCGAATCGCAAACTATTTCTATCATAATCTTAAAAAGTCGCCCGTCTACAACACACACGCGATTCGCCGCGAGCAACGGGCGACGATAACTGCCATTGTAATAGGTGCGCATATTTTTAGGCGTACTTACAACACACAGTAATGACTGCAAGTAGGTGCGCTGTGCGTGAAACACTCGCTCGTCTGTGTGCGCTGATTCGTAGCGCGATTATTTTAATGTAGCTGTTTAAAACGGTAATGGTTTTCGTGCGAACTTAATGTTAAGTTCACGCTTGTTTCGGAAAGAGGTATGTAGAGGAATAATCTTGCCGTCCTATACTAGTTTCTGTATGTAATGATGATTTCATTTGCATAGATTTCAAAATTAACCTAGTCTTAATTATTTATTCTACGGGAATACAAAAGCGATAGGTATTAATTATTATTATGTGTGTTAAGCTAGTTCCATATCTATCTATTCTTACCAAATTTCAGCTAATTTCATTCAGCTGTTAAAGAGTCAAAAACAGCAATTCTCAAAAATACGCGCTTGATAATTGTTTATAAGTAGTAGTAAATGAAGATAATAAATATTATAATATTAATACTACTTTTCAACTAAAAACATTAATATTATTTTAATTTACATATCTACTTTAGAAAAGCCACTGTTGAAGAGTACACCTACCTCGTCGTTTTTTTTTTTTTTAAAACGTTTAATCTGTAATTTTCCAATCAATAAAAAATTATACGCCCACCTGTCATTTCGCACATTCCAGTCAATAAACATCGTGAACCTGTCCCAAGCTCCCCTTGAAATCATAAAATACGTGTCTCATCGTTCTCTTGGAAAGCATTTAAAAATTAATTGCACGCCTCTCAAACTGACGAAAAAATCTCTAACTGAAAAAGTTTTCAAACGCTTTTTTCTTTAAAATTTTTAAGTGAACTTGGTTTGGACAGGGATTAAGGGTCTCAGCTTTTAAAGATTCCTTCTCATTTATTATGTTTGTAATTAGATCCTAGAGGAGAAACTCGGATTTCGGAAGAGGGGTATTTTAGGACTTGATTTTAGAAGGCTTTTTAATGCTTTATGTGACCTTTAGTTGTAGTAGAGATCTTTGTAAAGGAGCTCGTCGGGGGAAGTATTACCAACATACCTATTCCTGGCTCAAAGCAACTTTGTTTTATTTCAGTTTTAAAGGGCATGGGTGCCGGTGTAATTACAAGCACATGAGACATTTCAACTTTGTCTCTAGGATGGCGACTCATTTGCAAGGCCTCTGGTATTGCAGATGTGTATAGGCAGCGGAGACTACTTAAGATTAACTGGGCCGTCGGCCGGCTTGTTTGCCATCTAACGATATAAAAATAAAAACCTATTAACTGAATGCGAAACTGTGACAAGCAGTCTCCTTTATTTAGTATTTCTAAATAAAGGAGACTGCTTGTCACAGTTTCGACAGGCATTCATTCAGTTATGAATTAATTGCCATTCTTTCATGCTGGGAAAAAGTCAAATACAACTCCTTCTCGATTATTTTTCTCCTATAGAACCTTTTAAGGCTAGTTCAACAACATAACACCCACTATACACCACCTAAATACTTGATATTTACGCGCTAATAGCGCCAATAAGCATGTTTCTAAAAGTACCAAAGTTCATCACACCATCACCCCACATTCACCAGTAACCAAATCTATAAACTTACAAAACTACAACTTAAAGCAACACCGAACGTATCCCTACAAATGTAAGAATAAATAAAGTAAAACAAAAGAGTATCGGAGCGCGAGCATACGGGAGCAAGTGAGCAACACATTGATTCACCCGAGGTGAGTAAGGTGAGCCGATAGCCCGCCCTCCCATTACGCATTGTCTACGTACCCTGGAGCACGTTACAATGGATACCGCATACACACCGTCCGTGGAGTTTCTTGGTTTTTATTCTTCATAGAGATCTACGTTTTGGAACGAGCTTTCTGTGTAACTTCATGACAACTCAAAAGTGCCTGTAAATGGTGTAATAGAAAGAAAGACTTTGACATAATATTTCAACCAAAAAACTGTACAATGTAAATTAGAAAATTCATTTCTAAGTCAATTACTAGCGAAAAATGTTAATTAAAATGAACCTAGGGCAATGATGATTTATTTATTAAATTATCGACATTTGAAATGTAAATGTAACGGTTGCCTATTTCGCAAAAAAATTGACGACCTCCAAAATTAAATTGGAGAGCTAAATTGATGTAAAAGAACTTTTTAATTTTGCTAGCTAACTTGGCCCGGTTATGTTTTTAAGAGAAGTCATCAATAATTCAGTCATAAAATCTATGTCAGTTGGTCTAGTAATAATTTTTTGTATTACCTACCGTTTGACGACACATCTAAAGAAATGAGTCATAAAAAAAAAATTAAGCAGCCAGTCTATCCTGCCAAAATCTTCCTCAGTGAAATTAGCTGGAGAAGGATTGAGGTAAGCTGTCATCTCACCTAGCCAGGGATTGACAGAACGCTTGTAACTCACTTTACCTAAATTCTCTAAGGGAGACCACAGAATAGATTGAAATCAACTGTTAAAATCCAAAAGGTTCAAAGATCATGAGATGCACCGTCTTCCTACATCGGTGTAACATCTTAAAGGCATACAAGGGTGAAACTGGACCGAGCATGAGTCAGGTACTTTAGATTAAGCGTCTAGACGACCGTGTGTCGTGCGCCTTATTTATGACCTTAACACACGTGTTTTCAATTTAGATTCACCAGCGTTTTTTGGATGATTTTACAGATATTGTTCTTGTGCGTTTAAATTATTGCACTGTTAGTCTGCTCTTGGGATATTTGCAGGTACATACATATTCTTTACGAACTTTACTTTACTTGGTCGTATGCCACTTAATCCGGTAAAACAGTATGTGTATAGTAATAGAACATTAATCTTTAGCACTAAAGTGTAGGGCAAAGTGGCATACGACCACGGCTTTCAGATGAGAATGTTTTCTTGTTTCATACTTTTGAGAATGATGAAGAACGTGAATTTATTGTAGTCGGGTTTTAGCTTTTTATTGTTTATTATTCATAGAACTAAGTTGTATTAATAAATACACGACGTCAATTTTTTAAAATGAAAAACTCCATCAAAAACCTGCAAACCTATTCTGTACAAACATCTCTCGGTAAATTTTTGTGCAATGAACTTAAGGTAAATGGTAATGTCATCCAAAAGCTAAGAATTGACAATTTATTTCAAGCTCACTTCCTCAAAATTCACCAATTGACCGACAGAAGAATAGTAAAAAAAAATGTTTGGTAAATACAATTGCAAATAAAATCCATGCTCCTAAAACTACAGTGCTCTTTTACGTTTAAACAACATCGTACAATTGCCGATTCCCTCCCAATAGCAAGCATTCGAAGCGAACTATTTTCATTTTCACACCTGATCGAGCGATTCCGTGCGATCGGCCGCGCGCCGAGGCGGACGCGGGCGAATGCCAAATGACTGCACGATTCCGGTGCAGTCTCTCACACGGAGAATTAGACAGGTTTCTTTTGCTTACGAAGATGTGGGGAATAGTAAAACTATTTGTATGTAAAACTTGATGCTAAATTTGTGAATAATAAGCTGAAGGCCTCTTGTTGTTGATCCCTGAATAAAGTTAAGCATATTTTAAAACACGAAAAATGTATGGTTCCACTGACCTTAGAGGTAGTCACTTGCTTCATTAGTACCTAAGGATATAGTAGTAATAAGAATCTACCTTTACAATATCAGTGTCTGAAATGTTTTAATAACTAAATGGTGAACTTACGAGTTTTTACAAGACAAGCGCACGGAAATTTATTTATATTTATACAGATAGATAATAAATCACAACACTTTTAAATAACCCTTACGATGCTAAACCTCTTTTTCCTCTCAAACAAAACCTCTTACCTACAAGTGCACCTCCAATCGTCCTCTCAAGCACTCAATACTCACCTCAATGTAATCGCCTCTCCACTCGTGCGCACACGATGCAGACCGGAAACACGCGCCATTTCCCCCACCTGTCGCCTCGCCGACTTCCGGCCGGGTCCTTGAGTCTTGACCGCTAGAATGGACTGAAAGGATTTATGTTTCAGAACAAAATAACTGTCTTCACGCTTTCATTTCCTGGTGAGTAAAGTTGGTGGCATGGTGAGGCCTTGCCATTGCTTTAAGAAAAGCGATTTAAGCACCTTTCAATATCACGTTAGGGTCGATTTTTCAATGTCAGATAACTAGTAAGGCAGGGCGATTTGTCAGCCTTGTATAGAAAATATGTCAATCTGTCATATTAATTTATTAAGACGTAAAGTGACACGGCTACCTACTGCCTTTATTCCACATGATAATAGGCAATGTTTGTGAAAATAAATCATGAATTGATAACATACATGCTCGTCCTAAAACATACGGGCGAACTGTAGGTGTACATTGGTACATCTCTGCCTAACCCTTCGAGGAACACAGGAGTGATTCTATCTGCGGGTTGTTCAAACGAGATACCGCACCCCTGGAACGCAAAGGGCACATGAAGGAACATAGACGGGTTTTAGTCAGTAAAAGTCTGACACTCCCGCCCGCCCCGCCCAGGGCGGGGGAAGTTATTTGATGATTTCCCGTCTACAAAAAAAAACGCGGCGTATATACTCATATTTGAGTATATACTCATATTACACGAATAAAGGATTTCAATTAGAACGACTATTACTTATAAACTATAGTAGCTTCTACCCGTGAATTCCTCAGCGTCAAAATTTATTTATTACTATTTGAAAACCGAATCCGGGATAAAAAGTAACTTAAGTGCTATTTTAGACAACATAAATATTTGTGCCGAATTTCACCCATATCCGTTTAGCCGTAATGTGATTGAGTGACAAACATCCAAACTTTCGCATAGTTTATAATAGCATTAAGATAATGTCTATAAGTCGCCCTCTCAGCCGTAACATTGCTTGAACTTCTACCCTACCTTGTGAAAATAACAAAATAAAACAATAAACACGGGGCAGTATAACCGATTTAAAACGTTAAAAACAAAGTTGTAGCGTAAACAAAGAGACGTAACTCAGAACTCGCGCCACTAATAGAAATGAGATTCACAATGTTATTCAGAAAACATACTGTTTGTATGTTACTGTATAAATAACTACATAGTTTTGCCTTAGTTACCCTTATTTAGTTTTTTTTATGGATGGGAATTCATCAAATGACTACTCCCGCCCTAGGCGGGGCGGGAGGTAGTGTCAGACTTTGACTGACTAATACCCATCCGTGTTCTTCCTAATGCCTTTTGCGTTCTAGGGTCGCGGTGACTCTTCCAAACCAATTCCGCAATCCTGGCTAGCACTGGCCCTATCGGGCTCGGTCCAGTGCCTTATTTACCTAACGTCCAAACAACTGATTACAGGTTACGTGATTGCTGCGCGTAGGTCTGGGGTCGATTCCCAGACAAAGTGTTTTATTGGGTTTCCAATTAGGAAATTCTCAGTGGCAACCCGAAACCTGGAAGTTGGTGGTATGATACTCTCGTGGCTCGGGCAGCTAGTACGGCTGTTGATCCTGAG
This sequence comes from Caradrina clavipalpis, assembly GCA_932526535.1. Lineage (NCBI taxonomy): Eukaryota > Metazoa > Arthropoda > Insecta > Lepidoptera > Noctuidae > Caradrina > Caradrina clavipalpis. Next base: position 758,386 of record OW052096.1, read on the forward strand.
CCTCATCCCTCATTGGTCGTTCTTCGGACTATAAAAGTGAGAGAGGTGGGAATGCACCAGATATTATATTGCTCTCTTTATCAGCGCTCTTTCTAATAATTTTGATGTTATGGTTATTTTACACATCGCCATATCAAAGTCAATCCCACCACCCAAACCCGCGGCACAACACGAGTGCACTCGCACCCAAGCCACGTAACTACAAGCACACAAAATAAACGAGTATGTTCACGCTATACAAGTTGGAAGGCGGCCAGACGCGCTGCGTCTCCTTACCTGTTACTACTCTTAATTTTACGACGCTTTTTGTTTTATTTTTGGGAAAAGTTTTGCTAATGTCTTTGTGTGACATTTAATTTAAAGGAGAACAATACTAGGTTCTTGATTAAATCTATCTGAAATACCTATAAGTTGATTTAATAAAGAACAAATAGAGAATCTTCGAAAGTCATTAGTCAGCGGCAGACAGATCAGCCCCCCTAGCCAAGTCACAAACGATGAACGCTGAGTAGGCTTTAATAGATCTTCAACTTTATGTGCTTGGTTTTAAGTTGAAGATCTAATGATGATTGCATAGCGTTTTCGTTTATTCCAGTCGCTAACGCTTAGAAATCTTTAATAGATTTTCAACTTAAGGCTCTTGGGTATTAAGTTGAAAATCTATTGGTACCTACCGAGCGTTTACGATTATCGTTTGTGACTTGGCTAGGGGGGCAGATCTGATTAATTACTCCGTCTTCATCCTCCATACGTTTCTGTTACGTATAGGTACTGCTTTAGAGGTGAAAAGAAGTTTCTTTTTTATGTACCCTGCAATGTCCCACTTCTGGGCAACGACCTCCATCAAGCCCTTTCAAATATTCTTTTCTTGCGTCACCTCAAACCAGCCCGCTCGGTGCGAGTCTAGGTGAAAATAGGTGCTCTGCGAAAATCCAGTCACAAATAATTAATTAGATACATCTTTTACTTTGTGTAGATAAATCGTTTGAACAATAATAATGTACATTCTTTTTTAATTACATGAACCAATGCTTATTTTCCTGACGTTTTCAGTAGTAAGCGTGCAGTGTTCGGGCAGTGAGTGGCACACCTCACACTCACTATCGGCACTAACTCATAGAGTAGGTGCGACTGACAGTCGACACACGCGCTTTCTGATTTATCGCGCTGTCCTTCAGCACCACAGATTAATAGTGTAGAAGAGACGCAGTGAAACTCCCCTGCCCTACCCTATGTAATACATCGTGACCTTTAGTCTTTTAGAAATCTAGGCGAGCGAAACTAACACTGACATGCCAGTATTTTCTATTTATCTACATATAGGTATTCTGCATATGCATGGTATATACAATCAAATATATAATTATTTAGAAAAATACAACATCCTTACGGAAGACCAGAAAGGCTTCCGCAAGAATAAAACAATAAATATGGCTATTTTTGATTTCATAAATAACGTCATGAGTAATGTAGATAAGAGGACGCCGGTATGTTCTATTTACTGCGATATGACCCAGGCCTTCGATTATGTTAGTCATGATATTCTCCTCCGTAAACTGGAAGCTTATGGTATTCGCGGCAATATTTTAAATCTCATAGAATCTTATTTGAAAAATCGTAAACAATACACTGTAATTTCTAAAATAAACATTGATACCAAAAAAGAAGAAACATATGCATCTACAAAACGTATAGTTAAATATGGAGTCCCGCAAGGGAGCGTACTGGGTCCTTTGTTGTTCATTATCTATATAAATGACTTGCCATTAGTAACTAATTATCCAGTATCACTTTTTGCAGATGACAGCACAGTCACTATTAATTCTATAAATAAACATAGTTATGAACAAGAAATTAATAATACAATCAGTTCAATAATTCAATGGTTAGATAACAATAATTTAAAAATCAATCTTGAAAAAACAAAAATTATGTTCTTCAGTCAACGCTTAGAAGCACCAAATATTAATGTCCATCACAAACTAACTGTTATAAAAAAAGTAGATACAGCTAAATTTTTAGGTGTAACCATTGATAAACGTCTGGACTGGAAAGCACACACAGAAGAATTAAATAAAAAAGTATGTTCTTCTGCCTATGCCCTCTATAAACTTAAACCTATAATAAGTACTAATGCGCTTATAACTGCCTACCATGGTATTGTCGGCTCCATATTGAGGTTTGGAGTTATATTTTGGGGGAACTCTACCAATAAGGAAATCATATTTAAGTCACAAAAAAGATGTATTAGGGCTATGTTTGGCTTGAAAATAACTGATAGTTGCAAACAGTTTTTTATTAAATATAATATTTTAAGTTTACCTTCTTTGTTTATTTATGAAATAGCTAATTTTATACAAACCAACCCTAACCTGTTTAAGAAACAATCTGACGTTTCTATTCGTAGTCGACGGGATAATAATAAATTATGCGTAGTAAGACCAACCACGGCTTTAATGCGTAAAAGTATTTTTTGTTTAGCACCAATCATTTATAATAAAATCCCAAAACATATTAAACAAATGCCTACTGCCCTGTTTAAAATACACTTAAAAAAATATCTCATAGCCAAATGCTATTATACCATATCAGAATTTTTAAATGACCGCAATTAATTAAATGGATGCCTATAATTACGACATTGTTCACAATTTGACCCTCAATAACAGTAGATTTAATGTTGTGTTGTTGATATAATATTGTTGTTTAATGTTGTGTTTTTTCTTTTTTCTACTTTGTTGTCTTTAATTTTATAGTGTGTAACTGTGTAGTATAGACTCAATTTGTATGATGGTTTATTCTAAACCTAAAATATTTTGTTTTGTACGCCATTATATGGCAAAACATGCAGATCCAACTGTTATTTTAAGACCTTGCACAAATTATTTGATGTATACTCATGTTTTTACAATAAATACATATTCTATTCTATTCTATTCTATTCTGCATTTTCAGAAGATAAAGTGTTAAAAATAATCTGAATTGGAATTTGTTTTTTTATGATATCATTGGATGGCAAACAAGCCGACGACCCAACTAATTTTAAAGTGGTGACCACTGCCTATAGATATCTGTAATATCCAAGGCCTTGCAAATGCGTTGCCATCCCAGAGACATAAGTTGAAATGTCGCATGTGCCTGTAATTAAACCTAAAATATTTGACATTTTAACAAGGTAAAAAAAATCTCTAATCCATGAAAGCAGTAACTACTACATGGCACAGAGGTGTTACGTCATCACAAACTTCATACATAGCCCGATATTACTAAGTACAAACCTGAACTTAGTAATGTCCTTGTTATCTGAGGTCAGAAGTGTCACCTCTGACCGTTATAACTAATCTGTGGCGATAAAGCCCAACAAATCAATGCTATGCATATTGCGGCGATCACCGGTGTCGCTGAATTGCATACATCAACACGTTTTTGTGCTTTTTTCTGCGAATTTATTGAAAAATCATAGACATCTCTGTATGAAGACCAGCTTTAGAAGTGACTGACGATGATTGAACCATGATGATGGTTGATTCTGTATGCTTTTAACACGGCTCTGATGACCCAATTACACTAACATAACAGATTGACAAATAACATCAAATTTGTATAATACCTACTCGTATATTTATAATACATACTTATATATTATTTTATACACATAATACCTACTTATATATTTTTATATGTATGGGACATATAAAAAAAAATATCAAAACAATAAAAATAAAGTAAAAAATATGTCAGATCGTATTGCTTTTGCAAAAGCTTCGGCATAAACACATTACAATTGTAATTCGCTCGCAAATAGACAAGCGCGTAATAGGCGATAGTTTGCTTTAATCAATAGAGGAATTCATTCTATGACTAAATTATAAAAAGGTACTTGAAAATATCCATACTATTAGCTTGACAGATTCCGTTCACTATTATCATTTTTAGTATATCGCAATTCATAGCTAGACAATGCCTCTTGTCCCCTCATTTCGAACGGTCTAAAAATGTTTAGCAAACCCATCTGATATTTTTATCAAAATTCCTAACCCTCCGTGCCGCCGATATGAAAACATTTACCGGTCACTAACCAACAAATCATCTAAACTGGACCGATCTCATAAAGCCATCTTCCATACCACCGTGACACAGTAAAATAAATAAAATCAGAAGGTTTAGTTTCCACGTCAACTCTGCCACCAGTCAAGTATAAGTACAAGTATACTTTCGGCTGTCATAGTTATTCATAGCTATTGAAAGAGCCAGATTTTGATGGTGACTTTAAAGCTGTAGACGTCTTAGTTTAACTTCGCAAAACAGTACCTTTATCTACATAATTATATTTGACATTATAAAGCTGGAAAGTGTGTCTCATTTCTTCTTGAACGCTCTAAACGCCTGAACTGCTTGTCCGATTCTGAAAATTCTTTAGCTTATAGGAAGCTATGATAGTCTTAAGTGTTATAGTTGTATATCATATTATCAAAAAAAAAAGAGATCCATAAGAAACTTCAGTCGGACGAATACTCGGGTAAAAATAAGTACTATTTAAATTATCGTAATTTAATTTTAAATACTGAGCTTTCTGTACCTTTTTTCCCTGTGGCACCATCGTCTAGACCGAGTTAATTTTCTGAATACCTGCGCACAATGCGCTCGGCCGGCGTCGTCGTGGAAAAAACACGGCATTTTTCTTGAACAACAATGGCGCGGCTCTTTTATGGGGTCTTACGTGGCATTTAAGTTATTGGTCGAGAGCAGGTGGACGTCGAGGATATTAGGTAATGGGTTCCGATGATAGGGGGCTGCTTCCTCGTCGGATTTTGAAAGGAAATATTTTTTAGTTTAAGAAGTGCAGGATATGAGTGGCGGTGGAACGAATATTGTGTTTGGTTAAGGTTGTCTTTCCATTGTATTTGAATGTTATTGAAAAATTCAAGTCAAATTATTTATTTTAACACGACTGTTCAATAAAAGGATAATGTTGTAATTACCCTGACCTTAGAAAGAAATTATAAGGAATGTTTTATTGGATTATCTTTTATATGGATGAAAACGTAAAAAATACATAGTTACTGGATTAAAAAAAAAACTTTTGAGCTAATCTTCATGACCTTGTGCCAAACTAACAAAATTAAACCTTCCTGAAAACAAACTTCGTATGCTTCGTAAACTCAAACCGAAAAATGAAAACTCAAAATAATTAAACAAATGACTACATTAAAAAAAGAAACACTTTTTAATTTTCTTTGACAAAAGTTATCATACAATTGAAACTCCTGTCCTTATCCAAACGGACGTTTCTCCCACATTCATTCTCAAAGCCATAAAGTTTTATCACTTATCAGTATTGCCAGCTTAGCACTAAGTCCCGCCGTCACCTCTGAGGTGAATTTAATTGTCCCACGTCTATTATGTCTATAATACCGCCATAACCTCGCCAGTGTGCCGTCTGCCGATTGGGTGGAGTGTTCCATTGGGTACGAAATTATTTTGTGGAAGGAAGCCAATTTTTAAACATTATTTTAATTTAAATCTTGATACTTGATGGTTTGTTCACCACCTCCGTTTAATTTACGGTAAACTCAAATATTTTCTTTTCAAACATCGTTTTATTATTTCTTCTGGTATATCGTAGTTATCGTTATAGTTATATAAGCATCCTGATTATGGTTGCAAGTAGACTTGACTTTGCAAAAAACCAAAAGAAAATGAACTTACTAAAAATAAAGAATGTCTCGTTTGACCACTAGCAATCCATACTTGGCATCACTCGGCGATGATGTGGAAATTTTAATGATCGAAATCGAAAAAAGGTGCGCTCTAAACTCACGATTTTAACCATTGCTAGACAAAAAAAGCTAGTCTACGGTTAAATCTAGAAATAGAAAATCAATGCAAACAATCGTATTAAGTGGAGAAGTGCCCCGTTCACTCCAGATCGCCTGTATGTGGCGGCGCTAATAAAGTCGTCTCATAGTAACTGCGGCTAATCTCACCCGCCGACCCGCTAGTGCGCGCACACCTTAAAGATGCGCCTTAAGACGTAAGAGGAAGCGGAATCTTAATGTTAGAACTTAACATTTTTAAGAGTTTAGAGAATCGGAGAAATGAAACAGCACAAGGCAGCTTAATGTCCGTTTATTCTAACAAGTCACTGCTAACAAAGGAAGTATATTCCATCACACTCGGCAGTGTTTATTTTAGTAACGGGTGTTACCAGGGTATATTTACAGGCGTTTTTAATTTGTCAAAAATATTGATAGTTACTTAGTCAGAATATAATATATGGTGAAAATTCAAGGCACATCCCTCAGGCAAATTGTTACCATTGATTTAAAATATTAACTTACTAGGGCATACTTTTTGACCTTGTCAGTATTGCACTTTTGCATGGAACAGTTGTTTTTTTTATTAATGGTGACAGGTTGTGCGTCAAAGTCCCTTCCATGTATAGCAATTTATATATTATAATATTTAGCTTGGTCCCTTGGACCAAGACATGTCCAAGGATCGACCAGACGAACGGTTTAAACTAATCTTATTATACTTGAAAGCGTTTATGGGATCATTGTGGCCGTGCCAGGGTAGGGCAGGGAGCGCCAGGGAACGCCAGGTAAAGACGTGCGAGGTGAAGATTGTAGCACTATTAGAGGTCGTGGAACGTTTACGTTCGTAGTAAAACTATCAAATTACATGTTGAAGATTTGATTTTTGGTAGCAATAATTATTGAGCATGTCGTATTGAAAACGTTTTTGGTAGGCGTTAGCAAAAGTATTCGTGAAATATATTAATTTAAGTATATAAAACGTTTTGGTTTTATAGTACCTACCTATACGACAAGCACAATAAGTATCACATAATGGGAGTATAAAAATTTTGTATGTATCTACATAATTATATATTATGTGTGAATTTATGTTCTCTGATACCTTTTTAATAAACCTTTTGTTACAATGCTGTTACAACTAATTTCCTTTCCATCCATGTGACGTCAAATGAAAAGTTATTATTTTCCAAGCTAAAACTATTTTTGCTCAGCCACTTTCAATGTGTTTAAATAAATATAGTAATGCCATTATTTCACTGAATGGAATCTCAAGTCTCACGCTCAGAAAAGTATAAAGTTGAAATCCAACAATCAATCAAGTTCGGTGTAATCAGAAGATGATGAATGGTGTGCAGACGTGATACCTACTGCTGAGGCTGCTCATCTGTCAGGATCACAGCGCCTTACCTATTGTACACCTTGACGTGTGCCAGAGGTCTTATTACGGTGATAATCCTGAGCTTTAACAGTGTTTTATATATTTTACTGTAGACTTTTATGAATGTCATAACCAAGTAACGTTTTATTGATTTTAAAAGTTTGCAATTGTTCGGAATGAGCTGCAATTCTTTCTGACTGACAATGGCAATTTGAAAAATCAAAAGACCCTGTAGCAAACGTTTTTATTGTAATGTTTTTTTTTTGTAATATGCAAGTGTATTTAAATTGCTTCCGTTCGCAATGGACATTAAAACAAGGCAATTAATATTAATATTTTACAAGGAGTTTTTTTAACACCGAAGACAAATTCACTGTAGAATTTAGAAGTTCAGGGTAATTTCGTTAACTTTCAACAACGATTGCAATCTAGTGTCAATGTCAATTTGTCAGAAATTTTCGCTGAGATGAGGTTACGACTACATTTTAAACAATTTTAATTATTAGAATTAGGAGATAAATTAATGAGATTCATAAGAATCTCATTTATTAATCTCCTAAATCTCCTTTCACCGATTGTCTAAAGATATAACCCTGGTCCAAACATACCCCCAACTTTACTCTTTGTCTCCAAGAAATAAAATGTCCATAAATCTATGCTGTTACTGGCTCAGTCATAACACAGTCCGTGGTGCGTCCATTTGCACAAAATATTTGTATGTAAAGCACAAGAGCAATCCACTTATACCGTCTCTTACCTGCACGATGCTCGTCTGTTACATTCTGCTACTTACAAACGAACAGTAGGAGGCGTGGAGACGATTCTTTTATTTATTTTTCTACGTAGAACTTTGAGCTGTTTAAAGATAAACGCTGGTGGTCTTGTAGCTTGTTGGGACCCGTGACTGTCAGGTTTGATCTTTATGATGGACACTCAACAACTCATTCATTTTAAACCGATCCCTAATTAGGGGTCCCGATCATGATTAAGCAGCACTTAAAGAAAATCGTTTCTAAGAAAGAAGAAACAGTAACTTTGTTTTATTTATCTTATTTTATGTCCTTTGTATCTCTATTCTTAATTTTAGTTTAATACAACTTAGTTCTAAACTAATTTTCTCATGTTAGATGCCTATTACGCGAACTATCACCGATTTCAATACTACCTTAGAAATCATGTAGGCTTTACTTTACTGATACAAAACGTTCCCACAATTTGCAAATATTTTTTTACCATTATTTGTTAACAACACTGAAACTCAATCGTCCAACACCGTCTCCACACCTCCCGCACTGCACAATTTGCCAAGGACTTACCTCTTCATAAAGAGGGCTGGAATTTTTCTTTATTGTCGGGATTATTTGAGCGCCCTCTCGTGAGAGGTTTACGCGATCTCAAGATGACTGCGGCCCTTTTACGACAATATCAAACTGCTATTCACCTTTATACTTTTATATTAAGTTATTGACGATCAGATTCTGAGCGCGTGAGCTTTTTACTTAGACTTTATTGCTGCAGTGAGGTGGAATGAGGCTGGGAATGAAACTTATGTGAGAGGCAATAATGAGGGAGCCAGTTATGAGAATGTGTAGGTGGAAAAATATTTTATTCTTCGTTTTCAAGGGTTTTTGTTTAGATTATAAAGAGCAGGATGAATTAAAACTTAGTAGATAGTTTCTAGTCAATAACATATAATAATATCTTGTCCTTCAGTGAACGCCCTGCGGCTGATATGATGATGATGATAGTTTTTATTCACAAGTAGCTTTTGCCCGGGATTTCGCCCGTGTAGTTTTACTCTTATGTTTAATAACCTATATTTTTCATCTTGAATCTGACTATCATATACAAACAATGTTTTCAATACGATTGGTGGGTCCGGAGATTAGCGTGCTCAAGCAAACAACTAAAATAAACTCTTCAGCTTTATTATATTAGTATAGGTTTCATCTACCTAAGTGTGTGCAAAATATTTATGTCACTGAACATTTGTTATCCACACGAGGCAACAATGAAAATGTAGAGAGAGCTCGTTCGCTGCATTTTTCTTTCGTTCCCAATCAACATTCCAGCGAACAGTGTTCCAAATAAATAGTGACAGAGGTACATACAGTTGAAAGTTTTCGTTTCCAATGCGCGGCGGATTCCTGAGCTGAGCGCACTACACTACGCGAGCAAATAAATTATCATTAGTGTATGTAGCTCACGGCAGATGCACTCGCCGCTGATGATAGAATGGAGGATACGGTATATGAGTATGAGGTAGCTCCCATTCATTTCAGCCTTCGATAAAAAGACGCAAATCTCTCAGCAAGTATCGCAAGACTTAGTTGATTTTTAAGGCATGAGTCAACTCTATCGCCGATTTTTATTTGCATTTTTTTGCCTCACTATACTATTTACCATAGTTTCTTACCAACTAACAAATACAACAACCATACATACAACCATATAACCCATAATGCCATATAGTCTTTTGGAACCATGATCTCATATTACCTAAAAGGGTTATCTTGGACAGCAGGTCTGGCATACCTTCCTCATTCAATTAAAAACATGCACTTTAAATTGACTTGATTTAAGAGATTGGCTAAAAAAGGCAACGCCTAGGGACGAGTGGAAAGCAATAGGGAAGATTTTTGACCAGTAGGGGGACAAAAAATGTTTTAAAAAATCTTTCATAGCAGCACAGGTTTCTCAGTCTTCCTTACAGATGCCCATCTGCCTTCTCCAAATGTCCAGCAATAGAAGAGCTATATTTAGTTTCGTGCATCGTCGGCTGGTGACACAGTGTGCACACATCCAGCCTGCACTTACGGTGAGACGGTACAAATTGAAAACGCGCTCAACGGTAAACGACAGTGATTTGTCGACCGTTAGCTTCTCGCACATTTTAGCTAAGACTTTGTCTAGCTTCTATGAATTACTAGCTTTTGTTGCTATTGCTAACATTAGGTATAAAGGGAGTTTTTTTTAGCATTCATTCATTTAAATTGTCACATGGTTATTCAACTTGTCACGATTTGCAAAGTGCGTAAATTGACCGAAAATACCTGTAGTACCCACCACAATAAAATTATAATTAATTTATTCTTTCATTTCAAGTACCAAAACACATAGCATTGGTAACAATTTAGGTACTTAAAACTGTGTTAGTAAAACAATTACAAAATAAAACGGCTCAACTGAAACCTTGCATCAGTCACATACTCACATACTCACAATCAAAACAAGAAATAAAGATCTAGACGTCTAAATTAGAAATCTTTTTTATTTACTAGGCTAATAAACAGCTCTAGTTCAGTTCCTAACTAATACTTACTAGATAAATCTATAAAAACCTCATTAATAACAAGTAAGGATATAAAAAGTACATCAAATAAAACTACATTTATGATCAGCTTCTCACCTATAAAAAAGCATCAAACCCTCTCGGGCCAGACGTCAAAGTAATAACAAAGTGCCGTCAGTCACTCCTAAGTTTCAGGTAAGTACGATTTTTTATCAGCTTTGAGTCGAGTCGCAAGTAATCGACACTCGAATTAATGTGGCGTCACTAACTCGGCCGACGCCGGCGCACTTTTAAAAATCTCTCTTTCTTAATTTTTACATCGTTGCAAGGTGTTACTTGTGAAGGGATGGGGGAATTTTAAGTGAAAAATATCGATATATTGATGGAATTAGTTTTGGAGGCGTTTTTGCTGAATTGGTCATTTGAATAAGCCCCATTGGCTATTTAATTTCTGTTATGTAACGTCTAATTGCTATTTCCAAGGCACTCATGACAAACTAATTTGGCGTAGGTATGTAGGAAACAAGTTAGGCCTAAGACAAACTACTTTATTCGAAGATCTGGAAGACACTTCTGCTAACTTTTAGAAACTAATCTAACTAATCTCAGTCTCAATCTGTCGAAAACGCCTCTATTTTTTTTATATTTCTTGCCTTTTAGATAGTAGTATAGGCATTCTGATGAGCAATCCTAAAATTTTTAAACATGACAATAATTATTGAAAATTTTAGTATGCAAATAACTAATTTAGTGAAAGTCTGCAATATTATGTAACGTTACGCAAAACAATATCGATAACTTTCCTAAGGTAACTGTTCCAGCCCTACCCATGTCTACGTAGAAACCTATTAATAATTTGCGGGTGGCAAAGTTTTTAAAAGTGTTTTCCCCGGTCGGCACCTTGTTGGCCGGGGGTGGGCAGAGAGAGGGCCCATTAATTACACCACCTCACTTGCTCATGATATTGTCGACTTTTTATAAGCACGGGGTGTTCATGAAAATTGTTATGTTAGCGCTGAATACGCGTTCGTCCCCCGCTTGTTTAGATTTTTTGAGGTCAGACGTTGGAAGTTTGTGCATGTTTTAAGTAGAGAGAAGGTACTTTTATTTTAACATGTCAAGATTAGAAACTACCAGCTTTTAGTTATCTCTTGTTTAAGAACAGGCCTCTACAATATTTTGTGTCATTCTAAATTCTATTGCCATAGCAATTAAGGTTGCGCCATTATCGACTTTGTCTTTGCTATCTCTTACCTAGACTGTCGTCAAGAGCCAAACAAAATATAAGAAATACAAAAACATTTGTCAATGTGCACCCATTCGTGGGTGTTAGTGAGAAAAGTAATTTAATAATTTTTGATCGCACACTGTCAACACAAAAAAAAAATTAAGATCCTAATGTATAGCAATTTTGAAACTACAAAATCCATCTTCAAAATCAAAATCAAATCATTTATTTTAATTAGACCATTAAAAGGGACTTTTGAACATCAATAATTAAAAAGCATGAAGAATCTAGTTGCCCTTCACTTCTCTTAACCGTGAGCATAATCCTCTTCAGCTCTACCTCGATGACGCTCAATTTATTCAGCTCTCTACGCAAAAAATTCACTCAAATATTCGTACCTTATTTTTTCGCCATAACACTAAGTTTTCGTACGCAATTACATCACCTATTCATCTCGCTGGAAGGGAATAGGAAATTGCTTAAAAACTTTTATCTGAGCGCCTGGGCCGTCACTCCGGGTGATGGCGCGCCCATTTTTCAAAACTCTCTCGCAACTGAGGTGTGCTCGCCGCCGGCGTTAAAAACTTGTGTTTTATGAGTTTTTTGTGTCTCACTGTATTAAAAGTAATAGTAGAGGGATCTTTTTGTGATAGGGTAAGCATAAGATGTTTGAGTAAAACTTAAAACATGATTTCAAACTAGTGGATTAGTAAGTTGTGAGTGCTTAGTAAATACCTGACGTAGGCACTCATATTGCAGCTAAAGCCAGATGAGATTTGGTTCAATGAAAGGAATGCTTGCAATAAAGAATGTGATTTGTGACGTAGGTAGGTAAACATCTGCATTCTTCTAGTCCATTCTTCAGCCCTTCAGCCCATCGTTTCGGGATATGAATCCTTATTGGAGGCTCGTCTTAATTACCTAAAACAATTTGAGACCTGGCTCAAATTAAAAAAAAAATCACTTAACAGTTTTTTTAAGACTAAGAAGAAAACCTCCAGTTTTTACGTCCGTCAAAACAGGAAGTCGCCTAAAGCGCTTCCGGCCGATAACAACATCCGGTGCGAAGTTCCAGCGAACTTTCGGCAAACTTTCGACAAGTTTCGAGCGAAGCAGGTGCTCTTTTCGGATAAAAAGTGGCACCTTTTGTTGAGAAAATCTTTTTATGTGGAACTGAAACAGATAGGATTTTACGACAAGATCATTGTGGAGCCCTTCGAGTGTGCTAATCTGTTTTTAAGAGTTTGTGCAGATAATAGCGTGACGGGGAGATTTTTTTAAGTAACTTTATTAGATGTTGAGAGGGTCTTAGCGGTTGTGGAGAGAAGTTCGGATTATGCCGCTGAGATGCGCACTGATTGTGTTTGAATCACTTGTAAAGATAATTTATGAGCAGGGTTGGTAGGATTGTTTACAATGAAACCGCAACAATTTAATTTATCTACGGTACGTATTCCAAAAACAGAAACATGTATAACTTTTGTACGTATAATGGCACAAAACAAGAGGAATTTATAAGATGCGATTTCAAAACCAACTGGCTACCAGAGTTCTCCATAGTACCTACACATAGTGCGTCATCACCATCATCATATCAAAATAGAGCCGTTCACTGCTGTGCGTAGGCCTCCCACAAAGAGCGCCAACCATCCCGGTCCAGGGCAGCCCGCAGACATGCGCTGCCCGCCACCTTCTTTAAATTATCGGTCCATCGTGCAGCAGGACGTCCAACACTGCGTTTTCCTAAACGTTGTCTCCACACCAACACATGTAGTAGTAGTACGTATAAGTAGTGAATATCACAGAAATATACAACCCAGTACACCACCCACATCACCAACGGCAACAAAACCTCACAATACCATCCCCGCACACAATACTCACTCACAAACATATCGTATGTCCACAAACATTTACCTTGGATGCTCCCAAAACTCTTGAAATGTAACCCTTTCTGTCTCGGGGGCGTGATGGCGATAAAAACTGATTGCAGCGTGTTTACGACACCTGACGTGACGGCATGACACCTGAACACGGCTCTCGGAGGGACGTTTAAAGGGGAAGGTTGCCCTTTTTAAGATGGGGGTTTAAAGGAATGCGCAAAGTTAGTGAGAGTGAAAGTGTGTACGTGAAGAGTATTACTTTAACAGTTGATTATATTGTTTTTTTTTTTTAACAGATGATATATTTTATTACTTGCGTGTCGACTAAAACTTACTGAATCCATGGTATCCATGGTGATGGTATGGTGAAATTGCTAGCTCGGAGTTAGGATTTAAACCATCACGCCTGTATTCCCCGAAGGGTTAGGCAGAGGTGTACTAATGTACACCCACAGTTCACCGGCATAATTTTAGGTCCCATGTAATAGGGGGCGAGCCTATTGCCATTAACCGGGCACAAATTCAAACTCCTAGCTACTACTGAGAATATCATAGAAAAACCCAATATCACTTTTTGCTCGACCTGGGAATCGAACCCGGGACCCCTTGCACAGCAGTCGCACTCGCGACCACGACACCAACGGGGCAGTCGGTGGTGGTGTTATGGGGAAATTGTTAGTAGAAGCTCGGAGTTAGGATTTGTGCTCAAATAATTGCAATAAGCTCACCCCCTTTTACATGGGACCTAAACATACCGGCGAACTGTGGGTGTACATTGGTACTGCGTAACCCTTCGGGGAATACAGGCGTGGTGGTATGTGTGTGTGCAAAAGATTTCGTTACGACGTCCCTTTCAACCACAGACCACTGGTTGTTCTGCTCGTTGCTTTCAACAGTTATTATGTTTTGTATCCTTTCATTGAATGAATAGGTACACCAAAATGAACTAAGCGATGAATAGAATGTACAGTCAGGATCACTCTGGCAAATCACAAGGTGTGTTAGAGACACAATACTGGATCAATGCGGCCCTGTAATCACGCCGCCCTGTAATCTGGCTGATTACAGCCCGCACGTGGGAGGCACGTGGGAGGTACGCGGGTAATTATTAGATACCGCATAATACGTCATTATGGGGAATTCTGTGGAGTGTTGGATTAGATTTAGTAGGATAGATTGGTTCGTCAAGAGCGTTTATTTTATTTGAAATATACAAGGTAATATATAATTATGTATTTTGAAAAGAATCCCGGTAGATTTTACCTTACAGTGAGCAAAATATGATTAAATTGAATAGTAAAATGTATACAGATTATGATAACAGTTTTGTTAAAGGTTTTGTAACATTTTTTTTTGTTTAATGGTTGATGATGTTTGATGTGATATTTGTAATTGTTAATGCATCTAGAGGATACATGACCAATAAATAACATATATGTACTGATTAAGCTTTCAAATGACACGAAAGGAAAATACGCTTGCAAATAAAGGCCAAAATAAGCCAAATAGATACAGACTTGACTGAGCAACCATAATTAGAACCAGCTTAACAAATCTGCAATTAAAATTCACAAGCCACCGCAAACTTTCTATAATTCTACACCAAAAATTGCGGCAGCCCCACAAACTCCATCGATTCACATAATCGGCTCAGACAGGTGTACTACGTCGATGCTATTTTAATTTCCAACTAATTTCGGCGCTCGTCGTAAAGCGGATTGCGAAGTTTAAAATGAAGCGACAGTGGGGAAGTTAGGGCCGCGGCCTGGCGACTGCTAAATTCCTGCTAAATCTGTTTGGAGTTGCCGAGTGCCGACTATTGGTAATTACGTTGCGACGAAGTGACGGCAAATGGGCTATGATTGAGTTACTTTACAATACTGTGATTGGGACTCGGGGTCCGTAGGAAGGTGTTTAACGAACTGATTGATTTGAGAATGGAGTTTAAGTTTGGTTGTAGGTAATTCCATGAAGTTTAAAGTGAAGTCAATTTAGACTTACTTAACTTACTTTAACTATCTTGTAGGTAACGGGAATTATACTGAAGTGGGGAAAACATAATACAAGGAATTCGTAGCGCGTCGTAGCTGCGTAGCGTATTCGTAGCAAATGCTTTCAGCTACGCCGTTTTATTGACTCTTCAATAGATTTCTCCTGCCTGTTTTTAAGACTTTGGAAAACTAGAACAAGAGTTTGATGAGTGAAAATTAGGAATACGTATTCCTTTAATAAAATTCCATATTTCCCAATAAATATAGCGTCAAATGCTCCACATCAAAGCTCAGCATAACTGCAAAGAAAACGTCTCCGTTTACTTTAGTGTTGTGTAAGTTATCGACGTGGCAAGGTGCTCCACGTTAAGACGGCGGGCGCTTGCCGCGGCACGCGCGCTTATCGACACCGCCCAATGTGTAGGGAGGTGAAATATCGACAATTATTGATCTCTATTTTACAGTTATAGTTGCTCGATGAATATTGAGTGGCCGTAAAGTTAGGCTGGATGTTGTTTTGTTTTGGGAACGTTTTAATACGATTTGATTGTTTGAAAGCGCATGCAAAATGAAGGATTATTTTATAGATTATCTAGATATATAAAACCTAGAATTAATATACCGGCGAACTGTGGGTGTATATTCGTACACCTCTGCCTAACCCTTCGGGGAATACAGGCGTGATGGTATATTTTATATATTTTTTTAGAATTAAAATAAAACATAATAAGTTTGTAACCGGTGGTTCGTTATTTAAAGGTCACATTGCATGTTGCAGGAATTCAATTAACAATAAATTAAATTAAACAGGTGAACATAGAAATAATTATCTGACTTATCTTTGTACAATATAATAAAGATCATGATAATTCTACATATTGGTAAGTAGGTCCTATAAATCAATCATAGCCGCGAAGAGTTCAATGCTACACTACACAATGCACATAATATCAAGTCAGCCACGACCACTCCGATATTCATCAACTCATTAAATAACAATAACATTTATCAAGTACCTAATCATTTAAATCGACACAGCTCATCACTAAAGCTGACACCTTCGAATATATTACTCCGTGCCACTGAATCTAATCACGATCTGACGGATTAATATCTAACCGTGTTCCCGTCTGCTGGCTTAAACCCACCGGCCATTTTGTGCCCCATTACTTTAACACCTTTAATCATAACACCTTATTTCATCAACAATAAAGCCGAAATTTGAACTCACAAAGGTCAGGCTAAGCTGGTAGTTTAAAATATTGAGTGGGTTACATCCAGGGGCATTGTGAAGATTTATTATTATACCTGCGTATTGTTTGAATTGTTGTTTAATATTGGATTAGAAGGCTGATGGATTTAATGACGGAGTGATGGATTGCGATGGTAATACAGTGCGGAGTATTGGTGGAAGATTTTGATTATTATCTTCTAGCTTGCAATAGTTAGGTACTTATTCATTTTGTAAAGATTGCTACTGGTGGCCAAAACTGCACATAACATACACACGGTTACAATCATTGTAATAGCGTGGGATTCAAGGGGTTTTTTTTATATAGACGGGAAATCATCAAATAACTTCCCCCGCCCTGGGCGGGGCGGGAGGGAGTGTCAGACTTTTACTGACTAAAACCCGTCTATGTTCCTTCATGTGCCCTTTGCGTTCCGGGGGCGCGGTATCTCTTTCGAACAACCCGCAGCCCCGGCAGGCATCGGCCCTCAGTGGCCCCATCCAAGTTTGCTGACATCTCTTTGAGGCGAGTGTGGAACACGAACGCGCCGTCGACACGGTCTGTCGTTATTCAGTGAACTGAATAACGACAGACCGTGTGAGCTACCCATTTGCTCACCGTCCACAGACCCGCGCCTACGGTGGCCGGGAGTCGTCTCGCGGCTCCCGACGCCCGGAGCGTCTACCGCGGCGGCCGCTGGGACGGGGGACCCTCCTTTCCCTCTCCCGCCCCGCCGCCTCCTTCTCTAGCATTACAGCTTCGCAGAAGGAGGCGACTGCTTCCCATTCCCTCTCGCTCCGGACCATGGCCTGAACCAGTGCCGGACGCGAGAGGGCGCCGCCGCCGATGGCCGCCTCGAAGACTCGGCGGTGCTCAGCCCAAGCAGGGCACACCGCCAAAGTATGCTCCACCGTGTCCTCGGGGCGATCCTCGCAATGGTGACACCCGGGCGTTTCCTCCCGCCCGATGAGGTGCAGGAACCTCCCGAACTTTCCATGTCCGGTGAGGACCTGCGTCAGGCGGTAGGTGAGGGGGATTCAAGGGGTGGGTTCCGCTTTGGTTGGTATTACATAACACCCAATTTCTCCAAACGAAAACCACTGTAAAATTAATGTGAGAAATAGTCAATCGCGTGTATATTGCTGTGATTAGTTGTAGACACAGCTGACGAGCACTTGACCTCTTGACAATTTGGCCTATTAGTTCTTCTTCGAGAAACCGGAACCGAGGATAATCCATAACTATTGTATTTTGAGACTTGCTAAGTAAGTACTGATGCTAGAAGGTCCCTTTTCTTACTTCTTCATAATCGGTTTATTAGTGCCGAGAATCGTGTGAAAGTCAAGTCAAAGTCAAAGCATTTATTTCAATTGGATCATTTACGGGCACTTTTGAACTGTCAAAAAGTTACCTCTAAAAAAGCTAATTGCTCGTGTTCCATCTTTAATCATTACTTATCTACCCAAATGTTATACGTTATAGTTATTGTGTTGTTGTAACTTTATTTGTTGCTTGGCGTCAGATATATGTCTTGGTCAGAAGGCTTCTAAGTTGCCGCTGGTGAATTTAGTTTCTGTTGATACATACATATTTGTTTAGACCTTGTAGATCTTATGGTAAAGTGATAATTTAGAAATTATTGCTAAAAGCCGGTTAATGGCAATAAGCTCGCCCCCTATTACATGGGACCTAAATATACCGCCGAACTGTAGGGGAATACAGGCGAGATAAATTAAATAAAAAAAATATCTTGGGACAACTCACACACGGCTATCTGATCCCAAGCTAAGCAGAGCTTGTGTTATGGTAACCAGACAACTGATATATGTACATACTTATATAATTTATATATACATACAATATACATATTATAGATAAATCACACCCGATGTGATGGTGATGGTACTTGCCTATCTCGGTCAGTTGACGTCTAATACGGACATCAGAGCACTTACATAGGTACCTTTCCTCATTAACGCAGACCTATTTTATAAGCCTAACCTTAACAAGAACTATTGAAGAACCTACATCGTTACTGAAGGTCACATAAGCTTCTTCTCTGTTACTAGGTATATAAAACCGTCTATCAAGGCTTGCCCTCCAACCCAGTGACCCAGTAATGTGCACTAGAACTAGATGGTCGCTAAAAGGTGCGGAGTGGCGGCGCGTGCTCGACAGTCGATGTATCGACGTTTCAGGTCAAACGACCACTGAGTGCGACTTGATGGCAGAACTAGTGAGGGGTAGTATCGATAGTTTGAAGTGGTAATTACCTGTGTAGGTGTGAATTGATGTTAGGTGAGCAGAAATTTATGAAAATGGTTCTGACATTTTATTCAAATCCTTCTGAATACCTTTTGAACGCCACAGTCGTGTATAGCCGACAAATGCAGTTTTCTTGTCGTATTTAGACGATTGTAGCGTGTTGGGCACGTTTTCATTTGTCGGCTATACACGACTGTGGCGTTCAAAATGATGATGCTGCTGAACTAAGTTTTTACCTAAAAATAGCTAAAGAAAAAATAACGTATGTATAAGGGTCGTAGCAGGTGGCATTGTGGTTTCTGCCAACCCCATGGGGAAAAAGGCGTAAGTTTATGTATGTAATTAGCATAAGAAAATACAGCCTTAAACCTAGTTGATTACAATTTTTGTAAGGCTAACACCACATTCAGTTCAGTCCATCACACATCTTACTTTTTTAACCTTGGTCTCAAACATCGATAGTGCGGTACACCCCTACCCGATCGCTGTCTAAGTGCTAGAGAGGCGCTACCGCGGCAGTCAGCGTTTTGCAAACGGGTTGAGTGTCGCAGGTGCTTGGCGGAGTGTGGCGCGTGGCCGATGTGGGGCAAGCCGATAATGGGCCAAGCCACGTAGGTAAGTGGAAGACGCTTCATTGGGGTTACTGTGCTTTTTATGTAGTACTAGCTGTACCACACGGTTTCACCTGCGTTCTGTTATAGCCTATATTAGATATTCTTCATGAATATGACTGAACATGACTGCCTCGTTAGCCTAGTGGTTCTAAGCGCGACTGCTACGCTAGAGGTCTTGGGTTCGATTCCCAGGTCCCAGGTTGAGCAAAGTGTTATTGGGTTTATCTATAAAATTCTCAGTAGCAGCGCGGAGTTTGTGCCCGGTTAATGGCAATAGGCTCGCCCCCCTATTACTTAGGACCTAAAAACATAACGGCGTACTGTGGGTGTCATTGGTGTCTGCCTAACCCTCCGAGGAGTAAAGGCGAGTTGGTATGCATAGCGTGATAAAGCCCTGTACTAGATATTCCTCACGAAACTGGCTATCATATACAAAAATATTTTTGAAGTGAAAACTTCTTTAGCGGCGTTGTACACTTTTTTTGTAATGGGTAAAAAAAATTAAACTTGCGTCAGGACACGTGACCTGATCGAAAATCTTACGAATGTCATATTTGTGTACGACAGCGCAATAAATAAATATTGTATTATACCATATAAATGATAGTACTTTTATACTGATAATTAAAGCAATTCGTGCAAAATTATTCCCTAACCATTCCAAAATATCAAAAACGCACAACGTTAATATTCAAGGTTTCACTTCTGCCGGCAACCCGTCGTTTTTTTTTGTATATGTATATCCAATAAAATATACTAATTGTAAATTGGAGTTTTTATATGTGTTCAGATAATAAACGTAGCATTTCTCCCAAAATGTTGTGCCTAATGATTGATTATGCTGTTTTAAGGCACGGATGGTATTTGCCAATAACTTTAGAAAACTGAAATTTTACAATCAGTATATATGTAATGAGAGGTTACAATAAAACAACATAATAATGTATTTGTGGAAAATTTATTCGTGATTTTCGAAGTAGTAAAATAAAAACTCTACTATCAACACGCTACATAATTATCAGTGATTTAACTCTATGTGCCTTGGCTCCGTCGTGATTACTGATAAGGCACAAAACACCTTACACTTCCGCGCAAACCATGCCTAACCCTGATTAGCACTTGATCGTAAACTAGCTGTTATACAGGATAAGTTTTTAACCAGTGCGTAAATTTTTTTTGGTAGTTCAGTGTCAGTAATAGAACACATTTCCGTGTATAGTTAAAAAAAAAATAAAAAAAAATTTCATCCTTATCCGAGTTTGAAATAAGCAAAACATGGACATAATCTATTCGCCATACTATCAATGACAACTCTTGGCCGCCGCCCGGGCGCATGGCTGGGGTGAGGGGGGTGGGGAATGCGCGAGCGCCGAGTGACAATAAAATATGGTTTTTAAGTATACAATGTTTCGTAAGCGATAACTTTTTTTTTTAGTACTAAGACATATCAAAATAAAATATACGTGTTTAATAAAACGTGTTGAAGTTTATTATGGCAAAATTTACGCACTGGTTAAAATTTTTTCCTGTATGCTAAGTTGAATATCAACCTTAAGATCGTAAACACGAAGTTCAGATTTGATTGTAACGACACTTATCAATATTTACCATTATGGTTTATTAAATAGTAGTTGCATTTTACGATTGTACGACGAATGACATGTATGGCACCGAGATAAAGTTCTAACTGGAATGATTACATATCATAAAAATACTGCAACTCCTACATAATATTCTTTACGATCAAGTGATATTCGTTTTAAGACTAAAAACTAATCGTGTTAAATATACATTCTGTTTATCTATTGATGTACTTTTTATCAGTTCTTGAGATCTTTAAAAAGCTGCAATCTATAAACGTTTGTATAATTAACATGATTATATCTTCGTCTCCATTTCATTCATTACATAAACAGAGCACACACTATCTTAAACGTTGCCCCGGAATACTGAAAGCTTCAAAATGATTGGCTGTTTAGACAACCAATCACAATAGACTAACTTGAGATTTCATTGTAAATTAACCAATAAGAGATTCGTTCAAGCTTTCAGCAACCACGGGTTAAGTGACGTCATAACATTCCTTAACGATGATAAAGCAATGACATTAATTCATATTTTTATTATTATTTGGAACTTTTAAGAGGAGCTTACAAGTGGAGTACACAAACTTATATTTTAATACACAAATAATACACACGTTAAATAATTTGTATATAAATTATACACAATGTAATTTTAAAGAATTACTTAAAAGAAGAAATCATTATTTTCATTATACATTTCGATTCGTTTTGAATGATTAGAAATAATACATTTTCTATACAACGTAATTTTAATAGATAAGCTGATGTTTTTTCCTTTCTAATCATTAAATACTAGTCAAAATAGAAACACAAATTGTCAAATTATAGAAAGAAAATGATCACATCATAATTAAGTAACGAAAAAAAATACACTTTGGACGGAAATAAAATAAAAAAATGTTTCCAACGCGTTGTCTTAAGCTAATAATATTCTATTCGCTTATAAGTAAGCAGTCTAAGTAAAATAAACTTCTATGTCGTTAATTAAATGTTATAAAAACTATAAAGAACCTAATTATAACCTTAGTCTAATTTGTATTAATTGTATATTTCCTTCTTGTCTTGTTTAAAGCGAATAACGACCTTACGCGTGTAGTATTTGATTCAATTTTATCCTAAAGTCGCGTGAAATATAATAATACATATAATGAGTATCTTTTGATTTTTATTATTAACTCATAGAAGGATTCAAAAGTTCGGGTTAGTAACAAGAAAGTACAGTAGCTAGTGCATTATTGACAACTTGTCCTAATTCATATAGTCAAGTTCCAAAATATTTCGAGAGCAGAAAATATGAGATTCATATTATGTAATATCAATAGTACCTACGTATTTAATTGGTACCTAGAAGTGAGAGCGATACAAGTAAGAGATTCATTAGAGTTAGCTTGAAGCCTAGACAGCTGACAGCAAGTAGCCAGATGGCACTTAGTGGGAGAAGTACTTTAAAATGTAATGGGGCATTTTCATTTTAAATGGCGCAGGTTAAAATAAATAGGCTTCAAAAACTACTACAATTACACACTACAACTAGTTACTAACAGGACGTGACGGATATAGATCGTTTTTAAAACTAAATTTAAATACTCAAACAATATTATCAGAAAGCTGTAAAATTGTACTTTTATGCTTTCAGCAGTGTATAAGTTATGTATACCTAAAAAAGAAAAAATGACAAACTTTATATTCATGAAAAAAACGTTACTAACTACAACAGTTCTTTTTTAACCATTTATTGTGCTGCAAAACTTACTGCACTAGCTGGACACCTAGCGCGACTAACTTCAAAATAACATTTCATACTTTGAAATTTGTACCCAGAGTTACCGTTAAAACCGAATTTTGATAATAAATGTGTGTATTTCATAGTAAAAACCGCGTGACTATCCGGACATGTCCGGTAGTCGCGAATTCGTGGGACAAGCTTTTTATTAAATTATTATATATTTTCTTCACTAACTGAGATGAAATGCTTAGTTTAAATGATAAATTAACTATCTAACAATAAAATGAAAGTGTCGCTACGTTAGCTGTCGTACAAAAAATAACGAAAAAATTTAATGCAATGATGCAATCTGTCATGGGGACATCATGATTTTACACGATTCCGCAACATTATTAATTTAAATAAAATTAAATACGTGCTCTATAAGGAACTAATAAATTAAATCCACATATTTATAAAAATACCTACAGGGTACAATAGATTTTTCTTAAAAAAATTGTTTGCAAATATTTTTTTCATCATATTTTAGTCATGGGACAACCGAAAAACAGCCTGCGCCATTTAAAATGAAAATGCCTAATGAACGATTAATTCTGTTAGCTAAACATTAGGGTTTCTGATGTAGACGGTTTTATACATTTTTACACTTGTCTCGTGAACCGAAATTCATGTTTCGTATAATGGTACTATATATACGCATATAATCAAATTATGCACCTGATTAAAACACATAGATATCCAAAAATATCACGGATATTTTACAGTACAGGAAGAATGATTTAAGTCTACATTTTTAGTCATACTATGACATTGGAATAGGTACTCAATTTTTATATTGTCCTAACAAATGGTTTTTTGTTGTACTAATTTGCACTATTCTAGATATGGAGTTTCAATAGAATAAATATTGATAATATATAATATCTGTTTGCATTGCAATGAAGCTATTTATATTATGTAACAATTTAATAAGACTTTGGTCTTTTATGTGATCGTTATTTGCGCTTGTGACATTTTCAGTAAGCAATGTGTTAATATTAAGATTGGGCACAAAGATTGATTATATTTTGAAAATATCATTTGTCTTTAAACAGACTTTTAAAATGCAGTGTTATTACTAATTTGTGTCTTAAATAGTTTACTATATTGTTAAATATAAAAGTGTTTAAGCACGCACTGGATCAGTTTGTATACAAAATATAAAAGTATAGGTAATATATTGAAAATAAAGTCTTGAAAATTGATTAAAAGAAATTGAAGTGTTCTGACGATTTGGTTTGCTTGCGCGTTACGTTTACAATTGATATTATTACTTATCCGTCGCAGCGGTTTATAAGTACCTGTGTAACTTTATTTTAGTACACTGTTACTATTGGTTTTCGAAAACTTGAGATGATTGTCGTCATTTTCCTGTGGTCACGATATAGTAGTCCCGTGCGCTATATGAAGAACTCCCTCCGCTTGGTGACGCGCGGGCCGGTGGCGGCGGCCAGCGCGGCGGCGTCCGGGTCCGCCGCGCCCGCCGCGCCGCGCTCCTCCTGCGGGGTAGCACACACGTTACGGACATATTCAACCAGGACGACAAACAAGGAATCAAAATTAAAAAAAAGTAACCCCCCGACAAAAATATAATAAAGATCCCTACCGCAACTAGCAAAAGAAACGATAACCTAGAAATAGCTAAACCAATTATAATAAAACATATCTATGAATAATTGCAAGCAGGGACTTGAAACGTTACTCAAAATAACGCTACGCGTAGTTCCAGTACCGATAATTTGTACCGTTCCACCAGGATCGTAACAAAATTAATACCTTGGCTATAACGATACTGACAAACGGAACGAAATCTTAAAGTGTTCACTAACAATATTATCAATATATCGTTATTAGTATAACGATATAATAACGTTATTCATTCATGAGACTTATACAGAAAAAAAGTTAAAGCTGACACAATCACATAAATATATAGAAGTAGGCAGATGTCGGGAAAAGATGCGCACTCTCGAACGAATACAGTGGTGGCTTGTGCCGAGGCTACCGGGCGACGACGGAGCGGTAGTCAGCGAGAAAAGTTCTTAAGAATAACGTTACAAATGAATCTGTAACGTTTCACCTGTAACGTTATTACAAGCGGATAAGCTTAATGTTACTGATACCTGTAACGTTACTTAAAATTTTGTTCTACGAAAATGATATTATTTAACGTTTCTTTCTTGTAACGTTATTGGTATTTTTAAGTTTTAGTATCGTTACAAATTTTGAAACGTTATATGATAACATTAATGATAACGGAACGAAATTCATTTCATTTTCAAGTCCCTGATTGCAAGGAAACTTGCATTTTAATACAAAAAGCCGCATTCCCAATACTGCCCCATTGGTCTCGTGGTCGCAAGTACGACTGCTGTGCAAGGGGTCCCGGGTTCGATTCCCAAGTCGAGCAAAAAGTGTTATTGGGTTTTTCTATGAAATTCTCAGTAGCAGCTCGGAGTTTGGATTTGTACCCGGTTAATGGCAATAGGCTCGCCCCCTATTACATGGGACCTAAATATACCGGCGAACTGTGGGTGTACATTGGTACACCTCTGCCTAACCCTTCGGGGAATACAGGCGTGATGGTATTTTTTTTTTTTTTTTTAAGCCGTTTTCAAATCGTTTCATCCGTTTAAAAGCTACGGCGCTACAGACAAACACACAGACAAGTGAAACTTATTACAACCCTCCTTTTGAGTCAGGGGTTAATAAGACCATAACACACCATTATAAAAGGATTACGTCTATGAATAAAAGCAAGTAGTGTGCAAACTGACCTGTGTGAGATATTCTCCCTTGTGTCTTGATAGCGCTCGCACTAGCACGATGGCCACCACAATCAGTAACAGGAATATAAAAGCGAGAACCGCTGCAACAAAAAAGACGCTTATTTTAAACATTGAATAGAATAAATATAACACAATAAAATATCATATAACAAAATAGAATATATTTCCTAATTTGCCTAGAAAATAAATATTAAAATTATAATTATACACAATATGTTTGTTTCTTGTACAACATACCTTAAAAAGGCACGCAAATGTTGAAAGTAAAAAGTTAAATTAAGTCAAACATTGTTTACAATACAAATACATTTTTTGCTCATTTATTTCAAGTAAACTGTTTATGTATATTCCTAAGAATTTTCCAACTATTATATCATCGTTGCGATTTCAAGACCTCTTATGTGTAAAATTGACTTTTACGAGAAAATCGATAAAAACCATCCACTGAAAAAAATATAATGAAACCAAGTACAACAAAAAATACAGGTGACAGCTACATGTCTGCCTGCTTTTTAATACGATCTTTTAAGCTGAATAAAAAAGTACAACATAGTAAAAAAAAAAAATTAAAAAAAAAATTGACACTTAAGAGGTTTTGGTTGCGCTGTCAGTTACACATCAGTGCTTTTAAACTAAAATACCTTTAAATAAAACGGCTTTTATAGCAGAACTTTTTTAGTCCTAATTTTATTTTGCAAACCAACTGATAGCATAAACCTCTTTTCGCAGAAAGTCATTTGGCATCACTTACTTGGCATACATTTATAACTCATAATTTTGTATGGCAGAATCCTCATTTCGCATAAATTTCATTTCCATAATAATTAAAATGCAGAACCATCATAACCCAGAAACTTCACAGGCAGAATCGTCTTTTGGCATACATTTCATATCAAAGTCCCTAGAGATAGATCCAGAGCCCTCGAGGCTCAAAAAACATAATCGGGGAGCCACGCTACGCGGGGCTCAAGGGTTTACAAAAGAAATAACCACGAAGTGGATGGCGGGGTCTGTTCGCTCGCTTCGCTCGCTCTCTAGACTCCGCCAACTAACCTAACCTAACCTGTCCGAGTCAGGGTGCCCCAAGTCCCGAGCTCGCTTCGCTCGCTCTTTATAAAAGTTATACTAAACGAAATTATGCGAAATTATAAGTATGCCAAAGGCAATAATGCAAATAAAATCTGCCATATTAAAAGTATGCCATTTTAACATACATACATACATAAACTCACGCCTTTTTCCCATGGGGGTAGGCAGAAACCACGGACCGCCACCTGCTACGATCCTTACACACTCCTTTCGCCTCGACCATATTCATACATCTGGTCATACAAGCACGCCGGTTACGAGTACTGACCTTTCTGAAGAACCTCACCGTTAAGGTCAAGGTAGGTCTTTCTAGGGCGTCCCCTCCCGGCATTGCCACACACATCTGCCTTATCAATCCCTTTTGTTAGTCGCCTTTCACTTATCCTCTCAACATGACCGAACCATCTAAGCATACTCTTATCAACCTTTGTCACTACATCCTCTTTTAAACTGCAACGTTGTCGTATAATTTCATTCCTCACTCTATCGTTCACCGTTACACCACACATACTTCGCAAGTAACGCATCTCCACAGCATTAATTCGACTTACAGGCCTCGTTTCACATTCACTTCCATACGTAAGTGTAGACACCAGCACGCCATTGTGCACAGCCAGTCGAGCCTTTTTGGACATCGACTGGTTGGTTTAAACCGCATGTATAGCACCATTCACTTTATTTCCCGCATTTATTCTCCTTTCCACATCAGCATCAATCTTACCGTCTCTTGTAAATACTGCCCAGGTATACAAACTCATTCACTTGCTCCACACTCACATCATTTATTTTCACATCACATACCGATACATCCTCTTCTCTTTCAAAAACCATCACTTTCGTCTTATTTACATTTATGTTCATCCCCTTTCTCTTAAACGCTTCATTCATTAATGTTACCATGTCTTGCAACTGCTCCGCCGATGACGCAAGAAGAACTTGATCATCTGCGTATAACAGGCATTTGACAGGCAACTCATTCATTCTTAATCCACTCTCACTCTCTCTCAAATCTGTCAATCAACTATCCATATATATGTTGAACAGCCAAGGAGACGCTACACAGCCCTGTCTTGCACCTCTTGAGATGTAAAACCAGTCAGTGTATGCCCCATTTATCCTAACAAAAGCACTGGAATCTTTATATAAAGATTTCAGTGCTCGTATCAAACGCCCGTCCACACCATACATGGATAGAGTCGACCATAGCTCTTCCCTCCACACACTGTCATAGGCCTTCTCCAAGTCTACCAGAGCACAGTACACTTTCTTGTGCTTTGCCAGATGTTTTTGCCATTTTAAATTCGGACATAAAAACGTTCTGCCAAAAAATAATTATGCTATAACAATATTATGCCTTAAAAACGTTAACTGTTGACTATATTATTTCACTCGTCTTTTCGTTCACTTGTTCGATCCTGTCGGTCTAAAGATACCAAAAGTAATATTAAAAAATACCCGTGTAAATTGCACATAGGATATTTTATACCAAAAATTGCCTATAGGCCACGAGCATGATACACTTAAAAACTCGTATGTGTACATACGACACATAAGACATTTTAAGTACCAAATTATGATGAGCAAGCACATTGAAGATCTTGAAATGGGTAAATAAATTACGAATAAAACGTCATAGCCACATGAGAGTTTTTGCATTCGATAGGGCTTCAAAATGTGCAATTGACTGGATTGAAAAAGTGTTTTGAACAAAAGTGTCACATAGGAGGTCTTAAAGTCGCAACGACGATATGATCTTTTATATTAAATAATAAGGTAATAGTGAAGGTGGTACTGACTGCCGAGGATGGCCTCGTCGGTGTTGTGCATGTCGAGCTCGTGCTGCAGGTCCAGGTCGGGCGGCGGCCGCGTCTCCAGCCGCTCCGGCGGGTGCGTCACCGGCTCCACGCCGCAGAAGTCCTCGCTCAGGACGCCACCTGTGAATAATTGGAATATTGTGTTTAGTTGTGCTTTAACCCGTTAGCTGTCATGTCAGGCCAAGTGCCTGACGCTAATGGAGGTTTGACCTTCAATCTTTTTGAACCGGCAATAAATATGTTAAAGGTCTTTCTAAGCATCTCACTCGTCAGCTTTAGAAATTGTCGGCTGCTTAACCGGACTTTCCTATCCATAAAAATTAAGGCCTCCAGAGAGGGCGTAAAAGTTATAAACTAACGAACGATTACACGTTCAGGGCACCTCCTGTGGAGTACGGAGTTTCGGCTTAGGACGTCTCGCTGGATAGGAAAGCAATGGGACTGGCTGCATCGAATCTTGATTATTTAGGGTCGTTATCAAAGTTTTCCGGAACAATGTACAAAATGCCAACGACAAAAAACAGTCAGCCAATAGTCCATCAGACACAACACCCTCAATGGAATACGAGGAACTTGCCAGTCTACTCCTCAAACGTCTCAAAGTCCTCACCTCCTAAGCTCCTGACATTGGGCGGCGGGTCCTGCTGGAACAGCAACTTGAGCGGGTAGATGTCGTCGAACTCGACGCGGCTGACACAGCCCACGAACCCTTCGTTCATGCTCTCGTTGCGCCCGATGTACATGTACTGGATGTTGTTGAACTGTGCGTCCGCTGAGTCTTTGATGTTGAAGTTGTATTCTTGTGTCTCGTAGTTGTCCACCTGGGAAAGGATTTTTAAATATTGAATATACGGTATCTGGTTATGTGCTAGGAATATGTTGATGTTATCTAGTGATAAGTAACGAATATATCAATATTCTGATTAAAATATACACAGCAAAGTTTTCCCTAAGGTTTACTATAATTAAGAAACATTACTATATTGTACGTATGTGTATTCTAAAATTTTAACTTATCGAAATGAAGAAACTTGATAATGCATAAAATATATTAGAATTCCACCACTTTTCTACTTTCAATCTTATTCCTAATGTTATAAGGTTGCAAGTTGATAATTGGTGACACGCTATCATTAGCCAACATACCTGCAACACCATGGTGGCGCCACTGTTCTTCCTCGACAGTCTGACGTCGTGGTACTGTCCCAGAGCAAAGTGCTTCCCCTGGAACACTATCTCCTGTCGCTCGAAACCGAAGTCAAACACCACACGGAGATGACCTGGTAGAATATTAATCGACGTTATTAAAGCTAGTGTTTGTATAAAGTCAGCAGGCGACATTGATCTTTTTGTTACCTAAGATGGTTAACCTGAAGGTAACAAAAAAATGTCCCCTATTCCTTAAAAATGTTCAGACTATTCTGACAACAAAGCTAAGTACTTTATTAAGAAATTAATCAATTTCACTTATTAATTTTGAAATAAAATCTACTTATTGCTATGCCCTAACACGTTGACAAAATAAATGTCGACTTAAATTCCTAACAAAAGCCAAAAGAAACGACTGCTTGTCAATTTTCGGGTGAAATTATGATAGTCTCCTCTTTTACGGTATTAAAAAATTAACATCGAAATCCCTTACCCGAATTAGACACCTGTAACGTGAGATATTCTCCAGAGATGTTGGAGTAGAATCCGAGCAGGAAGCCCTTGGGGTTGGTGGTGGTGAAGCCCACGCGGATCTTCTCCGCGATGGTGGAGCGCCACGAGCCCAGGAAGTCGTACTTCACTATGGAGTTAGGACGGAGGTTCACGCCGATCTCTGTGGGGAGAAGAGTGAGATTAGGATTGGTCATGGATGTAAGAGAGAAGAATATTTTTCAACAGTGCGGCTTAGTAGATAACAATTAACATTGAAACTTTTATAACCGGTTCTAAATGGAATATTCCGATCTGTCACCCTGTTTTTTCACCTTATGGGGTGGTTTGTAAAAATAGATTGACCCCCTGTTAGCTCGGGGACTCGGTTTCTGAACGGACTCGGAGACTGTCCCCTCGTTGATCTGTTCCCAACAGGGGACAAAGCGGGTGACAATCTGAATATTCCTTTTGAATTACAAATTGATAGATTGACTCGCATATAAACTCAATTTTGGGGATTGCAAGGTGATGATTGGTACAACATTCGGTCATAAATGTCATCAGCTATCTATATTTATCGAAACGACTCTATAGTCGTTTCGATAAATAAATGACAATGTCTTTCTAAACCTGGTTGTACTTACCATCAGCACAGATGGGTCCTTTGAAGGCGGTCCAGCGGCAGTCGCAGGAGTAGGAGTCGTAGCCCTCGAGACACGTGCCGTTGTTAAGGCACGGCGACGACGAGCACTTGCCCTGGCAGCCCTCCGACACGCCGTATAGACCTGCCGACACGTACATTTGTGATCATGGCTGATTTACAGTTTTTATTAGAATTCATAGAATTGGGTACTTGACACCTTTAAACAATAATTCCATGACACAACTTTTCTAAAAAATACTTTATAAAAAATAAAAAAATAAAAATATACCATCACGCCTGTATTCCCCGAAGGGTTAGGCAGAGGTGTACCAATGTACACCCACAGTTCGCCGGTATATTTAAGTCCCATGTAATAGGGGGCGAGCCTATTGCCATAAAAAAAAAAACAAAAAAAACTACAAAAAATACTTTATTAGTCTTGAAAACGCGATTGATTTTTAAATAACTGTAAAATTTGATTTTAAGTCGTTTTGCAATCAATTAGTAGTGGTTGAATTGAGTTAGCAAATAAGTGACGTCAGTTTAGTAGTGTGTGTGTGCCGGCGAACTGTGGGAGTACATTGGTACACCTCTGCCTGACCCTTCGGGGACTATAGGCGTGATGGTATATATATATGGTAATTTATAAAATCGACCAGCAAGCAATACCATGTAACTACTTAATACAAGCCCTACCTCTCCGTGCATATCCCCGGAGGTCGACGGGCCTGCCGTTGAGCAGCAGCGCGCGCATGCAGCCCACGAACCCGTCCTTCCTGTCCAGTGCAGCCCCCAGAGCCACGCCCGTCGTCAGGTGCAGCGCACGCACCGGCTCCTTGGCCGTGCGGATCTCGTTCTTTAGCGCGCCATCTACCACCACGCGGGCTTCTTTCCTGGGGGGGGGATGATGGGATAGAAGAGGATGCGTATACTCCGGTCAGTGATGGAAAAAATATCGTTACAACGCTATCGATAGTTAGGTTATAATTAACACTACTATTTCACGCTGAATATAAATGCGATGTAGACTTTTCTTCTTCTTTATCGGTATCTCTCTTGACAGAGTGGTCGTCGTGTTCACTTCAGGTGTTGGTGGCAAGCTTCACAACTAAACTATTAGGTATTAGTCATTTACAAGAAAAAAAAATACAATACCTACAACACTAAAACTGTCTTTATTTGACCGTTATTTTTCAAATGACAAATGGATAAATGAATGATAAATGGATTATAAACCCTATACCATCATTAAACCAAGCAAAAATTATTACCTGTTCCGCTCGATGCTGACGGAGTGCCAGTTGTTGTCAGCGAGCCGGTTGCTGGTCTCCACGGACACACCCAGCGGGGTGTCGCCCACCTGGAACTGGAACTGCAGCTGGTCGCCGCCGATGATGGCCAGCTTTATGTAGTCTTGAGGACCCTGTCAAACACAAAATGGAAATTGTTTACCGTATTTTAGCTAGCATGGGTCGTACGAAAATGTTCAGCAAATACTGTTTTTGAATTGTGTGCGTACCACTACCAACCCACTAACTCTGGAATTTTGATGTTTGGTTGGGATTCCAACCAAACATCAAAATACCAGTGTGAAGAGTTCGTATAACATCGATATGGGTTTTTGACTTACATGTGAAAAAGGCTACAACCAATAAGAACGCTAAACTTTCATATTACACAGGCCCATCAGAAAAAGAGTTTTAAATACATGCTAGAGCGGTATTCCTAATTAAAACCCTGATAAAATCTTATACTAGTTACGTCTACACGTGCGTACATGCTTGGAGTTTTTACGTTCATTCTAACAAGATCGAACGTGAGGACCATTATGTCTTAAGACTTATAGTTCAAAATTTAACAGAAATGTTCCAAAACTATGCTCTGCAATTTCATCGTAGCTGTTGCGTCTTAAGAGTCTGTACGTAATAATGATATCGACAGTAAGTCTTACCTTAGAGTGTAGAAGCACAGCGTTTTCCCTGGTGGTCTTGAACTCGAAGTAGATGTCGCCACTATGCCCGAGGTCGAACATCGGCAGCGTGATGATCGCATCAGATATACGGAACGTTACCGCGTTGCTGAATAGATCTGTCACGAAAACCACACACATTTAAGTACGAAATGATCAGAGAAATCCAGTGTGTATTATGTAGAATTGTAGATAAAGGAGAAAGATATGCTAAAGAAAGAGAATATTTTTCTCTTTTACGAAGACATACATATTTTACAAATTCTTCGGACAACTCGATCCCAAAATCTATTGGTCAGTCATTACGATTGAATGGTTGAGGTTGACTCGTCTGGATCATATTATCCGGAACTAGTTGTTTTGTCGATTTGATTTGATTTCATAATACTATTACATAGAAAGAATGCTATTAGAAAGGGATATATAATATTATGTAAATAGATACATTACATACCGTCTCCTTCACACAGCAGCGGCCCGAGTGTGTACCGTCCTTCCTTCTCGTCCAGATGCGAACCGGTGTCACCAAACCGGAGTTGTTTTACTGGTAGGAACTCCTTATCCGTGATTTCACCGCCGTCCACTTGGAACTCTAAATAATAATAATAGGGTTTAAGATTGAATGCCCATATTAATTATTTTAGGTCTGTTTTTTATTGTGTAGTAATAGGCTACGTTAGGGCCAGACCAATTTTCTTTGTCGTACATGGTAACAATTTTATTTCGGAATCTTTATGCAGTAACTAAGAAGACGGATGAAAAATGATTCCATGTTGACGAGATGAGAATGTTGAGGTGTATGTGTGGTGTGACCAGAATGGATAAGGCAAGGAATGAGGATATTAAAGTTTGAAAGTAGAGCCAGTGACAGAAAAGTTGAAAAATAACTGTTTGTCTTGGTATGGGCATGTGAAGAGGAGGGATGACACACATGTGATCAAAAGAGTTATGTATATAAATGTGGATAGATGGAGAGGAAGAGGAAGGCCAAAGAAAAGATGGATAGATTGTGATATATGTGATAATATGAAAGAGAAGGGAGTCAGTGACGGTTGACAGGATGGCATGAAAGAAGAAAATGTGTTGCAAGTAACATGTAACAAGGATAAGGGCAGGAAGATGATGATGAGAATCTTTATGCAGTAGCAGTAAGAGTGTATTTAGTACAATTTGAACAAATTAGATTAGAAACATGTTGTTCCTTACCGTCGGGCTTCATGTGCTCGGCGTCGCAGTTGCACCACTTGGTGGGGTCGGCACAGGCTCCCAGCACGCCGCACTGGCACATGCGCGAGCCGGCCGGCGCGCCCGCCCAGTAGTCCATGCGCTGGCCCGACCGAGACACCCACCACGCGAACGGGTGGAACGACGACTCCTCGCCTAAGGGAAACCTCATCGTCACACACTTGGATACAAACACATGGGAGCTAGTTCAAAAAATCGCACGACTGACAGTGCTGCGCGAAGGCAGCACGGTGGTTTAATGTTGATTCAAAATCGGTTTACTTTTATTTAAAAAATATATAAATCAATTGTATACCTAAAGACGTAATCATTTCACTGAGGGAGAAAATATCCATTAAAACTTCATTTCCATTAACATTAAAAAACTAGTATGTTCTTACTCGGCGAGTTGAGCAGCCTGGAATGCTTGCACATGTACTCGAGGTGCTGCATGCAGTTCTCGGAGCGGTTGAGCAGCGCCTCCAGCTGCTGGCGGCTGGCGTCGTACATGATGTCCTGGCGGAAGCTGCCCGGCTCCTGGTACCCGTCCACCACCGTGTTCTGCACCGCGCCGTGCGACACCGCCGTGATTATACGACCGTCCGCTGACATAAAGTTAAATTCAAAGCATTTATTTCAGTTAAACTATTAACGGGCATTTTGGATTTGTCAAAGAGTCGGCCAGTTAGAAAGTTAAAGCTAATTCCAAAAAGTAGATATATCTCATAGAACGAGCAAGAAAACTCCACGAACGGTGGATCAGCACCATTTAGCGTAATCATCATGAAAGGATCATGGTAAAATCTTCTTGTAATAGATAAATACGTCGGCCGTACTGTACTTTGGTAGTCTTATAGGATGCATTTAAAGCCCACAAACACGCGACATATAAAAGAGAGAAACTTACAATAAAACTCGCAGGTGACGGGGAAGGCCGGGAGCGGCCCCGAGCCGTCGACGTCGATCTGTATGTCTGCCGAGCGCGACACTGCTTGCACGTTCTTGTACGCTTGGCACGACAGCGGGTGTACAGCTGCAATAAACATTACAGTTAGCATCTGGACTGATTGTGAGGACGTGAACTAGGTAGTAATAATAGAAGATTGATTTTTGTTTACCATTCATCTGAAAAGGGGTCATTATTATGAACAACAACAAACAATTGCTGATTGCCATACATAATCACATGTTTGTATAACTCGACGAAATCTATGTATCAGCTGATATTTTTCACAATCAGACAGAATCCCATAGTAAAAGTAGCTCAAAATAACTTGTATAATGACATAACATGTGTTCAAAAAAATGGGTACCAAAAAAATAACACAAACAAAACAAAATATACAACCGAATTGAGAATTCGGTTGTATGTTTGTTTGTGTCAAGGTTGTGTATACTCACAGGTATGGCAGACGGCGCCCGCGTACCCGGTGCCCTGACAGTTGCACGTGAACTCGTCCGCCGTCTGCGTGCACACGCCGCCGTGCTCGCACGGGTTGGGGTTGCATCTACACGGGAAACATGAACATTATATACTCAACACATTTTATGATATTTACTCAATACTCAATTATTTAATGCGTTCTATAATGTACATAATGCTCTTAAAATACAAAAGTACAGAATCATTATGGACCCTGTCGGGCACAGCAAAACATAGGAAGAAGGCTATGCAGCAATAACTTAATATCTAAAATCTTAATACTAAACTAAAAACGAAAAAAATATATAAGTATAATTTATTGGGTTTTTCAAATAAAATTCGAAGTAGCAGCTCGGAGTTAGGATTTGTGCCCCGTTAACGGCAATAGGCTCGTCCCCTTTTACACGGGACCTAAACATATCGGCGAACTGAGGGCATATATTGTACACCTCAGCCTAACTCTTCGGGGAGTACATGCGAGATGGTATGTTATGAATGCAAAGTTACTAAGCGTACTGAAACGTCTAAAACTACATCTAGAAAAATTACTATTAGCAAGAGTTTCATCACTTGCAAACAATTAGCATAATTATCATAGTTACCTATCAATCATCTGACAAGCATCGAACACAACTTCGTTGGGACAGCAGTACTCCTCCTTCTTCCAGTCTGTGGGCAGGCGGTAGTTGCCGTCCACTGCGATCTTGCGCATGCAGCCGATGAAGCCGCGCGGAGGTGCCTTACCACCTTGAAACGAAACAATTCGTTAGTTACATTCGATTTTGATACTTGCCAAGAAATATTGCTCGTCTTCTGTTAATCCTCCGCCGACGACCGAATTTTTGACAGATTTTTTGTGAGCCGCGTACGTTGGTATATTAGAATACATAATTATGTTCCATTACCACCGACAAAGAAATCGGTCACAAATTTGTTCCCTAAAAATGTACACAAACGGACACTTGCAAAAACTAGCGACATAATAAAAAAATATCGCGGTCTACACCATCATACTAACCAGCTATATAATAAATGCTGCCGGTCATGAACCTCAGCTTCTTCAAGGTCTTGACCGGGCGGTAGTCCACCGCCAGGGTGAGGCTGTCGGTGGCCATGGTCAGCAGCAGCGAGTGCCAGCGCCCGTCGTTGAACTCCTCGGCGTAGTTGTCCAGCTTCACCCTGGGAGAGCCAGGGGTTTCCAGCTCCACTTTTACGCTGCCCTGTTCTATATAGACCTAGAGGAAATAGATTGATGCGATTTATTGTATAGAATGTTTGGATGAGATAGAAGAGAGGGAAATTTAAAGGCAAGATGTGTTGTTGAAAAATTTCTGCATGAATCCCTAAATGCTACAAGAGCATGCACGATATTACGTTAATATAAATCCAATCTAGTCTAGGCTTAAACCAGCTTATGCAATTAACCAGATGTCAGACGAATAGTTTCGAATTGAGTTGAACTGAGAAGGCTGTAGAGATTGCCTTTAGAGAATAACCGAGAATAAAGACTCGCCGATTTTTTATACTTAAACACCGCCTCTCAAACGTCTTTCAAACATAAAAAACATATTTATCATTGATTAAGCTAGAAAACATAATAATTCTCACCTTGACATGTCCCTCGGTGTTGAACTTGTGGTATATGAGCAGGCCGTGCTGCTCGTAGGTGCGGAACTCCAGCGAGATGTTGAGCGTGTTGCCGCCCGAGTAGCCGCGCAGCTTCGCGTACGAGCCTTCTTTCAGGAACGTTATAGGGACTACCGGTGGCTCCTGTAACGAAGACGTAAGGTTCAATTTTGAATGGCACTGTCTGTTTTTTTGCTAAAATTTAAAACCCATTTATCACTACGTAGTTACAGAACATTTATAATTATTTAATAATTATTTATTACAATTGGGAAAACAAACATTAGGCGTAAACAATTCTGTCTTAAAATTAAACTTGACGAATATAAAAAACAACAATCATTTTTTTAAAAGTGACACACACATTGTGTAGGCATTTATGATATAGGTCATTTATTTCATTAGATAGAACAATATCGAATAACCAAACTGAAAATGTAATCACCAAAAAAAAATACGCATATTTTTTTAGACAAGTGAAGCACATAAAAAGTCGAGTAAAAATACGATAAAGAAATACGATGTTAAAAATACAGATGAGTCGTAACATTATGTTTACTCATAGTATCGTTTCGGCACAAGATAATTCCAAGAAAATTTTTCTTATCGCATTACCTTTAACGCTTTTTTTTTAATCTTGGGAATTGATATCAATTCTTCCGTTCTGGGTGGAGCGGAAGAGAGTGACAGACTCTGACCGACTAAAACCAAGCCATGTGTCTCCCTTTGTCTCAAGGCCACGGTGACTATTTTGAACAAATTTCGCAATCCTGTCAGGATCTTATACTGCCTAACTTATGATTTTTGTTGCAGGTGTAATATTGTTGATCATTTTATTATGTATTTTACTGTAATGGTACATCTCTTAGTCGGAAGCTTATATTGATTTAGCTTATAATAATTTAATGGAATGGCACGTATTAGTTAAGAGTGTTCAAAACTCACCGGACAAGCATACAGCGTGTTAACTTTGCTGAACTTGAAAGGCTCCCCGGAGTCGTACCCCTGCTTGAGATCCTGGATGACGTTGGTGGCGTTCAGGTACATGTTCTCGATACAGCCGGTGAAGTTCTGGTTTACTACCAGACCTTCCTGGAAATTCGGCACCCCTCCTATGTAGAACTGGAACAAGATTTGTAGAAGGTTAAATGTATTACTAGGTTAATGCGGGCGCAGACAAAGTTGTAGAATAAAAAGAAGCCTGTGTCCTTTCGTGGGGTACAAACTTCCCGCATAATAAGCATCAAGATTGTTTCAGTGGTTTAGTCGAAAAAGCGTATCAGACAGACAGACAAGGCTTCTTTTGCATTTATAATATTTGTATGGATAATACAAATACTACTTGCTCTTACGTCTATACGACTCGTTTGTAATTGCACCTACGAACACAGAAGGCAAAGGAGCTGACCCATTTCCAAGACTTCCTCATGACTTCTAATGATGGTTTGAAGGGTATGGGTGCATGAGACATTTCAACTTTGTCTCTGGAATGGTAAAACAAGACCTCTGGTATTGCAATGTCTTTAGGTATCGGTGACCACTTAACATCAGGTGGGCCATCGGCTTGTTTGCCATCTAATGACATAATAAACAAAAAAATTATACTCACAGCCCTGTTAAGGTTGAGCCGTGAGAACTCGCCCTTGATGCGGTCCTGCACGATCACTCTGTCCACTGAGAAGATGACGGAGCGTCTGTTGCGCGAGATCACCACGTCGTGCCAGATGTTGTCGTCCAGTAGACTGCCCACTGATAGGGAGGTTGATGTGCCTGAACCTGGGAGGGAACGAAAATATTTGTGAATATTCAAAGGACTTAATTGGGTAGTTGACACCAATAACCAATTCTCAAACCGATTTTCTCACTTTATTTTAGTCCTAAAGCACCCATTAGCAACCAATTAACAGTAAAATTCAATTTTTTTGCTACTTTGAAATCAATAAATAGTCAATTTGTTAGTTAATAAGTTCTGGGCCGCAACCATATATTTTGAATAGGTTTTTTATTTATTATAGTATAGTTCGTAATCGAAGCGCTAAGAAGAATTTAATAAGTGACGTCACAGATTGCTATCGCCATACGAAATTTTCGGGGAAATCGCGATTTGACAGCTCATAAAAAAAGATAATAATTGGTGATTTGTTGGTGATTGGTTGGTGATGTCAAGTACATAATTTACAGTAAAAAAAAAATAGATACACCATATACACTTACCTAAATCAATGTTCAGTACAAGTCTATTATCCCTCAACTGTAAGGCCACATAATCTCCTTGCGTCCCCCTGGAGTACATGAGGGCTCCTGATGCTGTACTGGTCTTGAACCTGAAGCGGATGACCTCGCGGGAAGCCGAGATGGGGTCCCGGAGCAGGTCCATCTTGACCATCGAGGAGCCATTGAAGTAAAGGGTGTCTGCGACTGGTGGGGGAATTGATTACATTTAGTTAGAGGCCTACAAGATAGATGTAACGGGTCTGATTGTATGTGTATGTGAGTTTATATGTTTGTAGACGCACCCCCAATACAGGAGGAATTCTTTAAGGGAAATAATAATGGTTCCGAAAAACAAATTAATCTCCAGCGATTTGTGGCCGACTATTATTCTAATTAACCAGCGTTATAATGAATTACCGACAAAAAACCCAAAACACAAACGAAAAAAAATATCCAATTTAACAACAAATAAGAGCATGTTCAAATTACATTTTCTCCTAAGAAAAAATGGATCTTCGAATAACAAAACTAAACTTCCGGATAGAATACTGAACCTCCGACAAAATTACTAAGTTACCGACAACAGAGGTTTTGTCAAAATAATCATATTTTTACAACTTGTATGAACTGTTTTAATTTCTATTGTTGGTTATCAAATTTATTTTTTAAGTCTCAATAATAATAAAAATGGGTGCGTTCTATTTGCCAGAAACTTGATACTCCGAAACCTATTTGGCATAACTCACTTCGCATAAACTTTTTCTCTTCTTTTTTTTTAGACGAACGTTTTTAAGGCATAATATTTTTATAGCATAATATTTTTTTGGCAGAACGTTTTTATGTCCGAATTTAAAATGGCATATTTTTAAGATGGCAGAATTTTATTTGGCATAATTACCTTTGGCATACTTATAATTTCGCATAATTTCGTTTAGTATAACTTTTATAAAGAGCGAGCGAAGCGAGCTCGGGACTTGGGGCACCCCGACTCGGACAGGTTAGGTTAGAAGGGGATGGCGGAGTCTAGAGAGCGAGCGAAGCGAGCGAACAGACCCCGCCATCCACTTCGTGGTTATTTTTTTTGTAAACCCTTGAGCCCCGCGTAGCGGGGCTCCCCGATTATGGTTTTTGAGGCTCGAGGGCTCTGGATCTATCTCTAGGGACTTTGATACGAAATGTATGCCAAAAGACGATTCTGCCTGTGAACTTTCTGCAACGACCGATCCTTGCGTGTTTTGTCTATTTATGTTACAAAATTAAATAGTTGCTATTGGTTTAATATTATCATTTCAACCGAAGCATATCCGTGGTAAGTAAAATTCATGATATATGATACAAGTAAAAGTTATTGTTACAAGTACATTTTTATATTTTTTATAAGTTTCTGTATAACCACTCAGAATAATATTTTCAGTATAATGTTACAGTTAAAATAGCACCACAGTCTATGAAATATGAAAGGTAATTTATGAATTAATAGTAGGCAAGTAAAGACAAAAATTACAAAGCATAGTTTTCAGTATAACGTAATTTATGCTGGTAGAAAAGTATTATGGCAATAAACAGTCATGTTTATTTTTCGAAGATTTCAGTATCTCATTCGGTCGTTTCGTCATTTTTATTCGGACAAAAGTAGTCGGAAAGTTAGTATTTTAGGCAGTAGATTTAATATTTTGAGTAAGGACAATTCTTCTTTTTTTGTCGGAGCTTTTAATACTACCCATTCTTTAAGACCCCACACAAAAGAAAACTAAGATTGAAAAATAATAACAGCAGATTTTTGAGTCTCGCATCGGAACCAACTTCATGAAAAAAGCTTATGACATGGTAAATAATTATGTAAGTAAGTATATTATAATTATTATGTTAGCCAGTCGCTATAGCGACAGGAAGACTGCCAGAGAGCGTCTCACAAGTATGGCCAAGACACATTACTTTATAAATAATCTATTTGCACTATTCAGAATGGCCTTTATGTTTCAACTGGTATATGTTCTGGAATCTGGATGCTATAGGATTATCATATTACAGAAGCAGAAACAGAGGCTCCAGGGAAAACTAGTAAAGGATTATTTATAGCTTTATTAACCTTTGATTGAAACTTGAGCATTGTTAGACGCCCCAGCTACATTATATTTTTCAAGACCTCGTAAAATATTCCATTTCAATACCAACGAAAGGTGTTTTTATTTGTTCATGTTTACTGCGCACTCAAGTAGTTAAAACGATTTACTGAGCTGTTATATTTGGAGTAACATTGTACGTCCTTATTATTGTGCGCGTAATGTTTTTAACAACTTGAGTTGCTAAAGGTCAACCTTAGGACATCTGATTTCATCAAAATATGAAAGACGGTAAGTTATAGGTACTAATATGGCAAAACTGAAGCGATTTTTTGTTTGTTTAAATGCGCTATTCCCTGGAACTCAGGCGGATTGGAAAAAGTATATTTGAATATGATAGCCAGATTCATGAAGAATAGTATAGGCTATATAACATCACGCTACGACCCACGGGACCGGAGCAGTAACTAAAAACGTAACTGAACAGAGCGTGAAATTGCGGCGTACAGCTAGAAGACTCTATTTCCTGAAGCATACGTACCATAATCGCATCCATAAACTTCAACTCTCATGGATATCTTGTCACGCCATCGCATGGGGTTGATACGAATATACTGCGCTATTATAGGAACTTCAAATTCATTCTTCTGAACCGTGTTGCCATCGTGGTTGCCTTCGAACATCTGTTGGAATAAGCACTCTATTGGCTAGGTGTTTAAGTTCAAAATCGGTGTATATCATGGGCCCTATTGATCAGTTTTTCGCGTAGATTGTGAAACGGAAAATAACGGAAAATAACAGAAAAAAATTGTCGTAAACAGGCGGCACATGGCCTTGCTTGCTCTGTATATGGGTTACATGTACTCTGTACTTGTTTACTCTCACTGTGTCATGACACCAATACCGACAAGTTTCACGATTTATCAAACTTGTTATTGAGGTATATTACTAAAAGATTCGTACAGCTTTATTTCCTCAAGTAGTAGATATAATATTATCACTACTCCCTAAGCTCGTTGGTTATAAGTAGGACTCCTGTATGAATAAGCCAACAAACAATATCATATTTTATGCCTAAGTGTCCCACTGAAGGGCATAGACCTCCCTTTTGTCCTCGCCTACATGTCTACTGCCATTTTAGGCCAGTCTTTGAGTAGTATATGAGATCAGTTTAGCCCGCAATCTTTTTCTAAACCAGGAGAGAAATTGTGTGCTTTTGATACCTACAATAGAAACTATTGCTTGGTAAAAGTGCATGCATCCAATGCATTCAACACTCCATTGTTGACACGATTTACATCAACAAGTAACGTAGAGACGCCAGACGTTCCACTACAAGAAAAGTATTAACCGCAGATGTAAAACCTTTCAATATTAGAACAAGATTAATGTATGTTAGACTTCGTTCAGGGTACTATCCATCGGCAAAATTTGTACACGTAATCAGGAAATAATATAAACACCGATTTGTCCCACTTGTGGCAAAATCAAGGATGCGCAATATTTGCTGATGGAGTGTGCTAGAAATAAGAAGGAGAAGGATTCGGTGCTACGATATATAAGAAGAATATAGGTATTAAGAGTGCATTGAGTGACCCTACATCAGAAATAAAATAAGCATTATACCTGGTAATACCGTGGACTTAGGACCGACCACCAGCGCCTTCATCAAGTTTGACAGAATAAATAATAAGGCACAAAGAGTTTGATATTATGATATTGTATAAAAAAAAAGTATGTTAGAAATGTCACCC
The DNA here is from genome assembly GCA_932526535.1 of Caradrina clavipalpis. NCBI lineage: Eukaryota > Metazoa > Arthropoda > Insecta > Lepidoptera > Noctuidae > Caradrina > Caradrina clavipalpis. Next base: position 801,688 of record OW052096.1, read on the forward strand.
GCACCACCCTACCTGTTCATACCCACTCTCAGTGGTGACCGGCCTCCAGCTCTCCCCGTCATCGGAGTACTGTAGCATGTACTCCGTGACATACTCGTCGGTGGCGAAGCGGCCGCGCGTGGCGATCCCGCGCATTTCCCGCCGCTTGTCCAGCTGAATGGTCATGTGCTGGTAGTACGAGCTCTCGCGGGCCGTCCATGCTGCTGTCCCTTCACCGTTATTTGTTAGTTAGTGCTACTGTTGCAGTGTATTCACAAACTATGAGATTGGTATACAGGCTATAACTTGCAACAAAGTCAAAGCATTAGACCATTTACAGGCACTTTCGAATTGTAAAGTTGAAGCTAGTTGCTCGTTCCAAAACGGAGAAGAACGTGCAAAAACTCCACCGACACTCTTTTTCTTCAACTACATTAAAATCGCTATTTAAGTGACTTTGCAGTTTAAAAGCTTAGTATAAAAATTAATATTGACAGCGTAGTGGAACAGCTATTGTTATTGCCTGTATACCTAACTCTTTTGTTAACTGTACTAAGGTGATTGTGGATTGCAATCTCTGAGTTAGTTGTCATTATCTTATGGTTCCGCCAAAGGTTCGGAGTAAGCCTGTTACATGTACTCAAGGCTCTTGCATGATAGGTAATGGATGATTCTCATCACGTCGGAGTTAGATTAGTATCCGACCACGAAATAGCGGGTGCAACCCAGCATGGAAATTGTTTAAAGTGATATTATGATGAATTTTCCAAATGTGTAATTGACTCGAATTCATTCACAATTTAATCAATGCAGCTCATTACCAAGGCTTCCGACATAAATTGAATGTCCAAGTTCAACATGAATACCGTGCCATGGTTTTGTTCAAGTACACAATGGATGCCATTGAATGATAGTATACTCACAATACAGTAGTATATCCTTTGAACATATTATTATTATAAAACATTTTATTTTATTTATACAAACCACAATCAGATTCGTACGTGTGTAGATTAATCGAAAATTATTAAGGTTTATTAATCGAAAATTATAAATGTTTAGTAATGGAAAAAGAATAGGAAAATATCATCAGTGTTTGGTATGTACAAACGTGTGGGGAGTTATGCTATGCAACCTTAGCAGTTTCTTCTAAAGGACATGTTTGGGGTACTAAGTAAGTATTTTCTTAGCATCTGCATGATGAGCAGAAATAATGGATGAAGTGGCTATAGGGGCAAAAAAACATTGAATACTACGACAACGTTTGATGATAATATTAATTAAGGCGCTACCCTGACCAAATAACCTTGAGCATTTTTTCCTTTGGCGGCACACTAACGCGGCGCAAGAGATACGTAGAAAATACGCTCAGATTTTAGAGTAAAATCTATATAAAATCAAATTTTCGTGTTTTGAAAAAAATAAAACTAGCATAATGTTCTTTATTAAATTGCCTAATTATTAGTTTAAGTCGCAAATCAAAATAATGTTCACTTTACGAGGAGATGCATGTCAAAAATTATTATTTCTCATTTCTGTAGTTTCGTTATGACCCTATAATTAAGCATTATGTTACTAAAAAGTTAAAAATAAATCTACCATTTTCGAGTCAAGAATGTGTAGAAATTTAACGTATTTTTTATTAGTTGGTATTTCTATTTGATATAGAGAAGTGGGCTCCTAAAAACTGCCCTAAAAACGGCTGCCGCTGCGTTTTGCATGGCCACGCGCCTTAAGAGTTAGTTATTGCTTTTATTACTGCAGGTCGCCAATAAGAACAAAGGGCCAACCAACTCGATTAATTTTTTGCTACAACTTAGGAAGTCAGAACATAATGTTATGATATAATCTATAAAGAAGTACTCTTTTGGTTTCTTTGTAAGAGGTAATCTCTGAAAGTCCTGATCTGATAACAAAATTGTTTCACTGATAGAAAGCTACATTGCTGATTTTTATGTATACTTTTTTCCTACTTTCACGCGATCTCCGTCGCGGATATATGCTAGATTAATATTAAAACAATGTCACTACATTCGGTTTCTAGTTTCTGTTTATAAAAAGGAGTAATAAGGATATAATAGGGTTTAATAATAAACTAGAAACTAGCCCTAAATTCACCATAACATTTCGATAGTTAAATAAATAAGAATAGTTATAGATACCAGAAATAAAATCAAAAGTTATCTAAAAGAAAATCTACATGAGAAAAACCCAGCAAACTAAACACTACTTTCAAATTAAAATGAATGTTACTATTAATACGTGACACAACACCACAACAAAACCAAACAAAAAAAAAGAAGCTGTTGCATGCAAACCAAACCTCTCAACCTGTTAATTAAACTTTTAATTATTTCTTTGAATATTTTTACCTTTACTTCGCCTCCTGCTGCTTTATACTGAACATAATCGAGTCCGTTGGAGCCATAGCTGATATGGTACTCCTGGACAAACTCCTGGGAGTGCGCGCGGCCCTGCGTCGCTACCCGCGTGATGTTCTTTACGTTACCGAGGTCAATGACCAGCTGCTGGTCGAAGTCATTCTCCGACGCCGTCCAAGCGTTCAAACCTTTTCAGTGCGGGAAAATTTGCCATCTTTATTTCGTAGTTGCCTCTTTTATTAGTGGGAAATTCATTACTGTTAGTCGGTTAAATGAGACTTTACTGTTATTGACATAATTATTTATTTGCCTTTGCCATTTATTCAACTTCTAACAACTAAGTAATATGATCCTAAACCTATATAACATCTATATAATCCAAAAGCAACCCAAAAAGTAAAAATATTACATATTTCAGAAGAATATTAGCGAACTTTAAACATTACAAGTTTACGAAAATATCGTTTTTTTTTTTACAATACACAACGTAAATTCGAGATTCATTTTCAACCCTTCCTAATCTAAAAGTTTTTCATTTGCTTCTCAACAAACTCGGAACTAAAATCAAAGTCCGGTTCATGTAAGGGTTTAGCTCCTTCCACTATTTCGTCAAACGTCAGATAAGTATAAGGCGAGGGTACATAGTTGCCGTTATCTTCAACTCTCAAAGACACAGCCACAGCATGTCTGTCATCCAATAACGTCTCTTCAAAGATCCACCCCTCCTTAAGAACATTCTTCACATGCAACACGGTATCAGTCACTAACCTCCCCACTTCCAACTTGCGTGTTTTGAGTGAAAAACTTATTTCGTTCAGAGGTACAGTTATACCAAACCCTATGTTCTTCACGTAACTTTCTTTGAGACACCAAATGCGGTAGAAACACGCGATCTGTTCCATTTCCGTGGGAAAATTGCGTATCGTCGACCATTCGTGTCTCGAAAACTGACGAGTCATAATACGAAAGAATTCTGGGATATTCTTATTTGCTGGCGGTTCTATTTTCATGACATCAATGCCAATATTTTTGTCTTTATTGCCAGCCAGTACCACAAAGTCTCCTTGGTGAGACACATTGAATGTTATTGGTACATCTCCACCCTCTACTAAGTAGGGCTTGCCTTTATCATCCCTGCTGAATCTTACTTGCTCATAAGGAATTGTAGTGGTTTGATAAACAAATTTCCTTAGCATCAGGCGCCCAACCAGTGATGACTTAGCATCATTCTGGAATACAAATTTTGCAATTCTTTGCTTCTCTTCTTGCTGAATATAACTTGAAGCAGCTATGATTTCCTCTTTGGTAGGTTTCCATTCAGTAGCGTTGAAGGCCCATCTGACATTGGAAGTGGCCATTTTGGTACTAAAGAGTCTATTTAGTATTGTTACTGAGGTCCAACTATATAGTGTTTTATATTGATAACGGACCTGCAGACGAATGAACCCTGTTACTTTCTGTCTTCTTTTTTTTATTTTTGAATATTTTGTTTACAATTCACAGGTTAAGAAGCATAAACTATAATTCTGGCAACTGAATCACGAACACAACACACAGCATGCAAAAAATAATGGCTAATTATGATTTCATCTCCATGAAAACAAAATCAAATGATGTAAATGTTGCCGACACAGCTGGCTCATGTCCTACAGCATTCTCTAGCATTGACATAACTTATGTAATGATTCATAACATTTAAAAAATATTTAAAGATATTGAATTTTACAGGCTGCTGTAATAAGTGAATAAATGTTATGCACCACTACATGTGCAGCAGCAAAGGCAATAATGATAGTGAGTTGACGAAACAAATAAATATATCCAACATTACTATTATTAGCATGCTAACATAATCTGACAAAGCTATAAACAAGAATTGTTATTGTATTATCAAGTCCTCCGGACCGGAGGCTCCGATCAAAATCAAATGGTAATTTTAAACCTTGTATTAAAAATACTGATAATTTAAGATAACTAGTGCTTATTTTTTTCATATCAAGTTTCATTAAAATAGCTATTATCAGAATGTCAACATGTTTTTTCAACATTAATTGCAGGTTCAAATTAACTGCAGATAATATTTCAATATATTCTTTACTTTTTCTAACCTGTATGGGTGAATTATAACTTAGGAGAATGGTCACATAAAATATTACAAGAAAACTGTTTAAAAGGTAACTGCTCAAGTAAGAATTCTTCCTTCATACAGGCCAGATGTTGGTCTTTTCACCCACTATCCCATACTCACCATATAACTTAGCATTCTCTGGTCCTCTGTCTCGGAGGCTGGAAGTGGCGGTCAACTTGGCGTTGGCAACGAGTGGCTCATTACATTCGTAGTCGTAATAATATCTTACTGAATCTGAAAACAACACACATACACAGTTTAAACATTGTTTCGGCCTTTTATAGTACGAAAATAGCAACTAACATAAATCTTTTCAGGGTTCAATGAATTTGTAATGAAGTAAACAAGAATGACGGGAACGTGTAACACTTTCTTTTACAAACAAAGCCCAAAATATATTATGTTACTCATTGAGAAAATAAATATAATAGAAACAAAACTAAATAAATATTATTCTATACGATAAACGTTACATGTTTTAAAATTATGAGGGAATACAAGCCAAATTCGTATTAAAAATAATCGTTAAACTAACCTGCATCAGATTTCGTAATGCTATAGCAAAGCAACACAAAGAAATAATACACGAAACCACTCATCATAATTTCATAGTTATTTTATTTATGCTACTAATAATAAGAACGTAATGTATCAGTCAGAAAATCATATAAAACTGTTTGATCATTACGTTAGCGTTGTTACAATCATCAAGCCGGACAACACCCAAGTATGTTCTATTAAACTGAAACGTCAGATCACCGACAACTACAGTTTAAGTTTGAAATTCCTATTGGCTCGTTAGTTTTCCATTTGACGTATAATGATTGTTTTACCAATCACAACAATGACATCTAAAACCTACATGAAGAACGAACTTGCTACAAGTGCGTTCAAAAACTTTATCTAAGTGAAGATAATGCAAGCAATAATCATGATATTTTTTTATATAATGTATGTACCATATTCGGTACTAAATGCAATGCTTGTTTAAATTAAATTTGATTAATTTTCATAGAATGTAATAAAATGATATAAACATGTCGGAAGAACTAAGAATCATTTCATGTGTTTCGAAAAACGAAACATAAGTTTCGATTTCGAACAGCATCTTGACATAATCAGCTTTTATTGCCAACTCAAATTCTCAAAAGTTGCAAAAATAAGTGGGAATTTATAACTCCAGTTTAATTTTAAAAGAAGTCATAAATGTTCGTGTTTATTGAAAATCAAATTAAATTGAACCTCCTAAACTATTTCAAAGTATTATCGTTTCATTTATCTGTTTCAAGTTTTTGTCATCACCTCTCGCTTCCGTGATTAAAGGTAATTGCAGCGACAATAATTGCAACACTAACATTTTCTGCCGAAACAGGGAAATAGTGTTGATCGATATAATTTTCGGCAATGTTGAGTATTATAAAAAGAAATACGCTTATTTTGTGAAAAGTTTGTGATTGGAATACAGAATAAACGTAGTTAAATATCTATTAGACGATTTCACGGCATATCTGCGTCATTTGTTGTTATTGTATGGAGTGAAATCCCGTTACACATATTTTATTTTTGCCACGTTTTGTAGGAGTATTTTGATAAAAACTTGTTTTGAAATGTTTGTTTTTGTTTGAAGAGCCAATAAAACCGCAGGTAACTACTATTCCTTTAAAATAATCAATTTTCCTCAATCTTGAAAATGAATCACCTGCAAGCACCCATGATATGACATCAGACATGTCCTATTATGACAGACTTTGAAGGCTTTCGCATATAGGAAAAAAAGCTCGCCCCGAAGGCACAGGACCACAACTTTATTTCTAATAAGATAAGAAGTAAATAATGATTGGAAAACATAGTTATAAACTTGGTTATTTAAATTCACTGTAAATTAATATTCAGTCAATAGTACTGCCTTCCTGTTTGTTTGTTTATTTGATTTTAGTTTCAACTTATATTATTTTTCTTGTTCCATTCCCCTAAGATGACCCACTGACCAATATATTCTTCGGAACAATACTTTTTCATAGAGCCGCTATGTCAAGTATGTCGGACCGCAAGGCAGAGTTGGAGCGCAAGAAGGCGAAGCTACAGGCGCTCCGTGAAGAAAAGGATCGCCGCCGAAGGGAGAAGGAACAGAAAGATGCTGAAGAGGCTCTGGTATGTAGTTGTACTCTATTAAGAACATATAAACTTCTTATAATCTAATCTTCCTGCTCTAGTTGTATTGTAGTTTGGTCTGATTTGCCGTTTAGTCAGGATTTTATTTAATTTAAGTGGAATATGATGTTTCATGTTCTACCTAAATTGAATTAAATCCATAATACAATATAAAATAATGACTCTTGATATTCTAATTAGATTCTAATGGATTGAAATCTGGTCAAATCTGAACCTGTAGAGCTAAATAAAATAAAAATTGAATTCAAAGTCAAACCATTTATTTCTATTAGAACATTTACATGCACTTTGAATTGTCAAGAAGTTAAAATTTATAGTTGAAGCTAGTTGCTTGTTTCAAAACATTGGTCTCTGTTTTTTCTTTTCTCTCGTTTTTTTAATACTATGATTGTATATTATGTTATGGTGGCAAATGTTGTGTGATTCATAAATTGGTGTATCTAGAGGCTCATATTTAAACATCTCTTAGATGCAACCTTTGCCTTGCATCCTGCTATCAACTTCAGGGACTTGCTCTCATAAATCTCATCTGGGGAAAATCAAAGCTATTGAGTAATCAACACCATTAACCAATAATTTGAAGACATACTTTTTAAAAAAACATCTTATTTTGGCCCTAAGACCTATATTTATTTTTTGTCAAATAAATGACGTCACAGTTTACTAAAACCATTACAAAATCTACGACAGAATTGTGTTTTCACAGCTTGTAAAAAGTATTCAGTCAATTGATTGCTGCTGTCAAGTACCAAAATCATTATAATTTAACTATTCATAATGATCTATCTCATTCCAGCAACGTGCCTCAGCAGCGTCCAGCATGGACAGTAGGCGGGACCTGGACGAGATGCTGTCCTCTCTTGGAGTAGCTCCCGTGAAGGATGTGCTCTCTTCTCTCTCGTCAATGACGTCATTAACACCACCACAGACGGCATCGCCTGATGCCAGCCTGCCACACACTGATAAATCCAGTATACCTGCACATGGGTAAGTGGAACTCATCTTAAACTAGTCTGTTAATCATGAAAACATGAAAAGAAAGAACCCAAAGATTATAATATGAATATGGAACACATTTGTAAACCACAAGTGTAGGTTTACCAATTACTTTAACTTTCAATTCTCTTAAACTCTGCAGTTTTTTTTTACTTTGCCCCACTTTAGATTTTCTTCTGTATCATGGGTGCGTTAACAAACATATAAACTCAGATACACAAACAGACAGACCTGGAACAACTATCTATTGTATAGGTCATGCAAATATTTGTCCCATGCGGGAATTCCGCGACACGCAGTGCTGCAGTCGATCGCTCGGCCACTGCGCCAACCGTGTCGTCAAAGTTTTGTACAGTATATGTAAAATATTCACATTCATAACCAGCGGTCCGAAGAAAGCACCGACCCTGCAAGTGGTATCGGTCCAGTCTACAGACATTCCACCTAAGGAGAATGTAACATACGCTAAGCAGACTCAGACCACAGCGTCAGGCGTCAGCGAACTGCGAGATGGTAAGCTTTATGTGTAGTTATGTAGCTAACATTTTTGCTAGTTTTTTTTTTTATACTTTTTGAGTTGACTGACTTTGGTTTCTTTTTCTCTTTGAGTTTTTGCAATTAGAAATAGGATTTATACAAACAAAGAAATGTACATGAATGTTTGTTTTTTAAACTCTATAAAAGTTGTAAGACTTTTTTTGTTTACCTGCCTATCTTCGAAGATCTGATAGAGGTATTCACTGTCCAGGATTAGTGAACACAGTGTGATAAAAGAGCAAGCAAAATAAGAAACATTAACAAATAGATCTTAGCCATGGGAAACTCCTTCCAACTGTAATATTACACTTTTGTTTCCTTCAGATAAAACCATTACAAATAAATTAATAGTGGGATTTGGATAATCTCTGTGTGTACTGACATAGTTATTTATGTTTGTCCAATAACATAATTTGAGAGTTTGCATACCCATTTAAAAAATAATATAATATTGTTTAACTGTGATGTCTGGGTGTTGGTTTAACACATTGTCATTTGCAAGTAATAAATTTTGTTTTTTATCTGACTATTTTAAGTATACTATATGTATGATGTAAAATTTCTTTCATTTTGAATTTTTTTTACAACAATGACCATCGCCGTTCTTGTGGTTAAGAAGGTAAAACAATCTAATGTAAAAAATAAAAAAGAATCACAATTAATTTATTTTACAATTATTTTTACATACATAAACTCACGCCTTTTTCCCGTGGGGTTAGGCAGAAACTTAAATTTAATCTAAAACATTTTGGAACGTATTTGCAAATGACAACAGCCCCTTGTAACCAATGACATCTCTGTAGTTTTTTTAAACAGTATTTACTTTTCACTCATCCATTTTAATTTGGCCTTTCTATGCTGTCTGAATTTATTATTAGTTATGTGTATTTTAAAGTTAAAAGCATTGGAAAGCTGTCTTTGTTTCTATAATCATATGTTTGTGTGTCTCTATTCTATCCCTACTTGGTGTGTACTACACACATTTTGGGAAACAGCTTTGGAAAAATAAACCAAGCTGATGCACTTTTTGAAACAACTAAAATTAAAGGAACTTTGAAATGTAAAAAACATACTTTTAAAATTTAGATCTTCAAATCTACCTAGTCAAATCTAGCGCGTTGTATATTTAAAGACAAATAAATTCACGCAGCATTTATTTGCGGATTTTTAATTTATTTTCTCAGCTTAACATGTGTCGTCTTTCATAACCCTTCTATAATCAATTAATGATATAAATTAAAAGTAAATACTGTATGAGAAATTGTGGTGCAATGTTTGTGTTTGTGCTACCATAAAAAAAGGCTGCTCTTCCAATGCATCACCGCTTGCAGGATACATGGAGGACTGGTGGCGGCCGCGAAAAGGTAACTTGTACCTTAATAACATTGTTTTACAGTATATATTTGTTTGTCCACGAATATGCACTGTGATCGTTTGAAAAGTAGATTGATTTTGCTTTTGTAATTATAAATTATTATACAACTATAGACTTGGTAAGTAAATTAAATAGAGTAATGTCAATTCTGAAAGTCACTAAAGCGAAATAAATAGTTCTGTCGCTGCATGATATTTTAAGACACTATTTTTGAATCACTTTAGAAGCATATGACAATTATTTTTATATTTTGTACTTGCAAGTAGATCATCTCCACGTATGAAATAGATTTTAGAACACCTTATTTTTATTTTAGTGTCATATTCGTGGACAGTACGCTCAGTGAGCCCTCACACGGGCGTAAATATACAATGCATGCACAGATATTTGTTTACGTGAAATGGAACGAAACATATTCATTTATACACGTAAAACATCGTTTCTCAATACAAACTACATTGGCTTATAACTAAGTAAAGTATTATATAATTATGATTATTATGTTTTTGTCAAAATTATTAAACCATAAACCACCATTGGCCATAGAAATATTACCTAAACAGTTTTAATTTTGTTTTCATTCAAATTGGATTTCATTTATACGAAATGGATTAAATGGTATTAGACTTATATCAAATCAAAATAAATGCAATAAGTTTTGTTCCATTTGAACTTGTAACTAATACACCTTTTTGTGATATTATTTGAGAGCGTAGCCAGACGAAGAAGTTAAAATAAACTCTATGAGCAAGGCATAGCGTTGAAATTACAACAAAAATGTTCCTGGCTACGCCCATTTGAGAGTGGGTTTTTGACCAAGTTTGTCCGAGCATGTATGTATTGTTTGCGCCGTCAAGCTAACGTCACAGTGCCTTGCACTCTACTAAACACTGACCGATGATGTGACTGACGCTAGTTTGTACGTTATACGGCCGTGGACTCGGGAATAAGGGCATATCACGATGTGTGGCTTTATTTGTGCTGTTATATTGTACACAGAACATGCCATATTCATCTAGGCCATGGCCACATAGGATTGCATGTGCTCACTACAAACTTAATGGACTAATATCAATTCATTGTGAATACCATCCATACCATTTGTTCAAGAATCATTTACATATGTTTATGTAAATATGAATAAATATATTTATCAAAACAAAAATATTCAACGGTTCTTAAACATGATATCTAGTTATTATTGTAAAGATATGTATTTTATCACTGAACTATAACTGACAGAATATTTTTATTTTTTGTCCTTTTCTAGCACACGCAACCGACTACTACGGTAAGTCATTATTCCGCCAGGACGCTTTCTGTCGTTTACCCTTAACACTATCTCTGTCATCATGTCGGTTAACACGGTGTCGGTTGTATATTAGTCCTCATCTCGGTCTACATCTGTATATACTTAGTGTAGGTTATCCTTACTATCACGCTTCTAGTTATTTCCTACTAACCAATAGGTGCGGTACTCAGATTACTTGATAAATCAGTTCCGTTTAGCAGAACATCTAGACCATTTAATCCATTTCATTTTATCAAGAAATCTGTAACGTTTAGTGTCTTTAGAGGGGGTTTGAGTGACACTACTCAACTAAAACATCATCATTTGATGCACGTTTAAGAGTTACACGGAATTGTGGCCTTCCAGAGTTCTCCACTAGGGCTCCCGCGGGAGACCTATATAACGGCCGCAACAATATACAGAATATAATATGTGTATATCAATTATGGTGGTATTATGGGGTCGCCGTATCATTTCACGCTGTTTTACCCTTCGAGTCGACTAACATACACTGCACAGGTCCTAACACACGGACGCGTGTTGCGTCGCCGCGCCTGTTGCTGCAACCAACCACGCAACGACGTGACCACGCAACACGACACGGTCATACTGTAAATTATATAAGCACTAGCTATTTCTATGTATAGTTTGAATATTTTTTTATTTATATATTATGGTCGAAAGATACTGACATTGTTTTTTTGTTTTTTTCCTCCCCTTTCAAGATGAGTACAATCTAAACCCGGGTTTAGAGTGGGAGGACGAATTCACAGGTAGGTTTCAATTCCGAATCATACAAACAATCATTTTTAACTAAATATTGCCCTTCGTAGAGCCTGTGCCTATCACCTAGCATGGTTTGTTGTCTATCTACTCCTATTATGTAACGCTATTTATGACAAAGCTAACAAAAACATAACGTAGCATTATTTGTGTGTGTTTTAATACAGGTTCCTTTGTTTCTTATGTAGTTGACCGTCAGTCAGTAACTAGCTAGTACATTATTCCTTTATAAAAACCTCGAAGCTTCTAAAGCTTAAATATAAACCATATGTACAGGACAAAAAAGTGCTTTTCATAAGACCACAGCAAACATACTATAATTTTACTGCTGACAGTCAGCTGTAAATAACCCTCTCCCTGTATTACATTACATACACTCCAAAATAATTCTTCATTACTTATAAATAAAACATTTAATTCCATAATGCATGTGACAGAAATACATGTTGTGTATAAGTATGCATGACAATGACGTCATCCATATGTTATTAAAAGACAAGTATTATTTTTATTTATATTTGTATTATGATGAAACATGTACCTCTCTTGTGGAGAGCTCGGGAAGTTATTTTGCATTTTTTTTTAATATACCAAAGCTTTCTGTCACCAAATGTTTAACGCTTTTAGGAATTTGTTTGTTTTAGTTGCACAGTTTTAGAGGAAATAAGTAGATCACATAACGTTCATAAAACATGTTGATTTACTAGCTTGTATATGTGTGATAGAATAAAACTTTCAGTTTCTCTAAAATAAAACATATTCGCCGAAAAAAATTATAAATGTCTTGAGAATCTTGGGTCATTTACAAACAACTACAGCAATGCAAAATGTGCTATAAGAAATGCATAACAAGACTGTAACAATAAATTAATCCATATTTAAAAATTCATTACACCCTGCCGTACCGTAACATGATCCTACCATGAACGTATCAGGTATGGAAAGAAAAATGAGACTGCCTTCTATGACAGCATGCGTCTGTATTTCCAAACGCAATGAACCTTAATTTCTTTAAAATTAGATATCGTCGACTTTGTAAAGCCAAAGTTGCTCTCTAGTCTAGGTCAGATGAAACAAAGGTTTCATCTGACCTAGACTAGAGAGCAAAACCATTGTTGACGCTGCGTGCATGCCACGCGACGGTGTTGGTCGATGACGCAACGGTCGAGTGGACATACTCTCATACTTTCAATGCAAAGAATATGTTTTGTATGAAACGTTCCTAGTACCGTCATGGTATGATACGGTATAGTGGGCAAACTCCTTAACAGTTGTGGTTATTGCCATATCTACGCGGGCATACGAATTAGTGATGGTAGTATGTTGTTATCAATACACAGACATAGTTATGGATGTTGTGTAGTAATATAGAAATACCTAATCACATAAAGCCATTTTCACTTCACAATTAACTTTCTTTTCGAGAAACTGAAAGCTCTGAGAATATAGTTACAGTAATGCTTTTCTCTGTTGTACGCTGCACATACATAGAAGGTATTATGTCAAACGTGGTATGAAATACTTGGTCCTTAATGTGTGCATGAACTTATTGTTTTAATTATTTAATTAAATAAGTTAGTAATGTAGATATTCTAGATTTACGCTAAGCATATGGGGGTAACATATCTAGCGTAAAAGCCCTATCCATTTAGCAGCATGCATCCTCAAAGTTATTAGATTTTTTGATAATTGTGTGACAGTTAATTTTCAACATTATGGTTCTGGTTATAGGGTTTGGATTATTTTATTTACCCTGGAATGTTAGGCTTTTTAAATCAGAGCGTAAATAACAAAATAAGCTCTATTTACGTGATAGTAAAGTTTAGGTTGGTATAGCATCGCTGAAGTTTTCATAGCTTGCATTGAAAGCATTTCTGTCTATTTCTTCTATAATTTAATTTAAAATGTTGCTGTAACTGTAGTCTCATGCCATTGCTTTAGGGTTGAAAACCGCATGGTTTTAGTTTGTTAATACTATGAACAGTGTTAGCAAACTATGACATGCAGTCGTGTGATCATTTAACATGTAGTAATGACGCTTATAATAGCTAATATTCATGAACAGATTAAAATTATTCATTGACTTACGAGGTATTTGTAACGTACGTGCTTTGATTAGAATGAAAAGAAAATGGATGAATAATGTGGTTAATAAAAAATATTATTAAGGCATTAAGATTATTCAGTAAGAATTATTAAGCAGAGTAGCAAAATACACTGAAGATGTCAATAAAATACCTATTTGAAAAAAGTTCAAACATTCATCCTATATTTTCTATTCATTTTTGCTAACGTACCCATGCGTTTACAGTGTCTTAAATATAAGCAGCTTTTGTTAATAATAATTCCTTAATTTAATATCAAGTAACATTACTGACAGCTGTGTTATTTTTACTACAAATTAAAAAATCATTAATGATTGCCATTAGCTTTGTAAATACCAAATACCGAATGAACTTTGGAAGACCAATCCAAAATGTTCCGTGTTGAGAAATTCAAAATTGCTGCTTATGTTTTAGGTATTAAAACGAACTAGTAAGACATTCATTTACACTCTGTAGTTAGGAATAGCTACACAAGTAGAGCAGTAGTCCTATCTATCTTCATAACAATAACTCATCACATTATTGTGTTTCATGAAGTTATAATAAAACTAGAAAAAATTTAACTTCATATAAGTTTGATTTTCTGAAAATGAGGTCTCCTAAAAGTATCTTAATGTCAATATAGAGCCTAGTACTCATTTTATTTCTGCAAATGAAAACAGGATAAATAACTTCATGAAAAACAAGTTTTAACTCAAAAGTACGGCTGATTTATAAAACAATGCCCTCTAGCAAGTGCGTTGGTAACTTTTTGTTTAAACAGACTTTTCAATATCAATTTCAATGCAATGAATACCGTTCCATTATTTTTCTCTTTTCTAAATCCGATGTCAAATTCAACAACTAATGTTTACCCGTTCGGGATATTTCGTAAATGCATTTTAGCATGATTATTCAATAAATGTTTTCTTCACAAATTCAACATTTGAAAGTTCACCGCCATGACTTATCCAGTCATTTACATAACATGCTCCATTAAACGCAAAATTACGTCATAGTTTTTTTCTTCATCAAGCATTTTGATATCAAAAACCGTCTAAGCTCACCAAAATTCCTCAAAAAACAAAAGTAAATCAAATATAAATCAGCCGCGCTGCACACACACACGCCCCCCCGGCAAGGGCCATTCTTATTCACCGTCCAGTGCTTACATTCGACGGCGACGGCGCGCGGCAAGGCGACGAGGAAGAAGCGGCGTTCCACGGCAAGCTGCCGCCGGGCATACTGCCGCACGGCCTGCCCACCGTCAAGGAGGTGCAGCCCGCCGTCACGGTGGAGCCGCAGGAGAAGAAGGATGAGGAGAAGGAGAAGAAAGGTTGGTGGACTTTCTGATGAATTTTTATAAGTGTATTTTGTCGACTGTGGACGGACGACTTGATTAAAAGCGCAAGAAGACGCTGGATGCAGGCCGCTTCCAACCGGTCCTATTAGAAATCTATGGGGGAGGCTTATGTCAGAGCTTATGCAGTGGACTTCTTGTGGCTGATATCATGATAATATTGTCGAAGTAATAAATATCAGAAGATATTTTTCAGTGACAGTAACTTGCATGAATCAAATGCCATTTTAACACCAAGTTTTACCTGGCCGGCTTAGAAAAGTTTACTGAACTTATACTTCTATCTTCGTGCATTGTCATTTGGACAGTCAAGCTGAATAATTCCAAAATGATCTTATCCGTGTGGAAAATGGTAGTAACCCTGTCGCTTTGGACAGTGTAAACAGAATCTAGCTGCCCAGGATTAAAAGATACAACTCAAAAAAAATATGTGATGTGTGTATGTCAGTTCGCGAGCTGAGCGCGGACGAGAAGCAGACCATCATGCTGTCGTCGGAGTTCCAGCGCTTCATGTCGAAGGCGGGGCGCGTCATCGAGCGCGCGCTGGCCGAGTCCGTCGACATCTACACCGACTACACCGGCGGCGGAGACGGCGAGAACGCGCTGTGAGCACACTATAATATTGTCTATACAACAAGTCTACTGTATTTAGAGGCCAATAAACGTAACATTAATATTTTACTAACTTTCATCCGCGTAGCAGTCAAATCTCAGGATATCCGTATCCCGTTTTTTTCTTTTTTTGGGACAAGCCCGCCTCACTGTTCCCAAACCACTGCAATTTCTGTAAGCCAGAATCAACATTGGCGACCACAAGAAAAGCGCCGATACAATGAAGCCGTATCCCGTTAGTATCGTGCCCAGTAACTGGGTTGTGGAGGTCAGATAAGCAATCGCTCCATGCAAAACACTGGTGTTCAGCTGCTAGAAGCCGACTCCAACATAGTTGTGGATGGAAAAGCAGATGATGATGAGAAATCAAAACTCAAATCCGCTCTTAGCTGACGTCTCCTACCTGTATACTATTTAACTGCTACGGTAGAAAAAATAATTTCCAAAATTTCCCGTTATCCGCATTTCCGTATAAGATTCACCACACATTGGGCAAACATTTAACCCTACAGTGGGACAAAAATAGGCTGTTATTTTTACCATTACGCCTGTATTCCCCGAAAGGTTAGGCAGAGGTGTACCAACGTACACCCTGTTATTTTTATCATGCCTAGAATTAGAATGGATATCATGAAGTACTTTAGTTAACGTTGCAAAGTTGCACTGTATAATAAACAATATTTTTTGTAGGTATGATGACGATGAGTATGAAATATTGGTAACGTAGGTTTGAAGTGATTCTAACAAGTTTCTTTTAAAAAAATAATTATTTTCTTTTGAATACCAACCATAAATTAATACTACCTATTTCTGAAGCTTCTTATTTATTTATTTTACTTTAATTAAAACTGTTACAGTTGTAACCAATTACAATACTTCATTCAATCATCATCATCATCATCATTCATTATCATCTTCATCATTATTCATTTCATTACTGTATTTTTTTGTTTTTATAAATTCGTCTTTTTGTTATGGCTGGCAAGTTTCCTGAGAGCAATACAGAATTTAGCTCTAATCAGACATTTATTTATAACATATTTTTAAAGTTTTTGTTTTTTACTATGTTTTTGTTTCTAACTAACAAATACACTTACTATCTCGTTCCTAAAACAAGCACCTTTAGATAAAATAATCTAAGTATGTATAACATTGTTATCCGCCCAGCGACGACAAATCCGACGCGCGTCTCTCGCTGGTCCGTACGTTCTACGACGAGCGCTGGTCGCGCGGGCGCTGCGTGACGTGCCTGGACTGGTCGGCGGCGCACCCCGAGCTGATGCTGGCGTCCTACCACAACAGCGACGACGCGCCGCACGACCCCGACGGCGTGTGTCTCGTGTGGAACACCAAGTTCAAGAAGTCCACGCCTGAAGACATCTTCCACTGTCAGTCGCCGGTTATGAGTGCTACGTTTGCTAGGTAAGAGATTTTGCTTAAACCACAAAGCAAGCAAGAATGATGAACGATCTGGTAGAATCAGTAATTGGGTAGTTGGTACCACCATCAATTAATAATAATAAATAATAATAATAAAATCGTTTATTTATAAAAAGAGGCAAAATTACAACGAAATTTATCTTAAAAATTAAAATAGAGCACTGTTTCTTAATTGCCTGAACTAGGTTGAACCTGTGTTTCAGGCTACAAGACGCATAATTATGTACTTAAAATAAATAAATTAACATTAAGAAGGAAGTAAAGTACTAAAATTAAGTGTTACACAAAAACAAAAAATAAAAATAAAAACAAGGCAGCGTGCTTGCGATTTACTTGCATACAACAAGTAAATCTTCTGTCTGTGCATAAGACATGGGTTGCAAGAAATTAATTATAGATTTTTTACAGCTAAAATAGTTTAACTTATATATACTTAGTTTTCTATTTAATCTATTGTACAAAAATGGGCCTAAAAATGAATAAAATCTTTCCACAAAGACATGTTTCGAGGTTTCGTTTGAATTACATACAATATCATTCCGTCTCTTGTTAGTAATGTCAGCATTGTACGTAAGCATTGTGTGCTGTTTTAATACTAAGTGCATAATGAAAAGCTGGCGCACAGTCAGCACTTTGCAGGATTTATATAGTTGATCTGTAGGAAAGAAAAAGGGATGGAAGTTTGCTACCTTTAAAATTGCTCTTTGAGCTCTTTCAAGAGGAAGCAAGATAGTTTTTTGTGCGCCACCCCATGAGGTGATACAGTAGTGAATTATGGATTGACATAAGGCGAAGTAAACTTGTGTGATTAATTTTGAATCTGCAAAAGTTCGTATTTTTTTAAATACATATATTAATTTGCGCACTCTCTTAACCAGACTTTCAATATGAGGCCGAAAAGTGAGTGTGTCGTCTATTATAACACCAAGGTATTTAATATTACGGGTTTTCAGGATAGACGGACAATTGCACATGTTGACTAATAGGTTGTCACATTGATGGGCACGTATATGAAAGTTATCAGTGTTAAGTTGAGGCTTGCGCATGGAGAAGTGAATATATTTTGTTTTGTCAGCATTTAGTGTTAGTAAATTCCTTTGAAGCCAATTAGTCACAGTGTTAAAACCAAGTTGGGCGTTTTCAAACAGTTCGCTACTGTCTTTTGCAGTAAATATTAGTGCGGTGTCGTCAGCATATGATATGATTTTGCTGTGCTTGATTTTTAGATTATACAGGTCGTTAATATAAACCAGGAAAAGGGTGGGGCCCAAAATACTCCCCTGGGGCACACCGTGTCCAGTATTTTTCTGCTCTTCGCTCGTGACGTTATCAATCCTGACACATTGGTATCGGTCGTCTAAGTAGTCAGCAAGTAATGTCAGCGTCGTTCCCCTTATTCCTATGGCCTCTAATTTGTTCAGAAGAACAGGAACAGA
The DNA here is from genome assembly GCA_932526535.1 of Caradrina clavipalpis. Lineage (NCBI taxonomy): Eukaryota > Metazoa > Arthropoda > Insecta > Lepidoptera > Noctuidae > Caradrina > Caradrina clavipalpis. The sequence goes on from OW052096.1 coordinate 820,262, forward strand.
GACAGTGTCAAAAGCTTTCGCTAAATCAAGAAAGACTCCCAGGACCTGGTTACCCTTACCTAGCTCCTCTGAGACATATTCGGTAAGGCTATGCACTGCATCGGCTGTGGATAATTTGGCTCTGAAGCCAAATTGCGCAGGTGACAAGAGGTTGTTTTTTTCAAGGTAGTTAACTAGCCTGCTGTTTATAATTTTCTCAAGGATTTTTGAGATTGAGGAGAGTAATGATATTGGCCTATAGTTATTGACTAAGTCCTTGTCTCCAGATTTATAGATAGGGATAACAACTGCCTTCTTTAGACAATTGGGGAATATTCCTTTGGAAAGACAGATTCGAAATACATGCGTTAAGGGAGGTACCAATACATGATTGTAGAGTTTAAGGATCTTATTGCTTATATTATCCCATCCAACTGCACAGTCATCTTTAAGGCCAGAGATTATTCGCGATATTTCCATTTCGTCAGTATCCAGCATAACATAAGTTTTCAGGTTACAGTTGATGTTCGATTTTTGGATATATGGTTGGCCGCAATGTTTTGGAATCTGTTCGGCCAAAGTTTTCCCAACATTGACAAAAAAGTTATTTACTTGGTTAGCGGCTATGAGAGGTGAAGGATTATTATGCAGTAACCTCGAATTTGATTCACGTTGTTTAGCCATGTAGGTGACGTTTTTGATATGCTTCCATATTTGCTTGCTATTATTACCTGCTTTATTTAATTCATTTTTATCGTAATTTAATTTAAGCTTCTTTAAGAGATTGTTGCAGAAATTCCTGTATCTTTTATAGGTGTTTAGAATGATTAAGTTATCAGGGTATTTCTTAGTTCTTTGATGAAGCTTATCTCTGTGTCTTATACAACGAATGAGTCCAGGAGTAATCCAAGGTTTAATATTATGCAGACGATTATTTACTGTCACAGCTGACGTGTTACGCAATATGGCTTGTTGGACATATTTTATAAAGTACGATAAAGCGGAATTAGCGTCAGCAGAATTGTAAACTGGGCTATAATCAATGTTGCGTAAATCATATTCGAGTTTGTTTACATTCAATTTAGTCTTTGTCTGGGGACGATTTTGCTTAGGTAGCGTTAAATTTACGGTTAGTAGGACAGAGTGATGATCGGTTATTGTTGAGTTAGTAACAAGCGTAATATATGAATAGCTGGTTTTAATAAACATATGATCGAGGCAAGATCCGCTCTGATGAGTAGGCAACGTGTGAGCAGGCAGGAAACCATGAGATGAGCACATATTTAGGTAGTCTTGTGTCCCTGCGTCACTGTTTCAATTGATGTACTTTTAATTGAACTGTCAAAACGCGCTAACTCTAATAGATTTACTAAACTCCCATAGATTTTTTTCACTTATCTATCTCTATTTATTGATTTCGAAGCAAGTAAAAATCTAATTTTACAATAAATTTAAAATTAATCTGTTTTCAAGGCTAAAAAAATAAAGTGTTTTTTTTAAGTTGTGTATTAGAATTATTGATTTCATACACCTATTCCATCCAATACAATCATCTCCATAAAGGAGCTACGTAAATAGTGTATGATTGTGTGATCAGGTTCCACCCTAACCTGATCCTGGGCGGCACGTACTCCGGACAGATAGTGCTGTGGGACAACCGCGTGCAGAAGCGCACGCCCATACAACGGACACCGCTGTCTTCACTCGCACACACCGTAAGTACCTGTACCAGAGTTGAGAACATTTATTTTATTGTTATTTTGCAACCAGTCTGTAGAATTTGGAAAATTTGATTAGAAAATGTGCCTTAAATACAGTTATATCTGAAAATATATACTCACACAAACATGCCATCACGACTGTATTCCCCGACTGGTTTGGGAGAGGTATACCAATGTATATCCACAGAACCTATTGCCAGTAACCGAGAACAAATAAAAAAACTAACGCCAAGTAACACTTTTTGGTGAGCCTGGAAATAGAACCTAAGATAGAGATCTTATACATAGCTAGCATAGCAAATCTGAAAATATATTCTGTTGTTTTCCAACACAACTTACACAGAATTTCTTCCCTCCAGCACCCAGTATACTGCCTCTCCGTAGTCGGTAGTCAGAACGCTCACAACCTGATCTCGGTGTCCACGGACGGGCGCATGTGCTCCTGGTCGCTGGACATGCTGTCACAGCCCCAGGAGACGCTGGACCTGCAGCATCGGCAGAGCAAGGCCGTCGCAGTCACCTCCATGGGCTTCCCGCATGGGGACGTCAATAACTTCGTGTTGGGTAGCGAGGATGGGAATATTTATACTGGTAAGTTATTCGAAGATAAATAGTAACGGTATGCAGAAGTTTTGGATTGGTAGCTACTTCATCCCCCACCCAGATAGACAGCTTAAGAAAACCGCAGATTTGAAGACTTAGTCCCATATGTTACGGCGGGAACATCGTCGCAAATGAAACGTTCAGACCGTCAATGGATCGTATATATTACACTCAGTCCGCTTTAATGGTTCACACAGAGATGCGATGCGATGTGACGCAGCGCGCCCATTTTAATAGAACGATTCATAATTTAACTTTATTTACTACACGACAGGATACACATTTCATTGACACAATTCAGAATATGTTGCACCTTCTCACAATGAAATGTGAATCTTTTCGTGTCGTAAATAAAGTTAAATTATGAATGATGATGCCGCGGCATTGAAAGGGATTTGTCGATGCCGCGGCATCATTTTAAGGCATAGCAATTCTATCACACTCAGTCCGCTATACTCCAAAATGAAATATCTGTTATCTCTCACAGGCTGCCTGTACGGGCAGCGCGCGGGCGTGGCGGAGTGCGTGGAGGCCCACGCGGGCCCCCTGACGGGCGTGTCGTGTCACGCCGCCGCCGGGGCCGTCGACCTGTCGCATCTCTACCTCACCGCCTCCATGGACTGGAGCGTCAAGCTGTGGAGCCTGAAGGTACGTACAGACGCGGGCCCCTGACGGGCGTGTCGTGTCACGCCGCCGCCGGGGCCGTCGACCTGTCGCATCTCTACCTCACCGCCTCCATGGACTGGAGCGTCAAGCTGTGGAGCCTGAAGGTACGTACAGACGCGGGCCCCTGACGGGCGTGTCGTGTCACGCCGCCGCCGGGGCCGTCGACCTGTCGCATCTCTACCTCACCGCCTCCATGGACTGGAGCGTCAAGCTGTGGAGCCTGAAGGTACGTACAGACGCGGGCCCCTGACGGGCGTGTCGTGTCACGCCGCCGCCGGGGCCGTCGACCTGTCGCATCTCTACCTCACCGCCTCCATGGACTGGAGCGTCAAGCTGTGGAGCCTGAAGGTACGTACAGACGCGGGCCCCTGACGGGCGTGTCGTGTCACGCCGCCGCCGGGGCCGTCGACCTGTCGCATCTCTACCTCACCGCCTCCATGGACTGGAGCGTCAAGCTGTGGAGCCTGAACGTACGTACAGACGCGGGCCCCTGACGGGCGTGTCGTGTCACGCCGCCGCCGGGGCCGTCGACCTGTCGCATCTCTACCTCACCGCCTCCATGGACTGGAGCGTCAAGCTGTGGAGCCTGAAGGTACGTACAGACGCGGGCCCCTGACGGGCGTGTCGTGTCACGCCGCCGCCGGGGCCGTCGACCTGTCGCATCTCTACCTCACCGCCTCCATGGACTGGAGCGTCAAGCTGTGGAGCCTGAAGGTACGTACAGACGCGGGCCCCTGACGGGCGTGTCCTGCCACGCCGCCGCCGGGGCCGTCGACCTGTCGCATCTCTACCTCACCGCCTCCATGGACTGGAGCGTCAAGCTGTGGAGCCTGAAGGTACGTACAGACGCGGGCCCCTGACGGGCGTGTCCTGCCACGCCGCCGCCGGGGCCGTCGACCTGTCGCATCTCTACCTCACCGCCTCCATGGACTGGAGCGTCAAGCTGTGGAGCCTGAAGGTACGTACAGACGCGGGCCCCTGACGGGCGTGTCCTGCCACGCCGCCGCCGGGGCCGTCGACCTGTCGCATCTCTACCTCACCGCCTCCATGGACTGGAGCGTCAAGCTGTGGAGCCTGAAGGTACGTACAGACGCGGGCCCCTGACGGGCGTGTCCTGCCACGCCGCCGCCGGGGCCGTCGACCTGTCGCATCTCTACCTCACCGCCTCCATGGACTGGAGCGTCAAGCTGTGGAGCCTGAAGGTACGTACAGACGCGGGCCCCTGACGGGCGTGTCCTGTCACGCCGCCGCCGGGGCCGTCGACCTGTCGCATCTCTACCTCACCGCCTCCATGGACTGGAGCGTCAAGCTGTGGAGCCTGAAGGTACGTACAGACGCGGGCCCCTGACGGGCGTGTCCTGCCACGCCGCCGCCGGGGCCGTCGACCTGTCGCATCTCTACCTCACCGCCTCCATGGACTGGAGCGTCAAGCTGTGGAGCCTGAAGGTACGTACAGACGCGGGCCCCTGACGGGCGTGTCCTGTCACGCCGCCGCCGGGGCCGTCGACCTGTCGCATCTCTACCTCACCGCCTCCATGGACTGGAGCGTCAAGCTGTGGAGCCTGAAGGTACGTACAGACGCGGGCCCCTGACGGGCGTGTCCTGCCACGCCGCCGCCGGGGCCGTCGACCTGTCGCATCTCTACCTCACCGCCTCCATGGACTGGAGCGTCAAGCTGTGGAGCCTGAAGGTACCCCGACAGAGACAGGGACTTTATTAGGACAAGTTATAACGCGTTTATGGATGCAGTGTATGAAAATAGCTTTATTCTAATTATCTAAACTTCTATACTTAGACCCACTTTCACCAAAATCATTAAATACATTTAATGCTTAATCGTATTTAGTCATCATTGCATCCCTGTCACATGTTAGAAGGTGACAGTGACAAAATGATAATTTAAAGACATTTAGCACTAAATGTATTTAATGATTGTGGTGAAAGTGGGCTTAAATATTATATAGAGAAAAGATTTTTTGTTTGAACCTAATAGGCTCCGAAGCTGCTTGACCGATTTTAACCATATTTTATTAATATATAGCTACATTATTTATGTTTAATATAGGCTATATAACATTTACCCTACGACACACGGAAGCGGCGCTATAACCAAAGATGTAACTTAATGCAGGTGAAATAAGCCACGCGAACGAAGTTGCGGGCACTTCGCTAGTTGCCTATAAAATTAAACAAATGTATCATTTTCTTTTTCTTAATTTTATCTCGATAAATTGTTTTTAAATATCGATTTACGTTGTTCCACAGGAGAACAAGGCCCTGTACTCGTTCGAGGACAGCGGCGACTACGTGGTGGACGTGCGCTGGTCACCCACCCACCCCGCGCTGTTCGCGGCGGCAGACGCGGCCGGACGCATCGACCTCTGGAACCTTAACAGAGATACTGAGGTATAAACTATCTCTAACATTATTGCTTATAAATATTATAAAGAAGAAAGAGTTTTTGTTCGTTTGTTTGTAACGGATAGGCTCCCAAACTATTGGACCGATTTTAACCTCACCAATCTACAGCTACATTATTTCTGAGTAGCATAGGCTATATAACAGACTGTCGACGGCGCGTTTGTGTTCCACGCGCGCCTCAAAGAGATGTTTATTTACTTATTAAAAAAAAAAAAAAGGTCCACCAACAGCTTCCATGTGTTACATATTATAGGTATTGGTTGATAAGTCTAGGACTCACATAGTTGCCAATTACTGGTTAACCAACATTTACGAGATGTCGGCAAACATTGGAGGGGCCACTAAGGGCCGATGCCTGCCGGGGCTGCGGGTTGTTCGAAATAGATACCGCGCCCCCGAAACGCAAAGGGCACAAGAAGGAACATGGATGGGTTTTAGTCAGTAAAAGTCTGACACGGGCGGGAGAAGCCTTTTAATGATTACACATCCGAAAAAAAAGAAAGCCTTTATAACATCACGCTACGACCCATAGAAGCGAAGCAATAACCAAAAAGTAACTCAACACGGCAGTTCACTAGTTGTTTATAAAAATGTCGTATAACAAAATTCTAACAGTTTTCATGATATCACCAGGTGCCAGTAGCATCGATCCAGGCGGAAGGCGGCGTGGCCTTCAACCGCGTGTCGTGGACTCCGTCCGGCACACACATCACTGCTGGGGACGATGCCGGCAAGATATGGGTCTATGAACTCGCTGAGGTGACTATTTACAATTTCTCTATGGATATTATCTTCCGTATGAGATGAAATGCTCTCATTATGAGCCTTTAGTCGACTTTTAGCAAAGTAAAGTATCGACTTAAAACTAATTGCCGTCATTTTTATAAAGAACACAAATTATTATCAATCGTGTTTTCTTAGTGCTAGTTAAAAATATTTAAAACTAGCTCTTACCCGCTACTTCGTTCACGTAAATTTTAACATATTAACACCAAGAGAAACTTGAATTTATTTCGGGATAAAAAGTATCCTATTTGTTATCTCACACTACAATCTATCTCAGTGCCAACATCCAGATCCGTTCTGCCGTTTAAGCGTGAAAAAATAACATTCATCCATCCATCCATCATCTCACACCAGCTTTTGCATTTATAATATTATTTATTTTAAGACCCATAGTAGTATTAGAAGAATTCAGCTCGAATCCTATCACACTAATATTATAAAGGCGAAAGTTTGTATGTTTGTCTTCGTCACGCTCAAACGGCTGAACGGATCTGGATGAAATTTGTCACCGAGATAGATTGTAGTGTGAAATAGCACGTAGGATACTTTTATCCCCGAAAAAATTACAATTCCTGTGGTAAATATTAACTTACACGCGAACGGAAGCTTGTATACTAATAAACCAACCACCTAATCCCCCACAGCACGTGTCCCAACCCCGGCACGACGAGTGGAGCAAGTTCGTGTACACCCTGCAGGAGCTGCGCAACAACCAGGCGGACGAGGAGACGGACCGCCTGAGCCTGGCCGCCAGCGGGCCCGCCTCGCTCACCAGCCTCACCAGCCTCGCCAGCAACCCGCTCAGGTAACTCCGCGCGAGACAGCACTGGCCCTTGTGAGTGGCCGCCTTGGATATGGTAGTGTAATGTTGGAAGGTTTGGGAAGGCGTTGTCATGGAAACGGGAATAAAACTTTGTATGCAAGTACAGTACGGCCGACGTATCTTGGCGAGTCTGAAGTTAGCCGTTTGGCAGTGCAATGGATCTTTTAGGAACAAAAGCACAGCGAATCGGCTAACTTCACAGTCGCCAAGATATGTCGGCCGGACTGTAGGCAAAAAAAAACGATTTTCATGGCATTTAAAACGATAGTTTTGCTTGCATACAAAGTAGGTATTCATACGCATAGATGTGCAGCGCGATGCAAAAAATTATAAGTGATGCATCTCACTACACATTTACGTCAAGTGTATAGCTGTTGCATTGCATTTCACGAGCGTGCTTCAATCATTACAATTTAAACTTTATGTCAATAAAGTAAAAGTCTAATAAAGCGCGCTCGTGATTTTTGCAACAACTAGCACAGATGTATCTGTAAACCTGATGAGATTTGTATGATGTGTCTTAAAAGAAGGCTTAGGATTGAAATGGGAGAGTTTTTGTATGGCTGTTAGATTATGTAGTTATGTATGATGGAGCTACAGATTTTAATTCAAATGAAGGAAGATATTCAATATTACATTAACATATTCAAAGCTTGTTCAGAACTGAAGTAAAGAGATTAAAGAATTCTGTAAGACAAGAAAAATGTTTAGTTGCAATATACAAATACGATATATCTATATAACTGCACTTATTATGATGTTAGATAGACATTATGTGCATTGTTGATACCTAGAACTTTGCTTACTCCATAAGACAACATAACACGCAAAATCTTGTTATTCTATAATTTGTTGTCTATGTATTTACATAACAGTAAATATTGAATGTTGTAACTAAACATGTATTATTTTTTTAAACAAAATCTCTCTTAGTTAGAAAAACAATACGAAAGATAAAATAATTTTTAAATGATATGTATATTAGAAATTGTAATAGAAGCAGCTGATAAAATCTTTAGAAAAATTGTTTTAACACAAAATAATGGTAATTCTCTCTGTATGTAATCTGAATAGGATAATATAGCGCACATGAGATGATTATTCAAAAATATATATTATGTAGGTACTTACATTTCTGATCTGCATGTACCTATAATATCCCTTCTACCTGTGTTTTTATCCTAAGTAAATAACACATTGGATAAAAATGATAAAAGATGTGACAAAATTGTCAAGCGCATGTAAAATGGTGTGTGTGATTGGATGACTGGATTATTATATTGTTAATTATTCTTTCGAGAAACCAAAAGTAAAAAAGCAAGGAATAATTGTCATGCTTGCTACCTTATACACAACACGAGAATGTAACAGGTAAAGCTAAGTTATTCTAGTTTTGTGTTATATAACTTAGTTATCTATCTGTATTCATATCGCTAATATTTATAAAGTACAGGTACCTATTTATAGTATTACTCAAAACTAAACAGATATTGCTTTATTGTAAAAGTTAAATCAAATAAATAATTGCTTATATAAAATGGATTCTGATTTATTTGTGAAACAACTTTATAGTATTGTTAATACCCCTGCCTCTTATTTTTTTGCTGTGGGGCAAATGCCTCTCAAGCAGAGAAAGCATAAGCATTGACTAAGAAGTGCAAGTTTTTTAAGTAATGTCAATAATGTTCAAGTTATGTCGAACAACTTTTTCTTTTTTTTTTACAATTTGGCATAAACAACCTTTTAATTTTTTTATGGTTTTTCAAGTTTATACTTGAAAAAGGTTTTTATGCCAAATTGTGAACCCTTGTGCACAAGACCCATCACAACCGTAAACAAAAAACAAACAAACATGGTTCAACAAAGAACAATGGGTACTTCAGTTACTGAGTTTACAAATAGAATAAAGAAAACAACATCACATTCAATAAATAAAATTTTACTTCGGGCTGAATGGTATAACGAGTTTCCCTTTAGACATGTTCACTTCCTCCCAACAAGCACATGTTAACGTCTTTCGGTCCATAAAGTCGGTGTAGATGTGGCCATTCAGGTGATCCATCTCATGCTGGACTATCCGCGCTGACCAGTCTTTGAACACATGGGACTTTTCTTCTCCTTCTGCGTTTAAACCTATGAAAATAAATTATCAGGATAAGAAAAGAAGATGAATAAATAAATACCTTGTCTTTGGAAACATTGTTTTTTTTTATGAAAATAAATAAATATGCATGATTATCTGAATTTTAAGTAGATTCAATTAACTTATTTAATACCTTTTAATAAGTGTGTTCAAAAACATAATTGAAGAAACGGGTTTTATGAATTTCTGTATCTGCCTACCTGTTACTTTAACTGACTTGTATCTAGGTACTTCTGCTATATATCCTTGAACACTTTCACACCCCTCACTGTGTGTTACTCGCTGGTAATCAAGCACCTTTAGTTTGGGATTTATAAAAACCTGGAAAATTATTCATAGATTTGATTAAAATAATAAAAATTGTTTGGAGTAATTATTTTTGAGTAAGATTGCTGTATTGGAGATTATCATGGACCCTCATTATCTTTAGCTAACAGATTACTCACTTACAGTAAACGGTACAGCCTCCATTCCCCTCAGTCTAATAATTTCGCTCGGTACATTCGCAATTTGCTTCTCTGTGTGGCACATTGCAAATATTCTTAGGTTTACTCCAATCTGAGGTGCCGACATACCAAGGCTGCCGTATTTCTTAATGACATACTCTAGTTTCTTGATAATGGTTTGTATTTCATTCGTTTTTATTTTATCGAGAGGAACGGGCTCGGAAACTTTACGTAATATTGGATCACCGATTTGCACGACATGTGCATAAGGTGGAAGTATTTTGCCATGTGCAGGGGCTAATCTAGCATACCAATTGAGTACTTTTCTTCCGACGCCCATCTTCTATAATTCTAAAACAGTGTTTGACTTTCTTTCAGCCAAGTTTATCAACAATAAATTTTTGCAGGTTACAAAATCAGCTGGCTTGTTAACGCCAAAATGGCACAGCTTTACTGTCACTGTCAAATTGTGAAATGTCAATATTTGCATTTTTTTTTATATACTGGTAATTTTTACCTTTCACAATTTATAAGCCATTATAAAATAAAACTGAAATTGTATGATGGTACAGATGCACTCTTGAACATGAAACAAAATGTGAAATAAACCAAAAACCTTTCTGTTTCATAGTTGGTTTAGGAACATGTGTAACAACGAATCCTAAGTGACCCCAAGATGGCTGTCACTGGATCGGATTTTGATCAAGCACGATTGCAAGGGAGTTATTGTTTGCCGTATATAGGTGACAGGTTGGTTTTATATTTTACTGGTGAACTAGAGACGACTATGAAAAACCTTCCTAAGCTGGTTTGTTGTGTTTAAAATATTGTACCATTTTCATTAGATTCCAGTCAGTCAGCGCTGAAATGTAGCTGCTAACCTAATCCGGCAGACTGGATAACGATCAGTGTAAATAATAGTTCCACAAACCGTTCGTGTAATAGAGGAATTTAATCATGTTATGAATTATTGACATTGACACAGGAAATATGACAACAAAAGTGTCAAACACGACTTTTTGTCATCGTACCGGACGGCTACGACCGGTTTCTGGGTAGATTTATTTATTTTAATATTCTATCTTCACTTTTCATTATCATTTCTTACGAAGCAGCATATTCGTTGCTAACTACTTTATACGAGTATTGGTGGTCTTATAAATGAGTTGCTTTGTTATCACTAGATAAGACTTGGGATTTTGGCAAGTTATATTTACAGATAACGCTGTTTTCGTAGGTCCAAAGTAAGTAATTATGCAATTTATGCTATCTGTAACGTAATTATAATCCATGTGTTGTAGTTATATATGTATTATTGTATAATAAAAGGTTAATTGTTAATTTTTAATTGTCCGTTCAGTGTTCGTTGATACGTTTCTGTGTTTGTGATAAAAGGTTATTAAACTTGAATTTTTAACCAATTGGGAACAAAACAAACAATACGTTTCACACTTTATTGTATTGTTCTAATTGAAATATTTCTACTACCATAAAAATATTTTAAAATTTTGGGAATTTGACATATTTATTTGAGAAGGTCTAATTCTAATCAAATTTTTATTAAAACTATTTTTTTTGTCTAGGTGCTGATTATGGCTTATTATTTGTGGCATAGGAATAATATTAAACAGGTTTCCTTATTTACTTTAAGCTCATACTTTGAATAAGTTTAAACTAAAAAATATTGTTAAAAAATTTTAGACTATATTCTTACTACTCACTTAGATATGGGTAATAATAAATGATTCTTATTGTAAGCAAAGCAAAAGGTTACAGGGTCAGTTTCATTTAAATTAAATTGTAGAATTAGGTTTTCCTTAGAAATGATAACACAACAGCTGTTTCAGAATACATGCCAAGTTCATACAGAAATATTTGGTTTGGATTTTTTTACATGGTGTTGGACCCATTGGTTATGGTCATTGCATGAAATATAGAAAGGCAAATCTATTTTTAGTTTACCTTAATATGGAGTATGAACTCTTTCCACAGATGTTTAAGCTCAGCGTTAATCTAACTCGCTCAGCATCACACTACATCAAACGCACAATGTCTAGTCAAGAGCAAGACGTACTGTTCGAAACACTGAACAATGCAGGGGTCATCACTCTCAATCGACCCAAGGCATTGAACTCCCTCAACACTTCCATGGTAACGAAGCTACTACCACAGCTTCAAGAATGGGAAAGTAAGAAGACATTGGTGATTATCAAAGGAGCTGGTGATAAGGCATTCTGTGCTGGCGGTGATGTAAAAGCTGCCATTCATAGAGTTGAAGGCCCAAGGTTCTTTTACACTGAGTACAATGTAAACTATCTTATCGGCAAATATAAGATTCCTTACATTGCTTTTATGAATGGCATTACAATGGGAGGTGGCCTGGGACTGTCAGTTCACGGCAGGTATAGGATAGCTACAGAGAAGACGGTGATAGCTATGCCTGAGACGAAGATTGGACTGTTCCCTGATGTTGGAGGATCATACTTCCTGCCTAGGTTGCAAGTTAATTTAGGCTTATATTTGGGACTAACTGGTGAGTGAAATAGTTGGTCATAATATTCTTTTGTTCATTCAAACATCAACGTCAATAGTTAGAGTGCATATAACCAGCCCTATTGTAACAAGGATGCACTTAAATGAGTCTTAATTGACCAATTAAGCTGCAGTAAATGTTTGTGATCTATTTGTATGCTTGTATTGTTCTGAACAATGCAGACGAATCTTCTTCAATACAATAGAACAGTAGTAAATGGCATAGTTATAAAAAGTTTTGATTAGTAAAGCCAAATTTCACCAATTTTTTAACTTCCTTCATGGCTTTTGTATAAGAGACACAAGTTTAAGACTTATCTGTCAAATAACATTGATATCTGACAGTTTTTGTTTGGGAATATGCTTTTTTTCTTTGCAACATGGCAATCTGTGTTTGACACAGGGTTGATAAAAATCATGATTTTTATAAAAAAATCAAATAAATCAGATTAATTTGATTTAAATCGGATTTATTTGATTTTAATCAGATTTTTTTGATTTTTTTAAATATCGGATCGTTTCCAGTATGAACGACAGTTATTTATTAAAAAAACGACATATTTTTTGTTAAATCAACATATTAGTTCTTTTATTACTTAAGTCATTCTTTTATTAAGAAAACGAAGTAGCATATTTATTTGCCTATTTAACAAAAATATTGAATTAAATTTATAATAAATGAAATTAGCGATCAAACATATATTCTTCTAAAGGTAATTAAAAAACACCACTTCCATTTTGTAACATTTAACAAAAAAATAAAAGACGATTCGAATAAAAAGAGAGATTTCAGGCGCGAGGTTAAATTTCGGGGAGCCCCCGAACCGTATAATGATACCTATAGGCATATTAGCGATGCACACGTATGTGTGCGCCGTAGTTCCTTAAGGGACGACCCTTTTTGGCTATTTTGGTTGCAATAAAAAAAGTACTGATTTAAATCAACGATTTTTTTAAAAAAATCACTTGATTTTAATCGCGATTTAAATCACTGATTAAAATCAAATGATTTAAATCATATCATCCCTGGTTTGACACAATGAGCCTTTCTATTGTCTGTACGATTGTACAGGTGTTACATAAGGTAGCTAGAAAGAGGCTCCATTGAAACTCTTACTATTGTATATAAAAAAAAAACAAGTCTTACAAATCTTCAATTAATCTGAATATTGATGGTGATGGTTAGTTAAGTTTGGTGAAATTCACCCTTACTTTATCAAGTCAAAACAAATCATTAATTTTAATTAGACCATTAAAAGGCATTTTTGAACGTCAAATACATGATAAAAATTAATAATATTGAATCTAGTTGCCCATTCCGAAAGGTAGTTTCGTATGGAGAAGAATGGGCAAGACACACCATACATACTCTTTAAAAAAATTATTACAATAAGTACAGTTACATCTTATACCATTTACAGGTGATAGGCTAAAAGGATGGGATGTAGTCAAATCAGGCATTGCCACGCACTACATACCCAGCAAGAGGCTATACGAGTTAGAAGTATTGCTGTCACGTTGTTCCGACGAGGTTGAAGTTAGCAATCTCCTAAGCAAGTTCCACGAACCATCGGACGAGTTCACATTGTCTGCTAACATTAAACATATTAACTATTGCTTCGCCGCGTCAACTATTGAAGAGATCGTTGAGAGGCTCGAGAAGGTTCAGAATGACTGGTCTGTGAAAACTTTGAAGGTGAGTGGTAACCAATAATGCTGTACCACCTGTGGTACTTTACAATAAAGTAAAATAAAATATTTTTTTTAATTAGCCTCATTAACACAAAAATATTTTTTTATTCAAACCGCTACCGTTTTTGTTCCTGAGGTTAGCGCGTTTAACTAAACAAACAAACTTTAGCTGTATAATATTAAGTGAAGATAAGCCACTAGTCTTAACATACTGTTTGTGTTTCAGACTCTCCAGCAGATGTGCCCTGGCTCGCTGAAGATCACGCTGCGTGCCCTGCAGCGCGGCGCTCAGCTGGACCTGGGCCAGTGCCTCAAGATGGAGTACCGTGCTGCCTGCCGCGCTACTGAGAACCATGATTTCCCTGAAGGTATAGTTTATGCAACATAAAAAGGAACTAAGGTGGACTTCAGTTAACCATCTACTTTTCTGGCCTATAGGTTTTATACTATCAGCTGTATATAAAATCTATGAAATCCCAAGCTGGTATACTATAAAGACTTGTGGTGTTAGTATATAATAGTACCTAGTTACCTTTTTTTTTTTTTTTAGTAAATAGTAAAGTATGGGATTACTGAGTCTCATGTCATCTTCATTGTCATCATCTTCCTGCCCTTATCCCATGTTACTTGGGTCGGCGCAACACGTTTTTTCTTTCATGCCGTTCTGTCAACCGCCCATGTCGTCTTGCTTTAAAATTTTAGAACCACGAATAGCACAAATAAATATTCTGTTTAGTATTTTTTTTTTTTATTCATTTAAACGACAATATTATATACAGTGTCTCCTACAATGGTACTTCAAGGTCCTAAATAATGTCTAAAGCCCAACTTTCCCTCTTTCTAGGAGTGCGCGCCCTCCTGATAGACAAAGACAACAACCCTCAGTGGAAGCCCAAGACCCTGGCCGAGGTGGACGACGACTACGTGGAGAGCTACTTCAAGAAGCTGCCTCAGGAGAAGGAGCTCCAGTTCTTCGACTCCAAGCTGTAGGCTGGTGGTCGGCACTAGTTCACTACAGGGTGTAAGCGAATTTATATTTCTGTTAATAGTGGGTACTGATATGTGTTTAGACATTATTTGAACACCGAAGATCTCCTTACTTGTCTTAGCCGAGAAGGTCAACAGTTGCAACAACCAGGATGTTATAAAAAAAAAACTCCCAGTTTCAAGAATAAAAATTAATGTGACAAAGTGTCAAGCACGCGTGAGGTGCTGTGATTGGTCGTTAGTCATTTAGTCAACCAATCAGAGCGGTTTATGAGGCTTGACAATATGTCACGTAAATTTTTCGTTCAAGAAACTGGTGGTAAGAAGTATTATCCAGTAAGCAGCTAGTTTTGTAGCAATCCGCAGAGTTGAAGACGGGTTAATAAATATCGCGACGTGCCGTATTTAGATAATTGTTTGCATAGCAAAACGGCAGGATACATAAAAATGTATCTCTTTATTTTGTCGTTGTTATGCGTGGTGGAGCATTGTTATGAATTAAAATTGAGCAATTCATATGCAATTTTTTTACACCTACTAAAAATAAGCATTGTCTCGTGTACAATCAGCGTTATTTTGACCTTGGATTTAAGAATAATACACAAAAAAAAATAGTTTTGAAATGTAGACATATTCAAATATTTGTATGGCGTACAGATAGTTGTTCCGGGTCTGGCTGTTTTTATGCGTGAGTTTAAATGTTTGTAAGATAACCAACGATACAGGAGAAATTACAAGTGTGGGGCAATGTTTTTTTTAAACAAAACAAAAATCATTTTATTTCACTTTTTGGCACAAAAATAATTTAACAAATAGTCAAGGTCGCGTAAACTTACACGATTGGTTGACCAAAATATCGACAATGAATCGCAGCAGATAACTTAGGCTCGACAATTTTTCCCATTAATTTTGAGTTTTATTTTAAAAGTCGTAAGCCGCTCACGATATTAAAATATTCTCAAAAAAAATTGTCAGGCTACAAAAAAAAACGTAATTATTAAAATACATATCAGTACCCCCTACGTTCGACTGATAAGAAACATGGTGCAAGAGGTAATGCAATTATAGCCATTTAATTATAGATACCAGGTTTATTTGTAAGTCTTCCATGTATGAGAGTTCCTTAATTCATTCCTGTTTATCCTAAAAGTATTTTCTTTCTTTCGTTCTTTGTAAATCAGAAACTCAGACTCCTAGAGGCCTAGCACGAACGCGAAGTTAACGTAACGTATATTCGATCGATTTTTGAATTGGAAATACCCGTTTTACACAAAGTGTTGATTTAGTTTGAAGCCTTTATTCATCTTAATGGGTGATACTAATTGCGCTTGTTCCAAAATTATATAGGATAGTGGTTTTTCCAATTCTAAAATCCAGTTAATTCTAATACTATCGCTCTATATTCGATCCAGCCTAAGAATTAATCTGATCGCGTTATATTTGTAGTTTACTAATATAATTAGTATCTAAGTGCAATTAAAATAGGAATATCCTTAGCAAGTGCCCAGTACTTTACAATTTTATACAGGTTTTGTACTCGTATGCAGGGGCGGACCTAGGTATGGGCTTTATGGGCCCCAAGGATATTAAGGCCCCCCAGCCCCCTTGATGATAACTGTAGGTATGCTTTATTATAAAATACAGTTATTTGTCAAAATGGAAATTAGTTTCATCAACAATAACAGCAGGGAGGGGCCCCCAAGTAGCGCAGCCCAGGGCCCCACATTTTCACGCTGCCCCTGCCCCTGCTCGTATGTTATAGTAGTAAGATTGCTATGGAATCTAGAAGCCATGCTGTAATATAATCGTGTTTTATGTTACGTTGTAAAAAGGGCAACTAGGCGGTATAGCCGAATCGTTAATTAATTGCAGTGACTTTTGAAAATGTGCCTTTTTGTAATATTGTCTAATGTAATAAATTATAGCAGCCTGTTATTGTTCCACTGCAGGGTAAAAGCCTCTTCTCATACAGAGAAGGCACGAGCATTGATCACCACGCTTGCTCAAGGCGGATTGGCGATTTCAGACTTATATTAATTATAAATCTAGGTTGCATTCTCTGATGTCAGTTATGTCCAAGATAAACCTAGAAAGTACAAATGAATTGAAAAGCCAGTCACTTGGCCAGCCTCGAACCCGCAATCTCCTTCATGAGAGGCGGGGGTATAAACAACTGGGCTATCACGAGCACAATATAATTAGGTATATTTGTAATGTAACAATTATTATTTTAATTGTTTAATTATAAATAATAATAAATGTAAAACAGTGCCAGGTATGTAAAATCATGTTGGTGTCAATATTTCTCACACAAAATATATCATGCTTTTGTAAACCAGTAAAAAAAGTACCTAATTTTAAGGACAATACATTTGCATTTATTTTGATGTATTTATAAAATTATACAAAAACCTTTATATCTATTTACTTTATTTGGATGTAATGTATATTTTGTGTAAAAATGTTAATTGAATATGTTCGTTGTCTGTTAATGTTAAACGATTATAGAGAAAATTATATACCTACTTTGTATATCTGTTCTTTTATTTTTAATAAATAACTACAAGACATATTATTATTACATTAAAAAAAATGTGTAAGTATAAAAAATATTTAAAGTTTAAGGACAGTTCCAGCTTAAAATTGAAATTCAACATGAAAGGTATTTATTCGATTTTATTGTTGAATTTGAATGAATTAGCAATGAATTTATTTAAGTATTGCGAAATTTAAACTTAAGCCGTGCTTCCGCTTCTTGTGTTAGAATAGCGAATAACTGTGAAAAGATTCGAAGTTTTTTTTTTATTGTATAATACATTTTCAATACAGCACTGAAAATACTGAATAGGACGACTTCACGATCTGAAAGAGAAAAACAAACATCAATTTATTTATCTGTTTCACTTTTAGCGAAAATTAAATAATTGTGTGCATAAACTCACAGACACGTAGGATTGATACGACAGCGCAATAATACCGAGACCAGTCAGAAACACGGGTTCCTGAAAGAAAGATAAAAAAACATGATTAATTATAGTTGTATTGTATAAAAACCTGACTGTTTTTAATCGACTAAAAAAAGGAAGTTCTCGATTCGACCTATTGTTTGTTTATTAATGAGATTCGGATCAAAGTGTTCGTTAATCAAATTTTGAATATAGAACGGAGGATGGAAAAAGGTTATTCACCTACCCGCAAAATTACATAAAATTTCACGAAAAATAAAAAAAAAACCTATCGAATGGAAACCAAAACAAATCTTTAAAGTCGGTTAAATTCGTATCTCATATTGTTTTATGTGTTATAATAATATTACATCGTGAACCAAATTGACTAGGTATTTAATTAAGACGTTAACCTGACTGAAATAAGCTTCAAATCACAATGTCCAATAAAAATTGTGAAACTAGTACAACATGGTGATGGTGGCTTGTGACAAGGCAGTACATCATACCTGTGCCTGCAACATAGCGATGACGACCAGCTTCCTGACGCGTACTGACGACTCCTGCCAGCAGTTCTCCCAGCCCGAACTGAACATGGCGGTCGGGAGGGCCTCTGCCTGAATGAGGAGCGAAGGTAAGACCTCAGTTTATTTCTAGACCTAAGCGAACATAACCTAACATTGTAGTATGTCTGTCCTACTTTTAATATGATAGTATTATAAACGCGAAAGTTTGTGAAGATGGATGGATGGATGTTTGTTTGACCTGAGCGATATTCGCTGCCGCTGTGGGTAGAGGTACATACCGCGCGGGTTTCGCTCAGGTATTTAGTATCAAGTACCGCGGTTAGAGCGACCTGAGCGATATTCGCTGCCGCTGTGGGTAGAGGTACATACCACGCGGGTTACGAACGGTAGCGAATACCGCTTAGGTGTGAACAGTAATATTACCGCATACCCACTGGGTTTTCTCTGCCGCAGACGGTAGCGAATACCGCTTAGGTCTGAATAGGCCTTTAGACGGAGATGCTTACTTATAGGATAATGCTTATTCCGTTTTTGTGTTCCCGTGGGATTTCTTCACTTGTTGGTTTGGTTTTGAAGCGCGCAGTCTGTAAAATATCCTGAAATATGCCTTATATCCTTGTACCTATATTGTGAGGGTAAGCAGTTAGGGCTCTCACCTCAACAGTAATATCACCAGCGTTCCACATGAAGAAGCCAGTGCTGCACAGGATCGACAGCGCCGTCACCACCAGTGTTAACACGTTCGTCGGGGTTCGGGGTGAGTTCTGAAATGTTCATATTGCTGGACCAGTAATAATAAAAAAAAATACCACCACGCCTGTTTTCCCCGAAGAGTTAGGCAGAGGTGTAGCAATGTACACCCACAGTTCGCCGGTATATTTGGGTCCCATGTAATAGGGGGCGAGCCTATTGCCATTAACCGGGCACAAATCCTAACTCCGAGCTGCTACTGAGAATTTCATAAAAAATCCCAATAACACTTTTTGCTCGACCTGGGAATCGAACCCAGGACCTCTAACGTAGCAGTCGTGTTTAGGACCACTAGG
This sequence comes from Caradrina clavipalpis, assembly GCA_932526535.1. Classification (NCBI taxonomy): domain Eukaryota; kingdom Metazoa; phylum Arthropoda; class Insecta; order Lepidoptera; family Noctuidae; genus Caradrina; species Caradrina clavipalpis. The sequence goes on from OW052096.1 coordinate 839,579, forward strand.
CTAACGAGGCAGTTCAAAGACCCAATAAAGAAAAAGAAGGAAGAAGAAGAAGGAACGGGGGGGGGGGGGGGGTTAAGAGAAATAAAGACTCAATAAACCTCAGTCTAAATAATAATCACATACATACCACCATTTGGTACATCAACAGAATCAGTATAGTCAGATTAAATATAATCTGGCCACTGAACACGTATCGGCATATCGCTTGTATCTCCCCGGTACACCTACAAAAAGATACAAACATTTTTATCTAAGAAACTACATATTTATTTATGACAGGACATTATTATTCGCTCTAGAGGAAATTGGAAGTAAAACTTATTACGTATAGGGTTTGCAAAATTAAACGTTCCGGTATCTGCAAACTTTTAAGTTGGAAATATTGGAAACTAATGAACCGATTTCAGCGGAACTTGATACATACGTAAGTTATACGCAAAATTTAGAGAATATTTTTTAAAAAGTGTTGTGTAGCTTCATCATCATTTCAGCCACAGGACGTCCACTGCTGGACATAGGCCTCCTCCATAGATTTCCAAAAGGACCGGTATTTCCAAAATTTTAGCCTTGAAAAATGACTGCCAGCATCAGCACATCTGGGCAAAGACCTTCTTCCACTCCTTTCATAGTTCTGTGATTTATCCTTCCAGTTTTTGTATTTTGAAAAGAGAAAACATTTTACAAGAACAAATATATAATTCAAAAACATTTACTTCAACGTGTCCGAATGCATTTTGATGCCAACTTTGAGAGCTCTCTCATACGTCTGCTCTTTCTCACTTCGTGTTAAGTTGTCGTCATCAAAAATATTGTTCAAGCTTCGGAAGTAGCTGTTCAAGTTCTTGAACTGATAGCCGATAGCGATGGTGAGGCATATCACCAGCGAGTAGACAGCGAAGATGCGGGAGAGGTAGATCCACCAGACTATGTAGAGTATTGCTCGGACGATGTTGCTCTGCAGAGAATTATCCTCGATGTCTGGCCAGCCAGGGATTATTGTGTTAAATGTTGCTCCTGAAAGGGGTCTAAGATCAGAGAACATCATGATACTTAGCTCAAATATTTCATTCATTATTTCTAATACAAAGATAAACTGAAGTTACACCTGCACTTTTAAAATAATTTTAAAACACTAACGTCTGCTCGTGATTTCGTCTGCTTAGACTTCAGATTGAAGCTTAAGTTCTAATCTAAACCATTCCACAAAAAACAGTTTATTGTGTTCCGTGGTTCCGTTAGATAAATCTATAAGTCTGTGTTAAATTTCAGTTAATCCAGTTCAGAATAACAAACATCCATTCATCCATTAAGGATTCACAAGCACTCACCCGCGCGAACGACTCTCATAGCAGCCTCAATAGTGTACATCATAACAGCCATCAGACAGTTCATTATCAGCGCCCAAGAGAAGAACTTGGACCGCTTGATCATCTGCTCCTCCGTCTCTCCATCATTGTAGATCTCCTTCAATCCTATCCCCAGCTTGTACATGACATCCTTGACCTGCTCCTTTTGATGGGTCATACGAACTCGAAATCCAGTGAGGATAGAATGACTGATCGAGAATAGAATCAGGTCGGAAGTCTGCCGATCCTTCAAGTTCTTCTGCGTGAAGAACGCACAGTATTCGGAAAGAACCATAGCGAAGACTGACCAGTTTCCTAATGTACTTAGCGGTTCCATAATTTTCATGAACGCGGTCGAAAAGTCCAAGTCTTCAACCCAGAAGTTTGGCAAACCACATAGAAATGCGAATTTGTTTAAGCTGATCAAAAATTCTGTTGTTTTTGTAGGTTTGAAACTGCTTGAATAGTTCTCCATTTTGGAATCCGAAAGTGATGTACTTTGGAAAGGCTTGGGAATGTCGTGTGTCTGCGAATTTGTAGACGTGAAGAAATTACAAATGTAGACGTTATTAATTAATGCAACTCCGTTTTCAATACAGAGATGAATTCTATAGTGTAAGGACCAATTAAATAATGATCGAGGCAATCTTGTCTACGACTAATAAGTCACATAGTATTCTTTGGGAAATTAAATTTTGCGATTTGATCATGGTTAATTTAATTTTCCTCTTTTACATTCGCAGATTTATGTATTTTTTCTTTTAAGTTCCATGTTTTTACAGTCGGCTTTCTCCTTTTATAATGTATTCGAGAGACGGTTAGAAAATTTCAAAGTACTAGGGGAAGTCAGCTCAAAGCGGCCATAGAAGGCAAAGCGGCCACGATTCATTTTTCGGATATTTGAAGTAAAAGCGCGACTTTGCCATTGTGCACGCGTAGTATACCTCCCGCCCCGTGCCGATCAGTCATTCGGTACCGGTGGGATTGAGCGGGTTGAGGTTAGTGACGAAAAATACGTTTTCGCGTCATTTGTTAAAATAATACAAGGTAAGTTTGACCTGTTTTGGTCAAAGCTGTTTAAGTTCAAATGCTTGCATACACCTGTATTGTTACTTGTCTATTTGGCTTTGTTTCTTTAGTACTAGCTCCAAAATTTGATAAATAATGTGGGAGTAGTTAATTTTTATAACAAAATGGGCGATAAAGGCAAAGCGGCTCGGGCAAAGTGGCCAGGTGACCGCTTTGCCCTTATTACAATATTATGATTCGATTGATAATGCTAGTTATTTTGTTTAGATGGTCAAAAATTACAAACGTAAAACTACCAACGTAAAGCTTCAACAGAACCCAAGTTTATCGATTCTTTGACCTGCTGGAAGCTGAAATTGAAAAGCATCAAATTTACGCAATGCGTATTTATAATATGGACAAGACTGGGGTACAAACATCTTCCAACAAACCTCCAAGAGTTTTAACAAAACTGGGCAAAAAGCAAGTGGGGAAAGTAATTTGACTTAAATTTAAGTCAAAATACTTTTAAGACTGATTGTGATTAAAACGGGTAGAAAATGTTGATTATTTTATTAAAAAATATATTATTATATTATGTTTAATAATAATAAATCATGTTTTTAATATTTTTTTTGGATTTTTATTCTGTCTAGCACGATATATTTCAACAAAAATAAACATTTCCGAAGAATTTTTGGGGTGGCCTCTATGCCCTTACCACTATGGCCGCTTTGGGCGACCCCTCGGGCAAAGCGGTTTTTTGACATGTTTTTGTAATCTACAAATCTAAGGCTTATATTTAAATTTGCGCGAAATTTAAATTGCAAATTACAAAAATTAAATAAATTCTCTACCTATTAGTATAAAATTATTTTAAAAATTGTATCATTTTATAGGTTTTTTCTTAATTCAAAGTTAAGGTGGCCGCTTTGAGCTGACCTCCCCTACGTATTAAATAGTTTTTATAATTCACATAATTTTTATTTAATTATTATAATTTTTGTGTCAAGTAGAAAGGATAGGTTCTTAAATGCCTCTCTGTACGATATTAATAAGTCCATCGTATCGAACGATGTTCACACGAAATCAACTAATTGGTTAGGTATCCGTATATCATACATGTAATTGCAGACGTTAATTAAACTAACGTTACCTAATAACGTTTCTTTAATTATTCGTGTCATTTTCTCATACATATAATAAAATGGCATATCTGTCTATTTTCTATGCTATAATAAAATCTGTCCGTTTATACGTGTGTGGAGCGAAAAGGGGAAATTAGGTCATAATAACAACACATCTACTGAAATCTAGTTGTGCTTAGGTCAGGGGCGCCGACTCCCTGGGTGCTCGGGTGCTCCAGCACCTACGAGAGGTAAATAGTGGCCGGGTGCCGAGCACCCACGATTATGAATATCTAAAATAATTCTCTTTCCCAGCTTTTAACGATCTCCAAATAATATAGGTAAAAAAAAAAAATGTAATCCTCCAGGCCGTTTCCGGCCACGGCGGCTAACCTTAATGCAGACTAGCCACGTACGCAGGAGGAGGATACCGAAATAATATAGGTATGTCATTAAAAAGTTGGAGCACCCACGGGAATTTTAAAAACTCGGCGCCCCTGGCTTATGTACATCTGTTTAAAAGAGTGATCATGAAGTTTCTGGCTCCTTCTTCCCCATTGAATCCCACTGTTTGGAAAAAAATAACTAGTTTCAACTTTTTGCGGCTGTTTTGTTGTTCCACTTACACGTAAAAGTTGTATTCTACATCTTGGCGGATGGTATCGCTACTCACAGGCACACCTAAATAGCCTAGTACTAATAGTCACTCCGTATAACATCAGCTATTTGCCAGTGAAAGTCCCATTAAAATCGGTCTAGCCGCTTTGGAAATTAGCCGCGAAAAAACAGAATAACAAAAAGGTTAATGATTGGCGTTTCCGTGAAAGTACTGTGTAAACTTATATATTACTAGCTTCTGCCCGCGACTTCGTCCGCGCCAAAGATATATTATCCCAGATACATTTTACAGGATAAAAAGTAGCCTATGTGTTGCACTGAGATAGATTGTAATGTAGAATACATTACAATCTATCTCAGTGCCAAACTTCGTCCAGATCCGTTTAACCGTTTAAGCGTGAAGAAGAGACAAACATACAAACACACAAACTTTCGCTTTTATAATATTAGTGTAATTTATTTTGTAAAAAGCTGTTATTATTTTGACTTTCCAAACAGGCGCTTCAATTTTATTTATTTGCACCTACAGATATTTTTTTTTTTGACTGTTTTCCGATTTCTACGCGGACAAAGTCGGGTCAAAGCTAGTTTTACATAAATGGAAAGGGTTTCATAATGTGAAAAGCTAGTACAATTAGCGATCAATTATGTTTAACTATGTGATTGCTTCTAATTTCTTACCATCGGTACTTGTTAATGTTGAGGTGTGTTTAAACATAAGCGCGAGCGGCGCTTTCTGCGCAGTTTAAGGGTTTCCTGTATTATTTTCAGAAAATTATAAAAGTTACTGCTTGCTTAAAAAGCATAGAAAAATAGTGTAGTCTATCAAGACTATTATATTATATTCTGTCTTTCAACTATCTTCTCTCTATAATCTTAAAGTCAGTATAGATAACTACTGACTTTAAAATTATTACCTAAGTAGGCACTATTTTTGAAATAGCGACACCTTCTACATGGTGTAACCGCTCCTTTGCTTTCCCATCCGCTGCCACTCCTCACATGGTCCCCACCCTCCATAATTATGCAGAAAATGTGAGATAATTAAAAGACTAATACCATGTGGAATTCTAGTTTATTTGTTCTTTATGATTACGATACAGTTGCAAGTGGCAAACTACTTTTGCAATATTCGCACCCTCAGAAAAAAAAATAGGCATTTTAACAAATAAAATGATGTTGACTTGTGAATTGTGAGCATGATTCCTTGCTTCGTTTTATTTTATCTTTACTTAATTTAGAGACAAGGTCGTAATCAAGGCAGATAAAAATCTAAGAAAAAGCAAGCACTGCGATGCTATTTTGTATAGCACGATGTTAAAAATCCCGTTTTGGAACTTTTTCGTTACCATTTTTAACAATATCAATCTTTTGCTACGATTAAATAATTGTTAAAAAAATACACATTCGCGTTGCGTGCTCGCTTTTATGAATCTTGTAACTGATGAAGTTTATATGTATACTTCTTTAATAAATTAATACAGCACTGAGAAGACTGAGTATGACGACTTTACGATCTGAAAAAAAGATAATAAAATAAGTCATATTCATATCCATTTATTTGCATAGGTACCATTGACGTTCAAAAGTGCCAAAGTGCAAAATTCAATAGAAATGAATTATTTGACTTTGGCCATAATATCACTAATTAATGTAATATTTCAACATTAAGAGCACCTTCACACTTGCGTTGGTCCAGCGTAGGCATTCGATGAACGTATGCGCAGCGCAGACGTCTCGACTACGCGACGCAGCCGTCGCTTCGTCGCGGCGTCAGTGCAAGAGTAAATGAACACGCTGTAATAAACGTCAACGCAACAACGCGACGCCTGCGCCGCGTACTTGCGGCGTCTGCGCTGCGCATACGTTCATCGAACGCCTACGCTGAACAAACGCTAGAGTGAAGGCGCTGTAAAGTATTTTTATTCGATTATTTTCTGTAGGTGATTTTTGTAGTAGGCTTACCTAGCTACTGGATGATATTATAGAATATAATGTTTTTGTATACTCACCCTAATATACGACTGATAAGAAAGATCTATGTATCCAAGTCCTTTAAGGACTACTGGTCGCTGCGAACAAAAATATTTTTAAAGATTAATTGTCTTTTGTGCCATAATCGTTGCTATAAATTTTGCCAATTTCCCTACGGCAAAATAATCTTTACGGGGACTCTACGTATTGTATTGTACCCAGAACTGAAAGGATAGAAAAGGCACGGGCAGACGGGCTGGATTGGAAAATAAAATAATTATACACTGCAACTTGGTAATATTCAGAGTTGAATGGAAGATCCCCTTAAAACTTAAATTACTATCGAAATAGATTTTTTCCTCATGCCGTAGCAGTAACTCTATAGAAATACCATTCCTATGTCAAGTTTCGCAACATTATTGATCTCGAAAGTATAATGACACATACCATTACGCCTGTATTCCCCGAAGGGTAAGGCAGAGGTGTACCAATGTACATCCGCAGTTCGCCGGTATGTTTTAGATCCCATGTAATAGGGGGCGAGCCTATATTGCCATTAACTGGGCACAAATCCTAACTCCGAGCCGAGCTGCTACTGTAGGGGCGCTGACGCAGTCGTTTTATATTCCTCACACGCGCAGCGCCCGGCGAGTTCAGTTCGCCCGAAACCGCCTTCACCTATACACGCGCTACAAATACAACCTTGTAACATTAACATCGAGTAAAGATTATACAGTGCACAATAATCTATTTATTTCTCTCCGCACACACTACCCTGGATCACATCGGGGTCACCAATTTTGTGTGTGATCCAGGGTAGTGTGTGCGGAGAGAAATAAATAGATTATTGTGCACTGTATAATCTTTACTCGATGTTAATGTTACAAGGTTGTATTTGTAGCGCGTGTATAGGGTGAAGGCGGTTTCGGGCGAACTGAACTCGCCGGGCGCTGCGCGTGTGAGGAATATAAAACGACTGCGTCAGCGCCCCTACACTACTAAGAATTTCATAGAAAAACCCAAATACACTTTGCTCGACCTGGGTATTGAACCCAGGCCTCCTCGCTCAGCAGTCACTCTTGCGACCACGAGACCAACGCGGCAACGGGTCAGTCTCGAAAGTATATAAGGACTAAATAAAACAAGACCAAATTCTACATTTGACGACTTACCTGGGCTTGGGACATCGTGATGACCACCAGCTTCCGGAGACGCACCGAGTTCTGGCCCTGCGTGTGGTACCATCCAGACGAATATATCGCCGTGCCCAGATGGGACGCCTGAAACACCACCTCTTGTACCTACCACACCTTTGATCGGAAAGGAAAGGAATAGGATTAGGAATGAAAAGGAAAGGATTTGTAGGACAACTTCTAGGAAAAGCAGGAGCATTACAATATGGTTTATATACGATAACAATGCATGGATCTGGTAACTGGATTGTTAGGGTACGATAAGCATCAGTCGCCTCGGTTAGACTGTAGGCCGACCCCGACCCAGATCATTCACCATTATCAATAAAAACTTAGTCCGGTCTGCCTAACTAATATTGCAGTGTTTAAAAATAGGCGGTATTGCCTTTCTGTTTTAAAAATCAACACTTCAATCATCAAATCTAAAGAATGTGCTCATTACGGATGTAATAACAATTTTAACCAAAACTGGTGATTTTGGTCTAGCCTCGGTAAAATTATATATCGGGTATAAAATACTGCAAGTCAAGTACCAACTTTTTTTTAAATTTTGACATATTTTTAGTTTTTATATAGGTAGGTACCTAAAATAAGCAAATAAACAAATAAACCCCTAAATCCCTTATTCTGTTGCATATAGGTGTAAGCAAGCCATGCAGCAGTAAACTGATTTTTCACACTAAAATAAAGGTCATTTCCCAGCAAGAATATATGCTCAATATTACTTAATTTGATAAGTAGTATACGTAGATAACTACTACTGTATGTGTCTTTTTATACTGTGTATCTTCTCGCTACGTAGCTGTCGGGCTTACCTCCACAGTGACGTCTCCAGCATTCCACATGTAGAAGCCAGTAGTTATGAGCACAGCGGACGCAGTAAACACCGCGGCGAATAAGTTCACAAGAGTCCGCTCCGAGCTCTGACAAATTACATCATAATTAGAGAAGATCAACACCATTTACTGCCTTCGAACGTCAGATTTTTTTCTACACCTATTTGGCTGACCATAAGACACGGTAGACACCACAACCTCCATCAACCAGTCATGCCTACCACATAATATACTTCTAACCATAATATCTACTAGCTTCTGCCCTCGATTTCGTGCGCATCAAATTTGATAGTTTTCCACTTGAAAAGTATCTTATGTGATATTCCATACCACAATCTAAATATCTCAGTGCCAAATTTCATCCAGATCCGTTCAGCTGTTTAAGCGTAAAAGAGTACATATGACAAACATCCATCCATCCATTCAACCTCACAAAGTTTCGCATTTATAATATTAGGTAGTAGGACATACAATATTCTATCTGATATTCTTTGATAAAATAGCAATGTTTCTAAAATCAACAGGTCAAGCGATGTAGTTACAAACAGGAACAACTCCATGAAGTCAAGGCGCACATTCCACAAGATAATTTAAATTTTATTTAGCAGTCTTTTAAACTTGTGTACTTACCGCCATTTGTGCCATTAGCACAACCAGAAGACAGATGTTGAAGATGATTTGCCCACTGAACACACCGCGACACACAGTTTGTGTCTGGCGGGTGCATCTGGAAATACAAAACAGCAGAGAACCAAGCTAAGCTCGGAAAAGCTTGTTATAGAAGGAAATACTTTTCCAGCAATACATATTACAATAACGTAGGTGACATTTCGATAACCGTTGACCGATTTTTCGGATGACCGTTGGGGTAGACGTGTTCTTAAGTGGAAACCGCGAATCGGCAACAGTAAGATGGGACGCCCTCAGGCTCGGTGGAGCGACGATCTTTGCAAGGCAGCTGGTAGCTACTGGATGAAGGTTACCGAGAATCGAGCTAAGTGGCGTGCAAGTGGAGAGGCCTATGTCCAGCAGTGGGCTGTTGTAGGCTGATGATGAAGTGACATTTGGGATGGTCTGCAGGTCCTACTTAGTACAAATATATAAATGTGCAAAGAGAAACGTAGACTGCGGATTCAAGGTTCACGATTTCATAATAATTCAATTTCTCGTGTATTCAGAAACCTTTTCAAAGCCAGTCTTCACTACTTACGTTAACGTATCCGAATGCAGTTTAATCCCAACTTTGAACCCCGCCTCATACCTATCTTCTTTCTCTCTTTGACTTAAGTCTTTTCTTTCAAAGATATTGTTAAGATTTTCAAAGTAGCTCTGTAGGTTTTTGTACTGATGGCTGAGGCAAGTAGTTAGAGGGATGACCAGCATGTATACTCCGACGATCCTAGTGAGGAAGATCCACCACACTATGAAGCAGAGGGCTCTGACCACATTGGCTAGGTCAGACTTATCCTCGACGTCTGGGTATGCAGTCACTAAAGTCGTGAAAGTCACATCTGGAAAGAAAGTTAAATAAAGATAAAATAAATAAGCGACATTTTCTATCTATTGTGTAGTTGTGGGTTGTTTTTTTTTTAATTTAAATCAAGATGGCTTCGCTGTCTTCCTCAATTCGAGTTATTTGGAGCAAAAATTACAATTAGGTAGTGGAAAAAAGGTGTGCAGCCGCGGAATAAAAAGTGATACATCCGAAACACATTAATGTTCGGAAAAAAGGACTTCTGATCTTTAGAAGCAATCGAGAGATTTGGTATTAAAAGTAATACAGTGTCGTACCATATCGTGCGACCTCCCAGATTGCGTCCGCCGCATACATGACCATAGACAGCACACAGCTAAACAACAACGCAAACAAGTACATATACGTGCTCGTCAACATCTGCCTCTCCACCTCCGGGTCGTTGTAGACCCTCTTCAGCTCTATCGTGAGGCTGTACATCACCAGCCTCACTTTGTCTTTCAACCTCGCCATCATGACACGGAACATGCACAGCATCGGATGAGACATGGCGTACACTAACAAGTTAGATGCCTGCTTCTCTGTCAAATTTGTCTGCGTGAAGAAGGACCCAAACTCAAAAATTATGAGCAGATATATCAACACATTGTTGAACTTTGTAAACTGGTCGTAGAACTTGACAAATCTTTTGGGTAACTTCAGATCTTCTAGCCAGAAGTTGGGCAGACCGAAAATGTAAACTGCAAAACTGAGTTTGTAGAAGAAGTTTGTTGTCCTGCTCCTTTCGTAATTGGTGTCCATGGTGGATGTGTCTTGTCGGAATGACAGCTAACGAAAATTCACAAGGTGGTAAAGTGAATTTTGTATTTGAAATAATTAGCGTCATTGTTGTAACGACTTCCAATCAAAGGGGTTTAAATAGGGTTGTCAAAAATTTTCAATGCCATATTCTGTCATTAGCTGTATCTTCGTAAAAAATGTTTTGTGTGTTACTTTGTTAATACTGAAATAGGACACAGCCGATAGTTATATTGTTTACAATACATGCTAGTGCATACATGATGTGGAAATGGATGACCACTCATTGTGCGTCCTTCCAGTATATAAAATAGTGTGTTTTTACGTATGTTTATGTTTTGTTTTTAATTAAAATTGTAATTATGTTTGTTTATTTATGGATTAAGGTCTGAAATAAATGTATTATTATTTCATTTATTCTTCAAATACACATATAAATTACATTTTTAAATATTAGTATAAAAAATATAAAAACATTTAAAAATATAAAAAATAGTAGCCCACCGGCGTCGGGAACAGGGTCCAAGCCACCGGTAGTCAGGGCTCCTGAGAAAGGAATCTCCTAACGATACGCGCCGTGTCTAGGAGAACCGCTTTCTGAATCAAGCCCTTGATCCAGCTGCCCAACGAGAGCCTCCTAAGATGTTGGTCGAGGCTCTTGGCAATTAAGCCATTGGCTGAAACGACTATCGGCACAATGATCGCTGAGTCCACATCCCACATGTCGACAACCTCGCGAGCCAAGTCAAGATACTTGATCTTCTTATCATTCTCGGCCTTCACGAGGTTCACGTCATGTGGGACTGTTATGTCAACAATCATTGCGCGCTTCTCTAAGCGATCCACCACCACTATATCAGGCTTATTGGCTACAATAGTCCTGTCAGTGATGATGGATCGGTCCCAGTACAATGTGACATGGCTATTTTCGAGAACTGGGTCGGGCACATACTTATAGTACGGTACTTCCGATTCTACAAGGCGGTATTTCAGAGCAAGTTGCTGATGGATGATCCTGGCTACAAGGTTGTGCCTATGCAAGTACTCTTCGTTAGCTAGACGAGAACACCCAGAGATAATGTGGCGGATTGATTCCCCCGGCCGGTGGCATCCCCGACAAATGTCAACCGTGCCATCCTTCACAATAAATCTCCGGTAGTTATTCGTCATGATAACTTCGTCCATAATTGCACAGACAAAACCCTCGGTTTCCCCAAATAGGTCACCGAAGCGCAGCCAGGATACGGACGCTAAGAAATCTACATCGGGCCCATGTAAGGCCCGGAAAAAGCGTCCGTGAAGCTCCTTACTCTGCCATACCTCCTCGCGATCTTTAGTCTCCAGCACTACTGGTTTGCGCCAGTTCTCTTTAGCCAAGGAGAGCGGGGTGAGGCCCTTATCCACTGCCACAACATCTCGGTGCATCCCCACGTCGGCTTCAAGGAAATATTCCCTGAGACTGCATATCTCGCGGTTGTGGAGAGACTTAGCATTTAAAAAGCCACGACCTCCACACTTCCGCGGAATATACAGTCTCATCACCGATGACCGCGGGTGATGCATCCGATATGCCGTTAACAATGTACGGACTCTCCTATCCAGGGCGTCGAGTTCCGTTTGAGTCCATTTAAGTATGCCGAAAGAGTACATCAATACCGGCATGACCCACCCGTTGAAGGCGCGCACCTTATTTCCACCTGACAAAAGACTATTAAATACTTTTTTCAGGCGGCCAAAGAAGCGCTCCTTCAACGATTGCTTCACGTCAACAGTATTGATGCCCAACGCCTCCGACATACCTAAATACTTATAGGTCTCCGTTGAAGAAAGGGATCTAAGGTTTATGGATTCCGAGAGTTGAACTCCCTCGGACTCCATAATCTCCCCTCGCTTGACATGCATGACCGCACATTTGTCCACACCAAATTCCATCCTGATGGCGCTACTGAAAGTTTCAGTTACCTTCAGTAGCTTCATCAGTTGCAAATTGTTGGGGGCAAAGAGTTTCAGGTCATCCATGTAAAGAAGGTGAGATATTACCTGACCTCCTCTCTTCAACCGATAGCCTAGACCTGAATCCTCCAGCAGTGTGCTTAGGGGATTCAAGGCTAAGCAGAACCAAAGCGGACTCAAGCTATCACCCTGGAATATACCGCGCTCAATCCTTATCGGTTCGCTATTCCTTTGGATATTTCGACATCCTGGATAGCGAAGGACCGTGCTCCATTGCCCCATACACGACATCAGGAAGGCGCGTAGAGTTGCATCAATTTTATACAACTCCAGCACCCTCATGAGCCATGTATGTGGTACCGAGTCATAGGCCTTCTTGTAATCTATCCAACATGTCGACAGATCCTTCCGGGATCGGCGAACCTGTTGGCTAATAGCCATGTCAATGAGGAGCAGCTCCTTAGTACCACGGGATCCAATCCTACATCCATTCTGAGAGGGGGACATGATAGAATTAATCTCAATATGATTGTTAATTTTAGCTCTCAAAATGGATGTAAGAACCTTATAGACCGTCGGCAGGCATGTGATCGGTCTATAATTTTTGGGTTCCGCAGTACTACCTGACTTGTGGAGCAGGTGGGTTATTCCTGTTGTTAGAAACTGGGGCAGCGATCCAGATTCCAAGGCTGACTGGAATCGGGACGCCAAGCAAACGTGCGATCCTCTGAACCATTTTATCCAGAAATTATGCAGCCCGTCCGGTCCAGGAGATTTCCAATTAGGTAATGGACGGACCGCACGAGCTACATCTTGGGGGCAGATGGTAATTGCCCCCATTTCTGGAATTGGGTCGCACGCTCGCTCGATATCCCGAGTCCAATCACCCTCAGTGTGACTGACAGGCACCGACCAGATGCTACGCCAGAACGAACACATGGCGTCATCATCCGGCAGGGGCGTATCAGACACACCTTGGTCCGGTCGCTCCCAATCCCTATAAACCCACCTTTCATTACTTTGGAATGTGCGATTCTGGGTGTATCGTTCCACTCGCCGCTTGTACCTACGAATACGGCTTGCCCATGCATACACCTTCTGCTTCAGGAAGTCGATGCGCTCTGTGACCCGGGACATATAGTCTCGAGGACTGATATCAGTCCCCGAGAATGCCCGTCTCACAAAGCGCATCACTCTTGGGCGAGTATTGCCCTCCCTAAAGCAGATTAATTTGCCGATGAGCACTCTGGCCTCACTAATACGCCGCTCAATTCTGCACTGCCACACTGGCACAGCTGGTCGCGTAGCTCTGTCATTATTAGGGAATTTGACGTGAGCTACACGACACGCCGCAACAGCCGCACAGTACAAAATCGAGTGCGCATCAGCAAGGTCTTCACAGCTATCAAAATAATTCGATAACTGTGAATCCAGAGCACACACCAACGCCTTATTTTTGTTATGCATGGGCAAACGAGGTAAGCGTGGTCTGAGCTCGAGCGGCATTAGTCGATACTCCCGAATCGCACCCTCCAAAGCACTCCTCAATTCCTCACTGCACTGGGTACTTACATGAGTAACCATGTCATCACTTTCCCCATCCACATAACTGGATGTTGGGATGGATTGTGGCTGTGCCACATCCACAGTCTGCGATGGAGGAGTAATGACATGGCTCCTTTGCATCTCAGTTCGAATGCGATCAAGCACAGTATCATCCAACATATGGTTACGCAAGATGACACGCACCTGATCCGATAGTCGTTGTGCCGTAACGTTGACAGCTGGCTCAAGCACCTGAAACAGAGAGAGCATCCGACCACGGTACGCAGTCAGGTTACTTCCCCCCTCTGTAGCCCCAAAGTATGAGCGCATGACACTTTCATTAATAGACTGTGTCCATCTCATGCGCTGCACACTTCCACCGGTAGCGGGGACCCTATCAGAGGCCAATGGGCCTCGAAGTCCTAAGCTGGTCGGCGGCCGGCGTCCTCCCCGTCGACGTACAGGTGGTGGCGTCGTCGGCGGAGAGAAGTACTCGTCGCTAGAGCTCGACGCAACTGCCGCGGTCGGTGTCACTGCACTCACGGGGAGGCTGGTTTCCGACGGCGGCGAGGCGGAGCTGGGCGACGAGTCCGGAGGTGGTGAGAGTGCATTTCTGCGAGCTCTGGCTCTTGTCAACATTTTCGTTCGTAATCATTTTCTTCCTTCATTGGGGGATCATGTCATGACGGCCTTGACAGCCGTCATTCAAATTTTATTTTCTTATGTTTTTTCATAATATGATATTTTGTTTTATAGTTTTTATTCGGTTTACGGTAAAAGGTGGTATATTATGCGAACTGGAGAAAAAACGAAGGTACAGGTGATGTTTGCTTATATATAATTTGAAAATAAAGGAGAAGAAAAAATTTTGACGACTTGTTGATGTTAGTGTTGCCAGTTATTATTGCCATTTTATCTTTGTCATAAAAACATTGATTGGCAGGGGCCATAGTCCTTCCATAGTGTCAGGAAACCAGTCCATTTTAGTCACCCAAACCCATAGCCCTATTTTTAGTTTCCATATTCTGTAATAGTCCTGCGCCAGCCGGGGATTGTCCTTGGGTGCATTTGCATAATGCAAACAGGGATAATTGTCGGCTGGTGTTCTATTTCATTGTAAAGCCATGTAAGGGGCCTCTGCGAGTTGGCTTCGGCTCCTCGTACGCCTTCCAAAGGCCCGGGACCCTAGGGTCCCGAGATAAGTTACATTTTACAGTATTATTATTATTATTATCATTTATTTATTGTATTTACATATAAGTTACATTTTTAAATATTAGTATAAAAAAATAAAAACATTTAAAAATATAAAAAATAGTAGCCCACCGGCGTCGGGAACAGGGTCCAAGCCACCGGTGGTCAGGGCTCCTGAGAAAGGAATCTCCTAACGATACGCGCCGTGTCTAGGAGAACCGCTTTCTGAATCAAGCCCTTGATCCAACCGCCCAACGAGAGCCTCCTTAGGTGTTGGTCGAGGCTCTTGGCTATTATGCCATTGGCCGTCACGACTATCGGCACAATGATTGTCGTATTCACATCCCACATGTCGACAACCTCGCGAGCCAGATCAAGATACTTAATTTGTTTATCTTTCTCAGCTTTCACGAGGTTCTCGTCATGCGGGACAGTAATATCAACGATCACTGCGCGACGCTCTAATCGATCTACCACCACTATGTCAGGCTTATTGGCAACAATAGTCCTGTCAGTGATGATAGATCGGTCCCAATATAACGTGATATGACCATTTTCAAGAACTGGGTCGGGCACATATCTATAGTATGGTACTTCCGATTCCACAAGGCTGTATTTCAGAGCAAGTTGCTGGTGAATAATCCTGGCTACAAGGTTGTGTCTATGTAAGTAGTCTCCGTTAGCCAGACGAGAACACCCAGATATAATGTGACGGATTGATTCCCCGGGACGATGGCATGCCCGACAAATGTCAACCGTACCGTCCTTCACAATATATCTCCGGTAATTGTTCGTCATCATAACTTCGTCCATAATAGCACAGACAAAACCTTCGGTTTCCCCAAAGAGGTCACCAACGCGCAGCCAGGATACGGACGCCTTGAAGTCTACATCCGGCCCATGTAGGGCCCGGTAGTAGCGCCCGTGAAGCTCCTTGCTCTTCCATACCTCCATGCGATCTTTAGTATCTAATACTATAGGTTTGCGCCAGTTCTCGTTCGCTAAAGAGAGCGGGGTGAGGCCCTTGTCCACTGAGACCACATCTCGGTGCATCCCCACGTCAGCTTCTAGGAAGTATTCCCTGAGACTGCATATCTCACGGTTGTGCAGGGTCTTAGCATTTAAGAAGCCTCGACCACCACACTTCCGCGGGATATACAGTCTCATTACTGACGACCTTGGGTGATGCATCCGATTTACGCTCAACAGTGAGCGAACCCTCCTATCCAGGGCGTCAAGCTCTGTCTGAGTCCATTTGAGTATGCCGAAAGAGTACATCAAAACCGGCATGACCCAACCGTTGAAGGCGCGCACCTTATTTCCGCCTGATAAAAGACTGTTTAAAACTTTATTCAGGCGGCCAAAGAAGCGCTCCTTCAACGATTGCTTCATGTCAGTAGCATTGATGCCCAACGCTTCCGACATACCCAAATATTTGTAGTTTTCAGTTGAGGAAAGGGATCTAAGGTTTATGGAATCCGAGAGTTGGGTTCCCACAGATTCCATAATCTCTCCTCGCTTCACATGCATTTATTATTATTATTATTCCATTTATTCATTAATAAAACATATAAATTACATTTTTAAATATTACTAAAAAATATAAAAACATTTAAAAATATAAAATATAGTAGCCCACCGGCGTCGGGAACAGGGTCCAAGCCACCGGTGGTCAGGGCTCCTGAGAAAGGAATCTCCTAACGATACGCGCCGTGTCTAGGAGAACCGCTTTCTGAATCAAGCCCTTGATCCAGCTACCCAACGAGAGCCTCCTAAGATGTTGGTCGAGGCTCGTGGCAATTAAGCCATTGGCTGAGACGACTATCGGCACAATAATCGCTGACTCCACATCCCACATATCGACAACCTCGCGAGCCAAGTCAAGATACTTGATCTTCTTATCATTCTCGGCCTTCACGAGGTTCACGTCATGTGGGACTGTAATGTCAACAATCATTGCGCGCTTCTCTAAGCGATCCACCACCACTATATCAGGCTTATTGGCTACAATAGTCCTGTCAGTGATGATGGATCGGTCCCAGTACAATGTGACATGGCTATTTTCGAGAACTGGGTCGGGCACATACTTATAGTACGGTACTTCCGATTCTACAAGGTGGTATTTCAGAGCAAGTTGCTGATGGATGATCCTGGCTACAAGGTTGTGCCTATGCAAGTACTCTTCGTTAGCTAGACGAGAACACCCAGAGATAATGTGGCGGATTGATTCCCCCGGCCGGTGGCATCCCCGACAAATGTCAACCGTGCCATCCTTCACAATAAATCTCCGGTAGTTATTCGTCATGATAACTTCGTCCATAATTGCACAGACAAAACCCTCGGTTTCCCCAAATAGGTCACCGAAGCGAAGCCAGGATACGGACGCTAAGAAATCTACATCGGGTCCATGCAAGGCCCGGAAAAAGCGTCCGTGAAGCTCCTTACTCTGCCATACCTCCTCGCGATCTTTAGTCTCCAGCACTACTGGTTTGCGCCAGTTCTCTTTAGCCAAGGAGAGCGGAGTAAGGCCCTTATCCACTGCCACCACATCTCGGTGCATCCCCACGTCGGCTTCAAGGAAAAATTCCCTGAGACTGCATATCTCGCGGTTGTGGAGAGTCTTAGCATTTAAGAAGCCACGACCCCCACACTTCCGCGGAATATACAGTCTCATCACCGATGACCGTGGGTGATGCATCCGATATGCCGTTAACAATGTACGGACCCTCCTATCCAGGGCGTCGAGTTCTGTTTGAGTCCATTTAAGTATGCCGAAAGAATACATCAATACTGGCATGACCCAACCGTTGAAGGCGCGCACCTTATTTCCGCCTGACAAAAGACTATTAAATACTTTTTTCAGGCGGCCAAAGAAGCGCTCCTTCAACGATTGCTTCACGTCAACAGTATTGATGCCTAACGCTTCCGCCATACCTAAATACTTATAGGTCTCCGTTGAAGAAAGGGATCTAAGGTTTATGGATTCCGAGAGTTGAACTCCCTCGGACTCCATAATCTCCCCTCGCTTGACATGCATGACCGCACATTTGTCCACACCAAATTCCATCCTGATGGCGCTACTGAAAGTTTCTGTTACCTTCAGTAGCTCCGTCAGTTGCAAATTGTTGGGGGCAAAGAGTTTCAGGTCATCCATGTAAAGCAGGTGAGATATTACCTGACCTCCTCTCTTCAACCGATAGCCTAGACCTGAATCCTCCAGCAGTGTGCTTAGGGGATTCAAGGCTAAGCAGAACCAAAGCGGACTCAAACTATCGCCCTGGAATATACCACGCTCAATCCTTATCGGTTCGCTATTCCTCTGGATATTTCGACATCCTGGATAGCGAAGGACCGTACTCCATTGCCCCATACACGATATCAAGAAGGCGCGTAGAGTTGCATCAATTTTATACAACTCCAGCACCCTCATGAGCCATGTATGTGGCACCGAGTCATAGGCCTTCTTGTAATCTATCCAACATGTCGACAGATCCTTCCGGGATCGACGAACCTGTTGGCTGATAGCCATGTCAATGAGGAGCAGCTCCTTAGTACCACGGGATCCAATCCTACATCCATTCTGAGAGGGGGACATGATAGAATTAATGTCAATATGTTTGTTAATTTTAGCTCTCAAAATGGATGTAAGAACCTTATAGACCGTCGGCAGGCATGTGATCGGTCTATAATTTTTGGGTTCCGCAGTACTACCTGATTTGTGGAGCAGGTGGGTTATTCCTGTCGTTAGAAACTGGGGCAGCGATCCAGATTCCAAGGCTGACTGGAATCGGGACGCCAAGCAAACGTGCGATCTTCTGAACCATTTTATCCAGAAATTATGCAGCCCGTCCGGTCCAGGAGATTTCCAATTAGGTAATGGACGGACCGCACGAGCTACATCTTGGGGGCTGATGGTAATTGCCCCCATTTCTGGAATTGGTTCGCACGCTCGCTCGATATCCCGAGTCCAATCACCCTCAGTGTGACTGACAGGCACCGACCAGATGCTACGCCAGAACGAACACATGGCGTCATCATCCGGCAGGGGCCTATCAGACACACCTTGGTCCGGTCGCTCCCAATCCCTATAAACCCACCTTTCATTACTTTGGAATGTACGATTCTGGGTGTATCGTTCCACTCGCCGCTTATACCTACGAATACGGCTTGCCCATGCATACACTTTCTGCTTCAGGAAGTCGATGCGCTCTGTGACCTGGGACATATAGTCTCGAGGACTGATATCAGTCCCCGAGAATGCCCGTCTCACAAAGCGCATCACTCTTGGGCGAGTATTGCCCTCCCTAAAGCAGACTAATTTGCCGATGAGCACTCTGGCCTCACTAATGCGCCGCTCAATTCTGCACTGCCACACTGGCACAGCTGGTCGCGCAGCTCTGTCATTATTAGGGAATTTGACGTGAGCTACACGACACGCTGCAACAGCCGCACAGTACAAAATTGAGTGCGCATCAGCAAGGTCTTCACAGCTATCAAAATAATTCGATAACTGTGAATCCAGAGCACACACCAACGCCTTATTTTTGTTATGCATGGGCAAACGAGGTAAGCGTGGTCTGAACTCGAGCGGCATTAGTCGATACTCCCGAATTGCACCCTCCAAAGCACTCCTCAATTCCTCACTACACTGGGTACTTACATGAGTAACCATGTCATCACTTTCCTCATCCACATGACTGGATGTTGGGATGGATTGTGGCCGTGCCACATCCACAGTCTGCGATAGAGGAGTAATGACATGGCTCCTTTGCATCTCAGTTCGAATGCGATCAAGCACAGTGTCATCCAACATATGGTTACGCAAGATGACACGTACCTGATCCGATAGTCGTTGTGCCGTAACGTTGACAGCTGGCTCAAGCACCTGAAACAGAGAGAGCATCCGACCACGGTACGCAGTCAGGTTACTTCCCCCCTCTGTAGCCCCAAAGTATGAGCGCATGACACTTTCATTAATAGACTGTGTCCATCTCATGCGCTGCACACTTCCACCGGTAGCGGGGACCCTATCAGAGGCCAGTGGGCCTCGGAGTCCCAAACCCCCCGGCGGCCGGCGTCCTCCCCGTCGACGAGCAGGTGGTGGCGTCGTTGGCGGAGAGAAGTACTCGTCGCTCGAGCTCGACGCAACTGCCGAGGCCGGTGTTGCAGCACTCACAGTGGGGCTGGGTTCCGGCGGCGGCGAGGCGGAGCTGGGCGACGAGTCCGGAGATGGTAATGGTGCAATTAGGCGGGCTCTGGCGCGAGTCAGCATAATGATCAGTCCTTTTCTTTAAAATTTTCTTTTCATTTTTCGTTTCATGACGGCCTTGACAGCCGTCATTCTTGTCGGATTTTTCATCATTTTATTTATAAGTAATTTGAGTTTTTGCGGAGTTTTTATGTTAATGTTATTTTCAGATATTATTGGATGACTATAGGAGGAACAAATGGTGTTGGTAGTTTATTATTATTAGACGATGCGAATATGCGATATCGCGCTTTAAGTACATAACATTAATCCATAGCGATGTGACGATAATACCACTATATCTCGATGTTGATTTTATTTCAAAAGCCTAATGAACTTGCGCAGAACCTATCTACATTTTATGTCAGGTATTATAAAAAGTCATCACATAGATGCCGAAAGACGGGCGGCGTTATCGAGGGAGCCCTTAACGCTGGCGTGATGACTTAGAGATGACTGATGATGACTTAAAGATTGACTAGATAAGGCAACACCGACGGAAGAGCAGAGAGACCTATGCCGCTGTGGGACAATATAATAAAAGTTGAATAAAAAAATATACAAAAAAGATGTGATGCCTTGATAGCCTAGTGGTAGTAAGCGCGACTGTTACGGTAGAAGCCTAAGGTTCCATCCCCAGGTCGAGTAATAAGTGTTATTGGATTTTCTATGAAATTCTCCGTAGCAGCTCGGAGTTAGGATTGGTACACGTGTGCCTAACCCTTCGGGGAATACTGGCTGATGGTATGGTTTACAAAAAAAGACACTATAAATGACTTGCAACTCACAACCCTAGAGCCAAGTTATTAAGGAGATTGTTAGTTATTCTTAACATTTGAATCATTTGATTGATACACTTTGATAATTATTTAAAAGCTACGTAATAGAGCAATTTTCTCTTATTTCAAGAAAATGATGAATTATGTTGTTATCTACAAATTATTTGATGAGTGAGTCGATCAAGGCTATGATAATGCTATTTAGTTACGCTAAGGTTCTAGAATTTCATCAGTTACCTATGTTTTAGTGATAATCATGGAAGCTATGGGTTGTATGGGCATGGCATGGTACAGGGGGGAAATACGTACTTATAGCAACGATCGCAATTTAATCTTAGTCTGAGAAACTCCGCACACGACCGATTTTTGGCCGATTATCGGGCCGATTCTTGACAGATTTCTGTGTCGGCGAGAATACTGTCAAAAATCGGTCGTGTGCGGAGACGATCTACCAAAAGTGACTTTAATTTACCTACATTTTATGAAATTGATTATCGTTGGGATAAGATTTCGGCTAGATTTTTAACATGTTTAATTAGTAGCATTGGCCATCGTGTATTGCATGCCTATGCGTAATATGAGCAATTGTTGAGAAAATATGTCACATTATTATACAATAATTCTCATGTTTCAGCGAATAAAGTATAATCTAACAATATTTAGTAATCTTTTATTGCGTAAATTTTATTTAATTAGCTCGCTGCATTTTTCAACGAATAAACAATTATTTTCCACAGTAAACCATAAGGGTAGCTAGGGTTTAGGGTAGGGCTTTTCTATGTCATATAATTGGCTGCCTTCTGCCGCTTCTCATGGGTTGGGCATAATGAATAATGTTGTAAATATTCAATGTCCTTGTGATTCGTTTTCCTTCAAGCTTACTCAGAAATTATCAATATTTAATTGGACTTTATATAGACCATGTTTCTTTTTAATTTATTTACTTTGACGCATTTAAAAACGTAGCTACGAGCAACAATACTACGTCAGTCGTAGCTCGCAGCTACGAACAACAATACTACGTCAGTTGTAGCTCGTAGCTATGAACAACAATACTACGTCTGACGTAGCTCGTAGCTACGTACAACAATAGGTACCACGTCTGGCGTAGCTCGTAGCTGCGAACAACAATGAAGTCAAATCACCAGAACTGCTTAACCCTTATGAATGCAGGCATGATGTTATATTAACTTATAAGGCTTCCGTAGGTGCTAAGAAATATACCTATATATCTGTTATGGACCAAATGATAAATTGAGCAGTATACATAATGCCCGGTCATTGTGAAAAATGCCCAATATGAGAGTGCAATTTGATAATAATTATTCAAATAATCAAATTGACAGGGCACTATACATATTGCCCATCACCTTTTGGGCAGAGTAATACAAACATATTTAATAACTATTTTTTTATGTTGTATTGTCTATATTGTCATTTAACATAAAATAAACTAAATATTAAACCTCTTAAATAATCAGACTCATTATTTGGATTAATTACGAAGGACTTCTACCTTAAAAATCCACTAGTTTTTGCATTTAAAATCGGGACTCTTCGCCGACAGGACACTTCACCGACAGGACAATTGCGTTGAAGCTGTAAAACGTAAAATAGTGACGAGATGTAAATTCCGTGGCCGAGTTAGTAAATTAGGTGGCAATGCATAAATAAGAAGGACAAGTTACAATAATTGATGATCTTTACTTAACGCTTTCTATAGAATATTTAGTGGTCGTTGCCGTTGTAAAAAAGATGAATTAGTTTATTAGAGGCTATGTCATTTTCCCGTTGCTTAGTTATAAAATTAGAAGTTTAATCACGTGTCCAATAAATAATTTTGTGGCTAGACTTATAATTTCCTTTTATTTATTAGAACAATTGCCATATATAGCTTTATTATCAAATTGCCCAACTATCATGTAGCAATATAATAATGACCGTGCAATGTGATAAATAATGAATTTAAGAAAGTAATTAATCACTTAGCCCGATAAAGCTAGACATTATGCATAATGCTCGTGCATTATAAATAATGCCCGCATTAATCACCTGGTCCATAACATATCGACACAAAAAGCAGACAGAACATCTGAAGTTCCTACACACATCATATTTTTTACTTAAATTCGTTTTGAATACGAAATAACATCACCCTGTCTAACAAGTGTTTTGCAATGTATCTTCACTTATGGTTAAACTTGTATGGTTTCCTAATTAATAGTTTAACTTTGTATCTCTACAAATTGAAATACTTTGTTGTAAGTTCTTTGAGGTAATTGAAAGGCATAATTTATAAATGTTTGTTTGAAGTTGAAGTAGGTATGGTACCTACTAGATATATAATGGTTCACACTACTTACACAAGAGCACTTGCTAACGCAATATTTTCACGACAATTTCATATACGAGCAAAAAAAAAAGAAAAACGGAATAAAATTCAAAATGAATCGACCAAAGGCCATCACCAAACCCAACGAAATGACAAAACTGTTAGAAAAATTAAACACAATCGGTTTTCTATTCGGGGTTAAGGATATTTGGATAACAGAAATAAAGCTATCCCGCAAATTCATATACATTTACAGGAAAATCGAATACGTTATAGAGATCTTAAATATATTTTTCTCTATTTCCATTCTGGCATCTTTATTTACTCAAAATAATTTGACGGAGAAGCAAGCTACTGATCGACTCTTGTTCTGTATAGTATTCCCTGGCAATATGCTCATGTACTACATCTCCTTGTTCTACAAGCAGGAGACCAGGAGTCTTCTCTATCAGCTGGTTGTGGTACTAAAGCAACACCACAATGACGTGATCTTGGAACGCGAGATGATTAAGAAGATTAAAGCGTTTTCTATGAGCTTAAGCGGTCTTGTTTGTGTGGTGGCTGTGTTGTTTGGTGTTCGTGGGGTTTACCGAGTGGTTACTGTAGGTAGGATGTTTATTTTAAATCAAATCAAATCAAATCAAATCAAATCAATTTATTTCAATTAGACCATTTACAGGCACTTTTGAATTGTCAAGAAGTTACAGTTTAATATTGAAGCTAGTTGCTCGTTCCAAAACGTAGGTCTCTATGGAGAAGAACGAGCAAGAAACTCCATGGACACTCTTTTCATTCAATTTGGTTTTTACAAAAACTTGGTTACAATATTCTTGTTGCTTCTATATGTGAAAACAATGAAGTGAAAGAATGAAATATAAAAAATAACAAAATTATAATAAAGATGTAAGCCATGGCAGTCAAGAGATGACCAATCCCAACTGACAGCACCCGTTCACGAATATGACGCGTGCATCAGCACCATTTAGCTCAACCATCTTGAAGGGAACCAAACGACCCAACCCACGCGCCACCGTCAGCGAGACATTAAAGTGAGCATGACGAAACTCTCAACTGCCATGCTCAGTGTCCAACACATAGTAACTTAACAAATAAATGGCTCCATGGTACTCACATTTACAAAATTGAAATAAATTATGTTAAATTATATAATACTAAGGTTTTTAGTGAACCTATTCGACTGATGTATGTAATAAATAGCAATAACATAACGGTAAACGTTATTAAGGTCAATCAAAATGAAAAAAGGGGTAAGAAACATTCCCATAAAAACAATATCTATTAATTTGTGAGCCCGAGTCTCTGTGGAGCAGGACCAGCATTAAGCCAAGCATTCTTATCATTAATATAATCTTCTAACTTATAATATGCCTGACTACATAGTGTGCGTTTGATGCAAGTTTTAAATTTTCTCTCATTTAGTTCGAGAATATCGAGCGGTATTTTGTTATAACATTTTACACAGTACCCCATAAAAGAAGTGTGTACTTTAGACAATCTGAAACTTGGTTGATCTAATTTATTCCTATTTCTAGTATAAACATTATGTCTATCACCAATTTTTTTGAAAAGATGAAGGTTTTTTCGAACGTGCATAATGTTTTCATATATATATTGACAAGGAACCGTCATGATATTAATTTTTTTGAACAATTCCCTTAGAGACTCGCTCCTGCAAAGATTATAGATGGCTCTGACAGCCCTCTTTTGCAGAATAAAGATAGACTCTATATCTGCAGCCCGCCCCCAAAGCAAAATACCGTAAGACATAATGCTATGAAAGTAACTAAAATAGACCAGCCTCGCGGTATCCACGTCTGTTAATTGTCTGATTTTTCTGACAGCGTAAGCGGCTGAGCTCAACCGCCCTGCTAGAGATGTTAAGTGAGGACTCCACTGCAGCTTTGAGTCAAGCGTAATCCCTAGGAAAACTGTCTTTTCGACGAATTCCAGTATATCCTTATTTAATGTAACGTTACATGACATACTTTTAACATTTGGCAAAGCGAATCTTATGCATTTAGTTTTCTTCTCATTTAATACTAAGTTATTTATAGTAAACCAATTATGAACCTCATGCATAGCGTTATTTACGTCGTCAAGATGTTGTGCCTTTCTATTTACTTTAAAAATCAGTGAAGTGTCATCAGCAAATAACACCATTTGAGGTTGGTTTTTCAGTAAATGAGGTAAATCATTAATATATACTAAAAAGAGAAACGGACCCAATATTGAACCCTGCGGAACCCCCATCTTTACTTTTAAGCCTAATGAGTTTACACCGTTTATTTGCACATGCTGCAGTCTATCATTTAAGTAGGATTTTATCAAGTCACGCGCTAGATGACCAAGTCCGTAATGCTCGAGCTTAAGGAGGAGTGTTTCATGATTTACGCAATCAAACGCTTTTGAGAGGTCGCAAAAAATGCCAATGGCATCCTGTGAGTCCTCCCATGCATTAAAGATGTGTTTAATTAAAGTGACACCGGCGTCTGTAGTGCAACGCCCTCTGGTGAAACCATACTGTTGATCGTGCAAGATGTTGTTGCAGTTGAAATGATTGAGCATTTGATTGAGCATCACTTTTTCGAACACCTTGCTGAAAACCGGCAAAATCGACACAGGTCTATAATTGTTGGTGTCTTTGCTATCCCCGGACTTAAATAGGGGTATAACCTTGCTGTGCTTCATTAAAGTAGGGAAAACTCCTTGGTCTATAAACAATACAACGCTTGGTAATTATTTGCTAACATGACGTCCAGTAACGTAATTAGCCTTTTATGCGGCCGCCGGCCGGTGCGCCGTACGAGCTTCTATAACTGCGCCCTTGATTTTTTTTTCTGGTCCTGGTGTGGTCTTTTCTGCGCCCCTTCAGGTTCTGCGCCCTGTGCCTAGTCACCGCTGGCACTACCCTAGTTATGGCAATGATGACGTCCATGAAAAATTTAATCTGTAGCTGTTTTGATTCAAATACCAGTCATTAGTTAATCTATCTAACTGTCTTCAGGTGAGAACTTCATCGTAATCACACCCGCATGGCCAGATGTTCAAGAAAAGTCCGCGGAATCCATTGTGATGAGAGTCTTCTTCTACTTCTGGTGGTTTCCCTTCGCAGCCAGGATTATGTTTACATTCTTAATGTTCGTCACGATCATGTTAGCCGTTTGCTATCAGTTCAAGAATCTGCAGTGTTATTTTTACAGCCTTAATGATATATTTAGCGATAAAACTTTGAGCCAGGCAGAGAAGGAATTCAAATATGAAAGAGCGTTTAAAATTGGGATACAGATGCACTCACAGACTTTGGGGTAAGCCAATCTGTGATCAATGTATATTGTTGATAAAGTATAAATTGAAAAAGAAATTAAATTAGCAATAAACAATATTCTAACTTCGAGAGATCATCCCACATGAATTAAAGGAACAGTCTAGCCTATTTACCACATCTAATTTCAAATAGATTAAGTGTTTTTTTTATTGTCAGGTGTATGAAACAGCATCAATATGTCAGTAAGGAGATGTTCGCCACTGAGATCATACTAGTCTTCGGCATGCTGTTGACACAACTCGCTACAATACTGGTGGGTGATCTTGAAGATCGAAACCGACTAAGATGAACTACTACTACAACGTAGGACGTCCACCCACGAGGTGGACAGACAACCTGATTAAGACCGCAGGGACCAAACGCTGGATGCAGGCCGCTTCCAAAATTCCCTTTAGCCCTTTTGGAAATCTATTGGGGAGGTCTTTCTCCAGGACCCTCTTGCGATTGATATGATGATGATAAAGATAAACTAATGTTGTCAATGGTTAGATGAGCGCGGCATACACTGTCAGAATGTGTCTCTTAGGAAGAGCCGCGCCGTGTCCTCGTCTCTGAGGCATGCAGTGACCTGTTGCTGCCGGCCGTCGCCACTTCGATGGTTGGCAGCGAAGAGTCCTGGCCTCCAGGACTTTTGTAGAGTTTGCAATTGGTTGTTATTTCAGAGTGGCGAGCGTACGTTGACACAGTTGGCTACGATGTCTCTGATGTCGACATCAACTTGCTTATCCTTAGGATTTTTTATGTGGAACGGTGGTGATATCACTATAGAGGTGAATGAAGTATTCTTGTTTATAATCAATATCTTGCTACTAGAAATAAGAATCTTTTATTGAAGAATAGCCTACAAAATATCATGTTTTGTACCTATTGAAACCTCTTCCCCGATATACCAAGTTTCCAGTCTTCGTACAACGTCAAATACAAAAACGATGTTTATTGCAGGCATCCAAGTTATCAGACGCGATATACAGTTCAGGCTGGCAGAATTGCTATGGACAATCTTCTGTGCGCATCAGGAAGCTAGTAGTCAGCGCTATACGACAGGCTCAGGTGACGCTATTTCATGCTTAGAGTTACATCAACAAGCATTTAGGCCTGCTTCGAGTGGCTGATCAAGTACGATTTCTACCAACTAGGCATCTTCGGAGCGCATTTCTTACCGATAAATAATATGCAATGGGAAATGGAATTTACACTGCCTGGAACTCGGTTAGGTCTGCGCGTATGCTGTCCCAAGCAGTACAAATTCCAAGCAAACATGAACTTTAACTATTATGTGCAAGCCTGAATTTTCTTTAGGACAGTGTGGAATGTTCTCCGACGGGCCGTTTAGTGGAAATCGTACGTACCTACATAAGTCTTGACCTGGCCTCCCGCTCGCTGTGCGCCGCCCATGTGCCAATGCAGTGTGTTTTTTGTCTTACTTTCATTTGCTTATTACATGATATTTGGCTAACTCATCTAGACTAAAAGACACCATTTCAACTCACAAGGTACTCAATGGACTAACTTCATAAGTTTTTTTTTCAGGCTCCGGTGGTGTACAAAGCTTTAGGAATCGTTGAATTGTCATACGAATCTTATGTTAGCGTAAGTTACATCGATATTATGCTACTTATTTAGGTATATACTAATAGTGAGTGCACATAAAAATTCTGGTTTATACAAAACAAGCACCGCACCTGGAAGAGACTTCAACCCCTTTTACTCACTTGTTCATTATTTACGAGCAGTATAACTAAACTTTTACTAAGTAGTAACTACTTAATTCTCTGTTTTTTTTATTTCAGCTAGTCAAAATGACATACACCGCGGTATCAGTGTTCTACTGAGAGTCTAAAAATGGGATCAATTATTAAATGAAAATGCGTTTTAAAAAAAAAAAAAATGTCTACTGTGCTAGTGTGTTTCTGCCGGGTTTGACTTCTACTCATGGCTGTATTGTACTCCAACTTGTTCTCTTTCTCAACGTCTAATACATACCTCCTAATATTTTTTTGTTATTATTAAAATCATTCCTTTATTTATAAATTTTATTCAATGGCAATGGTTTTTTATTTTTTAATTGTACTAGTATGACAAACTGCTCTCTGAGTTCTCTAGTATTAGTATGACCAGACTGTGTGCCTTATTTTCGCCTGGGTAGCAGTCTGGAAGTCATGCATAAAGTCATAAAATAAATTATGCATGTAGCATGACTTGACAGCGCAGAGGTACATCTCTATATACTTACATCGTCCAAAAACGGTTCAAAATCTCCATTTTCAAAAAACTGTCACTTTTTCAATGTCATTGCCATCGTAATGTCACGTCAATGTCATCCTTATTTAATTGATAAACGCAAGTCAAGTCAATGTCAAATCAATCAGCATCAAATATTGAAAGTGCGATTGTGTTGAATTGAAATAGTAAAATTGCTAAAAAGAAATCAAAACCAACGAAAATAGTGTCTTTTTTTAAACATTTGCGTCGAAACATGTTCTGAAGTGCGAAATAAATTAATCAGTAATCTCGATAAATATTTTAAGGTTATATTATTGTTTTATAACCAAAACATCGACAAGTGCTGTGGAGTCAGAATATTTCTGTATTATAATAAGTTCAATCTTACTGCCACTTGAAACTTAAAGAATAATAAAAAAAACATAGGTAACTTCAAAAGAAAAAGTGATTCTTGAAAACCTGCTATTTATTGCCGTGAACAGCTTTTGTTAGTGTATACTATGATGAGGACCTACACCCGTAAGCGGCCGCATCACCAGTTAATAGAAGATGTTCACGAGCTATGCAGACTGTGTCTGAACAAGGCTGTGGAAGCCATGCCAATATTCACGGATGACGCCAACAATATCTGTGCTACGTTAGCACTGAGGATCATGATTTGTGTGGGACTGGAGGTAAGCAGTAGCCGTATAACAATGGGTTTCTGCACATAATTTCATTATCATCGTCAATAGCTCAACTTCACTCACTGTTTGTGCCAATTCCACTCTCCTGTTCTAGCCTCTGTTGGGTTCTACTCATTCTTCATAAGAATCATAACTATTGTAGAATAGAAATTCCACTCATTTAGAACCTGGAAAAATCTGGAGCCAGAAATACAAATGTATGCTCCTGCTTGATTCTTGTCTTAATTAGACAGATTTAATAATAACCCTCATAAGTCATTTTAAATGTGTTAGGTTCAGATCTGTTCTTGAAATGTACTGAAGAACTGCGTGAGTGTCATGATGAAGTATGAGTTGGGTAGTTTAAATTGGAATCCATGTACAGTCTTTCAGCTTGAGCCAGCATAGAAAAATGCTCTAATATACAATTATTTTATAATTTCCAGATGAAAAAAGAAGAATGCCTACCAAATGTAATCTGTACCAAGTGCTACAATGACCTTAACAAATATTACGCATTTAGGAAGAATTGTGAAACAACATATCAGAAACTTAAATCTCACGTGCTAGCCTTCAAAGAGAATCTATACAAACAAAAACTATTGAAAGAAGCTGAAAAGAAAAAGGAATTAGATGAAGAAAATGAAAATAGATTGAAGTTTGTGGTAACATTTGAAAAGGATCAGTTTCCAGACGTCAATGTGTTGAATCTAAACGGTGTAGCGCAAGTCAATAACTTTGTAGATGTATGTTTATTATGGTTACAATGGAATATTTGATCTAAATCCTGGGTGAATAATTTGGTTAATTTTCTTTCCGTTTGTTAGCAGCAATTGCCCGACCTCACAAAAGTAGAAAGCACGGCACTTGAAATCAAAGTGGTAGATGAAAATGAACAAGTAAGTACACATTCATACTGTACAAAATATTGACAGTGACAATGATGCATGAGAAACCTTCAGTTCAAAATACAAGTACAGCATAAATGAAAGGTAATGGAGAAAATGCTTTTTATATAATTTTCTTTTTTGTACATTTATTAAACTTAATTAATTTTTCGTTTCCCCCCGATGATGGATCCCCTCTGACCCCTGAATACAGCCCCAAATAAATTGTAGTCTGCCTGTTACATTGATGTAATTATAACCATCAGGCTGCATCACAGAATTTTGTTCTCTACATTTACCAAAAACTCATATTTTCAGCAAACACTAGAGGAGGATACATTCACAGACACAGGCACAGACAGCCCTGACATAACAACATTCCTATCGACCATGCTCATAGAGCTGGGCATTCTGACACAGCAAGAGGATGGCTTGGTGCACACTAACCAGAACATCAAGTCTTTGGAGTTGGAGACCGGAGACGGCCGGCAGATCATGTTGGAGCTGGTCGAGGAAGATGATGTAGAGGAACAGGTATTTATGGCTTCTTGGTTTAATGGTTTTATATTGCCCTATATTTTTTCATATATTTTCTCAATACTTTGGACTGTATTATGGTTGTCCTTAACACATAATGTCTGCTGCATAATTCTAGGTACAAGAGGAAGTAAAGGACGAACCTCAAAACACAACTCAAGACGTAAATGAAACAACGGAAGGAGACGAGTCTGACATTAAATGTGTGACTGCAAACCGACGCCGACGCCCCAAGAAGATAGACAAGAAGGGGTAGGTTCATAAGAATGTTCATGCGATTTGGCCTGTGTGATACTTATTGAATAGCGTAACTGAAGTTGCTAGCTGATTTTTTTCTGATCCCTAATTTTCTTAAGAATTATGTCTATTACAGTACTTAACTTTATTTTGTAGCAGGTAAGGATGGGTTTTTCAGTTACACCAATTTGGAAAGATGAATGAACAGACTAACAAAAGGGATTTATATGACAGATGGGAGTAGCAACGCCGGGAAAGACCTACCCTGACCTTATTGGTCTTCAAAAAGGTCGGGTACGCAGTACTCGTAACCGCCGTGCTTGTATGACCAGATGCATAAACGTGCACAAAGCGAAAGGAGTATGTAAGGATTGTAGCTGGTGGCGTTCTGTAGTTTCTGCTCCCCCCATGGAAAAAGGCGAAAGTTAATGTATTTTAACCCCGTGTTGTGTTGGCAGTGGCGGCGCATGGTGCTCGGCGTGCGGCAAGCGGCTGGCGACGGCGAGCGCGCTCACGCGGCACCTGCGCGTGCACTCGGGCGAGCGCCCCTACGCCTGCGACACCTGCCACCGCCGCTTCGCGCAGCGCGAGGTCATGCTGCGACATCTGCTGGTGCACGAAGGTACCACTACTTGTAATAGCATTTGTTTTTATTCGACTTCCGAACAGGAGAATGTTCTCTATTCATAATATATAGGGTATAAAAAGTAACTTAACGAAGTCGAAAGTTACGTCGTTCCCATCATTTCGATATTATTATTTTTTTGTTCTGGAGCATACCTTATGGTTAAAGACGTATTGAAAGTCAATTGCAATTTTTTTCCGCAAGTTTCATCCAAATGTTTAATGTTCTAGGCAAATTTTAAATACGCCCGCTTTAGGGTTGCATGCACCCATAAAACACATGCTGTGCATGTGTGTGCCTTGCTACCATATAGATACTGATTTTTCACAACACAAATAAAAATTGTGTTCCAGTAATATTTTTTACTTAGTTTGATGGGCAGTATGCAAGTTAATACGTAATTCGTCTTTTAACACCCCGTAATGTTTGTAACGAGCAGAAGAGCGTCCGCACAAGTGCTCAGTGTGCGACAAGAGCTTCACCCAGCGCGGCGCGCTCGTGGCACACGCGCGAGCGCACGCGCCGCCCAACGCGCGCCCGCTCGCGCTGCACCGCTGCGACCGCTGTCCCAAGGTCTTCCTCTACGCCTCCGGTGAGATGTCTATGTGTTAGCTTGATATTTAGGATGTGTAGCCGCTATTTTTTAAATGGTCAATATTTTTTTTATTATGGCCCTATCTATGGTAAAAAAATATGTAAGACACAAACGCATCGCGGCGACAAATAAGGTTCAAAATAGCAATGTAAATTGTATCGAATAATCACCAAAATCAAGTAATTTAGACGTTTTCATTAAATTGAGAAAAAAATGTACGGCTCAGTGGAATAATTTATAGATATGTCTTTAGTTCAGACTATCACACAACTTTTTTTCAGGCTTTTAATATGCACCAATACGCCGCGCCGCCAGATTATGCGACAAAAACATGTGTTTTCGGTGTCTTGTGTTCGGATAGCCCCTTAATCACCTATGATTTAAAATGTCATGATGATGCAGTGACTTAGGCTTCCGTCTCTCGTGCACATGGTTGTGGTACGCAACCAAACACGGGCACTAATGTGGTATTTTTCAATTTCATAATTATGTACTTACTTAGTTTCAAGTGCATCTTGAAGATCATTATCATCAATGAGTCAACTACTAACCAAAAAGTTTTTTTCCTGTGGTGCTAAAGAAAATTCAGACTTCTAGATAATATTTAAGATTCATATTTGCATTCGTAGGTCTGAGCCGCCACATGATGATGCACAACGGGCGCGTGTACGTGTGCGGCGCGTGCGAGCGACAGTTCAAAGACAAGAGCTCCCTGCTGCGCCATCTGAAGAACGCCAACCACACGCCCAGAGAGAACTCCCCGACCTGATGACCAGGCTAGGCTGCCTGGATCAGGACACCTAGTGGTGATGTCACAGTATCTCTAACAGCCATAGGCTTTGTGATAGATATCTTACATTATTTGTCGTCTATTCAGCTCAGCTGCAAATGTAGTTCATTTTGATCCATTTTTCGGATTGTTTTTATCAGATTCTTGAATATTGGGCTTTATGTTTTTTTACCGATGAGAAATCGTCAAATGATTTCCCCGCCCTGGGCGGGGCGGGAGGGAGTGTCAGACTTTTACTGACTAAAACCCATCCATGTTCCTTCTTGCGCCCTTTGCGTTCCGGGGGCGCGGTATCTCTTTCGAACAACCCGCAGCTGAATATTGGGCTGAGCCATATTTATTGTAGGGTTAGCTCAAACTGGAATAAAATGCTATTTGGGCTCATGTTGTGATTTGGCGCTTAACTGTTATTAATTTATAAAGATCTTATTAAATGTATTTAACCAATGTGATGTAATTTATATAATCGTCTACGAGAATTTATTTTCTGACAAATAAAATCAAATTCAAGTTAATTGTTAAAAATCAAATTATATTAATGTGTAAGCTTAATTAAATTAAAATGTATTGTGGATAGATGCAATATGTATGTATGTATGTGATCATACAGTATTTTGTTACTATAAGGAATATATTTAAGAAATAAAACACTATAATTTATTTACTTAAATATTTTTATTGGAAAAAAATTTATATTAAATCCAAGGCAACGTGGTATTGTAAAATTTTAAGAAAATAATGACAAGAAAATATCGGAATACTGGTGCAAGGCCGCGGCGCCGCTCGTCCGACCGTCCGGAGCGTCCGACCGGCCGTCCGACCGACAGTCCGGAGCGTCCGACCGACCGTCCGGCCGACCACGGACCTCTGACATGGACATGTGACGGATGGCACTTATATTAAACAAAACACGAACAAATATATTTTCATAACATTTTAATTTTCATAAAAACCAAGTCGACGCCACCGCATTGTAACTTATGGAATGCCTTCTATTCACTTAAAATTATATACTCCCTACAAGCATACATTTTAGTATCTATTTCAAATTTTGTTCAAGAAACAAGTGGGAACAGTTTCGTAGGCCGATACATTTGTGTCTCTGGATGCGTCCCTGGACGTCACCGACTATAACATAACATACTATAATATATTGGTCGCGCGATCACTGCTCTCGTATATAAACATAATATCAGGATAACAGACCGACGTAATAACCGTTGAAACTGAACTGGAAATAATAATTACACTTGCAGCTCTAACTCCTACATCTAGATTATAAATGATTATAAAAATAAATAAGGGGCGTCGCCCCCTCCCTTTCACCGCGACTCGGTCGGACACACACAGGACATGCTATCGTTTGAGCAATACTCGCGACGTTCGTATCTACTACGTCACAGGTGTTTGTCGCAGTGCGCAGCGCAGTTAGCGCACTTCGCGCAGTTAGCGCACTTCGCGCAGTTAGTGCACTTAGCGCAGCACGCTAGTCCCGAGTGCTGAGCGCGAGCCACGCTCCCGTCTGTCCACACCTTCACACACACATCCGCCAAACACTAAAATAATCAACAGACAAATTATAATAACCGAATCAACTACCACAAATAAAATATAAGCCGCAGCACACAGCAACTATATGACTCGTACTAGCTCCGTCCGGTACGACACAACAATACATTTAGATGAATAAAATCCACATTATTTTTAAAATGATTATTATTAATAAAAACAATTCTGTGTGCTTTGATTTTATGATTTAATATCGGGCTGTTGTTAACATACATCGCTGTAGCAAGTGATTCCTAGAATGTTCACATTATTAGGTTATAGCACAACGGTCTAAAATAAAATTACTAATAAGTAATAATAATCAATATTTACAGTTAGTTTCGACTACGACGCCCGACAGCGCGAGTGTTCGCACACATATGTAAGCACCGCTGAATCATTTGACCCTTTAGAAGTTGACAATCTCTTGACGACGGCAAAAGATACATATTGCCTGGACGGTGTATAAAATTATATAAAAATATCGTTCGATCATCAACGTACTATCACGACCGTGCCCGCACGCGACCCGACGCGCGGCTCCTCAATACTCACTAATCAATCTCAATATTAGCGTTTTGATTTCGCGAAATAGAACGGAATGTTTCAAGATACATTTTGGCACTTCAGATTATGAATGGGTCGGTCCGCGTGCAGAGCGCGACTCAATTATAAGCTTTACGCGTTCGGAGTAAAGCTTATAATTGCTACACTTATCCGCTTACATCTCATTAGACGGCCGTCCGCGGCCGGCGACCCGAGAGCTGATCTATGAATGCGTAGACAGTTATAAGGACAGAGTTAGAAGCACAATGTTATTATACAAGTACGTGGAGAGCAAGGTGAGCAGGAGGAGAGGACACAGGAGGGAAGGAGGGTGGAGTGATCAGCCCCGGCGTCGCTCGCGAGGGGGAGGCTCTACATGTTCTCGAACTGGTCGACGCGTCGCTTGGTGTTGCCCTTGCGGATCTCGCGCAGGGTCTTGTACTTGTCGCGGCCCTGGCGCACGTTCTCGCGGTGGATCTTGTCCATGGCGGTCTCCATGGTCTCGTCGCGTGACTGCGCTAAGTCTTGCTTTAGCGCCTGTGGGGAACACACACACGTAAGTATCATTTTATTTTTATTAAAGTACTTACACTTATTGATACCTAAACATAAATAGTGAAATGTGGATGTACTATGGAGTATTACTGCTTACCCATCGGAAAATATAGGCGAGATATATTTGAGTTTTACTGCAGGGAAGTATTGTTTAAAATTTATAATAAAATTGCTGATGTAATCGAGCTTGTTGCTGTCAACCGGAAACAAAGTGTAAAGGATAAAAATGTATAACATTATTATTGTCAAAGTGTGTGTGTAACTAATTTTATTTTAGGCTGTGTAAACAAGTTAAGATAAAATTACATTTTCAAACATCGGTTTTTATCAGTCATGATAAATATTCAGTCGTTTTTAGAACTGAGTTGGAAATCATTATTTTTGCTGCAGATAAGTTTGTTTAAATAGTGAGCATAGAATTGTCAAAGCAATTTACTCTGGGTAATCTAGTTTTTGATGAACGATAGATGACGTATGATTAATATCTTTATAATGTTGTTCACAATTTAATAATTTAGGTAGTTGTATTTGCTACGGGGGGTTACACAGTTATTTCTGGTCAATCTATCTATCTATATAAATAAGAATG
Source organism: Caradrina clavipalpis (assembly GCA_932526535.1). Taxonomy (NCBI): domain Eukaryota; kingdom Metazoa; phylum Arthropoda; class Insecta; order Lepidoptera; family Noctuidae; genus Caradrina; species Caradrina clavipalpis. The sequence continues at coordinate 876,147 of OW052096.1, forward strand.
AATGGTTGTGTTGTTAAGCGTAAACCTTTAGAACGGCTGGGCCGATTTGGATGATTCTTTTTTTTGTCGGGTCCTGAATTTTTGGACAATGTTTATACGAAAGAAAAATTTTGAAAATATGTAATTTGCACCCGAGCGGAGCCGGGGCGGTTCGCTAGTATTAAATAAATCAATCGGTGCCAAGTGCAGTGTAAGTATTAATTGGTAGTTCAGAGTTGCCCCGCTGCCCAGTATTTCCTGGTGAATATTAGGTATATGTGGGTGTGGTACCTTGAGCTGGTTGTGCAGACGCTCGTTGCGCTCGGCGAGCGTGCGGCGCTCGTGCACGGGGTCCACCAGGTCGTCGGGCGCGCGACTCAGCTCGCCGCCGCCGGACTCGGAGCCGGCGTCGGAGGCCGCGTCGCCGTCCGCGCCCGCCCCGCGCTCGGCGTCCGCGCCGCTCTCCGCCACGTGGTGGTGCTGCGGGGTCGTCGCCGCCGCCAGCGCTGCCGCCGCCTCGTCCTACGACACAAGGAGGAATTCATAACAATTCCAAAATGATGATCGCTAAATTCAGAATAACTGCCCCGTTGGTCTCGTGGTCGCAAGTGCGACTGCTGTACAAGGGGTCCCGGGTTCAATTCCCAGGTCGAGCAAAAAGTGCTATTGGGTTTTTCTATGAAATTCTCAGTAGGTATTAGCTCGGAGTTTGGATTTGTGCCCGGTTAATGGCAATAGGCTCGCCCCCTATTACATGGGACCTAAATATACCGGCGAACTGTGGGTGTACATTGGTGCACCTCTGCCTAACCCTTCGGGGAATACAGGCGTGATGGTATATATAAATTCAAAATGGCACTGGCAATCCAAAGTGGCACTCATTAGTTTAAATTTTAAGGTTTTCAGAGTAAGGCGTCCAATACGATGACATGTGGAAAGTGACACATGCCATCTTACTCCGCCATTTTTTTTCTGATTAATTTTGTTGGGGAGTCCAAGTTAAGACTCTTCGAGCTTCATCGCGTCGGCGCTTTTCTGGCGGTCTCCAATGTAGATTCTGGTTTTCAGGAGTTAGATATATCTGTAAGTGCCCGCGGCTCACCTGCTTGCGCCGCGCCTCCTCGACCTCCTCCTGCAGGCGACGCGTCTCCGTGTCCTTGATCTCCACCTCCTGCTGGATGCGCGACACCTCCTCCTGCTTGGCGCGGATCTCGTCTTCCAGCTTCTGGCGCTCGGCAGCTTCCATATTCTGTTCCACAAACATAAAACATTAAGGTCAGTGAAAACTAGAATCTTAGAAATAAAAAACACGGATGGCGTTTCATAACCTTTAGCAACTAAATGGGAATAATGTATTTACCAATTCCGATTTATCATGACAAAATCAGGAAAAATATGACAAACTTATTTATGCGCAATGTTTTGCGGAAAATCTGACATAATATACTGCGTTAAATTTAGGCAAGCTTAATGTTACTCCTAATTTCCAACCGACAAATACGGTTGCCAGGTGTCCATCGTACCTTGGTCTCCTCGAGGCGCTGCATCATGGCCTGCAGCTCGTTCTGCCGCTGCTCCAGCTCCTCCTTAGCAGCCTGCAGCTGGCGCAGCTGCTCCTCCAGTCTCCGGATCATGTCCTGCGCCTCCAGCAGGTTCGCCTGGGAGCGCTCCATCTCCTCCTGCATCTGTCGGAGTCGGTCCTCGTACTCTTGCTGTTTCTTCTCGGCGCGCTCGCGGGCTGCGATCTCCAGTTGGAGTTTTTCTCTGGAATTTGGAAATGGTGGTGTTGTTAGTGATTTTGAGCATCTTGTTCAAATTTGTGGTGATGAGAGGTTTGATTATCTAAGTCGGTTTCAGGATAAGAAGTCAGAAGGGTATTGAATTGGGTAGTAGACATCATTAAACAATATTTTTTCAAGACACAACTTCACTAACTAAACACTTTATTTCAGCCCTGAAAACCCGATGAATTTTTAAATAACTATAATATTCGATTTTTAGTTGCTTTGAAATCAATAAATAGTGAAATGATATGGCAAAAAAGTGACGTTATAGTTTAGTATTGTCATATAAAAATTCAGGGGGTATCGCGTTTTGATAGCTCTTAAAAGTATGTAAAGAAATCCTAACTGCCTCGTCAGCCTAGTGGACCTGAGCGCGATTGCTACGCTAGGGGTCTTAGGCTCGATTCGGTCGAGCGAAAAGTGTTATTGGGGCTTTCTGTGAAATTCTCAGTAGCAACTCGGAGCTAGGATTTGTGCCCGGTTAATGGCAATAAGCTCGTCCTCTATTACATGGGAGTCATGGGACTTAAAAATACTGGCGAACTGTGGGTGTACGTTGCGATACTCCTCTGCCTAACACTTCGGGGAATACAGGCGTGATGGTATGGTAAGTAAACAATATCTGACCTCTGTGCCTGCTTGGCGAGCTTCTCCTCTCTGGCCTGCGCCTTCATCTGCTGCACGTCGATGGTGTCGGGCTTGCGCCGGCGCATGTACAGCTCGTGGTTGCCCATGCACAGCGCCAGGATGCGCTTGTTCACGCGCACGCGCGGAGCGAAGAACACGAAGTCCGGCGCCTTCTTGTCGATCGGCTTTATTATGAACTTGCGGTCGTTGAACGAGATGTTTCGGATCTCTGACCAGGGGAAACCGATTTTTGGTGTCAATCTGGAATGGACGAGTTAGTTAATTAACATGTGTCATTTGGATATAGCCTTATGGCCGCAATCCCACGGGATTTAACGAGCGTTAGCGTTTCTCCAACGTACCCGTGTTTGTTGAACAGCATTTAAGCTACGTTAATGTTGCGTTAACGTCGCATTAACGTTGCGCAGTCGCAGTGCAAACGCTTGTCTGTAGAGCCTCGACGTTAACGTCGCGTCTGCGCAGCGTTGTCGTTGCGCAAGCGTTGGAGAAACGCCAGTGGGATAGCGGCCTAACCAACCATAACTAACTAAAACTCGTACTAACTTGTCGTCCTTTTCGTAGATATTAAGTCCGAGCGCGTCGACGCCGAGCCACAGTTCCGTGTTCTTCTTGTTCCGGATCTCGAAGTAGTTGACGCCGTACATCTCCAGGTCCTGCGCGATCTTCAGGTACTCCATCATGGCGTCCTCGCGCAGCATGCCGCGGTGCTCCTGCCACCAGTTCGTGATGCTCTGCTCCCACTCCTCGCGGGACATCTGTGTTGTAACATGGGAAAATCAGTTGTTGGTGGAAATAGAAAATTTTGGCTAAATTGACCTCGGCGAAGGTGCAAAGATTAGGTCAAAAATTGCAAAAGATGGAGAAGTTTGAGATGAGAAAAGGCCTTTGCAGCAGTGGGTCAATTTTAGACTATTAAAGGATAACTGGAAAGGTGTCTGCAGTATATAATACAAAATGCAGAGCTTGATGACCTTTTTGACCCCTAAACAAGAAGAGAACGATAACTTACTCTGTTGGAGTAAATTCAGCTTATAAGTCACAAAACTCAAATGTTCAACATAAATTAAATAACACTGAAGCTTCTAAGGCTATTCATACACACCTTGTGCTGGTCGGTGACCCGCTGGGGCAGCAGGCGATCGTTGGCGAGGAAGCCGGGCCCGTGCATGGCGGGGTTGTGGTCGCCGTGCCGCGCCTGCACCGCGTACGACGCCAGCAGCACCGACGTCTCCGGCGGGCAGTAGATCTCGTCCGATAAAATCGCGTTCTTCACCTGAGAGGGATCACCGTGCATGTTAACATAGGATCATTTACTATCGGAGGGGGCCAGTCAGCGCCGATGCCTGCCGGGGCTGCAGGTTGTTCGAAAAAGATACCGCGCCCCCGGAACGCAAAGGGCTCATGAAGGAACATCGATGGGTTTTAGTCAATAAAAGTCTGACACTCCCTCCTGCCCCGCACAGGGGGGAGAAGTTATTTGCTGATTTCTCATCCGAAAAAAAAAAGGATCATTTACTGAAGAAAATATACAAAGTATAGTATGTCGTTATTCTAAATCGATGTCAAATTGCCAGGCAAAGTCTAATTCCATGATCTATGGGATCTAGTCACGTATCATCAACCTGTGCTGTACTCCATAGCAACTAGCCGACATCTCATTCGCCCCCATTTCTTATCAAGCGTACTCAGTTTGAGATCACTATAGTTTAAAACGGATTGATTCAACGATCACCCGCATTTATTCCGAATTAATTCCTATCAAATTGAGGACTTCCTCTTTTAGACTAGTCTCAATGATGCCAATTGAAGTTGCCAAATATCACGCTATAGTCCTGAAAAAGGGGTAACGCAGATTGCTACCGTGTAGACCTTAGTGACCCCTTAGTGCCCACCATACCCTTCCGTGCATCAACGATCACGGAAATGACAACAAGTAGGCAATTACGAAGACTATAGAAATACTTAGTTGGAGGTCTTTGTCCAACAATGGGAAGTAGGGCTAAACACAACAATCGAAGTAATGGCAGGTTGCGAGCCCTGACCCTTCAGGCATTAACTATAATTTATTGTGCCGGTAAACACATAGTTAGATAGATTTGCCACATGGAATTATTCTATTAAGTTTGCTTACTGATGTAAACACGGTGTTTTTGTACTTGTTGATTGTTTCGTGGAATAAAACGATGTAGGCACATTTTATTTATTGTGTAAGACTATTTTCTGAGAATGTGGGACAATTTGCTGAATAATTGTGTCGACCTTCAAAGTCGAAACTATTATTAGCTTGAAAGTATGTATTATGTAACGATTGCAAATTGGTTTGTTATCCAACCGCGTGGGATAGGATGCAACTCGTTGCAGTACAGGAAGTCGGTGTTTTGAGAAACTATGAGTCCAATTCGGAGGCGTTCCCAGTCAATATACTTAGACTTGTTTGTCTCGCTGGTCTAGTAGTCGTAACAGCTACTGCTGAGCATGGATTCCTGGTTCGATTTCTATGTCGGGTAAAGTTGTTCTTTTGTGTTTTTATTTAGGAATTTCTATGTTATCCCTAAGGAGTGACGGTTTTGCTTTGGTGAATAATACATACCATCACGCATGCATTCCCCGAAGGCTTAAGCAGAGGTGTACCAGTGCACACCCACATCTCGCCAGTATGTTTAGGTCCCATGAAATAGGGGGCGAGCATATTGCCATTAACTGGGCACAAATCCTAACTCCAAGGTGCTACTGAGAATTTCATAGAAAAACCCAATAACATTTTGCTCAACCTGGGAATCGAACCCGAGACCGCTAACGTAGCAGTCGCGCTTTGCACCACTAGGATAGCTTACCTGAAGGTAGAACAGTTTGAGTGTGATCTCCTGGATGAGCTCATCAGCCACGTCTTCAGGGTAGAATTTGGCGCGGAACTTGAACTGCAGCGGGTTTTCTTTCTTTACGTCTTGTTGCATCACCTGTAACGTACACATTTGTTAGGACCACAGACAAGATTCATAGGCACAGCCAGAAGGCCAGTAGGACGAGGTTGTAATCATTTTATAAAATTAAATATTACGAAAGTACGCTATCGGCACATCATACGTCAAGATCTTTATTTGCATGTACTCTGCTGTAAGTTTATTTTTCTTTGGCATGTATCAATTTGCATATTAAATATTAAAATAATATTTTAATAATCTACATAAAGGTGAACACAGATAAAACGCTTTGAAATTGCGAGACGATGTTGTCGGACCAAGGGGTTTGCGTTGTTCCTATGTTCACATAAGCACACAAGATAACACACAGACACACAAAAAAAAGGGTAAACTGCAGGTAGAATCTTACCCATCTCGAGAACGGTAGCGACCCTGACTTCGTTGTGTGCCACGTAATCCAGGGGAAGCGTTAAAAAGGCAACAATTAATTACAATTCATCGCCATTTTCTGGCTTCTGATATACATATTTTTAACACACACATTACAAATGGGACGTCACTACTAACATATTAAGGAAGACCATTATTATTATATTAGCGAGTTTAAAAAATACACATAAGTAATTAAATATAATATTCTAATTAACAAATTAGCCATAAAAAATAATAAAAAATTTACTACGACACGGAAGGACAACTTATTCAAGGCGAGCTAATACTGTAGCTTTTTCTCACGATTATAAAAATGACATAATTATGCAGTAACTTCTTTGTGGGCATACATTTTAGCAAACTGTAGATTATTATTTAATAAATATAATTACTTCATATTGAAATCTTAATCTAACGAGCATCAGCAGTAGTAAATTAATGTTTAATTACTTAACCGACTCTGTCACATGGGGAAGTGTCGTTTTTTAAACTGTACCAATTAAAGTTTAAATGCCGCTAAAGAAATTAAGTGGCAGTACGAGCCGGCCGAAAGTTGAGTCACTGTGGTGCTATAACCTCCAGATTAAGAAACGACACTTAACCTTAAGATATTCTTATCACTTAGGGATAGAGTTGTCATGACTTGAAGTTAAGTGAATTTAGCCGTAAGAGTATCGCACCTTACTAAAAGGGTGACCATACCGACATAACTCAACCCATCAAACGAGCCCATACGAACAACAGCTATAATTGCCAGTAAACCGTTTAAATAATGTAGAACGAATTGTAAATGGGTACTCATTTTACACCAAGACATGTGTACATCAATTTGAAGGTTCATTCCTAAGTGGGTTAATAGAATTTCATCGTTTAAGATTTCTGTTAATGAAAGGTCATTGACCGCTGTAAATTCATTGATGACAGCCCTTAATTTTTGAAGTGTTCTCTATCGTTGTTATGCCATTATATTCTTTAAGTGGAATGGAACCCATATACGGTGAATTAAAGAGGGTTTTCGCATACTTCAGTTTTCACATTTTCCAACAGAATGAAGTCTACGTACAAGTTACGTTTCATTTAGTTCACTACACTATAATCCAATAACGTATGGACTACATACGCGGCTATGTAAACTTGTTAATACTATTGTTACTACAGACACGACAAGAAACGCCTACACTATTTGTAACAAGATTTAAAAAAAAAATATGGAAAATTAATTTCTCAAATAAATACTTAATAGAAAAAATAATGGAAAATTAATTTCCCAAACATTTCAAAGAAATACTTAGTATAAATAAGCTTAATGGAATTGCGACAAAATATAATAGTTGAGATCAGCGATAAGATATAGCGTGGCGAGATATGAAACACGACTACAACGACTAGTTAATCGCTAAATAAATATTACTACATTTGCACCCAATTGGAAACTATGGGGAATGGCCGATGTTCGTGTCCTTTTTTTAAACAATAAGCTGCTTGAGCTGCTAAGCTCCTTTCTGTTTACGTGAATCATTTAATGTAAAGAGGAGAGATGAAACGCATATGATTAAAATAATAATGAAAATAAATAAAGATGAAGAGAGAAGAGGAAGGCTACAGAAACGATAGATGGATGTGTAAATACTCATATTAAAGAAGAGAGTCAGTCAGGACGGAATTGTAGTAGAAAACGTGTTGCGCCGACCCGGAGCAACATGGTGTAAGGGAGGCAGATGATGAACTAATTGGGCTAATACCAAGATTAATTAAGGAGTACTAATTGTTCTAAAAAAACGGTTTGTATGAAGAAAATAGTAACTTGATCTTTAGACAAAATATTGTCTTGGGAAGCATCGCAAATGGTTCTCATAGTCAAAATAATATTGAATTTCTTCGTGTCTATGGATTCAGCTAACTATCAACATTCCCAGACCTACAATTCATACCTCAATGAAAGCAATTGTGTTGATAAATTAGTTGCTATCTCTTAGTCATACCTATACTTTAGATATCTGTCACTACGTCAAGAAAGTGTCAATAAAGAAGTTACTTTTGTTAATCTTTTCCATAGATAACGCCAAAGTTAATGTTGTTTTCGCAGACGTGACCTTAGTAACAACAAAAGTAAGTTTACATAACAAACATAATGTTCTTTAAATATTGCTTTAGGAATCTTTTACAATTCGCACGTTCACGTAATACAACCTGGTAACTATTGATAAGACGTATTTTATTTTTCATTTGTTGAAGTATCGACCTTCGCAGTAACTAGTTAGTGATGATTATGATTAGATACATAATTATCGCAAAATAAAGCTGTTTAAAGGAGAAGTGATTCTAGCCATTATACAATGTTGCAGTTATCAACGCTAAAGATATTTCGTATTAGCGTGACCAAATCATTTTATATCAAATTATGATAATTATAAGCAAATTCTTAATCTGTCTTCACTATAATCCTGTGTGTTCATAACTGCATAGCCTTGCATTGGGCGGATTTTGAAGCAATTGCTACCGGGTTCAAATTCCAGTGAAGGGTAAACTTTTTATTGATGTTACTAAAAACATAATTCTGTATTTATCAGAAAAAAAGCTGCTCACGTTATTTTTAATTTTAAATAATAATTCTGTATTCATGTAATCATAGTTGTTATTTTCAAAGGATTTGAAAATAACAGCTGCAGTGGTAAAAGAGACTATAAACAAGAAATTAAATAAATAACTTTCTTAGGTCGTAATACATTTTCCTAAAAATACCTATTTCTGAACGCATTCCAAAGATTTGCAGATTGTCCGAAAATAATCGCCAACTAAACGTAACGAATCAAGTCAGTTACGAATTGGTACTATTGAGTTATGATCAAACGAGAATGATACTTATTAGATTACAAGTAATTTAATATACTGTAGCAAGGAATGGTACAGCTGCTACTGTTACAGATAAAATAGAACTCATAGAGCCCTCTGATATTGAATAAGAGGTGCAAATGGACAGTCTGCATGGTGGTGAAGCAGTCTGGCATCGAGTACATGATTTTGATGTAGCAATATCTACTGTTTCTAGCTTCAATACCTAGCCAGTGTGGACTTGGGTTCTAGCATGGTCTTCTACAATTCCTCTAGCTTCAAGACCAGGCCTTACCAGATCATCGGCTCTGTCATAAGCAGCTTCTTCATCTTCTTCCTCGGGAGTCATTAGTTTCTTTACGGCAGATGAGAGAACCTTGCTTGTTTTCTCCACAATTGACTCAGGCTTGCAACCACATTAATTGTCAATAAGGAATTATGAAATCGACCAATAAAAAAATTTAAACGGTGTTTGATGTTAACCAAATGAAATATAAAAATCTGTTTTGCAAATTCGCTGTAACATTGCAATTAAATCTTTACGTCACAATTCATTTTTGAAACGATGTAACTCGGGCTTGTAATTTGGAAACACATCAAGATTAAAATGTGGCAAAAATACTCTTCAATGCCAAGGAGAAGCGAACATTGCGAGAATCCTCAATGGCCATCTGCCACGACACTTGAGTTAACGACGTCGGGCCGCTAAAATGGCAAAGCACAAGTATGTATATGTTCTGAGATCAGCGTCTCAGCGTTGTCTTAACGCTCGTGCGTTGAGCAACGAGCGTCGTGGGAGCGGCGAAAGTACGGTCGTCGACCCCGTCAATGATCGGCGCACAATCAGCTGTTCTTGTGCGCGAATACCGATGATAAAGATTGCATTGGTGTCAATCAATTTTAATGGAATGTTTAGATTGTTCCACTCCCATAGACATCAGAACAATAAAACACTCAATGATGCACATGGTGGTACTACGGTGCAAATATTTGATGTGTGGTGAAGGAAAAGAATTGATTTCGATTGATTTTCTGTTTAGTGACATAAATCACAATGTAGTCAGTCAGTACCGAAACCGCAGAGGAATGTGTCATGGGAAAACACAAAAGTTTAATAAACGTAGGCACTGATATAGCATGCATTCCCCGCGAAGGCGATGCGTACGTGGTTACATCAACGACAGATTGGAAACGAAAGCGGCTCTTAGGTACATCTCGAACAACCTGCGTTGATGTGTGCTTACTCGTCCCGATAAGGAAAAATTTGTGAAAATGATTTGCGTCAACGTTGATGTTATAACGTTGACGTACCTGCATGATAATAGGTACGGTACGTACTACAGATCACGATAATTCTTACAACTGACCGATGCTTCAAGAGAATCATAATAATGGGTTTACAAACCACAAGGAAAAGAAAAAAAAACATGGAAAACATCATTATGGTTGGGGATTTTATCAATAAAGTCTAAACATGAATGCATTCGCACACGCATCTCTGTGTCATCCAATAGGCGAGGTGTTAAACAGAGATGACCATACCGTTGTCTCTGTCTAACATAACCCAGTTCGCGGACGACGCCATGGCCCGCCACCTTGCTCGACCCTTCTCTCAAGTGTTGCATTGGCACAATTGCGTTCATTAAGAGGAAAATTCTATAGTGCGGTTTTTATCTAGAAATTCGTCTTGTTCCTTGAAATGAGCTGGTGAAATATTGATAATAAGAGAAAAACCCTTCATAAATTAATTAAAAGTGAAGCCAATCAAAACTTTAGATGCTGTGAATCAGACTAAACCTGCTACGTCATGCCACCTGCATAACAGAGCTGTTCCTTCTATCAATGTATCATCAAAGCAACAGCTGCATGCCTGCAACATATTAAAACGTCGTAAACATGGCTGAACTCGATATCACGTGAAGTTCAGAGCTCGCCCCAAGTACACGTTGACCGCAAATCGGGTTCTCTATACATCGCGTATGACACCCGAGACGTATTGTTATGCATTAAGGAGACAGGCAAGGTCGTCTGCAGATGCCGTCATGGCACTTTCACCTGTCTATCGCGCGAACTTATAGAAAACCACGTTAACCTACATGAAGTCATCATCATCAAACGCGTGTCTCAGGAGTCAATTATTTGTAGTAACTGTGACGTGATCAGTTTGATCAAAAACTTTTACATTGTTCAATTTTGCATAATGAGCACCTGTTCAATGTAGTCAAGGGCATGGTATTGTATGGTGGCTAGTCGTGATGATGGCACCTGGTGGCTGGCATTCGGCGTGGGAACGAGGTCACGCGGGCGCACTGTTGCGCTTCGCTGACCGCGCTTCATGTACGTTTGAACCTGTCGACTATAGCTCCGAGATAATAACAAACATACGAAGTACTAACACACCAAAGTACCTAAAATTCTCGTCAAACGTCATTCGGAATTCCGTAGACAAGGGTAAAGAAAGTGGGCAAGCAATGTCGATGAGCGGTCGAAACGGAACTTTGCGAGTTAGCAACTGGCTGACCTAGCAACGTGTCAGCGTTGATGTATGATAAGAGAAGACGACGCCGAACCAAAGGAATACCGACGTGGAAAGAATTTCTGAACAGGAATCAATAAAAGGAGGTGCTGACTGACTGATGTTTAATTAAAATTAAAATATTTGAGTAATATACTTATCAAAAGAAAAGTTTAAAAGAACAATTAATTATTTTTAGACAGTTCTCTATCATCATATCCTTGAAAGTGTGGTTGCTACCTGATAGTCACACAAAACACGTAGAGCTACCTACTTATAGGACAGTCGACAAGTGTTTAGCACTTCAACAGTAATATCTTACGACTTATCAGAACTCAAAACACAGTTGAATAAATACAACTTTGACATCATACAGCCGTTTGCCAAAAACGTCCTCTGAATTCACATCGATATGCTTCAAGGTTAAGTAGATAGGAAGGCGAATGATTAAGTAATTGTTTAATTCTAGGCACTCTTTAATACCTATGATAACATTCCAGCGACGGCCGGCGTCGTGTCGTGACGCAACGTCGGCGTCACTGCACTGCCGCACAAGGATGGCACAATTTCGATAAATGTAGATAACGCTTTGAGATAAAAAAATCAAATGGTTTAACGCTGAAGTCACGAAAACAACAAGATGACGTCAACACTTGGTAACAAATCAGTAGAGAATTTCCAATAATTGACGCATCCAAGGCTTACAGGTTCCAAATAGAGCCCAGAGGGATATTTAAACCTAACTTTCGAACCCAATGACATACAGTTCAGGTAGCCCTACCGATATCGGGGCCATGTCTCATACGCGACGATAATCATAATGATCGGGTGCGACAAAAAACAGCATTCCTCGCAAGTCGAGAACGAGATCGCGTGCCGTGGACGAGGTAAGTCATGCTGCTGTGTAAGATAAAGTCTTTACTATTAACTCATATTTTAATCATTAGTTGCAGAATTACAGGCACCATCTACAACCAATTCCCATAAGCAGACATTCAAAAGGTAAGTCATAAAAAACAACCATTTCAACTATCGCAAAATAATGTCATGTAAGTAACTAGATAAATAGACAATGTTTATTTTTTAAATCTGTGTTACTACGTGACACACCTAAGATAATTGTAAAGACTAACAATGAACAATTTATTTTAATGATGCGTAATGGCTGACAAAAATACTGCTGTGTCTCATCGCAGGCTTCGCTTGCTCCCACAATGACTGTTTAATGACGAAATGATATCAGAATAAAGGTTTCATTATGATAATTCCTGAGATTTTTATGGGTTGGGTTTCGAATTACGTCCCGCGAATTTGAGGATTCTAAAACTGTGGGGGGATCGAGGGGATTTATCTTAACCTCCCCCCACCAATTTTCGCCGCCGGAGATGCTCGACGGAGCCCTACTGGGGTTTTGTATCAAGTCACCTTAATAGGGTAGTGAGGGGGGCGGGAAAGGTGGGAGAAGGGTAGGGACACCCTTCAGCCTTTCCCCTCGCCAGAGCGGCTCGACAGAGCCCGTTTACCGGGGCTCCAACATCTGGGTAGTTTAAAAAAAAAAAACTAAAATCTGTCCGGGTTGGAATGCCCTTAGTCCCGAGCTAGCTCAAAATAAAATTTTGTTGTTTTATTGTGCGCAAGAGCGAGCGAAGCGAGCTCGGGACTTGGGGCACCCCGACTCGGACAGGTTAGGTTAGAAGGGGATGGCAGGGTCCAGTGAGCGAGCGAAGCGAGCGAACAGACCCTGCCATCCCCTTCGTGGTTATTTTTTTTTAAACCACCCGGAGGTAGGAGCCCCGCGAAGCGGGGCTCCGTCGAGCTGCCCTGGCGGAAGGAAAGGCTGAAGGGTGTCTCTACCCTCCTCCCGCCTTCCCCGCCCCCCTTACGGCCCTATTAATGTGACTTGATACAAAACCCCAGTAGGGCTCCGTCGAGCATCTCCGGCGGCGAAAATTGGTGGGGGGGGACTCAGCACCTCCCCCCCCACGCCCCTAGTCCCCCGAACCCCGCCCCCCCCTCCGACGTAATTGTGAACCTTACCCATTTTTATTGCTCTTAGAAAGCAAATTACGAATAGCAACTGTAGAATATAATATAGTTGATGAATCTTATTTGCATACATATAGAATTTGGAGCAATGTGCAAGTAGACACGTTTTTTGTATGAGAATGATCTCACCGCCACCATGTGGATTTAGCTAGACATTGTAAAGCGATTGTTGGAACAAAAAATGTCGCATTGGATCACTAAGGAAATATATGCAGGCAGCAGAATGAGTCAATATGTCACACAAGTAATTTAGACTACTCAGAAACTTCATTGGTAATGTTAGTCATGTAAATATAGAAAGAAATAGCTAGTAATTAAATTCACTTTTCAATGCCATGCAAAACGATAAGGGATGCGATAAAACCAATAGTTATAAACGGAGCTGAGAGTAAGTAGGTAGGTAAGTACCTGTAGTCGTACATTACGCATATCGTTAGAGTACCTATAGAACAATGACTTGGCAACTTGACGTGTCTCACATTTAATGGTAAACATTAAATTCAACGTTATTGCTACATGCATGACTTTTGAACATCTCGTGTTCTCCATATACTTCACTAGAGACATTAAGACTTCACTTCGGGAAAGTTGATAGAATCGTAGTCCATGGTACAATTAAAGCATTGCTTGATAATACACTAGTAGGAGTATTTGATACGAGGCTTCAATATAACTGAGGCGAAAGCACACCAGCAGGCGGTCCTACGCCAGGTAGGCGTCCGACCGTGGCATTTTACCTATGAGAACCGGAACCTGACACATGAATGACTATGGCAAACACGAGACAGATGGATGATATAATGTGAAGATACCGATGACTACACTGACGTGTGGGAGGCTTTATATACAACACCTATGTAAGCTATAAAGCACCAATTGGTATGTAAGTTTAATCTCAACGTGATCAAGTTTATGACAATAATGCAATGATTTAAAAATCCATATAAATAGTAAGCCGGAAGAGTTCAGCTATTATTTACGAGTATCATTAAACTCATTAGAGCTCAATTAGATTATTGAGTGCGGTAACAACTCATATTTAAAACTGCTACTGTTAAGTTTGCTATCAGATAATTTTCATGAGAAACACTCGATAGAAATCATATAATAGATGGCAGATAGCAGATTCGTTGATAAAACTATAATTAAATTTAACAATCTGCAGTTGTTGTATGCTACAACAGATAAAAATAATTAATTTTGAGATATTTGGCCAATTAGTAATTAGTGGCAAATATTGGAAGCTATAGTAAAAAAGCGTAATGACAACAACATGCATGAGGACCACTTTGGATCAGAAATCTATTAGACAAATTAGGTAATGCACAAAATATTTCAATGGGTAGATCAATCGACGTTTGAGCCAGTACTTGTTAAGTTTCAGCGTAACTGGAAACATAATAATCGATATGACTTCTACTATTAATACTCAACCTGTAGAATTCTTGGTACACTCGGTTACTGGTACCGAAGAACTATCGTGAGTAATGATTTCGGAATTTGTTTAATTAATATGTTTCGGAGTATCGAAGTTATCAAGCAGCGTTTAGTCACAGCGATACACGCCGGAAGCCACCAGATGAATCAACACGACCATGAAAATGACGATCAAATTAAGTATTTGGTATTGTTTGAAAAAATACACGTTTTACTTAGTTTTTGACTCCTTAATGTTTCAGTTCAAGTAACACGGCAATGTTACGAACAGATGAACGATTACAGAAAAGGAAACCAAGACACGTTTTTGACCAAAAAAGAAGGCTCGGTAACTGTACGTAATAAGAAATGGACACACATCCATCCAATAGCACTTTTAAACGAGTTGGTAGAAGAAAGCGAAAGGTACAAGATTCTTAACACACCTAGCAAGATACACAATGCATCATCAACAGGAAAAATTAAGGAAATATGACGTAGGTACTTTTTTGTTATTTTCCTACTAAATTCTATATTTTAATATCCTCGAGTGATATAGGGTGACATCACTGTCACCGTCATCACCATAAACATCTTGACTCATTTATAGAGCCCAGTTATGAAGAGTGTTGAGAAAATTAACAAGAGGCTAAGCATGATAAGATTACAGATTATACACCTAAAACAGGTTTCAAAGAGATCGGGGACATTACAAAATGAAACAGAATTTGGAACTGTAAAAAATTGACTGAACTTAAGATTAATTTGATTGATATGGAGATGTTAATGAATGAAATAAAGATATTCTAACACTCATAGTCAGGGAGAGAATAAAGATATGAACTCTATAATAACTCATAGAAAACTCCAAAGGGTGGGGACGTGAATACGTCGAGTAGAAAAGCGGTTGCCACACAATGATTATCACATGTCGCGCGAGGCCGCAGGTACCGGTTACGTAAGTGCGATACACGACATGTATTTATAATATAGTATGCCAGCCTACTGCGTAACAGCGGAAACCCTTAAACAGTGTGACATGTCCAGGTGGATCTAGGTTGGGGCACTTGTAGCTAGTCTGGATCGATACGGTGTTCCTTTTGGAGAAATTATAAGGATAAAAAAGAATTTCGCTGTTCAAGAAAAAGGCGTTTTACCTCCACGAAAAGCTTGTCTTACACGCAGTGAGTATTTTGATATAACTACATTTAGATATACTTGGATCAAAAGAAGTTGCAATTGTCCCGAGGTACTACTAGAATTCCACAGAAACGACTGATCGATCCGTGAGGCAAACAAGGACATATTGTTTCAGTCGACTTTATTCAGATTTACACACATTTTTCTATATATGATTTGGCAGAAAGAAAAACTTGAGCTAGCTTTCCCGCGCATGTAACAGAGAATAGAGTCACAGAATTTGTAGGCAACAGATATTAAGTTGTCACTTCTTGTTTACTGTTGCACCGCTTCAATCTAGCACGTTGCTCTTGCTATGGATGTTTTGTAACTGTTACGACATTAGGAGGATTAACTAATGAAACTTTATTAATGTAATCTGTGAGATTAGGTAATGCATCGAGGGTCATTTCTAACGATACCAAAATGATGATATTCATTGTTGTTTTCTTTAGAACAGTAGTCCATAAATGTCTGCTAGCTTGTAAGGCACCAAAAGGAAATAATACACACGATAATATTATTACTGAATGTATAAAACAAATGAACCAAGCGGAGGCCAAGGATGTTTCCATGGCCCGATATAATTGTGATGAGATCAATAAAAAAGCTTTTATTTGAATAACTAGTTTTAACTCGAATATTCAGTGTCTTGTTTAAACAGCCTTTAATTATAATAATTAAAGTATTAATAAACATTCCAATGCTGATGAGCAAAATATTACAAATCAAAAGTAACAAAATATACAAAAAGAACAAAATTACAATTCAGCTTTCTTTTGCAATTAAGCATTAGAAATTATAAATCATTGATAGCTGTTCATTCTCATTCAAACTAGTAATACCACTGCCGCGTTTGGAATGAGCAATAGGTACGTAGAGAAATGCAAATGATTTCAACAGCCAGTTTTAAAACTCAAATTGTTTCAATCTTGAAGCATTCTTGCCAAGGTTTTATTTGAGAAATACGGTATGCAAAACAGAATTTGACGGAATTAAATAGTTAATAAATTCTTGATACTAGCCAAACCGGAGCCAACACGGCACGCGAAATAACGATACTTGTGCAAAAAAACCAATGGAGATGGAGAATCAATGATCAAAATTATTTTAAGACCCAAATTGTGATTGTTTTTATAGTAATCAGTATTTATATTGCTAAGTTTGCCGTCTGTCTTCCACATGTATCTATAAAAGCCAGGATTCGATAACCACGCGATTTCGGGCTTCCGACCGTGAGTCATGCCTCACATGCCTACAGTCCTTGTGGGAATATCCAACCGTTTTGTTAACAATGCCTTATAAATTACATCATAGTTTATGATGGCTTTAATTAGATTACTACGGATTATCATGACCAAGCCAGATGTGCTGGAGAGATATTCGCGAGTAATTAAAAATTCTTGCTCTTTTAATCCTAATAGCTATTTCAATGTTCGCAGTATTCTATGTATCAGTTAATACTAGACAATGCACAATTTTCAGTCAAGTATTTAATCTTAAATATGTTCGATAATTGATTTCAAGACAAACATTGGCGGCAATTTTATCATGCTTCACCAAGCCTAGGAATAGACATTCGAGTTCAACAATTTGTGTTTTTTTAGCATACCAAGCATATATTAGTGTCTACCTATTCGGTTGAATGGAAAGCCGTTTACTCACGTTCCACTGACTCACACCTCTATTGGTTATGGAATATTAGATGTAGGTGTAGAGAAACAATCGCTCGCAATAAGCATTAAAAGTCGATAGCAATAATTTATTGACGTTATGTTCCGATCATACTTTATTTTCAGTTTTATATATTTCAATTGTACAAAATCCTTTTAAGTTTATTTCTATACATACAAAATGTTTTCTAGTATCTATCCAACATTTCAATACATACAATTGTCCAAGATTTCTATTGCCATGACAAGTATTTGCTGCAATTACATAGTTTTAGTCAGGTTTTCTTTCTGCCAACAGTGAAAACTGCTAATGTTAGCTAAACGACTACCCTGTCACACATGTTAAGATGACCGCGTGACAGAGAGGGATAGCCGCATATAAATCTGTTTACATTGCTGACCGTGTGCATAGGAGAAATTAGCGACACGCAGCCGTTCAAGCGAAAGGTTTGTAAATGTGATTGAGGTAAGTAAGGCCGTGTCTATTGAGTCGTATCGTATCATCAACTGCGGATGAATTGAATGGGAGCGAATATTTGAATGAAATGAACCTTAAACATGAGAATGTAGAATTTAATATGTTTAAAAGCCACTTGCGTGTCTGAAATCCTAATTTTCTCCACACACGACTTGTCATACAATGCCAGATTCGTGCCAAAGTTCATGGTGCCAAGCTTTTATGGCGTCGGGACATGCTATAACAATGCGAATAGCAATGTACATTTTGCGCCACCCTTGTTGCGAAGGACATAAGACTTCGGAACATAAATTACAGAAGGAGGTCGAGAATTTTGCCTACATACCAGATGCCAGAAACTGGTTCTTGCGCTGCATAATGGGAGGGCTATACACAAATGGAATCATAGTTGAAGCTAAATTAAGTATTTGAGAAACTTCTTGTAGATCTGATGGTTTCTGGGGTACATTGGGTGGGTGCGGAAGGTTGCGTGTTCTGGCAATATCCTTATATTTTCACCTGCACCTATGATTGTAACGATAGACACTCGTGTATCCTCTAGATAACATGGTTTTAATTAAATATGACTTCAGTGGGCAGTGTGGCTAAACATATTATTTATCAACACGCCAACTGCCCTGCGGTGCGACAGTTCGGTTTATCAAACATTGTGTCTCAATGAGCTTGTTTACATATAAGCACGTGGGATGCCGGATAACGACCGGAGACAGGACGGCCCAAGATTTCGTCTGTGGGAGGATCACTCGGGCCTTTGAACGCTGATAAATTGCCGACGGTCAACTTGACTTACAGTGTTATTGATCTCAATGTATTGAAGGTATTTAGAATTAAAGAGCGTCAACACGATAATTCAAGCGTTGATATAATTTATATGTGCTGAATGTTAATATACCCAGAGTGCGTAAAAAGTGGCTTTCTTTTATTAATATTTCCAACAGTAGGCACAGAAACTGCATCATTACGAAAACTTTACCCATAAGGAAATGATTAAGTCACCAAGACTGATAGTATATCGTAATAATCCTCTATTTTTAGAAAGTATTATTCATATCAATTAGTTCTCGGCTTATAAAAATTGAAGAATTTGAAGAGGTACGACCTAACCACTAATTTAATGAAAGTTGGGAAGACAATAACCGGACTGTCAATCCTTACTTGTATGTGTAATCTTATCTGAAAGTACGTAAAGCTAATAGCACAGTGTTGATAAAGGGCGCTCCTACTTCCGGCTAGAACAAATTCAAACCTAGCTGTTGACATAGACAAAACTTAACAAAATTAAATAACAAGTTAATGTACAATACAATCATGGTGTAGGCACGAAGGAAAATAATCTTGCTGTTTTGAGAGCTGCAGACAGCAAAAAAATGAGTTCCTTGCACGAAGATCGATAGAACGGTAGATTCAAAGGCAATAAATTGCCTACTGAATATTTGATCGAAGCCATTGCTAAACGCTTATTGAGCAGAAAGAAAGTAATATGACCTCTTTGAATATTCATGATTTATTGAGTTGTGCACTTAAAATGAACCAGTCGACCTTACTGATAAAATACGTGGGCTCTGTAATGATACATTCGGTAACGTTGAGCACACGTCGACATTGCAATACGGGGTCAGTGTCACGCAGAGGATAAGAGCAAAGGAAAACAATTTCACAGAATGGTTTGTTTGTGGCACAGCAACATGACGGAAACGTGTTTCGAATGAATGAGAATTGAACGACGCCAAGGCGGCAGGCGAAAGGAAACGGCCGTTTAAGTGCATATCGACGAAGAGTATTTGGAAAACATATTTTGAAATACGATACAATTAAAACGATGATCGCAGCATCAGCATTCATCAAAGAGATAACTAAAGAAAAAGAAACACTAGTTTATCAAGCGTGCATCTCACAAATAAACAGAGCAACAAATAAGAAACAAAACGAACTTGAACTTGTTAGGCGCACTGGTTGTTCTAAAAATAATCGTTACATAGCATTTGGTCCGCGCCGGGCAATAGCCGCCCCCTCACGACTTGCAGTAAACATACACAATTTATGCGTTAATGGAGTATCTAGCAACATTAGTGATGGTTTTGCAACGCAAACAGACACAGATTCATCTGTAATGTACATAATGTAAACGGTTCGAGCGGCAGATTCAAACGACGCTATAGCTAGGTCTCTTTCACCGCTTATAAAGTCTAATATTGTTGATTTTTGCAAATTAATATTAACTTCTTCGGCCTGTTATCGCTAAAACGACATAGCGAATCTTGTTTTATTAATTATAACCTTGTTATGTTATCGGGTTGCGTTTTTGTGAAATTGCTGCACTAATGTATAATCCTTTATTGATTAACTAAATTCATAATTATTTAAATATTGTTGTTAATTTTGGAGGCATGATCTTCTTTAGGTTCGTTGGCTATGCTACTTTAAAAACTAAGAAGTTTAATTTGAAAGATTTATCGCCTGTAAAAGAGTTTCTTATAATGAGACAGAACCAGCTACTAACCTTTTTGTAGAGTTTGATCCAGGTGAGGTCGCCTTTAGAGTCGGTGTACTGGAGGCCGAAGAACCACACCTCTCGTAGGCCGATGGTCTTGACGACCTGGTCAAACAGCTGTTTGCCAGTCGTCGTTTGCTGGATCGCGAACTCCAGCTCCGCGTCCATCGTCGTCACACGGACGTTCATCTGGAAATAGAGTTACAGTTAATATTATGCTTGAAATGTAGCCTGAGCGCATGATGTGAAATGGTATTGGAAGTCGGATCCTAGTGGATTAAAAGAACTGAGATTGTCATAGGGCACGAGATACATAAGGTTCACTGGTTTCTCATGTTTAAGAATATTGGTTAGAATAATACAGTTTTCTTCGATACCGAATGAAACAGTTACTATGGTGAAAAAAATCTTAAGCGATTTACATTTAATAATTACTCGCTACACTGTGCATTAATATTAATTTACGCGTGAATTGCGTATATTTGGCATATTAATGCAATACTAGCGCAAATAAACAGCGCTTCGGAGAAATCTTTGATCTGTTAGGAGATTTCTCCAAACATTAATTTAAACGGTTAAATGACCAATATTGTATTACTTGTTTTTGTTGTTATTGTATAAATGGATACGTGTGCCCTTGTGCCAATGTAAAAGACCTTACGTGTCAGATCGAATATGGCAAAGAAAACAGTGGAACGGACGCAAACGGCATTGTACACAACAGATGTGTGCCAACGACTTTGTCATATCTAGCTAATAATGCGAATAATGGAACAAATAACCTTTAGGTAACTTGATATATTGGACAGACTATGTAAACATAGAATTGATACAGATTAGTGTATTAATACTGGCAAACATCAAGAAAGGACGGGACCTTTGAATGGGTCTAATGGACACCAAGAAAACATCGTCTTAGGCAATACCGCATTTGAAAGTGACGAATGAAACATTTCCATTTGGCGCAAGGGACAAAGTATTTACCGACTCAAGTTGATTGACTCGTAACTCGTAAGTATGTACATAATTTTTCTCATAATTTGCGTTCAATGATATTTTCATAACATTTAAGCAACTTTGACCGTACGAGCGTATCTGGAAATACGCATTCAGAATCGATGTTTGTATTAGGTACACATAAATCAATATAGGGTCAAATGCGCTTATCAAATCCATCGCCAGATGTACTGATGACAACAATTACTCATCACTACGCATCAGATACAAACAAAGGATAAGAAATATAAACCAAATCACGCTAAAAAACGGTACATTCAAAGATGCAAAGCAAAAAAGAAAAATATCAAAACGAGACCAAACCACAACGCAATAAAGTTTCATTCATAGAAACTGAAATAAATAAAAGGAATCATAACAGAAATAGAAGAAACGTAAACGATGCTATCTAGTAATGTTGTACAGTTGGTATTGGTGGCATGCCAAGCGGATGCGATCTTCCGGGACGATTATGTCATGGTATTACTCCAACTGTCGCACACTATCGTCCTTTGATGACCTCTTCGAATGGGGCTCGATACTTTACGTTTATAGGGGTGATGAAAAGAGAATGTTAAAAGCTTTGTTTGCCACTAGGGTGTTTTTCAAAAGAGACACAAGCTCGGCGTTTTTATTCAGAGCTGTTGATGAACGTGTGATGTGTATTAGTGTTCCATACATTTTGAGCATGTCCACCCACATTTCCACTTTTGTATGGAATAGCAGATTTTTAATAATCAATGATCAATGTAAACGATGGGGCGTCTACTCTAGAGATGTAATGAATCCATGGTTAATGTTTTTGTTACGACGTCCGTTACAACAAGTAAAATCTCGTTGAATAAGACTTCTTACCACAAAAACGATAGAATATAATACCAATCCTGCCTTATCATGATAGGGAAGGGTTGGTATATTTAAGACGAACACCAATTTTGATTAAAGTTCACGAAAATCATTCCACGAAACAAATTGTACTATAAACGATGCTATTTTAAGGTATTTTTTCAAACGATTTTAAACAATTCTACGCCAAACAGCCATAAACTGTATACCGATGAAAATTCTAGCAAACGATTGCAATTCACGCAAATGGAATTGCTAAACAAATAGTTTCAATTTATTATGCAATTTCTCAGAATACGCTACAATATTTTTTTCATATTGGCGAAGTTTTTCGTTTCCTTGAAGTCCCGCATTATCTTCTTCTGAGACAGATGTGAAGGAAGGGGGACGGACAGGACAATGGATGAAGTTGATGTGGCCGTGAAGTAGCTAAAGATTAGCGTTGATTCGAAAAATTGGCTGTGACTGTTATGGTTCTGTTCTTTTATTCGGACGTAGAATCCGGAAAACATTAAACAATGCCTCAGATTAAGACACTTTGGTAGTCACATTGTTGCTGGAGAAAATGGCTTGGACGTATTAAAACAGTTTAATCATAGACCAACGCAGGGGAAGTTTATGTGCACTTCGTCAATATACATGTTTATTATTGAAAATAAGCGAGAAGATATAAAGATATAAATAAACTCAGTACAAGAATAGACCAAAGTACCTGAGCTAAGGCATTCGCAGTAGCCGATGACTCTGCATCGGCTTCTAATAATGAAAACATGATTACACTAACAATGCTTGCTACGGACGGAGATATTATCTGCAAAGTGGTAACAATAGGTGTACACAACGTTCATTCATAGTATAGGTTTAAGTATGATAGTAAGGGGAAGACGGGTAATATATCGATAATTTGCAAATGATTCCAGTTTAACGCTAGAGTTGCACACCATAATAATATTTAATAGGATTTGATTTGATAGAAATAGTAATTGACTAATAATTAACTATGCATCACCCACTTACAAAGCATGACTTAACCTAGATAATTAAATAATATCTTGTTTGATATTACATGTTATCTATAATCGTTTTTTAAGTACTAGATAACATAAATAAATACTTTCAGTGAAGGTCAAAGTTCAAAGAGCTGAAGACCGGAATATAATCAGAAAGCGCAGCTTGGAGTCGTGCCAACACAGAACATAAACAGCAAATAAAAAGCAGCCAACCAGGATCTTTCATGTTTACGTTCATGAGTGGGAAATCTTGTTACCGCAGATTATATACCAACTCTCGTTATTATATTGATATTTAGTATTTTACGTCTAAGTACATTTAAAGATACAGTCATATTATCCAAGATCCCACAGAAGATTTATAGAATATCGTATTTACCACAACTATCGATAACGATACGTCAAGAGCATACTTATTTCTAGGCTATTATTCAACCTCGGCTATTCTCGTGTTCCCCTATAATTCTTAGCTTATCAACCAGCCCGCATGGTTTATTATTTAAAATTGTAACACAACCTCTGCTAACCTCCAGTAATAAGGTTAAGGAAAGGACAATGATAGCATTCATATAAATAACTCCACTGTACTCAATGTCGTTAATTTAAAGTGAACTAGTTTCTACTGTGAAATGTATGTAAATGTGATCGGTGTAAAGTCGCCACTTGGCTCTGCAAACGATGCATATTTTACACGCTTCGAGAGGATTTCTAGACAATTCGTCATCATTATGTCAACACTTGTGTTAATCTGCTCTTGTGTGATCTGTAAATCCTGTGTGCAGTGAAGTAAAAATAAACTCAAACATACCCCGACAAGCTCTAAAATTAAATAAAGTGGCTAAATTAAGATGTTACTCGAAGTTTGGCGTCGGAAAACTTGTGTTACTTTTGTGTGATGTAACTCAAAAGGTTTACGTAAAGAAAAAAAAGTTCGAAGGTCATCTGTCAATTTGAAATATTTCCTCTACCACAAACCAAGTTAATAAACCTGTTTTATTCATAATTTTAAACATAATGGGGACACGAGCACGCGAGTATAGTTATACGTTCATAGATGCGTAACTAAAAGCTAATGAGCGTACGACACGGCCATCAATGTCACTTGCTGATGTGGTTGTACAGTTTTGGATGTGCCATATCCACGAAACTGCCACATGCCAACGGAAACAAACGAGACAAGTCCTGATACACTAATTCAATGGCTTCCGATCGGCGATAAAACAATCGTACTTCCTATTACTAATATAAATAAAGCAGAAGAGTTTTTTGTTTGTTTAAACACGCTAATCTATGGAACTACTAGTCGGATTGCAAAAATATTTTTCTATATGATAGTCAGATCAGACCGGAACACTACTAAAGACGTAACTTAACGCGGGTGTTAAGAAACCACGCGGACGTAAACGCTAAATTTGTGACGTTAGAAGAGGAATGTACGTGTTTATTATTCTATCACGCTTAAACTATAGAACGGAGTTTGCAAAACTTCGGCACACATTTAGATATTCATCATCTGCCTAGCCTTTTCCCAACTATGTTGGGGTCGGCTTCCAGTCGAACCGGATGCAGCTGAATATCAGTATTTTACATGAAGCGACTGCATATCAGACCTCCACAACCCAGTAATGGGTAATACGATACTCTTTGTAAGTCTGGTTGTCAGACTTTCTGGCTTTTGACTAACAGTAACGACTGTCAAAGATCTACAAATGACAGCCGGGACCAACGACTTTACGTGCTTTCCGAGGCACACATTTAGATATTAACTAGCTTCTGCCCGCGACTTCGTCCGCGTCACAGTTGATGTGTTATCCTACGGGATGCGTACATTTTCCCGGGATAAAAAGTAGCCTATGTGTTATTCCAGACTATAATCTATCTTTGTGCCAAATTTCATCCAGATCCATTCAGCCGTTTAAGCGTGAAAGAGTAACAAACATCCATCCATACATACAAACTTTCGCCTTTATAATAGTAGTAGGAAGGATCTAGCTAAATAAAAAAATATTTTTTAATTTATTTTGTGTCCTCGTGTGATAATTTTGGACTTTGGCTTAACTCTGAAGTCTACGCAGACGAAGTCAGGAGCAGAAGCTAGCTTCTTAATCGTCCGTTTCGAATTACATAATTATATACCTTCAGCGGATAGTCCCTATAAACATCAATTAAGTAACAGATTTGACGATGATTTACAGATCGTTGACGATTTGATGATAGCGGCAAAGCACCACCTAACCACCACCAAATCTAACCAAAAAGTATAACTCACTTTCTAACTAACGCAATTCAGGCTACCTTTTATGGAAAGCAAAAATTATAGGCATTCCGAGTCCAAGGACGGCATGATAATGAAGTAGCTAATAAAGCAGCTGAGTCATCTGGGTGAGATTGAGAAACTAGCGCGAGATAAGAAGGCGGTGTTGCGACTGGAGCGTTATCGCCTGTGTAAACGACGGATGTTTGTATAAGCTACGACCAATTTGCTCGCTTTGCTTTGCACGCGAAACTTGCCTTCAAGAAAGTGAGCATGTAATTTCATAGATCTATTATTATTATGAAAGGAGCATGTGCTGAAGAGTGAGTTTACATTTTATTTAGAACTGATGCTCCCGATAAAGAACATACTAACACTGATGCAAGAAATGAAGCTGAAGGCACCGACAGACACATAATACGGCATCTTGATAAAGAAACCTGTCTCAAGCTCTCGCGTGTTGGCTATTAGTAAAGAGCTATAGACGCTATGAGATGCGCCATTAGTTTGCTTAATGTACGACCAGTTATCGATTAGAAAATCTTGAATAATGGCAGACGTGAACCACCATAAATGGTGAAAATTATTTCGTACTGTAATCGCGGTTCCTGTCATATTAGCTTGCAACAGGAAAACGACGCTTTTAGCAGGAAACCTTAATTAAACACACAATTTGTTGGAACTGTAATGAGGATAGTGATTTAATAATATTGGTTATGGATGCACCATGTTTATATTAGGATAATGAGTCATGTTTTATCGGTTAGACGAGGTCTATAGCTCATGAGGTCAGTGTTACATTGAATCAGAGAAAAGATTTACATGCAAATCGTTATGGAGTTACAAGTTTGCCAATAAAACGAACAGAATAAAGAGTATTGTTAGTTAGTGAGCATGCGTCACTTGAGTGTGATACGTTTCCATTTTCCTTTCGTGACACTAATACGAGTTGTTGTGTGAATCGATACTTTAAAGGCCGTGTTGGGCAGTAGTAATCACGTATTAACTGTAAATCCAGTCGCATGTCAAGGAGACTCGATCCATATTCCGATCATTTGTTTATGTTTTGTTTTTGATTTGTTTGTTAACTGCCTCGTTAGCCTAGTGGTCCTAAGCACGACTGCTACGCTAGAGGTCCTGGGCTCGATTCCCAGGTCGAGCAAAAAGTGTTATTGGGTTTTTCTTTGAAATTCTCGAAACTCTCTGCGAAAGTGAGAAGTTAACGTATTATCCCACAGGACCGTACATTTTTCGGGATAAAAAATGGATGGTATGTGCTATTACAAACTATAATTTATCTTTGTGCCAAATATCATCCAGATCCGTTTAGCCATTCTAGTGTGATTTAGTAACAAACATCCATCCAAAATTTCGCATTTATGAGTTCGCATTTAAGATTTAGTAAGATGAATAATGAATACGATGTTGGACTTTTTTAGTTTTTGGATTACCAGATGTTATAATAATAATATTTTATTCATCAGATTTTTTATCCTACGTTGGAACTACAAACAGTGAATTTAAACATTTCACGTTCTTACAAATGGTCTATCATACCTCACCGGCACCATACTATTGGGCTCGGTTATGCTAATTACAAAACAATTAATTGATATATTAGCTTATCGTGCAAACACACCACAGTTATCCATTTGAATTCCTACAACTTCGCAGAATGATTATCACTTACGATTATCATTTACAATCAAAAAGTTAAATGGAACTCGTATTTTAAACAAATGGCAAAGAAAACTCTATCATCTTGATCGTAAGTCTGGTTTTTCGTTGAGATATCGACCGATACCACGATATCTACCTCAACATTATAATATATAGTATAAATTTTGTCTTTACCTTCCAACCGTCGTTTGGTGGTCATGACCACATCTCTACAAACTACGGAGACATGACATCATCTAAATACACAAGTAACGTAATATAGTGCTTTGATAATATATTAAACGCGTATGGCAACCGTATGTGCTGCGGATTCTATAAATAGGAGTACAAGCGAAGGATTGAATTATGCTTAGAAGACGCTGATTATACTTAGAGCTAACTTGGAAGTGTCAATGGCCCCGTTGTCTGCCTCGACAATTTTATTTCTTTTTCGTTTTTGGCAAAACGCAGTCTGATTTAGGCGTTATTGCGTCAAAAATCTGTATTTTAAAAGCGTCCTCTGTGTCCAATATTTTGCATGTTAAAGTTATTGTAGTGCATATTTTTCTCATGGAATCTTAAGTGTTACCACATGATGGTGAAGCTGTGATAGTCCTATTCCTAGCTGAGGACCACACGCCTAGTTCCCAACATTATTTATATTGAGCCACTGTATAACATCTGCTACCAGCGTCGGAACAACACGTTGGCAACAACATCTTGTACTAAATATGAAGCGATTTTAGCTTCTATTTCACTACTACCGCAAATACCTTATCTAACATTAATTTTAAACACACCTGCCAAACATGTTAATAAAAAATAACATCTCAACAAACCCATTCTATTGTTTCACAGAAATATTCAAGAATCAAATATATGGTAAAGTGATGTCCTTGTCGTATCTCAGCTGACTAGGAAGTAACATGAGGTGACCAAGGTGATCTGATGATAATTATGAAGATACATTAAATATACTCGTTGTAAGTACATGTGACGACATAATTATTAACTTTGAACTAGGGTCGCGAGGTCGGCGCGTGGAGGTAAAAAGTTGTAAGAACTGGTATTTTGAATACTTGTTTCGTAATTATAAATACGGGAACTGAAGATCAAAGTAGATACCTACTGATTTATTCAATGATAGGTATCTGCCACATATTCTGAAGGTGACTTTCCAAAAAAACTTGCAAGTCTTTAAAATTGGCTTGTATTAGCTACGATTCAAAGTCAAACATGTTGAGCCAATGCAGATAAACATTTCGGTTCACAAAAACTTCAGCGCGTAAACATAATTTGAAAAGTGAACAGATGATAATTTTAAGCACATGAGTCTAATAGGACAAGCATGAAGAACTGATTATCAGCATTATGGAAGGGTAACAGGGCACAAAGTTGGATGCAAAGTAGTGCGGAACAAAAAACCTACTGTTCAGTGTGGGGGCAGGCAAACGGGATAGAGGGTGGCGTAACAGGTGCACAGACAGGTGGATGTAACACGTGGCTTAAATGTATACGATCAATTCAGATTAGGGTAGCACCTTGCGGAAGATACTGCATCCTATTGTTTTAAAGTATCGAAAACATTAGGCATATTGGATCTATAGAAGCATTGCTTTTTCGACATCTGTCGCACCATTTGTTACAAAGAAATAATATTAATTCGTTGTTGTCTGCTTTCAATTCTTGTAGGAGCATAAATCCAATTTGCGTGAAGTGAAAACTTAACAAAATCACTATGATGTTGCTACCTGACTCAATCATAATGGTACATCTCCGCGAATCTCACGAAGTTTCGTCAAAAGCGAGACTCGAAAACTCCCGAGGTGATAGGAAAAGAAATTCCGCTGTGCTTTAGAAATCGCAATAGTGTGTGAGTAAGTGAAACGAAGTGAAACGGCACTACATGGTCATGGAGCATATCGACCGTCAAATTAAATTCAAGTACAGGCTGTAATGAATGAGGGGCTTATATGCCTTAATGGCCTCCGTGAGGATCGATCGACGCATCAGGCGGAGCTAAGTTGCTTTCAGCCCAGACTTGGATGGATCACTTCTCATTAAAGACCTCTAAGTGTGTCTGAGAACATCTAGTACTTGGATAGTCCTAGACATTCAGAAACCAGAAAATCGGGATCTTTTACTGATTAAGTTGCGGATAAGAGCAGGTCCGTATCCTAATGTGATCTGTACAAACTAGGAATCAAAAATAGAATTGCAATAGGACCTATTGTAAAGAATAAGCGAAGTCGCGAAGTCACGTGCAGTGATTACGATAACGTGACGTTGCAGGTACCAATCTGTAGATTGCATGTCTGTCATTAAGTAAGGTTCTATCTAATGATATGTTCATTAAGCAAAACATCAGCTGCTGGCGTTTCTGCTGAGAACCATATTGTTGTTTTTGCTGATTGCCGTAACGCAGTATTTAAATGCAACGTTTTCTGAAGTGGCCTTTATTTGCCTAAAGCTATTCCTATGTTATATGTTTATTTTATCGCAATCATAACGCCTGAATAAATTGCTTCCCTTTTATACTAGGATATGCAGTTTAATTAACATTCCAAGCCTTTATTAACATTCCAAGCATTTTGTTGATAAGATTGAATTCATTTTAACACGCTTATGGAGTTCACCTGAATGTGTGTTTGTAAATTAAACCTTAGAATATTCACTCACTGCTAGCAGTGGCATATATCTGAAACTTTGCAAATGTATGTACTTTAGATGACTGTATAATAATATGGAACTATTGAGCTAGTCTGATGATGGAGTCTCAACTTCAATTCTTCATTAGTGGGTCTCATGGAGTAGGAAGGTGAGTAACGGAACTCTTCAACTCTTGTAGAAGCTTTTGTGGAAAGCACACCAGCGAAAATCTTAAATATAAAGTGTGCAACTGTCTTATATAACCATGAAAATATTAGAACAGAATTCACTGACAAGTCCTGAGCAGGATTATTATTGTCAATAAAATAAAACTATTTTTGGTCAACGTGACCAAAAGTTTCAGAACGAGGTGGAACGAAAATAGGCAGTGCTATTCAAATGTCCAAGGCTCCAAGCAACACGGCAACCGAAGTTTAATAAGTAATAATATTTTAAATGAACAAAAACTTACAGGGTCACCTGAACTTGATACAACTCAAAGTAACGATTCCGAGCTTACCGGAATTTCTAATATTGATGACTTTAGTTGGAATGGAGATTAAACTGAAGTTTTGATCTTTCAGAATTCAAAATAAACCTCTAGTTTCGAATCTTTCTGAGAACATCGACGCTGCCAGGTCCCACAATGCTAAACTTAGTAATTTATTTCAATTCGAAGCTGAGTAAAGTCAACAAAAACTATTAAGACTAAAATGATAAAACAAGAAGTGATTAAATGTTTTTTCCGAACCCTAACAATCTCACAGATGAGGAAAACCTTGAACATCTTCATACATTAGTAGTACGTGAGTTAAGTGACGCTGATAGAGCAACATTTATAAACCTCAACTAGTGTTACAAGGCGCCTAATGCTGTAATGAGCCATTTTAATGACGAGTCAGCATCTGCATCGCGTGACGCAGACACACGGCAGGTAACGTTTACGTGAGATTTACTATTTCAATATTTACTCTATTACTCTTTTAACAATCCACTGACCAGTAGGTAACCAAACCTACACCATTATAATGGCGATAAGATAAAATTCATTACAACTCATTGTGTTAATTTCGATAAAAGTAATCGAGAATTCACACGTTTATATTGTACTACATTCGTATCGGTGATAAACACATTGAAATTCTTCGTAAGTTTACCTAGTTATAACCGAGCTAGATCGATAAAAACATTCGAGAGTAAAATGTTAAATTTTTTATCGCGAACTTGGGACGTTGATTCAAGACAAAAGATCCCAACGAAAGCGAGAGCACCAGACCCTTGGCGAAACAGGAAAGTGATTCTATCTCGCTCTGACACGCAGGAGGGACAGGGATAGGGAACAAAAAGACGGTTACGACCGTTTGCATGATGCAAAATAAATAATAAAGCCATGACCGACTCCATCTTGGAGTTTGCGGGTTTACGTTGCGATGACATCACCGTAACTTATGATTTCAGTCAACATGATTCTCGACGATCTGTACACTAATGTAATTTATTCGTTTGACGAAACGTTGGTGGCCCCAGCACCTGTTGCTATGCTAACTTCACACTTTTCGAGATCGTGCTAAAGCTGTGACACATACGTCCAAACTACTTATTTGAGGTACTACTTAATTATGCAGTACAGGTGACTAAGGCACCTAGACATCCTCAAAGTCAGGTAGGAAGACTTGCGGACTTCGTACTAAGAAACCAGTTTAAGTGGAGGATTAGGATTCAAAGGCTTATTGTATTGCGCTAAGCACTAGAAGATTCTCGCTGCGGTTTTTGCGGTCTTTGCAAAAAGTACTTCAGACGTCATCTGTCGAGATGCTGGAGACGTCCTTAGGTTATGTAACTGACCTGTTTGCCGCCGGCAACCATGGTGGCTGATGTTTGGGTCACACGCACTGGGTAATGTCACAAACACAAGGTTGTTTATAAGATCCTGTGGTGAAGCACTAGAGCCGCGTCTGGCGGACGCGGCGGTACAGTTTGAACTGAACGGTCGCGGTCGCCGCGGGGATGCGCGCGCGCCCCGAGCTCAAGGCCGCCGCACGCGCTCACCTCATCACACACCTCGCTCAGTACCGCCTACAGTTTCGCTGCTTTTTTTCCTTGCATCTAAATTGAATAGTGATCCAACCGATGAGTCTACTTACGACACTACGAGTAGCAGGCGCGTGTTTATAATTGTGCTCAATACAAATAAACGCCATATATGTGAGTAGTTTACTTTAATATGCAAATATTCCATTTATCTGTTCATAAATGGTAAAGGTATAAGGAACTCTGATTATATTTTCCTTGCTTATTTTAAACACCTGTGTTTGTATTTAGTTATGTAAGTGCCAAAGTTCACCGGTGCGCGAAGGCTCTATTGGCTCCCCCATCGGCATCGCTTACATTCTTTCATATTACGTGTCTTCGTGCTATTAGTACGAGCTAAGGCAGGCTTGGCTATGTGTTAATTATCAGTTAATTAACAGTTTTATGTACATTTTCGTATGGAGTAGGAAGACAGCCTTTTTGTCACCACATTATTTATTCGTGAAATAGAATTGACGTCCAAAAGTTTTTGTACGGAAAGAATGTCAAGTCTTTCAAACTGATTCGCAGGACAAGACTCATATAACGTTTAAAAGTTTGTTTAAATTCAATCTAGTAAGAACTCGCGCATTTATAATAATTTGAATAATTGTCAATAAATTAAAACAAAATATGTATGACGTGTTCGGTATAAAATAACATTTGCATTGGTTTAAATAACCACAACTGATTATTTATAATCTAAGCTTAGATTTTGAACGGTTTTCCTGCCAAAATGAAATCTGGATTTCGGTCAAATTTTAACTTCATACAAATTCATTATTTTTTCGTTGCGCAGACCTTCATTTGATTCGATAAAAAGTTTTAAAATAGAATAATGAGTACACTCACATTTGATAGGACGGTGTTGCCCGTTATTTTAACCGATTTCAAAAATGAGGAGGTTTTCACAGGTTGTTCTTCTGCTTGTTTTTTATCCAGCCGATACACAGACATCTTGGAAATATGCTCTGTCTTCTTCTCGAAAATAAAATAATGTTCACTTGATTATTATTTGGAACTTTGAAGCAGACCTCCAATTAAATAATATGAAACCGGGAGCTGTTTCTGCGCTACAGGATCGTGGCAGACTGAAATATTTTCCTGAATCATCATTTAATATCCCTATTCCGTTAGAGGAAATACAACTGTTTTACCCTGTACAATGTTTCAATTTAATAATTATCCTAAAAGTACCTACCGTTAGTATTTTTTTTCTACAATGTAATATACTGTAATGTATCTTACCTACTTATAAAAATGTAGTTTTAAACTTTAG
Organism: Caradrina clavipalpis; assembly: GCA_932526535.1. NCBI lineage: Eukaryota > Metazoa > Arthropoda > Insecta > Lepidoptera > Noctuidae > Caradrina > Caradrina clavipalpis. The sequence goes on from OW052096.1 coordinate 909,304, forward strand.
AGTTATTTATTACAAGTGGGTAGATTACACCGTATATTAATGAATTCGGTAATATTCGGTCAAAGAGGTTCACGATGCGTGGTTCAGAGACAACGTTAAAAATTATATTTGTGGGTAGTTCGGATTACTGTATGTATTTGAATATTGATGAAGCTATTTATTACTTCTCTTAATGTCCGAGAACGCCTTTAGATGCGAGTCGACGGGTACCTACGTATTTAATCAATGAATCCGCCTCTAGGGTCCATCGCCCGCTTTCAGCTAACAAGATAAGACGCGTTCCACGTTACATCTTCAGTGATCTGGTTAACTTAACGTCTTATCTAATCGGCTCTTCCTGAACTGAAAGTAGGTACAGTACAACCTCCATTATCCGAACCTTCAATTATCCGAACGCTGACTTCGTTTATCCGAACATTGACGAGAATTTGTTGCTGAAAACGCGTTGCAGCTGTTCGTCAATTAGAAATTGGTTATTTTATAAGAGAAGCATTTGACTTTTTTTAGGTGTTTTATATTTCAACGTTAATATGTAGGTATATCAAATTTTAATAGACTGTACAGTTTTTAGGTGAAAAGGTGTTGTTTTTGTTTGATTTTGTCCCAAAAGAGCCACATTTCGATTATCCGAACTAGTCTCGGTCCCAATTAGTTCGGATAATTGAGGTTCTACTGTACGTAGATACTACATCACTGGACGTGGCAGTCAAACATCAGTTTAGCAGCAGTGGCAGCAGGTAGGTAGGTAGTCCCCCCATGAAACTATCTTTACGCGTGTCGTAAACTCGTAATCGGCGGAAATGAATCGCGCGCAGAGCTAGCTTATCTAGAACCGTTCAATGCGTTTTGTTCGTACATAATATCACGCCTATTTTCCGAAGAGTTAGGCAGAGATGCATAACGTACCGAAGCCGAAAGTTACGTGTTTTTCTTATCATTGCTATATTTTTTTTGTTATAGGTACCTTTTAGTTACAGAGATATTGAAGGTGAAAGTTCACAAAAATAACTTTTAAATAATCTAACTTTAAACATCTACGCGGTCGTTCGCTGTACTGTTGGTTGCACCTGTTAGCACAATATTTTGCATGTTACATAATTACATTGGACGCGTAAACAGTGATTTTTCATCACAAAAATTTAAGTTTCATGCATAGTGGCTATGTGATGTGTGGTCTTTTCACATCCTGTAAGTTGTCCCACATCGGTCACATCTCGTCAGTTATGTTTTTAAGCACCTACCTACAATAGAGGTGAGCCTACAGTCATTTCGTTAGCGCAGTACCGTAAACTTGCTCCATGTTCGTAGGATGGTTCGAAGTATTTAGCTAGAGGTACATAAACATGGTCGGAGGCGTGTGGCGGTGTCGCGGCCATCGTCCGCTAACCAGATAACGCGCGGCCCACTTTCTCGCTTCCTTCCTACGACACACTTGGGCTAGGCTTCTCTTACATTATCTCACTACTTATTACATTTACGACGAACAAACCCTTCGTGGCACATACTAACTTGTGTTTTGCAACAAGTTTGTAACAAAATGTTACTATGTTATTTGTAATCATAACAGCATTATTGATTTATGGACGACACACAAACTTACACATCATGCATAAAATTACTGTTTCATTCACGCTAAAGATAAAGACAGACACATTTAGTAATAACAGCTATGAACAGAACACTATGTTACTGAATGAGTAACTAATTGGTTCATGTCTGTAGCAATTATAGAGACATTCACGATCACATTTCGTGATCCTTTTACTCTTCAACAGGGACTGTATTTGAAGTGATCAAGCCATCTGCGTCTATTTCGAAAAAAGGACAGTTAATTCATCATGTATAGCTCCATCTCTCTCGTGCTCTGAACTAGTGATGAGTAAACACGTCATAATACGGCCCCTGAGCATATAACACGCAAGCATAATTAATAATTATAGAAAAATCTGTAAACCTATCTAGGTTCTCACAAGCACCTAGATTGTCTCACACACACCACAACAGCCAAGGAGAGCAAACTATTGAATGCAATCATGCTAATGGAATTTACTTCATATAACTATGTTACATTTTATAATAGCTACACTCCATAGTAAATTGTATCAAACAAATGGTGTAGGTGACCTTACAGGGTTTCTATTTTATTGAATATGGGACTATTGTATGTATAATTAGGTACTATATGGAAATCTATTGTAGGGCATGCAAATATTTATATACCTTATCTTTGCTCATATCTAGCCAAACCAATACCAATAAAAAAACTAAAATACTGTAGGTTAACAGCCACAAACAAGTAACCACAATACCTTGATCAATAATCTAATTATTAGGAAAATACCAAATCAAACAGGGTTGCAAACAAAAAATAAAAAAAGGGGAAAACAAAACGCAAATATTTGGACTAACCAAGGCGTTATCATTCGCGCCTAAATCAAGCGCGTTGCTAATAAAATTCAGTATCTGGAAAAATAAATATATACAAAAACGAGTTTAGTATATGTTTGGTTATACTTAAATTATAAATATTCTGTGACACATAAAAAAAACATTTTAACATAATTATTACTTAAATTGAAAACTCTTATCAAATTTTGTAGTAACCAAAATAATAATGAAGTTCCGTGCCTGGCTATTTTAAAAATAATTATCTACATGGCTAGTGTACCCACGGGCCTTGAAAGGAAGAGTATAATCACTCAGTGTCAACCAGGATGTGATAACAGAGTCAATGCCATAGTGAACTCATTAAAATATTGAGGCTGAATCATAAATGGCTAAGCTATCTCAATTTTTAAACCAGATTTTAATTTCAAGTTGAGTCACAGTAAATGCTGTCATGTAAAGTAATGCTTACAATTAAAATGAATTTATTTTTCAATTGGACAAATGTGTTTTGATCATATTGGATTGGGGAATGATCAACACTGGCACTTTTTTACAAGAATTTACAACTTTTTAGAAACATTGAATGTTAGCCGTACAGAGTAAGATGAATGAATCCTTTTACTGGTCAGTCACATACAGCAGATAAATAAAAATAAATAAATAAGTTTAAATTTTTCATAAGTGTTTTGGTGTTAATGAGATGGAAAGCAGTCATGACACTTGTTAATAAGTATGTATTAATTTATGTACAACATTAATCAAACATCCAATATGTAGAACAGGTAGAAACTGACACACTTTCTTACTATCACAAATTCATTCAGTTCCTCAAGGTCATTGGTGATAACATCTTACACACATTCTTCCTTTTGGACAAAAAATAACTTTTGTTTAGTGGAAGCTAGTTCTCAAAGATGAATCATGGCAATTGAAATTAAATGCGTTTTTTTATGTTATTTACAATAACTTTCTATATCTATGGCATTTACAGGTTTATATTGAAAGTCTATAAAATTGGTATAAAATATTTTTTTTTATATTCACCAGCATGTTTCATTTTTGTCATGTAAATTGAGTAATGATAAATGTATAGGTAAAGTGTGTATGTCATTATAATCTACACCTCTTTCTCATTGGACAAGATTTAGATTTCAACAATGTTCAAGCAACCAAATATGTACTCGGTGTTATCACAATTTTAAACAAGATAACCCATAATGTAATTCCTTTATATTACGAAATACTCTTATCTCCCAGAAGACAGGTACTTTTACTTTCCAAAAGAGACATATCATAAATATTTATAATGTCACCTCAATATAATCGAGTTGCACACTTTATAAACAGTTTTTGCCCAAATGTTTATACTAATGTTGGTTGTTGAACATTCACACTGTTATCAATGTAGAAAGTCTGTTTTGTATGAAAAATGTCTCCTCAAAGCTTATACAGCGTCATACATGTGTCGTCTGATCACATTGCGATGGTGAAATCAGTGGAGTCACGTATCCACGACAGACACAAACTGTGCACAACTCAGTAACCTAACTCAGCTATAAACAAATCAACGTAAACACGAGTACTCACCGATTTCGGCATGTTGGCGGTTTGGGATCACAATCTGCAACGAGACAGAATACATGTAACGATAATTTTGTTCACGTACATTTCCACCGCCGCTGACGGGTCCTCTGCCGCGTGACATTACTTTGGAAATTGTGACTGAACGCCTGCTTGTATGCACACAGATCGTACATTATACACTCTATTCGGTTCCATTCTATACATTTCCACACAAAATAATCATAATCGAACGATGACAATAAAATTGTAGTCACCGGGCAGTCGGCTGAGCACAGAAAAACGTAAGTGAAAATTGGAATGTTACACCGGATTATAAAAGTGAGGTTTTTGGTGTATGCAAAAAAAATGTTTAGACATTAACTTACCCGGTAAAAAGAAGAATATCACCTAATAATCCACATAAGTAGAACAACACACATAAAGAATGCACACACCCCTGAGTCACAAAAATATCGCGATGTGACAACTGCCTGCGTGACGTGGTAGCCGATGTTGTTATAAAAAAACGGTCATATTCTTCTTTGTTTTAGAAAGAAGAAAATAAGCTTAGCCAATATAATTTATTGTATAAAACTATTTAAATTCATAGAAAATGCTGCGTTTACTAAAGATATTGTTAACATTGAATGAAAAATGTAGGAGATCAAAAATCTACTAAAAGTTTCACCTTTCTCTACTATGGCAACACCGGTTACGATAGGACAAACCTATTTACGCAGCAGGTTATAAAAATGTTTGATTTATTTAACAATATCTTATTGATTACATTTTCAAATACCAAAACGTTACTGCATAAATTCATCCAATTGATTTTACTGAATGTAAATTGCTTGATCTTTTCTGATACAGTAATCTATCATCTTTTTCGAAGGCTGTGTTGCGTTTATTGAAACGGCCTTTGTTTCGTTCAGAATTTCTAATTTTCCATCCAAGTTCGTCATATTTTTGAATTGAAAGCTGTTAGCAGAATGAATTAATTCTTATTGAGAACTGAAGAAATAAAATCAAATCTAAAAGCATTACACTAACTTCAGTTAAAGTACATTAAAATTTCATTTAAACTATAACAGTTTGTCCGCTGACAAGTTTAATAACATTGCATAAAAATTTCAAAACGTAAACATTAAACTAAAAGTCAAACAAAAACAAATGTCATTGTCTAAACCTTTAAGAAGCGCTATTTTGCTGTATCGGAAATCGTAAATAGATTTATATTACGTTTGTAATATAAAAATAAAATTATGTTCAAGTGTATTATTTGTTGATTTGATATTAATTTTATATTTTTATGGAACAAATAGTCGGTAACCTCAACTAAATGGCATTAACGCCCTTCCGCAGATTGTTCCATTGGGGTCCCTTGTCTGTTTTATGTGAGTATTTATATCATTACATTGGTAAATTTAATTGATTCTTATCCCTTAACCATACCTGATACTTTCTAAGACGTGGAATCAGTCAAATACATGTAAAAATATATCTACATTCGTTTACCGGGAACTAGTGAACGTATGAGGAGATAGTATATAAACAGTTTGTTGCTGTTGCTTTGGGTGTTTGTGTATGTGTGCGATGAGGGTTTTATAAAGAGATTTTCATAGTAAATATATTTATTTCCGTACGAATGGTCAAATACTTATTGTTAATAGTTATAGTATCACTTCTAGAGTAGCTGTACTCTCACAGATTATTGCTTATTCTTCACATCATTAAAAAACTACCTACTCTTTCTGTTGTTTGTTGTGTGTATTTTCCCTATACTCATAATAAAATATTCTAAAGTCATGCTTTGATTCAAATAGTTATTTACATACATTTGTAAGTCAGTCTATATTATGGGTTGAGTTTAGTAAATAATACAATTAATTTTTATAACACAATACAAGCTCTTTGATAAGGTAAAATGACTAAATACTTTTAGGGCATGCTAATTGGATACATTTCAATATTTTCCTTGTGTAAAGTATAATGAATCAAAAATCACTCATTTATTTTCTTGTTTTGTTTTTTTTATTTTTACAGAATATACCATGATCTTTTGTTTAAGTTTTTCTATTATATAGCCAGGGAACGGGTGTAGTAAGACACTGGTTACGTATGATATTATATTGTCAAACAGATCACAGTTCACAACACAATTTACAATCACAAGCACTCTAGCACGCACACAGTGGGTAGCTCAACTTCTTACGCACTAGCATTGACTAAACTAACTAAAACCAAAGAGACACAACTCTCTAGAGCCTGCGCGGGCACCGTCTTACAGGCGTCCGGGCAGCTCTATGTGTTGCCACTTTACGCACAGGCTATAATTATTTATTCTTACAAAGTCCAGTAACTTTTAAATTCTAAAAGTTAAAAATAATGTATAAAAGTTAAATTATAATTATGACTTAACATTCCAGGTATAATAAAGCTGGTGACATGGGCAATGGTCCATTTGCTGGGCATGTGGTGGCCGCCACACACCTCGCTGGCTGCAGCTTTGCATGCCGCACTCTTCCTATCATTAGCTGCTTCCACACTGTATTACTTCCTGCAGTCACTACTTGAGGGACCTGGATTTGTTCCACTGGGATGGAAACCTGTAAGGATGAGTATATTTGCATATATTATTGCAACTATTTGCGAAGTGTTCCAGCAATTGGCTGTAACTTATATGAAGATATATGTTTGTAAATGTACCCACAACACATTCCACAATAAAAAATCCTAGTAAGGGGTTTTTTTTTTGATAAACAAGGAAACTAAATTCTCATTAAGTCGGTTAATTATTCCATAGCATTAAATTAATTGGGTTTGACATTAGGTTAGTTAAAAAGTTAACATTACGAGTCTATGTGATTTGGTAACTTATAACAGCCAAACATTTACTTATTAATTTTTACCCTTTTTTCTCAGGAACAAGAAGAGGACACAGAGAGCTTGCAGTACTGCACAGTTTGTAACGGATTCAAAGCACCGAGGTCACATCACTGCAGACAATGTAATTATTTTAATAATGTGTAGAAACTAGTTTTTGTCCAATTCAGCGACTCACAGTTTTCCTTAAATAGCTAAAAATAATATTCTATTTTTGGATGAAATTGTGGTTGACTGTTTGACAACACCATAAATTATGACAAGGTTTCATGTAGATACCGTAGAAGTGAAAGCAATGTGTTATATTATGTATTTTATGACTCTTGATAATGGCATTGTATATGGGATTGGTAACTGCAACTCCACATCCCAGTGCATATGCTGATGATAAACAGATTGTTCAGTCTACTCCAACTTCTATAGAAAGGCCACCAGTTTTAATAAAATAATATACAATGTTAGCTTAGGTACTTGTATACCACAGATTACACATTACTTTTATCTCTATATCTTTTAAGACTCCCATTCTTACTCTTTCCAATGAGATCAAGTTTATAAATAACATAACACCTGCTACGATTCTTACATTCTACTTTCGCCTCGTGCACGTTCATACATCTGGTCATAAAAGCACGCCGGTTACCAGTACAGCCACCTTTATGAAGAACCTAAAAAAAAAAAGAAAAAAAAAAAAGAAAAAAGGGTCTATAAATAATTCCTTGTCTAACCACACACCACCATGTCTCCAGGTGGCTACTGTGTGAAGAAGATGGACCACCACTGTCCGTGGATCAACTGCTGCGTGGGGCACAACAACCACGGGTACTTCATCCTGTTCCTAGTGTCAGCCGTGCTGGGTTGCTTCCATGCTTCTGTTGTAAGTCACTCTTAGTATATTTATAGCTGACATGCAAACTATAAATAAATAAATATCTTGGGACAACTCACACACGGTTATCTGATCCCAAGCTAAGCAGAGCTTGTGTTATGGTAACCAGATAACTGATATACATACTTATATAATTTATAAATACATACATATTATAGATAAATCACACCCAGACACAGAACAAACAATCATGCTCACCACACAAAGTTTGTCCTGGGTGGGAATCGAACCCACGACCTCCGGCTTAGCAGTCAGGGCCGCTAACCACTAGACCAACAGGCCCGTCTAGCAACTATCCGCGACTTCTTCCGCGTGGCTAATTTCACTCACGCTAAGTTACGTCTTTGGTTAATGCTCCGCTCCCGCGTGTCGTAGCGTGATGTTATATAGCGTATGTTACTCAGGAGTAATGCACTTATTTATTGGTGAAAAAATGGTTTAAATCGGTCCAGTATTTTCGGAGCTTATTCGTTACAAATAAACAGACCAAAAAAATTATCTTCATAGGTAATATAATTTCTGTTACATATTGCCAGGTGCTATCAATATGCATGTACCACGCAATAAACCGCGTGTGGTACGTGCTGAACGGCACGGGCCGCGAGCCGATGATCTACCTCACGCTGACCACGCTGCTGCTGACGCTACTCGCCATCGGCATGGCCGTCGGCGTCGTCTTAGCAGTAGGAGTGCTGTTGTATTTCCAAGTAAGTGTTCTCTGCTGGGTTTTTTTTACCCATGGGAAATCATCAAATGACTTCCCGGGCGGGAGGGAATGTCAGACTTTTACTGACTAAAACCCATCCATGATCCTTCTAGGGCGAAGTACCTCTTTCGAATAACCCACATTTCTCTGCTGGATAAGGACCACTTTTATGCTAACCAAGACCAAGGTAATACTGCCATTTTCAGCAATATGTGCGGTACCTAGATGCGGAATTGTAGACATAATATTTGCAAATTATAATCGTAAAGCAACCTAATAGACTGTCTACATTGTTTATTACTCTTTAGACATGCTGAACTGGAAATTACAACATACAAATATTAACTTTAGTTTCATTGACTCTAAGATCAATTTGGAATGTCGAGCGATTCTTATAACGTCATAAAGCAATTTCAGTTAAGCACAAAGAAAACAGCACTTTTACGTACGGAAATTTAATAGGAATATGTTTTAATGATTATTATTTAGTCATAATACAAAGAAAACTGCACCTTACGCGTTTGTATTTAGATTGTTAATCCCATAGCATTATTTTACTGTTTCTTTCCAGGTCCGTGGTGTTCTCCGTAACCAGACCACGATAGAAGACTGGATAGTGAAGAAGTCGGTGTACCGGCGCGAGGAACAGGGGCTGCCCCCCTTCGAGTTCCCGTACGACGTGGGCTGGAGGGACAACGTCAAGCTGATACTATTCGGGAACAAGTACGACGGCATCGCGTGGCCTGTGAGGGACGGCTGCGGGGAGTACGATCTTACGGTGAGTTAGAGGTAGGGAGGAATGTGTGATGGTCTGTTAATATAGCTCTACGATTGGGGGAGAAATCGGTGAAAGTACATAGGAAAACAAAATTATAAACAGTCAATCATCCTCCTTTTTTTAAGTTGCTTAAAATTGTGCAAATAACTAAGTAAGTGGACGCGTAGCCTTAAATAAATAAATAAGCAATAATTATTCATAATATTGATAATTATTTCTGCCTTCGACTTGCCATGTTTTCCATGGTTTAGCAAGTGTTAATTTTTAGTAAAATAAAAATTCAGTCTGGTACTCTGATAGTTCCAGAGATTAGCAACCAACAAAAAACTCATCAAATTTATTATATTAGTATAGATTCTTTTTGATTGGTTGTTGCTATTTATTGAAGATTACCACCTGTATGTCTACATTATAGACTGTAACAAAAAATTGCGATTGATTGTGTAAAAATCAATGCAATTTAAACCTTACGACAATGATCTTAAAACTCATATTCCATTTCCAGCGGGAGCAGCAAGCGCAGAAGCTGGACAAGCGCGTGCGGTCCCGGCTGTACACAGCTACACAGCAGTACTCAGGTCGCTGGGTGCCGCTCCTGTCCCGGCCGCGTGCTGCACTCAACGCGCCCTGCACCGACGAGCCGCGACTACCGCTACAGCCCGGGGACGTCGTCAGGGCCACCAGGCAGAGAAGGTAAGCTGTACTACTTTCATGTAGAATACTAAAATCTAAGTTCAGTTTAATCTACCTAGTTTTCGGGAACACGGAAGGCGCGTACGTTCCCGGGATCCCCGGCGTAAGTGTGGGAGGAGAACACCCGGGTGGTTTTTAAGCAGTAAGAGTCTGACAACCGCCAAATCCATCGAATCAAAGTGAATATCCATCAGTATTTTGTACTCGGCAAAAAAAGGCTAGCTAACTTACCCTGAATACAAAAAATATCTCATCAAAAACAATTGTTATTTACCGTGTGGTTATGAGCGGAAATCAAGGTGAAATACATTAGCTGACGCCTCTTATCTATACCATTTACAGACTAATCTGCTTTTCTGTTATATCTCGTCGAAATACAAAAATGAAAGAAAAAAAGCCTACAATCTGTATGCTAACGAACCCCTCTTCCTCCAGACACTGGTTATTCGGCGAGAAGCTCCTAGGTGACGGCGAGTCGTCCCGCGGGCCGCGCGGCTGGTTCCCGCGCGACGCGGCCACGCCCAGCGACCTGCTGCACAAACACAAGCCTGACTAGCTCGCGGGAACTGCACGAGGCTTACCTGGTATGATGAATGGGGATTTGCGGAGTAGTGAATGAATGGAGTGAACCTGCCACCTGTATGTTCACATTAGGGATTGCAATAAAGATTTGAGATTTGGAATGGTAATTTTTACGTTAGAATGTTGGTAGTATTGGCAGGCCCCCGTCACTCTTTCAAGGTTACGCGCTTAAGTGCCTACGGCTCGCGTGCGCCCGGGCGCACAATTCAGTCGATTGGCACGCGCTTGCTCGAGTACATACTACGCAAGAAAATAATTACTTAATAGTTGAAAACGATACCCGCGCCTTTAATAATGATTAAATTTCGTGCAATGTGCAATGTAGATGGCTGTCAAAACAAAACAAAAGTAGCCAAAGGCCAATAATATGTGAGGATGTTGATTACCGCGCCCATTCCGATCACGGATAGTCATTTATTCGAGCACTCCATTTATTAACTACTCTGTAAATAAATTGTATGTACGACTCATGTCAAACATGATTGGAATAAATAATTTCATCTTAATTTTAGAAGAAGTCATAGCCATGTTTTGTAGTACATATTTTGTTTATTAGTTTACTGGCATCGTATACAGGGCCTATATCATGCACTTTTGTAAATTAAATAAATTCCCTTTTTTATAATTAATATTGTAAATAGTTACACTAGCAAAATCAACGCTTATTTACTTACTACCGTTATGTCAAATATCAGTAAAACGAAATAATTTTAATTACGTAAAATTCTAATTAAATCATTTAACATAATGTTCCTGCTTCCATTTCAATAAACAATCATTTTCCAGTAAGTAACGATCTCAAATGAGTTGAATTTATTTTTTTACTGAAAATTGTTTTACAAACGTATTGTATTGTAGATATCTAGTTGAACGTGTGTAGTGAGTGGATGGCCCCGTACACAAAACAATATATCTTTAGGTCACAATTGGATGCACAAAATTTGGATTTTATTGAATCCCTATTGATTTCACAGAATATTCATAAAAAATGAATTCTCTAGCTATGAATTTTAATTGGCTTGATTAAAAACTGATATTTAATTAATATCTAAAAGTATTGAGTACAGGAGCCATTGATTTATATTAAATGACAACAGAGGGTGCCACATGCGATTGTACAGTCAACAAAACAGATCACTTTGCAAGGATTTAGTACACACGGCTACATATCAAATCATACATTTCCAGTTTATGCTGATCTCTCATTGTGTAGGATTTTCATACAATGCGAGGCCAGCTTATACTCTTCATTTCTACTTAAGTGTACTTTTCAGTCAATTATTTTACCGAATGCCTTAGGTTTATAAAAAGAATGGTCTAGCTATTCTAAGAGGTGTTCATACCAATCTCTTGTGTTGACTGTACATTGATTTTAGACTAATATTAAAACTCGTGTTTTAGATACATTTTGGCATGCCTGGCTAAGATCTTTTTGTAACGATTTAAGAGTCATATTTTATGAAATAATTGTTATAGGTAAGAACTTTTTGTTACTTTGAACGACTTTGTAATATTATTGTGACTTAATAGTTGTGATTGTAAAAGTAATCTGTTTTGTATATCAATAAACAATGTATTAAATATTTTTGACTTTTATTTACTCGCAATTATATTTAAAAAAATATAGAAAAAATAATTAAAACAACGTTGTTATGTGTAAAAAATCTTTATTGTGCATTAAAAATAAATTATTACTCTCAAACACACAACTGTACTTTTCCGAAGCATAAAATTATTTATCAATAAGTTAGCTTACGATATAAATGATATAACCTACACATCTAACTCCCAAGAATGTTAGATTATCACGAATTCTTTTTAAATTAATAAATGCAAATTATTTTGTTACATTTCACACAGTGACAAACTTTAAGTTTCAACTTGTTGAAAGTTCTATTATCTCAAAAGTCTGCACTGTTCTCTCACTCGACCAAGCTCACGTTCTTAGGTACTATTATTACGTTAATATTATTATAAAACTCATTATTTTATCTTTTACGGCATCGAGTTCTAATGGAATATAAAACGCCATTGATCGAGTACAAACTATGATCGACTAAAGTTGGTATTGCTTAATCGACTAAAAGGACCAGATGGCAAAGAGCTATTTTCAACCAAATGCTCATCGACATAAGTAATATTATATCCAAAGTAGGACTTATTTTCATATCTGAACCATCATTTCAAGGACCAAGGTCCTTTCATCCAAACTTTATAATAAGACTGGCCACACAGATGAAATACAAAGTTCGACTTAAAAATCGACTAAACAAAGATGACAAGACAATACTTCTAAAACGACGTTTATCCAGCGTGTAGTCGACCATTCCTCCAAGGATCTCTAGTACTCATTGTCCTCATCGAGTTCTCCCTCCGTGGAGTCTACTCCGACCTCTTCATAATCCTTCTCGAGAGCAGCCAAGTCCTCCCGAGCCTCTGAGAACTCTCCCTCCTCCATACCCTCGCCGACGTACCAGTGGACGAAGGCGCGCTTCGCGTACATCAGGTCGAACTTGTGGTCCAATCTGGAATGTTTAATGACAGTAGGTAAATATAAAAAAACGATGTAAGGTAATAAGGTCATTGAAAAATATTAAAAATAAAATTGAGTCTCCAATAATTTGTGATGGCGATGTCGATGTACTTATAAATTTGGACTGTGGGACTAACGGATGTCTGTAAACAACTTAGGAACTCCAGGAACCCAAGAAGCACAAGCTAGTTTGTCAGTCAATAATTGCAAGAAAAGCTCTATAATGAAGACCACGTACCTAGCCCAGGCCTCAGCAATGGCGGTGGTGTTGGACAACATGCAGACGGCACGCTGAACCTTCGCCAAATCTCCTCCAGGGACTACAGTCGGAGGTTGGTAGTTGATGCCGACCTGCAGAGCGAGGTCATCAAAAATGATAGGAAAGTCAAGGAAATAGAGTGCTTTGTTGATTCCACTTAAAATGAAGCGAAAGTCCAAAAGCTGCGTTGTTTTACCTTGAATCCCGTGGGGCACCAGTCTACGAACTGGATGGTCCTCTTAGTCTTGATGGTGGCAATAGCGGCGTTCACGTCCTTAGGCACGACGTCACCTCTGTCAAGAAATTATTTGGTATTTACACATTTATTTAAACTTACAAAAGATTTGGTCTTTGAAGACGTGGCTATAAGATAATTGAATTACCTATACAACATACAGCAGGCCATATATTTGCCGTGACGGGGGTCGCATTTCACCATCTGTAAAGAATAGGACGATATTATATAACTATATATGCAACAGAGCTTTTTATGGGTTGTAGTCGAAAAGGTCCCAAATCAAATTCAGATATCTTATTGGTAATTTACCTGGTTGGCTGGCTCGAAGCAAGCATTGGTAATCTCGGCAACAGTCAGCTGTTCATGGTAAGCCTTCTCAGCGGAGATGACGGGCGCGTATGTGGCGAGCGGGAAGTGGATACGCGGGTATGGCACCAAGTTGGTCTGGAACTCTGTCAGGTCGACGTTCAGCGCGCCGTCGAACCGGAGCGATGCGGTTATTGAGGACACGATCTAGAAAAGCGGATATGATTAGTTTTAATAAATAAGAAAGTCAAAGATACGAGTACATGGCTTTTATGAAAGTATATTGTAGTTCCAATATTATGTAACAGTCGGCAATTTATGGAAATAGATGTTCTTAGGAATATTTTCAATACGTAGGTGTGAAATCTTGAAATTACCCATTCATTCAAATGGAAGCACCATTAGAAATTTCAGAGAAGTAAAGTCCCTACTACCTAGTCATTAAAATGATTCTAATAAGTAAGATATACTTGACCAAGGAAACATTGAATTGATGGAAGTCATGTTACACCGTCCCCATGATTGTTTTAGCATACCTGGCCAATAAGTCTGTTGAGGTTGGTGTAGGTGGGTCTTTCGATGTCGAGGTTCCTTCTGCAGATGTCGTAGATGGCCTCGTTGTCTACCATGAAGGCGCAGTCCGAGTGCTCCAGGGTCGTGTGGGTGGTCAGGATGGAGTTGTAGGGCTCCACCACGGCGGTGGATACCTGACAAGGAAGTATAAGTAGGTGAGTAAAATGCGAAGTACAATAAGCGAATATATTGCTATACCCTTAAGTCGTATTTCCGTTCAAACAAATGTTTTTAAAGTCGGTACCTGGGGTGCAGGGTAGATGGAGAACTCGAGCTTGGACTTCTTGCCGTAGTCGACGGAGAGGCGCTCCATCAGCAGGGACGTGAAGCCGGAGCCGGTGCCTCCTCCGAACGAGTGGAACACCAGGAATCCCTAAACAGAAGGGTAACGGTTTGAGTACATTTCAAACATGGTTCTTAATTGGATCCGGCACATAGCTGGCTGTTTATGAATATGTATTGTCATAGCTGGCTGTCAAAGCTAAAGCTTTGAGGCTTCCCGAAATCCTTGCAAGATATACTGATCAAATGTCCATTCACATAATTTATTTCGATTAAAGTTTTACTTTTGCTGACGTGCAAAGTAATGTTTATTCTCTTCGGCAGTATTCATTACGCAGTCTCAATTCTTGTTGAATCCCTCACCTGGAGTCCAGTACATTGGTCGGCGAGTTTCCTGATCCTGTCGAGGACGACGTCCACGATCTCCTTGCCGATGGTGTAGTGGCCCCTCGCGTAGTTGTTGGCCGCGTCTTCCTTGCCAGTGATAAGCTGTTCCGGATGAAACAGCTGCCGGTACGTGCCGGTGCGGACCTCGTCTGCAAACGGAGGGTTCAAGATCAGTGGCTTTGGTGTGAAAGAACGAGCTACACAAGATGAACAGCTCTTGTGTGTTAAAGTTGGTAGAGACTCAGACTGCCCAGTGTCTTAGAATGGTTGAAAATCTTACCTAGTTAGGTAGGTACCTATAACTAACTAGCGCATGATACAAAGATAGGTATAATACTTGGAAACGTAAATACAAAACCGCTGCAGCTGTTTATACGTTTCTTAGAATATTTATTATTAGGCACGTTTTAATTCTACAAAAAGAATAAGCTGACTGAAACCCAATCCCGAAAAAAGCCAATAAAAAGTCATGATTCAGCCGACAGATGGCCCGTTCTTAGACTAAAGCTTGACTCACTTTTGAGTCACCAAAAAGTACAAAATCAAATCCAGAGAGAGTAGGGTTACCAGATGAAAAAATCAAAAGTCCGGAGAAAAGGCCTGATTTTCATTGAAATATCCTGAGATCCTTTACATTATCAAAATTTTCTCTCGTATTTACTTAACAATTTAATAAAGTCGTAATACTATCGTTTTTATACATTGTGGATCTTACTTAAAATGTATTCAATTGTATATCTTACTTAATGATTAAGTAGGTACCTACTTAGATAAATAAGTACTGATTTTAATTGAGCAATTATTACCAAAGGAAGATAATTTTTTTTTAGTTTAATTTTTTATCAAAGAGATCTTTAAAATGTAAGCTGTATTTTATAGAAAATTCAAAAAATCCTGAGATTTCATGAGATTTGCAAAATCCGGCCGCAATCCTGAGAAGAGTCCAAAAATCCTGAGATCTCAGGACAAATCCTGAGATATGGTAACCCTAAGAGAGAGTATCCTTTGTCGAATTTAATTTAAATGGATTCTGCGCCACTTGAAGGCTGATTACTTTCATCCGAACGACTGCCAATAAAGATACGATAGCAAAGAGCTTTACAAGTGTACCTACAATACAATAATATTGGAACTTCCTGTCTTTAAAGTGGTTAATCATAGATTTTATTTTAACTCTTACTCATCATTGAGCTAAGTACCTACCTACCTAGTTTTCAGGATGTTATTGAACTACAGTTATACAAACTTAGTCAGGTATACCATCACGCCTGTATTTCCCGAAGGGTTAGGCAGAGGTGTACCAATGTACACCCACAGTTCGCCGGTATATTTAGGTCCCATGTAATAGGGGGCGAACCTATTGCCATTAACCGGGCACAAATCCAAACTCCGAGCTGCTACTGAGAATTTCATAGAAAAACCCAATAACCAATAATTTTGCTCGACCTGGGGAATCGAACCCAGGACCTCTAGCGTAGCAGTCGCGCTCAGGACCACTAGGTCAACGAGGCAGTTACCTACCGACCGGCCTACCGAGACGTGTTTAGTTACTTAGTCAGGTCTTTTGAGTTAAGTAGGTATCTAAGCTATTATTAAGTTAATTCTGAAGGGTCAATCGGATGTCAATATCCTAGCCTAGCTCGTCTGAACTGTGTTTTTTTCTAGCCTATGTAAAATTGTCGTCTTTCCTGGAGGTCGTTCCTCTACTCACGTATAATTTCATGTTATTACAACGACATTACAAATGTATGAAGTTCGTGTTGACGTCAGACGATAATTTGAGATTATTGTATTCATGTTTTCGTGTACGACTATCGAGTTTATGATGTCCTAGGATTGATTGGCTTTGGGGAAAGGGTTCAATGTGAATATTTTACTATAGCCTGATTATTATAGGTATATAAGGTAAAAGTACAGATAGATAGTACCTAGGTATATGTTGAGTTAGCCCACAATGACACTCTTGCAACTTAGATCCTGGTAAAACAACAGTTGTTTCACACATCACTGACCTCTTTAACACTTTTTTTCTTTAAAGATCAATCAATCATTCAGATAATTACCATAAACGCAAGAAGGTGCAATCAAACTACGATCTTCGCCAGACAGTACCTAGCAGAAATTATTAGTTAATTTGGTATGTTCTTATATCTCCCTCAATTAAAATTAGATGAAGTAAAGATGGAACTCATCATATCCTACTTACTCAACAACAGAACCATTATCGCGACAATTACTAGGTACCTAAATCGATTACCGCGGACGTGGCGGTTGAGGAAGCTAAATCGTGGAATAACAAAAGAAACATTTCTTTATCCAGATCCCAAGCTACATCTTTGTCAAAATTTAAGATCTGTTGTGTGGTTATTATTATTTATTAAAACAACATTTTTTAAATCGCAACTTAGAAACTATGCCCCACAAAACCATTTTCACGGTTTGTTTTGCCGTAATGAGATGAGGATGACAAACAGGCAGTCATAATTATTTTTAAATTCATTGTTATTATTGTGGATTTAGGTAGGTATCTTATTTTACTACCTAGCAGCTATTTATTTATTTGAGATATCTACATTAGTTTGATAAATAACATTTTAAAAGTATTTCGATTAGGACTTTGATAGGTACACCTAGAAATTATCGCATGGATACAAAATATACGTGTGTATTGGTGCCTTCGTAAAGATCAAATTGGTCCGAACATAATTCATCATCATTCTGTTGAAATCTACATCCTCCTCTTTGAAGAACACTAACCAGGAGCTAGAAACTTAGACAGACACTAATTTGCTTGACAGGTGTGCTTTTATAGTGGTGTAGCGTAATGATAGAGCGTCAGTCGA
Source organism: Caradrina clavipalpis (assembly GCA_932526535.1). NCBI lineage: Eukaryota > Metazoa > Arthropoda > Insecta > Lepidoptera > Noctuidae > Caradrina > Caradrina clavipalpis. The sequence goes on from OW052096.1 coordinate 927,207, forward strand.
AGTAATAACGGCGAAGGCCGGGGTTCAATACCCGCCAGCTATTATAAATTTCTATTACAATCCGACGAGAAGCCTTCAATTTAGAGCCTCACGGTTTCTTTATTATATTTTTTGTATAGGTCTTATTTTTAGACAGAATTAGTAAGCCAAGAAATATAGGATGGCTGGCTAGATATTTATTTTTGTTATTGCCTCTTTAAAGTACTAATGTATGGATTTGTATGATTATATGTTTAGATCTTTGCTTTGCAGAAATGAGATACACATTATAAGCACGTTAAATATCCTTGAAATTAAGAAAAAACAAAAACTTGTCTTAATACTGGTGCTTCAAGTCGGGACCCTCTGGGACCTATCTGTATTCTATACTAATTTTAGACAAGATGGCGACATCCACCAACACAAACTGTTCCGGAGGGTGATTACAGTCTACCATCCCAAAAATAACTCCTGACATTGGGATTATTCTAGGCTAAATTTGTATGCTACCTTCTATAAACCTTTACTCACCAACAACGGTAGGTTCCAAGTCGACAAACACAGCCCTGGGCACGTGCTTGCCCGCGCCGGTTTCACTGAAGAAGGTGTTGAAGGAATCGTCTCCGCCGCCCAGGGTCTTGTCCGAGGGCATCTGGCCATCGGGCTGGATGCCGTGCTCGAGGCAGTACAGCTCCCAGCACGCGTTGCCGATCTGCACGCCAGCTTGGCCGATGTGGACTGAGATGCATTCCCTCTGTAGATGATAAGCTTTTTGTTAATAGAGCGTAGGTAGTATCTTAGTGACTAGTTATTTTCTTCGAAGAAATTCGTACAAAAGGACCAAATTACTGCAGCAGAATCAGAAGGTTTAACGTTTCCTACAGGCTACACTGAAAGTCTAATTTATAAGGGCTGGCAAGGAATCTTCTTCTTATCGTGTGGGCAGTAAGGTCTAACGACCCCAAACACCCTAGTGTCAGAGTTTCTAAACCGCCTCAAGGGCCTCTGACATGGTTACTGATGTCAGTGATGTCCAAGATAAACAAGGAAAGCAAGGCAAGGAATTATCGGCAATGATTTGGCGGAATAATTCATATATGGAATTGTAATAAATATCCTGCGTATTTCTCCGCAACCCAATTACAAAACGATAGATCTTAATGATGTAAGTTTTTCCAACAATGTTATGGAATTAGGGCACGAGGTGGCAGCGATCCCATCAGAGCTCATCGGGGGCTTTAACCTGCATATCATTAAGGGTACTTTTTTTCCCCATTGTTGCTATAAACTTGTACACTAATCACGGAACATTGTGTTGACAACCTAATGACATCATTTTGCGCTAGATGTAATGAATACTGGAAAAACTATGGTTCAGTTTCTAGCAAGGTGAAAAACATTGTCAAGTTAAATGTTCAGGTTACATTTAGGTTCATAGTGTAATCAATCATGTGTCTAATAGAATAATAAATAAGAACTAAGTATAAGGTTCAACCAGAACACGGATTTCCACATTTGCATAGTTCTAAACATAAATTAATCACTGATTCACAGATTGCAAAAAGAAAGGATTCTTAGATAAAATATACCAAAAAATTTACCATCACGCCTGTATTCTCCGAAGGGTTAGGCAGAGGTGTACAAATGCACACCCACAGTTCGCCGGTATATTTAGGTCCCATGTTTTAATGTTCCTGGTTAAGTTAAGTAAACTTAAGTTAACGGGTATTCTTCCTATCATCATCATCATCATCATATCAGCCTACGTAGGCATCTAGATTTCCAAAAGGACCGGTTGGAAGTGGTCTTTTATTTTTCCTATGATTCACACTGATTTCCAATTTGCCTAAATAATTGATACTTACATCTTGCCAAACCACTTATTAAAAACATAAGGAGTTCAGTATTCTCGAAATCTCGATAAACTGTACCTATTATAAATGTGGAATTTATTATCTAGAATAGTTTCGATACGCTTCGATAGGCAACTTCAGGTACTAACGTGTCGAAGAAAAAAATTACAGTTTGTGATAGGAACTTTACTGTTTGATAAAATGTTTAAAAGTTGATGAGTCATTGACAAGTCATTATACCTCGCACTGGTATTCCAAACGTGATGGTATGTTGCAGTTATAAATGCACAGAAGATTGAAACATTTATTTAAGTTTAAAGTAACTTATATTACCTACTATGCCTTACGGTTTACTGCCTCGCTCCCGTGGGTCGTAGCGTGATGTTATATAGCGTACAACCTTCCTCGATAAACGGGGTTTATAAAGTGACATAACGTTTGATCATAAAACAGGGATTATCCTGGCTGCGAGGGGGGTTCTCAAATCCCAAACACGTGAAGCTAAGTTCAATGACAGTTTCATTTTATTGAAATATGTATTCTACGCGTGTTGAGTTTCAATATTGAAAGAAAAGAAATAAGATCCTAAATGCACAAATATCGGGGGAAAACTCATTGTAACTGCTGTATGTAGTATAATCTTGAATCTAGTGTAACTAATACTTAAAGGATTAAGTTTTTCTGGTGTAGGTATATGTAAACAGTAGAACTTAGTAGAAGTCACTCTAGAGAAGAATTAAAAGAAAAAAGTTTTTTTCCGAACAGTATTACACAGTATAGAAACAGCACTATAGTCTAATTAATCATCACAATTCCTTATTAGTAAAGACTAGTAAATAGAATTGTAAACCCATAATTGGATAAAGTTTCCTAAAATGTAACTATGTCAAAATTAATTAATGCGTAGGTGTACACATAAATACAAAACATCGTTTATTTTAATAGGAATCATAAATTGAATTTCTTTGTGAAATCAAATGAGAATTGGAACATATCATATGTTCGAAAGGTTATTAACCAAACGTAGTATAATTGAGTTCTTACTTATTGTTAGGAATAGTAGGGACGATTAGTTTATTAACCTGCTGCCTGTATTCCAGTTTAACAACTTGCCTCATCATTTTTGGCCCCAAACTGTCTCCTAAGTAATAAATCACAATCTTTTCAGACTAAAGCCAAGTTCCCCTGAAATTTTTCATTTAAAATAAACCTTCTTCAATAGTAAAGTTGAATGTTCGGAACAGAGGGTTTCAAAAAGAGCAGGCACGGAATGGTACGGTTGATAATACGTGAAGCAACATCAATCAGAAACTAGAGCCTTCGGTGCACGTTCGTAGTTTGATATGTGGTTGGGGCGTGGTATGTACTACCACCATGTGGTACATCGTGTTATGAGACCACGAATCTACAAATATGAATCAAAGTAGATAAGAAAAGAGGTAATAAAATGCATCGATGGATGGGCAATTGGGCAGCATTTAAATAACCGTGCATAAGAAATAATAAAATATCTCCAGTTGGTCTCAATGAACATAAACATAGAGATATAAGTAAGTACCTATGCTAATTAGGATAAAACCATAAAAAATGGGTACCTAGATATACAGGGGGCAATTTTACTAACTTTTAGGAATAATCGCAATCTACGCTCTGTCTCAATCTGTCAAAAAATCCTCTAATTTATCTACAAGATAAGAACCCTTGGCAAATGAATGCCTAATAAACACATTCAGCTTATCCAAATTCCACATATAGGCATACTGTGGGTTTCGGCTAAGCTAGCTAAGCCGTGTAATTTGTACGCTATGGCAGGAAATATGCATGCAGTGCAGTCAGTGTCATTACTGTGATAATAGCCGCCAATCATCGCGCCCGTTATACTACGTGACACTCGGGGGCTTTGGCACTATTAGCACTGTGGCGAGATTTTATCGATGCGATGGAAATGTTGAACAAATTAATTCAAACAATCATGGAAGAGGTTTAAAATTGGGCGTTCTAGAGCCATCAACTTGATATCTAAGTTTAGAACAAAGATGTACTTAACATACAAACACAATGTAATTTGTGGTAACAATCACCATTTTCGTGTACAACAACAAAATCCCACGCGAGTTAGTGAACAAAACGATTCGATTATTCGTCCAATTACAATTTAATTCAATTCTACGTTTGTTTAAATGGAAGTATTATTGGAATCGAATTACTGCAATAAATATATCTGTAAAAGGCAACGCATTTTGTAGGCGGTTAATTATGGAGCCACTGAGAACACCCACTGTTCAAGTTAACTAGGAGTTATTTACAGCACCTACACCGTCAATTATTTGGTAGTTCACTGAAATTGCTTTAATTGTATCAATTTTGGACAGGAAATTAGTTAAACGTAACTTCTTAGTTTATAATGGATCTTACACCTACGGTCTTGAAACAGCTTAACGACACGGTTGGCGCAGTAGCTGAGCGTTTGGCTGTGCCATGCGTGTGAAATGTTATAACATTTGATACTTGCGGGAATCTAACCCGCGAGGCCATATATGGCCTACAGATCCAGGTCCAGGTTGTTCCAGGTCTGGCTGCTTGTGTATGCGAGTTCGTTTATGTTTTTGTTAACGCACCCTCAATACAGGAGAAAGTGTGGTGAACATTTAATTTCAAAAACATTAGCTAATTTGGCAGTTTCCTTTCTACAATTACAAAAAAGATATCTCTACATTTTACTCATATATAAATAAAGCTTCTATTATGAATCTTATCCGTGATCAATGATTGTATCATTCGATTCAGAAGTTCTGTCATGCTTCCATTGACAGAGACAATGGACGCGACCGATATCTCAATGATCCGTGGATCCTTGAGGATCGATGAAGCGTCCTATTATATTTACATCTTATTGTCACTAATACAGTGCTTGTATGACTGAATGAATATTACATGAAGTACCTACCAATGTACCTATTTGGTGCGGTTGTTTGATATGTTTTCATAAAATATTGGCATAGATTCTAATAATCTTGGTAATTGGGTGAACCCAACGAAGCGAATGAAAACACATCAAAATTTCTCTCATTTCTCGATATTTACGTTAAATTTATTTAAATCTATTCTAAGTAAACGTTTTGGCTGAACTAAACTTAATTATAATCTTGAAATCGTATTTTATAAGTTATCAAGAAAAAGGCATAGAAGCTAACGGGCTGTCCACACTCCACACAATCTTTGTAATCACGCTATCGTCACATCGGCGTCGTCCGCTATCATTTCGGATAATTGGCACACAGTGCAGCCCTATACTTGCGGATATCAGTGTCCGCGCTGCCCGCCCTACGGAAGTGAGCTTTTACGGCGTCGCGGAAGCTAACCCTTCATTAGTACTTACGTTACCGGTCTGTTATTAGCTTGCAGGAACACGCATTGTCCGGTCTAAGGGTTGGTATCGGTTAACTATATTATTATGAACCCCTTAAATTAAGGATTTGAAGGGGGTTCTTCTCTCTAGGAAATTATTGTGAAGAAACCTTGAATGAGGTCTACGCAAGTAAAAGAGAATAATGATCTAAAAAAAAACAATTTTTTTACTAAAGTAAAGGAAGTAAAGGCGATGAAAGGTTAGAAAATGTAATGTTAAAATCACAGGTCTTAGAAGACAGATTAGTAATCTCAGTAAGATGTTATTGACCTGATTAAGAACGCAGGAAGACGCTGGATGCAGGCCGCTTACAACCAGTCCTTTTGGAAATCTATGGGGGAGCCCTATGTACAGCAGTGAACGTCATGCAGCTGATATGATGATGAAGATGAGGAGGTAGTCTGCCTGTCTCCCGCCTCTAAGAGAAGCCCTATAGGTTTTAAGGAATCACAGATTATTTCTTGCCGTCACTAATTTGAACCCTATGCCGAACAACAATAACTTCCACACCACGCATGTCCCTAGATACGCGTGGTATCAGCAGATGGTATCACAGCCTATCATTATCAACACGATTGCAGTCGACACGCTAGGCGTCGGGTCAACGCACCTACACTAATTCCCCCGCCATTATGACTAGAAACAAAAAACTGACCATTTGTTGTCTGTGGTTCCGTAGGTGCACGAATTTGTTTAAAAGTTTGTTTGTAAACAAAGTGTGCGGGCGTAGTAAAGATGGTTTGGTTTTTTTTTTACTTTGCTTACACTTATTTACTTATTTACACGTGCGTCATTTCCACGTAAATAAATTGTTATTTCTTCCTTTCTTTAATTGCCAATCACAGCTCGCAGATCATATAAAGATTCCCAAGATTTCAGTGTTTAGTCATGAAGCGGCAAAAGAAATAACAGCAGGAATGAAAGGATAAGCCAAAAAAAAAACTATTCTGTGTCCCCCTGACAAAGATGCATCTTAATTTTTTTTTCCTCGAATCAACGTCCACAAAAACAATAGACAATCTTCCCATGACCACGGAACTCCAACTAAAAGACAAAAAAAGGTGAAGACTTAGCTCATTCAGCCAGCATTGTCTGCAAAGTCACGGCCATCGTCAGAACTGATGGATTACGCAATGAACACTGACTCATTTGGCTACTGGAGCATTCTTAATGGCAAGAAAACCATGGTCCAAATTCCTTTCTTTTTCAAAGCGATAGGCTGGCCACAAAAATAAAACGTTTTGCTCATTGAAAATGAATCTATGATACAACTTCTTCTATGAATACACACATAGCATCACCCATGTATTCCTCAAAGGGTTAGGCAGAGGTGTACCAATATGCCTAACCCTTCGGGGAATACAGGCGTGATTACATGTATGTAAATCCTAGCACCGAGCAGCTACTGAGAATTCCATAGAAAAACCCAATAACACTTGGTCACTTGATCGACCTGGGAATAGGACCACTAGGCTATCGAGGCAATTCAACAATAACGTTAATTTAGAGATAAATATACCAACTTACAAATAAATTGGTCTCATTGAATAAAACACTAAGTTTATTATTCCACAATCTAGGTTTTAACCTCAAAACAAAAACACTAGTTCAAAACTCTAGCCAAACACGCAGCACTAAAAATATATTAATTCCCGCGTAATGTGACGTCATAATTCCCAGTGCTGTCTCAACACGTCTCGTATTACCGAGGGATGTCCGATAGGGAGTGACTGATGACGTCACTGGCACGCCCGGAGTGACTCAATACTTTAAACCTTGGGTGTCTGGTAACACACTTTTCAGGATCTAGTTCATAATGTTACTGTAGGTATGATTGAAGTAAACAATATCAAGAGCCAAACACACCAAACGCGAAGACATACAGACAAGAATCACACTCCGACATAAAACACGTCTAAACCTACCAACATCTCGCTTAAAAATGCATTCTTCTGGCCCACTTGTAATGTCAATAAAAATTTATAATAAACTACCCGAGCTATTAAGAAATGAAATAAAGATTACTGTTTTTACAAATAAATTAAAAAAACTATTGCAAAGTAAATGCTACTACAGCATAAATGAATATTTAAATGACAAATTTATACAACTCGAAAAATAATATATAATATACAATATAAATAATAATAATATGAAACATTGTACCTATTATAATTGATTGTAAATAGATTGTAATTAATGTTTAATTTAATGTAATGGATGTATAATTTAATGTAATGTATTTTTAAAATAATATAATGAATGAATGTTTAATGAAATTGTATAATTAGGATAAGTGTTAGCCTATAAGTCATTTTTGTTCTAATAATAATAATGTATTTTGCTGTGCCCTACAGGGTCCACAATTGTGTCAACAATATTGTTCACTACCACCTACTCATGTACATTGTGGAATGCAATAAACGAATTGAATTGAATTGAATTGAAGAGGCCTGCTGCCAGTCTTTCTTCTAAAGTTCGCCATTCATTATTAAAGAATTTTCTGAAAAGCTATAGCTCGGCCATCACGATAATATAATTTGTTGATCTAATTTACTTTTGAATAAAATAGAACAACATAGCAACGTGCACTGTTTAGTTCACAACGTAATAATTCTGTATGTGTGGCCATCGTACCGTGAAGATATGTTTCATTTTCATATTTTAGGAACCTATCCATGAGTGCTATAGCACAGTCCGTGGTTTTAAGCTATATTTTATTAAAAAATAAAAAACAATTAGTAATCCAGATTTTTCAATAGGCGGAAAACTTTTATCTGAAAATGGCAGTTTAACATAATTTTCTGTACAAAAGCTGCCAAAGCACCATATTTATTCCTCTGAGTGTTAGGTACTTGCCGATTGGAAAATTGGTCCTAAAACAATTACCCACGTAAACATTGCCGGCTTATTTACAAAAACTATAATATTGGAAACAAACTACATTTTAAACGTTCTTAACCTGCGTATAATTACAAAATTATACTCATTTCAGTTTCACAAAGTTCCTTACATAGGTACTCATTAAGTATGTAGGTATCATTATACCATAACTTGTAAATTGTAATGAGACTGTCTGTTAGTTAGTTTAGTTACGTTTTATTATCTAATAAAATATCAACAGAGGACAACATTTTTGTTGTTTGATCACAATTTTACCCGACTAGTTGTTCTTTTACAATTTGATCAATGATCATAGTTGGCTTAAGTTTAATATCATCCTCACTTAGCGTGCACCAGTAAAGAACTAAGCAAACTATTTCAAGGCAACAGATCATTTACGTTTTCATTAAAATTTGCAGTAGAAAGTTTTCCTAGACTGTTAGTGAAATATTTGACATTTTCCGTTTCATGTTGTCTTTGATGGCATAGTTCCAAATACATAAAGTTTACTGAAATCATTAGAAAGAACTTTCATAATTTACCTTTTTTAATGCAGATGTCATTGTACAAGACAAATTATGATATGAAAAAGAAACTTAGGTAAACCAAACTACATACAGTGTCACCCGCGCTCAGTTAAGACTTTGGTTACGAAGTTTAAAAGACCGAAGCGTACAGAAGGACAGACGGCGGGAAGCGACTATGTTTTATTTTATGTAGAAATTCTCAATAGACTATTGAGAATTTCTACATAAAAATCTAGACTTTAGCTACTATTGACAATAGTAGCTAAAGTCTAGATTTTTGGAAATATCATATTCTCTACCAAGTTTGTTATTGGTAGCCTTATTTAAAGACATATTTAATTCAGCTCTACATTATGGTGTTTTCTAATTAATAGCTCAACATAATTAGTGTTAGCGTATTGCCTGTAATTAGGCGCGCCCAGTCGGTTCACTCACCTTTCTATTACAATTTGTTTTTAGTTTTAGTGAGCTACAAGGCAATGGTCACGCTTTAGGCGTGCCATGGTGTTGTTATAGATTACAATTATTACTTTTAAACGAATTTTTGGTACTTATGCCGTCTTGTTACAAATTGAAATGTATATAGAATGACCTTCGAGTTAATTCTTGAGTATTTTGAACTGTTTTCCTACTAGGCTAAAGTTCTTAATCTAACATAGATAAGTTTTTGTATTAGAATTTTACTGTGATTGGAATAAAGTTCGATACGCAAAATTGAAAATTTTTAATAAAGTTTGTGCTGGTATGTAATAAGATGGAATTTAAGTATGTTTATTCGTTTTAGTAAGTATTTTTCTAGACAATTGGATAATAACTTAATACTAACTTTAGCTCTTTAACTATATATCAAACCTAGATGAAGTCACGACAAAAAATCTATACTTACTGAAAAAAATTAATAGTTGTAGGTAGGGAATGCAAAATCCGGAGTTTTTACAAATCCGGATTTCTGTTTTCTCGTCCGATTGAAATCCGGAGTATCCGGATTATCCGGAGTTTTCGAAGTTTTTAAGTTAATTTGATAAAATAGAAATAAAATAGTATACTGTATAATGTATTATTTAAAATCTGAATTTATTCGCTCAATTCACAGCACGACAGAATAAAATTAACTAATATAATCAAAAAAATTTGGGTATCAGTAATTCTTCCCGTTATAAATTTACATAATCACAACATAACATAACATATACTGTACTTGAACATTGGTACTCCAGTATGGAATCTCCGTCTGGGGCGAAGCTGGAAAAAGCACTTTTATTGAAATCGAAAGAGCCGTTATGAAAGTGATGCTTAAAAAGCCTTTCAGGGTCTCGACAGATCTGCTATTCAATAAGTTTCCCATCTTCCGAGTACGACAGCTATTTAATTATCCTCAGTACCACACTGCATGTTCACAAATCCATAAAAAATAGACCTAGCTACCATAACCTACTCTTAAAACGTATGCTACATCTCCCTCTTCATCTCCAATGCTAACAGCCTTCTGGCCAGACGATGCCCCTCTTATTAACTTACACATATTTAAAATAAAACAAGCAAGTATTGTGATATCGAAGATCTCACCTCCCATTCATGCAAAAGGACCACAAAAAAGTTGGCTTCTGTCCCTGTCATACACTGAAATCTAGAAAATGCTAAATTATACACTATTACACATAAGTTCCCCCCACTCATAATAATCACAATCTCACTATTACACTTATATAAGTCATACACCATTTTACCATCATACTCAAATCTCATCTCACCATTGGAATATTTACAATCACACATCACCATCACACCCACACACCTCACAACACGTATTCCCCAGACTATTACACACCTTAAAATTGTAAAACAACTTTTTTTTTGGTTTGTTTTATTATTTTCTTTCACTTTTTTTCTTTTATAATAATTTTACTTTCACTTATTAAAATTTGAAAATTTGGTTCCTCTCTTCAATCTCATATAATGTCTTGATTTAAAACTTAAGTAAACGCAACTCTGGCCTCCAATATACAGGAGCTGCCTACACACATTAATAAGTACTTTTACGTTTATTTTGTCTTGTAACTACGTATAAATAAATTAATCTGATTCTTATTTGCACATTAGAGTAGGTAATATCGATGTACCGATTACTTACAATCAGAAGTTTGTGGATAAATACAAATATTATCTGTTATAATCAGTTTTGACTGAAATCCGAAAAAATCGAATTTGATTCTTGAAATCCGGATTTAAAAAAGTCATCAAAATCCGGATTTTTCAGTTGTTTTCGAATTTCGAAGAATCCGGATTGCAATCCCTAGTTGTAGGTATAACAAACATAATGGAAGCATTGTTTTAATTTGATAATACAACAAAAAGTTACGTTCGAACATCTCGAAAATAAGAAAACAATGAGCAAGATATAGTTACCTATATCGTTCGTGTCTAAAACTTTTAAAAACATTAAAACATTGTCTTCTATAGACCAACACAGATTTTCATCAATTTTGGATCTCAAAACTAGACAATCATTTACTAAGCCTTCTGTAATACAAATTGAGATAGATATTTTTTTTTTTAATTGGGACAAGCCCGCCACACTGTTCCCAAACCACTGCAACTTCTGTAAGCCAGAATCAACAGTGGCGACCACAAGAAAAGCGCCGAGGCAATGAAGCTCGACGAGTCCCAGAGAAGCGATTCAACTGTCTTGGATCCCGCAACGAAATTAATCAGAAAAGATTAGCGGAGGAGTAAGAAAAATATAATTTCCACTAATAAAATGATGATGATAGATAATTAATGAGATGTATGGTATGAACGTGGACGAGGCAGAAGGGGTATGTACGGATGGTAGCAGGTGATGTTCTATGGCTCCTGCCTACCCCCATGATAAAATGGCGTGATTTTATGTATGTAAGTGTAGCTAATTGTTTCCGAGCTATTAAGACCCACGTCTGCCAAAGGCACAATTACACATCCCTACTATAGAACAGGGTGAATCATGTCAGTAATAGGATAATGGCGGGCTTGTCTGCTCGTCTGCGCCTACGCATCGATTGTTTTAATCGATTATAATATGATCCTGATGAGAGATTATATTCTGCCTGCATTGTATTCAGTTTTTGTTTGTAAAGTTACTTTGGATTTTTTAAACAAAGCGTTTAATTACCAAGGCTGTAGAAATAATGCTGGTACTGCTTTAAATAAAATTGAAGTTGCAGCATATATGTATAAGTTCCCTAAATGCATATGAATGTTTACACAGAACTTACACCAAAAAACCAATAATGAAATAAATATTGTCTGTCTGTTTGTGCCTGCTGGTCTCCTGAATGGCTGGACTTCCACTAGCAGTTAGCCGATTTATGAAGAATGAATTTTCTTTTAGAAAAATAATTGAGGATGAGAGTAATAAAGAAAAAAACACCGCAAACACACTGACATTCATGCGGGCAAAGTCACAGGCATAATCTAGTATAATCTAATACCATGCTAAAACCACTAAGTTACGCTCTGCCCATTGAGCCATTGAGAATAAAAGCTTTCAAGTTAAGGCGATGGTTCCACTTCAGATTATACCGTTTGGATTATCCGCTGTTTTGTTTTAGTTAATTGAAGTTGTTTTTTAATTTATTCACAACTGTTTCATGGTAAGGTTATTTTAAAGATTGATGAATCAATCGAATCTAAAATGAACATTATACAGTTTTAAAATCGTTTTTAAGATTTGATGTCATGCTTTGGTTCTGCTTGTAAACTTACTTTTAGTCATTTTGATTTGCATTATAATCAAAATTCATATCTATACTAATATTATAAAGAGGTAGAATTTGTTTGTAAGTTTGTAAGTTTGTAAGTTTGTATGTAGGGGGTAATCTCCGGAAGTAGTGAACCGATTTTAAAAATTGTTTCACTGGTAGAAAGCTACATTATTCGTGAGTGCTATAGGCTATATAACATCACGCTGCGACCAATTGGAGCGGAGTATCAATGAAAAATGTCGCAAAAACGGGGAAAAAATATTCTTTTCGAGGGGTTTTGTTGCGTGCGCTGCGTTAACAGTTAAAGTTACGCAAAAATAATGTATGAGAGAATTGTTCTTCTTACAATATTCTAAAAAAAAGTCCGCGGTAGTACATGCCTATCTTTAAAGGTTGACTCAGTATAGCCATTTTTATAGTCAGAAAATTTGTTTTAAAATAATGCATTATTTGCGAAGGTGTTTTTATGAACATAGTATTAATCCTTATCAACATAAATACGTTATTCATCACAAATGTTTAATTTTGAACAAAATTGCCCTTTACATCATTTAATTTCAATGAATATCTTAGGAGATATCGCAGTTTTAAAATAACTTCGCAGCAAAATAATGACTCTGCGTGACATTCCGTAGCCTGTACCTCAGAATAACAGATTATAGGCTACATAACATCGCACTATGAGCCATGGGAACGGAAAAGTAACCAAAATCAACAACGCGGGTGAAACCGCGGGGCACAGCTAGTTATTTATAAAGGTATCATGAAGAAGAAAATAAAAGATCGAAAGGTGCTGTTACAATTATTGGCATCAAAATAACTTATATCTTCTCTGAACCGTAACTACAAAAACAAAACGCAATTTTATCGACAGATACGATAAAAAACTAATTTAAACGTGTTATGTCACGTCACTAGCCAGTGGGGTGTCAGCATCGATATGTCGATAAGTGGACGTCACTTTTATCTATGATTGCTTTATAAAATAACACTTCAGTATAAAAGTGTGATAGGATACTATAATATTAAAATTAGAAGCGTAACATTAGTTCAGATTAGATTAGGGCAATCTATATTGAATTTGATTACTTACATAAAATTGGATATGGACATTTTAATATTAATAAGAAATAAACGAAAAACATAAAAGAACGGGCAGTTTTTCAATTAGGAATATGAACTTTATTGGGTCATCACCATTAGTTATTTTTGACCTTATTATTTTTAAAAGAATTCGATCATTCACCTAGTAGGAACTAGGTGAATGATCGAATTCTTTTAAAAATAATAAGGTCAAAAATCTATGTCTAGCTTTATATACCTACTTGGCTATCTAGTATTAAAGTCAGGTCTAGTAATAACCAATGCAAAACATCACTGAATACTCTTTATAGGCTGCTGAAGCCTTAACCTTTTCAATTGCCTTAACAATTAATATCGATCGTTGGAATCAATAACGCGGATAGCTGCATCGATGCATTAACTATCTTCTTATCGATTATGGACGATGAAGTTAATAAAAAACACAGTTAGAAGACATTTAAAATGCTTTAAAAGTTTTTTTTATTTGAATTTAGTAAAGTGACTGTTTTAATTTGCTGTGGATATTGAAGTTTTGCTTATGAATATTATAGTATCCCACCTTTTTAATACTTACGTAACAATGTAAGTTCTGTCTTTTGTTGAAACTATATAAATGCGGTAACATTAAACATCTACAGCAAATCTTAATATTATAAACAGGAACGATTTTTTGTTTGTTTGTTTGTAACGAATAGGCTCCCAAACTACTGGATCGATTTTAACAATTTATCACTAACAGTTAGCTACATTATTCCTGAGTAACATAGGCTATATAACATCACGCTACGATACATGGGAGCGGAGCAGTATCACAAAACGCAACTTAACGCGGGTGAAATAACCCACGCAGACGAAGTCGCGGGCAGTTTGCTAGTAAATATATAAATTACTTTCATTCATAAATTAGGTAAGTACGTGTATGAAATTCTAATATAAAAAAAAATTAATTCCTCTATTATACGCATTATCACCGTGGGAGAGCTATGTAATTAGACTGTCATCCGCCACTAACCACGACAGTTGACAATCGTGAATCGTTAAATATTACGTGACTATTGTTAAACTATAGAGTTCGATAAATAATTAATAAGCTCGGAGCTTTCCCGTGCGATAACTATGCGAGCTTACACGCCGGCATAGCAATGTCTAGGGCTTCTACGTATTATATTGATGGAAATGTGTACAGCTGTTGTTATTGAAACGTAGGTTATAGATTAGATTACCGATATTGAAGATGGGGTACTAAGTAAAAATTATTTTGAGTGCATGTCTGGCCAAAAATTATAAATGGTTAAGTCGTTAAATGGGTTAAAAATATCAAGTATATACGTATTTTTTTTTAACTACATGGGTCTGTTTACCTATTCTACTACTGTGAGAGGAGACACGGAAACAAACTCAGTTAGAGCATATTGCTTTTACAGTCTAGAATTCAATAAAGTAACATTTTTGTGATTCCAAAACAGTTCTGTAACCTACCAATTAAGGTACACAATACAGCCTAGAGAGTACTACAATAGAGCCTCCATCAAAACTTTAATCAAAGTTTGTCTTAGCTTCTAACAAAGATACCTATACGTTTGACGAACCCTTTGGCGTCCAGCCAAGTTAAGGCGCTACCCTGACCAAATAACCTTGAGCATTCGTTCCTTTGTCGGCACACCAACGCGGCGCACGAGATACGTAGGAAATACGCTCAGATTTTAAAGTAAAATCTATATAAAATCAAATTTAGGTGTTTTGAAAAAAATAAAACTAGCATAATGTTCTTTATTAAATTGTCTAATTATTAGTTAAAGTCGCAAATCAAAATAATGTTTACTTTACGAGGAGATGCATGTCAAAAATTATTATTTCTCATTTCTGTAGTTTCGTTATGACCCTATAATTAAGCATTATGTTACTAAAAAGTTAAAAATAAATCTACCATTTTCGAGTCAAGAATGTGTAGAAATTTAACGTATTTTTTATTAGTTGGTATTTCTATTTAATATAGAGAAGTGGGCTCCCAAAAACTGCCCTAAAAACGGCTGCCGCTGCGTTTTGCACGGCCACGCGCCTTAATTGAATCTAAGTTATAATTACCCTGGCTCACTGTACATTGATTCAGACTACTTAGACTAAGGCTAAGACCTAGCCCAAGTGCCCGATGGTCGTGGAGCGTGGAGTTTGCGGTCAGCAGCCCGCCGGTCAGCCGTGACCGACCAGATCCGATTCATGTCACATGGAAACTGAGATTAACTAGAACCTTGGAGGGATAACTTGAAGGATCAGCTTTCGTTGGGTTGAGACGGTTTGATAGTAAAAAAAAAACATGTTTTCTGATTTTGAGGGTTGTTTTATGGGTGCTCTACCTATATCGATCACTTTTATTTTAATATTTAAAATGTTTGACTTGGCTTTAAAAATGTTTAAAATAATGTTGCTAGTTGGTAGAATCTTTGCACATCATACATACCTAAGTTGTATGAGGCAGTTTTTTCTAAGCCTATATTTTTTACAAATTGACTAAGTTTTCCAATTTTTTCCGACATTGTTACGTACTTTTCAAACTCATACATTAAAACACTTATTTGACTATGATTGTACTAATTTACCTCAACAATTTATTATTGCGTCAACCATTTCAGGAATTGGTATTGAAATTCAAAACTAATAAATGTAGTTCTTCGAAACCATGCACTAAGCAGTTGATAAACTGAATTTGCGAAAACAGCAAATTACACAGTAATACAATACAAATTATTAGAAGTTTAGGTATCATATAGATTTTTCCTTCAATTGTTTTTTTTTTAATCAAAACCGTAATGAATAAAAATATCTTACCAATATTCTACCTTATTTAGAACTAAGTACTTGACTTAAATAGGTTTATCACGTTTATATTAATAGTAAAATATTTTTTGTTGTTTTTTTCCGGTTTCCTACTTAAGTCATATTGTTTTGTGCTAGTGGTTTTACCTATGCACTTATTTGAGATTATCTACCAATAATGTTATTAACGTAAATTCTCTTTTAGCATTGTTTTTATTGTTGCTACGGGTATATCATAAAGATAATCTATTTTATTTAAATCGGCAAAAAAGTAGTCTTCAACTCAAGTGCACAAGTACCTATTGTTTTTTTTTCAGGCTAAGGTGAGGAATGAAATTTACTTATGACTTTTAAAAATCTTAGAAACAAAAATTAAAATTTAACTTGAAAGTGAAAAAGTCAAAGCCAAATTCAAATATAATTTATAATATAGTATAGTATATATTACTTACTTATTTATTTATTTATTTATTATTATATAGTTTGACATCGAAACGCTAAGAAGAAGTGAAAAAAAAATATCCATAACTTTATTCGTGTTACAAAGTTCATGTTTGGCTGTAATTCGCAACATGAAGATAGCTTATCCAACTGTTCTAAACATCCACGATTCACCTGAAACTTGTTCCCGAATTTCTTTCAGGTAGACTTACGTACCAACACTTTTTTCTTGACTAAAAGTGATTTTCGGTGTCTGTTGCTTAAACTTGAATCATGAACGTGAAAAGAAAAAGTTTTCGATGAACTTTTTCGTTATATCTTTATCTTTATTACATCTGAGTTTTGTTTTAGATATTTTTCGAAAAACAACGAAATTAATTTTGATGTGGCGTTTCAGATTGAAAACTCTCGCTGAAATATATAAACGACATAGAAAATCTGAAAAAGTTCTGAAAGCGCACTCGAACTTATAACGTCGAAAACCAAGTTACTGCCATGATCCTATTTATATCAATTACAATCATATTTTTTCCGAAATATTTCTACAAATAAAAAAGAAGACTCACCATTGTTGAAGTTTGGAGTAGTTTACAAAAAACGTGAGAGGAGCGAGTGGCGTGGCGAGTTCGTGAGGCAACGCACCGGGCCGGACTGTGCCTGACGCGGCCGGAGGACCGCTTATATACGCCGAGCTAGCGCACACCTATTCTGGAGAACATAAAACTATTACATGGAACAGATATCTTGGGACCACTCCTTGTCGGACATATTTTTCAGTAACAGGAATTCATTTTCAATGAGGCGCAGCTCTTCGTGTTTATGTTTGTCTCTTTAGCATCAGAATCTAAGATGGTTTTTCAGAATCCAATCCAGTTAATTCTAATTTTTTTTTTTTAAAGGAAATCTAAGTTTTGTGGTACTAAGTTTTATCTATTATATTGTTTGTAAGGGGTAATTCTCTGAAAGTACTGGTCAGACTATACAAAATCTTACACTGACAGTAAGCCTCTCCGCCCATGACCGACTTTTGGAGCGATATATTGGTCGGCGGACGCACTAACATACCAACTCAAATGGCCGACATCGGTACCACGAAACTATGGATTTAATGAATCGGTCCGATCGTCGGTCCTATTAAAAGTCGGTGGAGGGCGGAAAGGCTACTCTATTACAGAGTATCACACTCGGCGGTAGTGTAGCTTTTATGGTAAATAAATGATTTATATGTGGATGAAGTCAGGTAGGCAGATAAAGCTGTAAAAGCTTAACAAAAAAACTGAAATTTTTCCCGAAAGCTTTTTCTCAAACCGAAAACAGTAGGTATGATTATTTTTATAGTTTTTCTTACTAAAACACTCATTCCGATAGTCTTTGTATACAGTAGTGGTCAGTTGGTCATCGTATCCAGAATAGGTGGTTGATTCACAGTGAGGCAGTAGTGTGTCCAGACGGTGCCCAATTTTTCAGTCTTAGTCTCAAACAGAAGCATTGAGTCAATGACTAAAGCTCCGTGACTAATGATATTATACACAAATATGAGATTTGAATGCCAAACTAGTGAACTGTGATGAGGTCTGTCTATGATCAAAACAAAGGGATATTATATTATGTTATTGGGTGCATTTATTTTAACCTTTTGGAATAGTTTACAGCTTTTCAGTCAATCGGTCTTACCTAAGTATTGCTGTTTTTTCGATGGTCAGGTGGCAACAAATCATTGGTGCTTATTGGTGTCTCAAATATTATATTATTTGGTGCAAGTCAATAAGTAAGTAAAATCAAGTTGCTTGTAGTAAAAAACGGAAAATCTTATCAGAGGATTTTCGGGGTAAGTTTTTCGTTTGCGGAAATATTTAAAAAAATCTCATTTAATTTTAATGGAATTTTATTAATTTACGAACGAACTAACGAAATTAACATTATAATTTTGGCTCTATAGATTACGAAATCTAATCATGGACTCCCTATTCAAAGGGTTGGGGTTAGGATGAATGGGGACGGCACGACACAGGGGAACCTTGACAATTTGCCAATTTTGTGTCACTACCCACAACTGCATATTTTATTTAAATGAAGAGTTCTCGATATCAACGATTTTTAACACAGAAGCTGATAGGTATTGTGCTATCAGCTATTGTTGTTGTTATATCGTAATTATTTTTCACAAAAAAGAAAATAACTTGGTTTATGATTATTTTTCCTTGTATTTAAAAACAGTTTGTTGTTTCTAATGACTTCAAATAAAGGAGGAGGTTTTATGTTCGACTGTATGTATTTTTTTTTGTATTGGTATTACTTTTATTTTATAAAATATCTGTTAAATTGGCTCATTTTCGCCAATATTACTTCTGCAACTCAATTATTGTTACTCATGATAGTCTGCCTACTTATATTTTATTTTAAATTAATTAAAATCCATTTACATATCTACCCATCCATATCCATTTACCCCTACTAAGTAACCTACAAACTACTTTAAGAACAAAATAATACAGAAATTGATACTTAATAACTGTTGAAGCTTAAACGGTAGTTACAATTTTAGGAACAATTCCACGTTAGCTTTGAATGTAGCACGATATTGAATTTAGGGTGTTTGACCACACCCCGGAGCCCCAGACAGTTCAGTCTAATTGAACGAGGGTCGATTCATTATTTGACTCTACTTACTACATACCTATATATATAGTATTGTGTTTATTGATGTTAATGTACCTACCTATATTATGTGTCATAGGAGAATGCCTTTGAAAATTAACGTTTAAATTAGCCCTGTTTTCCTTTACCTTCCGTCGTTTCTTATGTTGATGATGTATGTAATATGTTGATGACCTGTGATCATAGTTAACTAAAGCCTAAAAATAAGCTCTAATTATTATAGGAACAGCAGCCTATCACTTCTCTACTACAGGGCATAAATCTCTATTCCGTATTGATCAACAAGCTTTCTCAAGGTGGATTGGCGAATCCAGAATTATAAACCTAGAAATTGCAGGTAGGCTTTCAAAATATATAATTCCAGTCGAAACCTAACATTTGGATTAAGCTGTTGAGAAATCGACCGCAGGGGCTTTGTGTGCAAGCGCCAATGAATTTTAGATTCCGACGAAATACATTCGGCCGGACCATATACTTTACCAACCAATTCTTAAGAACACGCTCGCTTTGAGAAGTAACATATTTTATTCATTGATCCCGTTAACTTTACGTCTGAAGAATTTTTCAGTGAACAAGCGCGACATACAATTGCCTGCCAACATAATTAGCTATTAAATCGATACCTGCTGAAATATTTATGTTCATAGATGCGACCCTTTAAAGCTACCTAAGTATATAATCATAAGGATTCTTTACGTTTTTTAATGCCGTATTCAGGAAGAATATACGTCACGCTACTCCTGTAGGGGACTGAAAATAAATGAGCTTTGTATCCCTGAAACCACGCGATGTTCATGAAAACTAACGTAAGTATCGGTTTCATGAACAATGCGTAGGTTTTATAGACTGTTTTTATGTATTGTTTACTTATCTATTTTTTATTTCCTGAAGGGGAGCGACCGAGGAATACTTTCATGGTGATGTTTATGAAGGCTTTGAAATGGAACCTCGTAGATCGATGAAACTGAACACGAAGGAGTTAGAATCATAGAAAACCTGCAGACTTATTCGTAATGGTGATTTCTTCCCTATTGTAAAATTATAAGTAATAGAGATAATCCAACTCTATCTCCAGTGTAGATAATGCATCTGTTACTTATTTAATTATTAAATTCAGGCCAATTCAGACGAAGACGAAAAATGAAACTGAAATTAGATAGCGATCGTACAAAATTACCCTACTGATATTGCAATATTTCATACTCCAAGTTTGACCTAAAGATATAAGTTACTTCCAGAAGTAGTTGGTATTGATCAGCATCATGGATGTGCAAGTATCAATAAAGAGCAGCAATTGATTGAACAGATGTCAAGCGCCATGTGCGGACCCATTGAGCTCGTTTGGACAATACTGTGCTGTGGAGCACGAGTTGTAAGAAATTAGCGAGTTCTTATAAAATACTCTGGTAAGAGGGATAATAATTTGCAAGAAGCCGGATAGTTACCCCGAGCGAGACAAAGTTGTCAAGGGTAAATGGGTTACACACACTATACTGCTTCTCTCTCTTCACTGAATCCTGAAAGAAAGCATTTTCGGAATTTCAGGATTTAGTTACAATCATGAAATTACCTACCTTTTCATACTTTATGATATTTTATGTTTCTGTATTTTATTAATTTGTGTTCATAGAGTTTCTTGCTCGTTCTTCTTCGTAGAAACCACTGTTTGGGAGGAGCATATAGATTCAACTTTTTGACTGACTGACTCCTTGTCAATTTAAGAGTGCTTAACTTAGATTTGATTTTCCAAGTCCGCTGTCCACTTCCAACTTGGACGCTTCACTTTAACATATATGGCAATATTTCAGCGGTAACTACATAGCTTGCTGTTTAAAGTCTGTCTGTAGGTCGTTCTATACTAATTGCACGCCTACCACAACACATTGTGGTTATTTTGTGGTCATAGTGGCGTGTCTCACTGGGTATCGCCATATTTGGGCCAATGGATAAATTGAAGCGTTCAGAGTTCGGCTCTAAAAATAGTTATAAGACATTATTGGTTTGTATTCTAGACATACACGTAGCTGTTTTGATGCAACAATCATAAATAAACATAAGTAAGTAAATATATTTTGTCTTTTAAATTTAAAAGGAAGTACTTAACTGTACTGCCCCGTTGGTCTCGTGGTCGCAAGCGCGACTGCCGAGCAAGGGGTCCCGGGTTCGATTCCCAGGTCGGGCAAAAAGTGTTATTGGGTTTTTCCATTAGGAATTTCTCAGTAGCAGCCCGGAGTTTGGATTTGTGCCCGGTTAATGGCAATAGGCTCGCCCCCTATTACATGGGACCTAAATATACCGGCGAACTGTGGGTGTACCTAAATTGGTGCACCTCTGCCTAACCCTTCGGGAAATACAGGCGTGATGGTATATATATATATATACTTAACTGTTTCCTAATAAAGTAAATACTAACTCCTTACCTAAGCATAAAACATTAATATTAATCCATATTGATTATATGGATTAATAAAAGCTTATCTTCTAAAATATAAGATGCTATTAAGCTTTTCCATAAACCATATACAATTTCAGTTACCATCCATTTTCTAAAATAAGGGAAATATTTTTCATGAACTGAAAAGTACCTACGTATCAATATTCAGTCATAAACTACAAAACTATATAAATAGGTAACTGTAAAAATTCCCTGCACCCAAACTGTTGCTAGTTCAGGGGTAGTAAACCTGTGATGTGTAATAGAATGCAGTTAAAAGTTTCAGGCGACAGCTTATGAGAAACTAGCTTTTGCCCGCGACTTCGTCCGCGTGAATTAATAGTTCCCGTTCCCGGGGGATTTCCGGGATAAAAATTATCCTATGTCCTTTCTCGGGTCCCAGACATCTGTACCAAATTTCATTGAAATCGGTTCAGTGGTTTAGGCGTGAAGAAGAGACAGACAGACAGACAGAGTTACTTTCGCATTTATAATATTAGTACGGATTGTGTGCTTATGTAAAAGTTAGTCAATACCTACTTATTTATTATGCTGCCTCTAGGAGGCTTGACTGTAATAATATGTTCGCGGACGTATAGAAGACGATCCTGTCAGTACGTATAAAGTATTGTGAAGTGAGCGTGTAAATATCGTGTGATTCTGTGTCTTTCACTAATGTAATTGCCCAGTGGGCGTTTCGTGGACTATTGAATCTTGCTCCTGAACCTTTATAGACAGCTGGTCTCGCGGTGGGTACGGTCTGTTCATAACTAAGTAAGTTTTCTTCTAAACATGGTATCCGAGATACGTATCAGTTGCAATACTAAATTATTTATTTTCAGAAGGTTGACGGTCCCCGCAAGCCTGAAAACGGCAATGGTATTGTTTCACGTGGTGCCCAGCGATGGGCTCGGCGCAGTGGCGGATTAACGTATAAGCACAACAAGCACGTGCTTGGGGCCCCTGGTCTGCAGGGGCCTCCATCCTCTGCTGGCGTTTCATTTTATACCTACATTTTATCGAGATTCATCCACATGTCCGAAATCACAAGGTGCGAGCGGTCTGGGACTGGGAGTGACCCTTCATACACCCCCGCAGGGCCGCAGGGCCGCAGAGCCGCCGCTGACGCCGCGTCCGCCGGCGCAATGGATTGCCAATAACGGCACCATTGCGCCTCCCGCAGGCGGATACCGTGGACACGGTCTGTGGACGGTGAGCAATGGGTAGCTCACCGTCCGTACTAGGGATGCCCAATACGATGCAATATATCGAAATATCGATACAGCGCTATACGATATATCGATATTTAATACGATATTTCGGCCCTACGATGCGTCTCGATATATCGTATTCCAATAAAATATCGCATTAACGTATCGAATATTCAAATCAAAGTATAACTTTGTTTAAAATGTACCGTGAAGATCCAATATTATTATCAACATTTCGATACAAGCACATTATTTACTTTATTTGTCTGTGGTAGCAACTTCGGTGCCTTCCGAACGTCTCTTTTCTTTAGCTGGATCCACACTATCAGAAAGCCGTAACAGGATAAATCCACAGCGGTTATCCAAATTATTATTTTTACGCAGTTTGAGTGCTGATAAGTGGCAACTGTAATTTTTTTTAATGAATAAACCAGCCTTCCATACATATAAATTACTTTTTTTATAACATACAATATTTATTGTAAAAATTAAAGAATGGTATGTATTTCTTTAATTTTTACGATATATTTAGTGTTTTAATAATATTTTACTACGAAATTTAATATTTTTTCTACGAAATACCTACCCAATCGATATACTCAAGCGATACCGTCACGATGCGATATATCGATACAAAGGTATGCGATAATATCGCGTATCGATACAAAGCTATTCGATTCGGTTACGATGCGATATATCGATACAACAGACTTTTTTGGGCATCCCTAGTCCGTACGTTATTAACTAGCGACAGACCGTGTCGACGGCGCGTTCATGTTCCGCGCACAGAGGTGTCAGCCATCGGAAGGGGCCAAGCGCTCCCAAAGCGAGCGCTTTGAGGAATGATTAAAAATATTAAAATTTATTTCCTCGAAGCGCTCGCTCCCATGATTAACTTTCGGATAGAGATGGGACTATACTAACTGAAATTATCGATAATAACTAGGTAATAAGTAGAACACATTGTTATAATATACAACTAGCGGCCCGTCCCGGCTTCGCACGGGTTTGGTTTTTTTTTTTTTTGTTTTATTGTAAATCCTTTGCTGCACCAAATAGATGAATATAATCTGCCGACATATGTACCTATTCAAATTTTTTTATTGTTTAGAAAGCTTATGATTTCTCTTCGTTATGTTTCCCATTACTACCCCCCTCCCCGCATACCTCAATGTTTTGTCGGAAGTTTTTCGTAGAAATAAGGCAATGAGGTGTCCATCGTTTACGTCAATGGTAGAGAGTGTCAGACTCTTACTGACTAAAATCACCTGCTCTGAGCCGGGATGGGTCCCGGCTCAGAGCAGGACGTATAGGTAACGTAGGAGGTAACGTATTGCGCTCAACGGTGATGCTACCTATGCGATAAACAATTTTATAATTTTAATTTTTGCCAAAAATAGCGATACTAACTTCTTAACTAAGAATTAAAGATGCGGCGTTAATCTTTAAAACTACGCAACGGATTTTGATGCGGTTTTTTTTAATAGATAGAGTGGTTAAAGAGGAAGGTTTATATGTATAATAACATCCATTAAATAGCGGAGAAATAGTGTTATTTTTGATGTTTCTAATGTGATGTGGTAAATAATTTCATTTTTTCCGCTTACATTGCAAACGCAGGCTGAACCCTACGAGATTTATCAAAATAATGTACTAAGTATTGTACACATTGAAAAGGCGTACAGAAAACTCCGCGATGGTATAATATGTCTATCTCTCATGGATATCCCACAATAACATTTTTTTGTCATTTACTTTTTAATTAATTTATTAACTAATTTTCGAAGCGATTTTAACCAATACAGCATTAATCCTTATCCAATTAAATACCTTAAATACATTGTTGATTTAATATGGCCTTTTACAGCATATGATTTTAGAAGATATTACAGATTTAAAAATTGCGTGACGTAGCGTTTGCGGCGTTGCGGGCCGCTATGTTTTTTATATACAACGTTTACAGTTTTTCTGTAGTGTAGTTAGTATCAGCATTGCACCCGTGCGAAGCCGGGTCGGGTCGCTAGTTCTCACAACTAAAAAGATTAAAAAATCCGCAAAGAACTAAAATCCGCCAAGACAAGCTTAATTCTTTAGCATTAATGTGTATTGAGGCAGGCATACTTCGTCAGATAAATTTCGACGATAATATACAGGGTGTTTGGTGCATCGTGTGCCAAATTGAAATGGTCGACTGAGGGGTTCATCTGCTATCCTTTTAGACCCCTAAACACTTCTCATGCCCTGTGTATTATTTTTCATCGACTTTTTAATGTTTTATAAAAAAAATACCAAAATTTTACATTCAAGTACATTTTTTTTTTAAAGTACACGTCGTAGACTCTGTATTTTAATTTTATTTAGATGTGCATTGTACTATAGTACTTTTAAATTCAAAATTAGTGACATTAGCCATCTAGTTTTCTATTCTTTTACTCGCAAAGTTTTGGACTTCAATTAAAGCAGTCCATGTTACAGTTATTTACATGGCTATAAAAAAAAAAACAAATAAGACCGGGATCTAAGAACTTCATCAAAAATTCTCTAGTCTATCCTCTTGCTAGTGATGTACCACATGCCATAAAAATCTTTTTACAACTTCGTGAATTCGCTAGAATTGTGAACCGAGTCACAAAATACAAAATTACAAATTATGGTTTAAAAATTTTGTTTTGCTTAAATAACACCTGAAAAACGTATTAAAACATGTTATCTCACTCTTAAAAAATTAAATCTGTCTCGTACCTCTCTTTTTTGGGGAAAGGGGTACTAGAAATAATAAAAAATGCATTTTTAACATTTATTTCATATTTTTTTGCATATTCTGTTTTAATTGTTGGCCTCTATTGCGAATACGAAATAGATGTCTGGCCTGCGCCAGACATCTATTTCGTATTTCCACAGTTGTGGTACGAAGTCGAATTTTCTCCTTAATTTTATTGAACGCCGTTTAAATGCGTTGAAGTAGTACATCCCTAGTCGGAACTTCCGTGGCGTATACTAGTAAAAAGTCTAGCGGAGTTAGGCCTGGGGAACGGAAGCGGTCATGCAATAGGGCCACCAATCCGCGCATTATGGAACACATTTTCATGATATTCCCTCACAGTCGAACGCCAATGCGCGGGACTGCCGTCATGCTGGAATACTTTGGACACATTTTCATTACATACGGGCACCTCGGCCACTAATTCGGGCGCGTCATTTTGAAGGAACTCCAAATAGTTGTCGCCATTGAAGTTTTCGGGCAGGTAATGCGGTCCAACTACCTGATTCCAATCACTCCTGCCCAAACGTTTATAAATAAATAAATAAATAAATATCTTGGGACAACTCACACACGGCTATCTGATCCCAAGCTAAGCAGAGCTTGTGTTATGGTAACCAGACAACTGATATACATACTTATATAATTTATAAATACATACATATTATAGATAAATCACACCCAGACACAGAACAAACAATCATGCTCATCACACAAAGTTTGTCCTGGGTGGGAATCGAACCCACGACCTCCGGCTTAACAGTCAGGGCCACTAACCACTAGACCAACAGGGCCGTCGTCGTTTACACTAACCTTTCTTTTTTTTTCTGGCTAAAAGTCAGAAATCTTTTCAAAGGAGGTTAAAGAGGAAATGCGACTTCGTACAACAACTGTGAAAATACGAAATAGATGTCTGGCCTGCATTCGCAATAGAAGCCAACAATTTAAGCAGAATATGCAAAAAAAATGTTAAAAATGCATTTTTTATTATTTCTGGTACCCCCTCCCCCAAAAAAGAGAGGTACGAGACAGATTTTATCTTATAAGAGTGAGATAACATATTTAATACGTTTTTCAGGTGTTATTTAAGCAAAACAAAATTTTTAAACCATAATTTGGAATTTTGTGACTCGATTCACCACTCTAGCGAATTCACGAAGTTGTAAAAAGATTTTTATGGCATGTGGCACATCACTAGCAAGAGGATAGACTAGAGAATTTTTGACGAAGTTCTTAGATCCCGGTCTCATTTGGTTTTTTTTTTATAGCCATGTAAATAGCTGTAACATGGACAGCTTTAATTGAAGTCCAATACTTTGCGAGTAAATAAATAGAAAACTAGATGGCTAATGTCACTAATTTTGAATTTAAAAGTACTGTAGTACAATGCACATCTAAATAACATTAAAATACAGAGTCTACGACGTGTACTTTTAAAATAAAATGTACTTGAATGTAAAATTTTGGAATTTTTTTTATAAAACATTAAAAAGTCGATGAAAAATAATACACAGGGCATGAGAAGTGTTTAGGGGTCTGAAAGGATAGCAGATGACCCCCTCAGTCGACCATTTCAATTTGGCACACGATGCACCAAACACCCTGTATAATCTCGGAATTTGCTCTGAATAAGGCAAGGAAAAAAATGTTTTAAGTTTTAAATTATACCTACTACACTTTCTATTTTGATGAACTTTCATTTTATACTTTCTACCTTCCAAATTTAAGCAATAGAGGGCCTACACAGGCTCTGTGCTTAGGGCCTCGGAAACTGTTAATCCGCCACTGGCTCGGCGGTACCCGGCCGTGAAATCACCGGCGCTACCTACCTATCTACCTACCTACCCACCCGTATGTATACTGCAGCCGTGTAGACGTTGCATGTCGGACGCAAATGAGCTTGTTATTGTTTGTTGTGATCGGGAAGATATTATAGACGTCTGTACACGTTACTCATTTAGAGATTTAGGATTATGAGCTATATTTAAGAAATATTGGTTAGTATGTCTCATTCACGTTTGTAAATGTAACTGTTTGAGACATAATAAACAATTTTACACACACATACATGGATAAACTCACGCCTTTTTCCCATGGGGGTAGGCAGAAACCACAGAACGCCACCTGCTACAATCCCTACATACTCCTTTCGCCTCGTGCACATCCACACATCTTGTAATACAAGCACGCTGGTGACGAGCACTGCGCACCTGACCCTTTTGAAGAACCTCACCAATAATAAAAACAATTTTTATTTAAGTATACAACCATTATATTACATTATTGACTACCCCTTTTGTCTCGTGGTCGTAATCGCGACTCCTGAGCGTCGAATCTGGGGTTCGATTAGCCTATGAATTAGAATACTGAGCTGCAATCGTTTTTCTAGCACAGTTCACTCAAACAGAGCAGTTTTATCCATTACACCATACATACACCAGTTACTGCAGAAATCTAAAACTTGACGAATATTTCGAGAGTGAAAATCTGGCAACGCCTGATAGAATTGTAGTTTCAACGTAACACGTAAAGCTATCACAAAAGTTGTAGGCGCTGAATCGCTGTTTCATAAAAGAAAAGAGTCAGACTCGCGAACGAAAAGTAAAATAGAAGTTATTCTTCTTTTAACTACAATCATGCTGTGAAAATATCAACTGGTTAGCTATTTGAATACAACAGTGATAGCTCTGTCATGTCACCCTATGGCAGACAGACAGACATGCGAAATTGGAACCTTCTGATGAAATAGGACAAGAAAACAACACAAAAAATAGAACAAATATATTTATTTATTCGTAATGGAGCCATTAACCGAAAACTTATAGTAATTTGTTTAGGTAACTTTCGCTTACAATAACATTTGGTTCAGAGCGTAACGTCAATGGCACTAACAAGTGATATTAAAGTTACTAATTAAGCTAAACGAGTACTTCATTACTTTGTCTTAATAATCTACATCACAACATTGAGCTATTGTTAACTTTAGCTTACAGATTAGTTAGTGGTACTTAGAATTGGTCCTAAGTACCACTAGGGCCTAGGCTAGGACCAAGCTAGTCGAGGTAATATTAAAGAATGAAAGATTAGAATAGAATACTAGGTTATGCCCGCGGCTTCATCGGCGTGAATGTCGATTACAAAACGGAACAAACAAACAGACAGATAGAAATGAAAAAAGTGATTTTTGGTATATTTGGTTAGCTATTATTTTGACATTACAAACAGATACTTCAATCACATTTATTTGTAATGTTTAAAAAGCATAGATGTATTTCATTAAATTGTATTGTCCAGTTGATGAGGCAGTACAATAACGCCTTGCCACATCTCATTGGTCAAAATAATAATAATACTTACATTAACTTGTGCTAATTAACTTCTACCTACTCCAAATATTTCTTGCTTCAAATTGTCGAAATGAGAAAATTAAGTCAAAATGGTCCTTCGATTCAGAAACCATATACCTACCTTAGCTCAGGTAACTATGAGGTTTTCGTATTATTTACAATATTAATTAGCAAATTATTAATGTACCTAAGTGTCATCAAAACATGACACCACTATATACAATAAACTTTACCTACCTACATATGTACAAGTTATTTACTAAAGTAATCTACTTATAAATAATTGACAAGTATTTAGTTTTCGAGTTTCTTAAAATAATAATTTTGTTACTTTATTCTTCCTTGTCATAGAATAAGTAACTTTACAACCTAGACACTTTCTTTATAAGGGTCGCAAAAGTCTTTTTAAATTTTAGTTCAAACACGTACTTAATACAAGTGTGACTCCTTCACAAATAAATATTCTGATTCTGATTCTGACTTTTCCAACTCTCAAAAAAGAATATTGTGTTCGGCTCTATGTTCAAATAATTGTAGAGCAAATACCACAACAAGTGAATTAATCAGGTACTAATTCATATCAGCACCTAAAATGCTAATTAAAAACACTCTAAATTGAGCCAATGTACTACTTAGTACATTACCTTAATATGTGCGAGACATTCTGCAAGCACGATCCAAGGAGCGATTGAAAGTTGCAGAGACATCATTCGCACAAAATAAATATTTGTATACTTAGTCCATTTGATACACTTTTGAGAATCCAAACATATTTTCTAGATATAACTCCAAACCAAAATCAATTTATTTAAACTTTCGAATTTAAGCACCCACTGCAAGGCATTCTCTGTAAACAGTCCATCAAAAGTCTGCTAAGAAAACCAAAGTCTTTCTATGCAGCACTAAAACACTTTGACTTCTTACAAAATCCCCCAAAAACCTGTTCATCATAGGAACACATCATCAGCTCCATCCTGCTTGCCGGTGATCATGTAACTGCGCGAGTTCTTGGACGTGAACAGGTACGGCGCCCGTCTCGAAGGACAGCGGAACGAGCGGAGCAACACCGGAGGCACGTTATCTGACTTATTGCCTACTGGCTCCAAGAGGTTGTTCCATAGGAGATTGGCGGCTAGAAGAGGAAAAAGAGGTGTCAAATTTTGTTTTGTAGTAAGAAGTCTTTAGTAGGACTAGCGAGAATCTGAAGGTTCCTTTAGATCCACCTCTAAAGGTTTCCGGAAGTATTCGGAGCAGTAACACACTAGGATATACAGTACCCAAAGCGTGGCCCTTCTGCGAGAAGTGGAAGCAGTCGTGCGTGATGTAGGACTGGTGGATGACGAGCGGCAGAGGGCGCGTGGGCGGCATGGGCGCGTTGAACAGCCGCATGAACGGCTGCACTATCACGGTGAAGTCGTCGCGGGTGTCGTAGCGACCGCTGTCGATCTAAAAGATAGCATAACAATGAGAAAATCTGATCACAACGGTCTACCTTCTTCTTTATCGTGTGGGCAGTAAGGTCTAACGACCCCACACACCCCAGTGTCAGAGTTTCTAAACCACCTCAAGGGCCCTCTGACATGGTTACCGATGTCAGTGATGTCCAAGATAAACTTAAAAAGCACATAAGAATTAGGAAAAGTCACATTGGTGCTTCCCCGTGCCCGGTTGTGAACCACTGGGCGATCACGACACTCTACCTACTTAGTGACAAGAACTGGACACTACCAAATGTATAAGTTCTTCACAGGATCATAAGATTTACCGCAGTGTTGCTAAGTTTCCCAACATCTGGCGAGGAAGAATTCTCAGCCAAGAAACCTTGGATATGGGTAATTCCGCTACCTACATGGTACTGACAAAACTTGATTGGTAAGTCAAGTTGAACCAGTCAGTGAATCATACCAGTGCAACTTCAGCCTTCTGGTAGAGTCGTGCCATACGCACGAGGTCGTACAGCTCGTTGCCTCCCTGGTGGTGGAAGCACGTGCAGAACAGCGAGTGCATCAGACGACACATCATCGGGCGGAGCACGCGGATCGATACTGATACATCTGAAATAGAATACACGAGATATGTTTGTTTTGGGCACATTGGTAGAATAAAAAACAAGGCTTGTCGTGCTTCTGTCCAAACATTTACATGTAGATAACTGCAGATGTATCAAAGTCAAAGCAGTTATTTCAATTAGACCAGTTACAGTCACAGTTACATATACAGTAAATTGAAGCTAATTGCTCGTTCCAATTATATGCATTTAATCCATTTCATCAATATTAGCAGTTAAAAACCAAGTACTTAATGTGAACTCACCTAAAACTGGCACTAAGTTAACGATAGTCCTTGGCAGATGTTTCTGGAGGTAGTCCAGCGCTATGGACAGCTTCTTGGCATGAGCAGCGGGCGACCAGGAGAAGGGGTTGAGACAGGAGGCTGAGCACAGATCATTGGCCCCGATGAACACTGTCACCATCTTCCAGTCGTTAGCGATGTCGATTTCCGAAGATGACTGCATTCGAGCTACTACGATCTGGAAGGTGGATTTTACAGTATATGTTAAAACAAAATTAGTAGAATATTAACAATTACTCCGTAAGATCGCTACGAGTGCTTTTATGGAGGTACAGAATGATCAAGTCACAATTTTGTCTCACTGGACTCCAAAGACCAATTTGCAGTACAATAACAAGTGAAGCACCAAAATATGTTTACTCCACAAATCTTAGCAAACAACTGTGCTTACAAAATCAGCATACACACAATGATTAACATGCTTATATTAAACTTACAACATAATATGACATGCTTGTGTCACATCATACATTAGTGATCAACAACTCGTTTAATCTTCACTTATAGTTGTGACAATAAAATGAGCAATCAACTCACTGCGTTATGTTACTAAATCACTAACATTTAGTACAAAAACATGGGCATGGAAATATGCAACTTAGTTAGTAATGAGTACCATCATTGTCACTTATTTGGTAACTAGATTCAGCCCGCGACTTCGGCTGTGTGTGTTAATTTACGTCTTTGGTTACTGTTTTTCTTCCGTGGGTCTATCTATCTATTTATCATCTCTCAATATACCTATCTATCACATACAAAGATATTTTTTCCAAACCGTCTGATAGTTCCATTAGATTAGCGTGTACAAAAAAACAACTAAAAACACTCTTTAGCTTTCTCATATCAGTCGAGATGGTTAACAAACTAGTGCGAAGGTGGCGCTGACCTAATTCCATACAAAAGCACATGTCATATCAGGGTCATAGCGCCGCCGGTTTGAGGTATATCCTTTGTAAAATGGTCTGAAGGGCTTGTCCAAGAGCAGGGACTTCCAGCCCTCGGAAAACTAAACCGAATAGCATCTTCCAGCCTGGAAGATGTTATACGATTGGTAAGATTTTTAATTGCGAAGGTGTTGAGAAATTTCCAAGTTTCCTTTCAGCTAGAGGTGTGGAAACAGTTATCATTTTTTATGATAGTAAGTAATGGTTTCCTTTATTGCGTATGGTTGGATGATTTCGAAATTTAGGAAAATATCAATAACATACAGAATACTGTGTCGAAACTCAATATTACATACTCAAATAAAAAAAATGGGAATGGTCATATCTTTCGTTCAATGTCGTCCAAAATCTTAACGATGAGAACTCAATTTCCATCACTGCGTATTTCTATATATAGAATCGCTTCACATACAACAGCCAACAAACGCACAAACGCACATACATCATTAATTTGTGAGCACACAAAAATGTGGTAACGTTGATGTTCGGGTCACGCCACGCTCCATAAGTTAAACAAAAATGATTGCTTACACACATTTGTAATCGTCCAACTTGGCAAATAAGTACACAGTCGAATGTGTAGATTTAGTGATAGTTTGATGTTTCACGCCCAGACCAAGTTTATTTAGTTTACGCACCAATAAATTGAACACACTTGACCGTTAAAGGTTTGTGCAATCTGTCGCGGAATGAGTTGATAATACTATACAATTTTCAGAATTGGGTAGATGACACCACTAATCAATTGACACACTTTTTATGAGCTGTCAAAACGCGATTCCTCTATAGATCTTGTATGACAATACTAAACCATGACGTCACTTTTTTGTCAACTTAATTCATTTATTTATTTATTGATTTCACAGCAAATAAAAATCGATTTTGAATTTTTTATTACTATATTTAAAAATTCATCGGGTTTTCAGGACTAAAATAAAGTGTTTTTTGATGAAGAGACAATGTCTTGGAATTGTTGGTTATTGGTGTCAGCTACCCAATTGTGCGCCGACTTTGAGTTCTTCTTGAAAGGGTCATCAATCCAATTTGGCCAGTTTAGTCAGAGGCTTATTTTGCCTCATCGAAACTAGTCTTACCAAGCTATTGCATTTCATCAGCATTACCTACATACTTTCCAATGTGGAATGTTAATCAATCCACGTTAATCAATAATCAAACTGCTATATACAGTTTGTAGTAATTATGTAGTTTTATCGTTTCTATTTCAAATCGACAAGCTAACAACTTTTGGCCATCGGAACCGGATTGGTCAGATTCAATATGTGCTTCTTCCTCTCTCCACTGCCTCGTTATCCTAGTGGTCCTAAGCGCGACTGCTACGCTAGAGGTCTTGGGTTCTATTCCCAGGTCGAGCAAAGTGTTATTGGGTTTTTCTATGAAATTCTCAGTAGCAGCTCAGAATGATAATTCGTGCCCGGTTAATGGCAATATGCTCGCCCCTTATTACATGGGACCTAAACATACCGGCGAACTGTGGGTGTACATTGGTACACTTTGCCTAACCCTTTAGTATGTAACTCCTTTCTTCCCAACATAGCTACTCCACGCTTACCTTCGCCTGCTTCAGCGCATCTTCATCGGACGCCACGGGGAAGGCTACGTTGAACTTGGCGTTCCTTGTGAGCCACTCGCCGGTGCCCGTGGAGTACCCTCGCAGGTTGGGGTTGAACTCCTTCAGGATGTTCGGCAGCGTCAGGTACTCCCGCCATGAGGCGTCGCCACCTGCGAAATGATGAAGGGTAACAAAATAAGCGGAGTAGGATTTTTCAATGATTAGACGGGGCCCGTTAGAGCCAGGGCCTGCCAGGGTTGCGGAATTTGTTCGAAAGAGTCACCGCGGCCCTGGAACGCAAAGGGCATTAGGAGGAACACGGATGGGTTTAGTTAGTAAGACACACGCCCTTCTGCTCCACCTAGAGCAGAAGAAGTCATTAGATGATTTCCTATCCATAAAAAAAAATAGTACTTTAATGCTCAAGTGGATTGGGTATAAATAATACGTTGTATCCACGATCAAACTCAGAGGATTATTTATGTGATCAAGTAATCATTAAGTACGGGGTGTAAAAAGATAATCCATAGCCGTCAACTACGCATGCTACCCGTCAAACAACGTAACAAAATATTGCTGGGAAACGGCTTTTTTGTGTGAATATCATTGTTGATGTTATAACGTAACTCACGCAAAACATTGAGCTTACAGGTACAGATGCATGTAACAGTATTTTTAAACTTTTGTTATGACATTAAAAACTTGTTTTCGTAAAAAAACGTTGGAACTTAGACATTTTCCGTTACCTACATTTTTTTGCACTGATTGACGCTGAGATGAGATTGCGACTAGATTGTGAATGTATTTAATTAGAAGAATTTAACCTTTAGGTTTCGAACCACCTCTTACTTGGCGCGACAATTGAGCTCATACTACGCGTATAAGGATTTCAAAGTCAAAGTTAAATCATTTATTTCAAATAGACCATTGAGAGGTACTTATGAACACAGAACCTCATTACAGAATAAAAATAATAATAATATTGAATCTAGTTGCTCATTCCAAAAGGTAGTTATGTATGGAGAAGAATAGGGTAGAAACTCCATACATACTCTTTTAGAAATGTATTACAATAAGTTTTACAGTTAAATTAATTCCATAAAAACATATCTACTAATGTAAAGTCGATCTATCAAAAATAAAAGTCATTCAAAGTACTACTACGTACTGCCTACTATAAGTGCTACAAATTAAGAAATTAAAGCTAAATTAACTGTAGTATTTAATGTCAACATTGTGACTGTAGATGTCTCGATGTGTCGGTTGTCTTCCTACTCACCTATCATAACCACTTACCGACGTTATCCTTATTAAACCTGTTACATTGTACAAATGATAACCATCACGACTTAGTTACCATTCAGCTCGCACCACTGAATAACACGAGGAAGTGTGAAAAGTGCATAGATCTACATAATGTACTGTCAGAGTGCTTTTATGTAACTCGTCCTATGTTGTATGTTTACATACAAAACATGACGCAACTGTTTGTTTGCCTGTATTAATGACATGTCTTCTTGAAATACCATTAGTTTGTAGGTGGCCATAGGCGACTGTATCCCCTGGGAACGAGGTCACTGTGCCCGTAAGTTTAATCTAGTCGATTGAAATACAACTTTTATTACTATTTCGTCTAATTGTTACTGTGTCAAAGCCGCTTGTCAACACTCGCAAAGAATATAATTATGAAAACTACGTGAGCCCTCGTCAAGTATTTCTGATATATCATAGAAAACTCAATTTAAAAAAAAACTCATAGGAATATCAAAATAAGTTTGGATAAGGCTAAACCAGCCAGAGTCTCTAAAACACCGTATTGTCCATAATTCTAGGCTAACTGCTGACTATTGAATTTGTGAAAATAGGTCACTTCGTCTATGTTAAGAAGTTATGATCGGTGTATCAATGTGAATAGTGTGTTAGCGCATTCAGGAAATGGCTGCGGTCAGGAGCGGCTTAGGTTAACCACAGGCAGTAAACTGATTGAATGTTATGGTAAATCGTATGGCCTACGTTACGTACCAGGCATCTGAAGTTGATAAGCTTTAAGACCATAGATACATAAATGTACATAAATACCAGAAATGGTACAGTCCGTCGTGAATAAGGTAAAAGATTATTTATCGGTGCTGTGCTGTGCATAGAAGACACAGTTGAGAAATTATTCCTGTGTTGAATAAGCATCACAGTCTCAATGCAGCATCTCTATTCACAACACGTGTACCATTATCATGGATGCAATTAATACTAGCATACTTTTCCATTGTCTCATTATCAACCCCCCAAACACTAGCCTTTGATGGTGCCCATAGAAGCCATGATGCAGGTACAGCAGCGGCCAGGTCAACATTGTGAGATAAAGAGAGAAAACTTACCAGCACACCACGAAACTCCTCGATACTCCACAAATGCTCCTAGCGCGAACTCTTCAAGCGCCCCGCTACCGGCGACCAGGGAGTCACCTATCGCTGCCACAACATCGATGTCTCCGGGCCTCAACCGGTGGACTGAGGTCGGCCGTTGTGGACTGCGGCCCCAGGAGAGGGCGTCCTCGCAGGGGAACGGCACGGATGAGGGTATGGCGCGCTGGCGACGGACGTTCGACTTCCGAGATGGGTAGTGGAGGTGCAACTAGAAATAAAAGAAAGTATTCATAAGTAAGAGTGCACCTGTAGGACAATAATAGGCTGGTGATACTGTTGTTATTTCCTTTGTCCTTTTAATATAAAAAATATACACACACAATAGCAATACCAATAATAACAAAAAATAACATTTATAAAGTATACAACATAGTAGCCCACTGATAACAGACACCGGGTCCAAGCTACTGGTAGTCAGGGCTCATAGAGAGAAATGTCCTAACAATCTGGTTCGTGCCCTGAATTAATGCCTTCTGATTCAAGCCCTTAATGACCTTGCGAGAGCCTCCTAAAAAGTTGTTCGAGGGTCTTAGCTATTACGCCATTGTTCAAGATACTTGATCTGCTTAGCTTTTTATTACTACTAATAAGGAAGGGTTTTTAGGATTGGTGGTCTACATCTTCACATTAGGAAATTCGTGATCACTGACCTGTAACACAGCTATGAAGGGTCAATTTTAATAAGAAGGAAGCCTAAGCATAACTCGTTAAACTGAGGTAATAAAAATTATACAATAAGGTTATTATTTGATGGTGCGTTTAATGTACCTGCAGCGTGCGTAACTATATTATTTGGTAATAGTAGATAGTTTTAAACAACTAGCTCAGCCATTTCGGTATCGTAGTCGTTGTTATGAACTTCTGAACGGAAGTATTTTAGAGATTTGTGCCCGGTTAATGGCAATAGGTGAGCCTATTGCCATTAACCCCCTGTTATATGGGACCTAAACATACCGGCGAACTGTGGGTGTGTGCATTGGTACACCCATGCCTAACCCTTCGGGAAATACAGGCACGTATGATGGTATGTTTTTTAAGAGTCCTTGACTTCTTGCTACTGCTATGATCACTGGTCCTTTGAATGGTGTTAGTATGGTGTCATAGATGTCCATTATATTAATCGAGACTTGAAATTGTTTTACTTTGACAGTGAACTCTGTCCCTTAAGTCTTGTCAAGTTCGCTTGGAACGTTGTCTCGCCTCGTCTAGTAATGTCACGCCTACATACCCATCACAAGAAGACATGTTTGTTGTGTTGACTGTAATTACGTAGTTTAAACACAAGATGCATGTTTTCTTTTATTACATAACCAATTAACATTTAAGTACTTGTAATTGCGAATCATAAATTCTATTCACGTAACTAATTGCTGTCAGCCGCTAAGTTAACGGACCTAATTAGGTATATTATTTTCTGCTACATGACAAATAGACTAAAAAATACAAGACAGAAGTGGACCAAGCCATTCATTACCGACGATTTATATTTACAGTGGCGAGCAATGTGCAAGGTCGGTCATTTCATTGCCGCGTCCTCATAGCGCAGTTTTCCGGGCCTCAAGTGTAATGTTACGGTAACAGCGTAGCGTTGCACACTCGTGCGCGCTTTCGGCGCCTATCGTGAATTTAAAGTGAGTTGCATCATTGAGCGCATAAATTGTGAATCCTTGGGGTTTTTCTTATGTTGAAGGATTTGCAAACTGCTTCTTGGCAAGATATCTGGTACGATCTTTGCATGATTTGGTGTTCTATTAGTACGCACTGCCATTAGTCTTCATGGGGTAGGTCACCAGGCCTCTTATAATATAACTAGTTTTTGCGACTTCAACCTCGTGAAGTCGTGAATTTTATTACCTACTCACTAAGATCGTCAATTTAAAAAAATAACAGCCTATGCAACTCAGGCATAACGTAGCTTTTAATAAGCAAAAGAATTTTCAGAATTGGACCAGTAATTACGGATATTAACCCGTTCAAACAACCAAACAAACTCTTGAGCTTTAAAATATTAGCACCTAAGTCTACTTGTTAATACCTAGTTACATAGTTTTACGGTAAAGAGTGTTATGTAAATGTAGGTACAAATTCAAGCAAATACTTTGTCAAACTTTTATACATAAGTACATATGTACTATTCCTTCTCGTGACATGTGTGGTCTTGGTTGTGGCAACAGCCATGAGGATATTATGGACATTTAATCGTTTGACTATTAAATTTCACATAGGTAGGTACGTTACGAGTAATAAACATTTACTGCCGAATTCGTAATAAATACAATTGAATACGCCTTCGCTGAAAAGGCATATTGAATGTAAAATGATTTTTCGGTTTTTTGTGACACTATTTTAACTAAAGGACTAAGATAATGGTAACCTGGGTACTTCCATAATTTATTAGAAAATTCTGTGAGATGAATTTTACCTAGTGTTTGTTATAATTTTTTTAAATTTGTGTGTCCTGGGTCCAGTTAGGACTTTACACTCCTCTAAAACAAAGATTTTTGTTTTTCCTAACAGGCACACAATATTTTAAATTTCAATGTACGTTTCAAGTTTAAGTTTTAAATAAAGGAAGGAGAAATTCTTAGGGAGGCGCAACATTTTTTTTATAAAAAAGTATTTCCACCAAATCACATCAAGTCATAAATAACATAAGAGTACAAACAATGTGGGACATACAAGATAGCATTACGCACTATTATCTTAAGATACGTGAGATGAATCCGTAGCTGTCGTGTTTACATAAATGCTGAGCTTTTTCCTCCGCGCGATCGTAATGGCACTCCGATGTGTTTGCCAATTCGTTTTATTATGCTACGCTACGAGGAAGTGTGCCACATTTGAAGGTGAAGAATAGCGTACTCCCTTTTGCCAACACTCGATTTTGTAATACTTGAAATATGGTAACTAGAAGTCGTTGACACTGATTTGTGATCATGTTGTTCTTGCGTGGAAAAGTACTGTGGCATCCTTCATTCGTGCAATTTTGAACAGCTAATGTTGCAAGTCCCGTGGTTACAGATGTCTCTCATTAATCAAGTTCTGTCAGCCTTTGGTGAGAACGCTAAAAAATCTAGTAAGTACTTACAAAATGTTAATGTTAGACTAATGTCGCTAGCTATCCTGGCTAAGCTATTAGCTGCTGAGCTGCGTGTCGTGGGTTGGATTCCCGCACGAAACCAATATTTGTATGGCCTAGTTCTCGAGTCAGTTTTCGGTTCTAGTTGTTTGTGTATGTGATTTTATATGTTTGTAAACGCGCCCACAATACAAGAGAAATTCCTAGTGTGGAATTAGATGTTTTAAAAAATTAATAAGAAAGAAAGAAATCTTGTTTGGCTTCGCGATTAGTGAAGTGCGACAGTATGAGGCCACCTTTATAAATTAAAGATTTTACGAGTAAACAACTTGCGCAGCATAAAAAACACGAAACACCTGTGTTGTTGATTCATTAAATTCACTTCAACTAAACCAATTTCAATCCAATTTAATCTACTACGCGCATGATTCGACTTTAAAAATATATTTCATTCAAAGAGCAATTACCTAGCGCCTTTTTAGGTGCCATCTAATTCCTGGCCACATAACACTCAACTAATTGTCACTTACTGGTTCGTATGTTGAAACGCGTGCGCAAACTGATTGAGATTCATTTGGCGCGTAATGAGAAAGCGTGCGGCTATCAAGCGACGCTTTTAGATGCGCGCACGCAACGCGCGGACGCGAGCTGACCGACAATTTGTTGGTGGAAGACGCTGGACGCTCGTGTCTTAATTAATTAGGTGCATAATAAATTATAATTATTATATAACTGCAAACGAATGATTTATAAGATTGGCAAATGTGATTGTAAAACAGAGGTAGGTAGGTATTAGGCCTAGAGACCTATTCTCCTACTCATTTCAATAATTTAATAACCATGGATACCTAACAGGTTTTAAAATAAATATTGCTTTTACGTAAGAAAATTTGAAATGCCTAAAGTCTACGAGTAAAGAAGTGTTTAAAAAAAAAACGGCGGTTTGATAAAAACGCAGCGTTTGGAACGCCCGCGTGTGTACATCCGTAGGCCGAATTTAGTGGGTCAATAGACCTGACTTGTGGGTAAATCGTTTAACGACGAGAGATAACTCAGCTGTGTCCCAGGGCTGCTCATCACATACATTTGAATATCTTCGTAAATAAATAAGAGAATAATGACAGGTAAAAAGATATACCTAGTTTGTATAATAAATTTTCCATGAGTGCTTACTGCGCTGTCCTAGTTTTGCACAGAGATAAACAATTCTTTAGGCAGAATAAAATGTCCCTGCTAACACCGAAAGAATACCTAAATACAGGTGATTAACTGGTTATCGACTTGCTTAATGAGAGTTTCACCATTAACAAAACCAATGAATGAACAGATAATACTAGTTAATTCAGTCAATATGATTCGCAGTATACGGGTACCAACCAACTAACCGAAACATGCCACGATGATTTGAGTGGGTTTCTTATCCTACGCTAATATCTATAGCTACATATATGGAAAGCCCTAAATTCCCTTAAATGTCAGTAAGATTTACATAAGATTAGATTTTATTAGTTTTGGTAATGTTTACGTTTATCAAAAGCTTATCGCTGCGATCATCTTTTATGAACTGCTTATTCTGATTCTGAAGTAATTTTTACCTATATCTCTATGTCTAATATAATAGTACCACACTTGACCATTGGTAACCCTACACTCGGTAAGTCAATGCAATTAAATGCGTACCTGCCTAGATAATATTTCAATTACGTGTGTGCGTGCGTTACATAAGCGTTACTACAAAGAAATAGTATGATGTACTATTGACCTTCTTGTGTTGCCTGTTGACTAGCTAAGAGGCTACTTTACATCTAATGTGGAGGATATTGATAAACGCTCGCGTAATAGAGAAAGCTTAGTATCTATGAGGAAGAATATTATATTTGGAGGCATTTCTTTTTAGGGTTTGACCTGGAATCTGGATTTAGAGAAAAGCATTCTGGTATTGGAATGGATGGAAATTGTAGAAGATTACAAAGTACAGACAGCTTTATTTTCTGCGTGAGTGATCATCCCTTTTCAGGACGCTACTGCCGGCAATGGCAGAGGATTACAGACAAGGGTAAAATAAAAAGCAAAGCAACCTAATGTAGTCCTTGGCATTGTTACTATCTCAAGTTCATGCGGTCTTGTTCAAGGAGAAAATCTTGCTATTCGCAATAAAACAACTAACATTAATTAAAACGTAGCCTTCATTTAATCTTATGTGCAATTATTTACCGCGGTAATAAAAAGAATATAACGAAATAAGATGTTTGTTCCGACCTAAAATGTGCAGAATTTCCTCGCTCTCATTGCAAGCGGATTATACTTATTGCGAAGTATACTGAGATGATTAATAATGATAGTAAGTTGGTAGTGCGGGCTCATTAATATTAATATTTAATTAAATGTCAGAGTTGTTGGTAATCTTGACACTTGATTGCTAACTGTGTTTTGTTTGAAAGGAAGATCAAACACGAGTGAATGAGGATGGGTAACTCAAGTGAGATTCCAAATCATGATTGATTGGCTTCAAAAGCGTTTTGGAAAGAATCTTTCGATGCTATTGAATTTACATGTTTTGGTTATGAATAGAAATGGTTATAAGATTAGAAGGAAAGATGAATGGGCTATGTGAAAGATGATAGTTATTACTGATGATAATTTATACTGAAATCAGCTATGGAAGAAGACATAGTGTTCCATGTGTGTGGTGTTATAATTGGGATTATGGATCATGATGATTATGGATGGAGGAATCATCCATTCCATAGTCATCAGACTATGAAAAAGACATTTCGCTTATGTCACTGATAAATTACAACTAAATTGATAAATTACAGAACGATGCAAACGGTTCGCCTCAAGTTCAGATTTTCAATTAAGACTTTATTCTCTAGTTGCATGCAACAAACTCACGCGAACAGAATCACAGCGATTACATGCATTCATAAAAAAAAAAATATTTACTTGTTTTAGCTGTAAGGCACCTCCCTACATGCTATCAGCTGATAGATAGGTGCCTAACTACTATGCTATCATCAATACTAATGAAGAAGGTTGGTATATGAAACCATTTGATGGTTCGGCCAATGTGAAACAGAATACAATGGATGAGTCACTCATGTGGTACGTGGTTAAAGATGAGGTATTAGGCCATGACCATCCTTTTCTTTGTTTGTTGAAATAAAAGTAATGCGGCCAACTGTCCTAGATTTCAAACTGTCCCACATATCACAAAACGTTTGGTTCCCACACTGGTCTTCAGTCACTCGAGTGTTGCCATAGCATAAATGCTATTGCTTACTAAACTGTTACCAGAAAAACATTCAGTGGGTGAGACCAGGCAGTTTTCGCGAACAATCAAAATCACGCAATATGCAGGTCTGTACCTAATGTAGTTCACCAATATATTTTTACGAACATTATAGAGTTCACACAGGAATATCTCACGTGTATTAAAAATGACTGTTGGTTTAGCGAACAATAGCTGTCTTGTCATAAACCAATACGCCAGTTTCACACGATTGCAATACTCGATAGCTGTAGGTGATCCGTGAGAAATACGATTTGGAAAATGGTAGAACATTTATAAAATTTCGTGTATTGCATAGTTGCTCAGGCAGTGAATTGAATTGTATTTCGTCATGCAGGAAAGATTTAGCATCGATCAATCAGAGATGTTCGCAGACTGTGTGTCTGTCAGTCACGATGCAGGTCACGATTGCACGGAATCTGTTACTCGATCAGCAGTGACAGTAGAGTATCTACTAGTGTAGCGTCACGAGTAGCGTCGTGATTTGTTCTTGTCTTCGGACTTCCTTGTACTAATGAGAGAATGCAGGTGGCTGTATAGCGTAGGTCTCGTACAACATACTCGTATAGTGAACATTCCAAGGTTAATTGAGATACATGATTGATTGAGTCTTGCAGAAGCATAAAAAGTGCGTGTTTCGGAGACGAGTAAGCCCGAAGTTAGCTGCTTAGTGTCATAATATGACAATCTTGTTCAGACGCAGCAAGTAGCACAAGCACGTCATAGGTAGTCACAGGTCAACCAACCCGTGGGATCGAGTTCCATTAAAAAGTTATTACACCTACAACAAAACAAGAACGGAAACGACATTGGCATGTATTGGCGAATGTTTTATGTAACCGGTCAAATATTTACACTAACGTCAGAAGGACTGTGGATGTGTGTCGATGACCAATTATGTTTCATGTAACATTAGATAAATGTATAAAACAGTTATCTGATCCACCTGTTAGTGGACTAGGCCGTGAAACATCTAGCAGTCTTTGGGTATTATATCACTGACTAGCTTTTATCCGCGATTTCGTCTGCGTTTTTAATGTAATATACCCTATAGGGGTTAACGTCCTATTGGCGTAAGAAATTTCAGAACCGGACTTGTAGTTCCGGAGAAATACAGTTCAAACAAAAAAATTAACTCATCAGCTTTATAATATTAAAGTGTGGGTGGATTAGTATGAAAACCAGTCCATGTAAGAACTAAGCAAGTATTACACCTAGGAAATAATGTTCAAAGTTAGTAGGTCAAACACGAGATGCGGCTATCGGTTAATGCAGTAGTAGTAGAAAAAAGAAAAAATGATGAAATAGCTAATACATAATAATTAAAATAGACTGTCTCTGCACAACGAATGGTACTGATCCAAGTTCATAAATTCTTTTAATAATAGAAAGCTACAGCTACTACCGGGCACCATAGGCATAGGTACTTGATTTACAAGCGAACGAAGTCGCAAGAAGACGCTAATTTTGAATCTTCGACTTGGTGCATAATGAAAACAATAAACATAAAGTTACATTAATGAAGATGTAGGCAATCAGTCATCCCGTGAAAGCGTCGGTGAGGGCGAGAGGTGACGGTGGTTAGTTGGCAATAGGCTAACCACCTTTGTCGTAATCAGTCGCGGTGCCGGCGGGTGCTGGTTAATGGCTAAAGATCATCACTTTAACCCCGCAGTAGGAAAACTTCGCAACCTACATAATATATACATCTTTGTTTTGAAGAAAA
Organism: Caradrina clavipalpis; assembly: GCA_932526535.1. Classification (NCBI taxonomy): domain Eukaryota; kingdom Metazoa; phylum Arthropoda; class Insecta; order Lepidoptera; family Noctuidae; genus Caradrina; species Caradrina clavipalpis. The sequence goes on from OW052096.1 coordinate 971,733, forward strand.
ATGAATTATTAATATAAAATTCGACATACGTCGTTAGTTAAAAAAATTAAGTACTTACGTAATAATTATCACATAAGTACCCATTAATATTAAAAATAGACTGTACGTCAAAAATTTTAGAATGAACGACCAAATGACCAGACATCATAATCGTCGTATCCATAAAAATCTGCTACAGGAATGGTCCAAGGAGCGTCCCTTGCGGAACTCCATGACTAAAACTTTGCTATGAACGCAAACGTTTGCAGTTTGCTACTCACGTAGCGTTTGTTGGATAGCAAACCTAACTTTCCTTAGCAATCGTATAACAGCTTATTTCTATATACACAAAAGCTTTTGAAGATTTAAGAGGCGGAAGATTCTGTATGGAATTTCCCACAACTGTTTAAGATTGAGGTTGCCTGTCTACACTAGGTATATCAAAAATGCTTGACAGTTTTGCCGAATACCTCGCTAGCATAATCGCTGCAAGTCTAACTTGTAATCTGTGGGAGAGTAATGGTATGCAGTGGTGTAGTCACGTACATTGATGTAATAAAAACGTGTTTCATTTGTTTATTGTCAAAAATATAATCTTGCAAACCCGTTCTGTGTTCTACGATGTAGGTTACATCCTAGAAACCGCAGTTTGTCTTGCAATACCTCAGATAGAGTTAGTAAAGCTCCGCGAACTTAATTAACATTGTTTAGCATATACGGATATCTTTGTTTTTTCACTTATATATCTAGTGTAACCTAAAAAATTTTTAAATAATAGGTAGCAACGTATTATTGGCCTACTGCAGGACTAAGGCCTCATACAAAGAAAGCACTGATCACTACGCTTGGTAAGGGTAAATTGGCCGATTTAAGACTTTCATTATATTAACAGTAAGTCCGGGTTTCCTCACGACCTTTTCCTTTACCGATGTGAGTGATAAGCAAGACAAACTTAGAAAGTTCATATGAATTGGAAAAAGTCTAAATTTGAACCCTCTAAAGAGCCACTCAGGTCTCGATCCTGCCTGCCGGGGCTGCGGGTTGTTCGAAAGAGGGCACAAGAAGGGACATGGATGGGTTTTAGTCAATAAAAGTCCGACGCTCCCTCCCGCCTTGCCCAGGGCGGGAGAAGTCATTTGATGATTTCCCGTCCGAAAATGAAACCGTTGGGTGATCCACGACTTTATACTCAATCAGTTGTAATCTTATGTCTTTTCTATTAAACTCATGCTATGAAGGTAAACATCGAGAATCATACTTGCGTCGGTTCTGTGTTACATTGTTTTACTTCACGTCGAATACGAGATGATTGTTTGGGTATTTAGTAATGTTTAAGCTTTTAATTTTAAACTTCAAGAACAAAGTCATTATTAATCCTTCATGAAGCAAGCATAAACCAGTTAGTCACGGTGGTGACTACAGGTTTATCTATCTTGCTTAATTAAAATTTGATTCATATTACAAATTCTCAAAAAAATACTAAGTAACTAAACCACTGCCTTACTTAAATATAAAAGTACTCATAAAAAAGACATAAAAAGTTTAACATTCAATATCTAAAATATCTTTGACGATTTCGTCATTGCCCCTAATTACAGGTTGAGTACTGGTGCGTGCTCTCACACAAAACTCGCTAGACACATGGTCGCCAGTTAAAATTGTGCTCGTCATATGCAAATGAAGAGGTGACGAGATGACGAAATAACCATTCAGCCTGCACCCGACCTTGAAGAATGATAGCTGTACCGGAGAAAGGAAGCTCACTGAACTCTTTCCTAACCTTACATTTATACGAGTATGAGCTACGGATATTTCCCAATACACGAGGTAGATATAGAGTACATACTTACACTCGCATTTGAAGTCTGAAGGTCAGTGTTACCAATAAGTGATACAAAATAATTTTAGACAGGTGTCTGTAATTTAAATCCGTAACATAATGTACGAGTAAAAAAACTTTAAGTGTACAATTACTTATTCTTTGTTTGTAATGAACACAGTTAATATGAAATGTAGTGAATAAAATAAAACATGATAAAGAATAAAAATCCGCTCATTTAAAATTTTCGTAGCTATTCGACAGTAAATACTTTTCCATCGTATCGTTATTATACTGCATCAAAAGCGTCCCAGTCGATTGAGCTTAGATTGCGCCTCACACTTTATCTATCGTTAAGTTCAAAACTGGTTGGATTACAGTTTACACATTGGAACACGTTTGTTGAATCGAGCATAGCATAACGTTAACTAAATTGCTCCAGTTATATGAAGCCTGTACATTTGTATCTTACGCCCAAGCATTTAGGAAATCAAGTTACATTCCGACTAGATACAGAAGAAACTATAGATTGACCTACATCTATAAAGTCCAACTTTTATCATATTGTCAGGTATTCCGTCTTCCCTACGGCCAGGAAAGAGCTAAAGCTTTTAAACAAGACAAAATACATACTTAATTATGAAATTGAAAGGTTTAAAAACCACATCCGAAGGTTCGGATCAGCTGACAAAAGCTTTAAGCCAAGGAGAAGCAAAGAAGTCACTGTCCTTCAACTTAACATTCTGGCGGCCACGGCCGTTAACACTGACTCTTAATATAATCGATTAGTAGCGAGAATTATTTAAAGTGTTTCCGTAATAAGACGAATAGATGTTCTTCTTTATTGTGTGGATAGTATGGTCTTACGACCCTACTCACCCTAGTGTCAGAGTTTCTAAACCACTCCAAGGGCCTCTGACATGGTTACCGATGTCAGTGATATCCAAGGTAAACTTAGAAAGAATAAATAAAACGAATAGATAAAACCGAGATAATCAGAAAATAATGGTTGCAAGCATCTTGTTCAATGAACGACTTGCAACCTAATTTTATTTGAATCTATCATCAACACTGTAACTATGAAAGTTGATAAAACAATGCTGATAAGCAAGGCGGGTAACAGCATCATTTAAAACAACATAATAATACGCACAATTACATCGTAATATTTTAATAACAGTGTTCAATTCTTGGGAGACGTAACACAAAAGATTACAAGATATGGTAAATGCTAATAATTTACAACGTAACGTAAGCTGACGCGCCTGACACATTGTTCACACGCTTAAAATCACTTAAAATTTAGAAAATATTCTATCTACTTAATCACTTAAGACTTGCGAACCAGTCACAAGAACTAATGACCCGATTACATGGGATTTCCAACCGTACCTACAACCACAAACGTAGCCATGTAACAAATAGGATACACCTGACGATTGACAAGCTAAAATATCGAATTCCAAACTTACATAACACCCAATAGAGGAAAAAGTACTATTCGGAAAGTTCAATCATGATGGCCGTTTGTTTGTTATACAGATAGTACTTAATAATATAAACTTTATGGCAAATGTCAAGGAACATTCGGTCAATCAAGAATTAGCGTTTGAAAAGGGCATGGGTGGCTTAGTGAAAACAATCATTACTCGTGAGAATAAGATGTTTTATTAGCCGCAGATGTGCTTTCAACGCAGGCCGGATTAACATAAGATACCAGTTTAGATAAGTGATAGTGGGATGCTGTGTGCCGCGGCTGTGTCCGCGAGATTGTATCGCGTTTTTTGTTTAGATTATTTTTTGTGGCATTTGCGTGTTGTAACTCAAATATTGTGCATCTAGAAGCTTAATTTATATTTGCTTTTTAGCCAATACTTTTCATAGAATAACTAGACAAAGATTTTGTCCTTTCGTCAGTAGAGTTCACTAGCAAAATTAATGGGAGTAGGCTATATCGCATAGGTACCTTATTATGGATGGAATCGAACAGGTAAAAGCATGTTAATTATATGCAAGTTATAACTTAAGCTTTATAATTTGCTAATCAGCATTCTGTGTTAATAGGTATTGCCAATCGGGGCGGTAAAAAGGTAAAACAAGAACATTAAATTTTCAGGAAACTATTACTGGAGCTGGACCTACTTACAACTACTGCACTACTTCAACATTTGATTTATCGCTTTTGTAGAAATAACCGTGACGTTAGTTTATGTAATGTTTGTTTAATTTAGTGTTTCAAGTTAACAACTTTCAGGTGTTGATCGCTTTCTTTATCTTTAAAATCCTAATACGGTGTACAAAAACAGAGATTATGTAGTCAGTTACAAGTTGACAAACTAACAATGGTAGAAACTTGTGAGTTTGGCGACTGGTTTTCGTCTTCCTCAAAATGTTATGGTTAACCTATCATATAATTACTAGCCAAGCCAAGTCTAGGGCTGCCATCAATAATGTTTGTTCCAGCTACAAACAGCAAGATAGACATACAACATTTTTCTATACTTAAGTTACATTATTTCTCCGTAACTTTTACGCGGTACTTACGCAAGCCCTCGGCATTTTTATAGATACGAGCTTAAAATTACAAAAAAGCTGTTTGTTGGTCTTATTAATGTTGATATATTATGTATTTGTATCTATTTTGAGACTTCCCGTGTTACCGGTCTTCCACCGTGTGGAAACTTTGAAAATGGAACTTATTTCATTAATTGAGTAATAAAACCGTAATAGGCAGTTAAGAGCTACGCATAGGATTACGTTATGGTAGTAAATTATAGGAGTACCAGGTGTTTAGTGACCAAAGAATATCAATCATTTATGAACAGATCATCATGTCTGTATATTGTAGAAGGGTTACGTTGTACCATTGCTTCATCCATTCATTGTCTATGCAACAGTATCATTCATTGTAGTGGAGCGCCTGGGGCGTTAAAAACATGAAAACCTAGGATTTCTGTTACAGTGAATGAAATTTTATAATTCAAAGTGGAATGTTTAGCTTATAATATATACAAAAAAGTTTACCTATTAAAAAATTGTGATCTCGATTAGAAAAAAAAAAATATGAAATTACTATCATTTTGATAGTTTAAACGATACAATAACTTATAATATTAAGGCTGTAGAACATTTTTCTACACCAAAATTAAATTAATTTATATATTCATATAGAGATATTAATTAGGAAAAATAAATAAATGAAGGAAAATGAAAGAAAAAAAAACAGACTCCGCATTCGGCCACCGAATGCGGCGGTCATTGAGGCGGAGCTGTACGAGGGATACAGAGAGGCGAAGACCGCCCTCAACGAGGCCATCTCGCGAGCCAAGGCTCAGGCCCGCGAGGAGTTGCTGGGGACTCTGAACGCGGATCCGTGGGGGCGACCTTACAAGACGGTGCGGGACAAGATCCGCACCTGGGCCCCCCCGCTGACGCAGAGTCTCCGGCCGGAGCTCGTTGAGGACGTGGTGAGCGCTCTGTTCCCCTCGCGGGGAGAACATCCTCCCCCGCCCATGGCTCCGCCGCCTGCGATGCCGGAAGCGGACCACACTGACGACGACACACCAGAGGTGACTGGGGTAGACCTGAGGGTGGCGGTACGTAAGCTGAAAGGCAAACATACCGCCCCGGGACCCGACGGCTTGCCTGGGAAAGCCTGGGTCCTGGCCTCAGAGGCTCTAGGGCCCCGATTGGAGGGGCTCCTAAGCGCATGTTTGGAGAGGGGCCAGTTCCCACTTCGTTGGAAGACGGGGAAGCTGGTCATTCATTCACCTCATTCGGAAGCCTGGGCGCCCTGCGGACTCTCCGTCCGCATACCGGCCCATCGTGCTGCTCGACGAGGTGGGTAAGCTCTTTGAAAGAGTTATTGCGGGCCGCCTCGTCGGGCACCTGTCTGGGATGGGGCCGGACCTTGCGGACTGCCAGTTCGGCTTCCGCAGGGGGCGCTCTACGGTGGATGCCATCTTGCGCGTGAGAGCTCTCTCGGCGGGGGATGCTGTGTCCCGGGGCAGGGTTGTGCTGGCGGTGTCGCTGGACATCGCCAATGCGTTTAACTCCCTGCCCTGGTCCTGCATTAGGGAGGCACTCCGGTACCACCGGGTGCCGAACTACCTCCGTCGGGTGGTCGGGGCCTATCTGAGTGATAGAGCCGTGATCTACCCTGGTCGAAATGGTGAATGGAACCGGCGAGAGATGTCGTGCGGTGTTCCGCAGGGATCGGTGTTAGGGCCGCTCCTGTGGAACATCGGCTACGACTGGGTGCTACGTGCTGACCTCCCCGAGGGCGCCAGCGTAGTCTGCTACGCGGATGACACGTTGGTCCTGGCGCAGGGGTGGTCGCACGAGGCGGCGGCCGATCTTATGACACGCGGGGTTGCGATAGTCGTCGAGAGGATCCGGCAATTGAGTCTCGAGGTGGCCTTGCACAAGTCCGAGGTCCTGTGCTTTCATGGGCTTCGGAACGCGCCACCTTCGGGATCCCAAATAACGGTAGGAGGGGATTCCGTCGGCGTCGGGTCGACGATGAATGATGATATATTCGTAACGTTGTCATTCCTTTATTTATTTTTTTAATAACACCTATATCTGAATTGGTTTCGGAAGATGAACCCATTTTTTCACAGATAAGGCAGCTGTGCTCATTACTTGTACTACTGGTCCTTGATTCATCCATTGTTAGAAAACTGTGATTTTACTTTTACTCTCAAATATATACAACATGCGCAGAACACGTGTCATTTATAACTAAAAAGTAGCTAGAAAAATGTCGTTTAGTTTTGGAGCAGCTGGTGTTGCCGTTCTCCCCTCTCCACGTTCTACTACCTGTCCAAGGTCGTTATGACCCTTCATACGCTCCAACATTTTAAAAAAATATTCATTTATGTCTATTTAGGTATTATTCAACGTATAGATACGAAAAAAAAATTACTTCAAATAAAATTACATGCTCAAGTATTAATTTTTTATAGTTTTTGTTTAAATAATAAAAAAATCAAAAGCACAAAAAAATTTTGGGTAAACTTTACACTTCATAGTATAAAAAAGAAAACCCCCCCTCGACCATTTAAATTCATTCACTGTAACAAAAGTCTGAGGTCAAAACCCCCAGACACTCCACTATTGCTTGTAGCCGCATATTCTTTCCTGTTTGCAGCGATTTCAATGTCATCGCTAGCTGAATCACTACATAAATCTCTTTCATTAGATATTTATAAAGAAATCATTTGTATACTAGCACTGATGCTCGAACTAAAACATAGAAAATAAGTTTCTTCTTTTCATTATTCAGATTCGGTATTCTCATTTTATTCATAAGAGTCATCCTTCTGTTCAATTCTTTGAAGATTTCTTGGAGCTTTTATGTCACCTTTCAACACATCTTCTTCTTGGTATTATAAAGAATGACCTATAACACACGTTTAATCCACCGGCTCGATAACGTAACGTACGAGTTTACGTTAGATAAAGCATCCAATACGGACGTTAGAATGTAGGTCGAGCAGCCGGCCTAACTCGAATGAGGCTGTTAGCCGGTGGACCTGCACTGGGCCTACTACTATGTTGCGTTACCTATCTGTAACAGCCCTATTACTTTCTTTATTAATACCGTTTGAGTGATAGCTTCATGGTTGACAGTTTACGCTGAAATATTGTGCAGTAGCATATGGCTCTTATTGTTAGTACATTTAGAGATCGTTTTAGTGTTCGTCTATCTACCACGATGTGGCTTGACTTCAGTATTGTCCAAACTCCAAGTGTTATTTATTAACAAATTGTTGAATTTACTCTATACTTCGAAAAATATAATAATATTGATTTTATTATTCAGCATCCCTCATGTTTTTTTAGTTAAATAGCTAATCTCATACGAGATTGCACCGATTTTTTATGTAAACATCGTGAGGATTGTATTCAGAGTTCCTAGATTATTTGACCATGACCATCCATTAACCTTTTGCTAAGCGTTCATTTTATAAACAATTTATTTCTAAACCATTTTGTTATTATGGGTGTGTGAGTAGGCATCACCGTTCTAATATTGAGTAAGAAGTTCTGGAAGGATTTAATTCAAGGATACAATAAGCTTTCTCTTTTCGTCGACATTGTCTTTAGAGCAAGGAGTTTCCTGTTTTAATAATGGATATTTATGGGCTAATATGATGATGATGTAATACAAACTATCAATGGTTGGTGACTTCTTTAAGAAGAGGGTCTAGCAGCCCTAGGCAGGCCCTACGATAGTGTCGTAAGATGCTCAACGGACGTCGTAGCGTAGGACAGTAAAAGTTACGTCGGCTATTGTCGGCGCGGTCATAAAATTTAAATTTATTATCTCCACCCGTATAATTATTTGCTAAACTACACTTTTGCCGAGTTACCACATAGTCGTTGATCAATATACATAATTTAATACGAACGTACGTTAACATGGATTGCGAAATTTAGTTTTTTTGGAACCGGTTCTCTAACGTTAATGTTTTTGCAAATTGCCTAATTAAAAAATAAATAAACACTTAGTAAGTACATAATTACAAAAAGATTTTTTATTTTAAATGTCGAGGTTCTGGCTGACGAGAAACGTCAAAGTAAATAAATAGTGAATGTTCTTGAATAGGCGACAATTACGATGGCCAGCAATATGTTTATCAAAATGTCATTTTACGTAGAAAGACATTTTATACGCCGACACGCCTGGCAATTAATTTCACAAAAAAATTCGTCAATCTTTTCTTGTTTATACAATCTTTACGGCGAAAATTTAATAAACAGTGAGTTTAAGTAAATAAGCTATTATTTATAGTTCTGTTGTAAATCAATGTTTTACAGCACCAGCACTCATACCACAATAGCTAATTGAATAATACGCTTTTTTATTACCCGACTACGGCGAAGCAAAAAGGAGGGTTACGAATTCTTAATATTAGTATCATTGAAACAGAACAAAAATGAGAATAACATTGTCAGCTAAGTATTACATCAGAAGCTTCGCCAAAAGCTTTACGTTAAACTTTGACGCTACTATTATTAACCAACAACTTAGACTAGTCTTTATTGTTTAACAAAAAGCCAAAGACTCCTATTCTTTAAAAATCTCTCTCAGTGAATTAAGGAGAACTGTCAATCCCTAAAATCGGAATAGATAAGCATAGATACAATAAACAGACCGGTATCAAACACAATAATTATGTAGGTGTGGTCAACTTCAAAGACACATAATTTAGGTGAAATAATTTACCTTATTAGAGACTTATTTATTATCACAAGTTGCAATTTGCCTAATTAAAAATACCGGTTTCTTAAATTGATCATAGTTTAAGGTATTTTTGATTACGCTTAGGCAACGGCGTAACTTCATCTTACTCAATAATTTAATAGTGCTGAGCAAAAAGCAGAACATGTTTGTAGGTAAAGCTTTTCTGATGGTTTTACGTGCAAAGTTCCTTCTTGCGTGCCTACATGCATGCTATGTATTACATTCGTTTGAATAACATTATTTTTATCTGACTTAAAAAAGCTCAGAGCTTTAAGCTTAATTTTTACCGCTTACAGAACTTGTACCTTCTAATGTAGCGTTCGTAATTTTTGACGTTACTGTAATAAGCTCTGAATAATCTGCTGCTTACCTACTTAATAAAGATTTTTATCTCCTTTAAAAAAGATTAGTAAAATAATGAGTTAAGTACTTGCTACGACTTACTAATGTTATCAAGCACTGTTCATAAACGAACATGTTTATTTACCCGAAATTCCTAATCTCTATTCTAGAGGCACGAATGAGTTTGCCGGTCATATAAAATTAAAATTGAGTATAGCATCACTCGCGTGTGAAGATGAAACTTCTGGATAGTGTAGTTTATTTCTCTTAATTGATGGGAATTATTGCTCGTAAATATTATGTATTCCTAAAGAGACGCATTAAAGTTGCACTCATATTTAAGTTTTGTCGTAAAATGTAAGAAAGTGTATTCGTAATGTTACTTACCACATCACTGAACGGCGCGATCAGGTTGCTGATGTTGAGCGCTAGGGCTTCGCTCACCAGCAACAGATAGACCACGGCCAACCACATCGTGGTCACATCACGCACCACTCATCACCACACAACACTATCACCACACCTGATTACTATCCTAGATTTAACTGGACATTTAACTATTCTTTCATTTTGATGCAAACTATTCATTAATTATTTAAACAAAATAAGAACTCTATATTTTGCTATAATTCCATTTTTGAATATTTTTGTACCATAAATATTTTTTTTGACATTACTTTGTTTTTTTTTATATTGTTTTCGTACGCGTCTGGACGCGTGCGGAGTTTGGCGGGAAAATGTGGGCGCATGCGCGGCGGCGCGCCGCGCGCCTCATATTGCACAATAGATTAACGTGAGGCCGAAGGCCGACCTTAGAACTTGTCCCCTAGAAGGCTCCGCGGAGGATATCGAAAGGATTGACTAATGTGGAGTGCTAGTCTGTGTCAGAGGCGCCGACTACGGGGTGGCAACCTGTTTCTAGTACACTTTAGTCTCTAAGAGCGTTGACATTTTACCACTGTCCACTGTTGACATTTCTGGCACACGCTGCGTGCGCGCTTCATACTAATGAGCAAATAAGTTCATAATACGATTGCGATGTTATTTTCTCTTTGAGTTATTGTGCACAAATAAAATATGAGCACTAGGAAGTGCTTTCGTTGTGCACAGGTAGAAGTAATTTTTAATTAAAACATTGTTGTCAATAATAAGTAGAGAAAGTGCAGGAGCTAGGTACCTAGGTACTTAAGTGTAAAAGTAGACATGATAAGATAAACAAACGGTAAGTATGACAATAATTATGCGTCAAGTGAATTGAGGAAAACGTTAACTAAATAAGCTATCCGGCCATTGATTAAATCCGGCCTACCTACTGTTGTTTCAAGAATTTAAATTAAAGATGCCTATTTTATAAATATTATATGCCTATTACTGAAAATCAAAATCAAATCATTTACTTATTTCAATTAAACCATTTTACAGGGACTTTTGAATGGTCAATAAATCAGTCAGTCAAAAAGTTGAAGCTATTGCTCATGTCATACAGTAGGTAGGAGAAGAACGTAGGGTTTATAGGGTTTGGGTTACATTTAGGTACATCATTGATATAGAATCACAAGTTATACGCAACGTGCACACAACTTACAGGTCTAGAATAAAATATTATAAAACAATTTCAAATAACCCAGGCAGCTAAAAGATGCTCAGTCCCAACTGATAGCAACCGTTCAGGACCATGAGGTTCGGATCGGCAACCGCCCCTAAGATGACCCACTGACCCAATATTTAGCTAAACCATTTTTATAAGGAGCCGAACTTTACTGTGGCCGAAAGATTCGAAGCATGCGCCACTATCAGCAAAGCATCAAGCTCTACCTAGAGCTTTCGAGCCCTGCCAAGTATCTAACTACCAGATGATAAAATATAATGTATTCCTTAATTCAATGCACAATGGTAGTTTTTCCTTTGATAATATAGGTAATTAGGTATCTACTGTACTGTGTGTTACCGTAGGTAGGAACTGCCTCGTAAGCCTAGTGGTCGTCGCGACTGCTACGCTGGAGGTCTTGGGTTCGATTTCTAGGTCGAGCCAATGTTATTGGGCATTTCTATGAAATTCTCAGTACTAGCTCGGCGTTAAGATTATAATAGGCTCGCCCCCTATTACATGGCACCTAAAACATACCGGCGGGCCGCGGCGAGGCGGATTGTACATTGGTACTCCTCTGCCTAACCCTTTGGGGAATACAGGCGTGATGGTGTGATGTATGTACGTAGGTATAGACTTAACTTGTAATTAAGTAGTACCAATACAGCAGCCCAATGAGCCAGCATCATACAAAACAAGATATCGTAAATGTTGTAGCAGAGTTATGTTACCATGTTCATAAATTAGGACAAGCATCAAATTAATTGTATTTATCACGATTAATTAGACAAAGTAAACGTACAGAGTCATAAAATTGTTAATTATTATATAACAACGGATAGGCTTTCCGGTCACACGGCTTTAAAAATGAGTGCCAATGAAATTCGCGAGTACATGGGAATAGAGAGCGGAAATTAAAATGTAACTAAAACGATGTGAATAATATCCCTAATTACTTTTGTCAATGTTATTTAATGACATGTCATAAGTTCTAAAAGAAAGAATTGTCTTACTTTTACGTAAATTAAAAGTGATAAAATTAATTAAAACCTCTTTTGTGTTTGGCCCATCAAAACTCATTTCAAAAGAAATTTTGCTTTTTATTGTGTGTTAAAAAAAATACTGCTTTAGGAAGCGAAATTCGAGAGAATACAAAACTGACTAATAAAAATAAAATTTATTATACCGTGATATTTTAGTTAATGGTGCTGCTTATTATCTACCTCATGTTTAGCTGTAGTACCTAAGTACTTCAGCCACATGATTTTCAGCTGTCGACGGTTTAGGTAATTTCGTTCTCCGTTAAAGGTTTTGTGCAAATTTATTTTATTTTGATAAATAGATAAGTTCTACTTAATTCAGAAATTATTGAAGCATAAAATTATCAATTATACGCACTCTAGCATTACTAAGAGGTTCGTATGATTAGGTGCGAAATAGCACGTTAACACTGGCTGGAAAACCAGTTCGAAATTCAAAGATAATCATGGATTGCTGGAGCCGTCAGCAAACCAGCCAGTTTGTAATGCTACACTAACTCAGTTTCATGTCTATGGTTTCCGTTCATAATATAGGTCTACCGGAAAAAGATTGTTTCCGTATTTGTCTAACGCGATTATGGCATAGATTTTTTTAAAAGGTGCTATAATAGATATACCATACCAACCGAAACAAAACATACCGGCAAACTGTGGGTGTACCTACATTAGTACACCTCTGCCTAGCCCTTCGGGGAATACAGATGTGATTGCTTGATGATGGTGCAAAAATATTCTTATTGACTAATTTAGATCAATGGCTACATCTATCTGAATATTCGCCTCTGAACAGTAGGTACGCCATCCCACTACCTACTACCCCAGAACAGCGAATAAACATAACTTCTGCTTTTTAAGCCATATTAGATAAATCGTGCAAGAATAAGATTTATAATCACCATCTAGCTTTAATATACACTTATAAATTATTATGTTAAGGCGTAGCCAAAGCGGACATTAAAAACATTGTAACCTTTCCTAGTCATTCTCCGAGTCATACATACTTATTAGTTAATATTCAGATTACCGTTTTGGAAAGTTAAATACCTACGTATAGTTTCAAAATATGGCCATGAAATTAAATCCTTATCCGGTTACTCCGTTCGTAATGACAGCCGTCTACGGGTCTATTGAGTCATACTTGTAGACCAAGCCTCGACCGAGGTATAGCAACCACAGACATTGAATCATCTTTTCTCTAAATCCGCACCGGTTTCACACAAGGAGGTAACTCAAAGAAGCATGCATTTGGGTTTTTACGTTGTCTCCGAAAGCAGATTTGTAAGATTTAAAATGTTGCATTCTGTAAATCTGATATAATTAAATCACCTGCGATTTACGAAAAATACGATGTCACAATTTATTTCGCAGGAAGTGCAGTTCATAGACCAAAAACCACTAAATATTCGCTCCGTAAAAAACTCAATTTCCTGTTTTTAACCAGATTTTTAGAAAACTAACATTAGAAAGTACATATAAGTAGGTACCTACACGCAAAAAACCGCTTCCATTTATCTTTACCTAGCTAATAACGATCACCGCCTAGGATTGTTGACACAACATGACGAAATCACGCGTTTTGAGGTTTTTAGCAAACTAACGTGTATGGTAATTATTTCCGCCACGTTAGATAAAAAAAAAATATTGTTACTCAATATTCATATTGAATCTTACTGACAGATTTGTAATAAAACATTCACATAATGAGAAACGACAACACTGTTCGATCAAACAAATGCCTACCTAGGTAATGATTGTCAATTATCTAATTAAAAAGATTTTTGACAATTTTTTTTTCATGTTCGTATGTAAGGAAAAGTTTTTAGCCTTATCCTGTTATTTATGATGTTTTCCTATTATGTAGGTATCATTTTTTAAACAAAAGTATTTCCCTCCTATCCACCCTTACTAGACATTTCACAGAAACATAGACCCAATTATAAAACAATGGACTTATATTGTGTGTGATATATTTTTATTATGTGTATGGGTGACTTAAGCTATCGTATTAGGTTAAGAGACCTGTAATGGGCGCTTTTAAATTTAAATAAATGTAAGTACGAATTTATGTAGTTACTTATCATTAAACAGGCCAATGCACAAACAATAAATCACAAGGATTTCACAGCTGGCAATCTCTGATCGCCGGTAGATACCTACAAGTTTTATACTCGCAACACGTACTTACACATTTTTGTACCTACGTGAAGAGTTTACCAATATTTTTCCAAAGTAGAACATGCGCCAGATAGCACCAAAATTGTCTTCTACTTAATTTTCGTAAAATACCATCGCGTCTATATTCTCCGAACGGTTAGGCAATGGTGTACCAATGTACACCCACAGTCCGCCGGTATGTTTTAGGTCCCATGTAATAGGGGACGAGCCTGGGCATAAATCCTAACTACGAGCTGCTAATGAGAATTTCATAGAAAAACTCAATAACACTTTTTGCTTTACCTGAGATTCGAACCCAAGAGCCCTAGCATAGCAGTCGCGCTTAGGAACGACGCGTTTTTTTTAAAAAAAATCGTCCATCATTCTAGCAAGCTTGTAGAAAGGTAGGTCGGGGAGTCTTTTAGACTCGGCTGGATAGTACCTAGATAAAAGCACGGTAATATTGACCGAGGAATAGAAACGAATATTTATTAGCAACAGAAACACGGTGTAAACAGAGGTGTTAATATGTATTGCATAGCACTACATGTCCCACGGCATGCAAAATCAATTTACAATACCATTAACTTCGCATTAATTCAAAATAGTGTGCCATTGAAGAGGTCCATGTACACTTACTTAAATATGCTGATGATGAAGAATTCAGGATGTCATTGCCATTGTGTCCAGTCCTCTTTGTAGCAGTTGGTATGAACAATTGCTTATGTTAGTAAATTTTTAATAAGTTATGTACGGTTTAGTAAAACACAGTCACAGACACTTAGGTTTATAAAAACATCATTTTTAATATTGATAACGAGAACAAATGGCGGCTAACGGTTATGCAATTTGGCAGAATTTATGTAGGTAAGTATGCTTTGTGTAGATTTTGAAAAAAATACAAAGTAACGGAAGTTGTAGCTCAACTCTAGACCCATTAGTAGATACTAGTAGATAGGTAAGAATTGAGGTGCGTACAGATGCAGGATTCTTTCTGTTACCACCATCCACCGTCTAAATTACGTTGAAATTACACATTTTTGCGGCCCCGGTATATCGACGGATATATCACTGGGAAGGCAAGTAGGAAAGTCCTCATTGCAAGATCTTCTTTTGCGATTTTCCAAAAATCGTCTTTTTTAGTTAAGTCAGTATTCCATTAAGCATGCGATCAAGGCCAAGACTAAGATATGTTGACCAAGAGAACAGACTACAAAATAAAACACCCACACATAACATCACGCCAATACCACGGTAATATTATTATATTACCGTGCCAATACTCCGCGATTTTCTAAATTATCGAACTTATTTTGCAAAATCCGCGCCGGCTTAGGTCGGGTCACGCCGAGGACACCGAGCGCATTTGTGTAATGTAAATGTCAACATTATGTCACCCGGTTCACGGACTTCACTCACGGCCTCCAGAACAAGCTCTAATACATAACTTTAATACATTATTTATATATTTTTTGAGTTCTACAATTATCTAATCACTTGGCCAATATTTGGTCATTAAATTGATTTTAATAATTTTGCACACGACCTCGCTTCGTATGTGTGCATTTTCTTACGGGTCTCTAGTTGTTTGATAATAAAATGTAGCCTTTGAGCACTCAGCGATAACATAGCTACCTTTTAGCGAAAGAATTTTCAGAAGTGGAACAGCAGTTCCGGATATTGGCGAGTACAAACAAACTCTTCATCCTTACAATATTAATATACATAGATGTATCCGGTATTGAATACTACTGAATAGTGCATACTAAATGCATTCACAACGCATGTACGTAGGTAATTAATTCCTACACTCGTAATAGAAACTCAACTACACTAAAAGGTAATGTAAAAGTTATGAATGTGAGCCCTTGTGCCTTAGCATGCAATCGCAGTCCGTCACTGGATAAAGGTCTGCCAAACAAGGAGTCTGCATCATACCTATGCTCTTTTATGATATTACGGTCGGGTAATCATGGCCAGCTATTTCAAAGTAGGTTTAGTGCATTTAATTGGGATTATTGGGCAAGATAGCAAGAAAGAATTTTCAAACAAGTTTAAAAATACATTCTATAGATAGATAACTATAAAACTGTCAACAGCTCATAAGAAAAAATACGATCCCACAATAAATTTCTTTTGCTGCCGTCTAACCGGATTCCAAGTTTGGAAAAAGGGCATTTAATCACAAACAACGGTGTTACAAGCAGTAATTAATACATGACATAAGTGTTCCATCGATCAGTTTCGCAATACCTGCATTACGCCATTAGAAAGCAGCTACCGAGCTGGACGGGGTTCCTACTGGCATACCTTAAAAGTCCTAAAGAGTTTGCACAGGGACGTACTTAAAAGTATCAAGAAAAAAAAACAATCAATTGAATTTGGAATTAAAACGTTCTAAATACATAAGATCGCACTAAGTTTTTCTTTGTTGCCAGTTTCTTATTCTTCTTTATGCAAAGTTGAGTGTTACGATACTCTATGACCGTGCTTATAACCATCTGACCTAGGTAATGTAGTTACGCAGTTCTTGTTTAATTAAAACGTTCGACCTGAAAATTAAATCCGATAACTCCAAGGTTAAAATCCAACTATCACCAAAGCCTAGAATAAGCCTATAAATTGAATAATATCAATCTTGATTTCGTTTTGTAACACACGCCATAAGAACGCTTAAAAAAATATGCTAAGTGGTAGATGTAAAGCTTGCCACAGACATCGTGTCTGTGTTAGATGAACACTGTTATTATCTTTAAGTAAGATTACTATAACAGTTTCATTTCATAAGTCACAAATAATCATTGATAATATCTACAAATTATGAAATGAATTCCAAATGATGAGATAACGTCAAAAAAGCAAGCCTAGCCAATTACATAATTAGCGAATCAATCGCGAATGGCATTGAACGATTTGAATACTTAAGCTGACGCCTTTCACGGGGTTAGGCAGAAACTTTAGATTGCTACAATCCTTACACACCATTTTCTTAGTGTATTTTCTTTTTCGTGGGAAAATCCTCATGATCTAACTCCGCCTCGGGGAAGGCAGAGGTGTGTGTCGGACTCCTGCCGGATAAAACTCCCCGGTGTTATTTCAACTACCATTGGCCAGAGGACGGGATTGCTCTGAGCATTCTTCCACGTACCCGGTGGTACGAGATCTGAACCTTCCCTTATCAAGTTACCTAATAAAATGTATTGTTTTATAAAATTGAATGTCCTAATATACAAAAACTGCTAGCGTTGACGCACCATTATCCCGACACATATTTTATTTCGTGGTAGTATTATTTACCCGCATTAGTCTCCTCATCTATATGTATTTAGTATACAAAATAAATAAAAGTTAAAGTGCCTGTTTGAATTATTATAATAACAGCTTATTACTAAAAGCACATGAATATTTACATGGTATTTATACTAAAAAACCTATCATTAAGTTTTTTGTCTGTCTGTTTGTTCCGATTAATCTCTGAAACGACTGGATCGATTGTGACGAGACTGTCACTGGCAGAAAGCTGATCTTATAAGAATTAGCTTTAGGCTTTAATTTTAGAAAAAGAATTAGGGTTCCACGCAAAATCACCGCCAGTAACCAAAATTCAAGCGTACCAAGTCACGCACATAACCTTGTAAACTACATATTAATGTAGATGATTTTATTGCAAACACGGTAGATATACATGACAACATGGAAGATGACGACCGCCGTCAGATTACCGCGATTTCAAGTTGCAAACATTGAGTAAGAAATCGGTTTAAAAATACATTTTATTAGGAAATTCGATGAAGAAGGTCGGTTGTAGGCCGGATCGTACAATGTAAGTAGTACATAAATAAACCCAGGAAATTAGGTTTACTACAATACCAATCAGGTATTGGCTGACTGCTGTATTATTAAATCAGTGGTACCTTTTTTTATACCACTGGATGAAAAGCAAGCCAACGGCCCAGCTGATGTTAAGAGGTCACCACCAGATGTCTTACAAATGCGTTGTCGTCCCAGAGATAAACTTGAAATTCTCACGTGGTTGTGATTACATCGGCACCCATACCGTTCAAACCGGAACACAGCAACGCAGCAAATCTGCTTTTCGGCACAAGTAGGTATAGTGGTAGTACTTCCCAAGACGAGCTCCTTCACAAAGAGCTCTACTCCTGAAAGTACTTAGGCACTTTTAGTAGGCAAAGCCCATTATGTTGGAGAACTGTTAATAATCCCAGTGCACGGGCGCCTATTTAGCGTCCGCCCTCAAGCCGTCCCTGGCTCATCAGTTAACATTCGCGCCACGGCCTTGCGTGTGAAGAATCCACGCATTCATTTTGTTCAGAAACGACTTGACATTATATCTAGGTTGAACGATGTCCGTAAATAAATTTTTTCGACATTTTAACCTGAATCTTTCTTGCTTCATATTTAGGTATCATTTATAGCACTTGACAAAAACTAAATGTAAAAAGGACTTTGTAAAAACTTAACTGAAAAAAGTGTCCTTAGAGTTGCTTCCTCATTCTCTTTTATGAAGACCTTCGTTTTGGAACAAGCAACTAGCTTCAATTTTCTGACTAACTATGAGTTAGTCTGAAACTCCTCGAGATTTCAAAAGCGCCTGATGGTTGATTGGTGGCAAATGGTGTAATTTAAATATATGCTTTGACTTTGATCTAGCCTATACCACCCTATACTATAAGTATGTTACTATAAAATTAAATGTTGTAGCTTTGGTTCAAACAACCGTACGTACGCGAGTTCGACCCTTGCTTCGCCGGTTTTTGATGATCTACATGACTGCCTCGTGAACCCTGGTAAGACCCTGGCAAGTACAGTAGGTAGGTACTCAATGTTTTGGAATTCATATTCAACAGTTGCTCGCACCTCTGCCATGATAGAACCAATGTTTACAAAGTTAGTAAACATTAGCTGTTGAGCACTGGAAATTCCAATTAGACTACTGGCGAGAGTTACTGGGAGGTAGTTGCTAATACGTGATACGTTTATGTACCTACTACGCAGTATCGGTCATACTGGGTGGAAGTGGAACAAATAGGTCTACTGGCCCTTTTTATTCAAATGAATTATTTAAATTCAATAGCAAAGTATCTTCGCACAAAGAATGACAAACCTTATTTAACCTTTTGTAATGTACCACAATAATGTGTTATGTAAACGAATTGGTGATTTTCCTATTACTCTTGACCACTCCTGTTATCCATTAAATAGCCCACTTTGCTCAGTATTAAACTTCCAACCAGCCTGTGCAAACCAGTCACACTTTATATAAAGAATAATTACAATTACTAAATACTTAATGTGTCGTAAATTGTTGAGTATATCATATGAAGTTAAATAGTGGAAAAATACGAAATACTTGTATATTCCTTAATTTTTAATTTTTCTTAGTCCTACTGTCGTTTCTGAACTGATTCTGAGTACGTCAACTGTCACTGTCAACTTGTCCTAAAAATATGCCAATGTCACTGAATCATCGACTGTCGTTATTTGTATTTGCATATATTTTAAGTTTTATCTAAGCTAAAATATTCGTAAAACATGGCTTATTTAACTCAGCCAGACTATGTTAAGTATATTTGTTCCTGTGGACAACTAAAACCCATCACGAGTCTTTATTTCTGCCGGCATTGCTTGAAAATACGTTGCGGTTTCTGCATTTGTCATGAGGTAACCCACTTTTACTGTTTTACCGCATAAAAACACAACCAAATTATATTTTATTTATTATGAAATGTAACTGGGAAAATTATTCAACACTATTCTGTAATAATTCAACCTATCGCACCTTTCTTGATTTGGGTAGAGCGGTTTGACAAGTCAATATGCTACTCTTTCTTTAATAAATGATTCTAAAGCGATATTAAAATAGGCAGCAGAATTTTCATATGTTTTATTAAGCTCTAGGGATCGGCCAGATGACATCAGCCTCTTGATCTCATCAATCTGTACCTGTGCCTTGCACATCCCACTCAAAATAGAAATGACAGATATAATGAAAGTGGCTCAATGGATAGTAAATGGCTTTGGTTCTATTACCCCTTTAAAGCGTTTTCTATCTACTTCTGGCCTTTAAACATTACTTACTCTAAAGCATCCACATTTATATATTTCATCATGAAACTAAGCTACTTGAAAGGTTAGTTTCTTCATAAATATGTCAATTCTGTAATATCTAGTTTAGCAGTCATAATATTATTGTCATTACCATAATATGGCTATATCTTAATTAACCAGTTTGGTTTTAAAAGATTTTTCTAAGGATCTACCTCAACACCTTGGTGATATCCACATAGTCAATGATTTCAACACATAATTTTTGAAATATTTCTACCCTCATTTTCAAAATACTTAAAACCACATGATAAGACTATAAATTATGTTCTTCTGCAGGTGGACTCCCACTACTGTGCAAACTGCCTCGAAAACATGCCGTCATCTGAGGCCCGCCTCAAGAAGAACCGTTGCAGCAGTTGCTTTGATTGCCCGAGCTGCTTCCACACCCTGTCAACACGGGCCACCATGGCCCAGCCTCGGCAAGTGCTGCAGGACCCAGCAGCCGCAGGAGATGCCAAGGTGGAGAGCAAGCAGCCTAAGAAGATGTACTACTTGTCATGCTTTAACTGTAGGTGGACCTCCCGGGATGTTGGGATTCCAGATCAGCCGGTTGGTGAGTAGTCTTGAACTGTATGTAACTTGTAACTTTATTCAAACTCAAAGTCTGTTCTTCTCTGACTTTTCCTACCTACCTGCCAAATCTCAGCTTCATAGGTCAATTAGTTTGCAAGATTTTTGCTTTTATAACATAAAATAGATTGCTTTGCTGGCCTATCCAAGGTAAAGTTTACAAGTTACAATAGTGAGCAACATCCTACTACTATTATAAAGGCGAAAGTTTGTATGTATGGATGGATGTTTGTTACTCTTTCACGCTTAAACGGCTGAATGGATCTGGATGAAATTTGGCACAAAGATAGATTATAGTCTGGAATAACACATAGGCTACTTTTTATCCCGGGAAAATGTACGGTACCCGTAGGATAACACATCAACTGTGACGCGGACGAAGTCGCGGGCAGAAGCTAGTACCCTATATTTTGCCCCATTACAGTAAACATTCACTTGAAGTTTATAAACTTCAAGTGATATTTTAGATATTTAATTGAAAATGTTTTTTTTATCAAAATTTCAAAGTTTTTATGTCCATATCTCAAAAACATAAGAAATCTTTTTTTTTTATTTAGCCCGTACTGTCCCACTGCTGGACAAAGGCCTCCCCCAATTCCTTTCATTTGCTCTTTTCCTGAGCCACCTCGAACCAGCCCTCGTGGCAATCAGAAATTAATAAATATTATTATTGTAGCGTCAGGCGGTTGGCCGGAGCGTACAAACCCGTACGCAGCGCGTATCAACCAACTGCTGGACTACTACAAGGCGATAGCCATGCAGGAGAAGCAAGAAAAGATCGAGAGGGAGAGGAAGAAGTTCAACATCAGAGGGAAATATATCACTCTTACTGTAAGTATGTCAGTTTTTTATTATATTGAAACATAAATAAACATTTATTAAAATAAACACTTAATTTTAGCCCTGAAAACCTCATTCATTTTTAAATAACTATAAAATTTAATTTTATTATTGCTTTGAAATCAGTAAATAGTTAGTGTAGTGAGATAACAAAAACTGACGTCATGGTTTTGTATTGTCATACAAAATCTATACGGAAATCGCGTTTTGACAGCTCATAAAAAGTATGTCAATTGATTAGTTGTGTTGTGTAGCCAATTATAAATATTATTGGAAATTTAGAAGAATGAAGAGCAGGGTGAAGAGTTCCTCAGCCTCCATTCGAAAGACAGGTGTTATACCTAGTTAGTTACACCGTCCCAAAATGCCGATAAGAGCCATTGGGCAGGAATTGCCGTAAGAGTTGATGTCGGGATTGGGATTTTGTACAAATGCTAATGTCGCGGTGAAGGTTTATGCCGCGATGTTTATGTTACAATAGATGTCCCAACAGGACTACTTTAGTACTGTAATGATTTAAATTCCATTGAACTTTATCCACCAATCATCTATTACAATACAAACCCTTCTTTCAACCTCTAAATCCAATTAAAATGCAAATACACCGATGTCTAGGACAAGACGGGCCTGACGGGCGCGATGGCACGCAACATAGCGGGCTTGCCGTCGAGCGAGAGCTCCTCCTCGGCCATCGCGAGCTTCGTGCCCAGCCAGGCCAGCGAGGAGGTCGACGAACTGCCCGACGATATATACACCAAGGAGGTCAACTTGAATCAGAGTTAGTGTTCGTTTATTGATTTTTTAAGTTCTTTTTCAGATTTATAGGGTATTCGGTCTTTGTATTATTTCTTTAGGATTTCATGTAAACCATAGCTAGAGAAATTATAAATACATATTTAAAGCTGCGATGCTCTAAATTGGCTCATAGCTTTTGTGTCTAGATTTCGTATCGTCACGACCTGATGCCAAAGTCGTGAGGTAAAATATTACAGGCATGTTAATACCTTTTCGTTGTAAGCCATGTCTCCATAATCATCATGTATGTATTTAGCGAATTTGAGCAATGAGCATCTATCAAAATATCATTCGTTACTGAAACAATTAAAAAAAAAGCGTGTCCCTCACGCTAGGAATTTCTCTTCTATCGTGAGCGCGTATCTATTTTTGAGGCCTAAATTACATGTACAGCAGTGAACCGATATCGATCATATGGAAAAGATAAGTACATCCACAGTACAACTATTCCCCTTCCGACCAGTAACGAGCATGCCGCAGCGGCTGGCGTCGCCCGAGTGGCAGCCGGTGTCGGTGGCGCGGCTGCACCCGCTCGCCAAGCTGCTGAGCGTCAAGCGCAGCCAGCGCTGCCGCGCCTGCGACCACAACCTCACCAAGCCCGAGTACAACCCCGGCTCCATCAAGTTCAAGATCGAGCTACTTGCTTAGTGAGTTTACATATACTTGTGGTCAAAGATGACAGTAGACTAGACAAATTCGTCTTCGAGTTTAATTTTATTTTTTCTCTAGGGTCATGAACTACATATTATTATGTATGTCACATAAAACGGTATAAATGATATGAATCTGCGACTTATCCGGATCTGTGCTACCAGTCAGTATACAGTTAATATTATTCTGTCTAAACATACAAATCTCCTTACAGGATAGACCCAATGCAATATTGTATTTCACTTAAAATTTAAATAGTTCCAGTGTATAGACTGTAACTAATTTAATATGAGTCTAAATTTAAAGCGCAACTTTGTTGTTGTGTCATCATCGCTGAGGTTGAGTGTAGAGCGAGCTTGTCAGTGGCGGTCATTTATTTATATTCATTAACAGTTTAGTATTTTTTATAACGAATATAAATTAAATATCACACAACACCGCCACCGCCGCCGCCGCCGCTTAACAGTGGTTTAAAAAAAAAACATGATTTATGTCGCCATCATTTATTGCCAAGATTTCCCTATAAGCCATAAGTGTATGTATAGGAAGCATCATACAATATCCCCCGATCACCACACAAAACCCCGTAACAACCGCCCATACCCACAGCTACCACGTCCCCGAAGTGAAGATCATCTCCCACGAGCCAGTGAAGCCTGGCGAGAAGTCAGCTCTGCTGCTGAAGCTCACCAACCCCACGGGGCACGAGATGCAGCTGCGGCTGCTGCAGCCCGAGGACATCCCGCCGCCCGAGGACAAGGAGGAACCGAAGAGTATCGAGAAGTCGCTGGAGAGGTCGCTCAATTTGGAGAAGGTGAGTCGCTGAGATAGAATTGGAAATCGGAAGCCGTAATGATAATTAGACTATTTTCTGTAAATACCCAAAACTTAAAGTCGCATAAGCTAGCTAACTCGCTAAGCAAGTTGAGTCTAAATATAGCTCAATCTAATTAGGCCAACTACAATGGTAACCATGCATTTTTCTACAACATTATATTGGATGCGGAGAAAGTAAAAGTATTTATTTCAATCAATCTATTTAGTCTCTTGTAATGGTCAGTTAGCAGTTAAATGAATAACAAAAACTGCCCTAGCTATAGTATCTCGCGGTCGATACCGCGACCACTATTGCAGGACACATCATCGTTCAAAGCGATCGAGCGGGCTCCCGTGTACAAGGCGACGAGTCACGTGACGTCGCCCGACGTGACGCTGACGCTGGCGCAGCGGGACGACGCCGCCGAATACGACGACGACGCGCAGCACGATACTAATGAGTAAGTGTTCACATTGGACTTGGTTATAGGTCCCGAAACACACGAACGAATATAAACATGAGCCTCATTAGTTATTAGACATGTTTTTCGATGTTCGTTACTGGTATAAAGTCAAAATTAATGCATTTGTTTTAACTAAAACATTTACAGGCAGTTTTGAGTAATAAAGTTGAAGCTATTATTCCAAACCATGGGAGACGAACGGGCGAAAAACATAAATCATGGCAGTTAAGAGATGACCAATCAAGTCAAGACAAATCAAGTTTATTAGAATTAGACCCTTTACAGACACTTTTGAATTGTCACGAAATCCCAACAGACAGTGCCCATTCTCGTACATAACGCGTTGTTCAGTGATGCGCATTTGCAAATCAAATTGTCGCGCATTACATCATGAAACGCAACTTTATTCGTACGCCTTTCGATGAATTTCATGTAACTAATAACTAATAAATGATTATCTTTCTTCTACTACTTTCTTCTGACTCTTACGACTTCGTAATCAGACTTTAACCCCCCCTTTGTCAAAGAGATAATGATAATGAAAAATGGCAAAAACTCGTTACTACAGTGATTTAAATGAAAATAATGTACACGCAACTTTAAACTATCGTAAGTTACCTACTTAAAAACCAATGGCAATAATACAAATTAAGCTGAAACATTAAAACTAACCCTTTTAAAATAAATTTCGTATTTATGAGCATTGCGTGTGTAACTTTTGAATAGATTCGGCTGCGTTTGTCGAACATTGTCAGATATTCCCGAACCGTGATCGTGATCAAACCTATGCTTGCTCAATTTAGTTATAGTTTTCGAAATATTTTGACTACATTTTTATAATCTTAGTAGTGCTATTCGTCTTCTATAATGTTATAAAACTGAAGTTTTTTTTTTATTTGAACTTGTTAATCTCCGAAGATCCTGGTCCGATTCTGAAAAATCTTTCGCTGATAAAAGCTACGTTATCCCTAACGGATCTCTAAAAAAAAATAGAGATACGTAAGAAAATTCACGCAAATGAAGTAGAGGGCAAAAGTGTGTAATTTTGTCTTAGCGTTACACGTTCAGTGATTAACAGTTTTCAATCATAGTGCATGGTGCAAAAGTGAAAAATCAACAATTTTAAGATAGTTTAGTTCAAATAGTAAATTGTATCACTGGCTCCCAAACTAACTTTTGATAAAAAAATTACGACAACTATGCAGGGCACACAGGATGTGGTTGTTAGCAACAAGGACCGGTAACTAATAAATTAAAACATAGACACCTCTATCGTGCACAACACTAAAAACCATAAACTACAATCCATATATCACCAACCTTTTGCTGCTATAACAACAACTACTACACACACTATACTTTGCAACTGCTTCGTTTGCCTAGTGGTCCTAAGCGCGAATGCTATGCTAGAGGTCTTCGCTTCGATTCCCAGGTCGAGCAAAAAGTGTGTTTAGTTTCTACGAACTTTTCTTTAGCACTTTTGAGTTATGATTGGTGCCCAGTGAATGGCAATAGGCATTCCTCCAATTACATGGGACCTAAACATACCGCCGAACTGTGGGTGTACATTGGTACACCTCTGCCGAACCCTTCGGGGAATAAAGGCGTGATGGTATGTACTGTACCAACCTTTTGTTCCAGTATAATAATGTGGCGCAAGTCCAACAAGCTGGCGCTCCGGCTGGAGGTGGTGACGGACGAGGCGGCAGCGGGCGGGGGCCCGGCCGTGGCGCGCCTGGCGCTGCAGTACTCCTACCGCAACACCGTGCCGCCCGCCGCCGCCGCCACGCAGCCGCGCGACCACACGCTCTACGCCACTGTGCTGCTCGACCTCGGCACTGTCAGCTCCAACTAGCTCTAGTTGCAACTGGAACTAGTTGCAACTAGCACTAGTTGATTTTAATTATATTGTATGGTCAACCGCACGTCATTGCATAGCACTTCAAATAGCCGTGCGGTTCACTGTACACCACTTGATTTTGTAAGCAGGCTGTATATATTCAGAATGAGTAAATAAAATATTTTACTTTATTGCCCTGAAAATGACAAGGACAAACAGAATTTAAAAAAAATGGGTTTTCTTGAAAGAGGGAATATACATTCTACTGAACATAATAAGAAGTGTTATATTTTAAGTTAAGTATAAATTATATTTACTGCTGAGCATTGCTTAATATTGGTTGTATTTATGTGAAGAAATACAGGCTATGTACCGAATTATTTTTGTTAAGTGTGCAATGTTATGTGTATATTGGTTGATTAATTAGTATCACTAAGCCACAACTCACCATAATGTTTAAAGAAGGAACCTATGTTCTTAATCAGGTAACCTGTTAAGTCGTGAATGAACAAATAATCTAGAAAAGTTTTTAACTATGTATATGAGATAAAAAAATCATTTACATAATATCTGTCATCTCATATACATAATGATGTAAAAAATCATAATGATGACCCCAATTTATTAGCTAAACCAAGAATATTTTGCAAGGAATTTATAACTATCTCTAATTTATTCGATGTTTCTTAATTAAATTCAAAATTACACCTGGGCTTGCTTTGTAAACATCGAAATATTATGTGTGCTTATAAAAGAGTAGCAAAGGATACATTTTTTACCGATAGAGACCATATTTAGAATACATGAACGATGTTACAAGTCAACCTGTCATACGAAGTTACTAAACATAATATAGTCAGTCAGCACTAAGATAATACTGATACACTAACAAATGTATATTATGTATAATATCGAATATTTTACATTGCATAGAGCAGCTAGAACACTACACACAATAACATGTGCCTAAAGTTTGCTTGTAAATGAAATTATTCATGAAATTCCACGTTTGGAGATTTAGTTAGTTATTTATTTTTTTATAGGCTTTACATATTATATTAGGTTAAGAAGTTCTCACTACTTAATTACTGTGCGTATAACCGTTAGCTTTTGAAAGTTTGCACATTTTATATAACATTCTACTGCAAGTATTGTAACTTGTACGGATGTTTCGCTGAAATAAAATATTTTGAACACAGATGTTGTTTTTCTTTAACCTGGCAGCGATAGCCACGCGCTGTGCCATCAAATGCAATGGAAACTTTATGATCTCCATTTATTTTGTATGGGAAATCATCAAATGACTTCTCCCGCCCTTAGTGTCAGACTTTTACTGACTAAAACCCATCCATGTTCCTTCCTGTGCCCTTTATGTTCCGGGGGCGCGGTACCTCTTTCGGACAACCGCAGCCCTGACGCTGAGTGACGTTGCGTGTCGTGGCATCAAAACACCGCCGCACCTGTTTTAGTCTTATTTCTATTAGTTTAGCGTCGTAATCCTGTGACCTAAGTGGCTTGCGGGACGCGATGTCATGCCGCGGATGGTTTAGCGGGCGGTATGATAAAGTAATATGAATTCTAAATTTATTAAAATAAGGATAAAAAGAACTTGATCAGAAATAAAATCCTTTATTGTGCCGTGTCGCGACGTCAGTCAGGTAAAAGGTTTTTTAATGATAAAATATCGACTTTACCCGCGTGGGTTATTTCCACGGAATAAAGAAAATTTCACCTGCGTTAAGTTACGTCTTTGGGTTACTGCTCCGCCCTGATGTGTAAATCCAAAACACTTTACAGTGTTTTGGATTTACACGTCAGAATAACAGTTTTTCGCTATAACAGCTCTTATTTAATATTTTAGACTAGAGGCTTATACATATCCCTATATTATTATTTATCAAATTATTATTTAAATTAGTAATCAATCTATACTATAATTTGAAAATATAGAAGGTTATACACATACCTATATCATTATTATTTCAATAAGTAATCAATCTATGCTATAATTTGAAAATCAAATAAGCGTTTTTATAGCGGAAAATTGTAACTCGAGTTAGAGGTAGCGCGCATTGCGGTGCGGCGAGTTGCGGCTGCGGTTTTAAAACCGGTACTGCGAAATTCTGAAACGATTTGGCATGCGGTTTAACAGCCGCAGTGCGCGTACCTCCACTGTAGTTCATACATCACAGATGTTTGCGGGAGCAAACCGCACCGGTTGCTGCCGCAATGCGCGCTAGGCCTTACAGTGTTTTGGATTTACACGTTAGCGCTCCCGTTGGCCAAAGCGTTATGTTATATAGCCTATGACGCTCGCAAATAACGTGGCTTTCTATAGGTAAAAGAATTTTCAAAATCAGTTCAGTAAATCCAGAAGTTCCTCATTACAACATCACAAACTTTACCTCTTTATAATGTTAGTTTAGAAATTAATCGTGTCGAATTGCCGTGCCATCGGACTATAACAGTTAGGGAAGAGGGAGAGCACCTGTGTTTGCGCACACATTTGTGCACTATAATATCTCCTGCCTGACTAGTCTGCATTAAGATTAGCCGCCGTGGCCGGAATCTGTCCTTAGAATTACATTTACATAGAAATTAATAAAAAATAAATTAAAGGAGTTCATTTATTATAAAAATATTATAAAATAAATGCTCAGTATTCTAAAACCCGCTCAAATCCCATAAAATTTAAAACAAAGACTACCATATGAAAATATGTAAGTATGGTAAGGAGTTTGTACTTTTTTCTATAGAAGCTGGAGTAATTACCATTATGACCTAAACAAGAATTGTTCATGTTGCACATGATTATAAATCTGCATAAATATATTTATCTTAGACACCAAACTATCTTGGTAACATGACAGTTTAGGGCACCAAATCCCTGGGAAATTTTGTTTTTAATATGGTGATGCAGAGACTATATCACTTTGGTTTTGTGGTCTCTGTTGAAGTAGATCCGGGATTATCTAAAACTTGTTTCTTAGCAGAATAAATAACATCATTCATGCCTACACCATCATAACTACAACCAACTAAAGATATAGGCAAGTTGTTTGATGCTATGTACTCTCTAATCTTATCAACCCTCTCGTAGTGACCGATCACATACTGTGGTATACAATTTTTCAAAATATTCACATTTGACGCAGTAGGCTGAGCGTTTATCTTCAATATCTTCGATATGGCACCTCTTGCTATATTCAATAATTCTTTCTCAGTCACATCATCCCCAAACTTTTCTTTGAACCATTTACCCCCAAGCATAACAGTTAAAACGGTTCCTTTTTGATCTGGCATACAACAAGAGTCAAAAACTACTCCTAGAATAGGAGAGTTCTCAATAGGGGGCACAAGAAATCCAAATGCAGGTTCAAAGAGTTGTTCTACTACATTAAAATATAAGTTAACTATCCCAACTGTTACAAATGGAATTTCATTCAAACTTTCTGCAAGCTT
Source organism: Caradrina clavipalpis (assembly GCA_932526535.1). Classification (NCBI taxonomy): domain Eukaryota; kingdom Metazoa; phylum Arthropoda; class Insecta; order Lepidoptera; family Noctuidae; genus Caradrina; species Caradrina clavipalpis. Next base: position 1,001,474 of record OW052096.1, read on the forward strand.
CGGATGTTGTTCCTCCACTAAATTAGCCAGAGCATATGCTGGAAGTGAAGAGTAGATGTGATTCGCTTTATAACTAACTCCATTAGCATCTGTTAATTCTGCAGCACTTGAATCTATGAACTTAATTTCTTCAACCTTTGTATTCATGTTAACAGACACATCATTTTCAATCAAATAGCTTTTTAAAGTGTCAGGAAAAATTTCTAGGCCTCCTTTGATTGTGTACACATTCCATTTCTCTTCTTGTGATTTCTTAGCCAACTCACTTAGATCGATATTCGTATTAGTTTTCGATTGAAAGATAGACTTCATCATTCCTTTCACAACTCCACCATGGTTTTGCTCGTACTCAAATAATGTTTTCATAAGAAACTTTACAGATATTTCCTTCGCGTCTCCTGCGCAAATCCCACATATCATGGGCGATATAGCGTAATCTGCTATCTCTTTACCAAAACGCCTTTCAACAAAGTTGTAAATTGAATCATCCTGCATTTCCTTGTAAGGTGATTTTATATCATTGAAGAGTGCATAAATAAGAGGCTTTGAGAATGGCTGATTCTTCTGGAAGACACTTATCAAAGACGAAGGTAAGACATGTAGGTTGTTGCGCACGTAGATCATTCTGTTCTTGGCCGCCGGGTGGTCGGGTTTGATGGGCGCAATGTGCTCGCTCAGACCTAGGTCTTCTATCATATTTAATGTGTTTAGTCCGTGCATGCCCTTAGGTCTGATTGTTCTCGGTCCTTGCTCAAATATATAGTCCTTCGTGCGGATAGATTTGATCCACCCGCCGCAGAAATTCGTTGCTTCCAAGAGAAAAAGCTTTAATCGTCTGTCGTTGTTCAAATTATTTTTAAGTAAATAATAACCTGTAGATAGGCCTCCTAGCCCTCCGCCCAATATAGCAGCCATGATTTAACACACAATAATAATAAATAGGAACTATTCTAATCACTCGTGCGTTTTGTTTGTTTTGAAGTTTTTGTCACAGTTAACAGTTTGTCAAACCAAGTGACATTTAGTTTTGACAATGACAAGCCAAAACAAAACAGCTGATTTTTCTTTTATTTTTAATAAAAAAAAATAGAATTATGCCAGAATTATCTCTTTCTCTTCTTTTTAAAAAACGTTGCCCCACACTAGGAATTTTTCCTGTATCGTGGGTGCGTTCACAAACACATAAACTCACAATCATACACAAACGATCAGACCCGGAACAACTACCTGTAGATCATACAAATATTTGTTCCGTGCGGGATTCGAACCCGCGACACGCAGCGCAGCAGTCGATCGCTCGGCCACTGCGGCAACCGTGTCGTCAAATGATGTCTGATATAAATATTATTTTTTAATGAAATTCCACATCTATAAATATTCTATATTAATTTATTTAGCTTTGATTAGTCTTAGTCTTCCAACCGGTCCTTTTGGAAATCTATTGGGGAGGCCTATAATAATAGCCCTACGCCCTATACGCTGACCGGGACGCCAGGAATTAAAATTTTACACTTAACTGCCTCGTTGGTCCTAAGCGCGAGTGCTCCTCTTGAGGTCTTGGGTACGATTCCCAGGTCGAGCAAAGTGTTTTTCGGTTTTTCTATGAAATTCTCAGTAGCAGCTCTGTGTCAGGATTTGTGTCCGGTTAATGGTAGTAGGCTCGCCCCATATTGCATAGGATTTAAAACATACCGGCGAACCGTGGGTGTTCATTGGTACACCTCTGCTTAATCCTTCGGTTAATACAGGCGTGGTGGTATGTATGTATCTTCCACTTCTCTCTTATATACGAGGTAAGCTTAAAAACATTTGAAGTTTCGGAAACCCAAATGGAGAGTGGGTAATATTATTAAAACGACACGGATGTAGACGGTTTTGTTTCCACTTTAGTCATAAAAAAACTGTTTAAATGGAATAGGTATGTATGTAGTACAACCAATCATGATCCAATGATGCCAGATCAATTTTTACAAACCAAACACAAAGTTTATCGATGCGGTCATACGCAAAAGCATATCTAACAAAATGGCTAACTCGATAGCATGTCTCCGCAAGCATGAGGCGTGTAACGAGGACACAGTTGCTGCTCCGCGACAGATAATGAATTTCAATTTCATACCTATTGCACCCACAACGCATTACTTATCCCGTACAAGGGGACTCACATAGAGTGGCTCATACGAAACTCATGTACCTAACTATTATTTATATTGACTAAATCATTCGGTAGGTATCTATTAGTTTCTGCCCGCCACTTCGTTCGCGTTTAAGTTAAACATATTATTATTATCCTATGACGCTCTGCAATAGCGTAGCTTTTTATCAGAAGAATTCAAAAACAAAAGAAACCTCTTGTTAATATTAAGTACACAAACAGTCGTGTTTGGGTAAGTTATAAGTATGTAACATGTCAGATGAATCTAAATTTAAGCCTAATCTTATGTGACAATAGGCTAATAAAAAAAAGTGTCAAAAAGGTGCTGTTATGAATACCGTAGGCGTTAAGTAATTATTCAACAAAGTTTTCTGTTTATTAACTACTCACTATAATATACAGATAACTAGATATAAAACGATCTGTTTTAGGAACTCTCTATAAATCCCATTATATCGGTTGACAAGCGCCTCTAAATAATTTCCAACCCTATAAAAACCGCAGGAAGGCGACAAACCCCTTTCATTCCATCCCGGGACGCCCAACACGTCACAATGAGTCAAGCTATTCGCTCTAACACTTGCGCTAAAACCTACAAAACGGCTGAATTGAAAGTGATGAAAATTCTCAATAAGATAGACAGTTTAAAACTAAATAATTCATATATTTCGCGTCTTGATATTCCAAGAAATAGCGAGAGGAAAGTGTTCGGGGGAAAATCAGGGAGTTATGTTTTGCGGAGCGCTGTGGTTGGTTTTGTTTTGTTGTTAAGTGCTCGATGGGTTTATACCGAACTTCTGGGAAGTAGGGTAAGTTACATAGAAGTTTATTATCAGTAAATACGTATTTACCGATGGAGATGAGACACTTTCTATTTTTTAAGACTAACCACACTAGGAATTTTCCTGTATCGTGAGTGTGTTTTAGTTTACAAACATATAAACTTACGTATATATGTCGTAGGATAATTTGATACTTCGAATCTTCGCGGAAATCCTAGGGGTTTTGCGAAAACGCGGATAATTAGACATAGGCGAAAAATTATCAAATCTTACTGGACAAAGTTAGGATTTTTGCGAAAATACTCGTTACTATAGTAAGATTTGATGTGCTCAACACTGATTGGCTACAATTTTGCTGGCTGACTTCTAATTGGTTCCCACTTCTGCAATGTAACTCAGACACAAACGTAAACAAATAACGTGCGGCAACAAATAATTGACATTTAAGACGTCAACCAATCAGAAACGATCTCTTATTGAACGCGCTGACCGACCAATCAGCGTTCTTATTTCATAACAGCCAGCGTTTCGTTTCGCAATATTGCTATAATAACGAGTATTTTCGCAAAAATCCTGACTTTGTCCAGTAAGATTTGATAATTTTTCGCCTATGTCTAATTATCCGCGTTTTCGCAAAACCCCTAGGATTTCCGCGAAGATTCGAAGTATCAAATTATCCTACGACATATACATACACAAACAAACAAAACCAGAACTATCTAATAGGCTTTAAAAATGTTTGTTCCATGTGGGAACCGAACCTGCAACATGCAGCGCATCATAGCCAATTGCTCAGCCGTTGCACCAACCGTGTCGTCAAAGCTTTGTTACCTGTCTCCATTTTTTCGTAAGGCTAACAAGGGAGCATTTTGACATAAATAGTATCTACACATCATTACACACATCCACAACACAGGCACTTGGTATTTGGTACCCTAATAATACCTACGTACCCCTAAATTCATTCTTTTGTCAATAGTCTCATATCAAGGATCTACTTGTACAGTCATCTAGATTTGATTCACCATAATCTGCCCTCATCGTCCTTTCAGAACTGCGTGTTGGAACTACCATCATTCTCCAAATCGGCGTTCCGCCCGCCAGAGGACTGTTCCATGTGCGCTGGAGTAGATGACGTGGTGCGCCTCGTGAACACCACCGCCGAAGAGTTCGAAGACAAGTACGCGTACAGCACCACACCGGTCATCGTTACCGATGCTACTCACGGCTGGAAGGCGCTCAGGGTAGGTATTGTAGGCATCTTAATGATCACGTAGGTAAATCAAGAGGATGGCAACAACGTTTTGATGCCTTGTAAAAATAGTTTGCCATCACCATCCATGAAAGACAGACTAAAGTAATATGAATCTTAATCTTTAAGGAATTCGACTTCAAATTCTTCGCCAACTTCTACACTGCCGGAAAAATGGGGAAACAAATCAACGATTGTTTCTACTTCGCGTACAAATCGGGTCTGAATTCACTGCAAGAAGTGTTCAGCATGGACGAGGCACGGGCCAACCTGTCTGGCGAGCCCTGGTACGTGGGCTGGAGCACCTGCTACGACCATGAGACGAGGAAGCTAAGGAGCTACTACGACCGGCCCTACTTCCTGCCCAAGACTGCGGAAAGCGATATGGTTGATTGGATCTTCATGGGCGGTCCGGGACAAGGCGCTCATATGCATGTGAGTATGACAACGACATTCATGAAAGACACATGTTGCTATAAATATTGTCTGTAACCTCATACGTTGCTGTGTTTCGGGTTCAAGGGTATATAAATAGGTGCTGGTATAATTACAGGCACATGAGACATTTTAACTGGGATGGCAACGCATTTCTAAGGCCTCTGATATTGGCGATGTCTATACAATATTAACCAGTTCCTGCTGACAAAGAACGCATGGATGGCGGGAGAGAGCTTCAGGTTAAATACTGACGGAAACCTATGGGATACCTCATTCATATTATTTTGGAACCAACACTCGGAGTACTTGCATTTGAGTACGGAACAGCAGTGTCTTTTTTCATAATTCAGTGTTGGTCCTATAGTTACAGTTTTTCGTCATGAGTAAATGAAAAAAAAAAGTGAATGTATGTATAATCAGCCTGCATGGCGTGTTACCAGGTGGACTCTGTGAAGCACATGTCGTGGCAGGCGCAGGTGCGCGGGCACAAGCAGTGGCAGCTGGCGCCGCCGCCCGAGTGCCTGTACCAGTGTCGCTGGCTCACCTTCACTGTCGCACCCGGGGAGATATGTAAGTAGGTGATGCACCGGAAGGTGTAGTGTGGGGAGGCCCTCCAAGAGGTTGACCGACGACCTGGTAAAGGTCGCGGGAAATCGCCCTATGCGGGCAGCGCAAGACCGGTCATTGTGTCTATCTTAAAGCGAGGCCTATGTCCAGCAGTGGACGTCGTTCAGCTGATATGATGATGTTGAGATGAGATGCTATTGCTTTATCATTGCTACTATCCCAATTACATTTCTAGTATATTTATTTAATTACCAACTTTTACGTTGCGTTGAAATGTACACAAAGCACTATTAGCACTGTTAGTCATCATAATAGCTTTGTCAGCACGAAAAAATAACAAAATATAAAAGATATTTTCACATTTGTGATGAGTGTTCATATTAACATCATAAACAGAGCTTTATCTTAATTTTAGTATAGACTGTTAATGTTTGATATTCTTTTATTTCAGTGGTGGTGGACACGAATCGCTGGTATCACAAGACGAACGTGCTGCCCGGAGATATCAGCATCACCATCGGCGCGGAGTACGACTAACTGAAGAACGAACGAACGTGATATGAAGTAGAACGGAGTACTTGCCTACTTTTTTTTCATATATTGCAATAGTTCCTACTATGGCAAAAGGTCAGACAATGCCATTTTACTACGTAGCATTAGATCTCCATTGACATTACAGGAATTTAAAATTAAACAAATAATATAATGCTACTAAAAACCTTTAATCATCACCGTAAAACTATATGCTACGCGACACTCGGCGAAGTACTAAGTTGACAACATTGACAGTAGACTGGAATGACAGTTACAATACAGAGAGCGTCTGACATTTACAATTATACACTTTGGAACTACAGTTATACTAAACGGAGATTTGAACAATGCAGCTAAACAAATTAATTAATAAATAATTATACTTATTTTGAATAAAAAAACAATTTATAATAAGTAATTTATTTAAAATTATTAACTTAAAATTGCAATCTATCAACACTGCATTTATTTAATTAAAAATATAATCGATCGATCGAACGTTCACAGAGTACGGAAGTCGACATAGAACATATTTTAAGTACAACATTTGAATCTTATACTGGGTTACACGAGAGTGGCCGTTCACACTTTATAACTTATAAAAAAACTGGATTAAATAAAAAATATTTATTAACTAGGAAAATACAAAAGAAAATGATTTGTTTGTAATTCGTACCCTCGGTGTTGTAGTAAATAAAGTTTCATGGATTATATTGGAATTATTTTCTTGCTTATCGTTCTAGAATTAAGTAAGTTTTTGATACACGAAAAGCACTAGATATATGCTTGACACTACAGCACACTTACATTAATAGAACAACTCTTACAAGTAATATCGAGGCTATATGATATTCTTCAACGTTTAAGACCAATAAATACACAGATATAAGCTGCCTAGTCACACAGACATATCATAATTATATTGTGACATAACATCTACTACAAACAGTTAAATGGGTACATAATTACTCGTTCACATATTATATTGAAATATACCGTTCATCGCTGGCACATCTTACATTTCAACAGAGAATTTTATGGACTTATTTCGATGTCGTCTATAGTATTTTTTTCTTTGCGTGTTTGTCTATAAATACATTCTTATATGCCAAAAATACTGAAGATACGTTTGGCTTGTAATGCTGTTTTGTTAGTTAACTTCCTCATAATCAATTGCCATATAAATCCTTGTTTAGTAAGATGGTCGGCGAGATGAAGTAGTACATCAAAATGATACGTGTGTAGCCGCTGTGTCGTGCTTACTCCTCCGTCTGGCCGGCCGAGTCCAGGATGATCTCGAACGAGAATGGCTGGAACAGGTAGCCCTCACCACCGTAGAACTTGCTTTGGAACTCGACCCTGGGAGGACAAAGGATCAATAAGAAAAGAATACAAAAACAAACTTTGAAAAGATTACCGCACACTAGGAATTGCTCATGCATCGTGGTTGCAGTTACAATCATAAACACAAACATGTACACAAACAGCCAGATCCGGAAGGACTATCTGTAGGCCATACTATGTTCCATACGAGAATCGACCTCGCGACACGCAGTGCTATAGCCAATCACTCAGCTACTGCACGAACCATGCCATCGTCGTGTCATCAATTCATTTAGACATCGAATCGATCTAGCATTTTCACATTTCATGCTAATTTTTAACTGAGATTCAAGGTCAACCAATCCTGGCCAAATCTTGCTTCTGATACGCTTATTATGTGTAATTGGGTAACTAATCAATTGACGTACTTTTTATGAGCTGTCAAAACGCCCTTCCCCCATAGATTTTCTATGACAATACTCAACTATGACGTCACTTTTTTGTAATCTCAATTCACTAACTATTTATTGATTTCAAAGCAACTAAAAATCGATTTTTATAGTTATTTAAAAAATCATCGGGTTTTTAGTGCTAAAATTAAATGTTTTTTTGTGAAGTTGTTTCTTGAAATTATTGGTTAGTGGTGTCATCTACCCAATTAATCGGGTTGAATATTGCCAGTAGTAAGTGACTGACCAGTGCAAACGCAGCGTGTGCAGGAAGGCGGAGAGCCCCTCCATGAGCACGAGGATGGCCACGGAGATGGCCGCCCAGCCCGCGAACACGACGTACAGGAAGATGCCGCCTTGGAAGTCCGTCGACATCAGGCCTGCAACCAATATTAACATGTCAAGTACAAGTTCTAAAGAAGGAACAAGGATGGGTTTTAGTCAGTAAAAGTCTGACACTCCCTCCCGTCCCGCCCAGGGCCGGAGAAGTCAATTGATGATTACCAATACGAAATAAAAAACATGCCTGTATACCCCGAAGGATTAGGCATGTTAGATATGTTTAGGTCCCATGTAATAGGAGGCGAGTCTATTGCCATTAACCGGCCACAAATCCTAACTCCAAGCTGCTACTGAGAATTCTATAGAAAAACCCAATAACACTTTGCTCGACCTGGGAATCTAACCCAAGACCCCTTACGTACCACGCTTGAGACCACTAGGTTAACGTGGCAGTTAGAAGGCGGTAAGTAAGTTGTGAACAGAAAAGTTTTCCAAAGAGACTACAGCATGGGGTTCTTCAAGAAAGGAGTATTAATGTTTTTACGGGGTCGGGAACGCACGAGTGATGCCTCTGGTGTTGCAAGTGTCCATAGGCAGCGGTGACCGCTTAACATCAGGCGGGCCATAATACCTTCTGTGTTATAAAAAAAAGCAACATGTATACAAGATTAGTTTACCTTTCCTAAGCAGCATGTTCCAGGCGACCTCAGCGAGCTGCGCGTGCGCAAGCGACAGCGCCCACAGGCGCAGGTACGACGCCGTGTGCGACACCGAGCCCAGCACGTACTCGATCGTGTGGATACCCTAAGCAGTGAGCGGCATCTTATAATGAGGCTAAGACATTAACAATGGATGTTTATTTGTTTAGGATGTCTGACAGTAGATATTATTATAATGTACAAATCATGATATATAAACAATAGTCAACAATACGTAGGTGTGTGTACTCCTTCATTCATACATTCTTAAACTATATACAGGTCGCGCGATGATTCTAGATCGCTCGAGGAAAGTAGTGGGGGCAATCGTTCATTCATAAAGACCTTAAAATTGAACACTGCGCATGCCCTTTCCACTTTTGCCGAGCGATCATAAACCACCGCGCGACCTGTACAGACAAATTCTACATTTTTTAATTTTTAATACTCGATCTTTTCGGATTTCTGATACAATACCGCGCTTTTGATGAGTAAAGAGTGTAAAATAAGTTAAAGATTCTCGTCGCCCAACAAACTATGTATCATAATAAATGCTGAATTGCTTGATGTTATTTGGTAGTAGAAGGACAATAAGTTCAAATTAATTTTACATCTATAGATCTACCTATAACATATTTATACGTATGAAATTTTCTTTCAACACTAGTCTGATATCTTAAGTCTTCCTTTTGGTTTAGCCGTAATTGGGTAAAAAAGCGCTGTATCCTTAACACGCATTGTCACCGTAATAATTAATCACCATTTTCTTAATTCTCCATCATCATTTTTTTATTCTTCATCATCGTCATCATATAAACCGTAGGACGTCCACTGCTGGGTATAGGCTTCCCCCATAGATTTCCAAAAGGAGTTTAAAATTTTAAATATTTGCTATTAAGCAAACAACTCTAGACAAACTATGGTCGGGAGTTTTTTATATGGGACAAGCCCGCTACACTATTTTCAGTCATTGCAACACCTGCTTCAATTTTTTTAGATCCCGCAACGATTTTAACCAAAAAAGATGAGCAGAGGAGTAAGAAAACATAATTTCTACTTCCCTCTAAACAAGCAGGAGACGGAACAAAAATAGGCCAATAGGCACAAAAGTATGTTTACAAGTGGGAGAAGCCCAGATTGCAATAATTAGTGGACAGCGTGTTCGGGCACAGTACCTGGTGGATGAAGACCTCGGTGATGTCCTCGTCGTGATGTGGAGCGGGCGGGGCGGCTCCCCCCGCCGTGCCGTTCTCCGCCGCGCCCTCCACCGGCTGGTGACCTTGACGCTAAGGATTACAGGACACTTCATTACATCATACTAACAAAACCTATTTCAGAATATTTTTTAGGGTGCCTTATCCAAAGGGCGCCAAACGAGAACGCTCTGCTAAGACTGAAATTTTCACAGCGCGTGTTTAATTAATATAATAAAATGCAATAAAGATTTAAGATTTAAAAAACAGTTAAAGTTAAAGGGGCCCAATAAATGTATAGTACTTAATGCTTACCGCCAGCTGTCCATTAAATCGGCATTAAAATAAAATAAAATGTTAATAATATTTATTTTACAGTAAATGTTCACGATATGATGCTTTCAGATCAATAATTTAATAGAGTTAGAAAATAAGTGACGTCACGGTTTACTATTGCCATATAAAAGCTACATAGTAAATATAAATAACAAGAGTAAGGTAGACTCGTAGAAAATGCCCAATATATTAAGTCCGCCTTCGTACAATGTATTTTTTTTATATTATGAGCATAAAGTTTAATAAATAAATAGAATAGTACTCACAGCCCTCTGCTTCTGCTCCTTCATGATGAAGTAGGGCTTGCCGAACAGCATGACGGGCACGCACATCAGCGCCAGGATCACGAAGAACTGCGATAACACAACCATATTACTTAGCTTGCCAACGAGGCATAAACATATACACACTTGGCAACATTCAAAACCGATTTTCTCGTGAATTAATCAAATCATATATGTTTACTAGCTGACCCAGCAAACGTTGTTTTGCCATATATTTTTTAAATAGATGATATAGGATATGAAAAATAGATGTTGGCCGATTCTCAGATCTACTCGATATGCACAAAAAATTTCATCAAAATCGGTCAAGCCGTTTCAGAGGAGTATGGCAACGAAAACTGTGACGCGAGAATTTTATATATTAGATTTGCAAGTAAATACAATATACAAATTGCACGGAAAGATTGAACGATTGCAACATTGAGATAAAACGATTCCATATAGTACGAGATCCGTAGAAGAAAAATATACCCTCATCCGTTATTTAGGTAAATCGTGCATTAGCTGATAGAATATACCCCAAGGAGTCAAAAAAAGTAGGGTTGCCTAATCTCATCCGGGGCTAACTGTAGGGTTGCCTGGTTTGAAGGTGGGCAAAAATGGAGTAAAATACCCCCATCTGTTATTTAATCGAGATGTATGTCAAATGAAAGGTTATTTTATTCCCAATCCAACTGTATAGGGTTGCCTTATCAAAAATGGGGCTAAGTCCAGGGTTGCCTAGATTTTAGTTGTAAAATTGTCATGTTGAAAAAATGGCACCTAGTAGCAGTTTCGGTCAATATCTCCTTTCTGACTCATTTTACGATATAAACATGTTGAACAAAATTAAAGAACAGAAAATTTCCTACAATTTGTGGTAAACAATTTTTATAAGATCAATAGTTCTGGGGTACAAGTGCCGCAAAGTGTACTTCAACATGTATTTTGGCCAAATAAACTTTTTAGCAATATTTCATCATTTACTTCCATATTATGTATTCAATTGATCTTAAATTAAAATGCATTTAAGTCATTGATATTTATTACAAATAAATACCAATAATTGACTTTAGTCCTAGCAGAATAAACCAACATTTCTCTCAATTTGTACATAATGATTTTGGATATTTAACGCTGATTAACTTTAACTTTATAAATACACTCTCATCTGGTATTTAATCGAATGTTGTATCAAATAAAAGGTTATTTTATTCTCAATCCAACTGTATAGGGTTGCCTCATCAAAAAGTTGGCTAAGTCAATCGTTGTATAGGTTTTAGATGCAAAATTTTCATATTGTAAAAATGGCACTCAATACCAGTTGTTTTGACAATATCCCCTTTCCGGCTCATTTTACGATAAAAACAAGTTGAACAAAATTAAAGAACAGTAAATTTCCTACAATTTGTGGAAAACTATTTTTTTTATGAGATCGATAGTTCTGGCGTACGAGTGCCGCAAAGTGTACTTCAACATGCGTTTTAGCCAAAGAAACTCTTTAGCAATATTTTATCATTTACTTCTATATAGGTATTCATTTGACCTTAAAATAAAATGCATTTGAGACATTGATGTTTATTTTAAGTAAAAACAATCATTGGATTTAAGTCCTACCAAAAAAAAACCCAATTAGTACGTAATGAAAAATCATTACGGACAAATTGGGTTTTTTTTTCGGTTAAACATCCAAAAGGATGTTTAAACGTTGATTAAATTTAGCGTTATAAAATACTCTTACCTGTTATTTAATCAAGATGTATATCAAATGAAAGGTTATTTTATTCCCAATACAACTATATAGGGTTGCCTTATCAAAAAGGTGGTGGTGGTGCACGGTTGCCTAGATTTTAGATGTAAAATTTTCATATTGGAAAAATGACACCCAGTAGCAGTTTTTGACAATATTTCCTTTCCGACTTATTGTACGATAATCACATGTTAAACAAAAATAAAGCTCAGGAAATTTCCTAAAATTTATGTATTTTTGTATTTTATCAGCGTTAAACATTCAAAATCATTACGTACTAATTGGGTTTTTTTTTTTGGTAGGACTTAAATCCAATGATTGGTTTTTACTTAAAATAAACATCAATGTCTCAAATGCATTTTATTTTAAGGTCAAATGAATACCTATATAGAAGTAAATGATAAAATATTGCTAAAGAGTTTCTTTGGCTAAAACGCATGTTGAAGTACACTTTGCGGCACTCGTACGCCAGAACTATCGATGTCATAAAAAAAATGGTTTTCCACAAATTGTAGGAAATTTCCTGTTCTTTAATTTTGTTCAACTTGTTTTTATCGTAAAATGAGCCGGAAAGGGGATATTGTCAAAACAACTGGTATTGAGTGCCATTTTTACAATATGAAAATTTTGCATCTAAAACCTATACAACGATTGACTTAGCCAACTTTTTGATGAGGCAACCCTATACAGTTGGATTGAGAATAAAATAACCTTTTATTTGATACAACATTCGATTAAATACCAGATGAGAGTGTATTTATAAAGTTAAAGTTAACCAGCGTTAAATATCCAAAATCATTACGTACAAATTGAGAGAAATGTTGGTTTATTCTGCTAGGACTAAAGTCAATTATTGGTATTTATTTGTAATAAATATCAATGACTTAAATGCATTTTAATTTAAGATCAATTGAATACATAATATGGAAGTAAATGATGAAATATTGCTAAAAAGTTTATTTGGCCAAAATACATGTTGAAGTACACTTTGCGGCACTTGTACGCCAGAACTATTGATCTTATAAAAAAATTGTTTACCACAAATTGTAGGAAATTTTCTGTTCTTTAATTTTGTTCAACATGTTTATATCGTAAAATGAGTCAAAAAGGAGATATTGATCGAAACTGCTACTAGGTGCCATTTTTTCGACATGATAATTTTACAACTAAAATCTAGGCAACCCTGGACTTAGCCCCATTTTTGATAAGGCAACCCTATACAGTTGGATTGGGAATAAAATAACCTTTCATTTGACATACATCTCGATTAAATAACAGATGGGGGTATTTTACTCCATTTTTGCCCACCTTCAAACCAGGCAACCCTACAGTTAGCCCCGGATGAGATTAGGCAACCCTACTTTTTTTGACTCCTTGGGGTATATTCTATCAGCTAATGCACGATTTACCTAAATAACAGATGGGGGGATTTTACCCAAAAAATTGGCCCTTATTTTTCAATATTTAACACCTTTGGTACGCGATTTAGCTAGGCAACCCATGTGCGATGTATCAATCTATGTCTGATCTTGCATATAAGCCTTAAAATTATTAAATAACGGATGAGGGTATATTTTTCTTCTACGGATCTTAGACCAATAGTAGTATGGGGTCCAGATTATGATATTCGTAACACCATTACATTTTAATCAGTCCTTTGGAAGGAAATAGCTTTAGAATATTGCTAAGTGTACTGCTGTGTGTTGTTGTGTGTTTGCGCACACACTTGTGCACTATAATATCTCCTGCGTACGGGGCTAGTCTGCATACAGATTAGCCGCCGTGGCCGGAGTCGGTCTGGAGTTACAAGCTATAACTTAGCTATAACTTTAGTAATGAATTACCAAACTTATTATAGGTGTTTTAAAAAGCATATATTATATATATGCAACACGCTGATTCAGTTAGTAAACCTTATACGTTAAAGTTTAATTTAAATCGGTTAGTTATTACCCAAAAAAATACGTTAAACTTTAACTTTTACCATTGAAGAATGCCGTAGGTTTGAATAAATGTTTTTCATGTCAATCATTTGTTATCGTGGACTGTTTCATTATTGGCATGTGCTCGATGCCCAGGTGTTTACACCTGCTTAATGTTTAAGGGTGTACAGTCGAGCTGGCGTGTGAGTAGGTACCTTTTGCAGTCCGAGCTGTCCGGCGTACATGGTGGGGTCGCACATGGGCCGCGTGTTGACGTCCTCCTTGAACAGCATCATGTTGATGAACGTGATCAGGATCGACGGCGCGCAGTACGCGCTGGTCTTCACGATCGCTGGGGAACGAATTGTATGCTCATTAGAAAGATGGTGTTTTTAAGTGCACGGGCACATTAATTACTTGTAAAATTCTGCTATTACTTTTCAGCTATTTTGGTTGTTTTTTTTTCTGCTCAAATTATATAAATCAATTATACCCTTAAAAGGCACTTTTGAAAGCGACTCATACGAAAAAGAAACTACATCGATGGCCCTTCTAGCTGAACCAGACATTTTGTTGAGCTATGTAAACAAATATGCATGGATCATTGATTTATTTGCCATGATTCCATGGTTGGTCCCACTAACTGATCAAAGACCAGTTCCCATTTTCATTTAACCAATTGCACCTTGTATAATAAGATGAAGTATCAAATAAACAACTACAAAATATACTAGTTCTATGTAACACAAACTCACCAGGGTCGGAACTACCGTAGAATGGCGGCGTGGAGCCGTAGGTGGTCCACTTGATGAACATGAGCAGCACCATGTAGAAGAACAGCAGCAGCAGGAACGCGATCTGCGGGATGAACTCCACGTAGATGCTGATGCGACGCTTGAAGTAGCTGGGGGGGGGGAAGAGGTAAATATTATCGTACGATTATACTCTCGACACATTTTAAAGCCGTTGGTCCCAGGTGTCATTCGTAGATCTTTGACAGTCATTACGGATAGTCGGAAGTCAAGAAATTTGACAACCAGTCTAACCAAGAGGTACCGTGTTGCCCAGTAACTGGGTTGTGGAGGTCAGATAGGCAGTTGCTCCATGTAAAACACTGGTATTCAGCTGCAGCCGGTTAGGCTGGAAGGCGACCCCAGCATAGTTGGAAAAAAACTAAGCAGATGATGACTCTCGACACATTTTACATAAACTCACGCCTTTTTCCCAAGAGGTTACGCAGAAACCACAAATCGCCACCTGCTATACGATCCTTACATACTCCTTTCCGCCCTAGAAAGACCTACCCTGACCTTATTGGTGAGGTTCTTCAGAAAGGTCAAGTACGCAGTACTCGTAACCGGCGTGCTTGTATGACCAGACGTATGAATGTGGACGAGGCGAAAAAAGTATGAAAGGATCGTAGCAGGTGGCGCTCTGTGGTTTCTACCTACAACCATGGGAAAAAGGCGTGTGTTTATGTATGTATGAGGCATTATGTTATTTGGTAAACAGATTGCAGCGTGTCAGGTACTCACATATGGTTCCAGAGCGACATGCACACGCCGAACAGCATGTGGAACACGCCGATGATGATCGAGATCTTCATCTTGTACGCGTTCATGAAGATGATCTTGTTGGCCTCTGCGAGCTGTCACGCGAAATTACACTTTAAATTAGCATAGTTTTAAAGGTCCTATTTGTATGTATATTTTTTATTAACTGACTTTAAGAGGGGGGAGGTTCTATTTATGATTCGAACTCGAATAAAAGCGTGCGGGCTTATTTCAACTCATAAAATTTAAATCTATGTAACGATAAACAAACTTTTTTTCCAATAATCATCATTTTTTTTTTTTACAGTTACTTTTAACAATGGCAACTAATTTTATGTCATTTCTTTTTTTTTATAGCCTCATTCTAGGAATTTTTAATGTATCGTGAGTGCGTTTAAAAAATATTAACTAACAAACCCAGAACAACTGTCTGTAGGCCATACGAGTATTTGTTCCGTGCGAGAATTGAGCCCGCGACAAACAGCGCAGCAGCCAATCGCTCAGCCACTGCGCCACCCGTGTCATCGTAACTATGTTTTGTTTATATCATATTATTTACTTTAGCTTATGTTTTACCTATTAATTACTGTTATTGTCGCAAGCCGTTGTAATTAACTATAAATAAAAAAATAAACAAAACAGGTGAACCCCTCACCTGCCAAACCGGATCAATACCGAACGGATACGGAGTCTGCACGTAGTCATCAGAGTCAGGGTTGAGCTGCAGCAGCTTCGTGGTGACCAGGGTGGACGTGTTGTAGTTGTTCCGCCACGCCGAGCCGAAGATGTTGAGGCTCTTGGAGAAGATGTCGTTGTAGATCAGCCCCGTGTACATGGAGAACAGCCCCATGAGGAGTATGATGTAGCGCCCCCCGAAGAATATGTTCCAGATCTAGTGAGGGGAGAGATTGTGGGTTAGTGATTGGTTATTTGTAACTAACTTTTCCCCATGACTTTGTCCGCGTCGTGAATCTTCTTTTTTTGTGGGATTTTAATTTTGGTGCGTGGATCCCTTATTCCATTTTAAAAAGTACTCTTCTTAATATCAGCTATCTGCCAGTGGAAGCCCCGTCAAAATCGGTCCAGCCGTTTCCGAGATTAACCGGAACAAACAGAAAGACAGAAAGATGGATTTAAAAAAAAATTGTTTTGTTTAAGTACTGTGTAAACATTCATTATATAATATGTATTTAGTAAAACGCAGTTATTTTGACATAACAAACACGCACCTAAATTTGATGTATTTGTATAGTTTTACTTTGTTTGGTAAACATGTCTGCTTGATCAGAGAATTGGTTTATTAGTTAGGTGTAAAGCGGTAAACATAATAAAACTGTGTAGCATTAAACATACGTTAACTTTTATTATTTATTTTGTTAGCCGGAAAATAGATTCAGCGCAGCGCAGGTTTGTTTGTGGAGTTTAATATTTGCAAATTAAAATCTATTGGCTTTAGCTTTCATCATCATCATCATCATCATCATCATTATCATAGCCTCCTCTAAAGATAGCCACAATGATGATGATGGTGATGATCGATTGTGCGCTGCCCGCATCCAGCGATTTATTTTACGGTCTAATTGAAATAAATGACCAGACTTTAACTTTTGATTAGCGCATAAAATTATCATCAACTTAATTCAAAATCTCTTGCAATGTTAAATTTGTCTTGTAATTGTGTGGTTTGTCATGTGTTGTATTTTTAGGATTTATGCCTGGTTAATCAAAGTCAAATCATTTTATTCCAATTAGACCACTATAAGGCACTTTTGAACATCAATTAATTAAAACTATTGAATCTAGTTGCCTATTTTAAAAGATAGTTTCGTATGGAGAAAAACGGGCATGAAACTGAATATATACTCTTTAAAAAAATGGCAATATACTCGCCATCTAATAATACATGGGACCTAAAACATACCGGCGGACTGTGGGTGTACATTGGTACACCTCTGCCTAACCCTTCTATGGTATGTATTAGTATCATTGTATCTCACCTCGCTGTCAATCTTCTTGGCCTGCAGCGGCTTCTCCTTGTAGCACATCCAGAAGCCGAACACGGCCATGATGGCGCCG
The DNA here is from genome assembly GCA_932526535.1 of Caradrina clavipalpis. Taxonomy (NCBI): domain Eukaryota; kingdom Metazoa; phylum Arthropoda; class Insecta; order Lepidoptera; family Noctuidae; genus Caradrina; species Caradrina clavipalpis. The sequence goes on from OW052096.1 coordinate 1,019,047, forward strand.
TGCCCCAGGTCGCCGAACATCACCGCGAACAGGAACGGGAACGTTATGATGGTGTACGGAGCTGTGGGTAAAGACATATACGAGTTTAGTTATTGATGAGAAAATATGAAAGGGGACATTGTTGTATATAGAATTTGCCCGCGTGACAAACCCCTCACTCTCTGGACTATTATATGTACGCGTAAGCACAATGTCTTGTGTGCGTTACAGCGTTACCATAAAAGGTGATTTTTCGCGCCAAAACTAAAGGTCGTTTCCCAATACTTTGGTGAGTAGTATGCGTAGTTAATGGCTATGTGATGAGTCTTTTAACCTGGCCTGACACGTGCTGAACTGCGCTTCCATTTGGTGTAATCTTGAGACGCACACACACGTCAGTTGTTTTGACACAAACATTTTTTGGTTTGTGAAAACGGAAACGTTGGATACAGGCCGGTTACAACAGGTCCTTTTGGAAATCTATGGTGCAGGCCTATGTCTAGCAGAGGACGTCCTGCGGCTAGTATAATGATGAATGTGATGATGATTAGTTTGTATAGTGTTTTTTCTTGTCGACAGTAAAATAAATGTTATATCTATGTCCAAACATACCTGGGTTGACCTCTCGGTAGGTGGCGACCCCGTACGCGTAGATGAGGTGCTGGAAGGCGGAGGTGAACTTGTTGGTGCGGTTGTACGTGGGCGGGTCTTCCATCGTCTCCATGCGGTTCAGGATAGGTGGCACAGAACTGCCGCTGCGCTCCTGTGGTGGATGAACAGGTTATTATGATGACAATATTTTACTAAGCTGATTTTAATTTTTTTGTGGGTAGCTAGACAGGTAGGTAGGTAGGTAGGTTAGGTAGGTAGGTTAGGTAGGTAGGTAGGTTAGGTAGGTAGGTAGGTTAGGTAGGTAGGTTAGGTAGGTAGGTAGATAGATAAATAGTTAGGTACAGTTTGGCAGGGTAGGTTGGACATAGATTTTTGTACCGATTTTCAGGACAGGATAACGTCTGCCGGGCCCGCTAGTAAAATAAATCTTCAGAACTCACCGTCCCCCTCCTCAGAGCAAGCTGTATGGTCTCCAGGTCGAGCGCCGGCACCCAGCACTCGGCGATCAGGCACTTCTGCGTGACGTCCAGGTTGAACAGGTTGAGCGTGTGGTAGATCGCCTTGATCTTGCGCACCTTCACGAACCAGTTCTTGATGTTCTTGGCTGCGGCCACCAGAACTCGGTGACGGTGGTCTTGGGTCTGGCCTAACACCTGGAGGAGAGGTTGATGAGGTTAAATATAGATATAATGTTGTTGAGATTGATAAGGTTGAATAAGACTATAAGGAATTGTCATGACGACACAGTTGGCGTAGTGGTTGCTGCGCTGCGTGTCTCGAGTTCGGTTCCCGCACGGAACAAATGTTTGTATGGCTTACAGATAGTTGTTCCGGCAATATGGTGTATTAGTAGAGCTCTGTAGGTTTCATGGTTGTATACTTATTTATTTATTTTTATTTTACGTTAACATTATAAAACGGCCATTGGCCAATTCATTACTTAAAGACATAAATTATTAACGACATTCACACGTTCACCTCACAATACTCCAAACATACTGACAAACGTTCGCAAACAAATACAAGTGTTGTGGAACCAGGGTCTGTTATGTGTTCATCATAGTGATATAAGTACACGCTGAAGATGAATACAATAATCTACGCCGGCAGCAAAAATAGTTTTTGAAGTATTTTACCAATCAAATTCTTTGCATTCTCTAGCTTTAGGTATGATACTACCAAATGGTTATACCGTTTTAGCGGGATATCCATTTGGAATCGTTTCTCCATGTCGAATTGGGATTCGTTCTGGCAAAATGAGCCCACGTCATAATTCCTTCCATTTTTTGATTTAAATCTGTTTGAAATGAATCTGTCGTTGCTAGTTGGATAGTAAAATTAATGTTACACATTAATTGTACACGTTAATTACAACATCCTTTTGGTCATGATGTAATTATTGTGTGTGTGCGGTGTAAATAAATAAATGAGCATTTTAAAATTAATTTAACGTACATAATTCATTGAATTATTGAATGATTTGTGGTTGCCTCGTTTTTGCACTATTAAGTGTAATTCCCGCTAGTATTAGTCATTATGTAGTGCAATGCATATAGCCATGCCATGTTATCTCTTCACCACCTTTGGTTGACTGGTAGAGTATGCCTAAGGCATTAAGTCCGCCTTTGTACCTTTTTTAACTTCTTCTTTTTGTACTTTCTTTCTTCAATTGACGTGTAAAAGTGCCTTTTAATGGTCTAATTGGAATAAATGATTTGACTTTGACTTCATAAAATTTAAATAAATAAATAATAGCAGCATAAAGGAATTCAATTCTACCTAATACCCATCAAACGTAGGCAAACTAATTGCTGTCTGTCCTTCAGTCAACACACAAGACACACATTGCATAACGAGTAATGATAATGACTTGATGATACCCCTGCAGATTAGGATAATGACTTTTAATCATCGCGTTACTCAGCAGGGGATCATATTCGTTAATGGTACGTCATAAAAAACAGCTGGTTTGTATCACTAACCACACATCGTCTGCGTTTATTTATATAAGTCTCGTCTATTTTATTGGTACCAAAAGCATACATTATACAAAACTTTTACGATAATATACAAACATAAATCTATACTAATATTGTAAAGCTGAAGACTTTTTAGTTTGTTTGTTTGTACAAGCTAATCTCAGGAACTACTAATCCGATTTGAAAAATCCTTTTGTATTTTATATAGCCCGTTAATTAAAGAAAGTAGAGGCTATATAACAACACGCTAGGATTCACGGGGGCGGAGCAGTAACCAAAGACATAACTTAGCGCAAGTGAAACCGCGGGTACCTATAGCAATTGTTTTGCTAATATTCCATATTGGTAGTAATTTTGTTTAAATAAATAATCTGTTTGTTTCTCCATCTTAAACTTAGTTCAATAAATGTTGTTAAGTTACCAAAAACCTTATGGTCACCTTCACATACCGGTTTGGCGTCGACCTCTAAATGATTCCATGATATGGCTGTGAATAGCGGACGCTGACACCTAATATAATAATATTTTTAAGTAAATCTTCCTATACCAAGCTCATGTCAGTAAAATAACATAAATAAGTTCTATTTTCCCCCTTTTCTCTTCTCAGTATTTCTAAGAAAATCACGCCGTCATATTCTGACGTGATAAAAACTAGTTGATCCCAGGAAACATTTGATTTATCAAATAGATACTAGTTATCAAAATAGACATTATATTGCAGTGAAAACCATTATCTTTTCAGTAGCAGCTCGGAGTTAGGATTTGTGCCCGGTTAATGGCAACAGGCTCGCCCCCTATTACATGGGACTATACGGCGAACTGTGGGTGTGCCTACATTGGTCTACCTCTGCCTAACCCTTCGGGGAATACAGGCGTGATGGTATGTTATGTTTGCCATTATCTTAATCAAATAATCAAATCTTTCCGATCAATATTAGTGCGTCGTATGCCTCCAGTATATTGGACAAAACTTATCTATATGGGGCTCCAATCTATCACCGCCCATAAATGGCGTCGATAATAAACATCAACGTTATAGCTTTATTACAATAGCGAAGGTTACACCAAACCGCATACATGACAATGACAACATACGATAAAGATAGTAAACTATACACACGCACACAGACGCATAACACGCACACAAACACGAAATATATAAAAGGCAGTCCTGTTGCCTGTATAGGTACTTAAGTAGCTATTCTCACTTGGCCTCCGAATGTATTGACTTACATTTGGGTATTAGACACTGCCTATTATGCAATTGACCTACCTTTTTTTTATAAAACTTTACCCCATACTAGTTATTTCTCCTATATTGTGGGTGCGTTTACAAACATATAAACTCACACACAAACAGCCAGACCCGGAACAGATATATTTGTTCCGGGCGGGAATCGAACCCCTGACACAGCACAGCAACCAATCGCTTAGCCACTGCGCCAAAAGTGCCGTCAAACGCTTGTGACCTGTCAAAAATATATTACCATAGATTTTGTGTTAAGTCTTAGAATTACTGGTAAACAGTGTCTTCAACCCAATTTAAGTTCTATAGTTTGAGAGAGAGAACTCAATTTCGTGATAATGAAGTCCAATATGGAACAGGTCATTTGTGATAATGGCTGTGTTATCAACACAATGGATTAATGTTTCTGTTGTACCATTAATTTGATGCTAATTGTTGGTGCTATAATAGCTGATTATGCTTAGGACTGACTTCTCAATCGCCTGTAAACTCTTTACGGAAGAATAAAAATGTTAGTTTGACAGCTTTATGTAAGTACGACGACCTGCCTGCGACTTCGCCCGCATGTCTTATATCACTCGCGTTAAGTTACGTCTTTGGTTACTGCTCCTCTCCCGTGGGTGATAGCGTGATGGTATATAGCCTATGTTACTCAGGAACAATGTAGCTATCTATTGGTGAAAAAATGGTTAAAATCGGTCCAATACTTTTTAAGCCTATTCCGAACAAACAAACAAACATAAAAATCGCTTCTCTTTGTAATAGAACTATAGATAGACAATATGAATAACTGACATAATATTTAATATTTAGATAAAAAAAACGTCTATTTTAATTATCTGACTATTGAAAAATCGGCCCTAAGAAGGCAGGTATTAAGATTAAATTCAGTAATCATCCTTACGTAAGTAGTTTTAAATCTCGTTGCCTGGAGATTGTTTCAAACTTTTCCTTAAACAAGTTTTTATTCGAAAACAAAGCTGTTTTTCTTTCCATTGTCTTGTATATGTTAGTGGTATATTATAAATAAATAAGACAGATTATTTATCTACGATCAGATATCAGTTGATCAATACACCGGTTCCCAGAATAATTTAAGATACTTACCAAGAAATCAGAATAGAGTGAATCAGACACTGATTGTGCTGATCAAAGGAACATTACTGAGACATTAGGGTCAAGCAGACAAAACAAGCATGAAAGACAAAGACTTATGAGCACGTTCTTATCCGAATGTGGTGTCAAATGACGGTATGACACTAACGGCCAACGCTATATGAGCTCTACATATTTGGATGTACGAGGGGAGATCAAAAAGTAATGAGAATCGGTTACTTCAGGTCCGCATAAAAACGCAAAAGAAGTTTTTTTTGCTTACTTATGTACTCACAACTTCAGCCTAAAAAAATCATATACATATATCACGATTTCCGGGAGTTATATTCATTTGAATACGAACTGTCGAAGAGATTTACACCAACTTGGAGAAAAACGAAATTAGAGCAGTCATCAAGTACATCTGTTTGAAAAAAAAATCTACTACAGACATACACAGTGACTTAGTGGAAAAATTGGGGGACTCTGCTCTTCCATATTCTACAGTTGCACGCTGGACCAAGGAATTTAAACTGGGCAGAGCATCCACTGACGATGAACATCGCGAAAGACGCCCATCCACGTCCCTCACTGAAGACAACGTGAAAAAAGTCGAAGATGTTGTGTTGCCAGATCAAAGAGTGACCATCAGGCATGTAGCTGAGGTCACAGGGATCTCATATGGCAGCATTCAAAAAATCCTTGCGAACGAGTTGCATATGAAAAAGGTCTCCGCGCGTTGGGTACCCAGGATGTTAACCGACGAGCAAAAGTAGCGGTTCACAAAGCCGCAGTTGCGATGGCTGCCATTCAAGAAACGGGATTCGAACTGCTCGAACACCCTCCCAATTCGCTAGATCTGGCTCCTAGTGACTTCTACCTCTTTCCTCGGCTCAAGAAACACCTCCGAGGTAAGAAATTTGAAGACGATAGCGAAGTGATGGTCACTTTTGAGGCGTTTTGGGAGGGTCAAGAAAAATATTTTTTTCAAAGGGAATCCTGGGTTTAGAAAAAAAATGGAATAAATGTATTGATTTGTAAGGAGATTATGTAGAAGAATAAATTATTATTTTAACTTTAATTACCGCGTTTTATCTTCATTCTCATTACTTTTTGATTCGCCCAAAACGAACCAACACTTTGTTCGTATAAATATCGGTTATCGTGACCGCAGACGAAGTCGCGGAGTAAAAAGTAGCTTATGTACTTTCGTGGGGTTTAAACTTACATCGTACAAAATTTCATAAAAATCGGTTCAGTGGTTTAGCCGTGAAAGCGTAACAGACAGACAGATGAGAAATCATCAAATGACTGGGTTTACTCATTTCGCCAGAAGTGCACTCATATGAACCTGCTAGTTACTCGTCAATGTACACGTCATTGCTACAATTATAGTGCAATCCTTAGCTTAATACCGCGGTATAAATAACTCATCAGCGCATGCGCAGCCCACGCTATGCGAGATAACTGTTACCTACCGCTACATAGGAAATGCACGGGAAGTCCTTTAATTCACACTCATTCTATGGGTTTCCCCATATTGTTACCGTAACTAATAATAATTTATTGTTTTATTTAAAATGTACTTAATTAAGGAAAACAAAGATAAGGAAATCCTACACAGTAACCTTGAAAGTTGAAACATTCAGGTGAAGTTCATGAGCACACACATTTTGTACAAAATCATGAAAGATGCGAAGTTAAAAATAGATACTTAGTATGCTTCGATTATGTGTAGCGTAGAACTAAATTAATCGATGAAAAATCTATTAAAATTATAAACAAACATTCGTTCAGTCTTCTCTCACCATTATAGATAAATAACTCACACCTTGGTAGAAATAAAGGGTATAAAAAGATATTACTTAACGAAGTAGACCTGTACCCGTACCTGGGTATACTTTTAAGAAAACAAGTTCTTAAAATGTAATAAAAACTAAAATTATAAATACCCTAACCACTCCTGTACTGTTGCTACTCAGCTGCATTCGGTTCGACTGGAAGCCGACCCCAACATAGTTGGGAAAAGGCTAGGCAGATAATGATGACTCCTGTACTGTTGCATGCACTCAACAGCACAATGGTTTGAGCTTGTTTCATTGCGCAATTTTTTTTGTGTGCAAAATACATAAGTAGTTGTTTCCCAGCAATAATTTTTGCCTTACTTAGTTTGTTCGGCTGTGCATAATTAACGGCTGTACTATGTGCCTGTTTACACCCCATATATGTATATTAGCCAATCAGCAAAGAGGTAACCGGGTCGACACCCCTTATACAATGTATACATTTGTAGAACTACACTAGAGAGAATACCATATAGAAGGGTTACAGCAAAGATGTTATTCCACTTTACTTTTGATGTTATTCAATTTAAAGTACATATCATAAAAAGTAATTCTTACCGTGTTCAAATCCTCAATCCTGGTCATGACGCCCATGGCCATCTCCCTCCTGTCGGCGGGCGCCTCAGGGCACGGGTACAAGGTCGCGCGGAAGCCCTCGCAGATCTTCTTCACGCGCGTCTTCAGCTGGTCTCCTTGGAAGAAAATGATGAACACCGACTTGTACACCTGGTCCGACTGTAACGGTAAACGAAGAGCTTAGATGTAGTTTGAGAAGACGGCTAGGATACGGTTGGAATAAGGGCATATACTTTGAGCTTATAAAAGTCCTAAGAGCTATCAAATTATGGCAGGCTTCCGTACTAGAATTCTAAATGAAGTGGCTTGATCAGGAGTGCTTTTTTTTCTAGCCTGTTCTGTCCTGCTCCTGAATAGAGGCCTTCAAATTATACCACATCGGGTTTTTTTGGCACTTATTAAAAAATACAACTTTAGCAGATATAGTCATTTAAATATCCTCCTTCAAAGGATATCAAACTGTTGCCTATCATTCATCTCATTAAACTTGCCTATTGTATCCGTAACAAATAAATTGCTGAAGAGCCTCTGTAATTAAGGAAACATACTTCTTACAGAGATCGATAAGCGACGCTCCGTTCCACTGTGAATCAATTTCATCTATTAATTGTCATGGTGGACAAGTTCGAGGACGAAGCTAAACCAACTAGGAAGCTGCCTGGAATTTAAATATTTAGCAACAGTCAAAATTGTGTTAGCACATCATCATAGATAAGGAAAAAATATCTAAATAACTTCCTAATTTATATGCAAGGAAAATCCACATGTAAATTAACAGCTTAAACGTGATAGTAAAGTAAGAACATGTTTAAATACTTACAGAAGAAGGGTCTTCCAGGGGTGTGTCGATCTCGGCCTGACGTAGGAACACATTGCCCCTGCAGGCTCTCCATAACATGCGTTCGAAAGCAGGGATACGCTCACGTAGGATCACGCCAGCCACGAAACTATACAAAAAACGGAATTAGCAATAGCCCAATGTCGACGCAGCAAAAAAAGCGCTTTACACGTTATTATGCGAAAACCCCAAAGCACTAATTCTGCTGCGGGTTCAAAACTATATGCAGGTTTGAAATATTGAACCGTCAGTCTAAGGTATACAGTTCATATTTCGCAAGCAACTATCGACCTCAGAATAAGAAGGGTATCTTAGATCTGTGACGAGAGAATTCCGTGAAAGAAACGTCGGTGTATGAAGATAATGTCAAACTACAACAGACATTTCCGATACGATTACCACATTGACTGATATTTTTAATCAAATCTTCCAACTGACGTAGTGGAAGGAGGGAGATTACAAAAACAACAATAAACAATGTACATTCAATTAAATACAAACGAGAGTTAACTTGAAAGTGAAGATAAATACAATGTGGGGATAAATAAAACAAAACAGTTGGAAGTCATTAACATTCATTATAAAAAACACATTGATGCCGTAACTTTCACGCTTGGCAAAGTAAATTACAAACATATCTAATTATATCACGCGATATATTAAAGAAATTCTCTCGCCACCAAACCGTGAGTCAAATGGCAATGAATAAAGGAAAATTACGCCCAAATATACAAAAGACCACAATGTGGTTAAATTTTGATGAAAAGGACCATACTATTCTACTAGTCTAGGTAAAAAATCAAAATAAAACGCAGTCTGTAAATAACATTGGATAAATTAGTAACAATATTGGAACGAAAATAAAACTGTCGTCATAAGAGCACGTGGTCTGGCTAGACAAGAGTACGAGGAAGCTCCTCATACAAATAACTCCCAGACTCCGCCTCTCATCATGACGCGCTTGAAATGTGAAATATTCATTTCACGTAACACGAATTATTTACAAACTGCACGAGCAGGAGACGTTGATATAACACAAAGTGTTCAACAAACGTGTATCACGAGATGCATATTGAAATGGTCACACAACTCTCATGTTATTGATTATCGAAACCGATCCAGAATAGCACAAATATTTAATCATCTGATTAAATAACGAAAATGTTTCGTGTATCACGTTCATCTGATCTAAGGCTCAAGAGAAGTTCACTGAGTACCTGTTCTGCTTACTGAAGTTTCAATGAACTTTGCTCTCATCACCTGTTTGGCTACGAAAGCGGTAGTGAAAACATACAAATCTAAAATAGCCTGAACTAATAAAGAAACTAACATTATCCATCAGTAGCTTGTCTTGTTTATAATAAAGGGGATCCCCGATGGAATACTCCACTACTACCTTACATAATCGTGTACGTGCACTAAGTGTTGTGTTGTGATCAATACAGCGTCTACTTTTACTCCTATTTTTAAACACAGACGCTTCCCCGTGTCCACGCTTTGCCTGACAGTTTTAAATATAACTCGTACAAAGAACTTAATAATTAACCGTTTAATGTGTATCCTCCTTGTTCTATTTTTATAGCCCTCATAACAGCTGTGATAAAGTATAATCAGTGCAATAAAACCTTATTGTACTTTGCATAGAAATGCGTCATTAAAGTTAACAATATTAACATGCTCCTGCATTTGTCTAAGGACGCGGCAAGCATTGAACAATATTGTTGATAACATCATACAAATGAAAGTTGAAACAATAATTAAGGAAGATCCAATAATTTACTTATACAGAGTGGATCCTATACACATTAACACAGAAATAGAAAACAAGATTAACGTAGACGCAAAAGTAACAAAAGACCTGTTAAGTTGAGCAAAAAATTCAAAATAATTAAGATTCAATGACGCTGTTCATAATAGAAATCAAATCATGGTTCTCACGTTACAACACATGACAGATCATGCAGCTGGCTTGTGCTAATAGCTACAATTCGAAGATAAGATAGAAATCTCATCTGTCATCATTTTTCCATTGCGAGTATACACGGTAATAGAACATTCATAATGGGTATCGTATCTTTAAACAATACATCTGATAACTACGAGGTGAAACCATTCCTTATTTCACGTAACTCGGCTGAATAAAATTCGATCTAGTATTCCTCCCTGTTATAATTGTCTCTTCCTATATTTTTCTCTATCTCTTGTCTCGTCCTATATCTCTGTAAGTTCACATTCATTCATTAGAATAAAAATCTCATGTATATTCACATGTTTCAAATACAGGATGCAACTTCTCGTCATTCAGAAATACTAGTCCACCTTGAGTTTTTATTGTTGTTTTTACGAATTTGAACATTTCAAAATTGAACCAAATTACAGATACAATAATGGATTACCATTTCACACAAGTCTTAGTGTCTATTCACACTATGCTGAATTTATTGTTATACATAGAGTAAATATACAAAAAGATTAGTACTTATCCTATTTGTTGTTCGTGATTAGAGCATGGTCGTTCCGCATAACGTTATGGTTGGCCAGTGAGCCATGATGTACGAGTTTTATTGCTTTAACAATGAAATATAAGGAAAATACAGAAAAACAATTTGCTAAGATTTACATTTATGCTTATGAGTAAAAACAAAACATCACTTGAGCAACTATGAGTGCGAAACTAAATTTAGATATGCATAAACTCGAAGATGGTTTTAAATGCATTGTGTCGATGAAATATTAGCATTAGACTTGTTTAGGTCAGGGTTGAATCGATTGGCGATCCATAACCCGTATTGTCATCCATCATGGACATGCCCATCGGCCCACAAGTCAAGATTGGAACACGTCTGATCATGCAATACCTTGATGGCACACATATAATGGCCAATTCTCCAACAGTTCATAAAGACATAGGTACTTAAACAAATAACTTCTGACAATTCAGGGACAACTAATTCAATTGTCAAATTAACACTGTTTCGCACAATAATGATTGTCCGAGAAGGCGTACGGCTCAGCATAACAGGCGTGTGAATTGCCATACAATTGCGAGAATTTGTTCTTCTCATTAACGCTGTGTCAGTTTTTCAGGTACTTTAAACTGAAGGAGGTTTTAAACGGAACTACGTCTCTTGTTTCCGAGAACTCAGTTTGTAGTCACTGTATATCAGTAGTATTACTTCATTTGTATGGAATGAGCGGGTACTCTAGGAAGGCTTTCGTATCGATAGTGGAAAGAAAAGTTGGCTAACCGACAATTTGGGCGTATGGTATACCCCACCTTACTAAGTGTGTATACTAAGTGTGTAGACTAATACAAAATGTTATGGTTCGTACTCTTAACTCTTTCAAAGAACATAATTGATTGAACAAAACTGCTTATATTAGAAAAAAGAAGAGAGCTGTCAAGAAGAGCCTTAAGAGTACAAAGCATAACTTGTTCTATTAGTCTATAATACCCACCTAATAAGATAGAACATAAGACACAGTCAACTTGTCGCTAGGCAAATTTTTCCTTTCCACTGTCGAAATTTTGGTGCATATACCTTATGAGGAAACTTTATTCGTACCATAATCGTCTGTATGTGTGGGTTTATCTTGAGACAGCGAGCACGCCATCTGTCAGGAATTCCCCTTAATCAGAGCCACTGACGTCATTCATCGTGTTCCTCGCAATGTTTGCCGGTAACTAGGTGTACCTACCTCAATTATTTTTTGTTGTTCAAAATGTAATGCTTCATCGCTCTTTGTTTTGTTTTAGTCATTCATTATTAAGTCTTTTGTAAATAAGAGAAATACATTTTTAGCATCTATTGAGTAGCTTCTGTATCTAGGTACTCAGGAAATGTATCAGTGTACTTATGTGTCATATTTTTCTTTTTTCTCAGAAATCTATGGGCTAAACATATAAACGTCATTACGTAAGTATGTTGGTAAAAAACCCGGGTTGAATATTTTAATGATAGCGTAATTATAGTAGTATGTACCTATTTACTCTTAAAATGACATAGATACCGATCGCGTCTGTAATATTTTTATTCTAAAACAAGTTTTCTGGCAATTATGTTAGCGTACAAAGAAACTTTTAAGATGAAACTTCTTGAATTCGCAGAATCCAGTGAAAAAATTATTACAAGGGAAACCATTCTCATCAACAATGTTGGTTACATTTGAATATGTAATTAGTACATTTATTCACTATCACGTGAATGAGTAACGTTTGTTGCAAATACATATTGGAAACTACGGTTATTCCAGTGGTAAATATTCAGCAACGATCAAAATTGCACCTAATGACGATAACTTTAAAGCAAACTTTGATTCAGACGATATTTACGAAAGCGTTAAACTAGTAGTCGTTTTGGCTTTGAACGAATTTGGTGTTCCGTGTCAGCCACCCAGAAAAAGCAGTTGTTGTAAATTGAATTTTATTATAAAGTGTCAAGGCGTAATTTGATTTGTGAAGTAATTTCACGTACAGATGATGTAAGAGATAGTGGCGCCCGTCACCTTGGCGGAATACCAAAACGTCTGCACGACTGAAGTCTGAATACGTAAACGATGTCATTTACTGTTCTGGAGTCTGTCTTTGATGTGGGATGTACGAATTAACAAATACGTCTGGTCGTTGAGGCAGATGGGAGATTTTTTGCTGATGAAGTCTCGTGAGCCTAGTTGGAACAGAGAACTCGCTTAACAACAGAAAAAATAGAAAACTCATTTTTCTAGATATGAGAAGTTTTGTTATTTAAGTAAATATTAATAATAATATCATCTCCTTTGTGCATTAAAAACTTGAGTATACCAGTCTAAACAGACACGCTAAAAACTAAAACAGGTAACACACGAGTAAAAGTTGTAACCAATTTCAAATGCATCTCTTGTCATCAAAAACATTCTTAAAAGCTATAAATCATCATAAAAACGCTTATTATCATCAAAAAAATTATAATCCGCAGTAAACTTAAATCAATGTCTCCGCACTGACACTGAAATAGAGGTACATGTAAACTCGTGCTATTCAAATAACCCATAAAATAAGTCTACAGCGCATAATTTATTACAAGACACGTGCCTGACTGTACCATTGTGGTATAATGTTATTTACATGAACTACAGCATAATTGAGGGTTATATTAAATCTTAGCCAGGTGTGTAATATAGGCAGTCAAGGTTTTTTTAATGAATAGACCAGGCTGATGGTGTCCTTACACAATATGGTCGGGCCGCAGGTAAATAGTTATTGAACGTGGTTGATACATACTCATTAAATACATAATGGATCGTATATTCAATGAGGGATATCGAGAGACCGTTAAAATAAACGGTCTTGGGATCATTCTATATTTAATTTTGATTTTGCTGGCGCTTTAGCTAACGGAAATGACGGTCTCGCCAATCAATATGAAAATGTTTCGGGAGATGTTATTCCCATCAACTTTATAGGACCTCTTCAAACTTTAGCCAATACCCAGGCTGAGGTAGACACTGAGCAGTGTGCCGTTCGAAAATTTATTCAGAATCAAGAGATTGTGGTTGAACCACCTACACAGTTTGGATTCTTAAAACTCGATTTCAAATTAATTCTCAATAAAGGTGTCGTAAGGTAACAGGAAAAATAACATTCAAAGATTTCTGGGAATGCTTGAATAAAAAAAAATAGGAAATATACTGGAACAATTTTAGGTTTTAGGTGGAACAGCCTTGTCAATTAATTTCAGAGAAAATATGGACACTGCATTGTATAATCCGAAGAATACCCTCTATAAATTCCAAATAAAACTACTTATCTAACACTTGTAGCACGACTGTGCGGAAGAAGGATGTCACGAAGACGACTCAAGTGCCATCAACGTAATCATTACTATACAACTAATTTGTACTTTGATAATCATAGTACGCACTTCTATAACACAATTTATTACGTTACTGTTACATAACAATACTTCGTCAACGAATCGAGGTTATCAGGAACGTACTCTTTGAACAACGATAAAAATATTGGAAAGGAAGAAAAAGATTTGTTAAATAATCTGAGAAGATTTCACAATTTCTATGATTGTGTTGCCGTTCCCTTTGGAAAACGCCATGTTGACCCAGATCTGACGATTGGCTTGCGTTTCATTGGATAAGCTTAGATTTTGTTAGTCTCGTTTCTAAGGAGGAACTGTCTATTGGGATTTACTACAATACTTAACCAGGTCATAGATTCAGCTATCTGACAGCATCACATGTCATGATCATCATAATGACAATGATGCGAGAGTGACAAAGTGATCAAATGCAAAGTAAAGACATATCTCCAAATAAATGAGTCCACAGCTAATTGTAGTAATACGAAAATTTCAAGATCAACCAACCGGTTGTCACATCGAAACTAGTTGGATAGCTTTCTAAGCAAACAAGTCGCTTAGTGCCTAAAGGCTCTCGTCACCATGAACTTGGTACAATTCTGTCAGGTAGTTGACACTTTTCACATCAGCGGTAATAAGACGGTCACGAGCTTGTAGGTCGACGTACTGGTAACGGTACATTTACATATAAATATTATTGGCATATGTTTACGAGAGCTGCAGACGGTAATTAAAGTAATTACTTTTATGCAAGTGAATGTTTTCTATACTGCAAACATATTTTTATGAAACCTCCTTTCGAATGAATGACGACGAAGAACTGGGATTTTCTCAGGGCACATTGAAATACAAAGCATGATAAGTATATTAAGAAATACCATCAAATTAACATAATTAAGAGAAAACATATTTGCACAACAACATAAGACTACTGTTATTATATCCATTATTTCAAATCCGCCCAATTACTTCAAAATTACAAACAGAATCCTGTATTCCGGTGATTCAGCAGCATGGTTTACACATAAACCTAATCTGAATGACATGCTTATCCTACTATCGACACCCCCGGATTGGCTAACGTCACAACAGTACTAGCATAAACAGATCGAACGACAACAAAACACAATTAGCCAATCAGAGAAACAATATGGAAACTGGATAGCTACAGCCCATGACTCAGTGAGGGGGAGTACAACAAATGTCAGAGTGAAATAAAGCGCATAGTCGAATCGTGTGATTTGACAACGGCTATGCAGAATGCGTCATACAAGGATAGTAATTATATTATTCCTTTGTGCGGATCAGGGAAACTATAAAAAACATGACTATATTCGAGCATAAATACACCTGAGGAATAGGAGGATAGGAGATAAATAAAATCGGATAAAATATGTCACTTCTATTTCCTGAAACACGATTATATTACACACTTTGCATCTGTCTCGGATTGTGAACCAAACCTTTAGTAGGCCGTAATAGTTTGAACACAAGATAAAGCTCATGGCATACTATGTAGTTTGGTTTGAGGTAATGATTAATGAGATTTTCATTACTACTCCGTTACCGTTCAGTTTATTACGAGCCTCGCGCAACGAGAGCCAACATCTGTAAAATTACTCGACTCGCACGCAGAGATCCACCACAGCAATTAGTAATGGAGCAGTGAATTTCGTGAGCAGACGCATCCCAAGTAACAAAGACAATGTAACGACAGTAATTCTGGTTTTCATCACTGCTACCGAAGATCTTGGCATTGGATAAAGCGAGACAAAGTGCTTCCACTTTAATCTTGAAATAATCACTTTTATCATAAACCACCACCGGTACCGGCGGCACACAACCTTGTGTTTTGATGGCAATAAATCCGTCACAGTGATTTACTACAACCCAGATTTTATCTCGTCTAAGTACAACCTCTCAGATAGTAACAATCTCCAGACAAAAACGCCGTTATCAGACATCTTAATAACATTCGATAAGTTGAAGTATTGTTATTGTTTGAATCATTTATCTTCGACAAAGCTTAAGAATTTTGTTGGCATAACAAAAACATACCGTGAGATACTAAACAACCAAATATTTTTACGTGGTGAATTCAGGAAGGAACCAGAAAACACATAAGTATTTGCAATAATAATAGTAGTCATTAATAATATTGTTGTGTGTGAGAATGCAGTCGTGACGTGATCGTCGTGTGATATCAGTGACAAGGAACTGTGACATCTTTGAGCAGGTATTGTGATGTTAAACATGCGTTTAATGAACATTTGTGCGTCCAAACGGACTGGCTCCATGGAAACGACTTGTGACATGAAGAATTGTAAACACCGGCAAAACAATGATACACCGGGAAAACAATGAGAACAATGGTACAACCACGGCAACACTATTGAATACTTTTGGGAATTGTAGCTTAGTTGCTCTACATTTAACATTGGTATTTCAAGGTATTCGTATAAATTCTTTTTGTTCCTATTATGCAATACGCGAAATTACTTTACTAAGGTCGCCTTTCAATATGCTGTATTCGATCATATCGTTCGCGTAAACTGTTGATACACTTTGTAGCAACAATGTCAATTAGAAACAACCTTAATGACGTTATTGATACCTAACAAGCCCATATTGTGTTAGACAGCCAGCATTGTGTTACACAATGTATCTACTTGGAAAAGGCTAAGCAAATTTATCACAACCATACTCGATCGACTCAAGGTTGATACGGAAACTTCGTCTTTGATAGACTTGTTAAACACAATTTTGAATCGCTTCAAATACCGTAAGATTGAATATAAACACTTTTTAATTAAGTATCGGCACGTGATAAGCGCTGGTTGCTGTAAACCAAGCACAAGTTCTCTTTAATATTAGTCTGGCATTATAAAACATGTTCTAAATTGTAAGTTCTTCAATTAATTACGTTTTTAAAAGTTAATAAAGCTATGTCCAAAATATGGACTTCAGTAAGCCGTTTTAAACCGTTAATAAATAGGTTTCAATGAATAACACGAGTTTGTAATCAAACTATAATATGACACAAAACATAAATTATTATCTAAGACACTCGTACCAAGACGCTGTTAGGATTGTCCAAGTTGAAAAATATCATCGATCTCCAAACTTTTCCTATTCGCGTGGAGTCTGATGTAACTCTAGAAGGTGTCCCGCAGGGAGCACATCTTGGTTCAATATTATTTAACATGATAGATAATAAAAATACATTCGAGATACCTTATATTATATGACTAAAAAATAAATGTTTCTTTAGTTTTTAATAACAATTAATATGTATCGAATAGGAAAAGTTTGATCACGAAGCGCCGTGTAATTTCAGCATTTACATTTTTCGCACCTAATTCCATTATCTATTCTTGAAGTCCAAGTTACCTTGACAACGCACATGAAATCTAACGTTCTTTTAATAAAACAATACTGTGATATTGAAGTGAATGTTAGTAAGCAAGTGAAGGGTGTTAGAATTGAACTGTGTGTTCATTTGTACCCAAGTAGTGAAGACGACATTGAAATGAGTCAAGTTGATTTCAATATTGTCTACCACAAAGTTACTGTTGAGTTTGCAACCATACATTTATTACATATACCCGTACCATATCTACCTTCATACCCATCTACAATATAAAATACAAATATACACTACTAACCAAGGCAGGAATTCCAGGGATTCTTGTTTATCCCGCAAACTAGGGAATAAATCAAGCACAAATGTTTAGCAAAACTGTACAGATAGGACTACAAGTTAATATAATAGTCTAATTATTACATCAACGTGTTGGTTATTTAGTTCAACAACTTTGTAATCTTTTTAAAGTATTTTGGTTTTACAATTTTGGAGAGGTTATCACATGCATTAAGTTTGACAAAGGGATTCTCAGGGAGTTTACTTTTAATTAACAACAATGACATGTACTTCTTGTGCGCTAAGCGCGCTAACTTTATTGTTGAAATTCTTGTGTCAGTTACACTTAGCAGAAAATATTCTTCGTGTATCATCACGTGCAATATTAGTTCTATGAAAATGTTCACATAAACCGCGGAACTGAAAAATTACTTTAAGCTAAGAGCAATGGATTTGTTGACAATGAAAATATTTACAAGATTCTTCGTCAAATAATAAAAGTGTCAGTTTATGTGAACAACGTGATTGATTGCATCGTCTTTCGTATAGTACGTCACTAGGTCATTATTCGTAGGTAGCAGTTTACTAACGTAGATATTATTAATCAGGTAAGTTAGTAGGCAGCAAGTGTGTATCTTTGGTGATAATAACGTACGACATTTATGAGCGGACATACATTTTGTCACGATAGACATACAAGACGAGCAACCAATAGAACCAGTAGAGAATAGAGCGGCAGCTGAACTGTCGGGGAACAGTCCAGCTGCGCCTGAGTCGGTGGTGGTCAGGTGGTCAGTGTCACTCCAGTGCGTATGTACACACGCATACATACCCTAGTTGGACGTGGCCGATATGTCTGTTCGGGTCGTCGGATATGAGGGCGCGCGTCATCGACTCAGTGGTATTGGCACCACCCTCGTGCTACACGGAGGACAAACATAAACATGTAGACAAACATTGTCCATATGACGTCACAAAGCACGCGACAGATACGACATTTACACCACACGATGCACACTGTTTCCTTGCCTGTTGTAGTAAAAAAGTAGCGCCATCAAGTCACTGCAAACACCTTAGTCTACGCGGTGGTGCCGGTCATAACCTAGAGCTACCAACAAATTATATAAAAGCTTCATATGCATTGTTAGTTTGTGACTACTTCGTATTGTGTTCAAATTACAGTGTCGTTTATAATAAACTAAGAAAATAAATATACTCTATAACTCTGACTCGTCGTGATCTACATGTATGACATAAACATATAAAAATCATAATGGCATGCAGAAAAATGACAAGTACAGAAAGCGTGGATGACGTTATGATAACGGAAATAAAGTATTTTGTAAACCTTGTCGACTCCGATAGCTGGAAACGTTTGCAGATGGACTTCAAAAATAAATCATGTCGGAAACATTGTTAGTTCAAAATAAAAATTAAAAATCTCACTCAGGCAGCAATTGGTTAGCACGCTCGGTAAGGGAGTCAGGAGTATTCACTAAGCTTTAGTAGACTGACACGGACTGGACCGGGCTGGTTGCGGTGCTACAACTAAGCTGTCATTCCATCACACAAGAAGTCAAAGAGAGGTGTTATGTTGATGATATACTATAAACCGGCCGACTCCAATGCTTGCCTGAGTGGTGATCGGTAGACTCCAGAATCAGCGTCACAGTACAAGCGCTGTAAAAATAATAACGCTCATGTGTGTGCTTTGATTTCCATCGACAGAAATGGAAATCAAAACGGTCCAACGAGCGCGTCGTAATCAATCTGAGCATACCCCAGCTTGAGAGCTTGCCCGCCCGCCATGAGCCCCTCCTCCCCAAGTAGGGTCACTTGTTCCTCCTCGCGCGACGGGTCCGCCATCTTGTGCACACACACGCCAACATGGCGTCAATGTCAGACACACGTCCATGTCAGTGTCACATTTAGTACGACTTACGAGCGCGAAGAATTTGATTTGTGGCCATAAAATCATCTCCAGGATAGTACCACGGATATTTTAAGTGAGCTTAGAAATCGTCTCATGTATCCTAGCAAGAGTACAATCAAAGCAGACAGTAATGTATGCGTGAGATCAATCAACTGCCGACAATAGACGTACAAAAATGTGACATTGACAATTCGACGTCATTATTTCAAACAATATAGCCGAATCTAAATGTTTCAATTCGTAGCTCGTTGTTTTTGAAGCCCACTTCTTCGAATACATAATATAAAATAATTTTATAAAAAAAGATAAATAATTTAAGACCCACGACCTTCGTTTAAGGAAAATGTTAACTTTAAGCGATATTGGAAAGTGTTGAACATTAGTATTTGATACTGTTGTTATTGTGCTTTAAGTTATTAAAATAAATTTAAATAATAATATTTAATGAGACACTGATCCAAATAAAGGGAAAATCAATAAATAACATACGATGATAAAAATAATAAAGACGACTGAAACATTGATCGTGGAGCTAGTTTTTTTCTACAACAGCATGATTTTGTATCGGCTTTATACCTTTGCTATTGTGTTTCTCAAGCTGAACTCTTATCTAATTGATTACACGAATCTACCGACGACATTCCCTTCGTGAGCTAGCATCAGTGATTACAATGACAGTCCATATTGACTTAGTGTAAAGGATGACTGCAATACCACTATAATGGCATCTGACGTAACTGAACAAACATTATTACGTTGATAATTAATCGACATTCCTACTCATTTTGCGTAAAAAATCACGAGGACATTAGCAGTCAGCTATCTTATCGTTGGTTTCTAGGTATCTAATACATTGGACGAAGCATCTACTAATTACGTTGGTACCTAAACAGATTAGTAATTTAGTGAATTTGTTTGAATGAAGGCAAGATCTTGGTGGTTGTATTATGTGAGCTCCTTAAATTATACTGAAGTTGCTTCAATTCAACTTACCTCATCAAAGAAAACTTGTGTTTTTCTAAGAATATGCTTGAGTTCTGTAAGCTCAAGATAATTTCTTTTAAGAGCTTCGGCGTTCTGGTTTACCTCGCGGAGTTCATTCTCCAGCTTTTCGAAGGTAGCCTAGGAGACACAAACGATAGAATATGTTAGAATATTTGACTACCAATTTCTCCTTAAAGATAATATACTTATTTGAGATATTAAACACGTCCACTTCCACACTAAGACATAATTGCATCGGCATCGCCACAAAATCTCGACAAAAGATGCTAAATTCGTAGTCGTCTAGTCAAAAGTTGAGCTTACCTCAAGGTCAATCATCTCCCTGGGTTGTGGGGCCTCCGGGCACTCGCCGGGGATCTCGAGCATCGGGATCCCGTCCCGACGGATCTCCTTCTCAAGATACCGGAGCTTTCGCTCCATCTCGTCGCACCGACGGACCTCATTGACGAACTTGCGTTGGAACGCGTTCACGTCTGGGTTTAACTGCGAAACAAAAATTCTGAATGAAGTTTGTCTTCGATGTTAATTTAGCTAGTTTTAAGTGTCGTTATGGTAAGTTTTAGATTAAATGAAGCCATATACTTCATGATGTGGTTGAATAATGTATGGCTTTACGGCAGTGCTTCCATTGTTGTGCAGTTTTACATGTCTACAGTGACTATTTTGTCCAATGTTAGTCAGATTCACTTGTATTAATTGCTATCTATAGAAAAGCCAATCAAATAGTAGTAGTTATCTAATTCCCCTCAACGACTACTCTCAATAGAATATCGACCCATGCGGGCAGAGAGCCATCTCATTGTATGCGCGTCTGTTTAGATGGTGTGCTTGGCAACTGGCATCTATTTTAGGGATAGTTGTAATCGCCTTTTATCTGACTACGACAAAGCCATTAGTTTTAATACTATTGCATAGGCCTGTTACATCATACAAATAACGTAAGACGACGACTTTTAAAAATAATATTCTTTAAGAGTATTTTTCTTTTATATTGTGATTTATTAAATTACTAGCTTTTGCCCGCGTTTCGTCCGCGTGGATTAATAGTTCCCGTTCCCGGGGGATTTCCGGGATGAAAACTATCCTATGTCCTTTCTCGGGTCCCAGACTATATGTGTACCAAATTTCATTAAAATCGGTTCAGTGGTTTAGGCATGAAGAAGAGACAGACAGACAGAGTTACTTTCGCATTTATAATATTAGTATGGATATCACATAGATTAACTAACGAAGTCTTGTTTATAGCTTTTAAGTGAACGTTTATGACGTATTTATTTAGCCATTTTTTCTACTTTCTTATCATTCTTACTAAGAAATGGAACCTTTACCATAATCTCGGGATCTATAAAATCGAGAAGATATGATTTATTACTCCCCTTTTCATAAAATTTTCTTTTTCTTACTATTGAGCTTTACCAAGAGTGATAGAAAAACACATGACTGTTTTTACGATGGTCGTAAATTGCAGATAGTCAACAATGAATAATGGTGGGTCCACACGACACAGACTTAACACAGACTTCTATAGAATTTTGTCTGTACAACAAATCAGTACAGACATATGTCGGTGTATCAGAAAAGTCGGAAGTCTGCGTACATGTCTGTACGATTGTCGGAGCAAAACTCATGATTATTGAATTACTAAATTTATTCATAAAAATCGAAGTCTGAACTGATGAAAAGTCTGCACAGACATTTGGTAATGACCTCTGAGTAAAAATTTTTACTCAGACTTTATAGTCTGTGCAGATGTCTGTACAGACAAAAGTCTGTGTCGTGTGGACCCACCATAACTGAATGACTGAGTCCACGTGTGAGAAAATTGTACTTAAGTACGTGTTTATTGTAATTATTTTAATTACTCGCTGCCTATTGTGATTATGGTGGCATTCTTCGTTTCCTCATGGCCATTCGCTCGCGATTTACTGAACGGCGACCATGATCTGATATTGATGACCTTTGAGGTCATTCGCATCTGTTATCTTTATAACCAAATTAAGTGTGCGTCTGTCTTTTTAAGTTATCTCTAAACACCTGTTTCTCAGGCTTGAGTAAGATTTAAATATCAATTATGTGAGTGATGATCGTAATTTTTCTATGACATAAGAAGATTAAAGAGCTCAAGATTAATCAAAGTAGTGTAATGAAAAGGATACTTAATTATGTAAAGATCTGTCTCCTACGCAAATTAATTCTACGCCTACGATAGCACGAACCAACGCCCGCCATTAGACAATAATAGTACCAACTTCTCGCTTATACATCCAGTGCAAATCAAATAATTATTGGTTAGGTAATAGTCAGGTGACTGCATTTCTCCGTAACGTCACAGACAAAGGAACAAACGATTGGTTTTCTAGCTGAAAACATTCATCTTCCTGTGTTGGAGGTCACCCCGTTATGTCGAGAAACAATACTATTCTACATTAATGAAAAATGAACAATGTTATTTCAAGAAATAGAAATCACAATGGTATTTGTAACAATGAGGTGATGAAAATTGGTGTTTAAGCTTAGAAAATTGGCAATTCTAGATTGAATACAGAAGGTCAAATGCTTTATGATAATTCGGACGGATATTTAGCCGCGCTGTAAGAAATAATGGAATCCGACTTCGGCGTAGTCGGAAATGTCTAGCTAGCCAGATGAATGAATTGGATCGCAAACATTGGTCGACCAACTACAATTCTAGACTCCATCTAAGAAGAGGTTTGAAATTATTGGGTCATACATTAAAATTTGTTGGTGTTGGCATTGGCTTGGCTGGCCAATAATTGTGAGCAGTTACGATGTGCCGCAACGCGCGTATTGACGCGGTGAGGGTACAATTGGCGCACGCGCCGTAATGCATGCAAATTGCCGATCACATACATTTTGATTACAAGAGAAACGTAAAGACAATGCTTGATTGATTAAATAGTGGATTTAATCAATCAATTCAAACTTGCAAAAACATTACTTTTGTATGTATAAACATGTACATAAGCTTTTTTTTTTTGTTAATTGTTAATAACGTGTACAGTGCCTGCTAGGCAAGATTCTCCACACCATGGGTGTCTGAATATTAAAGGCGTCGCTGAGGACGGCCCAGAAAGAGGTGTCGAGATGATCTGGACGCGTACCACGAGGGCTTGTTCCAGGTGGCGCAAGAAAAGAGTTCCTGAAGGATTTGGGGAATGCCTTTGCCCAGTAGAGGGGCAGAGAAGTTTGTAGAAAAAAAAAATTGATCAAAAAGCCAATTTAACGTAAACAACAGTATTATGTCAAAAGTATGTTCAGAATCTTCCAGTATGAAGATCACTGTTTTGTGGTGAACAAATTCACAAAAAAGGGCCTATAAAAACAGCCCCAATATTTTGACCATCTGGGAGATTTCCAATTCCAACCAGTCTTGCAAATATTATAAAAAACAAGGCTTATGTAAGCTTGAATTTAGGTAAAACTTTAATCTACAAATGATTAGATTTATAACACATTTAGTTGTGTTTCTGGGTGTGCCATTATCAGGCTAAATAATACACTTTATCTAAAATTGTATTGTAATTATCTTCATCAATCATACATACCTACTAACAATCACATTTTTTTAATCAATCACATGACATTATAAATTGCCTGTTTTACGTTGGCACTCATGACCAATGGAATCAATAATGAATGTAAATGTTAATGAAAAGATAAGAGATTGACTTTGTAATGAGTTTCTTTTTAATATACTCTCCTCCTTATAATGTAGCAAGAAATGAATCTTTGAATTCAACTTGTATTTGTATTTAAATGACTCTTTTGAATGGCAACTTTGTATTATGACTGCAGTCTTTTTGGAAGATCTTCTTTTACTTTAGCAAGAGGTAACATATATTAGTGGGTGGTGTTACGAGAACCCTAATCAAGTTTTTTTTGACCGAAAGAAATAGTATCTCAAGATAGCTTGAATCATTTATTTCAATAGAGTAGCATTTTTTTAAAAAAAGATCTTATTAACCATACTGACTGGATGTGTGATTCCAAAATGACTTCTATTGTCTTCTTGTGCTCCATATTTCTACAATCAATAGACAGCACACTAGCAAGTAAACTATGCCATTGTTTGTGAAACTCCTATTGCAAACAATAATTAATGCATGGAGGAAACAACAATACATAGCTAGATACTACTTAAAACAGGATATCATGCTTGCTATTGATAAAACATTATCAGTTCTATATATTCCAGTTGCTCAAATATCTGGATTATAATACCTACTGGTAAACTTAAAAAGCAATGTTCTGTTAGATAGATCAGATTTATCATGAAATCAGGGCATGAAACTTGATCAAAAGCGAAACGAGGTCATAGATATCCTATTATGTTATACCCTTATCGAAACAATGCAGGGTCACCAAATGATAATGATGACATGTAAGAGGTACAAGATCCACATGGCAGCAGTACTCACGTCTCGGAACTGCACAAGTCCCAGCTCCCCGAGCTCAGACACGCATGCATACGCGGCTTCGCTCTGCAGGAAAAGTTGACATAATGTCATTTCTTCACTCCTAAACAACGACCCCATCTTTCACGTTTTTTGCAACACAACACAAAATAAAAATTTAATCAGCTACAGAAAAAGGCTCCGTCGCAGTCTGCGAACAGACTTTGGCAGCGACGAAACCAAATTACGTGTGGAGACGAATCTCAAATCAATCGATATGAATAACTTTCATGCGAACATTGACAATTTGACATTAGTCATCGTGCGGATTCGTGCGCAACGCCGACGACAACGCGGACTGGTTTGGGGATACCCGGCGAAAATTTTGCTTTCCCTTTTCTGTCAACGTCAAATTACCTTTAAAAATCTAAACTCTAGTTTGGGCTCACAATTACAACGCCTTTTTCACATGTGGAAAGACAATAAAGAATAAAACTTTTAAATCGAAACGCAGTACTAAACAAGGAGACATTTGGTTGTGGAACGTGATGCAAACCATGCACGTTTACATAACACTTCATACAGTTCTGTACCACAATTTCAATTTGAAAATGGTACATGATTATGTTAATTTGCAAAATGAAATTGACCTGAGAATTAGGGATATTTGTTATTTATGGCAACACTTGTTAGTTATTTCTCTCTTCTTCTATATAGACATCTCTTTCACACTATTGATTACACGAGGCACGTTTGTAAAGTACGGGTTCCTATTAAAACAAAGCTTTGTCAATCAGGATGTTTTTTAATTAATACGTTTTATATTTGATGAAAGATATAGGTTACCACAAAGAATGTTTAATTTTTACTGCCTACAATTAGGAATATGAACTTACAATTTTTTTTTGACTCAACTTATTGTATTGAAGTTACTTTATGAACGCACCATCAATTAAAAATGCAACCAAAGTAAAAAGTATTCAATTGACAGCTGGCTGCAGTCGAATCTCTCTTTCTCTCTTTTAGCCTGTATATATCTCTATTTCTTTCACCGATTGTGTGTTCATATTCTTTTGAATTTATCTGTACTATTGTGTGGGTGTCAAAAATTGAGGTTATAGATTTAGCTTGAAACTAAAATAATTTAGCAAATACAGACTATGAATAGACTTAAATGTGAATGAAAATCCTGGCGAAATGGTGTGTAAACTTAATTTAAAGATCTAAAGATAGATCTCGTGCACAGTTCTGTGGTTCATTGCATTTTATTTATATTGCAGGCTCTGCTCGGCGCTCAATTGGTTATCACACTGATTATGGTATCAGTGATACAGAAGCTGGGAAGTTATTCGTTCGCAAGATGGTTATTATGTTCGCAAAGGCTGTATAGGTATTTGTACCCTACCAACAGTGAGTTGAAGAGTTTGGCGGGAGTGCCGAAAGATAGTTCAAAGGGTAAGAAAGGGGGTAAACATGAGTCGAATGGGAAGCCGGAGACTTTCCATGTGCCTCGAAACCTGGACATTCAGCTGGAGATGGCGCCCGTGACGGCGTTAGATGTGGTACACTTGAGGTTCTACACTGAGTATCTGTGGATAGTGGACTTCTCACTGTACACTGCCGTAGTGTACATTATGTCAGAGGTAGGTGCTAATTTCCTTGGCCTAGTAATCATATACTCTTCTGACCTCTAGCTAATTCCTACCTACCTGTATTTACTAGATACACTCTCAATCTATAGTTCAAAAGCTTTATAGTTCCAGAATCTTTGTGGTGTTTTATATCAAATTATTAATTACACTTATTACTTTTATATTTCAGGTGTACACATCAGTGTTCCCCCTGAAGGATGAGTTCAACCTGAGCATGGTGTGGTGCCTCCTAGTTGTGCTGTTCTCATTGTATCCTTTTAAAGAAACTTCCAATTTATATCAGACCTATGTAGGTTTTCATTAATCACATGTTCATTAGAACATAACAAAATTTTTCTATAAATCCAAGTGGTGTTGCTTATAGGGCCTGTGTTCAACAGTGTCTTTTGGGTAAAATGATGTTAGAGAAGGCAATCACCATTCACCAATTTTATAGACCCAACTGTAAAATAGTAATATCAGTGTAACTGTTTTTGATCTGATATTAGGCTACATTATTGTAAAACAATAAAAAAAAAATATTGTTTATGTACATGGGATCTATACCTACCGGCAGTGGCGTGCGGTTCATATAAGAAAATAGACATTGCCTACCCTGAAAAATACGTATTATTTTATTTTAGCTATTCTATAGATATTTGAGGTGGCAAATCATATACATCATTATTTAATCGACAAGGCGATGAACCAAAACCAGCATGTAGTAGGTGCTTTTGCTAGGTAATTTTTCTGTCTACCGGCAAACTGTGGGTGTTCATTGGTATACCTCTGCCTAACTCTTTGGGGAATACAGGCGTGATGTTATGTATGTCCACAATTTTACACTCTCTTAACTCAAAATCACAGTAAAATCCTCCTAAGCCTGACAAAGCAGTACTTCACAAGTGAGGAGTCTATGGGGGAGCGTTCCACCTGCATAGTGGCCTTCTGCGTGTTCCTGCTGATCGCCATGATAGTGCTGATCGTGAGCGAGAACAACCTGGAGGTGGGCGTGGACCCCGCCTACGATAGCTTCTATGAAAACGCTTCCAAGTTCCTCGAGAATCAGGGCTTGTCTTCTGTGTAAGTAGGACTTTTCATTATTTAATCGTTTGTGATATGACATTATGCACATGATTTTTTCAGAAATGTAGCTTATTTATTTATTTTTTGCCCCACTCTGGGCATTTTTCCTGGATTATAGGTTCAAGTACAAACATATACACTCACATAAACAAACAGCCAAACCATCGCACACAAACTGCGCCAACCGTGTCGTCGTTATCAGCTACTTTGACTGCAATACTATAAGATACCTATTTTAAAAATTTGTAAATTGATCTGAATAAATAAAAGATTTATTTGTCTCATTCAGTAGTTTAATTCTTAGATAGGAATTTTGGTAAGCAGCCAAGTTTTAATTAAAACCACTTTGTATGTGAAAATGTAAAAAAATACTTTTCTGCTAATGTGTTTACCTGTAAAACTTCTTCAACTGCAGTAGCTACTGTCTATTAACTTCATACTAACAAAACAATTCTTAAATTCTTTATTAGGAAAATGAAAACAAAACGGGGATTATAATAGTTGTTCATTACCCGACTGCGCCAGAAGGAGGGTTATGACTGCTACAATTTATCTTGTTTTAGGGATTTTTAAAGAATAGCAGTCGGGTTTTTTAGTTTTTTAAATTACCGTTTTTTATTTTATTAAAATTTTCTTTAGAATCCGAGGCCCAGATTAACAACTGAAATTCCAGAAAATGCTCATAATTTCGTATTTATTGCATTGTTTTCAGAGGTCCAGCATCCAAGCTGATATTGAAATTCTTCTTAGCTGTGTGGGCAGCTATTGTTGGAACTCTATTCACATTCCCTGGGATGAGAGTCGCCAGGATGCACTGGGACTCACTAAGGTAAGTTTTGATATATATAAGACAATCATGTTGTTTCCAAAAGTTAAACAAAGTTATAGAATACAGGATTCATAAGTTCGAAAGTCAAAGACTAAAACATTACTTACCTGCCAATGCAGTTGGTACAAAGGCCACGCCTTTCTGTATCCTACTTTTAAAGCAGGAATAAAGAAATCCCAATCAGAAAAGGTTCCACAAATTTCCGAGCTTCTTTTGTTTTTAAATCAATTTCCTAATGGAGGCAATATAACATTAGCTACTGCCCGCGACTCTGTTCGCGTAAAATTTCCTTCGTGTTAAGTGACATCTCTTGTTATTGCTCCGCTCCCGTAGCCTCTCGTAGGTTGTTGCGTGATGATACTTCCTTATGATTTAGCTATCTATTGGTGAAAAAAGGGTCAAAATCCAGCAGTTTCGGAGCTTATTAGGTACAAACAAACAAAAAATCTTTCCCCTTTATAATAATAGTATAGGTTATTCCTTTTTTTTTAGGTACTATGGAGACAACAAAGTGAAGTCTTTACTGCTGAACTTGAACTTCGCGATGCCGTTCGTGCTAGTGTTGCTGTGGGTGCGGCCCGTCACCCGCCACTACCTCACTGCCAGAGTGTTCAGCGGCATGGAGAAACCACTGTAAGCAGAGCTTTTAATTATAACAAGAAAAAAAAACTGGTCACGGTAATATTGGAGATAAAAATGACAACTTCTTTTTTGAAATATTTATTTTATTGTAATTGACTACTTGCTGCTAAAAAATGCAGGCTGAGAACAGTAAATTAGATTGAGATTAATTTGAAGATCATCACTTATATACAGAACAATACTATGAGTATATCCTACGGACATTTCAGTAATCTACAAAAGAAAAGAACAAAAACTAAACTTTAAATAACAGCTGTACTGTTGCACAATGTTTTGCGTATGTTCCATAGTGCACTATCCGAAAGGTAAATTTTCACACAAAAACGATTTTTGGTCAATGTCATCCCAACATATGCTATCTCCTCCTGACTGACCCTTGTGTTTCGTCCAGCATGACATCAGAAGCGTACGACACCCTGCGCCTGGTGCTGGTGGCGGGCACCGTGCTGGTGCGCCTGGCGCTGATGCCGCGCCAGCTGCAGGCCTACCTCGACATGGCGCAGCGACGGATAGACGTGCAGAAGAAGGAGGCTGGCAGGATCACCAACATTGACTTACAGAAGAAGGTACACTGGAAAAATAGAATACATATAAATGACACGGTTGGTGCAGTGACTGAGCGATTGGCACTGCGGTGAGTTCCGTAGGTTCGATTCCCGCATGGAATCAATATGTTTGTGTAACATACAAGTAGTTGTCCCAGCTGTTATGTAGTCATTTTAAGAAAGTTGTTTTCTCCTGTATAGTATACAGGAGAAAAAAACTCTCTGTAGTTGACTAGTATTTTCGCTAAGTTAAGTTGACGTTGAAGCCCATCTGCTGGAAGTACGCCGGAGACTGACAAGTGTTGGGAATATTACCATAAGCCAACTAACAGTAATAGCTTATTTGACACCTAACAATATCTAACAATTTTCCAGGTCATTTAACTAACTTCAATATTTGCGTTTTAAATATTTATCTTGCTTTTCTTTTCTACAGATCGCCTCAGTATTCTACTACCTGTGCGTAGTGGCGCTCCAATACATCTGCCCCATCATAATGTGCCTGTACATGGCTCTCATGTACAAGACTCTCGGCGGCTACACGTGGACCGGCCTGTTCTACGAGACCGAGGAGGTCTGTGCTGCGGACGATGCGGCCGCGGGAGGAACTAGCAGCCTGGACGGCGATGGCATTGAGCAGTTCCAACTGGCTTGGGAGAATCTGAAGATGGTAAAACATTTTTTTCTTATTGTTAGTTACATTTTAGTGAACGTCTGTAAAATGGACGGTAGTGTTTATGAGATAATAACATACTTAGCTTTTTTTGTTTTTCGGATGGGAAATCGTCAAATGACTACCTGCCCTTGGCGGGGCAACTTTTACTGACTAATACCATATTCTTTCATGTGCCCTTTGTGTTCCGGGGGCGCGGTATCTCTTTCGAACAACCCGCAGCCCCGGCGGGCATCGGCCCTGACTCGGCCCCTCCGAAACATACTTAGCTTGTGTGAAATGAATTGTCACATTTTGTAAATCTTCGTTGTTTCAGTAATATTAATTTTATTTGCATAAAACATCGTGTACTAAATTATTTTACAGACATAGAGCATGCATGTTTGGCTCATATCACAGCAATCAGCATAAAACATGACAGGTCACATTACAAAACGTTTACCAAAGTTTAAGGAAATAAGGACTTAACTTTTACTGTGACTGACCTATGTGAAGTTCATGTTCAGCAAGAAACCCACTCACAATGATAGGAAAAACATAATTATAACTCTCAGCTTCTCTAAGTGTATTTTACAACTGCTATAATCCATTTCTGCTCCCCACAGGTGTTCACAGTAGACGTGTACCGAGGCGTGTTCGGGTTCGCGACCTGGTGGTGCTGTTTCGCGTGGTTCCTCAGCACCTCGCTCGGCCTCGCCTACCAGACCTACTTCCGAATCTCGTGATACCCGCATGCCGTAGCACTTAGAGTTCTAGTCACAAGCTAAACACATTTGAGCGGGAAAATAAAAAGAATAAGTTTTACTTTGTAAGGCTAAATGAATATGTTTCTGGAAAATATTGTGAAGACAGAACAGATTTTTTATATAATTATGCTACTTTATTTGCCGCCTGTAAACAAGATAATTATGTGAACTCTAAACAAATCAGAAAAAGAAATCTCAAAATGTAAATAAGTCGGTTGGTGTTTTAGTGTATGAAATTCAAATTGACAGTCCCAGACTTCCAAGTGCGTGTTGTGTAATGTTCCAAGATTTAAAAAATATAATTACCTCCATAGAGGTGTCCTTGACCCAGTATTTAATGAAATATAGTTGTAAGATGTAAAAAAAGATTTGTTAACTGCTCATTACTTATATTTTATTTTTCTGTTTAAATGTTATGTGGTCGTCATAAGACTCGTTGCACAATGATGACCATTTTATGTAGTAGTAAAACGGAAAACAATTTATGCAGATGTACTCCGTTAAATAGTAATAATATAGTAGTCAAGTCAAGGCAGTGGGATATGTATTTTTTTAGTGTGACTACTATGGTTTGCGATCGCCGACAGTATCAATAATCGCATTGAATCTATTATTTCGTTATTATAGAGATAAGATTGTTAATTTATTCTGTTTTTTGAGTATGATGCAACACACGTATTGATTCCACAATGGTTTTTATTAACTTTCCGTTATTCTGAGTCATCGTGCGTAGCATTTTAGCATAATTCAACTGGTCGTTTATTGGAAAAGTTGAATTATTCCTTTATACGCAAGCACAAACTTCCAGCATGAAATTGAAATAAGTTTGGACAAAGTAGATTTTAAGGTGCATGTTGATAATAGGAATGTTTTATTTGTTTCTTTGTATTGGACTGTTTTATAATAAATGTTGAAAAAAAATTTGCCTTGACTTTTATTTTTATAAATTACAAACTATTTAGTTTGTTATTTAATTTTATAAAATTTCCGATCGCAAACGTAAAAATAGAAAATACCTAAATACCGGGTAAATTCCACACATTGTATTCCAGAAAAAATACCCTGGCCCACAGAGTAACTTTTCCCTGGCCCAAGAGATGGCGGTATCCCAACATCATCAATGTAATGGTCAAATATTAATAAATTTAAAATAACATAATAATTACACAAGAATTCTAATTTTTTTACGTACATTTTCTATGTTCAATATTGCAGTATATTTCAACACTTATCCATTTATTTAATTCTAGAAAATATTAAGCTCGTAACACTGACTCACATGAACAGTTACGAGCGAAGCTTTAAAGACTATTTGTCGATGTCGATAGTAATATTCGTTATCCTACAGTAGAAACTAAAAAAATCTTTACTTTCTAAAAAAAATGGGATTCTGTCGACTTAATGTAATAATAGTAAAGTACTACGAACTCATTAAAACGAAGCAGAAATGTATTTTAATATACTACATGTATACTGGCAAACCTTTGACTTGTATGAAAAAGCAACCCGTGCTTCCGTTCTGCAAAATAACATTGTATGACAGTTACACACTACTTAGTAGCCGGTATCTGTACGTGTACAACTCGTGGTCAACAAACAACAATGGCGCGGCGATGTGGGAGACTGCATTACATTGAGCATTGTTGTATTTTCTATTTAATACTTAAATCAAATAATATAAAGCCAAAAATTCTGACAACCAGTCTAACCAAGAGGTATCGTATTACCCAGTTACAGGGTTATGGAGGTCAGACAGGCAGTCGCTCAATGTAAAACACTGGTATTCAGCTGCATCCGGTTAGACTGGAAGCCGACCCCAACATAGTTGGGAAAAGGTTAAGCAGTTGATGAATCAAATAATATGACTTTAACCTTTGATACATTCAGATGTGATCATATAGTTAATTAAACAGTAAGGCCAGAATGCGCTGACAAATGTAGGTACTTAAATTACGATAAAATAATAGCAATTAATAGATTAAGACTAAAGTATTTTTATGTGTGAGATGGGGATATTAATGATTTAAAGATCTAACAAGAATGCTAAAATTTCTGGTATAGCGTAATACCAACATGAAATAATTCTAAGTGGAATAGTAATTAGGTACCTGTATACTGTGTGCTTTTCTTATAAGATATTGTGTAATCGTTTCCTAAACGGCTAGTTAGATATATTATGAGGCCTTACACCAAAGGTTCGATTCCCAGGTTGAGCAAAAAGTGTTATTGGATTTTTCTATGAAATTCTCAGTAGCAGCTCGGAGTTTGGATTTGTGCCCGGTTAATGGCAATAGGCTCGCCCCCTATTACATGGGACCTAAATAATACCGGCGAACTGTGGGTGTACATTGGTACACCTCTGCCTAACCCTTCGGGGAATACAGACGTGATGGTTACACCAAAGAAATTTTTAACGGTTAGAATCTATTTCTTTTTAATTTTTTTGCTAAGTATTTGCTAAGTAATTGAAACAGGCTAGTTACATCGATTAAAATGTATGAATTTATAAATAGCAGGAACCCTTCTTTTTTATATATCACAGGCCAGAATACAGAAAACGTGTTCTTTTTTACAATAACCATATTTTTTCATATTCGAAGTCACTGTATTTTTTTATCGATATATTTGACTGCCACACCCATCGCGACGCATCACTAGACACATTTTACTTGTTCTAAAAAACACTGCAGATGTCATATTTTAACCAATGACAGAGCAGCACGCCAGGAAGGGGCAAATCCTATTGGTTGATAGAGGGAATATTCCAGAACATCCGAGTGACGTCGAGTGACGCATCCCCGCTCATATAAACTCCTTGGTGAAATTCCGACGCCATATTATTTCGTGAATAGAAGCCGTCAATCGCGCACCTTTGCTGAGTTTACTCTACGAGTTAAGTCAACGACTGAGATAGTTATACATTATAAAATCAAAAAGTAAGTACTCCTGATATCTTTATTTTACATTGTAGCGTGTGTGATTTTGTAAATATTTTAAATTATTGCCGGGGTCCAAAAATTTGAGTTGTTGCAACGTGAGTTTTGGGTTTCGTGTACCGGGAACTTCCTTCTCCACGTTTCTATTCTTTATTTGATCACTGAAACTTTAAATTGCTGAGTTAGCAGTACCTGATTCGTAATGATTTTACACGGATTACTCTGTATTCAGGGTTCCGCGCGTGGGAAAACGCTGGTTTCTTTGTTTGAGTTAGAACAGGCACGTGGTACTTCTGGCAAGTGTTCTAACCCATGGCGTTCATATTCTAATTACAACATTAGGAGCTGGGAGCACATTTAGAAACCCCTTTAAAAATTGCCACACGCGTTCTGGAAAGTTCCGTCCCCGTATCGATTTTTCATGTAATGGCCGCCGTTGCATTTTCCGCCTTGTAATGACTAGACAGTTCTTTAAGTAGCGGTAGGTATTCAAATACATAAACGCTTCATTTCCCTATATCTACAGATTTTCTTTCCCACGTGTGCCTAAAGCGTTAGGTACCTATTAGATAAGCACGAAAATGGCGACACTTAACCTATGTAGTCTAACCTATAATGCGGTTTTCTTGATGCCCATTTATGTATGTTTAGATTGTGTCATTTAAAAGCTTTTTTTAACACTTAATATTTATTGTTTCAGATGGCAGCAACTAAAGCACCTGCTGTAGGTATCGACTTGGGTACCACTTACTCATGCGTGGGGGTCTTCCAGCATGGTAAGGTAGAAATCATCGCCAACGACCAGGGCAATAGAACAACGCCCTCATATGTCGCGTTCACCGACACCGAGCGTCTCATCGGAGATGCCGCCAAGAACCAAGTGGCGATGAACCCTAACAACACAATTTTCGGTAAGTGTTTAAAAGTTAGGGACAGAA
This sequence comes from Caradrina clavipalpis, assembly GCA_932526535.1. Taxonomy (NCBI): domain Eukaryota; kingdom Metazoa; phylum Arthropoda; class Insecta; order Lepidoptera; family Noctuidae; genus Caradrina; species Caradrina clavipalpis. Next base: position 1,054,084 of record OW052096.1, read on the forward strand.
TTTCGATAGGAATAGTTATGTAGGCATTTTGTTTATTTCAATGAGTTGGGTACTGTCAAAGTATCGTGCTTTGTTTGAGTAGGAGTAGGTAATTTTCATTCATATCGCAACTGATCAAAACCAAAACCATTCAGATTGATAAGAAAACTAAATAAAAATCAAATGGGTACCTACGCTATTGTAGGAAGCGATAACGTAATCATTTGTGCGGCAACACGTGAACCGCGTGTGACTTGGGTGCCTCCGCGAACCCGCGCGACGCCGGGTTATTCACCGGACAGGCGGTAGCGTCCGCATCCTAGTTAACGGAAATAGGTCGCGCGCAATCAATACTCGCAGGACCCAGTTGGCCTAGTTCACTCAACTACCTATGACGTCACAAAACTAGGTCTGCAGTTCATGCAGGTGCCTAGATTTATACAAAGAAACACAAGTTTAGTCAATTATTTATTATTGAGTTAGCTGATTACTGAGCCACTAACAGCCCACATAGAAACAACAATAGGATAAAATTGTAGGAGTTATGAGTCATTGTTAAATATTATACAGCTATGATCATAATTTCACTATTGATGACTGATCTTCAACATCTGGGTTTTAAAAATTATTTGAGTCATGTTCACGGATAAGTTAGAGAAACTACAGTTCTTAAATATTGATGAGTCATCTGAACTCTTGTGTAGGGTAAAGTCTGAAGGTCAACTTGTGAAGAGCAAGGTTAGATAAAAACAGATGCATTCTGTACTACCTATATCTTTTAGTAATGTTTGAATAGCTATTTATTTCATATTTTCTATTTTCATGATGATATCCAATATACTAGACTAGAGTCTCTGAACATATTGAATGATAAAAGTATTCTGAGAAAATATTCCACAAGTACATAAGAAACATAAAATGAAATTGTATCTTTAACGGTTTTGTCTGCTTGTTACAGATGCTAAACGTCTCATCGGCCGTAAATTCGAAGATGCCACCGTACAAGCGGACATGAAGCACTGGCCCTTCGAGGTAGTCAGTGATGGTGGTAAACCAAAGATCAAGGTCTCATACAAGGGCGAAGACAAAACCTTCTTCCCTGAGGAAGTTAGCTCAATGGTGCTCACAAAAATGAAGGAAACAGCTGAGGCCTACCTTGGCAAAACGGTGCAGAATGCAGTAATCACGGTTCCAGCGTACTTCAATGACTCACAGAGGCAAGCCACAAAAGATGCAGGTACCATCTCTGGCTTGAACGTTCTCCGTATTATTAATGAACCGACTGCTGCTGCGATTGCGTACGGTCTTGACAAAAAGGGGAGTGGAGAACGTAACGTTTTGATTTTCGATCTCGGCGGCGGTACCTTCGACGTGTCCATCCTGACCATCGAGGATGGTATCTTCGAGGTCAAATCCACCGCTGGTGACACGCATTTGGGAGGAGAGGACTTCGACAACCGCATGGTGAACCACTTCGTACAGGAGTTCAAGAGGAAGTACAAGAAGGACCTTGCTACCAACAAGAGGGCCCTTCGGCGATTGCGCACTGCTTGCGAAAGGGCGAAGAGAACTCTCTCCTCGTCCACACAGGCTAGCATTGAAATCGACTCTCTGTTTGAGGGTATCGACTTCTACACGTCTATCACCAGGGCTCGTTTCGAGGAGCTGAACGCCGATCTGTTCAGATCCACAATGGAGCCCGTGGAGAAGTCCCTTCGTGACGCGAAGATGGACAAGTCGCAAATCCACGACATCGTACTTGTAGGTGGTTCCACTCGTATTCCCAAAGTGCAGAAGCTCCTTCAAGACTTCTTCAATGGCAAGGAGCTTAACAAATCCATCAACCCCGACGAGGCCGTAGCTTACGGTGCCGCAGTTCAGGCCGCCATCTTGCATGGTGACAAGTCTGAGGAGGTTCAGGACCTACTGCTGCTTGACGTGACTCCGTTGTCGCTCGGTATCGAAACCGCCGGCGGTGTCATGACCACTCTCATCAAGCGCAACACCACCATCCCCACTAAGCAAACCCAGACATTCACCACGTACTCGGACAACCAGCCTGGAGTACTCATCCAGGTGTTCGAGGGCGAGCGCGCCATGACCAAGGATAACAACTTGCTCGGAAAGTTCGAGCTGACCGGCATCCCCCCGGCGCCGCGTGGTGTGCCTCAGATCGAAGTCACCTTCGACATCGACGCTAACGGCATTCTCAACGTGTCAGCTGTCGAGAAGTCTACCAACAAGGAGAACAAGATCACCATCACCAACGACAAGGGCCGTCTTTCAAAGGAAGAGATCGAACGCATGGTCAACGAGGCGGAGAAATACAGGACTGAAGACGAGAAGCAAAAGGAGACTATCCAGGCAAAGAACGCCCTGGAATCTTACTGCTTCAACATGAAGTCAACCATGGAGGATGAGAAGCTCAAGGACAAGATCTCAGACTCCGACAAACAGACCATCCTGGACAAGTGCAATGATACCATCAAATGGCTGGACTCCAACCAGCTGGCTGATAAGGAAGAATACGAGCACAAGCAGAAGGAACTGGAAGGCATCTGCAACCCTATCATCACCAAGATGTACCAGGGGGCAGGTGGCATGCCCGGCGGTATGCCCGGTGGTATGCCCGGCTTCCCCGGCGGCGCTCCCGGCGCGGGCGGCGCGGCCCCCGGTGGCGGTGCCGGACCTACCATCGAGGAGGTCGACTAAACATTCCAACAGATTACACAGCAAGCTTTTACTGATATTGCAGTATTCAACTACAGTACAGTGTCTCCAATAAACGATTGAAACTCACTATGGTATTTTGATTTTATAAACCTAATTCTTGAGCACTACAATTTAAAATATAAACTGCGATAGTAGTAACCATTACTTATTCTGCATTTAAGTCCAGTCGAGCAGTCTGACCCAATAACCCCTAGTTTCTTACACCGAACAAGATTATCAGTTAGGTACTTGCACACAATGCCACCACCACACCCCCACCTCCACACCACTTAGCATTTACCTACTTGGTGACAAATAGGGTCAAGGCCTGACTACCTCCTACAATAGGTACATATGGATTATACAAATTACATAAGTCCATTCTTTTCGAAACAGGCAGGTTGACCGTTACGTAGGCGTCGGTCATTAATTGTTCATTGACATGAACATATAGATTAGCTGACGTCATTACCCAATCTATTCGAGATGAATCTACCAAGTAGGAAACTTGAGGTATTATGGTCCACAATACCTCAAGTCAATTAGTTGTTTGATAGAAACGTGTCTACACCTACTTAGCTAATTAGGTAGCTACCTACTTCATAGTCATTGGGTTTTAGAATAGCTTTGTGACGAGTTATTTACGATGATGCAAACGAGCATTTTCGTGGTCGATAAATCCGACTGAAATAACCACTTCAGAATTATCTTGACAGAGATAAAACGTTAGCACTTGCGTATCATATGACGATTATATACGTAAAAAGAACAGACTGACTGACTGTATATAAGGTGCAATTAGCATTTTTTCAAGTCTTCATAACAAAATAAACAAGCAATGAATGAACACAACGTTACTACGGGGTACCTACTGTAAGAACAAGTCAACGATCTCATCCGTGATTCATTCTTCAATCTTTTAATGAGGATGTAGCTGTAGGTAAGTAGGTAGCCGAGTACCTACCTAGTGAAGGTCAATTCACTTGAGCGGAGGGCAATGCTTCGCTTCCATTCATCGATTAATGAATCAAACTGAATATCGTTTTTCACTGGACCAAGCTCCCAGCTTTCATATTGAGCGTGAATACGGTACTAATTTTATACCTACACCTACATGGTTATACATACTTAGGCAGGACTTGTAGGGAAGTGACTCAAGTACCTACCTGCCTATTGATTTTTTATTACTCACGCCTATGTAGGTACAGTACCTATTCGTTGTGGTCTTTGCAGTGCCGTCTAGTGCTAAGGTGGCTTTTGGTGACGTCTAAGCGCTAGATTACCCTATAGTTTAGTTAATTCTGGACTTCTGGTAGACGATTTTCTTATCTGAATTCTTGTGTGAACACAACTAGCCGCCGTCAATGTTATTGTAATAAAATTATTTTCACAAATAGAACAGCAAGGTTATGAGAATACTTCGGACTGTCACAGTCAATTAATCAGAGAATACTTAGACACGGTTAACGCGGTTAACATATTGATTTTATTATCTACTAGCTTTTGCCCACAACTTCGTGTGAATGTCAGTTGTCACGGTTATTGCGTGGAAGTCTAATTCTTTTTAATCAATAAAAGTAGCCTTTGTTAATCATTGTTATATCTGCCAGTTAAAGTCCCGGTAAAATTGGTCCAGTTGTTTAGGAGATTACCCGAAACAAACAGACAAACGAAGAAAAAATAAAAGGAATGATATTTTGGAATAAGTACCGTGTAAACATTATGTATTTAGTAATAAGCTGTTATGTTTATATTATTGCAAGCAGACACTAACATTTTTTATTGTTTTGTATAAAAGCGTGACATATCGTCACGCTTGTAATCGACGAAGGGGTAGGCAGTATTGTAGACTTGTGGTAAGCATACATAATAGTCCTATAGTATAGGTAATAAGGGTTAAGATTTTTATCAATGACCGTGCACAAATCCAGGCTGCCTGCTGCTATTACTTAAAAAAAACTGCTAACGAATAATTGCTTGATCTGGGAATTGAACGAAGGACTAACTCAGCCAAGATTACTAGTCACAAGCACAAGACCTACGAAGCCTGTTAGTCTATCATTTCTTGGCAGTGAGCGATATTAGTGCAATATCTCGATATTATTTGTTTGCGCTTTTTTTTTTTTTTTTTTTTTTATAGACGGGAAATCATCAAATAACTTCCCCCGCCCTGGGCGGGGCGGGAGGGAGTGTCAGACTTTTACTGACTAAAACCCGTCTATGTTCCTTCATGTGCCCTTTGCGTTCCGGGGGCGCGGTATCTCTTTTGAACAACCCGCAGCCCCGGCAGGCATCGGCCCTCAGTGGCCCCATCCAATTTTGCTGACATCTCTTTGAGGCGCACGTGGAACACGAACGCGCCGTCGACACGGTCTGTCGCTAGTGAACGTACGGACGGTGAGCTACCCATTGCTCACCGTCCACAGACCCGCGTCTACGGTGGCCGGGAGTCGTCACGTGGCTCCCGACGCCCGGATCGTCTACCGCGGCGGCCGCTGGGACGGGGGACCCTCCTTTCCCTCTCCCGTCCCGCCGCCTCCTTCTCTAGCATTATAGCTTCGCAGAAGGAGGCGACTGCTTCCCATTCCCCCTCGCTCCGGACCATGGCCTGAACCAGTGCCGGACGCGAGAGGGCGCCGCCGCCGATGGCCGCCTCGAGGACTCGGCGGTGCTCAGCCCAAGCAGGGCACACCGCCAAAGTATGCTCCACCGTGTCCTCGGGGCGATCCTCACAATGGTGACACCCGGGCGTTTCCTCCCGCCCGATGAGGTGCAGGAACCTCCCGAAACATCCGTGTCCGGTGAGGACCTGCGTCAGGCGGTAGGTGAGGGCGCCGTGGGTGGCGCCGCTCCAGCCACTCCTCAAAGAGGGGACTTACCGCCTCAATCGAGGCGTGCCCTGCACGAGGCTGCGACAGTCGCTCTCTCCATGTCGCCATGAGATCGAGCCGGAGTTCCGTCCGCTGGGCGGCAATTTGCCGCGGCAGCGGAGTTTCCCCCCGGCCCAGTGCCTCCGCGCGCCACTCGTGTAGGCGCGCGAGGACCAGCGCCTCCAGATCCCATGGCGGCAATCCGGCAAGGAGGCTCGCTGCCTTGCCGGAGATCGTGCGGTATCCGCGGATGACCCTTATGGCGATCACCCGCTGGGACGCGTTCAGGTAGTGGGCGGCAAGCCGCCTCAAGCCCCGCGCCCACACCGGGGCCCCGTAAAGGGCCATCGAACGCACGACCCCGGCGTAGAGCCTCCGGCAGGAGGCGTTTGGCCCCCTCAAATTGGGCAAGAGCCGCTTAAGAGCGGCCGAAGCCCGTGCCAACTTGGGACCCAAACGTCGGAAGTGCTCAACGAAGTTCCATCGGCTGTCGAGGACAAGTCCCAGGTACTTCATCGTCGACCCGACGCCGAGGGAAACCTCTCCTACCGTGATTTGGGATCCCGACGGTGGCGCGTTCCGAGGCCCATGAAAACACAGGACCTCGGACTTGTGCAAGGCCACCTCGAGACCCAATTGCCGGATCCTCTCGACGACTATCGCAACCCCGCGTGTCATAAGGTCGGCCGCCGCCTCGTGCGACCACCCCTGCGCCAGGACCAACGTGTCATCAGCGTAGCACACTACGCTGGCGCCCTCGGGGAGGTCAGCACGTAGCACCCAGTCGTAGCCGATGTTCCACAGGAGCGGCCCCAGCACCGATCCCTGCGGAACACCGCACGACATCTCTCGCCGGTTCCATTCACCATTTGTTTGCGCTGCTATCCCTTACCTTGCTTATATACAGATAAAAAAAAAAGAATCGTGTTCTGTATAGTCAGTAGATTCAGTACCCACGACCAGGATCCAGGCAATCTCCAATCTACTGGCTAGCTATCACTAGAATAAACTAGAGATACCATCGGAGTATAAAATAAACTTATTCATTTTGTTATAACGTGTACCATTTGGCGGAATTCTGGATTCCAGAGATTGTAGTTGTTTAAAAAATGTTAAAATTATAATATCAGCGGGATCGTCTTGAACGTAGTATTAATAGCATTTCTGAGAACATTTATTTATAGTTACCATCGGGTCGTCTAAAAATAATGCATCGCAGCGATTACCTATTAGAGATATTTACGTAGCTGATGCTACCCAGTCAGATATGCAAACGAATACTCGGTGGGAGGGACACCGTGACATAACACCATGGATCCAGTACATACTTAGTAGTAGGTCTGTTACTGTCACTGAAGGGTTCCTCAACGTAAACATTTTAGGTCAGATAAAAAAAAACAGCTGTTCCTTACATTTTGAGCATGTAGGATGTTTAAAATGTAGGAAACAGCTGATTTTCAGCAATCACGTACGGAAACCAACCCTTCCACTCTGTATACGTAACATTAGGTAGTGAATGCATTATCAGAAGTTTAACTACAGACTTGTGTTATATACTTACTGGTGTCTTCTCTGTGGCAGTTATCAAAATCAAGCACTTTCTACTGATAGATACATTCGTTTTTAAGGTAGAACTATAGGATTGACTTCTGAGGATGCGTCGGATTCACATCGTGGTTCAATTTGCGGTCGTTTTCGGGCTGTTACAATATGGCTATCAAAATGCCCCCCCCCATGCGTTGTGTGGTCAACCGGTCACGGTTGTGTGTTCCTCGTGGCGTTGACCTATCATCGTACATAATAACATTATAACGGAAGCTGCAATATCCCGTTCGTGTCAGATGACTTCTAACGCGTGAAGACTACTACTAGGTACGAGTAGTATTGTTTTATTTGTACAAGGTAAACAATCACCACAGAGATATTACGTTACGATTACGTAGTGGTTACATTACAGCATCGTACCGACTGGTATAATGAGGGATATATATTATAAAAATGCCCGTGTCTCGAAAAGTACCAACGTTTAGGCGTTGGTTTTGGCTTCCATTCGTAGATCTTTGACTTTCGTTACGACTAGTTAGAAGCCGGGAGGTCTGACAACCTGTCTTACTAAGAGGTATCGTGTTGTCCAGTTATTGGGTTGTGGTGGTCAGATAGATAGTCGCTCTATGTGAAGCACTGGATTGTATTCCGCTGCATTCGGTTAGACTGGAAGCCGACCCCAACATAGTGTTGGGAAAAATAAATAAATAAAAAAATAAAATAAAAATCATGAAAAGGCTAGGCAGATATACATATGTTACGAAAAAAAACATGATTTTATCGTCTGTGAAGTTTCCCCTGTACCATTAACTATTATTTACCTTCGTTGCTGATGGTGCCACTTATTAAATGTGGTGGTTATAATACCGTTGACAATGATTCTAGGGACACCGGTTAGACGTTTAGGGACAATCCCTCATTTGTAATTGTTTGCGGCATTCCAAGATTTGCAAGTGCAGTCATAGGTTGACAAATGGGTGATAATCACACAATCAACAAGCTAAGTCATTCTTGTTATCAGTCCTCGAATGTTCTAAGTGCTTCCTTATTAAACAAAACATGCTGACTAACAAAAATTTATTCTTTGAATAATCGAACTCATGAAAATTTATTATGGGTTATACATATGTAGTTACATTATGTAGGTAAGTACCTAACTATGGTCACTTGACTTGTAACCGAGGCACCAGGTTTGATTTCATTAACTTTTATGCTTGAATGGGAAGATAGACTTTTTATCAATCTGCTGTGTGTTTTTAAGTAACATGCTCTCTCTCTGAGCTGGGGCAAACAACTGACAGACCAACATTTAAAAACAACACCAAACCACCTTTTTTAAATTTCGAATTCCTTTGGAATTCGGTTGAGTTACTTCTCGGCCATGTTGCTTTGGCATACAACCTTCACGTTACCTTTCAGATGCATACATAATGAGACGGTCAGTTGGGCCTACAAATGCCCTAACCTTTACACGCAGGCAGGCATGGACACGATACATAATTGACGTAGATATTTCATACTTTTCCAGTACTGATAACAAGGACTAATGAGTCGTCATAAATAGGTAGTCATGATAAGCGCTAAAGGTGAATCTCACGATATTTTTATGCAAGTGAGTAATTATGACGAGAATGGTTACGGAAGCGGATTGTTTGTTTTACTTTGACTAGTTATTTCCGGGTATTGCCAGTTCAGACGCCCATACAGATACCTATTTTTCTAATTGTAAATCAGCACAAAGCGTGTATCCTACCACTATTATAAACACGAAGGTTGGTGATGGATAAATGGATGGATGTTTGTTTACTCTTTCTAGTTCAAACGGATGAATGAAATCAGCTGAAATTCCCATGGAATAATTTAGAATTTAATTCAGATATTTACGTAGACGAAGATGCAAGGTGAAGCTAGTCTAATAATAGTAGGAAACGGAAAAAAAACTAATTTCTTTCGTCATCGGATTTTTAACCGAGATACTTATCTACTTATAGCTAGATGTTATTAGTAAACACAACGACCTTACTACATAACTATGGATTACGGATATTGGATACGTGCCAAGTGCCAAGCTGTAAGGGCTTAAGTCCTTCAAGGGCGTCACAACGTATGATCGTCACCACACGATGCAAACCGGCTGACGGCGGGTGAAGCCCTTCGCTGGTTGTCTATTGATGTAGGTACTTAGTTTAAGTCTTCTAAAATATAATTAAGAATGATATTTTCTAAACCAAATTTCGGTCAAGGCAGCAATCTCAATGGAGAATAGCAAATGAAACGCAGGTAGGTACTTCTTCCACAATTCGACACGACCGGGGGGAATCGCAGGACCCTCGACTTAGGTACTTTCCAAGACACGAGGGACTGGGGATGTCACACCACTAATTTTCAAACTCTAGGCTGCTCCTGAGTTATTCATAATGGAAAAACCGGTCATAAGATAAGTATAATAAAGTCATTGGGGAAAATTATTTAAAAAACTGTAGAAACCCGTGATAAATTTAAATGTAGAGGAAAACCTAAATAACGGACACCTAGCATTTAACGTAGTTTTTTAAAGTATTTACTTGTTAAGTACGAGCGATCTTATGGTTATAGGCAAGACCGCTACACTATTCCCAACCCCTGCAACTCATGAACGCCAGAATCAACAATGGAGACCGTTAGAAAAGCGTCGAGACAATGAAGCTCCACGAGTCCCAGAAAAAGATGTCTTGGATCCCGCAACAGATTAACAGAGAAGGTCTTTCTCAAGGATAGCTGTCTTTTGTATTAAAATAAATAAAACTTCATAATTTCAGTTGACATTTTATTTTGGCAATGCAAACAGCGATAACACAACATACCCGACGTCGAATCCATAGTATTTGGTTATCAGAACCGCGTTCAATTTGTGCTATTACAAAACAACGGGATATTCTTTAAATGGCTACAATTTATTATCACGATTACATAATTTGATAGAATTTTAATTGAATTTATCATTCACTGTCTGCTGTTAATGAAAAACATTGAAAGGCGAAAGAAATTTGAAGAAAACAAGTAATCTTACGACATAATTATGTAGGTATATAAACGCATTACTAAAATGATACTTATAAAGGCGTCTCCACACAATATGTGTGATATTACCACAGGGAAGACAATATCCCAGGTCGGGTAGGTCGCCTAAATGTGAAGGGTCATGTAAAATATCATAGAAATAAAAAGGTAGTGAATGAAAAATAAACTTCTAACAATAGCAAAATGAGAAGATAATTAGATTCAATTATCCTATCTAATCATATTTCAATTCTATCATTAGAAGAGATGCTATTTATTTTAATCCAACAGGAAAAGGTTCACCCGGCTATCATGTGGGATTTACAGTCAGGAAGTCATAATTCTTAACCTTCACTAATTAGGGGCATAAGATGTTTTGAGTACGGCTCGAAAACATAGACAAGATAGAGACAAGACAAGACCCATTCTTAAATCTGAGAGACATGTAGGTAGGTAATATAGATAGAAAGAAAAACAAAGTTTATTTGACACAGTCCATTTAGTACCTGCACAAAAAATTAAATTGATTTGAAAAAATATCGTGTGCCACACAGCTGAGCCATTAGCCAAATAGGCTAAGTTCAGCAAATAGGATGATTTGACAGAAGACAGAGAGAAAAGGACAAAGTAACAAGACTAAAGCACTTTTCCATAGATTTCTTTAAAAGCGTGAAAGAGAAAAGATTATGAAGAGGGAAGACTGGATAATTCGTAGCTGAAGGGGTGAAATGTGGCTGAAGTAAAAGAAAATCTGAAGTAATGACATACAAGGAAGGAAGACGAACGTCAATTGTTTCACCGACTATCTAAAGCCTACATGTTATCGACATACTGATAAACAGATAAGAATATTCCGCATTACAAGCAGACAGTGCCAGACAACCAATTTCAGCAAGCGAACACTAAATTAACTATTTTTCGAACTATTTATTTACATTACGAGTACAAAATGTTTTGTTACTATGCATTATCAATCAGCACACACGTCCGTGTTCCAGTTTCCTGAACTATAAGGCCTGGCCGGAGCCACATCGCAACCACTCCAAACCTATATTACCTTAAAATGTACATGTTTTACAAAAAAACTCAATAATACAGTTATTTTTACGGCCATTTTAATTGGTAGTAAGTATCTATAAAATATAAAAACTTTGTCCAACGATACATTCTATGCATTGCCATTTCGCACATTCACCGACCGATCTTTGAAATTACTGTATTATTGACTTTTGCCATGACATTTATTAAGCCTAATTTCTCGCTAATTATTTTAATAAACAAAATAAATAAATGTATTGAATTCACTTATAAAAAAAAACAACAATCAGGTACATTAGTAAAAGTAGATAATTATAAAAATTATTATAGCCGTTGCTGACAGTCGATATTATACTTATAAAACGATATGTTTCAAAAATAATCTGAAAATTCTGTCATTAACAAATTAGTTCATTCGTCCCACGTATCAATACTTATAATAATTAACAAATGAATAATATTTCGTCATAACATCAACTTATTGCGTACATTTATCTAAAAATCTAAAGTTCACATTTAACCGATACAAATCATAATATTATAAATGCGCTTAATAACAACTTTTTTGTTAATTACTTTAATTTAATATCTTATTCTTTACAATATCACTATCGATAACTAGTCTTATACTTTTATTTTTTGGATTATTCGAGATCCCGTCATTATGTCGCTTGAATAAAATACTTAAATATTAGGAATAAAAATAAGCCTTACGATTTTAGGCTTTATACTTTGACTAACTAGTGTTACTTTGCCCAATCCTATTTTCAAATATTTCTTACTTACCTTAATCGTTCTATTGAAATTGTTTCTCGGATTTCATATGTGCGCTTTATAGTTGAGAGAAAAAGTTCACTCAAATTAGAGTTAGGTAACAACAATCTCCGGTCAAACCTCACCGGGTAAGCAACACACGCTGTCAAGCAACATAATGTACGGAACCGGAAACTCCTTTTGATCTAACTATAAGCAATAAGCGATTACTTACAATATCAACAACTGGGATGTCATCAAGGCTTACGATTATACCTGACGCGGATCTCTTATAGGGGTCATTATCATCATTAATTAGTTCATTAGAAACACTTGATACGTCTTCTATTTACATACGATTTTTCGATGGTCGTACACTAAACGTCTTATTAGGTAATACAGTTCAGTCACTCCTTGTGTGGTGTTCTGACGGTCTACATCCAGGCGATGGCCGGGGAGCCGTCTGACGACAGGGAGTCCAGAGACCTCCTGGTCGTCTTACCGGGGGCCTGGTGTCAGTAAAGCGAGGAGCTTGAGCATGGCCCGTCCACTCCTTGCAACTGTTGTTCCGGGTTCGTAATCAACTGCAATGAAGAGTGGCGAAAAACAATTTTGTTAGTTTTACTTTCCTTTGGTACATAAAAATCTGTGTTTTATTAAAGTAGATACTTTTCTGATTTGCAGATAGAAGGACCATATTACATCGGTCCTTTTTATGAAAATCCAAAAATAACGTTTAACTTCGTACGTATAGCTGCTGAAATATTCAAAGTTCATCTGTCTGTCACAATTTGAAAAGTCACCGTGTTGGCTCGTTCAGGTCTCTTTCTTGTCTACTATCAAAGTTAAGGATTGGAGGATAATTTTCAAAGATGTCTATTAAATATCATACCATGGAGCTATTTGGTTTGGTAGCTGCCCTTATCTTACTAAAGGTCCTGGGTAAGGGTTTACATATAGCAAGAAACTAAAGTACATACGATAAAAACGGTTCAACACGATCTGGGTCAAGCACAAGGAAAAATAATGACTCAGATTTCGTATAAGGGAGTAAAAATGTGGACGTCATGTCAAGGGTCTAGCTTAAAAAGGAGTTGTGGTGTCAACTGTTGTTACAATTGTGTAATAAATGTCTAATTTCACGAAATGCGCAGATTTAAATCGAAAAAGCTTTAAAAGGCAGACGAGTCTCCATCACTTTACCTGGATAGGTAAGACGCATTCAAAGTCAAAGTACCTATTTATTTCAATTAGACCATTTACAGGCAGTTTTGAATTGTCAAGAAGTTGTCATTAAAATAAGTGGTATTCAACTCACTTCAGGAGTTTCGTGAAATTAGACACATCTAACCTTCTTCCGTCGTCTCCACTACTTAGGACAAGAGGAATGATCATACTTCTCTAATTTCACATACAGACGGTAGCAGTCCATCTGTAGAGTTGTTCGGCGACCTCGGCGACGGCGTCGGCGCGTGCTTCGGCACTTCTCGACCCGCCGCCATCTTGTCGTGCAACTGTGCGAGACGCATGCTCATCTGTCTCCTCTCCTTCTGTTCTCTCTCTCTCTCCCACCGTCTTGCGCTGTAGCTTCGGATAGACGATGAACTGCTCTGCACAGAGGTTAGACTTGGACGTCGCGAACCTGTGCAAAAAGGACAGAATTAGAACTTCTTGTAGATTAGAAGGCGACAGGTGATGCGTGCGGTCTATGTTCTTTAGTATCTTTTTGTGTATAGTGAGAAGCGATTGTTTTCTTTTTAAAGAGTTTTAGGAAATATACAGCAGATGTGGAAATTTGTGGAAGCTTAATATTGCCGTTATTAATTAAACTAGATCAAATTTTGGGATTCTTTTTAGGTTTATAATTTTAATTAACTTACTTAAATAGTTAACAACATGTACGAACAAATATAGCAAAGCAGTGTAACAATGAACAAATTACCTACAGTTGAATACAATATACATGGGGAGACAACAGTAAGTACTTAGTAAATACGTCATGTTAGTCAGTAGGTACAAGTTATAAGTGATGAATTACTTTGCTTTAATACAATCTAATTAAATATGTAAGTAGGTGCGGGATTGGGTAAAGTAACAAAAAACATGATCTACATACAGTACTGGAAATTATTTTCCTGCATTTCATCCACTGAGGTATTATGCTATCTCATTACTCTAACTAAGTACTGAATATTTGGAAAGGGATTAGAAAAAGACAAAATGCTTAAGAAACCAGAAAATCCTTTGATAAGTTCAATCTTTGCAGGAGTCACTGTTGCACCTAGTCGTATTTTAAGTACTGTCAAAGACATGTCTGAAAACAATAATAAGATCAGTTATGTATGACAAGAGTCTTATATGTATACAAATTGAGTAAAAAGGTTATGGTTATCGGTTGTTGAACATCGTCCAAAGGTCCGAAATCAGAAGGAACTTGAAAGTCCGAAAACATTGGAAAATATAATTATATTTATTTTAATTTTAGAACTTATTAACGAACTAGTGTGTTTGTCAGTCTGTACTTATGTTGGGCTCCATAAAACGTATAGGGTGACTGAAAGCGAACGCTTACATGCACAGCCAGTGAGGTGTCGACAGATATAAGCGAAGAAGCAGTGCTGCCCACCTCGACGACGTCACTCTCCAACATCATTAATGGTTTAGAAACGTCAGTAAAGTATGAGAATCCCCATACTTTGTGTCATTTCTGTTGCCAGTAATGATTCTAGAGAGGGAGCTCGCCAGGGGAGCTGGGCCCATGAAACTGAAGCTTTCGCCCACCTCCGATTGTGCTTGCGAACAGTACTACATGTATGTCAATCGCAGAAATTGTGATCTTTGAGGTAAACTGCAAATTTTAAGCGTGTGAACCGTGGCGTATTTCTGATTTGATTGCATGATCCTGACCACTGCATTGGTATCTGGTAATCTGCCTGATTGAGTTTTGAAAAGCTAAAAGTTTGTGTGTTTGACGAATTTGGCTAGATAAATAAAAAAGATTCTAGAAAAGTGTCTGTGTACCTTTATTCGTTGTATTAATAGAAAATGGAATTTGTCGAAGCGATCAACTTCCATGCAGCACTGTGTGAAGTGTGAAGCAAATTGAATATACATACATTTAATTCTGGCATACACTGCCATCTTCAACTCATGTTTTTGCATCTTCAGTTTCGTTAGCACATACAAATAAGGCGTGTGGGAAAGAGATAGACAGAAAGGACCATGGCCATCTTGCTCGCGCCGCCAAAACACTTCATCCTGCGACTGTCGCGCCACGTTTCCATCAAGCCCAGCCAATCACGAGTAAAGCCTCACACACAGTAAGCTGTACTTACGCCAGAAATGTCAAGTACCAAATATGCTGAGAAGAGTGAGCTAGCCTAGCTATTGGGGAAAGAAACTAGTTCTGAGAATGTTTTGGAACTAAGGACCATTTTAAGGGGCGAAAGGACCAATTTGGGAAAATGAACAATCATTAATTGAACTGCAAACTATTATGTTTTTATTTTTTTAGGTAAATATTAAATTATAATTATAAAGTCGTTATTTAAATCTAGTAGTAAACATAGTACGAGTATGAACAGGAAATTCCATGGAATTATTATTTAAAAAATAACAGGCATATTACTCATAATTTTATTATAATTCGCATCCATTAGGTACATATTATTACATACTTAATATTTTCCTGCTTCAAATTAATTATAATGAAGTTAGTGGAATATTTCATATTTCAGTATTTTTAGAATTTAATTTGAGTTAAGCGCTTACAAAATCTAGCACAATTCTGCAGAAATACAAAAGTTGTTCCCAAAAGGATGAAACGAGATGTAACATGTAGCTCTAAATGGTTTTAAGGGGGTTTTTGGGATATGTTCAGCATATTCAGTGGTATTGTGGTGGATCAGTCGCAGACTGGAGTCAGTCCTGGTCGCTAACACCGAGACGCAACATCTAACGGACACGGCCGACGACGACGTCTCATGCGCCCGCGACCCTCCGCAATGCTCAGCCTACTCCGCTCGCTACAGCTGCCGACATCTTGACATTTAACATGTGGAAAGATAGACAGTTACTAAAGTTCTGTGGTTAATATCAGATACCCTAGAGCTGGTATTCATTGTATGTTGAGCTGCGGTCATTGCGTCCCGGCTAGGAGACTGCTAGGCGCAAACCAGCCCAGGACTTTTAGGATTTAGCATATACAAAAAATGCAATGTGACATTAAATCCAAGTAGACGCAGTAATTTTTTTCGCTGTATTTCCCGGTGTACTTATACAATGTTGAGTTAACTAAGTTAGTGATACAGGTCCCGACAAAGCGGAGCAGGCTTGCATTGAGGCTGGGCGCGGGAGCCGCCGCCGGCCGGACACCGAGACGTGCAGATGATGGGACCGCGCCGCATACATTATCCAGATCACCTTTGGCGGCGCACTTAGGCGGGTGCGCGCCGCCGTCCCGCCTTACGGCCTTGAGGTGGCGCGAGATTAGCAAGATGGCCGCGGTGCGCGCCGCACCTGCGCGCGACGCCGACACCGCCACGCCGCCGCGCCGCGACGCGCGCCGCGAGCCTCCGCCCGAGCTCTCCAGCTCCAGCGTGCCGCTCGTGCAGCCGCTGCGCGAGGACGCGCGCGACGACGCGCGGGTCGCGCTCAGCGTGCCACCTGCGCGCCAACAGAACCAACCCCGTGCACCACATACATGAGCCGACAGTGCATCACAACATAGCTTATAGCAGGAAATTTACTCTTACTTACAAATGTAAAGAAGGCTTCAAATCTTGATCAGTTAATTCTTTATTTCCAAGTTAGGATACGCTTAACGCTCCAACTAATCCAACGAGCCAACTGACTAGCTCTATACACCAAGTGTTGGTATGAGCAATGACTAGGTTCATTTTTTGAGATAGTCTATCTACATGTAGACTGAATGAGATGTGATGAATCTGACCTGTATCATTAAGCGAGTACAGACAGGGCGGCGTGAGCCTCGCGTCGGCCAGGTGCGTGGGGTGGTAGCGCGCCTTCGTGTACAAGTGCAGCACCATGCACAGCAGGCCGGCTAGCACGAAGATACCCGACGCCACGCCCAGCAGCGTCGGCATGTCGGCCGTCAGCAGCACCAGGTCTGGAATGACAAGAAAAAAACATTATATAGTTTGTTCTTAATGGTATAGAAAAGCTCGTGGTTCTTATATAAAAATTAGAGCACATAATGGTGATGTGCTCAATTATAGACAAAACAGCAAGTACGTTTTTTTAAAAGGTCCTATGAATGTTGTGGCTGTTGGAAGATAGTCTTCCAACGATTGAAATTTAAAAACAGCTTATTTGCATCATCTTCGTCATCATATTATAAGCCGTCTATAAGCGTCTCCCCAAGTCCTATGCCCTTCAAGGCTCAACAGAGGCCTTCTCTAGATTGGCATTGCCTGATGTTGTTTAATACTGTATACGGACATGCTCCAATTAATCCGATTGCTCACACATCTGTGTAAAAATAACAAAGAGATTTAAGAGATTACCTTCAGTGCAGAAGACCCTCGACGTCGGCCTCGTGTGGCTGGTCTGGTGGTACCCGGAGTCACACTGGCAGTACGCATTGTGGTTGACCTGCACGCACGACGCATGCGTGTCGAATGCTTTACACGTTTCGCGGTAGAAGCACTGCTCACCCAATTTCTTAGCTGGAATTTTAACAAAAAGGTTTGATATTATCCTATTTAAGAGAGACATCATAATTTCTTCGACATATAGCTAAATCAAAAGAGGGAACCTCTGTTTTACTACAGCATACCTTTTCCCACGGAATCCAACAAAACATTCTGTACTTGTAAAACTTAGTCTATCACTTGTTCCCCCAAGTTTGGAACAACGTAAAGGCCCAACAAGGAAAAGGGGACCTTGAGAATTGTTACTCGAAGGCGTACAAATATTAAACAATTTTGTTCCAACCGTGTAAAATTTTAAGGTTTCAGTTTCAAAGACACACGTGACCCTGTAACTGAAGGTTTATTTTGAAAACGTGATATCAAATGTCAAATGCCAAAATGGCTTTTGTATTAATTTTCTGATAACCATGTGATGCTATTGTGTTTAAATAAGTAAAGGTCGATAGAACGTCACACGCAATGTTACCAAGTTATCTCATAAATTGAGAATAACTTGTCGGAATGCGAGTTCAGAGATGTTAATTGTATGTAAATACTGTTTGGTTAACCTCGTAGTCGAGGTTTAAACGACGCACAAAAAGTATATTTATTTAAATAGAAACCGACTGTGAACATGCCTCACTTGAATGCGTGGCTCCAGACAGGTCACATAACTACACTACAGATTTCAATATATACGTATATTGTGGGATCGATTTTGGAGCATTCTTAAAAAACCAGGCGTGAGCTTTTGATTCGCACGTTATACTTTCAGGAGCCACAGAGATGTAAATATCATCTGTAGTCTTAATAAATTAAGGTTTAATTTTTTTGTAAAAGTGTGTTTCTTTGAATGCAGCTTTCTATTGCTTGGTTTATTTAGTCAGCACACCATGGTCGAAAGCGCGAATGATGAGCGTGGAGTCCTGGGTTCAATTCCCAGGTCGGGCAAAAAGTGTTATTGGGTTTTTCCATTAGGAATTTCTCAGTAGCAGCCCGGAGTTTGGAAGACAGCCCCGTGTCTCGGAAAGCACTGAAAGCAGTTGGTCCCGCGATCATTCGTAGATTTTTGACAGTCCCTAAGGATAGTCAGAAGCCAAGAAGTCTGGCAACTAGTCTAACCAAGAGGTATCGTGTTGCTCTTGTTAACTGGATTGTGGTGGTTAGATAGGCAGTCGTTCTATGCAAAACACCGGTATTCAGTTGCATCCGGTTAGACTGAAAGCCGACCCCAACATAGTTGGGAAGGCTAGGCAGATGATGAGAGTATGGCTATAGTCGAACTGAAAGGTAGGTTCACCATGTAAAGAGTATGTATACCTTTAGCGCATCCCTGGGCCACGCCGACGGAGACAGGGTGCTTGGGGTCACACTGGCAGGAGGCGGTGGTGGGGTCGCAGTACACGTGCATGAGCTTGGGGTTGCAGCTGAACTCGCACGGCGAGCCGAGGTACATGCCCTTCTCTGGAATCGGAGAGAACATTTGGTTAGGTAAAAAAGGCAGATATGAAAAAAATCGTAGATATACAAATGTTTAAATAATAATAATATCGTATGGTCTGAAAGTTTTGAGAATCGAATTATGTATTTATGGGAATGATTCACATATCTATTATAATCCTGAAACTCTAAGAGTTATATGAGGAGTTACTTCATTGCATTACGAGGAAGCCTTAATAAGATATAAGGTCATCTATTAATCGTTTTAAATTCTTATTAAAATCAGCATCCATTTCTTTTTCAAACCGAAGGCGAAAGTTACATGTTCTCCGCATCTTTACGATATTTTTTTAGATAAATGAGAACCTTCTGGTAACTCATGGTCTTAGGTCATTTACAAAACGAGCTCGTAAAGTGTCCACTCCCTTACTCAAAGGAAAAGGATCCTTCTAAGGACCATAGCTATATTATTACTTCTAACTCAGAAAGCTTTTTATGCACGCAACTAGGGTGCTGGGTTCATATTGTTCATCTAACAAGATAATATTGTGAAGCCGTGAGACACTGACAGAGGTATGTTCAGCGCGCCCTGGTCACACACGGTGGAAGAGATTTAGTAACCCTGACATCATAAGTCATGATCATTTTAGCCGAACGACGTCCACTGCTGGACATAAACCTCCCCTAAAGATAGATCCTAGGACCCAATGACAGGTCCTGCACTCTCGTATCCAGCGGCTTCCCGTGACCTTCACCTAGTCGTCAGTCCACCTCGTAATAAGAAATATTCTTCATCAATTATTACTGTCATTAAACCTTGGATAAACTTAAGCGAGAAGTAAGTACGTCATATCAGGTGTTTATTAGAACATCAAAGGCTGAAGTTTCCTTATCGACAGGAATACGATAGTGTTGTTAATACCGAGGAAGACGGCTTACGAACAAAAGTAATTATAATTTTGTGTCATTAGCGAGTGAAGACATTAAAATAAAATTAGAAAGTTTTTAATAGCATCGGCGTAACTGATATCGTCGTTAGGTTCTTAACACTTTCTTAAAAGTCTCTTATGTTTAAAAATGTTTCTTTAATTAAAATTTAACAAGATACGTAGGTACCTACATAAGCTAAGTGATTTGGTGGTTTTAGACTAGACAGACAGGCTAAGTCATCAGAGGTCTTATTTCAGGCATAAATAAAATACGTGTCGCCAATTTTGTTTAAAAAACCTCTTCAAAACGACTTATTAAGAAACTCAACTAACTCAGCATGTTCGTCGTTTTTGTCTACCTACGCACTACATGACCCGGTAAACTTAATACCACCTAAAATTATATATTTCTCCTAATTTTCTTTTTTTCTAAATCAATATTGAGGCGAAACCAAACAAAAAAAATGATAATAGATAGGTATATCTTATACCTTCCTAAGTTACGTCACTACCTTCTTTCTAATATCTGTGGTCACTACCCTCCATCGTCAAGCAATATCAACATGTCTACTTATTGTAGCATCAAATCTAATCCACCAGGCACGACAGCCGTCAAACATATTGGTCTTCAGAGGCATACAAAGAGCTGCATTCACGTTATAATAGTTGTGTTGTGTGTCCGTCCACGTCTATTTGTAGACGTGCTTTGGTACATTCCAGAAGGATTAATGCATCTACCAGTTTCTGCTTTGCATTTGGACCATCCTAGCGAGTTGTTAATCCTTTCAGGTAAACCCTCTTTGTTGGTTGTGTGGTGACTGGCCAGTATTTGAATACAAGATTCTGGGATTAGATACACTCAAGACTCAAGACTAAACTGAATGACACATACCTAATAGTTTGGCTACCGAGTGCGCGTTAGGACCGCAAAGCCTTTTCACACTGATGAAACATCTATCCAGCTCTCAACAAAAGCCGTCTTTACCTAACTTTAGGTGGACATTGAAATCTATTCGCAAAGCCGCCGTTTGACAACCTAGTCACGGTTGACCTTACAACGCCCTTGGATAGAAGAGATATTCGTTCGGAACCGAGGACCAAAAGAGGGCGTTGAGTTGTGCCTTATGGCTGAATTGTTTGGAAACTTTCTGTGGAGTGAGACCACATTGTTGAGTCTGAAACTAAAAATCTCATATCGTAGTCAGCGAATTGGGTGTAGGAAAAAAACAAGCCAACATGATCTGAGTAGTGTTTATAAATTTCAGGACCGAATACTATGCCCTTAATGTTCATAATTTTCGGTCCTTATATTGATAACCACAATACAATTCTAAACAAATCCTTCCTTCACAAAAAAATGACAAGTAAATAAAACACTTATTACATAAACTTTATACAATTGCTAAGTTAATTCACCATAGCTTATGTTATACAAGTAAAGCGGAAGCAGCGTGGGAGCGGAAGTAGGCTCCACCGGAAGCGAACTCGACGTTCGATTGAGGACGCCGCCGCCTCGCCTTGGAACTTCTCCATTTGTTCGTTTTTTTTCTCTCTGGTTTGAAGATGTTTTTCAGCAAATAGGTCGGCTAATAAATGTCACTATAATTGAACTTTGTCTTTTACAGTTGTGAACTTAATCTGGGACAGATTCGAGAAGGCAAATAAAAGTATGAAGATGACAGAACCATGTTTTTTGTTTAGTCCTAGTTAGAAGTTTGAATCTAAGTCAAATCAAAGCATTTATTTCAATTAAACCATTTACAAGCACTTTAGAACTGTCAAGAAGTCGCTCAATTAGATAGAAAGTTGAAGCTCCATTTAAAAACATGGGTAAGAAACTCCACTTACAATATTTTATTTATTTATTTATTAGACTTTATGTACAGTCAACTACACAACAGTCTATTTGGTATACAGACATAATTATTCATCTTTCTACTACACTACCAATATGTATTTTTATTGTATGCGTAATTTCGTATTCTTTTTAAGCTTATGGCACACTTAAGAGAGCCTATTTAAAAAAAAAATGATTGGTCAGCAGTTCAGCACACTCATAACATTGTTTAAAAATAATCGCAAGTAAGTTGCCTTTTTTTTTTTTTTTTTTCATTTGATGATTTTACCATCTCTAAAAAAAAAAAAAAAAAAAAAAAGTAACTTGCCTTAGCTTTATTGACTGTGCATAATATACAATATACCATACAAAGGTGGACTTAATGTCTTGGGTATTTTCTACCAGTCTACCTTAGGGCGATGCAGAGACAAAACATAGTAGGCGCAAGGAACAATCAATCATGTTATTTTATAAAATTCTTGATGCTTCTAGTATGGTTACCAACCCAAAGGCAATGATACTATCATTTTTTTTCCCTTCATATTCATCAGCCTTCATCTTAAAGAATGTCAATTCAACTAATACTTTTTCCTAACAAATTCCTGCTGCGATTCCAGCAAAGACCGCTAGCCATATGGTGCGAACATAATTTAAACATTAATAGCGGTCCATGTATGTATGAATAGGCACCAGACCATCTGCGTACACAAGGTTTTCACACCGCAAGGCAAACTTTCATACGCATAGGCAAGCATTTTGTTATGTTATCTGCAATGAGCGAAGTTTTTCCTGTGGACACCCCTTTAGGTACGGCAGAGGTACACTCAGGGATGCTACTGAGAATCACCTAATGGTGATTGCAAGCATGATATTTGCACCTAACATGATTCTTTGCAAGCATCTTTTCTATGTGAAAATGTGCTAGTTTGCGTAAAATGACTGCTGATGTAGACTTGTTATGCTTGCAGTTACATATATGTAGCCACTAGCCACCTTAACGAACTCAATCCGAGATTACTTTGGCTGACTCGGGGAGTAAACCCAGTTAACCCGGGGAGTCAAAAACAGTTTAGAAGCAAGTGCCTCGATGCAGTAAAAAAAGGCACACTTGTCTTTAGATTTCAGTGAAAGATCGTGTTCTGGAGATATACCTGGGCTCCTGGGTTGGCTGACTGTCTCTGACACTAGGGTGTGTGAGGTCGTAAGACTTTATTGCCCACACGATAAAGAAGAAGAAGAAAGACCTGGGCTCCCAAAATCAGGTTTGGACCTAAGCTGATCGTTATATATTGTTTAAAAGGATATGCGCATAAAACAGAAAAATTTGAGTATTTCAGCAAATATTATGAGTAGCTACCGTGTGAGCCATTGAATCCTTATACAAATAAACAGGAACCGTTTGCTTTTTTTCTTTAAAAAACATTTTTTGTTTATATAAGAGATGTTATTTTGAGATGTTTTAGGCACGTTCAACGAGTAAATAATCTGGAATTTGTTCTAAAGAGATCTCGCAGTCTTGGGAAACGCAAGGGGCATTAGGAGGAACACGGATGGGTTTTAGTCAGTAAGAGTCTGACACTCGGTGACAGACAGAAAAGGAGTGAGTGAGAATACATTTGATGATTTCCCATCCTTAACAAAAAATGTATTCACATTAAAACAAAATGTGCTTAACGCAACGAAGCGTCAGAAAACTCAGAACAACTGGATTCAAACAACAATTCAGCTCATAAAGAGAAATGAAAACAAAACTTCATCCACAAACACAACGGAATTAGAAACTCCCTGCAGTCTAACAAATCTAGTGCAGACAACCAATCTACTATTCGATTTAGCCCTAACGTCTAACTATAGCGCTGTAGTGTAGCTGCGATGCAAGGTCGGCAGACCGCGAGGTCACCTGTCATAGCCGACGCCTGCTGCGGAACAAGAAAGGTTGTTAGTTGATTCTATCGGCACTTAGATAATAGAAGCTATTGTTGCTTTTAAAAAATAATATTTATCGTAAAAAATATGATCTATCGTGTAGAAATATAATTCATCGTAAAAAATATCGTAAAGATTTTCACCAAGGTGAGTGGACAAAAAGCTTTAACATCACCAATTTTAGGTTGGATAATTAAACATGAAAGCTTCTATTATTTGGCATTCAAAAAACTATAAACAACGCTAAAAAAAGTCCCATTTAGAAATAACAGAATACCAAACGTTTTTGTTTTTAAAAGCGCCGGCGACAGACAAAAGCGCAATGGCCCGCTTAACTGCTATTTTGCTATAAAATTTTATGTAGGCGATTCGTTTCTACCTACTAACCTTATTTTCAGTGGCAAATTAAGTTTATAACGTTAAACTGAGAGCAGGGAAATGGGATAATGTTGTCGAGAAATGTAATTTATATTTATACAAGCTGTTGATTTGCATTCTCGTCAAATTCAAGGAGTTGACTATGCTCGTGATTCTTAACACGAATCAATAATAAAATAAATTTGTTTTAAAATTTATATTTTTTGACGTGATTTTCCAATTCGAACTAGCCATCACGCCAGAGGGTTTAGGCGCTATGCACGCATTGATATAGCCACGCGACAACTCTGCCTACCGCATACGCAACTGGGCGATGCTGATTTTTGCAAGAGGAGTATTCTGGAATACTGTTTTTTGATAGTTGCAACTAAAAAAACAAGCATTTATTAAATATTGGCCAGGTATCGTAATTATATTTGATTACTTCTTTTTTTCTATGACAAGCTCCTAAAATTTGACGAGGATGCAAATCAACAGCTTGTATATGTCACCGGAAAATAACAAGATCCGTAAGTTTATCAATTTACTAGGAAGTTTATAAACTTCCGTAAGATTCTAAACGGGAGATAAATTGTAATATTTTACGTCCACATTTTCGTAAATTGATAAACTTACTGAACTCACTCGTAAAATAATAAGTAAGCAGTAACCAAACGCTACGCGCGATCTGATTGGTTGGCTGTCACGTGTCACTTCTCCTTCCTCGCGGCCGCCAGCTGGACACAAGCATTGCCACTATGAACATTAACCAATCAGAGAGCAGTGTGTTATTTTACGTATTTCAAAGATCGTATATTTAAAAGAGTTTCTGTGATTGGTCGAACCATATAAAATCTTACGAATAGATATTCGTTAGTTTATAAATTTACCGTATGACGTCGGAAATTGATAAATTTACGAAAATGTGGACGTAAAATATTACAATTTATCTCCCGTTTAGAATCTTACGAAAGTTTATAAACTTCCTAGTAAATTGATAAACTTACGGATCTTGTTATTTTCCGGTGACATATATACTAATAGCATAACGCTACGACCTATGAAGGCGGAGCAGCAACCAAAGACGTAACCTACGCGTGCAAAACCGCGGGCCATAGCAGGTATTCAACAAAATAAATTCAAGAAAGGTCAGGTAAATGTTGGGTATTACCTACCTATAAGGAATGAACTTGCCTTAACCTAGATGGTGCTTATATAATAGCCATTACCGTGAAATATGCAATTACCTTAACTTTAGCGGTGTGTGTGTTAGACACCTATATGCTCCCATAGTTTATAATTGGGGTAAGTTCTGGCAAAACAAATTAACACACGTCTAAATTTCTCCCATTTTTCGAAGTAATTGTAACGATGTTGAATATTTAGCGCAGATTAATAAATTAAATAAGTGACCACTGGGCGAGAGTCTAGGATGCCTGGAGGTGTACGGCGTGGCCGAGGTCTGCCCTGGAAAATGTGGCGAGATGACTTGGACACACAAAACGAGAGCTGGTTTGGTGGCGCGAGTTTCTTTTTGCCCAGCTGTTGCTGATTAGGTTTAAATTGATTTTAAACATAAGGTTTGGATTTCCGTGTTCTTGATTTATACTATCTAAAGTAACACATTTGGCATATTGAATTAGTTTGACGTACCTACCTAATTAATTGAATCATTTTGCTCGTGTTGGCAGAACTAAACTTAATTCATTGCCATTTGGAAAAAGGAATCCAAGATCTTGAACATGAACAACACTTGCTTGAAAGTTATTTGAAAAAGCTATGAATTTTTCATATTTCTATTACAAACGTAGTCTTAATCAAAGAAAAGAATTGCTTCAGTGATCCCAAAGGTTGGTTACGTCTTATATTTTCTTCTCATTTCGAGAAACTTCCAACACTACGTAGCCTAAATACAAAAGACTTTGCAGACGAGATGAGAAACCTGAGGCGCCGTGTATTCACTGTAAGATCGACATACGTATACAGATGTCCAAACACAGCCCTGTTTTCTTCATCAAGCCTTTTCCAGTTTCATAAAACAAAGGCTTTGCCGTCCCCCCGTAATACCCTTTCAAATGAGTCTACTTGAATATCCACGTGCACTACCGAAACATTCCTTAACGTGACAGACATAAAGTTTATGCTCCTTTGGCAGGAACAAGGAGATATATTATATGTGTCTGCAACTGTCAGTTAATTTACGTTGACGACAAGAAATTCGCAATAAAGGAGAGTAACATTTTCCACTTCGAAGAGACTGAATGTCAGGTATTCTAAATAACGCACGTGTGCCGTTAAAAAAAGAAGATTTGGTTATTATACATTCTTCGTTGAAGTTTAAGAAGAAGGGGAAGTTCGAAGTGGTGTTGAGTGGGTAGTCGGAACAATGTTGGCATTATAATGTAGGTAGGGCCTCTGTAAGGACTTAGGTAAGCTTGACTTGAGTTCCGATAAGATAGCGCTTGTTCAAGTGATTCTAGAAATTTCCTTTCAGACATTTCTAAGCTGTGGCTAACCCGATCGATAAATACAAAACTTTTGCTACAATAAATTAAAACAAACTACACAACTCCATAGTTAGGCAATAGTTAAACCTTCGAGAACGATCAATCGGAACGATTCAATCGAAGCCCCAGTTCAAAGCAACCTACCTACTCGTACATTAGTTTTGAAATTAAATACATTCAAGAATAAGTTTTCCTCATTTCAGAAGCCAGAGCAATTTTGTGGATTTAGCGGGAAGTTAATTATTTGTTTAAAACTCAAAGAACAAGTTATAAAAAGTGAGAAGACCTTTAAAAGAAACAAGAAATGAAATTAAAATAAATCTTTAAATTCTTCGTAATTACTGTTCCCGAGACTTTGATACTGAGAGTCGAGCTAGGTTATAAAGATTGGTTAGCGGCTACATTTTTAAGGGATAAGATACATAGTCACTTAAGAGCTTAGAGACTCAACACAATAATAGCGGTCCGGCGAACAGAAGACAGATGAAGAGAAATGTCTGTGGTTTTCAAGCTAAATGGGCTCACACTTCGAAAGTTTAAGAGAATAGGATTCAGACACGAAATGAAGGAAGAATTGGATTATGGATTATGCTGACAGGGCTGATGAGATGGCTATGAGCTATGTTGTACATAGTTATTTTCGTACATCACTGCCCTACTTTTATACAAAATTAATATGAACCAGTCATTAATAAAACAAAAACCATTAAGCCCACTTTTGGTGTTGCCGCAGCGGGTTAACGTAAACCACTTAAAATATAGCCAATCATAGCTGAGAAACTGCCAAAAAATACCAAACAAAATTTAAGCGTTCAAAATATGTTAGTAGGTAACATCTGGCACGGTTGGCTTGCTGCCAGGCCCGCATCCTTGGCACGGTCCGACCTGCCAAATGTACCCCATAATAATAAAGAGGACAATTGTATTAATAAATAATTTATTATCGTGCCTACATCACGTTTTACGAGCTCGAGATTACATCGCCGAAGATTGCTGTAATAACACCTTATTTGATAACAATTCTTAATTTATTTGGCAGGGGTGGGCGTGGAATAAAACACTTGATCCAGTTACTATTGTTATTTATTTTATTTATTTATTTATATATTGGTGCGACAATAGTTAAAATCGGTCCATGAGTTTCGGAGCCCATTCGATACAAACAAACAAACGAAAAATCTTTGCTCATTGCAATATAACTTAGCATAGATTATTTCTTTAGTTTCATTTGAAAGGGGAACAACTACTTAAAGTTCGCGTTTCTTTGTAAAAATGAGAGTAGAGGGCCAACTTAGCAATTATTCGCTGATTACTGGGAGTCACGATAAGTATGCATTAAAAGAGATCACGGCTGGCGCACCCAGGGCCGTAAGCTTGGCTGTCAACCTTGCTCGCTAATCTTTCCACCACGGTATAACCTATTCCCAAATTGAAATGTTGTGCAAATAATAAAATTAGTTGCAAATCAGCTGGAGGCCAGGTATTATCTGCAGTCAAATAATTTATACAATAAAATGATACTTAATATATTATTATATATGTATATGTATACCGCGTTACAACTATGTACCGTGCCACCTAGGCACGACTGCAACGCTAGAGATCTTGGGTTCGATTCAGGTCGAGCAAAGTGTTATTGGATTTTTCTATGGAATTTTCAGTAGCAGCTCGGAGTTAGGATTTGTGCCCGATTAATGGCATTAGGCTCGCCCCCTATTTCGTGGGACCTAAACATACCGGGGAACTGTGGGTGTACAGGGGAAGTGTGGGTGTAGGTATAGTATATTGGCACATCTCTGCCTAACCCTTCGGGGAATAAAGGCGTGATAGTATGTAAATATGTGCACATATTTTGCATTTGCTTCTTAATTCAGTTTCGTAGATCAAGAAGTTCACAGTTAGTTCAGTGGTTAGTGAAAACTTCCCGAAGACTACAGAAACAGTTTAAAATCTTAGAAATTTTATAAGTAAGTATAATTTATTAATCCATCCATAATTTACTTGATGAAATAACCTTTAAATGTGTTTAATATAATTAGCGCGTACTGAGATCGTCGTACAATTAAGTCGCTGATCTTCTCTACGGGTAGGACGTGACGACACATAATTAGCATTCCTACAGAATGACAAATTGAACCCGGTGATGAAAACGTGAGGGCACCGTGTGGAAGTTAATAGTATAGGTATTTAAAATGTTCCTTGTTTATAGGTAATGGATGTCGTGATGGCCTAGCTGTTAAGTCTTCACAGATAGGTGTTATGGCAAGTACTAATGAGTCTTTTTTTAATTCAAATGTATAAGTTTATCTTGGATACCTCTGGCGTCGATGTACTATCTAAGTATAATAATATCTTGGACAACAACGACATCGGTGAAGGAAAACATCGTGAGGAAACATGTACTTACAGTTTATGTGAGTCTGAAATGCTAATGGTCCTTGAGCAAGTGTGGTGATCAACGGTGCCTTCTCTGTTGAGAGAAGGCCTTTGCCACTTATACTATCATTACAGGGACATAAGACATGTATATGTTTAATTATACATCAAGAGGTAAATGTATATTTAATGGCACTATAAAACTACCTGTCTAACACCTCGGGTCTGCAAATAAATCGACTAGTAGTTGTCACCGACATCATCCGAAGCCGAAACATCCTCTCCTTCTAGTATCGCCATGTCGACTAATCCTTTGTTGGTCACATCTAGCGGATGCTCCAGGACTTTAGAACTTCAGTCCTTCTTATGGTCTAATGAGTGATTTTAAGTATCGACTGTAACCATCTCCAAAACTCATGAGCAAAACATGAGAAAGATACAAAATAAATACTCAAATCTACTCTGTCGAGAACAAGCCTTTGCCTCCAGGGAACAATTACACCCTGGCTATAAAAAACATAATGAGTTGAAGCCTCTGTAGCAGTGAAAACAGTGCAAAAAGCCCGCTTGACATTGTTGTGGGAATAAAAGGTTTAAAAAGTGCTGTGTAGACAAAAGTGGGCCAAAACGGTCAGAGTTCACTCGAACATTGTTACCAACATGAAAACAACGAGCACTGGGCTTCTTTACACTCGTGTGGGTTTAACCAGAGTTTATTTACATACATACATAAACTCACGCCTTTTTCTCATGGGGGTAGGCAGAAACCACAGAACGCCACCTCCTTTGTTCCTTACATACTCCTTTCGCCTCGTCCACGTCATACATCTGGTCATGTAAGCACGCCGGTTTACGAGTACTGCGCAACCGACCTTTCTGAAGAACCTCACAAATAAGGTCATTTTTATTCAGGAATACACAAATGTGGCAGATGTCAGTGGCAGGGAGGGGACGCCTTAGAAAGACCTATCATGACCGTATGGGTGTGATTCTTCAGAATGTTCGGGTTCGCAGTACTCGTAACCGGCGTGCTTGTATGACGAGAAGGATTATGTAAGGATCGTAGCAGGTGGCGTTCTGTGGTTTCTGCTTTCCCCCATAGGAAAAAGGCGTAAGTTTATGCATGTAATATATGTTTACTCAGCAGCTGTATAAAAATTTACTAAATTAGTTCAAGTAAGTACATGATACCTACCTACGTGTATGATAAGCATCCCCGGGCGTGACCTTCTCTCGAACAAGAATATTTCAAAGTCTTTTCTTTTACATGTCATGTCAAAATAATAATGTAAAGTAAGAAGTAAAGAAATAATAACATGAAAAGTTTACATGTCTTATTTACTTTGATATTTAATTAAAGGAATTTATGAAGAGATTCTTTTAAATAATGATAGGATTTGTAGTAAAATAAATGCTTATATTTTCCATTGTTTTTTGAAGAATTTGCTTCTTGAAAGGTTAAAAGTGGTCGTCTACAGTTCCAATACTTGTTTGTAAATATGTGAACACGTCTTAAGTCTAAGTAATCCTGTATACAAAATATTTATTTTAAAAGAGTAAGTATGGAGTTTCTTTCCCTTTTTTCTTCATACGAGCCACCTTATGTAAGGGGCAACCATATTCAACTCTTTTTCTTGTGTTTGTATGAATTTCACGAGAGACTTTTAATATTACAATGATAATAAATAATTTGACTTTATTTTTAAATAGCCTAATCAGTCATTTTTGTTACTAAAATGGGTATAAATGACCTACATTTGCCTAGACATTACGCAAAGGTTTACTTTCAAGAGTCGGCTTCCAGCCTAACTAAATGCATTTATATACCTGTATTTTACGTGGTGCAACTGCCTAGTTTACGCAATCCACCCCGCCTTTTCTATAAAAATCTCCATCTGTGAATTTTGCTAAAGTGAGAAAGAAAAAGGTTTGTAGATTGACAGCTAACGTCAAACTCACTTTACATAGATCTAACGCGCAAGATTTTTACAGAATAACACTGCGGGTACAAACAAGAAAATTGATAATTAAGACTTCACTGCATATCTAGTGAGATTTGACTTTCCTTGTTGCTTATTTTAACGAACGACGAAGAACAAACGAGAAGCAAACACAACAATGTCAATGTTTTCACCCACACTCGGAATCACGAACACGAGATAAATTAATTAGTCTCAAACAACGACATGTCTCCATTTTGATTCTTGCTTTTCTTTCCTCTCTATTCTTTTTTTATGGCGCAAATAAAACCGGCCAGTATATTTTGAAACATTAAAAGGTTACTACATTGAAAGGACAATCCTCAAATAGAGGAAATTAAATCTGAGTAATGAATAGGTAAGGGTTTATTTGATTTCAAATAAATTAAGTATTAGGTACACTTTTTCGGGACATCGCCAAGCGACTGGTCGAATTTTTGTTCGAATCGAAAGAAAAGAGTGTCCATAGAGTTTCTTGCTCGTTCTTCTCCATAGAGACCTACGTTTTGGAATAAGCAACTAGCCTCAATTTTAAACTGTAACTTCTTGACAATTCAAAGGTGCCTGTAAATGGTCTAATTGAAATAAATGCTTTGACTTTGACTTCCCGTGACCAGAGGGCTATAGCCTTTTCTTGGGTCAAAGAATCAACATGCAACATGGCAATGCTGCCAACCTTTTGGGCACTTGCTCCGTTGACAGCCATGTGGACGAGTAATTTGACGGCCTATGAGCTTCCTCTTTTTATAAATTGTACATACTTTGTCATTTAATTATTATTTGTAAGTTTTGTGTTAAGTATGACACTATTTAATAAATATACAGGAACATAACAGTTGTATGTATTTCTCGTAATTTTTGCTATTGTTGATGGAGTGATTACATCATCAGTACCTAGTAAAGGTATTTAATAGTTATGTACTTCAGTAATATTAGTACCTATTGAAGTTTCATACCACAACTTGAGGGCTAAACTTTGTAAGAGTTGTAGTTTAGAGCTTCGGTCCGGTAAGAGGGATCACTAGGCATAGACCCACTTGAAAACAATAAATTGATAGATACCTACTTAGTCAAATCGACGTGAAAATCCGCAGATAAACCTCGTTAGATTGATACAAGAAACTCCCATCAAAATACAATATTAAACGTCATAAAATGATACCTCCATTAATATTCCGCCAATGGAATACCAAATCTTCTGCTATACTTAATTGGCTTCTATCTAAAGAACCAGTAGACGTTAGAGATTCACACCTTCTCCTTTGAATAATTAACATGGCTGCCGCGTTCGCTTTTCGAACGTTGTATTTAATTGATTTGTTGGCTGAGTTACTCGATACGAGATATTGTTGTAATATGCCACTTTTGCCATCCATCATACCATCACGCCAATGTTCCTCGAAGGGTTAGGCAGAGGTCCACCAATGTACACCCACTAACTGTATCTACTGTATGCCACTTTTGTTGACGGGGTAATACCTTATTTATAAAATAATGTTGTTTAAAAGATAACTAATGGTGAACATCCATATATTTTTTTTATGTTTAAGCGGGTTTTAACTTAAAGCAAAATTTTAAGTAGTAAGAGTATACCTATAGTGGCTCTTGTTTAAAAGCAGGAAGCTTCCTAGTCAAATTATTCGAAGTTAACAGAGACATGATATTTTGTTTAAATTTATTTAGCACTAGCTTTTGCTCGCGGCTTCGCTCGCGTTAAGAAGTATTATTATTAATTAGGTATTTCGTTCCATTAGGTACTGATAGGTTCAAACTAATATGTTTACATCCTCCATCATCCCTTATTTTAACCCCATGGGGGTTCAATTTATCAAAATCCTATTTAAGCGGACGTCTTCATCATAGTAGCTCCAATCTTTAATTTTAGTTCAATCAGTCGAAAATCTAAGAAGATTTATACAAACTTTCATCCCCTATTTTATACCCTTAGGGGTGGCATTTATCAAAATCCTTTCTTAGCGGATGCCTATGTCATAACATCTACCTGCATGCCAAATTTCAGCCCGATCCGTCCAGTGGTTTGGGCTGTGCGTTGATAGATCACTATCTCAGTCAGTCAGTCACCTTTGAATTATATATATTTAGATTAAATGTACTTATTAAGTGTTTAGTTGCGTCTTTTTTATCATAAGAAAACGGAGGCCTATATTTCTCTCTCTCTGACTAAACCCCACGTTTCCTTCTACCAGTAAGAGTCGGGAGCTCGGTATACACTTGACGCATGATCCGCGCTTTCGACTGGTGCTGGTCCGTCGTCAGCCCCCTTCAAGTATCAGGGGGTATAAGGCCCGGACTCCACCAATGCGTCTCCTAGAACCTATCGGCTTGCACTATTTCCACATCTCACCGCTTAGCTTCACCACAACACAGTATCTTATTTGTTGTTAACAAGACATCTACGCTCCGGTCCGCGTTGGCAGAGTTCGGGCCTAAATGTATTAAAATTTCGTCTTTACTCCTTATGGAAATGTATAGGTTCGTACTTTATATTCAGGCACGTCTACATAATATCATGTTCCTTATAGATATTTGATGGATGGAGGGTGTCCTCTCCAAAATAATTGACTTTGCAAGCGAAGCGGATCTTGAGGCTGTACACCGGGAAATGACCCTTAAGGACAATGTAAGTAGAATGAGTTCAGAGTGCTCTTAGTTACGGTTGGTGGATAATGTGCAGTACAGAAGGATCTTGAATTTATTGGATTTTCTTTATTCAATTTTCAATAGCAGTTCCGTTTCGGGTTCGATACTGCGCCACTGTGTGTGGACTTTAGTGAAGGAAAACATCGTGAGGAAACCTAAACTTATAATTAAAAGTCTGAAATCGCCAAATCGCCAAAATGTGCGAGTGCTCAACACTTTGCTAAAGATTCACACCATATTTCTTGATCGCTGCATAAATCATCTTCGCCAGTTACTAAAAAAAAAATTGATGTTCTAATGATGATCACCGAGTTGATGTTAACCGTGACACACACGCATGCCATCACACCTGTATTCCCAGAAGGGTTAGCCAGAGGTGACCAATGTCCACCCACAGCTGAAAATTTCATAGAAAAACCCAATAACATTTTTTGCTCGACTAGGGAATCGAACCCAAGACCTATAGCGTAGCAGTCGCGCTTAGGACCACTAGGCTAACGCCCTAAAGAACCACGGTTGACCGTGAAGTTTAAATCAACGGCCAAAAATATCAACACAAGGGTTCTCGAAACTTATTCTGAATCCATGGTAAAAAGGTGTGTCAGTGTGTCCTTTCCACCCTATGTACACAGTTGCGTAACCACACGCCTACAGCGGAGCGTGAGAAGTAGGTTACTCTCGCACATAAACGATTCCAGTCAAATGACATACAGATCTATGAATAGTATATACACTGTGTAGTAACTAGTAAACGGTGACGTCATCGACTGTCGCTATTTCCTGTGGTGGGCCGAACACGAGCGCGATAACTGATGAGTAGTTGATTTTAGTAGGATTAGAAATACGACTGGTCCGTATCTGATTTTATTTTATTACTAGTTTCTACCCGCGACTTCATTCGCGTCAAAGTTAAATAATTATATAACTAGCTTCCGCCGGCGACTTCGTTCGCGTCAAAGTTAATAAATCCTACAGGAAATGTACATTTTTCCGGGATAAAAGGCTTATGTGCTATTCCAGATTATAATAAGTACATCTATGTGACAAATTTTATCCAAATCCGTTCAGCTGTTTGGTCACGAAAGGGTAACAAACATCCATCCATCCACTCTCGCAAACTTTCGCGATTAGTAGGATTGCTACCTATCTTTTCAACGCGACTTCGCCCGCGTGAATTTTTTTACGGACTTCGTATAGCGAAATAATTTTCCCAGTATTAACGGAGATTGGCTCGATCAAATAAACAAATGAACTCTTCACCTTTACAATATTAGTATACAGTATATAAATAAAGCTTTCAAATTAAATAAATGTTAAGCGCTAAACGGGTATTTCCAATTAAAAAATCGATCGAATTTACATTAGGTGCGTATTGAGCTTACAAAAGGACTTCAGAAGGCTAAGGCTGTTAGCCTTCTGAAGTCCTTTTGTAAGCAAAAGGACTTTATCCACAATATGGCATGTTTTAGACAAGTTTGAATTATCCATGTTTGTGACAAGATATTGAAGGATTGACACGCCTTGATGTTAAATTGGTACCTAATATTAAAGCTATTGTCAGGAATGTCGGAACTTTAATAAGATTCCTTTGTCTCTTTTGGGTTATTCCTGTAGAATGCAATGAATTTTACTTTTTATTTTGTACTAGCTAACTTGCCCGTCACCTTGCCCGGGTGGCTTATTTCACCAGCTTTAAGTTACGTCTTTGTTTACTGCTTTGCTCCCGTGGGTCGTAGCATGATGCCTATGTTACTCAGGAATAATGTAGCTACCTATTAGTGCAAAAATGGTTAAAATTGGCCCAGTAGTTTCGGAGCCCATTCGGTACAAACAAACAAAAAAAGTCTCTCCTTAGAGTTAATATTGGTATATAGGTCGAGTTTATATTACACAAGATAAATTGAGGAAAGGGCAATGATTAAAAAAAATATATATTTAGTGCAATTCCAAGCTGGGATAACGTTGTGGATATTTTATACCACCGCGGACAATAGTAGTAAACCACTTTTCAACCTTACACCCTCAGTAGTAAAGTAAAAAAGCGGTGAACCGCCGTTGTTCTCGGTAGCGCATAGATACTGTCGAATTTCAACAGAGATTTCTGAATAACCATTAATTGGATTAAGTAGTAACCTCTACATGAGCGCACCAGTCATGCGGGAAGTTCATGTAGAGAGTTAACACGACTTTCCAAGTCTATTTAAGCAATTAGCTCTAGGATCAAACTGACTAATTCTTGTTAGGTTAGCACTGAGCTATTCTCGTCTAGCTCAAGTCAATACGGGCAAAGTTAAAGCTGAACTCCCACAAGAAATTCTTCCTCCTTTATTTGCATCTATCATGTTTTCTCTTCACCACATTTGGTTGGCTGGGAGAGAATGACAAAGGCATTAAGTCCGCCTTTGTATCTTTTGGTTGCATGAGGTTTAAATAAATAATCTTCATTGATAATGGGCTGGTGTCCGAAACTCCACGTCTAAGCTCGTATTTTGCTTACGGATTGATAAAGGAATGTCTAATTTATAATTAAGTATTTAGTGAGTTTTGCTTGTAAATATCCCCTTAATAACTCCCTTTTTTCCTGTTCATTAATTCATGTAATCACAAGACCGTTTTAGGTAAAAATTAATAATTCTCATAAACAATGTTCAAAGCATATAATTAATTACAAATATAAAATGATTATGCATAAAAAATTATGAATGGTAAACAAGGTATTATCAAACAACAAATTAAATTATGAATATGTAATGTCTGACCCAATTTTGTTAGCCAACTTGGCAGTTTGCGCGCGTGGTTCGCTGTACTGTATCAATTTTGCTTTACACTAATACATTTTAGCATAATCAAATGGTTTTAGGATCAGGAAGGCTATAAAGGGTGAAAGATACATCAGAATAAAATCTTTTACTATGGAGTCAGTAGTTTGAATGATTCTAGGCATCCCAGTATTCCCAATGACGTAATTTCTCGTTCGTTAAAAAAAACGCCTATAACTACCTCGTTAGCCTAGTAATTCTAAGCGCGACTGCTACGCTAGAGCAGGGTTTCTTAAACTTTTTGTAGTCACGGACCACATTCACAATTTAAAAAATTCCACGGACCCCTGTCAAAAAAAAATTTAGAAAAAAAAAATTGTATTAATAAAAATCTTTATTTGGTACTTAAGTACAACTAAAACTAATGAAATAATACTAATGAGAAGGGTGCTGGTGTTTGGCTTCAATCAGAATATTAAATTGTCTGTGATTACGTATTGAATTCGCCACTCAACAACTACAATGCGTCTCGTCGAGTTTACTACAGAATTTCTTAATATGTTTACACTCTACAAACTGACCTACTGCGGACCCCTGATACACATGCTACGGACCCC
The DNA here is from genome assembly GCA_932526535.1 of Caradrina clavipalpis. Lineage (NCBI taxonomy): Eukaryota > Metazoa > Arthropoda > Insecta > Lepidoptera > Noctuidae > Caradrina > Caradrina clavipalpis. The sequence continues at coordinate 1,091,059 of OW052096.1, forward strand.
TAAGGGGTCCGTGGACCCCACTTTAAGAAACCCTGCGCTAGAGGTCTTGGGTTCGATTCCCAGGTCGAACAAAGTGTTATTATTGGGTTTTCCTATGAAATTCTCAGTAGCAGCTCGGACTTAGGATTTACGCCCGGTTAATGGCAATAGGCTCGCCCTCTATTACACGGAATCTAAACATACTGGCGGACTGTGCATGTACATTGGTACGCCTCTGCTTAACCCTCCTAGAAATGCAGTCGCGATAGTGTGTGTGATAGTGTACGATGTGTGTATGGTATGTTATAAAAAAATACACTTAATCCATAAGTACAAAAGGCACAATTACATGGTCAAAATGTACGAAACAGCAGATTTTAGTCACTTTAGTTAGATACTTTTTTACTTGCGAAGGCTCTGTCTGTCCTATGCTGTATATGGCAATATTAAAACATCGTTTAAAGATGTTTCCTTTATTTATTTGTGACTGTAAACTTAATATATCAGGAGCATAGGACCTTATTTACGCTCCTAATGTATAAAACAATTTTAATTTTATGGTTAGATTACTTAATAACTATTAAATCCATATCTATAAAGTCTAATTTCGTAGCCAGACACGCAGAGGAATCTCTCCAATCTTCTCCGATTGCCAATCAATTTGAAGTGAGTTACAATTTTTCCGAATCAATCATTCTGTGAGTCGCTTCCAGGCCTGATTTCCGATCGATATTTACAAGACGCCAATATTCTCGGTGACAGGCCAAGGTAAAGAGGTCAGGCTCAAGGGCGCGCCTCTCGGGACCTACTTGATACCTTCTAAAATAAGAAATGGTCCTTCAGAGCTATCTGGTCCTTCATGGTTCGGGTGGACAGGAATTCTTTGTGCAAAAATTTGGTAGCAATGGTGAGGACTCTATACATCTCGATTAATACCATCCTTGTAGCAGAGGAGATAGACGTATTTGCTAGAAACTGAGTGAATTCACAAGGATAACATTATATAATGTATTTGGTATTAGTTTAACGGGCTGGTGTCCGTAACTCTACGTCTAACCGAGTATTTTGCGTATGTATATAATGTTATAGGAGGGTATGTGTATCGATGTAGGTCCTGGGTTCGATTTCCAGGTCGAGCAAAAAGTGTTATTGGGTTTTTCTATGAAATTCTCAGTAGCAGCTCGGAGTTTGGATTTGTGCCCGGTTAATGGCAATGGGCTCGCCCCCTATCACATGGGACCTAAATATACAAGCGAACTGTGGGTGTACATTGGTACGTGTCTGCCTAACCCTTCGGGGAATACATAATGTAATAAGTTTTAGACAATTAGTTGTTAAATTATTATTCACTATTACATTTACCTGTAATGATAGTTGTAAGTGATGATAAATAAATACCAGCTTTCCTTCAGAACACAGATATCTGCAAATCTCTGGCAAAATAAAATGAGGAAAGAATATTTATTATAAGTACTGTTAAGATTATTTTCTGTTTCATAATGTTACCAAACTTGTTCCTGCTTTATCTTTTCGAGCTGTATAAATTATTTTATTATTACTTTGTTACCTAGTTGTTTACTTTATTGTGTAAGCTGTGGTCTTAAGTGAGTGAGTACAACTTGTACAAGTTGTAAGTAGATAAATAAATAAGAGGTTTCGAACAAGCCCTCTATCCCTATTGAAAAATATCACACAGCGTCTTCCTACTATTTTCATGAAATAAACTAAACATGTAATCATACTGCTGCAGTTATGGCAGTTTGATAATCCAGATAATAATTTCAAATTCTGGATCTTTTCCAGCAGTAAAATAGGGCTCGACTTCAGATAAAATCATTTACCAAAAATCCTCCATAGACAATATCAATGAATCCTTTACTAAAACAAGTCCGAACAAATACACGAATATTTTTTTTGTAAATAGAACGTGTCCTATTCGGGTCGCGTCGATAGCGTATCTGTTCTGCTATTGGCCGTAAAACATACTGGGTCGCCGCTTCCCTAGCGAATAAGGACACCATGCTGCAGTAAATCTCGGGAATGCTCGGAAACCTAAAGCACGCTCACATTTCCCGGGAGTAAGTGATAGAGATGTACTTTCATAAATATCTTACCGGATAAACTGCACAAATCTTGGCAGAAATATTTCTGTGGAAATCCTACTGTTTATGGAAGAGTTTAATAAATTATTACAGAACACATCGTGGAGTGCCAAGTGCTGATATACTTCTACTTTATTGCAGCGCTGTGCTCTTCGCTAAGAAAGATAAAGTAAGACATTTCTCAAATTCAGTACGTTTAACTTAGGCTTTGACTTTTGTTTCCAGCGAATATGGATTTTAGACTATCATATTATTATGAAGGCCCCATTGCACATTAACCTAGATATATAAAATGAAAGAGCTATCTAAATGTAACCAGTATATTTTGTAAAAATCTTCCTCGGTTAATTTAAGTGAAATAAACTTGAGGTGATTTACAATCCTACGGATGCTAGGAATTAATAAGCTCGCCGCAAACTCATTTCACGAGATGTTTATAGAATAGCACTGCAGCTGTAAGTCGGCAAGGTGTCGTAGCAATCAGCAGCGGCATTAACTTAACGTAGACTCGAAATAGCCACTTATCTTTTTAAATTCCATCGCAGGCTAATGGCGGAATTGAATTGTAGAGTGAGCTTTCTTTAATCAAAGTGCGGACGGTCGCGGTCGAGTAAGCACGGCCCCGGAGAGGGGATGATGGATGATCCTGTAGTTTATTTTATTAGGAAAAGTTTTGACGCACGGCATAAAGGTTTATGTCTAGGTAAGCTGCGAAGATCTTGGAGGTATTTTGTATGAGGTTTAATAAATTAGATTCTAGGCTTTAATATAACATGAAATAAATAAGGCATATATTGCATGATTCTAGACAAGAACGCGGAAAAGTAACGTCTTAAAAGTCGGTTGCAAAATTACCATAGCCTAAATGAATAAATTAACACATGGTAACGTATAGCCGTAGAAGATGATGATTTTAAATAGATGACATTTATGTAGTTGAATCAAAATACGGAAGTATAAAAATAAATACCTTATACCTGCATTTATATTTCATAGAACATCAGCAGCAATTTTAATTTGGCTTAAAAGATATGCCACGTAAATTACTTAATTAGACGTCACTCATAGGGAAGCCGCATTGCGCCAGATTTTATTTTAGAGGCGCGACTTTATTTTATAATGTAACATAACATAATTTACATCCGTCCGCAGGAAAAAAAACCATACGGTTTAAAAGTTTTCGCCATTTTTATGACACATGTCAAAAACGCGTATCGGGAAAATATCCGACTGATGCAGAACGCCGTGTCACCCTTGTCGCGTTACACAAACCTATTTGTTAAATCCGGCGAGGATTTGTATCAAAAATCCCATTTATTACGAACGGCAAATATTATGGGTCTAATAAGGTAAAGTGTAATTATTGCGAGACGCAGAAGATTATTTACATATCCTACTACTATTATAAAGGCGAAAGTTTGTAAGTATGGATGTATGGATGTTTGTTACTCTTTCACGCTTAAACGGCTGAATGGATCTGGATGAAATTTGGCACAAAGATAGATTATAGTCTGGAATAACACATAGGCTACTTTTTATCCCGGGAAAATGTACGGTACCCGTAGGATAACACATCAACTGTGACGCGGACGAAGTCGCGGGCAGAAGCTAGTATAAAATATTTCAGAAATCATCACACTACAGAATAAACAAAATTTGATTATTTCGAATTGAAAGTCCTTTTTTTGGTTCACGTCAACTATTAGTAGTAGAGTTCTTTGTGAAGGAGCTCGTTGGGAAAGTACTATCACCATACCGACTTCTTCCCCAAAGCAGCGTCGCAGTGTTATAGGGTCGCAGTATAAAGGGTATGGGACATTTCAACTTTGTCTCTGAGATTGCAACGCACTTGCAAGGCCAGCAATACCAGATTGCAGATGTATATAGGCTGCGGTAACCACCTGACATCAGGTGGGTCGACGCGGTGGCTTGATTGACATCCAACGATATTTAAAAATAAAAATAAAATTCTACCCCAATTTGTGCTTTGTTTCAACCGTCGCTCCAGTTTCAACACCCAATATTTTAATTGCATTTTTTTTCGACACCTCGCGTCACTGTTAAATTTTTTTAGCATGCTTTTGGAAGTTGATAATATCAACGTTATTATCGAAATATTGAATTGTAGCAATATCGAATTGGACTGTTATAATTTCCTTCGAAATATTTTTTCTGGGACGCGCCGACGTTACTATATACAATCCAGACGCAGTGACCTTCAAGCCTTCGTTTGGTAAACATTAATTTAGCAAAACAGGTAAATATTATTATTAGCCACAGTCCTTGGTATTGTCTGGACTGAGTTGTTAATAAATACCTACTGCGAACGTTTGCGTAAACCGACCAAACGAAATAACTTTATTGATTTAAAGTTTTGGACATTAAATTTAGTCCCGGGTTTAGGACCCTGCTCAAGTCTATGATCAGCAGATCTGAGATGATCTAGATAACGAATACAAATTTATTGTAAAACTAATTTGGCTAAATGGGGCATCCTTCATCCATCCCAAACACAGTGCCAGTGTGGAGCACCATCACAGGACATGCGTCACCTCCTTAGTTGCCCGTCCTGCACAACCACCGGCATCTTCCAAGATCTAAACGAGGCCAATTATAGACCTGTACAGGTAGCTCAATACTGGTCGGAAAAAACTCGATCGACCCGAAAAGAAGATGAAACCAGAAATTAGGAGAAACTGTTTGTATATGCTCAGTTGGCACACACATTATGATGACAAAATCATTTCGCTTCTTGTAAACGTTGCTTTGATAATCAAAGAATCGCATCATTGCTATAGTAGCAAATGGTCATGTGCATGCAACGAGCAGTACAAACATTCTAGGTATGCACCTACATATATTCATTGCATTTTATTCAGTAAAGTTCGTCCAGATACAAGAACAAGACACAAGTCGCGAGCAGCTGCTGAAAAATATGTTGCACTAATGAAAAACGCGACGAAAATGCAATTTAGTACATTTGCATAATACTGAAATGTTACCTCGTTAACATTGCCGTCTCTTATCTCATGGATTTGAAGTTTAATTAGTTTTCAGAGGCAGCTGGTTTTTCCAGCAGACCGGGTGGACTCTGAAAGCTTTGGCTTGCAGTTTTCATTTATGTTCCTTTTAATGGAATTTTGTTGCTAGTTTTGTGATGTTCAATGCAACTAACAAATTGTTTTAATTCCTGTTTAAAATCAGAACTGGAAATTTTGTTCTAATTTTTATTTCTGTATCTCATGTTAGAAAGTCAAATAATTTGTTTAAATTCTGTTGATGCCATTTTTGTTTTCTTTTTGTAACGTATTGAAACACCACAGTCTGGTTAACAACTGATTTATTAAAACCGACGGTACTTTTACATAAATGTTGATTCTAACAAATACTTACAACTACCCTCAACATCTTCCCCTTAATACAGATTACAGATACAGATTACAGTTTTATTTCTTTGAACTCTTACTCCGTGTTACAGGTGGTGAATACAAACTTTGTACGCTATCATCTCTTTTACCACTTGGTACATAATCCTCATCATCCTCATTGCCTGAAAGGTAGACATCATCATCATCATCCGATATTACAAATAAATTATCATTTGATATCTCCTTCTGCTCACTATTTGCGGACGTACTCTTAATTAAATGTCGGCGATTACGGCGATAAATACCCTTTTTATTTTTTACAATATATGAACGCGGAGTAGGTGCTTTTGCTACCACTTTGCCACGAAATCGTTCATTATTATTCTCCAACATGATAACGTCATCGCCTACATTTAATTCTGGTAACGACTTACAATGTTGATCGTAATATGTTTTACTTTTTATTTGTTTCTCTAATATTTTTTTATATTGTAATTCATCATCACAGTTATTACGTCTTAATAAATCGGGATGAACGGGCAGCCTACAGTTTAATCGCCTTCCCATCATGAGTCGTGCAGGAGAATTCAAATTATCCCGCGGTGTATTTCTGTAGCTTAATAAATTTAAATAGAAATCTGTTTGAGTTTCGTATGATTTTTTTAATATTTTCTTTATAGTCTGTACTGCCCTTTCACTCTTTCCGTTCGATTGTGCATAATATGGAGATGATGTGACGTGCTTAAAACCCCATTCTAAAGAAAATAATTTAAAAGTGCGACTAGCAAATTGTGGACCATTGTCACTAATAACCGTATCCGGTATTCCATATCGTGCAAAGTTTTCCTTCATTATGTTTATTACCGATTTTGATGTAGTATCCCTCAATTGTGCTGTTTCTATGAAACCTGAATAATAATCAATTAAAATTAAATAGCTTTTCCTGGCATACTCAAATATATCAGTCCCTATTTTATTCCATGGTAACTCAGGTATCGACACAGAAATCATAGGTTCTTTGCTTGGTTTATTTAAATTCTCCTGACACACTTTACATCGTTTTACAAAAGCTTCGATGTCTTTAGCTATACCCGGCCAAAATAACACCTCACGACCACGTCTTTTACAACGATCAATGCCTAAATGCCCTTCGTGAATAAGCTTCAACATCTCATGTTGAAGTGACTGCGGTATTACAACTTGTTTATTTTTAAATATTACCCCATCCACAGAATAAAGTTCATCTCTTATAGACCAATAATATTTTAACTCATTAAATATATTGAATTTATTAGGCCAGCCCTGATTAATGTACTGTAGTAACAACTTTAAATTTTTGTCTTTCATTGTTTCCTGTTTTACAAGAGTGAACTTACTCTGTGACATCGGAACATTGGTAATTATCATTTTAATTTGGTTAAGAATGTCCATACTAATTCTATCACTGTATAAGTCCGGAAGAGGCGCGCGTGACAATGTATCAGGTATATACATAAGTTTTCCAGGTTTGTAGGAAACCAATAAGTCATAACCCTGAATTTTCAACATCATACGTTGCAAGCGTGCTGGGATCGCATCCAATGACTTTTTAAATATACTTTCAAGCGGTTTGTGGTCTGATTCAACAATTATATTATTTTTGCCGTAGATATATTGATGAAACTTCTCGCACGCAAACACAATAGCCAACATTTCCTTTTCAATTTGTGCGTACCTTTGTTGTGTGGGAGTAAGCGTGCGCGACGCGTACTCGACGGGGCGGCCGTCCTGCATGAGCACGGCCCCCAGCGCGACGCTGCTCGCGTCCACCGACAACAGCGCCGGGCCGCGCACGTTGTACAGTGACAGTACCGGCGCGTTACATATCAACTCCTTTAACTTATTGAATGCATTTATGTGGCCAATTTCCCAGCTCCATAAAACATCTTTTTTTAATAACCTTGTTAGTGGATAAATATGTTCGGAGTAATTAGGTATAAATTTTGAAAGAAAATTTACCACCCCCAAGAATCTTTCTAAACCTTTGCGATCCGTTGGGGAGGGCATTTTATATATTGCTCTTACTTTCTCTGGGTACATTTTCATTCCGTCTTTGTTAAATATATGACCTAAATATGTGACCTCCTGCACACATATCCGACACTTATCTTTGTTAAATTTTAAATTGATTTCCCGGGCCCTATTCAACAACGCTTTTAATCGCATATCGTGCTCATTTTTATTTCTACCCCAGCAAATAATATCGTCTATAAATGAATCTACCCCCTCTAATCCTTCAAATAATTGTTTTATTTTTGCGTGAAAAACTTCAGGTGCACAATTCAGACCAAAAGGTAATCGCAAATACTGATGTCGTCCGAAGGGTGTACTAAATGTACATAGGTCTGCACTCGTATTATCTAATTTTACGGACCAAAATCCTGAATTTGCATCCAAAACGGAAAAATACTTGGCACCATGAAGCTTAGTCGCCAATTCATTTATTGTTGGTAATTGAAAATGTGCACGCTGTATTGCTTTATTGAGCGGCCTCGGGTCTAAACATATACGCAACTGGCCATTTTTCTTAGCCGCGATCACTAACGAATTTACCCACGGGGTTGGATGAGTCACTTTCCTTATAACTCCCAACTCAATCATCCTATTCAACTCGTCTTGTAACTTATCGCGCAAACCTAACGGTACTTTACGAGGCGCACATATAACCGGCATCACAGTTTTATCAACAACAATGTGATATTCGCCCGGTAAACAGCCTAATCCATTAAATAAATCATGAAAACCTGTGAAACTTATATTATGCACTCGTTTCACTAATCCTAAAGTAAGACAAGCTTGCAATCCCAGCACACTTTGACAATCTATATCAGCTATAGCGAATTTTAATTGGTAATCAATATTCTTATACCACCATTTTAAATTACAAACACCTCTTATTGGAATAAAATCACCACTATAAGACTGCAATTTAACTTGTTGACTCATATTTATTAATTTTGTGTCATAACCTAGTATTAAAAATCGCTTAAAAGATAGAACACTTATATCTGCCCCCGTATCTAGTTTAAATTTTTCAGAACCATACTCGCCGCGGAGTATTTCAAACCAATCTTCAGATGAAGTACTTATCTCGGAAACATTATACAATACAGATATAAAAAATGACTCACGATCGTCCTCGTCGTCGTATTTTTCTTCACTGATACCTATATCGTACATTTTTTTAACACTTTTTTTTACCTTGCACATCCTAGCAAAATGACCGTAATTTTCGCACACATAACACTGCACAACAATAGCCGGACACGCTGCAGGCTCCTTACAATCACCTCCACACCTTACACAATTCCCCGACGTGCCTGATTGCCGCACCACGTTAGACCCGGAGCCGGCCGCGCCACGTCCCCGACGTCGCGGGAGCCCCCGGCCGCGCCAGCCGCCGCGGCCGCCGCCGCCGCGCACGCCAACCGCATCGACCTGCACAGCGGCTGATTCCGCCGAGCCTATTGCACCACGTGTCTCCAATAAGCGATTGCTGTCGTTAGATATTTCATTGATCTGACAGACTTTAATTGCTTTTTCTAAAGTCAGATCTTCTGTTCTTAATAGACGATCTCTTGTAACTGTACTTTTCGTACCGCAAACAATACGGTCACGAATCAGCTCCTCTTCTATCGATTTAAAACAGCAGTTCCTGCTTAACAATTTTAATGCCGTTACGTATTGATCAATCGATTCACCAGCTTCCTGATTCCTTGTAAAGAACTTGTATCTGGCCAAAGTTATATTCTGTCTCACACCAAAATATTCATCAAATTTTTTGATTAATGAAGTGACGTCATCCCTGTCACTATCTTGATCAAATGTAAAAGTCTCATATATATCGAATCCCTCTGATCCAATTAAATTGACCAGTAGACTGGCCTGCACACCACACTCCTCTTTATGCACCCCGGATGCTTTCACAAACAGCATGAATTGCGTTTTCCATTTTTTCCATGCGTCAGCCCGGCTGACGGAGCTGCCTTCCAAACTTAGTTCCGATGGTGGACGCGCGTGTTCCATAGTTGAACAATACTTCTACACACCTTACGTTAAACAATCGCGAAACTTTCGAGTATTACAACTTTATTTTAACCGCTGTCACCATGTAACGTATTGAAACACCACAGTCTGGTTAACAACTGATTTATTAAAACCGACGGTACTTTTACATAAATGTTGATTCTAACAAATACTTACAACTACCCTCAACAATGTTTTGTGAAAAATCTAATTGAACTTTATGATAATCTAATAATCTTTAACAAGGACTGTTCAGTAATAATTAAAACTTATTATGAGTGTTTGCATGTTTATGGTAATAACTATTTTTTTAAACTGTGCTTGTTACATTCCAGGTCAATGACCTCCTCATGCGAATAAGTTAGGAACATTAATCATCTCTTGCATGTTTACAATTTCATAATTATAAAGATATGCAGGTATATGCTTCCAGTCGGTAAGGTCATGAGTGAAGCGAATACCGGCTCCCGACTCATGGTAGCAGGAGAAACCGTGGGTTTTTATTTTATTTTATTTATTAGAGATAAAAAACAGTAGTACAATCATATATTATACACTATACAAATAATAAACTTCAAATATTAGTGCTTATTGCACTACCAACACCATTATCCACTGATCACTAGCCTATGATTTAAAATGAATGCTATGTGAGGTAAATAAATTAAAAAAGTAAGTTAAAAATAACAGCGGTTTATACGGACGTTCAAGTAAAATGACAGAAATAAGACAAGAAACAAAAAAAATAAAATCTTTAGTCGGTAAGAGTCCGACATAACCCTCCGTTTCTACCCAGACAGAGAGTATACATAAAGAATTCCCCACGAAAAAAAAGTATTCTGGTCAAACCACACACATTTATAGCACGGCTAATGTTAGCAAGTTACGATATCGTCTCTCGTTATAATGGCACTCAAGTCGGTCTACAATACGTACTTATCCGGTCGTTGGCTAGTGCTAACAAGCCATCGACGTTCGATGAACCGATCGCCTTTATACTTTCGATCACGAAGTCGGGAAGGCGGCTTGAGTACTTTTTATAACAACCTTTAATTAAGAAAGCGGAAAAAATATATAAGTAGAGCGGAAAAGTTAATAAAAGGTTTTTGAATGACAAATAGTTAAGAGCTTCAAAAGCGACTATAAAAGACGTTCTTCATTTGTAACTAGTTATCTAAATTAATAATGAAATTCTCAATAGTAGCTCGGAGTTAGGATTTGTGCCCGGTTAATGGCAATAGGCTCGCCCCCTATTACATGGGACCTATACATACCGGCGAACTGTCAGAGGTGTACTAAATGTACACCACATTTAGTACACCTCTACCTAACCCTTCGGGGAATACAGGCGTGATGGTATGAATGTACGATGTCTATGGTGAAGTCTGTCATTATTCTTTTGTAATTATTTATCCGGTAATAATCTATTATGGAAAAATTTTACTGAGTCGCTAAAATATATGTGATGACATACGAGTAGTCCCAAAAGCAGGTCGTTTGGTTATTATTATCGGCGTACGCTGTTAGCTAAGCTTACATAACAGTAGATTCATTTGTACATGATTCGATTGCGTAGTGTTGTTATCGAATAATGTAATTCCCACTGGACTAATTATCGCAGGCGTTAAGCTTCCAACTAAACCGAAAAGCCCCTAGAGATCGGTCGAAAAATTCCGAGTATTTAACCTAAACAAATGAACTAATCCGCGTGGGAGAATATTAATACCAGCTTATTATTTAACCACTGCAGGGTGAAGTCCTCTTTTCATGCAGGTAAGGCACAAGCATTGATCACCATGCTTGCTCAAGGTGGTTTGGCGATTTCAAATAAAATATATATATATATATATACCATCACGCCTGTATTCCCAGAAGGGTTAGGCAGAGGTGTACCAATGTACACCCACAGTTCGCCGGTATATTTAAGTCCCATGTAATAGGGGGCGAGCCTATTGCCACTAACCGGGCACAAATCCAAACTCCGAGCTGCTACTGAGAATTTCATAGAAAAACCCAGTAACACTTTTTGCTCGACCTGGGAATCGAACGCGGGACCTCTAGCGTAGCAGTCGCGCATAGGACCACCAGGCTACCGAGGCAGTTGGCGATTTCAGATTTACATTAATTATAAGTCCAGGTTTCCTCACGATGTTTTTCTTCACCGATGTCAGTGATGTCCAAGATAAACTTCAAAAGTATATAGGCATTAGAAAAGTCACCAGTATGAAACCCGCAACCCCATGTACGAGTGGCAGTCGTCTTAACCACTGGTTTATCTCGACATTGGGAGAGAAGAGATATAATGTTTTCAATAGATATCTAAGAATAATTTCACGAACGGATGCTTGTTTTAGCATACTTCGTAATATCCGGGGATCATGAATTATGCTAACGATATTTTCAGTATGCCATTTGGGCTGTGAGATGTTTATTAATTATCCGGAAGTTGCTTTAAGGGTAACTTGGGGTAACTTCCTTTTTTAAATATAAAGGTTATCTTTCACTTCTACTAACTTTTCAGAAATGCTTCTAATTTACTGAAATTTTTTGACACTGATTTTAAACTTTTTTATTTATCAGAATCGGTTTTCTGTGTACAATTCATGACCTTTACATATGTATTTGCTATATACCCTCCGTACGGTAACCTATAGGTCTCCACAAACACATACAAATAAAACCATAGTAAAATCATATAAGACTCCCGCGCAAGGCCGTTCGCCATGGCCGCAACACTCGCGGTAAAAAAGCAATTTCCAAAACCTGAAACGTCTGGTATTCTAAAACAATCGATCTAAAGATTCGTCGCGGGGGTGCAGCGGGGGGAGGGGGGGGGGGGAGGTGAAGGGGCGGGGTCACATCAATTCAGCAATTTCATTATACATGATTGGAAGGCTGTTTGTTCGTGGTTGGCGTGTTGCCAGCTCGCTTGCATAATGGTTCAACAGTGCCGCCACTAAGTGCAGAGGTAACGAAGGTCGGGTCGGAACAATAGGTGGTAACTAGCTCACGGTGCATGCAGCGTCTTTGTCGTGCTTTGTCTGGTAACCATTCAATTTAACTAGATAACTCTGTACAGCGTAACATGCTTATCGTTCAGTGATAGTGGACATAAAGATAAATAGCCAAATAGGCTGCCTTTAATTACCAAAATCATTCAGATCTAAACGAGGCCAATGATATAGCTGTATAGGTTGCTCAATACAGGTTGGACAAAATTTAATAAGGGTCAACCAAAGGGGTCAACCGACTCGAAAAGAAAAAGAAGAATTCCCATTCTTTTTTCAGGACATGAAAGTATCAGAATAATATATGTACTATTTTTAAATTAGGGCCAACACTGAAATATTAAAAAAAAACTGTTAAATATTCCACATTCGTGTGTTTTTGTAAGGAACACCTGATATATTTTTTGCCATACTTCAGATTTGGTCTCATAATAAATATTGTTCATGTTTATGAAAACTTTTACATCTTGAAAAACGTATTATATTCACCGTTGGACACAATTTGGACGCAATGGTAATGGTTGTGCCTTACAATCGACCCACTGTCTGCTTTAAGCGTTTAGACCTTTATTGCTGTTTTCTTCAGGTCATTTAACTGAAACATTCTCTCGCATAGTCATAAGGTAGGATTATATGTATTCGATGATACACCTGTAGCCGTCCCCGTGACTCGGAAAGCACGTAAACCTGCTAGTCCTACGCCGCACCTGATCTCTCCCCGGTCGTGTCAGATTGCAATCCCATCGAACTTTGAGTGCAAGGGAAGGACTGCATCTATGTTTGTGCGCACACTTGTGCACTATAATATCTCTTGCGTACTTGTCTAGTCTCCACTGAGATTGGTCGAGACCGAAATTCGGTCGGCAGGATATTATTATAATACATAAACAGTTTACTGTGACCACATTACACACATAAGCTCAAGTGTAAACTTTTAGTTTACACATACTTTTTGTGTTATCATGATTATTTCTGGAATTTAAACAGTTCCACTTCTGTGTTTCTCTTTGTAAATAATATTTGAAACATGACTGCATTGCCCGAATGTCTCGCCCGGCTATCATTGTGAACTTCTGCATTGCTGGCCGAGTTTGTAGCATTTTATGCAAAGTGTCGTGTACAACTGACGTTTATTTCTGTTTTATTGTTTTGTATGAATTCGAGTTTGAGGTAGAAGTTGGCATATACAAAAACTGTTTATTTTGAATACGGAATAAGTTTTATAGAAAGCATTTTATCACGCTTTAATTGGATATTTTTAATTAAAAATACTGGAATATTAACATCACATCATAATTGGGTAGATGACACCACTAATCAATTGACGTACTTTTTATGAGCTGTCAAAACGCCATTCCCCCATAGATTTTGTGTGACAATACTCAAATGTGACGTCACTTTTTTCTCATCTCAATTCACTAACTATTTATTGATTTCAAAGCGACTAAAAATCGATTTTTAGAGTTATTTAAAAAATCATCGGGTTTTTAGCGCTAAAATTAAATGTTTTTTTGTGAAGTTGTTTCTTGAAATTATTGGTTAGTGGTGTCATCTACCCAATTACGCTATGCGCACTCTCCTTACGATATTATAAATAAAATCTTATAATTTATTACATCAAAAAGTTTCTATTAGATTAGGCGGTTTCTGTTTGACTGGCTGATATGCATAAAAATATACCAAAACAGCCATTACTGTTAGAGAAGTAAAACATAAAGAAAAAACTTTAATGTCATCTTACAATTTTTTTTGACCAGGTATTGCCAGATTTTTTTCGCCAAATGTTGTTTTCTATAATAAGTTGCATGCAAAAAGTTTACATTACACTTACGTTACTGCGCCACAGTTTTAGCTTTTGCAGCTGTCATCGTTTGTCTTTCTACTATTGTATCTGTATATCTGTTCCAAATATACGTTTTTTTTTTACTTAGTCTATTTACTGGATAGATAGTTAATAAGATTTTTGTTTTAGCATAGCAACAGTGCAAAAGCACAGACAAAAAAAAACTGGATTATGAATTTTGACATAACTGTGTCACAGTCAAAGTCAAAGTAAATCATTTATTTCAATTAGGCCATTAAAAGGCACTTTTGAACTTCATTACATGAAAAAGTCATTAATATTGAATCTTGTGCAATATTAACTTATTTCAGTTCCTTAATATCTAGGACCTGACATTGCATTAATGTTAAAATATAGTAACTCTCTGAAAAGCCTACCCAGCTCCAACAAAGACTAACTAGAGTAAAGAAAAGCCTCACAAAAGCCTACAAATGGCACTAAAGAGCTCACAACTAGAACTTTAACTGCACTTACCCAGTTAATGTTCCGCGCCATTGTTTCCACTTGCACTAAACAGATTAACTTAGTAATACCTAAGTAATACCTAGGAACACTGCTACTGCAGTTGTGAAGTTTGTGGGGGAGGGAAGAAGGGGGGCTAGGTTGTATAGCACTTCGTAAATGCATTCCAACTAATATTATAAATGCGAAAGTAAGTTTGTTTGTTGGTTATCTCTTCACGCCTAAACCGCTGAACCGATTAACCTGAAATTTTGTATGTACGTTGTCATGTGTAGTATGCCAGTACTGTATACTGGAGTTACCTTTCCCGAGAAAAAGTACTGTTCCTGAGAAAAATAACAATAACGTTCTTATGATAACAGATGGCGCCACGCATCTTTTGAATTTATTAACTCTGCCGCGGGCGAAGTCGCGGGCTAAAGCTAGTATTTTTTTTTTTTATGGGACAAGCTCGCTAGACTTTCCCCATTCACTGCAACTCCTAAAAGCTAGAATCAACAGTGGAGGCCGCCAGAAAAGCGCCGAGGCAATACAGCGCGACGAGTCCCGGAAAAACGAATCAAGTGTCTTGGATCCCGCAATAAAATTAATCAGAAAAGATTAGCGGAGGGGTGAGAAAAAACATATATTTTATTAAATAATACTGTGTATTTTACTGTTTCCACTGAATATTTTATAATATTTATATTATTGTATGTGTATGTATACATATTTGTGTTATTTTGACGTTTATTCAAGAAGTTAGCAGAGAGACGCGCTTTCGACTGTATTGGTATTCGGAAGTTTTGCTACGTTTACGCTGACCTGGAAATTGTATCGATCCACTCCACATTGAGTTTGTGCGAAAGTACACGACAACGTCGTTTACTTACAGCTTTTTATTTTAGCTACATCATTTTCATAAATTTGTACCTATACAACAAATCAAATCAAATCATTTATTTCAATTAGACCATTTACAGGCACTTTTGAATTGTCAAGAAGTTACAGTTTAATATTGAAGCTAGTTGCTCGTTCCAAAACGTAGGTCTCTATGGAGAAGAACGAGCAAGAAACTCCATGGACACTCTTTTCATTCAATTTGGTTTTTACAAAAACTTGGTTACAATATTCTTGTTGCTTCTATATGTGTCAAGGTGGACTGTATAACTTGGATTCTTGGTTCAATTAAAACTTCAGTGTGGGCTTCTTGATGATTTATTCGGGACTTCCTTCCTTTAGAGTTGGTGACAAAATACTACAAAATTTCGGCAAAACTGCCCGATTTATATGGCATTGTACTATAGTGCAAGTAGTGGGTGGGGTAGGGTGCGGTTCCCTCGCTTTAACAAATCAGAGCGCGTATTTATAATTCCGGAGTGCCCGTGCTCCCGACAGGTTTCGACTTGTCCGTACAGGTCGGAACCGCGCTCTACACCACCTTACATCGTGCCTATTCAATTCGGTACTGGGTTAGAGTAAAACAAACCTAATCTAATACATGATAGAGTCCCTAATTTCAAATCAGCTTTATTATTTTAATCAAATAGCGACGACGTCCGTAATATCCTCCCCCCGGCGCAGGGCTCCCGAAGCCTAATCTTCTACGCAGAGGACGGCGAGCTTCGTGACTGGGCGCCGTAGGACGCCCGCTGCAGTTTTGACGTCGGCTGCTCGTACTTTGTTGTCTGGACCGTGGTAGACCTTCTCCACGACGCCTCGGGGCCACGTTCCTCTCGGGAGCGTGGAGTCGACGACGACCACCAGGTCGCCAACTTGGAGGGGCCGTCGTTGGTCATCTGATGCCCCTCGAGGCACCAATGTAGGCAGATACTCGTCTACCCAACGCCGCCAGAAGTGGTCGGCGAGCGCTTGGGTAACTCTCCATTGTTTGCGGCTGGCCTCCTCACAAGGCCCAGTGCGGGGAAGGCCTGAGGAGGTTCCGATGAGGAAATGGTTGGGCGTGAGAGCCTCCGGATCCTTAGGATCGACAGAGACATGGGTCAGAGGCCGGGAGTTTATAGAGTGTTCGGCCTCTGTCAACAGCGTCAGCAGCACCTCTTCCTTCAGTGCCCTTTGATGTAGGGTCGCTCCCAGCGCCGTTTTGACGGAGCGCACAAGTCGTTCCCACGCTCCCCCCATATGCGGCGCCCCTGGTGGGATGAACTTCCACTTCATTCGGTGTTCAAGCCCAAAGTGAACAAAATGTTTTGCCCACTCGCTGTATGCCACACGTAGTTCGGCGTCTGCACCTCTAAAGTTGGTGCCATTGTCAGAACACATGATTCTGGGCCAGCCTCTTCGCGCCGCCATTCTTCGTATCGCCATCAGTGCTGAGTCGGTAGATAGACTCGACGCTAATTCAAGGTGCACTGCTCTCGTGGTTAAGCAGGTGAAGAGAGCGCCCCATCGCTTCTCGTGTCTTCTCCCAATGACTACTATCATCGGCCCGAAATAATCGGTTCCGCAGTGGGTGAAGGGTCGCTGGGTCTCCACTAATCGTTCCGCAGGTAAGTCCCCTGTAGTCGGCTTCGCTGGTGTAGCTTTTCTGATGCGGCAAAGCTGGCATCGTTGTGCAATTGCTCGCACTGTGGGTCGTAGGTTGACCACCCAGTATCGTTGTCGTAACTCGTTGATCACGCGTTCATTATTAGCGTGACCAGCTCTGCGGTGCTCTTCTTCTACCAGTAACCGCGTGAATGGGTGTTTGCCATGTAAAATCACTGGCGTCTTCTTCGTCTCCGTGACAGCCGCGTGTCCGATCCTTCCTCTGACTTTAAGGATTTGATCTTCGTCTAGATAAGGATCCAGTTTGTATAGACTGCTGGATTTGGGCACCGGCTTCCCCTTCTGGAGTAGCTGTATTTCTTCGGCGTAGTCTTCGAGCTGTGCCTGTTTTAGCCATAATTTCTCGGCCTTCTCTATTAGGTCGACGGTCATCTGGCTGGCTCTGTCCTTGCACTTTTCTTTGAAGAGGAAGGGCATGGCTGTTGCTCGTAACAGCTTCTCGTACGAAGAGAATCTACTTATGTCGGGCAGGTAAGAAGGGTATTCTCTTTCTTTTTCAACTGTCACGTATGTCACTTCGTCTTCGGTTGTGTTGTCTTTGGCTTTTTCCTTCGGCCAAGACTCTTCGTCGTGGTACAGAAACGCGGGACCGATGAACCATCTGTCATCTGGTCTCATGTGCACGGTGTAGTTAGGGCGTGTAGCGTCGTCTGCCACGTTATACTCGGTAGGCACCCATCTCCACTGGCTGGCGTGAGTCAGCTCAGCGATCTCACCCAGGCGATGTGCCACGAATGGCGTGTACTTCACGGCGTCTTTCTCAATCCATCTTAGGACTGTTTGTGAGTCCGACCAATATGTCACGCATCTGGGCTTATCTCGGTGCTTCTTTATTATGGTCTCAGCCAGTCGTGCGCCCATCACTGCTGCCTGCAGCTCCAGTCGCGGGACGGTGACCGGCTTCAGGGGGGCTACGCGGGCCTTTGCAGCGACCAGCCTCACGTTCACTCTTCCGTCTGATTTCTGGATCCTCCAGTAGGCTGTCGCTGCGTATGCTTGCTCGCTGGCATCACAGAACACGTGTAAGTCTATGACGTCATCTGGGCCCTTGCCGTAGCACCTGGGTATGCGAAGTTCCGTCACTTCATTCAAGCTCTGCATCCATTCCTCGAAGTGCTGCGCGTCTTGTTCTGGGATTGCCTCGTCCCACCCTAAGCCTTGCCTCCACAGGTTCTGAAGCAAGATTTTACCGGTGACCGTGAAGTGGCTGATGAGGCCTAGAGGATCATAGATCGCCATTACCGCTCCAAGAGCCTCTCGTTTTGTCGGTGCTCTGTCTCTGGTTTTCACTTCGGATGCCAACCGACTAAGTCCGGTGTTAAAGCCTAGCTCGTCTGAGCCAGTTTGCCACAGTAAGCCTAGTGTCTTGTCTGTGTTTTCTTCCCTTTGTCCGAGTTTCACTTCTGTGTCGTGCGCCTGTTTTCCCATCGTTATGCTCTTTACCACGTTGAGCTTATTTGAGCACCAACCTCTCAAATTAAAGTGCGCATTCTGGTGAATCTTCATGACTTCACTCGCTATCTTGATCGCCTCGTCTTCGGTAGCAAGACTATCTACATAGTCATCCATGTAGTGGCTTGACGTTATAGCTTGCACGGCGTTGGGGTATTCCCGTGCGTGTAGTCTCGCGTTGGCGTCTCGTACTGAGTGCGCAATGAAGGGTGAACATGAAGCCCCGAAGATCATCGAAGTCATTTTGTACTTCTTCGGTGGCTTAGTACGTTCCTCACCTCGCCAGAGAAACATCTGCGCAGCTTGGTCTTCTTCTCTTATTTTCACTTGAAGGAACATCTCTTGTATGTCCGCAGTAATGGCTACTGGACGCTCTCTAAATCTGAAGAGAATCCCTGGCAGTGACTTCAAGAGATCGGGCCCTTCCAGCAGGTAATCGTTCAGGCACACTCCACAATATCGGTGCGCGGCGTCAAACACTAGGCGCATCTTCCCCGGCTTATTTGGGTTCACGACCGGGAAGTGCGGCAGGTACCATACTTTCTTGTTTTCGTCTTCTGTTCCATTGCACTCCTGAGCGTACCCTTTGTCAAGTAGGTTTTTGACAAGAGCGCTGTATTGTGTTGCAAAGTGTGGTGATGAATCCATCTTCTTCTCAATTATCTTTAATCGTCTAAGAGCGCCGTTATAGTTTTTCGGCATCGAAGCATCTTCAGCGCGCCATGGTAACCCGACTTCGAAGTGATCACCAACCTTTCTCATGGTGCTCTGGACCACGTCGATCGCTTTCTGATCTTCTGGTTTGATCTTCTTCGCTAAAGAGACTCCAAGGGCGTCGATCCTGAAGTGTGACTTTACTAACTCTTCTACACGACGTACATCATCTGTCTGTCTCACTGCAGACACATCGTATAGATGTAGCACAACTTGTCCCTCTTGATTCTTCAGCGATGCGCGTGGTGCAGTTCCGTGGATCACCCAACCCAACTGAGTGTACGAAGCCGCGGGTTCATTCTTCTTGCCCATGCGTAGATCACGTGTGACAATCAGGTGCCAATTATCGGCCCCTATTAATACCTTCGGTGTGGCTTCCTCGAAGAACACATCTCTTTGCATGTCCTGGAGGTGTGGATAGTTATTTAGTGTCAACCTATCCACTGTCTGACCATGAAGTCGTAGGTCTCTTATTGTTCGTGCGCGCAGTTCCTGGAAGTCGCCGTTCTGGCCGCGTATCTGTAGCTTGACATCTTGGCTAGATTCTTCGCGTTGTTGTGAGGTTACGCCTTGTATGCGTAAAGCGGAGACCGGCCCAGTCACTTGTATACGACGTGTCAATTCTTCGTCTAATAAGGCGAACGTCGACACTTGCCCGCCGGGCCCTTTTAAAGTCACAGGACATATCTTTAGTAGCACTCGCTGCGACGCATTGCTTGGCGTGGAGACGGTCATCACTGATTCCTTTGGGTGTCCAGCGTCTGTTGCCTTATCAGGGTTCTCACTCTGTGACGTTTCTCTGATCTCTCGTTCTTTGTGCAGCAGCGCGTGGTGTGGGCGGCTGCACGTTCCTTCGCCACATCGTTTTGCTCGACAATGCTCACGTCGATGGCGCTTTGATACACATTTGAAGCATACTTTTCCAGTACGCGCCCAGTCCCATCTTTCATCGACACTCATCTTTCGGAACTTTGCACATTTAGGTACTTCGTGGTCACTGCCACAACACAAACACTTTTGTTTCGTTTCTTCATCCTTTTCTGATGTGGTGTATACCACTTCTCGGCCCGACCTCTTCTTTACATTAGTCTGTGGCACACTTCTTGTTTCCTTCTTCGCGGCGGCGGCGGGTGCGGGCGTCGTGTTTGTGAACGCGAATCTCATAGCCCGATCGGCCTCCCGCATCAGGAACTTAGATAGTAGCATCACTTCTGGTTCACGTGACGACTCTGCAGCTTCAGAAGCATAATCACACCACCTTGACTTAACGTGCGGGCTCAACTTGTCCACTACCTCGCGGACTAACATTGGATTCCATATATATCCTCGATTATCCATGTTAGATAACACACACACAATGTTTTGTAACTTCACCGCGAACGCGTTTAATTCACTGGCCGCACTTGTGAGTCGTGGTAATCTCTTTAAATCTTCCATCACTCGATCCATAAGTATTTCTGGCCTGCCGTAATACTGCTCCAATGTTTTCATTATCAGTTGCGGGTCTGACGCGGTATAAAGGAGCGCAGACACTGCCTCTCTTGCTTCGCCTTTAATGCAGTTACGCAATCTTGCCAGGTTCTCGGTCGCGGTGAACTTGTATACACTCGATGAGTCGTTGTACGCCGCTTTAAACGGTAGCCATTCAGTGGCCGCTCCCGTAAATGCAGGTAACTCAGTCACTTGTCGTGGCGGCGGGCGTACGTGCATCATCTTCTCTAATGTTTCGGCCAACTGTTCAATGCCCTTTCCACGGCGTTCCCCTCTGTGAGGTGATCGCGAGGTCGATCGTTGTCTTCTTTGGTCTATTCTAGCAGGAGTGATGGCGTTGACACATGTGGTGGGTTCGGCGTAGGCGGCCTCTAGAGCGGCGTGCGTAGTGGTGGGCTGCGGGGGTCGTTCTCTCTGCGACTGTTCCGCGACTGGAGGGTGACTTCGGTCAATATTTTGAAGCCACTCGTCCACCCTGTCTTCACTTCTGTGCACGGAGCCCTCTTCACGGGCTTCTGCCTCTGCTTCAATCACCGACACTTCATATTCGAATCGCTTGTTGACGAGCGCCTTTTCAAGTTCCAATTGCTCGTTACGTATCGCGGCGATTCTCTTCTGTGCCTCGTATTCTGCCTTCTTCACTCTGGCCACATCACTATTATACGATCTTCTAGAGCGTATTGTGCTTGCCGTATCCCTTACGAAGGCATCGTGGGTAGCTGTCATAGTTCTCGTAGAGTCTTGAGTATGATGTGCGGAGAGCGTCGTCGGGTAACACGAAGCGGATGGCGTGGCGAGCGATTCCCCGTGGTCACACGCGGTCGCGGTCGCGGCGGCTCTACTCGCCAGGAGGCGTGGAGCAGGTGCGGCGGGCGCGGCGGACGCGCTGTCGAACACTGTCGGCGCAACTCTCCCCGTCGCGGCGGTGACGGAGGGTGCGAACGCGAACGCGGGGTCGGTGGGATCGGTCCCAGTCGCGGGCGCACTGATCGGAGTGCGCAGGGGTGCGGACGCGTTGGTCGCCGGTGACCTAGGCGGGTCTTCGAATCTGCGGGGGCGTCGGCTGTCGTACCCCGATTCCGATTCGCTTTCCCTGGCCGTGACGCTTGTAGTCTTCATACTTGATCTCGAAGAAAGTCTTAGTTCAAATCTTCAATCGGCGATCCGGCTCGAAGGACCAGCTGTCAAGGTGGACTGTATAACTTGGATTCTTGGTTCAATTAAAACTTCAGTGTGGGCTTCTTGATGATTTATTCGGGACTTCCTTCCTTTAGAGTTGGTGACAAAATACTACAAAATTTCGGCAAAACTGCCCGATTTATATGGCATTGTACTATAGTGCAAGTAGTGGGTGGGGTAGGGTGCGGTTCCCTCGCTTTAACAAATCAGAGCGCGTATTTATAATTCCGGAGTGCCCGTGCTCCCGACAGGTTTCGACTTGTCCGTACAGGTCGGAACCGCGCTCTACACCACCTTACATCGTGCCTATTCAATTCGGTACTGGGTTAGAGTAAAACAAACCTAATCTAATACATGATAGAGTCCCTAATTTCAAATCAGCTTTATTATTTTAATCAAATAGCGACGACGTCCGTAATAATATGTGAAAACAACATTTTCCAATTTTGTTTAAAGAGTATGAGATATAGTTTTTTTTTTCATTCATCTCTACACGAAGTACCTTTCGGAAGGGGTAACTATACGTAATCATTTTTTTAAGAGTCCCTATCAATTTCGTCACTCTACTTTTTTATGTAATCAGTGTGCGTGGTGAGCATTCGAAGTATCGCTTACAATCGTAATGTGCGTTGGCGAACTATGCAGCGCCTATAAATGGCCTAATTGGGTTGTAGACACAATTAAACAATAATTCCAAGACACAACTTCAACCAAAAACCACTTTATTGTATCCTGTATTTTGCTTAAAAATCAATAAATAGTTAGTGAATTGGGATGACAAAAAGTGACGTCATAGTTTAGTATTGTCATACAAAATCTATGGGGAATCGTGTTTTGACAGCTCAGAAAAAGTACGTCAATTGACTGGTGGTGTCATCTACCAAATTGATATGAATGCTTTGGCTTTAATATTGTCATTTTTTATCGGCTATTGCAAGTTAATGGAAAGGCGAGTATTCTTCACGTTTGCGGTCTTGTCAGACATATGAATATCTTGTTTAAATCACAGAACTTCTTTTTCGTTACCTATCGCTAATCATCAAATAACTTCTTCCGCTAAAGGCAGAGCTTCTGCTCTGCCCATAGACTTATATGCATCCGCGTTCTTCCTAATGCCATTTACACGGTGATTCTTTCGAACAAATTCCTTAACCCTGTCAGAGGAGCCACTGACCTGAGATATTAATCCGCTCCTCATCGTAGTAGTCGAGCCTGTGTAGGTCGTCATCGTCGTCGGGCAGCAGCGGCTCGTCGGGCGCGGGGCGGCGCGCGCGCGTCGCGTTGGGCGCGGCGCTCACCAGCACGCACACCACCGCCAGCGGCAGCACCACCTCCATGGCGACATCACCGCGCTACCACACGGACGCTGCTGGGGAGATAGGGGTGGTATTACTAAAGGATCGAGAACTCAAATTGCGTATCAAGCTTTAAAACCTGGAAATGGACATCTCTGATTTTCTAAATATGTTCAATTTAAAAGTCATGTCAAGAGTCTTGCTTTTTGATGTTTTAATCAACATAAATAAGCTTTAAAAATATAACTTTTACCTACTACGTATTTACATTTGAAAAAAACAATTATATAAAATGTATTTCACCGTATTTTATTGAATTTTTTTTTAAACTTTCTTTTCTAAGCTTTATTAACTTTTACACAACTAGTACACCTACTATAGTACGTACAACTATATAACGAAGAAAGGAATATCCAATAACTAATACTAATTTTTTGTTAATGAAATGTTCAACGCCTATTCCTGCTAACTGTACATTTAAATAATTGAAACAGAGAGTTACGAGTATGTTCGGATTTTTAAAACATAAGTAATTACAGAAACTATTCAAACAGTCAGGCGGACTTCAGTGCAAATGTACGCTTAGTTGTTATCTAGTTAACTTGTTGGCGAGGCAAAAGAATGAGAGCAGAAACCAATCAATCGTGCCCCATTTCCATGTTGTTCCGACACTGTTCGTTACTTTCAAGAAAAATAAAAAATATACTTGACCTAAAACGAAGTGGATATTTTTACTGCTTCTATTAACAGGACAAAGACCTGGAATTATGTAATGGAGGTCAGACTTCAATCATGGATTTCTCTTTGATGAAAAAAAATGTTTTAATCCTGGATTATTGGAAAAGCTAATTATAACTCTCTTTGAATAATTGATAAAAATCTTTGATAAGAAAGTTGACTTTGTTTTACCATCATAAGAACCTACCCATTTGACAATTTTGGTGACAATGAACTCATGTTTTTTCTCGTTACTGTTATTATCATCTACTTTATTACAACAATGTTGGGGTTGGCTTCCAGTTTAACCGGATGCAGCTGAATACATCAGTGTTTACACCGAGAGACTGCCATTGTGATTAGTGATACATTAACGATAACTATGCATAATATTTTATTATTATAATAATGTCGTGTTGGCATCCACCCATCTCTTATTTACGAGATAGTGGGTGCTGGGGATGGCCGAGATCCTTCTATGTCATAATGTACATTCTAAGTTAATCTTGAATGTCACTGACATTGGCGTAGGAAAACATTGAGAGGAAAATTAAATAAAAATAAATAAATAAATATCTTGGGACAACTCACACACGGCTATCTGATCCCAAGCTAAGCAGAGCTTGTGTTATGGTAACCAGACAACTGATATACATACTTATATAATTTATAAATACATACATATTATAGATAAATCACATCCAGACCCAGAACAAACAATCATGCTCATCACACAAAGTTTGTCCTGGGTGGGAATCGAACCCACGACCTCCGGCTTAGCAGTCAGGGCCACTAACCACTAGACCAACAGGCCCGTCAATTAGACGTACTATTAGTCTGAAATCTCCAATCCGCCTTGAGCAAGCGCAGAGATCAATGCTCGTATCACATCTGTATGAGAATGAGCTGCAGTGTGTCAATAATAGGCCGATATTTATATTATTATAATAAAGAAGGTTAGCGTAATAACAAAGTCACTATAATATAGCATACGATAAATGTTTTATTCTTCTGTGTTCTTGCTGCTACTAAAAAAGGCATATTATTCTGTCACTGAATATCTACAAGATAAACTTATGTAATGTTTATCCTTGATATATTTTAAATAAATAATCCATAAGATTAATCCATTATATTATATTACATTATATACTCGTACATAAGATATTGTAAGTTACTCCATAAGATATTTTAAATAATGTCTTCTATCTTTTAAATTCTAGTTTTCGTAATTAGGTACCTGTGTACCTATTTGTATATTTGCATGCCGTATGGTAGGATATGGTTAATGGACACTATTATATGTATAAGACCTTTTCTTTTGTACCCATATTCGCAAATTAATAAATGATTGATGATTGATTGATTGATTGATTCTTTGGTTATTTTGTTGTGTCATGGACGTAGGGCCTATGACAGGTCAGCACAGCATACAACAGACGTACATGGTAAGCCAGTAAGGAAACGGTGCGACTCTGACACCTGTCCAATTGGGAACGTTTCCAAGTTGGCAGCCGACCTGGCTGGAGGCAGATTAATAACACTCATACGTTGAGAATTTGTAGCGTATTGTTACCATTCATCCGGATTCCGGCAGATCAGGGTTTGAACTAGGAGGTTAATGTTCTATAAATGTATTCTGAAGACGGAAGATCGATTAATTTAATTTGGGAGACTCAAACAAATTATATTTAATTAATCAATTATCCTTTATATTGTGTGAATGTTGGCCAGTGATTGGCTACTATGTAAACCCAGGACTGTATAAACCAATGCCTAAATTATTTTATACATTGAAGCTGTTGGCAAACCCTAAAATAACATATATTAAAAATCTTAGGCAGCTGCAAACATAAGTAATCTTAATTATTATGGTAGGAAATAACCTGTGGGTCATTTCCTGTCTAAATAAATAAATAAAAAAATAAATTTATGGAGATACATAATTTCAAGTTAAATAAATTTTGTTTATTGACTGCCTCGTTAGTTCTACTGTTACGCTACAGGGGTTGGGTTCGATTCCCAGGTCGAGCAAAGTGTTATTGGGGTTTTCTATAAAACTGCCAGTAGCAGCTCGGAGTTAGCTCGGAGTAGGCTCGCCCCGTTTACATGGGACCTAAACATAGCGGCAAACTGTGGGCGTACATTGGTACACTTCTGCCTTGCCCGTCGGGGAATACAGGCGTGATGCTATGTGATGTTGATAGACTAATCACAAAATACGTAGCATACACGGGTATATGGTTAGTAGTTTATTTTGAACATGTAATTACTCTAAAACAAGAACAAAGCTGTCAGTCAAATTAGTTTATGTCAGACTTTCTATGTACGAGTAGTAGGTTTCATCACGACATTTTCCTTATCCTCGACTTGAGACACAGGATATTTGGGTCTAAAAATACATTTACGAGCCACGCGTTTTACCTTCGGGGTACAAAATATAACCTTTTATAGTCAAAGTCAAATCATTTATATTTCAATGAGACTAACAAAATGCATTTTTGAAAGTTTTTTATTTACCACGAAAATAAAAATCTGGTTGCTCCTTCCGAAAGGTAGTTTTGTATAAAAAGTATGGGCAAGAAACTCCATACATACTTTTTTGTAATAAAAAAAGAAATACAATAATTAATACAGGTACATTAACTAATCTATCAAATGTTTAATCGTCTATAGATACTACAATATATTTGAAAGTAGGACGTAACTAATCAGACATAAGAACCATTTTGCTATGTGTTAATTTTTCAGGTAAAAAATGACATAACATTAGTTAGTATTGTAATTGTTGACGTGTCTACAGCTACCATTATACGGACGGTAACGGAAAGCTGCCCCCAAAACTTAACTATTACAAGCAATTATAATTTTATCGCTTCACAGTAATGACATACTACTGTTTATCACGCATGGTGCTGGGACTTTTATATACAGGGGAGCTTTTTAAATGAATGACGAATTTTTGAATTTCATTTTGTTGTGTTGCCCAGTAACTGGAATGTGGAGGTCAGATAGACAGGCGGTTAGGCTGAAAGCCGACCCAAACATAGTTATTTTAATAAGTGTCAATCCTACTGGACATCCCCTATTAAGGTGAATGTACATGGGTGTGGGAATATTATCTTAACTAAAATAATAGATGGCAACCGAGTAAAGAAAATACTGTACTTTAGGGATAGAAAAATTACAAATAACGCGAGCGAAGCTGCGGTCAAAAGCATAGGTTAACAACAACAATACCATATGTTAACTGCTGTTTCATGATTTTTGATTTGGTTTTATTTTTGGTATTGATTTGGTCGGTACAAGTTACATTTCAGACATTTTTAAAAATTGTTCCTTAACACAATGCATTAAACCTCCACCTGTAATTCATTAACCCCAAAAAACCAGTAAATAATATAAGTAAGTAACGCAGCGCCCAACAGGTTGGCGTGAGCAAACTGCTCAACTATTTGTTGGCACTTTTAGTGACAGATAGCCCATGGAAAAGTTTCCTATCCACCTGTAGTTGAGAGTGGAACGCGTTTTGTTTTGTTCGCCAGCTGTTGGTCTGACACCGTTCACGTGGGACTGAAAACTTGGAACTTGTTGGTACTACGATGTTGAATTACAAAGTATGTTTGATATTTTGTAATTTTACCTCGTGTTAGCAGTTACTTCTGAGATATGTTTTTGGCACTAAGTAAATCCACTGACGAATAAAGTAGTCTTAAGTGAACATTGTATGTATTTGAATTATGGTTGACTGCCCCGTTGGTGTCGCGGTCGCAAGTGCGACTGCTGTGCAAGGGGTCCCGGGTTCGATTCCCAGGTCGAGCAAAAAGTATTATTGAGTTTTTCTATGAAATTCTCAGTTGCAGCTCGGAGTTTAGATTTGTGCCCGGTTAATGGCAATAGGCTCGCCCCCTATTACATGGGACCTAAATATATCGGCGAACTGTGGGTGTACATTAGTACACCTCTGCCTAACCCTTCGGGAAATACAGGCGTGATGGTATATTATAGATTTTTTGAATTATGTTTACAAGAATTTATCCTATTCTTCTTTATTTATCGTATTTTATTTTAGAGATCATAATGACATATTTAAGGAAGATAATATTATAATCTACTAGCCCTACTGCCCGTGACTTGGTCTGTCTAGGCTTCAAAATTAAGTAAAAGTCCTAAATTATGCCACGGAAAATTGAGCCTATGTGTTAAAGCGGGAAAAACTAACAAACATCTTTCTATAACATCCCTCTATTAATTCATCCTGACAAAACTTTTACGTTTCAAGGTAAAAAGAAGGACAGTATAATGCGAATGGACAGCATTAGTTTGTCAAGTATGTTAAAAATACTCTAGGTAATCTCTGAAAACTACAATAAAAATCGTTTATATAATACATAGCTACTCCTAAAATGCTAAAGATAAAATAACCGCCACAATCTATCATGCAATCTACGTACATTGTCCCCGATAGCCTTGAAAAATAAACATAACATTTCCATACAGATTTAACAAAAATAAACCGCTTAAACCGACAAAATAACTACAAGCCTTTAACTGCTCCGGAACATCGTCGTCGGGTTTCACAACGGATGCAGGATACCTTTGGCTTTGCTACCAATGGCCGGGGGATACAATCGTATTGTCGCCAACAAATTGACAATTTAAATATGATATCTCCCCCGACCCTTTCCGCCCTTTTTGATATATTGTTTTCCCACTTTTTTGTGGCAATAATCATTGAAATTCTTTTTACGCAATTTGGAGATAAATACGGAGCCGAATCGGTGCCGCGAGTCGATGAACAAAACAGTTCGGAAAAGGAATATCATTCGATTTCACGAATAAACTTCAAAGGTGTGCTATTTACGTTTTTTGCTACACATAAATACTTTCAAGTAAGCAGGTATTTACCGAGTAAGTAATAGGGATCTATTTGTGAAGTAAGTGAAAGAAAACATCGTATGTTTCCGTTTCTCCCAATAAATAACTGAATATCCGTCACGCCCGTATTCCCGGCGGGACACCCTTCGAGGGGTACACTATCGCAGGTACGTGGACGTAGCACCGACGTTCCTGAGTACGTCATCCGTGACGTACTGACCTCAGGTATCGATATTTATAAAAGGAAAACCTGACTGACTAACTGACGTGTCAGCGCACACCCGAAATTATTGGAATTAAGAACGTGAATTTTACAGCTTCCTTTTAAGATGAAGGCGAACACTAAGAAAGGATTTTTGGAAATTAAACCCCTAAAAAGAAAAAAAGGACGATTTCGTTTAAATAAAAAATCATATTTCTTAGCTTAATCAACTTGAAACATGGCACGAATACGAGCCTAAGTAAACAATAAAGTTTGACGTTATGAATTTTTTTACCACCCCGCAAAAAGGGGCCTAAGTGGTGTCGAGTTTTATGGGAAGTAGGAAATTTACGCGAACGAAGTCGCGGGAAATGTGGAAGTGCCTTATAAGGGACGTGCCTATCGCCTTTATCGGAAGTACCTCCAATCTCGGGCTATGAATAAAGAATCCTTCTCGCACGCAGGAGCCCCTGCGGCGGTTTTACATAATGATTAGAACTGTCGGTTTGTATTTAAATGAAGATCTTGATAACTCAAGAATATACCTAAATCAGGACGGTGGGTTTAGTTCTGTCAGAGCAATCTAGCCTATGTCAAAATTCTACTACTTTTCGAAATTATTTTAATGAAATTCTAACGTTGGTTATTTTTAATCTATTCTAGAAGCATACGTTTTTAATGAGTACAATGAACTACTAGTTGTTAATGTAACACATTTACCATATTGAATTAGTTTGACCTAATTTATTTAATAAGTAAGAGCACAAGCTCTTTTAAAACGACACAACCCTCAAAGGTCGTTATGGCAGAACCAAGATCATTATGCGTGTTAGTAATTAGCTGGGAGCTTAATTTTACCGCTACCTTAAAGTCGTTAATTTGAGATAATGACTACATACATAATATGCTTCGCTTACATTCAAGATCTTATCATCTACGCAAAATGGTTGAGAGTAAAGAAATAAAAAATGAATAAAATGTTTATTGACACAGACAATACGCAAGCATACAGAAGAACCATATAATAAAAAGGCAATTCAATAAAAATACAAACAAAAAATACCAATGTAGATATCTTCTGCTAGGCAACCTCTTCTCACATACAGAAGGCACTAGCATTGATCACCACGCTTGCTTAAAGCAGATTGGCGATTTCAGACTTATATTAATTATAAGTTCAGGTTTCCTCACTATGTTTTACTTCATCGATGTCAGTGATGTTTAAAATAGAAAAAAAGAAACATTAATGTGTGCCCCACAGCTGCGTCAAACAGGCCCAGTTAGCACTTCAGGAGTCTAAGCCATCGTTGTTAATATTTCAGAACTAATTCCTTTTTGTGTAAATCTCTAAGAGTGGACAAGAAGACAAGTCAATTGGGTGTTTAACATCAAAATGGAGGGCAGCGTCACTTTATCAAATTACATCACTCCGCGTGAACGACGTCGTCGCGTCAAGTTGCGGGATTGTGGGTAATCTGACGTTTGCTGTGTTCATTGGAGGCGAAGTTGAGATAGGACCGCGGGGGTAGCGGTCGTAAAATTAGGATACTTGAATTTAATTCTGCTTAGCAGAACCTACCAAAATCTGTAGTATTTTAATTTGTCGTCAAACTGAGTTAATATGTTACTTGTGTTATGTTACTGAGCTTATGTTTGCTTGGAATAGATTTAGATTTAATCGCATTTTAAGGTGCGATCGTTGGTTCATTTTGGCCGAACTAAAACCCACTGTTATTAACCAATTTTTACTTTTTTCTGCTTGTCAAGAATTTGAAAGGAATGTTTATTCATTTACATGTATTTATTTATAATAGATAATTATATATATTCTTGTTGTAATTTTAATGTTATATTCTACGTTTACTAAACTAAAACCTTTTCTGATGATTAAAAATGTCTTTTATTTTTTATCCCGGAAAGTAAAAGCTACAAAAGGTAATGAATGCCTATCCTATCCACACTAAACTTTCACTACAATAACAATGATGTCAGACTAATTACCAGCACACCTAGCGTAAGGGTCATGAACCCACCCCAATTTGGGTGTCAATTTCATTGATGAAGTTTGCTACATCATGTAAAAAACGTAGGAAGGTACTATTATACCGCTGCCTGCCACCCTTGACCTATTTACGTTAAACCCTTAAATTACCGAGTTTCAAAAATGTATCTATTTCGATACCATGACTTTCGTAGATAGGGCACATTAACATGATACTACGTCGCATCGTGCTACGACGCGGCATTTGTATAGATTGTCCACGATTGTACCTATTACAGTTAGCTTATGTGAACGAGCCCCTTTTTTTACGGATTTTCACGGACATCATCAAATATCTTCTCTCGGCGTGGGCAGGGCGGGAGGGAGTGTCAGACTTTTACTGACAAAAACCCATGCATGTTCCTTCTTGCGCCATTTGCGATCCGGCGGCGCGGTATCTCTTTCGAACAAACCGCAGGCATGTGTACAAGCTCTACTATCCAAAAAGTTTCTCGCATTAGCGCGTTCGCGGCAACGTCATTCGATATAGCGATTTTCGATTAAATATATCTTCGAATTGGTATACCTACCACCCGTGAAATTATTCACAACATCGTGTTTCGCAGCAACGTATATATATGAAACCTCTTTTAGTAAACCTCTATCCTCTGTAGAGAACATTTTTCTATCAAATTCTACATGATTCGGTCATATCGAGAAGATGAGTGAAAGGCAACTAGCAAAAGGAATTTATATGGCAGATGTAAGTGGCAACGCCAGGCGGGGGCGTCCTAGTAAGACCTGCCCTGTCCTTATTGGTGAGGTTCTTCAGAAAGATCGGGTACGTAGTATGTATGTATGTATGTATGTATGTATGTATGTATGTATGTATGTATGTAAACTCTACATTTCTATAGTAATAGAAAAAGATTGTTAGTATATCATCACAACCAAAACAATCATTATTCACAACACACAATCAGCGTGCAATTTAGGCGCAAATAAACACAATCTACCACGGGTGCGGTATTGCTGACGTCACGTCATCCCCGGTGCGACGCGGCGTCAGTCAAGCGTTGTCGACCACCGCGTTGGGCAGGCGGCCGGCACTCTGTCGATGACGCAGGTAAACCCGTCGTTTGTCAGGTGATATGCTTTGTTAGGTAAGGAGTTTGCGTGTCAGCGCGGCCTATGTAAAAAATTGAGGCGCAATTCTCGTATTCCGTAACAACATTCGCAATCCGGGGGAAGGGGGGCTTTTAGGAACGATCGCAATCTAATTTCAGTCTCAACCTATGACAAATGCCTCCACCTGACCAGATTTTAGTCCAAAAGGTAGTTGCGTATGGAGAAGAATGGGCAAGAAACTCCATACATACTCTTTAAAAGACAAGTCATATTGATTGAATCGTTTTAATATAGGTAATGTATAAATAAATGAAGACAAATTATTAGTATTTCGTTGGTAAATAAACCAATAAATAAACGAATAATTATACATTATTATTGTCACGCCACCGAATAATTTATTACGAAAATCCTACAATTTCGAGAGATATTTAATTCTGTTTTCGTCCTGCATAACATAGTATCACGCACACATTGACTAAAGTAGTAGGCAGAAGCGTAAACAAAAATCGCAGAAGCAGACAACACAGCTGCCAATTAAAATGGAACTGGGTACACGATACCTGCGTATGCCATAAGTTAATTTGGTGAAAGTGGCCAAAGGTTCGCCCAAAAGGAGATGGCCAGAAGAGTTAGACTCCTATCTAAAGGATTGAATTCGTGTCGAAAAATACAGAGAATTAAGGAAAAGAAGAAGGGAGACGTTTATCCTGCAGTGGGAACCAACAGGCTCTTTTTTTACATGGAACAAGCTCGACGCACTATCCCCAACTACTGTAACTCGTAAAAGCCAGAATCATTAGCGAAGACCACCAGAAAAGTGCCGGGGAAATCAAGCTCGACGAGTCCCTGAGAAACAATTCAACTGTCTTGGATCCCGCAACGAAATTAAACCAATAGGTTGTTAATAAAAATAAATAATACTGACCTCTATTATCAATAGGCCAGTATTACTACTGATTGTGCTATTTTTCAATGGCGGCAGAGGAGTATTTATCCCGAATCTCCGAAGGCAAGTCGGTAGGAATCGAGTTGTATATAGTCTTCGCTACTAGCGTGTTCAATTCATGAGTATTAACATTTTCCAAATGTACAAAATCGTAAGCTTATAATAGGAAGATCTATATTAGACTGTTATTCCGTTTGAATGCAATTTATGTACAAAGACACAAACACTAAGAACTTATAGTTCTTAGTCTTTATCTTCCCTTGTCCGGATATTACTTGCCGTAGACACAGGCTGCGTGTGTCGTTTCCGCGCTGTGTTTCTCGACACATTGCACGTGTCACAGTGCTCATCTATACTCTTCAGTATTATAAAGCTTAAGAGTTTGTTTATTTGTGAGAGCGCGAATGGGACTACAGTATGGGGTTCTTTAAGATGGGAGTGAATAGTTTCTTCAAGGATCTTGATGCCTCTGGCGTTGCAGGCGTCCATAGGCTAAGGCACCGCTAACCATCAGGGGGTCCGTATGACTGTTTGCCGCTCCAGTGGTATAATTAAAAAATCTCCGGAACGGCTAGTGTGATTCTGAAAGTTTTTTTGCCAATAGGTAAGCTACGTTATCACTGAGTGCTAAAGGCTTAAGATTATAATATGAAGAAGATTAGAAAATTAATTGCCATGCTTGCTTAAGGCGGAACGGCGATTTCAGACTTAGAATTTGTAACTATAAGTCCTAGCCTCCTCACAAATCCTTCAACCGCCTCCTTCCTTCCAAAACAAAATTGTATTACATAACAGAACCGTGTAACAATAACTATGAGTAATACAGCTGTTAACTAAAGTGTGGTATATAACAATTAGTAATCTTGTTCGATCTGCGTCGTCACGCGATACTCGCTTCAACTACGTGTGTATAATGTACGCACAACCGTTACGACGATTAACAGAACGATTAGAAATATTTTATTATGTTAATTCAGTTGGAAAGTTCTGTAACTTCTCAATTAAATTATACTGTCATTTATATGTCACTCACTTTTTATTCTGTAAGTATATCTCTAGGTATTATATTAAATATATAAAATTAAGTCAGATCTTTATGGTTATTAGATCGTAATGTAGAAAAAAGGTGGTCTTACCACCAATCTATGTAAATCGGTCACATCTATATACGACCTAATTTATACAGGGTGGAAGGAACATCATGATACAGACTTATCTCTGCTGACTGACTGATGTTTTTTTGGTTGAAACGGTAAAAATGGGACAGGTGATATTTTTCATCACCGTTGTATGAGGGTTGGATCATGTTAGTGCTGTCTTAATTTCAGTACACCGAAGGCTATAACTATGCTGCTTTTACCGATATTTTTTTAAAATCGGTAATGATACTTTAAACATCACTGCCGACCCCCTACATTACAACAACCCGTGAACGTCTCTCCTCGGTACTACGTTTGACCTCGTCGGGTGCAAACCGAACATTTGATATTCTCAAGCGACGCCGCCGGGGCAAAGAAACGTTTTCTTTAAGATTCACTCTCCAATTAGCGAGACGGATTTAGAGCTGTTTTTATGCACTGTGATTGGATAAGATCGCAATTGCTTTTTCTTTTATTGTTTATTAAAAATGGTTTACCAACAGCCCATCAATTCTTCTAAAAAGTAACTTAGCCATAGAATTACAATAAAATGGTTTAGTTGCACATATATTTAAAACAAAGTGACTTTTTCAATTCAGATGTTTTCTTTTATATGTGACATCATTGACATCGGTAAAGAAGAACATTGCGAGGAATCATGGGCTTATCTAACCTAATATAATAAAACTGAGGAGTATGTAGATAGTCAGTTTAAACGCACTAATCTCTGCAACTACCAGTCGGATCGAGAAAATATTTTTATAGTCAGATAAATGCTATTGGTTAAATAACACACTACGCGAAGCAGTAACCAAAGGCGTAATTGAACGCTGGTGAAAACGCAGGATTAGCTAATAATTAATGTAAGTCTATAATCGCCAATCCACCTTGAGCGAGCAAGACGATTAATGCTCGTTCCTTCTCTATATGAGAAGAGGCCATTGCCCTTCAGTGGGACAATAATAGAATGGTATTATTTCAGGTCTGAAACTGGACAAATAACGCGACCACGTCCGCGTACAAATTGCGACCAAAGAAAACGTAATCCTCTGTTCCAATCACACTAAAATAAATAAACGAAAGATTGGTTGCTACGCGAGCAGACGCGTAGACGCGGCGTAGCGGTGACGCGCGGCGTAGCATTGAGTCGGGGATGATCTCGTAGCAATCCGCTACGAATTGGAAAAATGTCTTAAGGTGCATTGAGATGTAAAAATGAATAGGTGTCTGAGTTGTGTCGTTAAAATGTAAATGTTAGTCTTTCATTGGAATAACTTAAGTTGTTTTGCAAAATTAATAGATCTTTCTTTATCATACTCGTATTTTATGTTTAACGAATTAAGCAAAAATCTCATTTTTCAATGTAATTGTAATGATTTTGAATATTTAAATTATATTAGTTTGATGTATTTTCTAGTTTACTTCTTAACTGTGAGGTACATAGACAAATGCGTTCGATGCAAAGCGGTCATGTTAATATAACACAGCTCAATTTAGGCCCTTAAAAGTTTGGAGACGTCTGTATAGAATCGAAGAGTAAGCTCATAAAAAAATACCTCTCATACATACCATCACGCTTGTATTCCCCGAAAGATTAGGCACAGGTGTACCAATGTATGATGGCCACAGTTCGCCGTGTTCGTATGGTATATGGTATAAAGAAAATTAAGCCAAAATGGCGCATCGAATAAATAAATACACATAGGCAACTTATCCATGCACCATTACATAACGTATAAGTAGAATGGTAGGCGCGTCAGCAACTTAGCGTGGTGGCGTGTGCTCAAGAAACCCATGGACTTTTTATCGTCCACGGTGATTAATAGTCATGGCGAATGTTCGAACAGCTTAGCTCGCCTTGTATTTTACTACCATCGGCTATGCTGTAAATTTTATGCCTTTTTATGGAACCTTAACAATAGGTAACGCTGCTATATTTTTTTACTTATGTTGCTTTTGATTGATTGCAAGATTTCCTGCAGATGATTGTTTTAGTTTGCTGTGGTTTGTATTATTTACAGACTAGAGCACTACCTTTTTTTCGATGCGACAGAAATTCAACATGGCCGAGGAGACCAGGCGCAGGACCTACGACTTTCTTCCTTTTCTTCTTCCAAAATCCGGGCTGCTACTGATTAATCGAAAATTCAATAGCAATTTACTTGACTTGGAAATCGACCCCAGGATCGCACACTCAGTAGTCTCGTGTGCGACTACAAGACCGGGGAAATAAAAAAATAACATCGTACAAGAGGTAAAATTATAGATGAGTTTTGTCTAAAAACTCGTCTAACCAAAGTCAACCCATTAGAAGCATTACTTAGACCATTATCTAAAAGACACTTTTGAACGTCATATACAAGACGAGATAATTGGATCTTACAAAAGGTGGTTTTGGAGAAGAATTATGGGTAAGAAACTCCATAAACTTTCTACACGAAGAAGATTACATAAAAGTATCGTTGTCGGAAGATACGAGTACTATGTATGCTAAGCCGAAGCTTCATCCCGATCAAGTGTTCAGACCTAATACATTTTATATGAGAACAGAGGCGATGCACTCAATACTAGAATACAATACTAGAGGAAAGAGCCGCGGATATGATATATGGTTTTTTATTTTTTATTTTTTTATTTTGTATGAATAGAATATAATAATAGTATGTCACTATTGTTCAATTTGTAGGTATTAAGTCTATTATCTATACTTAATATTATAAAGCTAAAGAGTTTGTTTGTTTGAACGCGCTAATCTCAGGGACTACTGGTTGGAATTGGAAAATTCTTTTAGTGTTGGATAGTCCATTTCTTGAGGAAGGCTATAGGCTATGTAACATCACGCTACGACCAACAGGTGCTGAGCAGCGAGGGTGAAACCGCGGGGAACAGCTAGTATGGAAATATGTATACGATTTTACCGAATTGTTAAATGTAATACGATACGTAATAATACAAGCTTATTATTCGTTCCCCAAAAAACTGGGAAATGGTCATTGTACTCATCATTATGAATAATTTTTACTAAGAGATCAATACTGAAATCGCTAAAAAAGATCAAGTGATCCAAGCGTTTATGTTCTCACATAAGGTTGTATGAAGTACTAGCTTTTGCCCGCGACTTTGCCTGCGTGATTTTCACCTGCGTTAAGTATAGTTTGCCGAAACGCTTAGAAGAAGAAGCGTTTAGTGTTACGTCTTTGGTTACTGTTTCGCTTCTGTGGCTCGTAGCGTGATGTTATGTAGCCTATACTATTCTTAAAGTATATGGCTATTATATAAAAAAGTTTTTTTCCGATCCGAATGGTAATTCCAGAGATTAGCGCGGTTAAACAAACAAAAAACAACAACTCTTCAGCTTTATTTTTTAGCATACATTACATGCTAAACAACAGCAATAATGTTACTGATAATAAAATACTCCACAAAATTTTAACCCTTTTAAATTCAGCAACAAAATTGCCAAATCACCTCGCAGATCAAGTAACGCTGGCTGAGGCACATATTAAAAAAGCGACTACCATAGCGTGACCTTCCATATTGTGGTTGGAAACGGTCGTGTGTTCAGGAATGTCAGTAATAACACTCGACTTTGATTAATGCGACTATGTTGAGCTGTTACCGATAGTAAAGCTATTTGTAAGTACAGTTGGAATGTTTGAGGGTGCTCCCGTAAATGTTAAGAGATGGTAGAAACTTGAGCTGATTATCAAAGTTCCTCAAACTTTAAAAGAAAAGAGGAATAACAGAGGTCAAGAACCTCTCTAGAAGACTTATAATATTAAGCAAATTTGAACAACAAAGGGTAAGTTTGCTGAACATGTTTAATGCAATATAAATAGTGCTGAAAAATTGCCTTAACGAGATGTAGGTATGCCCGTCCCTAGGTGATTACGCCCGCCGCCTCGCTTACTGGCTTATATTTTTCCACGGCATGAAATGTTCCTCATAATTATTAGGCTTCCATACCCAAAGAGTGCCAACGGGACCCTGTTACTAAGCCACTGCTGTCCGTTTATCTGCCGGTGTGAAATGTTCACAGATTGAGTATTTCTATTGCCGCTATAACAACAAATTAAAATTATCTTGACGATACAAGAAAGAAACGTGTTTCGCGTATGTGGCTTCATGCGATGATAATGATACGAAAGAATAATAAATATAAAATTAAATAATTTATTAACAAGACTACTACGAAAGCAGTACCTACTTGTTAATATCTACTGATACAATGAACACCAGTGTTGTTACTAGCGCTTTGATTTTCATTACAGAAAGTCACGTAGTCAGATCTAGGGGCATGTTTATACACTTTATATCTGTGTTATGTACCACTTGTAGTGCCAACCACGTATCTTGTACAAATTCAAATTTTTAAAGATTTTTTCGCAAATTTTATACTATGGCCGTTTATTTTAAATACGGAATTGCACAGTTCTGCAGTGCGGTGTTAGTGGCGCAGTATATCTGCAGTCAAATGGCGGGAATTTTATGAAATGCCCACTTCTATAAGTGCTTACACACGCATTTGACGGTGAAATGTGAAAAATGCCCGAGAATAATGGAGCGTTTTCACTCGTTCCCTTGCTTTAAACAAGTTTCATATGAAAAGGCTTCAAAAGCACAACTACCTTTTGTGTGTTGTTATTTGTTTGTGGTGGCAAAACGTTTGTTGTGACTTTTTGAGCGTTCAAAATGTGCATAAAATTATAGTGAGTGTTGGGGTAGCCGGCGAAGTTAAAATGTTCTTGTGTTTTCTGATTTGCAGTTTAGCTTCGGGTTGTAAAGTAATAAAAAAATACACATTATAATTATACCTACAAAACAATAGCAGCCAAAACAAAACAATAACAATAGTAGTAACAATATACTACAAACGGGTAATTCTACCTTAAAGAGATATGTCTTCAGGGTAGAATTACCCGTTGCCTATTATTGAATGGAAACATAATGTTTGCGCCCAATTACATCATAGAGAGTTACACATATTTATAAGGATGTAGGGTGCGCATGACCGGTCATTGTAGCTAGCTTTAGGGGAGGATTACGCCGAACGGACGACGTTTGACGGGCCTGTTGGTCTAGTGGTTAGTGACCCTGACTGCTAAGCCGGAGGTCGTGGGTTCGATCCCCACCCAGGACAAACTATGTGTGATGAGCATGATTGTTTGTTCTGTGTCTGGGTGTGATTTATCTATAATATATTATGTATGTATTTATAAATTATATAAGTATGAATATCAGTTGTCTG
Organism: Caradrina clavipalpis; assembly: GCA_932526535.1. Taxonomy (NCBI): domain Eukaryota; kingdom Metazoa; phylum Arthropoda; class Insecta; order Lepidoptera; family Noctuidae; genus Caradrina; species Caradrina clavipalpis. Next base: position 1,130,806 of record OW052096.1, read on the forward strand.
GTTACCATAACACAAGCTCTGCTTAGCTTGGGATCAGATAGCCGTGTGTGAGTTGTCCCAAGATATTTATTTATTTAACTATGGATGTCGCTCGGCCGATATGATAATGATGAGTAATATTAGGTGCAAAAGCGTTACTGTCAAGTCAAATTTCTGTTATTACCATACAACTTAAGGGCTAGTTAAAGTGTTATCTCAGCGACATCAAAGCCTACAAAATGTGGGTAAATCAGATACATTTTTGACAGATGGCGATCGTTCATAAAAGTTAGTAAAATTTCTGCAAATTGTAAAAAAGTACCTTAAGAAATGTTGAATGTCAGGGCAACCTTACCGCATCCCCTTTACACTTTATTTCTGTCTGTCACGTCGTGAACGTTTGAGGAAGGCAATGCGACGTCAAGGTACAAGGCTTGCATTAGAGGATGTCAACCTTCAACGTATTTACGTTGTCTCATGTGTCTGGTGTCTTATTAAACGTTGCGGTGTTGGAACCTAATTTGTACTTGACATTAAAACACAGGACTTATTTTTATTCGTATATGTGTTTAAAGCTTCCATTTTCACGTAGGAGGTAAAAACATAATATTAATATACAATATTATTGTATGTACTGAAAAATATGTATGGCGTTAAGTCTGATTTGAATAAATAAATAAAAGAAAGTAAATAAATAGTGTTTTCGAATGCTATTTCATCATTATTTTGCTCAGCTTTTTCCCAACTATGTTGGGGTTAGCTTCCAGTCTAACCGAATGCAGCTGAATACCAGAGTTTTACATGAAGCGATTGCCTATATGACCTCTACAACCCAGCTACTGGGCAACACGATACCCGAATGCTAGTTTACTATACTAAAATCGAGGCAAAGTTATGCATATTAAGGCATCATGCAATTACTACCGAATAGATTTTGATCAAATTTTTCATTAATATGCTCTGCTCGTTTGGTCAGTATAGACATTTTCACGGCATTAGCTATAGAGGATGAACAATGGTGTATTCTCTGTTTTCTTTCATAGTATACAACGGGATGGCTTTAAGACCTAGTAGTTAATACTTAGTACTGTTACTTAAACTTAAGTCTACGTGGCCGGAGCCGCGGGTACAGCTAGTGTTAATACGTGGGTGTCGGAATCTTGTCAGAAAGGGCATTCTCAACAATTACCTGCGGAACCCAATTATTTGTGGAAACCCACACTTATCCTAAATCCGAGCAAAACAATAGAAATCTGAGAATATGAACAATACCGCAATGGAAAGTTTCCAAGCAATGAGACTCCACAATGGAGAATCCCGTTCAAAATATTGTTTTACGACGAAAAGTTTAGATACCTTTGAAGTCTTAAGAAAATTAAATAATAAAATTGTGTTATTCAATGTTTAAGATATAAACGTAAATGATTATCACAATATTAATTTTACAAGAATAGGTGCCTGTATGGTAGAGATGTATTTGGAGTTGTTTATTTATTTCTTTATGTTTTTTTTTTAATAATTTATACCAATATTATAAAGAGAAAGAGAAAGGCATGTTGCGCCGACCCTAAGTAAAATGAGATAAGGGCAGGAAGATGATGAAGATTATGAAGAGGTCAGACTTTTTTGTTTGTTTGTTTGTAGCGGCGCCATAACTACTGGACCGATTTTAATATATTATTGTCGATATCCCCTCCACCCTGTACGTATACATACATAGTTATCATAATATTTAGTTAATTAGAATAGATTCCTTATACATCCTACTTTTACAAAGTCAAATCATTTATTTCAATTGACCATTAAAACGCACTTCTGAACGTCACATACAAGAAAAAAACCTAAAATAAAATAAATTATAGAAGAGGTTCATAATCAATTTTGAACAAATTACTAATAAAGGGTAATTTGGTTGTTATTTGCATGCAGACCAAACCGCGGGCAATCACACTACACTATCTTCGTTGTAATCAGATCGTCCCTACGTCATGATAATCACATACAATTAGCAGAGCTACCCGTTTCCGATAGCGTTTGGAAAACGAATGAATATTTAGCGCGCGCCCGTTAACCTAGATACGCACGCGACGATATTGAGTTGCTTTCGTTTCGGTTTGCTACTGAAGGAAGGAGCTCCTCTCCTCTCCTCCTACTCTACTACTCTTCTTACCTGCACAACTCCTTGTGGATAATGTGGATACTGTAGGTACAGTAAGTGCTCATTCACACTAATCCGTCAAACACGATTCGTGTTTTTTGACGAATCGTCTTTTTTCACGAATCATTATTTTGATTTGTATGGGCGGCTATACATTTAGTTGGGAAAAGGCTGGCAGATGATGATGATGGGCGGCTATACATACATTAATTGCCCGTGTTCACACTATTACGGAATCGTGTAAAATGACGGATGCGTCTTAAATGACGTTTCGTCTTTTTTCAAAAACCTTCAGTTTTAAATCACGAATCGTCATGACGGATCGGTCGGGATGACTATGCCTTGCACTGCACCCACACACTACGACCGTTCGACTTAACTTGTAAAGACACGTCGCGCTGCAGTGTGATCATCTACTCGGATATTGTGATGAATCGTGAAAAAACTCGATTCCGTATGCAATGTGAACGTTCATCCGTCATTACGTATCGTCTTTTTTGACGAATCGTCGTTGACGCACCCAGTGTGAATGAGCCCTTAGTGTGGAAATAGTAGTATCTATCAATACTAATATTATGAATGCAAAAGTTGGTGAGGATGGATGGATAGATGACTTTTATTATTTCACAGTTGAACAGATCTGGCTGAAATTTGGCATTGAGATAGATTGTAGTGTGGAATAACACATTGGTTACTTTTTGTCCCGGAGAAATTGGACATAATAAATACCTAATACATGAGTACTATAAAAAAAATGCATACTAAAAGACCAACTACAGTGAATAACAATTGCAGTGCGATTGTAAATAATTAAAGCCACTATTGATAGCTAACGCCCATTATTTTAAAACGGTTTTAATTAAAAAGCGGTACGTAACGTGCAACTCTGTGCCACATATGTAGGTGTAAATATGGCATGCACATACGGAAATCATTAACAGATACGCCGTTCTGAGACTGAAAAATAATAAAAACGTTTTAAAAACTGAAACACGTCGTTACGGAATGCCCTACCTATATTGTACCTATATCTTAGGTTGTTATATTTGCAAGAACTTTCATTAAAAGGCCAATTTCCGTAATTAAAACGATCAAGATTTAGACACAGTCTCATTGCGGGCAAATCAATGTAATAAAACATAAAAAATGTAGGTAAGTTAGACAGATTCAATCAATAAATATTTACATATTTTTGTTTTTTTTTTCACTGTTTTTTTTTTAGTCTCTTTAGTTATTATTCCCGATGTTATATGTACCTTTATTTACTATTAAAAAAAATCTCTTGTAAGTGTAATTTGTTTAATTCTTTTGGAGAAATAAGGACGATGAGTGAAAACGTCCCCCCCGACCAACAGAATTGAAACGTATCTCAATCGAAAGCTGATAAAAAGTTGATCATTTTTTACTATGGCGACATTTTTCTAAAGTATGGGAGATAAGCAGAAAATCAAGTTTTAAATAATTATTTTGTGGTACAAAATAACAGTTTGTTTTAAAGTTTTATTACAATAACCATACTTGCCCCGTTAGTCCCGTGGTGGCAAGCACGTCTGTTGAGCGTGGGGTCCTGGGTTCGATTCCCAGGTCAGGCAAAAAGTTTTATTGGGTTTTTCCATTAGGATTTTTTCAGTAAAAGCCCGGAGTTTAGAAGATGGTGGTGTGACACCCCCGTGCTTCGGAAAATACGTAAAGCCGTTGGTCCTGCGCCTGATCTTGTCCCGGTTATGTCGGATTGCCGTCCCATCTATCGGACTATAAGAGTTAGGGAAGAGGGAGTGCACCTGTGTTTACGCAGTCACTTGCGCACTAATTATAGTGCCAAGATTGGCCAAGTATAGTGGAGAGTAGGATATTAATCCTACTCTCCTGCGTACTTGGCTAGTCTGCAATATGATTAGCCGCCGTGATCGTAATCGGTCTGGAGAAGACGTACATAATTAAAATAATGTCTTTGTTATGTATAGGTACCTTTTGTATACTGTTTAGCAATAAAGCAGTCAACTAAGTACAAGTATCGTCATTGAACACATACAGTCCTCCCCAACATCTGTTAAGAATCAGCAAAATATATTAACGATAGGCTGCAGGTGATGCCTAAAGCAGCGCATTTGCAACTTATATCAGCAACCCCGCCCGCTTTAAGTCGTCGTAAGTAAAAGGAAGAAGCGAAGACCCTCCTACCAGGCCTCCAAGGCCAAAAAAGCCGCGACCACCACCACCTCCGCGGCCCCCCGCACTCGCTCTTCCAGCGACCAGCCTTCCCTCGAGCCCCTGGCTACTCCCCCCGCTTCAGCTTCCATACAAGACAAGGCAAAGACAAGGCGAAGTGGCCAAGTGGTGTAACGATAGCAAGATCACATACACCATTTATCACATGCACCTTCCCCACAAACCACCACCACCCCATAAACGCGGACGTCCCTCAAAGTCGCAACCCTGATTCTTTCCCCTGCACTCCCCAAAACTCCTTAGGCACTCGGTCCTGGAAATGGGAAATCGAGGTCAACCCCGATAAGAGTTGAGCGGTCTTTTTTTCAAACCGGTCAAATTCGGTGCAATTGAAAATTGAACATGATAAGGCGAAAATATCAATATTTTTATGTTCAAGTAAAAGCTAATGAAAATTAATAATAACGATCTCGCATCAAGTTTCGAGCGCTTTGTCATGTTTAATTTTTGCATTATGGTGATTCTGAATAGTTTAAAAAGTTAGGTTAACTTTTTAAAGTAGATACTACTACTAAATACTAACGATAAGATATTTATAAAAAAAACAAGTTATATAGAGCTCATATTGCATTGAAAACTTGATGAAAATCCGTTGAAATTCATTTTCATCAGCATTCACTTGAGCAACTGCCTCGTTAACCTAGTGGTGCTAAGCGCAACTGCTACGCTAGGTGTCTTGGGTTCGATTTCCAGGTCGAGTAGCAAAGTGCTGCTACTGAGAATTTCACAGAAGAACCCAATAACACTTTAAAAATTGATATTTTCGCCTTACCATGTTCAAGTTTCAATTACACCGAATACTGACCAGTAAAATTGGTTATTTACCGGTTATTTGTATTGTTTTGGAAAGCTGAGGGTCCGTTAAAGTTGTGAATCTACTTTGAGGTACTTGCCACCGGTCTTTTGTTTTTTTGTTTGAGTGATAGAAAATCTGGAACGAATTTAAAAAATAACCCTTTGAACTTAGTTTTAGTCGCTTTAGGAGATGAAAAGACAGTCAGATTTTATCGACCGTAGGCAGACTTCAGGATTCATTATTAAAAAAAAATGAGACTCAAGAAGACTAGAAACCAACAAGTTCTGATAGTCAGGAAGAATATCTAAAAACAAAATAAAAAATCGTCTAATTCCTAAACGGGGGCCACCTTGTATACGTATTATTTCGTTTTACGTGGTACATGGGGCTTGGGCAGTACATTCGATTTTAATCCAGCGGCAGAATTGCTGAATAGTATAATAATTAATGAAAATTAATATACCTATTTTCCATATTTGGTTTGGTGTAACTGTATACACTTCATAATAGCCTTAAATATTGTTATTTTAGTTCTTATAGCATATGTGTAAGGAATTAGAAGTAAAAAAAAAAATTTTTTTTTGTTATTTTTTTTTCTAAACCCCATGGATTTTGGAGTTAAAACTGATTGCTGGTCTTTTGATAGATCCTTAAGCACCCCCTGACACATACAAAACATCTGTTGGAGGGGGGGGACGGGTCCCATACAAATTTTGTCATCGTCCTTTGCTAAAATTTTTGGCAAATTGAGGCTGAGATTAAAATGCAAACTTTTTTAAATTTTCCAGCAACTGCTGGAAACCATGTGTGGAAAAACCATTTATCTATAAATAAACGCTGACTAGTCAGCTGATAGTGGGTATTTTCAATATTCTCGATATTCCAGAGCCAGAACTGAAATGTTTGCACGTGCCTAAAATTACACACTGACCCATGCCTTTCAAACTGAAATACAGCAACGATGCCGATCATACATGTACATAGGTTTGGTATTAGTTGTATTTAACGCTGGATGCGGGCAGCGCAGGACCGCCAGCCGTGGACGTCGATCGTCCGATATGATGATAATAATAAGAAAAGTTACTGGACCTTTTACAGTTATTCTTGTTAAAAGATAAGAAAAAAAATGTAATACTATTTATCAGAAAAAAATTGCACTCAACGAGGCGAAAGGAGTATGTAATGATCGTAACAGATGGGGTACTGTAGTTTCTGCCTACCGCCATGGGGAAGAGGTGTGAGTTTATGTATGTATGTATTGCACTGATATCTAGCAGCATAGGAGTTAATAAACCCTCACACACTATTCCCAACGACAGCAACTCCTTAAAGCCAGAATCAACAGTGGCGATCACCAGAAAAGCATCACGGCAATGAAGTTTGACGAGTCCCGGTTAAGAAACTATTCAACTTAAATCTTAAAATACGCAACAAGATTATTTAGAAAAATAACTCTATAGCATGGATGTTTGAAAAAGATGGGCAAGTAAAAAAGAAGTGCAAATACAAGGAAATTCTAGGTTAGCATACTTCCTATTATGAATAAGTACTACGCCTGAATATCGTACACACAAATACTAGTACAGTGGGAAGCAAAAACCTCTTTAGGTAATAAGTACCAATACAGCCAGCTCGGCGGCTTATGTACGCTTACCCATAACGTTTATTAAAACGATATTCCTAACCAGATTGTTATAAATGAGCTTTTCCGATATTAGCAAGATGTAGGGCAACGTACGTCTCACAGTTCATAAAAAAGACGCAAAGATTGATTGTTTTTTTGTTTGTTTGTAGGTAGGTAATCTCTGAGATTATTGGTACACTTACAAAAAATATTTCAGTGATAGAACTACACTATCGCCTAGTGTCAACGGCTGTTTTATGCCTGCCATTCTTGACTTTTACGTGAAAAAAGTCGCAGGAAAAAGCTAGTTCGAGAATAATTTTTGCTATATATTTTTTTAAATGCTCACCCATAAGCAGTGAGTAATTTTCTACGAAAATAATTGTTGTGTTTAAAATATTAACCAGTCTACTATGTGGTGACCGATTACTCAGGGCTCGTCACACTTAAGAATTTGGCATTTATGGAGGCAATCTTAATTCTCTCGTCCTTATAGTAGCTAGAGAGAGTTAGCCAAGGGCGTGTCGGGTCACGTAAGTGGTGCGTCGACTTCGATTGAACAAAAGTTTTCAAGAAACGGGAACTTAAGAGAATGGGGGGGGGGGGTGAAGCTGAGGGGAGGGTCCTCTCCGTGAGTCACAGACATGACTGGACACGACGCAATGATCAGGATATTTTTTGCTACGATATTAGTTTTATGAATCACGGTGACTATTGGGGTTAGCTCTGCTAGAATAAAATAAACTACGTCATTTTTTTCTCGTTTTTCAAAATTATTGTAATGATTTTGGGTATTTAATTAATTTAAAATCTATTGTGAACGTAAGTTTGGGACGAACATTGAACTGTTGTTTCTGGATAGTAATCTGAACGAATGTAATAAAGGTGAAGATTATTTTTTGTTTGTTAATCTTTGGAACTACCCGTCGGATTAGAAAATATATATTTTGATCATATAGCTAGATTCTATTCTATTAGCTATATGTTGGCTGTGTTACATCACGCTACGATCTACAGGACCGGTGCAGACAAACACCACGCGGACGAAGTCCGAATCTAGAATAAAAAGAAATACAAATCTTTTCTCTTTATATTTAGATTTGTGTTCAGACTCCAGACTTCAAAGTCAAATCAATTAGACCATAAAAAGTCACTTTTGAACGTCAAATAAAAAGTAAAAAATTAAAATTATTTAATCTGGTTGCCCATTCCAAAAGGTAGTATGCATACGGTAGTAAGGTATACATTTGTCACAAAATATTATATTCATGATATTCCATACAGAACAGGGATCAATACTGACAATTGAATGGTTATGGTTGGCCTTCGTGGTAGTTGCAACAAAGGGTTCATGGATCAATAGTTCTAGGGCGCAAACAAAAAAAACCAGCTTAGATTAATGTTCCCTCACGGATAGAGTGACGGCGGAGGTCTATACGAGTGATAGATAACCGCAGTGTTTGTGCCTTGAATGGATATTCCTGCTAACTGGACCAACCTGACTAGGTCAATCAAATTCCTATTGGTTTTTTAATTGTTTACAGTCTAAGAATAATGGAATAGGTATCCCCAGTGATAGTGGTAGATTATTCGTTTTGATACGTATTATCGTCTAAGTTTATTTTTTGCTTCTTCATTGACTAATGCAGTCATTATGTTTATCTCATGATTTATTTACTCGTATTGTAAGTAAACTGGTTATGCTCTCAGAGATAATAAATTCTTTTAATCAATAATTTGTACTGTAATTTGTGTTCTAATTGTAGCTAAAAGTTCGTAGCCTTTTCGCTGCCAGGAATAAAACTATTGTGAATAATTATAAAAAACATAAGTTGTATAACGTATTTTGCGTAGGTCTTCCAAAATAAGTAACTTTATGTTTTAAAAAAGAAAGTAGCGCCAGTGACAGAAAAGTTGAAAGGGAACCGTTTGTCTTGGTATGGGCATGTGAAGAGGAGGGATGACACACATGTGACCAAAAGAGTAATGAATATAAATGAGGATGGATGGAGAGGAAGAGGGAGGCCAAAGAAAAGATGGATCGATTGTGTGAAGAATGATATGAAAGAGAAAGGAGTGAGTGATAGCATGACAGCTGACAGGATGGTATGGAAAAAGAAAACGTGTTGCGCCGACCCCAAGTAACATGGAATAAGGGCAGGAAGATGATGTTTTAAAAAAGAGAACCAGAAAGAAAGGGACAGAATATTGCAATCACTTTGTAGTCTAGAGGGAACGAGGGATCTACATCCATACTATGATTGAAACAACTTGCTGAATTTGTTCGAAAGAGTCACCGTGAAACGCAAAGGGCGTCAGGAGGAACACGGATGGGTTTTAGTCAGTAAGAGTCTGACACTCCCTTCCGCTCCGCCCAACGTGGAAGAAGTCATTCGGTGATATCCCGCATCTTTAAATAAAAGTAAACCGTAACTGTAACTTGATACGAGTATCAAAGGATAAACACAATTAAATGAGTTTGTATTGGGCTCATTCAGCCAGAACCTCTCAGTGGCGTGCGATCCATATAGGCAAATAGACATTGCCTACCCTATGAAATACATATTTATACGAGTAATTACTATCGTTATAATAAAAAACATAATATGAATTTAAATGTGTAAATAGTAATTACTCGTATAAATATGTATTTCATAGAGTAGGCAATGTCTATTTGCCTATATGGAATGCACGCCACTGGAACCTCTAAAGTACTGTACAGTAATACCGACAGGATTATCCACAGTACTAATTTCAGCTTAACATGATTTGTTCCGACTTCGGAACTGCACTGGTTATCCCAAAAGGGTCCATTCCGGCTTTGTGTTATCCTCTGGGGTTTGACATAACCATCCCTAAATATATTAGGGTTAAGTTTGACGTAGCGGTATTGTTAGGCATATTTTGAAATCGCTAGCGAGCAATTTTGTATTAACTGAAAAATTGTTTAGACAGAGTTAATTATACAAAATTTATTGTTTTATGTTACTGAGTATTTAAGTCAAGGTTTGCGTTTAGTTACCTTGTTTTCATTGAAATAGCTTTTCGTTTAAGGAATAGAGTTAGCTCTATTTTATAAGAAGATAAAAATGCGTCTCTGTATTTATCTCTATTTGTCTCTGTATTTATACAGAGACGCATTCTAATCTTCTTTTGATTTAATAATATTAAGAACTACATAGTTCACTATTTTGTTCGTCATCATTGACAGCATTTTCACCTACTGCTGAGTACCTATCTGCCAAAGGTATATAGGGCCTATAAGCGCTAGTCTTGTAGGTGCTAGGTCTAAACTCTTCAGCGCATTTAAATACTTTTTAATACATGCCTACCATACTACATCATAATAATATAACCAAACCAAGCCATGTAATGCAATTTAGTCTGCATCTCAACACCATGCAGCGTTAAATGTTTATAAAGCATGCTTGCGCCCGACGCCGACGCTTGCACAAGTTACCTCGAGATTGTTAGTGACGTCGTTGAGCAAGTACTACGCCGCGCCGGCAAGTATACTTGTGCAAGTATGCAGATACAGTTACTGGATGTTTAATGGGGATGCTATTTATAGCCCCCTAAAGTTGCCTGCCTATTTAGGGCTGTGGCTTTTATGTTTTTACGTGAATTCACACGATAAAAATGTGTGGATAAGCTGGTTCTATTTTTATGTTTTAGATTTTAGACTAGCTGTTGCCTGTGATTTCGTTTACGTTGTGGTTATAAAACATAACAATGTTCAAATTTCTAAAATAAAAGTAGCCTTAGTTACTTCGTTTAACATTAGCTACCTGCAAGTGAATGTTCGGTCAAAATCGCTCCAGCCGTTTCAGAGATTAGCGGGAACGAACAGACAGACAAACATTTTAAATATTGCATTTATGCATTTGGTGAAGAGCTGTTAATTTGAAATTAATAACAGACACTTCAATTTTATTTATTTGTATGTATGTATGTATATATGTATAGATTAGTTCCCGTATTCAAAATTGTTCTTATTAGCCCTAAAAGACGCGGTGTGTCAACCCTAATTAAGTGAGGATAAGGGAGGGGGATGACGAGTTAAGCTTCAGATATTTAATTATACATAACGGCGAGAATACGGTCAGGACTTGGAAATTGAAAATTATAATTATATATTTTTTGGGTATGTTACGTAAGATGGCAGCGTGCTTTTATGTAAGGTGTTATATTCTAGAGGGCCTAGCAGGAGCACATTGGGTACCTAAACTGAACTAAAATTCAATTCATTTTTACATACAATCACGCCTGTATTCCCTGAAGGGTTAAGCAGAGGTGTGTAGCAATGTACACCCACAGTTCGCCGGTATATTTAGGTTCCATGTAATAGGGAGCGAGCCTATTACATGGATTATTATTGTTTATAAATTTTTAGTCAAAGATAAACCTTTTTTTTTTGTCACTAGGTCGGTCAGTCAGTCATACGGATAAAGCTCATGCTAAAATGTAGGTAAATCTCTATGTCGAAGAACGAGCAAGAAACTCCACGGACACTCTTTGATTTCGAAAGACCCGTTTTGCACGTAATATGTATTTGATTTGAAAGCTTTACTATCAACGCGGCGCATAAGTAGTATTTATGTCCCTCTCCGCGTCGTCGTATAAAACCAAATTAAATTGCTTTACGATAGTCGTACATTGAACTCGAAAATCGACTTTGTTTAAATACTATTACGTGAGCGCGTGTCCTGCTGCTTTGCAGCTTTAGGTTTGGTTCCTGCCGTGCGATTCTCTAACATATTTCAACGCTGCGCTCGACGTCGAGCTCGTCGACGACACTACTGTCAAATCAACTTTACGCACAACGCATAGAGTTGATTTTACCGAAGTTTCGTCAACCAGCTCGACGTCGAGCGCAGCGCTGAAATATGTTAGAGAATCGCACGGCTGTTAGGATTTCACAAGACACATATTCACACAGACACAATATTCCGATATCTACTTAGCAAGTCCGTTGTCGAATTCTGTGACCTGCCCGGTCTCCTTGTCGTTCTTGTTGTAGTCGGAAACGCGACTGATGAGCGTGGGATCCTGGGTTTGATACCCAGGTCGGGCAAAAAAGTGTTATTGTGTTCTTCCATTTGTTATTTCTTAGTAACAGCACGTAGTTTGGAAGTTGGTAGTATGACACCCCCGTGCTTAGAAAAGCATGTAAAGCCGTTGGTTAGTCAGAACACGGGAAGTCTGACAACCAGTCTTACCAAGAGGTATCGTATTGCTCAGTAAAGGGATTGTGGAGGTCAGGTAGGCAGCCGCTCCATATAAAACACTGGTATAACTGCATTGGATTAGGCTGGACGCTGATCCCAACATAGTTGGGAAAAAACTAGGCAGATGATGTTGTCAAATTCTGTATATGGCACCATTGTAATGGGCGGAAGAATCGTGACGATTCACGTTGTGCCAACAAATTATCGCTACGATGATATCAACGTGTTTTTTCCAGGATTTCTTGCAGCGATGAGATTATTTTCGTGCGATTTTCTCGCCCTTGGAGACGGTGTCTATCACGGCCCACGGGTCAACTCTCCACTCAGTATACTAGTTACCATACGATTTGGTAACCAAATAACTAACTGAATGTTTGCATTCAAAGTTATACGAAATATTCATGGCGATATAGAAAACACCCCATTTCAAGCTTGCCGCAAAAAGTCGCTCGATCAACCAAACCTTACCTAACAGTTCTCAAACATTTTTACGTAGGTATACGTATATAGGTGCCCGTGGCGAGGAGTCCTTACTAATTCCTAAAGACTTGGCTTCCCTTCTGAAGTTCGGGACAACAGCTACGCAACGCTAAAGGCGGTACCTTTGAAAAATGGCACAATCAGTAGTGTCTGCTATTTTCAAATAATGTAGTCACACTACAGGTATTTTTGCGTAGGTTGGTTGATAATGAACCCTATGATTTAGTAATTAAGTTTATTATTAGAATAAAGTAATTTCTGCTTACACTTTTCTCTCACGACCACTGACCCTTCGCCACTGGTCCCCCGTTCCTATAACTTACCAACCGTTAATCTTAAGTGATGACTCTCATCCATTAGTGGCTTACGCAGGGTTTGGCTTAAGACTGTTTTGTCAAAACCATTTACAAATTAATTGCCATTGGAATTAGATTCAAAATTAGTTAACAAGATTTTTAATCTATCTGGTTCGTGTTAAGCCGACACTTGAAGTTAAGCTGCAGAAACCTTTCTTTACTGGATTAGTAACAAGTGCTAAATAAGTTTTGTGTATTTTGTTAATTTCTCGATTGATATCGTAATGAGGGTATATTAACCTTTTTGTGCCCTTCTACATATACATCGATTGACAGCAGAGATCGCGACAGCCAATGAAATAAAAAATCTGCCAATATTGATCCTCAATCCGAACATAATTGACTTGTTCCGATTGACTGATTGCTCTCTGCGAGTCACATCTAAATTTAAAAAGCCGATACTTACCTACTGATTGTTACGCAAGAAGTCTGTCACATCACCAATTTATTAAAAGCGTCCTAATTAAGTACTAATTTAAATTTTATATCAAGCATCAAAAAAGTGTATCAAAAATAACACTGATTCTAAAAAATCATTCCAATTTTTAACATCACAGCACTCTTGCAGTCATTGTGTCACTGGCACACGAAAGAAAAAAATATAAATTCGAAAAATAAAAACTTTTTCTGAGATGACGTTTTCCACTTTTTATATGAAAAAATTGCGCGGGTTTATGTGATCAGCTGTTATAATTTGTGATATTTTGTGGTTTTCTGGTCAATTAATTTGTTTGAATGTTAGTTGTTGGCGTTGTGCGGAGCGCGTGCATTCGGCCGCTCGGGCGGGGGCGGCGGAGTGGCGGCCTGTATCGACGGGGCGCGCCGGCGCGGGCGTTGCACCCCTTACCACAGGGACGGACTCGACACACGAATTCGTCTGATATTGAGTGACATACATTTCTAGGTTTAAATATTGGTATTGTTCGCTTCATTGGTAATGTTACCATGTGACTATATCTTGCCATGGCCAATTTCAGTATCTTGCCAACTGATTTTGTAAATAATATCTTTAATCGTTGCTTACAATGAAGTTTCTAAGGCTATTCCTTAATTCCCAGCATCGCTCCTATAATTCTCTCGTTTCCTTGACCTTCAAGAAGATTGGGTTACCAATTAAGAGAATTGTATGACTAGTACGAGGGATAACATTAATATAAGCTCACTTAATAACCACGTAGGATACCATTACATAACATTTAGTACGAACATTACTTATAACCAATTTCGTCCCCAAGTTGGGCCCCTGCTGTCTGAAAAACTACGGAGGTTCCACTCGCAACGGAAAAGCCCGATCGTTCCCGAGTTACGCCGAAGTCCAACCTGTCTGAAGTTGTAACAGCGCCCAGTATAAGCTTAGCTCCTCCCCCGCCCTTAAAATCTCCTTTATAGGGTGCAAAGAACGTCATAATGTTTGACACTAGAGTTCCCTTTACCGTGGTCAGGCCCAACGGGGCATGCGCGTCGAACATCGATGGATCGGGTGAAGCCAGGTGTTTGTGGATTACCAGTTCTTTATTGTGTTAAAATATAATCATATTTGGATAAGGTCCAATTTTAGAAATTCTTACAACTTTTCAAAAGGTTCGTAAAAGTAGTACAACTCGATGCTACAAATATACACGTAATAATATAAATTCTTGCTTTTTCATATATCGCGTAGGTACTTGCTTAGGTACCTGCCTTACCTCGGAAGATTTATTTTTTGCTTGGCAACTGCAAGGGTTGCTAGTGGATTAGTGAAGTAATTAAAACTGTTCTGTTGATTAAGTTGGCCTGAATCGGGAGGAGGTATAATGAAGCCTCTTTTGTCCTATTTTAAACGTTCTTTTTATTTATATGCTAGTATCAATGAACCTACTAATTACTAATTAGACAGTAGTGCCGATTGTATTGTGAACGAGACAAACTTACCTTAGGCTTTTTCTTTATTAAATAAGAGCTTTCTAATTAAGTTAATTAAAAGAAAACTTCAAACTTCCATACTAATATTTGGAAAGTCAGAATGTCTTGATAAAAATAAAATCTACATCTTCAACTTAATTCTTATCACCATTGTCAGTGTCACCCTCCATATCTTTAGTCGTCAATTCTTCTAGTTTAGTTTGTAAACAAGGAAATCACCAGTAGTATAGGATACTACTGCCGGTGGTAGTACTGGCACTACAATAATACGACTGAAGACGCCGAGGGTAGTTTTGGCTTAATCATAGTTATAGTTAACTATGACTATAAATAAATAATAAATAATTTGTAAGTCTGACAACCAGTCTCACCAAGTGGTATCGTGTTACCCAGTAACTGGGTTGTGGAGATCAGACAGGGCAGTCGCTCTTTGTAAAACACTGGTATTCCGCTGCATCCGGTTAGACTAGAAAGCCGAACCCAACATAGTTGGGAAAAGGCTAAGCAAGCGATAGTTATAGCTCGCACTTTAAACCGAAAAGACCACAGAAAAACATAACACCCATTTTTATAATATAAGTTTGAACTATTCTAATACTAATTTGCTAAAGGCTATATGCTTATCACAATGAGTATAATTCTACTTATGTACAATTTTTGGATATCTATTTTTAATACTATGTATCTTAAAATGCCGTCTCTTCGTTATCTGGCGGTTCTCTCGTGGGTGCAACATCTGAAATCACCAATTGGTATTACTCGTCTGATAACCTGGTTCGAGTTTAGAATTTACAGTTCGCATGGACTGTGCAAAAGTATGTTTATTTTTCGAGTTATTTAAAAATATATCATTCCGACTTTTTATTTTTTCCGAATAAAGGACTTAATGTTCTAGCTGAACTTTAAATACCACCACGAGTGTTGTGTTGGCTGTCAATATGATGTGTCTTTTTAGATCCCGTATATAGGAAAACATACAAAACGACCTCATACAGATATTGGCAGGATTTCAACCGCATCTGATAAAGTTAGGTTAGGTCGGGCTCTGATACAGCTCAGTTAGAAATGGTGAATGACAACCATAATTGTCTTCATATTCGTGATAACATTATACTGCAAACACCAATCACTTTGCAAGTATGATGATCGGGTCATGTAACTTTAAAGAGAGGCCAAATCCAGATTTTGCCAAGATAAATAAATTCGTCACATAATGACTTGCGTCTGTTGCCATAGCAACGGAGATAAATATTGTGTTCACAATTAAGCCAATCTAAAATTACGACTGTTAAGAAACTTAGATAGGTATTATGTACTTACTGTACCCTTTCTTCTTCGGAAATATTCTCAGCGCGATTATGACTAGTATACTAGCAACAACAATTGTCAACAGTGTTATTAGCATTATGGTTTCTGGTTCCGTGCTTCCTAGACCAAGATTACTTTCTCCCGCACCATCGGGGATGTCTTTTCTTCTATTAAACGTTTGAGTTTTTGACATTTCTTTCTTCGTAGAAATATTTTCCGGTACTTCTTTATTGTCAACTACTTTCGTGTTGTTTGCAGTGCTTTTGTTGTTAACAGTACTTTCATGAGATTCAACCTTTTCACTCAAGTTCACTTTTGCGTTTACTTCTTTGGTTTTATTGCTAATTTCTTCGACAATATTCACGATGTCTTTTTTCTGCTCCTTAGTATTATTTGCATTTGTTTTCTGGCTTAAATTAGCATCACTTTCTATGCCTGTTATATTATTTAGATTCAAATCTATTGACTCACATTGTAACAGCGTTTTATTGCTGATAGTGTTACTGCTTGAATCACGCTTAAGGTCATCGCATCGTAGTAAAATTCTTTGTTTGACATTATCTTCTTTTAAGGTTCCATTGAATAGTTTTAAATTAGAAGTATTTAAGGATTCATTTTTAAAAATAATGATCAGTTCCGTTTTTGGCTGGAGTTGCGTAGAATTATTAAAATTTATACAATTGGAGAGTACCAATTCTACATTATTATTTTTCAGATTATTTTCTTTATTATTATTTATGCCCAAGTCAATGATCTTTCCTTCGTGAATATTTAAAGGTGACTTGTCGCTACAATTATCTTCTTTGTTTGTTACTAAAATTGAAATCATGTTTTGTGGGTGCATGTGTGGCAAATTATCTTTATTTAGTTCAATTTTTTCATTGGGTATTTCTGTCTTGTTTATTTTAACTGCCTTCTTCGTGTCACTAGTGCTAATAGGTTTATCACCAGACATTGGCGTCACGTTAATGTCTCCAGATTTAGATTCACTATTATTAATATGCACATCGTTAGTACAGTTATTGAAATATAATTTTCTCTTTTCAATTTGTTGTTCCTCAGCAGATATTGTATCATTTACTTCTACAATTTTACAGTGCCAAGGCAAGACATCTTGTACGATTTCATTTTTAGGTTCTAATGTACTTTGGTTTAAATTTGAGTTGATTTCTACGCCTGTAATATTATAATAATTCAAATCTATTGATTCACATTGTAATGATGTTTTATTGCTAGTAGTGTTATTGCCTGAATCGTGATTCTTATAATCACATCGTAGAAGTATTATTTCTTTGAAACTGGTTTCTGTCGGGGTGTCATTGAATTGTTGTAAGGTTGAGGTATTGAGTGACTCATTTTTTAATATAATGGTCAATTCTGCTTTTGAACCTGGTTGCGTGTTGTTAATGAAAGAAGAATTAACATTTATACAATTGGTGATTACTAATTCTACATTTTTATTTTTCAGATTGTTTTCTTTATCATTATTTAAGCTTAAGTCGATAATCTTTCCTTCGTGAATATTTATAGATGTCTTGTGGCTACAATTATCGTCTTTTTCTGTTATTGAAATTACAATCATATTTTCTGGGTTTGTGTGTGGCAAGTTACTTTTATTTACTTCAAAAATTTCACTAGGCCTTTCTGTCTTGTCCGTTACAGCACCTTCATTTATTAAAACATCATAAGTAGTTTTGTTCTCACTATCTGAAATTGCCGTAACTGCATTGTCTTCATATTTAGTTTTATTAGTACCTAGATTAGTAGTATTAAAACAATTTTTGAAAAATATTTTGCTATTTTTTTCTCTATTTGATAATAATGAGTCTGATTCTGCAATTTGACAGGTCCAAGTCAGTTCTTGCTTTAGTGGTGGAGTAAATAAAATATGTTGATTATGTTTTGCAAATAGAATATCTTCGCATTTCAAGTTGAGTTTTTTTTCTGAAGTATTATTAGTGTTCTTTGTACAGTTCGGATATTTTGTTACTGTATTGTTTTGTATATAATTGGTTTTGATGTAGATATTTACTAATTTTAAATTCTTATTTTTAATGTTTTGTTTGCAATTCTTATCTTTAAATAATTTACAGTGTAAAGTCACGGTTTTAAAGTCTGTAAAATTATTATTATATTTCCTCGAGTCAGTGTTATTTGATGATTGAGAAAAGTAACCAGTGAAAATTGGTTGGACGGGACTGGTTGTATCTCGATTTATTGATATTTGAAGTGTTTTATTTGTGACGTCACTGCTGTCATCTCTGGGGTTTCCTTCCTCAACACAAACAGTTTCAGCGTAATCACAGCGCAGTATTGGATCTTCTGTTTTGTTATTGGTTATCTCTGAACTATTTTGTATCTCGTCTTCATAGACATAAACTAGATTTATATCATACGTGGATGTATTGAAATCTTCGTTTACCGGTTTCTTTTTTCTAGCAATATCGACTATTGGTACATCTACTGGTTCTGTTGTGCTTTCAATCATTTTCATAGCATGGCTGTCTTCTTTGAAAGAATGAGTTTGATGGTTGACTACTTTGATGTGGTCCAGACATGACAATGTTGTACCTTTGTAGTCGAACTCTATAACACATTTCTTGTTTATAGGTTTTCTGTGCGTAGCATTGCATGGGTAGCTCACTTCATCCCAATTTATTTCGTGTCTATAAAAATACAATTTTATTTATTAGCATAAATTATAGGGTGATAATTTGTGAACTTACTTACTTTCATCATATATACATTCATGCTTGTATTCTGCAATGGTTTATTTATCTATTGCCATGTCCTGAATTAAGTTAATGTCGCCGGCACAAGGTGATCATTTATAAATTATTCGAACCAATTTAATGAAAATGAGAACATACTTTTTCAGTGGTTTTAATCTGTAGATGGGGCAGGGGTTCTCTTCAAACACAACAATGTACTCGTCGCATTCAGCTTTACAGGCATCCGGAACGAAGCTGATCTGAAATTAAATAATTATACTATTATGAACTAAAAAACACTATTTCTATGAGACCATTATAAGGCACTTTTGAACGTCAATTACAAGATAAATAAATTATAATATTGAATCTGTTGTCCATTCCAAAACGTAGTTTCGTATATTTTTTTATTAACAACAGCAGATTTATTTTTCATACCTGTGGTGCGACTGGACTAAACAGACGTTCGCGATTTCAAATGGTTGTAAAAAAACAGGTGTTAAATGGTCATAATTTCACGTATCTACACGACCAGGCTTTGACCCCGTAATAACCTAAAGCATGGCCACATTTCGCCACAGCAGGACAAAACAGCTGAGCAGTTTCAAAGCTTCCTGCTTTTCAATTAATTCTAAATTAGTGTGTGTTATGTCGTCAAGGCCCAATGGTTGAGGCACCCGCCTCTTATGTAATTCATATGTACTTTCTAAGTTTATGTTGCACATTACTGACATCGGTAAAGGAAAACATTTTAAGGAAACCTGGACTTATCTACACTAATATTATAAACAGGTAAAGTTTGTGAGGGTTGTAAGAGGTAATCTCTGGATCTACTGAACCGATTTTGAAAGTTCTTTTACCCGTAGAAAGCCACGTTGTTTGTGAGTGTCATAGGTTATATAACATCACGCTACGACGCACGGGAGCGGAGCAGTAATTAAAGACGTATCGTACACGGGTGAAGTTGCGAAGTCGCGGTCTTTTTGCTAGTATTTAATATAGTCAATATGAGTTTGCCTTTGCCTTCCAGTGGGACAATAATAAACTGGTACGTGTTTTTAAGGAGACTATAGGATAAAATCAATGTTTAGTCTAAGTTTATACCACCCAAAGAGCCCCTGCAAGGGTCAACGCCCTTTGATATAAATAACCACATCTTGCAAAGGCAACAGCAAAAAATATTTCGTACTTACTTACAGTAGTCGTAAAGTACAATTATAGATTAATGACAAAGCACGTGCGATCATTTGACTGAGTTAACTCACTTATAAATAATATGATGGCCCGCACAAAACTGTGATGTTCACATAACGTACCATCACGCCTGTATTCCCCTAAGGGTTAGGCAGCGGTTTACCAATATACAACCACAGTTCCCCTATATTTGTATTTCCTATGTAATAGGGGACGAGCTTATTACCATTAACCGAACACAATCCTAACTCCGCGCGAGCTGCTACTGAGAATTTCATAGAAAAGCCCAACAAAACTTTGCTTGAGTTGGAAATCAAACAGAAGACCTCTAGCGAAGCAGTCGCGCTTAGGACTACTTTTTTTTTTTGAGACGGGAAATTATCAAATAGCTTCCCCCGCCCTGGGCGGGGCGGGAGGGAGTGTCAGACTTTTACTAACTAAAACCCGTCTATGTTCCTTCATGTGCCCTTTGCGTTCCGGGGGCGCGATATCTCTTTCGAACAACCCGCAGCTAGGCTAATGAAGCAGTTCGAGGCAACTTTGATGTTCATTATAATACATGCGGGGTGTAACATAAGCCACATCACATAGCCGCTGCCCATCATACTAAGTAACTTTGAGCAAAAATGATTGTATGGAAGAAACTTTTTAATCGGTACACAATGGAACGAATGTCAAACATTATGCTTTTGGGCCTGCAACAGTACAGGCATCGTGGGGGTATTTAAAGTTTGGATATAACTTTTTAAGCTGGTTTTCGTAAAAATACGTCAAAAGAACTTTTAACGTTTAATATCTCCGTAACTAAGAAGAAAGAAAGAAAAGAAGAAGAAGGCCTAGAAGGTTCCCGGCATGGCCAAGAACAAAACACATAATTGCAATGATGTGAAGAACTTGTGACTGCGTCTTTTTACACCCGTTATTGTTGTTCTTTCGAATTACTTTATTATAACTTACAAACATTTTAGAAGATATCTATGTAGTATGTAAATTAATTGGTAAACTCGGTAAAATTGTGTAACATTACACACTACTAATATGCAAAAGTTTGTGAGGATGGATGGATGTTTGTTACTCTTTCACGCTTAAACGCCTAAACGGATCTGGATGAAAGACACTGAGATAGATTATAGTGTGGATAATATATAAAATTTTAAGTCGTGGGTAGAAGCTATCATTATATCTACGTGGTTTTAAAAATAACCTTACAGGCTTAAATCTTACCATCAAACAGAAAACTGCACACAATCCAAGCTTTATTTCACACGACATCTTTTTTTAAACACTTTACACTAATAATAAACCACTATTTTGGTAAAAATATTATTAATTTACATAAATACATATCCATTGGTTATTCAACTTGTGAAGATTCGGCCACAATGATACAATGACGCTTCATGGAGGCAAATATACAACAAATAAAATCAATTTATATAATATTCACTGAAGCAATTTCCTTGTATATCAGTTTCCTTAACATAGCCTCGATTTTATTATAAATGGTTTTGCGGGAATGGGAATACAACTCTCTGTTATTGTGTAGGTATAGGTACTTGTAAAGGCCCTGACCGAAATAAGTAATATTTAGTCAATCAACACTAGGCCAGTTCAATAGTGTACCATCTCTGTTCCAAATACTGATGTCACTTTGTCAGTGTTATTGGATTGAACTAAAGTATCTCATCAGTCGCACTTTTATGCAGAAATCAAAATAAGGGATTGACAGCTTAGTTAATTTAATCACATACCATACCATCACGCTTGTATTCCCCGAAGGATTAGGCGGTGCTGTACCAACTTACACCCACAGTTTGCCGGCAGGTTTGGGTCCCATGTAAACGTTGCCATTAACTGGACACAAATCCTAACTCTGAGCGGCTACTGGGAAATTCATAGAAAAACCCAATAACACTTTTTGCTCGACCTGGGAATCTAACCCAATACCTCTAGCGTAGTAGTCGCGCTTAGGACCACTAGGCTAACGAGGCAGTTTAAGTTTAATCATCATCATCATATCATTCGATTTCCAGAAGCTTACTTCTCCTAAATTCACAGATTGGAGATTTGTAGATACAGAACACTGCTGCTTATCTAATGGTAAGTGTTGTTGGAGTATAGTGTATCTACGCTTGTCTAGCAAGCTATTCCCCTGAGGATATGGAAGTCTGTGTTTGCCGATAGTTAATAAGTAGCTGGGTTTAATAGCTATTGGCAAACACAGACACAGGTAAGAAGTTACACTTCTTCACTTTTGAAACTGGTAATGAGTTGTTTGTTGTATCGCGTTTGGGACCTATCTTTAATTTTTCAGGATCGGTGCAGCATTTCTCTTTACTCCATCAGCTAAAATGTGAGTATTCAGTCCCTTTCGGGGCATATCGTCCTTTACACAATCAATCCATTTTTTTTGATCTTCCTCTTCTTTAATGCCATCTATTTCAATTTTATCGACTGGAGGATAGGCGCATAATAAATCAAAGCATAATTATTCATTTAAATTAATATATTTCCTTGTTTACAGGCGAACCTGCGGTGCACTTATAGTAGTCATAGGATGTACTAAGCGCAAAAATAGAAGCAATTCATAGGTGCTAACTAATAATAGACATGATGGCATATAAATCATGTAGTCATTGTGGGTGTACATTGCTACACCTCTGCCTAACCCTTCGGGGAATACAGGCGTGATGGTAGTCATTCATAGTGGTTATTCGGAATTCACGAGGATGAAAAATACCTGTTTTTGTTATTCTAGGTTTCTCCCTGACAATTATTTTTCTTTGTATCTATTGGTATAAGGTACAATATAGATGATACCGTAAATAAGACTAGCCTTTTATTGTCCTACAGGGCAAAGGCCTCATCTCATACAGAGAAGGCACGAGCATTGATCGCCACGCTTGCTTAAATCGGTTTGTTGATTTCAGATTTATATTAATTTTAAATGCAGGTTTCCTCACTCTTTTTTTTCCTTAACCGATGTCAGAGATGCCCAAAATAAACTTAGAAACTACATGCATATATGGTACATAGGTATTTGCCTGGTAAACTGTAATTCTCCAGACCGATTCCGGCCACGGCGGCTAATCTTAATGCAGACTAGCCCCGTACGCAGGAAATATTATAGTGCACAAGTGTGTGCGCAAACACAGGTGCACTCCCTCTTCCCTAACTCTCATAGCCCGATGGGATGGCAATCCGACACGACCGGAGAGAGATCAGGCGCAGGACCAACGGATTTACGTGCTTTCCCAGGCACGGTTTACCCGGTATTGAACCCGCAATATCATGCATGAAAGGCGACTGCCTTAACCACCGGGCCATCACGAGTTATGTCTATAAAAATAGGTAGAAAAGCTAAAAATTTGCCAATCACAAATATTGTAGCGGTGTTGGCTAATCGTAATAATTATCATTATGGGTCATCATCCACGAGAGAGGAAGATGATTACCTAAATATCAGGATAAATAATTCGCTAAAACATTACATTATTAAACGGGCATTTCACATGAATATAATATTATAAATATAAGTTTTATCAGCGGCATCCGTCACATTTCACTGAGCGAGTCATTGCTCTCGCGAAACGTCCTTTCTGAACCATACCAACAAATGTACTCATATGTAATATGTCTTTTCTCGTGTCTTTTATAATATTGAAGGCACGGATAGTGCAGTGGCTGGGGGATTGGCAGCTGAGCTGCGTGACGCGGGTTCTATTACCGCACGGAACAAATATTTTTATGGCCCACAGATAGTTGTAGCGGGTCTGGCTGTTTGTGTACGTGGCTTTATATGTTTGCAAACGCACCCACGAAACAAAAGAAACTGTTAATTTGGGGCAAAATTATTCTCCAGACCGATTATGGTCACGGCGCGCGGCGCCCAACCTCATTGGAGACTAATAAGTACGCAGAAGATATTACGAGTATGTAATCACAGATGTACTCCCATTTCCCTCACTCTCATAGCCCGAAGGAACAGCAATCCGACATGACAGGGGAGAGACCAGGCGCAGGACCAACGGTTTTACGTGTTTTCCAAGACACGAGGATGTTTTTTTTTGTATTTTTATACACACTAAGTATCTCCGGATCCATCAGTCGAATTAGAAAAAATCTTTCACGAGGAATATAGGCTATTATAACATCACGCTACAACCCACGGGAGCGGAGCAGTAACCAAAGACGTCACTAAACACGTGTGATAAATCCACGCCGTCGAAACTAGTAATAAATCATTAGTAAATTACTGTTAAAATATTAATTACTCACTTCTGTTACCTTAATTGCTTCCAGTTTAATTCTATAAATAGAAAAGTGTAGAAGGATAATGGCTTGCATGCAAATTCGCAGGACGCACACTCATTGTCTGGCTCGGTGGGCCGGTAGACAAGTAGAGCCTTATTCCTAAGAGATAGGGAGCAAATTAGCACATTACAAATTATCATTTTAATAATCATAATGATAGGACATGCCTCATTGTAAGCGAGAGTTAAAAAGCATAATTTTAAGTTACTACTCGTCAAAGTGATTCAGTGATTGGTATGTTTTAATAATGTCTTTGGTTCAGCTAAAGTTTAATTTGTTAATTCTTAAAGAATTTTACCATAGGCTTATATAGAGGGGGGGGGGGGGGTGCCCACCCCAGGCTGTAGGGCTCGCCTTCCGCCTGACCGCATTGCATCACATCAGCCATGGCATCTTAGGGGCCCCTGAAAACTAACTCTAGATACGCCAATGAATTTTACGTAGATACCAGGGCTCTGTATAATAAACATTACAATCCGACAATTTTTTGAACCCAGGACCATTCAGCAGAAGATCATCTGCTGAATGGTCCTGGCCACATTGAGCAAAATTACTTAAAGCCTAATCTAACTTAACTGTTTTTAGCAATTACTAAACTAGCTTACTAAAGCTTTGTCACCTAGTCAACGTTGCAGTTAAAAAAAACGTGTCAATTTACTAATTATAGTGGCTCTCATTAGCAGTTCTAAAAAGCTTTAATTACTAAAAGTTCAACTTGAAGTTATCTCTAAATCGCTCACAATGGCGCCTGCGCCGATGTTACGAGTGTTGTGAATAGTTTAGGAGATAGCGCACATCATTATATCGTAGTTGACTGACTGACACAGTGGTGGTGTGGGAATTGTGGGATGCGAGAATTGGACAAAAAAATACCCCTTTAAGATAATTTTTGTAAATTATATTTGGTACTTACTAAATAAAATAAGGGAGGTTGTTAGTATGTGTTTGAAAACGATTGTGTTTTGTTTACTAGTGGTGTTGCTCGTGGATTTTGTTTGTGACACGGAAGCTTTGGATGCGAACGGTGAAGGAGTGTGTACGGTAAAGCTCAGGTAAACGTATAGTCGTGTCTTCTGATGTGTAGTAAATATTTAATACTAGCTTTTACCCGCGTTACCATTACCTTTTAACCGTTATTTTTTCCGGGATAAAAAGTATCCTACGTGTTATTTCACACTACAATCGATCTCAGTGCCAATTTTCATCCAGATCCGTTCAGCCATTTGAGCGTGAAGAAGAGACAAACAAACAAACTATCGCATTTATAATATTAGTAGGATAAAGTGTGATTTTGACAGTTATTGTTTTTTATGTGTTTTGTTTCATATCATTGTGTCAATTGTGTATCATTAGGGGTAAATATTGTCGACTCTTTGATTTTTTTGTTGCTAGACATAAGTTATTCAATGATTTATTTGAAAGTACTTATTATGGATATGAAAAAAAAATGTCTTTGTGAATTTTGTTTATCTACTTTTATTGTTTTGAACTTCCGTAATGTTATGGACTAAATATGAATATAGAAATTTAGCTTTCGTTTTCATGTTTTAGCTCTCGACAACGGAGAAAAAGGCCATACAATGTGGCCATTAACAAGTGGTGTGGAAGAAGAAAGTGCGTCGTCAAGAAATATAGATTTGAGGTAATATAACGTTTCCCTAATTTATTGGAAATTATTTCATTATTTTATAAGTTACCCCATTTTCATAAAAAAAATTATCATATTTCAGACATATTTAACTTGGACGAACCACACAGTGTGCTGCAACGGCTGGCAGCACAACAGTGAGCTCGATGTGTGCGAGGCGATCTGCAGCACTGGCTGCTACGGAGGCAAGTGCGTCTCCCCCAACGAGTGCCAGTGCCAGCCCCCCGCCTACCTCGACCCCGAGCGACCGAACACCTGCGTCACGCCCGTCTGCCACCCAACCTGCTTCAACGCCGACTGTCATACCAACAACACCTGCGTTTGTAAACCGAACTACAAGCCGTACAACGCCACACATTGTTTCAAATGCGATGACGGCTTCACTGCAGATGAAAACCTTAACTGCGTACCGATTTGCGAACAAACTTGCATCAACTCCACGTGTACTGCCCCCAACACGTGCACCTGTTCCAACGGCTTCAGACCGAAGAATGGTTCGGTCTGTGAACCGATTTGCGATTGTGTGAATGCTGACTGTGTTGCTCCGAACACTTGCACCTGCTTCAAAGGCTACGTGCCTGTGAACAAGACTACATGTTCCCCTAAATGTAACAGCTGTTCCCATGGAGACTGTATCGCTCCTAACAACTGCATCTGCCACAGTGGTTACGTAAAGATCAAAGGTGTCTGCAAGCCCCAGTGTTCCAAGGCCTGTGTGAATAGTTTCTGCACTGCGCCAAACGAGTGTTCGTGCAAGAACGGTTACGTGAAAAGTAATAGCAGTGAGAATGTGTGTGTGATACCGTGTGATAACAACTGTAAGGGATATTGTGATGACGGGGGATGTGCCAAGTGGAACTGCTCGTCGACGCCGATACGGTGAGTAACATTTTTATTTTCTTCTACATTATTATACTTGCTTATACCCTCGGCTTGCTTTGACGGTTGAAGAACAACATCATTTAAAAAAAATCCTAGTCATGGTATATGTATGTGCCAAATTGCATCTGGATCAGTTTAATGATTAACTTTTCATTGATAAACAAACAACTTAACATTTATCATTTTAGCAGGAAGTAAAATAATAGCATCTTTCTTTATCGAAATTAGTAAAAAAGGAAAGTGCACTTGCTTTTACTTTTTCCCGTAACGTAACTATTAGTTATCATGAATGAACAGTCCTCGAACTTAAAATCTTGACCATAAGGCGACACCGTGAAGTTGAGAATAGCGTGATAAAGGACCATAAATCATTGTAATAGCAGAGAAACCAATCACAGCGGAGCACAGTGCACATTAGGAAGTGCAGTGACAGGTTCATTCATCAGTCGTATCAGATTTATCGCCGGACAGGACGCCGGTCTATATCGTATGCATGGCCACGTATGACGCGGCCCCGGACACTGTGTACACTAACGTTTACACGCAGTGGGGTTTGCATTTTTATTATGGGGATGCCAGGAAAGGAAGCGCGGTTTGACACATTTGAATTATTTGTGTTGTGTTTTTGTATTTATTTAAGACAGAGTTTGAGTCAAATCTTTTGCATAAAAATGGCCAATGTATATTAAAATGAATGTACTTTCATGACTAAACCACTGACCATATTTTGATTTGTTTTGTTGTTTTGTTTGAAGCAGGGCTTCCTAAAAATACGTATGGAAAAAATAAAAGTAAAAATACATATAGAAAAGCCACCAAGATGAGTATTGACTAATGATGAATTTTGGTACGGGGTAAGTTTGAACTCCAAGAAAGAACATAGCTGCGATAGCCGACGAGCCCAAAGTGAAGTTTAAAGTCGTAGGAAAAAGCTAGTGTATGACTGTGTATGATATGTGTATAAATACTTCAATAATATAAACATTACGCCTGTATTCTCCGAAGGGATAGGTACATAAACATTTAAAAGGCTGTTCAGACAGCGCGCTCTATACAACATGGTCAAGTCGTATTTTGGTCAATAAATATCTAATTAAACTCGATGTTTTTCATAAATAGGATAGAACCATGATTTTTAAATCTCGTACGAGATTTTAGTTTTTTTTTTAAACTGTGTTACTTGACAGGTAATAAGCACAAGCAAACATTAGTGTCCTTAACCTAGTTGTTGCTTTTGTATGAAACGCCCTCGGAAATATGCTTTTAAATAATAAGTACAAATGTAGGTATATCCCAGTATTAGGTACCTAATCCAGTCTCATTATTTATTAATACCTACCATTATTTATTTACCTACTATGGTAGATACTTTCTGACGTGTTAAGGAAGCGGTTATTAGTATTATTCCATTGGATTTATAATAATACCAGCTTCTGCCCGCGACTTCCTCCGCATCAAATTTGATATAATTATCCCATGGGAACTGTACATTTTTCCGGGATAAAAAGTATTATAAGTGTTATTCCACACTACAATCTATCTCCGTGCTAAATTTCATCCGGACCTGTTCAGCCGTTTAGGTGTGAAAGAGCAACCAAGATCCATCTATCAATCCATCCTCACAAACCCTCGCATTTAATATTATTAAGTAGGATTAATTATGTTTATTACAATAATGAACTTTAATTAATAATACATCAAAGTGCGAGGTTTTATTTATTTTTTCAGTACAAGTAACGCCATCTAGCGCGACAATGTTTTACTTAGTTGTAGATCAGTGTAATCACGGCATAAACTGGTTCAAGGAAGCTAAACTAGATGGCATTAGGAGTCGCAGACTATTTATTTTGCTTGATGATATTTTGATGTCGATGTCGGTTTGTTATTGGTGACTTATAACGGCTTATAGTCGGCTTAGTGTCGTGATGGCCCAGTGGTTAAGGCGCCCGCCTCTCATGCACGAGGTTGTGGGTTCGCCACCAGGCACGGGCAAGTACCAATGTGACTTTTTCTAATTCATATGTTCTTTCTAAGTATATCTTGGACATCACTGACCTCGGTAACCATGTCAGAGGCCCTTGAGGCGGTTTAGAAACTCTGACACTAGGGTGTGTGTGGGGTCGTTAGACCTTACTGCCCACACGATAAAGAAGAATACGGCTTATAGGAGATCGTTACTTGTTTATGTTTACCATTTAATTTTCATGGGTTTACTTAAGCTTCAAACTCATATTAGTAAGCTTATATGGGCAACAAAAATGTGGGTAATTCTTGACAATTTCTAGTCATTCTTGGTATTTTTGTAGTAAATAACTCAGTGTTACCGAGACACAATGTTGACCAAATTTCTTATCAATTTTCATATGAATTTTACATGTATGTAAAGGCGGAAAAGACCCCCTAAATCAGATGTTTTTTAATAAATAAATCAGATATTATTTACATACCATCACGCCTCTATTCCCCGTAGGGTTAGGCAGAGGTGTACCAATGTACACCCACAGTTCACCGGTATGTTTTAGGTCCCACGTAATAGGGGGCGAGCCTATTGCCATAAGCCTTGCACAAACCCAAACTCCGAGCTACTACTGAGAAATTCATAAAAAAACCCCAATAATTCTTTGCTCTACCTAGGAATCGAACCCAAGACCTCTATCGTCACAATCGCGTTTAGGACCACTAGGCTTACGAAGCAGTTTAAGATTATTTCTGCAGTGATTTTCGCTTTTTTCATCAACACTTTACTTTCATAAAGATTAATTTGGTAGTACAATTTCATACCATGACCAAATTCCATATACAGATCCGAGCTTCCAAAATAATTGTAGGTCCCGTACGTTTTATGCAAATCTTTTCCGCAATGTTTGAATTAGGAACTCCATATTTAGCTACGACTGAGCTAAGTTTGATAAGCTGAGTAAATGAATAGCATTAAGCGAGTTATTTATTATGTAAACCGATATTTTGAATGAAAAGTAAAAACATGCCAGATTAATAATTTATCGAAGTAATTGCCGCAATGCAGAAAGCATGAATAAGAATAGAACAGAATAGAATAATACATTTTTATTTACATAACATAATCGAGTATCTACAATGCAGCTAGAGCACACATGCTTTTAACATTAAGCATGCACATTTTGAAAATACATTTTACAATAAGGCGGTCTCTACCCATGTGAGACAACCGGTGACCGATTTTTTTATTGTAGAGAATGGAATATAGGAATTCTAATATATAAGGTGTTACCAAAATATCTGCCACGGATTTAATGGGAAGTAGTATTGTGTTTATAGATTACAATAGTAAAGATAAATTATTGATAATGTGTCATATTTTTTCTAATTTGTGAACCGCGTTATGCAGAGTAAAGCAAGGCAAGGCAAGGCAAGGCAAGGCATTAAGTCCGCCTTTGTACTTTTTGTTGCATAAAGTTTAAATAAATAAATAAATGTTTAAATTACTTTATTTTCTCAAATTGAATTAACTATTCTGGGGTATGAAATTTCTTCACTATTGTAATCTTTAAACACAATACTACCTCCCATTAAATCCTTGGCAGATATTTTGGTACTTAACACCTTATATACCAACGCACACGTCCTACAAAAAGTCCCACGAAGCTCTTGTATTGAACTTGTCTTAAAAGAAGGTAAGTAATATACAGAAAAAAAAACATGTAAGTAAGTCATTGAGTAACACACGTAAGTAACCACAGGCAGGACAGCTGGGCGTGGGACGACTTCCGTGCCAAATGGACCGTTGACCCGTGAAGGTCGCGGTAGACACTCCATGCACGTAACTATACTATTACATAGCTTACTGCCTTGTTGGTCTCGTGGTCATTAGCGGGACTACTACTGTCCTGGTGTGGATCCCAGGTTTTATTTTTTATTAAGTATTCGAAATGGTTAAGTTTTTTGACTCTAGTCTAGGTCAGAGGTTACATAGACAAAGTCAATATTTTTTACCGATGGGAAGTCATCAAATGAATTCTCCCGCTCTCGGCGGGGCGGGAGGGAGTGTCAGACATTTGCTGACTCAGCCCATCCATGTTCCTTCTTGTGCCCTTTGTGTTCCGGGGGCGCGGTATCTCTCTTTCGAACAACCCGCAGAAAGTCTACGATGGAGTGAGCTTACCCAGAAGAAGCCTTTTCACTCTAACTTTAAAGAGATTAGGGTTGAATGCGTTCGGAAATACAGACAGAGAAGCGCAGGTAGAGAATTCCACTCCTTTGCAGTGCGCAGGTTAGACAGATGTAATTGGGTTCTTCATTTAGGAATTTCTCAGTGGCCACCGGAGTGCTCCTTCAGAAAGCATCTAAAACTGTCGATGCCTTGCCTGATTTCTCCTCGGTAGTGCTGGTAAGCTTCGCGAAACTTCGGTTAAGTGCGGTTTCGTTTTCGTAACTCAAATCAGCGCAAGTTGTAAGCGAATCTGTGAATCATCTAGTTTCCTGTTTATTTGTTATTATTTTATAAAACCCATGTGATTTTCCATGTCATATCAGAGGATGGTTTATTATCATTTTGATAATTTTTTTTGGTTACTATGTAATTTACAAAAATTTCATGAGGTCTAGTTATTTAATCAGAATCAGAATCAGAATCAGAACTTTATTTGCTCTAAATGTAGGTACAGAATTGGATATTAAACATAAATAAATGATCAGCTACATTTTACCTTCTGGCATGCAAATAAACACAAAAAAAAATTAATGACGAAAATAAACTACACAGGTATTGCATAAAGCGCGCTGTCAGTTCAGTTCTTTTAAAACGATGATTATAAAAGACAATTCATAAAAAAAGCGATATATAGGTACATAGATAACAAGCCTGCTAACAATGAAAGAATTTTCAGAATCAGTCAAGTGGTTCTGGAGATTAGCGCGTTTAGTCAAACAAACTTTTTAGCTTTACAATATTAAGTACGATAAGATATAATTATAAGTAAAGATTTACATCCAACCTTTAAGTTTACCATTCAAAATTTTATAATTAGCTAGACGCATTCGTAAACCTTTACAAAAATACCTACTTTTTAACCGACTTAAAAAAAAGGAGGAGGTTATCAATTCGACTGTATTTTTTTTTATTTTTTTATGTTTGTTACCTCGAATTTCCCGACTGGGTGAACCGATTGTCATGATTCTTTTTTTATTTGAAAGCTGGTGCTTCCCGTGTGGTCCCATTGTCACCATTTCAATATCTGATGATGGGATCTTGTAGAAATCGGGGGAACTCTTCAATAAATAACAGCAGATTAACCGCGATTGTTGCTATAGCATATTTAAGCATTGTTTACACCATCACACAATATAACATCACGCCTGTACTCAAGGGTTACACAGATGTATACAGTAGTATTTAAAAAATTCTCATCCAAGTAAACGAAATCGCATATTCTGCTTTCTTATGACTTTTTAGTGGTGTCTCGTTAATTTACATAACATGACAGTTTTTTCATGGATTTGGATGACAAGAAGTTGATACTAAAAAGCGAGAAATAAAAAACTTTTTTACAAAAAAATTACAACCGCCTTCAAAAACTAAAAAGAGAAAAATAACTTTAGCTTTGGAAGTCGGTGGCAATACAAAACAACAAACAGAAATAAAGCCACCGACTTCCAAAGCTAAAGTTATTTTTCTCTTTTTAGTTTTTGAAGGCGGTTGTAATTTTTTTGTAAAAAAGTTTTTTTTGTCCACCCAACTGCTATCCACGAAGGCCCTTAAGGCGGTTAAGAAATTCTGACACTAGGGTGTGTGGGATCGTTAGACCCACACGATAAAGAAGTTCCACTTATGCGTTGCATTCTCTAACTAATCTCCCATAAACGAGGCAATAAAATACCTACTTACATTATTTTAAAATTGGCGCTGTTTATCTTATCGTGGTCGCTCCGTGCCCTCGCTGTGAGCACAAGCGCACGTCAGCGGCGACCAGCCACGACCAGCGGTCCACGTGACCGCGACTAGCATGCACACGTCATCAGGACAGTGCAAGTAACCTATTGGGTAGGCATCTATCATATCCGCCCTGAGCTTGACTGTTCTATTCTTGGGTAGAGGTCGAGCAAAGTGTTATTGAGTTTTTCTATGAAATTCTCAGTAGCAGGTCGGAGTTATGATTTGTGCTGTGGTTTTGGGGTTGCCCCCTATTACATGGAACTTAAACATATCGGCGAACTGTGGGTGTACATTCGTACACCTCTGCCTATTAGGTCATATTAAGGTAATTTTATGATAAACTTAGTTTTTTTTTGCCTTTTCAGTAGGCGGGGAAGCCCATTGTCTAGCAGTGAAACTGACTACTGTGCTCTATGCTAGGCAACGGCCTCTCCAACGACGTTCCAGGAACTCCTCCGGTACCACCTTGAACCAAAGTCTAATAATATTAATACAAGCGTCCCACTATAGGGCATAGACCTCTTCTCATACAGAGAGGACACGAGCATTCAGGCTTGTATTAATTATAAGTTCAGATTTCTTCACAATGTTTTGCTTCTCAGACGCCAGTGATGTCCAAGATACACTAAGATATTACATATGAAATAGATAATAACGCATATGTTCTTGCCTTTGCTCGGTCGCGTACCCACAGGCTCGTGCATGGGATGCGGGCCATCACGACATAAACAAAACAAAGTATATGATAATAAAATAATCTTGTAAAACAAACGGATATCCTTCAATTCCTTGTATTACAATGATATCAAGTAGCTCACTGCAAAGTTGCATCAACGGCGTAGGTACATAGAACTATGTTATCCACACTGTACGCTTTATAAATAACTTTCCTTGTACGATAACTTTACCGGGGGCTTTGTTCCTATCGACAATAGAGTGTTATCGTTTATGTGCGACATAGTAATGGTGAGCAATTAAAACGTATAAACATGTTTTTTAACTCAAATAAAAAGTAGCTAATTTGATAGCTTCTAGCCGTGATGGCCTAATGATTAAGGGAGGTATTCCTCGTAGCGCTCCCGTTTTGAAGCGCGCCCATCTAAGCGCTACTGTTTTATTCCTCGTAGCGCTCCTAAAAGGAGCGCTTGCTCGGCCACTGCGCCAACCGTGTTGTCAAATTGGTTCAACTTCGAAGTCGATGATGCACACATGAGTTTAAGGCGCCTGCCTCTCATGCATGAGGTTATGGGTTCAATACCGGTCAAATAGCAATGTGACGTTCTCAATTCATATGTACTTTCTAAGTTTATCTTGAAACACTGAAATTGGTGAAGCAACACATTGTGATGAAACCTGGATTTATTCTCCTATCCACTTTGAGTAGTTAAGCGTGATGATCAATGCTCACGCCTTCTTTGTATGAGAAAAGGCCTTTGCCCTGCAGTGGGACAGTAATAGTCTGGTATTTTTATTACCATTATAGCTTCTAGCCGATTTCCGAAACCCGAAAGAATTTAGGCCATGCCAAATTTGGGATTCCGGACCATAAGTGTCAATGTACATTACCAATGTTCCCTGCAACGCTAGGATTAGCACTAAAATCACATTAATTATGCAACTAGTCGAACATAGGTTTCAGGTTAATCTAACCTTCCGTTAGCTTCCTGTTCGAGAGGCAATAAAAGTGCAGCAGCGATAAAGCCGAGCTATTCAATATTCAAGGTCCTGCCATCCTGTCACGTTTTTTGCGCAGTACATACTAGTCTACTAGAAAGTTTGGTGCCTAGATTTTGTGAGCGCCAAATATTAATTATTATGATTTCGATCCATTCCTGGTGTAGATACACTAGTTAGACAGTGTGTCTTCGACCAGGAAGTGCCTAAAGTGATTATAACACTACCCAATCGGTAGGACCCCATTGATAGGGGGGGCGTGGTAAGGCAAGTATGGTCGGAAACATTGATCGACCTGGCAGTAGGGCCTATCTCTATATCTGTTGTTAGACTACCTTACCTAACAAAAAGTAGTACTGGGTTTATCCATTAGGAATTTTTCAGTAACAGCCCGGAGATTGGAAGTTAGTGGTGTGACACCCCCGTACATCGGAAAGCACGTAAAGCCGTTCTTTCCCCGGTTGTGTTGGATCGCTCACACTTGTGCACTATAATTTTTCCTTCGTACTTGGCTAGTCCGCATTAAGATTAGCCGCCGTGGTTGGGAATCGGGCTGGAGAATACACAGCCTGCCTAGGGGGGATAGGGGCCCGTTTTTTAACTGAACTGTACAAATGGTTAACGGGTGAAACGAAGGTTGGGTGGTTAACGAAGCTAAAATTTGCACGTTCTTCCCATCATAGCGATTTTTTCGTTCTGCAGCGATTATTTTCCGGCTATATGATATTTATTTATTTATTTATTTTTACTTTAATTAAAACGGTTACAAGTGAACCAATTACAATAATTAAAGGCATACAATATAACATACTTAAAAATATAAAAAAAAATATAAAAAAAGAAAATATAAAAAAAAGAAAACACAAATAAAAATTTATAAATATTGAAGGTTAAAGTTCCAACAATTTTTATGAAAACTAGTTTTTAACGTTATAACTAAACTTTAAATATCCCCACGAACTTTGTACCGTTGCGTAAGCTCAATGCTAGAACTCGTTTCCCAGCAAATATTTTTGCTCAATGTTATCTAGTTTGATTTGATAGGAGCTCGTGGCTAAAATAATTACAGCCGCATAGACCGATCTTCCAGGCTAAGCCACGCTTGCCGAGGTTGGTCTGTGGATGGGTGACCATTTACCATAGCGAGTGTCCTCCGTGCCTCGGAAAGCACGTAAAGCCGTTGGTCCCGGCTGTCATTTGTAGATCTTTGACAGTCGTTACTGTTAGTCAGAAGCCAGAAAGTCTGACAACCAGTCTTACCAAGAGTATCGTATTACCCATTACTGGGTTGTGGAGGTCTGATAGGCAGTCGCTCCATGTAAAATACTGATATTCAGCTGCATCCGGTTCGACTGGAAGCCGACCCCAACATAGCTGGGAAAAGGCTAAGCAGATGATGATGTTATCTAGTTTGATTGGTAGTATGAGTTGTTAACGGTTATGTGATGGTCGTTTTACATCCCATGTACACGATTCAGGGAACATGAAGTTCTAAACCATACGAATAAAATTCATATTCCTATAAATTCAAACTTTCAGCTATCACGTTTGTCCTTCTGACGCAGTTGCATATCACTTTGAATCCTAGTTATTTACAGTAAATAGCAAACAGTGTGCAATTATTAGTGACTAGTTATGAATTTTCCTATTATTATTGCGGTTACATGCAGCTAGTTCATCGATAACAGCGGGAACACGTGACAGGATGGAGGGCACTCGGGGTGTTTCGCTTGTTTGTTTTCCTATAACATTCCGTTATGTTTGTGTCTTTGTTCTGTTGGCTGTTTTTCCTGGTGTATGCTGCAACGGGTTAAGACATTCCTGAATACCTACCTATATTAGTTACCTCATTTCGTCTAGTTGTTTTGGTTTCATACAAAAGCTTTTTCTTTTTTATAATAATATTTTTCTTATCTAATTTCTGCCGATGTGGCTAATCTGAGATATTTATTATAGTGCACAATAATTGTGCACTATAATAAATATCTAATTTGTCTAGTCTACATCGGCAGGTTGTATGCGCAAACACAGGTGCATTTCTTATTTCTTCACTTTCATTGTTCGACGGGACGGCAATACCTACGTCACGACCGGAGATAGACCAGGCGCAAGACCAACGATTTCAAATCGAAACCAAAAAAACAGTACTTAAAGCCAAACACCACTTTGCCAAACTTAGGAATTAAAACCAGAATCCCCAAGCTCATCAGACTCGTTTGAACCCGCGTGACCAACGGGCAGTCAAACTAAAAATAAAGTTCAAGTTAATTTTGCTTTGGCCGATACCTCATTGTCTGTGTTCCTAGCAGACCATCGTTTTTATAGGAATATCACAGATCGTTTCATTAAAATAGTCATGAAAACTTCTAAGTATTGATATACTTAGAAAACTTAGAAGTATATTGAAAGTGTTTGGTGATCAGCCCTAAGCAAAACAACGTCAATAAGCGACATATGCGTACTTTGTAACAATGGCTAGGTACAAACGCAATTTGGCAGAGGTAGGTTTTGAAAATGGACACAAGACAGCTCTTTTGTTATTGTTAATTCGTTATAATGCGTTGTGGAAAAACTTGCATACATCCATACATTAATACACGCCCGTTTCCAATTCGGGTAGGCAGAAAACACAGAACGCCACCTGCTACGATCCTTACATACTCCTTTCGCCTCGTCCACGTTCATACATTTGGTCATACAAGCACGCTGGTTACGAGTAATTACCATTTAAAATTAATATTAATGTAGTTTTATATTTAGCAGTACTTATCTAGTACGATATATTGATAGCTCATCTAAATCTTAGTTTCTTACTGCAATACTCAGAGACGTTTAACGGTTACTTAAGTCGCTCCTTAGTAAAGATTTCGCTTGGAAATCTTTACTAAGGAGCGACTTAAGTAACCGTTAAACGTCTCTGAGTATGGCAGGTACACAACTGGAAAAAGCTTCTGTGTTTTGGGGTGTGGAAATTAGACAGAATTTTATTCAGGTTTATGATGAATGGTGGTGTAGTAGGAGTGGTATTGGTGTTGGAATTATGTTAGATATAGTGTGGTGTTTTTGAAACAAACCGACTTGCAACAAGAAAAATACATACTAGGTTATTCTTAATAACAACTAACTTTTAAAAAACTTACAAAAAAAAGGAAATGTTTGCTAAATATTTAAAAGCCGAAACTATTTCATTTTAGAAACCTAGATTCTATCAAGTCACCTTCATTTAATAAGTTAATAAAGTGCGGAACCCACCGCTCTCAGCGCGTTATATTCGTGGGTTGTTTCCACAAAGTTACTAAAATTAACGTAAAACATTATCCTTATTGGGACCCCGGATAACTCCCCAGTGATTACTAACCACTGTGGATAAGACCAGTGTTTCTTTGAACTTCAAACGAGTGCGAATATATTCATGAAAAACAAAAATTATACACAAAATGCAATACACACATTAAAATAACCTTATTTAAATATTTATATACACACATATAAGACATAAAACGTAAAAATATTTGGAAAAATTAAGTCATAACCTCTGAATTTAACGGCTGGATGTGTTTGAACGTGTCGTGAACTTGCCAGACGAATTAGGACGGTTTTGGTTCTAGAAACAGTGTTTTTCGTGTTGAGTGTTCCTTGGCCACTATAAGCAGCATCTTACATTACTAGGTAGAAGTCTTTTTGATGATAGATAGGCTACCGAATACCTTCGTGCGTGACGTGGAAGGACGCTTTGGTCTTCTTGATATCAACGGTCTTTCTTTCATTATTTACCACGTGAAGTTAAGGAATAGTTTCAGTAATAGGATATGTGTTAGTTCCTAGTGTTTCCCGTGGATTCATGGTGAGTTCAAGTGCTGAAAGTGAGTCTTTATTAGTTACGTAGAATCTTGGTGATGTTGTGTGCGGTTCAGGTGTTGTCGAAATTACCACGTTTGTAATACCACTGTTGATTTTATTTACTTATTTAGGATTTCCAACAAAATACACTTAAATCATGATGTAATTTTTTTATATTACGTAGGTAGCTTTTTAAATTATTTAGTAGGTATTTTTCTTTCCGTAGTTTATACGAGTTCTCACGACACAAGATCATTAGCACTACGTAGAGGGAAAATCCGGGTACGCCTTTCCAGGGTTGCGGAATTTGTTCGAAAGAGTTACTGCGGCCCTCGAATGCAAAGGGCATTAGAAGGACCACGGATGGTTTTAGCTAGTAAGAGTCTGACACTCCCTTGCACTCCGACCAGGGTAGAAGAAGTCAATTAATGAATTCTCATCCATCTCATCTTTCTCAAAGAAAGGGGTATTCCATTACTTAATAGAAAATCACAGCATGTACAATAGAGTTAACAACTAGCTACCAAAGTAATAATAGAATAATTTATATAGTTTGGAAAGATAAAATAGGAACAAAAATTTTATAATGGTAATTAGTTTGGTAGCATAAAGATTTTTGGGCATCTTATAAGGTACCCACGTGGTCAAGGTAGAGCAATTAATCATGATCACACACCTACGTGTCCAGAATAGTGAATTCTATTTGGGAAAACAACCAGTGATTTATGTATAAAAAATTAAGTACCTACCAAAGTCAATATTTATTGATGTTTATTTTCAGAGTCTTAAATAGTTGAAGAAGCTTTTAAGAGTCCTATCTTTGCTAATATTATAAAGAGGTAAGATTTGTTTGTTTGTAACGAATAGGCTCCGAACTAGGACCGATTTCAGCCATTTTTTCACCAATAGATGCTTGCAAAGTGAATATTTATTGATGTTTCTTAAGGGAGGTCTTAAATAGTTTATTAAAAAGAGACACATTTCTTGTACAGGTTTATTTCTTTCTTTGTTAAAGCGGCCGTAGTATCAGGACACACTGAAAATTACAAGTTTCAGGCGAACAGACAGACAGACAGCGAAATCGTAGTGATCCTGTTACGTGTTAGTTCTGTTTGGCAATCTTTAGAGTATGGAACCCAAAAAACAATATTAGATGGATGTATTGTGTGAAAGATGATACGGTAGAAATAAACAAAACTTTGAAATAACAGCTCAGAGCGATGTCCCTACGAAAAAACACTTAGGTAGGCAGGTACTGCTACACAAGTTAATTATGAAACGAGCAGGAAGATGATAATAATTAGATCCATAGTTAATCCTGTTTATAATGTTCTACACAACTTGAATACATAGTTAATTAAACTATGTAGCCGTACGTATATACTATGTAATTAACACGCTGTTACGAGGAAGTCGTTAATGTTATTGGACTGATACTGAAATGGAAATACAGGTTGCTCTATTTATGCATAATCTATGCTAATATTATAAACTAGCAAAGATATTTCAACCAGGTTAAGTTACGTCTTTGGTTACTGCTCCGTTCCCGTGTGACGTAGCGTGATGTTATATAGCCTATGTTACTTAGAAATAAACTAGCTATATTTTGCTGAAAAAATGGTTAAAATCAGTCCTGTGGTTTCGAAGCCTATTCAGTACAAACATACCAACAAAATTTTCCTCTTTATAATATTAGTATGAGAAGTAAAAGTTTTATGTTTGTTTGTCAGAGGTTTTCTCTGGAAGTTCTGAACGTATTTCAAAATAGTCAACGAGCAACTAACTGACTAACTGACCAACTCCTTGACAGTTCAAAAGTGCCTGTAAATGAAGGTTTTGATTACTCCAATATCAAAAATCCTTTTACTGATAGAAAACTACACAAACTACACACTTAATGAAGTATACGAGAGGATTGTAGCACGGTGTTATGTATAATGCTGGATTCAGTCTGTCCACTTGCTGTCCTCCACCAGTGAGACCCAAAGCCGAGGTCTGTAGTCTGTACCCCAAAGGGTTGCCCTTAGTGAGTAGTCGCTTAGTCTATAGGTTTTGTGCCCTGCCTGGGGGCATTAATTTTTATGGCATCCCATGAAAATAGATGTCAAGTCGAGTTGTAGTGTGTCATGCGTGATGGCCCCGTGGTTAAGATGGCCGCCTCTCATGCATGAAGTTGCGGGTTCAATACCAATGTGGCAATGTGGTTCCAATCTGACGTCTGTGAAGGAAAATATCGTGGCAAAACCTGGACTTAAAATTTATATAAGTCTGAAACAATCAATCCGATCATTGATCATCA
The DNA here is from genome assembly GCA_932526535.1 of Caradrina clavipalpis. Lineage (NCBI taxonomy): Eukaryota > Metazoa > Arthropoda > Insecta > Lepidoptera > Noctuidae > Caradrina > Caradrina clavipalpis. The sequence continues at coordinate 1,171,339 of OW052096.1, forward strand.
CTCATCAATATGCTCGTGCCTTCTCTATATGAGAAGAGACCTTTTCTCTGCATTGGACAATAATAGGATGGTATTATTAATACAGAAAAAATCAGTTAAGCAATTCGAAAAGAAGATGCTCTGTATGTTTCGCGTCATTGAAAACCACATTGAGTTTATGAATGTAGCTATTACCACCTGTGTTTATTAATTACTTATTGTAAGAAATCGATTGACTACGGTTTTGTTTTGATTGTGTGTCATTCATTTAATGCGTTTTATTGGGCATTGTCTTTAGATTGGTTACAATTAATTGAACCACTACAAATTTAACTTTGATTTGCATATCATATAGATACCTATAGTTATATTTACGTACAACTGAAGCACAGACTGATAAGAATATTAATTCAATTCGTCAGTTTGAATTCACAGTTTCACTTGTCGTAGCCGCGAACAAACGTGACATTTAGCGTTCAACCTCACACAATAGTGTACCCAGTGCGTTCACATTATACTAATATTGCGTTGTGATTTATAATTAAGTATTCTTATCCCGATCGACGTCACTTCGAAAATTTATTACAAAGCGCCGGACGTCTATAAAACTGTCTAACATTATGCAAAACGGCATTGTTCCTCACTCGCACTTCGCATTAAGATGTAAAAGTAATCGGCATCAAGTGTTTACCGCATTACTGTCGTGAGCTTTCGTCGTGCGCGCATCAAAGTATCAAACACATTCAGCCAATCCCGCGCCTTTGCGACAAAACAACCACCTGTATATTTATAACATTTCAAACTTTGATTAGAGATTCTGATTTCATGTTTTTTTATTTCACAGTTGTTCGGTTTTTCGTTGCAATTTACGTGTTGATCAAGAATAGAATCACAGTTTAGGCAATAGTTAGTTGGACGGACATACTGGGCACCTACGTCTGCGGGAAGCGATTATTGTTATCGCGCGTTACTCATTGTCCATTACAGTGTTCATTAAAGAGTTATAAAATAAGGGAAATAGGACAACAACGTGCATTTGCACAGGAACCGTGGAACTAAGTTAGTACCTATGTGAACAAAATGTTGGAACGTAAGCCCGCGCGTGTTGTGATCCTAGTGATACTAATAGTTCACGTGTTTGAATTCTGTGAATCTTTAAATATAAAAGACAAAGGTGTTTGTGAAGAAGTTGTTCCGTAAGAGGTTTTTCTTTATTTGTTTTTTTAAACGGAGAGCTTTTTTAATTTTCGATTTTTTATGGATCTTCGCTGTAACGATGTTGGTTAAGCGAATCAGATAGAACCTTATTCAAACAATTCTAGGACTTACGGCATTGTATTTAAGTATGTATTAACATGTCAATATTACACAACATACTTACTATACCTACAACAATGGAATATATACCATATACTCAAATACAATTTTGCCATAATCAATGAAATCAGAACACTAGGTAGAATTTAGAACTTAAAACACACACAAACACACTCAATTAATAAAATAATCGATTGTTTCTTTAGTGATGCTTGTGGATTAAATAACAGTAAAAGAGGATGTCGACTTAGGAAAGCACACGAGGCTAAGGCGAGGTAAGCAGAGATCACAACAGTACAATCATTCACAGTACATCAACACAGTAAGACAGTCAGTTCGACTAACTTCAGACTTACTCTCGGATTTCTATGAAATAATTGGTAACTTAAAATTAACACCAGTACTTCACTCATATCAGTTTAACTTATTATTAATTGTTGCCCTTGAATTTGGAATTTAATCTTTAAATAAATTGTCCTAAAGCTTTTTTGTAAAAATATCGTAACAGAGATTGGTAAATAAAACGATCCGTTACTGGTTATTGAAACAACCACACGAACCACACGGTTATTGAAACAGGGGTAAGTGTTGGATTGGCTGTTTTATTGCGATGCACAATGCACGTACTTCAACCAACACTGTACATATGTTTGCACTCTTTCTCCACCATCTTCACACACATACACCACATCAATATACATACATATCACCTGTATATTTCATCTTCCGATATTCTTTATCCCGAGTTTAAATCGAACAAGTAAATAAGGTAAGTATAAGTGGAACTACCTGCGTCCACCACCAGCCACTACTGTGTTAACCCACACACCCTAGTGTCAGAGTTTCTACACAGCCTCAAAAGCCAATACTATTATTTCGCTAATACTGAGTTGGTATCTTTCAGATGCTTCCTCATCATGTATGTTGAAAATAATGACAAACCATGAGACACAGTTCAATGTCAATTATGTTATATCTACAATTTGCACAATTTAGAACGATAATGATGTTTATTTTGCGAATTTTTCCATAACACGAATTCTCAATGTCGCGGTAAAACGTTGATAAAATAGTAGATATAATATGTTGGTATCGGTATTCTGTCATTGCGGAACTATTATACAGTCTTGCGAATAAAATCAGACGTGGGTTCAGAACCTTATGTTAAATGAAGACTTTTTTTTTATTCAAACCAAAGAAAAGATGAACGGTTTGTGTGAAGAATGATATGAAAGAGAAGGGAGTCAGTGATAGCAGTGTTAGGTTGACAGGACGGCAAAGAAGAAAACGTGGTGCGCCGACCCCAAGTAGCATGGCATAAGGGCAGGAAGATGATGATTCAATACGTGCCCTATAATTTATTTTATTGTTAATTATTATTTGTTATTATTATTTTACCTACACTGTTATTTTTAGTTTTATTGTGTATTTTATCTTTTGAATTTTTGAATAAAGATTTTATTTTATTATTTTTATTTAATTTACGTAACACCAATTACAGTAAATTAATTTGTTCGATTAAGCAAGCAAAACACAAATCATGTGCTCGGACGAAACTATTATTCTTTTCTCGCGTTGTATGTTGTAAAAGCTAACAGCAATGCAACCGAAAATGCTTAGCTAAAACTGGGTGTCATACACACATATTAGTAGGTATGTTTACGTATAGTGTTACATTATTTCAATAAATTAGTTTAATTAATTCAGAATTAAGTTGCCTTTTCTGACCCTCTTTTGGGCAATGGCCAAAATACAATGGTCTTCAAAATTAAATTATCCATTTATATAGTATATGCCGAATTATTTGTTTGAAGATTAAATAGATTTAGATTCGATTTTTTTGGTTTGGTTTGGTTTGATTTTGATTATTAGGCATTAAGTCCGCCTTTGTACTTTTTGTTGCATCAAGTTTAAATAAATAAATAAATAAGATTTTCACACCTTTCTTTAAATGTTTAAGGTACAAATACTTATCATTTAAACAGGCTTTTATAGAAATAAAAGCCTGTTTTAATGACCCCTGTTGTTTCTATATTATTGAGTCTTCAGTTTGTCTTTCACACTTTTCAGGAAGATGCACTCTAATGCATTCTTTTTAACACGAAACTTTTACTCTTGCTTTTGATGTTAGACGTTTTCACCATTTATATGCGGGAAGACTGGTACTTCTTTGTAACTACTTTATTATTTAGTAATAAAGTGAACTTGATGTGAGCTATCAATTTCTAGAGCGGTGGGATGACAGCTCACCTCAAACTCACTTTACATAAGTTCACCGAAGGAGTTTTCTATAGAATTGACCTGCTGGTCACGTGTGGTAATGGGCAATACATTTTTGTTAATCATTGTATCTAATGCATACTTTTGTTTCTTTCCAGGGTCAGAGGGAAGCCTCTAAAGGTATGTTTGTTTTGATTTGTCAACACGAAATTCTTTTTAATTGAAATGTTCTAAAGAAAACAAAACTTTCCTTTACAAAAGTAACAAAATAGAGAAAATAATGATTGAAGAGAGATTTGGTATTTGCTTTAGTGAAATAAGTCACTAAACAGAATTTTACAATCTAAATTACAGAGTACAAAAAGACACGTGTGCTGCAACCAATACGAGTACGACAGCGACCTCGACAAGTGCTTCCCGATCTGCAGCCTGGGATGCATCAACGGCACGTGCACCGACGTGGACACCTGCACGTGCACGCCCCCTCTCACTCTCGTCGGCCACTCCTGCGTGCCCTCCACATGCACCAGCTGCGAGCACGGAGACTGCGTGGCGCCCAACGACTGCAGGTGCCATAAGGGCTACATCAAATCCAATGGCACTTGTACACCGATCTGCAATGAAGTATGCGTGAACGGACGATGTGCCGAGCCTAACAAATGCAAATGTAATGACGGGTACAGAGCTGACCCGGACAATCCATTTAATTGTATCCCAATTTGTGAGCCCGAGTGTGTTCATGGAACCTGTACTGCTCACAACAAGTGCACTTGCAATGTGGGATATGAAAAAACCGAAAGCAGTTCAGTTTGTAAGCCTATCTGTGTCGGATGTGAATTTGGACAGTGTATAGCGCCGAACAACTGCTCCTGTTTTGAAGGGTACGAACGTATTAAGTCTAGCTGCAAGCCAAAGTGTACCTCTTGCACTAATGGAATCTGTGTTGCACCAAACATGTGCAAGTGCCTTGAAGGCTATGAACGAATAAACTCCACCTGTAAGCCGAAATGTAGCTCGTGTAGTAATGGTGTCTGTATTGCACCAGATACGTGCAAGTGTCTTGAAGGATACGAACTCGTAAACTCGACCTGTAAGCCCAAATGTAGCTCTTGCAGTAATGGTATCTGTATTGCACCAAATACATGTAAATGCCTTGAAGGATATGAACGGATAAACTCGGCCTGCAAGCCGAAATGTAGTTCGTGCATTAATGGTGTTTGTATAGCACCAAATATGTGCAAGTGCCTTGAAGGATATGAACTCGTGAACACAACCTGCAAGCCGAAATGTAGTTCTTGCAGTAATGGAGTATGTGTCGCACCAAACAAGTGCACCTGCATTAAAGGATATGAAAGCAGAAACTCGACGTGCAAGCCAAAATGTAGCTTTTGCAGCAACGGCGAGTGTATAGCGCCTGAGCAGTGTCTATGTCACACGGGATACCTCCTAAAAGAGAACGTCTGCACACCGATTTGTTCACCGGCTTGTACTAATGGACGCTGCTTTGCACCCAATGAATGCTCCTGTAATGATGGCTATGTAAAGAAAGAATTAGACAATAGTACTTGTTACAAGAGTTGCAACAAGCCTTGTGTGAATGGCACTTGCAATTTGGACGGAAAGTGTATATGTTTGGCTGACTTCGAATATGATGACAGCACAAATACATGTGTAGCTGTTAAACCGTAAGTCGCTAAAGCAGAACCTTTCTTAGTCATAGCAATATAAAATGCATGTAACATAACTGATGTGTTTTATTCCAGGATCGACTGCGAGTTGTGCGGCGGCAAATGTTCGGAAGATAAGAAAGAGTGTCATTGTGCCAACAAGACTCTTTGCACTTTTGGAATACCGGTGGCCCCTGCGGAGGTTGTTGCCGACGGCGTCAAGTAAGGCATCATCATCATTTATATTGACATGACCGTTCACAATGAGATGAAGGGCATAGTCGTGAACAATTGATAATTTTAGGATTTATACTCTAAAATTGGTGTTCCTGCTTAAAACCGTTTCATCAGACTTTAATTGTTATCTGGTAGTGTCTGCCTCGTTAGTGGTCCCAAGTGCTATTGTTGGCGGTGAGTTTCTGGGTTTGATTTCCAGTTTGGGAAAAGTTTTGTCAAATTTATCAATCAGTTTGTCAGAACCAAGACGGGGTCTGAAGTTTTGCTCGGTCGATGGAAATGGAGCCGCTTCCTAACATATGGAACCAAAATTTTTGACTAACTCTTTGGGGAAGGCAGGTGTGATATTGAGTAATGTTAAATATAGTTGCATCGTTATGCAACTGCCAATTCCATATTTGTGTAATGTATCTTGTTCTTGAGCACTTTCTCTTTTTTTTATCCGCGTCTATCCAAACATTTTTGTCAATGATATTCAGATGGTATTATTTGTAATTTCCAGAATGGCCAGTATGAATGTGACGATGATAGCGATAGGCGGCGCCACTCTGCTCCTCCTCATACTGGTGGTGGTCGTGATGCAGCGGATCTGGCACAAGAGGAACGAGTACGGGGAGAGCAAGCCAACCAATGAAAGTGAGTGTGAAAACCTTTGTTTTTGTAATACGTAACCTTTCCAACTGCGCCCGTCGAGTTATGACAACAACATTGTCAGTAGTCAGTACAAGAAATGATAACGTCTGTCAAAAATCTACAATTTAAACAAAGAGCGTCCATAGGACATTATGAGAAACACGGATGGGTTTTAGTCAACAAGAGTCTGACATTCCCTCTCCCCGCCCCGCCCAGAGCGGAAGAAGTCATTTTATGATTCCTGATGATGATCCTTAATAAAAAGTAAAATAAACTATAAACAAATTCCTCATGGGAAACCCAAACAACAACTTACAGCAGGCCCGGTTGTGACTTACTTCATTTTAAGGAATGGAAAGACATCACATAGCATTCTACACAAAAACGCAAAACTTTGTGAGGATGGATGAATGGATGTTTATACTCATGCATACATAAATATTAGTCTGGTTTAGCTTATCACAGGATATTCTCTATCCCGGTTTTGTGTTCCCGTGGAGTAATTAAGAACTTTGGTATATGCAGACAAAGCCGCGGGCAGAAGCTTGATTACAATAAAACTTTAGTCTAAGAGTGTTTGACCCGGACTATAGGAGACCGGCGGAAATATAGCCTCTAAGACATTCGCGTCAGGAAGTGCACGTGAAACGTGCTACACATATTCATACATTTTGAATGTTCTATTATGAGAATTATATTATCTCTCACGCCGACTGCGGATTGTTGCATTGTTAAGCGAGTAACTAAGTCATGCGCATGAACATCAATGGAATATTGATTTATAAATCATTTCTATGCTGTTGTCATTTCATGCTTTTACTTGTATGTATGTATTATCCAAACCGATTGTGGCTTTGGCGGCTAATCTTAGACCCACTTTCACAAAAATCAGTAGGTAAATACACTTAGTGCCTAAACATATATGTAGAACATCATTGCATCCCTGTCACATTGTTAGAAGGTAACAGAGACAGAATGATAATTTAAACACATTTAGCGCTAAATATCCTTAGTGATTTTGGTGAAAGTGGGTCCTTAATGCAGACTAGCCAAGTACGCAGGAGTTATTATTTTCAACACCCACCAATTTTCAAACTCCGGGCTGCTATTGAGAAATTCCTAAAGGTCAACCCTATAACACTTTTGGCCCGATCTGGTAATCGAACCCAGGACCTCTCACTCAGCAGTCGCGCTTGCGACCACGAGACCAACGGGGCAGTTAAAGTGAACACAATGCTAAAAACATTTGGAGGAATGACAAACAGGGTGTAAAGTTTCTCATCCTCCATAGAAAAGGGAGGATCCTTCGACCAGACAGGTGTTGTATCTGGTGGGCTACTGCCCGACGGTTATTGTCGGGATTTTTGTATTATGCTAATGTCGCGGAGTACTTTGATAGCGCGATCTAGGAAAGTCAGTTTTGCCGTAGTAGTTTGCAGGCTGTGCGATAGATGTCGCTACAAACGTGTAATTTTCAGCTGTCGATTTACACTCGGCTTATAAAATCATTTCTATCAATTTCCAGGCTCACCTTTCGGCGGTGGCAGTGTGGTATACCATCACACAGCTGCAAATACGCTGATCTATCCAAGAACGAGTGGAGGGTCCTTCCCTAACGAAGGCTCCGACGAGGAGGCGACGACCGAAAACTTATTACGAAGCGAATCTCAACTACCTTAGACTGTACCTGCCTGCATCGAACTCATCGATGCTCTAGTTAAGCTTAATATTTAGGATCTAAGGAGATAAAGAAGTTATTACTAAAGTGGCCTTTTTATTGTGTCTTTAATAGATAATGATATTTATTTATTTATTTATAATTATAAGCACTCAGCAATATAATACATAGTTCATCTGTCTATCAGTGGATGAATTTTGTAATCGAACAAGTACTTCTTGAGATAATATACAAAAAATAAACGAACAAACTTTATGATCTTAGAATAGCGTAGCGACACGCCCCGGCTGTGGTCGGAGGCACGAACCATTAAACTGAACGTCACATTCTAATTGGATTCTCTTACGTATTTTTTAAGAAAATCTAAAATCCAAATACCCAACTTTTTCAGTGAGTCTTGTGAAAAAGTAATTACTTTTAGGCGTCGCCTGGTGTGAAAATGGGCATCCTAAGCCTTTCATATGAATATGGAACATGTTTTAATTTTTTTAAGATGGTAAGCGTTGGATCGTCTTTCAGCTGCCACTGCGCCAAACCGTGCCATGATACAAGACATACTGTGCTCATCTAGTTTAACACAGATCTCAGTCCAAATGAGTGGATTCAGATAATAAACGAGTGCAATACAGGACAACACCGTATCGCACTGTAGTGTGGACAGGAAGGACGCAAGATTATAATGCTTCCTTCCGACTGCAATTTTATTATGCAGTCAGTTACAGCTTACGTCATCATATGTGCAATATTTATGGTGTTCCCAACTTTGACCCCCGAGTTGCGATAAACAACTAACTAGCTGTTTGTGATGTTTTTTTTTTGCTATTTTAAGAAACAAGGTGAACGAATCATTTGCTGCAGTTGGCAATCGTGTACAATTTGTTTTTCAAAAGTTGTCAATTTTGTGAACAATAGTTGTTCCGTCTGCGTAGCACCTTAGTTCGTTCTGTACGGGGTTTCTGAAAACAAAATTCAGACATCATTTCCATTGTTGACAATTTTCGACATTGACTATCACTGAGCTGAGATTGTGAATAGATTTTGAATGTTTTTAATTTTAATTAGTAGAAATAACTTTCAGGTCTCCAGACAAATGCCAGGTAATAATTTCCTTCACAGTAATAGAAGACCGAAGAAAAAGATCCTTACTGATATTATAAATGCGAAAGTAACTCTGTCTGTCTGTCTGTCTGTCTCTTCTTCACGCCTAAACCACTGAACCGATTTCAATGAAATTGGGTACAGATATAGTCTGGGACCCGAGAAAGGACATAGGATAGTTTTCATCCCGGAAATCCCCCGGGAACGGGAACTATTAATCCACGCGGACGAAGTCGCGGGCAAAAGCTAGTTTATAATAAATACAAAGACCAACACGTGTACTTACCAATATGTTTGTCCAGATCTATTAAGGATAGACGGGGCCAGAAAGGGCCAGTGACCGCCAGGGTTAGTTCGAAAGAGTTACCGCGACACTGGAACGGAAAGGGAATTAGGAGAGGAACACGGAAGGGTTTAGTCTGACTGAAAGTTATTCAAAACTGAATTCCTTAAAATAATGAATTTGTGCATCGAAGAAAATGAAGCTCATTTCGAGCATGCAATTAGTAAACGTACCTACTCGTTTTTTTCGTTCAAACAAAATAAATTTAGATTGAAATTTCATTGTTTTTGTCTAATTTAGTTTACCATGTTTGCAGAGATTTGATCCTTATGATTGACCCTATCGATTGGTTCCATAAAAGTACAGGATGCAATTTATTCGGATGTAGTCGGTTCGATTCCTAGGCGGGGCAAGCGTATTTTCAAAATTATTTAAATGCAGTTTTGTTTCTTTTTAAAAATAAAGGAATGTTTCCTTTGAGTAAAATTTGCTAACTTAAGTATTTAGAGTACTTACCCTCCAGGTAGCATTATAAAATTCCACCCTGTATATTCGACCTTCCTCGAAAAATAGGCTATCCAACACGAAAAGAAGTTTTCAAATCGGACTGGTAGTTCCTGAGATTAGCGCGAACAAACAAACAAACTCTTCAGCTTTATAATATTAGTATAGATATAGTGTAGATTATTTTATTTCATTACTATTGAATGACTCCTTATCATTCAGGAATTGTTTTTGATATTCCTATAAAACTAGGCATTCAGGAAAACGGGGTAACAGTAACGAGGACTTATTGATAGGACAACTACGAACTATAGTGAACAATGTTGCCACTTAAAGCACGTGTTGTTCTTTTAGCAATATTAGTAGCCCAGTTCTTCGTCAACTGCGTTTCATTAGCATTACGTGATAAAGGTGTTTGCGAAGAAAACACGTAAGTCTTTTATTTTTAAATCATTCAAGATAAACTAATGTAATAGTTAAATCTTGATAAGTTTTCAAATTTATCGGCACAAATAATTTTACGTTTTATTTAGTTTACGAATTTTCAAAGTACTTTGTTAACGTAATAATCTTTTTTATTTTCTCACTAGCCTCAGCTGGTCGGCGTCAACTGGAAAGGTACATTTCACTTTTTTCTTACTTTTAATTAGCTATCGCAGTTTTTAAAGCTAACTCACTTTCACAATATAAAATTACAGGAGATAAGAAAAAGGTTACTTTGCTGTAACCAATATGAGTACGACGGTAATCTGGACCGATGTGTGCCGATCTGCAGCCTGGGATGCATCAACGGCACGTGCACCGATGTGGACACGTGCACGTGCACGCCGCCGCTCACTCTCGTCGGCCACTCCTGCGTGCCCTCCACATGCACCAGCTGCGAGCACGGAGACTGCGTCGCGCCCAACGACTGCAGGTGCCATAAGGGATACATCAAATCCAATGGCACTTGTAAACCGATTTGCAATGAAGTGTGCGTGAACGGACGATGTGACGAGCCTAACAAATGCAAATGTAACGACGGCTACAAAGCTGACCCAAACAATACATTTAATTGTAATCCAATTTGTGACCCCGAGTGTGTTCATGGAACCTGTACTGCTCACAACAAGTGCACTTGCAATGTGGGATATGAAAAAACAGAAAGTAGTTCAGTTTGTAAGCCTACTTGTGTCGGGTGCGAATTTGGACAGTGTAGCGCGCCGAACAGCTGTTCCTGTTTTGAAGGGTATGAACGCATAAACTCAACTTGTGAGCCAAAATGTAGCTCTTGCAGTAACGAAGATTGTATCGCACCTGAGCAGTGTCGCTCTCCAATTGCTGACACATTGGCAGAGGAGGGTTACACACCCATGTGTGCTTCGCCTTGCATCGGAAATTGTCTGATATTCAACCAGTGCTTCTGCAATGATTCTGGGTATAACTTGGTGTGCTCCGTTACATGCAGCCATGGGTACTGCACTCCACCAAACAACTGCACATGCAAACCCAAGAAAAAGGGTACAATATTTAACTTTTAATGTAATGTAATGTCATTTTTATTAAATGCTACAATGATTGTTTTTGTCTATTTTTTCTTTAGCTTACCCAATAGAATATTGAATATATTAAGGTCTTATAAAGCCATAGATAATTGGCCCTCTATGGCATCTGAAATGACTAGCCTATTATTCAACTTCAGAGGGAGTTACTAAATAGTAGGACATTGAATAACAATACCTGCCTTTAATTATACCATAAAAGGGCAAAGCAAACTTCTTATGCAAAAAGGCACAAGCATTACATAGCAACACGCTTGCCCGAATTGGTGATTCCAGCTTTAAATTAATTATAAGTCTAGGTTTCCTCACGAGGTTTTTCGTTGATAGCAATGTGTACAAGTCCAGGCAATCTGACGGTAGATGTCGTGCAGCGTACAAATACATCAAGCTAGGTGATAACGTAACTTAGTTATGAGTATAATGACATGCTAGATGGCCTAATTGCGACAAGGGAGTGCAGTTTTTGTGTGAACATTCCTTCTGATAGCCTCCCTGTATTACAACTACAGACTTATCTTTAAAGTATTTGATTCAATACAAGTATGTTATTCCACTTTCCACGCGGACTGTCCGCGTTGTATCTGCTACAAAGTACAACGGATAAAATACATTTAACGTAGCTTAAAGTTACAAATATTATGTTCATCACTGTGTTTTCTTTTCTTTTGGACCATACCTGCATATCTGGCAACAGAGATAAATATTGAAAATGAAAGTTGGCACAATTTTTGTATGCAGACTTCAAATGTCTAAATTTAAATTTAAACACCTTCGCAACCCCTACACTTTACACGCTACAATAAAACAGTGAAAAGAAAAGCGACTAAATGCTTTCATTTGTTTTACCTTAAGAAAGTTTTGATTGTAAATAAACGAGTACTTAGGTAATCATTCAATTTTTTTTAGGTATAGATGTCACCGGAAAATAACAAGATCCGTAAGTTTATCAATTTACTAGGAAGTTTATAAACTTTCGTAAGATTCTAAACGGGAGATAAATTGTAATATTTTACGTCCACATTTTCGTAAATTTATCAATTTCCGACGTCATACGGTAAATTTATAAACTAACGAATATCTATTCGTAAGATTTTATATGGTTCGACCAATCACAGAAACTCTTTTAAATATACGATCTTTGAAATACGTAAAATAACACACTGCTCTCTGATTGGTCAATGTTCATAGTGGCAATGCTTGTATCCATAGGAGGAAGGAGAAGTGACACGTCACAGCCAACCAATCAGATCGCGCGTAGCGTTTGGTTACTGCTTACTTATTATTTTACGAGTGAGTTCAGTAAGTTTATCAATTTACGAAAATGTGGACGTAAAATATTACAATTTATCTCCCGTTTAGAATCTTACGAAAGTTTATAAACTTCCTAGTAAATTGATAAACTTACGGATCTTGTTATTTTCCGGTGACATAGACATAATTAAATGTTCAAAATATGTTATGACTGGTTGCGGTTGATAGTGCATACACATGTGTGTATCGAGCAAGGTCGTGGATTAGCTGTCAGAATCATTCCCACAATATGTAGGTCCCGTCAGCAACAAAAGTAGATTAACATTTCAGATTTTTAAATCCTTATTATTGAGCACAATATCAAAGGAAATAAGAAATGGATCTAAAATTAAGATAAAATGAACTCAACAAACGAACTTAGGTATTGTCTAAAATTCTCAATGGCAGTGGACTGTGTTATTTCGTGTCACTTTAAATGTTATGTAAAAGTAACATTATTAATGGACTTTTATTGCTGACCGTACTCATAATTTTCAGTGATTATGAAGATATCAGACAATAGGAAGAACCCATCCTGTTTAAAAAAATATTACTTACCTACTGCATTTTGTATAAAACTCCCAATTTAAAGGAAGAGCGCCATTTGAGCTTATATAAGCGCCAGAATGGGGACTCCAGTGACATTGCTTTTAATTGTTTTATTGCAATTATTTACCATTAATCAAGTGGAAAGTCAAATTTGCTCTTACATAACATGGTAAGCAAATATATTGTATTTTAAACTTAAAACTCAATAAGCTAAGCTCCATTTCCTATTGGAAAACCTACAGTTTACAGATTGATTATTTAGAAACACCGCCACCAAACCGAGCAGCTGTGATGAACTGCAGGATTAGCTTTGGAGCAATCTCTATTAGTTCATCCGGGCCTAAAATGTGTTTGCCCAGATGATTGTTGCGCTTGTGGATTAGTGCTCCGCATTCCCCCAGAAGGTGAAGTGGTGTTTCGTCAGCCTCCTCACAGCGTCTGCAGGTCCGCGTAGCGCTTAGCTCCATGTAGAACATGTGGCCACTACAATGCGCCAGTTAATCCAACCGAGTGCTAGGATCTGGTTATGAAGTCTTCTGTTATAGGCTTTGATACAAGCTTTCGAGTGTAGCATGCCTCGCGATTCGTTTCATAATTTAATGGAAGTTTCTAGGCATGATTTGGTCAGGGTGCTCTGAGCTAGTATGCCACAGAAAGCTCGGGTCCCTGCTGCGAGTTATTAGCCCCTGCCCTCGCAAGCTCATCGGCACGTTCATTACCACACTATTGTTTACTCTATTTTTATTACCTAGAGGCTTTAATTGAGAGAAGAGGTCTTTGTCCACCAGTGTGACAGTAATAGAACTGTATTAAATTATTTATTTATTTTAATAAAATATTAAAATGAATTTACCTCATAAAACTAATTTCGCTCATTATGGAAAATAAATAAAAATAAGTATTGAACTAATATAATTTTTATAAGTAGGTACATCTTTCATTGAACGTATTCATTTGTTATTTTTAAAGGAAGTTCAGTCCAGTAAGAGTGACTTACTGGCGTACATACATGGTCACGCAGAATAAACCCGACTGTTTGTTTAACTGTGAGAAAATAACAACCATTCGCAGCCAACTGGCGATTCGCCGTGTTGACGTGAGTTAAACTGCAGTAGTATTACTATCCTAGTCATCATCTTCCTGTCATCTCATCTGCCTAGCCTTTTCCCAACTATGTTGGGGTCGGCTTCCAGTCGAACCGGATGTAGCTGAATATCAGTATTTTACATGGAGCGACTGCCTATCAGACCTCCACAACCCAGTAATGGGTAATACGATACTCTTGGTAAGACTGGTTGTCAGACTTTCTGGCTTCTGACTAACAGTAACGACTGTCAAAGATCTACAAATGACAGCCGGGACCAACGGCTTTACGTGCTTTCCGAGGCACGGAGGAAACTCGCTATGTTGGTAAATGGTCACCCATCCATAGACCAACCTCGGCAAGCGTGGCTTAACCCGGTCTATGCGGCTGTAATTATTTAGCCACGAGCTCCTCATCATCATCAGCATCATCTTCCTATCCATATCCCATTTATCTTGGGGTCAGCGCAACATGTTACTATGGAAGTAGAACAATAGTATTATCAACATCATCTATTTCCTATTAATATTATTACAAAGGCGAAAGTTTGTGAGGATAAATGGATGGATAGATGGATGGATGTTTGTTACTGATTCACGCTTAAACGGCTGAACGGAACTGGATGTTTGGCACATATATAGATTATCGTCTGGAACAACACATAGGATACTTCTTATCCCGGTAAAATGTATGGTTCCCGTGTAACGTAGTACGTTGTTTATTTTAAAAACTTAATTTAAATTCTAATGAGAGCGCGCGCCGCGCGCGGACGATCACTGCTTGGGCCACGGAAACCTGTTTTGCCGGACTAATCCCTACCATCGCTGGGTCGGCGAGCTGTCACGGATCTCGAAGCCGGTAGAACAGACTAGAAGACCACTCACTGCGACGTGACCGCGAACAGCTGATCGCTACTATCTCTGAATTACGGTCGTACATTTTGACCACAGTTATTAAAATTGCCTTCGATTTTTACTGCGAAGTGTACCACAGTATTGAGTGTATCTAAGTACATCTTATTAAATTCAGTGTAACCCCATATCGGGTGAGTGTTGCAAAACTTATTTTAACTAGTTTTAAGTAATCGTTGCATGACTTGCTAAATTTTCTGTGTGTAATAGTACCATCTTAGAACACCTGAATGGTGCACTCGTATTAACTGAGCTGGTGTATCAACGGTGATTGTTATATTTATACTATTATGTTCCACCGAATCTCCGTAACTTAAGTGTGACGTATTTTGACCTTTTTGACCTTTCTATTATATTATCTTCACCCTATTTATTTTCCTTGTTTAAATTAGTTTGGTGAATTGTAGTTACTCAAGGATTATTATTAAGTAATTGTAATCTTCTGTTCATCATTTCTGTAATTTTTCTTCTACCTCACACTTCTAAATATCATTTTTCTGCTTAATCATGCTTTTAAATTGTACCACGCTGCCTAGACTGCCTCATCTCGACGACTACTTAGTGCTAGGTTACCACTTTCCTTTTTAGTATGTTGAGTGGCAATCGGGATGTTGCAGTCGCAGAATGGATTCGGGCATTTTCTGATGCAAGCAATTACCGAATTCCAGGGTTCCATCCTACCCGTATATTCCACGGGCCTACCAGTGTATTCGGGACGTTCCTGCCGAAGCTGCTGAGCGGCTACTACCCCCGGTCTTCGACGGTCGTCCGCCATCCGAGACGCTGACTGCGGAACCCGCGCCTGCCGACTACTAATGCAGGATAGTGGTGTTCCTTCTCGGCGAACTACAAAACTACGTGCGCTCGATATTCTGTACTCACACCCGGCTCAACCGAACCATTTTGTGTTTTATTGAATAGAGTTTGTTGGTCTACTTATATCTTCTTTTATTTTGTTAGGCGTACTACCTACCGCCTACGTTACACCCGTGGAATATGAATTGTCGCGGGCAGAAGCTTGTAATTAAATATATTTTATTATATTTCAGAGATTAGTAAGCACGCGGATGAATACCTGTTGTGCCGGTTACATGCAGGATCGTCATTCTTTTATGTGAGTTAGTTTTTATATAAGAATCCAGTAGGATTCGTAGGGTTACTATGTTGCGGGTCTGTGGACGGCGAGCAATGGGTAGGTCACCGTCCGTACGTTAACTAACGACAGACCGTGTCGACGACGCCGCGACGGCGCGTTCGCGTTCCACGCGCGCCTCAAAGAGATGTCAGCAACTTGGAAGGGGCCACTAAGGGCCAATGCCTGCCGGGGCTGCGGGTTGTTCGAAAGAGATATCGCGCCCCCGGATTGCAAAGGGCACATGAAGGAACATAGATGGGTTTTAGTCAGTAAAAGTCTGACACTACCTCCCGTCCCGGCCAGGGCGGGGGAAGTTATTTGATGATTTCCCATCTATAAAAACAAGGGTTACTATGTTACTATTATAATATTATTATCCCACTTTTACCCTACTTAATGCTATTAAGTAGGGTGTACAATTTTTTTTAAATGTTAATCACTCACACATAGGTTTTTTTTATTTCATTTTACCCCCCCTTATTGAAAAACCCTTCTCTTAATTTCATAAAAAACCAAAAACTACATAGATGATGATTATTTTATCTTATATATTTTTCAGGCTCAGCTGCAAGTCAATGTGTTCCGAACCATGTATTAATGGTTACTGCAAGGGTCCAGAACAATGTGGATGTAAGAGCGGCTATATACCTGATCCAAACAATCAGCATAACTGCCTATCACTCGGTGATACTCATCCATGTAGCAATGAAACTAATATTGAGTCAAATACTTGTCAGTGTGGGAAGGGACATCGATTAGTTGATGGAATGTGTTTCCCAGTTTGTAGTGAGCCCTGTGTCGGAGGCACGTGCGTGGCTCCAGATGTCTGTGAATGTTGGCCAGGGTACGACAGAACGGGCCCCAATGTGTGTGTGCCTCACTGTACCAACTGTTCTCATGGAAGATGTCTTGGGCCAGAGCATTGTATCTGTGACCCAGGATACGATAAAACTTCAATCGGTGAAACCATGACTATACGATTCAGTTCTTGCCAGCCAATTTGTACCAAACCCTGCGTTAATAGCACATGTATCGCCCCAGACACCTGCCAATGTTTACCAGGATATAAATTGGGGGGAAAAAATACGTGTACTCCTCACTGTTCAGACTGCTCTCATGGGAGCTGTGTTGAGCCTGAGACTTGCGTCTGTGACTCTGGATTTAAAATGACTCAAATAAATGGAACCACGAAAACTTCTTGCCAACCAATTTGTACCAAACCTTGCATCAATGGCACATGTACTGTCCCAGACATCTGCGAATGTTTACCGGGATATACAAAAAGAGGTGAGAATACCTGTTCTCCTCACTGTTCCAGTTGTTCTCATGGAACTTGTATTGCACCGGAGACCTGTGTCTGGAACTCGGGATGGAAAGTGACTCAAATAAATGGTTCCATGATTATTTCCTGCGATCCAATATGTACTAAGGCCTGTGTGAATGGCACGTGTATTGCCCCAGAGACTTGCAAATGTCTTGATGGCTACAAAGAAACTAGCGAGAACACATGCGCGCCTCACTGTGCTAGCTGTGTTAATGGAAATTGTGTTGGTCCTGAGACTTGTATCTGTAACACAGGATGGGAAATCACTAAAATAAATGGAACCATATCATGCCAGCCAATATGTAGCAAACCTTGTGTGCAGCACAGCACATGCGTTGCCCCGCAGACTTGCAAATGTTTTGATGGGTACAAATTATCGAAGAATTTAGTTTGCGAACTGCATGTTCCTGCTGCAAATGTCACCAATATTGACAGTAATGTGACTAATGTGGAACAGGTGGATGCCTAATATATTGGTACGTAAATTTTTTTTTTTAGGCTACTTTATTTTTATAATAATAATAATAAATAATAAATATCTTGGGACAACTCACACACGGCTATCTGATCCCAAGCTAAGCAGAGCTTGTGTTATGGTAACCAGACAACTGATATTATACATACTTAAAGAAGGCACCATTACAAATGCGTTACAGGACTTGTGTAAAAATTATAATTTAAAAATTCACATTAATGTCCCTACGCGCAAACTATCTTGTATTGACCATATATTGAGCAATATTGACAATGCAACTGCAACCGTACTACCTCTGCATCTCTCAGACCATGACACTGCACAAATGTTAAGCTTTCCTAGTAAACATCAACCATTGAAATCGCCGGAATACTACATCTATAAAAGAGATTTTAACAAGGACAATGTACGGAAATTCAAAGAATGCTTGCAAAATCTCTATTGGTCTGACATCTATGCAAACACCACTGATGCACATTATGCATTCAATGATTTTCATGAATTGTTCTGCCTATTTTACCGTCTGTGTTTTCCTAGGGTAAGAGTCAAGATCAATAGTAACAATAAGTGCACACAAAAGTGGATTAGCAACGGTTTAAGACAAAGTTGTAAAACTAAACGTAACCTGCGCTACCAGTACTATAAAAATAAAAACCTAACTAATAAAACTAAATATATAAATTACTCAAATCTACTGAAAAAATGTATTTATAGTTCCAAAAAGAACGCGAATATAAGTTATATCAATAAGCATGATAATAAGTGTAAAGCGACATGGCGCGTCATACAAAGCGAAATTAATAATATTAACCCTAAAAATAATATAGAAAGTGTAAAGATAAACGATACTATAGTTACAGACCCTGTGGAGATAGCTTCAATATTTAACGACCATTACGTTAACCTACCGCCTTCACCTACACAAAAAAATGTCGACCCAAACTTTAGGAAAAATAGTAATGTTAACTCAATGTTTCTGAAACCAATGTTGGAAAGTGAAGTGAGCCAGGAAATAATGTCACTACGCAACACCAAAGCTGAAGGCTACGATGAAATTAACACGAAAATCATAAAAGCCTGCTGTAATGAGCTGACTGGTGTTTTAACTCATTTAATTAATATGTCGTTCTTGTTAGGAGTATTCCCGGAAAAATTAAAATTATCAATAGTAAAGCCCTTATTCAAAAAGGGCGATATATATGATATCAATAATTACCGTCCTATTACTTTAATACCCATCTTATCGAAAATATATGAAAAATGTATGTATAAAAGACTGATTGACTACTGCAACAAATTTAAAATTATAAGTAGTGAGCAGTTTGGCTTCCAAAAAGATAAATCCACTACGTTAGCTATTTATTCTCTTATGGAAACTATACTCACACATATTAATAATAACCATCTGACTACAGCACTGTTCTTTGATATGTCCAAAGCCTTCGATTTGGTGTCACACGATATACTGCTTCAAAAGTTAGAAACAATTGGGATTAGGGGACCTGCAATTCACTGGATATCCAGCTACTTAAGTAACAGGCAGCAATGTGTTATTATCAGTAAAATTAACGAAATCAAAGACATCACATCATACTCATCAGAATACAAACACAATAAATACGGCGTCCCCCAAGGTAGCGTACTAGGGCCAATATTATTCCTTTTATATATAAATGATATAATAAAAATAACTAATCACAAATGCATCTTATTCGCTGACGATATATCCATAATTGTGACATCTGATAAAAAACATAATACTATTACAGACCACGAGACTGACATTAATAACACTATTGACATACTACTACACTGGCTTTACATACACCATTTGAAAATAAATTTAGACAAATCCGTATACATACAATTTAACCAATCTAATAACAATAAAAATAATATCAAACTTAAGATAAATAAAATTAAACAAGTAACACATACAAAATTTTTAGGAGTTATAATTGATCAAGATATAAACTGGAAGGAACACGTAAATAACATCTGTAGTAGAATTAATAAATTTGTATACGCTTTGAGGCAAGTTAAACATGTAACAAACATAAAAACTGCTGTTATATCTTATCATGCATATGTTGAGTCGTTACTACGCTACGGTCTTGTTATGTGGGGAAATAGCACTGATCTAAATAGAGCGTTCATCGCTCAAAAAAAGTGCCTAAGATCAATTTATGGACTTCAGCCGGATGATACATGTCGGCCAATATTTAAAAAACTTGGTTTGTTACCGCTTCCATCTCTCTACATTTTCGAATTATGTGTGTTTGTGACCAAGAATAAACAATTATTCAAGAAAGCAAGCGAGGTATGTGCTCGTAGCAGACGTGATCCTCATAGACTGGTGTTAAATGATTTACCAAAGCTAACCAAATATAATAAAAGCTGTCTAGCAATGTGTGTGCGTACTTATAATAAAATACCAAACCATCTCAAACTATTAAATGTAAGACTATTTAAAAATAAATTATACAAATGGCTGAATGAGTGTAGCTTTTACAGTTTGAAAGAATTTATGGATAAAAAATATTGACATTTTATTCTAACATTAATGTAGGTACTTAATTATGATTTACCTGTAACAAAATTTTTGCATGCTATGTTTCATCTTAGCTAAACATGTTTGTGCTATAACCTATACTTAACACCATTGTATACCATGTTTTACGCAAATAAATTATTTTATTATTATTCCATTTATTTATTTATCTTACATATTAATTACATTTTTAAATATTACTATAAAAAAATAAAAACATTTAAAAATATAAAAAATAGTAGCCCACCGGCATCGGGAACAGGGTCCAAGCCACCGATGGTCAGGGCTCCTGAGAAAGGAATCTCCTAACAATACGTGCCGTGTCTAGGAGTACCGCTTTCTGAATCAAGCCCTTGATCCAACCGCCCAACGAGAGCCTCCTTAGGTGTTGGTCGAGGCTCTTGGCTATTATGCCATTGGCCGTCACGACTATCGGCACAATGATTGCCGTATTCACATCCCACATGTCGACAACCTCGCGAGCCAGATCAAGATACTTAATTTGTTTATCTTTCTCAGCTTTCACGAGGTTCTCGTCATGCGGGACAGTAATATCAACGATCACTGCGCGACGCTCTAATCGATCTACCACCACTATGTCAGGCTTATTGGCAACAATAGTCCTGTCAGTGATGATAGATCGGTCCCAATATAACGTGATATGACCATTTTCAAGAACTGGGTCGGGCACATATCTATAGTATGGTACTTCCGATTCCACAAGGCTGTATTTCAGAGCAAGTTGCTGGTGAATAATCCTGGCTACAAGGTTGTGTCTATGTAAGTAGTCTCCGTTAGCCAGACGAGAACACCCAGATATAATGTGACGGATTGATTCCCCGGGACGATGGCATGCCCGACAAATGTCAACCGTACCGTCCTTCACAATATATCTCCGGTAATTGTTCGTCATCATAACTTCGTCCATAATAGCACAGACAAAACCTTCGGTTTCCCCAAAGAGGTCACCAACGCGCAGCCAGGATACGGACGCCTTGAAGTCTACATCCGGCCCATGTAGGGCCCGGTAGTAGCGCCCGTGAAGCTCCTTGCTCTTCCATACCTCCATGCGATCATTAGTATCTAATACTATAGGTTTGCGCCAGTTCTCATTCGCTAAAGAGAGCGGGGTGAGGCCCTTGTCCACTGAGACCACATCTCGGTGCATCCCCACGTCAGCTTCTAGGAAGTATTCCCTGAGACTGCATATCTCACGGTTGTGCAGGGTCTTAGCATTTAAGAAGCCTCGACCACCACACTTCCGCGGGATATACAGTCTCATTACTGACGACCTTGGGTGATGCATCCGATTTGCGGTCAACAGTGAGCGAACCCTCCTATCCAGGGCGTCAAGCTCTGTCTGAGTCCATTTGAGTATGCCGAAAGAGTACATCAAAACCGGCATGACCCAACCGTTGAAGGCGCGCACCTTATTTCCGCCTGATAAAAGACTATTTAAAACTTTATTCAGGCGGCCAAAGAAGCGCTCCTTCAACGATTGCTTCATGTCAGTAGCATTGATGCCCAACGCTTCCGACATACCCAAATATTTGTAGTTTTCAGTTGAGGAAAGGGATCTAAGGTTTATGAAATCCGAGAGTTGGGTTCCCACAGATTCCATAATCTCTCCTCGCTTCACATGCATGACTGCACATTTGTCCACACCAAATTCCATCCTGATGGCACTACTGAAAGTTTTTGTTACCTTCAGTAGCTCCATCAATCGCAAATTGCTGGGGGCAAAGAGTTTCAGATCATCCATGTAAAGGAGGTGAGATATGACCTGACCACCTCTTCTCAACCGATAACCCAGCCCCGAACCCTCCAGCAGTGTACTTAGAGGGTTCAAGGCTAAACAAAACCACAGTGGACTCAGACTATCGCCCTGAAATATACCACGCTCGATCTTTATTGGTTCACTGTTCTCTCGGATTTGCCGACATCCTGGATAGCGTAAGACCGTCCTCCATTGCCCCATACACGACATCAAGAAGGTGCGCAGAGTTGTATCTACTTTATACAATTCCAGCACCCTCATGAGCCATGTATGTGGCACCGAGTCGTACGCCTTTTTATAGTCTATCCAACATATAGACAGATCCTTTCGAGAACGGCGAACCTGCTGGTTAATGGCCATATCAATGAGGAGTAGCTCCTTAGTACCACGGGACCCATTTCTACATCCATTCTGAGAGACAGACATGATAGCATTGTTATCAATATGATCATTGATTTTAGCTCTCAAAATAGATGTAAGAACTTTATAGACCGTCGGTAAACATGTGATCGGTCTATAATTTTTGGGTTCCGTAGTACTACCCGATTTATGGAGCAGGTGGGTTATACCAGTTGTTAAGAACTGGGGCAACGATCCAGACTCTAAGGCTGACTGGAACTGGGATGCCAAGCGAACGTGTGATCTTTGGAACCACTTGATCCAAAAGTTGTGCAGTCCGTCCGGCCCTGGAGATTTCCAGTTAGGCAACGGACGAACTGCACGAGCTACGTCCTGGGGGCTAATTGTAATTTCCCCCATCTGTGGTATTGGATCACACATTCGTTCAACCTCCCGGGTCCAATCGCCCTCAGCGTGGCTGACAGGTACCGACCAGATGCTGCGCCAAAACGAACTCATGGCATCATCATCCGGCAGGCGCGCATCAGTCACACCTTGGTCTGGCCGCTCCCAAGCCCTGTAAACCCACCTTTCATCGCTCTGGAATGTGCGATTCAGGGTGTATCGCTCCACTCGCCGCTTGTACCGACGAATACGGCTTGCCCATGCACTTATCTTCTGCTTCAGGAAGTCAATACGTTCTGTGACGCGGGACAAATAATCTCGAGGATTAATATCAATCCCCGAAAATGCCCGCCTCACAAAACGCATCACTCTAGGGCGAGTATTGCCCTCCCTGAAGCAGATTAGCTTGCCAATGAGTGCTCTAGCCCTATCAATACGAAGCTCAATCCTGGACTGCCATGCTGGTACGGCCGGTTTTGGTCGTGCAGTTCCATCACTGGGAAATTTGACGTGGGCTACACGACATGCCGCTACAGCCGCGCAGTACAAGATTGAGTGGGTATCGACAAGGTCTACGCTGCCATCAAAACAATTTGACAGCTGCGAATCTAGAGCACACACCAACGCTTTATTTTTGTTGTGCATAGGCAAACGTGGTAGTCGTGGTCTAAGCTCAGGCGGTGTGGAGCGATACTCCCGGAAAGCATCCTCCAAAGCACTCCTCAACTGTTCATTACATTGGGAACTCACGGAAATAGCCACGCCATCATCCTCTTCATCAACGCGTTCAGGTCGCGGTGAAGCACTGTGTAGACTTTGCGATTGCACCGCGACTGTGTGCTGTGACAAAGTAGGTGTAACATGAGTACTCCGTGATTCGAGCCTAAGTCGATCAAGCACAGTATTATCCAACATATGATTACGTTGTATAACCCGTACCTGATCCGATAGTCGCTGTG
The DNA here is from genome assembly GCA_932526535.1 of Caradrina clavipalpis. Classification (NCBI taxonomy): domain Eukaryota; kingdom Metazoa; phylum Arthropoda; class Insecta; order Lepidoptera; family Noctuidae; genus Caradrina; species Caradrina clavipalpis. Next base: position 1,195,295 of record OW052096.1, read on the forward strand.
CCGATACGTTGACAGTTGGCTCAAGCACCTGAAACAGAGAGAGCATCCGACCACGGTACGCAGTCAGGTTACTTCCCCCCTCTGTAGCCCCAAAGTATGAGCGCATGACACTTTCATTAATGGACTGTGTCCATCTCATGCGCTGCACACTTCCACCGGTGGCGGGGACCCTATCAGAGGCCAGTGGGCCTCGGAGTCCCAAACCCCCCGGCGGCCGGCGTCCTCCCCGTCGACGAACAGGTGGTGGCGTCGTCGGCGCCATTATTATTATTATTATTATTATTATATAATTTATAAATATATACATATTATAGATAAATCACACCCAGACACAGAACAAACAATCATGCTCATCACACAAAGTTTGTCCTGGGTGGGAATCGAACCCACGACCTCCGGCTTAGCAGTCAGGGCCGCTAACCACTAGACCAACAGGCCCGTCATAATTAACATTTTTAACTGCGGGGTTTTAAAATATTGAAATAATAATAAACTATGTCTGATCTCCTCTGTCCGTACGTGTTTTTATTTAAATATGTAATCCGTTGCGGAGTTTAAAAGATCTAAGCGTAAAGACGGCAGGAAGCGACATTGTTTTGTACTTTATAGAGATAGCGTAAACGCTACAAACAATATCCTTCTGAGATTTATCTTAGAGGGATATTCTCTTAAAATAAGGCTGTGTACCCCTCGTGTACCACCTACATCCTCGGAAGTTAACTCTGCTACCAAACTACCAGCTCAAAAAGTACACACACTATGTGTGTGTTCGCCGGTTTTCATCCCCGATAAGTTACGTGTTTGGTTTCGTTCGGTCATAGCGTAATGTTATAGCTTATACCTTAATGTTATACCTTATGAATCTGGCTATCATACTCAAAAATATTTTTTCCGATCCGATTTGTAGTTCTAGAGATTTTGCGTTTAAACAAACAAACAAACAGCCTTTTCACTTTTATTATATTAGTATGGTTTTAATTAAAGTTATCGTTAAATAAGTAAGGCACATTTTCCTTAGTTAAAGTTCATTGCTGCACGTGCTCCCTAAATAATCTTTATAACTTTTTGTTCCACAGATGGTGTCCGGAGGCAAGTCTAAAGAAATAAGACGAAATATTGTATTATTGTTTTTAACTACCTTATAAATAATTATGGTTGTAAAAAGACACTTAAACTGCCGAAATTTACTTGATTTGTTTTTTACCAAATCATGTTTTAAATGTCATAACTACCCCTGTACTGTTGCGGACTACCAAAACATTTTCTTTTCCCAGTTAAAATAAAAGTTGTTTCAAAGCAATTTTTATTTTATTTTGACGGGCAGTATGCGTAGTAACGGCTATGTTTTGTGTCTTTTTACTCATTTAACAATAATAATCACCGTAATGTTTTTTTATGTTTGTTAATATTTAAAAATACAATTCATATTGTAGTAAGAAAATAAAGAGAATATCAATCATTTTAACTACTGAACTTAAATGATTAAGAATCTCAAAGGTACAATGGTTACCTACCTCTGTATTACAGTTCATACAAGTCAGTGCACAGACGCAGGTGAACTCTCTCTTCCTTCACTCCCATAATAGCCCCATGAGAAGGTAATTTCATGGCTGCCTTGTTAGCCTAGTGTTCCTAAGCGTGACTGCTACGCTAGAATTCTTAGGTCCGATTCCCAGGTCGAGCACAAATTAAATAGAATATCGAATTATAATATAAAATTCTCAGCAGCAGCTCGGACATACGATTTGTGCCCAATTACAATAGGCTCGCCCCCTATTACATGGGACCAAAACCTACCGGCAAATTGTGGGTGTGGACGGGAGAGGGAAAGGAGGGTCCCCCGTCCCAGCGGCCGCCGCGGTAGACGTTCCGGGCGTCGGGAGCCGCGAGACGACTCCCGGCCACCGTAGGCGCGGGTCTGTGGACGGTGAGCAATGGGTAGCTCACCGTCCGTTCGTTAACTAACGACAGACCGTGCCGACGTCGCGTTCGTGTTCCACGCGTGCCTCAAAGAGATGTCAGCAAACTTGGATGGGGCCACTGAGGGCCGATGCCTGCCGGGGCTGCGGGTTGTTCGAAAGAGATACCGCGCCCCCGGAACGCAAAGGGCACATGAAGGAACATAGACGGGTTTTAGTCAGTAAAAGTCTGACACTCCCTCCCGCCCCGCCCAGGGCGGGGGAAGTTATTTGATGATTTTCCGTCTATATCAAAAATAATAATAATAATAATTGTGGGTGTACATTGATACACTTCTGTTTAAACCTTAGGAGAATACAGACGTGATGGTATGTTATGGGGCTGCAATCCGACACGACCGGGGAGAGATCAGGCGCATTACTAACGGCTTTTACGTGCTTTCAGAGACACGGGGGTGTTTTACCACCAACTTTCAAAATCCTAGTTGCTACTGAGAATGTTCCAATGAAAAAAACTTATTAACACTAAGTTTAGTATTTAATATATAAAATATATAAATAATATATATAAATATATGTGTCGCAATAATAATAACTATGTTTAATACTTACATCAGCGCATAGCAATGCTAAATTGGTACTAATCTTTTTCCTCGAACTATCAACGCATAGGTGCTTATAGGAAAATGGCCCTGTATTTATTTCAGCTTCAGTTCTAAATATAAATATGAAATAATTAGCAACTGTACTAACTTGCAGGAAAAACCTTGACATAGGTAGTTGGTTTTTCGTTTTAATTATAATACCAATATAATTAGCTATAGGATTACCACAACGGTTTTTTTGTTTGAAATTTTATCAGACTTCCGTTCAATGTTGATATTTAGGCGAAGGCTGGACTAAGGTCGCCCTGAAAACCAATTCTCGTGTTTAAAGACATAAAGTTAAAATGCGGCTGGTCTTTTGCTCCATAGACACGCTCTCGCCTTTTTTCTTTCTGTTTTATGACGGTAAGGCAATGATTTTTGTCAGTAAAGTTAATACCACCTATGCGTATGCCCCATGTTTTCCTTTTGAATGATACATTATTTTGACAAGCGCTAGACTCCACTGGAAATGCACAAAATAACCTATTTATTTCGCTGTCTGCAAAGGCCTAGTGCGCAAAGTTAAAAGCTGTAATAAAAAAGAATATAGGGACACAGTTTATATCCTTCTTATAACGCAGGGCACAAGAAGGAACATGTATGGGTTTTAGTCAGTAAAAGTCTGATATTCCCTCCCGCCCCGCCCAGGAGAAGTTATTGATGATTTCCACGGGAGCGGAACGTTAACCAAAGGCGTAACTTATGGCGGGTAAAAAAATCTGCGCGGACAAAGTCACTGGCAGTTCGCTAGCATGTGTTTGAAGTCACATTTCGATTAGGTAAATAGGTCCCATAATATGATAACCATATCAGCATTACATTGATTAAAAAATCTACCTATTCATATAAGCACAGCCACACACACACACTGAAATCCTACTACTATTATAAAGGCGAAAGTTTGTAAGTATGGATGTATGGATGTTTGTTACTCTTTCACGCTTAAACGGCTGAATGGATCTGGATGAAATTTGGCACAAAGATAGATTATAGTCTGGAATAACACATAGGCTACTTTTTATCCCGGGAAAATGTACGGTACCCGTAGGATAACACATCAACTGTGACGCGGACGAAGTCGCGGGCAGAAGCTAGTATTTCATGTTGGTGTGTACGCGGTGTGGCGTGTTCAGTTATTCTAGAACTGGCTCAAAAGCTTGCATGCATGACCAATCATATTATGCAAGTATGGTCGAGCTTATGTATTATGATTTTAATAAAATATGGCAAAAGCCTCGCCGCCTATTACATCATCATATCATCATGCTTAACCTTTTCCCAACTATGTTGGGGTCGGCTTTCAGTCTAACCGGATGCAGCTGAATACCAGTGTTTTACATGGAGCAATTACTGCCTATCTGACCTCGACAACCCAGTAACTAGGCAACACGGTACCCCTTGGTTAGACTGGTTGTCAGACTTCTTGGCTTCTGACTATCCGTAACAACTGTCAAAGATCTAAGAATGACAGCCGGGCCTATTACATGGGACCCTAAACATTCCGGCGGACTGTGGGTGTACACTTTGGTGTACCAATGTACACCCACAGTCCGCCGGAATGTTTGAACCTCTGTCTAACCCTTCGGTAAATACAGGCTTGATGGTATATTATGTGTGTGTACTGAGTTTCATAGCTATGTGATGTGTTTTAAACACGAAAATAATTTTCTCCATGATTTCGATAAATACCATCACGTCTGTAAAAATATATAATAACTATTCATCGTTTATCTTAGGTACCAAAGACCCATACTATGTTTAATTTATAAACTTAGACTGAGAGTAGTAGTAGAGCTCTTTGTGAAGGAGTACGTCTGGGAGAGTACTACCACCGTAACTATTTCAGTTGCAAAATTGCGTTGCTGTGTACTGGTTTGAAGAGAAAGAGCCCGATGTAATTGTTAGCTGCTCTGTAGGTACAGGCACATGAGACATTTCAACTTTGCCTTTGGGATGGCGACCCATTTGCAAGGCCTCTGGTATTGCAGATGTGTATAGGTAGCGGTGAACATTTCACATCAGGTGGGTCGTCGGGTTGTATGCATATCTAATGATTAAAAAAAAACCATCTGAAACTAGTGTTATATTAACATTTAGGTACCAAATTGATACAAGACGTTGATTTGCATCCTCGCAAATTAAAGGAGTTAACTATGCTCTTGATTCTTAACACGAATCAATAATAAAATAAATTGGTTTTGACGTTAAAATTATTATTTTTTGACGTGATTTTCAAATTTGAGCTAGCCATCTCGCCAGAGGGTTTAGGCCCTGATATAGCCGCGCGACAACTCTGCCTACTGCATACGCAACTGGGCGATTCTGAATTTTGCAAGAGGAGTAGGTATTCTGGAATACTGTTATTTAATAGTTGCAACAGAAAAAACAAGTATTTATTAGATACTGGCCAGGTATCGTAATAATATTTGATTACTTCTATTTTTTATGACAAGCTCCTAAAATTTAACGAGGATGCAAATCAACAGCTTGTATATTTGATCCTAGTAGATCCAATAGGTGATGACTAACAGGTATTTTTTGTAAAAAAACCAGCCATTTGGGTGTTTGCCACGCACAGTGCTGCTGTTTCCAACCACTACAACTCCTGAAAGCCAAAACTGACAGTGAAGACCGCCAGAAAAGCGCCGAGGCAATAAAGCTTGATGATTTACGGAAATAGTAAGAAAATTAGTAAGAAAAGCAATGGGCATTAGGAGGAACAAGGATAGGTCGAAGTCAGTAATAGTCTGACACTCTTGTTTCGCCTAGTGCGGAAGAAGCCATTTGATGATTTCCCATATTGAAAACAAATTGTTTTGTTGTTGCCCCTATCTATAACTCGTTAATTTACAAAGTCTAAATGGCTGTGTTGTAATAGGTATTTCTCTTGATGATTTTTACATACATAGCAAAATTTTGCTTAAACTACAACGAGGGGCTTACGAAAAAAAACACCAGCTTTACATGTAGGAGCTTTACAGGAGGACCTTAAAAAATATATTATTTTTGTCAAAAGAAAAAAGTAAAATATCTTTTTCAAAATAAACTTTTGCTGAAAAGTACGAGCTTGAGGCTTTTGTAAGAGTTAAGAATTAGGATATTTCACGGCACAAAAAAATATAAGAAACTATTAAATATTTTTTTTATCACTATTTAGATAAGACTGCCTCGTTAGCCAAGTGGGGCTAAGCGTGACTGCTACGCTAGAGGTCTTGGGTTCGATTCCCAGGTCAAACATTGGGTTTTAATTTATGAAATTCTCAGTAGCAGCTCGGAGTTAGGATTTACGCCCCGTTAATAGGCTTTGGCTAAATGTACTGGCGGGCAGTATATTTAGGTCCCATGTAATATGGGACCTAAACATAGCTGCGAACTGTGGGTGTACATTGATACACCTCTGCCTAACCCTTCGAGGAATACAGGCGTATGTATATGTAACACAAAACTTTTAAATAATAATCAAACTATGAAATACTACAATTAAATTAAATAATATTTAATGTCAGTTTTGTAATGAACGGAACCCGTTAGAATACCTAAGTGCAAAAATATCGGTATCAATCCAGGAAAATAGTGGGTTTTTAAATTTATTTATACTTTTTGTGGTTTCGATTATTATCACCAAACAAGCGAATACTTTGTCGCATTATGTTCAAAGCTTCTCATTTGTAACGTACTGTTTTCATTGCGTGTGACGCCACGGAACAAAGTGGTCGTTTATATTTCAAAATGTATTATTATTTCACATTTTTATTAATATTGGTGAGTGAGCATATTTTTCTAATATTCCCAGCAATTCTTATGTTTCTGATAAGTTCCCAGTAACTCCCTCGAGTCTGAATTTGTGCTGTCGGATAGTTTTGCACCTTATTGCATAGAGTAACTTTGTGATAACGCCTGAAAAACACCCCACCAAATGCATAACCTCCTCTTTTTACGAAGCCGGTTAAAATGTGTTAATGTAATACAACAGTGGGCTGGATTATTCTCAAATATAACGGTGTACGTATATTTTAGAAATAGTGGTAGTGAGGTTTTGATAATTGGTTTCAAAGCGTCCGGTCGAAAGCGTGTAGAACGGTTTCAAGACGCATGTTACCTGAAGTTGAGTTGTAGTTAGACAGGAGATGATTGTGTGGGTGGAATAACAGAACAGCAGTGCGATTCTCTAAGCCTCACTTCGTAATTTGAAAGCCGAATCCGCAGTGAGATTACAATATGGTATTCTCTTAAACACGATCGCGTTATCGTGTTTAACATAGCTAGCTCATACATAACATAGCTATAGCTCAACCAGATGGTTGAGCTAAACCGTCTAGCTAGCTGGCTAGCTAGATGGTTGATGGCTGATGGTTGGTTGAGGTAGCTTTAGCCGTGAGGCACACAGTTATGTACTTTTCTTTTTTTTTCTTTTATATTAAATAACCTTTTTGTTAGTATATCTGTGTGCACATGGTTTGTGTCAATAAACTTTTTCTTTCTTTCTTTCTTTCTTTTATGTGATTCCTTCAATCTTGAAGGAATCAATTTAATTAATCATTTTAATTATCTTGAATTAATTTATTTCAGGTAGCAAATACCATCGCCAAGGATATTTCCATCTCAGAAGAAACATGGATTAAAATGTAAGTAAAAAACATAAAAATACATTATTATGAACACTTTAAATTTCTTTCCTTCAGTTTTTGGCTAGCGCGTAATTCTTATTATAAAACGTTTAACCCTTTGCAAAGGTCTTAATAATTTTCATTTTTGCTATAATAATGCTTACCAGCCTGTTACTGTACCACTGCTGAGCAAAGGCCTCTTCTCATGCAGAGAGGTCATGAGGTTTCATCACCATGTTCTCTCAGTCCAGTTTCCTTACGATGTTTTCCTTTAGTAATGTGAAAGATAAACTTAGACAGTATAGAAAAAGCTTTAACCATTAAACCAACATGTTATTACTGAGCTATCTAATATTTTATGTTATATTTTCTTTTGCAGGATACAAGAAATCAAACCCATATGCGCATGCGCGTCGTAAGTAACCGTTTTTATTTTTATTTCTATTTTAAGAACCTACTGATAATACGAATGAAGAATTATCATTCTTCATTCGTATTATCAGTGTATAAGGGATGCAACATATACTAGTCAATATTATCCTTATATTCAATTTTATTATGAAATGGTATCTTAGTATATGAAAAGTGGAGCTTTTTGTGATGGAGCCCACCCGGGGAAGTAGGGTCAGCGTCAGAGAAAAGTAACTCTCTTTGGTAATGCATCAAACCGTATAACCATAGTCTTGGAGGGTTCCTTTTCTCTGAAGCTGACTGTACGATACCGGTTTCTACCGTTTCTGGTTTCAAGGGTATGAGTGCCGGTGTAATTACAGCCACATGAGACATTTCAACTTTGTCTCTGGGTGGCAACGTATTTGCAAGGCCGCTGGTATTGGAGATGTCTATAGGCAGCATAGAACATTTAACATCAGGTGAACCGTGGGCTAGTTTGCCAGCCGACGACAACAAAAATAGAGGCTTTTGATATTTACAAGCAGCAGTGCTATTTTGTTAAAATATCTAAAGCTTCCTTCACACAAAGTTATATACGGAGGTTTTTACAGGATAGATCTCTGGTGGACGCGAAGCGAGCTCTTTACTGCAGTTAATGCCCAAACTAGCATCAACTTTCTTTTTTCTTCTCAATCTTTCTCTCTTCTATTGCCAGACGAAGTAGTTTACCTTAAAGTTGTGTTTGGCCGGCGACGAAATAATATTAAACACAATCACGCTATCATCAATTTACAAAATGGAAGAAATAAATATGTTTCTTTTTTCTTTTCAGAGAAGCCTTAAATGTTACCGATACGGTAAGTCAAATCTCTTCTTTTTAATCAACATTTTCGGTTGTTTATGCTTTCAGTTCATTCATGATTTTGCCGTTTTATAATATCTTACTATAAAATCAATGGTTTCTTCGTACATAACGTATATGTTTACACCGTATATCCTTGAATCTCCTACATTATCTGGTTAAGTCAAGTATTATAGGACGATACACGAGCACAGATCTCGCTTACAGCATAGATTTAGAGTTATTTGATTGGTCGAGGCGCGGCGGTTGGCAGGTTCCTTCCAAGTGGAACAATTTGGCCTTGTGAGTATTGTGTGAAGTCGCTACGCGTACGCTATGATTTAATAATCTCAATTTAAAATTACATTTACACCTCCACAATTTACATACATAATTATAGTAAATAAAATTGATAAACAATAAGGCTAAAAATTATGAATTGTTTAGATGTCACCATTAAATAATAATTCCAAGACAGAACTTCTCTAACAAAACACTTTATTTTACCCCTGATAATCAGAATTATTTTTTAAATACTTAACTATAAAATTAGATTTTTTGTTGGTTTGAAATCAACAAAATAGTGAGTTGAGATGTCAAAAAAGTGACGTCATAGTCTAGTATTGTCATACAAAATCTTTGGGGAATCGCGTTTTGACAGCTCATAAAAAGTATTTCAATTGATTATTATTTATTATTCACCCAATTTTGGAAGATTTGGGGTCTAAACTAAGCCTAGGTCTGTATCGTTATCAATGTCACAGGAAATGTTACACCTCTCCTTTGAAGAAAACAGTCGAAATATTATTTCATTTTATAGGATCTCTGCCTTTTCGCCGAATTTTTTTTACCAGATTTTCACTTGCTAACCAACGTTTCGAAGAATTTTATTTCGCCAAATAATCATTTGCCAACTTATCATATAATTTTGTTTTATTTCCCAACCCCACAGTTACCAACTGTTTGCTTTTCATAATGACAATGTTTGACAAATGATAAATGTTCCAAACGTTTTGTGTCATTATAATAATCTGCTGAACAATAATTCCGCCAAATGAAACGTTGTCATACAAAACATTTGCTAATCGTTAGTTGTCAAAGTAAAACATCGGCGAAACGTTGGTTGGCAAGTGATAATCTGCCAAACAATTTTCGGCGAAAAGGCAGGATACCCATTTTATAGTATACAATAAATACCTACACTTAAAGTTTAAAAAAAATGCACTAATTATTTACAACGTCCGTAGGTGCCGTGGCGTGCATAACAATATAGTTTATTCATCATAATTTCCTCATACTGATAACAAAACAAGAACGTTAATGACGCCATTTTTTCCGATTAGAACATTTTTTTTATAATTAGATCAACAAGGTTTAAATTTGGAGTCTAGTATCCCAATTGTAATATAAGCTTAGGTAAATAACTGATGAGTTTAAAACGTCTATTATAAAAATTAATAGTTACACTAAAAAACACGCTTTTATTATAGAAGCACGTAAAAGTCAAAAATAAATTAGGGATCGTTCAAGTTGTCTCTATTTCTGGGCTGAAGCGTAAACTATGTGCTTTTAATTATAATATTTGATTGTAAAAGCGTGGGGCGCTGGAACAGGAAAGATTTTTTGTATACCTTGCTGAGAAATCAAGTTAAGCGATGTTTCGGGAAGCAGGTTACAGAAATCGGCGCTCTAACTAGAGTTGCAGCACGACTAGTAGGAGGCTCTACATTAAACAGTCTGTTCAAAGTACCAGTCAACAGTGGCAAAATGTAGAGTTCTTGTTCGTGTGTTTGTTTACAAGAAAGTCTTTCCTGCTTAGGTTAGGATGTGCAGATTAATATAATTATGTATATCAGAAAGAGCACTTTTTTACACATTTCACCAATTCAACGATAGGACGCGACGCGGCGACGTCGTGTACGAGCCCAGGAATATTTATTATTAAAACACTCATTTCTGTTTTCAGTGCGATGTTCGAGGTTCGTTGACGGGAATCGGTGCAAAAAAGTAAGTACTTTGTTCTCAAAACCGTCACTTCCACAAATGTTTAGGCTATGACTCTCCGGGTCATCGCTTTGTACGTAGTCCAAGATAGACCTACTATAAGTAACTTTATGTAGTGTGCGTCGCTTTCGCCTGAATAAATGGTTTTTCTTTCTTTCTACCAATAGTCGTAGGTATACACCAGACGTTCTACGCAAAAACCCTCAAGGTATGATTCCATCGTGTAATTTTATTGCTAGTTCCTTCTGTAGCTTGTGTTAACTTTATCAAGTTAACACAAGAAGAAGAAAAGAAGTTCCTTAAGAAGGATATTCTAAGCCGCAATTGGTTGATCAGTATCAGGTTGCGTAGTCAAAAAAAAATGACCGCAACAGTAACTTGTATACCTAATTATATTTACAGAATTATAATCATTACAATCGTTCGACTACAATAATTACAACAGCTCGTACGTGATTATAGCGTCATAAGACATATATCTTTTTTTGAACTAATTGGTATCTTGTGCATTATCTCTAGGTCTCAAAAAAAAAAGAAAAATTTAAAGAATCAAATTCAGAAAATTCCAAAAATCTGCTGTATTGCGTAAACTTGAACTTTTTCCGTTCATAATGTACTTTTACATTGCAAAAGTAAAAAAAAAACAACATTATAGAAACCTTGCACATATAATGGAGAATTAATTGTGCAAGGAAGATTAATGGAGATTTTAAATGACAAATATTTATTTCACAAACTTGTGACGCTTATTCAAAAACACGTATTTCCTGGAACAAGTTTAATGAAAATTTCGGAAACTAATTTTCGATCAATGTTATCGCGTTCTCACTTGCTTGAAACATTTTAACATTACGTTGGATGAAACAACAAGCGTGTCGACTATGCCCGGTGTTTCTTCATCACTATTCAACCCAATGTTTGGCCGCATGTTACAAAAATCATAATATAATTTGAATTTATCGGCCTATCACCATACAACAACAATATAAAAACATAATGATTTGAGGTACAACTCAATTCCTAATATATTGCTAACTACAATAATCATTTCATTGTTTTTTTTTTGTTTCAGGTTTCGTAGTCTACAAGAAGTTTGTATAATCATTAGGTAAGTCCTACTTCCTACTAATATTATAAATGCGTAAGTTTGTGAGGATGGATGGAATGGATGGCTATTACCGTGGCTGATGGATTGATGGATGGATGGACGTTTGTTTGTTACTTTTTCACGATTGTAGTGTAGAATAACACAAGGCATATTTATTATCCCGGAAAAATGAACGGTTCCCGTGGGATCATCATCTGCCTAGCCTTTTCCCAACTATGTTGGGGTCGACTTCCAGTCGAACCGGATGCAGCTGAATATCAGTATTTTACATGGAGCGACTGCCTATCAGACCTCCACAACCCAGTACCTAATGGGTAATACGATACTCTTGGTAAGACTGGTTGTCAGACTTTCTGGCTTCTGACTAACAGTAACGACTGTCAAAGATCTACAAATGACAGCCGGGACCAACGGCTTTACGTGCTTTCCAAGGCACCCCGGCGTTCCCGTGGGATAATGTAACAAATTTGACGCGCGGCCGCGGGCAGAATCTAGTACAAAACGTAATTTCTTTTTGAAATATTAGGTACAGTTAGCAACAAAAGTCGATTAACAATGCTACTTTATATATCATTTTAATACACACGAAATAACACAATTCACTGCAATTCAGAATTTTAGGCAATACCTAAGAGTTCATTTCATCTTAATTTTAGATCAATTTCGTATTTTCTTCGATATCGTGTTGGATAAAAACGATTAAAAGCTGAATGTTCATCTACTTTTTTTGCTGACTGTATCTTTTAGAAATTTAATAAAAAGGAGAATATCTTACTAATTTGCAGAGATATTGACAATTCAGAAGCACCAGCACTATCTTCAGCAACATTACCCACACCGCCCCCAACGCCTCCAAGTGCTAAGAACGACTCATCCACACCTCCCCCAACGCCTCCAAGTGCTAAGAACGACTCATCCACACCTTCCCCAACGCCTCCAAGTGCTAAGAACGACTCATCCACACCGCCCCCAACGCCTCCAAGTGCTAAGAACGACTCATCCACACCGCCCCCAGCGCCTCCAAGTGCTAAGAACGACTCATCCACACCTCTCCCAACGCCTCCAAGTGCTAAGAACGACTCATCCACACCGACCCCAACGCCTCCAAGTGCTAAGAACGACTCATCCACACCTCTCCCAACGCCTCCAAGTGCTAAGAACGACTCATCCACACCGCTCCCAACGCCTCCAAGTGCTAAGAACGACTCATCCACACCTCCCCCAACGCCTCCAAGTGCTAAGAACGACTCATCCACACCGACCCCAACGCCTCCAAGTGCTAAGAACGACTCATCCACACCGACCCCAACGCCTCCAAGTGCTAAGAACGACTCATCCACACCTCTCCCAACGCCTCCAAGTGCTAAGAACGACTCATCCACACCGCCCCCAACGCCTCCAAGTGCTAAGAACGACTCATCCACACCGCCCCCAACGCCTCCAAGTGCTAAGAACGACTCATCCACACCCCCCCCAACGCCTCCAAGTGCTAAGAACGACTCATCCACACCGCCCAATGTGACTCCAGAATCTTCCACACTTTCATCACACGAGATATGGACGTAAGTTTTACAATCAGATATTAAAAGGCTCAAGTCTGCCAAAACTTTGGAGCTCTGTCTTATTTGATGATATTGTAGGAGTACCTACAATATTTTTATAATATTTTTTTTTATTGATTCTGTCAATAGTCAAACTCAAATCATTTATATCAATTAGACCATTAAAAAGCACTTTTGAACGAGAACTTAGAGTGAGGCCAAAGGAGCGTAATGTTGTGAGTCCGTGGGTCGCAGAATTTCTGTCGAGTAACTTACTTTCTACTGAAACTGACAACTCATTTTGCGTCGCCGTGTGAACGAAACAGGAGTTTTGTATGACATTGACAGAAATTCAGCGACTCACGACTCACAAAATTACGCTCGTTTGGCCTCACCCCAACATGAAAAAAAAATCATAGTATTGACTATAGTTAGTTGCTCATTCCAAAAGGTAGTTTCGTATGGAGAGGAATGGGCAGGAAAATCCCTACCTACCCTTTTTTTAAGTGTATTACAATAAGTTGTACAGTTACATTAATTCCATAGTGGTAGCAACAAATGTTTTTTTTTTATAATTATCTATTTAAAACTTTATATACAAATGTAAAAATACACCGTACAAAGGCGGAGTTAATGCCGAATTTAATGATTTTATTCCATTAACTATTTCGGGACCCTAGGGTCCCGGACCTTTGAAAGGCGTACGAGGAGGCTGTACACGTAGGTCAAGACGGGGAGAATATACATTTTCTTTTCTTACGTTAGAAGATCGTCATTATGCATGCAATGAATGAATAAGAAAAGTGAGGGACAGTAGTAATGGAATCCTAAGAAATCTTAACAAACAGGCAACCCGTTTATGTATCTGGATGACTTCCACAAACATACTATAGGCAATACAAAATCGGACCAACTCTAATAGCATCCTACATCTTTTCTGATTTATTGCGTTGCGGGATCCATGACAGTTGAATCGTTTCTCTGGGACTCGTCGAGCTTCATTGCGTCGGCGCTTTTCTGGCGGTCGCCACTGTTGATTCTGCCTGACAGGAGTTGCAGTGGTTTGGATAAATAGTGTGGCGGGCGTATCCCAGCATCCGACATCATCCTAAATTGAACATCAGCCATATAATTGTCATTCGGTTTATTGTTGTAACTAATTCAAATTGTAATTATTTTTCAGTGAGGTTAGTCCACCAAGTAAAATAAAACATCGTGAAGAAAGATATGCGTTGACAACTCTACTAGTAATACTGTTTTGTTCATTCGGTGCGGGTATTCTTGTGGCCATTGGAGGCAAAATGGCATACGACCGCTACAGGAAACGATCTTACGGTATGATATACTTATACTTTATAATTGTATTTTTTAAATGCTTTTATTGTACTTCTTTTGTAGTTTATTTAGAATTGATTTAACTGCCTCGTTAACCTAGTGGTCCTTAACATGACTGCTACATTGAGGTCTTGGGTCCGATTCCCAGGCCGAGCAAAAAGTGTTAGTGAATTTTTCTATGAAATCCTCAGTAGCAGCTCGGAGTTAGGACTTATGCCCGGTTAATAGCAATAGGGTTGCCACCTATTACATGGGACCTAAAACATACCGGCGGACTAAGGGTGTACGTTGGTACACCTCTGTCTAACCCTTCGTGGAATACGGGAGTGGTGGTATGTTTTATTTTAACAACATTTTATTTTGTTTCAGTACTTCCCCCAGAACAAGGCGTGCAACTGTGAACTGGATTTTATCTTAGATTTTTGTCCTAAATTAAAGTTATTACCGCGGTTCATTTTAGTAGTAATTTAGTCGTATTTTTGTAGTCTGCGTGACTTTAAGCGATAGACACGCTCTCGCCTGTTTTCTTTCTGTTTTATGACTGTAAGGCAATGATTTTTGACAGTTAAGTAAACACCACCAATATGTATGTCCTCATGTTTTCCTTTATAATTATACATTATTTTGATAACCACTAGAGCCCACAGGCGATGCTCAAAAGTGCCGATTTATACCGCTGTCAACACAGGCCTAGTGTGCAGAGTTACAAGCTATTAATGAAAAAAGGAACACAGGGGCAAATGTCTTCTAATATCTATATAATCTAATATAATCCTTCTTCTAATACCTAATTTTCAAAATCTCTCCTCTCGTATTTCCTCTTAGGGCACCATCTCAATGGGCGAGTATCGTGGCGATAAACGTGCTTCAAAATCTCGTCGTGATAAAATCGCCACGTGGGGATAAATTCTTTAACTATTGTATTTCATGGCATGGTTTTACTAACGCCGCGAAACTCTCGCCTTTATTTTAAAATAATTCGGAGGAGAAACAAGCCTATTTTTCAATAAATAAAAGATTGTTAAAAACATTTATATCTCTTTTGTTTTATTTATTTCATTTACATTGCCAAATGTAGATATAAGGTTTCTATTGTGTATTTAATTAGATTAGGCTAAGCATAACATTATTTAAGAGTTTTGTGCTCGATAAAGGATTTAAAGAATGGTATCTACAATGTTTATTTATTGAAAAAGTAAATAAAATGTTGATAAGAACAATAAATTAAGTTGAGTTTTGTTTGTAATGTACAACTGTTGAAACGTCGCTGTCGCTGTCTGAAAAAAAAAACATGTTCAACTAAATTTTTACTAAATTAAATATTAATTTTGTTCAACTAAACTTTATAAAATCCTGATAGAAATGGTGGGTCTGAACTTCTAAAGTATAATTAGACATTGAGAAAAAAAAATAGTAGGTAATAATTTTTCATAATATCTATTGTTAAATTATTATAATAATATATTACACTTACTATGTGCATTGAATATGTTTCTGTTCAATGATTTCCTCTTTAATATGGCTGCTGCCATCAGTGTTATTATTATAACTAAGAGAACAGATCCCAATGCGTAACACCAATTAGAGTTATACCTATAAAGGAAAAAAGGGTATGTTATAATGATGATGACGATTATATGAATATTTATAACAAAAAATTACTATTGTGTACTTGAACACATTTTCAAGTCACTCGAATTAATACTACATAGACACATCACACACGTATTATGTCTATTCTTAACTTACCACGATGCTTTCTCAATTTTCAGCTCTTTATAGTTACTGTGGTCACCCTTAACAGCATTATCATCATCGAACACGACGTCAGTTGTACTTATCATGAAACTTGACACTGTACTACCTTCTGAGGTCTCATAAACATCATTTTCAGTAACACTCTCTGTAGTAGTAGTCATTGTACATATTGTCCTGTCACAATTATTTGAGATATTGGAACAGTTGTCCCCACAGTCACACGGGCTACCATCAGCGTTAACACGTATCATTTCTTGATGTGGCTCACACACGCATATATCAGGAGCTATGCAGGTACCTTCGCAATTATTACAAATAGGAACGCATCTGTTTCCTTCTTCCAGAAACTTCGACCTATCGAGTTCGTAACCGGGAGAGCACTCGCAGGTGTTAGGAGCAACACATGTGCCGTTACCACATTTGAAGTCACAGTGCGCCAGGCACATGCCGCTTGACTCCTTTTTATACCATCCTGGGTCACAGACGCAAGTTTGTGGGCTAACACAGCTGCCATGTTCACACCCAAAAGAACAGTATGGTTCACAAAGATCGTCGGCAGATTTTTCGTACCCATCAAAACATTCACAAGTTTCTGGTGCTATGCAGGTACCATCGACGCAAGTTTCTGAGCACACCGGCTCGCATATTTCGACCGAACCCTTGATTACTTTAGTCCATCCTGGTTCACAATTGATAGTAGGTATGCAATCTCCACTGGCTGTGTAACTGGAGCAAAAAGGGTTACAGATGTCGTCTTCTGATTTTTTGTAACCTGGTAGGCACTGACACGTGTCCGGCGCTACACAAGAACCGTTGATGCACGGTTCGGAGCAGACTGGCTCACAGACTCCGTTTACGAGATTATATCCAGAATCACATAGGCATGTGTTTGGCGCGGTGCAGGTTCCGTGGTCACATCCTCTCATGCACAGTGGTGAGCAGGAGTGGCTACTAAACAAGTCCGGCATGTAGCCAGGGTTGCAAGCACACACGCCGGGAGACTTGCAGTAGCCATTCTCGCAGGAAGGCGAGCAATACGGCTTGCAGTAAATACTGAAATTAATTTATTAGTATTAGCAAGTAAAAGAAGGCGTTCTCAACAAATTCATAGAAATAGTTTTTTACCTATTTCCGTTATCGTTGTCATCTTTAATGTAACCATCGCAGCAAACGTTAATTTGTTCTGGTACTAATTTCTGAAATCATTCAATTAATATTATGGTGTACGTTTTAGTTGTATGTATCTCGGAACCCTGGGATCCCGGGCCGTTGGAAGGCGTATGAGGGTTTTTTTATAGATGGGAAATCATCAAATAACTTCCCCCGCCCTGAGCTGGACGGGACTCGGGAGGGAGTGTCAGACTTTTACTGTAACTAAAACCCATATATGTTCCTTCAGGTCCCCTTTGCGTTCCGGGGGCGCGGTATCTCTTTCGAACAACCCGCAGCCTCGGCAGGCATCGGCCCTTAGTGGCCCCTTCCAAGTTTGCTGACATCTCTTTGAGGCACGCGTGGAACACGAACGCGCCGTCGGCACGGTCTGTCGTTAGTTAACGTACGGACGGTGAGCTACCCATTGCTCACCGTCCACAGACCCGCGTCTACGGTGGCCGGGAGTCATCTCGTGGGTATGAGGAGCTGAAGTCAACTTACAGAGGCCCATTAGGTGACTTTAAATGAAGTGTGATACCAACAGAAGATAATCTTTTTATGGATCCAAGCACAATCTTCGGTTGGTGCAATGGCTATGCAGTGGCTATAGAAACAAAGTATGGGACTACAAGCAGGCCTCCGTCACTCGCTCAAGGTTACGCGCTTAAGCACCTAAGGCTCGCGTACGCCCGGGCGCACACTACTATCGGGCGTCTGCGTAAAGTACATTTTACCGTGCACGAACGCGGTAGGTAGCGTTAATGTCAAGTTTCCCCAATGGAGTGAAGTATCTTACTTATTTAATCTGTGCTACAAGTTTGGGTGGCAAAATTGGACTAGTTACCTGGGGCAAAAGGAAAACTAAAATGCCCTGTCTGATCAATGTTTCTATTTCACGGATACAATTTCCTACGTTTTATTATTAAACTAAATTCTGCTTGGCACTTTTCTGAGTTGTTTTTCACCCGCTTTAAGTAACTTCTTTGGTTACTGCTTTGTTCTCGTGTGTCGTAGCGTGATAGCGACACCGTATAGTATTCTTCTTGAATCTGGCTATCATATACAAAAATATTTTTTCTAATCCGGCTGGGAGTTCCAGAGATTACCGCGTTTAAATATACTAAACAACTCATTAGCATTATAGTAAGTAGAGCTCACCTGGACAATCCTGGTTGCTATAGCAGTTACAACCCTTTTTTCTGTGCACCAAAACAGACAATCTGACTTTTCATAAATTTCCATATAAGTACGTAAGTAGGTTTCAGGAACATCGCGATGTACCCTATGGAAGCAACACAAGTGTTATGGCTCAATAACATACCTACCATCACGCCTGTATTCCCCGAAGGGTTAGGCAGAGGTGTACCGATGTACACCCACAGTTCGCCGGTATGTTTATATCCCATGTGAGATGTGTCCCATGTTTATATACCTACATGTAGGGCGCGAGCGGGACGAGTCTATTGCCATTAACTGGGCACAAATCCTAGCTCAGAGCTCTTACTGAGAATTTCATAGAAAAACTCAATAACACTTTGCTTGACCTGGGAATCGAACCCAGGACCTCTAGCGTAGCAGTCGCACTTATGACCACTAGGCCAACGAGGCAGTAAATGACTCAATGTGTTAAGTAAGTGGCTCAATAATGCAAGATAATGAAGAAATAATACAATATTTCTCAACTTTATTGGTTTCACAATATAGAAGAAAATAATATTATGATTGTGTGATAATTTACGACCAATAATTTCAATTTTATTTAAAAAGAAAATAACACCAGAGTAATTTGATTATTGCCCCACTGCTGGGCTTAAGGCTTCTGATACAAAATGATAATGAGAATTATATACCCTTATTGCTCAAGACTACTACCGACATTATTTTTTTACAATTTTAACGTTCTTAAGCTCAAGATTTTAAGGCTTTTTTTTCATTTTTCGGATTTTGTCCGTTAAGGCGACGAATTGTTTAACAATAATTCTAGACCAGGCGCGCGCACCCCGCAACCCGCACATACCCCGGTAAATAAGCTTTTTGTTATTTTATTTAGTCGGAAATGATAACTTGAGAAAATCCTTCTATAATTTTAAAGAGTATTTATAGACTTGTCTACAGAGCAAGTTGAGAGGCTAAAATCGGTCCCGTTTGCCCATAAGATGTGAATCTCTATTTAAAAAGAGGTATGTTTGATATTTTTTTCTCTGTTACTAAAGTTACTTAATCATGTAATGAAAACTAACAAAATAAGGCTTTCATCATGAACTATTCAGAACACCAACTCACATTTTTATACGTTTCGTAATTACTGACAAAAATAGAGATCACTGATGCCAAAATTTCCAATGCGTCCTCTTAATTTAGTTACCGGTACCGTATGACTGAATGATGTGTAAGGTAAAGCATAATGGAAAAGAAAAAAAAAAAAAATATACTTACATTTTCGTCTCCACACAAACTTGACCCAATGCTTTAGTTTGTATAATTATAATATACAAAACTAGAGTTTTAAGAATATTTGATTTCAATATTATCATTTTCGATAATTATAAAAAAAAAACGAGTTAAAATGACACTTAAATAAGTAAAAACATAAACTGAACTTAAAATAATAAGGAAAAAGCTAAATTTCAAAAATTTTAATTATGTACTTTGGTAAGTAACTATATACCGCAAGAAAATACGTCCTACGTCGTGCTTGTTTAACGACAACAAAGATTAAAAAAGTGTACCTAAAGGCATGTTTACTAAAAACAATAACTGTTCCTACTTAAGAATAAAAAACAATTTGTTAGACTGGTACAGTCAACAGCCGAATTAATGAAAAGTAGATCATGTTGTTAATTTTTTTGTGCTCGTGTACATTTTAATTAATCTACTTAATTTTCCTTTGATTTTTTCTCAACAGATACCTAAATAAAAAGTATCTACAGTAGAATAAAAAAAACACTGGAATGCCATTACATGCTATTTATTAAATAAAAATATTATGAAATAAAAAAAAAACAAAGTAAAAAATAATACCTACTTAGATAATGTTAATTTATTTGCCGACTGTACTTGAAAAGATCACGTTTTGTTTAAGGATGCTGTACGTGAGGTAAACTTGAAGCACTTGTTTGGAAATCAGAGATAAATCAATGTTATTTTAAAACACTGCGTTTTTATTCCGGAAGGCAATAGATTTGATTGAAAACTAGTGTAAGGAAATATAAAAAATCTGCTATAAAACTAAAAATGTAAACTCGTTCAGGAAACAATCGTATCACAGTACACGTTCACTCTTAAAAGCGATGTACTAAAGGATAGTACGTAAGTCTGTTGACAAAGTAATGGTCTAATGGTGCTAAACGGGACATAATTTCCCGGCAATGTGTGGCTGCAATACATCGCCAGCCTAGCTATAAGTATGGCTCAGCCATACTTCAAATTTTGCTGGAATAGGTACTCATGATATTTTCAGTGTGGCACGGGTACTCCGGCAATTATACCTGTAAGTAACACTTTTTATATGATCGGTCTACGCGTCATATATTTCGGCGCAGTAAATTGCCAGCAATGTTTCAAATTATTACTGAGCCATACTTAAAAATTCCCAGTAACTGGGTTGTAGAGGTCAGATAGACAGTCGCTTTATGTAAAACACTGGTATTTAGCTGCATCCGACCCCAACATAGTTGGGAAAAGGTTAAGCAGATGATGACTCAAAAATGCTGCCGCAGTAAAAGTATTTTCCGTTTGAGAGCACCATTTATGTAAGTTAAAGCAATCGTTTACCAACTCTCTGAATAAAAAAAAAACAATGAATATCATTAAAATTCTGAGTTGGTGCCGCAGACATCATACTCGCATTTCGTTCTATTGAATACCCTTGTAGTAAATTCTTGTGCTGGAACGGCCGTGGTACTGCCTGTAAGAAAGTATACTTTATAAATTCAGGTGACAGATAAAAATATTAATATAATAATATAATTATAATATTGGAAAGTATGAGACTATTCCTTTTTTTATGGATGGGATATCATCAAATGATTTCTTCCGCTCAGACTCTGACTGACTAAGACCCATCCTTCCTCTTAATGCTTTTTGTGTTCCAGGGCCGTGGTGACTCTTTCGAACAAATTCCGCAACCCTGGCAGGCACTTGTCCCAGTGGGCCGGGCCCCGTCTATTATGCTGACATTTCTTTGAGGTGGCCTGCGCATGGAGCACAATGCGTCGTTGATCCGGGCCTGCTTGCGAGCATCAACAATTGTCGGTTGATACGCTGTATATATGTCACCGGAAAATAACAAGATCCGTAAGTTTATCAATTTACTAGGAAGTTTATAAACTTTCGTAACATTCTAAACGGGAGATAAATTGTAATATTTTACGTCCACATTTTCGTAAATTGATAAACTTACTGAACTCACTCGTAAAATAATAAGTAAGCAGTAGCCAAACGCTACGCGCGATCTGATTGGTTGGCTGTCACGTGTCACTTCTCCTTCCTCGCGGCCGCCAGCTGGACACAAGCATTGCCACTATGAACATTGACCAATCAGAGAGCAGTGTGTTATTTTACGTATTTCAAAGATCGTATCGAGGGGTGAAAGGCTATTTGTTTTAAGCGACATTTTGGGCGATATTGAGTTATATACATATTCGGAATCAGCGAATTTTTCTGCGTCGAATGAGCCCGGTTTCGTACAATTCTGAGCACTTTTATGGCGCTTAAAACAATGCAATTTTAGTGCATGATTCTCAAACTTGATGTATGATACGACATCAAATTTGCCATATTTTTTTAGTATTTCATTTAAGCTGTACACATAAATAGAGAATCGGGGCATAAGCCGTTATTCTCGTCCTAAAATTTCAGTTCGATGGCAGATAAATCGTTTTTCGATATGGCTAACTTTAGATGAAAAGTCCCTTCATACATTTTGCTTACGACTACTTACACTATGCAATGTCGCTTCAACCAATTTGCCGTCAGCCAAATTCATTAAGACATATCGGTTCAACCCTTTTCGCTGCAACTGTTTTGCACTCTGTTTGGAGCTTCAAACAATATTTCTGTTCTCAAAACTGGGTTCCTTAGTCGCTTGGACAGTTTATCAGTATTCACATTTTATAAATACGTCACTTAAGATAAATCTAATACCAAGTGATTAGATTAAAATCATTTTTTCCTGTATCATAATAATAAATAGTTTGTCTTTTAAACCATCCAATTTTAATACGACAATAACAATCTATGTAATTTAAAACAAATAAAAGTTGACATAGTTTTCGTAAACCGTAGCAGTATTAGTACTGTCCCGCCCCGCGCAGGCGCATCAGTCAGTCGTGATAGTGTGGAGGAGAGAGACAGGACGCGTTTTGTTGTACTTAGTTTGGGATAAAACCGAATAGAATAAACTTTTTTTTTTTTTAGAGATGGGAAATCATCAAATGACCCCCCCCCCCCCCGTCCTGGGCGGGGCGGGAGGGAGTGTCAGACTTTTACTGACTAAAAACCATCTATGTTCCTTCGTGTGCCCTTTGCGTTCCGTGGGCGCGGTATCTCTTTCGAACAACCCGCAGCCCCGGCAGGAATTTGGCCCTTAGTGGCCCCTTCCAGTGGCTGACACCTCTGTGCGTGGAACATTAACGCGCCGTCGACACGGTCTGTCGTTAGTTAATAACGTACGGACGCTCACAGACCGTGTCTACGGTATCCGCCTGCGGGAGGCGCAATGGTGCCGTTATTGGCAAACCATTGCGCCGGCGGACGTGGCATCAGCGGCGGCTGCGGCGGTGGCGGCAGTGCGGGGCCTTCCCCCGGCCCTGGCGGGTACGGCGCAGGCCTTGCCCCCAGCCCGGTGATCGGCCGGCTTGTTAGCCCCGCGCACATACATGCGTCGCAGTGCGGCGGGGCATCACAAGCCGCGGCGTTGTGACCGGGCTGACCGCAGCGGAAACATAGGGCGCTGCGGTCCACCTCCGAGGCGCACCGACATGCCACGTGCTTCCCCACGTGGCAACGGTAGCACCTCAGGGGCCTGGGCTCGAGCAGTCTAACCTGCGCCGATACCCAGCCCACCAGTAAACGCCCCGCCCCAACGATGGCTTTAGCCGCCGCCACTGGGCAGCTGACCATGATGGTCTGCATACCCGTGCGTTCCGGGCGGATGGTGCCTGCCCTCACCTCCTCGGCAAGGCATCCACCCGTCCTGGCGACGGCGGCTACCACCTCCTCCGTGGTGACGGAGTCGTCCAGACCCAGGATGCGCAGGTCTGCGCATCTGACGGGCCTGGACACTCGGGCCACGTCCGCATCCAGGGACGCTCTGTGCCTCTCTGCTAGAGCGTCTGCAGACGGGCCGCTGGTGGCACCGGGGACCTCCAACATCGTGGCCCCCGTTGCCGTCACGATGCCTTTCAGGACGGAAAACCGTGCCTGGAAGGCCGCCAGCTCCAGCTGAACCAGGTTAAGCACCTGGTAATCCACTGGCTCGGGCTGGGTTCCCTGGCTCCCCGCCTTGGGCGCCTGGCGGGAGCCGGACCCGAGGAGCTCAGCCAGGTCGGAGTCTCCTATTCTCCTCTATGAGGAGCTCCATTGTGGCTGACAGACGAGCCACCTCCGCCTGAAGCTGCGGGACCTGGCCCGCAAACCTGGCCTCCGCAGCCGCCGCAATAGTGGCCGAAGCCTCCTCCATGGCCCGGGACTTCGAGCCCTTCATCTTTTTTCGGGCTACGCTCGCGACCGCCTCCTTAACCGCCTCCATGAACCTGGACTTACGCTCTTCAGAGCTGCCAGGTGCACCTGCCTCGTTGCGTGATGTGTCCGGCTGGACCACATCGTCGCCACCAGTCTCGTTCAGGGACTGCCCTTCAGCGACAAGCGTCGCTGGTCTCCTCCGGGCAGTCACCCTCCCTGGGCCTCGCTCCTGGACCCCACCGCGACTGCTGGTGGGGATCTTGCAAGCCGAGGCAAACTCGCCTTCGGAGGACGCCTGGTCCTCCGGTCTGGGCCGCTTCCGGAAGAACTTCCCGGGCGGCCCAACCATCTTGCGGTGGGAGCTCCCTGAGCTACCCACGCTCACCACGCTAGGGGCCGAGTCGGACTCCGACCCGGCATCCCCCTTCCCTCCTTCTACGTCTTTTGGTTTCATTGTAAGGTCCATTTTGATTCCCACGAGTAAAAACTATATCCAACCAACCAACCAACCAACCAAGAAACAAGTGGTTCGCACTAGCGACTGATGTTCCATAGGAACGCCCGTCAGCCATACATCCCGTCACGGTGCGCCGCCGCTTGGGATTCGGGGTGACTTTTTATAGAGGTTTTCTACCTCGCGGTCCGGGCGGTTAAGCCAAGACCCTCGGTGCCAATCGAAGCCGCGAGACATGATCCACGACACTCCGATATGGGGTTACGATGTACGACGGTGACAGAGAAGAACCACCCTCCTTTCTGTCTGCTCGGTGGCAGGGTGAGTGCACGCCGAGCCCGTCCTCACTCCTCCGCTGTGCCCTCTGCTGATCAGAGGGACACGCGGAGAAACGGTCCGAATCGGACCCCGCCCGTCAGAATATTGGCCACGAGCAGTGACATTCCCCAAAGAATAGGAATCTCTTCCCATTCCTCAGGGAAGATCACTACCCGTGCCCGGAGTGCACCGGCCAGCTAGCTGCCGTTCCCTCAAGACGTGTCCGAAGGGACAAGCAGCCGACGACGGTACGCGTGGAAGTTTTCTGACCAGCACCCCAATAGAATAAACTTGTAAGTATAATTACTTTAATATTGTCATATTGTTTCTATAAATGAATAAATTAATTTGATTTGGATTTGGTAATAATGCTTACATTTATATCCATAATTTATGTTTTCTTTTTCGGCCATATCTCTATTTTGTAATAAGTAAATATTTTCCTTTCTTTTCAAAAACAAATAATTAAGTACTTGTTTGATTTACTGTACTGTATTTTTTTTATATAACGAAACTTACGATCTCATTAAGACTGAGTGTTAATTAAGTTAAAGATGCGTAATAAATAAAAAAAATCTAATTAACAGAACTTTTTTTTTATTCCTGACATAGTAATTATTCGCCCATATCAATACTACAAACTCTTAACTTACTATAAATCTGTCATTATTATCTTGTTTCAACAACCAAGTTATATAAACTCCTTTCGAAACCTGAGACATCAAACAACTCATTAAGAATGTTCATCGTTGCTTAAGCCAACTTGCCTGTATCGTTAACAAAACCCAAATGGTAGTTAAACAAAATAGCCAATTCCTATTATTATTGAGTAACGTCGATTCAATCATTTCGCCTTCTCCTGCATTGGTACTGTAAAGTCACTTAAACCATTTTGCCTGCTGCTGATTAGTGACAAAGTTGGAAGTTGAATCATTTTTCTTTACTCTAAAAATAAGGCGATACAGATCATTTTGTATTAAGCGACATTTATCTTGGAACTTATAACTGTTTTTTTCTTAAAAAATATACCAGAACATAAAGGGATTTTTTTGCAATAAAGATTTGCGATCCCCATTAAAGTGAGTGCAGTAGTTTTTTCATGACGATTTTTTTTCCAAATTTTGAATCTTTAAATGGCTCTCCTGTAAAGTTGGTGAAATGTCGCTTAAAACAAATAGCCTTTCACCCCTCGGTATATTTAAAAGAGTTTCTGTGATTGGTCGAACCATATAAAATCTTACGAATAGATATTCGTTAGTTTATAAATTTACCGTATGACGTCGGAAATTGATAAATTTACGAAAATGTGAACGTAAAATATTACAATTTATCTCCCGTTTAGAATCTTACGAAAGTTTATAAACTTCCTAGTAAATTGATAAACTTACGGATCTTGTTATTTTCCGGTGACATATACGTTACACGTACAACACGCAAGTTGTACGTTACGTAGTGAGCATTGTAGTCCGTGTCATGTTTCTCTCCATGTCTGATACGTTCATAGCACGGTCATGGTATGGTACGGTGTTTTGGGTCGAGTTATTTAATTACTCACCGTACTCATGAGATTTATTTCTTCTGCAGCATATTATAATTAAAATTATAGTAATTAGCATCACTAGACCGCTGACTCCAGCTCCCAACAAATACACCCAGTTGGATTGCACCCTGAAAATGTAATGGAATGAAAGTTACAGATTGATTAATAAAATATTTTTTTTTTATAAAGTTCTAACCAGCAAGGCTCACGGTCGAGGCTTTTAAAACTAAACTAATCAGACGTGAACAAAAAATCAATCAAAATAATATTTGTATCCCTAAAAACTTTTTGATCCTTTACTTTACTTGTTTCCAAAAACAGCAGCTTTTGGCGTACGCTACACACAAGTTGGTAGCTGTGACAAGGGCCCCTTCAGAAAAAGACGATCAGTGGATCAGAGTAACGTTTAGTATTTCTTACGGTGTCAAAATTCGGATCGAATAAATATATGTCTACACGACACGACAGACGTTCCAGACATATCATATGAAACTACTCAGATATATTTAAGACCAGCAGTAATTAGGGTAAGCGTTCTTTAGTTCGTCTTTATTAATGCTACATACCATCGTTTCTGTCCTGTATTTTTACTGACTTCGATTGTATCAGCCACACACGTGTCATTGACGTTACTTTTATACCATCCCGGATTACAAATGCATTTGCCGGGATTCACACAAAGGCCGTGTGGACATCCACTACTGCAATGTGGCATGCAAAGGTACTGCTCTAATGTTGTATACCCAGCAAGACATTTGCAAGTCTCTGGGGCGATACATATTCCATTTACACAGGGTTTGGTACATACTGGTTGACACGTCCAGTTCTTTTGACCGCGATATATTTCAGGCATTCTCCACCCGGAGTTGCAGAGACAAGTTTCAGGACTCAAGCAAACGCCATGAAGGCACCCATTAGAACAATGTGGTTGACAAACATTTTTTTCTGATTTTACATAGCCGGGAAGACATTTGCATGTCTCGGGAGCTATACAGGTACCGTTGATGCAGGGTTTGCTGCATATTGGTTGACAAGTTTGGTTCACAGTACCATTGGTGTGAGTCAGTGTCCATCCTGAGTTACAAGCACAAGTCTCAGGTCCAACACAAGTTCCATGAGGACATCCACTTGAACAGTGGGGTCTGTACGAGTCGCTATTTGATTGATTGTATCCTGGCAGAGATAAGCAGGTCTCTGGGCCAACACACGTACCATTAATACAAGGTTTGGAACATATAGGTTGACACGTTTTTTTATCAATTCCTATTTTCCATCCTGAGTCACAGACACATGACTCGGGCCCAACACAAGTTCCATGAGGACATCCACTTGAACAGTGGGGTCTGTACGAGTCGCTATTTGATTGATTGTATCCTGGCAGAGATAGGCAGGTCTCTGGGCCAATACAAGTTCCGTTTTCGCAGGGTTTTGTACATTTTGGTTGACAAGTTTTATTCATAGTAACATTGTTTTGCACCATTTCCCATCCAGAATTACAAATACACGTTTCCGGACTCACACAAGAGCCGTGAGGACACCCATCTGAACAGTGAGGCTGGCAAACATTTTCATCAGATTTCACATAACCAGCAAGACATTTGCAAGTCTCGGGGGCTACGCACGTGCCATTTACACAGGGTTTGGTACAAGTTGGTTGACAAGACTTAATCTTTGTATTATTTGATTGAATCAATTGCCATCCTGAATTACAGACGCAGTTTTCGGGACTTACACAAGTACCATGCGGACATCCGCTAGAACAGTGGGGCTTACATATAAACTTACCAGCTATTCTATAACCAGACGAACATTGACAGACCATTGGTGCAATGCATTTGCCATTCACGCAAGGTTTGGAACAAAAAGGTTGACACGTTTTGTTATCAATTCCCGTTTCCCATCCTGAGTCACAGACGCATGACTCGGGTCCAACACAACTTCCATGAGGACAGCCACTGGAGCAGTGAGGCTTGCAAGTGTACTTATCTGACTGGTCATACCCCTTGGTACACTGACAGGTTTCTGGGGCTACACAGGTACTGTTTATACAAGGTTTCGAACAAATGGGTGCACATGTTTTATTTATAATGCCACGTGGTTCTACCATTCGCCATCCTGAGTCACAAACACAAGTCTCAGGTGCAACACAACTTCCGTGAGGACAGCCATTGGAGCAGTGAGGCTTACAGCTGTACTGATCTGACTTAATATAGCCTTTTCTACACTGACATGTTTCTGGTGCCAGACACGAACCGTTTATACAAGGTTTTGAACAAATGGGTACACATGCTTTATTCTCAACCCCACGTGGTTGTGTCATTGTCCATCCTGAGTTACAAGCACAAGTCTCAGGTCCAACACAAGTTCCATGAGGACATCCACTAGAACAGTGGGGTCTGCACGAGCTATTATTTGATTTATTGTATCCTGGCAAACAATGGCAGGTCTCTGGGCCAATGCAAGTTCCGTTTTCGCAAGGTTTTGTACATTTCGGTTGACAGGTTTTATTCATAGTAACATTATTTTGCACCATTTCCCATCCAGAATAACAAATGCACGTTTCCGGACTCACACAAGAGCCGTGAGAACACCCATTTGAGCAGTGAGGCTGGCAAACATTTCCATCAGACTTTACATAACCAGCAAGACATTTGCAAGTCTCTGGGGCAACACACGTGCCATTTACACAGGGTTTGGTACAAATTGGTTGACACGTTTTTTTATCAATTCCCATTTGCCATTCTGAGTCACAGACACATGACTCGGGTCCAACACAACTTCCATGTGGACAGCCACTGGAGCAGTGAGGCTTGCAGCTGTATTTATCTGACCTGTCGTATCCCTTTGTACACTGACAGGTTTCTGGGCCAACACACGTACCATTAATACAAGGTTTGGAACAAGTAGGTTGACACGTTTTTTTATCAATTCCCATTTGCCATCCTGAGTCACAGACACATGACTCGGGTCCAACACAACTTCCATGAGGACAGCCACTGGAGCAGTGAGGCTTGCAGGTGAACTTATCTGTCTTGTCATATCCTTTTGTGCACTGACAGGTTTCTGGTGCCACACACGTGCCGTTAATACAAGGTTTTGAACAAATTGGTACACATGTTTTATTCGCAACCCTACTTAGTTGTGCCATTTTCCATCCTAAATCACAGACACAAGTCTCAGGCGCAACACAACTTCCATGAGAACAATTACTGGAGCAATAAGGGTTGCAGCTGTACTTATCTAATTTGTTATACCCCTTTGTACACTGACAGATTTCTGGGCCAACACACGTACCATTAATACAAGGTTTGGAACAAATAGGTTGACACGTTTTTTTATCAATTCCCATTTGCCATCCTGAGTCACAGACACATGACTCGGGTCCAACACAACTTCCATGAGGACAGCCACTGGAGCAGTGAGGCTTGCAGCTGTACTTATCTGTCTTGTCATATCCCTTCGTACACTGACAGGTTTCTGGGCCAACACACGTACCATTAATACAAGATTTGGAACAAATAGGTTGACACGTTTTTTTATCAATTCCCATTTGCCATCCTGAGTTACAGACACATGACTCGGGTCCAACACAACTTCCATGAGGACAGCCACTGGAGCAGTGAGGCTTGCAGCTGTATTTATCTGACCTGTCGTATCCCTTTGTACACTGACAGGTTTCTGGGCCAACACACGTACCATTAATACAAGGTTTGGAACAAGTAGGTTGACACGTTTTTTTATCAATTCCCATTTGCCATCCTGAGTCACAGACACATGACTCGGGTCCAACACAACTTCCATGAGGACAGCCACTGGAGCAGTGAGGCTTGCAGCTGTATTTATCTGACCTGTCGTATCCCTTTGTACACTGACAGGTTTCTGGGCCAACACACGTACCATTAATACAAGGTTTGGAACAAGTAGGTTGACACGTTTTTTTATCAATTCCCATTTGCCATCCTGAGTCACAGACACATGACTCGGGTCCAACACAACTTCCGTGAGGACAGCCACTGGAGCAGTGAGGCTTGCAGCTGTACTTATCTGTCTTGTCATATCCCTTTGTGCACTGACAGGTTTCTGGTGCCACACACGTGCCGTTTATACAAGGTTTTGAACAAATGGGTACACATTTTTTATTCACAACCATAGGTGGTAGTGCCATTTTCCATCCTGGGTCACAGACACAAGTCTCAGGTGCCACACAACTTCCATGAGGGCAGCCACTGGAGCAGTGAGGCTTGCATGTGGTTCCGGCCGAAGTTTGGTATCCTGGTAAACATTGGCATTTCTCTGGAGCGATACATGTACCATTGACGCAAGGTGTGCTACAAACTGGTTGGCAAGTTCCATTTGCAAATGTATATCCCACGCTACACTGGCATTTCTCCGGTGAGACACATTTACCGTTTCCACACGATTTGGAGCATTTTGGCAGGCAGTTGTAGGCATTTTTTGGATCCAATATGTAACCCTTGTTACATCCACATTGATTTGGTTTAAAGCAAAAGCCATTTATACAAGTCTTCAGGCATCTTGGTTTACAGGTGATTCTGGAAAAAATATAAAATTTATAATTAATTTAAACATTTGCTCAATTTATACTATTGGGCGATTCAAAGCATATAATTATAGTAAGTATGTGGTTTTATTTTAGCAATATCTGAAATATTTATCGTTTTTATGTCACTGGTGAACCAGACTATGCTACTTAGCAGATTGTTTAATTAAATGATATTTTACTTCAAATAGTCAGATAATCTTGCATATGAAATAAATATAAAGGTTTGATAGAAATACAGGCAATAATTGACTTACGGATGTTTTTTTATTCTCACATAACCGGAACAGCAGATTAGTACTATTTTGGTGACAAATCTCTGAAATAAATAACAAGAAAATATTTTAGAACATGATCATGGATTAGACAATTTTAAGACTTTCTGCCTACCACACAATATACCTCCCGTTGAAACACTAGGTGTATCATAACAAGTCAGAGAACGGCCCCTCGATTCCACACTAATAGGTATAATGCGGGGTGAAAAAATATAGATAGCACAGCCGTTTACTATACATAGACTGTATGTACAGTACGTACAGTATGTACTATCAATCAAACTCAAAAACAACTTTGAGCAAATGTTATTACTGGGAATCGACTTTTATTTTTGCTGTGAAAAAATACTCTTTACTTTCTCTGTACTGTGAGAGTGTTAAGAAAAAAAAAACGGTAATTTAAAAAACTAAAAAACCCGACTGCTATTCTTTAAAAAGCCCTAAAACAAGATAAATTGTAGCTGTCGGGACCCATTCTAGAAATGGAGGGTGAGTGAATTGAGAGCACATACCTATATTACATTGCAGATGGTCTCGAATGGGTCCCGACTGCTACAATTTATCTTGTTTTAGGGCTTTTTAAAGAATAGCAGTCGGGTTTTTTAGTTTTTTAAATTACCGTTTTTTATTTTGAATTTTTTCAGTGTTTTTTTTTTTTTAAAAAAAAACCTGTGTCACTCTCACGGTAAATACGAATCTAACGACACCTCTCAAGCTAAAATCCATCGAGCCGTTCAGCCTGCAGAGCGAGCCAAACATTTGAATTTGGCGCCAAAAATCCGCCATTTTGTTTTTTTTTTTTTTCATATACCCAGTGTCACTCTCACAGTAAATACGAATCTAACGACACCACTCAAGCTAAAATCCATCAAGCCGTTCAGCCTGCAGAGCGTGCCAAACAATTATACATACATACATACATACATACATACATACATACATACATACATACATACATACCCTCGAAAAACATAACCCTCCTTCTGTCGCAGTCGGGTAAAAAGTAGAGGTTTAGTTATAATTTTTTCGTAAAATTAAAAATTCCCCCAGTCCCATCTCCATCATAATTGACGCACTGATTCTGTCATCCTTTATCATTTTATAGGTCGTCATTCGGGTTTTTCCGAAGATAGTTTGATATATTAGGAATATTAGGGTCTGCCTTTTTACCCGACTGCGACAGAAGGAGGGTTATGTTTTTACCCGATTGCGACAGAAGGAGGGTTATGTTTTTCGAGGGTATGTTTGTATGTATGTATGTATGTAAGTTTGTATGTATAATTGTTTGGCACGCTCTGCAGGCTGAACGGCTCGGTGGATTTTAGCTTGAGAGGTGTCGTTAGATTCGTATTTACTGTGAGAGTGACACTGGGTATATAAAAAAAAAAACAAAATGGCGGATTTTTGGCGCCAAATTCAAATGTTTCGCTCGCTCTGCAGGCTGAACGGCTCGATGGATTTTAGCTTGAGAGGTGTCGTTAGATTCGTATTTACCGTGAGAGTGACACAGGATTTATTAATTATTTTTTTTAAAAACACTGAAAAAATAAAAAATAAAAAACGGTAATTTAAAAAACTAAAAAACCCGACTGCTATTCTTTAAAAAGCCTTAAAACAAGATAAATTGTACCAGTCGGGACCCATTCGGGACCATCTGCAATAACATATAGGTATGTGCTCTCAATTCACTCACCCTCCATTTCTAGAATGGGTCCCGACTGCTACAATTTATCTTGTTTTAAGGCTTTTTAAAGAATAGCAGTCGGGTTTTTTAGTTTTTTAAATTACCGTTTTTGAAATTTGAAACCATCAAATGACTTCTTCCGTCCTGGGCGAAGCGGAAGAAAGAAAAAAAGAAAAACCGTTTATTCATTGCGAAAGCGACGCACAACACAAAAATAAAAATAAAAAAAAAAACAATAACAGTGACAGAAGAGAGTGTCCGACTCTTACTGACTAAAACCCTTTCCCTCTTTATTCTAATGCCCTTTGCGTAGCAGCTCGGAGTAAGGATTTGTTGCCGGTTAATGGCAAAAGGCTCGTCCCCTCGGCTGTGGGTGTACCTTGGTCAACTCTGCCTAACCCTTCGGGTAATATAGGCGTGATGGTATGTTATGATATTTGTAGGAACTTTCGTATGTCAACTGGCACGAGTCGGCCTAGCAAAACAGTTACAAAAATGTGTAATAAATGATAATTGAACTCACATAGTCGCCTCTGCTAGCGGTATAATATACTCGGCGTCCATGGACTATGCGTGTAACCTTCATAGTCTTAGGAACCATTTGAAACTTTCTGTAGAAAAATTACAGACAATTGCTTGTTAAAAGTTCGGAATCGTTTCATTTGGACATATGAAGTCCAAGGTGGCAAATTGTCAAAGCTAGATTTAAGGCGAAGTGATTTAGTCAAACACTTCTTTTCTTGGCTACCGGTTTTTTTTCTATAATTGGCTATGTTTCTGATGTGGTCCCATCAACTCGGAAGCATAGCCCTCTAATTATTTTCGTGAAGATATGTAAACCGTTAGAGATAGATAATGAAACTCCTCAGTAACAGTACACGTATAGTGAATTGGTTACTGTACTGATCAAAGGTTAGTAACAACTATCATGGACTCGGGAAGATATCCCAAGGAATTCTTCATCGATGTATACAGTACAGTAGTAAATATAACTGGTTTTGGAAGTCGGTACACAACATAAATCAACAAACAGAACGAACACCACTTTCAAAACTAAAATTATTTTACACTTTAGAGTTTTATTTTAATTTTTTAATTTATTTATTCATTTCGGACGACAAAATAGTCCTTTATGTTAGTACAAGACCTTAAAAACTAGTGTTGTTGTGTTTTGAAAGTGGTTGCCTTTTTTGTGATAAATGTTTTGTTCTAGACTAAGCTTAATAATAAAATTAAAAAACATTATCTACTTTCCACTTACCTTTCCACCTTAGTACAAACACCAACCTCCGCATCATACACATTAAACAATTGTATTAAAACAATTAAAACTAAGAACAGCGCGGACCCCATTCTCGCGACCACCCAGCGGTACTGACGGCGCTTCCAGTTATTTTAGGATGTTATTATCAATTCAAATTATCGGCGATGATTAATCCTTTGCAATTTAATAATAATTTTTTTAACAGGATGAGTGATGTTATTAAAATAATCCGCAATCACAGACGTTCCGGAAACGCTAAGTTGCTACTGATAAATGGCAAACAAACTTTTGAAAAGTTATTTGTTTGTGCTTGTAAGTTTATATGTTTTATAACACACCCTCGATACAGGAGAAGTTGATAGTGTTTTACATGCTGATGTCCAGCCAGGGTGCGCAAAAGGCTTACAATGGAGCCAGGGAGCCAATAAAATAAAGCAACCTGTTCCCAATAGTTGGGCAAATAAAAAATAAAAAATCATTCAAACCTTAGGCTATGAGGGTTTATACTGAGATTGAAGAGCAATCAACCGAATTACGAGATGATTGATAGCCATTAACAAAAGTATGACTAAAGTAAGGTAATGTCCCTTGGCCCCGTGTGGAAGCACTTTCCTATAACTAGTACACATACTGGAAGTTAGGGCCCGTACCCTTATCATCATGTTGCAGTACTTGTGTGCTGATAAATAATGGTGGCGAGGATATACGAGGTGTGAAGAGACACATCACAAAGCTGTTAACTACGCGTAATGTCCATAAAACTATGTAACTTTAAGCAAAAATTATTTATTTATTAATTATTGCTGGATAATCACTTTTATTTTTGGTGTGAAAAAGCACTATTTATGTTTGTACACAAATAACGCTAAACATGGAACTTTCGGGTGCATGCGGCAGTACAAGGGTCATGGGATGGGTATTTAAAGTTTCGTTTTAACATTAAAAACTGTTTTTCGTAATAAAACGTGATGTTTATGTAGTTGGAACTTAGACTTCCAATATGTCAGTAAACAGAAGGTCCCCAAATCCAAAAAAAAAATATCGCAAGAAGTGTTTTTTTACACCCGTACCTAAATGCGTGTGTGCATTTAAAGTTGCATCACTCAAGGAGGTGCAAAATCGCTTGACACTTTACTTAAAATCACATAACTTATCCAGAATTAAATCAATATACCTATTGTACGTTGGTGTGACGGCCACAGGAGGAGGTTGAGCGAGAGGTCGATAGTGGTTCAATTTAAACAAAGTCAAAGTCAAAACATTTATTTGCTTGCAATGCTGTACCTATGTAAATACAAAAAAAAAATGGTGTAGGTAATGATATATTTCGCCATAAATTGGCATGCAAATATTAAAACAAAATAACTATACTAATTCAAAAAGTAATTCTTTTTACAAAATGAACATCATTGTAAACAAATGTAGCAATCAATAATAGTCTCAAATAGTAAGCTATGTTTAATTAAGTTATATCTTTGGTTACTGCTCCGCTCCCGTGGGACTGCGGTACCCTATATTGCTCAAGAATAAAATTGCTGACTAATGGTGAAAAAATTTTTATAATGGGTCTAGAAACTTTATTCGGTACAAAAAAACCATAAAAAAAACAAACATAACAGGCAATAACATTTATTACTTAACACTATAAAATAAAGGTTAGGCAGGCAGTCATAAGATTATCTATAAATGCATGAATTGTTTTCAATCGCATCTAGAGATTTATATTACAAAAAGTGCAATTAAAATTAAAATCGGCCAAGAAATACGGCCGATATAAGCATTTAAAACTATTAATTACGCACCAAATAGACAGATAGATCCGACATGGACTATAACGTCAAATAACACTACGGTCATATTATAACTCCATTTCCGATTCGAAAAAGAAATCTTCGATAGCTTATATATATTATTTTTTTAAATTTCATAGTCATTCGAAAAATAGTTTTATGAATAAAATCACGCATATTCCCCATATTATAAACAAAAAAGTTAAAGTTATACTTAATTCAAAATAGAATTCAAAACATTACAAATAATTAAAGTATAGTATGTGTGTTGCAGACATCGTACTCGTGTTTCGACTTATTAAAAATCTTTGGTGCAATTTCTTGGGTTGGAACTATCACGCCACCGTCTGTAAGGAAAATAGTGCAAAAAATAATTTTGTCAAATTAAAACTCAAATCATTAACATACATACATAAATTCACGTCTTTTTCCAAATCGTTTATTTCTATTAAACCAATAAAAGGAACTTTAAAATAATTGAATCTAATTGCCCTAAGTATATTATTTTCGCATGGAGAAGAATGGGCAAGAAACTCAATACTTTATAGGATGTTCCAAGTGAAAACAATAGCGGAATTAATTAAATATTTCTAAAGAGAAAAAACTTACCATCCTCAGCAGAGATATTTCTTTTAACACGTTTAATAAAACATATTATTAATAAAAGCAAGACCAGCGCCGCCAACACGCAGACTGCGGACAAGATATAAATCCAATTGGACTGTACCCTGAAAATGTAATGAAATATACAGGTTTTTATTACTGCTACAGAAGAAAACAAATTATTTATTGACAAGTGGTTACAAAAGTTGAGAGTTTAAAAAGCTTATTTTAGGCTGTAATAAATTACTTAATGTAGGTAGGTACTCCATAATTCAAACACAATGCGAATTGTTATATAAATAAATAAATATACACATCTTGTGGTTAAGT
Source organism: Caradrina clavipalpis (assembly GCA_932526535.1). Lineage (NCBI taxonomy): Eukaryota > Metazoa > Arthropoda > Insecta > Lepidoptera > Noctuidae > Caradrina > Caradrina clavipalpis. The sequence continues at coordinate 1,232,106 of OW052096.1, forward strand.
CAAAGTCAAAACATTTGAATTATCAAGGAGTCGGTCAGTTAGTCAGAAAATCTGAACTTAGGGGAAGAATAAGCAAGGATCTCCACAGAATCCAGATTACATATATTCTTGTTGCTTCTAATATTATGTGATGAACAGGTAGGTTTATAAAGAGCAATATAAAACAATTCAAAACATAGCTCATGTTAGATAAGTGGTGACCAATCTCAACTGACGGCGTCTGTTCACGAATATGACGCGTGAATTTATCCGACCTTTACTATTTAGTCTGTATATCTTAACCATTTAGAAGGCCTATCGAAAATCCAACACACGCGCAACTGTCCAGTAGTTAAGTTATTAGAGAAGCGTCAATTCTTAAATCATTTCAATTACTTCGAAAATAAATAAATTAAAAAAAAACCGTAGTGATTTATTTTGGTGATAGGGTTATATGTTGGGTTGATTTATTTTGGCAGAACTAAATCTCATTAAATACCTATTCTATAAACTTGTCAACTGCAGCTTAAACAATGCTACTTACCAATTTTTTTCTTCTGTATTTATACTGATTTCGATTGTATCAGTCACACACGTGTCAGTGACGTTACTTCTATACCATCCCGGATTACAAATGCATTTGTCAGGATTCACACAAAGGCCATGTGGACATCCACTTGAGCAATGTGGCATGCAAAGGTACTGCTCTAATGTTGTATACCCAGCAAGACATTTACAAGTCTCTGGGGCGATACATATTCCATTTACACAGGGTTTGGTACATACTGGTTGACACGTCCAGTTCTTTTGACCGCGATATATTTCAGGCATTCTCCACCCGGAGTTGCAGAGACAAGTTTCAGGACTCAAGCAAACGCCATGAAGGCACCCATTGAAACAATGTGGCTGACAGACATTTTTTTCTGATTTTTCATAACCGGGAAGACATTTGCATGTCTCGGGAGCTATACAGGTGCCGTTGATGCAGGGTTTGCTGCATATTGGTTGACAAGTTTGGTTCACAGTACCATTGGTGTGAGTCATTGTCCATCCTGAGTTACAAGCACAAGCTTCAGGTCCAACACAAGTTCCATGAGGACATCCACTTGAACAGTGTGGTTTGTACGAGTCGCTATTTGATTGATTGTATCCTGGCAGAGATTGGCAGGTCTCTGGGCTAATACAAGTTCCGTTTTCGCAAGGTTTTGTACATTTTGGTTGACAAGTTTTATTCATAGTAACATTGTTTTGCACTATTTCCCATCCAGAATTACAAATGCACGTTTCCGGACTCACACAAGAGCCGTGAGGACACTCATCTGAACAGTGAGGCTGGCAAACATTTTCATCAGACTTTACATAACCAGCAAGACATTTGCAAGTGTCTGGTGCTACGCACGTGCCATTTACGCAGGGTTTGGTACAAATTGGTTGACAAGACTTAATCTTTGTATTATTTGATTGAACCAATTGCCATCCTGAATTACAGATGCAGTTTTCGGGACCGACACAAGTACCATGCGGGCATCCGCTAGAACAGTGGGGCTTACATATAAACTTACCAGCTATTCTATAACCTGGCAAACATTGACAGACCATTGGTGCGATGCATTTGCCATTCACGCAAGGCTTAGAACAAATAGGTTGGCACGTTTTGTTATCAGTTCCCATTTCCCATCCTGAGTCACAGACACATGACTCGGGTCCAACGCAACTTCCATGAGTACAATTATTGGAGCAGTGAGGCTTGCAGGTGTACTTATCTGTCTTTACGTACCCCTTTGTACACTCACAGGTTTCTGGGCCAACACACGTACTGTTAATACAAGATTTGGAACAAATGGGTTGACACGTTTTATTATCAATTCCAATTTTCCATCCAGAGTCACAGACACAGGTCTCAGGTGCAACGCAACTTCCATGAGTACAATTACTGGAGCAGTGAGGCTTGCAGGTGTACTTATCTAACTTATCATACCCCTTTGTACACTGACAGGTTTCTGGGGCCACACACGTGCTGTTTAAACAAGGTTTTGTACAAATAGGTACACATGTTTTATTTATAATGCCATGTAGTTCTACCATTCGCCACCCTGACTCACAAACACACATCTCAGGTGCAACACAACTCCCGTGAGGACAGCCATTGGAGCAGTGAGGCTTACAGCTGTACTGATCCGACTTAATATAGCCCTTTCTACACTGACATGTTTCTGGTGCCAGACACGAACTGTTTATACAAGGTTTCGAACAAATGGGTACACATGCTTTATTCGCAACCCCACGTGGTTGTGCCAATTTCCATCCTGAGTCACAGGCACAAGTCTCAGGTGCAACACAACTTCCATGTGTACAATTACTAGAGCAGTGAGGCTTGCAGGTGTACTTATCTACCTTATCATACCCATTTGTACACTGACAGGTTTCTGGGCCAACACACGTACTGTTAATGCAAGGTTTTGAACAAATGGGTACACATGTTTTATTCGCATCCCGACCTGGTTGTGCCATTTGCCATCCTGAGTCACAGATACATGACTCGGGTCCAACACAACTTCCATGAGGACAGCCACTGGAGCAGTGAGGCTTGCAGCTGTACTTATCTGACTTTTCGTACCCCTTTTTACACTGACAGGTTTCTGGGCCAACACACGTACCGTTCATACAAGGTTTGGAACAAATAGGTTGACACGTTTTGTTATCAGGTCCCATTTTCCATCCTGAGTCACAAACACATGACTCGGGTGCAACACAACTTCCGTGAGGACAGCCATCGGGGCAATGAGGCATACAGCTGTACTTATCTGATTTGACATACCCCTCAGTGCACTGACAGGTTTCTGGGCCGACACACGTACTATTAATACAAGATTTGGAACAAATGGGTTGACACGTTTTATTATCAAATCCAATTTTCCATCCAGAGTTACAGACACAGGTTTCAGGTCCAACGCAACTTCCATGAAGACAGTCACTGGAGCAGTAAGGCTTGCAGCTGTAATGATCAGACTTGACGTACCCCTTCGTACACTGGCAAGTTTCTGGGGCCACACATGTGCCGTTGGTACAATCATTCGAACAAATGGGTACACATGTTTTATTCTTAGTGCTGAACCCTGAGTTACACACGCACGTTTCTGGGAGGACACAATTACCATTTAGGCATGTAGTAGAACAGTAAGGTTTGCAAATGTTTCCACCCGCTTTTTGGTATCCTGGTAAACATTGGCATGTTTCTGGCGCGATACATGTACCATTGACGCAAGGTTTACTACAAACTGGATGGCAAGTTCCATTGGCAAATGTATATCCCACGTTACACTGACATATCTCCGGTGAGATACATTTGCCGTTTCCACAAGGCTTTGAGCATATTGGATTACAGGTGAGGCTGAAAATAATTATTTTAGCTTTAATTAGTCGTAAGAAATAGTATGACAGCAGCGAGCCCTGTGTTAGTGCTGTCATTTAGGGCCGGATCATCCATTAGGCAATGACAAATGCATTGGGTATTCCCGCATGCGGGACCTCTGCGGGACCCCTGAGAGCAGAGAAAATAAAAAAGAGTGAGAAAATAAAAGAAACTGCAAATGTTTGTTCAAGTCAAAATTAAATTTGAAGATAACAATTCCTAATGAAAAAAACGTTATAACTAAATAGATAACCGCCATCAAAAACTTTAGCGTGAAAAATAACTTGAGTTTAGAAGTGCTGAAGCTTTGGTGTTGTCTTTTGTTTAGTAATAAGCAGTTAATGGTTCACAACCGATTTACTTTTTGTAAAACCTTGTATTGCCCCACTGCTGAGCAAAGGCTTCCCACATAGCCTGCCATTCTTTCTTGTGTGTTGATTTTCTTGTCCAAACTCCTATAATAAACGTCGTCGTCTCGATAACGACGTGCGTTATAGCTATGGTACCTAAATCTAATAAACTACAGAAATTTGAAATGATTTATTTTTCTCTGGCGAATTAGGTAGATACGAAATATTTACTTACGAATAATATCGATCATCTTTCTCGTAACCGGGACAGCAAAACTGTAAGGTTCTGAATTTCTGAAATAAATGTTAAAAAACCACGATTAGATCATTTTAAAAAAACGGTAATTTAAAAAACTAAAAAACCCGACTGCTATTCTTTAAAAAGCCCTAAAACAAGATAAATTGTAGCAGTCGGGACCCATTCTAGAAATGGAGGGTGAGTGAATTGAGAGCACATACCTATATGGTCTCGAATGGGTCCCGACTGCTACAATTTATCTTGTTTTAGGGCTTTTTAAAGAATAGCAGTCGGGTTTTTTAGTTTTTTAAATTACCGTTTTTTATTTTTTATTTTTTCAGTGTTTTAAAAAAAAAAAAAAATCCTGTGTCACTCTCACGGTAAATACGAATCTAACGACACCTCTCAAGCTAAAATCCATCGAGCCGTTCAGCCTGCAGAGCGAGCCAAACATTTGAATTTGGCGCCAAAAATCCGCCATTTTGTTTTTTTTTTTTTCATATACCCAGTGTCACTCTCACAGTAAATACGAATCTAACGACACCTCTCAAGCTAAAATCCATCAAGCCGTTCAGCCTGCAGAGCGTGCCAAACAATTATACATACATACATACATACATACATACATACATACATACATACATACATACAAACATACCCTCGAATAACCCTCCTTCTGTCGCAGTCGGGTAAAAAGAACACCTGGTTCGGGCTGCCTTTTGAACGAAAAATTTATAATCTAGTTATTATAGTATTCCATGTTTATTTAAGGCAGTTATTGTGATATATTGTTGAAATTACTGCAATGACTATTTGAAATTGAAAAAATATTATCATAACGTTATTTTTTAAATGTTACATTGAATGGAGTATTATAGTTAGTGTTGAATGGAAAAAAAAACAAACATCGCTGTCGCATCTATAAAAATTGTTTGCAGAATTTTAGCCATAGGAATCCGCGATTAAATATATTGATCTCGAAGAGGTGTCTTGATTGGCATACGGGCGATGCGGTCGCGCGACTAAAATGTTTGTTATCTATTCGCATAATCGTGTGATGATCGCGTAATCGCGTTTTATTAGGATAACACCTTGCACCTGCATCTCGCTTGGTTACTCCTGTAAAGATAACGTTCAACTCACATCAACCATATGGCCGGCTAGACGGCTGCGTCGAACAGTTATTTTTGAACAAAATGCCCAACATTTGGGGTTCTTCTTCACTGTGACTGTGTACGTTTGCCAGTAAGTTTCATACACATTCCTGTCCCTGTAAGGAAAATAATGAATAAAGTTATCCCTCTTTTTTCTTCTTTTTTTTTAACCCTCAGTATGACTGGTGGCCAAACGATACCTGTTGGGTCTGTCAGACCCGGATTTTCAAATTAGGGACACAATTAATAGTAAATAGTCAAACTTGTTGATTTATAATAAAAGTTGATATCAATCATAGGACTAACTTATATCGAAAGCAAAGATTAATATAAAAAAGCGATAGGTATTTTGTTTTTTTTTTCGGATGCTTTCAGGGTAAACCTAGCTTAAAAGATTTGTCTCCCTGACCGATTCTGGCAATATTCTAAAGTGGTTGGTGCCTGGTTGATGTTTTCATTGAAATTAATGCTTCGATTTTGAATATTGGACCACTGACTTACCATACTCCTTTGGTGCAAATTTGACTTTCCACGCGATTTTTAACATTACACAATTGTAATAAAACAACTAATAATATTGTCAGAGTTCCCGTTTTCGCACTCATTTTGTAATGAATGGCGCTTTACGAGATTTTAATTATTATCAACACAAGTTATCATCGTCCTGTGAGTAATAACCAGATGTTTAGGGTTCCGTGGTCGAATGAAAAATTATTTTTTGCTAAGCAATTCTAAATTGCACTCCCCTTCACCAAGTTTTCTAATAAACAATTTAATTCTGTACGAAAAAAGCAGGAGAGTGCATAATATTGACTACTATTAGAAATGCAAATATTTGGATGAATGGATGTTTGTTAAGCAAGCACTCCAGAACGGCTGAATGGAACTGGATAAAATTTAGCACACATGTAGATAATAGTGTGGAATAGTACCTATAGTACAGTAGGCTACTTTTTATACCGGAAAAATGTATGGTTCCTATGATGATGCAGAAGAAGTCGCGGGCAGAAGCTAGATTTAAAGAAAAACATATCACTTTGTTTGAGTCAGCTCGCTTTTCACGTTCTCGAAAAATATACCTAGTTTTTGACTTAACAATAGGTATTAATCTGGCAAGTTTGCTCTGGAAACGCTCTGATCCTGTATAGTAAGCCGAGATTAACAGGAAAGTACACGGTCATGGTAAAATTTCTTCAAAGCAGTAAGAGCGGTTATCATAGTTCCATCATTTTCTAAAAATACGTTAATAATTTTATTCTCATAAATCTTGAAGTCGAATTAAACGGAACCCTCATGAATAGGATCACAGCACGTTCACACCGAAAATAGAATGCTTTTGTAGTTCGGTTTCTTACCGTGCATCATGCATCATTGAAAAACCTACCTACATACAATAAGTAGGGATCTAGGTACTTTAATATTATAAAATAGTAACCCTTTTTTACCCGACTACGGCGAAGCAAAAAGGAGGGTTATGAGGTTGACCGGTATGTATGTATGTATGTATGTACGGATGTTCATTTGTTCCCTCATAACTTCTAAATGATCTAACGTAAATTGACAAATGAGGTGTCATTGGAAGCGTCTAAATTGTCCGCTGGTTATAGGCTATCTTATGTTTCAATAAATTGTATGTGGCGCCCTCTAGGGCTAATGAAGATGTGAAATAATATTTTTTTTCTTCCAAATATGGTCGTGTTACATATCAAATTAAAGGGTTTAATTAGCACATTTCAAATATATAAATATTTTATTAGTAAATTATACATACACCCGTACACACACCCTTTAGAACGCGCCATAAACCTAGCCAACTAACCAATATTTTGTTTGGGAGACCTAATAGATTATTCCATATATTGTGTATTATGTTGCAGTTCCAGTAATATTACATAATATATTAATGTCTAAATTTAAACCCCAAAATAATTTAAATAAAAAAGTAGTTTAAAAAACTAAAACCCGACTACAAAAATTCACGTTCTAAAAAGTATGAAACAAGAAAACATTCTCATCTGAAAGCCGTGGTCGTATGCCACCTATTCCGGTAAAACAGTATGTGTATAGTAATAGAACATTACGTCCCCGTAGAGCGAAAAGTCATTAACTCGAAAAACCATGTTTTGAGATAATGAGAGTTAAAGTTTTTGAAAATATAAATCGTCATAACTTTTATTTGCCATTACATATCTTAACCGTTTTAGCTTTATTTTGAAGGTAATAAAATTAAGTTTATAGTATAAGATCTACAATACTTTAAAAACTTCGAATTATTGAGAAAAGTAGAAAAAACCAAGTGAATTAATTTTTCCCTACAAAATCCTTGACTTATTTGAAAATTAGTTAGTTGTCGACCGTAGTTAGTGATTTTTCACTCAGTTCTAAATTACTATGAAGAAAAATAACTAGAGTTAAGTAAAGTGGAACTAACTGTAAGATGTACGAAATGTGTATTGTAAATACTACCTAACTGAATAATCGAAGCTGGTGTGGTAAGTTTTGTTTTAAGTATGACATGAATAAGTAATTAAACTACTTTAATAAATTAAGTAAAGTTGTATTCTAATAATAACAAGACATAAATCAATCAAAATACTATTAAATAGTTGGTACAAAACAAAAGAGAGTGCAACAATCAAAAAAACTTGCGAGTGGGGCTGTATCGGGGCACATAGCCGTTGGTTGAACGTAAAGCATCTTTTAAACTTAGGTAACATTCAGATGTTGAGTCGCGCAAATACGATTACTTAGAAGTTGTATGGAGTGCTAAACTATGAGAGCGACAGGGTCACCTGCAAACCATGCACACTGGTACATTTGCGCTTATGGTTGGTATGGTTTTTTAAAGCTGTGGGCTTATACAACTGTCTAATCATGACGGAGATGTCTCACTTATGCAGTTCTGCACCGATCTGGGGATTGTCTATAAGAAAGCAGAGTCCATCTCAATTAGCTGCTCGAAGAACTCTAATGATCGTTGATCAGCTTTCGGGTAATGTTTTCTGCATGTCGCGAAAATTGGAAAGTATTGTTAATCCCCACCATCACCTGTAGTCGTAACATCTTCATTACCATATACAACACACACTGAGGGGTTACACCACATTGTCCTCACTCCTTCCACAATCAGACTAGCGTCGCCGAGATCTATCGCAGGGAAGCTTAGTTGTTCAGCTTGGCGACAGCAGCAGATATTGACTGGGCACTCTGTCCAGATGCCATGCCCAGGTATTTAGCTCGTCCCATAACATAGTGTTTTGATGGGCATAATTATTCTCAGTCTCTGATACGCAATGACAATCCTATGGCTCAATAGCTGTATTTTCGTTCATTCCTCGTTCGCCCTGCTCGGACCTTCAACTGGACCGGCCAAGCCACGCTCCAAAATAGCCCAGTAGACTGTGATATTGTTTGCGCCTTATTGTCAAATATCGCAGCCACGCTTTCACTGTAGATTTCCTTAATAACTCACGACTTTTACATTATTATGCGATGTGCGATATCGTCATCCAACTGGCGCGGCAGGGTCTGCACCATATCATTGACATCGTAGGGTATGTTAATAACGTGTCCGCCGATATCATACTGTCCTGCGCAGCGCATCGCATCGGCCTATTTGCATGTCTCGGTGACACCAGTCTCTCCTTATTATTAAGCTTAGTTTGGGTAGATGAGTAGGGTATGGCGGGTAGCTGTATCTATTATTCCTGCTTTCGTTTCTGTCTGCAATCGTTGAATAAGATCCGGCAGAGCATAAGCCGAACCGTATCTTCACCAGGGAACGCATTCTGCAAGAATTGGGATGTACACAGATGCGCTCACAGCCTTCGAGTCCTTCGTGCTCCACAGTCGATCACATACGTCACACTTGCGGCAGTACTCATTGTTCATTAACACATTACTAAACTTTTCTGCGGCCAACTCATAATGTAAGAGTTGTCTCATGAGTTGAGTTGTCGATTTTTTTTGTTTTTCTGCACCTGCCGTGAGCTGCCGTGTTATATCTTCACCTAGTTTGATTGACTGGTAGAGAATGTCTAAGGCATTAAGTCCGTTTTTGTACTCTTTGTTACATAAAGTTTAAATAAAAACATAATTAAATTAACTCCCGTTGCCTAGAATACTCCGCCGCACGTTCAAATTGTTTCGGTTGAGGTGAAGAGTTCAAACAGTTGGGCCTAACCTGGCAACCCAGGATGTCTCCTAATGGGTTGGAACTGTCATGTACCTCTACTGCGGGTACGACTCGGCTGGCTCAATCTTGAGACGCAACAATCGGCTTGATTCAGTAGCTTTAACTAGCTTTAGCTGAATCTAGCGAGCTTCCTTCGTTTTTGGGACTCTTTAGCAGATGTGGCTGGTCATGGTCATGGTCATGGTTCTACATCCTTCGGAGGCGCCATAACCGATGTATTCTCATTTTTTTATGAAATTGAAGTTAATTCTAAAGTAACTATCTATAGGCAATTGTTATTAACTATCATCGATCAAATCATTCAAACGGGTTAATTACTTTTCGCTTTTGAAGTATTGTGCAAATCATTTAAAAATAAAGAATGAGAAGTCACTATGTCAAGTTAGCTAATTTTCGCTATCGTCTGTTTTAACAACCTATTGATTTCAAAAACTCACTAAATAGATTTAGTGACTTTTAGGCTAACTAAACGCATATGTTTGCTTTGATAATTTCAGAGAAAAGTAATTAAGTCGTTTTAAGTTCAAGTTATGTAAATTTTATATTAATGTTATAATCATTAACTAATTTAGTTATTTCTCGCATTACGCTGTGGGGTCCAAAATATAGACTTACTTACTTTTCACACTTCGTAAAACAAAAACCAACGCAGCTACAAGAATGACGGTTAGGCAGATATTTAGAGAAAAAAATGGTGATCTTATGAACTCATTTTAGCCATTTTCGGACTTAATGACTTTTCGCTCTACGGGGACGATTAATCTTTAGCACTAAAGTTTAGGGCAAAGTGGCATACGACCACGGCTTTCAGATGAGAATGTTTTCTTGTTTCATACTTTTTAGAACGTGAATTTTTGTAGTCGGGTTTTAGTTTTTTAAACTACTTTTTTTAGCAACAGCTTTATGGTTATAGGTATGCAACTTTATATTTTGTTCTTTTTTTTGTATTTTTTTTGTAAATTGCACGTTTATGCATGCATTAAGGACAATGTAAATTGTTTATGTATAATTTGTATAAATACAGTACTACCTACTACGATGACGAGCTAAAAATGATTCAGTGATACCTAAACCGGTTTTATCTACTGTTTCATAACATTCTAGTACATAACATAGTCCCTACTTATCAGCATCCTGTTGCTACCGGGAGTAGCCTGTCCATAAACCTTTGAAGCCTGTTGCTACTCTTAATAATTTTGTTTATATTTATGCTCTATGATTAATAAAAATGTAAGTAATTTCATGAAAACACGCAGTTTTACAAAAAATTACAGACCGTTACCTACCTTTTTACTATTCATAGGCATGTCGTATAGCCCAATGAGGAGGAGCACTAACTTTTTATCACGACAGAGGGCGCATAAGCAACTGTACCCTGTTTTAACATAACAGTTGTCAAATCGTATGGTTTTTTGCATTCAGTAAATATTATTATTTATTTTTTCCCTAATCTTGAGAAAGATGCCTCAGTGTAGAGCGTTAAATTGTAAAAATAGAGGAGTACATTTGTTTCCTAAGGATAATAAACGCAGAAAACAATGGGAATCGGCGTTACGTATTAAAAACTTTAAGGCAAGTAATACTGCAAGCTTGTGTGCTGCGCATTTTACTGAAGACGATTATCATGGGAAGATCAAGTATACAGGTGAGTCATCGCAGTGGTTCTACTTTTTGATTGATGAACCTAAGTTCTTAATTCATTAAATATATTTCTTACATTATCTACGATCTTATGTATATAGAAAACAGCTTCTTAAAGATTTATTATTTGAATATAGGTACCCACTTTTCAAAATAATCCTGTATGTCCTCTCTTTTGATCATTGGTAGAGGAGTATCTGCATTTATATCTATGAATGTGTTTGTAGGTGGACACTGGTACACGGAGTCCTCGTGGATGTTGCAATCGGAACCAAAATTTTGATTCCGGTCATATGATTCTACTCTACCATTAAAATAGGATAGTTAGTCCATAGAAACAAAAAAAAACCTTACAAATCAATTATAACCTCAACCATTTTAAGTCTTTACCTTTCAATCAAATCGGCCTTTTTACCGGCAGTTGTCGCATTCCTCTTACGTAACTCATCTTTAAGTTGAGGGACAGTCAGAAAAGAGTACATTTTATATGAATTTAACTTAGAACATTAACGAAAAATCAATCACAATCTTGTCTTGACAAGTAAACACGGTACAGTTGCTCCTGGCGCCATCTATACTCAGTTTTGCCTGTGGCACCTCATTGGTTAATGGTATTTAAGCCGCACCACACACAGATCATGAAAGTATTTACAAAAAATCGGTTCCATAGTTAGAATATTAATTGGTCACACTGTCTTCAGAAGTGTCATGACTGTCGGTCTTGTCCTGTCAAGTGTCAGGACATAGCTGTCATCTGTCACTCTCAACCAATCAGCTAGCTATTTGTTTGTTGCTTTGCTTTGCTTGTTTATTAAAAAAAAGCGCAAACAATAAAGGAGAAAATATAAAATAGAAAATAATCTAGGTTTATAATTGTGGAATACTTCATACATAATACTATCTAGATGTACGTTATTTATCATCGGCGGCGGTAAAACAATTCTTACCAAATAGTCGTTTTAGGTGTAAAAATGTCTTCAGCAAAACATTGCTGATTTTATTTACGTTTAAAAGTATTCCAATAAATTCCAATTTATTCCTCGTTATGGAGGAGTTTATCGATATGATCCGACAACTGCCTTGTTTATGGGATACGGGCTGCAGAGAATATCGAGATATGAGAAAGAAAGATGCGGCTTGGAAAAGAATTGTTGCTGAAATAAAATGCAAAGACATACCTGACGGTAAGTTAGACTAGATAATTTAATTAAGGATCCTAGTGTAAGATTATGGGCATAACGTTTATTTTGTGAATTCCAAGAGAACTACTACAGACTCACAAATAAACAAGAGCAATTGATTAATATACTACTTCCTTTAACTTACTATTATAAATGTTAAGGTCCGTGATGGATGGATGGATGGATATTTGTTACTCTTTCATGCTTAAACAGATGAAAGGAATGAGCTGAAATATAACACACATTAAGATTTTGGTCAAGCTTAACATATAGGATAATTTTTATCCCATTTTTGTGGTCCTGTGGGATATTTTAGGACTTTAATTCTGAAGTCTATGCAGAGGTCACCTACCTTGAACTGCTTATTATTATGCTAAAGCCAGTAAGTTGGAGTCTTCCTGATAATATCTACATACAAATAAATAGTCATATATCCTACCTATCTAAGATTTTCTAATTTCCCCTAAATAAACTTTTAATTTTTTTTTCTGAATAATCCATATTCAATAAAATTTATATAAATTTCAGTTAAAACTGCCAAAGCTGAATGGAAGAAACTGCGAGACAGTCACAGAGACTCCTTAAAACGGGCCCGAGCTGTAGCCAACGGACAAGACATGGTCATCAATAACAAGTGGAAGTACGCTGAGATAATGGAGTTCCTTCTCCCATTCATGAAAACAAGAAAAAGAAGACGAAGTCTAACAACATCCAGTGACGATAACAAGGAGTCTTCACCATCACCTTCAGACACCTTTCTAGAAGTTCAACCGTCTACTTCAAATACGGACACACTAAATTTCACATCAGAATCTCACACCAGCAAAGTGGACACCACCCTGCAAACTGAACACATATTCAGAAAAAGAAAAATTGATAATGAAATTGGAGAAATAATGATTGATATGGATGATAGAAATAATTGTCGATATGGAGAGCGGAATAAGCATCCCTTAGATTCATTCTTTGAAAGCATGTGTGAGACCACAAAGCAGTTTCCGACGTGGTTACAGTATACCGTGAAAAGAAAAATATTTAATGTCATATCTGAGGCCGAGGACACATATGAATCTTACAAATCAAGAGAATCAATTTTTTGATACTTCTTATTTTAACTGCCAATTTGTGATTATTACTTTTTATTTAAATATTTGTTATGACTTTTTGTTTCAGTATTATTTATTAAAAACATTATGAAAGAAATGAAGTGTGAAAATAGTTTTACTTAAAAAATTATAGGGAACTTTTATTGTTGTGCTAGTATAGGACTTCATTGAAGCATTGGGTAGAGTGGAGCAAAGGACAAAGTACACTAACAACAGTTTGCAGGGGATTTTGGGTTTTCGACCTGCCTACCAGGGTTGGATTTATCATGTCCTGGCCCCTAGGCAAAGCAGGTCTCAGGGACCCCTTTTTGTTTTATTTTTTTAACCCCCGACGCAAAAAGAGGGGTGTTATTAAGTTTGACGTGTCTGTCTGTCTGTCTGTCTGTCTGTCTGTGTGTCTGTCTGTGGCATCATAGCTGCCGAACGGATGAACCGATTTCAATTTAGTTTTTTTTGTATTAAAGGTAACTTACGTACGAGTGTTCTTAGACATGTTTGATGAAAATAGGTTGGGCCGTTTAAAAGTTGTGGTGATTAGTAGTGGTGAAAGTAGGGAAGAAAAACCGAATGTCTGTAAATATACTCGAGTGGGGTCTCAAACTTAGCAAAATCGACATTATAATAAGGTACCTATAAAAAGTATAAAATAAAAAATTAAATTAAAAATTTAAAAAACCCCCAACACAAAAACCTAAGTTCCCTTTAAAAAGTAAAAAAATAACAAAAAAAATACGTCACGTTGGGGGACCGATGTTGCACTTAAGATACGATCGTCCCGAGCGGTCCCCCAACGTGACGTATTTTTTTTGTTATTTTTTTACTTTTTAAAGGGAACTTAGATTTTTGTGTTGGGGGTTTTTTAAATTTTTAATTTAATTTTTTATCCTACAACATAATGTTATTTTTAATTTGACTTTTTTTATTACATGTATTGACTTCACTCGTATTACCCATTACTGGGTTGTGGAGATCTGATAGGCAGTCGCTCCAAGTAAAATACTGATATTCAGCTGCATCCGGTTCGACTGGAAGCCGACCCCAACATAGTTGGGAAAAGGCTAGGCAGATGATGAGGTATTGACTTCACTACAATCTAATTTTACAGTCACATATTTAAAAATTATTCGCGTATTTAGGGCTAAAATAACGTGTTTTTTAGACAAGTTGTTTCATGGAATTATTGGTTAACGATCTCTACCATCCAATCGAAAATTAATCAATTATTTCTTAGGGCAGTGCGACATCGTAGCAGCAGCTCGGAGAGTACAGCAGTGTACGTCTGTCATTTACTTATTTATCACATACACATTCACAAATGATGAATACTGTAGTCAGTAACGGATGTGTGGTTTATCACCAGTAGGTACATACTTCGCACTGTGTTCGGTTTTGTTTGCAACTGTTGTGACCAAGCTCAAGTCAGGACTGTAAAATAGGCCTCATTTATTTTGAACTTTTTGAATTAACTGTCCTTCAGCGTGTTTGGCTTTTGTTTGTAACTAGATAGGTATCTGTGTACCTACTTAAAATTCTAGTACCTACCTACCTAGGTACGAGTATTAAAAAAAGCATGATGTTTTCAGTGTTCATTGTCATCCTTTTTCTTTAAGGATAGGAAATGCTCAAATGACTTCATCCGTACTGGGCGAAGCGGAAGAGAGTGTCAGACTCTTTCTGACTTAAACCCATCCTTCCTTTAATGCCCTTTGAGTTCCAGGACCGCGGTGACTCTTTCGAACAAATTCCGCAACCCTGGCATTCGTTGTCATCCTACGTTTACATCCTATTATGGTACCTACAGCTCTTTGAACATTCATAATAATAATATTTGTCAGTTATAAATAATTTATAGTTCGCAGTGACTAAACCTATAATTGTACCTAATAAAAAAAATCTACACTAAAAATGATTAAAATGTGGCTTGTGATTTACTTGTGTGGCTTTATTAACTTTTTAAATGATGTGAATGCCAAGTATTGTGAACGTACTCAATCGTAAGTATAGTTTTTTTTCCTTTTGCCTTGAGAAAGCGTGGTGATCAAAGCTCGTGCCTTTTGAGGTTTCTCAGTAGAGGTATGAGAAGAGGCCTTTTAGTGGGACATTAATAGGCTGTTATTATTATTAATGTAGTGGACTTTAGCGGGCAAAATTTTATGTGTACTTGTGCAAACATAACATAACATAACATACCATCACGCCTGCCTAACGTTTGAGGTGTACCAATGTACACCCACAGTTCGCCGGTATGTTTAGGTCCCATGTAATAGGGGGCGAGCCTATTGCCATTAACCGGGCACAAATCCTAACTCCGAGCTATTACTGAGAATTTTAGAGAAAAACTCAGTAACACTGCTCGACCTACGAATCGAACCCAAGACCTCTAGGGACCACTAGGCTAACGAGGTAGTTCACCGTGTTTTACACACAGATTAACATTACAATATTAGTTTAATAAGTTTTTTGTTATGTATTAGTTTGTTATTGTATAAAATTAATTTTGTGTATTTTATCTATGGGCCTCAGTTGCCTGATATTAAAATTATCGTTAACTAAATAATTGTCTTTTTCTAGGGTAACAAGTATGATGGAAGTGACCTTTAGTACTTCTTATATCGAGACATACAATGGCCAGTGTTACTATGGGTGTATAAAAACAAAGTGGGCAACTTCTGTTAGTCGCAAATATATGCCAGTAAGTAATAAGCACTTAATATTTTACAGAATCCAAACTATCTTTGCCTTAGGGTTAGCTTACGGTCAACGCATATTGAAAAGCAAATTGCAAGTTCTTTTATTCTGCAATCAAATGTGTAATACACAAGATCACGCAACAAGAAATTTGATACCGCTTACACGAGTTATACGCAATTTTCAACTCTATTTCAGTTGTGATCAAATACAATAAATAATATAAATTTTATCAGCGCCTACTTTTTACATAAAGCAACAATGTAAGTACAGGCACATGAGGAATTTCAACTTTGTTTCAGGGGTGACATAGCTCAAGGGGGTTATTATATACTTATTACTTCTTTGACGTTTCAGAAAATAGAGCTAAAGACTGTGAAGTACTGCTGCAGCGGGTACATGAGGACAGACGACTCGTTCAGCGATAGGTATTTACTTGCCTACAATAGATATATAGATATACCATCACGCCTGTATTCCTCGAAGGGTTAGGCAGAGGTGTATCAATGTACACCCACAGTTCGCCGGTATATTTAGGTCCCACGTAATAGGGGCCCCTATTGGCAATAGGCTCGCCCGGGCGAGCCTATTGCCATTAATCGGGCACAAATCCAAACTCCGAGCTGCTACTGAAAATTTCATAGAAAAACCCAATAACACTATTTGCTCGACCCGGGAATCGAGCCCAGGACCTCTAGCGTAGCAGTCGCGCTCAGGACCACTAGGCCAACGAGGCAGTCACTTGCCTACAATTGTTTTTTTATGTCTTCGGATGACTAACAAGCCGACGGTCCACCTGAATCTATAGACATCTGCAATACCAGAGGCCTTGCAAATGCGTTGCCGTCCCAGAGACAAAGTTAAAAAGTCTCGTGCGCCTATTAGGCATCACTCATACCCACCAAACCGGAATACCTACATCAACACTGATTTGCGGCAGAAATAGGTAAGGTAGTATTTTCTTTTGCAACTGAAGCACTGAACTGAAAACTGCCCTCCGTCCGTTATTCTCCAGATTTGTCCTATGTAGTAACACTTAACTTTCAGTGACATAGTATGCGAGCCAATATGCATGCCAGCTTGTAAGAATGGGCACTGCAGAGCTCCAGGGGAGTGTGGTTGTGACACTGGGTACATTCCCGACCCTAAAGACAGTCACAACTGTCTACCTTCATGCGAGAAAGGCTGTGACCACGGCGCATGCGTAGCGCCAGACACATGCAGGTGTGACTTTGGATACAAACTTGTGAACGCCACGTGTCAGCCAGTTTGCACAGACCCATGCCACAATGGTACCTGCGTAGCCCCGGAAACCTGTGAATGCCTCACTGGCTACAGAAAATCGGAGAAAAACCTCTGCGAGCCGTATTGTTCTCGCGGCTGCGGGAATGGGTCGTGCACTGCACCCGAGATTTGCGGTTGCGATCCCGGATGGCATTTTAAAACGGGTAAATATGAATCTGATACAACTTGTGAATCATTCTGTTCTGTTTAGATAACGGAATCTTTAAGGCTCCACAGAGACTTACGTGTACAGTTGGTTTCAGTACAAATTATCTATGGGTGGGCGGTATTTGTGGGCCAGGTGATGTCAACACACCATGTGTGGTGGTGGTGGCAACTGAACTTACATAATTTATTCCATACATACCATCACGCCTGCATTGCCCGAAGGGCTAGGCAGAGGTGTACCAATGTACGCCCACAGTCCGTTGGTATGTTTTAGGTACTATGGGCGAGCCTATTACCATTAACCAGGCACAAATCTTAACTCCGAGGTACTACTGAGAATTTTATAGAAAAACCCAATAAAAAAAAAACGGTAATTTAAAAAACTAAAAAACCCGACTGCTATTCTTTAAAAATCCCTAAAACAAGATAAATTGTAGCAGTCGGGACCCATTCTAGAAATGGAGGATTAGTGAATTGAGAGCACATACCTATATTACATTGCAGATGGTCCCGAATGGGTCCCGACTGCTACAATTTATCTTGTTTTAGGGATTTTTAAAGAATAGCAGTCGGGTTTTTTAGTTTTTTAAATTACCGTTTTTTATTTTTTATTATTTTAGTGTTTTAAAAAAGAAATTAATATACCCAGTATCACTCTTACAGTAAATACGAATCTACCGACACCTCTCAAGCTAAAATCAATCGAGCCGTTCAGCCTGCAGAGCGAGCCAAACATTTGAATTTGGCGCCAAAAATCCGCCATTTTGTTTTTTTTTTTATATACCCAGTGTCACTCTCACAGTAAATACGAATCTAACGACACCTCTCAAGCTAAAATCCATCGAGCCGTTCAGCCTGCAGAGCGTGCCAAACAATTATACATACAAACTTACATACATACATACATACAAACATACCCTCGAAAAACATAACCCTCCTTCTGTCGCAGTCGGGTAAAAACACTGCGATTCCCAGGTCAACCTGGGAATCAAGGCCAAGGCCTCTAGCGTTGCAGTTGCGCTAAGGACCACTAGGTTACGAACGATTAATATTATTTTGTATTTTTACCCGACTGCGACAGAAGGAGGGTTATGTTTTTCGAGGGTATGTTTGTATGTATGTATGTATGTATGTATGTATGTATGTATGTATGTATGTATGTATGTATAATTGTTTGGCACGCTCTGCAGGCTGAACGCCTCGATGGATTTTAGCTTGAGAGGTGTCGTTAGATTCGTATTTACTGTGAGAGTGACACTGGGTATATCAAAATAAAAAAAACAAAATGGCGGATTTTTGGCGCCAAATTCAAATGTTTGGCTCGCTCTGCAGGCTGAACGGCTCGATGGATTTTAGCTTGAGAGGTGTCGGTAGATTCGTATTTACTGTAAGAGTGATACTGGGTATACTAATTTCTTTTTTAAAACACTGAAAAAATAAAAAATAAAAAACGGTAATTTAAAAAACTAAAAAACCCGCCTGCTATTCTTTAAAAATCCCTAAAACAAGATAAATTGTAGCAGTCGGGACCCATTCGGGACCATCTGCAATGTTATATAGGTATGTGCTCTCAATTCACTAATCCTCCATTTCTAGAATGGGTCCCGACTGCTACAATTAATCTTGTTTTAGGGATTTTTAAAGAATAGCAGTCGGGTTTTTTAGTTTTTTAAATTATTTCTTTATTTCTTTCTTTCTTTCAGATACATGCATTTGCTTTCCAATTTACAATATTTAACCGCTTTATTTATCTTTTTTAGGTACCAATGAGACAGTCTGTATACCAACGTGTACATATTGCGACGAAGAATCTTGTGTTGCCCCTAACACATGTAAAAAAGGAGCCGCTAAGGTCGTACCAAAGGCTGCTTCAAAGCCACCTTACGACATGTATTATGGTGAATATGAATATGATTATTATGACTTGGAGTCATATCCTAAATTCATGAAACCGACGAACGAATCTGTCACAAGTAAAAGTTCTACAAAAACAAGTAGGACTGACTATGATGAAAGTACACGTTCCTACACTAATACGGTGACTGAAACAATAGAACATCGTAGTGTTACAAGTACACACCCTAATGACACTGTTGGAACGATGAATAGTGTCTCATGGTGAGTAAATTCCTAAGTACCTAATATAGAAAGCGCCTGTATTTTTGCTAATAGAGTAGTCAGTTGAACAAGCAAGGAGTCTATTTAGGCGCTTCGCAAACCTACGAACTTTTATGTCTTGTGTTTAACGCCAGAAACCTCAATGACTTCTTTTTGCTTATATACCTAAAAAAACCTCGTTAGCCTAGTGGTCCTAAGTGCGACTGCTACGCTAGAGGTCTTGAGTTCGATTACCAGGCAACATGTTATTGGGTTATTCTATGAACTTCTAAGAAGTAGCTCGGAGTTAGGATTTGTGCCCGGTTAATGACAATTGACTCGCCGCCTATTACATGGGACCTAAAAAAAAACATATCGGCTGTACTGTAAAATTTTATAAAATTTCTCCTTATGGTGAATGCTCCGACCAGCCCGCGAAATTTAAATTTTCTTACGTTTTTTGCAATTTGCAAGGCAGTATTCGGTTTAATGTTGATTAAGGTATGATTCGCGGGCGCAAGCTTCATGTAAAATGTCAAGATTTCAT
Source organism: Caradrina clavipalpis (assembly GCA_932526535.1). Lineage (NCBI taxonomy): Eukaryota > Metazoa > Arthropoda > Insecta > Lepidoptera > Noctuidae > Caradrina > Caradrina clavipalpis. Next base: position 1,252,146 of record OW052096.1, read on the forward strand.
GAAATCTTGACATTTTAAATGAAGCTTGACTTATGGAGTCATTTTCTCCGGCGAGGCAGCGAGCCTCCTTGCCGGATTGCCGCCATGGGATCTGGAGGCGCTGGTCCTCGCGCGCCTACATGAGTGGCGCGCGGAGGCACTGGGCCGGGGCGAAACTCCGCTGCCGCGGCAAATTGCCGCCCAGCGGACGGACCTCCGGCTCGATCTCATGGCGACATGGAGAGAGCGACTGTCGCAACCTCGTGCAGGGCACGCCTCGATTGAGGCGGTAAGTCCCCTCTTTGAGGAGTGGCTAGAGCGGCGCCACGGCGCCCTCACCTACCGCCTGACGCAGGTCCTCACCGGACACGGAAGTTTCGGGAGGTTCCTGCACCTCATCGGGCGGGAGGAAACGCCCGGGTGTCACCATTGCGAGGATCGCCCCGAGGACACGGTGAAGCATACTCTGGCGGTGTGCCCTGCTTGGGCTGAGCACCGCCGAGTCCTCGAGGCGGCCATCAGCGGCGGCGCCCTCTCGCGTCCGGCACTGGTTCAGGCCATGGTCCGGAGCGAGGGGGAATGGGAAGCAGTCGCCTCCTTCTGCGAAGCTGTAATGCTAGAGAAGGAGGCGGCGGGACGGGAGAGGGAAAGGAGGGTCCCCCGTCCCAGCGGCCGCCGCGGTAGACGATCCGGGCGTCGGGAGCCACGAGACGACTCCCGGCCACCGTAGACGCGGGTCTGTGGACGGTGAGCAATGGGTAGCTCACCGTCCGTACGTTCACTAGCGACAGACCGTGTCGACGGCGCGTTCGTGTTCCACGCGCGCCTCAAAGAGATGTCAGCAAAATTGGATGGGGCCACTAAGGGCCGATGCCTGCCGGGGCTGCGGGTTGTTCGAAAGAGATACCGCGCCCCCGGAACGCAAAGGACACATGAAGGAACATAGACGGGTTTTAGTCAGTAAAAGTCTGACACTCCCTCCCGCCCCGCCCAGGGCGGGGGAAGTTATTTGATGATTTCCCGTCTATAAAAAAAAAAAAAAAAAAGGAGTCATTTTACTGATTTTAATGGTTATAATTTTGAAAATACATACTTCTTACGCCCGCGAATCATACTTTAATGGACATTAAACCTAATACTGACTTGCAAATTGCAAAAAACGTAAGAAAATTTAAACGCGGGCTGGTCGGAGCATTCACCTTAAGTTTGAGCAGGATGGTGTTATCACAGCCTAACTTCTATTCTGTCTTTTAAATGTTGTTATTTGTTTTAGGTTACATGAACATTGGGTGTCTATCTTCATCCCAGTGTTGGTGATAGTAACGGCAGCAATCATAATGTTACTCGTCTGGCGTCGGGCACCTATTGTGGTTTTCTTTAAAGGGAGAAGTTATATTGTAGAAGGTACGTTGCGATTAGGGTGAGATTTAATTTTATTTATTGTGCAATAAAAAACTTCTTTACAAAAAAGACAACCGCCTTCAAAAACTAAAAATTTTAAAACAACTTTAGCTTTGGAAGTCGGAGGGTTTGGTTCTGTTTATAGTTTTGTATCAGTATGCCACCGACTTCAAAATCAGACTTCTACTTATTTTTTTCCTCTTTGGCTTACTTTTCTGAAGCCGACAGAGGCATATTTGAGCTTGTTGATGATAAAATAACCATACAAATTATTGGCTATTATTTATTTATTCCAGGTGATCCTGTGGATACTAATGGGTCGCGGCCATTCGAGGACATACAGATTTCAGCGGTTAACGAAAAGGATAAGACTGCTCAAAAACAATGAATCTCATATTTGTGTTCTTACTTATCTATTATTTTTATTTCGTGTTTAATATACTTACGACATTTTTTGCTGTTTTTTTTTCTTATTGGTTAGGTGAAAATCACGAATTAGCAAAATCCGGTGAGGATAATCCTCGTGGAAGTGGACACATAGCTAAGAACTGATTTGTAATGGTATAATTGAAATAAATGATTTGACTTTGACTTGCACTTGGGCAAAAGCTTGTCTATATTATAACATAATATCTTTTCTTGTCCGCGTGTATGGTAAAGGGCCTCTCCCCTATGAAAATATCATACAAGGAAGAAGGTATTGTCTAATATCTTAGACTGCGTACGTCGTTTATGTGTGAGGTATAATACAAATTGTTCTACCGATAGATATCTCAATATACCCCTGTGATCATATCGCACCTGTGTGAAAAAGCCTTCATATCAATGCTGCAATGCCCCTAAACAAGCGAGCGCTTTCATTACCTATTAGCAGACATGACCTCAGCTTGTTTTAGTATGGTCGGCGGCGCGTGCGACTCGGGACGTACAACAAACAAATCATTACGTCCAGTGTAACCAATTAGTTTTGTTTGCTTTTTCCTTTTATGGATAACTGTGTTAGAACAACAGTAAGCCAACAGTGTTTATTATTTTCAACTTTAATATCACGGTAATTAAAATCTTATTGCAACAAGATGACAACGACCGCGCTGCCAAGAGTGTACCGATAAGTACCTAAGGAAGAAGGACTAAAGTATAGCAGATGTTATCTTTAATTCCAAATAAATAAAAATACATCTCAAGGATCGATCTGCCATCGACACGATTGCAGGAGAAGATAATCTTCGAAGTACAATGGATGAAGCTCGAGTAATAACGACTCAAAATTCACTGCGTTACACCAAACACCCACTAGATGGAGCTACAAGACCAGTGGAAGGGATAGAGCGGAATTATGACTCAGATAAATTGGAGCCGCTAGTATCGCAAGGAACTGGTGATTCAGTTCATAAAGGAGGAGACTCTTGTTGCAACTCTTGCATTGGACATTGTCTCTATTGCTGTGACTGTTCCCTCGTTTGTCATTCTTTTTTAACCTGTATGACTATATGCATAGTTAATGCACTTTTTTGTCAATAGGAAATGTTATATTTTTGGGTTCCGTCCTCAAAGGGGACCAAACAAAACTTCTACTACTTTACTGATGCGTCGAATTTGTGGTAGTGGAAAAAGATTCCTTAAGAGGATCGCTGAAAGTCCAGAGTCAGCTGTGTAGAATAGGTTTATAAAACTGCATATAGGTATGAATACTTAACATGTGATTGTGAATAAATAAAATACTTTATGAATTTTAATTTTGAATTTTAACATTGTTATTGGTATTTTTAAATTTTTATTTGACTAACTTTTATGCAAATTAGTCTGTTTTTTTTTACCAAGTCTTCGCTGTCTGTCGTCATATAGGGGAGGGTCATAAGCTTTGTTTAATGGTACCTATATCAAGTACACATACTTCCACGCGGACAAAGTCGCAGGCAGAAGCTAGTGAATAAAAATTTTGTTGTTACAAATACGTAGTCAGGTAGGTAGTGGTTTATTGATTTATTAGTAGATCGGTCTCGTACTCGCAAGCGCGACTGCTCAGCGTGGAGTCCTGGGTTCGATTCCCACTTCGGGCAAAAAGTGTTATTGGGTTTTTCCATTAGCAATTTCAACTCAGTAGCAGCCTGGAGTTTGGAAGTTGGTGGTGTGCCACTCCCGTGCCTCGAGCTGCACGAGAAAGCACGTAGAGCTGTCAGTCCTGCGCCTGGTCTCTTCCCAGTCGTTTCGGATTGCCGTCATGGTTGTGCAGAGTCAAGTACACAGGAAATATTATAGTGTATAAGTGTGTATTTATACACTATCCACTATCTTTCCTGTATACTTGTCTGGTCTCCATTGTGATTGGCTGCAGTAATCAACATCGGTCTGGAAAATAATTATTAGTGGGTAAGTACCAAAGTATGTTGAAAATGTTGTTAGAAATAAAATATCATTGTGTCTCTGGTTAAACCTAGACATCTAATATTAACAGATTAAAATTGTATAGTATTAAACTGATGTTGGTTATCTTGTGTTCAAAAATTCCGATCACTTACAATCAATCTCTTATCGTTTAAGTTTACTAATCGAAAGACTAATACTTATAAATTAGATTAAAATTGATAACGTAATAGGATTGTTAGTGCCTTTTTTTTCAAGTCATTGCAGTTACAGACGTATTGTAATAAAGTATTAATTCCATGAGTGTATTGTAATTATAGTCACAAAATAGTTACTATCAAGTCGGTATACTTACCAAGATTTTTGGCGGCATTTTTTTTATGGTACATGCCCGCCACGCTTTTCCAAACCACTGCAACTCCTGAAAGCCAGAATCTACAGTGGAGACCGCTGAAAGACCGAAGCTCATCGAGTCCCGGAGAAACGTCTCAACTGTCTTGGATCCCGCAACGAACGCAAAGGGAGGAGTAAGAAAATTTCCACCTCACTTTTCATCGGTATAGAAGCAAGCAGTTGAAAATTGAAATGGAAAGAACAGTATACGTGGTGGACCAAGCTGGTGTCACACGAATTACTAGAGAAGACCCAGATTATTATGTGGGAGAGCAAGAAGAGGTAAATGACACATCATGTTGCATGTCAGATACTAGTGGTTGTTGCACTGCTTTCATTTGTATTAGATGTATACTACGGCTTATATCCTGTGGCTTGGCAGATTAGAGATCCAAGAATCGTGTGGATTGTTGTTGTCGGTGGAACAGAGATGTGTTTAAGTGGAGACCACGTTTAGGTAAATGTAGTGTGGGATGCTGCACGGTGGAGCGACAAATTCCAGAAGGGGCGGGCAATGGATGGATGCGGGTTACCCAGGACCGGGAAGGCTAGCGCTCTTGCGCGTGGAGGCCTACGTTCAGCAGTGAACGGCTATAGGCTGATATAATGATGGATGTCAATTGTTGTTGTTTGTTACTTATACCATCGATTAAATAACTTATACACCTTCTATGGCATGTAGCACTTACTAATTTGATCTATAGATTTCTTCTCTATTTAACATACATTTCTATAATATTTTATTTTTGTTTCTGCCATCACCGTTGAAAAATGACTTAAGCTGTAGAAAGATCTATGTTTATTTTTGATTTTTTAATGATGGAATTTTATACATATTTGATAAAGTTAGTGTCAATGTTGAATCTTAAATATGATTTCATAGAAATATAAAATTTAAAATATTTTTGTTTGTTAATTTATAATTAGCAATATTTAGGTACCTACTTACCTAATTTGTTTTATTATTGATTTGTAAATTATGTAATTGTATTAGTAATTATTATTGTTTTGTAATTCGTACGACATAACGACCAAATCAAATTATTATCGTTCAAATGATAATGTCAATTTATAGGTATAATAGAATAGATAAGATAAAAGTATTAACTTTTATATTACATACATACATACATACATAAACTCACTTTTATATTAACTGTGTTTTATTATTTTTCACTTGCTCTTGCCCGCGACTTCCTCCAAGTGAAAAAGTTACTTTTTATTTTTGATATATTTAAACAAAAGTAAATTACCTAGCTACTTATACCATCACGCCTGTAATCCCCGAAGGGTTAGAGGCAGAGGTGTACCAATGTACACCCACAATTCGCCGGTATATTTAGGTCCCATGTAAAAGGGGGCGAGCCTATTGCCATTAACCGGGCACAAATCCAAACTCCGAGCTGCTACTGAGAATTTCATAGAAAAACCCAATAACATTTTTGAAACACCTGGGAATCTACTACTTATTTATATTATTTGGCTATGCAAACATAATTATTATGCAATTTAATAATAATCTACTCTCTTTGCCAGGTCCTAACTGTGAGACAATTGTTTATTTTTAGGACAATAATACGTACGCATTCACACCTTAATTATGATCCTGACAAGTGTACCAGTACACGGCGATCTGATCGTGTATGCAATACTGAACCTCGCAGAACAGCCCTAGCTCGTCACCATTTTGCATACCTAAGTTCAAAACTTTACAATAAAATTAATAAAAATATAAATATTTACCCCAATACCATTAGTCAATGTAAGAAAACACTTTGCCTCTGGTTGAAATCTCAAACCTACGACTCAACAGAAACTCTCATGAAGGTCTAACTTTTTAGCACAAAGCAACACACGCACACACCCTTGTTTGTACAGACACCCTCACACACCCACCCTTGTTTGTACAGACACCCTTACGAGGACCTTGTATGTACTTGTACGAACCGAGGACCCTCCAAAAAACTGGTTTAAATACGTCGCAGGCCTTTTTCAATAAGATAGAAAGGGAGAGGTGAGTAAATCTATTGTAATGAGCGCATCGAGATAGTGCTATCTCAAAAAAAATCTATATGAATTACGGCTATCGTACCGAGGACCTGAAATACACAGCTAAATGTGACCAGCGATGCACATACGAGGACTTTGTGTAAGTTAACCGAGGACCTCTTACGTAAGCCCTGGGACGCCCTTCCGAGGACGTACTTTCACACAATATTTCTTATTTCTTGTACGAAGCGCGGACGCTGTGTTAGACTTTATTTCACCTTACCGAGGACAGTTTTCCTGTAGAACTTGTATAAACCGAGGACTTGGAAAATCTACATACCTAAACCAATTTTTACGTTTAAGATAATTTATTAACTTATGTAGAATGTTCTGATTTATTTCTAACACACATTTTCTAAAATGAAGTTTGGTACTTCATTTTAGAAAATGTGTGTTAGAAATAGGACGAGTTTATGTCTTTACGTTTTTCGATGCTTCCCAAAGAGAGGCTTAAAATAATTACTTATAGAAAGAGAGTCTTCGTACAAGCTCTTTTCGCGCTAACAAATATGCCATACGCATAAGGATTATCTAGTGATCCAGTCACCAGTCAGTCTCCAGTTTGAGCTGATGCTGCAGCCAGGTCGTTTCTTCATGAGGGAACTCTTCACAAGTTGATAGGGTCGTCTTGGTATTTGGCATATGCGTTAGGATTACATAGTGTAACAAATATAATAACCAAATTGTGCTGAAGCTGCAGCCAAGGTGGTTTCTTCATGAGGGAACTCCTCAACAGTTGGTAGCACCGTCTTCAAATTTGGCATATGCGTTAGGATTACATAGCCTAACAAATATAATAACCAAATTGTGCTGATGCTGCAGCCAGGGTGGTTTCTTCATGAGGGAACTCCTCAACAGTTTATAGCATCGTCTTCAAATTTAGCATACGCATTAGGTTTTCATAGTATAACAAATATAATAACCAAATTGTGCTGAAGCTGCAGCCAGGTTGGTTTCTTCATGAAGGAACTCTTCAAAAGTTGATAGGGTCGTCTTGATATTTAGTATATGCGTTAGGTTTACATAGTATAACAAATATAATAACCAAATTGTGCTGATGCTGCAGCCAGGGTGGTTTCTTTATGAGGTAACTCCTCAACAGTTTACAGTATCGTCTTCAAATTTAGCATACACGTTAGGTTTACATAGTACAACAAATATAATAACCAAATTGTGCTGAACCTGCAGCCAGGGTGGTTTCTTCATGAGAGAACTCCTCAACAGTTGGTAGCACCGTGTTCAAATTTGGCATATGCGTTAAGTTAACATAGTTTAATAAATATAATAACGAAATTGTGCTGAAGCTGCAGCCAGAGTGGTTTCTTCATGAGGGAACTCCTCAACAGTTCATAGCATCGTCTTCAAATTAAGCATACGCGTTAGGTTTACATAGTATAACAAATATAATAACCAAATTGTGCTGAAGCTGCAGCCAGGGTGGTTTCTTCATGAAGGAACTCCTCAACAGTTTATAGCATCGTCTTCAAATTTAGCATACGCATTAGGTTTACATAATACAACCAATATAATAACCAAATTGTGCTGAAGCTGCAGCCAGGGTGGTTTCTTCATGAGGGAACTCCTCAACAGTTGGTAGCACCGTCTTTAAATTTGGCATATGCGTTAAGTTAACATAATTTAATAAATATAATAACGAAATTGTGCTGAAGCTGCAGCCAGGGTGGTTTCTTCATGAGGGAACTCCTCAACAGTTCATAGCATCGTCTTCAAATTTAGCATACGCGTTAGGTTTACATAGTACAACAAATATAATAATAACCAAATTGTGCTGAACCTGCAGCCAGGGTGGTTTCTTCATGAGAGAACTCCTTAACAGTTGGTAGCACCGTGTTCAAATTTGGCATATGCGTTAAGTTAACATAGTTTAATAAATATAATAACCAAATTGTGCTGAACCTGCAGCCAGGGTGGTTTCTTCATGAGAGAACTCCTCAACAGTTGGCAGCACCGTGTTCAAATTTGGCATATGCGTTAAGTTAATATAGTTTAATAAATACAATAACGACATTGTGCTGAAGCTGCAGCCAGAGTGGTTTCTTCATGAGGGAACTCCTCAACAGTTCATAGCATCGTCTTCAAATTAAGCATACGCGTTAGGTTTACATAGTATAACAAATATAATAACCAAATTGTGCTGAAGCTGCAGCCAGGTTGGTTTCTTCATGAAGGAACTCCTCAACAGTTTATAGCATCGTCTTCAAATTTAGCATACGCATTAGGTTTACATAGTATAACAAATATAATAACCAAATTGTGCTGAAGCTGCAGCCAGGGTGGTTTCTTCATGAGGGAACTCCTCAACAGTTGGTAGCACCGTCTTTAAATTTGGCATATGCGTTAAGTTAACATAGTTTAATAAATATAATAACGAAATTGTGCTGAAGCTGCAGCCAGGGTGGTTTCTTCATGAGGGAACTCCTCAACAGTTCATAGCATCGTCTTCAAATTAAGCATACGCGTTAGGTTTACATAGTATAACAAATATAATAACCAAATTGTGCTGAACCTGCAGCCAGGGTGGTTTCTTCATGAGGGAACTCCTCAACAGTTTATAGCATCGTCTTCAAATTTAGCATACGCGTTAGGTTTGCATAGTACAACAAATATAATAACCAAATTGTGCTGAACCTGCAGCCAGGGTGGTTTCTACATGAGGAAACTCCTCAACAGTTTATAGCATCGTCTTCAAATTTAGCATACACAATAGGTTTACATAATTTAACAAATTGAATAACCAAATTGTGCTGATGCTGCAGCCAGGGTGGTTTCTTCATGAGGGAACTCCTCAACAGTTTACAGCATCGTCTTCAAATTTAGCATACGCGTTAGGTTTACATAGTATAACAAATATAATAACCAAATTATGCTGAAGCTGCAGCCAGGTTGGTTTCTTCATGAAGGAACTCTTCAAAAGTTGATAGGGTCGTCTTGATATTTAGTATATGCGTTAGGTTTACATAGTATAACAAATATAATAACCAAATTGTGCTGATGCTGCAGCCAGGGTGGTTTCTTTATGAGGGAACTCCTCAACAGTTTACAGCATCGTCTTCAAATTTAGCATACACGTTAGGTTTACATAGTACAACAAATATAATAACCAAATTGTGCTGAACCTGCAGCCAGGGTGGTTTCTTCATGAGAGAACTCCTCAACAGTTGGCAGCACCGTGTTCAAATTTGGCATATGCGTTAAGTTAATATAGTTTAATAAATACAATAACGACATTGTGCTGAAGCTGCAGCCAGAGTGGTTTCTTCATGAGGGAACTCCTCAACAGTTCATAGCATCGTCTTCAAATTAAGCATACGCGTTAGGTTTACATAGTATAACAAATATAATAACCAAATTGTGCTGAAGCTGCAGCCAGGTTGGTTTCTTCATGAAGGAACTCCTCAACAGTTTATAGCATCGTCTTCAAATTTAGCATACGCATTAGGTTTACATAGTATAACAAATATAATAACCAAATTGTGCTGAAGCTGCAGCCAGGGTGGTTTCTTCATGAGGGAACTCCTCAACAGTTGGTAGCACCGTCTTTAAATTTGGCATATGCGTTAAGTTAACATAGTTTAATAAATATAATAACGAAATTGTGCTGAAGCTGCAGCCAGGGTGATTTCTTCATGAGGGAACTCCTCAACAGTTCATAGCATCGTCTTCAAATTAAGCATACGCGTTAGGTTTACATAGTATAACAAATATAATAACCAAATTGTGCTAAAGCTGCAGCCAGGGTGGTTTCTTCATGAGGGAACTCCTCAACAGTTTATAGCACCGTCTTCAAATTTAGCATACGCGTTAGGTTTGCATAGTACAACAAATATAATAACCAAATTGTGCTGAACCTGCAGCCAGGGTGGTTTCTACATGAGGGAACTCCTCAACAGTTTATAGCATCGTCTTCAAATTTAGCATACACAATAGGTTTACATAATTTAACAAATTTAATAACCAAATTGTGCTGATGCTGCAGCCAGGGTGGTTTCTTCATGAAGGAACTCCTCAACAGTTTATAGCATCGTCTTCAAATTTAGCATACGCATTAGGTTTACATAGTATAACAAATATAATAACCAAATTGTGCTGAAGCTGCAGCCAGGTTGGTTTCTTCATGAAGGAACTCTTCAAAAGTTGATAGGGTCGTCTTGATATTTAGAATATGCGTTAGGTTTACATAGTATAACAAATATAATAACCAAATTGTGCTGATGCTGCAGCCAGGTTGGTTTCTTCATGAAGGAACTCTTCAAAAGTTGATAGGGTCGTCTTGATATTTAGTATATGCGTTAGGTTTACATAGTATAACAAATATAATAACCAAATTGTGCTGATGCTGCAGCCAGGGTGGTTTCTTCATGAGGGAACTCCTCAATAGTTCATAGCATCGTCTTCAAATTAAGCATACGCGTTAGGTTTACATAGTATAACAAATATAATAACCAAATTGTGCTGAACCTGCAGCCAGGGTGGTTTCTTCATGAGGGAACTCCTCAACAGTTTATAGCATCGTCTTCAAATTTAGCATACGCGTTAGGTTTGCATAGTACAACAAATATAATAACCAAATTGTGCTGAACCTGCAGCCAGGGTGGTTTCTACATGAGGAAACTCCTCAACAGTTTATAGCATCGTCTTCAAATTTAGCATACACAATAGGTTTACATAATTTAACAAATTGAATAACCAAATTGTGCTGATGCTGCAGCCAGGGTGGTTTCTTCATGAGGGAACTCCTCAACAGTTTACAGCATCGTCTTCAAATTTAGCATACGCGTTAGGTTTACATAGTATAACAAATATAATAACCAAATTGTGCTGAAGCTGCAGCCAGGTTGGTTTCTTCATGAAGGAACTCTTCAAAAGTTGATAGGGTCGTCTTGATATTTAGTATATGCGTTAGGTTTACATAGTATAACAAATATAATAACCAAATTGTGCTGATGCTGCAGCCAGGGTGGTTTCTTTATGAGGGAACTCCTCAACAGTTTACAGCATCGTCTTCAAATTTAGCATACACAATAGGTTTACATAATTTAACAAATTGAATAACCAAATTGTGCTGATGCTGCAGCCAGGGTGGTTTCTTCATGAGGGAACTCCTCAACAGTTTACAGCATCGTCTTCAAATTTAGCATACGCGTTAGGTTTACATAGTACAACAAATATAATAATAACCAAATTGTGCTGAACCTGCAGCCAGGGTGGTTTCTTCATGAGAGAACTCCTTAACAGTTGGTAGCACCGTGTTCAAATTTGGCATATGCGATAAGTTAACATAGTTTAATAAATATAATAACGAAATTGTGCTGAAGCTGCAGCCAGGGTGGTTTCTTCATGAAGGAACTCCTCAACAGTTTATAGCATCGTCTTCAAATTTAGCATACGCATTAGGTTTACATAATACAACCAATATAATAACCACACAATAATGTTGTGTAATCTAAGCAGGCGTGTACATAGGAGTAGCTTCTAACGATTTGTTTAAGGATTCAGTCAACCTTTCATTTTCTCTCTTTCTGAAGAAACCACCCTGGTTGCAGCTTCAGCACAATTTGGTTATTATATTTGTTATACTATGTAATCCTAACGCGTATGCCAAATTTGAAGACGGTGCTACTATCTGTTGAGGAGTTCCCTCATGAAGAAACCACCCTGGCTGCAACTTCAGCACAATTTGGTTATTATATTTGTTATACTATGTAAACCTAACGCGTATGCTAAATTTGAAGACGATGCTATAAACTGTTGAGGAGTTCCCAGTGATAGCACACTACACACGAGGGAAACTGTTAAAGCGAGGACTAAAATACACACTGTTTGGAAAATCTAGCAAACCGAGGTCTTAAATACACATTGCGTGGAAAAGCTGCCTAACCGAGGTCTTAAATACACATTGCGCGGAAAAGCTGCCTAACCGAGGACTTTTGTGTTAAAGTTAACACATAGGTCCTCGTATAATACAACAAACGTGAAATGAGTGTAAAGAGGCTGTGTGTGAGGCGACAGTGGCGCCACTAAGTGGATACACAAATCGAGTGTAAGATTATGAATATTTTTGATCAAACCGAGGTTCAGACAACTTTTTCTTATTAAGTATACAGAAAGACTCAAAATCGCTCGCAGAATACGAATCTTTGGTCAAGTCAAACCGAGGACCCTCGAAAAAGTCCTCGGTTTGAAAAGGTCCTCGGTCGTGCCTTGTGTATTCATACGCACGTCCTCGGATGGTACTTAAAACAAACACCCCCACGCATACCTACAAACACACGGCATACCCTACGATTTGATATTTGCATTTTATTTTATTTTTAATCTTAGTATTAAGTAAATTTTCTCGAACCTTTTCTAGTACCCTTCACTTAATCAGGAACACTTATCCTCTTGCTAGGAGACGGGCGTTGGCAGTTGCGCCACAGTTTTTAACTTTTGCAACTGCCATCGTTTATATCTGTTTAATACTGTATTGTTTTCTGTTCCCAATAAACGAATTTTATTTATTTTTATTATTTATTTAATAGAATGTTGTTTTCCTCATAAGGAGGAAATATTATATATAAAAATAGAATACAGTATTTATAAATGCCTAGGCTCTTTGCCTTGCCTTTATTGCAATTAATCGTGTCACAGGTTACAGACGAACTCCTAACAAGTTTTACTGAAATTAAAATGGAAAATAATAATACGAATCCAACTACAATAATAACAGTGAACGAAGCTGGTGTTGCACGTGAGACTATAGTGACTATAGTAAATAACGACAATAAGCAAGAAGACTGCTGTTACCGCTGCTGGTGCAATTTTCTGTGTGGTCTCTGTGCGCGCGTTGTTCTAAGCTGTATCGCTCTAGGCATACTATTGATTGTTTATTTTTGTAAATATCTGTTTAAATCGTATTATAGAAATTTGTAGTAATTACAGTGTAAACATAAAAACCTAAATGCGACCGAAAATTACTCATTTAAAATAATATTTGTCATTTTTTCCCGTGTCATGCGAAATATGACAGTGTTTATGGTCTTTTGGAAATAGGCTCGCTCTCTATTGCGTGAGATCTAAACATACCGGCAAACTGTGGGTGTACCTACATTGGTACACCTCTGCCCAACCCTTCGGGAAATACAGGTGTGATGGTATGTTACGTTGTGTGTTATGTAATGTGAAAATGTGAGCAGTGTGCACAGGATTGTACGTACTTAGGAAGCTGGGAATCAGCCTCTTAGTTTCCTTCTTTCCCTAAAACGACAGCACAGCATGTACACTCTCACAATCGTCATGCCTCGCGGTCTCTCGACGAGAGTGTACCGACCTATCGAGCGTACCGGGATCGAATAATAATCAAATCAATATTGGACAAGATCGCAGTTGCAGAGGAAAGTGAATTTAATTTCTAACACACGATGGATGAAGCTGGAGTGATCAATACTCAAAATTTGGTAAAAGATGCTTGGCTCATAACCTTAAGGTAAACCGTCGGAGAGGAAAGCCATGAATACTGGCCCTGATCGTGGTGGTGGCTGGTGGATGGCTTAGGCGACGACGAAACCTGCACACACCTTGAACTACTCCGAAGATAGTGAGAAGTGAAAATTGCATAGTGTTGCATTAGAATGAAAAAGATGATGTGTTGTGAATGTTGTTTTGATTGTTTCTGTGGGTGTACATTGGTACACCTCTGCTTAACCTTTCGGGGAATACAGGCGTGATGTTGGTTGCATTAGAAATGACACGTCTGTTGCTGTTTTTTTTATCTTCTATGGGAAAAATAAATATGTAAAAGTATTGTATGATATTGAAAATTGTGTAACCATTAGCATTACCTATGTTGAAATTGATTTGTTTTTGTAGTGTTTGTTGAACCAAATATTATTATTTTGTTAGCTAAGCACATATAGGGTTTATTTATTATTTATTTAAACTTTATGCAACAAAAAGTACAAAGGCGGACTTAATGCCTTAGGGTTTCGTAATTATTATGAAAACGACAATGTTTTTGTTATAAATTGTACTTTATGATCCTATGAATCCTTTTTTTGTGTATTTTTTTTATTATTTTATAGTAAAGGAGTTATAATTATGCTGAACAATATTTAATTATAATGTATTTTTTAACATATTTTTTTTTTCATTTTCAGTGTATTTATAATTATTCTCTATGTAGGTACTGGGCTGAATACAATATTTTTTCATTCCTGAAATACCATACCTATACAATATACCTAAACAATCTCCATAATACACGTATATTCATTTGGGATTTAACCCAAATGAATATGCAAATATTATGGAGATTGTTTCTATTTTTTCCTCCTATATGTATGGTCCCATCAAGGGATGCCCAACAATACTACGGTCTAGGTACTTTTAAGGTACCTAGTTTTATTTGTCGTGTAAAAATGAAACATACAATTGAGTCACAACCGGGGTTCTTGGGTGCTGTAAACATATATGACAGTAACTTCAGAGTTATTATAATAATGTAGCTGTCCGTAACTGGTCAAATCACAAGTCGTATTGAGATTTTAATACATTATAATAGAGTGAAGAGTTTACCCATATCTAATAAAAAAAAATACAAGAAAACAAAAAAAACACTATACTACAAGTACTTAATTGACTTTATTAACTCAACTTAATTAATATAATCATCAGGTATTTCAAAGACAAGTAGGTCGGCGATATTGACGGGAGCTGATCTGTCTGCTGAGCGCCTGGTGCGGCGCACGCATGGTGACCTGCCTTTGACGCTGAAGTCTTTAGAGTAGCCAGGGTTGCAGTGGCACACGTAGGGTGACACACAGACTCCGTTGGAACAGCCCGTGCAGTGAGGTTCACACCTGGGAATGACATAAAATAAAAATATTTTGGATTGCTTGTCTTTGTGGGAAGTAAGGGCTACTAGATTTTAAGAAATATCTCGATGTCCTCCTCAAATTACTTAGAGAAGTACCTCTTAGAACTCAGCACCGAACTGGTGCTTAGTTCTAAGAGGGTGAATGGTGTTAAATGCTAAGCTCAGATATTGTGAATTGCCTCATTAGCGTAGTAGTGTTAAGCGCGACTAGAGGCCTCAGGTTCGATTCCCAGTACGAGCAAAGTGTTATTGGGTTTTGCTATAAAATTCTCAGTAGCAGCTCGGAGTTAGGATTTGTGCCCGGTTAATTGCAATAGGCTCGCCCCCTATTCCATGGTCTCTAAATATACCGGCGGACTGTGGATGTACATGGTATACCTCTGCCTAACCCTTCGGGGAACGCAAGCGTAATGGTAGGTTTGTCAGATATTAAGTTAAAAATATATATATTAAAAAATACTTCTGAATACATTACCTAGATGTGTCTCCATTAATAGGCACGTATCCCGTATTACAGGCACACGTGTCTCTTCCAACACAAGTTCCATTGACGCAGGGTACTGTACAAATCATTTCCACGGCTGACATTTGGCCATTCGGGTAAAGGTACTGGTATTCCGAGCCTGGAGTGAGCGAGGGGTTCTGAGGCTGGTTCGGTTGATACTGATTGTTCTGGTTATAAGGATAGTTGGACTGACCCGGATAGTATTGGCTGTTTGGGTAGAAAGGCTCAGCGTTCGTCGGCCGGTTAATAGGTTGGTACCCAGAGTTGGGATTAGGATGCTGGTCCGGGTAATACTGACTGCCAGGATAATATTGGCTATTAGGATAGTATGCCCCACCATTGGGTAACGGCTGACTAGAATTGGGAGATTGACTGCCAGGAATGGGGCGCTGGTCAGGGCCAACATGTTGACTGTCAGGGTACAGAGTTGGTTGGGCACCGGGAATATTGATGTAAACAACTTGCCCATCTGGCCCGTATGACGGTCTTAGACTGGAATCTGAAGGATGTTGGTTACTTGTGTTATTTTGGCTGCCTGGGTAGTAAGGTTGCTGTCCCGGTCGGTTATTTTGTGGAATGCCAGTGTTGTTGGTTGGTTGATAACCAGGGTATTGATTTTGACTTCCAGGGTTACTAGGATAAGGGTAACCTGGATAGTAGTTTTGACTTCCAGGGTAGTTTGACTGTGGACTACCAGGGTTGTAAGTTTGAGGTTGACCGGGGTAATTGGATGGTTGATAACCCGGGTAATTCTGTGGTGATTGACCAGGGTAATTAGATGGTTGGTTGCCAGGATAGTTAGGATACTGGGGCTGTTGACCATAGGGGGAACCAGATGGATTTTGGTTGTTATTGTTTGGACGTTGACCGTAGGGGGATAGCGTCGTGGTGGTGGATGGATTAGCAGGGTTGTCGCACACGTTCGGAGCTATGCAGCGGCTTGGCGGTGTACAAGGACTGAAACAAATGTATTAGAATCATTCACTGCATAACTGATTAACTTTAATTTAACTGATAATCGTCACCGACTAATTTAAGAAACTATTATTATCTTATTATTAGGAAACAATCTTAACACTCAGTCTTCATCAACACCTTTTGGCTAAATCGTGTATAAAAGATAAACAATAACATGTTGATTTCTTAACTGAAATCCAAACTAGGTGCTTTTTAGTTGACTGTATAAAAAATAATTTAAAGTAAGCTCAGGGAGCTACTGGTTTACTAAAAAGTGTTATTGGGTATTTTTTTTTTAATAAATATATAAATCCTCAGGAGCAGCTCAAAGTTAGGAACTGTGCCCGGTTAATGGCAATAGGCTCGCCTCCTATTACATGGGATCTAAACATACCGGCGAACTGTGGCTGTACTTTGGTTACTCCTCTGCCGAACCCTTCGGGGAATACAGACGTGATGGTATGTAAGACAATTACAAATTGTAAATGTGACTTTTTAGTAAATCCACGATTTGTTATTATAATAAGAGTTTGATATTACTTACTTTGAGCATTGTGGAACGCAGTCTCCATAGCGGTCCTTCGTGTAGCCGTAGGAACAGCGGCACTCATTAGGACCAATACACTCGCCGTCCTTACACCGGTCACACGCTGGTTTGCATGAGCCTTCGGGAGTGGATCTCAATCCATTCTTGCACTCACATGTATTCGGAGCTGTGCAGTTGCCTGAAAAGTAAGGAGGTAGTAAGGAGTTTGAGTGAAAATGATAGAAAATATCGAATACACGGTACTTTTTACACAGAGTAGTATATCAAAATTAGATTGTGTTTAGGTTAGAAAAAAGTTACTGCTATTTTATTGGTAGATACTATCAATCTAAATTGTTGCCAATTGCCTTCAATAAGTTTAATCAGAGGTCAAGATGTAGCATCGGATAGCTGTCTGTGCCACATACTACTGCCATCCAACTACCACATCGACAGTTTCTGCGGTTGTCAATAGATGTCGCTACATGACTCCCTCAATTTAAGTAGAAATCTGTAGATCATAATTTTAAACTGCTTAACTTAGTTGGCAATTTATAATATATATTTTAATGATATGACTTTGTGGCACACAAAGTAAGATTGATGTACCATTTTAAACTTGTATGTAATTGTTGGTAAATAAACAAATTACCTATAAATAAACAATTAGGATTATTATAATTAGTAAAACTATCCTTACCTCGTCCCGCACCACCGCACTGTTCCCGACAGTAAGGAACACAAAATTTGCCTTCAGAATCTAGTCTGTACCCATCCTTGCAAAGACATTCGCCTCCAGAGCATTGTCCGTTCTGGCATCCGATCGGGCAAGTAGCCACACAGATGCCAGCCAAGTTCTTGACGTGGTCGGGGTAACAAGTGCATGTCTCTGGTGCACTGCAGAGGCCGTTGATGCACTCGTGGGTACACACTGGGTCACAGATTCTGTAGTTGTGTATGTTCCTCGTGTAGCCGCTACAGCAGCTTCTGATTCGGCTTAGATCTGGACGGGACTGGAAAATGTACATAACATAATCAGTCTATAATTTCTTGTCTGTTGGAATACACATCCACAAACATCCTTTGTAACATCCCTTACACACATTATGGTACGCTAATAAATGAATGTGAATACAAGGTAAGGCTTCTTTGTAATAATTTGGAGCAGTCTTCCGAAATGCCAATAATATCTTTGTTTGTTTCCTCCATGAAGTTGGGAAAGGAATTATCAAAGATTGGAAAATTTACTATAAGTTAGTTAAAAATACTCACTCCGTTGCCAGTTGGGACATGAGCGGGATCTCTAACCAGGCTGGCTGTTCTGTAATAAGTACATTGTAAGGTTCAGTTTCTTCGGCATCGTTTGCAAAAAATCTACCACATAAAACTACTTCATTGAGGAGTGTCATAACATACAGATAGTGCAATTCACGAAGACGCGCCCCACCAATTTTCCACCATCTTTCATTTTGACCGTGACGCTCTGTCCTGATTAGTCTATTCATTGTAGTGTGCGTGTGCACTCATAGGTAATTAGTGTGTATCGACAACACTCAACATTGACGAAAGCTTGCACACATATACTATAAACGGTTAGAAGGAATAGTAGTGGGGCGCGTCTTCGTGGATTGCACTATCTATATAGGGGAACATATTTTATTTGATGAAGTAGCAGGCAGAAGCTATTCTTAACATAAAACGGTTGAATTGAGAAGGTGAGGACCGCCAAGGAGATGGTAGGTCGGGAGTGGGTGATTTCTTATTTCAATGTGGGAGTCCGATACAGCCTTCCGCCTTCCCCGAGGCGGAGGCGTCCATGAGGATTTTACAAAGAAAAATAAACAGTTGGTGTAAGAAATAATAAGATGGTACTTACGGTACTTCTATGTAACAGACGCCCTTTTCATAATTGACAGATTCTGTCAGATTGGTCCTCCCTGCGTATCCATATCCTCCATATCCTTGGTGTTGGGTGCTATTGTTGTAATAAGTACTGTGAACATGAAAGAAAAACTATGTAAGGATCGTAGCAGGTGGCGTTCTGTGCTTCCTGCCTACCCCCATGGGAAGAAAGCGTGAATTTATGTATGTACCTATGTATGTATGAAAGAAAAAAGAAATAAAAAAAGAATACAGAAAACCATTTGTGTCTGCCTGTCGATGTCTTGTTACAGTACACCTGACGTGTCTTGACGGTCCTGAAGTTAGCTGTTTGGCTGCGCAATGGATTTTTAGGAACAAAATTGTCTACTGCGCAGCTCATTGGCTAGCTTTAAGATCGCCAAGATACGCCGGCCGTAGGTACTGTACGTGTCTCTTTGATCAGGATGTAAAAAAAGTCTTGCAAGATCCTGTAATCTGTTTCATATTTCCAGAATTCTTTACTTTATTTTTATTTTATTTTTTTAATTTAGGACAAAAACAGTTTAGTCACTTTATCAGAATGATCTAATAGGCCGTGAGTAACCACTACCTACATAGAATAAATTTGTAAGAGCTTGCGTCATTTAGGGAAGTACCTACCTACTAGCTCTAATGACTTACTCACATGTCATGGAGTATAAGCTTGGCTACCTAAAACTAGTTTGGATGTTGATCACGGAAAAAAAAAAAAATTGTGTTATGGTAACCAGACAACTGATATACATACATATATAATTTATAAATACATACATATTATAGATAAATCACACCCAGACACAGAACAAACAATAATGCTTATCACACAAAGTTTGTCCTGGGTGGGAATCGAACCCACGACCTCCGGCTTAGCAGTCAGGGCCACTAACCACTAGACCAACAGGCCCGTCCGAAAAAGACATGAGGAAAAGATAAGAAGATACTTTGAAGAACAGAAGACTTTTATGATTGATTTGAAGACCCAAGATTCAGATATTTATATTCAACTAGCTTTTGCCCCCGACTTCATGTGCGTGGATTAATAGTTCCCGTTCCCGGGGGATTTCCGGAACGAAACTATCCTATGTCCTTTCTCGGGTCCCAGACTATATCTGTACCAAATTTCATTGAAATCGGTTCAGTGGTTTAGGCGTGAATAAGAGACAGACAGACAGACAGAGTTACTTTCGCATTTATAATATTAGTACGGATAACCGGTCAAGTAAATTCAGATCTGGAAAATTGATGATGGAAATTTAATGTTTGTCCTTCAATTGTGTGGACTATGAACATGTTGTTGACAGTTGAAGCGAGCTTCTTAATTGAGGGGTTGATATCTATACATATTTCAAGTAATCAAAGGGCTGGCCTTTTTTTGACCCAAAGAATCAGCATTGCCATACAACGTGACAATGCTGCCAGCCTTTTGGGCACTCACCCCATTGATAGCGATGCGAATGCGTTTTTTGATGACCTAGGCTGGCTTCCTCTTTCCATTTTTAATGCAATTATTATTTATAAATGTTGTGTTCAGGTTACCTACTTCATTATTCAAAATAAACAGATAAATAGCTATTTATTGACCGAATACAAAATACAAAAGTCATTAAAACAAGTAAAGGGGCAAGGGTTGTACTTATGGTGTAGTCGACTCTCAACCTTAAAGACTTACTTGATAAGGTTCTCTCCACCTTGATACTGGTGCCCCCCGCCAGTGTATCCACCTTTCACCCCTCCACTCTTGGAATACTGGGGGGTTGCGTGTGCGCATAGCACGACTAGCGCTAGTATTAACAGACGCATTTTGATCTGAAAGTTAAGTAGGTAATGTTCATGAAATTATTAATATACCATCACGCCTGTTCTCCCCGAAGGGGGTAAACAGAGGTATTCCCACTGTGCACCCACAGTTCGCCATTACGCAAGGGGGAGAGCATATTGCCATTAACCCGGCACAAATCCTAACTCCGAGCTGCTACTGAGAATTTCATAGAAAAACCCAATAACACTGCCTGGGAATCGAACCCAAGACCTCTAGCGTAGCAGTCGCGCCTAGGACTAGTAGTCTAATGATGTTCTAGAAGTAGTAGTATTTTTTCAGTGTAATAACGAATAATATAATATAGTATCTCTTACGTAAACAGGAAAGGTTGTAAGTAAATATTGAATACCTATTTTCTTTTGTTTTGACCATCAGAAACTAAGCTGGACAGGGTTCATACCTACGTTGCAAAGTACGGTAAATACATGAAGCAAAGAAGTCAAACTGCAAGAAGATGAGAAGAGGATAATCGTCTAACCTTGGGGCTATATTGGACAAGGCTTGCCTACGATAGAGTTCAATGAAATAGTTGGTGGAGGCCTTTGCCAAAGGGAATATTGAATCAAAGGATATAATACTAATAACAAATTCTCAAACATAGCAATTTAAATATTTAACCAACACAGATATACCCAATTTTCGGAATAAATGGCCATTATTATTTTATGTCATACCTACTAAGTACCTAGCTTATGATTTCGTCTGCGTGAATATTCTTAGGAATTCAAAATAGTTTTTGTAGTAATTTTGATAGTAGAATGTAGCTTGCCGTACTTAGTAATAATGTAGCTTCCCATTATCGAAAAATAATCTGTATGTCCACTAGTTCCGGAGATTAACGCGTTCAAAAAAACAAACATAATATTGGTGTCGATAGATTTACATAAATGTAAATAAGAACAACAAAACTTGACCATCACTCAAACAAAACACACATAACACACAACAAGAATAACTATTAACTACTACCTACCTATAAAATCAAGTCAAATGCAAATTCTCTCCGCGCTGGATCACACTATCTTTTGTTCAAAACAAAAGCAGATGAATATAAAATAAGTATGACATAATTAACTTGACTTACCGACGTGTCTTACTTGTTTGTTCCACTGGTCTTCATGGCACACTGCCGCTAAAATTAGCACACACTGCTGTACTAGGATAAATAGGCGTGAATGATTTTGTACCTTTGGGTTCTGTAGTTAAAAGTTTTAATTGTTTGACAGTTGATTGACAGCACTGTTGGTGCTTTTTGTGTGGTGAAAATAAAGCAGTCTAAGTTTTAAGTATTATTTATATTACACCCTTAATATCGGAAATCCCGAACTAAGGTGTCTGGTGCAAACTGTTGACATAGGTTGATTAAATATAAATAACAGCCTTACTACGTTTTTACTACGATTGAGGTCTTGGGTTCCGATTTCCAGGACGAGCAAAGTGTTATTGGGTTTTCTATGAAATTCTCAATAGCAGCTCGGAGTTTGGATTTGTGCCTGTTTAATGGCAATATGCTCGCCCCCTATTACATGGAACCTAGGCCTACAGGCGAACTGTGGGTGTACATTGGAATACAGACGTGATGGTATGTAATTAATGTACTTACCATTATTCGATTTAATATCGGAACGTAATCTAAAAATTCTCGGCGATTGCTCTCCATTTAAAAGTACACAACACATTCTACATTTCGCCGCTGACCCCCAATTCAGTAGATATCGTCATTTGTCGGAAACGATGAGATAATGCATAATGTTTTGCAATATTTTGATGAATATAAAACAAAATAATATATTGTAACTAGCCGAATGTCATCACGGTTTTTTCGTAGAATTTGACCGTTCTACGAACAACTGTCGGTTGCCAGGTAAGGAAAAAACAGCTAAGATGTTTCTTAAATGATTTTTTATTTTAACACTAGTGAACTGCCCGCGACTTTACCGCCGCGTAGCTTATTACATCCGCGCTAAGTTACGTTTTAGGTTACTGCTCCGTTCCTGTAGATCGTAGCGTAATGTTATATAGCTTATGTTACTCAGGAATAATGTAGCTATCTATTTGTAAAAAATGGTTAAAATTGGTCCAGTAGTTTCGGAGCTTATTCGGTACAAAAAACAAACAAACAAAAAATCTTTCCTCTTAATATTAGGACAGATGTTGTTCAACTATGATATTTATTTGTTTTTTTGCGAATGCTGTTCTGAGTAATGGAATAATGGACTTCCATTGAAGTGTTCGGCGTATTATTAGGCAGGTCCCCTCCATCTACTTCGTAATCCAAACTTTAAGGCCGTGTTTATACTATATTATAATCATTCGCCGTCTGTGCCTAATGCTAAAGTTCAAAATGTATGAGCAATCATAGTTAGCCACTGATTGACCATGCTATTTGTGATGGCTGACTACTGTTAATGCGGCCTATAACTGCAGCCTTATTTTTTGTTTACCAGACGTCCGAAACGTGGCTTTTTCTCTGAAATCAGGCATCTTTATATTCTGTCTGATACATTCTGGCAGATTTACATTCTGGCGGTTCTTTACCTACATTGTGTCGAGTTATGTGAACATTTAAAATGTTCATGTAGATCTGTTAGGTCTATTTTTCGCGTTTGTTAAGCTTGTATACTAAAGACCTACTTGTCTACCTACCAGATTCTTATATTATTGATCTGTAATTCCTTAACGTGTGTACGAGTACCTATAGTGTGTTGAACACTAGGTAGGTATTCATGATTCAGTGTATGCCACATTGTAAGCATTTAATATTTTCATGCTAATTTAAAATGTAGTTATTTATTTGTTTACTCGTACCTATTATTTTAAGCTTGACTAATTACTTACCTAATAGGTGGGCCTTTATATATTCTTGGAACTACTCGTACTTGTGTAGGTAACTGATATGTTGGTCTCGTAGTTGCAAGTGCGACTGCTGGGCGTGGTGTCCTGGGTTCGATCGCTTGTCGGGCAAAGTGTTATACAAACTCAGTTGGTAGTAGCCCGGAGTTTAGAAGTTAAGTGCGTGATACTTCCATGCCTTGGGAAGAACGTTCTCTGTATGGTCGTGTTACTATCCCATCAGACTATGAGAGTAAGGGAAAAGGAGGCATACCATTTTTTAACTAACTAATTTTTGAGAACATTACCACAGACACAGAAGTCGCGGTCTAAAGCTAGTTTCATTATAATAACAGTAGCTAACACTGGACAGGCCTTCGGTCAAGATCTCGTGTATTCTTATCTTATTGTTTTGATTCAGATTATTCAACGTAAGTACTTACTTAGGTAGGTTATCATTAATATTATCCACAATATGACTTTCGCTTCGTTTGCAATTGCAAAGGTTATATTGCAGTTTTTTGGTGCATCTAGGTAGTCTGGATCCAAACCAAAGCATGTGAGTACCACAATAGGAAGATACCTACCTAATATTTATTGTTGCTTTCTTCTTTCTTTCTTTCTACCTAGATTTGATCCCTATTCCTACATTACCAGCTGGGTTGCTTGCAAGTAGACACTTCATGCATCAAAGTACTTACATAAAAAGATAAATTAATACTTATAATGTACTTTGCGAAATCCGTACCAACACAAAACATGCTATAGGATGTCGTTTGATAACAGTAATACCCACGCACTTTAACCCTGATAAGGTTTATCTCTTTATTTAACGGGTTCCACGAAACAGCTGGTCCCGTCACCGTCGTCTAGTTCATAATAATACGTTATTATGAAGTAAATCTTATAAATCAGTTTATTTTCCCCCTTATACAATTTATTATAATTAGAAAAATAACAACAAAATATAATTTTAACTTTATTTAATTAATATAACTAATACATTCATTAAAGATAAAATTAATAGTTCACACAAAAATCTTTGGTAGTTTTAAAACAAACATTCATGCAACGCCATCTATTACAACAATTAAGAACTACTGGCGAATCTAACTCTTTTGACCTAAACATTGCGGTCATAATTCAGTTACTGCTTCACCATTCAAATTCATGATTTCAATAGCATGTTCAGAAGGTGGCCTCCAGCAAGGAATTTCAGCGTAAAGTGGTTCCGATGTTGTGTTATCAATTACATCCAGTTTCGCTTCGCATTTCAGCGCTTCAATCGTGGACTCAGTAACGCTAGCTCGAAGTTGTCGTAGTTCACTGCAGTCGCTCATAGATGGCGCTATTGAAGAACGAGTTTGTATTGTAGCAAAATCATTACTCCTTCTTGGTAAATGATCATAGTGGCATTCTAGAATACCTGTAAAATAAACAAATAATTAAAAAAAGAGTAAAGCCATTTTTTATGGCGAAAATCG
This sequence comes from Caradrina clavipalpis, assembly GCA_932526535.1. NCBI lineage: Eukaryota > Metazoa > Arthropoda > Insecta > Lepidoptera > Noctuidae > Caradrina > Caradrina clavipalpis. Next base: position 1,277,232 of record OW052096.1, read on the forward strand.
TTTACTTTTTAGTTTTTACCTCTGAAATTTTCCAGCATAATAGGAGAAATAGTTTGTACCACGACAGGCCTCATAAATTGTTTTAGATTCCGATCCAAGGTTGATATTGGTTGATAGTGGCACTTTTCCGAAGTTGGCGGATCTAGAAAAAGAAAAAAAAACATAATTTGTCATAGAAAAAGAAAAATATAATGTGGCCCATGAGGGGATCGAACCCGCGACCTTCGCGTTATTAGCACGACGCTCTAACCAACTGAGCTAATGGGCCGACGACGGAGTGGATGAAATTATGTGCCACACTACCAAGACCGCTACGTTGCACAATGCATGATGTAAATATTGTATTAGCATTTATTTATAGGGATTGATTGATAATGAAGACTGATTTATATAATGGTTGATTATTATTGTATGAGCCACTATATATTTGGTATACACAGTGGATTCATTCAATATTTTTTTACAAAAATGATTGATCTTTTTTTTTATTCGAGATGGGTATGCTCTTGACTCTATACCTACGTCTTGGTCAAAGGTGACATAGATATGTTTATGACAGTTATGCTTTATAGTTGCATACCTGTGGTTATTATTGCGGACTAGCAGACTTTTATCTAACTGGGATAGACACAACTTAAGTATGCAGATACGCAGCCTGTACTATTTATCAAGTGATTCTAAATAATGGGAAGATCAATGTATGATTATATCGATTTTCAAACTTACCGGGCAACGGTGTATGAAAAATGCTTCTTACATACGGCGGTGGCACATCATTGTTATCAATCATCACTTGCATTCTTATATCATTGATCTTCCTCACGTCCTCATATCTCGGCTTCTTGCACCTCTCTATCATCACGATCACCACTGCGACGGTGATTACGGCCATCATCACGCCTCCTGCTATACTTATCACCGATATCAAATCTACTGATGACCGTTCAGTTCCTTTCTCCCCCATAACGGCAGTTATATGTTCGGGCTCTGTCAAAATATGAAATTCTTCATCATCCGTAGGTCCATCTGTTGTTACTTTATCAAAACTTTTAGTAAAGTTAGCCTTTTTAAACTCTTTTTCAACTACCGTTGGTGGGTTAGTTGTTTTAATATACTTTTTTGTTACAGGTGTAACATTTGCTTTTTTAGGAGTCGCATATTTTATCAAGTGTTTCATGGTGTGCGCCGTCGGAGTTGAAACATTTGAAGTTTTGAAAGATCTAGTAGTAGGGGTCGTAAGTAAATCAGTCTGTTTCAGTGTTGTTCTTGTTGCATTGGAAGAAATAGTTGTTATGGAAGTAAAAACATTCTTGTTAATATCAGTCGACATGCTGTTAGTTCTATTAATACGAGGCATAGTCTTAGTAACTTCCAAAGGTTTTGTTACTAGAGTAGTCAATTTAGTTGAAGAAGTTGTTGGTTTTGGAGTTACAGAAGTGCTCGGTACTAGTGTTTTATTTATAAAGTATGATGTAGCCAATAAGTCTTTTCTTGACAATGGACTCAATTTTACAGGTGGCGTCGATGTTTCAGACAGCATTGGCTTCGTGAATTCATTTTCTGATTTGTTGTACGACTGAGCAGTCGAACTATTCTTTGTGGACATGAATGACGAAGTTAAAGCAATCTTTTTGAATGTTGAATAAGATACAGATGTAGGTATTATAGACACGATTATTGTCTTTGGCGTTGTAGTATCAGATGTCAGTTCTTTGTTATCTTTGTTATTAGCACTTCTGAACCTTGGGAATTCATGAGCGGTTTTAATCTTTGTTTCAACTATAGAGGATTCACCTTTTTGCGCTGGTCTTATCCATATTTCCTTTGGTTTAAATTTAACTGTAGTCGGAAATGTTCTTATAGTTGTTTCCTTTTTTGTTGTTTCTGTTTTTAATGTTGGTTCCATTGGAGTTGTTGAAGGTACAGCGGTAGCCATTTCTGTCGTAGTTTGCACTTCAGTGGTGGGTTTCTGTTGTATATTGTTAGTAAAAACAGTTTTTATTACTGTAACTGGTTCCGTAGTAGTTTCTAAATCTTCAGTTTTATTACTAATTTCCTCAATGTTGACCTTTGGTGTAATTGCTTCAGTAGTAGGTTTAGCGGTTTTCAAAGTACTCGTAGTAACAAAAGTTGTATTATCATACATTGTAACTATCTTAGGTATTTTGACCGAAGTGAGTATAGGTATCATTTCTTCTGTTATCTCCTGAATATTAGTGGTAGGGTTTGAAGAAGTGCTTGACATTGTCGTCGCAATCAACGTAGTTCTAGTTGGTGGAACAATAGCAGCTACTGTTGTAGCTTTAGTCGTAGGAACGACTGCAGTTGCAGGAGCTTTTGTAGTCGTAGCAGCTTTTGTACTCGTAGGAGTAGTGATAGTCGTAGTAGAAGTTGTAGTTGTAGCTCTAGGCGTAGTAACTGTAGTGCTAGGAATCGTAACTGTAGTACTAGTGGTTGAAACTGTAGTACTAGGGGTCGGAACTGTAGTTCTAGAAGTTGTTACTATAGGTGTGGCAAGAATTGTATTTTTAGTAGTCAGTGCTGTTAGTAGTTCTTCTAACGACTGTGTTGTTGTCGTCGGTGGCATGCTCGCATCGCAACTGTGAAGCAAAACAGAAAATTCGTTTATGTCGGGCGGTATATTTACAATTGGGTAAGTGACACCATTATAAAATAATTCCAAGACACAACTAATAAACACGTTATTTTAGCCCCAAATAATTTTTAATTAACTGTAAAATGACATATTAGGTTTTAGTGAAATCAGAAATAGATAAGCTGATTAATCGTGACGTCACAGTTTTCTGATGCCATACAAAATCTATGGGGGAATCTCATTTTGACAGCTTATAAAAAGTATTTTACTACTACTTACTTCAAAGTTTAAATTAGGTATTGAATAACTGCTTTGACTTTGAATTTAAATCTGCGTTTAACATTGAAATCCTATTTCTTTTATTTTACTATGAGGAATATTGAATTTGAGTGTATTTTTGTTGCATGTACTTTATAGGAATTGTTTGATAAGTATCAGTCTGTTTTCCTAGATCAATACTTTTTATCTGGACACTGCAGCTTTAGCGTCTCCGCACATGACCGATTTCTTCGTCAGCGAGAAGAAACTGTCAAAAATCGGCCCGATTATCGGTTTTATGGGAAGACGCTAAAGAAGGGTACTTAATCTAGACATAACAAAGTGGCCACCCACCTCTCACCTTGCCATCCGTCCAAGCACTCGCACTCGCCCGTGACGGGGGAGCAGAAACCTTTCTTACACCGTTTACATTCGTTGATACAGTTCGGACCCCATTTGTTGTCCGGGCAATCTGAAATATTATCAACAGCTATTATTATTTCATACATACCATCACGCCTGTATTCGTCGAAGGTTAGGCAGAGGTATACCAATGTACACCCACAGTTCGCCGGTATGTTTGGTCCCAAGTAATAGGGGGCAAGCCTATTGCTATTAACTGGGCACAAATCCTTACTCCGAACTGCTACTGAGATTTTCATAGAAACACCCAATAACACTTTGCTCGAACTGAAGACCTCAAGAAGAACCCAAGACCTCAAGCGTAGCAGTCGCGCAGTGATCGAGGCAGATTGTATTTCATGTGAAATATTAATTTTGCTTTTACTAAGAAAGTCTTTGTTTTTCTTGCCACTACCATCTTTACTCTCTTCAACGTTACCTTCCGAACATCCAGGACCTGTTTTCCCTAATGGACAGATGGGAACGCAGGAGACATCTCTCATTTTGTACCCTGGACAGCATACAGCCACCTCCGCCGTCCTTTCTTCGGTCTGTAACATTGGAATATGCGTACCTACATTACATTTCGGTATAGCGTCTAAAAGCTTCCTCGTCTAATACACAGTAAAAAACGTTTGAGGCTTTGATTAGCAGTTTTTAGCGTTGTCTAGTGTCCTAAATCATATTTTATCCATTTAATGTATAAAGGGTATAAAAAGACACATAACAAAACTATATTATGTATTTTTTTATGTTTCCTGGGAATGTACTGGATATGGAAATAAGAAAGATATTTTTTTATGAAAACATTTTGTGGTGTTCTGGTAGTTGCGGGTTACATGAAGATAAATAATACGTGTGTTTGGTTTGAAGGTCCGATTTATTGTGTGTAAAATATCAAGTTAGTTACAAATAATATTGCTGAGGAAGCACTATGAATAAGGCTGTTTACATACGATGTGTTTACACACTACATCATCCCTGTTATTTTGAAAAAAAAAATTGAATACAAGTTTTTTTTTTTTTTTTTTTTTTTATACTGATACAAACTTAAAATTAACTTAACTATGGTTCCGTATACAATTTAGTTCTATTCTTATGAACTATGACATCTTTTCCATTAATATTAATTTTAACATTAGGTGCAAGGTCTTCTATTACAATGTATGGGCCGGAGTACAATATATCTAATTTATTTCCTATCTCATTTTTTAACAATAGTGCATCTCCTGACTTGTAAACAATTGGATTAATTGACTTATCATAGTATAATTTTCTACGTTCTTTACTTACAATCAAATTATTTCTTGCATCTCTTTGAGCTTTTTGTAATCTGTACTTAAATTCTGATACATAGTTTTCAAAGTTATACAATGGTTCTACAATATTACATAAATTATTAGGAAGTCTACACACTTGTCCAAACACTAACTCGTAAGGAGTATATTTTGTTTCTGTGTGTACAGTAGTGTTATATGAAAAACACCAATACTGTAACCAAGAACTCCAACTTGAAGGATGATTGTCTGTTTGTATTCGTAAATAGGCTCCTAACACTTTATGTGAGTTTTCTAATGATCCAATACTTTGATGATGATATGCAGTAGCAATTGTTTGTTTGATGTTTAAAAGTTTGCATAATTCTGACATTACATTAGAAATGAACTCTGTACCTCTATCACTGGCAATTTCTTTAGGAATTCCATAACGTAAAATAAAATTTTCCGCGAATGTTTTAGCAACTTCTGTTGTAGTTTTAGTTTTTAAAGGGTATGCTTCAACATATTTGCTGAGCTCGCACTGTAATGTTAGAATATAATTGTAACCTAAATCATCTTTATCTAATGGACCTACGATATCTAAGAAAACTTTCTCAAACGATGAAGATGCTGTGGATGTAATTGTTAATGGTTCTTTGTGAATTTTAGTATATTTTTGTTTTTGACACTTGTCACACTTTTCGACATAACACCTAACATCTTTTTCTAATGATGACCAATAATAATATTTTTTAATATTATTAATCATTCTCCTAATACCTGCATGGCCACTGCTAGGTAACAAATGGAAGTCATTCATTATTACTTTTTTATCGTCGTCATCATAAATTCTTTGAACGTCCTTTACCACACATACTCGAGGAAAAATACTCGGTTTATTTTCAGTAATATATTTAGCTATACTTTCAATGAGCTCTTTATTTTTACGCGTTTTCATAATTATTAGTTCTTCTATATTTAATTTTTTGCAAAGTAATGCCATTTCTTTCAATAAATCGTCTCGCGAGTTTACTGATAAAGAAGATGAGCTTGCAAATAAATTATTTTTACTTTTACAATATACAAAATTCCTATTCTTTGAATAGATTAACGAATTTGCATTCTTTACTAATTTTAGTGATCTGCGCAGATCTCTTTCCGATAAAATAATTAATTCCACATCCGAATCACATTTTTTAAGTACTTCCGCGACTTTAGGCTGATCAGACCTATCGTCATCCGAAGTCTTAGTAGTAATACTAGTACTGCTTGTTGTCAAATCAGTTAATTGCTGATTTTTTCGAAATTGCGCTCTGGTCATTACATTAACCAATTTATTATTCATTTGTCTTAACTCGTCTGAAGTCAAAATAATTCTAGATAGCGCGTCAGCAACTACATTTTCCTTTCCTCTGACATACTCTACTGTAAAGTCATATTCTTCCAATAAAAGTCGAAATTTCGTTAAACGACTTGATGGATTTGACATATTAAAAAGGTAAAGTAAAGGCCTATGGTCGGTTCTAATTACAAATTTCTTTCCATAAAGATATGGCCTAAAATATTTTATTGACCAGACTATCGCCAGAAGTTCCTTTTCAATGGTTGCATAATTTAACTCGGCTTTATTTAAACTTCTACTAGCGAATGCGACAGGTTTTCCGTTAGAATTACTTAACACACTGCCAATTGCAAAACCAGAACTGTCTGTTTGTAAAATAAATTCATTTTGTTTTGAAAAATTTGGGTAGTCTAATACAGGTGGACTAGAGAGTAACTTTTTAAGAGTGTCAAAAGCATACTGACATTCTGTAGTCCATTCAAATTGAACCTTCTTTCTACATAATTTGTTTAGTGGCAAAACAATAGCTGCGAAGTTTCGAATAAATTTTCTGTAATAATTGCTAAATGCAACAAAACGTTTGACGTCGTCCGCGCATGTCGGTGTCGGATAACTTTCAATGACTCGGATCTTTTCAGGGTCAGGCAAAATACCTGACGATGATATTACATGTCCTAAGTAAAGAATTTGTCGCTTTAGAAATTCACATTTAGAAGGGTTTAATTTTAAGTTTACTTTTCTTAGTCTTTCAAAAACTGACATGAGATTTTGATTATGTTCTGCCAAATTTCTGCCAAAAATAATCAAATCATCTAAATAAATAATACATTTATCGTAATTTAGACCCGACATAGCAACTGTCATTAACCTACTGAATGCAGATGGGCTAATTTTTAAACCCATCGGTAAGCGACACATTTGAAATTGTCCTTTATCGGTAGTAAATGCTGTGTACTTTCTAGAGTTTTTTGATAAATTACATTGAAAATAACTACGACCTAAATCACAATGACTAAAGTAGAAAGCTCCTGATAACGATTCTAAAATATCGGTAATATTTGGGAGAGGAAATTTATCATCCTGTACCTTCTCATTTAATTGTCTGTAGTCTATTACTACTCTCCATTGACGTTTACCGCTCCTATCTAACTTCTTAGGCACTAGCAATAAAGGGCTGGACCACTCACTGCTAGCTTTCTCTATAATTCCATCTCGTAACATTTCATCGATTTGCCTATTAAGTTCCTCTTTCTGCATAAACGGAATTCTGTACTGTTTTCTATAAACGGGCGTAGCATTGTCTTTTAAATGAATTGACTGCTCATAAACATTAGTAACGCTTAACGTATCGCCTGGTAAATGAAAAATGTCCGAGTATTTGGCACAGATTTGCTCAATAGACAACTGTTCCTCCTTATTTAAGTATGAACCTACATTAAGTAATGAAAATAATGACCGAATTCTCTCTACATTAACATCTGGTCTATCAAAATGACAAAATTCGTAATTTTCTAATTTATCGAGCTCAAACTCATTCAAGCATAGGGTTACCTCCTTGTCCGTAGTATTCAAAATTCTCACGGGAATCTTACCGTTTTTTGGCCTAGCCACTGTACTAGCCAAAAAAATACCTGGAGAAATCTCCTTAGGATAAATTACACAGTCATAATTAATTCGCGTAGGTACATATTTGATAACCTCGCATCGCGGTGCGATAGTTAAATTATAGTTATAAAAATGTAACGGCAATGTAACTCTACACTCCGATACTTTGAGAGATAAACTATTTGAGTCATAATCTATAACGCCACCGTACCGTTTTATAAAATCTTGACCCAATATTCCTATCGACTTACATGGTAAATTCTTAAAAACGTAAAACTTATGTTTAAAAATCATATTCTTAGATTTTAGAGACAAATAAACAAATCCTATAGCTTTTAAACTACCACCAATACCATGGATAGTTAAATCGCATTTATGTAACTCTAGCTGAACTATATTTAAGATTTCATAATTAACACAAGATAAAGAGGCCCCTGTATCTACTAAAAATTCTAACTGTATATTATTTAAACTTAAATGTACCCAATTAATGCTATCGCAAGTTAAAACTACATTAGGTACGAAAAAATGCTCCTAAATTAGGTTCTGAAGAATGATCAATACCATTATTTACTACATTTGATTGATTTTGTTGTTGTTCATTTGCAGTAAAATGATTTAAGTTTCTATTATTAGAATGGTTTGCATAATTGCCACGATTTCCGCGAACATGCCTTGCGCTGAAACTTGACGCTCCGCGGCGAGCGACCTGAGCCCCACGGCTGCCTCGCCACGTGTTCCTTGGCGCAGCAAAATTTTGATGCGCGCCATGTGGTTGCCTACCGCCTCGAAAATATCTTGAATAATTTCGACCACGGAATCCACGATTGGCAAAATTATTATTACGGAAAGTGCGTCGATTAAATGACATGACGGTCTGATGGTCCGAAGTCGAGCTAGTTTCATCTTCGGCTACCCTAATTGCATCTTTTAATGTGGTCAAATTTCGTGCCGAAATTATTGTTCCTAGCTTTTGGCTTCTTAAACCCTCGGAAAAACATCTAATAGCATTCCTTTCGTTGAGAGGACGCAATACGTCATAAGCTTTTTCATCGCCATTAGCCTGAGAAATAGTCAATTCTACAAATAACTTCTCTATTTCCTGACCAAACTCTGTAACTGACTTTTCGCCTTGCCTAGCCTTTTGTAATCTAGACTGTAAAGCAGTATCTGACTTACGTGTAAGTAAATATTTTCGCATATCTTCTAATAGCAACTCAATGGTACTATAAGAAGTAGCTAAACGCATTTTTGCTCCACTTGTTAATCGACTTTTCAACACAAAATTTATTAAAGTCGCCTTATCACCATCAGAAAGCATTGACTCATATAGTTCAATCGCTGAGATTAGATCGCTAGTCACCTCTTCGTCACCGTTCATTTTAGGTAGTAGGCTTACAGCCGTCTTTAAATTAAACTTTTCACCTGACACAGACATTGTTACAAATTTATTTTCACTACACTGACTTTGACTACTACTTAAACTAAATTCCGACTCAAATTTTAAAATTTTATCATAACATTTGTTTATACATGAACATAAAAATAATAATTCTTTAGACACGTTTTCTGGCAAAGTACTAAAAATATTTTTAAATGACTCATACAAGCTCTTAGCTTCTGAAATCTTATTCTCAAAGTTACTGCCTATCCTTCTTGAAGGACCTAACTTAGAAATTGAATCCGTACAATGTTTTAATTGCTTATAAATTTCAGATAATTTTAATTCTAAACTCATAATCTAATTCAATAAGTGGGAACTAGGTTTCTTAACATTACACAAAATTAGACAAAACAAAAAACAAGAAAGTTTTAAATTCACTCAATTTTACATTTATTTGTTACAAATTACAACTACGCGCGTTGTTATCGATTACGACTTACTTGCTGGTTAATCTTACACCTTGGTTTCTGGTTCCTCGCGCTCTCTGTTCTCCCAGCGCCGTCGGTAGCTGACACGGGACAGGACTCGCTCCAAGGCTTCACTCCTCATTTGTTTCTGCATCCAGTTCACGTGGCATCGCTTGTACAGGTAAAAGAATCCGATGAGAACCGCTAACAGCATACAGGCGCATATTATGGTCAGAAGGATGTTGTTCGTCTGAAGATGTTCCGCCGTCGCTTTTGCGTCGTTGCTCCCAAGTGCAGTTTGTGCAATAACTACTTGTTCTTTGCTTCTTGTAGTTCCCATAGTACGTAGTTTTATAGTTTATCTGGTGTTCTTCTTATATTTCTTCTGATTAGGTGCTCCAATAAAAGTATGATCTTGATGTCCCAGTAATTGCAGCAAGATAATTGTGATTGTATAAAGTCTTGATGAGACGAAGTTTTGATTTGATTCAAAGCGGCAGTTCCAAAAATTAAAGAAGATTGAAAGTTGTTGCCGTAGTTTTGATGGTTAAAGTAGCATGTGGACTGGTAGTACTGGCAGGGTCGCCATGTGGTGTTCTGGTAGTTGCGGGTTACATGAAGATAAATAATACGTGTGTTTGGTTTGAAGGTCCGATTTATTGTGTGTAAAATATCAAGTTAGTTACAAATAATATTGCTGAGGAAGCACTATGAATAAGGCTGTTTACATACGATGTGTTTACACACTACAATTTCTTAAGTTTGCATCCAGCAAAATAATTTGCCTGGAGCGAAAAGTGATATTTAACACCAAATAAAAAAGGTTTTCAGCATCTTTGCTATATATTTACATAATTATATTAAGCAAGGCAACTATTATACCTATGAGAGACGAAGAAAGAAGGATGATAATTACGTCTCTGTGACAGAATCCCAATTTTTGTTTACACAAGAACTTATTTACCATTGATTTCATTCACTACAGATTTGTGTCACCTTGTATAAATCCAGCGTTCAAGTAAGATGAATAAACAGAATATGAACTTGAAGCATTTTTAAGAAAGGGATCTCATTAGAATAAGCCCTAGCATGATCCACGATCGTGTAAATATAATAATTGTTGGTAAATTCAGCTCTACAAGGTACTACAACATTAAGTAAATCTTGAGATAGCTCGCAAGGTACAATTATGACCGATGGTTGCGATGACCTAATTTTGATTATTTGTATTAGGTATGACATGAATGTTTTAAAAGCGTGTTATTGTCGCTTTACTAAATTTGAATTTATTTACTATCGTTAGTTAGGCTATAGCTTGTAGTATTTTTTCATTAGTTATTGCTATGTGACTTTTTCAATTCAGAAATGTACGAGTAGTTTCTTAGTTTATCTTGGACATCAATGACATCGGTGAAGGAATACATTTTAAGGCAACCTGGACTTATATGTAATCCATATTATAATTCTGACAAGCCATTTCGCCTTGAACAAGCGCAGTAGTCAATATGTGTGGCTTCTCTGTATAAGAAGAGGCCTTTGAATGTGACAATAGTAGTGTTATGATAAATATATAGTGTATAGTATTTCGATAAGTGTGGCTTGTTTAGTTTGCAAAAAAATTTACAGAATACATATTTTTTTTAGAAAATTGAAAATGGTACATACATTCTTTAGATCTATCTGAAGATACAATGCGTAGTGTGTAGTGTTATTACAAATGCAATGATATAATTAAGGCTAATAGGGACAGTCACTTCACAATCGATCTAGTTTTTCTCAAGGATAGTCCTAGGTAAAAAGTTGTTGACATCTAAACTGTATATTTTCCTCATAATGTCATAGGAATATTTAAATTTAATTGAGTGACCTGCGTCAGGTATGCCTTGGTGTTCGTTATCTTCATATTTAATACAGAAAGTAGCTTTGATTATGATTTATGCTATCTGTCATAAAAAGTTGATCTCACACAAATACAGTTGCTTAATCATGACTGTGAGATGACACTGTTCTTTCTTCTCCTTAATGTCTTCAAACCATGTTGTTATTCTGTTTTAAACACACAAATATACCATCACGCCTGTATTCCCCGAAGGGATAGGCAGTGTACAAATGTACACCCACAGTTCGCCGGTATGTTTTAGATCCCATGTAATGAGGAGTATGTTGTTAAGAAAGTTATGAATTTATTGAATGGTTATAAAAGTCAAATCAATGAAACCACTACCTACAGCCATTTTTTAATTGCCAGGACTCGGTCAGTCGCCAGAAAGTTAAAGCTAAATAATCGGCTGTCCCAAAACGTATTTGGGTCTATCTATATGGAGAAAAACGAGGAAAAAACTTCACGAAATCTCTTTCATGTCAAGTTTTCAAAGACCCATGGTGACTTGAATAGGAGAAGACAAAAGAAAGAATTGGTGGGTTATGTCGAAGATGCTGTAGGTTGGTCGGTCTTTTTAAGTTTATCTTGGACATCACTGACATCGTTCACCATGTCAGAGGCCCTTGACGCGGTTTAGAAACTATGACACTAGGGTGTATGGGTTCGGTAGACCTTACTGCCCACACGATAACGAAGAAGAAGGGAAGATAGGTCGGAGTGACGTTTGAGAAGAAAACGAGACAGTGCAGTAAGTTCTGAACCTCTTTTGTTTTTGCCTTTAAGTAAGGTAGACATGAACAAAGAACCCTGTTCAATAAGTTAATAATGAATTACAAACCTCAAGCCTGGTTAAGTCCCTCATCTCCGTGTTCCACTTGGAGCACCGCGGCGGCATGGAGAAGCACCACTCGTAGGTCCGCACCGACATCGGAGCCCGATACTTTACCCTCTTCGTTATATTGTATCTGTGAATAGCGAGGAAATATTTCAATACTCAACACTCAATTATTTATTGCGTTCCATACATAATGGTGTTAAAAATATAAAAGTACAGAATCACTATGGACCCTGTTGGGCACAGCAAAAACATAGGAGAGAGGAAGAAGGCTATGCAGCATCTAAAATCTTAAAACTGAAACTAAAAAAATAAAATAAGCAATAAGTATAGCACAATATATAATCTAATTCAATTAAAATAGATTCATTTATTAATAGGCCTTTCAACAATGAGTATAGTCACGAACATAAACATGTAAAGACCTGGCAAAAATTAAAAGCGATTTTCTTGTGAATGAACGAAGGTCCGTTGAGATTAGATCGATTTCATAGTAGTATGGGATCCAGAATGTGCTATTCGTAACACCATTACTTTTTAATCAATTCTTTGGGAGAAAATTGCTTTACAATGTTGATAAGTTGCATGTTTATGCCCGTTACTTTATAATTTTATTTTTATATTGCCACAGATCTTCTGATTATGGTCGTGATGGCCAGAAGATTAAAACTCAAAGTTGTCTTCTTAGTGGTGCGTATCGATGGCTTAAATGTATACACACTAAATATAAAAATATACCTATTGTCAAAATTTTTGTTTGACCCAAAATTCTGCTACTACAACCCATTCGCTGACGCAGACATTAGGTCCTGACTTGTGCAGGAGACACTTTGTGGGCCAGCGGAGAGATGCCGCAAAGGCATTGAAAGTCGATGTCATCATCGATGCTGTGATCAATGCCAACTAATAGCACTAAGTATTTTTCCTAAGCACTATTATCAATCTCTGGTGAATCTAGCTAGAGTCACCGTATCTAGTTGAAGCGTCCTTGAGTGTGCCGACACTTAAGCATGTGCGACACATCCTGGGCTATTAGCCAAGTTGCAAACTTAGCTGACTGCAAATTTTATGTCGTGCCTTGAACTAGGTAATACGCGCAAAATTATTAGTAGGGTAGTTTAGCCGGTTTGCCGGCCACCTCTGGTTTTCGGCCAGTGCGTTGTTATATTAATATAATAAGGAAAATGAAACCTACCCATTTAAAAAAACAACGCCTACTTAATGTATTGGTATAAACCCTACAACTTTTGAATTTTGTAGAATTTTAATGATCCAACTGTGTCGTCTGTGACCCTCCGAAAGTCTTACAGTGCACGCGTGTGTCGAAATTAGTGAAAAAAATAGTGCGCGCATAATTTTTGTAAGCTAAGTTACAAAGTTGTTTATCGGTTTTATAAATATAATTATTGTTCTGTGCACGGGAGATAAGTTTAATTAGTGTTATTTTAATTAAAATGGAAGAAAGATAATGTTATTTACATTTAAATTTGATGGCCGGTAAACTAGATAATGATTTGGGGGACTATTTACTTCTCGGCCGGCCGGCCGAAAACTAAAAGAAGACCGTTTATATTTAATTGATTCTTTTGATTATTAAATAAGGAATTCTTTAAAAAGAAATGCTTTATACACAAAGTAGAACCGCTTCTCATTTGTGTAGTCAGATGTCGGCCGCATGTTTTGAGCTAATTATGTGGTAATAACACTTAATAGTTATTGAATATTTGACGGCCGAAAATTAGAATTTTAATATTTACCTTTCGGCCTAAGCTAATCGATAGGGTCGAAAACTAATAATTTACTAACTGATTCTCGGCCAATAAAAGCTAACGATAATAAATCAACTAACTGGATCGAAATCATCACTCACACGAACAATACAGACGTAAAGGGACTTCCCCAAAATTTATCTTATTAGCTAGTTAGAAAATTAAGCAAGTTGATCAACGGCCGGAAACTAATTAATTTAAATTTGTTTTTCGGCCGTGTTTGAAGGGATGGTCGAAAATCAGTTTAAGAAATCGTATTTTCGGCCAGTCAAAAAGCAGATTTTTTCCATAATCTCAATTATTTTTGCTATGCCATATTATCCTTTTTCCTTTTTGACCAATGTTCCTATTATTATCTTTAAAATGTTTCTATAATATGTTTAATATTTTAATTAAAATCGTTGATTCATACGTATTTTTTGCTTTTAATCCATTATAGAACCTACTAGTTAGCAAATATAGATCATTTTTCAAATAGCAGATTAGTGGCCGAGAACTAGCAAAATAATGGCCGGAAACTGAAACAGGTGGCCGAAAACCGGTGAAATCGCTATTTTCAGACATTTTAATTTTCAGTAATTTTAATTTAACGCTGACAAGTAAAAGGTCTACAAATATCAAAACTACATTATATTTAGAGTTCAAAAATATTTAAGAAACTAGTCTGTGACTTTAATGTCATGGAGAAAAATCGTCACAAAGTCACACGTTCGCTTAAGTGGCCGAAAACCGGCTAAGTTACCCTATTTGAATAGGCTTTGCAGTTATGCCAAAGAAAAAAAAAAACAAAAGAAGGAAATAAAAAAAAGAGACACAAGTAAAGTAGTATACTTACTTTACTTTTCTCTCTTTTTGTCTTTCCTTCTTTTGTTTTTTTTTTGCTTCCTTTTTTTTTAGAATCCTCTACTGTATTTTTTTTGGATAGGAAATCGATTGACTTCTTTCGCTCTGGGCGTAGCGAAAGGGAGTGTCAGACTATTTCTGACTAAAACCCATCTGTGTTCGTCCTCGTACCCTTTGCGTTTTAGGGCCACGGTGACTTTTTCGAACAAATTCAGCAACTGGCAGCATTCTATACTTCCTAACTTTTGATTATTGTTGCTGGAGCAATATTGTTCTATCTTATTATTATATATTTTACAGAAATGGTACATCTCTACGTCGGAAGCTCATATTAAAGTAACAGCTCTCCAATTAAATTCTGTAAGAGCATTAACACTCCATTTTAACGTAACACCCTCCGAAGTTCCCTGTAAACGGGTTACCTACGTAGAAAGTGGTAATTAATTAAAGCTATCAGGATTAGTAACGCCTCTACGGAATAGGGTTCTCGAAACTAGGAGCTATTAAATATTATCTATGCTAGAACACTGACTCGCGTTTACTTAGGATTGTTCAAGGTTAGTTGTTTACAATTTTCTAGTTGGAAACCTTTAATCCTACTCCTATTTTTCAAGATACCATGACAAGTAGGTACTGTTTTCTTTTTTTATATTTAAAATGTATGAAATGAATTCTACAAACTTTTAATTCGCCCTTCTTAAGGATTCTGCCTGCTGTACCGTATGATACAATGACCGTGCTAGGAAAGTGTCTTTGTATTGAAAAGCCTCAAGACCGTTCTGCCATCAACCAATACTGTCGCTTGCTAATATTATTAATTGCTTGCTGGCATAATAGTGTTATGTCTATTGTCGTACCAGATGAATGGTTATGGAACCGACTATACACCCTATTAGAACTATTTTGTTAATAAATACTTAGAAAGAAAAGATAGCAATGATCCTTACTGGCGAATAGTAGTGAACTTGAAATCATAAATATTAAAACCACAGCTAATTTCTGCCACCCCTCACATGACAAGATGTTTAATATTTCGCTACTACTGCACTATTTGTTTGTCTACGAGAAGTGAATGCTGAATGATAGAAGGTTGAAAAGCATAAGATAAAGCTGTTTTATTTAGTGCAGGGCCTAAGGAACGCTAGTATCTAAAGGACCCCGAGGCCTAAGCGAGAGTGAAAGGACCAACATTACATAGAATTTTGTAACACGAGTTATGAGCAGTAGGAATTACTGCAGGTACTTCTGTGACTGTTATTTTAGATATTTCTTTTTATTTAAACGTTTTATCATACTAGAAATTACTTACAACTACAATTACATGGGACCCAAATATACCGGCGAACTGTGGGTGTACATTGGTACACCTCTGCCTAACCCTTCGGGGAATACAGGCGTGATGGTATATATATAAATTACTCCTAATATGTGGGTGCGTTTATAAATATTTCACATACAGATGCAACCAGACTGCCTCGTTTTGGTGTCCTGGTCGTAAGCATGACTTCTGAGGGGATGCGGGTTGTTCGAAAGCCGCGTATATTACATGATGAGATACATCTGATGATTTCCCATCGGTATAAAAAAAGCATGGTTTCTAAGCGTTGGGTCCTGGATTCAATTCCCAGGTCGCGTAAAGGGTAAAAAATTTGTTCCGTGCGTAGAACAAATACGCCATTATCCTGTTGGCACCACCTACTCTCTCATGTGATCCATCCTACTCTTATCAATTATTGATTCTCTATTTTTATTTTCGTCTCCGAGGAACATGTTAACGTAAGGTTTTTCTATTTTCAGTGAAAGAGTGGGCGTCCCAATTTCAATATTTGTTCTGTCTATATTAGATTAAGGAAAACGAAGGTTTCTTTGCTATGATAATATTATTATGTTCGGTTTCCTTTGTCAATGCTCTTCTGTTAGGGAAAATTGGATACAGATATGAAAAATCCAAAGTATTGTGAACTTATTTTTATAAGCAATATACAGGTAAGTACATTTCTTATTCACTGGTTCGTTTCCATGAGTATCAATATCATGGAAAAAACGATATTGAATTATAATTCTTTGCCATTCAAAAACTAGTCTAATGTATAACTAATTACAGTTAAAATTCCACTTACTTCTGTTTCACCATGCAGACATTATCTCCGTTGAGGGCCGAAGCCTCCATCACGATCACGACAGCACACACTACCACGGCACACCATGCTTTAGTCTTTATAGTCCTTAGCACTTTGTCAATAAGCACCATTTTAACTCACTCTCCGATCCATGGTCCTAGCGTTGCTGAGTCATTTTCGAGTGGTTTTGGTTCCTGCTGGTAAATGGAAATTTTATCGGTGAGTAAAAAACTTAAGTAGAGCTGTTATAAATTTTATTCTACATTATTACATTCGAAGATTTTGTTTGTTTGTTTGATCGCGCTAATCTCTGGAACTGCCAACCGAATTGGCAAAAAAGTTATAGGTTATACAACTTTACGCTACGACACACAAGAGCGGAACAGTATCAAAAGATGTAACTTCACGTGGGTGAAAAAAAAAGCACCCGGCGAAGTGACACAAGCTAAAGAAATATTTTATCCGGGTTGCAGATTTTTGGAGGAACAGGAATCATTTTAATGGCACACACTTTTAATGGCACATTTTTTTACACACCTAAGTGTGTAAAATGCCACATCACGTAGCCGGTAAACTACGCTTACTGTCCATCAAGCTAAGGAACAATGCGTGTTGAATTGATCTGAATAACATTGGTGAGAAAAAATACTGTTTATGATAACGCACGCAAAACATTATGATTGTGACTGTAACCAACAGTACAGGGGTCGTGGGAATATTTTATTTAGTTATAACTTTAAATTTAAAAAACTAAGAAAAAAGGTGTAGGTTTGACCTTAGATTTATGTCCGTAACCAATAAAAAAACAACAATTAACTTTCGGCTATATTTAATGTATTTTTATACGGGGTTACGTTAGAATTGTCCTAGTTAGGGTCGTTAATGCATCTTAACCATAATATTTACCAGTAAATAAACTTAAAATAAGGCTAATTAGTACCGACTCATGTTACTTGGCAAAGCAAGCATTAACAAGATTTTAAGTTTAGTTAGGTCCCATATAATAGTGGGCGAGCCTAGCCATTAACCGGGCACAAATCCCAACTCCGAGCTACTACTGAGAATTTCATAGATAGGGTTTATCTAATAACACTTTGCTCGACCTGGGTATCGGACCCAATACCTCTAGCGTAGTAGTCGTGTTTAGGAGCATTAGGCTAACTAGGAAGTTAAAACCAAAACAGAAGTGATCAAACGATTTAATCTCACTGACACAAATTCCCACAGACCTTAGTTCCTAGACCTTTTTCCCAACAATACACAGAAAAAAAAGAATTCCTTTCTATGTGAACCATCCTTACTTTCTATTAGCAGGACAATAATTTGTCCAACGCGTGACAGTATGACGGGGCGTCGGGTCAACTAACCGACAACCGTCCGTCGAGGAAGAGCAGCTGAATTAATTGTAGCAATAACTGTGTGATGCTGGGAACGTTTTGTAATACGGGACGTTAGCATGTGATCAGTGTGAGCGTGTGGATGACATAATATGATCGTCAATTGTTTATATTTTGAGTAAAGAAACACCTAAAAAAACTTACTAATAATTCAGAAGCCGCAATCTGAATCAGTAGGCATGACAAAAATAAAAAGTATGTATTCGATTTCAATTGATAGTACGACTATCCTATAGAAGGTTTTATTTTATACAACCAAATAAATACCCATACGCGGAACAGGTATTCCTAATTAACAAAAAAATTGGTTGAAAAGACCAGACGGCTAATTTTACTAAAAACTTAGAGAATCCAGTCGCATTCTTATCTCAGCGACAATCAATGTATAGTATGTAAATAAGAAGTATTTTCGACTGAGACTGAGTTTAGATTGTGATCGTCCCGAAAAGTTTGTAGAATTGCCCCCAGATTATTATTATTATAGAACGATCAAATGAATAGGCCGTTAATAGTAATGACGACAAATTACAGGGTTGCTAGGCAACACTTGTTGATTTGGCATTTAGATTATTTGTCGACCATTGTCAGCTATAATCGAGATGTTTCCCAAAGAAATCCAATTACTCTTTGGGTATAAATAACTAAGTTCTGCCTGTGACTTCATCCACGTATAAGTTAGGTCGGTTGCTATCCGTGAATGATTTTTTTGTAATCGGACCAATCCTTTCAGATATTAAACTCCACGAACAAACTAATAATTTTACCTATTTTTAATATTATGAATAGAGTAGGTACCGATACGTGGTTGGTTGATCTCTCCATTAAAAGAAAAAACTAATTTTTTATTTCTTTTGGTGAAAACCTTCGAAAGGCGTCGTCGGGAGCTCTTTGGAAAAGAATACATTACCTTTATAATACCCTTTTATTATGTCACTGGGAACTAGATAAGGCTTATTATTCCTTACTAACATTTTCGGATATCGATTATTGCGGACGAAGTTGCGAATTAAGTCTTCACAACGTTATAGAGTTTTAAGATAATTCAGTATAAAATTTTATCAAAATCGTTTAGTGGTTTAATCGTAAAAGCGTAACAGACCGAGTGATTTTAATAGAAAAGTCCTTCTTAAGCAGAAGGGAAAAATATGTAATTAAGAAGGTACACCGACAATAAATTAAGTCTTTTTACGCGTTGACTATTGAGATAATTATGTTTTCAAATATAATTTCTTATTTATATGCAAATGAGTGAGTTTTATTTTTCGTATTTGAAACAGTCTCAAATGGGTCAATGTAGGCTTTTTATGACTGCAATACAATGGTGTAAGTTCAAACAAAAATAGATTCTATTACAAAACAACAAAAAGTTAAAGTTCAATGCCCACGTAAATACTTTCATTCATAAAACAAACCATCGCAACCGTTGGCTACGTTTCAGCATCCATAGCTCTTTCAGTTAGCATCAAGTTGTCTGAAAATAGTGAATGCCAGCAATGAACGACAAACAGTTCGTGTGTGCCAATCTCTTAGCATAACCGTTACAAAATCAGCTAATTCGATTTTCAAACAGCAGAAGTATTGAACTTGAAATACTTTCAACTCACACGATTATACTAATTGATTGCACATGTGCGTATGTATCGTTCATTCACACATTCTTTCATTATCTGTGGATACAGACATCAACATGATGTATTGTTCTCTCTTTTTTATTATTTTTTTTCTTTTTTGATCCGTAGCTTTTATATGTGCCTTAAGCCGGCTTTTCACTGCGGGATGTAATATATATTACATCCTGGAATATATATTACATCCCGCAGTTGCTGTTCACACTGAAAGATATATATTTGGTTCAAACAGTTCTACAGTCTGCACTGTTCCGTTCAAAGTGAGGGCGAGGCAGGGGGGGTGCGTTGTCCGGGACGTGAGGTAAAATATATATCTCCTCTTTATCGCCCATTCGGTCGAAAAAATATTTATAGTTTGGGATATAATAATATTACAGCTTAGTGTAAAGAGGTTTCTTAAATAGTATGGTGAGCGATATTAAATTATATCTCGTGATGTAACATATATTACATTACATCCCGCAGTGAAAAGCCGGCTTTATTATGTGAAAGGGACACCCATACTGCATTTATTATTTGAATCCGTCTTTAAAACACATTTTGATAATGGGTTCATTTAAATATAGAACACATATTTGAAAACATGTCTGTTCATTTATTTTCTTCAATAACGACTTGTTATATTGTTTTCACATTGTATCCTTAAATTCAACATGAATGATGTAACCTTTATTGTTGGGGTTTCTTTCTCGTTCTTCCCCATAAAAACCGACTGGTTGAAACGAGCTCCAACTATTTGACTGGCAAATTCATAGAAAATTCAAAAGTGCCTGTAAATTATTTATTTAAAATAATTGATTTGATTTTAAAAAAGTTAGCATGGAAATCTTCATCAATATTCAATAGGCACAATGACTTTTATAAAAACGCACTAATTCCCATCAAATATTTTTATAGTCGTTTCCACCCCATGCTGTGTTTATTAAACCCCTTCTTCCACACATATCAACAGTTCTCGTACGCGTCTCGTTGGTGTGTGTACACACGCCGCCGGGTCGTTTCGCATGCGCGCACGCAATTGGGCAGGATGCGCCGATTGGCGCGTCACAACTGCTTTATCAATAGTGCCGTCGACCTCTTTCTGAATTGTGAATGAAAGCCAGCTACTCGACTTAACTTGATTTGTTAAATTGATAGAGATGGTGTCGAGTGGTATTTTAAGATGCTTGAGACGAGATGCTGTGGGGTCTGAAGATTCGTTTGAATCTTAGTTATGTTCTTGACACTTGTAGTTGTTTCTTCCTGTTGGTGTTGGGGTCACTAGCATTTTGCGTTCGACTTTGTTCGCGTAGATTAAAACTGAACACATCTCAGACCCCTTTTGAAGAATACCTACCTTTTAAAAAAAAACGATTTATGTCACACTTTATTATTCAGGTACTGAGGTTCGCATTCGTGTCATGTTTTCAAGTTGATTAACCTGAGTAACAAGATTTTTTATACAATCAAACTCCCCTCTGTTTACCTTCATAGGGGTTGAATTTTCCAGAAATTTTAAATTAGTTCTCACCTCCTACACCATATAAGGAAGCCTTTTGCAAAATTTCACGTTTCTAGTTCCATTAGTTTCAGCTGTGCGTTGAAATGTCAGTTAGTTAGGTTATCCCTTTTATATGGAACTAGCTTGCTATATAGCCCGCAGTGTCACACGCGCTCAGTTACGTCTTTGGTTACTGCTCCGCTCCCGTTGATCGTAGCATGAATACGTATAGAAATACGTATAAACCTTCCTCTTAAATCACTATATTTAATGGAGAAAAATGCATTAGAATCCAAAAAGATCTAAGCATACAGACAGCATTTTAAACTATGCAGAGATGAGAAGGATAAGAACGGAATTGGGCTCAACAGTATTCCAAGTTTGATTATAATTCTGGATTTTATTAAATTCTCCGTCTCAGCTACCGACGCAATGCGACGACCTTTGTAGATCCTTGAAAAGATCAATATTCAGAAAATTAAATAAGCGAAATGGAGTTTCGAAAAAATGTAAAGGACCAAGAAGATTTTAGTTTATTTATTTTAGTTCGTCTCTAGTAGGGTACTACGTGTGAATGAATACAAACATTTCCAACGAGATTAACTGGGAGTGAAGGGGTACCCATTTATTTTTACAAGCACCGCGTTTGACTACCGGATGAAGATTGTTTGGACCGAGGGGTCCATCAAATAGTTACTGTAAGTGTTCGCTGACAAAATATTATAGATATTTATTGTTAGCATCTGATTGATTGAACATAAAATTTTATGTGTTATCCCTATGGCAGGTTGAAAACAATGTATTATTGGGTCTTCCTGCCTAAAGGTCTCAATGACGATCGTATTATGTACCTACTAACTTTTGGCCGCGACTTCGTCCTCGTTAATTCTCTTACCAATACTGATTTCATTTTGATATTAAAACAGCCTGCAGCACTCAGATCTAGCTTGCTATTAGCAAAACAGTTTTTAGAATCGGACCTAGTTTCGAAGAATAGGGCGTTTGAAGAAACAAACTATTTAGCTTTATAATATTCAATGTAGTACACTTCTACACTTGAATTCTTAAGTGTTTTCTCCAGTGCGCAAATATTGTATATTGTTATGTAAATATAGTAGGCCAATGCAATAAGGTCGAACGTAGTTGAAGTTTTATCGAAACCCTCCAGGTGTATTCCATAAGGGGTTCAAATTCGGAGAATAGGCGATTAGCTTTTTTATATGGGTACATTTGTGTGTTTGGGCTCCCGTAGCGAGAACGTCATCGTAGAAATAATCAGTCAGTATTATTTGGAGCCTCCGGTACTTAAATAATAAAAACTTTTTATGAGTTGTCTGACCGGACCCTGAAGATGGCTATGGTATTAGGAGATAGGTCGTGTAGAGATGAACTGTGTTAAATGTTTTCTCCAGCATGCTCCAAAAGACAAAACTCCTTATCATTGTACCAACTTCTTTTTTATCACTCCTAGACAGATGTGCAACAAATCATTAGTGAATAGTGTACATACAGCAATATTCCTATCGTAAAGGATGTGGACTATTTAGATAGGTGCACAAGTTGCGCAGTTGTGAGCGGTATAACATTTTGTTAAACATGACATTATGAGCTTCTATTGAGCATGGTTTCCGTCATATATGACATAATGCCATATTGGTCAAAGCAATTACGCACACGGGATAGGCTGCGGTTTTCTAGATTTAATAAACTATAGGTTAACGATCGACAAACAGTGGTCTTTTGGTACGGCCACATAATGATTTCTGGTCCTTGTAGCCTATGTTTCTGTTTGAATTCCAGTAAGACCTTTACTTTTAAATAGCTTGCTCATGACTCCCTAACTTAAGAAGTCCCCTTCCGCCAAGGTTCGTTGCCATTGTTAATCAAATTCGATACTGAATTCTGCTTACTCCTTTTAAGGACCCCCTACGGAAGAATTAAGCTACGTTAACAAAGTTACATAGCGTGTTAATGCATTGGCTACCCTCATTATAGACTCATTCAATAAAGTATAATTGGTTACTTGGCTGGGGAATGTAATTATAGGGGTGAATATTAATCTACAAGATTTTGATGTTCGTATTTCTAATTCCCGTACCTATTATTTAGAGTAAAGGCAACAAAGTTAGGATAGGACTTGGGATTTTTTTTTACCGAATGGTTTGAGTGTCAGACTTTTACTGACTAAAACCTATCCATGTTCCTTCTTGTGCCCTTTACGTTCCGGGGGCGCAATATCTCTTTCAAACAACCCGCAGCCCCGGAAGACTTGGGTGATATCACTAACATTTAACATAAAGAGATGTTATATCGAAAGACCGTTTTATCGTAACTTCAGATAATCCGTAATAACTGGTCCTTTGATATAACTTTGTAGGCACTGTTATCTTCAACGCTAAAAACTTCGCCAGTACTGTCGAAGAGCATGAGAGTTGGTATTACTTTAGTTAGATTAGGATATTAAGATAAAGATGGGAATCGGAAAATTGTGGTTTATCTTAAACTTCAATTTAATTTTGCAAGTGTTACTAGTTCCGCATAATTTAAAGAGGAAATGACTCCGTTTTAAATGTTTGACAAAAAGCTTTGAATATAATACACAAAGCAGATGCTATTCAGGTCAGCAGCGTACTGAACCGAAGATTAATTGGCTTAATGGCTATAGCATACACTTGTCCACTCAGCGCGGGTATAAAAATTATCGTTGTAAGTTCATAACCGGTCGAGTATTCATGAACGGTCAAGAATTTGAACTTCTTTGTCATTTAATCATAAATAAATATTTGCGTGGATTGTTCAAAGAAAATTTCATTAATTATTCCGTTCTATGTTGGAGTTGCTAAGATTTGAATTAACCATTTGCCTAAATTCGAAGATTAATATTTATGTGAGTTCTGCGATTCCATTGTTATCTCGTTCTGGTTTTATAGTTATTGCATGAGGAATAAATTACAAACATGTAACATCATGTTACAATAAAAAAATATATTATTCAAGAGTATTTCACATCTTAAGAAAATTAAATGAAAAATTTAAATAGAAATCTAAATATTAATTTTGTTTGTACTCACAGAAAACAGCCCAAAACCACATGAAACTAACACACACAAGTTCACAAAATGTACCAGGCTATCAGAGGAGTGACGGAGCGCGTAGCACATGTGACGCGCGATACAGTTAGGACGCGACTGGGATACGGTGCAGATGGGACTTGTTTAGATAAAAATATCGATAAGTAAGGGTTGTTTACTTGAAACGGGATTTTACACCAATTTTAGAACATTTTGGGCAATTTCACGGTTTGTGTGTTTTGGATTTGAATATTGGTGGACTATAAATATCTGCGCACAGGGAGTTGACATTTCCAGGATACTTATTAAATATTTGAGCGTTTAATTTTGAACGAGGGTCTTATTTACAATGTTTTACCATATTGAAAATACTAAATAAACCTTTTCAATATTTGAGATTTGGGTACCTGTGTCTTTTGAATGTTGTCTTATTAAGCTTTGTGCAGTTCATGTTTGTTATTGTTGAAATTTACGTTCCAACTGCGATTTGAAGAAAGGACTATGTTTTAACGTTCTTTATCGATATCGTTATGGAAATCTTGGACAGCCTGACCACAGGCAAATTAATCTGTTGATGCAAAGGATTGAACCAATTGTTTTAATCTTTATAGCATTAACACATGAAACTTTATGAAGAGGTAAAATTATGTTATTTTTTTGTAAAAAATCTCGGTCTCAAATTAAAAAAAAAATGTTAATGGCTATACTATTGCATCCGACTCTATAATAATTATGTTTTATGATGTATTTAACCAACACGTTGACGAAGTAGTTAGCAGAAGTTAGTTTGAATAATATTTTGCATATTCATCAGTGTTGAATTAATTTCTTCTAAAATATTATTATTTGCTTTTTCGTTCTACTTCTAGTTTACTCCACTTTTATCCTGCTTCAATATACCATTACTTAATCCAACGTGCACAAATACTCGTAACTGAAGATTAAGTTGCACCCATTTCACTCTGACTTGGAAAAACAAATTCGGCGTCTTATTGGCGGGCTCGGGAGCTAGGGAGCCAGTTGTTTACGAAAACTACAGATTATTGCTCTCGCGAGATTGAATCCAGTCAAGTTTCTATTAGGGGAACATAAATGTGGAGTGAAGTGAAGTTAAAGGTAGATAAACAGGTTTATCTCTTGTATTTTTACCAGGGGTCATAAACTGCCACAGATTAATAAATGATAATTGATTGATTGATTATAATTATTGGTCCTAGGAGTTGAAAAGTAATCTGAAATTAATACCTACTGAATAATCATTTTGGGGCGGGCATAACAAAGTATTATACCTTTTATCAAAGATTTGTCCAGATAACCCGCAGGCATTTTTTGCGTTTTTTGCAATATGCACATTTAATAAATCAATACAGCTCTCGGAATACCGGAAGCTTTATATCCGTCAATATATCCGTCTATAATTTAAAAGCTTAGCTAATGTTTTAAAAGATGATAATTAATCAATCTTCTTCTTCTGCCTAGCCTTTTCCCAACTATGTTGGGGTCGGCTTCCAGTCGAACCGGATGCAGCTGAATATCAGTATTTTACATGGAGCGACTGCCTATCAGACCTCCACAACCCAGTAATGGGTAATACGATACCCTTGGTAAGACTGGTTGTCAGACCAGACAACCAGACCAGTTGGACCAGTTGGTTGGTGTTGTTGGTTGTTGACTTCCCGCCACTGTACTGACTTGAAATCAATTTATACGGGGTTTTTTGCGGGTCAGTGCTGACTTCTCTCGATTTCGGCGCCAGTCACTGACCCTGTCTAAATCTGCCTTAACTCTAATAAACTTGGGCGAACCCGTACTCGCAGCCAACTTCCGACCATTAAAGGTGATGGCTAAATGACTGCCCCCGGGCCAGATACATTCTGGAATGTATATGAATCTTACATAACCTTATAATATTTAAAAAATCATTCATGAATTATGTAGTGTTTAATATTTTCCTAGCACTTTCGTGAACTATTAAACATAGTAAAGTATCTAAAAAAAAAGGAAAAACTTTTCATCACAAACATTCGCTTATAAATATACAACCTCATTATCGTTTTTAATTTTATTATTTTTCGAAAGTGTCAGTTGAAGAAAATTATATACTGTCAAACACACCTTTTTTCCTTTTTAGGCAATATTATTTTACCATTATATTTTATTTAATTAATATTATATTATATAATTAATCAATAAAAACCATAATAATTGGCTGCATGAAAACTTGATTAGCAACATGTCGTAAAAAATAGCGCTGCAATTTACAAAAATCTTAAAGAAATTTTTAATATAGCGGACTTTGTTGAATCATTATTATTTTAGTAAAGATATTAATTTAAATAATTAAAGCACTTGTCAAAAGATCCCGAAAACCCAACACCTTGACTCATTTCACTCTATCGTCTCTTTCATTGCCTAAGCAGCATATTTAACAACAAAAATGTACCAGGCTCTTACGAAATGAAAGAGACCGCGCTGTACTCGGTTTTAAAGTCGGCGTCACAGCGGCGGCGTCATCCGCCCCTATCTTCAAGTGTTGACACGCTATAATGTTATCAGCAGGAGACTCTACCCTAGGGGATGCGATTTTTATTTGCTTGAGAAATATAAAACGCACTTTTGAGGACAATAACTCTGTTTTGCAATCTTTTGGAAATTATTGTTGGTGTACTTATCTACATTTCAATGTACTCATAGGAATTTTATTTTATTTTTCTTATAGCTCATTTTTAACCGACTTCATAGAAAATGCTGTACAAGTTAAAATAATAAGCCAAAAATGCCCTTTTTTTGATTACTTTAATACGAATTAAGAAAACAAAGGCATAGAAATAAAACAAAATTGTAACACAATAAAAACAACTACAAATACTTCATATGGCGTCACAAGTCACAACTACCAGGCAACCAACACACGTTGGAGATGTAAATAGTCGAAAGTTACGTCACGAGAGTACAATATCGAAACAATTTCTGAAGTACCAGGGGACCATGAATTGTAAGCGGCGATTCTATTGTAAGTCTGGGCGCCCGCCGCCGCGCCACCGCGTCGGAGGATGCACGGCGCGGCCCTATGGCTAATAGAATCAGCAGGGGACTGTAGATGGGGTGCATTGTTTACTTTGCATGCCTTCGCGGAACATTGTTATTGATAATAATTTTATTTTAATGGAGTTTTGCCCCGTTATATGTAACTTTTGTTATTTCTTGAAATTGAATCGAATTACCGCGGGTATGCAATTTGCCTCTGCAAAAATGAAAATAAAGTGAAGTAACAGGAACATTGACTGGTTCGTTCAATTGGTATCAAAACTACTAGGGATTTAGTAATCGAATGAGGTTTAAGTGCAAACTTTCAGTGGAAGAGTGCTGCTAGTAGGTATTGTAGTGTTCCATACAGCCACGCCAATCAATTGTAATGTTGTTGCTCAATAAAAAAATACGGCTCGAATTGAGATCCTCTCTCAATTTTGCCTTTATAAAAAATCGACATTATTATTTCCAGAGATTATTCTCGGATACCAATATTATCAAATTCATACAACACAAGATAAAAAGTTAAGCAACCTGTGGGAGTGAATTACCAAAAATTGATCAATACTAATAGGACCACAAGTACCAGGGTATCAGGAATGGTAAGAGATTAAAGTCGGGCGCCCGACAGGCGGCGGACATGGTTATCGTAATATATTATCGAGGCGATTTGTTGCAACTGCAGGGAAACATGACGTAATAATTTTACATGTTTACATACCTATTTTGTAATTTAATTTTAGATTTTACAAGTTCATAAATTATTGTTACATTAAAAATAACAATATGACGTTGTTTAGCCAAATTTTTCAAAATTTTATTAAACTTCTCAAACATTAAATCTCTTTTCGGTTTTTATTATTTTACTTTCTAGAAATAACAAGATACAATTTTTATGACAAGAAATATGATTTTTCTAAACCACTGAACGACAAGAACAACCACAGATAACATAGAAAAAACTCCAGTTCAACAATTTCCTTCAGAATGTATTGAATTGAAATTCAATCGGAGGTACTAGGCGACAAGAGCTTCGAAGAGCTTTGAATTCACTCGAATTCACTTTCATGGAAATGGAGGCGGGGGCGCTCACTCACGTGTTTAAAGTACAAAGTGCCACGCTAATTATTAACTTGTGGACTTTGCATTATTTTGTGCTTCAGTAATTATGTCTGGTCATTCGTAATGAGCGTAAATCATCATCGATTTTTCAGGATGTTGGCGTACCTACTTTATTAAATAAATGTACATAGACGTATGAAAAAAATCTTCTTAAAAGCAAGAGAAAAGTAAATAGTACCTGCTAACTTAATAACAAACTACGGTTTATTTTGGCAAGACTCGGTGTTTGTGAAGCG
Organism: Caradrina clavipalpis; assembly: GCA_932526535.1. Classification (NCBI taxonomy): domain Eukaryota; kingdom Metazoa; phylum Arthropoda; class Insecta; order Lepidoptera; family Noctuidae; genus Caradrina; species Caradrina clavipalpis. The sequence continues at coordinate 1,305,958 of OW052096.1, forward strand.
GCAGACTTCTGTAAAAATACGCGTAGTTCATGTAAACAAACATGATCGAAGTTCAAAGGGATTTCAAGGAAAAAAATACTTGACTTTGCTAAATGTTATGTAGAAGCCCTGCTGATGCTGGTGATCAGGTTTCTGTTGTTGTCTACTTATTAATTAAATAATCAGAGTATAAAATCAGCCCTGAAATCGCAAATAAATTGCTGACGTTTTACATTCCAAACTCAGCCAACACAGGTCTAAAATTCCATATTTATGACAAAGGTCTGAAATTGAATATTTATGTCAAGTTTTTGACAGTGATTGTCGCTTAGCTGAGATCAAAACTAGATTTTAGACGTTTTTAATTATGGGAATTGGCTTTCTACATTTTGTCGACTTATGTAAACACAATTATATTATGAATATATCTTTTTAAATGTGTTTGCATGTTTGTTTTCATAGTTAAGGAAAAACACAATGATTAGCACAATGACCCGTGTTCTTTTTTTTATAATAAGTATACTTTGTATATAAGGATAATTAGTTTGAGAAATTGTAAAAGACATAAAGGACCAATAATTCTCAAAACGAAGAATCCTTTTCCGCACGAACAAGCAACTAATCAAAAATCTGGTAGTCAATTTACGACATTATCTATGGGTTTGATCTCAATTGTATCCCATAAAATAAGTCTTTAAATCAAGAGGTCAGACAAATTGGTAGGTCCATATAATGATGTCGGTACAATTAATATCTATTTATGACATAATCTTTTGTGGTGAGCCCGCATGACTTGGATTCTAATCTTTATGACATTTTAACATATACAGGGTGATTTATTTATGTTATCTTACTTAGATTTCTGGCTATCCATTCCCTTTATTCCCATCTGCCACCCCTGAGTTTGCCACCGGGGTGGTGGTTGGCACTAATAGGTGGCGTTTACCACCCCGGTGGTGGTTTATTCCCATCTGCCACCCCTGAGTTTGCCACCGGGGTGGTGGTTGGCACTAATAGGTGGCGTTTACCACCCCGGTGGTCAATGGTACCTATTTAGTTTCATTCGCCCCCTTTGTAGTCTGTTATAGTACATTGGTTTATTCCGCATTTCGTATTGGACATTAACAATAGTATTTTTTATTTAAATTTCTTTAACTTAAACCACTGGATATCATCTATATATATTATATAAAAATGAATCCTTATTTCCTTTGATCACGCCATCACGCGTGAACGGCTGGACCGATTTCACTAATTCTTTTTTTACCGCGGGGCACAGCTAGTAAGCAATAAAAATTAAGTTTAATATATATATTATATTGTGACGTCATACCTGTCAAATCAAGCAAATTGGATAGGGTGAGCAAAACAAGATTTTATTTTTTTAAGTTTATTTTTGAATCATGAACGATTGTTTTTATTCAGAGTCACGTTTTTCAATTCTCTTATCTTTGTATTATGAGCATGTATATGAGCAATCATTGACATAAAATCTGTTCAGTAGTTTTTGAATTTATTCAATACAAAGAGACAAACAAACAAATCTTTCCTCTTTATAATATTAAGTGTAGATATAAATTGTTGAACTAGACGAGATTAAAATTTTTACTAAACTGTAACAAAAAACTTTTACTTACTTTCATTCTTAGAAGACCGCGACACTTATTATTTTTTCTTCTGCCTGAGCACTCCCATACCACGTGACCAGTGTTTTTATATTGTTTTTTTTTTATAATATATTGATGTCCCGCACGTAAAAGCACTTTACCATTGTTATTATTAATATTAAAAAAAAATTGTATCAGACTCTTGGGAACTTCCACTTGCTAGTGGTTCCTCCATATTGGTAATTTGCGCGCACGCATCACGCAAACCCGGACTATTATTGTAAATTGTGACGTACAAGGAAAGTAGGATATGTTGCTTTCTCCCTTCCGCAAAGGGGTGGAGTCGTAGAACAATGCAATGTTCCGTGTCTTGTCGGCACTGATTTAAGTGAGTGCGTAATCTATTGAAAAATACTGCAAAGCACTAAGTAGGTACTTTTGTTCTTAACGACAATAATGGAGCGCACCACAATACAAAAATATTTATCAACATTTTGTAGATCTATTTTAACAAGATGTGTGCTATTGTTACCTATACCTACATAGCTTTTTAAAATTGTTTTGTGTTATGTTTTATCAACTGTGTATAAAATAAGTAATTACTAGCAATAATAATTGCTAGTAATTATACAAACATTCATTTTATTTTTTGAATTAGAGTTATTAATTAAAATAAAAGATCCATATATTATCCACAAAAATTCATTTCCATTGCTCTTGAATCATGATATCCAGTGACAATTAATTAATTTTTTTATTGTTAATGTCCAATACGAAATGCGGAATAAACCTCTGTACTATAACTACGAAGGGGGCAAATGAAACTAAATAGGTACCATTGACCACCGGGGTGGTAAACGCCACCTATTAGTGCCAACCACCACCCCGGTGGCAAATTCAGGGGTGGCAGATGGGAATAAACCATCCATTCGGGGAATCCAGTCGTGATGTTTCGGATTGGTGCAATACATTTGGCAAATATTGCAGTTCTGTAATCGTGCATACCTTAAAAACAACTTACGGATTTCATATAGATTTGAAAAAAAAAAACAAAAGAATTATTATTTTCGTATAATTTTATATCACAATAACACACTAAAATCTCAAGTTAGTATTATGCTATTTACAAAAATATATAAATTCCTTACGAACTAGGCTTTCTTAAAATAACATTGTTTATGTTTATTTACGACCCTGAGAGAAACAGATTTAATTTTTATAATTAATTAACGTTAATTAATAATATTAGATACAACACGTATAAAATACTTATATTATTTTAAAAATCATGTATTTTTTTTCTTTTAGAGAGACAAAAATAAAAACATAAAATAAAAAAACATTTTTTTGTTGCACAATTGCTCTTATGTCCATAAAACGTTGACTTGCATGCTGATTGATATTATCACAAAAAAAAAACAAAATTAAAATCACAAACTTCCAATACAATACGCTATAAAGTTACGGATTCCTATATCTTACCGCCAACGCATGGTAAATACAGTAGTAATTACAGACGCTAGGAGAATAGTGACGAAACTAGTGACGTCATAATGGCGGTGAGCTGCGTTGTAGAAACCACCGTACACTTGGAGGCCTGCCGTCTCGATACTGAAAAATAAAGTTCATTATGATTGCAGATTCTCTGTAGCAGCACAGGTAAGCAGCTTGGAGTTAGGATTTGTGTCCGGTTGATGGTAATAGGCTCGCCCTCTATTACATAGGACCTAAAACATATTGGCTGACTGTGGATGGATACTAGTACACCTCTGCCTAACCCTTCAGGGAATACAGGCGTGAGGGTATGTTATGTTTATGATTACAGAATTAGTCGAGAAGTTTCATTACGAGTAGGCAATAACCTACTAATAGTACAATTCCACTAAGGATCTGTATCACTACTTTACCGTTAAGCCCTGTCAAAGGGCTGCGGGTTGTTCGAAAGAGATACCGCGCCCCCGGAACGCAAAGGGCACATGAAGGAACATAGACGGGTTTTAGTCAGTAAAAGTCTGACACTCCCTCCCGCCCCGCCCAGGGCGGGGGAAGTTATTTGATGATTTCCCGTCTATTAGCGTAAAGTCTCGCATAAAACGTCAACACCTGTTTTTTGACATTACAAACAGACACTTCAATTTTATTTATTTGTATTTTCAATTTTATGTATTTCGTTTATAGATAAGTTTATTTTTATGTATAATTTCCCATGGACCCTTATGTTGCCTTAAGTAAATAAATCGTCATCGTGTCTCACCTGCCCTTGAAGCGGTTTAGAAACTCTGACACTAGGGTGTGTGGGGTCGTTACACCTTACTGCCCACACGGTAAAGAAGAAAATCGTGTCTCACCTGAACTTGCAATAATCTCCATCGTAACTCCAGCCCAGGTACTCCCCAGTCCTCAGGTTTTCGCTCCGGAGCCAGTCTTCCAAGGGTCTGAAGTAGTCCCTGAGAGCTTCCCCGTTCAGTCTGCCTTCACCGATCGTCTCTTGGAGGATCTGACTCCAGGGGGCTGAGGATCCTCGCTCCATGATGCGTCTGGAATCAATAGGGAATTGTTTAATTTTAGGTTAATTAGTGGATGGGGTGTTTTGACTCTATAGATAGGGGTTTATTTGGTGAATAAGAAATTATCAAGATGGGTAGCCAATTTTGCTGCACAGCTCTTATGGTCCCTGAATAGATCACCGTTGCAAATGATTAGCTGATTAGCTTGGAGGTATCGGCTAAAAAATCACCACTTGTGGAAGCTTAATCCGTCTAAAATAGTGATGATTATGGCAATAATGGTTGCACTGTAAGTTTATTCAAACAAACAATTTTTGTAAAAAAATAACTAAATTTCTTCCAAGACGGTTTTTAGATCAACTATTCCCATTTTAAGGATTTTAGTAATCCTTAAAATGGGAATAGTTGATCTAAAAACCTTAAATAGAAAAGTATATTATTATTGAACTCTACATTTGTTTCGAGCTCCTTGATCATCTCCTCCCCTTAAGCCCGCCCACTTCTTCTAACGAAGAAAATACCCCAGATTCAAGCTACAAAAGTTTGAAAGTTCCCCTCTCTGATGAATGCCACGAGCGAAACCAGAATCATAGTCTCCGTAACCTACAATATCGGTTTACTTAAGTCGACTAGACTCGCATAACCATAAGCGGACTCTACCGATAACTCGCTCCATACAAAAGTGTGGATTCATATTTTAATTTAACCCAGAATTTAATTCGATAACAAATTCTTATTTCTGATAACTGTGAAGGAAAACATGTGAAGGAAACCTGGACTTTAATGAATATGAGTTTAAAATTGTCGATCCACCTTGAGCCATCGTGGTGATTAATGCGCGTGCCTTCTCTATAATAAGAAGAAGCTCTTGCCCTGCAGTAGGATAATAACACGCTGGTATTATTATTGTTTTATTATTCTTAGTTAAAAATATATAGGTAAAATAAGAGCACGTATCTACGTTTTTGATGAGTCAGTTTTTCATTAAATAACTTATTTCAAAACCAAATGAAATGTAATTCCAAATTTCGTACGGTATTTGAAAATCAATAATTTACCATTAATTTTTTTATTGATTAACAGGATAATTTAATTGACAAGAAATTTACTAATCGCTAGTATTATATAAATACTAATTGTCTTAACATAATCTACAAAACGTTATCGTATTCAATTACTTAATGGCCAAAATAGGACTGCACTACTTTTGCATGGAGTGTGCTATCGGCACACTCTCCTTAATTCAAGTAGGGTGTCAATTGTTGGTAACTCGAGACCAGGAACTGCGTTATATAATTCTTCTTGGCGAGACAATGTGGTACTAGGGCTACCAAATTGTGTAATAGACTTAGGCTTCCTACATTCTGATTATGTATGCGCTCATGCGATAGACCCTTTCCGGCACTTTGCTGGTATGTGGACTAATTGGGACGTTCCTTGTTTTGTTATTATAGGACAGATCTGATGACAGTGTAATTTGAGTGGCTTTTTATATGTAGACTGATACGATATAAGCCTTTAAATTAATGACGGAGTAAAATTACACCAGTATTAACTTAGATCTCCCGGTTGGTACAGGAGACAGAACCATTGCAGGATATGAAAAAGAGGATATGGGATAAAGGGGCGAGCTTCTACCCGCAATTTCGCTGCTTGTTTTTTTTTCACCCGCGTTACGTCTTTGGTTACTGCCCCGCTCCCGGGTGACGTAGCGTGATGTTATACAGCCTATACTATGCCTCATGAATCTGGCTATCATATATTTTTTTATTTTTTTTATTTAGCCTGTGTACTGTCTCACTGCTGGGCAAAAGCCTCCCCCAATTCCTTCCATTTGCTCTTTTCCTGAGCCACCTCGAACCAGCGCTCGTGCTATCATATACAAAAAGATTTTTTTAATCCGATTGGCAGTTCCACAGAATTAGCATGATTTAACAAACAAACAAACAAAAAAAACTCTTCAGTTTCATTCTATTAATTTAAATAGAACATTTTTCATCAACAAAAGCACGTACGCAATGCACATTTCGAAATGTAACACTTATTACAAAAGCTGTATTTTTGCACTATCTTCTAAATGCCTTGGCTTAAAAACCTACATAAACCATTTAGGAAGGCACTGTTCACTGTTCAGTTAAAATTGATGTTAGGTGAAGTTAAAAGCTTGTTCCCAGTCACCGGTACCTTTGAACCATATTTGGTTGCAGTCGCAGCCTAAATACTTCGAGGTTTCGAGATCTTAAAAGACTTATGTTGTTTATCTTTTTATGTGAGTTTTATTGCAATAAGAGTCCTAATAAAGCGGTTTTAATATTATATTGCATACATTGTTATTACATAAATCTTTGTTATGATTGAGATGCTTATGCATTACGTAGATGTATGATTAATTTAATCGCATTTATTAACAAAATATGAAAATATGTACCATAGTAGCGATGACAAAAAGTGAAATTGAAATTGGCCATGTAATAGTAATGTAGTGTAAGCGTTAAAAACTAGTAATTACGCACCGATGAGACAGAGAGATCCGACATGGATGGTGACGTCACATAACACAACGGCCATATAAAATCCGTATTCAATTTCGTTTTGCTCGAAAGAGATAGAAAAATATCTTCGATGGCTCATATCTTTTTGGATTTCATAGTTATTTGAAAAATAGTTTTACTAAACTGTTTATTACATAAATGAGTACTTATTACTAAATAACACGTGTATTCCCAGTTGCTGTAAGAATCACCGAGGGCCGAAAAATGGGACTCAATTTTCTCGAAATAATTACAGTACTTACAAGGTCGCCGATCGATCTAAGTTAATTGTTTTGCGAAGCCATTTATCATGGCTCAGACAATAAACAGAATCTATTTCTTTATTTTCTGACTCTGAGTAAGATTGATATTGTTTGAGCCTGAAAGAGTTTTGTTATTGAGACGTAGGTACTGATCTATATATTTATCTACTTTATATATAACTAGCTGATGCACGCGACTTCGTTCGCGTTGTGGTTATAAAACATATCGAACTGCCCGCGGCTTCATCCGCGTGGCTTATTTCATTCGCGTTGCGTTACGTCTTTGGTTGCTGCTCCGCTCCCGTTAATCGTAGCGTGATTTTATAAAGCCTATGACACTCACAAATAACGTGGCTTGCTATGGGTAAAATAATTATCAAAATCGGTTTAGTATATCCAGAGATTACCCCTCTACAACCTCACAAAGTGTACCACTTTATAATATTAGTATGGATTTTATACTATTGGGCCCAGGAGGTGACCATGTTTATTGTTGTGTCAAAGGCGTTATACAATTGCCCAAGATCCAGAAAATGGGACCTCCATCTAATCAACAATAGCATTGGATGCCTGAGATGCCCAATTTCGCCAAATTATGTTTCAATAAATACTTTGGAAGGGTTCAAAGACAAGAGATAGTGTTCGGATGGCTACAGTTTTATATGAAAGATGGAACAGATTTTTATATGCCATAAAAGCCATTTAACTGTATCCGATGAAAAAATAAACATTTTGAATTGACAGATTAAATAAAATCTGTAACAAAATTGAACACCCATCAAATTCCATGGTCCAGTGAAAGTAGCTTAACCTAAATTACCTAACTTCAATACGACTACGACTTGGTACAGTATGATTCAATAAGATTCTCACAGCGCAATAGCAATAGCTACTATAAAACTGATTCGAATCTGCATGCGCTTACATAAGTGTCCAGTCTATGGGATAAAATGTAGACTATGCGGATTGGAGACTAAAATGCTGCTTAGCCACATTGACAATTGAAATAATAAACAAAAAGGCATGACAATATGCTTCTGCATCGTCCTCAACTTGAAACATATCCAAGTGACCGGTGGCAATGCAACGTTGGATAGCAATGCAAGCAAGCTTTTGGCTAAGATAAAAGCTAGCCGTAAGCCAGCAGTGCTTGGCTTTTGTTGGTGGGTTTTTAGGCATATTATCTTGTTAGACAAACATTTAAACTAGTCCTCTCGCTTGAACTTGAGTTCTTACACTCGTTTAGTCAATAGTGGAAGTCTCTGATTAACAAAGATGCTTTTTATTATGATACGATGCGTAGAAAATACTGAACCAATTTTAACCATGGTTTCATCAATTGATAGCTACATTATTCCTTATTAACTTAAGCTATATAACATCACGCTGCGACACACGAGAGTGGAGCAGTATCCAAAGTCTTAACGCAAGGCAGGCGAAATAAGCCACACGGACGAAGTCGCGGCCAGTTCGCTAGTGTATAATATAAATCAAAGCCTACAGAGCCTACGTTCACATTACTCATGATAAAGTAGCTAGGCTCGTGATAAACAGAGCACATTTATTTGAATAATACATCCCATTTCCGGAATCACTAGAACATTACCCGCTACACAGTATTACCATTTTAAATATTTACCGGAAATATCATGGCTTCTTGTGGAGAAGGCAATTTTTTTTTGAGATCGTTTCATGACCTTTGGTCCAATGATATTTTCACAAATATTTTTGACTAGCTTCTGACCGCGACTTCGTATGGAAGATAAAGTTCAATCCCTTCTTAGCTGTCAACTCGTACCAAGCTACCTATTTTTCGCTTTTATAATTTTAATAAGATCATTCATTCAAACAAATAAATAATAAACGTGTCTTTTACGAAACATTTCAGTATTCATCCCTTTCTACCCCTTTCTTCCCATTTCTACCCATTTCATATTTCACACAATTTCCTTCACTTATAAGTTTTTCTTCTGTTATTCCGTTCACATGGATATTGATGCAGTTAAATATAGTACCCAATCTCCCTGCAACAGGAGTCATTCAACTAGTAGTTGGCACGGTTTCATAATGTTTATAGTACAGCACATTTTAGGCACCCATTACTTACGTCCAGCGTGATTTTCGCAACCACTCCGACCCATATGCCCAGGCTTCCTATACCTCTGTACAATGGTAATTAGGCCAGCAGCGGAGTCACGATTTTGGATTACAATTGGATTTTACATAGTCTGCGCGAATTGTTCGCTAGCGTGTATATTATGTTTTATGCAGGTAATTCTGAGGCATCAACCTAAATCAAAGTACGTTTGTTTTGAGTTTCTGTTTCACAATAATTATCTTGTAATCGGCTTGTTTGTTAAGTTAGATTAGGGTATGTCTAAATTGGTTTATAAACCAATCTAGGTATAATTAGAAAAGGGTAAGTCTATAATGGGACTAAGAACCAATCATTCATTAATGTTTTGGTTTTACTCAATTTATTATGTAGTTTTGGGGTTGTAAACAGCTAAATAATGAGCTTAAAGCCTAAAGAGCTTAATAAGTAACTTTGGCTAAACCATCAAGCTAAACTTTAATTCAGTTTAGTTTGGAATAACTGCAAATCAACAGCCCTTTAGGTAAAAATACACAAAATATTAAATTAAATTCTATTTAGGTGTAATAAATAATTATGAAAAGTTTAAAAAAAAAAAATTTAACACCAGATCTAAATTGAATGAAATTGGTCGATTGCAAAAAAAAATGCAATCCATTACGTTTTTAATATTTACTCGACGTTTTCAGCGCTTTCAAAAACGCAAATACAAAAACCGTTGTTAGTGAATATTACGCAAGTTTGTGTAACATTTTCAATGGGCCGGACTTGCTGTAACTAGGGCTGCTAAATGTACCAGGCTTCCATAATACAGTAGGAGGTGCCGATATTACAACAGTCGTCGCACTTTGCGTCCAGTTGGTGAACTAGTTGATGCACCAGTTGTTTTCAGAAATGGGGAGTACCAGGATTCTATAACTGTTTAGAGTTCTTAGCGGGTAACCTGACAAGTTACACCTGAATAGGAATGGTAAATCTACTCTTTATTTTAATATTTTGCATTTTAATCTTTTGTTTGATTTTTGTCATTTATACAATTTTAATACGTTATTTCTTTACATTAATTTGAAAAATCTATAATTTTCAGAACAGACACTGAGAAGAGTCCATTGAAATGTTGGTTTTGATTATATTCATAAATAAATGAAATAATATAAATCTCATCGTATGCTTCTAGTGATCAAGCTATAGTAATATTAATATAGTCGGTCAAAATCTAAGCTATTAAATCATCAGAATTTAAATTCAAGTAGGTATTTGCAAGGCAATAAAAAATATGTTTCAAAACCATTTGCTAAATTTATCATATCATAATTTATCGTGTCGTTAAAAGTTTCAAAATTGTAATGCGTCTTATCTTTAGAATCTAGGTCTATTAGATTTATTGAGTATCAAGTGTCTTATAATTTAAATTTCGGTTTTCTATGACGTGTTAAACAAATGTCTATTACGAAAATATTTTTTAAACTGCAAAGAAAATATTGTCCAAACTGTGAAGTGCACGCAGCTATAAGTTTTTAATTAATAGACTCTAATATTAGGGTTCTTTACCTAGAGGGGGCTAAACGTGACCCCAGTTCTAAGTTTAGGCTACTATTTTTTTTAATATTAATTAAAAAAAAATAGTTTATATGTTTAAAGAATTAATAAATAGAATAAATAAATAGAATAATAATAAACCATTTATTCTCAAATTACAAAAACCCATAGATAAATACCTTAACCTATTACCTAAGTAAACATAATAAAAACAATTGTATTAAATAAATATAATAATTGTGTTGATTGTGATTGTGTGTATGTGTTGTTATGCAGTAATTCTTTTATGGATAATAAATTTATTCTCCTGTACCCTTATTCCCAGCCTAGCATTTCTCCACCATTTATGATTACCGTGTCGACGGCGCGTTAGTGTTCCACGCGCGCCTCAGAGATGTCAGCAAATATTCGGAGGAGCCACTCAGGGCCGATGCCTGCCGGGGCTGCGGCTTGTTCGAAAGAGATACCGCGCCCCCGGAACGCAAAGAGCACAAGAAGGAACATGGATGGGTTTTGGTCAGTGAAAGTCTGACACTCCCTCCCGCCCCGCCCAGGCATGAGAAGTCATTCGATGATTTCCGATTGATAAAAAAAATAAACCATTTATGATTGGGCCATTTTGTAAGTGAATTTTGGTAAATCCCTTGATCCAATTAACGTATCTAAAATTGTATGCTTCGTAAAGTTTGTCAACAGTACGCTAACTACATCGCTACGTACTTGCAGAAGTTGTTGCAATTAAATATTTGTTTCAAACTCGTCTCACACTTTATGGTATTTTAACCAAATGGTATTCATTACTGACGAATTGTGAAATGTCGTTATAGTGTAGTGTGTGATGGCCTTAATTGGGTTTAACTCTGCCAAAATGACATAGATGGTGCAGTAGCTGAGTGGTGGGCTACGATGCGTGTCGCTAGTTCGATTCTCGCACGGAATCAATTTTGTACTGTAAATTATTCAAAATATCGTTTTTTTTCTGCATTTGCTAAATTACTTATAGCAAACTTATGTATTGTCGCAGCCTCGTGTGTTATGTAGTGGTATTGTCATACCCGTATGTATTCTTTGTTTTGACATATTTTTTGACTAAATTATTAAAAATAAAGGTATTTAAAATATATTTAAGAGATTTTTTAATATTGTATTTATAATCTTATTTCTTTATCGACTTTAATCTTCTAGTTTGTGTGTAAAAGTACGTCTATGTTTTCATCCAATATGAACAGCTAATGTGTTTATCTACCCTATATGGTAAAATTTTAATACCAAGGGTCCAATTTATCACTAGCATCAAAACTAAATTCAACAATGTAACAAATATTAACGAATAAAATTTAATAATGCAACCCGCATCCATAGCGTCAAGTGGCTACATCCGTGCGGAGACGCGCAATTGTCTGCACCATGCTTTATTTTTACACCCAGCACCCAATCAAATATCTACTCTATCCTCATAAGTTAAGGTTTATATTACATTGACATTAACATACATTTTGATATCTCCAATCAATTGAAATTCTACTCTCCGTGAAAGTGGTACAGTTGAAATTTGATCGGATCTGTATTCTATTTTTGAGGACAATACTGCTAAGTAATGTAGACTGTATTTGGAAGTGACAAGGTCGAAGTTACTTTGAATAAAACATGCGTGTAATTAGTGGTGTGGGTAAATTAAATTTTGTAGAAATTAAAGTGCATTTTTCTGTCACACATGATGTTGCAAGTTGTATATCAAGGATAACATCAGGTTGGTGATAGGGACTAAATTATACTTATTATAAATTCACACAATAACGTTTAAACTGCTATGAGATTAAAACCCTAACCCTTCGGGGAATACAGGCGTGATGGTATTTTTTATTTTTTTTTATTATAACCGTTTGGCCCCATAACATTATCTACATACAATTGGGTACTTGACCACACAAATAACTCTTTAGCCATGTAAATCCAAATCAAAGTTAAAGCATTTATTTCAAAAAGATACAGTTTTCAATTAGCTGTGTTTGATTTTTAGTTGCTTTGAACTCAATTCAATGTTCGTTAATTGAACTGGAAAAATAACGTCACATGGGTTTTAACTGCTAATAAAAAGTACGTCAATTGATTGGTTCTTTCAACCTAATCGGGTAGTTTCGCGCTAACATCATCATCATCATCATCTGCCTAGCCTTTCCCCAACTATGTTGGGGTCGGCTTCCAGTCGAACCGGATGCAGCTGAATATCAGTATTTTACATGGAGCGACTGCCTGTCAGACCTCCACAACCCAGTAATGGGTAATACGATACTCTTGGTAAGACTGGTTGTCAGACTTTCTAGCTTCTGACTGACAGTAACGACTGTCAAAGATCTACAAATGACAGCCGGGACCAACGGCTTTACGTGCTTTCCGAGGCACGGAGGAAACTCGCTATGGTAAATGGTCACCCATCCACAGACCAACCTCGGCAAGCATATAGTAGTTTCGCGCTAACATAGGAGTTAAATAAAATAAAAAACAAGCGGGCACTACCGCAAAATCTAACTAGAGTCATAGCAGTAGTAGATCATTACGTGTACAAATTCAAATGTAACCGTTACGGTCAAGGCCGCTCAGCTTCACGCTCCGAGATTATAATCTGAGATTTATGTAAAATTGAAATTATTATACGTAACATAATTGATTGCTATCGCGTTGTATTGAGTTCGTTATCTCTTTGTGTAGTCTTTGAGACAAATGATGATTATCTTTTGCGTAAATGTAGCTGTTTTTAATTTAGGTTTAATTTCGAGAGTTTTTTAACGTTTTCTAGAATTATAAAGTGAATCTATAGTAAAAGTTTGTGTTATGATTTCCACCGAGTATATCATACCTCCCTTTCTGCCCAGCCCTTTCGCAATCAGGTTGGAATCGGCTTCCAATCTAACTGGATGCAGCTGAATACCAATATTTTACATGGAGCGTTAGGATACCTCTTGGTAAGACTGGATGCCAGACTTCCCGGCTTCTGACTATCCGTAACGACTGTCAAAGATCTTCGAATGACAACCGGGACCAACGGCTTTACGTGTTCCCCGAGCACCACATAGGTATACCTAACCATATAACAATTTCTATTTTTGTTTCCTTCTGCGACATTATCGACCCGGTTATAATATGGTTCGGGGATGCCTCAATAATTCACAAGGAAAAAGACAATAATTTTGCTACAGATATTAAACACGTGTTCCTCCGAAGTTAATATGTGGATCGTACAACATCGTACAACGTTATTGTACGCAGAGGTTGACCCTTCACTGTTATTAAGACCCTGTTTTATCAAAATCACTAAATACATTTAATGCCTAAAAGTATTTAGAACATTATTGCATCCATGACACATTGGTGTAAGGTGACAGAGAAATAATGATAAATTTAAACATATTTAGGGCTAAATATGTTTAGTGATTTGTGGAAAGTGGGCCTAAATGTCATCTACCACTTTCTTCATGGAGTACCCCTCAACATATCCACATAGGTACTTACGTCAGAATCTTTCCAGCCTCAGGGTTCCTGTAGAAGTCACATTTGTGGAGTGGCCGGGTTGGATCACCGGGTATGAACTGACCGGTCCGTTCGCACACTGACCGGTAAATCTGGAACTGCAGAACTGTGCTCACGAAATATCTGTGGACAATATAAAAAGGATTTATTTATCGATTTTATTTATCGCCTATAAATTATTTATGGGAAGAGTTAAGTCTAATCAGCCTTACTTATAAAAATAACGCTAAATAATACTTAGCAATAGTGGGAGTATGGGTTTTGACTCCAATAGAGAATGTGAGGTTGGCAGAAATTAATAATACAGAACTCGCTCAGTCCTTGAATAAATAGGATTTTCCAATTTTCATGAACTGTACCTGTGTAAAATGCGATTGGCGATAATGGTATTTATACCTATAAGTTTTTAATCCCTTCCTTGACACTTCCAAGTGCCTGTAAATGGTGTAATTGAAATACCTACATGCTTTGAATTCTGATGTCAATGAAGATTCTGGGTAATCCCAGAATTGACCAGTCAGAAGCAAAGTGCACAATTTAAGATGAAGTAAACAAAACTAGCTAAATGCAAACGCGTGTCAATAATACCTGACATACAATTTGATTTCGTGATCGCCATGACAGCTTATCGTATTCAAATATATTCTCACGGGAATTGAGTACATTACGTAAGTCATGTTATAATTTACGTTGATAAAATGTCGGTTCAGTGAATTAATACGTTGACGACAAGTTAGCAGTCGTTTAGCAAATACCGCGGTTGAAGGAAGTGGAGAGATAGAAATTATTGGTTTGTCTAGTTTGTGTGGCAAGCGATAAATGGGTCAGTTTTGTTAGGTAATTAAAATGTACTGAGAAGGGCTATTTTGTAGAGCGTCTAGATTGGGAAATATTTGACTTGTTATGATCGGTTTCTCCGAATATTTAAATAACGGCCTATTAGTACCCCACTGTAAGTCAAGGCTTTTTTCATACAGAGAAGGCATGATCATTGATTACCACAGTTGCAAAAGGCGGATTGGCGATTTGATACTTTATATTACATAGGTAGTCCAAGTTTCCTCATGATGTTATCCTTCACCGATGTCAGTGATGTCTACATATGAAATGAAAAAGTCACATTGGTGCTAGCCTAGTTGCGAAGTCGTCACTATAAGAGTAACAATAAGAGAACGACAATTAAATACGCGTACCTCTTTTTGAGCCATTACGACAAAAAAAAAAGACATAGTTACTCATTAATGATTTACAATGTAAAAGATTAAATTTACTAGTAGCAGGACAGCAAGCAGCAAACAAGCGGGAGGACAATTTTTACGTTACCCAAGGGTTATTTTGACAATGAAAACCAGTTCCAAGTTATCAACATTTAAAAAATAAATTAGTTGACTTCCTCCCACCTAATTTATGTAAATTATTACTTTTTAATAAGACAGATTGCTAAACCTTGCCTTCGACTCATAATCTTTATAGACGACCATGTCGCATGTCAAGATTTTTTGTCTAACCTTCGACTAGTTCAAGTGTGTTTACAAACAGCCATTGCATAAGAACTGACAAATGCATTTTGTGAGCTAAGCTTTACAAAGACCATTGGCCAGAAAACAACACAAACTTACGTACAAAAACACAAGTTTATATAGTAGTTCTTTGTGAAGAAGCTTATCCGGGGAAGTACTACCACTATACCTATTTCTGCCGCAAAGCAGCGTTGCTATGTTTTGGTTTGAAGGGTATGGGTGCCGGTGTACCTAATTACAGGCACATGAGACATTTAAACTTTGTCTCATGACATACAAATATTGGTTCCGTGCAGATATCAAACCCGCAATACGCGGCACAGCTGCACAGCAGTCAATTGCTCATTTGCTCCGCCAACTGTGGCGTCTATACATATGGAGTTTGGTTCAAATACAAGTTGAGGAGCGACTGAGTTGTAGGTATCCTACATTGTTTGTAACCCTAATAAGAAATTGTAATATTTGCAATAACCAGTCAACTATAAACTCTATATCGACATGTTGCCAAAAGTAAAACTAAAAAGTTGGCTAAAGAAAGAGTGTCAGCTATTAAAATAACATACCTAAATGAAACCTGTATGAAGAATCAGTTCACTAAAACTAATCGCTACTAAATAAGGCTGTGTGCAGACTGTGACAATACTATCTTTTATACAAATATTATAATTACTATAAATATAGATATAAAAAACAGGTTAGGAAGTGTCCCGCGGCCGTGGTATCTACATGGAAAGATTATTTTAAACAGACAAAGGACAATCGGCAAAAACTGTATGGGAGCTATAGCGAGAAAGCTATAGCTTTGGTTACTGTTACGCTCCCGTGTGTCGTAGCGTGATGTTATATAGCCTATATTATTATTACTCATGAATAATTTTAGCTATCTATTGGTGAAAGAATTTTTAAAATCAGTTCAGCAGTTTCGGAACTTAATCGGCACAAACAAACAAAAAATCTTTCCTTTTCATATTATTATTAGACATACCATACACAAACATACCATTACGCCTGTATTCGCCGAAGGGTTAGGCAGAGGTGCCTCCATGTACACCTACAGTTCGCCGTTATGTTAAGGTCTTATTAATTTATTTGATAAACAAAGCTGTTTTTTTTGTAGTGTGCTCACAGTCTTACAGTTAATTAGCGAAGTCATTTCTCTGGTTCAATAAGTGCGTGCGACTAGTGTGTTAAGAAATTGGCCCAGTTTGCATGTTAGGATTGTGTCGACACGCTGTGGCTGTGTTAGATCGCGTGTTTTTGTAATAGAAGCGTCGGTGGTGGGCTAAGTGATGCTTCGACTGATCGTCGTCGTATTAAGCGTCGCTAGACTTGATGTGATACGATTTAGATCATTATTATCATCATCATATCAGCCGCAGGACGTCCACTGCTCTCCCATTCATTTCCAAAAGGGCCGGTTGGAAGCGGCCTGCATCCAGCGTCTTCCTGCGGTCTTAATCAGGTGGTCCGTCCACCTAGTGCGTGGACGTCCTACGCTGCCTGCCGGTGCGTGGTCTCCATTCGAGAACTTTAGAAATTGAATAATCAATATGCCGTGATACGTTTCATGTGCCGCATAATTATTTTATTTATAACATTTTTAAGTATTCTATTTAGATATTTTAGTTTACCGTTTTTAGTTTGTATACAAACTAAAAACTTGTGTTTTATATTTGAACGTGGATAAGGCGAAAAAGTATGTAAGGATCGAAGAACACCTGCTACGACCTTTACGTAAAGTGAGGGAAAAAGGGAGCGAGCCTAGCCATTAACCGGGCACAAATCCCAACTCTAAGCTGCTACTGACAATTTTATAGAAAAACCCAATTACTCTGTAAACCTGTATTACCTTGGAATTGAACCTGAGTCCTCTAGCGTAGCAGTCGAGCTTACGAACACTGGGCTAATGAGGCAGTCAACTAACCATCCCCAAACATATTTTGATATTGCAGATAGTAGTAAGTATTGCTATTGAACAGGTGATTAACAAGAACTATGATCAAATGAAGCAATTTTATGAACTGTTTACGCTCATCAACACGTTATACGATGAATATCTCAATGTAATTAACGATCCGACAAATCATGTTTGTTTTTAACCGACTTCAAAAAAGGAGGAGGTTCTTTTAAACTAAGCGAGAATTCACACCAGCAGTTAAATGGCGATTGTATGATATCTAAGTGATGGGTGATGTGGGTTTAGAGGTTTATAGAAATGTGGATAAAGTCCAAAATATTCTTTATTTCATTTCTTTTTTTTAAACACGTTGCCCCACACTACGAAGTTCTCCTGTTACGTGGGTGCGTTTACAAACATAAATAAACTCACATATACAAACAGCGAGACCCGGAACAGCTATCTGTATGCCTTACAAATATTTGTTTGTTGGTTGTATATTATATTTGGGAATAACCCAGCCACCGTGCCGTAAAAATAAGGCTACTGATACTTGTAAATCACTAATAATAGGAGCCTATAATTATCCCACTGTAAGGCAAAGACCGCTTCTCATACGAAAAGGCACGAGCATTGACCACCACGCTTGTTAAATGCAGATTGGCGATTTCAGACATATATTTATTACAATTCCAGGTTTCCTCACTGATGTTTTTCTCTAAAACACAAAAGAAAAGCAAAAGAAAAACAGTTTCTCTGCAACTATGGGTAGATTAACCTACTATTCAACTGTGTCGGATATTGTGTTAGACATAATTGTTGTATGTTGCATAGTATGTAAAATTGTACACATGCACTAAACTACTCATCTGATTGATATTTCAAAAGAAAATTGCATTATTGACAACCATTGAACATTAATAGGTTTACAGCAGGTATCTACTAAGTCTACCATTTATCTAAACTAGGTCTTGCCCGTGACTTCTGCGCAAATGTCGGTTATCGCAAACGCACACGAAGTCGCGAAATAAAAGGTAGCATATCCTTGCTTGGGGTTCATACTCACCCCGTGCCAGATATCATCAAAATCGGTTTAGTGATTTAGTCGTGAAAGCGTAACAGACAGACAGGCAGAGTCACTTTCGCATTTATAATATTAATATGTATAGCAAACTAATTATTTCCTAATGTACTATTTTAATTCTTAAACAAAGACATAATTCCAAATTACAAATAATTCTAACCACATACTTTATTGCGATGTCATAAAAATAAAACAAAAACACATCATCGCAGCAATGTTTTAGGTGCCAAGGTGAGAAATAATGGCTAATAATTGGATCCAGTTAAAATAAAACTAGTGGTTCTGCGTCAAAGATATAATAACTCTAATTTATTGGACACGTTTCATTTATTCAGACCAAGAATGTGGCTATCTAGATAAGACATTAAAACTTCCGACCCGATTTTGGTCACGCCGGTCGTTGGTCGTCGGTCGGCCAATCTCAATGGGCCAAGAACTCAGGAGATATTATAGTACACGTGAGTGCGTAAACACAGGTGCACTCCTTTTTCTTTCACTCTTATAATCTAATAGCACTTTGATTCTAGACGACCAGGAAGAGATCATTCGCAGGACCAACAGCTTTACATGCTTTCTGAAGCCCGGGGTGTCACACCACCGACTTTTATACTCCGAGCTGCTGAGAAATTCCTAATAGAAACCAAATGATACCCTGCCCGACTTGGCAATTAAACCCACGACTCATGCTTAGCAGTCGCACTTGTAATCACAAGACCAACGGCGCAATTCGTAATTATGCGTGTTTGAATATAGTTATCAATGTTGAATCGATTACGTATGCACATACGGATAGAATGATAATTGATCTGTTCAGTGATCTGACAAGTTTGCGTTACAATATACATGTTTACCTATTTACGTCTTGTTTGGTACTTACCCAAACAACATAAACCAACAACAACATAACCTAGGCTTTTTTTTTTTTTTTTTAGAGATGGGAAATCTGGCGGGAGGGAGTGTCAGACTTTTACTGACTAAAAACCATCTATGTTCCTTCGTGTGCCCTTTGCGTTCCGGGGGCGCGGTATCTCTTTCGAACAACCCGCAGCCCCGGCAGGCATTTTGGCCCTTAGTGGCCCCTTCCATTGGCTGACACCTCTGTGCGCGGAACATGAACGCGCCGTCGACACGGTCTGTCGCTAGTTAATAACGTCGTCCACAGACCGTGAAACAACCTAGGCTGGTACCAACTATGCAGGGGCCAGCTTCCAGTCTCCAACCCATTGCAATTGAGTACCAGTATTTAACTTGAGATGAAGTGACTGCCAGTCTAACTTTTGCAACCCAAATTTTGTTTCGAACTCGTCCGCCAAATTATTTCCAGCCACTACGACTCCTGAAAGCCAGAACCAATCAAAGTTCGTCGAGTCTAGGAGAAACGGTTTAACTGTCTTGGATCCTGGAACGTAATCCCAATTATCGAGATATCAAGTCTCGGATAGATCGTTTAAACTAAGGTGACTTTGTATTTGACCCAAAAGTCAGTAAAGACCTGACCAAGACTAGGTTCCACAACTACGACTATTCTATATTTTTTTATAATTCTCCAGCAAGGAAGAAAAGAAGTTGGCATATTAAAGGATATGATGAATCTTAACTTAATTTATATTTACGTCTATAAATCCTATGCATCCGTCAGTTTATGAAGGAAACTCAGTATTTTGTAACAGTATATTACTGCGTCGGAGCGGGTACACCATCAATCAGTCGACATTATTCAACTCCTTGGTAATGATAGCCAAGAGTTATTGATAGTGTGTAATAAGCCCTATGATGTAAGGTGGGATGTGGCGTCAGTTGTAGCGATTTTTAGAAGGAGATGCTTCAAAGTAACAAGCTTAGACGTTGAGTGGTGACACTTCAAAGATGCCGTGGTGGGTACAGATTTGTTATTAGACGAATAGTGTATTTGGCCCATGGCTAGAAGTTGTGACCACCATTGATCAACTTCTTAACTAGAGACAAGTCTAGACTAGAGTCAAGAGCAAACCCATCACAAATAAAAAACAACTTCTGGGCTACTGAGAACTTGGTCCAACCTGAGTATTGAACTCAGGACCCTGCACTCAGTATTTGTGCTTGCAACCATGACACTAACTGTCAAACCACCGCAAGGTATACTAATTTCCATTAACATCGCTAACACTAGCACCACACCTCATCCGATTCATTTCAATTAGGTCCACTGAAGCGCATTACAGTAATAAATTTAAAAAAACTTCTTTAAGGCTACTGTAACGGAACAACTGAAAAAAAAAACTCCAGAAAGAATGTTGTCGACGAACATATTGAACAGGCGTTCACGCCTCAACACTTTTGTGGGTGAGCAGACTTCCAGCTGTCATCGAAGTTGATGTGATAAACTTGTAAGGTGTCAAATTATGTGTCATGTCGGTTACGTAGTTGTAAAGAATGGATTTGGTGTAACTATTGCAATTTGTAAGTTATCATGTCGTGTTGCAGGTGTTTTGATAGTTGGCATAGTGATCTAGTTTGCGATTCAGGTTTTATAAAAAAAAGACCTTTTGTACTAAAATTTTGTATATTTACTTTTTAAGGTTCATATTTAATTGGGTACGTAGCGTACGACATAGGTATAAAAATGGGTCAACAATTTTCGTCAAATAAAATTTAAAATTTATTTCGATTATAATTTATAACAATTGTGCTTGGCATGTTTCTAGATCATTGCGATGTGGATATTAACGATACCTTGTGTTATTATTTTATAATGTTTTGATTGCACTAGTATGTAATTCATCTATTGCACTACTCAGGGTAAATAGTTCGGATAAGGGAAAACCACCATTAAAATTATAGCTAACTACCCCGGCTTTGTTCGGGTGCAATTATTTTTCCTTTTCAGTAGATTTTCCAGAAAAATACTTTTGTATGTACCTTGTCCGGAAAATTAGTCCAGACGTTCTCGAGTTACGCGCTTAGCAACACATTTAGCCATAACTAAAAAAAGGTGCAGCTTGGAAAAAGCGTACCTAAGCGATTTTTTTAAAGAAAACTTCTCAATGTAAATTATTTCCCGATACCACACGGGCTCGGCACAAAAACTCCAGCGACACAAACTGAGCCAATTAACTGTTACGTCCATTTGATTTGTTGGGATGTCAGCAGAAAATGTGGTCACACAGGATCCGAGCACAAACATTGCTTATAGGTACTACTACAACATTGCAGTAGAAGGTGAATAACGTTTTTATATGAAGATTGATTGATTTGCAAGAAAGCAACTAAAGATTAATATTTTTTTACAATTTGTGTCCACTCGATTTCGGTCACGGCGGTCAAGACTGGCCATGTACGCAGGAGATGTTATAGTGCCGCGAGTGTGTGCACACACTCGTGTGATCATCACACAGATGCACTCCCTCTTCCCTCACTCTCATAGTCCAAAGGAACGGCAATACGACACTACAGGGGAGAGATCAAGCCAGGTCCAACGGCATTACGTATGTTACGAGTTACGGGGGTGTCACACCACCAACATCCAAACTCCGGACGGCTACTGACAAATTTCTAACCGAGCAGTCACGAGACCAACATCTACACATACATGTTAAAATTAAATAATGATTAAATGTGCCAATTTTTTTTTTGCCGTATATTAATTTCTCTGTACTGAGCAAGTACACGACATCTGGAACGTTGATTTTTTAGCACCTTAATTTATATGAGTCAGTTGGCCTTCTGCCCTTTAGCTCTTTATATCATACCCACACAAACACGACACTACAAACATCCTACTACCCATTGAAACACGCTGGTGGCAGTATTATTATGTAAGCAAGTAATAGGGAAGCGTTTAGATGCAGGTGAACCACGAGGTACACTGCCCAATGGGACAGGTTGACGTTACTGGAGATTTTTAGAATAGCTCACTGTTTTATTAGGTCCTGTTTGAGTGTCTTCATGGCTTTTTAATGTGAGGAGGGTGATGTGTGTAGTATTGCGCAGTTATACGTAAAAAAGGGCTGATTGATTGATAGGTCACCTAGCTAAGTTGCTCCCTAAGCAAAGCTCAGCTCTTCTCTAACTCTTATAGTCCGAAGGGATGGCAATCCGACACGACCGGGAGAGATCAGGCGCAGGACCAACCGCTTTACGTGCTTTCCGAGCCACGGGGGTGTCACACCACCAACTTCGAAACTCCGGGCTGTTACTGAGAAATTTAATTAATTTCATTTGTTTAATGTAATTTATTTATTACATTGCACTAGATACATTCTTGCGTCAGACAGTAATAGGGTCCCATTTGGCATCACTTGACTGCGGAACCCTAAAAAGTACCTTGCAAGGCCTTCGTCTCTCCTACCTTAAACCTACAGTTAAACGCCACACGCAAATATAACTCTAAACGTAACTTTAAACATGAATGATTACGCAAACGCATCGCAACTAAACATTAAAATGAGATTAATCATGGGTGTAGGTCAATATCAGCCATAGGTAGGTACTCATTGATGGACGGAGCAGGTTTAACGAGGCTAGCAGATGAGTCATTGCGAAATGATTTGAGTAATCAGCTGATCTGTTGTTAGTAAACAGTGTTCTACATTTAACTAGTGTGTTTATTACAAACTAGCTTTTGCCCTGCCTCACTTAAGTTACGTACATCTTTGGTTACTGGCTCTTGTCCCGTATGTTGTAGCGTGATTTTATTATAGCCTATACTATCACTATTTTCCTAATGAAGCTGGCTTTTTTTTTTTTATAGACAGAAAATCATCAAATAACTTCCCCCGCCCTGGGCGGGGCGGGAGGGAGTGTCAGACTTTTACTGACTAAAACCCGTCTATGTTCCTTCATGTGCCCTTTGCGTTCCGGGGGCGCGGTATCTCTTTCGAACAACCCGCAGCCCCGGAATGAACCTGGCTATCATATACAAAAAGATTTTATACAATCCGACTGGCAATACCAGAAATAAGCGCGCTCAAACATAAATACCCACACAAACAAACCAAAAACCGGTTTTTATTACATTAAATATTTATTTGTTTTATACGCTTATGTTCTTACGATGGGTATTCGAACATAATATGTTAATGCTAAAAATCTCCCGATCGAATTTCCATCACGATGGCCAATCCCAATAGAGACTTACCAAGTACGCAGGAGAAAATTATAGTGTACCAGTGTTTATGTACTCACACGGCAGCAGAGCAGCAGTTACACTCCTTCGTTTCTAACTCTCATAGTCTAACATTGTAAGTTTGTTTCCACATAATTAATAAATATTAATCATCAAATCTGGCCGTCCGGTGTAGCCTATCAGTTATCTTCGATTAACGTTACCTAAATCTAGCTGTTTTAACCAAATTAGAAACCAATAACGCAATCAA
Source organism: Caradrina clavipalpis (assembly GCA_932526535.1). Classification (NCBI taxonomy): domain Eukaryota; kingdom Metazoa; phylum Arthropoda; class Insecta; order Lepidoptera; family Noctuidae; genus Caradrina; species Caradrina clavipalpis. The sequence continues at coordinate 1,329,862 of OW052096.1, forward strand.
GATTTTGATCACCATGTCTGCGCAACATTTCTTAGAAACACACATGACACATGTCTCACGCAAATTTTCTACAAATAGGCTTTACAAAAATGTTGTTTACTTATAACAAGTACAAGTTTAGTACTATAGAGCTCTTTGTAAAGGAGCGGAATCCGGGGAAATACTAACACGGTAACACCATACCTATCTCTGCCGCAAAGCAGCGTTGCTGTGTTCCGGTTTGAAGGGTATGGGTGTTGGTGTAATTACAGGCACATAAGACATTTCAAATTTGTTTCTGGGATGGCAACGCATCTGCAAAGCTTCTGGTATTGCAGATGTCTATTATATAGGCAGCGGTGACCACTTAACTTCAGGTGGGCCGTCGCGTCGGCTAGTTTGCTATCCAAGATAATAAAAATAAAGTAAAGACTAAAGTATTAAAGTAGGCACTAATACACTATTTAAGTAGTTAAGAAGGCTCGTAATACCATGTAATACAAGTGAAAATACAGGGAAATGTATTTAAATCATCCTGTTCAACTTGTTCTTAATCAATATTTATGAATGTTTAATATTCAATAGATTGCTTGTTTATGATTGTGAGTATTAAACATTAAATCATATTAGTAGTTTCATGCGCGTATTTTCTAAAGGGAAAAACATCAATATTTTGGTAATTATTTATTTAAAATCTCATGTCATGTTTCTCAGAGAACAGTGTAACTGATGGAAAGTAATGAAACTTCACAATAAGTATATAACATCTGCGGGTTGTTCGAAAGAGATACCGCGCCCCCGGAACGCAAAGGGCACATGAAGGAACATAGACGGGTTTTAGTCAGTAAAAGTCTGACACTGGGGCGGGGGAAGTTATTTGATGATTTCCCGTCTACATAAAAAAAAAGTATATAACATACTAGCATACATACATAGCACATACTAGCTTCCAACCGCGACTTCGTCCAACTGGTAGTCAAATATACTATTATCCTGGCAATAAAACATAAATATCCTACAGTAATCAGTAATAGTGTAGTTTTCAATTAGTGAAAGATTTTTTGACAGTATTTTCAGAGATTTCCTCCTACAAACAAAATGAGCTTTCCAACGTGCAATAATATTCAGGATTTATAAAAAAAAAGTACCTTCTAAATGCTACAAAACAACCATCGCCTTTAATGTCTAAAAGAGGCTCAGCACAGCTACAGATTACCAACATATTATTGGCTAAAAAGTAATAAATTACATAAAGCAAATAAACTTCATCTCGTGGTTAGCAACAAGTATCAAATTAAATTTATGATATCAGAGCAACACACGCAAGATCAATTATAATTTGGCAAACTGGGGCAATCAAAATCCTCTCAATTACTTATTAACATACATACATACATACATACATACATAATAGTATGTTTGTATGTAGTACAGTCGACGAAAGTGGTAAGTTACCAACTAACAGTAATTACAGTAGTGTTTCTGGGATGGCAACGTATTTGCAAGGTCCCTGGTTTTGGAATTGCAGATGTCTATAGGCAGAGTGGTGACCACTTAACATCAGGTGGGCCGTCGGCTTGGTGGCCGGCCAAAGATTTAAAAAAAAGTTAAGTCATTAGCATTTGCATTACATGAGCAATGTTTTACATACGTAAATATAAAAGCGAAATGTCACTCATTTACTCACTGACATTGGAATTTCGAAAACTATTTGACCTAGGAAGCTGATTAGCAAATAGGAAGTTTATAGGTAAGAGACTTTAGTTACGAATGGATTTTGTGACAGGGCCAAATGTAGAAGTTTCTTGACTTCTAAGTGAATGCAGTCGTGCACAAGAGCTAGTTTATTAAAATCGTCTGTATCATTATTCGAAGACTAACTACCAAACACTAGCGCAATATGGTAAGGATTTAAAGACTCAAAGTCAGGAGTGTAAGCTGATTTAATGTTAAGTGGTTGTCGCCACGTATGGACATACATTACTGGAAGCATCGCTGACGTGTTGTAGTTTTGGAGACGAAACTATGCCTCCCATACCTAAGGCTGTCATTGAAAATATAAGCCTCCAAACAAAGCATTAGCGTAGAAATTCTAATGGAGGGAAAACGGTCCCAGACGAGCTCCTCCTACAACTAAAACTGGACAGTGATTACTAATGTTTTTTGTCGACAGTACTAACGTGTATGTCATAAAATTTCACCCAGTAAAATAAAAAGCGGATTCGGCCTTGAGTTAAAACTGGGTCTCCTTAGACTAACGCACAATATTAAGATGTTACCACAAGATTGTTGCATGTTCGTGTATTTGCGAAATTTATGACTACTCCATAATTTTCATAGTGTCGATTGTACCCAGAGGGTATGTACCTGTACGTAAGATGTCATGTAGTTGTTTTTTAATGGCCTTCTCAACTGGTGGGCATTTTGTGACTGTTCTAGGTCAGTCGGAATGTCATGCGTATTAGTCCATCTCTTACCTTTTTGAACTGATTATTTTTATAATGGATAACTAGTGTGGTTCTTGCATAATTAAAATAGACCTAACGGCGTAAAATAATTGATGTTAATGCCTTTTATTATGTCAGCAACCTGTCATTAAAACAGTTAAAAATTATTCATTGCTTTCATTGCGGTATTTACGTCGTGGAGCAGACGAGCTTTAAAGCATATAGAGCAATTAATTAATTATTTCCGTCAATATACTTCGGATGGATATAGCAATTAATGTGTTACATAATTTACCCCATAGTTCTTTTTTCAATTAATATCAATGGGAAAATTAAGTCAAAGTTATTTTATTTAGTACCGACATGTGATATAATTATGTTCTAAACTATTTCAATGGTATCTCAAAACTTAACTCGTAGAAAAAAAAACATAATTTAATTGCAGTTTAAATGAAGAGCTTTATAGTAGAAGTTACTTTTATTAAAATGTACATTTTGAAGAGCAGTGGTGGGAACCACTTACTGAAATTGTCGACTGCTGCGGTCTTTAAAAGAAAAACAACCATGTTTTCTCCATATGCCATAACCCTCTACGCAGCATCTTCCGCAATGAATCTCCGAATGTCATTCAACCCTACTTGCTTCACAACAGGCTCAGCAGTAAAAAACGTTGCGTCACAAATGTCGGAAAACTCACGTTGTGCAATTATCGCGAGATGGCGCGTAATACCCGCTGGTTCTTGTTGTATGCTTTAGGCCATTGCATTGCTACCTCCACCTACAAGGTAGTGAGACAACCTGATTAAGACCGCAGGAAGATGCTGAATGCAGGCCACTTGCAACCGGCCCTTTTGGAAATCTATGGGAGAGGTCTATGTCCAGCAGTAGACATCCTGTGGCTAATATGTGTTGGTGATGATGACGATGATTGCAAGAGGATGGTCTACAAGCGGTTTGATCTTTAGAATATTTCTCTTCTCATACAGAGAAGGCACGAGTATTGGTCATAATGCATGCACACGGCGGATTGGTAATTACAGAGTCCACATGTCCACACGACAAATTAAAAATAATAAAAATCTTGACTGGTCAGTTTCAGTCTTGACTAAACTTTGAACGTAATCTTTATATCAACAACTAGCTTTTGCCCGCGACTTCGTCCGCGTGGATTAATAGTTCCCGTTCCCGGGGGATTTCCGGGATGAAAACTATCCTATGTCCTTTCTCGGGTCCCAGACTATAGATATAGTCTGGGACCCGGGATTTGGTACAGATGTACCAAATTTCATTGAAATCGGTTCAGTGGTTTAGGCGTGAAGAAGAGACAGACAGACAGAGTTACTTTCGCATTTATAATATTAGTAAGGATAAGGATAAACGCTATTTATACCGATTTTGTTTATAGTATCTGCACCTAACTACGATATTTCTAAAATATTCGTATGTAGACGCTACTCCAATTTTAATCAACCTACAATGTTGCTTTAGGGACCGTTTTATCTGTCAGTTCCCTAATGATTAAACCGTGAACTATAACAACAATAACAACAGACAACAACAGTAATAATTTACATTTAAATAGTCTACAGGTCGAACTGCCCTTTTCTTTCGCGAACACGACCATTACCACCATAGCTTCGTCGTTTAAAATGTTCCAAACTAGAAAGAGGCAGGTAGACCTTTTGCCGTACATCAGACGAGAGCAGAAGATGTCTTTTAACAGTGGTAATTAAGGCAATAATGCGGAATGTGGATCTCTTTGGGTGGCAGTAGCATTTTTCTGAAAAATCTTAAAAGGCTGTTTTGGTAAAATTATGAGGACTTTTTCGGTCCTCTTTGAAAGAATGTTCCCATTCTGATAAGGTACAGGGTAAGAAAAACAAATTATGGGGGGTTAGGAAGATGCTATTGATATTCAATGTTGCCTGCCGGTACGCAAAGTTAATCTCCCTAAATGTCTATGAGAAAGGCTTCTTTCTGCATGTAGGCCCAACATTTGTGGTAAATGGTGAACAAAACTATCATTAAAATGAAATTATGACTGTCTTGATCTATGTCAAGACAGTCGTGATAGCCCAGAGGCTTGCAGGTTCGATACCGGGCAAGTAGCAATGTGACTTTTTCACTTCGTATGTACTTGTACACTTGTTCTCAATAACGCTTTTGACTTTCAATGTTGTCTTAGACATGACTGACAACGGTGAAGGAAAATATTGTGAGGAAACCTGGACTTGTAAGCTGGAAATTGCCAATCCGTCTTAAGGAATTGTGGTGAACAAAGCTCGTGCCTTCTCTGTATAATAAGAGGCCTTTATCCTGAAGTGGGTAATAATAGGCTGAAATTATGGAAATAGGCTAAAAAGGTCAAGGTCAAGGTCAAAGAAGGTCTTCTGTGCATAGGATTTCAGAACCTATTAATGTTTATAGTGGATATTGCAAATATTTCCAATTTCAAATTGGTTAATGAGTACCTAAGTAGTTCATAGAATGTGTTAGTATTAACACGGTGAGAATTCCTAAATTGGATTTTATAACCTTAGTAAATTTTATAAACCGGTCGCTATATATATTATTTTTTTATTTACTGTTGAGAGACTGTAATGATTTTCCGGCAGGTGAATACCCCGTATAGGAGTAGAGTACCTTTAGAGTAGGAGTAGAATGACAGGGACTTGAGAGGCAGTCAGTAGGACTAACAGGATATTTTCGATTGTTGGTGCAATTAGGATAACTGTATTTCTACAGTTATCCTAATTGCACCAACTCATCAGATTGATGAGTGATGTACTTTTTTTGCTATTAGAAAATACTACCTATACAGATTTCGGAGAGTTTAAAATTCCTGCAGTACTATTTAGAGAACGAATGAAGCTTTTGATACGTATCCTATCAATACACATGAAAAATATATTTTTTTAAATAATAAAAAAATAACGACCCTTTTGTACAGAAATGACGTTGTGACAAAATTAATTTAATTGTTGAACACAATATCACACAGTCACACATTAATTTATCCATGTCAATGATTTAAGTCATGGCATTTTGTTTTATAACGTCAATGCAACAATATACATAATTATACTACAATAAAAATAAATCTTGGAATGAAAACTTGTGAATAAAGCAAGGGCAACTAGTGTAAAATAAGAAATGTTTTTTTTTTTTTATTAATTATTATCCGTGGAAACGAAAAATAATAAAACAGATTCTTAATTACGAGGAATATGTCAACCTGTGACATTTCTACGTTTTGATTAAAGATGATAGTTAAATTATTTCTAAGAATCAATAAATCTATCTCAATCTGCCAATAAATAAAGTTTACATGATATCATGCTTTGTTCTGTACTGATGAACTTGTTTTGTAAAATCTTTGGCAAAATTATAAAAATAACTAATACCAAAATCATTTTGAAGATTGTTCGAGAACAGTATAAAATGCCAAATTTTTTACTTGATTAACATAAAAAGGTGTGAAGTTGGTTAATACAAGATGAATTATGATTACACAAACAGAAACAAGGTGTCGGTTATCGTAATCTACGAGTGTTACCTATCATTTAATGAGATGACAACTGGTAATTCATGGTTTTATCAAAAAGGGTAATTTTACTAATTAAAAACGTTAAAAAAGGCGCAATCTCATCTCTTACGATGAATGTTAAATATTGGAGGTATTTTTATTGAACTAAGTGGAATTGTTTAACAAAATTGCGTATTTATTTACCAACCTAACCTAGACCTACCCTAACCTAACCTAGGGAAAACCAATGTCATCATGTACAATTGAACAAGCTATTTGGTATACAGGTGAAAATATACAAGAAATTTTAAAATTTGCTTGTTTGCATTTTTTTCCGGTTTATTTAAAGTTAAGTGTAAGTGTAACGACGTTGAAGAGTGATAGGCTATAGGGCATACTTTTGCCCAGTAGTGGAACAACACAGATTATACAAAACGCTAAAAGTTACCTGTCTGTATATTAAATAGTTTGTTGAACTGTACATAAATAATAATGATGTATATTACCAAACATGGCGGTCTAGATAAAAGTGAATCTAACGCAGTTATAATAAGTTGTTGCACACTTCGGAATATTTCTCAATATTTCTTTGTATTGAAATTAAAGTCTTTTTATTTATATTCTTATATTTCTTTTAGTTGCGTTACCGGGTTGTTTATGCACTACATATTATTCCTTGATCTTGATTTCATATAGGTACTTCATAGTAATTATTTTAATATTTGTTAGTTTGAGCAACAGTTACCTATGACATAATTGGGTAGATTACCACCACTAAACAATTAACGTACTTTTTATGAGCTGTCAAAACGCGATTCCCCCATAGATTTTGTATGACAATACTAAACTATGACGTCACTTTTTTGTCATGTCAATTCACTAACTATTGATAGATTGTTTTTTTTTCTGTCTTGGAATTTACTCCGTCCAAAAAGTAAATTTCGAGAAAAACCAGGTATGATGTCACTTTGGAAAAGCCTAACTCCAAAAGTCAACTGCGAAAGCTATACTTGATTGATTGGAATCTAATAATACTTACATCAAGGAAATTAAAATCAAACAAGTTCTCGAAATCAACCATATTACTTCATATTACATCGCAGATGATTAGTTCAAGGCTACGAATGATTTACGATACATTTACGTAACTAGCGAACATATGTCTGTTTTGACACCTAGATTAAAGATAACGAGAAAAGTTTGACTTTGACTGTTAGTCGTTAGGAAATTGCAATTATTTTTTTTAACTTGATTGCAAAAATATCAAGTTAAAAAAATTATTGCTATTTGGTGACCTGGTTGGGCTGATAAATTTAGCCATACTCGTTCGGTTTTATGTGTTAATCTGTTAGTTTGATTTAAAAGAAATATTTGCATAGTATTACTTCATTTACGCACTTCTTGCTATAGACATGTTGTTATTGAGATATTGGTAGAGACTTAGGTGATAGGATATTTACATATATATATAGATTTACTTAGATTTACATAGATTTACTTTAGAACTCTTTTTTGCAAGACGTGGTTCAAGAACTGCTTGTAATTTTCTTCAATTTTTTTTGTCAGTTTTCCTTTATTACAATTTAATTTCAAAATTATACTTCAGAATGATGCAACTTGAAATGAGAAAGACGGCACCACAAGCCTAGATAATTGTGCGCTTATCCTATCAACATTTTTTATCGAATTTAAACTTATTCTGAAAAATATTACTAGACTACTTTTGCATGAAGCTCATTGACAAGATGAAAAATGTAAAGATTCCTGTATCTTCGAATTTGTAGCACGAATAAGATGACCAATTTCGAGTTAAGACGTAAAAACTGTAAATCTTGATAATCTCGTTTAAGCACCTACTTTATTGATTTTTCATACCTGACATAAACGCACCATATGGCATCACCAAGATCCCCAAAATCATGGCGAAACCACTCAAACGACACACTGATCTCATACACGAACAATTTGTCAGTGTTAATATTACACTTGCCATATATGTAGCAAAAGTGTAAAAGTGTCTTCTTGTTTATGTAATGCTAAGTAACGTTACTGTTAACTGCGTAGTGAGGCGCGGTCAAACGACCGGTTTTAATGCCGTACTCCAGAGCAAGATGTGCTGGAAATGGCTTTACAAATACGCTGCAACGCGGAGATTACTTTTATGGGGTGCTTCTGGTTTAGAAGCTTAGAAGTCAAGCAAATTCATTAGTGATCGTTTAACATTTATCAGACAAATACATAATCATTGTTGTCCCACAAATAGGCTCAAAGACCCAAATCAAATCATTTATATTTTGGCAGACTTAGGTATTCATATTTATATGATATCTTAAAGCCCAAGTTCATGTTCCAAGTTAGCCCATACCATGTGGGGCATGCAAAACATAATCAAGGATTTTTTTTTACTTTTCTTCTTTATCTTTAAGCGTCGCGTGGCATTCGCTTATCTATCGCATCGCATACATGTCGTGATGGTGGCTTGTGTTTACAGCACCAATTTACTTACAATAAATCTCTAATAAATTATGTATCCTGCCGATGATTCAACGTTGTGTACAATCTTATAACATTTTGCAATACATTTATTTGAAATACAACTCTTATCTGCATTACAACGCTTTTTGGCCTGCTTTTGTAAATAAAATATTTAAATTTCTTTAATTTCATATACTAAGTAGGCAATTTAATGTCTATTTTAATATATTTGCATAGTTTACACATTAATTTTAATTAACTTTTGTCAAACCATCTGAATTTCTCATTTTGTGAAATAATACTGCAATAATTATGCTTAATATACCAATTTTATTGCGCTTAGTTGGCTTAGTTAACCACAAAAAAACTAGTTTAATTAGTTTCCTTAAAGTCAGGTCTGATATACCAACGCGTAAAAAAAACTCGACGTAAAATGTATACCTTAGGTTCACTTCACCTAAATTCGCCAAGGGATTTTTTCACAGAAAAGTACTGCTTATGAAAAATCGCATTTTTTATTGTTAGAGTGGAGACCACGTTTAGGCAAACGCAGTGTGAGACGCCTTGTTGCATGGTGGACTGACGAACTAAAGAAGGTGGCGGGCAGCGGATGGTTGCGGGCTGCCCAGGACCGGGATGGTTGGCGCTCTTTGGAGGGGGCCTACATTCAGCAGCGGACGGCTAAAGCTGATATGATGATGATGATTTTTATTTTTCTTTAATAGAAATAAAAGACAATTCTCCACACTACGAATTTCTCCTTAAAAAGTAGGGACCTATAAACCTATTATCCCGTCAACTGAGTTATAAGTACATAGATCTGATTTACTAAAATTAATTTATGCATAGAGAAATGATTTATCGATTACGTAAGCAATACGTTAAATTGAACACAACCACCAATTAATATCAATAATTTATTAGTATATTCACGCCACGTCTATTTTGTAGATTGCCTAGATTGCATGCATATAAATATTGCGGGTGGAATCTGGTTAATTATTGTCAGTAATAACCGGCCAGTGTCGTAAATTACCCTAATACATAAAGCTGGCAAGTTGCGGTTTGTTTTGTAATAAATGATCGATATCTTTATTGATGTAAATGGTTGAACGGCTAATCCGCGGATTAGCTAGATGAGATTCAGATGCAGATTTGTTAATTTACAATGTATGGTATATGTAAAAATGGTACATAAATTAGTGTTTTCACTACATTCTATCTGCATCATCATCATATCAGCCGCAGGACGTCCACTGCTGGACATAGACATCCCCATAGATCATTCTATCTTACGGTATGACAAATCATAAAACTAAAAATTTATTTTGGAAATGCCGAACCGAATGCGCCGAACCGAATGTACGGACCCGCTTAAGTGTATAGATAGACTTTCTGAGTTTGGAATCCTGATAGTGTTTTTCACCCGTTTGTCATTATTATTTCTGCGTAACTTCAAATGCAGTATTACGTAGGTACTTAGTAATGACGTTTGCGTAAGCTAGCTTCAGTCTGGTGTTATTAAAGTTGAGAAGAAAATCACATTTGAATTTCCTTATGTCACACGTTATACAAATACTTGTTATTAGGCTCATTTAAATCGTTTAAGTTACGTGATAGGTCTCAAAATTGTCAAGTAATAGTCAAGCTTACCCATCTCAAATCCCGCAGGCGGATACCGTAGGCACGGTCTGTGGACGGTGAGCAATGGGTAGCTCACCGTCCGTACGTTATTTAAACGACAGACCGTGTCGACCTGCGGGTTGTTCGAAAGAGATACCGCGCCCCCGGAACGCAAAGGGCACATGAAGGAACATAGACGGGTTTTAGTCAGTAAAAGTCTGACACTCCCTCCCGCCCCGCCCAGGGCGGGGGAAGTTATTTGATGATTTCCCGACTATAAAAAAAAAAAAGACCGTGTCGACGGCGCGTTCATGTTCCGCGCAAAGAGATGTCAGCAAATGGAAGGGGCCACTGGGCCAAGGCCTGCCGGGGCTGCGGGTTGTTCGAAAGAGATACCGCACCCCCGGAACGCAAAGGGCACATGAAGGAACATAGATGGTTTTTAGTCAGTAAAAGTCTGACACTCCCTCCCGTCCCGCCCAGGGTGGGGCCCTCATTTGATGATTTTACCATCTCAAAAAAAAAACCCATCTCAAATAAAAAAGAACCTCTTTTTCCGCATAAGCTGGCTGATCACATCATCCTTCATTCTGTGCAGAAACAAATCAAGTTAGGACCGCTATACACTGAAGTAGGTCGGCCTATTCGGTTCGGCACTTTTGAATAGAAAATACCGAACCGAATGCGCGCAACCGCTTGTGTATACGGCGCCTCTCTTAGTAAACAAAAGGATAGTACTTAAATCGAGACCTACGTAGTCAGCGCATAAAGGGCTCAAACCTGCAACCTTGTACATTTGAGTCAAAGCGCACTGTATGACATTTGAAGGCGTGTCAGCCTTGATCGTTGACATATACCATAGCTTGAGGTCATTGACATTTAGCTTTTAATGCACTTTCATTCACTTAAATATCCTTTTGATTACTTATTGGTTATTAAAGAGTAACTTCAGCTAGTAGGTTCTTGAAGGGCAACCGTCAACCACTCATTCGATAGGAAAAATGGTGGATAATGGCGGTCGACAACTTTCAACCCTTACAATTGAAAAGTGATTAACTGCTATTGTCCTTGATTGTACATGTCAATCAGATTTCCTTCTGTAAGAAATTTCCGTGGTTGTTAATGTATTTTATTCGCAAGAAAATATTAAATGCTAAACTAGGACATTCATCAGACTTTGAAGTAAGTACTTTTCAGAAAACCGCAGGCAATATAATTATTAAAACGCTAGAGGAAATCCGCACTATTTATTTTTGGATTCCCTTAATAATTATTAGGTTAGATAACCCAGGGGTTCCCAATCTTTTTATATAATCTTAACGTTAAAAAGTGCAGACGGAATGCTCATTTTCTTCAGGACTTTTCGTGGGGAACGAAAAGACTTGAAATAACGAGTATCTTGTACTACTCTAGAAAACCATAGTTTCCATGAACTGAAAATCAGCACAAAATGTAATGGGTGTTTTTGATATCCAGTACTCTATTTATTATAACACTAGCTTCTGCCCGCGACTTCGTCCGCGTCACAGTTGATGTGTTATCCTACGGGTACCGTACATTTTCCCGGGATAAAAAGTAGCCTATGTGTTATTCCAGACTATAATCTATCTTTGTGCCAAATTTCATCCAGATCCATTCAGCCGTTTAAGCGTGAAAGAGTAACAAACATCCATCCATACATACAAACTTTCGCCTTTATAATAGTAGTAGGATATATAATATATATATAGTAGGATTACACAATAAACATACATGTCACCTACATACACATAACATGACATGGGACCTAAATATACCGGCGAACTGTGGGTGTACATTGGTACATCTCTGCCTAACCCTTCGGGGAATACAGGCGTGATGGTATGGTTAGTACACAATAAAGCAGCCCAACAGCAGCATAACGTTAGTGATATTTGTTGAAATAACTGCATTTTAATGATATTTTTTCATGTAAATGCTAACATTGAAATATAATGAATAGAGTACACTTTTAAACGAAAGGTTGACCACTCTAAAGCAAGTACATAGCTAAAAACTTACTCGTTTTTTTTTCATAATAAGACCATGTACTTAAAACCAGTCTAACCTAATTTAGGCTCAATATCTTTTATCTTATATACAGCGGATGTAAATTATCTATAGATCAGAATGTTTCGTGAATATCCGTTCAGCTGTCACGCGAGGACACACACGTTAATGTACGTAGGTATAGATCAGAGGTGTAATGAGGGGCCTAACCAAGTTTTTTATGGTCTGAGGTGGAAATTCCTCATGAATATTCGCCTGGGAGCGGAGGGGTCTACCAGACTCTTGCTAACTATAAGCCACGCCGGTGTACCCTTTCTACTGTACCCTTTGTACCCTTACGCCAGAAAGCCAGGGAGCGTATGTGCTTTTCGCGATTTCCTTCTGGGGGTCAACCTAACTAATTACTTTTAAGAAATACTATGTTGTTCCGCCTTGACAGGATCCATAACTGTACTTTGGTTTTCTTGCATACACATTAGGGAATGCAAATAAATGTGTATGGCTCTCAGTCGCGATCTGTCAAAAGTGTCTCTTATTCATCTGCATTTTTGGCAATTATTTGACTCTCGCTGTTATGATGTGACTTAATTTTGATTCCTATCCGTAGTAGTGGTGCCTTTTTGTTTAAAGATGGGAAATCATCAAATGATTTCTTTTGCTCTGGGTGGAGCGGAAGGGAGTGTCATAATCTTACTGACATAACATTTTACCCCTATTAGTAGTTTCGTAAGCAACCATTAGGAGACACGCTATTTTGTAATAATTGTACTTATTTATAAACAACAAAGGCACCTATTAAGTCTTAGTTATAAGGCACCACCGAAAGTCCAGTTAAGCAGGACAACTGACCTGTGATTTCAAAAAAGAAAAGATTTCAATTGCACTATTCTAGAGAAGTTAAACTGGTAGATAAGATATACCAGTATCGTTTAGGGCAATCAATGTTGAAATTTATGGGACTAATTCCTAGCTAAGTCAATCTAAGTACACTTGTACTCTTAAACAAATAAACAGAACTCGACTTCCTTTTAGTTGGCTCGTGATTAATGGTCCGTGATTGTCTTATCCTGGCCGTATCTCATGATCTATATGTGAATGAAGTTTTAATTATTTCGTGTTGTTGCAATATGTCACACTGGATGGGATGTACGAAGGTTGGAACTGCTAATTGGAGGAGTTAAGACTATAAATACTTTGGGGTTTGTAAGAATTTGTAAAAGTCGGCACGTCTGCACGGGTTTCAGCATTAAGCCAAGTTATTGAGTTATCCTACAGGAATTCAAAAATAGGACAAAAATTATCCTATGTGTTAAGCTAGATCAATATCTTTGTATGTCCCATATTTTGGCTAGTTCAGTTCAGCTTTTTAAGCGTGAAAGAGTAACAAACATCCATCCATTCTTACAAAGCATAGCAAGCAAAGCGTAGCAAGCCTAACAGAATTCTAATTGCTATGATACCTAACTGATCTTCATTTTAATCTCAATCTCAATTTGCGTTACTCTTCTACACTAACAGAAATATCGCCCCCAACGAGCAATGCAAGGTAACGACATTAATTTTGGATATACTAAAAGAAGCTACTTTTAACCCCATTAATGACCATTAATGCAATTTGCAATTTCATACCCGGTCTGTGAAATATCAATGCCGTATCCACGTGTTCACGGCTCGTGTCGGTTGCAGCTACCGGAACTGGCAGCCGGACCCGTTTGAAGGGCGCGCGGTCGCCTCTCTCCGCCTCGACTAACTGCGTGCTAACATACTACCTATTTTTTACGTTTACACATACATTTTCAGGTGTTTGGTTGTTCTATTTTGTTGTGGGTATCTGTGGACTGGTCGAGTTATAGATAGGATCGTGATTGATTTGGAGATATGGGGTTTTGAGTGCATTATATTGGACGTATGTAGCTTAGAATGTAGTCTTTTTCAACAGTTGGTTGGCTAGTTCTGGTAAGGCAAAAAAAAAAAAAGATTCCATATTCCAAAAGGCAAATCAAAGCCCCATAACAGCAGTATGTCATCACGATTGATAATCGCGTCGCAGTGGCGCGTGCGACTAATCCTAGCCATTCGCAACGTCGTGTCGCAAGCGGAACACGGCTGGGGAGAAGGAAACTACGCGTTAAAATACCTCACCATTGCGACATTTTGTGACACTGGCGATTTTGTGCCGACAAGGGACCGACTGATTGTATCTGTTATCTTTTGATCGCAGGGGGCTGAGACCTTCATTGTAAAATGTAGCTCCTTCTATGAATAAAATCGATCATAGTACATAATCTGAATTAAACATTATAGGCTAATTGGTTTCCTAAAATTATCCACCAAAGCCGACCTCAGCTTCTTGGTAGGGGAACCATCAAAGACCGGTGAAAAACGCACAAAATGATGAAGCAGGGATAGTGCAAGGTAGAGAACTATCTTATATGAGTGGAAGATAAAAAAAAAACAAGTGTGAGTCTAACTCGCGCATTGAGGACTCCGACTCGCAAGTATAGATAGTTGAGTGTCGTGAGTCTCAGAGCCAAGTGTCATGAGTGTCATAGACTGTCAGGGTAGAGTCAGAGGTCTCATATGTCTGAAAAAGGAATGTACAGTCGGTTGTCAACATTATCTGACCCACCCTAAACACAATCGAAATTGGACCTTCTGCCTATGAAAATAAGGTTTAATTTCAATTTATATGAGGTTATCAGTCAAGTGCTCGAGAACTGAGAAAGAAACAATTCAATAATAATACACACACGCAAATTTGATCTTTATCACGTTAGCATTGGGTTAAATCTTATAACAACTTGTTATAATATAATAAGTGTAATAGCTTATTTTAATGAGTTCGGTCAAGTAATTCTGGTCTCGTGGTCTGTGTATAAGACTGAGAGTGACAAGTTGCGAGATCAAATCCTGCGACGAAGATAATTGTTTTGCTTTCAATTTAGAATTTATTCTAAAAGTATTTCTTGTATTATTGTAAAGAACTATAGACGGATAATCTTCAAATATAAAGTTTCTAAAATGGTAATATTTTGGCATAACTTGTAATAAGTGGGTAGTTGAAAAATAAATATTTGTATTCATTGTAAAACTGGTATTCAAATGCTACTAACTAAGGGTATGCAGTGACAACGCGCAAACGATATAAGGTTGGCTGCTTGTGCTGTGCAAGAATAAACTTTATTAAAGTAAACTATATGGTTTAAATTCTTTAGTCTTGTGGTCACTAATCGTTGTTTACGTTCGAAATCAAGTTTAACCTTAATATAGCTTCTGCTCAGGTGTTTCTTTTTTAATTATTTTATTATACTTTTTTTACAGTTCTTTAATGGACAACGCATAGAAATAAAACTAAATAATTGCAAATTTAAAATGTTTATTATTTCATTAAAACACTTAGGTAAGATAAAGTAAGTAAATGCTCACATATTTCCAAATTAATATACAATATATATGAGGATGCCATAATGAAATCTAACCATTTATAAACATTAAAAAAGGCATGTTTATGCTTGAAAGTTTGTTATCGAGAAAATTAATTCATCTGTGAAATGCTTTACAGATTTATAGCTGCCTATTATACGTAGTGAATAAACATGTCATTTAAATAGAAAAAAAAACTATTTATAACAATAACATCACCACGTAATTGGCAACATTTTAATGGTTTAACAATCTATCCATTGAGCATTTACTTACATGGTGTGTTTAAAAATATCCTAGATTAAAGTAGCGGAGTGATGGCGCACCGTTCCTTGTTACGTTCAACTTTGTTCGATTTAAATGTTTTTTTTTTCATCAGTGAAGATCACAACATTTTCTTCTCAATTAAAATTTAAATATTCCTGGGTAAAACGGACCCTTCTTCTTCGCGATGGGTGTCAAAGCTATTTTCTGTGCCGGTTTATAATTCCTTATTCCAGCAGCGTGTAAATGCCTTCTCACTGTTTCCACTGAAATATCGTGTTTTCTTGCGGTTACACTAATGGGCAATCGCATTCGGGACTATACTTGATGTTTTTTGCCCCTGGACGAATCCGCTGAATATTTACTTTGTCTCCATAACGTCTTAGCTACAGTCGTATTTCTCTAAAACAAAAAAAAAACATTTTTGGAACCGTTTATGTAAGTTTTAAGGAGTGAATGTAATAGTAAAATAGCCAACTACGCGTTCATTAATCACAATCAATTAAATAAAATAGGTATAAAAAAACACTTACTGCTATATTAAGACGACGACCAATCTCTCTAATTCCAACATTCTGCTCATGTAAAAATATGATTTTATGTTTGGTATAGTCATTAAGCTGCGACATGATGCTTTTTTACACCAAATTGCTTAAAAATACTTAACGAGTTATGCAAAACGATTTACAAATGTGTGTGCGCAACTGCGCAGTCAGTGCTAATAGGCGTAGTCTAACTTTTGTCACTTAAGTAGACTAATTTATTATCTACCTCACGAAGCAAATATATGTGAACTTAAACTTTTTTAATTTACCCACCTGTTTACAAGATAAGTTATTAGGCGTAAATCATATTGGTCGTTCTTTAATAATGCAAACAATATTGTAGAAATGAAATCAAATTAAAAAAGAAACTGATAACAGGTGGACTGTGTTTTCGAACCCACATGTTGTTCCTCGCCAATCCAACATCAAACCGCCAAGCCACAAGAACTTGTTAATACTTCACGAAATTAAAGATTGGCTTCTAATTATGTAGGGTGACTTAAAAGGTTTTTAACTTTAATGTCAACGAGATAATGATTAAAATAGCTTAACAAAATGATATAATGCCGGTGGCTCCGACAACGTTGGGTGGGTTTATGCGTGTCTGTATTCATCGATAAATTGAAATTAAACCTTATTATTATAGGCAGAGGGTCCAATTTCGGTTGTGTTTAGGGTGGGTCAGATAATGTTGACAACAGACTGTACGATTCGAGTAAACCCTAAAAATCAACAGCTTTTGCTTGAACTATTTGACCTACGAATGATGTGCAAATAGTAATACTTATAGATACAAACTCAAACGAATTAATAAACGTTCATCAACCTACGTAACTAAACCAATCAGAGCCAATCAAGCAGTTAATCATGATTTATGTAGGTTATGCACCACTCTGAATATTACTTACTAAAGTGAAGTGCAAACAGGACTGACTTGTAGGTTTCAATATTTACTCTAGAAGGGTACAAAACCCTTCTAGAGTAAATAAAAGAGTAATCGTTACGATTTCTAGTGTGGATTCGAAAAATGATTATAACCGCCCAGAATTGTTGTACCATACAGTAGATGAACGTTTCTGCGGAACAACAACAATTTTGTTTTTAATGACAGACCAAACATTTCATCGTGGATCAATGTACAAATAAATGCTACCTGCATTGATCGCTGAAACGATTTTAAGCGTTTTATTGAGTTGGCCTCCTAGAAGCCCTGAAAAGTTCTGACCACAAACTTCCTTTTTAAAACCTATAAAATCTTGCCATCGGCAAAGCTACGTGATAATATGTAGCATACCTACGTATAGTAAGGTTTAATTCACGAATCGTAGGCCTAGTAAAAGTATGGTGTGAATGAAGGACGTTTGGCCGGATGCATTGCGATATAACCCGATGGCATAAATAAATATACTACTATTAGACTAGGTTATTTACCTACATTATGGTAAGTTTGCTAGAACGGATTTTGGACCTTTAGACTTGACTTTAGTTTTTGGTAATTAACTTATCTAGTGGATTAACCTTTTCGGGGAATTAATTTCCTGGTGAATAAAATGATTATGATGAACTGCCCCGTTGGTCTCGTGGTCGCAAGCGCGACTGAGGAGCGTGGGGTCCCGGGTTCGATTCCCAGGTCGGGCAAAAAGTGTTATTGGGTTTTCCATTAGGAATTTCTTAGTAACTGCCCGGAGTTTGGAAGTTGGTGGTATGACACCCCCGTGCCTCGGAAAGCACGTAAAGCCGTTGGTCCCGGCTGTCATTCGTAGATCTTTGACAGTCGTTACGGATAGTCAGAAGCCAAGAAGTCTGACAACCAGTCTAACTAAGGGGTATCGTGTTGCCTAGTTACTGGGTTGTGGAGGTCAGATAGGCAGTCGCTCCATGTAAAACATTGGTATTCAGCTGCATCCGGTTAGACTGGAATCCGACCCCAACATAGTTGGGAAAAGGCTAAGAAGTATGATAAATAGACTTATTTTGGGTTAAACTTATCTGGGGAGAAAACTGTCTGGTACATACTACCAAATAAGTTTCAAAAACAAAATAATTACGTAAACAATTAATTATCTAATTAGTGATTAACAAAGATTACGTTATTTTAAGAAAAATAACAGAATCGTTTCAAACAAGTTTTTAGTCTAACATGTGGATACAATTAAAATGTCAAGCAATATAAATAAATACAAAGAATGTCGCAAGCATGTGTGAAAAATTATGATAATTTACCTGAATGCGGAACATATTTTATTACCTTGAGATTTACCATGTACGGGTGAAGTTTATTAATTAGATTTAATTGTCAACATACTAGTCGTAATTTAGTGCATATAAACTGGTCTCTCCAGAAACGGCAAATACGACAGTGAATGCACTTCAAACAAAATTCACGCGAAGCGACACACCAGTCGGAATAATGCTAAGGAAATTACTCTTGCTTAATGAAAACTACATACGTACCATCATTTGCCTGTATTCCCCGAAGCTTAGGCAAAGGTGTACCAATGTACGCCCACAGTTCGCCGGTATGTTTTTTAGGATCCATGTAATAGGGGGCAAGCCTATTGCCATTAAACGGGCACAAATCTAAACCCCGAGCTGCTACTGAGAATTTCATAGAAAAACCCAATAACACTTTTTGCTCAACATGGGAATCGAATCCAAGACGTCTAGCGTAGCAGTCGCACTTAGGACCACTAGAGCAATGAGGCAGTTATGAAAACTATTAGACGTTAATTACACTGATGTAAGGCATTGCATGCGTAAATATGCAGACTTTTATCGAGTATTTTTATTAAGATTGCATCTCCATCATCCTAATGCTCTTAAAATCACTAGCACTTCTTCGACATGAAACTTATGCAAAATTAGGTCAGGGTCTATTTTAGGAAACATGCCCAGAGCGACACCCGTGTCCCGGCCAATTGTAGCTCGAGGAACACCGTAGGGTTTTAGTCGGTAGGAGTCCTACACACCCCTCCGCCTTCTCCGAGGTGGAGGCAGTCCATGAGGATTTCCCCACGAAAAAAAGGGTCGGTGTCCTTATTCTGACGTTATTATTATTTCATAACTCACTTTTACCTGACAAAAAGCCTTTTTCGTGAGTTAAAAATTTACCCGGAACCCTTCTCTTGTCTACCGGTGAATTTACAACCTTTCAGTTGTAGATTTATACCGTTATCTGACCTCGGTAACAAGTCATTTATTATTTCTTTTGGGATTGGATTTGTGACTAATCGTTTGGTTGAAGAGAAAATTAAAAATTTAAAGCTATAAAGGAACTGCCACGTGCTTAAATGCACAAAATGGCCGTGACAGGTACCTACAAATAAACTACTATAACTATACTATTACAAATTAAAAGTGCTTGTAAATGGTTTATTTGAAATAAGTGGTTTTGACTTAGAGTTCGACTACAATTCCTACTAGAAGCAGAGAGTCAATTTTTGTACGAGCCTATGCTAATAGATGATCAAAGTCAAGGAATTTACTAGCAATTTTGAATCATTCAGTAAGTTGAAGCTAGTTGCTCGTTCAGAATTATAAATAGGTCTATATGGAGAAGAACAAGTCAGAAACTCCACTGACACTCTTTACAATTAAGTTTTTTAATTAGGTATTCACTAAACCGGTTCCGGCGAACTGTGGGTGTACATTGGTACACTTCTGTCTAACCTTTCGGGGAATATAGGCGTGATGTGTGTGTATTAGGTAGTCAGTAGATTCTTTTCAAAACATGTTCTACAATACAATAGACTAAGTATTATAAGAGACCACTTACCGTACCCAGGCTAAAATTGTTGAAAAATATAAGTTGTAGCTGCCTTACCTGTAACAATAAAAAAAAGCATTACAATCGTGCAAGATAAATGTCATCGTCAAAGTGCCTGTCTCCGTGAGCGTTATCTAAGTTTAAGACAAAAGAGTTTGAAGGTCACGGTTCAAGGTTTTGAGTACTTTTTCTTAGATCCTGGATCAAATTTGTGACATTAGCTATACATTACATACAATCACGCCTGTATTCTCCGAAGGGGTAGGCAGATGTTCCAATGTACACCTACAGTTCGCCTGTATGTAGGCTCGACTTAAAGTCTTATGTAATAGGGGGCGAGCCTATTATTTTTAGAGCTGCTACTGAGAAATTCATAGAAAAACCCAATAACACTTTTGGTCGACCTGGGAATCGGACCCAAAACCTCTTGCGTAGCAGTCGCGCTACATACATTGTTTAATGAATATGTAATGGCTAATAAGAGCTTACGTTTTTTTTTGTTAAAAAAAAAATCTAAACCATATTATCAGACTTGTGATACCGGTTACTAGGTTTCCTTTTTCCTGGGTTTTAAGTGACCTTAATATTACATTTAATCTTTAATTAATTTCATCTTTTTCGTATTAAGTTTTGACAGGTATTTTAATTTTGATCTAACGGACGTTCCTGTCGATACCAAAATATAGTGCGACAGAAGTACATAATTAATACTACCGGGTATTGTAGGCAGCGGTGACTACTTAGCACCAGGTTGGCCATCGGATAACATAAAAAAGTTAATTTTCTTATAAGACAAGCTGCTATGTGCTTAATCCAAATTTCGTTTTTAGTCGGGCGTGGGTACATATCTGTGATCTTTAGAAAGAATTTGATCGGTTGAGTTTATTCAAATCGACCCAAAATCCTATTTGTGGTTTCCAATTTGAGAGATTTAGGCATAAGTATATCTGAAATCGGAATAAAAGAGTTGTATTTGGGAAAACCTCATTAACAAAGAACCTTCTAAGATCTGAGAATTAGGTGCCCCAAAATATTGCAAAACTTGCGGTCCTTAAAACTTGGTCTATAATGAACTACAAGACTCTTTTTTTAAAGTTTTTTTTTCAATTTTTGCCCCGCTCCATGACATTCTCCTGTATCGTGGGTGCGTTTACAAACACATAAAGTCACATACACAAACAGCTAGACCCGGAACAACTATCTGTAGATACAAATATTTGTTCCGTGCGAGAATCGAACTCGTGACACGCAGCACAGCATCTAATCGCTTAGCTACTGCGCCAAATGTGCCGACAAAGTTGGTTTATTTATAAGCAGCATTTTTTTTTTATCTCAAAACTCCCTTCTAACCCTTACCTAGTGTCCTATGACCAGCTTCAAAGGTCACAAGACCCTCCTACATTCATGGCATTGTGCATAATATCTGGTTTTACAAGGTCTAGTCTCACCTCAACAGGTGCTCAGGTTCATCTGAGTCTAGCAAAGGTCACAAAGGTCAGTAACATATTGTGAAAGCTTTGCTTTCTCGGTGCTATGTTGTTGTTGTTGTTCTATTGTTTAGTCTTATTAATTAGTTGGATTTAAATAAGTCTTGTCGGGATAGAAAGAGTGTGGATATACCGTCATTGGCATATTTATTTCTTCGGATCGAATCTCGGTCACGGTGGTCAGTTTCAATGAAGATGGCTCATAGCCAAGGACGCAGTTGTTATAGTGCACAAGTGTGTGCGTAACTACAGGTGCACTTCCTCTTTCCTTACTATCATAGTCCTTTATAGAACAGCACTGCAACGTGAACGAGGAGGGACCAGGCTTTCCGAGATACGGAGAAGTTTAACTCCACCAACTACTATAACTGGGTGGTTACTGGCTGGTGGGTGGCTGGGTGGTGGTGGCTGGTGGGTTACTGAGACAAATTTAATTAAATAACCCACTTATTCCGACTAAGCAAGAGCAAGTGTTATTGGTATCGATGCCAGTGCTGACAACTATCAGATCAACGTGGCAGTGATAGTCATTAACAGTATTACAGTATAGAGGTCAATAAAGATTAACATAAAAGAATAACTTGCTCTTTTTTCTTGCACAGCGGGTAACACAGGTGTTCGATTGATAGGTATCGAATTATATTAATTATTTCAAAATGGTTCTTTAATTGTTTGCCCTTCATAACATCACGAACTACAATAGACGTATTACAATTAACAAGCCTCTGCCTGTGACTTCGGCTGAGCGGTTCCCGTATTATGTTATGTCTTCGCTTACTGCTCATATAGCCTATATCAGGGATGGCGAACCTTTATCGGTGATAGTGCCATTTTTTATAGAAAAATAATAATGTGACTATGACGTGCCATCAAAGAATGCTTAGTCATTGAATGGAGAAAAATACAACTAGAAGCTGTTAACACTCTTTGTTTGCAACTAGTTTGTACAAGAATCGTAATATTTACTTATTTATGTTTATTTTAATAAAAGGTTAGTGTGATTTCTGCTGTTGTAAATTGTTTTCGATCAAATACATATTAACAGTTGTCATATATTGGCGTGCCCGAATTATTTTGTCGCGTGCCACTACTGGCACGCTTGCCATTGGTTCGCCATCCCTGGCCTATATTATTCCTTATGAATCTAGCTCATCATATATACAAATACTAGCTTTTGCCCGCGACTTCGTCCGCGTGGATTAATAGTTCCCGTTCCCGGGGGATTTCCGGGATGAAAACTATCCTATGTCCTTTCTCGGGTCCCAGACTATATCTGTACCAAATTTCATTGAAATCGGTTCAGTGGTTTAGGCGTGAAGAAGAGACAGACAGACAGACAGACAGACAGAGTTACTTTCGCATTTATAATATTAGTAAGGATTTTTGCCGATCCGACTCGTAGTTCCAGCCAGAGATTATTGCGTTTAAACAAACAAAATTAAAATCTCTTCAGCTTAATTATATCAAGTATAGATTAATCTCGCTCCAAATTGAAGACCTTCAAAATATCATTAAGTACTAGTATTTCGAAAAACTCTCCATTTCATCCGTAACAAGATAAATGATGATCATTTGATACGGTTAGATCATTAAATGGATACTGATTATTACAAAATAATGAACATGCACGTATCATGCATGTTGATTTGAAGGATGTGGGAGGTAGCCAGTGCGGAGTACTTGAAATTCATTGTTACGTCACTATGAAGTCTACAGATAATACACATAACCAAACCAAGAAATCGTGGTCATACATTTTTTCAATTGTATTTTTCCTTCATAATAATATCTTGAAACGTCCAAGATATGAAGGAAAAAATACAATTGAAAAAATTCGAACTTCGAAATTCGAAAAAAATCGACATCAGCTAAGAAAACCTGGATTTTAGG
This sequence comes from Caradrina clavipalpis, assembly GCA_932526535.1. Lineage (NCBI taxonomy): Eukaryota > Metazoa > Arthropoda > Insecta > Lepidoptera > Noctuidae > Caradrina > Caradrina clavipalpis. The sequence goes on from OW052096.1 coordinate 1,353,315, forward strand.
CTATTGTGATGATCTAGGCTCGTGCTTTATTTGTATGATAAGAGGATGGTAAGTAGTGGAATAGTACTAATCTGTGTTTTTCTACATAAAACAACTGCAAAAATTGACAATCATTATCATATTTTGGTATTTTTAGAAGTCAACTAAAGTGACAAATGATGAAAAGATGAGCTGCAGCAACTTTAGGCATTGACAAGATCACCCCGAGTTTTTTTAGATAGGAAATCACCATAGTTATGACTTATCCCGCTCTGGGCGGAGCAGGAGGGAGTGTCAGACTTTTACTGACTAAAACCCGTCCATGTTCTTTCTATGGCCTATTGCGTTCCAGAGCCGCAGAGACTTTCGAACAAATTCCGCAAACCTGGCAGATCATCCCGAGATTTAGTAAATAAGAAATAGATAAAAACTCTTTTCCTATCGAAGTAAGTAAGTACTTGCGAAGAGCCCCATTTTAATAAAAGATTAAGATTGTATATTATTACATAAGATTTTGCATATTGATCTGGGAACGCACTGCCCCACTTTGCGAAGGTTCCACAAAAACAATAGCCCCAATTTCCTTTTGTTATTCATATAATGCAGATTTTCCCATATTGATTGCTTTTGTTTTTAGTATGATTGATTGGACAATTATTTGGCTGATGTTAGTCTGGAGGAATTTATTTGCTGAGTATCCATCTGTAGCAAGTTTTTTGGATGTTCTATGGATGACAACGTTATCTCTGATAGATATTTTGTTATTGAAAAATCTAGGGATCCGTACAAAAATTCGCAGATGAAAACTAGTAATATCCTATTAATATTCTAAATGCGAAAGGTTGTGAGGATACACAAACGATGATGGATGGGTGTTTGTTTGTGACCCTTTCACGTTTAAACAGTTGAACGGATCTGGATGACATTTGGCACCGAAATAGATTGTAATATAGAACAACACATAGGATTCTTTTTATCCCAGGAAAATTAACGGTTCCTGTGGGATAATACATCATATATGACGCGTGCAGAGTCGCGGGTAGAAGCTAGTTTTATATTTATATTAAATTCCAACAAGTTTTTCATCCTTGTACTCATCAGATGCACTTTAAAACAAGGTTTTTTTACATATTACCTGAACTTGTCTCTACATCTCTAGACTAATAAATTACTCATCTTAACGGTAGCATTTAATTTAGACTAATTAGTATTTTATCTACCTGTTTTCAGAAAACTAGTTGACCAAGTTTTTAAATGCCACTTGGCATAATTTTACTATAACTGACATTATTTACTAATTATTGAAGAATTAATAGTGAAGCTATTAATCGGTAGCTACTAATTAAAACAACGTGTTATTTAAAATAAATAAATGAATAAATATAATTTATCTTATTTTATGCGATAAATATAATATTTTAAACTAGCTGTTGCAAGCCACTTTGTTACCCTTCCCATTTAAATCGGATATTGATCACTATATTTAATATCAATATTTTATTAAAATAAATAAAATATCAAAAATAATAGAAGCCTGAATTGTTCCTTATAACATTAGCTATCTTTGAGTGAAAGTCTAGTCAAAATCGGTCCAGCAGTTTCAGAGATAGGCCGGAACAAACAGACAGACAAAATGTTTAAAAATTGTTTTTTTGATGTATGTACCGCACCTACCGTACATACTTTCTTATGCATTTAGTGAAAAGCTTTTAATTTCAAATTACAAACACACACATTATTTCAACTTATTTGTATAGATATGCTTTTCAGCAGCAGCAAAAAGATCCATAATTATAATCACTTTTGAGCTAATAAAGCGTTTTTTTTTGTTGTCACACTAAGACTTTTTTTTAAGGATGGGAAATGATTTCTTCCCCTCCGGGTGGAGCGGAATGGAGTACTTACCTGACTTTTACTGACTAAAACCCACCCGTGTTCCTCCTATTGCCCTTTACGTTCCAGGGCCGCGGTGACTCTTTCGAACAAATTCTGCAACCCTGGCAGGCACTAACACTAGCTTTCCCCGTGTATTATGTTGACATCTCTTTGAAGCGCGCGTGGTCATATACTAAGCCTAGTTTTGGTAGCCTATTTTTAGGACTGCTCCGTTGGTCTTGTGGTAGAGAACGCGACTGCTGAGCGAGGGGTCCCGGGATCGATTCCTAGGTCGTCCTCCTGCGTACTTGGCTAGTCTGCATTAAGATTAGCCGTAGCCGGAAAACGGTCTGGAGAATTACATTTAGTTTCGGTAAAACCGTGACTTAAGTCGTGTGGTGTATGGGTGACTACACCATACAACAAATACATAACCTGCAACGATTACCTTTGTCTTACAAGTCAAGGCTTTTAACTTAATTGTATATGTGAACATTTTATATGACCCAGTTCTGAGCGCATGCGCTGTTCTCTTTGCTAATTGTTTTAAAACTAATTCAATTTATTCTTTGTTTTATTTTCTTTTGTTATGATGAGGAACTGGTAATAAATAACTAGTGGGCTGGTATTTGCACAAGGTTTTATACTTTTTGAAGGCAATGAATTATATATTAAAATCTAGATTTATTTTAGTTACTGTAATCTATTATGTTTTCAGTTTCAGATGCAGTTACAAATCCTCGTTTTCACAAAATTAATAAATGAATACAACAATTCATTTTAGTAGATATTAATAATATTATTAAGATCAGCCTATGCTGTTCCATTAAGACTTGATTAAAACCGCAGGAAGACGCTGGATTCAGGCCGCTTCCGACATGTCCTTTTATAAATCTAAAGGGAGGCTTATGTCCAGCAGTGGACGTCCTGCGGCTGATATGATGATGATAATGTGCTATCCCACAGCTGGACAAAAGCCTCCCTTCATTATTTACATTTCTCAAGGAAGCGGTTCAAGTCGTCCCACCATCTCCTGATATGGTGTAGATATTTAAAATATGACAGAATTTCTCTCCGTCTCTTGTATAAAACACTTGATGACTGTAGGATATACATTATACATGGTAAACCCACAGGACACAGCTAGTTAACTATATAACAATAAAATGTCCCCGCGCTCACATAAACTGCAAGTTAATAGGTCAGCAAAGTTCACAACTTAGTTTAAACCAAAGAATGACATTATTGAACTTATTAAGAGCAAATCACAAGGTTACCTGATTAAATCTTGAACTTGAATGTAACCTTTCTAAACTTTGGTACATATTCTGACCCCGTATTCATAGTAAAACGTAGCGCAACATTATTTTGTTTTATTGGAAACATGTTGCATATCCAATAATTATGTTTAGGGAAGGCCTATGTCCAGCAGTGGATGTCGTTCAGTTTATCAGCCGAATGATGATTATAACAATCAAGGCAACACAACACGGAAAAGAATTACACTTTGAGTTTAAAAAAAGATTTACCTATTTTAAAAATACCGGCGAACTGTGGGCATTTACTGGTACACATCTGCCTAACTCTTCAGGGAATACAGGCGTGATGGTATGCATGTGTGTATTTTAAAAATCGGTTGTTCCATACATTTTGTGCTGTTGTACTTCAGTATGGAACAACTGATTATTTTTGGAATAACCGATAAAAATTTCATCGCTAGAGTTTAGAATTATGTAATGATTTCATGGTAAAAATATCGTTACGATGTCCTTTCCACTCTGACATGTCAAACTAACAGATTGTATTACATGCAACATGTTTCCAACAACCTTAATCATGTTGCAACAACAAACTTTGACATAACTATAAATACGTGGCTTTGCTCCAAGTTACTTATTTAAAGGTTAGTAACAAATTGACGGGAAGTAGTATAATTCTGTTAGAAGTTGTGCGTGATTAGGATTGTGTGTGAAAATGTTTAGCCTCATTTTGTAGGAAATGGTTGTGTAAGAGCCAATTGAAATGTCCACTGAGTCATAGTTGATAACTTTGTTAACCCCGCTTGCTAGCCAGGGTTATGTTTTAACTTTAAGTTGGTAGCTACGGGTTTGTTACGTAATAATTACCTCGTTTCACTATAATCTTTGAGTTTGTTTTTTAATTTTCTTTTGTTTTAAGGATGAGAAATCATTAAATGGCTTCTTCCGCTCTGAGTGGAGCGGAGGAGAGTGTCAGACTCTTACTGACCAAAAGCCATCCCTGTTCCTCCTAATTCCCTTTGTGTTCCAGGGTCCCGATAACTCTTTCGAACAAGAAAGAGACTGGCTAGCAGGCACTGGCCCTAGCACGCCCCGTCTACTTTGCTGACATCTCTTAAAAGCCTCCCTCCTAGCATCTTGAGGAGCTTGAGCACTTCAAACTGACTTCGCCTAAAATATACAGTACAGTATAAACCGGGTCTAGCAAAATATAGAGATATTCATGGATGGTCTGATTCTTGATCACAGACATAGGACTAATTTGTAAAAGTATCAGTATTTTGTATGAAAATACATACCAAAATCTAGGTCCGATTTTTTTCAATAGGTATGTAGACACACGTAAATATACTGCTCCTATAATACATACGTTCTAACACTTATAAGCTAAATTATCTTTTGATCTATTTCAATCCATATTTGGACAGTCCATAATTCACGCTCCAAACCTGACCTTGCTGAAATTAGGTGAATGTCAAGTATACTAATTTACAGAGAACTTAATACTAATACTGTCATATCAAATGTTCGACCCCGATATATGATAATTTGTGGACTAGAAATAGAGCACGCATTTATAAGGAGTTTTTTCTATGAACCAGTCCGGGCAATATGTGCTTGTTTCTTTAGAGCATCACTATTGGTCTGATGGTAGCCAACGCGACGATCCTGGGTTCGATAATAAGGTTGGACCAAAATGCTATTAGGTTTTTACATTAGAAATTACTCAATATCAGCCTGAATTTGGAAGTTGGTACAGAGACACCCCTGTTTCTAGGAAAGCACGTAAAACGCAGGCTTTACGTGGGTGGGCTGTCTCGTGCTCAGGGGTGCACTACTGGAGAGAGATCAGGCGCAGGCCTGATCTCTCTCCAGTAGTGACGGATTACTGTTCCATCGGACTGTTCCAGATTCTTATACCACACGGGGAGACACACAAACAAATTATTCGATGCGCCATAAAAACAGACTAAATTTGCCCCCCTCCCGCCTTAAACTACACTCATCTAGTCCATATTCAATGTCTATTAAAATATATAACAAATTACCAGAAGACATAAAACAACAAAATAAAACCAATATCTTTTTAAATAAATTAAAGCAATTCTTAATTAAAAAAAGCTATTATACACTACAAGAATATTTAACGGATAAATTAAATAAAAACACATAATTATGAAAAACAGATATCTAACAAGCAAAAGAATAAATAAAAATAACAATTGCACTATGATATTTAATAATTATACTATAAGTAGTTATAATAATGAAACATTTTTAAACAAGTAAATAAATTAATTGATTTTAAATATAATTAAATAAATAGATAATTAATTAATAGTTATTAAAAAATAAACATAGCTAAATAAATAATGTAAGAATACATAATAAATACATATAATTAAAAAATAATTAACGAATACTTATTCAAAAATATATACGTATAGGTAAAACTAATGAATAATGTAAGGATACATAATAAATATAATTAAATAAATAGTAAATGAATACTTATTCAAAAATAAATACAAGTAACTAAATACATACCTAATTACAAATACATATTAAATATATTTGAATAAATAATTAATATAATTAATTAAATAAATAAATAATTCATGAATATACATATAAATATTTAATATAAATATATAAATAATTACTTCGAATTCAAAAATTGTAGATAAATGGAAATATAAAATAAATGTAACATGAAGAAAATTATTAAAGCGCTCATTCCTCTCTCCTCTTATTTAAAATTTTGCTGTGCCCGACAGGGTCCATAATTGTTTCTAAATATAATATTAACTACCACCTGTATGTGTACATTATGGATTGCAATAAACGATTTTGATTTGATTTTGACTATGAGAATGACGGAAGGAGGAGTATACCTTGTTAACTTTATATCACCCGTACACTTGACTGAATCTATTATGATTGACCGCCACGACTGAAAGTCGGTCTGAAGACTATTATTACTATTATGCTCCAGACCTACACAAGCATAAGTTATTCATCCAACTTCAAAAACAAGACATTCTTTACTCAACAACAATAAGTACATAGCAACCACACAGAACCTTATTCACGCCACAAGTAAACAAGAATTTAAATAAAGAATTAATGCTGTCTCATGCTTTTGTTTGGCGTGTCGTTCAATGCACCAGATTTAGGGTGAATTCGTTCGAGTTCAAGGTCGCCGGAGACCGGAACCGGTCGGAGAATAGGCACGGAGCTGCGGTTGCCGTGTTTTACGTCATGTATTGAGTTTGGTTTGGTTTATCAGTTTATCACTGAGGTGATATTATCTCAATAGATGTAATGTATGCATTGTACTAACATAGTAAAGCTGAAAAGTGTTTTGTTTGTTTTTTTAACGCGTTTATCTCCGGATTTGAAAAAATCTTTTTGCGAATGATACCCATATTCATTAGGAATAATATAGTATAGTCTATAATAATGTATTTTTTTATATTGTGATAAGCTTTAAGATTATTTTATTTTAAAAGCCGTTGCTCCACACTCGTGTTTTTTCTGTATCTTGGGTACGATTTGTAATATACACAAACAACTAGTGCTGGGATAGTTACATGTAGGCCATACAAATATTGTTGTGAATAGGAATTAAACCGCTCAACTGACCGTGTCATCGGTTTCTTTACAAGTAATAACTATGCCTAAAGGAAAATTAAGTCTCAAAATGTGCATTAAATCAAAAAACCTTGGTTGATTAAATTAGCAAATACTAAAATCCAACAACCACATTATACTGCTTGTTAGATTTTGTTATTTAATTCATATAAATCTGTTGTTATTGCTTGTATCTTCATGTATCTTGACATTTACAAAATACAGTGTGATACAGTGTACATTATTACTATATTAACATTAATTAATCAGTGTTTTTACTTAAAAATATCTATTTAATTATGTTAATACGTTTTAAGTTCAAGAGTGAGTACCTTAATTTATGATCTAGACTTACTTATTGATGACGTTTCCTAGGAACTGCATTTTTAGGATGAGGTTGACATTTATAAAATTGATTTATACATTTAATATATTTATGGCTCAATTTTCATAATGTATTTTTGTTTTTGTTTTATGTGTATTATTACGGGTTGGTTTGTAATTCGATACAATACTTGAAAGAAGATAAACTAGAGTAAACTAGATTCAATAGAATGAATAAATGATTTGACTTTGACTTTGAATAACTTTTAACAAATTTGACCCCGAAAATTCCAGGTCGATATAGGGTTGATATTAAGATAAAGAACATTTAAAGTTTTTTTTTAAATTTATCTCTCCTTTAAACCAGAACTGTACTTTAAATTAATTGGAATTCGGAGGATTACATTTATTCATAAGCTATCAGAAAAATACAAGAGTTCTTAATCTTTTAAACGGCTTCTACTATCAAGCCAGTTGCAACCTAAAGATATCAGGTCAAGGTTGCAAATTAAATCTATTGGTTCCTATTCTATTGGTTTTTCATTCTAATTAAATGTAATGTTGAATAGTATAAATAAATTATTGGTTCCTCTTATATGGAATGTATCGAATTATTTACCAGACTGCATGTTGCGGGAGCTTGCGCCCCCGGAACGCAAGGACACAAGGATGGGTTTTAGTCTGTAAAAGTTTAACACAATAAAAAAAAGACTATGTATTTTGTTGTACTTTTATACCTATCATGTATATGTTGAACTCACCCTGCTCGCACAGGTTCCGAGCCTACAATAAGATTGTACAGCACGCTTGATCGACTAAAGCCTTTCCAATATTGAGTATAATTATAGATACTTATGTACTTGAATGTACACTGTGTGGCATGTAAATCGATTGATTTTTACCTACTCAACGAGAGCGGAACGGTTTTAACACCGTATTTAGAATTGCATACGATTTCTTTTAGCTAGGTACTGTTGTTGTTTGTTTGTTTTGTGTTGTCAAGCTACTCATTGTCAGTGTTCTTATATACTTACTTTATTGTTACTGACGAATTATTTCTGGAAGGTATTAGGTGTCTAGGGGTTGGTGCATTAACTAAGCTTTGAAAAGGTTCTTGGGGAAAAGCGGGCATTGTACTAAGTTTTACGGATGATCTCAGTCTCAACCTATTGAAAACGTTTTTAATTAGTATTTTGGCTATTATTTTGTAATTTTTTGTCGCTGGGATGAATATGGGATTAGTTTTTAACGTTTTATTTTGTAGAATAACTGGCCTTCTGGTGTTTGCACAATCCATCTTCTGGATATGTAGTTGTCTTTCCAACTACATGAAAGCAACAGGAATTTATTCACAATTATTCTCACCGTGAATCAGGTGTAGTGAGCTTTAAATGATGCGTCATCTCATCTTATTCTAGATAGTTTTATTATTTTTATATATTCAAAATTCATTAGGAGATATTTTTACAGCTTACCTCACACCATCTTTTAGCCAAAAACCGCAGAGTTCAATAAATGTCAAGTTATTATCATTACACATTATTATCTGCTAACAAATTATCGACAATAAGTATACAAAAATACAAGCACGTAGCTAATTTAATCTCTAATAGGTTACACCCACATCTAAGGGCTACACACGATTTCAATTTAGCTTTAATAGTAACAATAATACTATTATTATTAAAAAGGGAAGTGACTGTGAACATTGGCAGTGTTTTAAAGGTCAAAAATTGTATCAAACGACCACGATTTCAATTCTGGGTCAAGATTCGGAGTTGATTACGATAAACTGGAAACGTACTTCCTTATAAGTGATTGTTTACAATAACATTAACAAATTCTCGTGGTAAATATTTTTATGATACCTAAACAATAATATGAATAGGCTAAGATATCTCCCAGTGAATTCAGAAGGCCACTTCCTACAATTAAAAATGCTCAAAATCTAGTCGTAATGTCATCTCCACCACACTCAATGTCAAAAGCTTGTATGTAAATATAGATAGGTAAGATTTGTCATTTTTTGACAGATTGAGACTGACTGGAATGCTATACGTACTTATTTAAAATACGAGAATTGCTCCTCTGGTAAAGAGTATGAGATGAGTCAGCCCACCGATCGTCGGGATGGACAATTTACCAAGCTTGCTTTATATAAATTTACCAAGGGATATCCTCAAGGAATAGTATAGCCGGTATATATAAATGGATGTTTAAACTATGAGTACATCAGCAATGCATATTCATAGCTTCCTGCGGGTTGTTCGAAAAAGAGCTGCGGGTTGTTCGAAAGAGATACCGCGCCCCCGGAACGCAAAGGGCACATGAAGGAACATAGACGGGTTTTAGTCAGTAAAAGTCTGACACTCCCTCCCGCCCCGCCCAGGGCGGGGGAAGTTATTTGATGATTTCCCGTATATAAAAAAAAAAAAAAACCTGTACATTTTCATTGAAGTTCATGAGCTTTGTTGAACAAAGATCGCAAATACAACAGTTTTACTACTTCTAACTACCTACGCAGAGAAGAAGGTAAGTACTAGTACAAACCTAGGTTTTAGAAACGAAATAATTACCTAAATATAATGGAAATAACCTTAGCAATCAAGTTTATTTGATTCCTCAACTACACATGATTTATGAAGGTGTTAACCTGAAAACGTCATAACCAAATGAAATATGTATAGCATTACCAACATTATTTAATAACATAATTTGACCAAATTACAGGCACATCAAATTGTGATTTATTTAGAGACCTAACATCCGGTACCTAACTACCTACATAGAATGTAATTAGCAAATATCCTTAAAGAAAATAGCATTTGAATTCCGCTATGACTCAACATCGAGATATCCTGTTGTACAATTTCACGAATCGATTACAAAAATCGGCAACAGCAATCGGTATGAAAATCGATTTTTATTTCCGCGTGTCTGGCGATTTTTATCACATTTTAGCGTAAGCAAGGGCTCGATACCTTTTCAATGTTAAGTATGTACTTGATTATAAAGCTTCCTGTATAATTATCGCATATTATTGTTTTATAATTTATTGCAATTATTTGAGTTCTCGCGAGTAATGCACCATTAGCTTGTAATAAGCGCTAAGTAGGTAAGTATGTACTATAAAGTCACCTAATTCAATCGAATAAAATTGATTTATGGATTGATGTAACGTTCGTAATACTTTGTAATGGAAAACCAGTTTAAATATTGTTTAGTTTTCAGTTGTAAGTTTCAGTAAAATAATCTAAGTATACATCGACTTGGTATGTCATAATAAGTCCTGAATTGGGTCTAGATTTGCTCAGTCTATACTAATGTAATAAAACTGAAGAGTTTTTTTGTATGTTTGTTTAAACCCATTAATCTATGGAATTGCCAGTCATATTGAAAATATTATGTACCAAAGAAGTAATTTAACTCGAGTAAAAACAACCACACGAATGAAGTTGAATATAGAGAGAAGTTGGATATGTTTAATTTTATTTTAAACCTCTTTGTCAGCTCTCGAAACGAACTGTCAATACTTATTTCAAATTTGGAACAGAGTTTACCTCATGGGAACTATTCACTTATTAAATAAGGTTGGATATGTCTAAACCAGCCAGAGTTTCTACAATACCTTTTTGAGCAAGTATCTACCTAATCTACACTGCACTTAGATATGGTGTTGTAGAAAACCATGGACATTCACACACCATAGTCTTGGGTCATAAGCCAATGTGAATATAATCACAGGTACTTATGTACGGGCAACAAAAGAGATAGGTAACCTGGGTTCGCCGCGGCCCTGGAATGCAAAGGGCATTAGGAGGAGCACGGGTGGGTTTTAGTTAGTAAGAGTCTGACACTTCCTTCCGCTTCACCCAGACCGAAAGAAGTTATAAGACGATTCCCCATACTTTAAAAAATAACTTGGCACACAGCCAGCTAAACTGATCGATGTCTGCGATTTAAATTAATTTAATTAGATATTTATTTATTTATTTTTATTTGAATTTAATTTATTTTAATAATTGAACTGTTTGTTTTCTAATCATTAAATCAAATTTTATGCGCAACGATCCTTCAGCGTTTAAAAAAACTTCTACTATAAGTGACGGCATTATTACTTATCTCTTTTGGCGACTGTACCTACCTAAGTATCGTTGCGTAAATCAAGTGCATTAGCTTTCCTATATTATGTACCTTCAATAAATATTATTATTTTATGGCAAATGTAATAAATACGTGAAGGAACTTGGAACCTTTCATTACATAATGATTCGTGATTAAATTAATTGAATGACGTTTGACGTTTTTAATTTGAATAGGTAGTCAGTGTCAGACGGGTCGTGTCATTTACATAGATTTTAGATTGGGCGGAAAAGTCATACATTTTGTAAAATTTACAAAATTACTAATTAATTAATACAATTACTAATTAATTAAATAATTAATTATATTTAATATAATTAATTACTTAATTAGTAATTGATATGATTTGAATATTATAATTGACGACACGGTTGGTGCATTGGCTGAGTTGTCTGCTACGCGGTTCGATTGCCGGATGGATTAATATTTGAATGACCTATATGTAGTTATTCTGGATTTGTTTGTTAGAGTATCTGAGTTTGTATGTTTGTAAACACGCTTACGATACAGGAGAAATAACCAGTGAATGGCAGCGTTTTTTTTTAATCTTTTAAGATAACATGTTAATTTTAAACATTAAAAAATCAATGAAGTAGCAACTTATAAAGGTACTTCCAGTAACGAATGTCTGGACTCTATTTTGAAATCTGATTTAAAGTTCTACAAAACAAAAATAAAATATGGATTTCTGTTACGTTAACCAATTGGCAGTGTTATTCCGTAAAAATATCTCTTTGTTTAAAGTGAATTAAAAGTGAGCTATCAATCCCTAGCATACGTACCTATGGCTAGATTCACCGAGGAAGATTTTGACAGAATATACCGGTCGATATTCTAAAATTGATTACCAGGGTTGCATGTCACCATAACGTCAGAATATTTAAACTTAAGCAGAAATGAACATCCTATTTCAACGCTTTAATACCAAAGCCCTATAAACAAACTAATACAAGAAATTACAATAAACGACACAGTAGGTACATACGATCCGGGTCACGGTTAAATTATATCTAATAGGTACCTATTTACGCATAATTATGTCAACGGACCTGTCATAATAGATATAACGTACATACAGACAGCTGCATTAATTAGTTACCCTTTTGGTAGTCAAATACCTTGGGAAATGTGGTCACTGGTAAGCAAATTGATTTGGTTGACAGTACCTAGCACCTAGATTTGGATCCTGTTCGTCATAGCGGTCCTTATGGAATTCTATTGGGAGGCCTATGTCTAGTTGTGGTCGTCCTGTGGTTGATGTGATGATGGTGGTGATGAAATATACTGACTGATCTATCCTATGGGTACGAGGCCAAGTGAGAAATATGAAAGATAGGTACTCTACTCTACTCACCGCTGGTTGGCCCGTTTAGAAATACACGCGTGATGTTATACACACATAATAAACCTAAAGAGTTTCTTTGTATGTTTGTTTAAACGCGCTAAACTCTGGATATACCAGTTGGATTATAAATAAATATTATTGTATATGATAGCCAGAGTCATGAGGAATAGTTAGGACTAATTTACCATCACGCTACGACCTACGGGAGCAGTGCAGTAACCAACCAACCTAAGGCTTGTGTAAATAATCACACGGACAAACTCGCGGGCAGAAGCTAGCGACTTATATTTTTATAATAAATAACACGTTATTTTTGGATAAGCCTTAAAGTTTCAGGGAAAGAAATTATAGGCTGTTGCCTACTATTCAAATAGACTCATTCTGCATAACCACTAAAGGCGTCTTCACGCACGTGTAATATACTCACAGGGGCGATAATATATTGCGTATGTCGACGCGCGAAATATCGTAGGTCAGTATCTACTAGTAACCTCCTAAACATTTCCAAATAAATTCAAACTTGAACCAAAGTTCCAAACACACCTTCAAAGAAAGAATTAACAACACTAATCAAATCATTACGTAACCTTTTAATAGCTTACTCCATGATTTAATCGAAGGCAATAATATTAGAACTGGTTTTAACTTGGCTTCTATAAAACTGTATTCTTGATTTTGCTTATTTTTCTCACGTAAGACATAGCCCTTAAGTCGGAAGGCCTACACAGAGATCAACACAATAATTATGCAAAATGACTTACCCGGGAATCGAACTTAGATACCTACAACTATCAACAAAGTATGAATTACTCCTAAGTATCATAACAAAGACTAAACAATAGTAAGTACAAAGAAAATATGGTATTTGGATCGTTCAAATCGATTGAGATTTCTTTATAGATAATAAAAAACAAAAGACGTCACAAAAAAACAAAATACATTTAAAAATTGAATGTTACAAAACCAATATGACTTCTCTACCGTAACATACCTAAGTACATTTTTACAGCAATCCTATCCAGTATCGAGCACTTTGTTAACTTAATCAACCAATAAGTAGAACAAACAAAAGGATATGTACCTACTAACTAATATTGTTATTAGTTAACTGTTAGACGTAATTTACGATCTAGACTATACCAACATACGCAAACTACAATTATTACGGATGAAGTTGTAATGTTTGTACAGGATGCCGACCAGTATTAAATATCAAGCGGAAACACTAATATTTACTTCAAGATACGCAATTGCAAAATACATGAAACTAAAATATGCTGTAATCTAAAATCCGAATTTCAGCGTATGAACACACGGAACGATTATTATCGAGTCTAAAAAATGAATAGTATTATTAAAAACGAAAAATAAAGTAATTAGAGCGAAGAATTATTTGAAATCTTTTTTTTAATTCCGAACGCGCGGCGCGTCTGTCTTCTGTCCGACGGCTAGCCGAATACGAAGGACTCGTACACAAAACAGCCTATTCCCGCTAGGGGGGCAATGGCGAAAGTATCGCCAAATAACCACCTATAAAAACACACAACACACTCAACACAGTATCCAGTTCGATTCCCGACACCAACCACCGTTGAAGAGGCATTATGAAAACAACGGTGAGTGCGTGAAGTGCAGTGCAGTGCAAGTGATGACTTCAAAAAAGTGATATAGTGTGTCCCGTGATTTTGTGAAATAGTGATTCGTAGGGCCTGTTTATACCATTGTTTTAATAGACGCGGTTAAAGTCAAAGTGATTTTTCAGTTTCCGAATTAATGTTCAAATTAATTTATGTTTGGACAATGGTGAAACAGGTTCTACGTTACATATCACCAGAATTTACGTGTGAAAAACGGGATGTGTCACACTTTTTTGAAGTCAACATTTTGCTTTATTTTAATACCAATCCATCAATAATACGAATATTTCGAGACAAAACCTATTAAAAAAAAACCCAAACCACCGACAAAATAAAGATAATTATATCAACCTATATTAGAACAAAACCGGATAACAGTAATTTACTGCAACATTTAACAATCTAATATACAAAGATTTCAATCTAAAAACAATTATTTTTCCACAATCGAAATTCAACTGCATTAAAATTTAAATACCTCAATCGACCCATTGGTAATGAAAATCCAAAACGTCAAGCAACTATGCATTTAGTTCTAAACTATAACGTACATTACTGATGAGTAATCTCCTGGCACATTACGTCACAATAGAGAATTCACTCTCGATCAAGACTAACTGGTTTTAGTCCAGTTTAACTAGGAAGACAGTCCAGGAAGGCATAAGTCAATGCAACGCCCAGTTAATGCGTGAATTGCATAAAAGCACCCGAGAAAATATCTTGACAGAAAAATAAACAGTACAACTGTTTATTTTTAAAAACGAGAAAATAGTAAAAGATAAAAACAATAAAATGGCAGATTTTTAAGAATAAGTAATAAATAATAAAAAGTATGAAAAGGCTCTAGATAAAATAAATATCTTGAAAAAAGAACAACAGATGATTCTTAGATAAAGTTATGAAAAGAACACACTGCCTTTTTCAAAGCAGTGAGAAAATTTGACGCAACAATAGTTTTGTAAATCGAGCCGTGTGAAACACAAACAGACTTGTTACATTCAGAGATTGACTGCTAAATACATCGTTTCAATGTTAATTGTAACACTTAAGATAACATCATAAATAAACACTGCGTTTTAAAATTTAACAATTCGCGATAGGAGTAAATCAAACATTGTTTGCGACTTATGAAAACATACAGTTAATTATTTCTGCCGGTTCTGCTCCCGCGTTTATTTTTATTCACTAGTCTTTGTCTATTTCTATTTCTTTTGTTTTTCTTTGAAAGCCATAATCATCCTATCAGCCTATAGCCCTCCAGTGCTGAACGTAAGTCTCCCGCAAAGAACCCCAACCATCCCGGTCCTGGGCAGTCCGAAAGCCATAATAAAGTTTAATTAAATACACATAGATAATCTAGTGACAAGATATTAAACCTAGCTATTATAGCTACTAGTCAAAGCTTCCTGACCAATTGATTACCTTTTAATTGCTGGTAGAATTGAGCGCGAATTAATAGGTTCAGTTTCAGAGAATGTAACGAAATACCTTATACAAAGGCAAGCGCCAACAGAATTGCATAGTCGATACATTTATTACATTTCCTGCACAACCCGGTTTGTCTTAAAAGGCTGTTATTACCAACAAGTTCTTAAGTATACATTTTTGTTTGAAAATAGACAGTACACGGTAGTTTGAGCCATGACTCATGAAGAATTTAAATCTTTGGATGAAAGTTTGGACAATAGTTTTTATTGGTTCTTTAACAATCGAAACGTATTTATGTTATGTTCCCTTAGGTATTAAATAACCAAGGAACTAACGAGAAAAGAAAAACTAACAATATTTTCATTTCCAATTTTCATGTCGTTTTTAAGGACGAATAAAAATACGACGCGCCCACATTTCTTAAGAGCGTGCATCCAGAAAGTTGGCAACGTCGCAAACAACTGTCAAATATTTCCCTGTTTTGATTAATTTGTCAATATTACTGTATGAAAATAAGAAATATGGCTTACTAATGCACTAGAATATTCATTATGAAATGCAATAATTAATATCGTAACACCGAATATTTAGTTTTAGATGTAAAAAAAGTATTTGGAAACTTTACAAATGCCTTTTTTACACCTAAAACGGGTACAACATCAAATTCAGTGTTTTAATTGCAATTCATTATTAATATTCTAGTGCATTAGTAAGCCATATTTCTTATTTTCATACAGTAATATTGACAAATTAATCAAAACAGGGAAATATTTGACAGCTGTTTGCGACGTTGCCAACTTTCTGGATGCACGCTCTTAACCGTATATTTTCTTCACCTCACGCACTATAAATACTCAGAGAATAATCTCGCAAGTTTGATTAATGTAAAAGATGTTTCATCCATGTCATAATCCCCAGGTCAATGTTTCCGACCGCTGTAGGTATTACTTACTATTACACAACGACAGTTAAACTGGCACATTTTCTGTATTAGTGACCCGAGCTTGCGATCTACGACCATGTACAGAAGCAATCATTCTTGGTATTATATTGACGCAAGATGTGGTACAATCTGCGTTCAATGTGTCGCGCGAGATACTAGGCCGTATATACCTTATAGGGGCTTAAAATCCAGATAAATCGAGAAAGAAAGAGGAAATATTCTAGCATAAAAACAGCAGTACTAATACTATCTAGTTAGTTCTTTGTTTAAAAACTTCAGCTACCACAATAAACATATCGCAAAAGTTGCGGTTAGGTAAGTATCTGCGACCCATTTCCTAAGTTACGAAAGCACCATAGAAGTAATATTATCCCACGAGCCACTAGCCGAGGCAACCCGATCGCTGTCCGACCTCGTTCTCTTTCCTTACTGATTAGCATCTTTTCTGTCAAAACAATGCGAATGAAAATGTTTGCGATCCAATTTTCAACTGTTGTTTATGGTATTGAGAATCGAATATTACGTAAATATCGATAGCTTTTGTTTCCAAATATACTGGCTTTCAGTGGCCATTCATAATAATATCTATCTAAGTCTAATCTAATCTTAATCCCATTTCTGATCTTAGTCTATTTTGAGTAATGGTGGCGAAATAATTCATAACACATCTGTCAAATCTGTGTCAGGTATTACTTAAATGACAATTTAAATACAAAAATAAAGAAATCTAATAGTCATAAAAGCGTGCCGTTTACATACAATATATTTTATTGCCACCACGTGCCAAAGATGTCTTTACGACTTTGTAAGCGCGATGCCGTCATGTGACGTCACGGAGATGTGCTAAACTGCGGTTGGTTCAGCGTTCGTGATACTTCTTGAATACAGTGAGATTTAATCAGACAGTTACGTACAATGACGCGTTCGTGTACACTGCGGATTATGTCGTAGTAATGATACTCTCGACGAGAACTCGGGTTTTGTAATAGTAGATGTGTAAGTAAATAGATCTGGTTGTTGAGGTAGGTATTCATTTCACAAATGCATAATATTATATGTGAATGGTTAAGTAAAATACATAGTTTACAAAGGTATATCATTATATTTCACAGTAGAAATTAACAAAAACCACCATATACGCAATTTCTAGGAATGTCACCAGAAAATTCGTTACAAACTGTATCGAAATTCAAAACAACAATGCAAGGTCAGGTCAATCTCCTCCTAACATAGTCACAAAATTGCACAAAGAAAAAGAAAAAATGCTGGGAAAATATTTCAAACAAAGAATGCTCGATGCTGGCTGGATTGCACCACAGAGGTTTAACTTAGTGATTTGTGACCGACGATTATAGAGCAGTTACGGAGCCGTTTGGTGTCTAGCGCGATATTATTTAAATGACTATTGCAAATAGATGTACAGGTTTTAGAGGGACATTTCTCAACTTCATGGCTGATTTGTATATTTTTTGCTGAATATTAGAAGGGAAACGTGTAGGTGCTATAACTGCGTATTAAAGGTACTAAAGATACATAAGTAACTGGTTTTTAAATACTTGTGAAGGCCAGAAAAAGTAGTTTTTTGTTTTTCTGAAAAATACGCAGAGTACTATTGACGTTTATTTACATCCTTATTTTTATAAGTCAGCTATTTTCAACATCAACCGGTGACTACTATTTTTGGCCAGTCAAGGTTAATACTGCTACGTAACTTTCAATTATCCATTGAACAATCGGGAAATGAACTTTAGGTGTGGTCTCATCAATCTTGATATTGTCCGGGTATTTTGCAAATATACCAAGTGTTGGGTATACAAAAGTGACCTTAATTGAATGTTTTAAGTAGTAAACTTTATACTTTGTTCGCTTGATCGAAAGTTAGCTTATGTAATGAGTTTCAATAGTATTACTTTATGGATTAATTTTCATGGCATAATCATGCGCGTGGGCTTATAGACAGTATTTTAACAAGACTATAATTTATGATAAGAAGTGTTACTGGTTCCTTTGATAGAAAGCCTTTTGAGACTTTTGTGATGTAAATTCTTCAGGCTGAATGTTCTTCACACTTTTATTGGACTATAAAATACGCATAAATAAATCAACTACATAGATTTTGTAATACTAGTTATTGATGGTAGTCATCAATATGCTATCTGATTGCAAAACCTTTATAAACTATTTGCAACATTGTAGTCAATATCAACATTCGTCAACGACACGTTAAACTAACGTTATATAACGTTATATTGACACGATTTGCATCGATGCTTCTAGTTCGATTACAACGATATGAATTAATAAAGCGTTATTTGGGAACGTTGTACAGCGTTAAGTAATTTGATTGATTTAATAGGCTTTTTATGCAGTTATTGTGAATACTAACCAGTTTGTAAATAAGGACTGTTATTTTTATAAAACAACTGGTATTTGCATTCCGTTTTCTAGATTTAAATTTAATATGGAATTAGTATTCTTATTTTGAATTATATAATGTTCTTGACATTGAAATATTGATAAACAAATGTCAAATAAACGTGAATGGTTCTGGAAAAAAGTGAATCGGAATCTGCATTTTATTATGCAATTTATTTGTTTTTTCTTATTTTAAGTCAATTTGATGCTGATTTAGTTATTTGTTTTAATTGTAATAATGATTTAGTTAATAGTATTTTTTTTCCTGAACATAAGTGATGGCGTGCCTGCTAAAATTCAACCTCTGTATGTTTCCACCATATCGGTTGTATTCACATGTTATGTCAACATTGATATTGATGTTTAAACCAGAAAGTCGGAGCAATATTTCCCTCAGTGTTTCACAAAATTCTTCTCCACGCATGAGTCGTTTAATACGATAATTCAGTGGCACAATAATTACTACATAACATAATGAGTAATTGTAGGATAAAGATCCATTTGATCGATGACATCGTTTTTGCTACGCTCGATGGAATTGGAATGTGTACGCACCGCATTTATTTATTCATGTGAAAGCAAAAGAGAGTTTATGCTTCTTGTCTTAATAGCCATTTTCCTTTGTTCCAGTTCTGCTTAGTTTTCCTGCTGGTAGCAGCCGCAGCTGCCAGCGAGAAGAAGACGACAGAAAAAAAAGCGGAGCCATTGGACAAGAAGTTGGACAAACGTGGACTCTTGAACCTCGGCTATGGATACGGCATCCACGGGCTAGACGTAGGCTACATCGGCAGCGGCCACGGGCTCGGCGGAGCGTACAACTTCGTCGATGACCACGCGTACAGCGGCTATGGAGGGTACGACCTCGGACAGCACACGCACTCCGACACCACGAGAACCATCACCCTCGTGAAAGGCGTCCCGTACGCCGTGCCCGTCGAGAAACACATCCCATACCCCGTGGAGAGGCCCGTGCCCTACCCCGTGAAAGTGCCCGTACCACAGCCCTACGAGGTCGTCAAACACGTGCCCGTTCACGTGAAAGAGTACGTTAAAGTCCCAGTCCATGTGCCCGCGCCTTACCCGGTTGAGAAGAAGGTACCTTACCCCGTCCACGTTCCCGTCGACAGGCCCTACCCCGTGAAGGTCCTTGTTCCCCAGCCCTACCCCGTTGAGAAACACATCCCCTACCCCGTGAAGGTGCCAGTGCCCCAACCCTACCCCGTGGAGAAACACGTGCCATACCCGGTTGAAGTTAAGGTTCCCGTTCCCCAGCCTTACCCCGTGATCAAACACGTTGGTGTCCCCGTCAAGGTGCCCGTAGACAGGCCCTACCCCGTACACGTACCTGCTCCCTACCCCGTCGAGAAGCCCGTCCCAGTCGCCTACCCCGTTGAGAAGCCAGTGCCAGTCCCCGTCCACGTTCCCGTCGACAGGCCCTACCCCGTGAATGTAGACAGGCCTTACCCAGTCCCCGTGAAGGTGCCCGTGCCAGAGCCCTACCCCGTCTACAAGCACGTCCCTTACCCAGTAGAGAAGCCCGTGCCCTACCCCGTGAAGGTGCCCGTCGACAGGCCGTACCCCGTCCACGTTGAGAAGCACATCCCCGTGGCCGTCGAGAGGCCCTACCCCGTCCCCGTCAAGGTCCCGGTCCTCGTGAACGAGCACGACCACGACCACTCCAGCCACCTGAGCTTCGGAGGCTCCTACTACAGCCATTAGAATAATACTAGCTTTAATATAAAAAGTTTTCATCCGCCAAGCGATCATTGAAATATTATTTATAATCTCGCCTAGTTAATGGCCGGGACACCAGCAAAAAGAAAACACTTCATTTTTGTATATTTATATGTAAACATGTCTTGCATGTATGAGCGTACGTGTACGTAGTGATATAAAGGTTACCATTTTAGGTTAAGATGAATGTAAAAAAGTATGAAAAAATTAAATAATTAAAAGTTATTTTCTTTGTTTGAATTACCCAAGCATTTGCCTTGCAACTTACAGACTAATAAGAAGGTCGAAAATTACAATAATTTTCTGATTCACTTAAGACTGGCCACAAATACTTAAAAAATCATTTTACTATAAATACAACTGTAAAATAATTTATCATAATTATACTAAAAAAAACCTATACACATTGAAAATATTGACAAACCGATTTTCCCTATTACAAAAAAAAAGACATTTTACAAAAGTGACCTCCAAGTCTTAGGCCTTTATTTTTTTTTAAGGAAATAATCGATTGATTGAGGAAATGAACAAACGCAGTGTGAGGTGTAGCTAAGCAATCATAAAGGCTGACCTTCGGTTACAGACATTCGATTTTATAATATTATTTTATTTTATTTGCAAGAATTACTACTACTATAAAAAGAACGACCGCGGCACGTGTGGACCTGAGATTTTTTTTGTAGCAAATATTATTTATTTATATATTTAGAATGGCTAAGGCCGAGCAAACTGCTTGATTTTACTTCACTTAAATAAGAGCTTTAGAGCTAACAAAATAAAGTCTAGAACGTATGGTTTCTAGTACTTTTTTGTGTCAGTAAAGTAATTATTTTCTTTAGTGATACAACACGTGTGATTATTGCGTAAGCTTCCCAGTTCATATGTAATCGTATTTCATTTTTTTTTTGGTTAAATACATTACATAAAAACGCCATTAATATTCTTTGAACCAGTAATAAATCAAGGGCCACAGATCATTTTCCGAAAACTAAAGATCACAACAAAGTAAAATTTAAACCAAGGCAAACAGGTCATAAAAAAAGCTACTTTGGGACTGCATAATTATGCTAAATGAACTTCGAGAAAGTTACGTATTATATTTGGTACATTACCTACATAACCTATTATTAAGGTACTAAAGATTCTCACGAAATAATAGTTGTTATATTTATCATGTAATTTATTAGAATAATTTGAATGTCATTTTAACCAAAAAATATTTTCTGCTATGTAAAATAATTTCAAGTCAGACATTAATGTCATAAATATTTCCAGAACGTCATAAAGGCAGTATTATATATTTGTTCAGGTGGAAATTAAACTTATATAGCACAGAAATCAATCCTTCAGCCAGGGCACGCTTTTCTTTGTTATTTGTTCAATTTTATCTCAGTAACTTGTTCCCAAGTCGCCAGTCACTGTAGCCGCTCGTTACGTGAGAATGGCTTTTACGTAAGATGGTTAAGGTTAACAAAAGTGGAGTAACCCGTCCGTTTTATATTATTTACTGACCTTGTTATTGTTATGTACTTCTACATTTTGACACGCTTCTCAAATTCGGTCAAGTTCATGTTTGTTTAGTGGAATAATAGTATGTTGATGAACGCAGTAGGTTAATCTGGCTAGAAAGATTGTGATGAAAATGGAGAAGCGGCTCTTGCCACAGTTAATATTGAATAGTCATAGTTTCTAAACTGCCTCGTTATCCCAGTAGTGGCAGGTTCAGGATGCCCTAAGTCGAGCAATTTTTCCATGAAATTTTCAGTAGCAGCTCGTAGTTAGGATTTGTGCTCGGTTAATGCCAATAGGCTCGCCCCCTACTACATAGGATCTAAATGTATCGGCGAACTGTGGGTTGTACATTGGTACAAACTCTGCCTAACCCTTCGACGAATTCAGGCGTGATGGTATGTGTGAATGTCATAGTTTCTATTTTTTTAAAGTAGATTAATTTATGCAACACACACAATAAGACGTTAGTACCTACAATCCTGTTCAGTCTTAGTTAACATAAAAGACATTCATCTTACAAGAACACAAGCTTCTAGTTTTGTAAGCAGAAAATCATTCATAATTCTACAATACACTATTACATTCCGTGCCAAAATAAATGACCACTTCTTCATTTTCTGGCGATTCCTTATCGATGCAGACAACAATATAACAAGTGTTAAGTCACACAAAATACACAGTTTCTCAGCAATTGCACATCTAACTTCAACTCACATGTTCGTGTGTCTGTACATATGTATTAAAATGTTACTACACGGTACAAAGCATTCTTTGTCCCATTGTTAGCAACGTGCTCACACGCATTCGTGAACACACGAGGAAGAAAAAACTTGCACACAATAGAATAAAAAATATTTGTTAATTACATTTGAATATTAATTAGAGTCTTAATTAGATATCTTGATTAGTAAAGAATATTTTATATCCACTTTTGTAACTGTTTTAAAATCTTAGTTAAACAAAAATGAAATAAAATTGTGAGGTATTATTCCACTTACTAGAGTTTTATATGGTTTTATTATCATATTATAAGTTTAGTCATGAATTTATTTTTATTTACGCATATAATTATTCATTTAGTTTTAAAATTAAATTACAAAATACATTATACTTTAATTTCTACAAACTCTATATTTACTCACAAATTACAAACAAGGAAATGAAAACAAGCTTTAATTACCCATATCAAACTAGAATCGGCCACAAACCACATTGCCCAATGACTTAAACAGAATGCAATCGTAATTGGTAGTGTGCAAAAATTATAGTGTATACCTCGCATTGTCCGCCAGTGTACTGGGTATTTGCAAGTTACATGGGAAAAGCTTTTAATTCGTCGTTTTCATTGCGAAAGAGGTCGGTAGTGCAACACGATAAAATAACCGTACACGGTTTTATATGCAATTAAATTAGAGCAATGAGATTGAATGAAGGATTTATAAGTATACTAGCTTTACCCGCGACTTCGTTCATGTCTTTATATATTATCCCACGGGAACCATTTTTCCAGGATAAAAAGCCTATGTGTTAATCCACACTACCATCTATCTCAGTGCCAAATTTCAGCCAGATCCGTTTAGCCGTAACACATGTTTGTTACAGATTTAGAATGTTTCGGCTAACAGGGCAAAGAGCAACAAAGTAACAGCACAGTCACGATCTAAAATAAATTAAAAATATATTTTTGAAATGAGCTTAGTTCTACCAGAGCCTATCTACAATCTATCAACAACTATATGAATTTTGTTAAACTAATTCAATATGCCAAATCTGTTACATTGTGTACTAACAATAACTGTAGGGTGTAAATCTCAGGTGCGAAAAAATGCTCAGAGGGCCCTGGCCAATGGTAGTTGGAGGAACACCGTAAAGTTTTAGTCGGTAAGATTCCGATACACCCATCCACCTTCCCCGAGGCGTGAAGATATGCGAATAAAAATTAAAAAATACATCCCAAATGAATGCTTAAAATAGATTTAAAATTACTCAGCGTTAAATATCTAAAATTAATACAATAAACTTGGACGTTTGTTGGTCATTTTGGTAAAACTAAACCCAATTAAACTCATTTCAATTTTCAATGCCCAATTACACTTTGCATTTATACAACTACCACCTACTATTCTGCTGACCTCTTACCCGGTTCAACAGCAACATTCTATACACAACGCCATCTACGCAAATTGCATGTAAACATGTTAAATTCGTTCCAAGTTATCGTCAGGCCAAGGTTTAGAAAGTATAGACGTCTGTGGTTTCTACGCAATTTCATAGTTCGTGGCGACAGCGGCAGAGGGCGTAGCTGTTTGGTACTTATAATTGGATAACCTACTCTTGTGCGTGAACCTAAGGAAATAAATGTTGAATACTATTTCATCGTACCTACAGGTTAATCTTTACTCTATTTATTATAACATTATTTACAGCAGTTACTGTGTTATATTGGTGAAAGGCCTGCATTTTGGTGATATTTTTTTTTGTAAATGGCTCATAATGGTTGAAAGAAATAACAGTTTTTGTCGGTTATTAAAAAAAAATATCTCCTGTTCAATACAAAAGTGGTCAATATGTACCTATGGAACAGATGGTTTTATTTTATTTTAGATCGGAACCCATGGTAAGTATCTATGTCATGTTGTCCCTTTTACTGTGAACAAAAATCTGGTATAACCGACCTAGGCATACCCCGCTATTACCTGGCTGACAGAATATTTTTTTTCTATGGAAAGACGTGCTACGAAAGATAATTCGTAGCCACGTAGCCTCGTAGCGCGTAGCACTCGGGTTGTTTTGACATTTGTACCTACTATGTATTTTTCTGGTGTGTCTTGTCTGTAGAACACTCATCAGGTCAGTAGGTCTCGTATCAAAAGTATTGATATGAAATTAGTAATAATTAAGAACATATTTCTAAACTCAATGCTTGGCCAGTTTTGGGCTAATTATATACGTTCAATCAGTGTCAAAATATGCAGGTAAATTAGAGTTATTTTTGACAGCTTCAGATTAGATTGTGATTGTTCCTAAAGCAGAATGGCTCACTGAAAATAGCTCAGCATTAAAACGACAATACACATATCTTGTTAATTACATTTTCTTCTATCTATCCAACAATGTCATGATGAAGTTCGTAGGCTGGTCTGTCGTCTGGAATCTTTGACGATTATGAAATACAATCTTATGTAGATATGCAGGTACCCTTTCACGATAGCAATTTAAGATTCGCTTTCACTCTAAAAATAACTTAATTAAAAACAAGACGCTGTCATACATTAGGAATGTATTAAATAAGTAATTACTTTTTATTTTTAAATTCTTATTTAATTTAAATAGTAATTTAAGTAAAAGGAGAAGCTATTTCTAAACATACCTATATAATGGTTAATTAATTAAATCAGTCACGTGTTAGATGATGGAAAGAAGATGTTTCTTGTATCGTTCTTGTTTGGAGAAATGGGATGGGGTAGTTATACTTATTTGTAGTATAGTGATTTATACTCGTATTGTTATTGCGTTGTTCTCATTCGGAAAAATAGTGGGTTTCGATTTTCGAACCGTCTGTAGTTTATCGGGATGTACTCGTAACGGTCGTTGAACTCTCGTTGAAAACACAGGGTTAGGAACGGATTTCTGCAGTAAGCCTTCGAGTACGTAGAGAATTTTTAAGTAAGAATAATAAGGTAAAAAAGGGAATATTTTTCAGAAAAGAGTAATATTTTGTGATTAAGTACAGAATTTTAAAAACCTAATTATTTTCCAATCTACTTTTTCCAATGATTATGCCATCCATCTCGGCGCAAAAAATAATGCATAAAAAGATCCAGTAAAATCCAGTTTCATCTACAACTATAACATTCACCTGACTGAGACAGCAGGCGCTAGTTACAATAAATAATATACAGTTAAACGTTCATCACTCGTCACAAACAGCCTGCCGAGTGGTAGCTACAGTTCTGTCTTCACCATTATCCACACGCTAACGTGAAAGGCGTCACGGGCAGCACAGACACAATAAAAACTAAAGTGTAGGTATACCTAAATAATTTATCACTACTAGTACAGTCACTTTGAAAAACATGTATGTAGTTAGCAAAAATCAAGAGCAAGAGAATTTTGGTGAGTTGAGCTCGGGCTGAGCTGTCAATCTCTATTGTTAGCAGTGTTATTCAGTGAACTCATCCCAACTGATGCTAGGGATAGAATATGGGAACTGAAGTTCCAAAAAGAGTATGAATTGAATTGTATGTCATATTAAACTTAGCCCACAGAGTTTCACAGTACATCGCAATTTAGTTTAATTTTTTGATTACCACCAAGATACACCTATACATATTTTTGCACATGACTGTATAGTTGTGCAAACCAGCAATATATGTGTGTGTGTGCAACAATTTATTAATGTGTGTGCTTAACACTTGATACATTATAATATACCGGTGTGTTGACGCAAGCGGTTACACCATCTTGAAACAAAAAATGTATGAGTTATTTGTTTTTTTTTTCATTTTGTTGCTGTGGATGTTGAGACACCCTAGCTGGTTTTTTTATACTAGAATGTAGGTTTGTATTGCTGAAATACTTTTAAACTGGTCCGAGTTGTTGATAAACTTAAGTAAGAGGTCCTTAAAATTATTTGCTTACACAAAATAATAATATACCCAGCTTATTGTTGTCCTTGTAGAGGCAAAGGCCTCTTTTGATACAGAGAGGGCAAGCATTGATCATCACTCTTGCTCTAGACGGATTGGCGATTTCAGACTTATATTAATTATTATATGTATAGTTTTATAAGTTTTATAAGTGCAGGATTCCTCACGATGTTTCCTTCACCGATGGATTGATTTGATTTATTGGTACACCTCTGCCTAACCCTTCGGGGAATACAGGCGTGATGGATTGATTGTATTAGGTAGGTAAATTTTAAAATTAAAAAAGGGTCAACTTCTGACCATGTGGATCAGCTGGACTTTCATGACATGAAATAAGGCATCCAGCCTTATTTCATTTGAACTAGAATAATTATTACGCTATCAAACTGAGTGCAGTAACTAATTGTATTTTAATACAATGTAATTTGACCTACATTTAACGGCCTTTGCATGAAATATTATGTTGTACTCATCGTATTATTTTAAATTGAGACTAACCTACTTGGCTATAAATCAGGAAATGTAAACCAATTAATCAAAAAAATTAAAACAAAAATCGATCAATTAACGAAAGAGCTAAATATAATCTTTGAAGTCGTTAGCGATTTTAAACCTTATGTCAACTGGAACACTTAGAAAGTATTAAGCGCGCATTTCCTTTCTATTAACAGGTGAAGGTAAGACATGTGATATTCAAACAAACTTTTACAGCTGGGTAAGTACGCATGAATAAGAACCACTTTTACTATGCGACCAATCCTGAAATATGAAAAAATTACAGTTCTTTTATACAATAACCCTACTTCTGGCGCAGTCAATAAATGCAAAGATCTGCCATTAAAATATATGGAGTCCTAGTTTTATTTATACCTTTTTATAACCTAATTTTAATACTGATCCCTATCTTATTTGAAAATAAAATGCCAATGTAACTCGCTCATAGTTGAGCTTTCCATACGTGAATTTTTAAAATCGTTTTTTTTTCCGCTACCCACAAACATACAGTTATTTCTATTTATAATATGAATGGAATTAAATCAGCCAGTAATAATGTACAGAATAAAAATAAACATTGGTACGCACCTAAATATAATTTTTTGAATGAAAACAAACGTTTAGTTTGGAAGCGTTTTAAACTAAATATTATTTATCAAAATACAAACTTTAATTTAAAATATTCAAACGTAGTAGTAGTAGGTTTACGTTTTTGACATTTCAAAAATCCGGTGTTGTAATATTCTTTTTAAATTTTACGCATTTATCTACTATGAATGTTTAGGAATATTTTTAAATATATTATCTGGAGGATACAACTAATGATTGACGCAATAGTCTTTGGCATGTGATAATTAATGAGGTACCTGTTGAGTAGCAACGTGTGAAGGCTAATATTTAACTCGCAATTTCGTTTATATAGAAACTTTACTCAAAGTCAAAGTCACAATCAGCATTTATTTCAATTAGACCATTTAAAGGCACTTTTAATTTTTTTTAAAGTCGGTAAATCGGTCGTTCCAAAGCTTAGTAAGGCTTCTATGGAGAAGAACGGGCAAGAAACTCTACGGACACTCTCACACTCTGTTGTATTGAAAGATTAAAACTAAGCTCAAATACCCACACTACACATCGAGACTTTACATACAAAACATCACGCCTGTATTCCCCGAAGGGTTCGGCAGAGTTGTACCAATGTACACCCACAGTTCGCCGGTATGTTTAGGTCCCATGTTATAGGGGGCGAGCCTATTGCCATTAACCGGGACTTATAATACGTATGTATTTATAAGTCTAGAAATAAATGTAATATTAAACTGCAAACTTGCCGCCACAAGCTTCGCGCATACTTCCCTATAATTTGTCATTCTCAATTTTATGATAAATAGCTTATGTAATAATTTCCATTGCTTCTGTGTTCTGGTGTAAAATGTAATTGTAGTACTTTAGATTTCCTGTGAAATTATAGGAAATCAATAACTAACAAGATCTAATATTGAGACTGAGTTACGATTTGAATTTCTCGGTTATAATTACAATGGTTTTATATTAGAACAATGTTGTAAAGTAGGTAGTAATCTAAATAATATAATAATTTATTTTGATTTTGTGAACACATTTATCATTAGTAAAAGTATTAAGTATTGCATTCATTGATGAACAGCTTTCATTAATGAATTATCTGCGCTTATTAGAGTGCATGCTGTACTTCTCTGCAAGTGATGAGGCGCTTAGATATAAGTTTGCAATGCAATGTACAAATTATAACAGTGCTCGTTGTTGTAAAGCCTATTACTAAATAAATAAAAAGCGTGTATGTATGCAGAATCCATAAGGACTGATGAGTCCTTATGAATTCTGCATACATGCAAGCTTTTTTTTTCTAGCCCATCGGCTAGAGACATCTTGCAGTGGGTGCAGGAAAAATGTACGGTGGGATAATATATCAAATTTGACGCGGAGGAAGTCGCGCTATTTTTTAATAAATGTAAAATGATTTCATTAACACGCAAGAAAATAATAAAACTTAATTATTATTTGGTGTATACTTAAACAAATTCGAAATAATATAAAAGATTTATGTACTATTAATTTACATCCACAAAACATAATATTTAATTATTAGTTAACACGCAGATCGTGTTAATGGCAAAGCCACGGATACACTAATTCTTCAACACTTAAAATACATTTAATATGCATAAGGTGGCCTTAACATGTAATGTTAACATCGGATTCATTCATTGTTTGTAGGGCTGCCACCAAGCACTGTTCAAAAATACATAATTATATCCTATTGTTGTTCTACTGCGTGGCAAAGGCCTCTTCTCATACTGAGAAGGCACGACCATTGAATACCACGATTATGGTGGATTGGCGATTACATACTTATTTTAATTATAAGTCCAGGTTTCCCCCGATATACCGATATCCTTCACCGATGTTAGTGTCTAAGATAAACTTAAAAAGTACATAATTATGAAATAGAAAAAGTAACATTGGTACTTGCCCGTGGCTACACTGGTCCATCGCGTAATTTTTACGAAAAACCGTATTATTTACAGAAACAGCAGTTGTGAGATAATACGTATTTATGTAGGTAACATTAATAACTTCTAGGCCTAAATGTACCCAGCAAAGTATAACTTTAGTAGTACCTAGTAGACCTCTTCCTGCCGCAAAGCAGCGTTGCTGTGTTCCGGTTTGAACGGTATTGGTGCCAGTGAAACTACAGGCACATGACACATTTCAACTTTGTCTCTGGACTGGTAACGCATTTGCAACGCCTCTGGTATTGCAGAAGTCTATAGACATCGGTGACCACTTAGCATCGGGTGGGCCGTTGGCTTGTTTGCCATCCAATGATATAATATTACACAACTTGCGTTTGCCAGCCCTATTCTACATTTAAGTAAATCACTATACTAAATAGGCACAGAGCTCGTATGTGTAGCGTCATTTTAAAAGGAAAAGGTAACACAGACAGCCGATTAACACATTCACACCAGAATACGTATGCTAATGTTATTGTTTTCATTAATTTATGAAGACGATTTGCATAAGTTTAGCGTGATTGAGGCATTACGTCGTATATTGAGTGAGCTTGGGGATTATAGTCTCTATACTAATAATATAAAGAGGTAAGAATTTTTGTTCGTTTGTAACGAATAGGCTCCAAAACTGCTGGACAGATTTAAACCTTTTTTTTCACCAGTACATAGATAGCTACATTATTCTTGGGTCACATAAGCAACATCACGCTACGACTCAAGGGACCAGAGCATTAACCAAAGATGTAACATAAGGCGGGAGAAATAAACCGCGCGGATGTAGTCGCGCACTGAAGCTAGTTCAAAATAAAGCAGTTTGTAGTTTAACAATTTTTGGGATTCATTAATAATTATGTATCTATGAAAATAATTCTTTTGTAATTCGATTTATATTTCGTTTTGCATAAAAATCGACCTCTATTGTATAATAATTTTTTTTTACTTCTTACCTATTCTTTAAAATATTTTTTTTACTGGCCATTTGTTGTCAAAATAATCGAGGATGCCATTTATGTTTTCTTTTTATTTCACTTTTTTTTTCAACTATAGGGCTTTTCATTAGAGTTTTTCAAACAAAACGGCTTGTATTTCCTGGACATAGTAAAGAACCTTATTTATTTTTATGATAGGTTTTATTAGACCTCTTTAAATTCATACTTTTTGGTTGTAACAGAAATGTAATATTTGAAATACGAAAATCCTAAACTCCTTAGCAATAATCTTGATAACTTATTTAAAAAGATACTTAAAAAAGGCGAGAAAAGTGTTGGTTCATATCATAATAATATTAAAGTTATATAAACGAATATTTTCTGACAGAGGATATAATATTTATCTTTTATTACAGGGTATACTTAATACAAGAGTGTAGCTACGAATGCTTACCATGACCAAATGTTGTAAAATATGACCCGTGTGAAATCATATTGAAAATGAATCTTGGTAAAAAGCTTTTTCCTCAAATATGCAGTCATCGTATGATTTATTGCAATCTATACTAATGCTCGTTTTATAATGCTGAAGATTTTTTTGTATTTTTATTTTAACCTGCTAATCTCCGTAACTACTGTTCCGATTTTTTAAATTCTTCAGTAATAAGCTAAGTTATCTCTGAGCGCTATAGGCAATCTTTTTATTTCAAAAAAAAATTGAGATCCTTAAGAAAATTAATGCAGACAGAATCAAGTGCAAAAGCTAGTGACCAATAGTACCTAATAGTAGGTACAAACTTCACGTAATCCTTAAGTAATCCATTTCACACACTGACCATGAAAAAACAAAACAAAAAACACTTGAAACATGCATAACAGTGTGATTATGCAGATAAATTGCACACCTAACCCAATTCGCATACTTATGCCAAAAAGACCACTTGCATTTCATAACGAAACATTTTATAACTCTTATTACAATTCCATAAGGTTCAAATTACAATGGCACTTGCAGAACAGATGTTAACCGTATCATTGCTCCTCATTTGGATGTGAAATTGAAAAAATACCCTTTTAAAATGTCGCTCATTGAATTACCAGCAGTTGCACAATGAGGGTTATTATCTTAATGCACGCTTGTTGCCCGGCTTGACGAATTGCCTCCTACATACTTGGATGTGGAGTTTTTATCATTCTTAATGGAATTTGTCAGAGGTTACGAAAACTTATGACTGTTGTTATATGTAATTTATTGTAATATATCACGGTTTCTTGAAGTCCCTTTAGTACCTAATTATTATTTTCTGATTATTACAATAAGTAGCATCTATACTAATATTATAAAGCTAAAGAGTTTGTTTGTTTGAACGCGCTAATCTCAGGGACTACTGGTTGGAATTGGAAATTTTTTTAGTGTTGGATAGTCCATTTCTTGAGGAAGGCTATAGGCTATGTAACATCACGCTACGACCAACAGGTGCTGAGCAGCGAGGGTGAAACCGCGGGGAACAGCTAGTTAGGTATATACGGGGTGAAAAGAACATTAAAAGGAAAATTTCATCATCTGCATAGCCTTTATCCAACTATCTTGGGGTCGGCTTACAGTCTATCCAGATGCAGCTGAATACCAGTGTTTCATCTACATCTGATTTATCTCACCTCCACAACCCAGTTACTGGGGAATACGATACCTCTTGGTTGGACTGGTTGTCAGTCTTCCAGGCTTCTGACAGGCCGCCACTGTCAAAAATCTACGAATGACAGCCTGGACCAACGATTTTACGTACTTTCTGAGGCACGGGGGTGTAATACCACCAACTTCAAAACTCCGGGCAATTGGAAAGCAAAACTTGTACTATAAAATCAGTACATAGTGGTTCTGAAACGGCGTTAACTTCCGTAGTTTATTTAACAAAAAAAAAGTTGTTCCATACATTAAGACCGCGCAGCCGTCACCCTTTTGTACAATAGCATTTTTTTTTATAATCTTCAAAATATTTTGTCGATATGTGTCTAGAATAATGTGCCAAATGGTAAAAGTTTTCATTACGATTATACCTGAGGTGACAGACATTTTATAGCCCACCGTAATAATGACAAAAGACAATATATTTCCAGACATTATCAATATGACAGTATCATTACAGAACGAGACACGTTCTCTATAATTTAAATAAAGAACATTAATTTAGAGCTATAATTTGGCAACATTTTGTGAGCGTTATGTTAAATTGCTCATTGTTTGGCGTCCAGTTGCAAATGTCAGGAGTTTTGTTGTGGCAACTCGTCATTTAACGTAACATTTTATCTAACAATGAACTGACAAAAGATAATGTAATCTATACAATTGTAAGTAGGTATTATGTCTTTTTTACACACACACATACGTGCTCATACTGTCTGGACAAGTCTGCTTAAATCTGTATGGATTTTTCTTTAAAAGACTATACAGATGATACTTGCTGGGGCTGCGGAAAGCTGGGGCAGTTTGAAAGAGATACCGCGCCCCCGGAACGCAAAGGGCACAAGAAAGAACATGGATGGGTTTTAGTCCGTAAACCGCCCAGGACGGAAAAAGTCATTTGGTGACTTACGATCCATAAAAAAATACATGGTATGTACTAACGTGATGTCATTAGCCTATACTTTTCCACATGAGTCCGGCTTTCATAATAATGCAAACATTTTTTCCAATCTCACTGGTAGGTCCATAGAACAAACAAACATACCAGAAAACTCTTGAGATTTATTATATTAATCTAACTCTACAAAACTCAGAAGTCAAAGTCGCTTTTAAAATCCTTAAAACTTAAAAACCCTTTCCCCTCACTCTCATAGTCGGATAGGACGGCAATCAGACACGAACAGAGATAGATCAAGCTTAGGACCAACTACCGTCTACCGGATTTACGAGCTATCCGAGGCAAGAGGCTACTTAGAAATTCGTAATAAAAAAACCTAATAACACTTTTTGCCCGGCCTGGGAATCGTTACAGATCACCACGCTCAGCAGTCGCCATCACGTCACCATCTATACAGAACCTTTCGGTGGTATCTTATGCCGCGAGCGGAACCTTTTCCCCAGAAACTAGTGCATCAGAAACAAGTGAGTGTGTAGATCTCTCTGTTACTGTTATCAGAAGGTCACACAATGTCAGTGACGTCATAAAGGTCATAATGAATGAACCAATCGTGCGCTTACTAATAACTCTACTCATTACGTCGCTTCTTATGACAGATGCTCGAAGATGCGTGACTTATTAATTTATTCCATGAATGGGTGCTTTTTTCAACGTAATTTTTATAGGTCTATACAGGGTGGAAATTTATTATGCTACCTGGAGGGAAAGTGCTCTAAATACTTGAGTTAGCAAATTTTACTGAAAGGAAACATTCCTTTATTTTTAAAAAGAAACAAAACTGCATTTAAATAATTTTTAAAATACCCTTGCCACACCCGGGAATCGAACAGACTAAAATCAGATAAAATAGTATCCTGTACTTTTACGGTACTTATCGATACGGTCAATCACAAGGATCAAATCTCTACAAACCTGGTAAACTAAATTTAACAAAAACCATGAAATTTCAATCTAAACTTATTTTATTCGGACGAAAAAAACGAGTACAGTAACTAATTGCATGCTGGAAATGAGCTTCACTTTCTTCGATGCACACATTCATTATTTGAAGGAATTCATTTTGAATAACTTTTAGAAGGGTGTTGTGGTGAATATTGAAAATTTTACAACGCTACCAAAAGTTACATAAAATGATTTTTTTAAAGGAATAAATTCATGCATCCAAGAAATGAAGCTCATTTCCAGCAACTACTTTACTCGTTTGTTTCGTCCGAATAAAATAAATTTACAATAAAATTGTATGTTTTTATTTTATTTTAATTTACCATGTTTGCAGGGATTTGATCTTTATGATTGACCCTATCGATTAGTGCCATAAAAGTACAAGATGCAATTTTTTCGAATTTTAGTCGGTTCGATTCCTGGGAGTGGCAAGAATATTTTCAAAAATATTTAAATGCAGTTTTGTTTCTTTTTAAAAATAAAGGAATGTTTCCTTTCAGTAAAATTTGCTTACTCAAGTATTTAGAGTACTTTCCCTCCAGGTAGCATAATAAATTTCCACCCTGTATAATGAGATTGATTCCTTTGATAAAGATTGGTCCCAAATAGTCCTAAATATAGAAAATGGAAGAAGAATAGAGGATGTTCCCAGTAGTGGGAACATGGAGGAAGTCAAATTAAATTTACAATAATAATAATAAAAAAGGATGAGAACATGAGGGAAAAGACACATTTTGACCTTGTACGTACTGCACTTTTATAGGGAACAGCTGTTTCTTTATTTGAATTTTGGGGTTCAGTCTCATTTACTGAATGTATGGTGAACATTTTTGCTTTGAAGCCCTTTTCACCTTTTAGAATACAGTCTTATCACTGACCTGTACTTGCAACAAGTTATCTTCGCTTCGTTCTTAAAAAAAGTGATCATTTATCTAAAATACCAAAAGAGCCATTTCTGTAATTGTTAAAACCACGTTCGCAATACTTCCTCTTTCTCAATCCGTCAAAAACACCTCTTTTATACTTTCTTCACCAACTTTTTTATTTTTATTGTCATAGAGATGAGATTGCAACTAAATTGTGAACTTATTTATTAATGGAAAATGACCTTCAAATAATTGGTAGACATTTCATCGATGTATACCTAAGGTAGATGAAATGTTATACGATGACTAGATCACTTTGAACAGTTTTACGCAACACACAACTTGTTGTTAAAGGTCAGTAACTCATCGTAAAAATGTATTGACGCTTGATTCTAAATCTTACTGACGTTCTTTCATTTCTGAACGAAGATTTACCCAATAAGTTATTACCGGGTTAAATTGCCGTTCAGAAATTAACTAGTTGATTTGTATTTTAGTGTATATTGAAAGGCTACAATGTAATTGTAGCCAGGCATGTAAGAAGGCGCCTTAACCATTAGTCCTGATGGCCCCGTGGTAAAGGCGCCTTTTCACATGTGTAAGCTTATGGGTTCGATACCGGGAAAGTAACAATTTCGCTTATTCAATTTTATATGGACTTTCTAAGTTTATCGTGAATAGCACAGCCCCCCTAGCCAAGTCACAAACGTACACAACTGTAGCCATGTAACAAAAGATAAACGCAAACGCAGAGTAGGCTTTAATAGATCTTCAACTTTATGTGCTTGGTTTTAAGTTGAAGATCTAATGAAGATTGCATAGCGTTTTCGTTCGTTCCAGTCGCTAACGCTTAGAAATCTTCAATAGATTTTCAACTTAAGGCTCTTGGGTATTAAGTTGAAAATCTATTGGTACCTACCGAGCGTTTACGATTATCGTTTGTGACTTGGCTAGGGGGGCAGACCTTGGTGAAGGAAATTAAGGATCATGAGGAAACCTGGACTTTTTTAATCTGAAATAGCCAATAAGTCTTAAATAGGCCGTTGCCGTACTGTGGGACAATAGGCAAATAGGCTGGTGTTATAACTTATTGAGAGACTTCTAACCCAATCGATTACAATTTCAATTTAAAATAACAATTAAAAGGTCTAGCAGTACATATAGCATTAATTAAGTTCAAAATAATAATAATTCTTGTATCAGCGCACGCAACGCCCTCTATGCTATGTGGGGCATAATGACTTTCGTAATTATAATGATTCAGTATCAAATTATTGTAAGGCTTGCGTTTATGAGCGGTTGTGTGGCGCGTGGTACAAGCGAGTAGCGATTTTAGAAATAAAATACTTACTTATTTGTTAACCTAGTGTAGGTATTACGTTTATTTTTTCTTCTTTTTATACATTGTAATACCAAATCGACAGGTACCTTAATCCTTAATCGTATTAGGAGCAAACCTCATATAACTTGATTTCTAAATGTAAGAGTTGTCCAAGCTATATAGACTCCTTCAAACTAAGCAAGTGGATTGACAATGATGGAACTTATAGGTCAATCTTTTTTCAAACACGAATTGATTTGACTATACTGTATGCTATACTATATTTGTATTTCGTATATACCAGCTTTATCGCTAACTCGATAAGATTAATGATTCATTGTTTATTATCTTACACAT
The DNA here is from genome assembly GCA_932526535.1 of Caradrina clavipalpis. Classification (NCBI taxonomy): domain Eukaryota; kingdom Metazoa; phylum Arthropoda; class Insecta; order Lepidoptera; family Noctuidae; genus Caradrina; species Caradrina clavipalpis. The sequence goes on from OW052096.1 coordinate 1,390,295, forward strand.
AATATACAATGTGTCAATAAACTAAAAGAAAGCATTCCATATCTCAGATGTCATTCTACCAAATCTCACTCGTTGAATTAAGGTAAAGTGACCTTGAGGTGAGCTGTCATGCAATGGTATGCTAGGAATTGACAGCTCACTATAATATACGCTCACAAAATTCACCGAAGAAGATTTTCGACACTTTTTTTCTGCTTCCTCTTGTGGCTTGCACCACAGACCGCCCGCTACAGCTGGACGTCCGTACGTTTTGCTCCACATACGTAATGTGGACATCTTGCTGCGACATTGCATCACGGCATTTTTCTCAACGCGAAGGTAACGTTAGGAAATGTATACATACTGTATTACTTTGTGGAGTAATTGATTATGAGAAGGCATTAATTGAACCTACATAACTTAGAGGTCTTGTTAGCTATGCATATTGCCAACAGTTACTGTCAAAATGCGAATGATTTGGTGTGGTAAGGCAAGCAAAGAAAGAATATAATGACTTAGTTGGTGCAGTGGGTTGGTGATTGGCTTCTGTGCTGCGTGTTGCGGTATCGATTCCCGCATGGGACAAATACCTGATTAGTTGTTTTAGGTCTGATTGTGTTTGTATGTGTGTTGATATTTGTAAAAGCACCCACGACACATGTGAAATTCTTAATGTGGGGAAATTCGCTGCTCTGAACTCTGTGAAATTTTGTGGATAGGATAAAGGTACCATATCTTGTTGGTTTGTAGTTTGTCGATTACCGTCAAATTAATTAAATTTAATATTATACCTAATTCTAAATCTCGTGCAAAATTATTTTTTTGATTTTTCAATTCAGTGTTGTTTGACGGGAAAGTAGAGTAGTGCCTTTATTCTATCTACAATAATTCGTTGAGTTCAAAAAATTATTAACCAAAATACGACTAGACTACTCTGTCAGAGCGCGCGCTATGTTTATTGCCCTAAACATATTATCACCACATGTTGAAATGCGTCAAGTTAAATAAAACAGCTAAGCAACTTTTCTAACAACATATTCGGACAAAGCCAAGTGACTTTTTACGTGAGCTGGCCAAAGCCGTGACAATGCTGCTAACCTTTTGGGCACTTGTCTTATTTTATAAACTGTCTATTCTTGATTTATGTTACGCAAAACTTATAAATAATAATTAAACTAATTATATTTTATAAATAGTACTTATTTGTATATTTTCCGTGTTCTTTATATCAAAATAATAAAAAAAAACAATAAGTACAAGTTTTTTATTTAAGTACATTATAATTAATATTATTTATGAGTTTAACAAACTTTTAACTAAAGCAGACAGTTTTTTTTATCGAGTAAAATAATAAGTCAAAAAAATGCTGCACATAAAATACTTGAAGGTTAAGGTGCTGGTGTAATTACAGGCACATGAGACAATTAAACTTTGTCTCTGAGATGGCAATGCATTTGCAAGGCCTCTGGTGTTGCAGATGTCTATAGGCAGCGGTGACCACTTAACATTATTTGCCATCCAAAGACATAAAAAAAATACTTTAGGCCGTTCACAATTCGCGCATCGTAAAAATTAATGAGGATTCGTAATTTCACATAATGCTAATTAATCTAGACTTTTGAATAATTAGTTTCTAATGTCAATATTAACATGTTGATTTAGTTAATTGATCTATAATTTTGAAATAAAAGCCTTGTCGATTGTAATCTTAATACATTTGTGTAGGAATAAATTAATTGTTGCGTGGGAACAAACACGGTGAAATATTCTCAAATCTATATTTGGAACAATATGTAGTATTGTTTCAATTACTAGGAATGCGGACTGGCTATAGTATGGACTAGTCGAAATAGTGACAGAATTAGGTCTTTCACAAGGCATGTAACGTAAAGCTGAGGACCCATAAATCCCATGAATTCCTTTGGAAGGATCAGCCAGATTCAAATTTAATTTCTTGTAAACGACATTCAAAATTACCTTTTACTTGTCTAATTTTAATAAATAATTCGAACCTAAGAACTCTCACTCAATATACTAGCCACCACTGAACCACAATTGAACAGAACGGCAACATGAGTAACAAAGCAACATACACACATAAGCAAAACATAAGTTACATTACAAATGTGAAATTGGGTATAACTTGCACAAACTCATACGTGTTGGGTCAAACAGCATTTAATTTAAAACGAACGTCTTAATTCACTGCGACATAAATCTTTGAGTTGTATGTACCTGTGTAATTGCAGATTGTGAAATGCATTGTTCAATAATTGCCAGAGAGAAATATACTGTCTATGATGAGGATCGGAATCAGCGACACTATTTATGAGGACATCCCGATTTTTTACTTAGAATTGAATGTCCCGTATAACTGGACAAGCTCTGTCTTGCATTTTGTGGTTTTTCAACGTTGCAGTAGAAGTTAAAGAATTTTGTGGACTGAGTTTTATCCATGCTAATATAACAAAGCTAGAGTTTTTGTGTTTATTTATTTATTTATTTTGGTTCACCAACAATTGTATACACAAGCAATGAACATAAGCAACAAATAAGAACGCGCTTATCTCTAAATCTACAAGTCGGGTTGGAAAAATATCAATCCCGATTAGCTAATAAAGGCAAACACTGCTTACAAAACATTTGATATCTTGTACAAGTCTTTTATCCGGGGTATAAAATCTGATAAAATTCACTCTAGGAGAAATTAGTACCTATTTCTGTTGGGCTTAAGTAATCGGTAACAGAGAAGGCAACACTGGGAAGATAAGAAGGATATTAGACTGCAGGATAATTCTTTAGATTAATAACCTGCACTGTAGAAAATAAAACAATAAAGGATAAATCGTGGTCAATATATACAAACCTGGTATACGTAATTCAATATGAATGAGAATTATTATATTCTAAATTTTACTGCAGAATTTAATTTTTAAGATAATAATTTGTTGCCGTGGCTGGTCCATACAGTGTCGACGGCACGTTCGTGTTCCACACGCGCCTCAAAGAAATATCAGCAAATATTCGGAGGGCCGATGCCTGCCGGGGCTGCGGGTTGTTCGAAAGATATACCACGCCTCCGGAACGTAAAGGGCACAAGAAGGAACATGGATGGGTATTAGTCAGTAAATGTCTGATACTCCCTCCCGTCCTAGGGCGAGGGCAGTCATTTGATGGTTTCCGATCGGTAAAAAAAAAACAGAGTCCATAACTACACCTTAGCCAGCACAATATGGTATTCAAATCAATGAGTATACGAATGTTTTTCTTAAATTATACTAAAGTGTGGTTTACAGTTTCATGATATACCGCAAACTAAAATTGATTTGTTAAAAAAATATGCAGATTATTTAATCATTGTGTTTGCATTACTGTATTTAGTTAGTTACGGCAATGAACATAATAAACGAGAGTTTAATTTAATCGATCAATGTTCTGATTATACGTGTATTTTAGTACATAAATATAGGTAAAAATGTACACGAGCGAATATTTTGACTTTAATCATGAGTTTTTCAAGAGTTGCATTGTTTTTTACATTTTTATTGGTAATGGGACTAGCGTCTGCATATAATTTTAATTATTTGAGACACGTACCAGGTATTTACGTTTCAATACTTATATTATTTTAGGCAATAAAAACAGACAAAAAATGAAAATGACACCGAGCATAGTGCGATAAAAAGGGAGACACGCGCCTGCAAGGAATGTCTGTAGGTTCTTCTTTATTGCATAACTTTTTCTTCCCGCGACGGCACTTACGCACGGCAAAATTAATGCCGTAGTTCCATCCAATAAAATTAAACCCCCAATCAGAAAGTGTTTATTCCCGAATCAATTTCTGGCATTTTACAAATATGAAATAGAATTATTCCTATAATTCTATCCTATTAATATTTTAAATGCGAAAGTTTGTGAGAATGGATAGATGGATGCATGAATGTTTGTTACTCTTTCACGCTTAAATGGCTGAACAGATCTGGATGAAATTTGACACTGAGGTAGATTGTAGTGTGGAATAACACATAGGATACTTTTTATACCGGAAAAAAGTTCCCGTGGGATAATATATAAGATTTGAGTCGCGGGCAAAAGCTAGTAAAAAAATAAAAGGAAAAATACAGTAGTACAGTTTTGTCTTGTTTCCAGCATGTGCAAATGATCTGATGTGCCTACAAGAATTCGGTTCGGGCTGTTTCTGCCTCTACGGAATGTGTCAGTGCTACGGAGTTGCTAGAAGACAAAACAACAAGGAGTCTGCTCACTACACAGAATAAACGATCAGCCACGGAAAGAAATATGACACGGACTATCAAGGCCCGGGCCCACCGCGACGCACGGAGAGGCTACGCACGTTTATTAAGCTTCGCTTTGTAAAAAATACTAGGTGCCCTTCAAAAAGTAAAAAAATAATAAATAAAATACTTCGCGTCTGGGGACCGATGTTGCATTTAGGATACGACCGTCCCGAGCGGTCTCCCAACGCAACGTATTTTATTTACTATTTTTTTACTTTTTAAAGGGCACCTAGTATTTTGTGTCGGGGGTTTTTTAATTTTTTTATTTTATACTTTTTATAGGTACATACTTATTATAATGACGATTTTGTTAAGTTGTAAATACATAGGTTCCTAATAATTTAATAACCCACATGACCAATCATCTTTAGTTTTTCTTCCCCACTTTCACCCCCATAACTTTTAAATGGCTCAATCGATTTTCATCAAACATGTCTAAGAACACTCGCACATAATCACCTTTAATACAAAAACTAAATTGAAATCGCTTCATCCGTTCGGGAGCTATGATGCCACAGACAGACACACACACAGACAGACACGTCAAACTTATAACACCCCTCTTTTTGCGTCGGGGGTTAAAAAGTGTATGTGGTTGTATCCACTGCAGTCCCCGGAGAGGCTACGCATGAATTGACACATGCGTGGCTTGCTCGAATAGGCGGTTACATAGCTCAACGCTGTCGACGTGGGTCTACGTTTCCACTGAAGTACACGAAAATGACCCACGACTATGTACAGCTCGCTTATCGCTTACTAAGTACTGTCCCATCTGTTTCTGACTATCATATAGTTATCTGTGAACTTCTCCGTGCGCCGTGCCACGCTATACATAGTCTTCTTGTACTCCAGTGGAAAAATAGACCCATGTTGTCAAACAAATTATTACACGCTGCTAAAATGCGCCGCGTGCCCGTGCACAGCATGCACAGCGGTGGGCCCACACCTTTATGTCTAAGAATGTCGAGAATGTATCTAGCACTCTCTCCCGTCCCGCCGCCTCCTTCTCTAGCATTACAGCTTCGCAGAAAGAGGCGACTGCTTCCCATTCCCTCTCGCTCCAAACCAAGGCCTGAACCAGTGCCGGACGCGAGAGTTCGCCCCGCCGATGGCCGCCACGAGGAGTGTAAGTGTGCCTAGGATATAGGCATAGTGACATCTAATCCTTGCGATAAGAAAACCTGCAGAAAGGAGTTCTACTAACAAAAACTTAAAAAAAAGGGTAATTTAAAAAACTAAAAAACCCGACTGCTTTTCTAAGTATTTATAAAAATCCCTAAAACAAGAAAGTCGTTGTGTACCCGATTGCACTTAAAATTGTAGCAGTCGGGACCCATTCTGGAGCATCTGCAATGTAATATAGGTATGTGCTCTCAATACACTAAGCCTCCATTTCTAGAATGGGTCCCAACTGCAACAATTTTAAGTGCAATCGGGTACAACAACTTTCTTGTTTTAGGGATTTTTCATAAATATTAGAAAAACAGTCGGGTTTTTTAGTTTTTTAAATTACCGTTTTTTATTTTTTTTTTACCCATTGTCACTTTCACAGTAAATACGAATCTAATGACACCTCTCAAGCTAAAATCCATCGAACCGTTCAGGCGGCAGAGTGATCCAAACATTTGAATTTGGCGCAAAAATCCACCATTTTGTTTTTTTATTTTGATATACCCAGTGTCATTCTCGCAGTAAATACGAATCTAACGACACCTCTCAAGCTAAAATCCATTGAGCCGTTCAGGCTGCAGAGCGTGCCAAACAATTATACATACATACTCTCGAAAAACATAACCCTCCTTCTGTCGCAGCCGGGTAATAATGAAATTACTATCATAATGTTTAATTACATAGGGTTGTAAATCGATTATTGATATGTCTGTCGTAATACACGATACTGCAGAACGTGCTCAGCAGCAGCAATGCTGGTAACTGTGACGGCCAATGGCCTGACAGCCAAGAGCCTCGTCATGCCAAATACGGCTGTATCATATGCTGTAAAAGGCAGCCTATGGCTTAATATTTAAGGTTTATATGTTTTAAAGTGGGTGTTATAGATGTTATTTTTAATGAAAAAAAATAAATGCTTCTTTTATAAATTTCTAGTCCTCCAAATCTGTATATAAAAAATTGAGGCTAAATTGAGGCCTAATTGAGGCATTTAACCTATTGCTGGCAATGCTACTACTATGTATTATTAATGCGGAAGTCGGGATGGATGAACGTCACACAAAATGAAAGGCTAAATTAATGTAAGCTCAAAACTAATTCTTTTATTGTTGAGTTCGTAATTTTTCGGACAAGTTTTATATGAAACACATTTTAAGGAAAATCAAACAAAATCTCAGACTCTTGCACCAAAAAAAGGAAAGAAAAACACAGAAAAGGAAAATGGGTAGGGTGGTAACGGATTATTATGAACTAATACTTCACCACCAAGGTATTAAAACATACATAAATAAGTATACCATATTACATATTATTGCACTAAAACATTTAGCAACAGCAACGCAACTGATCTCAATATAATTAAAAAAAGAACATACTCCTAATAAAAATAAGACAATTTGTAAGAACAATAAGGACCTTGAAATGACAATCGCTTCACGAAAACCGTTCGGTGGGAAACATTTGCGAAATAACACTTAAGAATCGCTCGAATCTAAAGTGTTGACGCACTGTGGAAATAAAACGCTGCGGTTGGAACGCTACGTTTCTATTCACTTATGTACGATTTCCACCAACCGACCCGCGTCGGAGTTCATTTCATACTGCTTAACAAAATTCAGGCTCCTGCAGAATAGATAAGGTTCATGTTTGCATGGAATTTATACTGCCTGGATCTCGGTTAGATTCGCGCGAATGCCGTTCCAAAAAGTATAAATTCCTTGCAAACATGAAGCTTATCTATTATGTAGAAGCCTGGTGGACACGACAGTGCCCCCGCCAAGACGAGGCAAGCGAAGCGCAAGGGAACTACCTACCTTTTCCCGAAGCGCTTCTTTATTTTTTTTTAAACAATTATATCAACGGTAGATTTATAAAACATAACAAAAAAGTTTCAATTGCATAGCTCTTATACTTTAGATTTTATGGATTACCACATATTTTGTAATTGTCGATGAGCGAGTTTTAAAGTTGCAACAATTCAATTAACGGTAAAAAACAGTCTCATAATTTAATATCACCGACGACCTGTCGAAGACTTTGCAGGCTTTAATGAGAAACCTGATAAGAGAAGAACCAGTTTAGCAGTTTGGTGGTTGCATAAAATAGTTGCAATAAAAGACGTGTATATTATAACTTGATCCTTCGGAATTTTAAAGCTGAATGTCTTCTGCCATATATTAATATCATACTCTTTAGCCCTCGTTCAAACCAAACTGACTGTCAGCCGCCGAAAGTGAGCGAACGCAGTTTATTGTATTTCCATTCATATTCACTTTTTCGTTCACATCTAACCGACGATACGTTATTACACTATGCGTAGCCGCTGACATTATTATATTATTATATACACACTACCGTTTATTTTCACGTTTACACTGGGGCTCACAGTGAGCCTGCTCACATTCGGCGGCTGACAGTCATTTTGGTTGAGCACGGCCTTAATACTACTCTATTATTGTCCTACTGCAAGGTCCCTTCTCATACTGAGATGGCACAAGGATTGATCACCACACTTGTTCAAAGCACATTTGTGATTTCAAACTTGTATTAATTAAAAGTTCTTTCCTCACCGTTGTCAGAGATATCCAACATAAACTATAGAAAGTGCATTTAATTTTAAAAAATGACATTGGTACTTGCCGGTACCCATAACCTCATGCATGAGAGGCAAGCACCTTAACCATAGACCATTAAGAAATAAGTAAGGAAGTAATTATAAAATAACTGTATTTCTAAACACCAAACATTATCTTCAACAGTACATACACAAAATACTTCCGAAATAATACAACGACGAGACAATAAATACTTATCTTTTAAACGAATATTAGCCATGGGAACCCTGTAACTGCCCATTTTGAGAGCATAATGACCCCATAGAGGTACGTATAGTTCACACACATTTAAATAATGTGCTTATTATCATCAGGAATACGGCTTCATGCTATCGTGTCTGCAATAAATAACGGATAACAAAAGATTGTGGTCTACTGTTCGGGTTATGAAAACTTGAAATCTGAATTGGACAGAACGTTGAATATCCAATTCTTCTTCTTTATCGTGTGGGCAGTAAGGTGTATTGACCCCCCTGGACACCCTAGTGTCAAAATTTTTAAACCGTTATCGATGTCAGACCAACACCAATATCCAATGACGTATTCAGATTTATTTCAGAGAAACATCGTAGTTATAGAAGACTACGGAATAGCCCAAATACAAAGTTGTCATTATCATGCACAGTCCGACTTCCCCCACTGTGGGTGAAGTCTAATCTAATCTCCCCGCTGCAGTGCCAACGTCATCTTGGTACTACCCGTGATAATCGGGGGCGCGGACTATGCGCCATGTGTATGTATGTGCTCTCAATTTATGGTGGTAGAAGAAACCGTTGAGTTTTAGTCTGTAAGAGTCCGACAATACCCTCCGTTTTACCCAGATGGAGTGTATCCATGAGGAGTTCCCAAAGATGAAAAAAAGTTCTACCCGAGATGCCCAAAATGTTGTCAGCCCATCTTGCCACCAGACGGTCAAAACGTTTTCTCCTCGTATTGGTCTTCAATCTATCACAGTTTTACTCCAACAATCATCACCGCGCGCTACTACTACTAAGCAGATCTTTTATATGTTTTCTACCACCTTGGTAGAAATTGTTATGATCAGCATGCCAAGTAGGTCGATTCTCGTTTCTAGTTATGTCATCACTATACAGATAAAATGGTGCTATCCATTGATGTGACAATCAAAGCTACCTTTGATATACTTACTCGGGGGAAATGATTTCAATGGCAGATCAAAATCTGCCATTTTCATTTTTTTTTTACCTAAAAGGTTTCTGTTTATTGAATCATACATGAGAACCTACATTTGCATTTTCTTGCACATTTTTTTCCATAAGGGACGAGTAAATCGATTGTTTTTTTTGTATATGGTTCAAAAATGCCTTGTGGTGTAATTCAAAATTAATTTGACTTTGACATCGAAAGGACGTTATGCCAGGACAAGCTGTAGTAAGGTGAGTTGATTTCCTGAAAGATTTGCTTTACTTTACAAAAGACAGTGAAAAAAGAAACATCTGCAGTGTAATGCTGTAGGAGTGTAGGTACATTAAATAGACGACAACAACAATCGAAGTACATTCCTGCTCAAATTGTCATCACGTAAATGATGTCAATTGTACAAACTTGCGGCATAATCGAATAATAGACATTACTATTCAACATTAGATGAGTACGAGTATCTGTTTCGAATATATCGGACAAACAAACAGACAAATTAAAGCTAATCACGTGTTTAGAATCACAAATATACGCGTGTGTGGAATAGAGTTTATGTATATAAAGCGCGGACTATTTATACAATGGACGAAAGTGTGCGGTCTTTATCAAATCAGTAGTAGTAATAATAGAGGTCTTTGTGAAGGAGCTCGTCCGGGGAAGTACTCTCACTATACCTATTTCTGCCGCAAAACAGCGTTGCTGTATTTCGGTTTGAAGGGTACCGGTGTAGTTACAGGCACATGAGACATTTTAACTTGATTCTGGGATGGCAACGCATCTGCAAGGCCTCTGAATTGCAGATGTTTGTAGGCAGCGTTGACCACTTGACATCAGGCGGGCCGTCGGCTTGTTTGCCATAAATTATAATGACATTAAAATAAATCAGATACATCCATATCCAGTAAATTCGTACAGACATAAAAAAGCTTTACCTTTTGCCACTAAACGTCGCGTCGTTCACGCCTAGTGCGAAGACTCGAAGCCTATTACGAAAGCTTTATCGCAGCCTATCGATAATAGAGCAAACGATCGAAAGTCCCACGACGCACACGCTGTGCTGTTATTGTTATGCTACATGGAGAAATTCTATAAAACTTGTACCTAGAAGCATTGGAATAATATAATCTATTCTGAAACAATTGTTTATCCCCAAGAGCACTAGCATTTCACTTGTCCCCATTTGTGTATAATGAAAATTTCATTGATGTTAAATCTACGAATACAATGTTACAAGTCGTTCAAAACTTTACATTAAAAGAGGGCTAGAGTAAAATATATTAACAAAAAATAAAAAATGTAAAATAAATTAAATGTCATCTGTAAATAAGTATTTTAATCGAATAAATGATCATTTCCTTTAACATTCATTCGTAGACTTTATAAATTAGCTACACATAAAATTAAAGAAATCTTTGTTCTTATAACAAAAAAGCAACTGTCTTTCTGTTTACCTAAAAATAAAAATACCGGTAGTTAAGCATGCAATTTCCTGATTGCATTTATTTAAATAGGTTTTTTCTTCAAATTAATGAGACATACATAGAACAGCGCTTTATTTGGCGTGAAATTATTTTCTGTTGGGGTTTACCCTCGGCGGTAGGTGTTGTGACCGTGAACTACAAGTTAAGTTTTGACGCAGACAATGTAAAGATAGTATTTGGTTGTTGATGTTTTAAAACAAAAGGTGTTGTTGTTTGTAAACAAAACCATCCATATAATATAATTAAGAGGTAGTTTGTTTTTTTTAGGTAATAGGTAATCTCCGAAAATACTGATCCGATTTCAAAAATTCTTTCACCAATAGCTAACAGCAAAGTAAAGCAAAGTCTTTAAGATTACACAAAATGTAAACTGGTTATTTTGCAATTCATATACTTTCTAAGGTTTATCTTATTTTTAGGTCCCATGTAATAGGGGGCGAGCCTATTGCCATACGCGAGACTGATATTATATTATTATAAACTAGGCACAGGTGAGTAAGGTCAGGTTACCTAACACAAGACGCCAGACCTATCTGGATATGATGGATGACGACATGGTCACGTCAGTAAAAGGGCACGTACCTTATAGTGTGACGTCTGGCACATAGGGGAGTCAAACTTGATCGTCACGTCTTTGCTCTTGCGAAAACCGCATTTAAATAGTTACTAAACGATCGAACCGTATTAAAAAAATTGTATTATAGTTTGCACGATAAGACTGAAAGATCAAGGAATTTTATTGATAAGTAAACCAGGTTCTGCCCGTAACTTCCAGAATTAGCACAATAACCCACGAAATAGTGTATTACACGACCTAGAAAAGTGTAACCTCGAATAACACGTCCGCGTAAGTTTACCACGAAAAACTTGAAACAGAAAAACGGGATAAAGAGTAATCAAATTCTTTATTGCGTTCTAAGTGTAGGTATTTTTTTTTTTAATTTTGACAATGTGTATGAAAGGTATCGTATATATTCATTTAGATCAATGTCTACATACATTATGTGTGCAAAATTTCAGCTTCATTCAGCCATTACAGCGTGAAAGAGTACCAAAAATCAATCCATTCATCCTTATTCCTACAAACTTATGAGTTTATTCTATCCTACAATAGGATAGTATTAATCCTGATGTTAGCAATTAAGTATGACGTAAGCTGGCCTGGCCATAGTGGTATTAATAATACTACTAATATAACACCTAATAAATACAGTAATAAGGTTTTTATTAGAGTACCAAACAGTAATAAAGTTGAAACAAAACGTATTATATATATAGAGAAACTTGTATAAAGTTGCCTTGAGTTGAATTAAATTAATAACATCCTCAATAAAATGTGCAATTCGGACTGCAATTCTTTAATAATTGATTAATGAGTGAAATCAATGTACATGTGTATTTGTTATAAAGTCTATGCGTGATATAGCCTCTAATTATGCACGCTAGTGTATTAAGCCCTAAAGTAATCACAATCAATCTTTATGTTCCTTGAGATAACGCAAAGATTATCATATTAAAATCATTAGTTATTAATACATAATTACTAATGATTATTTGAAGTTACTGCGAGGTGAGCATGCATGCTTCATAGAAATAAATGGTTAATATCTGTCTGACCCGTTTTATAAATGATTTTGGAAATATAACACTAATACGAGTTGTTTTAATTTTCCTTTTATTAATATTTTAAATTAAAAATAATACAAAGATTTGTCAAGTTAGGTTTGTTTTGCTAAAAAACAACTAACCCACGTCCAAATTCCTGCTATTTTTCAAAATTACTATCATGATTTTGGGTATTTAAAGATGATTTGTTTTAAACGCCTTTAGCGTATTGAAGTAGTTTATCATACCTAATTAACAATTAATTTAAAATACGAGAGATTGACTGACTCAATTTGGCAGAACTAAGGTATATTAAACTTGCTTACATAGTTACGTAAAACAAAAAGCGCACGCCTCCACTCAATGTCACATTACTAAAGATCCTAAAAGAGATAGCATCGCAGGAACAAGATAGAAAGATAAAATACACACAAACGTATGTACACTATGCGATAAAAAAAAAACTTCCGTTCGTAAAACAAAGGATTTTCGAAATTCACACACTAATTCAAAATATAAGAAACAATACGTTAAGGTCAAACATAACGTCAAAATATAAATAATTTATGTTTATTTTACACATAAGTAGTAAAATATTTCGTAAATTGATAAGATGAAAAGACACAAAGTGATTGGTTTGACAATATGTCATTGAAATATGAATCATTTTGGATTTTGCGCATTCCTATGTCCATTTTCTGTGAGGTTAAGTTTCGTAACCTATTGGTATAGTCATTCTTGGATTTTGGAAGATCTGTCATCGCTAATCCCCTGAATAAATTATGCAAAGTGGATAATTTAAAAACAAGTTAAGGACAATGAATGGAAAACGATTGCCAAATATTATTTTCTTAAGTTAACGCTGGGTGGTATAGGAGCATGTAATAAAACCAGGGTAAAACTTTCGATACATTGTCCCTTCCACACCGTCTATTAAGGCGTTTTTAGCTCATTTAGGATGGGGCTTAAACCAATATACAATTTAGTTCAACTAAGCTAATATTATACGATAGCTTCTTCATCATCATGTCAGACTTAGGACGACTGCTGGATAATGGGGCTTTCCCATAGATTTCCAAAAGGACCAGTTGGAAACTATATATTTATATATTTTTTATTCAGCGTATATTTATTGTAATAAATCTCAAATCTTCATTGCAATCTATAATGCTTTAAGCATAAATATGTTAATATAAAAACAAGAAAATGTGGTAGTAGGACGAATGATTCTTGGGTGGATGGTGAAGTGAAAGAGGTTGTAAACAAGAAGAAAGAGGCATGGCTAAACGTGTTAGCCTGTAAGGCCCAAAGTAGAATGAATCAGGCAACGGATATGACAGATGATTTAGAAAGAGTGAAGAAAAAGTACACCGAAATGAAAGCGAAAGTGAAAGAGATTGTAAAAAAGAAGAAGGATGAGAAGGAAGAAAAGTATAACAGGAAGTTCGCTGATAACTTCAGGGCCAATGTTAAGCTGTTCTGGAAACAGGTAAGATTGGCTCGAGGGGTGACAGGAACATCAAATATGAACGTTGTAAGAGCAGAAGATGGATGCTTATTGAGTGAAGAGAGTAAGGTTTTGGAACGCTGGAAGAGATATTTTGAAAGTTTGTTTAGTGATCACGATAGTGTGCAAGGAGTGGGCAACTGGGCGGAAGCCAGTTTTGAAGACCCAAACTCAGAAATAGATGAAGAGAATGAAATAAAGATGGATGAGATTGTAAGAGCATTGAGAGGTATGAAAGTTGGCAAAGCTGCAGGCTATGATAGAGTGTCTGTCGAAATGTTGAAGAATGGTGACGGGGTGGTAGCAAGCCTGTTGCACCTTATCTTTAATATGTGTTGGAGGTATGGCCGTGTACCGGATGACTGGTGCAAGGCTGTAATTGTTCCACTGTATAAAGGTAAAGGTTCGCAGCAGGAGTGTAAAAACTACCGCGGCATTAGTCTTCTAAGCGTTGTCGGCAAACTATATGCGAAAGTTTTAATTAATAGGGTGACAAGACTGACTGATGAGAAAATATGGGATGTGCAAGCGGGATTTAGAGAGGGAATGGGCTGCATGGATCAGATCTTCTCCTTAAGGTGCATAGCCGAAAAACATCTGGCAAAGCACAAGAAAGTCTACTGTGCTTTCGTAGACTTGGAGAAGGCCTATGACAGTGTGTGGAGGGAAGAACTGTGGTCGACTCTATCAATGTATGGTGTGAACGGGCGCTTGATACGAGCACTGAAATCTTTGTACAAAGATTCCAGTGCTTGTGTTAGGATAAATGGGGCATACACTGACTGGTTTTGCATCTCAAGAGGTGTAAGGCAGGGTTGTGTAGCGTCTCCTTGGCTGTTCAACCTATACATGGATAGTTGTTTGGCGGATTTGAAAGATCAAATCAAATCAAATCAAATCAAATCAAATCTGTCAATCAATCAATGAATGAGTTACCTGTCAAATGCCTCTTATACGCAGACGATCAAGTTCTTCTTGCATCGTCGGCGGAACAGTTGCAAGACATGGTAACGTTAATGAATGAAGCGTTTAAAAGAAAAGGAATGAATATAAATGTGAACAAGACGAAAGTGATGGTTTTTGAAAGAGAAGAGGATGTATCGGTGTGTGATGTGAAAATAAATGATGTGAGTGTGGAGCAAGTGAATGAGTTTGTATACTTGGGCAGTATGTTTACAAGGGATGGAAAGATTGATGCTGATGTGGAAAGGAGAGTAAATGCGGGAAATAAAGTGAATGGTGCCATACATGCGGTTGTAACCAACCAGTCGATGTCCAAAAAGGCTCGACTGGCTGTGCATAATGGCGTGCTGGTGCCTACACTTATGTATGGAAGTGAATGTTGGGTATGGCAAACGAGGCATGAAAGTAGGATTAATGCTGTGGAGATGCGTTCCTTGCGAAGTATGTGTGGTGTAACTTTGAACGATAGAGTGAGGAATGAGATTATACGAGAACGTTGCGACTTAAAAGAGGATGTAGTGACAAAGGTTCAAAAGGGTATGCTTAGATGGTTCGGTCATATTGAGAGGATGAGTGAAAGGCGACTAACAAAAGGTATTTATGTGGCAGATGTGAGTGGCAACGTAGGGAGGGGACGCCCTAGAAAGACCTACCCTGACCTTATTGGTGAAGTTCTTCAGAAAGGTCGGGTGTGCAGTACTCGTAACCGGCGTGCTTGTATGACCAGATGTATGAACGTGAACGAGGCGAAAGTAGTATGTAAGGATCGTAGCAGGTGGCGTTCTGTGGTTTCTGCCTACCCCCATGGGAAAAAGGCGTGAGTTTATGTATGTATGTATGTATGTATGTATAAAAACAATTACGGGCCCTTTTCGAACAAACTTTTAAATGAGTAGAAGAGAGAAAGAGGGCTTTAATAATTTCCCTAATTAGTAAACTAGCCTGTCCTAAAATTAGGCTGTTTAACAGCCAATGTGCCAAATTTTATTCAGATACGTTCTACCGTTTTGGCGTGGTCGAGTAACAAACATCCATCCATCCATCCAAACATTCGTATTTTTGAATAGTTAAAAACTAGAATATAACTAAGACATTACGTATGCAAATGCACCCCACCTATATTAGCTCGATTTAAGTTTTTAACAACAGATTTGTTATAAATCTAATAAAGAATGACTGCAGTCCACCTTGACATACAATGCCTTTTTGAATTTTTAAGCATTTCATTAATAATGCAATAATTTTTTTCTTTCCTATTGTCATTTTGGTGCCATTACTCGTATCAGGCTCTTTTGTTTAAGCTGCGTATATAGATATTGCTTCAAATTCAACTCAAACTTGTCAAAGTCAAAGCATATTATTTCAATAAGATTTACAGGCACTTTTGAAGTATCAAGAAGTTACAGTTTAAAGTTGAAGCTCGTTGCTCGTTAGGGAACGTACGTCTCTATGGAGAAGAACGAGCAAGAAACTCTATGGACACTCTTATTGAACTTAACGTGTTATAAAGCCCGCATCGAAATTTTCATGATACACATGCATCAGGGTTTTTTTTTACCGATGGGAAATCTTCAAATAATTCTCCCGCTCATAGTGTCAGACTTTTACTGAATAAAACCCATCCATGTTCCTTCTTGTGTCCTTCACGTCCCGGGGGCGCGGTATCTCTTTCGAACAACCTGCGGGTTGGTGGCCCAATAACACGCAGCCAGATGTATCAGGATGAAAATAATAATGATGAATATTATCAAACTTTTCAAATTCTGTTCAAAATGTAAAGAACAGCTAGTTTTTTTTTAAATATTTCAGTATTCGTTTAATAATGAAAGTGGTCCATATTCATTAGTACTTTCACCCTCTGAAAGGTCTGGTGGTGAGTTGAATTGATAGAGGAATATGCTCTTAAGAAGTCATGCCTAATTGCTAGTTTGAATAACAAATACAAAAGATATCTAAATGTGATAACTGTTGTTTATATATTTCGTTATGCAGGATACTTTTAACCATAAAAATATTCCAATGAAAATTACCTTACTGAAAACTGAAAACATGAAGTTCTATGAACAAATATAAATAAACTAAAATCACAGCCAATTGTATAACAAATTCCCTACATAATTACGAAACCCTACATAATCTAGAATCTTGGAATAGAACAAACTAAAACATAGACAAGCATCAGTTTATCATACCGCACAAGTTGCTTGTAAACTGAAACTCGTTCTAGTGTAGGCGACGAGCATTTGAGCAAGCACTTGCAGACACTATCACTTCAAACGTTGTAAACATCGATTTAAGAAGAAAGACAGAAGCGGGACTTGACTAGTGAATTTTAAGGTACAGTTAGCGATGGAAAACTTTTAACCCTTCAGATTTTAAAATTAATGAGCTCAATATTAAAGGAAACACAGCTTGGATGAAAAATCGAGATAAAATTATAAACTTTAAGCTTTTATGTGAAATAATGAAAAGCAGTGTAATGTTTAATTGGCTTTTGTTGCTGACCGATTTATAATCATGTATTGTGATTTAACGTTATATCACCGTCTACTAGAAACATCATAACACAGCCCAATCTTTTAAATTTATTAAAACCAGCTTTCTTTCTTATTTTTCTTTCATGTGGCCAACAAAAATATTTACGGTGGATGTAGCCCGTACAAATTTTGTTTTCCTAGGTTGTACGCAACCTAGCCTACTTCCAAGTAAAGGTAGGTTGGCCTTATTCCTTCTACTTCTCTCATTGTTTTGTCTCATCTTTCCAATTCTCTCATCGTATGGAACCATCTTCTTCTCCTCCACCTGGCACGACCCCATTTAACCGTGTCCGGGCTCCTTTGTTTCATATTCTCTTCTTTAATGCCTCTTCAAAATATATCCAAATTCCTTACTCCTGACAAATAGAGCAGTGATCATTGTGACGATGATGATGATGCTATCTTGTTGATTTTGGTCACAGCGACTATAATTCGGACTTCTCTTCAATGTGGTTAGCATAGATATGCTGCTCTTTTAAATTATCATTGTCAATGTTCTAGTTTACCTACAACCGGCTCTCATCTTATGTCCAGCAATAAGCAAAATACCTCTCCAAGGAAGAATGATGACATATCCTCCGTAGATTCCGTAATCCACGAGGCTGTTGCTGTCACACTGTTCGATGTTGCGAACGACTTCAAGATAACTATTACTCATTTACTTACTTAACGTCTAGCTTACGTGCCGAAGCTCTTGTTGAGGTACATATTATAATTAGCATTTTGACGTAGACACCGTGGCAAAATAGATTGAGAAAAAGCCTTTTCCTTTTAGTACTAATTATATACATAATCAATATTAATACCAGCCGATTTTTGTAAGACTGTGGGTGAAAAAAATATTCTCATATATTGAAGATACGAGCATTGATCTCTATACTTGCTCAATGCAGATTGGCAATCAGATTTATATTAATTGTAAGTCCAGATTTCCTCTCGATATTTTTCTTCACCAATGTCACTATCACCTATTATCACCCCTATAAGCCTTCTGCGGGTTGTTCGAAAGAGATACCGCGCACCCGGAACGCAAAGGGCACATGAAGGAACATAGACGGGTTTTAGTCAGTAAAAGTCTGACACTCCCTCCCGCCCCGCCCAGGGCGGGGGAAGTTATTTGATGATTTCCCGTCTATAAAAAAAAAAACCCTATAAGCCTTATAACCCAACGGGCCCTCACGACATGACGACCATCAATATTACTCCAATCAAAATTGACTCTTATAAGTAAAGCCTAAGTATATAACTCAAGTACTAAATTGCTAAGCCTAAAAACATTAAAAAATCATTCTTCAATTAATCAATAAAATCCTGTAGATAACACGAAACTGCTAATATATGCTAATGGAACTGTAATTGCATGTAACTGATATGCTTGTTTTGTATGCGCAAACACGAAACACGGGTCATTAAAAAAGATATCGATTGTTAAAGAACTTATAACTAAAGATATACATAATACCATCTGGATACCATCACGCCTGTATTGTCCGAAGGATTAGGAGAGGTGTACCAATCTAGACCCACAGTTCGACGGTATGTTTAGGTTCCTTGTAGGGGGTGAGCCTGTTGCCATTAATCGGGCACAAGCCTCAGTCCGAGGTGCTAATGAAAATGTCATAGAAAAACCTAATAACGCTTTGCTCGATCTGGTAATCGAACCTAAGACCTCTAGCAGTCGCGCTTAGAACCACTAGGCTAGCGAGGCAGTTAACTATTAACATTATTTCATCAATTACTTTTTTGGATATTTTACCATAGAATTGTCAATCAAAGTCCTTTAAACTAGAATGAACAGCGGTAACCATCGAGTCAAAAAGCTGAATCAACACATTTTTGCATAATCAGTAGCAAGATTTAGAATGTTTACTTGCAATCCTATGTTACTCGTAAAATCAAAGTCAAATCGTTTATTTCAATTAGACCATTAAAAGGCACTTTTGAATGTCATTTACAAGACATTATTTTAATCTATTTGCATCTTATAAGAGTTAGTTTCATATGTAAAATAATGGACGAGAAACTCGCAATCTTACTCTTGAAA
The DNA here is from genome assembly GCA_932526535.1 of Caradrina clavipalpis. Classification (NCBI taxonomy): domain Eukaryota; kingdom Metazoa; phylum Arthropoda; class Insecta; order Lepidoptera; family Noctuidae; genus Caradrina; species Caradrina clavipalpis. Next base: position 1,409,655 of record OW052096.1, read on the forward strand.
AAAATGTTTTACCATAATTTATACAGATATATTAACCAACTAATTATAATAATGCGAATGTGTCTCATATCGCCAATCCGATTTGCCTTGAGGAAGCGTGGTGTTCAGTGCTCATGCCTTCTTTGTATGAGAAGAGGCCTTTGCGATTCAGTTGGCTAATAACAGGCTGATGTTATATTATTAAGAATGCGAAGACTATGTAATTAAAGGTGATTTGTCCACAAGGTGGACAGACGACTTGATAAAGACCGCAGGAACATGCTGGATGCCAATCACCTCCAACCGGTCAGTTTGGAAATCTATGGGCCTATGTCCAACAGTGAACGTCTTACGGCTGATATGATGATGATGATGATGGAATTAAAATACAAACGACTGTAAATACACTGCAAAAGGTACAAAGTCCTATAAATTATAGTTCACCCCGTCTGCAGTACCTTCTCAAAATAAGTAATGTAAACGAGTAATCAAAACTTCCGATAATTAAAGTGGCAGTCGTCTGTAGCCGTTCTATTGTTTCATGGATGTCTTAATCTGCCCTTCACCTCTGTTGTATGTCCTCAAGGATTCTGGTAAATGATCTCTTAAACCTACTAATGTCTATTAATCCTTGGATTAAGAAGATTTAAATATGACAATAACATTTTACGAATACTAGCCCATTACTGCCTCACTGTTGGGCAAAGATCTCTTCTCGTTCGAAGAAAGCAAGAGCATTTATCATCACGCTGGCTCAAAGTGAACTGGCTATTTTAGACTTATATTTATTAAAATTTAGGTTTCCTCACGATATCTTCCTTCACCGATATCACATAATGTGGCCAACCAAGATAGACTTAAAAATTACATAGGAACTGAAACAAACACGTATGGTACTTACACCCATCATTTCTGAAATACTAGTTTGAGCTTTTTTATTTCTGTAATCTTAATTACTTTGTGTAGTATGCTTTTAAAGCAACCTGACATACGCAAATCAAATAAAATATTTTTGCAAATAAACGGAACGTGTTTAAACGATCTCTATCTTTTGTAATTAAACACCCTCTTAAACTAACGTTTACTGCTTTACATGTTATTATCTAAACTAAATTACCAAATAAACACACAATGCACATCATAATTAGTTCATGCACCTCATTAATAAAAAAAACAAACAAATTATTCAAGAAAAGTCCAAGGATAACGTTCAAAAACTTGTTATATGCGACGAAAACGTATAGAATAGCCGAGTACGCCACTAAACTGCAACATACAAGCCAAACATGAGCACAGCAACCTTGAGGCCTTACAAAGGAAAAGCATTCACAGATCGGCATTAGATGATTACGTTAATTATATTTAAATTATATCATTGCTAGCGAACCGGTCGCTACGAATCTCGGCGTAGACAGATATAGAGCATTTCGGCTCGCTCGATTCCGAACCCCCTCAAAAGCGAAAGTGTAACATGGTCCTATAGACTGCCGCCATTTTTTTTCTTCGCTCGGCCGCTCTTACCGCATATATATAGCGAAGCTACGAACGATCACGCATCATTCGCATTCAGGACTTCGCTGACTTCAGTGCAACCTACTAGTGCAGCATCATGAGGCACATGGTGTGTTCGAACTTTACAATACTCAACATTACAAAAAATATATTAAGTGACAGTGCAAATAATAATTAAAAATCCCGTAGGATTGTGACAGTGCCTGGATATGCAAAACCCCCTTGTCCCACTTTTAACATTTTACGCAACAAGGAAATTGCGTACTTAGTGTGTAGTTGTCTGCGCCAAAGTTAACTCGACCACTCATTAAAACAACGAGGCTCGAAGCATATTTGCACCAGATAATTAGTCAACTGCGATAATAACTTTCGATTCTATTCTTACAATCACATTTGTTCCAGTTTTCGTATTAATCTTTGCCTTTTTGTTGACAGCTCGTGGCCGCCAGTCTGGTGGCTCTCTTGGCCTTCTCTTATGCAGAAGAAGCCAAGGCGGCAGAAAAAGAAGTGGCAGTGACCGACAACAAGGAAGCTGCGGCGGACGACAAGAAGCACGAGAAGAGGGGAGTGTATGATATCGGACTCGGCTACGGACACGGTGGTGGTCACGGAGGCTTCGGCGGAGGCTTCGACGGAGGTTTCGGTGGTGGTTACGGAGGCGGCTTTGGCGGTGGTTACGGTGGACATGACACCCACTCCCACAAAACCATCACTGTGGTCAAGAATGTCCCTGTCCCCTACCCAGTAGAGAAACACATCCCCTACCCGGTGGAGAAGAAGGTGCCCGTGCCCGTCAAGGTGCACGTTCCCCAACCCTACCCCGTGGTCAAGCACGTTCCTTACCCAGTCAAGGAGATCGTGAAGGTACCCGTACATGTTCCCCAACCCTACCCAGTTGAGAAGAAGGTGCCCTACCCCGTCCATGTGCCAGTAGACAGGCCCTACCCCGTCAAGGTGTACGTACCTCAGCCCTACCCCGTTGAGAAGAAGATCCACGTCCCCGTCAAGGTTCATGTCCCCGCTCCTTACCCAGTAGAGAAGAAAGTACCCTACCCCGTAAAGGTACCCGTACATGTACCCCAACCCTACCCCGTGTACAAAGAAGTGCCCTACCCTGTCAAGGTTCCCGTCGACAGGCCTTACCCCGTGCATATCCCCAAGCCTGTGCCTTACCCAGTTGAAAAGCCCGTACCCTACCCAGTAGAAAAACCTGTCCCCTACCCCGTAAAGGTCCATGTTGACAGGCCCTACCCCGTCCATGTTGAGAAACCCGTGCCCTACCCCGTCAAGGTGCCAGTGCCAGCTCCCTACCCCGTTGAGAAACACATCCCCTACCCCGTCGAGAAGCCCGTGCCTTACCCCGTGAAGGTGCCCGTCGACAGGCCCTACCCCGTCCACATTGAGAAACACGTGCCAGTCCACATCGAGAAGCCCGTGCCCTACCCAGTGAAAGTACCAGTCCCCGTTGTTGTCGGTCACGGACACGGCCACGAATATGGCCATCATGATAGCTACTAAGGCTGCAGGGAGCAGATACGTCTGAATGTGATACATAAATATAAGCTTAGCACTAATACGAACGGGGGACGTGTAATACCCCGGCATTGGATAGTGGTCGTGCTACCAGATCCAAGGAACTCGTATTTCACGACCCGCGATCAAACGCACTGAACTAAATACTCTATTAGTTTACTTTTTTGTTATTTTTTTTTTAATCGGTTGAAGTTACGTTTGAGTTTATGTACCTGTTATATTAAGACGAAAAAATGATGTTTTTGAATTTCCTTTAATTTTGAATGAACGAACTGATTGTGAAAATAAATGGCCAAGCCAATTATGATAATTATGTCCGTTGTATTAATTCGTCCATTGTCCCTGTGTAATTGGGTGTAACGTTATGGGTCTGTAAGTAAATTTTACGAAATACGAAATAATATGACCCAGATAGAGGCATCGCAAGCGGATAGCCGCTAGTTACGCGGGTGACGAAACCTGGTACATTTTCACTCTTGACAATATACATGCGGTGCGGCGGTACGCGATCTTTGTTTTGCGTAATGTGCCGCGATATTACGCGAGCGTAATCTCACACGATTACAATTAACTACAATGTTCTATTAGTATTTATTAGCGCACAGCAATCAATAACACAGAAACCTGTTTGAACACAGCAGTGGAACCTCTCTGCGATCATAAATTCATTGCATAAAATTACCAATTCGTCGAGCATCCATTTGTCAAATTGCAGATTGATTACTAACTTAACGCTGATCTTTCAAAATCAGTATTAGGTACTTGATTTACGACGCATGTTTTGTGAGCATTAAGTGTTGCGAAATGTCATTACATGCGGCGGTTGTTCAGTGTCAACATTACTGCGACAAAATGTTCGCTCGCTGACTTTACGATAGTGATATTACCTCTTAAACCTCATTTTACGTAAGCTTTGTTTTTAAATGTTGGAAAACAATTCCATTGGTATCAATAAAAGTACTTTTAAGATGTTATTGCTAAATAAAAGTTCAATTAGCCTTTCGGTTTTGGTAAACGGTAATAAAAACTTTACATCTGATGATGAAATGAAAAATTGTGTGTAATGCGAAATATTTCTCATCGCACTCACGTAGAAGTAATTTTAAGTGCAATAAGTGGCTACTTACCGCACTGGTGTGACACATAATGCAAGTTGACGATACAGTGTGCATTTTCACAGTATTTAAAACCGTGTTAAGCAGCTTATGCATTGAGATGAAATAGTCAGGAAATCTCTGCGTAAGGAAATGTTGTTACCTACATTATGCCATGAGAATTCTTGAGAATAGTTCCTTCTTCATAATGAATGGAGACTAGAAATAGTGTATACACATTCCTTTAAACCTTGGCCAACATGTACGACGAACGACTGACAAATCATTTCGGAACACAAAAAAATTCACAATTCTCTTCTGGTTGTTCATGATCTATAAAACTAATGTCACCTTACTCGTAAATCTAGAAAAGAAAGGATGTGCTACACTTTTTCAAGATTAATATAATACGTAATACTTCATTAGCGTAAAAACGGAATAAATAAATAATTAGTTTTGAATAAATTATCTATATTAGTTGTAACCCTGAACTTATTTCCAGCCATTACCAATATAATTAAGATAATATTCCTTGTATAACATGAATTTGATTGTTCTAAATTCATTAAATTAAATTTAGTTCAAACATAATATTAATTAAAATAACTCTTTTTTATGAACGCATATCGTAAATTCGTTTAGTTTTATGTATGCAATTTTATGCAACGTAGAATTTTGTACTGTTACTGCTATTCTCAATTGATGTTATTTGCTAATACAGTAGTAGTTTTTTGGGTAGTATTCATTAATTTTATTATAATGGGAAAGCTATTCAATGTTTCTATTTTGACTCTCACTTGCAATATAAATTGCAAATATGTTGCATTGTATTTTGCCAATTGGATGTCAATTTTGTTTTATGTCATTTAGGCGTCAAGTCTTTATCTACTGTTGCATCTTCGTAGTATTGGATTCTAGCTCTTATTTTTCTAAAGTTCTATTTTAAACTTTCTTGTTGGTTTTATTACCTAAAATCAAGACTTTTTATGAAGCAAGTCCCCCAAAATTAGGCAAGGCGCCTATATCAATACTAAATCGATTTCAGAATGAATAACTTATTGCCATTATAAAATTGTATCGACATCTTTAACGATATATTCTTTTATATTACAATCGTCATTATAATAATAAATATTAATGAAATTGCCTATTGCTCTTATATTAACAAATATTTGCCTAAAAATACTGTTAGTTTATCTTTGATAAAGTTGTTAAAATTATGCTGTAATTTTATAACATTTTATTGACTCCTTTTGTGATGTCAAAGACACGTTGAATGCCCGATGATCGAGTGAAGCAACAGTATTAATCATTATTTGACATTTAAAGTTTTGACATATTACACATCCTTATTAACAAGCATTATTCAGAATTATGATTGTTTGCTTATTTAAATTTTAGAGGATGACGAATTGGAATAGGAGAAATGCAAGAAGAGATTTTATAAAAGGTGGAAAGCATGACTTTAGGAAATAACGTAGGTAATTAAGAAGAAGAAAGAGTTAGTACCCGTAAATAAGCTGATCTTGGAGGTGTAGATGCAGAGTAAAATGCAAAAAGAGGAGAAGGATTGTAAAGGACAAGCCCCTTATAGACAATTAACAATATTTTCTCAGCTCTTATTGTAGTAAACAGATGATAATTAACAAAACTGGGACTAAAACTAGGTGAGCAAAGTGAGGCGGAACTACATTCGACCAGCATAAATGAAGCAGTTGAAGTCAGGTTTAAAAGCATGTATGTCAAAATATGTGCGTCATAATCTATGATTGCTTATGAGGCTATAAGGTTTATAACCTTATAAGCAATCATCAGATAGCCTTTTCATAATGTCAACAGTCCACACCATGTGTGGTATATTATCATGTGCCATAGAGACCTACTCTGGCCTTTTTAGAAAGAAGCTTTCGTAAAATGGAAGGATAGCAGTTTACTGCTACCTACTTTGGTTATTATAGTTTACGGTCTTAAAAGATAATTGGAGAACAGCCTATTTTATTTGACACTTCACTATTTATTTATTTATTTAAACTTTATGCAACAAAAAGTACAAAGGCGGAGTTAATGCCTTAGGCCGCCTTTGGTTGAGTGGTAGAGAATTCTACCACTCAACCAAAGGTGGTGAAGAGATAACATGGTAGGTGCACTATCACAGCGGTATTTACCAACAAGATTCAAAGATGGCGACTGTGTGAAAATTACAGATTTTGGACACTAATAAAACACCTTCAGTACACTAACCTGCAAATTCATTAAACGTTACAAATAAGATTCAAAAATAAAAATAAATAAGGTCATAATATACTACTTTTCAAAAATTATGGTTTGGAAAAACATCCTCGCCTTGACCGAGCATGTTTAGAAACAATTTGATTTTGGTTTTGCAATCTAATCATAAAAGAACAAGAGGACAATGATATTGAAGATGTTAGAACGATGCAAGCTGTTTTCAGACTTAGCATCATTAAAATAAGGTGCAAAGTAGTACACTGCTACCACTTAGGTAGGTAGATATTAGACAATCAAAAAGGTTTAACTTAAGTCTTCAATACCTACATCATAATCGACATCATCACCGTCGCTTACTATTCCCGCAAAGAGATCAAAAAGCCTAAGATTTTTATTGTAAATTTTTCTACAGTGCATGAAGTACGAAATGTCAAACATTGCGCCACACCAACAATTTTCTGTTTCTTTCATTATAACAATTACTTCAAGGAATTTGTAGTAATTCTCATACATATCACGCATTTGAAGGTCTTAGATACAATTACCTGTTGCAGCAATACTTAATGTAGGAATTAATGACAACTTGCGTTTGTTGACGGTCGCCTATTTTGGTAATAATGGCAATAACCTCCTACATCCATTTATTTTTTAACTTAGAGACAAAGAGCCTATGAACAGTGCAACATTGGGCGCTTTCGGGTTGACCGTGGACGTAAATCCTGGGGTAGTACGTGTAGACTGCACGGGGGTATATAGTGTGTATGGGGATAAGGTTTTCTGCAGGAGAGTGGAAATGATCAAAGCGACTCCCGTGCTCCGGCCAAAGATAGCTGGAGGAACATCGTGGGGTCTGACACACCCCTGCGACTTCCCGAGGCGGAGACACCCCAGGAGGAATATTTGAGATCAGGATTGAGGATTAGCCCATGGAAAAAAAATGGGATAGGTTCTAAAGATTCGTAAGAAATTAACGAGAATTTATATACCAAACAAGCCATCATTAAAAATTCAGAATGTAACATTTCAGAATACTTTGCGGCCAGACGATTATGAAACGTAAACTGGTTGAGCACAGACAATCAGATAACCCAGCATTATCGGACAGTGTGCCAATGCACTTACAAGCCGTCACATATCTGCAATCATGTGTGGCTCCTTCCAATTTAGCGTCAGTGTACACTGGAGGGAGCAACTTTGGATTAAACAAGGCTGCCTCTATTTGGAAAACGGCTTTGCCTCGGGCAACCGATATAGATTCGGTTGTAATAATAGTTTGGGTTGAAATGTAATCGATACCCAATGCTTTTATTCCGTAACCAAATTGTAAATTGCTACAGCTTAAAACAATTCCACCCATTAATTCAAAGCTGATTTTTGGGGCCCTATGCTAATACTACAGGGGGTCCTACGTATTCAATCAAATCAATTGTCATTATTTAAAAAAACTGACAGCTATAATGATGGATACGGCACGTATAGGAAACAAATTAGAACAATAGTAGTCCATTACATTAACAAGTAGGCTAAATTTATCATTACAGTCGAAGTTAAATTATAGCCATAGCCAAAGGCGATGGCGTGACGGAACGGAGAATGTAGTAGTTATGGTTTTTTTTTAGTGGGGGCTGGGGGCCCTTTACATTTATGGGGCCTTGGGCCCAAAAACCCTAGATCCGTCCCTGTTCCAACCTAACTTCACTTGTACATGTGCCTCGTCGAAAGTCGACAAAACGCCTCCAAACGAAGCAAGCTCTAATGTCAAACCTCCTTTAGCGCTTGATAATTAAGCTGTTGCTAATCAACATTCCAAGCATTCTAGTTATCTGAGACTACTAGTATTTCTAGATACTTTATAGATCGGGTGGGTTGCTTCTCAAGTATTCGTTACCTAATCATAATTTCTATGTTATGTGTATGACTTTCTTTTTAGTGTCATAAAAGGCACAAGGGAATGTCGGAATAACTTGATATAAACCAAAAGAGGTCAATGTGGCAATATTTTATGGGTCTGTTCCTCATAATCTAAGTCTTGATACTTGCTAAATGAGCAAAAAGTAAAACCTAGTAGTTTTTAGCTTTTAGGTAGAAGTGATGACAAATATACGCAATGTCAAATTAAATTAGTTAAAAATCGATAATCGTAATATTAGGTACTAATATTATACAGGTGCAGACTTTTTTAGTTTATTGGAACGCGCTAATCTCCGGAAGTATTAATCTAATTATGAAAATTCTTTCGTTATTAAGAAGCAGCGTTATTCATTATTTTATTGTAAACATAATTAGGGGATCCAGACAATTCTCGCAGACAAAGCCCCGCGTAAAATCTTGTTTTATATTCATCATCATCGGCATCATCATCATATCAGCCTATAGTCGTCCACTGCTGTACGTAGGCCTCCTCCAAAGAGCGCGATGGATGGTTGGCGCTTTTTGGGGGTGGCCTACGTACAGCAGTGAATAATATTAATGTAGTAAAATTAAAGAAAATATTTTCTAAAAACGCAACGAAAATATTTTCAAATAACTAAATCTGATTACAAAGTCAACGACCCTTTAGCAGTACAGTCACAACCAAAACTCCATAATACCACAAACAAAATACAAAATACCATAACAATTCACACCTCTACATCTTCAAACAAAAGCGAGAGTAAAACCCATCCCAAGGTCAAGTTCACGTCACGACAGAGTCAATGAGACGAGGCGCGACGATAGCGAAAGTTATGTCATAACGGAACGCGCGCAGTGGATCCGATGCGCACGAGTGCCCGCGACCGGGTTTTTGAGGAAAAACCTGCTACGCTACGTGATATGTGACTGGTGGATCAAATGAAATATTACACTGGTATGGCCAGCAACAAAAGTCGATTAAAGACCTACGCAGATCGGGACGGCATCGAAAGGGATTTGTCGATGCCGCGGCATTATTTTAAAGCATAGCAATTTATGCCGTATTTCTATAAAGATACGTTTTAATGTCCATTGATAAACATTTTAATCCCTTGCCATGCCGTCCCGGTCTGCGTAGGCCTTAGCAAATTGTATTTTTGGATCTTTGTATGTAATGAATTAACATAAAAACTACTGGACCCATTTCAAAAATTCTTATGCCGTTAGAAAGCTTAATTATCACTGAGTAACATAGGCTATATAACATCATGCTACAACCCATGGGAGCGAAGCAGTAACCAAAGACGTAACTTAACCATAACCATTGATATTGTGCTCAATAAATAATAAGGATTAAAAAATGTGAAATGTTAATCTACTTTAGTTGCTGTCTGTACACTTCGTATTAGTTTCAAGTTTATGTAATGTAAGAATGAGTGTGTAAAGTGAGCGGTGATATAATTTTATTTGCAACTGTTTGATTGTTTTAAATGAATGTGTACTTTCTAAGTTTAACTTAGACATCGATGATAGAGGTGAAGAAAAATGTACTTACGATACATAACAAAAAACAATTTATAAGTTTTCTGTCTCGATTGTAACGGGATTTTCTCTGGCAGATATTATAAGGAGTAACTACGGCTCACTTTTATTTAGGAGAAATAATTAAGTAACCGCACAAAAAATAATCAAACCCCCGTGATTTACGCGGTAACGCGGACGAAGTTTCGGGAATAAGCTAATCTGTCTGTGTCTGTAATCGTCAATCCACCTGTGGACCACTATAATAATAATGGGACTAAACTAGGCTGAAATGATTTATAAAGGTTTAAAATATTTCTTAGTAATCATTAAGCAAAAATCAAAAGTCTCCACCCAAGAAAAAGCTAGTGAGAGATGACCTACACTAGCACTGACTAAGCTGCTTCGAGATACTGACTTCGGCGCAAGAAAATAATATTTGGAAGGATATGGAGAAGGCCATTTCCCAGCAGTGGGACTGTAAAGGCTAAATGAAATTAAATCATTAGGCAATAATGTGTTAACTTAAGTTTTGCAATAGGTATCGTAACAAGTAATAGCGGGTAACTATCTCTTGGACATCTGAACAACTTATTTCCTTTACTCGATTTCTATAATTACTAAGTTAACGAGTACGTATTATAATAAGCCAGGTGTTTTAAATTAATTCTGAAATAGGAAGGCAAGTATTTCAATGTATTGTGAATGTGCTAATTTATATTTTCTTACACTTAAAGGTACTCGTTGGAAGGAATATTGATGCGCAACCATGATTCTGGCCTTCACCAGCGATGTCATATTTGGTCGCTTATAAACATAAAATAAGCTGTACATTCCATCTTCTTGTTTTTTTCGTAACGATGGTTTAAGTAAATCCTCTTTCTTGTCAGCGTACTTAGTAACAAGTAACTTTACTATGCAAAAGTGCAATACCTTTTATCGGTCAAAATGTATAAACAGCTGAATTTTTCACCCTTTACCAAATAGGGAGAAGAAAATGGACATGAAGAAATAAATACCATTATTTTCTTTCGTCCAACAAAACTTTGGGAAAGCCTTTAAAAGGTTTTTCATCACACCTTCAATCAAAGTTAAGATCAATCGCAATTTTATTTATTCGGGTATTAATAACAATAAAATCAAACACAGAAACCAAACACCCTTTTCCAAAATAAAACTCGGAAAATAAAGTTTAGGGCTCTCTGGCCCGGTCTGGTATTTAATGTAAAAATTAAGTATGTATATATACTAGTAGTTGATTAAATATTGGTGAATACGGGCCAGTAAAGACATTTAAATCGTCATTCCTAAAGAAAATGAAAGTATACTTGAACTAGTTAACCAACAAAGTAACCATTTGATTAAATGTAGGTGAACACAGGCCTTATTCTATTGGTCAGACACAGACATCCCTATTCAGTTTTACACTTACGTATTATAATCGCTAAGAACTTTCGCTCTCATTCTCGATACATAACTCAGACGTGGCCTTGTATTCTTGATGGGAATTCCATTGAAATTGATAATAATTATTGAGCTATAAAACCTATAAAATGACTGCACTTAATAAGTAGGTTTTATGTAAGATTGTAAGCGGATCGAATTGTTATGCACCCGTTTTATGAAATAGGTATGTCATTACTAATCTGTCCAAGGATTTGTTATTGGCAGGGTTACGAATGAGCACTTTTTGATACGCAATTCAACATCCATTGCGATTAATGGATGTTTGTTTTTTTTACGATTCTGATTGAAATTTATTGACATTATTATCAACACATAGTATAATTAATATTTAATTTATCTATATCTATTATGTTCTCGTACGATAATTTAGGCACAGAGACGAAATCGCGGAGAAAATCTTGTGTTTTCGTAAGTTTTCTATGAAATTTTCAGATAGGTATGGTGTAATGAAAGACACAAATATTACAGCCTTCGTTGAAAAGCAAAAAGAAATACCATTGATAAAAGTTTAAAAGTACTTATCTTCTTTGAAGATAAAATTAAATTTGATTATAAAATTAACACTTCCTAATTGAAGAATATTAATAACAAGAACATTAATCTGTTGTCGTAAACTTAGTTCTGAGACATCTAGTGCTCTTTTAGCGTATTAAGTAAAAGTAACACATTCCTTACACGCGCATACGTAAGAAAAAAAATACATTTTTAAATTCATTTGATACGGTCAGTAATAACAGCGCCATCTATAGAAGCGCCGCCGCACTACTAAGTGAGTGACCGCCAGAAAAAAAGTGAAAGGAAGTTTATTTTTTAATTCTTTCAATAGACCATACAAAAGCCTAATAGTTCGATGTTCGTCCGTTAATTAGTGGCGGTAGTGTGCTGGGCTTAAAAGCAATTTTGTGTAGATATTTATAAAGCTCGCTCCATCGTCGACTTTGTGTTTGTCACCTCTGACCTAGACTAAAGTCAAGAGATTACCAATCTCAAACAAATAAAAAGATATTTATGTAGATATTCATGTCTCAAATAAATAGAAAATTTAATTTCATAGACACAAAGGTCAATTTCAATTGTAGGTAAAGTATGTACATGTGCCTATAGGTCTCAAATAAATAGAAAATTTAATTTCATAGACACAAAGGTCAATTTCAGTTGTAAGTATTAACAAAGTACAAAAGCTGAGTGATCTTCAGTACCTGAAAAGTTTAGGTCCTGCGCTTATTCAAAAAATACATACCGTTACGCCATTTTCCGGAATGTTATGACTTACTGACAGATGACTTACCTGAAAAAAAGCAAAAATATGTTTTCAAAATATTATAACGTAGATAACAATTTAAATGAATAAATTAAAGGTAAAATCGATTCAAAGACAAATAAATGAAAATAAAGGTCAGTAACCTATTAAGAACTACAGTCAATTCCTTCGATCAAAAATGACTCAACTTGGCCTAATTTTTTTCCAAAAAAAAAAACATTGCGTATACAACTGTTCGAATTTCAAAGTCATGTCAAAACAATACAGGATTAATTTTAAAAAAAGTAAAAAAAACACATACCTACTTATTATTATAAACTTACGCCTTTTTCTCAAGATGGAAAGTGAGGAAGGAAGAGGGGGGAGGGACTATGTAAAAAAAAAATCAATTCAAATCTTTGTAAAATTTTGTAAATGTAACCATTGAAGAATGTTGCCAATAAATAGCCATTTCTTCTAAAAACCAGTATAATATGTATTAAAAAGCCAGCAGCTTATTACAGCTTGGTACACACGCTGTTTAACAATCGGGCCGTCACGATGTATTGGCGGAGGTAATCACTCGCCTACTAAATACTTTACGTAACGCATCATTCTAGAACACCTCATTATTACTATAATCATGCTTGTTTAAGTATGGGAGCGGGCAGAGTTTCAGGTAAAAAAATACAGGAAATGTATACAGCCTTAATTTTACACGTGTAAATGTTCCGTATTAAAAACTATTCGTACTGGTGAGTACAGTGACACCTTTGCAGTTTTCTGGTAGTTTGTAATTTCTTATAAAACCCTTGCTTTAGAATTAAATGTTAGATCTTAATTTAGGCTACATAATCGTCAAATAACAATAAAGGTCTCAAAAAAATATATGAAAGGTAAAAACAAAAATAAGTTTGTTTGAATTGACACCGCAGGAAGACGCTGGATGGAGGCCGCTCCAATCGGTATTTTTGGAAATGTATAGGGAGGCCTATGTCCAGCAGTGGACGTCCTGCGGCTGATATGATGATGATGAAATTCAGAATAAGCTTGTAAGGATAGCAAGGAAGGTAAAGCTAATTTATACTGCTTTAAAAATCTAACCAAATCTTAATCATAAAAATAAACGTACACAAGCTTCAGGAGCCAAAAAAACACAAATAATTTTATTTAACTGTTTCAACAAAAACCTTTCGCCACGTATTACAATCTGCGGTCGCAATTATTAAATGATAATCAACTTTAAGTTAACTGGCACAAGTACCAAAGCCGTACAACAAACCGATTATTCCTTTACATAATTCGGAAGGTACCTAAGCTTGTCAATAGCTAAATTATTCAAGCTCAGCCTAGCCTATGATTTGCGAGTAATACCCAGGAAGCTGGACGTTTTGACATTACACAATTCTGATAACCGGTAAGTTGCATAGTTACCGAGTTGAAGTAATTTTAATGAAATATTGCCTTTTATTATTATCCTGAGTAATAATACCATATAGGTCTAGTTATATAATATCTCTGGACCACCCAGTCGGATTTGAAAATAATTTTTGGATATCATATCCAGATTCATGAGGAATAAATAATACAGGCTGTTTAACATCACACTGCGGCCCACAGCAGGCAGTAACCAAAAGCTCAACCTGGGTAAAAACAAGTGCGAGTCGGACTCGAGCGTCTGCCGCTATAAATATCGAGCAAAAACTAGCAAAAAAATCACGTTTGTTGTATGGGAGCCCCCTTCAATATTTAATTTATTATGGTTTTTAGTATTTGTTGTTATAGCGGCAACAATAATACCATCATCACGCCTGTAATCCCCGAAGGATTAGGCAGAGGTGTACCAATGTACACCCACAGTTTGCCGGTATATTTAGGTCCCCCATGTAATAGGGGGCGAGCTTATTGCCATAAACCGGGCACAAATCCAAACTCCGAGCTGGTAAAGCTAGTTAAATTAAACAACATTCAGAAACCTCAACCACATAGGTAGATATCAGGAACAACAGGGTCCAAGCTATCGGTGGTCAGGATCACATGAAGGAACCTTCTCAAAATGCGAAGTGGTCTTCTAAATGATGAGAAGAACATGTAACTTTAGGCTAAGATACCAATTTTTACACCCGTAATAGATAATTAAGAAAAAAAAACGTTCTGATGGTCCAGTGGTTAAGGCGCCCGTCGTGGCGGGTTTGGAACCAATTTTTATAAATTAAAATGTGCTTTCTAAGTTAATCTTGGACATCATTGACATCGGTGATGGAAAACATCGTGAGGAAACCTGAACTTATAGTGAATATAAGTCTAAAACCGCCTATACACCTTGAGCAAGCGTGGTGATCAATGCTCGTGCTCTGTACGCGAAGAGGCCTTTGTCCTGGAGTGAGTCCCCTAATAGGCTGGTATTATTATAGACAATTATGCGTATTTTAAAAAGTAGGTATAAAGAATTCCAGCATTGTTTTAATAACCCACTTTAAGTAGGTAACGCAGTTTATTAGATGCACGTACATAATACATAATAACTGTTATTCTGTAACAGTTACTTAAAATAAAGCTAATAACATCCCGCTGTTATAAAATAGCTAATTAATTGTTTTGGTTTAGATTATTTAATTGCTTTACGGCTTAAGTTTTTAACGTTGATGTAATTAAGATAAAACTATAATGAAGACGAGTATGCGTGTTTAAATTCTAGCTATGTTTATGCGTGCAAGATGCTAAGACTACCTCGTTAGCCTAGTAGTCCTAAGCGCGACTGCTACGAGGTCTTGGCTTCGATTCTCAGGTCGAGCAAAATGTTATTGGGTTTTTCTATATTCTCAATAGCAGCTCGGTGTTAGGAATTGTGCCCGGTTAATGGCAATAGGCTCGCCCCGTATTACATGGGACTTAAATATACCGGCGATCTGTGGGTATATATTGATAGACCTCTGCCTAACCCTTCGTGGAATACAGGCGTGGTGGTATGATGGTATGTGCTAAGTGGAAATAATATAGCTGCATGATGTGCCATTTATTACACACCAGCTTCTGCAAGTGACTTCATCCGTATGAAAGTCAAGTATACTATAAAACATAATCTACTGGACAATATGTAGCTTTCTGACATTGAAAGAATGATTATAGTTAGAACTAGCTGATGCCCGCAGCTTCGCTCACGTGGACATAAGTGTAACTTAAGAAATTCGAATTCGATTTTCATGTCGTCAAAATCCTCCAAGCAGGCATGGTGGCAAAAGTGACTGCTAAAAGTTACGATAGTAGGTTTTCTATAAGTAATTTATCTGTATCGTCGTGTGTGTATGTCTGTGTCCCGAGTCTGGATTTGTGCCTGGTTGGACTTGCTCCATACCAGGGACTAAAGCATTTATTACCCTTTTAGAAAACTGATTTCTAATACACTTCGTATAGTTGCCATTTCTTTTTTCTGTTTGTTAAAATATATTCTATTATAGCTGTGCCCGAGGCTTCGCGCACGTGGACCTAACTGTAACTTAAGGAATTAAGTCTTGACTGCCATGTCATCAAAATCCTCCAAGGTGGTTAAATGGTTGCAAAGGTGACTGCAGAAAACTTAAGAGTCTGGAGTCTGGTTTTGGACCCTGTTAGTAATTGACTTGCGTCATACCTAGGTCATGAACAGGTATGGTGTATGTTATGACTTTATCCGCTGTCGAAAATAATATGATGTAGAGTCAAAATTTACTTATTTTTCGATCTTAAACCATTGAAACATCTTTAATAGATGCTTTTTTAATGAAGCACCTTACATTTTAATTTAGATATGTCTGGTCTAGATCAAGACCGTTAATATGCACCTTGTAGACAGAGCAACTGCCAACAGAATCTGACCTTCATGTTAACACAACAATAATGTTTTAGAGAAAGGGCAAAAACAGAGAGTATAAAAAAAATAAGAGGCTAAGTAAAGTTTTACCTCACAAATCACGCAATTTCTCTTGCAAAATGGTGGTTATAGGTAACATAAATCTATACAATATAATTATTTCCATTTAAAGTTTGTTTTAAAGCATGTAGAATATACTCGTAACAGTACCTTAGAGAAGAAACTCTGCATGCGCTTACAGTCGCGTCATGACACCATGTATCTTGAAAGCTAAAGTCTGTGACAGGGTACATACAACGATAGAAGACTGACTGCAACGGAATTGGCATTTGGGTAAAACAGATTTCTGGTATCTTCCTGTTGTTGTCATTTTTTTTCTGTTCAGCCATTGGAAAAAAAGTAGGCTTTTTGGTACCAATTCAATTTGGTGGGATCTTACACCGAGATTTTCTTATAAAATAATCCTGAAGCCCCATGGAAAGAATACAACTTACTATCTAAAAAACTAAATTTGCTACTCCTGGTTGGCAGTATTGTTGTGCCGTGATTGGGGTAGCCGCGTAGCTAAACCCAGACTATAAAATATTGCACACAAAATGTTTGCTGATCATCAGTTGTATGAAGTGTTGAGGCCCACGGCATCGGCACAGCGATCCATATAACTTAGTAACTCTTTAAGTTAAATTTTGTGGAGCAATCAGTCGCATTCTTTTCGGTTAGTGCTTTTCAGTTTTTAAAGTTATGTTAAAGTGTGCCTAAACATTGTATCATTATAACCTGTCGAAAGAATGATATAAAATAACAATCAATTGTGATCGATATCACGCTAAATATTTTGCATGGCTTTCGTTATACCGCGAAGCTATGCACTTTATTGACACGACAAATAAAGTAACCATTCCCACATATGTCACGATTAACTGTTTAACTCCTCCACCCAAAGAGAGAAGTAGATTGTGGGAAGGAAGACATTCACCACCTCACGACAACTTGACACCCTGTGAATACCTGCCTCCCGGTAGTGAACTGCAGTGATCTATCTGGAAGGCAATAAATCGTTTGGTGAGCACCCAAGTTGGTCATTGCAAACGTAATTTAGAGAAATAGGGCATCATAGACCTGTTTGACACCCAGTGCAATTGCAGTGCTCCTGATCAGACTATGCCCCATATACTTTTTTTTTCGTTAGTGAATGTTTTGTCGTTAGTGAACGTACGGACGGTGAGCTACCCATTGCTCACCGCCGAAAGACCCGCGTCTACGGTGGCCGGGAGTCGTCTCGTGGCTCCCGACGCCCTGAGCGTCTACCGCGGCGGCCGCTGGGACGGGGGACTCTTCTCTCCCTCTCCCGTTCCGCCGCCTCCTTCTCCAGCATTACAGCTTCGCAAAAGGAGGAGACTGCTTCCCATTCCCTCTCGCTCCGGACCATGGCCTGAACCAGTGCCGAACGCGAGAGTTCGCCGCCGCCGATGGCTGCCACGAGGACTCGGCGGTGCTACGCCCAAGCGGGGCACACCGCCAATGTCTACCGTGTCCTAGGGGCGATCCTCGCAATGGTGACACCCGGGCGTTTCCTCCCGCCCGATGAGGTGCAGGAACCTCCCGAAACTTCCGTGTCCGGTGAGGACCTGCGTCAGGCGGTAGGTGAGGGCGCCGTGGCGCCGCTCTAGCCACTCCTCAAAGAGGGGACTTACCGCCTCAATTAAGGCGAGCCCTATGCCCCATATACTGGAGTGTCTCAATTGTCTGATCACTTGCACCCTTTAAAATCTGAATAACACCTCTTACACGGCAATAATCGCGGCCTGCTTGGCTCTAGTGACATACATTATTATTATCGATGTGAAAAGAAGAATTCAAATAGCTTAATAATGTAAAGCCATGTCATGGTGGTCAGACCTCTAAATACTACGTTATTTTGTAAAAATTGAGTCACATGAACAATATTTTATTATTTATCGTTCCCACACTTATCACTTTTTTTAAATGTACTATTTTGAATTCGCTGCTGTTTTAAATGTAACTATGTAGAAATAGACATTATTTACAACAGAAATAGAAAAAAAACTAAACAAATCAATGTTATGGGAGAATATGTGCATACTACTTTTTTATTATTATTGGGAATCTCTTAGCATGACAAAAAACAATAGAAAATACACAAAAAGTAAAACAGTTTTGGGGGACCGAACTCAGGGTCAGCGATTTGCAAGGCGACCGTCGCGTCGAACCATTAGAACAATATTTTACTATTTATCGTTCCCACACCTATAACTTTTTTAAAATGCACTATTTTGACTTCGCTGCTGTTTTAAATGTAACTATGTAAAAATAGACATTATTTACTATAGAAATATAAAAGGTAAAAAAAAAACTAAACAAATCAATGTTATGGGAGAAAATGTGCATACTGCTTTTTTATTATTATTGGGAATCTCGTAGCATAACAAAAAACAATAAAAAGTACACAAAAAGTAAAACAGTTTTGGGGGACCGAACTCAGGATCAGCGATTCGCAAGGCGACCGTCGAACCATTAGACTAATTATTTCGCTGACAATTACTCCAAAATAGCCGTTCTAGTTTAACATGATTGACTGCTTCGCTCCTTAAAGATATGGCGTGATGATATCATTTTAGAAATTCAATCTGCAGCTATCTACAACATTCTTACATAATATCTCGTCTATTTCAATACCTTGAGAATTTGTAGAAGAATACGAACATAATGCAATATTGCTCATCCCTCAAAGCAAATAGCGTGATAATTTATAGCCTAAGTTTTAAGTTAAGCCTACCACTATACATTAGTGAAAACCGCATTCAAATCGGTTGAGCCGTGTCTGAGATTAGCGTGCACAAACGCACAGACAAACAGACAAACAGACAAAAATTCTAAAAACTATATTTTCGGCATTAGAATCATTCCCCAACCTCATAGCAATTACTTTTTTTCAAAAATATTTAATGTACAGTTTTGACTTCGCTACGATTTTATTATATGTATAGATTAATTTTCCTCTATGACGATTAATGTAATCATACGAGTAGTTTTACTTATATTTGAATATTTTTTTTTTACCTCTTACAAATAAACGAACTTCATTTCTTCATAATATTAGTATAAAGGTAAGAGACTGATTAGGGATCCCTAGTGATCTGCTATAAATAATGTACAACAGATCACCAGGTATCTCTAGCGCAATCACTATAATTAATAATTAATTATTGTCTCTCATAAACCAATATTAGATAGTGTTCAAAGTTTCCAATACGATATCATTGTCATGCTGTAACTGGGTTGTGAAGGTCAGATAGGCAGTCACTCCATGTAAAATGTGTGTATTCAACTGCATCAAGTTTGACTGGAAGTCGAATAAAACATAGTAGGTAAAATGATGATGATGATTTTATCAGTTATTTACACGTCATAAAAAATCATAATATTACACATAATACGTAATGCAAATATTAACTAGAAGAGACAAAGTAGGTGATCAAATCCGGAAATAGTGTAGCGACACGTCATAAAAAGACGGTGATGATTATCGATAGATGTGAACTGTCATCGTGTCGTACAATGATCGATAAAAAATGGGGAAGCGTGTTGCGCGCGCGCGATATGTTGCGGTTGTGCGCGGGAGTCGAGCTAAGCAGGGTACTGTTAAAGAGTAAATCGTTATTTCTTTATTAAGTAGCGTTGAAATATAACTCTATAATATAAGCAATTAATTGAATTGTAACGAGTATGCCATATCATAACATTATTCTGTTAAGTTTTCGGTAGTAAATAATCTGAACTGTATTATATCTGCATTTTTTTTTAATCCTAACGTTGCCTTACCTAATAAAGGTCGCCGGAAGACGCTGGATGCAGGTCGCTTCCGACCGGTATATGTGGACATCTAAAGGAGGCCTATGTTCAGCAGTGGACGTCCTATGGCTGAGATGATGATGATGATTGCCTTACCTTTCGGTAAAATTACAGTGACTTGCTCCTTAGGTTTTTTATCGTATTTAAACCCATTAGTTAAAAAAAATCAAACATTTAAAACTTATGAAATTTTCTCTGTTGTCATTTGTACCATTAATATTCATATTTTATACAATTTGATGAATAAAAACTTAATTATAATTATTTACGCCGTGATCCTTGACACATAATATTGTGTAATTATGGATCTCGTGCGAATTAGATAATTTCATGAATATTTATTATAATTATTATAATTGAGATGCCTGAATTCTATAGAGTTATGTAAGCATTCTAGATAAAAAAAAACTAATTGGTCCAAAAATAAACATACGCAAGAAATAATAAACGCAATTTTAAGTACTGCATCGCAAACAAAAAATAAACTTTACAAATACTACAGTTTTGAATGTTTCAGGTTTAATTTTAAAACTGCCATTTTGAACTTTGGTAGAATTGTTGATATTGGCATTGCCATTTATAACATATAATAAAATATAACTACATATGCCAAGTATTTTAGAAATAGAAATATATTAATTTATTATTTAAGGAAAACCAATTCACAAATGATTTAGCATTAAAAAAATACTATTCGCGAAAATTGTTTACCATTATTACCATTTTCTTTTGAATTTTCCTTTCAACAGTACCAAGTTAGTGCAATTAAATTAAACGGAAGAGTGAGCACTGGCCGCGATCACACCGCTTACGTAACCACTAGTGTTGTTACTTAATCGATAAAATAATTTATCTTGATAAGAATGCATAGCTCCGTAATTGGATTACTTAAGCGTTGTTTACTCTGAATTGCGTTATTTTGTTGGAAATTGATACTGGAGAAGTGGTTAGCGCGTAGCACGTTGGTACGGTTTACGTATATCATAATAAAGTTGTTTTTTAATGAAGAATTTTTATAACTATCATATTAATAAATTATTTATGCATTTATGTTTTTAACTGTATGGTCCAGACGCATAAATTCTGTTTCACAATACTTTAATCGCTCACTTAAATTAAAGCTTTCTATTGTCCTTCACCGTTAAAAGTCGTGACGAATAAAAACAAAGGCCCGTTTAAGAGATATAGCAATGACCGCTTACGTTAATAACCATTGGTTTTATCCGACATAGGGCTAGTTACGACGGGGTGCTGGTCAGAAAACCTCCACGCGTGCCGTCAGCTGCTTGTCCCTCCGGACACGTCTTGAGAGAACGGCAGCTGGCTGGCCGGTGCACCCTGGGCGCGGGTAGTGATCTTCCCTGAGGAATGGGAAGAGATTCCTATTCTTTGGGGAATGTCACTGCTCGTGGCCAATATTCTGACGGGCGGGGTCCGAGGACGGACCAAGGGCGTTTCTCCGCGTGTCCCTCTGATCAGCAGAGGGCACAGCGGAGGAGTGAGGACGGGCTCGGCGTGCACTCACCCTGCCACCGAGCAGACAGAGGTCCTTCTCTGTCACCGTCGTACATCGTAACCCCATATCGGAGTGTCGTGGTCATGTCTCGCGGCTTCGATTGGCACCGAGGGTCTTGGCTTAACCGCCCGGACCGCGAGGTAGAAACCCTCTATAAAAAGTCACCCCGAATCCCAAGCGGCGGCGCACCGTGACGGGATGTATGGCTGACGGGCGTCCCTATGGGACATCAGTCGCTAGTGCGAACCACTAGTCTGTTGGTTGGATGGTTGGATAATGTTTATACTCGTGGGAACAACTATGGAATCTCAAAATATTAAAACAAGCGCAAACAAAGTTGCAGAAGGAGGGAAGGGGGATGCCGGGTCGGAGTCCGACTCGTCATCCAGCATGGTGACGGTGAGCTCTTTGGGCTCCCACCAGGAGTTGGTTGGGCTTCTCAGGAAGCGGCCCAGACCGGAGGATCGGGTGTCCTCCGAGGAAGAGCTGGCCTCGGCTCGAAAGATCCCCACCAGCAGACGCGGTGGGGCCCAGGAGCGAGGCCCAGGGAGGGTTGCTGCCCGGAGGGGACCGGCGACGTCTGTCGCTGAAGGGCAGTCCCCCTCCCCCTCCCTAAGTGAGACTGGCGGCGACGGTGTGGTCCAGCCGGACACACCGCGCGTGGTGGAAGGTGAACCTGGCGGCTCCGAGGAGCGTAAGGCCAGGTTCATGGAGGTTGTGCGGGATGCGGTGGCGAGCGTCGCCCGCAAGAAAATGAAGGGGTCAAAGTCTCGGGCAATGGACGAGGCTTCGGCCACCATTGCGGCGGCTGCGGAGGCCGGTTTTGCGGGGGAGGTCCCGCAGCTTCGGGCGGAGGTGGCGCGCCTGTCGGCCTCCATGGAGCTCCTGGTGGCAGAGAACAGGAGGCTCCAGGCGGACCTGGCTGAGCTCCGCGGGACCGGCTCCCGCCAGGCGCCCAAGGCGGGGAGCCGGAGAGCCGAGCCAGTCGAGCCAGTGGACGACCAGGTGCTGAACCTGGTTCAGCTGGAGATGGCGGCCTTCCAGGCACGGTTTTCCGTCCTGGAGGGCATCGTGTTGCGTCCCCCACTGGCGGCGAGCGGGACGACCGCGGGCGACAGGCGGGCCTCTTATGCGGCCGCCGCGTCTGCGCCGAGGCCGGGTAGCCAGCCCCCCAGCAGGGCGGGGCCGACCCCTGCGAAACCGGCTCCGGCAAGGCCGGTGCCGGCGCAAAATGCGCCCACGAGGAGGGGCAAGGCGGCATCCCAGCCGCCTCCACCCCCTCCGCCCCCTAGCTCCAACCCTCCGGCCGCGGAAGCCGAATGGCAGGTGGCCGGGGCTAAGGAGAAGGGGCGCAGGGCGGCCAGATCGGCCAGAGCGGCCACCAGACGGGCGGAGGAGCGGCGGCGACGCGGTGAGCGCAAAGCCGCGGCCAGGCTTCGCGCCCCGAAATCCGCGGCTGTAGTGGTCACGCTACAGCCGGAGGCGGAAAAGCGGGGCGTGACATATGCGCAGGTGCTCACCAGGGCCAAGGCGGCCATCAACCTTGGCGAGCTAGGGATAACCGGCCTCCAGCTTAGGGTCACCGCAACTGGGGCCCGAATGCTGGAGATCCCCGGCGCCACCAGCGGCCCGTCCGCGGACGCTCTAGCTGAGAAGCTTAGAGCGTCCCTAAACGCGGACGAGGTGCGGGTGTCCAGGCCCGCCAGATGCGCAGATCTGCGCATCATGGGTCTGGACGACTCCGTTTCCGCGGAGGAGGTGGTGGCCGCCGTCACCAGGGCGGGTGGATGCCGTGCCGAAGAGGTCAGGGCAGGCACCATCCGCCCAGAGCGCACGGGCATGCAGACCATTATGGTCAGCTGCCCAGTGACGGCGGCTAAAGCCATTGTTGGGGGGGGCCGCTTACTGGTGGGCTGGGTGTCGGCGCGGGTTCGCCTGCTCGAGCCCAGGCCCCTGAGGTGCTACCGTTGCCACGTGGGGAAGCACGTGGCATGTCGGTGCGCCTCGGAGGTGGACCGCAGCGCCCTGTGTTTCCGCTGCGGTCAGCCCGGTCACAAGGCCGCGGCTTGTGATGCCCCGCCGCACTGCGATGCATGTGCGGGGGCTAACAGGCCGGCCGATCACCGGGCTGGGGGCAAGGCCTGCGCCGTACCCGCCAGGTCCGGGGGAGGGCCCCGCGCCGCCGCCGCCGCCGCCGCCGCTGCCGCCGCCACCGTTGCCGTGGCCGCACCCGCCGCCGCCGCTGACGCCGCGTCCGCCGGCGCAATGGATTGCCAATAATGGCACCATTGCGCCTCCCGCAGGCGGACACCGTAGGCACGGTCTGTGGACGGTGAGCAATGGGTAGCTCACCGTCCGTACGTTATTTAACGACAGACCGTGTCGACGGCGCGTTCATGTTCCGCGCAAAGAGGTGTCAGCACAAGGAAGGGGCCACTAAGGGCCAAGGCCTGCCGGGGCTGCGGGTTGTTCGAAAGAGATTCCGCGCCCCCGGAACGCAAAGGGCACATGAAGGAACATAGATGGTTTTTAGTCAGTAAAAGTCTGACACTCCCTCCCGCCCCGCCCAGGACGGGGGGGGTCATTTGATGATTTTACCATCTAAAAAAAAAAAAAAAAAAAAAAAAAAATGGGCTAGTTACGACAACTTTGAGTAATTAATAACTCGGATTTATTCTAACTTTCATCAAACCTTGTTACGTAACCTTGTTTGAGAAACAGCTAAACTCGTAAACTTTACGCATTTATTGTATTAGATTATAGTGTTAACTAATCAATGAATATTTAAAACCTAAGGAATATGGCTTAACCATGGTTTTAATAAAGTTAGAAATAGTTTTTTACTATTTCAAATTATAATAATTTCCTATTCATTTCACATAATTACACAAAATATAAATTTTATTTTATTTGAACAATCTTTATTTATCGATACTCGATATATTTCTATCGCATCGTGCCCATCACTAAAAGTTACGTTGTATCAGTCGAGATGTACACGTTTTTCATATTCGATAATGTTTGCCGTTAGTTATGTGCGTGTATTATTATTTGTTCACTTCTTGTTAGTTAGTGGGTGAGCAGAGATCTTAGTGATAGTGATGATCACGTTATATGATGATTAAGGCTAGTTACATTTTATTAGTGACAAAATTTTATTAACAGTGTTTTATATTTGTTCTATGGTTTTAAGAATGAAGTTGAATGTTGACATTTTAAATTAAATTTTAAAAGCTAATGAAAATAAAATTAGGCTTTGATTATAAGTAACTGTGGCAGGTAATTAAAATATGTTTGTTGACATTAAATAAATTATATTTATACAATTATTGTTTTCTAGTATGGATTTTTATTTGTGTGACGTAAAATACCCTACGGGTAATTCATTAATAATTATCTAAAAAATATATAAGCCATTTCTATTAAGTTGAATGAAAATAAAACCTTAGATGTAATATTATAGTAATTGTATTTTTGAAGAAATAAAAATTAGAAGTCGTTTTGTATGGTCACTCAGAAACCAACTACTAATTTTTATTTCCAAATTCAAGCAAAATATCAAGCCTCCATAAGCTGTACCCAGTAATAAGTAATAAAAAAGTAGTAAATACTAATCTAGGTTCTAAATTTATTACTTCGTTAACCTGTTTCTATAATTTTACGATTGTTACTGAAACTGATGTAACCGTCGATGAACTAGCTGTTATTAATCATCATTAAATGTGGTTTTACTACAACTATTACAGGCTGATAAAGTATATATGGACAGACTTTTTTTTTAAACAAAAACTTTGCCCCACACTAGGAATTTCTCCTGTATCGTGGGTGCTTTTACAAACATATAGACTCACATACACTAACAACTGACAGACTGTCAAACAGGTATAAAGTTAAGCCCTACAATCCCAAACATGTGTATGACTAGGAATGACATTGATGTTATTTCATGGTATTATTATTTATGTAGGTACTTACTAGAAATATTTGCAACACTGATAAAACGTAGGACTAAAAATTATTTTATCATCGTATTATGTAAGTACCAATATTCTGGCAAATAAATAAAGTTCCATTTCATAAACGTTTTCTTTAAACTCAATGTACCTGCAGTGTACTACATCTGTTTAATAATATTGCCTTCCTGACCGAAGTTTGACCGCAAGAGCCAAACTTAATTGAGACTAGCCAAGTACGCAGGAGTTGTTATACTGCACAAGTATGTGCACAATCACAGGTGCATGCCTTCTTCACCCACTCTCATAGTTCGGTAAACTGACTTGACTGAGGAGCAATCTCGAAGAGGTCACGAAGAGACACATCAGCAACTTTCTGCAGCTACTGGAAAATTCTTAATGGAAAACCACAATAACTCCAACCAGAGAATTGAACCCAGAACCCACGCACACTTGCGACCACGCGACCAAAGGGACGGTAACCTTATCTACTACACAAACTGTTATGCCGATACAAGATACGGGGTGGAAGAGATATCGTGACAAATTAATTTTATTACCGAAGAAAAATTTCTTGATCACTTAAGCGAATGCATGGTAAAACGAATCGATATCTCTTCCAGCCCATACTAATACAAATTAAGTTGCAGGTAAAATCTTAGTCCACGTTAAAATTGATTAAATCAATGCTGCTGACTAAGCTCTGTGTCGTGGAATCGTGTTTACAAACCTTCGGAAGCTATATCGTAAAGTAAACGCTGATGGTGGAGCGATTTCATAAATTGTAATGTTAATAGCGCATAAGCGATTTGCCTTAGCGGCTGTTGTAGCCAGAGGGCTGGGTGTGGTTGCAGTGTTAGCGATGGAAGGTGGCGAGAGAAGAGAAAAGGAAAGTTTTAAGACTTCTTTACATTTAGAAAATGTTTTGAAATTTGATAATAGTGTAAGTTTATATCTCACCAAGTGTGCTTATGTTTAAAATTACTTCATTGATCTTGTGGTCACAAATGCGACTATTGAGTATGAGGTCCTGGGTTCGATTCCCAAGTCATGCAGTGTTAGGAATTTTTCAGAAACGATCCGGAATTTGAAACTTGCTGGTGTGATCATCTCTCCCAGGTTATGCCTGATTGCTGTGGACTATGAATGTGAAGAAGTGTGAGGAAGTGTTCCTGTATTTGCACACACACTTTTGTTTTGTATTATACCTTTTGTATACTTGGCCAATCTCTATTGAGATCGGCCGCCTTAACTGCAGTTCAGTCGATAACGGCTTAATATGACTTCCTGTATTTCGTTAATGACGAACCGCAAATCTGACACAGTTTTTGTATTTATAAGAGGTTTGCAAAACGAAACCTTGACATAACCTGATGCTTCGGTCGGGGTTAAGAGAAAATTATGTCATTTATTTATAAACTTAATAAATTCATTATTGCATTGTTTCTTTTTTTTAATTTACGTTTTTTTTTTTTCTTATATTGCAACGCGTCAAAATATTGCAGAATAGGTGATATTCGAATTTTGTTGCAAATAATTGACGTATTCAACCCATCAAACTATGAGAGTAAGGGTAGAGAGAATGCACCTGTGTTTGTGCACACAGTTGTGCACTATAACAGTATAATTATTCCCTGTGTATTAAGCTAATCTCCGATATAGATACCGTTACCGAAATTTTGTCGGAAGAATATAATTTGCGTCTGCTTATCATCAAAGTCAAAGTATTTATTTGAATTAGACGAATTTCAATTGTTCGCCAAATCCTGGTTTAAATATTATTGTTGCTTTTATAATAATATGTGAAAGCAATGAAGGTAAATATAAAACATACTAGTATATGAATAAAGATGTAAGCCATGGCAGTTAAGAGATGCCCGATCCCAACTGACAGCGCCCGTCTAAATCTGAACTTCTCAGGTTAAGTCAAATCATTTATTTCAATTTTACCAATTATTAAAAGCACTTTTGAACATCAATTACACGAGAAAAAATAATAGTATTAAATCTAGTTACCCATTCCAAAAGAAAGTGTCGCATGGAGAAGAATGTGCAAGAAACTGCATACCTACTCTTTTAAAGAATGTATTACAGTAAAAGTACTACAATACGTAAAGGTGCTACAAATTCAGGCGGGCTGTTAGCTTGATCGCCACCTCCGATGGTATTAAAAAAAAAAGCTAAATTAATTGCACTACCAATATTGTGATCTTAGTGATCTAACATTTCAAAGACAAATCAGTGCGTGAGTCATATTCAAATGTAGAATTAATGTCAAAGAAAAAAATAACAATAAATCATAATAAATTACAATAATTAAATCTAGCAACCAGTTGCATTTGTCTCGTCGCCACTGGCGCCACACCCTACAGTAATAAAGTAAGTGAGCTTGCACAACACTATTCCGCGTTCGAGAGAACATTCTAGATCAGCATTTCCCAAAGTGGGTGATAACGCCCCCTTGTGGGCGCTGCAGGCCTAAAGGGGGGCGGTAAGAGACCATAGCTAGGAGGCTTCATATAGCTAGGAGGATTAGACACCGACGACGTAAGAGTTAACTTGAGACCTGAGCGTCGTCGTTGTGTACTACTTAATGCGCTAATGTCTCAAGTTAACTCTTGCGGGTTATAGTAAAAGTCTCAAATAGAATGAATGTTTAATCTCCGCTAATATAGGTCCCAACTTTTTCCCGCGGCTTCGCTCGCGTTAAGGAGTATTATTCGTTAAGAAGTATTTTATCCCCTTAGGGGTGGAATTTGTCAAAATCCTTTCTTAGGGGATGCCTACGTCTTAGTAGCTTTATACATGCAAAGTCTCAGCCCGATCGGTTTAAAATTGACAAAGTTTCATACAAACTTTCATCCACTATTTTATTCTCTTGGGGGTAGAATTGGTCAAAATCCTTTCTTAGCGGATGCCTACGTCATAACATCTACCTGCATGCCAAATTTCAGCCGGATCCGTTCAGTGGTTTGGGCTGTGCGTTGATAGATCACTATGTCAGTCAGTCAGTCAGTCAGTTACCTTTGAGTTATATATATATTTAGATAATAGATAATAATATAATTAATTAATTTGAAGTATAAATAAGTAGTAGTGTATTACTTAGTTTGTTTCTCAGTAGCAGCTCGGAGTTTGGATTTGTGCCCGGTTAATGGCAATAGGCTCGCCCCCTATTACATGGGACCTAATATACCGGCGAACTGTGGGTGTACATTGGTACGCCTCTGCCTAACTCTTCGGGGAATACAGGAGTGATGGTATATTTTTTTTTTTAATTTGAAGTAATGGTTTTTAAGTAGGTGAAAAAATGGGGGCGCTATAAAATAATTAATTCTCAAAGTGGGCATTAGACAAAATAAGTTTGGGAACTCCTGTTCTAGATAGTTACAGAACACAAACACGAGCCTATCTCTAGTCTAATCACGAAGTAAATAGATCGTGAGCGTTCTGTCTAACTGATTGATCTTTGGTGATATCAATCGGGTCAAATAGATTAAATTGATTTCTGCAGGTGATGACGTTTATTGGTGTTTTACAGTGAATTTGGTAGGATATAAGTTAACTAGCCTGTAGAACTGCCTCGTTAGCCTAGTAGTCCTATGCCCGGAGTTAAGATTTGTGGGTTAGTGGTAATAGGCTTACCCTCTATTACATGGAACCTTAACATACCGGCGAACTGGTATATATTGTACACCTATGCCTAACCCCTCGGGGAATACAGGCGTGATGCTATGTTATAAGTTATTTGTGCTTTTACAGAGTTCAATTCTGTTTTATTAAATAAGAAATGCTTAGGTACTAAAAACATACCGGCGAACTGTGGTTGTACATTGGCACACCTCTGCCTAACCCTTCGGGGAATACAGGCGTGATGGTATGTATGTATGTGCTTGGTACTCTTTTTATTAAACATGCAACACCATCTTAAAAAAAAAAAAAAAAAAAATTGCCTCGAAGAAAACTAAAAAGTAAAAAATTCTCTTAGCCTTTGAACTGAAAACGGCAACGCCGCTTAGCGTCATTTAAAATTTATTAATTGATTGCACGCCATAAGATCTTATTTATGAAATTCAAAATATATAATAAAATATGCATAGGCTCGATAGTATTCATAATTCATGCTTATGTGTTGAAAAAGATTCAAATCTCGCACGTAATCTGCATAATTATAATATGTACTTAATCAATCTCAGTGACGATTTCTAAGCGTCAGGCTATTTAGATAAAAGAAACAGGCTTCCAAACTGGTTACAAATCTTACTCTGAGCAACTTGAAGCAACATAAAAATTGCCAACATTTGGCTATTAAAAAAGATCGTAATTGCATAAGTAAAAATAAATTGGTATTTCGTTAACTAGAACCATCATTGTGACCTACATTCTTTTATATATATCTCATGTGTGTTTGAGAAGATTACTTCAAAAAAAAGTCATACAATTATCTTCACAGTGGCGGTGCTTATAATGCAAGGTATTCACACTTAAAACCAGGTCTAACCCATCAAGTTAAACTTAGTTTAGGGACAAGAAACAATAATGTACTTCAAATTACAAAAAAATAAACTAAGATTTATTAAACCCGCCATACGTATTTACACCGCAAAGCAGAGTTGCTGTGTTCCGGCTTAAAAAGTATGCAGTAGGATGCAGGTGTAATTACAGGCACATGAGACATTTCGAAAACTCAACTTTGTCCCTGGAATGGCAACGCATTTGCAAGGCCTCTGGTATTGGAGGCAGCGACGACCACTTAATATCAGGTGTGCTGTCGGCTTGTTTGCTATCCAATGATATTTAAAAACTAACTTTGACTTCAACCAATCTCATGGGTACGTAAAAAGGTTTCTACTCTCAATTTGTACTTCAACAAGCATAATCAAGCGTATCTCTATCATCCAATGAACATAATATGCTTACGGAATGTACCTTTTGTTTTTGCCATCGTTGGCACAGTTACCTTTAAGATAACCTCTGCCTTCAATCAAATAATCAAACACCATTAAAATCTCGTCAAATGTCAATTTAATTTTAAAGTTTCTTTAGAGCTTTGATTACACTTCAGTTCAATATTATTTTCCCACGTACTGTAACTTGTCAAATAAGTACGTACATTTCCTTAACAGTACAAAGGAAATATAAAAAATACACACACAGAATATTAAATCTTAATTCATGTTGTGTTGTTTGTAAACGTGAGGAGAAAACACAGTGAACTTAAGTGTAGACAGCGACAAAAGTGTGGCCTTAATAGCAAATGCAATGGCGAGCATGGTAAGGTGATGTCATGTAATTATTCAATTATTTTTCTTATACGGTACGGGCTTTTGTCAAGGTAGAAACCTTGACAAAAGCCAATAAAATAAAAAGAATCAATTTTATTAATAGCCTACAAAGGCAATAAATACGACGTAACGAAATAATAATAATAAAACAAAGTAAAAGAACCATAATATTTGAATAAGTATTCATTATTATCACGCAGAAGTCAGTAATTAGCTAGATCATATTGCGTAAAAGCTAAACATTTACATCATAACTGAAACTCTGCTATCCATTTGCGTTACTTAATCTGTCTGTCATAGCGGATTGTTTTCAAACAGTTAATTAGTATGGTAATTAACTCGTTACGAGCTTTGCTAAATGCAGTAATCCATTTATTATACTGCTTGATTTTCGTTTTTCATCTATTATTATACTGCTTGATTTTCGTTTTTCATCTATTCATAACAAACACATGTTTTAGCTATTATTTTATCAAATCTAATGACAGAATTTATATAGAGTAAGTATACATAATGTAAAGTCACAAAACGATTAAACAAATAAATAGCACATAAACACCACTATTACTTAATAACAAACAAGACACAAACCATGACAGAGTAAAAGGCGTAACAATAAATAACAAAAAACAAAAGCTGAGTCAATAAATCTGCCACTAAGTGCTCAACGAGTTGCGTACGCATCACCGTACACTTACGACTATTACGTCCTCATCTAGGCCTGCAACTGACGGATATTATGCATTATAATTTGTAATGACCGGTTTTCGTGGCCACCAGTGTATGCTAATGAGAGCTTATTAATAAAATTGTAATTGTTGTTTTTTTTAAACTGTAATACGGTTGAAGATTATTCAATGCAGTTATGAGATTTAATGAAGCAAGCTGGAAAGTAACCTGGTAAGTACTTATTGAGAAATGTTGGATTATATTGCGTGTTTTTAATGCAACTAGTGTTGATTGAGATTATGGTTAAACGTAATGTATCGATTAAAATGTCAGTGGTTAAGGGTTTACCGACAGCTGGCTTCATACCAAGTGCTCCAGTCATATTTTGGTCAAAAAGTAATAATTATAGAGCTTGACAAAATCTTCTATGTGGTTAAGTTTTTGTGAAATAACTTGATTTTCAAATAACTATATTATTTTTAAATATACCGGCGAACTGTGGGTGTACATCGGTACACCTCTGCCTAACCCTTCGGGGAATACAGGCGTGATGGTATATATTTTAACTAGTTTTAGAAAAAACACAAAAAAGTGGGAACTTTGACCTTCAGTATCTCCGTAACCAAAACTCTCCCAGGTAGGTATGATTCAGAACAAATAAGTGATCGCTTGTGATATCACTGATACACCCCCCCCCCCCCCCATTCCCTTCAAGTAGTAACACAATGTTCCTTATCTAGAAACATGTAGGCTTGGCAATTGTATTTCCCATGAAATTCTCTATAACGGAATAATTTCCAATCGTGTCTGGTAAATGGAAATCGGCTCGTTATCATATCAACCGGAAAAAGTCAAGTGCTGGGCATAGGCCTCTATTTTATGACCTAATAGGTGCCTACAGTGAAGACTAAAGCTAGTATTAAACAGTTGCTGCAACACGTAACATGTTGTAGCTTACGACACTGTCAGCTACAACAAGTTACGTGTTGCAGCTGACAGTGTCGGGTATAAATCGATTTGGAAATTGAAATACGACTATCCTAAATATCATTTAGTTTTAACGTGTACGACAAGCACGTAATATTTATTGATAAAGCCTTCAAACTAAAAAATATTATGAGTAAAACGGGTATTCCAAATTTTTATTTAAATTTAGATACGATGATAGGAGCTCAGAGATAGCTGCGTCGAAAACCTTTCTTCTACACTATGGAGGTTTAGTCAGAAGAAATATCGTAGATAGATACCTAATCCTCCATACTCGCGAACAATGGAAATGAGGAATATAGGTATTCATGAAAAAGAACATCTACCTACATCTCTCATGTAAAAGAAAATCAATGTTTGCACTATTTTCCATTTCTACATCGACATGGAAATATATCGCAATATAACACTTGCGAGATATTTCCACGTCGATTACTTGGTGTAAATATAATGACGGGTTAGTAGCTCATCGCCCCCGATTACTATCGTGCCTCCACGGCTTCCTCTTGCGACTTGGTGGGAAAAAAGAACGAAGTAAAAAGAAAAACTTTATGTTGAAATGTTTGGTATGGAATATAAAAAATGTGACGAGTTAGAATGCTAATGTACACCTGAGGAGGCCCACAGAGGCAGGCAGCACACCAGTCGGGCATCGCGGCAGGCACGTATGCTTCCAGAATCCCCGGCGTAATTTTGTGTTTCATAGCTGCGGTAATTCGAAACAAATCCTGAATTTCAAACAAATTCCGCAACCCAGGCGACTGACCCTGGCGGGCCCCGTCTACTGTGCTGACATCTCTTTAAGGCGCGCGTGGAACACAAAGCCTTAGACCCGAACCTGGTTCTGATCAAACGGCAAGCCACCCAACGCTTGAGGTCCGCGGTGGCCGGGAATCGCCCTGCGACTCCCGACGACCGGGGCGTCTTCTTCTGTTGCAGCGGCTGGGGCGTGAGGTTTGCGAGGAGGGAATACTGGGGTAGTTTTAGTCAGTAGGAGTCTGACAGACTTCTCCGCTTGTCCGCGCCCACCTCAGAGAAGGACGGGGGGGAGGGGGGTGCAAGGTGGAGGACATCAAAAGGTAATCGGCACGTGTAAGTGTGTTGTTGTGAAAAGTTACTTTTCCTTTTTGCATTATTATGGCAACACAAATTTTTTATTTATGCACATTTTTAATTTGTGGAAGTTTTTGAAATTCTTTGTAAGATATGCATTTCAAGGTTTTTGAAAATTGCGTTAGTATCTTTCTCTCTGCTCTTGGGTAAAGAAACCTTCAAGAAAGTTCTACTGCCGTGTTTTTGACTTTTGAGCAATATTCCAGCTGAACACCCAATTTTTTGCAATTTTATGATAATATGTGCAATTTGAAAATATTTGGGTCGGGTCAAGTTTTTGATATGATTCACTTATATTCAAATAGTGACCGACAAGAAATACAACACATACATACACCCTATCACGCCTGTATTGCCCAAAGGGTTAGGCAGAGGGTTACCAATGTACACCACAGTTCACTGGTATTAAACATACCAGTGAACTCCGGTCCGATGTAATAGGGGGCGAGCTTATGGCCCTTAACTGGGCACAAATCCTAAATCCGAGCTGCTACTAGGGATTTCATAGAAAAACTCAAAGAACAAATAAGAAAGAAATACAATAATGACATGTTTAAAATGTTCCATTAACGGTTCCAAATATTTTCAAAAATTTTACTTATTGAACTGTTTAATTACGAGAAGGCAAAACATCGGAACAGTTTAAAATTACATCACAAAATGCTCTCACCGTAATACTAGGTAAGGTTCGTTCTACTTACATCTTAGATTACGTACCACAAGTGAACTACGAGTATTACGTCCCTGACCGACTCAATTCAATAAGTGAATGATATATTATACTTCCTTTTACAACAAAATCGCAGTTATCTGTAATTAATTTTATTGTTTCTATGAATGAACTGGTCCATTGAGCAACACCGTTCAGTTCAGTCACGGTCACCATTTTTATTATTCTTGAACCACTTTCGAACATTCCCAGTCTGTGTGTTTGATACGGTTTTGGTAGTAATTAGTGTAACTAATTTGTTCACTCATTGATTTGTTGAATGGAACTGTATGTACCTATGCGCCGAGAATTTTTGTTGAATGGTTATTTTGAGTAGGAAATTAGTCATTGCTACTTAGCACAGCGGAATATATTATGAAACTGAGTTAGACAAATGCAACTAATAAGAATCAATATTAATTTACCGGTTTATAAGGTTAGAAAAATATATTTCGTTCACATACCCAAAGGAAAATAATTGCTGTAAAAAGGTTTTTTTTTTGGACAAGCCCACCACACTATTCCCTGCCACTGCAAATCCAGAAAGCCAGAATCAACAGTGGAGACCGCTCAGCAATGAAGCTCGACGAGCCCCTTTAAGGAACGATTTATCTGTCTTGGATCCCGCAACGAAATTGATGATACCAAACAAAGGCAATACTTACATTTGTTATCATGCACAGAATATGCGTAATTAATACTGATTTCTGGTGATTCCTCAAGATTTTTTTCAATCCAACTTATAGTTCCAGAGATTAGCAAGATTAAACAAACAAACAAAAACCTCATCAGCTTTATAATAACTAGATAGAAAACTGGTTACGATTCTAATGTATTTTTACACCCCGCAAAATCCATTCCAAATACACACATTTGCTAATAAACAAATTAACTTCTAAATAATCAAAACAAACAACAGTATCCTCACAAACTCAGGTTGTTGCCCTCCACGACCTTTGCAGCGCGAAGCGTCAAGGCCCTTTTATAGTTATCTCAAGGCAAACCACTAACTGAATAAACATAGAAAGTTACTAGGAAGCGTATTTGATATCTAATTGATACGAAGAGGAAAGTGGTAGGCCGGAGGGAGGTTGGCACTAAGGAGGAATTGCCAATTGCTCTAGTGAAGATGATGGAATGAGGAAATATGAGGCAGGAATAGATGGCTCTAAAAAAAGCGAATCAAGGAAAGTTGAAGATATCCACACTAATCTAACGTATCTGGTTGTATTGTTTATTTGTAACCTCATCACGGCAAAATTACTAAACCGATTGTTATGAAATTTGTCAAAAAGGTAGCTTGGGTTCCGGATAGACAGGCTACTTTTTAAACCAAGACTTCATCTGAAACGTGAACATTCTCGCGGGCAAAAGTTATTTCTGACTTCGTATTGGAATATAAGAACGCAAATAACTTAGGTAATCAATTTTAGGTACAAAAGCTTTTTCTTACAGACCAAACTTTTCAAGAACCAAAAAGGAAATATTTTGCTAGGAGTGTGAATTAATGTATTTGATGTTTCTGGAAATGGTGTGCGTAGTTTACTTCATAACCAAGTTAAGGGCGATTTTCCGAAATGATGAAAATGATCATTAATTTCATAATTTACACCATCATCAAAGTTACTAAGTTATAAACGGTCAAGGGTAAATTGCCATATTAATCACCATGGCCATCGAGCTCATCAGTGATTCCAATGAACTGTGAGAGCTCGTCTCACACTTATAATATGTTAGTTTAGTTAGTTTCAAAATAAATAATTTGTTCAAATGCATGACGCTTTCATGACAAAACGAGACAGAACGTTTTCATCATTTAAAACGGCAGATCTATCGATTTCAATCTTGAGTGATGCCAATTTATAGTAAAAATTAATACAATTAACAATTAATAGAAAAAACAGGTGATGCTTAATCTTTAATATTCCTTGAAATTCATACATCCGCTTGTAATTTAACTGTCTGCTTGTGTGATAAGATTGAAGAGGTCAAAAGGTCACACAAACTTCAGATTGAGGATACTTATTTAATACTAAAACGAAAGCTTACGTCTCTACTTATCCTATTTACTTTTTGCCGTAATTGGAAGAACGTTTGGATGTCCAACACGTAATGGTCGACTTCTTCTAGAATGCGATCTGAATGCATTTGTAGCTTGCGGGGCCGTTTTGCCAGTTCGGGTTAAATTAACTCCGAGTTATGACATGGCATATAGAGTTTAAGAAGCATGATCATATAGCCGTTAACCTGCCTGCCCATCCAACTTAGCAAAAAGCATTAGGTAAAAATTGTTTAAAAAATGCTAATTTAAATTAAGCATTGCCCAAAATTACTTCTGAATAATTACTTGAACTTTTACTGTTCATGGTAGTGCGTAATGTAACCCACAAAAAAATATTGTACATATGAGTGCAATTAACAGTAGGTACATGGGTCATGGGGATTAAAGAATTGATAAAGGAAAGTTAAAAACAAACTTTAATTGGAACATTTTAACTGCTTTCACAAAAATCGTCAAAACAGTTGACCTTCAAAATCTCAGTAACCTGAAGTTTTCTGAATTACTCAGAGTTAAGTATTGATGCAAGTGGGACTTAAAGATTAACTGGAATACGTATTGGCAGATTACTGACATTATTATCCATCCTTGCATTCTTCCTGTTTTAGATCTTTATCTTTAAATTCTATTACATCTACACTGTTATCATTTCCGTGCCAGATTCTGTGACTAATCCAAAATTCATAAATTATCAAGTGCGCGTACCGCTGCTGACTGCTTGACAATATTTCACCTAAAATAAATAATAATAAGAGCCTGTTGTCTCACTGCAATGCAAAGGCCTTTCATATAGATAAGCCACGAGTATTGATCACCATGCTTGCTCAAGGCGAGTTGGCTATTTCAGAGTTATTTCTTTAGCATATACGTCCAGGTTTCTTCACGATGTTTTCCTTTACCAAAGTCAGAGATGCCCGAGATAAACTTAGAAAACCACATTGGGACTAGCCTGTATCGAATCCGCAACCTCGTGCTAGAGAGGCGAGCGCTTTAAGCTCTGGGCCATCACGATATTTCATTTACATTTTTCTCTTAAAACGGGGGTTAGTCATGTCATTTTTAATAACAGTATTAAGCCCAGTAAGAGACCTTTGCCTCTTCTCGTACAGAGAAGGCACGAGCATTGATCACTACGCTTGCTCAAGGCGGATTTGCGATTTTAGACTTATATATGTACTCCAGGTTTCCAGGCGTCTAAAAAAAGTTGTTATTAAACTTGCTGGAATGTTATCAGGCGTGAAGTGATTGAGACCATAATTTCCAACTGTCAGAGTTTTATGGCAGGCCATGCTCCGATTGTCCGAATGCGTGGAAAGAATGCTAAGCTACTGGAAAATTTAACCAATAAAATTATATAATTTTGTTTTATGCGAGCTATATATAACTGAGACAATATTTAGTATAATCGCGACAATATGAAAACTTTTTTTCTTCTTTTAATTCATACACATGCATACCATCACGCCCGTATTCCCCGAAGGGTTAGGCAGAGGTGTATCAATGTAAACCCACAGGTCGCTGGTATTTTAATTCATGTTTATTCAATAAATTCTTCTAACTTGGAAGATTGACGAAGCAGGATACATTATAATCTCGATCGTGTTAATTTGTCTCTATAATAAATCTGGATAGCGATCATTGTTTACAGATCGCGATAAGGATTGACTGTGTTATGGGTACCATTGAGGCTTTATAATACTTGTTTTATTTCTGGTTTCGAAATAAATTAATCTATCTTATGGAAGATTGATAAAGATGCGTATATATTTTTTAGTCCTACTTACCTACTAATATTATAAATGTTAAAGTTTGTGAGGATGAATGGCCATCCATTCATCCTCACAAACTTTAGCGTGAAAAAGTAACCAACATCCATATGTTGGTTACTCTTTCACGCTAAAACGGCCCAACGGATCTGGATGAAATTTGGCATTGAGATAGATTGTAGTATGGAATAACACACAGTATATTTTTTATCCCGGAAAAATGTAAGGTTCCTGTGTGATAATATATTATAGCAAATTGAACACAGACGAAATTAGTATTTCAAAAAAATATGTAAATTAAGTTAGTTAAGATTAGTACACCTCAGATATATCTAGATGTAACATAAGTTACATCTAGATATATCTGAGGTGTTGAGTATTATAAATTATAGAAGGTTGAATTAATGATTTTCATAAATTATGTAGAAGCAAAAAAATTATTTCTAAGCCTCTTCCGGTGTTTTTGTTGTTCCTATAAAATTAGATAGATACTGTTTTCATTACCATTGATTGATATCGAATTAAAAAAGTGAAAACCATGGAGTAGCGGTTTTTATTTAATTTTAATAAATATTTAATCGCTAATATTTAGAATTCCACTCTTCCCTCATGATTAATTTTAGCTAATTTATAAATAAACTTTTACTTAAAAAGCCTGTTCAATCTGCAAAATATTTTTATTTCTGTCACAGACCAGTCGGTAACGATCACGTCGCGATTATTAATATTATTTTAAAATAAATATCTCTTAAAAGAGCTTATCTAAATTATTACTAAATAAAACAATTAAATTATTTTAAAAATTAAGAAGTAAAATTAGAGAAATAAATAGAAATAAATATTAAATTAACTGTTAGATAAAAATCTAGTTGCAACTGTAAACAAATTTATAATCATATTTTTAATTATTCTTAATCATAATTTGGTATCATTTCATTCATAAATCCTAACTGAACTTATTTCGTGTAAATATAGAAAAAACGCTGTCATTAATTTGAAAAAAGAACCTACATCAGTTATCATTTTAATTAAAACACAGGCACAACAAATAGACGTCCCATCTTCTTAAAAAAAAACCAACACCCACACATTGACCCGTTACCCACACAAGCGAAAGTGTTTGCAACACTCGTACATACGAAACTACTTGCATGAGGTATAAAACGTGGTAACTGGCGTGATAGGAATACACTCACGGCGTAACATTCGCTGAACAACAAGCGAAGCGAAAATGAAGCTACTGGTTAGTAAAAATTCTAGTGTCAGTGTTCTATGTGTGTGCAGTTCAGGTGTCAAGTGTCATTGTGCTTTTGTTTTAAAGAATTTATTCAAATCGATTTGAAAATAGAATGATCGATTGACATTCGTCATGTCATCGAACCCTATTTTATTTACCTACTGGAAGTGTCATATATCATGCAGTTATTAATCACATTATCTAAGTGAACGACGCGTTACTAGATCAATATTACGTAAAGTCGTTTCCTCATTCGCATAACTAGTCGTTATGACTTCTCCCACAATGCTCGGAAAGTTCTTGTGTTCACTTCCAGTTAGATTTCACTGGTATCAGTTAATTTTCCCTTTTCATTTGACGTTTCCTGTATAATTTTAGTTCCGTTTCTGATCTCTGTTGTTTTAGATTAGTCATGGTGTTTATTTGTAGTAAATAATTCGCATAGACACACAGTTTTTGTTCAAATGGAGTTAAATGCAACATTAATAATCATGATAATGTTTGTTTATTACAGAGGTCTTCCTTAATCCTGGCCGTGGCGTTAAGCCTGGCCACGGCAGAGGAGAAGGCAGAGAAGGACAGTAAGGCTGAACCAAAAGCCGCAGAGGAAACAAAGAGACAAGACAAAAGAGGACTGTCGGAGTACTACGGTGACCATGGAGACTTTGGTGGTGGCGACTTCGGAGGTTCCTTCGGGCATGACCTAGGAGGCGGCTCCAGCGGAGGTGGTGATGAAGGACACCACATCGGCCACGAGGAACATACACACACACACAAAACCATCACTGTCGTCAAGAAAGTTCCAGTGCCGTACCCCGTCGAGAAACGCATCCCCTACCCAGTGGAGAAGAAGGTGCCCTACCCCGTCAAAGTGCACGTACCTCAGCCCTACCCCGTCGTCAAGACCGTCCACTACCAGGTCAAGGAATACATCAAAGTACCCGAATACATCCCTAAGCCGTACCCCGTGACGAAACACGTGCCTGTTCCCGTGAAAGTTCACGTCGACAACCCCGTCCCAGTGAAAGTGTACGAACACGTCCCTTACCCAGTCGAGAAACACGTGCCTTATCCAGTCAAGGTGCACGTGCCCCAACCCTACCCCGTCGAGAAGAAAGTGCCGTTCCCCGTGAAAGTACCCGTCAAGGTGCACGTACCGTACCCCGTCGAGAAGGTCATCCACTACCCAGTTCCGGTGCACGTCGACAACCCGGTCCCCGTACACGTTGAGAAGCCAGTGCCCGTCCACGTTGAGAAGAAAGTGCCTTACCCAGTAGAGAAGGAGGTGCCCTACCCAGTCAAGGTGCACGTCGACAACCCAGTGCCCGTGCACGTCGACAAGCCAGTGCCTTACCACGTTAAGGTGCCCTACCCAGTTCCTTACCCAGTTGAGAAAGTCATCCCATACCCAGTGGAGAAGAAGGTGCCATACCCAGTGAAGATCCCCGTAGACAGGCCTTACCCTGTGCATATTGAGAAGCATGTGCCTTACCATGTGGACAAACCTGTGCCTTACCCCGTGAAGGTGCACGTGCCTATTGTGCATCATGAGCATCACGAGCACCACGAGCACCATGAGGAGGCACAGCAGGAGGTCCATGGTGGTGGGGACGAAGGTTTCGGAGGTTACGAGGGAGGGCATGAAGGGGGTCAAGAGGGGGGTCACGAAGGGGGCCACGAGGGGGGTTTCGAGGGCGGCCAAGAGGAGCACTACCACCATTAAAAAGAACTGATCTCTTTATTTTTTCTTTAGCTTTAAAGTGTTATCTTGTTTAGTAATTGTTTTTTTTTAATAATTAATATTTTGTGACTGCTATGTACCTGCGATGTAAATAGTAAACGAAAGTATTAAAAACGTGATATAAATAATACTAAAGTTTTCGTTTTATTGCAATCTATAGACAGCTGAACCGTTTGATAGGAAAATATCATATTATTATCATCTTTTGTCCCACTCTTTCGTTTATCCCGAGATGAGAAGAAAAACAATCTTTCAGTTCATGACTTGACAAACCGGAAAAGCGTAACATGTAACAGGTTTTAGTATCATTACATTATAACCCAAGAATAATGTTCTTATGGAGCTTACATAAATAATAATTTCCCGACTGCTTTGATATAACATTAAATCATAATTACATTTCGTCTCTTTGAACCGCATTTGCAATTACGTTGATATTTACTAAATAATCGGAGTTTGGATTTGCGCCCGGTTAATGACAATAAGCTCGCCCCATATTACATGGGACCTAAAATATACCGGCGAACTGTGGGTGTACATTGGTACACCTCTGCCTAACCCTTCGGGGAATACAGGCGTGATGGTATACTATAAAATAACTGTGTTGAGATTCCCAAAAAAAAATAGCAAACTTACTTCATTTATTTAATCATACTCTATATTCACTAATATTATAAATGCGAAAGTAATTCTATCTGTTACGCTTTCACGACTAAATCACTGAACCGATTTTGATGAAATTCGGTACGGGATAAGTTTGAACCCTAAAAAAAGGACATAGATTACTTTTTCGTTTGATTCCGCGATAACTTACTTAACTTCCCTGATAACTTACTTAATATTTACGCGGAGAAAGCCAGGGTCAAAAGCTAGTTACTTATATTAAAGACATTACTATCACATAGCTCTTACTTTTAAAAAGATAGTTAAAAATAATGTAGCTTCAGAAAATACTATTTACATTCCATCCGAGTAACCATGACATCACACTATTTAAAGAAATCCGATACATAAGCAACATAATCCTAAATTATTCATATCAAGTTTTTGAACAGACACGGCACTTTCACTAACCAACCTAGTTATTCTCGGCAGTTAGAAATATCGTGTAAACCGACCGTATACCTTGAGAAGGCGAGATACAATATAATAAAAGCCATGTTTTGAAAGAACAATTCATATTTTGACTGCCTCGTTAGCCTAGTGATGCTACGCTGCGAGGTCTTGGGTTCGATTCCCAGGTCGAGCAAATTGTTTTTGGGTTTTTCTTTGAAATTCTCAGTACCTAGCTGCTCGGAGTAAGGATTTGTGCCCGGTTATTGGCTCGCCCCCTATAACATGGGACCTAAACACACCGACGAACTGTGGGTGTACATTGGTACACCTCTGCCTAACCCTTCGGGGAATACAGGCGTTATGGTATGTATTTTAAAAGAATCATGTTCTCATTTAATTTCTCGGAAGTGTATCAATGTACGATTAAAGTTTTCTAAGCGGTCAGATTGAGATGAACTTTTAATCAATTTAAAATCTGAAGCAACTGTAATTTAATCGTAATACAACGGG
This sequence comes from Caradrina clavipalpis, assembly GCA_932526535.1. Classification (NCBI taxonomy): domain Eukaryota; kingdom Metazoa; phylum Arthropoda; class Insecta; order Lepidoptera; family Noctuidae; genus Caradrina; species Caradrina clavipalpis. The sequence goes on from OW052096.1 coordinate 1,452,447, forward strand.
GTCATTCTGCAACTCAAAGATGATCTCATAATTGTTTTATATAATAGGAAAAAATAATACCAGCCTATTATTGTCCCACTGTAAAGAAAGAAAGAAAGAAAGAAAAATGTCTATTGACACAAACCATGTGCACACAGATATACTAACAAAAAGGTTATTCAATATAAAACAACATAACTGTGTGCCTCACGGCTGCGCCAAACAGGCCCAGTTCAGCATAAATGCCAGACCACTTGGGCCTGACGTTGGTTTTCAGCTGGATCTTTGTGCGTGACGTGCTACGGATGTAAACCAGCTTTATCATAAAAATTAAAAATGTAGGTAGATACATAATCCAGTAAAAAAAAAAACAAATCCAAATTCCGAGCTGCTACTGAGAATTTCATAGAAAAACTCAATAACACTATTTGCTCGACCTGGGAATCGAACCCAGAACCTCTAGCGTAGCAGTAGCAATCTTAGAAAGTACATATGAATTAGGAACACTCACGTTGGTACTTTCCGGTGCCCAGTTGCGTACTCCCAGTGCATAAGAGGCGGGCGCCATAACCACTGAGCCATCACGACATTTCAAATAGAGGTAAGTTTTTTTCTTAGCAAAACTTTGCCCCACTCAAGGAATTTCTGCTATATGGTGGGTGTGTTTACAAACATATAAACTCACATACACAAACAGACAGATCCGGAACAACTATCCGAAGGCCATACAAATATTTGTTCCACGCGGGAATCCAACCCGCCACTGCGCCAACCGTGCCGTCAACCACTATCGATGGAAATCCGGTATACCAAAGGTATCGGTGATAAGTTACCATCTCAGAGACAAATCTCAAAAGTATCAATGTCTCTCAATTAAGTGAATATTTTCAGTAAACTTTGCAACTTGTAATTACCAACAGAAAGTCCAATTGCTTTCTCCATTCAATGGTCGGAAGCCATTGAAAGACATCACCAAGGCAAGTTGTAATTTATTTACTAAGGCATAAGTTTTACCTGAATTACGTAGTATGCGAAGAAAGTTTTTAATTATCGCAAGAATTTAAGAAACCGGCGTCAATTAAAAAATTGAAATAATTATACACATGTCAAATATTTTACTAGTTCCTTCCCGCGATTTAATCCGCTTTTAACTCAAGTATACCATAAAACATATCGTACAAAACCTAGTAATAATATAGCTTTCTATCAGTGCAAGAATGTTTGTGTTTGTGCGTAATTCCGGAGAATACCTCTTTTAAAACAAAAACCAAACAAACTTTACCATCACGCCTGTATTCCCAGAAGGGTTAGGCAGAGGTGTACCAATGTATACCCACAGATCGCCGGTATATTTAGGTCCCATGTAACAGGGGGTGAGCCTATGGTTTTCCTATGAAAATCTCAGTAGCAGCTCGGAGTTTGGATATGTGCCCGGTTAATGGCAATAGGCAAACAAACTTTACCTTTTGTAATATTAGTATCTACTATAATAAAATAAGAATTGCTGTAAAATAATATCGAAAATGACTGTCTCGTTAGCCTAATGGTCCTCAGCGCGACTGCTATGCTAGAGGTCTTGGGTTTATTTCCCAGATCAACCAAAGTGTTATTCGGTTTTTCTATGACATTCTCTGTACCAGCTCGGAGTTAGGATTCGTGCTCAGTTAATGGCGATAGGCTCGCCCCCTATTACATTGGATCTAAACATACGTGCGAACTGTGCTTGAACATTGGTACACCTCTGCCTAACCCTTCGGGTAATACAGGCATGATGTTATGTATGTAATATCGAAATCGTATTAACATTGACACATTATGGAAGAGCACCATCACCATATTTTAACATGGTGTCGACAATAATTATCAAATCTCATAAATTATCATTTGTAAAGTCTTCGGCAATAAGGTTTGAATACCTTTTAATGGAAAATATGATGTGTAGATGTTAATTTTGTAATTATTAAAACCTTGACATGGGCAGTTACCTATTTCAAAACGCATTGATTTTATGATATTTTCCAATCAAAAGAATAATAATTTACATGTTTCGTACAAAACGCATGATAGCGATAAATAATTGGGAATAATTATATTGAAATAACTAATTGGATGAATACGTTTTGAAGGACCTTTATGTCAAATTATGTAGTTACCTTCCTACTCACCCACAGATTGACAGTTTCAACCGTAAAATCGTAATGAAAACTATAGAATTTCCTTTTCTAAAAATGCCCTTCCCTTTTCTAGAAAATCTTCAATTCAAGGTTTTGAACCTTGAATTGAAGAATCTTATTACAATCTAATCTAAGCAACAATTAATGTCAAAAAGAAAAATTAGAGGCAGTTTTGACAGATTGAGACCAAAATAAAAATACCTACCGAAAACCGCAGTAAACGTGTAAACCGTCAACTTCCTGCACATAACTACATCGTCATTAAGGAAACCGCGTCACTTGCGCAAGCGCACACACTTACATAACTAACTTCATCAGGCAGCACGTTAGAACGAGCTTTATTCATCCCCGGACAGCTAATGTGTTACAAGAAAATCTATTTTGTTCTAGAGCTTTCTATTCGTATTCACATCACTCTGCCACGCAGTAATTTCAGAATTTCTAATAATAATAATAGCCAAGAGCCTCGACCAACACCTAAAGAGGCTCTCGTTAAGCGGTTGGATCAAGGGCTTGATTCAGAAAGCTCTATTGTTAGGAGATTCCTTTCTCAAGAGCCCTGACCACCGGTAGCTTGGACCCTGTTCCCGACGCCGGTGGCCTGCAATTTTTTATATTTTTAAATATTGCTTTTTTTATATTAATATTTAAAAATTGTATATAATTTAGGTGAATAAATGAGAATAATAATAATACCAGAGGTCCTACCATCATCCCTTAAAACAGTACCATTACAATATTACTTTGTAATATTAGTTGTTGGATTTTCAACTCTCGGTGCTGACCCGAGCGTTATATATCCAACAGTGCGCAAGGCAAAGTAATAAGCTCCCAGCCTACTATTCCCACTAGACCCACTGCAGGGCAAAGGATTCTTTTCATACAGAGAAGGCACGAGCATTGATCACCATGCTTGCTCAAGACGGATTGGCGATTTCAAACTTATGAATTGTAAGTTCAGGTTTTCTCATGATGTTTCTCTTTACCGATATCTATGATGTCGAAGATAGCCTTAGAAAGTACTTAATGAATTAAAAAGTCGCATATTAATGTGACTTTTACCGGGCAAGTATCAACTTGCCCGGTTTTGAACCTACGATTTCAAGCACGAGAGGCATCTGGGCCATAACCACAAATGATACTAAAATATGCAGATCTTCTATTTAGGCTCGCCCCCTATTACATGGGACCTAAACATACCGGCGAACTGTGGGTGTTTATTGGTAACCTAACCCTGCCCTTCGGAGAATACAGGCGTGATGGTATGTGTATGTATGCAGATCTTGTATCTAATATATTATTGTTATTTTCTATTTTATTTTTAAACTATCTATACATATAATAAAATTGTAGCGATGTCAAAACTGTACATTTAATATTTTTGAAAGAAAGTGATTGCTACGAGGTCGGGGAACGATTCTAATGCCGAAAATACAATTTTTAGAATTTTTGTCTGTTTGTCTGTTTGTCTGTTTGTCTGTTTGTCTGTTTGTCTGTTTGTCTGTTTGTCTGTTTGTCTGTTTGTCTGTTTGTCTGTTTGTCTGTTTGTTTGTTAGAGCATCACGCAAATACTGCCGGACAGATTCTGTTCAATTTTTGTATATATATTCCACATAGGCCAAATTTGACCGTAGGCTATAAATTATCACGCTATCTGCTTTGGGGGCTGAGCAATGTTGCATTATGTTTTGTTCTCCTACAGATTACATTGCGTTTATAAAAATACGGGACTAAATATAAGAATACTTTAGGTAGCTGGGGCTTAAACTACTGAAATAATTATCATAACGCTATAACTTCAAGGAGCTCAGTAGTTAATCGTGGCAGACTAGAACGGCTATTTTAGAGTATTTCCTATCGAAGCATGTGGTCTAATGGTTCGATGACCGCCTTACAAGTCGCTGGGTTTGAGTTCGAACCTCAAAAACTGTTTTACTTTTTGTGATTTTTTAAATACATTTTTAATGCTAGAACATTTCCAAACTTTAATAAAATTTAAGTAGGCATTCTTCCGCCATAACATTTTGCTTTCTTATTTTTCAAATATTTTATTATTTCTGCAAAAAATAATGTCTATACAATCATAGTTTCATATAAACAATATTGAAGTCAAAATTATTCATTTATCAAAATCAAAAAAATAAACAAACTGAAAGGTGTGGGAACGATAATAGAGCGGAAAATATACGTATTGTTAAAAAAAAAGTCTGTTTGACTCTTTAAATTAAATTTTGACAAAATAGTCTTTAAATGTAGGGCAACACATGGCTGTATTAAAAAAAAAAAAAAAATTATTTGACACTTAAAAATACATGTTACAGGCCAGTAATAATAAAATAGCACATTAATAACGCGCGCACGCGCTTTTTGTATTATAACGCGATTGAATTATTTTCGCATCGATGATTCCCCTAACAATAATTTACACCAGTTCAGACATGTAGTACCTTCTAGATACATCACTGAGTTCACTACTGGGAAGCAGGTACTCTGGCAGCTTCAAGTAGGTAGTCATGAGGTGGTGGCTGTCTTCCTTCCCACAATCTACTTCTCTCTTTGGGTGGTGGGTTTTGTAATAAATAGTGAGGCTATTTGGGTATTTGTAACAAATAATGGAGTTAGGTAGGTAAACATTATTGCATTATGTTTATTGTCCGTGAAGATTTTACCACGGGACTGTTATAAAATACATAAAATATTGAAGATTTTTAACATAATATTTATCCTATGAAATAAAAATCATCAAGTCATAGCCACAAGGAGTTAAGCAGTTAATTTTATAATAGAATTCAATACAAGACCGATTCTGGCCACGACGGCTAATCTTAAAGCAGACTAGCCAATGGAGATATTAAAATGGACATGTGTGTGAGCAAACGCTCCCTCTTTCCTAACTCTCATAGTCCGACGTGTCGGCAATCCGACACAATCGGGGAGAGATCAGGCGCAGGACCAACGGCTTTACGTGCTTCCTCAGACTATTTGAAGAGTTACCAAGTTATATCGATAGTAGGATCGCCGCAACACCATGATGCTCTGACGCAGGTATTCTCCGGACATGTTGACATGAGACATGAGGACACGCCAGAGTGATATCATTGTGAGGATCATCCGGTGGACACGGTGAAGCATAAGGTGGAGGTCTGCCCTACTTTGGCGGAACACCACCATGTCGTCATAGAGGCGATCTACGGCAACGGGCCTACGGTCGGCGAGCGTTGGGTGGCTCGGCGTCCGATCAGAACCATACCCGTGCGTTGTGTTTCACACACGTCTCAAAGAGATATCAGCACAGAAGACGGGGCCCACTAGGGCCAGTGGCTGCCACGGTTGCGGAATTTGTTCGAAAGACTCACCGTGGCTTTGGAACACGATGGGCATTAGGAGAAAAAGGATGGATTTTAGTCAGTAAGAGTCTGACACTCCCTTTCGCCAGAACGGAAGAACTCATATGACGATTTTTCATCATTAAAAAAGAAGTATTGGTCGGAGTTTGGATTTGTGCCCGGTTAATGGCAATAGGCTCGCCCCCTATTACATGGGACCTAAATATACCGGCGAAGTATGGGAGTACATTGGTACACCTCTGCCTAAGCCTTCGGGGAATACAGGCGTGATGGTAAAAAAGAAGTATCACCGCACCGTGGGCCTACCAACCTCGACACTTCATACAAGTGTCGTACGATTTCAATACTATACTGTCTGGGCTGCGCTACGCTACCAAAAAAGCATACTTCTATTCCAATAGCTAAACAGAAATAAATTAGCTACAACAGGAAGTGTACCAAAATTAATTAAACCTATACTCTATACGTATATAAAAAATGTCTCTCAGACTTCAAGCTTTCACGATACATGTAGAATCATGCATTAATCATTAATCATGCATCGCATGCAGAATTTCTTCTAATAGGTAGGTACTGTCAACAGACCATATTCTACATGCTTAAAAATGAACTTCAAAATGAAAATGAAGGTTACCTATTACCGTCATTCTGCAATAGATGAAAGGTAATTTGAGACGTAAAACTTTGCTTAGCCTTTTAATAATTCATATGCTTACTGTTTTTGCCCATACTTTTTCCCAACAACATAATTATTATTAACTTGGTTATAACACAAAGTTCAGATGTAGTTGGCAGTTGCTTCTTCTTAGCGTTTCGATGACAAACTATATTACAATAAATAAATAAATATACTATTATTATAAATTTAAGTTGCTCTGATTACAAGATTCATTTATACGGTTTTGATACTAGACAGATCGAAGCAACGATGTAAGTGTTGAAGCAGAACCTATAAAGCATTTTTAATGCTTTTCAACGGTTAGAGAAAGAAAAACAAGTAAATTTTGACACCACATCACAGTATTTTCAAAAGGAATAGTATAGTATAGTAAGCCATACCATATTCCCCTTCACACATAAATATGTTTTAATCCCAGGTATGGCGCAAGCTCATTGCCAACCGGACAAAAAATCTGACTCCGGGCGTCTACTGACAAATTTCTAAAACCCACAGTCGTAACTATTATTAACCTTAGAAACCATTTGACAGTTGGAAGACTATGAAGAAATCAATCCTAATTAAAAATCAATAAATAATCCTAATCTATTCAATCCTTAATTGGTTAAGTAACACTAAGGCTGACGTGAGCGAAGCCGCGGGCAACAGCTAGTTTAGCAATAAAATTTGTATTCTTCTACGAATAAAATGTAGATACATAATATTCAGCCAAACGACTTGCAGTTAAAATCCACGCAACAGCGTGTGAACGCCGGTAGTTGTGTTAAACTGTATCGGACATGAATTACTGGCAGCGTGACACGATTCTGTGGTACATTCACCACAATGGACCTCGACTGTCTGTGCTGTCCCTACAAGGAATGGTGTAATAGATTGTGAAACACACCGTATTAATGTTTTGAGAAATAAATTGTTTGAAAGCGCCGTGTGACAAAAATGGTTGTGAAAAAAGGGACTTTTAGGAATGTTCTGAATATTTAATTTACTTTGATAATGAACATCTTTCAACATTAAACCCCCCCGCTACTTTGTCCGAGTCAAATTCGATGTATTATTCCAAGGTAATGTAGATGTTTACGGGATAAAAAAAATCCTATGTGTTACTTCACACTACAATCTATCTCCGTGCCTTTCATCCAGATCGGAAGGGATCTGGATGAAAGGCACGGAGATTGATTTAGCGTAAACAAGGTTAAACAACTATCCATCCAACTATCCACAAAAACTTTCGCATTTATGTAGTAGGGTAGTAGGATTGTTGAATAACATTGCCTATGTCAGTCACAAAATATAAAATAACTCCCAAAATGTCGATTTAATCGGCCACAAAGAAATGTCACCAAATATTGCTCATCACAAAATAAAAGTCACGATAGCATACTTAATTTGTGCAATATAAATCAAAAATAAGAAAAAAAAAAGTCTATGGTCACAATAATATTTGCATAGTTACTTTATAAAAAGACGACTTAAATGGACTCAAGACAAATGAGATGGAGAAGAATGCTCAGAGCGATACCCGTGCCCCGGCCGATGGACGATGGCCGATGGCCCAGCCCATGAGGACTTCCCCACGACAAAAAAAAACAAAACTTAACTGTGACAAGGAGACTTCCATTCAACATGATGCTATGCCATGAGTCACCTTCCTACGCTAAGTTTCAGTGTTCACCTAAAAAATTATGTACGATAGTTAACAGTCCAACGACCGGCGAAGTGGATTACCGCCTAACCACTCTCGTAGATCTGAGTCCTAACAATGGGAACGTTATAGGCCGATGATGATGATTATGCCCAAATCATAATCATCACCACAGGAAAGCGCTGATTTTCAGTGGTTACTTGAAAAATATAGCTTAAGTGTTTGAGCGAAGATACCAGCTCCAATTTAAGTTCAAAAGTCTAAATATGATATTAAAAACAAAATGAAAGCAAGCAATGACGGATAGGCGTGTTGCCAACAAAATGTCATCAAGATAATATTATAACTGAAGCATTACACGAGCGGAACACAATAAAATAAGCAGTAACTCGATACATTTCTTAACATTACTTCTTTATTACTTGTGAAGTAAGAAATATTGATCTTATATTACTCATACTAGCTATATAACGCGCGGTATATCACCCGTGATCAGTTACGACTTTGGTTACTGCTCCGCTCCCGAAGGTCGTAATGGGATGTTCTATACGTATAAGCCTTCCTCTTAAATCACTCTATCTATTGATGGAACCGCATTAAAATCAGTTGCGTAGTTTAAAATATCTAAGCGTACAGACGGTAAGAATCGATTTTGTGATATTATATGTAGAGAAGATAAAGCTAAAGGGTTTATTTGGTTTTTTTTAATTGAAAGCGCTAATTTCCGAAACTACTAGACCTACTTTGAAAAATATTTGGCTAATAGGAAGCTACAGAAAGGTCGGGTGTGCAGTACTCGTAACCGGCGTGCTTGTATGACCAGATGTATGAACGAGGTAAAAGTAGTACGTACCTAAGGATCGTAGCAGGTAGCGTTCTGTGGTTTCTGCCTACCCCCATGGAAAAAAGGCGTGAGTTTATGTATTTGTATGTGTAGGAAGCTACGTTATCCCTAAGTACTATACAGGCTATATTTTATAATCCCAAATAATAAGTCTTGGGCAAGAGCTAATTACTTCGAAACATGAGGAAATTTTCATAACCGATTGGCTATTCAATATGAAGCCTAAGATCACGTCAATTAATTTTAAAATTGATTTAAATAAAGAATTTTGCGACAGAAATATTTTATTTCAGAAGAACATAATTTGTGTTGTAACGCGAAATTTATAAGTCACGTTTTTTAATTGTTTAATTCTCCGTTGTATAAGGACCGATGACATTAAGTTGAAATGTCAATATCTTAGTCTAGACTTACCTTATGTACGGGATGTTAGCAGGAATGTGGTACTTGGAGCCAGGATCGAAGTCCAGCTCTGAACGAAGTACTGGAGGCTTGATGCCTTGGTACTGCTCCCTGGAAGAAACATGACAGTTCAGCAAAGAAATTCTTAGAACTCTAAATAATAACAATATCAGTTTATTATAGTCGCACTGCAGTGCAAAGGCCTCTTCTCATACAGAGATGGCACACGAGTATTGATGACCACACATTTTAGACTTATAATATGATTGTGATGTCCAAGATAAACTTAAAAAGTATATAAAAATTGGAAAAGTCATAATCGGGGTATTATTCAAAATCCACCTTCAAATTAAATTTTATCGTTAGATACGGGAGAAATATCCTGACTCTTCTGTCCTTTTTCTATTACTTGTAATTCACTAAAAGACTTTGTTCAGTACTTAATGTATTAAAGGATTTTGTGAAAGTTCATCATCTTATCAATATTTGTACTTAACAAAAGGTGGACTCGCACTCGAAAGATTCCGTACAATATTTAAGACATACAAAAAAAACTATTATTTGTTTATATGTAGATAGATATATTTAGCGTTTGTGAATTTTCAACTCTCTGCCTATTACGGTTTATACGATACTGCTAAGAGATAGATAGACGAACAACTGCCGCTTAGTCATAGGGTCCCATTGTACCCGCAATGGGAACAATTGTAATTAAAATGCTGCATTAAATCATTGAAAAAATTTTCAATTATTTAATGCAGCATTTTAATTACAAATTGTTGTTATTACGTATCTCAATCTCATTTTAGCAAAGCCTATTCAATCAGATCAAGTACAGTTTCCTAAGCTTGACATTGCTAAAGGTACACATTTGTAACACAAGTACATTAATGTGTAATATCGACATAAGAGAGTTATTAAAAAAAAAATAGGCCAATTGGTTACACACACAAGATTTTGAACTTATATAATGTCAGAAATGCATTCTGTAACATAGTACGTTTTAGGTAGCTGGCTTAGTGATGGGAGATAGCGGCTTTGAAAATTAGGCTTTCAGAAAATATAGGTAAAAATAAAGCATTTGCAAAATTAAGTTATTTGACAGATGTTCTCAGAAGTCTTATCTATGCTTAAACAATATTCTTTCTTCCCTAATTTCTAAGGTTTTTATCCAAATTACGGGGTAACACGAGGTAAACTTTTGAAATGTCATACAATACTCATGTAAATGAGCTCGTGCTTGGCCTGGCACAAGCGATTCTCAATGTGAGCTTTTCAATGTATGAAATGAAGCATTGCTCACGTTATTTTTCATCAAAAATCCATGTTTGTGTTATTTATTAATTCACTTAAAATCGCCCATGTTTACTGTATTATTATCTTAAAATATACTATACAATTAAAATATTAAAATAAATATTTCTAGTATAATTATAACGTTCAAGAGTGTCTTATGACAATCTAATTGAAATATATGGTTCAACTTCGACTTTGACTTTAACTAATATTATTATCAATTCCGCTACCGCTCATGCTCTGTACTGCACTTACAACTCTTGCTTTCATCGGAGATGTGAACCCGTTACCGAGTCAAGGCCGACAGACGACCGCAATCCCATCACGAGTTGGACCAGTTCATTTGCGTTCTTGCAACCGGTAGCAATCAGTACGGGGGCTTTTGTTTTTTTTTTTTTTGCGGTAATGGGAAATTTTACTGTTTCACGATCACATTTTACTAAGTGATTTGAATGGTGAAAGACCACTTTTCCCAAATTATTTAAAGTGCATTGGGGTAACTGCGATAAGCAGGAGTATTACGATTTTTTTATTTCTACCAATCAAATCGACATATTAAACATTGATGTGCCATTTCAAATACAAAAGTCTAAAATCTTCTCTTAAAATTGTTGCTATAAGTGACGGTAAGTAAATGATAGAAATTAATCATTATTAATTGGGAATGTTCCCGGTTGTACCCCAATGCTCTTCTACAGGATTGCTTTTACTTGTAATCTTTATTCAGTTTACAATCAAGTGCGTATGTCTAAATTACAAGCAAAATCACGACCCCCTAAATAAAAACGAGTCCTACTTGATAACAAACATGAGCGCGCTAATGAACATGTATTTGAATCAATGATTGTATTGGAAATAGGATTTTTTTTTAGCATTTAATTAAAATAATAAGAATATAGGGATTTGTCTCAAATCCCTATATTCTTAAAAATATCATCCAGGGATTATGACACCAATAAAATATTCGTCACAATATGCCTTCGTTAAAGCTAATCTCATTCATTCGGCATTCAGTAAAACATAATATTCTCACAAATTTTATGACCTGACCTACTGTCAAAAACTCTCAACTCGTCTCGAACAAGAAAGCTAAAGATGCAAATCTTCTGCATAATCTATTACCAAAACTAATAATGTCATACAAAAAATTACCATACAAATATTACAACTTCAACATCAAGTTCTTGATTGATTTGAATGAAGTAACACTTCTATCATTCAATTTACATTTTGACCTAGAATAGAAATAAGTACTATACACATTTAACTAATCATCAGAGCGTTAATATTATGTCATGAAGTTGCGTGAGTTCACTGAATTATCTAACTGATAATGAGTGAGTTAGGTGAATAAAAACGTGTAGTGTATAATGAGGATTTGTGAAGTGTGAAGTAATTTAATTATGTTGTTGTTTGTATGTGGTTGCCGGAGAAACATTTGCTGTAGCTACTGCGGCTTGTGCACAAAGCCTGTACACAGACATAAGAGCATCTTCTCTTAGCTCACTGTCATACTTCAATGGAACGGCAATTTTGAGTGACCGAGAAAAATCTGGAGCATAGTGCTTTATGTGCTTTCCGAGACACGAGATTGTGAAGATGGAAAAATCATTATGGTAAGAGCAAAAGTGAATGTCTAACACAGTATGCTGCAATTGAAAATAAGTGATAACATTTTATCGATTGATTTCCAAGAAGCTATAAATACCTAACTAGATTTTGACTCGATCAGATATTTTTCTATCTATTGTTGGATTAAATCTAAGATCTACTCTACCCCGTTTCGTCTCAAGATAGACCCTAGACCCGTCTAGGGTTCGTATTCTAGGCCAAGCATTATTGGTTTTTGTTTGTTCTTTTAGCCACACCTCTAATTCTCTGAACATATTGATCTTTCGATGTTGAAGAAGGTGCCATTTCTTTGACGTGCTAATTTTTAGAATTTTCGGTTTTATTTCAACATGTGTTCTGTTCTGCATTCTGACTCCTCACAGCTAATCTAGACCACTACACTTGCAATGCCTACTACATAATATTCTATGAAGATAGTCAAGATAACCGGTGTATTCTGTAGCATGTGGTAATAGTCAGCTGAGGGTGACCGTTACTTAACACACGGCCGATGCGCAGCGGTTACTTGCGTATGATCTTACACCTCACTATATGTTATGGAATGTTGAGATTATGATCTGGGTTTGAATCGGGAAGTAAGAAGAAGAACTGATTTGATAAGAGTCAGCGCAGAACAGCATTTTTTTCACATTATTTTATTATGAACGGTATATTCGGTCAGGTTCTTTGGGTTCCTAATAAAAATAAAAAAAAATTGCAGTCCGGAGCTTAGATGACATTGGTATATGCCGTGACATGGAAAGCACGTAAAGGTTGATAATTCTGCACCTGATCTCTATATGAAAATGAGGGAAGACGGAGTGAACTTGCATGTGCACACTAATGTGACTAGTCTTCATTGGTATTGGCTACCGTGACCGAAAATATTTACTAAGCCAGTAAGATCTTTTTAACTCCAAAGTAACAAACCTGAGTCTCCACCAGTGACAATTGTACTGTTCCTTCCTGACGTCTCCAGTGAAGACATCCCACCTCCACTTGTCCATGACCAGCGCGAAGGGTAAGAAGGCTAGCTTGTCCATAGCCTGTGTGAAGAGGTAGTTGATGTCATGTGCTGTGTCGTCCACTGAACGCTGGACTAAGCCCAGGGTTTGAAGGTGGCGGGGTGAGGAGACGGAGAGAGCGATGGTCTCCCCGATGGCTTCGTGGAAACCTGTTGAAAAAGGAGAATTAATATTAGCAAACATACTTCGTGTATTGGGATTTTAGATCCTGTCGTTTCTGGTTTGCTCTATGTTGTAAATTTCACATTCGAGTTATTATTTCAGTGCCTGATGTATCCATGAGGCGGCCAGAAGTAATGATCACAGGATTCAAAGTCAAAGCATTTGTTTCAGTTAAAACATTTACAGGCACTTTTGAATTGTCGAAGAGTCGGTCAGTTAGTCAAAAAGTCCAAGCTAGTTACTCGTTGCAAAAGGTAAGTAGGATTGATGACCAAAGGTACCATAGACGTACTTATTATCACGGACACACATGACAGCTGTCTTTATAATATCACTACTCGAGTAATAACCGGATCGACATCTCACTGAGTTAGTAGGAAAGTCTTCGTTGTATTGTTTACCTTCCACCAATCATCCAATCAGAACACCGACGCCCTTGCCATCAAAAGAAATCCCCAATTACTTCTCCAACCAGTGCGTTACTTTCCTCCACCCAACACCGTGAAGATATAATTCTTTGATTGCTCCAGAATCTGATAACTTTGGCAACATAGGTCTTTAATGAAACAATAGTACCTATCTCTCTGTTTCTGTAACTAGGCCGTAAACAATATGTTTGTGACGAAACAATGACTATTCCATCTATGGACGATCGTAACTTGAGAATGTATAGAACAGGTAATTAAAATTACGGGCTGTAAGCAGAGAAAGGAACATTTGGATTTTATTGTCATGTATGTCGAAGGCCGTCGGAATAGAAGGCTCATTGATTTATTGGTAGTGTAAGTAAGGACAGACGTAAAACTTTGTTAGGCAGTGCGAGCTATAGTCCGTCAACTTCATTGCAAGTACTCGGACCGTGTGGCCGTTTGATAGAGCAGGTGCTACGTGCAAGTCGGTGAATAACTCGCATCTGAATAACTACGTATATAATGACTTTTGGTTTTCTCGTGGCAGCTTCCCTCATCATGTGACCCAATCGGGGCGAGTCGAGCTACTACCATGCGAGTACAAATGGTAGTTACTTACTTCTTGAACTAGACAACTGCTGGGTCAAAACAGAAGCAGATAAAGCCAGTTTGGATATTAGGTAGGTAAATAGGATGCACATTATAAAAAAATAAAAATTGAGTACCTAATACCATCATACCATCACGCTTGTATTCCAGGAAGGGTAAGATAGAGGTGTACCAATGTTCATTCCCAGTTCGCCGGTATCTTTTAGGTCCCATGTAATAGGTGGCGAGCTTATTGCCATTAAAAGGGGACAAATTCTAACTACTAAAAATTTAATAGAAAAACCCAACAACACTGCTCGATCTGGGAATCGAACCAAAAGGCTAACGTGGCAGTAAATTAATTAATGTTATTTCTATTCACAGAAAAGCTAGGCATTCGATACACCAACAGTATCAGATTATAAACAGGAACTAGAGAATCGAAGGGAAAGCGATACTGTTACCTAAATCAACCGGAGTAGTTCCTGCAAAATATCATAGATTCCTACTACCTTATACGTGTGTTCATTAAATGTGTCAATAGTGTTACGTCACTATGTTGCTTGGACCTTGTGGAATGCTGTTCTGGAAGTGGCCCTTATCGTTAAATCACTCTAATGATCGAAAAGCTGCTCTTAGGGATTATTTTGTTTTATGGATAGTTAAGGAGTTTTTGCTGGGCCTGGGAATCGAACCCAAGACCTCTAGCGTTGCACTCGCGCATAAAACCACTAGGCTAAGATAATTATGGTACACAATTAGATGAACGTAACGCTGTGAATATTTTTTTTGTTTTTACCTTACTCATCTTGGCAGAACGAGCCACCTACTACATTATGATGGTAAAGAAAAAGTAACTACTTACAAAAAAAAAACAAAAGTGCGAGTCGGACTCGCCCACCAAGGGTCCGTACAAAGTAAGTTAACTTAGAAAATTCATTTTTTCAGAGCTTCAAGGGACTGTAGACCTCAGGTCTTAATTTCAAATCGATACCTCCACGAGTTCCCCAAAATAAAAGGGTGGTGACAGGCATACAGACAGACAGACAGACTGCCGACAAATTGTTTTGCATTTTGGCAGATGCTGTATTAAGTTTTTACGATGGATTCTTGTGAATTAAATAAATATTTAAAAAAAAGATAGACAGACAGACGGACGGACGAACAACAAAGTTATCCTATTAGGGTGCCATTATTAATTTTTGATGTACGGAACCCAAAAAAACAACTGCCTCCACTTACTTAATCTAACAGCAAAAAAAGAACAGTATAAATCTCACGCATGCGCATAAACAATGTACTCTAGTTCGTATCTGCGCGGTCAACATGCGCATCGCGTACCAATATGGGTGACTTCCGACTTTGAAGGCATAAAGAGAGGTTATGTAATGCGGCTACTGTTTTGTAACTAATCCGGCGATGACTTGAGATTAAGATGTCCTTGTTTGCATCTTTTTGGGAGAAATTTGATAAAATAGGAGGTTTTGTGTGTGATGTAAACTATAAAAATACAGTATGACTGGACGGCAAAAACAGAAATTTATATTACAGAATAATTATTTATATTTATATTACGGAATATTTAATCGATTTCAGAGACAATGACTAAGTATTATAACAGATATATATGTATATTGTATTTTTTTGGTATAGTAGGTATTAATTAATCTACATTTTTATGTTGAATTGCTGGTCGTTTATCTCGCTAAAACTCGAGAATAGCTGGATCGATTTCACTAATTTTGATCTGAAAATATTGTTTGGATGTTCAGGGTAGGTTTTATTGGCGGTACGAAGTACACCGGATCAGTTAGTAAAACACAAGAAAACTTCAGTAAACTAAACAAACAATAAAAAAATTGCAAATAAAATTATTGGGAAAATATTCTTAATATTATACAATAATTAATCTCCCCAATCGAACTACTAATAAATATTTTGTTGTACAACAAAAGAGATGCAAACGGCGCATGCGCGGGTGAAAGCTGCGCGCACGCGGATGTTAACCTGCTCCCGATTGATAAACTCGAGCGCAACAAAATGGCGGAAATAAAATCCAGTATTGGTTGTATCGGCGACTAGGTTTTACCCGTGACGCCGTTTCCTGATTTATAAATTAATTTCAACTAATAAAATAAATCTTAAAGCGATTTTGCAAAAACTGCTTGAGATTATTCTTTAAACAAAACCACATCTTACTAGATGTGGCCATCAACATGACAATATTTTTTTAATTAATTTTAACTACATATTTCTATCAATTAATTCGATACTAACAACAAAAATAAACAGATCTACCAATAATATTATTAGTCATAAAAATTTTAACGTTCCGGTTAATTTAAAGAAATATTTGCATAATTTGAAACAGATAATAACCGTAATCAAAGCATAATTCACCGGTTTTTGAATACCACGTGTCATCTTAGGTAATACAGGTAAATCGATAACTATATAATATTTTAGTATAAAACGAGTAAAGTTTCTACTCTCGTGCCTCTAAAAATGCCTAAACCTTATGTAATTGTTATGTTTTAATGCTATAAAAATATGTATTCGTATCAAACTTTCTACTTTCTAGTTGTTTAAAATCATAGTTAATTCGTTGGCTTTATTAATGTTTTTTGTTTAACTGTATTATTATTCTATTTTGTAAAAATGCCTACTTTAATTAGTAACAAATTGAGTGTGTTTTTTCATGCAGTAGTTTTAAAAGAAAGATTTATATTTTCTTGTCTCGAGCGATCTGAAGGCCAATTCAACAAATAAAATAAAAAAAAGGTTTATTATGTAATCGAATGCTCAGCGATATTGTCAAAAAATAAAGGTAAATTATTGTTATTTTTGATTCACACTAAGATAAGAAAAAGTTAGTAGAAATGATATTTTGAACTTTAGCCACCACCTTCCTCCATAATGTACAATAGCATGTTTCAACTGAAAAGAGTAACACTTTTAAATGCTATTTTATAACCATGATACAATCACAACAATAAATTAATACGGAACCATAAGAAAAAAACACGGAATCATAATTGATCAACCATAAATCATGCGGCACATAACTGACAAATCATCTGTGTTTGATTATACATAAATCAGTGTAATCATTGTTGATCTATAGAAAATCGTAATCATAATAAATACGGAACCGTGACATTTCATATTATTTCGTAGAAACGAATCTGGCGCGAGCTGAACTTGACCCCGATGTGCGCCCGCGCAGGCAGACGTACAAAAAAATAGAGATTTTGATGATACATAGAATAATGTTGGTCTGGAAGTAACTGGAGATGCTGCTTTTGGTTTATGTGTACTGAAAAATATTGTACCAAAGAAACTTTAAGCCCTTGCTAAGAAAAAAAAAGGAAAATATTGGCGACCAGTTTAAAAACCTTGATTAGATATTAAACAAATATATAGGATGGGTAAGCTAGAACTCTTGTCTAGGTCAGAGGTGACAAAGTCGAGATGAAATGAGCCTACTCAGAAGAAGCTTGTTTATTCTAGCTTTGAAGAGATTAAGGTTGAATGCGTTTGAAAATACAGAAAAACTACATAATGTTATGTTTGTCTAACGGTGTTGTTGATGTTTGTTGCACTGTATTTCCTTTTTTTTAATTAATATTATTCTTTTTACTCTATTCAAAAGCCTCCCTCTACTCCGTATAAAGAAAAAAAATATCAACTCGATTTAAATTTTAAAATGCTATCATCATGTCTCTTCCATACGCTATACATCCACTGTGGCGGACGCACGCGGCGAGATGCGCGTGAGTTGCGTAACAGAGCTCCGTAATCGTTAGTATTAATTTCCGTGAATTTCCTACAGCGCGTGCGACTACTTAATGTGCAGTTTTTTTGCTATAGACAAGTCATTGCTTGCAATTATTTTTTTCTGCTTCTTGCTGTCATTGCTTTTAATTGTTTTGTTTTGGCTTCTTTTATTTTTAAATACATTTTGAATTATTTTGTACTTTACAGAAAAGTCTAGAATAACACATTATAGAATTTTTATTTTTAAAAGTCTAAACAACAGACGTTGTTTCTTTTTTTAATGTAGTGTAATCTATACTGCCTGGAACTCGGCTAGCTCCACGCGTATGCCGTTCTAAGCAGTATAAAATCCATGCAAATATGAACCTTAACGATTATGTGGAAATCTGAATTTTCTTTAGCACAGTGTGAAAACCTCTCCGGCGCGTCCCGGTTGGTGGCACACATTATTATTTAAATTGAACGGTGGTTCGAAACTATTCGTGTGTGAGTCCCAATCGCACTTTTTGGGTTTTTTTCATGATGGTTTTTACCTATGAGTTTCATCAAGTGATTTCTTCCGCCCTTAGTGTCAGACTTTTATAGACTAAAACCAATCCATGTTCCTTTTTGTGCCCTTTGCGTTCCGGGGGCGCGGTATCTCTATCGAACAACCCGCAGTTCATGATGGATGCCAAGAGGATGATGAAGATGCTTCATAAATGTTCAATTTATTCTCGTCATGTGTCCACGTCTAAAGTTTCTCAAGATCCATCCTAAACGAGCGAACGCGCAACAATTTTGCGTCTATTCATACAATTTCCCAACACGCCGTGTGCCACATTTGGTATCGTCGTAACTACAGTTTAGATTTAATTATTATGTAATATGTAACTCAGTCGCGTTTGTTATTTAACTATTGTAACGTTTTTATGTTGGACAAATGGTAGGGTTAAATAATAGTGTGTAGCGTCTTCAGTAAAGATGTCCCGGCTGTCATTCGTAGATCTTTGACAGTCGTTATAGTCAGAAACCAGGACGTCTGACAACCAGTTTTACTAAGAGGTATCATGTGCCCAGTTACTGGGTTGTGGAGGTCAGATAAGCAGCCGCTCCATGTAAAACACCGGTATTCAGCTGTATCCGGTTAGACTGGAATCCGACCCCAACATAGTTGGGAAAAGGCTTAGCTGATGATGATCTTTAGTAAGGATGTAGTGTGTTATCCCAAGGCCTATTTTTTGGCCCAAGAGAGGCCAAGATGGTATATAATCTGTCAGTGAATAACTAGTAGGTACTTATATTATGATCTATGTTTAGCAGTGGACGTCTTGCGGCTGATATGATGATGATGTACTATTGTCTCATTAAGATTATGTATTTTAGATTAAGGTGTGAAGGTGTATATAAAAGTTCCTTTATTTTAGCACAAATAAAGATATTTATTTTGAAAAGATCTTTTCTAATACAGAGAAGGCGCAAGCATTGATGCTTTCTCAAGGCGGAGTCGCGATTTGAGACTTAAATTTGATACAATTCCAGGTTTCCTTACAATGTTTTCCTTCGCCAATTATGTCAGTGATGTCCAAGATAAACTTAAAAAGTACAAATGAAATAGAAGACACTTTGGTACTCGTTTGAACCCGGATATGACTTACAACCTCGTGCATAAGACGCGTTGACATAATAATTAATTAAAAGCTGCATAATACTGCAATTTTCTATAATATACAAAGTAAAACTGCGCACTGACCAAGAGATCGACTGTTGCTCTGCGTGTCGTGGGTTCGATTCCCGCACGGAAAAAATATTTGTATGATCTACAGAGATAGTTCTTCCGGGTCTGGCTGTTTGTGTATGTGTGTTTATATGTTTGTAAACGATACAATGGGACAACTTTAAAAAAAAAACTAATGAAGATAGTATACTGATCTCTTACGAACATAAATTTTAAATCTAATTATTCATAGATATCGTGGCGAAAATTGGAGAAGACCTCCCAACTAGCAAAAAAGTTATATAAGTTAAGAATTATACGACTAACAGTCATGTAAGGGGTTTGAAATAGTTATGAAGTAACTAAACAGTTGTAAAATAGTATTCAGTTCGACGCATTAGTTATATATATTTAAATCATATTAATGCGTCTGGTAAACGTCGTCTCAATTAATTTATAAGACGGTTATATAATGTTAAGTCGAGTAAACGTTTCAGTCGGATAATAGTGATGACTCGCCATGTTCCGTAAATTTAGAACCTTTTATTCAACATTTAAATAACAAACCGTTATGTAATGGTTTTATAGTTATCTATTATAAAATCGTCATAATAGGTCATATACAAAACCATTAAATAACTTTTAGTTGGAAACGTTATTCTAATATAACTGACTAGCTGTGCCCCGCGGTTTCACCCGCGTCTTTGGTTACTGCTCCGCCCTCGTGGGTCGTTTTAATTTTTTCTCGCCTTTTAAACCTTCCCTAGACCTCCACGAACATTTCAAGACTAAGATAAGATAAATCCGTGCGAGACTAACGAACAGCAATTCATTTTTATATATATAGAATATTTTTTATTCCTACAACGTGTGCCAATCTATGACTAAAATAAAATGTGATAAACTTAATGAGAGATTCACAAGCTTATCAACGCCAGAATCACCACGATGTCCCTGTGAATAAAACAGAAGTATTTCCATGACTATACGCAAAGGATTTTACTATTTTCCAACAGAACTCTAATTGTAACCGTCATGGTGGACGCCATAAATCGTATAAAAACATGTATACGACCAATAGTTATGTAAAGGTCGAAATGCAGTCGCCCAATGTCTATTGGCAATATGGCCGAAACTATTGCTGTCAATTAATATATTTTATTTTTATAAACAATATGAAAACTCCAATATTATGAAGGCCCATGAAAATATTGACAAAGATAACCATACATATCATCGAAAAAATTTAATTTCCATGTATAAGTCATCGCTCTTCATCTTCCACCGCAATATGATTTCTCTATATTAAAGAATTCTTAATAATGATTCATACGACATTTTACTTAACTTTATAATATAATTTTGCCATAACACAATAAATGTCACACAAATTGTCGCTGACACTCTCATACGATGATATAGTTATTCATTGGATTACTAGACGATTACAAACCTTATTAGTTAAACTCACAACGTCTACGTGACTTTTACTCAACATAATTTGTCGCTAACGCGACTGCAACACGACCTTTACACGATTGAAATGTTATATAATCTGCGCCCAAACCCGCGTTATATTTACGTTTAAAAAACTATTATAAAACGTTTTCGTATGGCTGAAAGTTAAATTGAAAACGTTATTGTACCTTTTATATGACATTATTTTGCTACTTGGGCTACTAACACACGGACCATTTATTGTTTGAGCACTTTTTTAGTACAGAACTCCACTAAAAATCCCCATCAGACCGCAAAACGATCGTTTCTGTTTGCATAGGAAAAGTCAGCCAATCTTTCTAGCTATATATCAGACGACAATAATATTTCTCCTCGCAAAACATGGCGCACGACCAAATGCATCAGTTTATACTGAGGAAATCCACTATAAAAGATAAAAAGGTGATAGCACATTATGACACAAGTGAGATGAGTAATAATAAAACGTTCGGTTTGGCATCTCGCAGTTTTACATTGGAGGTTGTGTGGCATCGCTGGGAGTGAGCAGCATAGGGCAGGCTGGATCAATTCATTATAAAATATGACACATACCATCACGCCTGTATTCCCCGAAGAGTTTGGCAGAGGTGTACTAATGCACACCTACAGTCCGCTGGTCCCATATAAATAAAACCCATTAGATCCCATATAAATAAAACCGAGCACAAATTCTAACAACACTCCGAGCTGCTACGGAGAATTTCATAGAAAAAATGGGAATCTCCTCTAGCATAGTTATCGCGCTTAGGACCTCTAGGCTACCGAGGCAGTTTCCTAAAAATATGGATTCCCTCCATTTTATTATTTGGTTAAGGTACTTGGTATCGTTTCAACTAGCACAGCAGTGTTCACTAATCTAATTACTTGTCGTCATAGGAATGTAATTCAGTTCCCTTCTACCATTACAAGTGTTCGGAGTTTTCAGTGTTTAGTGATGAAGTCTTTATCTCAAACTGCTGTGTTGTCGTTTTTAATTAGTTTGTTGTATTGTGTTCAATATGGTAAGCAACATGTGCAATATTTGTTAATGTGCAAAGTCATATACTACACAGTTGCATCTCCGTCTTTCAGAATCAATTATTTTGTTATTTACTTTTCCATTTATCATGATAGGTCACGTTAATATGTAACATGCTAATATTGTACGTGTTTCTTCAGTGTTTCCTAGTAGCTGTAAATAATTATCATTACTCTATTGATGCTAAAGTTTTAAGATTTGAATGTTAGCCTTCCATCATCCATATCGCTAGCCATAACATGTATCTCATGAACAAGTTGGTACCACTACCTACGACCTTTCCTAAAGATTCAGCAAATCGCAAAGACACCAGCATGCAGAAATGCCTCTTAATCATCAGCTCTGTTTCTTTCCAATGGTGGACATTGTCTAATAGATCCGAATAGACATCGCTAAGTCATCAATTATCCCCCAGTGATCATCCATATTTAGTAGAAGTAGTTTACGTCTAATTATATTGGTAAGGACCACTCCTGGTTCTAGACCTTAAAGAAGTCAATAGGAAGAGTAATAATCGTCCAATTCCCTGTCCCAAATCCATTGATGTCTATGTAGGTCACAATGGTCATACAATAGCTGAAACCGTACAATGTACAACGAAATTGGATTACTGACCGCAAGTAGTTGAACTTGACTCAAATTCTACTGAAAGTAGAATGTACTTTTCGTTTTACGTCCAGAATAAGCCTGTTTATATTTTCGACATTTTATCATGGCTGCTAAAAGAATGATTATTTTCAAGGACACAGTTTTTTTTGAATTTTCAAAGTAAAAGTGTAGTTCTATCACTTTTTAATATATCCCCGTAAATAAATGTATTTATTACATCCAGGTTAAAAACTTTTTAATGTTACTATTATAACTACAAAAGTTTGGATGGATGGATGTTTCTCAATCAAGCCAGAACAGCAAACGAATCTGGATGAAATTTGGCACAGAGAAAGATTAAAGTCTGGAATAGTACATACTTTTTGTCCCCAAAACAGTTACGGTTCCCGGATATTATATTGACCTTGACGACTAAAGGGATCTAGTATGACATATGTCTGTGCACTACATACGTTGAAATACCTGGAAACCTTGTTCGGCAGTCGATGTCTGTAATTATCGTGGTGGATGTTACTTTGGACATTCTGATGAACCTTCCACGATCGTCATTTATTAGTAGTAACACTACATTGTTTTCATTCCAGCCTCTTCAATACTATGCTACGACTGCAACAGCGCGTACGACCCCCGGTGTGGCGTGGAGTTCGACTCCTTTAGCCTGGGCATCGTGAACTGCTCCTTGAGGGACCCACCCGAACATTTAGAGCCTATAGAGCCGACTTTCTGCCGATCTATCAAGATGGAGAGTGAGTATCTGGTTACTACGATGAATTTTCAACTAATGATAATATTCGATTTATAGTTGCGTTCAAATAAATAAGTAGTTGGTCAATTAGGTTGGCAAATAAGTAGCGTCACAGTTTGATATTGCCATACAAAATCTATGGAGGAATCGAATTTTGACAGCTCATAAAAAGTATGTCAATGGTGTTTATCCAATTAGCGGTACAAGGGCTATTCTTGAATAGTATAAGTAATGCTCGGAGTATAGATTTGTGCCCGGGTAATGGCAATAGGCTTGCCCCTATTACGTGGGACCTAAATATACCAGCGAACTGTAGGTGTACACTAGTACACCTCTGCTTAACCCTTCGGGGAATACAAGGGTGAACAGTTCCATAATACGATCTTTCCTTCACAGTCTACGGAAAGGTTCGAGTGGTCCGCCAATGCGGTTACCTGCCTGACGACGAGATCAAAGGCCAGTCCTGCCGGCGCGTGTCCGGCAACGGCGACGTGTTCGTCACGTACTGTTCTTGTAACACGGACCTGTGCAACTCCGGCGTTGCGCACAACTACCCGCAGATTGCGTTTGTTAGCGCAATATTGTTCTTAGTGGTATGGTATTAGAGTGTTATTTTGTTTGGAATTAAATGATGGTAGATTGTTGTTGTTTTGATTTTTTGTGGGTTTTATTTTATCCGTAACTTAGGTGGCTGATTAGTCAAAAGTACTCTTATCACCTGACATTGATCTTAGTTATTTAAAGTGCTGATTCAGTAGAATTTTATTATATTATGAATGACGTTGTGGCAAACTATTAGTAGCCATGTCATCTATACTGCCACTAACTCACCGTGGGGCTACACTTATATATTTATACCTATTGTACATTCTTCTTTTTTTTTCTTTTTTATGATAATGTAAATTACGCAAACGATATAACACTTAAAGTAAACGTTATCTCTTATTTAAATCTCCTCTATTTATTAGGATAACAGTAAATATCAAGAGAAAGTATGTACATGTTAAAGACATTAGTTTTTCTATACGTTACATACGTTTTTCCTGATACTAAAATTAATGCGACTGTGCTGTAAGTTAATAGGTAGTTTCTACACCGGAAAACATGAAATATTACAATTTCTTATTGAGAAATCGCGCTCGTGATTCAATCTGCAATCGTGACACTTGTATTTTTATTTATTTAATTAACAGGCGATTTAACGGGCTATCTAATTCAAATAAAATACTTATGTGTCAAGCTAGAATATTTGAAATCGAATTTTAATAAAAGGTTGTACAATTGTTATGGCAAATAATGTATTTTTTCTGTTACGCTACTATTACCCAAAGTAATAATCACCGAAGCAATACCTTCTTCTTTTCGTGTCGATTGACTCATCAAATTTTGTCTAACCAATATTGAGGAACCTGTACCGCTCTATTATTGAATTCGAGACAATAATACCTTGTGACACCCCAACACGGGCAGGTTAAGTTCGAATGGTATGTTCCATTCTTCTCAGATTCCTTTAAATTTTGCAGATAGAAACCCTGCGCAGCGAGGTATTGTCGCCTCTACACAATTCCAGAACAGTCGATAATATTAACATTGAAAGTCACCAAGATCTTTAAGTCTTAAAATCTATTTATGGTGTATATTTTTATTCTAACCTGGATTAGCACCATCCCGGAACACCTTAGGCAGGTTCCTGTAAGCGAGGAAGTACTCGATGTGTGCCATCTCGTGATGTGCCGTCACCAGGTCTTTCATGTCCACGTGCGTGCACATTTTGATCCTGAAATGTATGGAAAGGTTTGTTACTGTTGTGTGTAATTAAGTTGGATCATTTTAAAACTTTTAACTGCCTCGTTAGCCCAGTGGCTCCTAAGCACGACTGCTACGCTAGCGATCCGGGTCGATCCACAGTCGAGCAAAAACTGTTAAAGGGTTTTTCTATGAAATTCTCAGTAGCAGCTCGGAGTTTGGATTTGTGCACGATTTGCCCCCTATTACACCACCTAAATATACCGGCGAACTGTGGGTGTACATTGGTACACCCACAGTCACGCCTGTATTCCCCGAAGGGTTAGGCAGAGGTGTACATTGGTACACCTCTGATGGTATATTTACGTTACTGATTTTAGTTACTTGTTCCTAAAAGCTTCTAGTATAAGTTATGCTTACCTATAATCATGTCTATTACAAAAGTCCCAGGCGGAGGGCTGGCAGTGTATGTGCCTGTCCGTGGGCTGCTGCAGGGCACTCAGCGCCCAGAAGTCGTGAGGCATCGCAGACATGTTCATAGACACGAAGAACTCTTCGGCCAGTTGGAAGATTGTTAGGGGAGAGTAACCCTGGAAAATGTAATGGTAATTATAGTTTTGTGTATTAATTCATGTTAAAATTTTCAAATATTCTTTCAAGTGGCTATTAGGTTAATGCAAAAAAAAAGTGGAAGGATTCGTGCTATATTTCCTTACTAGCTTCTGTTCTCGTCTGTGTCTACGTAGAAGAGATTTTTGTCAAGCAAAAGACTTCCAGAATGGCCTCTTACAAAAATAGAAACAAAAGTTGCCACACACTAGATATGTCTCTTGTGGCAAATATATAAACTCACATACACAAACAACTAGACCCGACATAACTACATGTACCCCATACAAATATTTTTTCCAAATGGCAATCGTTCGTTCGTACTCGGAACTAGTAACGCAGCAGCCAATTGCTCAGCTACTCGCCAACCGAGTCTTTTTAATATTATATTTGTTCGGATCTTAAAAACCAGTGTCATTTTAAAACCCATCTCTGGGTCACAATATAAAAATCAAACACTACTTTCCCTCACCTGCTGAACCATCTCCGGCGTGATATCCACGAGGGTCTTGCCCGGGTAGGGCAGCGTGACGGGCACGATGCCCGCCCAGCTCTGCCCCCACATGTCACCGAGGATGTGCGCGGGGATGGGCGCGGAGCGGGAGATCCGCTCAGGACCGTAGGCCTCCCGGAGACGGCGGCGGACGTAGGCGTGGAGGAGCTCGTATAAGGGCTTGATCTGGGAACGAATTGGTGTTATATTTTTTTTTTTTTTTTAATTTAAATCTGTTATTAAGGCCAATACAATACACAGGTATATACAACATTATAGACCAAATAAATTGAAAAAATTACATGTTTTTTTTATATGATGTTGGATATTTGTTTTCCAGTAAAAGAGTTGTTCTACTTGAATTTATTGCTATGATTATTTGAGTCTTTAAGTTTTAAAATCATGATTTCAAATTGTTATGATATGATATTTTATTAAAGTCCGATTTGTCAATCGTCAAATAACATTTATTGGGGAATAAATATGGCGGATTGACAGCATTTGTACAGAAAGTAATATCAAACTGTCACAATATTTAGGCAATAGTGAAATTATCTGGCGATTGAAAAATCATACCTTTCCTATATTTTGAAATATCTACAGTTAAAGCCTCTTTACACTCACGTCATTATCACAGAAGCGATAATATCACAGGTTACGTTCGTAAACTGTGCGTGAAAGGTCACACGAGATATCACAGAAATGGTTCTACGGACAGATAATTCCCGCTGTGATAATATCGCATTTATAAAGGTCTTTAACTGTCGTTTATAATATCAGCACAGAAAAAAAAAGTAAAGTTTGTTACCTGTTCCCAAACTTCATCAACTTCTTGTCTCATATTGATGGTCTCGTATGGGAACATCCAATAAGCAGAGGCGTCCGTGAAATCTGGAAAAAACAAAAGAACCACGTTGAATAAAGTCAGAATAAAAATAAAACTGACTATAGAGATTTCGATTTACAAATGGCGACTTAAACGATCTCTTGAATGATGGTACAACTAAATTACTGGAAAACTTCCTGTTTTCTATCACGAAAGTAGATATAATGATAGCTTAGCACGCACACTGCAGGCGTGTAAACATTGCGCCGTTTGTTTTTATCAGAGCACGTGTATATGAGTAGCAAGCTATTGCTCGGTCACTCAATCGGCGCAGGCGTTTGGCGTGAAAGAATTTAATACATTTTCGGCAATTTGGCATAAGAGAAATGAATGTTGAAGGTTTGATAAATAGCGTGTAGGCTGCTGGAGACGAGGTGGCAACAAGGGTTAGTTGTAGGGAACTAAGTTTCCAGGTTATAAAACTTAATAACGGGATACTATAGATTGATTTCAGTAGTTACAAGTTACTACAATGGACAACTTGTGGCACTAACTTTAAGTAAGTAAGAAAGTGATGTTACATTATTTTAAAGTGGTTCGAAATTGGGTGCTTCAATACGAAATAGCATCTAGCTAGCATCTTTAAATTGGAGCGTTGAAAGCAAAATTACTTATTGTCACAGAAATACGTGCATATAAAATAACCTAAATGATCACTGGACAGAAATACGTTACCACTCAGCAAAATGCTGTACTTTAAGAGAGCAAAGCACAGCATTGGTAACCAATCAACACAAAACTGAAGCAAGTCAAATTTAAAGCATTCATTTTAATTATACCATTTACAGGCTCTATTGAATTGGTATTCAGGTGCATCTGGTTAGACTGGAAGCAGACCCCAACGTAGTTGGGAAAAGGCTAAGCAGATGATGATGATGACAGGCACTTTTGAATTGACAAGAAATTACAGTTCAGAGTTAAAGCTAGTAAGCTAGTAACTGTACTCACTATTTAATCTCGCAGCCTGATTAGTCAAGTCCACCAGCTGTTCATACAGGTCCCGGATCCTCCTGCCGGTGTTTCTCCTCCACTCGGTCCAGATGTGCTGCAGCTCGTCCCAGTCCCGGGAGTGCGACATGATGAACTGGAGCTCGGGCTGCAGGTGGAGACCACACTTGAAGGGCTCGTTGTACGCGCAGATCTCCGCTGTGTTGTACACTGCTAGCATGTCGTTGATTATGCGGTTGTACTGGAAACGGATAAGTTCGTGGTTATTGTTAGAATCTTCATAAGAGGTATGTAGTTCATTCCCAGGTCGAGCAAAAAGTGTTATTGGGTTTTTCTATGAAATTGTCAGTAACAGCTTGGAGTTTGAATTTGTGCCTGGATAATGACAATAGGCTCGCCCCCTATTACATGGGACCTAAAAACATACCGGCGAACTGTGGGTGTACATTGGTACACCTCTGCCTAGCCCTTCGGGGTATACAGGCGTGGTGGTATGTATGTATGTAGTTGACCAGTAAGTAGTATGTACCAGTATGAACTATCCGGATGAACTATTAAACCTATATAAGTACCTAATATTGTATTGAATCAATTTGTACAATAAATTCATTTTTTGTTTACTTTAAACTTTTACTTCTTATTAACTTATATATTTAAGTATATTGAGGTATATTATAAATAAATAATAAATTGTTCGAATCAGAAAAATGATCAATCTAACTTCTTTCTTAAAAAATAAAAAATTGCAAAAATGAAAAATATTTTTACTTTTTCGAAGCCTAGTTTGTTGTTTTATTTATATTTATGTGTAATGCTTATCTATATTTGACGTAATATTAGTTTTATCATTAAATATAAGATGAACTTACCCTATCAAGCTGATCAGGTGGCAAGGCAGCTGGTCCGATGATGGAGAGCAACCTCAGCTGCCTGAATGTAGAGAAGTCCCGAAGACCACCTCGTGGTATCTGCTGGGCAGCCTCCCAGAGACCACGCTGGAAGAGGGTGTAGCGTTGCTGGGCATCCAACTGAAACATAACAAATATGAGGTTGTATTCAGGGATGAAATACGTGCTGTACTGTACGTGTGTCTATAATGTGCGCAAGATCAATGAACGATAAGATGTTTTTACAAGATTATAAAAAAGATTTATGCTTTTTGAACGAAATAGTTTGAGGTGGGTAGTTCTATTTATTCATTCATTATAGCATCGAAGACTAACAGGTAAATAAAACTTAACCACAGATTACCAAACAATAATCGTCAGAAAGCCAATGAATGACAAGTCTTCATGTTTAGACTTATAATTTGTGTTGTGAACATACAAACAATCTATTAAAATAGTTACAACAATTCAAATAACAATGTGGTATGCAGAAAAAAACTAGTAACTGTTCACCCTCAGGTATGTCATACCAAAACATTCATCGATTTTCAACTTTTGATTTTCATACAGAACGTGGAGCAAACCCCATGATTAAAGAATTAAAAATTCCGCACAGATCATTTCAGTACCTAACTGAAAATCGCCATGGAAATCTTCACGACAGACATCGAACGTTTTCACTTATTACGATCGATTTCTCAATCGTTCAATAACAAAACTGGAATTAGGCAAATATTGAACAACGTGCTATAGATATATGATCTAAGACGTGCATATAAGAGATGCAGAGCTACCAACGACGAGGTGTTTTAATCGAAGTATAAGAAGGGTCCTAAAAAAACACCCCATTTTAAAAGTGTTTGTGTTTGTACAATTGGTCGTTGTTATAATTGCAGGCCCTATGTGATGTTTATCACAACAATACACACACAACACGAACAACAACTAGAATACACAACACACAATACACAATCTACAACTAGAATATTAATAATGAATTGCAATTAAAACACTGAATTTGATGTTGTAACCGTTTTAGGTGCAAAAAAGGCATTTGTAAAGTTTCCAAATACTGTTTTTACATCTAAAACTAAATATTCGGTGTTACGATATTAATTATTGCATTTCATAATCAATATTTTAGTGCATTATATAGTTAGCCATATTTCTTATTTTCATACAGTAATATTGACAAATTAATCAAAACAGGGAAATATTTGACAGCTGTTTGCGACGTTGCCAACTTTTTGTATACGCGCTCTTAAACTAACCCTCGAAGATACACATCTCGGAGTGAGGTATTCCTCGTAGCGCTCCCGTTTTGAAGCGCGCCCATCTAAGCGCTACTGTTTTGTTCCTCGAAGCGCTCCTAAAAGGAGCGCTTAGAGGAAGGATTAAAAATATTAAAATTTATTTCCTCGTAGCGCTCCCATGATTAACTTTCGGATAGAGATGGGACTATACTAACTGAAATTATCGATAATAAGTAGAACACATTGTTATAATATACAACTAGCGGCCCGTCCCGGCTTCGCACGGGTTTTTTTTTTTGTTTTATTGTAAATCCTTTAGTCCACCAAATAGATGAATACTTATAATCTGCCGACATAACCTATTCATATATTTTTAT
Source organism: Caradrina clavipalpis (assembly GCA_932526535.1). Taxonomy (NCBI): domain Eukaryota; kingdom Metazoa; phylum Arthropoda; class Insecta; order Lepidoptera; family Noctuidae; genus Caradrina; species Caradrina clavipalpis. The sequence goes on from OW052096.1 coordinate 1,483,147, forward strand.
TGTTTAGAAAGCTTATGATTTCTTTCTATTATGTTTCCCATAAATCAAAAAGATATTATTCTCTCAATTACTTACGTATTTTTTTTTTTTTTTAGAAAAAAATCGTTACCCCACACTAGGATTGTCGAGGTATTCCTCGTAGCGCTCCCGTTTTGAAGCGCGCCCATCTAAGCGCTACTGTTTTGTTCGTTAGAAGAAGGATTAAAAGTATTAAAATTTATCACCAATTTGACAACACGGTTGGCGCAGTGGCCGAGCAATCGACTGCTGTGCTGCGTGTCGTGGGTTCGATTCCCGCACGGAACCAATATTTGTATGACCTACCGATAGTTATTCCGGGTGGCTGGTTGTTTGTGTATGTGAGATTATATGTTTGTAACCACCCACGATACAGGAGATAATCCTAGTGTGGGGTAACGTTTTCTAATGAAAAAAAAAAAAAAAAAAACGTATTTGAGAGAATAATATCTTTTTGATTAACTGGAAACATAATAGAAAGAAATCATAAGCTTTCTAAACAATAAAAATATATGAATAGGTTATGTCGCCAGATTATAAGTATTCATTTATTTGGTGGACTAAAGGATTTACAATAAAACAAAAAAAAAAAATACCAAACCCGTGCGAAGCCGGGACGGGCCGCTAGCTGTATATTATAACAATGTGTTCTACTTATTACCTACTTATTATCGATAATTTCAGTTAGTATAGTCCCATCTCTATCCGAAAGTTAATCATGGGAGCGCTACGAGGAAATAAATTTTAATATTTTTAATCCTTCCTCTAAGCGCACCTTTTAGGAGCGCTTCGAGGAACAAAACAGTAGCGCTTAGATGGGCGCGCTTCAAAACGGGAGCGCTACGAGGAATACCTCCTCGCTCGGAGTCACAGACTTCCTCCCTTTTTCTAAGTATTTGTAGCAAATTAATATAAGCATAAGTTTGGGTTATACCCGTATTTACTATTATTGTTACATAGTAATGTAGTTTGACAGAAATAATTTAATTACTCAGAGATTGTGGGTTGGCTTGTTTTAACAAAACCAACCTCAATTATTCCAAAGTTAATTACACATTATTTTTTAGCCTCCTAACATTACCTACCACTTAATTACTAGGCAGGTACTAAAGCTAAATTAAAAGCTGACGTCAATCCACAATGACGGATTTCAAGAAAACAATGATGAATTGAAGTCTATTTTTTACAGCAATTACTTTGGTGACTCAGTGGACATAGCGTGATGATATTAATGTATTGTATGAATCATGGTAATGTTGCTATCATACATAATTGATGGTTATTGTTGTAAGGTGACATGATCAACACACCTAGAACTGGTTTGATTTTGAACTGATGGGCTGGGCTGTGTTGTTGGTTGATGAGGCATATAAATACAAGTTGCAGTTCTTTATATCCTCGTTAAAATCAAGGAGGTAAATATGCTAGTGATTTACAAAACACGAATCAATAACAAAACTACAGGGTTTTTAAATACGTACATACATACATACGTGCATACATACCATCACGCATGTAGACCCGGAAGGGTTATGCAGAGATGTACCAACGGTATGAGCATAATGTTTTAGGTACCATGTAGGTAATAAGAGGCGAGCCTGTTGCCATTAATCAGGCACAAATCCTAAGTCCGAGCTGCTACTGAGACTTTCTTAGCACCCAATAACACTTTGCTCGATCTGGAAATCGAACCCAAGATAGCTAGCGTAGCAGTCGCATACGGTTTTTTTTAAACTGATTTTCTAATTCGAACGTAAACAATTAAAAAACAAGTTAATTACTAGGTGTCATAATTTAATTTGGTTATTTATGACATTTAAGACTCCAAAATGATGGTGAGGATGCAAAACTGCACTTAATATATGTTTACCTATTACCCGTGTTATCAACCAATATAACAGCAAAGCCAAACACTCAATCACTCACTCAAACGCTCAGACAATCGACGACCGATTTTTTTGTAGGTGGGAATGGAACAATTGCATTCTAATATAGTTACCAACGCACACGTCCTACAAAATTCGGTCCTGAAAACTATGGATTTATTGAACGGTCCGATAATCGATCCTACAAAAAATCGGACGTGAGCAGAGGCTCTTAGAATCAAATCAGTAGTTATAAGAAACTTGAAGTTTTATAAAGAACTTTGCATGAAAAAAATTTTACTCTGTAGTTATTTTCAATGCATTGAACCTCACAAGTATCGTCACGGGTCAAAATATATGTTCTCAGGTCAAACATCTCGTATGATTCATTATCATAATTATCTTAAAACCCGGATGAACAGCAATTAAGCAATAATTTTGTGAAATAATCTTTTTGTAATTAAAAACCGTGGATAAAATTTTGTTCACACTTTTTTTGGTCTGAGCCGTCGGTAGATATAAAGGTATGTTTACATGGATAGATGGTACGTTATTATAACCTTTAAGTAAGCATTTTTTTGAAAATATTACTACTTTTATGACAGATGGATGACAAAAACAAAGCATTATGAAAAACTACCTTCTGCCCACAACTCCCCATTTAGTTTCTTGCTCGGTTTTCTCCATAGAGGCCCCACCTACGTTTCGGAATGAGCAACTATCTTCAATATTCTGATTAACTGACTGACGCCTTGACAATTCAAAAGTGCTTCTAAATGGTCTAATTGAGATAAATGCGTTGGCTTTGATTTTCCCAGCATAGAAGTCAAGTACCTACTTATATAACATCAAGAAAATCATACTTTCTATTTGTAAAAGAATCTTCAAACATTAATAAAAATATTTTTCTTTATGTTTGTAAAGCGCATACTCGTATTAAACTGATTTGACCTAAGTCATCTAAAAACAATTAGGCCAAAAATCTGCAACAAAATTTGACCCTTATGCTCAAGCTAGACCTTACTTAAAATTTCACAAATTTGCGTGCTTATAACTCTGTTTTACACCGCGACCTCGTCCACAGCATTACGGCCCAGTGTCATAAGACCCTTAACAAAGCGATTCATTAGGTAACCTTGATTTACTTAGCGATCTAATCTTCGTTCTAGACTCAAGTTCAAGTCAATTTGTGTCTTAAGCACTTGTAATAGTATAAGTAATTATTCGGTGATTTAATAAAATTAGTTGTTTTCTTGTAATCTGACATGGTTGGCGCAGTGGCTGAGCGAGTGATTGGCTGCTGCACTGTATTTCGGTTCGATTCTCGCTCTGAACTAATATTACTATGGCCTACAGATAGTTGTTCCGGGTCTAGTTGTTTTTGTATGTTTGTAAACGTACCCACAATAAAAGAGAAGTTCTTAGTGCGGGGCAACGTTTTTTAAAAAGAATAAGAAACAAAAATAAAGTAGAAACAAAATTAAGCAATTACTTAAATTAGATTTTACTTTTAGCAGGAAAAGATCGAGAAACGTTTCTTTCAATGAAAACTTATTAAAGCATTATTTTGAGAATTCCCAAAATAGTGGTCATCAGAACCCTGATAAAAAATCAAATGAACAGACATATTTTTACTTTAATTAATATAAATTGCTAATTTGAAAATAGCTATTTTAGGCATTCCCACGTTGCTTAGTGAATAAACGAGTCAGGCTATTGTCCTTTCCTAATTTTAAAAGAATAATATACAACATAGTACAATCAAGCCTGTATTCCCCTAAGGGTTAGGCAGACATGTACCTACCAATGTACATCCACAGTTCGCCGGTATGTTTAAGTCCCATGTAATAGGGGCGAGCTTATTGCTATTACCCGGGCACAAGTTCTAACTTCGAGCTGCTACTGGGAATTTAATAGAAAAACCCAATAACACATTGCTCGATCTGGGAATCGAACCCAAGACCTCAAGCAGACCTCAAGGACCCTAAGGCTAACGAGGCAGTTACAGTACCTATGTACAGACTTATAAATCGTACCTACAAGTACTTTAATACGATTAAGTTAGATCGTGACAAGGCAAATGTGCGATAATATGAATGAATAATTAACACATAAACATAGTCTCAAGTTCAAAACCAGTTCCACACCGTGGGAATCTGAATTTGTTATTACTATAGGTAATGAGTGGTTATTTGTTTGAATTGTCGAGTTTTCTCGGAAAATTTGAGTCAAGTTCAACCTTTTTAATTCCTGTGTAGATGTTTGAAAGAATAGGCCCTCTGTATCTCTCATAGGCGTTTGAAGATTTTAGTTTTTAAAAAGCCTTTAATAATAATATTGGAATTTCAATAGGTTCACCCACTATTACATGGCACCTAAATATACCGGCGAACTGTGGGTGTACGTTGGTACACCTCTGCCTAACCCTTTCGGGAATACAGGCGTGATGGTATGTCATGTATTGTATGTTACATAGGTACTTAAGAAAAAAAAAACGGTAATTTAAAAAACTAAAAAACCCGACTGCTATTCTTTAAAAATCCCTAAAACAAGATAAATTGTAGCAGTCGGGACCCATTCTAGAAATGGAGGATTAGTGAATTGAGAGCACATACCTATATTACATTTCAGATGATCCCGAATGGGTCCCGACTGCTACAATTTATCTTGTTTTAGGGATTTTTAAAGAATAGCAGTCGGGTTTTTTAGTTTTTTAAATTACCGTTTTTTATTTTTTATTTTTTTAGTGTTTTAAAAAAGAAATTAATATACCCAGTATCACTCTTACAGTAAATATGAATCTACCGACACCTTTCAAGCTAAAATCCATCGAGCCGTTCAGCCTGCAGAGCGAGCCAAACATTTGAATTTGGCGCCAAAAATCCGCCATTTTGTTTTATTTTTTATATACCCAGTGTCACTCTCACAGTGAATACGAATCTAATGACACCTCTCAAGCTAAAATCCATCGAGCCGTTCAGCCTGCAGAGCGTGCCAAACAATTATACATACATACATACATACATACATACATACATACATACATACATACAAACATACCCTCGAAAAACATAACCCTCCTTCTGTCGCAGTCGGGTAATAAAACAACATTTATTCCTCCTTTTGTAAAAGGAAACTCCGATTTTCGAAGCAAAGGATTTGCTGAAAAGTTAGTGAGAATGCCTAATTATTTCCTACCTAAAAATAACTGCATATAAGCCTTAAATACCTTATAATTATCATCAAGAGCACGCAATGCGTGCTACAACTAAGTATAACGTTCCATAAGGAATTTATTAGTAGCAGCCCGAAGTAAGGAAGTTCGTAGTGCGACAACCTTGTCCCTCGGAAACCACGTAAAGCCGTTTTGGTCCTGCGTATGATCTTTCCCCGGTCGTATCGGAATGCCATTCCACCGGACTATGACTAAAGAGAAGAGGGGGACTTGGTTAGACTCTATTTAGATTAGTCACCGTGACTAAAATTGGTTTAGAAGAATACATAACCACCATGGAGTGATGAGGAAGCTCCACCTTCTGATTTAACCCTTTATATGAAGAAACAATAATAGAACTTAGCAGAAAGTACATACAGAATAGTAATTCCACGTTTGAGCTCATTCCCAAGATCTTCTCCTACTAGAACCTAACAATACTCCTACCCTTTTCAACCAACAGTTCCGTAACACACACTTTCCTAAATGTCCCTCCTAACCAAAATCACCAGAAGTCATCGTCACGTTTTGATTGCGAAACGCCACAGTATGGGAATGTCCTCTATCATTGACAATGGACACACGTTAACTTGTGTGAGAATTAATAGGCGTCTCATTATGCTGTGACGGCATTGAAGTGGCTACCGTAAGGTCTTAACTTTATCTTCGGGCTGTTAAGCTTCATCGCGTCTTTGTCTTATTTCGTGTTATATAATGGGGTTAATTAATTCTTTGTAGACGTATTAACTGAGCATGCATTGAGAAGCAATGTCATGGCAAATGAAAAATTGTTCTGTTGGAGTGCGGAAGACACGTGTCCCGTCTGAAGGTTATAGGAGCACCGTGCGGTTTGAGTCGGTAGGAGTCCGACATACCTCTCCGCCTTCCCCAAGGTGGTATAAACTGGTTTTCCTAGCTTCGACAAATTGTGATAGACGTCTAAATCAATTATTTACAAAGACTAAACTACCCTGAACCTTTTAGCTGTGTCTGAGTTCAAATCAAGTTTACTGAGAGCTACCGTCAAGAGCTGTCGTTGTGATCATCGAATCTTTTCTTCTCAATGACATACGGGACGACCTGCACACATAATAAATCCATACAAACCTTCATTATTTTAAATGAAACATGAAACTTAAACAGTATTCTCTATAGAAGTCGCTACACTATCCATCATAATCAATGCAACTACTAAAGAAGCTAACAACAGCTAAGAGACCAAACCAACAAAAAACCTCATTCATACGCAAACTAGTTCAAGTTTACAAACAGATGTACTATCGCGCACAAAGCTGCTTCGATATTTGGCACAACACTATGCAATCCATTTGCACTTTTACACCAACTTAGATTTACACTCCAACAACTGAATTTTCGACCTTAAAACCGTCGCAATAAAGCTGGGATGAAATATTTTAGTATGGTTTTGGTAATTTGGTTTTGAGGATGCTAAGGTCAGGATCGTCTTTTGTCATCAATTAGCGAACAACGTGTGTGGGTTGTGTGAAATGGTAGTACTGTTAAGTAGAAAAGATGTTAGAATGCGAGTTTATCCCAGGTTTTTTTTTCCTTTGAAAATATTTTAATAGATTGATGTGCTTTAAAAAATGTTTCATATTAGGTATGTGGTGAAAGTCTACTTTTTAATTGTAGGTTATTTCAGTGTTAAAACTATTCCAATTATTCTTAATTAGCTGTGACTGGGAACTTACAAATCACAATAGAAAGTCCCTAATTATTAGGCAGTGATTCTATGGACTGGGTTCATTTTAAAATGGTTGGTTCAGATTAAAAAAAATAACACTTCGGTAAAATTTTATTATTTCTTTATGATTGAAAAACAAAAATGGCACCCTTATGCACCTGATTCGATAAATTACACAATATTAAGCAAAGGCCAAAAATAATAAAAAGTCAGTTATAAGTATTTGTTATCACCTGTACTTAGTTCAATGGAGCATAACAACGCAGTCGTGGTCATACAAAATTTTTAAAAAAAAACGAGTATTGTGACGTCAGCCCGTCTCGACCTTGAATTCTGCTGATTCCAAGCCAAGGTGAAGGTAGATAGGTATCAAATTCCTTTGAAAATATGTAATTTGACATAATTTTGCTACCTTAGATTAAGGCCTAGATACGGAAGAACGTTATAGATAAGTAGAGCATAATCAGTGATTAAATAAGTTTGACATACTTTTTTGTTATGCTATTAGATGGCAAACTGGCCTACGGCCCACCTGTTGCTAAGTGGTCACCGCTACCTATAGCCATCTGCAATATCAGAGACCTTACAAATACGTTGTCATCCCAGAGACAAAGTTGACATGTCTCATGTGCCTGTAATTACAACGGCACCCATACCCTTTAAACCGGAACACAGCAACGCTGCTTTGCGGCAGACATAGGTATGGTGGTAGTGCTTCCTCGGACGAGCTCCTTCACAAAGAGCTGTACTACTATGAAAACGTTTCGACTACTAAAACTATTGTATAGGGAGCTCCAAATTCCTCACGCCAAGGAGTACTAGAAAATTTACCATATATTATATTCCATGATTCTTGATACTTTTCGTTTTTTTATTTCTTCTATACTTTTTAGGAGCCGGCGTTTTCACATTGTTTTTTTTTTAAACAAGAAGAATAAAAACCTTGTTCATAAAGAAAAATAAAGTACCAAGAGGTTTGAATGAAAATCCTGCAATACCCAGTGCTAATAAGTTGTACAATGTAACATAGTATCGTAAAATCGATGTGTCACTACAATTCGCGTGTCGCTAATTGAATCCGACTTTAAATCAACAATGCCATAGAATAGGTTTTCACTTGCACTTATTCATCCAAGGTTGGCTAAATTATTTGTGGCAATGACCCAGGGGCGGATTTTCATATGAGCTTTATGGGCTGCAATCCTGGGCCCCAAGGATTTAAGGGCCCCCAGCCCCCTTGGACCAAATTGTGAACGAAATAATATAAATTCATTTATAACATGTCATAGACATAGTCTGCAAACCAAAATATAATTGAAAAAAAAAGAAAATTACGTGTAAGAAACAAGTCCGTTTGGCATTAATATGTTGCTGGCAGAAAATTATGCAGTTATCAACTCCATTTCTATAGCTTTACGATTCGTTATCAATTAATCATTGACAACTACTAGGCCATTTTGAAACTTTGTCTACTACCGGACTATTACTAATTACCATTCAGTCCATGTCCCGATTTTTTTCTTCATGACATTGAAAAACCTTTCAGTCATCAAATACGTGTTTCTCAACACCACATAAAATACAATAGGTGTAACTTTTTTTTACTTCCATTTTCTATTGTGAATAAATTGTTTTTTTTTTTTACAAGAAAATCTCTCAAGGTTTTACTAAAATTCTTATTCTTATTACTATAATTCGACAAATAAAAACAGTTCTAGAGCTATTGTTGTATTTTTTGTAAAATTTTCAGAGGCTGGTCAATGACTGACTGAATCGGGTTAAATTATGAAAAAACTGAAATAGAATAATCTATTTGAATTTTCAGTGCTCGTGAACTTTGTCACTTGACCGTGGGTGTGGAGTTAAAAATCTATCTACCGAATACGAAATCATCTTTTGTTCGTGGTTAATTCTGCGAAAATAAAAAAAAAACCAAATATACCTAATAACAATTGAATAGTAAAACCAAAACTTACACTTAAAATAGATTAAAATTTTAGCGCTTTTCCCAAAATTTCGAGTATCTTCTTTGCAAAATACAAGAAATTTTGTCGTAGGATTGTTTGTTGTGACAGACCTAAACCTAATGCGTACATATTCGAGAGCACACTATAATCAATCGTCAGAAACCCTCGGCGGTTGCTCACATTACTCATTGATCATCTGTTAGCGTCAGGACCCCTGGACCAAGAAAGATATTTGATGTTTAGAAAATACCAAAATTTACTACCTTTTTGCTACTATTTGATACCTAACTTCAAATATTTAGTACCTCAACTGATAGAGAAAAAACACGTAAAGAAAGTGGTCAGCCATTCTGACATCAGGATGTCTGGACCATTTTTTTTTTTATAGTTCGTGACAACATAACTAATTTATCTCTTTGTAAATATTTACTACCTTTTTAGTACCTCAACATATATTTTTTTCAAATATTTTTGGCATTCCAGAAAAATGCTATGCAAGAAACTTTGTTAGTTATGTATATTCTCCCTCATACAGACACACGCACACACACACAACACACAACAACACAGACACACAAACAAACATTACAGAATAAGCAATAATATTATTAATTATTATTAAAAAAAAATATGTAAAATCCTAAACCTGTGAACTGCACCGGCGAACTGTGGGTGTCATGGCACACCTCTTCCTAACCCTTCAGGGAATACAGGCGTGATGTTATGAAATTCTGACATTTGATAGCAATACTAACATAGGGATTTGTATTACTGATTGTAATGATTATAATTATGTAAGTACATATTTTTACAGTCGCGAATCATAATTTAATCAACGCACACCCAGACACTGAGCTGCACATTGCAAAAAACGTACGAAAATTTTAATTTCACGGGCTTTTTTTTTTTTTTTTTTTATAGACGGGAAATCATCAAATAACTTCCCCCGCCCTGGGCGGGGCGGGAGGGAGAGTCAGACTTTTACTGACTAAAACCCGTCTATGTTCCTTCATGTGCCCTTTGCGTTCCGGGGGCGCGGTATCTCTTTCGAACAACCCGCAGCCCCGGCAGGCATCGGCCCTCAGTGGCCCCATCCAATTTGCTGACATCTCTTTGAGGCGCGCGTGGAACACGGACGCGCCGTCGACACGGTCTGTCGCTAGTGAACGTACGGACGGTGAGCTACCCATTGCTCACCGTCCACAGACCCGCGTCTACGGTGGCCGGGAGTCGTCACGTGGCTCCCGACGCCCGGATCGTCTACCGCGGCGGCCGCTGGGACGGGGGACCCTCCTTTCCCTCTCCCGTCCCGCCGCCTCCTTCTCTAGCATTACAGCTTCGCAGAAGGAGGCGACTGCTTCCCATTCCCCCTCGCTCCGGACCATGGCCTGGACCAGTGCCGGACGCGAGAGGGCGCCGCCGCCGATGGCCGCCTCGAGGACTCGGCGGTGCTCAGCCCAAGCAGGGCACACCGCCAAAGTATGCTCCACCGTATCCTCGGGGCGATCCTCACAATGGTGACACCCGGGCGTTTCCTCCCGCCCGATGAGGTGCAGGAACCTCCCGAAACATCCGTGTCCGGTGAGGACCTGCGTCAGGCGGTAGGTGAGGGCGCCGTGGCGCCGCTCCAGCCACTCCTCAAAGAGGGGTCTTACCGCCTCAATCGAGGCGAGCCCTGCACGAGGTTGCGACAGTCGTTCTCTCCATGTCGCCATGAGATCGAGCCGGAGTTCCGTCCGCAGGGCGGCAATTTGCCGCGGCAGCGGAGTTTCGCCCCGGCCCAGTGCCTCCGCGCGCCACTCGTGTAGGCGCGCGAGGACCAGCGCCTCCAGATCCCATGGCGGCAATCCGGCAAGGAGGCTCGCTGCCTCGCCGGAGATCGTGCGGTATCCGCGGATGACCCTTATGGCGATCACCCGCTGGGACGCGTTCAGGTAGTGGGCGGCAAGCCGCCTCAAGCCCCGCGCCCACACCGGGGCCCCGTAAAGGGCCATCGAACGCACGACCCCGGCGTAGAGCCTCCGGCAGGAGGCGTTTGGCCCCCTCAAATTGGGCAAGAGCCGCTTTAGAGCGGCCGAAGCCCGTGCCAACTTGGGAGCCAAACGTCGGAAGTGCTCCACGAAGTTCCATCGGCTGTCGAGGACAAGTCCCAGGTACTTCATCGTCGACCCGACGCCGACGGAAACCCCTCCTACCGTGATTTGGGATCCCGACGGTGGCGCGTTCCGAGGCCCATGAAAACACAGGACCTCGGACTTGTGCAAGGCCACCTCGAGACCCAATTGCCGGATCCTCTCAACGACTGTCGCAACCCCGCGTGTCATAAGGTCGGCCGCCGCCTCGTGCGACCTCCCCTGCGCCAGGACCAGTGTGTCGTCCGCGTAGCACACTACGCTGGCGCCCTCGGGGAGGTCAGCACGTAGCATCCAGTCGTAGCCGATGTTCCACAGGAGCGGCCCCAGCACCGATCCCTGCGGAACACCGCACGACATCTCTCGCCGGTTCCATTCACCATTTCGACCAGGGTAGATCACGGCTCTATCACACAGATAGGCCCCGACCACCCGACGGAGGTAGTTCGGCACCCGGTGGTACCGGAGTGCCTCCCTAATGCAGGACCAGGGCAGGGAGTTAAACGCGTTGGCGATGTCCAACGACACCGCCAACACAACCCCGCCCCGGGATACAGCATCCCCCGCCGAGAGAGCTCTGACGCGCATGATGGCATCCACCGTAGAGCGCCCCCTGCGGAAGCCGAACTGGCAGTCCGCAAGGTCCGGCCCCATCCCAGACAGGTGCCCGACGAGGCGGCCCGCAATCACTCTTTCAAAGAGCTTGCCCACCTCGTCGAGCAGCACGATGGGCCGGTATGCGGACGGTGAGTCCGCAGGGCGCCCAGGCTTCCGAATGAGGACCAGCTTCCCCGTCTTCCAACGAAGTGGGAACTGGCCCCTCTCCAAACATGCGCTTAGGAGCCCCTCCAATCGGGGCCCTAGAGCCTCTGAGGCCAGGACCCAGGCTTTCCCAGGCAAGCCGTCGGGTCCCGGGGCGAATTTCACGGGCTAACGTGAAGGTTCCCCCTTAATACTTATGCCATGTAAATAGATAAATTGTCACTTTATTAATAGAAATATCATCATACATCAATTAATCATAAATAAGCTTGACTTCCGCAAATCTTGTTATCACTATAGTTAGTTGGTCTCTCGTACTGCAACAAAGTTTTAGAATATAGGTAAAGAATACAAGGTATAGAATACAATATATTGTCTGTTATTGAATTTGTGCCATCTGCGACTCCCGAAGGTGTAGGACATTATAAATCGCATTGCCGACGAGGGTCGAAATGGCAATGTTACGACGATATGTCTAATAGAGTTACTATAAGTTGTAAGAACATGACTGCCCATTGTTTAATATACGCCATGAAATATTAATTATTTAACTTTCATCAATAACATCATGTACACTATAAGTTTCCAGTATACGCTGATCTAGCATTCTATAGGATTTCCTTACAATAAGAGGTCAACATAAACTGGATATTTATAGTTTGATATGTAGCCTACAATCCTAGTTATTAAAATTATTTTCTATATTAGAGTGTATGATTTTCTAATCCACAATATAAATGTATCTATATCCTAAAAATATAAGCTTTATGTGGCAAATTAAATGTACATTATATAAAATCCATTATGTATAAAAATCTTTCATGCGTAGCATTTTTCTGGAATGCCAAAAATATTTGAAAAAAATATATGTTGAGGTACTAAAAAGGTAGTAAATATTTACAAAGAGATAAATTAGTTATGTGGTCTCGAACTATGAAAAAAAAAATGGTCCAGACGTCCTGATGTCAGAATGGCTGACCACTTTCTTTACGTGTTTTTTCGCTGTCAGTCGAGGTATTAAATATTTGAAGTTAGGTATCAAATAGTAGCAAAAAGGTAGTAAATTTTGGTATTTTCTAAACATCAAATATCTCTATTGGTGCAATCTTTCATGCGTAGCATTTTTCTGGACTGCCAAAAAAATTTGAAAAAAATATATGTTGAGGTACTAAAAAGGTAGTAAATATTTACAAAGAGATAAATTAGGTGTGTTGTCTCGAACTATGAAAAAAAAAATGGTCCAGACATCCTGATGTCAGAATGGCTGACCACTTTCTTTACGTGTTTTTTCTCTATCAGTTGAGGTACTAAATATTTGAAGATAGGTATCAAATAGTAGCAAAAAGGTAGTAAATTTTGGTATTTTCTAAACATCAAATATCTTTCTTGGTCCAGGGGTCCTGACGCTAACGATCATCTGACTGCCTCCTTGAGAATACAAAAGTGCCTATAAAATGGCTTCAATGAAATTATTCCTTTGACACGAAAATGCAAAAGAAGAACCTACACAACAGTCAAAAAACAACCAAACTGACCTACAGGAAGCAAAGTTACTCATAACATACTTATATCCCATTCGAAACCACCTCACAAGTGTCATCAAGCGCAATTATTATGGTCACAGACCCATTACACACGACCATAAGCTTTTCCTCTGGCTATATTTAATCATTATAATGGCTGAAACACAATAAGAAGCCTTGGAGTAATGAATTATCTCATTGTTCTGTTATCACGAGCCTTTTAGGTCAAGATATGTTTATAGGTTATGGAACGGACGAGATATTTTGTGATGTCTGATTGAAGATGGAATATTTTGGAACTAGGAAGCAAAGAAAAAAGGAAAATTTTCGTCTGTGGACAGCCGACGCAAGAACCTAATAAATTATTTTAGAACAAGGTAGCTGTAGCGAAGGATACATTACACAACATTGTGAAACGTCAGATGGAAGTTGATGCAAAAATGACAGATTTTTTAAATTAATTAATTTATTAGCCCGATTTACCCATCCTGGGGCATTCTTCCGCGATTCTATGATTCAAGCCTTCAGTTTTAAAGGAATCCAGTTCGAATCGAGGAATCGAGTTGTATAGTCCTCGCCACTGCATCTATCTATGTATAGTTCTGATTATGATTTAAAATGAATTTCTCTATATAACGATAGGTCTTCATACTGCCAGCTTTGGTCTAATACTAATAGTTTCTTCATTACCTTCCATTTTGCAGTAATACTTGAGAAAATGCGCTCAACAAATACAAGTCTATCTTCAACCTTCATAGGAAACGTAATTTTCCCATTGCCTCCAACCTTGGCATCCGCAGTTTAAAATAGGGACAGATAATTGGCATATAACAATTAGGCATTCTTACTAGTATTACAAATAGGGTCAGATATTGCCAGAGGTATTTATTATTACTATTGTTCGCACGTGTTGACGATTGAGCGATTAAGAAAATGGGTGTTGATGATTTGGCACGGAATATGCGTCAAGCGAATACCAGGCTCCTGATTTTCTCTCAAGACGGAGAGTATTAATGAAGATATCCCCATGAAAACAAAAATGTAATAACATCATCAGTACATAATTTTAGCATGGTTGACATTTTGAAAACAATTAAGAAAGTATACGTAGGCAGAGGTACGTGAACGAGGCGAAAGTAGTATGTTAGGATCATAGCAGGTGGCGTTCTGTGGTTTCTGCCTACCCCCATGGGAAAAAGACGTGAGTTTATGTATGTATGTATGTATGTGTATGAGTAGATATGTGTATAAGTTTAACAATATTCAACCAACATAAACTATTGCTTAACAGTTTCAGTGGGCCATAAAAAAAAAACACTTCAAAAGTTGGAATTGTGTTACTTCAGACCGCGTAACACAAATCCAGTGATTACCAAATCTCATCCTGAGGATCTCCGGTTGCATTTAAACAATTAGGATAACATTTCAATAGATTACAGAACAAATAAAAGTGACCGTGATCGGTGACACCATAGCGTCATTGTTCTGGTACAATATAGCGGATATTACTGGCCTAAATCAATGGGTGTTGATCGTGACGGATTGTTGATTTTGATGTTAACACATTTTGGAATATAATCCAGCCAGTTGTCGCGTTGATTTGTTTTTGGATCGACTTGTCTAAAGCATATGAGTTACTTTTGTAAAATCGAAGACAGTGGCGTTTCAGTACTTTTCGACTTTATTACTAAGGGCTTAAGAATGTAAAGAGTCGCACGATTGTCCGCCATTGTGCATGTCAAATATTTTAAGGCCTTATTTAATAATTAGCGATACTTTAGGTAGGGAAGTTTACCTTTATACGTAGAAATAAGCTCAGAAATATTTAAATCTGGAACTTTAAACATTGGCATTCAGAAAATTGATAAATAAAGACTCAATAGGTTTCAAATTATTAACATTACTACTCATAAGACCATTGCATGCAGCTATTACCAAACAAAATTGGTTCACAAAACCTAGTGAGACAAAAAAAGGCGTAAAACCCAGACTAAATTAATAAGATCTTATCAATTAATCCAGCCCTATCAACATCATAAAAAACAGACAATAAAATGCTAATCAAGCTTCTAACAAACACTTAGTCATCATCCCATGGTTCTTATGTCGTCGATAATAAGGTCATTAATGCAAAAAACGTTTAAGAAATATATCGAAACTAGTCACGACCCACATGTATAGGCTACAGTTCCCACGTATGGGTGTCATAAGAAATATAATAATTAGATCTTGATCATAAGGCCCCGTTCCCACTACGCCGGACCGGCAGATTTGCCGCGCCGGTAAATCTGCCGGAAGGGCTATTGGCTGTACAATTTATATGAAGCTGTTCACATTATCCCGGGTCCGGCATTTTTACCGAGCGTTTTGTCACTAGGAATTGCCGGTAAAACGACCGGGCCCGGAGTAATGTGAACGAGTTTTAAAATAGGGTGTACCCAATGTTTTCTTTTATTTTGCCTTCTATTAAGATACCACCACAACACAACAATTTCGTCGTCCATTGTGCGCGCAGGTCCAAATTCAACTGTGAATTTCTTCCGGTATCCGGTGTAATGTGAACACTCTGTCCGGCATCCGGTTTTCGGCAGATCTGCCGGTCCGGCGTAGTGGGAACGGGGCCTAAGACATTGTTTTGGACGTAGCTTGGTAGCTGGATACGTTCGAAGTTATTGGTAGGTTGATTCCGGACAATAATGCTGAAGAAGGAAGCCAATGAGGCTATGTATAAACCATAATTATGAGGGGGGAGATGATAGAAAACCAATAACCTACACAAAAGAGACCATTTACGGGGTGTTAAAGACTCATTACAAAGCTACAAGCTAAATAATATTCAGCAAAAAATGTAGCAGGAAAACAACGTTGTTTTGTTTAAAAAACACTGTTTAAGGTAGTACGCATTGTAATGCACAGAGCAGACTGTGCTAACGAGTACATGGGGATGTTCAAAAGTATAGTTAGAAAATTTAGAATTCGGAAAAAAAAGGGTTAGAACTTCAATATCTCTGTGACGTAAGGGTTTGCAAATATGAACCAGATGACCAAAAAATGATCTTAATAATGGAAATAATATGTAACTTTCGGCTCCATTAAAAACATGTTTTTTACACCTGTTATACAAGCTAAGATGAGCCGACACCAGCACGATGTAATATAATTAAATGCATCCCCAAACAACGACGTATTATAATTACATCGTCCGCTACGCTGTGCTCTAGGTAGAAGCAGAAGTCTGCTTCCAAGATGACCCTTAGCAGAGATTGTAAAATTAAAATGTCATCTATGATTCCTATCATAAGTCGGCAACGCGGGACAATGCTGATGAGAAATGAAATAGTTTTATAACTACGCTTAATATTTCATCGCATACGGAAGACAGAGGTTTTAAATATGGAGAAATTTGATAAACATATCATCAGATTACCAAGCTTAGCAGTAGACAAATGTATACTATCGTAAAGGCTATTTTTTAATCTCAAAGACTAAAATGACAATAATATACTTCAAACAAATGAAAAAGAGCTTTTGGCACATAAGCATAAAGTACACCATTTTCAAGTTGGACGCGTATAGCCGTCAAATCAATGTCTGAGATGATTACATGCCCTTTAGCGTCCCTCAATTTCAAAGCCCCTCACTCATTATCTCACCACATTATCATCGGTAACACACACAATATCGTAATCAATCATGACATCTAGAAACCTGCCCATAACATGCAACAAAACAGTATAACCACGTAATAATATCTGACGGCAGAAACAATACAGCACTCTCTACAAAAACTATGAAGACACACCATAGAAACGTAGTTGTAGATCTCACATACATTGTTCATCTATGGGAACCGCTATCCGGAAACTTTCCACCAGATAAACACCTATGGGAATGTGTGAAATAAGAAAATCTACTTCTTTAATTGAGATTTTTAGAAAATTACTTATATTTGTTTACTGAGGTCACCAGGGCACGAAAATTCACCTTTCTTTTCTGCCATTGTCATCAAAGCTTAATAATTAAAAATATTTGGTAGACGATCTGGGTTAGCTTGTTATTTTCAAAGTGAAATTCCAGGTCAAGTAAAGAGCACCCCACGTCCATAACTGAGTTTTCAAAATCATGAGCATCGCTAAAACTTCTAGAAATATTAAAGCGCTCCTCCTCTCTCCTTATTTAAAATGTTACTGTGGGCGAGATGGTTTATAATTGTTTCTATTTAATAACACCTATCACCTGTATGTTCGCATTATGGATTGCATTTGAGATTTATACAATCACAATGTGCTCTTTCGAAACCTGGTGATTACAGCAATGATTATTGATTATTGTGGACCCTTTGTCCACAATAATCAATAATCACGGGTTAACATCAAGAAACAACTAAACAGCTAACAGCAACTAAAAATTATTTTACAAAATCAAGTTACATTCCTACCTTAACTAACACAAGGAATGATTCAGTACAGGTATGTTCTAAAGACGATAATTAAGAACAAAACAACATGTTCCCAAGGTATTATAAAATGCTGCATGTCATTTTAACATGGTAGTAGGTACCACATTGTTTATTTGATAACAATCTCAAATAGTAGAGTCATTTGCTAGTAATCATTGTGGTCGGAAGACCATTTAGATATTATGTACATGTTTGTATGTTTTATGCACCGGATGAATTGAATTATAAAGAAAAATAACCGTCTAGTAACAATTTCAGACATTAATCAAAACAAAATAAATCATTTTTTTTTCGGATTAATTAAGAATCCAACATTTTGTTTTTTTTTTGTTTTGTTAGTAACATAATTAAAGTGACAATTTGGTAAATATAAAGTTTGGTAAGATGACCCGACTGCTAAATATAAAAATGAGGGGGGATACATAAGGGGTCCACATCTTAGCACAAATTGCCAAGATGGTAATTAAACTTATCCTTTGAATTTAAAGAAAGCACCTGCATAAGTTGCTACTCTAAATACTGCATGCAAGCTATCTACATCAATGGCATAAATTGAAGGCGCATGCTTTGAATACTAACTGTGTCACCGGCGTGTAGAAACATTTGAGCTTATCTATTTGACTTAAACTAGAAACAATGAGAAAGAAAAACCCCTTTTACATGTTGACAAATACACAATAGTAAAATTAATTACAAGAAATACTTGTTAAAGGAATAAAAGCTCTATTGGTTTGTAAGAGAACTTGGAATAGTTCGATTTAGTCCTAAATTTTCCGAGAAAATAAAACAGACTTACCGCAGCATGTTGAGTAGCATCATTGACATCCGTCTCGAAGTTCCACTGAGCTGCAACATTGTTTGTGCACTCCTTCGACGCCTGATCATCCGCCTGAGCCAAGAAATCCCGAATCTGTTGCAGATTCACGTGCTGCAGTCTATCGTCAATATTATTCCCATCAACACCTCTGTTGAAATCATAAGGATTCGCTCCAACATAATTAGGATCATTACGAAGGAAATTAGGATCATTTTTCCTAAAATTCGGATCATTATTTATGTCAATTGAATCATCTCGATTCCTGTCATCGTAGGGTCTTGATGTCGAACTTGGATTCCGGTTATTCGCGAAATTTACATTGGGGTAACCGTTGTTACTTATATCAGGGTTCAAGCTGTAAGGAGTGGAAGATACAGGGTATATCCCTGGCGACTGGCTGGACGATACAGGTCTTGCAGAACTGTACTGAAAGTTTCTGTTCACATCGTACTGGTTTCCAGGAGAATTGATAGAAGGTTGAGTACTAGAGAAACCGTATCCACCATAATTCCGCTGCGTACTCGAAATTGGCGGCAAATCCAACTGTGGTTCAGCGGAAGAGTACGATAGAAGCACCAGAATAACTTGGAACCACATTGTGGGGTTTTTGTTTGGAAGGTAGTCCATGTTAAGGTGGTCTGTCTGACCTAGTTGCGCGAGGTTCTTAGCAGCCAATGGTGCGTGGTGCTTGTTTGGTATCGCGTTTACGACTGTCCGTCGGTGAGCTGGCTTCTGAACTCGGGCCGTGTGAATCGGCTTTGTCTGGCTATACTTCTGCGTACCTAATAGACTTGAGGTCATAATGCGTTACGTCTTACGTTTTATTGTCGATGCACGGGGTTACATAGGATCGTGTTGCTCTAAGGGTTGATCTCTATAAGTAGATAAGGAACGAAATGAATGAATATTTCTTGTTGATTTGTGTTTCTGTATTCATTTATAAATGAACAAAGATTGAAAAATGAAATGAAACTGCTTAAATGCCATAAAATATTTTACTAATTTTTTTTAGCAATGTCCTTAAAGTGCATAGTCATTGATTGAAATAACAATTTGATGTATTACAAATGCTACGTTCATCCTAAGAGTTCTCATGCTAATTATATTAAATGCTGGTTAGACTGTGGTTTTCCTTACTGTTCGTGGATTATTCAGATTTTGTATTATCCCACGAAAACTGTACGTAGATATTTTACCCACTGTTATCGCATTGATTGAATCTTTCAATACTTGCGCCTGCGCCTATTGGTTAATTTTTTTGGTTTTGTGCCTTCAAAAGTGCCTTATAATGGTCTAATTGGAATAAATGATTTAACTTTGACTTTGTTACTTAAAACCAGGCTTAAAGGTTGAGTTGTCGTATTTCTACATTCAAGTCAAGTTTAGAATCAAAATTGATATTGATATTAGTTATTTTATTACTCACCAGTGGTACCAATACTGGGCGACGGGGCTGGTACCGATATTGGGCGCAGTTGTACCATGGATTGCAAAATACATTTAATCGATACTTTTTTTGGAACATCACTGCGTCGCTGTCAAGTCGATTGGAGTCGACAGTAACAGAATGATACTATACGTTTATCACTAAATGATTAGTGATTATTTATTTATTTATTTACTGCTTGCGATACTGCGCGACTGCTCAAGTCGAGCAAAAAGTGTTATTGGGTTTTTCTATGAAATTCTCAGTATCAGCTTGGAGTTGTGCACGGTTAATGACAATAGACTCGCCCCCTATTACATGTGACCTAAACGTTCCGGCGAACTGTGGGAGTACCTATGGTACACCTCTGCCTAAGCCTTCGGGGAATCCAGCCGTGATGGTATGTCGAAGTTACTACTTCACCAACGATTTAAAAAAAAACAAGTTACAAACATTTAGACTAAATGTAAAATATTACACACAAACCAAACATAATATGTACTAACTGAAAGAAATAAATAACTTATGTACAAAAATACTCTAAACATGGTACAATTTGCTTTGTATAGTGCAAGTGTGCCTTAAATGCGTACAGGGTGACTGAAAAGCGTTGACAATCATTTCAATGCTGTCAAATTAATTAGTGCTACTTCATGGCGCGGCGTGACATTGCCAAATTAACAATTTATGATAATCATCTTTAAATACCTTAAGAAGCACCGTTAAATTATAGGCTGAAAACGATTGAATTAATTTAACACATGATTGACTTTGATGATGAAATTAATTAATTAGTCTTAATTATTTCATGGGGATATAAACGACAGCGCGATTCATTCAAAAGTAATCTAATTACATTTTGGAATCATAATATTTTCATAATCATAATATGTATAATTATCAAAATATCTTAAGTGGGATGAAATTTTGTAAAGAAAATAAGTCTAGGTTTACCTATTAATCAGTTTCCTTACGAAAAACTTCATTTTATAACGATATGAGATTTAATAGCCATTCATTATCAATTTAATCTGCATAGGGACTATAAAGAATATAGTCGTATTTATTTATTATGGAAAAAGCTTTGCGAATTTAAAACCAGTCTGATTTACAAGCATATTTACTAGTAGCCAATCCAACGCCAAGTCAAATAATCAAGACCTGGGTTCATTCAGTATCAACAAAATACTTTAATTTTTGACCTCTTCGTCGGCTACTGAACCATCAGTAGCTGACGAAGAGGTTATTTCCTAAAGAGTAATTGTCACTTACTTATTAGTTCAAACTACTAGTTAATT
Source organism: Caradrina clavipalpis (assembly GCA_932526535.1). Taxonomy (NCBI): domain Eukaryota; kingdom Metazoa; phylum Arthropoda; class Insecta; order Lepidoptera; family Noctuidae; genus Caradrina; species Caradrina clavipalpis. The sequence goes on from OW052096.1 coordinate 1,504,333, forward strand.
GTCATTTACAAGCTCAAGAACATATTTTCACAACACAAAACCATTCCAAACACTCCTTTTCAAGACACCATTTTCGAAACACTAAGGTCCGGCGACTTACCCAAAGGACGTAAAATCCCAGTTGTAATGAATTCTCTGTTATATAACACAATGCTACACTTATATGTTGCACAAACAGTAAGGCGTGTGTGTGTACCGCGCCTAACATCGTTTAACAATTAAGGATTACGAAGACACGTCGAAATCTGAATATTATGACGTTCTTGGAATTTGAGTAACCTAGATGTTTTATGGTAAAAACATTGAAATGGAGAAATCGGTAGCTATTTTGTACGGGCAGCTGTGTACATATACAATAAATGACCCAAAGCTAGGGCTACTAACTCTGTTCTCTTAGGTGCTAATGGGAAAATAAGAGAAGGATCGGTTCACACCACAGGTGCCACCGGTTTCCCGAATGCAAAATAAAATATTGTGATACATTGTCAAGCTCATGTAAACTGTGATTAGCTGGCTGAATCAATACATCATATTAATGCTCTCATGCGATTGTCAATTTGTCACATTAATTGTAAGTCGATTTGCGTTCGAGAAACCGGTGCTTTGACTTCGGCTACACACTTCTATCTTCTTCCTGTAACACTAGTACTTTACATACACATACACACCATCACGCCTGTATTCCCCTTAGGGTTAGGCAGAGGTATACCAATGTACACCCACAGTTCGCCGGTATGTTTAGGTCCCATGTAATAGGGGGCGAGCCTATTGCCCTATTACTACTACTTTGTTACCATCTATTACTAGTATTGTATTCTTATCCATTAGATGGGTATGTCGGCTACGGTATTCTAGGAACACTCGTTCACTGTCTCATCCACTTCCCCTATTACATACAACTCCATCGCTAACAATGCACAGTCCCAGTACAATTAGATCATAGAAACACCACTTAACATTCACACCTCGACCCCATTACCTAGGTGTGCTGTGACAAAGAAAGCAGTGACAGCGAAAGTAATAGATAACGCAACGGAGGAAGTTGTGACCTAATGAGCAGTTATTATCTCCTAGTACCTGGTATTATTTAATAGGCCATTGTGTAAGATAGTAAAGGCTAAATTTTAGTTTCAGTGAACTGCAGTGTTATTCTGTAAAAGCCTTTATCGGTGACCTTATGTGAAGCGAGCTTGGGGCGCATTGTCATCCCACCTAAAATTCTTCTAATGCTTGGGTTTGATAACGCAGAAGTGATTCACCGAGGAAGTGTTTTATAGAATACCACTACTGTTTATAATAGCAATAAGATTGGACTAAAACTAAGCAATTAACCGGACCGAAATGAGCACGGGAAGGTATTTACAACACCATGGGCTGATGAAGTTGAACAGTATATAATATCTGTACTTTTAGCTAAATGTAAAGACACCAACGATAGAAAGGTAAAAAGACTTCATAAGAACAACGATCATGAATGACCAAATTAAAGCAATACAAAATTCGAGAATGGATCTGCTGTTCTAAAGTAACATGAAAACCCTGAAGAAGAACCATTACACAATAACAAGACACAGGTAAGTACTGCACGCACATGCGTAATATCTGCGACAAGATGCCATCGTTTTCTACACAAATCAAAGGGGTATTCTAAACGTAGATGGAAGAAAATTATGAGGAATTCTTAAGAGTTGATACATCTATGTTTATTTTTAGTAATGCAATTGCAACTCTACGAAGCGAGTGTCAGATGACAGGGTAGTGCACAAACGTAACTAACCGATAATCCATGGTACTACAGCAATGGCAAGGGTTAAATGTCGTAAGAGGGAAAACCGAAGTAAAATTGGTTAATTATTTATGTAATTAAAATTATAGGCAAACAGTATGGCCGTGAGTGCACACCTTTAGTTATATGGAAAACATGATCCTCCTCTAGGAATGTTGTGTTATTGTTAGCCTCTTAATATATCTGTATATTATACTGAGGACACGCCTGAGGATAATAAATATAAATAGTACTGAGTTAAACCAAACAAACAAAAATAGAGTAGAATTTTGACTAATGTTAAAGCTATGCAGAGCTCAAAAATAAATACAATTTATACGGAATGAAAGAAGAACAGTAAAGATGAACTTGGGTTGTATACTGATAAGGAATTAATTGATGATTAATAATGGTACAGCAGGACACTGTCACTGCTGCTAATTTATCAATCAACACGACTCCACCTATAAAAGCATTTATCAGTTCTATATTAACAGCTCTATCTACATACAAGTTCGTCGACGCAATTTTCCTATTGTGCTAGTTTTACCGTGGGAATTATTCTGTACCTGCGTATGTACATTAGACATATACCTACTTTGTATGCACGCCCTTACTAAGTGACACATTACTGCAAGTGCCGTTGAATATGGTAAAGCAAGGCCAATTTTTACCATAAAATTGTTTGTAAATTTTCCCTTGACATAGGTGAAGACCAAACTGAGGAAGGTGATACACTACAACTTGCAATTTTTTGTCTTGTATGTGTTGTTACAGATAAATATCGATTAGCAGAAAATATGTTTATACTAGCTTCAATTTAATGTCCATGCTTCTCGTCATCTCGTAATGGATTCTGTATTTAATACATACATACCATCACGCCTGTATTCCCCATAAGGTAAGACAGAGGTGTACCAATGTAGACCCACAGTATATTCTGTATATAATGTATGAATAAAATCTGTTTACATTATCTCCACCTTTCACAACATCAGTATCATCGAACCTAACACCCTCATGAGACTATAAATAACAATGATAACTTCTCATCCATTCAATTCATCATTAGCGTGACCCATTAGCTAAAACGTGCCTCTAAATAGTTATGCGAATTAAATATTTTAAACCAGTTGCATCTGAATGTGAAAATCCTAGCTTGAGCTGTGATTTATATCCTACTTCTTCTTTATGAGTCGGTGGTTTTTATTTTTTTTATTTTTTGTAAAAATATTCATGCCCAGTTTGTGGCTACCTTTATCGCGACATGGCGTTTTTTTAATGTCCTCCTACTAAAGGTCAGGTGTAGTAATACATCGTTCACTATATAAGTAGCCCATCGTCCAGTCAGAGGCACACTGCATTCACATTTATCCTGCAGTCCAAAGGCTTAAACTTTTTACTCGTCTGAATTTAAATTGGCGTAAAATTACCCAAACAAACATTTATTTATAATAGTAAAATTGTTTTATATTCATTACGCGCACGACTGACTCTGAGTTGACCGCGGACTGCTGCAAGGTCATCTAAATGATTATCTTAAGAAGTAATCAAATTATTATGAACTTTATTTGTTTAGTGTTAAGAACTATGTTGAATAAGGTTAGGGACAAAATGCGGTGGAGTATTTTTTCCCCATGTCAGTAGTGCAACCTATATTTTGCTCTTTTTTTGGAGAAACTCATGTTTTGTGCTACTGTGTTATGCTTAGGATAGATTTGCCACTAAATGTGAAAAAAAAACAACTTAGAAGTAGTATTATGTTCTTTTAAGCTTTTTCGATGTATGCCGAAATTTAAAAAATTAAAAATATAAACATGTTGCGCCGACCCCAAGTAAAATGGGATAAGGGCAGGAAGATGATAAACATCGATTGACTGATCCTAGCTATCATGCATTACCTCGTCTCTTGACTAGGCTTTAATATCGCCATCAATGTAGCATGGTCTCTGCCCAACCTATGTACCAACTTTCAAACTCCGTACTACTACGAGGCATGCCTTTTAAGTTTTGTCGTTTTACGAAAAAAACACAACTAGAACCCTGTAGTACTTTTTATTGCTTTTCAAAGTATTCACCGCGTAGCTTAATACACTTTTCCATTCGCTCAAACCAGTTATTATAACATTTATTCCACTCTAAAGTGGGGGTGTTCAAAATGGCTGACTTGGAAGCGTCGACTTTCTTCACCGGACTGGAACCTTTGACCACGAAGACTTTTCTTAATTTTATGTAATGTAAAGAAATCGTTAGGGCTTAGGTCAGGACTGTATGGAGGATGGTCAAGAATTTCTACTTTTTCCTGCTTTAAATACTCAATCGTTTGACGAGCGCTGTGTGAGCTTGCGTTGTCGTGGTGCAGGATGATGTGTCGCTTTGAGTTAGATTTTCGAAGTTCGGCGATGACTTGTGGTAAACAAACTATGGTATACCACTCTGCGTTAACCGTTCTACGATCTTCAAGTGCAATAGTCGCAACATGGCCGGTTTTTCCAACGAACGTGGCCACCATCTTCTTTGAACTGCTTCGAGAACGAACAACTTTAGTCGGCTTTGGCTCGTCTTGAAAGACCCAGATTGTAGATTGTTGTATGGAATCAGGATCCGTAGGCATAGATCCAAGATTCGTCACCACTGATGATATCGTAGACGTAATTTGAATCTCCTCGGTTGAACCTTTGCAGAGTTTTCTTACATCTTCATCTGACGCGGGCCGCCTTGTGATCGTCGGAAAGCAGATGCGGTATCCAACGGCAAACTAGTTTTCTCACACCAAGCGCTTTATGCAAGATCTTCTGAATGGTTGTCCCTGAGATGCCTAATAATGCCTCTATCTTTCAATACATCCCATGACGATCTTCGAGAATTAGTTGTCTCACAGCAATGCTGTTATCTTCAGTGAAGGCGGATTTTGGGCGTACTTCGCGAGATTTGTCACTAACACTAGTATGTCCAAGCTGGAATTCTAAATACCAGCGTTCAACAATCCGCAGACATTGGGCTTCATCACTGAACACAGATGTTAGCTCTTCGAAACACTGAAACCGTGTCAGGCCTCTTCTAAAGTTGTAGAAAATTATTGCACGAACATTTTTCTTAGAGAGATTCATTTTCGTACGCTACCTGACAGATTCCAATCGACGCTGTGACTAAACTATAGCACTAATCCTAATGCTTTGAACTGTTTTAAGATTCAAAATGTAAACACATTCGAATATAGAACAGTTCCAAATTCAAAATTGCCGGGAAATATGGAAACGACAGAACTTAAAAGGCATGCCTAGTAATGGGAAATACGTATGGAAAAACCCGTCAACAATTTTCCCAACCTAGCAACTGCACTCAAAATGTCTCGACTGCTAACATTATCCGTACCACTGCTTCATTTTCTGTTCGACTTGATAGTAAATTAATCCTTATTATTGCATTTAAGTTCTTGGCCCCAGTGGGTGGCTCGTTTATAGCAGTCTATTGGCGTTTTTGATGCCCTTCAGAGAGCAAGAGCAGGAAACCTTGGGCACTGTAGCAGATGAGCCATCGTCTGGTCATGAGCACCGCACTTTGCACTGGGTGAAAATGGGATCTATAACTCCACATTTCCATGCTGTACCCCTGCTAAGTGCTAAGATTACGTGAATCATCTACTGTGAATAATATATAATAACTCACGGTGACGTTTCTGCATAATAATATGTGCCACAATAGCTCATAAACAAAAGGTATTTACATATTATAATAACATTAAAAGTCCTTGTCCAAAGCTGACAAGTGGACCGGAAAAATATGAAGCAAAAAAATTGTTTGACAAAAAAAATGACTTATTGTGAGAACTATATGGTTGTATGGCGAACGAGATTATAAATGTGAAGGGTCAGGAAGGGTACTGCTTGGACCATCAAGTTTCTGTATGTTCTATTTGTTTAGTGTTATCAATGTATACCATCACGCCTGTATACCCGAAAGGATTAGGCAGAGGTGTACTAAAATGTACACCCACCGTGGACAATAATATAGTATTAGTAGTACTAGTGCTCTCTTTTCTGGGTGCTGGTGAAATTACAGGCACATGAGATTATTCAACTTTTTTTATCTGTAATTAAATATTTTATCTATTCATTTTTATATTCTTGTATTTCCATCGATATGCTAAGAAGAAGAAGCGCATTTGCAAATCTGATAAAAATAAGTAGTTTCTCGGTGTATTGTGCTGCAAAACGGAACTAAACCACATGTAACTAATAATTACCACAGATAGATTACTTCTTCATCTTTAAATCGTGGTAACTTTTTATTCGGATATTTTGATTTATAATATTTTAAAAAATTATTTCCGTTGCCACTTCACACGAAAATAACGATATCGTGTTGAGTTTTGGGTCATTTTTCTCCTATTTAATGACATAAACTTATTTATTTTTAAATATTTTATGAATGCAGACATGTTCAACTCAAAAATTTAGGGTAAAGAATTATCAAAATGTTACAAAAAATATCAGAAAATAAATAAAAATCAAATCTATTTTTTCACTTATTTTGTTCTAATACGTGAATCTTAATGGATTGAATTAGGGGTCATTTTATTGGTCGCTTTCTTTGTTTATTCCAAAAACAATTGACATTGACATGACATGACATTTTAGTCTGCGCTCGGGCGCCGTCGTGGGTGGACACTGTGTCGATTGTAATCAGCAGCTCGTGTTGAAAAAGATCGCTGTACGCATACAAAATAGTTGACATACCAAACTTGATACTTTAACATTTTATACGGTCCACACATCCAAGGAAAGATTTTATTCACAGTTTCTTATATTTTTGCTAGAAGTGGGGATTATAAATTCATATTTCGTTTCGGACTTGATGGAGTGACCTGAAGTTGTACTTCCAAGTCTGCTGGTGGAACAAATAGACGAGTAGAGCTACGGGTTGAAGTTTAGAAACGTGCTGCCTCGATAGGGTTCCATGAAGTAGTGGGGGGGGGGAAGAGGAGGGGAGAGGGGAACCATCCCCCCTAACTTTGCTTGCCGGAAATGCGTATATTTTTTAATGTTTTTTAATCGTTTTGTCACAGCAAATGTAGATTCTGGAGGTTCTGGGGGTGACGGAGGGCATTAAGCACCCGACCTAATCCAGTCAAGTTGGTCTGAGTCGGACTCCGGGCGCACTCGGAGCCAGACATTACGACGTAAATTCCATTCCTAACCTAAAAATTTTGGACTTTTCTTTAAATGCTTTTGGTTAAAACTTCGTCTCTAGCAAAAAAAAAATGTTGCAAAGGTAACAAGCCCCCTAGAAACGCCTTATATTCTCACATTTCCTCCAGCGAGGCAGCACGTTTTAAAACCCAACCCGAGCTACGTGGGCCGAGTTTGGACTCCTTTTGTTATTAGTTATGTCAACACCTTACAACAGGACTTCATAGAGTGACCTGAAGGTGAACTTCGAAGTCTGCTGGAACTAATAGACGCGTGGAGCTGGTTGTTAAGAGTTACTTTAAAAACCTCTTATAACTCAATTGTTTTTATAGATGCCAAGGCCTAATACGTTTTGGAATAGCTCTCGTAAGAAGCTTCATGCCTGTAGGCGTAAAGCAGAAAAGCGAATACGGTTTGTACTTATTTGATTATCAAAAATACATGTACGTTATTATGAATAAAAAATAAGTAGGTATTAGTTTCATTAAAATAAATTATTATTATTTTTATAGGCAAAATTCTGAAAGTAGGCGTGATACTAGTATCGCGACGTATGTAACATCCGAAATGTGCCCGGAGAGAAATGACCAAACGAGTTGTAGTATTCCTAATGAGAACAGTTTGGAAATATCTTACGGAAGTTTAAAATTACATACCTAAAATTACTGATATATACAACTTTACTGTTATATTCAAATACTTTTTTACTCTAAAAACCAATACATATATTTTCTGTATTGTTTTAGAACACGAACAAAGAGGAAACAGAACCTATCCAGGTTTCAGTAACTACGGTTATTTCATGAAACAGCTTCAAGAAATCGTAAACCTCTATGTTTAATTTTAGTTTTGTTTGTGTTTTTATTGAAATTCGATTCTATAAGAACTGCCTCCTTCCAGAACTGAATGATCCAAGATTTAAAAGATACATTGAACTTCGAAAACATTCTTCACATTGTCCTAATAATGTTATAAAAACTAAGTTTTTTTTTTATTACCCTGTTTTCGATAGTTTTGTTCAGTATTCAAACATTTTTATGAGCTTCATCCTTAACTATGTAAGGGAAGTCAAAGTCAAAGTCAAATCATTTATTTCAATTGGACCATTAAATGGCACTTTTGAACGTCATTACATGAAAAAAAACAATAATAATTATATTGAATCTAGTTTCCCATTCCAATAGGAATTTTTTGGAAGTGACAAATGTATGTAAAACCCATAATGATATGGTACCATCGAACCAATCTGATTATGATCTGACCTGAATACTACAAAATGTGCCAAATCAACTTCATTTTCTTTCTACTTTTTGACATCCATATCAAATAAAATAAACGCTTAAAAATTAAATAAAAGTATCAAGCCGTGTCAGTTTACTCATAATTTCGCCGCTTCGCGTGCATGTCGCTGTGTGTGTAAGCCGTGCACATGTAGTAGTAAGACTCAATACCTAGAATTGAAGCGTGTCAATTCGTAAATGCGTCCTTAAGTAGTCTGCCACATTAAAAGTCACATCATGCTAGTTTTTTGTTGGATATAAGGCTAATAATAGCACTAGATCTTATTGTTACAGATACATCAAATTATTTCTTAGCAGTATCAAATCTATTATCATAACGATGTCAACATTTTTTTGTCCACCGTCTACTTAATTGAAATCTTTTGTTGACCAACTGATTAAATATTCGATCAATCTTTCGGTCAATGTTAAGTGTATTAGGTATATTTTTTATTTTCGTTTAGGGATAACCGAGTTGCAAGTCAAACAGGATAATCATTCTTCGTTTTGATTACCGTACCGTGGATAAGTCTATAATTGGGTAGATGACACCATTAAACAATAATAGTCTTTAAAACCCGAGCCTATTACATGGGACCTAAATATACCGGCGAACTGTGGGTGTACATTGGTACACCTCTGCCTAACTCTTCGGGGAATACAGGCGTGATGGTATATTTTTTTAAAACCCGATAAATTTTTAAATAACTTTAAAAAAAAACGATTTGTTGTTGCTTTGAAATCATTAAATAGTTCGCGAATTGAGATGATAAAAAATTAACGTCGTAGATTAGTATTGTCATAAAAAATCTATGGAGGACTTGTGTTTTGACAGCTCATTAAAGTACGTTAATTGATTAGTGGTGTCATCTACCCAATTTAGTAGCGCAGTCTAAAATGGCTAAGAAACTTATAGCATAATTATTTCATAAACGAATAGAGTACCGTCTGCTTACATCTATCCTTATGATACATACGTAGATAAGTCGCACAGCAACACCAACCCTGCAATGTAATTCCAATTTTGTAACTAGATGGCGTTGTGCAATCAGCCCCGATTTCTGAATTGCGGTGTCAAGATTCTCCGCCGTTGAACGACCCTCGCGCCGTACTTTAGTGAACTCATACTTACCTGGCGTAGGGGACACCATGATCATGTAGGTGGTTCCCCCAGGGCGAGGCCTCTCTATTGCACTGCGGACAGGTTGACCCCTGCGATTATCCCTTATGTGGATAACTCGGACGCGTATTTTTTGGTAGTGAGGGACTGCGTGCGCGCTGTCCCTTTCATTATTTCTTAAAACAAAAGCACAGCTCAATTTCAGAGCTGTGGAGTTACGTAGCTCTGATTAAGCTGTGCCATTAATATTTTATAAAACAAAAACAATTATTCTACATACCATCACGCCTGTATTCACCGAAGGGTTAACCAGCGGTGTACCAATGTACACCCTCAATTCAGTAAAATTATGTTTAGGTTCTATGAAATAGGGGGCGATCCTATAGCATTAACTGGGCACAAATCCTAACTCCGAGCTGCTACTGAGAGTTTTATAGAAAAATCCAATTACACTTTTGTTCGACCTGGGAATCGAACTCAAGACCCCTAAAGCATTATTATATATCTTTAACTAATGTAATGGGCCAATGGCCGTTTTTATGTTCAATTAAAAAATAAATAAATAATAAATTAATTATTTAATTAGTCCTATAAAAAATAATTATGTTTCGACACCTTCAGACATTTATTTCAATTCCTCATACATAATTACATATTTAGTATCCTTAGAAAATCTATGGGGAAGGCCTATTTCCTGCAGTGGACGTCCTAAGGATGATGATAATAATGGTTATAACATTTTCAGTAGCCTAACGACATATTGTATTGGCATATCTTTCCTGTCCTTCCTAAAGACAAAACACGAATACTCAATACTAGCAGAGAGCATTAAGATTGAGGGTCGAAAGACTACTTGTCCTGTAAATAATCCCCAAAAGGGCCACAGTAATGTTAACTAACCTTTTAAAGTAGTGCGAAATTTGTCACTACGAGGTCAGGGCTGTATCGTTGCGCAACTATTGAGCATTGTGTGACATCCTGCTATTGAGCAGAATTAGTTCGTCTACAACCATGACTTTTATTTATTGAATAGGATTTCATATTACCGATTTAGTTACAGTGTGCAATATTTCCAATTTTGTTGCTTTTGTATACTATACGCTATGGCAGTGGAAGAAGGTAAATAATAAAACCATCCTATTATCACAGATCAAATAAGCTATTATTGTCCCACTGCAAAGCAACTCGGAGCACCCGGATCCCGGCACTCGGATTTGTGCCCGGTTAATAAGCTCGCCTCCTATTACATGGGACCTAAACATACCGGCGGACTGTGAGTGTACACTGGTACACCTATGCCTAACCTTTTAGTGAATACAGGCGTGATAGTATGTTATATGATGCGAAGCAGAAGCCTCTACTCATCCAGAGAAAACATTGATCATCTCGCTTGCTTAAGGCGGATTGCCGTTTTCAAACTCCCAAGTTTCCTAACTATGTTTCCCTTCACTGATTTCAGTGACGTCCAAGATAAACTTAGATTTAGGAACTCTTAACCCTAGAGTGGGCGCGCTATGAGCATTTTGCCGCCCTCGCCAAAAAAACGTTAATAATTCGTAAAACAATCGTCCGATAAGTTCGCGCTTTTTAATAGCTGGCCCTTCTTTCGTTGGCAACTTGTACCGAAAAGCTGGACGCCATAAGTGCGCGGGGTGTCGAAAGAGAAGAAGATGTTTACCATCAGGTGTCGCCGGGCGGCATTTTGCTCACCGCGCGCCCACACACGTAAGTAAAAATTGTGTCATATATTTTTTGCAAAATTGAAATGTAGACTATATTTAATGGTACATTTATTGTAAAACTAAATTAAACGCTTTTAATTACAGGATTTAAAAGTTTAACGTGAATGTAATAAGATATATAATGTTTAAGCCGTTTAGAATTGAAACACTAGGGCCATGGGATCCGAGCGCTCATTTACTTTTTCGGGACATCGCCAAGCGACTGGACGACTCAGCATGACCACATTTTATGACAATATTTGCCCCATTGACAGCGATACGGATACGGACGAGTTTTTTGAAGCATCCTTTTTTTTATAAGTTGTACAAAATTTGTAATTTAATTATTATTTAAAAGTTTTGTATATACTGTACCTAAATAAATGAATAACAAGATGAAATCTCTGAAAATGAAAATTTTAACATTTGTTGCTACGCCGTATTTGAAACAGATTGCGATGGTCCTAGTAAAGCCATATACTGCCACAAGGTCCTATAATGAGACATTAAATATGTCTTCGAGGACCCACATTGCTCGCTTTGTATCTATAGAAGAACCATCATGTACAAATCAGGAGAGCAAATGCAGTAACTGTCTAACAAAAAAAAAATGACGCACGAAAAAAGGACGTTGCAGATGCTCAAAATTGCTGTGCAACGGACATTGCACATACCTATGTGAAGATTGTTATGCCGGAGCATATCCTGTAGATGTAGAAAATATATAATTTTGTTATATTTTGCAATTTTTATGAGTATTACATAGGATAATGTAAGATAAGTCAAAAAAAGTCTTTTAAAATTTTACGTTTCCTAATATCTTTTATAAACTAAAGTTCCTATAACTAAATTCAATAAACATGATGATTTCTTATTGCTTATTAGTGTTTTACGTAAATCCTAAGAAAATCTTTGAATTTAATTGCTGTATTCCTACTTAAAATAGTCAATGAAAAGGAGCGGCAAAATGCTCCCCACGCGCCCACTGACGTTCGGCAAAAAGACGCGCCCACTCTAGGGTTAATAATACAGGGCACGTGCCCTGTTGAAAACTTCATGCATGAAAGGCGGGCTTAACCACTAGGCAATGATGAAGAAAGTCATAAAACACAGTACTTTTACTGTAAATATATTTTTTATTCAATAAATAGTTCACTTAAAGTTGATTTCACAATGAAGCGTATTTCTTCAGTCTACTGTTGAAGCCAGATGTTTTCATCGACGATTTCTGTTCGTCTGAGCAGAATGCTGAAAAGCAAAAAGTAAACTTATTTTAAGAATTTAAAGACTAAAATATGCAAGCAACCAAAAAAAGAGCAGCTAGTACATATTTGTATAAAACAGTAATGTTTGTCTTAATTATTTTCAATTTAATGTTTCGTTGGTAAATGCCTATCTATTAAAAACTGCGAATCGCAGTATTTTTATTATTTGCTTATTAATAAATGTTTTACTACGGTCCGCAGTTTACCTGTAATAAGCTATAAAAGTTGATTAACATTTTCAGATTTTAAATTTGTAATTATTGAGATTTTATGGTAATTTTTTTCTTGGAATATGATTAGTTATTAACTGAAATTATGTAAATCAGTGCTCTGTATAATTTAGTGTCTATTTAGATGATATGTAAAATTACCAGCGTTAAACGATAGAGAGAGAAACACTCTTGTTACTGAGCTTACTACCTACATACAACTGACATAATTATGCCAAAATGTAGACAATAATTATTATAATTTATTGATATTAAGGATGATCACTCACAGACAGTACTAGGTTCCCAGCCGACAAACTCCCCAGTCCTCTCATTCTCAGCCTTCAGCCAATCATGCAAAGGTGCGAAGTACTCTAAGACACCACTGGCGTCCATGTTGCGCTGGCCGGTTAGAATTTCCATTGCATCAGGCCAGGGTTTGGATGACCCTAGTTGAAGCATTTTCCTGTAACAAGCAAGTAAGGAATTGTTACATTTGGTAGAACAAGCATTCAAATGTATACGTATATAAATATATATTAGCCTCCTGGCCGAATTCCGGTCACGGAGGCCAACTGCAATGCAGAATAGCCAAGTGCGTAGAAGATATTAGAGTACACAAGTATGTGAGCAAACACAGGTGCACAGGTGTAGCAATCTGACAAGACTGTTGAGAGATCAAGCATAGAACTTGACTTTAATATTTTCCTAAGCACGATTTGAGAAAGTGAGAAATTCCTGTTAGAAAAATCCAATAATACTTTGACCGACCTGGGAATTGTCTCTGGGGCAGTGAGCGCCCAACACGACATAAACGAGGGAGTCATTCGAGAATTGTTTATTCGGTTTCCCAAATCTATGTAAGCGTAGCTATTTAATCAATCCATGTAGCGGTTGATTTAGCTGGCTTAAAATAAGTAATTCTTCACCGTCAGAGTCATGTACTTGACATTGACGCGCTTTTGGTGGCAGTGTCATCTAGGTGTTATAATAGATAGTAATCAGCTTACCCCAGAGCGTCTCCAGCATCAGTACTTCTATAGATGTCACAGTCGGAGAGCAGCTGGTTCTCATCTCCGGGGGTGTACTCACCGGCCAACTGGCAGAGCGAACGGTGGAATTGGAACTGTATGATGTAGGAGATATAATATCTGAAATGTAAGAGAGACACGAATTAATGGAGATGGATTGACAGAAGAATAACATAGTAAATATAAACGAGTAATTGATGACTATGTTTCAAAAAAAAAAAAGTTTTATTTTCTAGTAAACATTTAAATGAACATAATTATTTCTTTATAGGGCGAGACCTAGAAGATCAGACTGGCCAAAAATTAGATCCGGTAACTCATACCAAAAAAAAAACACTACAGCAATTCATACTTTCAAAATCGACGGTAATAAATCAAGGTTTTCTTTTAAATTACCAACTTAATATCTTCAAGTAAAGTTTATTAATAGAAGTTACTTTCGACAAACATCAAATCAGAAATGTTCCTCACCTCATATACTCCACATCAGCAGAGATATGGTACTTAGCAGTCGGATCGAAGTCATTTTCAGTCCTCACTGCTGGAGGCTCAATGCCCTGGATGGACTCTCTCAGCTGCCAGTAATGGCAGTTGTAATCATCAGGCGAGGTAGTGCCTCGGAAGACACCATAACGGAACAGGTCGAGGAGGTAGGCGAAAGGTAAGAAGACTATCTTTTCCAAACCCTGAAAGAAAGGAAGACAAAATCTATTGTCAGATGCTGAATCATTTATGTTGTACTTGAGATTCAGAATAGTAAGGTTATACAGACCATATAATTTTTAATTTAAAAGTGTGCCAACAATCGGTTCAAGGAATATAAGGTTTAAAAAGAATATCTAAACAACATGGTACTTCTCCTCTACATTGTTCTTACCATTTTATAAAGCTGATTAATTTTAGACTTGATATCGTCGGGTCCATCTTCTAAGAGACCCATCACTCTCAAGTGCTTAGGTGTGGCTACTGACAGAGATATGACATCACCAACAGCCTCATGAAAACCTGGAAAGCAAGCAACCAGATTAACATTCAATCGGTCTGAAGGATATTATTATAAATTAAGTATGACTGCCTCCTTGGCCTAGTGGTCGCAGGTACGTCTGCTACGCTAGAAGTCTTGGGTGCGATTCCCAGGTCGAGCAAAGTGAATTCAGGTTTTTCTATGCAATTCTCAGTAGCAGCACGGAATTAGGATTTGTGCCCGGTTAATGGCAATAGGCGAGCCCCTTGTTATATGGAACCTAAACATACCGCTGAACTGTGGGTGTACTTGAGGCAGACGTGTACGTGGTGGGTGGGTACACCTCTGCATAACCCTTCGGGAAATACACGTGTGATAGTATATTGTGTAAAAGCTGTTAACCCAACATACCAGGATTAGCTCCAGCCCTGTAAATGACAGGCTGATCTTTGTATTGAAGGTAGTACTGGATGTGACCCATTTCGTGATGAGTGGTCTTGAAGAAGGCATCCGTGATCGTAGTGCATTGCTTGATCCTGATGCAGAAAAATATTAGGTCTTTTGGAGTTTTATGAATTTATGTTTAGTTTTCCGGTTAGTTATTAAATTCAAGCGAGTTTTAGATTAGCTGGTACACTCCTAAATAATTTATAATATACTACCTAAAATCTTCGCCATCAAAGAAGTCCCAGGCCGAGGCATGACAGATCAAGTCTCGTCCATCGTCAGGCTTCTCAATTATCGATTTCTCCCAGAACAGTTCAGGCATGGGACTCAAGTTCAAAGACGTGAAGAACTCTTCAGCAGTCTGGAAGAACTTCAGCGCTGTGTAGTTCTGGAAAAATAGGGAGAAACATAAATTGTTTTATGGTTTTTCTTGAGTTTCAAAAATGGGACAAATAATTAAGGACCCTTGTTTTGTAAGGAACCTGAAATGATAAAAATGGATTAAACGGCTAAACAGACAATCACATACATAGGATATTTTTTATCCGTTTTTGTGTTTCCGTGCGATAATTTATTAAGTACTCCGGCTTAATTCTAAACTCTAAGCAGATGAAGTTGCGGTTAGAAGTCACTAAAACTAGGTAGTGTTTAATAATGGCATTGATGCCCTTAATAATGGTACTGTGACCTGTAAAAACGTAATTTAATTTTACGATTAAATTACTTAATTTTACCTGTGCTTGTAAAGCAGTAGTGATATCAATATCAGGCTTATCTGGGTGCGGCCTGGTGAACTTCTCCACGTTGCTCCAAGTCTGAGCCCAAATGTTACCTGGAAAGTGAATTATAGGGATTATTGTAAAGTAATGCCAATTACCAATATCACCTCATCTTGGAACAAATAATCTTAGTATTCAAAACTGTAAACTCTAGTAATAGATTTCTTACATAGTTATTATGTTAGTAGTACAATACAAATGGCTGGTAAAGTACGCACGACGATAGACCATGCCATTCATCTCCAACTTAACTTGACCTCAGCCGGGACTGCGGGGTGTCCGAAAGAGATACCGCGCCCCCGGATCGTAAAAGGCCCAAGAAGGAACACGGATGGGTTTTAGTCAGTAAAAGTCTGACACTCCCTCCAGCCCCGCCCAGGGCGGGAGAAGTCATTTGATGACATCCCATACGAAAAAATAAAAATAAATAAAACCTGACCTTGCGTTAAACAGTGCACCTTGCACTATTAATGGAAACTGAATTCTGTTTGTTCCGATCATGGATAAATATCTAGCAAACAATAGCAAGAACTCAAACTATTGTCAATAACTTCGTCTTACCCAACAAATGTGCAGGTATGGGTCCTTTAGCAGGCACCACATTGTCTCCGTACTTGATCCTCAGGTGCCTCCTCACGTACGCGTGGATCTGCTGGTACAGAGGCTTAATCTGAGCCCAGAGGGCCGCGAACTGGTCTTCGCTATCATCGGACTCGTAATCACTAAGCCACCATTCTGCTACGCTGTCGTAACCTGGAAATTTATTAAAGAGATCATAATTATGAGAGAATCCATGCCTACGTAACCGGCGTTCTTGTATGACCAGATGTATGAATGTGGACGAGGCAAAAGGTGTATGTATGGATCGTAGCAGGTGGCGTTCCATGGTTTCTGCCTACCCCTATGGGGAAAAAGGCGTGAGTTTATGTATGTCCATGCCTACCTGAGATGAGAAAAAAATTCGCCAAATCTATAAAAGCCTGATCAAGTCTTTGATCTATGACAAATGTATTCTATGATAGTGTTTATGAATTACATTAAAACCTTTCAAATAACTTGAAAAACGAACTTTCTGTTAAGAATAGGAGCTCTAAATTCTTTTTGCTTCTTTAAAAAAAAGACGTTGCCCCACATGATTTTTCCCGTATTGTGGGTGCGTTTACAATCATATAAACTCACATACACAAACAGCCAGATCCAGAACAACTATCTGAAGGCCATACAAACATTTATTCCGTGCGGAAATCAAACCCGCGATAAACAGCACACAGCCAATCACTCAACCACTGCACCAACCATACCGTCAAATGATATTATGAAGGAACTAAATCATTCAGAGAATAGTTTTGTTTAAATAAACATAAAAAAAACACACAATAAGAAGTATGCAAGAATGTACCGTTCAACTTAGCTGCCTCGTTGGCCATATTGACGTACTCAGTGAAGTTGCCCTTGGAAGCTGCGCCGGCGACCCTGTGCCACTCCAGCCAGGTGTACTTCAACTCCTCAGGGTCTTCACTCCTGGCAAAGATCTGTGTCACCTCTAGAATGAGAAGAACATTGTTAAAATTAGTCTGAAAAGGTCGATACGATTAATTATAGAGGAGGAAAGAAAATATACACTATATTTCTAATACATATAAACTCACATACACAAACAGTCAGACCCGGAGCAACTACTTGTAGGACTAACAAATACTTTTTCCCAGCAGGAATCGGACCCGCGTCACGCAGCGCAGCAGCCAAACGCTCAGCCACTGCACCAACCGTGTCGTCAAATTGCACTCCGCTATTTCATCTTTCTCAAATAACACCTCCATGTATTATTGTTAACTTTATAAACTATTAGTATTTAAACAAGCAAGCCGCTTTCAACCGGTCCTATTGGAAATCTATAGGGACGCCTATGTCTGATATGATGATGATGATTGAAACAAACAACACCTCACCTGGTTCCACATGCAAGTCGCACTTAGTTAAATCCTTGAAGTCACAGATGGTGGCAGTGGCATACGTAGACTGCATGTTACTAACGGCGGTGATCAGCCTTTCGTTCAGATCCTCAGGAAGTGCAGAGGTACCGAGCTTGGAGTACTTCTCGAACATTCTCTTGAGGTCCTGATCCTCGTACTCATGCCAGAGGTAACTCATCGTCTCTTTCCAGTTTTCTTTGTCCTCCTCTGCAAGTTCTAAAGAAATTTGGAGCTGGGAAAAAAAAATTGTGATCAGTATAACCCAGAATATATTTTACTTTTGGGTATATAAATCCTGGGGTCAAAAAACCCATTTTTAGGTTACGTCAGAACAAGACCGATATAAGGCCCCAACTTTCTCAAAAAGCCGGTTTAAAAAAATGCTAATGTTCGGTCGGGAGCATACCAAAATAAGTAAAAAACATAATCCAAAAATTCAATTTGAGGCAGTTTGGTCGCACCGTTTTGTCAATTCTTTTACATTCGTATTGTAAAACCTCGTTGCGTAAAAGCATTATATTTGTAGGTACATACCTTCTTAAAAAGGAATAAAATTACTTATTGGTTGTTCTTTTTAAATATGTGCAAAAATAAGATAAAAAAAACTTTGACCAAATTTCGGTCAAGCCGGCAAATCCTAATGGGGATTTGCCAAGTACCTACGCAGGAGATATCATAGCATACAAGTTTATTGTATGCGCGAACACAGGTACACTACCTCTTCCTTCACTCTCATACTCCGATTCGGCACAAAAACCAAAAACACTTAGCCCGACCAGGAAATCAAACCCAGTAACCCTCACTCAACAGTCACGATTGCGACCACAAGACCGGTAAAGAAAAAGTTCTTATCCTTGTTAAATCTTACCACTAAGTCCTCATTATGCTTCGTGATGTTACTCTCATAGGCCCAGGCTGCAATAGTCTTCCTATTCCTGGCCTTCGAGACCAGTTCGTTCAGGTTCCTCATGTAATCTCTGCCGGCCTCTTCCTCGGATGCCTTCTCCACCGCCCTTCCTCGGGCAGCCACTATGAAGATGGAGGCGATGGCGCCCACCAGGGCGAGCTCACCAATGATCTTCATTACTAACTGAAATTTATGGAAAATATTATATGTATTAGTTTGTATTAACTGGTTTATTGTGAAACAAAATACATTACAATAAATACATATTTTTTTTACATTAATAATTCTTGGGTGTTGTATTCAACCAGAAAATGACATTCCACGACTACATCACTACAGTTGCCAAAGAGTCCTATAAAATAAATAATATTATAGGGTTCTTCAAGATGGGACTAAATAGGTTTTTAAGGGTCTCCAACGGGTGTGTGATGCCTCTGGTGTTGCATAGACTCTACTGTAAGGTGGACGTGCGTAGACTACGGTAACCGCCCACAGTCAGGCGGGCCGTATGCCTGTGCCATCAACGTGGTATACAAAAAAATAACTAAAATGCAAAACTGGGAAGCAAAAAATATTGAGAATTCTCAGGTTGGTACGAAAACCTTATTGGTATCTCTGAATCTAAAATCTTACATCATCACTCTAATCATATTCACACCCAGCCGTCTGACGTGAATCGATAAACTGTTCTAGTGGTTATGTAATAGTATTAATGATCTTTGTTAAAAACACTTCATGCAAACACAACAAAATGAAAACAATGAAATTCAACATTATTAACTTAAATAAAAACATTAATTAAAACAGGTTTTTCCATTAAAACACAAAACAAAGAAAATAATAAAAAATAATTAACAATAACACCAGCCTATTATTGTCTCACTACAAGGCAAAGGCATCTTCTCATACAGAGGCATGAGCATTGATGACCACGCTTGCTCAAGGCAGATTGACGATTTCAGACTTACACATAATAAATTAACTAATATTCAAGGAAAATAAAATAAAAAATCAGACTAACCTACAACACTTCACGGTTTCTCAAATGGTAATGACGAAACCGATCTCATATCAATGCATAAATACCGATGACTCCGTGTAAAAAGTCGGACAAAACACCGTGTCAAGGAGGATGGAAAGATGAATGACCTAAGTACCAACTTTTGTTGGCGGCAAATTGACCTGAACGGGTGAGAAAAAATATTCAGATGTTTTAGGTAACCTCGGTGCAGTATGCACTTATGATAGAGCATTTTTTCGACTGCCCCATGGGACTGGTAGTCATGCCATTGTGGGGTGTTTTATTATTTGTTTAGGAATGGGAAATCTTCAAATGAATTCTTTCGCTCTCGTTTAAAAAGAAAGTTTATTTCACTTAGATCAAGCTTGCTTCCCACATCTGCATCCCACGCGATTTGGGAGGTGCTCATCCTAGTGGCTTATTTATAGGGATAGTATTGTATAGGTGCCCGCTTTTTTTAAAGATGGGAAATCATAAAATGACTTTTTCCGCTCTAAGTGTAGCGGAAGGGAGTGTCAGACTCTTACTGACTAAAACCCGTCCGCGTTGCTTCTAATGCGCTTTTTGTGTTCCAGCGCTGCGGTGACTCTTTCGAACAAATCCCACCACCACATCTTCCACCATCCACAGTCTTGGGTGCGATTTTTTTTTTTTTTTTTTTTGGGACAAGCCCGCCACACTGTTCCCAAACCACTGCAACTCCTGTAAGCCAGAATCAACAGTGGCGACCACAAGAAAAGCGCCGAGACAATGAAGCTCGACGAGTCCCAGAGAAACGATTTAACTGTCTTGGATCCCGCAACGAAATTAATCAGAAAAGATTAGCGGAGGAGTAAGAAAAATATAATTTCCACTTCCCTCCAAACAAGCAGGAGACAGAACAGAATTAGGCCAATAGGCTCTTGGGTGCGATTCCCAGGCCGGGAAAAAAGTTTCTTTGATGTTTCCAGAATTTAACAGCTGTAGCTGCCCAGTATTTAGAAGTTGGTGGTTTAACACCCCGTGGGTCGCCAAGCATGTAATGCTGTTGATCTTGCGCTTGATTTCTCCTCAGTCGTGTCGTTAGATAACCGTAACATTCACAACTTTATGTTTTGCAATAGTCTAAGTGGATCTGTTGGTATCATCATAATCTCTCTTATCTAACACACCTCGTTATCGATCACATGAGTTTTGTAAAACACATTAAAAAATAAAATCAGTAACAAAAACATTTCAAACCAGAATGAAAAGAACTGTTTCCCAAAATGCTATGAAAATTAATTTAACCTAATGTCAGATATTTGAAATATTCTTCAACAAAAAAATATAAGGGTAGACGGGCCAAGGCCACACATACATAACGTAACATACCATCACGCCTGTATTCTCCGAAGGGTTAGGCAGAAGTGCACCAATGTACACCCACAGTTCAACGGTATGTTTAGTTTGCATTCAATTAGGAAGCGAGCCTATTGCCATTAACCGGGCACCAATCCTAACTCCGAGTTTCTACTAATAATTTCACAGAAAAATACAATAACACTTTTTGCTCGCCCTGGGAATCGAACTCAGAAACCTCTAGCGTAGCAGTCGCGCTTAGCAGGACCACTTAGCTTAGCAAGGCAGTGAAACGAGTTCGAGAGAGTTAGTTCATCGTACTTACAAATAAAACCTTTTTTGCAGTCTGACTACAATACCCACAAGGCATCTTCCTGCTCTTTTTACTTCTATTTACTCTAACCATTAGAAAAACTTAAACTTCCACTATTTAATCACTGTTGCACAGAAACCCAGCTATTCCCCTCAACGTACAGAAACCAGTGGATCATACTCAAAAACATCAATTATTATGTAAATTAATTACTAATGTGTCATGCTTTTAAGATTTTTAGTGTTTTGTGTGACGAGAATATTGTTACCGAAGCTAATGAGACAGATGGATGGTGTAGACTGAATGTAGCTATGAAAAGAAAATCTGTACTTCTATACTAATATTAATATTTAAAAACATAACATTTCATCACACCTGTGTTCCCCGAAGGGTTAGGCAGAGGTGTACCAATGTACACTCACAGTTCGCTAGTATGTTTAAGTCCCATGTAATAGGGGGCGAGCCTATAAAACATGGATCTAAACATACCGGCGAACTATGGGTGTATTTTGGTACACCTCTGCCTAATCCTTCGGGGATTACAGGAGTTATGGTATGTTTTTTTTATTATAAAGAGGAAAGTTTTTTTTTTTGTTTATTTGTACCGAATAGGCTCCAAAACCACTGGACCGATTCTAACATTTGTTCCAAGAATAGATAGCTACATCATTCCCGAGTAACATACGCTATATAACATCACGCTACGGCACACGGGATCGGAACAGTAACCAAAAGATGATAATGATACAGGAGAAATTAATAGTCAGAGGCAACGTTTTTAAAAAAATATAATAAAAAAAAATAAAAAAATAAAATAAAATAAAATAAGTTTATTTCATATCATATTTGGCTTACATTACATGACGAGGAGTCTCCATTTAGGCATAGAAAATGCCTGTAGTTGAAGCCTCCGCTCTTTTCTGAACTACTATTGTAGACGTGCAAATATGTATACATAAAAAAAAAATAGAAACAAAATTATAAAGAAAAGGAAAAAAGACACGATCAAATTGTATGAGTGTGAGGGTGTGTGTATGCTTGTGGGTGTAAGTGAGGGTGTGAGAGAGAGTATGTATTGTGTGAGTGTGATAGCAAAAGCGTGTGTTTGAGTGACAGAGAGAGATTATGAGTGTGCATGTGAGGCTAAATAGGTAAAAACACCTCTATACATTATTTAATTTTTACGTCACTCGTTGCAAAAGTAACTCCGTGTCATGATAATTTAAGTTATGGAGCCAAGTTATTAACTGTTTTTTACATTCATATTTTTTTTTATCATAGATATTTATTAGTTTATTAATTTTGTTGTAGAGAAAAGCTGAGCGTTTTTTATATTGTCTGCTGGCAAATTCTGTTTTAGTAATTGGAACGTTTACTATGCACTGTTTATTTCTTTTTCTGTGTAGTTTAGGGTCATAAGGTATCTCTTTGTGTTTTTTGAGGATAATAAGAAGGATGTACAATTTTCTCACTGACAGCAGATTGCATAATTCGTAAAGCTTGTCAGTGGAATATATTCTTTTTTTGAAATACATCACCTTAAGCATCGCTCTTTGAGCGCGTTCTAGCTCTAGAAAGCGAGATTTCGCTGCTCCACCCCACACTGTTATACAGTATACTAAAACAGACTGGACCAAAGATACATAAATTTCATTTAATAAATTTCTCTGATTAACATTTTTTTTGTTTGCATTTATTTTCCTCGGTACAACATATCTCAGCTCTTTAAATATCCATATGAGTTTTCGTACTCTACTCATGACGTGTTCCAGTTGAGGGTACCAGGAAAGACGCTGGTCAATAATCACTCCCAGATATTTTACGTGGGTAATTTGCTGTATAGTAGGGCAATAGCAGCAAGCTCTATCTGTAGCCATGTTGCACGTGTGGATTTTCAAGCCAAATTCTTGAGCTGGTTGGGATTGATTGTAAATATTAAAGCGAATAAAGTTGGTTTTGCTTGTGTTCAGGGTGAGCAGATTGTTTTTCAACCAAGATGAAATAACGGCAAGCCCCTCTTCAGCGCTGTTTTTAACATCATCCCATGTTTTCCCTGTGAAGACGACAGCTGTATCATCGGCGTATGATAGCACTTTGGCGTTACTGATGCTCATGTTGCAGAGGTCATTTATATAAATTAAGAACAAGGTAGGTCCTAGCACGCTACCTTGTGGTACGCCATATGATACATCTGTGTCCTCACTAACAGTAAGTTCAAGTTTCACTTTCTGTGTTCTACCAGAAAGATAGTCTTTGAAAAGTGCTAATGGTACTCCACGAACGCCAATAGCTTCAAGTTTATGTAAAAGAATGGGAACAGAGACGGTGTCAAAGGCTTTTCTCAGATCCAGAAAAGCTGCCATACATTTATTTCCTTTGTCAAGTTGATCAGTGACTATAGAGCTTAGTGCTATAACAGCATCTTCAGTTGACTTTTTTTGTCTAAATCCAAACTGAGAGGGTGACAGAATATCAAATTTGTTTAGATACTGTAATAGACGAGTATTTATGAGCTTTTCTATAATTTTGGAGATTGCAGTTAATACGGAAATGGGTCGATAATTGCCGACATCAGCTCTGTCACCACCCTTATACACCGGTGTGATAATGGATCTGTTTAATGGGGCTGGGAAGGTACCTTTTTGGAGACACAAATTGGCAAGGTGCGTGATAATTGGTACAATTTCGTGTTTGGCAAGTTTTAAGAAGCAAGTGGGTATATCATCCCATCCCGGGGCACTGTCAGATCGTAGATTCATAAGCGTAGTACAAACTTCAGATTGGTCAGTTTCCAGAAGTACCATTGAGCTTATGTGTGATGGCGTTTCATTCAGTAGGTTGCTAGGTAAGTTAGTACCAGGTGCTATGTTATGGGCCAGATGTCTGCCAACACTTGCAAAATATGTATTTATAAAGTTAGCGGATTCTACGGGAGTTGTTTTAAGCTGCAACAATTCTAAGTTCTCTGTTCGTGATTTGTTCGTATAAGTTATATTCTTTATATTTTTCCAAAGAAGTCTATTGTTATTGATAGCGTTGGTTATTTGTTCCCTATTATATTTTCTTTTTAACTTTTTTATCAGATTGTTACAATAGTTTCTATACCTTGTATATGTCAATTTGGCAATTTCATTATGAGGATCATTTCGTGCCTTTTTCTGTAGCGCGTTTCGATTCCGGATACATCTCAGAATACCTTGAGTTATCCAGGGTTTTAGTAAACGTTTACTATTAGGCACGGAAATAGTGCGTGTATGTTCAGTCAAAGATTCAGTTATTTTTTCTGTTAATGTGATTGTAACTGCACTTGGGTCATCAATAAATAGGAGTTCAGCTAAATTTTTATTCTGCAAATTTAGGAGAGCACTGTTAAAATCGATAGATGTTTTAGTTTTATCTGGAGTTATTTTGTCTTTTGTTTTTGCCAAAGAAAGAAAGGTGGTATAGTGATCTGTAGTGGTAGTGCGCAAAATTGCAATAAATGCAGAATTTTTTTTAGGGTTAATTTTCACCATAAAGTGGTCAAGACAGTTCATGTCTCTAGTGGGTAGTGTATGCCCAGCCAGAATTCCATATGATGATAGCATAGTAAGGTACTGTGTTCTATTTTTATGTTCGTAATATTGCTCAGTTTCCCTAGGTCTCAAGTTGATATTTATATCCCCTGCGATCACAATGTTTCTTTTTTGTACATTTAGTGATTCCAAGTGTAAACTTAAAGAGTCAATAAAATTATCTGCGCTTAAGTTCGCCGGAGACCTATATATACCAAAAACAATGTTATTTAGTACCTCAATCTGAAGACAAGATGCATGTAAGAGCTTTACTTCTGTAACTTTATGTTTTAAAGATTTTTTCACATACGCGACGACACCGTCATGTTTATTTGAAAGATTAGTGGTATAATAACAATTGTAATTATCAAGTTGTGGTATAGGTTTGTTTAAATTAAGTTGACATTCTGTTAATATAATGGTATCTGTTTTAAATTTAAGACTAGATAATGTAAGTAAAAAATCATCAAAATTGCAGCAAATGCCTCTAATGTTCTGAGAAATTATAGTAAAATCATTTTTCTGTATGGATATATGTCTTTCAAGATCTGTACAGTCGCATGTGATCGACTTAGCAAGCTTTATGCTATCTATTTCTTGCAGTGTTTGTAATGATTCACACGCGGTAGCCATTTTTAAAAAAAATATCTATGCTTGTCCGAACTAACCATTGCTTATCATGTGTGCAAAATGTTGGTATGCTGGTTGTATTTGTCTTGTATGTGTTTATGTTTGTTTGGACGTATATCATGAAAGTGTGTTTAATGTAGTTATGTGTGTTAAAGTGAAGGGTAAGATTTTGTGTGTTTTTTTGTTCTTTGTAGGTGAGTGTATATTTAAAAGTGATACAATTTTCGTGTAAAGCTAATACATTAATTGAAATTATAAAAACTAAAATTTTAGGAGGGTAAGGTGCTAATAAATTAGTTAAACTTATAAAAACTAAAATTCTAAAAAGGTAATGTGGCTGAAAGTTATGCCTTAGTTTTAATCCTGGCCAGATCGTGCCCTGACTTGATCTGCACGCGTTCTTTATCATCGATACGTAGAAAAACCGCTCCACGAAAAATCCAGCAAGAGTAGCCATTTGCCTTCGCAAATCCACGGACTTGAGAGAATAATTTAGCTGTCTTTTTTGTGACACTTTCAGACACATAGATGGGTTTCTTTTCTCCATTCAAGCTGAGATGTCCAGTATGTAGCTTATCACTTATTTCTTTGTCTTTGTTGAATTTTTTTATAGCTGTTAGAACCCTTTCTTTCTTCACCACTGTAGAAAACTCGGCAACAATAGTACCTGTGCCATTCGATTTTTCATGTGGTTTTATTCTGTAGATGTCTTTGATGTCAGTGTCCCTTATTTCCCCATTTACTGTCTTGCCCAGGACAGACATAAAATTGTTTAGTTCTTCTTTCCCCTCAAACTTATTCAGGTCGGAGATCAGTTTCGGCACATTTCGGATTTCAATTGTTGCTGAGCAAGTTTTCCTCTCCAAATAATCCACTCTTTCCTCCAGAGCAATAATAAATAAACACTTAATAAATATTTATAACATTTATGCAAATTATTAAAATACGGTGCTAATTCAATATCGTAATTTTCTTCTTCTTAATATTGCAACGTTACAATATTATGCCAATTAAGAGTCCCTCAATGACATAGGTATTAGAAGGGTATTGCCAAATGGTTTAATTAAACTGTTTTAACTTTGACTTTGAATGGACTGCAAATATGTATAATTATGTATGGATAACATCTGTTGACCACAGATAATTGGGGTTAGTTCTGTCAAAAAACAAACCAACCTACCATCTCTCAATTATTATTTTTTCGACACTTTTGGCGCAGTGGCTAAGCGATTGGCTGCTGTTCTGCGTGTCGCGGCTTCGATTCCCGCATGGAACAAATATTTGTATGACCCATAGATAGTTGTTCCGGTTTTGTTTGTTAGTGCGTGTGAGTTTATATGTTTGTAAACGCACCCACGATACAGGAGAAATTCCTAGTGGCGGGAAAACTTTTAAAAAATGCTGAGAGGATGAGTGAAAGGAGTATGTAAGGATCATAGCAGGTGGCCTTCTGTGGTTTCTGCCTACCCCCATGGGAAAAAGGCGTGATGTATGTATGTATAAATAATGTGATTATCCTCAAAATTCATGAGCTAAAGATATGTAATGCAAAGCGAAAAGTACCTGCGAGATACAAAAACTTACTTCCAAACTGGTTCTACAACCTCAAGCATGTGTTATTTGAATAACTTCACTAATGTATAAGGTGTACCGTATAAACAGTGTACCTACACTAAAGTATGTTTACGGAATCTCCTACAATTTTAGAATTTAACTCGTTGTCCATCTTTTAGGGGGTCAAACTACTCAAGAAAATAATCAAGTTTTAACATAACATACCATCACACCTGTATTCCCCGAAGGGCTAATAGCAATAGGCTCGCCCCCTGTTACATAGGACCTACATATACCGGCGAACTGTGGGTGTAAATCGGTACACCTCTACCTAACCCTTCGGGGAATACAGGCGTGATGATGGCTATTGAAGTAGCTACCTACCTATATAATTAGGTACAACCCTGTTAAAAGTCTATAGAAAAACAGAACAAAGTAATTCAACATTCTTTCCTCGATTTCTCACAGATAATCAGGTTTAAGTGCCAATTAGACTGAGGTCAGATCTAAGACATTCTTCTAAAACAATCCTTCCACTTCATTCCATCAGTGTTTCTTTAAATAAAACTTCCTTTACCTAAACACCATTCAATATAACATTCTCAGACCAACAAAAAAAGAAAGACGGCGCGCCGCGAACATCAAAAGTGAAGCCACTTTTTTATCTATGTGTGTATCGAAGGGTTGCCATTTGTTAAATTTTTTCCCTATAATTTGGGGATATTTTTGTGGGTAGCACTAGGATAATAATGTACGAGTAAGATATTGTTGAGTATGGTATTGTACCACAATAGTTGCGAAGGCTTCTACTCCAAAAAAAAACGTATATTTTCAATCAACTTTATTAAATTCAAAAAGACCATAAAAAATCACTGACTCTAAAGAAAAAGTAATATAGAAATAAACGGTATCGAACAAAAAATATTCCCTTTTAAAAACCTTGTTGCTGAGTCAATTTTTTAAATTGCTGCCTTTTAGATTTTATTGTTAGTGAAATTGTTTCTTGTTTGGAAACGTGGTGAAATCGTATATTTAAGTATTTTTCAATAACACATTTAATTAAATTGACTTTATGCTCATTCTGGATCATTCCGACTATTTCTTATAGCTACTATCCATTTATTTTTTATTTCATTATTAATTTTAAACCTAAAATATTAAATACATAAAAAGAAAAAAACTAGTAGTAAGAAATCATAATTATTTATATTAACCGAATGGGGAAATTTTAAATCGTATTATGGCAACCCTCACACTTTATGTCACTGCTTTCGTTCGTTGAGGTTTTGTGTTCCGAGTAACCTAAAATTCACAGTTTATTAATAGAGAAACAATGTTATTTCATGTACTTACAAGTGAAAAGTGATTCCGTGAGACTTTTTATGTAATTTGCTGTTGTTTTTGCAACTTTTCACTACACAGGAAGGCATAATTCTATGTTTTAAATCTAAGTTTACTTGACGGCGACTCGTGACGTACTAAGAGCGATGAGCATGGTTTTAGTGTAGGTGTGTGCGTGAGCGTGTATGTTTACTTGCAGGAGCACGGTTTTATGGCTTCACTTTTGATGTTCGCGGCGCGCCGTCTTTCTTTTTTTGTTGGTCTGAGATAACATTAGAGAAATAACATTACACAACGCTACCTATCGTTATTTCAATATTAGCGTATAATAAGATCAAGCTCCGATATTTAACAAATAAAAAATATGTAAATAGCTGTCAATGAAAATATTAAATATTTGGTGATATTCTTTTTTTTAAACAAGTAGTCTATAAGGAAAAGGCTAAGCAGATGATGATAATTCTTTTTTTAAACAAGTAGTCTATATTGCTATATATACTTATCGTGAAATAACTTAGCTAATTATACGCTAACATAGAAATAACGATAGCGTTACATTATATTGAATGAGGTGTAGGCATATTGTTCTTACATTATTTAATCGTTCAATTGAACCACTGAATGAACTGCATGAGCGCTGCACGCTGTTGATACTTGTGTGACTCATGATTGAGTGAATGTAAAGTATGTGGCATTTGAGCAATACTTCGGTGCTTGTGCGTTACTACATAAAGTGGACAAACAACATCAACCTCGTCAAAGAATCTCGTTCGCTATTCATAAGCGTTACAAAAACATTGTCAGTCGAATATTGGTGACAATTTCATACGTTTTGTGTATCTTTTTGAATAGGTACTAAAGAATATGTGAAGGAGCCATATGGAACAACGTAGTAAGTCTAACAATGGTGTTACTGCAATTTAGACCGTATTTCTTTGGCATTTTGTAACATTCGTACAAACAAAGATAGTACAATAAATACACCATGGTCACTAAAAAAAGAACCGTATTAATAGGCGCTTATAATTGGTTGATATATGAAAAATTCTGAGCAAAAATACACAGTACCTACTTACAAGAAATCGCCTCTGTTCTTTCGATAATATCATGCTTCGAGGCGATAATGTCCACAAACACTTTAAGCTTTTTAACACTCTTATCGCACTACATTTTAAGCTCATTATCGTTTAGCACGATAACACGAACTTAATTAATAAATTGATTTTCTAAACGGGATGTTGTATCACAGATATACGATCAACTTAAATGACACTTCGCACAATAATAAGGATGTTGAGTTGCAATCTCTTTGAACTCAACTGAGCAAGTTTTAGTACTAAGAGTATGAGGAAAATGTTGTTTTTCTCTGTTTCTCATAATGAGAGGTTATTTTTTATGCTGTTCTATATGTTACCGTATCTCCGTGTAATCAGCATTCATTTATTAAGTCATAATAATATAACGGTAATCAATAATCTTCTTTCGAAAATAAAACCGTGCAAATATTGGGCTTAGTTTCGCTAAATAGAACCAAAAATGTCGAAAATTCTCTTATATTTCAAAGTAATTTTATTTTTTAAATTTTAGATGTGCTTACATTGAACTGTTATTACTAAATAGTAATGCATCTAATATATTTAATATAAGGATTTTTTTAATTAATAAGAGATTGGTGCATGCCTCGTTTTGATTCTGTTGATGCTGGCTTTCAAGAGTTGCAGAGGTTGGGAATGATATGGCGGGCTTGCCTCATTTTGACAGAATTAAGCCCAAAATATCTATACTAATTTTGTGAAGCTGCTTCTATTACCTAACAAACTATTCGTTACTTTCTCTTGATAAATTAATCAAATGAAAGTGAACAAGACAAGTGTGCACCTTCTGAGCAAATAAAATTAGTTCCAGCAATTTAGAATAAAGATACTTTCAATAAGAACGAAAGACTATGCAGAGCGAGAGAGAGAGAAGGAGGATAGTTCTTCCTATCCTTCATCGGTTTCGTACCTATAAGATGCCAATCGGAACCTTACTAATAAGACTCCGCTGTCTGTCCGTCCGCTTGTCTAGTCATAGCGCTATATCTTTTGAGCCGTAATAAGTAGACACTTGAAAATTTCACAGAGTGTGTAGCACTATGGCCACTATAACAACAAATAAAAAAAAAAGAAAGTTAAAAATTAAAGTGGGTATTGTATGGAAATACAAAAAAACTTTTTTTTTATATAGGGTCAAACATTGCTTTTGTCTGTTACTTCCAAATTATCAAGCTATTTAGCTTTATAATTGAACCTATCTAGTTCAATGTTGTGTCATTCTCGTCATTTTAGTATTTTTTTAAGTAAATAGATATAAGACTCACCGCCTGTTGCCGACTGCTATCAAATCCACACTGCTACTTGAGACGGGATGCGATACGTATTTATCTAAAGCACTCCTTCAATGATAATCTGTCGCAGTTGAAATATTGATACTGATGCAAGATTTGATCAGTTTTGTTTGTTTGTTATTTGAACTTTAGAGTAATTCTTATAGGATGCTGTAAATGAGTATTCATCCTTATTATAATACAAAAAGAAATTAATGATTATATTTTTTAAACTATGACCATTACTCTGGTACGCATATCGAATTTAAAAAAATACTTAATTAATAGCCCCCGGATTTAAGTACACAAAAATAATTTTGCGATAATTACAATAGGTACACAATTTAAAATTACGAATCCACTTTCGGAACCCCGCGGTTTCGCCAGCATTAAATTACTTCCTTTAGTCACTGCTCCGTCTCTGTAGGTTCTATAGTTATGTTATATTGCCTGTAACCTGGCTCGATCCACGAGCTATATAATATAAAAGGATTTTTGAAATGAGACCAGTAGTTCCTCAAATTAGCACGTTTAAACAAACAAACAAACTCTTCAGCTTTATTATTATGTCAATAATATAAATGTAGATTGTAAACCAACTGTAATCGGCCACTAGAAAATTTCGTCCCGCTGCGGCTGAGGCCGCATATTTTAAAGAAATATTGTTTTCTTGTTATTTGAATAACACAAACCAACACTGCAGCATCAAACTAGCTTGTTCTTCAACTAGATCCTGTGCACTTGTCATTGGCTCACTTCCAAACGTGTTTGTATTACATAATTATTGTTTTACATACTCTATAGGTTTTTTCCTCAAATTCGTATGTATGTATTCCATTGATGTGAGTATATTTATAGCGTAGGTATTAAACCGAGATTTCTGTCATGTAAACAATAGAATTGTGGCAATTGCATTTGAGATATTATTGAGGTAAATAATTTAGCAATAAAATATAGGCAAGCACGAGGTTTGCGGGTTTTTTTTTTTTATAGACGGGAAATCATCAAATAACTTCCCCCGCCCTGGGCGGGGCGGGAGGGAGTGTCAGACTTTTACTGACTAAAACCCGTCTATGTTCCTTCATGTGCCCTTTGCGTTCCGGGGGCGCGGTATCTCTTTCGAACAACCCGCAGCCCCGGCAGGACCCGCAGCCCCGGCAGGTGGGTTTGCGGGTTTAATGTGCCTTTTCAATTCATGTGTAAGTACCTACTTTCTATGAATATCTTGAACATCATTGACATCGGTGAAGGAAAACATCGTTACCAAACCTGGACTTATACCTAATATAAGTCAGAAATTGCCAATTCGCCTTGAGCAAGCGTGGTGATCAATGCTCGTGCCTTCTATGTATGAGAAAAAGTATTTGTTCTGCAATGGGACAAATAATAGTCTAGTATTTATTATAAGCAAGGGTAATTACATTTTAAAGAGTACGTGGATGGCTCAAATGCAGAAAATGATTAAAAAAAAATGGTTTGGTTGGTTTCATGCCAAAACTAAGAGTACAAGAACCTACAATGATAACTTAGGTATATGAGAAGCGAGAAGGTTTACATAAATGAAATGGAAATAAATGAAAGACGTGTTTAAAATGCGAATGTCTGGTTTTTACATAACCATGCCTTTAGGCAACAGCAAAATCATTTTTCCTCAAAAATTTTCCTTAATAATGTTGATTTTCCTCATTTCAATATTTACAAATTTTATTTTTATATTATTGGTTGGCAAACTAGCCGCCGGGCCACCTACCGTTAAGTGGTCACCACTGCAATACCAGAGGCCTTGTAAATGCGTTGCCATCCCAGAGGTAAAATTGCAATGTCTCATGTGGCTATAATTACACCGGCACCCATAACCCTTCAAACCAGAACACAACAACGCTGCTTCACAACATAACATTTCATTGATAAAAAAAAATTAAGAAAAAAAAAAAAATTAAGAAATAACATAGAGTGTCCATGGAGTTTCTTGCTCGTTCTTCTCCATAGAGACCTACGTTTTGGAACGAGCAACTATCTTCAATTCTAAACTGTAACTATAACTTCTTGACAATTCAAAAGTGCCTGTAAATGGTCTAATTGAAATAAATTCTTTGACTTTGACTTTGAATAAATTCTTGTCACTCTTATTATCAGAGCACAGGCTTTGAACCCACTTAATTCAACTAGTGTTATCACCCGAATGGATAATTCGATAAGATATAATGATTTTTATCTTTATCTCATTTTAAAAAAGACAGGTATTTAATCTACGAGATAAAGCACAAGATCGAAATTGATATAATGCTGTCTGGAGTTTATTTTATCTGCCTGTTATTGACGTATAATTGGGTAGTTGTAATCATTACAACCCAATCATTCCAAGACTCAATTTCTCTCTCTCTTCTTCAAAAACAATAATAACCCTGAAAACCCGATGAAAAAGTCAAGCGAACTATTGCCATACAAAATCATTCAAAATATCGTTTTGGCAGCTCGTAAAATGAAATGTTTTTCTTCACCTTTTTTTATTTTAGCTAACCAAAACCTATTGTAAAACATAAGCAAGTATGTAAAAACTACCCTATCTAAAATCATGTAAAAAAGAAATAACTCGAAACCAGACTAATCGTTTGGGAGCTACGATGCCACAGACAAGACATACAGAACGTCTTAGCCGTCAAATTAATCTTGGAAGGGGCCACTAAGGGCCGATGCCTGCCGGGGCTACGGGTTGTTCGAAAGAGATACCGCGCCCCCGGAACGCAAAAGGCACATGAATGGGTTTTAGTCAGTAAAAGTCTCACACTCCCTCCCGTCCCGCCCAGGGCGGGGGAAGTAATTTGATGATTTCCCGTCTATAAACAAGCCGTCAAATGAATAACAACTTCCTACGCCGGGAGTTGAAAGGGGCAAAAGTTTATTTCCAAAATAAAATCCCAACAATTCCTTAAAAAAAACATTTATTATGAATACTGTGTTGCTTGTCTGCTATAAATTAGACTAAGTGTAGTAAGTACTCATCGCGTCACGACGCCGCGGCCACCGGCGCTTGTGTCTCTGCTTTTGCCGCTTCCTTTGCGCTAAGAGCAGCCCGCTGTTCCGCTGTGCAGTATTCTAGAAGACACAAAAGAAGTTTTAGTAAATGAAAGAAAAAAATACAGAAAGTTTTTACTACACAAATTCGTTCGCTAGCTCGTTTGTTCAACAGGAACTGTAGTGTGATTCTCTAAAATGCAAACTCGAAAATGAGTCTCACCAAATAGGTCGCGCTCACTTCGATAACGAACCCACTTGCCCATGGTTGTGTTTTCGCTTGCCGTGGTGACGTCCCCGGCGTGATCGTGTTTAACAGAATACTGACTGCGGCTTTCGAAGAGGCTTAGAGAATCACACTGCTGACCACGAATTGAACGACCAGCGGATGCATTGAACGACTGTCTTATGGATTGAATGACCGACGCCGGACAGATTGGTTGGGTCTGAACATTAATATACGGATAAAATCAGACTACTAAGGGATAACGACAATGCTACGTGTTTACCATCCCAGGTACCACCGCGTTTGACTTTGGTTCCGTACACAGTTAATAATATTGATATTTTTTCCTCACAAATCGCCAATAGGTGGCGCTGTTACCAACATATTTTGTTCGGATTATACTGTCTAAATAATATTAAGTTATAATGTTCCTGATTAAAATAAATCTCTTATTTCCTATTTAATTCTGGTTTATTTTGCTCTAAACCCATCAGAGATCAACACACAAAAACAAAAGCAATAATACTAACGTGTTTTACTAGGTTCCCATCCGATATATTCTCCGGTGCGTTGATTCTCTGCCTTCAGCCACTCCATCAGAGGCTTGAAGTACTCCAAGAGTCCGTCGGCCTTCATGTGTCGCTGTCCAGTGAGGGCCTCCATCGCGTCAGGCCAAGGTTTCGCTGAGCCCATCTTGAGCATGTTGCTGTGGAAAATTAAAAAGATTTTTTATGGACTGACATTTTGCCTAGCGAATTTATGACATGATGAATTTTGAATGTTTTTTTTTTACACACTAATCATCACGCCTGTATTCCCCGAAGGGTAAGGCGGAGGTGTACCAATGTACACCTACAGTTTGCTGGTATGTTTAGCTCCCATGTAACAGGGCGAGCCTATTGTCATTAACCGGGCACAAATCCTATATTTCATAGAAAAACCCAATAACACTTTTTGCTCGACTTGAATCGAACCCAAGACCTCTAGGGTAGCAGTTGCTCTTGATAAACGAGGCAGTCACAATAGTTTCTTAGGTACTGTTATTTAAATTACCTTAAATTTTACTTTCATAATTATGATATGCATGCCCAAGGGACGGAAGAACATGGAGATTTGTAATTTTATAATGAAAATATTTGTACAGACAGCGCGGGCGTCATCAATTGGTTACCCCTTTTGCATTCAAATTTGTTTGAAAAGAGGAACGACAAAATCAAATTAAATATCTCAAAATAAAGTAAATCTAGAATTGAGATTTAAAATGGGTAGAAATACCGTAATTTAGGAACTTCAGTTTGATGATATTCAATCCGTACTAATATTATAAATGCAAAAGTAACTCTGTCTGTCTGTCTGTCTCTTCTTCACGCCTAAACCACTGAACCGATTTCAATGAAATTTGGTACAGATATAGGTAGTCTGGGACCCGAGAAAGGACATAGGATAGTTTTCATCCCGGGAATCCCCCGGGAACGGGAACTATTAATCCACGCGCACAAAGTCGCGGGAAAAAGCTAGTACAATATAAAGTCGTAAATTCGTTTCTTTCAGATAAGCCGATAAAGAAGAGAAACATGCCGATGAAAGAGCCCTGATGATGAAAGAGGCATCCCTTTTTCATTATCAGTTGATGACGCTGTTTGTACCTGTACTATTTGTGAAGTAGATAAATTATTTGATCTGACGATGATGCCTATTAACATGACAGAAGAACTTACGCCAATCCGTTTCCAGCGGCAACGCTCTGATAAATATCGCAGTCAACCAGCTTCTTGTTCACATCCTCGGCCACGTACTCGCCAGCCAGCTGGCAGAGGGCGCGGTGGAACTGGAACTGCACTATGAACGACACGTAGTATCTGAAACATTAGAAACAAAGCCTATTATAGTAACAAACTGGTTCATATTGATGTTAAATTGCCTACTGAGACATTTTATATTGAAGTTACGAACGTATTTTAAGCCCACGATGATCGCGTTTGCTCACGGAACGGTGATCGCAATCCCGGAACGCACTACGTGACCTTTTGCTTCGCTTATGTCGCCTATGGGATCGTTTCATAGAAAAATGGGGCAATTACGCTGGACCTTTTCAAGCACAGAACCACAAGCAGCTCATTACATTATTAATTTAACATCTAAGGCCTCAAGAACATACAAAGAATCTCTGACTAATTACCGCCAAAGTGAAGAGGAAATTAGGTGTTGGCAATAGTAATGGTATTATTTTAATACAATAACCCATTAGTTGTTGAGCAAACTCCTCATATCCTCTGTTAGTGGAATCCGGGCCCTAATCGTATGATGCTATTTTACCACTATTATAAATGCGAAAGTTTGGATAGGTGTTTGTTACTCAACCACGCCAGAACGGCTGAACGTATCTAAATCAAATTTGGCATAGAGATAGATTATAGCCTGGAAGAGCATATGTACTATTCCAGGCTATAATCTATCTCCGTCGATATGATTGAGAGATGTAATTTGAAATAGCTTATGCTATCTCGAAAAAATTACGGTTCTCGTGGGATACATATTGTAATTAGAGATGGGCGGGTGGGTAAAAATCGGGTAGGTAAAAATGGGTGGAATAGGTAAAAAATAAAAAATACCCATTTTTACCGGGTATAAATTGAAAATACCGGGTAAATATTCATTACTGCCTTTAAATATAAGTAAAACATTACTTAATCGGCTAAACTCTTCTAATATGGGAAAAACATTGTTTAGGTTGCATTGGTTTCCTTCTAGTTTAAAAATTGGATTGGTGACGGGTTCTAAAATAGAAATTAAATTTTCTAACATGTTCCAAAAACTATCATCTAAAAGAGTAAGTTTGGTTTCTGAAGGAAGCGCTGTGTCTTCGTGTACAGCCAGTGCCTGCAAGGCTGACTTTGTTCTACTTAAACTTTTTAAGTAAAGAACATGGAGAAACAACTACCCCATCTTGTTTTAACGGGCAATTTTTAAGTTTCACCGGATTTTTTTTCTTTAATAATATTAATTAATAAAGAACTCAAGATTTGGCTCTTTTCAATTGTTTTTACGACATCTATTGCTAATTCGGGTTGGGTTTCAAATTACGTACCGTGAATTTGAGGATTCTGAAACTGTGGGGGGGTCGAGGGATCTATCTTAACCCCCCCCCCCCACCAATTTTCGCCGCCGGAGATGCTCGACGGAGCCCTACTGAGGTTTTGTATCAAGTCACCTTAATAGGGTAGTAAGGGGGGCGGGGAAGGTGGGAGGAGGGTAGGAACACCCTCCAGCCTTTCCCCCCGCCAGAGCGGCTCGACAGAGCCCGTTTAGCGGGGATCCTACATCCGGGTGGTTTAAAAAAAGAAAACTAAAACCTGTCCGGGTTGGGATGCCCTTAGTCCCGAGCTAGCTCAGAATAACATTTTGTTGTTTTATTGTGCGCAAGAGCGAGCGAAGCGAGCTCGGGATTTGGGGCGCCCCGACTCGGACAGGTTAGGTTAGAAGGGGATGGCAGGGTCCAGTGAGCGAGCGAAGCGAGCGAACAGACCCTGCCATCCCCTTCGTGGTTATTTTTTTTAAACCACCCGTAGGTAGGAGCCCCGCTTAACGGCAGCTGCCCTGGCGGAAGGAAAGGCTGAAGGGTGTCTCTACCCTCCTCCCGCCTTCCCCGCCCCCCTTACGGCCCTATTAAGGTGACTTGATACAAAACCCCAGTAGGGCTCCGTGGAGCATCCCCGGCGGCAAAAATTGGTGGGGGGGACTCGCCACCTCCCCCCCCACGCCCCCAGTCCCCCCAACCCGCCCCCCCTCCCCTCCGACGTAATTGTGAACCTTACCCCTAATTCGATAAATCCTTTTACAACTTCACATATAATGATGTCGTGAGTTAATAAGTATACTGTATGGGCCGCACAATTAAGGGGTACTATTTGTGGAATGTTTTTTTTTTAACTAATTCAAAAGCTTTTTGAATGTTTTTGGCATTATCAACAATCAAAACAACAAATTTTGATTCACCACAAGCACGCATTACTTTTATTATTTCTTCGCTTAGGTACAAACTAGTATGCCTGTTATCCTCCGTGCATAAACCCTGTTTAAATTAAGGTAATGTGATCCTTGGTAATTTAATCTTGCGGGTCTAAATTTTGTTCACTCTGTTAATATTTATGATTGATAACCACGTAAATAGTAGTTTGTAAGTAGATATTTATCAATTTCAATTAATTACTTGATAGGAAAGGCATTTTTATTTAGCAGACGTATCACAGTATCGGTTTTAGCTGATATTTTTTTATAATTAAAGTGATTTTAATTTATACCCGGTATAAATTCAAAACGGGTGGGTAAAAATAGGTAAAAATGGGTATTTACCCGAACCTCGGGTTTTTACCGGGTAAATGCCCATCTCTAATTGTAATACATTTTTTTTAAAAGAGTATGTATGGAGTTTCTTTCCCGTTCTTCTCCATACGAAGCTACCTTTTGGAATGGGCAACTAGATTCAATATGTTTTAGTATTTTTATTTTTCTATAATTGACGTTCAAAAGTGCCTTCTAATGGTCTAATTGAAATAAATGATTTGACTTTGACTTTGATAATATAATAAAATTGACATTAACGAAGTTTGGGGGCAAAAGCTAGTAGTTTTATAGTATCTCTTTACCTCGCATATTCCACATTAGCTGACACGTGGTACTTGGCTGCTGCATCAAAGTCCTCCTCAGTCCTGTTGATCGGCGGCTCCACACCTTGCAGCATCTCCCTGAATTTCCAGTAGTGACAGTTGTAGTCCTCAGGAAGAGTAGTCCCGCGGAACACGCCGTAACGGAACATGTCTAAGGTGTAGGCGAATGGGAGGAACACTATCTTGTCTATACCCTGGAAATTGGTGAAGAAGATTCATTTAAAAAGTGCTGTATAATAAATTGGGTCAAAAGAAGATAAATATAAAATGTGGTAGGTATCTTTGTGAATTAAAAGTTAATACTTATTGGTTGAGATCATTATAAAATTTCGCCATATTATTATTGTTAAGCTTTAATGAAACTCAATAAATAAATAAATAAATAAATAAATAAATAAATAAATAAATAAATAAATAAATAAATAAATAAATAAATAAATAAATAGAAATAACATCTCACCATTTTATACAGTTGGTTGATTTCAGTCTGTTCATCTTCAGCGTCACCGTCATTCAGACCAACGCGTCGGAGATGCTTGGGAGAAGACACTGACAGAGCAATCGTGTCTCCTACAGCCTCATGGAATCCTAAAGTACACCCCAAGAATTAGACGGCACAACGAAAAAATATTTTTATAAGTACTGTATAAGAAACATTAAAGCATTAGGAAATAAAAGTATTAAGAAACAGTTATAAGTTCAATCTCAATTGCTTAACACACAAATGTAGTAATACAATCATTGCTAATGATGACGACGACACAATAAAAAAGAAAGACCAAATAGAAGCACCAATTTGCTATTAATATTATCGGTTGCTGCTATACGACATAAGAAAGGTTGACAATGCTGATAAATGCATCCAAAGCATAGGTAATGGAGAAATTGAAGAAGGTACAGCGCCGAAATGATGGTTAATATAGTTCGTTCCCAAATCCCAAATACCTGGATTGGCACCCCCTCGAAACTGGAACGGTTGATGACTATACTGCAAGTAATATTGAATATGACCCATTTCGTGGTGCACCGTTTTAAAGTCTTCTTTGTTGATCGTTGTACACATTTTGATCCTGGTATAACAAATAAGCATTAATTACCTGGATTAGCTCCATCCCGGAAAACGAATGGTTGATGTCTATACTGAAGGAAGTATTGAATATGTCCCATTTCATGATGTGTGGTTTCAAAGTACTCGTTATCAACTGATGTGCACTGTTTGATCCTTCAAAAATTAAGCCAAATAATAATGTTAGTGGAAATTTTGAATTTTATTTAAATTGGATATAATTAGCTACTTGCGAATGGAACAATCTAGTGAGATATATTTTATGTGGACGAGCTTATGGAAACAATGCAGCAAAGAAAAGATGCAGCCCAATGGAATTACACAATACAACGGTCTGAAATGTTTACTTCAAGGTATTGTCATTAAAACACTTTTTGTTTGAGCTATTACTTGATCCTAAAAAAGATCTTTGCAATACAACCAATCATACTGCGAATACCGATCCGTTGTTGCAAGTTTAAATTAAAATAATCTTGGACAAGTAACCCAGGACAGGACAAATCACAATTAGTTTAATCGTTGGGTATTTTAGTGACGAGATGACATGAGCTATAAAAGATAATGCTGATTTTATGTAGTTTTAGGATTCCTTACTTTAAAATAAGCTGAAAAATCTTAAAAAAAATTCGTTAAGTAAGTATTTGCACTAACAACAATTTTTCTAACGTCAAAATATTCTACTATTATCTCTACTTTACCTAAAGTCTTCTCCATCAAAGAAGTCCCAAGCAGATGCATGGCAAACAATCTCCCTGTCCTTAGGCTTCTCAATAATAGAGTTCTTCCAAAACTTCTCCGGCATCGCAGTTAAGTTCAACGACCTGAAGAACTCGTCTGACATGTGGAACATCTTTAGTACCGTGAAGTTCTGGTTTTTCATTGTTTGAGTGACGTCTACATCCTTCTTGTCTGGGTAGGGGCGAGTGAAGGACTCAATGTTGCTCCAGGTTTGTGCCCACATGTTACCTGAAATTTTAAATTTAATTTAGGTAAGCGTACTTATTCACATACTTTTTCTCCTGAGCTTATCTACAAGATCGTGAACATTAGTATATTTAGAATAAATTGTCTATACTGGAAATAGGCCTCCCCCATAGATTTTCGAAAGGACCGGTTGGAAGCGGCCTGCATCCAGCGTCTTAATCAGGTCGTCCCTCCACCAATAAATTCAAGTCCTCACCCAACAAATGTGCAGGGATGGGTCCCTTGGCGGACACGATGTGGTCCCCGTACTTGTCCCGGAGCCTCTTCCTCACATAGGCGTGCAGCTGCTGGTACAGGGGCTTCACGTCCTCCCAGAGTTTAGCCAGCTGCTGCTCGAAGTCATTCACCTCGTATTCTGACTGCCACCAGTCGGCCACGTCTTTGAAATCTGTAAATGACAAGATTGATTTTTAGAATTTGAAGGTATTACCTGACAGGGCTGCGGAATTTGTTCGAAAGTGTAATCGCGGCCTTGGAACGGAAAGTGCATTAGGTGGAACACGGATAGGTTTTAGTCGGCAAAAGTCTGACACTGTTCAGCTCCGCCCATAACGGAAGAAATCATTACATGATTTCCCATTCCTACAAAAAAAATGGTATTAAAATATTAGACCGGATTTAGATAAAATAGCGTTATTTATACTTACGCTTTTTCTTTGTTTAAAGAAATTTTAGCTGTGATTTGCAATAATAATAAGAAATATACATAATTCTGACTTAAAACGACTAGTTTAATTAATCATTTTTAAAAATAAGGAAATATTGATAAAATAAATAAGGATAAAATTCTACGAAATTCAATTGGCTTGTTGCGTCACAGACATTCCTAGGACATTATTGTGACATAGCTAATTTTTATACTAGTTATGACTTCTAAGAATTCAGGTATGTATAAATTTTCCATCAGTTTTATATAAAAACACGCTTTACTTAGTATGATTTGAATATTTCAATCATTTATAAGTTTTATAAAAAAAATATTTTTTGACGTTGTATAAAGCGCTTTCAAGAAAATCTTTTTTAACCCTAGAAAGATAACCTACGCTTCAGAGGCGCCCGCGTTGGTTTGACATCGCTGTCTCTTCCAAATAAGCGCGCGGATCTACCTGTCCTTCTAAGTTAGCTCAGTGGACGGTGCACAGCGTCGCAGGACGGCCCTTTTTTCGCGGTAAGTATCATAGTTTTGCAGTAACGACTGAGTGTTGCGCTTCAAAGGCGCATGGTTATCTTTTGTGTGACATTTAGTGAAAGTAAGGATTTGTTTACACTTACATAAAATGTTTCTAATAACTGTTTATTTTTCTTTTTTAGCATGAAATCATTTTGCCTTTATCATGACGAGCCGGAGAACACTAACTGATGATGCAATATCTAGGTTGATCGCTGAAGAGGAAGAGAACGAGCATGAACAAGAACAAGAAAGTGACAGTGAGATAGAAGATCATTTGAGTGACGATGATATACAAAGTGATTTCGAAGACGAGTTTATCGATGATGAGGTACCACAACAAATGAATGATACCCAAAATGAAGATGATATAAGTCCACCTGTATCTTCAGAGCTCACTAGAACTTCGGAATCATCCCAGCGTGACCACCGAATAATTGTTCCTGATCGCCGAGTGCTTAGGGGTAAGAACCAACATTGCTGGTCGACAATAAAAGGAAGAACATCCGCCATAAACATTATAAAAAAATATATATTATTTTTTGATACTATGTTCCTGTAAACAGAAGACTGTTAATTTTGTTGATTTCTTCTAGAGATTTTTTGATTTAAGTTTAATGATTAAAATATATAAAATATTTAATTAAAAAAAGTTTTTTATTATTAGTTCATTAATCACATATTAAAACAATGAAGAAAAAAATACAATAAAATAAGTATTTCATTAAAAAAAACACAATAATATATCGTGCGCCTCTGAAGCGCATGGTTATCTTTTGTGGCCGTCAAAATATGGTTATCCTTCTAGGGTTAAGATTTCTTCCCAGTAATACCGGATTTCTGTTCCATTCGAATAAGAGGATAAGGAGAAGAGGGCCTGTGCACCTGTTTGCACACACACTTGTGCACTATAATATCTTCTGCGAACTTGGCTAGTCTCCTAGTAGATTGGGCACGGTGAATACGTTGAATTCAGCCGGGAGGACTACTAAACTAATTAAACGTTAATCTTTGGAGCTATCAGTCCGGTTGAAAAATATTTTTGTAAATGATAACCAGTTTCATGACGATATATATAGGCTACATAACGTCACGCTACAATCCACGACAGCGAACACAGCTCAAAGAAACCACACCCACGAAATCGCTGGCGGTCAGCTAGTAGTCATATAACTCCTTCCTCACCATTCATTTTAGCTGCCTCATTGTACAAATTAACGTATTCAGTGAAGTTGTGCCGCGCCTTGGCACCAGCTTCTTTGTGCCACTCGACCCACAAGTGCTTCAGCTCCTCAGGGTCTTGACTTTTTGAAAACAGCTCCGTGATATCTGAAATAAGGTAAACAAAAAAAAATTGTAAGGAATGGCAGAAAAGAAAATGACTGAAATCTAGTTTTTGATGTCGGAATATACGTTAAATTAAAGCGGATTATTGCTGTAATGTGTTTTCTACTTGTTGGTCTTGCATTTTAGAATCTATAGAAAATTATTCATTATTATAAGGCTCATAAAGCTCAGTTGCGCCAAAAAAATAACAAGTATAGTTGCTAATACGAGGTTAAATTGCAATACTATACAACCCGTACTAGCAATTAATTCGAGATTAATAGAAAAACCTGGCTGAACAAGTGAGCCTAT
This sequence comes from Caradrina clavipalpis, assembly GCA_932526535.1. Classification (NCBI taxonomy): domain Eukaryota; kingdom Metazoa; phylum Arthropoda; class Insecta; order Lepidoptera; family Noctuidae; genus Caradrina; species Caradrina clavipalpis. Next base: position 1,547,848 of record OW052096.1, read on the forward strand.
CCGTCGGTTTCTCGAAAAATATCAAATAATTAATGTGTGATTGGTTGTTGATGGTCACCTTACGAGAACTAGACAATTTGTCCCATTTCTTTTGATTCAAGAAACTGCAGATTAGGCCCATTCGCGCCACCCAAGTTTATTGTATGTAGTATTCATCATCATATAAGCCTTTGGCAGGCCACTGCTGAACGTAGGCTTCTAAGAGCGCCAATCATTCCAGTCCTGGGCATCCTGCATCCATCCGCTGGCCAGAATTATCTTCTATTTATTTCATCATCATCATATCAGTCGCAGGACGTCCACTACTAGACATAGGCCTCCCCCAAAGATTTCCAAAAGTACCGGTTGGAAGCGGCTTGCATCCAGCCTCTATTATTTCTATAATTTATTTCATACTTATGTTATTTTTAAAGTCCGTTAAAAAATAAATACAAATGTGAATGTGCAAAATTACCTGGTTCCAAAGCCAAGTTACATTTGGTACGATCTTTAAAATCGCAGATCTTGGCTGTAGCGTAGTTGGCCTCCATGCCGGACACGGACCGCATCAGCTGCTTGTACTTGTCGTCAGGCAGCGCCGACACTCCCAGCTGACTGTACTTCTTGAACATCCTCCGCAGGGTAAAGTCTTGGAAGTCCTGCCATCTATACATCTTTGTCTCCTCCCACGCTTTCTTCTCTTCTTGGGACAGTTCTAGGCGGAGTTGGATCTAGAATAACGTAGAAAATAATCTTGAGTGACTTATCTATAGTTCTATACTAATATTATAAACAGGTAAGATTTTTTTCGATTGTTTGTTTGTAGCGAATAGGCCCTGAAACTATTAGACCGATTTTAACCATTTTTCATGAAGCTACACTATTATTTTGAGTTTTACACATTTGTTGGTTGAGGATTGAGTAACGTACGCTAAATAAGATCACGCCACACCACACGGGAGCGGAACAGTAACCAAAATCTTAACGTCATCAAAAAACTTAGCGTAAAAGTCTCGGATAGTTCGTTAGTTTACCATATTTCAACTATGTGTAACAAAAGTAATGAATGTGTGGATACGTCGTTAAGTAGTGTATTATATGCTAGTCCTATTGTCTTAATTATTGAGATTATTAAATTATATACGGCCGTTTGTTGTCCCTAATAAAATAAATAAAAGGCACAAAGGCGGACTTTAATCCCTCAGCAATTGTAAACCAATTTAAAAATATACATTTAGACGCTAAGAAGAATTCTCTACCAGTCCACTCTACCAGTAAAGACATAACATGCCAGGTGCAAATTATTGGTCGTAAAAGAACAAACAGACAAAACAAAAAAATAGTTGCCTAAATAAAGTGTAACGTACAAGATAACAAAAATAAAAAACTAAAACCCGACTACAAAAAATTCACGTTCTAAAAAGTATGAAACAAGAAAACATTCTCATCTGAAAGCCGTGGTCGTATGCCACTTTACCCTAAACTTTAGTGCTAAAGATTCATGTTCTATAACTACATACATACAGTTTTACCTGAATTAGGTGGCATACGACCACGGCTTTCAGATGAGAATGTTTTCTTGTTTCATACTTTTTAGAACGTGAATTTTTTGTAGTCGGGTTTTAGTTTTTTAAACTTCTTTTTTATTTAAAATATTTTGGGGTTTAAATTTAGACATTTATATGCGTAATATTATTGGAACTGCAACATATATACACAATACATGAAATAATAATCTATTAAGTCTCCCAAACGAAATATTGGTTAGTTAGCTAGGTTTATGATGCGTTCTAAAGGGTGCTATGTACAATTTACTTTCATAATATATATATATTTGAAATGTGCTAATTAAGCCCTTTAGTTTGATATGCAACACGACCATATTTGGAAGAAAAAAATTTTTTTTTCACATCTTCTTGAGCCCTAGAGGGCGCCACATACAATTTATTGCAACATAATGTAGCCTATAACCAGCGGACGATCAAGACGCTTCTAATGACACCTCATTTGTCAATTTACGTTAGACGGTTTAGAAGTTATGAGGGAACAGATGAACATCCATACATACATACATACATACATACATACATACATACATACATACATACATACATACATACATACATACATACATACATACCGGTCAACCTCATAACCCTCCTTTTTGCTTCGCCGTAGTCGGGTAAATACAGACTGAGCGAAGTTTAAATATTGATAACAACAAAAAAACAATACCAAAGTTACCTAAACTAAAAAATAAACTAAATATAAAGATTGCTGTAATCATCATCATCATCATTACATAGTATAAAACAAAGTCGCCCTTTTCCCCTTGTACGCGTTAATCTTTAAAACTACGCAACGGATTTTGATGCGGTTTTTTTTAATAGATAGAGTGGTTAAAGAGGAAGGTTTATATGTATAATAACATCCATTAAATAGCGGAGAAATACTGTTATTTTTGAGGTTTCTAATGTGATGTCGTAAATAATTTCATTTTTTTCGCTTACATTGCAAACGCAGGCTGAACCCTACGAGATTTATCAAAATAATGTGCTAAGTATTGTACAGTCGGTTGTCAACATTATCTGACCCACCCTAAACACAAAGGAAATTGGACCCTCTGCCTATGAAAATAAGGTTTATTCAATTTATATGAGCCTCGATGAATACAGACACGCATAAACCCACCCAACGTTGTCGGAGCCACCGGCATTATATCATTTTGTTAAGCTATTTTAATCATTATCTCGTTGACATTAAAGTTAAAAACCTTTTAAGTCACCCTACATAATTAGAACCCAATCTTTAATTTCGTGGAGTCTTAACAAGTTCTTGTGGCTTGGCGGTTTGATGTTGGATTGGCGAGGAACAACATGTGGGTTCGAAAACAGTCCACCTGTTATCAGTTTCTTTTTTAATTTGAATTCATTTCTACAATAATATATTGTTTGCATTATTAAAGAACGACCAATATGACTTACGCCTAATAACTTATCTTGTAAACAGGTGGGTAAATTAAAAAAGTTTAAGTTCACATATATTTGCTTCGTGAGGTAGATAATAAATTCGTCTACTTAAGTGACAAAAGTTACACTACGCCTATTAGCAGTGACTGCGCACACACATTTGTAAATCGTTTCGCATAACTCGTTAAGTATTTTTATGCAATTTGGTGTAAAAAAGCATCATGTCGCAGCTTAATGACTATACCAAACATAAAATCATATTTTTACATGAGCAGAATGTTGGAATTAGAGAGATTGGTCGTCGTCTTAATATAGCAGTAAGTGTTTTTTTTATACCTATTTTATTTAATTGATTGTGATTAATGAACGCGTAGTTGGCTATTTTACTATTACATTCACTCCTTACAAGTTACATAAACGGTTCCAAAAATGTTTTTTTTTTTGTTTTAGAGAAATACGACTGTAGCTAAGACGTTATGGAGACAAAGTAAATATTCAGCGGATTCGTCAAGGGGCAAAAAACATCAAGTATAGTCCCGAATGCGATTGCCCGTTAGTGTAACCGCAATAAAACACGATATTTCAGTGGAAACAGTAAGAAGGCATTTACACGCTGCTGGAATAAGGAATTATAAACCGGCACAGAAAATAGCATTGACACCTGCTCATCGCGAAGAAGGGTCCGTTTTGCCCAGGAATATTTTTTTTGGGAATTTTAATTGGGAAGAAAATGTTGTGATCTTCACTGATGAAAAAAAATCATTTAAATCGAACAAAGATGAACGTAACAAGGAACGGTGCACCATCACTCCGCTACTAATTAATCTAGGATATTTTTAAACACACCATGTAAGTAAATGCTCAATGGATAGATTGTTAAACCATTTAAATGTTGCCAATTACGTGGTGATGTTATTGTTATAAATAGATTTTTTCTATTTAAATGACATGTTTATTCACTACACATAGGCAGCTATAAATCTGTAAGGCATTTCACAGATGAATTAATTTTCTCGATAACAAACTTTCAAGCATAAACATGCCTTTTTTAATGTTTATAAATGGTTAAATTTGATTATGGCATACTCATATAAATTGTATATTAATTTGGAAATATGTGAGCATTTACTTACTTTATCTTACCTAAGTGTTATAATAAACATTTTAAATTTGCAATTGTTTAGTTTTATTTCTATACGTTGTCCATTAAAGAAATGTAAAAAAAGTATAATAAAATAATTAAAAAAGAAACATCTGAGCAGAAGCTATATTTAGGTTAAACTTGATTTCGAACGTAAACAACGATTAGTGACCACAAGACTAAAGAATTTAAACCATATGTATACTAGAATAAAGTTTATTTTTGCACAGCACAAGCAGCCAACCTTATCCTAGTGCAAATAGATTATTTTGTATTTTATCCCTTCATTATTTAATCACTCCATTAAGACATGATAATAAAAAAAACTACCTATAAAATAGAAAAAAATAAATTGTAAAGAGAAGTTGTTTTTGCAATTTAGTAAGGCAAGGTAAAATATGTTTGCGCGTTGTCACTGCATACCCTTAGTCAGTAGCATTTGAATACCAGTTTTACAATGAATACAAATATTTATTTTTCAACTACCCACTTATTACAAGTATTACCATTTTAGAAACTTTATATTTGAAGATTATCCGTCTATAGAGTTCTTTACAATAATACAAGAAATACTTTTAGAAAAAAATCTAAATTGTAAGCAAAACAATAATCTTCGTCGCAGGATTTGATCTCGCAACTTGTCATTCTCAGTCTTATACACAGACCACGAGACCAGAATAACTTGACCGAAATCATTAAAATAAGCTATTACACTAATTATATTATTAACAAGTTGTTATAATATTTAACCTAATGCTGACGTGATAAAGATCAAATTTGCGTGTGTGTATTATTATTCTATTTGTTAATTGAGTCCTCGACCACTTGACTGATAAGCTCATATAAATTGAATAAACCTTATTTTCATAGGCAGAGGGTCCAATTTCGTTTGTGTTTAGGGTGGGTCAGATAATGTTGACAACCGACTGTACACATTGAAAAGGCCTACAGAAAACTCCGCGACGGTATATGTCTATCTCTTATGGATATCCCACAATAACACTTTTTTGTCATTTACTTTTTAATTAATTTATTAACTAATTTTGAAGCGATTTTAACCAATAAAACATTAATCCTTATCAAATTAAATACCTTAAATACATTGTTGATTTAATATATATCTGTTTGGCCTTTTACAGCATATGATTTAAATGAATATTTTAGAAGATATTACAGATTAAAACTTGCGGGACGTAGCTTTTGCGGCGGAGCGGGCCGTATTTAGTATCAGCATTGCACCCGTGCGAAGCCGGGGCGGGTCCCTAGTTTCCAATAAGGCATTTAAAACGCAAAAAAAAATGCAAGCATAGTCATAGATTAATATCCTAAGCCTTGATTAATTAGAAACAGGTTTATTCGTGTTTTTATGAATAGCGTATAACTTTGCGATTATGCAGTCGTAATCGTAAATTAGTGTTCTCCAAATTGAATTAGTGATTTTGCCTTATATGGGTGTTGCGCAAGGTAATGAAACATGAACTTTAAATTGAATTTCACCACCGAAGAATGTAAAATATTAATTAACAGCTTTTACAGCTACGATTCTCGAATCGACTTGGCTCTAACACGTGTGTTTTGGTTATTGTATTAGAATCTTTTTTTTAAATAACGTTTGTAGTGTTTTTTTTTTTTCAGATTTCTAAAACACATTTTTTTTTTAGTTTCTGTTTGCAAGTTCTTCGAGATCGACAGATTTATTTCTTCCTATTGTAACAAAACAATGTTAACACTTCATAAGATCATACTAAAAGGACTATAATTATAGTTGCGATATGTGACAATTTACAGCCGAAACGCATACAAAGAATAAAAAGATAGATTCAATAAAAAAAAACATCCATGCCGCCTGTATTCCCCGAAAGGTTAGGCAGAGGTATACCAATGTACACGCACAGTTCGCCGGTATATTTAGGTCCCATGTAATAGGGGGCGAGCCTATTGCCATTAACCGGGCACAAATCCAAACTCCGAGATGCTTAGATATGCTTTAGCAACAATCGCGGTTAATCTGCTGTTATTTATTGAAGAGTTCCTTCGATTTCTGTAAGATCCCATCATCAGATATTGAAATGGTGACAATGGGACCACACGGGAAGCACGCTTCTGCTTTTTTAGCCTTGACAATCAGTTCATCCAGTCGGAAAATTCGAGGTAACAAACATAAAAAAAAAAAATACAGTCGAATTGATAACCTCCTCCGTTTTTTGAAGTCGGTTAAAAAGTAGAACTTATTAATTGTTTTATCCAACTAAACCAAAAACTACCGAATATTAGTCATCCCCTAAGACATGGAACCTTAAACATACCGGCGAACTGTGAATGTACCTACATTTAGTACATCTCTGCTTAACCCTTCGGGGAATACAGGCGTGATGGTATGTGTTAGACTTACTAATTTCTCTTCATTCTCTTTCGTGATATTGGACGTGTAATTCCACTCGGCGAGACTGGCCCTGTTCTTTCTCTTGCCCATGGCCTTGTCGAGCTTGAAGATGTACTCCCGACCCTCGTGTTCCAGGGCCTCCAGGTCTGGGTCGCGGCCCTGCGTGGCGACCACGAAGACCGCCACGATCGCCGCGATCAGCAAGGCTCCACCCCCGATTTTTAACATCGTCTGGAAAAAATGGAAATAAATTTTGTGAAACACGTTTTTTAACGCCTCTCTGTTCTCTGATAAGAATAACCTAGGTATATTCAAGGCACAAGTGTACCGGTTCATCCTAGGCAAGCGTGTTCCATCTTATGCCGCATCATCACTTAAGATCAGGTGAGTTGCGGGCATACCGCAAGCCTATTAGAGTGTAAAAAAATGTTCCTTTATTTTTTTACCAAACCGTGACTTTGGCCTTTGTCTGCACAAAAAAAAACGGCCTAATGCGAGTCAGACTCATTAACGAAGGGTTCCTTACAATATGTAACATTCAAAATCACATTTTTTTAATGAGGCCATACAAGACATGTGTTCTTTGTACGTAGTGTAGTGCATCGGATAACTGTCGAACGCTGCAATAGCATAACATCCTTTACCTACATATCAAACTATGTGGTATTAAACCACAAGACGTAGAAGTAAATGGTATATTCGATATATTTATTCTCAGTACTTAAACCGTTTCTTGTTACACAGAAACGCAGATTATCCCGCTAGATGAGCAATTAATAGTGTACGTATTGCTTTTGCATTCTTGAGTGCACGGTTGCATTTGCAAATTAATTCGCCATACCGTCACATCTAGCTGGTATTATGCATGTAACAATAAAGTTACGAAACAGTTCAGATTTTAATTTAATTAATTTCTGGTAGTTTATTGTTATAGAGCTACTTTCTCTGCTCTTGAATACGTAACCGTATGTTTACGAAAGTATATAATTGAATCGATATTGAAAGAATGTCCTGACTACGAGTGCGAGTTTTTATACGTACTCAAACTTAAAGTAAACTTTAACTGAAATAACGCCGTGAAGCGACAACAATAGGAATCACAATAAAAATAAATAGTATGTATGTGTCGATTCTGTTATGCACACGCTAAACTTAATTTAGACTATTTCTATCTTTTTCTCTCCAATAAAACAAGAAAGGGACGGACATGAATAAGACTTGTCAATTTTAATTGATACGAAACCTCTATACAATAGTAGTTGACATGACAGAACGCATTGATTAAAAACACGAAAAAGTTCAAGGCAAAACTAATTTGACATCTCTAACTTAGTTCTAAGTTATTACTGTCCTTTTCTTTCGCTGTATGTTAGTAAGAGATGCCAATTCTCTAATTTTAGTTTAGTTTGTAAACAAGGGAATCGGCACTATTATCTGCCTATTATTGTCCTCGCAGTAGGACAATAATAAGGGTAAAACCCTCTTCTCATACACAGAAGACACGGGCATTGATCACCACTTTTGCTCAAAGCAAATTGGTGTTTTCAGACTTATATTAATTATAAGTCCAGGTTTCCTCACGACGTTTTTCTTAGCCGATGTCAATAAATATTATGTACGAAATGGCTGTTGCCAACTTAATAAATTGTCTAAACTAAAAGATCAACTAATTTAAACGACCCCAAGAGGTACAAATAAAAAACTAAGTATATATTACTAAAACACTAACGAAGCATTAAATTTTAAAAATAAAAAAATCAAATAAAATGGCTGTATTTTGAATAAGTTAGATTGTTAGTTTTAGTTTGCCTTCCTCATACCTCCTTATTGCCGCTTTTTTTTATTTTTGTCCCCTTTGCTGTCCCGTCAGGTTTCACGATCGCTCAATTTACAATTATTTGCTTACCATCTAAGCATGTATATTGAGGAATTCAAAAATTGATTAAGTAAATCGTAAAAATCGATCAATTTCACGTTTATTTTACGCGCATGTAGTTTGTGTAATTAACATTTTCCATTTATTGCTGGTTTTGTTTTGGTTAGCAAACTGACGCATAAAGAGGCAGAATCGTAAGTCTAGCATGAAATCTTGGGTTGGAATCCTAAGTCGGGCAAACTTTTTTCGAATTTCTCTGTAGTAGCCTTTTTTTTTTTTTTTTTTTATAGACGGGAAATCATCAAATAACTTCCCCCGCCCTGGGCGGGGCGGGAGGGAGTGTCAGACTTTTACTGACTAAAACCCGTCTATGTTCTTTTCATGTGCCCTTTGCGTTCCGGGGGCGCGGTATCTCTTTCGAACAACCCGCAGTCTGTAGTAGCCTGGAGTTAGGATGTGTGCTTGGTTTATGGCAATAGGCTCCTAATACATGGGGTTTATTTACATCTGGTGAAATATTCAATATATACCTCTGCCCCTTATCTTTGAGGGAATTTGCTAAACTTGAATTATAAATTGTTACCTGAAAGAGTCAGCCAAAGTGTGGGGTGTTTTCAACTCACAAACAAATATAAATTTTCAACAATATAGAAAATGCCTTATTTCAAACAAATGACCTAAGAAAGATATACAGAATTTAAGTTACACAACACGATCCTTAAAATAAGTTACTATCAAAACTATAGTGATAAATTAGCAAACAAAACTATCGCAAAAGTATTTTATTTGAAGTTTGAAACATTCAACTGTCAATACACTTGATTTCTGCGCAACTGATTTGTTTTTAATAGCCGAGCACATAGCTAAGAATATTAGTAAGGTTGTACATATAGATACAAACCTTATTGTTAGTGCAACAATCTTTTTTTCAACACAAACTTCATCAAAAGTCTAATATCTCTTTGCCCAGTTCACATTATTCTACTCCACACCAATCCATTCCAGTGATTCAAATAAATTCTGGACTGGAATGACGATTGTCTACATTATTCCAGGTTTTCAGAAGCCATTGCAGTATTAATGCTACAGCTGCAATTATTTCAAGAAATTACACTGAATCCAGTGCAATTCACTGATTATTCTAGAATACACTAGTCTACTCCAGTGGAGCTTCTGGTATGAAAAACATCATTAATTTTAAGCGTTGTATAATGTAGAATCGGTAACTTACAAATTACAAAATGCATGTTTATTGAAAAGTTCAGCAGTTCAGCAGTAAAATCTAACGTAAAGATACTGCCCATAATTTCTTTCAACTGATTATAATAACAACTTTAATGTTTAAATTCCAGTAAAAATTGCTACTCATGAAAAATTAAGCCGTCAATCCAGTCACGGGGCTTGATAGCTTGCGGACGCAGCAAGCTAAGTACATCTCTAAAATAATGTGCATCAGTTTTGCCATCCATTAAACAATAAGCCACTTAATCCACAAAAACTGCAGGAAATTCCCATATACATATAACAACCACGGGTGACGTTCACACAATCAGTCCGTCAGTCCACCATGCAGAGTCGGCGGTGTGCGTCGGACCGCAACCGTCCTTGACGCGACCATCTTGGTAACTACAGCATTGTCTTCGGTAACAACCGTGGATAATTCGGTGTTCATACATCGTCTATGTTTACACTTTACTGCCCCGTTTGTTTTGTGGTCGCAAGCACGACTTGTGACCGTGGACACTTAAATCAGATGCCCAGGTCGGGCAAAGAGTATTGATGGATTTTTTCATTTGGATTTTTTCAGTTGAAGCGTAGTTTGTAAGTTGGTGGTGTGACACCCTCGTGCTTCGGAAAGCACGTAAAGCCGTTGGACCTGCACCTGATCTCACCCCGGTTGTGTCGGATTGCTGTTTTATCGGACTATGAGAGTTAGGGAACAGGGAGTGCACCCGTGTTTGCGCATACGTTGTCTTGTGCATTTTAATATTTTCTGCGTACTTGGCTAGTCCCTATTGAGATTAGACGCCGTTATCGAATCGGTTTAGGTATGCCAAGTATAAGAATGGAATTTAATTAACATTGAACTTTTATTGCTGAATAGTAATTTTACAATCTTATTGAATTAGTTTCACGTAGTTAGGTTGACTCGTTTTAGCTGCATTAACTTCAATCGTAACATCACATTTTCCATATCCATGACCTAGCTCAGTTGAATTAAATAAGTAGGCTTTGTTTCATAGAATACCTTTCCCAGCTGTGTTTAAATTTTAAACTCAATACTATAATTATTAGTATAGAGTTCAGTTTTGTACTAGCGGCATTCAGAAAGACACTGCATAACCTGATATCGCAGCAAGTCTATCCCATCTCTTTCAAGGCATCTCAATAGAAATTGAAAGAGAAAAGAACCCCAAACGAAAAGAAGCCATCTAGTTTTGAAAACAAGACACCAAATCATCTGCGTGCTTCAGAATACATTAGTCCCTTCGCTACGGGACTTCAAAACTGGTACCATCGCGCCATCGGCCAGGGTCGCTGACACACCGCCATATCTTGCATAATTTCTAAATAAAAAAAAAGTAACGGAATGTGATCAGATGAAGGCAATGTCCTTAAAGCCGGGCCACTGCAACTTTTTTGCATTCATTATACGCTTGGTCAGCTTATCCATTGGAACATTGTAGGTATTAAAAAAACGATGTTGCTGTTAAATTAAAAAATTGTTAGAGCGTCCATTTTTTTGTCATCAATTATACAAGCAAGGGTATGTACAACCGAGGAGGACGGCGGTTGAGCTCTTTTCGAACTTATTACTAAGAGTGTAAGGATAAAACTGCAATTGACGGCGAACGTATATGAGATATGGTATTATATACCTTCCATATTGATGGAACATACTAGCTTCAACGAAGAACGAGCAACAATCTTCGACTCTCTGACTGACAGACTGACTCCTTGACGAAAGTGTCTTTACATGCGTTTTGTAAAATAAATTATTAAATTTGATTCGAATGGTATTTGGTTAACGAGGAGACAGTACCGGCAGCGCGGGCAAACAAAAGTAGTTGTGTCTTAATTTGGTAAATAAGTAATTAAACCAAATGTTTTTTTTTTTAGATAGAATTAGTACACTACATTTATGATTGTGATTTGAACTATGCAAATAAACTAATATGAATATGCATTATTTTGAGCTGTCAACCCAAGTACTGGTTATTGTTGACAGCTCACTACTACTTCACCAAAATTTACCAAGGGAGATTTTTACAAAAAAGAAATCTCATGAATCTAGCTCGAATTCCTCCAGGTTCTCTATAATCTACCTAGATGTACTAGACTGGTCTGTTGAGGTAGATTAAATTAATGTAAACAAAGAATGGCCACATGCCTGAATATAATTATCTTTTATACGCCATATTGAATTGCAGATACAAAAAAAACAAAACTTGTGAAAAAACATGCAACTTATCGACATCTGGCTATAATGTCAGATAAGTAGTTGCAAGTACAGGCAGCAACAAAAGTCGATTAACAATGTTAAACAAATAGACAAAATAACACAATTTACTGCTATTCCGAATTTTAGGCAATATCTAACAGTACGTTGTGTCTTAATTTTAGATCTATTTCGTATTTTCTTTGATATTGTGCTCAATAATAAGGATTTAAAAATCTAAAATGGTTATCTACTTTTGTTGCTGACTGTACATGGCACTAATCAAGATGTTGTAATAACCAATTGGTAAAATGGTGATCGAATCTCAATACATTTTTTTTTAATTAATTAAATGTAAGAAACATAGTTAATTGAAAAGGACACACACATTAAACCAAGTTTTTTCTTATCATAATTGCTTGCCATACAATATGGCAAGCAATTCGACGGTCCACCTAATGTTAAGTGGTCACCGCTGCCTATAGACGTCTGCAATATCAGAGGTCTTGCACATGCGTTGCCATCCCAGAGACAAAGTTGAAATGCCTCCTGTGCCTGTAAATACACCGACACCCATAAAACCAGAATACCCTTAAAACCAGAACACAAGAACACTGCTTTATGGCAGAAATAAGTATGGTGATAGTACCTCCCCGAACGAGCTAATTCAGAATGCGGAATTTGTTCGAAAAAGTCACTTGTGGCTGTGTGACTTTTTCGAACAAATTCTGAAAGCGTTCCGCCCTTAGCGTTTTGGAAAGCTTAGGGCTGCGCTTTCGGAATTTGGTGAACACGCATGCAGGAACACATATGGGTTTTACTCAGTATGAGTCTGACACTCCGTTCCGCTTCGCCCAGAGCATCAAAATTAATTTTATGATTTTCCATCCTTAAAAAAAGAAGGTATACAGTACTCCCTATAGGCTGCTAGGATAAGCACCTCCTGCGCAATTTGCGTCTGATGCAGGTGTGGGATAGTCACGAAGCAAGTATGCGACCGCCTGCGACCTGGCTCATCATAGAAGGGTTATGAAGATGGAAGACTTTTACAATTGAAGTTTTGACTTTTTTTCGTCAAATACCGCCAATGTTGGGGTTATCTTTCTCTGAGTTTTTCTACTGCCTCTGATGATACCAAGCGAGGATTATCTTAGAGCATTCGAGAAGCGTCAGTATTGTGAATACATGATATTGGAGGATTTTCGAACTAGTTTTAAATGGAGACAGTTTGCTATGTAATTTTTTTTTTTTTTTAATGTATGTACATAATCTTGTACAGTCACAAGGAAAAGTCTAACAAAAGTTAATTGAATAAGTATATAAATTTAATACGTTTATCGGTTGACATATACATTTTTTCTATTTATCAAACAGTTCAAACAAAATTTTGTATATTTATTTACATATCAGTAATTTAATTTGTCTAAATACATTTCAATAAAAAGCAAAACGTCATTAAAATGTTTTCGTGGCGCAATGAAATTCTTATTCGAAGTTGTGAATTAACATTGTCGTTGTCAAAAGTAAACAATAAGAAAATCTTAATAAAAATGTATCACACCATTGTCCGTAGTCCTTGACATACCATTAATTTTAGAAGTTTATTCACTAATAAAATTAAGATTTTATAATTAATTAACAAAAAATATTAGGTTCTGTTCACATTTTTCTAAGCAAATCGTATTTACCCACTTTTAATCATTTTACTGTTTAAGCTCAACGAATTCAGTGAAATTAAATAATTAACCGTTGAGTACTTACATAAAGATTACTCAATTACTTTTTATTACTTAAATGATTAGGGTAGACGCCGTAACCAAAGAATCAATTACCAATTGTTTAGTTTAAATGATTTCAGTGCCAACCATGTCCTAACATCTAAATAATTGCACGGTACGTTATAACTACCAACCGCATACATAACTGTTTAATTTAAATGCAAAACAATCAACGAATATCAACAAGCGTATCATTAATAATTTTAATCAATTAAAATTCACAAAAACATGAATAAAAATCTAAAATTTTACAAGAAAGTTACATAAAAACATATATAACATACCTCGTTTTATATGTGTTTTCTGTCGAAACTATGCGACATTAAAAATTTCGGGATAAAATACGAACGAGTGTGCCGTTACTGGTTGGCGAATTTGAATAAAGAACGGCCATTCGCCGCGTCCGACCGGCCGATGACTGAGCTCTGCGCCGACGCAGCCTCGCTATCCACCCACACATGCGTAATACGATAAAAGGTATCGGATTCGGCCATAGATTTTATTGAGTGTCATTGATTGGAGATGTGATTTTTACTTACAGTTACGCATGTCGCTTGTTTGATTACTTTGTAACTATGCGATCGTAACTACCTATCGGTTTTTTACCACATGTCGAGACTAATAAAAAAGCCGGTGACTGCACTGTGAAATTAAATAGGAACGGTGACTTTATTAATTTATTTAGTAGGTATATAGATTATGTTGCCTTTTATATTATTATATAAATCGATAAGTTATTTTTTTTACTCGAAATTATAGCCAGTAATTCTTTATTCATATCTGTTTAAAATTATTAATTAAATAGCAAACGGTAATTGATAGTCCTAATAAATCGAAATTATAAAAATAATATCAATATAAATAAAAAAATATCGGTTGCAATAGCCAGTAACATTCTCATATTTTTCCTTAAATCAATTACTTTTGATCTGTTTTATTTTTTAAATAAAATATTACTCATACATACAAAATTCTCAAGTTTTTTCTTTCACGTCTACAAGATAATCTTTGCCGTATATTTACTTGTGTGCTGCTACAAGACAGCTTGCGAGCTTGGCTGTCACCGCGGTACTGTCCTCAACACAAGTGTTTATAACATTCGCTTATATTAAAATCAACAAAAGTGCTTATTTTTTGCTGATTTGTCGTGAATTCGTGACAAAAGGCTTTGCTGTTATTGCGGGTACAGTGTCCAGTGACCAAGTACCTAAGTCACAAATTGCGTTTCTTTTTTAATTAGGATTCGCTTATGATAAGGCTGTTCGAAAATAGACGTATTATTATACAACTTCTTTGTTACAAGTTATATTTATTAGAATCTCCTATTTCATAACTAAGTTTAATATAGTTCTTAAACTATAACTAGCTATAGCTATAGCTATTTAATCTAGTAATTAATTAATTGAATAATTTGCTCTACGGATCTAGCTTGTTAACCCGAAACATTCGTACATACCATCACGCCTCTATTCCCCGAAGGATTAGGCAGAGGTGGACCATTATACACCCACAGTTCGCCGGTATGTTTAGGTCCCATGTAATAGGTAGCGAGCCTTTTGCCATTAACCGGGCACAAATCCGAGCTGCTACTGAGAATTTCATAGAAAAACCCAAAAACACTTTGCTCGACCTGAGAATCGAACCCTAGACCTCTAGCGTAGCAATCGCGCCGCCGCCGTAGCTATCATCCGAAAACAAAACAAATTATGCAATACTTAGTTTAAAATCTATTTTAAAAACATTGCAACAAGACAATGATTGTTTGAGAATATCCGTGGAAATATTTTGCATTCAAAGAACCTGGATTTTCCAGATCATACGGAGCACTAGAAGGTACGTCACATAGCCGATAGCATGCTAAGTAATACTAGACAAAAATATTGCTGGGAAAGGACATTTACTTTTGGTGTGAAAAATCACCGTAGCGCGTAAAAAATCTTGTTGTGACAACAAGATTTTTCGGAGGGATATTTAAAGTTAATTTTAATAAAACATAAAAACATCGGCCTTTTGTAAAAAAATTAACATCTTAGGTAAGATCAATAAGAAAAAATAACATACAGTCAAGTGCTAGGAATATCGGCTTTCGGCTTCGCTAAATGTCTTCCTTCTTTTACATGTTTGGTATTCACAAGAAAATAACTTTCTTTTACTTTTTAAGTTTATCTTGAGCATCTTTGACATCGGTAATGAAAAAAATCGTGAGGAAACCTGGACATAATGTAAATCCGAAATCGCTAATCCGCCTTGATCCAGCGTGGTATTAAATACTCGTATCTTTTCTGTATGACAAGAGGCCTTTGCCCAGCAGTGGGACAATAATAAGCTGGTATATTTTTTTCTTTTTCACAAGAAAATTGCATGACAATTAATAGCAACACGTGTTATGGGCTGCATGCTATTATGATTCATCAATGAGTGCGTTGGTTTGCTCAACAAATATTGATATAATAAACAGCACTTCGGTTACATTAATGAAGACATATTATCAGCTGCTTTTCAACAATAGCTTACAGCCTAGCCTTAATACGTAAATTACTTTAACAATATAAGGAAAAAATATTTAAACTCATGTAGGTACGACTGTCTCGAAGTTCTGTGTGAACACATAAAATTATAATTGCTCGGCAGATTTATGTGCATGCATAATTAATAATTTGTTTTATAAAACGTAGGTAGTAAATAGGCAATAAAACTAAAATATTTAATGAAATATTATATTGAATGCAGCATAAGCATTTATGTTTTTTTTTTATTCACAATGGTTGTAAACGGGCAGACTGTATCAAATCGATTGATAAAATATTACTCAAAGTATAAATACACCATTATAAACTACACATAAATACGAATTTTTGACTTTGACTTTGAATTGTTATTTTTTTCTGTATTTTTTTTGCCTATTTTATTTTATGCAAAATATAGTGCAAATATATTTATCCAAAATCGCTTTTCTTCGCAACAGTACATTTGCTAAGCACGTTCGCGCGGTTTACCGTTGACTCATTACACTTTACGTATACAAAGCTAGCTGACAACGGTACATGCGAGTACATTCGAGACCAATGAATATGCAAATAATTAAGGAACGTTTTCAAAATATATTCGAGTATGTCGCTCACCTAATAATATATTGGCACACTTTTGCGGTACAAACTCAATTACACGTTTTTTGCCAGTATATAAGGTGTTGATTTGTATCCTTGCCAAATTTTAGGAGCTTGTCATAAAAAAATAGGAGTAATCAAATATAATTACGATACCTGGCCAATATTTAATAAATGCTTGTTTTTTTAGTTGCAACTATCAAATAACGGTATTCCAGAATACTCCTCTCGCAAAATTCAGAACCGCCCAGTTGCGTATGCGGTAGGCAGAGTTGTCGCGCGGCTATATCAATGTGTACATAGCGCCTAAACCCTCTGGCGTGATGGTTACCTCGAGTTTGAAAATCACGTCAAAAAAGAAGATCTCAAATACAATTTATTTTATTATTGATTTGTGTTAAGAATCACATAGTTAACATCTTGAATTTGACCAGGATGCAAATCAACGCCTTGTCTAGGTGATATACCTATGTATACCTAGTAATAGATTGTATTTACTAGTGTGTGCGAGAGGGGGCTTTTTATTAAGAACTTTTTGGTGTAAAAACTGTGGTTATTGATGTTATTTACAAATGAGGTAAACTAAAAACTTAGTTTGAATTTACATAACCGGAATAACGTTTCACGGTGGATGGGACTAGAGATATCTGAGAAAATCTGATTTTAAAGTGCACTTAATTTTTTGAGTAGAATATTTACGTTTCTAGCGAAAACTTACATTCTTCTTTCTTTATCGTATAATTAAAAACTTGATGTCTTCTATAAATTAAAAACACTTATAAACCATGAAACTTGGAAATGTGCCTGTTTTTAACCGACTTCAAAAAGGACGAGGTTCTCAATTCGTCTGTATGTTTTATTTTAGTCAGGTTTTATTTAATTTTGTATTTATTACTCATTTGGGAACGGAGATGGCGACTCCATTTTTTTTTCAAACAAAAGAAGAATCTCTTCTCTCTTAAGTTCAGAACTAAGTGATAGGCACTAAACTAATTGCCACAATTTGTTTAATTACCGTACCACGGAACCAAGAACTAGGTAATAATTATAATCCCAATTAAATTTAATCTGTCCACGATACAACCTACATAATAAAAATGCAGAAACAACATTTAACTTAACAACGACAAAAATATTTGCGTTTAAAAACTTGCAAAACCAGCTCTTTTATGTATCAACATAATATTATAAATGCACGGTGACTCATGGTAACTATTCTTGGGATTTCCCAAGTTACCGGCACCCCTTACATTTTTATTAGTGTATTTGTAAGCGACTATCATATGCCCAGCCTTTGCCCTAGGAAAAAAGTGCCTTTTAATGGAGTAATTGGAATAAATGATTTGACAATGATGGGGTCGGCTCTTTGCCTAACTTGATGCAGCTGAATACTAGTGTTTATTTACATGGAGCGACTGTCTATCTGATATTCACAACCCAGTTACTGGGTGACAAGATATCCCTTGGTAAGAGTTGTTGTAAGACTTTCAGGTTTCTGTCGAATTGTAATGACAGCCGGGTCTAACGACTTTACGTGTTTCAGAGTGTCTTACTTCCAACTTTCAAACACCGGTCTGCTTTTGAGAGCTTTCATAAAAAAGCCAAATGTAAATCTCGTACATGGTTCTCCCTAAAACTCACCCCTAACTCACTTTACCTAAATTGGGATTCATTTCTACAGAATAGCGTTGCAAGTCGCGCTCATTTCCAAGCCATCAAACCGTTGCATCACAAAAACTGTTGTACGCGACAGTACACTACTACAAACTAAACAGAAGGACATTCACGGCCCAAATCTGATTAACGATGACTGTACTATAGTGTTGTTTTTTTCGCGTACCCGTCAGTGCCGGCACACGCCCAGAAGTTTTAAATAAACATGACAATGTTCTTGTATAATAAAGTAAACAATCATTATTGTACGTTGATTGGTAGTTATCTAATCATTATTTTCTTTCTTTCTTTCTATGCTATAAATAAATAACTATAAATGCGTTTGCAAACATATAAACATACACAAACAACATGTTTCCGAACAAAACTTGTACCTCATACAAAATATTTGTTTCGTGCGAGAATCGACCCCAAAACACTTAGATCACCAACTAATCGCTCGATAAACGAAAAAGTTGAGGATAAACTTTATTCTAGTTATCAATGCAATACGTGACCTGACACACACAAAAGTTATGACATCGTAGATTTTGCGCTACGAAACTCACTCAAAGTCAATGCAAGGCTTGCAAAATATCAATACTACAATGTCTAGAATTCGGGTAAGCACTATCTGTCAGATAAATTCAACAAAACTGTTAATAAAACTGGGCTAAATAACGTGTTAGTTACAGATGCCGTTTGTTTTGGCAATTCGACCCCATTGAAAACGAAAACAACACGAAAATTACTCAAAAGTACAGTCTCATGTGTACTCCTAAAACTTGTCCCAAAGTACCCTTGAAGGCCAGAGAAAACTGTACCACACTTACCGAGTTATTCCACGCACAACTTCATAACAAAACACTGTCACAGTCTACACCACATGTTGTTGAACACGACCAGTTTTATGAGCAAGGCGCTCGGCACTAGCTCGAGGAAGCGATAGTCTGTGCGCTCAGACACCGTGCAAGTGGGGGCTGTTATACAATCGAAGTTGGTGATGGCTGACACGCTGGTAATATGTGATACATATATGTCTTCTAAATAAAATAACTTTGGAAGGTCATACAAAGGTGTAAAGGATGAATGTGGATGAAGAAATGATGATAGTGATACCAGCCTATTATTATCCCACTGTACATCTGCAGGGCAGGTCGTATATGGTGAAGGAACCGCAAATGACGGTCCAATGCCAGTCAGGGGCGCTGTCATGCGTCTAGCAAATATCAGGCTCCAGACTCATGGTTGCAGGAGAAACCGTGGGGTCTTATCCGGTAAGAGTTCGACATAACCCTACGTGCACCCCAGACGAAGGATAAACATGAGGATGTCCTTCGAAAAAAGGGAAAAAGGTTCTGCTGATAAAAAAAATGGCGCAAACATTGATCACGACAGTCGCTGAAGGCGGATTTTCGAGTTCAGACTTTTAAAGAAAAGAGATAATCAGAAAGTAGGTCTTGTGTGCATTTGTGAAAGATGATATGGCAGGATGTTTGAGTGAAAGTGCAAGAATGTGGAGGACGGCATGAATGAGTCAGGTAGATAGGCAGGAGCGAGTAGAAAATATGATAGAAGAGACATGCAGCTACGACTCGAATGAATAAGGACTGAGGGACAATTAATACTGAAATGATCACTGATAAAGTTAGGAAGATGAATGATAGATGAACACCAACAATTTTTGGGTAAACGCAAAAAATATAAAGTAATCAAAGCCCAATAGAAACAAGTTTAGAAGAATGTAACGTTCTTGGATTTTAAGACACCTTCATTAAGATCGAGTTAACTTTTAAGGACTTTTTAGTATTTTTATTGCAGTTTATGTGGAAAAAAATGACTAAACAGATCTACGTCAAAATTTCTACTAATATTTTAATTCTATTTGAAGCATTTTTAGATGTTCAATGAACTTTCATTACTAGATAGTAACATACATAACACATGTGACATATTAAATGTTTTGGACGTAATCTACGAGTATATACTGTTACTATATTCTAACATATTTGGTTGTTTGTTTGTGTGTTCGTTTAAATGTGCTTATCTCTGCAACTAACAGTCGGATTGGAAAAAATATTTTGTATGCGATAGCCAGATTCATAAGGAATAGCATAAGCAACAAAACATCACACTAAAACACACGGGAACGGAGCAGTAACTAAAGACGTAACTTGACCGTTGTAAAAAAACACGCGATCAAAATCTCGGGCAGAAGCCAGGGAATTCATTTAGTAGTTGGCTTGTACAGAAGTAAACACACACATACACATCGTACGTACCTCAATGACATTCCCACGCATGCTACATCGTTATAATTTGCAACCGTCTACCTGACACTTAGGGTGTTATCATACTAGCGGTTTGCGGACGGCTGCGAGGCGGGGGTGCGCAGGGAAACGTCGCGAACACGCCGCGGGTACACAGCGAAGACGTTGCGGTTCCGTGGCAAATTCGCAACGTTTTTTGTCGCGTTTTTGTAGCAAGTTAACGTGTTAGGGTCTCATCACACTTGCGAATTGCGAGCGTGTTTTTTATACAAATATCTGACGTGGCGAATTCGCTGCGTGATCGCCTTCATACAAAATACGTAGCGAACCGCTAGTGTGATAAGGCCATTACAAAATGGCGTTCACACTGATATTCTCGGCGATCTCGTTGAAAATCCGCAACGAATTCGTTGCGCATGCGCCGCGTGTTCGTTGCGCGCCCGCTCCGCTTTGAAAACGCTCGCATTCCGCTAGTGTGATATCGGCCTTACTATACAAAACAACATAGGCGAGCGTTCCACTAATTTCGTTCACAGTTTAATGTAACGGTACTTACATACGTTGTATGAGGAATTTATCAGCTTGCCTCTAGAATTTTTTAACAGTGTCTTTAACATCCTTACTATCAAATAGTCGTTAACGTTTTTGAGTAATCTACTGATATCTGAACTGCCCCGTTGGTCTCGTGGTCGCAAGTGCGACTGCTGTGCAAGGGGTCCCGGGTTCGATTCCCAGGTCGAGCAAAGTGTTGTTGAGTTATTCTATGAAATTCTCAGTAGCAGCTCGGAACAATAATGGCAATAGGCTGGCCTGGTATTACTTGGGACCTAAACATATCGGCGAACTGTGGACGTGTTCATTGGTACACCTCTGCCTTACCCTTGGGGAATGGCGTAATAGTATGTGTGTGTATCAAAAAAGAGGTTAGACACAATACTGTCACAATATTTACTCACTGTCAACTCATTCACTATCATTATTAACATTAATGATGATTGATGTCTGTGAATGCGAGCGTAAATGGGCTAAAGGCGGTTTTGCAATTTAAGAACTTGCTTGCCTGGAATTCCACTACTGCTTTTTTAATGTGACTGTACTGAGTATTTATTAATAATCTAGCTTTTACCGGCGACTTTGCCCGCATAAATTATATTTTTTTACTAAAAAAATATAGACCTTTGCACTTGGTGATAACCGTTTTTCGAAATTGGCCCAGCAATTTCGGAGATTAACGTGTTCAAACAAAAAAAGAAACAAACACAAATATCGGCGCGGTTGGCGCAGTGACTGAGCTGCAAGCGGTTCGATTCCCGCATGGAACAAATATTTGTATGGCCTACAGGTAGTTGTTCTGGATCTGGCTAAAAAATAAAATGTCTAGTTTAGAAGTACAAATAGATTAAAAGATGACTGGGTCGCGGGCATTATCAAAATACGAGTACATTTATATGAAGAAGTATATTATATACTGTACACACTCATATTATTTAACCGTTATTAAGATAATTGTAATACGTAATTATACGTTGGAAGACGAATGTGTGAACATTTTATTTATTTATCTCTATTAATAGTACATACGAGTCATTCTCTTCCATTCAACATGAGAATAATTACATATTTATTATGCTCTTTTGGTTAGATAATGGGACGCCATGTTTTTTTCGAATCAAATCCTCCTCTGTCTTTTAAGCGCCGCCGCGGAAGACGCTCCGGGCGTCGGGAGCCGTGAGACGACTCCCGGCCACCGCAGACGCGGGTCTGTGGACGGTCAACAATGGGTAGCTCACCGTCCGTACGTTAACACGCGCGCCTCAAAGAGATGTTAGCAAATATTCGGAGGAGCCACTAAGGGCCGATGTTGTTGAAGGGTCGATGTTCGATGTTGTTCGAAAAAGATACAGCGCTCCCGGAACGCAAAGGGCACAAGAAGGAACATGGATGGGTTTTAGTCAGTAAAACTCCGACACTCCCTCTCGCCCCGCCCAGGGCAGGGGAAGACATTTGATGATTTCCCATCGGTAAAAAAAAAGTCTTTTAAGCCATTGTAACTCCTGTATGCCAGAATCTATAGTGGTGACCACCACAAGAGGTTCAAAGATGATTGAACTTTCTTGTTGATAATTGAACTCGCAACTTAACTACCAGAATCTAGTAGGTATTTTTGGCATTGTCAATCTCGTCTTTTCTTTAAGTTTTTAAATAAAAATGTTCTACTCAAAGGGTGTCAAACGGAATTACTAAGACTCCATAGTATGTGATATGACTGCCTAGTTAGCCTAGTGGTCCGAAGTGCGACTGCTACGCTAGAGGTCTTGGGTTCGATCCAGGTCGAGCCAAGTAAAAGCCAAGTTCTATGAAATTCTCAGTAGCAGTTCGGAGTTAGGCTTTGTGCCCGGTTAATGGCAATAAACTTGCCCCCTATTACATCGGACTTAAAACATACCGACGAAGTGTGGGTGTACATTGGTACACCTCTGCCTTACCCTTTGGGGAATACAGGCGTGATGGTATGTATCCATAGTATGTCTGTTCTCGAAATCTTCTGTCGAAGCAAGAAGGTACCCACTTGTTATTTATATAACTGGTAAAGTGCCAATGTGAAGTAGTACCATGGCCGATTGCCATAAACCGAACGTGTCAATTGTGTACAATACACCTAATAGATTTTCCGCGTTGCTTTACGTTTCCTATTTGTTTTATAGCAAAACTTATTTGCTAGCCAATGTGTGAATAAACTTGACTTCAGACAGATAAGTAAACCTTAGTACGCATGGGACCGCCTCAAGAATAATGCTTTTGTTACTCGTATTTTGAGCTTTTCAGATAATTGAACTGGGCAGTAATGACTATTAGTACTAGTATGATCCAGCCTATGATTGTCACACTGCAAGAAAAATACCCCTTCTCATACATACAGAAAGGGCACGGTTGCTTAAGGCGCGTGGCCGTGCAAAACGCAGCGGCAGCCGTTTTTAGGGCAGTTTTTGGGAGCCCACTTCTCTATATCAAATAGAAATACCAACTAATAAAAAATACGTTAAATTTCTACACATTCTTGACTCGAAAATGGTAGATTTATTTTTAACTTTTTAGTAACATACCTAATGCTTAATTATAGGGTCATAACGAAACTACAGAAATGAGAAATAATAATTTTTGACATGCATCTCCTCGTAAAGTGAACATTTTGATTTGCGACTTAAACTAATGAATAGGCAATTTAATAAAGAACATTATGCTAGTTTTATTTTTATCAAAACACGAAAATTTGATTTTATATAGATTTTACTCTAAAATCTGAGCGTATTTTCTACGTATCTCTTGCGCCGCGTTAGTGTGTCGCCAAAGGGAACGAATGCTCAAGGTTATTTGGTCAGGGTAGCGCCTTAAGGCGAATTAGCTATTTTGGACTTATATTAATGATTTAGTTATTTATAAGTCTAGGTTTCCTGTCGCTGTTTTTCCTTCACTGATGACAGTGATGTCCAAGATAAGTTTAGCAATTACATATTAATTGAAAAAGTAGTATCAGCTTGTAGTTAATCAGTTTTCCGTCAAATAACTTCAATTCAAAATTGTGCAGGGTAATTAAAAAGATGGTATTTTATATCCGGCCAACCACAAACTTATACCATCACGCCTGTATTCCCCGAAGGGTTAGGCAGAGGTGTACCAATGTTCACACACAGTTCGCCGGTATATTTAGGTCCCATGTAATAGGGGGCGAGCCTATTGCCATTAACCGGGCACAAATCTAAACTCCGAGCTGCTACTGAGAATTTCATAGAAAAACCCAATAAAATTTTTTGCTCGACCTGGGAATCGAACCCGGGACCCCTTGCACAGCAGTCGCACTTGCGACCACGAGACCAACGGAGCAGTCAAACCAACCACAAACTTAGGTATTAAAATGCCCTTATTCTATCTACATAACGGTTGACGCAGTGGCTGGCCAATTGGCTGCTATGCTACGCTATGTGTAGCGGGTTCGATTCCCGCATTTGTATGAACTATAGAAAGCTGTTGCGATTCTGCCTATTTCTGTATGTGAGTTTATAATTATGTTTGTGAACGCACCCATGATACAGAGAAATAAATTAGGGCGAGTCGAAGGTTAAAAAAAAATAGTATCAACAAACCAGAATTGAGTAAGTACCTAGCTAAAAAAGCCAGACATGAGTTAAAAAAGCTGCAGAATACTCCATGACAGCTAGCACCAATAGTTACATACACAATGACAAAGATCATCTATTCCTTTTAAGGTAGGTGGAACCCTATCAAGCAAGTCTACAAGTATTTTTATATTGACATTAACTGGTGGTGCGTCCACACTAAACAGAATTGGTACTATTTTTGTCGCACAGAAATCAGGTACCCTACCACAATCTCTTTAACAGTATTATTATAATATTACTTTGCCTGAAGTTAAGAATGTAACAATGGAATTTACAAAGTAATATTAAAATACATGGTATGGATGTATTTTAATATTACTTACACTATTATTATTATTATCACGCTTTATTCCCCGAAGGGTTAGGCAGATGTGACGAACTGTGGGTGTACATGGGTACATGCACACCAACAGTTCATCGGTATGTTTAGGTCCCATGTAATAGGGGGCGAGCCTATTGGCACTAACCGGGCACAAATCGTAACTTCGAGCTGCTACTGAGAATTTCAAAGAAAAACCCAATAACACTTGGCTCGACCTAGGTATCCAACTTAAGACCTTTAGCGTAGCAGTCGCGCTTAGTACCACTAGGCTCACGAGGCAATCAATATTATATTAAAATATAACTGTTTTACAAGATTGTAGTAGACTCACTCTACACATCGACCATTTATTATCTACACTGCTATGTTACACAGACCAAATTTTATAGAAATCCACGTAAGTCTATCGTGTGGACGGAACATTAGGTTCCAGCATCACGATTCTTCGTGACTTGGAACAGGTTTGAGGAATGGGAAAACAAAAGACGATCTTGCCATGCATCGCTAGCTTCAACAGGCGACATTATCTACTAGTAAACAGAATTTAAATAAATAAATAAAAAATGTCGCATGTATAAAAGATCACTTGAGAGCGGCTGGACCAATTTGGTTGGTTTTTTTTTCGAGTTCGCAATTGTCAAGACGAGAGGTTTGTGGAAAATATTTGGGAAATCCACTAGAAATGTCAGGAATTTGTATGAATTGGAAGAAGTGATACCAACTTAGACATTTTGAGTTTTGGTATTCGGGGTTACATGCAATGGATTTCAATTACCATGCAAACTTATAATGCAAATAGGCTAAGGTCACGCAAATTCTAAAACGCACCAGGCAAATTAAATGTTTGTTTTCAATAAATTGCAGTTTCTCAACTATTATAATAACTTAAACTGTTGAAGAACAAGGGTAGCAATTATTTTAGTTTTTAGGAATTTATTTGTTTGTGGAAGTTATTAATTTCAGTCTCAATCTGCCAAAATATGCATTTATGCATCTATTTGACACGTTTTTGACATTAAATTGTCACTGAGATCAAAGTGCGACTAGATTTTGATCATTTTAAATCATTGGTCTTCTGAAGTCGATGAATTCATTATTTAATTATATTTGTAATTACTTTTTTTCTAGATTTTGCATAATACGCTACAGGTTTTTTTTTTCACTTAAGTATATAAGATCCATAGAATACTTTAAAAACGATTAATTATTACTTAGTTATGATGTTGACCCAGGTGACTGTAATTATAATAATTATGCAAATATTGTCACGCTTCTGTATTCATAGCTTTTAATTAAAGTATAAGTCTGATAGTTAGGTACTTACTATTTATAGGTTTTAGACTACCTATTAATTAAGAAGGTGCCCGAGAGCAGACTTTAGGTACACACACTTATTGTGGAGAACCTAACTTCCTACTAACCTAACAACCTAATTACCTAATTGACTTCTTTATTATTAGGTATTATTTCTTTTGTTTTTAGTCACGTCCATTGTTTTCACATATAGAAGCAACGAGGAATTTTGTAACCATGATTTTGTAAAAACCATTTTGAAAAGAGTGTCCATGGAGTTTCTTGCTCGTTCTTCTCCATAGAGACGTTTTGGAACGAGCAACTAGCTTCAACTTGCTGTAACTTCTTGACAAAAGTGCCTGAAAATGGTCTAATTGAAATAAATGCTTTGACTTTGACTTTGACCTACCAGCGAACTGCCCTTGACTTCGTCCGCGTGGGTAATTTCATCCGCTTTACGTTACGTCTTTGGTTACTGGTGGTGTTTTATAGCCTATGACACTCGCAAATGACGTGGCTTTCTATGGGTAAAAGAATTTTCAAAAACGGTTGATCAGTAGTAACTGCCCCTTTGGTCTCGTGGTTGCAAGTGCGACTGCTGTGCAAGGGGTCCCCGGTTCGATTCCCAGGTCGAGCAAATAGTGTTACTTATTCGGTTTTTCTATGAAATTCTCAGTAGCAGCTTGGAGTTTGGATTTGTGCCCGGTTAATGGCAATAGGCTCGCCCCCTATTACATGGGATCTAAATATACCGGCGAACTGTGGGTGTGCATTGGTACACCTCTGCCTAACCCTTCGGGGAAAACAGGCGTGATGGATGGTGGTTGATCAGTAGATCCGGAAATTACCCCCTACAACCTCACAAACTTTACCCCTTTATAATATCAAGTATAGGCTTGTCTATAAAGCTACGCTACGCTATCCCTGAGTGCTAGAGACAAAATTATAGTAAATATGTAATAATTTTGGAAACGTAACTCACTCAGACGAAGTTGCAGGCAAAATCTAGAAATTAATAGAAGATTAAAATAAAACAGCTGTTTTGAAATTACAAAAAATCAATTAGTGACTACCATTAAAAATGAATCAATATTTTTCAGTTAATATTATGTACTTTCTAAGTTTATCTTGGATATTGTTGACGGAAACATTGAACTTGTATGTAATCAATAAAAATCTGAAATCGCCAATCCGCCTTGAGCAAGCCTGGTGATCAATGTTCGTTCCTTCTTCGTATGAGAAGAGGCCTTTGCCGTGCTGTGGGGCAGTAATTAGGCTGTTGTGTTAAAAAATAAAAAAGTACCCTTTTCCATAACTTTTTCGAAATTGTTATTATGTATAATAATATCTAATAGCACTTGGCAGAGTAGCTTTATATCGATAGATTTTTTTTGTATATGGAACCAGTATTTGCAGAGATTACCTCTTACAAACAAACAGAAAACAACAAACTTTACCTCTTTATTATACAAGTCTACTAAACAGATGTTGAGTCAAAATTCGCGAATTTAATTTTCTCAGTCTTTCAACTCGTCGGATTCCACTTCCAGTTGCAAAGGTCACTGACCCCCTAAAAGTTCGTCAACTCGTGTGTCGCACCTTTTATTGATATCGTAAATTGATTCTTTGTACCGTTGTGGTTAATTAATGGGCGTGGGACTTGGTAATGGGTTGAAATAATGGCATAAGTAAAGGAATTTTCTGTTTTGGTAATGCAATCGAGAGCATAACGGATGGTGTAAATGAAGGTTTTTAAGATGATAATTTGATTTGAAAAAAAATTCAGTACCTAGATAAGAATGCTAGATTGTGAATAGTTTATATTTAATTATGTAACATCAAATGATAAATTCAGGTTTTACTGTCATCTAACGTCGACAGTTGGTACAAAAAAACATAAAATTTAAACACTTATAGTTATAAAAAAAGATGACAAGGTTTTAATTTAACAACATATACTACTCTGTGTTTCATTAATAACACAAAATAATTAAAACAAAATTGAGTAACGTTAAACAATAACTCGTTAAAGCGCCATCTAGCGTGCAGTAGTAGCATTAACATTCGCACATGATTTTAAAATTTGAGTACAGATGGCGTTATTTCCATAAACAACATTTTACTAGAAAGAAACATTATACTGATTTAAATTAAAAGGAAATTATTAAACAGCATTTTATTGTATAAGATTTCAGCTAGTTTCTAGTATTTTTTTCTACAATAAAACAACAAAAAATAAAATCTACAAAACATTCACATGTCACCAGGCCAAACCGCGTCCATTAATGGGCTAACCATTATAATTCTCGTTGTTGTGCAATAATAGCGCCGGCGCACCATTGTGGGTGACACTGGCACGTACATAATGCCTAGTGCCAGCGAAAATGGCAACTGACCGGTAAACGGCTACCTACGTCCTTAACACGTGCGAATGACAATAGAAAAAGTTATTTCACTGTTTACGTTAGCAATCGTTAAGTGGGACGCTTTAATGTAATTCTTATATTTTTTGTCAGAATAAAAAGTCAAAGTAACAATCAAATACTCCGTCTGATTATGTTTAAAACCGCCAAAACAAAATAATTTAAAAATACTGTGATTTTCGACAAACATTATCGTAAAGGACAAAATATTTTTTAAATTATGCAGAATACCGCATAAATGGAATAATTTTAAATTTCAAAGGTATCGGCAAGCATTGTCACGTGTTGCGCCGACCCCAAGTACCTAAAACGGAATAAGGGCAGGAAGATGATGATGATGATCTTCATATATGACAAAAATGCGTATGTATTCGATGTAACTTTGGTACGGTACTCACTATGTTAACTATTATAATTCGATTTGATTCTGTAGTTCTGTCTGTAAAACTCATTAACATTACAATCTAGATTGTACCTAGTTTATAATGTGGCGAAGTGTTAATCATTGTAAGACGGAAGCCAAAGAAAAATTGCTTTCATTGTGTAATTACAATTATAAACGTTTTCATAATGTCTTTAGTTCACCATCAACCAACCTTTTTAAAATAACTTCAGTAAATATACCATCATGCCTGTATTCCCCGAAGGGTTAGGCAGAGGTGTACGGATGTACACCCACAGTTCGACGGTATATTAAGGTCCCCTTAGTGCGACTGGTCTGACAGGTCCTGGGTTCGATTCCTAGGTCGAGCAAAAATTGTTATTGGGTTTTTCTATGAAATTCTCAGTACCAGCTCGGAGTTTGGATTTGTGAACAGTTAATGGCAAAAGGCTCGCCCCTATTACAAGAGACCTAAATGTACCGGCGTACTGTGGGTGTACATTGGTACACCTCTGCCTAACCCTTCGGGGAATACAGTCGTGATGGTATTTATTTTAATGTTTGATTGAAGTCGCTGGCACTTTCTAGTTCTAATATAAAACATAGTGACCCGTTAACAGACACGACCTATTATTGGTAAGCCGGTCTAGATTTTAATAGGTTCCGACTGTTAAAGTCGTTATGTTCCATATTAGAATGTATTACTTGTTTTATGCACTGTATGTATCGATAATGAAAGCTTTTCAATAATATAGTTATTCAATATTACTTAACAGAAGTCTAGACTATTGAACAACTGCCAATGTTGCGGAATTTGTTCGAAAGAGTTATCGCGGCCCTAGAACGCAAAGGGCATTAGGAGGCACACGGGTGGGTTTTAGTCAGTAAGAGTCTGACACTCCCTTCCGCCCCACCCAGAGCGGAAGAAGTTATTTGATGAATTACCATCCTCATAAAAAGACTATTGTACAAACTTGATTTATTCTTTTCAGTTTTTAATTAAAGTTAATTTTTTACGCAGATTGGTTGACTTTTTACGCAGTATTTATTTTATGTAACAAAAATGTATAAAGGCGGACTTAATACCTTAGACATTCTCTACCAGCCTGTCGGGGCTTCTGCAAATGCCGCATCCCTGGCTATAGGCAGAGGTGGAACACCGCGGTGGTTTCCTAAATGCCTCTCCGTCACCCCCATGACCGAGGAAGTCCATGAGGATTTCCTCCACACACCAAAATAGGTATTCTCTACCAGTCAACTAAAGGTGATAGTGCTACGCAGTCAGTTTATTAAAAAACAACCTTCCTCCTAACGTAGACGTTATAAATAAAGCATCAGCAGTTTATACCTTATTACTAAGTTAAACACCAATCTAATGGACAGAGATAAGAAAAACTAATTTCTATTCAAGAAAAAATCAACTGTTCTATTGTTATACCTGGTCTGAAAATAACTTCATAATTTGGAGTCGACACGCATGCACGCTAAGACATAAAAGATTTTAATTGTTTTTCTTCATTAGTAAGTATTGAAGATATCATTAATTAGTTTATTATGAACAGGTGAAATCATTAAATAACTTGTGGAGCTCGCTCTATTGTAATATTTTTGTTGTATAACTAACTTCTGCTGTTACTCGTGTGGAAAGTTAATGTTTGGCTTTCAATTTTGTTATTTTCCTCGCTTTCGCGAATTTGTAGCCATTTTTATGTGATCGAATCATACGGGGTGTAACTCACCACAAAGCCGTTCTGTCTATCAAACTAAGTAGCGAAATATTGTGGGGCAGCGACCAGTAGGACACGTAGAGAAGTATTTTTACAAGCTTGCCACACTATTCCCAAATCATTGCAACTCCTTAAAGCTAGAATCAACAGTAGCCCCGGGGCTGCGGGTTGTTCGAAAGAAGTACCGCGCTCCCGGAACCCAAAGGGCACATGAAAGGAACATAGACGGGTTTTAGTCAGTAAAAGTCTGACACTCCCTCCCGTCCCGCCCAGGGCGGGGGAAGTTATTTGATGATTTCACGTCTATAAAAATAAAAAACAGTAGCCACCATTAAGCGTTGTGGGGATGTTTAGTTTAAACACTAAAGAAACTTATTTTTATGAAAACCACCCAAAAAAACGTTGAACTTTCACCTTAAACAACTCCAAAACATGATGACAAGATTCCCTGGTAATGATCACAATCAAATGGTGAATACAACATTTAAGTTTCGGCTTCATTAACTGTCTTTTTTCACTCGGTTAATATTGAAACACCTTTTCATCAACGCTTCACATCAGTACTCAAACCCGATCCATTACCGTCATCTATCATCTTGCGTTCCAAAGAATCTTTATCAGTGCCAAATCGACGATACTTCAGTACATCCGGCGCACCCCAGTTCCGTTACGAACACAAGCCTCCCGACTGGCTTAGCTAAATATAGCTCCATCTTTTGTCATGGAGAGAGCCTCAAGGCGTCCCCACACACGAGCGGTTTTATCACCGGGGTGATAATGTCCAAATACAAATATAAAATGTTCTGCACACAGATGTAGTGTCGACGATAAAATTGCTCGTGGATAAGGATGCCTTTATTTGCCTTTTGGTCCAGAACTGTGTCAACGTTTTTATAATCTTATGAAATCATGGGGCTGATGGCTGTACCTATATTTTTTATACAAAGATGTCACGATCACCACACTTCCTAAAGGTGGATTGGCGATTTCAGACTATCAGATATTGATAACACCTCATTACAACATTGGTACACCTCTGCCTAACCCTTTGGGGAATACAGGCGTGATGGTATCAAACAAAATTAAATAAAAGATATTGATTATAAGTCTAGGTTTCTTCACGATGTTTTCATTCACCGATGTCAGTGATGTCCAAGATAAACTTAGAAACTGATTATTAATTAAAAACGTCACATTGTTACTTGCCTGGTATCAATCCCGCAGTTCAATGCATGAGAAGCTGACGCCTTAACCACTAGGACTATCACGACTTACCAAACAAAAAATAAATACAAATTACTAATATCACAGTTTAAAAGCTTAATGATCCCAGTGAGTATTTAATCCTATAACACTTACTGGGGACTGGACAGTTTAAGCTTAGTAGTTTTAAATTCGGCTTAGACTCAGTGCCATCTGTGCTAGTTCCGTTTGCTACGTACAAGGAAATCCACTCAGTGACCAAATACCCTATTTAGCTAGTGCTCACTATAATGGAAGTTAAAAGATACTTTGATCTAAGCTAAAAGTAACAAGTTCTTTCCATTATTGCGACCATTTTTTCTTTTGCACCAAACTTGGGAACCTTGCGCTTACGGAGATGTTGAAGATTAATTAAAAATTCAACCATTTTCAGTTACATGTAAACTAAACCTTAACTGATCAATGCAACCACAAAAATAATACACAATAGTTTTCGTGCATTACAATGTGCACTACGATAAAAAAATAATATTATGTGTTTACACCAAAAATGTTTAAGTCATTTTTTGTACCTTGAGTACCAGCTTGAGGTACAAAAAATAATTTTATATTCAGATGTTTTAACTAAAGTTTAAATACCCTCAAGAACCCTGAACTATTGAATACACCCGTAAGCAAACATAGTAATAGTCCGCTCTGCCACAAAACAGTAATATTTTTACACAATAACTAATTTCTCAGCAACCATTTTTGCTCAACGTAACTTAGTTTTATAGACAATATGAGTATTTAACGACTATGTTATGTGTCTTTACACCCTGTACAATGTAACTACGCCTTTACATGAAAACCATCATCACGCCTGTATTCCCCGAGGGGTTAGGCAGATGTGTACCAATGTACACCCACAGTTTGCCGGTATATTTAGGTCCCATGTAATATGGGGCGAGCCTATTGCCATTAACCGGGCACAAATCCAAACAAAAAACTGTCCAATAATTTTATTAAGAGCCTCCAACCACATCCAACATTTTTATAGGACGTGTGCGTTGGTATATTAGAATTCCTGCGTTCCATTGTCAGAATCCAGAAAGTCTGACAACCAATCTTACCAAGAGGTATCGCGTTGCCCAGTAACTGGGTTTTGGAGGTCAGATAGGCAGTCGCTCCAAGTAAAACACTGGTATTCAGCTGCATCCGATTAGACTGGAAACCGACCCCAACATAGTTAGGAAAAGGCTAGGAAGATGATGATATTATGTTCCAGTATCTACGACAAAAATATCGGTCACCGATTGTCTGACGTAGGCGGGCAGCGTAAACCGATCACTTAAATACCTATTTGGCATTTAAAAGCAATAAATATTAGTCTATCAACTTATTTATATAAGCACAAAACGTGTCTGTCCTACTATTTGACAATAAAAAAACAAAAATGGAAGTGAAAATCGTTCATAATGTCTATTTGTGTCGAAACATACTAAGACATGTTCTTTGTGTATTTTGCGACATAATATCTACGTGGAACTATTTAGAATGATTATTTCATAGATTTATTAACGTCCAGATAGAGTGTACCGTACAAATCGCAACGTTCTAATAGAATGCATTTTGTGATGCGCGTGTGCGACCGGACCGCCCACCGCATGTGTATTATTATCGTTACTGCATTAGTGTGCGTGACGTTTTCTAATACCAGACCAAAATGATTACCCCAAAATATGGGAAAATTCAGGCAGTTTTTTTATTCATGTTGACATATCTATACTAATATTATAAAGCTGAAGAGTTTGTTTGTTTGTTTGTTCGCGCTAATCTCAGGAACTACCGGTCCGATTTGAAAAAATATTTTTTTGTTGGATAGCCCATTTATCGAGGAAGGTTATAGGCATAACATCACGCTACGACTTACGGGAGCGAAGCAGTATTCAAAAACGTAACTTAAGGCGGATGAATAAAGCCACGCGAACGAACAAAACATACATTTACCTAAATTTATTAATTTGAAGAAAGCGCATTATTTAGTTTCAATTATAATTCATAACGTGTATGTATAAATATCTTGATATCTGCTGAAGCAATTTTGATGCAATAATATCGCAGTATTATAAGAGATGGTTAAAGTATTTCATACCCCTGGCAACCATTGACACCATTTTTTTTGTTAATAATAATGTTGATTTCGTAACATTTTACAATATTAAAATATCGCAGCACAAAAAAAGGGTAAAAATATTTCACACTTTGGCAATACTCAAATATTATGGAGTCGTTTTGTTTTTATTATGGTTTGCGTAATATTTTCAATGAAATACGTAGAAATTCATCATAAAATTGCAAACATATCTGTGAAAAGTAATGTTCGTATCCTTGTCTTTTTTTGGAGTGTAGTTTTTACACGATTTCACCGCACAAACAGTCATTTTTCAATTATTTTAACTGCGATTTATAATGTACACGCGCTTTGAACGTCAGTCGCGTAATGGTGGCCTGTGGGCGGGGCTAACGAACGAAGACGTCATTTTGGTGTCTTTGAATTTGAAGCATTTGGACAGCGCGTTCTAGGCATCTGGACGTTAATAAATCTATGGATTATTTGCACTGATTTCTTTTGCTTTGAAATTAATTTACCAAGGTAATAACATAACTTGCTATATTAAAACAACATCAGTTTAAGTATTTTCTAAGTCTGTATATGGGGTGTTGAAAGACACATGATATGCACACTGCCCATCAAACTAAGTAAACATTGAGCGAAAATTATTACTTGGAACCGACTTTTACTTTTGGTGTGAAAAATCACGGTTAATAGTGATTACACACCCAAAACATTATGCTTACAGGTGCATCCTATACTAGTATTTAAAGTTTAGTTAGAACATTTCAAACTTATTTTCGTAAAAACAGACAACAAAATGTTGAAACTTTGATCTTTAAAATCCCCGTAAGGTAATAAGCTAAAGCCAGCCCAGCTAAAAAAAAAATATTGCAATGATGGAAAGAACTTTCGAGTTCGTTAAGTATTTTTTTACATCCCATATTATTAACCTGTCAGTTTAGTACCATTTGATGTTCAGATTCCCTACTACGGAGTGTTATGATTGTAGCTATCTATGTGTGTATGTTCATCTGTCTGTGCATATCTCCTACACTATTCTTCGTAAACTAATGATCAAGGTATCGTCGGAAGCGTCGCGATGTTTCGCTGGTTAAAGGTGGCATATGACGTCACAGAAAATAATAACACTAATATACTGACAACTGACTAGCAGTCTTGTTTACAATTTTTTGGTGAGCGTTAGGTTTTCGATATTTAACTTTATTTTGTTACATGCATAGTCTGGATGGTCTGTATACGTATAGTGTCGTGATGGCCCAGTGGTTAAGGCGCCCGCCACTCACTGGCACAGGCAAGTACCAATATGACTTTTTCTAATTTACTATATATGTACCTACTATATGCAACCGACCTTTCTGTAAAACCTCACCAGTAAGGTCAGGGTAGGTCCTTCTAGGGCGTCCCCTCCCGGCGTTATCACTCACATCTGCCATATAAATCCCTTTTGTTACTCTTTTTAACCTTGATCACTACATCTTCTTTTAATCCGCAATTTTATTAATAGCTAAATAAATATAGTTGGATAGATCGGACAATCTTTATAGGCATCGCTTGATACAATGCCCTATAATTGCCACATAGATGACATTTCCGGGAAGTGCGCCTGCATCTTTTGTATCGATACAATGTAGCAGCTTATTTCTGACGTTAGTGTTGGTGTGGTATTAATTGATGCACGCAATATCATTATATGAATGGCTTCAGGTTTTGCTTTTATTATTTTTTTAATGACTTTCCTGGAAAGGAAAATATTATTTCCCACACAGAAAATATTATATTTTTCTTTCTTTCAAGTCCGTATGGAATTCGATTCCTGAGTTGCCAGATCTTGATCTTGATCTCTTGTTGACTTGTTATTTTAATATGGATTAAATTTTGAGAGTGCATAGAGGAATATGTAGCCGGTAAAGAACGCGTTTTGGTAGTTTCAATGCTGGGTTAAATTTCGGGTATCAGGTATAAAATGCACATATACTACATTGTACCTATACGTAACAATATACTATAATACAAATATAATAAAAACCTGCCGTCATACTTGAACATAAGTAAGTAAGGAAGGTACTTGTAGGTACATAATATTCATAAAAGTATACATTTTAAAACTACATATATGATGGGCCTGTTGGTCTAGTGGTTAGTGGCCCCGACTGCTAAGCCGGAGGTCGTGGGTTCGATTCCCACCCAGGACAAACTTTGTGTGATGAGCATGATTGTTTGTTCTGTGTCTGGCTGGGTGTGATTTATCTATAATATGTATGTATTTATAAAATTATATAATTATGTATATCAGTTGTCTGGTTACCATAACACAAGCTCTGCTTAGCTTGGGATCAGATAGCCGTGTGTGCCGTGTGTTGTCCCAAGATATTTATTTATTTATATTCCTCTAGAAATCGCAAATCCGCTTAGAGCAAGCTTGGTGCCTTCAATGGCGAGACATTTGCCCTGTATTAGGACAATAATAGGCTGATTAGGCTGATATAATTATTTCCATAAGTAAATTAAATACATGCGATAGGTTACTTATCAATTCCGCCTAATTTGTATTCAAATTCAAGATCTTAATTATGCCCAACCCATTTATTGTTAACCAAAGCATTAGCTAATGTAATATAATTATAAACAAATACATTAAAAGCGTTGTTTACACAATAAAGCAGCTGGATTGAGCAGTTTACCCGCCCCATTACATTTGGTTAAACATCGGGTTTCTTCCCACGAAGTGACGTAGAAGAAAGCGCTAAAATGCTGCAAGGTATAAATAATAGCTTGCTTAAATAAAATGTTACATAACCAAGTAATTAGTAGTAGAGCTCTTTGTGACGAAGCTCGTCTGGGGAAGTACTACCACCATACCTATTTCTGCCGTACAGCAGCGTTGGTGGGTTCCGGTTTGAAGGCTATGGGTGCCGTTGTAATTATAGGCACATGAGACATTTCAACTTTGTCTCGGAGATGGCAACGCATTTGCAAGGCCTCTGGTATTGTCTATAGGCCAAGTTGGCCATTTAACATCAGGTGGACCGTCGGCTTATTTTCCATGCAACAAAATATAAAAAAGTATGTAAACAACACAATTACTGTAGTAGTCGAAAGAGGAAAGGTGAGGAATTAAATATAGATTACAGATAAAAACCCGTTATTGAAACCGGCTGCATGTATTATTGGAAAATTGTGCAAGACAATGAAAACACAAAAATAAATTAACACAATTGAATTAATAGGTAGATAAAATAAACAAGTAAATAAAACGAAAATAAAATAAATAAACATTGTTCTTGTGTCATTTAAAATTTGTTTTCTTTTTCATACCAACTTTAAAAGTTTCTTAAGTCATTTTTTTTCCCAAATTAGATAGTTGACACTATTAAACAAATAGGTATATAGTTAACCTTTTGAACGCCACAGTCGTGTATAACCGACAAATGAAAACGTGCCCAGCACGTCACAATCGTCTATAGACGACAAGAAAACTGCATTTTTTATTAAATTGCATTTGTCGGCTATACACGACTGCGGCGTTCAAAAGGTTTAAGAAAGACCAAATTCATAATCAATGTCACTGTCTCACAAAGCGTCATATTAGGCCACCGCGTACAGATTACCAGAGCTCGCGTGCTAGACTAATTGAACCTAATTCGATACAGCCCCGGGCCCTACGGAGTGCTGCGCTTGCGACACCACTGATGATCTATATCCTCTGCCGGCCCTATTTCTATGTTCTGTTTTACATTACGATTCTGATTGATCCTGTCTGACAATCTATACTAATATTATAGAAGCAAGATTTGTTTGTTTGTTTGTAACGAATAGGCTCCGAAACTACTGGACCGATTTTGTCAATTTTTTCAGCAGTAGATATCTACTTGTATGATCAGATGTATGAATGGGACGAGGCGAAAGTAGTACGTCAGGATGGTAGCAGGTGGCGTTTGGTGGTTAAAAAGGCGTGAGTTTATGTATGTATGTATGTAGGTAGTTACATTATTCCTGAGTAATATAGGCTGTATAACATCAAGCTACCAGCCACGGGAGCGGAGCAGTAACCAAAGACTTACCGTAAGGCGGGTGATACATATAAGAAACGCGCACGAAATTGCGGGCAGTAGTTGAGAATAAATCTGGGACGAAGGAATTCTATCTACAATAGGGACTGATCTCACACTGTCTAACTGACTCATAGAAATTGTCTCGTGAGCCTAGCGGTCCTAAGCGCGACTGCTACGCTTGAGATCTTTGGTTCGATTTCCAGGTTGAGCAAAAAGTGTTATTGGGTTTTTCTGTAAAATTCCCAGTAGCAGCTCGGAGTTAGGATTTGTGCCCGGTTAGTGGCAATATGCTCGCCCCCCATTATACCTATCTTCTTCTTTATTGTGTGAGCAGTAAGGTCTTACGCACACCCTAATGTCAGAGTTTCTAAACCGCCTCAAGGGTATCTGACATGGTTACCGATGTCAGTGATTTCCAAGATAAACCGTATCCATTCATTATATGGAACCTAAATATACCGGTGAACTGTTGGTGTACATTGGTAGACCTCTACCTAACCCTTCGGGCAATACAGGCGTCATGGTATGTTAAGTCAAAGGAATTCCGTCTACAGTAGGCACTGAATTGGCATCCAAATCAAATCGTTTGTTTGAAACAAACCATTCACTTTTGAATTGTCAAGAAGTCAGTCAGACAGAATGTTCAAGCTACTGAGAAATTTCTAATGAAATACTCTTTGCCCGACCTGGGAACCGAACCGAATAACCCAGAATTTAATTATAACACCTACCCACTATTATCATGTTGCCATGCCATGTATTTTAAATCTATACTAATATTATATAGAGGTTTAAAATTTGTGAGGCTGTAGGGGGTAATGTCTAGACCTCCCGAACCAATTTTGAAAATTCCTATACCTTTAGAAAGCCACTTTATTTGTGAGTGTCAAAGACTATATAACATCACGCTTTGACACACGGGAGCGCAGCAGTAGGCAAAGACACTAACAAAAGACGGGACTCGGGCTAGCAATCACAGGACCAACAGACAGCTTAGCACAGTCATCCTTTAACAAATCTAAAATCTGGACGTCAGAACAACATTGTTGCTGCCACAGTGTAACAATATCTCGACTCAATCCGTCTTCCTCACCCACGCTAATAAAACGCCTCTCTTTACGAACCATTAAGCAAGTAATTACGATCATAATCTTTCACTAGTTTCAGCCCGCGACGTCGACCGCTTGGTTTCTTTCATGTATTTAGTTGCTGCTCTGCGCCCGTGGATCTTATCGTTATGTTATATTTTTACTAATGTTAAAAAGAGGTAAGATTTTTATGTTTGTTAGTAACGAATAGGCTCCGTAACTACTGGATTGATTTTAACAACTTTTTAAGCAATAGATTGCTACTCCTGAATAATACAGCAATCTATTATAACATCACGCTGCGATGCACGGGCGTAACTTATGGGAGATGAATTTTTCTTCCTTCTTCGGTAACCATGCCAGAGCCCCTTGAGGCGGTTTAGAAACTCTGACACTAAGATGTGCGGGGTCGTTAGACCTTACTGCCCACACGATAAAGAAGAAGAAAATCATATAAGTACCTAAAGATTTTTCTAGTCAGACTGACAGTTCCCGAGATTAACGCGTTTAAACAAACAAACAAACAAGAAAATCTCTGCAACGTTGATATTTACGTATATATAGATAGTACCTATAGGTTGAAGCGTAAAGATGAATGTATCTCATAAACGATTTGTTTGTCTAATCCTCAGCGGTCATAATTGGTGTCACTAATGGGGTTTACAGACTGTTGGCCATTATGACTATGTCTACTTAACTAGGCTTGTTTTCATGTTTTGATTATAATGGACCCTATTACATGGGACCTAAAAACATACCGGCGAACTGTGGGTGTACATTGGTACACCTCTGCATAACCCTTCAGGGAATAGAGGCGTGATGTTGATTATAATGATTAATTTATTTAGTTATAATTACCTAACAACTATCATTACAGAATTAACCTAATGTGATAGTGTGGATATTTATTTACTAACAATATTAACCTAACTTAGTAGGGAATAACATAGAAATATAAATTTCATACATAACAATAACACGGAAAAGCTATTTTAAAACCTACTAACATTTAATTATACTAATATTATAAAGGCAAAAGTTTGTGTGTTTGTCTCTTCTTCACGCTCAAACGGTTGAACGGATCTGAATGAAATTTGCATTGAGAAAGATTGTAGTGTGGAATAACACATACGATACTTTTTATTCCGAAAAAACTTACGATTCCCGTGGGATAATATATCAAAGGAGACGGATACGCTTTCATACATTCTTGGGCCCGGGTGTAAAAAGATAAAATTGGTGTCAATTAATGGCTTATAATATAATAACAAAGTACCTATTACTAAACATTCAGCGAATTTTGAATCTGAGAGCAGAGTTATAAAAGGTTTTTTAAAAGTGAGGTTATGCAATAAATTGGCAAAAACCTATACTAAACCGACGAATTTTGAAGAGCGATTGCTATTTTATTATGTTATACTGTTATTTACTATATTAATTGTATTACATTAGGAAACTCACAAAACGACACTACGAAACGAGTGATTGACAGTCTACTAGAGCTGTCAAAAAGTATTCTATGTCACTGCCAGCACAAATTAAAAATACAAGTAATAAATCGAATTGTAAACGAGAATCAACTTTAAGATTTCTTTAAATAATGTTTTTTTTTTAACTGCGGGCATTATGTTAAATCAATCATCTGGTGCAAGATATATTGTGTTCAATTGTTGAAACTCATTCACATTAATCGATAGTAATCGATATCCCCTTTTAGTCGTGACATAAACTTATTTTTAAGATTTCTCTTATTCCTGATATTGAATTAGGCATTTTTTTTTGTTATTTGAAATAGAAAAATATGACGCTTTTTTTAACCCAAATCACAACTTAATACAATTTGGCCCAGAAATCCCCGTCTCCTTTGACGCGGACGAAGTCGCGGGCAATAATACATAATACACAAAATAAAAACAAATACAAAAAAAAAAAAAAAAAAAAAAATCACTTATGTGTAGCATAATAATTATAACTAATAGTACCAATAGTAGTAGTGGTAGTGAGTTGTTGTAGTGTAAGATACAACAACTCACAAAATATTGTATTGTGTACTTCCTTTCTACTGTGGGAATTTCTCCTGTATCGTGGGTGTGTTTACGCTGTGTTGATCAGCCACTCGACTGTTGACTGTATTGACTGCCTGGTAAGCCTAGTGGTTCTAAGCGCAACTGCTACGCTCGCTAGAGGTCTTGGGTTCGACTCCGAGAAAAGTGTTATTTAGGTTTTTCTTTGTCATTCTCAGTAGCAGCTCGGAGTTAGGATTTGGGCCCGGTTAATGGCAATAGGCTGACCCCGTATTACATGTGACCTAAACGTACCGGCGAACAGTGAGTGTACCTGTACATTGGTATTTATCTCTGCCTAACCCTTAGGGGAATACAGGCGTGATGTTGCGTGGCGTTTGTGTGTATACTTTTAAAGTTTGCATTAAAGATACTACATACAACTCTGCCAAAAACTGTACAATCATTACACTTTTTGAATATCA
The DNA here is from genome assembly GCA_932526535.1 of Caradrina clavipalpis. Lineage (NCBI taxonomy): Eukaryota > Metazoa > Arthropoda > Insecta > Lepidoptera > Noctuidae > Caradrina > Caradrina clavipalpis. The sequence continues at coordinate 1,589,718 of OW052096.1, forward strand.
TGCGTTTGCAAACTTAGCATAATTTAAATTGACATGAATCGTATTAGTTACGGTCTAGCTATTCTGTAGACTCACAAATCTCTTTATATTTAGATAGGTATACATACTTTAGAAGGCACTATTATCACGAAAAACGAAGTGGCCCTAGGTTTCCATAGTCAACCAATTTGGGATAGGCCAGAAGCACTTACATCTAATTGGATCAATTTCTGTTAGCTCATACAATTAGTTTGGAGTGGCTTCTTTTCAGAGATTTTAAGACTTAATTAAAGTAACAGAGCCTTTTCTTGCTCAAGATTTTTTTTTTATTTTATTACTAAATAAAATTACGCCAGAAATATATACAAAGCTGAAGTGAATTAATTTGCTTAGATGCCCGAACTAATAATTAAATTACAAAGTATGCACAATAAAAACAAGAAAGCTTATAGGGCTTCAAAAAAGGCTGTCAATGGGTCAAGTGCCCAAAAGGCTGGCAGCATTGTCCAAGAAAAGGCAAGCCCTCTGGTCACGTAAAGAGTCAACCACTAGCTCCTCGATGTCCTGAAAACTCAAGTATTGTTGACCAACAAAATGTCAATCAGCAATTATCTATTTTTATATCCGACATGGTCAGATAGGCAGTCGCTCCATGTAAAACACTGGTATTCAGCTGCATCCGGTTAGACTGGAAAGCCGACCCCAACATAGTTGGGAAAAGGTTAAGCAGATGATGATATCCGACATGGTCACCACTTTAGTTCAGAGCAGATCGGCGATTCGTAGTCCAGGTTTTCTCACAATACTTTCCTTCACCGGTATAAGTGAAGTCCAAGATAAACATAAAAAGTCGTGTATCAATTGAAAAAACATAACAACAGTCAGTGGTTTGTTTATCGTTTTCTACATTTTGGCGAATAGTTTTGTCAAGGTTTTGTGAAGAACCTCAGGAATTAAAATGACATTTAACTAGACATTTTTCTCACAACCTTTGAACAGTTCATCAGCATTCTACAAAACACACTAAACTAAAGTTCCCACAAACTTGACACAATAACCTTTTATTTTTAGCTACGTTCAAATAAAACTGAATTTTTGTCTACAACACTAAATTGTTTCACACCAAACAGTTCATGAAGTAATTCTCTTATAGTACAAATTATATAAATGTGGAGTTCAATTACTGAATCGCTCGTAATGAGGCATCAATCGCGAATGTCTTATTTGCGAATGATTGATTCAAAAGTAAGCGTAAAATATATTTTATTTGCGTGTGGCAGTGTAGCTACATATGTAATGCGATGCGATAGTTTGAATCACTGTAATCAATACCTACAATTTTTTTTTTACAAATTGTATTTATTGTTTGCAGTTTTCTCTACTTTGTAATTTTATTTTTATTTATAATAAAATTACAAAGTAGAGTATATTACAAAGTTTAATTTGGTTGGTGCTTATGTAGATGGTTTGCAAATTAAATAACATGATGTTATGAAAAAATAAATCTGGATTGTGTTTAATGTATGTATTTATAAAACTGAAAACTTTTTGACTTATTTATTTATTTAAACTTTATGCAACAAAAGTACAAAGGCGGAGTGAAGCAGCGCGCGGGCGGTGAAGCTGTATGTAATTTAGGGAAGTTGGGGGAAGTCATGGACGAAAGCTGATTAGCTTATTCATTGCTATGTTTACTATAAATAAGAAAGTACAATAAAAGTCAGCCGGAGAGGATAAAACTGAGTTGGCTAATGACCACCAATCACCCCGTTTTATAGTTATCGTTTAGCTATCCTGTTGGTCTCGTGGTTGCAAGTGCAACTGCCGATTGTGGGGTCCTGAGCTCGATTCCCATGTTAATGGTATTGAGAGTACGGGAAGAGTACACCTATATTTGTGCACACACTTGTACAGTCACGAGCATCAACATGTATACACTTAGCGACATTCTAAAGCAGTTTCTGCCCAAAGGATCGATTAAAATATAGTGGTGTTACGAATATCATATTCTGGATCCTTTATTACTATGAAATCGATCTTATCTCAACGTTGCAATTGTTAATTCACGAGAAATTGGCTTTTCATTTTTGCCGAGTGTATACATGTTTCTGCTCGTGACTGTATACTATAGTATTTTTTGCATCCTTGCCTAATCGCCGTGCCCGAAATTCGGTCACGAAAGTATTACTATACCACGAAAAAAGGAAAAGTGAAAACTTACTCTATTTCCAAGCAGTTAGATCCAAAGTAATTTACAAACACGATCATAGAAGCTCGTAAATAAACTCCCGTACAAGTGTGAGTTTGGAGATGTAGGAGCGATTCAAAAATGGTGCGTCGTTCGTTGATTGTGACAATTAATACAGTTGATCTCGACTCGAGTGTTTTTTGTAACGGTCATGTATCAGTTTTTGTGAGTTGCGAGCGAGCCCACCGTTTATTGTGAGGAATTCCGCGGTGGGTACTGTTGTTATGGAGGGAATAAATAGATATAAACAATGGTAGTTTTTTTTAATTCTGATTGCAATAGGCTCGCCCCCTATGGGACCTAAAACATACCGGCTACATTGGTACGCCTCTGCCTAACCCTTCGGGGAATACAGGCGTCATGGTATGTTGAACAATGAGAAAAGTCAACCTGACCAGGTCCGCCTGATTTATAAAGGGGTCATTGTACTCATTGACTTTTACATACTTTGGGATCAAGTCCATAAAAATAATACCAGCCTATTATTGTACTGCTGGGTAAAGGCCGCTTCTCATGCAAAGATGGCTCAAGCATTGATCACCACGCTTGGTCAATGGTAGCTGGAAACCTCAGATGAAAGACAGATTTTTATTAGAATCTTTCTCATATTGCTATTATATTTATTATACTAACTGCTGCCTGCCACTTCGTTCCCAATGTTTTTTTTTGAGTCAGAAACTTTCGTGGTCATCCGTAGAAAAACCCATTACAGTTTAATTTCAGTCCAATTGTTTAAGAAACGTAGAAAACAAACATTCAAATTTTCATTTTTATTTACACACATTAATTTAAAAATCTTAAATATTCGTGCCAAAGGAAAATAAACAAGAAAAATATTAGTATATTTTACAACAAGCCGTCTTATCGCTTAAACTAAACACCCTGACTTCGCCCCAATTCACGACAAAACCAACAAAGTACTGAAAGCAGTTCACAATAATAATAAACCAGCCTTTAATTGTGTTTTTACCCGACTGCGACAGAAGGAGGGTTATGTTTTTCGAGGGTATGTTTGTATGTATGTATGTATGTATGTATGTATGTATGTATGTATGTATGTATGTATGTATGTATGTATAATTGTTTGGCACGCTCTGCAGGCTGAACGGCTCGATGGATTTTAGCTTGAGAGGTGTCGTTAGATTCGTATTTACTGTGAGAGTGACAATGGGTATATAAAAAAAAAAAAACAAAATGGCGGATTTTTGGCGCCAAATTCAAATGTTTGGCTCGCTCTGCAGGCTGAACGGCTCGATGGATTTTAGCTTGAGAGGTGTCGGTAGATTCGTATTTACTGTAAGAGTGATACTGGATATATTAATTTCTTTTTTAAAACACTAAAAAAATAAAAAATAAAAAACGGTAATTTAAAAAACTAAAAAACCCGACTGCTATTCTTTAAAAATCCCTAAAACAAGATAAATTGTAGCAGTCGGGACCCATTCGGGACCATCTGCAATGTAATATAGGTATGTGCTCTCAATTCACTAATCCTCCATTTCTAGAATGGGTCCCGACTGCTACAATTTATCTTGTTTTAGGGATTTTTAAAGAATAGCAGTCGGGTTTTTTAGTTTTTTAAATTACCGTTTTTTCTAACATTAAATGGCACATAATCGCCTTCGGGGCACGTGGTGGGGTTCGATCGCTCGATCGTGCCCAAGAATGATGTAAAAGGCTTAAGGTAATGTTACTTGCTAAACTTTCAACGACTACCTAGGTATCAACCCTTTATATTTTCACGGATTTTTTAAACATTACTTTAGGTATTTTGTAAGTTGCTTAGGATTTTGGTTTTAAAAGAGTCTTTCTAGACCAATGTTTGAAAGTAGAAGTTTGCTCATGATATTTCCCTTTGACATCTGTCAGAGGGATGTCTGAAAAAACCGCTTACAGCAAATATCGTGATATCCCAGTGGTGATGGCACCCGCCTTTCATGCATGGGTTGTGGATTTGATACTGGAGAATGCGACTTTTTAGTGTGACTTTTTCAATTCATAGATATGCCCATTCTAACTTATGTTGGATATCTCTGACATCGGTGAAGGAAATCATCGTGAGGAAATCTAGACTTTTAATAAACTAGTTGCTTCCCTGCGGTGTCACCTGAGGAAGACATACAGAGATTTCTGTTGTCCGTACTTGCTCATCACAGTGTGACAAATGACAATGTCACACAAGTAGGTCGGTAGCCTATCATTAAAGGACAACGACAAACGTTTTTCCTCGAAATAATCCAAACAGGTACAGAATGACAAGTGGCTGATTAGAATCTCATTTGTGAACAATGCAATTCTTGGCGCATTTGTGGACACCCCAAGTTCACAGCTGATTAGCGAGGTGACTTATTAAGTTATTGCACTAATTAATGTCAAAGAATAATTATGTTCTTATGAACGTTATTAACTGTGAACAAAGATCTATAAATTCAAAGAGCAAGGAAATGCTGGTGACATCAAGAAATAATTAGAATTATAAAGCGTTCTAATGGTTTAATTAAAGGTCCAATTCTCTCTTTTTTTATAAAGTTTGAATTTTTAATCTCAGTCTCGATCTGTTAAAACTACATAGCTCAAATTTCTATAATTTTTTGGCATGTTTCCGACAATAATCGACCGATAAACAGAATTGGATATAAAGTCAGCTGATCCATACATTTAAGTTTGCAGAACTCGATAAAAATAGATCAACCATGTTTTTTGGTCTCATTCGATTTGTTAATAATGATGAGTACAGTGACCCCTTTTCAGGTTAAGCCAAAACTAAGCTTGTAATTCAACAAAACTATTTTATTAGCCTTCCAACCTTCGGATAGCTGGCCACCAACAATAGTTAAACATTAAGGTACCGTACCGTCCCGCTGCATTGTCAATCTACATTGTACACAGAATAAATAGAGACATCAAACAGCCACACATATGTATTTACATGCAGATTAGATCTATACATACAATTGTAGAACAAACACGCTTATCTTTGCGTGCGGCGAAAAATGGAACTAAACTGGATAGTACTGGATTTGACAGATGTTTGACGTATTTGCTTTGCAAGTGGCGCCACCGTCACATGCAAAGATAAGTGTGTTGGTATTTAAATAAATAGTACGTACTTGAATACAGTTATGCAGTGTTCCTAATATATTATTACGGTTACAATTTTCTTCTCTAATAATGTTAAATCCTAGTTATTCGTGGTATTTAATCAGAACCTGTGGCTTCCGCGTGCGTGTAAGGTTAAGAATTAAAAATTTTAATTGCTTAATTAGCACAAATGCCAATAACTTCTGGGGCAGTCAAAAGGAGTTTGGGGAAAAGTTACCAATACTGGGCAATGATGTATGGAACTATTTCAGTACTTACAACATTTTGCCTCTAGTAGTAAATATGTTCCTAACAACCAGATATTTAAATTAACAGCCGAAATTCGTGTAGTTGGTTAAACAAAATAAAAACAACCAATCCTAGAACTTTGCCGTTAAAATATTTATTGACAACATATTCTGGATTTAATTATCAATAAAATTGAGGTTTGTATAATCGGCGTGAACATTATGACAGCTGTCATTTGCACCGTGTAATAAAGTGGTATTACAAACGATCATAATTATTGGAATAACCCTTTAAGCGGTGCACAAAATAATGTAGACCTACACTTTTTGTTCTTCTTCTTTATTGTGTGGGCAGTAAGGTCTAACGACCCCACACACCCTAGTGTCAGAGTTTCTAAACCGCCTCAAGGGCCTCTGACATGGTTTCCGATGTCAATGATGTCCAAGATCACACTTTTTGTTACAGACGCAAGACACCACATAGTTGCTGTGTCTGATGAAGTCTACCGGTTAATTTCTACTGGACACTTTTGTTAAATTCCATGCATTTTAAATGTACCTAATAGGATATTTAAATCCATTACTCAAAATTTACATTTAGATGTTTATTACAACTGTTTGACCGCTAAGTTTAGGTACTTAATGATAATTATGTGTAGCTATTTGGTTCATGCAAACATATTTAAAGTTGCATTCTTAAATCGATGATAGCTTAGTTTCCAAACATTGATATACAAATTTTTGTATATCAATGTTTCCAAACCAGTATCAACTCATTCTGACCACTTTGGAATAATAACAATACCAGCCTCTTATTACCTATCTTATAGGTGGGCAAATTCCTCGTCTGATAATTATAGAAAAGTCATGAGCATTGATCATCACACTTGCTGATAGTGGGTTGGCGAATATAGGCTTATAATATTTAGGTATAAGTTCAGGTTTCCTCACAATGTTTTTCTTAGCCAATGTCAGTGATGTTTAAAATAAACTTAGAAAATACATAAATTATGAATAGAAAAAGTCAAATTGTTACTGGCCCGGTATCGAACCTACAGCTTCATACACATGAGAGGCGATTTTGAAATTCATATAGTTGCCTTAGTACGCTGAATAGTTTATCTAAATTAGATTATGATACTAAAAGTACGTACTTATATGTATTGTTATAAAGGTAACTTGCAAGAAGTAATAAATGTTAAAAGCACAGCAATTTAATTTTCTTCAAAAAGGTTTGTGTAGAAAATGAAATAGTGCTTCTTAGTGCCCCAAAGGAATCACTTTTCCAGAGAACTTTTGCTACTTACTTAAGTATTTTTCAAGGAGACTTTAGCGAAGGCTTGAAAAAGCACTCTTAATCTTTCCTTCTAGAAAATGGTTATAAGTGCCATTAAAAATTAAATAAAGGTTCTTTATAAACTATTTCTGATCCATTCTCAGGAATAAACCAAGAATAGAGATAACAATACACTAGAACTAGTAGAAACTAGAAAACTAGAGTCAAGAGCTTACCCATCTCGAATAAATAAATAAAAATGATCAGTTTCCAAAATTGCCAAAAAGGCGAAAGCTCAAATTGGTTTCAAGCGAAGCGCGTGATATCCTAAGCTGGGAAAAGGCAAATTGAATGTATGCAGATATCAGCAAGGAAATGATCTAAAACTGACCACAATTTAAAATTGTTTTTGGTAAAAGCTTATAACATAGGCTCACATAATTATTCGCTTCATCATTTAAATGTAAGATGTTTTTCATCATGATGTAGTTGATACGGTAATTTTTCAATACAATTAACTATGAATGTTAAGACGGTACATACACACAAAAATCAGTCTGTCTGTCTTTCTGTTTGTTCCTGCTAATCTCCTAAATGTATGGACCGATTTTAACAGGACTTTCATTAGCAGATAGCTGATGTTAAAAGGAGTAAAAAAAAAATTAAGGACTAACTTAAGAAAGAGGGGGGGGGGGGGGGTTATAAGGAGTAACTTTTTTAGAAAAATAATTAGAGTTCTGCGTGTAAATAAATATCAGTGATAACCGGAATTCACGCAACAAAGTTGCGGGCACAAGCTGAACTGTAAACTGTACACTGAATTACAGGAAATAATGCTGCAAGTAAATTATAATGAAGACTGAGCAATGTAAAAACAAACGGACAGAACAATATCACGGAACCTTGAATTGAAAAGCCTTACAAAAGTTTCAACAATCTAAAAGCCAATACTGGTTCCAGGAAACTCTTCGTTTTCAATATAAACTTTCAGTTCAAACTTCGAGAGGACCAAGAGGAATTTTACGAACCTCTGATCACTGAATAGAGACGACGATGTTACTATTGCTTTCATTGCCTTGTCCGTTGCTCTACCCGTATCTGGGCCTGTAGCATGTAACAAAAGATAAACGCAAACGCTGAGTAGGCTTTAATAGATCTTCAACTTTATGTGTTTGGTTTTAAGTTGAAGATCTAGTGAAGATTGCATAGCGTTTTCGTTCTTTTTAGTCGCTAACGCTTAGAAATCTTTAATAGATTTTCAACTTAAGGCTATGGGGTATAAAGTTGAAAATCTATTGGTACCTACCGAGCGTTTACGATTATCGTTTGCAACTTGGCTAGGGGGGCTGATGTTGTAATTTTCCGAGACGAAAGTGCTCAATCTCCTTTGTGAAGGAGCAAGCTTCCGCTCTGCCAATTTTCATTAAAATAAAATAAGGTTACACGTGGATATGTTCTCGATACGAGGCAAAACTTGACTTTCGCCTTGGGCACGTTTATTACAGAGTTCTAAAGATTGAAAGTACCTTTATTAAAAATCAATCTTGAATACGGTATTGTGGTTACAGAGCGCGTGCTTGTGATTGATTTCAAAGTTGTGTAAAGAGAAATCGGTAACCGCACTGAAATTGAAATTGTTTCTAAAATTGTGACCCTCAGAGCAGCTTTTTAAGTACCTAAGTATGTATACCACGTAACTATGAACTGTTGGCTATTGAAATAGTTGAATAATGCTAAGTCCTAACTTTGCCCAACTTTTTAGACAAGTATGTCGTACGCTGCATTTCGAATTTTATAATTAAACTAGCTAACGCCAGCGCCATCATCTGTGCAAATTGCTCGGGATTCCTTATTGTTTTTCCAAAATAATAGTAGGTGTTTTCAAGCTATGGTGTACCTAGATAAAACATGACAGAGTGTTTCTATCTGTTTACAATTAGACACTGTCCTAACTTACTTATTATGACACGGGACACCAGCTAACTGTCAGTGAAAGTCCCGTCAAAATTGGTCTTGCCGTTTAGGAGATTGGCCGGAACAATCAGACACAATCAATAATAACAGCTGTTGTTTTTTTTTTGTATAAAAATCGCGTTGGTATAAACAATCATAAAAATGCATTTGTGTTTACTATTTCTTAGTCTACCCACAAATTCCGCACGTGGCTAATACATATGTATATGAATATAATTACTTGAAATAAATGATTAATAATAGATTAATAATAATACTGGGTATGTTACCTATTTATGTGACACTAGCGAGCTGCCCGCGACTTCATCCGCGTCGCTTATTTCACCCGCCGTAAGTTACGTCTTTGGTTAATGCTCCGCTCCCGTGGACCGTAGCGTGATGTTATATAGCCTATGTTACTCAGGAATAATGTAGCTATCTATTGGTGAAAAAGTGCTTAAAATCGGTCCAGTAGTTTTGGAGACAATTCGTTACAAACAAACAAACAGATCTTACCTCTTTATAATATTAGTATAGAAGTATAGACAAACTTGCAGATCCCTTATTGCCCCAGCTATCCAGGTTCCGCAGTATTTGCCATCGATACGAAGAAGAAGTACCACGAGCGAATATTCAAAACAAACCATATCTTCACAATAATAGTATGTTATTACATTAAATGACATAATCTACCGTGATAATGCCATGTATTTAAACCGGTTAACTATAGGAACCGGCGCGGGCGCAACGCTATGGTCTGATTCATCGTGTCATTATCATATGCCAACGTTTGTTGATTTTCTTTTGCGAACTCGTCCTACGTGAATATTATAAATTACCTACATACTAGCTTCTACTCGCAACTTCCTCTGCATAGCTTTCAGAATTAAGACAAAGTTTTAAATTTTTCCATGAGAACTACAAAACTAAATAACAATTCTATATTAGCTATATTCCCCGCGGTGTAACTGCTCCGCTCCCGTTAGCGTGATGGTTTATCTATAGTAAACCTTCCTTTTGAATCAGTCTATCTGTTGCTGAAAACTGCATTAATATACGTTGCGCAGTTTAAAAGATCTAAGCGTACATACAGCGGGGCGATTTTGTTTTATACTGTTTTTTTTTATACCACTGAAAATGGCAAACAAGCTAACAGCCCGCAGATGAAGATGTTAAGCATGATGTGAGCTAAACTTTAGTTAAGTTATTCGGTTCAGCTATAAGAGTAACTAACATTCATCAATCCTCACAATTTTTTGCATTTATTATGGTATAGTAGGAAATAAAAATAAAAATTTGGTGACAAAACACATTAGACATTTTAAACTCGTTTTTTTTCTCCTCTCTCTTTTGGTTCAAAAGCATTTACATTAACCGTTTCTCATACAAAAATTAAAGTCCAAAATCACCGAACCGTTTTATAATTATCCCACCCCAAAAATTAAGCTCAGTCATATTAATTTTCCAGTAACGATCCAAATAAGTAGAAAAAACGTATTTAAACATTTGTCTCGAAATGCAGAACAATGCATGCTGTTTGCCTTCAAACAACAAAATTTATTATCAAAGCAGATTCCGAAAATAAACTTTGTATAGGTCACCTAAAATATACATAATGAAAATAAGCTGTACTGGCAATAGGCTCGCCCCCTATTACTTGGGACCTAAAACATACCGGCCCGCCTGTATTCCCCGAAGGGTTGAACAGAGGTGTACCAATGTACACCACATTGGTATACCTCGGCCTGACCCTTCGGGGAATACAGGCGTGATGGTATGTGATAAGCTAAGAAACTAATTTGTCCTTTTTTGGTTATAAGCTCGTTGCTCAAATTAGAATATTTTGTTTTGCTAAATATCGTGATGGATAATTCGCCCGTCAGTCGTAAAAGATTGCGGGTTTGATATCGGACTATTACCAATGTGATTCTTTCATTTCATAATTTTCGGTTAGCCTAGCAGCAGAAAATTACAAACCACCCCAACCCAACCCAAGACCTAGTGGTCTTGGGTTCGTTTACCAGGGCGAACAGTGTTATTGGGTTTATCTACGAACTTCTCAGTAGCAGCTCGGAGTAAGGATTTGTGCCCGGTTATTGGTAATAGGCTCGCCCCCTTTTATATGGGACCTAAAACGTATCGGCGGACTGTGGATGTATTTGTTACACATCTGCCTAACCCTTCACGGCTGCTGGGTTTGATGGCGATATCTAACCACTAAAGCGGCGATCACAATAGATCAACTATGGTCGCAGTGATACCACAGCCGAATTCAACAAATAAAAAATCCTTCACGGAATATCTACAGGAGCTAGGCGTGGTGATATGTATGTGGAATGAGCTTTCTGCTGAGGTTTTCCAATGGGACTACAGTATGGGGTTTTTCAAGATGGGACTGAACAGGTTTTTTAAGGGTCGGCGACGTGCGTGCGATTCACCTGGCGTTGCAGGCGTCCATAGGCTACGGTAACATCAGGCGAGCCATATTATTACAAAATATTTTTTCTACGGCATATACCTACTGGTTTTGGACATATTGAAGGTCAAAGTCACAACTTTTTAATACGTTTTTGACGAAATCAGTTTAAAATAAAAATTATTTCTAAACTTTAAATGATCCCACTTATATTGTCCTGTCTTGTACTGTGTGTGTCTTATACTGTTGTATGCACCCATATGCACAATAATTTACACAATAAGTTACATAGCATGGTATCATAAACATTGATTTTTCACAACAAAAAAAAAACCATGCCCCAGCAAGGTTTTTTGCTGAAAGTTCCTTGGTTTAGTTGCGTTCCGTTGGTTAGTAGTAGTTGGTTAGAACCTGTCTTTTTACACCCCATTTGTACCCACAAAGCTGATGGTCTACCGGGCAGCGGTAAGCGCTCCAGAGATAGGAACCTCCTAACAATGCAGACCGTGTCTAGAAGTACCGCATGCCAAACCATATTATTGTCTATGCTAACTGTCACATCTAATAAAATCTTCATAAACGTCCACTTAATTCACTTATTCAGTCCCTCGCAGTCTACGGTGTATACGTCAATGGTTTCTAACGCTATCGGGCACGTAAACGTGCAGTTTCCTACTGAATCACTACCACAGACGTCATCCGAATAAACGGTGAATTATAATATATCTGTGCGTTCTATGGTCAGTTTATTTTTTTATTTTGTCTTGTTATGTTTATGATGTACACTATAGAGTCTTTGTTTTTTTCGAAATGTTGTTCTTTATTTGAATATTTGAATTGCAAGTTCTTTTTTTCTTTTTTAAAGAGTCTACGTTAAAGGAGGTTTTAATACAATCAGTTTACAGAAAGTTAATAGTTGGTTGTTAAGAAAATATACCTGACTAATTAAGTATTGTTTAGCAGAAAGTTATGGAAATATGTCTCCGCGTTTTATAAAAAGTAAGCATACTTCAATAATACAAGGTAAGCAATTTTTCTACGTGCTCTTTCGTAGAATGCGGCGCTCGGACTCACGTACGGTAGTTCAGACTACAATGTGTTTTAAACCAGTAGTCATAGAATTGAATTTTAGATATCATTATTAAGATAAACCTAACATCTATTAGTTGTGTAGATAAAAAAAGGTAATTTCCAGGAGTGTTACATGCAATAACGTTGAAAAACAACGTTAATTTTAACATTATTTGGGTACCTTTCAGCGTTATTTTGAAATATTAAAGCATTTTGTTTATTATTTTTTTGATGGCCAGTATTTTTCATTTACAAACACATTTCAAGATTTAACTTTTTTAAATTAGAAGGTATCTAACTGTGCATTCTCAAATGCATAACATTTGAATAGTACAAAACAATGGCTACCGTCTGGCAGTTAGGTCTAGACCTATGATGTAGAATAATTTTAGTAACAAAGTAGAGCAAACTACACTTTTAAGTTTGTACTGTACATCCACGGATATACTGTATTGTAAATTGTGGTCTATAATTTCATACGTAGGAAACATAAAATAATATTAAAGCGCTTCCCGTTCTTATCACATAATTGTTTTGTTTACATCCATTAATTTCATTGACTTACAAACAAATAGAAACAAAAGAATAAGAATTAATTAAGAAAGAGATAGTTAAAGAATTTATAATGGACCCACTTTACCTTGCTTCACCAAACAATTTTAATCATAAGGTAGATACACATGAAAACTTCAACGAAAAATCTTTGAAATTATCTCTCAAACGTTTCAGAAACAAACATTAATAGGTATGTAAACACACCGTTAACAGTCGATAACAAAATAAACCGATCCTGGCCGTGAAATAAAACCTCTGTCACACATAATCAAAGCAACTGCAACAATTTGATTAACTTTAAACTATGATTAAAAATGCATCAACACGAGATAATATTCCAAGGTTGTAATCATTAAGTTTTTTTGTGAGTTTCGCACGCTTACTATCAATATTACCTTGAGTTTTGACATGACGACTTGTTAGTTGTAACCAATTACATATGTATCACAGCACTATAGTTCGCGCGCGGAGCGACCGCTCGCCGCGACAGTCCGATTGTCACTGTTGTCTGATCGAGAACGAAAGTTCCAATAAGTGACATGCGATTAAAAAAATATATTATGTTAGTGTAACGTTGGGAAATAAACATGAAGTTCGCTATTTGGAAAATAAACATGGCGACATTACATACAATAGGCTCTGTAATAAGTATTTGATTATGGAACGAATTCGGCAGTTGAGAGACAGTCGAATTGATGCTGGTCGCTATTGATAGATTTAAATTGATACTAGCCTGGCTAAATTTTGAATTTCGAAACGAGAAACCGTTGAGTTTCTTTTATCTTTGGCCAATAATTTCCAAAAAGTATTACTTACCAAAAAGTTTCCTATCGATACGAGCCGACATCACGTTTTCTCCTCATTCATTACCATATTTCTAACTGTGTAAAGAAGAAACGCGTTTCTAGATTTTGTCATTACATAATGACAGTATGCACTGTGTAGTAGTTCATCGCCCACGAGCATTATATTACAACCTATTTCCCTCCATTGAATTTTATATGCGCGGGATGATAACGAGATGATGACGGTACTAAAATTGCTAGCATACTTCTATAATTCAGAGGTCTACGTGGTACGTGGAACAATACCAACTATCTTTTAATAGTTTCTTCAAGAAAACGATATAATGTAGATGTAAATTGTCGTTTTGAGTTGCAGCTCCTTAAATAAGGTGTATTGAAAACGCACGTGTTGTCTAAGATTTAAGTAAGAATGTTCATAAAATCACAGGCAACAGTCAGTCTTCGATACTTCTGTAAATAACAAATTAAGTAACCGTGAAAATACAGCATAAAAACCGATACTAAGTATAAATAAGTACCTACATCAGTAAAAGTAGATCCTTTCAAGGCTTTAGAGATCTAGAACCACGCAAAAGGGAGGAAGGAGAAACCTATATTACATAAACTCGGTCAAGGATAAGGATAGGACTTACGAAGTTTATATTTTTATTCCTAACACGAGCTGTTTTCATAATATGAAGTGTGTTTAGGTAAGAGAACAGGGGCCCTTACCCTGACTTTATGTAAACAAATGAAATTGAAAAGATATTTTCCAGGAAATGTGTACATTTTCTGACCTTGTCATTTTTATGTCAATGTGGAGTATATAGGAAGGTTCTAGTGAATAAGGAAGAAGGCTAAATGCTATCCGTTCTGTAATGTTTCATTGAAATTTGTAGTGTGACGGGAAAATAGCTTGAAATGAAATATTTTGTAAATCGTGTTCTTATTTGAATTATTTGAGAGGAAAATGAGAGGACTGTCCTACAGTATGACATTATGACAAAAAATAGTTAAAATTCGAATCATAAATGTCTATTCTATCTTTTATTCCTTTTATACATGTTTTGGTGACGAAAGAGTCTAGATTTCACTGTGAGGGAATCCTAGTTAGTAATAGGGCTTCAACTCAAACAGTAACTTATTTTTAAATATTAGTATGTGCATTTAAAAATAAGTAACATTCTATTACCTACATTTCAAATTATTTATGGATATAAAAATAAAATCATTTAAAAATAGTAGCCCACTGGTGTCTTTAACAGGCAATTATTAAATTACCAATATTATTATTCGGCCCGCCCCCTACTACATGGGACCCAAAACATACCTGTCAACTGTGGGTGTACATTGGTACACCTCTGCCTAACCCTTCGGGAAATACAAGGGTGGTGGTAGGTTGGTATTAGTCGTTAACCTTTTCTGCATTCGAAAATAGACCAAAAGCAATATTATATTAAGGCTATAACATTTTTCGCGTAGTACCTACCTCCAAACTGGCTTTCGACGTACGATGAGCAACGTAAACGTTTGTTCCCGAACATGCATAATGTGGTAAGTGAGCAACAATGAACGGGCGTAAGTGCCAATGAAGTTTTAGCGGTTCTCCACACAGTATGATGATGATTGATAGAGACAGTCCTTTCAATAATATAAGTATTTTATTTATAGAGACACTTCGTGGAACATTTTTGCTAGGGTACTTGCTTAGGTAAGTGCTAGTACCTATAATTTCTATCAGAATATTGTATAGCTGAAGAATTGGTTTGTTTGGAGGCGCTAATCTTAGGAATTAGGCTACGATGAGCCTGGCATAATCAATAGATTAAAAGGCTTGTAAAAAAATAAAGAGAAAAAAATAAAAATAATAATAATCTTAGGAACTACTGGATCAATTTGAAAAAATCTTTTGTCCGTTTATTGAGGAAACTTATCCTATCCTACTATTATAAATGCGAAAATTTGTGAGGATGGATGGATGTTTGTTACTCAATCACCCCAGAATGGATGAACGAATCTCGATGAAATTTGGCACAGAGAATAGCATCCATCACGCTACGTCTAACGGGAGCGGGAAAAAAACTAAAGACGTAGCAACACGCGGGGAAATCGCAGACTATAGATAATTAATAATACCGGTATATTATTATCAGTGGGATAATAATAAGCCGGCATTATTAGTATGCAGGCAAACTTACATGAACAATTGTAATTATATAAGGCAAACATGTACATATATAACGTGGGTTAATTGAACATTAATAATAAGGAAAAGTATGAGTCAAAAGGTAAAATGGACATAAGGATAAAATTGACAATATGGTATTTTTACAAACAGTACTGGTCCTTTTAGAAATTTGTGGGAGAGGCCTATCCCATGTCCCTATGTCCAGCAGTGGACGTCCTGCGGCTGATATGATGATGAATGATGATGATGAAAAACAATGTTATGATAGCCCAGTGGTGAAGGAGCCAGCCTCTTATATATGGAGTTCAAGCCTGGCAACTATCAATGTTACCTTTTTAAACTCATACCTACGTACTTTTTGTGTTTTCATTTCTCAGTAGCAGCCCGGAGTTTGGAAGTTGGTGGTGTGACACCCCCGTGACTCGGAAAGCATGTAAAGCCGTTGGTCCCGACTGTCATTCATAGATCTTTGACAGTCGTTATGGATAGACAGAAGTCAAGAAATCTGACAACCAATCTAACCAAAAGGTATCGTGTTGCCCAGTTACTGGGTTGTGGAGGTCAGATAGGCAGTCGCTCCATGTAAAACACTGGTATCCAGCTGCATCCGGTACGACTGGAAGCCGACCCCAACAAAGTTAGGAAAACGCTAAGGGGATCATGATGACCTACTTTTTGAGTTCATCTCAGACATCACTTCACTGATGTTGATAAAGGAATACATCGTAAGGCAACTTGAACTTATACATAGCTGATAGATATAAGATTGAAATCGCCAATCCGCTTTAAGCAAGCGTAGTGATCAATGCTCGTGCCTTCTCCGTATGAGAAGAAACCATTGCCCTGCAGTAGGGTAATAATAAGCTATCATTTGAGCGGTTTATCATTTGACCATAGTTCTGGAGAAACGAACTAACTAACCCAATGTGTCTCAATAATTAAATTACTTACGTCAAACTAATTCAATTGTGTTAGGTACACTTAACTATCCAACAATAACAGTTTATAGTATTTTCATTTAAAAGGTATGCTAATAATAGATATTGAATTACTCACACACATGTATTCCCCGAATGGTTAGGCAGAGGTGTGGTGGTGGTATGTAAAATTAATCAGCGTTAAATATCCAAAATCATTTGGAAAAATAGAAGAAAATTTGCCGTTTGTTCGTTTTGACAGAACTAAACCCATTTAAGTTCACAAGAACGAAGAAGTTGTGTCGTGATGGCCCAGTGGTTAAGGCGCCCGCCTCCCATGCACGAGGTTGTTCGCAACCGGGCACGGGCAAGTACCAATGTGACTTTTCCTAATTCATATGTACTTTCTAAGTTTATCTTGGACATCTCTGACATCAATAACCATGTCAGAGGCCCTTGAGGCGGTTTTGAAACTCTGACACTAGGGTGTTTGGGGTCGTTAGACCTTACTGCCCACACGATAGGAAGGAGTTCACAAGATTATTTTTGGCCCCCAAATGAATTCGTTCACACGCAATTGTAAACCAAATGCAAATCTTGTCAGACAGATACTGACTCGAACACCGGAAACTGGGTACTACACAGATTGTGTCGGGTATTTATAATATTTGTCTCAATTACCTGAGATAACTGTGCGGTAACTTAATGCAGTTAAACCTTGAGACTGGAGATGAGACAATCAGTTTACAAACAAGAGGAAGGCGCTACTTAAATATAATACTTATGTGTATTTATTTACACTTGTATATGATAAATATTATGGGTATGTTTGAAAAAATCTTCTTTTTAACCGACTTCAAAAAAGGAGGTTATCAATTCGACTGTATATATTTTTTTTATGTTTGTTACCTCATATTTAACCGACTGGCTGAACCGATTTTCATGTTTTTTTTTTATTTGAAAGCTGGTGCTTCCCGTGTGTGTCACCATTTCAATATCTGATGATGGGATCTTGTAGAAATCGAGGGAACTCTTTAATAAATAACAGCAGATTAACCGCGATTGTTGCTATAGCATATCTAAGCATTGTTTACACCATCACACAACATAACATCACGCCTGTACACTCAAGGGTTACATAGATGTATACAGTAGTATTTAAAAAATTCTCATCCAAGTAAACAAAATCGCATAATTATTCTGGTTTCTTATGACTTTTTAGTGGTGTGAAGCAAAAAGGAGGGTTATGAGGTTGACCGGTATGTATGTATGTATGTATGTATGTATGGATGTTCATCTGTTCCCTCATAACTTCTAAATTATCTAACGTAATTTGACAAATGAGGTGTCATTGGAAGCGTCTAAATTGTCCGCTGGTTATAGGCTATCTTATGTTTCAATAAATTGTATGTGGCGCCCTCTAGGGCTAATGAAGATGTGAAATAATATTTTTTTTCTTCCAAATATGGTCGTGTTACATATCAAATTAAAGGGTTTAATTAGCACATTTCAAATATATAAATATTTTATTAGTAAATTATACATACACCCGTACACACACCCTTTAGAACGCACCATAAACCTAGCCAACTAACCAATATTTTGTTTGGGAGACCTAATAGATTATTCCATATATTGTGTATATGTTGCAGTTCCAGTAATATTACATAATATATAAATGTCTAAATTTAAACCCCAAAATAATTTAAATAAAAAAGTAGTTTAAAAAACTAAAACCCGACTACAAAAATTCACGTTCTAAAAAGTATGAAACAAGAAAACATTCTCATCTGAAAGCCGTGGTCGTATGCCACCTATTCCGGTAAAACAGTATGTGTATAGTAATAGAACATTAATCTTTAGCACTAAAGTTTAGGGCAAAGTGGCATACGACCACGGCTTTCAGATGAGAATGTTTTCTTGTTTCATACTTTTTAGAACGTGAATTTTTGTAGTCGGGTTTTAGTTTTTTAAACTACTTTTTTTTTGTAAAAAAGTTTTTCTTTTTCAGTTGGCGCAGTGGCCGAGCGTTCGACTGCTGCGCTGTGTGCCGCGGGTTCGATTCCAAAACGAAACAAATACAGGAAAAGTTTTTAACCAGTGCGTAAATTTTTTTTGGTAGTTCAGTGTCAGTAATAGAACACATTTCCGTGTTTAGTTAAAAAAAAAAAAAAAAAAATTTTTTATCCTTATCCGAGTTTGAAATAAGCAAAACATGGACATAATCTATTCGCCATACTATCAATGAAAACTCGCGGCCGCCGCCCGGGCGCACGGCTGGGGTGAGGGGGTGGGGAATGCGCTAGCGCCGGGCCGCCGCCGCCCGCCCGCCGTCAGTACGTTCCACGCGCAATTGGTGTCCTGACGTCCGAGCGTTCTTACCCTGCGCAACCCCTGCGCCCTGCAGTTGCCGCGTGTACTCGCGTCGTATCAATCACGATGTCAAACTTTACTCACCGTGAATACTATGAAATGGTGCGAGTGTATTTATTAAGCAACGAGAATCTATCTATCTTCATGTTTATGTTGCATACCTATCTTAGTGCTCCATTGAAGTTTATTATTATGCATTTTGATGGTCCTAAGCCCATGAAAGTATGAAGGAAAAGTTGGAATTACGTTAACAAGTAACTTCACATCGCAGTCCAAACTAAAAAAGGTCAGTAACCGCACCGCGTAGGTACGTCGTCGCAGCGGCGAGCGAGCTTCGACTCAGCTGTTACCTACGCGATACGCACGCGCCGACTCAGCTGATACGCGCGCCGCGAGTGACAATAAAATATGTTTTTAAGTAAACATGTTTCGTAAGCGATAACTTTTCTTTTTAGAACTGAGACATATCAAAATAAAATATACGTGTTTAATAAAACGTGTTGAAGTTTATTATGGCAAAATTTACGCACTGGTTAAAAATTTTTCCTGTATATGTATGACCTACAGATAGTTGCTCCGGCTCTGGCTGTTTGTGTAAGTGAGTATTAATGTTTGTTAACGCACCCACGATACAGGATAAAACCACAAAGTGGGGCAAAGTTTTATTTAAAAAAAATGGGTGGTCTGTATCCGGGGTACACAGTATCACGCCTGTATTCCATTCTCTCATCTGTATTTTTTAAAGGGTTAGGAAGAAGTGTACCAATGTACACCCACAATTTGCCGGTATGTTTAGGTCCCATGTAATTGGGGGCGAGCCTATTGCCACTAACCTGGCACAACTTCTAACTCCGAGCTGCTACTGAGAACTTCATTAAATAACTCAATAACACTTTTTGCTAGACCTGGGAACCGAACCCAAGTCCTCTAGCGTAGCAGTCGTACCTTGGGCCACTAGGCTAACGAGACAATAACAGGGGTGTTATTGTGATTAATGATGTATTTTCAGTCTGCTAAGACATGATTATTGAAATTGATGAAAAACATGAAAAACATACGTTTGTTCTGGGCAATAACCTAAAGTTTGTTTATCTGAATGTCGAGCTAGAAGTCGTTAGTCTAACTTACAATTTCACTTTTTACTAGTATCGATATTCTTTGTCTAGTTTAGGTATATAAAATTACAACTAGTTATTATTAGCCTTTTCGTCGTGAGCCTCTCATGCATGAGGTTGCAAGATCGATACTGGGCAATTACTATCTTTGAGCCCAGATGGGCTCAAAGATATATGTCATTAGATAGGCATTTTTATGAGAACCAATAACTCTAATGTTCTTATTTAAAATCACTGCGTGAAAAAGTTATGATCATGTTTGCAGGTCTTCATGATCAATAATAATTACACATGTTATGTCATTAGAGATTTTACTTTATTGATGTAACTACCATGGCAAATCGTTTCAAATCGCTGATTTTAACAAGGTTGATGACCATGTTTCCTATGTGTTAGTTCAAGTGACGAAGGGATATTGTCTGTTTTTTCTTAAGCCCGCCACACTATTTCCAAGCACTGCAACTCCTGAAAGCCAGAATCAACCGTGGAGACCGCCAGAAAACCGCCGAGGCAAAAAAGCTTGACGAGTCCCGGTGAAACGATTCAACTGTCTTGGATCCCGCAACAAAATTAATCTGAAAAGATTAGCGGAGGAGCAAGAACAAACATAATTGTCTACTAGTCTAACAGATTACATAATTTTGATGATTTCCACATAATATAACAAAACAAAAAGATTTGGGTGAAAGGCTGTCAATGCCTTCTTCCATCCCCCAACGAGTGCGCCCTCTCGCGTCCGGCACTGGTTCAGGCCATGGTCCGGAGCGAGGGGGAATGGGAAGCAGTCGCCTCCTTCTGCGAAGCTGTAATGCTAGAGAAGGAGGCGGCGGGACGGGAGAGAGAAAGGAGGGTCCCCCGTCCCAGCGGCCGCCGCGGTAGACGATCCGGGCGTCGGGAGCCACGAGACGACTCCCGGCCACCGTAGACGCGGGTCTGTGGACGATGAGCAATGGGTAGCTCGCCGTCCGTACGTTCACTAGCGACAGACCGTGTCGACGGCGCGTTCGTGTTCCACGCGCGCCTCAAAGAGATGTCAGCAAATTGGATGGGGCCACTGAGGGCCGATGCCTGCCGGGGCTGCGGGTTGTTCGAAAGAGATACCGCGCCCCCGGAACGCAAAGGGCACATGAAGGAACATAGACGGGTTAGGTTAGGGAAGCCCGCGTTCGCTGTTAGACCAGCTTCCAAATATTTTTTCCAATTGTCAATTGAGCCCATTATACCATAGTTAAGTAATTTACCATGGGGGCGTTGCTGAGCTCACCAAAAGTACAGAAGTTAGGATACTGTACTTGTTGTCTCACATCCAACCACCTTAATTTGGACCAAGTGGGTCATAGTTTGATCAGGAGCACTTACACTGGGTGTGGTGTTGAACGGATCGATTTCCCATAAGTGCCCATAGCCAAATTGTGTTTGCAGTGGCCTACTTGGGTTGGGTAGTCTGCAATCGATTAAGTGCTTAAAGTATTTTTCCGTAAGTGATTGTGCCAAACAATACGCTAAAAGTGTTTTTATTCTACGCCACAAAGAATTTTTCCAGAAGCCAGTGGTGTTGGAGGGGTAATAACTACCCACTACGCGGACGTGTCAAAACAGATCTACAAGACAAGAAGCTTCTCCAATTTGACAGTAAACCCTAAGTTGTCTACAAGTATTAGGTTGTTCGTTAATTGGATATCGTGATGGTTCAGTGGTTATGGTACCCGCCTCTCACGCAAAAGGTTGAGGACTACATACATGGCAAGCACCAATGTGACTTTCTCAATTCTATTCAATTTATTTGTGTCCATAGATAAAAAGTACTTACAATCTTGTTGGACGTGTTGTTCTCAATGCATGTGTACTTTCTTAGTAAATTTTAGGCGTCATTGACGTTCGTGCCTTCTCTGGGAAACATCGTGAGGAAACCTAGTCTTGTAATAAATATGTATTATTATTATAATTTAATAATAGGTATGTATAATGTAATTTACATACCATCACGCCTTTATTCCCCTGAGGGTTAGGCAGAGGTGTACTAATGTACACCCACAGTCGCCGGTATGTTAAGGTCCCATGTAATAGGGGGCGAAAACCGGGCACAAATACTAAATCCGAGCTGCTATTTAGAATTTCATAGAAAACCCCAATTACACTTTGCTCGACCTGGGAATCAAACCCAAGACCTCTAGCATAGCAGTCACGCTTAGGATCACTAGGCTAACGAGGCAGTCAGGTGTAATTTACATGTCTTTTAAATTAATTACAGTATTTTCTCGACTAATTATCTCAATTCAGCTTTCTGTAGTGCGATTCTCTAAAATGCAAACTCGAAAAGGAGTCTCACTAAAGTGATCGCGCTCACTTCGATAACGAACCAACTTGTCATTGGTTTAGTATGATCGTTCGCCGTGGTGACGTCACCGGCGTGATCGTGTTTAGCAGAATACCATTTTGTAATCTTACTGCGGTTCAGCTTTCGAATTACGAAGTGAGGCTTAGAGAATAGCCGGATCCACACCGGACGATCCAAAATGGATCGGCGATCCCGCGATCCGCGATCCAAGATCGTGATGCGTGGAGCGTGGATCGTTCTAGGTCGATCCAACAGCAATCTTTTGCGATCCTGACTGGCTGCTCCAACGCGCTCCTGCCGATCCATACTGAATCAGTTGAATTTGTCTGGCTATGGAGTCACACGTGTAACGACGGTGACGAATAGCCGTAGCAGCAGCAAGCTACATTTTACATTACGTTATATTTACGGCAAAAATTACGAAAACGAAAAAGACAGTATTGGGTTAAAACAATTTTTAAAAACCGGTTGGAATATGGGACTCGACTTTACAAAGAGTTCTTCATCTTCTCTTAGACCTCTATTTGTATAATTGGTATCATTAGGATCCCATAAACATTATTCTCCCTATATAAAGAAATTAAACGGATACATTGCGAATTATCCATAACGGCGGATCACGCGATTCTAAAATCAGAATCGTCCAGACCGCGCGCGCCAAGCGACTGAGGCCCCTTTGTGCGTGACCAAAAAACCGACAACAAATGGATCGCACGCGGCGAGGAGCGCGCGCTCTCCGCCGCGCACATGGATCGCGCGCGGCACGTCTACACTTCACGATCCGTGGAGCGCGCTCCATGCCGCGCGCGATCGGAGCGCTTTGGATCGGCGATCCCGCGATCCGCGATCCAAGATCGTGATGCGTGGAGCGTGGATCGTTCTAGGTCAATCCAACAGCAATCTTTTGCGATCCTGACTGGCTGCTCCAACGCGCTCCTGCCGATCCATACTGAATCAGTTGAATTTGTCTGGCTATGGAGTCACACGTGCAACGACGGCGACGAATAGCCGTAGCAGCAGCAAGCTACATTTTACATTACGTTATATTTACGGCAAAAATTACGAAAACGAAAAAGACAGTATTGGGTTAAAACAATTTTTAAAAATCGGTTGGAATATGGGACTCGACTTTACAAAGAGTTCTTCATCTTCTCTTAGACCTCTATTCTCTCTATTGGTATCATTAGGATCCCATAAACATTATTCTCCCTATATAAAGAAATTAAACGGATACATTGCGAATTATCCATAACGGCGGATCACGCGATTCTAAAATCACAATCGTCCAGACTGCGCGCGCCAAGCGACTGAGGCCCCTTTGTGCGTGACCAAAAAACCGACAACAAATGGATCGCACGCGGCGAGGAGCGCGCGCTCTCCGCCGCGCACATGGAGCGCGCGCGGCACGTCTACACTTCACGCTCCGTGGAGCGCGCTCCATGCCGCGCGCGATCGGAGCGCTTTGGATCGTCCGGTGTGGATCCGGCTATTCACACTGCTGAATCGAGGTGGTACTCGCGGACTCGACGCTTATTGTTTGGAGATTCCTCTCACTAGATCTTTGGCTACTGATACCTTGTACTCTACTACGTCCCAAACACGTAAGGGATTCTGATTTTTTTAAATTTACCATCACGCCTGTATTCCCCGAAGGATTAGGCAGAGGTGTATCAATGTACACCCACAGTTCGCCGGTATATTTAGGTCCCATGTAATAGGGGGCGAGCCTATTGCCATTAACCGGGCACAAATCCAAACTCCGAGCTGCTACTGAGAATTTCATAGAAAAACCCAATAACACTTTTTGCTTGACCTGGGAATCGAACCCGGGACCCCTTGCACAGCAGTCGCACTTGCGACCACGAGACCAACGGGGGTTTTTTAAATTTATGAATGTTTTTATTTTTATACAAATACTAACTTCTGCCTGTGACTTCCTCCGCGTGGTTTTAATTACCCGTGTTAAGTTACTTCTTTAGTTCATGATATTTGAGTACCTATTTGGAACTCATTATTATTTGAAATACGTAATTGCTGAAAACTTAGTAGGTAAGTAATTGGTTTTCTGTTACTAAGAATGTACTGTTGACTTTTAGACTTGCTATATCTCGCAGTTTCACTCGCGTTGAGTTATTTTATTACTGCTCCGCTTCTGAGTGTCGTAGCGTGATGTTATATAGCCTGTAACTAGGGTTGCCAACTTTTTGTCGGTCAAATATAGTAGTTCTAAAATTATTCCCCATAAAAATATAGTAGTTAAGGGAATATGAAAAAAAAATATAGTAGGTTCCAAAATAGGTACTTTATTTCTTAAAAGATTTCTTTTTGCTACTTTCAGCCTTTATTAATACATTTTTATTATTTTTAAGGAATGCCTCATAGCTATTATTGCAATTTAAATTTAATAACTAATAGAGAAAACTATCCCACATGTATTGTTGTGCATTTTCCATTATGGATATTATCTGGATCGCGTGCTACCCAATCGTATTTGGACTCCCACCCGATTTAAAACTTTTGCAGCCACTTTGTTTTTTTTCGTGGTGGCGTTATAGAGCCAACGTGCATAATTTCACGATCATCATTATTACTATTGTTATTCATTTTGGAAAAAGAAAATATTCAACTTCAACTCTTCTGTTGAATAAGTAGGTAGTTACAAAAACACAAAGTCGAAAGATGGCCGAGAGTGCGAAATCGAAATTGACAATCTGTCAAACTATCTATTGAAAGTAACTGTCAACTTGACAGTAATGACATTCCGGAATCGTTATGAAGTAGATATTGACGTGACGTTTCGTTTTATGCTAAGACATTTTGAAACGAATATTTTTGTTTATAAGTTTGATGCCTTTAAAATATAGTAGTTTCGCCTACTATATCTTTTTTTCAAAATATAGTAGGTGGGGGCTCCAATATAGTAGGATACTATATTATATAGTAGGGTTGGCAACCCTACCTGTAACCTACCTCGATAAAAGGACAAACCAATACAAAAATATTTTTCAGTTCGATTGAAATTAGCGCGTTCAATCAAAAAAACAAACGCGCTACATGCTCTATAATATAAGTACATATGTATATTAAAAAAAATATATATGTTAATAATAATTCAGTTTATAAATAATAATTATATAAATAGCTAGTGATGAGTAGGTATAAGTAGTAGACATTTATTCAAAATTTATATAAAATGAAATCATTTATTTGAAGTAATGTAACCTGTTATTTACCTAGTCAGACTAGAAACAATATAATATATTTGGAAAACAGCACAAAGATCCCGACTGCCTCGTTAGCCTAGTGGTCCTACGCTACAGGTCCTGGATTCGATTCCCAGGTCGAGCAAAAGTGTTATTGGGTTTTTCTATGAAATTCTCAGTAGCAGCTCGGAGTTAGGATTTGTGCCCGGTTAATGGCAACAGGCTCGCCCCCTATTACATGAGACCTAAATATACCAGCGAACTATGGGTGTACATTGGTACAAATCTGCCTAACCTTTCGGGGAATACAGGCGTGATGGTAGGTATGTTATTTTATGCTACCTGAAAAAGGGGTCTGCATTGAAGCTTCGAAGTATGAGTACCTTCTTAATTAGTTACGTATTCCTATATCGCACACCCAGTTAAAGACTAGCGCAACTCAAAATATCACTTTTTTCAAAAATTGAAAAAAACGTTTTACTCATTTTCTATTATATTAAAAACATTCTTATAGGTTTTTTTATATAATTGTATGTAGATATTTACTGTCATAATTGTCTTACGTTAAATGACAATAGCACTTTATAATTGCAGTTTCATTTCTTCATTTTTGAATTATTTTGAGTTGATTGAGTTGATTGAGTCTTTTACTAGGTGTGCGATATCTATTCTCAAAATTTCAACCATGCTGAAATGATTAGCTCATTGCCTTAAAGGGTAACAAACATCCTTCCACTTATTCTCGCAAAACTTTAGGACTTATACTAGTAGTACATAACAATAATAATTGAATTACAAACAAAGTGACTCATGCTTAACTTAATAAAGGGTAGATCATCTATGTATTATACTTGAAATAAAATAAATGGCATGTTTTTTCTTATTCCACAATCTTATTGCTTTTATGTTTTTTCCTGAATGAGTAGGGACGGTAATAAACTGTTGTATAACACAAAGGGGTAAGTATTATTATTGCCTTCTCTATTTGAGAAGAGGCTTTTGCCCTGGCAAAAGCCTCTTCTCATATAGAGAAGGCAGAGCATTGATCATCATGATTGCACAACGCGGATTGGCCGTTTCTGACTTATATTTATTATAAGTCTAGGTATCCTCACGATGTTTTCCATCACCGATGTCAATAATGTCCAGTATATTGTCCAGTTGCGAAACCACAAGTTCATGCATAAGAGGCAGGCGACTTAGGAACCACTGGGTCATCACGACACGTAAAAGTAAGTTTTTGTAAGTATTTTATTTTCTAAACTCATGTAAACATGTCTAAGTGTATCTTGAGTCCCTGCAGCGAATAGTAAAAAAAATACGTTTGGAAATAGTGATCATTTGTAGTTACAGACACTTACCTATTAATTAAACAATAAAAGCTACTATGGTAAGTAATCCATTGCGAAATCTGGTAAGAACACGGATTTGTGGCTTATTATTTATAAATTGAGAATAAATAATATTTTGTCGTATCTCCTTACCTACGTAAACAGGTAAAACTGACATATATTTTTGTATGACTGTGACCTAACCGCTTGAAAGAAATAATTATGCACTATAATAAAAATAATAACAACAATGTGCAGGGATTTTAAATTACTTCAACAGCAAAATTATTATTTCAAATTAGCGCCATCTATTGCAAAAACACATTACTAGCTTCTGCTTTGGCTTTGTCAACAGGTACAGCTAGTCGTTAATAGATGGCGCTATTACAAAGCGTGCTCATATTTTGACAATTACCCATCGGCCACACGCGCGCGGAACGCCACAGTTCGGTAATGGCCGCCGCCGGGGTGGTTGACTCGCGCCGCTGTCATTGCGACACGCGTTGATTGGTTGTTTACTTTATTTACATCACAATCATAACCAATACAATCACAGTGTAAAGTGTTTATTGTGTACTACGCTTGTTGAATGCACGTTTGTAAACGGAAAAGTGATTTTTGATAAAGTTTTGAACGCGGAGAGCGACGGGTCGCTCAGCAAGCGTTGGTAGAATGCATCGTCCAGTGTAGTGTTGTGATAGTCAAAGTTTGCCGGCCCAATGCTGGGCTACAGAGGCGCGATGTGTACCCGGCAGCATACCCAGGCGTGCCTCAACACTTCCCTGTCCATACGACAGGAGATACAGAGATTTGAAAGCGTGCATCCTTCTATTTACGCTCTTTACGACCTTGTGGAGTTGGTACCTGATCCATTGCTGGCCCAGCAGATAAGGGACCACGTCGTCGCCATAGAAGGTTGGTACTGGTTAGATGTTTATGTTAGCGTGCGGTTTCTACGGGCAACTGAGTTGTTTATACTTAGATAAATCACGTTGGATAACCTAATAATGCGCGGCTTGTATTTACGATAAGCACGAGTGGGACTATCGGTACAACGTAGCAGCAGGGTATACCCCGTGTCTGTTCTCAATTTATTTACTTTGATTACGCGTGCTACGAATTCCAATTCGGAATTTGACAACAATTGTATGCGTGATGAGTATGACAAACAAATGACAACTTAAAATTATCAAAATAAAAGGACCACTTTTGGTATCGATACCCACTTTACCTGCCTTAATTTCTACCTGTGTAAATTGACAGGCCTTGAAGACTGGAAATCCCCTCAAACTATCTATAACGGCAACATTGTACGTCAGAAAGAACAATTCAAATTCAGAACTGCGAAAGGAACACTATTTGAAAACAATCCAACACTTCCATAAGCATTCAAAGAAACCAATAACTACACCAGCGATGTAGGTAGGTATGTTACTTTAAGAATGCTATACTTTCTCCGGTTTTTACGACATACGCAAACCCGGTCCTTGGCTGATAGTATCCAGTTTTTACAAGGCGGACTTCCTCGTGTTAATTCACTGAGAAACTTGACAACTTCGCTTCAATGTCAAGGTTTGCAAGTTAGATTCTTTTATAGTTATTGTACCTAGTGCAAACCGGTATCTAGTATTGTAGAAGTCTACTTCTTTTCGTGTTGATTGACTCGTATTAAATTTTGTCCGACCAGTATTGAGCAACCTGTACAGCTCTATATCATTGGCCTCGTTTAGATCTTGGATGGTGATGGTGGTTGTGTAGAAAAGGCAACTAAGGAGGTGACTATTGTAGAGTAGATGACCTATTATACCTAGTAAGTTGTAGTAGGTAATAGAATTATCAATTTACGAGTAGTGTAAGTAATAAGTAATCAAAATTCTTAGGTCTAAGTAGAGCAAGTATCATTAAAATATCTCGATAAATCATTACTATCTTGCAAAAGCGAAAGGTCACTCAGTCACTCCCTGACTAAACACGGTATCTCGAAAACTACTTGACCTATGAAACTGGGCAGGTAGTTTATAGATAGGAGACGTAAGCTAAGAATCTCGGAGTTTGCCACTGGGCCGAATGAAGGGGTTTTAAACAAAAGGTAGTTATGCATAAACTCGTATATAAATATTGTCTCATTATTTAGCGATATCTAAAAAGCCTCTACCACTTCGCTTGAGGGTAGATGTAGCAAAATACAAGAAATTTCTAGACTTACCTTTCCATGTACTCCGTCTCTAGCTACAAGATAAATTATGGCGTCTTCATGGCTGCTCATAATAATGCTACAAAGAGTAGTGGATTCAGTCAATCCCCGTAAGACTGTTCATTCATACGCGGATAGTCGCATGCCCGAATCAAGCAGTGGACATCAATACACGCTGATAGGATTACACAAATAAGGAATACCCTTTTTCGGCATATCTATTGAAAAGAAAAAGAAAGACAAAAAAATATGTTTTGTTGTCACAGAAAAACTTGCACAATAAAAACAACTTAAATGGGCATACGACAGTTATTTTGAGAATTGGACAGTTTGACAATTGGACAGTTTGACCATTGGACATTTTGGCTATTTGGACATTTTGACAATTGGACATTTTGCCCCTGAACGTTTATTGGCAATTGGACGTCGTGACTGTGATAAACAGGCTACCACTTAGCATAACACTATGCTTTAGAGGAATATAGCACTGCTGGTTGTCAGTGGTCACCCGTAGTTTTGGTTGACACAGGTAAATCGTTACGCCAGTAGTAACCTGCCGGGGCTGCGGGTTGTTCGTAAGAGATACCGCGCCCCCGGAACGCAAAGGGCACATGAAGGAACATAGACGGGTTTTAGTCAGTAAAAGTCTGACACTCCCTCCCGCCACGCCCAGGGCGGGGGAAGTTATTTGATGATTTCCCGTCTATAAAAAAAAAAAAAAAAAGTAGTAACCTGCCAATCACCAATTGACAACTTAGTCCTTTGACTTTGGCAAAACCATTCCTCTGTTTGTGCTATGCTTAAAGATTTACGTGTATGAAGCATTAAGCAAAATGTGGTACCAAAATCTGCTTCACCTAAGTTGCCGTGAGTCAGGACAAAAAGGTACCTACATGAACCTATGTCAAAAAATCAAAAGGAAGAACTCGTATTTTAAAGAACGTTCGCATTCTGATTCAATCTGTAAGAAATGCCTATTAGCTTGCCAAAATGTTTATCATTACCTAATTTTTTAGCTTGTTAATCTCATTTATTTATTGTATATACATATAAGTTACATTTTTAAATATTTGTATAAAAAAATAAAAACATTTAAAAATATAAAAAATAGTAGCCCACAGGCGTCGGGAACAGGGTCCAAGCCACCGGTGGTCAGGGTTAGCTTGTTAATTATTATTAGATTTTAAACCTTATTTTAATTAAGAAAATTTATGTAAACCAAACAGCAAGCTAATTGCTCCCATATGACAAGAACTCCAAGCATATGAGAAATGTCTTTAATCTAGAATGTTCACTACTAATACGGAGAGTGATAGGTGCCATTAAATATCATTAGCAACTAACAGTTAATAGTATAGGTGACCGACAGACCTAGCTATCTCATCTAGACTGTTTATTTCTAGGTTAACGATTTACGAGCAACCCGACCTGTCAGTAACGAGCGGTTATTTTTAGAAACCCGCTGATTTGAAATCAATAAAGTGGCAATTAGAGAGATGTTTGTGTGATTTATTCCCTTATTTGTGTTAAATTTTATGTGATAATGTGAGTAATGGCGGTTTTAAAGCTGCTTATTTTAACATACCGGCCTATTGTTGTTCTATTGCGGAACAAAGTCCTCTTTTTATAGAGGGAAGGTATGAACATTGACCACTCAGGTGAATTGGCGATTACATACTTATTGAAAAATCCAGGTTTCACACACGGCTTCTTCCTTCACCGATGCCAGTAATGTCAAGAAACCCGAATACAGTCCATATAGAATAGAAAAAGTCACATTAGTACTTGCCCATATCCGGTTTTAAACCCACTAGTCACATCCTAGTGCATGAAAGGCGGGCAAATGAAATTAACTAATAGTCCATCTCGGCATGTCCATGTCTAGTAATTTAATAAAGGTAAAAAGGTAATCAAGTCAAAATGTGGACAGGAACTTGCTACAATCCATTCGCAAACTTCGTTATTATGAGAACATTAAGTAATGTTAATGTCGAACCTTTGTTTTGCGAAATGACAGCGGTTTATGAGGAAACCTAGCAGTGGCTATTTTCTTGTGATTTTTCCTTATACTGAAAACGGATTTATTTGCTAATACACCATTATCGAAATTGTTTCTCAACGAGCTCCAAGTCCGTCGAAGTATTTATCATCGTCGGATGCTGTCCGTCATTTTTGCTCTACTTAAACCTCATCTTCCTAACGCTATCCTGGCCCCCTGCCAGTGTCCGTTTTCCTCCTAAGTCTTCCCACTTTATGCAAACTTGCGCATCCTCGACGCTAAGTTCGCTGTTCTACATTCGCAAAATGCATAGCATTTACAAGATATTCCAAAGCAAATTAAGGTCAAAACTGTGCACTGGTAATCAAAGGAATTCTGTTATTATTCAGCATAGTTTAATATCTCGCATAACGTAGAGTTATGCCAAGAGTATACGTACAATATGATCTTAACGGTCTTGGAATACGTCGGGCGCTTGTCCGGGGCTACTGTAGTCAAACAAGAAAGTAATTAAAGTACAGTACCTTTTATGAAACTCTTTAGAATATTCTATGCTAATTCCAAAATGAAAGTAAAACAACTATTAGATTGTCAAGTTGGAACAGTTGATGTAAAAGTATTATTGTACAAACTTCAGAAGTAATTAGAATTATTTTAACGGCTATTTCTGGAATTAACTCGTCCGGCTATGGAGCAACTTCTAGTCTTTTGTGAGCAGATGTTACGTCACGGACAAGTTTCCTTATTCCAGCTTGATCTATTTTTAAATCAGTGCCTTTGTTTAATTTTGAAATACTTGAACTCAGTGTACCTAATAGGTACTTGAATTCAAAAGAGAAAACAATATTCCCCCGATCTTTTCAATTCTTCAATCAATTACTTTATGACATTATGATATCAATGCTTTATTATACTTTGTCTATATTTTCTTCTCTCTGGAGATTCTGAACCAAATCTCCATACAAATGGTTTTCTTTCTCTTTCTTAGGGTTGAGACCAACCAATCGTAATTTTGCAAGTTGCGTAATTTACGCTTCATTCCTTACATACAAAAGTTCTGTTTGGTTCACATGGCAACGCAAAGTGAGTTGTCAGTTTCAATTCAATGTAAATTACGCGACTCACAGCCCACAATATTGCGTTCGTTTGGCCCCACGGTCCTCCCATTCGGTCCTTATCCACTTCCTTCATCAAGTGCTACAATTGAACGCCTCAAGCATTGCAACTAGCGAAATGTAGGTCAGAAAATGCAATCAGTGCTCAACAATATAAAATAGATGAAGCTATTTGCTCACCTGGGACTGGGAGAAATCTGAAATGAATCAGTTTCTTATTTTTGCGCTGTTATAACTAAGGGGCATCTCACAAAATGGGTCACTGCAGTACTCCGAGATACGAAGTCTTATTATTTTGTATATTATGTTGAAGACGGAAACTTCTGTTGAAATTGGATATTTACAGCTACTGCATAGTATCTGTGTGAGTTCCTTTCAGGTGAAAAAATCTCGAACATTTTCAATTTCAAAGATAATCTTCCGAGATTACTGCAATATGTGCAGTTAAATCCGAACGTATACGTTTATACTTTAAGCGCTCGTTCCAAGTTCACCGACTAAAGCTCCCTTTTATTGAATGTGAAATCGGGCCGTGTATGTATAAGCACTCTTAAAACAATGAGTAACTACCCATTTGTTTGAGAAACAAATCACAAGCAACATCTTTCCCATTGTCTTACAAAGCGATTAGCAAATATGTACACAAATAAAACATATTCATGAAACAATAACCGTAACCATTTTAATTTTATCTCCAGACAGCTTGGCCTCGAAAAATCCTTGGCAATCACGATCTTGACATTTAACTTGGCAAGTGTGTTTCGTTGCGTGTTATGTCGGGCGGTGTTATGTCGGTAGTAAGTAGGCATCGTCCGATAAGTGCCGGCAGCGTGCCAGCGAACCCTTGAAAAATTTGAATAATGCACTCAACGTTGACGATGGGCCAATTATTCTTAGTGGATTATGCTACCCTGGTCTTTGCTTGCGGGACGAGTAGTTTTTAAGTTTATTTTTGTTTGTTTTTAGTTACTTTATACCATCACGCCTGTATTCCATGGAGGGTTAGGCAGAGGTGTACCAATGTACGCCAACAGTTCGCCGGTATGTTTAGGTCCAATGTAATTGGTGGCGAGCCTATTGCCATTATCCGGGCACAAATCCTATCCTAACTCCGAGCTGCTACTGAGAATTTTATAGACTGAAAAACCCAATAGCACTCAGAAACTTAGAAGCTTGCTTGCTTTTTTAGCTTCGTATAGTATAACAATTATAGTCCTTAGTTAACTGGAGTAAAAGAAAAATAACCATCACGCCTGTATTCCCCGAAGGGTTAGGCAGAGGTGTACCAATGCACACCCACAGTTCGCCGATACACTTAGGTTCCATATAATAGGGGGGGTAAAAAGTATCAAAATTAAATAAAGCTATTACGATAGCATATAACTATTTACCTTCAATTTTATGTATGTATAGATTGTATTGATAGTTACCAGTACCATCATATCATTAATTTATTGAATAAATTGTAAAAATAATTCCCCTATCATGGCAGCGTTTATCCGGCCATTTCCTTTCAATATTATGATTCAGAAGGAAGCTGGTCGTGCGATAGCTCTTTTGTTACTGCTACCTTACCAATCAATATACTGTGTGACTAGACTCAATTAGTTTTAATTGGTTCCATGCTTTCATCGTATGATATTGATGATGGTCCAGTGGTACCTATGTGACTCCTTCCATTCACGCACTCTCTACGTTTATCTTGGGCATAGGTAAAGAATAATAGCGTGAGGAAACCTAAACTTGTAATTATTTAAAGGGTCAGAGGACCTTGAGGCGGTTTAGAAACTCTGACACTAGGGTGTGTGGTGGGGTCGTTTGACTTTATTGCCCAC
Organism: Caradrina clavipalpis; assembly: GCA_932526535.1. NCBI lineage: Eukaryota > Metazoa > Arthropoda > Insecta > Lepidoptera > Noctuidae > Caradrina > Caradrina clavipalpis. The sequence goes on from OW052096.1 coordinate 1,623,938, forward strand.
ACGATAATAAAAAGGCTGATTTCGTCTGAATCCGTCTTGTGCAATTATGATGATCAATGCTCGTGGCTTCTTTGTATAGGAAGAGGCCTATGGCCTACACTAGGACAACATTATTTTGTATTTTTTTTTTATTTTATATAATTTTAAGCCGTGCTAGCGTCTTCACATACGACCGATTATCGGACAGATTTTTGACAGATTTCTTTGTCGGCGAGAAGAAATCGGTTGTGGGTGGAGCCTTAGCGTGAAAATGAATAGATGGTGTCACTTAATAATATTCTTTTTTGAAAAAAAATGCCATCTAGCACGCAGGGTTCTGACTACCCAAAGTGTGACTGACGTGCCTTCATTCAACCTTCGCCGTGCTTGCAAGTTGTTTTCATGGACTTTAAAATCAACTTTTGATTTCACTCATGTTCTACCCCTCAACAAAATCTTCATAATAAAAATAAATGTGTTGCCTTTAGTATCGTCTATAATTTTATTTAACCACGATCTTGATATTTAGCTCTAAAGTGCATGATGGCTACGGGAGCACTCCTAGACTGAGCTAACACAATAGTACTTGTACCGTATAACAGGCATAACAAGGTAGAATTTATCTTTTGAAATGTCTCGTTTTAACAAGTGGCTTGGTAGTTAATCAGAATGAAGTATGAAGTGAATTAGGTGCTTCGGTTCTGTTGTATCTCTACTGATGTCAGCTTTGTTTCATGGCATTGTCATTCGTGTGTCAAACGATCTTTCATGTTTTATTACTATCTAGGTTCTGCCTTCGTTCGCGGGGTTTTTTTCACCAGTGTTAAGTTACCTAACTGCCATACTCAGAGACGTTTAACGGTTACTTAAGTCGCTCCTTAGTAAAGATTTCGCTTGGAAATCTTTACTAAGGAGCGACTTAAGTAACCGTTAAACGTCTCTGAGTATGGCAGTAAGTCTTTAATTACTGCTCCGCTCTTGTGTTTCTTGGCGTGAGGTTTTAAAGACTATTTATACTGTTTCTCATGAATCTGGCTATCATATACAAATATCTTTTTTCAAATCCGATTGGCAGTTTCAGAGATAAGCGCGTTTAAAAGAAACACACAAACATTAAAACTTCAGCTTTATGTAGAGGTATAGATCATAGTGTCCCTTTACTTAGTAAGTCTCTGTATTTGTTGAACTTTTTTTCCTTACTTTTACTACATTGTTAGTTTAGTAAAGTAATAAGTTTAGTAAGGATAAACTTGTTAAGCTTTTAAGTAATATAAGTTAATAATTGCCAATTCAACTAAAATCAATCCTTTGCTAGGTAATTGTAGCACTTTGTACCTATATTCATGTCATGCTAAAAGTTGGTTTTATTTTATTAAGTACATCGTATTCACATGTCATCATCTTCCTGCCCTTATTTATCCCAAGTTACTTGGGGTCTGCGCAACACCTTTTCTTTTTCCATGCCGTCCTGTCAATCATCATGACTCCCTTCTCTTTCATATCATTCTTCACACAATCCATCCATCTTTTCTTTGGCCTCCCTCTTTCTCTCCATCCATCCACATTTATATTCATATCTCTTTTGGTCACATGCTTCTCATCGTATGACATACTAATAAATTCCTGCATTATAAAATGTTTATTTTAAAAGAGTATACGGAGGTTCTTGCCCATTCTTCTCCATACAAAACTACGCGTTCAAAGGTGCCGTTTTATAAATAACTAGCTTTTGCCCGCGACTTCGTCCGCGTGGATTAATAGTTCTCGTTCCCAGGGGATTTCCGGGATGAAAACTATCCTATGTCCTTTCTCGGGTCCCAGACTATATCTGTACCAAATTTCATTGAAATCGGTTCAGTGGTTTAGGCGTGAAGAAGAGACAGACAGACAGACAGAGTTACTTTCGCAATTATAATATTAGTACGGATTTAACTTTGATTTGGAACTTAACCACTCCAGTCTAAAATATAATATTGTTCGCTTCGAAGGTACTAAGAGTAATTGAGAAGTTTCAACAAGTGCCCTTTGGAGTCAATAAGCTAACGTTGAGTTGATCTCGAAGAGTATCTGAGTGCATTGACGCTGTGATTGTTGAGCAATCGACTGCGATGAGATCAAAAGGCCGGTGGTATGAACCTATACACCTAATACAGTACCAAACACCAACAAGTTTGTTCAAAGCCCTAATTTTTGAAAGGGGAAACTAAGTTTATTTTTTTTGTTATTACGTTCCAAAGTGCCTTTGAATGGTCGAATTCAAATAAGTGATTTGAATTCGACTCAGTTTATTTGACGCTATGTGTATACACTAGCTTTTGCCTACGACTTCGTCGTTGTGATTTTTTTTAGGAATCCCTACTTTTACAAATAAAATATAGCTTGTATTACTCGCTCATAGTTTAGTTTTACATAGGTAAAAGAATTTTTAAAAACAGTTTAGTAGTTTTTGGGTTTGTCCGTTACAAACCAAAATACAAAGCTTTCCTCCTGTAATATTAGTTTAGAAAAAGCTGCATGCACTTACTAAGATACAACTTACAATATGAATTCCAGTGCTATGTACGAATATGCAAGTCCATGAATAAAATGAAATCACATTCCCTCTCAGACATTCAAATCTGTAAAATATTTTCTCTTCACACAAACCTGAAGAATGCGACTGCCAGTAAATGCCTCGCATTTTTCGTAGAACACTTCCTCACTACTCGATTCGTTGAGTCCGGACATACCCGCACAGGATTTAAAAGCTGTAGACGGAAATTCTGACTGCTTTATTTTGAGTTCCGTAGGTAGTTAGGTACTCGAAGAGTGCCAGCGTGACCCTATTGCTAAGCCTTCGCTGTCGGTCTGTTTGACAGCGGGTTTTATCTTATGAACCGTAATAGGTAGATAGTTGAAAGTTTCACAGTGTGTTACTATTGCCGCTATAATAACACATAATAAAAATAAAATAGCATAACTCGTTTTTTTAGTTTGTTGTTAAATATTGTATTTGGTGGTACGCAACTCTTCGTTTGTAAATTCGACTCGCACTTAGCCGGTATTTTTTTGTTTTCATTGGGAAACCTAAAGGCGGCCTTATTTTTCTCGTGTATGATGACTCAGACTCTCAGACCTGTGTTTAAGGAGAAGATCAGGGAGTGTGGCATATTTACCTCACTATAACCACTCCGATGGTCACCATCAGCACACGACGAAGATTTTTTCAAGTTCCGCTTCAAAATCCAACACGTGACGAAATTACCTCACTGCTTCCCATTAGACGCCTACTTTACACCAACACTTCCATACGAAACAGATTTTTTAATTAAATAAACGCTTGGCTGAGAGCCAGCAGGGGAATTCACTTCGAAACTTGGATACAAAAGTAGGTCATGTAAGTAAGGTAATTTTTGCACGAGAGCTGTTTTAAAATTTTAACTAGATACCATTTTTCCAATAGCAGTTGTGTCTTTTGGCTTTAGTTTGGAATATATTATTTTGTACCTTGGAGTATAGAATTTAGTAGTTTATTTTAAACTAGCTTTTGCACTCGTTCGCATAGAAAACTTATTATTGGCAGTAAATATTGTAGTAAGCATAGAGATAGATTTGTTTTTATATCTATACGAACTTTCATCCCGTATGTCAACCTATTCAAGCCTTTTTTTTCCTACAAAAGACCTAAGGGTCTTTTGTAGGAAAATAATCTAAAATTCAGTTCTATAGAATTTGGAGAAGGACTTATCCTTCTCCAAATTCTATTCTATACCTGTACCAGATTTCTTCGAAATCGGTTCAGGTTTGAAAGCGTAATAGACAGAGTTACTTGAACCTGAGTCCTTGTAGTTTAAAGGACAGAATATAATGGAGTAAAGCATCAGCATAATAAAAGAACTAAAGATAAAAATAAATAACGCAAACAAGGAAGCGCCTCCATTTCCTTTCCTTACTTTTTTATTTCTTATCGTTGAACTCTGCTCTTACAAATTAAAGACAAATAGACTAGAAATGAAAACGTATTTTGATTCAATAAAATTCTGATATCAATTTTATAGATCATTGATTCTATTACAACCAGATTGAGCCCATACTTTCCAAAAAATCTAGTTATTGTATTGTTTCAAATAAAATATGAATATAACTTGGTATTTCGATTGCTTCCCAATTTCTCTGAGTTATTATTAGAGCTAGAACCAGCTGAATTCTCCCCATTCAATTTTGATTTAATATTGAACATTCCACTGCATCATTAATCTCCTGAGGTGAGGTGAATACGATACTACCCTCCTGTGGGTGACGTGCAAATAACTAATTAATGTCAAATGTCACTGGATACAATAAAGTTGGAATCTAATTATATTTTGGCTGTAGCAATTAATTTTAATTAGAGACAATGCTTTGTTTTTAAATGACGTTTGCCGTCAAATAAGAAAAGGCGTCCTCTTTGACGGTTGTAAAAGACGAGTAAGAATATTTTAAACCTCGGAAAGATGCATGCAGCCTTCAACTTGCTTGAAATATAATCATGCAGGTGCTTATTTCTCAAGTTGCGTTATGACACTTTGTCTATTGAAGGAACAATAGACAAAGACTCATTTACTGCAGCAAAAGCATCTTCATTTCAAACAAAAGACATTCATGTATTGCTTTACATAGGCCTCCCGCAAACGTCGCCACATCGACCGTCTATGTAGTTCGGTCCTCTAAGTGCCACATCTACCAGTCCTGTGTGATCCAGTCGCCAAGAATCGCTACGTCGAGCACTCCTGTGTGGTCCGGTCCCCCAAACGTCGCCACATCGACCAGTTCTATGTGGTCCGCTCCCCTAAGCGTCTCCACATCTATTGGTACTATGAGGTCCGTTCCCCTAGAAGTCGCCTCATGGACTCAGCTCAGTCCTAGGTGGTCCAATCCCTCTAAAATCGCCCCATCGAGCACTCCTGTGTGGTCTAGTCCTATCTTTGGTTCATTCATATCTTTGATATTATTAGTATTACCATTTGTATTGTGTAATCCTCTACTTGCTTCAATAGAATATTCGACCAAATTAGACGAGATTGAATGAATAAGCAAATTAATTCTCCAATATTTCAGTAAACTCCCTTCAAGGTGCCTTTGAAGTTATTTAGATTCTTGTTTGACGTTTGCACGTCAGTTAAAGTTCTTTCATTCAACTTGTAAATGCTTTGCTTACTCGCCTAATTTAACTTTTCAATTCAAAATAATTTTCTGAGGGATCCAGTGATTATCTGGGATTTAGTTTCAAGACAAAGTTCCAAAGGAACAGTTGTTCTAGAGTATCTTGAAGGGTGCTAATTAGGTACTAGCAGTAGCACAATGCAAAACTTAATCTTATTATCAGATAAGGGCTTACGCTTAAGCAATAGAGGCTTAATTACTACAGGATGAGAAAACATTTCTACATCAGAATTCGTCTGACTCTAATATGAGTCGTAAATTGAACGTATAATGTTTATTGAAAGCTACAACTTTCCTATTTCCGATACAGTTCATATGAGTGCGACTGTCGTCCACCAAGTTCCGTACAGCACCAACTATCAATGCATGAATGTGAAATTGAATGTATCGACGTCATCTACGTGAACATTAGTACCTTTGCTCAAATTCTCACAATCGGACTCTTTGAGCTCTGAAAGCTGTAACATTCAAAGAAATTCCATTGCAAATTTAATGTGTACGTTATATTTCGCTCGGATGCATAAATCCGGGAACTAATATACATCACGGAACTGTATTTGAAATTGAGTGGGGACTAGGAATAGTATGAAGTCCCAATACTGGTGACAGCAATGAACTACCAGGATATAAATCAATACTGAACGAAGTACTAAAAATAATTTCATTTGTAATGATATTGGGCTTGATGCTGTGGTTCCGCTGTTAATTTTCAATGTTCTCCTACATATTATATGTATAATTTGCTTTAAGTTTTCAGTAAAGCACTTTGAAAACCAGATTAATTGGATTTGTTTGTAACTTTTTCGCCATAATTCCATTTTTAAGGGCTTTTATATTGACTACAAGCCCAACATACTGAAGAAAAACAGCCCCACCTTCATTGATGAAACGTTGCATGCAATCAACCTGTCATACACTAATTAGATTAAATACACATACTTGTTATTAATGTAGAACATCGTCGACGGAAACCGGTTTGTAACACAATGTTATGGACAGACCAATTTCAAGGCCTCATCACGGTCGTCGTTACCAGTGTTGCCAACACGACTAATACAAAATATGCCAAATTGCTATTAAAATTATGCCAAAATTATACTAAATGCTATGAAACTATGCTAAAATATTATGCTAACATTCTACAATGCAAAATAAAACGTCTTTTAATTTTGAAACTTTAATAATCAAGAAAATTCGTGTAAGAAGCGTCAAGAAACAAAAAATATAATATATAATCAACAAAATTCTTCGGACAGACGCCAAGAAATATAACAAAATTTTAATCAATAATAATATTATTAAACAAAATATCAATATCTTGGTCTTCATCGGCAGCTGATGCTACCGAGGAAGACGTGGAATTTTCGGAATAACACTCCTTCGTACCTATGGAGCGCAGTACACTGTCAGGAACTATGTAGGAATAACAGCATTTTCCTGCCATCTTCAGCCCGAATCTGATGTATAAAATTGAATTTAAAGTTTTCACCGACAGACGGTTACGTAGTTTCGTTTTTACTATATTCATTTGACTGAAAACGCGTTCAATGTCCGCGTTAGAATGTGGTAGTGATAATAACGACATGGCTAAGCGAGATAACTCTGCAAAGGGGTTATTGCCAGCTGCATCTTTATAATTAATAACTTCATTCCAGAATTCTACGGTGGAAGACGTGCATTCCCATTTCACGTGTACTATATTTCTCCATTGAGACATGAGCCTGTCTATTGTAGATGCATCCATTCGGAATTCTTTGGCAATATCAATTAAAGAAGGTTTAACTACTTTTAAAGTTTCTTCTACCGAAAATAGAGATACTTTTTCAAGTATGGTAAAATTAATTGGCAATCTAGATCGCAGCTCTGTAACAAGTTTCAGTGTAAAATTCAGGCAACGTTGACGTAAATTATTTTCGACTTCAGGTAGAAGGTTATATTCCCGTAATTTTGTTTCAAAAACATATCCCATGTATGGTTTAGGATCCAAATAACTTTCTATATTTTGTGTAAAAATATCAACTCTTGCTGTTGGGTTCAAGATACGCCGACCTGTAGATTGAACTAAGGAACACAAATCCTTGTAGAGTTTTGTTGGGTCAACATTGTTGCTTTCAAACAGCTTGTTCACAGCTTGAACTTCTTCCAAGATCGGTTTTAAATATAATAAATATAAATGATTAACAGGATCGTTGTACATGTTGTACAGTGTTTCTGCCATATAACAGTGGTTATCACGCCTGGCAACTTCAAACAGGAGTTTCAATTCCACCCACTGCTCTAAAATACGGTTGACTGCTGGCTCAATTGATATCCATCGGGTGTTGCACATCTGTGGGATTAGCAATGGTTCGGAACCGCAATTAATTGTTTGATATATACTCTTGTAATATAATCGACGGTTCGAAGAATGACTAAACCAATTGTAGGTTTCTCTTATAAGAAATTCAACATTACGTGGTAGAGTCTCTTCTGAGGCATGAGATAAAGCCAACTGTAATGAATGGCACACGCAACGAACTAAAACCAAATTTTCATTACCAGTTTCTTTTTTTAATAAAGCATGAACTCCGTTGTTAATACCTGTCATCACTGTAGCGTTATCAGTGCCAATGCCGATCAATTTTTTTATTTTAATATTCAGAGCTAACAACAATCCTTTAATACCGTTAACTATGCTATCTGCAGTGCCATCTTCAATCTCGACCAAACCCAAGAATGTGGATATAATAGTTTTTAAAGATCGGCTAAAATATCTGATTGATATTCCCAACATTTTGCTTACAGAAATATCCGTAGACTCGTCAAGCAAGAGACTGTACTCTTGATCTCCCAAATCTGACACAATCGTTTCGACAAAATGAGGCGCCAAAACATTTTTTATGATGTTTGTGCATTTTGTGCGATGGATTCGCAAATCCCCACTCTTGCTATCACCGAATCGCTGTTTACATAATTCTGATAAGTGATCGACAGCCATAATCGAACAATGTGCGCACACAAACATAGCTAGCGAGGATTCTGCTGTCTGTGTATTCAGATCCTTTTTTATTTTGGGAAAATTAATTATTCTTTGACTCTTCACGGGTTCTATAGCTTTTTTATGTTTTCCTGATGAAATATGTAACTTTAAAACAGCAAGTTTTGCAACCATCTCGCACTTGCAGTACTTACAATAGGCCTTCGTTGTATCATTTTCGACAGGTTGTATCCAGGCCTTGAAATCCGACATTCGCTCCCAGTCTGATCGGTAATGCTGACTATATTTAGGTGGCATATTATTACAAGCTGGATATGGGATAAATAAATAAATTACTACCAATCGGACAATTATTACAAATATATTTATTTATTTATTAACGCTTAGATATCGCACTTCTAGTTCCCTTCGATTCGCTTAGTTGTATCGCCAAAATCAGACTGACTTCATCGCGGGTCAGCACTGTGCTTTTATACCGCCAATATTCACGAACATTCTGGCGATGTGTAGAACATAAACAAAAGAGGCACTACCAAGCAATACAAAAGTAGTAGGCAAAAAAATAATAATAACCTACTTGTACCGAATAAAGAAATAGGTACTTTATGCCCTCGGCGTACGGTCGAAATTACAATGACAACTAACTTCAAAGTAATAATAATAATGACATGCTTCTCGAAGCGCAAACACACTGTAATCACGTGCTTTCTCGAAAGATCTCGTACCTACGACGTAACAATATTAACAAGACGTATCAATCACTTTATTTATTAATGGATGAAATATTTTATAAACAGTAAGAACTTTCTTTCAGTAGCAAGTACCTACCCAGTATAGCAGTTTACTCCTATCTAACTTCTTTTTGTATAGGTAAGTAAAAGAAGTGAAAAAACGCTGTTTGTCTATTTTATATTAAATGAAGTTTGTAGGGGAGCCCGGGAGGTCCCGAGATAGAAGGAATACAAATTTTCAAATTTAATTCAATATACCATAGACAAACAACATTTTTTCACTCCCTCTTAAAATTACGCGCCGTACAGTGGGACTTAGAAACTAGAAAAAGAAATATTCATTAAATAATTATGGTTATATGCTAAAAAATATGCTATATGCTAAAAGACAAATAATTATGCTAACCAACGTAAAAATATGCTAAATTTAGCATAAAATATGCTAAATTGGCATCACTGGTCGTTACTCAACATTGCTGTCATTGTACTCCAGCTAAATGTAGTTTGAATGTTAGACTTTGATTTGATAAAACTGACATACCTGGAAATAAATGCACTGAATTTTTTTTCCTGAAATTTTATTTTGGAGACGTGAAGTTCAATCGAATAAAATACCCTTGTGAGTTAGAAGTTTTTGTTTGCTTAGAAGCAAAAAGTTAGAAAAATCGTGATCGATTAAAGTATAAAAAGATGAAGTGAAATATTTTGTTGATCTAAGTACACGGACTAACAGAGAAGCACGTCCATTTTCAGACACCTAACTACATACTAACTAGATATTTTAATACAAGCTTGTACCCTGAACAATGGTTATTGAGCAGGCGCCAACGCCGGCCGCCTCGTTCAAACAAGAGGTTTACTAACATTTTCATTGAAAATATATTTACATAATCATAATAAATTTGCATGCAAGACTACAGCAAAAATCCTCTTTCAACCCACGTGCGAGTTGGTCTTGTTTTATTTTAAAACAACAAACAGATTTTTTGTACTGCTATTGGACAAACACAAAGCAAATATCAGAGCCGCCAGTGGACATTGAAATAGATCAAAAGCATGGAATTTTATTTCAGCGGGGTTATTTAGGTTGTGCGTCTGATTAAAAAGTCCCCGTGTCAACGGGTGATATCGACATATCAATAATGCACAATATATTTGCACATTCGTGTTCGATACGAGTGCCGATGTGGGGTGTAATAAAACTAGCAAAGCTTTTTGATAGGTTAAGGGTTCCGTGATATTGAAGTTGTGAGTTTATTTTGTAATGGATGCTTCATTTTATCATGAAATAGTATCTATCATGTTCTTTTCTTCTCGTTTCTTTCTCTTATCCACGACTGAACGGAGTTGGTGTATAGGGCGAGAGTTGATTTTTGTGCATTTATCTCCAAAAGAGTTTTCTTTGTCAAATTTTAATCAAGTAGCTGTCGTTGAAATTACGATTCCGTCTATATCATTAGCAGTTACAACAGCCATGAGTGCAAACAAAATGTCCGCTGCTAAAACTGATGCGCCCCCAAATGTAATAAATCGAAACAATATAAAGATACCTGCTGGTCCGTGATTGGTACCGTGTTCGATAAATGACGATACATTCCCCCTATCACATGGGACCTACTAGAATAATGGCATACTGTAATACAAACAGCGAACTGACTTACATAAGTACAAATATATTATACTACATATCGGGCTTACCGTTTAGGGCTTATTGGCATGACAATCATTTTGTAATTATCGTCTATTTTTGTGGTGGAAAGAATAAAATGAAATATTTTTATCAAAGGCAGTAGTGGTGGCTAGTAACTTCGTAAAACAAATTGTAAGACACGGACTTAATTCTATTAGCTCTGCAATAACACTGCATTGTATAATGTGCTAGCTGTTTCATTTTATGAAAAACTATTATGTAGTTTATTTGTAGCACCTAATTATAAAATATCGGCTACAGAGTAACACTGGTATCTGTCCAATCGAGATCTTTCACCTAACGTGTGTCTAATCATAATAATACAAGACTATTATTGTCCCACTGCAGGGTAAAGGCTTCTTCTCATTCAAAGAAGAGGCGTGAGAACGTGCGCTTACGATGCTTTTATTTTAAACACTATTTACATAAACGTTTTAACAGTCGCTGCAGTCTTGCAATGTAATTTAAATATTATACTATTCTTTCTTATCCGTATTTAAAGTTATGGAAATTTTATCGATTGGTATTTCCAAAGCAATTTTTAATATTAACATTTGTACAGCTTTTTTCTTTGTTTGGATTTTATGGTTGGGTTTTCTTTTGCTTGAACTTTGAACCAATTTTGATTGTGTCAAAGTTGGATATCCTCAAAAATTTCTTACAAAGCAGTTAAAAGTTTTCCAACTTACCTGCGTTAATTGTATGACTGTTGATCGCATCATCTTGAAGCATGTCACATGTGATTGCAGAAGACATATTGGAAACTAGCTTCTGCCCGCGTCTTCGTCCGCGTGGAAGGCAAGTACACTTATATCCTGGCACTCACCAATAGTGTAGCTTCCTATCAGTAAAATAATATTTTTAATCGGACTAGTACTCTCAGAGATTACCGTTTTATAAACATAGAAGTTTATCCGTTTATATTCAATGCGATTACAATAAATCTGAAGAGATTTTTCTTTGTTTGTTAAAACGCGCTGATCTCTGGAACTATAACTGTATTTTTTTCGTATATGATAGCCAGATTCATGAGGAATAGTAGGAATAGGCTGTATTGCATCACACAACGACCTACGGGAGCGGAGCAATACCTTAAGACACATCCGAACGCGAGTAAAAAAACCACAAGGACGCAATGAATAACGCAGGCAGAAGTAGTAGTAGTATAAAAATAAAGTTCCAAAAATGTTTAATGGCAACCTGGCACCAAAATAAATTCCCAATATAATGCGGAATCCTTCAAGCCTCACTCCATTTGCGTCCCGCCTGAAGCTGGGACCCACGCCATTCGGTGTAACGAACTCTTCGTGATGAATTATTAACCAATTTGTACTTTTTGCTTCCACTGATTGACTGTTATGACACACATTCACGCGTACAGTTTTTTACTAGAACGAGATGAACTAAATTACAGTTTACACGTTCACGCATCATGTGAGGTGTTAATTATGATGAGATGTTTAGAAAACTTATGTTTTTTAATCGGTTGTTTGACTGTGTTGGATCAAGATTCACTGTCCGAAGAATTTACTGTCATTTTCTTGTGTTTAGCTTTAGATTTAGCTTGGTTGTACCTGTCAATGAAGTCATCTGTAGCTCTCGAAGTAGATGCTGAATATGTTTTGGATTGCCGGGAATTTGATAGATCTGCCGAGTATCAATAAAATATAGGTTAAATATGATATTATAAATGTAGGTACAAGATCGACTAAGGAGCTCATATGGCATCCACATCGTAGTCAGTGGGACCCGGTCACGGTGGATGGATGGCAATGCTGATTCCTTGGGCCAAGAAAAGGCCAGCTCTCACTCATGAAGAATCACACATAAAGATCAAGTGCTTGGTGACCAACCTATACCAATTAAATCTAAACATGTTTTAAACTTAGCCGCATTGTGGTACTAAAATTTATCAATTTCCACCAGCTGCACCTGTATAAAACATTCCAATTCTTTCATTACATAGCTCGTCGTCCGTTGAAAATTGTAAAGTTTCATTGGAAACTGATTAGTTCAGATCCGGAAACGATTTCAAGAGACTATAAAAATGTAAAGAGAAGGCCATTACTGCCACTTGCTGCTAGATGTTAAGAGGAATCGGACGTCGTATCGGAAAAGCAATTAAAATCGGAAACGGGAATTGTGTTGTAAGAAGACAGAATAAGTTTTTGCAGATAAAACAGACCTAATTACTGAGCTTAATTAGGTATACTTTTGAGTAGACAAGGTTTTTGTTTTGCGCTAATCCGCATTGAACAACATTTCTTGTGCATGCTGTGGTCTCCTATGAGTGAAGGAGTACACCTGCATAATACTTTTGTTGTATTGTTTTTAGGTCATGATTTGTGTATATTATCTTTTGTTGGAGATCTTAAATAAATAAATAAACAAGTGTGGTGTCTGTGGTGATCAATGCTCGTGCCTTTTCTGTATGAGAAAAGGTCTTTTTTTACAGAGCAAATAGAGCAACATAAAAAGGCACATATCATTAATTGTTGGTAACCCTTTTGTTCTAAAAACAAACATAAAACATGTTTGTTAAATAAAAACGTACATGCATTAGACAATGGCTTTACGCTCATTGAAAACATAAAGCCCACGAGCCATGTCAACATTTACACCACAACAAAAACCATTGCCGAAACCAGTTACAATTAACAATTTAGTTGCTCCCATAAAAATCGCAATTTCTTGCCCATGTCTGTTCGTCACACTTGTTTTCTAAACATGTTTGTGACGCCAATTATTAGGGTGAAGCCACACGAACGTGATTTTGTGAGTGGAGACTCGCGTTTTTTGAGCTGTTTAACTTTGTACTGAAACTGACAACTCATTTTGTGTCGCCGTATGAACGAAATAGTTTTTGAGTTATGAGTCACGTAATTTCTGCTACGGTCGGTTTCATACAAGGCTCCTGTTTCGTCGACGCAAAATGAGTCGCCAGTTTCAGTAGAAAGTAAATTACGCGGCTCAAACAACGCGACTCCTCAACTCACAAAATACGTACATGTGGCCTCGCCCTTATCGTCTACGAACAGATGTTACAAGTTTTTACTAAAGATATTAAACAAATAGAAAACACGTGTATCGCTAAGCATGATAACACCACATTTGGACGCGTGAGGCTAACCGCACAATCGCTTGCTAATTATACCTTTATTGTTTTTCATTAACGTGTGGTTTTAAAAAATTGCTTCGTTAACCTAATGGACCTAAACGCGACTGCTACGTTAGAGGTCTTAGATTCTCAGGTCGAGCAAAGTGTTTTTGGGGTTTTCTATGAAATTCTCAGCAGCAGCTCGGAGTTAGGATTTGTGCCCGGTTAATGGCAATAGGTTCACCCCCTATTATATTGGACCTCAACGTACCGAAGGATGACGCTAGAAGCAGGCCGCTTCCAACCGGTCTTTTTGGAAATTCCTCACTTGAATAGCCTTCCCACATAGGGAGGAAATGAGGCCTATGTCTAGCAGTGGACGTCCTGCGGCTGTTATGATGATGATGATGATGATGAAACATACAGACGAACTGTAGATACATTGGTACACCTCTGCCTAACCCTTCGGAGAACACAGGCGTGATGTTATATATGTTGGACGCATGAGGCTAACCGCACAATTGCTTGCTAATTATACCTTTATTGTTATTCATTAACGTGTTGTTTTATGGATGTAAACCAGTAAACAGCTGGTTTCTGTTAACGCACGAGGTAAAGTTTTTGTTTGTTTGGAATTATAAGCGGTGTTCAACAATGGAAATGTTTATGAGCTCTTGTTTATGTTGGTTTACAATTACATTGCTGGTAATGAGGATCTGTGAGGGTCTTATTATTTGGACGGTTCTGGCCGGTTGATAATGGCTGGCGAAATGTAGGTGGGAAAGGGTAAATTTTCGTAAAAGCGAAGCAGGAATTGCTTTATTATATTTAGTACATTATTTACAAATTTTATAAATAAGATAAAAATAAATGAAGACCTCAAAACACAATGTCATCAAAAAAATCCAAAATATACATATGCCTAAGCGACTGACGGGATTGCCACATTGAAAGGCAACATTTAGTCTATACAAGAACCAACCGTTTGAACAATTGACAATGGGCGCACGGACCCCACGACCCGACGGTTTCCAACCCCAAACGGATAGAAAATAGTATAGTTACAATAGGTAGTACAATATAGGTATGCCTATACCAACAACTTTGCTTTTCTGAATTGAACACCATCTATCATCACACGTGTATTAAAAATAACTGCAGTGCGACTATATTATTTGGCAATAGTAGGTGACCTACTAAATGACTATGCCATTTTTAGAAGCCGGTAGACACACATACCATCACTCCTGTATTCCCCGAAGGGTTAGGCAGAGGTGTGCCAATTGCCACCCATAGTTCGCTGGTATGTTTAGGTCCCATGTAATACAGGCGAGCCTATTTCCTAGCTTCGAGCTGCTACTGAGAATTTCATAGGAAAACCCAATAACACTGCTCGACCTGGGAATCGAACCCAAGACTTCTAGCATAAGCTGGTACAGTAGCTGTCGACCGAAGTTTCGAAAAGAAGCCAGTGGGAATCGATTCCCACTGGGAATCGAGTTGTATGGAGGCCTCGCTACTGGGAGGGACAACCCCTCCCAACCCTTTGGGAAAAACTGAAATATTCGTAAGTTATGCATTATGTTTACCTGTCATGTTTTGGTAATATTCTAAGAACCGTTTGTTTACTCCACCGTAACATTCTGAAATAAAAACACACAATAGCATCGTATTTTCCTTGTAATACCTTGTTTGAATACTTTGTGTACTTAAACCAAGTTACACAAGTGGACTACAAAGATAAAGATAATCTATTTTGTGAAACATGAGTAAAAAGGACATTGTCGCTATCTTTAGTGAGCCTGTCTGTCTGGCTCTCCAGCAGTGGACGCCGATCAGTTGATATGGTGATGATGATGATGATGATGAAATAATTAATAAGGTCCAGGAGTGGACAGTGACGTCTTGCGGCTGATATGATGACGATGATACTAAACACGAACATAATACTCTTGTTATATTGTTTTTATGTCATGATTTGTGTATATCTTTTGTTGGAGATCCTAAATAAATAAATGATAAAAAAAATTAAGTACTTAGCTATTTTTATTTTTATATTCTGCTTTGGTGCCAATCAGGCATACGGCCCGCCTGACGGTATCTAAGCGGTTCATGTTTTGTGATTTAGGTTATGGCTTATATTTTTTTTACATGTTGTAACGCATAAGTGTATTTAACAGTAAAATTCTATGAAATGAAAATCTAAACATTTAAAAGCTCACCATGTAAATCTGAAGAAATGTCACAAATATGTATGTGTATTTTATTTCATGTCGGTAGGTACCTACTATTTATAATTTAAGTGTATAACCGACCGACAAACTCTTCAGGATAAACAAATATTTTATTGTTTGCATCTCACAAGAGTTTACCTCGTGGGCGTGCCCTTGTACTCATCCATAATTCCAGAAAACATATACTTACCTTATTAACAACCTTACTGATTTCCACACAACTTTGAACCCTATCCTTGTGAGGACGAAGGTATATTTTAACTTGATAAAAAGCCCCAGGCGAATCTACACTGTATTACGCTGGAACTAAAGGACACGATTCTGGTCCTACCCACGTGTTTTCGTATTTTGTGGTACAGTCGAACACACAAGTTGAACTCCAAATATAGTTTGTTCTTTTGCAATTTTGAATGAACGACTACTGTGAGCCGTATTTAGCAGTTTCGTTAGCGAACTATACGTATGTATTGGTTGATCGAACAATGTTAAAGTAAGTAATAAATGTTACATACGAAATTAAGTGAAGGTGCAGTTATTCTAGTCGTTGGTATTTTTATTTCAAACTGCACCTTTAAACCGCTAACTGTATTTATAGAAGTAGCGACCTATTCCGGCTTCCTACGTTTTCAATTTGCGAAAAGTCACTTTGTTTTATTGAGATTTTCATAAATAGCTCCTACCTATGCTTTCCGACATTTTCGTACACCACAAACCAAAAATCAGCCAAATCGATCAAGCCGTTCTCAAGTGATTCTCACCTATAAATATGCTGGTTGTACTTAATTAGCTTGCCATGCAAATTCCACCTCTATTAGCGGTAACATAACACGAACCGTTTATGGGATACGCCCATACTTAATTAAACAGTGGGTGTCTATGACCTTGAGTAGTATAATGAATGACTCTTAAATCTGCCACGATGCGCACGCGCTGATAATATGCTAAACACCTCATTGACCTATCTCAGTTGACTCTTTTAATTAGCGTAGGAGGAACAAAGTCACGCCGCGCGCCGGTTTTATCGATACCTGACTTATTTTGTTTCAGAATTTGCATTACTTACTTGCAAGAAGAAAATCAGCCGTGCGATTCTCTAACATATTTCAACGCTGCGCTCGACGTCGAGCTCGTCGACGACACTACTGTCAAATCAACTTTACGCACAACGCATAGAATTGATTTTACCGAAGTTCCGTCAACTAGCTTGACGTCGAGCGCAGCGCTGAAATATGTTAGAGAATCGCACGGCAGGTGTCAATGCCAATATGTTTTTTTTTTAATCTGCTAGTCTCCAAAAATAAGCAAAGCACTATTAAGATTCATTTTGTGTTGGTAAACAATTTTAGACCCTATCATACCTCTACACAGCCTAATTTAAATCTCCACAATACTTTTTAACATTCAACATGACCATATTGTTCAGCAATAACAGCGGGGCTAAAGTTATATGGCTTGGAAATTACAACTGCCCGTAATTTTCTTTTGCTTTATAATCACAATACAAAGACGTCGAACTGCTTTTGTATTTAGAAACAAAAGATTTGTAATTGCCCACTTTATTACTTATCATTCAGTACGAACACGAAACGCCATCGTCACCTTAAAAGCAGCCAAGGTCAAGTAGGACTGAGCTAGCCGTGTCAGCCTCATGTCGAACGGATCATGGGTTAAATCAACCACAAGATGGGTCCCAGAAAACGTCCAGAGATATCGTGGCAGACCCATAAGATGATTGCTCAACACTAACTTCTATATATAGATGACACTAACTTGATAGAGGGGATTGGAAAGGAGAAAGGGAGTCTTTTGCCTTGCAGTGGGACAACACAGGCTTAAATAAATACATTAAATAAAGATCAAGTGTCATTTATCAATTCATAATAATCAATTTTAGTCTCAAACCTGCAAGATCGATTTTTCCAAAAGCGTATGTAGACAAAAACAAGAATATCAATTTTGCGAAGCCTTATTCTGTCAGTCAAAAATATTCCTTAGCGACAGTACAGCAAACTTAGTTAAAAGTCTCTGCAGTAACTGCACGAGCTGGTTTCCAAGCGGCACGTTTTACTTATGCACCATTACCTTCGCAACACCCAATATGTTGCATGCAGTTTCAAACTGTATCCACGTATTTTATGTTAGTATTACTTGAGCTGCAGAAAATGTATCCAAAATATCATAGGATTTTACGACGGTATTAAACAATGCTCTTTTGTAAAATCCAATGCAGTCTACGGAGAATTTTATTGTTTTCATGTTTGTTTGTAAAATTCTAATAGTGTTCTTAATCTGAAGAGTTCGAAGAACTATTAGCCTGATTTAGAAAAAATAATCACTACTCAAATATAGGCTATATAATATCATGCTACGATGGCATGCTCATGGGAGCGGATCAGTAACAAAAGGTTTAACGCGGTTAGTTATTACAATATGTTCTTGTTATTCATAAAAGATAGGATTTCACATCGGTTTTTGCTTCCTCTCTTGTTAAATATTTTCCCTAACGTATTATGCACCCCGTCTAGTTCAATCTAATGACACTGAATTCTCCTAAAATTGTCTTCTAAACACACTTTCATGGTGGTGTTGTATTAGCAATAATTAGTGTTATTGAAACTATTAATACCACAAGCCCTAAGTATGCTCTCATTCGCTATACCGTAATACCGATGTGCGATAGTGCTATTTAGACTTCTTTTATTTAATCGTTTATCACCGTTACATCTGCAGCCGCAACGGTACACCGCCATTTCACACTTGGCAGACCACTGAGCTAAGATCATATCATAACAGATGGTAAGACACAGTGTTTTGTGTGTGATGAATTTGAGGAATTATGTTGCTGGATTTATTACACAGTGCCAGGTGGTGGAAAACGGTTTAGTTCAAATATTTGATGGTGGTAAAGCGGAAAATTGTGGATGCATTTTAGATAGTGGTCTTAGGTAACAGAGTTGGTTAAGTTTAAATTAAGTGCTTATTTTTTATATCATAGCATCAACAGAGAAATTTATCAACCGCATTATCAAAAAACTGTTTTTGACATGTGATTATAAACGAATCACTGTGATCGTATTAAAATTGTAGTCTGCCAAAAGAATAGAGATCCGACGTGATGACGTGATTGATGAACATCCAATGTGATGGGGGCACGGAGTAATGGGGGTTATTGCGTAAAAAATACACAACGTGAAAGGCTTACACTTGACCTTGCAAAAACAAAGAGTCTTGCCCAAGACATCCGTGTTTAACGTGTAACTAAGCTTAGTACACTCTGGCTTTACTCATTCTGAATTCCTATCCTTTGACACAAAGAGAAAATGGCCCTTTGAATTATCAAGTAAATCCCTTTGTATGACCAAATCTTTTAAATGTGGATCAAATTCTCTCCAAGCACATTTATTTTCGTCTTAAAACGGTAGAAAATAAACGCTTTGTTCTTTATTTTTTCTGCTGTGTTTATATTTAGTATTATACGATTGGGAAGGGGCTGGAAGTACAATGTTGTGTAATAATCTGTTACTAATTGCTAATTGCAATGCTAATTTAACCAAAGTAATCAGTTTAGGTAACTTAATTGTTTCAGGAACACAGATTGCTACAACGGCTACATGTTTTAATCAGTTTAAAAGTTTCACTAGTAGCTTCATCGCTGGTATTCTCTGAGAGTGGTTGATTATCAGAAAATGTGAAACGAGACGTCTTCTTCCTGCCAGATGTCTAACAACATGATAAAGGAAGTTAGAGAACTGATGCGTACAATAGCGGAATAAGTAGCACAGGACAGGTTGCATCATGAATGAGTTGATTCATTGATAAGCTACGTTGCCTGTATCCTTTGTCAGTCCACATACGATACCGTAGCATAACGGGATTTCATTGACAAACTGAACAATAGTGCGACGCGAGCGCAACGTGCTAGC
Organism: Caradrina clavipalpis; assembly: GCA_932526535.1. Lineage (NCBI taxonomy): Eukaryota > Metazoa > Arthropoda > Insecta > Lepidoptera > Noctuidae > Caradrina > Caradrina clavipalpis. The sequence continues at coordinate 1,643,750 of OW052096.1, forward strand.
TACGCAGCTTTCTATATACGCGGTAGTAAATCGCGACTGTACTAAAACTGTCACATAGGGCTATCTGAAGTCGCGAAATAATATACTGTGGGTTTTACACTACAGCACTGGTGCTCTTCTAACGCAGATTGTCGAGATAAAAGCCTCGAGTGTGTGAACAATGTTTGACCGCAAAATCTTCACCGACCCGCTAATTATTAACCACTTTCACTAAATAAGTGTATATTGTGTATTTTTTCACAGGACTCTCATTTTCATGTCTTGTGGACTGTCGCTTTCAATGCTGACCGCATTTCCTATTGTTATTATTCTCAATTCTAAGAGCAATTAAAATGTTTTTGTTTTTGTGTGAAACTTCTCTACAGTTTCCTTTGTTCTACGCTTGAATATTTCTCTTTGGAACAATAAAATGTGGAATACTGAACTCGTGTTTGTTGGTGTTTATTTTTTATAACTAATTTCTGTCCGTGACTCCATTTGGCTGTGAGCAAATCATATTTTATGTTACTTTTGTTCTCATTGTTGGAGGCGTATTGTTTTTTAGTGATATGAGTTGTCTGAATATAGAAATTATCTTTGAATTCTGAGTAATAAAAATATGTTTGTATTATTACCATTCATAAAAACGATTTATTTATCATACTCCTTTATTTACTGTCACACTGGGTAACTTTGAAATTACAAGAGAAAAAAAGAACACTTTTGTTATCAAAGTTGAACCTCCATGCTAATGCCAAAAGAAGAATTTTTAAAATTTACTATATTTCGGCCTCTTAATGTCCAAGCCGAGATTACCCAATTAGATGGAAGTTGCGTTGTTGGGCTCACTGTTAACATCTGCGCTACATGGCCCCGAGATACAAAAGAACAAATGACGCATATTTTATATTAATATTGTCCAATCTTCTGTCGGCATGGGCTACACAATAAAAGCATCATGTGCTGGTACAAAGATTGATTAGCCAACGAGCATTTGCGGTTAATCTATTAATGTCCGATGACAATGTCGTTTTTTATCATTTAAATATTCAGCCGGTCCATTCTATAGAAAATCTCTTTCAGTGAATTTGGGCGAAGTCATCTTGATATGACCTGTCAACCCACCTAATGTCAAAGTCAGAGTCAAAACATTTATTTCAATTTATTACTTTTGATTCTCAAGAAGTCGGTTAGTAAAAAAGTTGCAGCCCGTTCCTAAACGACAATATAAGTACAGGCGTCCTCACAATGTTTTCCATCACCGATTTCAGTGATGTCCAAGATAAACTTAGAAAGTATGTGAAAATAAAAAGTCACTTTGGTAGTTGGAACTTGGAACCCAACACGAAAACTCATACATGATGTGGTTTTTTTGTTACTGAATAATAAATGACATTAGTACCTCCTATTTGCAAGCACCCAATGCAAGTTCGCAAGTATAAAGTCAAGATAGTTAGCACAATAAGTACCTAAATTCAAAGTGCTAAGTGCTTACTAAACTACCCAAGCTACCTTTACAGTGCAAATTGGCGCAGTGGTCTTTGCACTTACGTTTGCTGAGAATTATTCCCTAGACTTTGGTGCAGCATCCGATGCGAACTTGCGATACCAACTTACAAATACTTGTTGCAATTTTATTTTGCTTAAATTCGATAAAATATTATCGGAATTGGAACGTATTGGGAAAAGTTAGTAGAGAAATATCACTCGCTATGGCTTTGTACACAATAAACATGATATTGTATAATCCAGCTTCTTAAACTTCTTGGTATAAATACAAAAGCTAGTGGGGATGGATAGATGGATGTTTGTCACTTATTCATACGTTACGGGCTAAACATTATAAGCTGGAATTTGGCACACATAATGAATATTGATCTAGTTTAATACATCTACCCATACCAATTTTTACCATTTTTGCGTTGGATTGGGGGATGATTTAGTAGGTAAGTACGTATATCTTAAATCTACGCAGACTAAGTAACGGGTGAAGCTGGTTACTTCGTTAACTAGAAACGAAGAGGTTCGTGCTCATCATGAATTGAACGTTCCTCGAGTGTTTTAATCGAGCAGTTCTAACCAAATGCTCCATGTTGTCCTTCGTAACCTTTAAAAACAGTCTAACCTTTAAATATTGATAATTAGGTTGTGGCGTCCTGATATTTGGCCATATCTTATGAAACTGGACGCTGACCCCAACGTGGGAAACGACTGCCATAGCACCTATAAATTAAAACCCCACTCGAAAGGTCGGCAAGACTTGAAAGACAGGCCATTCCATCAAATAGCGTAGAAAAAACATCTCGTTAGTTAATGTGACATTTTGATAGCAAAATTTTGTTGATATTTATAACGGACAGCTTGTGTTATAAATGACATTCTTAATTTATAGTGTGGCCAAGTATTTAGGTCGTCTTGTGAATCGTGGAAGTTGTTTAAAACTCATTAAGAATTTGTAAGATGAAAAAAGAAGTTGAACTGGTTTAATGACCTTCAGTAATTTGCGTTCAAGAATACAAAAAAAATGGGTCGATATAAAAGAAACTAAGAGCAACAACAACACACACACACACAGACACAGAGGGTCAACTTGCAGAACACTTTCTGCAAGTTGACCTGAAGCCATATTGTGATGTAGGTACTAGCTTGTGCCGATTTAATGTCTATTATGTTAATTTAGTCAAGTATTAATAAATCTTATGAATATATGCCTATGGCACTCGGCAATAAGTAGCTTTCTAGCAGTGAAAGATTTTTGGATTTATTTAGACCCATCTATCTTACACTCGCATTGGAAATATTAAAATTACTGCATAAACTGTTGTAATATTCTACTATTATGTATCTTTAAAAAGAAAGAAAGTTACATTATTATGGTGGTTGACAATCACCACTCGGGTAGAGCCAGGTCGCAGATAATTTCACAGACAAGCGTGAGAAGCAATTGAGGGGTACATAATGCGACCAAAGACGTCCTAAGCCACAACGCTTTGTGTACTAACTGTACTAAGTATAATTTCTCAGTAGAAACTAATTCCGTACCAAAGCTTGTGTGGTCTAGTAATTAACTAGACTCCCGTGAGCTACTAACTAGTAATCCCACTGTAACATCACGGTTTATTCATCGAAGGGTTAACCAGAAGTGTATGGTACAACCACATTTCGCAATTTTCGTCTCGTGTAATAGGGGAGTCTATTGCTATAGCCGGGTACGGTACGGTATGAATCCAGACACCGAGCTTGAACCGTGAAATTTTTAATGGAAGAATGCAATGACGTTTGGGTCAACCTTTGTACCAGAGCGTCATATGTAACATTCAGCATTAGCGCTTTTGATCACTGTAACCAGACCAACAAACTCCACACCTAAGACGGCCAAAGCAAAAATAAATTCCCCAGCTAAGGATTCTGAGGTGATACCGATCTTCACTGCCTATGCGGTGTTTTTCCGCAGACCATGACCCACCCTTCATCTTGGGCCGCATGCCTTGTCACTTGTACTCTTGAGGACCCTATGACTGCGTCAGCGGATGGCGTTGCAGTAGGTACCTGAAAGTTGGGGCACACAAAAATAATGCCATTTCTACGCTAATTTCTCTTTAGCAGACCAAGAAGAAGTCAAGTCTATAATATTTGTTACTTAATATCCATCTCATAAGCTCACGTTTGTTTAACTTTTCTTATCTCATGTTTACCTAATAGAGGTGATTTACGAGCCCAGATTAACTCGTTCTAACTTATCTGAGGGCAATGACCTCATGTGGGTAGATCGATAATATACTCAACAATAGAATGTTAATGTATTAATAATGTTACTTGGTGGCATGTCGGCTAAAGGAATTCGAATACAAAGAGGAATATTTTTTTAAGGGCCTGGTTTAGGAACCCGCCATTGAACTGGCTTTAATTAAAATGGAATGTAAACGTAGGAAAGCAAATAATGGTTTAAATTATGCTAATTTTGTAGGAACGAGAGTCAAGAAGAGTGCCCAGTACTGTCTCCGTACCATGGATGTAAAGGTTCTGAAGAAGTCACAGTTGCGCATCAATTCGAGTTTAATTGTTAATAACATGTAATGGCAATAACCAAGATGTATGAGATAAATGTAGCAATCTGTAAACAAAGATATTCTGTCGTGTTCACGCTTGCTAACTAGTCGTAAATAAAGCAATTCTTCGTACTGTAAATAATGAACTAGATAACTTCCTCCAACAAGACTTCTGAGAAGCTGTGAAAGTTGTAAAAGCCTGCAAGAGATGGATTATTCCAAAACTCGTAGTTGCTCTCATAATTCATGCAATGAGCTGCAAACTGGGGCATCTTCACTCGTAACTCGGATTTAAAGTCGAAGCAAAAACCGAAAATAATTCTAAAATTAGCATTCAAAAGCTCAGTGTAGAAGATTGATAGCAAAAAAGATAAAAACGTTAAACAAATTGCGAAAAATACTCAACTCTTTATCTCCGCCTGCATATTTCAAAAGGCTTATCTTTTTGACTCACCCGTTTGATACCCCGTGAGGAATATAAATTAAAATTATTATGAAACAAAAAGTGTCACAGATTAGGCATTTCCTGCAATTTATAATGTTTGATTAAAATTTAAGAAGGTTTTTCCTGGAGAAGGCATCTTACGCTATCTTTAGATAACTTCATGAATTAAAAAGTGTTACCAACTTGAGATTTGCCCTGCAAGTAGGTACATTATGGTAGATATATAAATAATATTTCGCTAAAGCTCTAGTTCTTAATCAGTGGTCCGCTTACCACTGCTGGTCCCTAAAAGCATCAGAAGTTTTTCGCGACATCATCACATAATTGTAATTATTAATACTCTTGGCTTCGAATAATTTAAGACCTGTTTTAATTTATAGAAAACCTTACGAATAATAATTAATATTACCGCCAAACTGTTGGTGGTTCATGACACGACAATTTTTTTGTCCAATCGCCCTCTACAGTAAAAGTTTAATAACCACTGCACTATGGAAACTAATACTAGGAAAACCAGTAAGTTTCGCTAGTTCCTCGTCAGAGCATGTTCCACATTCATTCAAGAATAGGTCTGGTAACAAAGCACTTCCTTAATAGAGCAGCGTCCCCAAAAATAGAAACACCACATGGTACTTCAGTGGTGACATCACTATCTGCCCGTTTAACCCTAAATTGGCGGGACTTCAATTAGAAGATAAACAGTCTCACGAACACGATACAGAATTCTTAGACGTTGACTCAGATTCAGAAAAATAGGTCACGTACCGTAGTCTTCAGATTCTACACAGATGTCCCAAGATTTGTCTTTGAAGAAGGCACTTCAAAAACTATTGGACTGGTTTCAATTAATACGAAAATGTTGACCTAGTACTGTCCAGATGAATGACCATAACATATTAAGAAACAGGCCAAGTGCAAGTCGAACTCGCACACGAAGTGTTCTGTGTTACCGCACAATACAAGCGCGAAGCGTGATTTTTTTTTAATATATAGCGTGAAAACACTATTAATGAAAAAAAAAACGCTTCTTGTATGGGGACCTGCTTTCATTTTCAACTTTTATTTGTTGTTGAAGCAGCAATATGCATACACACTGAAAAATTCAACTCCCTACCTATTCATGAGATAAAGCTCGCTGACAGTCAGACGGACGGTCATCGGAGGCCAAGTAAGAGTCCTGTAGGCATTGTTTGGGTACGAAATCGTACAAAAATTATATCACAGAATTCCACCATTATATTTAATGTTATTCTTTGGACACTATCAAAGGCCGCTTGGTTTTCTTTTAAAAGCATTAAGCATACTTCTTTATATCCATTCCCTTTGAACTGAATTCAGAGATATTCTTCAGTAGGTACCTACCTATCTACAATGAAGAAGAATCATTTGATGGGCTTACATTTTTTACCGGTTTGAGTTCAAACTGATATTCTCAGAAAAGCTCTTATAATTTCTATTCCCTTTATTCCTAGGCAAAGACGAATATAAAACGATGAATATGATTGACGAGGATTCTCTGAATTCAAGAATGTAATATGAAGAGCTTTGTTGGCTTAAATATACGAACATTTCTCTGTCAAAAGCCTTGTTCGTGTGATCTTATTTTCCGAGTAATATTACAGAAATATTCGACAAGCTGGGTTTTAAACTGCTTTCAGCTTCATTAACTCCGATAGCTTCAGCAAATAGAATTATTATATTGCTGAATGCTTCAGGGATTACAAACTCATTCAATACTACTCCGAAATTAAAACTCTCTGTAACATTTTAAATTACATTCATAGGTTGTAAAATTCATGATTAAAACTTCGCGACGTAAAATACTCGATCGTAAAACTGTACTGTCGATAAAATACAAACGAGAATTTTAATTGTTTCCGCTAAGCATTCTTGTATGTGAGCTTTCATCAAAATATTCCGCGTTTGAACAACATGGATATAATGAATATTCCCGCTAAATTCTAGAACCACAGTTCCCTTTGAAAAGAGTTATCACACCAAACTCTATGCTGTACCTGCACAATTTTCACTGTTGTACAGCCAAAATACACATTTGCTTCACCTAAGCTAACAAGACTACAAAAGATAGATCCCATGCCCGGGGGCGCCATGTTAATGCTGCCCCAAATTTAGAGGAAGCTTAATTAAATACCTCTGTGCAAGTTGAGTTGGTTTCAAAGTATGTATCATCTCGCTTTTAAATGAAGGCTATGGTAGATGATGCTGATATTAAATTCATGAAAATCTACATTCTGCATGATGGGAGTGAAGAATTTTCTAATGCATAAGTTTCAAACGCTGTGTAGCACTTAGCTCAAAGTAGGTCATCCTCTTTCTTCCCCTGGGTGTCGTAAGAGGGGAGCTACAGCGCAATATAAAGTGGACATAAACGTAGAAAAATGTCGGTCGGTTTAAAACATAACTCAGGAATAATATTGGTTAGAAGGTATGACTGTGTACCCGGCTTATGCACGCGAACTTTTAACCAAACAACAATGCTGGTGGTCCAACTACAAATTGCTAGAATTTGAAACATGGCAGAAATGAAACCTACGTCAAAACTAAAATACCGTTGTGTCTCGAAGTTGTCATACGTAACTAATGCCGGTAGACATGTGGTCTGATATTTATTAATATTCTGTACCACAACTCCAACTGTCCAACTATCTATCAAGCTCTGGAATTTTACAACAGTACCTGAGTTGGTAGGTGGTCTAAACTTTCATATTTCACAGTAAATGATGAGTTGGTCGCTGGTCTATTTTCGACTTTGTTAATTAATGAAATTGGAGCTGGTGTTTTGTTACAATAGTTTCACAACTCCATCATACTAGTTGTTTATTAATTTAGCCTCTTCAATCCTCTCGAACAAAGTTTCTACGGGTACTAGATTTTTGAGTACCTGTACAATAATATCTACACACAACCTACAATTGACGACACCGTTACTCAGCGATATGTGTCGCGGATTCGATTCTCGCATGTAACATAATATATTTGTATGGCCTACAGGTACTTCTTCCGAGTTTGATCACATATGTTTGTAAACGCAGCCACGATACAAGAGAAATTCCTAGCGGGAGGAAACGCTTTTTGTATAAAAACCGGCTTATAGCTGCTAAAGGACAGTTCTCTTAAACATTTCGATTCCCCGTTTTACACAAACACAGAAGAACTCCACCACTTTACACTACTTTCAGAAATCACTAAACTAATATTTGTCTTAGAAACTTACACGGAAACTTGGCGAAAGAACAGTCGATTTTATCAAGTGTTGCAATTGAGACTGTGTTTATAGCCTAAGTTGGCTCGTAACTTCACGCTTTTTCATTGCGGGATAAGCTGGGTCCCAAATATTGGCAACTTTGTTAAAAGTGTCAGGAGGGGTACCTAATAATGTTCGTCCAAGAGGGTATTTTCAATTGGCGAAGAAATAAGTTTTTTCTTTGGAATGGTAATAATCGGCAGTGACCCGCTTTGAATATGTATTTTTAAGGAATTGCTGGAAAGGTAGAGATAAAGCAGTCTGCAATATGATAAACGGAGGCGAGGCCTTTTTAGTGCACTTGAAACTTCCGAACACCGTAGACTAAAAAGCCTTCAAGGCAACCATTAATTCATTAACTTACAGATTAAAAATAACCCACTGCAATACGGAAACGGATCGGTTTTACAACTTTCTTGCACTAAGAGGGTTCCGCTGACCAATTAAAAGATTTCAAGTTTTAAAATAGTTACGACTTCGAGTTAATTAATTCACGCCTTGAGTACTCCCACTTTACGAGCTTAAAAATATTATCTTGACTAGCCGTGAATGTTTATTCTAGTTTTAAACAAGTAATAAACTACTACTGTTTATTCTCCCTTTTTTACTGCTTAGGTAAGTAGTTTAATCTTGTTAGTTCGCTGCCGGCCTGGTAGAAAATATTCTACCTCTGGTTAAACTAAAAGCTGACCCCAACGTAGAGGCTAAAGGGTGGGCCGTGGTAAGAATCTAATTAGTGCACGTCTAGTTAATCTATTGTGGCATTGTGCCATGTTCTGTCAGGCTAACAATAAGCCACCTAATCTCTTTCGAGGATGTCGCAAGATGCTGCTAATTAAAGGCTGAGGTCAGATCTGTGTGCGGGACTAGAAACGCCAGTACTGGCCTGCAGTACTATTGGTGAAAAGGAATGGGGAATGATGAACGAAAACTAGGACTACGCTAGAAGCTTGTGAAAGGAACTGCTAATACTAAGCGGTCGTATTAGTGGTAATGATGCATACATACAAACATAAACTCACGCCTTTTTAGCATGGGGGTAAGCAGAAACCACAGAACGCCACCTGCTACGATCCTTACATACTCCTTTCGCCTTGTCCACGTTCGTACATCTAATGACGATGAAGAGAAATAATTGTACTCGATTATGGAGTGATGTCTATCTAGAGAGTGAACAGAATCGACTGCCTGCCAAATAATAATAATAAACTGTTAAATTGACATTCTTTCTATCTGCCTAAGGCAGTGTTATCTCATGTCAATTTCTTGTAACAGTCATTGTGGGGTTTTCTGCAAAGATCAAACATTTCTGATGATGTTTTTTTGGAAGATTCTCGACCGAGGAACGGAAAATCACACGACCAAATCCTTTAAGCAAAGTCAAGGTGGAAGATGCAAAAAAAGGAAATACCTTAACGCCTTTTACGCGCAAATGCTTTGTATGAGTAGAATTCTAAGCAGTATCATTATGTCAAGATCTACGATTGTATCATTAACTACAAAGCGCGAACACGCCTTTTTTAGATCTTTTCTCCGAAACGGATAAACCACTTTGCATGGTAATTACAGTTTGTAAAGTCTTTGAACTGTTACAAAATTAACGTTTATTTGTTTTGACCTAAACCTTATTAATAAATTACGCCCACTGAAGACTTATCTACCTATCTACTTCTAATATACAGTGAACCAAATATAGTGTGCTAACTACAGAATTGAAGATAGACTTCAATAAGAGAATTGTCATTTGTATGGATTGTGCATTAACTACTTTATTTTCCTTCGGGATTTTATCCGAGGAAGTCATAATTCATTCTACATCCCAAGGATATAAACAGATAGTTCATCTTTCCTTTTGCGATCAAAAATAACTGACGATGCTCCCAGTTAACATAAACTCACTGGTGGTACTTCAGTGAGAAGAGGAAAAATTACTACTGTGATGAAAGTATAACATTTGTGGTTCTTATTACCTACTGTCATAAAATTTGATTCGTCATGAATGTTACTGCATTGCGTTTTATTATGGTAGATGGAAGTAGTCAGAAAAATCGGTCAAGTACGAGTCGGACAAGCTTACGACGGTTTTCGTACAATATTAACACTACATACAAAAAAAGGATTTGAATTACTATAACTTTATTTTATTATTATTTGTTGTTAAAGCGGCCATAGTAATACACACTGTGTAAAAATGTAGAGGTGATAGGCGGATGGACGGATAGACTAGACAGTCATAAAGCTTTAACACTTCGTTATTTCTCTACCACGGCTTTTCAGCTGACCGATGATTATCTTTTGGGCCAGTTCACCTCTAAAAATGGCTTTAAAAACTACAACCCCCAACTAAAAGCAGCATGCCACCACACCCCCAACATCGTATCAAAGACCAAAAAACCAAGTCACGGGGAACGCTTGAACGTGTGACAGAAGTTAGCAAACAAAAACACACAATCCAGCCGCTTAAAGCATCCCATCGTTTCACACTCGATTTGGCGTTTAAAATGTGTGAAGCGCTGCAGTGCTTTAAGGTGGCATTGGCACTGTTCCAATGGACTCTTAGCGCCAATTCTGACGAGTGGAGTTATTATTTTTAGTGCGAAGTTCAATAACATCGAGTTAATTGGTTTAAGCTGTTAAGATCTTCCTGTGTCATGTGAACCAGGATGACGTATATCCGGATTAAGAGATAGTTTTAATTGTCTTAATTACTCAGTAAAAGGAAATTCGTATTTCGAAAAACGAAGCAGTTGGCTCCTTCCAAAGTCGTGTGATTAAAAGTACATATTACTGGCAAATCTTCCAATGTTTTTGTTTCTGAAAATCTGAAAATACTTTGTCCATGACATTTTTGGCGCCAGCTATTTTATCAATCGTTAAGATGTTTCACACAAACGTCGTTAAGAGTTTTGAAACGAGTGTGAAATGTTAAGCCAACAGACATGTTTGAGGCCAAATAGATCATCATGTACTATGAAACCAAAAGTATTATCAATCTTTATAGTTTATACCAATGCTACAAAATAGAAAAATATCTGTTGAACGCTTTATATCCGAAATTACTGGTCCGATTATGAAAATTCTTTCGCTAATAAAAAGCCAGGTTATCCCTGAGTGCTTTACGCTATATAATACTTTTTTTTTATTGCATCTAAGCAGGAAAAAGCTAGTTGCCTTAAAGTTACTTCGTCACTGGTTAGTTCAGCAGGTAACACACATCTAAAATTTGATAAAAGACACTGATGCTCGAGTTTGTCTGCAAAAAGGCGTTATATTTCCCATCGTAATCGGATCTCTAAAGTGATATACGAAGAACGGTGTGCACATGTCGATTAGAGTCAAGTACCCACAGTAACACTGGCCCTAATGATGACATTTAAGTACTGCACACTGCATTATGAGACACCATAGTATCGGAATGTCCGCCAGAGCATCCGGGTGCAATTCCCGCGTCGTGCGAGTATTTGCTTTGATCAAAGCTATTCACAGTGCCGATGTGTGTGTCCTTACGTGATTTGTGCAAATATAGTCGTTGCATGAAGATATAAAGGACCTTCGAAGACACATAGTATATAGTTGTAAAACATGTGTATAAAGTCTAATGTATAAAATACTAGCGACTTCCCGCGACTTTAGCTTATTTCACTTCCTTGGTTACTGCTCCGTTCCCGTGGGTCTTAGCGTTATGTATCCCATGTTACTCAGGACTAATGTAGATATATATTGGTGAAAAATGGTTTAAATCGGTTCAGTCGTTTCTGAGTTTATTCTGTACAAACAAACAATCAAAGAAATCTTGCCTCTATAAAATACAAGCAAAGATGAAAAAAAATACAGCTGTCCCATCCAAAAGTACAACACTACACTACCGACCACTACAATAACCGACGAAACATTTCGTCTCTGGGGCATCTAGTCATGTACTAAATCCATGTTGTTTTTGTTACGATTCCCTTCACTCGTTATGATGGATAGAGAAAAAGGTTACTTTAAAAACAGTCTTAAGAATATTTAAGGATTCCTTAAGCCCGATAGTAAGATGGATGGCTCCCTCGTTTTCACGGCATCCACAGTAAAGTAGTGGCCTCCCACGGGACCTCATTCACCTCAAGTAGGTCAAGGCATGCACGGAGAAAATTACTATTGTATGGATATAATACTACTGGTTTTATACTATCATGTGTGTTTGCTTTTAAAAGTTTAAAATATATTTTATTCCAATTTAGCTTATATTCTGCGGTGTCGCCCGCGTTCAGTTCAATTTTTGGTTACTTACAGCTCCGCTCCCGGTGGTCGTAGCAAAATATTCTATTCGTTTAAATCTTCCTCGTGAATCATTTTATCTATTGATGAAAGCCGCATTAAAATCCGTTGCGTTTAATATGTAGGTATACTTACACAGGGACAGACGACGGGAAATGACTTTGTTTTATACTATGTAGAGATTGAAATATCCTAGAGGTATATGGATTTCTAAGAATACCGTAGCCCCTCACAAATCCTTAGGATTTTAAACCTTCTCCTTTCTACGCAGCTTTCGAAATGACTGTTGAAAGAAAACATCTCAAATAGATTCTTATTCCGCTCCATATCCATTATCACACTCTTCACCTACTACCAAATAGCATTATTAATATTTATTGCACTCATGTTGTTAAAAGATGATGCATAAGGCGCACACGCATCGTAGGTGCATTCAGTTATTATTAACTGAAATGAATACATTGGTTTTTACATTACACAAGCTTCTGCCCGCGCTTTCGAACGCGTGGTTTTTTCACACAAGTTAAGACGTTTTTGGTTAGTGGTCCACTCCTGTGGGTCTTGACGTGATGTTACACAGCCTATTCCTTATAGATTTGGCTATGTTAAACAAAAAGATTTTTTCTAATCCGAGTGGTAGTTTTAAAGAGTAGCAAGTTTAAAAACACATTGTAAATCTGTTCAGCATTTTTATATTAGTATAGATTAAAAAAATATAAATTGGATTCATTATAAATAAATAAAATAAATATAAATATACCATCACGCCTGTATTCCCCGAATTCATTATACTACTTACCTAAAATAATGAAAACAGAATAACACGAATAATCCAAAAGCTTCTCAAGTCTGAAGGTTTTCGACATAAACATCGATTGTTAAACGTTGAAATGGTAGAGATATTCCTCGAGACCTTCACGAACGAACGTTGGAACAAATGTCAGCCGCTCACCTTTCATGTCTATTAACCCGATTCTGGCTAGTTCACATCGCATTTAATTGCTGAGGAGCTTTAGTTCTGTTCACCTTTTAGTTAATGCTAAGACTAAATCTAATATTTCAGTTATTTATTTTGTATTTCCAAATCATCTAGTGACTAGATGCTGCACGCCTGCACCAAAGTTTATTGTTTTCTTTTTTATGATCTTCTATTTATTTGGGGCCGTCTGTCTTCTTGCACATGAGAACCCCGACGTTTACTGAACTTAAATAACAGCTTCAAACTATGATATTAAACTTATTGTTTAAAAAAAGAAAGTTATTGTCATTGCAAAACCACTGTTTTCCACAATTTACTTAAGAATACGCTTTGGTCGTATTTATTTACAATACGTTGAATTTCTGCATGTGTCCCTTTTTACCCGACTGCGACAGAAGGAGGGTTATGTTTTTCGAGGGTATGTTTGTATGTATGTATGTATGTATGTATGTATGTATAATTGTTTGGCACGCTCTGCAGGCTGAACGGCTCGATGGATTTTAGCTTGAGAGGTGTCGTTAGATTCGTATTTACTGTGAGAGTGACACTGGGTATATAAAAAAAAAAAAAAAAATGGCGGATTTTTGGCGCCAAATTCAAATGTTTGGCTCGCTCTGCAGGCTGAACGGCTCGATGGATTTTAGCTTGAGAGGTGTCGGTAGATTCGTATTTACTGTAAGAGTGATACTGGGTATATTAATTTCTTTTTTAAAACACTAAAAAAATAAAAAATAAAAAACGGTAATTTAAAAAACTAAAAAACCCGACTGCTATTCTTTAAAAATCCCTAAAACAAGATAAATTGTAGCAGTCGGGACCCATTCGGGACCATCTGCAATGTAATATAGGTATGTGCTCTCAATTCACTAATCCTCCATTTCTAGAATGGGTCCGGACTGCTATAATTTATCTTGTTTTAGGGATTTTTAAAGAATAGCAGTCGGGTTTTTTAGTTTTTTAAATTACCGTTTTTTATTGGTATTTATTACACTTCGCAAGAATGTGCTTCACATCATTCATCCCAACAAACACATCACAATTTGAGGAATCAATCATTCAAAATACAAAGTCTATTGTTAGTTACAAAGTTTTGACTTCAGTAATGCCAAATGTGATGACACCTTTCACTTAGCTACTTCAGTGATTGGAGTTTGAATGCGTAATCGTTCTCTTGTGTTACCAGCTTCAATTCACAAACTGCTAAGTCAAATATGCTAACACCTACATAATTCAATAGATCCCGCTTACGACATCAAGGAGTCCCTTTACGAAATGTTAGTTTAGGTCCAAAATCCGATATCATCTTGTTCAAGTTTCCTCGGATTAAAACGTACGGTCTGTACTGTGTATCGTTTGTTTTCCTTAGACGTAGGTACGTGTTGCTAGGGACATCACGTAGTAATAGATTGGAGTAGTTCTTACTTCTAATTGAGAAAAGTGTAAGCAATAAACGCAATTATAGAAAGAAACTTAGTCGGCGTGGCTGTTTGTCGTGACTACTTAGTAATTATACGGAAACGTGGTAAGGGTTAGGACGATGAAAAATGAGTTCGTCAATAATTATGTGATCGATCAATACCGATGCCATCAATTTCTCACCCCATAATTTTACCCAAATAACTATCCCTCGACGTAAACAGCTGACAAATCCCCATTACAAAACCCATCAGCTTTGATGTTATGGGGCAGTAATAAACACTAAATGAGATTTTACGAGTAAATGTCCCATAAACGACAAATACTGACGATTGAAAATGCTGTGAAACGTTAAAGGAACTTTCTGGAAGGGGTTAAAAACTGTATAAATCCAATCTGAACGCTTCGGCCCTCGTAAAACGTTTGTCACTTAAGTGTTAAGGAATTAGATTTATTTATAGCAAAGTTTAACAACCCGTTTTATTTTTATTAATGTTTTTGAAACGTTATAATAAAAGTTATTTGGATTCATTAAAATGTTCTGCGTGATCGTGTTTGTTTTAAGGTTACTTGCAAGTTTTCAGAATGCATTTTCGTTTCCAAGAACTTTGAAATGGCCTTACCAGCGATATCATGTTTACATTCAAATACAAGTCATGAGAATGTCGTGGTTTTTAAAGGTTGCACGTATTAACAAACAGGAAGTTAACACCAAATCACACGAAATGAGTTCGCACGAACTGTGCCAAAGCAGACAGCTTCAACTGTAATTAATTTTATAAGTAAATAACTTCGAACCGCAGTGTAAAATCTAATCACACTAAATATTGACATCAATCACGATTGACAAGAACACCAACACAACTTTCCTACTCTATGTTTGCCAGATCGATCGTCTAAAATGTTTGTTTTGGGGGAAATGGCCAAAATTGATCGATGACTTTAGAAACTTTTGCAAGTCTTTAACGGAGTTTGAAAGAGATCCGTTAAATAATGAAATATGGATGTTTTGTACAGTTCTTAATACAAGGATTTTGTACGTGAGTGGCTTAGATGGATGTTCATAAAAATGTGTTTTGTTCATAAATCATTTTCCTTTTATGGGCGTTCAAGAAACTCGTAATTGTTGTGTGGAAGTTAGTTGATTTATGGGCTAGGTATTTATTTATTTATTTATTAAAACTTTATGCACAAATGTAAAAAATACACTGTACAAAGGCGGACTTAATGCCTTAGGCATTTTCTACCAGTCTACCTTAGGGTGATGCAGAGACAAACATAGAAGGTGCAAGAAAAAGGAACAGAAACAGCAAATTTCCAATATAAAATATAATAATAATTACATATATACTACATACATACATACCTATATATATACATACATACATATATACATACATACAAACAAAATATGCAAAGTAGAGAGAGATAAAAATACATAGTGGAGATATATAACAAATTAATTGTGGGACGAGTCTGCCAACTCCTTAAGCAAGTGTTCGCGAGCTTTCGCCTTGAATGAGAACCGACTGGTGGCCATCCTGATGTTCTGAGGTAACGCATTCCAAAGGAAAACCGCCTGAACAGGAAAAGAAGATTTAAGAAAACCAGCACGGTGGGAAGGACATCGTAGAAGACGATTATTGGAGGAACGAAGATTCTTACTATGCGCGGAGCACAAGTATTGAAAATGAGAAGTCAGATAGGAGGGAGAGCTAGGCCTGTCTAGAAGAGAGAATAAGGTTGTCAAGGCCCTTAACGCCCTGCGCTGTCTGATGGGCAACCATTTTAACAGCGACCGATGTGCGGACACGTGATCATACTTACGGAGATTAAATACGAATCGAATGCAGTTATTAAGAAGCCGGTCAAGTTTATTGAGGAGATCTGCATTCAGGTCATAGTAACACACATCACCATAGTCAAGGATAGGGAAAATAAGGGATTGAACCAGCATTGCCTTTATGTGTGACGGTAGAATATTTTTAAGCCTGTATAGCGACCGCAGCGTTCCAGTGACTTTTTTGCTCACACTCGCGACCTGCTTACGCCAGTCCAAGCAAGTGTCAACAAACAAACCCAGATCCTTGACGTCGGAGCTAAACGGAATAACTGAGCCATCAAAGGTAACCGGCGGCACCGCCAACCCATCAAGCTTACGCAGACTGTGGGTGCTCCCTATAATAATAGCCTGGCACTTGGCTGGGTTAACGGCTACCCCGAAACGATCAGACCAATCTTTCACCACTGCTAGATTCCGGTTTAGCTCCTCAATCGCATCGGATATGCTGTCGACACCCGCCTGACTGTAGAGCTGCAAGTCATCAGCATAGAGATGATACGCACACTGAAGCTCAGTGGTGACATGATCTATAAAAATAGAGAATAAAAGAGGAGATAAGATACCGCCTTGAGGGACGCCAGCATCAATGTCACACCAGCTGGAGGAGGAGTTTCCCCCTAGAACTGACTGCTGACGCCCCCGAAGATAGGAAGAGAACCAGTCCAAAACCTTTGGAGAGACCATAAGATAGGAGAGGATGGGTAAAAGGACTTCGTGACTGACGGTATTGAAGGCATTGGAAAAATCAATCAGTACTAGAATGGAAACTTTACTGTCTTCCATTCCCCGCCTTATATCGTCAGTCACTTTAAGGAGAGCTGAAACAGTACTATGGCCGGGCCTGAAACCGGATTGGAATGGACTGATAAGGGAGTTATGATGTATGAAGTGGGAAAATTGTTTATGAACACAGGCCTCGAGTACTTTGGACAAAAAGGGAAGGATGGTAATTGGACGAAAATGACTAGGAAGGGTGGGATTAGGAATCTTGGGTAGTGGTCGCACATGAGCTTTCCGCCATAGCGAAGGGAAATCACCGGAGTAAAGGGAGAAGTTAACAATATGGGAGATTGCAGGGAGGAGCTGGTCAAGAGCCGTCACGATCATATGACGACTAATGTTATCACAGCCCACGGCTTTCGACTTAATGGAAAGGATAATCTTTTTGATCTCACCCGGGTCGACTGGGAAGAAAGCAAAGGGGGTAATATTGGGTCGCGTCAGGCCATCAAGGAAGTTAATGGTTTGACATTTGGTTAGACTGTCAAGTGTAGGAACAGTGGAGAAATGGCGATTGAGATCGTCCAAACCAAATGTAATAGGAAGGTCTGAATGCCGCGATCTGCCGATACCTAGGGTTCCAAGAAACTTCCAAATATCGGCAGGAGAAGAAGAAGTGATATTATCAAGAATGTGACGGCGTTTAGCGTTGCGTATCATCTGATTGCAACGATTGCGAGCAGTTTTGAAGAGAGCCCAGTTATCCTCGGACCGATCCTTCTTGAACTTCCGGAACGCGCGGTCTCTTCGCCGCATAGCCATCCGAACCCCTCGATTCATCCATGGCGCAGGCGGGCGCTTCAGCTTCACTCTCCTGATGGGAGCATGAGCGTCGTACAACTTGACTACAGATGAATTAAAAACGCTGACTTTTTCATCGACTGAAGAGGCTTCCTCCAGGGGTCTCCAGTCAATATTAGAAGCATCTTCTGTTAGTTTTTCAATATTCATCCGCGCAAAGGCACGCCTGTACTGGAACGTAGGTTTGGGTTTAGGAGGTTTGAGGACATAGGACAAGAAAATAAGGTCATGATGGGAAAAACCAGGAGCGAGATGTTGACCATGAGAGGAGACTAGGGAAGGATTAGAGATGAGGATTAGGTCGAGCCAAGTGTCATCACCGACAGTGTTGTGATGAGTAGGCTGAAGAGGCAACACATGCAAACTAGCTGACTCGACCAGGTGTAGGAGTTTACAGGATCGGGAGGAATTGTGGGCAAGGAGGTTGGTGTTGAAATCCCCCATGATGATGTGGTGTGTATACTCTGAACCCAAAGATTCTAGGACCGATTCGAATTCAGTGAAGTAATCAAGGGAAGGGGGACAATACACAACTCCAAGAACAGTTTTAGCACCTTTCACACAAACCTCAAGAAAAAGAAACTCGGCCGAACTATTAGAGGAAGAAGTAGCGAGAGTTCTAAATGGAAAATCAGCACGAAGATAAATTGCTACACCACCCCCTCTCTTACCGATTCGATCATTCCGTAGAAGAACGAATCCTGGGAGAGAATAGGTGGTAGAAAGGAGTTCAGGTTTGAGCCAGGTCTCAGAAATCAGGATGGCATGGATATTAGTGTTCGCAAAAGTCTCATACAATTCACTGTAGTGGCTAGGAACACTCTGGGCATTGATGTGGCAAATGTTAAACAGCCGGTCAAGATTTTGGTTGAATCTTTGACGCAAAAGTTCACCAAGGGTGTCTGTAATTGAGCAAAAACTATCCTCAGAAGTAGCAGCAGACTCGTTGGCAGAAAAAAAAGAATCATTATCGAAAAAA
This sequence comes from Caradrina clavipalpis, assembly GCA_932526535.1. Taxonomy (NCBI): domain Eukaryota; kingdom Metazoa; phylum Arthropoda; class Insecta; order Lepidoptera; family Noctuidae; genus Caradrina; species Caradrina clavipalpis. The sequence goes on from OW052096.1 coordinate 1,662,546, forward strand.
GTTGTCATAAATCAAATAAAAATAAAATATAAATAAAATAAAATAAATACTGAAATAAAATAAAAACAATAAAATAAGAGGTCTACACAAAAATCTAGTACGGTGTTTGCATCTCTGCACCACCCGCCAGCTAACATCATCTTATTAAAATAACAAGTAACACGAATAAACACACTGAAATAAAATAAAAATAAAAACAATCGCGTAAACGATTTATACAGAGTCAAGGAGTGAAGATAAATTAACCATGTAAAGGGTTCGGAACGCACCCTGCAAATACGAACAACAACAAATTTTCGAAATCGTATCCGAACGTAAAAAACAAAACCAAAACGATATTAATAAAGGTGTCAGTCAGATTTTATAGTACTCTGTGGTCAGATTTGACAATCATGACGATTTGACGTTTGACATGGGCAACAACAACAAAATCAAATAAGAAAGGTAGTAAAAAATAAAAAATAAAATAACTTGTTGAGGGTAAACTAACCATTGTATGCGATACAAGTGAAAAGCAAATCTTCTAAGTGTTGAATAATCAACAAAGAGTTTACATCAATGGCTACACGCCTAATGTTCGTTACAGCGCAGCGAAAGATGACAAACAATAAGGTAAGTAATAAGGACCTAATCATGAACTCATCGATAGGATCGGTACGCTGTAAATTATGAGTAGCGAGATATTACCATGATTAATGCGTCTTGTTTTTCAGGCCATCTCCAGAAGCTTGAACCTTGGGATACTTCTCCAGCAGGGGGCTCAGTTCTTCGAGTGATGTGACCTTGTGCTTGCTTCCATCGGGCGCTTTGACAACGATCACACCATCCTGAGTCCAACACGACCGCATAGAGAAGTGAAGCCGCGCCTTGGCAAATATGGATTGTCGGGTCTTAGTCAAGAATTCCTTGACGGAGATGGAAGAACCCTTCAGCCCAGTCTTAGCTCTCCAAACTGCAGTCCTGTCATCGTAGCTCGAGAACTTCACTAGGAAGGGCCTATGGTGGTCCTTGTTGGCTACCCCAAGTCTGTGGCAGACTTTTATGGAGGATGCAGTGATATTACTAAGTGCCAGCTTCTTATGCAATACCTCCAGGATTACAGCGCTGCTCACCTCCCCATCAACCTCTGCTACACCTTGGAAGATCAGCGCCTTTCTCCGGTGCCTAGTTTCCAGCCTGTCGATATGTCCTGCGCACTCGCCAATCTGTCTTCTAAGCAAGCTCAGCATGCTGAAGATCAGCTCCCTGAATGTGCGAAACTCGTCAGCGACCCTTGCTACAGTATCCTTAGCGGGTCCAGCACACTGTATCTGCGCTTCCAGTTCACTCATCTTCCGGATGAAGCTTTCCTCAAGGCTCTTCTGTGCTGACAAGATGTCGTTTAGTTGGGACATTGTAGCCTTAGTTTCCCTTGTGTTCAGTTGCAGTGTGAAATAGTGATGTGAAGTGATGAGCTGGCAGGTGGTGTAAAATTTAAGGCTCGAGTCACATAAATGTGCCACAAACGTGAGTACCCGTTGTGTAGGGCTTATATAGTAATAAAATTAGAAAAAAATGGAAAAAAACTGTGTATTTTAATATTAAATATAAATTCAGAATTTAGAACACGTCAGTATTTTTTTACACCTACCCCCGAAAAAAAAAAAAACGTATTTAAGTTAAAAAAAGTATTTAAGTTGTTACAGTCGATAGATAAGAGTTTTAGATAATGGATTATTGTACTACAGTTAAATATTAAGACGTAGTAAAAGTTATTTACAAAAACTAAATGGAATAATATGACTCTTATAAATATATCATGTAAAAACGACAGTATTTGTACGACGATACATAAGGTTAAACATGACTGGGGTCTAACTGACCTCGCATGCTTTTGTATGTATAGATACATAAAAACAAATCAAACAAAATATCTTAATGGAGACAGGTAGTTAAGCTACCTAAGATTAAATTTTAAAATTAGTTATGTTACATAGTTATAGATTTCTTGTGTCATGTCATAAATTTGCTTTACCGTGCACAGCATGTGCGTCGACAGCTGTTGGTGATATCTCCCTTATTTTATTACTGTGCTTACCTACAGCAATTAAACTGTAAAGACTACTAGCGTAGTATCTTAAAGCAATAATAAGTTAAATTGATTGCTCTTTAATAGCAATGCCTACAACTGAAACCGCTCTAAAAATTCAAAACTTACGAGAGCATATTTTTTAAAGTTCATCACGTCATAAGATCGGTATCTTTTAACCTACATTTTAATAAAAGGAGTAATTTGCAACAAACTGTGTTTTTCTGAAAGCAGTGTTGTGTCACCGTGAGTGAATTTAGGTGAAGTGTGCTTTCAATCCGTGGTAGTCGAAGGAACACCGTGGAGTTTTAGCCGGTAGGAGTCCCCTCGGTGTGTCGGACTCCTCCTCGAAGCGGAGGCAATCCACGAGGATTTCCCCACAAAAAAAAACTTCAGGTAGGATGACAGTTCCTCTCAAGCTTTCACCTAAATTGGCCTATGAACATTTTTACAGAACAGACCGGTTAAAATGGCGACGATCAATGGTATGAGTGGCTTTTGATACATTTTGTATCCATAAAGGATAGCTTATAAAAATATAAAATAGTCCTTGCTTAAAAATATTTGCAACTAATATAGTGAAATATTATGTACTACTTAATAATTATGTCCCTCATTATCGTGTGTGTCCGATACTTTTATCGTACAGGGAACTGCCCTGTACGATAAAAGTATCGGAAGTATTTTACTAACTAAACTTCAATTCGTTGACACATCACAATAAAGCCGCTGCATAGCCACAAAAGGAACCGCCCAGCGCTAGATATTGTGCTACTGGCACGTGGTACTTGCTCGAGCGTGAGATAGGGGGAGCTTCACACGCAAATTGCGTCCGGGAAAGCCGCGCGTGCGCCGGTGATGTCATTACACAATGGTGTGCTGCGGTAGATATTATCTGCCCTATAGAAATTGTGTGATGCATTAGTCATTATGGTGATTAAATTTACCTACAATTAGCTTTTACCTGCGGCTTCGTCCTTGTATATTTTTCTATGGATCCCTCATTTTTTTACATAATAAAATTGACAGCATGGTTGGCGCACTGGCTGAGCGATTATCCTCCACCTGCCGCGGGTTCAATTCCCGCACGAATCAAATATTTGTATGGCCTAGTAGGCCTACATATAGTTGCCGGGTCTGGCTTTTTGTGTATATGACTTTATATTTTTGTAAACGCACCCACAACCCAGAAGAACATCCTAGTGTGGGGGCAATGTTTTACAAAAAAAAAAATTAAGGGGTTTTTTAAATTTTTAATTTAATTTTTTGTTTTATACTTTTTATAGGTACTTACCTACTTATTATAATGTCGATTTTGTTAAGTTTGAGACCCCACTCGAGTATATTTACAGACATTCGGTTTTTCTTCCCTACTTTCACCCCCACAACTTTGAAACGGCTCAACCGATTTTCATCAAACATGTCTAAGAACACTCGCACATAGGTCACCTTTAATACAAAAAACTAAATTGAAATCGCTTCATCCGTTCGGCAGCTATGATGCCACAGACAGACAGACAGACACGTCAAACTTATAACACTCCTCTTTTTGCGTCGGGGGTTAAAAAAAGAAAAAAAGCCTAATATACCGCTCAGGGATAACAGTTTTCTATTAGCGAAACCCATTTCGAAATCAATAGTTAAACAAAATTAGTTCCGGCAATTAGTGCGTTTAAACAAAGCACAAACAAACTCTTCAGCTTTATAATAATAGTACAGATGAAAATAAAACACATTAGCGAAGCGACCATCTTGGACAGTCGTCACCACAAGTGAACAAACTTGTTGATCTTTAGCATATAATATTTTCGAACAACACGGGATTAGTCACTTGTGTTGTGAATTTGTGAACAAATTCTAAAATACTAAACTGAGAAGATTACTTTCATCGCTGTTGTTGTTGCCTTCGTAAAAAATTTCAGGCGTTGCCAACTTGATGAGAATGTTAAAAATGTGTTGTTGATAGCAAGGTATTACGACGATCATTTTGTTTGAATAAAATATTGTGGAGCAAATTGTTTCCTTAGTAGGTACAAAGTAAGGTGACAATCACCTACTGTCTAAATTAGGAGAAAAATACGAAAAAATATCATAGAAATAATATTGTGTATTTTACAGGAAAAAATTGGCTGATATTTAAACATCGATACAAATAATAAAATTGAAGTGTCTGTTTGTAATGTCAAAATAACAGCTTTTTACTAAATAAATAAGATTTTTTACACGGTATTTACTAGCAAATAAAACAATTTTGACGGGATTTTTTGTAACTTCAAGCTTCTTTTCTAGAAAAAGAATCATGATGCCGCGCAAAAAAAAACTTGATAGGTAACCAACATTCACGCGAGCAAAGCCCCGGGCATCAGCTAATTTAAAATAAAACTCCATATTGGATAAAATTGACAGTTCAAATATAGGAGGGTAGAGAGGAAAGAGATCATACCTGCCAGTCTTCATTTCTATTCTAAAAGCGATTTGGTGTTAAGATATAATAGCCTTTATTAACGGGGTCAATAAACGATAAAAGCTTTATAATATCAGCCATAAAATGCAGCGCGAACACCGTCACGACCTACCTCAATGTCACACATTAGCATTTTAAGTAGGTACCTATACCTACTGAGAATGACACACCTGGACAGAAAATATGTACTTATTTTGTATTGATTTATTTTCAAGGTGACTTTGGGTAATTGAGTGCGTTACTAGAAGCTACGTATAAAAAATATTTTCCTGACGAATACTAATGGCTTGGTACAACATATTATAACCTTAGTGTCGTGTAGAGCCAAAGATTTAGGTTTCAGAGACATCCACCAATATATTTTATTGCCAAGCTATGTGCGATGATTGACAGTAGGTACCTACATAATTATCTAAACCATGTTAGTTTAGCAATAAAAATATGCCTAAAAGTAACCGCTTACTTTTGTCCTAAATCCGTTGACCAATTCTCGTATTTCATTTTAAATCTTTGCACTCTAATCTTAAGTCTCAATCTGTCACGAATGTCTCTATTTCCCTACCATTTTTGACAAGTTTGTGATCGTTACCAAGATGAAATTGCGACTAGATATCGAACATTTCATTACAAGAGTTCGCGTTAAATTAAGTAATTTCTGGAGAAGTGATTTGTAATCTTTAGAAATAAATGAATTGAAACCGTTATATTATCACCGTCATCACCATGGTGCCATCAAAGTACTATCCCTTTTGTAGCTACATCTCTAATCTCAGTTAATATTTTCAGAATTATAAGAATCTTTTCATGAAAAGCGTGTCCACATTATCTGATCCAACGGCCGACATTATGTAGGAGTGTTTTGGCAACGTTCAGGTAAACAAGCTTATTTTTATACGATCTCATAAAAATAAAAAGTAAGAATTTGTCATAACTTTTGACAATATTGTAGCCGAAGACTGGAATAAAAAATGTTATTGCCTTCTCACGGGGTCTAATGGCTTCTAGAGGTTATTTCCGGTTTATTCCTATCAGATGCTCTTCTGTCATTAAACTTGAGATCATTACTAGATACATCACCAAATTCATCAATCACACTTTCTTCGTCAGCCTAGTAGTACGTACCTGTCTAAGTTTAATTATCGATCGGTACCTATTCATCATCATCGTCATTACCATTATCATTAAATCAATCAGTAACCTTTAATTGTATACCATAAGTTGCAACAATGTGCAAGATGTTACACTTGCTTTACAGTCTCTATAATACTTTGCCATGTGGCGTACAAATGTTATTTATCGATTGGGATTTTTGAACAAATTCCGCAGCATTTTTTTCTTGGTTCTTGCTTCACCCATTCCTGAGTATAAGCCTTCTCTCTTTTGTGCCATGCTTCCCTGAAATAAGTTATAAAAACTTCCTACCAAATACCGGTATTAATAAGATCCCCACAATTTTCACTGATTGAATACTTCCACACCTATTTCAGTTTTTTCACCAACAAATAATAATTCCTAAGCAAACTAAATAGAACTTCATCATTGTTTCCGAAACTCTTCAACGCTTTTGGCGTCTTCCGGATCAGCTCAGAATACTTCCGAAGTCGTTTAGCATTCACTCAGCGTCCGGATAAAATATATGAACGTCGAGTCAGATACGATTGGAAGCGAATAAAGAGCTTTTAATTTATGGACTGGTGCGTGGTGCGAATGTTTTGTTTATACTACTCAAGTGTTTTAAGAGCTGATAGATTGTTTTATTGAGTATGCACTTAATAAAATACAAGTTTAATAGCGGTTGTTGAATTTTATAAAGGAAGTGAGATTAAAATGATGTGGGTACGACGACGGGACTATTTTTCCGTATTTTTTAATCGTTCCGCCATGCTAGGAACAGCTCTTGTATCATGGGTGAATTTCTGCTGCTTTTCTTCCCCAATCGATTTCAGTGATGTCCAAGACGAAATTAGCAATACGGCATATGAATTTCACATTAGTACTTGCCCGTGCCCAGTTCCAAACCTACAGCCTCGTTCAGCCACCGGCCCATCACGACACGACATTAATAAATAAATGAACTTGGTACCATCATACACTCTCTAGTTTTCTATGTAGATTTGCGTTATTCAACTGTTTCGCATAAAGTATAAAATTAAATAAACATTATGAACACTGACTTCTACTTTGGCAATAAATAAACCACTATTATTTTCAGTAAATAATTTATCAGATGCTGGTTTAACAAAATATTATTCACAAATTGGTACTCAATTAGTAAATAATATTTTGTCTGGATTTGCTGAATGTTTGTTCATATGAAATAAACATTTTGGGGTTTGTTATTACACTTTGTATATGATTTGTGAAATACAAATTATATTGTTGTTGTTAAAATCGTTTGATGCGAATACGTAAGTTATAAATGCAAACAGCTCAATCGTAAATGTTTATATTTTCCACCTTGAAGATATAAGCCCATTATTGCCCCCACTTACTGGCAAAGGCTTTTTCTTAACTAAAAGGCAAGAATATTTGTCACCACACTTGCTCAATGCGGATTGGCGATTTCAGACCAGAGATTTCGATTTGAGAGATCTGTAGGTCCTAGTTTCCTCAAGACATTTTCTTTCACCGGTGTAAGTGGTGTTCAAGATAAAGTCGGAAGAGGTTTTTTCAAACACAGCAAAAAATCCTCAGGTATAACATTATAATTTATTTATTTAAGTATTCTTAATTTATAACGGTTATACCAATTACAGTGAATCATACAGCGTTACATTTATACAACGTGGTTATATAAATTCAGTAAAACACTTCTATCAAGTAAAACATGTGCTTGAACGTAACATGACACATAAAAATACTACATAGATATTGAATTCACCAACCACGGTAAAATTGCTACTGAAAAAAATGCCAATAAAAAATAAAATTATTTTCACGAAACGTACGAAGTGTAGGTGCATATACAACTTCCATACAGTCCATACGATATATCCCTTAAGTGAGTGGACGGCGAAGTGTGAACTTTTTAATTTACGCCGGGACAAGTGTGGCGGTTTGACAGATGAACTTTTTTTCTTTTTCCTTTTCGACGCCGACTTTAGCAGACATGTTAATGGTATAACAATAAAGCGAGTAAGTGGCGGGTAGGTATTGGAAATAATTTTTAAAGCTTTTGAAGTGTGGAAGCCGTCATTTGTTTGGTTGTTCGCTTCCAAGAAATCATGGCTTCTTGCTGCACGTAAAACCTAATGGTTTCTTTCTTTAAGAGAAAAAGTTATTTTTGTGCTTTTATTTCGGCAAGGTTGTCAAAATGAGTTCTTAATGTGTTATTCTGTTGGTAATTTTCTGCTGAATTCGAACAGCGCAGTACTGGTAATTGTGGGTATGTAAGAGCTTTTACACATAAGCGGCATGTTGCCAACGGCTGAGGTAACTGCAGCCGTCGATGCGTCGACGTGGCAGAGGCCATGCCAACTTCGCTGATCTTTGAAGTTGGGATGTCGAAGGCTTCCGCTGACGCGTCGACAGCTGCCGCCCGACGCGTGTCACTATAAGAACTCTTTAGGAAGGCTATGTCTAGCAGTGGACGTCGTTGAGCTCATATAATGCTGATGATGATTAATCCTCAACTACATCCACTTTAGTTTATTAGTAGCGTTATATTTTACACGAACGGTAATGTTATGAGTAGACCTAAAAATAATTTAATTAGCAATAAAAATCACAGAGTGAAACTAACAATCTCGTATAATTATAAAAGCAGGCATTAATATAATTTTATAGCTTTAATGTAAAAGCTTATAAATAACGGTTTACATGGGAGCTGTCCCGTGGTTCAGCTAGCGGTTAGTTGATAATTACCATAATGAAACACGTAATCCCGTAAACCTTAATTATGGGGATAGGTTAAATATTGTTCCGTTAAATTAACTGTTTAGTGTTGCGTGTCGTGTCTGTGTGTTTAACTTATCTGTGATGTTGTAATTGTTACCGTTTATCGTGTAGGCTGTAGTATATACTCAAATTTATAATACACAATTACAAGCTGAAATTAAACCATTTTTTTAGTTACTTATTCTTAATTTATTTGGGGTAATTTTTCTTAACATCCTTAATTGGTGTTAAACATACAATCACGCCTGTGTTCCCCGAAAGATTTAGGTCGAGGTGTGCCAAAGCACACCTCCAGTTCGCTGGTATGTTTAAATCCCATGTAGGAGGCGAGCCTATTGCACAAATCCTAACTGCTACCAAGAATTTTATAGAAAAACCCAAGACCTCTACGGCTCTTTTTTTTTTTTTTTTTTTATAGACGGGAAATCATCAAATAACTTCCCCCGCCCTGGGCGGGGCGGGAGGGAGTGTCAGACTTTTACTGACTAAAACCCGTCTATGTTCCTTCATGTGCCCTTTGCGTTCCGGGGGCGCGGTATCTCTTTCGAACAACCCGCAGCCCCGGCAGGCATCGGCCCTCAGTGGCCCCATCCAATATTGCTGACATCTCTTTGAGGCGCGCGTGGAACACGAACGCGCCGTCGACACGGTCTGTCGCTAGTGAACGTACGGACGGTGAGCTACCCATTGCTCACCGTCCACAGACCCGCGTCTACGGTGGCCGGGAGTCGTCGCTCTACCGTAGCAGTCGCGTTTAGGATCACTAGCACAGCCACTAGGCTAATGAGGCATTCGGTGTTGTTATTGATATTATTTATATAAATCTTTAATAGGCATCACTCAAACCACTCGATATGCTCCATTCATCAATCTGGCTTGTGTTCAATTATCCTGACGCTGGGAAAACAACACGTGGTATTAAATTATACACCATACACATTTTAGCTCGAATTTTATTTTACGTTGAAGCTTTTCAGCGAATATTGAGTGACGTACGGACGCACGTCAGCAGGGGTATCAAACAGTAATTTCGCAACTTGTATTGTTGAATTCATTTTCGAAATCGTTCGAAATCTATTCACAAAGGTAGCAACATCAAAGGGCTACCTTTCAAACATCAACGCTTTTGCATTTTCCGTATCGAGTTTGAAGCACGTTTAAAAAGGTCTCTTGAACATCAGTTTCGTCGCTCCTGCCATCAAAACTGCTTAAATTCGTACCTTAATTAACAATACCGGCCATTCACAGCGTAAACTTTACAAAGGTACGGCAGACAAAGGCGTTTGACAATAATCCTATCAAAGGGCAACGGGACAATACCTACGCTGACCTATTCTGGACAGTCTTAGCAGTTCATCTGATGCCATTGTTCTGTTTTTGTGGGCAAATTGTATTTGAAATAACTTATTGTTTTGTTCATGGTATAGAAAGCCGGGAAATTAATTGTGTTTTGGTAGTGTTGGGGTATTTTTGAATCTGGAAAAAACTTATCGGTTTTTTAAGTCATTGCTTTTAAACAGGGTTGATAAAAATCATGATTTTTATAAAAAAATCAAATAAATCAGATTAATTTGATTTAAATCGGATTTATTTGATTTTAATCAGATTTTTTTGATTTTTTTAAATATCGGATCGTTTTCAGTATGAACGACAGTTATTTATTAAAAAAACGACATATTTTTTGTTAAATAACAAATTAGTTCTTTTATTAAGTCATTCTTTTATAAAAAAAAACGAAGTAGCATATTTATTTGCCTATTTAACAAAAATATTTAATTAAATTTATAAAAAATGACGAAAATTTAACGAAAATAAACAGACATATATTCTTCTAAAGGTAATTAAAAAACACCACTTCCATTTTGTAACATTTAACAAAAAATAAAAATGCATTCGAATAAAAAGAGAGATTTCAGGCGCGAGTTTAAATTTTGGGGAACCCCCGAACCGTATAATGATACCTATAGGCATATTAGCGATGCACACGTATGTGTGCGCCGTAGTTCCTTAAGGGACGACCCTTTTTGGCTGTTTTGGTTGCAATAAAAAAAGTACTGATTTAAATCAACGATTTTTTTAAAAAAATCACTTGATTTTAATCGCGATTTAAATCACTGATTAAAATCAAATGATTTAAATCATATCATCCCTGCTTTTAAATACAGGTTATATAAGAATTAAATAGATATTCATGGTTTGGATAGGTATGCTCAAAATGCATAGTTTAATCGTAGCGACAACTTATAAATACAACATAATTATCACTTGAGTTGTTACGTAATTGCCTTTTTTTGTTGGCTATTATTTGCATGTTATGATTTAGGTATTTTCTCTTCTATTGTTGAAGATCCTAAATAAATAAATAACTAAATCATCATTGTTAGCCTTTTTTCAGCTCCAAAAACTCAATTGTAATCCATTAACTACACACTAAATGTAAATATTAATTACTCAAAATAACGGTAGCGAAGCGAATTTTATTATGAAACAACAGTATCGCAAATAAATTTTAAAACCGTTTCGTTGTAGATTTGATTACGGCTGAAAAATATTACCATTCTTAAATATAAAATAAAAATAAAAGCCACCGATCACTTTGGCCCGACGACAGCAAAAAAGGGGTCCTGAATTTTAACCGGGAACTTTTCATACCTCTTTGTCAGCATATAAAGTTACCGCATATTTGTGACAAATTAAATTTTACGGCAAACGTGACGTGAAACTGACGCAAACGGGGAAAGGTAATAAAATATCTTATAAAATGATACAGAATGGAAACGAGGAGGTAGTAAAGAGGAAAGCGTGGCTACAATTTCACTCGACCACGAGGCTTGTGTGAAACAGCTATTAGTTTTTCGTGGTTATTCTTTTTTTGAATAAAATGAGGTTTTCTGTGAGAGCGAAATTCTGAAAATTTGTTGTTTCAGAGCTGCTTGTCATCGTATGCAAAATATATAAGTACACACACTGTACAAAAGCTGGTGCTTCCGGATAATTCAGAAAACATGTAATGTAATGAGAAAATATTAAATTCTCAATTTTTACTCATTTATTATTTAAATACTTTCCGACACGACTGTCGAATAATGAGAGTCAGGAAAGAGAGACATGTGTCTGTGCACACACATGTGCACTAAAATAAATCCTGTGTACCTACTTGAAAGGACCGCCTTATTATAAACGCTAAAGTTTGTAAAAATATATAGAATAAATCGATGCTTGTTGTTTTTTGACGCCCCTAACGGCTGAACGGAATTAGCAGAACTTGGCACGCATAAAGATACGAGTCGAGTATAATCCCGTTTTTGTGTTCCAGTGAGATTATTTAGGACATTGCATTGATTCCGAAGTTTACGCAGATGAAGTCTGCAAGCAAATGCTAGTTGCATAATAATGCCTTAATTAGTGCGTACACAATATCTCTTGTTGCATTCAATAATTCAACTCATGTGCCATTTCTAAAGCGGTTCACAGGACATGATAGATTAGTGCATTCCAAAGTAATTTAAATGTACTCTAAGATGCATCAGTAACGGTCTCAGAGATTTATGTAGGTATGTATCTCTAACTGCCTGCCTCGGCAAAAGGGATCTATGGCTTCACTTTGTTTTATGTTCAGCGTCCATCAGGATTTTATGACCAATAGAATCGTCCATGACAGTTTCATGGCACTAAGGAGCACAGATTTCGCTGAAATCTTCAAAGATACACAAAGGCTAATGTTTTTCCTCTGTATATTTGTAAGAATGTTATGTCAATATTTGAAAAATGCTTGTGGACTGAATTCTAGTCTTTAGAAGATTTTATTTTGAGGTAAACAAATTCGGGAATACGTTGAATTTTCTACAACATTCTGACGGTACATAAAAATCATGGTGCTACCCGTGTGGAGTCGAAAATAAATAAAATAGACGTTACGATGCAAAAGTCGCGGTACGCCAGTGCGGTCCAATCCAATTTGCGGCGGATTCAACCAGATATTACCGGTTTGTGCCGAAATGTATCGAAGTAGAATTGGCTCATACTGCATTCTCATTTTTTTCTGAGTAAATGTCAAGCCTTTTAGAGATTCAAAAACTAAGTAGAACTGTATGAAATAATAAAAACTATTTTATTTGTCTGGAACAGACAAGAGTATTGTCGTATCTTTTTATATTCTTAAAGTTATTTCTAGACTAGAATCCAGGCTCAGAATTATTAAAACTCCAAATCCAATAAAATTCTAGCCTCCACAATCCACATACATATTTTCGGAGCACTATCCCGCAATCTTCAAAATGAACGTCTATCCTGGCGTGTTTGTACTAAATTCAATAAAACTATGTCTGACCACGAAAAGTAGAAAATAAAGGACAATACAGCGCATGACGAAACAAAGTTTACGGCTGTCGTAGATAATTCAGAGACCCGGCTCATAAGGTTTAGTGTCACGGGACGGTTTATTGGCGTGCTGAAGCAATATGGGTTTCCATTACCGTAATAGATACTGTAGTATAACGTCCAAATATATTTTTATAAAAGTGGTGTGGTTTTTGGGCCGTTAAAAGTGCCCACGTTTGTTTTGCCAACTTATCATATAGATTTTGTGAAAATCTGAGTCTGGGATGGCTAACAATTCTTCTAAAAATTCTAATACTTCTAACAAGTTTGCTGATAAAAATGTTTTCGTAATCCTTTCATTGGAAAACCAAACTTAAGTTTATAATGAGTTTTCTTTTTGTAAAGTTTTTGCTGCTTACATATTTTTAGAATCACCTAACAAATTCAACATTATTAAAAACATTTTCTCTCTTTTTTCAGGTAAAGCAGTTTTTAAGTACACAATGAAGAATCAAATCAACATAACGGTAAATAATGCGAAGATTACAAACGAACAACTGAATAATAAGACAACTGAAGGCAAAACCATTTATGAAAGAAACTTCGACTCACTCAAAACTTTTGTGAAAAGTTTTTTCTTTTCATGCCGAATACGACACGAAAGCTAATTGATTTACTAGCAGTTTCCAATTACTGCTGAATGCTTAGAGTTATTCGCAAATCTAATTTAATCTGGGAACTATTGATGTAAAACATTGCATTCATCCCTTTGAATCAGGAAGGTCGCAAACTAATTACCCCTAAGAGGGGTAGTAAGAGGTCTGTCGTAATGCGACAACCCCACAATGTGCCAACAGCCTTACCTACAACGTGTCCGTGAGTGAAATTGTGGTTTACCATCAAACGGGTAACGCTTTGTCTGTGAACGTAGTTACTCGATTTAGTAGCTAATGATTGGGATTCGGGAGCTGTTGTATCGCATTTCTGTTTTGTGAGCCAACAATTTTGGTAATTTGAATTTCGGTGAATACCAAACCAACACGACATATTGTGTGGTTCAGTTTAATCCGGTTCTGTGTAGCTAAACTATAACAGCTCTTAATTGAATATTCATAAGATGACTTTTTAACTAACTTATCACAAACATTTCGTTTATTTTACGTCCGATTTCTGTTCCTGATAAAACATTAAATTCTTAAAGTTTGTTTTTTCTTTGAAGTTTTTCAAAGGTTCATAATGAAAGACACAACCGATACATAGAAACTCTCTCGTTCAATTAATAAAGCTCCTTTAACTGGACAGTTCTACACTAAATGAAGCTCCGTCTTCAGAGATAAAGCAGGAAGTATAGGAACAGTAATAGCCCTCTTGCAGATCGTTTTAAAAACAAACACTTTAGCTAGCTAGGAGTTTTCGACAGGAACAAATGAAGTGCGAGCTCCAACTGAAGGCAGACATTGAAACATAAGTCGTGTAGCAGACGAGAATAATTGTGTGCAAAACGAAGATTTATCACTGTTTAGTTTTGTTCTTAGTTAGTTCCCGTGTTTTATAAATGATGCTGCACACTGCACAAGTGCTTAAAAGCTTAGTGGCTAAACTGGTACTTGGAATATTGAATTCTAATGGAAATGCAACGCGGCGAGCTTCAAAGCGTCTGTCTAAAATTTCCATTTTCGTCATTTCCAGGTAATTCGAATAATTAAAATTTATTTTCATTAATTATTATTTTTTATCTAATTGTAAAGTCATGTTTAAAGTCATATGCCAAATCAATAACATAAGATTTGTTTGTGTTATTCACACAAACAACTCTCACGAACACACTTAGACTGGCACAATACAAATAATAATCAAAATAATGTACGATACAAGTCTGGTCCAATTATAGACCCATGAGGGACACCCAACATTATTGCATAAAGATAGACTGATGCGGTTGGGACAGTCAACGAAACTATCATAGATTGAGCCCCTGTCAACTAATTTACATTTGCAAATGGAACTAAAAGCCGGCATTAGCATTGGTAAGTGGCTCAAGAGGAGACGGGCTTTCGAAAGCCATTTTCAATGCTATTTGATTCGATATTCAGGATTAATTATGTTATAGGTTTCAATTTCGATGTGTAAACCTCAGTTGTTACTGAGGCTTGTATTAGTGAGTAACAGTGAGTGAATATGTATTACGGGTTTAAAACAAAGCTTTTCATGTTACAACAAATAATCAGTTCATCCTTCACAAAAACCAAACATCAATAACGAACAACTCAATCAATTGCAAATATTGCTCTTTTCTGCCGAAAACTCTTTATTTTTCTTCCGTACACATTTTAATCAAATTCGCCATCAAAAATTCTCTTTGACGCGCTATCGCCGGGTATTGGGCAAATGTAGGGAAAAACTTTTTTTTATTTTATTATCACACAAAGGTGCGTCGTCGGGCCTAAATTAAACAAGTTGCGCGATCGACGGGCCTGTTGGCAGTTGAAAGTAAACATTACAGTTCAGAGATTAAAATTCAAAATTGCAGAGCGAAATGGACGTTTTACATTTGACAAAGTCCCTCAATATCAATATTTTGTAAAGGGTTAAAACGGTTACGTTATTTGCATGGTTGAATTCAATGATGTACTCATACACTTGTTGGTTTTAATTTCATGTTTTTTGGGTACCTTTTATACGAAAATCTATTTGGGAAAAGTTTTACAAAGGCTTGTTGTATTTGTGTTATGTGATTCAATTAATTTACATGTTATTTATTTCCCCTTTTATTCTTTTCCTTCCATCGCAAAGTAAAAAGTCCAAAGGGAAATACTCGTAATTTCTTTTATTCTCCTACATTAGTGTACAGAAAGTTATTATTTATATTAACCTCCGAAGGTTCATGAATAACCGAAGTCCTTTGAAACGGCTTTCCTTATCAAATTCCAGGAGCAACGCTTTTTCTGTTTTTTTGTTTGATCCCGGCCAGTGACAAAATTGAAATAAAAATTTCGACATTACCTCCGGTACTGTTTCCCTACGATCTTACCTTTACAGTGTAATAATTATTATTTCTAAGAATTTCGTCCTTCCAGCGTTTAAATATTTTATACAGAGAGGTCATTTTGTTGGAGATATGGCCTCTCAGTCCTTGAGCTGTTGCCTTCTAGGAGTACGGTAAAAAGTTGCTTACTTATGTATGGTGTGTTGCCAAACTGTTGCTACCTTGAATTCGTGGCTTTATTAGCTCGTGGTTTAACCCACTATCGATTTTTCATGAGATCGTGCGTTAGGACTTATTTAGATGCAAACACCGCCATCACGTCTTCTCTTTATTAGGAAAGGTACATGTTAGGATAATAAAATCTATGTTTACAGCAGTCGAAAAATGTCATTTGACCTTTTTGGGCTCTAACTTATTCAACTTCAAAACAAAAGAAAACGATTGCTTTTTTACTTTATTTGTGCGCGACTTCATTGCTTTATTTATTATTAACAGGCTCGGGTTTGGCCGCTATCTTACTTGATGTAAGCATGTGGCTGACAAAAGTGTAGCTTTGTCTAGAAGTAATTTAATCTCACCCTAATTGTAGACTCCCATCCAGGTCCCTATATCTATCAGGAAATACAGACGCCGCCGCGCCGCTTATACGGAAGAAGTAATAGCACCTGATGATATACGACGCTTATTTACATCACACGGTGTATCTCAAAACTTAATAACAAAATACCTTTACTTTAGAACAGCACTCGTATTTTAAGCATGTTTTGATGTCATAATAAAACGCCATGTTACCTAAGCA
Organism: Caradrina clavipalpis; assembly: GCA_932526535.1. Taxonomy (NCBI): domain Eukaryota; kingdom Metazoa; phylum Arthropoda; class Insecta; order Lepidoptera; family Noctuidae; genus Caradrina; species Caradrina clavipalpis. Next base: position 1,679,080 of record OW052096.1, read on the forward strand.
CCTTACATTTATAACTCAGGAAATATGCGGCAACATATTAAAACATTCTCCTAAACAAGTTGCTACTTCGCTAGCTATTTCTATTTTAACATTCTCCACGTTTTCATTTACAAAGCCTTTCAGCAGAAATTGTTTCATAAAATTATCTAAAAAATTCTTAACATTACATCTTAACAAAAATTCTGTGAAGCTATTCTTTCCTTCTAATACTTATACTCTTTTACCACGTTCGTGAAAGCTGGCGTGTTTGGCATTATTCTTATGTACAAAGCCTTTTAATGTCAATATGTGTTCCGGGAAATCTGAATTTTCCTTTCATACTCTTTTGAGGTCTATCCCGGGCTGCATCGTCAGAATGTTTTGTTGGAATAGCTCCGTAATTCAATATTCCGATGTTTACTCCTCTTGTGAATGATGATAAACTGGTAATAATATTTTGTAAGGAATATTTTATGAGCTTTATGGAATAAAACGATAAGGGGTTTAATATGAGACTTGAAGAGGATCAACAAGGAGTACAAATAATATGAAAAACAACATTACTGAGTTCGTTTACGAAGCTCAATACGATAGTTTTGCATAATTGGCACATTATGAGATTTAATTTACCAAATGACGTCGCAGGTGGCGCTGTGGCTGAGTGATTGGCTGCTGCGCTGTGTGTCTCCATTGCGATTCTGTAAGGAATAAATATTTGTAAAGCCTGCAGGTAGTTGATCCGGATCTGTTTGTTTGTGTTTGTCAGTTTGTTTATTTGTGAACAACCACGATAGTACAGAAATTCCTAGATTGCAACAGAAATGCAACTGGCTTATTGAAGTCTGCTGCTGGAATACTGGGTTAATATCGCCCAAATCCAGATCTATCTAATTTCAATCACTTTGAAAAATGCTTTTTAGATAAAAAATCCTATATTAAGTAACGATCCTAACATGGCGCTTAACAATACGAAGCAACATAACCTTTAAACACAGGTACTAATAGCATCAATTTAAAAACTGCGAAGAAAATAAAAGAGTGATGATGGAATTGTAGCGAGCGAAGCGTTTTAACATTCATAGCGGTTCTCTTCGGCGAGTTGATTACTGCTCTTGTTACCTCCCCTGTTAATTGTGCTACTAATTTATTGTGTTGTATGGAATTGTATGGGTATTTTCTGACGCTGAAAAGACTGGATTTTTTTAAATATAGATTTATATCTGTCTGATTTTAAGCTGCTTATTGAATGCTGATTGCGTATAGACTATACGCGCCCGCCTCTCGTGCATGAGGTTGCGGATTCGATACCGAGCAAGTATCAATGTCTTTTTTTTTATTCATATGTATTTTCCAAATTTGTTGATAAAGAGTGTTTCTTTTGTGTGGTCTGAGTACCCATGTGCTTTTATCTGTACCTAGCTCTATTGATTGAGATTATCGGAGAGAATTCACGCCAATAATTGGTGATATTCATGCGAAACTTGTATTCTTTTTATGAGACGAGGATATGTAGTAGTTAAAGCTCAACAGTATTTGAGTTTGATTGATGGTGACTTCCTACTATGTGAGCACATGTCACTCCAGTGCCATCAACGAATGCATTAGACCGTCCAATAAAAACATTCAAAAAATCTGTTCTAAAATAACAGACTGCAGAAATAACTTTCATTAAAAAATATTTCGAGCTGAATCGGGCCACTGAATGGCGGGATTAAAAATAATACGCCTTTCATATCTTCTCGTAATGCGGTGCTGAAATGCTCGTACTTACCGCGGTTTTCAGATTATGAAAAATGTTTTTCAGCTGAAAACTGGCTGTATCCTGTGCTTCTCATATCGCAGGATACAAGTCCCTTTTTTATTAATATTCCGTTATAGAATTACCCTGTTTCCGTTAGAAGTGCAGGGTGTGCCTATGAGTTAAAGGGTTGATGTGTGAATGAGATCGATTACTTGGTTTCCCTCCACCACATTTGAATGCCCCTAAAAAACACTAATTGTTTTGTATGTGTAGAACATTTTTGTGTTTTACATACTCTGTAAAACTTCTACATGTATCATCATGTATTCTATATTTTTTGTTAGCTTGTTCTGTCCCACTCCTAAGCAATGGTGTCCATTTACTCCTTCCATTTTTCGCGTTTCCGTGCTTCATCCTTACACTTTTGGAGGAATCTATCCAGTTCGTCCCGCCATCTCCTTCGTGGCATTAATACAATACCACAAGTATAACCCTGAGTTTCATAAATATTCTTCTTTTACTGGTTAGTATCAAATTGCGCATTTTTTCACAACAAAATGAGAACCAGCCAGTAAATATTTCCCATGAACTATGCAACAGTTCATTTTTCTCATCGAAATATTCCGTCGGGCCACTTCAAACTAGAACTCAATGTAAATTGTTTTGAAAGCAAACAGTCGGCTGTCTGGCCGTTCGCGTTGTACCTACGCTAATGATTTAAGTTTTTTAAGCGTTTTTTAAGGCTTTTTTGGACCCTCTATCGGACTGGAAGTTTTCGGGTCCTGTCCAGGTTTATGAAGTTTATAATTAATTTAACGTTTATTTATGCTGCTTTTCGGATTCATTAAGAGAAGGTGCTTAAATTATTAATAAACGAAAGATGTTTTGCAACTTACATAATCACAGTAGAATGAATAAATACCTAGATTCGGATTTGTATTAGAAAACAGTTAAAAGCTAACTTTCTAATCATAGACAAAGCAAATACAAGTTTTATAATGGATCCTCTAACGGAACATGAAATAGAAAAAAATCTAAAGGCCGTTACCCAAAAATGTGCGCGTCAGGAACCGGTTTCGCAAACGCAAAAAAATCTTAAGGGAACCGAAATCAGATATATTCCATATTCAGTATAGGGAACGTGATTTTCCTCACAATATGTGCGTTTACCTAACAAAGCCAATGTCTACCCACCCATGTGCTCACTCTTGTGGAAACGCACGGTGTTTCGCATTGCTATTTTTAATGGTAAAGGGCCGTGATTCGGTTATCATGTTTTCTTTTTCATGTAGGGAGGAAAACTGTGTTGAATCAGCTGCTTGGAGTCCCACACGATTTGTTTGTGGAGCCTTTGGTTGAGAGAGGGTTCAATTTTTCATTATAGAAAAGAATGAGGCTCTCTGTCTAGTGTCTGGTTTACTTGTTTTATTTTTAATTCATTCATGGTGATTAAAAGAAGTACTGAAAAACCAGCATTAATTAGCTTAAGGTAGTCGGGAGCATTACTCAAAATGCTTGAACTAAATTGCAATAGATTTGAAGATTGTGGTCTAAGAGTGAATTCTTTTAAATCTAAAATATTCCATATTTTTAATACCTTAGAATCTAGACTTCTAGAAGAACTCCTGTACTTCAACTACGCAAATATTTCGCTAGTCAAACTGCCTATTTGATAACCCTACAAACACGCTATTACTAGCTTTTTTTATTTATTTGCTAGCCTTTACCGTCCCACTCCTTGACAAAGGACTTCCCCATTCCCTCCACTTCCCTCGATGTAGTGCCTCATCTCGCCAATTCCTGAGTAAATATTATAATCTTGTCGAAACGTCTATCTAATGCTCAGAAGTGAATAAACGATTGAAAGATGACAGTAGGGTGTGGTGTTGACGAGATGTTGGGGCCATGAGAAAAGCGTACGCTACCTATGTCGCATTGGACTTCAGACTCGAGGCTAATCACAGCTCTCTCTCAGAAAGAGAAGGCATAATTCCCAGTCGTGGGAACATTATTGGTCCATTTTGTGCTGCGTATTCAAAATCCTGACCACGTTTCCTGTTTTAATAGAGTTTCTGGAGTTTGGAGTTTTCTATTTGACTCCTTAAAATGAGTTTCAATCGATTGGTTTTTCAACAAGCTTTATGTGTGGTAACTAGGTATGTATTTAAACATTATGTATGTTATTCTATTAGGCACTGTGTATTAAAAAAGCGAAAAGTTTGTGAGGATAGATAGATGGATGTTTGTTACTCTTTAACGCTTGAACGGCTGAAAGGAATTTGCTAAAATTTGGCACATATTGATCTAGCTCATAAAGAAGCTAGTGTTAAATAAAACCTGCTATGATATAATAATTTAAGTATGAGACGTTACTGCAACTACTATAGGCATACTTTTGATAAAATTGTCTTTATGATGACGTTTCTAACCGCCTCTCTGAACCCTGTATAACTAATAGGTGTGGGTGATTGGCTCATTTTGTTGCCATGTGATACTCTCACACATATTTGACACGACAAAAGACACCTACTATAAACACAATCCGGAGTACAACCTCCTTCGTTCAAAAACTCTACGGGTTTAAATCTCCGCTACTTTCTCAACCCCAATATTATCTTTCCCGCGACGCTGAACGCCAATTGATTCGATGCGTTCCGATAATAAATATGTCCTTTCGTGTTCAATCGAACTGTGACTGTTTACCTCCCCAGTTATTTCCATTTCTTGTTTGCTATTATTTTGTGTTCGTACATGGTGTTTGTGTATAGGTGTTGCAATCACATTTGTAAAAAAGGGACTGCTTTTTGGGAGTTTCGTCAAAATTAAATCATCGTTCTCTCTTAACAGTTTCATCGATTGTTATAAAAACAGTTTTTTTCACCAAAAATAGAAGTCGGTTTGATGGTATGCGTAGTAACCAGCTATGTGTTGTGTCTTATTACACTTCGTATATTATACAAGAAGATCTGAAAATTAACCTCAGTAGAAGATATTTTGTTGATGGCGTGCACGTACGGTACATGAAAAATAGTTCGCCACTAATTGCACGAAAACTGATACAGCACTTTTGTAGAAATACATCGATGAATCATAGCAAGCACCCTTCGTGTTATGATCGAGTAAACCGACAGACCTTGCCATTCTGGCTACGTCATCCACATAAATTAGTTTATGGCCATTTTACGGTTTACGAACATTAAAACTAATTTTACGAGCGATTTCGGATTCTTAATAAAACACTGGGGAGGTTAATGAGTTTGTGGCTGAAATTATAGGGGTTGTAATATCAATGTTGAACCGGAAAATTGTTTGTAGAAGTAGCTTATTTTAGTACATTGTGATATTAAAAGTAGCTTTTAGTAGCAATAGAGCTCTTTGAGAAGGAGCTCGTCCGGGGAAGTACTGCCACCGTATCTATTTCTGCCGCAAAGCATCATTGCTCTTGTGGTTGCATTGGTGCCGGTGTAATTACTGGCACATGAGACATTTTAACTTTGATTCGTTTGCAAGGCGTCCTGGTATTGTAGATGTCTATAGGTGGCGGTCACCACTTAACATCAGGTGGGCCGTCGGATTGTTTGCCATCCGTGTCATTAAAAAGAAATGTGTTTCAATCTCATGTTTTTAATCCATCCTTGGGATTGTTTCTACACTTACTACCGATACTTAAGTACTAATAAGTAATGCCTTGACTGCCTCATGGTCATGTGGTTGCAAGCGTTTTTTCTGAGCGTGGACTCCTGGGCTTGATTCCCAGGTCGTGCAAGTGTGATTGTGATTATGTTTCTCATTTAGTAGCCTGGAGTTTAGAAATTGGTGGTATGATATTCTCCCCGGTCGAATCAGATTGTGTTCCCGTCAGAAAACAATCACAATAGGGGAAGAGTGAGTGAACCTTCTTCACACACATTTGTACGCTATAATATCTCCTGTATACTTAACTAACTTAGCGTCTCCATTGAGCTTGGCTACCGTGACTGAAACCTGTCGGCAGAATATTAATGTCTTGACGGAAAAAGTCTTCATCACTTTAGTTGATCTCGAAAACAAGCTCTCTGTAGCGTAAAAGACTTAACAAATTAGTTTGTTGAACTTCAAAAATATTTTGCAAACAAATGATTAAGTAGACGATTTTCTGATAAAATTACAGGACATGACTTACCTACAAATTACCATAATTACGCAATTACCAAAATTATTGTTAATAAAACAAAGTTTACCTTTAATTAGTTCACTGAAACTGGTAACTTCGAAGTTAAGGGACATAATTAAAGGGAACGGTTTTCATACAAAAATATTACGGCAATTTTTACACCCCTCCTAAAGGGGCGATGTTGGAAAGACTCCATGTTGCATTTACGATTATGTCTACATTGACGGGGAAGTTGATCTTGCAATTCCGAATATAGGAATATTGAGAATTCTAAGATGAACTTAGAAGGTTTCATTAACTTAATACGTAGAACTTCTGTAAATGTGTATTACCTACATCTAATTAAACGTAATGCCGAACAATTTGACCTACAATAGTGATTTTCTACATCACCATAAACCGCCATTTTGGATCGTCATGAAAATTAATTAATACACAACCCGTAATTATTACAATACCTTACCTCTACCCCACATCGTCAACGAAAGCACCTTCCCTTAACAACCCCGTTAAGAACCCCTTATTTTCTTAGAGCCTCTAGGCGAGTAAACATAAGCCACTTTAAGATTTAAACCATGTTTTCAGATTACAAACCTTAACTCCATCATTTTATGGTTACTTTTTAATTGCAAACAAGTGTTTTATAACTTTTTAATTCGTTTTCGTACTCCCAAAATCAACAAAGTCTACAACATTTTATTGAATTTTCAATAAATATCAATGTTTTTCCACAAAAAGATTGTATGGAAACTGTAACAAAAGTTAATATTATAATGAGGTACGTAAAGCAGGGATTCCATTAAATAGCTGCTGGGCACATTAAGCAAATATTATAAAATATTTAGCGTGGCTCGGGGCTTTTGTCCTGAGGCAAACAGCGAACAACCATTAGGCAACCCGTGTTTCAGGTGGAAGCAGACGGGTGATAAAACGGGGTGATTTTATTGTCTTACCCTTTAAGGTGTTTCTGGGTTCATTATTTAAAGGTGACACTTATGATGGGTTGTGATGCTTGCTCTCTTTTTGGCGAAGCTGAGCTTGTATATCGTTGTCTTTATTTGGCATTTAGAAAATGGGGTCTTTTGGAGTGACGTTTGGTGGAATGACCTATTTTGATAGCTATACGGCTATACCTACTTACCTACTTTAAATTCAAATGTAGGTATACCTATTTTCTGTTGAAGCTAAGTCAGTTATTGTAGAAGGCATGATTCTTTAATGGCAATTTAATAACTTATTGATTGTATTCCTAACCAGTCAAAAATGGCGGCGGAAAGTAAGCAAGAGATATAAGTGCATAAAAACACAGTAAATACTTTAGATGCATCTAAAAAAAATCTACACGGAACCAGTTTATGGCGTCCAGTTCCGAACGAAAATGGTCACGTGTACACTTCCGTCAGGTACAGATAAATCAACGCAAGCGAATCCGAAACGAATGATAGCAGTGATTTGTATCCAAAAAACGATCTAAAAAATTCAAACTTCGAACCATTCCAAATAGGCATTTGAATTTCTAGTTTCAGTATCTAAATCCCGGTTCAGACGCGGCGTGCAACTAGCATAACAGGACGTTTGCAAGTCGGTCTAAACGAACCTTAATTTTTTTATTTGGTCTTAAACGTTGCCCCTCTCTAGGAATTTCTCCTGTGTCGTGGATGCGTTTACAAACAAATAAACTCACATGCAAAAACAGCCAGACCGAGAACAACTATTTGCATGTCATACAAATATTTGTCCCTTGCGGGAATTGAACCCGCGACACACAGCGCACCAGCCAGTCGCTCAGCCACTGCGCCAACCGTGCCGTCCTCTCTGCCAGTTTACAATTACAGGTGTTTTTGTTTGCCAAATGTTTCTCAAAGTTGTTGTTTTGTTCATGTTTCTCTAGCGTTGTTGAGAGCCTGGTGTTAGCGAGGTGACGAAGTTTCCCGCCTTCCGGCAACTTCATATTTTGTTGTTTAGTTTGACTAAATTTTAATGAGTTAGTTCGCTTGCTTTTAGTTAGGCAACCAGGTGGTTTGTTTAATTAAATCACTGGTTGCTTGAACTTGCCACGTTTACGATATTTTTTTATACCCCCAATAATTTTGAACAGGCAGTGCTAGTCTTTAAAAATTGCCTTCAAATAAGGTGAAAAAGCTCTTTTAAGTAAGATGACAACTCGGCTTATATTCACCAAAAAAGATATTCAGTTATTTTCATTGCATGGAATTAATAAATAATAGACTTGTTTATTATTTTCATTACTTTCAGACGGTAAATAGATATAAGTATTTCTACTTATATCTATTTATTTATTTAACGAGTTATCTATTTTGCAGCAGTTTTATTTCTAAAGCTGCTGCAAAATAGATTGCTAAGTAAATCCACCTTGATCCTAATAAAATCCCAAAGTAAGGTCCTCTATCTTGTCCCGTTAAAACTACGGAACCTTTATATTTTAACACCTAAACAATTTAAATCGACCATACGCGACCACAACAAAACCCACATTAATAACCCAGTTAACGACTGTGTCGGTGCAAACACAGCTTTAATATAAGTTTAGTATCCCGCAGAATATTGGCCGTCGCCTGCAATATCCTGTTCCACTGAATTTTCCGTTCATAGCTGAACCTAATTTTGGTACTCTGTACGTGGACATCGTGTTGTTTAATTTGTTCTTGAAGTGGTTATTTGGCTTGTTATTATTGTGCTCTCATCATAAAGACACTCTTCAATACATATAATAAGAGTTTGAATCAGTAGTAGTACAGGTTGCTCAATACTGGTCGGATAAAATTTTATGAGTCAATCAACACGAAAAAAAGAAGAAGATCATAACAACAGAGATGGACTGGTTGTGTAAGCAAACGTGGTGATCAATGTCTTCTCTGTATGAAAAGAGGCCTTTGCCATGCATCATGACAAAATAGACTGGTTTTTTTTTTGCAATCTCGCCAAATTCAAGGAGGTAACTATGCAAGTGAATCTTAACACGAATCAATAATTTATTAGAAGGTATTTTTAATTTGTGGTTTTTTAATTCCAATTAAGCCATCTTGCAGATATTAATTATTGCCCAGGTTTTGTCATTTATTTGATTATTTATGTCTTTTATAACATGAACCTCCTGAAAGACGAGGAAGCAAAACTTCCAAGTATAATCCTCCTCTCAATTGGCTATTCCTCCATAACACTCAACATTAGCTTGTTGATACTGTCCCACAATATTGAGTGTAGTATGCAATTTCCTGTTTACAGCACATTTTGATCCCAGCAAGGTGCACGCATAAAACAGCAACATTATAGTTTAATAAATAAACTTATACTGTTATTATGTTGGCAGTATTCTCTCCACGTTAACTTAAATTAACTTCGGTAATATTGAACTAGGTAGTTTGAAATAAAACGTGTGGGTTATACCTAGGTAACCTAGTTGTGCTGGGGGATGGAAAAATGAGTTAGTGTTTACTTTTATGTAGGTAAGTACGATTGTTACATACACACATATCATCATGCCTGTATTCCCCGAAGAGTAAGGCAGAGATGAACAGATGTACACCCACAGTACGCCGGTATGTTTAGGTCTCATGTAATAGGGGGCGAGCCTTTTGCCATTAACTGGGCACAATTAAATCCTAACTCCGAGCTGCTGAGAATTTCATAGAAAACCCCATTAATACTTTGTTAAGCCTGGGAATCTAAACCCAAGACCTCTAGCGTAGCAGTCGCGCTTAGGACCACTAGGCTAAGACAAGATTGTTGTTTATTGGTATCGGTTTTGTACTTCATCTCATGGTATGTCTATATGTAATATCTAAGCACGTAAAGTACCTATACCTACTCCTAAAACTCTAGGCCTAGGCGTAATAATCTATTTATCGTGAACAATTTAATGCAGGGATCGTATATGTACCTACTCGGATATCGTTATAAGTAGGTAACTGCTTCTATTAAAAAGCTGAAGAGATTTTTCTCTTTTGTTTAAACGCTAATCTAATTTCCATAGCTACTGGTCCAGTTCTGAATGATTCCGTGAATAGGGAGCTACATTATCTCTGAATGCTTAAAGGCCATATTTCTTTATTTTTTGAAATTCACAGCGTCAAAAGTGAAATCCCAAAATGTTAAAAATAGACTTACAAATGTAAAGCGAAATATAAATTAACTTATTCATTCAAGTCAGAAGCCATGTAAAGTAATTAAAATTTTCCAGCAAATTGCCTCACACAAGGGTACGACTTTTTCCTAATTATCAAACCTTTTGCTTCGCAGCTATCTTTGTACGATCAGCAACGAAAGTCAATTAACAATGTTACTTTTACATATCAATTAAATAGACGCAAAATAACACAATTCAATGCTATTCATAATTTTAGGCAATACCTAATGGTGGGTCCACACGACACAGACTTAACACAGACTTCTATAGAATTTTGTCTGTACAACAAATCAGTACAGACAAATGTCGGTGTATCAGAAAAGTCGGAAGTCTGCGTACATGTCTGTACGATTGTCGGAGCAAAACTCATGATTATTGAATTACTTAATTTATTTATTAAAATCGAAGTCTGAACTGATGAAAAGTCTGCACAGACATTTGGTAAAGTAAAAATTTTTACTCAGACTTTATAGTCTGTGCAGAGTCTGTACAGACAAAAGTCTGTGTCGTATGGACCCACCATAAGAGTTCATTTTATCGTAATTTTAGATCCGTTTCGTTTTACCTTTGCTATTGTGCTCAATAATAAGGATTTAAAAATAACATACCACCACGCCTGTATTCCCCGAAGAGTTAGGCAGAGGTGTACCAATGTACACCCACAGTTCGCCGGTATGTTTGAGTCCCATGTAATAGAGGGCGAGCCTATTGCCTTTAATCGGGCACAAATCCTAACTCCGAGCTACTACTGAGAATTTCATAAAAAGACTCAAAAATTATTTGCTCGACCTGGGAATCGAATCCAAGACTGTCGCGCTTAAGACCACTAGGCTAAGGAGGCAGTTAAGGTCGTAGTATTCATTGACAAAAGGTGAGTCAAGAATGTTGGAATAACCTAGAAACAATTTACATTTAATCCATATTTTAAGGCGTTTATTCCTTTGAAAGCTTATTACAATCTTGATGTTTATGTTGATCTACTTTTGTTTCTGACAGTACAATGTCTACCTCCCAATCAAGTGCTAATTCTATATTACACGTTACATTATTAATACGTTCGGTTCAGGATCAAATATTCATCAAAACATTTCATGGGGTCTGACGTTATAGCTTAGCATGGCCCGCCTTTGGATAAGCCCCCGGCGTTTTGGGAAATAACTAAGGATTATAGCCGTTTCACCCATTACTAGGTTGTAGTAGTGATGTTACGGGCTCCCGGGATTGGAATGGTAGAAAATAAAAATTGGAACTGAGAAAATAAGTACCGACTGAATTCTTTGTTCTAGTTTTGTATTTTAATATTTTATGCACGCGGATGAAGTCGCGGGTCTTAATCCGTGTGAATATTTTCCTTTTTCTTTTCTTTTGCTTGAATTTTAATTCTTTTTCTTAAATAAAAGTAGAATTAAGTAATTATTATAACCTGAGCCAACCTATATACCAGTGAAAGTCTTAACAAAATCGGTACAGCCTTTTCGGAGATTAGCCGAAACAAACAGACAGACGTAAAAAGTATAGTAGTTGTATTTTGACACTACAAGCAGACATTTCAACTTAATTTACTTGTATTTTTTATCAACATTCACATTAACTTCAGAAGATTCAAGTACCTAAATACTTCCTTATGATGTTTTCTTTAACAGTAAGGTCGTTTAGAAAGCAGACATGACATTGATTCATTTAAACACATCCATCTAAGTCAAACGTTGAACCGCAAAGCAGAGCGAATGAAAGGCTCTGAACTCAATTACAATATAATCGCTGAACACAAATAAATACCCATGTGGTTTATTATTAAACAACAATATTGCATAATAACCCACGACCAATTGAAAATCAACATCAACATTTATGTAAACGAACATATTATTGTAACAAAGCTCAATAAACTCGTTACCGTGGTCTCGATTATCCGTATCCAATGTCGGGATAATTTCCCCGCATATTTCCCGGGGCTCAAATGCCGGGATGTCACGAATAGAAACATTCGGCATCCCTAGCCTTTATGGCCTCGTGAAAGGTAATAAGGGTCTGTTTTGACTTCGTTCTTTATCGGTAAGTCTATTATTGTTTCTTTGATGACCTCTCCCCTTTTGTTGTCAGTTACAGGTGAGCGGGGACGTCGAAAATGAAGGGAATATTTTTGTTTTGTTTACTTTCATGATTTTCTGTGGATTATGTGGATTCTGGATTGTACTTATTGGATTTTGCGGAAATTTTAGGCGTGTATTTTTGCTGTCGAATTTACCTTACTCAATCACTAGCTTCTGCCCACTTCTACATCGGCGTGGTTATTTTTATTCAAAATTCAATCATGATTCGAAAGAAACGTATCGCCATCTATTATCATGGAAACGTTATTGTTGTTTTCCTCAGGGACATTTTGATTTTTCGGGATAAAAGGTACCAAATCCGTCTTTGTACACCTTACAACGTATATATGCAACATATCAGAATAATCGGTTCAGTCGTGTAGTTGTGAAAAGGTAAAAAACAAACAAACAAACTTACTTAAACCATAAAAGCGGCGTTCACAATAAATCAGCTAGGATCGCATTGAACCACAGCCGCACAAAGAAAAAAAAAAGGTACCCTAGGTAATTTAGCATTTAGAAAAGAAAAGAAAAGAACTTCGTAATTCCAAATTTACTTAAGCTCAGACGGAACATAATGTATAAAAACTCATTAAATAACAATGATAGTAGAAACTCCACTGGCTAGACACACACAGACAGTACAAGTATTGGACTAGAGATTCAAGTATAAAACATTCATACCTCATGACAGGTCGGGGTCGCTAGTAATATCTTATAGTGCAAGCTATAAAGGACTCCAGAGGAGAGAGAATTGCTACCCTCCTCACATTTTAGTAGATACCACAAATCTGATATTTATAAAGCAAACTTGCCTTTGGAGATGTTTGATTGATAAGACTGTCTTGTACAAGAGACAGATATTGAGGAAGAAGCTGTGATTAATATCCAGACAGATTTCTTCACGATGTTTTATTCGATAATCAGAATAAAACGCAAAATTACAATACGAATTGGAAATGTCACATTAGTGCTTACCGTACATAACCGATATTTAACTTGCAACCTTTACTTCTGTACTATCACGTGGCTAATAGCACTCTCCTAGTTCAAATAACTGAGAAAAACCTAAATCCTATAACATAACGGAGTCTACTGTTAATCCTTAAGAAAATAGTGTAGCCAAGCACCTGAATAATAAGCCTTCACAACAGAATATTCCAAGGAACAATATCATCATTAACATGATACAACCACATATCTATTAGATTAAATACACCAACAACAGGGCAAATACAACCCGTAGGTAACAGTTACCTGTCCACTTCGATACATATATTAACAACGTTATACAGTACAGTACAAGTTCGCCGTCTACAGCATAACCCATCTATGATATTAATTAACGCGTTTAGTTTCCGTATCGACCAGTGCAACAATGTCCAACTTGGGAAATTAGTTACTCTGGACCGTCTGTGTTATGTCATATAGTGTAGGTAGCTAATGTTATTTCTATTACCTGAGTAATGAGGCTTGCTTGCGGTCGATAGCGTTGTTGGGTTATTGTTCTGTGTTTAGAGAGTATGTGTTTGTGATGCTTTTTTACTCAACTACGCTTTGTCAAAGAAAGAGTGGTTTTTAGTGTTTCTTTTTCTTTGCGTACTTACAGTCCATCCAATTAGGTAGTCACTTTGTTCCAATATGTTTTTAATTAGTCCTGAATTCTTGTTTGAAATGGATACAAATACGGCTGTTTATTTCCATATCTCTTTAAGGAGTTGGCTCACTAGACGATACCATGCCATGACTGCTCGGAACGTATCAGGCAGAAACATTCCTTTGTATTGACAATTAAGAGACAATGCTTGCAAGGTTCTTCTATCACCGACCAATTAGCGTGGCATGCACGGAGCGGCATAGCAGTTAGTGTCATATTTTTTTCCGTATTTTATATGTTCATAGCATTGTTATGTTATGCTACATTGTAATGGGCAGACTTCTACAAGCTTTGTGATTGCCCACAAAATCTAGTTTTCTGGACTAACAATAGTTTTTCCTTCCTTTACTTCCCATTCTTTACTTTTATGGATTTCACCTTTATCCCACTCCAACACCTCATAACACCGCACTTAACTAACAAACAATCCATCCAAACTTTCGTATTCTGGTAAAGTGTGACGAAACAAAACGTCTAGTACTCCCCCATCTCAAGGATTACCAGACTATTAAGTGTACAGGAATACCCAAGTCATTATAACTTTAGACTCAAGAACAGAGCATCAAACTCTGGAGCTAAGCTTTTGTTAACGTTAGACACATTGCTCGGAGCGAAGTTTTGAAGACCAGTAGATGTATAAGACTATGTAACCGATAAATAAGTAGATACAGAAGTTCTACGAGGACCCTTTAGGCTAGATGTGAATAATGTCAAAAGCGTAATTGGAATATGTTGTAGTATATGTATATTAACACTTCTAAATCTTCTTGGAACATTATCGGTCATTCAAATATTTTAATAAACAACTTGTCTATCTATACAAATACTTGCAACGCCTACCGGGTTTAACTAAGAATCTTAACTATACAGGAACCCACTCAAACACACATAAAATGCAATTTAAGAGGAATTCAGTGTTGTTTGCCATGTTTTTTTTTTGTGGGGGTTGTCTCTGCTAGTCCTGATGCAATTGCAAAAATCTTTTAGTGACAAAAAACTATACTTTTGTCGAGTGACATCAGAATATGATTTATGGTATACTTGTTGTCTAAAAGAACGAAGTCGCGCGCAGGAGCTAATCTACAATATCTTCAAGCTTTGACTATCAAGACATATACGAGCATTAGAATCAGTTCCATTTTTAAATATCCAGTTATTTTCTTCCCTTTTCTCTGCCTCAGATTTTCCTTTGTTTCTAGTGAACCTTTTGCTCCTAATTGGCTGTATCCTGTCACTGTTAGTTAGGCTACTTACGTGATTAATAATGTACAGGTTTGGCTACATTTGTGTTGTCATTGGTACACTAGTGATCATGGTATTACGTTTTTGGTAGTAGCTGTTTAATTATGCAGATGTTCAAATGGGTTGTTTGTTTTTGCTTGGAACAAATCGGTCCATGTCTCGTGTAAAAGGGATTATGAGATTATACGAAGTGCAGGGGGGCACTATCCTCTTATACTAATAACCACATTGCGACCAGCCATTCGATTCTGAGTACTGGTTATCGGTACTTTATTTTTACACCGTTTGTATATAGGGTTCTGTTTTTGTCAAAGGCTGGAAAACGAGATCCTATTATTAAGACTTGGTTGTCTGTTACAGGGTTGTACCTATGTTTTGAAATACACTGGAAATTACAAACAATACAACAAAGCTAAAAATTAAAGATGGTCCCTCATTCTATATTATATGTAGTGCTAAATATTTTACGCTGATATATAAGACCGCAGGAAAACGCTGCCTGGATGTGGGCCGCTTCCAATCGGTCCTTTTGGATATCTATGGGGGAGGCCTATGTCTAGCAGTGGACCTCCTGCGGCTGATATGATGATGATATACATAATTAAAACCCTTCGTGTACAAGTCCGATTATCACAAGTCAGGTTACTATAACGAACAAAAAATATATATCTACTCCTGAACCAAACCATCAACTTAAACATAGGCGACGTACAAAACCTGGAGTATTATCCCCCTGTGATAATATCACACGTACGCGGAGAGATCTTAACAAACTGTAGTACAACAAACAAACATGTAAAGTTAAAAGGAAAGCACGGCGCGGCTTATTATGAAGCTTATTACTGAAGTTGACGTTACCTTGCAACTAATATGACGTGATGTGACGTCAACTTCTGTCTTTGTAAAGTTGTGTAATATGTACGGGGGAAGTTATAAAATGTGCTGAGTGGCTTTCGTGGGGAGATGGTTTACTAAAGTATGGAAGTAATCGTAATATTATGACAGAGATAAATAAGTAACCCGTATAGCGGGGGGGGGGGGGGGGGTAGTATAACTGCCCCGTTGGTCTCGTGGTCGCAAGTACGACTGCTGTGCAAGGGGTCCCGGGTTCGATTCCCAGGTCGAGCAAAAAGTGTTATTGGGTTTTTCTATGAAATTCTCAGTAGCAGCTCGGAGTTTGGATTTGTGCCCGGTTAATGGCAATAGGCTCGCCCCCTATTACATGGGACCTAAATATACCGGCGAACTGTAGGTGTACATCGGTACACCTCTGCCTAACCCTTCGGGGAATACAGGCGTGATGGTTATTAGATAAATAAGTAAGAAGATTAATTATTCAGGTATTGGAGGTTTGTTAAATTTTTTTTTATTAATTGATATTATTTCATTGAAAATACAGTTATTTACTAAATACATAACTTATAACTACAAACCGACTAAAACAATAATAGGTAAAGGAGAAGACCCCATAAGAGCCTCCTATAAACAGTACCTTCATAGTTCAAACTTATTTAAACCAAACTGCATTCCCATTTATTAGGAATGAATCGAGCAAAAATATTTTCTTTGTAGGTATATTTTAAAAAGTATGGAGACTACACCAAACCTTTCCGTCAATCGTCGCGTGCCATGCACGGAACATCAACAATTTTTGTTTGATACGCTGTTGATACGTTCTTGTCGGCATAGCCATCAGTGCCTGATACGTTCATAGCACGGTCATGGCATGGAAGGGTGTAGCGAGCAGTCTTCTTTAGTTGTGCATATTACTTCGCTATCCGCTCGCTCTGCAACAGCCCATATTTATTTACAAGCATCGCGTAAGATCTTAAGCTTCATAAGGGATGTTGTTTATTCTCATTTAATCCCCAAAGGATTTGAACATTAAAAACACTCATGAAATATTAAGGCGACGCCTTTACGTTGGTGGGATTTAGTTGGATTTGTCCGGAAAGAGATCGTGCGTGCTCTAAACGATTTTTATTTACTTCTCTTGAACGTTTTTGCGACTTTAATTGGATCCGCGGTGGGAATCGGTTTCAGGATTGTCTCTTAATTTTTTGTAACATTGTTTTGTAATCAATGTGTTTCGCTTTGAGCTTTAGGACTGCTTGTTTTGGTAATTACTACCACCAAAACCTTTGAGGTTTATAAAAAGCAAAGAAAAGCCTTGTTCTCTTTATTCTCTTATCTAATAACTATAATACCAGCTTATTACTGTCCCACTGCAAGGCAAAGGTCTTTTCCCATGAGAAGACACGATCCTTGATCACCACTTTGTCAATTTCATATGAATTATAAGTCTAGAATTCCTCACGATATTTTTCTTCACAGATGTATGTGATGTCCATGATAAACTTTACTTTCTCCAAGCTTCACTATCTTGATTGTGTTCATGTGGGCACTTTACCTGTTACCTGTACTTACACAAAACTCTTTAAAACTTTCATACCATTTTTTTTACCTAGCCTGTAATGTCCCACTTCTGCAAAGGCCTCACCCAAGTCCTTTCACGTATTCTTTTCCTACGCCACCTCGAATACGCCCTGTTGTTGCACGTCTCCTTTCCTGAGCTTTTATTGACACCTTATAATTTTCAGTTTTCCTGAATGACGTCACACAACACCCCTACTCATCCCACTATTGAAAGTCCTCTATAAACATCATGTATAAATAGTAGCGCACGTCAGTCCAGAAGCATGGAGCGTGAGAATCGATGATAAGGTCGGGTGATCGAGACGATCGGGTTACGCGGTCAATGCTCGGAACAATATCGATATGTTTCATAAACGAGAATGTTGTCTGTCTGAAGTCTGACACCTTTGATGAAAACTCTGGTACTGTTGCAACGGGTCTTTAAGAAAGTTAAAGATCTTCTCCCGTTGCTAAGGTACTCGTAAAATATACACTCAAGAATCATTGAGAAATTGTTAGGTGCTTTGTCTTTTATTTTAATCCGATGTAAACTTTGCCGACAGAAGATGCGGTTTTGGTAACAGCCAGTTTCGGCCACAGTCTCGGTATCGGCCAAAAATTTAAATGATGGAAGTGTCCGCAGATTGTCATGGGTCGCTTGGCTTATTTTTATTTATGTTAAATAATTAATTATGACAAACAAAGGGCTGTTTTTGTTATATACGTGCCTCTATTTTATTTTTTTATTTACTTCAACACGAATTAACTGTCTCTATATATGTGTAAAAACTTCACTTATTCAGGACGCAATACGATTTTTTCTTTATTCAAATAAATTTCAGTTTAAGTTCGGTAAGAACCTGGAAATCCAGTTTCGGTCGGAGACTGCAAAGTTATGAGCAACCGAAGTCACATCCTCAAAACCTTATCACATAACGCTTGTATGGACGCTGCTCAGTCCAGCTCACCTGTTCCTTCCGCTCCCAAATTTCAGATAAAACGGGCGAACCTTTTATGTAAATATTTTCAGGCTTAGGTCACAACATCTAGGTATACCTATAAAAATAAATAAAATTGGAGTGTCTATTTATAATTTAAAAATAACAGCTTTTCACTAGATGTATATTAGGTTTCGTACATTAAAAAAAACAACATTTAAATTTTTTGTCTGTCTTTTTGTTTCGGCTAATCTCTAAAACGGCTAGACTGATTTTAACGGGACTTTCACTTCCAGATAACTACTGTTCTAATGAGTAACAAAAGCTACTTTTGTTATAGGAGTTTTTTTTTATTTGAATAAAAAATGACTGTTACGCGAAAATTTAACTAAAACTAATGAAGTAGTAAACGCGAACGAAGTCGCCAGCAACAGTTAGTAATACCTAAAAGTACACGTCTTGTTACATTTCATAGTGGCTTCCCTGCATGTCCTGCGTCCGGAGCTCGCCGGGTGGCGCAACAAGTGTGTTATGTAACCGAATCATGTCTCACGTGCGCTTAATCGCATTATGATAGGCAAGCTTGTTCCACTACCTGATTTAATATGGGTTCTAAAATATAGGTACGTCAACTAAGCAGTATCCTGCTATATGCAAAGAGCGGAGGGTTTATATCTAGTCGCTCTTGCTTTGTTCGCTGGCAATGGTAAATGTTCTTTGGCATCACGAAATGGATAGATGTGTGTTGTGAATGTTTAAAATTTTGTGTGAAGATGGACGTACATTTACTCCTGTCTTAATTTTATAATTTTTGCTTTCCTAATGTAAATATGCTTTTATTTACTTGGTCGCTTTGTCGTTATGTTGTATCATGTTTATTGCAATAAATAATATCTGATCTCTGAAGAAGCTGAAACATTTAAGATCGCACTTCACTAAACGAAACTGACAATGGTTATTCCGATCATTAATCAGGGATATTTTACTTGACAGGGGTCAAAATAAGATGAGGATTACATAAGATACCGCTTTTGTGAATATTACAGTGTCTGGTAACAGAAACAATGACTATATTGCTTAGCATTCTTAATTTCAAAAACAAAAGCAAAAGTCGTTAACGTCAAGAATCGATATATAATTTGCATATAACGAAAAACGATAAACAGTTTTATGTTCAGGTTTCTACGAAGTGAAATTATGAAAAGGGCAATGACCTTTACGGTCATGCTAAAACGCCTTTACTAAAGTAAGATTGTAATAAGCTTTCAAAGGAATAAACGCCTTAAAATTAATGGATTAAATGTAAATTGTAGACCTTCTAGGTTAATCCAACATTCACAACTAGATTCAATATTATTAATTTTTTATCGTGTAATTGACGTTCAAAAGTGCCTTTTAATGGTCTCATTCAAATTAATGATTTGACTTTGACTTGATTCTTGATTCACCTTTTGTCAATGAATAGTACGACCTTTATACCATTAAAGCCGTACCTCCCATTAAAGGTGAACCCATAAATTGTACTTACACCCCATTACGATCATTCACCATGAGATACGATGATAAGGTCGAATGACCGGGATAGGGTTACGGTCATCGCCCTATTCGATTATATAATCGATTCCATCCGATACTGATACTCGATCGTAATTATGGTAATGGTAATTATGTTAATGACTCGCGTCGATCCACCATGAATTTTCGATGGGTAATTAAGTTTTGTCCTTGTTGTGTTAAGTGAGAGTTCAGGTGACGCCATGATGGTATGGTGAACTTTACACAAAAAACCTTGTGGATAGATGACCCTGTGTGGGTTGCGGAATTTGTTCGAAAGAGTTACCGCGGGTCCGCAGCCCCGGAACGCAAAGGGCATTAGGAGGAACACGAATGGATTTTAGTCAGTAAGAGTCTGACACTCTCTTCAGATCCGCCCAGTGCGGAAGAAGGAATTTGAAGTTTTTTCTTCTTTAAAAAAAATTATTGTAGATGACCTAGTATGATAAAGTTGTCCTGTCAAATGGAAGCTGCTGCAGACAGCTGTGTTGCTTTGCTGTGAAGCTTTTTGCAGCGCTTTTTCTTACGAACAAAAACACCAGGACGCAGTAAAGAGTTGGCATTTTCGGGTGCTGTCCTAAATTATTAACGGCAGAAGTATGTTTTGAGTTATTTACTTTAAACTTGAACAGCTGATAATTCTGAAACTTAAACTCAAACCATTTAAGTATTTCAAATAAACTAATTACAGGTACTCTAGAATTCTCAAGGAGTCAGTCAGAAAGTTGAAGCAAGTCGCTTCTGCCAAACAGTTCCTTCTTAAAAGTACGAACAGAAATTTCCATGATTACTTTTTAAATTAAAACATCATCCAAACCATCCATACAAGCATACCTTCACGCACGTATCAGAGGTGTACCAATGTACACCCACAGTTTGCCGGCGTGTTTAGATGCTATGTAATAGAGGGCATGCCTATTGCCATTAACCGGGCACAAATCCTAACTCCGAGCTGCTACTGAGAATTTCATAGAAAAACCCAATAACACTCCACTCTACATAGGAATCGAACCCAATACCTCTAGCGTAGCAGTCGCGTTTACGACCACTAGGCTAACGAGGCAGCCATATAATCCATTTTAAATATCACTCACCACACAGCTTATGACAAACATCCACGCAAATGTAAGGATATTAGGGCGTGTTCAAACATTACGACTGCACAATTAGCCTGATCGCAGTAATCAGGCTGTAATGGGCGCGATCGTATTATCATCTGTTTGATTTGTTGATGGCGCTGCTAATTGTGCGGCTATTAACTTAATGGAGCGGCTCTCACGTTAAATAAATACCTACTGTGTGTGATTTTGAGTTTACTGAAAGTTAAGTTTGTATATGGTTTTTCGTAGTGCTATGGCTAAGGATTAAACTTGAGGTTTTATCATCATCAGCATATCAGCCGCAGGACGTTCACTGCTACACATAGGCCTCCCCCATAGATTTCCAAAAGGACCGGCAGGAAGCGGCCTGCGTCAAGCACCTTCCTGCGGTCTTAATCATGTCGTCCGTCCACCTTTTGGTTGGACGTCCTACGCTGCGCGTGCCGGTGCGTGATCTCCGTTTGAGAACTTTTCTGCCCATTGTCAAAATTGAACCGCTTTCTGGGAGTCAGATTAACTAAATACGTAAATTTTCTTACGGTGCCCCAATTTTATATTAACTAAGCATATCACACGTATTCAAACAAAAAGCAACTTTACAGCTTGACACAAAGGCGAAAATGTCACAAAATATTATTGTTACAGTCACACTCGAGATGCAGGAAGTGAGGCGGTACACCTACAACACCTTCTCACTAAAGCATCTCGTTCATCTCAAGCACACAACACTTCCCGCAACTAGTGTGAACCGTTTATTCGAGAACAAAGTTCACAAACTCCTTGCCACTTACCATGGTGCGTCAACAATGCAGTTTACGGAGCAATCCCGGCACATCCGCGCACATCCGCGCTGGCTCCGCGTTTGCTCCGGATCTATCTAACTTGCTTAATGCCGTGTACTTGCTTCCGTCGCGACGAGGTTCTGTCGAGTTCGATTTTACTATTTCTTTTGCAGATTGCGAATTGAAAGTGTTTTTCAGGCAATATTTTATTGGTTTCAGATAAGGTTGTAACAATTCATTCTATAGTATTATGTACTATATGAGTTTTGGTCAAACTGTTTTCGAAAGGTATGTCTGATCGAAGCGTGAATAAAATGTACGAGAAATTTTTAATTATAAATGTTATAATGATGTAAACGAACATGGAAATTAATCAATAAGAAATTATAGGGAAGGTACCATTTTAGATAGTTATATAATATTAGCATGCCTGTTTTACCATTTGAAGGTACTTTTGAGTTAATGAATGAAAGAAAGAAATAAAGAAGGTTACCTAGTAGAGTTTTTCCTCGCAGTCTTTTATATCCCGATTACAGGCAATTTCGTCTAAAGCTAATTAGGGATTATGAATCTTAGCACCGTGTTTATAAAGTTTCCTTTGGAAACCAACCTTGAAAAAGCCTTTACACGCGACTATTTTAATATGTACAGATAAAAAGCTTACTCTAATACCCTAAGCAGCACTTGATAAAATAATCGCACTTACAGCAAAAACCCTTTCACATAATTCTTCAAAGGATCGTAGAGCCTAAAGAAGCATGAATAATAACAGAGTATAAATCCTCGGAATACAACCTGACCTACAATTTAGCAGTAAACCAGTTCTCCAACAAACATTACTATTAATACGGGACAACGGACACTGCATGTAAATTACTTTTGAATAACTAATTTCGTCGGATTACACCGACTCTGTGTTCAAGATTTAATAGGGTGTCTGGGGCTGTCGAAATTTGTACTGGATGGGGATCATGGTCTTGTTTTAGTGGTTTAGTAGAGCTTTGTGTTTTAGCAAACTTTTTTATGGTCAATTCATTATTTTTTATGACACTTGATGGCAAACAAGCCGACCGCCGAACTTATGTTTACTGGGCACTATAGATATAGTTATATAGTGGGTTGCCTATAGACGTCTGTAATACCAGAAGGCTTGCAGATGAGTTGCTATCCCAGATATAAAATTGAAATATCTCATGTACCTACCTGTAATTACACCGGCATCCATACTCTTGAAACCGGAACACATTAACGCTGCTTTACTGTAGAAATAGGCAAGGGCGTGAAATGACATCCTGAAAATAACTATGTTCGTTTAAAAGTCAGATTTATATACCGTTTATAAATCTCTATTGTTGTAATCACGATGTGTGGAATTAACAGTCACAGTTATAGCATTTGTCATAACTTCAATAGTCGTCATAATAAGTTAAAACAGGCACAATAACTTCTTTGTCCGGATATATCTCATTCATAACCTGTCCACCCATAGTTAATAACTTGTCGTTAAACACGAAAGTAAACGCTCCAATGAAGTCCTCAAAATGTCCACTTTGAAGAACAAAATGAGCAACAAATAAGTCGGTGAACGAGAGGGTTAAAAAGTCGTATAATAGTCGGACAGCAATAAACACAAGTACACGCTACAGACCTAAGTGCAAGACGTTAAACTGTGCCCAGTTTTAGTATTCAAAACTACCGACAAAGCCATAAACTTCTCTACAGCTAAATGAACAAACCTAACATGGATATTGACCACCCAAAAGGTATAACTTGTTTTTACTTAGCTTTACAAAGCTTCAGCTTTTAAGTCACTAATTTATTTGAAGACTAAAAAAGTTCTTATAGATCTCACAAGTTAACCAGGTACGCCCACAAAAAGTATTGACATGACAGCCAACACTATACACGTTTTTTTTTCTACAAGGTATAATGGTAAGTGGTATAAGGTCCAAAATAAAACGTAGAATTTAGGGAAGTATCATTAAGTATCACAATCAAAAAACTGGAACGGAAAATCATAAAATAATTATTGATCAAGAGAATGATTTTGGATAGAGAAAGGAAACCGATCAGCGAGGTATTTTTGATAAGAGAAGCAGCTCATTAAGAACCAACATCAGTTATCACACGTGTGAGTGGTGCTTATGAGAATCAAAGAAGAAGTACTTCCACCAATTCAAACAAACATTATAAAGAAATAAAGTTAATATGTTTGATTTGCAAGATGTGATGCTTGTCCGATGATTATAAGAATTCTTTCTCCGATATAAAGCTATACTATTTCCAAGTGCCACAAGCTATTCAATGCTAAACTTCAAAAGCTAGCAACTACATAAATCATCAGCAAACAAAATATTGACAAAGACTTTCAGCGAATCGAAGATATTAATCACCAAACCGCTATTCTTATGAAAATATATAAAGTTTCCTAGTACGGTCATACCGTCGCGAATCATTCCATTGTGCGCAGGAAGTTAGCCTTATAGGTAGCTTAGCGATTGCCATTCTCGGGCCCACATCACTGGGTTCGATGACCCGTGCCTTTATGATTACGTGGGAGAACTTAGGAAACCTTTAGGTTGTGGTGTGGGCTAAGTAAGTACCTAATAAATGATGAGCCAAAGATTTTGAACCCGTATTCTCTTTTTTTTTCATAAACTTTTCGGCCTGGTTTTAGGGTTACCTACCTAAATCCGCTGTTTATTTAGCCGTTTGACTGTCATAGGATTGTATTAATTTGTGCCTATTGAGCCGATAGACTTGAATTTTTTACAGAGTATGCATTGCGAGGGCCGCTATGACAAATATGAAAATAAAGTTAAAGGAGTTTCTTTTATGGGTAAAAGAAACTTCCTTTTATGGTTGTAGCATTAAATATTATATGGTGGTACGGACTCTTACTTGTAAGAGTTGGAATCGCATAACTTTTTAAAGGTGATTTGGCATCCTTTCTTGTCTTATGGTACATGCAAACTAAACTAAAAAAAAAAACATTACACATACAAACAATTGTCAGGATGCTCCTACGCTAACACTAACAGAATCTCTAATAGGACCAGGATCTCAGGTACCTGAAGCTACGCAAATTGCATCGCACAGACGGAACAGAGTAACAAATGATATTTCGAAGCCATATTTTCTTTGAGAAATAAGAACTTGAAAAGCTTTCTTTAGAAAAATTCTTCTTGTCTTATACATTAAGGACCGAGAAGTCATTTATTAAGATATTCAATACTCCTCGTGACATACATAGCATCACGCCAGTATTCCCCGAAGGTTTAGGCTGAGATGTACTAATGGACACCCATACTTCGCCGGTATGTTTTAGGTCCCATGTAATAGGGGGCGAACCTATTGCCATTAGCCGGGCACAAATCTTAACTCACTAACGCGCTTAGGACCACTAGTAATACAACACACACACAGATACAAAAATCAATAACACAGAAATTAAATAACTGTAGAAAGTACCTAAGTAAGTACTTTAAGTACTTGTAAATAGTAAAACATAAGTTCCAGTTAGGAGTTGAATTGAGTTCTCGCTACTGATAGGTCCAACTGAAACAAACAATCTACCAACAAAATAACCCATTGATAGCAATTCATTTCCACAACTTGTTGAAGTATCTATAAACTATTTTGTATCCCAATAATTCTCCACTCCTACTAAATCGTTTAGTTCAGTTGACGAGCTAAGCTAAACGAGTAATGAGTCCGTTTAACAGTGCCGCTTTGGTGGAAGACCTTTAAACTTTAACAGACTTTGTCCTTACCAAATAACCTTCGAACATTCGATGTTAAATATGTATTGGACATTTATGGAGAGAAAAGCATAAAAACTGATTAGGTATAATACCTAATGAATGAAACGCCTTAAATGGTTTGTTTCTTACAGAGAACAAATATATGTATGACCTACAGGTTGCTTGTGTATGTGTTTATATCTTAAACACACACATCACTGAAATCAGTAAAGGAATACATCGTAAGGAAATCTGGACTTTTTTGTCTTTGGATAGCAAACAAGCCGACAGACCATCTAATGTTAAGTGGTCACCGCTACCTATAGACATCTGCAATACTAGAGAAAACCTGGACTAAAAATAAATATAAATTTGAAATCACCAAACTGCCTTGAGCATGCAAGGTGATGCTTCTCTGTATGACAAGAGACCTTTGCCCTGCAGTGGGACAATAGGCGTATATTATTATTACTAAATACTGATTTCAAATGTTTCAGTCCTTTCGTTAGCAGTTTTCTTACCAGTTGATACTCTTCCTCATTCCCTCAACACACACATAATTATGTTGTATTGGCTTCGTGTAAATACTTACGGCAAAAGCAGCCAGGGAAAATTACATATCAAAGGAAACGGGGAAGAGTACCATTTACGAGGCAAGTCGTATACATAAAGTAGGTAATATAGATGAATATAATAATATTAGTAAAAGAGAGTAAGTGTATAGGGACAGAATACAGTGTCTTCTAAAGTGCACAAACGAAAATTACGTTAGAAACCCTCTATGTTTAAAAAGCTTGTAGCACAACTTGTGGTAGAAAGATACAGTTATTTGTTGAATAATGAGTTATATAAGGTTTAATAAAATGTAATTTAAAAAATATGTTGATGGAACATTATTTTGTAAAAAACGTTTTTTTTAATTCATATAAACACACGTTTAAATTTTACTGTAACATTTTTATCAATTTTTAATCAATTTATTGTCCACAAAATGTAATCTAATTTATCCATTTTCATTTGTACACTTTATCCAGGGACACACTGTATAACCAATACAATAAGAAGCCTAAAAGCCTAACATTCGGTTTATGCTTAGGACATGGGCCGTCCCAAATTAAGTAAGTAATTGGGTTGTGAGACTTGTAACAGAGCTCATATAAGATTCGATCTAAAAAGAATTAAGGATCACTAACAGTAACCTGTCTGAACAAGAGGACAACTGTTAATTAACAGAGAAAACATCCAACTCAATTAACAAGACACACATACAAAGCGTCACTTCCGGAAAAAACGCTTCGCAAACGCTTTTATTGCGTAGTTTCCTGCTTCCCATCGTGGCGCAAAATGGGCCACAACTTGAGGGGTCCGGTGTCCAAACACCACGTGTTGAGCATAATAAAGAGATAGTCGGTTGTTTGAGCATTGTTGAACTGGTGTACAACCGGGACTTGGACAAGTCCGTATACGGTTTACAACGTGTCGTCAATAAATGACTGGAATACCATGCATACGGAAGTGCGAATAACTGAAATGACGACTAAAGTAACGGAGCTGGGTCATAACCCAGCCCGTCATCATCCTTTATCATGATTGGGGATCAGATAATGAGATGCATATATTTACTTAAAGTTTATTTTTCGTTGAGAAATAAGGATATGACGTCAAGAAAAAAAAATACGTTAAACTCGGTATGTCGAGATTGTTTTCGATACAACAGTCCATTCCATATTTTCAAACAGTAGGTACTGTTTGTTGTTGCTCAATTGTTGTTTTTACTCAATTGGTTTCAGAACTCCTTTTGATTAGTCGACATTCAAAACAAAACAAAATAAGCTACCTAACCAACTAAAACTCAATGGTTTTTAAACCATGTAGGGGTGTTGAAAAGTTCTTACAAGTAACATAACAATACAGTACCTATTGCGAGGATCGCCCCGAGGACACGGTGGAGCATACTTTGGCGGTGTGCCCCGCTTGGGCTGAGCACCGCCGAGTCCTCGAGGCGGCCATCGGCGGCGGCGCCCTCTCGCGTTCGGCACTGGTTCAGGCCATGGTCCGGAGCGAGAGGGAATGGGAAGCAGTCGCCTCCTTCTGCGAAGCTGTAATGCTAGAGAAGGAGGCGGCGGGACGGGAGAGGGAGAGGACAATCCCCCGTCCCAGCGGCCGCCGCGGTAGACGCTCCGGGCGTCGGGAGCCGTGAGACGACTCCCGGCCACCGTAGACGCGTGTCTGTGGACGGTGAGCAATGGGTAGCTCACCGTCCGTACGTTCACTAGCGACAGACCGTGTCGACGGCGCGTTCGTGTTCCACGCGCGCCTCAAAGAGATGTCAGCAAACTTGGATGAGGCCACTGAGGGTCGATGCCTGCCGGGGCTGCGGGTTGTTCGAAAGAGATACCGCGCCCCCGGAACGCAAAGGGCACATGAAAGGAACATAGACGGGTTTTAGTCAGTAAAAGTCTGACACTCCCTCCCGCCCCGCCCAGGGCGGGGGAAGTTATTTGATGATTTCCCGTCTATAAAAAAAAAAAAAAAAAATACAGTACCTACTTGTCAGAAGAAATCATGAAGAATTTTAAAACGAACATCAAACAGTACATCGAACCAGGTTCAGTTAATCAGTGACTTTAATATAAATTCGTCACGCCGTTTGAGACTAAATTCCTTCGTATACATATGAACATTAGAATCAGCATTCTCAACGCATGATTGTTACTAACATAATGAACATTAAACTTGGTAATTCATGCCCTACGATCTTGTGGGCTATAAATAACAACATAATGCCTTTCTTGGCGGAGAGTACTAACCTTGACACGGGCAGTACATAGAAACAGTAATTATTTGACAACAGTACCTTCATGACTTCTAATTTACATCTCCCTTAAGCTGGGATGACAGTAAAAAAGGTTCAACTGCGCTCAACAGCTCAAGGCTCAATCCAGCTTTTCTTCTAAGTCCAAGACATGTCCAAAACTCTCGACGTCAACGTTTGTAAGAAGGAAGACTGTCGCTTCATTAGCCTGATTACTTTTCTTGTATTTTCCTAGAGAAAGACGTCGAAAGAAAGGTTTTTATGTCCCTAATTTGTTTGTGTTATCATTAGTCTCGCAAAGGGCTCTAAGTTGTTTAAGCAAAAGCTAAACGATGTAGAAATCCTTCTATTAACTTCTTTTGAAAGACACTGGCCTTGTCCATTATTTTTATTAATACATTGCTACTGTTTTTATCTCGTTCCAATGTAAACGTATTGCTAATGTTGAACTGTAACTGTGATTTTAAAATGATTTTCGTTTCATAATTGCTACGTTGGTTTGGTGTTCGATTTCCCTCAAGTTCCATTGTTATTGGCGTTTTTTAATAAGAATTTCTCGGTAGCAGCCTCGGAAAGTCAGACAGCCAGTCTTACAAGGGGTATCAAATTGCTAAACAACTGGGTTTTGGAGATCAGGTCAGATAGGTAGTCGCTCCATGTAAAAAACTGGTATTCAGCTGCATCGTCTACCGGCTAGATGGTAGATGACAATATAACCTTTTATTTAAAAAAATCAACGAAGTTTATTTTTATTTGCTCAAAATATAAATCGACTTACAGGAGTTACTCCAAGCTCATCTTTTTCCGCCCCTCAAATAAAATAATTTCCATTATAATGACTCCAACAAAACTACTAAATAACTCTCAACATATATAACTCTAGTTTAATCCCACTCCATACAAACTAAAAACATCTCAGCCATGATATATGTTCCAGCTAAAATATGTTGCTACTTACTGAAATTTATCTAAAAGCGGCTACTGGCCACAGCAAACCGTTATTTATGAGCTAAAGTTTCCACACATTGTACAAACTATATGATTTATATTAGGCTTTTGTACAACCCTTAGCGGTGATTATATTCGTAAGGTTCGTGTCTACCGTATTTCAGGAATGATGCTATTCATATTTCGCTTATGGTTAGCTATGTTGATGGAAGAAAGAGAAGGCCGGACGCAGTAGATAGATTCCTCTAAAACTGTAGAGATGAGGCACGTGAAGAATAGAAGGAGTGAAGGGCCTTTGCCCAGGAGTGGGGCAGAATAGGCTACGAAAAAAAAAACTATGTTATTGATCTGAAGGCCAATTCTGCCAATTATAAACGTACAACATCAAGTCACAATCTCATTCAATGACATTCAATGTCAAACAATTTAGGTAACTTAGCGACAAATTAGGAATTAAGATTGCGAGAGCTCCTATAAGTTATTAGAATTACCCCCTGATCAATGTAATGATTTGGCATGCTAGTGTACAACTACATAAAATAAAATATATTAGATCATGGTCTCTAAAATCCTTACAAGTATTAGGTTTTTACGACCAAAAGCAAAAGAAACATTTAGTTTAGTAATATTTCGTTATTCGTCTTCGTATAATTTAATTTCTACACCAAATGTGACCTGAGCAGCCAGCAGAACCATTCTTCTAAATTATAGAAGCTCTTAAAGCTAACGATGCACTGCATACAATAAAGTTGAACTTACCTCACTGGAGTATTCAAAATTTAAAACACCCAGCTGCTTCGTATAGCTCAAGAAAACAGTCTGGGGGAACTTAATGAAAATTTTAAAACCCAATCTCGGCTTTCTGTGGAGATTCAATATTAATACGTTCTTTTGATCCCACATGCGAGCTCGAGGGGTCCTAACTCCCAAGGATTCGGTTTACCCACCTTCCCCCATTATTAGTCTAGCCTGTGTACTCTGAAATTCAATTCGAGGTGAAAGTTTCCGTTACTTAAGTAATATCATCGTCCTTTGTTGCTTTTATTTTGTTCGGTAGTCGTGGCTGAAGAAAGGGTATGGAGGTGTCTTTATTGAAATTGAATTTTGTGATCAGGCACTTAATGTGTTTGGGATTATGATAGAGCTTATGTGTTGCTTCATTTTTATCAGATTTTGTTTGTAGGTGACTTTGTATGCTCCTACGCGTTTTCGTGTTTTTATGTTTGGTGTCTTTTCTTGTTTGACCTTTCTTGGTTTGTATTAATTGCATCATTAGGACGATATTAGGCGGTAATTAAATATAGTTGATTATAATATTGGGGTTTTATCGTCCTATGTATATTTATGGAATTTGATAGTTTCTAAACACACTTATTTATATTCTAATTGAATATTTATAAATTCTTATTTAGCTTTAATCAAATTTAATTTCCAGTGTAAATGAAGGACTTTGTTTATTTCATTGCAAAATCTTAATCGATGTATAACTTACAAAGGAAAAATATTGTAAAAGAAAATAATGGCAGTGCCCTAACATAGGGCATCAAAGAAAAATATTATGATACTTAAAGTCTAACTCATCCATTATAATGAATATCGTCAAATTGCCACTAGTGGTTTCCATAACAAGTGTCGTTAGATAAACAGTTACAGTAATATTGTATCATGTTTACTAAGACCCTCATAATATTTGATATTTCTAGTCGTACTTATAGTATTTTTACATTCTCCACTAATACAAGCAATCCTCGTGCCATAATCATTTTGTTTAATTCAGCTCAATCCTCGTAGTTAAATGGATTTTCTTTCAGCTTCCATTTTAATATACTATTTTGCTTTGCAGACAAAAACTCGAATCTCAGACAAACCGCTACGCGAGAAAATGAAACCGAAAACGCAATTCACGTAGAAAATAACGTGAAAGAGCAAGGGTGGCCTTTTTTTCTAATTTGTACATTCAATTTTCCGGTGCACAACGGAGCTCACACGGTGTGACGTGCATTTTAATTATAAATGTAATTAAAAAGTCAACGGTCTCCGCGTCTGTCCGCGACGAACGTCGGCCGCAGAATGCAAACGTTTAATTTAGCGTGCGGTCACTTTCAACCTCGTTCCGGCGACCATTTTGGTCAAGTCGCATGGTCTTTATTGGCGGGAATTTTGAATTAAGAAATATTTTCTTCATTTGTTTCGTTTAATTTAATTACTGCTGTGTTTCTTTCCAAATGTAAAAAGTATTACCTTTCTTTTGCTATGGCAACATCAAAATGCAAATCTGTATTAAAACAGCAATGGTAGCGGGACTGCATTGTATTAAGTTTATTTTCGTGTGTAAGGTAAATAAGGACTGACGTACAAACAAAACTTGCGACAGTTGTAAATAGAGATGCAGATTTTATGCATAGTAATAAGAATTTAATTATCGTTGTGCAGTATGGATGTAATGCAAAGTTGAACAAAAATAAAGATCCAACATCCAACTGACGTTCCTAAGTATAGCTAAGTATTATCGAATAATGTATGATCCGTATCAGTTACTTTTCCCCATAACAGAAGTTCTAAGAAGAAACGGCTGAACAAAGATTATTATCGTAGGCTTTTCATAATATGTGGTGCTATACCTTACAAAATGGAACACCTGTTATAGTGCCCTGCGTATCCAGCGTCCTGCGTATCGTAAAGCCTCAGGAATTGATAGACGCTACTAGTGACACCAAACTCGTAGAAAGCGTTCTGGACCAAGTCCATAATATAGACTGCTATCGACACGCTAAGAAGAGAAGAATTAAGACTAGGGTTACCAATTTAACACCGATACTTTATAAAACAGTATTGTAAGTTTTTTCGTATAAACGTGCTGTATATTTTATGAGAACAATTAATGACGCGAAAATACTTTATTTTTAATTAGTTTTTTAGTAACCTAAAAGGAACATAAAAGTTAAACGGTTTTTTGCATGTAACAGAACAGCTCACATACTCCATAAATAATTATTTATTTTCAAAGGTTGTATGTACTTAATTTTGAAAAAAAATGCTTAAGAAGACTCACATTTTAGGCGATATTAACGCACCAGAATCACTAGCTAAACAACAACATTAAATACCAACGCAACACAATACGGCACATCTCGTTTACATAGAAGTAACCCTCATTTGAGCCAACATTTCCAAACCATAAATAATTCTTTATTTTCATTATTCTACTTAATCTAAAAGAAACAATGGCGACCATAAGAAGACTCACATTTCAGGCGATCTTAACTCACCACTATAACTACCAAAAACCTTAACAGAACAACAACATTTAATACCAACGCAACACAATAAGGCACATCTCGTTTACATAGACGCAACCCTCATTTAAACCAACATTCCCAAACTATGAAGTTAGTGTACAGGAAACAATCGCTCTAAACTTGCGCCAAACGATAATAGATCTGTCTCCGGGGACCTACTAACTACAGACCATTTCGTTTTGAATCACAGTTTACATTACACACTTGTGCTGTTTACAATAGTTTGCACCATTTCGTACAGTTCATCATGTTACGTTATATTTGGATGGGGTTTAGTTGAAAATTAATGGGAAAACAGATTAAGATCAGATAGTAAGAACCAACAACCACTAACCCCCAACCAATTGCCTCGTTAGCCTACTGTTCCTATTACTACTAATTTTTCTAACTATGAACAATTTTGATCAAGACACCATTCAAACAAAAAAAGTTAAATCCAAATCGAATGGCCGTTTGGGAACTAAGATGCTATAGATACTAAACCCCTACGAAAACATTCGTAGGGGTGAAATTAAAATATCGTAATGTAGCAAAATTCCAAATATTATAACTGCCGTCATGAGGAAAAAGGACGTAATCACACAATATGAAGTAACCGATTTCCGAGTGCAGGATCTTAAGGTCGGAAATCGGTTAGGTACTTCATTGTGTAACTACGTCCTCTTTTTCTTATGACGGCAGATAAGTTTTCACTAATTCTGAATGACAACTTTTGGCTATCTTCCTTTTGTCCCCCAGACAGCGTTGTGACGAGTACACTGCGCATTTACAAAAATACCTGAGAGTTTTATTCAAATTGTATTAACGAAAGAAATGAGCAAAAATACCAAGATTTACGTGGAAAAGCATGAAAGCATGTCCAAAATTTTCTCAAACAATAAACTACAGAACATAAAGAAGAATTCTATCAAGAGTTACGTCTTGAAATTCTATAAAATCCCATTGAACCGGATTTCATTTCGCTTTTATTGGTGCAGTCATTGAATCTCACGGTCCACGCTCGCTGCAAGATTGATTTAAGTTTCTTTGTATAAAAATTGGATAAACTTTGTACAGTACCCGGTTTATTGTAGTTTCTGATTTATTGCTTAGTCTTTGAGCAACAGCGGTAATATCAATGATTACACCACTTTAGTCTCATTCACTATTTTGTTGAATTCTCTGCTCTTTGTAGTGTTCCGCACCCAAAGGGTGCTACCGGGCCCCTTGCTTAGGCTGCACTGTCTGTCCGCCCGTCTGTCATAGGGCTGTATCTCTCAAACTTTGTTAGGTTGTCATTTTTTTGTTATTGTTGCGTGGTAGAAATCCTCATGTAGTTTCTCCATCGTGGGGATGACGAAGGGGCATGCGAGACGCTTACCGGCTAAAACCACCGCGGTGTTTCACCTCTGCCTATGGCCAGGGCTGCGGGATTCACATAATCATTCACCGCTCCATACGTAGACACTTACAATTTTTACAGCGTGTGTAATTACTACGGCCGCTATAAGAAATTTGTATTTTGTATGTTGTGTCAAATGTTGAACTATTGTAACGGAACTCTTAGTGTGTGAGTTCTATTCGCACTTGAACTTTTTCTCTTTTTTTACTTTACCCAAATATCACCCTTATTTATATGCACCTTAATTATATTATTTCTTTACCTTTGATGACACTTTTGTAATCAACAATAAACCCTATTTATAAAGTAATGTGATTATGTTTATTGTCTGCACGTGTAGGTACATTCATTACATCTATCATTTACTGAGCAGGTAAAACACTATTATCTTCTTATCTTATAAATTATTCTTTACTCTTCTATAAAAGGTATTACTTAAGCGATTTAATATCTAAACATTACGAAAATGTTGAGAAGTAAAAGCGTAAGACAATATCTTTATTACATTTTCTACCTATACAGACTAATAATGAAATTGTTCCCTTTGTTTCAGGTAAAGAGGAAAACGCTTAAGTTGTCCCCATATTATCATATCGCTGACTTTGGGTAAGAAAATATATTATGATTACGAAAACACCCGAGCTTTTGTTGTTACACGAGATATGGAACCAATATGTTACAGATTTAAGCCATTATAATTTTCTTAAAAAATTGTTCATTTCGGGTTTCGGAATAACAAGACTAGGGTGTAATGGCAGCCAATGAAGTGTAGTGAATGATTAAAACTATAGAATTAAATAAAAGTTAGGTGTCTGTTTTTGTAATATCAAAATAACAGTTTTTGTTAAATGCATATAAATGTTTAAACGGTACTTATATAAAATACCAATTTCTAAAACAATCTATTTGAATGTCTTTCTGTCTATCTATTTGTTCCGGCTAATCCGAAACCTCTGGCTGGATTTCGACAGGACTTTCACGGGTAGCTGCCGGGATATTAGAGATACGCGCGAAAAAAAAAATCCTTAAAGATACCGACAATCACGCGGACCAAGTCACGGGCACAAGCTTGTGAATCATAAATTCGGTTTATGTCTGTAAAATATAGTAAAACCATCATATCTACGAATCCCATTACACGAGCAATACCTTCCAAAATAACTGAACATTTAGGTCAAGCCCAAATTCAGAACCTCTTAGCTACATTAATTTATTAGCAGTACCTATACCTACCTACATAGAAGTTTCAGCACTTATAGAAATTATTGAGACAAACAAGCAAATGACAATGAATAACAGTTGTTATTCCTGGCACTGAATTGAATAAAATATTGTAGGAGCTAGCACTCAGCTCGCCCTGAAAAATAAATTAACTAAGAGTGCCTATATTTATAGTTTTGCTTAAAGTTTCTTAGATGAAAAAACATAGCTTACAAACAATACCTAATTTAGTCTTTAGGTACATTTCCTTAGGGGCCAAAATATAGGGTCCGTGGGTTACGCTCCCAGTCGTCGAGGCACCTGTGGTCGACGCACCCGATTCGATTAATTTTATATCTTTTTTTTATTGTGCTTTTTCACTTAGTACAGTAAACGAAAAAAGTGAATCATAATAATAAAGTATTTTTCCTTGCTAAACAAAAGTTATCTTTCAAATAGCAGAGAGTATAGATTGCCACTTAACCTTATCCTTACACACCTTTAGTGAAAAGTGATGATTTGCTTGTACATAATATACATTTTTTTTATATATTTATTTAAGGTTTTACAGTAGATTATTACTACGCTAAAAAAATCGATACATTTTACATACAGTTATTTTGAAAGCTTGATTATTTAGTTATTGAAGATGACTGTTATATTTAGGTTAAATTATTCTCATTTGTTAGGTTTCACAGTTTGATTATGTTTAATTATTATTGTTACAAAGATGAATATAATATTTCACTATGTATAAACTTAGTTACTCTGCAGACTCTCTTAAGACTGATTATTTAAAATTATTATCTTATTGTATTACATGTGAAACTAATTATTTAATTAAGTTAAATGATTCTCTTGATTATAGGTGATGAAAACTGTGATAGGTATATGGGAAACATTTTTTTTTACTAGTGTTCTTATTGAGTTATATAAATAAATAATGAAAAAGTAATGAGTCTTAAATTTTTCATAACATACTACCAATATAAAAGCATTTGTTTGTTATTATAAATATAATTATGATTTTTATGTTATACATGTATACCTACTTACAATCAATATACATTTAT
Source organism: Caradrina clavipalpis (assembly GCA_932526535.1). Taxonomy (NCBI): domain Eukaryota; kingdom Metazoa; phylum Arthropoda; class Insecta; order Lepidoptera; family Noctuidae; genus Caradrina; species Caradrina clavipalpis. The sequence continues at coordinate 1,715,340 of OW052096.1, forward strand.
TATTTTTGTAAAACAGTTTTGTGCCTGACATTACATTTGATCAAAAATTGACTTGAATTAAATAAATCGAATCGGGTGCGTCGACCACAGGTGCCTCGACGACTGGGAGCGTAACCCACGGACCCAAAATATACTGTTACCATCAGCATTAACTGATGCTATTTTGTAAAAAAAACTCTCTTGATGAATTTGGGTGAAGTGAGCTCCGGGTGAGTAAGTAAAGCAGAGTATTAAAGTTCAGCTGTGCGATTCTCTAAAATGCAAGCTCGAAAACGAGTCTCACTTCGATAACGAACCAACTTGTCATTGGCTTAGTATTCGTTCGCCGTGGTGACGTCACCACGGCGAACGAATATAAACCATTGACAAGTTCACTCGATCACTTTAGTGAGACTCGTTTTCGAGTTGGCATTTTAGAGAATCGTACTACTGGTCGAAACAAACAACGAGCGACGAATAAGTACCTATTAACTTAGTGTGTTGTTTTTTACTTTTGTACATTGTCTTCACTTTCATATCATTATGCAATTTATGTACATATTTTTTTTTAAAGTAATTTTGGAGTTTTTTGCCTATTCTTCTTCACACTAAACTGCCCTTGGAAAGGCGCAATTACATTTAATGGGTTTAATGGTCTAATTGATATAAATGATTTGACTTTGTGCTAGACATTGACAGCGCACTTCACAAAAATTCACCTAGGGTGATTTGTGATTCTTCACACTAACTAACTATAACTGCTAATATTTTTATGTCAATCCTTTGTGCCATTAACTATTCTCAATGTCCCCACTATTTACACACAAAGAAATCATTCAGAATAATTCAAAAGAAAAACAAACTGAACAAAATGTGGAGTGGTTCGTAATATTTCAAGTAAACTCGTGATTCCCATGGGAAATTAGAATAACTGCAACGTAATTGACTTTGTCTCCGACCATTATTTACTCTGTGCTAATACTAGATTTATGAAATATTGCGAACGACTACGTCTGTATTTACTCACTGACTTTGCCCAATCCTTTACCTTTGGTCTGGCTTTTGTTTCTACTTTTCTCATGAGATAAGAAGAACAACTGTCGTTACTATATTCCACTAGCTTTTGCCCTCCACTTCATTTGCGTGGAATTACTGTGGGCAGCAAATATAGTAAGCATATAGATTTATTTGGACTACCATATATAATTTCATCTCCTATTTCACCCCCGAATTTTCAAAAGTGCCTAAATAGGACGTTTTATGGTTTTATGTTCAATAATGATGGCCTCCCATACAACCCCTTCAAACGCTTTTGTTCAAGACAAAAGTATCCTATGTCCTTCACCAAGGCCTAATCTATCGCAGTACCAAATTTCATCAAAACCGGATCAGCGGTTTAATCATGAAGGCGTTACTGACAAACAGAGTTACTTTCGCATTTATTAAGGGCCACTTTCACCAATGTCACTAAACATATTTAGCGCTAAATGTATTAAAATTATTATTCTGTCACTGTCACCTCCTTATGACAGGGATGTGATGATGCTCTAAATAAATTTAGGCACTAATTGTATTTAGTGATTTTGGTGAAAGTGGGTCTAAGTATGAAAGTATGAATTGCAAATGGCGATAATAATATTATTTATTTATTGAAATAAAATGATAGTGTTAGTAACAATATCCTTTACCGTTATGTTATTATTCCTATTCTAATTACTCAACTTATGCCTGTATTTACTCATCGAGTCTGCCCAATCCTTTACCTCAGGTCTGGCTTTTGTATACCCTTTTCTCATGAGACAAGAAAGCCAATTCTCTTAACTATATTCCATTTATAATACCATTAGCAAAATAACGGTACTTATGTTATAGTGTTGAAATTACTGCAGTTTGGTGTTATTTCTTCAACGTAAATGGCTAATAGTCTATATTAGTATAGTCTACATTGCTTTAATATTTACAGTGAAATAACGGAGCTTATTTAACGCTTACTTTGAAATATGATTATAGTGTCGTAACGTTTTGAATTGAGTTTGGAATTATTAATAATCGACTTGCAACCTCATCTCAGTGACAATGAGTGTTATAAAGTAAAAAATCTATTCAAATTACAGGGATTTTTGACAGATTGAGACTGAAATTAGAATGCGAACGTTGTTAAAACTACGGGAATTACCTATCTGCACTATGGTTTGGTTAGTACCTAGTTAAACAAACTCATTATTTTCTTCTAAAAAGTTTTTATTTTCTATCTGGAAAAACTCAGTACCACTTAACCCGGCCTGGGAATTGCATCCAGGACCCTACGCTTAACAGCAGTTCTTCCGACAACGAGATCAAAGGGCAGTTAATTAACAAGAATTCATTAGTGCTATACAAATTTATTTAACACACAGACCAACCATTTTGTCTTATTTATTCGTCTAGACTCCGACTGACTCCCGCCCGTTATTTTATTAGATATTATTTTTAAGGGTTGTTTAATTTTCAATCTTACGCTAGAGCTTGATATTCTTTTGTAATATTCCATCTTCACTCCCAACAGACGAGATTATGAACTCCCACACATTTAGAGCTTTATTTTATTACTCTATATTAACTTCTTAACAAGCTTTCTCTCATATTTACGATGTTTAGATTAACTGAATTGTTTTATCTAGTTTATATACATACCATTACGCCTGTATTCCCAGAAGGGTTAGGCAGAGGTGTACCAATATACACCCACAGTTAGCCGACATGTTTAGGTCCCATGTAATAGAAGGCGAACCTATTGCATTAACCGTGCACACACCCTAACTCCGAGCTGCTACTGAGAAGTTAATAGAAAAATCCAATAACACATTGTTCAACCAGGGAATCGAACCCAAGACCTCTAGCGTAGCAGTCGAGCTTAGGACCACTAGGCTACTAGTTATATTATTACTCTATATTAACTTCTTAACAACCTTTCTCTCATTTTTATGATGTCTAGTTTCCACAGCATATAATATAATACATTCTAGTATTAAGGGCACTGTACCGATAGCGCGCTCGAAACAAAAATAAATTTGCATTAACCGCGCTCTTATGAACTATCACAATCCTCATTTCTTTATTCAATATACGCAATAGTGATTCAGTCTGCCTCACGTCTGCTATACATGTACAGACAGCCAGCACATCAAGCTATGCCAAAATGTCAAATTTTCCCAATTGAACATGACCCTTATTCTTTTATAATAAAGTTGAAAAACTAGTTGAAAAACTAGTTGAAAAACTAGTTTGATGGTTTTTCAATTTGACGGATCGGATTGGCTTGATGTGCTAGTCTCTGTACTAACAAAAGGATTTTGTTAAGGTTAACGAAAATAGTCTGGTACCTGGTACGTCAAGGTCTTACAGCATTTCATGTCAGAAAATGAAAAATGTTTGACATAAAATGATTGGAATCCCACTTTGCAATACTATTTTGAAACAAGTCAAATACAAACCATTTATTTTCATAGACCATTTATAGACACTTTTGAATTGTCAAAGAGTCTTTCAGTTAGAAAATTGAAGTTAGTTGCTCGTGCTAAAATGTAGGTAAGTCTTTATGGAGAAGAACCAGCAAGAAAATCCACGGACCCTTTTATCAATCAGGTTTTTACAAAATTCTGTTTATAATAATCTTGTTGCTGCTACTTATGTGAAGGTAAAATTTAAAACAATATAAAAAGTAATAAAGATTAATTAATATAGGCAATAAGAGATGACCAATCCGAACTCACACAGACACAGCGCCCGTTTACGAACATGACGCGTGAATCAGCACTATTTAGCTCAACTACCTTGATAGAAACCGATTGATCCAAATCCCACGCCACCATCAGCGAGACATACGGAACCATAACCATTAAATTAACAAAGTTTACATAAGTCCTTATTTACAGTAAACATTAAACAAGATTTAATTAAGCTAAGGGTTTAATATGTATTGATAGAGGATCCCGAGTCTCGATTCATTACGCTTTACGGTGTACCATGGAATAAACAAAGTTAGGCTGTTACGTTTATGTGACGTCATCAAAAACTCCATCAATATGATGAGAGGTTTTATGGCGCCCAACATGGGCCAACGTAATGAGCGACATTTATTCTCTTATACTCTCTTATACTTGCACTTCGTTTATTAAAACTTGCTTGTACGTTTATTTAGGCTTTGTTATTTATAGGGGCATTAGATATTGATGTCATCGGTGAAGGAAAGCATGGTGAGGAAACCTAGACTTAAACGTATAATTAACTTAAGTCTGAAATGGCCTATCCGCCTTGAGCGAGTGTGGTGATCAATGTTCGTGTCTTCTCTAAGCGAAGCCTTTGCTTGTATTGTCAGATATTGTCTCGTCGTAACGGCCCAGTTAGCCGAGTGGATCTAAGTGTGACTGCTAGAGGTCTTGGGTTCGATTCCCAGGTCGAGCAAATGTTATTAGGATTTTCTATGAAATTCTCAGTAGCAGCTCGGAGTTAGTGGCAATAGCCTCGCCCCCTATTACATGAAACCTAAAACATACCGGCGGACTGTGGGTGTATATTGGATTATTGGTATACCTCTAACTAACTCTTTAGGGAGTACAGGCGTGATGGTATGTTGTTGTTGCTGCTGTTGTAAGATATTGCAAAAAAAAAACGTGTTTTTTTTTGCTGAGAGTAACTTACATCTTCTTAGTGCACTTAGTTCTTATAGATGTAGTTCTATAAGAACTTAGTGCACTATGAATAGCTGCACTATGAATGCTATCCGCAAGTCTAGAATTTCTTCACAAATACACTAAGAAACGAACAAAATGCTAAGTGCGATATCTACCTTTTAACATAAACAACGATCCTTTAAAGTATCCTCTCTTAACTTCAACATAAACTGAATAAACGTATCTTGAACAGTTAAGTTATATTTTTAGAAACAAATAGCATCATCATGTTCCTGCCGGTATCCCAAGTTACTTGGTGTCGGCGCAACACGCAGAACTAAGTAGCATAGCAAAAAAAATCCCATTATAATTAGCAGAACTTACAAAATACAATTCGAATCTACACAAATAAACGGAATATAAGCGTCGCTTTGTAATGTTAAAACAACAGCTATTTACAATATAACTGAATTGTAACCAACTTTAAAAAAAAATATATCTATCTGATTATTAGTTCCGGCCAATCTCTAAGACGAGACTTTTACTGGCAAATAGCTGAAATTATGATTCACTTTAATTTTAGAAAAATAATAAAAGTTCAGCGCTTGTTAAAAATTAAACCGCAAAAAACCGACATTCAAGCAGACGATTGATTAAGGAAGTGACAGGCATAAGCTAGTTCATAAATAAACCAACATGAAATATTCAAGTGAATCCTTGCAACACGTTCAGTTTGTATAACCACATTCTGCCTGTTTGTATCCATCTCGAAATAAACCCCGTATTTACGCTCAAATTCACTGGCAAGGTAATCAAAATGTTAGTAGATGTGGTAATTAATATCTCAAGTTACAACTTTACACCGTTTGATATAAACCGCTATATTCGTCTTGACTGGAATGTTATCAATAATCCTGGCTGGAGATGGAGTTATATTAAAGTCAGCTACTGCTCGCGACTTCGTTCGTAGACGAAGCCGCGGTATAAAACGAAGCTTATGACCTTTCTTGGGGTTGCATGACGACGACGACGCCCCGTTGGTCTCGTGGTTGGATTCCCAGGTCTTGCAAAAAGTGTTATTGTGTTCTTGCATAAGGAATTTCTCCTGTGCCCGATCTCTCCCCGGTTGTGTCGGTTTGCCGTCCTATCGGACTATGAGAGTGAGAGAAGAGGGAGTGCCCTGTGTTTGCGCAGGCACTTGTGCACTATAACATCTCCTGCGTACTTGGCTAGTCTGCATTAAGATTAGCCGCCATGGTCAGAATCGGTCCGCAGGTTTTTTTTTTTTGAAAGCGTTTCATACATACATAGTTACTTTCGCATATATAACATTAAAGTATGGAAGTGTGGATGAATATGAAATGGTAGTGATTGTCGTTATAGAAGGCTATAAATGTTCAGTGCTGGCTATGGATATCGTAAGTAGGTTCGGTAATCGAATTCGTGATCATAAAATATTGTTATGAAAGGTACAGTAAAATGCTTTTGCTCAGACTCAATTTTCGTCACAAAATCTTGAGGTTTTATAATAAACAAGCTATACTCCAAGTTGCGTCTTTGATTACTGGACGCTTCAGTGGGTTGTAGCGTGATGCTGTGAATAATATTTATTTTTTGGATAAACGGGCTACAAAACGAAAAATATTTTTTTCAATTCTGATCGGATCGATTAGTTCCTGAGATTAGCGCGTTCAAACAAACAATTGAAAAATTGCTATAGATTTCATTTGAATGTCAAACACCTTCAGAACAACATCAGGTTTCTAATACGTAGAGGTTACAAAAATAAAAACGCAACTATCAAAGTGGTTATCAAGTTCTTGGTTACATTTCTCAAGTTTCAGCCCGAGGGGTCCCAAATTGTTTCAAAGGAATTCCGATGGTCCGGAACCCATTAGTTTCGACACTCCAATATAAAATGCCATAGCTCGATAAATAAACTGTTCTTTACTTTGACAGTCAATTTATAAAACGTCCAGCAGAGTTCGTGCGGTTTTCGGTGAAATGCCTGAAAGTTTCGCAATACTCATGAAACGAGTGACCAGGGATTTAAGTCCCAAAGTTATTTCAAATAACGCTGCGGTTACAGAACCGAAAAAAGAAATTAAAATGACTGCTGAATATAAAATAAATTAACGGAATTCAGTTAGGTATCAAAATATATATATCAAAATGTTACAAAGGCTCCGAATAATATCAGCTATAAAAACAGAGAACATGAAAGGTCGAGATAACATGGATGGTCGTTTATATAATATCATCCATTTACCCAGTGTTATTTCGAATGTTAACAGAGCATTTCAGAATCATATTTACGTGTTTCACCAATCCGGCTGTTGAAATTGTAACGCAGATGTTAGATGTATTCCAGGTGCTGGCGTCCCGAATGTATAGGGAAGCAATCACTTAGTTCACCACAAGTTCAACGCAAACAACATACGTACAAAAAGCGCCGTAGTTCTACGAAATAGATCAAAACTACGCGCGTTCCTGTTTAAAAATTCACGGCGCGTCGCATACAAAACGATCCCATCAGTTTATATCGCACTTTCTTTTTTTCCTTACATGTTACCGTTTATTTCCTTTTTATTTTCTTTCAACTATTTATTGGGTTCTGGGCTTAGGGTGTAATGTTGTTATTTAAAATCCACTAGTATATATTCGTTTTGATATAAATGAAAGAGAAGGGAGTCAGTGATAGCATGACCGTTGACAGGACGGCATGGAAGAAGAAAACGTGTTGCGCCGACCCCAAGTAACATGGGAGCGCAGGAAGATGATGATAATATATTTGTTTTGTTTCACCTACTTTCGAAATTTTTGGATAAATTGCTACTTTTAGCCTCCCTTTTCCTTTACACAAGCACCAACGTACTTGCGGCGTAAAAGTGGCTTCGAAGTTAAGAAAAACCGCTGTAGAGCTAAAGTCTTTCCTAGTTCTACTATGCTTGCTTCTAAAACCTATATTCAATATCTATCTTAAGCACTTTTCTTGGAGATAATGTAAAAATCCAGACTCTGAGGCTAATTCTCAAGGTGGTGGTTAGATTGCCAGCTTTCACAATATCCTGTAAATGCTAAGTGCTGGGGCCTATTTAATAAAGCTGACAGGTGACATTTGACAAAATAACGGTGACAGTTCCAGGTTTTGTCAATTTTCTGTTTAATAAAGCCCAAAATACATAGAAAATCGTGACATATTTCTGGTTGACAGTAGATTGACGTTTATTTGAATACATCACGTGATGACATGAAATTGCGAATTGTCACTGGAATTTGACCGGCAACTAAGCCGTATGTTGAGAATTTTAAATTTCTTTTTTCTTGCTGAAATGGTTAAAAATATATTACGTCGAATAGGGACAACGAATACTTATTAGAAAATTATCACTTCGCTATTGTTTTTGTCGGTGTAGACTATGTATTTCTCATAGAAGCTTTCACTCTGCACCCACTTCCTCTTTTACTCCTTTTTGATAGAATTCTCAAATCTTTTTCTTTTATGGAGTTTGGATTTATGCCCGGTTAATGGCGATAGGCATGCTCCCTATTACATGGGACCTAAACATACCGGCGAACTGTGGGTGTACATTGGTACACCTCTGCCTAACCCTTCGGGGAATACAGGCGTGATGATATGTATGTGTTTTCTTTTATAATATTACTATATAGATGGAAACTAATTGTGTTTCTAAGGTGCGAGCGATTTTATAAGTAAAACGATTGAATCGATTTTGTCAGATCAAGCTTTAATATCAGTGTAACATTAAACAAATTACAAAATTAAGTTATAGTGAGCTGAACACGTTGCATCATGTGATAAGATATAGCTGAACATTTCTGAAATGATGCCTGCGCACTGTTAGCTCGAACGCAAAGGCCAGTGGTTCTTCGCCTTAAGTAGATTATAAGCTGAAAACATAAAAACAAAGGTTTATCAACGAATATAAATTATTCTTGTGGTGGTAGGTCATTTGACATCACGAAAGTTGCACCTAAAATTTTACTACGGCAAAATAGTTTGTTCTATTTCTCCTGAAAGGGATGAAGTGTCCGGTGGTTGTGGAAGTCGGTCGGCTGATATGATTATGATAATAAATAATATTAACAGAATTAGTGTAGAAGAAAATCTGCAAATAAACATGTAATAATCTGTAATACATATAGCATACTTACTTGAGGTACTGATGTGTTCATTGGACTTTCTTTAAATCCGTTACGAGATTTTAGTTTCTTAAAGAGTCAGTAATACACACTTCTTCATAAATCAAATAGCTTTTTACTAAGAAATAATACGATAAACCACAAAAAAAATTGACATGTAACAAAAACATGAATTTAAATCACAATGATAAAAAATAAACGACAGAATTTAAAATTCACTAAAATGGCATCATTGTATGGTCATTTTACTTTATATCAAATTTGGTAGGATTATAAAAAGCTCCAAAGACAGATGGCGAAAGGATTTGACAAAAGAGGGCAGCGCGCGCAGCGTAGTTGTTCTAATAGACGAATGCGGCCAAACCAACGAGGCAGTCATATTACGTTTTTGGTTGTAACCTCTTTTATTCCCTATAGTTTTAATTATCTGATATGGTATTCTACATTGTGTTGACAGTGTCTGACTCAGTTACGTCAAACTGAAAAATCATCATAGTCCGACAGCTGTAGTTGCAGCTTTTCGCGTTGAAAACTCAGCGATACATTATTTCGTTTGTTGTACATAATTTTACGAACGTTAGTAAGTTACCCACTTCAGAGCAAGCTACGGGCGTATTCATACGAAAAAATAGTCTACGATACCTACATTGTTACTATTTTATTTGTCCTTGAACAAGTGTGGTGGTGTTTCACGTTTCTTGCCTTTTCTGTATAAGAGGAGGCCTTTGCTCTGCGGTGATATAGTAAAAGCGGAGTATTTTCGATGGTACATTATTAAAAAAAAGAAAAAGAGTAGAAATTCTGTATTTACGTGTCAAATCAATGTACCGTACTATGTACGTACTGTATTTACGTGCCAATAATGGCACGAAATTTTTTATTGCAAAAAAACAACTCTATTTTTAATGTTTAACTCATAAACATTAAAAATAAAGTTGAAAATTGTTTTTCAAATCAAATTACTAATTTATAAAAGACAAAGTGCTCAAACATATAGCTACTCTGTTTATACTGCCCCTTTGATGGTGGTCGAGAACCATCTTGTTGGACTATAGTATAGTTGAAATATATGAGTTTTTGACATTCGAATACTTGGAGTGATTTCTCGTGTATACTTTTTAAAATGTTAAATTAATTTACAATCGCTGTGATTTTGTATAATATGCATAAACGTCTATTGTTCCGAAAATGTATCGATGTGCATTCATTATACAAGAAGATAGATCATTGTTGACCGATTCGCAATTTCAAGAAGAGCTGTCATGTTGTTGCATGTGATTTTCACAACACGGATCACATTTATCATGATTACGGGAATTCTATTACTAATACTATGCCCGGATAAGAAAGAAGGCGATCAAACTGGCTAAGGTGGCCTGGGCTGTTTCTATCATGGATTATGGTCAAATAATAATAATTGTGTTATCAAATACTTAATTCGGTGAATTTCGGTGAGTCGAATGACGTGCAAAGGCTGGTTCAAATCAGTGGCCGGGAAACATATAAGTAATTATATCAACTGATTATTTCAAATGTAATTGAGTAAATAAATACAATAATACTAATACAATGTACTGTGCTGTTTCATTTCTTTTTACTCGATAAGTTTTTGTTTGATGTGTATTTACAGGGAACTGTCATTCAAATTCAATAAATATTATCAACCACTACTCAAATAAAAACTCGCTAGTTAGGAATACTAATGATGTACTCCAAAAAGATATGATAATTCCTAAATATTTTGGTTGAAATAAGTAAATGTAACTCAGTATGAGTACGTATTTATGCGTCCAAAGATGTTGGCATGTTGGCTGTGACACATGCCAGAATGGCAAATACTAGGGCAGTGACATTTTGCAAATCAATTTTATTAATATCGATTGTAAGTCGTTAAAATCTCATTCTCTTTATTAATATTTTAAAAATGCTTTATTATTTTGAAATTTGTTTTTAAATATTTATTTAATACAAAATATAAAAAATACATTCAAAACACAATCGATATTAATCAAAACAAAAAATTCTTTGTACGTACCCTTTTGTCGCGTTGCAAAATGGTCGCCTACGTACCGGACACATTTAAATGTAAAAAAATATATTTTAAAATACATGCCGTAAACTTCGTTTTCTATAAAAATATCGATAATCTATCATATAAAAACATCCCATCACTAAACACATTACGTTAAACACATATCACTATGCTTGAATTTTCTTTCAATTTGGTTTTCTTTATAGACAGTAATATTTTGGCAGTATTTAATTTAATTAGTAGTTATTTAGTGGATTCCGTATTTTACGACTATAATTTTAGGTTGCAGCAAAAACATTAAATCATACTTTGTAAATCGCGGTAAAGTTCAAGAGTGAAAAGGAACAGAAAAATTGTCACAGGCATATTTATCTTGCATGACTTATGTCATAAATGTCCGTTTTATTAAACAGCACTTTTCAAGACAATTTGCCGATTTTGACAAAAAAGTCAGCTTGTCAGCTTTATTAAATAGGGCCCAGCACGTAACTCGATGAGCAAAACTGAAAAAATCTTTACAGATAATCCCTTCACCGTAACGTAGACAGCACAAGCAGGCCTCTTCATACACCGATCAGCGATTAGCCGCATAACTTCACAAATTCTCCTACCAGCACCGTTCAACAGAATTTCAATAATGTTCCATCCATAAAAGAGAAATGCAACTTTTGTAACAAGAATTTTGCTGCCTTTTTTTAGCGGTGTGTGTATCGATCGCGCATCCATTAAATGTTGTAAAATGACAGCGCACGCCCGCGTCATTAAAACTCAACGTGCACCGGTGCCTTTTAAACTGTGGACACCAATGTACAGCGTATGGAGACGGCAAATGGAATGAGTACACGTACTCATGGAGAAGCAAAAAGAAGGAACGGGGAAATAGAAAGGACACAGTCCTTCGTTGAATGAAAATTGTGAATTGGTTTTAGTGCACTCGATGTTTGATTTAAAAGGAAATACAGAAATCAATTTATTATTTGTTTCTATATTCTCCTTCACTATTTTCATACATAGAAGCAACTATAATATTGTAACATGACCTAATTGAAAGAGTGTCCGTAGAATTGCTTTGCCATAAAGGCCTATGTACGTTTTGGAACTAGTTTGAACTTCCTGAGTTTTTTTATGAGTGCCTGTGAATGGTGTAGTTGAAATAAATGCTTTTTGATTTATTTTTATAACTAAGACCAGACAGTGAAGTTGTACTTAAGTTACCAAAACTTTCAAGACTCTTCAAGAGTGGGGAAAAAACACAGTTTAAAAATATCTCGTCCAAATACTTGCAGATTTAACAGCAATCCACATTTTCAATTCGAGCACCGTTTTGATAACTACTTCTCCAATAAATCTTGAATTCTTTATAGCCCCGCTGGTTTCCAATCTTTCAATTAATCAGTTCTTAAGAGAACTCGTGAAACTTAATCCCGGGATTTTCTCGTTCACGTCGTTTGGGGCGTTTTTTAATATCCACCTTTATGACAAATATGAAATCGACACTTTGTGTAAAAGTATATCTAGGGAAATAATGTGAAAAGTTGTGTCAATAATATTTTTCACGTACGTTCGTGGACGAATAATTTTGTCGCGACGCGTAAAAAATATTTAATTACTTATGTATTGAAGTTTATGTGAGTTTGAGAAGAATTGAATGAAATATCGTACAGTATATTTGCCCATTATTTGGTAGCTTGTTCAAAATATTATTGTAGAAGTAAAAGTTTCAATTTAAGAAGAAAATTACATAAACCTTGTACCTAGTATTACATATTTGACCCAAACTCCTCAATATTGGTCCTTGCAAAAACTTGCAAACACAAGTTGATTTAAAACATTGATGTAAACTGTAGGGAACTACTTTTAGATTGCTACAAAATCGACTACGAACACAATAGAAACTCGTTTCCAACAATTGATTCTCGAATCTTTGGAGCATCTTCGGGTTGTTCTATTTCCGCGTCATTGCCAAATGCGAGAAAAATAAATCAGAAAAATTTAAGCTTATCCAGACAAAACCTCTCATTCTATCTCCATGTCTAGTCCACCGCTGAATGCTATAGACATGTAATATGCATAACAATGGCGGTGGCATCCGTGAAGCTGACATCATGTCATTATCATGATTACAGAGCCTTATAACGAAGGGATAAAGTTCAAAATAGATGAGCTTCCGTGTCGTTTAATTGTACCGTTTTTTGTTGGAACTTGCACAAACATTACAACATGTACCAATAATTCACACAGTGTAGTAAATTCGTCTGTTTCATCGTTTTTCTGTCCACTTAGTAACTGTTTGGGATATTTTCTTGTTTGTATGTGTTTGTGAATTTTTTTACTACTAGCTTCTGCCTACAATGTCGTGTACATAAACTTCTGAATGAAACCAAAGTCCTAAATTATTCCACGAGAACACAAAAACGGGGTAAAAATAGTTACCAAGTTTCAATCAATTCAGTTCAGCTATTTAAGCGTGAAAGACAAACAAACATACCTACTCACAAACTCTCCCGTTTATAATAGTAGAAAGATTTATCTAAATTTAAAACTTCCTTGGCTGTTTTACCTGGACGATTTATTTTCCTATAACTTTGAAATGACTTCTTCAAAACGTATACTTTCATCAGATTGTTAAAAGCTCACGTAACTTACATCAGTTCCATGTTTTTATCTTCGGAATTGATCAGATTATGGTTTAACAAGCACTATGTACTTACCTTTATTTGTGATAACTCTTTCCCATGTTTTGAAACAATGTAATAGGAGCTTTAATAATGAGGTCGTGAGTTTGTATTTGCGTAACAAACCTGATACCTATGACCTATGTTTACACAGTCATGTTCCACGTCATTAGGGTTCCATACCCGAAGGGAATCCTATTACTAAACCTCTGCTGACCGTGCGTCCGTCTGTCCGTCCGTGTCTGTCATCGGGCTGTACCTCATAAACCGGAATATGTAGCGTTGACATTTTTTACAGACCGTTAGGCAATTAGGACAACAAATAATAAAAATAGATTAAAATTAAAAAATGATGGGACCCCCATACAAGCAACGTGTTTTTCAAATATTGTTGCGACGTGGGGAGGAAACCTTTTGTGTGCGAGTAAGACACGCACTTGCCCGGTTTTTTACATAAAATAGGTCGAAATTGATCATCCATTCACAGTACCTACTATATAACCAATTACTGACTTCGCCTTCACTACAGTGCATGCAACCTTTTAAAAGCACCAAAGCTTACAAAATTTTATTTTCGTAAAATTTCACATATATTCAATATGACTGTATATTTTTCCGAATTTCCCTTCCGGTGTATATTGAAAACAAATCCGCTTCATAAATCCCCATTCATCACGCGTTCACCTGCGAATTCGCGTATGCAATATGAGATCGGCATTCTAACTATTCCACCATCAAAGCCCATTCAACTCGCGACTATTTCAAATATGACCCAAATACTGGACGGGAACGTTGAATATGGAATAAACGAGGGAAGGATGCTGCGCCCCTGCGTCCCAGGACGATCAGCCGTCGTACCACGTAACATGTCAATACTGTCATTGTATGTCATGGGACGGAATTTGTCTGTAATGTTTTGGTAGTGTTGTTTTCGTGTATCTGTAATTTTTTTATGTCATTGATGGCAAACCAGTTGACGGCCCACCTGATGTTAAGTGGTCACCGCTACCTATAGACATCTGTAATATAAGAGCAAATGCGTTGCCATTCCAGAGAAAAAGTTGCAATGTCTCATGTACCTGTAATTACACTAGCACCCATACCCTTCAAACCATAACACAACAATGCTGCTTTGCGGCAGAAGTATGTTAGTAGTACTTCCCCAGACGGTCATTCATTTTAGAGTCATTGTCAAAATCTATACAAGTAAAAGGTTTAATTAAACCATTAATTCGCTTACTCACTAAACACAAAATTCCGAAATCTTCTTAACATAAATGAAGCTGAAAGTCATGTAGGAGATGTCACCTAAGAACGGGATTTGCGACAAGCCCGGAGTGAGTGGGGTTACACTTCCGCGCCGTCGAATTCGTGGGAAAAAGCTAGTCTTTTATAAAACTTAGTTTTAAATAGGAAGTAATTTGTTTGAATATTAAAAAAAGACCGGTAGAATAGTAAATCAATATTCAATGTTATAAATGCGAAAGTAACTTTGTCTGTCTGTTACGTTTTCACGATTAAACCATTAAACCGATTTTGATGAAATTTGGTACAGGATACATTGGAGTCCCAAGAAAGGACATAGGCTACTTTTTCCGCGACCTCATCTGCATCCGCGATAACCAACATACACAAACGAAGTCACGGTCAAAATGTTATTAAATAAAACTTGAACACTACAGCTCAACTCATCATTACGCCAGTAATACGTCACCGTTGATTAATAGGCGATGTTAATAGGCCAATAAAAGTAAGAGTTTGAGTGAACTGACATTAATTAATGCTTCCTTCTTACCCAACACGACAGCGTACCGATATTATCGCTGTTTTCAAACATTAATTTTTCTTTTCTATGAATAATGTTCTCTGCCATCACAGTCTGCTGATAATATGTCTTCTTGATAGACCCACAAATTAATGGTAATACTGACTGATTGTGCCAAGAATGTTGATTAAATTAGTACGATTACTTTCATTTCAGAGTAAAATCAAAGTTTTAGAATCATTTCTTTTTCTTTAGCCTACGCTGTTCTACTGCTGGGCAAAGGCCTGCCCGAAGTCCTCCCAGGACTTCTTTTTCCGCGCCACCTTGACCCAGCCGCGTCCAGCTCATCCTGCCACTCCTTACAGAGCCCCTCATTTTTAGGCACCAATTGCGCGGCAACTCTTGCCCAGCGGTCACTGGGCAACTGTTTATGGGACTGATATTGTGACTAGCCCAATTCCATTTTATCATGGCAGCCCTTTTGCCAACGTCTGCTAAACTTGCTTTGGAATGCAGTTTAGTGTTCCGGATTTCGATACATTTACAATGGTTTATTTTTATGATTTCAGAAATACGCACGTGCGTTATGTTGTATTTAAAGAAGTTTTTAGAGTCTACAATTTCAACACTGGTTTCAAGAATTTATTTCTCAAAACGAACTTTACAAAAACCTTACCAATACCATCAAGCATCCAAGATCAAATTACTAACATCACGAAATCCCATCTCACCTTAACGCTCCACCTCTATCCAGCCAGAGTCAGACCTGCAGTAACCCTTTCCCCACAGACCGACAAATGTCCCGCCTTTTCGACATTCATGGCATCCGTCCTACCATAAAAGGGGACCAACTGTACCGTGTAATGTTATGACGTCATCTACGATGTTCTTTTTTTAATATCGGTGTTTGAATCTTTAATAGCTTGTTTGATAAGCGTTTTGTGTCTATGCGACTTTCATGCTTTATTAGGTTAATGGGTAAGGGTGGAAGTTTGAAGGTCGTTGAAGTCGTTAAGACGACTTCTTGCTCGTTTAAGTCAGTTTGAAACCTTTTTTATTTGTCTTCTTTTTCTTTGGCAGTTTCAAGTGTCGCATCTACTTTCGCATTTACTTTTTTTTTGCTTTTACAATGCTATCTATCCGATTTTCAGTCGGTTTGTTCTTCTCCTTCTTTAATGTGATGGAATCTTAGTGTTGGTTTGATTAAGGCAGGCACAATTCTATAACCAACTGGTAGTGTCATATTGGGCTAATTTCATATTATTAAAAAAAAGATGGTAATCAAGCATTATTTTATACCTTCGTTTGGTTGTTCCAGTAGCCTGATTTTAGAAATATTCATCAATATTTATTTGGTCTATATCCAAACCTATATTCGATGCACATTGCGTATCAATTAACCGTTATCTGATTGGAGTGACGTCAGAGATTTCATTAATATCAATCAATCATGCACTGCGTCCCATGATTGATACACTGGTGGTCTCTAATCGGCTTTGTCCATCTACTGGTTTTAATTAAATGCAACCCAGTTTGTATATTAACTAGGTATTTGGATCAGACTTCTCTCCAATTTTGTGTTTACGAATTTATGTAATAAATATATATACCGTCACGCCTGTATTCCCCGAAAGGTTGGGTAGAGGTGTACCAATGTACACCCACAGTTCGCCGGTATATTTAGGTCCCATGTAGCAGGGGGCGAGCCTATTGCCATTAACCGGGCACAAATCCAAACGAGCTGCTTCTGAGAAGGTATCCCTTCTTTTCGCATAATGTTTTTTGTCCTAATATACTTCGGCATAACGATTTTGGCACAATTTGTTTTGGCATAATAATACTTTGGCATAATTTTTTTAGGCATACATTTTATGTTGGCATAATCATGTTAAAGACTAATTTGTTTTGGCATAAATTTGATTCGCATAACAATAGTAGGCCTAATGACTATTAGCATAACGTTAGTAGGCCTAAAGACTTTTAGCATAACGTTAGTAGGCCTAATGGCTATTAGCATAATAATATTTAGGCATAAAAAATGTAAAAAAATTAATATGCTGTGCAACAAAAGTTAGTCACAGAACCGAATTGCTGCAAAACCGACTTCACGTAGTCTTGTTTGTCCTACCCCTAGAGTGTTATTTAAAATCGCGTAGGCGCGTAGGGGCGAGGCGGCCCGCGGGCTGAGGAGCAGGCGGCTGCGAGCGAGCCGCCGCGGCTGAGGCTGGCCGGCCAAGCCGGCCAACAAGCCGAAGCAGCGGTGGTGAGCGAAAGCCGTCTGCGACGATTAGCACGCGTGGGGCCGCCGGAGGGCCGTAGCGCCGGAGCCGTCACAGAAACCCTGCCTGCTGCATGCTGCTTGCTTGCTTGCTTGCTTGCATGCTTGCTTGCATGTTGCATGCTTGCTTGCATGTTGCATGCTTGCTTGCATGCTGCGTGCTTGCTTGCATGCTGCGTGCTTGCTTGCATGCTGCATGCTTGCTTGCCTGCTGCATGCTTGCTTGCATGCTGCATGCTTGTCTGCAAGCATAAAAATTGTATAAACGTGTAAAGTGTCTAATATTCTAGGTGTTAATAATTATTTTACTGTAATACCTATAAAAATATGTTTTAATATTTTTATGCGTTATTTATGCTTAACTTTTATGCTTTAGGATATTATGCTTAAAAAAGTTATGCTTTAGAACTTTATGCTTAAAAAAGTTATGCTTTAGAACTTTATGCTTAATAAGTTTATGCTTTAAAATATTATGCCTAATCATTATTATGGTTACAGACATTATGCTTAAAAAAATTATGCATGAGCTGTTATGCGTAATTACATTATGCGAAAAAATAATTATGCCAAACAACATTATGCTAAGTTACATTAGGTCTTAAAATTTTATGCAAATGGATAGGGAACCATAAATATACCATCACGCCTGTATTCCCCGAAGGGTTAGGCAGAGGTGTACCAATGTACAACCACAGTTCGCTGGTATATTTAGGTCCCATGTAATAGGGGGCGAGCCTATTGCCATTAACCGGGCACAAATCCAAACTCCGAGCGGCTACTGAGAATTTCATAGAAAAACTCAATATCACTTTTTGCTCGACCTGGGAATCGAACCCGGGACCCCTTGTACAGCAGTCGCACTTGCGACCACGAGACCAACGGGGCAACGGGGCATGTAATAATACCAGCCTATTATTGTCCTACTGCAGCCCACAGGTCTCTTCTCATACGGAGAAGGCAGGAGCATTGATCACCGCGTCTGCTCTCAAAGTGGATTGGCAATTTCAGGTTTAGACTAATAAAAAAATGATAGGTTGACTAAAATCCATGTATTACAACATAGCTAAGTATTCTGAATAATCTACTTTGATAAATTTATGTGAACTCGTGTGATGACGGCTCAGTGTAAGCTCACTTCACCTAAATTCACCGAGGGAAATTTTTGCAGGATAGACCAGGTTTGTCCAGAAGCCAATAAGAAAGTTTGTCATAAACATAACTTTTTAATTTAATGAGCATTCCAGAATCTTGACATAATATCCACACTCGGCATACGAATTAGTAATCATCATTATTAGATGTTTGATATACAAAGAAGATCCTGCTTCCATCCTCTAAACATAACTTCTGAATGATTGAGATATGCTAAGCTAATTTAAATCTTACTGTATTTCCCGAAACTCTCTACATATCTAGAGACGACGTAGGTACTCATAAAGCCTTCATACGAAATTGATCCAGCGGTAACAAGCCCGGCTTTGAATCGTTAACTAGACGTAAAGACTATCTAGGTCGACCTAAAGTGGATTCTAGATGGGAAAAAATTTCGATTGCATCCCGAAATTGCATTTTGTAGTTGCATGACGAGATCCACAAGGGAAGAGAGGCAGTACTCATAATTCTCTTTTTGGCTTTGGCGTAGTACCTAGGGTAAAACAGCTAGTGATATTATTAGTTTACAAGCAATTTTACTATATTTTAGGAGCGATAATGATCTTAGTCTCAATCTGTCCAAATGATTCTAATTTTCCTTTTTATGACATTGATAGTCGCTCAGATGATCACGACTTGATTTTTATAAGTAGCATTACAGCAAACGACGCTATTCAATTACAAAGGAATAGAAACATTAGGTCGTTTGTATACGGTGCAAATTATGTAAATATGTAAACTTGCGGGCTACACATGCAGCGTGTAAGTCACTGGACTCGCCCACTTATTTAAGCGGTAGTTTATACAATGCGTATAACCTGCACCACAGGTGCCTTAACTTGGGTACTTTAAATTCACCGTGTACACATACCATCAACGAAATAGGAATGGTATTTGCGGATCTTAGGACCATTACAAATATATAGTACATACGTACGTACGTACGTACCATAAATGTAGTACCCATAGTATACCACAAAAATGTTTTTTATCCAATAAAGAAACAAGATTTTATTCCCAAAAATTTCATGTAGATGTAGAAAATGATGATAGAATACTAAATAAATACATAACACAAACAAACTAACAATCCCACTAACATGTTTATAAAGCACAGTAGCCATTCAAGCCTGGCTTCACAAAACTGGAGAACAAATTGAAAAATACGATCGTCTACGAGGCAATCTGCATGCTCCTATGCGGATCGCCGGGTATTGCCACTCCATTTTAATACCAGTGTTGCTATGAATGAAAATGCATTCGAAATAGTTCAAATACTATTGCCATATGTAGATGATTGCATAAACGGTGGCTATCTGCTTGTTATACTGAATGAACTCGGTGAGATAATGTAGATTGGTCTTTGGGATATGGCGAAATAAGCTTACGATAGTGCCTTGAATATATAAGCTAGCTACTGCTCTCGACTTGGTCTGAGTGGTTTGTCTTCTCCGCTCCCGTCAGTCATAGCCTGATGTTATTTATTTATTTAAACTTTATGCACAAAAAAAAGTACAAAGGCAAGGGTGTTATTTAGCCTTTACTATTCCTCATGAATCTGGCTATCATTTCAATCCGACTGGAAGTACCAGAGAAAAGCGCGTTTAAAAAAAACAACCAAAAAGAACTTATCGGCTTTGTTATATAATAATAATAATAATAATATTTATTTATTCCACAAGAAGTACATTATTAACATTGCCAAAGATAGCCACACTAGGCACAGCCTGTGTCGTGGCTATCAACAAGACGGATAATTTCTAGAGCCTAGGACTAACAACTTATAAGATAACATCACATAATTATGTAACAATATTTCTTGTAAAATAAAAGTTTACTAATTAAAAATATAATTAAGTGTATGTAGTGTATGTGTGAGGGTGAGGGTGTGTATGTGTGTGTGTGGAGTGATCCGTCAGACGGGGACTCTAAGTAACTGTTCAGTCTCTTGATAATTAAGGTTCAAAAGATAATTTCGTACCTTACTTTGAGCTTCTTTAATATTGCTATTCTTAATATCACACCTATTAACAACCTTATTATATAAGAAGGGGAATAGAAACATGTGGAAGCGCTTCGCAAAGATTGTCCTAGTTTTTATTGTATTTATCTTAAATACTCGAGATTTTAGTAAGTTATTGTAATTAGAGGAGTTCAAGGTTACTTTATGCGTGTGTAGAATTGCGTTTTGAATGTAAAGTTTACGTATACTTAGTACTCCTGCGCAATTATATTAGTATAGATTCTATCTTTACATTAGAGTAAAAGTATTGAATAGGATAACTCCTCCCTTTGTTTGTTCGCTGTAAGCATAACGAGAATATATTCAAAATCTGGCTTCTACAAAACAATAGGTTTAGATTTAAGCAGTTCTGTGATAGTGATGGGGCAACTCGACTTACTATCTCGAGTAATACAGTATAGCCCATACACGTTAGTACTAGTACTGTCTACACTTAACGGTGCGTGATGAAGACACTCCATCCAAAACCAACCCACAGATGGGATAGAACCTCGTTGCACTTTTCAGTTCCAATTTTGAATCACAAATGGCGTTGTAGCAAAAAGATTTTAATCTTCAATCCGCGGCATGCACATAACAACTCAGGTTTCGTGCATTTCATCTCAAGTTAAGTTTGTTTTTTCATGTTAGCATATCACCACTCTGTAGATATCGTATATGTTATTTACACAGTCGTAGTAACTTCCATATTATTCACGAAAATAGTAAAGCAGTACCAAGTAACTCAGACATAGTAGACAGAGACAATGTACTAAGAATAACTAAGCAACACAAGAATCTGTGTAGTATCACAACTTGAGCTAGAACTTATAGATATTATACTAACAAACACGTCTCAACAAATCTGACACCGAATTCCACGGATAACTTAGTGTATTGTTGGAGGAACACACTCTCGACACACGAGAGCATACGAGAGCATACTCCTACATGTTCTGCCTCACAAACTATCTTCGAACCAGATTTATAGCGTCACAGTGTTGAAAATTGTATAAAACTTCAAAATTTGATACGTCTTCGGTCCAAAGTTTGTACGTTCTGAGTTTGATGGTATATTTTAAGAGTTTTAGGGATGATTTTTGTGCCGGATTGCGTGTTTAGGTTCAGTTTGGTGTATTTTACTGGTTCAGTAGGAGCATCAATTGTGCTTTTGGGAATGTAGGTATTTTTATCTAGAGTTACTTAGTACGCTTCCAAGCGACTGGTTGACTCTTCACGTGACCCGAGTTGGCGGTAGATTTTTGGTGTACCATTATATTATTTTTGATAGCTACTTTTTTGTGTGTATTTGTTTTACTTTGATTTTAATTTGTAAATAATAAATCCGTTATACTAAAACTTTTATTTCAAAAGTCAATTCAATATTCCCACTGTAATCTTTAGCTCCATCTCAAAAAACTACTCCCCCTTTAAAATAAAGGTGTGAACATTAAACCACGTTTTACCAAAACGAGCTGAAAACTAGATCGTTTGACCGACACAGTGACAAATGTAGTACATTAGCGAGGGAATAACGAGGGTAGTCACGAAATAGTTCCTATGTGGACAATGATAAAGAGGTCACTGAAAATTTTACGCTTCATGCACCAGGAGAGAAGGAAAAGAGCACTGGTTTATTTAAACATGTTTCAAATGAGTTTTCTCCATTTTGAACGTGTGAATAATAGGATGGCGTTGTAGTAAATATATATCACAAAGAATACACGACTAAGGACTGACTTTATTATTAACTAGCTGTTCCCCACGACTTCGTTCGTGTTGTGGTTTTGTTTTCGCGTAACCCTCTTTTTTTGATAAAACAAATACTAAGATAAAACTAGCTTAAATTACTCCTTTTACAATAAGCTATCTGAGAGAAAGTCCCGGCAAAATAGGTCCAGTCGTTTCAGAGATTAGCCGGAACAAACAGACAGATAAAAATAAAAATAAATGTTTTTTTTATGTAAGTGCCGAATATAATATACACACAGACACTTCTGTGTTATTTAATTGTACTTAATAGATGTATAAACAGATTTAGATTTATATAGATTTCCAATCCAACAAAGCAACTGTTTTGTGCGGCTAGGTATGATAGTAGTACCTTTTCCAAAGTAAACTCACTGAACCGATTTGCCAAAGACATAAACGCAAAGTATGGTCAATCGGCCCACAATATCAATCGCTTCGGTAATCCGGAGCCGGGCAAACAAAACAATAAAAGCAATCGAGAGGAGTTCGAGGGCCATTTTTTTCCGTTTATCAGAAAAGTTTTTATCTTTTCCGGATAAACCATTAACGCTTTGTAACTATTAGTACAAGGGCCTTTCCTTATTATGTTTAGAAGAATTTGACGATGGTTGGTGTACTATTTTTGACATAATGTTCTTGATAGCAATTGTTTCAGGGTTCAGTGCGGATAAATATTTAAAATAGGACTCGATCAAAAAGCCTAGCCTTCTGTCTGTCCCTCCGTCTGTCCATTCCTCTATCTATCTTGCAGGATTTTTTTTCCGTGATAGGTAGCCAACCGAAATTGTCATAGAATAGATACATGCTGTGGTACTATATGACTTCTATGTTAGCAATAAAATACTGTGATTTTAGAAGTCCTCATAGTGCGCGAGTCCACAATTTTTTTACAAATGCAATACAACTAGGTAAATTTTTTGCCTCGACTGAACGACTCCATGTCTTTCCATCAGTCCATATCGTAGAAATCTAAGTCTATACATAACCCCAAAAACAAATGACATTCCTATGACAGCTGAACTAAGCAGCACAGTAACGTAATGTCGTCACAATACCTTTGAGTGTGTCCTATTGGGAGTTGTCAGGGTATGTGGCATGTTCGGGAAACATTCA
Source organism: Caradrina clavipalpis (assembly GCA_932526535.1). Taxonomy (NCBI): domain Eukaryota; kingdom Metazoa; phylum Arthropoda; class Insecta; order Lepidoptera; family Noctuidae; genus Caradrina; species Caradrina clavipalpis. Next base: position 1,738,904 of record OW052096.1, read on the forward strand.
AATAGGATCGTGTGCAGGTCTTTCTGTATTGTTCGTAACTACGGCGTCTTGGCTCGATTTCAATGTATTTGTTGAGTCGGGTAAGATTCTGTCCATTGTGGAAAAAGACGTAGATTCACAAATGTATTCGTGGAAGGTTTTCTGCGTTATTTTTGCGTGACATGGGTGTTTTAATAATAGGGTTTTATTGTTATCCTTTTTCATTAGTTGTTCATGTGCTTTGATAACCTTGGCTTTCTAAATGCGAATAAGATTCGAAGCATTTTTTCCCAGCCCGGATTATTGATCAGTGAACCCTGAAATATAATATTTTCTTCATAATTAATTTGAAGGTAAAAGAACGCCCACCGTTCTTCTGCATTCAACCCCGATTTTTACCTTAAATGGCAAATTACGTAATTGCCCTAGCAACCTCGTCCCTTCTTCTTTAAGGAAAATAATTTGCCCTTTGAAATATTTATTTAACAGTACAGGAGGGATATTAAAGTAAATATGCGTTATATTATTTAATTAAATCGTTTTATGTTATTTGCCTTAGGGGTTCGGGAAAATGGCGCATTATTCAAGTCGATAGCTTGGTCCTTAGATACGCTGAGTACCTTAAATTACTAATGAAAATCGTTTGGTCTTTTGGGTGGTACAAAACGTTTTTGATGTCTTGAATGATAAGCGACGATTGAAGATTGTTGCTACACAATGTCTCTATCCTTATTAGGAGCACATTGTTGTTGCGGTAACACGGAAAGTTCACATTGTATTAAATCGCGATAGTGGTCTTTCCCGGCCCTTCGTACCTTTCACTTTCACATTCTTGATATAGGTATATCTGTTCCATCGTTCCTTTACTTGGGCACGTGCCACATTACGGTAACTACGACTTGTGAACCAATTGCGATACCAGTTACTTTATCTCGTGGTCCTTTGAATAGAATATCACCATTTTTGCGAGTGATAATACTAACAATTTGTTCGTTATCATTACTATCGACTAGTTTATTTATAACAATGCTTTACCTGTTCGTAACTTTTCACAAAATAATGATGTGGTTATATTATTTAATTGGGACCAGCCCGCCGCACTATTCCCAACCACTGCAACTCCACAAATTCAAAATCAACATTGCTGACCACCTGTAAAGCGCCGAGGCATAGGCGAAGTTTATTAAATACTAGCTGCTACCCGCGATTTCGTTCGCGTGGATATTTTTGCTTCGCTCCCGTGTGTCGTAGCGTGTCTATATAGCGTGTGTATATGCCTATGATACTCATAAGTAACGTGGTTTTCTATGGGTAAAACAATTTTCAAAATTGGTTCAGTAGATCTAGAGATTACCTACAATCTCACAAACTTTACCTCTTTATAACCATGGCAAAAACGTATTAATCGTAAACGTATAAAATCATGACTTGTACTAAGTTACTTTTTTAATTGGTTACCATTTTTCCTTAGTTACTCTCTAATATTCCTGTCTGTTTGCATATTATAATCTGTACCCCTAGCACGAATATTTGGAAGTTTCGTATCGCAAACGTATCGAGTTCTCGATACGATAACGGAGTACAACGAAAGTCGGAAGCACGAAGCACTTTCGAAATAGTATCGAGAGCTCGATACGATGACGTTAGAGACGTAATACTAACGTAAGAAAGGATGGGACAAATTGAACGAATGATCTTAAAATTGAATGAATTTTTCGTTCAGAAACTGGATAAGTATTTATTTAATTAAAAATTTACCGATTTTAGGGCATTTAAAACTTTCATTTATAATGCAATACGAAGAAACTGCAGAAAAAGTTAATATTCAGTTAGATAAATGGTATAATAATTTACTTATTACTAAAACGTTGTGCTTGGTTTGACTGTAGGTTCTAGACATGCGCAAAACAGTGCACCACGAAGTGATGTTATATGACATTACATTTCGTGCCGCGTAATATTACATTACACCATCACTTCAAACATCACGCGTGATGTTGTGATGTAGTGCCATTCGATAGCACACCATCGCGCGCGTAATAATGTAATGAAATGTTCTAGTGTACGTAATAGGACATGTTATTGACATAGTATAGTAATATACCGATGCGATGCGTTCGGGATCGGAAGTAATCGGGACGGCTCGGTCGGTTCGAGCGAGTCTGCAAGTTATGTCGCGAGCTACTGCGCTGAGTGCGCTGCTACCGTACGCGTGATGTTTAGTGTAATGGTGTGATGCTTATTTTGGTCGCGAAATGTGTCATGTAACAGTACGCGCTCGGGTGATATTACGCGTGATGCATCACTCGCATTACTTACACATGTCTAGTAGGTTCCTAAACGAGCGACGGGTGGTCAAAGCTCATGTCAACTTTGTTTTGAAGTGCACTGGTTTTTTGTTGTTTGTGATTTAATTTGTGAAAAGTTTAGAACTATTTTATTCTTCGAAAATGAGAACCAGCCACCCGCAGTACACCATTATTACACCGTTGGTCCTGCGCCTGATCTCTCTCCGGTCGTCTCGGATTGCCGTCCCATCGGGCTATGAGAGTCAGGGAAGAGGGAGTGCACCTGTGTATGCGCGCACACTTCTGCACTATAATATCTCCTGCGTACGTGGCTAGTCTGCATTAAGATTAGCCGCCATAGCCGGAATCGGTCTGGAGAATTTGTGGCGGACGGGCGTGATCGCTGGATGCTATTAGTTTCGAATTGTTCCAGACGGCGCTGACGTCCTACACCTATAGGTTCCGGAGTGATCTGCTTGAAGATTGATCTATGTGCGCCTGTCGATGTGTAAGGGAAGAGGTTTCTTGGTTGTAATTAAAGTCATACGGCTAATAAGTCTTCATAACTTTTCAGGAAACGGTCTGCGTAATCCTTCCGGAGTACAATAGTGAGATAGAGGGCGCTTTAAAATTTCCTTGCCGATGACTACGAATTCACGATTTCGGCGCGCGAGCCTAAGTACCGCGAAACTTTACCGTAACAAGAACCGCAGACCGCTTGCTAATTAGTTGGTTTATTTATTATAATTTTTTACAATGTTTGTGTACAAAACTTGTAATTATACGATTAAATTACTGTAAAGCTATGGTGTGTGACCTATCATTAGAATCCTCCTAAAAGCGTCCGTCTCCTGAAACTGTAACCCCGATTGCATCTATAAAACTGAAAAACTATAGCAGGTGTAAAGCAAAATATACTATAAAAACGGGACTATTATTTTACTTTACGGGTTATTGTTTCAGGAAACATTATAGCAAATCGATAAACACTATAGCAAACAGTAAATCGATAAGAAGATAGCTGCAGCAGCAATAACATGACTATCCATTTTAAATTGCTGGATTGAACTGATGGCTCGGGGTGGCTCGGCTTGCCTCGCGAGCCCCGCCTCGATGTTTCCGGTAAACTATGAGGTTGCCTCGCGAGCCAGCCTCGGCCGCACTGCTCGCCCGAATGACGTGGCTCCCGAGCCCGTTCGTCCGGTGGAGACGCGGCTAATCGCGCTGCAAGATAATAATACAATGCACTACGTCCATTTTCTAACAAAATATATCCACACAATCACAAAATTATAATTTTAAAGTTTTCTCACTGTCAAATTTGAAGTGAATAAAATTGCGAAGCCGGGGCGGGTCGCTAACATAATAAATAATTGTTATCTTAAGTAATTGTAGGGTTATAAGTATAAATAAGTACAGTAATATCTCACCATTTGCACATTCAGTAAGTAGAAATGCTTTCTGCAGTAAAATAAATGTTCTATGTCTCTTTTTGGAGAAAAAATATGAAAATGAGATCCATCAATGCATCCTATTACTCCAGGGATGCCAAATTTTGTATAAAATCTGTAAATAAAGTATTGTAAGTAAAATTTTCTAGTATTAAACATCTTTCATATTTGTTTGTTTGTTTTGCTTTCATATTCAGCTGATCCTCCTTTCGCTGTTTAACATTCCGGCCACTAAATTAGTTTTTATAGGGCTACATCGTTATTACTGTGTTACTTACTTGCTTTTTATAATATTTCGCTGCTCTCGTGTTGTTGGAAATTTCACAAAAGTATTAAATATTAAAGGGTTAACAAGAGCAGCATCAGTAACCTGCCTCACATATTTGCTCACTGTAGTTTGCCCTAAATATTTAGCCATTCCTACTATTCTTTGATAGGAGCCTGTAGCATAAAATGACAAAGCACACAGCACCTAGAAATAAAAATATTAGAGAGTTAATAGTTTTAATTTTGCTGTATATTATTCATATAGCATAGTATTTAATGTACACATTATAGGTTTAAAAGATATATACCATCACGCCTGTATTCCCCGAAAGGTTAGGCAGAGGTGTACCAATGTACACGCACAGTTCGCCGGCCGGGCACAAATCCAAAACAAATAAAATAGGTATAAAAATAGTTTAGTTAGAAAAGCACCTAAGTTGCTTATTTATTACACTTACTTTGTGTTCCAGGCTGATCCTTTAAGTTGATTTTAGACTGGATTTTTCTTTTAATTCGCGACACAAGAACAAAAATGCTTCCTTACTTAGACGAAATCTATTTTTAAATTCTGTGTCGCTAAGGTTTTGTATATTTATAAAATTCTTTCGGAGTAGAGCTCTCCTTGAGATTTCCCTGTAAATGAAATATTGTATTTAAAAGATAACTTGTTTTTTATTTATAAAAATATATAGGTACCTACTTAGTCCCCACTGCCCCGTTGGTCTCGTGGTCGCAAGTGCGACTGCTGTGCAAGGGGTCCCGGGTTCGATTCCCAGGTCGAGCAAAAAGTGTTATTGGGTTTTTCTATGAAATTCTCAGTAGCAGCTCGGAGTTTGGATTTGTGCCCGGTTAATGGCAATAGGCTCGCCCCCTATTACATGGGACCTAAATATACCGGCGAACTGTGGGTGTACATTGGTACACCTCTGCCTAACCCTTCGGGGAATACAGGCGTGATGGTATATTTTGGTATATATTTTAGTGTTCTAAAATAAATAACTTACCTTGTATCTCTTCGAACATTTCTACTTGTAACAATCAATCGCGCTGCAAGATAATAATACAATGCACTACGTCGTGGGGCCATTTTCTAACAAAATATATCCACACAATCACAAAATTATAATTTTATGCTTGAAATAAACTCCTACGAAAGTTTTATCACTGTCAAATTTGAAGTGAATAAACATTCGTGAAACTCGCAAGCCAGCCTTCGACAATTACTATACTATCCGTCACCTTATGCCTTCGTGCTAGCTATCTTCATACAAATGCATCAAGTTACCTTACGAATTCGATACGATGACGATACGAAACTCACATGTATTTGTTCGTGCTCCGAACATTAGTTTAATTTACGGACACCAGAGGCGCTGTTCAAGTTTCCATACTAAATGCTTACGTTAACGTTACGAATGTTTTTTCGACAGTGATTCGTGCTAGGGGTACTGAAGTATATACAGCGAACATTCCTTGTGGTACTATACAATATAAAGCTTGCCATAAACCTAACTAATTAATAATTACTTAGTATACAATCTGCTACATTATTAACAACATCCGCTTACTTGTTATTTACTTAATTAGCTTATTGTATTCCTAGTAAAGCTTTAATTATTTTCAGGTAACAAATTACTGAGGCCTCAGTATTATTAATCAAATTATTATCGGATCATAAATACTGAGTTTTCTCTCTTAAAACAGCTGTTGTACTGAATTTTGTGTCTACGCAGACCTGGTTTTTAGTCTCTTGAACTAATTTAAAAAGCCAAGATTATTATAATTGCTTTCAGTGGCTTACTACGGCATTTTTTAGAATGTAAATAAGCTTTAGTACCTAAGAAAGCTTTTTGTTAATTTTTATTTTGTTTTGTCCAGTATTGAAAGTCGTTACTTCACTATGAATACGGGGTTGGAAGGGAAAATCATAACGAAAATTTTACAATAGGTTCAGACAACACAACAATTGTAAACCGATAAGGGTTTAATTTTTTTTGTCAGTTATTAAAATTTTATCTACTGTTCCATAAATGTTTACTGATTTTTACTGTACATCACCCATGGTGTTCGTTTTCGTCACAATGGTCCTTTCACTCCATTAACTATATTCGCCGGTAACATTATTCGTGTGATACAGGTAAATTGCATTTTATTTTTTATTTTTTTTAAGACGGGAAATCATCAAATAACTTCCCCCGCCCTGGGCGGGGCGGGAGGGAGTGTCAGACTTTTACTGACTAAAACCCGTCTATGTTCCTTCATGTGCCCTTTGTGTTCCGGGGCCGCGGTATCTGTTTCGAACAACCCGCAGCCCCGGCAAGGTAAATAGCATGTCATTATGATATATCATCACAATACTGTTGTAAAGAAAACTACCTCAAAAATCCTACTATGTAATCTGTACCACACTAAGCCAAGTTCCTGGGTGCAGTAAAGTGGAAAGCACACACGATTGTGCCTTTTTCAATTAAGTTAGCCTTTCTTCTAATACTGTTAGAAAGTAAGAAACGCGTCGGTCCGGTTCGTGGCTTGCAAGGCTTAGGTAGTGGCCTTAGTGTACAAGATAGCGAACAATTGGTCTAGTTTTTAGAGCTAAACCTGTGGCTAAACGCTCGCTAAATCCTTTACTTTTGAAACCTGTGTGGTTACACCTGATTAATGTAGAAAATATTTATTGTGTATTTTTTATTGTGCTGTGTACAGATATTTATACAAGCTTAATTTGTATTTACCAGAAACCTGAAAAAGGGTTATTGTAGTCGTTATTACTGCGGGCAAAAAACTGCTGACTTATAATAATAAAAAATAAATAATAAAATTTATTTCATAACCATAAATAGTACAATTTTTATTTGTAATGGCGCCTCCTTTTAAGCAGATAATGCTTGTGTTAGAAGACGCCGCTCCTTCTTAGTTACTTACATTTGGTATATTTATGTTATGCTATAATTATGTGTTGGCATGTGAGGTGGGAAAGGTGTGGGGTGTGAGTGTGGAAGTGGTGTGGTGTGGTATGGTGTGATGTGATGTGATGTGATGTGATGTGGTGTGATGTGATGTTACTTATACATTTGAACAAGTTATGCCAACGTAAATGTATGAATCAGCTGTTTTTTTATAGGTTTCAGTGCTAGTGCTATAGTAAGTTGTTCATTTAGATGAATACGGTGGGTGAGTAAGATTGTATTTGCGTTGGCATTTTCTATGCAGATTAGTTCTAACGGTCACATTTTTTAACATTTGGTTCTGCATCCCGTAGTTGCTAAACCACTGTGACTCTTATGTGTTTAGAAGCTGGTCCTGGTAAATAAATAAAGTAATACTCCCACACCCTGTGAAGAAGTCTTGTTGTTCGTAAATTTCCAAACGTTATGCAAACATTGTAAGGATACCAATATGTCTGACATAAGATTAACACAACCATTTTATTATTATATATTTTGCCATTTCCCCTAATTCGCTGAACAATTCGTAAAACCAGTACATAGGTACTAAAAATCGCCTCTGCTCATGCCTCCACACGTTCCCTCCTCCGCTTCAATTACGTCACCGAGGTAACGGAGGTCGTGTGAAAATTCAAGTGTTTTCCGTGAAAACTCGCAGCTAAGTGTGCCCCGTACTCGTGTTAATGTGTCCGCTACGTTGCTCCTGTGGTCTCCGCGAACGCCAACTGGATTTTTTTAGCTTCCCTCTTTCGGAATTCTCGTGTTATGTGTCACGGGGGGTTAAACCCTCTCATGTGTGGACGGTTTGAGGATTTTTATGGAGTATTGAAGCTGTTTTATTTTTGTGTTAGCGGAGAGCATCAAGAGGAAAGATGGACTTATCATTAATATATGTCTAAAACCCTTATTGCGCCTTGAGGAAGCGTGGTGATTAATTCTTCTGCAGTCTCTGTATAGAAAGAGGCCTTTTCTCTGCAGTGAGACAATTATAGTCTGGTATTTTTGTTATTTATTGGTCCTGTCGGGCGTGGTAGGTAACTACTGTCAAACATAGGTTTTAGTTATGACAGGTCAATCTCAAGTCATTCTAATTTCTAAAATAATATTCAAATAACATTATGATATTATGCTGCTAAAGCAAAGTCATGCCTTCATGCAAAAATAGTGAAATTCAGAACTTTTAAAATAGAATTCCTTCATTACTAAGTATTCTCTCGCATTCGTGTGACCTAAATGACCTCACAGACGTAGAAAAATCAAATAAACCCTGTCCGTGTGAAATGAAATTTGAAAAATATTTTTCACTCCACCCAGTGCTAAGTATTCGGTACATTTGTGTCATCGCAGTGCTCCGGAGTTTTGCGGCCACTTCTAGTTTTATTTGCTCCCCGCAAGATGGTATCATTTCACATTACTGTGGGTTCCGTCCTTGTAGTTTTAATTAAAAGGTCTTTTTGAGTTTTGTGAGCAGCGTTACTAGTGTGTGGGAAAGGTGTAAGTGGGTAGGTTTTAATGTAATGTAATGCATTCTTCCATTATGAACAATGAGAATAGTGGACAGCAAATCGGCAAAAGATATGTTAGTTTGGTCACTGAATTTGGACGTGTTGACATTGTTATGAGTGTTTATTACAGATTCTTTCGTAAAGGGAACAGATTTTAAGATATTATTATTACGTGGTGGATTGGCAGCGTTTAGCAATAGACATAAAGTTTGCAAGCGCAACACCGGCGTAATAGTGTAACACGGTTGCCTGTTTGATCTCTTACTTTCGTAATATTTGCAAATGTACGTATCTATCTCTTCAAATGTATTAAAAATGGACACAACAACCATATTAATGATACCAATAATATTGATTTTATTTTGGGTATTTCTAATTTTTTTTATGTACACTTTATGAAACAAAAGATGTACAGTGGCGGACTTAATGCTCTATGTATTCTCTATCAGTCAACCAACCATATTATCAAATTGATCTTTTTGGGATTTGCAGACAAATTGTCCTTTTAACCATTTAAAAAAAAAGATAAATTGTTTTTGAATAAACCAAATTACATCAGAACTAAACTCTGAAAAGCAAAAACCCAAAATGTTTAAAAAGTCAGAAGGTGACTCAAAGGACCAATTTAATAGTGACAAAGGACCTTAACACAACTTAACTATTACAAATGTGACGTGTGAAAAAGGAAAAAGGCGCGAACGTCGGCCATATTGGATGGAGGTGTTGCCGCTGGACCGGCGACCGGAGATGACGTTATAGGTCTGCCGTCGGAGGTGAAATGTTTTTATTTAAATCACTTTAAAATCTCAGCTTGTGTTGTTTTAGCAATATTACTATGGTTTCTCAAACCCTATCTATTGAATACACTATTTGTAGTATGAAAATTATTTACTTGGCTAATTAGTAGTGGCGAGGATTCCATACAAATCGAACAGGCCATGCAGCCTTCAAACTAGCTATTGTTCCTGCTTGAACAACCGCGACTCTACGCTCTACTCTATACTTGCCGAAGAACCGCCGGAACCCACATGGTCGGACCTTAAACAAGGTGTTGATTTGCATCCTCGTCAAATTTTAGGAGCTTGTCATAAAAAAAATAAGTAATCAAATATAATTACGATACCTGGTCAATATTTAATATATACTTGTTTTTTTTTAGTTGTAACGATCAAATTAAAGTATTCCAGAGTACACCTCTTGCAAAACTTATTACCTTTAAAAATATGCCTACCTTAGATCATGGCAATCTCACGCATCATCATCATCATCTTTCTCTCTTTTTCCCAAACAAACATACATTACATTACATTTTTATTTTACTTGGGGTCGGCGCAACACGTTTTCTTCGTCCATGCCGTCCTGTTAACCGTCACACTATCACTGACTCTCTTCTCTTTCATATCATTCTCACATCCACATGGTATATATACTAACGCAAATTAACGAATGTAATTACTTTGAAAGAAGCTCTTATTATGATGCCTGCCTTTCACCTTCTTCATCATATATTCTCTTAGTAACCTTTTAATTACGGTTCTCTGTGGAATTTGGAAGCTCTTTATTCGGCAGGTACAAGAAGTACATCACCTTTACATTTTACACGTGTTTATTTTAATTAATCAATTTTCTCCATGTTTGAGAAGATTGATCTTTATTCTTCAACCATTTTCGTGTTGTTTATAATGAATAGAATGTCAGAATTAATTTCAATCGGTTTTACAAACCTTTGAAATTTATCACTAAGTGCTTAAAGAAAATTGTTCAAACTGCTTCAAAAAGGTTTCGTAAATTTGCACGAATCTGGTCAGTATTATCTGATATAGATTCGCCTCTTAATATTATCCTCTCTGAATTGTAGTCTTTAGATACATAAACTAGCTTTAACCGCTACTTCGTCTGTATGTTGTCAAAGCAAACGAAGTCGCACATTACATAGTAGAATATGTCCTTCCTTGAATTTCAAGCTTACTCCGTACAGAATTCCTTCATCAAAATCGGTTCAGTACTTTAGCAGTAAAAGCGTAACAAACAAAGTTACTTTTGCGTTTATAATATCAAGTAAGGAATATTTACATATTAATCCCGTTCCCACTTGCCACATAATACGGCTACATAATAATTTTCAACATGACAATTGTGTCATGTTGCAAATACAAGCAAGACAAGCTGATATTGCGAGGTGGTATATTGATACCACCTCGCAATATCAGCTTGTCTTGACAAAGCTCCTGTTCATTAATTATTTTAGAACGTTATTTTACTCTTGATACTACCCACGACTTGCGCCCTATTGATTTTGCTCCGCTCCGGTTGATAAAGGGTGTCCATTAGTTACTCAGTTTTGCGTTGAACCTATTCTCTCCGATATTGTCAAGTTTGTCTGTGGCTCAAAACTTTGCCATACAGAATATTACTAAGTACCTACAGTTAAATTTTATAATGTTATTATTTGCTACTAGATATTGAATTTCTTAGTTCGTAATTTCGAGAACTACATCTAATGTAACAATTAGAAAATTTCCTCAAAGCGCTACTCTATGCTGCAACAACTCGCTTCTGAAAATTAAATCTTTCAGACCGTCCCTACAGGAATTATCCCCGCTTTGCACAGCAATAAACAGAAACGGTTCCACATAGAAACCCACCATCAAAGTCCCTTTTACATTATTAAAGTGCGAAGTACAATCAGAATTCAAACCCGGTGTCCGAGCGGACGGACGGACGGACGAAACTTAATATCCTGTTAGTGTTTGGGTTAACATTAATCTTACCGTGACGTGTTGTGAACGGGGTAGGGTTATTGTGGATGAAAATCTACTCTCTGAAGTGGGTAGTTGGGTGTAGTTGGTACCAAATCGTTTTGCAGAAAAGGTAAACAATGAGACCATTTTGTGTGATAAAGAAAAAAAGGTGATGTTGAATGTAATGGGTGGAAGGATTATCGTAAGGTGTTCTAAATGTATGGAACAGTAGATTTATTAGAAAAGAAAACCGAAAAGAGATGAGAACGCCGAGGTGTCTTTAGACATCATGTACTAAATCCATAGTAAAAGTTTTCCTTATGGTGTCCTTTCTTCCCGTATTGAACCTTTATGCTTTTTTCGATCAATCGAATCATTTGGTTCAAGGTAAATAATTTATTAAAGCATCATATTCCTTTTTTGATATCGGAAAAGGGCCCTAATTAACCTCACTATAGAACAAAATCGATCAATGAATACATGTTTGATTGAGGGTCACGTCAAGTCCAGAATGCTTTCAATTTTCAACGATGAACAGGTAGATACCTAATAATATAACTCCAGACTGATTTGGGTCACGGCGAAAAATCTCAATGAAGACCAGCCAAGTACGCAGGAGATATTATAGTGCGAGTGTGTGCGCAAACACAGAGGCAATCCGCCTCGACCGTTGATAGATCAGGTGCAGGACCAACGGCTTTGCGTGCTTTCCGAGAAACGGGACTGTCACAATACCAACTTGCAAACTCTGGGTTGCTACTGAAAAATTCGCTACGGAAAAACCCAATAACACATGTCCGACCTGAGAATCGAGCCCAGGACCCCATGCTCAACTGTCACGCTTGCGATCACGAGACCAACTGAGGCAGTCAAGATAGATAGGTACTCATTAACCTGTCGTGGTATGTAGGTAAAAGTCACTTGAAGTTTAAAATAAATTCAAGTGAAAACACATTTGTCCATTTCCATAAATAAAACAACTAGTGTTTGTTAGTAATATGTTTAGCATGTTACTCGTATTCAGTGTTCAGTAATAAATCATTTTCAGTATAATTACATGGTTTAAGAATTGTTGAGTAAAATATATTATGTTATGTGGCACATTTATTCAGGAAATGTAGGTATGACATTTCTATTATTAACTAGCTTATGTCCGTGACTTCGATTGCATGAATGTTGGTTAGCACGGACTTTTTCTTTCGGACGGGTCCCTAATAGATCAGCCAACTTCTAATGAAACTTCCATCAATATCGCTCTAGCCGTTTTGTAGATAAGTCGGAACTAACAAACAGACAAACCATTTTAAAATTGTTTTTGAAAACATCTTTAGCGGCGTTGTGCACTTTTTTTGGAATGGGTAAAAAATGTTAAACTCGCGTCAGGACACGTGACCCTGATCGAAAAATCATAAGCGGCGTTGTGCACTTGTTTTGGAATGGGTAAAAAATGTTAAACCCGCGTCAGGACACGTGACCTGATCGAAAATCTTCAAATTTATCGTACACAACACTCTTTTTTTTAATAAATATTATATAAACATTCATAATAATTTTGTAATAAATAATCTGTTATTTTGAAATTAAAAACAGAAGAATTAAGCTTTATTCATTTGTATAGAAGATTTCTATTTCATTGTACGAAGAACATTTCGAACTAGAAGTTCATGAGTAGCGCTGAACGTTGAAGTGGAAAACAAGTAAGTGTCACTTCAGTCTAGTATCTAGAATCTAGATAGTGCTCGAGTACGCTACACATTTGCTCTCGAAAACTCTCTTCGCTATTGACTTTTTCTTCGGAAATAATTCAACAATTGAACTGTACTGGCAATAGATGTTTTGTCTGAAGAAATCAACTACGCTTTTCAGTGACCGTATAAAAACAAAATACAAGACCATTATTGTTCCACTGCAGGGCAAAGATCTTGTCTCATATTGAGAAAGTACGGAGGCTTCATCACGCTTTCCCAAGGCTCAAATTAATTAAAGTCCAGGATTCCTCACGATGTTTTCCTTTACCGATGTCAGTGATCTCCAAAATAAACTTAGAAAATACAAATTAATTAAAAAAGTCACATTTGTACGCCATCATGACTTTTTTGACTAAAAGGACCATTCCCAGAACACTAAACCTCTCTACCTACCCCTTCACGAAATACAGTCGTAATCACTGGCAAAGCTGGTTGCCAACACATTCCTTCATTACATACCCGACTGTGTGGGTAAGTCTTTGTTTCTCTTCCCGATCAGCATGCAAATTAGATTGTTCTAGTGTTTGGAATAACATTAATCTTGCGCGCATGACGTGCCGCTCACAAGCGTGTGTAGTGGGCTTTATGTACAGTCTGTTGTCAACATTATCTGACCCACCCTAAACACAACCGAAATTGGACCCTCTGCCTATGAATATAAGGTTTAATTTCAATTTATCGATGACAGACACGCATAAACCCACCCAACGTTGTCGGAGCCACCGGCATTATATCATTTTGTTAAGCTATTTTAATCATTATCTCGTTGACATTAAAGTTAAAAACCTTTTAAGTCACCCTACATAATTAGAAGCCAATCTTTAATTTCGTGGAGTCTTAACAAGTTCTTGTGGCTTGGCGGTTTGATGTTGGATTGGCGAGGAACAACATGTGGGTTCGAAAACACAGTCCACCTGTTATCAGTTTCTTTTTTAATTTGATTTCATTTCTACAATATTGTTTGCATTATTAAAGAACGACCAATATGATTTACGCCTAATAACTTATCTTGTAGTGGGTAAATTAAAAAAGTTTAAGTTCACATATATTTGCTTCGTGAGGTAGATAATAAATTCGTCTACTTAAGTGACAAAAGTTACACTACGCCTATTAGCATTGACTGCGCACACACATTTGTAAATCGTTTCGCATAACTCGTTAAGTATTTTTAAGCAATTTGGTGTAAAAAAGCATCATGTCGCAGCTTAATGACTATACCAAACATAAAATCATATTTTTACATGAGCAGAATGTTGGAATTAGAGAGATTGGTCGTCGTCTTAATATAGTAAAGTAAGTGTTTTTTTTATACCTATTTTATTTAATTGATTGTGATTAATGAACGCGTAGTTGGCTATTTTACTATTACATTCACTCCTTACAAGTTACATAAACGGTTCCAAAAATGTTTTTTTTTTGTTTTAGAGAAATACGACTGTAGCTAAGACGTTATGGAGACAAAGTAAATATTCAGCGGATTCGTCCAGGGGCAAAAAACATCAAGTATAGTCCCGAATGCGATTGCCCGTTAGTGTAACCGCAATAAAACACGATATTTCAGTGGAAACAGTGAGAAGGCATTTACACGCTGCTGGAATAAGGAATTATAAACCGGCACAGAAAATAGCATTGACACCTGCATATCGCAGATATTTAAATTTTAATTGAGAAGAAAATGTTGTGATCTTCACTGATGAAAAAAAAAACATTTAAATCGAACAAAGATGAACGTAACAAGGAACGGTGCGCCATCACTCCGCTACTAATTAATCTAGGATACTTTTAAACACACCATGTAAGTAAATGCTCAATGGATAGATTGTTAAACCATTAAAATGTTGCCAATTACGTGGTGATGTTATTGTTATAAATAGTTTTTTTTTCTATTTAAATGACATGTTTATTCACTACGTATAATAGGCAGCTATAAATCTGTAAAGCATTTCACAGATGAATTAATTTTCTCGATAACAAACTTTCAAGCATAAACATGCCTTTTTTAATGTTCATAAATGGTTAGATTTGATTATGGCATCCTCATATAATATTGTATATTAATTTGTAAATATGTGAGCATTTACTTACTTTATCTTACCTAAGTGTTTTAATGAAATAATAAACATTTTAAATTTGCAATTGTTTAGATTTATTTCTATGCGTTGTCCATTAAAGAACTGTAAAAAAAGTATAATAAAATAATTAAAAAAGAAACACCTGAGCAGAAGCTATATTTAGGTTAAACTTGATTTCGAACGTAAACAACGATTAGTGACCACAAGACTAAAGAATTTAAACCATATAGTATACTGTAATAAAGTTTATTCTTGCACAGCACAAGCAGCCAACCTTATCCTAGTGCAAATAGATTATTTTGTATTTTATCCCTTCATTATTATTTAATCACTCCATTAAGACATGATAATAAAAAAACTACCTAAGTATAAAATAGACAAAAATAAATTGTAAAGAGAAGTTGTTTTTGCAATTTAGTAAGGCAAGGTAAAATATGTTTGCGCGTTGTCACTGCATACCCTTAGTTAGTAGCATTTGAATACCAGTTTTACAATGAATACAAATATTTATTTTTCAACTACCCACTTATTACAAGTTATGCCAAAATATTACCATTTTAGAAACTTTATATTTGAAGATTATCCGTCTATAGTTCTTTACAATAATACAAGAAATACTTTTGGAATAAATTCTAAATTGAAAGCAAAAGAATATCTTCGTCGCAGGATTTGATCTCGCAACTTGTCACTCTCAGTCTTATACACAGACCACGAGACCAGAATTATTACACTTATTATATTATAACAAGTTGTTATAACTTTTAACCCAATGCTAACGTGATAAAGATCAAATTTGCGTGTGTGTATTATTGTATTTGTTAATTTCAGTTCTCGAGCACTTGACTGATAACCTCATATAAATTGAAATTAAACCTTATTATCATATGCAGAAGGTCCAATTTCGATTGTGTTTAGGGTGGGTCAGATAATGTTGACAACCGACTGTACGAAGGTCTATCATCTGGAGTAGTGGAGGATGAGCTCGTATGCCAGCTTTAATAAATTTTAGCTGGTTCAGACTTGCGTTGTACACTGCCAGAGCGAAACGTGCCGAGATTTGTAGGAAAATGGACGATGACAGCTGGAGTTTTGACTAAAGCTATGCCTATTTTGCGAAACACGCTTATAGTGTAGATACCTCGGACGCGCATTCACAAATTAACCATACCTATTTCTGTCGCAAAGCAGCGTTCCGGTTTAAAGGGTAAGGGTGCCGATGTAATTACAGGCACATAAGACATTGCAACTTTGTCTTTGGGATGGCAACGCATTTGCAAGGCTTCTGATATTGCAGATGTCTATAGGCAGCGGTGACCACTTAAGATCAGGTGGACTCTCCGCTTGTTTGCCATACAATTATATAAAAAAGCAAGTAAAGAACTGTTACAAATTATACACAGGTATCCTACAAAACTCAAACTCAAATAATTTATTTCAAATAAACCATTTAAAGCCTTTGAATTGTCAAGTACTCAGTCAGTCAGAAACTTGAAGCTAGTTGCCGAAACAAAATTCTAGGCGTCAGATTTATGTACAAAGTTTCCTGGCGACAAACGATAAACAAACAATTGTCAAGGTGTCCCGGAAAATTCTAGCACTCACCTCATTACAGGGCTGGCACACAATCCAATTAGAACGAAGTATTAGGGGCACCGCGATAAAATTAGCGGCCGCGAGCTAATACACACGTAAGCGACGATTGAGCGGCAGTTACACAATGTTAACTACTGTAAACATTGTTGTGGTTTTACTGTTACTGGTGGGTACTTATTTTGCAAAGTAATTTTTGAAAAGCCACAAGGAATTTTTTCTGTATTTTCTGAAAGTACCTGTAAACAGAGGCTCATATTTTGCTACATATAATATGAAAAGGTTTCCATAAAGTAAAATGAAGGCCTCTTGTTACAATATCCGAGTAAGCATTTTCTAATGTATGAAACAAAACAGTAGACGTCGGACGTTTTGTAGGACCGAAAATGTTACATTCTTTCCGATAAAAAATCGGTCATCTTAATGTGGGCGGACAGCCTCAACATATGTCAGGTAAAAACATCTGTCAAAAACATTTATAGAAGTGGCTATACACTTTTCTGGCTGATGAATTCACCACTAATGTTCCAGAAAGTAACGAAAAATCTTTTTAACTTTTTCATAGTTTTTTACTTGCAGTGTACATTTTATAGACACACTCATTGTACATTCGACGGACCAGACATTAACCACACACGCAACAAAACACCTGCAGGCCTATTCTGTCAAAATCTCCTTTGGTGAATTTAGATGACGGAACTCGAACAGAGCTGTCTGTCATACCACGACCACCTGATGCTGAGGATTGACAACCCGCCTCGAGCTCGCTTCACCTAAATTCACTGGGAAAGATTTTTGACAGAATACTGCGGTGGAATCAAAGTCAACGTCAAACCATTTGTTTCTATTACATTAACCGTTAAAAGGCAGTTTTGAACGTTATTTATATGGAAACAGAATCTAGTTCCGTCTTCCAAAAGGTAGTTTTGTGTGAAGAAGAATGGGCAACTTCAACTCCTTTTGAAGAAAAATGTTTTACAATTTTGTACAATAATTTGTTTATTTTTAGTATAATAATAGTTTCCTTTTTGTTATTATTTGTTTGTTTTATACAAGCGTTTACATATTATCTTTAATAATTTGATTCGCTTTTTGTATCCAGTTTGTCAATTCCTAGTCGCATTGGTCCTTTTGCCCGCAGAGTGTTGTAGTAGGTACTCGTAACTATTACAGTAGTAAATAATACTGGCCCCTTGCGCAAATGTAATTTAGTATCGTTTTATGTGACACTTTCTGGTAAAAACATGGGTTTCCTCTTAAGAAAATGGTCGGTGTTTTGATGAATGGAGTGAATGTTTTCTATGATTACAAAATACTATGATGTAACCGCCTATAGCTAGTTATGCATAGCCAACCTTTACAAAGAACTGTATTGATAAACTACACGTGTATTCAATTAAATAAATATATTTTTTTGATAGCTCCCGCTCGTTCATATTTGACTAGCTATAGTAGCTATAGATCCGTTACGTGTTATAAACAACAGTGGAACGTTTGAACTTATAACTGCATGTATTTGGAATATTAGAACCAAAAGCCTTTTGTCTTCTTTTTTAATATATTGCGCGCTATGCAGGAGAATTTACAAGTGGGAAACTTGAATCAATATCTTCCCAAGCCTATATATTAATAAAAATATATCCTCCATTAATTTTCAACGAGTGTGTTGCAGTTTTGTATGAAACAGTTGTTATTTTTACCCGACTACGGCGAAGCAAAAAGGAGGGTTATGAGGTTGACCGGTATGTATGTATGTATGTATGTATGTATGTATGTATGTATGTATGTATGTATGGATGTTCATCTGTTCCCTCATAACTTCTAAACCGTCTAACGTAAATTGACAAATGAGGTGTCATTAGAAGCGTCTTGATCGTCCGCTGGTTATAGGCTACATTATGTTGCAATAAATTGTATGTGGCGCCCTCTAGGGCTCAAGAAGATGTGAAAAAAAATTTTTTTTCTTCCAAATATGGTCGTGTTGCATATCAAACTAAAGGGCTTAATTAGCACATTTCAAATATATATATATTATATAAGTAAATTGTACATAGCACCCTTTAGAACGCATCATAAACCTAGCTAACTAACCAATATTTCGTTTGGGAGACTTAATAGATTATTATTTCATATATTGTGTATATATGTTGCAGTTCCAATAATATTACGCATATAAATGTCTAAATTTAAACCCCAAAATATTTTAAATAAAAAAGAAGTTTAAAAAACTAAAACCCGACTACAAAAAATTCACGTTCTAAAAAGTATGAAACAAGAAAACATTCTCATCTGAAAGCCGTGGTCGTATGCCACCTAATTCAGGTAAAACTGTATGTATGTAGTTATAGAACATGAATCTTTAGCACTAAAGTTTAGGGTAAAGTGGCATACGACCACGGCTTTCAGATGAGAATGTTTTCTTGTTTCATACTTTTTAGAACGTGAATTTTTTGTAGTCGGGTTTTAGTTTTTTAAACTTCTTTTTTAATAATGACACTAAAGTAATTGGGGGTGCCTAGAATCATGGACTATCCTTCTACCGTGTATAAAATAGCAGGCGTGGTACAACCTATCAACATTTTCAATTCAACCCCTCTCTCACAAAATAAACAAGTAAAAAAATAAAAAAAACAAAACCCTCATCATAACACACCAGCAGATTCAGGTGAAAGCCACTCATCAAAACGCGACCAAATCACCGTGATTATGAAGAAAACCGTATATTTTCATGAAAATCTCGTGAAAATTGAAACGTGTTTCAGCGAACGCTTGAAATATGCGCGGTCACGTATCGGCACTCAGACGCCGCACCCGTATAATAATAGCGTTAATATACGAAGCTATTGAAATAACATTATGTTTACCTAATGCTGGATTTGAATGGAAGCTTTATTTACCTACTGGTTGAGAATAATTCATGTGAGGAGTGAAAGGAGTGCGTGAGAGGCATTTTGAGAGGAGAAAAGTACTCTTGTGGGATCGAACTGTACCTTGAAGGTACTGGAAACTGACCCTTATATCTACAGTCCTAGGGAATTCTTTTCATACAATCTGAAGTAAATTGCATTTAGTGGCGGCACTACAGTTTGCAACGCTGTCATATTTTTTGTCGTGAAAGCCATTTATTTCATTTGAAATTCATTTACAAGGAAAAAATTGAATCTAGTTGTCTCCTCGAAAAGGTAGGTTTCATATGGAAAAGAATGGGTAACAAATTCAATACTTAATATTTAAAGAATACTTGTTGTTCCTAAAGCTCTTGAGGTTTACAAACGCGATTTACTTGAATAAGTAATAGTAATCAACGGTTCTAAGATACATCATTCCTGTTACCGTTTTCTATTCCATGTCAATTAAGGACCAAAATTGCTTGATTATTTGTCTTACCTCTTTCAATCTTAAGTTAAACATTGTCAATTCACAAGTATTTATTTAAAACCCTGTTTACCGTATTCTATTTTTAGAAGTTGTTGACTCCAAATTTTATAAAAAGATTCGAGGCCCGCCGGGCATCAGCACTTGAGGTTAAAGGTCAAAGGTCGAAGCTAAAATTCTACTATTCATTGGAGTAGTCTATTGTAAAGTTTTCTTTCAATCATAAGAAATATTTATTAAATATACTTGAGAATACAAAGGTGTTCCGATTTAATCATAGTTTGATAATAAAATAAAGATCGAACTGCTGCCCAGCTCACATAGGACTGAGGACATGTCTGACACATGTCGGACGACATATGGCCAATAGAACCTAAGATTGGTGCTCCAAAAATACGAGACGAAGCCCAGGTAAACCACTAATGACATGCTGAGACGACTTGACGGCTTCCTTAAGAATTTGCAAGACGTAGCGCAAATCACGTTCTAAAAGGAATGAAGGGGCCTTGACCAGCAGTGGGACAGTACGGGCTAGTTTTAATGGATTGATAAAACATTAAATACAGTGGACAATGATGTAGGAATTTAATCCAATAGAAAAAAAAGATAGGTATGTATCTCTAAGGTCCGATCTCATCAAGATAGAAAATCGTGGCGTAGTTTCGCCATTACATAAAATGCATTAGAAACTATGGATCAAACCCCACAGCGATATGATCGCGGCGATAATTTGATGACACGGTCTGAATATCCACTTGATTCTTTCCCTCTTGAAGATCGCGCCTTTCGATAACAAACCAAATCTATCCATTGACGATAGAGTTGAAGTGCTCATAGCTAACAAAACAAAGATCGCGGAATGGAATGATTTCCCCATAATATCTGTTTGCTCCCCACAATCCATTGAAGTAATTCCGATTGCTCCACTTTTATTGCTGTTTTATCACTCTTCCTTGCTATTAGCAGAGTGGGGGTTAATTTTGGTCAGGGTTGTCAGTTTTAAAAAGAGAAAATGTCACTGGAAACACAACTGCCGTTGAATATCAGCTCGGTTTGCTTCGTGTTTGTGTCGCAGCAATCAGCATTATGTTGGGAGGTGATCGATTTGCACGGATGCCCATGTCGTCTTTTTCTATGAAGTTGACGTTATATAAAGTTAAATATAACGAGTAAAAGGGATATCATAACTAAAACCTTTACCATGAATTCAATACATGGTCCTAGACAATGTATTTTTTTATCTAGGAATGAAATTTCTCGTAATACATTAAAAAAATACAGCTGTACTATACAAAAGTGCATCACCCTAACCCTAACTAATTTAACTCTTAGGGTCTAAAATCGTTACGGTCTAAAGTCGCTTCTACCCCGGAGAACGCTTCAGCCTGTGTTGTATATTTGTTACAATTTGAAGTAGCCCCGAAATAGGCAACCCTAAGATGAAAGAAACAAATTAAACTCTATGCTATATTTAAATAGGTAATACTACTTTCAATACATTCTGTTAATTTTCTTGAGTGATGCAATGAAGAGGAACTCTGAGGAATGAGGAATTAAATACCAACCGGTCGAGGAAAATGATTCGATCCGTCTGTGAGTACACGAAGCGAATACAGGATTACTCATTTAATTAATTAGTTGATGTGAGTTTTCATTGCTGAGCTTTCATGATTTAATTTTCATTTTTAATATTCATTCGAGGTTTATCCTTTTAAAATAGTAATAACTGGAAATTCAATTTGAAGTAGGAGCTTTCATTCCTTTAAAGCGGGTGTTGGTTCTGGGTAATCTCGGAGATCAGTCCCTTGGGGGTCCTACATTGTGAGGTTTATATAAATATTATCAGGAAACCGAGTATTCGCCTGTTAAGGGTGTACAGTCACGAGCAATAACATATATACACAGTCACATTTTCTAAAATATATTTACTTCTACCATTCAAAAAATATGTGTACGGATTTTTTTTCCAAATTATCTAACCATCAAACTGTGTCAAAACTGGGTATACTTTGGTTTCACAATAATATAAACAAAACAAATCAGTAAAAAGTTTACACTTCCAATATCATTATTAAGTATACATGACAATTTCTATAACATGTATACAAATTCAAATTTATGTAGCATCATTAAATCGCAAAAATAAGTATGCTAACTGTGTCCAATAATATTATGTAAACGTTAAATTGTATCAAAATAAACTGCACAGTTTTACTAAATCAGTGTACGTAAATATAGGGTCTTGTTATATTATTTATTTATAGGTATTTTTTATCATTTGCGGTATTACCTACATAATATAATGTTACAGAAAGGTAGCTAGTAGCCATCAGCGAGTTGCATCGACACCCCCGTTGACTGTTTTTACCGACTTCAAAAAAGGAGGTTATCAATTCGACCCGTATGTATGTAATATTTCCAGAACTGCCCAGTTTTCGTATATGTTAGTCTATATCAGCGTCTGAACAAATGTGCCAAATTTCAAAAGTGTATGTATGTATGTTTCTATGTTTGTGTTCGCATATCTCCGTAACTACAAGTCTGATTTAAGTAATTCTTTTTTTTGTTGTACTAGGTATTATTCAACTTAGGGAATACTGCAAGTTTAATCGAAATCGGTTCAGTAGTTTTTGAGATAGGGAATTTTAACCGATTTTTTATTATATTATGTTTGTTCGCGGATAACTTCGTTGTTTGTGAACCGATTTTGATGATTCTTTTTTTGTTGAAAAGGGTATATATATTTCCCAAATGGCCCCATTTAAATTTCATATAGATCTGATGATGGACTACGGAGACAGACAACGGAACTCTTCAAAAAATTACAGCAAATCAACAGCGATTGCTGCTATCGCATAAATATGCATTGTTTACGCAATCACACAACATAACATCACGGCCGAACATTCAAAAGGGTGTATACAGTAGTATTTGAAAATTTCTCATCCAAGTAAACGAAATCGCATATTCTGCTTTCTTATGACTTTTTAGTGGTGTCAAAATAGCTATAGTGAGTTAACCTTAAAAGTTAGGCATGTACTACCGCGGACTTTTTTTTGTATATTTTAAGAGGAACAATTCTCTTATACATTATTTTTCCGTAACTTTAACCGTTTACGCAGCGCACGCAACGAAAGCCCTCAAAAGGAATATTTTTCCCCGTTTTTGCCACATTTTTCACTGATTACTCCGCTTCAATTAGTCGTAGCGTGTTGCCTATAACCTTCCTCGATAAATGGGCTATCCAACACAAAAATAACTTTTCAAATCGGACCGGTAGTTCCTGAGATTAGCGCGAACAAACAAACAAACAAACTCTTCAGCTTTATAATATTAGTATAGATGAGCACAAGACGCGCTGCAAGATGCGCTGCGCCGCGCGGTGAGCATGTTTTTGTATAGAATACCAGGTAACATAACAAGCTTATAACTTTGTCATTTTTCATGACACAGTTTTGAAATGTTGTATACAGATTCTTTACATAAAAATACTAGACAGGTGTTTCGGGTTTCGCATATACTAATTATGATGTTGTATATACATATTTGAATAACGATTGGTTTGAACTACCCTATAATATTTAGTAGGCTTTAATAATAATAAAGAATTACAACATTTAATTATATTTAATGCACACAATTAATGGTAACGAATCACTGATTCTGTAAGCTCTTGTTTTATTGCAGTAACCAACAACTATTTATTTATAAAACTGTAATGTATTTGTCGCTTGGCGACCTATGTTGGGGGTTTCTCTTAGGGATAGGATTCCAAATAAAATATTACAGCAAAGAACAAAAGTATCCGACATAGCTTGGACTATGAGCAGTGGACTGCTACAGGCTGATGATGATTGTTTTAATCATCATCACTGAATTCGTCTAATTAAAAAACTATTGTATCATGCAATGGTATATGAATAAAATTTAACGAAAACAGGAAAAAGTAAGTATACACTTTCTATATCATTTTAATGTATCCATTTTGTATAGGCACATGTTATAGAAATTGTCATGTATACTTAAAAATGATATTGGAAGTGTAAACTTTTTACTAATTTGTTTTGTTTATATTATTGTGAAACCAAAGTATACCCAGTTTTGACACAGTTTGATGGTTAGATAATTTGGAAAAAAAATCCGTACACATATTTTTTGAATGGTAGAAGTAAATATATTTTAGAAAATGTGACTGTGTATATATGTTATTGCTCGTGACTGTACCTAACTACATAGGTACAACAAGCTTTTCTACAATCTACACAGTAAATTATTATCATGGTAATGGTTTTCTTCTCTCTTCTTATAACTAAGACTCCGCTGCTGACTTGAAAAATTTTGTCTTTCAGTCTTTATTGTTTGGGCAGGGCATAATAATAAAATAAAAAATGGTCTTATTTTATCAATTGTAGAATAAAATGTGTGGTGGTACAGAATTCTTTGTGCGATAATCCGACTCGCACTTGGCCCTTTTTTCTATTTATATAAATCTTTAAGTGTCGCGTCTGCTTTATTTACTCCAATACACCTTTTCTATTTTCAAGTTTTAATCCCAGACAGCACAGACTTGGGAAAAAAGAAAATATTGTGTAATATCCTGTAGTGAACAGAATGAAAGGTTGAACATTTCCGTCGAGAGGGTATAGCTTGACTAACAGTCCACTTGTGGAAACAAATCGAGATATTTCAGATCTTTTCCAATCATTGACTCTGACTTATCGCCAGGGATGGGACAGATGGGATAATCGAATGCATATTTATCTTAACTTCAGAAGTTGGCTTAGTATGAAATGGTCCTTGGAGGCGAAAAGCTTGCGCAATTCCGAGAATAAAATTATTTATTGTGTGGTCTTTTCCCAGAGGGCAGTTCTTTGTAATATTTTGTCTTAGCCTCATTCTGCCAAATACCTCTGATTCAACCTTCATCTTTGACAGGATGAGATTGCGATTAGATCTTCGTTTTTAATTACGGGGATTAATCTTCTGTGTAGCCAACCTGTTCGCGTCTATTTGTACTTGTAAATCCTGTATTCTAAAATATTTTACCCGCTGTTTGTGTACCCGAAAGGATTCGCGCACCTGTACCGTTTTACTTCCCAAAATTAATCATCTGTCAAATGCCTCCTTTGTCCCCCTTACTGTGATTAATTATTTTTGACAAATATCATCAACAATGGCAATAAACTTGAAGCCCTGTTAAGTCTATTGCTCATTTGTCTTCATTTGCGATTATTAAACTGCGATGCTTTATGTTTTCCTGGTAGCTGACGGATGGATGGGCTTGCATTTTTTATAATTTCCTTTGAGATGAGAACCATGTTTGTTTAATTAAGGTAATTAGCGTCTTTTAGAAGAACAGTAAAGATCATCTTTTATTTCCTTTGAAAGAAATGGCTCAGTTTTTTTGTTGTTTGTTTCAGGTAATAAAAGATTTCGCTTCCTGGTACACTCTTCCTATTTTAATTACGAGATTTGAGAAATGACCTCTGAAGGGACGTAAGTAGACTTGAATTATGAATATCCATCTAATTCTTTTTCTCCAAGATTCTCGTAAAAATAAAAAAGCTGAAAATAATTAAAATAACTTGCCACGTACTTTGGCTTAGCTAAGCTTGCTATGTTCCTGGCTCTATATTGCAGTCGTAGTTTGACAGTTGTGCGACAGCGACGGTAAAGGCTCTTTCAATTTAAGCGTTTGGTTCCGGACTACTGCGGCGTGGCGCCGGAACGGTGCAGTGTCTTAATGCACACGGATGTTGTCTTTTTATTTTTCCTAGTCTAATTCCACTATCTAAGTTACCTAGACCAGCCGATAAAGGGATACTAAAGCAGCAGGACCTATTAGACCAAGGCGGCGACTAGTCTAAATCTGTCAGAAAATACTCTAATTTACCTACATCTTTTGACATTGATTATCGCTGAGATGAGATTGCGACGTTTCAACATTTTTATATATCAGTATTAGCCCTAAGATCAAACAATATCACTTCAATTACTCAAGGAAACTTCACTACACAAGTAAATGTTTACATAGTGACGTCGTTTATCGAATTAGCGTCACCCAATAGTTGCAGGCCATCCGCGTTAAATCGGCTTAGACCTGGATCACTTTCGGCCCACTAATCTTATTAGTGGCCTGGGATCCAGTACGGACTGTTTGGTCATTCGTCTTCCAGGAATTAGACGGACGTCAGTGAATTTATGTTGCTTTGAGCTTAGATTTTGTATACGAGAACCTTTTCTCGTGGCTTTTAACCTGAAAGGAAGAATTTGGTCCTTTGAGCCGTAGAGTAATTTAAGACATCTGTAATGTTGTCGTACTACATACCATCACGCCTATGTTCCCCGAAGAGTTAGGCAGAGGTATACCAAAGTACAACCATAATTCGCCGGTATGTTTTTAGGTCCCATGTAATAGGGGGCGAGCCTATTGCTATTAACCAGGCACAAATCCAAACTCCGAGCTGCTACTGAAAATTTCATAGAAAAACCCAATAACACTTTTTGCTCGACGACGTAGCATTCGCGCTTAAGACCACTAGAGCAACGAGTCAGTCTGTTGTCGTACTATAAAGTATTAATGGTAACATTATTCTGTTGTGAATAAGGGTGCTCTTAGTTATGTATAGCTTTATCTTAGTACCTATGTCGCGCACTGGAAAAATATGGCATTAATACTATAAACTATTATGAAATCCCTGAATTCTCAACACGAATGTAGACATCCTTAACCAATAATTCCAAGATTGAAAATTAATCGCCTTTTCAGAGGTTCACTTTATTTTAGCCCTGAAAACCCAATTAATTTTCTATTGACTGTAAAATTTGATTTTTAGTTGCTATGAAATCGATAAATAGTAAGTTGGGAAGTAAGTTGACGACAATAACGTCTATTGCCATTAAAAATCTATAGAAAATTACCTTTGACAGCTTATAAAAAGAATATTAATTTATTGGTGATGTTGACACCCGCACAGTTAAAACCGTAAAATGTTGTAATTAAAAAATTTAACGATTAATGTTGGAAAATATTTGAAATTTGCATGTACTTACTAGATATTTGCACACCTGTTAAGGTAGAATATGGAATTAAGAACTTTTGTTGTTTGTAACACCTCATGTACCTACCCATATTCCAGCAAATAAATGATTTGTACTATTTGAGTTTAGTGTAGAAGTTATGATAAACAATATCATGAACCCTGCTAGTATTATTAAAGAACTGAAAATATAACTAAAAACTTCAAGAACAATGAAAGCATTATCCATTAAAATGAACATTCTCTAAATCTCATAAATAAATGTAATCATGAGCGCGCCCCGCTCCCGCCATGCATAAAGAAAAACGCGAACAAATTCAAATAACAAGAATTCATAATAGATACTTTAATATCTACAATGATATAATATTCACCATCCATCTATCTACGCAGCAGAGGGAAGCACACAAAGAGGCTTATTAAATTGTCGATGTAAAATAAAAATATTGCCAGACGAGGCTCATTACTTATTCCGTTTGAACGATTTGTTCGCCGTTGTTATGCCCGTACGATTCGTACGATGTAATGTATGGTAATTGGATTTTAAAAATGTATTTATTTACATGTATTGTAGATCTTGGCATGGTGTGTGCTTAAAAAACCTGACTTACACGCAGTTATAGTGAAAGAATGAAAACCTAATTGATTCCTGACAAAGAGCATCGTACTTAGTAGTGGCCCGGTCTTTATACAACTCGATTACTACGAGTTTTTCTTCAGAAGAACAGCTACTCTACTGCCATTACAAAACAACAGTGTTCAATTTTGTTGCCTTTTGTTTTGACGATAGATAGGTTTCAAACCATATTGTACCTAATAGGATTAAGAAATTTTTGCTATGGCTTCCTTATTACGTTTCTTTTTGGCTGATTAAAACTGAGATTAGAATACAAATCTACCTAAAAGGCAAGATTGCCCTCGATATCAAGATATGTATTATGATTAACCGTTAACTGTTTTAGACCACTGGAAGCTGTTTCCAGGGCATACACAAATACGCACCAACTTTAGAAAAATCTACATCCACGTTGGCAGGTACTTGTTACATGCTAACGCGTTCAATATTCTTCTATAATTGAATGATACGTGTCACTGAATTGAGCCTAGAATAGCTCAACTGACAAATGGAAATGGTTTTGTTTTTTTGTTCTATTTATTCTGCATGAAATATCCATTATAAGGTTAAATCATTTACTTGTCTATTTCACGACATCCTTGAACCTGATTTAGTATTCCAGACAGCATCTTTAAATGAAATAATTGGATTAAGCTGCAGTTTCAAAAACAAATTAAAATCCTTTTGTGAATTTTCGGTTGCATGTTTGACTATTCTTAAATTAGCTTCCTCACTATGATGTAATAAAAGTAAGTTAAAAACAATAACACCGGCCTATTGTACAGACAAGACACAAGCATCACCACGCTTGCTCATGGCTGAAAAATATTTATTCTATGCGGAAATTGAAGTCCAGACATATAACACAGCAGCCATCTGTTGCACCACTGCGCCAACCTCATTACTACTTGCCTGTACCCGGTTGAGATCATAACCTCATACATGAGTGTCGGGGGACTTAACCACTAGGCCACGACCACTTAACTCATAACAAAGTACAGAACATAATATACCCCAAAATAACAACACAACAACGTACAAAAACCCAAGGTAAAACCATAACCCTTCAGTTATCTGCTGAACCCACTTGCAAATATATCACCGTGGTGCGCCACTCCATAAATATTGAATTTTATATGGAAACTGTTTTGCCAAACGTGTGCTCGTGTCTCCGATAAAGATAGTATGTTTGAAGACTCTTGTGTTACGCTTGGATGCCTTCCATATTGTTTCTTTCTTTTCATTTCTTTTGAAATTGTGTTTTAATTGAATGTACCTGGATCTTAATGAAGACCAATACGTTTATAATTACAGTTAGTTGTTTTGCAGCTCGGAGTTAGGATTTGTAGCCGGTTAATGACAATAGGCTCGCCTCCTATTTCATGGAATCTAAACATAGCGGCGAACTGTGGGTGTACATCGGTACACCTCTGCCTGGCTTTCGGGGAATACCGGCGTGATGGTACGTTTGTAGTTTCGGCTTGTGTAATGCGGCTTTAGGTCCTCGTATAGATATTATATTATTACTAGTGATCCACCCCGTCTTTCCATGGGGCAATTTACTAAGCAACACATTATTTTCATTTAGGTTTTCAAAAATACCATCCTTTCCGATTTTGATCGAAAATTTTTCTTTCTAATAAAACATGTCCGGAAAATTACGAACACAGCAAAATAAAAATCTGGCAAATCGGGCTAGCCGAATAGATCGGTTATTCTCAAGTAATGACAATTGGTTTTTAGATTGTTTTGTAAATTCAATGATAAATTAATACGAAAATGCGTTTGTTTGTTACGCTTTTATGGCTGAACTACTGAACCGATTTTGATGAAGTTTGGTACTAACTAAGCTTGAACGACAAAAAAGGACATACACTTTATAATTGCGAAGTCGTGGGCAACAGCTAGTTTCAAAGAAGGTCTAGCTAAGCAACAAATATTTCGCTAAAGTTTACCTGAGTTTAAAATCTGCAAAGAAACGACACGATACAGAACGAACCTTTTTTGAGCTCCAAAAGTGTCCTTTCTTATATTTTTGGAGACAAAATAAATTCTTCCATTGTTGATACAATATATTAAATATTCATATATCCCCATATATGCAGGTCCGATCGCCGCTGAATCACTAAAGGAGGGCGTCACACTCCGATGCAAGGGAGTGCCACAAAGGGGCTACCTTTCGCCTCCCGCCTGATTTATGGCATTCTTTATGGCATATTGTACGTTTTTAACTCCTCAAGATAAACGACTGTTAGTATAATTAGATTGGGCAATAAAGAGATTAAGGAAGGTTTTTCGAGGGAAATTCATTTTAGGTTTTATCGGGGATTTAAAAAGAAAAATGTAGCGGACATTAATAGGTATGATATTTTTGGACTTGCTTGCCTTTTAGTCTTACGTCAGTAAATAAATGAAAATAGCACTGAAATTTGGCACTGAGATAGATTGTAGGGTGGAATAACAAACGCAAAGGGCATTAGGTGGTTAAAAAAAAGGGTGGAATAACACATAGGATACTTTTTATCCCAGAAAAGTGTAAGGTTCCCGTGGGATAATATTTCAAATTTGACGCGGATGAAGTCGCGGGCTGAAGCTAGTATTTTAATATTTAGGCGATATACTCTCGCTGTCAAAGAAAAACGTGTCCAGCAATCCGAATTTTATTGACAGCCAAACGTTGCTTATTTGGTAAACTTCTTCCGTGTAGAAGTCAAAAACCCCCTTTGTTCGGCCTAACACAAAATCTGTATCATAAAACATATTATCCTGTGACACGGGGGATTTGTTTTCTCTATCAGTAAAAGAATTTTTGTAATCGAACACGTGCTTTCAGAGGTTACCTCTTACAAACAAAAACAAAAAAAAAAAGAAATACTTTTCTTCTTTATTATTATACTAATAATAATAAAGATATACATATACACAAAGGCGGAATCTGTGACCACGAAGGAAATATAGGTCGGGAAACCCCAAAAACTAAGCAAACTAAAAAACCTACGATGACTAACGTTATTGGTCTGCGGTCTGCTTACCTATTATGTAAAACAGACCACAGACTTCTATTAAACTGGTTAGTACAGTCAGTAGGTCAATTGTTGTACATCTATACTCCACTTTATAATATAGCAGAAAAGAATGTGTTATAAATGTCTAGTAGTCTACAGATAACTCATATCCATATTCAAATAACGGAACGAATTATACGCTAACATTGAAATAACAATAGCATTGTGACCTTTTTTTCTAATGGTATATTGAATCGAATATAACTGTTTTCACAACATATATTTCTTCCTAAATTTTTCATATATTTTTTTCCTTCACGATTGATTAAAAGAGTAATTTATACTCTTTGTTTTCTACTTATCACTTACATAATATTCTCAATCGCTCGAAAGATCTCTCCATTCACCTAAGATCATATTTTTCTCCAAGAAAATTCCTCCCATAAATACTCCTGCATTTTACCTGACGAAGCTCATCTGTGTTCCTAAACTCGAACAACCATTGCGAAAATTCGCACTAAACTCACCGACCCCCAACATCTTAATTCAAATTGGATCATGAGACGAGAAAGTACCTTAATTCGAGGAAAATATACAATGTTCTTACAAAATGGTACCGTCAGGGGGTAGAAAAAAACCCGGGAAATATGCGAGATTGGTAAACGAGGGGTGTATTATGAGGTTCATAATTTATTGCCATAGCGATTGCACCTGCCGCTATGGTAGAGTCCTACCCATATTTCTTTTAGATTTATTTGTTATACATTTGCGTGGATAATTGAAATTCTAATAGGGTTTTGTAATGGAGTGATAGGCTTTTGTTTCATATCATAAAGACAAATTGTGCGAAGGACCAAAAATTATGACTGTGGTGATATTCTCGACTTTGAAGACCGGGGTCGCAAACTCCATGCGGAACCAATGAATATATTCATTGTAATTATTTTTTTATTCCTGTAAGTATTTTTCTTTTAATACAAAATCTTTATTATTTATTACGTACAAGCGTGATTCTATCTAACGTTCCACACTCTGTAGAACCATACTGTATTTCATCAAACCTGTATTTTAATACTTAGTGGTTTCACTAATAAATGTATAAGGGCCAATCTACCATAATGATACACATATATTATTTAAGCATAATAAATTTTGTTCCGTGCGGGAATCGAACCCGCATCACACAATCACTCAACCACTGCGCCTACTGTGCCGTTTTGACGTCTTATTGTCTGTTATGTTTTATAGCAACATTAAACTTTTTGCAATACGCAATACAGTCTATTATCATTAAAACTTAGACAGTTCAAGTTCCATCCACAGGTTTCGTCGCATCCGGTAATAAAGTATCAGCTGATTGTCTTTTCGCAAAAAAAAACAACATTAACAGAAGGAAATTGTCATACCATTGTCGGTAGTCAATGAACTAGTCATCCGTTGCCAATACAGTCGTGGAGACAAGTGGTTTTAACAACTAACACGGTTTTTTTGTATTAAGTGCGTGTTGACCACTTTAAAACATGAATAATTTTACATAATGTTACACAGAAATGTATGTTATGCTGTTATAATGGTGCTTGGGGCTGATCTATTGGTTATTATTTTAAATAATGTTGTTATTAATATTTTTCATCCATCCATCTATACTATCCATACTTTATTTTACTTTGGGATATTGTTACGCTTTAGCGACTAATTCACTGAACCGATTTTGATAAAATTTGGTACGGGGTAAGCTTGAACCCCAAGAAAGTCAAAGTCAAAAGTCAAATCATTTATTCCAATTAGACCATTATAAGGCACTTTCGGACGTCAATTAACTAAAACTATTGAATCGAGTTGCCCATTCCAAAAGGTAGTTTCGTATGCAGAAGAACGGGCAAGAAACTCCATACATACTCTTTTTAAAAAAACGTATTACATCATGTTGTACATTTACATTAATTCCATAAAAAATATACAGAAAAGTACCAAGGCTACTTTTTACTCCGCAACTTCGCCTGCTTCCGCAATAACTGACATTTACACAGAAGAAGTCGCGGGCAAAAGCTAGTACTAATATAAACGCGAAAGTTTGGAAGAATAGATGGATGGTTGGCTATTTGTTACTCTTTCACGCTTAAACGGCTGAACGGACTTAGCTGAAATTCGGCCCACATATAGAAGACATTGATCTAGCGTAACACATAGGATAATTTGTATCCCATTTTTAAGTCCCCGTGACATAATTTAAGACTGACTTCACTCTGAAGTTTACGCAGACGATGTCAAGAAGAGATAAGATCATAAAATAGACTGCTTACAGTCTTGTTAACTTATTAAAAGGAACAAGAAGCCGACAATGAGAAAATAAATTACAACCATAGGTAAGGACTAATTATTTATTGACTTGTAAATAAGGTTCGTTATTCAAAAACTTTCTACACTAAATCACAAAATAATTCTCTAACCAACATTAAAATCAAAACAATAATATTGTGGGTCGAAGCGGGACATATGAACAAGTCGTATTAGGTGAATCATATAAATTTACGGCCCATTCGGGTAGGTACGTGACGATAATGTGTCTCTGGGGTGACGCTTTAATTAAATACGTATTTCCAAGGGTTGGTATTTCATGCCGTAGGATTTTATTGAGTTTGAAAAAGTCAATTTTCGAAATTTAGCCTAATGGGTTTATTTTAATGGTGGAGGCTGATGGGCTTGTAGAAAAAGCTTGGGTCTATTTTAACTTTCTCCTATTTTCTACGTTTAGTACACTTTCCACTACTTCTCTTACTATAAGCGGGCTAATTACACCTTACCTAGGGTATGCTAAAGGTTTACACCCCCTTCTAGGACTTTAAACTTTCTGTTACGAATATGAACCTCCCGCTACGAATTTAAACTTTCTGCTATAAGCCTACATCTGCTACGTATCTGATACTTCTGCTACGAAACTAACTTGCTACGAATCTGAAGCTTCAGCTATGAGCACACATTTGCTACGACTATATTCCTGTTCCACTGTGGAACATGAGGTGTGTTCCACCTGCTGCGGGTCTACGCTTCCTGTTATAAGGCTACACTTCCTGGAACAAGCCTAAACTCACGAATTTATACCTGCTACATTTCTAAGCCTTTTGCTACGCCTCCGCTCCGCCATGAATTTCATCAAATAGTGCCTAACTGTAAATATAGTAATAATATGTATGATTTTTCTCAAGGGACATAAAAGTTTAGGGCATTATGTAAAGTTAGCAAAATATTTTTTTGACTGAATCAATATTTTGCTATTGAGAGATGAAAAAGCACATTGGCAACGAATTTAACTGTTTTTACAAGAATTCAAAGCTGAATTTGATGCCGCCGATAAAGACAACTCCAATAAAGATTTAACTTTTAATTACCATTTCAATTACGGACTGTTAGTAACAGCCCGACTGTATGATGGGTCCATGTAAATTCAATTAACTTTGAAAGTAAAGCGGATGGGGCAGCCGGTAAACGGACGCACTCGACCGGACATGCAATTTGCCTCGAAAGCTCTTAAATGGCATGCCCTGATATGTTGGATTGCTTTTGCATTAATTTCATTATCACTTCTGTTTTTTTAATCTTTGTTTGCTTTCGGATTTTTCCGAAAGATCTGTCTTTATGGTACCACACGACACAGACTTAACACAGACTTCTATAGAATTTTGTCTGTACAACAAATCAGTAAGTACAGACAAATGTCGGTGTATCAGAAAAGTCAGAAGTCTGCGTACATGTCTTTACGATTGTCGGAGCAAAACTCATGATTATTGAATTACTTAATTTATTAATTAAAATCGAAGTCTGAACTGATGAAAAGTCTGCAAAGACATTTGGTAAAGACCTCTGAGAAAAAATTTTTACTGAGACTTTATAGTCTGTGTCGTGTGGACCCACCTTTATTCAGTGCTCGCAACTTTTACGCGTGGTTTTTTTCACCCGTGTTATATTAGGTCTTTGGTTGCTGCTTCGCTTCTGTGTGTCGTAGCATGATGTTTTAAAAAAAAAGGTTTAGTACTTACTAGCTTACCCTGTGACTTTGACCCTGTTTTATCGCCGACACAGATGCAGTCGAATTAAAAGTAGCGTATGATGTTAAATGTCATTCTGTTGACGGGCCTGTTGGTCTAGTGGTTAGCGGCCCTGACTGCTAAGCCGGAGGTCGTGGGTTCGATTCCCACCCAGGACAAACTTTGTGTGATGAGCATGATTGTTTGTTCTGTGTCTGGGTGTGATTTATCTATAATATGTATGTATTTATAAATAATATAAGTATGTATATCAGTTGTCTGGTTACCATAACACAAGCTCTGCTTAGCTTGGGATCAGATAGCCGTGTGTGAGTTGTCCCAAGATATTTATTTATTTATTTTTTATTTATTCTAAATCCTTGTCAAATTATCGGTGCAGTGGCTTTGCGGTGGTAACCAACAGCCAGGTTGATAGAATTTCGCATTTTCAGTACATATTCGTTTGAAGTTGTAAATAAGGGACATTACCAGATGACCTCACTTTACTTCCACTACATTCAATACCTAGTATATTTGTGTATACCTAGTATATTAGAAAAGAGTGTCCATGGAGTTTCTTGCTCGTTCTTCTCCATAGAGACCTACGTTTTGGGACGAGCAACTAGCTTCAATTTTAAACTGTAACTTCTTGACAATTCAAAAGTGCCTGTAAATGGTCTAATTAAAATAAATGCTTTGACTTTGACTCTGTCTAAAGGTAGAAATTCAAGCACTAAATAAACAAGAGGGGTCCCATCACCGACTATTCTTGTAAACAGCTTTTCATTTCCTGCTGATAAAGCTCGCAGAACACTTGTCTCATACAAACGGAGCAGTGAAAACAAAAGAAGACGATTCATTAGGGTAAACATCTGACAACGGTATAAAGGGTTTGTCGTGATCGTAGATAACGAGCGAATGCCATTAAACTTGTACATATATCTAAAATTAACTTCTGTCCGCGATTTCCTCCGTGTGGATATATAGTTACATCTTTTGTAACTGCTCCGCTTCTATGTGTCGTAGCATGATGTTATATAGCCTATGTTATTTCCTCATTATTCAGCTATCTATTAGTGAAAAAATGGTTCAAATCGGTCCAGTAGTTTGGAAGCTTATTCGGTACAAACAAACAAAAAATATCTTTACATAAGTCTTTTATCCGTGAAAATAAAATTGATGTCGAAAATTTGTCTCAAATCCAATAAATGTTAAAAGGTTAAGGACCTAAACCAGGTAAAAAAGTATGACTAAATGAAATTTGTCTTGTAATAACTTGTTTTGAGACGTATTTTTCTTAGCATAGAATTCAAATTCTTCTGTACTTATATAGAAAAGTAGAGATTGTCGATTGTATTTTTAAAATAGGTACACTTATGTTTTCAGTATTTATTTCATGAGTTGATATCTCAATAACTATGGGTTCAAAGATCGTAAAGGAGACAAAAAACAATGTTCATTACGAGCTTTTAGCTCAGAGATATCAATGCCCCTGTTAGATTTCTTTTTCAGGACAAGCAATGTTAATGAGTTCCCGACAATGTATAAAAGTCAATCAATGTATATTTATCTTTATCTTTAATTGTTTTAATTTAAATAAGTTTGGTTCTGTTATGATGAATGAATTAATGAGTTACTACTTAACCTGAATTAACGATTTCAAATGATTCATTAAATATTCAAAACTTGTTCGAAAAATGAGTAAAATTTTGACGTGAGTTGGATGGTTTTGACAATAGACTTGTCCCAAATGTTTAATATTTCTAGAGAAAGTCAAATCATTTATTTCAATTAGACCATTATAACGCTCTTTTGAACGCCATTTACTAGAAAGTAATAATAAAATTGAATCTAGTTGCCCATTCCAAAAGGAAGATTCATATGGAGAAGAACGGGCAAGGAGCTCTATAAACATTACACATGTAACCCTTACATATGAGATTCACCAATTTCACTCTATTTCTTAAAACAACTAGCATTCAACTCCTTGAGTGTATCGTAGCGTGCAAACTTACCATAACCCGCCTTTTAAGAACTTCCCATTGCACAACAGACAAAATTAAAGACGGGATTTGCATCTGATTAAAAGTTTTAAATTGAAAATTCTCTCTTTTAAGAGATTTAAATTAAAATGGGGTTGAAATACAGATTGTTGTTAGTGAAACATTTAATTTTGTTAATGTTTCCTTTATTTACATATTAGCTTTACCTTACAGCTATTGGGCCCATGTAGTATAAATGTATCATCGATACGAAAAGAAGAAATTTTACCTCGCGGATGAAGCTATCGAACATTGGTAATAATTACGACACCTATATTTTTTTTATAAAACATTTATTTTTATATTTTTTATTAAATCCTTCTGCTTACAAAACTACCTTTTGGTAGGGACATCTAATTTCAATCCTTTTGATTTCTTTATTCTTATAAATTGTAACGTCAACCACCTATTTAAAATACGAAGTCAATTAGGCTAACAATACGAAATACAAACACCTTATTCTAAATTAGTAGTTATGAACTAATAACACACAATTAATATGATGTTGCGATGTGATTTAACTTTGATTTTAGAAATAGAAAATGTATCTTTATCTACAGCAATATTCCTCAACAATGAACCAACCAATTTTCAACAAGGTATATCGAAACCATATCTATTTTTCTCTTTAACAAGATCAGAAGGTATTATCCCATCGCTCTCTCCCTCTCTCCCGTGAGTTTTACTTAAGAATAAGAAGTTGCCATAACAAACAGTAGGCGGGGATGGCGGACATCACGGTGCCTTATCTCGGGGACGGCTACAGATCCCCAAATGCGGATCCCCCGCAAACCTTGATGGAGTAAACGTGGTGCAAGGCAGAAGGGATAATATAATAAATAATATTTTTTTCTTTGAAGTAATTAATTTTATTGCTTCTCTAGATTTTACAGGTTGTAGTAGAAATTATAATCTTATTGTAACAATCTAAAACAATTGGTAATTATGAACGGAAGTCGCCAGCGCCAAACTAACTAACTTCAGCAACGCTGAAGTCATGAGGATAGATGAATGTGTCAAAAAAAGGTATGTGTGATGGGTAAAAAGAACATCGTAACGAAAACTTGTACATGACATGGACATGTTTCTAGAGCCCAGCGACAAATTCATAAATGCTTATCTGTGTGGTCTTATTGGTATAGGCATGAGTTTATTGTATGTCTATTAACGAACAAACAAATAATAATCACACGATAATTGCAAAATAAATGGAGGACAGGTCCTACATCTGTAGATTAGTATATACTTTCGTGTGTGCAATTTTTTACTAATACCCGCTTCCTCTCCTACCTTGCGCCACACCTCACGGCTCAACCGAGGTGTCCCGCTCAGAACCTGACGGACAATAGGGATAGAAATAGGGACGTCGCGGACGCCATTGTCGCCGTGTAAAACTAAACGTGCAACCCTACGTCCAGGGAAATTGGACGGACCCATACATGTAACTATACGAGGCGGGAGATTGGACGGAACTGTTGAATATGGGGTTGGTAAAATTTGGTAAATAAATTATTTAAACATTCCGGCGAACTGTGGGTACACCTCTGCCTACCCCTTCGAGGAATACAGGCGTGATGGTATGTGATGTAATTTTTTTAAATGCATTTGGTGGCGGCCTTGAAAAAGCGTGGTGACCGATGGTTATGCCTTCTCTGTATGAAAAGAGGCCTTCGGCTTGCAGTGGAACAATAATTGGCTAGAAAGTTTGGTTGTGCGAAAAAAAAAACTATTTTTTCGCACAACCAAACCGTCCCATCCGTTCGTGCATGAATCAAATCGTAACATAACAGTATACTTGTCAAACGCACGGGACAAATATTGTATAGCCTATAAGAACTTTTTCTGTGTCTGGTTGTTTGTTTATATTAGTTTACATGGCTGTAAACGCACCCACGATACAAGAGGAATCACTAAGAGGGGTAATAAACAAATATATCGTTTCGACGGAAAATATAAGCTTTACCTTTCGAACGACCAGAACCTCATTTTAATATGCAGCAAACGTAATAGAACTCAATTTTAAAGCCATAATGCAATTGCCAAGTTAACTGTCCGGCAAACACAATAAAGTTCAGTTAGTGAAGTTCGCGAGCAATTTCAAGAAACACAACACTACTGACCTATTTATTTTTTCACTTATAAAAGTTCTACAGATTCGATGCGACTATCTTTCCTTGCTTTTATACCCAATAAACTTCGACACGGTTAATCGAATTTCGTCGAGCACCCGCCCGCAAGATGCGTCCGTATGTTTTCCCCTTTATGACGCGAACACGCTGTGAATTTTGATAGTGTGAACACAGTGTAAAATTGCATTTAGTTGTACGCCTACGGGTAAGTTGGGCCATATTTTTGGGTAACACTACACTGTGTGTTGCCAGGGAGAAAAATTGTATGTTGTTAAGGTAATTTTGGTTTTGGGGAAATTGGGTTTAGTTTTGCTAAAACTAACCAACCAGCGTCAAAACTTCTACCGTTTTTTTACAGTAATTTTATTTTTTTATTGATTAATTTTAAATCTATTATAGGCATACGTTTTAGATGTCCAAACGAGAACAGTAGCGGTTGACCACTTTTCAATCATATTACTAACAGGGTAGGGGTGAAAAGTTTAACCGCAATTGTCCGCGACTGTTATTACTAAATAGTAATAAATACAGTAATAAATATGTTTGGCGCATTCAATGAGTTTGTTGTAATTAATTTCATTATTAAAAGATTGTGCGTATCTCGTCTAGGCAAAACTAAAATCAGTTAGTCCTGTTACATAAATATTTGATAAATTAACCAAAGTATTTCATTTGGAACACAGCAGATGTTTTGTTTCATTAGGTTCCGTTCATGTTTCCGGGCCTTTGGTAGTGTCTTGATCAGATTTAGATCAAGTTGTTTGTCTCTCGGCTAGTTACCTAGCCAAGACGTACTAGGATAGCAGCAATTGACTAACTTTACCTCATTGCATAGACATGAAATTCAGACCCAAGACAAGGTTGCCTCTTGTCTTGGGGCCTGAATTCAATTTTAGATTCAATTTTATTTTATTTCTGTAGGTTACAATCATATCGTTCGAAGTTGCCCTTGATGGTCTAATAGAAATAAACTTTGACTTTGAAGATCCCAGTGTTGCCAGAATTGCGTCATGTTAGCATGGGCGAAATTTTGGCCATCGATAAAGTAATAGGTATATGAAGTGAAGAGCGTATTTGCTCCGACAGGAACTTAAGTACGCTCAAGTATAACGGTTGATTTTTATCTATATTTTATAGGATATTTTTCTAAACAATTATCCTTTATTGCTAGACACTTCTCATGGGCCATAACTTCAGCTGGACGCTTTAAAGTTTCGACTTTCAGCATTCAAGCTAACATATACACATACCTTCTTAACTCCATATTCCTATGTCTATTATCGAAACTCCATCCATGTTATAATGGCGTAGAATTAGGGACATTAGGATCTCAATCCATCAGTGTGTCTTAATAGCCCTACGACAAAAGTTCCATAGCTTTATTTAAATGTAAATGTAATCACCACACATTGCTAACCAGTTCTAAATACAAAAGCTTGAACAGACTTCAACTGTTTTTTTACAGTCAATGTCACTGCACTACAATTACTTAACTTTTTCCCATTTATTCATGTGGCCAGTTATTATACAGCATCAGTATGCCAAAGAGTTGTAATTCCCTTCCAACCTGTGTCTCAACGCACCGTGGGTGTATCAGTTCAGTAGCAATCTTCCCCCGCACGTCGTAAAAATAAACTGCGAGCGAAGGGTTGCCATGGCAGCCACGAGGGACAAGTAAAAACATCGTTACTTAATTTAAACTGTATTGCAATTTTTATGCTTGATAGAATATGCTTCAAGAATGTTTGTTTTGATTAAGCTATTAGACTTTTAAATATCTTTGAAAAAAATATTTAGAAAAATCATCTTAGAATGCGGAATAATATTGCTTACTTTTGCAATTTCACTTATATGCAATTATAAACGCGACCGTCCCGCCATCTATTAGCGAAGAAACACAATTAACGCTTCGTCTACTCGCCTCTAGATGGCGCTAGAAATCAAGGAGCTCGTCAAGGTAATGAGCGGCAGTAGCAATCCTATCAATCGGCAAATTGCCCGGGGCCCCTGCGTCTGATTGGACAGGTAATGAAGCTATCGCCGGCTTCGAATTAGTTACGTGGATATTTTGGGATGAGGATTACACTTGTTGGTACTACTTGTTACCTATTTGTTTAACATAATATTGTGAGGTATTCAGATATTCTTACGATAATATCAATGTACGAAGGATCTGAGTGATGAAATATCCTGGAAATGCATCACTTATTTTTGGTTACAGTTTCGCTCCCATTGGTTGTAGCGTACTGTTCCATAAGTATAAACCTTCCCCTTTGAATCTGTTTATATATTGAAGAAAACTGCATTAAAATCCGTTGCGTACTTTACAGACAGGGACAGACGTCGGGACTTTTTTATACTACGTACACTACGTTTATGTAGAGATAAACATTTACCAAATACTCTTTAAGATTTACCATTGCCATTGTTCAAAAAATTGCATACGATTTATTTCCTTGTTATGAGGATTAGTCATTCGTAACTTGAATTAAATGTTTATCTAATTTATTATAAAATTGACATATCGCTTTTTTCATGCGGTAGGACAACCGTTTTTAAGCTTCCCAGGCTACGTCATTAGCTTAAGCAACCACATTGTCATTTCCTCCACGCATACCAGTTTTACAGTCTACAGTATCTTCACTCCAAACATCAAAGCCAAAGCAGCCTACTACGAGGAAGAAAACTTTTGTTTTTGCGCCCAAAAGGACCATTGCATAGTTAGGAAAAACATTTTCTTTACTGAAAAGGAAACTCTTGTACAACTTACTGGTCCTTTTAAGAAAAGCCTACGAAGCTCCATTCAGTAAACAAGCAGATGGCCGAAAATATCTCCGGTTACACAAGCCCCCGAAAGGCATAATTATAAAAACGACATCAAATAACTGTGCCTAAACATTTCAACCCGCTTTCGCCCCTCTAATCGGTACATCCTTCGCGGTTACCAGCTATCTTTAATTAACATCGGTCCAAACAACATTTACGGTATACAAAGGGAACTCAATTTTTTTAAGGTATTTACATTTAATTTCAGACACCCCGTAATTTTGGAGGCTCATCGAAGATGCCTTATCATTCGGGGATGATGGGGTGGTACGATTTTTAGTCGAAAATTTTCGAACTATAAAAAGGTTCATTTAAAAATTTGCCGAGCTACACTAATCACTTAAATATTAGCAGCT
This sequence comes from Caradrina clavipalpis, assembly GCA_932526535.1. NCBI lineage: Eukaryota > Metazoa > Arthropoda > Insecta > Lepidoptera > Noctuidae > Caradrina > Caradrina clavipalpis. Next base: position 1,780,904 of record OW052096.1, read on the forward strand.
ATTATTAAACTTAATTTTTATTAAAATTAAGATCTTGCATAATTACTAGCTGTACCCCTAAATGTCTATTATCGCGGACGCAAGTGAAGTCGCGGATTGAAAAAGTCAAAGTCATAGTAGCCTATATCCCATTTACCCCGTACCATATTTCATCAAAATCGGTTTAGTGGTTTAGTCGCGAAAGCTTTTATAATGTAATAAAGTATGAATTAGTGTAGCTCAAAACATATGTGCCTATATTAAAATCTCTTTTCAACGCTAAGTGCTATAAGTAAAGGAGGTAACTCCAACATATTTACATCTAACATTAGATGCACCCCACAGATTCTCTGTACAGATAGGGTGTCCTGTATCGCTCGTGAGAGGGCGACTTAACATCCTCTTTGAACATTGATCGCGATATGAACTAAGAGCATTGTCTCCGTGTCAATGAGCCACAATTGACAGCCTAAACATAGGGGCTGAAATGTAATTAACTCTTCAGAATATTGTTTGTTAGTATGCTGTGGGAGCTTAATCAGTTTCTTATTGTTTATAATGTTGACTGTTCATTGGTTCGTAAACTGCCCCGGTGGTCTCGTGGTGGATTCCCAGGTCGGGCAAAAAGTGTTTATTTTTCCATGATGAATTTCTCAGTAACAGCCCGGAGTTTGGAAGTTGATGGTGTGACACCCCCGTGTCTCGGAAAGGATGTAAGCACGATTTATGGTAAGGGCAAAACTTATGAGTTCGCGTCACTGACATGCTATTATGACGTTAAGTTTGCATTGTAGGTATCTACCACAGTAGACACAACAAATAAACCAACAAATAGATAGATCAAATCCCGCAAGCCAGGGTTGCGTAATTTGTTCATAAAGGTCACCGCAGCCCTGGAACGCAAAGGCCATTAGCAGGAACACGGATGGGTTTTAGTCAAAAAGAGTCTGACACTCACAAGTCATACAACATTTCCCATCCATTTCCCATAAAAAAAGAAATCGTATCTACTTCAAAATAACCTAAATACACAGTGACACAAAAATACGAGAATTTCAACAAATCTCCCCTCCAAACACGCCTGTAATATCGAACAGTCACTAGCGCCAAAAAAACAAAAAGATCTCCAATTCAGAGAGTAAAATATAACGTTTCAGTATCGTGTCTCAGAATAAGGGCGCGCTTCGAATCCCGACATTGACACGGCCGCCCTATTCTCCCTTCTTCGACTCCAGTAAGTAATTGTTATTTGTTGGAGACTATCTCTTTTGTGAGACTTCCCTTCTTCAAGATAACGCACCTGAAAAATTTCGTTATTTTTCTTCGCCAAGTTCGGTTTTGTAAGAATGTTTATTTTGTTTATTTTTCTTTTTGCGATACTGTTACTGGGTTTTGGAATTCGAAGTTGTGTTATGTCTTTTCGGGAGATAGGTTTTGTTGTTTATTAAATGTCACAAAGGCTTTTAAGTTTGCTGGGAATTTTTGATAAAATGCACGGTTTTCTTCCGATTGTGGTAAATTGTTTTAGCAAAACGAATTGATGACGAAATGTATCCCATATTTCGAATTGAATATAATGATCATGGATCATTATCATCATATCGGCCAAATGACATCCTCTGCTGGATACAGGCCTCCCCTAAAGATAGCCACAATGACTGGACCTGAATTTTAAAGTTCTTGGATATTAATTTTTAAATAGCCCTGATTAATTCCAAACTTAAGCATACATTTTTATGACCATCGACCTATTGTAGCTGGATAGTAACGTAACATTTAGGATATAAAATAAATTTGACATAATTAATTTACTTATTGATAGATTATAAGTTGATTCATTTTATTTGATCTAAGAACAGTTAAAGAGTCCTGCATGTCAAGGCTTGCCTGTTTATGATGACATTTATTAATCACCATTATCCTTGAAAATACATCCAATACTATCACGCCTGTTTTCCCCTAAGTGTTAGGCAGACGTGTACCAATATACTCCCACAGTTCGCCAGTATGTTTAGGTCCCATGTAATTTTATTTTATTTTATTTATTTAATTATATCATATCCCATTACTAATCACACGAGCTTACTAATTCCCATTTCCCTGAAAATTCCTTACATTATAGGTAACGCAATAGAAGACTAACGAAGCCTGAAGCTAAATACGTTACACACAATTCCGCAGTATTGTGCGATCGGCGCCGGGGCGCAATCATATGGTAAATGGAACAAATGGGATCGTTCGAACCCGCAACCTTTGCAAGGGTTACTTATCTCTATAGAGTTGTTCGTAGGCAGAATATTTTTTAGTGAAGTTTTATTTAAATATGATTTTTACGGTGTGTAAAAAGATGTATCATGTTCACTGACAATAATTACGTATACAGATCATCAACTAAGTCAGTTTAAGCAATATTTTTTGTTGAAATACGTCTTTTATTTTTCGAGTGAAAAAACTTAATTTCATATTTTTTTCATAAACGTTTTGTAAATTGTCTCAAAATCTTAGACTAGGTACACTAAAAGACTAAAATAATTTTGAGAAAAAAATGTGTAACTGAATCACTGTTTTCCGTAGCGTAACATTAACCTTACGGGTGCATGCAACAGTATTTCAGGTTTAGTTTACAATAAGTATATTAAAGGTCAAAGTTTCAAATCTTTTTCGTTATAATGAAAAACGACATCCGCCTTCAAAAACTTCAGAGTGAAAAACTTCTTTAGTGTTGGAAGTCGGTGGCAATACAAAACAACACACAGTACCAAAGCCACATTATTGTGTTGTAAACTTTCTAATTATTACATAATTAGTTGTACGAGTACCTAAGTGAAGGATACAGCTAATTATTTCAACAGTAAACATACACTCGTCTTAATTGAGAGAATCCGTTTGTCTGGTAATTGTTTGTAGGTACGTCGAACCTAGTCGTGTTCACGAATTTATACTGTTGTTGTAATGATGAAATGGATTTGAATAATAGGAACACGCCAACAATATAATTATGTTTTCTAAACGTTGGTATAATCGGCGTATTTCTCCTGTACAGTGGGTTCATTAACAAAAATAAAAACTTGCATTCGTAAAAAACCCGACCCGGAAAAACTACCTGTAGGCCATACTTGCTCCGTGCGGGTATCGAACCCGCGACCCGCAGCGCAGTAACCTATCGCTCAGCCACTGCGCCAACCATGTCGTCGAATTACGGTTAGCTGAAAAGTCTGCTGCATTTATCTAAAGAACATAAAACTAAATACAGCCGAATAGATACATAGGTAATACAGAATATTAAAGTTCAGATCGAGAGTATATTCTTTAATTTGTGCACACGGTGTAACTGTTACAACAAAGGAAATAAGACTTACAAAAGTTAATGATGAAAACTAAAGTACGTGGGTTGCTATTATAGTTATTACTGTATCCTGATGATAACTTCATGAATCATGAGTATAAAAATAATTCAAGAAATGTGTTCAAAATGTGTAAACCACAAAAAGCAAAAACTTAGCGCAAAGTTAGCCTACACGAGGTTAATTACAAAGTTCATACATAACGCGTTCGTGTTACTAAGTAACTCGGAGTTAAGATTAGTCTGGTTGGCGCAAGCTTTAGTAGTTTTTATGTTAAGACCTTTAGTATTCAGTCTAAGGGTGAAATTTATCAGACTTTCATTTCTAGTACGTAAGTCTTAACCTGTAAATTTGAGAATTTTGTTTCCCTACAAGAAATGTCAAGTATCAACTTTATACCAAGGATAATGGAGGTATACTAGCTTCTACCCGCGGCTTCACCCGCGTGGATTATCTTTACGGATGATTGAAAATAAAATATCGCCTGTTACAGCTGATAGGTAATAAAGCTTTCAATAGGTTCAAGTCTATTAAGTCGTTTTTAAGTTTATCCATAACAAACAAAAATACAAATCTTTTTTCATTAGAATATTACATAGTTTAAATATATTTGTTTATTACAACTCTGTATAGATCCCTCAAGTGTATGATGTGTGAGTAGTGATGTGAATATTCTGAAACGGAGTAAATAATGCCAATCATTCGATAATACAATGATGTTGGAATGAAACAAGAAGTTTTTCTGAATCAGAAAGATGTTATAGATATATCTCTTTTACTTCTCCGTGTGTGTATAGGGGGTGTAAAAAACATATTACATAGCCATTAACTTCGCATACTGCACATTATAATAAGTGGCATTAAGGAAAAAGTATTGCTGAGAAACGTCTTTTATTTTTAGCGTGAAAAATCATTGTCTATACTACCCACGCAATCTATTGGGCTTACAGTCCCTCTTAACCAGAAGGATCATTTTGTCCTGGGGTGTCCTGGAGCATTGGCTCCTAATTCCTATGGCACAGGACAAAAAAAATGCAATAATGGTAAGAACACCAAACATCTTTTCACACCCGTTTATACAACTTTTGATAACCTTGTATTGGAAATGGTGAATCGAATGTGCATAGGAATATAGCTTTCCAACCAGGGTCTTGTGTACAGTCAATCATCTATCCATTTACGGAAATATGAGCCCGTATATCCATACATACATACATACAACTAAAGGCACACTCACAACTACTCACAAGTACCTACCAATACTAGCATGGTAGTACCCAATTACATAGATCACGATATGGAAGTACCTGCAGGTGCATCGTACCATGAAGGTTGCAGTAGTTACTAACAATGAGATGCGTGCTATAACTCGTGTTGGCATGAGAGCCAATACCTTTGCGAATTGTTGTGAAGGTTCTGTAGGTACCTATCGTGGCATTGTATGGCTACTTTGTCAAGCTAGGAGCATATGGAAACCATTCGATAGAAACTTCTGGGACATTAATTCCAGACGAAGAAAAATTGGCTCTTGAAGATTTCACATCTGCAAGCAAAAAAACACCTAGACTCTAATAAGATTGGGTGGATAACATAAGCCGCATCCAAGTGACCGCTGGGCAGTAGTCTCCACGCAATAGATGCCTTAAAGCCCTAACGGCCCAGGAAGAGACGGATGACATGAACCATCCCTTGGTTCAAATAAAAAAAAAACAGATTTGGACTTAATTAAACTTTATAATTATATTCTTCATTAGTTTGTGGAGTGCATTTAAAAACCACAAAACGAATTAGAACGTATTTTATTTAACTTTAATTTCGAAACACAGAAACAATTCATTCTTTAACGACGACGACGGAAACAAATAAACATAAAATGAAAATAAAACCTAAACAATAAAAAATAGTTTTATCACGAACAATTACAGTCAATTTATTTCAAAAAGTAAATGACTAAAGTGTGTATAATTACGGGGATTTGTGGGCTTTTTACGGAACCCTTTTGTATGGTAAAAAAAAAACGGAATAGAAATTACAGTTGTCATACGAGGCCATGAAAGGCTATCATGCTATCATTACTGGGAATTATGAACTATACTTACATTTGTTTAAACAACTAAAGTTATAGTTTGTTCCTATAATTCCAGCTATTTACATAAATAAACAATAAACTGTTTAGAAATGTTTTACAACCTGAATTAATACTCGTACTAGTTTAGTAGTTCAATTCCTTGTGAAAGAATGATGTTCTTGGGATATTGGTTAGGGGCACTAGGTATACCCAAGGTTGCGGTGTTGTGGAATTTGTTGGCAAGAGTCACCGCGGCTCTGGAACGCAAAGGGCATTAGGAGAAACACGGATGGGTTTTAGTCAGTAAGAGTCTAACACTCTCTTTAGCTCCGCCTGGAGCGGAAGAAGTCATTTGATGTGCAATGATTTACGGTTTTTTTTAAAAAAAAGGAGGAATGTATCGCCAGGGCGCTTCTTATAAAGCAGTTCATAATTATAAAATCGTACAATCATATTATTCATATATTAGGATAAAAAGAAGGACACAAATATCTGGGCTTGTGGTTATTCAGTTTCTCGTCAAGTTAATTTCAAAATGACTTAAGTATCTATTTCAGAATCTCGTACGAGATTTAAAGAAGTATTATTATTTAGAATTAAACTTATTTTCTTTTTTGTGACAGTACAAAACAAAAGCCGCCCGTTGTCGAAACTCAAGCTATTTTTCCATTGTAATTTTTGAAGGTATAAATCAAATACCTAATCAAACAATGGCCTACTAACCTACGACTTATGTACGTATATGGCTCACTTTGTAGATAAACACCCTAGGTAAATAGGAATAGGTAGGTCTTTACATTCCATCTCAATATACCTACACAGATGTAGTGTTTGGTCGTCTGATTTGCTAATGAAAGCTTGCTTTGGCTTGGAATTGGTCAATGGAAATGGGATGCGGTCTTCCTTTGACCGTTTTCGACCTGAATCTGTACAAATATTATAGAGGTACTTGTATGTTTGTTTGTAATAATAATCATATAATCTTAGAAGGTAATAATCATATAAGGTAATCTTTGAAAGTAATGGTACATACCGTTACAGAAATATAAAGTGAACTATTGTTGAGTGACATAGGATAGTTTTATGACCTGACTTTTACGCGGGTGAAGTAGAAGGTAAAAGCTAGTTTATTATAGTTTTATTTTAGTATTCATCTCAATATAAATGCCCTTCTCTGTAGATATATTTCCGTGTTCCTTTTCATTTAGAACTACTAAATTTAATTTAAAGTACCTAATTAGTTTTGTTAAATTTATGCACATTTTGTGCATTCGTATTTGTCAGACTTTATTTGTTAATAACCGGGTTTTGTAATTTACAGCACGGAGTTCTCACTGTGCCAATCTGGGAGTTGAAAGTTAGGGGGTACACTAGTACCCTGAAAATATGTCTATCAGCCTGTTTATTCAATAAAATCCGAAACCCAAGATACAGTTCTCACCTAGTTCGGGGACCTCCGCCTTTGAAATTGATGTAGAATGAAATACCTATTAATTGTGTTTTAATAAGTTACAAGTAAATTACCTTTATTAGCCCAATAAGGTACATATTTTGTAACTATGAAAAACCATTAATTCTCATTCTTAAAATATAAGGTAATTCAGTTTGACGTGAGCTGTCAATTCCTAGCATGCATCAGTAGAATTAGAATGACGTCAAATCCGGTTGTTATTAAAAACAGTGCAAGTTTGTTACCTACACACCTATCATTCTCAACATACAATAAACACTTTCTTAGTTTCCCAAAAACATAACAAAAATATTCTTCACCTTTCCCCCATTCCATTCCCCATACATAGTTAACCTTACGGCCCTTAGCTCCTAACAGGCCGGCAAAGATCTCCACCCTTTGGGAAATCCCCGCCTAACGCACTCATACAATTTGCATGAAATGTTCAAGGGATGGTATAATTGCCTGCATGTTCAGAATTCAATGTAAATGGGGATTTCATAGGATTTTATGAAGGGGAGTGTTAATATTATGATTGTTTCCTGGGAATGGTGGTACGGTTGGTAACAAAAGTAGATTGTATTTTCGGTTTTTCAAATCCTAATTTGAGCCAGATTTTGATGGCTTCAGGGGAGGCCATTACTCAGCAGTAGAACATTATTGAGAAAAAAAAAATAATTGAGAAAAAAATATTAATGGAAATACGAAATAGATGTAAAATTTTGGCTATCACTTGACATGGTGGGAAGTAATGCATTATTTTATTTGGTGTCTATTTAATTGATAGCTTTTGTCGCGGACTGTACGTATGCACATTAATGGCGCCAGCACTTTATGAAGTCATGCATTTGAATGTGTTTTTGGTTCGACGCAGACCTAGTCAATAATGTATTGATGAACTAGAACTAAAAAGAGTTTTATTAATAACTAGCTATACAAAACCCCGCGGTGTCACCCGCGTTCAGTTACTTCTTTGTTTACTTCTTCGCTCTCGTTAGTCGTAGCGTGATGTTCTTTACGTATAAATCTTCCTTGAATCACTGTTTCTATTGACTAGCTGTTCCCCGCGGTTTCACCCTCGCTGCTCAGCACCTGTTGGTCGTAGCGTGATGTTACATAGCCTATAGCCTTCCTCAAGAAATGGACTATCCAACACTAAAAGAATTTTCCAATTCCAACCAGTAGTCCCTGAGATTAGCGCGTTCAAACAAACAAACTCTTTAGCTTTATAATATTAGTATAGATAAACCGCTTTGAAATCCGTTGCGTAGTTGAAAAGGTCTAAACGTACAGAAGGTGAGAAACAATTTTGTTTTATACTATGTAGAGATAAATTATTTTTTTTGCACTAGGTCTGCTCGCATTTTATTTCGATAAATAACAATATTAATACACATTTTATAAATAAAAATAAAGTTATAAAACGAACCATGTGTCTGAGCTATGTACCTAAACAGGCTTTAGAAAATATACACTTATTTATCCGTTCCCCTCAGAATTTAATCTAGCGAAAAACCTAGTACAAAGAAAGATCTAACAAATACAATTACAAAATAGCTTTACAAATAAATCTCATATTACGTTACGAGCCTTTTCAAATAAGATAACTTTAGCCTAAACAAATACTCTAGCTTCGCTAGCCTCAGAATACTGAAATACCAATTTCATGAGCGAAATATAAACCCATACATCTGACTATACAAATAAATAAAATTGAAGTGTTTGTTTGTAATTTTAAATTAACAGCGTTTCAATAAATGCATTTGAAAGTATATTCGGTGTTTACACAAAGAAATCATTTTTTTTTATTTTGTCTGTCTGTTTGTATGTTTGTTCGGGCTAATCTCTGAAACGGCTGGACCAATTTTGACAGTTATTCCACTTGCAGATAGTTAATGTTATTATAAGGAGTAACTTAGGCTACTTTTATTTTAGAAATTTTATTTATTTTAATAAGAAACAGAGGGTTACTCGAGGACAAAATTGAAACCAATGAAATAGTGAACTCGACCAAAGCCACGGGCAACAGCTAGTGCATATATATTTCAGTGAAAGTAAAAACATTTAGTTATCAAAAGCTCATAAGGGTACGGGGTAAGGGTCGTTCCGAATGAAATTGAATAAATTGATCCTTTCTTGATATGAAATCGCAAAGCAGGTGTTTCTTTGATCCGCCAAAGATTGGATTGTTATGAGTTTCTGAAGATTTTATTTGTTTTCATACGGCTGAGGGGAACTTGTTAGTTATGCCGTTGTGGTCCGGGTTTTATTGGTTTCTCACTAACCTGAATGTAATGGCTTTATTAGTGAAGTTTTGGCGTGGAATTTGAGATCATTTTTACCAGTTTTTGGTAAGAATTCTGATGGGAAAATTTGGCATTAGGTGTTCATGTATAATCGTGGACAATTAATGATCAATTAATTAGTGATTAAACGCCATAGTCCTCGATTGTACGTATAACGTTGAAGGGATATCTCGACCAATACTTTTGCCATGGATTTAGTACATGGTTCTAAATCCTCAAGCGTCGACGTATTTAGTCGGCTATTTAAAAAAAAAATCTCCATTATTTTTACCTGTAGGTGTTGTACTTTTGAACGGGACAAACGAATTTTTGTTTTTAACAGCCGACAAGTATTATCATCGGCGGGTCTAGAATCATGGGCCGAATCCATGGTGAAACTCTGCGTTATGTTGACCCTTCCACCATGTGCAACGTGTAACATATGTATTAAACGCACGCGCTGAAGGTATGCTCAGTATTGGCTACTGAATCAAGTTCAGATATTTCTATTCTAAAATATATTATAGGTAATTTGTTATCCTAAAATAAAAACTCCGTACACAAAAGTCAAATGTCAGTGCTCCTCGTATTATGATTGTAACTTTATTTTCTAATTGTTGTTCGAGGGTGTGCGTTATTTCAGTTACATGTTGTATTTTCCTAGATAGAACTGCCTCGTTGACCTAGTGGTTCTAAGCGCGACTCACACGCTAGAGGTCTTGGGTTCGACTCCCAGGTCGAGCAAAGTGTTATTGGGTTTTTCTATGAAATTCTTAGTAGCAGCTCGGAGTTTGGGTTTGTGCCCGGCTAATGGCAATAGGTTCACCCCCTATTACATGGGACCTAAAAACATACAGGCGAATCGTGGGTACATTGGTACACCTCTGCCTAACCCTTCGCGGAATACAGGCGTGATGGTATGTAAATGTTGTTTATTCCTAGATTTTCCTTTAACCATATCTATTTTCAATACAATAACACCGCAGCCTATACCTCCACATCCACACAACCTGTTCCCTATACATTCAACATGCGGTTACCCAAAATTCGAGCGTTCAAAATTAATATGCAAATAAGCTGCGCGACAAATGTACAGTGGCGCGTCTGCACTGTTTTTGTGTTGCAGACAACAGAATAACATAACGTTTGTCTGTTCGTTATGTATGTACGTGTATGATGTTATGAATATTGTGCACAAGTGCATAGTAAGCGTATTTTGTGGCATAAAGGGATTTTCAATGGTGGCTTTGTGAGCAGATAACCTAAGCAATGGTAACATATTTAAAATATTAGTTAAAGTCATTTTTTAAATTCAATTAGATTATTAAAAGGCATGTTTGAAAGTCATTTACGAGTTAAAAATATTGTATCTAGATACGTCGACCAAAAGGTAGTTAGGTATGTATGGAGAAGAATAGGCAACAAACTCCACTCGTCTTGATAAATGTAAGGTAGCAATCACAAACTGCATTTGGTGTGTAGGTTCTGAACCGTGCTTAAAAAGAGTATGCCTTTACTGAACTCCTTAATTTTATGTTCATGTCGAAATCATATTTCAGCTAGTAACTCTACAAAACGACTTTTTTCTTTCGGATCCCAATATTTGTTAGGTATTTTAAATTCCAATTTTCGAATAAAAATATCCCTTTTGAGGTCAACGTTGTTTCCAAGCGACCTACGCTGTTACCAATGGGATATAAGCCACCACAACCCACACATTTTTTTTCGCTTGATAAAATTATTATATTTCGCTACAAATTTTCCCCGAAACCAGCTTTCAATTAAATTTTTACTTTCGGCCAGTTATTAAAAAGCGTTTTATTATTTTTAAATTTTAATTTAGACTTTTTTGTTGTTCAATTAAAACGAAATAGGATTACCTGCCGTTGCTCTCTTTTGTGGAATTTTATTTTTAAAAACAATCTTCTTTTGTTTCAGGTAATCGTCGTTTGTTGTGTTAACAAACACTTGACCGGCCTCATGTTATAACCAGACTTTGAATAATACCAGTACGTATAGTATTATTAAATAAATACTAAGTAGGTGACTATCATTATGTCCTAGTGAATGTGAATGCACTTAATAGTCAAAAGTAAGTAAAAATAATTGACCTTTTTTGGGCTTCGTGGCAGTCGAGTATAACGGGACAAAGGATGGCATTTCCAATAAACAAGACTGTTTAATACTCTCGTATCTGTAACGTACTCGACATAACAATACTCAGATATACTCGCAGTATAATTTTTATTTTACCATCTCTAAAAAAAAAAAAGTATAATTTTCCACCAAGAAATTTCATAATTATACTTACCTATCTAAAGTACTATGAGCAAAAAACAATTTCAGCATTTCTGTTGTTAAAACTGTTGCTAACCAACCTGCCTATAATGGCTGCTACATTCAGGCTAGAGCCCAACATTGTCATTGTCCACCGTCACACTATAATGATAGCGTAGCCCGCACCATACAAACTCGCCGGCCGTAGGGCACAGCACAATTTACAGCAGGCACACCGCTGAAATACATTATAATTATAGGTGGCAATGTTGGACAGCGCTCGATTAATTTGATGTGGCTTTACCATATACCTTCAATCAGGATCTATCTATATTTATAAACTAGCTTAAGCCCGCAACTTCATCCGCGTATATGTCGGTTATACGCGGTATTTTTTTGTTTTGCGCAGAACCCTAATTGTATTTAATAGTAACTAGTTACTCCTTATAATATCAGCTATCTGCCAGTGAAAGTCTCATCAAAATCAGTCCAGCCGTTTAGGAGATTAACCGGATCAAACAGACAGACAAAAATTCGTTGCATTGGATTTGTTGTTGTAAAACCGTCAATTTTAGATTCAATTGTTGTTTGTTCTGAATTAAATACTGAACGGTTGACAATGGTGCTCTTATCAGAGTACGAATATACACCTACAATCAAGGAGATAGCAATCTTGAAAGAAATAAAACGAATATTCCCGTGGTTCATTGGCCATTGAACAATATAGCAAGGCAAGGCGATCTAATTCCGAACAACATTAAGTATGTAAGGCATACGCGGCGATTACGCATAATTTATGCAGTATTTACCTTGCCCGGGCAGATTGTTTCTTTGTTGCGTAAATCAAAGTAATGGGTACAGTAAAGTATAGGGATCTTTTTATGAGATACTCCTAGACGAAGGTTCAATTTAGTTCTTTTCTTGTTTTTTTTAATCTAAGTTGCTTTTGCGTAGATTTATGGGTAACGTAAATTTTAATAGATTTTTGAATTTTATATAGGGATCTGTTTCACACATAATATTTATTTTGTTTTAAGGTTTTATTTTAATAGGCAATAAGTACTACACTATAATGCTATAAGATAGTCGTATTTTTTAATCGAAAATCTATTCAAGCTACTTGCTAGGATTACTTTTCGATCATAGACTGTTACTGTTAAAATAACCAGCATATTGTGGACCCACTGAAGGACAAAGGCCTCTTCTCATACAGAGAAGGCACGAGCTTTGATTCACCACGCTTGCTTTTTGGACAATAAATTATTGAACTGGAAGAAAATTTGTAGATAGGGTAAGGGAACTAATATCTAGGCTTACGTTTATTCAGTTTTCTCTTACAAGATTCTAAGTTACTTATCATTTTGTAATTTAGTTTTTTTGATGGGAAAAAAGAACCTATTGCAATTACGTATTAACCCGTGGCACGATAGTATATATAGACACAATAGTTAAACAATACCCTTATGATCAAGGTTTGATCATACGACGTTTGAAGGGTTAACTAAAATACGATTAGATGGCTACTTTTGTATGAAGCACGCTGTCGGGGAAGTCCACCTATGGCTGAAAATAACATAGTAAGTATAATTTTGTAAATTTTGATTGATATATTACACCGTCACACCCTCTATCTCCGAGGGGTTAAGCAGGGTTGTGATTGGGGGCGAAACCTTTCACAGTACGAATCACGGTGGAAAATGAGAATTTTTGAACGGAACACCCCAATTACCCTCCTCGAGTCAGATTTGAACCTTAGATTTACACGGTAAAAAATAGTAGTAATAGTTTAGGAGATATAAGGGAACATCTGAATATACATAGGTACATGACCTGCTTATCAAAATCTACTCTGTCACGGTTGAATGGCTAAACGAATCTGAATGAAATTTGGCACTGAGATAGATTGTAGTGTGGAATAACACACACGATACTTTTTATCCTGGAAAATGTACGGTTTCCGTGGATAATAATTATCAAATTTGACACGGACAAAGTCGCGGGCAGTAGCTAGTAGTGATATAAAAATGATGTAATATAAAAGCTGTATTGACAAAAAAATAATCAATTAATTTTAATTACCAAATAAATCAATTAAAATACAAAATTATCTTCTTGGTGATAACCTTATGAGCAGCGAATGGCAGAGGTTGTCAATGGCGATGAATTATAATGTATTCAAATATTTTTGCTATTTAACTAATAATATTTAATTACAGTTTAGCGACATGAGTACAAAACCTGTTTGCCTACGCTCTATCTATCTATCTTCTTAATATTCTACATACTGACAAAAGCTGTATAGTTTGTTTGTTTGAATGTGCTAATCTCCGGAAATACTGGTCTGATTCTGAAATTATTTTGCTAAAAGGAAACTACTTTATCCCTGATTGCTATAGGCTAAATTTTTTATTATCAAAAAGAATTGGGACCTGCAAGATTACTTATTTATCAAAACTTATAATGTAATAAATGTTAAAAATATAATATAAAAAGTTAACTATACAAAGGCGAAGTCAATGCGTTGGGCGTTTTCTATCAGTTTACCTTAGGGTGATTATTTACACGGATGAAGACGCGTGCAAAAACTAGTTATAAATAATTATGATTATGATGTCAATGGTCAAGCGGCGCCACCTATAAGCGTTCTCATTGTACAAAACAAGTTAACAATAGATTATAAAGACGCCATTAATCATGTTAAAAGGTGTCAGTGTGTCATCTTATCAACATAATGCACTTCGTAATGTAGGTATTAGTGATAATAAAGGATCACAATTATCAGCACCTACCTAATGATAGCATTGAAAATCCACATAACATCTTGGTTATTGTAATTTACCAGCTTTGCCTGCGACTTCGATCGCGTCAAAGTTAATATAATTATTATCCTGCGGGAAAAAAAGTAGCATACGTTCTATTCCAGATATATATCTTTCTATGTGCCAACTGCCAAATTTCATCCAGATCCGTTCAGCCGTTTAAACTTGAAAGCTAACGAACATCCATCCTCATAAACCAGGTGGTCTACCTGATCTGCTAAATTTCAGCTTCATAGGTCAAGTAGTTTTCGAGATTACAATCATGTTTAGTGTGTGAGTTAATGAGTGACCTTTGGTTTTTACGTAGGTACAGATTAATGTGTTAGTACCTAATAGTTATTACCTGCCTATTCTTTGACGTAAGTGAGTTTCTTTCTGTAGCTAAATTGAACCTAGAATACTTATTTATTCAGAGAGAGCAATAAATTAAGAAAATAAAACATCTACACGTCAGCATTATAAACACAACAACGACATTGTAGTGGAAGGCATTGTGTGGTGGGTGTAAGGGTGTTATATTTTTAAGGATTGGAAATCATTATTACTTTTTCCAGTTTGGCCGGAGCGTCAGTCTCTTACTGACTAAAACCCATCCGCTTTCCGCCTAACGCCTTTTGCATTCAAGGATTCTTTCGAACAAATGCCGCAACTCTGGCAGGTAGTGGGCTAAGGCTAGTGGTTATATTTATACAGACACGCACATTTTGCTTATCGCTGTCTGTTCCGGAAAAGTATATGTTCACAATGTTACAACATGCATGTAAAAAAAGGAAGATATTGAAATTAGTTAAAAATTAAAATTAATAGAAAATAAAAATACTTCTTATTCTGATGTTTGACTGAACAGTAGGATGATTCTAAAGTCACGACGAATGCATGACGTGATCCCGAATCCTTTGATGGAATCACTTCGTCGCCACAAGGGAATGACGAGTGTTTTATTATTAGACAACATGCCCAAAAAATTGTTTTGTCACGCAGTTAGCATTGGCCAAAACGTCGTAGATATTCTCACCTCCATACGCCATTAACAGTTTTTAGGCTGCTCTAGGTGAGGTCTACACTTTAAAATCGAAAGCCTAGACCACACCGTTCGATCGAATCGATTCGTTCCGATCTCTCTAAAGTTTAGATAGTTCCAGTTTTCAGCCTTTCTTGATACACCACACACACTAACACGAATCTATGTTATCTGTTTTTCATTTACGTTTAAGTTTGAACAGTAAAATGCAGTAAATTCAATAAAAGTAAAATTGTGCAAAATATATGTAGGCAGCAATTATTATTATTAAGTATTTCATTTATTTCAGAACATAATTCCATATAAAATGAGGCAGCAATAAGCAACTCCAAATATTGCATGAAAATTTTACCAGTAACAGTAAAGTTTATCTATAGCAGCACGTAGTTAGCAACTCACAATGCAGCATGTTATGTTCTAAATTCACATGCACATAGGACAACACAGCCGCGAGCAGGTACGGCGAAAACTTTCGTAACTTCTACCACAACACTTTCCTAGCTTTTCTAACTTGATAAAATAAGCTAGTAGCGCCATCTAGTTTCAACTCTTAAAACAGTGAGTCCGAATGCTTTAAGCGCCATCTGTTGTCGAGTAGGAGAGAACTTTTAGCGCCATCTGTTATCAAGTAGCAAAGAACTTTAAGCGCCATCTGTTGCCCAGTAGCCGACGTGTATTACAGCGCCATCTATGGTGTGCATCCAAACTAGTTTGTTAGTTGAACTACCGCTCACAAGATGTCACTATTGGCAACTAACTTTATTTCTCCTTTTTAAATCTCATAAAAAAAAAAAAGATTTTCTTAAATAAAAATTACAGAAAAAAAAAAACAAAAATGCCAATGATGTAAAAACTTAAAAAATATGCTCCGCCATGACAGTGTTTGACACTGCCGTGACCAGGATTCGAACCTGGGTTACTACGGCCACAACGTAGGGTCCTAACCACTAGACGATCACGGCTATCGGAGCGATGGAAGTTCGGTCGAAATAGTGAACTTCATTTTTCTGCCATGACGTAACTAATCTGAAACGATGAAAACGATGAATATTTTTATTTATTACCCGATTTTCGTGATTGATTGCAGAGTTCTTCCTTATAAAATATGTAGCAAACATAGTACTAATACAGTGGTAAACTCGCGTTTTTCCACTACAACACGATGTTGAGATTATACCTAAGCTCAAAAGTAAGTTTTGGAAATCTATGTCCAGCACTGGACGTCTTGCTTGCGGCTGATATGATGATAATGATAAAAGTAGATAAGTCATTTAACCAACCTTGAGTGACAATAATGTATGAATATAGTAAATTGGTTTATCAATGACGGAATCCTTATTCTTAAAAATTTTGTAAAAACAAACTAAATATCCGAAATGAATAAATACAAAAAAGAAGTCGATTAAAAACAAAAGTATTGAAGGATTGAGTGTTTGTAGTTAACCTGAATCGTGAATGTTGTACTTGTCATTTCGTTTTGAAATTCACGTTTAAACTATTAATTACCTACCTTTTATTTTATCAATGAAGCCTATGCATTTCTTGACGCTTGGTTGTTGCTATGTTTAGCCCACATCTCGCAACAAGGGGAGAAAGCCATCGATATCCTATCCCCATTATAAGCATGCAACCGAAATTCTGACGGCCATTCTACATCTTTACAAACAAGGAATAGGTACTCAATTCTTCTCGCCCTTTTTATATCAAGATAAATCACAATTTGACCGTTCCATGTTCCAAGTTTGACATATTTTTTGCGCGATGTTCAATGAATGGGAACAATTGTTGCGCGTACGCAGCAACCCTTGGCGGACGCAAATTGGGTGCGCTAACTAGCCGGATTATGAGATACTCGTTCGGTTGCTGTGGGCAAAGATACGGTGTGTGGTTTAAGATTTAAGGCGTGAGCACAGCTTGTGTAATTTTTTTTTATTCTTGTTTAAGATTTTCGAGAAATATACATTAGGGATTGCGTTAACTTGAAAAAAAATGTTACTCCTGAAAATTATGTTTTGTTCTGTCTCCAATAGGAAATTCTAACGACATTTTAAATTCTTACAAACATGCATACATAAACTCACGGCTTTTTCCCATGGGGGTAGGCAGAAACGACATATCGCCACCTGCTACGATCTTTACATACTTCTTACCTTATTTATTTTAATATCCTGTCAAAGCAATCAAAGAAATACCTAACTTATCTTTGTATAGATAACTTTTGCTGTGTTGATAATAGGGACTGTTAGAAACATATAACAATTAATTTATAATATTGATTTAAGAGACTTATTAGATTGGTTCACTGTGTGTCTTGTTGGATTATGCACGATTAGGTACTTAATTATGCAATCCTACAAGACCACACGACTATTTGTAATTTGAATGTATTCTATTACATCTCATATTATTATATTGGAACTAGTTTACACAAGAAAACAGATATAGAAAATACTTACCATAAAATATGTAAAAGAAATAAAAAATATTTCACGTAACTTTCCTTGAAAGGAGATGGCTAAATGGAAGTATCGACCACTGCCCCACTGCCCCATAGTAATATATAAATATGGTACCTAGCACAATGTAATGCTGAATGGCTAAATATTAGTATTTCATGTAAAACAAGTTTCAGGTACTTTTAGGGAATAATAATAAATAGTAAAATAATATTGCCTAAAAAGGAAAGAAGCTGTTTGTGACAGTATATAATTTTCTCCAAATGACACTTTAACATTTTCGAAAAAGAATAAAATTAAAACGAAAATGAGGTTGTATATTTATAAACGAATGGTTGTGATTAAAAATCTTTTCATCACAAAATTCAGGTATCCAAAACATATTTGCTAATGAAGATTTTCTTCTCAATTAAAATCGATATAAGTTATAATACAGCATACTTCATGTTAATTTACTTTTTAAATCAATCGCGTGTTATGTGTGTTATTATAATGCTATTAAGTATGGAAGACCCACGTTTTGTTTCATCAAGTCAACATACAAAAATGCTTTTTATTTTTTTTACTTGCAATATAACTTAAGATTTGTTTTTAAGATTATTGCATTATGCTTTTTACACAATTCTGTGTGTTATAGTTTTTAAAAAAAGCAAGATTTTTTCTTTTCTTTTCCTAACGAAACGAGGCTATATAATTAGGTCGAGTTATACGGTTCCGACGGCTTTTCCTTCATAACATAACCTGATAAAGTAACAACCAAACAAACTCGCATTTAGAGCACGTACTAGCTATGTTAGGTTTAATAATGTATATGGAAATAACACATGACTGGAAAAGGTTGTTTACAACTGCCTCTAACTGCCAAAAAATCAGTTGTCTAGCAACGGTTTGTTTATTCTTTTTCAAATGTGGAGAAATGTCAAACATGGTCTGTCAAACAAAAATAGCTTAAAAAGCAATTGAGATACTTTATTATGTTTAATAGTTCACGAAAGTGCTAGGAAAGTATTAAACACTACATAATTTATAAATGATTTTTTAAATATTATGAGGTTATGTAAGATTCTTATACATTCCAAGTGCTGACTGCCCCTGGGGCAGTCATTTAGCCATCACCTTTTATAAAAAAATACCTACTTGTTAAAATGAATTCCAATTATTCTAACACATCTTATTGGAACACGTTTACAAAATAAACTATGCCGCGTTTCACGTATTTTTCAGTTTTGAATAGGGAAAATAAGAAAAATTATTACAAATAAAAAAATCTCAAAAGAAATGATTCTTAAACTGTCAGTTACCATATGCCAAGACTCCGTAACCCTTCTCCCAAGTAGTTATTCATGCCGCAATCTTGTTTGCTCCACAATGCTCTAATAAAATATATCATTATAAATGCGGGATCATTATCATTATTCGTTATGCGAACAAGTTTAGCGGCTTGTTCAACATTCATACACTTCACCTTTTACTACTAGTAAGAATTATTACAAGAATTGAGATCAGTTATATGGGAATTATTAATTTGTTCAACTGTTTGCGCTGTGTCATGTTTGAATATGTTACGGTTTTGATACGACTCGCGATGTCGACCATTTTTTTACAGATCCCTAATTTGATACTAAGATAATGCCTGTAGCAATCAGGAATAAGCCGCTTTCCCACAAGCGTAAGAATTTTCTGAATTTGACCAATAGTTCTGGAAAATAGCGCGTTAAAACAAAAAATCAAAATAGAGACCTACCTTTTCGACTTTCCGTCTAACTTCTTGACAATTGAAAAGTGCTTGTAAATGGTCTAATTGAAATAAATGCTTTGACTTTGACATTACATAAGCGTATGCCCAATTCCCTTCACTAATATTCCGCCATACTAGACTTCTTACACTTTTTAATCATTACTCTGATTTCTTCATCCACAAACTTTTTATTCTCAATTCAAACTTTAGTTTCGCTTCACAAAAAATAGACAACACAAGCTAACCTTCGTGGACACCATAGAGAATGACCATGACCTCTTTGGAGCACAAATCCTGTTTTAACGAAACATTGACAATAGAAGAATAGACGACTACACTCGAAAGATAGACAACTAGTTCCAAATTCAAATTAATATAGGGTTATGGACATGTTAGCCGATGCGTATGTCACGTTAATTTTGCTAAGGGTTGGCACCCTTTAAAATCTTAGCCATAGACTGTTTCTGTTGGCGTAAAAATCTCTTATGCGTCAGTTAACATTAGTAGTGCCCCAAAGCTATAACAGACAATTGATTTGATCCTTTTTGTTGCTGTAATCCTTTCTAATGCAGTTAATATAATAGAGATATTGTTGTACGGAACTGCATCTGTGTCTATTTGCCATTCAGTTTAAGGAAAGAATAACTCGTCTCGATGAGGAAGGTTTAGCAACGGCATGATTAAGAAATGGTAAAAACATACGGAGTTTCTATCTATACTATCTTTGCTTACTAATATAATAAAGCTGAAGAGATTTTTTGTTTGTTTAAACGCACTAATCTCTTAAACTGTCATTCGAAATGGAAAAAATAATTTAGTGTATGATAGCCCGATACATGAGGCTTATAGGCTATTTAACATCACGGAAAGATTTATGGGAGTGGAGCCACAACGCGGACGATGTCGCGGGCAAGAGCTAGTTGTATTAACTATTATTCGACTCTTTTAGAAGGCATTAATACAAACGGAGACGAAAGTGAAGTCGTTCTATAACATTTTCAATATCACGCACGACCGAAATAAATCATGAAACATATTGTCTCCTTCGAGTAAGTTTTGTAAGACCCAGAGTAATTTAGTACTTAATACTAGCAATTTGCTAGATACTTCAGCGTTATTGCGAGAGGCTCATACTACATAAATTCACAAGACTTAACATTCCCAGAATGTTTCTTCTTGATTTAATTTAGTTTTATACTGACTTGGTTTTATTTAAAAGGTTCAGGCTGACATGAGCTGACTATGTACAGCATTTTTTCTTTGTTTGGCAGCTATATCTATGGTAATATTAGGTATAAAGCTGTGTTTATTTGAACGCGCCTATTTCAGGAACTGCTCCTGGTCCGAATTTAAGACCCCGTTTATCGAGGAAGGCTATAGGCTATAATATATTACGGTATCACTAACTTAACACGGGTTATAACTAGTAATAAATAATTCGAAAACTTCTATTACAAAACCAACGATGCAAGTTATAGAAAATTGAATTCTAAAGTGAATGAATTCGCAGTGGAAGCTACTGCGATATGGTAACATGATATTTCCGTTTATTTATACGTCCCAACTTATAATGAAATGCAAACATAAAATATGATCCCCCAACAAACTTCTCCGAGCGAGGGAAACGACAAACTATAACGTTACAATATTTACGATTTGGGCTATTTTTCTTCACTAGATAGCACCATTGAATACCGCAAGCCCCCTACTTTATCTAGCGATTTATTAGATCAAATAACACAAAGAATTGATGCACCCCAAGAAACAACAGACAAAGAAAATGAATCTGTAAGTCAATGCAGTAAAGTAGATAGAATTATTTTAGAAGCTTGCAGTAAGTAAGTCAGTGCAAAAGTATAACGCAGTCTTGAGTATCTGGGCGTTTTTTCAAATATATCTGGAAACAAGGGAAGACAAGTATTTGATGAGATGACAGACTTCTGAATAGATTTTTATATTATAAGGGAATGGGGAGCGTTTAGGTTTGTTTATTGCAAAGTTTCAAAATATAATAGACTAGTTGAAGGCAGTTTTGAGAATAATACGTTTGAAGTGAAGACTTTAATTGTATTTTTTGTGAAATTAAATATTTGTTTTCGTAGTCGCGTGAGAAAAGTTTTGCATATTATATCTGCTGTAAAATAGATGTTGTTGAATAACCCTGAGAAATATGATTATGGGAGAAACGATTACTGTTTACACAAAATTGGATAATATTGCGTTTAAAACCTTATAGGTAAACGTGATTATTTTGCTATGGTTCCCATTATTTTTGCAATTTGATCCGTTATAACAGTGTGCCAATATTATGAGTCTAAATACAGCCGCTATGCAAATCTTAATTTCTTTCTCAGCATCTTATATTCGTTTCGTAGATTGTATCAGCATCGTTCGTGTGAATACTCTCATTATTGCTCCTTGCTATATTGATACCAATATCAAACTACACTTCGAATAGCACGTACAGTATAAAATTGTTATTACATTTAATGCCAGTCAGTCCACCTGTACCATTGTTTGAGCTCCGAACCCCATTAGGGAAGTAACTGATACACGACTTGATTGGCAACCGGGTCGTGTGAATGTTAACGCTCCTCTCTCGCGCTGCATTCATTCGAACCTCATCAAACTGCATTTTTACTCTGACATGACTTGTCACGTTGCAAATTCTGACATTGTCATGACAAGAAAAGGTTACTATAATAAGAAAGTGTGCAAGGGTGCAGCCCTTGGGTCAACAATAGCATTTCACAACGTTTAAAACATTTTGTTAGTTGAGAAATTCCTTTTGTCGAACATTTTTTTATCTTGTTTAGATCAAACGGGTTCGATTGTAATCTTAATAGCATTATCGATAATCATATTGCTAAATATTAGATTACGGAATAACGAGGGCATTTTAAGGTCACTGCTTAGAAATTGATTGTGAAACCTGTCAAAGAAATTGAAAGAGCTCGCGATCTTTTGAACCCTTTGCGTAACTATAGTGATTGTGGGTGACGTGGAATGAAACAATTACAAACTATTATATAACTTCTATAAATATCGTTACCTTCGGTAGAAGATAAGTAATATGAGGAAGTTAAATAATATAATTCTTTCCACGCGCACAATAGTTTGAACGATTTGAATAACTGTTTTGTTTTCAGATAAGTATTTTTATCTGTATGTGGTTTGTAACCATATGCACTTAAAACCGTGTATTTTTGCCATTTATTATTTGACACCAAATTATCTGAAGGTGTTTTAAGTGTTTTTTGCTATAAACTTTTTAACAACACGACAAAACTTACCTCTATTTCTGTTTCACAAAAACATGTTGATAAACACCCAACTTCCATTCTCGTTCCCGTCGCGTTACTGTATTAGCATTACGGATCAAGAAATTCAAAAACGGATTCGAGTCTGACCTCTAAAAGCCTTTGATAAATCCATGCAATTTAAATCTTCTACTACAAATAAAACAAATAAGCATCAATCTCTGACTACATTTTTTCTCACAATCCAAATGTTCCCAAGTGGCCAATTGTTGAATGTTAAACATTATTTTTAACACTAAGAACCGGTATTGCAACACGGAAGTCGAGTCGCACGCCGATTATTCGTATTTTCAAGTAAATCTTGGCTCCAACATCTGTCCGGTCGTCGTATTTTTCGGCATTCCTATTGTCATTATTGTTTGCAGTCCGTTGCATCTTGCATTTTTGTTGAAGACGTCACTTTTGACGTGAGATTATGATTGAAGCTTCAAAGGTTTTGGGTCAATGATGAGTATTTTTGCTTTGCTACTATTCTGAAGTGTAGATTTATTATTCGTGTTCTTGTTTGAAACGAATTCATTGTTGAACTGGGTGACTTTTTATCTGTGTAAGGTAGCATCTTCTTCGCTCATAATTTCTCATTTAACAATCACAGATATATTTGACTCATACGAACTTGACATTTTATTACTGTCCATGACTAAATCTTCTTTCGATCTCAGATTGGGGTGAAAGAAAAAATCAAGCGTTACACACGTTTTTACGTCATCCAATTCTATCAATTTACCAAACGACCCATAACCAAAACTTAGTAGCGAGAAATTATACTGTTACCATAGACCAACCATACGTTTTCTATGATTTATAGTGTACGAATAATTCTAACGGGTTTTACGGCTCATAAATTTGTTTAACGCCTTTGATAACGCCGTCTAATGTCATTGATATTGAGAAATCCTATTGTAGATCGTCGTACGCGCATGCCGTATCGTCATTGTTATAGTAAAATATTTTGATTTATGACGCCTATTGTTTTCTTTGGAGAAAAGGATTAAAATTAAAATTAAGTTGAGATTTCTTTTCTTTTTATTCTTTAGCGTCTTCTTGTTTCCTTTTATTGTGATAATTACGTGAAATTATTTATTATGATGGAACCTGAATTAAGTAAATAAAATGTGAATGTGTTAGGAGCGTTGTAATTGTTGTAAGTGGCGCTTCAATCTCTAATTACATCATTGTAACGTCTAAATTGCTTTTCTCTTAAGATTCTTGATATTGCTCTTAAATTAGAAATACGTTTGTAATTCTTGAACAATTTCTGGAATTTCTACTTTAGTAAGTAGCCATTACTTAAGGATAGTATTTACACTGAAGAATAAGAGAGAAAATTTAATATCACAAAGATAACCTTTAAGACAAGATTAATATTTTACAGTACTCATTCCAAATTCATTTACATTTAAACATGGCTACGTATTAATATCATTACATAGTCTAGATCCAGTTTCACTCGAATAAATTCTTAGCCTTTATCCCCCGGGTACATCTTCAAAAATTAATAATCTTTTCAAAGACCCTACATTTACCCTTACACGGTCCGCCCTTCACTCTTGGGTGTCACCCCTAACGCTTTCTGTCCAATCGCAACGTCTTAAAATTGCAACTTTATTTTGCACCCTTCTTGGGATTGCATAAAAAATACATCAGGGGTGTCCCGTCTGCAAGTTTATTGTCTGTCCAATTTTTTCCCAAACGTAATCGAAATTTTATTTTTTTACTCTTTTTGCCGAATTTTGTGGGATCTTATTTTAAGCCGTGGTTTCATTTTATTTAGATGTTTGTATTTTTTTTTCTCTACAATAGAGATGTCGGTCTTTGGAATGATAAATCCGATTGTTATGGTTTTTGACGCGACTTTCTCGATGTTATAATGTTTTTGCGTGGTTTCGTAACTTGATTACGTCGATACGGATATTTTTTCAACCGATAATCGAATTTTTACCCCAACACGTTACGTAATCTACAAAAATAACTGCAAAGCTTTAAAAGTCATAACGTTTTCTGTTCCCCATGTTCAATCTCGTTCAAAAACGTTCTTAATTAGTTTTAAGAGTGTTTTGGTTGTATTCTCAGCGTGAATTACCATTAAGCACGCCATTTTTTACATAACTTACACAAACTACAACCGTGCTACCAATAATAACCTTCAAGTGATGTAATACAATAGGTTCTGTCGTTTTAAATTAGCTTAAGTCTGTTAGTTGAAGTTTATGTCTCATCTGTCATTTTGTCTTACAATCAAAACTGAACTTTAACCTGTAAAGTTCAAAGTCTATTTGCCCTCATCCCAGTCCGTCTGTCTACAGTAACCATTGCAAATTTTATGCAAAAATTCAGAAGGGTAACATGAGTCCATGTTTTCGCGTGTTTCTTAGAGGTAGACATCTTGTTTTTTATACGGATTAGTTTTCTAAATACATTTTAATTGGGGCCTCATTGTTGGGGCCCTTTTCAAACGTCAAGTTTAAGTTTGACATACCGTCATGTCGTTATGAGTGATGGGAAATATTGTCATTTGCGGTTAGCTTTGGAGTTAATCTCTGTTTACGGTTATTGGTTCAAATTGTATTATCGGGCCTTGAATACACTCTGTTAGAATATTTCTTTTGCAAGGATTATCTTTGTTGATTTTTATAGTTCACTGTGAGGTAGGATGATTAATCTTTTTAATTCATATTTGTCTCAAATCGATTTAGGTAACTACCACATTCGTGATCTCTTTCACGAGGTCTTTGTTTAAAGACTGATCCGTATCCAAAGAAGTTCAAGCATGAATTTCGATTTACGCATATTTCGTATTTCCTGCAAAAATCTATTTTTAACTTTAGATTAGAAGGCAACTTGTAACTTTGTTTATTTAGGGGATTTAGTAGGGTATCTAACTTTGGGTTATCAATTAATCAACTTGGTGTACTGCGACTAGCCTCACGACACGTTTCATTTTTAAATTTTCACCTTTCAGTTCACTTGGCTAGGTAATTTTCACACTTATTTTAACTTTTTTTTTTTTGTAAAGCGTAGTATCATATTATCTGCTCTGATTTCGAACTCTCTTAACCCCGAAAGCCAAAAATAACACAATTAAAATGGCAATAATGTCATACAATGATAAATCATTTTTCAGCTTCCATTAATGTTGACTTTCCAATATTTATATGGTATCGTATCATTAATCTAAATCCCGGGACACAACAGCGTTGCTGACATAAATGTAGCGAAATTGTTCAATGAAACGATTCAGCGTATCATTAATATTGTGGCGTATTCTTTTTTTGAATTTTGAAATGTAAGTACTACAATTTTTTCTGCTGAATAAAGGGCTTTCATTTTTGTGTAAACTCATCGTGATTTTTTTACTAAAGGCTGACACAGGGTTTTGTTTGGCTCATGATCCAATATTTTTTATTCTTTCTGTAGTTTTTCGTATGAAAATGTATTTGGGTATTTTTTTTTCCTTTGATCGGACGTATCACAGTCGTCCATGTCCAAAATGCCGTTGGCGTTAAACCTGGTACCTACCTATGCATTGTATGTATAATGTATGCTATGAATATAACATAACTATTTACATATCTACTTGTGGAGTTACTACTGCCGTTTTCGCGGGTTCTAGTGAATACACAAAAGCAAGGTCACTAAATTAACTTCCTTCATTTCTCATAACTGTCAATATTTACGACCATCAGTCATGTTTAAGCGTTGTACACACCCCCGCAATAATACATCGTCTCACGCAGTACGCACTACGCCAATCGATTGTGTCCACCCCCTTACATTAATGTCCATCGATCGTTGTAGGGCATTATGAGGGATTTATTTTTGTGAATAGTTTTTGATTTTGAATTAAGTACTACGTTAATATTTACTATAATATGTTTGTATTGCTCACGATGATTAGTCTCGTGGTCGCAAGCACGACTGCTGAGCACGGTCCCAGATTTGATTCCTAACTTGTGCAAAAAGCGTTATAAGTTTTTTTAATTAAGAATATTTCTGAAGAATAGAACTGCCCCGTTGGTGCCGTGGTCGCAAGCGCGGCGATGAGCATGGGGTCCTGGGTTGGATTCCCAGGTCGAGCAAAAGTGTTATTGGGTTTTTCCATTAGGAATTTCTCAGGAGCAGCTCGGGGCCAGGGTTTGTGCCCGGTTAATAACAATAGGCTCGCCCCTATTACATGGGACTTAAAAAACATGCCGGCGAACTGTGGGTGTACATTGGTACACCTCTGCCTAACCCTTCGGAGAATACAGGCGTGATGGTTTGTGTTGGTATTCCAGTAGCAGTCCGGATTTTGGAGATTGGTGGTGTAACACCGCCGTGTCTGGGAAATCACGTAAAGCCGTCTTGCGCCTGGTCACTGATTGGTTTGACAAAAGGGAGTTCAACGTTCGAACGGACGCCTCTGAACTATGAGTGTCAGGGAAAAGTGTGGGTATACACCTGTGTATACACTTGTGTCATGTAATATCTGCTGCGTACTTAGCTAGTTTCCAAAGAGATTGATCGCCATAACCGACGTTCCACCAGGAGGATTAGTGTTAGATAGCAAGATACATATAAAAAGCAATGTAGTTCTCCTGTCTGGTAATAACTTAAAAGTCGTGTAAATATCTTACAAATTCGCAATCAGGTACACAAACAATACATTTAAAAATAAACACAATAATAAGTAAACAAGATATATATTTCCATACCTATAA
This sequence comes from Caradrina clavipalpis, assembly GCA_932526535.1. NCBI lineage: Eukaryota > Metazoa > Arthropoda > Insecta > Lepidoptera > Noctuidae > Caradrina > Caradrina clavipalpis. Next base: position 1,808,361 of record OW052096.1, read on the forward strand.
TTTGTTTCCTCATTATATTGCACTTTTGTATGTACGAATGTGCAGACTACGCTCGTCAAGGACAAACGCATAGATGCACGTGCATTTTATTCCTATTAATAGTGGTGTAGAGCTCACCTCTTTATTACGCTTAAGTGCATTAATTAATTAAAGTTTAATGGGTTGTATAATGCATAATCTAGGTTCTGGCGAGAAGGGTGGAACGTACAATTCTTTGATAATAGCTCAATTGATTAAGTCAAAGCCCTGAGCCTTTACTTACCGTGTTATTGTAAGAATTAGGATATAATGCTGCAGCTTGGGATGCTCTGGGTAAGTAAGTTGGATCCAAACATCAATGTTAAAAGTTTGTTAAAAATATAGGCAAAATACCATTATATTATACATACCATTACGCCTGTATTCCCCGAAGGGTTAGGCACAGATCTACCAATGTACACCAACGGCTCGCCGATACGTTTACGTCCAATGTAATAGGGTCGATCCTATTGCCATTAACCGGGCTCAGATCCTAACTCCGAGCTGCTACTGGGAATTTTATAGAAAAACCTAATAACACTTTTTAATCGACATGGGAATCAAACCCAAGACCTCTAGCGTAAAATTAGATCGTTGTTAAATTAACGGGAATTGACCCTCTAATCAACCGAGCTGACAACTTATTGCCACGTGGGTAAATTTTCCTTAGTGAATTTAGGTGAGATTTTAAGGAAAAGACCGGCTATACATTTTGTTTAGTCATCTCGTTCAAGAAATCTCGTTAATCATCATCATGCCAACCAAACGACGTCTTTTTTTTTTATAGATGGTAAAATCATCAAATGACCCCCACCCCGTCCTGGGCGGGGCGGGAGGGAGTGTCAGACTTTTACTGACTAAAAACCATCTATGTTCCTTCATGTGCCCTTTGTGTTCCGGGGGCGCGGTATCTCTTTCGAACAACCCGCAGCCCCGGCAGAACCAAACGACGTCTACTGCTGTACTTTGGTGTCCCCAAAAGATAGCCACAATGACCGGTCCTGCGCTACCAGCATCCAGCGATTTCGTAGTCGTCATCGTCGATCCACCTCGTGGGTTTCTCAAACTGCATCTTCCGATACATGGTCGCCATTCAAGAACCTCACGACCCCATCGGCGAGCTATGTTACTTGCTCATTACCACTAGAATTTCGCAATTTTTAAGAGCTATGTTTGATACCTTAGTTCTCTCTTCTGCGGATCCTGTTAATAAAGAATTTGTTAGTCTCCCAGGTCGAGCAAAAAGTGTTATTGGGTTTTTCTATGAATTTCTCAATAGCAGCTCGGAGTTAGGATTTGTGCCTGCTTAATAGCAATAGACTCGCCCCCTGTTACATGGGACCTAAACATACCGGCGAACTGTGGGTGTACATTCGTACACCTCTGCCTAACCCTTCGAGGAATACAGGCGTGATTGTATAATGTTGTTATAGATTGTAAAGTTGGAACACCGTTAATACAAAGTGCCAAGTTCAGCTGATGCAGCTAGTTATAAACATGCGTGCACACAGCCCTGTAGCATTGCCATGTGCACTGGCACGTATGTAGCGACCACTGACGCGTAAACCTTGGTACACACTATTGATTTATTCACCGCTTGTTTTACTACTCATATTTAGTGAACACGTGTTGATGTTTGCTATTGCTGATTCGATGTCTGTTCAAACTAGTGTTGTATGTGATTTAGGAATAGGTTGGTACTTAATTATGTTTGCAATTTTATTTACTGGCGAAAACACTCTCTAACAACGTCTGTATTGCCGAAAGCATTAATTCCTAATTTCTTCAAAGTTAGAGTGCACAAATAGCCTTCTTTTGTTTGGTAAGGTCACTCCATAGTATGCTTTGTCTCCGTCACTTCTGAGCTAGGCTAGAGTCAAGAGCTAACCTAGGTATCTTAAATAGAAAATTAAATAAAATCTTTAGTACCTATTCTACTTCTCATAGTTCACATAGACTTACACACGTTACTAGACTAAATTGTTTTATTCACTTTTTTCTTTATCGCTTTCGGAAGTATTTGCTTTTATTAAACGATGATTATTAACAGTCGCATGAGTTCATAGTGAGGCTAGTTTTCTTGTTAAAAAAAGAATACAACTAGAGACTATAAATTAAATATGTAACCGAAATAAGTAAATGCTCCGTCACACATTTAAAAACAGCCACTAGATAAGCTCGCCCCCTATTACATGGGACCTAAATATACCGGCGAACTGTGAGTGTACATTGGTACACCTCTGCCTAACCCTTCGGGGAATACAGGCGTGATGGTATGTAATGTATAAATAAACTCATTCACTAATATTTACCTCCGCCACTATTTGCACCAGTTCAAACCAATTTGAATTCCGAACAAGATTTTTTTGCATAATTTAACTCAAAGCGATACGCAATTCCCGACGATCGCTAGATACGTATTTGAGTACTAAGCCTAACAATATGCAAAGTTCCGTAAATAAATATTACATCAGTGAATTACAAATAGTAGAATATCTTGTTAAGAGAAGTATTAGAATAAAGTCCGTATCGACTATAAATTAAGTACTAATGATCTCACGCTATTTTTTGTGTTCAAAGTCAATGGCAAATGGCAAAAGGCACTTTTAAATGACATTCATAAGAGAAAAATATAATTGAATCTAGTTGCCTTTACCAAAAAGCTGTTTCTTGTTTCGTAGAGAGAACATATAATATTATGGTATTTTCTTAAAAGTTGTACATCTAACATTAAATAAAACAAGAATGGTATAAAAGGTGGCCTATGGTTTCGTCATTTTACGATTTTTTGTATAAATGAAAGCTTTACATCTAGGGACGACTGCGAAAACTGCATGATTTTCGCATTCCCACCAACCACAGTATAAAAGTACACTATTGCACCCCTAACGTGAGCATAATGAAACCACGTCTCCTTCACACGGGGTTCTGATTTAACATTTTGCTTACATAATAGTTAGGGAGGGCACAGCACGTGCGGTAGTGTAGGCTCTCAGAGGGAAAGAGTTTGGGTTCCGCAAGATACCTACTCAAGAATTTAGTTCTATTATTACCCATAGTGAAGTATTTCAAAAAGTAGATAGGATAATTACAAGGTATTATTAGAAATAGGATTGTAGGTATGAAGGTTGATTTACCTTAAGTAGAAAACGTACTAACAACACCTTTGGAAAGAGGAACTAATCAGATGCTAGTTCAGAGAAGATGGTGGCATTGAAGAAAACCAAAGAAGTACTTATTAAAGTAAAAGATAAAAAAATATATGAGATATAAAAGAAGTGTTACCATAAACAAACAAACAACTGGTAAAAGATTTATGTCCTGTATTATCTCTAATTAAGTTTTAGTTAACCGATGTGGCTAATGATTTCGTACAAGTTCTACCCAATTTTACTATCATTTTAGCTCCTACCGGTCTTCTCTAGATAGGACAGCTATCATTCTACCAATACTTAGGAATGACAACTCACTTCACCTAAATTTACCGTGAGACATTTTTCTAGAATACCACTGCTAGTGACCATCGCCAGATACTGTGAAAATAAACATTACCTTCTTTTGTATTTATTAAACCATGCAAACGGAACCCAAAAGCCATTTCAATTATATTCCTTACCCACGAACCATTCTGTCCCCAAAATTTCTATAACATTAACTGCACTCTCGGTTTTTTAAGGCAAGAGGGTCCCCTCTTTGGGGTGCCAGTGTAATGTCTCCATCACTAAGGGTCTTGTCATAGCTTGATATTGATTTGATGGATTGCTTTGTACATATTTCGAATAAGTTTGAAGGAAACTGTGAGTGTAGGATGGAAAATAAAGCGCTTGAAAGTCATTCTTAGAGATGTCTCGTTCAACTAATCGTCTTGCGTTATTTTTATATCTCATCGCTAAACTTCAATACAATACTTCGCGTTAGGCGCAGTGGCTGAGCGATCGGCTGTTCCGCTGCGTGTCGCGGGTTCAATTCCCGCACGGAATAAATATTTGTATGACCTACACATAGTAGTTTAGAGTCTGGCTGTTTGTGTAGGTGAGTTTATATGTTTGTAAACGCACCCACGATATAAGAAAAAATCCTAGTGCGGGGCAACGTTTTTTTTTTTAATACATTACATAAATAAACAATATAATTCTATCTCCTCTCTTATCACCGCTTTGATGAAAACGGGGCTTTAATATTCCTTGAAAGTGGTTTCGAAATGCTAACTGACATCACAAATAAAGACAGATATAAACCCTTCCGAATCTTGTGAAATGTATAAAGCCGCGTCTGTCAGAGCGGTCATACCGTCATCAAGTATAGATTAGGGTCGGAAGACCTGACCACTGCTGCTAGTCCTAATTGAAGTACCTACTGAATATATAATACCAGCTTATTACTGTGCTACTGCAGAGCAAAAGCCTCTTGTCATACAGAGAAGGCACGAGTACCTATTGGTCACCTCTTTTGCCAAGGCGGATTGACAATGTTTTTCTTCACCGATATCAGTGATGTCCAAGATCCAAGATAAACTTAGAGAATACATATTATATATTTGGAAACTCACGTTGGTACTTTGGAGTACCTAATCAGGACAAATTCAGGTCGACGCTATGTCTGTGTTGACGTGAATTTTGAGCAGAATCAGAGTCTAAATCCGTTGCCTCGGGGATTGGAACGCGGATTTTTCAGTGATTTGTAAGAGGACTACCCTAAAAGGGTTATGACCCATCCCCCAATTCTTTAATTTTGGCATTTTTAAAAAGGAAACCCTGTATCACGGGTGGGTTTTAATCTGTAACAGTTTGACACTCCGTTTCGCTCCGCCTAGGGCGGAAGAAGCCATTTGATGATTTCCCAAACTTAAAAAAAAAATTAAATTAAAAATTTAAAAAACCCCCAACACAAAAACCTAAGTTCCCTTTAAAAAGTAAAAAAATAACAAAAAAAATACGTCACGTTGGGGGACCGCTCGGGACGATCGTATCCTAAATGCAACATCGGTCCCCCAACGTGACGTATTTTTTTTGTTATTTTTTTACTTTTTAAAGGGAACTTAGGTTTTTGTGTTGGGGGTTTTTTAAATTTTTAATTTAATTTTTTATTTTATGCTTTTTATAGGTACCTACTTATTATAATGTCGATTTTATTAAGTTTGAGACCCCACTCGAGTATATTTACAGACATTCGGTTTTTCTTCCCTACTTTCACCACTACTAATCACCACAACTTTTAAACGGCCCAACCTATTTTCATCAAACATGTCTCAGAACACTCGTACGTAAGTTACCTTTAATACAAAAAAAACTAAATTGAAATCGGTTCATCCGTTCGGCAGCTATGATGCCACAGACAGACACACAGACAGACAGACAGACACGTCAAACTAATAACACCCCTCTTTTTGCGTCGGGGGTTAAAAAGAAGTGTTAAGCAGAGGTGAACCAATGTAGGTACACCCACAGTTCGCCGGTATGTTTTAGGTCCCATGTAATAGGGGGAGAGCCCGGAGGCCTATTGCCATTAACCGGGCACAAATCCAAACTCCGAGCTGCTACTGACAAATAACGAGTACTACTACTACTGAGTAACGTAAGGCGGGTGAAATAAGCCACGCGAACGAAGTCGCGAGCATTTCGCTAGTTCATTTATAGAAGCAGAAGTTGCAGTCGGATTTCCATACGAAATAAATCCGGAAAACCGGTCGACTGCTACGCTAGAGGTCCTGGGTTCGATTCCCAGGTCGAGCAAAAAGTGTTATTGGGTTTTTCTATGAAATTCTCAGTAGCAGCTCGGAGTTTGGATTTGTGCCCGGTTAATGGCAATACGTTCGCCCCCTATTACATGGGACCTAAATATACCGGCGAACTGTGGGTGTACATTGGTACACCTCTGCCTAACCCTTCGGGGAATATAGGCGTGATGGTATATATTATAATTCCGGAAAAGGTAAAAAGACAACGTGAAATCAACTTAACCAATATTTCAGCGTACGTTAACCACAGTCCCCATACAACATACATAATACATGGGTCGCGCCCCGTCATTTCCCGCAATATCCGATGTCACGCTTCCACGACGTATAATTGTGCAAACAGACAACTTTCCATTATTTCTACTGATCATTGAGGAAGTGAAAATGTCTAGACTTTCACTGTGATCAGAGGTTGTGGTCTTGTGGAATATTTTCCTATTCAATTGGTCGTCCGTTTCATATTAAAGCTATTTGGCAGTAGGATAGGTTTGTTCATATCTCTTACTATTGGTTGATTGAAATTCTGTATGTTGCCTTGTGTAATAAACTCTGTAAATAAACACGGATGGATGGAAATCTACCTAACTTGGAAGCACATCCTGGATATAAATAAACTTCTTATAACTGACCTTCTTAAACTGACCGTATTATCATTATCATCAATACCCTTCATCTTTATATCCCATTGATTGAATATACCATTTGTCTTAGTTTTTCGTTTCTAGATTCCCGTGTTCACTTTGGTATCACACATACACAGCACTGTCATTAATGCATTGCATGACAATTTCATCGCTTCAGCAATGAAGTAAATAACAGTTTTCATCAAACGGAGGTATTTCAATAATAACAGATTATCTCATAACATAGAACTGCTTATTTCATTCTAGTCTAATTGTGGACTAATATCATACCATCTATCATTTTTTGTTTCAAATCATAAGTTACAAATTACCCAAATTTTGATGTATTCTTCCGGTATCAATCAACCACGGTAGGCAATTTAAAATAATATTTGAATCAATTATATACAAATTGGGGGTCGGGGTGAGGGTGTGTTGCCCATAACTGTTTTGTCACATCTGGCGCCCATAGCTATTTTGGGTGCTGTCCAAGTTATGAACTATGAGGAAGACAAGGTTGCCAATAAACAATATGACAAATGACAGAGCTACTTGAGATAGAAGAGTGACGAAAATTTACTATGTAAGTAACTCAAACACGTGTTTACGGCTGAACAGAATTATCAGTTTGGTACACACCTAGATATTGATCTAGCTCGTTTTTGTGTGTATGTGGGTTAATTTAGGACTTTGGCTTAATTCTAGTCCCACTGTTAGGTTGACAGGTGTCCCACTTTTCCTTCCATCGTTTAGGCCGATGAAATACATTCTCGATTCCGTAGAATTGAGATTCTACACTTTTTCTTCTTCTTGTTTTATATAATTACTCTTCAGCAAAAGAGTCTCTGCAACTCTAATTTAACGATCACCTGCTAAGTCTAAGGTTGCAAATCTATAGTCTAATCGTCTTCGTTGATAAATGCAGTTGGCAATATTCAAGAAGTAGTCGCACAATACCCATCTCTCACCTTAATAATTCTTCACCCTGATCAAAAAATTGTACCCCAATAATATTCACAATCTCTTCAGCTAATAACTTACTCCGTACCCAAATATCTTCAGCTATAATACACCCTGGTTCCTTGGCCATCAGAGCGAGAAAACTGTCACGCTGAACTGGAGACGAGTGTTCGGGTGCCGACCACCTACGGTATTGAACCGCGCGTTTAGATTATGGTTTACATCGAAACTCGTATATTTTAACTTATTCTCAACTGTTTAAACATGCTGTGCTTGATAATTGGGTTGCTTGTCATGGTAATAGATTCTTGTGTTGATAGTTTATGGTAGTATTTTAGAGGACACGTGAATAGCTTTAATTTGTATGTAAAACTAGCTTATGCCTGTGATTTTGTTCGCCTGAATGCCGTTTATCACATTATATTTGAGCGGAATTCTAATCCTTTTTAAAATTATAATAGCTTTGTTATTTCTTATAACATCGGCTACCTGCCAGTGAAAGTCCCGTCAAAATCGGTCTAGCCATTTAAAAGATTAGCTGGAAGAAACAAATCGACAAACAGAAAAAAAAAGTTTCAGAGATTAACGCCTTAGGTACAACAAACACAAACCAAAAAAATCTTCACCTTTATTATGTTAGCATAGATAGACGCAGTATCCAAAAAAGAAATTCACGAAAAGATGTCTACTACCTATTTAATGAAGATTCAAATTGATTTAACAGAACCACTTAAAAGAACGCAGTCAAAGTAACAAGTTCAAGTGTCAATTAAGTCGACAAGTTATTAGCATCCGAGTAACTCGTACATGCGAAGTCGTTATAGTTGGCGAACTTTAGTTAGCTCGAGTTACCGCACCTCTCTAACTTCCACGTTTCAAATATTTATGCTTGGGCCACGAAAATACTGGCTTCAGGCGTTTTTCTGCTACACAGGTCAAAGATAGTTATTACTACTTCTTTAGTCTCTTTCTATAGTCGTTACTACATAGACATTTGCAATACCAAAGGACTTGCAAATGCGTTGCCATCCCAGAGACAAAGTTGAAATGTTTCATGTGCATTGTAATTATACCGGCACCTATACCCTTCAAACTGAAACACAGGAACGCTACTTTGCGGCAGAAAAAGGAGTACTTTCTCGGACGACCTCTTTCACAAAGAGCTCGACTACTGCTTAGTACTATCAATAAGTCAATACTACTCTCAATTCGGTAGTTATGTTATGTTTTACACATATCAACACTATTCTTCTTTAAATTAAGTTGATTTTGTCTTTGGCAGTCGACACTGCCTGTTGAAGTACGGAGCGGAAACGCCATGAGCGTTGTAGCTCATGGCCCGTCGCTTAGTTAGCGAATAAGTGGGAAAATTAACGCTAAATTTTCATGGAAAGTTCTTAATAAAATTGTGAACGGAAGTGGGGTTTGCTTTAGTCGTAAAGTAGCCAGGGTTACAGGTAGAAAGGAAACTAGTCAGCAGGTCGTTCGTATATAAGGGTGTAATTTGTGTGTCAGTAGATGTTAGTTTCTTACGCTTTCATGGCTAAACCACTGAACCAATTTTGATGATATTTGGTATAGACTAAGCTTGAACCTCAAGGAAGGACATAGGCTACTTTTTAATCTGCTACTTCATCAGAATCTGTCACAAGCGACATTCACGCGGATGAAGTCGGGGGTAAAAGCTCCGAGAAATCGAAAAACCTGAGAAATACTATAACTTATGCCTTATGGGGAAATACTATACAGTTGCCTGCTCTTGATAATATACTAGTATAGTATTGATAGCCCAAACGCCATGCTTTCAACTTTTCCTTGAAAATAGCATTATGAAAAGATAAACATTGTGGTCCATTCAATATTGTTTTCTCAATGTATCTCAACCAGATCGCAAAAATATGTTGAGGTTACTCATTCTAAATATTTTTATATTTTCACGAAGCTTTCAAAACATTTTCCAATGAAAATGATTAAGTGGTTTGATTCAGAGGTGGTTAACATTTTCTTGGATGCCATTTATAAGCTTAGGTATATCACAAGATAGATGAAAGGCTCTGAACTTTACGTTTAGTAGAAATGTAATGTTTGTACATAAGAAACCTAAGTTTTATTATTTTTTTATTTGAGATGTGTTTGCTCTTGTCTCTAGTCTAGGTCAGATTTGACAAAGACAATGATGACGATGGAGTGAGCGTACCCAGAAGAAGAAAGTTCACTCTAATCTTGAAAAACAAAATGAAAAAAGTTGTTCGTGCGTGTGAAAAATAACACAATTATGCATCCCATTAAACTGTTCTTAATCTATCGATATGATAATGACAAAATAATTACGAAAAATTGTAAGGCACAGAACAGACTGTGGTGAGGTCAAGCACAGATTTACCCTAATTCCCTTTTTCGATACATCAGCGTTTCTCAAAAAATATACAAGGTCTATTACCTTGTAGAAATAACTATGTCCAATGCCCAACCATAAGAGGTCGCCTCTATGTTGAGAACCGCTGATCTAACGTTTACTCCACCTAAATGCATCACCTTGGGATGTCGGTGACCCATTTTCGTTTTCGCGATTCATATAATAAATATATTTTTAGGTTAACTATGACGTCAGAAGATGGTCAGTGTCATGTTACTGTTGCTCAAGGTGTGTTTACAAAGAAACCAATCGCCAGAGCAAAAAAATCCTCATTTTTTAAATGAAAACTTGTTTAGCTGCGTTGCCTGTTTTTTTTGTAGGGGCAAAACTTATGAGTTAGCTAGCGTCACCGGCAGGCTAATTTGACGTTAAGTTTCCACTTCTGTGGGTAGAGCCCTTGTCACCTATTGAAAAAAAAAACATTGTAGGAATTTCTCATGTATCCTAGATTTTCTACTAATATAACTCGGAAAGGTTCTTCAGAAAGGTCGGGTGTGCAGTATTCGTAACTGGCGTGCTTGTATGACCAGATGTATGGACGTGCACGAGGCGAAAGTAGTATGTAAGGATCGTAGCAGGTGGCATTCTGTGGTTTCTGCCTACTCCCATGGGAAAAAGGCGTGAGTTTATGTATGTATAACTCAGATATACAAAAGCCCAGTTCAAGAACAACTTACTATAAGCCAAACAAATATGTATTCCATGCGGGAAAAAATCACCGGCGTCACGCAACCCATCAACCAATCGTTGAACCATTACGCCAACTGCGTAGTCAAATCTACAAAATTACCCTCAACCAAATCAACATCTTACGTCACCCTTTCATAAAACCACTTAACCGCCCCCAATTATAAATGGCAATACAACCCAGAAAGCCCTAGAACTTTCCCGACCCATTTATCATTCAGCAAGTATTAAATTACCAGCAAAATGTTATCAAGGACGTAAAATGTACTAAATAGGTTAACGAGAAACTTTATCCGTGGGTGTAGACTCAGCTTTATATAACACATGCTATTCGGTATTTAGATCAGGATCATATCGTGTACACCTTGCTTTATTTATGAGGTTATTCACTCTGTGATTGCGTCATAGACTACCTAGATTATTCAACACCTAATCGTGTTCATTGCGGGATTTCGAATTTTAAGTTTTCGTCAGAAAGGGTGATTTTCAATTGTTTTTTTTTACTACTGATTTTGGGCCCCTTCTGCCAGGCGGAATTTGTAATTGGGCAGTGAACACCGTTAAGTAATCAATTACGCCAAGACACAACTTCAATAAATACATTAGTTTATTTTAGCCCTTTTTTTATAAATGGGAAATCATCAAATTTTAATAACTTCCCCCGCCCTGGGCGGGACGGGAGGGAGTGTCAGACTTTTACTGACTAAAACCCATCTATGTTCCTTCATGTGCCCTTTGCGTTCCGGGGGCGCGGTATCTCTTTCGAACAACCCGCAGTTTATTTTAGCCCTGTAAACTCGATTACTTAATATTCATTTAACCTTAAAATCAGAGTTTCAGTTGCTTTAAAATCAATAAATCGTTAGTCATTGAGTTGGCAAATAACTGACATACCAGGTACAAATTGCTTTACAAAATTTATGGGGGAATGGCGTTTTGACAGCTTGTAAAAAGTATGTCAATCGATTGGGGGTGTCAACTAGTCAATTTAACTTTGTGTTTTAATCTGAGTTACATTTTTGGTGGAAGTGGAACTTATAGTAAGTGTTTAGACCCTAGTTGCAACGAACTCGTGTACCTAACCCCCCATTAATAATACATAAAATAATAAGAAGTACATTGTTAATACATAAAATGAATTCACATGTACTCTCTAAGTTGATCTTGGACATCACTGACATCGGTAAAGAAAAGCATGAGGAAACCGAGACTTATAATTGATTCTCTATAATCGCCAACTGATCCGTCTTGAGCAAGCGTGGTGATGAATGCTCGTTCCTTCTCTGGATGAGACGTCTTTGCCCTGCGGTGGGACAATAATTGGCTGGTATTGTTGTTAAATGAGGATCTTTTCTTCTTTGTTTAGTTTAGTAAGTAATACATTTCTTCGAAATATTTACAATGTCTCTTTAAATTGAAATGCACAAATAAATGACCTACATAATTCCGAATAAATATTTGAATTGACCACCTTTTTTATGAGTTTGTTGGCTTCTGCATTTACGTCACAGCTTTTCTAAATTTGTTCTTCACGCTCTTTAACCCTTATGGGTTGGGCAGATGTCCAAGTTCTTTCAATGGAAGTGCCGGTACTGGCCGGTTTACCGGGATGCGTAGTGTACTGTGTCCAGGAACTATAAAACTCTCGTGAGTAACTGGGTCTATAGTTACTCTTAATTGTATTGTATAGGTATACTGTTCATACATAGTATAAAGTCGTTTTCCACCGTCTGTAGGCTTGGATCTAAACTTCCCAAGCGAGTTTATTGCAGCTTTCATCAATAGATAGAGTGATTGAAGAGGAAGGTTAATACGTATAGAACATCGCGCTACGACCAGCGGGAGCGGAGCAGTAGCTAAAGAGGTAACTAAATACATAGGACATCGCGGGGGTTATAACTAGTAATTGCATACTTATACATCCCGCAGAGGTAATAGAAAAGTGTCATAGTCGTAATATTGCTACGAGTCCGTTGAATAATGCGCTATGACTTTGACCATTGCCAGTAATTCTTATAAAAAGAAAGACAGAAAAATGTTTATTTGACACAAAGCAACAAACAAAAATGTTTATTTCCTCTGGATGTTTAGGCTTTTTCCGTCAACTGAAAGAGCAAACATTAACACAAATATGCATTTGCGATTTCAACTAGCAGATTCTTCATATATTTCCACATTTCTAAATCGAATAAAAACTACAAGAAAGTCCTAAAGTCGGACAAAAAAAAACAATTTAACCGTAAAAGATTGATATCGGTCTGTAACCGTATTCATTCTGTCTTTTGTACCAAAAGTCGACCAAAAAAATTCTTCCCCTTTCCTATAAATATCAATACGCCACATATCTCCGAGGCCCGAGTGCTTTACGATCCAAAACTAGATACAATTTACGATGGAATATCCCCCATATTAGTTACAAGTGGATGACTTCCGATCGATTCGATTATTCGATTATTTATTATGCGATTATCGTTCGCGCGTAATGTGGGATACCGATTTCGATTTACAAGTCAGCGGGCTATTAAAGTTTTTGTTGATTTCTGGTGAGGAAGAAAGTTTGAGATAGGTTTTTATGCACGAGTAATCATTCTCAAGGTATGTGCCTACATAGGTACTACTGGCGGATACTGGGCAATATTTTTGGTAAGCTGTACTGTGAAGGTTGTACACCACAACAACCTGCCTAAAATATAGCGTATTATTCCAAACACTCAGTCGAATTCCTTTTTGGAATTTGAATAAGTGATTGGAATAAGTTTTGTTTTCTATGGGGCAATTGTTTCGCCACGCTCGACTCATGTATAACTTCAAGTTGGATCAAATTAATAATAGATGAAAGCATATGACAGCTTTCAGTTTTGGAGTCCTTATACATAAAGTGAAGTGCAAGTACCTAGCTTGAGCTGACTTCATGAAAATAAGCTAATTAAGCGAAAGTATTACAAATTGCTATATTTATTTTTGTAAACAGACACTCATCAAATCAATGGTACAGTCATTTACAACACCAATTCCACTAGATATGGTAATGTTCCGATAACAGGATTGAAACTTGAGACATCTTTATTCAACCCTTGAACGTCTAAAGCCTGAAGCTAGAAACGTCTGTACGTTGAACATTTGCAGACCGGTTGGCTCAATGTTATCTGGTTGAATTACTTCCGTAAGCTTATATTCCTCTACTTGTTTCATCTTATGTTGTTGTTTACAGTTGATATAATCTTTCACACGGCATTCTTCATCGTCATTCAATCTATACTAATACAATAAAGCTGGAGTTGTTTTGTTAAGGTGCAACCTCCACGGTAGCCCGCCAAATTCAAATTTTCTTACGTTTTTTGCAATTTGCAAGTCAATATTAGGTTTAATGCTGATTAAAGTAAGATTCGCGGGCGTAAGAAGTATGTATTTTCAAAATTTTAACCATTAAAATCAGTAAAATAACTCCATAAGTCGGTATAATTCCAAAATGTCAAGATTTCATGAAATAGTCATTCTTTGGGTTTACCTGGCCCTATGGAGTTTTATTGCTGACTTAAATGGTTATAATTCTGAAAAAACACAATTCTTACGCCCGCGAATTATACTTTAATCAACATATAACTTAATACTAACTTGCAAATTGCAAAAAACGTAAGCAAATTTGAACTTTGCGGGCTACCGTGGAGGTTTCACCTTAAAAGCGCAAATATTTGGAATTACCAGTCGGAAAAAACTTTTTGATATGATTGCCAGGTTCATGAAGATTAGTATAGGTATCATAACATCATGCTAGGACCCATGGGGGCGGAGCAGTAACCAGTGACGTTACTTAATGCGGATGAACAAAACCGGTGAAGTAGCGGGCAGACGATAGTCGTTCTAACACGTCTAGAATATTCCATTCATTGAATGGTTGTAGACGGCCAATTTGGCACAGTCCTAAATTGATTAGCGATATCACTGCCAGTTTATTATTCAGGCGTGAAATGACCATAATCTTATGGCTTTTGTAAGAACGTTTAAGGACAGCCACTCAATATCTGAAAACAATACGTACTTACTTAAACTCACTCCTTTTTCCCATGGGGGTAGGCAGAAACGATAGAACACCACTTGCGATTCTTACATACTCCTTTCACCTCTTAAACGTTCATAAAATAATGGTAAAGATGTGTATCTTTACCATTATTGTATGAACGTTGAAGAGGTGAAAGGCCTGTAGTGTCTATTCCACCGTAGGGACAAGAGCGTAACCTAACTGCACCAGGCATTAAGGATAAGACAGTTATGTCATACAAAGGAGCAACTATAATATTGATACTCTCGTAAAAAAATCAAAATAACTCAACTCATTCAAATCACTGATTAACTTCATGTTCATGAATCTACAAAGTATAAAAGCAGCCCCTCATTCCTTCAAGTCGTTAATCAGTAAATCGACCTTTATCCCAAAGTCAAAGAAACAAAACTTTCTTAAACTCAGTTTAATAATAAAGCAGGTGTCATTAAGCTGAGTAAAAACCGGTGTCGCTGTCACATCTACCCTTGTCACGTTCAAATGAATAATTTCGTTCTTAAATGTGCTATGTAGGTCGGTTGGCTGGATTTGGCTAACGTGTATTGGCTCTGTTTTCTATTTTCGCCGGTCGTCTTTTGTTTTCTGGTCATGGTTTGAAATACTTGATGTAATATCATGTAACATGCTCTGGCCGATATTCTTCATATCTGAAAGGTATGACTATACAAGTCAGCTTTTAAAACTGCGCATATTTCAGGGAGTGAAAGTATTCATGAAGACGAACAACTTTTAATAAGGGACAAAAAGCTGCTTCTTACAATTTGATCATGTTGTAGAGTATTTTTTTAAGATACAGCTGATTATAGTAGTATGTTGGTCCTATAGTAATTGTATTGTTTGGAGAGTACTTTCACCCCATGAAGGATGAGTAGTGTTGTCTTCTAATTACAACAAACAAAATGTACCTAACTCATCATCATCTGCTTAACCTTTTCCCAACTATGTTGGGGTCGGCTTTCCAGTCCAACCGGATGCAGCTGAATACCAGTGTTTTACATGGAGCGACTGCCTATCTGACCTCCACAACCCAGTAACTGGGCAACACGATACCCCTTGTTTAGACTGGTTGTCAGACTTCTTAGCTTCTGACTATCCGTAACGACTGTCAAAGATCTACAAATGACAGCCGGGACCAACGGCTTTACGTGCTTTCCGAGGCACGGAGGAAACTCGCTATGGTAAATGGTCACCCATCCACAGACCAACCTCGGCAAGCGTGGCTTAACCCGGAAGATCGGTCTATGCGGCTGTGATTATTTAGAGCTCCTTAAAACGAACCCAACCAAAAAAAAAATGAACCTAACTATGAAAAGGAATTGTTTATTTACATATTCAAATACTCTGGACCCTTACAGCCTTCGGTCCTTAAGCTTATATCCACTTATATCAACTCCCCAAACTGCTGCGTACAATACACAAAACGAATAGCAAACAACATTAGATTAAGCACAGCAGTTTCTAAACGACTGTCTAATGTTGTCACATCGTTACGCTTCCCCAAAGCAGTTGGTTATGTCCACATTGCACGGTTAATGACTGGCATTACCATGATGGTAATCGGTCGACCCTGAGGCGTGGGAAACTTCGACAAATGGCGAACCTCACTAACAATGGCTAATTATTGCTAAGTTCTTGTTTGAAGTCATCACGTTTCAGGTTACAGGCCAGGGCTGTAGCATTCTGTATACAAAATTATGTTAAGCAATTGTTTTGAAAGAGTATATGAAGTTCAGGGGTGCTTTTAAATGATCTGACGGGCCTGTTGGTCTAGTGGTTAGTGGCCCTGACTGCTAAGCCGGTGGTCGTGGGTTCGATTCCCACCCAGGACAAACTTTGTGTGATGAGCATGATTGTTTGTTCTGTGTCTGGGTGTGATTTATCTATAGTATGTATGTATTTATAAATTATATAAGTATGTATATCAGTTGTCTGGTTACCATAACACAAGCTCTGCTTAGCTTGGGATCAGATAGCCGTGTGTGAGTTGTCCCAAGATATTTATTATTATTATTATTTATTTATCTATTTGAAATAATAAATAATTGACTTTGACGTAGGGTTTGGATCTAATTTAGTTTAAAAATAATGGAAACAAAGAAGTGGAAAGATTGAAGATTTAATACCAAGCAGAACGATAAAATTTACGTGAGGTAATAAAAGTAATAAAACAATGGAAGCCGTAGTTTGATTGCAATATAGTTATGCTACACTCACAATATTCCTTTATATCATAAACTGTCAAAACGAGAACAACCCGCTATACCTTTTACTGTTATATCCTCATTAATTCGAATGAAATAAGATCGTTGTTCAGTTGGACGTCTCTAGTACTACTACTTTGAATATATTCACAGCATTCATATTCTAATACCTTCCATCCTTCCCATTCATCGTAATCTGTTCCAAGGTCCGGCTCTTCACCTCAAACTATAATCCTATTACAGTACTAGGAAACCTTATTCAAGGCAATGCAACAACTTTACACTCATATTCATATATTTGCATACCATAATGTGTAAAACGATGTAACATAAGACTTAAAGTTAAAGTAGTGTTATGAACCCTGTCAGGGCACAGCAACATGGTAATCCTAAAATTAAAAAAAGAAAAAGAAAATAGTGTCACTGTGATTTTCTTCTCCTTCCATCATCAGCCTCTTCTCATGCAACGAAGGCGTAAGCATTGATCACCACTCTTGCTCAAAGTGGAGTTGCGATTTCAGACTTACCTTAATCACAAGTCCAGGTTTCCTCACGAAGTTTTCCTTCACCGATATCAGTGATGTACAAGATTAACTTAGTTACTACATATGAATTGAAAGAGTCACGTTGGCTCATGCATAACAGGCGGGCTCCTCAACAACTAGGCCATCACATTTTACCTAGCGGTCCATCATTTACCCAGCTATTATCCTGTCCAGTCTTCCTTGTTTCCGAAGCTCGCCAATGTTTATTGGGCTATTTGCACTACTTTGGATGCGGCCATGAGTTAAGTCTGTTCGTGGGTGGAAGCAATAAGACTAAAGGTGCAGCTAATACAGCAGGTGTATTCTTAAGGGAATTTGTTTTATGTCTCTTATAGCCGATGCGATTAACCTTAGAGATTATTAGCTTGTACTGTCTCACTACTATTCAACGGCCTCCTCCTCTTGCCAATTATCAAGGAAGCCGACCAAGTCGTCCCGCCATCTCCTTTGTGGTCTATACTGTCCACGTCTTGCCATTTTAGTGCATCAATCTTGGGTTTCTCCGTGCCCACCCACAGTTCGTTCGACTTTCAGCACACAATATGTCCAGCCCAGTTCCATTAAGGCGCTACCCTGACCAAATAACCTTGAGCACTTTTTCCTTTGGCGGCACACTAACGCGGCGCAAGAGATACGTAGAAAATACGCTCAGATTTTAGAGTAAAATCTATATAAAATCAAATTTTCGTGTTTTGAAAAAAATAAAACTAGCATAATGTTCTTTATTAAATTGCCTAATTATTAGTTTAAGTCGCAAATCAAAATAATGTTCACTTTACGAGGAGATGCATGTCAAAAATTATTATTTCTCATTTCTGTAGTTTCGTTATGACCCTATAATTAAGCATTATGTTACTAAAAAGTTAAAAATAAATCTACCATTTTCGAGTCAAGAATGTGTAGAAATTTAACGTATTTTTTATTAGTTGGTATTTCTATTTGATATAGAGAAGTGGGCTCCTAAAAACTGCCCTAAAAACGGCTGCCGCTGCGTTTTGCATGGCCACGCGCCTTAATGCTGGAGCCTCGAAAAATAGGAGTATTAACTAACAAAAGGGAAGACTATACTTTATCTATTCTTGTTATTCAAATAAACACAACTGACATTACAATTTGAATGCATTTAACGCAATCTAAGTATCATAAAAATCGGTAATAAAATTGGAACATTAGCTCTATCTACAATCGGGTTCAATATCAGTATAACCGCAAGCTGAATTTTATTTTAAGTTCGTTGGCGAACTTAAAGTAAAATTCAGCTTGCATTTAAAGTTGCCAATTTAAACAGCTACTCGATAACACACTGTATTTCTTAACCCTAAAGTGCATTTTACAATAATTGGCACCACACTTAAAATCGCCTACGGTTTCCCTAATTTCTATCGAAAGGGACTTTTTATGTGTTTAAAATTTATCTGTACGTCCCTTTGCATCGTAAAATCTTTCATTGCCTTCTGTGGCCACAGTCGTAAAATCCTTTGTAAAAAATACATGACCAAGTTTATAAAATTCTTATGTCTATTTGAGATTCGTAGATGTTTCTATTATTCGGTTTACGACGTCGTAATGTGCCTGTATGGTGGTTTTATGGTGTACTAATGGGATTTAAATGGTACTAACATTTTCTATTATTGTTTCAGGTAATCTTTCTTCGTGTCACTATGGGGAGCTGGTGAAATCTTGTCATAAACGTTCATCTTCTATTAGATTGGCAAGTTTTATAGGTACTCCTAGAAATCTGATGTCCGGCAATTAGTCTTTAAAGACTGGTTAATGCCACAGTACTTCTTGATGGTGAGAATTATTTATTTTCCCTTTTTCTTCTAATAAAAACTCTGAGAAAACGATCGAAAATATGTCAGAGAATAACTAAACACACTTTTGTTAACCTGACCTTTCAACAGAGAGAAAAGTCAACAACCAGCCACAGAAATCACAAAAATAATTCAACATTCATTTCTTCTTACATTGCGGTATGTAGGCGTATCATTACCAACGCCCGAGGCTTATCCATTCTATATTCCTTTTATTCCAATATTTTACCTTCATAACCCATGGTACTTGTACCCCCACGCAAATAGAGAACATCTTTGCTAAACAATTTGCAAATAAATTAGCTCAAGGCAAGTCAGTTAGGCTAACATCTTGGGACATTTTAAGACTGTGAGCTATGAACTATTGTGTAGTCGTTTAATAGGAGTCAAAGCTCATAATAATTTTGGTCAGTTAATATCCAGAACGGGTGGACAGTGGACACTTAAAGACAGAAGCAACTTTTACGCTCATAAAATTGCGAAATAATTACCTTCATATTGAATGCAGAGGTGTAAATAGCCTCGCCATTTTGCGCAAAATTACTGGCAAGTATGTTATTGATAAAGCAACGAAACAAAAGAAAGATGTAGGATCGACTATACACATGTTACTGATTGCCTCTTAATAACTATTACACTATTTAAAAAACTTGGTCATCAAAATATTATCTTTTCTTTACCTTTTAAGGCACCGTTAAGACAAGATCATACGCCTCCACTCTTTGTGCTAGTTCTGAATGTGGCTTTAGCTTTATACATGCCCTGCCTACATGGAATGCCACAAGGTTCTATTCTGGTGCCCGCACTGTTTAAATTAGACATTAATATAACATCCTACTCGGAATAAGACGTGGTGAATGCCATATAATCTGGCTTGTTTATAACTGTGGGTGTGAGGTCTTACGTCTTAATAGTCCTTACAACAGCACTGGTATTTAGCCTAAAAGGCTACTGATTTCTATGCATATGCGAATTTAAAATACTTGATGTTTTGAAATAGAGCCTTCTATTTTTAAAACACCGAGTATAAGAGATGGTACTTCATACTAATGAAATATTTTAAATAGAAAACAGCATTGCATACGCTATATGTACAAAAGAGACGTGTACTAAGCTATACTAACCATTCTGCCATCTACCCGCCCCAAATAAACATCACAAATGCCTGCAAGAATAAAACAATATCCTTTGTTTTTCTTTCATCTTGAAAGCAATTTCCATCTGAAATCATGATATCAATTATCAAGTTTCTCCAGCCCGTTCATTTTATAGGCAAGGCAAGTCTACCCTGTGGCTATGTTGAGGCACGGTTCAACGATCTACTGAGCGTTTTGTTGTGGCTGTAGAATAACTAGGGTTTTTGTTGATACTGAATTTTTACTTGGATCTGGGAGTAAATCACGTGAACCTTTAACCTTAATCTTTTTAAACCACTAAAACTAAAATAAAGTCAAAGCATTTATTTCAATTAGCCCATTTACAGGCACTTTTGAGTTGTCAAGAAGTTACAGTTTAAAGTTGAAATAAACGTAGGTCTCTATGGAAGAGAACAAGCAAGAAATTCCATACATAAAATCACACACTCCACATTATAAAATCATGTTAACAACTTTTAAGAATGTAGAAACTAGTCACAAGAAAGAAAGCGTCGAGGCAGACTACACAAGATGCCTGCCGGGGCTGCGGGTTGTTCGAAAGAGATACCGCGCCCCCGGAACGCAAAGAGCACATGAAGGAATATAGACGGGTTTTAGTCAGTAAAAGTCTGACACTCCCTCCCGCCCCGCCCAGGGCGGGGGAAGTTATTTGATGATTTCCCGTCTATAAAAAAAAAAGACTACACAAGATGGTGAGACAAGCTAGACGAAATTAATAGTCAATCCACACTTACCCTGGACTGAAACAGGTGGAAGTCGAAAGGGGACAACTTTGGCTAACAATGGAGTAATACAGGCTGATGGTAGTAGAATCTAATTTACAGATACTACATACATAAATCATACATTGATATAAAGAACAGTTGATGAATATTTAATTCTACAAAACATAGAAATCTATAAAAAATAAAACATGCACAGACAATAAACGATTGATTGAACATGAATAATTCGTGACGGATTGAAGGCAAAAGTTTATTTTCTAATGCGAAAACTAATAATGTGAAAGTCGTTCGTCTGTTCCTTTAAACAGGAGAACCTCTATTTTCAACCAAATTAATTGTTTTCCAACCTTTGTTTGCTTTGAAAGCAGTTTACCTTTAATTTCGAAGTCAGTTTTAGTTCACCAGCTCGCCTAATGAGGGTTTGGCATTTAGTTGTTTTCCTTTGAAATGTTAACTAGGTCTTCTGCATAGAGCTAGAGTTTGTTTGTCCAATGTTATTGGTATTGAATTCAAAGGTTTTTGTTGATTCTCGGGTTAATTGGAGTAAAATGTCCCTTTTGTTGAATTTTCATATTGGTCGTTTTTTGTGAGTAATGCCTGTTTTTATAGTCTAACATTGTTCATCTAAGTCATCTTATCTCGTATGAAGAGACCATAATTAAAACCTGAAACTAATTCGTCAAAGACGTTTATTTCCGTCAGTTTATCGGTTATGTGGACCTATGATGTGTCACTTATGAAAATTAGTAATGTATGCTATATCAACATACTCTTGTCTAATGGGTGTAAACGCGATTGATGAAAGTTGTGATAGTGGGTTTTTCCTTAAGGAATTCGGAGTCTAGATTTGTGCTCGGTTGGTACTTGGCTAGCGTCATACCTGGGCCTAAAACATACTTGGCGAAAGGAGAGTGGCTACTATAATATGATGTGGTGTCAAAATTCATTTACTATATTTTCATTTTCAATAGGTTTCTACTTTATTAATATTGCACCCAACATTCATATTTGTTATACTTAACAAACTTTATTGTTATTCCTCTACAAACAACCTAACAAGTCTTCCGCAGCAGAACGCCAGTAATCTCTAAGAACCTTAATCAAGCCTTTATTCCTCCCTCGCCTGCCCCGTCTTATCAGCCAGACAAATTATTAAAGGAAGCTCCTATCTTGTTGAGGATCCAACCGGTTCTATTCCCGGTCCTACTTTGTCGTGGGCGAGAACAGCATTCCCAAAACGACCTGAGTTAATTGAGCCTACAATTAAACAGACGGGTTTGACGTATACTCAATGGCTCCTGTTGCTATGGGGAGTATGACTTCTCTTATTTATAGCGCTGTTTTTAATGTAGTACTTGGTAATAGCTTAATGCGTGGTGGAGATCCCGAGATAATTATCTAGATAGTCTTTTCTGATTAATTTCGTTGCGGGATCCAAGACAGGTGAATCGTTTCTCCGGGACTCGACAAGCTCCATTGCCTTGGCAGTCTTCACTGTTGATTCTAACTTTCAGGAGTTGCAGTGGTTGAGAATAGAGTGAATGGCTTGTCTTATCTAACAAAGATCACGATCTAACGATGAACATAGTAAATTCATGGCATTAACCATCTTCCAATAGTTCCAATCAGTTCTGGTAAAATTATTTAGCAGATCATTTCATTCAATTCTGTTCCATTTTTTAATAAAGTCTGGGCTAGTACAATATTTAACATTAGATATTAAAAATACATGTGTCTTGTATGAGGACCTCGTTTAATTTTCAAGTGTCTGCCTAACACGGTTCAAAAGTTACAGACGGACGGACGCACCGCGTTTGATCGACAGCGGAGTTGAAGGAATATGGTTCCATTAGGTACCCTATAGGTACAGAACCCTAATTAAGAAAATAGGTACCTCTTTGCTTCATTCTAATGAAATGTTGCTGAGTTCCAAGCATTAACGACGTTGGTAACTCAAAGCCATGAACACAGGTCGAAGATCACGCTGTAATGAATCTAACAATCTCTTGCACTGATCTTTGCCCTTCTAAACAATACGGTGAAGCATTTTCTTTTATTTTTCAATTTGTACTTAATACAAGTCAAGAAGGCACACTTGGGCCTAAGTGTGCTTTCATGACTTAGCCTTGTACTTCCACCAAAATCACTATACATATTTTAGCGTTAAATGTGTTTAAACTATAATTCTGTCTCTGTCACCTTCTAACAATGTGACAGGGATGATATGATGTTCTAAATACGTTTAGGCACTAAATGTTTTTAGTGATTTTATTGAAAGTGGGCCTTACTTTGTTCAGCAATAAAGTCCTATGTTCACCAACATTTTATCAAATGACAACTGTTCTATATTTATACCATAGGAACCTTATTTAGCCAGTAGCTTCTTATAAATAACTTCATTGCTCCTATTTCTGTCTTTACAGCAGGTTGATGATAATTGTCTTGTGATGTTAGTTTTTGCAGTTATTATGGGTAACTAGTTACATACATTTACAAGTTAATTTTAGTACCATGTACTAGTTTTATTGTGCAATCAATTGGTTTCTATGTGCCTCCGAACGAACGAAGCAAACGAACACACTAACTTTACAAAGATCCCGAATATCAAAAGAAAACTGCAGGGCAAAGGACTCTTCTCATACAGAGAAGGCATGAGCATTGATCACCATGGTTGCTCAAGGCGAATTAACGATTTCAAACTTATATTAAATTATAAGTCCAGGTTTCCTTACGATGTTTCCCTTCACTGATGTCAGTGATGAGTAACGCACGTAGCTTAAGAAAAATAAATATTCCATACTTTTTATCTCTAGCATACTTACAAAATCTCCACAATATATTTGCCTCTGAACATCACACCAAAAATAAATCTCAGTTAGAATACAAAGCTGAAGCACGACGCCATCCAATTTAGCAAGACATCTCAAAAGACATGGTTCTTTCCTTTTTAGTTCCATTTTGAGAAAACAAAAAAAGGGGTTGGAAGGTCACTCTGTAATGGTCGTTGATGCTAAACGTGAACCGCAACGTGCACTACGATGCAGCGATAAGAATTTGCACGATTCTCTGTTGAATTTCGTAAATAAAGCGCTGTATCGCTTTATTTACAGTTAACTTTGAATACTAATTGCTTGATTTTTCGCTGAGAATACAATTTTTCTTGATAATTGGTGTTGTTGTTTCAATAGAAGATTTGGATAGTTACAAGAGGTAATATAATTGTAAAGGTGCCTCTCGTGCATGAGGTTGTGTTTTCGATACCGGGCAAGTACCAATGTGACTTTTTCGATACATAAAATACTTTCTAAGTTTATCTTGGATATCACTAACCTGTGTCAGGAAAACATTGTGAGGAAACCTGGACTTAAAATGTACATTCTGAAATAGCCAATCCACTTTGAACAAGATAATTAACATAAGTCTGAAAGCAGCATTCTACCTTGAGCAAACGTGTGATCAATGATCATGCCATCTCTGTATGAGAAGAGGCTTTTGCCCTACAGTGATATAGTTCATATGTTCATATGTATACTTACGCCTTTTTCCCATTGGGGTAGGCAGAAACCACAGAACGCGACCTGCTACGATCCTTACATACGCCTTCCGCCTCATCCACGCTCATACAACTTTCGTAACCGGCGTGCTTGTATGAGACAGTAATAAGCTGGTATTATTATATGATATTTTTATTATTTGCAAGAGTTTTATCTTTTGTGTATTCTTTCACAATTGTTTGCTGTGGCAGTGTAAGTTTTGCTGTTTGCATTGTTATCTTGTGTAATACTGGTATAAACGAGTTTGGTTATCATTCTATGGGTACAAATAATGCAGATGTTTAGCTCTTCGCATCACGTTCCTACAATATAACGTGATAGATAAATGTTGTGTACTTTGTATACTTGAAATAACTGCTTAAAATTCCTTAGAAAAGGTGTATTTATTTTAGAAATATTTAAAACATTTAAGATTATTTTCTACTAGTTTATGCCCGCGAATTCGTCTGCGTGATTATCGGTTGTCTGTAGGGTTCTAATTGTTTTATATAAAACTCAAATTTTCTACAAAATCAGTAGCCCAAGTTATAAGTTTATAGCTATATACTATAGCTGTGTGATTCTGTAAAAATTAGTCCAGGCGTTTCGGAGATTTACCGGAACAAACACTCAGATGGATAAAAAATAAAAAAGTTTCTTGGGAATCATTTATTCATACTTACATACGTAAAGAGCGATTATTTTTATATGAATTACAAACACCTAATTGTATTTATTTCTATACATGTGCAAACGTTTTATACCGAGAACAATTTTTTACTCCCAGTTAAAACCTAATTAAAAAAGGATTAAGATTAAATTGTAATTACCAAGAACAATTATGCTTTCGAGAATTCATTAACAATTCTGCAAAACCTTGGATTTATACTAATTGTATCTGAATAACCCGTTACGAGTAAAATATCATTTTAGATATGAAACAATTACAAACTAGAATAACATCTATTCTATACAGATAAATTAAATTAAATTGAAATGTCTGTTTGTCATGTTAATATTTTTTTTTCAAAATCTTACTTCCTTCCTACTCCTACTAATAATCTTATAAATGTGAAAGTTTGTGAGGATGTTCGTTAATATTTTACGCTTAAACGGCTGAACGGATCCGGATGAAATTTGGATTTGACATAGATTGTAGTATGGAATACATAGACTACTTTTTATCCCGGAAAAATGTACGGTTCCACGTGGGTTAATATATCAATTTGACGTGAATGGAGTCGCGGGCAATAGCTAGTACATAAATGTTTTAAAGTCCACATTACGCAAAAAAGCAATATTTAACATTTTTGTCTGTCTGTTCCCCCTTACCTCCGAAACGACTGCACCGATTTTGACAAGAGTTTCAGCAGAAGATAGCTGGTGTAGGTACCACACAAAAAAATACTTCATGATAACTCACACGAACGAAGCAAAGTCGCAAGCAACCGCTACTTTAATAAAATATAAACGCAGAAAATTATTCCACTGTCAGTTCAGTTTTCATTTCGATAATTGGAATAAATCCCCTAAATGTATTCATGAATATAAAAGCAATTTACTTAAAAGGAGAGACTATATTATATTCAATATCTAAAATACATAGGATCATTTCGGTTCCCAAGGGTTATTCAGGTTCTAGTACTTACAGCTCTTTTGCTCGTGGCATCCAGTATAAGACCCATCTTTATTATTGAAAATCTAACTTCTGCCCGCGAAATCTTTGTGTGTAGACTTCAGAATTAAGTCCTTAATTATCAAAAATGGGATAAATTGTATATGTTAAACTAGATCAATGTCTTTAAATGTGTGCCCTTCAGATAATTCCTTTCAGCTGTTTAAACGTGAAAGTGTAACACTTAGAAGGATAGGATAATAGTTTCAATACATTATCATATCAAGCAAACAATGATGTGGTATCGGGATTATCTTTCCATTCACTTGTTCATTCATCTGTCCATTCCGCCCTCGTCAAAGACTGTCAAGTCTTGACAGAAATTAGTAATATTCCCTCAAAATAAGGTTGTATATGGCTTAGCAAGCCAGAGCCTCTAAAATATATACTCAACGTGCCATTATATCAAAGTACCCCGGGTACATATTTTCATCACAAAAGCGTAAACAATTCGAGGCATCCAGTGGAACAATTCACGGAATATGATCTTAAGCATGATCTCAGGTTAACGGTGTACCGTATATCTCTTGGAAACGCCGAGCTACCAAAATGTTAATGTCGCCATTACCATTTATATTTTAGAGGATTAATCTTGAAAGCCAACACTTAGCGCTGTTTGGATATTTGCGTATTTTCCACTACATTTGGGACGAATATTTTAACTACACAGCTTTCTTCTACATCTTAAATAGTTGGTCTAGAAAGAGTCAATACATTGTGGAAGTTGCAATGCTATTGATTGCAATAGCATTGCACCTTCAAAAATTTATTGACTCTTTATGATGGAGTTAACCTAACCTAACTCCGAGCTGTTACTGAGAATTTCCTAGAAAAACCCAATAACACTTTTTTCTCGACCCTGGAATCGAACCCAAGACCTCTAGCGTAGCAGTCGTGCTTAGGACCACTAGGCTAACGAGGCAGTCCATATAGCCGTAAGTAAATTTTAATATAATAACCGGCAATCTATTTTTCAAAAAAGCAAATTATAAATCTGTCCAGGGCTAAAACAACAAAAGGCTTGTAAATTAATTAGCGCAGAAACTACAATGGAGGGAGTGGGTTCGATCTAGGCGCGGCACAAATGTTAAATGAACGGAATGCCCGCGTTAACCTAACGATGATGAATGTAGGCCAATTTGTTAGTGCCACTTGTGTGCATATTTTAATTTAGCAGTTTGACGGAAATTTTGCTTTCGTTTTTTATGACCAATGAGAAAAGTGAAACTAAAATTGCTCTTGAACAAGCAAAGCTTACTTCCAGTAAGTATTAAATACAATGCGAGTTTTCTAAGATATAACCTGAACCTCATGTGAAAAAAAGGAGTTTTTATATTTTTTTAATGGTGGGAATTCATCAAGTGACTTCTTCCGCTCTGGGTGGAGCGAAAGAAAGTGTCAGACTTTTACTGACTAAAACCCATCCGTGTTTCTCCTAATGCCTTTTGCGGTTCAGGGCAGCGGTGACTCGTTCTAACAAATACCTCAACAAAATGACGCCCTGAGGTTGTTACTGTAACCCCCTGTCAAGGATCTCCCTGGATCCCCGACGTAAGTATGGGAAGGATTGTCAAAGAATATTTGAACACCAAGGTTCAATATGGCTTAACCAGCCACAGTCTTTACATTACGAAGAAGTAGCCAAGACAAGCCAAAAGTGGAGGCCTAATCATTTTATTCAAATTGATCAAAAGACTTCAAAGATGAAGACACACATACCATCACGCCTGTATTCCCCGAAGGGTTAGGCAGAGGTGTGCCAATGAACACCCACAATGTTCGCGCTTAAGACCACTAGGCTAAGGAGGCAGTTCCACTAAAAAAGAAGAAGAATCAAATGCAACTACACAATGGTATGTAGTACATGAACCTTGAAATAACCTCTGACTTCTATTGTTTTACAATTCATGCGAATCTATTCAGCTTGAACACCACATATTTATATCCCAGAGGAAAATATTTTTGGGTATATGACTCAAACGGCATTTACTCAGTACTAAATAAGGTGAGTCTTAAAGTAGTTAGTGTGGGTGTTTAAAAATTGCCAAATTGATGCGAATGAGAGGAGTTATGAGTGCACATGCATGTGGGTTTTAGCATCAGTCAGTTTTTATTGCAGAACAGCGCGTTCGTTAGATCTTCAAAATTGGAGTGACTCGGCGCTTTCTTACGCAGAAACCTTTTTTTTTTCTTAAGAAGTTGCCTTTGTTACTTCTTATAACATCAGCCATTTACCAGTGAAAGCCTCGCCAAATTTGCTCCAGCCGTTTCGTAGATGACCCGTCACTAGCAATAAGACAGATAGACACAGTTTTATTTTTTTCTATTTGTATTACAAATAAACACTTCAATTTTATTTCTTAGCATAGATTGCAAGCAACAGCATTCACCTACTGGCTATGTAATTTATTCTCCAAGTCCCTTAGACGCCCAAGATAACTCGCCTAAGAATAAACCTTCCCAGAAGTTTATTTCTAGCTTCTAACCTGGAACTACATTTATCATTCAATTAACTCGGCTAAGTCTTATTGCGGCATCGCAGACAAATGCTAAGCCAACAAAGCCTTTGCAAAGTCAACATGTTTTTACTGCGCAAGAAGGCAAAATTTTTCCAATTGCCTTTATCTCGTACTAGCTTTTATTCGTGGCTTCACCCGCGTCAAATTTGATATTATTATCCCACGGAAACCTTAATTTTTTTCGAGATAAAAGGTATCCTATGTGTTATTTATTCCACACTACAATCTTTCTCAGTTCTAAATTTAATCGGGATCCGTTCAGCCGGTTTAGCGTGAAAAAGTAACAAACTTCCATCCATCACACCACAAACTTTCGCATTTATAATATTAGTAGGATAATAGGATTATAGTAGGAACATAAGTAGGAAGTAGGATAGGATGTGGCCAATAGCACTCTGCGATAACGTAGCTTCCAAGGGAAAGAATTTTCAGAATCGGAGCAGTAGTTTTGGTGATTAGCGCGAAACAAATGACAACTCTTCAACTGTTACGCCTATCGTTGACTTTATACTAGACCAGTTTCTGCCTGCGTCTTCATCCGCGTGAAAGTCGCTTATAAGTAGTACCATAGAACACGCCTATGATACTTGACAATACTGTAGCTTTCTATGAGTAATAATTTTTGTAGTCGGACCAGAACTTCCAGATTCATCATCATCATATCAACCGTAGGACGTCCACTGCTGGACATAGGCGTCCCCCATAGATTTTTAATAGGATCGGTTGGAAGCGGCGTGCATCCAGCGATTACCTCTTACAGACAATTTTACCTCTTTATAATAATATATTATTAGTATAAATTCAAGTCATCATTTCTGTATCTAAGAACCAGCTAAAAACTCCATGATTTCTTTTGATTGATTTGTAGATGAATCTCTACGTATTGCATTTAAGGTTCGGCTCAAGCTAAGAATAAAATCGTGAGTAATCCATCCACTCCTCATATGGAGCTGCAAGTGACAGGAAGTGCAGGTACCTATATGGGTAAGACTCGGCACTCTCTGACCACCCTGTAAGGAAACTAGAATGAGGATAATGTATGCAGGTGCGTGATTCATATATTAAAAGTATGTATTAAAGTATGGAGTTGTTTACAAACGATGATCGGAAGTGAATATTTATATGGATAATTCGATTCCGTTTTTCATTTAACCTTCCGTGTTTACGTAAATATAAAGTCTTGCCATACTTCTCCGATGATATTTTTTGTAACGTTGTTTGTTTACATTGGCTGAGCTCAGCATTTTAAGGGTTTTTTGTTTACTATTGGGTGGCACACAAGCCGACGGCCCACCTGATGTTATATGGTCACCGCTGCTTATAGACAACTACAGTACCAGGCGTTGCAAATGCGTTGCCATTCTAGACATAAAAAAGAAATGTCTCATGTGCCTGTAATTACACCGGCACCTTCTAACCGTAACACAGGTATATAGATATGGTGGTAGTACTTCCCCGGACGAGCTCTTTCACAAAGAGCTTTACTACTACTAAAGTTACCAAGTTACCGTCTGTTTGTTACCTCGTCACGACGACAAACCCACTGAACCGATCATAACGAAATTTGACAAAGAAGTAGCTTGGGAATTGGATAAGTTAAGTACATAAGCTACTTTTTACTATCCACAATCGGCGGGCAAAAGCACAGGCAAAAGCTAGTACCGTACTTAATCATTTGAAGTCAGCACTAGACTGTTAGTCAAATTAATTTTTATTACGTTTTCATTAGTCACAAAATACTTGACGTAATGAAAAGTCAAAGGTGTAGAGTTTATATTACCATGTGCGATAGGTCATGACTCTACTTACTACTTGGAAGTATTACAGCAGAAATACATATCAGTTATAGACCTCATTCATCCAGAACACGACCTTGTTCGCGGTTATCAACTTACGGTAAATTTTACGACTTTATTGTATGTGAAGACTAGGTAAATTGTGATAAGATGATAACATTCGCAAACCCGCAAGGCAAGCCCCCACCAACTACACCTAGCCACTGCGAGGCCAGTACGCCGCGCGCTTTGCCCGCGGTCGGACGTATCGCGCGTTCCATTAAATTAATACGACCACCGAATAGGCAAACAGGATACTCCGCATTCGGAATAGTGATGAGAACAAACAATAGTGACATTCTTACTAAAAAAGGAACCCTTTAAATAGTGCCGTCAATAACTTACTAATTGATGTGAATTCGCTGACCTTGAAAGTCGACTAGAAAAATGGATTAGTCACAGTTTTTTTTTTTTGTGTTTATTAATCGAGCGACAATGATCGAGATAAGTGATTAAGTTGGAATAGAGATGGGATTCGTGTAATCGACTAAATAGTTTTGTTAATAGTGTGGGAAGTGCAAATTGTTAAAATGACAATGTTGGCGGTTAAGAATTTTTTCATGCCTGAAAAGAGAGTGGACTCTCCGAGATTTTCGAGAATGCCTGAGGCATTGATGAGGTCCATAAGACGACGCTCTTTGAGAGTGAAGAGGACCAAGTCGTTGGTCCTAGTGAACGAAAAGAGGAAATCCGGTGAGTGGTAGCGTATGATTCTTCTTTATTTTTTGTTTGTTTTATATTGATACACATGTTTTAAACTTATGTGAACAAGTGTAGTCTTTGAATTTTATGTTCCACTCCACGTTTTATCTACACGTCATTAATTTTTAATACTTTTTTAATTTGTTTTAGATTGACTGTAATGTCAAAATTTATAGATACATACATACTTACATACGTTTATCATTTAGATTTTTAATCAAGTAGCAATACATTATTATGTTTTTATACGAACAATTCTGGAAAAACGACTTCTTTTTTCTAAAAATGTGTAACGATGTCGTCACGGTGTACTGTGTACAACGCTCATTAAGATAATAACAGCTCTTATTTTACTCAAACGAATTTCTTTGGCACAACTAATAGCACCTTTTGCCCAGTAATTAAAACATTCTAAGGCAACATTAAGTAATTATCAATTTGAGCTACTTCGAAAAGCTTAACCCATTTATTGTTATTTTTTTGCTATAATAGTAGGTTCATTATTACGTGAATTTTATACCTGTATATAAACTAGCTTCTGCCCGCGACTTCGATCGCGTCAAATTTTGACATATTATCCCACGGGAACCGTAGATTTTTTCGGGATAAAAAGTATTTATATGTTATTCCACACTACAATCTATCTCTACGCCAAATTTCATCCAGAACCGTTTAGGCGTTTAAGCGTGGAGGAGTAACAAACATCCATCCATCCATCCGTCCATCCTCGCAAACTTTCGCATTTATAATATTAGTAAGTAGGATTATCACTTGAGAACGGCTCGACTGACATGCCAAATTTTTTAATTGCGTTTGTAATTGTCAAGCCAAGATTTGCATAAAAGAATTTTCGGAAGTTTATACGGTATTTTTGTAAGTCAATCTCATTAACATAATTTTAACGATTAGTAAATTGCACCCGTGTGAAGCCGAGGCTGATAGCTAGTTTTAGATAAAACAGTCATTTACTTTACTCAGAACAGTAGCTCAGTGATTAGAAAACCATTCAGATTGAATTATTCATTGCACGAACACATTTTGCAATACAACGTAATTTTTATTTCACAATTTGCTGTTTAGATTACTCTTCCGTAAAATAACTGCTATTGTTGCCAACGTAATGGCGTAATATTTGTTGTAGAGACGACAATATTTGCATCTTGAAACATTGATAATATTTGCAGTGTACTTAACCGTAGGTAATATCATTTATTACCTCAATCTGCTTAGCTAATAAGAATATGGCTTATAGCAATTAAAAAACAATTGTAATGACGTCTATGAAAAATCCGTTACAATCAAAGACAAATAATGAAATTATTCCAACTGGATTCAATTATGAGGTACTTATTGATATTTGGTTTTAGGTAGTTTCATCTTTATATTCATTAATTGTTATAGGTTCTCATAATTAGTAAGCGTGTAAATATTGTATATTCTAGTTTTTGCCCGCGATTTTGCCCGTGTAAATTTTTCATAACCCTATGTTCTTTTTAATAAAAAATCCCTGTTGGGCTGCGAAATAACGTAATTTTCTATTAGCAAAAGAATTTTTAGAATTGGACTAGCAATTCGGGAGTTTAGCGCGTTTAAACAAACTCTTCTGCTTTATAATATTAGTATAAATAAATAGTGAATTTTAAATTGTGTGACGTTCCTATTAGCAATTGTATTTTCCTTCAGACATTTCATACTACGTGTGGTCATTTAAAGACCTTATCGTCATAACCCAACGTCATTTCACGTGACATCATTAAGCATTGTTTCGTGTGCTTCTATGTCATATTTTAAATGGTCACTGGCCATAAAAATGATCGTAGGTACTCGCTTGTTTTAATAGATGAGCCTATTGTTACCGGCGTGTCCTGCGCTTTGTTGAGCTGCGTATAAATTAAGTGATTTGTGGGACAGTAGGGGAATCGGTTTTGTCAAATGTAGATGATGAGAATCCGGTTTACAATAGGCAAAAAGTACTTAATTGAAGTGGAAAATCTATCGATGAGGAAAAATTTCTTGAGGTAACCTGGACTTTAATTGATGTAAGCCTGGGGACCAATTCTACAAATGTTTAGGAACGGTCGCAGTCTAATCTCGGTCTTAATCTGTTAAAACAGGGTCTCAAGTTTACCTAAATTCTTTGACATTGATTCTCGCTGAGATTAAATGGCGGCTATACTTTGACCGATTTTGATTAGTAGAATTGGCCTTTTGAAATTGCCTTTTTATCTCAGGAACCATGATGATCAATGCTCATGCCTTACCTGTAAGAGAAGTGGGGTTTGCCCTACAAAAGTACAATAAAAGGCACAAAATCTAATTCACGCAAGTTACAAACAAATTCTTCGGAACTGCTACTTAAAATTGGCAATGTAGCGAACCCAAAAAAGTAGAAGGTTGCTCTGCATACCAATTAGGGGCCTACTCTCATTTCTCTATTCATTTTTATCTCCGTAGCAACATTCTACGACTTCACCTTAACATTATAATTGAAGTGCCTGATACAGATCAACAGATTCTCATTACAACTGTTTCGTAGTCTTGTACAATCGTTTGTGTCTCAAGGTTTTTTGCAATGTCTGCTGTTTACATTGTTCCTTTGATCTTTAGTGCGCAGTTGACAGTATTTTTTATATTCATCGACTATAAAATATACTCACATCGTACATTTATGGTTTCTTTTATAGGTCACATGTGGTATTTTGTCTTGCATGTGTTCCCAAGCCTGATTGTTTATCGATACTGTTATTTTGACATGGTTCCCATTTTTGTAAGGGTTTCGTATTGTTGTAGGAATTCTACCTTTACTGCCTCAATAAAAGTCTTATTTTGTAACACAGCATTTCTTTGGATTTATTAGCAAAATATGTTGAATAAGTAACACAGTTCTTTACATTTTATAACTGCTGGTGCTACCAACTATATGACCGTTTTCGTCGCATAACTAATATGAAACATAAGACAGCTATGTTTATTATGAAATATATGAACAATACTGTGTACATTATTTTTAGGGTTGCATGCAAATGAAGTAGATTAAGAACTCAGTTTCCAACCAACTTTAAATGCTTCAAGAGCATCCCTGATAATAAAAATAAAATCGATTCAGAAACAATGTTTGTAAAAATCGACTAAATCGAACTAATGACTATTAGTGATGCCCATAAATTTATAATCTGTTGCACATTCATCTGTGTGTTACGCATGCGTCAAGGCTTGATTAACTTTTAGATCGATGTGTTCAGCGATAAAATCTTTTTATGTAAAGTTGATTGGAGGGCAGACATGCAACGACCGCACGCCTATTGCTAGCCGGTGTGAGCTGTAAAAATTAATTCTGTTAATTGAATTACTTTCATTAATAAATGTCACGTTTGGAGATGGTTTTGATAAAAATAGTTAATGGCTCTTAAGCGACCTAATATTCACACATTTTTAAGTAGATACCAATCCAAATATTTGTTAAAAATAAACTTATTTAATTAACAAGCGAAGGTGATTACACTGTTTACACAGTTCTATTGACATTACATTCTGAGGTTTTATCATTATTCAACAAAGCAAATATTTACATAATTTATTTTGACTACGAATACTGAGCTATTATTAAAGGCACACAATCATTTATAAAAAACTTAAGCCGCCATAATTAATGTAATAATTGAAGTGCTATAAAGGAACTACGTAGGTACTTATAATTGTTATCTAAGCCATAACAATAAAATAGGCGCATTTACATAAATAACTTAATAAAAATAGTTAACAGTAAAAAATCGACTAAAACGTCTATTTCCGCTAACGGACAACACTAATTATTAGTAAAATGCACCTGGCTAGCGCGTGCCTACCTAAATGTCACACTTGACGTTATAAAGCCAATTAAACTTGACCCTTTTTATAAACAACGACTTACCATAGTAACAAGTCCTTTTATATCGGTTTGGTAATTTCTGAACGGACATTCCCGCGTTAATTTAATTATCGAACGTGCTAAGCAAAATATGTACGTTTTTTTAATATTATTAAGTAAACATTTTAAATACAAAAATGTTTGGAATGCCAGTGTTTTCTTTTTTTATAAGTTTAATAACTGTCATAATTGAACTGACAGAATAACAAAAAGTATTTAATAAATTCTTCGCAACAATTTTATTAAATGATTTGAATAATGTGAGGAATGGTGGAATTTTGGCAACGTTTGACAATATGGAACAAAGGAATGGACATTAAATTCTTCAGCAACATGTTTTTCGTACTGAGATGTTTTCCCACATATAAATACTTGCAGATGCGCCAAGTGAATCACGTGTTTGGACTTCTGAACTTGAAGATATTGCACATTAACACATATATAAAAAGTTTATATAGGTATCTACTTAAGAACTGACATCGCCAATGTTGCCAGACCCAAGTCATTTTAGCAGGGCTGATATTTTTATAATTTTAAGAGAAATACAGTTAAGAAGGTAGGTTAGGAAAGTAGGGGAAGTTAGGCTCGTTTCAATGCTGGACCATTTTACCTGACTGCGCGACGCTTACAAATACAGTTCAGTGTCAGGATCAGCCTAAGTGTGTATGTATGTTTGTTCCTTTATGGCGCTCTACAGACTAAACGCTTGGACCGATTTTGATGATTCTTACATTAATCGATTCTTCTTGAGAACGTCACTAAAGACATGACAGTAATCAAATTTAACATGACGACGACCAGACGCCATATTGTGAAATAGAAGTAGGTACCTTACTCACTTACGTTGTAGTGGATGTTGGACCATTAAATACGTAAAATATATTGGTAAGCATTACTAAAGTTTTTTGCAATCTTATAAGCAATCGAAGATTAGACAATACTTTGTCCAATTCTTTTGTTGTTTTCGTGCAAGAATCATTACTTATTTTGCTCTAACTCAAAACTATTTTCAGCAACCTTCTAGTATTTGACCTTACAACATGTAACCTTGATAGTGAAATAAAAAAAAAACCATGTAAAACCCACGGCGACACGACCTCGTGCGAAACGCGCCAGTCAGAACGATTTTTTCTTCTTCTATTTTTAAAATTACGAATTATTTCGACGCCAAACCCAATCGCGTGGGAATAAATATTAGGTATTGTTGCTTGTTGCGTAGTTTACCATTGTTTTAAGTAATTTCTGTAACGTGATTGTATATACCTACCTAATTATATTTTTATTGTAGGTACAAATTAAGTAAAAACTCTTTGAACATTTTTTATATTCGTTGTAGAAATTCATTTCAAACGCGTTAACTTACTTCTAAAGTCTGCCCTTCGTCCTTCTTTAGGACTGCTCCGGTCCGTGTGTCGTAGCGCTATTTTATATAGGTAGGTACTTTTGGCCTATACTATTTCTTAAAACACTTTTTGAAATCTGACTGCTGGTTCCAGTCATTAGCGCCTTGAAACAAACAATCAAAAATCTTTTCACCTTATTATGTAAATGTATAATAAGCTATATATTTCAAATATCTCTACACAAATAAGATGTAGGAGAGTACCTAATATTTGTACCTATAAAGTTCTGGTACATTTATAGGCAAAATATTCAGAGGAGGGGGAGGAATAAATGGTACCTACCGTAGGTACGACACCAACCCATCACCCCACCTCAAATTGACACGCTAAAGATAGTTTGCCAAATCTTATTTCTGTGCAAATCTGGCACTCTGATGGCTTGTCTCGTGCATATTTAACATCTGGTGGAAAAAGCTACTGAAAATAAGATAAACAAAAAGAAAGATAAATATTATTGTGATGATTTTTGTTTAAATATCTGTCTGCACTGCCCACAAAACAAAAGTATATAACCACCCCCAATAACAATATGCCAAACCATAAACTAATAAACGCCAACAACCTGGCAGGTAAAAGCTAACCAATATAAATGCAAATTGCCCATCCAATCCAGTGACCCAATATGGGGGGGAATTGGGTCAGAAGTGGCAGAGTGGCAGAACAGGTCACTGGATCCCGTCCAATTCCTCGCTCACTGCCGCACCCCTTTAGCGCCAACCTTGAATTTAAATCGACCTCTTTCACCTCTGGAAGTGTCTCCCAATTTTCACTGAACGGTTATGGAGACTGTTAGAGTTAGGGGTAATGTTCTGGATCATTGTTATAGGGCTCTTGGCAGCCTAATGGAGCGTGTGTTTGTTCTTAAAAGGTTTGGCGTAATGTAGGGTAACAAGGTTCTTAGGTGGAATGTGTTTTTAGTCCAATTGATTGACTAGTAAACTTCAGCGTTCTGACTTCATAGTCACCTGATAGGTACTACCGCCTTTTTATTTACACATACATTCCAGCCACGTCTGTATTCCCAATAGGGTTAGGCAGAGGTGTACCAATATACACCCACAATTCACCCGTATGTTTTTGGTCCCATATTTTTTTTTATGATGGAAAATCATCGAATGGTAATCAGAAGAGAGTGTCAGACTCTTACTGACTAAAGCCTAACCGTGTTCCTCCCAATGCCCTTTGCGTTCTACCAAGTTCCGAAAAACTGACAGACACTACCGCGCTATGGTAGTAAAATGCAGAGCGGCGCGTTGCGCTGTGTGCGCCCAAAGCGAACAAACTATCTTCTAAGACACCAGATTGCACATGTCAAAGATTTTGGCTTCAGCTCAAATCAATTAGCTTGTATGTGATATGTTTTCTTATGTCATTTGTTTTTTTTCTACTTTCTAGACAGGGTGTGTCTGTACACACAGACACATACCCCAGAAGCGGCTGTACACACACGTGTACAGCCGCTTCTGGGGTATGTGTGTGTAAGTGAAGCCAAATCCCAGACAAAAGTGAGACTGATGGCACATTTCCAGCCCAATGGTTCCAAGCCATGTCAAATGTTTCTTTCTACAAAGTCTATCTAATATTATTAAAGAGAAATGATTTATGTTATTGTTTGTAATGGATAAAATAAAAAAACCACTTAACCGATTTTAGAAATTGCTCCAAACATGGAAACATTTAAAAAAAAAAATTGGCTTCATTGCCGGTGAGTATCCCGGGCTATATAATATTTTCAAAAATTGGTATTCGCTAGAAAATTCCTTAGAAAGATTGCGGGCAAAAGCACTAGCTTTAAGCGTGCAAAATTGTTGGTCTTTAAGAGGTTATCTCTCGAATGATTGATCCGATCACATAAAAATATTTTACTAATAGAAATTCACTCATTACCGAGTGCCATAAGATGGTATAGGTAACGTAAACGAAGTCGAACGCAGAAAATAGTGAATAATAAAACAGTACCATTGATCTTTCCCCTTACTTCCAAACTTCATTCTTGCAACTAAGACAAACGGTATAAGAATAAAAGCCCGACTATTAAGGCACATAGACAGACAGACACTATCGAAATTGCAAAAGTTTCGCGCCGAACTCATAATAAATTCATTTAATGTCGGCTTACACGGGAAGCTGTTGCATCAACACAAGTTATGAGAGGCAGAGGGAGCGAATAAATAGGGATCAGAGTTTTACGTGGTATATGGTACAAGAGATAGCGTTTTGGATCCCTAAAATGTTTACAGTGCTAAGAATTTTTACTTATGTTGACTAAATGCAAGGAAAGTCAGAAAATATTGAAAAATCCTACTTTCTACTTAGCTTTATAAACGCGAAAGTTTGAGAGGATGGATAGATGCTTATTACTTTTTAAAACTTAAACGGCTGGACTTCGGAATTAGCTAAAATTTGTCACACATATTGATCGAGCTCAACTCGGATAATTTTTATCCTGTTTTTGTGTTTACGTGGGGTAATAGTAAGGGGTAATAGGAAGTATACACAAACGAAATCGCAGGCAGCAGCTAGGCAGTAAATAAGTTGCGATCTGAAGCCTTCAATATTTGATTTGTTAATATTGGTGATGACAACATAATGTGATCACCATTCTGTTTGCCAAACGTAATTATGAAAACGTTTATAAGAAACATTAATGTCACTGAGAACATTCATCATTATCGTAAAACACACCTAAAGCCACTCGTAGTTAGGACGTCTGAATGTCTGACAAAACAAACATGATAATAAAAATAATATACGAGTAATTGACGATTGCACGAAGTACCTACTCAACAAATTTGCCATTTGTATGACAGCACACGCAATCGAGGGTCGAGCGATGACCGCGTAATTGAACTGCACCTAACATAACAGGTATAAAAACCACTTCTTACGTATTTTTCATATCATCGTAATCATTTTCTTGCCTGGGATTCTTCTAGTTACGAAGATATCGACAGTCAAAGTTACAACTTTATTTTACGTTTTTTACGATGACAAGGTGTTAAATGTTATTACAAAGTTCCCTGTACTATTAGATACACCCGCAAGCGCGTGTAAACAGTGGTTATGCTCATCCAAAAATTTAAGTCATTTCCTAGTAATAAATTCTCAATGTTACTTTAGTTTGATGGGTAGGTGATGTGTCTTCTTACACCCTTTTTTTTATTTGCTTATTTTTGTGTCCCTTTGCCGGGCAAAGGCTTCTGTTTTCAAACTCGATTTTGTGCAGTATCTGGCCAGGTTTATCCCGCCGACCCGACTTTGGCCGCGAAGTCCTCTTTCAAGCGTTAGAATGAGTTTCATCTTTGCCCATATCCGGATTTTTTTTACACAATAAAAATCTACAACCAAACAGGACATGCTATACAGAGCTAAATCAATACTACTTCTATTTGATAAACAATCGCTTCCTCTCCTCACTTTGATCTCTTCCTGCCAAGACGAGCGCGCCTAACAATTTATTGGGGTCAGCACAAGGGGCTTACGTTATTGAAAAGGTTCTGCAACATACTGCGGTGTGCGTCCGGATGAGTACGACACTCCCGGGATCAATAACTGGAGCAAATATGGCTGATGCGTGATCGTAAGTAAAGAGTTCAGGTAAGAATGCGGATAGCACTGGCTTTTTTGTAACGTATTGTTGCTTGTTATTGAAGTATTTTTCTCGAAATTTTAAGCACTGCCTTTAGACGGTTTATCGATAAAATTAAATATTTTTGCATGTTGTTAAAGTAATTTTCTCGAAGAATAAAATTAAATATTTTTGTTAAACATACATATACATAAAGTCACGTCTTTTTCCCATTGGAAGTAGGTAGAAACCACAGCACGTCACATGCTACGGTTTTTAAATACTCCTTGCCGTAACGCAAAGAACGAAAATACTGAAATTACGATTAAGAAAAAATTAAATTTGTATTTTTGTTACATTTAGCTTTAGTTTATCGATAAAATAAAATCGTAAATGCATCGGGTTAGCAGTTGGCACTATCTCAAGTGTATAACTAAGTTTTATCACACCATAAAACAAACATAGTTGCAAATTGCAATAAATAATACACTACAGTAAAAAAACAAACAACTTGTATACAAACAAAACGGCGTCTGCGCAACTTAATCGCAGTGATGTAATCGATAAAATCTACAACACTCGTCATATCGAGTCACTACGAACAGTACAATACAAACTAGTGATGTGACTCACATGTGACATTGATTTTGACCTCACCTTGCATTGTCATTCTCAGTGCAGTAGCTGAAACGTAAGCCTTTAGGTATACCTATTGTTAGGTATTACAACGTAGTATTTTTCTATGGTGTTTAGTTTGTAAACAAAATAAACAATACAAAATGCATGATGTACACATACGCCATTTGAATTTTTTGTGATCAATATACTTACTTACTTTAAATGTACCTAAATGAAAATCAGCGTGATGCCATAACAGTATTTAGATTTTATTTCTAACACAAATTAAGTATTCGATTGTCCAATTAAATCAAATTACATACTTGCAATGATCGTACCATTCGTTTCCAATTTGTAAAGACCAGTGAAATCTTTGAAATTAGTACACAAATTATACAATTAGTTACGAAATATTCCCCAGATTTCACACGCGTTTTATCGATTTAAACATAATTTAAATCGAATTGAAGATAACCTTTTCAAGTGACCGTTACAAATTGGCGTATCTGACAAGAATCTGTCATTTTAAAAATCGAACGTAACGGTAAGCCTACATCAATGAAAACGTTTGAAAATAAAAACCAGCCAAGCATGAAATTTGAAAAAAGAAGCAACCCATCCTAACGGAATAGTGCCGTTCCAATTTTGAAAACTTTAAAACCAAGAGAGGAGAAAATGGGTCGCAGATAGTGCTGTACAACGATAATGGAAAAATCGGGATTGTAACACACGTAGGGTTGTGTGCAATTTAAAAATAATACATGAATAAAATAATAGAATGATAGAATTTCTTTATCGAACTTTAAAAAAAGCATTTAGACTTTTTAAATTTGCAGCATAATTAGAACCTTATCAAGAAAAACCTACTAATCACTCTCTCGGAAACAAATTTTCATTTCGCTACTTACACACATATTCAATTATTATTTTTTATTTCTTTCCATGTTATATGTAGGTATATGACGTGTACGTCATTTACTGGTTAAAAATAACATATGAACTAACAGAGTAACTATAGAGTTTCTAATCTTGCCCATTCTTCTCCATACAAAACTACTTTTGGAAGAGGCAACGAGATTAAACTTTTTTCTTGTAAATTACATTCAAAAGTGCTTTTTAAATGTCTAATCGAAACAAATGATCCGACGTTGTCTTTATACAAAACAATAACCGTAACACTAAACCGTAACATTAGAATTTAATACAAAACCGTAACGGGAATGCTATCCTCGACACATTTACCAACACTAGCGGCGCAGTGCAATCGGAAAAGCCATTTGCGAAGCACAGAGGTCGGCGTCGTCGCCATGACAGGCGACCCAGTTGCACCGTCCCTTTTTATAACTACAATAGAAACTCGTTAAGTTTCTGAAGCTAGGAAATTGGTTGTAAGTCATAACTTTCTGCTGTGCGGTCTTCAAGATGTGTTTAGTATTTTAAGTTTTATTCTGTTCAAGAGTTTTATGCGTTGTGCAGTTTATGAAGTTTCTGCTAAGTGATATGGTGGGCAAAGTCGGCTTTTAGGACTTACGATTCACTGAACACAGACAAAAGTCATTCTGTAATACTTACATCGATTTGTCATAAAATAGGAGATCATCGTCATCATCTTCCTGCCCTTATCCTATGTCACTTAGGGTCGGCGTAACACGTATTCTTCTTCCATTCCGTCGTGTCAACCGCCATGATGTCACTGACTCCTTTCTTTCTCATAATTTTTCACAAAATCCATCCATATTTCCTTCGGCCTCTTTCTCTACATCCACAAATCACTAAATAGGAAGTGCGAAGAATGTTATCAAAAGGAGAACGAACGTGCCTTTCGGCAATGTTATTTGAAAATAGAATTTCATCTCGAATCTGAAGGCGTGCCCTATCACAAACTGCAACAGCATTGCAAATTGACGCATTTTAGTGCGTAAGTAAACGTTACGCAAGCCGTCCCGTCGATATGAAAGCAAATAAACGCACGACGGATACTGAAAGTACAGGAAGTCAGGGTTGACACGTATATATTCTAACATTTTATAGATTATCTTGATAAGTACTAGCTAGTACGTTTAGTTTATCTTGCATGGTATTAAGTGACAGGATGCAATCAATCTACTTTAGATATGATATAGGAAAGGAAAAGAGAGAAATGGATATCCCTTACGACTTACTGTTATATTTAAGGGCTTGCAATTTTTTGCAGGCACCTTGAAGATAGGACTTAACATTTTAAGAGAGTTTCCAAGGAACCCTAATTATTGTATGAGTTAATGAACGTTTCATTGAGAAAACAAGAAAAAAACTTAACAAATTCGAGCTCAATTTTAAATATTTTGGGAATAAGAACTATACTATAGAATATAGATAGTTAAAAAACCTAACAGCTTGCTATTACGTGACTTTACAAGACAAGTAGGCATACTGAACCAAACACTCCTTCAACTGACAGCAATTTATGGCACCTAAAATTAAACAATTCAACCCGAGGGGGCTAAGTAGAAAAGTCGTATAAATAACCATATTTTCTTCACATTTTTAATATAATTTCATTAACCTCCCTGCTGTTTATAATCCCAGCTTTGCCTCTTAATATAAACAGATTGCATGCCAGCCCTAACTCAGATGCAACCGACAAATGAAGCGGGATATTGACCGATATTAACATATAGATAGGTATCTATAGGTACCTACGGGTTACAGTCTCTATGTACTGTGACTTTGAATATGGAGTTATACATAACAATAATATTCCTGTATTTAATACAGTTAGGTATGATTTTACTGATATGTAATGACTAGAGATGTATTGTGCTTTTGTCAGAGATCTATAGATGTTTTTAGAACTATCGATATTTATTTTAGAGTAGGCATTTTCATTTATTTAATTATAAAATTGTGTTCTCGCTTTAGTTCTATTATTTTTCCTAGAGAGATCAGAATTAAAACCAGATTGAAAAAAACTCACTTGCCTCTTACTTCAGACTTCTAAATAAGCCAGAAACAAGTACAACAATGATTAAAAAAACGAATAACAGAAGCAACGAGTGCATAACAAGCAACAAAACAATACAAGTTAGTTTGATTCCCATACATTGTCTATTGAAACAGAAAAAGATGAATGGAAATCCATTCAATCGACACTATTCTCTAGATCCGCGTACTACTTACGTTTTACACTCTTTCTTAATGGGGTGAACAGAACTGTAGCTTTTACATTCAATTAGATATAATATCTGTTGAAAGAGAATTCAAAAAGAGCGACAACATTCGCGGGAGAAACCTGTAAATGTTCTTTCTACTCATTTAAGTCTTATGTTTCGCAAAGGTGGGGTTTCGCAGATGACACCGATCTTCAATGCCTATTCAGCGTCTCTCCACAGACCAGGGCCCACCTTTTATCTTGCACTGTATACACTGTCACCAGCATATGAGGACCTAATGACTGCTTTAGTGGATGAATTTGTCGTAGCTGAATTCTGGGCCCAATAAAAAAAAAAACAGTATTATATGATTTAATATTTGCAATAGATACGCTAAAAAGTGAATATTGGTTAATAATAAAATGATCTCAGATGTTTACTAAAAATGATTAATTTTCCATGCAAAATATAATTACATAATTACGTGGCGATTCTTCTGATACCCGCGCCAATATCTATTTCAAATATTTAATGTTCCTAAGCTTTAAGAACGCATTAAATCTAAAATAGAAATATAGATTTTTATTTTATTTATAAACAAAATATATTGGCACATTTGGCAGACGCTCTCAGCAAGTCGTAAAAATCAAACGGTATTCGAAACGCATAATATCTACCAAGATAATATTATTTTTTCTTTTCAAAATAAAACTACTGCTGCGTAATTTACGAGTTCTGAAAAATATTTACATTCGTATTACGTAATTTGAGTATTTTATCATTTTTCCATAACGATTTGCTATATTTGATGCA
Organism: Caradrina clavipalpis; assembly: GCA_932526535.1. Classification (NCBI taxonomy): domain Eukaryota; kingdom Metazoa; phylum Arthropoda; class Insecta; order Lepidoptera; family Noctuidae; genus Caradrina; species Caradrina clavipalpis. The sequence goes on from OW052096.1 coordinate 1,853,008, forward strand.
GTTTGCACAATTTATCTGCCAGATAGAAAACAAACAAAGATATTGTTGAATAAAACTTCAAAAAAAAACAAGACACATTTTATTTCACAATTGTTTGTGATATAACTAATCAACACACACAAACATACCAAACCTTACCCTTAAATCAATTTAAAGGCGATAAGTAACTCAAATTAATTACACACATTTTAAATAATTCCATACTTAGATTTTATCTCGTCCAATTAAGTGAATTCCATATTCGAATTTCGGTCGTTGCGGTGCGCGGGCGCACGTGGCGGGCAGGAAACGGAAGCCATTGTTTAACCGCGCCGCACGAGCTGAATCGTAAATCGCAATTCGATTGCGCTATCGATATTTTATTTTTGGTGGCACAACCCTATTTTTGTGTTGTTATTTTTTTTGTGGCGTGCTTAGTTTTTTGTTTAGGCGTTCGTTGCTATGGGGTTTTAGAAATCGCATGTGTTTTTATATACCTATTTTTTTTTCGGGGTCGATTTACAAAGTCACGGTCATTGAACTAACTGTGAAATTGCTGAACACTGTGAAAACTCGATTCATAGGTATAATACTATAATCCATACTATAGTTACATATTATAGTTGCGAAAGTAACTCTGTCTGTCTGTTTCGCTTTCACGACTAAACGGATTTTGATAAAATTTGGTACGGGATAAGTTTGAAGCGCAAGAAAGGACATCTTAGCTACTTTTTATTCCGCGATTTAGTCAGAGTCTATAATAACCGACATTTATGTGAACAAAATCACAGGCAAAGCTAGTATGTATAGCAATAAAAAAATCATTTCATTTTCTGCGAATTCTATTGGGTATAAGTGGGTGTATCATCAGATAGGTGAGTGACGTCAAAAATTTTGATTTGATATCGTCAGTGACGCAAATACAGTATCTACTTTAAAAGATTTCTGGGCCGTAAACTATATTCAATATAATTTGAATAGAAGACTCATACTAATATTAGAAAGATGGGGTCAACGCCCTCAAAATTTGTGAAGCTTCAGTGAATACAAAAAAAAAATATCAAATATTTTTCTCATTTTTCTACTTGGAATATTTTGAGCTTTAAATAGAAAAGTCCGTCGTACTTTTTCGCTAGTATAGAACTTTCGATAAAGCTTTTCAAATTCCAAGAATTTTCATAATTCCACACTACAATCTATTTCAGTGCGAAATTTCATCCAGGTCCATTCAGCCGTTTAAGCGTGAAAGTGTAATAAACATCCATCTATTCTCACAAACTTTCGCATTTATAATATTGATAGGATTTTACATGCTTCAAGAGCTTAGCAATATCCAGAAATTTCTATCTGTATATAAGTGTATATGCAAATGAGTAAGCCCGTTCATTCCCTCGACCAGGTGGAAGTTATAATATCAAGTACCGACTGTTTCCTGTGTCACCAGTTACTTAATAGTAACGTTCGTTATTAAACCAGAGCTAATGGAATAGAAAATCTACGTTGGTAAATTTAAGATCGATTTTACTGCAACAATTTTCAGATGATGTCAAATGTTCAATACTTGTTTTATTATCGATGTATTGCATAATTGAAAATATTCTCAAGGTAATGAAATGTTTCTTGTCAGTAAATTAGCATACATGGTGTAAACATTACATTGACAGAAAGCGCAAAAAACAATCCCAGTCACTTTCACACTTTTATTTCCCATGCATTCAACATTGACGTGACATCTGTCATAATTCTAAATCAATTAACGTCATAAAAGAATTATTTGGATCACACAAACAGATCTTTCACTTGTTAAACACAGGGTAAGCAGAAAGGGGCCTGTTTGAAATAGTAGGCGTTACCATGGTAACCGCCGGCAAATTGTTTAGTAATGATCGCAAAATTCACGTATCAGAAAACATGTAATTATGCTTTGAAATGCTCGGAAGAGTAAGAAGTGGTTTTAGGGATGGGGTTAAACTTGCATAAGTTAAAGTATCGATAAAAAATACAGACTTTTTTATTCTTTCTTTTCATTTAAAATCGAACTCTTCTATGTCTGTCTAGAGATAAATAAAAGTTGTAAAGTATAACAACAACAAAAAATCTTTATCTTCCCTTAAATCGGATACACTGTTTAAACATGTCAGTAGCCGACAACACAAAACAAGCTTATGCACCTTATCTCCTAATTTTGTAATACTACTCCACTTCCCTATTTTATCTATCGATAACAGATAGTCTAGTTCAACACCCTGCGATACTCGTCTGGGGCTTAGAGTATGTCGTCATAAAGAATCATAAATCAATTCTGTATCTTATCATAGACTGTGTAATAGCGATATGGAGCTAATAATAGACATCTATTGTTTGCGTGTAATTCATGAAATATTATCGACTTTTATATTACTTTATAACCTTGTAGATAAATCATTAATACTGAGTCATACAGACAGAACGTGATAATAATTAGGATTCAATCAATACATTTTCAATAAACGATAATCAGTGTAACCAAGGGGTATCGTGTTGCCCATTAACGGGGTTGTGGAGGTCAGATAGTAAAACACTGGTATTCAGCTACATTCGGATTCACTGGAAGCCGACCCCAACTTTTAGGTAGGAAAAAAGCAGCAATATTAGGCACAAGATGATAACAATGAACTGTATATCAATAAATTTTCAAAAATCTAAATCTTGACCTGCCAACAAAATTTTCAAATCGATAATTTTGCCAAAACTATCGATATTATTATCTCACACGTCCCACCACTACTCAAGATTAGGGTTTGGCTCCACACAAAGCTTCCTTAATCTATTCGCGAAGGGCTCAATGCCACATTATTTGGTGGGCAGATGTTCTTCAGGTAAACTGGAGCAGATGCTGGAAGAACAAAGCCGCAAGAAACGGACGATGTTGAAGATTTAATTTAATTATTTTGAGGACACTTGTGTTTGTTGCGAAGTTTGACGTTAAGGATGGTTGTGCCTTTTCGGAAAGGTATCTATCGATACAATTAAGAGTGGGTTTATATCTATAGTGTATTATTATATTATGGTTATGTACTGTGGCCAAAATAATAAGTAATAATAAATTTAAAAAATCATTTAATACATAGACATGGAGCATTTACTTACAGATCATCTGACTCATCTGAAGCGTTTTAGTTTTATATGATTTGTCGGATCGTAAGTTTGAGTTTTATATGATTTGTCTTCTTGTATGAAAATGTTTTCTCTTTGCCAAATAATTTTCGTAGCTATATATCCTAGAAACGTAGGACCATCTACAGGATCCGAAAACTTAGCAAGTACAAAAAAAATTGCTATCAAATAGTTATCTGGTTACCCAACGACTTTCTAGCGACATCAGCTCATTTCACGGTCGGCTGAGCATTACGCAAAACATAATACTCTTTTTACCGAACCCCTTTTTCTATCATTGAAATACATCTTTTACAAAACGAGTGCCACTCCGATGTACCGTAAGTTGTTTTTGTGATGATTCGAAACTATAAACCACGATAGCCACACGATGAAGTGAAGAAAAACTACTTCTCAGTTTCACAGAGTTTGGGAATTTAATATTAAAAAATATGTTGTTTCCTACTGCTCAAAGTGGCACTATATTCTGAACCAGCTTCTGCCCGCGACTTCGTCCGCTCCGCAACAAACATCGGTTACCATGTCAGAGGCCCTTGAGGCGGTTTAGGAACTGACACTAGGGTGTGTGGCGTCGTTACACCTTACTGCCCACACGATAAAGAAGAAGCAACAAACAAGCTTTGCCTGACTAGAGACAAACAATATAATAAATAAATAAATAAAATAAAATAAATAAATATCTTGGGACAACTCACACACGGCTATCTGATCCCAAGCTAAGCAGAGCTTGTGTTATGGTAACCAGACAACTGATATACATACTTATATAATTTATAAATACATACATATTATAGATAAATCACACCCAGACACAGAACAAACAATCATGCTCATCACACAAAGTTTGTCCTGGGTGGGAATCGAACCCACGACCTCCGGCTTAGCAGTCAGGGCCGCTAACCACTAGACCAACAGGCCCGTCACTTACTATGACAATGAATAGTTACTTACTATGACATATTATATCAAGCTATACAAGTTCCGGCTTATCCTGACCTCAGGAATACACGGAAAGCCTATACAATGTTAGGTTAGCTAAAATACTGAGTCAAGGGCACGGATCATACGTCAAGCGAATACTGGAATACCTAATATACTAAGCGGTACTTTAATACCCCCAACTCATGGTAGCAGGAGGAACCGTGGGGTTTTAGTCGGCAAGATACCGTCATAACCCTACGTTCTCCCTCACACAGAAGGTATTTATGATGAGGGAAAAAGTAGGAAATCATGAGGACTGCTAGGTGAAATGAAAGCTTATAACTTTGGGATAATTGTCGCCAGTCTAACGTGTCACATTAGCATGTCGGTGGCGCGAACCCCTAAGTCTTACCCCTACCAAAAATCTCAACACGGCTAAAGAAAAGGTCAACGAGTACTAGAAATGTATAGCGTAATGTATCGTTGTATGTACTATCAATAAATCTAGCCTAGTCCACAGGAGCGGCGTGGTTAGTCATCGTTCATAATAATTATAACAGCTTGCGTGATTGTAACATGTTTATTTCGAAGTAAATCGTTTTACTTTGTATTGTGTTGTTGGTTTGCATTACTGATTACGTATTATTTATTATTTAAAAGATTTAATCGCACTCAAATATCGATATCGCAGATATCTGCTTAGTAAAATATCGATATGAAAGAAGTGGCAGATAAGTAATGATTGAATCCACCGACATGATTAGCGCAGTGATTGGCTGAGTGATTGACTGCTGCGCTGCGTGTCACGGGTTTGATTACTGCACGAAACATATACTTCTAAAAAGGTCAATATGTACCTACACACTTGAAAACAAGTACACATAACATAACACAAATACAGTAGTGCCTGTGCTCCCCGAAGGGTTAGGCAGAGGTGTGCCTATCCACAGTAGGTACGCCGGTATGTTTAGGTCCCACGTAATAGGGGGCGAGCCTATTGCTATTATTGAAAATAACTACTATAATAAAAAAGTACTTGTATATGTCGTAGGATAATTTGATACTTCGAATCTTCGCGGAAATCCTAGGGGTTTTGCGAAAACGCGGATAATTAGACATAGGCGAAAAATTATCAAATCTTACTGGACAAAGTCAGGATTTTTGCGAAAATACTCGTTATTATAGCAATATTGCGAAACGAAACGCTGGCTGTTATGAAATAAGAACGCTGATTGGTCGGTCAGCGCGTTCAATAAGAGATCGTCTCTGATTGGTTGACGTCTTAATCATCGGCAAACTAGGAACCAATTAGAAGTCAGCCAGCAAAATTGTAGCCAATCAGTGTTGAGCATATCAAATCTTACTGTAGTAACGAGTATTTTCGCAAAAATCCTGACTTTGTCCAGTAAGATTTGATAATTTTTCGCCTTATGTCTAATTATCCGCGTTTTCGCAAAACCCCTAGGATTTCCGCGAAGATTCGAAGTATCAAATTATCCTACGACATATACACAAGACCCAACTATATCACATAACAGTCATACAGTGAAAAATACAAAATTATGTCGAATATATCAATTTCTAATGTCAGTTTTCTCCATCTCAAACATTACTACTTTGTATCCAAACATTTGACTTAACGCCAGAGAAGCACTTGCAACATTATCGGATGCGCTTGAGTCGATTAATCAGCGTTCATGCGACATGTGGCGCCGGATGATTCAAGGGATGCGAATGGTACAAGTTACAAACTTTTTAGTAATAAGGAGTTTTTTCTCTCTCGCTTACGCCGTCCCTTTGCTTGCTGGGCAAAGACCTCCAATGTAGTAATTATAATATCTAGGCTAATATTATAAATCCCTTTACCCTCCCAGCTACATGGCGCTAACAAGCCCTCTGTTTGAACGCTCTTATCTCCGGAACTACTGATCCGATTCTGAAAATTCTATCGCTAATAGGAAGCTACGTTATTCCGGAGTACTTTAGGCTATATTTTAGATCCGTATGAATGTCGCGGGCAAAAGCTAGTTATTTTTTAAATACTTGGTATACTATGATGTCCCAACTGTACTTACTATCACAAGTGACTGTGTAGGAACCTACTTCCTACAAACATCAAATATTGCAACTTTAAAAAACCCTAGCAATTTTTAAAAAAATTCTTCAACATGGCGACAGCACGCAACGCCTATAGAATTGATAGACAGTAGTAATGCTATTACGCCACACACTACCCTATAATTTTAATACCTATAGTATACTCAACTCAACAAACAAGTATGTAGTACAGTATTTCATAATGATACGACTTAGCACGACATAGCGTTAACGGCGACATTTCCTTTTAAAGCTGCATCTGAGAACGATTTAATGCAAAATTGCTCTCATTAGTCCATATACTTGCTATTTTTAGACCTAACTTGACCACTGTTTTAATTGCGTGTTGTTATTTCTTGTTTTGTAACTGATAAGGTTTTAAATCGCGTGATTTGATTGTAGTGTTAAGTTTGTTGTGGGTTTATAAAATAGGGTTGTCGGTTTCGTTGCTAGGTAAATCCATCTAAACTAATATTGTAAAGTAGAACATTTGTTTACACTGGTTAGATTCTGAAAATTATTTTGGTAATAGAAATGGTTCTGTTGGAAATCTATGGGGGAGGCCTATGTCTAGCAGTGGACGGCCTGCGGCTGATATGATGATCATGAATAGAAAGCAACATTATCCCTTAGTGGTTTAGGCTATATTTAATTATCAAACACTTTTATCCAGAAAATGCGGATAAAGTCGCGGACAAAAGCTCCTATTCCTATTTAAGTTTGATCTTAAGTCTGTGTAGTAAAACCATTTGTGATATTTTCATCTGCTAAAAACTACTACAAAATCTTAAATACATACCTACATATATACAGATTTAATCACCATGTACTATTTAAAAAGCGACTCATTATATTTTTTCCACTCGTTAGCTTCTATATTTGAACAAGAAAATAGGAATTAACATGAGAACGGCACAAAACATGTCATGTCAAGGATAACAGGTAATAACCTCGAAATGTTTTTAACAAGGCTTTCAAGTAAAATTGCTAGAATGGAAATGGCTATTGTAGAAAAAACCTTTTTTTTTTCGTCGTTATAACCATCTCGTAATAGCCTGCCGTGATAAGGGGTAATAAAATATGGGTTTATTAAATAAACTAAACTTCCTAGAACCTTTTAAAAATAGCTAGAAGTAAGTACCTAAAAAAATACGGCGCCATTAGTACTAACAGCGCCATTTCCATCGGTCCAGCCGTTTCGTAGATGAGCCGGAACAAACAAATAAAAGTAAAACAAAATGGTTTTTGTAATGTACCGAGCAAACCTACATATTATTTTGTAAAAAATCTGATAATTTGACATCATAAACAGACACTTTAATTTTATTTATTTGTATGTATGTTCTGCGACAACTCGAAAACTACTGCATCAAATCGGATAAAATTTTCTAAAGTACCTTTTATTACCTACGTGATCTTAGCTATCAACAGTACTCGTTCTACTCCATAGTGAAACCGATAACAATGGCTATATGGGAATATTTCTGGAAAATGTAGCCATAACAACTCAAGTAACATTTTCTAAGCTGGACTTCAAGTCTTAAACAACGCTGTCCATTGTAAAAATCCAACCTTATTTTTTCAATTTTGTATTGAAAAGATGATTGTTTTCGCGATTTCAATCTCCTAGAATGCTGGTCCGATTTTGATGAGACTTTTAGTGGTGGATAGCTGAAGTTATATTTTTTTTCTTTTTATTCTCTTACTCTTGACAAAGACAAAGCCAACAATAGCGTGAACTTACCCAGAAAGGAGGTTATAAGGAGGAGGGTTTATAAGGAGTAATTTAAGCTACATTCAAAATTTATTTTAGATGAAAAATTAAGGTTCCGCTCAGTAAAAAACACCGCTGATAAAGAAAGTAATAGTGCAGAAAATGATTTGCAAAGAATTCTTGACAACCATACCATCACAATGTTAGTCAACACTAATGTTATTAAAGCAACTTAATTTAAGATGCAACCGCGCGGCGCCGGCGCACCCGACGCGTGACGTCACAGTAATTATGGGATAAGCAGAGGCGTAGCGCGAAACTGATGTTTACTTATAGAGGATTACTTAGATGAGCTAGGGACTATTGCTAGTTTTAAATATAAAGTTGATTTATTTGTCAAAAACATGCGTTTACACCGACTAATGAGGCATGCGGAGTATTTAAATTATAAACAAAACAAATGTAGAGTACATGTTTCGCCAACTGACAAAAAAAAACAAAAGGAACCAAAAAAAAAAACAACGAATCTAATATTATTTTTTAAACTTACACAACAATGATGATGATGTATCATCATTAACATCAAATCAGTCTATCGCCTTCCTCTGCTGTACGTAAGCCTCCCTCCCTCATAGAGCGCCAACCTTCCCGGACCTGGAAATCATTTTTTAAACCAACAGCTTACAAAATAATTTATCTGGCTTTGGCTGTACTTAATCACCAACTCATTTTTTAATAAAATATTAGATTCGTTCATTCATCTATCGACATAATCCGTTACACTATCAATTAAGACAAATTACCAAACCGACAAAATATTGACATAATAAACCACATCATACCAAAATCAGTATCCATTGAAAACGCAATCAACGGAATTCTTAACACAATTGAATGACATACTGCCCTTATAATCATCATTTAGCTACTTTGTGTCATTGAAACATAAATGTTCTAGTGCAGAGCTTCCCAACCTGGGCGCCGCGGAAAGAACATAGGCCGCAAGGCGCTCCTCTGAACTCCAAAAAAATAATTAAAAAATAACGAACAATATTTTATTCAAATTATTGATTAACATTATGTTAAAATTCAAGCTATTATTTATAGAAGAGACGTAGGCGAAAGTCGCGTTGTTTGGTTGATTTTGTCAGAAAGAGTCTGACAGACCCCCCTGCGCCATAACAAATTTCTAAACTTATAAGTCCGCCGCGTACTGAAAAAGGTTGGGAGCCCCTGTTCTAGTGGAAACAAGGCCGGTACAGTCACGCACGATTGTTCACTTATTAAAGGTTGAAGAATCTATTGTTTTTTTTGTGACAGTACTTGAAGAGATTAAGGTTAAGCTGGGGAAATAAGAGGAAAATGTCAATGGTTTCGGCGGCCATGACAGTTTTTAATGGCCGAATGTACGGAAATGCAATGATTGGTTCACTTCATTAAGTTTCGTATTTCGTGGACCTTGGAGCGAAGTGTTGTAATTATAAAAAAAGGAAAAAAGAAGTTTAAAAAACTAAAACCCGACTACAAAAAATTCACGTTCTAAAAAGTATGAAACAAGAAAACATTCTCATCTGAAAGCCGTGGTCGTATGCCACTTTACCCTAAACTTTAGTGCTAAAGATTCATGTTCTATAACTACATACATACAGTTTTACCTGAATTAGGTGGCATACGACCACGGCTTTCAGATGAGAATGTTTTCTTGTTTCATACTTTTTAGAACGTGAATTTTTTGTAGTCGGGTTTTAGTTTTTTAAACTTCTTTTTTATTTAAAATATTTTGGGGTTTAAATTTAGACATTTATATGCGTAATATTATTGGAACTGCAACATATATACACAATATATGAAATAATAATCTATTAAGTCTCCCAAACGAAATATTGGTTAGTTAGATAGGTTTATGATGCGTTCTAAAGGGTGCTATGTACAATTTACTTATATAATATATATATATATATATATATATTTGAAATGTGCTAATTAAGCCCTTTAGTTTGATATGCAACACGACCATATTTGGAAGAAAAAAAATTTTTTTTCACATCTTCTTGAGCCCCAGAGGGCGCCACATACAATTTATTGCAACATAATGTAGCCTATAACCAGCGGACGATCAAGACGCTTCTAATGACACCTCATTTGTCAATTTACGTTAGACGGTTTAGAAGTTATGAGGGAACAGATGAACATCCATACATACATACATACATACATACATACATACATACATACATACATACATACCGGTCAACCTCATAACCCTCCTTTTTGCTTCGCCGTAGTCGGGTAAAAATAGTTAAACAAAACCTTTTGAGGCCATGCGGGTCCGGTTTTACCGAAAATCGTTTAATTTTTTTTTGGTCCTAGTTCGGATCAAAAGGCCAAATTTTTCAAATCAATAATTCTAATTGTAAAATTCCCGCAGACGAAGTAGCGTACAAAACCTATTCATAAATAAACACAAAATCACTTACCACGTTCTTAGCGGTTAATTAAAACCACTAAAACAAAACATACATCTCAGGAATTACAAACACGACTTGGGATGATGAAATAATATTATCATTCAACATTCCTACCCGAAGGATCTCCTTTGATCTTTGTTCATAAACTTCCACCGACTGTTTAGATACCTTTTGTACGGTAAGCGCCATAAGTATACACACTAGAATAGCTAAATAATAATATTTAGGAACTGGCAGTGACGGAAGACATTTATGTGGAACTTAACGATTGATCGGTAAAATTTTATCTTTTTTCTATATCGTGTACACAGTAAGGTCTAATGGCGTCACACTCCCTAGTGTCAGAGTTACTAAGCCGCCTCAAGGGCCTCCGACATGGTAACCAATGTCAGTGATAACATACAATTACGCCTGTATTCCCCGAAGGGTTAGGCAGAGGTGCACCAATGTATGTACACCCACAGTTCGCCGTTATGTTTTAGGTCCCATGTAATAGGGGGTGAGCCTATTGCCATCAGTCAGTATTGCCATGCCAGTGATGTCCAAGATAAACTTAGAAAGTACATATGAATTAGAAAAAACCTCGTGCAAGAGAGGTGGCGTCTTAACCACTGGGCCATCACGACACTGTCAAGTTTGATGGTTCAAGTTTTTTTTTTCCTGATTGTTCTTGCGGCCAGTAGGTGGCCACGTTTATCGCGGCATCAGGGACAGTAGGTACTGCAGTAAGTAGGCCATCGTCTGGTCAAGAGCATATAATTTCCAAAAAATCCACAATTTTCGCTAAACTTTGAATAATTAAATATTAGGTTTGTGCAAAACACATTTAAAATTTAACGCTACATTTGGTCAACGTTTGACCTCTCACTAACCCAATATTGAGCGAAGCCCGAAACCCAAAACCCTTTTGTAATAACGTAACAATGACCAGAGTTATATTCCATCCTGACTGTACTTGGCCTACCCTTGTGTCTCGGTTCATTGTTTCCGCTTGACTTCTGTTCCGACCTTTAACTTCACGGCCAGGGATTGGGTGGGTGGACATGAACCTTTGTCCTTTTAAACCTAGAATTATTTATTCAAAAGTTCAGAAAGTATTCCTTTGAGATAAGTAATTTTCGCTTACAATTTTTGAAGTAAAGGTTACGCAAAAAAAAATGCTGTTTTTTTTATTGTGGAGCTTCTGTTATACGATAGAAATGTACAATGCATATTTTAATACTAATTTTAGAATAAGGTAGTTGGTTTGTTTATTTTTTTTGTTAGAGAAATTCTTTGAAAATTCTTTACGGATTACAAAAATGATTTAACTGATATTAAGCTACACTATTGCCGAGTGCCGTAGGTTTTGTTTCATGGTATACTTAACTTCAACGCGGATAAAATCTTAGGCAGAAGCCTGTAATTTATATAAGTCTTCAGTAAAAGTGGTTAATGTAACAGTCTTCTTCTGTATGGGAATAGGCTTGACTTCCATGGTGATGAAGTTACGCAGAAGCTAGTTGGTAATAAATTAGTTTTTTCTATCTATTTTGCTCCTAAATTATTTACTTGCGTCTATACTTATATCATGTAAGTTTTACTGTATTTACTCTTACAAAGTTTCAATCTCCTCTGTATTTTATTCATGCAAAACTGCAGCCATAGTCCGCTTGGTCTCTCTTACACTCTCATTACATACGATTTATAATAATTTCTCTCTTCATTTTAATACCGTAGGCGGTTCAAAGCGTGCTCCAAAGAATACCCAAATAACGAGCACAGTGTGTGTCCACTCAAAGAAAAAATAACACAAGGAATTAGTAGTAAATTCTACTTGAATAGGCAGATGTCCTCTCCATTCACTTCGCTGTTCCTTAGCAAATACAAGGCGAAGCGGGATTTATAACCATGGCTACACAATAGATGAATAGACTCAATACAAAACCTTTTGCGTTTGAAAATCGTTTTGTCCATTCGATTTTGGATCGTAATTGAAGAACGTTAGGATGTATAATTTTTTTTAGAAGTGGTGTCAATAAATTTGTCAAGGTACAGTTTTCGGACATCTCAACAGATTTTTTATGTAAATCCGTCGGAAATGGGTCTGATATATTTGACATGGCGGAACGTCTCTTTTCACTTGGAAGTGGAAATAATTTTAAATTGGGTCTATACTCTCATAGTTACTGAGAATTAAAGAAAAATAGAGCTTCAGCTGCTGGCCATCACTTTTAGAAAAAAAACCGCTTTCTCAGAGCGGTTTGGCGATTTTAGGCTTAGATTAATTACAAATCTAGGTTTTCCCGCGATATTTTCCATCACCGATGTCAGTGATGTCCAAAATAAACTTGGAATGTAGATGAATTGAAAACACAGTGATACTAACTCGTGCAACATTAGTTTTTCTATTTATTGGTCCTTTATATCCAGTACAAGCTTTTGCCCACATTATGACCGTGTGAATTGTCTTACGGTACCCAAATTTTTACAATAAAATGTAGCCTTAGCTAAAAGAAAGCAATATGCAATCGGACTATTAGTTCTGAAAATTATCGCGTTCAAGCGAACAAAATCATCAGCCTTATAATATTAGATTCATCTACTTCGCATAAAACAAAAAATGTGTAAACCATTGCCATTACCAATCCCATCAAACACTATCCGACTGATCCAATTCGCACATGCCGTTGCCATGGAAACCATGCAAAATCCCATCTAAGCCTGTTGAGTAATCCAATCCTCCCACTGAAAGCTCTCAGCATTTTGTATGCTCTACAGAGTGTATGGAATCTCGACACTGTATTTATTAGCTGTAGAGTATAAAGTTACTTGATCAGGGATTTTGTGCGCTTTATTTGCTAAATGTTTGATGGTTTTGTATTGATGACGGTCATTATAATTGTATCTACGATTAGTGTTGTAAAAAAATGCAGATTTTGTTGCTAAAATACTTTCTAAGCTCTTTTACTTGCCAAGGAACTATGTAAATAGATATCATTGCGTAGGGTTATGTAATAAAGTATTTTAAATTATAACTTTTGCATTTTATTAGAGTACGATTATTAAAAAAAAAAAACATATTGAATGGGTAAGAAAAGTAAATAATATTATTAACCCTAATTGTTTTTACGAAAAGATTAATTAAATGATACTTTAAAAAAAAGTGTGTATTAGTTTTACGCTACGAGATACGATTAATCACACTATAAGATAGATGTCTTATACCATGACAAATCATATCTCGTAGTATAAGAACCAACTTCAAAGTAAACAACAAGTTAACAACACTAACAGAACCCACATAATCCTTGTTCAAAAAGCAAAATATCAAAGCCGTATTCCTGCCGTCACAAGTAGTCACAACACACAGTTAATATCATGACGGTTCCTTGTCAATATATATATGAAAACATTATGCACGTTCGAAAAAACCTTCATCTTTTCAAAAAAATTGGTGATAGACATAATGTTTATACTAGAAATAGGAATAAATTAGATCAACCAGGTTTCAGATTGTCTAAAGTACACACTTCTTTTATGGGGTACTGTGTAAAATGTTATAACAAAATACCGCTCGATATTCTCGAACTAAATGAGAGAAAATTTAAAACTTGCATCAAACGCACACTATGTAGTCAGGCATATTATAAGTTAGAAGATTATATTAATGATAAGAATGCTTGGCTTAATGCTGGTCCTGCTCCACAGAGACTCGGGCTCACAAATTAATAGATATTGTTTTTTTTTGGGAATGTTTCTTACCCCTTTTTTCATTTTGATTGACCTTAATAACGTTTACCGTTATTTTATTGCTATTTATTACATACATCAGTCGAATAGGTTCACTAAAAACCTTAGTATTATATAATTTAACATAATTTATTTCAATTTTGTAAATGTGAGTACCATGGAGCCATTTATTTGTTAAGTTACTATGTGTTGGACACTGAGCATGGCAGTTGAGAGTTTCGTCATGCTCACTTTAATGTCTCGCTGACGGTGGCGCGTGGGTTGGGTCGTTTGGTTCCCTTCAAGATGGTTGAGCTAAATGGTGCTGATGCACGCGTCATATTCGTGAACGGGTGCTGTCAGTTGGGATTGGTCATCTCTTGACTGCCATGGCTTACATCTTTATTATAATTTTGTTATTTTTTATATTTCATTCTTTCACTTCATTGTTTTCACATATAGAAGCAACAAGAATATTGTAACCAAGTTTTTGTAAAAACCAAATTGAATGAAAAGAGTGTCCATGGAGTTTCTTGCTCGTTCTTCTCCATAGAGACCTACGTTTTGGAACGAGCAACTAGCTTCAATATTAAACTGTAACTTCTTGACAATTCAAAAGTGCCTGTAAATGGTCTAATTGAAATAAATGCTTTGATTTGATTTGATTTGATTTGACACAAACAGTCATTTGGCGACGGAAGGAAGCCACACGGATGCGCCGACGACATTTCCCATTCCCATAGCACGGTACAACGCGTCCCCCCCTCCCCTCCCCCTCCATACAGGGGAGTGACTGCCAACTAACTAAAAGGGGTGATAGGATAAACAGATTTTTAGCACATATTTAGCATTTAGCAATGTCGTAATGGACCAAATATTTTTATCCCATCTCTAAAAAAAGCCTGTCTCTTTGCGGGCAGTAAGGGAACGCCCTAAACAAAGGTTCGTACCCCACAGGGGGTGCCCGTGCAGTGTAGTTTTTAAGTATTTTTAAGCCCTGTCTGGAGGCCTTAATTTATAACAACCACAGGAAAGTCTGGTTAAGCAGTACCTACTCAACCTCCTAGGTAGAACTGCGAGATGCAAATAAAAAAAAAAAATGTAATGGCCCAGTGGTTAAAGTGGCCTGCCTCTCATGCATAGGCAAGTACCAATATGACTTTTTCTATCTCATATTATGTACTTTCTTTATTTATCTAGACATCGGTGAAGGAAAACATCGTAAAGAAACCTGGACATAAGTCTGAAATCTCCACCGCTTGAATCCGCTTTGAGCAAGCGTGGTGATCAATTCTCGTGCCTTCTCTATATTAAAAGAAGCTTTTACCCTGCAGTGGCATTAGCGATGGCATAGTAGCATTTGTTATCGACGACTTTATTATATGTTTCATCATCGTACCATCACGACCTGTACTTCTTATTACGTATGTAATAGGGGGCGAGACTATTGCCCTTAACCTGGCACATATCCTAACTTCGAGCTGTCTATTATACGGTTATCATACGTTTAAAATCCGCCTACGTAATTTACATTAAGTTTCATATAGCTGACTTGTTAATTCGCTACGTAGGCGTGTCGTCACGTCACATGGGCACGGTCAAGGTCAAACAATCATAACGCTATTCGTGTCCTGCTACAATTAATTAACAACAGATTTGCTAAAGGTCAATTAGTTAATTTAAAAATGTCTGGAACTAGGAACTGTACTGTTATTATTCTAACTATGTGACACAATAAAACTTTAGGTTTTAAACATGCTAGCTCATGTTTAAGGGATACTAAAAATAGCTCAATAAGCTTTTGTCATTATTTGGCGGCGTTTTGCTTAACGATTTCCACAGGTTTGATTCTATCATTAAACATTTTTTTGTAAGGTTTATAGGTAGTTTTTCAGGGTACGGTTATTTGTGTATGAGAGCGTATTATGTTCGCAAACATACGCACTTCACTCATTCATTCACTGGTTCAAGTCAAGTTCGAGTATTCGAGATTTAGTATGTATACTAAATCTCGAATACTTGAACTTGACCTAAGAAGCTAGACTTGTAGGGTGTTAAAACATAGGAAATGACAACTAAAATAATGTAAGAATTCAAAAAATAAACTGCTAGAATTCCCAGTAAAGATCATTAATAATATCTATAATGAAATACATTTTCAGAAAGGACAACAACAACCATTTTACACAGCAACAAAAACAAAACGTTTTAAAATCTCCTTGAAAGCAAAGATGTTATAAACCTATTAGATCGTGTAGTAGGTAGCAATCGAAGGTAAAGTTGCAATCACTGAGAAATCCTTGCAAGTTTGCTGTGAGTCTGTGACCTAGGTACAGTAATCTTGTTAATCCAAGTTTATCCTGTGAGGTCAGCCTTCCATTATTAAATTCCAGCAATCCCTTGATAACTTCATCAAGGATTTTTGCCGCATAGGAATTTGTGTCGCTCTATTTTATTTAACTGGAATTTTATTAAAAACTAAAGCGATTTTAACTACTGTTTCTTTTTGTTTTTTTTTTATACCACTATTCTATTCAATATTTTTGTATAAAAGGGGGTTTTAAAGATGTAATATCAAATCTAGGCTTGTGGTTCGTCAGTTATGCATCAAGTGAATTAATTTTTAAATGATATGAGTTACGTAGGTATGTTAAATATATTATTATCATCAAAATTGTTGTATTTTTAATGAAAAGCTTAGCATTGCTCTTCTCCTTTATCCTTTACCACATTGTGTGCACTGTCGATAATAGCAAATAAAAAATAAA
Source organism: Caradrina clavipalpis (assembly GCA_932526535.1). Taxonomy (NCBI): domain Eukaryota; kingdom Metazoa; phylum Arthropoda; class Insecta; order Lepidoptera; family Noctuidae; genus Caradrina; species Caradrina clavipalpis. The sequence continues at coordinate 1,869,822 of OW052096.1, forward strand.
AACAAATGTCAAATCTGCTGTGCTGTAAAGAATAGTATGTACTCTTTCTGTATTCTATAAAAAATATACGATTCGAATTAAGAACTTTTTCCGTTTTTCAAGTCGTTTAAAAAGCGGGAAGATGATAAAACTTGAACCCTTGAAAAGAAAATAATAAATCAACCATTAGTCTTCGTGAAACAGACAATTTCTTTTTTAATCTTTTTATTACTTCTAAAACTATAGTCTAATTAAAATAGACGTTGCTATTCCGTTTTATAAAACGAAACGAGATTATAATAATATTTTATTAAAAGACCTTTTGAGAAAAAATCCTTTGCGAGTCTGTAAGCATTTCTAAATTAATGAAAATGGAAACAGTTTCTATCCAACTTATCTTACATAACGTTATAAAGACACTACTTCTGGCCGCGGTTTTTTTAATTATTGGGATAAAACTTTTTGGGTAAAGCTTTTGTCTTTGTGGAGGCACTGTCCAAGTGATCGACGTGAGCGATCATTTGTGTGAAATTATATCTATTAGTAGTAGGTTTTCTAACTAGCCAAATATTATCAAAATGGGTAGACACTCCTACGCAATTCTGCATTGTTAATATTATTGTCGAAAATAAAAAATATTTCCGGCTTATCATTGTCCCATGGCATCGGCATGGTAAAGGGCTCTTCTCATATAGAGAAGACATGAGCATGGATCACCACGCTTGCTAAAAGCGGATTGACGATTAAACAGTTATACTTATTATTTATATCTGCAGGTTTTATTTACCATTGGCAATGATGTCCAAGATAAACTTACAAATTGATATGAATTTTCAAAGTCACATTAGTACTTGCTTCTATCAAATCTTCTCATGCATGAGAGGCGAGTGCCTTAAACCACTGCGCCATCACCACATGTTAATGGAACAAATACTGTTTTCATATAACTCAACTACATACTAAAAGTCATGTCGCACTTTTCATCCTTTCAAAGAAGCCCCATAAATTCTGCTAAGGTACAAGGTACAAGACTAACCCGATAATTTCAAGTACCAAAAAACGCGATTAAGCTCTCATTTCACACCTTGACGACGCCGTAAAACCCTATGGGTTGTCCCATGAATGTTAATTTAACCCTCATATACACGGGTCTAAAGAACCCCAGACCCACGGACCCCAAAACTGATTTATAGGTGTCTGGTTAGCAATAAAAGTAATTTTGTACGGAACCATGCGTTAATTATGGCGATTCGTTTGCTTGTAAACATGTCGTAAAAAGTCTTTTGAGTGTCTGTTTTTGTTTGGTTTTCGTTTATAAGCTATTGTAAGGTTTGTGTGAATACTGGATATTAACTAGTTTTAAACTGCAGTGTTACTTTTGCGAATTGTGCGTAATTCAAAAGATTTTTGAGGTTCTTTCATTTTGAACTGTTTCTGATGCCTTATTCTATAGTAATACTATTGTCCTACTGCAGGGCACAGGCCTCTTCTCATACAAAGAAGGCACGAGCATTGATCACCGCTCTTGCTTAAGACGATTGCGAACCCACAGCCTCGTGCATGAGATATGGGAACTTTAATCAGTGGGCCATCACGACACGCCTCAGACATGCGTCATAATATTGGAAAATAAGATTACAAACTTACAGCGCTACCGTTATTTCTACTGAAATTCAAATAGTCTTCTACATATAAACTGCAATTCAAAACAAATTACTCCGTCGCTGGTTAAATGTCAAAGCTTAACATAACCCTGACAGGCCGGACACTGACTGCCGGGCACGCTTTCAAAAAGCTTAGTGGTGTTCGGCTTTATCCGAACGCCTGGTAACCCTACACGTGGACTATTTAGTTAATTGGCAACAAGTCATCATAAAAAACGTAACGTAAACTTCAAACGTAAAAACAAATCATTGCAAGTGAAAGAATGGGATAAGGCCAGGATGATGATGATGATGATGATGATTACAGAAGAATGTTGCAATGATATGGTCCGAGATATTCAAGTTAAGTTCTTTTGTAGATTCGACGCGGAAGACGACGCTATATGGAAGGAAGCTTAAGCGATTTGGATTAGATGAGCCAGGAAAGTAGCGATACGGATTCTCTCTCTTGTTTACATTTTTGGTACGACGAGAGTCTTTGCCTACCAAAATTGTAAACAATAATTTACACGATTTGTTTAGTTACAAGTAACGACTGAGCCTAATGGGAAACTTTCCAATCTGTTCCCCATACCTCTAAACTCTTTCGACGTATGACGGACAATAATTAAAAATATCAATACGGCTCTCGAAATTATATTTGCTAGAGTTCTCGCGAAATACCTGTCTTAATTGTCTTATAATTAGGTTTCGTTTTACGTTGTACAGAAGAAGGGAACATAACCTCGCTACCGCTCATTTCATGGCCACACTGTGACAAATGTTATCGGCCATCCATTGAGCGCCAGGCACGCGCAAAACGTTTTATGGTAGAAACTAATGGAAAATACCATTTTATTAGAGTTTTATTGTACCTTCTATCTTTTACAGGTCTTTCTTTGAAAGGCGTGACAGCCATTATAATTTTATGATTGATAAGATTTTTCTTTGTATGTCTCTTGAGCAGTTGATTTTGTTACCTCCTACTTTGACAGCTCTTCTTGGGTACTTCCTATCAGGACCTATATTCTGCCTATAAGTACATACCTATAACCTTTTTCCCAAATATGTAGGGGTCGGCTTCCAGTGTAACTGAATACAGCTAAATACCAGTGTTTTACATGGAGCGCCTGCCTATCTGGCCTCCAAAACCCAGTTACTGGGCACTCGACGGTTTTTTAAGCAACTACATAGTCTGACCGACTCACTGACTATTCAAAAGTGCCTGTAAATTGTCTATTTGAGTTGAAGTTTATAAATTTTAGTTTCCATTTGCGAGACCCACGGAAAGACAGTGGGTAGTCGGCTAAGGGATACCTTCAAGAGTTCTCTCCCAATCATTTTATTAATTAAGTCAGATTAATTGAATATGCCAGATGTGTTACGTTGCTACCCTATAGTTACAATTCAATAACATACATCCCAAACGTATACTTAGAAACGATTCGTTATTAATCAGCATAAAATTGCCGAGATCATTACAATTAATATTTAATTTTTAATATAGTTAAATCTAGTAACCACTACGGTTCTATTGTTTTGGTTATTACTTTTAAATTACATATTATTATACCATTTATTTATTTTATACTTACACATATTAAATACATATTTAAATATTAATATAAACAACAAAAACATTTTATTATTACATAATTATTATTATTATGTGTATTATCGATTCTATAATGTAAAGAGTACGATGCTATTTAGCATCACTGTATATTTGTAAAAATTACCATTCTATTTACGTTTGCGCCACTACGCTAATAACATCCTTTCAATAGAATTTGGCAATAGTTTACGTAACATTCCTACTCTACTTAGTTAACACTTTCAGCGCAAGTTGACATAACATTCGGTATTATCGCCGTTTTTCGCACAATATTACGAGTTAGGTAAACAAAAAAAAACGGTAATTTAAAAAACTAAAAAACCCGACTGCTATTCTTTAAAAATCCCTAAAACAAGATAAATTGTAGCAGTCGGGACCCATTCTAGAAATGGAGGATTAGTGAATTGAGAGCACATACCTATATTACATTGCAGATGGTCCCGAATGGGTCCCGACTGCTACAATTTATCTTGTTTTAGGGATTTTTAAAGAATAGCAGTCGGGTTTTTTAGTTTTTTAAATTACCGTTTTTTATTTTTTATTTTTTTAGTGTTTTAAAAACGAAATTAATATACCCAGTATCACTCTTACAGTAAATACGAATCTACCGACACCTCTCAAGCTAAAATCTATCGAGCCGTTCAGCCTGCAGAGCGAGCCAAACATTTGAATTTGGCGCCAAAAATCCGCCATTTTGATTTTTTTTTTTTTATATACCCAGTGTCACTCTCACAGTAAATACGAATCTAACGACACCTCTCAAGCTAAAATCCATAGAGCCGTTCAGCCTGCAGAGCGTGCCAAACAATTATACATACATACATACATACATACATACATACAAACATACCCTCGAAAAACATAACCCTCCTTCTGTCGCAGTCGGGTAATTAGGTAGGTATTTGAAGAAAGAGTGCAAATTAAAGAAAAAAACAGGATTTTATATTAGGTACTATTTTTGTGTGTATCAGGCTTTATACTTTCACTGCCCGCGAAGCAGACTTTAATGTAATGGGACAGGAAGTGGCCCATGGCTTTCTATAATAGTACTAAAAATCTCTCAGCTAAACCGCGGACAGACAGACAGAAGAACCAACATGACGAAACCATAGTCTCGTCATAACACAAGGACAACTCATAAGTTATCCTTGTTAACTACGAAACCCTAACTAAAAAAGCCAAGAAAATGCGTTGTAATTAAAAATGAAGGTACGGTGCCTCAGCACGCTATGTTTCCACGCGCGCCTCAAGAGTTGTTAGTATTACGGGGGAATACTGGGTCCGCTAGGTCCAGTGCTTGCCAGGGTTGCAGAATTTGTTCGAAAGAGGAGGAACACAGATGACTTTTAGTCAGTAAGAGTCTGACACTTCCTTCCGCTCCGCCCAGACCAGAAGAAGTAATTTTATAATTCCCATTATATTTAAAAAAAAAGGTACGCTATCTTAGGAGTAATACCTAGTCTAATAAGTTCTCTAATAGATCGTGGTTTAAATGAAAACAGACACATGTTAGTAATAAATTGTTTTACAATGAAACCATAACATCCAACATCCATCCATCGTTTGTAGTAACACTACATACGTTTTCAAAACAATTTGACGATAGAACTGAGAATATTATGCTTTAACTAATGCTGATCTGAATCTGTAAGAAAATTATTTCTATTAGTACCTATTTCGAGACCTTTTGGCTTCTGCCTGCGACTTTGTTCATGTTGGAGTCAAGTGTACAATAAAACATGCTATTATCCTGTCACTCGGCAGGATTGTAGCTTTCTATCAGTGACTTTATTTTTATAATCGGCTTAGTACTTTCTGAGATTACCTCTTACAAACTTTATGATATCCTATGCTGATAGCAGGATACTGATGTCCTCTTAAAAATAAATATCAATGAGATCACTTGGCAAATAGACTTCCAAGAGCAATTTATTGTTATTATCAAATAGGCTTACAATACAGAACCTTATCTAAAAGGTAACTAATTATAGAAAAATTGAGATATTTTTATTGCGCGTGGATCTAAAATCTCAACGATAAGAATTTTTATCATAATATTATGATGCATGAAGAATCAAATTTGTAAGACAAACTTATATAATCTTAGTCACTAAATCTACATAATTTTCTCAAATCTAATTACCGTATTAATTTAGGTTAATCAACTAATGGATTAGCGAATATGAGATAACATTGCATTAATTACAATAATTTATTAGTGTAAATAATTAAACAAACTGGTCTTAAGTTACGTTTGTTCACGGTTGATTGGTATAATGACAGAACTGGTTCCATTCCTCGGTTTATCTAACATTCTGACCGTATCCAGGAAGTATTGGGATACAAGTGAAAGTTGCTGTGTTTATATTATGAATATAATTTAAATATCGACATTTATTTTGTTAGAATTATTTGACTTCTTGTTGATTGTCTGATAGGGAACTTCCTACTGTTTAGTTCTATTTTTAATGAGTTATATAAATCGGAATAACATAATTTATATATCATAATTTTATTATGAAATGATGATAAAATAAATCGAAAGTCGTGACATTTTTTTTGCTTAGTTAGTAGTTGTTACCAGCGCCATCTGTTCATTTTTAATGAAACCGTATTGCTCTTCAATGCCGCTAGAGGGCAGTGTTAGGCATTTTATTCTTTAAAACATTTTTATCGATATCTACTGCATTATTAACCTTTTATTATCTATCTTTACAGATTCATTCGTGAATAGCCAAGAATGGACCGCGTCACGAGGTGTAACAGAACTTCGGGTTGGAGTTTTGGGATCACCAGACAGCGGGAAATCAGCTCTAGTCCATCGGTACTTAACTGGGGCGTATATGCAAGAAGAAAGTCCTGAAGGTATGTAATATTCTTTTGAAAATAAATTAGTAAACATCATAAAAGAAAACACAAGCTTGTGTGACCGCCATCTAGCGTCGAGTAGCGGAACTACGTGGGCTCTCAGTTATGTATAGTTCATTCTCCGTCTACTAGATGGCAGCACTGGACATTTAACATTCAATTTCTTTATTACGCTCATAGATGGCAGCACGTGCAAGAACATTAACATTTAGAAAGTTCAACGAACCACTGAGGGCGTTATTGCACTGATTACACTCTCCTCGAGGGTTTGATTAGCGCGTAGGACTACAAGTGCTATTTATCCACTTCACCCACACACCGCAAACTCGATCATTATCACAGAGACAGCGATAATGGTAGAAATTCACTTATTCCTGGGTATCGTGTATCTTATTTCCTACTAAACTTGCTATTTCATTAATTTTCATGAGGAGGTGGACATTGAACAATAGATTATGTTAGAAACGTGGGATGCTGTACTAACACCTATTCAAGTTTTCATCTGTTTAGAGTGGGCTTTGTTTGACAGTTGATAGATGGATCGTCACGGTTGGTCATTAATTACTCTGGCTAATTAGATTTTCAATTATCCGCTGTCATGTAGGTAGGTACCTACTTATTGTCTCCTTATTTCACTTTGATTCTACTAACCTATCCCACTACTATTATAAATACGAAAGTTCGTTACGATGATAGATAGGTATCGTGTGAATGAAATTAGCTAAAACTTAACACATAAAAATATTGATCTAGCATCCCACATAGGATATCTTTTTCCCGTTTTCGTGTTTCCGTGGAATAATTTTGAACTTTGATCAATTCTGAAATCTAGGCGGACGATGTCGCTGGAAAAGCTTCATCATCATCATCATCATCAGTTTGCTATAATACATAGGCACACTACATTTTGTTCTACCTATTATTAAAATTTATTAAGCTAACAGTTTTACAGTAAAAAAAAACGAAAATAGTTCTCTTTTGTCACTGTAGGTTGATTAGCTTTTTTTTACTCAGACCTCTCTCCTTTTTACCTATGTCTCGTGTACCTGTGTATCATATATACCTCTTTATTACAATGTATCTTTCCTTTGCAGGTGGTCGCTTCAAAAAAGAAGTGATAATCGACGGCCACAGCTATCTACTTCTAATACGAGATGAAGGGGGCTCGCCAGAAATGCAGGTCAGTACTGTAACATACTGGGATTTTCATTCTACTTGATTGATACATACTCTGCGTTTTTCTCATTAAAACATTTACGGAATACCGACTAATCGATATTCAACAGGTGATGATATTAATCTAACGTAGTCAGCCGTAAGCAATAATAGGAATTAAGACTGTTTTCATTAACGCACATATAGACAACACCAAGATCTATTTATCAAAAAAGAAAAATGGATAAACAAGCTTTTTTGTTTTGACGTGCAAATTGCACATTTACGAAAAATTTCAGCTCAATCGAACATTGGGAAGTGGCTCAAAAACTTGTAAGATTGGATTAGCCACAGACACCGGGACAGGTGATAGTAAATCAAAGCTTGTTAAAACTCACGATTAATGGGGTTAATTATGTATACAATACCTACAATTATCAACTGGATACAAAACTGAGGATTGTAATAGAAACACCCATTAACACTAGGACCACTAGGCTAACGAGGGAGTTGGAATTTCCATGAAAATATTTTGCATCCTTTCCTTCAATGTACAAATAACCTAATTTCAATATTTGCGTCTTCAACAAAACATAAACCGAGTACCTACGTAAACAACTTTGCGTACCTTCATATCATTTGACTGAAAAACAACGAACGCTTCAGACGGGTATCGACTGAAATCAATAGAATGTTAATGAAATATTCAAGACAATGGACGTCGCGTGTGACGTGAACGATTGACGATGTGGTACCATACCATCACGCCTGTATTCCCCGAAGGGTTGGGCAGAGGAGTACCAATGTTATACCCCCATACCTACATATGTATGCGTAGAACTCTGCGGGAATCAGGCAGTCAAGCTATTGAACATTGAACATGGTATTTCGAAACTGAGTGACCTACTCTTGTTGGTGTGTCTTCGTTGTTTGTGCGGTACGGGAGATGCATCCGGGAAAAATTGTGCTATTTGACGTGAAATTGGATAGGGTAATTGAGTTAATGAATGCAAGCACAACTTAAACATTAATTAACTTTTATTATTATGGACTTGTTTAATGCGATTATTTACCTACTATACGGATTGACCGATTTTGACGGGAGTTTTACTGGCCGATAACTGTTGTGTGTGTGTGATGTTTTAAGGAGTAACTTAAGCTACTTTTATATAAATAAGAGAAAAAGAAATGGGTACCTACTGCATGAAAGAGTTAAAACTACACAGGTAAGAGGTACTGCTTTCGACTTCTGAGTTTGTTTCTGTGTCTCTTCTCAAAAAAGTCAGCTAGGAAATAACGGCCACACCCAGCAAAAAAAAATAAACCTTTATTATTTTATCCCATTCCCATATCGTACCGTACGCAACAACGCAGCCGCACCGCCTCCGCCTCCAGGATGCTCCTATCGATTTGCGCTATAAAACGAGGGTACTGTTTAATAGACGTCACATTTTATTTACTATTCTATTTACTACACAGCACAGTCCTATTTACTATACACAACAAAATCGTGAAGTTTTACGAGCCTAGCCTATCAAATTGACAAGCCGCTTAGTGGGTTTACGATATTTAGGAAAACATTACGTTTTTACTACGAATTCGAGTAGCGTAGCTGTAGTTATTTTGTTGTTTGTTTTTTTTTTCTTTACGGATGTTTATGACGGGTATAGGTGAGGGTATGTGGGTTTACTCATCGCGGGGATAGAGAGGTAATAAAATTTCAAAAGAAGATATGAAGGAAATGATCGCGACGTTCGTGTATTCGCGTGGTTGACACTAGCTTATGCACTCAACTTCGTACTCGACCATAAGGTGCACTCGTAAAACCTTATAAGGTGCACTGGAGTCAGTAATGTTTTCCGAAGTCTAAATTGTCCAAGTTATCCTACTACTATTATAAAGGCGAAAGTTTGTATGTATGGATGTATGTATGGATGTTTGTTACTCTTTCACGCTTAAACGGCTGAATGGATCTGGATGAAATTTGGCACAAAGATAGATTATAGTCTGGAATAACACATAGGCTACTTTTTATCCCGGGAAAATGTACGGTACCCGTAGGATAACACATCAACTGTGACGCGGACGAAGTCGCGGGCAGAAGCTAGTTCTTCATAAGTACACATATTATAAATTTTTCGAAATCTTATTTTGACATTTTCCTTAATTATTTTACACATTCTCAATGTTACACGCTTCATTTTCTTCCTCATTCTGTATTTTCATGTTTACCTACTTTATATGTTCACTCATATGAAGTTCTTTTAACCATCCTCAACCAACCAACCAACCGAACCAAGCAACCTTCTTTAAAGTTATTACCGTAAAAGGGTTATCTACGCCAGAAATAGAACTCTCCTAGGCTCCTATTTCTAGCTGGTTACCTAACGAAGTTACTTACCCACTGCAAAGTGCATTACATTTAGTCTGAAGCTTGAGTTTGCATTTTACATTTTTAGATTTTCAGCTTTGTGTTTTGCCGAGATTAAATCAGCTTGTTCCTTCTTTTCTTTTTCAATTTCTTTGTTTATCTTGGACAACACTGACATTGTGAGGAATTATTAAAATGTATAAGTTTGAAAATCCGCCTTGAGAAAGCGATCAATGAGATTACATTTAATAATGATAGGTATGTTATGTAATATTTTATTTTCTCTTTACAATGTGCTGATAACTAGTGGCTAAAAAAGAAAATCGGACCACTCGACCTTGTAACATACATACCTTCTGTTTCTTGAACGAAAATCTTCACAAAATTAATGTGACCAATTCGACAAGCCCGCATTAGCTGTAATTGGTTGGTTATAACTCAATCAACCAATCTCAGCAGCTTCTTCCACGCGCTTGACAATTTGCAACCAGAGTTGCTGTGTTCCGGTTTGAAGGGCATGGGTGCCGATGTAATTACAGGCACATGAGACATTTCAACTATGTCTTTGGGATGGCAACGCATTGCAATTGCCTTTGGTTTTGCAGATGTTTATAGGTAGCGGTGACCGCTTAACATCAGCTGGGCCGACGACGGCTTGTTTGCCATCCAATGACGTATAAAAAAACAAATTATCACTTTAATTTTCCATTCAAGAAACCAGGGATTAGCAACGCCTCTCTCTTCTAAAACAGACAGACTGCAAAAATGCATTACAAACATGCGTTAGATATTCGCGCATAGTAAAATCTAGATCTAGTCTCCCCCTACCGTACAGCAACTCGTCTTGCTCTCAAAACAAGGCAATCTATTCAAGCAGCTAGCTCGATTATCATTTCAATCGAGTCGAGTGGCAACGACAGTTCATTCGAGTAGCAATCGATTCGTGATTAGTTCGCTGTGTAGTTCTGTGATTGTTTGATGAAGGCGTCTCTGTGGGGTGCATTGTAGATTAGTTTATTTATTTGTTTGGTTTAATAATTAGGTACTTATAAGTTACCTACCTAGTCTACTTCCTATTTAATTATCATACCTTTATTTTAAATAAAAAAAAAACTATAGCCTAAGGGCCTCAGTGATAACATGGCTCCCAATATTTTTTTTTTTTTTTTAGTGTTGACTAGTTGGTACGTTCAAACAAATAAACTCTTCAGCTTTATAGTATTAGTATAGATATCTATATAAATTATGTATGTAGAACTAATAACAACTAAGTTATGTATTTAGTAACCATTAAGTAGTAATGCCTCAAGATATTATCTGCCTTATGTAATTAGAAGTTTGAATAAAGTACCAACATTAGCAAGGTTGTATGTGTCGTTTCGTTATATTCTGCGGCATTAGGGATTTCTTATCAGTCAATTAATGGTAATTAGTTGACTTTGAATCTAACTCTGCAAACCACAAGGCTCTATTTTCAATAAAAGGGATCCATCAGCATTTTTTTTCTTGACCAATCGTGCTCTTTTCGTCTCCATTAGGCCACACCCTCTTCAACTCGAAATACATCTAAACGGAATCACCTTCAAATCCTAAGACAACTAAAGCCTCGATCACTTAGATTTACGAGCACGCACTGACGCGTTATCTAACCCTTCCGCTGCCGACCACCGCGGTGACGTCATCGCATTAGGTCGGATTGACCCGCAAGCCCGCAACCCGATTGTCCCGATATAAAGTCGTCTAAATATAGTCGCACGCGTCCCCTGTGTTGTGTGTGACCAAGTTACATAAAGTTGCGGGATATTGACGAACCTTTATGGTTATGTATTTTATGATCGACCGGACAATAGTATTAATGTTTAATATAGATACAACGAATACTGCTAGAGGTACTGCTGGTTACATTCGTAATGGTTTTTTTATTGTATCTACTATTCTCTCTGCTCCGCATGTTATGTTGTACATGATAGTATGAATGTGTAATAAAAAAATCGTTGTCAGAAAAAAATGCCAGTAAGTAACCCTTTTCCATTTACGGTGGACACGAAAAAACGAATCGAATACTCCAATTCTTACTTTTTGCAGTGACAAAATATTGTATGACAAGTAATAAACAGCGGTTGCTAAACGAAATTTCTATCAAAACTTTTACCACACAATCCATAGTCCCCTTACACCGGCACGCGCCATATATCGGCACCTCGCCACAGCAATTTGATACAAATTGGTCTAGTACATGTATGTGGACAAAATAAAAATACAATAAAAATGTTTCTGATGGCAGTCCCTGGAAAACGGTATCCAATCATCGATCGGTTTTATTGAAACGTAGACGTGTAAATTGAAGGTTGTTTTAGTCTATCTAGAGTCTAGAGTTTCATTCTGCCTGAATTTTGTACAAGGCTAAATTGATTTTTCAACTTTCAGGGCCGTATTAGTACCTACTGTTCACCTTGCAGCCCTGGGGCCAATAAAAGTTAAGACAAGGTTTCGCAAACAATACATTGCCAGTTTTGTTGGAGTTGTAGAATTTTAGGATAAACGCAGGGGCGGACTGCGTATTTGTGGGCCCCTGGGTTAATACTACTTGGGGGCCTACCTAATTAATCTAATTAATTGCCATTTAGTCAAAAAACTGTTTGCTATAATGACGTACGGTAAGTACGTATAGGAAACAAATTTGGTCAATAATAGGTAGTCCATTATGATACAATCGAACTATTTTTTTAAGTACAGCTAAAACGCATATGCAACCGGTCCCGAAGGCGAGGGCGTAATGGAGCCCAGACTCGGAATCTCTGCAAGAATCGAAAAGAAAAAAAAAACGCATTACGCATATCTTTTTTATTTTGGTGTTTTCCTCAATGGGGCCTGGGGTCCTTAGTAATCACGGGGCTCTGGGCTCCAGCCCAAAAAGCCTATTCATAGATCCGACCCTGGCTATACTATACGTTGCCTTGTCAAAACAAAATGTAGGTATTTTTATTTTAGTAATTTAGTCTCATATACCCTACCCTGGTAACACGCACCCAATATCATTATTAAAGAGATCAGCTTTTCAAAGAGTAAACCTTAGATGAAAAGCTCCGCTTACTAAACATTAGCATTATTATTCTATTCTCGTTCTCCTGATGCTCAACACCAGACGAAGGTCCATTTACTAAACTACAGTGCCCAAACTGTCCCTACACCTGGACCTTATAAGACATACCCGCGACTTCGTCCGCGTGGCTTATTTCCCCCACGTTAAGTTACGCCTTTAGTTACTGCTCCGCTCCCGTGAGTCGTAGCGTGATGTTATACAGCCTATGAGACTCACAAATAACGTGGCTTTCTATGATTGAAAGATTTTTCAAAATCGGTTTAGTAAATCCAGAGATTATCCCCTACACCCTCTCAAACTTTACCTATTTATAATACACATTAGCATGGAAGAATAAAAACACCACTGACGGCTCTATGCATACTAAAGAATAAAAAAGATTAACCCTATAATTCCCATCTATTCGAAAAACGGCAAACGTTCTCCCATCCCATATCAAATTCTCCATAACATACCTCGCCCAGTCAGTAATGCACTCCGTACTAAGCCGAACCGATCCTGTGCCCATTCCGAGTCTTTCTAATAGTTTGAAATTGGAATAGCATCGCATTGTTCCATTCTCTCTCGCTTGCCCCATTTCAGCTCGGAAGCAACCGCTCAGGAAAGTTCCGCAAAGAGGTTTTAATTGCTCTACTTGTGATGGTATTATCTGTGTGTTTACGTGGAGGGAAAATTGAGTTTGAACTTTAAGCTGCAGCTTTTTGGTACGGGAAGATTTTGGCACAGTAATCTAGTTAGCAAAGCAAATTAATTTATTTAATTGAATATGGGTACAAATGACGATGATACTTAAGAATCTAAACCTATATCCTACCTAATTAGATGCGTTTTTTTTAATAACTCATAAAATATGACACTTTTTTTTACGCGAATTTCCCAATGCTCGGTCAAAGCTTAAAATAACAAATGGATCGATAATCCATCTAACCCATTAACCACGTTACATGTTTTTTCAACATCCTATCACAAAATATGACCAAGAGCTAACATCATGGATAATAACTGATAACGAAACCATCTTTCTAACTACACGTTATAAAGCGATCGATAAGCTCGGATTCCCAGATTCCCAGGACCCTGTCTAAACCTACAAGTCTATAGCCAAAACTACAACGTAACTAAATTCGTATTTACTTTGTGCCTGAAACAGTAGCTGCGGGCAGCGGCCATTGTAACCAGTTCAACTTGGTAGACGGCAGACAACTAAACTAAAATAGATTTAATTTTGATCCTTGGCATTTTCTCTCACGAAGCGCCACTCTAAAGTACCAAGTTACATTGGTCACCCAGTCACCCTTTACATCTCCTCCAGCTTCCAACAGATTAATCCACCCAAGCACTTGAAATCAGAAGGCTTTGTCTGTACTATATTATGACGTCACATATCCTGAGAAACGCAGATTGTGACGTCAAGCGTATCCTGCCCGCTATTGTCCTTCGAGTAATTGCTGTGACCTACTTGCATTGAGTACCGTTGCATCAGTTTCAAACGTGGAGGTCTGAAAATGGCAACATAAACTAGAAGAGCAAAAGTCTTTAAGTAACAACATTAACCGTACAAGCGAAAAAGCACTCTAGTTGTCTGGCACTTAGAACTTAAATGGCAAAAGGTCACACGTGTTCCAGCAATTGGTGTTCTAATTTTAAATCGTGGAATCCCTGGATACCCGGGGTAAATGTCTGAATAATATGGCCAGTTCCATTTTAATCAATCATACAGTGCTTTAGGCCTACTTTCATTTTATTTGTTTTTTGGGATTATCATTTTTTTATTAGACATTTATTTAACAGACAGCCATCACATTACAACGTAGAAGTGGCGTAAGACAAAAAAATACTGTGTTCTAAAAAATATTGTTTCCTTCCCTTATCCCAATTTATTTAAGATGAGCGCAGCATATATTGTTCTTTCATACTGTTTCCTTATTAGGTAGCTGTCATATCAGCAGATAGCTAGTCTCCTACTACAATTATTTTTTCATGTGTTCCTTCCGTATTCTTTAAGGATATTTTCATCCCAATTCATACTTACATCTTTCTTTCCAACATTGTGAGCTTATCTTTTAGGCCAAAGTCCAGTAGCTGTAGAACGCTATGAAGATATTAATCACCTGACAAATTCAGTAAAAAATCCCTTAATTAATTTAGCTGAATAGAGATTGAGTTGACTTGTCAAGCCCTAGCATAACGTGTGATGACAGCTCACCCTAAACTCACTTCATTTCGAATTTTACAGAATATCACTGCTAAAGTCATGACGTAAGGAGTCCTTAGGTACGTAAGTTGGTTCTCTTATGTCGTCACATAATACACGTCATGTTACTTCAAGCTCGCTCGTCCTACTTGCACTCTCATTGCATCAGCTTGAGCATAAAGGACCGCCTGCTTAGAAAATTGGATTGCAGGCTTCATAAAAAGGGAAATGGGAAATGTGGACTGGGACTAGGGCGTGCAAAACCGGAAGGTTTTCAAAACCGGTTTTGAATTCCGGTGTTGAGGCCCCAAAACCGGAAACCGGTGTTAGGCCCGGTTTCGGCAACAATTTTATATTGTTTTTATAGTAGTATTTTAACAAGAAAACAATATTCTTAGATACCCACAATCTCTACATAAAACAAATTTTATGATATAAGTACCTCTTTTTAATCGACCGTTCGGACCGAATCGGTCGTTTCTTCTTGCCGATAAAGAAATTTGACAAAAATCGGCCCGATAATCGGTCATGGGGACAAACCCTTATGCCTACCAATACTAACTAGACCAAATTAATAGTTTGGATAACAGAAACTCAAAATAAGATCAAATCAACAAGTAAAGGCCTATTCAGACCTAAGCGGTATTCGCTGCCGCCTGCGGCAGAGAAAACCCAGTGGGTATGCGGTAATATTACTGTTCACACCTAAGCGGTATTCGCTGCCGCCTGCGGCAGAGAAAACCCAGTGGGTATGCGGTAATATTACTGTTCACACCTAAGCGGTATTCGCTACCGTTCGTAACCCGCGTGGTTTGTACCTCTACCCACAGCGGCAGCGAATATCGCTCAGGTCGCTCTAGCCGCGGTACTTGATACTAAATACCTGAGCGAAACCCGCGCGGTATGTACCTCTACCCACAGCGGCAGCGAATATCGCTCAGGTCGCGCTAGCCGCGGTACTTGATACTAAATACCTGAGCGAAACCCGCGCGGTATTTACCTCTACCCACAGCGGCAGCGAATACCGCTTAGGTCTGAATAGGCCTTAAGTTTGTGGTATAGAATAATATTTTTTAAACATACAAAACACTTTCACCTTCTTGAGACACTAAACACAACCACAATTACTATACGTCTCTATTTGTTTGATCTTGAGCTCTATAATTAATAACTACTAACAACATTATTAAAAGATTCATAATGAGCTACCTATAAAACGAGATCAAATCAACTGTGTACCGTATACAACTTTAAATAAACAACAATTTTTTTTTCACGCTCTACACTTGTTGGTCGTGCCTACACACATAAAATAGTCGTAAGCTTCTGTGAGATATATACCCCGATGCCCTCCGCTTTCATACATGGCTAGCTCTACCTTGATAAACCACCAACTGCAAGGTCGAAATCAGACCGATTCTTGGGGGTAAGGATAGTGGGTATAGGTTGCGTTCGGATATACTTATTTGATGCCCCAAAATTAAATATTTCTTGAGTGTGTTCGAAAAAAGTTGTTTAAACCTAAATGTAAATATGTAATTCAATGACGGGAGAACCGGAGGTAACACCGGTTTTGTGTCTCAACCCCGGTTTTCAAAAATCGGTAAATTTTGACCGGTTTCCGGTTTTTTGCAAAACCGGTAAACCGGTTTTGCACGCCCTAACTGGGACACGTTGTATGTTCGTTCTTCGTGTGTGTATATTTACAGTACCTTTTATATTATAGATGCATAGTTATTTTACTCCACTGCAGTTCTTTTCTGATTAATTTTGTTGCGGGACCTAAGACTTTTGAATCGTTTCTCTGGGACTCGTCTAGCTTCATTGCATCGCTTTTGGCTTCATTGTTGTTTCTAGCTATAAGGCGCTGGTTAGGAATAGTGTTGTCTTATCCCCGAGAACAAATGAATACCTTCTTTTAGATAATTTTGTTGTTAGGGCTTTTTTTTTTTTTTTTTAGAGATGGTAAAATCATCAAATGACCCCTCCCGTCCTGGGCGGGGCGGGAGGGAGTGTCAGACTTTTACTGACTAAAAACCATCTATGTTCCTTCGTGTGCCCTTTGCGTTCCGGGGGCGTGGTATCTCTTTCGAACAACCCGCAGCCCCGGCAGGCATTTGGCCCTTAGTGGCCCCTTCCGATGGTTGACACCTCTGTGCGCGGAACATGAACGCGCCGTCGACACGGTCTGTCGCTAGTTAATAACGTACGGACGGTGAGCTACCCATTGCTCACCGTCCACAGACCGTGTCCACGGTATCCGCCTGCGGGAGGCGCAATGGTGCCGTTATTGGCAATCCATTGCGCCGGCGGACGCGGCGTCAGCGGCGGCTGCGGGTGCGGCCACGGCAACGGTGGCGGTGGCAGCAGCGGCGGCGGCGGCGGCGGCGGCGGCGGCGGCGGCAGTGCGGGGCCTTCCCCCGGCCCCGGCGGGCACGGCGCAGGCCTTGCCCCCAGCCCAGTGATTGTTGTTAGGGCTTACCGTCTGGCGATGTGGATTTCTCGACAGTATTTTCCTGACGAATCTTGATAATTTCAACTGGCTTAATGCCTTCCACTTCAGCTTCCATACTAACCATCTTATGCAGGATGATTTTTGAAGAGTTGAAATAGAAAGAGGGTTACCTCATGCCTTGAATACAAGTATCCATATTATTATACTTAAAAAGTAAGCCAATCAACTTCATCTAACAGAATTCATAACTACTACCCTTCAGCTCATTACACTAATCGCAATTAAATACTGTACCCTTTACTGTAATTCATAACCAGAGACTATATGAAACATAGAGTGGCCTCTTGATTTATTCATAAAGGTTAGAAAACTTCGTGGAATAACGTTTATGAATAACTTATGACTAGGTGTGGTCGCAAGTTATTGGGGTTAGAATTGCGTTAGTCTCTGTAAATATTGAGTTATTTATCTAAGAACTTGTAGGAATTTCGAGAAGTTAGGGCTAGACGCTTTTCTGCCTATTAGTACCTAGGGGTCATTTCTTGTAATTTTAAGAAAGGCCTATTTCTTGTAATTTTAAGAAAGGCCAATTTTTTCAATTCACTTTCAAAATCTAATCTCAGTGACAATTTATGTCAAAGAAGAAGTAAATAATTAATCAACAACCTCGACCTCCTTGGTCCACAAAGGAGCTGCTAGAAATAAAAAAAAACAAATGAACATCGCCATTCTAAAATTTGAATTCATTTTAGAACCCTCTGTTGCTTGGGCATTTGTTTTTTTCTCTTCGATATTTTCAAATGAACCTTTACCTTTGTCAATTACATAATGAAGTTGAAGTCAAAGCATTTATACCTATCAATTAAAACAGTTACAGGCGCTTTTGAATTGTCAAGCAGTCGGTCAGTTAGCCAGAGAGTTGAAGCTTGTTGCTCGTTCCAAAACGTAGGTAGGTCGCCATGGAGAAGAACGAGCAAGAAAAATCACAGACACTCATTTCAATTAAATTTTTACAAAATCGTGGTTACATTATTCTTGTTTTTTTCTATATGTGAAATCAATGTAAGAAACAAAAATAAATAGGTACTGGTAAAAGAAAATGGCATAATATTTCAGCCTAATTAGTTACCTACATCAATGTTTATTCAGCAAAAAGAAAAACATGGCAACAGAGATGTATTAATAAATATTCTACCTTTGAGCTGGAACAATATGAATGGGAACAGATATGTTGCTGACGTAGGTAGAATATCACCCGAGGCGAGGGACGAGGGAGTTAGTACCTTCCCCAAACGAATGTTTTCAAAGAACAAATTAATTACGAGCTTGAACAAACTCATTATGTTAGTAGAACGGTATGGCGCGAGCCTTATTATCTTATTTGAGAAAATTTTGCGAAAAATTATAAGTATTGTAATTTTGAACGTAGAACTTTAGCATTATAATTTGTAGTTTGTAATTTGCGGCTCCTTTAGTTTCGCACTGAAAAATGTAGATTTTTATGGTAACAAGGAATTCACAACTAAAAATATGGAAGAGCCCAAATGAGGACTAATAAAGACCGAAACTTACTTCGGGATTTTCGAACGAAAAGTTAATGTGACAAAGACCTTAGCAGCTTTGATTTGTTGTTGCTAATTCAGTCATCGAATTACAACAGCTTTATCGGGCTTGACAATAATTATGTTACATTAAATTTTCTTCCAAAAAAACTGGGGTTTAGGGAGGGTTATTGTAAGACGAGACACAAGTGGAATGGGTAGAAATGGGTTAGAGACCCAACCACATGCATTCATTAAAATCACTTTATTATACCTATTCTGTCACTGGCATTTAATTCAACTAGAAAATCTTGGCTAAGTAGGCACTTACCTATAATTAATAATAACTTTAACGACGCGACGAGCTACTATTAGAATCATTAATTTTAATGTAATAACCATCGAAAACAAGCACTTTACCTGGTTCAGTGAACGTTCCACGACAAAATAGTCGACAGGAAATTCTCGATCAAATTATTCCCCTCACTAATTGACGGAAAGTACGATGGAAAAACTTTAGCCCTCCGGATTTTGTACGTGGATTGAAAAGCTGTTAGAAGCGTTGGATGCGGTATTTGATTTTAGTATGTTAATTATTTCTGATGGAAGGTTCGAAAAAAGAAATGAGTGCGTTCATAAAAGGTCTGTTTATTTCTATCTACTAGGTTGAAATCGCAGTAGCCTTAAGAATAGGGAACGGGCCCCCAGTCAGCACAGTCCTTTGCTTGTTTCAAATAGTTGTTTTAATAAATACCATAAACAGCATTTTTTCTATTTCCTAAGCTGTTTAGCTTAAATATTATTGTTTATTTTTTTGTTTATATTAATATTTTTCTAAGAAGATTTTTATTTGTTAATAAAAATGTCGCCTCCATTTTTTACGCCTCTACATTTCAGTAAACTACACCATTCGATTATGAACCTTAAAATCATAATTTTAAGGGTTCCATAATAGTTTTACAACATTATTAGATCAAGATGGCTGTCGCATGGCGTCGTTCGGCGTCGCGCGACTGTTTGGCGCCCTGTTGACAAATTGTTACCATTTAAAAAAAAAACTTTGAAATACCGAGAATCGAGTTTGCAAGTTAGGTAATCGATTTGACGCTGTCAGAATCAGATTTTTGTGCACAGATTTGATAGTGTAAGTGGGGTAAAAATCAAATTTATAAATGCATATCAATTTTAGAGTGAATTTTGTAGTCATAAAAGGTTATAAAAGTAATGAATTCCCAGGTTGTCTGTATTTTTTATACTTGTTTACTTCCCGGAACTGGCTGCGCTTAACTTTATTCTGAATTCATGAATTTTTATAGGTACCCATCCTTTGATCAAGCTGGACACTATTGCCTTTAAGAGACTAAAGCTCTAACGATAATGATGCTCTACCTTAGGTGCCTACTTAAGTAAAAGTTTTTAGAAAGGCGCCATCTGGTCTATTTCTTTATTTTAATGAGTTTAAAATTTAACAAAAATCAACTTTTGCATTTATACACAATTTAATGTCAAAGTTAGATGAGTAGTCAGTTACATCTACCTATGTAATGTGTCTTGTGCAATAGACCTACGATTCAAAATAGGTATGTAGGTACCTATTCTAAATCACAAACTGCTGCCGATGACAACATTCCCCCTAATCGGGTGTCCCTGTATAATAAATGACGTCCACAGACCTTATTGAATGAACATGAAGCGGATAAAGTATGCAATGAGATAGCGAAAGTTGCTGCATATGAGGTCAGAGGGACGTAGGGGGGGCAAACAAAGAATAGGGGTATTGTGTTCCCTTTTTAGACGAGCCTCGTGCGAATGCGGGGGAACAATATGGCAAAGCCACAAAACAAAATCAGTCAGCCAGTGTCGTTTTGTCGGGCTAATTTTTTTAGAACTTTTTGTTTGGGCTTGCAATATGTGAATGTATGTGTGTAGATGATGGGGTTACCTATTTAGCTTCAAGTACTTACACCTTTATAAGCCAGGGCATTGGTGAACAGCTGTGTTTCAGTAAGCTTTCCGCCAATGATAGCAAACATGCACGTCCTTTTAAATTATTTGTCCTATTGCCTTGCGTGTATAAAATACTCAGGGGTAGTTAAAGATAACACACAAAAAATGCGCCAAATAGGTACCTAAGGAAACAATATAAGATAGAAGCCACATAGCCAGCCACAACAAAGCATGGTAAACTAGATCGCATAGGAAACAAGCAGCTCAAATTAAAATGACAAATGCACATTGAATAACGGAAGACAACCTGTAATTTGAACTGAATGAAAGACCGAATGATTCGAGTCCTATATTATCTGTCATCAACTGACATTTGTCCGTAGGGTTGAATTACGTAGGGTGAAAGTACTTGTAGTCGGTGGGGTGGGATCGCGTGTGGCGCCATGGCGTCGCCACTTTTGTATACAAAGCAGTAGACTGGGGTTTGGTGGCTCTAATTATAAACCTGTCAATCGACATGCGGACAATACGTTTTATAGGCTGTTAGGTAAATTTAACAGGTGTACCTAATAGGCGAAGCTTTTTTTCTAAAATTAGCTGTAACAATAAAATTAAGGCATCTAATGTTCTATGCTTTAGAATTTTAGATGCTTTATATTATTGTGCTTAATAAATTACATAATAACTCATTACTACATAATATATTCGTAAACAAGCTAACAGTTAAACGACTATTAAGTCATTATGAAGTGATCGTGTATTTAAAATTACCTCTTGTTAAGCTAGAATTTATGTAGTTACTGCATAATACTTGCGCGAAAGTTAAAGTAAATAACACTTAAGTCTAGTGTTTCATAAAACAAACATAAAAGTACCTGAATAATAAATTAGATGTCTAGTTCTTTATTTGCTTTTACATAATAAAGATGATAACAGTTTGATTATGTACATTTTTTTTGGTAGTCTAGTGTTAAGTTTATGTTTTTTATGCCTAAACTATGTGTATGAAGAAGGCATGATATTTTCATTGTTGTTCAGCGAGTTGTGAACTTTAAATATAGCTACTTGCAAGTACCTTCCACCCTTTTACTCCATAAAAGCTTTTAACATCTCTGTCGAGGCTTTTAAAATTTGTTATTTAATTCAGGTTGTAGCTTAAAATACAACCTTTTCTAAATTATGGACATAAAAATTAATAGTAGCAGACTATTATTTTAAATGAAGTGTGGCTTTTATAAGAAGGCACCTTGTTTGTCTGAATCATTTCAAATGGGTAAAGTAGGCTTGAAATAATGTTCCATTACTCTTTGTGCACAGTTTATTTTAACTGTGCGTACGCCTTTATTATAGAAAAGCTTTGATAGAGAGATCAATCATAACATAACAATAAGGGTATTTTAAACTGGTTATTATTTAAATTAAACTTGAAGCAAGAACCTGCAAATAAGTAGAACCGCGCGGTATACCGCCGACACTTTGAACTTTTAACTATATTAAAGTTACCGCCGAGAGCTGCACAGCGCCCAAGTTTTCTAAAATGTTTCTTTTTATTTTCTTCTTTAATTTCCTTGTAAACATCGTTTGCATGTTTTCTATTACAAACCATGTTTTGCAGACCGTACTTAATATTCCTACTTTGCATGCACGACTGAAGCCTCAAGCAGATTGTTTTTTTATTTTACTTTGAGTAATTCGTTGTAGTTTTATAAACACCTTTTTTATCCAAACTACAATATTTGTTAAGTATTAACGCACAAAATAATAAAAAGCTAACGTTGTAAGCGTGTATCGCTTACAACGTTCTACAATAATTAAGAAAAGGTTTAACCTTATCGATGGAATGTATTCATAAATTCGGACCCAGTAGCGCGTGTTACCTGCACCTGTGCGAATCGTAAATAAGTTTTATGTATTTATTATTTACATACAAATACACTCCACAGGGACTTCGCCTGTGCAAAAATGGAAATGCTTGGAAGAGGCACACTGTTTACAAATTACAAAATTGTGTGTGTTACTCAAGTCAAGTTGTTTACCTGGGAAGCAGAGTTATAGGGAACATTTAACAGAGTTTCATGTTAGAAACTATGTTTAAATGACTGTATTTTTTGTGAATAACGCAATGTATTATCCGAGTTCATTTAGGACGTAGATAAAGGTACATCATGTCTGTTTAGTAGTTGAAAACGACGGTTCCTAAGTACCTTGTATCAGTGACAGCATTCTACTGGTAAAAGGTACTTAGGACTTAACATTTTACGATAAGTTTATTCTGTTGTATTCTATACGATAGACCTATCGTAAAATATTAATAAATACCACTTCAATTTTTCTTTTGTTATACACAATGGCATTACTTATAACATAACCACAAAATTACAAGTAATAAACTCGCACCATGTACAAGAAAACGTTTCCAGCAGAAAGAAAAGCCACAGAGCCATAAATCAATGAGTCGTTAAAAGTCAATAGATTTGAAATCGCCTTCATAATAGTTCGGACTCAAGAGACACCGTTACTTCACATTGAAAGTGCGTTGATCTCATAGGTCACGCACAGCGATCGACTTGCAAACTTTGGACTGAAGGTCAAATATTTGGAGATGAGCTACACCAGCTGTGCGATTCTCTAAAATGCAAGCTCGAAAACGAGTCCCACTTCGATAACGAACCAACTTGTCATTGGCTTAGTATTCGTTCGCCGTGGTGACGTCACCGCGGCGAACGAATATACACCAATGACAAGTTGGTTCGTTTTCGAAGTGGGACTGGTTTTCGAGCTTGCATTTTAGAGAATCGCACAGCTGGTCTCGAGGCTTCATACCGCGTTATGAATCTCAATGAAGAAAGTTCAAAGAACTGATTTTTAAGATGCAAGGGCGACTTCTTTGAACGTTTTATTAGTATTATTAGATAAAACACGTTACCTACATAAAAAAAAAATGGTTAGTAGGCATATGAAAAAGAGCAATGGACCTTTTTATTGTAAAGACTTTTCACATCTTCCATTCAGAATAATTCAACGTGTTGACATAAAAACCAATTTCGCATGGATGTTGATTGCAGCTGTGTTAATTACACACCGGTAATTAATTATTTATCATATGCCATCTCTTTCGGGCTTTAACTTATCACTAAGTTAACTACGACTGAAGTCAGCTTCCCCATGTCTGTTCCTAATAGCCGGAAGTTTCTCCCGAAATTGATTAGCGAGACGGTTCCATAAGGAATTGGTGGCAATGCATTTAATGTTATCTAATTTATAAATTTCACCCTCCGTGATATCAACCCATATATTTCCTGACAAAACTTTCGTGAAGGTGAATCTTCGCTCGTTCGCTGAAACTTTGATGCAGTCGTACTATTACTGCGCATGAAGTTTTCCATGTGTTTTCTTTAAGAGAAATGAAGCGTTTCTATCAGATGGCTGAACTTGTGTGTTAGTAATGGAAAACATAAAGGTTACATTTACTTTAATAAATATATTGTAACTATCATTAAATAGACTAAATATTGATTTTAACATAAGAAAGTTAAAGAAAAATAAAGTTATATTATGTTTCCATTATAATGTTTCTTTACGTTATGTTTGGCTGATCGTGTATACCTTTTATTTAATTTTTTGGAAGGATCTGAAAGTTCTTCTCAAATATGTTATGGGTAGTGAGGATAGTCACAGGCCATATCAGAATATCCAAGTTTATGATTTCGGGATTCAGAAGCCTGATTTCAGAAGCCTTGTACATATCTTAGATTTTCACACTAAAAGGAAAATCTAATTATTTACTACCAAAAGCTTTTGTGCATTTGTTTCAAAAGATCGATCTCAACTTGTATTTCTTTGTATTGAACCTGTTTTAATGCTAACAGAGAGGAATGAAACTAAGTAGGTACATAAAGACTACATAATGCGTTAGTACCCAATATAGATAAGCATAATGTTTTATGAATGAGGTGTTATTGGTCACGTGCTGCCGGCGTTTATGTGATGCTTACGTAAATAGAACCTTGAAGAGAGGTAGCTGTAGATTTTTTTATCTGGAAAAGAAATTACCTGTAGCCCAAACCTTTATCAGTCAAATCGAGTCATCGCTAGATCAATAAACAGACAGATATAAAAATAACTTCATCGTTACTTGACAGGGGGATTAGTGATCTGTGTGTGTATATGTGTGTTTGGCAGACAGGAGGACGCTAATGTCAGCTTCCTGCCCCTTCCCTTGACGTAATCTCTTAGTCGCTTTTTTACGGCACTCACAGATGGTGAAAGGGGTGGACTGACATTCGCGGAACTACAAGAGGTACCTACCCTCTGAGATACTTTTACTTTGGCATATAACCCTTCGCTCCTACTTTTACCTAAGCAAACATTCACCTTTAACAGGCAAGAAAAACATTGAGCCTTTTTTAAGTTTCAGTAAAAACTGAAACTTTAAATATTTTAGGCGTTAAACAGAAAATATACTTTCCAAAAAAAGAACGAGGAGAGAAAATGTCGTTTTCTCATTTTAAAACTAGCTTTTGCCCGCGGTTTTGTCCGCGCGAAAACATACCTTTGACACTAGACAATGTTGTAGCTTTCTTCTATCAGTAAAAGGATTTTTGTAATTAAATCAGTAGGTACTTCCAATTATTACCTCTTACAAACAAACATTTTTTCCTCTCTATAATTTTAATATAGATAAAGTAAAGTGAGGAGGGACCCATAAAATGTTACGCTCGTATATCACAAAAGTCAGTTGAAAAACTAATAAAA
The DNA here is from genome assembly GCA_932526535.1 of Caradrina clavipalpis. Classification (NCBI taxonomy): domain Eukaryota; kingdom Metazoa; phylum Arthropoda; class Insecta; order Lepidoptera; family Noctuidae; genus Caradrina; species Caradrina clavipalpis. The sequence continues at coordinate 1,895,448 of OW052096.1, forward strand.
CGAAACACGAACGTCATTTTAAAATGAATATTTTTGCACGGAAACGTTGAAGCGTAGCATACCTAGTCACTGTCAAGGTCGTTAAAATCATTGTAGTAGGATCGTTGCCTTTGAATAAAAACCACAACGAATTCAATGGTTTTTGTCGGTACTTTATAGGAAATGCTCGATAAAACTGCACATTTACTGTTTATTTTTTAAATTAAATACAATTGAATTCAGTTGTTTAAGGATATTAAAATAAATGGTGTGTTTTTCAATACATTCAAATTCTATTATTTTTATTAAAAACAAAGTGCCTATAACTGGCACCCGTACCCTAAAATAAACAAACAAATCATTCACTCATTTTTTATTCACCTCGTTAAACAATTGCCAAAATTTAAAATTTACCCGGTTTTAGGGAGTTTGGTACAATCGGGTAATTTAGTCCTATGTAAAATTATTATGGTAGCTAATTCCTATTTAATTGAAAAACGATCCTCGGTTCAGTGAAATGAAAAGAAAAGGAACTTGTCTGATAATTTTTAAAACCCAATCCCTAAATTAAACACGCTCAATTTTATTACAATTGCAGTAAGGTTGAAAATTGCTAAAATGAGTTTCTTGACCGCAATCCTTTTCCTGGACGTACAGTAAGTCGTAGACAATTTAATTAGTATGGGGTTCTTTAATTAGGTCGTAATTTTCTTGTTTCTTTAGCTACGGCCCCTGTGGTGTTTGTTAGTTTTTGACTAGAAAATAAGCTCTATTTACATTAATTACTCTAACATTTTATACGGAGCTATTAGTGTAAGTTTCTACACGTGTTTTCGTAGCGATCTGGTTGCGATAAAAGGGGGAAATAATGTTTAAAAATTTGTTACAAATACGTTTTATTGTTATGTTCACAACCTCAACGGTTTTGTTAGAGTTTAATTATAACAGTTTTAATATGTTGATAATGATGTTAGATAATAACGGTAACATTAATTGTATAAGGATACTCTATTAGGAAATTAAAATATTCATTAAAAAAAAAAAAAAAAATATACCATCACGCCTGTATTCCCCGAAGCGTTAGGCAGAGGTGTACACCCACAGTTCGCCGGTATATTTAGGTCCCATGTAATAGGGGGCGAGTCTATTGCCATTAACCGGGAACAAATCCTAACTCCGAGCTGCTAGGCACGGTCTGTGGACGGTGAGCAATGGGTAGCTCACCGTCCGCACGTTATTAACTAACGACAGACCGTGCCGACGGCGCGTCCATGTTCCGCGCACAGAGGTGTCAGCCATCGGAAGGGGCCACTAAGGGCCAAATGCCTGCCGGGGCTGCGGGTTGTTCGAAAGAGATACCGCGCCCCCGGAACGCAAAGGGCACATGAAGGAACATAGATGGTTTTTAGTCAGTAAAAGTCTGACACTCCCTCCCGCCCCGCCCAGGACGGGGGGGGTCATTTGATGATTTTACTATCTTAAAAAAAAAAAAAACTCCGAGCTGCTACTGAGAATTTCATAGAAAAACCCAATAACACTTTTTGCTCGACCTGGGAATCGAACCCAGGACCTCTAGCGTAGCAGTCGCACTCAGGACCACTAGGCCAACGAGGAAATATTCATATTATTGTTATTTATTTGCTTTACTCTTATTTTACCTGTTTCCCATGATATTTACAATAATGAAGAACAAAGTTACATGTAAATCTCTCAGTCACGTTTTCTTGGCTCTGTGAATAGGATCAAAGCCATTATTGGCTCATTCGTCGCGGTGTTGCCATACAATCCTTGTAGGGTTGACAGTTGTAAAAAATAAATGGATGTAACGCCAAATCTGGTAGACATTTGAATGGGAAAGTCGGTCAACGTCAAGATCAATGGATCTTAACATAATTAGGTAATGAAATACAATGAGTAGATCAGTGGAGGATTATTTTAAGTAGAAATACTGTACAAATATTGACTACAAAAATCAACGTATACGTACAATATCATCTATCTAGTAACACCTATAAAAATTGGCTTCGCTAAAAACATTCCATAATCAGCAGCCATGCCGGTTTATTGCATAAAGTTTTTAAAAGCTGGCCCATTGCCCGTAATCGTGACAATAACCCATCCCATTTAAGTTTCATACTTTTGTTTTTCAAAACATTGCGTGACATTTTTCTGTTCATATCCAATGCTGCATAGAAGTCCTTTTGCTAGTTGTCTACTTGCAGTATCTATCAAATATCGTTATATTTTTGTCATTATCTGACCTCATGATAGTTATGCAGCTACAGTTCAACAACCCTGGACTAAATGAAGATAAATATGCATTTAAAGAAAGGTTGCACAATGTTTTGACCCTTATCTCGTGCGTAATATAATTCTATTGAATGTGTCTCAAGCTTAGTTGTCGGTAACCTCTTTAAAGGGCGTTCAACGTTCATCCAACTCTGTACTAGCAAAGGTAATTACTCTTTTGAAGCTCGAGACTTCGGGTGAAAGGACCTGAGGGCTGAAAAATTGGGTTTATGTGCAGACTGTAATGTAAACTGCAATCTTTTATATTATTTTTAGAATCTAGTTTAACGGTGATATTGGCTTTATTTATTTATAATTTTTGTACATGAAAAACCTAAATTAGTGCTATGTCTGGCCGCGGCCCCTCGGGAAAAGAAAATATCCTATAGGCATATGTAGATATCAGTTACAAATTGTGAGTCCACGACGATACATTTTACCAACCATACCATGACGCGATGTTTAGTGATTTATGCGCGGTCCAGCAAAAGTATCGTATGGCACGAACAATGTAGGCGAGAGCGGGTCACGTCTCTAGATCGGGTTACCTGGCCGGCGCTATTCACTCTCCTATTCAAGTTTTGTAAAAAAAAAAAGTGTAACTAACTCGGTGTTTTTGTAGGGCTGACGGAAGTAGCCGGTAGTTTAACAGAGAATGCGTGTTTTAACCAAAAATAATATTTTAACTTTAATGTGTTACGATTCTGATTGTTTGCGTGTTTGTTAGAAATCTTAACACGGTTAAACATTTTTGTAATTATATTGCTTTTTTATTCTTTTGCTTCAACTTTAAAATAGTGATTGAAGCCATTTCGTTAACTTGAAACAGGCACAGACAGGTACTTGTGTAACCAGGTACCTTTTGAGACTGAACTTGGGAAAATAGCACGTTCGGCAGCCCTATATTGATAGCGACCTATTGTTCGTCTTCAGAAGGGGGCTTCGAGGGGACACGAAAACCTGTTTGGAAGGTACTTGGTATGCTTCGAATTGTACGTAGTTGTATTGTAGTTTGTAGCACATTGTTGTAGTACAAGGGCTGTGGTTTTAGAATATTGATAAGGTGGTTTATTGTACAAGCTGAGAACATTGATATTCACACCTATTCATCGTTGATTAGCAACAAAAATATTACTTACCTCCTTTTTTATCCAATTACTTGCGTTCCATCCTACATGAAGTATCCAAGCATATCTACTATAAAAAAATATGGATAAAACTTAGAGAAAGTAGACCCGGTTACTTATTACTATGTAGCTACATATTATATTTGATCAATCATGCACTGTTTGTAAACAATTTTAGTATATCAAACAAAATGCGTAGGGCTTTAGCCAGTTAGTAGGAATTCCGTTTGCATCACTTCACAATGCATATCTTTTTAAAACCGGATATGTTATCATGATGATTTGCGGACGTACAAACCACTTTTTCTGGTACATTGGCCTCAAAAGATAATGTGAGATATGAGCGGAACCATAGCGAAAATGTTCTAATAACTATTATGTCGTACACAGCACTAGCACTTCCTGTCGTCGGCGTCGCTTCCTTAATGTGTTTTTGTTGTTTGAAATTTCTTTTGTGGATAACCATTTTCTCTACTTAGGGTTCTAATTTACTTTAGTTTGTATACGTTTACGTTGGTACCTATTTCAAAAACATAATTTTTATGCTCAATCGTTGAAACATGTAATGAAAATTATAAAAATATGAGATAATGACTCAATTATTGGTTGCATGGCTTTTTTATTAGCCTAACCGAACAGTTAAAATAAATGTCACAGTATTTTTTTACCCACATTCCGGGGTAATTTCCTCACTGCATCGTGCGGGGCGCAGTGGGCGACGACGCACGGTCACTGCACGCACAAATTCTACTCGAAGCGAGTTGCGTTCGATTACTTCCTCGTAGTTTCGCTTCCCCATGCCCCCCACGGCAGCACAGTAGTGATAGAAGATGAAAGTGCATTGTAGATAATGTCGTTATTATATGAAGTAGTTTATATCAGCATTAAAGTAACATATTTTGGAAAAGAACAAAAGAACGTAACTACAGTTCAATATTTTATTTTTATTACGCTTTTCAAACAGCTATGCCAAATGATTATTAATCATTTTTTGTCACTGGCTGACCTTGCAACAGGGGTATTCAACCGACGCGTCCCGAACTTAGGCCGTCTGAGGCACAAGGTCTAGAAAGTTGGCCTCGCAGTCCATTCACCCACAACCCCAGAGACCTTTGGCAAGAAAAATTCTGTTATATAAGATTATTATATGAAGAGTATTACTGTGCGGTAATCTCATATTAGGTGTCTGTAATTCATAATTGGATGAGCTTTTCTGCTTAGTTTTGCCAATACAAGGCCTGTTAATTCTAAATGTATGTACCTGTAGTATTTAATATCAGCTACTAGCTGCTAAATAGATACATTCTATCTTATACCACTTGTCAGTTATTTGTAGGTTGGAACTGGAAGTCGCTTATAAAACAAAAAAAAACTGTTTCATTTATAAGGTGAAACTTGATTTGGGTTCATAATTTTATGTTAGGTAATATCTCCCATACAATGGATTGCAAACGCAGAGAGTAGTAGTGTATACTTCGGACACTGACATAATCGATGACGTATCAAATTGATTGATGCCATCGCTGACGCTTCTGATTTCGTTTGCAATATCATGATGTCATATAACTCATGATTGTATACTGTTGTGCTAGGTCTGTAACCGGCCACATCATTTCAAAACAAAACAAGAAGCATCCTTTATTTGTGGTGATATTAACATTCAGAGTTCATTGTTTTCTATTTTATTTTTTAATTATTTCTGGAATACTAATCCTGACATCGAATACCAGGAATAAAGGCTTGCAGTGGTTGCATTGAAGTTGCACTTAATGTTTCTATCTCTTTTTTGTAAAGAGCGGACAGGGTGAGGGAGGGAAATGGATATATACGAAGGCTTCGCCGCCCTAACGAGGAGCCGCCCGCCCGCCCAGTCGCCTCCAGTGTGCCGCCCTGGAAACACCGTGACGCTTTTACCGATCAACTTTTTTAATGTCATTGCACTATTATAGTTTTCTAAAATTAATGACAATGTTTGTAGCGGTGAAAATTAACATGTGATATCCTTAAATAGGCTAGTGATAAATTCATGTAAGTGTTTATGAAACTAAGTTTAATTTTATCTATTAATGATCTTGATATTATGTGTGAAATACGTGCGTTAAAGTTTATTTTACTTGGCACTTAAATAGCAATTTCCTGCACCGTAGAAGTTTTTATGGCTAACACTACGTATCTACTTCTACAGTTATGAAAGTTATAGGTTTTTCATGTGTAATGTTATAAAAATGGATACATGTGTGTCAAATTTGTGTCATCAGAAAAATAATTTCACGCATCGTTTAAAGTACCTATTTCACATATTTTGCGGGTCGGGCGCAACAACCTTCGCTTCCAAATTTTATGACTATGATTTCATTATGACATGCAATCTACCCGTAATCCTTTATTCGTTTGATATTTATAGAAATAGACGTCTCATTTTATCAGGTCTCGATTAGCGTGCGCGTTTGTTGTTCCGATTCTGTTATCTGTTCCTGATATTACGATAAGGTTGGCTGACACAATGATTAAAAGTATTCTTTTGTTTATGAATAAATGCGGACATCTGTACTGGATTATCCATGAATTGCTTGCTTACTTGGAAATAGATTTATATTTTATACGGCATTACAGTTAATGCCTCAGGAATAATACTACGATTAAATGAAACGACAACGCTTCATTCGTCCTTCCTTTTTCAAGCGCTATTTTTATCTGGTTTTAAGATAACAATAGATCTTATGATGTGCTTAGTAGTGCTGTATTTTTAAACTATACAAAATGGATATCTGTAAAACAAAAGAATTTGTTCTGTAGAGGAGGGTGTAGTTTTTCCAAGGTTTTTCCTTTCGTGTCATCGCCACGCACTCTGCTGCCGGATGACGCTCCTCAGCCGTCGATTGTTGTTCAGAGGAAAGGGGTGACACCCTCCCACGCACGCATCTTCATTCAAGTGGAAGCTGACTTATTCATACATTTTGTACTGCCATAATAATACAGACATCTTTTACGTTTCAATGGTTTGCGAAAATTATGTAGATTAGACAAACACTATTGTCACAGTTACATACTAATGAGTTAAGTCATACATAGCGATGGTGTTTAAAGAAAGTGGCGTTGATAAGTTACGTCTTTGTATGTACCTGCAATCTTGCAAAATTCTTTGGTAAATACCTACTAATGCACAGAAATTCGGCAAACCAACTGTTTAACTTGTCATACAGGATAACAATGAACAACGATATTTCAACAACAAACAATCAGTACTATTTAATTAAACATTTGAAGCCTGTCAAATAATTTGTGACACTTCTTCCACACACGTTTTCAATTATATCGTTATGCTCCTTTCATCATTATGAATGCTTAATAAAGCAAAATAATAGTTAAAACATTAAATCTGAATAATAACTCTGCAATTTCCTTGTCCACACCACATGCATAATGTTTGCAGACGCAAGTATCACATAACCCTTCCGTTCTAAACCCTTACGACTGCACGAAATTACCCCACGTAATTATTATGGGTCCCCGTATAGGGAGCGGTTTTTTCTTTACAAGATATTTGCAATGGGGTTACTGTATGTTAGGGTCTTTCTTGACGTAAGAATATTGGATTACTTTAATGCAGTTTGCTGTGTTAGCCGTATGTCGTTGTGCTGAAATTTTGGCGACACAAAAAAACTGCAAAAATCTAGATTGTGAACTAGTATTTCCAAACGATAAAGTAAATCGTCCGCTCATACGTCTAATAATTATAATATTATTGATTTTCACGTTCAAACCAAGGACTTGTGACAGGCTCGAGGCGAGTGTAAATTATGGATTCATAAATCCATCAAAATCGAGTCATTCAGTCCATAACCCAATGCAGCTTTGAATAATCATAATTAGTTTTCTTGGAAAAGAGGAAAGTCATTATGTATCAAATTAAATCCGATAAAACGTCTGAGGAAATTGATTCAGAAATTTTATTCTTATCAGCTTTGTTGAGCTTACATGTTTATAACACTTTTATCTTTTGTTACAGTTTACGGCTTGGGTGGACGCCGTAATCTTCGTGTTCAGCCTGGACAACGAGATCAGCTATAATACGGTGTCCAACTACTTCAATAAAATGTCCCATTATAGGAATTCCGCAGAGATTCCGATCATATTGGTCGGAACCCAAGGTGGGTTTATTGAGGTTGACCTTGTCCTCGATATTGCTCTATTTAATTTATCTTATCTTACGTTTCTGAACTTATCCATTATATTAATTAGGTACGCTTATAATTTTACTGATAAATGATCATCATTTATCGGTTTTCCCTGTTTTATATTATATATTAGACTAAATATCTTTAAAGATAATAATATAAATAACATATAAAAGGTAGCTACAACTGAAGCCAATCATCTTACAAATTCAACATTTATTTTAAAATAATTAATGTTACAAATTATAATCATATTTTAGATCAAGATGAAAAGATACAGATTAGGAACTCTTATAATTGAAAATCAGTTTTCCTATCAACTAAATTAATATGTAATATAGTTAATTAACATTATTACGTATACGCGTCCGATAGTCTGTTTCCTATTGAATGATTGGTTGCTCTTCCAGATGCCATAAGTGAAAGTAGTCCACGCGTGGTAGACGACAATCGCGCTCGCAAGCTGTCGAATGAGCTGCGAAGATGTTCTTACTATGAGACCTGCGCTACGTACGGTCTGAACGTGGAACGAGTCTTCCAAGACGGTAAGTGTAACGATTTTAAACGAACATCGTATTTATATCGGATGATGTCAGATTGTACGCAGTTTTTTCTACAACACTGTTTTTGGAATGTTTCTACCGTTGTTAATTTACATAAACTGAATTGTTATTTACATTTGGGTAATAGAATTTGCTTTGCTAAATCAGAGACCGGATAAAATTGTTATTTTGAATTTTATTAGGATCTAAAATTCGAAATAGATTTGATCTAGCTAAGTTTTTAATTGGAATACCTCAACAAACTTGTTAATAAATGTCGCTAAGATGAATTAATTGATTCGACGCTTTTGGAAGTTTTTTTTTTCATTTAGCAATCGAAATCAATATGTCTCAACGTTCGACCGATACACGTGAATTGTTTATCATTTTTGGAGAATAATCTTAGTGCTTATCTGATGAACTAAGATCTACGTGCTACGTAAAGATTCTGTCAATTTGAAAGCCTATCTTAACGTAGCACCCGTTAATAATATTACAGACGTATCGATTATTAAACTGATTGAGATCGATAGAGAGTTATAAAAATACATAATAGAGATTTTTTTACGAACGTATCGTCTCGCGTGATGCTACGATGTGATGAGACTACAAACAAGCGTACTTATTAGCTCGACTGTGAATCTCGTTTCGCTTGTGCGGGGTGATCTAGCGCACGCAGTGGCAACACCGGCTCCTAGTCGTGCGGTCGTTTAGTTCGTTCTCGTTCGTTCGTTGTCGCGGCGACATCGCATTGTTTACATTTTTTTGACGTTTTTTAAAGCGTCGTTTGTGTGAATATTACGTTAATTTACGTTTATATTTTAATCTCCTGAATGGAAGGATGGAAAGAACACTTATATTCAAGTCCAACATGTCGCCTATATCAAGTTTGAGGCGTCGTAGTTCGTGCTATAATATACAAAGAGCGGAGGAACGCGATCGTAGGAAATCGTCTAAATTTGAATGTGCGTGAAAATGTTATTGTTCGATTGGCCGTTTAGATCTAGTTGTCGTGATTTTTGGATATCGAAATTGTGAAAGTTTTTAGTGTTGTGGTGATAATTTCAGTGATTGTTTTGTATTGCAGCGTGTCAGAAGATCGTCGGGACTAGGCTGTCGGCATCTTCCCAGTGCTTGTCTGGGGGTTCTAGGCCTGTGACTCCACAGCCGTTAGTGAATTCGCCAAGCCACAACCACTCAACATTCCTTTACAAGGTAATTATTGTACTATTACTTCCTGTGTTAAAGTATTCAGTGCAAAAACTTTGTTTTGATCACGATGCCTTTATTTATTTCGGTCACGTTTTCTTATCAATACAAATGTACTTACTCAAAATAGTCGTAATTTGCCAATAATTTAGAACACCTCAATGACAATTTAAGTAACACCTCATTACCTCAAAAAGTTACAGATAAAAATAGTGCAAGAACTCACAGAAAGAAATATGCCAACAATTTTAAGAAATAAAATCCCACATGTTAAATCTTCCCCATCTCAAATATTACACAATCAGATGTTATTATCATTTGTACCACTAAAACTAGACATTCATCATTAAATTAAATTATGGAGCAAAAAGTATGCAGCAATGGTAGACTTCAATGCTAACAGAGGTCATGAACTATAAAATGTGTGACATTCCACACACATGCCTTGTTTCAATGACAAAAAAAATAGCATGTGTTTATTTTTTTGTTTAAAGCATATGGCTGCAGTTCTCTGTATTTAACCATTAATAACTATTCTCTTTTTAAAATAAGGTGCCTAATTTAATATTTTAATGCAACAATTAAAAGAGCATTCTTTTTACTCACATAATTTTAATTACACTGATATGATTAGGGAATATTAACAGATTGTGTAAACAGTCTCATTTAAATAGTGTTAAAATAATACAGTGTGTGTTTCAAGTATTTGATCTAAAAACACTATTATTGATGATAGTATAACACCTTGAAATGCTTTAAAGTATGTTAGTAAGTAGTATTTAAGTAGTTTTTACTGTCTCCCCCCTTAAAAACACTAAGTAATGTGTTTGCCTGTCATGTTTACATCCTTGCTTTAACATTTAAGAGGAAAAATAACAAGACTTCAAAACATGATAATATAAGCAAACAACCAGTAACATAAGTACTTAAGTACATGTCTTTGCAAACAATAACACTATAAATCTCTTGAGAAATAATTAAAATCTATAATCTAGTATCATAAAACTGATGAGTGTGTTTGTTTGAATGCACTAATGCCCGGAACGACTGATCTAATTCTGTTTTTTCTTTTTCATAAATAAAAAGCAACTTTATTTCTGAGTGCTATATAATGTATTGTCAAGAGAATTTAGGATCTGTAAGAAAAATGTGTGCAAATGCTAAAGATTATAATATAGGTAGCTAATCATTTACAAAGAAATAATAATTTTGTGTTAAGTAAGAAGTGTTTAACCTGCTTATAAAGAAGCCATAGTACTTACTCAAATTGTATCAGGCCACATATTTTTTAAACTAGCCCATGATTACTTATACCTATGTCCAGCAGTGGATGTCCTGTGGCTGATATGATGATGCTGATGATGATGATATCTTGATTTCTTAGTATTAATGTCTATGAAATAAAGTTGCATTAATAAAGGAAAATATGTGAGGAAACTTGTACTTAAATGAATTACTAGATAAGCCTTTTATTTGTTTACTTGATTGTATAATCTTACTGAGAATGATTTGATCAACCATATTGATTTTCCTCAGACCGAGACAAACCAAGTACTTATAATATTGATTCATAGTGTTATCAAACTTCAATGTTTTTTTTTATAATGTAATAAATAATGTAGAAAGAAACTGATAACCATTCAATAATATATTTAATAGTCTGTACATTTTAGCTATCAATATTTCCTTTGTTGTAAAGATTTTTATTTCTTAAGTTATGATTTGATTAATCAATCAAATTATTGTGCCCAGTTGTTTTTATTGGACATGGGCGTTGTAATCTATTTAAATTCTTAGGGACCATGACATGGCTGGGTTATTATTGCTTCAATATTTGGTTGTGTAATGCACTCATGCCCCATTCAGTCCGTAGCCAATAATGAAGACTACTTCAAAATAAAGTGTATGTTGAATGTCTTCTATGAAAATCCATAGTAAGGTGCTTGATTCATTTCCTTGTTACTGAAGCTTATGAACAGATGAGTCGGGGTAAAAATGTTTTCGTTTTTTCATTTCTTTATTTACTTACTCCGTTTTCATATACACAAGATTCATAGCTCTAATGGTGTAAAAAAAAACATTATATAAAAGCTGAAAGTCATATGTTCTTCCCAACGATTTTTTTTTGATCTGGTGCCTTGTGTTTAATGTTCCAACTACTTTTTATGTTTTTTTTTAACGAAAACAAGTTTGTTCTAACTAAACTTTAAATACCCCCATAATCCTATGTTCTACGTGCGTTACAATATGCACTACAATAAACAGTAAATTTCCAACCAAAACATTGTTCCCCGGCAATAATTTTTGCTCAATATTGCTTAGTTTGACGGCCAGTAATGTGTCTTTTGGCACCCTGTATATAAAGTAATCTTACAGCTAATTACGTAATACAATGTTGTAACTGTATCTACAAAATAAATGCAATACAAACAAACAAACAGGATGATACAAGTATGCACAAACAAAGAAATCTAAACACAATAATGTAATTATTTTCCTACTAGTGTTTGGTAATAGTCACTCTTATTTAGATAAGAGTGACTATTACCAACCACTTACTTGACTTACTTGCACAGACACACTATACACATACATACATACATACCATCACGCCTGTATTCCCCGAAGGGTTAGGCAGAGGTGTATCAATGTACACCCACAGTTCGCCGGTACGTTTTTAGGTCCCATGTAATAGGGGGCGAACCTATTGCCATTAACCGGGCACAAATCCAAACTCCGAGCTGCTACCGAGAATTTCATAGAAAAGCCCAATAACACTTTTTGCTCGACCTGGGAATCGAACTCAGGACCTCTAGCGTAGCAGTCGCGCTTAGCACCACTAGGCCAACGAGGCAGTTACAACCACACCCACTACACACCCACTTACTAATTTAAACAATTTATTTTAAAACTGAAGTTTCATGAATTTTTTAAAGGTGACTGTAATGTACAGTTGTTTAATACTTAGATATAGACAACTAAGTTCACACTTCATTAGTTCCATTGAATAGTTTAATTATATGCTCTACTGACAGTTCAAATGCCGGATTTTTATGAAGCAATCACCTAGTAATTTTAGAATTAGATTGATGTCTTGTTTCAATACCTAATAGCTATTTCCTTAAATTATCTAACTAAAGGTGGCTGAATATTAATAATGTATAAGACTTAATTATATTATTAAGCCTAAATACGAATTTCTATGTTTTTAAATGTTATTTTGATCATGTGCCAGGTGACAAGCTTATAAAGAATTTCAATTTTAATTTATGTAAGTAGGTAGGTAGGTAGAATATCGCCGAATTTATATGGAACTGGGTTAGTCTTTATGTACAACTAGCTTCTTACCGCGACTTTGTCTTACGAAGATAAAGTCGACATCAGAATGAAGTCAAAGTTAATAAAAGACGTGACTCTACGCATATAATAATAGTAAGACGTATTTTTTTATAGAACTTTATTTGCCTTGGATAAAACTAGACTTTGTAGGCTTTTTTTACCGACTAAAACCCATTCATGTTCCTTTTTGTGCCCTTTGCGTTCCGGGGGCGTGGTATCTCTTTCGAACAACCCGCAGCCCCGGCAGGCATCGGCCCCGACTGGCCCCTCCGAAACACGTAGACCCTGCGGATTGCAGGATAAATCGATGTCCTTACAGAGGACAGGCCCCAGCTTCTATTAAAAGAGACAAAGAAATTAGTAGAAAGCAAAGCCCTTTGCCTAAAAACACAGTAACCACGCCGCCGCTTATCGTTAGTGCTATCGCTAACTATCGCTAAATAATCTGATGACAACTAAATATAATGGTGGTGAATGTTTGCGCTCATATTGTATTGGTAAAGTTATCTTAATCCAGCACTTAGGGATATGGAGTGCATGTGAGGTTGGCAAGCCACAAATCCACTGTAGGGTAGGCAGACTTACAGGCTTAGCCATATCGTAGCTTTTTACATTAAAGTTAAAATTAATGGTACATGAAACATGTTTTTCAAACGTAGGGAACTCTTCGTGTGCCATTCGCACTTGGCCGATTTTTGCTAATAGCAAAAGGACCAATCATGTTCATTGGATATACGAACAAATATTTTTCCTGGTCCTTTGGGCTCAATTTTCGTTTTAAGACATATTTTTACTGCCAGAAAATTATAATAATTACTAGAAACTATTCCTGGTTGCACATACCATAAAACACCATGGGGTCAACGCTTCATAGACCGCAATAATAATTTTATGAACATGGAAATCCTAATGACTGCTATAATGAACGTCTATGGGGGAAATTGCTATAATCACTATCTTGATGATGTTTTTCCTATAGTATACCTACTAGTAGAAATAAGGCGGTTCACACACTGCGGTTAGGGGGTGTGTCTCAGCGTGTGATCGGCCTAAGTTAACAGTACTTAGGATAGAAAGTCGATTAACAATCCAATTATCATTTTCTTAGCTACTGCCCGCGACTTCGTTCGCGTAGACTTCACAGCTAAGTGAAGTCCTTTATTTTGTTAAGATAGATCAAAATTTGTATGGGTGCCAGATTTAAGCTCCGTTCAAACGCTTAAGCGTGAATGAATAAAAAATTAACATACTTACATCCATTCTCACACATTTTCGATTTTATATTATAAATAAGATTTTTACATGCATACAAACACGCCTGTATTCCTCGAAGGGTTAGGCTGGGGTGTACTAATTTACACCCACATTTCGCCGGTATGTTTTTTAAGTTCCATGTTATAGGAGTCGAGCCTACTGCCATTAACCGGGCTCAAATCCTAAGTCCGAGCTACATACACACACATACATACATACATAAACTGACGCCTTTTTCCCATGGGGGTAGGCAGAAACCTCAGAACGCCGCCTGCTACGATCCTTACATACCGAGCTACTACCGAGAATTTAATAGAAAAACCCAATAACACTTTGCTCGACCTGGGAATCGAACCCGAGACCAATAGCGTAGCAGTCGCGCTAAGGACTACAAGGCTAACAAGGCAATGTTTTTATGCATAAAAATTCCCACATAACAAAAAATAAAATGACATATTGATTGGGTCACTCGAAGTCGATGTTCTAGTAAACATCATGATAAATCGAATCATATATGATACCTATCAGAGTTTAATCTTGTTACGTAATATTAAGTAGGTGACCGTACCACATAGCGAAGTAAGAGTGAAATCTAACAATTTCGTTTCTCACGTAATCTGATAATCTATTCATTTTTTGTATCAATTCGCGATAAATATTATTCGTCTTGAAGTTTGTTCTAAAAATGTCAGTGTTTTTAGAGTTATTTCCGCTTTTAATATGTTAATGATTTGTAGGTCAATATGCGTATTCAAACATGTTGCATAAACATCCTGACTCGAAGCTTATATCAGTAACACATAGCATCAGTCGTAATGGCCGGAATGAACTCCCGACTCCAAGGACCAGACCAAGTTATTCGGTTACTTGCTTCTCATTCCTTTACAACAACACACATACCATCACGCCTGTATTCCCCGAAGGGTTAGGCAGAGGTGTACCAATGTACACTGTACACCCACAGTTCGCCGAAATGTTTAGGTCCCATGTAATAGGGGGCGAGCCTATTGCCAGCAACCGGGCACAAATCCTAAATCTAAAAGTCTTCTATTAAATTGAGTTTAGCTTTTCTGTTGTGATGTTTCTTTTATAGAATACTTGCTTTTGCACGCAACTGAATCCGTGAGGAAGTCAAGCATACATACCTACATACCACTACGCCTGTATTTCCCGAAGGGTTAGGCAGAGGTGTACCAATGTACACTGTACACCCACAGTTCGCCGAAATGTTTAGGTCCCATGTAATAGGGGGCGAGCCTATTGCCAGCAACCGGGCACAAATCCTAACTCCGAGCTGCCACTGAGAATTTAATAGAAAAACCCAATAACGGTTTTTGCTCGACCTGGGAATCGAACCCAAGACCTCTAGCGTAACAGTCGCGCTTAGGACCACTAGGCTAACAATAACAAGGCAGTCCTTTACAAATAATTATAATACCAACGTATTTTAACAACTGCAGTTCAAAGGCTTCTTCTCATACAGAGAAGGCACGAGTATTGATCCTTTATTTAGGAACTTAGTGGCGAAGACTAGGTAACTCGATTCCTGCCGGCTTCCCTTCGGAAGTTCGGATAAACAGCTACTCTACCACCATTGAAAAACCTACTGTTACTAGTACTACCTATTGCTAAACGGGCCTTAGCCATTGGTCCGTCGCGAGTTCGCGACATTTACAAACAGTTATTCAATTTACCACTTTAAAGGTGTGCCATTACATGTGGTATTTATGTAAACATAACTCTCATATTACTGACCATATATTTGACAAACTAGTTTGTAGGCATTTCAAGGTTAATAAAGGCGTGTAGGTAGAAAGAAATCTTGTTGTCAATCTGAGAATGTATTGTTTTTTTTCTGTATTTTTCCAAATGTGTTATTTAATTTATAAAAAAAAAATAGGTATCAATAACATTTGGTAGTGGTTTGAAAGTATCCATTCCGCTTATGTTTACCAATTTACTTCGATTTTATCCTTGCTTCAAATATTGGGTTAGATACAACATCAAGGGTTTTTAAAGTGGGAGGCGCAGAGACCAACAATGGAGGGCTTAGAAAACTAGTGCAAAAGTTATTTACAGATTACGAGCCACGAAAATAAAGATATTTCAACATTTATGCAATAAAAATCTTTAAAGTTTTTCTTTTCTATCTGTGTGATCATTGATAGTTAAACCTAAAATTATATCCGCGGATATTTTTTCTTTGTAGAAAGGGGGCGCGTCATAAATAAGTTAGGGAAACCCTGCACTGCATAATAGATCAAGACTACTTGGCTGGTGCCACACGAGCATTTCATTTTTTCTCATTTTTTCTACACACACATAATATACTGGTATTGGATCCTTAAAATATACTTACGTTGTTTAAAACAAAATTAAGTTTTCTTTGTGTTCATTGCTCACTTCACAAGGGTACGATTAAGGATACTGTGTACTTGTAATTCAAGTAAAATAATTATTCTCTACACATACCTTTTAATTGTTATCAATTGATTTCCTTGTTATTGGTTGCCCTTCATCAACACGTCTGATGGCCAAAGGCATTAAGTGAAACAAAGAGAATATGATCTTACTATTTGTTAAGTATTTATTAGATACTAGCTTATGCCCGCAGCTTCGTTACCGTGAATGACGTTTGGTTTTAGTTGCCAGTAAAAGAACCACCAAAAAATTATTTTGTGTAAACACGCTACGAATCACTGGGACGGAGCAGTAACCAGACATAACATGACGCGGGTGAAAAAAACCATTCGGACGAAATCGAGCGCAGAAGCTAGTTCTCCAATAAACTTCTAATTACGCCTAACTACATCTCAATTTGTAAATCATTAGACAAAACGGTTGACTCATACAAAGTTGCAGACAGCCATTTGTATTATCTCCAATCAAATACAATGCAATGCGATCGATCCGATACTCTAAATATCTCGATTGAGGATCTCAATGACGTCTAGTTCCTAAAATAGGCTAACAATAACCTATTGTCCTATATTTGTATAGACTTGTGACGTCATATACTAACATGGCTACTGTAAACGATGGTACTAATGAATCATAGAATTCGTTAATCTTCAATAAATCTGTGGTGTATCTAATCTCTCATTAAATGGCTATAGGGTCGCCCCCTATTACATAGCACTTAAACATACCGGCGAACTGTGGGTGTACATTGGTACACCTCTGCCTAACCCTTTTGGGGAATCCAGGCGTGGTATGTTGTATGTTGCTAATCTCTCATTTTCTCATGAATTTTGCGGTATCATGTAGTGGCTCGTAAATTACGTTCAGCCGTTGGTTCTGCGCATAATCTGTCTCCGGTTGTATCGGATTGCCTTTCTATCGGACTATGAGAATGTCAGAATTCCCCACACTCTCATAGATGCACGCCCTATTCCCACAAGGAAGAGGGCACCTGTGTCAGCTAGGCTAGTCTCCATTGAGATTGGCTGCCGACAGAAATTCGGTTCGATCGAACAGATGTAGGAAGATGAATTACTGAAGACTTAAGATTTATGTCACAAATTACGTCGGAATTCCTAGAAGTGCCTAAACATCATCACAGTCCATATATTGCTACTACTTCCTATATACGTATACATATGTATATATCTTTGTTACATCAACTAAATCATCAATTCGAATGCATTGAATCGGTCAAGGTTATTCAAACAGTTAAAAACCTTAATTGGTTTGATATCGATGTTTTTAAAACGCCTTTGAGCATGGAAATGGACTGGCTCAGTATCTAATCTCCTTTTAAGTATATATCCGTAGGAAGCAATTATTTTTCCGTATAAGAAAATGGAGCTATTAAGCTACCTACACAGTTTTTGACATTTGACAGATGTACTAGTACAAACACTTATTTAGAAGTGACTTGACATACTTTTCATATCTTTGATTAAGTGCTGAAGAGTGGTAACCAAAAGTTGCATATTATTTCTATCATTGCGAAAGGTGTTAGTAGTGAAACAGCTTGATATTGTAATCATCAGCCCACTATTGGGTAAAATTTTCATTTTGTTTGGAAACACATGCCAATTTAATTAAGGTTCTACAGCGTTGCTAACAATGTGCTGTGTGGACATTTTACCGCTGCACGGCTAACACTGCTACAACCTCTACTCGCATGAGTGTATTCTAATGCCAATCTTATCTCTATTCGTTCCAGGACTCCCTACCCCGCGGTCACCACACGCTATCAGCCTCATCCCACCACTTACACAGAGGCGCCCAGTCATTCGACGCATCCTCAAACAGCAGCGGAATCTCCTCAACACACGTCGTAGAGATCCACAGCACGAATGGATCCGACACGTCATCACGGTGGGGCAACTCGCTCGGCAGCCACGGCTCCTCGTCAGGCCTGGTCTCCATAGCAACGGAGAATAACAACGTCAAGTTCACAGCACCACATTGTCTCGATAACTTACAGCCACCTAAAGATTCCAAGGACTTGCCAACACCGTCGTCAACGCCGACCACCTCGCGAAAGTCTCGAAGGAGATCGAATCTCTTCACCCCCTCCAAAAAGGGGGATGATAGGCTGAAGAATGGGGAGCTCGGGTCTGGTAGAGCGATACCGTTGAAGCAGGGGTACTTGTACAAGAAGAGCAGTAAGGCTCTGAATAAGGAGTGGAAGAAGAAATATGTGACGTTGTGCGATGATGGCAGGCTCACTTACCATCCTAGCTTACATGTAAGTTGTCATTTTGTTCTATATTTGATATTTTACGTTTTGGATCGATCCTTATTTATTCGAAATGTCATGGGCTATACACAATGCCAGAGGCATGCCGGTGTCATAGCGCTCGGCATTCCCATTGGGCGTATGCACCCTGGCCATGCCACTCAAAGCATCCAACACGCGTGGCAAAAACCCAGTGACCATGCCGCCAGCATGTGTGCCTGCCTTTGTATATTACAATTTTGTTCGATGACGAAACTTGTTATTTATTGTGGAAAATAAATGCAAACTTAAAACAAAACAAGTCCTAGGTCGTAATCAATTTTGCATTTTTTAAAACCTGAACTGATAATAAGATTCTGATTTCAAATACTTGCATATTAAATAAGTATTTATTTTAATAAAAAATACTTTAAGCTCATGTTCCCTCTTGGACAATTTTCAGGATTACATGGAAGACGTCAACGGCAAAGAGATATCTCTTCAGTATGTGACGGTGAAGGTGCCGGGACAGAAGCCGCGCGGCTCCAAGTCCATCATCACGACGGTGCCCGGGTACAACGGGTACAGCAGTCTCGACATACATGACAGTATCGGGGGTCTGTCTATTGGTGAGTCACTATCAAAAGCAACTACATCTTTAGCGGAGTATACCTGAAGGACAATTCGATTAGTTAAAACGTTGAAAATCCAGTCTTCATCTCATCACAGCGACAATCAATGTCAAAAACGCACGTACTAGTAAATTAGAGTCATTTTTGACAGATTGAGATAGATTGCGATCGTTCCTAAGGGTTAGTAGAATTTCCCCCCTGTGTATAAATTATATTATTATTCCGTAAACTATAATACTGGATACTTATACAAGTACATGAAAATTCCAATAATATGAAAATAAGAACTATTCATGACATTTTAGTTCTTTTTCCTGACACCATATCGCTACGAATTTTATTTACACTTGGTCCTTCGATTCGGTCATTCACTATAATATTTGGGATTTGGTCATTTTAGTCTTTATTGACTGCCAAATGGACTTACTGACTACAACACTCACTTTTCAGGCTACAAAGACAAACCAACGCGGGCGACAGACAAAGCCCTAATGTCCGCGTTTGAGACAATGAAGGAGCCTGCGACTAGCCGACAGTCACTTGCCTCGGAGGCTGAGGTCGGGTCTACCAACGGGCAGGACAAGGACACGCCACATGTCAAGAAGAGGCATCGGCGGATGAAGAGCAGCGGGGTTAAGAAGGATGGGGATGAAGGTAGGGAGATCTTGGTCTTTTGAAAAATGTTAAGTGTTCCTTAGTCCCTGGCCCTAGGTCTGCCAAAGTTACTTTTTTCGGGGTTGTCCCTTTCTTGAAGCCCTCTAACAAAAAACATCGTAATTCTGGTTAAAATTTGTAACTATCGTCATTTATAAGCCACTATTTTTGTAATTAACTAGACGAAAATAGTTGGTGTTGTGATAATATAACCTTAGCGGTCTTTAAATTTGGCAGCGATTTGATTGAAGTGGACTTATAGGGCGGTCAGCGTTACAACGAATTGGTTAACTCGGAAAGTTAAAAATTCAAAGTCAAAGTACACATACATACATAAACTCACGCCTTTTCCCCATGGGATAGGCAGAAACCACAGAACGCCACCTGCTACAAAGTCAAAGTCAAAACATTTATTTCAATTAGACCATTTACAGGCACTTTTGAATTGTCAAGAAGCTATAGTTTAAAGTTGAAGCAACTAGCTTAAACTTTCAACTGTAGGTCGTTCTAAAACGTAGGTGTCTTTGAAGAAGAACGAGCAAGAAACTCCATGGTTAATTGTTTTCAGTATCGCAGTTATTGTCGTGTATAATTTTTTATATGATTTTATTAAATAACTCCAGAGGGCGAATACGCAACGTCATGCGAGTTCACGATCGTGAGCCTGGACGGCAAGCGCTGGCGCTGGGAAGTGTGCGGCGCGGCGGGCGGGGCGGGCGCCGCGGCTGCAGAGCGCGACGCATGGGTCGCCGCCGTCGAGGCGCAGATACTCGCCTCGCTGCAGGGACGGGTGAGGATATATCTTTTACATAACATTACCCCATTTGTGGACTACTCATCATCATCATCTCATCTCATCTCATCTCATCTCATTATCATCTCAACATCATTATCATCTCATCATCATCATCTGCTGAACATTTTCCCAACTATGTTGGAGTCGGCTTCCAGTCTAACCGGATGCAGCTGAATACCAATGTTTTACATAGAGCGACTACCTATCTGACCTTCACAATCCAGTTACTAACTTAATCACATAAATAACGAAATGTAAACCAAAAAATATGTTATGGTAAATTCTTTACACCACTGAACACAAAATACACACGTGACGAAATTAATACCTTTTGCATTGCTCCTCCAAAGGGTAAAATCCAATTCGCTAAACATTCGTAGTTACGACTAAATCAATGTCAGGGCGAAGGGTCCTTAAAATGTGTCAAATTAACGAGCATCCGAAAACCACTGTGATAACTTGTAGTTAATTCCATCAACATTATTGACAATTTCAATTTCGAAACTGGAGGTTCAACGTACTCTGCAACATTACTCTCATATTTGCCTATAACTAAATCTATTATCACTATTAAAACATCCTTTATCTCCAGACGTCCCGGCAACCCATGCCGACGGGGGCTAACTCGACGGGCGACGTGCGCGCCACCTACTACATACGTCGGGTCAACGGCAATGATAAGTGCTGCGATTGCGGTGCTGCAGGTAAACTATACTTTATTATATCCTTGCCTTACTTCTCTGTCAAAAGCTGCCCTAATTAGGAAGTTGATACCGTGAACCAATATTTCCAGATAATTCTTTGGTATAACGGGATGTATTTCGAAACTCCACGACTCTGCGCATATTTTGCATACAGAGCACAATTCTGAATCAAGAGCAATTTATTTTAGTCTAGTAAAATTAGTAGTAATTAAAATTAGTAGTAAAATTAATCTGGTGTTGAGACCAGATTAATTTTCAATTATCAGTCAAATTCGATTGTTAGTTACTGAGAAGTCTTAAAAGTAATTAATTAAGTTGGCAAATAAATGACGCCATAGTTTACTATTTCCGAACAAAATATGTGGAAATCGCGTTTAGACAACTCATAAAAAGTATGTCAAATGGTGGTGTTGTCAAGTACCCAATTTACATTTTAAGTTTTAATTTATTTCTCGTATTTTACAGACCCAGACTGGGCGAGCTTGAATCTTGGAGTGTTGATATGCATCGAGTGCTCGGGCATACACAGGAACCTCGGCTCGCACATATCGCGAGTACGATCGCTGGATCTCGATGAGTGGCCGTGAGTTACTTTTTGAACTGAACGAGTTTTGAACTGAACGAGTTCTGAACTGAACGAGTTTTGAACCCTATTCCTTAGCTTTACCGTAAAACTATTTGACTTATGACAATTTGTTTGAAATATTTGTGAAATAGAAAACAGTGTGACTTTAAAAAAAATATCTCTTTTAAGATTCTATTATTAAAGTTATATTTTGTTATTTCAGATTGAGCCATGTAAGCGTGATGGTGTCTTTGGGCAATGATCTCGCGAATTCAATATGGGAGGCTGATTTCAGAGGCCATGTGAAGCCTATGGCCACATCTAGTCGAGAGGAGAAAGAGAGGTAAAGTTATTTTCTATTTCAATATGTATTTATTAAAAAATATACTTTTAGAAATCTATTAGAGATGTTCATAAATTTGTTACGGATTAAAAAAAAAATAGTTTGACAGTTGTCATTCATAATAAGTATAACAGAAGTCATATCCCGACTTCTGTTTGTCATTCAATTGTTAATTATAAAAATATTTGAAAATATTTCGTATTTGAAAAATATTTTAAGTTTTAGTTATTTTGGTCATGTTATTATTCATATTCGTTTATTTGCATACCATAATGTGTATAAAGATGTTACTACAGACTTATAGCTAAAGTATAGTTATGTTATGTTCCAAGTCCAATCTCCTCATTCCAAAAATATATCTTTAATTTATGGCTTATGACATCTGTAACCATGTCAGAGGCTTTTGAAGCAGCTTAGAAACTTTAACAATAGGGTGTGTGGGGTCGTTAGACCTTACTGCCCACACGATATAGAAAGAAAGAAGTTTTTTGTAAACGTATATTCTAAATCCAATATCTCCCCTCCAGATGGATCCGCCTAAAGTACGAGCGTCGCGCGTTCCTGAGCAGCGAGCTGGTGGCGACCGGCGTGGAGGCGCTCCGCACGGCCGGCGCGCGCGGCGGAGTGGCGGCGCTCGCGCGGGCGCTCGCCGTGCCGCCGCCGCGAGCGCCCGCGCCGCACGACCGCGCGCTCGCGCTGCGGGCTGCGGCGGCCGCGGGGCATCTGGCGGCGGCGCAGCTGCTTATATGGGTATGTAATAAATAATGTATGTACGCTAGTAGTGTGTAGTGGGGAGGGAGAGGCACTTGAGCCGACTATCGTCGACCGTTAACAAAATCACAGTGGAAGGAAGCTCACATTTTGACGTGCATACACTTAATGAGACAAAGAATATACTCCAATTTGTAACTTTTTTTTTAAATACAAAGAAGGATCTCCATTTCGCCACAAACACTGCTTTTTGACTTGCAGAAAATTTTATGCAATTTTGCAGTCAATGATCAAGCCAATAAATCTCACAATCAATCTGAATAATAATTACATTTTAAACAAGAATAAGTGCAACATCAAATAAGAATCTACTCCATCAAAACAACCAAACCAATTAACCAAAACCTTGTCCGCAGCACAACGGTAACCCGAACTACCCGGACGCGGACGGTCACACGTGCGTGTTCTACGCGCGCGCCGCCGCCAACCACCTGTCGGGCATCCCCACGCAGTACCCCGCCACGCTGCAGCTCGCCTGCCCGCTGCATCCCCACCCGCCGCTAGCCTCCACGCCCAGCTCCGCCACCAACTCCACCAGCTCCAACTCCAGCACCAAGAGCTCCCTCAAGAACCCCGAACCTGAATGCAACTGCATCATCTTCGAGCTTCTAAACGCTCAGAGCGCCAGCAAAGCCCTCGTCGAGCTCCTGATTGGCTTACAAAACAACCAATACATGAACGGCTACGATCACAACGGCAGTGTTGCCAGTTTCGCACACAACACGCTCGGGCGGCCATCTTTGGGCCCCAACTTATCGCTAACGAATGGTAAGTGTGGCAGCGTAGTGTAATACGGTTTTTTCTATCTTATTGTCGGTTTTGAATAAATGTTGATATTGTGACTGAACGTTGTTACCGTTATGGTATATTTATACTAAATTCGCGCGTGTGCTGCAGCTTTGTAAGTTATTTTAAATTGTTGATAATTTTGTTTATAAATTTGTATTTTTTTTATAGTCAGATAATTTTTATTTTAAAAATAATTAAGACTGTTTGACATTACACGTAAAAGCTGTCAAGCCGCCATATTTATTTCTCTGCTAAAAGTTATTTGACGATTGAAAAATAAGTCTAAAATATTTTAGAAAATTTAATATTTATACGTAAGTATATTATTTTGTGACAAACCAGTGATTTAAAAAATCGCTTACTAAAAAACTTTGTTTTATGTCTTTGTATTTCCAAATTTGTTTAACAGCAAAATTGATAAATATGGTAAAGATTATTTACTATAAATAATATGAATAAAATTCTAGTTATGAAGAAAAGTTTTAAGTTAATACGATGACTTCGTATTTTTTGTTTTTTGTTTTTATCATAGAAATTATGTACTTATTTCTACGATGTACTTACAAAACTGCGGTGCACTAATTTTTTGTATAATACATGTAGTGTATTAATATGTACAACTTATACATATTACATACGACTGACGGTACATTATTTGACGTAATCTCTGATTCTTACAAAAAAAAACTTCGCGAAATTAGTTGAAATTCCGTGTCTGTCAATTTAAAAAGTTAATTAAATTAGACAAATTGTTAGTGTAATTGAAATTCATTTGTTGAGTGTCTACATGGTTAATACTCTAAGTAGAGATGCTTTTGGCTCAAAACACTTATTAGTGAACATAGTAAATATAGTGGCAGCTCACTAGCGCTCCTACCGGCGGTTAGCGAAACTAACAATGGCATAATTATACGACAATCTAAAATGCACTTTATTGTATTCTATGAAGACTCATTTCTATATGCACGTACATTAACGAGAATTTCGTCGACATTGAGGATCGGTTTATCCAAATGCTAATAAGTGTTTTGAGCCAATCGGTAATTTTTTCATTACGTATTACAGTTTTACATATCCGGTGTTAATAGTTCAAATTTTTAATACAATTTTTTTCTAGTTGCGTAGTGTAGGTACCAATTGCATTTTAGGAATTCTTCATTTTCATAAAAAAATATTACACGCAAAGTATCTTACAGTTATAACGTTTTTTCCGATAATTTTCACTTAGTATTCATTTGTACTGTACTGCAAAGCTGTCTATATAATAATATAATATTCTATACACTTTATTTTCTTAACGATAATGAACTAAATGTCTATAGTTACAATAGTTTTACAATTATAGTGTGCTACCGAAGTTATATAATAGCCAATATGCTAAAGGGCATACGTAATTATATAGAACAACTAGTCTACGAGGCGTTGCGGAGTTAGTACCAAATAAGTACCGATTTAGGCTGAGATTATGCGGATTTTGCTAACATCGAACTTACGGATTTTGCTACGACGGATCTACGGATTTTAATATTACAAGCGTTGTTTGTTAACTTGAATTGTTTTGTCATGTCATGGGATTCATTTAGATAAATCCGGATTTCAACAAAATCCGTACAATCGATGTTTTAATATAGGAATATTAACAAGCAAATATCTGTGAAAGATAGCTGACGGGAATAGTTGATATGATTACAATATTCTCGATTTTAGGCAGTAAGTTGCTACGCTTGATATAAAAAAATAAAAATACCGGCAAGGATTAGGAATACAGAAAAAGAAACAAATGCATAACGATTAAAACATTTAGTTGTCTGTACTACCCAGTGGCGTTGGCAAAAGGCTGTTTTGAGAAGAGAAGGCACGGCCATTGCTCACTACGCTTGCCTATATTCAGGTATTCATAAGTCCAGGTTTACTTACGCTCTCTTCCATCGCTGATGTCAGCGATGTCCAAGATAAACTTAAAAAGTACATAATATGTATTTGAAATATTATAATGAAAATGTCAACATACCATTTTTTCCTTCTACCTTACTGCCTACAAATCTATATCACTATCAACTTGCCCTCAGTTATCTGACTAGCCGGTACTTATACCCAAGTTTCCACATAAAGTCACAGTTTAGCATAGATGTTATACTAATCGTTTAGAAGCGAGATCTCAGCTCAATGCTATTTGTAGGGTATAGGATAATAATTTAGTGGTAATTTCTCATGCTTTACCCTAGAGCCTAGGGGTGTGGCGTCTGTGGTTCTTTAACTGATAATTCTGACCTAGCGTTGGCTAGTGAATGTAGACGTCTTTTGTTGCGAGGCCCCCGGGGGGTCCACATTAGCGGATCTGTGGAGTTCAATAATGGTTTATGGGTTAATTTTTGAGCTGAAATTGAACTAAAAGTTTAGATAGGTTTTATCTGGTGTTCAATTTTTTTTTGTTTAGTTTCCTTATTTTTTACTTGTATTCTATGAAGATGCCTAGTCTTAAAACAAGGTCTTACCTTAGCGCTACTGCTAAATTAAATATTCATTCAAAATTAATGAATCACGGACAATTAACATTCCAATTTGTAAATTATTCAGCACCCCAAAGGCTAAATAGTCGATGTGATATCTTAAGGTCTCCTTATTAAACCAAAATGTACTGATCCTTCTGTGCCTACTCTTAGGTAGTACCGCTTCACGACTATAGGCCAGGAGCTGAAGTACACTTAAACAATTTAATAATGCATCACAAGCTCCTGGACTATTGTCAAAATTTCCAATTTGTAAAGTACTTCATTGTAATATTATCGCGTTTCTAGAATTAATGTTTTAGATGTTTGTGCTTTATGTTCATTTGATAACAATTGTAATTGGACTTCATAATTTGGCCTGAGTTTGGACTGAGATTGCGTTTAATTCTAGAACTTGGACTTGAGAAATTTATATTATGACATCACACTTTTTTTGTTACCATTTAAATATCAAAAAATGTACGTGACAAATTGCCAAGCGCGCGTGAACTTATACGAATGATTGTTCATAATTCGTTCAACCAACCACTGCAGATTACGCACGCTTTACTTATTTGTTTCATTAATTTTCGTTTGAGAAATCGGGGTTATAAGAGATAAAGGTAGAACTCTTTGTGAAGGAGCTCTTTCGGGGATACTACCACCATACCTATTTCTGCCGCAAATCAGCGTTGGTGTGTTTTGGGTTTGATGGTTCGGAGTTTGATGGTACGGAGATTGGTGCAGTCCTTGAAAATTAAAAATACTTTGTGTTGCTCTCTGACATATATTAATGATTTGCGTATACAAACTATTCAATCCAAATAATACGTGATAACAACGCATGCATTCGTATCGTAATACCAGTCCGACTCAGCATGTTTAAAGAGTTTTATTAAAGAAAATATTTTATGTTTGCAAATTGTGGCACAGCTTGTTCAAGCCGTGGCCTGACTTATGGGAACTCGATGCAAGAGATTTTGGACGTTAAAGCTATAATACTAAATGGCTGTGGATACCCCTGCACTTGTATAATCTGGTCCAAACTTAATGGCGACTCGGAAATTAGCTGCCAGTGCAGGTTCGCGCAGGTTTATTCAATTCAATAATAATGTATGCTCCATGTAATGATTTCTAGATATATATTTACTTTATAGAAGTAATTAAATGGAGCCTAAATTATTATTGACTTTACTATACCTGCGCGAACCTGCACTAAGTATTAACGCCATTAAGTTTGAACTGTATTATACCTATCCCATCTCGGCTTGCGTCAGATTGATCTTCTTTCAAACATTTCTCAGTTCGTATTTCGTCCGCTCAGGCCACGAATTGAACTCATTGAACGTTTTGAACTTTACAGTGAACACACGAGAACATTCTTGGCTATCTCTAAGAGGGCTTTGTACAATTAAATCTAAAAAATAATATTAATTATCAATTCGTTTTACTTAAAGCGTTAATGTCTTGTAAATGTTACTTATATTAGAAAAAAGAATTCATTTTAATTTTACGGAAAGTAAAGAAAATTAAGTTCTCTGTTTGTACATTTTAGTGTTTAAAATCGTTTACCGACGCAGTATTCGACACATTTGTAAAAAAATCACATTAGAATTTCTGGGCACTTTGTATAGTGTATTTTAACATTATTTTAATTAAGTCCTCTGTTGAAATTTTATTGATAATTTTAAATTATGTTATGTTGCGTTGTTTGATTCGCAAGATTATTAAGATTTTTTTAAAGTTTTTTTTTGTAAATTCTTTTTAGAAGCCAAAGAGCTTAATTGTAAATATATCGTATTATGCAGCTATGCGTTTGTTAGCTGTTGATAATTCTTTCGTTATTGTAATTTTTAAGAGATCCGTTAACGTTTTTTCTTGTGAGAATAAAATGATAAGGACGTAATTTCTTTGTTTCATTTAATTGAATAATTTCCCACCTGAACACTGAGCAAGAATTATTTATAGGTATACATTAAAAAGAACTGCCTCGCTAGCCTAGTGGTCGCGCGATTGCTATGCTATAGGTCCTGGGTTCGATTCCCAGGTCGGGCAAAAAGTGTTAATTTGGAAACATGTACGGTTCCCGTGAGTAATATATATCTTTTACGGGTAGTAGCTAGTCTATCCATAAACCTGAAACAAAATAAAAACTAAAATCATCGACTCGAAAAGACAGACCCGAAACGTATATTCGGGTGGATGGATACTTACTTATGCACTTTGCGTTCTTAGAATAAACGAAGTATCTAAAAGAATTGCTTACCCTGAAACGATGTTTGTAATAATTATTTATGCGAAAGATAGTTTCAAATACCTAAACATGTTTCTTGTGAAATATCTATTCCGATTACATGTCAGAAAAACAGGGATACATAAGTAATAAATTAAAAATAAATCTCACACTTCCCAATCCTTACAGTGAAGCTTATTTCTACATTTATACCTACTACCTTATTGACCCACTCGTAAGTATACAATAACATCTATCAAACAGTGATCCCATTTGATCCACCGAATATTACAAGATTGTGAATGAGATGAGCTTACACAAACACCACAATGCCTCAAATCAAGCAAATTATAACGTTTACTTTCAGCTGTCTTTACGTTTCCGACCACAAAGCGAAGCGCACGGTGGAGGTATACACGGCATTCAACCGAGAATTTCCGTGTTGGAAATATACGGGAGAAATGTGGAGCGTGTGCGATGTAGAAGAATGTTTTTTATCGGTCGTAGGCCGCACTTTCAGGATTTATTACCACAATTAAAAAAATATTTCCAAAAAATGCCACAGAAAGAATGAAAATTAACAAAATGTATAGTCAGGTGTACTTTCTCAATTTTGTTAAAACATGTCTAAAGGTACTTGCGCCACATTTAATTTAGAATATTTAATAACAAACAACTGTCAAATAAAGGAGTAGTGCGGGTACAAGAATCACTTTTTCACAACCTTTAATTCGTTCTATCGTATTTTATAAGACAAGCTGTTAAGGAAACACATTTAATAATGCTAGTACGCTACTAGCATTATTTTATTGTATTATATAGTAATAATGCTACTAGCATTATTACTAAATAATACAATATATCGTGCAGCAAGTGCTACAAAGGTACCCACATTTTTTTTAATGTTTGTTTTCCAAGATTCTTTTTCGAATTTGGCTAAAGTATAACTCCTACCTACAAGATTTTAGAACATACATGGGAGTATTTAGGAAAATCCAAGAGAAGAGGTTTCCAAATTTTTTATTTTAAGGTCCGCTACTTAGCTACCTTTTGTTAAAAGTGACTTTACATCAAATCATCCAATTGAAAGATGTGACTTTTACCTTTACGCCAAAAAGGCACTGCAACATGGAAAATCACGATCAATTTAATGCCTCGGTTATTTCTGTTTTCCTGACCCGTATGTTTCTGTGTTACAGCAAGTACTTAGGGATGTCGGAAGATATTTGATTGCGTCTGTGTGCACTGCAAGACGTCGGCTGCAGGTAACCAAGTTTACGTTTTACTTGTCGACTGAGAGATCTGATGCGTTCAGAAGTCTAGTTTAAATCTAAAAGTCTTCTTTACATTGAGTTTAGCTTTTCCGTAGTAATGTTTTATTTATAGAATACTTACTTTTGCACGCGACTGAATCCGTGAGGAAGTCAAGCATACATACCTGCACACCACTACCCCTGTATTTCCCGAAGGGTAAGGCAGAGTTGCACCAATGTACACCCACAGTTTGCCAGTATGTTTTATGTTCCATGTAATAGAGGGCGAGTCTATTGCTACTAACCGGGCACAAATCCTAACTCCGAGCTGCTACTGAGAATATAATAGAAAAACCCAATAACACTTTTTGCTCAAGATCTCTAGCGTAGCAGTCGCGGTTAGGACTACTAGGCTACAGGGGCAGTGCAAAAAAACTTCCTTCTTTATAAAATTTGTATAGATTAGAAGTAAAGATTACAAAATAGGAATTCACGGCTGATTTATTTTCAAACATATATAGTGTTCACGTAATTACAAATATTGGAACGGCAGACACACTTAACTAGCTGCCTCCTATCTACATAACATCTAGAATATCTCTAAAACTTCACCAAATCAATCTTCTCCAATTGAAGGCAAATGATCACGACTCCCTTCAAGCGCTCATTTAGCTACACGCCCCAACTCTTGTATCTACGACCGGAGATCTAAACTGTCACGAGATACAATCATAACATTATTATCCGGCTCTATCCGCCCGGCCCATCCCCGGTCAAATCGCCCGGATAATAAAGTACCGTACGTCTGAGAATGTCACGAACGACTTGGGTATTAAATATAGCCCATTGTCCGAAAGTACTGTAGGCAGTACAGGCCATTTGCTTAAATTAATTCGAAGATTTCGGGCCTAAAAATAGCTTTTCATTTTATTTTATTGCTTTAGGGAAAGCTTGCCAAATTATTTTAAGTTATAAGTACATGTAAAGGAAATTATAGTCTATTATTTATTCCCACTGCAGGGCAAAGGCCTTTTCTCATACAGAGAAGTTACGAGCATCGATCACCACGTTTGCTCAAGGCGGATTGGCGATTTCAGACTAATATTAATTACTTATTGAGTTCAGTTCAGGTTTCCTTGCAATGTTTTTCTTCACCTGGAAAAATCACATTGATACTTGCCTGGCATCGAACGCGCAACCCCACGTATGAGGAGGGGGGAGAGCTTAACCACTTTCATTTAAGTAAGTACATACTTTTGTTAAGTTGCTTTAAAAAAGTCGAAGAATTCGCCGTTTTTCGGTCAAAAACAGTGATAAAACTGTAATAAATGAATTGGAAAGAAGGTAAAAGGTTCAAAAAACGAAGAAATAAATTGTCTAGATAGCGCGATCAAATTGGCACGGACCGATCAGCCAAACAATAGTTGAATCGGGACGGTCATTTAGTTCCTCTGGCTCTTATTGAATTTCCATTATCGCTGGGTTTTCACTCAATGGCTACGTGTCTGGGCAGGGATGGATCGTACAATTGTGGGGCCCTGGGCTACACTACTTGGGGGCCTACCTAATTAATTAAACTAATTACCATTTTGGCAACTAACTAACTACATACATACATAAACTCACGCCTTTTTCCCATGGGGGTCGGCAGAAACCACAGAACGCCACCTGCTACGATCCTTACATACTCGTTTTATACATGTGGTCATACAAGCATGCCGGTTACGAGTACTGCGGTTACGACATTTCTGAAGAATCTCACCAATAAGGTCAGGGTAAGCCTTTCTAGGGCGTTCCCTGCCGGCGTTGAAACTCACATTTGCAATGTAAATATCTTTTGGTATTCGCCTTTCACTAGTTAACTATAATCATGTTTACAGTTAGTATCATTGTCGTCAATGGCGGTTGGGGGCCCTTAATATCGTCGGGGCCCAGAGCTGCAGGCCCAGGGCCCATATCTGATCCGCCCCTGTATCTGGGACCATTCTTTCGGGGTTTCATGTTTCACAGATTACCCCATCTTGATCATAGTTCGTTGAGTTGGCTTGAATTTTAGTGCAGTGCAAAGTTTAGTATACTGGAGTTGAGTTCAATCTCAGTGCAATGGAAAGTTCTAGCGTTGGGAGAAGTTTCGCGTAATATCTCCGTCTGCCCGGCGTTATTAATTTTGACTTTTGATGGAGTTCTTCAAGTTGTACTTAAATAATTGTAGAAACTCATCATCTTCTTGCCGTTATCCCATTTTAGCAATTATAATAAAATTGTAGAAACTATTTAATTATATTTTCTTGCTATTTACTAATTATCCAATTATAGATAAAATTAATAGGCATTTCGTAAGTCGAATTCGTAGATATTTCATTTTATTCGAAAAAAATTCAGCTTAACAACAAGATATAGATAAATAGCTTATAAAGATTATGGCCAATTACACATTTCACTTACAGAAAAACATATAATATCTTAATTGAAAAAAAAAAAAAGATTTACTTATGACAAAAATAACAAAACATTGACTCTTTGTATCGTGAATAATCGAGACATGGAATAGGATTTCTCAATATGAAAAATGATTTAAATAATACCCTCATTCATATATTCACAACATAAAATCGACCAAAACCCACACACACCCAAATAAAATTTCCCATGTCTCGTCAACATTTCACTAAATTCTATCCGTACCAAGAACGCTGACAATTCCTTTGTGAACCCGGTGAGTACAGGCATTAGCCGGTTGAATCCTTAACTACCCGTTACAATATTCAGACGCCGAACATCGAGTTAGAGTAGCCGCTCATGAATTATTTAGAAGCCGAACGTCTGAACCCAAAGGTTGTCGATTCCTCCTTTGTGTGGAACTCGAAGCTTTGTCGAGGAGTTTTGTAAACGATTGGATGATATTGATTTGGATAACCGATGTTGAAGATTGATTTATGAAAATTATCAATTTAGATGAAAAGTGCACACTGGCCATTGGACATAGGCCTTCCCTAAGCATCACCGTATCGACCGGCTCTGTGCTGCATACATCCAGCGGTTTCATGCGACCTTCATCGTGACATCGGTCCACAAATTATGAACAAAGTTATTAATAGAGAGATAAAGTTTAATATTTATCGTTTTGTAAGACAACACCGACCGTAATCGGATTGCAAAATTTAACCGGTACTTAAAAGCATGCCGCGAGCTGTCACCTTTTTATGTTGTGATTATATATTGTAAAAAAAATATTTTAAAGCACACACTTTTAAGTCCTAAATTGAATGGCAAATTATGTGCTGCGTGGGAACCGTGCTATTATAATTTAGACCGTTTCCGAGAATCTCACACCAAAAATCAGTTGCCATACTCTTTATGAGCTGTCAAAACGTGATCCTCCGATTTCCGAATCCTCCGATTTCCGAATCCTCCGATTTTTCCCATAGCTTTTGTATGGCAAAAAGGTAACTGCTAACGTGGTCACGGTCACGTAAGTATTTGCCAACTCAATTGACTAACTTTTTGTTCGCTTCAAAGCAGGAGGAGAAAAGGAATCGGGTATTCAGGGCTAAAATGAAGTGGTTTTTTTTTAGTTGTGCTTTGAAATCATTTGTTATTGGTATTAGTGACCTATCTCATTAAAAAGTCATTTCATTCGCGGTTAATCTTCACCCAACATAAACACAGTCTAAGCTTCCAAAACTATGAAAATTACCTCTGAATTGTGAATACGAAAATTAGGAAAAATTTCCTCACTTTTTCTACCAAAAACAAAATGGCTGAACAATTTGATAAATTCCAAATATACGAGTAGATCAAAATGTCGCCATAATTTCCGCATATTATGTTGGCACGAGATCACAAACTATTTGATTCATCATAATTCGAATAAACATACTATCGCTGCTATGATATTTACATATTATTAATATTTATGACGCCTAGAAAAATGGATTTTCTGTTAAATTACAAATTCTTCGGAAAATAGACAAATATGAAAACGTTCATTAAAAACCTTTAAACGGTATTCAAGTAGTATTTTTGTTTCTCTACATTAAAACTAGCTTCTTTCCTTCCACCACGTGCACACTGGTCATCGGGAACGAAGTCGGGGATCAAAAAGTAGCCTATGTTCACCAGATCCTAAGCTATCTTGTTGAATTTCATTACGATCGGTTTAGTTGTTTTGCCTTGATGAGATGAGGTAACAAACAGACATATAGACAAACAGACAGGCACTTTTGTATTTATAATTTAGAGAGGGCGTTGAGGCTTTAAGTAAGCAAAAGTAAAGTATGTAAATATTATAAGAATTGTACGAGTAGTAAGTACGTATACGGTATTGGTACGACCCGCCCTTTCATAAATTACTGATCTTTTCATGAAATTATATTTATTTTCCTACAACATAACATATTATAACATAGACATCACGTATGAGCACACATAGTATAAATAGTAATGTAGGTATACACGTCTTTGAAATAACCGTGTAAGTTCGGATATGTTTGGAAGTGGAGTATCCGAATATCCGAATATGTATTTTCTTGCGAAGTAAACGGAGCGATACAATCCTATGGTATTGTGGTTTACAAATACTGCTACGTATTGTGTTGTGTAACGTGTTACGTTGAGAATTGCAGCGTACTCCGAACTTGTATTCGTAGCTTTACTTGTATCTTGTGTTCGGTAAATAACACGGAGCTTTTGAAAATGGTATCTTTAGGTGTTTGGGTTTTTTTTTACTTAAAGATGGGAAATCATGAAATGACTTCTCCTGACGTTATTTCATGATTCCCCATCTTCTTCTGACGCCCTGGGCGGGGCGATAGGGAGTGTCATACTTTTACTGACTAAAAACCATCTGTGTTCCCTCTTGTGCCCTTTGCGTTCCGGGGGCGCGGTATCTCTTTCGAACAACCCGCAGCTCCGGCAGGCCCGCAGCCCCGGCAGGAGTAGTTTCGTAGTTTTGCTTGTATCTTGTGTTCGGTAAATAACACGGAGCTTTTGAAAATGGTATCTTTAGGTGTTTGTGTACGAGAAGGTTTGGAGATTGATCTATGTGGATAGGTCTACTATGTATGGTTCTTTAAAAAAAAGTTAAGTTACGTCTTTGATTTCTGCTCCGCTCGGCGGAAGGCGGATTGGCGATTTCAGACTTATGTATACTCGTATGTTTTTTTTCATCGATGTTAATGATTGCCTTTTAGTGGTCTGATTTTGACTTTGACTTAGAGAAAAACAGGCTGTTAAACCTCAATTTTTTACCACGTAATATACGCAATAAATAACCTCACATCAGTTCACAATAATTTTACTCTTTCCCAGAAGTATCGCTTATCTAAGCTTACCTAAAGATTTATTCAAGGTAAAACTTGATATACTCACATAATGTTAGTGAGAAATCTTCCATAGCTTACTGAACCGTAGGTACATCAATACGCGTGAGAAGCAAATTCCCGGAAAATTGAAGCTTTCACAAACTTCTGACGACTCCGTCGATATTTACATACTGGTAATTAAAGTTAAATATAGCGTGTTACCTGCTAATGTGTCTGTAACTTTGAGATGTACCAATCTTTGTAATCTTAAAGTTAGTAAAGATAATCGCTTCTTTATTATTTTCTAATTAAGTTTGTTCAAGACATTTGAATCGTTTTTCCGGGACTGTTTGAGCTTCGTTGCCTCGGCGCTTTTCTGGTCGCCACTGTTTATTCTGCCTTTCAGTTTGTAGTTGCAGTGGTTGGCAATTGAAGGTCGGCCTTGGCCCAAAAAAAAAAAACAATAGTTACGAGCTTTATAGCGCGTTTAATGTACAAATAAAAAAGCGCATTTTTTGGAAATTTCTACACAATCGCGGTACCTATTGCTATAAATAGTGAAAGCCAATAGGCCGGGCGCCGGTGTAAGCGATAAAATATCTAGGAAGAGCGATGATCGTTGCAGAGAGGCTGGTAATGGATGACTTAGTGGCGAGCAAATGGATTAGTCTCCATGAGACACGCGTGATGGATCATTAAGCTACAATGATCCATTATATTTTAGTACGTGCGTAATAGCAGGAAGGGACATTGTAACGAAGACTTTGCTTTTTATTCAGTGCATGATTCTAGAGACTTCCGGGATAACAACATACTTCGTCGGTAAAACATAAACAGCTGTTTCATAAATTTTGAGCGTGTTCATGTTGCACGTTTTTATAGAAAAGTTGTTTTCTTTTAATAACTGAAAAAAATTTCAACATTTCGACAAAAAGTTTCCCTTGCGATTTCAGCAGTTTAAAATCAATACGATTATTATAAATGCGAAAGCAACTGTGTCTGTTTCTTTATTACGATATCACGGCTAAACTATTAGACTGTTTTTAATTAAATAGGGTTCAAAAGAACTACTAAGATTGAATCCTAAGAAAAAATATAGGCTACTTTTTAAGCCGCGACTTCGTGTGTCTCCTTCATAAAAGACAATCACGCCGTCCAAGTCGCGGGCAAAATATAGTAATATACGTTTACTTTATACACACATGTATTCCCGTAAGCCCACCACCCACGCTCATCTAATTATCCCCTGACATTTAATAACACCTTTCATCCGACTTAATCCTTTCAACAAAATGTTTTAATTGACGTGAAATATCCTTTTTAATCTATCGTGGCAGGGAACGTGGGTTTTATATTCGCACGTGAAGATTATATCAAATTTTCCAGTGAAATGATGATAATGCTGTGATAATATTAAGGTGCTTGTATTGTAGGTACGTGGAGCGCGAGGCGGCGCGTCTCATGCGTTGGAATTTGGAATTAGTAGGTACCTAGTGTAAGGAATTTGAGGTAGTGACTAATATTATTTTAAAAAATTGTATTATGGTGACATATAACAGATAAGCACAAAAAGAGAGAAGCGGGAGAGGGAGAAATAAAGAGAGAAAAGCAGTGAGAACGAGGGAGGGGAAAACAGATGCAAAGAAATAAAAACGACAAGAGAAAGAGAGGGACAGACAAACATAGAGAGTGTTAGTGAAAGAGAGAGATAGAAAGGGAGAAAGAGAGAGAGGAAGAGAGTGTGAGTGACTGATGTGCTGAGAAAACTTAAACCTGAAACTTCAGAAGAGGCATGCTCATAGTTATCATTATAACACGAACGAAACAGTCAGTCAATGACACGTTTAGACTAAAAGTTTAGTTTAAAGAGAAATTTAACTCTCAATTCGTAGTAGAAGTAGAGTACCAACAACAGTAAAACTACCATCATAATTAACATGACAATTCCATTTTAATCTGCAGTGAGTGACGTTAACACGTAAAACTTGACGTGACGTGACTTGAGTGACGTGTGACGTCGAGGGTAATTCAACGCGAGTGGAGTTGCTGTATTTAGTCAGTACTAATGAGTGGACGTATGGTTTGCAAAAAAAAAACACTTTCTGTTGGTACTGTTAAGGTTGCATTTCCCTGAAACGTGGCTGAAAAGTTAATTCAAACACTTAGCCGAATTCAATAAGGGATTCGAATCTATACTACCTACTAGTATAATAAAGCCGAAGATTTTTTTGTTTGTGTGTTTGTTTAACCTCGCTAATCTCTGGAACTAACAGTCAGATTGCATAAATCTATTTGTATATGATAGCCAGAGGAACAGAATAGGTTTTTTTTTTATAGACGTGAAATCATCAAATAACTTCCCCCGCCCTGGGCGGGGCGGGAGGGAGTGTCAGACTTTTACTGACTAAAACCCGTCTATGTTCCTTCATGTGCCCTTTGCGTTCCGGGGGCGCGGTATCTCTTTCGAACAACCCGCAGCCCCGGCAACAGAATAGGCTATATAACATCACACTACGATCCATCGGAACGGAGCAGCAACCAGACGTAACTTAACGCTTTAAAAAAACGAAGCGAACAAAGTCAATATAAATAGTAATTTAAAAATAAAAGACGATTGGGGGTTTTTTTTATTGGGCAGTTGTACGCCTTTTGCAGAATGTGGGCACATTATTTTAATACGAATATAGAAGTTTAGTCTTTCTTTCCATGAATATAAAAAAAATATATAAAAATGTTTAAATTTAAAAACAGTAAAAATTAAAAAATGTGGAACCCCGCACACCCCTTCAATCAAACATGGTACCTCGGTCACAAAGCGACCGCAGTACCTACTTACCTAGGTACATGATATTGTGCGATGATAAATACCAAAACGGAAAATGAGAACTCCTGCGGGAATTTATTAGCTTTGTAGATGAAAATTGGATTTAAGTCTATCAAAACGAACCAACACACATTAAAATTCCTTTTTAAGTAATTAGGATGATTTGGGATATTTAACGCTGATTAATATTAAATCTATCCTTGACCTCATGCACGAGGCTGTGGGTTCGCAACCGGACACGTGTAAGTACCAATTTGATGTTTTCTATTTCATAATTATGTACTTTTTGAATTAATTTTCGTCATCACTGACAGTGACAGTGAAGGAAAACTTCGCGATGAAACCTGGATTTATAATTAATACAAGGTGTTCATCCTCATCAAATTTTAGGAGCTTGTCATAAAAAAAGAGGAGTAATCGAATATAATTACGATGCCTGGTATATTTAATAAATACTTGTTTTTTAGTTTTAACTATCAAATAACAGTATTCCAGAATACACCTCTTGCAAATATCAGAGTCGCCCAGTTGCTTATGCGGTAGGCAGAGTTGTCCCGCGGCTATATCAATGTGTGCATGTCGCCTAAACTCTCTGGCAAGATGGCTAGTACGAATTAGATTTATTACACTCACTCAGGGAAAACGTAGCTTCCTATTTACCAAAGAATTTTCAGAATCGGACCAGTAGTTCCGTAGATAAGCGTTTTCAAACAAAGAAACAAACTGCAGACTTATAATACTAGTTATAGATGATCAAAGACATTTATTATTGTATCCTAACCAGCCAATCCATCATATTATTCACAATGTTAGTACCTATACAAACTTTATAACGAGATGATACGGAACTCGTCACCGGTATTATGTAGATCGTATAGGCGTCTACTATTGATTTAGTTGGATGTGTGGCAGGCAGATCGTAATGAGGGCATGCTGAATACTGAATACAGGGTACTGAGTGCAAAATAAACGGGATGGAAAAATGCGTCACAACTCGATAACTGCGCATACTGCCTATCAAACTAAACATGGGGCAAAAATTGTTACTAGGAAACGAATTGTATTATTGATGGGAAAACCATTGTTTATGTTAGGTAGTGATCAAAGCTATCAAAAAAAAAACTCGCTCAGCGATACTCGGTTGGCGGTCAGAATACTCGCCGAGAGACTTTCTCTTGGTTCATAGTACACGCATACTAGCAGATGTAGCCGAGTGATTGGTACGAGTCGTCTGTCACACTCGCGCACTCGCTTATAGCCTAGCGTCAAAACTGTCGGAACTACACAATTTATTTTTTTAAATACGGTTAAAATGATATTTATTTCTGTAAGATTTTCAAAATCACGTAATGAGAAATAAAGTTAATGTGTAGTTAATTACGATAGTTCAGAACGCATGTGTGCAGTTTTGTAGTAATAAGTATTAGTAGTGTCGTTATGGCCCAGTTGTTAAGGCGTCCGCCTCTCATACACGAGGTTGTGTGTTCGCAACCAGGTATGGGCAAGTAACAATGTGATTTTTCCTAATTCATATGTACCTACTTTCTAAGTTTTTCTTGGACATCACTGACATCGATAACCTTGTTAGAGGCCCTTGAGGCGGTTTAAAAACTCTGACACTAGGGTGTGTGGGATCGTAAGACCTTACTGCCCACACGATAACGAAGAAGAAGAAGTAGGTAGGTTATAAATATCACACACGCATCTCGCCAACTCCTTACTAGTTTCTAGTTCTCCTCGCTACTCGCCAATCGCTGGCTGTGGGGCAGGTCCCTAAAGAATTCGGCCCCATTTATATACCGCGGCTATCTAAAAATATCCATGAATAAAATAGCGAAAATCGTTATACATTTTTTTTTTGCTGACCGTACTTAATCCGAGTTTTATTCAGTGGACAAGAGTGTAGTAGGACTCATTAGTGCTCCAAGTACCAACACGATATCCAGGGACTGAACAAATATATGTCTAGAAGGGTCCCGTAGTGAAATGATATGCAAACAGTACAATAATGAATTATTACATTGTGTGCTTGGTAAAATACATGTTTAATATTTTAATAGAAGGTTTCTTTTATAATAATAATTTTATATATAACTGCGAGGCTTTGGTTGGTTCCTTCATTTCATTCACCTTGAGTTTTCCGAAATCATTAGGTAATCATGAGTTGGATAGTAAATATAGTCTTCCTAACCGAAATTTGGTTGGCTCGCCCAATCTCCACGAAGCCGATCGAAGTAGGAGATTTTATAGTGCACAAGTTTGTGCCCATTTTCGCATATATAGGTGAACTCTTGCGTCACTCCCATAGGCCAATGAGACGGCAATCCGACACGACCGGACGACCGGGTGACCGATGACCGTTTAAAGTAGTTCAGACAATATTAGAGTAGGTGGTTTATAGTAAAGAATAAAATAGTCTTCATTGCCCGTGGGTGTGATTAACTTCTAGGGATTACGCTAAGAGATAGCCAGGAGCATCCCCTGTGTATTATCTATCCGATTTCTGATATTGATTAATTGGCTCAGAGCGATATATAAAACTAGCTTCTACCGGCGATTTTGTCTGCGTAGACAGTAGAATTAAGCAAAGCATGAAAAAGTTACAAACATCCATCCATTCTCACAAACTTTCGCGTTTATGAAAGCACTAGCTGTAAATCCGCGGTTTCACCCTAGTTAACTTACGTCTTTAGTTACTGCTCTGCTCCCGTGTGTCGTAGGGTGATATTATATAGCCTATAAGTTATAAACATACATACATAAACTCACGCCTTTTTCCCATGGGGGTAGGCAGAAACCACAGAACGCCACCTGCTACGATCCTTACATACTACTTTCGCCTCGTTCACGTTCATACATCTGGTCATACAAGCACGCCGGTTACGAGTACTGCACAAAGTAAGTAAGTTATAAACATCCCGAATAAACAGCCTAAATGTCGCAAAAAATGTTTTTTCTATCAGGTTAGTACTTCCTGATATTAGCGCGTTCAAACAAAAAAAATCTTCAGCTATCATAGGGGTCATTTTTTTTTACCTAAATATAAACTAAACCGACCGAATTGTGGGTGTACGTTGGTACACCTCTGCCTAACCCTTCCCGAAAAACAGGAGTGATGATGGTAAAAAAAAAAGCTTACTACGACAAACTAGATCTTTAATTCTCAACATCACATGGTAACCCGCCAAAAAACAAAATACATAATTATAAAATGGCATTTTCCGGTGAAATGTCGAGTGGACGATAACAAGGTCAACGCAGTAATGAGTCGAAACTCAATCATAAATCAATCTCCACGAAAGGTCAACGAGGTTTGTTGTTAATGTCGGAACTCATTGAAGAGAAGTGGTGAGGTTTTTTTTTTATTTCGTTTTTATTTTTTATAGGAGATGTAAAGTTCCTGCCTAATTTTAATAATGAAGACTGTATATAGATTTTAATAATACAATTTCAATATTTTAATTTGGTTTTATTTTGTTTTGTTTCGTCTTAACGTATTTTGAATAATATAATGTAAATCTACAGTAATCTTACAAGCTGAAGAGTTTATTTGTTTCAACGGACTTTTCTCCAAAACTACTACTACTACTGGATTGATGCTGAAAAATTGCTTCCCCAAAAAAATAAATTTGTCATCCCTAAGTGCTATAGGCGATATTTTATTATCAAAGAACACTAGGGATCCATAGGAGAATTTATGCAAGTCGTAAGGGCAAAAGCATGTAAGGAACAAATCTTAACTTCTAGAGAGTCTAGCCAATTCTTCAGAAAAAGTACAAAAAAACACACAATGAGTTTCTTAAAAAAACTCTTCAATTACCTACGACTGTGTTGTTTATTATCGACTAATAAAAGTAATCCTATTACCAACTGTGAACGTCCCAAGTTGTTACTCAGACATATAAAATGTATTGTATTAACTTTACTTACAAAGTAAGTGCCACATCAAGGAGCTTTTAGGTAATTGTTCTTATTGAGTAAGAAACAGACCTTTTACAAAATTGGTCACTCATCAATGTTGCTATTTTCAGTAATATACAGTTTTTATGGATTGGTAATAAACTAAAATATACCACTACTAGCGAATTCACCGTGATTTCGTCCGCGTGAGTGTTATCACCAGCGTTATGTCTTTGGTTACTGCTTCGCTCCCGTGGGTTGTAGCGTGATGTTACATAGCCTATCTTTCTCAGGAATAATGTAGCTATCTGTTGGTGAAAAATTGTCAATATCGATCCAGTAGTTTCTGAGCATATTCGGACCAAACATCACAGTCTGCCGGTATGTTTTGGTCCCAAATCGAACCGAAAACCTCTAAGCGTAGCAGCGTATTTTTTAACTATGTAGTAATTGGTTTATTAGATGGGTCTTATAGACATGAGATGTGGGGACCTCATTGATCGTGAACTCCGTTGCTTTACTGAGAATATTCTTAACTTTTGAACTCATCTTTGAATTTAAATACTGCCCGAGAACATGAAGTTCGAAAGTTGGAGCAAGGCTAGTATAATTTAAAAGTTGATCGCAGTGTCGTGTCACTAACTTTGCTTGACTTTTTGTCTTTTAACAGTAAAATTGAGGAGATACTTTTTGAGTTTGATTGGAGCTACACTCCTCTTCTCGTGGGTGACGTGCAAGAGATAAACTCCTGTTTTTATCTTTCTCTTTCAGTTTTGCATTACATAACTTCTGTTCTGTAATGTTAAACTTTAAAAACCTCTCTCGGTGAAAGATAAAGTGACTGATTATGGACGAATTTCAGACAAAGAAATCGAATATTGATATTGGGTTTATTAAATTAGTTTGACGCAATTAACTGAATTTTTAAGAATTTGTGGGTTGGCTAGTTTGGATAGAATTAGGTAAGCTCATGTAATGTCTAATTTATGTATGCTAAACTAATATAATAAAGCTGAAGAGCTTTTTTGTTTGCTTCTTCTTTTCGTGTCAATACACTCATTACATTTTGTTTGTTTAAACGTGTTTAATCTCTGGAAATACCAGTCGTATTGAAAAAAATCTCTTTGTATAATAATTATAATAATCTTGGATCGCTACGATCGAAGGTAGCGGACAAGTTACCAATGACGTAAAAATACGAAGCAGACGGAACCGCGGGCAGAAGCTAGTATTTATTATAAAGGATACCTAATGATCAATCTCCGTAAAAAATCTTAGGCGTGAAATATTAAA
This sequence comes from Caradrina clavipalpis, assembly GCA_932526535.1. Classification (NCBI taxonomy): domain Eukaryota; kingdom Metazoa; phylum Arthropoda; class Insecta; order Lepidoptera; family Noctuidae; genus Caradrina; species Caradrina clavipalpis. Next base: position 1,938,583 of record OW052096.1, read on the forward strand.
CTTTGTTATTTGTCGCAAATAATATTTTGGACGACTAAACATGATTTTAATAAGCCCTAATAGCAGAGAGCTGATAAGAAAGTTTCATAATATATCTTTCATCTTTCTGAAAATATTGAATGAAGGCCACGTTGCCTCATACAATATTTCTTTACGGAGTCTGTTCATTATACCATCCTCTTTAAATCCTGGGCGTGGCAGGCAAAAAAATTATAAGTATGAGACTCATAGACTCTTCCGCCACCGACCAACACCATGCGACGAGCATCAACAGATTATAGTTTGATGATACGTTCTAGTGGGTTAAATGCCTCGCTGATCGGTCGCAAGCGTGACTGTTAACGGTCCTGGTCCTTCGATTTCCAGGTCTAGCAAAAAGAGTTATTGGGTACTAGCTTTTGCCCGCGACTTCGTCCGCGTGGATTAATAGTTCCCGTTCCCGGGGGATTTCCGGGATGAAAACTATCCTATGTCCTTTCTCGGGTCCCAGACTACCCATATATCTGTACCAAATTTCATTGAAATCGGTTCAGTGGTTTAGGCGTGAAGAAGAGACAGACAGACAGACAGAGTTACTTTCGCATTTATAATATTAGTACGGATTTCCATTACAAATTCCTCAGTAGCAGCCCAGAGTTTTGAAGTTGATGGTGTGACACCTTCGCCTCTCACTATAATATTTGCTGCATACTTTGCTATTCTCTATTGAGGTTAGCGAAATCGGTGTGTAAAATATTGTTCCCCGTGTCTGATAGGTTTATAGCACGGTCACGGTATGGCACGGAGTAGTGGACAGGCTCCTTTGGTCTTTATTATGAACTTACTCGTGTAGAAGGGCCCACTGATATCAGACAGTAAATTAAGGGATTTCTTTAGTTGATTTGTGCTTTTCGTATAAAACTTTGGCACAAATCTGGCTTTTTCCTATTGCTTTCTGGAACCGCTTAGCTCGTACTAGGTATTAAACGTTCATACTTCAGAAGGTTTATAATATCGTAAATAATAGGCTCATTAATAGGTTCAATAGGCTCGTGCCTTATTACATGCCCGGCGCATGCACTTACCGGCGAACTGTTGGTGTACATTGATTGCACCTCTGGCTAACCCTTCGGGGAATACAGGCGTAATTATGTGTTATGTATGTTAATATTGTTATTAAAAACGTAAAACATCTTGTCGCAATCGAAAATCTCATCTTTAAAATGTGGGTAAATAGAGGCATTGCAATGCATTTTTGCCAGATTGCGGCTGTACTGTGCACATTCGTAAGAATTTGGAGAATTGCCTCTGGGTAGTTGGGTTTTGTTTATACCTACTTACAGTCCTTGCTAATATACTTAGGTAGGTATATTGATATAATATAGGATAGAAAAATGTTTATTAGTGTAAAGGATCCACAAGGGTTATGGTAACATATGGAAGAGCTAATTTATTATCCATAACCTACAAAAAAAAACCCTTTGAGGGCCTAGAATCCTGTTCTGAAAAGTTTTCATCACAACGTCCCTTCCACTCCATTATGTTAAAGTTGGCCAGTCCGGAATGTTCCCAATACTGGTGGAATGAAAGATTCTGCCCGAAATAATCTCAAACACGTAGTTAATGAGCCGGTTCTAATACAGGCACGCGCGTGCCAATATTTGGGATACCAGATGTTGGACGGTCGTATTTGTTGTTGAAGTCTACTTCAGCAAGGGTTTGATATAAGTTATAATAGATTAAATAATGTTATTGCTGTATATTATCTACTATCTTATGCTCGCGACTTCATCTTCGTTAAATTATTTCTTTGTTTACTGCTGTGCTTACGTAGATCGTAGCGTGATGTTATACGTACTTCCAGAGACACTCTGTTTGAATGTGGAAATAATCTAATCACTGGAACTTCCATCATATCATATCAGCCGATAGCCGTCCACTGCCTCCCCCAAAGAGCGCCAACGATCTCGGTCCTGGGCAACCCGCATTCATCCGCTGGAACTACCAGTAGTATTGGAAATATCGTTTTGTAAAAATCAGATCAGATATAATCAGATCAGATTAATGAGGAATAGTAACGCGGGTGAAAACAGTCGGAGACAAAACATAGTTGTTGATAAGTATATGTATTGTAACCTATGCGAGAAAGAATATGAAGATTAGTAATGATTTTATTTCTCACGCTTTACTTAAAGTAGAATTAACATTAGAGTAACATTATTCTTCTCCATTGAGACCTATCTACGTTTTGCAACGAGCAACTATCTTCAACTCTCTGACAAACTGACTGACTCCTCGACAGTTCAAAAGACCCTGTAAATGGTATAATTGAAATAAATGCTTTGACTTTGACATCGCGTTTAAGTTCAAAGGTTTGCCAACCAAAACTGACCTTTGACGTTCAAATGATTAGGTAAGTAATTACGTAACGAGGCAAACGATCGCCGCCAAATTGGCTTGGGGCTCTAAAAGTAATCAAAACCGTTAAATTACACAATAGGTCGAAATCCTTATATAAACCTTTGCTTTCTAGAGACAAAAAATAATGTGACAAGTTGTTAACGAGTAAGCTTTTTTTTTTTTTTTTTTTTTTTATAGACGGGAAATCATCAAATAACTTCCCCCGCCCTGGGCGGGGCGGGAGGGAGTGTCAGACTTTTACTGACTAAAACCCGTCTATGTTCCTTCATGTGCCCTTTGCGTTCCGGGGGCGCGGTATCTCTTTCGAACAACCCGCAGCTAACGAGTAAGCTGGTGTGATTGGTTCTTAATTATTGAGTCAGCCAATAACAGCAGCTTTCGCGCGCTTCACAATTTAAAACAATGACTTTTTAAAGCTGTAGAAAGCTTCTGTTAACACAATACTACTTGGTTCACCCGTTTAAGAGCTACGGTGCCACAGACAGACACGACAAACTTACAACAACCCTCTTTTTGAGTAGGGGGTTAAGAATCACTGTTTATGATAGTACGCACTGAGGGCTTTGTGACTTTTTAATCCAATGAAAATACTAGCTTCTTTAATAAATCTAACAATATTAATTGTCAACTTAACTATTCTACGTGAAATAATCTATGAGAGCCAAGAGTATTATTTTCACATTAAAAGATGGATAGAATAATCGCCATTTCGCGTTCAGTGCGAGAATAACGATCGCCTCGGGAATCGCTCCTAAATATCAGAGATGGAAGCAAAATCTGTTGAGAATTTAAATTATAATCCGTCTTTTTGTACTGAGTAAGCTATTATTCGGTTTGTGAGTTTTAATTTGAGTGTAAAATGAAAAGTCTGCTATTCATTCAATCCTTGAGTTCAAAATTGTGAGGTGATTGCGTTTTTCGTGTATTTTCAAAAGTCAATACAAATCATAAATCATCATCATCTGCCTAGCCTTTTCCCAACTATGTTGGGGTCGGCTTCCAGTCGAACCGGATGCAGCTGAATATCAGTATTTTACATGGAGCGACTGCCTATCAGACCTCCACAACCCAGTAATGGGTAATACGATACTCTTGGTAAGACTGGTTGTCAGACTTTCGGGCTTCTGACTAACAGTAACGACTGTCAAAGATCTACAAATGACAGCCGGGACCAACGGCTTTACGTGCTTTCCGAGGCACGGAGGAAACTCGCTATAGTAAATGGTCACCCATCCAACCTCGAACCTCGGCAAGCGTAGCTTAACCCGGAAGATCGGTCTATGCGGATGTAATTATTTAGCCACGAGCTCCTTCAATACAAATCATAAATGCTATTAAATATTTTTAATACATATAAGAAACTGTAAACAAAAGCTGCGAAGTATCTAAGAACAATCAGCGAATCGATGAAGGAACTAATGGTGAGAAAACCTGGAACTAAAATAAATATAAGGCTGTAATTGCCAATAGGCTTTGAGCAAGCGTAGCTTATCTAATGAAAAAAGAAGATTGCCCTGTAGTACATATAATCACGCTTGGTATTCCCTGGAGGGTTACAACAAAGAACAACGTAATATTAAAATTGTACTGTACATAAAAATACTTTTACACACGTAAAACTTGACATTGACTCCCAAATACCTTTATTCAAAAGTCGATCATTAAATACGTCTACTTTTTCAAGAATCACACAAAAACCCTTTTTAAGGTCAGAAAAATGAATGCTGACGCCACTCCTCACCATTCCTCAGCACTTTTCGATAATGGGGAATGGCCAAGCCATATTTTAAATTCTGGACGTTGAATGGCCCATATTTCACGGGTCGCTGTCACGCGAACGATGCGAAAATGTGCCTAAAAACCTTTATTGACTGATAGATGGACGTCGGAATTTATTAGAAAGATAAGGCAAGCTATTGTGTTTAATGACCGATTCCTATAACTTACCAACGGTATTTTGTAACCAAGTAACAAACAATGGTTCGGTCATGTTGAGAGGATGAGTGAAAGTGACTAACAAAAGGGATTTATATGGCAGATGTGAGTGGCAATGGCGGGAGGGGACGCCCTAGAAAGAACTATCCTGACCTTATTGGTGAGGTTCTACAGAAAGGTCAGGTGCGCAGTACTCGTAACCGGCGTGCTTGTATGACTAGATGTATGAATGTGGACGAGGCGAAAGGAGAATGTAAGGATCGTAGCAGGTGGCGTTCTGTGGTTTCTGCCTACCCCCATGGGAAAAAGGCGTGAGTTTATGTTTGTACTTATGTAACAAACAAATGCTTTCGCATTTTCGCTGTTATTGAAGTAAATTTTTCAGCATACGTGTAGGTTTATGTGCATAATTTTTGTAAACATTTCCTTACATTCAAAATTGTCACAAACATTTTCACAAACGACCGGTCAAGTATTCAAAGGAATTACGATTGGTAAGAAAACTATCCGAACAACATTTACGAACCGGGCATAAGCAGTTCGTATAGTGTGATGTGGCTATTTCTTTTCTTTATGTATTGGCGGTCGTAAATTGGAGTTGGTCGAATTACATCATCACTATAATCACGCCTGTATTCGCCGAAGGGTTAGGCAGAGGTGTACTAATGTACACCCACAGTTTGCCGGTATGTTATTAGGTCCCATGTAATAGGGGGTGAGCCTATTGCCAATAACCGGGCACAGATTCTAACTCCCAACTTCGTGACTTCGTTGGTCGAATTATGTTTACGGTGAAATTGCTAGGGTTGCTTGCAATAATTCTAAGTTTATGTTTCCTTTGCAATTACCACCACCAACCAACCAACCAACTCTCTATCTAGTAAATTAAAATAAAAAGGCACCGTACTAACATGTATGTACATATTTACACAATAAAAACATTAAAATTGTTAAAATAACTTTCCAAGTTAGTGTAACCCGTTAATGGACTTATTTACTGAAAAATTAAATTAAAAATTTAAAAATCCCCCGACACAAAATCTTAAGTTCCCTTTAAAAAGTAAAAAAATAAAATACGTCGCGTTGGGGGACCGATATGTACGACCGTCCCAAGCGGTCACCCAACGCGACGTATTTTATTTTTTTACTTTTTAAAGGGAACTTAAGATTTTGTGTCGGGGGTTTTTTAAATTTTTAATTTAATTTTTATTTTATACTTTTTATAGGTACATACTTATTATAATGTCGATTTTGTTAAGCTGTAAATAGGTTCCTAATAATTTAATAATCCACATGATAAATCATTTTTAGTTTTTCTTCCCCACTTTCACACCCATAACTTTTAAACGGCTCAACCGATTTTCATCAAACATATCTAAGAACACTCGCACATTAGTCACCTTTCATACAAAAAAAACTAAATTGAAATCGCTTCATCCGTTCGGGAGCTATGATGCCACAGACAGACAGACAGACACGTCAAACTTATAACACCCCTCTTTTTGCGTCGGGGGTTAAAAACATAATGTTTGCGTAAATTACTATTTAGAGAATTGTACTGACGCTTTTGATAATTATAATTCTGTAAATACTTATTCGTATTTTTTTAAATTACCGTACAACCTGATACTGAGCTGGAAATTGTAAAATCGTGAGAAATTTTGAATGTCAAGGGCTAAATTAGACCGTGGCCCTTAAAAAATTACTAGCAAGGAATTATTTATTTATTTTTATTTCTATTACTTTCTGCACTGACAGTTAACACAAGCAGTGAGTGAACAATTATTTTTACAATTTTTTATTACAATTATAATTTTTCATTAATTATTACAATTTCATTTATCAAAAAACAGAATAATAAAAATGTCCATTTGAATTTTTATAAGGTAGCAGTTTATTATTGCAGACTCACATTGTCGGGAAAACACGGCCCGTTCAAAAACACCATACCAATATCTCGTACACGTTTAGTTTTAACCCGCCTCGATAGATGGCGCTGTTCATATGACGCTCAATCCTGAATCGCGGTGTTAAGATTCTCCGCGACTGAATGACCCCCCTCGAGTACTTTAGTACGGTATCGCTTCTCGGCCTTTTGGCTAAGATCAAAGTGTAGTATCTGTTCTTTTCAGCTTAATATCTGAAAGTTCCCTCACTGAGGGACCAGTATATTAAACTGATTTTTGTAAGCTGACGGGATGTTCGGGGCTCGCTCCACTCCCGTCACGGGTCGGCCCGGCATTGCAGTGCCGCCGGGATCGGCCCACATAATACCGAGACAAAAATAGTCATCTATAAAATGACTACCTACAGGTAGTCAGATTTTAAAGACGAAATCAGATCAATAGTATTCCCAATATTATAGATCTGATTTTGTCTTTGGAATCTGCACATAAAATTAAATTGAGTTGTTAACAACCTACAACATTTATAACTCAAGAACGGCTGGACCGATTTTAATGATTATGATTTGTTGGAGTTGTCTTAAACGAGAATGGCAGAATAACTATTGAAGCGGGAAAAAATCACGAACAAGGAAATCGGCATTTATTGTCAGCCGGTTAATTTATAAATTACTACAGACAGACTGTAGCATTGCTAGTACATACTAATGTACTGACAACGCTTTAATTAGATTTGTTTGAGAAAATGTTAAGATATTTATTTTTCTTGTATTTTTAACTGTAACGCCTGTATTTCCTGAGGGGTTAGGCAGACGTGTATCAATGTACTTACACCTACAGTTCGCCGGTATGTTTAGGTCCCATTTAATAGGGGGCGAGCCTATTGCCATTAATCGGGCAAAAATCCCAAGTCCGAGCTGCTACTGAGAATTTAATTAAGTTTTCTTGCTGTGCCCTAACAGGGTAATGCGCCTACGTGTTTTTATGTCTAGCTTGTAAAATTGGTTGAGTACATTGTGCATTAATTAAATACATAAATAATAGAAAAACCCAATAAGACTTTGCTCGATCTGGGAATCGGACCCAAGATCTCTAGCTTAGCGTAATTTTGAAATTGTTATGAATTTAGTTTAGGGATTTGAAATATTACTAGTATTTTAGACTGTATGGATAGTAATTATAAGCAGTAGTACCTTTATAATATTCTAGAGAGCATTGTCAGGTACATTTTAAACTTTCAAAAGCTGACATTGATAAACAGTAGACATTGCTATGCTGTCTTACCTATCATTTATGTTTGAACAAAAGGTTGATTATTTTATAGTAATCTTCGCAGGATTTAGTGAGGGGTAAGAAAGTATTATTTGAATAAAACGAAACTATTATCTTATTATTATAAACATTTCTTCTACATTACTCTTATAAAAAAAAACTTTTTTACAAAAAAAGACAACCGCCTTCAAAAACTAAAAAGAGAAAAATAACTTTAGCTTTGGAAGTCGGCGGCAATACAAAACAACAAACAGAACCAAAGCCGCCGACTTCCAAAGCTAAAGTTATTTTTCTCTTTTTAGTTTTTGAAGGCGGTTGTCTTTTTTTGTAAAAAAGTTTTTTATTTCTCGCTTTTTAGTATCAATTTTTTTATCCAAATCCATGAAGGAACTGTCATGTCATGTAAATTAACATGACACCGCTAAAAAAAGTCATAAGAAAGCAGAATACGCGATTACGTTTACTTAGATGAGAAATTTTCAAATATTACTGTAAGTATACATCTGTGTAACTCTTTCGAGTGTACAGGCGCGATGTTATGTTGTGTAATTGCGTAAACAATGCATATTTATGCGATAGCAGCAATCGCGGTTGATTTGCTGAAATTTTTTGAAGAGTTCCGTTGTCTGTCTCCCTAATCCATCATCAGATCTATATGAAATTTAAATGGAACCATTTGGGATGTTTATCCTTTCCAACAAAAAAAGAATAATCAAAATCGGTTCATAAACGACGAAGTTATCCGCGAATAAACATAATATAATAAAAAGTCCCTATCTCAAAAACTACTACCGTTAAGGAGTACTATAGCATCATCATCAGGACAGCAGCATCAGATGTTGACACCCTGAAGCATATACCTGAGTAAGACATGATTACGTAACAAAAACACCATACGAGCATACAATTTTCGGTGGTTGCCCTCGATTTCTCCTGGATTCCATCATCAGATCCTGGACTGGTGAAAATGGGACCACCTCAGAAGTGAACTCTATCCAACAAAAAAAAAAATTTGAAATCCGTCTATAATTGACGAAAATATCGGTGAACATACATAAAAAAAAAAAAAAAAAATTATACATACAGACGAATTGAGAACCTCCTTCTTTTTTGAAGTCGGTTAAAAATAGGTTCCCCTGTAATTAGTAAATAGAAAAGTTATATAAACTAGCGGACTATCGACTTCGTTCGCGTGTTATTTCACACGTGTTAAGTTACGTCTTTTTATAGCCGAAAGTGATAACGTAGCTTTCTAATGGCAAAAGATTTTTTGAAAACGGTCCAGTAGTTTTTAAGTTTATTCGTTACGTACAAAATACAAAACTTTCCTCTTTATAATTATATTAGTGTAGATAATTCTCACAGACTAAACACAAATTCTTGAAAGCTGTCAGTTAAAAATCTTCTAAGCTAACGTGTCCTACGTTAGCTTAGAGCAGATTTTTCAACAGGGCCGAATTTATTAAAAGTAAAATTCTATGATACAACTCCATGAAAAACAGAGTCTATAATTCAGTGTAAAAAAGACATTTTTCAGGAGCTCTCATACAACGACATAACCATTATAAAGGATACAAGTGGCTTTAACACCAACCAATTCATTCCAAAACGATCAACAGACCATACAAATATGACCCCTATAACCTCAGCAATAAGACCCAGGATTAAGAGCACCGTCTGAGAAATTGCACCCATTTGTCAGAATCTCGAGCCATTTAAGGCAATTTTTATTGCTTTACTCTGTCGAGAATGGTGGAGAGTATACAGTAATAGCATAAAAGTGTGATGTGTTGGGGAATACGAGGGTGGAGAATAATAGAAATTAATTTAAACTTTATGAAGTTGAAGTTAAGGACTGAGTTTGAAGGAAAATTACGTAGTTTAAGATATTTCGGAGCTCTGAGTGCTGCCAGGAGTTTCGTAATTTTTGGGATTTATTTCTTGAGCCGTGATAAATTCTTTTCGTTTTACTAAAAAAGCTCTAACTTTTTATAAGTTACTAGCTTCTGCATGCGACTTCGTCTATGTGGCTTTTTTGTTCGTATATAGTTCTATACCATAGAAAATAACGTATGACACTCGGCAATCGTGTAAAAGAATGTCTGTAATCGGACCAAGAGTTTTAGAGATTACCTCTTATAAACAAAAATAGTTTATTATTTACCCGCGACTTCATCCTTGCCAATGTCAGTTATTTAGGGTTTTATTTAGGTTAATTTACTACTTTATATTTACTAAGTACTTTACTTTTTATGTGATTTTGTTGAACTAATTCAACATGCCGAATGTGTTACAGCAATAACAGCTCAATTAACATCCAAAAACTATTCTTAGGCCCATTTTCATCAAAATCACTAAGCGCTAAATGTGTTTAAATTAAGATTCTGTCTCCGCCACCTCCTAAAAATTTTTCAGGGTTGCAATGATGTTCTAAATACGTTTAGGCACGCGTTTAGGGTAATTTTGGTGTAAGTGGGCCTTAGTATTTAAAAAATTAATTAGGGTTAACTATAAAAAATCATAATTGACTATTATTTCGAAGAATGCAAGATTATTTTGACCTAAATTAGATCGTTTTAAGAGCACATTTAGAAATACATTTTTCTACTTCGCCACGTGTCTTAACTTCGCCTATTAAGTACTCAATACATTTCTATTAACTTCGCCAAATCCTAAAAGTACTTTCGTTTGCTAACTTTTTCCCTAAACCGGTAATCCTATAGACGGTGAAAGCCCAATAATGAGCTTGTCAGACTCAATTAGTTTTACTGTCTAACTTATTAATTTGTATTGGGATAAGTATTTTCACTTAAGCGATATATTTGTAAATGTATGCGCCTAAGCCTAAAAGGTATTGGAAAAATTTGGCTTGGTAAAAGTAAAAGTATTTGGTTGTAGAACCTATACTAATGTAAAAAAAAAGCTGAAAAGATTTTTTGTTCGTTCGTTTTTTTAAACGCTCTAACTTCTAGAACTACTTAGATGGAAATAAATATTTTTGTAAATGATAGCGGCTATTCATGAGTAATACTAGGCTATTTCTTTATTTATTCATCTTAATTTAACATAAAACGGTCATTATCCAATTACATTACATTGTTATACCACCACGCTACGACACACGAGAGCCAAATATAAACTAAAGAAGTACTTTAATAGGGGTGAAAAAGAACCACGCGTGCAAAATTGCGGGCAGGGCAGGGGCTAGTACTAATATAATTAAGCTGAAGAGATTTTTTGTTTCTTTGTTTAAACACGCTAATCTCTGGAACTACCAACCGGATTGGAAAAATTATCCCATCAAGCCAATCCGCCTTGAGCAAACGTGCTTATCAATGCTCGTGCCTTCTCTGTATGAGAAGATGCCTTTGCCCTGTAGTAGGACAATTATTTAGCATATGCACTGATGCATATTAAGCTTTTTCAATACACGTTATTAGACTCGATTATCACCCAGTCGGTGTACAAGGCTACTTAATAAAAAGCTATTAAAATTCAGCTCTCCACTTAGCAAAAATCCAAAAATACTTAGCCTATTCTAGTTCCTAACCTTATATTAACGGTTATAATAGTCTGAATCAGGAACATTACTTATTCATATCAAATTCGGAACGGAACTGTAGTTCGGTGACTGAATATTGAATCGTTCGGGTCACATGGGAATTGGAGAGCGGCACGATTTTCTATCTAGCATCGGATTTGAATAAAAACTGTTCGAAAATTGTTGTGATGTTTTAATTTGGTGGCTATTAACGGTTGCTCTAAATGTTATTCGTGTGATTTCTTTTTTCTTTTAGTTTGAATTAAAATATGAATGATCTTATAAATAACATGTTTGAACGCGGACGGGGCTGTAGGAGTATGTAAGGATGGTTAAGGTAACGTTCAGTGGTTTCTGCCTATCCCAGTGGCAAAAGGGCGTGAGATTACGTATGTATGTATGTATGATCTTACAATAATACCTCATAAACCAAGGCTAACTAACCAAGGTTAACTGCCTCGTTGGCCTAGTGGTCCTGAGCGCGACTGCTACGCTAGAGGTCCTGGGTTCGATTCCCGGGTCGAGCAAAAAGTGTTATTGGGTTTTTATATGAAATTCTCAGTAGCAGCTCGGAGTTTGGATTTGTGCCCGGTTAACTGTGGGTGTACATTAGTACACCTCTGCCTAACCCTTCGGGGAATACAGGCGTGATGGTATATATATAAACCAAGGCTAAGGTGGGATTGCTTTTTTTTTACGGAAACCATCATATACTGCCTCCGTGACGGGAGGACAGGCGGAGGGGTGTGTCGGACTTCTACCGACTAAAACCCCACGGTGTTCCTCCAACTACCTTTGGTCGGGACACGGGAGTCGCTTGGAGCATTCTTCCGCGCCCCGGCAAATGAGTTAGAATGACAACCCTGGCTGCATTTATGGCAATAAGAATAATAGACCAAGGCAAATTAATATTTCTTAGAAAGGGATAGTTCTTATATGAAGCAATGAACACAGAGAAACTACTTTTCATAAAACTGAAATTTTGATCCGGCTTTTATTAGTTGTACATCATTCATTGTTCTTTTACATTCTTCTGTTCATTGTTCTATTTTTTTACAACTTGTACAACATCTGATAAATCTATTGACATTGTGTAATGTTGATTTGATAAAGAAATACTACATAATGTGTCTTTAAATATTTGGTTACAGATAAAAGATGTCACAAAGATCACATCTTGAACACAAAAGAAAGCGTGTAGTTTCTAATCCATACACTGAGTAGAGCATTTACAATTATAAGTTAGTAGAGAACACTTCACTATTCCAATTCAAAACATTTATTAACTTCTCCCTTTTTCTGCTTTCTGAACTCCAAGAACGGTAAAGTCCAAAGTCGCTGGTTCTTCGCAAGTTCCTCTGCATCATCAAATGTATGCGGCATATCCTTTCTTGCCGTCTCAGGCAATCCCAATGCTACCAAGGCACCTAACCCGGCAACAGAACCCACTACCAATAAGGGTAGCCAATACTTAAAAACTTTCAAATACACGATGTATGGGGAAAGAACTGTGGCTACGTATCCACAAATATGTACGATTGACATACCTGATCCTCTTACAGATGTAGGGAGGATCTCCGCAGCCCATTGCATTGCAGCACTTAACGACATATTAACAGCAAACCTTGCAATTACTGCGAAGACAACTGTTTGTATGCCACTAGTAAATGTAGTAAGTAAACAGAATACACAACTAACTGCCATCATGGCAATTGTCAACCACCTTCTACCCAAGCAGTCCATAACAAAAGCCACTATGATCATCGATGGGCACTCAGTAAAAGATACTAATGAGAAAGACATGAAAAAGTCAAAGTCTAACTGACCTAAACTTCTCACTAATCCATCAAATACGATAGTACAGCACATGAATTCAATACATATCAGTATAAACATTTTTCTTACGAGTGGGCGCTTTAAAATCTCTAAACAACTTTCAGATTTCTCTTCTCTCGCATTCAACGCTGATAGTTTAAATTGTTCGATGACTTTCGGTGGTATTACCTTCTTATTAATCCGACCGATTACGAGAACTTTATTTATAGCTTCATCAATACGACCTTTTGATAATAACCACCTTGGACTTTCCGGCAAGTACAAAGGCGTTAATATAGCTAAGCCTAAAGGTAGGCTAGTGACTAGAGAAATAGTTTTCCAATGGCCGCAAGCAAGTACCAACCAGGGAAGAACAGTGACGAATAGAGAGTAAAATGCAGCAAAGGACAGGTTTGCTAATATAGTTCTATATTTAGGAGCGACGTATTCTAAAATGAGGAGGTATGCCATCATCATACAATTATCGTAGGCCATACCCATAAAGAATCGAGCAGCAGCAAACTGAGCCATATTTTGAGCATAAGTGCTAACTACACCACCAATGCAGCCAATAACGTTACTGATCACGGCAGCAGGTACTCTTCCGAACCGATCAGCAATCCATCCAATAATAAATCCACCAAATATGGACCCAACGAAAAATATTGATTGAGCCGTTGCTTGATAACTGTTCTTGTCGCACACCCATTCCATCTCGCTTGAAATAGTAGGATATGGTATTTCTGTTTTGTTGAATTCCCATCCATATTGACACGGCACTGTACTCCACGTCGGATCAGGCGTTCGACCCGTTGCTAATACTTCAGTCCAGTTGGCTTCATACATTCTACATTGTGAGTATCCAAATGTTGCGCTGTCATCTTTGGGCACACCGAGATCTCTTCTTTGTATGGCAGTTAAGTTTTCTAACTCTGGGATGCTGCACCAGTGGTTAGGTGACACTTCTGTCATGAACATCTGCGAGAAGTACACGAAGGTTCCGAAGGCGTAGAAGGGAAACGTGGAGAAGAACAGGAGGATTTGATAGCGTCCACATTCCCCAGCAGACGCTATGAGGTCATCGTAATCGATAGTATCTTTCGCCTTGTCACCTTTGTTTTCTATTTCTGTATCAATCTTTTCTGTAGCCATTTCTGTTTATGTTTCCCTTCTCAGTGCGTCTTCTTCGACAAACTTTATTGAACTAATTAAACAAATTTTGGTCGCGTCTTTTATTATGTCGGTGATTTTATTTACTAAGATAGCATGCTAAACTTGTAATTGTTGGTTTGTCTTAGGCCTTCTTAAGTAAATATTGGCTTATCTTTGACGCGACCGTAACATAATGATGGAGATTAGGTGAATTTCCATGTGATTTATATTACATGAGATAATATTGCCTTTATATTGCTTCTGTATAAAGTAAAGTTATATTTAGAATAATCATGAATTACTATAAGCTGGTGGATGGTTTCACAGTGATATGTAAATAGCTATATCCCGTGTTATTTATTGACATAATTATACGAATATATAAGCTCAGAACGGAGGCGGACTTCATCGAAGTCCATTAGTATTGTTGATAACACTAATCACTTTTAAATTAAGCTACAATTCCGGCGATGGACAGCGATTCGTCGATAGCGTGGTGCGCTGGTGACCGCTCTCCAAGAAGAAGTCCCTTCCAAGATGACAGTCGCGCTACCCTCTACTCGACGCTCCGCTAGTGACGTTAACGACCTGTCACTTTTGACAATGACATTTTTATGTGCGCCGACACGGCCAGACTGACATACGACCGTCCTCGGGCGTTATTGTATTTCCGGAACCAGACAAGGTCTAATCACCAAGACATCCGCTCGTCCATTCTGCTAATACTACTTCTTACATGAATGCGCTCCAACGACATCAAACACAAAGTCAGTCTATTGACCATTACCATAGTGACTTGGAACTTTTTACCAACAGTACACATCTGGACCGGACGAGTGCATCCCTCCAACCAACCCTGACGGGTCTGGCCCGGACGACACTGTCCCTTCGACCAGGATCAACATAACACATCTGGACCGGACGAATGCATCCCTTCAACCAACCCCACTGGGTGTGGCCCGGACGACATTGTCCTTTCGACCAGGATAAACATAACACATCTGGACCGGACGAGTGCATCCCTTCAACCAACCCTGACGGGTCTGGCCCGAACGACACTGTCCCTTCGACCAGGATAAACATAACACATCTGGACCGGACGAGTGCATCCCTTCAACCAACCCTGACGGGTCTGGCCCGGACGACACTGTCCCTTCGACCAGGATAAACATAACACATCTGGACCGGACGAATGCATCCCTTCAACCAACCCCACTGGGTGTGGCCCGGACGACATTGTCCTTACGACCAGGATAGACTATAAGGATATTACTTCTTGATCGGACGAGTGCATCCCTTCAACCAACCCCACTGGGTGTGGCCCGGACGACACTCTCCTTTCATCCAGGTAATTCTGGATTAAATAGTGCTTACAATAACCAACGGACCCATGCAAGACATCAAACATACTGACGTCATACCTATGATTGCGGAATATCCTATCATCCTATATTTCGATTCTGTTATTCAGGATCTGAGTGTGCCCTGACAGTCTAAATTACCAGTAATAGCGGAAGAGCATGCGGTCAAGGTGTCACTATCGATTGGGGATAACAAGTCATTCCTAGCATCTACATCTTCTGCCGCCGACTCGGCCTCATCATAATTTTAAAGGTTAGAAGTGATTTAAACCTTCGTGTACGCGAGGTTGCACTCGTGTTATCAAAATTTTCCAAAAATTACAATAGATGTTAATCAAAAGTCATCGATAGTCCATAGTCAAAATCATTATCAAATCAAGATCATTATCAGTCAACAACATAAAACCATCACACCATTTATGGGTCCGTTATAAGTCAAGTTGGGCTGACGACGAAGCACTTAAGGCGTGCCAGTCATCAAACCCAGGTGCCACGACATAATCAGCCCTACGCCGCACGTCTACGTCAGCAATGGTTAGCTGGAGCTCTACGACTGAGGCTGATTTCGGCCGTGCAACACCACAAACTACTACCACAGACTAGTCGTTGCCACACAGGTATCATTGCCACACAGGCGTCATTGCCACACAGGCGTCATTGCCATACAGGCGTCAGTGCCACACAGGCGTCAGTGCCACACAGGCTAATTAACAAATCACGTTAAGATGCTTTATTCAACATCAGTGCCCTTACTGGCACTATCACTTTACTTATTTTATTCTCGGTTATGAAACACAAACACACAACACTAAAAGGCCCGGCTGTTCGGCAGCGTAGTCTCATTGAAACCTAAACAGTATTCTTATTCAGACCCAGACAATAGTCATATAGACCTGAACAGTACCTAGTCTCTCAGAGCCCCTTACTCTTTTTGAGACCCAAGTTATAATCATATACTTAGATTCGGCCACTATACATACATCTAACCGCGCATTGCACCCTGAACGAGTCATAAAATCACAGTTACAACTACGACCAAACTACAGTTTGATTAACAAAGGTTAATTAGTCATTTTAGTGTGCGTCATATTCAAACAATAGCGGAAGTACTTTCGCTATTGCTATCTACTCTGGATTCTTTCTATCACTGTCTAATTCTAAACTAATTAAAATTTTAAGGGCTAAATCACACAATGCTGGCTTTGATCAAATTTGAACAATACTCAACATCACCGAGACCAAGCATCATTGAACAGTCATTATTCACAAATAAACCACTCTTAGTTCCCTTCAAAAGCATCAAAGTTAACTGAACTCCAGGTGTCTTATTCGTGGTCAACATCAGATACAACAATAGCTCAGCAAACACATTTGCTACATAGTACGCATTACCCAACGGAATACCGAATCAATCCTTGATTCCATAACTCATCGAACTGAGAACTTGTAGTATCGAAATTAAACAAATGCCAGTTTAATGTCTGTCTCGTATTTTACTGGAACTTCAATAGGTGCTTGGCCCTTGGGCTGAAAAGTTTGCCCTTTTCAAAATGATCACGAACCTGTAGTGCAATTCTCTAAAATGCAAACTCGAAAACAAGTCACACTCAAGTGACCGCGCTCACTTCGATAACGAACCCACTTGACATTGGTTGTGTATTCGTTTGCTGTGGTGACGTTACCGGTGCGATCGTATTTAACAGAATACCATTTTGTTATCTCACTACAGATTCAGCTTTAGAATTACGAGTGAGGCTTAGAGAATCGCACTGCTGTAAGTACATTTATATTGAGGGACTTTCATTTGTAAAGCTTGCTAATCAACAATTTCATTGGTAGTGTTTCTCATTCTATAAAGCAAACCCGACGAGCTCTATACTTATTAGTGACAAAATTCACAAATAAAAGAGGAAACGCGCGCGCGATCATCAACCCCTTTGGCGGGTAAACTTTCTGACTTTGTAAAATTAGAAATAATTGAAAATACAATAATCATTACCTACCTAGTCATGTACCATAGTCGTTCGAAACAACCCTTAAAATTACTGAAGGAAAAACTGCCAAGCTTACAGAAATTCGAATAAAACCTCCAACGCCACGGCTCTCCAGCCGACCAGCAATCACATTGCTCTCACACATCCAGCGCATGGATCAGCTATGCTACTCTGAAACAGGCAAATCACTTCGAAAGTCATCACGCAAGTCATCTCGATAGTCACGCCTGCTTCGCAGAATATCAAATCCCATTGAAGAACGTTAAAACACTCACTCGATACAACACCTCCCACTTACGTCATCACGTGGTGGCGCTAGAATGCCGAACTCAGTCATTGTAAGAATACGAAACTAAAATCTCACCGCAGATTCAAAAACGATTTCGCAGCTAACTTTTTAGAACAGCACTACTGTACGCATATCCATCAAGTGGATCGCCCGTGTGCATCACCCTCTGACTACACACTGCGGTCTCTCTAGATCCCGACCTCCGGCTGAGTTAAACATGCATCGCGTACCCACGGACCACTTGAGTTGCCTCAAGCGACACCGATTTCTACCGGGCTACGACTATGTGATAACCACTGGTACGGTCAAACACAATACGACCGTTAGAATGCCTTACTTCGACTTTCTACCACAACTTAAGCTTGCTCATCATCATCAAAATTCTTATCAACATCAACTGGTACATGACCTCCTGGCATCTTTCTTAGCCTATCGTGCGCATATTTGTAAGTACGCTTAGAATTTAAAGCTTTCAGTGTGTAACGACATCGCGTCATTATTAATCATTAGAAAAAAATCAATAAAACAACTCTCATACCTATGAGAATCTATTAGGACTAATTAATTAGGCTAACTTTAGTTATTTCTATTATCTTCAAACACTCAGACCAAGCTTTACTATGTTACACATCGATTTTAACACCATCATAACCGCTCATCATTCACAAGTCACATTACATGAGCCAACAGTTATAAAATGAAGTTTGAAACTCTTACTCACGCAGTTACTATAAAACTCCTTCCTCGTAGAAACTTCATGAGTTACGTAGTTGATACATAGGACGAGATAAGGTGTTCCTACGAAGTATACCTCTATGGCATGTTGCCGTACCTCTTAATTCACCTGTCCTCACACGAATAATTGGAAAACCGTTAATTTTAAGTAAAACGCTTTTACGGTCTTGCTGAGTAGTTAATAGTCTAACTCAATGGTAGTCATGGTTTTGCAAAGCCTATAGCGCTTAGAGTATAGCGTGTGTGTAAAGTGGCAACCCAGGGAGTTACCCGGACGCCTGTGAGAGGGCGCTCGCGCTGGCTCTAGAGAGTTTGGTCTCTATGGTTTTTAGTTAGTCTAGTCTATGCGTACGTAACGTTAAGAAGTTTACCTACCCACTGTGTGTGCGCTCGAGACCAAATGGGTTTTACTATGTAAATTGTGTGATTGTATGATCTACCTGACCATTTATATTATCCGTAACACCAGTGTCTTACTACACCCGTTCCCCGGCTATCTTTCACTTACATTTTCTAGCGCTTATCATGCCCATGAATGGTACCTACCATAGCCGTGGCTAGTACTTACTATTGCCACCGCTAGTACTTACTATTACCAATCAAAACATGAAAATTACGTTGTAATAGACTGCACACATTTCTCTTCTCAAACTTACCCACACGCACATAAGACGCGCCAAAGTATGTAACGGCAACGCCGCGATGCGAACCCATGTCCGACAAATACAACGATTTGATGAATCACTTGACCAGTCTTGTCGTAACGTGAACATTAGCCATACACGCTCACGCTAGGTTACAATTTGAACAATGATATCATTCTATGGTTCCAATTAAATTGAAAACAAAAAGGATACAACTCAAACGAGTCATGCGCCATCACAGACTTCATTAGCTCGCAGTTACGCTCGCGTCGACGCTCCGAATTACCGCCGAACGTCCGACCGCAACAAGCTTGCAACTCTCAGCTTTAACACCAACACACGGCGCACGACGCACTGCACACGATGCACGACACACAACACTTTACGACGTCTTGCTTTCTTAGAATGATCTAGAATAAACTCGCTGTCCAAGGTAATCCCACTTCTGATATAAGCTCAGAACGGAGGCGGACTTCATCGAAGTCCATTAGTATTGTTGATAACACTAATCACTTTTAAATTAAGCTACAATTCCGGCGATGGACAGCGATTCGTCGATAGCGTGGTGCGCTGGTGACCGCTCTCCAAGAAGAAGTCCCTTCCAAGATGACAGTCGCGCTACCCTCTACTCGACGCTCCGCTAGTGACGTTAACGACCTGTCACTTTTGACAATGACATTTTTATGTGCGCCGACAAATATTTTTCGTTTCAACAATTTTCT
The DNA here is from genome assembly GCA_932526535.1 of Caradrina clavipalpis. NCBI lineage: Eukaryota > Metazoa > Arthropoda > Insecta > Lepidoptera > Noctuidae > Caradrina > Caradrina clavipalpis. The sequence continues at coordinate 1,958,347 of OW052096.1, forward strand.
CCGTTCTTTTAATCTTAAGAAAAATATTTGCGTACGTTTTTCGAGTAATATTAGGAGCCTGTAGGAATTTCTTGATGTTTTAGATGAATGATATGGAAAAATAAATATTATAAGAGAGTACTAGAATTATGTAACCGTCATGCAAGTCCGAAATAACCTCCGCTTGATGTAAATAGTCGTTATAAATAGTAAGCTGACAAAATAGTATACAATGATTGTGTAATCTTTCATCACACGGTTTGTGTATAGTGGAAACACCTGTGTACATACAACATGTAATATTTTCTAAATATAATTATCATGTGTCTTGGGATTTTCCGATATTATTTTTGGTATTTGTTCTGTTGGCTTCTTGTTTAGAAGCTGTATTTGTATACAAATTACTATTTATTTCATAAGATGGACGAATTAGCATCTCTAGAAAGAAAAAAAAGGAAAAAAGAACGAAAACAAATATCGCACCAGCTTAGAAAAATTGATCATTGTTCTAAAAATAACTTTATACAGAAGCAGTATAAAGGGCAATTATGAAGCATTATCTCACGTAATTACCCACCATTATTATGTTAGTATAAAATCACGTGGAAATTCTCCTAATCTATCTTTATGTGAAATCACTGTCGCGTCGAAGAAAAGTCAATATTTGTCCAAGAATGCTTTCTACACACCACAATTACAAGTTTAGCATGCTATCTTAGCAAATATAATCACCGACATAATAAAAGACGCGACCGAAATTTGTTTATTTAATTCAATAAACTTTGTCGAAGAAGACGCTCTTAGGGAAACATAAACAAAAATGGCTACAGAAAAGATTGATACAGAAATAGAAAACAAAAGGGACAAGGCGAAAGATACTATTGATTACGATGACCTCATAGCGTCTGCTGGGGAATGTGGACGCTATCAAATCCTCCTGTTCTTCTCTACGTTTCCATTCTACGCCTTCGGAACCTTCGTGTACTTCTCACAGATGTTCATGACAGAAGTGTCACCTAACCACTGGTGCAGAATCCCCGAGTTAGAAAACTTAACTGCCATACAACGAAGAAATCTCGGTGTGCCCAAAGATGACAGTGCAACATTTGGATACTCACAATGTAAAATGTATGAAGCCAACTGGACTGAAGTGTTAGCAACGGGTCGAAAGCCTGATCCGACGTGGAGTACAGTGCCGTGTCAATATGGATGGGAATTCAACAAAACTGAAATACCATATCCTACTATTTCAAGTGAGATGGAATGGGTGTGCGACAAGAATAGTTATCAAGCAACAGCTCAAGCAATATTCTTCGTTGGGTCCATTTTTGGTGGATTCATTATTGGATGGATGGCTGATCGATTCGGAAGAGTACCAGCTGCGGTAATCAGTAACGTTATTGGCTGTGTTGGTGGCTTAGTTAGTACATATGCACAAAATATGACTCAGTTTGCTGCTGCTCGCTTCGTTATGGGTATGTCTTACGATAATTGTATGATGATGGCATACCTCCTTATTTTAGAATACGTCGCTCCTAAATATAGAACTATATTAGCAAACCTGTCCTTTGCTATATTTTACTCTCTATTCGTCACTATACTTCCATGGTTGGTACTTGCTTGCGGCCATTGGAAAACTATTTCTCTAGTCACTAGTCTGCCTTTAGCCTTAGCTTTATTATCACCTCTGTACTTGCCGGAAAGTCCAAGGTGGCTGTTATCAAAAGGCCGTATTGATGAAGCTATAAATAAAGTTCTCGTAATCGGTCGGATAAATAAAAAGGTAATACCACCAAAATACATCGAACAATTTAAACTATCAGCGATGAAAGCAAGAGAAGAGAAATCTGTAAGTTGTTTAGAGATTCTAAAGCGACCAGTCATAAGAAAAATGTTTATTCTAGTATGTATTGAATCAATGTGCTGTACTATTGTATTTGATGGATTGGTACGGAGTATAGGTCAGCTAGATTTTGACTTTTTCATGTCTTTCTCATTAGTATCTTTTACTGAGTGTCCATCGATGATTTTATCTGCTTTTATTATGGACAGCTTGGGTAGAAGATGGTTGACAATCATCATGATGACTATTAGCTGTACATTCTGTTTACTTACTACATTTACCAGTGGGATACAAACAGTTGTGTTCGCAGTAATCGCCAGGTTTGCTGTTAATATGTCATCAAGTGCTGCTTTACAATGGGCTGCTGAGATTCTTCCTACATCTGTAAGAGGATCAGGTGTGTCAATCGCCCATGTTTGTGGTTACCTAGCCACAGTCCTATCTCCATACATCGTTTACTTGAAAGTTTACAAGTACTGGCTACCCTTAGTGGTAGTGGGTTCTTGTGCCGGGTTAGGTGCCTTGGTAGCATTGGGATTGCCTGAGACGGCAAGAAAGGATATGCCACATACATTTGATGATGCAGAGGAACTTGCGAAGAACCAGCGACTTTGGACTTTACCGTACTTGGAGTTCAGAAAACAGAATAAAAAGGGAAAAGTTAACGAAAGTTTTGAATCCGAATAGTGAAGTGTTATCTACTGGATAATATTTGTGAATGCCTCACTCAATTTGTGGTTCGGAAACTACAGTATAGTATAGTAGTATTGTGTATGTGTTGTGTCCAAATATATAACTCAACATTATGGACTATTATTTATCTAATCAAGATTTAATCAATGAATCAAAACTTCAACGGTTTCTTCCAAAATAAATTGTATACGGATAATGTATTGGCTTTGCAGAAAAAAAAATGATCGGAGAAGGAAATAAAATTAATAAAAATCGGACAAAATCGCAGCTTTGTGAAAAGCAGATTATCTTTATTTATCGTTTTACCTACGTACTATCCCTCTCTAAAAAATACTGATTTACCCTGGCTTATTAACTCAAGAATGCAGACTGGGACTACCCAGTCTGTATTCTTGAGTTCCTCTAAATTACTACATTTAGAGGCTAAACACTTAGGCTTAGTGAGATAAACCAAATATTATAATAATCATCAATATTTTAATTCAAACTTAAAGAATATCATACTAATATCATTAAAAGCGATCGTGCATAGCTATTGGATTCATTTACTTGGAAATAGGCACTATAATAATGAATCGTTTATTTAGTAAAAAATCACACCATTTTTTTATGGATGGGAAATCATTAATTGACTTCTCCGCTGTGGATGGAGTGGAAAGGAGTGTCAGACTCTTACTGACTAAAATCCAGTTGTGTTCCTCCTATTGCCTTATGCATTTCAGAGCCGCGGTAACTCTTTCAAACAAAAATAAAAATGAATGGCTAAATGTATTGCTCAGCGCAAAACTCGAAAACGACTAGACCGATTTGTCTGATTATTTTTTGTTGTATTCGTAATTTCCCAGATAAATTCTTCTGAGACATCTATCTTATAAGTCGGGAATTTAAAGCCTTATCCTTACCCGTGGCGGTTTTTTATCCGTACCAATATTATAAATGCGAAAGTAACTCTGTCTGTCTGTCTGTCTCTTCTTCATGCCTAAACCACTGAACCGATTTCAATGAAATTTGGTACAGATATAGTCTGAGACCCGAGAAAGGACATAGGATAGTTTTCATCCCGGAAATCCCCTGGGAACGGGAACTATTAATCCACGCGGACGAAGTCGCGGGCAAAAGCTAGTTTATAATAAATATCTTACCAACTAAAATAGAACCAACGCAGTTGCATATTTGCCTGAACTAGGTCGAAACTGTGCTTCAGGCTAGGAAGTGCTTGCTTTGTGTTATGATAAATATACAAAGGTACAGTGCATTCAGAAGTAATCCTGTAAAAATATCGTAAAACATTTGTTTTAAAAGAGTGAGTATGGAGTTCTTTTCTTCCTTTTTCGTACGGAACTACACTTTGGAAGAAGTAACTAGATTCAATTCCTTTTTTTATGTGACGTCGACTTTGTCTTTGTCACTTCTAAATAGAGTTACTAGAGTCAAGTGCTTTCCCCTTTTAGACTATTAATATTATAAAGAGGTAAAGTTTGTGAGGTTGTAGGGGGTAATCTCTGGATCCACAAAACCGATTTGGAAATTTCTTTTACCCATAAAAAGCCATGTTTTTTGTGAATGTCATAGAAAGGATATAACATCACCTTACGATACAGTACGGAGCAGTAACTAAAGACGTTACTTAACAAGGGTAAAAATATCAGCGCGGAGGAAGTTGTGACAATTTGTTAGACTTGAATAAAAACAAAAAAATGCCGACAACAAATATTAATCTAATAAAAAAAGCTTTTTAAGTAAAAGTAGCAGGACGTAGAAAATTTCTTTCGACGTTACACTGTGTTAGCGATTATATTTGCGTACTACGAATAAGTCCTCTGCCTGTACAATAGTTATAGTTCAAGGCTACTCTTAAAACCTCAGATTCTAGTGGCTTACATAAACTTGGCTTATTCGTGGTAACGGACAGCATTTGCGGCTTGTGGTTTGACAAATATTCGCCAGTGAGCATAACATCGGAATACGGGGTATAAATAGGCACGTTATATAGCTGATAAATACGCAGGTTTGATGGGTAGTACCATCAAACTATGTGAAACTGAGCTAAGACTATTTACTCCACACGGCAGTTGACTGGTGTAATTAAATTGAATAGGTATAATTATATACTTTACGTTTGCATGCCGTAAGGTAGAGTGTGCTGGAACTGTCAGACATTGTATGTTTCCATCTTATTCTGTACCCACATTCATAGCAAAATAAATGATTTGATTTGATTTGGTATGCTGTATATTTACAGTAGAAATATAAGTTTTTCACTTATAAAAATAAAAGTTGTTTACCTACTTATTAGGTATATTGTCATTAAAAATCTGTAACTGTGGTGATTTTTTACACTAAAAGTAAAAGACTTTTATTTTTGGTGTGAAAACCACGACAGCAAATTATTTTGCGCAATGCTACTTAATTTGATTGGCCGTACCTATGCATAAGAAACTCCATTTTGGAATGGGCAACTAGATTTTTTTTTCATTCGAGTATATGACGTTAAAATTTGCCTTTTAATGGTCTAATTGAAACAATTTGATTTTGCATACCTTAATAAAAGTAAGCGACTTACATTTTTGGTGATGCGGTAACGGGCCATGTTGCTTCTATTGTAACAGTACAGGATTAGTAAGAGTATTTAAAGCTTAGTTAAAACATTTAAAACTTATTCCTGTATTTTCTTCTCTTAATTCAAATACATTTAAAAAACCAACTTAATAACTTTTTAATAAAATTCAAAGTCTGACTTCTTGTTGTGACTCAAAGGTTCTCAAGGGAAATTTATGTTCCGCTTCAAGATGGAAGTACGTACTCCAATCGGGTTCTGAAGTATTTCGTGATGTTAGTTTTGCTTCGATGTATTTATGATTTGTTTCTCAGGTAACTGTTGATGTTTGCTTTTGGGTACGACGCTGCCTCTTGCTGGTATTGGCGCAGTAGCGGCGTTTCTTTTCGAAATTAAAGGTAAATATTTATTTTACCTTGAAGAATGTTTGTTTATACATATAAGGGATTTGTGTCACCTATATCAATTTGAAGCTTGTTTTGAATTTGCTACCTTATGCAAGAGAGGCGCCCGCCTTAACCAGTTCACGAAATAGAATTAGGATGGCTTATTTTATCGACAAGTATAGATAAAAGTTTAGCAGTCTTAGAACCCTTTGTGAAGGAGCTCGTCTACTAATACTTTTTATCTCGGAAAAATATACGATTCCCGTGGGATAATAAAACAAATTTGGCGCGGAGAAAATCGCGGGCAGAAACTAGTATTGTACATATAAATATTAATTAAATAAGCTTCATTTACGCATTGGCGTATCTAGAGCCAATGCCCCCAGAAAACTAATTTTCTGGGGGGGCCTGGCTCCTAAGATGCCATGGCCGCTGCGATGCAATGCGGTCAGGCGGAAGGTGAGCCCTACAGCCAGGGGTGGGCACAAGACCATTCTGGGGTGGGCACAAGACCATTCTGGGGTGGGCCCGGCCCACCCGGCCCCCCCCTATATACGCCTATGCATTTACGGTACCTTAATTTCAAATGTTCCAAAGCTATTGCCTCTTTTATTGGCTATTGATTTTTTTATTGTTATTACAATTAAAAAATAATGTTTTGCTCCTATATAAATTATATATCCTCTATTCTAATATCCAAGGTAGTAGGGAGGTGACGCGTCCGCTCGTTGAAAGCGTGGAGGCGGACAATGGGATCACGTCTGGGTAACTTAAACAAACATGACCCCGATTGTTGAATGTTTATTCAGTTTGGTATCTACCTCTCTTGTTACTTGTAAATAATCAAAATACGAGAGTGTGGTTTAACGTTAGACGGACTAGATTAAGGGGTTATGGGTCAAAATCAATCTGTTAAAAATGTCTCTGGCCTATATTTTTGAGACTAGGAATTTTCTTTGTATTGTTGGTGCATTTACAAACGTTTATACACAAATAACCAGATCGGAAACAACTACATGTACGCCATTCATAATTTTTATTTTTATTGTACAAACATGGTTACTAAATAAACACATTAAAAAAAAATATACAAATATTTGTTCTGTGTGGGAATCGAACTAGTGATACACAGGGCAGCAGTCAATCACTAAGTCACTGCACCAACTGTGTCGATAACAGCAGCTTGTGCGTGTTACTTCACCAATCGAAGTTGAAGCGTAAACTAAGTTAGTTACACAACAAATGAAGTTCTCCATGATTTACATACACAAGTAGATCACCGAATTTCACAGACAGTGTCATAAGTAGTCGTACCTACATAAATTTGCAAACTAGTTAACTGTTACAATGGTACGAACACTTACATAAACCTTGTCTTGTGGAGTGAGTATCGTGAAACGGAATATACAAGTGCCGCTCACCTGCGCCACGAATTGTGTCACACTCGCGACTTGGGGTCGGCTCACATAGAGATGCGACTCGATGCGATGAGCCGCGCGTTTTTAAAGATAGTGATACAATATTGAACTTTATTTATTACATTGAAAGGTATATATTTTGGTAAAAGAGTCTACGCAACGCAGCGGTAGATGCGTGGTGTGCAAGAACCCGCTAAGCCCGTACTGCGCTTTACGTGATCCAGCAAATTTTAATCCTGTCCTGACCTGACCTGTCTACAACTCTTGATAACATTATTTGTGATTTAACCTAGTCTAGCATCACCAAATGTATAATGCTTCATTCAAATAGGAACTGTAAATGACTGTAATGAAGATATCTATTATTATTTACGATGCGCCACGAGGCGCCGTGCTATGCAGCGAGCAGCTATCGACCTTTTCAAGCATCGTAGCGTCGCGTCGCATTTCGGTGTGAACTGACCCTAAGCTTTTATTCACACGTTTCGACTGCCGAAAAGTTGACACCGAGCAGATACCCGAGATTTGCTCGCGACGTCTTTTGGTAAGGGTGCAACCAGACCTTTGTTTGAAGGCATCTTGACGAATTTTGACTCAACGTAAACTAGCACCCTAATTATGAGAGCATTCAGACATACCTGTTCTTTTGTTTAATTAGTTTTAGAGCCAAAATTCACTAAATACATTTAGTGCCTAAACGTATTTAGAGCATCATTGCGTCCCTGTCACATTGTTAGAAGGTGACAGAGATAGAATGATAATTTTAAGTGGTTTTGGTGAAAGTGGGCCTTAGTAAAGTTAGTGCTTATAATTACATTTATTTACCAGCGGGTACTCAGTTGTCTCCTACCCCGATAAGTGGCGTATGAAAGGGGGGCTAATACGCTTTCCATTCCTTCTTAAAACCCACACCGCCCTTACAATTTAATGGTCACTTACGAATACTTGGGGCTGTATTTACATAATATGTGGCCCACAAATGTGCTTATCGATATCCCTCGAAAGGGTTCAGTACCTCGTTAAGCGTTCAGTCTCAATTTAGAGTTTTGGTACTTTTCATAAATTGGATTAGTTTGACTTCATTGATGATCTCGTTTGGAACAACTTTTGACAACATTATTGGTTCCAAGTTTTCGTAGATTGGCAGCGGGAAGCGAGCCTGCCCTGGTTTTTTTGTTTTACAATGGCAAGGCAAGTTTTTGGCCTTGGCGTATCTCAGAGTTTATTGTTAACATGAGGTTGAATTATTCCCTTACGAGCCCTTTGTGTCACATATGGTCATACACAATAGACCCGTATTAAGAATTAACTTTGAGTTAAGAGGATATGGCTAGAGAGACTTAGAAAGGGAAAATAGAGGTAAGTTTTGGAGCGCTTTTCAAATCTTATCTACCTACACAGGTTTCGTATTATGTGTAGGTTTTCAGAACAATGAACATTTTAGACGGCACAAATGACAAACCGTGACAATTATGAGATTAGATCCACTAACATTGCTCGATATCTGATGGCCAATCTTGGTAATTTAATACGTTCAAAATCTCGTCGCAATTTCATGTCAACGACATTAGAGGCATTTCTGGCAGATTGAGACAGATTAAATTACAATCGTTCGTAGAAGTTTTTAGAATTGCCACCCTATTCATCTACATACCTAATTAATCAAATCATCGAGACTACAGAGGAGAAAATCTGTGCTAATATTATAGAGCTGAAGAATTTGTTTGTTTATTTTTACTGCCCCGTTGGTCTTGTGGTCGCAAGTGCGACTGCTGTGCAAGGGGTCCCGGGTTCGATTCCCAGGTCGAGCAAAAAGTATTGGGTTTTTCCATGAAATTCTCAGTAGCAGCTCGGAGTTTGGATTTGTGCCCGGTTAATGGCAATAGGCTCGCCCCCTATTACATGACCTAAATATACCGGCGAACTGTGGGTGTACATTGGTACACCTCTGCCTAACCCTTCGGGGAATACAGGCGTGATGGTATATTTTTTATTTTTATGAACTCCCTGATCCGATTATGAAAATTCTTTCTTCTTTCGAACGATGAATAAAATTGACGATGGAGTGAGCTTACCCAGAAGAAGGCTGTTCACTCTAACTTTAAAGAGATTAGGGTTGAATGCGTGCGGGAATAAGTCGAACCCGCAACCTCATGCAAGAGTAACCTAACCTAACCATTTGGCAATCACGATACTTACGGCTAACTTCTCCTAAAAGGCATTACCTACCACAAACGCGACCTTAATCTGCAGATTAAGGAAACTCGCTCACAAAACTAATAAGTAACATTTATAAGGTCATGGATTATACTTGTATTAAGTTAGGGAGACAATAAACCTCCATATTTTCGTTCGGTACATTACAATTCGAGCGTAAGGTATTAATATTATGTTTGCCAATAAATACGGCCGCTAGTGTACACTAAGGGTATTATTAATAAATCTGAAGTAAAGTTATACCAGTATTAACTTCGATTTAGCAATACATTTTTCGGGGGTTAAGTTTAGTGCAACTTTACTCCGAGCTTATTAATAAGGGGTAAAAGTATCGTAGTAATGGCAGTTATGGCCAGCCAAGATTAACTGTGGAGTGTCGAGCAGAAAAATTGGTACACGTTCTTGCAATCTATGAAAAAGGTATAAATTGAGAATATTAAATTGACCTCGACTAAAACTGTTTTATTGCTCTCTATCTCTTTTTATGAAGAAATGAAATAGGATGATGCGTATTTATCCATTACCATAATTCAGTGGCCGTCTTTCAGCAACCATTAGGCCGTTTGTCCACCGCCGCCGTCACCGGGACGTCAACGAGAACGAGATTATTTCGGGCCGAGTTTAAGATGACGTGACGGCGATCGTTTGTCCACCGCGCCGATATTATCGTTGGTTCATTTCTACAGGTTTGTATTGGGTGGTAGTCGCGTTATCCTTTTTAATTGAAATAAAAAAAAACTAGAAGGGGCTAGTTTCAACCGGCGACAATTGCTTGCTCTGCTTTTGTACGTTCGAAGGCGTCATGATTCTTTATTTGAAAGCTGGTGCTTTCCGTGTGGTCCCATTGTCACCATTTCAATATCTGATGATGGGATCTTGTAGAAATCGAGGGAACTCTTCAATAAATAACAGCAGATTACCCGCGATTGTTGCTATAGCATATCTAAGCATTGTTTACAAAGGGTAACACAGATATATTCAGTAGTATTCGAAAATTCGTCCTCCAAGTAAACGAAATCGCATAAGTATTCTGCTTTCTTATGACTTTTTAGTGTTGTCAGTGTTGTTTTTGGTGTTACTACGTAAATTAACTTGACTAGTAAATCCTTCGTGGATTTGGATGACAGGAAGTTGATACAAAAAAACAAAAAAAAAAACAACCGCCTTGAAAAACTAAAAAAGTGAAAAATAACTTTAGCTTTGGAAGTCGGTGGCAATACAAAACAACAAACAGAACCAAAGCCGCCGACTTCCAAAGCTAAAGTTATTTTTCACTTTTTTAGTTTTTGAAGGCGGTTGTTTTTTTTTTGTTTAAAAGTTTTTTTTAAAAAAGAAAGTGTCAACAATAAAAATCCCTTTCTACGATTTGTTTACCTTTAGTTAACTACCTAAACCTTTCTAGTATAGTTTTTTGTATTGCCGCGTTGCCGGCACAGGTCACGCCGATCTACTCGAATCTCGGCGGCCGGGATGACGGTGCTCGGGTGACGGACTTGCGGTGGACACGCGGCTAGTGATGTTCAAATCCGCTATAAACTGTAAACGTGCTATAAACTATAAAATATATTTATATAGTCTGTTATTTTATACGCTATAATTATAACGCGCTATTTCAAAACTCGGGCGCAGTCTGAAACTGTGAACGCGGAGACGCTATAATTTAGCAACACGCTATCACGCTAAACGGACTCGATGAATTGATGATGCGCGCTATACATTATTGAATAAAGAATATAATAATATTTCGTGGAAGCGTTAAAGATCATTGAACTTTCCTTCATACTTTCCAGGCTTAGGACTATTTATAATAAATTGATTCAATGTTATTATAAAAGTTTTGTATAACAATTATTATGTATTATAGGCGTATTTAAAATAATAACGATAAACACACAATAGGTATTTACAATAGAACGCGACAAACGTTCGAAACATGATTATTATTATATTTACAACAGTACTGTAGTACAAATTACACTTCCACGAAACTAAAGTATTATTAGGTAATTACAAAAAAAAACAACTAAATAAGATCGCGAACAACCAACATAGCGCGTGTACGCGGGCCGCTGTTGCTACCTACTTGCTAAGTTGCTACTCGCTAGTCGCCAACGCTATCTTGCTATCTCGTTCTGGCCCCGCTGTGCGCGTTTAAACTTTTATTCGTTGAGTAGTTTGAGGCGCTATAATTATAACGCGAACTCCGAGCCGCGATAGCACGCGCTATACGCTATGTACACATAGTCTGTTATATTTTGGCGCTATACGTTTTATTAACCACCACTACACGCGGCCATAGTAGTCCATGTACCAGTACTTCGGCGCCGTCATCTCGTTCTCGTTGACGTCCCGGTGACGGCGGCGGTGGACAAACGGCCTTAGAGAAAGTTTAAAAGAAAAAAAGCATAGATAATCTTAGTTCTGCCGAAACGTACCAACCCACAGTAATAAAATGAATTTTAACTCAAAGATCTCACTATCACACCCTAAAGATAAAGATAAAGATAAAGATACATTTATTGCATAATTGTGTACATTAGGATCTTATTGATAAACATTACATTTTTAGTATCAACAATCTACCCAGGTCGGATATGCAATAGTATTTTTGAGAATTATTATTATTTATTTTTTTAAACTCACAAATATTATTTTTAATCAATATACTCATTACATAATAATTATCATACAGTTATTATTTTTTTATTAAAATATTCATTTAAATTATAAAATACATTTTCAATTAAAAAAAGTTTCAATTTATTTTTGAACACATTTCCATTTAATTGCTTGATGGCTGGTGGTAGGTGGTTGTACACACGAATAGCAGTAATATAAGTTGTAGTAAAACACTTCTACACTTCAGTTTTTAATACCGTATATTCTTAGATTTAGGTAAGTACACGATTAAAACATTAGTACACGATTAAAACATATAAACATTAGTACACCAAATACGTGGCCGATTTCGAAAGCGATGCGAGCCCGACTGAAACGCGCGCGCTGCGTGTGTTGGCGGGACGCGGCCGCACGGTCCGCACAAGGGAGACGCGAGTAGCTACCTACGCGTCACTATGCGGTTTTAGCGCGAAATTTAAAATTCTTCCTACATACTCCCCCTTTTGACCAAACAAGTGCCCTCACAGTGGGTCAAACATCAACAATGACACGTTGCTTACGAGGCCTACCACGAGAACGTTTAGGAGCAACCGGCTTTGGAATCTCAGGACATTCACTCTCCCGCGAATGATACCTCCTTAAGTCGGAAATGTGGTATTTACCGATGACTTCATCCGGTGAACCAGGGAACGTTAAGAGGTAAGTAGTTGGACTAACCTTTTTTCTGCACCAAGTAAGGACCATCCCTTCTAGGCATGAGCTTAGAGCTGACTCCTTTAGCAGCACTACTCACGACGTGTGACTTCATGAGGACAAGATCACCGACGGCAAGTTCCTCAGCCTTTCGTGTGTTGTCCTTGGCAGCCTTCCGTAGATCCTGCTGACGCTCGATGCACTCTCTACTGTTGCAGAGTGTCTCGGCTAGCTTCAGCAGATACGGCGTAATCTGTGGAACATAGTTTTCAGCTTCTATCACAGCACGCAGATCGCTCTGTACGGCAATAGGTGAGCGGAGTTCACGAGCAAATGTAAGGTAAGCTGGAGTCTGTTGCGTTGCCTTGGTTTTTGATGTGTTCAACGCAAATCGAATGAAGGGCAGAGCTGCTGGCCACTGTTGATGGTGTCCCTCCACCAAAATCGCCAACTGAGTCTTGAGATCGCGATTTTTACGCTCGACGGGGTTGGCTTCAGGATGGTAGAGAGGCACAAGGCTCTGCTTCACACCAAGCACAAACATTGCATGTTGCATGACATCGGCAACAAACTGTACTCCGTTATCGGATATGAGACGCCGAGGAACGCCAAAGCGTAAGAAAACATCTTCAATGAGTACCTTAGCGCATGCTTCAGCTGTAGCTTCTGAGAGGGCGAACAGCTCGACCCACTTGCTGGCTGTATCTTCGACTATCAACACCCACCTCTCGCCATTAGGTCCTTTGGGTAATGGCCCGAAAAGGTCGACAGCTAGGACTTCGAAGCGCTGAGCAGGAACTGGAGTCTGTAAAAGTCCCGCAGGTTTCTCATTTGAAGGTTTGTAGCGCTGGCATTCTATGCAGGTTTTCAAATACTCTGCTACGTAACGTCGCATACCGGGAAAATAAAATCTCTGACTTATACGGTGCAGGGTTCGATCTAAACCGCCGTGACCTGAAGTAGCTGCGTCGTGACATTCAACCAGTACCTGTTTCTTTCTATTTTCAGGAACGACGAGCTGCGGTTCTTCTGTCTCCGCTTCAGTATACCGGTATAGTACACCTCTGCACGTATGGTAACCTCTCTCCGTCCATCGGGTAAGTTCTAATTCGTCCTTTCCTTCCAGAGCCTTCAGGATCTTCGCCACTTCAGGGTCTGCGAGCTGATCTTCACGAAGAGTAGCGGCATCCCAGCGAGGCGGGTCAACGAGCACCATGCAGACTCCACAGGAATCGCGAGCCTCCTCCTCACACGGCGGACGACTGAGCGAATCAGCAACGACGTTTGCTTTCCCAGGAGTATAGTCGACTTGCAGATCGAAGGACTGGAGTTTCATTGCCCATCGTACGAGACGACCAGCAGGCGACTTCAAGGTGAGTAGCCATTTCAGGGGCTGATGGTCACTGCCGACACGTACTGGATGGCCATCGATGAACCCTCTGAACTTCTCAACTGCCCAGACAACTGCCAACGCCTCCCGCTCGGTGGTAGAGTAGTTCCGCTCCGCCGGTGTGAGGAGACGACTGGCGTATGCGATGGGTTTCTCTTCTCGCTGCGACTCCCCCTGCAGTAGAGCCGCACCCAGAGCGTAGTTACTGGCGTCAGTCCTGAGAACGAATGGCATATTATAGTCTGGCTGAACAAGAATCGGTGGTGAGGTAAGTAATCCTTTTAGTTCTTTAAATGCCTTAGCTTGTTCTTCACTCCACAGCCAGGACTGGTCCTTACGCGTCAGCATCGTCAATGGCTGCGCAACTTGTGAGAAGTTTGGCATAAATTTACGGAACCATGAGCAACTCTGTAGAAAAGATTTTAGATGCTTTACATTAGCTGGTTCCTTCATATCTAATATCGCAGTAACCTTATCTGGATCTGGAGACACTCCTTCTGAGGTAATAATGTGCCCTAGGTATTTCACACTCTCTCGAGCAAATGCGCACTTATTGCGGTTGGCGTGGAGATTAAAGACACGTAAGCGTTCGAATACTGCTCGTAAGTCCTGGAGATGCTGCTGAAATGAGTCCGATATAACTATCAGGTCATCAATATATCCCAGGAGTGTGACCCCCTTAAGTGATGACGCAGAACGAAATCGATCGATTAAACGTTGAAACGTTGCGGGTGCGTTGCGCAGCCCAAACGGCATGCGAGTGAACTTGTAAACTCCAAATGGTGACACAAAGGCAGTTTTATCTTGGTCTTCAAGTCTCACTTTGACCTGCCAGTAACCCGATCGAAGGTCAATAGTACTCATAAAACAGCTCTTACCAGTGTACTGAAGAAGGTCATCGATCACTGGCAGCGGGTAGGAGTCACTCTTCGTTACGGCGTTCAGTCTACGGTAGTCAACGCAGAAACGGTAAGTACCATCCTTCTTCGGTACCAGAAGAGCTGGTGCTGCCCATGGAGATTCACATTCCGTGATGATACCTTCGCCAAGCATCTTCTCTATCTCCGCTTCCATGATGGTTTTCTTGGCAGGGGTGAGGCGATACGGCGGCACCGCAATCGGCGGGTGATCACCGCAGTCGATGCGATGCTATGCGAACGGTGTAGGTTCTCCCCCTTCTGCGAAGATATCTCCATACTCCTGGAGCAGCTGAGCAAGACATTCCTTGTCTGAAATTGACAGCATCGAACCCTCATCATCACGTAAGACATCCGCGGAAGCGCACCCTACGAAGTCACGTGAAGTCTCACACCGCAAGGGGTGAATGACCTGAGGCCGATCAGCTGTGAACCAAGTATTGTTCGAAACGTTAATAACAATACCGGCTTTACGCAAGAAATCAATACCGAGCAACGTGTCATTATTTATTGAATTAGGAAAAACAACAAAATTAATAAGAATTGTCTGCCCCTTAAGTAGTACATTAACCTCTACTAATAGTACTATGAGTTCCCGCACTATGCCATCGGCTAATTTTACAGACATATTACTACTACGGAACGAATAGTTAAGTTTACGAAGCAGTGCGTACAGACTCGAACCGGCTACACTACGTTTGGCAGCCGTATCAATTAACCCTGTACCGCGATAACCGTCTATTTCTATATCGAGTATCGGACGACCGTCAGTACATAAGTTCGTCGAGTTCCCTACTCGTATCGGCAACGCATCGCGATCGACATTACATGTACAACTACAACCACAACAAGCAGATTGAGACACATTACATACATTATTAATAAAAGTTTCGCTATTCATATTTACGTAACACTTTGAATTATTATTATTTTTACAATCGTGTGACACAACAATATGATTATCAGAATATTTACAAACTCTAGTGGGTTCTAATGTGTTAAAATCAACAACTGAAATAGATTGTTTAGCATTCACTGAACATTTAGAGCAATTAGATCGGATAACACCGATGGCTCCGCAGCCGTAACACTTAACACTTGACTCGGAAGTCGCACTTTTATCGATTTTCTTTTTGCAAAAGTCGCGAGTATGTCCGCCCTTACGGCAATAAACACAAAAAAGTCTTTTACCTTTGTCCGACGAGTTATTTACCACAGTCGGCGGGGTTGCAGGGCTGCTCGTAGCACACGATGACACCGCAGGTGCCGGAAGCGGGGCCGGCGCGGGCGTGCTCGTCGCGGAGCCGGCGGAGGCGCGGGCTCGCGGCGACGCGGGCCGCGGTGGCGCGTGTTGATGTGGCGCATGCGCGCAAGCGGCTGGGCCGCGCGCGTCCTGCGACACCTCGGACAGCGATTCTTCGATGTTTCGCGCCTTCTCGATTAATAATTCTAGATTACAGACAGATTCACGGGTTACGCGTTTTCTTATTCGTCTATGTAGTAAACCGTAAATCATGTCGACTTCCATGTCGTTTTCCACTTTATATGGAAGTTTAGCAATCAGCGCGCGAAGGCGAGCGACGAAGACTTCGGTACGTTCTTCTGTTTGTTCCGCGGCAAATATATCGCGGAATAATTTGTGGTGGTCGGGGCACGCCGAACATGGCGCGAAGTCTGTGTAGCGCGTCATCCCATGACGTCACTAAAGATTTTATGCCTCGAAACCACACAGCTGCTTCACCTTCGAGAAGCATAGGAAGGCCGCGAAGCGCATGTTCGTCACTTATGGATGTACATTCCTTATATATCGTGATCGAATCGACGAATGCTTCGAGGGCCTCTGAGTCTTGGCGGGCTCCGCTAAATCGCGCCGTACAGCGCGCGAAGTTTCCGTGTTTTGTTGCTGGTGCAGACGATGGAGACGGTGAAGCTGTGCCGTTGACGGCCGACGTAGCCAGCAGGCTCTGAACCAGTTGACGGTTCGATTCCGCTTGAGCCTTGGCGAACGCCTCCAAAAACGACGTAAGCGTCCCTTCCGATAGCGGCGCGGGCGTCGGGGACGCCGGCGCGCCAATGTCGTCATCGTTGCTTCTACTTTTGCGGCGAGGCATTGTAGTACACAATAGTCAATTAAACACGAGGAAACACTGTTCACGTCGTACGTAATGTGCACTAAAGTTGATAGCGTCCACTAAGAAAACCGTTATCGTTGTGTAGGTACTTGGGTTCGCGTCGCGTCGGTTAGGTAGGTACGCGTGCCGCGTTGGAGCGCCAGTTTGTAGTAAAACACTTCTACACTTCAGTTTTTAATACCGTATATTCTTAGATTTAGGTAAGTACACGATTAAAACATTAGTACACGATTAAAACATATAAACATTAGTACACCAAATACGTGGCCGATTTCGAAAGCGATGCGAGCCCGACTGAAACGCGCGCGCTGCGTGTGTTGGCGGGACGCGGCCGCACGGTCCGCACAAGGGAGACGCGAGTAGCTACCTACGCGTCACTATGCGGTTTTAGCGCGAAATTTAAAATTCTTCCTACAAAGTACTTTTATAATACATCATATTATTGACAGCCGGTAGATTAATGTCATATTTATACTGTTTCCGTATGTTCCTTTTAGAATTCGATTTGAAGTTAAAGTACTGCATATTGTTTTTAACAAATAAACATAATTCAAGTATGTAAATACCAGTCAGTGTCAGGAAACCCTCCTTTTTGAAGACATCTCTTAAGGAATCAGTACTATACATGTTAAAACAAAACAATGTATATTGTTTTAAGACATTTCTTTTGGAGAATGAATGTAGATTGTACATTTGTCGAGTTTCCCCAATATATTACACCATATGTTAACAGTGGGTACACATTACCAAAATAAGCATTTCTAGTGACACTTAGATTTGTAGTTTCTGCCAGGACTGACAATGCATAGCAAGCACTGGATATTTTTTTATTAATCTTTTCGATATGTGCCTTCCAGTTTAAATGTTGATCTATTGTAACTCCTAAGAAATTTGTATCATTAACTTCTTCAATCGCTGTATCAGACATGGCTACACTCAGTTTCTTATGTTTACTTTTATAATTTCTAAATTGAATCAGTTTGGTTTTTGAGGCATTGACTTTTAGATTTATTGACTGCAACCAGTCAGTCACAGTTATTAATGTTTTGTTTATTTCACTTTTAATATTCAAAGAACGTTATTTAGACTGTATCTGCAGTCTAAATAAAGGAATTTTATTCACTAAATAAAATAATCAAAGAAGTGGTTTCAAATTAAATTTCCGCCTGATCAGAGATGGCTTTTAATAGTGACCGCGGTATGGGGCAATGTAAATGGCTTTTAGCCGAGAGTGATGGTGACCGAGTTTTAAACTCAATTAAGTCTGTGATTAATGATGAACTAAACCTTTGTGATGTAAGTTCATTTTGTTGTTCAAAAATAGTATTGTTCTACTGCAAGGCAAAGGCCTCTTCTCATACAGAGAAGGCATGAGCATTGATCACCACACTTGGTTAAGGCGGATTGGCGATTACAGACATATTTATTATAAGTCCCGGTTTCCTCACGACGTTTCTTTTTATCGATGTCAGAGATGTTTATGATAAACTTAGAAAGTACATATGAATTGAAAAGTCATAGTGTTACGAGTACTTACCCGGCTCCAAACCCGAAACCATAAGCATAAGAGGCCTTAACCACTGTGACCGCCACAATCTCGATATACTTTATTTGTTTATATTTTGTATGATATTAATTATTTTTATATGATAATGACAATACAGGCGTATTGTCATTATCATCATAACAACCGAACGACGTCCACTGCTGTCCTCCTACCCTAAAGATAGCCACAATGACCGGTCCTGCGCTGCCCACATCATTTACCAGGTTACCAGATACAGATAAAGTAGGAAGCTTTCTATCAGTGAGAGAATTTGTAATCGGATCACTTCTTCTAGAGATTGATTACCTTTTGCATAGAAGTTTTACAACTATGTTGGGGTCGGCTTCCAGTCTAACCGGAGAAGAGATTACCTCGTACAAACAAACAAAAAAAAACACACATTACCACTTTATAATACTAGTTGAGATTGTAAATGTGAAAACATTTTTATCAGATTTTTTGAAAACAGCATAAAAAGTCTGATAAAAATATATCAGTACTATCGTTTCCCCCCGATTCCGTCCGCGTGGTACCTATTTTGGGCAGCTTTTTATTTTTTAGATTAAAAATTTTAAAAACGCTTGCACAAAATATTTGTTAGTTTTTTTTTAAGTTTTATGATTTTATCTTCAATAATGACGGATCCCCATATAAGCTTTTAACCCCTTCAATCCTTCCTTCCTGTATACCTATATCCTTCTCCAAGGTATAATCTATATCTGTACCAAATTTCATCCAAATCGGCTCAGCGGTTTAGGCGTGAAAGCGGAACCGACAGACAAAGTTACTACGCATTTAAAATAATAATATACATAGTATGGATATAGTAACTCGAACAAGTCAAGGTTGTATTATTGTCACACACGTATTTTATGAACTTTAGAATCTATGTGCTAAATGTTAACGAGTGTTGTCTAGTCATAATTGTACTAAATCGGTAAAACAAATATGAGTATTGCATATCTTATCACGGTCTCAGCTGATTCTTAACAACAAACAGTTCTGAGTTCTCATTGTGTTTAGATGACATTTACCTTAGCAACACTGTTATTGGTGTATACTTACGACTTAACGAATGATTGTGTTATTGCAATTTATATCTTACCTACTAGCTTCTGCCTTCAATTGTATCCACGTGGATATATATAGTACGTAGGAGATATTACAGTGCGCAAGTGTGTGCGCAAACACAGATGCATTCCTTCGCCCCTCACTGTCACAGTCCGATGAGACGGCAATCCGACACGATCAGGCGCAGGATCGACGTATTTTTCGAGGCACCCAGGGGGCCACAACATCAACTTCTGGGCTGTTACTAAGAAATTTCTAAAAAACTACTCTTTGCCTGACTTAAGAATCTAACCCATGTTCAATAGCCCCGCTTGCAACCACGAGACCAACTGAGCAATTGGAATTTATAATACAATTATATAAAATCCCCTAGTGCTAAAATTATATGAATGCGGTCCCTATTCCTCTCATTAATTTACTTTTGGTTACAAGCGTTTCATCCAAAAGTCCGGAAAAAATGGTGCTATTATTATAGACGCGCATGACGACATTGTAAAGGTACACATTTTCAGTATAGTCTGACCTTGTTGAGCCCTAATTTACGTAAAGCATATACATGCGGGATCACCACATACAAATGTAGGTACTCCTCCGTTAACTGCCCCGTTGGTCTCGTGGTCGCAAGCGCGACTGCTGAGCAAGGGGTCCCTGGTTCGATTCCCAGGTCGAGCAAAAAGTGTCATTGGGTTTTTCCATTAGGAATTTCTCAGTTGCAGCCCGGAGTTTGGAAGTTGGTGGTGTGACACCCCCGTCCTGCGCCTGATCTCTCTCCGGCCGTGTCGGATTGCCGTCCCATCGGGCTATGAGAGTTAAGGAAGAGGGAGTGCAGCTGTGTATGCGCACGCACTTGTGCCTATAATATCTCCTGCGTACATGGCTAGTCTGCATTAAGATTAGTCGCCGTGGCCGGAATCGGTCTGGAGGATTACATTACATTTTACATACATGTAAGCACTCACTATGTAAAGCCTAATATGTCGGTGTCTGTCTACATGTGTAGTTAGCAATCAACAGTGGCTTACTGTGGAGATTCCCCGCTTTATGAGCTGACGTAGATACAATATTATCATCATAATTCTTGTGTGCTTTAATAAGACGTGGTATTAATTTCTTATGAACTGTAAACAATGGTTGGGTGGCTGTGGGGTACGAAAATAGTTTTACTTTTATTCTAGCTGTATAAGGATAGTTTTTTGTTTAATATAAGCATCTGAAAAGGGATCATTGAACTTATTATTTTGAATAACTTTTGCTTTGGGACTAATAGCAAACCTGAAATTTAAAAAAAAATATATCACGGATTTTTGTTGGGTTTTAATTCAATAGCGTGGAAATCTAATTAATTTTCTAAAATAAAAAGGCTTAATTAACTTTTTATAACATCGGCTATCTGTCTGTGAAAGTCTTACGCAAATCGGTACAGCCGTTTCGAAGATTGCTAGAACATACAGAAGTACAGAAAATATACCCGAAAGCAGAAAATCTGTGCCGTGTAAATATTAATTTATTTTGTGAAAACCTGTTATTATGAATATCATAGTTTTATATTAATTAAAGAAAAAACATTACAAACAGTCACTTAAACTTCATCAATCAGTTAATTTTTTGCGGACCCAAGTAATAGTATATCTCATAATAATGAGTACCATCACTGACCTATTTTCAGGTTTATAGTAAACAAAAACTATGTTAGTATACTTTGCATAGTTATATACGAACCTAAGTGAAACTACAATTGGAGTTCCAATCCAATACCCGAGTCGCCCCCAAATGCACTTAGAAGAGCCATTGTGTGGTTTTAGTCGTAGCTAACCGCCTTTAGTAGTTAAGTTTAGCAAGTATTTAGGCACTCTGTTCCAGGCAGTAACTTAGCGCAGCTTAGCTTAGCGTAACAAAATCTATGCATCTACAGAAATAAATAACATAGTTACTGTTTGTAATTTCGAAATAAAAGCTTTGTTACTAAATGCATATGAATGTACACACGGTACCTAGCTATTGATAAAAAAATGTAAAAGCAATTTTTTATGTTTTTGTCTGTTTGTCTGTCTGTCGGTTTGTTCTGGCAAAGCTCCGAAACTACTAGACCTATTTTAACGAGACTCCCACTTGCAGACAGCTGATGCTATAAGATGTAACTTAGGTTTATTCGATAAAAAAAATATTATTCTTTTAAAAAATATTTAAATTCCGCAGATAACCAACATTTACGCGATCGCAGTAGTACGAAGTCGCAGGCATAAACTAGTAATTAATTCTGTCAATTTGAGTTATTTATAAGCAATTAAATTTAATTAAAGTCGCAGCACTTAATTATTATTTAATTTTAACTTGTAATTGAAACTTACTGTCAAATTGTTCATAAGCGCCACAACTAATTAGAAGTTGACTAATTTAATTGTGTTCGTACATAATTTAATTGCTCGCCAGTGTATAAGACCCTCGACATTACGAGTACAGTTCTAGTTAGGCGAGGCCGCGACACTGCGTCATTATTTCGCCTCTCAAGTGTACAACGAGTAAGTACTATAATCATTGTTGGAACATTTTATTTACTTTTACGTTTATTTTTATCCGTATTTTTATTTGTTATAATATTTTGTTTTCAGGTTTTTGTGTATTGTCGCACTGGCTCGGCATTGTACATGATGGGGTTGTAGAAGATAGCTCGCTTCATGTTTTTTCTAACAAACCGACTCTTTAACAATTAAAGCGTCTTTAATTATTGTAATTAGTAACAACTGTAACCGTTTTATTTAAAGTAAAATAAATAAATACACACAAAATAATACAAAAGGCTCGCCCCCTGTTACATGGGACCTAAACATACCGGCGAACTGTGGGTTTACATTAGTACACCTCTGCCTAACCCTTCGAGGAATACAGGCGTGATGGTATGTTATGTAAATAAATAAACGTGCCTGTCAATAATTTAATTGAAATTAATGCTCTGACTTTAAATTTAAAAGTGCTCAAAAATGGTTCAGTTGAAATGCAAATCCTATATTTTTGACTTTCGACTTTGTATTAGCGTTCTCTTCCAAAAGACTTTTATTTCAAACTTCGAACCTCATTAGTAACTAAACCACGGAACCAACAAACAGGAACAGGTGAATACAGGATGTGTTTATTCTTCCCTGTTTATTTAGTTAGCTGCGAACTTTGTAATTACGTGCAAGCAGATTGTACGGAACCCCGGGGGTCAGTACTGTACTTGAAACTGTTCCTTCTAATGTTACAAACGAGGAACTCCGTTGTTTCACTTCGTTTGGAAACCTCTAATTGTGTTAGAACCCGGTTTGTTTAAAGGAATTTTGAGAGTTTAATTAAATTATTTTTGGTTGTAAGAATGATGGAAATATTAAAGTATTATGAGGAATACCAAAATTTTGGTAAAACCTTTTAATTGAAAAAAAAAAAAATATTGAAATAAGTATTTGGGACAAAAATAAATATTTACCAGGATAAATGATCTTAGTTCTGTCAAACTGAGCCAAACCACAATCTCTAGATAATTAAATTAATTACGTCAAACTAATTCATTAAGCCAAATGTGTTGTATTAATATCCATTAACAACAGTTAAATGTTCTTCCTAAGCTTGAGCTTAAAATAGATTTGAAATTAATTAATGTTAATTATCCAAAATCATTACTTAATTAATGTAAGAAATTTTGGCGTGGGTTTTGATAAAGCTAACCTAAATTATATGAATTTATTATGATCTAGATGGCATATCCGTTTCAGTGTAGTTATTATAATATGGAAAATGTTTTAGTTGCTTTTTTTTAAGATTGGTGTCCCGAAATGGCGATACGGGTAGACCACGAAGGAGATGGCGGGAGATTTAAGAATTTCCAAAATGGTGCACAACGGCATATGTATGAAATGGAGGAAGGCGTTCGCCTAGCTGTAGGACAGTATACATTATCTAATATTTACAAGAACATAATGTAATTCATGTTTTAATATTCCAGTATATTTAAGTAGGTAAGGCAGAGAGCAAGGCAAGTAAAAATAGCGAGATGCTCCTTCCGATCAGTTTCTGTGCACTGGTCAGAGCGAACGGTTTTCCTTGGGTCTTAACTAAATGTAAATGTTTGGTCATTGATGTTTGCTCGTGACAGGAAATAAACCCTTAAATATAATAATGTTTAAACAAACATTTATTTATTAAAACTTTGTGCACATCATGTAAAAATACATCGCGCAAAGGCGGACTTAATGACTTAAGTATTAAATATTGTGTTAGCACAAAATGTGTTCATTCCTCTCTGGCGAAAATGCACATTTGTATTCCACAACACTGTTGTACCAAAACATCGTCCGCCAAAATTCAAAATATTCAGATGCCTCGCTTTAAATTCTGAACGTTCAGACACCTTCGTTAATCGGCTACCCTCTTCCCCAAATAATTTGTATGCGTGAGAGGTGCTCAATTAATGCAGGCTCCGGTAGAGAGACTGTTATTTGAAACTTTTGTGTCTCTACTGCCTACTTTTTTTTTTTAAACATGGTAAAATCATCAAATGACCCCCCCCGTCCTGGGCGGGGCGGGAGGGAGTGTCAGACTTTTACTGACTAAAAACCATCTATGTTCCTTCATGTGCCCTTTGCGTTCCGGGGGCGCGGTATCTCTTTCGAACAACCCGCAGTCCCGGCAGGCATTTGGCCCTTAGTGGCCCCTTCCAATGGCTGACACCTCTCTCTACTGCCTACTGTGAATATGGTTCAATTTTCAATTTACCAACTCTGGAGAAATGAACTTAATTGTACTTTGTGAGGTGGTCTAGTGATTTTAGGCTTAGTACGAATACTCTATCGTAAAGTAATAGAATTTATTTTCCACTAGCCTCCGCTCGCGACTTTGTCCGTGTGACTTTTTTCGACCGCGTTAAGTTACGCCTTTGGATACAGCTCCGCTCCCGTGGTTCGTAGTTTGTAGATCCATTTGTTTTAGTAGATCCAGAGATTACCCCCTACAACCTCACAAACTCGCAAACTTTTACCCCTTTATAATATTTGCATAGATATAAGATTACTCTTTTTTAGTTTATATTAGACA
Source organism: Caradrina clavipalpis (assembly GCA_932526535.1). Taxonomy (NCBI): domain Eukaryota; kingdom Metazoa; phylum Arthropoda; class Insecta; order Lepidoptera; family Noctuidae; genus Caradrina; species Caradrina clavipalpis. Next base: position 1,982,872 of record OW052096.1, read on the forward strand.
TCACTGATATCACTGGAGGAAAACATGGGGAGGATTTTTAATTAATTACTCACTTTTTTTTTCAATTCGAAATGCGACTTATGCATGACATCATTTGGTTTAATTTTAAACGACACGCATACCAGTATCACCCATTATGAAAATTAAATGAACCTTGAAGGCTTCATTTTGTAGTACCTAATGGGATGACGTAAATTTCTAAAATCTTCGATTTTCTTCTAAAGTATTGATTGCATTTTAATTAAAGTATTGATTAAAATGGAGTAATATTTTTTATAACTGATATTTTAACATTATGGATGTTATTATGTTTAGTTGAAGAAGATAGTAGGCAGTTAAAGATTAGGTTACCGTACGAAAAATACGCGCTGAGACGTGGAGTTGTGGACACCAGCCCGTCAGACTAACTAACTATTGGTTATGTTAGGTTTTACTGCATAACTTATTTATAAAAAAATATTTTTTAATTTTTTAATTACTAATTCTACGACATACAATGCGACAACACAAATCTCATACGACTATATGAGGGCCGATGCCTGCCGGGGCTGCGGGTTGTTCGAAAGAGATACCGCGCTCCCGGAACGCAAAGGGCACATGAAGGAACATAGACGGGTTTTAGTCAGTAAAAGTCTGACACTCCCTCCCGCCCCGCCCAGGGCGGGGGAAGTTATTTGATGATTACCCGTCTATAAAAAAAAAAAAAAAATACGACTATATGAGAAAATTGATTTTGAATTTAGCGAAATTGTAATAATTTTTGCTCTTGACTGTAGAGTACTCCCTTTATCTTCAGGTAATACCAACGTAATGTTAATTCAAAAAGACGGATCTCAAATCTTCGCCCGAACTAATAAAATCGAAGGGATAAGGTCATAAAGTTGTAGGTAATGACTACGGCCCGAAGGTGGATTTGCGATAGCTATAAGATGTTATCAGGAACTTGGACCACCCATTTAAGTACCTCCCGACTTTCCTTATTACTCTATCGAGAAGGGTTTTTGGGTAAAGAGATTTTAAGGTAAGGTTTACGGGGTAGGACTAGTACCTATTGTTTTTTTATGAGTAAAGATCTTGATGTAATTATCTCCCCAGATGAACGGTATCCATAATGATCTGACTGACAAGAAACTGTATAGACTTTTAAGAGACTTTGACTTTTGTTTGAACGCGCTATCTCCGGTACTACTGGTCCGATTTAAGAAAATCTTTCGCTAATAGGAAGCTATGTTATGTCAGAGTGGTTACTTGTATTTTATAGTAAAACAAGTTTAGAATCCGTAATAAAATACACGCAGATAAAAAAAAAAGCAAAAGCTTGTTTTAATCACCATGAAGGACATTCCCTCGAACAAAACAAAGCTAGAATATCTGTAAATGGTTGATAACCTATAAAATATGAAATAAGCTTTCTTCCCAAGCTGTGATTGGTTGAAAAACCAACACGTTTAAACAACCAAGAATACACGACCGCCATCTTTCTTTTTTACTTTTTCCGTTTCGAATTTCAAATGTTTCGTACTTCTTTCCCGGAGTTGCAAAATTGTGTTCGTAAACTAAGTAGACGAGGAGATACGAACAACTGTGTTACATTTGTGTTTAACTTTGTCTTGCAACTGTTGCTATAGACAGTCTTGCAACTGTTGCAACAGACAGGGTTGTTGTTATATTATTGTATTGGAAATTGTTTGCAGGATATGATTCCGTAGAGCTTTTATTATATGAAGTGTAATAAAACATTTCACGTTGCCGTTAAGTACGCATACCTACTGCTTATCAAACAAAGTAACTTTGAGGAAAAACTATTGCAGGGAAACCGATTTTGTTTTTGGCGTGGAAAATTACTGAATTATATGAATTGGTGAGTACCAATGTTACATTTTCAATTTATATGCACCTATTTAAAACAGTGAAGTGCGTAAGTGTGTTTTCTAACACGCAACCATAATGCACGAGAGGGCCTTTACCATTGGGCCATCACAACATTTTATGCTGATACTATCTCTCAATATAAGTAGCAGCGCTTGCTGTCAGTATTAAAGAATAGGCCGCTCTATTTCCCCGTCATGGGAATTTTCCTCCATAGAAAATCCCCGATCATCCATCCATCTTGTAAGATTGGTGATTTCCCAAAGCAACTATTTGCAACATTTATCTATCTTTATAAACAAAAATCAATTACCACAAGTACGATAGATTATCGCTTAAGAACACTTCGACCGATTTAGCAGATTGTTTCGCTGTAAGGACAAGATTTGTAGAAAATATGTTTTTTTGAATATACACTGAAAATATCGAAATTTTTAGTAGTAAATTGGACTCATGTAAAGCCGCGGCGGGTATCTAGTTTTAATCTACATCTTCATCTACACTAATATTAAAAAGAGGAAATTATTTGTATTTTTGTATATAACAAATAAACTTAAATCTACTGGACCGAATGTTACAATTTTTTCACTAATAGATAGCTACATTATTCCTGAGTAACATAGGCTATATAACATCACGCTGCGACTCACGGGAGCGGAGTATTAACCAAAGACGTAACTTATGGCGAGTGAAATAAGCCACGCAGATGAAGTCGCGATCAGTTCGCTAATAAAATATAGAAAAGGATTCTGTCATAACAATTTTAGTTGTAAAAAAAAATACATATATACCTTCACGTCTGTATTCTCCGGAGGGTTAGGCAGAGGTGTACCAATGTACATCCACAGTTCGCCGGTATATTTAGGTCCCATGTAATAGGGGGCGAGCCTATTTCCATTAACCGGGCACTAATCCAAACTCCGAGCTGCTACTGAGAATGTCATAGAAAAACCCATTAACACTTTTTGCTCGACCTGGGAATCTAACCCAGGATCACTAGCGTAGCAGTCGTGCTTAGGACCACTAGGCCAACGAGGCAGTCAGTTTTAGTTGTAATTTAAACTTAAAAGCTCGTCCTGTTTTGTAACGCTGATACGCTTTGCTTTGTTCTGCTTTGAATTGGATTTAGAGAATGTTTATAACAGTTTAGCGTGTGGTTAGGTCTCGCCGCGTTCCCACGAATAACAACATTTCTCCAATGTTTCCACTAACAAGTTTTCGTTTACAGGGAATAATATTCTAGGTATTTTGTCTGTTCTAACTGTGAATATGTAACTAGGAAATTGGAGTTCACTGAAGTGCTTCGCTTTCAAGAAATAACTTGAGATCTGTATTGAAATTGGTGGTATACAACATTCTAATTCTATACGGAATTTCTTATAAACATTATTCAATAGTAATATGGAGTAACAATGTTCCTAGAATGACTATTATAGAGCCCACAGCTTCGTCCGCGTTCAGAGAAGGGAGTCAGTGATAGCATGACGGCTGACAGGTTGGCATGGAAGAAGAAAACATGTTGCGCTGACCCCAAGTAACATGGGATAAGGGCAGGAAGATGATGATGAACTTCGTCCGCGTTGCTTATTTTACCCGCGTTACTGCTTCGCTCCCGTGACTTGTAGCGCGCTGTTATATAGCATTTATTACTCAGGAACAATGTAGCTATCTTTTGGTGACAAAATAGTTAAAATTGGTCCAGTAGTTTCAGAGCCTATCAGGTACAAACAAACAAAAAAATATTTTCTCTTTATACCTAGTAGATTCACTTAAGCAATTCCTAACTATTTCATGAGTTAAAAGATACGTGTTTCTTTCATGAATTTTAAATTAAAATACATATATTACCGGCCTTTTTTTTACTGCAGGGCAAAGACAAATAAGAAACGAACATTCATCACCACGCTAGCTCAAGGCGGATTGTCAATGTCAGACTTAAATTAATGATTAGTCCAACTTTTCTCCTGAAATTTTTTGACGATATGTGTTATCCATGACGAAAGAGAAAGTAATCTTACTGAACTGCCTGGTTAGCCTGGTGGTTTTAAGTGCGACTGCTGAGGTAGCGGTCTTGGGTTCGATTCCCAGGTTGAGCAAAAAGTGTTTTTCTATGAAATTCTCAGTAGCAGCTCTGAGTAAGGATTTGTGTCCGGTTAATGGCAATAAGCTCGCCCCCTATTACATGGGACCTAAACATACCAGCGAACTGTTTGCGTACATCCGTGCACCTCTGTCTACCCCTTCGGTGAATACAGGCGTGGTGGTATGTGTGTGTAATCTTACTGAAGTAAGTCCAACATCTAAAATACATACAACATCAACCGCAATATGAAAAAAAACTTCATAGAAATAAATAAGTACTTAGAAAAGAAAGTTATTCAATATCTGTACGAAAAACTTGAAACCCTTCAGACAAAAGTCAAGTATTTTATTTACTATGCCTATGAATATTTTTTTCGCAGAAAATAGGCAATTTACGAACATATTTCTTAGTAAACAATGTAAGATAGTACAGTAGTTGAAGTGAAATTACTTGAACTAAAATAAAATCCAGTATTTTTTGCCTCTTTAAATTCATAGGTGCCCTATGTCTTTAGTAAACGAGTACGTCACATAGCTTTTAACTACGCATGTTATCCATGAAACTAAGTTACATTGAGCATAATTTTTTTCTGGGAAACTATATTTTTTTGTGCGAAAAATCACTGTTCCTGTTATTATGCGATGTTTGGAGGGGTCACTCAGGGCTAATGCCTGCCGGGGCTGCGGGTTGTTCGAAAGAGATACCGCGCCCCCGGAACGCAAAGGGCACAAGAAGGAACATGGATGGGTTTTAGTCAGTAAAAGTCTGATACCCCCTCCCGCTCCGCGCAGGGCGAGAGAAGTCATTTGATGATTACCCAATGGTAAAAAAAATGCGATGTAACGCACAATTGACGTAAAATACTGTTCTTACGGGTGCATCTGACAGTAAAGGGGTCGTATAAGGGTCTAACAGCACAAGGGTATTTAAAAGTTAGTTGTAACAATACATGTACATACATACATAAACTCACGCGTTTTTCCCATGGGGGTAGGCAGAAACCACGGAACACCACCTGCTATTCTTACATACTCCTTTCGCCTCGTCCACATTCATTGGGTCATACAAGTACGCCGGTTACGAGTACTGCACACCGGACCTTTTAATTACCCACAAATTAGTTATTGTAAAAAATAAGTTGGAACATTGGCCTACAAAACCTCCATAACTTGAAAGTATGTCCAGAATAAAAAAAAAGTGATGGAAAGTACATGTAACTTTCGCCTTCGTTAAGTGTCTTTTTATACCCGTTATAACATAATCTCTTGTACAGTTGTTTTTTCGTTTGAAGAGAGCTCTTTTTATGTTGGTTGTAGACAATTTGTTTAGAAAACAATTTTCTTTCTAGTGAAGTCTGTGATAAGATGGGACAGCCTTTATTTAACGTGTTTTATTAAGGTTACATTAAAAAGAGATTTGAATTTTGAGATGTTGAAGATTTGTTTTTCACATTTCGTATTTTTACCCTCGGTATTATTTTGATAATAAACTGAATTACACACCATCACCATCACGCCTGTATTCCCCGAAGGGTTAGGCAGAGGTGTACCAATGTACACTCACAGTTCGCCGGTATATTTAGGTCCCATGTAATAGGGGGCGAGCCTATTGCCAAAACATTAAGTATTGTAAGCTGAATTGTAGTCTCCTAATTATGTAGACTGATATTGGCATTTAAAAGCTGTTGAGTGGCTTTAATTGAGTAACATTGTTTGAGCTGCCAAAACACTAGACACATATAAATTACTATTTATATCCCGCGGTGTCACCCGGGTTCAGTTCCATCTTTGGTTACTGTTCCGCTTGCGCTGCCGTAGCTTGATATTCTAAACGTATAAATAGTCCTCTTGAATCACTCTATCTATCTTTGAAAACCGCATTAAAATTAAGGGGTTTAAAAGGTCTAAACGTACAGATGGCGGGAAGAGAATTTGTTTAATACTATACGTATATATGGCCAGGTTTAAGCCAGGCTTCTTCACGATGTTTTCCTTCACGGACGTCAGTGATGCCCAAGATAAACTAACAATCATATTCGTACTTGCCCGATATCACACCTCAACCTCAGTCATGTGAAGCGAGCACATTACCAACTGGGCCAGAACTCTAAACCAAAACAAAGTTGACGTTTAAAAAACAAAAACAGCAATGTCCACAAAAAACAAAGTGAAACAAAGCTCTCATTTCGTATTTGAACAACAAAACAATTTAATTGAACACTTTTTTCATTAAAAGCTAACAAACAATGGTATTGGGTCGCGAAGTAAATTAGTTTTATAACTTGTTTGGTTGCGTGGCCTTGTCGGATGCGGAACACATTGATAACAGAATGTATAGGGCACTGTTCCCACTGTCTCGTGGTCATTTATCGTTCGGCGAATGACGATTCTAAAGGTGGTTTTTAACCGGCGAGGCGAGGAGAAGATTGGATGGGCGAGAATTGAAGTATCGATTTGTGACACTATTTTATTAGTTTACTTGTTTCTGCCTACGTCTGCTTGGCTTTTTTTACCGGTATTATTTTACGTCTTTGGTTATTGCTCCGCTCCCGTGTGTCGTAGCGTAACATTATATTTTTGCAATCCGACTAGTACTTTCAGAGATAAACGTGTTTAATTATACAAACAAAAATCTTTTTAGCTTTACATTAGTATAGATATTCCTATAAGATAAACTCTGTTCTAAATTAGAAAAAATATGAGACAGGCCCCTAAAACACGGCTATCAGACGCTTTTATGTAAAATTGGCAATTACATATATTTTTCTAGTGAGGAAAGCGTAGAAATAAGGTGCAAAATCCTTTAATCAAGTAGAGCAACGACTGTTTCCGTGACCACTTCAGACTGGTCACAGTACCTACCTAATTACCTACAAGCAATGACACCGGCATTTTGTTAGATGTCTGTCCACATTTATCGCCGTGACGCAACGGGAACAGTCGCTAAGGATACAGGTTACTCTATTACTTTTTCCCATGAGGATGAAATAGAGGAAAATGTGTGCATTTGGTAGATGTGGGTGGGGAGGTAGAATTAAGGTGCGATGGTAAAGAGGAAAGGGAGGCTTAATTTAGAGTTAGTTATAGTTTTTGTGTTCGAAATTACTATGCTACATCTAAGTCGTACATAATAAACTTAATATCTAATATACCTACATCCTATGTTCTTGCAAGTAAAGTCATCACCTGATTCTATGAAACAAGAAGAACGACTTTGTTTTATGAACTATCAGCTTTCGCCCGCAACTTCCTCCATGTGGTTTAGGTCTTTTATTTATTTATTTATTTATTAAACTTTATGCACCTAATGTATAAAATAAACCGTTCAAAGGCGGATTTAATGCCTGAGGCATTTTCGACCAGTCAACCTTACCCTATCCTTACCCTTAGTCTTTATTGCTGCTCCGCTCCTGTGCATGATGTAATACAGCCCCAGGAATTATGGTAATAAATGGTTTAAATTTGTACAGCAGTTTTGTAGCTTATTCAGTACATACAAACAAACAAATCTTTCTTCTGCATAATTTTTGTATACATTTTAAAAGTTATTAATTTTCAAATTCAAGCGAAACACTTCAATCTTTCATCGACGCAACTTTCCCAATTTAATCTAAACTTTGTCTACAAAAACCCTTACACCTGTAATATTGTCGGGCCATTTTACGTGATGCGAAAAGGTAAGTACCCATCACACTGAAGTGTTGTATCAAAAAATGTCGACACAAGGAACGTATTATGTCGTATATTTACGACAGAAGGTGATGATATTGCGAAACCTGCCAAAATATTTTTGCAAAGATATGAACAGAAGGTTGATTTCATATTGCGAGTAAAAGCAAGTGCCTGTAGACAAAAGATTACCTCCAAATCGGGTAATATATTATCGGTCAGTTTTTTTTTGTAATTTACAGATAGGGAAATATCGTGATAGCCCGGGAAGTTAAGGTGGCGCCTCTCATGCATGACGTTGCGGTTTCGATACCGGACAAGTAACAATGTGACTTTTTCAATTTATATGTACTTTCTAAGATCTCTTGGTTATCTCTGACATCGGTGAAGGAAAATATGGTGAAGATACTTGGACTTCTAATGAATATGTCTGAAATCGCCAATTCGCCATGAGCTAGCGTGGTGATCGATACTCGTGGCTGCTCTATATTGGAAGAGGGCAGTGGAACAATAATGGGCTGGTATTATTTATTTTATTACAGATATGAACGGTAACTATTATTTGATTTTAAAAGAGACTAGCCAAGTACACAGGATAGTGCACAACTGTGTACGCAAACGTAGGTGCAGTCGCTCTTCCGTCATTCTAATACTCCGATGGAGCGGTCATCCGACACGACCGGGGAAGCTCATCAGTCGCACAACCCCGTGACCTCAAAATAAGGTCAAAGGGATGTAACGGATGGATCATCCAGTCGGCCTCCAGGGGTGAATATTTTCGTCGGTTATAATAATAATACTGGCCTATTTTTGTCCTACTGCAGGGCCAAGGCCTCTTTACCTTTCACCTTCAGGGATCACCATGCTTGCTCAGAGCGGATGGGCGCTTTCAGACTTATTTTATAAAGTCCAGGGGCATGCTGATGCTCGCCATCGCGTCACGCGAGCCACTTAAATCCCAGGATTATGGCAGCTAAAGTTATTGAAATAAGGTTTAAAACGGGTGCGGCGGCTGTTTTCTTACGATGCAGATGTTTTGAAGATAAACTTAGAAAGTACATGAAAAAATAACATTGGTACTTCACCCGCTACCTTATGCATAAGAGGCGGGCGCCTTACCTACTGGGCCATCACGAATTTACATTACATAATTATTAAATCACAGCCCATGTTTACAGTACTCATATAATTTTAAAGCCGGCAGTTCCTGTGGCTTTCGTTACTTTAGAACGTTGAGTACCAGCGCCAATTAAGAGATAATGCGAGGGAAGCAGCTAGTGGAGGAGATGACAGATGGTCTTGTGTGTATGTTAGAAGCGGCAGCGGGTTTGGAGATAAGAGGAAACCCATCTCACACTTTTTGGGACCAATTATTTCATAGTTTCGTAGGGCTTTTTGTGGGACATCTGTGTTGGTCAAATTAAATCAAATCAAATCATTTATTTCAATTAGACCATTTACAGGCACTTTTGAATTGTCAAGAAGTTACAGTTTAAAATTGAAGCTAGTTGCTCGTTCCAAAACGTAGGTCTCTATGGAGAAGAACGAGCAAGAAACTCCATGGACACTCTTTTCCTTCCATTGGTGGTGAAATATCTTACCGACAAGAAACAAATAATGCATAAATTATCCCTTTAAGATAGGAGAAAAGGGATAGATGGGTCAGGTAGTACACGGCATTTTCTAAACAATAAAGTATTTCTCTATTATAGGCCATCGACATCAATCATAAACAATTTTGAACCGTATACTTAATATAAAGAGGGTTTTGAATAGCATACATTAATGAAACCTGTACCTCTATGGTACAACGGTATCTAAGGCTACTTTTACACATGCATAGGTACCTCCAATGGTCTCCGATGAAATCCAATGGTCTCAGAGCGTTTAACATGCTCGGTCTCTCTCTCTCTCTCTCATTTGCCGATAATCTCCGCAAGTTATCGGCAAATGTCGCGGTGGTATTATTTTAACCAATTCTTTTTTGTTAATGTTTCATCTTATCCGCTCGTCGCCTCTTCTACAAACGTTATTAATCTCATTAAAGCTAGGTTGAGCGCCTCTCAGAGTACATGTACTAGCATACCACTCATTTTACTTGCAACGCTGTATCACCGAATCTTACAATATGGTCTTTGGAATATTGGATGCATTTGTTTGTAACCATCCATACTAATATCTATTAGAAATACTATAGTAGCTCTGTTTGTTTATTTTTTACCTCATCATGGTAGAACACTAAACGGATTGTGATGAAAACTGGCAATAAGGTAAGTTTGGGATGTAATGGACATAGGCTACCGGTAGAAAGCTACAATATCACTGATTAACATAGGTTATATAACATCACGCTACGACCTACGGGCAGTAACCAAAGACGTAACTTGCGAACGCTGGTGAAATAAGCCACGCGGACGAAGTCGCGGGCCGAAGCTAGTTCTATATAGAATTATAATTTCACAATGATGCATCCCGCCCCGGTAGTTAGCCCAAGCGCTCAATTATCCAAGCTCCTTATTCTGCTCATTACGTTATAAACTCTTTGCACAATGCAAAAGCGGTAAATAATAAAATGTTAACAAAAGTTTCTCAGGTTCTCGCTTGAAACAAATATTTGTATCGCCTACAGATAGTTGTTCCGCGTCTGGCTGTTCGTACAGGAGAAAATCTTAGCGTATTGCAACATTTATTCTTAAAAAGATAAGAAATAAATGTCATAAAAATCTTTATGTTTACATAGTAGGAAAAAACAAAGTCCCTTCCTGCCGTCTCGTCTGTCCCTCTGTACGCTTAAACCTATTAAACTGCCCTACAGATTTTAATACAGTTTTCATGAATAGAGCGATTCAAGAGGAACGTTTATACGTATGCAACTCCACGCTATGAGCAAAGGGAGCGAGCAGTAACCAAAGCCGTAACCAAACGCGGGTGACCTTGCGGGGTATATAGCTAGTTACTATAAAGCTATTACATGGGACTTAAAAATATACCGGCGAACTGTAAGAAACATTGGTATACCTCTGCCTAACCCTTCGAGGAATACAGGCGTGATGGTACGTGTTATATTAAAAGTAACATCAAAATTACTTCCATTAGGTATTCCTCTCGTCAAACCACTTTACTAGATAATGCAAATCGTGTCATCTGTTTCTGAACTCGGTCCCAATTATATAACGTAATAGAAATTTACATGTCTGATGTTATAGCAATCACATTAGGGTTACAATGCTTCGTAGGCTGTCACTCAGCTTAGGCCTAGCACGAGTGCGAAGACGTAAAAGGACTTTGTGTCGATTTTTGAATTGGGTAGATGACACCACTAACCAAAAATGCCAAGACAACTTTACTATTATGTTATTATATTGTTTTATATTGTGTTATTGGGTTTTTCCTATAAAATTCTTAGTAGCAGCTCGAAGTTTGGATTTGTGCCCGGTTAAAGGCAATAGGCTCGCCCCCTATTACTTGGGACCTAAATATACCGGCGAACTGTGGGTGTACATTGGTACACCTCTGCCTAACGCTCCGGAGAATACAGGCGTGATGGTATATATATGATTTAAATAATGTATTGTGTTATGCAGTGCCCCGAACTGTTCATAGACGACAGGTACGTGCAGGCAAACTCTTTGCAGTGGGTACGTGCCGATCTAACACTGGTGAGCGCTCACCGATTCCACGAATGGCCGCAACTACAATGATAATTATATTCGAACACATAGACATATTTACATGCTCCTTGAAAACATTTCGTAACCTTTTGTATCAGACACTTGAGCTCTTGGACTAATTCTGTTGTTCTTAAAATACTTAATTTTATTTTTCTTGTTTTTTGTTTTCTTTTTTTTCTTCTAATAGTTGCGTAATATTAGGTAACTGTCATGCATGTACAGCTCACCTCCTAGTGTAGTTAAAGTTTTATTTATTAGTGGTAATCTGTGAACAGCGCTGTGGGCTACATTATTAGTTAAGTAAGTTGTTTTTCTACTTGTAATATTCATAATGTAGCTGTTTATTGTTCCTATTTAATAAAATAAAATATATATAACTTTACTATAAACACTCTTTATTTTAGCCCTGAAAACCCGATGCATTTTTAAATAACTATAAAATTCTATTTTTAGTTGCTTTGAAATCAATGAATAGTCAGTGAATTAAGATGACAAAAAAGTAACGTCATAGTTGAGTATTGTCATACAAAATCTATGGGAAAAGGCGTTTTGACAGCTCTTAAAATGTACGTCAATTGATTAGTGGTGTGACCTACCCAATTGGAAATACGATAATTCTATAGCATTATGGTTAAATTTTAAACGACAAGCAATATGAAAGAATAACGCCACAAACTAAATGAATATTACTTTCGAAACCGGGATTTTTAATTTAAAAATTATGTAATTGACTGGTCGCAGTGGTTGAACGATTAACAAATATTTGTATGGCCTACAGGTTTGTATGATTAAGGGTGTGGTTGTCTGTGGATGTGGGTTTATTTTGTTTGTAAATGTAATGTCTAGAAAACTCCGAGTGTAAGACAGTGTTAAAAAAAAAGTTACATTTACTCCGCGCACTTGTGTTAGGCCTTATGCCGCCGCTTTTCTGTAAACAATTTAGGGTAAATTAAAGTGATTATGCATAATTAAATATTGTTAATAAGTTTTATGACAGATTAAGATATTAAAGTACTTTGTACAGACGTGAGATTTATGCTCCAATCGAGTACAAAATCGCGAAACCTACTTTTGACTCAATTAGTATCTCTATTCTGATATTATAATTCTGACTAGTTGTATAGTTGGTTCAGGATAATTTAATTTCTTTTACATACACACATACATAAACTCACGCCTTTTTCCCATGGGGGTAGGCAGAAACCACAGAACGCCACCTGCTACGATCCTTACATACTACTTTCGTCTCGTGCACGTTCATACAGCTGATGAATTGAATGATACAATTGAACTGGTCATACAAGCACGCAGGTTAAGAGTACTACGCACCCGACCTTTCTGAAGAACTTCTTGTTTTTTTTTTTCATTTTATTTTATTATTTTTGATTCTTTGTGAGAATCACTTGCATATATTTTACGTTTTTGAATTTAACGACGTTGCAAAACTGTACATTGTATATCTCTTAAGGATCGTTTGGTAGTACGTAACGATTACTCCGCTCGCTCGTACTAGGCTCTCAGATGTAATGAAGGCTGCAGGTCTTTCAACCCTTTTAAAAAAGCCATTAGTAGTAACCAAAGCCTCTATTAGGTACTTAGACCCTTCCCAAGTAGGTACCTACCTGTTGTTTATGTAACAGCTTTTTCTGAAATTTTCTTTGCGCATATTTTCTGAAATTATAACATAAAACATAATGTAACATCACGCCTGTATTCCCTAAAGGGTTAGGCAGAGGTGTACCACTGTACACCGACAGTTCGGGGTATGTTTTAAAGTCCCATGTAATAGGGGATGAGAATATTGCCATTAACCGGGCCCGCCCCGGGACTGCCCCGTTGGTCTCGTGGTCACAAGTGCGACTGCTGTGCAAGGGGTCCCGGGTTCGATTCCCAGGTCGAGCAAAAAGTGTTATTGGGTTTTTCTATGAAATTCTCAGTAGCAGCTCGGAGTTTGGATTTGTGCCCGGTTAATGGCAATAGGCTCGCCCCCTATTACATGGGACCTAAATATACCGGCGAACTGTGGGTGTACATTGGTACACCTCTGCCTAACCCTTCGGGGAATACAGGCGTGATGGTATATTTATTTATTTTTATTTATAACCGGGCACAAATCCTAACTCCGAGCTGCTACTGAGAATTTTTTGGGGGTATCCAATAACACTCCCCGACTTGGGAATCGAACCCAACACCTCTAGCGTAGCATTCGCGCTTAAGACCACTAGGCTTACGAGGCAGTTTCTGAAATTATGTAAACAATATGTACAGTCAACAAAGCTATTTGGTATATAGGCTGCTTACTTGCGATTACTTTAAAACAATGTTGTAAGTGTGCTGAGCAGTAGTGAGCAGTCAATTCTTTTATATAATAACTCTCGTCAGTGTGTCATAAGCTTAAAAAGTAATTAATAAAAAATTGGAAATTGGAGTTGGAAATTGGATTGGGCATGATCAAAATGAATATTGCCAGTGTAGTAAAAAGATTAATTATTTTGCCTGCATACCAAATAGTTTTGTTGATTGTACATAAACGACGTAATTTTGGAGTTTTTATCAGGTTTAAGTTATAAAACTAAGTTAAATAAGCTTGATTTATGTTATAACAGTTCTAAGTTAAGCTTATTTATTTATCTTATGCGGTGCTTGAGGCAAAAGATAAACATAAATTGTTCCGCCGTAAGAAAAGTAATTTTTAGAAGTCATTAGTGTAATTCAATATTGTGTTTCAATTTACTTTTTAAATGTTTTTTGTGGTAAACTGGAATTGCGCGGTTTGGAAATGTCGAGGTCAATTTGCGTGTTTCAGACTTTTCTCTTTCGGTTAGATCTCTGGCGTTCTTATATATACCATCACGCCTGTATTCCCCGAAGGGTTAGGCAGAGGTGTACCAATGTACAGTAAGCGCTCAGAAATCCATACCCACGCTAAGGTTCACTTTCCTATGCACACGGGCGCGATCCAGTCAGCGCGTGCGCATGTGTGTTTACGAGTTATGTCTCAACATTCCACAGATAACACACACTAATGAACCATCGTCGCACTACGCGAAATGGCATTATATTTCTGTTTACCGTACGAGTCCTACCCGACGCGCGACGTATTCTTACCATTGCATTGCTAAATTTCGCATAATTATAACATGGCCTGGCAGCTGGTTTGGATTTTTTTTTTTTTTTTTTTTTTTTATAGACGGGAAATCATCAAATAACTTCCCCCGCCCTGGGCGGGGCGGGAGGGAGTGTCAGACTTTTACTGACTAAAACCCGTCTATGTTCCTTCATGTGCCCTTTGCGTTCCGGGGGCGCGGTATCTCTTTCGAACAACCCGCAGCCCCGGCAGGCATCGGCCCTCAGTGGCCCCATCCAATTTTGCTGACATCTCTTTGAGGCGCGCGTGGAACACGAACGCGCCGTCGACACGGTCTGTCGCTAGTGAACGTACGGACGGTGAGCTACCCATTGCTCACCGTCCACAGACCCGCGTCTACGGTGGCCGGGAGTCGTCACGTGGCTCCCGACGCCCGGATCGTCTACCGCGGCGGCCGCTGGGACGGGGGACCCTCCTTTCCCTCTCCCGTCCCGCCGCCTCCTTCTCTAGCATTACAGCTTCGCAGAAGGAGGCGACTGCTTCCCATTCCCCCTCGCTCCGGACCATGGCCTGGACCAGTGCCGGACGCGAGAGGGCGCCGCCGCCGATGGCCGCCTCGAGGACTCGGCGGTGCTCAGCCCAAGCAGGGCACACCGCCAAAGTATGCTCCACCGTGTCCTCGGGGCGATCCTCACAATGGTGACACCCGGGCGATTCCTCCCGCCCGATGAGGTGCAGGAACCTCCCGAAACATCCGTGTCCGGTGAGGACCTGCGTCAGGCGGTAGGTGAGGGCGCCGTGGCGCCGCTCCAGCCACTCCTCAAAGAGGGGTCTTACCGCCTCAATCGAGGCGAGCCCTGCACGAGGTTGCGACAGTCGTTCTCTCCATGTCGCCATGAGATCGAGCCGGAGTTCCGTCCGCAGGGCGGCA
The DNA here is from genome assembly GCA_932526535.1 of Caradrina clavipalpis. NCBI lineage: Eukaryota > Metazoa > Arthropoda > Insecta > Lepidoptera > Noctuidae > Caradrina > Caradrina clavipalpis. Next base: position 1,998,182 of record OW052096.1, read on the forward strand.
AGCTGGTTTGGATAAGAAAGGGTTTACGATCATTGAATTCCGAGTTCAAATCTTATACTATGTGTGGCTGTTTTTTGTTTCTTGAAACCATAATAATGTTAGGCAAAATCTTTTTAGGTTTATGTTGAATTATTACGTATTCATGCTTGTTATTTATTTTTTATAAGAAGCAATGTAATAATTATTTAATTATTAGGTGTGAAATAAAACAACGTGTTTGGTTGAAAAGTAGGAACCGGAAGGGAAGAATTTTATTAGGTGACACATATATCTATGATACTTATCTATGACAAGACCAGCCAGTATTTTGAGTACTATTATAACACCCCCACTCTCAAAATATAGATTTTCAAAGTACATCTAAAATACCTAACATTTTTAAAAATTTATGATGCTTAATTGAATTTAAACTTTTTGTGAATATATCTGCTGGCATATCCCCTGTGGGCAAATAATTTACTTTAACTAACTTGTTAGAAATTACTTCTCTACAATAATGGTAGCGTACATCAATATGCTTGCTTCTATTATGGAATACAGGGTTCTCTGATAACTTCTGAGCACTTTGATTATCATTATATAAATTAATTGTATACATTTGTTCAGTTATCTCTTTCTGTAAATTTATAAGATACACAGCTTCCCTACAACCCTCTGTTAGTGCCATATATTCGGCCTCGGTACTAGAGAGTGCTACTGTTCTTTGCTTTTTACAGCCCCAGGATATAACAGCACCTGATAACATAAAACAATAACCAGTATATGATTTTCTATCTATACAGTTATTTGCCCAATCAGCATCAATATAACCTACAATATTAACCTTTTCAGTTTTACAATATTTCAAACCCAATGTTCTTGTTTTCTTTAAATATTTCAATATTCTTTTTGCATACAACCAATGTTCATCACTATGACAATTATTGAATTGACTCAGGTATCCAACAGCATATGCTATATCTGGCCTTGTAAGTATGGCTAAATACATAAGACTCCCTATAAGCTGTTGATATGGATTCTTACTTTTTACATCATTACTATTCATTATGTTCAATTTAACCTCCATGGGTGTAACAACTTCTTTACAGTCAAACATATTAAACTTATACAACAACTGTTCAATATAGTTCTCTTGGCTCAAAGTAATTACACTATTTTCTTTATCAATATTGACACTTATACCAAGACATTGTTTAATATGCCCTAAATCTTTAATTTTGAACTGACTGCTTAAAGTCTTTTTTAACAATGACATTTCTGTGGTATCATTTGAAAAAATAAAAAAATCATCAACATACAAAGTTACTATAGTCCTGAAACCATTCACTAATTTTGTATACAAACAAGGTTCCAATTTAGATTTTTTATAACCATTACTTAACATAACATTATCAACTTTCTTGTGCCATGCCCTAGAAGATTGTTTTAAACCATATATTGCCTTTTTTAATTTAAGAACTTTGGATGTATCATCATTAAGACATTCAAAACCATCAGGCCTTTGCATATATATGGTTTCTTCCAATTCTCCATTAAGAAACGCAGTCTTAACATCTAGGTGAGCAGTATCTAGATTTAATTGCACAGCTAAAGCAAATAATAATCGCAAGGTAGTATGTCGAACTACTGGGGAAAAAGTCTCATTGTAATCAATACCACTTTTTTGATTATATCCTTTAGCAACTAGTCTGGCACGGTAACGAATGTTATTTTCACTATCACATTTTTTCTTTAAGACCCACTTACACTTTACAATCGTTGCACCTTTTGGGGCATCCGAAAGCTCCCAAGCATTATTGTCCTTGAAAGATTGCAATTCTTCTTGCACTGCGCTTAACCAATGTTCTTTTTCTGGACCTTTAAGAGCTTCTTCCAATGATAACTCATTAATTTCTAATATGTTGCTACTTTCTGTACACATATTTGAAAAACCATACCTTTCTGGTTGACGTCTTTCTCTGACACTGCGTGACTTCTTTACTGCACTGCCCGTACTTCTGATAGAACTGTCCGACTCTTCACTTTCGCTCGGCACATATGTAGGATCATCAGTGCTGGTTATAGTTGTGAATGAATCATCTGACTGTAAGCTGTCCCCCACTAAATCCAAACTCTCCTGTCTATCCTTATGAGTTTCTGAAATATTTTCATTTACAATAACATTACTTACTTGCAAATCTCTCTCAAAAATAATTACATCTCTGCTTGTTGTGACCAAGTTTGTTTTAGGATCATAGATTCTATATCCCTTTACATCTTCAGCATAACCCACTAGAATACACTCTTCTGACTTTTTGTCCCATTTGAGTCTCTTCTCCTTAGGTACATGTTTCATTACTGTGCTTCCAAATATTCTCAGATGACTAATATCAGGTTTAGTATTAGTCCACAACTCATAAGGGGTTTTATTATTTAAGCCAGCTGATACTATGCGATTCTGTCAATAAACAGCAGTGTTAATTGCCTCTGCCCAGAACTCCTTCTTTAAATCAGCGTCAAATAATAAACATCGAGCCTTTTCAACGAGAGTACGATTCATCCTTTCACTTAACCCATTTTGCTGCGGTGTATAAGGGTTTGATTTTTGATGAATTATGCCTTTCTGTCTCAGGAAGTTTTCAAATTCATGACTGCAAAATTCAGTACCATTGTCACTGCGTAACGCCTTAATTTTTAGATTTAGTGAATTTTCTACCTTAGCTGCATAATTTTTGAAACATTGAAAGGCTTCACTTTTATTTTTCATGAAGTAAACATGAATCATACGGCTATAATCATCAACAAAGATTATAAAATACCTTGCTCCTCCCAGAGAGACATTCTCCATCGGTCCGCACACATCAGTATGCACCACATTGAGTAACTGAGTGCTTCTATTGTCGCTGCTTGTAAAAGGTAAACGACTTTGCTTCCCTTCACAACATGTTATACAGGAATTTTTGCTAATATCTGCCTTCTCATCAATGGAAAAACCTTCAACAGCATTCTGCATTCTATTCAGGTAAGTACTATTCACATGGCCTAGTCTCCGATGCCACATATCACTAGATACCACCACTGCAGCTGACAGGTGTACTGGTGTATTCAGCTTATACACCCCATTGAATAACTTGGCTGTAGCTACTAATATTCCTTTTTTGTTGTAGATATCACAACCATTGTCTCTGAAGTTCACTTTATTCCCTTTGTTTATCAACCGACTTACAGACAATAGGTTAGTTGTGAGTTTTGGAACACACATGACCTCTTCCACTGTCACATCAAAATTGGATTTATCAGTACACGTAGTAATACACACGTTGCCAGAACATACAACAGGCACTTTGGTTTCATTAGCAACAACAATTTCTTTCGTACTTTGTTCATAACACGCATTCTGAATCCAATGTTCATTTGTTGTCAAGTGCACGCTCGCTCCTGAGTCAACATACCAGTCAGATTTGTTGTAAACACCACTTAGGAACACTGCACTAAATGCATTAGTTTGTTTTTTGTCCATTTCTTTGCAATTTGTATTATTTGTGCACTGATTTCGATAGTGTCCCACCTGCTTACATTTGAAGCATTTGACAGTTTTCGGTTTTGACACTTGCCCGCCATCTTTGACGTTGACATGACTTTTATTTTTTTCTTCAGGTTGGTCATGCTTCCTGGCATGCCTCCATTGGTTTTTGTGATGAAAACTACCAAAGGCAGCACTGTCACTTTGCACTTCTGATTCCATGTCAAGCAATTTTGACTTAATGGCGTCCGTTGTAATATGCATTCCAGAGTGCTCAATGGCCATTATCATAGGCGAAAAATTGTCTGTTAATCCTGCCAATAATAATGAGCCTATCCACTCATCACTGATGTTGAAGCCAGTCCCTGCCAATTTCTGACCCGTTTCCACTAATTGAGTTACGTAGGATTCCATTGAACTACAATTTTCGAGACGAATTGATATGAGATTTCTTAATAGACTTATTCTTCTAGTAAATCCCGAATCATCATACAAGGATTTTAGTTTATCCCACAATTCTTTTGTAGATTTCACGTTTTTTATATGTACGTAAATCGATGGATCTATTGTTAAAATCAATTTTGCCCGGGTCTTGGCATCTTCTGCTTCTGCAATCGCTGGTTTTCCTTGCTCAGGCTTAATGATTCCTACCGTGCCTTCTAGCACTAGGAAGTTTTCTGCCGCAAAACACCACTCGCTATAGTTTTCACGGCCTTTGAGTCTAGGCACGCTAACTATATAGTTCGACGCCATTACGCACAACCGCCACACATTCACTTCACGCACAACTATACTGTCTCTTTACTGCAACTATTACTATTACTAGAACACACTGTCGCGAGAAACAAGTTGTAAAAAAAACAGGAATGGTCTGGGCCCATAACCTGTAATAATTATTTAATTATTAGGTGTGAAATAAAACAACGTGTTTGGTTGAAAAGTAGGAACCGGAAGGGAAGAATTTTATTAGGTGACACATATATCTATGATACTTATCTATGACAAGACCAGCCAGTATTTTGAGTACTATTATAACAAGCAAATATTAGTTATTGTATTATTTATTTAACTTTTTATGTGATTTTATTTTAACTTTTTGTAATTGGAAGTAGGAAAAAAAGGCGTGCTGTGTTATAACAAAAATTTATTTTTAAAATTAACAAACTTATGAGAATTGTAACGTCACATTCCTACCGAAATAAAAGAAGTTCTCTTGTAACTGTTCATAAGATTTTTTGTTGAATACCCACTTAGTCAATAAAATTCATAATAACATAATAAGAGAAGGATATTTTAATAACACAAATAAATTTGGTGATGCTCACGTATTAAGTTTCTGAATTGGTATTCAGCAGAGTTAATTGAAAACTAAACTATAATTCAGACTTTATGAACAGGTTTTTTTTATGTAACGTCACAATAAACTTAGTGAGGTAATAGTTTAATAATTCGTTTTCTTGATGAAAAGAAGATTGAAACTAAACCTCAATTTAAGATCATTAAATAACTATCTACGAATATATAATATAATTATGACTAAATATTTAGTTACACCGTCTAATTATTAAAACTAAAACATCCAGGTTATTAAATGTTGCATAACACCGTCTAATACTTCTTCATAAGTAGCACTGTTGCACGTTATCCCCACATATTAAAAACGAAACGTATTTTTTCTGGTTTATGATGCATGCAGCTGTTGTTGTAAACAGTATGTTATCCAGTGCGAAACCACCAAACTTAATCCACTTCGCTGTTGAGTAGGTAGGATAGGCTATATATCCTCTTCCTCGTATTTCTTGCTCCGGAGACTAATAATAGTATTCCTCTAAAACAACAAAAAAAGTTATATTAGGCATTTATAACAAAATACTAAAGTGACTTAATTTTTTATATAATTTAAAAATATTTATTTAATATAACAAATTTTAATATATTAAAACTATTTATTTATAAATTCCATAATAAACACATTTTTTTTGGCGTCATTATATATTTAAAAATCAATAATAAGTATTAATCGAAATGCCACCAAATAATTTTAGGTATCTTAGGTATAAATTTCAAATAAAAGTTTAATTTACAATTCGTTAATATAATACTCACATTCAGTCAGGTTTCATAAGATATTAATTGGGACCACTTTTATGCAGCCCAATAATAGTCGCCCTCGCCTCAGTAATATTATTTGCCTGCGTTTCGAGAATACTTACAATACCACTACGAGTATCTATTAAATCACTCGTTACTAACCAACAACCACAACCAAACGACAACGCTCATTCCAATCAAGTTAAATATGCACAAAACTCATGTCTACCTCACAGAAATCTAAATTCTTTATTAGTTTTCTATGACTACCCTTTTAAATTTACGAAATGTGTGAACAAAGCGAACAAGCTAAAGAATATTATATTTCTGTTCATTTCTTCAAATTGAGTAAAAACAAAAAGACAAAAATAATGTGAGATTCGATCTCGCGGCTCATTGATTAACGCCGTCAACTGGGCGCGCTTAACCACTAGACCATCTTGTCTCATTTAGAAATGTTGAAATTATGAACTACATTCACAACGATGATACATGTGTCTATTCTTGAAAGTATCAGAATCAGAATCAGAATCAGAACTTTATTTGCTCTAAATGTAGGTACAGAATTGGATATTAAACATAAATAAATGATCAGCTACATTTTACCTTCTGGCATGCAAATTGATATTAGTCACACAAATAATATAAAAAAATTAAATGTCAAATGTAAAAACTGGTCAAATATAGAAAATAAAAATTATCAAAATGTCAACAACACAAATAATTAAAATTTAAAAAAAAAGTTAAGTAAAATTTAAGTAAAAGGTCGTAAGTCAAACTAAACGTCAACCTAATACGTTTTGAGATTGGGTATGGACTTTTGGTCGCCACTGTACACCCGACGACGTTCTTAAGGTGAGGATTTCGTGATCTTACATTACAATTACTGCTTCTTCTTCTTCTTCTTTTTCTTAGTGTTTCGATGTCAAATTTTATACCTAATATAATACATAATACAGCAGTTTATTACGCATACTGCCCACTAAACAAATTCTATAGAGCAACAATATATCCGGGAAACGGGTTTCATTTTTGCATAGACAACATTGTGCTTACGGGCGTGAGCAACAGAAAAGCGGTCGATTTTTAGGGATTTTTAAAGTTTGGTTTTAATAATGAATTTTAATGAAAAATAAAAATTACCTTCAAGTACTCCGTTAGGTCCAGAAGATTCCCAAGTATAGTTCGGAACAAAAACATGTTCGGCTTCTTTAAGTGTTTTATACTTGTCATACCTAAACCTACTGCCCCATTGGTCTTGTGGTCGCAAGCGCGACTGCTGAGCGAGGGGTCCTGGGTCCGATTCCCAGGTCGGACAAAAATTATTATTGGGTTTTTCCATTAGGAATATCTCAGTAGCAGCCCGGAATTTGGAAATTGGTGGTGTTGATACCGCCGTGCCTCGGAAAGCACGTAAAGTCGTTGGTCCTGTGCCTAAGCTAAGTGTTTGCGTACACACTAATTGTGCACTATAATATCTCCTGCGTACTTCTGCGTAGTCTGCAATAAGATTAGCCGCCGTGGCCGGAATCGGTCTGGAGAATTGTTTGTTGCCTACCTACCTACAGAGTGCCTAACAATAGTGCGCAGTAAAGCTAGCATATTCTACTAAGCCACGTTCATCCAGTATTCAAAGGGCGATAGTTTCAGCTGTCCTATACGCGTGTCGGTGTTAACTCCGGCCTTGTTTGGTCAGGTTCGGGCGTACACTGTCGAGTGCCCCTCTCGAGTACTGAACCAATATTTTGCTGGCAACACGGTGTTGACCAAATGGGTAGTGTGTTCTTTGTTGCAAGTGAGTGTAGTTTCAACATATATCGGTAGGAAAATGTGGTCGTTTATTTTGCCTAGTGGCCCTTAGTGCAACTGTTACGGTAGAGGTCTAGCAAGTGGTCGAGCAACGTAGTACTGGGCTTTTTTATGAAATTCTCAGTAGCAGCTTTGTGTTAGGAATTGTGCCCGGTTAATGGAAATAGGCTCGCCCCCTATTATTACATGGGACAAAAATATACCCGCGAACTGTGGGTGTACATTGGTACACCTCTGCCTATATGTATTTTTGTGCGTCCTACACGGGTCATATTACCCCGGTAATGTTTTAAGTAGTGCCGAGTGCTTGGTGCACTTTTGCGAAATATCTTTGGTTGTTTTTAAGGTGTAACAAAAGAAAAAAAAAGCGAAACATTTGTAAGATCTCTTTTTCATACTTTCATGAAAGTGATATACCTTTTAACGTTGCTCATTTTGGTACTTAAAATGCTGAAATAAAATGTAAAAAAAGCGAAAATATCACAGTGCTGCAGCTGCTAAATTTATTACTGCCACGGTACGTTTAGTAACATAAAATGGTCGTACCAGCTTTGGACGACAAATCGGTGTAATAAATCTTTACTCACGACAACTAGGTATTCACGTAGAGGACTAGAAGGTATTAATTTGTATGGAACATGCATCACACGGTTGTTAGTTGGGATATTGTTATTCAGATGCGTCTCATGCACGAGGGTATAAACCTATGTTATTTTGTTTTACTACATTTTTTAATATTTTTCTTATTTAAATCAGCAAAGGTAGATACAGGTATCGTGTTGCCCAGTCATTGGGTTGTAGACGTCAGATAGGCAGTCGCGCGTAAAACACTGGTATTCAGCTGAATTCGGTTAGACTGGAAGCCGACCCCAACATAGTTGAGAAAAAGGCTAAGCACTTGATGATGACGAAATCAGGCATCAAGGAATATAAAAAATACATATTTTAGTACATACAATAGTATAAAATACTATGCATCACACTAATATTATAAAGGCGAAAATTTGTGTGTTTGTCTCTTCTTCACGCTCAAACGGCTAAACGGATCTAAATGAAATTTGGCACTGAAATAGATTGTAGTATGAAATAACACATAGGGTACTTTTTATCCTAAAAAACGTACGATTCCCGTGGGATAATATATGAACTTTGACGCGGACAATGTCGCAGGAAAAAGCTAGTAAACAATATAATGAACTCCCTACTACAGTACTTATCACTAACACTATCCCACCTGCTTTACCTGAATTTTCACGAATAATGACCGTAAAGTCTTCAACTTTTTTCTTTCTTTACTCCACAATACAGTAGCAATGCTACCAGTGCTACAAAAAGATATTCCAACCGTTTCTTTTTACTTAAAAAATATACGTACCGGAAATTTCTCCTGCATCGTGGGTGCGTTTACAAACATATAAACTCACAACACAAATAACATCGGCAATGGTGAAGGTTTATTGACTTCACGTGTATTGATTCTACTTCATTGCTACAATACTTCTAATGCAATCCGGCATGACCAGAGAGAGATGAGGCGCAGGACCGACGGCTTTTACGTGCTATGAGAGTAAGGGAAGAGAGAGTGCACCTGTGTTTGTGCACACACTTGTGCAGTATAATATCTCCTGCGTACGTGGCTAGTTTGCATTAAGATTAGCCGCTGTGGCCGGAATCGGTCTGGAGAATGTATTTTTTTTTAATTTCAGCAGAAATATAATTATGATAAAAATAAATGATATATTTACGTAATTATTGTTAATGATAAAACTATTTAACTGTCTCGTTAGCCTAGTGGTCGAAAGCGCGACTGCTACGCTAGAGGTCTTCGGTTCGATTGGTCGAGCAAGAAGAGTTATTGGGTTTTTCTATAAAATTCTCAGTAGCAGCTCGGAGTTTGGATTTGTGCCCGGTTAATGGCAATAGGCTCGCCCCCTATTACATGGGATCTAAAAGCATACCGGCGAACTGTGGGTGTACATTGGTACACCTCTGCCTAACCCTTTGGGGAATACAGGCGTGATGGTATATAATGATATAACTATTTTAAAGTTACTCCCAATAACTCTTTTTGCTCGACCTGGTAATCGAACCCAAAACCCACGGACCTCAATAGTCACGCTCGCGACCTCGGGACCACCGGGGCAGTCAATTATGTGAAATTACTATTCAGTCTACTCTAAAATTGAAAATGTAAGTGAAATTTGTTAAACAATTCTTTGATTTCATACTTCAACATTTACGATCGAAATCCTAATTATTGCTAAAGGCGTAAGCAGTGGTAGGGTAGTCTTTTAAAATATTGTTAAAATATTAATTTTAAAAGACTAAGTATGGAGTTTCGCGTTCATTTTGGAAGGGGCAAAGAGATTAAATTCTGCTATAAATGACGTTCTTGAATTAATAGAGAGTAGGTAAATGTGCAATGAAAGTCTTTGAACCCATTGAAAGTAATCTACTAATAGGATAAGCGATTCATTTTGAAATTAATTACATACATATAGTATACTAGCTTTTGCCCGCGGCTTCGCTCACGTTAAGAAGTATTAATTTGGTATAGTTTTTGCGGCTTTACTTTTGTTTAGCGCGTATAAAAAATTAGGGTCTACAAAACTTCTTTGTATATGTTCAATATTCTTAACTAATCTGTCATTATTTTATATATTTTTTTAATCCCTTATTTTATCAAAATCTTATTTAATCGGACGTCTTCATCATAGTAGCTCCAATCTTTAATTTCAGTTCAATCAGTCGAAAATCTAAGAAGATTTATACAAACTTTCATCCCCTATTTTATCCCCTTAGGGGTGGAATTAATCAAAATCCTTTGTTAGAGGATGGCTACGTCATAGTAGCTTTATGCATGCAAAGTCTCAGCCCGATCAGTTTAAAATTGACAAAGTTTCATACAAACTTTCATCCCCTATTTAATCCCCTTAGGGGTGGAATTTATCAAAATCCTTTGTTAGAGGATGGCTACGTCATAGTAGCTTTATGCAGGCAAAGTCTCAGCCCGATCAGTTTAAAATTGACAAAGTTTCATACAAACTTTCATCCCCTATTTTATCCCCTTGGGGGTAGAATTGATCAAAATCCTTTCTTAGCGGATGCCTACGTCATAACATGTACCTGCATGCCAAATTTCAGCCCGATCCGTCCAGTGGTTTGGGCTGTGCGTTGATAGATCACTATCTCAGTCAGTCAGTCACCTTTGAATTATATATACCTATTTAGATATGGAATATAGTACAGATTGGTCCCTTGATATCCAACAGAACATTTCCCGTTTTTTATTGTATATTTTTTGGATTTTTTTCTCTTGGCCTCGGATTTTTACATGATTTTTTTAACATGTTTATATCGCATTTTTTACACGTTTTTCAATAAATCCTATAGTGTTGTTTAGGGGAATCCATGCCATTCAAGCTAATCCTGTATTTGCTGTCGCTATAACACTAGCATTTGTTTGTTTACGATTTCCTTACATTGATTACAAATGATTAGTACATAGCGTTAACAATCAATTTCCATGGCCATTCTCTCCGGTATATAATACGAGGGAGTTAATAGGTGTCCACCTATATAACATTGATCGTGAAGTACTTGCAAGTTGTGTTATCTGTGCTATTCCTGCTAGCTGTCTTGGTGATTGTGGACTCTGCCGACTCTGCCAATGGTAGGTACAATAGATAAATAATACCAGATACACATACCATCACGCTTGTATTCTCCGAGGTGTTAGGCAGAGATGTACCAATGTACACCCACAGTTCGTCCGTATGTTTAGGTCCCATGCAATGCATGGGACAATGCATTCATGCTATTGCCATTTACCGGGCACGAATCCTAACTCTGAGCTGCTATTGAGAATTTCATAGAAAACCCCAAAAACACTTTTTGCTCGACCTGGGAATAGGACCCAAGATCTCTAGCGTAGCAGTCGCACTAATGGTCCTACCATTAAGTTACCGAAGCAGTCAATAATACCAGCCTATATTTTTACAATGCAGGGCAAATGCGTTCTCTTATGTAGATAATGCACAAGCAAAATCATCACCTTAGCTCAATGTGCATTGGCGATTTCAGACTATTACGAGTATCATAAGCCATGGTTCCTTTTCGATGTTTTCCTTTATAGATGTCAGTGATATTTTCTTCTTCTTTCTCGTGATCAACGTAGTAATTATCAATGTAGCCAGAAGGCCAATTCTCGTAATCTAAAACGTTCGAAATCTAGTCGCAATCTCATCTCAGCGACCATCATTGTCAATCACTGTCATGGTTCGATGGGACGGTAATCTGACACGACCGGGGAACAGATATAGGACCAACGGCTCTTCCTTAATACAATAGTACGTCACACATAAGGACCAATTGAAAACCATACGTCACACTTATCAGGCATTTTTGCTATACTGGGCCTGTTTGGCGGAGATGTTTGGGGCACATTTTTTTTTTTAAAGAGTATTTATGGAGTTTCTTGCCCGTTTTTCTCCATACGAAACTACCTTTTGGAATGGGCAACTAGATTCATTAGTTTTAATTTTTTTTGACGTTCAAAAGTGCCTTTTAATGGTCTAATTGAAATAAATGATTTGACTTTGACTTTGATTACTGATATGATGATGACTATTAATTTTTTTGACTGCTTCGTTAGCTTGGCGGTTCTAAGCGCGACTGCTGCACTAGAGGTCTCGGGTTCGATTTTCAGGTCGAGCAAAGTGTTATTGGGTTTTGGTTATGATTTGTGTCTGGTCTAAATATACCGGGTACATTGGTTCACTTCTTTTTTTTTCTATCCTCCATTCCGATTCTTCGTCGGCGCTTCTAAAATACATAATATTTATAATTTAATTGTTTGTTTCCAGTGCGATACTGCTCTGTGAAGGAACAATGCCCTAAGGAGGAGAACCAACGGTGTTCCTGCCAATACCTCTATGATAACAGCCTTATTGGTCACTGCAAATGCACATAGAAGAAATACGACTGCTACTATAAATGAATAAAATTAGTTTAAAATATTGGTTATTTTTATTCCATCTGCTTTGACTTCTCAATTAAGCCAATGTCCTAAGTTATCCCAAGGTAACACAGACGCGGGGTAACAATAAGTCTAGGTATGTGTCAAGCTAGATCTATTTCAATATGTGTGCTAAGTTTCAGCTAATTCCGTCCAGCCGTTTAAACATGAAAGAATTAAAAACAACCAGCCTCACAATTATCGCGTTTATAATAGCAACAGAAAGCATTAACACTGAGACGTAAATATTGTTGTGGGGTTCCGTACCCAAAGAGTAAAACGGGACCCTATTACTGAGACTTCGATGTCCGTCTGTCTGTCTATCCGTCTGTCACCAGGCTGTATCTCATGAAACGTCATAGTAAGACAGCTGAAATTTTCGCAGATGATGTATTTCTTAAATATTCACAGAATGCATAGTTAATTTACTTTAAAAATAAATTATGGAATTAAAATAAAACAAATATTTAAGGGGTGCTCCCATACAACAAACGTGATTTTTTGATAGGGTTATGGAAACCTTCATGCGCGAGTCCGACTCGCACTTGGCTGGTTTTTTTAAATAAAATAACTAGCTCATATTAGACTTCCTATGCGTAGACTAAAACATAAAAAGTAAAATAAATGCTGTTCCAGGCTAAAATCTACCTCTGTGCCTTTTATCTATATCCATTCAGCCATCCTGGCTTGATTGCGTAACAAACATCCATCCATTCAAACTTCCCCATTTATGATAGTTGTAAGATAATTATCAAATGCCTATGTTATAAAGGGATTAGACAGCTCACCTATATTTTTACTGTGACAGATGTATGCCGGAATTCGTGAACAATTGTGGGTGTGTAAAGTAAACCCGCATGAGGTCAGTATCGTTGGATGTTGTGTGTGCTAAGAGTTAATAGGGTCTAAAACTTTACGTTGGTTTTTAAATTAAGGCACTTCATCTATGTTAATTTGTGGTAATTTCTTCACAATATGTATCGTGGTTTTGTATACAGTAGGTACATACTTAATGTACTTTTTTTGCCATTGTCAAGGCATTTTTATGTATCCTAAAATGTCCAACTGCTGGGCAAAGCCCCCCCTCGAAACCTTCCAAAAATTATTTTCTTGCGCCTAGCTTACGTCACCAAAATTCTCCGAGGGAAAATATGACAGTATATCAAAACTGACTCATAAAACACCTTATGTATCTGTCACTCTACGTTTATTCAAATTCTGATTATAATCGCACCGTGAAATGCTGATGAGATTGATGAGATCCCTGTTCGCTTGAATCCAATAAAATTTAATCTAAACTTCGCCTTGAATTTATAAAGAAAAATTCCCACTAAGACGTAAACTTTTGACTTTTTGCAACATCAGAAGTGATTCCATTTGAATGAATCTAAACTTCTTTAGACTCGAAGCGTGCTCGTCTGGAAAAACCTTTGATAATATTGTTTAAAGTTGTCCGTTTAGTTCAAAAACATGTTGAAGTGTTCAGCTGGGCGACTGGCCTCGGACAAAGGATGAGCAGCTTTTGTTTGTTAATGGAATAACAGGTAACAAAGGTGGTGTTGTTATTCTGTAAAAATCTGTCGGTGAATTTAGGTGTAGTAAGTTATAAATTTATATAATCGGATGATCGGTAGGCAAAAAGAGAATCACCACCCTAGGAATTTTAGCTGTATCGTGGGTGGGTTTACAAACACTTAAACTGACATACACAAACAGCCAGACCCGGTACAACTATCTATACGCCATATAAATATTTGTTCCATGTGGGAACCGAACACGAAATACGCAGCGCAGCAGCTGCTCGCAGAACTACTGCGACTACTGTGACGAGATTGCGACTAAATTTGGAACGTTTTTAATTACGACTTCTTCAGAACTTTTTACGTAAATTGTTATTTGGAATCACCCAAAACCGAAACTATAATTTTCCCTCCATAACAAAGTTATTGTATTGTTTTATATTCCATTGAACCTTTGTATTACGGTATTACGTCACCCCTTTCTCGGTTCAGGCAAGCGACGTTTCATTTTTCGACCCATGACACTGAAATTGAATCTTAAAGAAGGGTTCTTTAGGGTAAACAAAAATCAAAACGGAGATCCGTTACGTAAAATATTATCCAATAGAAAGAAATTGTGAAACAAAATGGTGGGTTCCGTCGTTTGAAGAACGTATTAGAAGGGACTTGCGTTGTTGGTTCAGGATGTTACCTAACCCGATTTTGAGAAAGAAAAAGTGACGCACGAGGAATACAAATTATGTAATAGTTACGAATGATTTGCATAACGTTTGGAAAGAGTTTCATTATACAATCTTAGTTTTTGTTTACGATAAACTTGAAAGAGGGTCTTGCTGTTGTTATTATATAAACCAGTCATTGTGGCTATCTCTAGGGGAAGCTTATGACAAGCAGCCGTGGCTCTGAAAGCACATAAAGCTATTGCTCCTGCGCCTGATCTCTTCCTGTTTGTATCGGATTGCCGTCCCATCAGACAATGGGGGATAGGGAAGAGGGAGTGCATCAGTGTTTGCGAAGACACTCGTGCACTATAATAATTATCTCCTGTGTACTTGGCTAGTCTCCATTGAGATTAGCCGCCGTGACCGAAATCGGTCTAAACAATACACACATGAATCTCTCATAGACGTCGTTCAGCTGATATGATAATGATAAAAAAACAACAAATTTATAAAATATATATAAATATATAATTTTTTTATTTATATTTTAAATTTTTTCGCGATTTCAGCGTTGGTTCTATTCAGTTGCGAGCGCAGATCATGCGTCAAGCGAATAGCGGGCTCCTGCCTCATTATAGCAGGAGGAACCGTGAGGTTTTAATCGGTAAGACTACGACATAGCTATAAGTTCACCATGAGGCTTTCCCCAAGAAAAAAAACAAGTTGAGCCTATGGTAAAATGTGTTAAAAGTGCAATGACTCCTTTTCAAGTTTATGGTAAACAAAAACTAAGGTTGCATATTTATTTTCATATTATATTTATTTAAACATACTGTTTTTTTATTTAAACATATTGATTGTCAATAATGTCTACTGAGGGTAATAGAATTATCGAATAGCCTACTTTCGAGTTTTGTTTGTATGTTTGCCATTATTCTCTAAACAGACTATAAAAGATATTGCCTGAGAGCACTCAGTCTAGAAACTCGTCTCGTTCCATTTTCGAACTTTGTGTGAACAAACACATTGGTAGGTACAATATCTACACATAAAATATTCATTTAATCCAGACCGTTCGTGGCACGGAAATTGGATTTTTCTTTATAGTAATCTATGCATCTTTTGATGTCGACGCCTTAAAACGAATTCCGAGTGAGTTGACAAGCGGAAATAATTGCCATTCCCAATTGCGGGACGCATTGGACTGGAATTCTCTTGATTTTTTTTAAATACTTTAAAATGTAATTTATGTATTTCATAGAAAAATATGAAAGTGATGAGTGGGTACCTTTATTATTTTTTAAATATTTTTTTTTTAAATCAATCATTTATTTTGTATGTACATTTATGTTTTCATTTTCTTTCTTTTATATTATTTCCATAATAATATTTTAATTGGTTTCTACTTTGCTTGCAATATCCATACAATAGGTAAGTATTTTCTACATTATCAGATACAAATATAGGTATGGTGACTGGTAATTAGCTAATAATATATATTCAGCTGTATGACATAGTATCCTGTTACACTCGGCAATAGCTTTCTATCAGGGTTTTTTTTTGTAATCGGAACGATACTTCCAGAAATTACCTCTTACAGATAAAAAAACTTTACCTCCCTTTTCCTGCCTTTCCTTTCCTCTAGGAGAACTTTGGGTCGAAACTGAAACGTTTGAACTTCTCATCTCTTGAAAAATAATGGAAAGAGTAATATAGTTGGAACCAAAAAACAAACTTCGAACAAAAAGGTTTATTGTCATTCTAGAGGTGGGAAGTCATTGTCAAAGGTTTTATTCCGTTTTGAGCTAAAGTTTCTCTACAAAGCTAAAGAACCCCCATTTACTCGGAACAGATAAAATGCAATTTACTAAAAACACAAATTATTTTAACTCTGCACAAACACACACACTTAAACTTAAACATTTTGAAATTAACATTTCAGCTATTTTCTCTTCATATACCGGCTACCATTTCACTGCCCTCCTAATAGCCCCTCGGGGCCCTTTCACCCGGTAGAGAGAGAGTTATCCGCGTGCTTCACAGAGAGACAAACAGCCAGGAATTGGTCGTGTATTGTGGAACACAATGGTAGCGCTAGTTTCCCTTGGGTAAAGTTACTTTTCAGGCACGATATAGTGTGGTGTAAGTTAGGAGAGATTTTGAAGAATGATAAATAAATATAAATATATAAAAATATACCATCACGCCTGTATTCCCCGAAGGGTTAGGCAGAGGTGCACCAATTTAGGTACACCCACAGTTCGCCGGTATATTTAGGTCCCATCCCATGTAATAGGGGGCGAGCCTATTGCCATTAACCGGGCACAAATCCAAACTCCGGGCTGCATCTGAGAAATTCCTAATGGAAAAACCCAATACCACTTTTTGCCCGACCTGGGAATCGAACCCGGGACCCCTTGCTCGGCAGTCGCGCATGCGACCACGAGACCAACGGGGCAGTTATTGTTATTGTTGTTGTTGTTGTTATTGTTTTGAAGAATGGTGGTACCGTAAAGTATATAACTATTATAAAGCTGAAGAGATTTTGTTTTGTTATTTGTTTGAAGGCGCTAATCTGTGGAACTACCAGTCAGATAGGAAAAAAATCTTGTTGTATATGGTATTGGTACAAAGAGCTGGTGTCAGGAATTCCACGTCTTAGCGCGTAATTTGAGTACAGATTTTTACATAAAAAAATTGTATAGGTTATAGTATAGGCTAAATAACTTCCCACTATAACCCATGGGAGTGGTCAGTAATTCTCGATGAAGCAGGTAACATCTAAATATCTACGCAACCTCTATGCTACGTCTTCGCGGTCTTTATACAACTTTAACGTGCAAAAAAGAGCTGCAACTTCCTTTTAAGGCAATATTTATGAACTAGGGTAGCACAAGACATAATATTCCTATCTTTGTATACTAAGCGCACAACTTCATCCGCGTTTAATTTAATATATTATCCCATGGAACCGTACATTTTTTCAGGGATAAAAGTATCCTATATGTTATTCCACACTACAATCTATCTTAGTGCCAAATTTCATCCAGATCCGTTCAGCCGTTTAAGCATGAAAGACAAACGTCCATCCATCCATCCCCACAAACTTACGCATTTATAATATTAGCAGGATTTACTTTAGCTTTGCACATAGACATACAACGTTGCGAACAATTTCTCAAAACACTGCTCTGTATCTATCTCAATTTGTTTTTATTAGGCTCATACGCGGTTTTATGAATGTGCTATACATTTTCTTATTTAAATAAGTGGCGCACGAAAAGAGGATGTTATTGAAAGGGTACAAAGAAGGCTTTCCGTTCAATGAAAATATTTTTTTAAAGATATGAATTTCTTTTTACAGCAGAAGCAACGAATTTATCTATGTATGTGTCTTGGTGCTAAAGTATGAAAATAATAATAATACCAGCCAATCCCATTGCAGGGCAAAGTCGACTTTTCGTACGAAGAAGCCACGATCATTGATCTGGTTGCTGGTTGTCGATTTCAGACTCATATTAATTAGTCCAAGTTTCCTCATGATGTTTTTCTACACCGATGTTCATAAAAAACTGAGAAAATCCAAATATAAATTGAAAAAGTCATATTGGTATCGTATTGAACCCATAACCTCATGCATGAGAGGCATCACAACTAACACCCGTTTTAAACTCTATTTCAATTTGTTTAACTATCATAATCCTGTGTCCTAAGTGGCCCGCGGGACGCGATGGTAATACACTAATATGAATCCTAAACTCATTGAAATAAGGATAAAAAGAACTTGATCCGTGTCGCGACAGTCAGCCTTTAACTACTGGGCCAACACGACTAGTATGAAGGGAGGCTTTAATAGCTTACATGAATACTTACTCAAAATGTCAAAGCATTAAACACTATGATGGACACACGATTAATCTTCGCTGTCTTCTATAAAGATGGGTATATTTTTATGTTACTTTAGATCAAGAAGAATAAAAGTAAAATTATAGCTATTGCCAGGGGTTTTGTTAATATTTCCTAAGTATACACATTTCTTTACTTTTTCTTTTTAATAAGATACGTATATTAAACTAACTACTTACTACAAATAATCTTTTACTGTTACAAATAAATAAAATTAAATAGTCTGTAAATGTGAAAATATAAAGTTTACGTTTCCTAACTGTAAGTAATTTTTTGATTAATACTTGTCTTCTTAATTTTAAGTTGTGGTGCACAATGTGACACTTACTTTGGAAATAAATAAATTCTTAATTCTAAATTAAAATAAGTAAAAATACGACGATTTTGACAGGATATTATAATAATATGGAGTAACTTAGGCTACTTTATTTTAGAAAACGAATCAGGTTTCTGAGCGTGATATCCGATATGCAAACTAGGTCGCAGGCATATGCTAATTTAACAATATATAAAGTAAGTTCGTTGGCCTAGTGGTTCAAAGCACGACTGCTACGCTAGAGGTCCTGGGTTCGATTCCCAGGTCGAGCAAAAAGTGTTATTGGGTTTTTCTATGAAATTCTCTGTAGGTAGCAGCTCGGAGTTTGGATTTGTGCCATGGGACCTAAATATACCGGCGAACTGTGGGTGTCCATTGGTACACCTATCTGCCTAACCCTTCGTGGAATACAGGCGTGGTGGTATATTATATTATTTTATAAAGTCAAAGCCCAACCATGTATTTCAATAAAATTATGCCATTTGCAGGCTTTTTTGAACTGTCAAGGACTCGGTCAGTTAGTCAGGCAGTAAAAGCTACTTACTCATTTCAAAATATAGGTAAGTCTGTCAACTAACTAACTAGAAGCACTAGCTTTTGCTTACAACTTCATCTGCGTAGATTTCCTGTGTCCAGGGGGTCAATTCCTACAAACTTTTAGAAACGATCCAAATGAAGTCTCAACCTGCCAAAAACGTCTCTAGTTTATCTACGTTTTTGCTATTGATTGTCGCTAAGATGAGATTGGGATTAGATTATCATTATCTGCTTAGCCTTTTTCCCAACTGCGTCGGGGTCGGCTTCCAGTCTAACAGGATGCAGCTGAATACCAGTGTTTTACATGGTGCGACTGCCTATCTAACCTCCACAACCCAGTAACTGGGCAACACGATATACCTCTTGGTTAGAGTGGTTGTCAGACTTCTTGGCTTCTGACTATCCGTCACAACTGTCAAAGATCTACGAATGACAACCGGGACCAACGGCTTTACGTGCTTTTCCGAGGCACGGGGGTATCACACCACGGGCTGCTACTGAGAAATTCCTAATGGAAAAACCCAATACAACTTTTTGCACGACCTGGGAATCGAACCCGGGGCCCCTTGCTCAGCAGTCGCCCTTTGCGACCACGAGACCAACGGGGCAGTTAGATTGGGATTAAATTATGAACGTTTATAATTAGCGGAGTTGGCTTTCAGAAGTTAGTTTACTAAATCCAAATGCCAAGTATAGCCTCCTTGTTATTATAACCTTTTGCCTATTATACTATATATTTAGCTACATTATTCTTGAGTAAAATAGGCTACTTAACATAAAGCTACGACTCATGGGAGCGGAGCAATAACCAAAGACGTAATTTAACGCGGGTAGGGCGTAAAATATAAATATTGACATAATTGTATTTGAAAAATAACGTAAGGCAAGTATCAAGATTATTGGAAAGAGCCACTGAGGGCCGATGCTTGCCGGGGCTGTGGGTTGTTCGAAAGAGATACCGCGCCCCCGGAACGCAAAGGGCACATGAAGGAACATAGATGGGTTTTAGTCAGTAAAAGTCTGACACTCCCTCCCGTCCCGCCCAAGGCAGGGAAAGTTATTTGATGATTTCCCATCTACAAAACAAACAAAAAAAGTATCAAGATTAAAAAGTGTAAATCTTAAGACGTGTCTCAGTTGCTTTGAAATAGGCTTCATTAGTATGACAGCGCGTTCTAAGAATATGACACTGAAATAGTCTCGTTATGTTGAAGAAAATTGTGAAGAGCACGTTGAATAAAGACAGTACAATTTTTGTTGTAGGTAGATAGTACTGCGGTTTTCAAAGTTTCTTTTTGTTTTATTTTTTGTTTAAAAAAAAAGTTGCTTCATACAAGGAATTTCTCCTGTATGTGGCTGGTGTAATCGTTAGATAAATATCTGAACATTTCGGTTTGGCACATTGTCCAAACAAAATTGTGTCCAATCTCAAAATCTGTAAAGCTGTCTTTATTCTTTGGGTAAAAGATATTTTATTGTTTGAAAAATAGAGAGATAGAGAGTCGATATAAGAATATTGCTTAGGGTCAGTTCAAACCGAGACGCGACGCGACGCAACGCTGCACGCACATTTTAAAAGAGTGATTTAAAATGTAAATGAAATCTTTTCGACGAAATGTGTATCTTTTCGTATAGCAAATAAAGTTATATTTTCAGTCGCTCTATTAAAATGTGAGAGCACCATCGCGTTTCGGTGTGAACTGTTCCTTATGTAACATTATTTCTCAAGACAAGTAATGTACTCTTCCTTCCTTAAACATTCTATTCGAAATCAAACAAAAACAAAAAAACATTTTGATTTCCTTTGTTCCGAGAATTACCGGGAAACTTTTAGAGAGAGGAATCTTTACGCTCAATAAAACACAAGAGCATAGATCAAGGAAACTCGTCATCCATCAAGATTTCCGGCTTCGTAAGTGCTCGGGTGTTTTCGTCAGTATTCGGGTCACGGAAGAGAAGCTAGTCAAAAGTTTGGGATTCACTGTTATCTATGTTCGGGAAGTTTTTGATGTACGCCGATGAGATTTTTACGCTCTATCGAGTTGGGAAGTTAGCTGAATTCGTATCAAGGTACTATGTTTTTTGCCGCCTTTTAGAAAACAAGTTAAGTATTTCATTTTAAAGTAAGCGGTCTCAGTTTTTGTCGCAAAGGTGCCCTACAATAGCATTTTTATCGTGTCTTGGGTGTGTTTACAAACATTGAAACTGATACGCAAATAATCAGTTCTGTTGAAAATACAAATATTTGTTCCGTGAGCTCAAAATCATTCATTGTAACGAATGATTAAGCATTGTCAAAGGGATATTTTTACAGAATAGCAAGTAAGCCGATATTATTTTTAAGAACAAAGATGCTTTGAGAGCCTATGGTTATAAAATACTTTCAACAAAACATGAAACCAGTAGAACTTCTTAAAACACCCAATACCCAGACATGGCTTCATCTATATTAATATTATAAAGGTGAAGAGATTTTGTATGTTTGTTTATTTAAGGTCGCTAATATCTGGAGCTTTTTTTTTTATTTTTATAGACGGGAAATCATCAAATAACTTCCCCCGCCCTGGGCGGGGCGGGAGGGAGTGTCAGACTTTTACTGACTAAAACCCGTCTATGTTCTTTCATGTGCCCTTTGCGTTCCGGGAGCGCGGTATCTCTTTCGAACAACCCGCAGCCCCGGCAGGCATCGGCCCTCAGTGGCCCCATCCAATTTTGCTGACATCTCTTTGAGGCGCGCGTGGAACACGAACGCGCCGTCGACACGGTCTGTCGTTGTTTAGTGAACGTACGGACGGTGAGCTACCCATTGCTCACCGTCCACAGACCCGCGAATCTCTGGAGCTACTAGTTGCATTGGAAAGATTCTGTTTATTTTTATATAATGTCAGTCAGACTAGTGAGACATTGTAGCTATATAACATTACGCAACGACACACGGAAGCGGAGCAGCAATACAAGACACGAGAATCACGAGAATCACGCGGAAGAAGTTGCGCCAAGAAGCCAGTCAGACTACTAATCCTACTAATGTTATAAATGCGAAATTTGGATGTTGTTGTTTGATGGATGGTTGGATGGATGTTACTCTTTCACGCTTAAACGGCTGAACGGATCTGCATGAAACACTAAGATAGATTGTAGTGTGGATATTACATAGGATACTTTATATCCCGGAAAAATGTGTGGTTCCCGTGAGATAATATATTAATGGACGAAGTCGTCGGCAAAACGTAGTAATTAACAAATTAAACAATCACAAACAATATTCTAACTCAATATCGAGACTTTGGGAAAATCTCGAGAGGCCCTACAATTGTTGTGTAAAAGTATTTCGTCCAACGTAACGATAATTTGATACCATCCATTAGCTCTATCAGTTAGCTGCGAAAAATGTACGCCATTTTTGCGAAAAATATTTGGAGATATTAGAATTTTCCGGGCTATTGATTTCATGGCTCTGATCCCCGTGAACAACAAAATTGGATAAAACAGAGTATTTTTATAGGCACGTGAAAAGAATTTAGGATTAAAATGATTTGGTTTAATTTTTATTTGCGTGATTACTTCCCTTCCCTTTCATCATTTTCATCATATCAGCCGCAGGACGTCCATCCATCCATCTACTAGGCATAGGCCTCCCCCACAGGTTTCCAAAATGACTGGTTGGAAGCTTAAGCCTTTACAGTACGGCCGACGTATCTTGGCGAGTCTGAAGTTAGCCGTTTGTCTGCGCAATGGATCTTTTAGGAACAAAATTGTCTACTGCGCAGCTAATTGGCTAACTTCAGACTCGCCAAGATACGTCGGCCGTACTGTACCTCTGCCCCCGGGCCAGATACATTCTGGAATGTATATATATGAATCTTACATAACCTCATAATAATATATATCATAATAAATAATATTTAAAAAATCATTAATGAATTATGTAGTTTTTAATATTTTCCTAGCACTTTTGTGAACTATTAAACATAATAAAGTATCTAAAAAAAAAAACTTTTCATCACTTGATTAACATTCGCTTATAAATATACAACCTCATTTTCGTTTTTAGTTTTATTATTTTTCGAAAGTGTCATATTCCAAAAAGTATCTGAAACTTTTTTACATGAAATACTAATATTTAGTCATTCTGCATTACATTGTGTTAGGTACCATATTTATACATGGTACCTGGCACATGGGTTTTTTTTTTTTTTTTAATGGACGGGAAATCATCAAATAACTTCCCCCGCCCTGGGCGGGGCGGGAGGGAGTGTCAGACTTTTACTGACTAAAACCCGTCTATGTTCCTTCATGTGCCCTTTGCGTTCCGAAACGAAACGACGTTTTCGAACAACCCGCAGCCCCGGCAAGCATCGGCCCTCAGTGGCCCCATCCAAGTATGCTGACATCTCTTTGAGGCGCGCGTGGAACACGAACAGTCTCCTTTCGGCTATTTCGTCATATGGTTTGTTTTTATTTTTTTGATATATGGGAATCGAAAGAAGGAAGGAAAGGCAAACGAATGATTACATTTATACTAATATAATATTAATATTGTTATTGCTACATAGGACTAGATATTACATCTTGCTCGTATTGCCCCTACATAGTTCGTATCCTAAGAATTGGTTCTTCGACTCAAATCAAACCGACCCTCAAAAATGACGTCTCAAAATGTCGTAGTTCTTCGGCAGTATATCTGCACCCTTACCACGCGTGCTAAGTAATCCAATTTCAATTTTAATCTCGGGAAAAGTTCGACGCATTTATAATCAATTTAATATTAATATTAATATTTTTTCTTGTATAAATACGGGTGGCAATAGTCATATATCTACTTCACTGTCATAGGTTGGTAGGTACACTGATCACGATGAAGTGTTTGTTGCTTGGTCTGTTGCTCATCGTTGCCATAGTTTCCAATGTTGCTGCTTTCAACCTAATATCACCTTCATCTCAGGGCCCTACTCGTAAGTATTGTTTGTTTGATTATCCGTTGGTATAGAGGTTATTGACTGTCCCGATGGACTTGTGGACTGATTAGCGTTAGCGGTTAGCGTGGCTAATGAAATGGTTAAAGCTAAAGATATGGTTGCCGTAGTAGGATTTTCTCAATAGCAATCAGAATTCTAATTCCCGTAATTAATTGAAGTACTACACCATACTTTTGCTCCTGGACTCCTAGGACTCTTCTTTTGCTCTTGGCATCTGTCCGTCTATCACAAGGCTCCATTTATTTAACCATAATGTTTAGACAGTTAAAATTTACAGAATGTGTATTACTATGACCGATATAACAAAAACAAAAAAATAACATCCAAATACATATAATGAACAAAAGTTTGTTAGGATGAATGGATAGATGGATGGATGGATGGATTTTTGTTACTCTTTCACGCTTAAACGGCTGAACGGATTTCGATGAAATTTGGCACATAGATAGATTATGGTCTGGAATAATACATAGGCTAATAGCTAGGCTCCGTGTGATGATATTATCAAATTCGACGTGAACAAAGTCGCGGGCAGAAGCTAGTTATGTTTTAAGTTCAAGAGTTTGTTTGTGTAATCAAATCTTCAAAGTTAAATATGACCCACTTCCCGGTGTTCGATTAAGCTGAAATTTTGCACACATATGCACTTTGCATGACAATACAATATAATGATGTCACAGAGTTGGTATGTCAAATCTTACAAGTAAAATTAGACATACTTCCCATTGTTCTATTGAGCTGGAATTTTGAATACATTTGCACATCGCATGACAATACAATATAAAAGCTTGTATAAAAATTTTAGATAGTTTTTTTTTGATAATTCTTTTTATACAGGGAGTTTTTTTCTGTATTTTACAGCACCACAAGCGTATAACCTGTGCTCTTCACACTCGGACTGTCGTTATTTCACTGGCGACTGCTTTTGTGGACTAGGGACTGACAACCAGAAGCATTGCTACTGCATAGGAACACTCCCATAGGATAGGCATCACCTAACAACTTTTAGAAGTCGCCTAAATGTATAGATAAAGTCAACATTGTGGAATTGTATTTTTTTTTTAATTAATGATTTTTGCTGATTTTCATTATTTTGTAATGGAGAAACAATAAGTAAATTGATAACGTAATGTGCATTTTAATTTAATAACCCCGTTGCTTAATAGTACATTATGATACTAGTGAGCAAAATTTGTCATTACAGTCAAGGCTGGATACAACCCGAGTCGTAGTAATACTAGCGTGGTGCAGTTTTTGAACGGTTCGACGAAATTATTAGAGTGTTTTTCAAAGAAACCATTAAATAAATAAATAAACCTAAATTATAATCATCTCGGTAACCGTTAAATGTACCGTATTGTGGAACGAAAGACGCATGCGTAACCAAAGTACTTGAAGAACTGAACTGAATTCTTTTCATGTAGGTTGTATACAAATTAAAGGTCTCAACAAAATACCAGCGGGGCAATTGTACTTAATTTTACGACCAATCGCAATCTAATTCCATTGTCAATCTCTCAAAAATGCTTCTAATTTTCAACATTAACTGTTGAGTACAATATTTGTTCGCCATTAAGTTCTTGCAAATCCCGCTTTTGTTCACTTTCGCGGTGCTAGTGGCTAATGTGGCTGTTTATAGAAGAATTAAAGGTATGTACCCGAATCTGACTTCAGTATATTGACCTCAGCTGGACACATCATTAAATAAATAAAAAATAAATATATTATGGTATGCAAATAAATGAATATCAATATGACATCGTTACAATAAATTCTAGCTCAATCGAACATCAGGAATTGGGTCAAATTTAACTTGTAAGATTCGATTAAGTTGCCACGATGGCCGCTTTCAGGCTTCATCACCAGACTAGCTCTACGACATTACGTATTGCTTTGTCATGCAAATTGCACATTTGGGCAAAATTTCAGCTTTAAGGCCTATTCAAACCTGAGCGATATTCGCTGCCGCTGTGGGTAGAGGTACATACCGCGCGGGTTTCGATCAGGTATTTAGTATCAAGTACCGCGGCTAGAGCGACCTGAGCGATATTCGCTGCCGCTGTGGGTAGAGGATATACCACGCGGGTTACGAACGGTAGCGAATACCGCTTAGGTCTGAACAGCAATATTACCGCATACCCACTGGGTTTTCTCTGCCGCAGACGGTAGCGAATACCGCTTAGGTCTGAATAGGCCTTAAGAGCGCGTATACAGAAAGTGGGCAACGTCGCAAACAGCTGTCAAATATTTCCCTGTTTTGATTAATTTATCAATATTACTCTATGAAAATAAAAAATATGGCTAACTAATGAACTAGAATATTAATAATGAATTGCAATTAAAACACTGAATTTGATGTTGTAACCGTTTTAGGTGCAAAAAAGGCATTTGTAAAGCTACCAAATACTTTTTTACATCTAAAACTAAATATTCGGTGTTACGATATTAATTATTGCATTTCATAATCAATATTCTAGTTCATTAGTTAGCCATATTTCTTATTTTCACACAGTAATATTAACAAATTAATCTAAACAGCGAAATATTTGACAGCTATTTGCGACGTTACCCACTTTCTGTATACACGCTCTTAAACGAACATCGTCAAGTTGCTCAAAATTAAGTTGTAAGGTTTGATTAGACACCGAGACAGGTGACAGTGAATAAAATAAAATATATAAATATACCATCACGCCTGTATTCCCCGAAGGGTTAGGCAGAGGTGTACCAATGTACACCCACAGTTCGCCGGTATATTTAGGTCCCATGTAATAGGGGGCGAGCCTATTGCCATTAATCAAGCACAAATCCAAACTCCGAGCTGCTACTGAGAATTTCATAGAAAATCCCAATAACACTGCTCGATCTGGGAATCGAACCCAGGACCTCTAGTGCATAAAATTAAAAAAAAACTAGTGAATAAAAGCTTCTTAAAATGACTCAAATGATTTATTTTACAGCAACATACTGCCATATAAACACTGAGTGCCACAACCCGACTGTTGACTGTTACTGCATAGGTGCAAGCGTTGCGAAAGCTGGTACTTGTGAATGCACTGGAGTCATTATACCTGGATCACTAGGCTAGAATTGAGAGTAAAAACATCTGCACAGCCTACAAAACTAAAGATTTTTTTTCAATATTTTTTATGGTTTTGTAAAATGGAATGTAAAAAAAAAATAACTAAAGGATTAAAAATTTTTTTGAATACTTGTGTGTGTGTTTTTTATTGATTTTTCTAGCGATTCACTTCACTCTTTTTTCTGTTTCTGCTGCATGTATATAGCTATTTAATTGTAAATCCGTATTGGCTGTAAGATGGTATTTTGTAAATAAATAAATTGAAGTCAGGTACTGAGGCTCTGAGTGGCTGAGCTATATTATACATTCTTATTTTTTTTTGCCTATGAGATAAACGCTGTTTAAAATAAATAATTAATTCTCAAAAGGCAGACAGTTAGTAGAAAAAAGTGTTTCAATTACTTATGTTGATAACCTCAAAAATATTTTCCCGACCCCGAGTCCCGAGTCCCGAGTCCCGAGTTAAGTTCATTTATTTATTTATTCATTTATTCATATAAATAAGTACAACAGTAACATCTGACAGATGACTACAAAACGATGTTATACACACAAACTAAACTATATCATAAAATGAACTTAATTAAACTTAATTCAACAATACAATCAAATAAACAAAACATTCACATCTTGATCCCTCCTTCAATGCCTAAGTGCCTAAGTTGGCCAATCTTAATGGAGACTATACAAGTATTTATGTAGTAGGATATATAGTGCAGGAGTCAGCGCGTCAACACAGATGCGAAGTGCATCTGTGTTGGCATTTCCCTCATTCTCATACTCAGATGGGACGGCAATCGACACAACCGGGGAGAGATCAAGTGCAGCACCAACGGCATTACAAGTTTTCCGAGACACAAGAGTTTCATATACCACCAACATCTTTCGGACTACTACTGAGCAATTCCTAATTACATTTTTGACAAGCAAGAAAAACCCAATTACATTTTTGCTTGACCTGGGGTTCGAACCCCCTGCTCCGCCCACGCTCTGTTGGTATAAGAGCAAATGTGACTGCCTTTAAGTTAATTTAACTCCAGGTAAAACAGAAGGTAGCCCGCTAAAAACATAAGAAACGTTAGATCACAGCGAATGATCCCTACGAGGAAATGCGGTTGGTCTTTTCTCCATACAAACGCTCTCGCCTGTCTTCTCTCTGGTTAAGGCAATGATTTTTGACAGTAAAGTTAATACCACCTATTTCTATGTCCATGTGTTACTTATTAATCATACATTATTTTATTAAGCACAAGAGCCCATTGAAAATACTCAAAATTGCCTGTTTATAACGCTGTGTGTTAAAAGCTATTGTTGAAAAAAAAAAGGAAACATAGGGACACAGTTTATATCCTTCTTATTTACGTAGATTATAAAATACCTTTTATATTGGTTCAATATTAGTGAAGGAAATAGACGAGAGCAAAACCCCGAATCATAACTTTTTATTTAGTCTGTTAAGTTGGATCTGCAGTTGTCCTTTTCGCGCACGCCGATGCGCATAGCGGTCGCAGGCGACAGCGATAGTTTCTTTTAATACCTAATTTTCAAAAATCTCTCCGCTATCGTTTCCTCTTAATTTACATTATTCTGAAAGCAGGTAGGTTACGGCGCCCGCCTCTCATACACGAGGTAGCGGTTTCAATACGGAGCAAGAACCATGTGACTTTTAAATCCACTAAACATTAGTATATCGAAATAAACTATGTAAGCGTAGCGTACACGATTACCTTGTTTATTTCAACATTCGATCCAGAATATCATTATCAGTAATTATAATACAAATAAAGTATATTATGATTAGTTTTATTTAAATTAACATCGACAATGGGTATGGATAATTAATTAATACTTGGTCCTTTAAATGAAGGACATATAAAACTATAAATACCGATTGTGATTAATATATTGCGAATACAATTAGTATTGTTCGCCATCATGAAGTTCTTGCAAGTCGCGCTGCTGTTCACTTTCGTGATGCTGATGGCTAGTGTAGTTTATGGAAATCCAAAACCTGCAGATGTGGTTCATAGTAAGTACTGAATTGTTTAGTGTGTACCCGAATCTTACACAAATAAGACACTAAATATGACTTCAATAGACTTCAATTGATCGGCTTGGATACTACATATGGCTGGCCGATGTTCAGTGGTAGGACATGGTGAAAAACAAAAACAGCTGTTCCATACAGAAATGAAATATCTAAACGGTCAAAATGTATTGATCAGCAAATCAAAATCAAAATCAGCTGATTCATAATAAAAGTCTGTGTCACAATGTCCCTCCCACCATGTATCTCGGGGCTGCGGGTTGTTCGAAAGAGATACCGCGCCCCCGGAACGTAAAGGGCACAAGAAGGAACATGGATGGGTTTTAGTCAGTAAAAGTCTGACACTCCCTCCCGCCCCACACACGGTGGGATTTCATTTGATGATTTCCCAGGCGAAAAAAATATCCATTTTTTCTATCCTCGCCCTCAAATAAAATCGATCACAAAGTTGGTCGTGGGCGGAGAGGCTAAAGAAGAAAAGATTAAAGTTTCAAAAATAATAACTAAATATATATAATAACTAATTTTATTTGTTTATTTTCAGAAACTTGCTATTCAGACTACGAGTGTTGGCCCACGTTAATAGGAGTTCACTGTTTCTGCCAAAAGGGTTTGACACAGGGGGTTTCAATTCCCGGTGTATGCAAATGCGAACCTTTAACGGCATGATAATAACTCAGGTTCCTCAGGGTAGATTTGAGTGTTAAAACATCCACACGACCACAAATGCTATGATTACAGATTCTATGATTTTTACTCCCTTTTGTCTAATTTTATTTTCCTATTTTATTCCGTCGTTTTCTTGTAAGAGGATGTAATAAAAAGAACATTAATAAATATATTAAATATCACCTGCATACTTGCGTGTTTTTTTTCATGTAATGCTCAAACTGGATGCTGGATGCAAATGATAATTACGGGAAGTAAAATATTTTTCATTTTTCATCATTATCCAAATAGGTATGTGTACCTAATACTTGAAGTAACGGATCAGTTATGGTAATCTTGTAAATGAAGCTTAACTAATCGTTAATAAGGACACAAATAATTTTTTATTGAATAATGGGTTTATACTATATAAACAACTACAACGGTACAAATATCCAGAACATAATACTAGTTGAAGTGTTAGGTACTGTTTGCATCATGAAGTTCTTGCAAGTCGCGCTGTTGTTCACATTTTTGTTACTGGTGGTTGATGTGACTGCAGACGTCAAAGATGCTCAAATAATCCGACAAAGTAAGTATAGTCATTTTCCTTGTTTCCTTGTTTTTTAACAAGGATCGCAGGCGCATCACGACACAGAAAACAAAAGGAAGGCGCCTCAACGACGGGGTTATCACGATAGTCGTGATTAACAGATGGCCTAGGGTGAACGCGCCCGCCTCTTAAGATCCGTTAATCCAAGTCCGACCAGTATCAATGTGCCTTTTTTAATTTATATATAGGTACTTTCTAAGTTAATCTTGCACACCACTGATATCGGCAAAGGAAAACATTGTGAGGAAAGCTGAACTTGCAATACCACAATCCGCCTTGAGCAAGTGTGGCGATCATGGCTCGTGGCACGGAGTAAAGTTTTTCTTAACTCCGTGGCTCGTGCCTTCTTTATATGAAAAGAGGCCTTTGTCATGCAGTGTGAGACCAGAATAGGTTGTTAAGTGTCGTGATGGCACAGTGGTTAAGGCGCCCGCCTCTCATGCACGAGGTTGTGGATTCGCAACCGGGCACTGGCAAATACCAATGTGACTTTTTCTGATTCATATGTACTTTCTAAGTTTATCTTGGACATCACCGACATTGGTAACCATATGTGACCCTTGAGGTAAAATAGTACGGACCCTACGTGCGCAAGTCCGACTCGCACTTGGCCGGTTTTTGTTGTATGCGACCCAAAAGCCTCGAGCACATGAGGTGGGTACTCTAACTTAATTGTGCTTATTAACTAATGAAAAGTATTGTTTAGTGGTTGGCGGGATACCCTGCCACACTGATGACGACTGCCCAGGCATAAACACTTGCCTACAATACGACGATGGATATCAAGCATGCAGTGTGATTTTGGCTGAACGTCGTGATGGTGATCGCCACCGTCCTATGCGGTATGGATAAGATTTGGACACAAACAGGATGAATAATATTTCCTGGCCGTGGCCAATTTTAACACCTAGCTCAGTAGCTAGGTGTTAAAATTAGCGCATTAGTTTTATTCAGTAATAAAACTTACTTATCAAAACATGCGTGATTGTGATTTAATCCTTAATCTGTTGTTTTCCAACAACCAACCAAACGACCAATTTTTTTCATAATGCATAAATCAGGGCGATAATCGCTTTAATCCTTACTATCCTTACTAATATTATAAATGCGAAAGTAACTTTGTCTGTCTGTCTGTCTCTTCTTCACGCCTAAACCACTGAACCGATTTCAATGAAATTTGGTACAGATATAGTCTGGGACCCGAGAAAGGACATAGGATAGTTTTCATCACGGAAATCCCCCGGGAACGGGAACTATTAATCCACGCAGACGAAGTCGCGGGCAAAAGCTAGTGTAATTATGGTTTTGAGTCTATCGTTTTCTTGTAAGAGGTCGCAATAAAATGGAATGTAAAGAAAATAACTAAAAGATTAAAAACTCTTTTGAATACGTGTGTGGTTTTTTTATTGATTTAAGTCAGTACTAAGGATCTGGGTGGCTGAGCCATATTATACCTACATTCTTATTTATTTTATGCCTATGAGATAAACGCTGTTTAAAATAAATAAGTAATTCTCAAAATCTCCATTCTCCATTACTTATGTTGATAACCCCAAAAATATTTTCCCGACCTATTTCAGTTAAGGTGGCCAATCTTAATGGAGACTAGGCAAGTAGGTACGTAGTAGGTTTTATATTGCAGGAGTTAGCGCACCACCACAGATGCACTCCCTCTTCCTTCATTCTCATACTCCGATGGGTCGGCAATTCGACACAACCGGGGAGAGATCACGCGTAAGATCAACGGCTGGCATTACGTGTCACGGAGTTATTAATACCACCAGCACCTACCGGACTGCTACTAAGTAATTCCTAATAGAAAAACCCAATTACATTTTTGCCTGACCTGGGGTTCGAACCCCCATGCTCCGCCCACGCTCTGTTGGTTTAAGAGCAAATGTGACTGCCTTTAAGTTAATTTAACTCCAGGTAAAACAGAAGGTAGCTCTCCAAAAACAAAAGACAAACGTTAGATCACAGCGAATGATCCCTACGAGGAAATGCGGTTGGTCTTTTCTCCATACAAACGCTCTCGCCTGTCTTCTCTCTGGTTAAGGCAATGATTTTTGACTGTAAAGTAAATACCACCTATTTCTATGTTCCTATGTGCTACTTTTTAATCATACATTATTTCATTAAGCACTAGAGCCCATTGAAAATGCTCAAAATTGCCTATTTATAACGCTGTGTGTTAAAAGCTATTGTTGAAAAAAAAAAAAGGAAACATAGGGACACAGTTTATATCCTTCTTATTTACGTAGATTATAAAATACCTTTTATATTGGTTCAATATTAGAGAAGGAAATAGACGAGAGCCAAACCCCGAATTATAACTTTGTATTTAGTCTGTTCAGTTGGATCTGCAGTTGTCCTTTTCGCGCACGCCGATGCGCATAGCGGTCGCAGGCGACAGCGATAGTTGTTTTTAATACCTAATTTTCAAAAATCTCTCCGCTATCGTTTCCTCTTAATTTACATTATTCTGAAAGCAGGGAGGTTACGGCGCCCGCCTCTCATACACGAGGTAGCGGTTTCAATACCGAGCAAGAACCATGTGACTTTTAAATCATTCGATCATCGAAATAAACAATGTAAGCGTAGCGTACACGATTACTGTACGGGGTACACCTTTTGCTGGGTTGGTGGAGAAATGAAAGTCTTGAAGCGTTCTAAGGCAGGAGCTGTTTATTCTTCCAAGTGATTTTTGAAGTGACGATATCGGGCTCAGTCGCCCTACATTTATTCAAGCCTACGTAGGCGCAAGTAGTGGGTAGACCAATAAATTAAATTTTGAACAAAATCTGTTGTTTACATTTGCAATCCTTACGTCTATGAGCCTACATTCGCTTTATTGTTCAATCTATACAAATTCCTTATATACTAGTTACATTATATACCAAGTTCTACTATTTACACAACACTAAGTCTACATAATAAGTCGCTACTCGCGTACACTGATTGCTTACGATATTACACTGTTTTACTACTGTATGGCGCACATATTGTTTACTAAACTATTCCGCACACTTATAATATTGTTATGTACTGTTTATTACACTATCCCGCACATCACTCCCGCCGTGCGACCGTGTCGCATCCTGTTCCGGTGCGGGCTCGCAGCTGTCTCCCGGCGCCGTCAGCAGCACCAGCTTCCTCACTGGTCGTCGCAGCACGCCTCCCTTGGTGCGGATGTCCACTGTACGCACGACGCCGTCGGGGCCTGGGTATGTGGCGGTCACCCGGCCACGCGCCCATATGTTGCGAGGCAGGTTGGGGTCGACCACCTGTACGAGGTCATTGACCTGTACGGTCGGTCCTTTTCCGTGCGGCTCCCGCCGGTGTTGCAGCTCGGGGAGGTACTCCTGTACCCAGCGTCGCCAGAAGAGGTCGGCGAGGCGCTGGGCTGCGCGCCAGCTGGTCCTGGAGGTGTCGTCTGCTTCGGTGAATGTGCCTGGTTGTGGCACTCGCCCTGGTCCCCCCAACAAGAAGTGGTTGGGGGTCAGAGCTTCTGGATCTTCTGGGCTGACTGACACGTGTGTCAGCGGGCGGCTGTTGACGGTGTACTCCACCTCGGCGAGCAGGGTGGTGAGTACTTCTTCGGTGGGGTGCCGCTCGTGCAGCGTTGCGGCGAGTGCAGTCTTGACAGAGCGCACCATGCGCTCCCAGGCCCCGCCCATGAAGGGGGCTCCAGGAGGAATGTAGCGCCACGCGATGGTTCGCTTGGCGGCTTCTTCTGCTGTTGCTTCGTCGATCGCCTGGCGCAGCTCCTTGTCGGCTGCTTTCAAGTTGGTCCCGTTGTCGGACCAGATTTCGGTGGGACAGCCCCGTCGAGCCATCATTCTTCTTAGCGCCATCACAGCGGAGTCAGCGCTGAGGGAGCCGGCCAGCTCCAGGTGAATGGCCCGGGTAGTGAGGCAGGTGAATATCGCCCCGTACCTCTTCTGGCGGGCGCGTCCGACGGTCACGGAGAGGGGTCCGAAGTAGTCGACCCCTGTAAAGGTGAAGGGTCGACTATGATGGGCGAGTCGACACGCAGGTAGGTCACCGGTGCGTGGGTGCGGCGGTGACTGTGACTTCATTCTGCAGAACAGGCATCTTCGTAGTAGCGCCCGCGTTGTAGGGCGCAGTCGCAGCACCCAGTACTGTTGCTTGCACTCGTTGACCGTAGCTTCGACGCCGGCGTGATGCATTATCTTGTGCACTGATAATATCCACAGTTTAACCGTGGGATGATCGCCGTCTAGTATCATCGGCGCTTTAAATTGATCCGATACGTTGATAACGGCTCGGATACGACTTCGTAAACGTATCGCTTTGTTTACGTACTCGATGCTCAGCTGATGAAGTCGACTTTCTTTACTGACGTTGTTCTGTTTCTTCAGGCTGGCGATTTCTTCGGAGAAGGAGTCTTCTTGGGACGAGCGCATCAGAAGGAGTTCTGCAGCCTTGAGGAGCTCGGCGGGTACAGGTAACGCATTTCTTGTTTTCAGTGATGACGTCACCCGTGTAGCTGCAGGTCGTTGACCTCTTGACCCCGTTGGCTTCTTCCAGTCTGAGTCCGCTTGTTTGTTCTTCTTTGTTCGCCGGTAGTTCACACGTTGTTTGCCACTTCTGCAGAGTTCCACGAACTGAAGCACTCGCGCTGCTGCATACCGGAGGCGGTCCCAGTTGGAGAACCTGGATGGGTCAGGTAAGGCTTCTGACAGCTTCACACGTTTCTCTTCTCTCAGGTGATGTATCTTCTCTTCCCCAGAAGGTTCTTCTGTCATCGGCGCGGAGGTGTCGGCGGGCCACAACTCTTCGGACTCGTACAGGAAGTCGGGGCCTTTGTACCATCGGTGTTCTTTACCGAAGGTCGGTGGTACGTCCCTCGTCGCGTCGTCGGCCACGTTCAGTTTCGTAGGTATCCATCGCCAGTCGTTGACCTTTGAACTTTCTTCTATTGCGGCGAGTCGGTGAGCCACGTACGGTTTGTATGAACGTGAGCCCGTCTTGATCCAGGTGAGTACTGTGCGGCTGTCGGTCCAGAACACCTTGCGGTCCGGCTTGCGTTCGTGTTCTTCAATCACTGTTTCCGCGAGCCTGGCTCCCATCACTGCTGCTTGCAACTCCATCCTCGGTATCGATGTGAGCTTGAGAGGCGCGACCTTTGCTTTCGCGATGACGAGTGACACTCCGACTGTTCCGTTCGTTGACACTGTTCTCCAGTACAGGACCGCGGAGTAGGCAGACTCGCTGGCGTCGGTGAAGATGTGCAGTTGCAGTGAGGACGCGTCGCTGTAGTGCAGGTACCACCTCGGCAGTGACACGTGATGCAAGTTCTTCAGATGCGCCATCCAGCTGTTCCACTGCTCCGCCAGGTCTTCGTCGATCTCGTCGTCCCACGCCGTTCCTCTGCGCCAGACTTCCTGTAGGAGTTGCTTTGCCCTTATAGTGACGGGCGATGCGAACCCCAGT
Organism: Caradrina clavipalpis; assembly: GCA_932526535.1. Lineage (NCBI taxonomy): Eukaryota > Metazoa > Arthropoda > Insecta > Lepidoptera > Noctuidae > Caradrina > Caradrina clavipalpis. The sequence goes on from OW052096.1 coordinate 2,034,368, forward strand.
GGGTCGAATAGCGACATAACTATTCGGAGTGCTTCTCTCTTCGTAGGCTTCTTGCCTTCTGACAGCGCTGACGGGATTCTCGCTAAGTTGAGGTTGAAGGTGAGCTCGTCCGAGTTGATCTTCCAGATGACACCCAGTACTCGTTCTGTCTTCTCTTCTGTGCTGTAGAGTTCCATGTCTTCTGTATCTTCTTGCTCGCCCAGTGCTTGCAGAAGCGCTGGCGAGTTGGATCTCCACTGCGCTAACTCGAAGCAGGCCTTCTTGTGTACTTCTCGTACACTCTTCGCGACACGCGCTGCGTCTTCTGTGGTCCGGAAGCTGTCGAGGTAGTCGTCCACGTAATGTTTACGTACTATAGCTGCTGCGGCTTCGGGGTGAGTTTCTTCATGCTGTTTTGCGTTCAAGTTCTTGACGTAGATAGCCGTTGACGGTGAACTCGAAGCGCCGAAGATAAGTGACGTCATCCTGTACTCTTCTGGAGGCTGGCCATCTCGACGATCGCCGCGCCACAGGTAGCGTAGCGAGTCCCGGTCTTCTGTGCGTAGCTTGACTTGCATGAACATTTCCTTAATGTCCGCTGTGACCGCGATCATATGTTGCCGGAACCTCATGACGACGCCTGGTAGTGACTGTAGGAGATCGGGTCCTTTAAGCAGCATGTCGTTGAGAGCTACTCCCCTTGTCTTCGCTGCCGCGTCGTGTACCACTCGCAGCTTGTCCGGCTTCATTGGGTTGATTACAGCAAAGTGTGGTAGGTACCAGGTCTTGCTCGGAGTCTTCTGTGCTGGAGCCGGCTCGGCGTATCCCTTGCTGACGAGTGCTTCCATCTGTTCTGTGTACTTCTGTTTCAGCGCTGGGTCACGATCGATCTTCTTCTCGATGTTGACGAGTCGTTTGAGTGAGTTTTCATAGTTGTCGGGGAACGTGACGTCTTCTTTGCGCCAGAGAAGGCCGGTCTGGAATCTTCCTTCTTCTGTTCGAGTGGTGGTCTTCTCCAGCATTCGAAGCGCTCGCTCTTCTGGATCTGTGTTCGGTCTCCTGGGGTTGATGCAGAGTGCGTCCATCTCGAAGTACTGTTTCACGAGTCCTTCTAAGTTGTCTTCCGGGTCTTCTGGTTCTTCTGTGACGTGAGACACGAAAGCGATGCTGCGCCCTGATGTTCGTGTCTGGCTGCCGTGAAGTACCCATCCCAGCGGCGTGAGTGATGCCACTGGTTGAGTTTTGCTTCCTCTTCTGACTTCTGATGTCAACAGAAGGTGCCAGTTGTCCTGCCCGATCAACATTCGCGGCTCGGCGTTCGCGTACGTGAGGTAGCCCGCGATGTCTTCGAGATGTTTGCACCCCTCCACTGTTTCTGTAGGCACTCGTTGAGACGACACATGTAGGTTTTTCACTGTACGCGCGTGAACTTGTTCTTCTTTGTTGTTGAGTCCACGCAGCTTGATGTTGACTCGTCGCGATGCTGATTCCAACGTCTTCGTGTCACTGATGGTTTCTATCTTCAGCGGATCTATGGGTCCCGTTGCTCCGATGGCTTCTGCCACACTCTCGTCGACGAGTGTGATTGTTGACCCGTCGTCCATCAGCGCGAAGGTGTCGATGGTAGCTCGCGGCCCGCTGACTTGCACTGGTAATATCTTGAGGTAAGATTGCTTCTTCTTGCCGGTCCAGGCGGAGTTGATGACTGCTTCTGTGGTCTTCTCTTCTTTAGCTTCTGCCTTCTCTGTGTTCTTCTTGTAGTGCAGCAGCTTGTGATGAGAGTACTTGCAGTCGTTGACTCCGCACGGGTTCGGTCGGCAGCTGTGTGTCTTGTTTCTGTATCGCAGACACCTGAAGCACAGACGTTTGGACTTGGCTATGTCCCATCTTCCGTTTTCATCGAGCTTCTTGAACTTCTCGCACTCGACGATCTTGTGACTGCTTTCTTCACACACTGGACACTTTGATGCACTCGTATTTTCTGAGACGTTGTGGATCTTCTGTGTTCTTTTCTGTTGAGTGGCAGCTGCGTTCGACGTCACTGATTCAGGTAACGCATAAGGTCCGCACAGGTCCGCTTCTCTCTTGAGGAACTTGTCTAACTTCACTAGGTCTGGATCTTCTCTCGGTTGAATCGATGCGAAGTCATAATATCGGTAGCGAAGTGTAGGCGTGAGCTTGTCTACGACGGTCTTCGAAACTTCTGGGTTGTACAAGTAGTGGATACAGTTGAGTGTCTTCAATGTCGCGACGATGTTTGAAACTTTCGTAGCGAAGATGCAGATATCACGCGGCGACTCGGTGAGGCGCGGCAGGGCGCGGAGTGACTCCATTTCCACCATGGCGATGGACTCCGGCCTCCCGAATCTTGACTCCAAAGTTTTCATGACTTCAGCTGGATGCGTGTTCGTGATGAGTAGGCCTTCAACTGCTTCCCTAGCTTTTCCCTTCAAGTTTCTTCGAAGTCTGTTTGTATTTTCGATCGCCGTATACATGTTCTCCGTTTCGTAGTAGGCGGCGCGGAAGGGTAGCCACTCTTGATGTGACCCGGTGAATATCGGCAGCTCGACGAACTTCGGACGTTGAGCGGCGCTGACGGCGCGTGTGATGGCATCGGCGAGTGCGGCGAGGTCGGACTGACCTCCCGCCGGTGACTGTTGTGGGCGATGCGTCTGATGATGGTTTTCTGTGATGACTGGAACGCTGTCTTCCACGCAGGCGGCCACCGGCTCTTCTGTTGTCTGCTCCTGTTGTCCGGCGGTCGTGTGCGCGAGTTTGTTCTGTTGTGTTTCCAGCCAGCTGTCGACTCTTCGGGTTGCTTCTTCCTTGGAGAAGACCGAGCCATCATCTTCTTCATCTTCTGTGTCTTCTGCCTGCAGGGTAGCCAGGCGCGCAGTTGCCAATTCGATTTGCAGGCGTAGCAACTCTTCTTTAGCCTTGGCTAGCTTGTAGGACTTTACTCTGCTGTGGATCGATCCCCCCCCTCCCCCCTTCTTGCTAGAGGTGCGGGGCGCGGGAGGTCCGCTCGGCTGTGGCGGACCCGCTGTATTCTTGACCCGTTTGACGGTTTCTTCAGGTAGGTCTTCCTTCCTGTTGTCCACGACGGGCGGCGGCGGTCTCATCGGATGCTTCTGATGCGGGTCTGGTTTAGGAGGACCCGCGGTGATAGCCTCGGTCATGGCGATAGCTTTGGCTCGGGCGGCGGCGACGGCGGCGGCGGCGGTGACGAGAGCAGGGGGTGCGACGGAGGTGGGGGCGACGGCTGCGGCGGCGGCGGTGACGGTGGCATCGGTGCTGACTGTAGATGCCGGGGTCTCAGTATGTTCTGTGGTACCCGTGGCGGCGGTGGTTCCCGATGTCGTCGTGTCTGTTGTTGTCGTCGTCCCGGTTTCCGTACCGGTTCCTGATGCTGACGTCGTGGCGGTGTCTTCTGACGAAGGTTCCTTCGCAGGTTTGCGGCCTCTTCCTACCGAGCGTGTGACCGGCATGACGCAATCGATGATTTTCTGTTGTGACTTCTTATTTCCTGACGATCTTCAAGGCTTGATTCTTCCACAATATCCGGCTCGAAGGACCATTTGATGTACGGGGTACACCTTTTGCTGGGTTGGTGGAGAAATGAAAGTCTTGAAGCGTTCTAAGGCAGGAGCTGTTTATTCTTCCAAGTGATTTTTGAAGTGACGATATCGGGCTCAGTCGCCCTACATTTATTCAAGCCTACGTAGGCGCAAGTAGTGGGTAGACCAATAAATTAAATTTTGAACAAAATCTGTTGTTTACATTTGCAATCCTTACGTCTATGAGCCTACATTCGCTTTATTGTTCAATCTATACAAATTCCTTATATACTAGTTACATTATATACCAAGTTCTACTATTTACACAACACTAAGTCTACATAATAAGTCGCTACTCGCGTACACTGATTGCTTACGATATTACACTGTTTTACTACTGTATGGCGCACATATTGTTTACTAAACTATTCCGCACACTTATAATATTGTTATGTACTGTTTATTACACTATCCCGCACAATTACCTTGTCTATTTCAACATTCGATCCAGAATACCATTATCAGTAATTATAATACAAATAAAGTATATTATAATTAGTTTTATATTTAAATTAACATCAACAATGGATATGGATAATTAATGAATACTTGGTCCTTTAAATGAAGGACATATAAAACTATAAATACCGATTGTAATTAATATATTGCGAATACAATAAAATTAGTATTGTTCGCCATCATGAAGTTCTTGCAAGTCGCGCTGTTGTTCACTTTCGTGATGCTGATGGCTAGTGTAATTTATGGAAATCCAAAACCTGCAGATGTGGTTCATAGTAAGTACTGAATTGTTTAGTGTGTACCCGAATCTTACACAAATTAGACACTTAATATGACTTCAATAGATTTCGGCATGGATACTACATATGGCTGGCAGATGTTCAGTGGTAGGACATGGTGAAAAACAAAAACTGTTCCATACAGAAGTGAAACATCTAAACGGTCAAATATATTGATCAGCAAATCAAAATCAAAATCAGCTGATTCATAATAAAAGTCTGTGTCACAATGTCCCTCCCACCATGTATCTCGGGGCTGCGGGTTGTTCGAAAGAGATACCGCGCCCCCGGAACGTAAAGGGCACAAGAAGGAACATGGATGGGTTTTAGTCAGTAAAAGTCTGACACTCCCTCCCGCCCCACACGCGGTGGGATTTCATTTGATGATTTCCTAGGCGAAAAACATATCCATGTATATCTCTGCACAGTACGCATAGAGCTGTATTTATGGAGTTGCGAATAAAATACCTGTCGGAATGAAATGAGGCGCCATTTTGAGCATCAGTTATCGATTACAATAAGGTTCATATTCGTAAGTAACGCACAGAAACGCATGCCATTTCGAGTCTCAGCATTTGAAAGTACCTAGTTAGAGTCCGTTGTAGGTATACCAAATAATCGCCACGTCCATGACCAACTTTTTGCAGGTCCGATTCAATACATCCATAGTTTCGTGGGACCACCTTTCTGTAAGCCATGTGCCCCACGCACATATATTAGATTTTCTTTTTCTATCCTCGCCCTCAAAAAAGTCTTTCAAAAAGTTGGTCGTGCGCGGAGAGACTAAAGAAGAAAAGATTAAAGTTTCAAATAAATAATAACTAATTTTATTTGGTTATTTTTCAGAAAAATACTGCTATAGAGACGACGACTGTCAAAAAAAGGACAGTTATTGTTACTGCGAATTCCCCTTTAACGATACTTCAAAACCCGGTGTATGCGATTGCAAACCTTTTGTCTAATTTTATTTTCGTATTTTATTTCGTCGTTTTCTTGTAAGAGGATGTAATAAAAATAAATAAAAAGAACATTAATAAATATTTTTAATATCACTTGCGTCTTTTTTTTTCATGTGTTGCTCAAACCGGGTGCTGTAGTGCGATTCTCTAAAATGCAAACTCGAAAACGAGTCTCACTAAAGTGATCGCGCTCACTTCGATAACGAACCAACTTGTCATTGGTTTAGTATTCGTTCGCTGTGGTGACGTCACCGGCGTGATCGTGTTTAACAAAATACCATTTTTTAATATCAGTGCGGATTCAGCTTTCGAATTACGAAGTGAGGCGTAGAGAATCGCACTGCTGGATACAAATGATAATTATGAAAAGGAGGTTACACATATGTGTTCACGTAACCTCTTTTCTTTCGTATAATAATACGTATTTCGTAATAGTTTTTTTTAATCCTATTCATGTAATAACTAATTGACTAAATACAATTTTCTAATATCTATTAAATTAAAAAAGATATAAGCCACCGAAGATTGGTTTCTATTTCTGTCTATCAAAACAGACAAAAAAAACAAATTCAACACGGTGTTTATATGGCCGTAGTGATAAGTGACGTCACAGTCCATGTTAGATCTCTCTGTGTAATCGGTGCGTAATTAAGTGTTTCAAATGCTCATATCGGCCATATTTTCTTGGTCGATTTTAATCTTATTTTCACTTTTTGTGATCTACGGTATTTTCATATTTTGTTAATAAAAAATCGTGTATATTCTTTATTGAATACCCACTGATCTTCTTTTCGAGTCGGTGATATCAATATTTTGGGCCTAGTGGGTGGCCACGTTTATCGCGCCATTAGTAGCGTCATTAATGTTCTGTAAAGTGCAGATGTAGGAGCAGGTATAATAAAGGTTCATGTTCGCGTGGAATTTATTTTTCCTAACCGAGTTCCAGGCATTATAAGTTCCATGCAAAAATGAACCTTAATTAGGAAGTCTGATTTTCTTTAGCACGTGTGAAATGCGTTCCTGTGCCGCCCAGTTGGTGAAAATCGTACATTATGCGCGCTGATGTTTCCAGCGCCCCTTTCTAGAGTCAGGGTCACCGCTACCGTGTCGACGGCGCGTTCGTGTTCCACGCGCGCCTCAAAGAGATGTCAGCAAAATTGGATGGGGCCACTGAGGGCCGATGCCTGCCGGGGCTGCGGGTTGTTCGAAAGAGATACCGCGCCCCCGGAATGCAAAGGGCACATGAAGGAACATAGACGGGTTTTAGTCAGTAAAAGTCTGACACTAAGGGCGGAGGAAGTTATTTGATGATTTCCCGTCTACATAAAAAAAAGGGTCACCGCTGAGTGACAGCCGTACCAGGGTGATGCGCAGGGTGATGGGGACCGCTATGTGCTGGCCTAATACCTGGGGTGCGGAAGAATGTTTAGAGCGACTCTCGTACACTGCCCAAATATATTTGGAGGAACACATGCGGTTTTAGCCGGTAGGAGTTAAGATACATCCCTCCGCCTTCCCCGAGACGGAAGGAGGCCACGAGGACTTACCTACGAGAAATCGGCCCCCTGAAACAACAAACTGCCTCGTTAGCCTAGTGGTCCTAAGCGCGACTGCTACGCTAGAGGTCCTGGGTTCGATTCCCAGGTCGAGAAAAAAGTGTTATTGGGTTTTGCTATGAAATTCTCAGTAGCAGCTCGGAGTTTGGATTTGTGCCCGGTTAGTGGCAATAGGCTCACCCCCTATTACATGGGACCTAAATATACCGGCGAACTGTGGGTGTACATTAGTACACCTCTGCCTGACCCTTCGGGGAATACAGGCGTGATGGTATATTTATTAATATTTATATTTTATGAAACAACAAATTAATAGGTGTATAAAAATCCCACGGAATGGGTCACTCTTGTTTGTAGTTAAAAACGTTTTCGGTATTCAAACCATTGTAAAGAAAATTTCCGTTTCGCACGTAATATTTAACAGTTGCTATTTCTATTTCCGTCGGTTTTGTTTATAGCTTTTTTAAAGATGTAATAACCCAGTCATGGTTAAGGTGCTATAAAGCCATGGTGTCTCGTGCTTGAGGCTAAGGGTTCAATACAGGGCAAGTAACACTGTCATACATACATAAACTCACGCCTTTTTCCCATGGGGGTAGGCAGAAACCACAGAACGCCACCTGCTACGATCCTTACATACTACTTTCGCCTCGTTCACGTCCATACATCTGGTCATACAAGCACGCCGGTTACGAGTACTGCACACCCGACCTTTCTGAAGAACCTGACCAATAAGGTCAGGGTAGGTCTTTCTAGGGCGTCCCCTCCCGGCGTTGCCACTCACATCTGCCATATAAATACCTTTTGTTAGTCGCCTTTCACTCATCCTCTCAATATGACCGAACCATCTAAGCATACCCTTTTGAACCTTTGTCACTGCATCCTCTTTTAAGTCGCAACGTTCTCGTATAATCTCATTCCTCACTCTATCGTTCCTTTTTAAAATTTATAATATGTCCTTTCAAAATTTAGCTTGGATATCACAGACGAGGCGCAAGGAGTATGTTGGGATCGTAGCAGGTAGCGTTATGTAGTTTCTGCCTACCCCCATGAGAAATTGGCGTGTAGTTTATGTATGTATCAGTAATATGGGAAAAGGAAAACATCGTGAGGAAACCTTGGCGCCAACTATCATCACTTAAAACAGTGTTATTTTAATATTACTATGCCTTACGCACTATTGGGTTTTTCAACGCACACACACAGCACAGCACCGATAATTCAAAACCCCATGAGAAGACGTCTTTGCCTGGCAGTCGGCCAAAAATAGGCTGGAATTCTACAAAACGAGCTCGAAAACTTAAAGGCCGGGTCACACCGGATGCGTGGCGTGACGTGATGCGTGACGTGACGTGCATACGCGCGTGCGAGCACTGTCACACCGGCCAAGACCGGTGCAGCACACGTCACGCACGCACGCATCACGTCACGCAGAACTGCTGCACGCAGACGTACTAACGCAAGATCATCCAATAATGCAATAAACATTCGAGAAAAATTTGCAATAGAAATTTTCTAATTTTTGTACTAATTTGAATTTACCATCTATTTCCAGGGTATTCCCAATTCTCTCCCATAATAATAATTTGTAACTTTTTTTTTGTACTCTTTATGTTTGGTGTTGTAGAGACATATTTGCGGACGATTTCTATTAGTTTTTCCTTTAAAATTGTCTCCATTGCGAAAAAAAACACTCGTAAACTGCTTTCTGTTTGTAAATAAATACAACTTTGCGTGCGTGCGTACGTGCAGCAATGACCGATGCGTATGCGTGCGTGCCCGGTGTGGCATCTAACAGGGAGCGCCATATAATACAACGTCATCACTGCACGCGCGTGTGCGACGTTGCCGTTCCGCTACTCACGCGTACGGACTCGGTTTGTGACAAGATGCGGCTCTGCGTGCGTGAGTCACGCGCGTGCACACGTCACGCATCTGGTCTGACACCTTTCTTACAGTTTCATACATTACAACTGGTGCGTGCACGCCACGCATCACGCCACGCATTTGGTGTGCTTTAAGGCCGGGTCACACCGGATGCGTGGCGTGACGTGATGCGTGACGTGACGTGCATACGCGCGTGCGAGCACTGTCACACCGGCCAAGACCGGTGCAGCACACGTCACGCACGCACGCATCACGTCACGAAGAACTGCTGCACGCAGACGTACTAACGCAAGATCATCCAATAATGCAATAAACATTCGAGAAAAATTTGTTACATACTTTAACAATTGAAATTTTCTAATTTTTGTACTAATTTGAACTTACCATCTATTCCCAGCGTATTCCCAATTCTCTCCCATAATAATAATTTGTAACTTTTTTTTGTACTCTTTATGTTTGGTGTTGTAGAGACATATTTGCGGACGATTTCTATTAGTATTTCCTTTAAAATTGTCTCCATTGCGAAAAAAAACACTCGTAAACTGCTTTCTGTTTGTAAATAAATACAACTTTGCGTGCGTGCGTACGTGCAGCAATGACCGATGCGTATGCGTGCGTGCCCGGTGTGGCATCTAACAGGGAGCGCCATATAATACAACGTCATCACTGCACGCGCGTGTGCGACGTTGCCGTTCCGCTACTCACGCGTACGGACTCGGTTTGTGACAAGATGCGGCTCTGCGTGCGTGAGTCACGCGCGTGCACACGTCACGCATCTGGTCTGACACCTTTCTTACAGTTTCATACATTACAACTGGTGCGTGCACGCCACGCATCACGCCACGCATTTGGTGTGCTTTGGCCTTTAAAGCTAATAAACTAACGTTGAACTGTCAAGTTATATGTAAATTATATCTAAATGTTTTAATGCCTTTTCAAACCAATATTTTTCATTTTTCATCATTATCCAAATAGGTATGTGTACCTAATACTTGAAGTAACGGATCAGTAATGGTAATCGTGTAAATGAAGCTTAACTAATCGTTAATAAGCACTCAAATCATTTTTTATTGAATAATAGGTTATCTATATAAACAACTACAACGGTACAAATATCCAGAACATAATACTAGCTGAAGTGTTAGGTACTGTGTGCATCATGAAGTTCTTGCAAGTCGCGCTGTTGTTCACATTTGTCTTGTTGATGGTGGACGTTGCTCAATCCACCCTGAAGCCTGGAGACATCCGACGAAGTAATTATTGTTATTTTCCTTGTTAATTTGATATATAATAAGAATCCCACGAGGATTACCACACAGAAAATAAAAGGAAGGCGGGCGTTTCTACCGCTGTTGGTGGACTGATGGCCCAGGGTGAAGGCGCCCGCCTCTCATCACCAAGTCCGACCAGAACCAATGTGTCTTTTTTAATTTGGTTGGTTGATGTGACTGCGTACGTCAAAGTACCTCTAATAATCCGACGATGTAATTATAGTTATTTCATTGAAACCTTGTTATGTAACAAAGGATACGGCACAGAAAACAAAAGACAGGCGCCTCAAACACTTGGCTATCACGACAGTCGTGATGGCCCCGTGGTTGAGGCGCCCGCCTCTCATATGCAAGTCCGACCAGTACCATTGTGTCTTTTTTAATTATTATGTACTTTCTACATAATAATTTTCCCGGGTTCGATTCCCAGGTCGAGCAAAAAGTGTTATTGGGTTTTTCTACGAAATTCTCAGTAGCAGCTCGGAGTTTGGATTTGTGCCCGGTTAATGGCAATAGGCTCGCCCCCTATTACATGGGACCTAAATATACCGGCGAACTGTGGGTGTACATTGGTACACCTCTGCCTAACCCTTCGGGGAATACAGGCGTGATGGTATATATATATATATATACATATATATATATGTTTGTTTGTTTGTTGTACTTTCTAAGTTAATCTTGGACACCACTGATATCGGCGAAGGAAAACTTTGTGAGGAAAGCTGAACTTGCAATACTTCAATCCGCCTTGAGCAAGTGTGGCGATCATGGCTCGTGCCTTCTTTATATAACAAGAGGCCTTTGTCATGCAGTGTGAGACCAGAATAGGGAGTTTAGTGTCGTGATGGCGGCACAGACCAATAGAAAAAACCAGAATAAAATAAATATTTCCCCCTTAAATATTTATTTTATTCTGGTTTTTAGTATTTGTAGATGCTTGAAATATTCACAGAATATTTAGTTATAAATTCACTTTAAAAATAATCTATTAAAGTAAAATAAAACAAATATTTAAGGGGGCTCCTATACAACAAATGTGTTACAAAAAATGGTACGGAACCCTAAGTGCGCAAGTCCGACTCGCACTTGGCCGGTTTTTGTTGTATGCCACCCAAAAGCCTCGAGCACATGAGGTGGGTACTCTAACTACTGTGCTTATTAACTAATGAAAAGTATTGTTTAGTGGTTGGCGGGATACCCTGCCACACTGATGACGACTGCCCAGGCATAAGCACTTGCCTACATTACGTCGATGGATATCAAAAATGCAGTGTGATTGTGGCTGAACGTCGTGATGGTGATCGCCACCGTCCTATGCGGTATGGATAAGATTTGGACACAAACAGGATGAATAATATTTTCTGGCCGTGGCCATTTTTAACACTTACCTACTGAATAAAACTTACTTATGAAAATATGCGTGTTTGTGATTTAATCCTTAATCTGTTGTATTCCTGTACGTGAACATTTGAACAACACTATTTCTTTTCAAAAAGCATTATATCAGGTGATATAATGCTTTTGTGATCTTAAATGTTAGCCCAGAGTTGAATTCCACCCCCAAGTCCCTAACTTCCATAGTCCTAGCCATTGGCAACCCGTCTATATTACAGGAGTATAGGATAGGAGTGCGCGCGTGAGAGAGTAAGATTGTGACGCACTTTAAGATGTTGAACTGCAAGTCCTTGCTCCAGTTCACCACTCTGTCTATGTCTCTTTGAAGCATGCCACAGTCTTCCACATTACCTATCTTCAATGACAGCTAGAGTTCTTAAGCTACCAGTACACATTTGACGTTTTTAACAACTTCTGGCATATCATCATTTATTGTATAAATAAATTGGATAGGCCCAAGGTTACTGCCCTGACTCACTCCCCACTTGGAAAAATAAGGTTTTGACTTGTCACCACTATATTCTACGCACTGATGCCTACAACTCAAGTAACTTGCGACAAACTTTAGCAGATGTGGGGTAGAACCAACAGCGGCTAACTTTTTGAGCAAAACATCATTATTAACCAGATCGAAAGCTCCAAGCCAGATTTTCGAAGTAAGCGGCATCAGTTTGCCCCCCACTGCCTACTGTATGCACAAGAATAGTCATGAGGCTCAGGAGACTGCTAGTAGTGCTTCTTGCTGGTTGAAATCCGTGCTGGACGTCTGAAAGCTGTATGTAAAATGAATCATGTAACTCGGTTTGAATAATAATCGAAAGAATTTATTGCATTAATATTGTTTATTAATTTAATTAATGAAAATGTAAGACCTACACATAATAAAAAGAAACAGACTAGTAGCAGTAATAAACTGACAGCTAATTACAGATCTTCACTTATAAAAAACAGAATTATACGACATAAATTCAATGTACATTTCAGTAAAGTACAAGAACAAAGTAACATTAAAAATAATACACTACAGCTTACAGCTAGTAAAAAAAAAACAAAACTAAAAGCTAGTTGAACATGATAAGGCAAACATATCAATATTTTAATGTTTAGGTGAAAGCTAACGAAAATGAATTATAATCGAACTTTCATCAAGTTTTCAATGCAATATGAGCTCTATGTCACTGTCTTCATAAATATAATGTTAGTTTTTAGTAGTAGTATCTAGTTTGAAAAGTAAGGCTATGGTTGGATCTAGAAGCTAACATATCACGCCTGTCCACCCCTAACCTAACTTTCCAAACTATTCACAATCACCATAATGCAAAAAATTAAGCGTGACAAAGCGCTCATCAGTTCGGGAGATAGCACGGAGCTTTGAGGGACCCCTGCGCGTATGGGGTGGGGGAAGACAGTGCACCCTCGATACGATAGCGGAAGGTGCATGTGATGTACAGTCAACAAAAGAGATAAGTAGCCATGCCGTCACATACAATAGAAGTTTTTTTAAACTCTGAAGGATGTTTTCAAATAAAACATGACTTAATGAATAGAAAACAGACAGTTCATTAATAAAATTTAAATTAAATTCGCAGACATTCATTAGTTTGGACGGAAATCTCAACTATATCTAACACCCTGGTTACTTATCTCTTTTGTTGACCGTACGTGATCTTGCGATCGTTACACCACTTGGACACTTCGGTCCATTTCGTCTTGTGTTGGATGAACAAGGAGGATCTAAGCTTCTTAAGTGGGAGGAGAAATTGGGGGCTGGCAAAACGGCTGGTCGCTGGGGTAGTGGAAGCGGGGGCCGTTGCCCCCACGGCTTTTTTAGTCTTGGAGGCCTTTTTTTTTTCAACATGGGAAATCGTTAAATGACTTCCCCCGCCCTGGGCGGGGCGGGAGGGAGTGTCAGACTTTTACTGACTAAAACCCATCCATGTTACTTCTTGTGACCGTGTGTGCTCCGTCCAAGTGGGACACACTGCCACAGTATGCTCTACCGTGTGCTCGGGCTGATTCTCGCAATGGTGATACCCGGGCGTTTCCTCCCGCCCGATGAGGTGCAGGAACCTCCCGAAACATCCATGTCCGGTGAGGACCTGCGTCAAGCGGAAGATGAGGGCGCCGTAGCGCCGCTCTAGCCACTCCTCAAAGAGGAGATTTACCGCCTTAATTAAGGCGAGCCTTGCACGGGATGTCCAGGAGGCCTTTTTTTTTTTTTTTTTTATACAGGATAAGTTTTTAACCAGTGCGTAAATTTTTTTTGGTAGTTCAGTGTCAGTAATAGAACACATTTCCGTGTATAGTTAAAAAAAAAAATTAAAAAAAATTTCATCCTTATCCGAGTTTGAAATAAGCAAAACATCCAGGACATAATCTATTCGCCATACTATCAATGAAAACTCGCGGCCGCCGCCGCCGCCCGGGCGCATGGCTGGGGTGAGGGGGTGGGGAATGCGCTAGCGCCGAGCGACAATGAAATATGGTTTTTAAGTAAACATGTTTCGTAAGCGATAACTTTTTTTTTTAGTACTAAGACATATCAAAATAAAATATACGTGTTTAATAAAACGTGTTGAAGTTTATTATGGCAAAATTTACGCACTGGTTAAAATTTTTTCCTGTATATGGGAAATCATCAAGTGACCCCCCCCCCCCCCCCGTCCTGGGCGGGGCGGGAGGGAGTGTCAGAGGAGGCCTGGGAGGAGGATTTTCGCTTCTTCCTTTTATCTGCGATGACTTAGAGCGGGCGGAGTTACGTATGCGCTGCTCTAGGCGTCACCTGCAGCCGATCGTTAGTATATTTGACTGATTGTTAACAGATGTTGAGGAGGACTGTATGTGATCAATGACGATTTTTCTTAGTTCACTTCTTAGTTGCTAAACAGCTGCTACATAAATATATTTTTATTATTTTTCATCATTATCCAAATAGGTATGTGTACCTAATACTTGAAGTAACGCATCAGTAATGGTAATCGCCTAAATCAAGCTTAACTAATCATTAATAAGGACTCAAATCAATTTCTTATTTAATAATAACTTCTACTATAAAACTGCAATTACGGTACAAATATCCAGAACATTATACTAGCTGAAGTGTTAGGTACTGTTTGCATCATGAAGTACTTGCAAGTTGCGCTGTTGTTCACATTTGTGTTGTTGATGGTTGACGTAGCTCATTCCGCCCTGAAGCCTGGAAAAAACCAACAAAGTAATTATATTTATTTTCCTTGTTAATTTGATATATAACAAGAGTCCCACGAGGATCACGACACAGAAAACAAAAGGAAGGCGGGCGTTTTTACCGCTGAGCCATCACGACGGTTGTGGTGGACTGATGGCCCAGGGTGAAGGCGTCCGCCTCTCATATCCAGTTCCGAGCAGCACCAATGTGTCTTTTTCATTTCATATGTACTTTCTGCCTTTCTTACTTTCTTTCTTTCTAACTGCCTCGTTAGCCTAATGGTCCTAAGCGCGACTGCACCGCTAGAAGTCTTGGGTTCGATTCTCAGGTCGAGAATAAAGCGTTATTGTGTTCTTCTATGAAACTCTCAGTAGCAGGTCGGAGTTGGGACTTGTGCCCGGTTAATGGCAATAGGCTAGCCCCATATTACATATATTTTCTAATTAATTTTATATGTAAATCTTGGAACCCACTGTCACCACGTCACAATGATGCTTTGCCTGTGCTTGGTTGCAAACTCAAACAAACCGAACCACCACGAGAGGCGGGTACTTTAATCACTGTACTTATAAACAAATTAAAATTATTTTTTAGATGAAGGCGGGGTACCCTGCAAGTCGAATGCGGACTGCCCACATTCAAGCTTTTGCGTGCATGAAGCCGATGGTTACCAAGAATGCAAAGTGCCATATATTGAACGCGGTTATGCTCGTCTTCGGTTTGGATAAGATTTGGACACAAATAAGAAAAATAATATTCTCAGCCCATAGCCAATTTTAATACCTACCTACTGAATAATACTTACTTGTATGAAAACATGGGTGGTTGTGATTTTTTCCTTTATCTGTTGTGTTTTTCTATCCTGACCCTGGTACCTGAATTATTTTTATGTTTAATAGAGTCATGTTTTAGTAAGTAAAGATGCTGTACTTCATAGTGATCAGCATATTTTTCCATACGTATTTGAACACGTGAACCATTGATTCCAAAACGCAGTGCCAGTGGAGAGCACCATGACAGGACATGCGTCACCTCTTAAGTTACCCGTCGTGCACAACCACCTGCACCATCCAAGGTCCGAACGACACCAATGATAGAGCTATATAGGTTGCACAATACTGGAAGGACAAAAGGAGATGGCTAAATAGAAGTATGGACGCCTGCCCCAGCAATGAATAAACATGATATCTTGTAAAATGTGATGCTGAATAGCTAAATAATATTATATCTTATAAAAAAGTTTTACAAACTTTCTATCTCTTTACAACCCTGAAAATAAAGTCGCACGTCAAAAGGTATAAATAACTTTAATCTGTTAAACATTGCTATGAATTTTTACCTTGGCCTTTGGATGCATTTTATTTGCATATAATTGTATTTTTGAATAGCGACCCACACTAATTTTGCACGGTGATACTTGAGTCTTTATCTACAAAGGGGTGATTGCATCAAAAAACGTGATGCAACAGGCTTTCTAGTTTACGTAACAAAAAATAAAAAATATATAATCACTTCTACCCGGATAAAGACAGTTTTGACAGACAATATTACCAATAATATAACTGACCGAAACAACAAAAACTTAATTATCCTATTACCCTCATTAATTAACTATAATACATTTGAAAATAATGATATCTAAGGCAACCTGTCTGTTTGTCTGTTTTAGCATACCATCACGCCTGTATTCCTTTAAGGGTTAGGCAGAGCTGTACCAATGTACAGCCACAGTTCGCCGGTATGTTTTAGGTCCCATGAAATAGGGGGCGAGCCTTTTTTTTTCGTGTGCCCTTTGCGTTCCGGGGGCGCGGTATCTCTTTCGAACAACCCGCAGCAGGGGGCGAGCCTGTCGTAACAATTATAGAGTTTAGAAGAACAGAAGTCGTTACACGGAAGACATTGTCAAGATTTAAATCAAATGAATGACAAATAAGCGTTAAACGCATTGCTTAAATGGGACGAACTGTTTTCTGGGATTGAAGGCTTCTTTATAGCAATACAGGACCGGACAACGTTACCTAATTACGTTAAAAAAAAATACAAGTTAAAATGCTTTTAATTTTTTTGATCTATGTAATAAATTGAACAAAATGACCGCCATTTTCACTTGTTTTTGTAGGCACTGAAATTGTTTTTCTGTACAAAATGTATGGGAAAAGTTATTGGCGATTTCTGTTATTTCTGTCTCTTGATCCCTAAATGAAATTGGCTCAATGAGTATTAAAAAAAAACGTATTATAGCATTGTTTTGCTAATCATACATTTTAGTCAAAATCTGTAAATGCAGTCAGAATATAAAAAGTCATGGATGGTCTTCTAAAAACGTTTTCCTGTATCTATAACGGTTAAAAAAGGTACTGGCCTTTAGTGACCTGTCTCAAAAATCTACCCTATATATTGTCTTCTAGCCATTGATATGAATTATTTACACGTTGTACTACACGGTTACACGGTTGGCGCTGTTTTATTGATCGCTCTCACCACAGCCACGAAAGGCGCGTTGGGCAATCTCAATACACCTACGAGTGGCTTTATTAGCGCCACCCCATGCGGCGATGCAGTACGTGATTAGTGACAGGCAGAAAGCAAAATATACCCGTTTTAAGATAGGCAGGTCGATAACATGACAGATATTCTTAAAGATATATATGAGATTTCGTACCCATCCATCATCATTAATGTTCGTATGCTCTTTATAGTTAAGATTTTTGTCTATAATAACACCAAAATATTTGATTATATAGACCTGCTGTGCGATTCTCTAAAATGCAAGCTCGAAAACGAGTCTCACTTCGATAACGAACCAACTTGTCATTGGCTTAGTATTCGTTCGCCGTGGTGACGTCACCACGGCGAACGAATATAAACCAATGACAAGTTCACTCGATCACTTTAGTGAGACTCGTTTTCGAGTTTGCATTTTAGAGAATCGTACTACTGTTCCAGTTCCAGCAATGGTAACCTGAAGAAGTTTTAGGTTCGTAAGGTCATATAATATACGAGAAATAGGGTTGGTCCTATTATGCTACCTTGTGGGACTCCGTGTGTGTGAACATACTGTGATCGTTCACTGATGTAGCTATTAAAAAGTTTAACTGAATTCTTCTTATTTCCAGACCCTTTAGCTCATATAAGCGTAGCAGAATAGAAATAGTGTCAAAGGCCTTTGCCAGATCTGGAAAGATGATCAGGCATTCCATTTATCACTGATGTGACTTTCAAGTTGGTTTATCGCTTATTCCGTTGAGTTCCCACTACGAAATACATGCTGATTCGCGGAGAGAAAATCAGTATGGATTTGACAATAAAATAGACATAAATAAGTTTATTTTTTACGTATCTTGGGACCCTGGAGACCCGGACCTTTGAAAAGCGTACTCTGCGCGTTGGATTAAGTTCCTAAGCCAACGCGCAGAGGCCCTTTCGACGATTCTTAAAAGATATGGGACACCAACCGACAGTTATCCTTATGAACTATTATGTGCATTCAAGGACAAAGCCCGGCTGGCGCAGGACTATTGCAGACTATGGAAAAAAGAATAGGATCATGGGTTTGGGTGGCTTAAATGGACTAGTCTCCTGGTACTATGGAAGGACCTGCTCAATCAATGTTTTTATGACACGGATAAAAAAGCAGGGGTCACTTGCACACTCGATAAATGGGCCCCGAAAATGCCTGTTAGCACGGAGTGACGTAGCGACCAGAGGGTAGTACATACTGAGGTACTTGAAGAGTGGAGAGGTATATCACAGCTATCAGGATCGACCCCGAAGTTCGGTAAGATCCCTACCAGCACCTTACTGAAATACTACTTTCCCCCGAGCACGTTTGCTCTTGCGAATCTCTAATCAAACCGGTCAATTAAAGCAAGAGGGAGGTGGGAGGGGGGAACCTCAGTGTTGTTCGTCAGTGTTTACTCCAGCCGGTCAATGAAGGCAAGCCAGAGATGAGGAGCAAGACTTCTCCCGGGAGTTTAGGTCCGTGGGGTCGCTACTGCCCAACAGCGCACCACAAGCTACTCTGCGGATGTTTATTTTGATTATTAGCGTGCTATGTGGCTTGTGTACATGTCCAATGCTATACGTAAATGCTTTAAAAAAAACTTATTTTTAATTTTTTGGTCATTATCCAAATAAGCATGTGTACCTAATACTTAAAGTAACGGATCAGTAATGGTAATCGTTTAAATGAAGCTGAACTAATCATTAATAAGGACAAATCAATTTTGTATTCAATAATAACTTATACTATAAAAACAGCTGCAACGGTACAAATATGCAGATCATTACAGTTTCTAGCTGAAGTGTTAGGTACTTTTTACCATCATGAAGTTCTTGCAAGTCGCGCTGTTGTTCACATTTGTGTTGTTGATGGTTGACGTAGCTCATTCCACCCCGAAGCCTGGAAAAATCAAACAAAGTAATTAAAATTATTTTTCTTGTTACTTATCATTTCTTCCTTTTGTTTTCTGTGTCGTGATAGCCTAGTGGTTGAAGCACCCATCTCTTATTTCCCAGTCCTTACAATACCAATGTGTCTTGTTCAATTAATATTTACTTTCTAAGTTAGTCTTGGACATTACTGATATCGGCGAAGGAAATCATTGTGAGAAAAGCTGCTCTTGCATTTCCTCAGTCCGCCTTCAGAAAGCGTGGTGATCATGGCTCATGCCTTCCTCATATGACAAGAGGCTTTTGCCATGCAGTGGGACCATAATTATTATTGTTTTATAGAATTAATAAGCGCAATTCCTCTACTCGCTATGTTTTTTTTCACCGATATTATGATGTCCAAGATAGACTTAGAAAATATATATTAATTGAAAAGTCACATTGATACTTTATGGTCGACGCTCACTGCCGGCAAAGCACGACAAATCTGCCGTGCCATGGCAGGTTGTGCCTCGGCATGCCGCGGCGTGGCATTCTGCTGAAAGCCTTCGACTTCGCCCCTTAACCGAAATGACCGCTGCACAAGTTTTAACCTTATTTCAACTTGCTTAGCGATCATAATTACTCGACACAAAGTGACTCATACGTTTCGCGAGATGCAGTGGCGTGCCGCGGCATGCCGGGGTGCGTCGCGTCATGCCACAGCATCCCGCGGCACGTCGCGGCATCGTGGTATCAAATAAAGTAACATGAACTCTAAACTTATTAAATAAGATTCAAAATAACGTGATTAGTAATAAAATACTTTGCCATGCCATGTCGTGGCATGCCGGCAGTGAGCGCCGGCCCTTACCCTCCCTCGCTTGCTCGGTTGCGAACGGATAAACCTCGAACATGAGAGGCGGGTACTATAACTACTGAGCTTCATAACTAATTAAAAATATTTTTTAGGTGATGAACTAATACCCTGTAAGAATGATGACGATTGCCCAGGCTTAAGCTCTTGCGTCAACGAAGCTGATGGGCAGCCGAAATGCCATGTGCTTTTGACCGGCCACACTTATAGGCGTCTTTGGCAGGGATAAGATTTGGATACAAACAAGATGAATAATATTCTCTGGCCGTGGAAATTTTAACATCTGCTTACTGAATAAAACTTTCTTATAAAAACATGGGTGATTATGATTTAATCCTTAATCTTTTGTGTTCAACTAGTTCGTTGAGGATAAACAAAAGTGGATTATAATAAGCTTGGTGTATGGCGCGTGCCGTGTGTGTGTTTGTTGGGTGCGCAGGATGCGATTCCCAACAGTTGTGTTCCTGCACGTGGCTAACACGTTAAGTTTTGTCTTCAAACCTCAACGGAACTAATTTAGATACAATAAAATCAATCATGTAACTCCGTTATTATAATAATCGATTGGTTCAGCATAGTGCGTATATATAGGTGCTACTTCCAACAAGAGGCAGTGTTTATATTGACATGACATTTTGCAAATATTTATAGCTCATAATATATTACTGTTCGGGAATAAATACTGTACTTAATTGTTATTCGACCTCGCCTTAGTGTCTTACAAACTTTTGGCTACTAAGCCATTTTTCGTTATCAAGTTCTATCACAAATTCTTACAATTTTCTATTAAAACATTATATTCAAATTAATCTATACTAATATTATAAAGCTGAAGAGTTTGTTTGTTTGTTTGTTCGCGCTAATCTCAGGAACTACCGATCCGATTTGAAAAAATCTTTTTGTGTTGGATAGTCCATTTATCGAGGAAGGTTATAGGCTATATAACATCACGCTACGACCAGTTGGAGCGGAGCAATCAGTGAAAATGTGGCAAAAACGGGGGAACGGGAAAACGTTTTGAGGGCTTTCGTTGCGTGCGCTGCGTAAACGGTTAAAGTTACTTGAAAATAATGTATGAGAGAATTGTTCCTCTTAAATAATACTAAAAAAAAAGTCCGCGGTAGTACATGCCTAACTTTTAAGGTTGACTCACTATAGCCATTTTATGTCCAGAAAATTTGTTTTAAAATAATGCATTATTTGCGAAGGTGTTTTTATGAACATAGTATTAATCCTTATCAACATAAATACGTTATTCATCACAAGTGTTTAATTTTGAACAAAATGGCCCTTTACATCATTTACTTTCAATGAATATCTTAGGAGATATCACAGTTTTAAAATACCTTCACGGTAAAATAATGACTCTGCGAGACATTCCGTAGGTTGTACCTCAGAATGACAGATTATAGGCTACACATAACATCGCGCTATGAGCCACGGGAACGGATCAGTAACCAAAAACCTAACGTACGCGGGTGAAACCGCGGGGCACAGCTAGTACTATCATAGAAGGGAAGTACGCGGAAGGTAGTATGTAAGAATCAAGAATTAGACAGAAACACCCCCCCCCCCCCGGCGCGGCGCCGTGATAAATTCCTAAGCTTGTAGTGCGCCGTGGACTGGAAAAGGTTGGGATCCCCTGGCCTATTGCGCTTAATAATATGTTTAGTGATTAGTGAAAATGGGCCTAAGTTATACATACTTGTTATTATAATGTATACTTAGGTTAAGGTATTTATCTATAGGTCTTTTGTGACTTGAAAATATATGTTTAATTATTATAATAAAAAGTTGGAGTTCCACTGCTGCGTACAGAGGGTGACTTATTTCGATTTATTCCTTCCAAGACGTGATACTGTGCACCGTATATGATATATATGAACCATATATGATATATCGAGAAATACAACATAAATGGCTATGTTTTTAAATGATGCCGTGGCGTCAAAAGGGATTTTTCAGCATATCAACTCATGACGTATTTCTATACCGATACAGCCACGGCATCATTGTAAAACATAACAATTTATGTCGTATTTTTTAACCCCCGACGCAAAAAGAGGGGTGTTATAAGTTTGACGTGTCTGTCTGTCTGTCGGTCTGTCTGTCTGTCTGTCTGTCTGTCTGTCTGTCTGTGGCATCATAGCTGCCGAACGGATGAAGCGATTTCAATTTAGTTTTTTTTGTATTAAAGGTGACCTATGTACGAGTGTTCTTAGACATGTTTGATGAAAATCGGTTGAGCCGTTTAAAAGTTGTGGGGGTGAAAGTAGGGAAGAAAAACCGAATGTCTGTAAATATACTCGAGTGGGGTCTCAAACTTAACAAAATTGACATTATAATAAGTAGGTACCTATAAAAAGTATAAAATAAAAAATTAAATTAAAAATTTAAAAAACCCCCAACACAAAAACCTAAGTTCCCTTTAAAAAGTAAAAAAATAACAAAAAAAATACGTCACGTTGGGGGACCGATGTTGCATTTAGGATACGATCGTCCCGAGCGGTCCCCCAACGTGACGTATTTTTTTTGTTATTTTTTTACTTTTTAAAGGGAACTTAGGTTTTTGTGTTGGGGGTTTTTTAAATTTTTAATTTAATTTTTATATCAATACGTTTGAATGTCCATTGGTAAAAAAAAAATCCCTTGCCATGTTGTCCCAATCTGCGTAGGCCTTTACTCTAGTCAAAAAATCATGGTGTTCGAGAAAAGAAGTTCTTTGTTTGTAATTATTTTAGAATACGCCTATAAATGTTTCTCATAAATAGCATTCGTAACCGACGGGTGTGTGTGGGTTTAGGGGCCACAGGTATTGGGTAACGACTGGCGGGCCCCGGGACGCGCGAGAGATCGGCGGGTGGAGTGTTTCTCGCGCGCTCGTTCAACGCACCTGATTGGTCGTCGAGGCTGATCTGTGATTGGCTGCCACGTACAGTGCAGCCAACATCACTAACTGCCGGATTCTGGGCTACACATTAAGTATCTATACGTTAAGTATATAAAATCGTGCGACTGCTGAGCAAGGGGTCCCGGGTTCGATTCCCAGGTCGGGCAAAAAGTGTTATTGGGTTTTTCCATTAGGAATTTCTCAATAGCAGCCCGGAGTTTGGAAATTGGAGGTGTGATACCCCCGTGCCTCGGAAGGCACGTAAAGCCGTTGGTCCTGCGCCTGATCTCTCTCCAGTCGTGTCGGATTGCCGTCCCATCGGGCTATGAGAGTTTAGGGAAGAGGGGAGTGCACCTGTGTTTGCGCACACACTTGTGCACTATAATATCTCCTGCGTACGTGGCTAGTCTGCATTAAGGTTAGCCGCCGTGGCCGGAGTCGGTCTGGAGAATTACATATAAAATCGTGTACATTTAATATTTTTGGAAAACAAAATTGCTGCTACGAGGTCGGGGAACGATTCTAAAGTGAAGAAAATATTTTTTAGAATTATTGTCTGTTTGTAAAAGCGTCATGCCCGGAGAGGTTATGTACGGTCAACAAAAGTAATAAGTAACCAAGGTGTCAGATACAGTTGAACTTTCCGTCCATTCTGATGGATTTCTGTGAATTTAATTTAATTTAAAATAATGAACTATTTGTTTTCTAATCATTAAATCAAATTTTATTTGAAACCATCCTTTACCCACCGGCCACAGCCAAGCGCTACAAGTATTGTGACGCGACATGAAGCGCGACAAGCTTCGAGATGCGAAAACAAATGGTAGACAACGTATGAAGTATGCCACAGCGACCGGCGACGCTACATGCGACGCCACACGAGGCGCTTCACGAAGCGCGACAAGTAGCGCGACATGTAGCGGCTACAGATTCCCCTAATTGCCAAGTGTGTAACAAACTCGAGGATGTCCAACATTTCGTCGGTCGAATCACGAAAAGGCGCATAAGCGTTTTACAAATTTTACAGTAGAGCCATTTTTATGAAATTGTACCTATAAGTATTGTCATAACTTTACATCTAATACGTTTATTTGTTTGGTACGATATTTATTTAAATGAGTAGTTAACACTGTTTACATATTTAATTATAGTTTTGGTGTGCTGTAGTTAATTATAGAGATATTTAATTTTTTTTTTAAATAGTTTCACTTACGCCTCTTCGCGATGCACCACCAATATTAGTAATTTCATATACGCTCGAATCTTATTGCTTTAAATGAAATAAAAAATCAGTATTCATTAAGACTAACCTTTATTTTAAAGATATTGAACCTGAAAGTAATAAAGAAGAATCACAAAAATAATATCACAAGAATCAAAAGTATTTTCTTTAAATATTCACCGATAATTGAATTGTTAATCATAGGTATTTTTTTTAATCGTGGGGAAGGTTTTGGTAGTAAATAACATGTTCTCTCTTTGCGCAGTTTTCTAAATTGCATAAAGAACCAACCTTCTTTCCAGGTACTACTTTTTTGGTATATGGCGAAATATGTTCTTTACCTGTGTGTAGCAAAGACTTTAGCTTCCTTATATTTATTTTTTCTTAGTGGTTTTGATCTTTTCCTTCTATGGGGGCTCCATCTACTACAAAGTCTTCGGGGGCTAAATTATCGGCTTGTTGTTGTACTTGTCCTAAAATACTTGGCGATGGGTCGCGTACATCAGATAACGTTATGGTTGCATCAGAATCGTAGGAAACATTCTACATATTATGAATTTCACAAGCAGATAACGAGTGAATCAAAGGGTTTGTATTTCTTATAGCATGATTAGCACATGATTGCACATCAAGCAGCGACTCAAAATGAACATCGCACAAAAACACAGGCACATTCAAAGCAGGTAGTCAAAATAGGGTTAGTGCAGTCGGCAAATTCACATGTCTGGTCAATATCATTTTGATTACTTTCAAATAAAGCAGAGTTTGTTAGGGCAGTTTCAGAGGTTAGATGTTTTTCACAGGTAGAGCAATCGTTGACAAAATGGCAATAGCAAAGTAGGCACGAACAACGATGGCAAGCACTAAACACCTCGTCCGTACAAATCAAAAACTCACAGCATTTCTGGTTTTCATTCCTTGTAGCTATATAGGTACACGTCCTCATCAATGTGTGTGTCAAAAAGATTATATTCTATGACATTCAACGTTGTTTCATGGTGCTCATTATCTGGTAGAGATGTCTTACTAACTAAATGATAAGAACAGTGAGCTCCATCTTCGTAATGTTCAATGCACAAGAAAGAAGCACATTTGGTACAAGTGGTCAAAATAGGATTATGGCAATTAACGTACTCGCAGCAATTTTTTGCATCCTCGATACGGTTTTTAGAGGCATGAAGTGAAAGTGGTTCATCTTCAGATGAAGAGGATTCTAATTCTTCTATAACAGTTACTGTACCATTCCACCATTTGCGTTCATATAAAATTTTTTACCTTTGTACCAACCGTAATCTTCTGAACTTTTTGAATTGGCAATAATTCTCGTGTATTGACAACATTTTGAGTTCCGTCGTTCCATGTTACCAATACATTCATTATTTACGAAACTGGCCCTCCAGAAAGTAATGCAGTATGAGGTAGGTATCTAAAAATAACAATAATTGTTACAAAAACATGCTATTTATTCATACAGACAGATTAAACACAACTTCCAAATAGTCACACTATTACTAGAATTATCGTTTTTATTTAGTCTAGTCAATAACACAATCTAGAAATAGAAAAAGTTAACTTTTGAAAAAAATCAAACCTAAATTTACAGTTTTAGCTAGATTCTGCATAAAATAGAAAACATTTTACTTTACCTTGTGACTTGTACACAAAACACACGTAATTAACTCTGAATTCGGGTATTTATTCACTTTTAACAAGTTGCTACGCCTCTTCGTGAAGAAAAAATAATATGCATGATCAGGCGTAACTACCTATATGGCTCTTCGTGATTTTTTAAATTATAAGGAATAGTAGATAGGGCTCTTCGCAACGGTTTATAAGTCCAGTTGCATTGCAGTTTTGGTTATGTCTTTTCGTGACATACTAAAACTTGGCATACAGATTTCGATGGTGCTTTAATCTCAAATCCAAAATTTTGTTGGATGCGCCCCTTCGTGATTCGACCGACGATTTGCTTGTGGAATGTGAAAAGAACAGGAAAGAGAGGGAGATAGTAATGCGGGAACTTAAAGTTAATATGTATGATGTCGGGGCTTTCATTAGAATATTGTCTACACCTAATTCGGAAGGGGCGAAACTGATCTATGAAATGGTTGCTGCATCACTATCTCCCTCGGTTACGCAATAATATACTTAGTTTTTATTTAATATAAGTATGTGTAATAATTAGTTAGATTAGGGTATGATGAGGCTGACGTACCTTTGTAAGGTCTAAAAGCCTCTAAATAAAAAAGGATTAAAAAAAATAAAAAAAAATGTAGCAGCTACAGAATGCGCGCTGTGCGAGTGTGACAAATGTACTACCGTGTATCGAGGTGGCCACAGCTCAGAGCGACACGCGCTGCTACATCGTGCATCGCGCAGTGGACGCATTCAGGCTTCGCGCGACCGAAACAAATAATTTTGTTTTTGACGCGCTTTGCGCTTATAAAAATGATGAATACTGAACAATTTATTAATGAAGTACTGAGTAGACCAGCAATATGGATGTCAAAACATTCACATCATAAATATAGGCATATTATAAAAAAAAAATGGGAAGAAATTAGAAAGCAGAAGAATTTATAAACCAATAAAGCATAGAAACCTAGTACGACTGCAAAAAGTGAGGCAACTAAAACTTTTTAATACCATTTATTACCATTTATTTACCATTTATTTATTTATTAAACATTATGTAGACTTTACAGGTCAACCCAAAGCGTCTACAACAGGTTACATTTAGTAATATACGCGTACAGTTATTTGTTGTTAACATACATGCAGGAAATATTATTATTAAATACTAATGCTTGTCTACTAATAGTGAAATACAGCTTAAGCTAGTTACAATTAAGATCCTTAAAAAAGTCTGCGACTGTCGTCTTAATTTGTACTATTATGACAAAATAAATCAATTCAATATCAATTTAATTTAAAATATGTTTTAATTGAAAAGGATGGCTTGTCGCGTGAAGGGATGTCATAGCAATCCAGGAAAACAGAAAAAATGAGATCAAATTACATTTCACAAATAAGTGATTACATTTAATAAATTATTTTTACCTACGTATCGAACATCAAACAAACAAATGAGGTAATGTTCTAACTTATCTTAATACAGTGTTTCTATTTATGAAATAAATACCCACATTGCTTTCAATTTTGTTCAAAATGTTATATCATCGTACTCAATTAGCGTAAACAGTACCTAGGTACATAAAAAAATGTGTACCTACTACTTACGCTATTGAATACGATATAACATTTTACCAGTTTCGAGAAACGAATTTGGCATTAGGTAGGTATTGACAACTTATCACAAAATCATTTTCTTTAAGATAATAAAGTTGTTTTTTTAGTTTCGTGTTCAGTAGGTTGCACCTACGTAAAAAAACATTTTTCACCTGAAAGCCCGTAAAAGTATGAAGGGAAAATTTAAATAAATTTTTGGGTGTTGTTTGTTTAAGGCAATACTGTGCCGCTTTTAATAGGGCCATTTTAATAGTTTAGCCGTTCTCTAAATACGTCCACCGTTGACGCTGTGGCTGCCGCAACTGCTCGAGTTGTGGCATACCACTGCAAATCGTGTCGCTGTCGCATCTCCTGTCGCAAAGCGTGTAGCGTCGCCAGAGACTGTGGCCAGTCCCAGTGACAAAAACACTTCTAATATATGTCTTCTTCTTTATCGTATGGGCAGTAAGGTCTAACGACCCCACACACCCTAGTGTCAGAGTTTCTAAACCGCCTCAAGGGTCTCTGACGTGGTTACCGATGTCAGTGACATCCAAGATAAACTTAGAAAGTACATATGAATTAGAAAAGTCACATTGGTACTTGCCCGTGCCTGGTTCCGAACCCACAACCAATATATGTGACGTGCAATATATGTGTCTAATATATGTGACGGCATGGGTACTCTTTTGTTGACAGTACGTTAGCGCCTTGGTTCATTTGTTTGCGAGCCAAAATATTCTTTACGAATCGATGATTTTAGATAATCTTTTTTTTTTGCCCGCAAAAGACAGATTACAAGGGCGAAACAGCGATAAACGCAGGAAGCACACCAGCCTAAAACACATTTTACTTCAAACTTCAAATAGCCTTTTAAACAAAGGGTTGGCACAAATTAGGGATGATTAAAGATAGCCCAAAGCTCGCCTCGGGGCAAACCCATTCATTCCTTTAATAAAGACTTCGTGAAAATTCTGGGGACGGAATGCTATTAACGTGAACTTATTTTTAATGATTAATTAGAGTCAAATGGATAAAGCGTTTTTCGCAACAAAAATCGTAGAGAATAGGTTTTTTTCTCCGTCTCTGTGTCTAAAACGGGTATTGTAGATGTGGGCGAAATATTGTCAGGCGCAAATGGAATGAGGCCGGTCAGGGCAGCCGCATGCACAGTAACTGCTGGGCAACAGCCTCTTGGCAAAGGGTGTTAGCAGCTTATCACTCAGCCACTGCGCTAACCGTGACGTATAAATAATAAAAAGGTTTTTTTTTATTAAATAAAGCGTTGCCCCACACTACGAATTTTTGCCTGTGTCTTGGGTGCGTTTACAAACATATAAATTCACATACACCAACAGGCAGACACGGATCAACTATCTGTAGGGCATAAAAATATTTTACTCTGTGCGAGAATCGAACCCGCGACAAGCAGCCCAGTAGCCAACCACTCAGCCACTGCTATTGTATTGTACGGCTATTGTTATACCTACATGTTTTAGAGACTATTATCTAACTCCTTGACATACGAGTAGATAAACAGACTTTTACTAAACTCATGAGAGACTTCAAAAAACTAGGTCTGTCCAACGAATGAGGTCAAATGGTCAAGGTCGGCAAGGTCAAGCATGGCAAGCGAGGTCACTTTGTTGATAAAATATTACGGCACTGAGCCGGGTACAAGCGCGCGTTATAAACGTACCGAAAACTCAGATCAATTTTGAAATAGATAATATCAGTTTCTGTTTCTGATGGTTGATGGGCCGTAAAGTTCTCGAATAAGGACCACGCCAGCGCAGCGTAGGACGTCCACCCACAAGGTGGACGGACGACCCGATTAATGCCGCAGGAAGACGCTGGTTGCAGGCCGCTTCCAGCCGGTCGTTTTGGAAATCTATGTGGAAGGCAGGGCTGCTAGATTGTATAATTGGATACAAAATCTGTATAATCGGACGGTGTATTGTATCCATGATCATTTCGTATAATACGATACAAAAACATACGGAATGAAATGGAACGTGAGTTCACTTCTTGCTTTTTTCAAAATTGACCTCTCATCTGTATGAGATGAACAGAGATGCAGATAAAGTATTCCCAACGTGACAACTATGATACAGTGAAGTCTCGTGTGAACTCGTGTGGCCATAGTTCCTGATTGTGACTGCTTGCGTGGGTTGGTTCAGGTTTAGTTCGGTAGTTTGTGTAGGTTTTTTATTTCATAGTTGTCAAGAAGTTATCATCTGAGCTTTGCTTTGCTTGAGATTACAAGACTATTCAGTTAGAGATTATAAAAGTAATCAGCATTAAAGTACAGGTAAATATGTCCGTTTTAGGAAATTATGAAGAAAAATCGATTTATAGAATAGTTTTGTATAATGCGATCAAATTTTGTATAATTGCAGATACTAATAGGTATAGTCGCGATTTATTTGCTGGAAGCCCTGGTGGAAGGCCTATTTCGTATGTGGATGGCGTATGTTGAGGTCCTGCAACTTTTTTTTTACCACCTGTGCCCGAGACTGTGTGAGTTTCCATCTCCTGTACAAGATAAACACCTTACAACTTACTTGGATGTTTTTGTGTTCATTAATTTTCATAAAAAAAAAACATAATTATATTTAATTAAAATCCCCTTGGTTTTTAAACAAAAAATAAACCGATTCAGGTTAAATTTATATCTGAAAGTATATCCTTTTTAATAAAGCTATATAATTTAAAATATAATAAAATAAATATACCATCACGCCTGTATTACCCGAAGGGTTAGGCACATAGAGGCAGAAGTGTACCAGTATACGCCTACAGTTCACTGGTATATTTAGGTCCCATGTAATAAGAGGCGAGCCTATTGTCATTAACCGGGTACAAATCCTAACTCCGAGCTGCTACATGTTAGCAGCGCCGGACTCGTAATTGTGCCTATCTTAAGTGGAGGCCTATGTCCAGCAGTGGACGTCGTCCGGCTGATATGACGATGACGATAAAAAGGCCCAGTGGTTAAGACGCTTGCCTCTCATCTATAAGATTATGGGTTCGACACCGGACAAGTACCAATATGACTTTCAATTCAAATGTTTCTAAGTTTATCTTGTACATCTCTGATATCAGTGAAGGGAAACATCGTGAGGAAACCTGGTCTTACTCGTGTAATGAATATAAATCTGTAATCGCCAAACCACTTTGAGCAAGCGTAGTGATCAGTGCTGGTGCTTTCTCTGTTTGAGAAGAGGCCTTTGCTCTGCAGTGGGACAATAAAAGGCTAGTATTGTTTATTATTTATTTATGTTCCGTCCAAGTACATATTGTATTAAATTGAATTTGACAAAGTAGTTATTATAATAACAACTTTGTCAAATTGATTAACTGTAATTGGTTTATCGATTGTAAATTAACAAATAAATAAAGACTTGAAACTGAATAAATATTATATGTGAGAGCGTGTATTTTTCTATTATAAAATCGATCAAATTTGCGATGCATTTACAAGGCGCTGCCAAAGTAAAGCCTCTGAACCAAAAAGATATCGGCTTTTTTTATACAACTGAAGTTGGCAAACAGATGGAGGGAGGAGGGATGACACACATGTGACCAAAAGAGTAATAAATATAAATGTGGATGGATGGAGGGGAAGAGGGAGGCCAAAGAAAAGATGGATGGATTGTGTGAAAAATGATATGAAAGAAAAAGGAGTGAGTGATAGCATGACGGCTGACAGGATGGTATGGAAGAAAAAAACGTGTTGCGCCGACCCCAAGTAACATGGGATAAGGGCAGGAAGATGATGAAGGTTACAAACAAGCTAACGGCCCGCCTGATGTTAAGCGGTCACCGCTGCCTATGGACACTTGCAACACCAGAGGCATCGCTCGTGCGTTGCCGCCCCGTAAAAACCTCAAAACTCCTTTCTTGAAGAACCCCATGCTGTAGTCTCTTAGGAAAACCTTAGCAGGGAGCGCATTCCACAACCTAAGCGTACGAGGGAGGAAGTTCCTCTGAAACCGTACAGTACGGGACCATTTGCCATTTGGCTTATGTAAAACTCACGAAATTAACTATTGTTTGAAGTCTGTTAAAAAATCTATCAGTAATAAAAACATGAAGACAAACTGCTACTAAATACCCAATCATGTAACACCGTTTTAATGATCGATTAGTACAACATGATTACTGTGGTTTGGTAAGTAATTTTTTAATGGCATTTCAATTTATGGGCCCAAATCTTTGCACATTTTCATGAAATTTTATAAAAAGTTATAGCTAAGTGTGAGGGAAGATACACTGTACTTCATTGTTGTGCGTGCGGGGTATTTAAAAGCCGTTTGTATCGAATTCAAAATTTAAATTTAAATTTCGAATATCGTAGTAAACCGCTTAAAGAGAAGAGGTAAAGATTGTTTGAGGTTTTGTGGTTGTTTGAGGTAATCTCTGGAAATACTGGTATATTCATAAAAATCTTTTAATAATAGAAAGCCGGATAAAAACACCGGCAGAAACTAGTTAATCACACTAATATTATAAAGTTGAAAGTTGTGTGTTTGTCTCTTCATTACGCTCAAACGGCTGAACGGATCTGGATGAAAGGCACTGAGATAGATTGTGGTCTGGAATAACACAAAGGATACTTTTTATCTCGGAAAAATGTACGGTTCCCGTGGGGTGATATATCAAGTTTGACGCGAACGAAGTCGCGGGTAGAAACTAGTAATTAATAAATATTAGTAATTTACAGCTGTTACGGAGTCCCATCAGACAGTGGCGTTAGTACTTGATGATGAAGTATTTTACAAACATAATGTTTACCTTACTGATCCTAATGGCTTGTGTTGCTGCTTACCACATAAGGGCCGGCAACAAATACAGAAGAATTGACGACGACGGTGTCGAGAGGTACCTAAAACTTTCTGGTTAGTACTATGTATAAGTAGTAGTATATTTTTTTGTGAAGGAGCTCTTCTGGGGAAGTACTACCACCATACTTATTTCAGCCGCAAAGCAGCGTTACAGCGTTACTGTGTTCCGGTTTGAAGGGTTTGAGGGCCGGTGAAATTACAGGCACATAAACATGAACTTTGTCTCTGGGATGGCAAGGCATTTGCAAGGCCTCTGGTATTGCAGGTGTCTATAGGTAGAGGTGACCACTTAACATATGGTGGGTCGTCGGCTAGTTCGCCATCCAACGATGTATAAAAAAAGATGTGTAGCTAGGCCGGTACCATTTACACACACACACACCCCAAACACACACGATAGGGTCGTTTCGCCGGTTAGGCGACCACCTTCAGTAGGCGACCATTTGACGGACTAAGTTTCTTTAAATCAAGAAAATAGCATTTGTAGAGGTAACATACATAAAAAATAAATCTAACGTGCTTTATAAATGATTATGAAATAAGAATTTGCAAAGTTTGAAACAAATGGGTTAACCCAGAGCCGAAAAAATATTGCTCAGTGCGCGTCTTGATTCCGTGGTGGTGGAAGTGCCGCAAGTTTGAAAAAAAAATAACTCGGCGCGCGGCGCTCAAAGGTAAGTTTTAATACTTATTTCATGTTTTACACACCAGTTTCATACTTAAATTGTACAATCGATAAGTATGGGTTATAATTTAGTTGTATTTTGCTTTTTTTAAACTTATTATTAAGATAAAATCAAGTGGTCGGTAACCGAAATGCTTATTTATGAAAAACGTTAGATAGCGACCACATGGTCGCAAACCGACGAGATCAGCATTATTTTGTTTTGATTAATATGATCCTAATGCTTCATAAAGGACTGGTACAATTTTGAATGCAGTATTGTAAAAGGTTTTCCTTGTAGTTCTTTGGTAAGCGACCACCAGTTTCTTTGTAAGAAGTTTGTTTAATTTACCTACAAACTTTGGCGCTAAACAGCTAAACAGCTGGTCGTAAACCAAAGTAAGCGAAATAAAGACGTTGGTTTCCGGCCAACATAATTTAGTATGAGAGAAATAACGGCCGCTTACAACTAAATATTACTATTTTTCAGTTTAAAACAAAATTTAGTCATAAAAAGCAAACTACATATATATTTTTTTTTTTTTAGATGGAGCTCCCAAATAATTTGGTGTCAACTATTATAATTTGAATAAGAAAAGCGGAATATGGTTCCTAAAATATAAATTTATTTATTTTTTAATATTGATTGATGTTGATTATTTTTAAATGTTATGCTACTGTATATTACTGTATATTAAGGATATTGTTAGACCAATGATTGTTGATTCTATTACAACTAGTGACTAAGTCTCTACAAAATGTAAGATTGTTATTTTTTAATTTATAAGAAAACATTAAGTACACCAAATTGTTACCATTTTTATTTTTATGAACAGGCAAAAAATTAAAATATATTTAAAGCGATTATAATTGTTTTATTGACATATTTTTCATATTAAAATAGCGGTCGCAAACCAGCTCACTGGTGGTCA
The DNA here is from genome assembly GCA_932526535.1 of Caradrina clavipalpis. Lineage (NCBI taxonomy): Eukaryota > Metazoa > Arthropoda > Insecta > Lepidoptera > Noctuidae > Caradrina > Caradrina clavipalpis. The sequence continues at coordinate 2,067,987 of OW052096.1, forward strand.
TAAACTGACAAAAATGGTCGTAAACCGACGTTTTCGCTATATTTTCACATTTTCAGCATTTTATAAATATTTTTGTATGAATGTATGTTATTTTTTGTTTTTGTATCCAAACTACATTATATTTGGGACAAATTCACATTAACATATACTATTTTGCGTGTAAACAACATTTTTTTTTCCTCATCTGAAGTGGGCAACCCAGCTAACTGGTCGCTAACCGGCGAAATCACCCTACTTCTATTTATTATAACATTAGGAATACATATAACGGTAGTTATTTTATTATAATAATATAATGACATGACTGCATTTTGCTGTGTAATTGGATAAGAGTCTTTATTGCTTTATATTTATCGTGAAATAACGGAGCTTATTATACGCTCACATTGAAATTACGATACCGTTGAAACGATACTTTTCTAATGTTATATAGAATAGAGTATAGTTTGCCTTGAAGAAAATGTGGCGTTAAAATGTGAGAAGTTTATTTTTTGTCATCTACTCAAATAAACAACATGCCGGTTTTGCGCCATTTCCCGAAGGGTAAGGCAGTGGTGTACACCCACAACTCGCCGATATATTTTAGGTCCTACATAATAGGGGGCGAGCCTATTGCCATTAACCGGGCACAAATCCTAACTCCGAGCTACTACGAGAATTGCATAGAAGAACCTAATAACATTTTATGTTCGACCTAGGAATAAAACCAAGATCTCTCGCGTAGCAGTCGCGCTTTGACCACTAGGCTAACCAGGCAGTTATTTTTTATCATTCACTGGAACACAACGCGCTTTTGAAGATTTAGATAAATTTTATTCTCAGAGCTACAGAATATGCATATAAAATTTCTTAAAAATCGTAATGGTATGGTAGGTGACTAAAATTGTGACACGAGAATTTTATAATGTATAAGATAGTTGTACAAATAATTAAACGAAAGATTCTTATTTCAGAATCAGCTGACTTGTTTCATCAATCGCCAACAATTCCGCCAACTCCGAATTTTATGCCTCAGCAAAAGTACTGCGAAACTAACGCCGATTGCTATAATATGTCATCAAGATGTCGATGTGCAGTAATGAATATCGGACCAAAACAATGCAAGTGTTTGGTCTACCGAGTCGACGATTGGGGTCAATATAAAAAAAATTATATCAAAAATTTGGTTGTAGTAATTTAATGAAGTAAATACGAATTCTGAATATGGAAATATTCTTTACGTCACATAATTGTATGTTTTAAAAAAAAGTTTTATGTATGTATAGTCGTGTTATTTTTAGCGCTAAGTGGCGTCGCGTAACATTATAAGATTTTTCTTTTCAAAACTTTTTTATTATAATTAACCAATAAGTATGTGCAATAATTGAAGCAACGCATCTGTAATGGTAATTGTGTGAATGAAGCTTAACAAATCATTTACATGGACACGAATCATTTTTTATTCTATAATAACTTATACTATAAAAACAGCTACAACAACGGTACAAATATCCAGAACATAATACTAGCTGAAGTGTTAGGTACTGTTTGCATCATGAAGTTCTTGCAAGTCGCGCTGTTGTTCACATTTGTCTTGTTGATGGTTGACGTAGTTTATTCCACCCTGAACCCTGGACAAATCCGACGAAGTAATTATATTTATTTTCCTACTTTATTTCTTCTTTTTGTTTTCTGTGTCGTGATGAACGAAAAAGGCATGAACATAGGTCACCACGCTTACTCAAGACGGCTTGTGGATTTCAGATTTGTACTTATATTACAAGACTTAAGTTGAAAATCTATTAAAGATTTCTAAGCGTTAGCGACTGGAACGAACGAAAACGCTATGCAATCTTCATTAGATCTTCAACTTAAAACCAAGCCCATAAAGTTGAAGATCTATTAAAGCCTACTCAGCGTTTGCGTTTATAGTTTGTGACTTGGCTAGGGGGGCAGGCTTCCTTCCGATGTTTTCCTTCTCATATATCGAAGATAAACTTAAAAGTATACACGGTTATTTTAAATCGTTCTGGAGCTGAAACACAGAAACTCTAGTCGAGTAATCGGTACAAAAGTCGTTGTATTTTTTTTCAAGACGTCTCTAAGACCTTGAGCATTTATCTTTTTTTTTTAAATTTTGTGTTAAATGTTGCTAGCGCTTCTGTCTGATCGATGAATGGATTTTTCAAAGGCTACCGTTCGCATGCGTAGTCGATAAGGTTTACATACAAATATGAATTGACTGCAAGGAAGCGTTACTTTGAGTTCTCACTATTTCACAAATTAAATTTTAGTGTTATTTTTTTAAAATAACAGTGTCAATTGTTCTGTTACTATGTTAGAGCTTATGGCTTTCGGTTCCATAACGTTGTAAAAGTAAGCGTGTATAGTAATTGAAAAGTCACATTGATACGTTACCCGTGTTCGGTTGCGAACCCGCGGTGGATGCTTTAACCGCTGGGCTTTATAACTAATTAAAATTATTGTTTAGATGACCGGGAACCTTGCAAGAGTAATCTGGACTGTTCAGGCTATGCACGATGCGTATTTATATCTGGAAAACCCAAATGCATACCTTTTTTGTTCCGAAGAGAAGGCCACTTAGATAAGATTTGGACAATCTAAATTATATTTTCTCGCCGTGGCGTAATTATATTTAAGAGGTAGTAACTATCTAATAAATAAACACTTACATAAGAAAACATGGGCGGTTTTGATTGAATCCTTAATCTGTTGTGTTTCTGTACGCGGCCATATTTATTAACCCATATTAAGTGAGTTTATATGTTTATAAGCGCACGCACGGTACAGCGGGTCTGTGGACGGCGAGCAATGGGTAGCTCACTGTCCGTACGTTTACTAACGACAGACCGTGTTCAAGGCGCGTTCGTGTTCCACGCGCGCCTCAATGAGATGTCAGCAAACTTGGAAGGGGCCACTAAGGGCCGATGCCTGCTGGGGCTGCGGGTTGTTCGAAAGAGATACCGCGCCCCCGGAACGCAAAGGGCACATGAACATAGACGGGTTTTAGTCAGTAAAAGTCTGACACTCTCTCCCGCCCCGCCCAGGGCGGGGGAAGATACTTGATGATTTCCCATCTATAAAAAAAACCCACGGTACAGGAGAAAGTCCTAGTGAGGGGTAAAGATAAAAAAAAATGTAAGTGAAGCAGTGGTACCCCATCTCCATCACATATTGAGTGAAGGTACGGTACCTCAACTCATAGTAAATAGAGGAGCAGTCGGCGATGGTGCACGTTTGCTCAGAATTAACGTATTCAATTAAGAAATGAAAACTATAAGGAATCTTCGAGGTACAGGCTCTAGCAGAGAGTTTCCCTTCTCAGCTGATGTTTTCTGATGATCAGCAGTATCAGCGTTAATTTCCACATACGCATTATAATATTTGAAATCCTCGTTTCCTTGCTCTGTCTCCTGGCTCCCGTCTGCTGCACACTTCGTTGCAAGTATGTAAAAACTATACAACTTATATGAAAACTCTCATATAAGTTGAACGACAGCAAGATCGTCATTTATGTAAGGAACCACTTAGGTACTGATCTTCAAACAATCTAAGTAATCGAACCGATCGTTTTACCATCGTTGGCCTGGTTCTAAGCGCGACAGCTACGCTAGAGGTCTTGGGTTCGATTCCCAGGTCGAGCAAAAAGTGTTATTTCGTTTTTCTATGAAATTCTCAGCATCAGCTCAGTCTTTAGATTAATGTCCGGTTACTGGCAATTAAATAGGCTCGCCCCCTATTACATGGAACCTAAAAACATGAACTGTGGGTAAACATCCCAAGTAACAAAAGCTTCTATAACCAAGGCGTTTTGTCACCAATCAGTGTTATAGTAGGCCTGTAATGGTAACCATTATGACTGCCTGTACTATAAAGGTTTTTAACAAAGCGTTTTGATTCTATAAGATAAAGAGCATTTAAATTCTATAATTAAGCTCTTAGAACGCTTACAGGACCATACAAAAGAATCGTTAAAGTTTTGCACTATAATAGATATGAATAAAGTGATTATGGTACTATTTAGTACTATTGAAGACCTTACCGACCCTTACATGTATCTATTTTGCACTAATAATGCGTCAAAATTACTTTTATAGTACTAGTTTTGTAGTAGTATCAAAAACATAATTACAGGATTAATCTGCACTATGAAAGCACCTTGCACAACTATTATGTAACCTTTTAGCTTTTTAAAAGCTCCCTCAGCATTGCTATGGGGCTAGTTATGTAAAAGTCATGAAAACTCTTCTATAGTATTAAATATCACATAACCATTCTAAATAGCACTATAAGTGAGTCTGTCACTAAAGCGCACAAATGTCACTAAAGCGTGACATAAAAGGATTAAAATGAATAATTAATGGACTAATTACATCTATACTAGCTTTTCAGAATCGATTATATTGACTAGTATTTCATTTAAAATGGTGACACAGCTAATAAAGGTTTAATAGGTAATGGATTTAAAATCTCTGCGTCGGTATAAAGTGAGTGGTAGTTATAAAAAAAAGGTGAAAAATCGATATACACAAGCACTATCATCGATACAACAAGCAAATGTAAATACTGGTCAAGCGGGTCCAGAAAATATAGCACATGGTTCTGTACAAAATATTTGTTTTGTACCACAACAAGGCTGTAGCAATACTATAATCGAAAATACTATAATCCCAGCTTAGCATGCTCAATTCAGAAATCGACTCTAAGCGTCAACCTTTAACGTCAGAATGCTTCAGCTAGGCTGCACTACAAGTAAATGGGTACCAAAATGAAACAATATTCTTTCGCTATATATTTCTTATCAAAAATAATAAATCAAACTACTACGAGTAGTTACGTAAGCATCTTTCTTTTGATTAACGTCAGGCTTGCGTTTAAGTATTCCCTCCCCCACCTGATGGCAAGCGATGGTAGACACGACGGCATATTTCATACCTTGGCTTGATGACTTCCAGATTGCTCATCAGAAATCACCGAAATCTACTTTTTATCTGTAGCATTACTGAAAGCAAAATACACTTGTATTACCAACGTTCTGTGCCTACACAATCTATACTTATATTATAAAGACGTAAGATTTGTTTGTTTGTTCTCCGAAACTACTAGACCGATTTTAACCATTTTTTCACCAATATATAGCTACATTATTCCTAAGTAACATATGCTGTATAACATCACGCTAAAACCCATGGGAGCGGAGCATTAATGAAAGACATAATTTATAATGGATAAATAGACAAACCGGCCAGCATCCTAAACATACCGCTGAATTGAGGGTGTATATTGGTACACCTCTACGGGGAATACAGAATACAGGCATAACATAACACGGCATGTTGTGTGATGTTGTAGGTGAATATATAAAAAGATATATAATATGCTTAACCTTTAGTCAGCCGTCTAATCGGATGCAGTTGAATACCAGTGTTTTACATGAAGCGACTGCCTATCTGCCCTCCACAACCCAGTAACTGGGCAACACGATAACTCTTGGTTGGACTAGTTGTCAGACTTCTTGGCTTCTGACTATCTGTACCGACTGTCAAAGATCTACGAAAGACAGCGGGGGCTTTACGTACTTTCCGAGACACGGGGGTGTCACACCACTAACTTTCAAACTACGGGCTGGTACTGAGAAATGCCTATTGGAAAAACCCAATAACACTTTTTGCCCGACTTGGGAATCGAACCCGGGACCCCACGTTCACCAGTCGCGTTTGCGACCTCGAGACAACGGGGCAGTCGGAATAAGATAAATATATAATATAAATAATATGTAAATACCTACAATAATAGATAAAAAATATTAAATAAGAGATCAAAATTTCTTTACTGTGTATTCAATCTTCTTATCATATCATCAGTTATGTATGCAACGGTACTATTTTTAGGTTTCTTTGATTTTTTAGATTTTATGGTACATACACTCGCAGTTGTAGTAGTTTGTGTTGTAGTAGCTTGTGTTGTAGTAGTTTGTATTGCAGTAGTAGGTTTTATTCTAGCTGCTTGGAGAGGTGGGTGTGTTGCAAAGCGTTGGAAGTCTTGTTCTATGGTTCCAACACCGTAAAATTGACATCCACATATATGTTGCAAATTTATGCAAAAACAAGGTGGGTTGACATCTCTTATGCAGTCATTGTCAGTGCTACAGTATGCAACTGAAAAGAAAATTAATATTTGGGAAGCGGTCGGCAATTTTGTATGTAGTTGTAGATCTCTTTGTGAAGGAGCTCATCTGGGGAAGTACTACCACCATACCTGACGACACGGTTTGCGCGATGGCCCGGCTATCAACAGCTGCGCTGCTTGGCCTGGGTTCGATTTCTGCACGAAATAAATATTTGTATGACCTAAAGATTTTTGTTCCGGGTTTGGCTGTTTGTGTATGTGAGTTTATGTGTTTGTAAATGCATCCACGATACAGAAGAAATTACAATTGAGGCAATGTTTAAAAAAAAACAAACTAAATCTATTTCTGCCGCAAAGCAGCGTTGCTGTGTTCCGGTTTGGGGGGTTTGGGTGCCGGTGAAATTACAGGGTCATGACATTTCAGCTTTGTCTCTGGGATGGCAACGCATCTGCAAGGCCTCTGGTATTGCAGATGTCTATAGGGAAAGGTGACCACTTAACATCAGGTAAGAAAACGGCTTGTTTGCCATCCGAGAACCTTAAATAAAATGTTTTGTATGGATGGCCAACATAATAGATAGATCTCCTGATGTTGAGTGATGCTTCTACCTTCCACCAAAGACATTGAACGGACGTTGCCATTGCAGAGACACAACTAAATTGTCTCAACAATGATAATGACATAATTAAAACAAAACATAATTATACTCACTGTTAGGATCGGGAAATTTCGAAAAAAGTAAATCATAAAGGAAAGCCTTGACCCTAGATAGTAGCACAATCCTACAAAATAAAACAACTAAACCGAAAACCTTCATAGCCGCATTTAGAACATAAACAACGGCATTGAACACCACATACTTTCACTTATATTTATACAGTAAAAAAATGATTATGAAAACATGACTGTTAGAGGCAAAATCAATTTGTTGCTACAAACTTTACATAGCAGTTTATATTGTTTTACAAACTTATTTATAACAAAGGCACGAGTACGGTCTACAGACAAAAAAAAAAAAAATTGGACACAAGCTTTTGCTCGCGACTTTGTGCGTGTAAATGTCCATTATCGCAGACACAGACAAAAAGTAACCTATGTCCTTTTTTGGGGTTCAAATTCACCCGTACCAAATTTCATCAAAATTGGTTCACTGGTTGCAAAGCGTTGAAAGCTTCTACGTCCGCAATAACCGAGAATTGTGCAGACGAAGTCGCGAGCAAAAGGTAGTATGTAAACAATCAGAGTATTTGTAGATAGACCGTGATCCCAAAGCCACCAGATTTTTGTTATTTTAGCATGGCTGAAATGTTGATAGCATACAGAAGAAGACTATGTATGTACTTACAAGCCAAATCCCACTACCCAACTCCATTCAACCCTAGGAAAACCTACTACTTGGATGTAATTTCCTATATGGAAAGCTATGTGGAAGAACAACATAGGACGTCCAACCCACAAGGAGGTCACACGACCTGATACCGCAGGAAAACGTTGGATGCAAGCCACATCCAAAAGGTCCTTTTGGAAATCTAAGGGGGAGGCCTATGTCCAACAGTGGATGTCCTACGGTTGATATGATGATAAAGCACCCAAGTAGCCACAGCTAACATAACCAGGTAACATGTGGGGATTATAGATCCCCACAGACACCCAGTCGGAGTTCGACCTTGGGGTTTTGGACCAAAATCAAACTAAGGTAGATTATTAGTCATCATTTTAGTTTTAAGTTAATACCTACTATGTTGCTGTGCCCTAATAGGGTCCATAATTGTACTTTAGCTATAAGCCTATTGTAACATCTTTATGCACATTATGGAATGCAAATAAACTATTATGAATATGAAATATTATAATCAATTCAATTTTTTTTATTATAATTTTTATAAATAATTCTTTGTTAATTAATGTAATTGGACCTGTGCCGTTTAGTTAACTATAAATAAATAAATAGAATGTCGTAGGTAGCGAAGTTATATTGATGTACCGCCATGATGGCGGGTTAAATACAATTTTATTATATTTGTATACCAATAAACCCCAGTTTAGATTATTAACAGACTGGGTTTTATATTTTTAATAAAGCCGTAAAGGTTTAATAGCGATGCAATAAGAAGAATAATATTTTTAAACGATTTTAGTAAGAGGCAAAACCTTTTAATAAACTATTTTAAAACCCATTATCGGGAAGATTCTAGTCAGCCAAAATTTTTAATGGGTTCCGACTGTTACTGAACAGAATTCTAGACTACTAGAATAGTTATTTTCTTTTTAGTTTCTTTAAAGTTCATATTTCACGCAGTATTTTTTTAAACTTTTTTATATGCTTATTGTCTAGATATAATTATGTGGGATTGTATGACCGAAAATAGATTATCTTCTTCTTACACATTACATTATTTTATTTCTCACAAAATCTAGTTAGTTTGCATCGAATCAGTAGGTACACACCTATCTTTTCTGTCAACTTCAACAGTTTGTCTAGAAATACATCATCTGTAAAAATTTCAACTGTCTAACTATCACGGTTCATGAGATACAGTCTGGTGAAGACAGACAGACGGACGGAAGTACAGCGAAGTCTTAGTAATAGGGTCCCGTATTACCCTTTGGATACGGAACCCTTAAAAAAATATCGGTTACTTTTAGTTAGCCGTTCCCACATACGAGTATATTTATAAAATTCTCGTGTCACAGTTTTCGTTGCCATACTCCTCCAAAACGGCTTGACCGATTTTGATGAATTTTTTTGTGCATATCAAGTAGGTCTGAGAATCGGCCAACATCTATTTTTCATATCACTAAAAAAAAAAAAAAAAATATATGGCATAACAACGTTTGCTGGGTCAGCTAGTACGAGTATATTATGCTTTTTTGGTTTGTGAGTATATAATAATTACATGCTCCATCGGAGGATGCAAACGATAATGTTTTCTTTTAAATTATTCTCATGTCGGTAAGTATAGTACACTTGTTTTCAGAAACAAATTGACCGACGCAAATTTAATATGCTACCTGTAACATTATAGTAGGAAAGGAAGGCCGAGATAAATAAACGTTATATAACAAGTACTTTGTCCAAGCATTATTTCTGCCACTGTTGCACAATTGTCAAACTACAACAGCACGATAGAAGCAGGAACATAGTTTATTAGAACTATACATTTTGGCCCAACTGTCAAAAACTACAGATTTATAATTATTTATATGGTATATAATTTTCTCTTGACCTTACGTCGGTCATGGCGACAAATCTCAATGGAGATTAGCTAAGTACGTAGAAGATGTTATAGTGCAAAAGTGTGCGCGTAAACACAGATGCACTCCCTCTTCCTTCTCTGTATAGTCCGAATGGACGGCGATCCGACACGGCCAGGGAGTTATCAGGACCAACGACTTTACGTGCTCTCCGAGGCACGGGGATGTCACACCACCATATTCCAAACTCCGGGAGCTATTAAAAAATTCTTAATGGAAAAACCCAAGCCATTTTCACCACAAGACCAACGGGTGCACCGTTGATAAAAACTAATTTATATATAAAAGTAAAATCTTAGGATTGACAAGAAGCTCATTTTTAACACGCTTTTATTATTTATGTCAGGACATAATAAGAGGCTCACTTGCCACAGCCTTGGTTTTCACTTTAGCACACGAACAATGAAATATGAAGGAAGCTTCGTCTAAACAAATTGACGTTAAAATATAGAGAGACATTATTGAGTTACCTTGTGAGGTAAGTCGTAATAACAGCTGCCCTATCAAGGTGGTAATTAAGATCAAATTCGTCTGCAAAGCAGCATTCTGTAGTGAGAGCTGTCTGTCTGTACTGATGTCTTTAGTTTCTATCATTAACTTTTCTTACAATGTTGTTTACTTTATTTACCGTTAAGCCGTTTTTATTAATAACTAGCGGTTCCCCGAAACTTCGTTCGCGTTGTGGTTATAAAATATAACAAACATAAAATAAAAGTAGCCCTTACTCCTTATAACATTAACTATCTGGGAGTGAAAGTCCCGTCAAAATCAGTCCAGCCGTTTCAGAGATTTACCGGAACAAACAGACAGACAGACAAAAACAAAAAACTGTTTTTTTGATGTAAGTTCCGTATATACTTTCATATGCATTTAGTGAAAAGCAGTTAATATAACAGAAACTTCAATTATTTTTATTTGTGTAAATAATAATAGTTAAGTGGGAGATAATAAACTCGAAAAAATAATACGAACAAACAGTTTCCAAAGATTTATTTTAATATAGAAAAGTGATAGTTTTGACAGACGTTCATTGTTAGTAATCATCTACAAGTAATCTTATACTAAACTACCTTTAGCTACTCTTCTAAATACATACATCATATTATATTGAAATATTATACATTATTTACAAGATCGTTATAAGAAAATATTTAAAAAAAAAAAAAAAAAAATAAAAAAAAAATAAAAATGTTTATTGCATTTTCATAAGGCTTTTACATACAAGGTTAGGAGAACACCTTTTAAGCAAGAAGATGCTTGTGTTAGGTGTCTTGTACATTACTTTATTAAGAATTATACCGATGATATACTATAAATATCTTGCTACTTCTCTTCATTATATAATCCTAAAACACACTTGCACTACTAATCACTTGTAACGCTAAACCCATTTAAAACATTATTCTGTCTCTTTCAACTTCAAACATTTAACAGAGATGCAGCGACGTTCGAAATAGTTCTAGCATTAAATGTATTTAGTACTCCACACTGCAAGTGCGTAGTTCTTTGCCCATTCTACATGCTTCAATGCTTTTGATTTATTAGAAAACAGTGAATTTTGATTAGCTTTAAAATGTTATAGGTACAAACTTATTTTCTGTTTATCAGATATCTTAAACAAGGTCATTGTACTCAACAGTATGAACAACTTACTATGGGACCAAACCTCAAATCATGTAAAAAATCCAGTCTAATTTTGTCCAGTTATGCGAATATCAATTTTAAGGAGGCTAATTCAAGGTTTGGTTTTTGGTAAACAAAAATAAATGATTGTGAAAATTGTGTCACCACTAATACGGAAATACTGATTTAACGATGCCGAATGTTACTTGTTCATATTAATCGAGTAACAAAAAGCAAATGTACGGACGCCAGCGCATCAAGCTACTACAATCTGTCAAATTTCTTTAATAGATTTTCAACTTTATCACTGTCTCATATGGTTTAAAGTTGATTGCGAAAATTTTAACGTTTCGGGTAGCTTGATGTGTTAGCCTGTACATACTTTGTTACCATCACCATCACGCCTGTATTCCCCGAAGGGTTAGGCAGAGGTGTACCTATGTAGGTACACCCACAGTTCGCCGGTATATTTAAGACCCATGTAATAGGGGGCGAGCCTATTGCCATTAACCGGGCACAAATCCAAACTCCGAGCTGCTACTGAGGATTTCATAGAAAAACCCAATAACACTTTTTGCTCGACCTGATACTTTGTTATTTAAATATTATTTATAAGTATTGTGTTTAGATTAATTATATTTGTTACTAGATTTTGACCGCGACTACGTCCTCGTAAATAACGGTAATCGCTGACCCGGGCGAAGTACTAAAGGAACAGTTCTTTTTTATATGTCCGTTTCTGTACACCTGACAACATAATATAGGTATTTATATGCAAAATTTCAGGATCAGATCATTGTTCAGACAACAAACAAACTTACTTTCACATTAATAATATTAGTTACCAGTTATTAGTTACATTTGTTATAGACAAATAAATGGTCATCCAGTAACTAAACAACAAAACGAGAACAATAAGAAGATGTTAAATGTTTTCCCAGAAAATGTTTCATATTATTATTTTCTTTGTTGTTTCACGGAATGTTGGGATGAACACAAAGCCTCATTGTGAGGTTGTCTGAAAGATTGTTACGGCTGAAAGATAACAACGGGTTTGATAATCATCTCGAAATACATTCAGACAATTTAGTGGTTTTATCAATGTTACTTTTATTCTAAGTGACAATATATTGTCTAGATTATGTACAATGTGACGAATATTGGTATAAGTAATACATTATCGTTATTTTTTTCTTATCTAATTAGGTGTTGAAGTGACAGTGTGGGTCGAGATTATGACGATAAATAGGTTGTTTTGAAGGAATGAGAAATTCTTCGTTATAATTTGCTGTTATTTTTTTTAATAAATATCTTAATTGTGATTATAAAAACAGCTGTTTCCTGTGCTGGCTTTTTTATGTACATATGAACAGCTTATTTTTTTAATATTTCAGTGTTCATACTTTCACAAAAGTTGTTAGTGTTCGTGAGTACTTTCACCCCCTGTGCGTTTAGCAATGAAATAAAATTCAACCTGTATAGGTACTATAACTCCATGATCCTAAAAAATACACGTATAATACGTGGGCGAAGCCCCAGGCTCATTTAGTTTAATAATAAAAGGGTCAAAATCCCACCGATTTCACATGATATTTTTTGCAAAAACAGAAAATGCAAAAGGCCCACCGCAAAAACGCGAAAATGCAGTCTGTTGTAAACGACCATGACGGGATGAAAGGAGGAACTAGTTTATTAAATCCGTCCTAATTCCTTTACCGACTCTTTAAAATTTCACGCGGCAAAACTTAGCTGCTCTCGTTAACTTCACTTTGCTAGAGTTAAGTTAATTTCGTCTTTCTACGGCTTTTCTTAGAATTGAATCTTAGTTGCACCTGCAAATGCTACTATGCTACTGTTAGGCATGCATAGGCTAATGCATTTTTTTAAATCTTGAATCTAATGTTGAATTTATTCAGTGATGTCGAAGTAAAGAGTGTGCTCACCCTTTTCGTTAGCTTCAAGTAAAATCTACCTATGAGGCATGTAATTATGATTTCGAAAATAAATATAAATATAAATAAATTTTTTTTTTGATATTTCGTTTATATATTTATATGTCGTGTTAGTTTTGGTACATGTACAAAAAAAAAAGTGGTTCAAGTCATGTACTCCTCTGGGGAGTGTAAACCGGACCTTAGTCATGGTCTTAGCAAGAGGAACCGTAAGGTTTTAACCGGTATGAGTCCGACATAACCCGCCGTTCTCCCCAGACGCAGGGTATACCAAGAAACAAAAAAGAAAAGGTGTTGATGTCAAGTAAATGTATCGTATTATTTCTTCTTTATTTATGACAATAGTAAAATGCTTTTTGATATTCTTTTTGCCAAAGCAATAAACATACAATTCAGAGTAAAAGAGAATGTCTCATATATTTCTTGTTTTTTCCTAACGTGAATGTCGTGTTGGGTCAAATTATATGCCCTGAGGGACACCTCGTGGAATTGTTCGATAACAAATGTATACCTGTGACTCTGTAAGCTTGTCATATGTACTCTGTTATAGTGAAAACGTTATGAAAATACATATAAATAAACGTTGTACCTACATGTCGCAGCCAACTGGTTAAAATTGACGTTAAATGGCACGGCTAGCCCTTTCATTGAACAACGTCGTCGGACGACACAGTTGGCGCAATAGTTGAGCGATCGGCTGCTGCGCTGCGTGTCGCGGGTTCGATTCCCGCACGGAACAAGTTTTGTATGGCCTATAGATAGTTGTCCCAGTTCTGGCTGTTTGTGTGTGTGAGTTTATATGTTTGTAAACGCACCCACGACACAGGAGGAATTCCTAGTTTAAAAAAAAAGAAAATTAGCCTTAATGTCGATTAGCCAAGTAATTGATCGCAACGTTCAGCAGTCTGCGGGTTGTTCGTAAGAGATACCGCGCCCCCGCAACGCAAAGGGCTCAAGAAGCAACAATGATGGGTTTTAGTCAGTAAAAGACTGACACAAGGGGCGGGAGAAGTCATTTGATGATTTCACATCGGTAAAAAAAACAACTGTACAACTAGACGATGCTCAGGTACTAAGCTGTGCAAAATTGAACGGCAGTATTAACCAGTTGCCTGAGACATTCACATCTCAAAGACATTTCTGTAGCAGTATCACGACAAGGATAGTTGCTTATTTGAATCCCATATGACACGTCTTTGTGGATTTGATTGTCTCTGTGTTCCGCGTATGATTTGAGTAGGTAATTAGCTAAGGATTTAATTGTTTTGGTGTACCTACTGTAAGAGAGCACGAGGGCTTTCTGTAGTTTTAAATATGTACAATAGGAAGATTAAATCTATAATTGTAACAATATTTGATTTTCATGTAAATATAGATGCTTTTGCGCTATCAAATGATGTATGTTTTGATTATCTAGTCCTAGGTTATTTTTAGCATTAATGTAACTTAGGATACATCTAGAATTAAGGTAAATATATGATTCTAGATTATAAGTAAATTTAATGACAAAAATGTGCATATTTGATTGGTGGAACATTTGTTGATGATGTCGCGCCCTACCCACTACTTCCACCACCGTAGAGACATATGGGAGAAATACTGTGACGTGATTGGTGCAAACACCTTATTGTTATTTTATTTGTCATGGCACTACTTGCACCCACGTAGGAAAGTCATAAATATAGCCGCCTCACGGCAAAATTTGTCAGTCGTAAGTCAGTCGTACTGTAGCAATCATCGGAAGCTTGTGAACAACAATATAAGTGGTTGAAGACTCTGCTCGTCTTTTATTTAATTCTTCGGAACCCTCGACCCGTGCGCCTGAATATTCTACAATTTTGGTCCTTCGAGCCGGATCCTGCGTCTGAAGAATTACATCTCAAGCCTGAAGAGTTTGAAGTTTCAAGCCTGAGAAGTCTGAAGCATTCAAGATGAGTGAACGAAGCTCAGTCGCCACGAGGAGCAAGCTGCGCAAATTGGAGGCAGCGTTGAACAAGCGACGAGAGATGGAAGCCGATTCAGGAGTGCCGTCTGAAATGGCACCGGGATCACCTTCGATAGCGCCTACAGTGTCGTCGGCATTACCCGCACCCGTGATTCCATTGGCGGGCCCCGGACGCGTGATTGACCATCGCGACGCGGCTGCAGTGCCTCGGGAATCGGAGATACTACGGGTGGTACGGACGCCGAGATCAAGAACCAGCCACGTCTCATCGAAGAGCGGCCAGAAGAGTGCCGATTACCTCCGCCGGAGGGCCGAGTACAAGGCTGAGAGGGAATTAGTGCGCCTGAGGGAAAATCTCGTCAAGAAGAAGTTGGAGGCGGAACTGGCCGAGATAGATGCCGTCGCCGAAGAAGACTCGTCCGATGAAGAAACTACAACACGCCGTGTGGAAGATTGGATCACACACTCAGTGCCGAGTGAAACACAAGTGATCGCAGAAGCTCACAACGCGCAAGAAACAGTGCCAGTGCCAGTGCCCGCAGTAGTAACGACTGCGTACGGAGTGCCTGCAACCGAGAGTGCCGCGACCTCCCGCGGAGTGACAGTGACCGCGCCGCAAACAGCGTACGAACCGCAAACAGTGACCGCGCCGCAAACAGTGACCGCGCAACCGCATACAGTATATACGACCTCGATATCTGCGCTCCCTCAGTGTGCGCCCGCGACCGTACAGTTCCGCGAATATACGCCGATAGTAACGGCTAGTGTTCCGCGAGTGCCACCACGTGAAGTGCCTGAATGGGATCAATCGTTCGCCGAAGAAACGGAGAGAAGCAAGCCGCGAGACAGGAAAATAGATCAGCTGGCAGAAGCTATTTCAAACCTAGCTCGTCCGCGGCCAGTACCCAGGCAAGCCTATGAGTTGCCATACTTCAACGGTGACCCGGCAGAGTGGCTATCGTACAAGAACATGTACTGGGACACAACAGCTATGTACAACTTTAAGCCGCACGAGAACTTAGCGCGCTTGAAAACGTCACTGCAGGGAGAGGCAAAAATAGCGGTAGAAGACTTATTGCGGACATCAACTAACCCATCGGAGATTATGAAGGCACTGGATGAAGAGTTCGGACATCCTAATTTAATATTGGAGTGTGCGTTGAAGAAAGTGCGTGCGTTACCGAAAGTAACAGAAAGTGGTCGTGAGTTGAGAAAGTTCTCATCTACAGTGAGGAATTGTGTGTCGCTGTTGAGGAATGTGCACGCGAATGGATACCTGAACAACCCACAACTGGTGAGTGAATTACTGAGTAAATTAACGCCTGTGCAGAGGGCTCAATATGGCGACTTCGCAATGGGCATAGCGGCGTCTCAGGGCATCGATGTGAGAGTGTCGCCCAGCCTAGAGATATTGTCTGAATTCCTGAGCCATTTAGCCCGAGCTACGTCATTTTATGTGCAGATGGACATGGGCGCTGCCGGTCAAACGGCTAATGTTAAAGGTTTGAGAAGCGCACCTAGTAAGCCAGGCATTCACTTTAAAAATGTTCAGAGATTACATGTACAAAGCGACAGCGAACAAGATAATAAGAACAATGTGCAGTGTGCTATGTGCAAGGGAGATCATAAATTACCGAAGTGTGAAAAGTTTGCGAAACTAACTTCTGATGAGAGATGGCAATTTGTAAAAGATCAGAGGATGTGTTTTAATTGTATAATAAAACAACATGCGAAGAAGTTCTGCCGAGCAAGCAAATGCTCGAAATGCCACTATGCACATCACGACTTACTGCACGTAGATAGAGAGCATAAAACTGAAAGCGTCACTAATGTGAAAGAATATAACGGCAAAGCGTTGTTGAAGATAATTCCCGTCTCCGTGTCAGTGAACGGAAACGAACGAGATTGCTACGCTCTACTGGACGACGGAGCTACAGTATCGCTTATCGACGACTCGATAGCTGGAAAGGCAACGGGTGATAGAATACCTTTAGTGCTAAAAAGTGCGCGCGGTAATGAGGTGTCTGATAAATCCTCAAGGAAAATATATGTGACAGTGCGCGGGCCAAATAAAGTGAATCACAAAATAAGTGTGCGTACGTTCAAGAGGCTGGATTTGCCCGCCCAAACGGTGCCGGCTGCGTTGATAAAGGAGCTCGCCCACCTGCGTGACTTGGGCCTGGAGGAAATGTGCGGAGTCAAGCCGATGCTGTTGCTGGGACAGGACAACTGGGAGTTGCTGGTCGGCGAGGAGATTCGCCGAGGAAAGTCCGGTAAGCCAGTTGCATCTTTGACCAAGCTAGGCTGGGTTCTGCATGGGCCCATAGGTAAAGGGTTTGGGGTAGGCTACGAAGCCGTGAACTGTTTAGCGGAACCTCTGTCTGAACTGCATGATATGGTGAAAAACCAATTCGAATTAGAAGCAATAGGTATAACCGAAATCCCTAGGTCTCATAAAGACATCGACAGAGCTTTAAAAATATTAGATGAAACCAGTAGCTTCACTATTAACGGCGAATGGGAAGTAGGATTGTTGTGGAGGCGTGACGATCCACAGCTACCCGATAACTATGCTTATGCGCGACAGAGACTGTCGGGAATAGAACGTAGGTTGCATAAGAATCCTACGTACGCGGAAGCATATGAAAATCAAATTGAACGATTAATTAGCGAGGGTTATGCGAGTAAAGCGGACGGCCGCTTCGAAGATCCGGTGTGGTACCTACCTCACTTTGGGGTACAGAATCCTAATAAGCCGGGGAAATTGAGACTAGTCTTCGACGCCGCCGCCACTTTTCAAGGTACCGCTCTTAACGATTGCTTGCTCGCGGGGCCAGACCTATTAAATTCTCTTTTAGGAATTCTAATTAGATTCCGATTGGGACCGGTAGCATTCACCGGAGATATAGCGGACATGTTCCTACGTATAAAAATCAGAGAACGTGACCGAGGGGCACAGCTTTTCTTGTGGAATAAAAATAATAGTGGAGAACCTGACACGTTTGTCATGAATTCAATGATTTTCGGTGCTGTGTCTTCCCCTACATCCGCAATCTATATTTTGAATAAAAATGCGGCCAGATTTAATAGTCAGTATCCCGAAGCAGTGTCGGCTATACATAACAGTCATTACATGG
This sequence comes from Caradrina clavipalpis, assembly GCA_932526535.1. NCBI lineage: Eukaryota > Metazoa > Arthropoda > Insecta > Lepidoptera > Noctuidae > Caradrina > Caradrina clavipalpis. Next base: position 2,086,029 of record OW052096.1, read on the forward strand.
ACGACTATTTAGATAGTGCATGGTCCGTCGCGCAGGCTAGCAAACGCATAGAGGAGGTGGCTCACATCCACGCCGAAGGCGGGTTTAATATACGGGGGTGGGTCACCAATTCGCCACAACTCAGGGAGATTCTCGAAATAGAGATGCCCGACAGAGTCTTGTTAGAAAAAGACGAAGGCGCCACAGAGCGCACCTTAGGTATGATTTGGTCACCGGGGACCGATGAATTGGCTTTTGACCTATCATTTAAAAAGTTACCGAAGACAATTATAGAGGGTGACGTTGTTCCTACGAAGCGAGAGTTTCTTCGCTTCATAATGTCGGTGTTCGACCCGCTGGGTTTCCTGTATCCATGCGTCATTCAGTCGCGCATATTAATGCAGCAGATATGGCGTACAGGAATCCAGTGGGACGAGAGGCTGCATGAAGCGGAGGCAACTTTATGGTTCGCGTGGTTACGGAACCTTATAATCTTAAACAATATAACCATCCCGCGATGGTACGGTATAAAGTTATCAGAGGTAGAACTTCACGTCTTCGGGGACGCTAGTGAATCCGCCTACGCAGCAGTCGCCTACTTGGTGGGAAAAGATGCACTCGGCGTTAGGCGCGTTAGCTTCGTGATGGGGAAAGCTAGAGTGGCACCTAAAAAGGTGATTTCAATCCCACGCCTTGAGTTACAGGCGGCAGTGTTGGCCTGCAGGGTAGCCGACACCGTGGAGAAAGAGTCAGGAGTTGAAATCACCCGAAAGGTCTTATGGACAGATAGTAGGACAGTACTCAAATGGATCCACTCGGAAGCAACCGACTTCCAACGTTTTGTATCTCATAGGTTAGCAGAGATAGATAAAAGGTCAAAGATGAAAGACTGGCGCTGGGTTCCCTCGGCGATGAACCCAGCCGATAAAGGCACCCGGTTGGAGTGGCCCGTCAACAGTAATATGTGGCTTTCGGGTCCCTCATTTCTTTCCAGCCCACAGGAGCAATGGCCGGTGGACTCTGGAGTTGACGCAGTGTCAGAGGCAGACCTAGAGCGGGTACACAACGTGAACGTCACTACTAAGGCCGAACCCGCGCTGCCCTATGAAAGGTATAGTACGTGGACACGCATCTTATACGTAGTAGCACGTATAAAGGTCTTCACGGACCGCTGTCGCAAACGACGCGACTCGACAACCGTAACGGTCGACGATCTACGAGAGGCGGAGCTACGTTTACTGAAGATAGCACAAACTGAGAGCTTCGAGGAAGAATCAAAAGCTCTACAAGAAGCCCGCCCGCTACCACGGAACAGTAAGATTAAAAAACTAGACCCAATGTTATTTGAAGATGGTTTGATACGGGTACGCGGCAGGTTGGGCGCCTGCAGTGAACTTACTTTCGGAGCGCGTCACCCCATTATTTTAGACGGAAAGCACGCCTTGACTCGGCTTATCATTAAAAGATACCACACAACAGCGCTTCACGCCAACCAGGAAACCGTGGTGAACTCTTTAAGAGAAAAGTTCTGGATAACGAACTTACGGTCAACAGTGAAAGCAATCGCAAGAGAATGTCAAACGTGCAGGATTAAGAAAGCCCAGCCGTCGACGCCTAAGATGGGCGACCTACCCATCGCGAGATTGGAGATTAATCGCCGGGCATTCGTCCACTGTGGAGTGGATTATTTTGGCCCTATGGAGGTGAGCATCGGTCGGCGCCGGGAGAAGAGATGGGGCGTTCTATTTACTTGCCTCACCACACGCGCCGTACACCTGGAACTAGCGGCGTCGCTGAGTGCAGACTCAGCCATATTGGCGTTGCGACGCCTGATCGCACGTCGAGGATGTCCCGCGGACATATACTCCGACCGCGGGACCAACTTCGTTGGAGCACACGCCGAGCTACGCCAGGCCCTGCGCGACCTAGACGTGGGTCGCATTAGAAGCGAGGCGACAGGTCGGGGAATCGCCTGGCACTTTAACTCGCCAGCCGCCCCGCACATGGGCGGGAGCTGGGAGCGACTGGTGCGCTCCGTGAAGAACGCGCTGCGCTCTACTTTAAAAGAGCGCGCGCCTCGGGAGGAGGTGCTACTCACTCTCCTCGCAGAAGCCGAGCTGGTAATTAACAGCCGGCCACTAGCCTACGTGAGCACCGATGCTGAGCAACCCGTCGTGTTGACACCGAACCATCTCCTGCTTGGCACTGCCGCGGGAGATGCTCCGTGTACGCGTCAGCATGCCGCCGACATCGACTCGCGGCGCATGTGGCGCCAAGTAAACGCGCTGGCCGACCTCTTTTGGAGGCGATGGCTGCGCGAGTACCTGCCTACGCTCCAGCAACGACAAAAGTGGAACAGTGTAGTGCCGAACGTAAAAGTGGGCGATGTAGTGATAGTGGTCGATGACAACAAATCACGTAGTGAATGGACCAAAGGCATTATAGCCAAAGTGCATCCAGGTGCGGATAGTATTGTTAGAATTGTAGATATCAAAACTACAAAGGGTACGCTGCGTCGGCCCGTAGTAAAAGTTGTCGTGCTCCCTACTGACGGAAGCGCAATCGGTTGAACCCTCTTGCGGGGGGTGGAATTGTAAGAGAGCACGAGGGCTTTCTGTAGTTTTAAATATGTACAATAGGAAGATTAAATCTATAATTGTAACAATATTTGATTTTCATGTAAATATAGATGCTTTTGCGCTATCAAATGATGTATGTTTTGATTATCTAGTCCTAGGTTATTTTTAGCATTAATGTAACTTAGGATACATCTAGAATTAAGGTAAATATATGATTCTAGATTATAAGTAAATTTAATGACAAAAATGTGCATATTTGATTGGTGGAACATTTGTTGATGATGTCGCGCCCTACCCACTACTTCCACCACCGTAGAGACATATGGGAGAAATACTGTGACGTGATTGGTGCAAACACCTTATTGTTATTTTATTTGTCATGGCACTACTTGCACCCACGTAGGAAAGTCATAAATATAGCCGCCTCACGGCAAAATTTGTCAGTCGTAAGTCAGTCGTACTGTAGCAATCATCGGAAGCTTGTGAACAACAATATAAGTGGTTGAAGACTCTGCTCGTCTTTTATTTAATTCTTCGGAACCCTCGACCCGTGCGCCTGAATATTCTACACCTACTGTGTGTACTGTCTAACCTACTGTTGTTGTGTTACCGTCATCGCATCACATAATGTAATAATCTCTTTTCTCTTTGATGCCCTATGGAGCTTCCTCCTCTATTTTTTTCTGTAGGGTTAAACATAGTTTATAATTTAATTATTATTTATAACTTCTGTACTAAGTGAATATTAAGTTTTGAGAAACGAAGTTCCCAAGCCATAAACCATCTCACAAAACGGGCTGCGGGTTATTCGAAAAAGATACTGCACTCCCGGAACGCAAAGGGCATAAGAAGGAACATGGATAGGTATTAGTTTGTAAACGTCTGACACTCCCTCCCACCCCGGGAGAAGTCAGATATCCAATCCGAAAAAAAAACTCACAATACTACTAAAATTGGTTTCATTTACAAAGTAAATTTTTCAATTGAACTAAATAATAAACGTTGTTACCCAGTAATAATATTATTCAATATTTGAAGTTTGATGGGCAGTAAGCGTAGTTAACAGCTTCATAATGTGTCCATTCACTCTGTATTTTCACGGCAAAAAAAAAAATAGTGGGCCAACAAAATTCTGTGGACAAAATTGCGTGTTATTGCGGGATATGAAACATAAACCCACACGAACGCTCACAGATAACAAAACCTACGCAATTTTACATTTAATTGGATGTTGGCTTATCTCTTCACTTTCATCCCCAAAAAGTCTCTATTTGTACACTCTTTTTTTTGTATTTCTATTATAATACTTTACACACATTGTTTTCGTTATTTGAAAAGTAATTAATTTAAAGAAGTTTTGTAGGCTTTTGATGACATTATTTTTCTGGGTAAGCTCACTATATCTTTGATTTTGTCTTTATCACTTTTGACGTAGACTAAAGAGCTTACCCACCTCGAATAATAAAAATAAACATTTAAGTGTGTCAGCATCTGTACCCTAACCTTACAATTATTTCACACAAATAGAATCCAATGATTCACGTCCTTCGCACACAATAAAACTTTATTTCACCATCAAATTCCAAAGCAAATATTTATATGAGCCAGGCTACCCGACTGCCCTCTCGTTCAACTATAACTTCCTCGGGTGCCATCACAATGTCGGCAGTAGCGGGCGCGGTAGCGGGTAATACAGGCGCCTCGCTCACTCGTCTGCGTGTGAGCGTGCGCTGTGGTTCCCGTCATGCCCCGCAGTCGATGCGCGCGCAGATCGCTGCGCTGAGTAGCGTAGCGGCCGCGAGCGCGATTTGTACGCAAGCGATCACTACTAAATCGCGGGAAGATGGAAGCGTGTCTTCTTCGGTGGGGCCGTCACTGAAACAACAGAAATTTAAAAACGATTGTCGTGTTCAATACAATAGATCGAAAAACCTGCCATTACGAAATACTTAATTTTCCAAAATGAAAACTTCAGAATATTTTCTTACATATTTATATTTTACGTTGTTTGCTTTGATACCTTTATAATTATTTCATACATAAATTTCTAAAATTTCTTCGTTTTTTAATCTAATTTAGTTTGTAATGTAATTATCGGTAGGTTACTATTTAAATATCGTTAGGAATAATTTATAATCATGACTTTGTTACGTGCACGACCGACACTTATCATTATCTTGTCTCTTTCTTCTAAGAATGCCATGTAAAAAAATATTATTCTATCCATACATCTGTACTCACCCATGATCAATACCAGGTGGGTCCAGTATAGTTCTGCAGCACTGCACGACGAGGGCTATCAACAAACACGCCGCAGCCGCCCACAGCACGCTCGCCGCGCCCGCTCCCGCTCCCGCTACGCCTGACATTGCGCTCCAACCACGTGACGTGTGTATTGACACCGCTGCGGGAAAGTTATAATGTCATAAAGGGCGGTATTTAATTTTAGTGATACGTTCGGATAATCAATAAGATGTACTGTTTTTTTTTGTTGCAGAGCCCATAGCATGGGTTCAGTTTAAATTAGTTTTTGAAAAAACTTTGGCTCGGTCTAGGAATTTCTCTTGTATCGAAGGTGCGTTTATAAACATAAAAAATCACATACACTAACAGCCACACCTTGAGGTCCACCTAATGTTATGCGGTCACCTTTGCCTATAGACATCTGCAATACCAGAGGCCTTGTAGATGCGTTGCTATTCCAAAGACAAAGTTAAAATGTCTTATGTGCCTGTAATTACACCGGCACCCATACCCTTCAAACCGGAACACAGCAACGCTGCTTTGAGGGCAAAAATAGGTGTGGTGGTAATACCTCCCCGGACGAGATCTTTCACAAAGAGCTCTACTATTAGTTCGAGTGAATTTGTAATCAACTAATGAACACTTATTGGTTCGCCCGTTTAGATTTATCTATTCCGTGGGCTCACCTCTAGTGTGGGAGTTAAGTATATACTTTAGTAGCAAAACATTACGTTAAGTACATACTCACATTTCACTTCGCAAACTGCCTACCACAGCAATAGAAATAAAACTTTATTAGCAATATAACTGTAACATAAAAGCAACGAGTCCTCGAACGAAAGTTAAATTTAGCTCCGAACAATAATAAATACTGTTTATTAACTTTATAATTATCCAGAAAGTTTGTTTTGCGTACCTAGTTTTTAACAAGCGCCTACTAACTAGATAAACTCCTAATTGGTTAAAAACAAAATAACTTTGAACGAATGTTTTGAATTAAATACCTGAAGTTGCAAATGAGACTTTAATTCTGTTTGGCTAAGAGGTATTTTCATAAAATTTGTGATGTAATTTTTCTTCGCTTTTCAACGAAAAACTAATGTGACATATTGTGTGTTGACGACATGGCTGGCGTGGTGGCTGAGCGATTAGCACTGCGTGTCGGGGGCTCGATTCTCGCATGGAGAAAATATTTTTATGGCTTATGTATAGACAGTTGCTCCGTATCTGGGTGTTTGTGTATGAGGGTTTATATGTGTAGTGAGGGGCAACGATTTATTTAAAAAAAAGGCGAGCGTGAGCTGCAGCTGTGATTGGTTGACTGAAATGTGAACAACTAATCACAACAACGACTTTGTAATAAAGCTTTGTACTGTAAAATAATTTCTAAATTACAGGAGTAACATAAGTACTTACTTAATAATTTAGGTTCTTGTATCATTGTCATTAGAGTTTTGGGTGATAATTTTCGCGAGGAGTTTGATAAATAGAACAATTATCTTTTATTGTACATCAGAAATTGTCACAGCTTTTAAACCAAATATGACAATAAATTTTAAGCCTTATGGCTAATTGCGATGGTCCACTTTTGGAGTAGGTATAATTAGGAGTTTTGAGAAATCACGGCAAATACTTTCTATCTACTAAGTAATTTTAAAACGGCTACTAATTAAAAACGTTGTAATTCATTATATTCATTGTAAAAAAATCACATCATCATCAATCATGTATTGTGTTCATTGTGTTTGTTGTATTGTGTTGTATTCATTCTAGTCGCAATCTCATGTCAGCGACAATCAATGACAAAAAATTGTAGGTACCTATATATTATAGGCATTATTGACAATTTGAGACTGAGAATTTATTGCGATCGTTAATAAATGTTAGTAGAATTACTGCCGTGGTTTTCACTAGTCATCATCATATCAGAAGAACAACGTCCGCTGCTGGACATAGACCTCCACCAAAGATAGCCGCAATTACCGGTCGTGCACTGCCCGCATCCTGCGACCATTTCGTCAGTCCACTTTGTAATATCTATTATTTGGAGATCTTTATCTCTAACTCCTACTTACCCTCAACTCCTCTCTATCTTCTTACCATTTCGTAAGAAGGTAAGGTTAAGGAACAAGAAGGAGTAAGGTTAAAGTTTTGTATAAAGAGTATCTAACCTGCAGCTAAAACACTGATGCCTCCAGCTGGAATCCCGAGTCCCATGTTGAACTTCTGCCTCTCTTCTATGAAGGCCACGCTGCCCATCACCATGGCTGATATGCCGCATACTATCTGTAAGAGAATATGGAGTGAGAATACCAAAAATAATAAGAAAAGAACCCGTTTTTTTTTTCGTTTTTAATCTCTACTAAAATTATAAAGAGAAAGCTCTTACGAGTAAAAGAGGTAAGCGAATTTACCAATTTTTTACTTATAATGAAGAATTGTAAAGCACACATAAGCTTCTGTGAGTGACTGACATACCATCACGCCTGTATTACCCGAAAGGTTAGGCAAAGGTGTACCAAAGTACACTCGCAGTTCGCCGGTATGTTTAGGTCCCATGTAATAGGAGGTGAGCCTATTGCCATTAACCGGGCACAAATCTTAACTCCGAGCTGTCACTGAGAATTTCAGAGAAAAACCCAATTACACTTTTTGCTCGACCTGGGAATCGAACCCAAGAACTCTAGCGTAGCAGTCGCGCTTAGGACCACTAGGCCAACGAGGCAGTTCAACGAGGTGGCTGTGATTGGTCGACTGAATTATCAATAACCAATCTCACTAATGCACGCTTGACAATATGTCACAATGATTTTGCGTACATTTTCATTTGCAAAAAGGTTCGAAATTATTACCTAATTATATTACAGGTAGAGTATAACATACGTTACATTTACCTAATTAATCAATTAATTAGCTCCTATTGGTAAGTCTGCATAGTAAAGGGGATCTAGCACAGTTCGGAGTGGAACTAATACCTTAATAGGATTGGTCGACCTGGCCGAGGTTGTCAAAGGCTATCGGACTTAATTATTTGATTCTAGGAATGAGGGTTCATTCCGATTTCGTTGATTTGTAAGAGCTTCAATGGTTTTCTACTACAAGCAATACCACGCGGTTTCACTCGCGCTCTGTTATGTCTTTGGCTACTGCTCGGTTCCTGTGGGTCGTAGCGTGATGTTGTATGGCCAACTACACTAGTGTATACTATTTCTCATGAGTCTGGCTGCCATTAACCCAATATTTTTTTCAGTTTTACTGTAAGTACCAGAGATTAGCGCGTTTAAACATACAAACAAACAAACAATAAAACTCTTTAGCTTTATTATATTACTGAGATAATATTGATTATTGGTTTGGATGTTTGGCATTGGTTCAATGGATTTGTATAAAGAATTACGGGCAATACGGCCAGCCCTGAATAAAACACACACAAAGTTATACACGAATTTTCGGGTTCTCAATGGAAAAACCACGAGACCAACAGAACAGTCAAAGTAAGTGGAATTTCTATTGTAAGCGCCATAATAGTTTATGTAAGTGGGTATAGTGGGAATAGATTTGAAATTTCCAGATACAACTTTGCGAAATTGGACCGTACCCAAATAGATTATGATAATAAAATCTAGTCGGAGTCCCTTTTCAGTTGATCTTTCGAAAGGGTAGAACGAATAGATATTTTAATGCTTTAACATAATAACTCTCTGTCGAACTTATCCTATTTCAGTAGTATTATAAACGCGAAAGTTTGTGAGGATGGATGGATGATATAACTCTTTTACCTTTTCTCTTGCCTTTTTTTTATTATGACGAGAAATCATCAAATAACTTCCCCGGCCCTGGTCGGGGCGGGAGGGAGTGTCAGACTTTTACTGACTAAAACCCGTCTATGTTCCTTCATGTGCCCTTTGCGTTCCGGGGGCGCGGTATCTCTTTCGAACAACCCGCAGATCTATAGGTGTGCTAAGTTTCAAAAAATTCTGCTGCTAGACGTAGGTCTCTCTCAAGGATTGTCATATACCGGTATATGTTCTTGTGCTTTTCGAAACCAGTGGATGACTGTGAACTTCATCGTAGGTCATCGGTGGAGGTCGCGATTTTATTTTATGTAATTGGATGACAAACACAACATCGAGCCTTCGACATCCAATAATCAATATTATCTATCTATAGTAATATAATAACTGCCTCGGTCCTGGGTTCGATTCCCAGGTCGAGCAAAAAGTGTTATTGGGTTTTTCTATGAAATTCTAAGTAGCAGCTCGGAGTTAGGATTTGTGCGCGGTTGATGGCAATAGACTCGCCCCCTATTACATGGGACCTAAAAATATACCGGCGAACTGTGGGTGTACATTTGTACACCTCTGTCTAACTCTTCGGGGAATACAGTTATTGTATGTATAATTTTTACCCCGTTTTTGTAAACGTTTTTGTGATAATATAGGTCTTTGACTTACTCGAAAATCTACGCATACAAAGTTGCAAGCATAAGCTAGTCTTATATTTAAGAAATCATGTCATACTCAAGTCAGGAAAGATGGATTATCCAATATGCGAAAATATATAAAAGAAAACTTGTCTAGCGAATTATAATAATGTTCCTTTATCTATTTCTTTTATTGGTCTATTCAATTGTATTATAACCTTCACGATTCCTGCCAATAGACGTCTGCTGCTAAGCATAGGCCTCTCTCAAGGTCTTCGCATACCGGTGTATGTTCTTGTGCTTTTCGAAACCAGTGGATGACTGTGAACTTCATCGTAGGTCATCGGTGGAGGTCGCGATTTTATTTTATGTAATTGGATGACAAACAAGCCTTCGCCCCATCTGATGTTAAGAGGTTACCGCTGCATATAGGAGGCCTTACAGATGCGTTGCCATCCCAGAAACAAAGTTGAAATGTCTCAAGTGCCTGTAACTACATACACCACTTCATACCGGAAAACAGTAAAGCTGCTTTGCGGCAGAAATAGATATGGTATTAGTACTTCCCCGTATTTGGGAAAAATAAATTAGTTGTTCCCTACAAAAATGCTGAACACCAATGATCAAAGTGTACGAGTATGAAACAGCTTATTTTTTTTCATACTTCACAGCTGGTACCACACTAAAATTTATCATACATACCAACAAATTTTATCATACATACCATCACGCCTTTATTCTCTTAAGGGTTGGGCAGAGGTAACAATGTACACCCACAGTTCGCCGGCATGTTTAAGTATAATGTAACAGGGGGCGAGCCTATTGTCATTAAAATTTGATCATAATCATAAATACTTTTACCTCTTGAAAAATGGCGTTTACGTTAAAAGTCAACCCTTATGTTCTTCATGCATTTACCTCTAGTTAACTCTAACAAATAAGGTAACAAAAAATGGAATTTAATTCAACTTCAAAACTACTGGCATTTGTCGACTAATAAGTCAGCTCTTTAGCCCATTATACCTTTGCGTTTTGGCGAGTTTCAGCTGACGGACAGACTCGAAAGGCAAAGGCAGTAATAACGACTTTTATTCGAGCAACGCTGGTAGTGGGCACTTATTGCTCAACTTTATTGCTTGGGCGAGCCACAATGCGAAGAGAAATAATCCGTTTCGCCCTCAATCGCTTTGGGTTGGGGTTCCGTGTGAAAATATTTATATATTTCGTGAAGCATGGGACCTAAACATACCGGTGAACTGTGGGTGTACATTGGTACACCTCTGCTTAACCCTTCGAGGAATACAGAGGTGATGGTATGCTGTTCGTGAAGCCAGTTTTCTATTAATTATGTTACAGTTTATGGGTCTTTTTGCCTTGGAGTCGGACAGAGTAGGCTAACAAAAAAAAGTTACATCATTATCCATGATTAATTAGTTTAGATGCCTACAGGTGTGTATGTCAGCTCACTTTATTGCCGTGTGGGGTACTCATGAATAAAGATCTAAGTAATATGAAGCGACATAATAAATAAATCCATAAGCATGATGCTTGGCCCTGAAAATACGTAAGTACTGAAGTAGGTAGCTACTGATATATCTCCATTGTGAAATGACAATGAATTATATAGCACTTCTAGTTTGCAATTACATTATGTACCCTTTGGAACGCTACCAAATCGCGGCATAATCGTACTTAATAATAATACAATTCTATTTGCTATCTCACTGTAGGGCAAAGGTCTCTTGTCATACAGAGTCGGAACGAGCATTGATCACCACGCTTACAAAAGGCAGACTGGCAATTTCAGACTTATATTAATTATAAATCTAGGTTTCCTCACGATACTCTTCCTTGACCGATGTCTGTAATATCTAAGATAAACTTAGATAGCACAAATGAATTGCATAAGTTACATTTGTACTTGCCCGTGCCCGTGAAATAAATGATTTGACTTTGACTTTGACCTGATTGCTAACCATGAGAGGCGGGTGCCACCTGACATTCAATATTCCAATGTTCATAATATCACCATTATTATAATAAGTTACATCTGTAGTTTCTGCCTATCCTCATGGGAAAAGGCGTGAGTTTATGTTTGTATATATGTATGTAAGTTAAATGCTTTTTCAAAAACAAAAAAATACCAATCCAATTTTATTTATACGGAACCAAACCACAAAAAAACAGTAGAAAATCGCCTATTTTTCTTTCCTTTTACAAGCCGTCATAGTGGAGACTCCATTGGCTTTTTACAAGATACGTTCGTTGGACGATTGGCTGTAATCTGATTGAGCGTTAAGTAAAGATGGAAGAGCGACTTAATCCAATTCGTGGTCTCCAATATAACGAAGAAAACCTTTATAGGCGACGGTAATTACTTTTTATCAAAGGGCAGTAATATTTTTGTTGTATTCGTAATGGTCTGGGCAAGACTTGTATGAAAAAAATATTTAGAAAATGCCTACTGACTGTCTTGTTAGCCTAATTTTTATATGAAAATTTCTGTAGCAGCTCGGAGTTGGGATTTGTGCCCGGTTTATGGCAATAGTATCCCCCTTATTACATGGGACCTAAACATACCGGTGAACTGTGGGTATGATACACCTCTGTCTAACCCTTCGGGAAATACAGGCGTGATGGTATGAAATCAACCTAAAATGAATACTTTTACGTAGGCTAGGCTTTATCACCGACGTCAGGTTATTTGTTAACCTGAATACGTGCCGTAATTATTTGAAATGCCGACATTTTAAAAAACTTTTTTTTCTGTTGTAATTGGAACAGCTGAAAAGCCTTTTTAATTAACGTGAAACTGACTGAATACGTTCGTTAATAATGGACTATTTTCACTTTACGTCCTTTAAATAGTAAATAAAAAATAACTGAAATAATTTGTATCTTTAAATTATAATGATGCTCCCGAAGGAATTTCGGTCATAGTGGTCTATCTTAATGAAGACTAGTCATGTTCACAAATGCGAGTATAGAGAGATAGTTCTACTCTTTCTTCCCTCAATCTCATAGTTCGATAGGACAGCATACTCCTAAAACCGGGGCCAGATCAGGCGTATGACAAACAACTTTACGTGTCACGGGAGTGTCACATTACTAAATTCCAAAGTCCGGGCTACTGAAAAATCCTTCATTGATAAACCCAATATCACTTTTTCGGACCTGAAAATCAAACCTAGGACCGGCTCAGTAACAGCGCGTACATTTAAGAGACTAATGAGGTATGTACTAGATGTCTATACTTATATTACAATAGTTTTTTTTTTTTTTGGCTAGCCTCTGAACGTACGGATCCGATTACAAAAATTCTGTTACTAATAAATACACATATTATGTAAACCTGACTTCCACGTGGCCTATGTCACGTGCTAAAGCTTAAAAGTATTTTATACCAAGTATTTTATATAAACCAGAAGCAAACAAATCAATTACCACTTTTATCTCGCGGCATTTTGCATTCCGCTGTTCCCGTAAAATTCCTGCTCCATTCAATATTAATTACACAAGAAACTGTTCCGAAGTCGTTGGAGCTATGAATATTTAGTGCTTGAGATATAATTGCCTGGCACTCGACAAGTGAATGATAGAATGATCAATCGATATAATTCCAAGCTTTTATTGAGGAACTTGCAAGGCTTCTATATCTAATGAGATATCGTCTAAGTTGTCTAGTGGTCTTGAATTGATTTATGAAGCTGGGACTGTTGTCTCTATGTGATGTCAGAGATGTTAATGATCCGGAAAAATGGATGTTTAATCTGTTATCTTACGCTTGGTTAGGCTAGAGTCAGTATATAGAGGTTCTAGCACTAGAGTGCTGGCGTAATAGTGTACGATTAAAGTTGATGTCCGAATTTGAAAATTACATATTTCTGCCGCAAAGCAGCGTTGCTGTGTTCCGGTTTGTAGGGTGCCAGTGCTATTATAGCCACATGAGACATTACAACCTTGTCTGGGATGGCAAGGCAAGGGTGTTGCAGATGTCTATAGGTAGCGGTGACCACAGGTGGGCCGACGACTTGTTTGCAATCCAATGACAAAAAAAAAACACGGATTTTATATAATCGAAACTGAACTCCGATGGCTTGATGCATGGAAGTTCTGATATGTTCTAAATAGCCTGTATGCCATATCCGACATGATACGCATTATAAGGGCCCGGCTACATTGGTGCGGACAACTTGTGACACGTTTGTGGTTGAGGGCGTCAATAAAGTGCCACTGCGTTGGCATAGATGCATCGATTGCATGAGATACTTTGATTAAAAAATAATGAAAAATGTTGATGGTTCGGTCATGTTGAGAGGATGACTGAAAAGCTACTAACAAAAGGGATTTATATGGCAGATGGGACTGGCAACACTGGGACGAAACGCCCTAGATACCTACCCTGACCTTATTGGTGAAGTTCTTCAGAAAGGTCGGGTGTGCAGTACTCGTAACCGGCGTGCTTGTATGACAGGATGTTTGAACGTGAACGAGGTGAACGGAGTATTTAAGGATCGTAACAGGTGGCGTTCTGTAGTTTCTGCCTACCTCCATGGGAAAAAAACGTGTCATTTACGTGATATTTAATTTTTTTCCTAATATAATTAAAACTACGTAAAGTATACCCCAGTTACATGTTGTTTAAGCAAAAATAAATAATATCTCATACTCTTTATTTTGATACTTTGATCTCATTGTGTCAAAACATAACGTGTCTTGTAGTAATAGAAATAAAATATAATTTTGCGCAGCAAATAACTCGTTAAGCCGAGGGCTACGGTTTCCATAGCAACGCTTTTCCTCTACCAATATAGATTTTTCAAGTGAAGATGTGCATTTGATTTTTCTATTTCATTTTTAGATCCAATAAGAGCTTTGTTTGTTTCAATCTCTCTGAGTTTATGTTTCTTTATTTAATAAAAAAATATATTTGCTGGTGTGTGAGACTCCGTATTGTGCAGAATGCGGTCTACACTCGGCCTTTCAATTCTTCAGTTTATTTCTGTGGCTATACCTAATCAATTTTTCTTTCTTTCTTTCTTTCTTTCTTTCTGTTTTTCTCTCTATTATTCTTAACTATATTTTACTAGCTTTTGCCCGCGACTTCGTCCGCGTGGATTAATAGTTCCCGTTCCCGGGGGATTTCCGGGATGAAAACTGGCCTATGTCCTTTCTCGGGTCCCAGACTATATCTGTACCAAATTTCAGTGAAATCGGTTCAGTGGTTTAGGCGTGAAGAAGAGACAGACAGACAGACAGAGTTACTTTCGCATTTATAATATTAGTACGGATTATTTGAGATGGGTTTGCTCTTGACTCTGGTATAGGTCACAGGTGACAGTGACAAAGTCAACGATGGAGTAAGCTTGCCCAGAAGAAGCCAGTTCACTCTAACTCTGAAGAAAAAAGGTTGGAGTAGGTTAAGGGGTAGGCAGGACGGGAAATGACAATAACAAACAGAAATAACGATAGACGAAGAAAATCCATAATTATATACCATCATCACGCCTGTATTCCCCGAAGGGTTAGGCAGAGGTGTACCAATGTACACCCACAGTTTGCCGGAATATTTAGGTCCCATGTAATAGGGGGCGAGCCTATTGCCATTAACCGGGCACAAATCCAAACTCCGAGCTGCTACTGAGAATTTCATAGAAAAACCCAATAACACTTTTTGCTCGACCTGGGAATCGAACCCGGGACCCCTTGCACAGCAGTCGCACTTGCGACCACGACACCAACGGGGCAGACGATGAAAATCGTCTGTACAAAAACAAATTATATAAGTGGTATTAATAGAACCCTCTTTATTATTAGAAAAAAACTTTATTCGAACTGTCTAGGTAGTTATTAACAACTTGTTAACAACTATACAAAAACTCGGTAAAGGAAAAAGTTTGTCTTATGATAGTAATAGAGATGGCGATTTCATTTCGCAGTTCATCGCTTTGGATCATCGAAATCTCGCTGTCTGAATATTTTTGTAGAAAAAATAAATACGATCTAGGTGAGGAGAGAAGAGAAGTGTGGTTAAATGAGAATTCTTGTCTACACTGTAATTAGCTGCTGTGACTGAAATTCAGTCATGACCATCAATTGTGTGTCAGAAAGCAGTTTTAGGGTCACTCTCGGACTTAAAAGAAAATTATTTATTTATTTACTGATTAGTTTAAAATCCTTTAACCCAAGTACCTACCTAGTATTTACCTATTATTACTGTAAAATTTTACGCTGAGCGTCTCCGCACATGAACGATTACCGCACTGAACTTTGACAGATTCGTCACACATCTGTCAAATCTGTTAAAAATCGGTCATGTGCGAAAACGCTTAGCGTAAAATTTTATAATAATAATAGGTAAATAGGTACTTGTGTTAAAGGATTTTAAACTAATCAGTAAATAAATTAATAATTTATTAATTTATTTACTGATTAATGGTTACAGTACAATAATGTACTAGCTACTGCCCGCGACGTTGCATTTTTTTTTTACCCGCGTTAAGTTACGTTTTTGGTTACTGCTCCGCTCCCCTGGATCATAACGTGATGTTATATAGCCTGTACTATTTCCCATGAATCTGACTACCTTATTCAGAACCTACCTACCTAAGACAATATCCAGAATAGTTCCTTAGATTAGTGAGTTTTAACAAAAACCTCATCATTTTTATTATATTAGTAAAAATTTTTGTGGCTATAAGCACAAGAGGGAAATAAAGGGATACATGTTTCCCCTTTAGGGAGATTTACCCTCGAAATAAGCCCCCCTAGGGCCAGGACACAGATCAATAAGAGCAAGACAGATCTTTTAACATAACGGATATACAGGATAAGTTTTTAACCAGTGCGTAAATTTTTTTTGGTAGTTCAGTGTCAGTAATAGAACACATTTCCGTGTTTAGTTAAAAAAAAAAAATAAAAAAAATTTCATCCTTATCCGAGTTTGAAATAAGCAAAACATCCAGGACATAATCTATTCGCCATACTATCAATGAAAACTCGCGGCCGCCGCCGCCGCCCGGGCGCATGGCTGGGGTGAGGGGGTGGGGAATGCGCTAGCGCCGAGTGACAATGAAATATGGTTTTTAAGTAAACATGTTTCGTAAGCGATAACTTTTTTTTTTAGTACTAAGACATATCAAAATAAAATATACGTGTTTAATAAAACGTGTTGAAGTTTATTATGGCAAAATTTACGCACTGGTTAAAATTTTTTCCTGTATAAGAGGAAAGACGGTCTGTCATTAGTCCTATGTAGTCCTAGGTATGTACTAGATGTCTATACTTATACTCGTATTACAAAAAGGTAAAATTAGGTATTTGTAAGAGTATTCGTAAGTACATAAGTACGGATTCGATTACAAAAAAAAAACTTTTTCTAATAGACACACATATCATGTAAACTTGACTTCCACGTGGCCTATGTCACGTGCTAAAGCTTAAAAGTATTTTAGCTAAACCAGAAGCAAACAAATAAATTACCACTTCTATCTCGCGACATTTTGCATTTCGCTGTTCTCGCAAAATTCCTGAATCATTCAATATTAATAACACAAGAAACTGTTCCTCCGAAGTCGTTGGAGCTATGAATATTCAGTGCTTGAGATATAATTGCCTGGCACTCGACAAGTGAATGATAGAATGATCAATCGATATACTTCCAAGCTTTTATTGAGGAACTTGCAAGGCTTCTATATCTAATGAGATATCGTCTAAGTTGTCTCGTGGTCTTGAATTGATTTATGAAGCTGGAACTGTTGTCTCTATGTGATGTCAGGGATGTTAATGATCCGGATAGATGAATGTTTAGTTTGTTATCTCACGCCTGGATACGCTAGAGTCAATTTATAGAAGTCCTAGCACTAGAGTGCTGGCATGACAGTGTACAATTTGAGTTGCTTTTCGAATTTGAAAATAACATATTTCTGCCGCAAAGCAGCGTTGCTATGTTCCGGTTTGTAGGGTGCCGGTGCCATTATAGTCACAAGAGACATTACAACTTTGTCTGGGATGGCAAGGCATTTGCAAGGCCTCTGGTATTGCAGATATCTATAGGTAGCGGTGACCACTTAACATCAGGTGGGCCGACGACTTGTTTGCAATCCAATGACAAAAAAAAAACACGGATTTTATATAATCGAAACTGAACTCAGAAGACTTGACGCATGGAAGTTCTGATGTATTCTAAATAGCCTGTGTGCCATATCCGACATGACACGCATTATAAGGGCCCGGCTACATTGGTGCGGACAACTTGTGACACGTTTGTGGTTGAGGGCGTCAATAAAGTGCCACTGCGTGTGTTTGATTAAAAGAAATAAAAAAAATTGATGGTTCGGTCATGTTGAGAGGATGAGTGAAAGGCGACTAACAAAAGGTATTTATGTGGCAGATGTGAGTGGCAACGCTGGGACGAACCGCCCTAGAAATACCTACCCTGACCTTATTGGTGAGATTCTTCAGGAAGGTCGGGTGCGCAGTACTCAGAACCAGTGTGCTTGTATGACAGGATGTATGAACGTGAACGAGGTGTAAGGAGTATGTAAGGATCGTAGCAGGTGGCGTTCTGTAGTTTCTGCGTACCTCCATGGGAAAAAGGCGTGAGTTTATGTGTGCTTGTGTAATTAAAACTTCGTAAATTATACCCCAGTTACATGTTGTTTAAGCAAACATAAATAATATCTCATACTCTTTATTTTGATACTTTGATCTCATTGTATCAAAACATAACGTGTCTTGTAGTAATAGAAATAAAATATAATTTTGCGCAGCAAATAACTCGTTAAGCCGAGGGCTACGGTTTCCATAGCAACGCCTTTCCTCTACCAATATAGAATTTTCAAGTGAAGATGTGCATTTGATTTTTCTATTTTATTTTTATATCCAATAAGAGCTTTGTTTGTTTCAATCTCTCTGTGTTTATGTTTTATTATTTAATTAAAATAATATTTGCTTGTGTGTGAGACTCAATATTGTGCAGAATGTGGTCTGCACTCGGCCTTTCAATTCTTTAGTTTATTTCTGTGGCTATAATCAATTTTTCTTTCTTTCTTTCTGTTTTTCTCTCTATTATTCTTAACTATATTTTACTAGCTTTTGCCCGCGACTTCCTCCGCGTGGATTAATAGTTCCCGTTCCCGGGGGATTTCCGGGATGAAAACTGGCCTATGTCCTTTCTCGGGTCCCAGACTATATCTGTACCAAATTTCAGTGAAATCGGTTCAGTGGTTTAGGCGTGAAGAAGAGACAGACAGACAGACAGAGTTACTTTCGCATTTATAATATTAGTACGGATTATTTGAGATGGGTTTGCTCTTGACTCTGGTATAGGTCACAGGTGACAGTGACAAAGTCAACGATGGAGTAAGCTTGCCCAGAAGAAGCCAGTTCACTCTAACTCTGAAGAAAAAAGGTTGGAGTAGGTTAAGGGGTAGGCAGGACGGGAAATGACAATAACAAACAGAAATAACGATAGACGAAGAAAATCCATAATTATATACCATCATCACGCCTGTATTCCCCGAAGGGTTAGGCAGAGGTGTACCAATGTACACCCACAGTTTGCCAGAATATTTAGGTCCCATGTAATAGGGGGCGAGCCTATTGCCATTAACCGGGCGCAAATCCAAACTCCGAGCTGCTACTGAGAATTTCATAGAAAAACCCAATAACACTTTTTGCTCGACCTGGGAATCGAACCCGGGACCCCTTGCACAGCAGTCGCACTTGCGACCACGACACCAACGGGGCAGACGATGAAAATCGTCTGTACAAAAACAAATTATATAAGTGGTATTAATAGAACCCTCTTTATTATTAGAAAAAAACTTTATTCGAACTGTCTAGGTAGTTATTAGCAACTTGTTAACAACTATACAAAAACTCGGTAAAGGAAAAAGTTTGTCTTATGATAGTAATAGAGATGGCGATTTCATTTCGCAGTTCATCGCTTTGGATCATCGAAATCTCGCTGTCTGAATATTTTTGTAGAAAAAATAAATACGATCTAGGTGAGGAGAGAAGAGAAGTGTGGTTAAATGAGAATTCTTGTCTACACTGTAATTAGCTGCTGTGACTGAAATTCAGTCATGACCATCAATTGTGTGTCAGAAAGCAGTTTTAGGGTCACTCTCGGACTTAAAAGAAAATTATTTATTTATTTACTGATTAGTTTAAAATCCTTTAACCCAAGTACCTACCTAGTATTTACCTATTATTACTGTAAAATTTTACGCTGAGCGTCTCCGCACATGAACGATTACCGCACTGAACTTTGACAGATTCGTCACACATCTGTCAAATCTGTTAAAAATCGGTCATGTGCGAAAACGCTTAGCGTAAAATTTTATAATAATAATAGGTAAATAGGTACTTGTGTTAAAGGATTTTAAACTAATCAGTAAATAAATTAATAATTTATTAATTTATTTACTGATTAATGGTTACAGTACAATAATGTACTAGCTACTGCCCGCGACGTTGCATTTTTTTTTTACCCGCGTTAAGTTACGTTTTTGGTTACTGCTCCGCTCCCCTGGATCATAACGTGATGTTATATAGCCTGTACTATTTCCCATGAATCTGACTACCTTATTCAGAACCTACCTACCTAAGACAATATCCAGAATAGTTCCTTAGATTAGTGAGTTTTAACAAAAACCTCATCATTTTTATTAAATTAGTAAAAATTTTTGTGGCTATAAGCACAAGAGGGAAATAAAGGGATAAATGTTTCCCCTTTAGGGAGATTTACCCTCGAAATAAGCCCCCCTAGGGCCAGGACACAGATCAATAAGAGCAAGACAGATCTTTTAACATAACGGATATATAAGAGGAAAGACGGTCTGTCATTAGTCCGGATCTAAGAGATGTATTGCCGCTTATAGCCCCATCATTCAACGTCACATGCCACGTTTATTCCGAAAATGACAGGTTTGTACGTTGAGTCTTTACCAATATTTTGTACAAAATGTTTTTATTGGTGATATAAAAACCCTTTTCTTGTGCCTATTTTTTATTTTTATGAATTGTAATGGAATGTTTTATTTTTTGTTGGAAATTTTTCTCACAGATTTTGTGTAGTGGGTGCGTTTTCATAAGTAAAGATCACACTAGAAAAATAAATTTAGAAGAAGTGGGAGGCCTTTGCCAAGCACTAGGATACAAAATACGAACAACTGACTGTAAGTATCTAATACAAGCATTCATTCTGTGCGTGTATGGAATTTGTATTCTCTCTAAATCTCGAAAACTGTTCGACATAATATGCAGCAAAAATCCGCCAGGTAGGTAGTTAATAGGTAAGAGACGACCACTAACTACCTTTTTAGGGCTAAGACTCCGCTGTTTGTCTGTGTGTCTATCTGTCTGTCTGTCTGTCCATCTTTTCTAGGCTGTAACTCTTGAACCGTGATGGCAAAACATCTGCATTACCATAGGCCTTGCAGATATGTTGCCATTCCAGAGACAAAGTAGAAATATCTCATGTGCCTGTAATTACACCGAAATTTTTGCAACTGGGCCGAATTAAAGCATTTTGTGACTTCTTTACAGACAAAGTCGTAAACAAAAGCTAGTAATACCATAAACACTCACCTGTAACACCCGAAGTCTTAACACCAGAGCGAGAGGATATCCAAATCCGTGACGAAATAGCGTGCTGTCTCTTTCCCCCGTCAGTGGCGCGGCGGATTCCTTCCGTCGAGACAGGGCAGTCTGAAACAATTTATCAGCTTGAGCCTTTCCCAACAATCCGGATTATTCGGTTCGGTGAGCGGTTTTAAAAGGTTTAGAGGGTTTTAAAAAAGATTAAAGGGACTTTTTCACTACTTCTCAGTAGACACTATTGAACAGCCGAACGATTCTTGTAATTAAAATCGTTTGTAATCTCAATCTCATCAGTGTCAAAAACGTTGGTAAGTCGAAAACGTAGGTAATTAAGTAATATTTTTGGTAGATTGAGGCTGAGATTAGAACGTTCTTAAAAATACGAAAACTACTCCTCTGGTATATTATTATTTAGAAATGGAACAGAATTTGTGAAAAATGATAGGCCAAGCAGTTTCATTAAAACTTAAGTGGAGGAGATGTACTTGTTATTGGCATTGAAACTTAGACTCTCCGCCCATGACCGAAATTTTGTCAATTTTTTGTCGACCGTGAGCGTTTTTATGTTAGAATTTATATTATGTGTCCCTTCTCTCTAGGCTTTGAAAATTTTGGTTGTCGATTCTGTCTAGGGCGTAGGACGTCAAAATGACAATAAACCTTTCACCACTAATTTAATAATCCATATAATATTCCCTATAAACCCGTGAAACATTTTTTTTTACCCAACACTTTGAATTTCTCCTGTATCGTGTACACAAAACATACACAAACAACCAATTTTTATACGAAGGGTTCCCTTCACTACTATCAGGTACCACATAGTACCAGCCTCGTATTTCGCGCATGCGTACTCCGAAATTTATCAAAGCAACCGCTTGTTTATATACAGAATAGTAACGTTGTAAGGTACCCAAATAGTTTCTATTTACAAAGCATTTGGTCGTGACTTACAATTAGCTTTGGTGTACAAGTAATTACGTTGAACGTACAAATCGTGGTTTCCAAACTCATTTAGACTTGGTAGGTAGGTGCGTATTTTTTTTTACACACATAAGGTAACACTTAGAAGGTAAATTCGATCGATATTTGAATTTGAAATACAAGGTTTTTAAAATTCCAAAAAGCGAATTTACGTGTTGACATTCTATTTATTAAGTTTGAAGGCTTTATTCTTGGCAATGGGCCATTGGCCCACGTGCTTGTTATCTACCCTGAGGTGTCTGACATAGAGGCCAAAATACTTCGGTAACTAAAGTTTGCTAGCAACGCCAGGGCGCTGCTGGTCTTCCTTGTGAAGTTGAGGAGGATCGAATGATTTACTTTTCAGTCGTACATAAAATACATTGAGTTATTGAGTAGTATAATACAAACAATTGGTTGAAATGTTAACGTTACTCGTATTTCTAATTAAAACATCGAATCCAGTACTTTTACGTTAGCACGGTCGTGTTAGGCCTATAAACTCAAAGCTCAAGTATTGGATGTTGATGACCAGACTAGGTTTTTATTACTCACTACAAATAAACCTACAATTTTTAAATATTAAAAAAGTCCATCTATAAAAAGAGCTAGAAATAAACACAAATATTTTAAGATATAAAAAGGTATAATTTATATCTCCTTTCAAAGTTTTAGACATGATGTGGGTTCTAGAGCGTTGGAAGAGAAAAGCTTTCGTCAGAAATACATTTAAGAAATCACTTTGTCTTCAAAGAAATATTTAACAAGACATAAAATCAGTTCCGTAATAAAACTCATTTTATGCCTTGTTGAATATTGCTTTTAAAGTTAAAATTGTTCTAAGTAAAAAAAATGGAGTTATTTCCGTTTCAAATTGTATGTTTTTGAGAAAACAAATTCAAACATTTATTTTGTAATATTTGAATTTATAATGTGTATGTAAATCTAGTAGTTTTATAAACTAGCTTTTACTCGCTACTTCATCCGCGTAAATGTCGGTTATATTTTAAATTAAATCATGATTCGAAAAACAAGTGACGCCATCTATTATCATAAGAACCTTATTGTTGTTTTCTACGGGAACATAACTTTTTTCAAAATGAAGGTACCCTATGTCCTTTTCTGTACCCCTGTATTTAGGTAAGTAGTATTTTTTCAGGCAATAAAACTTTATCAAAATAATGGAAGAATCAATCAAATCAGAAGAAAGTGAGGAGGAGCCAGAACCAATACCACAACGAAATTCTTCTTCGGAGACCAGTTATGATGAAGATGAAGAAGAAGCTACGAAGGAGCCAGTTAAAGCAGAGAAACAACTTGAAACTCTTGTTCAAGCAGGTGAATCTCTATCTATATCTACTTATTATTTTATATAACATTATAAAGCTGAAGAATTTGTTTGTTTGGTTGAACGCGCTAATCTCAGGAACCACTACTTTCAATTGAAAAAATCTTTTTTTTTTTTGGTTAGTCCATTTATCGAGAAAGGCTTAGGCTATATATAACATCATGCCACGAGCCATAGGAGCGAAGCAGTCACCAAAAACGTAACCTACGGTGAAATAAGCCACGCGGACGAAGTCACGGCTCACGGGCAATGCTCTAGTAGTATATATGTTACCGGCCAAACCCGGTTTCAGGACAAACTAGTTTGGCCTAGGCTAAACTAGTTCTTCCTATACGCGATAGGATTAACTAGTTTAGCCTAGGCCAAACTAGTTTGTCCTAAACCAGATAGGATAAACCAGTTTAGGCTAGGCCAAACTAGTTTATCCTGATATAAATACGCACACTCTAGAATAAACTGGTATGGCCTAGTCTAAACATTATAGTATATCTAGAAAGACAAAATAAATAGATGAACTGAATAAAATACTCTGTAATTAATAATTTGGAAAAATAATTATTTTTATTAACTACATAATGATTCGTCGTTAAAAGTTACGGATAATTGGTAATATAAATAATCTTAGCTTTACAAATAGTGTTTTTTTTTTAATAGAAGCAATAATCTTATCTCAATAAAATTGGGAAGGCAATGATACTCTGCAATCTAAGTGCCATCAAAGCAAACCATGTCAAAATAAATAATAATTTTAATAATCGAGATGTTGTTAAAACTAGGCCATACCAGTTTATCCTAGAGTGTATGTATTTATATCAGGATCAACTAGATTGGCCTAGCCTTAACTGGTTTATCCTATCGGGCTTAGGACAAACTAGATTGGACTAGGCTATACTAGTTAATCCTATCGCGCATAGGAAAAACTAGTTTAGCCTATGCGAAACTAGTTTGTCCTGAAATCGGGTTTGGCCGGTAACATATATAAAACAAAGTTGCTTCCCGCCGTCTGACCATTTGTACGCTTAGATCTTTTACACTACGCATGGGATTTAAATGCGTTTTCATCAATAGATAGAGTAATATAACGGGAGCGGAACAGTATTCAAAAGTAAGTATTATTTTATGGCGGGTGAATTAAGCCACTTGGACGAACTCGAAGGCAGTTCGCTATTTAATTTATAGTTATAAAAGTTCATTTAAATTGTTGAAATGTAAACAATAACAAAAATCAAAACTTTCATAAAAGGCTACTCAAGTTGTTTCAATGGTATCGGGTGGAAGCCATGAGACAGATGTCGGGTTGTCCCGCGACGATCCCGCTCTGACACTTTGACTATGATAAGGGTTATAATGTTAACATCGTAGACAATTTTGAGACAAAGGATGTTAAAATAACTGACACATTTTAGTATATTTGAAAAAAGTAAATTGTATTTTTCGCACCGGTCTATTTTGTAAAAATCGCCCTAGGTAATTTATGTATTGGCAACAAATTATCTAGGGCGATTTAAAACTTAAAACTTGAGAACAGCCGGACAGATTATTTTTTTGTCATAGGGTAGTTTAGCCGGTTTGCCGGCCACCTCTGGTTTTCGGCCAGTACGTTGTTATATTAATATAATAAGGACACTTTATCCTACCCATTTAAAAAAACAACGCCTACTTAATGTATTGGTATAAACCCTACAACTTTTGAATTTTGTAGAATTTTAATGATCCAACTGTGTCGTCTGTGACCCTCCGAAAGTCTTACAGTGCACGCGTGTGTCGAAATTTGTGAAAAAAATAGTGCGCGCATAATTTTTGCAAGCTAAGTTACAAAGTTGTTTATCGGTTTTATAAATATAATTATTGTTCTGTGCACGGGAGATAAGTTTAATTAGTGTTATTTTAATTAAAATGGAAGAAAGGTTATTTACATTTAAATTTGATGGCCGGTAAACTAGATAATGATTTGGGGGACTATTTACTTCTCGGCCGGCCGGCCGAAAACTAGAAGAAGACCGTTTATATTTAATTGATTCTTTTGATTATTAAATAAGGAATTCTTTAAAAAGAAATGCTTTATACACAAAGTAGAACCGCTTCTCATTTATGTAGTCAGATGTCGGCCGCATGTTTTGACCTAACTATGTGGTAATAACACTTAATAGTTATTGAATATTTGACGGCCGAAAATTAGAATTTTAATATTTACCTTTCGGCCTAAGCTAATTGATAGGGTCGAAAACTAATAATTTACTAACTGATTCTCGGCCAATAAAAGCTAACGATAATAAATCAACTAACTGAATCGAAATCATCACTCACACGAACAATACAGGCGTAAAGGGACTTCCCCAAAATTTATCTTATTAGCTAGTTAGAAAATTAAGCAAGTTCGGCGGCCGGAAACTAATTAATTTAAATTTGTTTTTCGGCCGTGTTTGAAGGGATGGTCGAAAATCAGTTTAAAAAATCGTATTTTCGGCCAGTCAAAAAGCTGATATTTTTCCATAATCTCAATTATTTTTGCTATGCCATATTATCCTTTTTCCTTTTTGACCAATGTTCCTACTATTATGTTTAAAATGTTTCTATATGTTTAATATTTTAATTAAAATCGTTGATTCATACGTATTTTTTGCTTTTAATCCATTATAGAACCTACTAGTTAGCAAATATAGATCATTTTTCAAATAGCAGATTAGTGGCCGAGAACTAGCAAAATAATGGCCGGGAACTGAAACAGGTGGCCGAAAACAGGCGAAATCGCTATTTTCAGACATTTTAATTTTCAGTCATTTTAATTTAACGCTGACGAGTAAAAGGTCTACAAATACCAAAACTACATTATATTTCGAGTTCAAAAATATTTAAGAAACTAGTCTGCGACTTTAATGTCATGGAGAAAAATCGTCACAAAGTCACACGTTCGCTTAAGTGGCCGAAAACCGGCTAAGTTACCCTATTCGTAAGAAAGTCGGGACGGTTCACTAGTTCATAATAGCAATAAAAAATACCAATATAAACTCTTTTGCTAATATCAAAACAAAGCTGAAAAAACACAGGCTTGTCAAATATCAAAAATCGTGGCATGTGACACGTCACATCTGACAAGTGTCATGATATACTCAGAAATTACGTAATACAACAATCGAGATTGTAATTTAAATAAATTATATTTAAAAACGGCGTAAGTTCATTGATATTAATAAAATTAAGTTCTATCTCGGTGAAATAATAAAAGGTTTCATATTTCTTTCATTTCATTAATTAGAATTTAGGTTTAAAATTGAGAAACACCATGTCTCTCGCAACAAATCCACTAACGAAGAGTTGAAGTTGAAATAAATTACCTTTTAACTTACATAAAATTACTTAATTGGTTTCAGTCCAAACCGAGGAAAGTAAGATGTCGAAGATAACTCCAGCAGTTCCACTTCGTAGAAAAAGGTTCATTCCAAAATATGAAGTCGAAGGTGTATACAAAGTGTGTCTAGGTGAAGAAACTCAAATACAAATAGAAGCAGTAGTAGGAACTCATGTCTATGCACAGTACCCTTGGAAATTTATAAAAAAAGCTAGTATCATGGAATCCATAGACGTAGGTGGAGAAATATCAGACTTTTTTCCAATTCGTGAGCAACTTGAAGCATATGAAGAAGAAGAAGTGCTTATAGGTTACATAATAGATGAATCAACCAACACGGACGACTTTTACGTATGCTGTACACCAGAAGCCAGGGATCACTGCAAGCAACAATCTGACAAGTATATTAGAAGGCAAGAAAAAAAATTACAAAAATCTGTTCTTAGGACGCCTAAACCTTGGAAAAGTTTGGGAAGTGATACAGAAATTATCGAACAGAGACCTGTCAACAAAAGAAATTTAATTGAGATAGAGATAGTAACTAAGTTCCCCATGGAATATCAACCTGAAAAGTTCAACATTAGGGACACTTGCTCCGTCAGAGATGGTTCCATAGATTTAGTAACATGCAGAGAGAAATTTGATAATGTTTTCCGACGAAGAGTAGATTGTGAAGCTCAGATTACTCCGGCACTGGTAGATGGAGTTGCTCAGACTATGCTTACATATCCAAAAAATATGTGGACACAGACTATTGCAGACGCTTTAGGTCAGGTGGAAGACATCGAGGGTGGTGGTGATGCCAGTCAAGTGGGAATAGAAACTGTAGATGAAGAAGATAAAACTACTGCTACTGACGATACAGTACAGAAACAACCACTTGATGAAGTAGGCTTGGCTACATTCAGAGCTGCAATGAACAATATGCGTAGACCATCTTATGTAAACAAGGTCAATAGTTTCATGACGTCGCGGATAAGTGAAATGGAGTCCGTAGTAAAACTTAACTCAGTAATGGATATTTATTATAACGATTATCCAAATCTTGTTAACCAAGTACATACTGACGTATTTGATACCATGATATTTGAAGACTATGTTTGTTTTACAGACGTTAGGGCTAAGGACAAGTTTGTATCCTGCGCAACATTTCATCCAATGTGGTCTGGTATTGTTGCTATTGCTTACGCGGATGATCACCCGGCTCTTATGAAGACATCTCCGATTAAACGCCAGGATACGATTCAAAGAGCCGTATATGGTTTAAACCCTGTTTTAATTTGGAGTCATACAGACAGTTTAGTACCAAAACTGTCTTTGGAATCACCCCGTGAAGTCAAAGTTCTTTCATTTTGCCCATTTAATGAAAATATTCTGGTTGGTGGTTTAGTAAGTGGGCAAATTGTAATATGGGATTTAACTAATAAGCTGGAAAATGTCGAAAAGATTGAAATTCTTAGTGAATTGAGACAAAAATACCGAATTGCAATGAACGCTCATATGGGATGGATGAAGTCTGTAGATGATAGGGCGGTAGTAAGTGCTACTGTTTGTAGTAGTCTTATGAATTGTCATTTGAATCCAGTATCTGCTGTAAAATGGATGTCACCAAATTTTTTAGTAACACCTACAGGAAAAACAGTTCCCACACCTGATGAGAAATCATCGCTACAATTTATATCTTCTTCAGTAAATGGAAATATTTTGGTATGGAATATGTCACTTGACTACCTAGGATTCGTGGAAGACAAGAAAGTGAAAAAAGCTTCGAGAATTGCACGAAAACCATCTGGGTTGATAACTGACGTTTCACCTTTCAAAATATTAGATCGTAATTTACAGCCATGTTACAAAATTATATTAGGTGAAGCGGGTCAACTCATGACATATTCAATTCAGAGCTTTGGTATGACTCCTCCACATGTTAAATATGTATATACTCCAAAGAGTGATGACACTGGCAGAAAACGTTTTACTTGTGTAGTATTAGATCAAAAAGAAGAAGACAAAAATTCAATTTTTTATTTTGGTTCACAACACGGTGCTGTTACTCGAGCAACTTGGGAAGGCCACGAGTTTAACACTGGTGAAGCACTAAACTCTGAGTATGCTGATATTACATCCCGCTGTACAATACATGATGGTCCTATAGTAGCCACTCATAAAAATCCTCAAATTGATAGTATTACATTAACAGTGGGTGGTAAAATATTTGCTATTTGGTCCGACGAATTGTTAGGTCGACCACTCATTTGGAAGAGGCGTCCTTACCGTTTAACGGACGGTGCGTGGTCACAGTATAAACCTAGTATACTTTTTATTGTTAATGATGAAGGTGGTCTTGAAACCTGGGATTTGTTGTTAAGAAGCGACAAACCTATTTCAGTGCAACCACTTTCAGGGATTATGCTAACCGGTGTTAGTCTTCATACGTTGCCATTGACTAAAAATATAATCGGCGTAAGTGACATTAATGGCTCTTTCAAAATGTTTTTGGATCCACCAATATTTATGTTAGAAAATACAAATTATAAAGTTCGCATGGAAACAATGATAGCAAGAGAATTAAAAGTAAAGCAGTCTTTTATTGCTTGGCAAGACAACTTCATCAAAAAATTTCCACACGTTTTACAAGAAATAAAAAGAAAAGAAGGTGAGCTTTTGGCTGAGAAAGAGGAAGAAAAGCGTAGACTGAGGGAAGAAATTGGGAAAAAGCATGAAGAAGAAGTCGAAGCAAGGAGATTGGAGAAAATGAAAATTGTAGGTCCAGAAGAGAGATGGCAAAAAATCATACACAAATTGATAGAAAAAACAATTGCAGTAAAAAAAAGAATCAACAGAGGATTATTAATAGAACACGCAAAACCATTACGAGAATTAGAAGCGCAGCGTGTAGAAAAAGAAAAAAGAATGTTGGATATCATGAAAAATCAAAAAGCTATTTTTAATGACACAGTTGCTATTCTTTTCCCTGAAGCTATACAGAAGCCACCTAAACCAAAGAAGAGTCTACTTACAGACAATAAAGAGGCACTGAAGAAGAAGTATCTAGAAGATTACAAACACACAAAAAAGGCTGTAGCGAAAATAGTAAAGAAAAATCCTTATAAGGTAGAGTTCCGATGGGAGGCCACACTAGCCGAGGGAAAAGAACGTCGAGCTGCTCTCAATGCTCAAGATTATATTGTGAAAATGCATAGTTTAAGAATTCGGAAGGAGTTACAAGCAGTAGACGCCGTATCAAAACCTGCGCAAGAGTTACCTAAGAAATTAATAGAAGAGGACCAAGATGAAGAGTCTGGGGACTTATCTTAGAGTTACCATTATTTATTTTAATATCGATCATCATATTTTTTTAGGAACCACTTTTTTTTTTATGTGACAACTGTCAATCATTGCATACCTATATCGGGTTCAGGGTTATTGTAAGTTATTTGCCAGTTATTAAAAAAAGATCTGGTGTTCTAAACATTTTGATCGTGTACCTAGGTGTTGCGCTTTTGTATGGAATAACAGATTTTTCTTTTAATAGCCGATCAAATTTCATCGCTTGTGGTTTAAAATCATGGTAAAAGTTTTCGGTACAATGACCTAGCAGCCTACATAATGTTAAGTATTAATTTATTTTATATTGTTTTTATATTTTAAAATAATTAATTTTACACTATTAAGTAAGTTTATTCATATTTTTATTTAATATAATAATTTAAATAGATTTATAAGCATAATGTTACTTATTTTTGTTTTACTTATACAGGAATAATGGACGGTCGTATTTTAATAATAATTTTTGTTTACTGTAGGTACCAACTTTATTGTATTTTTTTAAATCTTTATTATATATTTTTGCTTACATGTTAAGTAGTGTAGGTTATTAAAGTTTATTATTATAATTATGTGAAGTAACAACTACTTTCGTTTTCAATTAATAATATTAAAATTATGTTCTGTATTATTAAATTGTTTTTATTGCATTATCCCAGGATTGTGTAGCTGAAATGCTTGAAATGTTTTAGGTATGGAACGGCTATTTTCATAATTTTTATAAAATTGGGTCAGAGCAGATAACAGCAAAATGAAAAATTAAATAATAAAATTAACAATTAAATAATTAATTAATAATTATTAAGTAATAACAGTGCAGAAGTACGTGCGCAAACACAGGTGCACTCTTACTTCCCTAACTCTCATAACAGTTTAAGGAGACTGTAATCCCGCACTACCAGAGACACATATTCAAACTCCAGGTTGCTACTGAGCGCTAGTTGAACGCGTCCCCGAGGGTCATGACCATCCGCCTATATATATAATGTACTCTATGACCATCCGACTGGCCCGGGGATGTGTTATCACTGTGAGGGTCACCCGTGGGACACGGTGGAGCATACGGTAGAGGTTTGCCCTACTTAAGCGGAGCACCGCCGTGTTCTTGTAGAGGCGATCGGCGGCGGCGGCCTCTCGTATCCGGTCATGGTTCAAGCAATGTTCTGGAGCGAGGGTGAAGGGGAAGCAATCACCTCCTTCTGCGAAGCAGTAATGCTAGCGAAGGAGGAGGCGGAACGCGTGAGGGAGAGATAAACCTCACGCCCCACCGTAACGAACAAGACACCCCGGGCGTTGGCGGTCGCAGAGTGATTCACGGCCACCGTAGGCGCAGGCCTATGGATGGTGAGCGTTGGGTGGCTTGCCATCTCATCAGAACCAGGCCCGATTTGGCGGCGCGTTGTGTTCCATGCGCTCCTCAAAGAGATTTCTGCATAATTTAAGGGGCCCGCTAGGGCCAGTGCCTGCCAGGGTTGCGAAATTTGTTCTGCGGCTCTGGAACTCAAAAATTAATTAGGAGGAACACGGGTGGGCTTTATTCAGTAAGAGTCTGACACTCCCTTCCGCTCTATCCAGAGCGGAAGAAGGCATTTGTGGATTTCCAATCCTTACAAAAAAAAGGTATTTTTCAATTAATTATTATCCGCGAGAAAGACTGAAGTAGACTTTATTAAGACTCTCGCTCTATATTATGTAAAATGAGCAGTATTGTTACGTTGAATTAAATGCTGCGTAACTCACCTCTTCTTGAACAACGAAATAACTGTCATTGGTTCAACATGAATCTTATGAAAAAAGATATGAATCCCTGTCATAAGCAAGAACTTCTTTTCTGCGTCAGTGTCAAAAGATTATAAATAAATAATACTCAGTTATCATTTATTACAGTCATTGGCCAATGCATTATTGCATTAAGGTTACAATTAGTATTGCAATATTATTTTTAAACTAAAAATAACATTCACCATTATATTAATTGGTTACAGTACAAACCAATGAAACTAAGATGTCGGTCTTTGACTATCAGCCTCAACCCCGTAGAAAAAGGTTCATTCCGAAATATGAAGTTGAAGGCGTATACAAAGTAACTCTAAGTGAAGAAACACAAGTTCTAATAGATATGGTAGTCGGAGTTAATGTCTACGCTCAGTATCCTTGGAAGTACGTAGGCAAGGAAAAACTTTTGGAATCCATTTCTTTAAGTGGAACATTATCGGAGTTTTTTCCATTAAGTCAGGAGATACAGGATTATCAAGAAGACGAACTGTTATTAGGTTACATAGTAGATGAATCAAGTGATACTGACGACTTTTACGTATGTTGCACACTAAAAGCTAGGGATCACTGTAAGCAGCAATCCGAAAAATTTATTAGAAGACAAGAAAAGAAATTGGAAAAAGCTGTTCAAAAGAAACCTAGACCCTGGAACTGTTTAGGTAGTGATCTAGAAATTACCCAACTGGAGGCCGTCAATACAAGACCTTTATTAGAAATGGAGATAAATGCTACGTTTCCTACGGAATACGAACCTCTAAAGTTCAAGGTTAGGGATACTAACAGCGTCAGAGACGGCTATATAGAGTTAAAACCATACAGACAGAAATTTAATACTGTTATGAAACGTAGAGTAGATTGTGGATCTCAGATTGCTCCAGGGCTTCTACATCAATTTGTTCAAACACATCTTAGATATCCAACAAACATGTGGACACAATCAATTGCGGACTCATTAGGTGATATGGCAGATTTTGTACGTGGCGGCGGCGCTAGTCAACCCGCCGAAGATGAAGTTGTTGATGACGACAAAAGTTCGGAAGATGACAATCAACCGCAAAAACTTCCACTTGATGAAGTAGGAATAGCTGCATATAGATCTGCACTGAAACGTATGCGTCGAGCGTCGTATGTAAAAATGATGAATACTTACGTCACATCGCGACACAACGAATTTGAGTCTATGATAGAACTTAACACATTAATGGATATGTATGCTAACGATTATCCCAATCTTGTAAACGAAATACATCATGATACACTTAGTACAATGAATTTTGAAGAATATGTTTGTTTTGCAGATGTAAGGGCTAAAAACAAGTATGTATCATCCGCGGCATTTCATCCGATGTGGTCTGGTATTGTAGCTATTGCATACGCCGATGATCACCCATCTGTTATGAAAACATCCTCATCCTCCCGCGAGGACCCAATACAAAGAGCTATCTATGGTTTAAACCCTGTATTAATTTGGAGTCACATTGACAGTTTGATACCAAAACTGACTTTGGAGTCACCCCGTGAAGTCAAGGTTCTTTCATTTTGCCCTTTCAATGAGAATATTTTGATTGGTGGTTTAATAAGTGGTCAAATAGTGATATGGGATTTGACTAATAAATTAGAAAATGTCGAAAAAATTGAAATTTTAAGTGAAAAGAGAGAAAAATACAGGATCGCTATGAACGCTCACATGGGTTGGATGAAGCCGGTCCAAGATAAGGCGGTAGTTACTGCTACTGTTTGTGCTAGTCTACAGAATTGTCATTATCATAGAGTAACTGCAATACATTGGCTGTCGCCAAATTTTATAGTATTACCTACCGGTCAAATGGGTCCAACAGCGGATAACAGTTTGTCGTTGCAGTTTTTATCTAGTGGAATACAAGGCAGCATTTTAGTATGGAATATATCAGTTGAAAACATAGGATTTGTTGAAGGCAAAAAAGTTAAGAAATCTAAGAGAGTTGCACGAAGACCATCAGGGTTAACAACTGACGTTTCACCTTTTAAAGTTTTAGATCGTATGTTAAAGCCAACTTACAAGATTGTATTAGGAGCACCAGATCATCCGTGGACTTATTCCGTACAAAGTTTTGGTATGACTCCTCCAAATATTTCATACATTCATACTCCCCAATTAGTTAGCACCGGTAGAAAATATTTTAAGTGTGAAATTTTAAAACAAACAGCAGCAGATATGAATTCAATTTTTTATTTTGGTGCGGCTCATGGTGCGTTTATACGAGGATCTTGGGAAGGCCACGACTTTAATACTGGTGAAGCAGTGAATACCGAGTTTGCTAAGATGAAATTTATCTGTAATATACATGACGGTAATATAGTGGCCACTCATAAAAATCCTCATATTGATTCTATAACATTAACAGTGGGTGGTAAAATATTTGCGATTTGGTCCGACGAATTGTTAGGTCGACCACTAATATGGAAGAAACGTCCTTACCGTTTAACTGATGGATTATGGTCTCAATATAAACCTAGTATACTTTTTATTGCTAATGATGAAGGGGGTCTTGAAACCTGGGATATGGTGTTAAGAAGCGACAAACCTATTTCTGTGCAAACACTTTCAGGAACTATGCTTACCGGAATTACTCTTCATACGTTGCCGTTGGCTAAAAATATAACCGGAGTCAGCGACATTAACGGTTCTTTTAGAATGTTTTTGAATCCACCCGTATTTATGTTAGAAAAACCAATCTATAAAGTTCGCATGGAGGCTATGATTAAGCGAGAAATAAAATTGAAGTTTTCCTTTTTATCTTGGCAAGCAGAATTTATAAAACAACATCCTGATGTTTTATTAGAAATGAAAAGAAAAGAAGGTTTGCTTTTGATTGCAAAGGAAGAAGAAAAGCGTAAACAAAGAGAGCTTGAGGAGAAAATGCTTGAAGACGAACTTGAAGCAAGACGGTTAGAAAAACTTAAAGTTATAGGCCCAAAAGAGAGGTGGCAAAAAATTATAAACAAATTAATAGAAAGAACAATTGCAGTAAAAAAAAGAATAAACAGAGCATTGTTAGTCGAACAAGAGAAACCATTAAGGGAATTAGAAGAGCAGCGCTTAGAAAAAGAAAGAAGAATGGTAGACATCATGAAAAATCAAAAAGCTATTTTTAATGACACAGTAGCTATTCTTTTTCCTGAGGCTATAAAGAAGCCATATGTACCAAAAAAGAGCCTTTTTTCCGAAAATAAAGAAGCAACTAAAAAGCGTTATATAGAAGACTATCACTACATATCTAAACAGGCAGCAGAATTAATAAAAAGAAATCCGTATAAGAAAGTGTTCCGATGGGATGCCACACTTGCCGAGGGGAGGGAAAGACGAACTGCTTTAATTGCGGATGAGAAAATAGTGAGAATGCATTATGCAAGACTTGAGGAGGATGTCAAACAATCGGCTTCAGGATACGCTCGAGGTCAGGTTCGAAGTCAGGTTACAAGTCGAATTCCGACGAATCAGCTTCGAAGTCATATGTCTGTGAAAATAAACCCAACCGTCAGTAAAATGGAACCTTGAATTCAGTGGCGTGTTGCGTTAGGAACATTAGCTGCATTGCATTTTTTTCTTCTACATTAACAATTAATTTTTATTTATTATTTAATCCACAATTGCGACTGCTGGGTTAAGGGTTCAGCATTCTATACCCAAGTTGGTTAAAGTGTTATTCGATTTTTCCATTCGGAATTTCGCAGTAGCAGCCCGGAGTTTAGAAGTTGGTGATGCACTTTGTATCGGAAAGTACATAAAGCCGTTGGTTTTACGCCTGATTTATCTCCGGTCTTGTTCGTCAGGTGGCAGTCCTATCGGACTTAGAGAGTGGTTAAACAGTGACTGCAGTTATGTTTGCGCACATACACTGTAATATCTACTGCAAACTTGGCTACCCTGCATTGAGATTAATCACTGCGACCGTTTTGCATGGAGAATATAAATATTGTTTTACAACAGCTGCCACTTCTATACATACATACACCATCAAGCCTGTAGTCCCCGACAGGATAGGAAAGGTGTACCAGTATGCACCCACAGTACGCCGGTATGATTTAGATCCCATGTACTAGCGAACCGGGCACAAATCCTAACTCCGAGCTGGTACTGAGACT
Organism: Caradrina clavipalpis; assembly: GCA_932526535.1. Lineage (NCBI taxonomy): Eukaryota > Metazoa > Arthropoda > Insecta > Lepidoptera > Noctuidae > Caradrina > Caradrina clavipalpis. The sequence goes on from OW052096.1 coordinate 2,121,746, forward strand.
TCCATAGAAAAACCCAATAACACTTTTTGCTCGACTCTGATCGAATCCAAGACCTCTAGCGTAGCAATCGCGCTTAGAACCAATAGGCTAACGAGGTCCACTTCTATCGTGGAGTAAATTTCATTCATTTCATTCGCATTATTTGTTTATGTCACTCGTCTATGTACCCATGCAAATAGGTATACAGGGTGTTTGGCAGAACGTTGAACATACGAAAATGGTGGATAAGTGGCAGGGGTCATCTGCTACTTACTCAACCCTAATTTATTTAGCCCCATTTTTTAAATTATTTTTGTACCTTCGTCTAGTTTTACCACTTTTTTAACTTTAGAGTGTATGCTATAAAAAATAGGTAAAATGGCTGTTTTACCCATCTTTTACAGGCATTTAACCCATTTTAATAAAAAATACACTTTAAAGTTACAAAAGTAGTGAAACTAGAAGATAGTAAAAATTATTTTTTTGGCTCTTCATGTGGCTGATGACCCCACCTATCTACCATTTTCATATGTTCAACGTTCTGCCAAACACCCTCTATGTATAGTGATGCTTGTATTAGATCACTCTACATAACACATGTCGGTAATTCCAATTTCTTTTGTTTTTCTTGATCACTTAAAATAAACACTAATATTATAAAGGCGAAAGTTTGTATGTGTGTATGTTTGTCTGTTCTTCACGCTTAAACGGCTGAACGAATCTGGAAGAAATTTGGCACAGATTGTAGTGTAGAATAATACATAAGATACTTTTTATCCCGGAAAAATGATCGGTTCCCGTGGGATAATATATTAACTTTGACGTGGACGAAGTCCCTCCGAAGCCTTCCTCCGCGTTCCACACTACAATCTATCTCAGTGCCAAATTTCATCCAGATTTGTTCAGCCGTTTAAGCGTGAAGGAGAGACAAACATAGACACACAAAATTTCGCCTTTAAAATATAGTGTGGTTATGGGTTTCTTTGTACGTTTATTAAACATATTTTATACAGTCATTTAAATGTAGACAGCGAAACACGCGCGTCTAAAAGTCTTATAATATGAGTTTATCATTTTGTTTTAAGGCTCCAGCTGACCGGATGCGTAGACGTTCACGTGCACGTAGACGTGCACGTACCACTAAGTTGTAATGTATGGAACTGTATGTGACAGGACACGGGGCGCGAGGGAGTGTCAGACTTGTACTGACTAAAACCCGTCTATGTTCCTTCATGTGCCCTTTGCGTTCCGGGGGCGCGGTATCTCTTTCGAACAACCCGCAGCCCCGGCAACAACCCGCAGCCCCGGCAACAACCTGCAGCCCTGGCAAAGCGGTGTGTCCTGTCACATACAGTTCCATACATTACAACTTAGTGGTACGTGCACGTCTACGCATACGCATCCGGTCTGTTGGAGCCTTTAATTGTTTCCTTTTATACAGTTTGATTAATATTCGGTGAGTCAAGAGGTGCAGAAATATAATTATTTTCTCTGAATAGTTTTGATGAATCCTGAAATGTCTTTATTTTGTTTTAAAAAATAGTTAATTTCTTGCACTTTTTTTAATATTATAAAGTTAAAAAAAAATACTTATAATTTTAGTCATGTTTTTTTAATGTAATCTGCTTTTTAAGTTCTGAATTGTTTTTGCTCATTATGATCTTGTTCTGTGATATCTGTTTTACGAATTTAAAATGACTCCTAGATTTTTTTCTTATTTTAATTTAATTACAGTTATTCATATATTTATATATTTGGTTTTATTTAATTATTAGCTTGCAATGATAATAACTATAATTATTAATATTTACCTATCATTATTTTTTCCATTTTAGGATAATTATAAAATTATTGCACTTTATTGTTTTTTTTTTTCAATTTTGTTATTAAGTCAGTGTTGGTATTGAACCCTGAATGGTCAATTTTAGTCATACTAGGCCACATTTAGTTAATTTAATTGTTTATGAAATGACTAAGTTGTTATGTGCAAGGGTTTCAGAGGAAAGTAAATACTGCTCACTTTAACGGTGAGCTGTATTGTTTGTTTGTTCCCAACAATTTTACTATCGCCGAAGCAGTAAGCACACGCTGTTTGCAGTCCCAATATATATGTAGGACTATTGCTCGGCTGTTGATACGTTACAGGTCTCTTGGGTTCGATTCCCAAATCGAGCACAATGTTATTGGGGTTTTCTATGAAATTCTCAGTAGCAGCTTGTAGTTAGGATTTGTACCCGGTTACTGGCAATAGGATCGCCCCCTATTACATTGGACCTAAACAGTCCGCCATGCTCTATCATCATCCCCACGATGAAGGAAGTTCACCACGCAGCAAAAAAAAGCAAAGTTCGCGGATCCCCAACTTTACTCTCTTTTTCTCATCTCTTAAACCACCAGACTTCAGGGTCAGACGCTAGAGGTCCTGGGTTCCATTCCCGGGTCGAGCAAAAAGTGTTATTGGGTTTTTCTATGAAATTCTCAGTAGCAGCTCGGAGTTTGGATTTGTGCCCGGTTAATGGGAATAGGCTCGCCCCCTATTACATGGGACCTAAATATACCGGCGAACTGTGGGTGTGCATTGGTACACCTCTGCCTAACCCTTCGGGAAATACAGGCGTGATGGTATATATATATACTTCAGGGTCTGTTGCCCATAGTACATAATAGCCAGTAACATACAGCACAGCAACCAATCGGTGGCATCCACACCCGTATTGTTCCGCATCCACTAACGAAGGATCTCTTCAGGAAATTCACACATTTGCTTTGTAAACGGTTGCCTTCACAATTGGACCTACTAGTCCTGAACAAATAGTTCGATCGTGTTGACCAATAAGATCAACGAGAAACGACATACGTTCTGATTATAGTTAGTTCATTAGGTAAACCTTAGGGTTTTTTTATCAATGAATGTAATACGTTGCCGCACATTAGGAATTTCTTCTGTGTCATAAATCCTAATCCTAACTAAAAATACATGCGAAATGCGAAAGTAAGTTTGTTTGTTTGCTACCGTTTCACGCCCCGACTGCCCCGTTGGTCTCGTGGTCGCAAGGGCGACTGCTGAGCAAGGGGTCCCGGGTTCGATTCCCAGGTCGGGCAAAAAGTGTTATTGGGTTTTTCCATTACGAATTGCTCAGTAGCAGCCCGGAGTTTGGAAGTTGGTGGTGTGACACCCCCGTGCCTCGGAAAGCACCTAAAGCCGTTGGTCCTGCGCCTGATCTCTCTCCGGTCGTGTCGGATTGCCGTCCCATCGGGCTATGAGAGTTAGGGAAGAGGGAGTGCACCTGTGTTTGCGCACACATTTGTGCACTATAATATCTCCTGCGTACGTGGCTAGTCTGCATTAAGGTTAGCCGCCGTGGCCGGAATCGGCCTGGAGAATTACATTTTTACATTTACACCGTTTCACGCCAAGACCACTGAACCAATCATTCTCAAATTTTGCACGTTGTCAGGTGTACAGAAACAGACATAGGGTATCTTCATCCTGAAAGAAAGTACTGTTCCAGAGGAAAACAACAATAACGTTCTTATGACAATAGATGGCGCCACATGTCTTTCGGCTTATGATTAAATAAATATACCTAACCGATATTTATGCGCCCGAAGACACGGGCTTAAGCTAGTCAAAACAAATAAGTACCTAATGTACTCACATACACAAATAACCAGAACCTGATACCTGTAGGCTATACAAATATTTTGTTTCATGCGGGCGTCGAACCGGCGACGCGCAGCGGAGCAGCTAATTTTCCAGCCACTGCACCAACCTTTAAAAAAGTAATACAAATATGTCCTTACCACATTGAGCTCCTCCATATCTTCACAATTAAATGATGTCCTGCATAGTTTGCGCTTCATATGTGCTGGGTTCAGATCTGCTATTCAAAGGAATTCACTGGGTGGAGGCACCAAGCTCGAAATTCAGCATCTGAAAAAAAAAACTAAACTGTGACATACTAGCTTATGCCCGGAATACTTTGCGCGGAACCCCAATTATTAAAAAAAAATAGCCTATGTTACTTTTTATAACATCAGATTGATGTCAGTGAAAGTCCCGTCAAAATCTGTCCAGCCGTTTTGGAGAGTAGGTGGAACACGATTTACGAAATTAATCAGTTAAGAACATGGGAGGCGTAATAAATGAACCTACAGTACTAACTACTAATTATTACTTATATTTTTGCTTAAAAATGATAGATAAGAAGTCTTAAATATGGATATTTTTAAATATTTCGTTTTCTTATATGTAAAGTACAATTCTACGCAAAGGAAGTGTAAATTTAGAAGGGATGTTCGCGTTAATCCCTACTTTTAGCAGGCGGATTAAGTTATTACTACACACTCTGAGCATTTGATCCGACCTTTAGGCGCTGCGCAAACGTAGACATTTTATGTTACCGGCACGGGACACCATGTAGTTGCTGTGTCTGATGACGGCAACCGGGCAAAGTAGTCGTTTGTTACTTCTGGATTCATTCTATGTTACTAAACCTAATAAACCCAATTGGAAAAAGTGTCCGTGGAGTTTCTTGCTCAATTTAGTACCTACACGACTCCTTGACAATATAAAAGTAAATAGTCTAATTGAAATAAATGATTTGCCTATGACTAGAGACAGTGGCTAGTTGCTACTCCTAGACAACAATTGTTGGCGTGCAATTAGTAAAGCCTGTCTAGCAGTGGACTGTTAAAGGCTGGTGATGAACCCTTGACCCTGGTTGGTTCCTTTTTGCGTAACTACGTCCAATTATATGAATATAAATTTTTCACTGCTGGTTGACGGTTGCTTGTGTCAAACACAACCTAAAGTGTGTATGTGTGTGTGTGTGTGTGGTGTGTCTTGCGCACCGCCTTAAGTAAAGCAAAGTCTTGCTATAAATGACATCACACTGATTTTCGTTTTCCATTGTATTAATACCCCAAATTCACATCAATGAGCTTTAATTATAAATATTCGTACCTATGAAATATTCCGAATGTTCGAACTTATTGTTACGAGGTTAATACGATTTTCAGGCTGGATACCTGTTATTTGTAAATTCTGAAGCGAATATTCAATTTTCATGTTGCACCTTTGTTGAATAGTAAACTGTGATTCGATTTTATGTATGGTTTATTTTTGTTATTTTTTATTATTTTTACAGGATGGCAGGTGCGTGGCTTCCGTCAACCAATTAGTCTGGAAACTGACTGAAGCTGTTCCACGCATCACACTCGTGAACGGGCGCTCCAAGTTGGCCACTGTGAAACTAATATGGCCAAATGGGGCATTCTTCCAAAAAAAGCAAGGAAAGTGCTGCTGCTACTAAGAAAAGTGTCTCTGTGAAGTGTTTTGTTCGTTCTTCTCTTCTCTTTAAATGCTGTTTGATGGAAGAAAATGGAGAATAAACTTCATAGTTACTCATTTAAAACAAGTATTTACATGAACTATTATACAGGATGGCCCTTGCGGACGTCTAAATGAAACTTTTGGAAGCCTCTTCCCATGGGCTTTCTAAAATACCCCACTGCATGCATGTAGGGGTTATTTTGGAAGGAGAGAAAAGGTTTCCATGATAATTTGTAACTGGGTCAACTTGTATTTACACGACAACTATGTTTGTTATTTATATACCCCTTTTTATAAATTGTACATTAAAATAATTGATTAAGATTTCTGCCTGGTAAATGGCAATAGGCTATATTAGATGGGACTTAAACATACCGGCGAACTGTGAATGTGCACTAATACTCCTCTGCCTAACCCTTTGGGAAATACAGGCACGATGGTATGTATGTACGTTCCTACATACATAAAAATAATAAATATTATTTGTAACCTTTGCATATATTTAATTCAGGTTTAAAGTTGCAAAATAAGTAATCGGTTAGATTACTCGATTATACGAAACGATGAATATGCTGTTTGTAAAAACTTTCTAACTAGGACGTTTGAAAACATACAAAAACCTCGAGTTTCGAGGTCTGACTTCACACAAGTTGTTAAAACTCACTGAATCACTACCGAAGCAGAAACTTATAACTAGGTGGGCACTTGAACCTACAGTCAGCAACAAAAGAAGATTAACATTTCAGACTTATAAATCTTTATTATACCATCACGCCTGTATTCCCCGAAGGGTTAGGCAGTGGTGTACCAATGTACACCCACAGTTCGTCGGTATATTTAAGTCCCATGTAATAGGGGGCGACCCTACATAATTATATTGCCATTAACCGGGCACAAATCCAACTCCGAGCTGCTACTGAAAATTTCACAGAAAAACCCAACAACACTTTTTGCTCGACCTGGGAATCGAACCCAAGACCTCTAGCGTAGCAGTCGTGCTTAGGACCACTAGGCAAACGAGGCAGTATAGACATACGAAATAAAGATAAAATGAACTTTAAGGTATTGCCTAAAATTCTGAATAGCAGTGAATTGTATTATTTCGTTTCTATTTTAATGATAATGTAAAAGTAACATTGTTAATCGACTTATGTTGCTGGCCGTACTTGGTGGGTACTAGAATCGCCATTTAAACGGAAATGAAAAAAAAATGCTTGGGAAGGGAAGAAGGATATCGAAAAATCAAACCCACTCAGTAATCATGACGGAACCGATTATTTCGGTTATTAAAATATTTGATTGGAAGGGAATTTAATAAAAAAACTCGATAGCAATTACATCTCGAATGCATGATTGAAATGGAAAAAGAATTACGAATAACCCTTACCTACGTCATGGAAGAAGATTAAATTCGTTCCTCTCGCGAATATTTCATTTTGTGTTTTTTGAGATACATGCCCGTCTCTCATGCATGAGATTGTGGGTTCGCAATCGGACAATGGCACATACTAATGTGCCATTGTACAAAGGAAAGAGAAAATTTATTTTGTACTTTTTATGTTTTTTTTGGACATCACTGACATCGATGAAGGAAAATGTCATTAGGAAACCTGAACACACGTATAATAAATAAGGATGGAATCACCGATTCGTCCAAGAAATTCAACAGTTCCTTTCGAAAATCTATGGGGGAGGCCTATGTCTAGCAGTGGACGTCCTATGGCTGATATGATATTGATGATGATGATGATGAAGTCTGGTGAATTAATCACCAGACTTCATCATCATCAGTCGTGGCTCTGTATGAGAACAGGCTTTTGGTCTGAAGTGGGACAAAGGCTATTTTAATTAAGGTTATTTTTAGTTTGAATAATGCTTTGAACTGACCGACTGACCGACAGACGGTCCGACCGACCGACCGTAACCAAATTTCGGTCCCGGTGGCCAACCTCAATAGTCACTATCTGAGTACGGAGGAGATATATATCTACGTATAACTACGTAACTGAAATCAGGTAACCAAACACCAAATATTGAATACCAGGTAATAAGGACATTATCTGTGGCTTGTCAATTCACTGAGTAATAAGAAAAGAAACTGTGTTCGACATCTTGTAATAGTGTGGTTGAGGAAAATAGTTTTCTTTTTCAAGAAAGCAAAAATTCTCTTTTGAATTTAGTTTTCCTTTTTCAAAGATACTAACGTCATGTCAGCTGTCAGTTCTTATCAGATAACAGAAAAATACAAGTGAAGCATTGTTATAAAACTGGGCACTTGGAAAAACTTGACATTATTTTATATATCTATCTATTTTTATATATCAGATAATATCAAAGAGAGTGTGTTTCTTTTCCTGATCGAAAAAACATATTATTCAATAGAAGACTTCCTTAATGATAAAATATAAATGTTAGGTATGTGTAATTGGATCTGATGTATGAATTGCTGTGATCGTTGTAACAGGAACAATATTAACCGGTATTTTGATAGATAATGTAATGTAATGTAATGTTTTTTAATTGTTTCAAATTGACTAATTCTTTATATGACATTATGTTTTTATTTAATCTGACATTGTAATTTTTTATCATTATTTTATAATTATTTGTACACCTTTTATCCGACATTTTAAATTGTATAATTTTTTAATATTATTTGTACACCGTAAATGGTAGGACATAGAGATCGTAATTATAAGTGACTGTAACACCTTTTTCACCTATGGACACAAATAAATTGAATTGAATTGAATTGAATTGAATTGAATATATAAAAAAGTTATTTTTTAGAACATTTTCTTGTAATAGGAATTTTGGTCGGTACTAATTATGATAAAACTGAAGAGTTATTTTGTCTGTTTGTTTAAATGCGCATAGCTTTGGAACATTAAGTCGGATTAAAAAAATCTTTTGTTTATGATAGCTGTATTCATTAGGAATAGCATACGCCATTTTTCATATAATAAAATACCAAAATAACATATTAAATGATACACATTTTATTTATTCTAATAATATAAACAAGAAACATTTTTTTGTTTGCTTGTTTTTACTGAATGAGCTCCGATACTTCTAGACCATTTTCAACCATTTTTTTACCATTAAATAACCACAGAGAGACTACCAGTAGGCTACCAAGGCAAGGCAAGGATAGGCTACTAGTTTGATTTGCTGTGGGTGTACAGTGGTACACCTCTGCCTAACCCTTCGGGGAGTACAGGCGTGGTTTTATGTATGTAGATAGCCACATTTTCCCTGAGTAACACAGGCTCTATAACATCACGCTACAATGTACGGAGGCGGAGCAATAAACAAAGACGTTACTTAACACGAGTGAAAATACCACTCAGACGATAGAACGGGCAGTGGCAAGTTATTTTATTAAAAAAGGTTTTTCAAAACATTTTTCTTTTTAATAAAAATAGTAATTTATTATAAAAATACACGAAAGATCCATTATCTTAACTTGGAACACTTTCTTACTTTTCTTTTTTCGTTGAGTGTAACGAAAACGATTTTAACCCCACTTTCTAAGACTGAATAAGTTTATAAATGACACTAGCTGTTGCCCGCGTCTTCATTCAAGTTGTGGTTGTAAAACATAACAATGTTCATAAGACGGTATACATAATCGGTTCTGTTTCTGTTAAGTGTGTGCATACCGCTTTTGCCTAACCCCTTTGTGACATAGCGTGATGAATTTTACCTAAGATAATTATAACCCCTGGCGGGGCTGCGGGTTGTTCGAAAGAGATACCGCGCCCCCGGAACGCAAAGGGCACATGAAGGAACATAGATGGGTTTTAGTCAGTAAAAGTCTGACACTCCCTCCCGTCTTGCCCAGGGCGGGGGAAGTTATTTGATGATTTTCCATCTATAAAAAAAAGGTTACTGCCAACATCATTTTATTTTAATTTTTTATTTAAAAATATGATTTTTTTTCCATATGCATATAGTAAATAGTTGTTAATTTGAATTACAAACAGACTCTTCAATTTTATTTATTTGTATACATTTTATTTTCGATAACAATTCCCAAAAGATTAAAGTGAAAAAATGTGTCAACAACAGGACAAATAGAAGTAAATAACATTTCTAAAAGGCAAAACAAAAAAGTACAATATATAAGTAATTTCGATCTGAATCTTGTAAACTCATAATTTGTTAAGTGGTTTTCAAGTTGTTTGTTTTCAAATGAAAACTGAGAAATGATTTTTCGAAGCATTGAGAAGAAGAATATGAGAAGTAGCAATATGTGCAAGCAGTTTTCATTGATTAAACAATAATGAAATAAAATACAACATGAAAGAGAGTAAGTAGAGTTTAAAATTGTGTGCACGGTATCTACGCGGGATTTAATATCTCGTGCGCACTTAGGCAATTTTCAATTTTATTTCTATATACCTAATTTCCAATTTCGTACTGGTGTAGCTTTTCTTTTTTTTTGGCTTTGATCCGTCGCCTTTGTACAATAACCCAGCAAAGTTTTCAGTCACGTCTGTATTTCCCGAATTGTTAGGCAAAGGTGTAACCTTAGTACAACCACAATCCTGCCGGGGCTGCGGGTTGTTCGAAAGAGATACCGCGCCCCCGGAACGCAAAGGGCACATGAAGGAACATAGATGGTTTTTAGTCAGTAACTGACACTCCCTCCCGCCCCGCCCAGGACGGGGGGGGGGGGGTCATTTGATGATTTTACAATCTTTAAAAAAAAAAAAAAGTACAACCACAATTCGCTGCCATGCTTTAAAGTCCCATGTGATAGGGGGCGAGCCTATTGCCATTAATCGGGCAAAAATCCTAACTCCGAGCTGCTACTGAGAATTTTATAGAAAATCCTAATAACACTGCTCGACCTGGGTCTCGAAACCAAGACCTTTACCGTAGCTGTCGCGCTTAGTACCAGTAGGCTAACGAGGCAATCAGATGAACAAAATTCTACCGAATTCATAATTAATGAATGAAAACTGCACCAGTATAATTATAGTTTCTGTCAACGCTAACCGCAACGAGGCATGAACTGTCTGATGAGTAGTAGCATTAATTATGACTACCACTGGAATATTACAAACTAATGAGTTTGCAAAAATAGTTTTGCCGAGTTTTCACTAATTACAAGCTTAATGAGATCATTTTTATTACATATCTATATACCTACTTATCTAAATCTACACTTCTACACTAATATTATAAGAAAGATTTTTATTTTTGTATGTAACGAATAAACTTTAAAACTACTGGACCGATTTCAAAAAATATTTTGCCGTTAGTAAGCTACATTATCACTGAGTAACATAGACTATATAATATCAGACTACAACACACGGGAGCGGAGCAGTAACCAAAGATGTAACTTAATGCGAGGGAAAAAAGCCACGCGGACGAAGTCGCGCATATTTCGCTACTATAATAAAGCTCAAGAATATTTTTGTTTGTAATCTTTTTTTTAAGCGTAGTTGGATGGCAAACAAGCCGTCATGGCCCACCTGATGTTAAGTGGTGCAGATGTCTATAGGCAGCGACGGCCACTAAACATCAGGCAGACATGGTTGCCATCCATGATATGATATTAACAAAAAAAAAAAAAAACAAGTTCTGGGTCGCAACAATATAATACCTCTATTATAGTTTGTCATCGAAACGCTAAGAAGAAGAAGTATCTTACGCACGCTTGATAAACTATTTATGTCACAATCATATTTTGTTCGAATAACCAGGCGTAGGACACACTCGCACCTGGATGGATCTTTAGAAATGATGCTAAATAGGTATATTAATCTTAAAACGTAATTCTATAAAGATTAAACTTTAAAGATGGAATAAAGATTAAATAAATACGTTTAGAGCTAAATGTTTTACGTAATTGGTGGCGTAAGTGGGCCTAAGTATTAAAAAATAAATTTTAAGCGTAGACTAATAATAGCACAGTTTATTTCTGTGAATAATAGGTCTTACTCTTGGGTATTTTATCTTTCAAATGGTGGATAAATGAATGAAAATTATGATTCTGCCTGATACCAAAGAGCAAGGCAATATCCTTTAAGATAATAACTAAAGTTACGAGCGCCGGAATAGCGGTGTTTAGCAATAACAATTTATAGACTGTTGACGAGAGAACTTCATCTCTTAATACTCTTTCAACATTTGAGTTTGGCTGTAAACATTATTTTATATAATAAAACGAAAATCTTAATTTGGCAAAGAAAAGACAATCATGTAGTTTCATAGTACAGTTTTACCGATTAAGCTATCTCCTACAGCTTTTGTGAAAATGCACCTTTATTATTTCGTTTTGCCATTCAATCTCTCAAAACATAATACCACGTAATACTATACAGACGTTCCCGTCTGTCAGGTTCACTGTACCAAATACATTGTGTACTGTTTGTAATAGAAAAGTAAGGAGTAATGCGTTGTTCACGCTGCCTATGACTTGATTATAATCATTTACGTTCGATTTCATGAAAACGCGTATGTGCTCGGAGTTTCTAACTCTTTGCATCAACTCAGTGTGGTTGAAGCCTATACAAAGTTTAGCAAAGTGACGTCTAAAGAAGAAAAATGATGCAAAAGAAATGAAATAATACAGATGTAATCATTTTTCCTTGAAGCTTTCCCAAAAATAGTCCTTACATATTTAAATTCTAAGGACTTATTGTAAAAAAAGAAATATGGCTGCTAAACTTTTTGCTCCCTGATTCATGACGTTCCAATTTTGAACAAAACACCTAACGAGAAGGTACTTGTGCCGTTTAAAAAAGAACTTTTATACATAGGCCTCTTTTGTGAATTGATTAAAAGTCGGACAATGGCGGGGGTCAGACGCGGCCTCGGGCAACTATTTATTACTTTATGAGGCCTATAATAAAAAGTCTATTCCTTACTTTATAGCCTTTAGAACGAGGACAATGCTTTTGTTTTAAGTTTGAGATATTTTTGTCAGTTGAGGAAAAAATGTCGCGTCAGTTTATAATTCACTTGCGAACTACTTCCAACTTGGCGACGTGGCTTATTTCACCCGTGTTAAGTTGCGACTTGATTAATGCTTCGCTCCCGTGAGTCGTAGCGTGATTTTATATAGCTTATGTTAATAAAAAAAAAAAAAAAAAAAATTTCACTATTGGTGAAAAAATTTTTAAAATCGGTTCAGTAGTTTTGGAGCCTATTCGTTACAGAAAAAGAAGTCTTACTTCCTTATAATATTAGTATAGATTGTTATTACACATTTTTTAAACAATCCATTAATATTTTATTTGACCTTTGTTTCTCTCTCTCTATTAGTGTAGAAGATATTAAAAATTATCAATTTACAAAGGCTTTATTTTGCACCTAATAAGAACCAACGGTAAAATTTTAATTCTCTTCCATTAAAATATGTCTAAATATACGGATAATAAGAATCTATACTATTTTTTTTAAAGCTGAAGAGTTTGTTCGTTTGTTTGGTTAAACGCGCTAATCTCAGGAACTGCTCGTTCGAATTTAAAACATATTTTTGTGTTCAATAGTCCATTTATCGAGGAAGGCTATATGCTATATAACATCACGCCACGAGCCATACGAGCGGAACAGTAACCATAGACGTAAATGAATGCGGGTGAAATCCGGATAAAGTCGCGAATCTACTAGTTCATCAATAAATTGTATTTTATGAATAATTAAAGTTGCAATTTAACCGAAAATTATACGTGTAATTTTCATCCGAGGTCACTTTGAGCATGTCACTGAAAATAATTTCGTACAGGGTACGTGCACAATTTTATCCACCCTAATTACATTATCCGCCGAAATGGTATCATCGAAAATTCGAGCAAACTTTTGATATTAAAACATTGATATTTTCCACGAGGCTGTAATGGAACGTGGTTTACAAACCACTTTTTGTAACGATCATATATGTTTTTATGTTAAAGTCAATGTTAAATTTCGGATATTTTCATCCTGTGGTTTGGTGATACTGTTTGATAAAATAATAAAAATACCAGCCTATTACTCCACTGCAGAGCAAGAATTCTTTCTATAAAGGAGGCACGAGCTTTGATTATCACGCTTGATCAAGGCAGATTGGCAGTTTCAGCCGTATATTATTAGTTATAGGTTTAGGTTTTCACAAGATGTTTTTGTTTAGCGATGTCAGTGATGTCCAAGATAAACTGAGAAAGTGCAATTATGAATTGAATAACCATTGTATATTCTTGCCCGGTATCCAACCCGCAACTATCTGCATGAGAAGCGGGTGCATAAACCTTCTAACCATTCATCATTGTACATCTATGTACCTATCACCTATGTTTGCAAAGAAATAAATTATTTGATTTCATTTGATCATTCTTTTATACATTTTTGAATTTATTTAATTTTGTTCTATACTCAGTTTAAAAAAAAAATATGCTATCAAACAAACCATATTGTAACGTAGTAATAAGCAATCCTTCATTTTGAAGAACAATAATAGATTTATTTAAAACAAGATAATTAAAATAACTCTAAAACAAAAGGTCTTACGGATGAGTTTCATTTGAGTGAATAAATAAACCCCTTACTCATGATAACCCTGTGGCACTTACCGAACTCATTTATAATAGTTTACCTGATAAATTAAAGTTAGTCTGGTTATTTTTAGTACGGGATGGTGAGAGTTAACTAAGTAAAGTTTAACTAGGTAGTTCAAAGGAGTGAGGTTTGTATTTAATACAGACTACTGAACGTGTTAATTGACTTTAATTTGTTTAAAATGTTACTTACATGTAGTTTCTGCTCGCGACTTCGTTTGTGTAGACTTTGGAAATAAGCTGAGGTCCGAAATTTTTTTACAGGAACACTAAAACTGGATTTGAATAACATGTGTTGCAATATCAATCTTACCTTCTACTTTTATAAATGCAAATGTTTCAATGTATGCAAGTTTGTTCTGAATTGCGCCAGAACGGTTGAACGTAAAATTGGCATTGTAATTGCACACATATAGAAAATAATTATGTAGTCTACAAAAGCATATAGGTTATTTTTTATCCCGGTTTCCGTAATACATTGACTTTGACGTGAAAGAACTAGCGAGCAGAAATTAGTATCTAATATAAAAATATGTGACAAATCTTAGCCAATTCAATTCAGCCATTTATAAGAGTAACAAACATTCGTCAATCTATCCTAACAAACTTTTACATTTCTAACAGAACAGGCTGACATACAGAGGCTATGTTTTATGGTATACGAGCCTTTACGCGGACGAAGTCACGGGTAAGAGTTAGCATTTAATAAAACGTGGAGTTATTTCATTGTTACTACTGTAGCCCAGTTTCTATAAGGGCTAGTCAAACACTTGTTAAAAAGAGGACATTATTGATTTTATCGTTCACTGGAGACGTCCGTTTTTATACAAACAAACCTCCTTTTATACTGTTTCTAAAAATAAAGATGAAAGGCACTTATCAGCTGTTTCCTTGGAACAGGGATGGTAAACTTTTATTGGTGATCGTGCAATTCCTTTGATTGACTGGTAGAGAATGCCAAAGGCATTAAGATCGCCTTTGTACTTTTTGTTACATAAAGTTTAAATAAATAAATACTTATGAAAAAAAGCAAATAAATAAATGAATAAATAAATATTGCAACTATGACGTGCCATCAAAGAATCTAGACTGGTGATATAATGGTGAAAATAAAAGTGAACGCTTTACACACTTTATTTGCATCTCGTGTACAGCAAAAGTAATGTAAATAGTTTTGTTTTTTACTTGTTTATGTCCGCGCTTTGATGTGAACGTCAGTTTTCCGCGCGGTTTTAATTACATTGCGCAGAACTGTATTTCTTTTTCTAAAATAAAAGTATCCCCAGTTACTCCTTATAACATTTAACAGCTATCTACAAGTAAGTCTTATCAAAACCTGCTCAGCCATTTTGGAGGTTAGCCGGAACAAATAGACAGACAAACAATAATTAAAGAATTGGTTGTTTGGTATACGTGCTTTGTAAACATTCATAAAAATATGAAGTAAAAAGCTGTTAGACACTACTTAAAGACACTTCAATTTTAATTATTTATAAAAGTTTTGCGTGATTTTTGCTGCTGCAAATTCAATTCAATCATTAGACCTAGGTAGATTTGTCAATTATTGGCGTGCCCGACTTATATGTTGCGTGCCACTATGGCTGGCACGCGTGGCATTGGTTTGCCATCCCTGCCCTAAAAGTAAGTGCCAATTAAAGTGAGTGTGTTTTACGATGGGAAAGACAGTGAGGGTCTTTTAAAACCAATATGTTTACAAACCCTGATGACTATTACTAGCTTTTGCCCGCAACTTCGTTCGCGTTTTTTTTATACCCGCGTTAAGTTACGTTTTTGATTACTGCTTCGCTCCCGTGGGTTGTAGCGTGATATTATATAGCGTATACTATTCCTTATGAATTTAGCTATCATGTAAAAAAATATTTTTTCCAATCAGCTCTTCAGTTTCACAGATTAGCGCGTGTGACAACAAACACACAAACATACTTTTGAGATATTTTTTTTGAGGAACTTCTATTTTTGTTTTGATAAATCATTAGTTTTGGTAACACACAATGTATTCAATATGTGTTTATGGATGTATGCGACAGTAACAGGCCGTGAAGGCATTTAAATTTAAGTTATAACGTTTGTTACTTGTTTAAATAAACTTGAACTTTGACCTTAATTATCTACGTAAACAAAAAGTTCGCAAATATGTTCCAGAACAAAAATTAATCAAAATGATAGGAAGAACATAACTTTTGGCTTCGTTAAGCGTATTTTACAACCATTATAAATACCCAAACATAATTATTATAGGACCTAAATACACCAGCGAATTTTGAGTGGACATTGGTACACCTCTGTTTAACTTTTTGCGGAATACAGGCGAGATGGTTTGTTATGTTATATTATATACCCAAAATAATATGAAAGTCGTTCTAAGCAGCTATAGTTGCGTGCCGCCCCTTACAACAACTCGGAGAATCGTTAGTCTGTGCAGCACCTTATTTCGTCGTAAAAATATATTAAAAAATTCTTATTTTTTTTATTCTTCTTTATCGTGTGGGTAGTAAGGTCTTACGACCCCACACACCCTAGTGTCAGAGTTTCTAAACCGCCTCAAGGGCCTCTGACATGGTTCCCGATGTCAGTGATGTCCAAGATAAACTTAGAACGTACTTAGTAGTATTTTTTTTATTTAAATCTGGAGTTATCCAGCTTTAAATCCAACAAGATTTAATTTAAAGCCTCCTTAACCTTCCAAAAATTAAAGCATTTTAAACAATTAGCGTAACTTAAAATTAATTTCTAGAGCCGACCAAGTTTCTTGAACTTTAGAATGACATATTACAAGCTAACTTAGCCACACATTGCTGCAACGTCTAAATTAATAACTTTCATCTACTTACAAGTTAGCTAACTACGCGGTTTGGGGTTACTTACAATTTAATTAACACTATGCGAATGATGAATGCGTTATAATAATTAATTTTGACATCATAATTGACAAAGGTGTTGTAGTATCGTCATGGCTTAGTAGTTAAGGCGCCTGCCTTTATGAGGTTACGGGTTTGATACTAGGCAAACGATATAAAATCAAAAATCGAATCATAATCGATTTGAATCGAATTTGAATCAGAAATGAGGAGATCCACAGACTGACCAAAGTTACCGGCATTGCCCGGCGTATCAACAAGTTGAAGTGGCAGTGGGCTGGGTACATGCCACGTCAAACTGATGGCTGGTCAGGCTACCAAGTTCTCGAATGGAGACCACGCACTGACAAACGCAGCGTAGGACATCCCCCCACAAGGTGGACGGACGACCTGACTAAAATCGCAGGAATATCCTGGATGCAGGCCGCTTCCAACCGGTCCTTTTGGAAGTCTATGGGGAAGGCTTTCGTCCAGCAGTGGACGTCTTGTGGCTGATATGATGATGATGATGAAGTGATGTAAATTGCCAATGTTATAAAAACATTTAAAGGATTATTCTAAGTATTTTGACTGCCCCGTTGGTCTCGTGGTCGCAAGTGCGACTGCTGAGCAAGGGGTCCTGGGTTCGATTCCCAGGTCGAGCAAAAAGTGTTATTGGGTTTTTCTATGAAATTCTCAGTAGCAGCTCGTAGTTTGGATTTGTGCCCGGTTAATGGCAATAGGCTCGCCCCCTATTACATGGGACCTAAATATACCGGCGAACTGTGGGTGTACATTGGTACACCTCTGCCTAACCCTTCGGGAAATACAGGCGTGACGGTATATTTTTTATTTTTTTATTTATAGAAACATGCTTAAAATCTGCTATTTATGTCAATTATTATTATCAGCCTGAATTATTCCACTACAGGTATAATCTTCTATCTAAAGGATACTATTCTATCTTTCCAATTCCTACATGTAGAGCTATTTGTCTTTGTCGAAGAAATCTAGTAAACCCGCCATCTTCGCCTGGGGCTATCGCGATGTCACTTACCATGTAAAAGGGCCTATTGGGTCGTGGGATTGGCTGCATAACCGCCTGATATGCGGTAGATGTGTCCTGCTTGATTCCATTTTTCCATTTTGTTGTTTTCCGAGTGATGTCAGCTATATTTGTGATGTGATGGATTCCATTAATTCATGCATTCATTATCATTCATTATCATGGTAGCATTAGGAAACCATGTTTATTTTGTACTTTGTTCCTATTGCAGAACGTATAGTTGTTTTTTAACCCCCGACGGAAAAAGAGGGGTGTTATAAGTTTGACGTGTCTGTCTGTCTGTCTGTCTGTCTGTCTGTGGCATCATAGCTCCCGAACGGATGAAGCGATTTCAATTTAGTTTTTTTTGTATTAAAGGTGACTTATGTGCGAGTGTTCTTAGACATGTTTGATGAAAATCGGTTGAGCCGTTTAAAAGTTATGGGGGTGAAAGAGGGGAAGAAAAACTAAAGATGATAACCTATGTATTTACAACTGAACAAAATCGATATTATAATAAGTAATACCTATAAAAAGTATAAAATAAAAAATTTAATTAAAAATTTAAAAAACCCCCGACCCAAAATCCTAAGTTCCCTTTAAAAAGTATAAAAATAAAATACGTCGCGTTGGGGGACCGAAGTTTGCATTTAGGGTATGACCGTCCCGAACGGTCCCCCAACGCGACGTATTTTATTTTTATACTTTTTAAAGGGAACTTAGGATTTTGGGTCGGGGGTTTTTTATTTACACACACACACATACATAAACTCACGCCTTTTTCCCATGGGGGTAGGCAGAAACCACGGACCGCCACCTGCTACGACACCTGCACCCGCACCTGCACCTGCACCTGCTGCTGCTGCTTTGTTTTTATTTCAGGTCCATAAATCGTGTTCACATTTAATCATTTATCCTCATGTATATAGAGTAACTGTGGAGTCTTTTTTCCTTTACTTTTCGAAAGGATTCTTTGAGAAGAGGCAAAACTAGGTTCTATTCTGTTTTTCTTATCAATAACGTTCAAATCTGTCTTTTAGTACTCATCATCAGCGTACAACAGCCCACTGCTGAACATAGGCCTCTCCAGTTGCACGCCACTTAGCTTGACTCTCGGCAATAATTCTCAACCAATAAATAAAATGAAATTATTAAGTAAATTAAATATACTAAAACACAACTAAAAGCCGCAGTCTTTTACTGGCTTTCAATGTTAACTTAGTTTTAACAAAAAATTCTTCTTTAAAATTGAACACTAAAACGCCAAGCAGACCAACAATAAAATAAAAACAAAACCATTGCCTGAAGCACTCGGGCAACAGACATTATTACGTATTGTTACATTACTTCTCTTGACATTAATGTATTCAACACACACCCATACTTTTACAAAATCCATTATCACATCTATATCTATATACATATAATAAAATTGTAGCGATGTCAAAACTGTACATTTAATATTTTTGAGAAAGAGTGATTGCTACGAGGTCGGGGAATGATTCTAATGACGAAAATACAATTTTTAGAATTTTTGTCTGTTTGTCTGTTTGTCTGTTTGTTTGTTAGAGCATCACGCAAATACTGCCGGACAGATTCTGTTCAATTTTTGTATATATATTTCACATAGGCCAAATTTGACCGTAGGCTATAATTTATCACGCTATCTGCTTTAGGGGCTGAGCAATATTGCATTATGTTTTGTTCTCCTGCAGATTACATTGCGATTATAAAAATACGAGACTAAATATAAGAATACTTTAGGTAGCTGGGGCTTAAACCACTGAAATAATTATCATAACGCTATACCCTCAAGGAGCTAAGCAGTTAATCGTGACAGACTAGAACGGCTATTTTAGAGTGTTTCCTATCGAAGCATGTGGTCTAATGGTTCGATGACCGCCTTACAAGTCGCTGGGTTTGAGTTCGAACCCCAAAAACTGTTTTACTTTTTGTGATATTTTAAATACATTTTTAATGCTAGAACATTTCCAAACTTTAATAAAATTGAAGTATGCATTCTTCCGCCATAACATTTTGCTTTCTTATTTTTCAAATATTTTATTATTTCTGCAAAAAATAATGTCTATACAATCATAGTTTCATATAAACAATATTGAAGTCAAATTTATTCATTTATCGAAATCAAAAAATATAAACAAACTGATAGGTGTGGGAACGATAGTAGAGCGGAAAATATACGTAAAAAAAATCTGTCTGTCTGTTTGGCTCTTTAAATTAAATTTTGACAAAATAGTCTTTAAATGTCGGGTAACACATGGCTGTATTATATAACGCGATTGAATTATTTTCGCATCGATGATCTCCCTAACAATAATTTACACCAGTTGAGACATGTACAGTACCTTCTAGATACATCACTGAGTTCACTACCGGGAAGCAGGTACTCTGGCAGCTTCAAGTAGTCATGAGGTGGTGGCTGTCTTCCTTCCCACAATCTACTTCTCTCTTTGGGTAGTGGGTTTTGTAATAAATAGTGAGGCTATTTGGTTATTTGTAACAAATAATGGAGTTAGGTAGGTAAGCATTATTGCATTATGTTTATTGTCCGTAAAGATTTTACCACGAAACTGTTATAAAATACATAAAATATTGAAGATCTTTACATAATATTTATCCTATGAAATAAAAATCATGAAGCCACAAGGAGTTAAGCAGATAATTGTGTAATATAATTCAATACAAGACCGATTCTGGCAATGACGGCTAATATTAAAGCAGACTAGCCAATGCAGGAGATATTAAAATGCACAAGTGTGTGAGCAAACGCTTCCTCTTTTCTAACTCTCATAGTCCGACGTATCGACAATCCGACACAATCGGGGAGAGATCAGGCGCAGCACCAACGGCTTTACGTGCTTTCCGAGACACGTGAGTGTCACACCACCAACGTCCGTACTCCGGGCTGTTCCTGAGAAATTCGTAATGGAAAAACCCATTACCCCACGATCAACAGTTTTGCTTGCTACCACGAGACCAACGGGGCAGTTCAAATATGACATGTATGGGAATAGTTATTTTTAGTTAATTGTTACGTAAATAAAGTGAATAGTTTCGCTGTTTAATGAAAACCATGTAATATATTTTGTGTGGGTTCAATTCCAATCAATTGTTACTTTTTGTTATTATGATTTCAATATTATAATAAAACAGGTTTAGGCGGGTTTGGTTTTTCCCCTTACATAACTTTAAAAAATATGCATGGTTCGACTGAAGAAGAATGACCGGAACAGAATTCTTTTGATTCCACAAATTCTAGCTACGCTAAGAATATTTTTTCTAAGTAAAAAACGGCGCTTGAGACTATTTAAAGAGTTACCAAGTTATATCGATAGTAGGATCGCCGCAACACCATGATGCTCTGACGCAGGTATTCTCCGGACATGTTGACATGAGACATGAGGACACGCCAGAGTGATATCATTGTGAGGATCATCCGGTGGACACGGTGAAGCATAAGGTGGAGGTCTGCCCTGCTTTGGCGGAACACCGCCGTGTCGTCATAGAGGCGATCGACGGCAACGGGCCTGCGGTTAGCGAGCGTTGGGTGGCTCGCCGTCCGATCAGAACGATACCCGTGCCGACGCCGCGTTGTGTTTCACACACGTCTCAAAGAGATATCAGCACAGAAGACGGGGCCTGCTAGGGCCAGTGCCTGCCACGGTTGTGGAATTTATTCAAAAGACTCACCGCGGCTCTGGAACGCGATGGGCATTAGGAGAAAACGGATGGATTTTAGTCAGTAAGAGTCTGACACTCCCTTCCGCCAGAACGGAAAAACTCATATGACGATTTTTCATCATTAAAAAAGAAGTATCACCGCACCGTGGGCCTACCAACCTCGACACTTCATACAAGTGTCGTACGATTTATCTGCAAACGTTATGTGTGCAATACTATACTGTCTGGGCTGCGCTACGCTACTAAAAAAACATACTTCTATTCCAATAGCTAAACAGAAATAAATTAGCTACAACAGGACCAAAATTAATTAAATCTATACGTACCTATATAAAAAATATCTCTCAGAGTTCAAGCTTTCACGATACATGTAGAATCATGCATCAATCATTAATCATGCATCGCATGCAGAATTTCTTCTAATAGGTAGGTGCTGTCAAAAGACCATATTCTGCATGCTTAAAAATGAACTTGAAAATGAAAATGAAGGTTACCTATTACCGTCATTCTGCAATAGATGAAAGGTAATTTGAGAGGTAAAACTTTGCTTAGCCTTTTAATAAGTCATATGCTTACTGTTTTTTGCCCATACTTTTTCCCAACAACATAATTATATTAACTTGGTTGTAACACGAAGTTCAGATTTAGTTGGCTCTGATTACAAGATTCATTTCTACGGTTTTGATACTAGACAGATCGAAGCTACGATGTAAGTGTTAAAGCAGAACCCATTAAAAAATTTAAAAAACCCCCAACACAAAAACCTAAGTGCCCTTTAAAAAGTAAAAAAATAACAAAAAAAATACGTCACGTTGGGGGACCGATGTTGCATTTAGGATACGATCGTCCCGAGCGGTCCCCCAACGTGACGTATTTTTTTTGTTATTTTTTTTACTTTTTAAAGGGCACTTAGGTTTTTGTGTTGGGGGTTTTTTAAATTTTTAATTTAATTTTTATTTTATACTTTTTATAGGTACCTACTTATTATAATGTCGATTTTGTTAAGTTTGAGACCCCACTCGAGTATATTTACAGACATTCGGTTTTTCTTCCCTACTTTCACCACTACTAATCACCACAACTTTTAAACGGCCCAACCTATTTTCATCAAACATATCTAAGAACACTCGTACGTAAGTTACCTTTAATACAAAAAAAACTAAATTGAAATCGGTTCATCCGTTCGGCAGCTATGATGCCACAGACAGACACACAGACAGACAGACAGACAGACAGACAGACACGTCAAACTTATAACACCCCTCTTTTTGCGTCGGGGGTTAAAAAATGCTTTTCAACGGTTAGAGAAAATTAAAATATGTAAATAAGTAAATTTTGACACCACATCACAGTATTTTCGAAAGAAATAGTAAAGCCATATCATATACCCTCCGCATAAATATGTTTTAATCCCAGGTATGGCGCAAGCTCATTACCAACCGGACAAAAAATCAGACTCCGGGCGTCTACTGACTAATTTCTAAAACCCACAGTCGTAACTATTATTAACCTTAGAAACCATTTGACAGTTGGAAGACTATGAAGACATAGTATTCAATCCTTAATTGGTTAAGTAACACTAAGGCTGACGTGAGCGAAGCCGCGGGCAACAGCTAGTTAGAAATAAAACAGAACGGACATACAAGATATATTGCAGACATTTTGATAGATAAACTGCCTCGTTAGCCTAGTGGTCCTAAGCACGACTGCTACGCTAGAGGTCTTGGGTTCGATTCCCAGGTCGAGCAAAAAGTGTTATTGGGTTTTTCTATAAAAATCTCAGTAGCAGCTCGGAGTTAGGATTTGTGCCCGGTTAATGGCAATAGGCTTGCCCCCGCTATTACATGGGACGGTCAGTGGGTCATCTTAGGGGCGGAGGAGACCTAAACATATTTATTTATTTATTTAACACTTTATGCACACAAAATGTACAGCGGCGGACTTAATGCCAATGGCATACACATACCGGCGAACTGTGGGTGTACATTGGTACACCTCTGCCTAACCCTTCGGGGAATACAGGCGTGATGGTGTGTATGTATGTAGGATGTTTAATAGATAAATTCCTGAAAAAAATGACTAATAATGTTGAAAGGTAAGTAAACTAATGTTGGCACTGAACCTATAAATATTGTAGGGGCCTACCTACCTACTATAATATCCCATGTCATGGATACATGTACATAGACCCATATAGTACCTTTTATAAAATCCATTATCACATTAGAAATAAAATAGAATGGACGTACAAGATATATTGCAGACATTTTAAAGATAAATTCCTAAAACATATGACTAATAATGTTGAAAGGTAAGTAAACTAATGTTGGCACTGGAACTATAAATATTGTAGGGACCTACCTACCCACTTTATTATCCGCTGTCATGGATAAATGGACATAGGTGACGTTAAAGTAATTTGTTTCTGAATGGCCATTACAGTGAAGTATCTACAAGGCCCTAATGGGCTGAAGGTTCTAATATATTTTGTATAGTGTCGATGGCACTAAAATTACATTGAATAATAGCGGCTGGATTTTAATTGACTGCGCTTCTTGCAGGGGGTGAAGTATTCATTAATAGTTTAATACGTGCAACGTTTATTATGGAACCAACACTGAAATATGAAACAAACAACAACAACAACACAAACACCTCAGCAAATGTTAGCCTAGAGGTTTTGGGTTCGATTCCTAGGTCAAGCAAAAAGCGTTGTTGGGTTTGTTTATGAAATACTCACTATCAGCTCGGAGTTTGGATTTGCGCCCAGTTAATGGCAAAAGGCTCACCCCCTATTATTGCATGGGACCAAAACATACGCGCAACCTGTGGGTGTACATTGGTACACCTGTGCCTAATCCTTCGGGGAATACAAGCGCAAAAACCTCGGGGAATACAAAAACCTGCCAAGTACAATTTGGTACCATCGATCGTACCTACATAAAGAAAATCTTGAAAAAGAGACCATGAAGATCAAGGATTAAAAATATTTTTAACAAAAATATAATTATTCAAATGTAAATGTAACTAAACTTTATATAATCGTGAGAAAATTTGAACTTAGTCTGACATTGCTCATTGGGCTTTAGCAAGTGTGGTGATCAATGCTCATGCCTTCTCTGTATGAGAAGAGGCCTTTGACCTTCAGGGGGACAACAATATTTATCAAATTAATCATTGAAAATTGTCTGCGTTGCCCCTAAGCCAGGCAATGAAGTTAATGGTCAGCCGAGTACAATAAATAAAAGCGTACAAACAAAGTTATATCGACCAATCTACTGAACAAACCAACTTCGTTATGTGGAGTTATTTGCTCACGTGATCTAACCAGTACATACGCTGTACACAAACGGTGGAAAGACGATACGGTGGTGCTAACTTTTACTATTGGGTTCAGTACATGATTCTAGACCCCACAGAGTTTAATTGTTATTTTACAGGGTGACTTTTCATTTATCTTTCAGGGGGTGAATATGAACAACTTTTATAAAAGAACCAGCTCAGAAATATAAAAAAAAACAGTAGTTTCCTACAAAAATGCACTGCAACAGCTGACCTATTTTGGTTCTTCGAGGTTGGTATTTTAGCAAAAGTTGTTCGTATTCATAGTTTCATCCAACCTTACTTCGAACTTTTTTTATAGTATATTGGATGGCAAACAAGTTCATGGCGCACCTGATGTTTAGTGGTCAAATTACTAGACAGTCATTTTTGCGTTTTGTATTAGATGGATGAAAATCCACCTTGACCTTTTTTTTCGCATGGGAAATCATCAAATGACTTCTTCCGCCCTGGGCGGGACGAGAGGGAGTGTCAGACTGTTACTGACTAAAACCCATCCATGTTCCTTTTTGTGCTCTTTCGAACAACCCGCATCCCCGGCAGGCATCGGCCCTTAGTGTTCTTTTAACCTTTAAAAATGTCTCTTATTTCACCATTTCGTCTGTAGGTATACCTTTCGACCAGACTAATTAACATCCATTAGGGCCGTCTATTCAATTGGTAATAGTGTGCCAATACACTAATGGAACTAAATGGGAACTAATGGAATGCGACAGGTTTTTGTCCACCCGATATTTCATTGTTGGACATTTTGCTACATTGGCAAGACGAGGGTTTCGGGTTCTTGCAAGAAAATGGTTTCACGGATTTTGTACGTCAGTAATTTTGGTGAGACCATTTTTTTCTTGTTCCTTTAATGAGCTAATGATTTGTAGCTTACTGGTAAAAAACAAAAGAAAGTTGTCATTGAAACGAAATAAACTTGTTTCTTAAAAGGACAATTAGGGTTAGTTATATCAAAACGAAAACATGTAATTTATGGAATAAGTAATTGTAATACTTTTGAATGTTCAAGTCTGATTATTTTTTATATTTATTATATTCTAAGCATACTTTTGAGAACAATTGAATTGTTATGTCTGGATAGTAAAATAACACATGGTACATTGTGATAGACCCTGATGTGATGGGATGTACGTGATGGGATGTGCATTATTAGATACGTTATCAAGTAAAGGGTTAAGGTACTCGCCTCTCAAGCATAAGGTTGCAGTTTCGATACGGGGAAAGTACCTGTGTGACTTCCAATTTTGTTAACATGTGCTTTCTATGTTTATCGTCGTGTATATCGTCGTGTTGACGTCGTGAGGACACCTTTTTTTTTTTTTTTTTAAGATGGGAAATCATCAAATGACCCCCTCCCCCCCCCCTTCCTGGGCGAGGCGGGAGGGAGTGTCAGACTTTTACTGACTAAAAACCATCTATGTTCCTTCGTGTGCCGTTTGCGTTCCGGGGGCGCGGTATCTCTTTCGAACAACCCGCAGCCCCGTGAGGACACCTGGATTTGTAATTCATATAAGTGTATAATCACTAATCCGCCTTGAGCAAGTGTGGTGATCAATGCTCGGGCCTTCTCTGTATGAGACGAGACCTTTGTGCAGTGGGCTAGTATAATTTAAATACGTCTATAGCTCTCTATGGTTCTATAACCAAGCCTGAAAGTCTGTTCCTGACGTCACATCGGGCCCCACACAGCGCGGCGGCGACACCATCTTGCTCGCCCCTCCAGCCGCGATCACAGTGGCAGGACAGCGCCACGCCACTCGCTCGACCACTCGCGGACCCCTCTAACGCGCGCGCGCTTAATAACGGTTCTTCCTATTTTAATACAGTCTCATTCAATTTCCAACAAGAGTTTTATTTATCGACACATTCAAGACCACCAGCAGTACACCTGGAGCTTGATATTCAACAAAGTCATAATCTAATTCAAACAAATTTTCTTCAATACAAAGTCTTCCAAGTAAGATATATTAAGGTAGGTAAGATGTAATAATATTATTACGAAGAATCCCAGGTCCTTACAAGAATATATTGCCTCGAAGATTTCGGTTTTCCGTCGCTAATTAGATAGGTGATAACTTCTCTTTACAAGCCGCAAACGAGGAGTTATTCGTGACAGTAACTGCGCAGTAATTTATTACGATAAATAGGTCTAATTTTCTCAGCAGGGCAAAGAAGTAAGCCTCATAATAAAAGAAGATGGGCAAAATGTGCCCCAAGTGTATAGGAATAAAAGTGTTAGGTACAATTATTTTTCTTTAAAAACAAAACAAAATTGTTACCTCCTGGCCTTTTTATCAAAGTGGTTAACTATACGTGAGTTTCAGTTTTAAGTTTAAGTTAAATAGGTACCCATTATTTAAATTGGGTGGTGATTGCTTTTTTTTTAGTACAGAAAAAAGAGCTGTTCATTCATTAATTTTTTAGCTGCTTCTGCGTATATTTAACGCCTGTAAAAGACTAAAAATGAATATTACACTCTATTTATAATGTTCATGAAACTACCATACCCGTAACTTCATTCAAGACTGTTAAGCAGTTTGCACATTTTAATTCATTGAATACAAGACATGGACTATTAAATGACACCCATTTTATTTCTGTACAATCTGGGGCACAGACCCATATAATTTTTGGCCATCCCCTTTAGTCTGTTAACATAACGCTGAATGTAATATCATGTTTCAGTACTAATAAGAACGCAATTAGCGGTAACGTGTTGAAGATGGGAGTAGGGTTACATAATAAACATTTGCGGTAAAATAAGAATGATTTTATGAGAACAGGGTTCACGTTTACTGGTGAGGGAAAAACTCATGAATGTGAGCAACTTTTTTTGTGGAACCAACCCTGAAATATGGGAAAAAATTGAAGAAACGTTCGTCCATCCGTCAGTACCGTACCCGTTCGTCCACCGTCAGTATGTTATACTACCGTATTTTAGCAAACGTATTTAGGTAGATAGGTACTTAAAATTTTCACAGAGTGTACTATGGCTGCTACGTTCAACAATAAATAATAATAAAAAAATAAAAAAGCGAATAAATAAACAAGAATGAGAAAATAAAGCGTTTAAACAAAAAACGTATGAGTGTTAAATATTATACGGTGGTACGGAACCCATTATTGATGGCAAGAATTTTCTTAATTTTCCTTGTCCTAAATACCAACGTACAGAACTTTTGCATTATTTAAATATGATTATAATAAATGTCTTCATTTCAATCTCTCCCAGAAATCGAATTAATTAATTCTCGCCTTTCTATTTCGAACAGGGAAAAGGTTAATCTCGTCGGGATGTGATTCCCCCCCCAGTCTAATCAACTTTATGATTACTTCGCAAAAAAATAAACGGGGTTTCTTTCAATAACGTTTTCCAATTAGTTGACTCCCAAAATAGAGGAAATATTTTTTTTGCAAGTACCTACACAATTCTTTTTAATTTTGTGAGGTTGTAAGATTTTTTAGGTTGTAACAATTCGGCAATTCTTTTTCATTTCTATAGAATTTAATTTAACTGTGGTTTAATCAAAAACACCTAAAACTGACAAAAAGTTTTTTAATACCCTGTGAGCTTCTCCTTTCGTTTTTTTTATATCATTTTATTTATTGTACTACTAACTTTGTAATTTAATTATTATTTAATAGATTTGTGTTTAAATAGTCTTCAATTAATACAAAAATTATTAATATTTAAAAATAACAAAACCTAAGTAAATAATAACCTAAAAACACAGTAATTATTCTACAACTTACACCACACATACAACAACTCAAAAACACAAACACATACAAAAACACAGTAATTATCGTTCAACTTAGTCCCATTACACATACATATGTACACTATTGTCGACTTTCATAAACTATTTTATGGCGTGCCTAATATGCTATTAAATTAAAACCATTATACTCGTACCTAACCTGTCAAACTTAATAAATCAAAATTATAATAATTATTATACCAATTTCATGTCATGTTTGATACAACATGAGCCTAATTTACAAAACAACTGAAGTGCATCGAATTGATTGTTCATTCTGATTGAATGACCACTTCGATCTGTAATCTAGATAAATGATTAATTGTACACATTCTATAATAATTATACAATATTTTAAAACTACGCATACGTTTGGATGTTGCTGGATATAAACAAAATAATAAGCTCTTGTTTTATTTTTTTGGATTTTCATTTAGTGGATTTGAAGTAAGTACACAAAGGTAATATTTTTCTATGAAATTCTCAGTAGCAGTTCGAAGTCAGTATTTGTGACCGGCTTATGCTTACAGCCTCGCACCTTATTGCATGTGACCTAAATATACCGGCTGTAGGTGTACCTTGGTACACCTCTTCCTAACCCTTCAGAGAATACAGGCCACATTTAACAGCAAAGTCTTGCAAAACAAATGATGAATCAAAATAAAATAGGGACTATAATTTATGCCTCTATTATTTTCTTAAAATGTTAGCCTCGCTAAAATAACGTAAGCCTGGTGACGCTAGGATCTTAAAATCTTCGACCAATAACAACCAACAAACAAATAATTTCAGAATTCCACCGTCTTGATGAAGGATAACCCCTTTGTCATGTTTTGAGATACAATAAACATAAAAGATTTTGCTGAAAAGGTCAGATTTTATAAGCATCACTAACAATGTTGGCCCTTTTTTATACTTTCACGGCTGTTATTGGGTCCCTGGAGACATGAGGGTTGGATCATGTTGAAATTGAATTTCTAATACCTGTTTAAGGTACCCGTCTGAACGTTGACAAGAAAACGACTAGCTATCGACTAACTTCTTGCTCAAGAAACGTGCATTGGATATAGAACCCGCGTCAATAAAAGAGATGCATATGTCAGAGATTGAAATCTGCACGAGGTTACTAATGGAATAAGTCCCTGGGTGGGAGTCGGTGACACAGTGCTGTTAGAATACGTGAGAGAGCAGTGCTAGACATGGCGATCTAGACTGCAGGAAGACAGGGGGAACCTGCCAGTTCACTCTGAGAGTAGTATTTTTATATTGTGTAGAGCTATGTAACTAAAGTAATACTACTGTAAACCAACCACACCATCTTTTGCTTGTCTGAGTTACCCAAAGACATTCAACACATATTATGAATAGTTGATCACTGAATGTTCACATTGCCAGCGAAAACTTTATCTTTACTATTTTGACCAAAGTTATAAAAAAAACTCGCTCAGTAATGCTTGCGCGGCAGTCAGAACACTCGCCGCGAGACTCTCGCTAGGTGCACACGCATACCAGCGGTAGTGGGCGAGCGAGTGGTGCGACATATCGCCCGTCGCTTTCTCACACTCGCTTGTAGCTCAGCGACATAAATATTGAAGCTAACACAGTCGCTTGTTCTCTAGTACTAGAACTTGCTTCTCGCTAATTGTTAGCGGTGAGGTGCCTAAAAAGCCTACCTGGTATGTTGGTATTCGAAAAGTGAAATATTTTGCATTGTGAGTCTGGGTTTAATATATTTTCTTAACTCTAACCGAGCGACAGAGCGCTTCATACGAAAGTATGCCAGTTATTTTTGTCCAATAAGTAATTAAAATCGCTGAAATTTTGAAGATAGGATTAGAGCAGTAATTAAGTATCTAGGTTTGTAATTACTCTGTTTGCCGTCCCGCCGAATTAATTTGACTAAAATTGACTACCTTTTCTTTATTTATATTTCCATTTACGAGTACCTTATTTATTTTTTGCTTTAACGCCCTTTTTGACGTCAACACCTTTGAATAGTAACCAAGCAAATACGTGCTCATTTCCCAGTTTTCACAAAAGAACTTAATTCAAAAATTTATGAAAAACTAACATCAAATAATAGATTTACTTTAAATGTAAATTCTTCGGAACTGCCGAAGATACTCTTTTCAAAAAACCTTCTTGATCAAAACAACAGTTCTCTATTTAACATAAACAAAAGCGTTTTGATCAAGTTTCCCTCAAATGTTTCTAAGGAAAGGAAATCAAACGACGCCAGTGGTGTCATCCATCTTTGTTCAGTTAATTATGACATCACTCAACGAGAATTGAGCCATTCGATGTCTTTGAAGTGTTCAACGATTGATCTTCGTCGTGTCGATAGATGTATAGCTACGTATCTCAATGTTATGCATAAATATGTATGTATGTTTATATATAAGTTACGAAACTTCCCCGTTGCCCCGTTGGTCTCGTGATCGCTAAGCACGACTTATGAGAATAGGGTTCTGGGTTCAATTCCCAGTTTGGGTATTTCTATTAGGAATTTCTCAGTAGCAGCCCGGAGTTTGGAAGTTGGTAGTGTGAAACCTCCATGACTCGGAAAGCACGTTCAGCCGTTGGTCTCGGCTGTCATTCGTAGGTTGTTGACTGTCACTACGGATAGGCAGAAGCCGAGAAGTCTGACAACCAGTCTTGCCAAGAGGTATCATGTTGTCCAGTAAATGAGTTGAGTAATGCAGTCGCTCCACGTAAAACACTAGTATTTGTGGAAGAAATTCACATATTACATACATATATACATACACTTATTAACCCTGAAAACATAAGACTCTTTTCTTTTGGGGCAGTCGTGAAAGAAATTATATCTTGCACGCAATTTCAGTAGTTCAGGGTACCTAGAATCTTCATGTCAGTCGACCTAACAAAGAAAGGAGGCCAGGCAATATTACAAATGTTCCTTAGTAATTGGCTGGCCGAATCATGGTCGAGCAATGTCTGTTTATGACAATAACAATACCAATAGTCATTGTTCACAAAACAAAGGTTCATTTATCGTAATAACATATTACTAAGTTATTAGAAACTAATTTCTGCCCGCGGCTGCAAGCGCGTGGCTTATTTAACCCGCCTTACGTTACTTCTTTAGTTACTGCTACGCTCCAGTGGGTCTAAGCGTGATATTATTTAACACAAGCACTCACAAATAACGTGGCTTTCTTTGGGTAAAAGAATTTTCAAAATCGGTTCAGTAAATTCAGAGATTGCAAATAGAAACCAACTTTTATTATTATGTAATCTTTTCTTACATTGATTTGACGTCATACGGTTTGAAAAACTTTCTAAACTCCTTCGAATTGAGATTGTAAGGTATGTTACGCAATCACCCCAAACTTTCTTAAGAACTTTCTTGTTTTCAATTTTAGAGTTCTTTTAATTTTCCTGTTATTACCTAATTTTCGTGCGGTGCCGACCTGCTGCACTGCCGAACTACAACATACGCTCTACGGCAGGTCAACAAACGTCAACGGTCTGAAAAAAGACTATCGCCCAGATTCCGTACGACACCCACCCGCTCTCGGGCACTGCCGCAGGCTGGCACCGAACCAGTCGGAGGCGCGGATCATGCATCATCCCGACTCATAGTAACAAAAGAAACCGTAGGGTTTTAACCCGGTAAAAGTCCAACATAACAGGTCGAGCAAAAAGTGTTATTGGGTTTT
Organism: Caradrina clavipalpis; assembly: GCA_932526535.1. Taxonomy (NCBI): domain Eukaryota; kingdom Metazoa; phylum Arthropoda; class Insecta; order Lepidoptera; family Noctuidae; genus Caradrina; species Caradrina clavipalpis. The sequence goes on from OW052096.1 coordinate 2,154,009, forward strand.
CTATGAAATTCTCAGTAGCAGCTCGTTAATGGCAATAGGCTCGCCCCTTATTACATGAGATAAAAATAGAAATAAAAAAAAAAAAAAAAATAGACCTAAACGCGATCTGTGTTTGTACATTGGTATACCTCTGCCTAACCCTTCGGGGAATACAGGCGTGATGGAACTCTGGTAAAATGTTACAAACGGACGAGACAAAGAATAAACAAAAGTTTTGTAATCTGAAGTTCAAAGAGCATGTTTTCAAAAACAAATAAGTACCTTTTAAAAATAAGAAACCAATTTAAAGTACATTATGTTGTCGCATTCAGTTACGTGCGCGTTCCAATTTCAATATATTTTATCTGGTTTTCTTCAATCTCTGCATGTGAAGGAGCCCCGAAAGGAGCTCTTAAATCAGCGGATGGCAACAAGACACTAATAATATGTTTGTTTAACTGATTTTATTACGGATCATCACGGGTTGTATTAAACCGACCCCGGTAAGACTGCTGTACCCACTGGCTGGTATTGCGCCACCAGAAATCCGCAGGACTGTTGCTAGCTCCGTCGAAAGGACCAAAATGAATGACACACGGCACCCTCTACATGGCTATTTTCCAGTGCCGCAAAGACTGAAAAGTCGGAAAAATTACTACAAGCGTGTCGAACCCCTGGCCACGGAGCCATCAAAAGTGAGGTGCAGCCTCTGGAGTGAAGGTGTTCTCCTTCCAAATCCGTATATAACACCTGCGGAGAGTCCCCCGCCTGGACATAAATTACCATGGCCGATCTGGAAGTCTTTAAATAGACTCCGAACTCAGGTCGGTCGGAGCAAAGACAATATGTTCAGGTGGGGATTCAGTGATGGTAGCGACTTGAGCTGTCTGTGCGGTACAGCACATACGATGGCCCATCTTACATCGTGCCCTGCATGCCCTAACAGCTGCACGCAGGAAGATTTAATGGCTGCCACCGACAACGCAGTCAAAGTGGCCAAATTCTGGGCCGCATCAATATAATTTATAATAATAGTATATTTATTTATTTATTGTAATATAGTTTGTCATCGAAACGCTAAGAAGAAGACTGATTTTATTTAGGGACTTTGTAAATCCGGCAAACGTCAGTGTATATATCCAAAACTTAAGCTTTGAATAGGTTAAAGTATAAGAAAAATTAAAATATCGAAAATGATAAAGATAGTTCGTATAGACCGAAAAGTTCTCAAATGGAGACCATGTACTGGCAAGCGCATTGTAAGACTTCGACCCATAAGGTGGACAGACCACCGCAGGAAAACGCAGGATGCAGGCCGCTTCCAACCGCCGCGGGACACACTCCGGGCGTCGGGAGCCGCGAGATGACTCCCGGCCACCGTAGACGCGGATCTGTGGACGGTGAGCAATGGGTAGCTCACATCAGCTCAAAGAGATGTCAGCAAACATTTGGAGGGGCCACTAAGGGCCGATGCGTGCCGGGGCTGCGGGTTGTTCGAAAGAGATACCGCGCCCCCGGAACGCAAAGGGCACATGAAGGAACATAGAAGGGTTTTTGTCAGTAGAAGTCTGACTCTCCCTCCCGCCCCGCCCAGGGCGGGGGAAGTTAGGTGATGATTTCCCATCTATAAAAAAGGGCCGCTTCCAAGTCCTTTTGGAAATATATGGGGGAAGCCTATGTCCAGCGGTCTCCTGTGGCTAATATGATGATGATGATGATGATCTAAAATCATTACAATTACTTCGAAAAATGGTTGTAGAAATGTTGACGTGTTGTTCTGCCAAAACAAACCAACCCGGTATGCTTTGCCAGAACTATGCCCAAATGGAAGTTCTAGTACAAAAAGTCCTAAAAATAACAAACACAATATAACTATATTGGATGCACAATATAACTATAAATTGGGCATCAAAATAGTAGAAATGCCAACCAAACAATCCGTTTTTATGCGGACCTGAAGTAACCGATTCTCATTACTTTTTGATCTCTCCTCGTAATGTATACTAGGTATTAACTGTAAATATATACTGAAAAAAAAATATGGGACAAATCCCATATTTATTTTTGTCCGGAAAACCGACTCATAGGAAACAGAGGCCAATGTTTAAATTTATCTATTCAATGCTTCAGTGCGGCTCAGTGAGTTTTCCCAATTCATGTGCACTCGTGTTGTGGACGCTAATGCATTGTGATTGTGTTCAATAATATTGTTGGGAAATTGTAGGTGAAGTTTTTGGCACAGAATCTATTTCTTCCGATTTTTGTATCGACAGTACATTATGTGTGTAGGTATGTGGCCTACATTTTATTGTGATATAATAAGAATCACCGGTAGAAGACAACACACCCACAATGTAGAAAGACGACCTGATTAACACCGCAGGGAAACGCTGGATGTAGACCGCTTCCAACCGGTCCACTGGTAAATCTATGGGGCAGGCCTGTTTCCAGCAGTGGACGTCCTACGGCTGATATGATGATGATGATGAATATGAATTATATTTGACGGTATTCAGGCACGACCTGGTTGAAACCAGGACCAATGGCTCTATGTGTCTATTTCCAAGGCACAGGTGTGTCACACCACCAACTTCCAAACTCCGGGCTCCTACTGATAAAATCTGGAAAAACCCAATGGCACTTTTCTAGACCTACCTAGTAATCGAACCCAAGATCCCATACTCATCACCATAAACGTCGTTAAAACTCTTTATACAAACACAGAACGAAGGGGTCGGCAGAGGTGGTCCAATGTAAACACACAGTCCGCGAGCCATTGCCATTAACCAGGCACAAATCCTAACTCCAAGCTGCTACTGAGAGATTTCATAGAAAATTTCAATAACATTTGCTCGACAAGAGCTTTTATCCGTCAGTAACATATTTTTGTCCTCCGTCACCGATTTTCGCGGCCACAACACAACATTCGCGCACTGAATACCAAGCTTCACTTAAACAAGCTGTGCATGTCTACACACCGCTAATGTGTTCAACCATTTATCTTATAAAGCACCTGCCGACGGCACGTTTTCCCGTGACAAATTTGTTAAGTAAGCTATTAAGGATCGGTGCTTTCTGTAGAATATGCTGACGAATATGGTAAAACTGATTAATTGACCGAGATTTTAGTGAGTAAGTATGTTTTGGATAAGAATTTGTGTTTATGTTCTAATTTAAAGTTAAGCTTAATACCTAATGCTTAATAGCATGACCTTCTCTTTATATCAACCATCTAAATAAACTAAACTACTACTACTTACTATAATAAACGCGAAAGTATGGATGGATGAATGTTTGTTACTCAATGAGGACAGGACGACTGAAGGGAACTGGACGAAATTTGGCACAGCGATAGTCTGGAAAAGCACTTAGGCTACTTTTGATTTTGGATATATGTAGGTACAGGTCCCGAGGTACAATAATTTGTTACCAGCTTTGCGTCGTAGCCAAAAACTTGTAGTAAATAAGTAAATTAATAAATAAAGAAAGTGTGAGGAAACCTGAACTTATAATAAGTGTCAGAAATCGCCAATTCGCCTTCAACAAGCCTTTTATTAGTGCTCGTAGCTTTTCATAGATCACACTAAATACATATACAAAAACATTACTTCCCTTATAACCTACACACACATGCATAATATATTAAGTTATCACATTAACAAGAGAAGGAAATTGGATCACCTCTCTACTTCCTTAGAGGAAAACACGAAGTGCGTAAAAACTTTTATATTAGTAAGTCCCTTGTTCTACTTTACTGCCCTACTCCCCTTTTATGTGGCGTTAAGATATTTTCCTTTTTCACTAAATGGCAGTTAAACAAAATGGCTGCTTTTTTGTTAATGGAAGTTGTTTTTTTTTGTAAATTTTTACCTGCCAGCTGGGTTGGTAAAAAGTGGGTACCGTAAAGGAAAAAAATTATAGTCCGATGGGACGGCAATTCGACAAAACCGAGGAGAGATCAGGCGCAGGACCAACGGCTTTTAGTGCTTTCCGAGTCACGGTGGTGTCACACCACTAACTTCAAAACTTCGGGCTGCTACTGAAAAAATAATGGAACAACCTGATAACATATTTTGCCCGACCTGGGTATGAACGTAGGACCCCACGCTGAAAAGTTGCATTTGCGACTACTACACCAATGGGGCGGTCAAATATAATTTATATATTTCAGGTATTTAAGCACATATTACTCATAATTATGGTCCTATTACATGGGGCCTAAATCATACGGCAAACTGTATGTGTACATTGGTATACCTCTGCGTAACCCTTCGGAGAATACGTAAGATAAATTACATGAAAAACTAAATTATAATAGTAATATATTCCAATAGATGTCACAGGTTACGAAGCCGACTAGAAAATGAGATCCATACAAGGAAGAAGATTATCGTAGTCATCAAAATAAACGGGGACACTTATGCAGAGTTACAAGTTCAGATAACGTTTCTTTATTATCTATTTCCATTATCCTGATTGTATTTTTATGTTTATAATGTGTAATACACACTCATAAGATGTTGTATGTACTATTTGTGCATCGTACAAAAAAAAGTTGTTATTAATATAGTTTTCAAAACTTGGCAATTCACAATGTTTATTGACTTTGTATCTGACTAATTCAGAAAATGTTAATCTGTGATATACAATACAATATTTTTATTTAATTTTATTATTACTTATATAAATGTTGATTCCCTAAATTCTTGGCTTTTATTAACTCGTATATAGTGAACAGTTTTGGTTTGGACTGTACCAAAACAACTTAAAATATTGAAGAAAAATAAAGTGGGACGAGATGATGAACGAAATAAATATTAATTTTGAAATTCGTCAACTCGGCCCAATGGTCCGAGTTTGTTTTGGGACGAGCTGACGCACGACCCGTTCGTTTTAATATAAGTCTGAAATCGCCAATCAACCTTGAGCAAGCATGGCGATTTCACTCGTACTTTCTCTGTATGAGAAGAGGCCTTTGCTCTGCAGTGGGACGGTAACAGGCTTGTCATTGCCAAAAGAACATTTACCTAGCAATAGAAATGGACTAAGATCCCGTACTACCTAAACCCATACCTGGTGAATTTTATAGGTTAATGTTATAATCTATCTTAAAAATCAAACGTAAAAAAGCCATCCGTTTGACTTGAACGTAAGTAAGTACCGTTTTATATCCATTAACTCCCCTAGCAATTACCAAAATTATAACCATGCTAAAATAACATAGCACTATAATCTTGGTACACGGCGCTATAATCTTGGATTATAAAAAGTAGAAAGATATTGATAAAATACTTAGGCATCGAGGTGTAGAAACTAATAAAACGACAAAGACGAAGATCTCAATAACATTGTCTATTTCACGAGGGATACTCAATTTTATGCCTTTCCATCCAGTACCCGGCTGCCGTACTAAAAGCCGGATCAACCGTTTACTTAACGGTTAATACCTCCTAAACCCTGCCGCGCCTCGTTGATCTCGTGGTCGCTTGGACTACTAAGCGGTCCTCGGTTCGATTCCTAAGCCGGGTAAAGTGTTATTGGGTTTTTCCATTAGGAATTTTTTGGTAGTTTTGAAATTGATGGGGTGACATCCCCGTGTCTCGAAAAGCAAGTAAGACCGTTGATCTGGATCTCTCCACAGTCATGTCAGATTGCAGTCTGATAAGAGATATGAGAGTCAGGTACTGACTCCCTCCAGGTGAGTGCACTCACCTCTTCACTTGTGTACTATAATATCACTTGCATACTTGGATAGTCCCCATTGGGGAAGACCGCCGGGACCGAAACTTGGTCGGGAGCATTTGGAGTGGATCAGATATTCTGACACAGACTTTCATCGTGGATCCCCGGTTCTAGACCCCGAAACGAAGACAATTATTATTTATCGATTATTTAAAAAAAAAGATGTTTTACGCAAAACTGCAACACCTTTAAGGCGAAAATGTATGGGATAAAATTGCTTCTGGGGTGTCTAGAATCATATACCAAATCCATGATAAATATTTGTGTGACAATATCCCTTCCACCGTGTATTATTATTACCCCATAAACTCTGAAGATGCGACCCTTAATATTATATAACTTAAGATATTTTAAGAGCCTCTTATTACTGAGCCATATTTCCTTTAGTAATTTCCACGTTATGAGATACTTGTCTCTTACGTCGTCATAATAAGGGGCTAATGAAAGACGGGGTGTAATAAGAAACATTGTTGTTAAGGGGTTTTCTTGTACTGACATAATTAGGGTCGGTTTTGCATTAGACGTTGTGTAAGTCTTCGTTGAACATAATAATAGGACAGAGTATGTAAGGCGTCTACGCGACTGCTACGCCGTGCTACGAGATTGCTACGCTGTTTATGACGACGCTACGCCGCGCCGCTACGCTATGCTTACGCCGAAGAAATTCATAGAGCAAAGTCACTTTATATACCAAATGGAAAGGACATCGTATCGAAAATTTTTGTTGGATATTAAAAAAAACAGCTGTTCTATACAAAAGTGCAACATCTTCACAATCAAAATGCCTTAATTTTTTTTTTACTTTTTTTGGCATCAAGCCTACGGCCCGCATCCAGCATCTGCAATACTAGAGGCCTTGCAAATGCGCTGCCGTGTTTTATATTTAATTTTTTGTCCCAGAGACAAATTTGATATGACTTGTATACCAGTAATTTCATCGGCCCCCAAAGCCAAACCAGAACATAGTAACACTGCTTTGCAGCATAGTATGATAGTAGTACGTCTTAGGACGCGCTTCTTCACAGAGAGCTACTTCTATAATGATTTGCCGGTGCAAATTGCATTACCTACATGGTAAAAATGTATGAAAGCATCTGATGTTCTTTAATTGGGTAGTGTCCACCACTAACCAATAATTTCAAGTCACAACTTCTCTAAAAAAGCACTTTATTTTACCCATGAAAACCGATTATTTTTCCATTTATTATATTTACTTACTTTAAATCAATAAATAGTCAATTGAGTAGGCCACGTAGTGACGTCACAGCGTGCTATTGCCATACAAAATCTATGGCAGAATCGCGTTTTATCAGTTCATAAAAAGTATGTCAACTGATGGTGGTGGACTCTACCCAATTACCTACGTCTCTAGAATTATTTACTAATTTCATAGTAAAAGTTTACATTACACATTAATTCTAGGTGTACCTACACAACTTTTTAATGATGTAAATTCGTAAAAGCAGTTTTGTTTTCATGTCAGGTATTACACCCGAAATTTAAAACATTAAGAGTTTTTATAGTCAATTGAAATCTCTCTGTGGGGGCGTAAAATTAATTTGTTTTTTGATAATGGATGTGAGGAGTGTTCATTTGGATAATGAACAGTGTTTTTTTCTGAGCACAAGCATCCTTATTAAAATCACTAGCTTCTGCCCGTGACTTCGACCGAGTCAATGTTTATATGTACATATATTAATTATCACACGGGGACCGTAATTTTTTTTTCTGGATGCAAATTTTCCTCTGTTCTATTCCAGACTATAATCTATCTGTATGCCAATTTTCATACGGATCCGTTCAGCCGTTCTTGCATGATTGAATAACAAATATCCATCCATTCTCACAAACTTTCGCATTCATAATATTAGTAGGAAGTAGGAGAGTAGGATCTTAATCATAAATACGTGATGACCCAGCATCCAATTTATAATGTTCCCTATTTTTTTTTATAATAAAATAAAGAACTTATAATTTTCAGGATTGAACCAGTATTTCCAAAGACAAACGCATTCAAACGAACAAACTCTCCAGCTTTATAATATTAGTATAGATTTTTTTTTTTTTTATAGACGGGAAATCATCAAATAACTTCCCCCGCCCTGGGCGGGGCGGGAGGGAGTGTCAGACTTTTACTGACTAAAACCCGTCTATGTTCCTTCATGTGCCCTTTGCGTTCCGGGGGCGCGGTATCTCTTTCGAACAACCCGCAGCCCCGGCAGGCATCGGCTCTCAGTGGCCCCATCCAAGTTTGCTGACATCTCTTTGAGGCGCGCGTGGAACACGAACGCGCCGTCGACACGGTATATTAGTATAGATTCCATATAATCTTGGTTGGAAAATCACTTAGTTCATCTGCGACATAGGTAACACATTCAACAGTCCAGTTTGAATTCATCGAGCTTTCTTTATTCATTGGGTTTGTATGTCATAGAGTGGACTAGCTTAAGTCTGCGTCAACCGTTACTGTAGCACGTTCGTGTTCGTGTTTCATAGAATTCGTGAAAGCAAATCGTTGGATTTACTAACAAACAGATGAAGTACGGTACGGTCTGTATGTTGAATGGTGTACCCATATGAGATACATCTTTCACAAAAGCGTGGAAAAAATGTAAGTACAAGTTGCTTTTTCTGTTTAAAACCATGTTGCGCCTTACTAGGAATTTTGGTGTATTGTGGGTGCATTTGCAAACATTTACACTCACATACACAAACTATAGAAAACTCAAAAGAATGAAGTATATATTTTAACAAAAACTTATAGAAATCACGCAATTTCTAATTCATTATTTTCCACGAAAAGTTCACGCAAAAATTTTCGGTATAAAACAATTTTATTTTTAATGAATCAATGAAAAGTCAGTGAATTTTACTAATAATCTATAAGCTCACACTAAGTACCGATATTCTCAAACATAGTGAACCGTCTGCATTTTATTATTGACGTCATGTTAAGGCGCAGAGAAGACCTAAATATATATATAGCCTTATTTCAAACATGACTTCCAAATCTGTTATGTTTATGACATCGGAAAAAATATTGTTATTTTAATTTTAAACGTACATATTTATCGCATTTTTTTTAAATAACTTTAAAAAAATCATTAAATAAAAAAATGGTGAATTAACCTCATTCTTACTCTTAGCTTGACATTTAAAAAAAATCCTACGTTGAAAAACTTAAAAACAATTCCATAGCATTGTAATGGATTAAATTGTTAAAACATGATTAAAACCTACATTCATTGCAAAAATTGATTTCTGACTCTTATTCAGAACTTACTTTTTTACTAACTTTCTGTCTTCGCGGCTCTTTTTATTTTTTCTGCAGTCTCGCAATGACTATCTCAGCGGCTATCAGCGCCTTAAATGCAAATACTCGGTTGAAGCCATTTATTATTTGAACTGACAATAGCCAGACCAGACTATGGAGTGATAAAAGGTTATGAGTTCACATGTGACGTGTTAGTTTGAACTCGTTCAGCGTGATGGCAATAATATTTGTTGAATAGTTGAACAAAATATTGCTGCTTACATTATAGAGTCGAGTTCTCTTTATTGTAAGGCCTATATTTGCGGCAAAAACTCGACTCAGAATTAAATTTAAAAAAAATACATTTGTACTGATAATTAGTTTAGGTAATTGTCGTGATAACCACTGTTAAAGCCTCTCATGCACGAGGTTGTGAGTTTGCAACCGGGCACGGGCAAGTACCAATGTGACTTTTCCTAATTTATATGTACTTTCAAGTTTATCTTGGACACATCACTGACTTCAGTATTCATGTCAGAGGCCCTTGAGGCGGTTTAGAATCTCTGACACTAGGATGTGTGTGGTCGTGAGACCTTACTGCCCACACGATAAAGAAGAAAGAAGACTGATAAGAAGAAAAAAAATATTTAAAATTTAAAGAACCCTGAACTACAAACCTTTTGGAAGATGCTCGCATTAATTAATTAACCAGAATGGTTATTTTCATATGAACAAAATTTATTGAACATAGCTTAGAACACTCTCGATCAAGTCATGTTTCAAACATAAAACTAAATCAAAATCGGTTCAGTCATTTAGAAACCATACCACAGACAGACGCACATGTTAAACTAATAACACACTTCTGTTTTCGACAGACTTTAAAAATAATGATTTTCTTTTTTTTATGCCAATGGATGATAAACGAGCCCACTGCCCACCTAATGTTAAATGATCACCGCTACCTTGCAAATGCGTTGCCATCCCAGAGACAAAGTTGAAATATCTCATCCCTCAAACTCATCACTAACCCTTTAAACCGGGACACAGCAACGCTGCTTTGCGGCAGAAATATGTATGGTGGTAGTACTTCCCCGACGAGCTCCTACACAAAGAGCTCTACTACTACTAACACTAGATTTTGGAAAAGAAAAGGGAAATTGCGTGGAAAACCTATTTTCTCGCAGTAATGGAGTTCTTTCAAAAAATCACACAGTGCCGTGCCCCCGTGCGATCCTTGTCCGTCCGGATTGACAAGAAAGTCGGACTTTTTAATGGCACCAATGTCGAAAACAGTCCTTAAGGACAGATGTGCTAGATCGATACTGGTAAAATTAACTGCATTACAGGTACTATTGATACTGGCAAATGAACAAATGCCAAAATGGCTGCGCGTCTAATGCCTTCTCACTTATCATTATACTGTGCGAGTGAAATGGAATGATAAGCTCTGTTGTTTAGTCGTCATTTTTTATTTGAATCAGCCGCAGTGGCTGAGAATTTGGTTGCTGCGCTGCGAGTCGTGGGTTCGATTCCCGCGCAAAAAGATTTGTATGGATTACAGGTAATTGTTCCGGGGTGGGCTGATTTGTGTATGTTAGTTTTTATGTTTGCAATCACACACACGATATAAGAGAAAACCATAGTGTAGGGCTAAGTTATATATAGAGCTGGACGCTTTTCAAGGATTATAGCCATATTTTCCAAGATTTCATAGCAAACTTGGCAGTAGTACGATAAAATTAGCACAAATAAAAAATAAACTGTTGCCACTTGACATAAATTCCATTTTCTTTTGACCAACACAAAACGCAATTCCAGATATTGTTATCTTTTAAAAGCAAAGATACAAAAAAAGATGGACGCAAAAAGCTTTTTCTTCCATTTTGATTAATATTTGATCTCTTCATTTTACGGTATCAGAACGTGACGTCGACATTAAGATGTACTTATTGGGCATTAGTTACTACTTAAATAAATGTCTACTGAAATATTGTTTCGATGTTTTTGTAAGACCAATAAATTATGTTGTTATTTCTGTAATTTATATCCATGGCCAGGACGTGAGGGCTCATTGGTTAAGATATGTAATATGTACATAATACTTCACATGTATAGTCAATTTAGAATTTTAACTAAAATCCCTTTACATGTAAAAATTGACATAGCTCATTTTTTTGCCTTAATTTACTTTTTCGATACTGAGTAAGTACTTACACGAAATTCGGAATTTTGATTTTTTAACACCTTATATATAAAATTGCCTATGGTCCAATAGGCAAAACGGTACCGATTGGATCAAGTTGAAATGACCGTTTAGGGGGTGAATTGGCTTGACAGTTATGCTTGACTGCAGAATCGAAATTCAATTATGTTGGCTTGCACAAGCCGTTCATCGACTTGATCAGGCGAGACCGCAGGAAAACGCTGGATGCAGGCCGCTTCTAACCGGTCTTTTTGAAAGTCTATAGTGGAGGCCTATATCCAGCAGTGGACTAATGTACAAACAGTGGTGGCTAATATAATGATGATGATCAAGCCGATTGGAGGATAGGCAGCATCGAGACCACCTTTATGTATGAGGTTGCGGTTTTGAGGTATTGATGCAAATTTTTCAATGCATATGTGTTTTCTATGTTTTTCTTGGTCATCACTGACAGCTTTGAAGAAAACATCGTGAGGAAACCTGGACTCCAATACTATTAATTTTGATCTGAAATCGTCAATTCTCCTTGAGTAAGCGTGGTGATTAATGCTCGTGTCTTCACTGTATCAAAATAGACTTACGTAAAACGAAAAGGATGGAAAGTACGAAACGAGTATTTTAAATATAGTTTATAGTTTTCATAAATTGTGTCGAGCCAGCCAAGTTGGTCATTCATTTTTTGTTGGCAGTACTGTAGTTCTCTTGAAACAAGTAGGTACTTATTTGTTGGTTGATATATTGTCATAGTACAAGCCAAAGTAGAAGAACTTATGACTTTTATTTCGTTTCTTTGGCTAAGTAAATGCTTGCTTAGCCTTAAGAGTTTTTTTTTGCAGACCTTACAGTGTAGGTAAGTTGATTTTTTTATATCAATAAATAAAAAGGAAACAAACATGACACAACTGAAAGGGAAAAAAACGACATTTAACTTTATCTCTGAATCATCAGAAACCAACCAATAAAAATCATCCGATTCAATTAATTTTAAAAACTACTATTACCTACAATCATTTACAGATAAATTGTTAGGTAGTACCAATTATCACTAAACTTTGAAGATGAGACACATTTCGATGTTGCTTTCAAAAATTGTCCAAATTAAAATGAAAATATTGGCAAAGCACAACAAAAAGTAATAAAAAAGTAGTGAACATACACTTCAATTTAAAATAAACAATCTAATAAATCACATAAAAAAAGAATATAAATAAATCAAAAACTTACCTCATTTATTCACTGCACAGCGCACTCACAAAACTTCACACAAACAAAACACTATAAGTTCTAAATTTAAAATTCAACACACAATACACATTCTTTAAAAAGTAAGAGGAGAAAAGAATAAAACACTTTTGAATTAAGAATAAAATAAGTGCGAAAGCTCAACCGGCGACGAGACGATTCGGGGACCGACAGCGCGGCACGTCCGGTAGGTATGGAGGTTCTCGAGCAACTGAGGGTGAATTTTAGCCTGAAGGTATATATGTGTACTATTTAAAATGTGCCTATAGAACTATAACTCTTATTTTTAGGCTAACTATTCAATAGTAAGATAAGCAATCTAGATTTTATTATTCAATTAATCAAATAAACAAATATTAGTTTTCTTTTTTCAGTAGGTAGGTAATACAATTTTTCCCAAGTATAACGTAGCGTTTATTCTAAGATTATGTTTATTTAGTAAATAAAATATTTGAATGTAATGTGTAAGTAAAATTAAAATGAGAAAAAGTATTATTATAAAGATGTAGTTACCTATTATTGTTTACGAAAAATAACTTTTAATTTGTAAAAGGCACAACTGAATTAAGGTTTCTTTTGTTTTCGTCTCACTTAATTAATTCTTTATTAAAATGAGTCTTTTGTTTCAGTTAAAAGGTAGATTATTTTGTGAAATTGAGATTCGCTTTGTTAATGAGATGTTAATCGTGTTTATCGGGTCTTTTAACACTTTACGCTGTTAAGATTTGATGTTTTTCTTTTTCAAATATTTTAAACCAACAATTTACAAAAAAGAAATGCCAGTCTCTTATTATCCAACTGCAGGGCAAAAGCATTTTGCATACAAAGAAGGCACGAGAATTGATCACGACGCTTGTTTAAGGCAGATTGGTAGGAGGCGGCGGGACGGGAGAGAGAAAGGAGGGTCCCCCGTCCCAGCGGCCGCCGCGGTAGACGATCCGGGCGTCGGGAGCCACGAGACGACTCCCGGCCACCGTAGACGCGGGTCTGTGGACGGTGAGCAATGGGTAGCTCACCGTCCGTACGTTCACTAGCGACAGACCGTGTCGACGGCGCGTCCGTGTTCCACGCGCGCCTCAAAGAGATGTCAGCAAATTGGATGGGGCCACTGAGGGCCGATGCCTGCCGGGGCTGCGGGTTGTTCGAAAGAGATACCGCGCCCCCGGAACGCAAAGGGCACTTGAAGGAACATAGACGGGTTTTAGTCAGTAAAAGTCAGACACTCCCTCCCGCCCCGCCCAGGGCGGGGGAAGTTAATTGATGATTTCCCGTCTATAAAAAAAAAAAAAAGGCAGATTGGTGATTTCAGACTTATATTAAGTCCAAGTTCACGATGTTTTTCAGTGATGTCCAAGTCATGGATGACATTGGTGTCCAAGAAAAACTTAGAAAATACATATGAAATTGAAAAATCAAAAATGCACTTTGGTACTTGCCAGTGCCCGGTTGTGAACCCATAGCCTCGTGCATGAGAGGCGGGCGCCTTGACTACTGGGGCCATCATGGCAAACACAAAAAATACTCCACATAAAATCTTACTGTTTTCTTTGCTTGTGCAGAAATTCAACTAGGTACTCATTTTACATACACATACCATCACGCCTATATTCCTCGAAGGGTTAGGCAGAGGTGTACCAATGTACACTCACAGTTCGCCGGTATGTTTTTAAGTCCCATGTAATAGAGGGCGAGCCTATTTATTTTGTGTGACGTAAATTACGCTAGTCAACTTACTGTTAACGTTACCCTAAATAAAACCGAAACCAACCGCAAAGCGCTCCCGTTTCATAAACTACATAAATATTGCGTACATTCGCAAACAGCGTTGCTTCTGAAACTATAATTGTTTGTTTATTTACAGACTGAGATTGTAGCGCGACTGTACGCAAAGAAAATTGTATTTGCGTTTGTGTTGTCGTTGTACGCGGTTTTGTTGGAATAAGGAAATATATAGACCGAGAGCCAACAGCCAACCTATGTTGTGTGAGCATGGTTGAAACTTACAGAATAAATAGACGAATATTACGTTAAACGTTCGGAATGATAATAGTTAATGGACCACGAAAAGTGTTTGGAAATAACATCGTAAAAGTCAAAACATTTATTTCAATTAGACCATTTTTTAACGTCATGTACAAGAAAAAAAAAATCTAGTTGCCCATTTCAAAAGGTAATTTCGTATTTAGAAAAATGGGTAAGAAACACCACGAATTATGGTTATTAACCCGATCTTAAAAAAACAAAAAAAAAACAATCATCATTCATAAACCGTAGTAGGGTAAGAAATAAGGTAGGTAGGTACCTTTTTAGCCTACTGACTGTCTCGCTAGCCTAATGGTCCTAAGAGCGATTGCTACGCTAGAGGTCTTGGATTTAATTCCCAGGTCGAGCAGTGTTATTGGGTTTTTCTATGAAATTTTCATTAGCAGCTCGGTGTTAGGAGTGCCCGGTTTGTATGTGTGTGTGTGCGTGTTTTGGTTAATGGCAATAGGCTCGCCCTCTATTACATGGGACCTAAACATACCGTCGAACTGTAGGTGTACATTGGTTACACCTCTTTCTAACCCTTCGGGGGATACAGGCGTGATGGTATGATGTTGTTGTTCTCAAAATGTGTGATTTATTCTTTCATGATGTGGGTCTGGCAACTCTAGGATCATAGACTACTATACTTTGAGTGTTTCAAGTGTTTTGTTAAACTTGTGCGTAATCATTATTGTTGTGGAACCTATGTACAATTTTAGTGAACAATATAGGTACGTATGGTAGGCGTAGGCATGGGTAGGCGATGGGTGGAGGGTATACGTATATGGTCGTTATATTAAATAAAGTCTTCAAATAAATAATCATTGTTTTATGAGTTAAAGAAAAATATCACATCATGAACATGTCAAAAATTGAAAATTGTAACCCCTGGCAGAAGAATAAAGATCCTTACCGCAGCTAACAATTGAAACGGTTGAACCGATTATAATAAAACATATCTAAGATACATCGCAAGGAAACCTGCTTTTAAATAAAAAAAAAACGCATTCAAATCGGTTCACCCGTTCAAGAGCTACGGTGCCACAGACAGACACACAGGGATGACAAACTTATAACACCCCTCTTTTTAAGTCGGGGGTTAAAAATGTTACAATATACGACCAACCAAAAAAAAAAAACTTTATAATCAGAATATAATCATAACCACAATTAAAGTTATTGACGTTCATTTATCGATCAAGTGAGATTGCACCATAATTTTGAACGTTTATAGAATTGACTTAAGGATAATTATGTATGACATTAGCAACTAAATCCGAGTTAAGTTTTTAGCGATAGTAGGCCTTAATGAAGGAAATATAAAGTTTGATTTTACGCGCGTAGTATTTTCTAGGAAACTTTAAAGCCACCGTGAGCCAAGCTTAGCTCACGTAGCTTAAAGTCTTTTAAAAGTAGCTTTGTAGTTGGCGGTGTGAAGTGACGGAAGAAAAGACGTTTTAGCTACGTGAGTTAAGCCAAGTTAG
Organism: Caradrina clavipalpis; assembly: GCA_932526535.1. NCBI lineage: Eukaryota > Metazoa > Arthropoda > Insecta > Lepidoptera > Noctuidae > Caradrina > Caradrina clavipalpis. Next base: position 2,169,940 of record OW052096.1, read on the forward strand.
TTTAATATGCGGTGTGGTCTGGTAATGAAGATATTGAAGGTTAAGAGTATGTATGAAGTTTCTTGCCTATTCTTCTCCTTACAAATCTATCTTTTGTAATGGGCAACTAGATTCTGTTTTTTTTTTCATGTAATTGACGTTCAAAAGTGCCTTTTAATGATTTCATTGAAATAAATGATTTGACTTTGACTTAGTTGTCATTACGAATCAAAAACTTGATTTCATAAGAATACAAGTTTTAAATATTACAGCTAAACTTTAAACATCTTCACGACTACTGCTTAGAACCACTAAGCGCAATGTGTTGTGTGACGCGGTGATTTTTCACACTAAAAATAATAGTTCTTGCCCAGGAATAATTTTTGCTATAATGTTAAATGACTTGTCTTTTTGCAACCTGTAAACAGATATATAAATAGGTGTATGCTATCAATGTCATCGATTCAGGTCTTTCCGCCGATAAAACTTCGATTCAATCAAAAGACTTTTTCAATAAAACAACAACAAATTGATTGGTTTGAACCACAGAATATTTGATTGGTTAAACTTTCTATTGGTTTACAATTTCATATTCGGATACGGATTTATGAAATCCGTTTTTATCAGATCCGTCGTGACAGGTGCACTGAACTATGAACGCTGTTGCAATTATTTGACTTTGGTTATAAAATTTGATAAACAGTTTAAGAATAAAATCTATTACAGACGTAGCTAATATGTTAAAGAATGACATAATTACGATCTCTTTTCCATAGTAATTTTCGAACGACCGGTTCCCTACCCATAAGCATAAAATATATTGTCATCATTTACATTGGCATATCGAAATTTAGCGTATTGATCATCACACAACAATAGGCAATAGGCTCGCCCCCTATTACATGAGACCTAAATATACCGGCGAACTGTGGGTGTACATTGGTACACCTCTGCCTAACCCTTCGGGGAATAAAGCGTAATATTATTGGGTATAATCGTTTTTTGGCATACATTTCATATCGAAGGTATAATATGAACCTCGATTGTCAATTATTTCTAGGCTGGCCTTGGCAACGAAGAGCACCTTCAGGCACCCGTTGCTTAGAGACTGTTGCCCAGCCGTCACTACACATACGGCGAACATCACCCACCCAATCCCATTTAATCCGCAGCCTTGCCGCCACAGAGATACTAAACATTTTTTATTATTCAAACCAAAATAACAAAGAGAAACTGCCTTTAACAGAGTCCATTCCAATACGAACAGAATGTTTCTTTTATTTTTCAATTTGTCCGTGAAACGTAAGTACGTCTTGTTTTTTTAACGGGTTGAGTTATTCACCCCTGAATGATCCCCTTCCTTTTAAAAAACACTCTGTATCTCTTCATGTTTTTACAGAGCAATGGAGGCGTCTGTTCTGAACCGTTTTATATTTATATATGCGTGGGAACGGAACGAGGTTTTTTTTTTAAATTTATATAAGGTTGCGCGATTGTCTGTTGAGGAATTAATGGCTGGTCCATACGACTCTTTAATTGAGACAAATGTTGATCTGGGCGCTGTCTGAACAATAGATCAATGTACTAAAATATTTAGCTACAAATGTGACGTGATGAGCAAATGTGGTAGCGTAGTACGATCCATATTATTTTATTCGGATAACTCAACAAAATGTATGGATGGATCGGCTGTTTATTTTTTTCACAATTACATGGTTGTTTCCACAGTACATGTTGTTCATAAGGATGAGTACAATGAACCATTTTCGGGTTTCTGGTTAACAAAATATAACGTTTTATAAGAAGTTCTCCATTTATTTTACATGAACCAACTTAGTCTCTCACAGTGATTTCATCATCATCAGCCTGCAACAGTCCACTGTTGAACATATGCCTCTCCACATGCACGCCACTTAGCTAGATTCTCGGCAAGTCCCATACAGCAGTTGCTACCAGCTACCCTGCGAATATCCTGACTCCACCGAGCAGGAGGGCGTTCCACCTTACCCTTGCCAATACGCGGTCTCCACCCAAAAAGACGTGTCACAGTGATTTACAAAACGTATATCCAAAAGTCAAAGTCAAGTTGTTTATTTCTCAGTTTAATTTGTACTAACTATGCGATGCTCTTTAACTCTAAGCCTGCCTTACTGCTTATAGTCCTAGATAACTGTTATAGTCTTATGATATTACAAGCACGGGAGCTAGCAGTTGCAGTAGATAGTGTAATAGTATCCTCCACTAAGTACTTTAAGTAGTACTTGTGTAATGTAGCCGAGAGTTCGTAAATGTGAATAGGAATCGATATTACGGTATTGGTGTGTTAAGTAATTGAGCGGTATTGAATTCTTTTTACAAACTTTTACAAAACGTGCCACGAAAGATGAGGCTTGACCTCCAACTTTATTATTTTGTAATAAATATTGTGAAGAATTTTTGTATGTTGTTTTAATTCCAATGTCATCGAAAAATCTCTGAATAGATATACAAATTATGGATAACTATTTCGTACACTTAGTACCTGCGCAAGCTCCCCATACTGACACTCGCCAAGTCTCATCTTTCGTGGCACGGACTGTACTTAATTTGCTCTGTAGATATGTAGGTAGGTATGTTTTTTCGGGTGGAATCTTGCAACTCAATATTAAAGCAGATATCTTCATCCGATTAAGCTGATTTTCTTTAGACGCGTTTAGTTTGGATGACAATCGTGGTTAGCTGTATGACGTCATTCTAAATCCAACATGGCAAAACACCCAAAATGACTATTTTTGATGCACTTCTACAATATGGGTATCAAATAAAAGGGCTTGCTAAGAAAACCTCGGAAATTTTATTCTTTTTAGCGTATTTAAATAAAAACTTGTTATTAAAAAGATTTAATTTATTTTGAATTCCTTAACAGGATTTGAGTTTGTGTAGTCACGTGGGAATAATGGAAACGTTGAGAACTTTTTTTGCCTTTGAGCAAATTCTATAGGTCAACGCTCATTAAAGTCGCACGACTTCGACACAGCATATAATTTGCCATATAAGTTAGAGCTCTAAATGGTGAGTGTTAGAATGTTTTTTTTTATAATGACAAGATAAAAAGGTAACGATTATATTAATAGACAAAAACTGTTGAAACTGAAAACTGCTGAAAGCTCATTTGGTATTTTAAATCAAAGACACATATTGCTAAAAAAGTTGTATTCAATAAAATCGTAACAAATAAGTTATCAATAATTACTTTAAACAACATAATTTATCAATAATTTATAAACTATTCAAATGCTAAGGCGACTTCAAATAATTAATTATGAATTAATTATTCTCATACAAATCAGCTGTACACTCAAAAAATATAATTAACTTAACTTACTATAATAATTACCTTATAAATTCTAATTATTTGGTGTTTCTCGTAACAATATAAAGGTGTTCCATTTTTAAAATTAATTATAATTATTGTACAAAATATGACTATAAATTATTATAACATTGTAATTATTAACAACTAGAGTTTTTTCTATGTACGTTTTTTTGGTTCACAAATATCTGTAAAAATATTTGTTCAGGCTTACAGGCGAACGAGTACATTTTCATAATTAAAAAATGGCTGAAGGCACGAGTACTTCTGTGAATGAAATATTTATTTGCATCGTATTTATGAGCATAGCAGGGTCACTTGCCAAGTTTTTTTTTGCCATTTAATTAACTGCTCATATTTTCAGAAAAGTGGAAACTATATGCTTATTTGATGTACAACCATACATAAATAAATGATACTTCATGTAGAAGCGAAACTTGTATTTAGGTGTAAAAATATTATAAAATTGAACGTTTCAAACGCGATCAAAACCACACTATTAATTATTGCACTTGGCACATAAAATAGTTCCATAATGGTTCAAAAGTCTCGCATATTGAGAAACTCAATTAACTGAGTGATTTTGAACGCGTTCGGAGAGAGCATCTATACAAAGTATTATTTATATTTATCGATGGTACAACTAAGTGCAGAAAATACAGTCAACCGCACGTCTGTGGTTACTTTAACATCGACAGCGCCATTTTGTAATAGCAGCAGTACCACCACGGTAATATAATAATACAGTAGTGTAACTCGGCCGCATGACAGAAATAAATGCCTACAGCCGCGCGGTACGTAAACATGCGTAAGGGGCTGCCCGTCTCCAGTATTTTAATCTGTCTGCACCGCGCGCGCACCCCAGGTTCGAGGCGCGTAGGTATAGCTCGCGTTTCGTCCGTTTGTATGAAGTTGGAGTACTGTATTATAATATTACCGTGGTACCACGCTTGGTTTCGTAATTCAAGTGGAAGTTACTACTAAGTGTATGGTTGACTGTACGTCGTTCGATCTATGTACAAGATAGTTAGGTATAGAAATTGAAATAGGCAAGAGTTACAACAGTCATAGTCGTTTTTGAACTTGGATTCCTAAAATCTAAATAAAATATTTTAATACACATAAATGCCTACAATTTTGTAAAAGTGATTTTAAAATAAAAATAAAAAAAATAATACGAAAACAATCTTCAATCTAAAACTAAAAGTTCAACAAAGGTAACATTTTATTTGACACCTGAAAATTCACAATCGAAATAATTTTAGTGGAAATTGTCTTTAGTTTCAATTACGTATCAGTTAATAGTAAACATTTTAATTGAATTGACAAGTGATGCATACACAAACGAACAAATAAATTATATAGGTAACTCAATTGCTCCGATCATTAGCCGATTCGAAATAATAGGTATTAGGGTCGCTATACACAAAAGCGGGTCGGCGTAATCGGTCCAGGATTCTCAATAGAACCTTTTATAACGTTGTATTGGAAATGCCAAACCGCTTATGTGTATAGTTACCCTTATTCAGCTCGCGTGAATTGTTGCTTACATCGAATGTCAACACTATCGAATTCCTGTGAAACAGTGAAACGATAATAGTCACTCTTTCCAAATATGACACATAGCAGGTTACTGTGTAAAATGTTCTATCATTATTGACGTTGTTAAGGCACAAATTAGCTTATTTTAACATTATTATGATAATAGGCACTTATTTAACATTTTTCTAGATCACAAGCATTTTAAACTAGAAGAAAAGTAAACAGGAACTACAAGTAAGTAAGTTTAAAATATACAATCTAAAATGAGTTTTATTGATTGACTTTACTTCTTCAAAAGTTAACAGATTCAGCGTCTAGTCTGATCAAATCACAAGGTTGAATTTCAAATGAAAAATCTTCGAGTAGTTCCTATTTACCATCATCTACCATTTATATCGCATAACGTCATTCTAACAATCAACCTCAAAAAATCAGTCGAGAACATCAGCCTTCAATCCACCTTTCTCGTCTTCTTGATCTCCAAGAACTTCAAGATATTCAGGCACCAGAACATGGCAGAGGCCACGAAGAAGATTTGTAACGCTGTGGCAAATGCTGGATTGGTCATGGTGACACTCCTTGTGAGGAAAGCGAGGGCAGAACAGCGGATGACTTCTAAGATGGGAGCGTGTTTGGAGTTATCGAACGCCATTCCGATGATAGTGAGTGAAGCGATGATGTAGAGGACGCAGATGAGAACTGAGATTGGTGTCATACCCTGGAAAAAAAGAAAGATATTGTTAAATACACTGGTTTGTCTGTTTAAAGTATAAAGGATATAGACAAATAGGATGATAGGAGAGAAAACTGTTGAATTTTGAACTTTCGGTTCAGCGCCGAGGGTTAAAAATCCAACAACTGAAATGGTACTGTTTTAAGAGATGGTGGTAGACTTGAAATTTTTACAACCCACGATTACATCCGCGTTAAGTCACATCTTTGATTACTGTTCCGCTCCCGTTGATCATAGCGTGATGTTATATAGCCTATGTTACTCGCTAATAATGCAGCTTTCCATAGGTGAAAGAGTTTTAAAAATCAGTTCAGTAGTTTATAAGTTTATCCATTACAAACAAATCTTCTCTCTTTATAATATTAGTTTAGATTTGCACGATACAATCGTCTGTATTTCTACCTTAATGTCTACCAATTTAATTTAACGCCTTGGTAGATAAGATACTACGATTCATAACCATTTGAATAGATATTCACAGAGTTCAAGGTCTCATCTAAAATTTTACGACGTATGACATTATATGGATGCGATACATAAAGTAAGATTGTCGGTTTTGAAACTTAGGAGTTTGGGACCGTATCGTTTTATAGCTGTGGAGCTGATGCCTGTGGTTATGTCAATGTTGCAGTTGATGTATTTATTTGTACGATTCTAGGTTTAAATTATTGTGATTATCCTTAATTTAGTTATCTTCTGCTGTGTGTATCTATACCTATCAGTTATGTTAGAAACCCACGTCATAACTTCACGCAGTCGCAACGTAATAACATAATTTTAAATATTTAATAACGTTAGAATTATACCGGTATGGTATAATAATGGTAATGGTATTTTAAATCGACTAATAAAACCTAATCTACTTAGTAGTTAAATATATACTAAATTTCTGCCAAAATATAACGCAGATTAATTTTAAGTCTTCTAGCAAAAGTTTGGGATGGTCCATTAAATTGTAACATATTTGGCATAGTCAAATAGTTTGACGTAATTAATTTAACTATTTAGAGATTGTGGGTTGGCACGTTTTGAAAATACAATAAAGATAAGTTCTGTTAAATGATAAATTATTTGTAAACCTTAGTTGAGTTTCCAAAAGCCTTCAAAACAACTTTTAGACTAAATTGATGAGTTATTTAACTTTTAACGCCAAAGATCGTCAAGTAATTGTAAATTCAGGTCCGTAGGAGGCTTTTAAGTTAAGATTTCAACAACTTTTGACGAGAATTTCAATTGGTAATGATCAATCGAGTGGCGACCACGCACTGGAAGGCGCAGTGTAGGAAGCCCCCCCCTGACGTGTAAATCCAAAACACTGTAACTCGAGTTACAATTTTTCGCTATTAAAACGCTTATTTGATTTTCAAATTATAGTATAAATAGTCAAATTATATTATAGTATAGTAATTATAGTATAGTATAGATTTGTGCCCGGTTAATGGCAATAGGCTCGCCCCCTATTACATGGGACCTAAATATACCGGCGAACTGTGGGTGTACATTGGTACACCTCTGCCTAACCCTTCGGGGAACACAGGCGTGATGGTATAAATTATAGTATAGATTGATTACTAATTCAAATAATAATTTGAAAAATAATAATATAGGGATGATGATGTATAAGCCTCTAGTCTAAAATATTAAATAAGAGCTGTTATAGCGAAAAACTGTAACTCGAGTTACAGTGTTTTGGATTTACTCGTCAGCCCCGCGAGGTGGACCGACGAGCTGGTAAAGGTCGCGGGAAATCGCTGGATGCGGGCAGTGTAGAACCAGTCATTGTGGCTATTTATAGGGGAGGCCTATATCCAGCATTTGACGTCGTTTGGTTGATATGATGATGATGATGATGAACGATCACTATAAATAAGGTCACAATGTTTACCACAATGGGTCTTACTTATAAAAATAACGCTAATTCATACTTAGTTACCTCTAAATTGACCGACTGAACGATGAAACACTATTTTAATCTGCCAACACTTAGACGGTCAGCATAGAGCATGACCAAATTATTCGACTAAAGAACGAAATCGAACGAACAATCTGTACTAATATTATAAATGCGAAAGTAACTCTGTCTGTCTGTCTCTTCTTCACGCTTAAACCACTGAACCGATTTCAATGAAATTTGGTACATATATAGTCTGGGACCCGAGAAAGTACATAGGATAGTTTTCATCCCGGAAATCCCCCGGGAACGGGAACTATTAGTTGAGCATAATTGTCAAAATTTACAATAGAATCCATAGACCAAAAATGTCATCGTCACAGCTGATTGAAGCCCGCTATCTTACTTCTGAACTATACTTAAACAACGGGTCGCCGCTGTTTAAATTTTCTGTCACTGAGCTAGTACATAACAACATCTCAACGCTGATTAATGTTTATAGGTAAGATTTTTCACTTAAGACACCTTTGAGATTGATTTGACAAGTAGTTAAGTATTATTTAGCGTTATTTTTATAAGTAAGGCTGATTGTGTTTTAAAAGGAAATCCCACCAATACTCTACTATTATTATAAATGCGAATGTTTGTTCGTGTGGACGAATTGATGAATGAATGTTTAAACGGCTGAACGAAATCAGATTTTGATCTAGTTCAACTCATATGTGGGATAATGTTTTCCCGTTTTTGCGTTCCCGTGGGATAATTTGTGACTTTGGCTTAATTCTAATGTAAATTATACAGACCAAATCGAGAACAGAAGCTAGTATAAAATAATTTCAGAATCGAATGAGAAATTATTCTGAAAAGTTCTGAATTCAGACACTTGGCAAAGTGTGTGTTTGAAGAAGATAACGTTTCGAAATTAAATAAATATTAATTATGCTAAAGCCACTTTTCATTTTAGTAACTGTCTTTGTTTATTCGATTTATGTATAAAGGCGTTCCCATTGTTTGTTTCAATTGATATTAAAGTAAATATTTTAAAAGGTTTTTGTATTTCAAGATTTGATTTAGTTCCGCTAGAGGTTTGTTTAGTTTCGCTAGAGGTCCTGGGATCGATTCCCAGGTCGAGGAAAAAGTGTTATTGGGTTTTTCTAAGAAATTCTCAGTAGGAGCTCGGAGTTTGGATTTGTGCCCGGTTAATGGCAATAACCTCGCCCCCTATTACATGGGACCTAAATATACCGGCGAACTGTGGGTGTACATGAGTACATCGGTACACCTCTGCCTAACCCTTCGGGGAATACAGGCGTGATGGTATTTAGTTCCCTATGGCCACGGCTTCATTATCAGACCAACTCTGTGACATCATTAATATTGTATTGTCAAAATTTCAGCTTAATCAACCAAGAAAATATTCGGAAGGACTTGAGGGAGGCCTTTGCCCAGCAGTGGGAAATTGAAGGCTAAATTAAAAAAAAACTAACAGCAAAAGTCGTGCTTTAACTTGTAAGGTTTGATTGGCCACAGACACCAAGACAGGTAAATAAAAACTTATAAAAAAGTATGATTTTAAGAAAATACTACTTTAATGACACTGTTTTAGATTTCATTTTTGTAAAATAAAATAATTTAAAAATTTTGTTTAATATCATCCATTATCGTTTCTATTAGCTTTATCACTGGGGTTTTATCATATAAGGTGATATTAGGTGGAAATATAGCTTCTGCTTTGTTGTCGCTGAGATTGAAAAGAAACCCGCCCTCAGCTATTAGGATTACCGGTAATGTGATACGAAAATATACGGATTTATAACGTGGAAGTTAGATAACTTCCAAGTTAACTATTTAAATATTAAACGTTGCCACTAAAGTGTATTTTTTTATCTTAGAGACTAAACTGACAGTTTCGTATGTCAATCGTAAAAACAATGTGCTTTTTTTGGCACATAAACATAAAGCACACTATTTTCAAGTTGGACACATAAACTTGCCAAATCAGTCTCTAAGATTAAAGTATATACTTAAATAGGATTTCTCCTGTATCGTAGGTGCATTTACAAAATAAACTCACATAAACAACCAACCAAGCACGGAATAAATACCTCTAGACCATGCAAATATTCATGTTTCGTGGCAGACTAAGATTACGCTACAGAGAAAACTTTTGAATTAACTTTGTTCTAGTTCTAGGTATACACAATTCGTTTTCTTATCAAGAATGGAGCTACAAATAAATATGTACAGAAAACAGAAACCAATTTCAATTGGAATTGGTACCTACTAAAATATTAAACTACGATTTACCCAGGCTTCTGTATTGTTTTATATATTTTTTAAATAGGGAATCTTATTGACTAGCTTCTCCTCATGACTTTGTTTGTGTAGAAGACTAACGTGTACCATAAAATATAACCGCAATAAAGTATTAGTTTTCTATTTGTAAAAGATTTTTTTGTAATTTTACCAGTACCTACTTTCAGAGATTACCTCTTACAAAGAAACTTGATGTTGTCTGATATGGAATCGCACCACTTCTTTTTTAACCCTAACATATAATCACGCCTATATTTCCCCGCAGGGTTAGGCAGCGGTGTGCCAATGTAGACCCGTCTTCACAGTTCGCTGGTATGTTTAGGTCCCATGTAATATGGGGCGAGCCTATTGCCATTAACCGGGAACAAATCCTAACTCCGAGCTGCTACTGAGAATTTCATAGAAAAACTCAATAACACTTTGCTAGACCTGGGAATCGAACTCAAGACCTCTTACACCACTAGGCTAACGAGGCAGTCAAATGATTTAAGCCTTTGAGTCATTATATAAAACAGAAGCAATGAATTAAAAAAGCACATTCTATGTTTTTTAGGGAAACGGTAATTATTTCGCTATAAAAGAGAAATATTTCTTATTTACTGACAAAATCTATTTACTTACATATAAATCTCGTCACATCTCACAACAGCTCAAATTAATACATTCAGTAATGTTTTCGTAAACAGCGAGTCAAGGTGAAAATAAACACCCCTACGTACATTAGGTAAACATAAACACACGATGTAATGTAACATAGGTGGTAGGCACATAATAATATTTGTTTACGACTGCGCTCCAATTTCAATGACAAAGATTCAGTGCGGAGAGAAACACCGAGTGGATCGGTATACAGAAGGTTAACTCTATAAAACTTTTATCCTACCGGCTTGCCTTCGAAAGTTCGGAAAGACACTACTCTGCCGTATTTAGCAATGGTATGGTATGTACAGTAGTGTTTCTTAATGGTACTATCAATTAAAAACAGTATAAAGCCATGAGTGTCATTTTTTCCTTTGATTTGAAGATGCATATATTCGTACCTAAATGTCCATTGGTTGACTTAATTCTCAGTAACTGATTATTACTATTTAACTAAGTTCTGCCTTATGAGGTGAACCTCCATCTCTGAATAATTAAATTGACGACTTTAAACTAATAAAATTTTCTAAATGTATATTATATATATATTGTGTAAAAAAGTTCGTCAGTTATTTAAAAAAATCTGCGGTTCCGTTCAAAAGTGCAACTCTTACACGATGATAATATATGGAACAACTGTTTCTTTTTATAATCGAGCAAAAATGTTAACGCTGGAGGGTCTAGAAGGTACCGAATCTATAGTATAAAAGTTAAAGTCACGTGGTCCCTTTAACCGTCTATTCTCTCGCTGTGTGAACCTGAATTTCTGTGTGTATTTACTCAGTGGTATAAACGTGAAAGTCATTAATTTGCGCAGGGAGGTGGGCTTATTAATCTGTTATAATAATATTGTTACTCCAAGGCCCTGATTGGATAAGATAAATAAGCGGGTTACATAGTGGCGTGAACGTTATGCCATTATAAAATGCAAATTAAGAAGGAAAAGAGTGTCCATGGAGTTTCTTGCTCGTTCTTCTCCATAGAGACCTACGTTTTGGAACGAGCAACTAGCTTCAATTTTAAACTGAAACTTCTTGACAATTCAAAAGTGCCTGTAAATGGTCTAATTGAAATAAATGCTTTGAATTTGAATTGAATTATGTAGGTATCAATACTGTCGCACTATTTTAAGGTGACATTGTGGATGAGATAGATAATGAAAAAATATTCTATCAAATTTTGAAGTGACCATGCTCATGTATTTTAGCTCTTGATCTAAAATACCAGAGCAGAGTCGTTAGACCTACATTATTTCAGCATGGCGGAAATTTTACAATAAGCAAATGTGTCACATGACTATCCAGCAATAACAGTTCGACGTAAGATCGAAAACTTATGTTTACAATGAGGTATGAAGAACAGCGTAGTAAGTTCTTTATCCTCCATTGAAAAGGGAAGATCCTCCGATGAAACGGGTCTGTGGTCTTGTGGGAGCTACTACCCGACGTTTTTGCTGTCGATTTTGTCTAAGCTAATATTGCAGAAAACTTTAACATCGCGATTTTTGAAACGTCAGTTGTAGTACGCACCTTAAATGTCGTCACGTTCGTTGTGCCAGAACTATACATAATTAATACCAGAACAAAAACTCACCATATGTCTCGAGGCCAGCTCAAAGAATCCATACAACACAATAGTGTAGTGCGCCACGAGATAGAAGTTACACCAGGCAGGTAGATGCACGTCGTATTTAGCTCTATTTTCCACCTGCAAACAAAACAGCATCTTAGTATCTACCTTTTAGAACCAACTTCTCTTTAAGACTAAGTACAGGTCAAAAAACTTTTTGGTAGGTATACAGGCAACTAGTTTAAATATGGTCATCGCCTACTATAACAGCACTGTTCCAACAAGCGGAATTGTTACGAAAAATCTTAACGTTAACCGCTAGCGTGCCGCCTGCGAGCGATTCCTTTTTTAATTTGAACCAAGTCGTGCTTATATGACTGTGGTGACCCTTATGCGGCTACTTTAAATGTTTTGAGTGGTCAATTCCCTTACAAGTTTACAACGATCTCTAATGAAGAAAAGAAAAAAAAAACTCAGAATTTAACGAGAGAGATGAATATTAGCCTCTATATCAAATAGCTTGTTTGACTGTACAGGTAAGAAAATTGGCCAATTTAAGATATTCGAAACATTAGTTCAGTGGCCTTATCGTGTTTGGAGGTAATTTAATAGATCAAGAGGTTCATTCTACTTGAAATTGGCTGAGCATTCCCGAAATAACACGGATTCCTTTTAACGTCTTTTCTATAAATAGCTTAACTTCTTACGCAACAAAGTATATTTTTGAATGGTTCCTCTCGGAATTCGTAATTGTTAACACCTTCTGATAATGATGAAAAATAATCTTCTTCAAAAAAATATTTTGTAGGTTAGGTGCCTATTATCGTTCAATAGTAAAGTACTGATCATTATCTATTTTTAGCACAGTTTTTAGCCAAAATGGTGGAACAAGACTTGTCCATAAAGGCGGTTCCTTACCGGGAGCATTCGGTTAGAATATAACAAATCTAAGATTCGATTTACAGCATGTAAAAAAAGATTACAATACTGCCACAATGGTTGACAACCATAATAGAATGGTATGTAATTGTAATAATCCAAGATTTGATTATGAGCTCGAAACTATATGTTTGCATAGCAGATAAATGCTTCCATATGAAGGCTATCAACTCGCACTCACGGGCAAGTACCAATGTGACTTTTCCTAATTTATATGTACTTTCCAAGTTTGTCTTGGACACCACTGACATCAGTAACCATGTCAGAGGCCCTTGAAGCGGTTTAGAAACTCTGACACTAGGGTGTGTGGGGTCGTTAGACCTTACTGCCCACACGATGAAGAAGAACTCGCACTAAGACTTTCCAAACGTCCTTTATAATACGCACTGCAAAGGAGGGGAGCACTCTGTATTCAAAGTTAAAGTGAACAGGCTTCTTCTGAGTAAGCTCACTCCTTGACTAGAGTCAAGAGTAAACCCATCTCAAATAAAAAATAGGCTTTGACGTTCAAAATTGTATCATTACTCTGTAATGCTCGATTTTTTTCACTGACCAACGAAATGCTCGAATTTAAACTGTTCAATTGGAAGTAAATGCTCCCAGTAAGGTAACGCCTTTACTATTAAAATTAAAATCCATTTATAACTTTTATGATATTGAAGTAATTCAGCACTTCATTTGGCGTATTTGTCCAAATATTTGCTAATAATTATTAGCAAATATTTGGACAAACCAACAAACAGTATTCAACTTTATTACAATGGAGATTGGGTTGGTTTAGTTTTAACAAACGCTATGTTGATTGGTTTAAAGTTGATTTTTATGTAGGCGTAAAAACGCAAATATTTGCACAAATGTGCTGAAATAAAACTGGGAGCCATTTAAATGTTGGTAACTTGTGGGCGTTGAAGAGTTGGACCTCTTAGCTTTTAATATTCTAAGTTTGAAGACTGAAAACTTATTTAGCTTTTCAAAAATCAACTTTTGAACAAAAATAAAAACTTGGTTTGTGGTCTATTTTCGCTTGTACGCCTACATATCCTAATTTATTTAATTTAAATTGTTTTTGAATTTTAAGTTTGTTAGCAAGAAAAGTAATTTCTATTAGTTTTGTTTCGTACTTAAATTTTCTGACCTTTTCAAATGAACGCCCAATATTTAAGTGTTTTAATAAGGAATGATTTTCACATCCTTCATCATTTCACAATTATTTGAAAAGTACCCATAATACATTGACTATTTTATTATGACTTGTTTATCGTTTTAACTATAGATATGTTTGCAACGTACAAACCAATATTTTAACTTAAGTACACCAGGTATTGCATACCAATCCGACAAAATTAAAATAATTCGATTTAAATTTAAATATTCTTAAAGACTGAATTTAAATTTTAAATGCGTACCTATCTATCAACGATCGGCGCATTTTAATAAAATGGCACTGGCATTCCCTAGGTAGAAAAGCCAGCAAACATCTTGAACAATTATGGCGACTACTGAGCAGGGAGTGGGGGGGGGGGGGGGAGTATAACTTATTTATAAAATAAATCTCTGTACATTCTATTTTTTCCATAAAATTTTTTTGGATGACCAACCAGACAACGGGCCACCTGATGTTAGGTGATTAACCTCTGACGATAGACGTCTACAATACCAGAGGCCTTGCACATGCGTTGCCATACCAGATATTCAGAAATAAGTATGGTTGTAGTACTTCCTCTGACGAGCTCTTTCATTAATAGCTCTACTACTACTTGTTTTTTGTATTCTAATCGGAATTCAAGTCATCGCCATTACCCAAGTCAAACATAATTCCAAAGCCATGCAAAAAAATCCAAAAGATATACTTACATTCACTTTCAAGTCTTCATCTCCCAGTCTTGGGGTTCCCGGCTCCCAGCTGGGTCCCCAGAAGATAGCCTTCAGCTTGTGCTCCCAGGTGTCTAGCGTACGGAACTTTTTGACGATATAGTTGCTGTAGAATGTCTGTAAAGAAGAGAAGGGGTTCGTTACTGGATTTAGTAGTGGTAGTATTGATCAATGGCAATAGTGTGGACACATGGGGTAAGTACTTAACGTTACGATATAGTTGAGTAATGTACAGTCAGCAAAAGAGATAAGTAACCAGGGTCGCCTAACAAATACAAAGTTTTTCAAAAACCGATAGAAGTTTTTTTATGATTTTTATTTTTATTAATAGAAAATAAACAGTTTATTAATTAAATTATATTTTATATAAAAAACGACCACCGGTTTAAAAAAAAACTTCAACTATATTAGACGGTCTGGTTACTTATCTCTTTTATTGACCGTACGTTACGATAACATAAAGGGTTACCCCGATGGGTTAGGCAGAGGTGTAACCATGTACACCCACAGTCCGACCGTATGTTTAGGTCTCATCTAATAGGGGGCGAGCGTTTTACCATTAATCGGACACAAATCCTAACTCCGAGCTGCTACTGAGAATTTCGTAATTTCGTAGAAAAACCCAATAACACTTTGCTCAACTTGAGAATCGGACCCAATACCTGTAGCGTAGCAGCCGCGCTTAGGACCACTAAGCTAACGAGGCAGTTATAGCAAAGCCTTACTTATTTACACGTTATTCCTGATGTTTGTATTTTTTGTTGGAAATTATTGTCATAGCAGATCACAAAATGGTTTAGATTTATTGCATGTTTAAAAATACCGACGTGTGTTTACAAGGAAATATGTGCGCCTAAAGAAATCTTGTGAGCAACAAAGGCACGTGAAAAATCTTGCCTGCAAATTCTCAGTGCAATTATTGCAATGTCTTAAGAAAGCTGCGTTTGAGGAGAAAATACCATTAATATTAAAGAAAAAGTTTATTGGTTTAAAGTGGTATATTCATGTTATTAGTACTACTAGCTGAATAAAAGTGTTTAGTTAAATTGCTCTTTGTTAAGCACTCCAGAAAAAACCAAGTGCTAGGCGGTAGGCTTAGACTGACTACCTAGTTTATTTTTTCAATTATATCAGACGAACTGCCTCGGAAGCCTAGTGGTCCTAAGCGCGACTTCTACGCTACAGCTCTTAGGTTCGATTCCCAGGTTGAGCAAAGTATAAACTCGCCCCCTATTACATGTGACCTAAACATACCGGCAAACTGTGGATGTACATTGGTACACCTCTGTCTAACCCGTTCGGGAATACAGTCGTGATAGTAAGTATGTATATCTATCAGTCTGAAAAACTATCCCTTTAAATAATGGCGTCACCTATTTTGGTCCTACAAAGGGTTCAAAATCCCGCTCTATCTAACCACGTCTATACAATCCCTTGTAAAGTTCAACTTTTTGCTGTCTTACCCCAAATTCAAGGTAATTGCAATGTTTTGTTTACCCTACGAGATGTACCTATAGCATGTAACATGTTCAAAATTTAATCTTAATTATATTTGCGTTAGGCATTGTTTTGTTTGGTACCGAATACAGGATTAAATATATGATATACTGGCCCGTGATTTTGTTTGCATGGCTTTTTCACGTGTTAAGTTACGTCTTTCCCCCGCCCATGGCTCCGCCGCCTGCGATGCCGGAAGCGGACCACACTGACGACGACACACCAGAGGTGACTGGGGTAGACCTGAGGGTGGCGGTACGTAGGCTGAAAGGCAAAAATACCGCCCCGGGACCCGACGGCTTGCCTGGGAAAGCCTGGGTCCTGGCCTCAGAGGCTCTAGGGCCCCGATTGGAGGGGCTCCTAAGCGCATGTTTGGAGAGGGGCCAGTTCCCACTTCGTTGGAAGACGGGGAAGCTGGTCCTCATTCGGAAGCCTGGGCGCTCTGCGGACTCACCGTCCGCATACCGGCCCATCGTGCTGCTCGACGAGGTGGGCAAGCTCTTTGAAAGAGTGATTGCGGGCCGCCTCGTCGGGCACCTGTCTGGGATGGGGCCGGACCTTGCGGACTGCCAGTTCGGCTTCCGCAGGGGGCGCTCTACGGTGGATGCCATCATGCGCGTCAGAGCTCTCTCGGCGGGGGATGCTGTGTCCCGGGGCAGGGTTGTGCTGGCGGTGTCGCTGGAAATCGCCAATGCGTTCAACTCCCTGCCCTGGTCCTGCATTAGGGAGGCACTCCGGTACCACCGGGTGCCGAACTACCTCCGTCGGGTGGTCGGGGCCTATCTGTGTGATAGAGCCGTGATCTACCCTGGTCGAAATGGTGAATGGAACCGGCGAGAGATGTCGTGCGGTGTTCCGCAGGGATCGGTACTGGGGCCGCTCCTGTGGAACATCGGCTACGACTGGGTGCTGCGTGCTGACCTCCCCGAGGGCGCCAGCGTAGTGTGCTACGCTGATGACACGTTTGGTCCTGGCGCAGGGGTGGTCGCACGAGGCGGCGGCCGACCTTATGACACGCGGGGTTGCGATAGTCGTCGAGAGGATCCGGCAATTGGGTCTCGAGGTGGCCTTGCACAAGTCCGAGGTCCTGTGTTTTCATGGGCCTCGGAACGCGCCACCGTCGGGATCCCAAATCACGGTAGGAGGGGTTTCCGTCGGCGTCGGGTCGACGATGAAGTACCTGGGACTTGTCCTCGACAGCCGATGGAACTTCGTGGAACATTTCCGACGTTTGGCTCCCAAGTTGGCACGGGCGTCGGCCGCTCTTAAGCGGCTCTTGCCCAATTTGAGGGGGCCAAACGCCTCCTGCCGGAGGCTCTACGCCGGGGTCGTGCGTTCGATGGCCCTTTACGGGGCCCCGGTGTGGGCGCGGGGCTTGAGGCGGCTTGCCGCCCATTACCTAAACGCGTCCCAGCGGGTGATCGCCATAAGGGTCATCCGCGGATACCGCACGATCTCCGGCGAGGCAGCGAGCCTCCTTGCCGGATTGCCGCCATGGGATCTGGAGGCGCTGGTCCTCGCGCGCCTACACGAGTGGCGCGCGGAGGCACTGGGCTGGGGCGAAACTCCGCTGCCGCGGCAAATTGCCGCCCAGCGGACGGAACTCCGGCTCGATCTCATGGCGACATGGAGAGAACGACTGTCGCAACCTCGTGCAGGGCACGCCTTGATTGAGGCGGTAAGTCCCCTCTTTGAGGAGTGGCTTGAGCGGCGCCACGGCGCCCTCACCTACCGCCTGACGCAGGTCCTCACCGGACACGGATGTTTCGGGAGGTTCCTGCACCTCATCGGGCGGGAGGAAACGCCCGGGTGTCACCATTGTGAGGATCGCCCCGAGGACACGGTGGAGCATACTTTGGCGGTGTGCCCTGCTTGGGCTGAGCACCGCCGAGTCCTCGAGGCGGCCATCGGCGGCGGCGCCCTCTCGCGTCCGGCACTGGTTCAGGCCATGGTCCGGAGCGAGGGGGAATGGGAAGCAGTCGCCTCCTTCTGCGAAGCTGTAATGCTGGAGAAGGAGGCGGCGGGACGGGAGAGAGAAAGGAGGGTCCCCCGTCCCAGCGGCCGCCGCGGTAGACGATCCGGGCGTCGGGAGCCACGAGACGACTCCCGGCCACCGTAGACGCGGGTCTGTGGACGGTGAGCAATGGGTAGCTCACCGTCCGTACGTTCACTAGCGACAGACCGTGTCGACGGCGCGTCCGTGTTCCACGCGCGCCTCAAAGAGATGTCAGCAAATTGGATGGGGCCACTGAGGGCCGATGCCTGCCGGGGCTGCGGGTTGTTCGAAAGAGATACCGCGCCCCCGGAACGCAAAGGGCACATGAAGGAACATAGACGGGTTTTAGTCAGTAAAAGTCTTTAGACACTCCCTCCCGCCCCGCCCAGGGCGGGGGAAGTTATTTGATGATTTCCCGTCTATAAAAAAAAAAAAAAGTTACGTCTTTGGTTACTGCTTCGCTGCCGTGTATCGTAGCGTGATGTTATACAGGGTGGAAATTTATTATGCTACCTGTAGGGAAAGTACTTTAAATACTTGAGTTAGCAAATTTTACTGAAAGGAAACATTCCTTTATTTTAAAAAAGAAACAAAACTGCATTTAAATAATTTTGAAAATACGCTTGCCACACCCGGGAATCAAACAGACTAAAATCGGATAAAATAGCATCCTGTACTTTTATGGCACTTATCGATAGGGTCAATCACAAGGATCAAATCTCTACAAACCTGGTAAACTAAATTTAACAAAAACCATGAAATTTCAATCTAAACTTATTTTATTCGGACGAAAAAAACGAGTACAGTAACTAATTGCATGCTGGAAATGAGCTTCACTTTCTTCGATGCACACATTCATTATTTGAAGGAATTCATTTTGAATAACTTTTAGAAGGGTGTTGTGGTGAATATTGAAAATTTTACTACGCTACCAAAAGTTACTTAAAATGATTTTTTTAAAGGAATAAATTCATGCATCCAAGAAATGAAGCTCATTTCCAGCAACTACTTTACTCGTTTGTTTCGTCCGAATAAAATAAATTTACAATAAAATTGCATGTTTTTATTTTATTTTAATTTACCATGTTTGCAGGGATTTGATCCTTATGATTGACCCTATGGATTAGTGCCATAAAAGTACAGGATGCAATTTTTTCGAATTTTAGTCCGTTCGATTCCCGGGTGTGGCAAGAATATTTTCAAAATTATTTAAATGCAGTTTTGTTTCTTTTTAAAAATAAAGGAATGTTTCCTTTCAGTAAAATTTGCTAACTCAAGTATTTAGAGTACTTTCCCTCCAGGTAGCATAATAAATTTCCACCCTGTATAGCATAATATTGTATGTTATGTTAATCAGGGAAAATGTAGCATTATAATGGTCAAAGAATTTTTTGAATCGGCCCAGCAGATTTTGAGTTTATTCGTTACATCAGATACATACAAATCTTTCCTCTTTATCTTCTTCTTCTTTATCGTGTGGGCAGTAAGGTCTAAACGACCCCACACACACCCTAGTGTCAGAGTTTCTAAACCGCCTCAAGGGCCTCTGACATGGTTACCAATGTTAGAGATGTCCAAGATACACTTAGAAAGTACATATGAATTAGAAAAAGTCACATTGGTACTTGCCCGTGCCTGGTTGCGAACCCACAACCTCGTGCATGAGAGATGCGAGATGTCCTCTTTATAATATTGTTATATTAGTATAGCTTTAGATGATAACATACTAGTTCGCGACTTCGTCTGTGTGATTTTCATACCCGAATTAATTTACGTCTTTGGTTACTGCTCCGCTGCCGTGTGTCGTAGCGTGATGTTATACAGCCTGTACTCCTTATGAATCTGGCTATCACATACAAACATATTTTTTCAATCCGACTAGTAGTTCCAGAGATTTTCGCGTTTAAACAAACAAAAAACTCCTAAGCTTTATAATATTAGTATGTACTAGCGAACTGCCCGGAGCTCGTGGCTAAATAATTACAGCCGCATAGACCGATCTTCCGGGTTAAGCCACGCTTGCCGAGGTTGGTCTGTGGATGGGTGACCATTTACTATAGCGAGTTTCCTCCGTGCCTCGGAAAGCACGTAAAGCCGTTGGTCCCGGCTGTCATTTGTAGATCTTTGACAGTCGTTACTGTTAGTCAGAAGATCGAAAGTCTGACAACCAGTCTTCCCAAGAGTATCGTATTACCCATTACTGGGTTGTGGAGGTCTGATAGGCAGTCGCTCCATGTAAAATACTGATATTCAGCTGCATCCGGTTCGACTGGAAGCCGACCCCAACATAGTTGGGAAAAGGCTAGGCAGATGATGATGACTAGCGAACTGCCCGTGACTTCCTCCGCGTGTCTTATTTCACCCGCCTTTGGTTACTGCTCCACTCCCGTAGATGGTAGCGTGATGCCTATTTTACTCAGGAATAATGTAGCTATCTATTGGTGAAAAAATGGTTACAATCGGTCCAGTAGTTTCGGAGCCTATTCGATACAAACAAAAAAAACTAATCTTTTCTCTTTACAATATTAGTATAGAAGATATAATGATGTATTTTAGCAAACATTATTACGACATTAACATATTAGGTTAGATAGCGTCATCGCCCTTTTGTGTTCCGCCATGATTTATAGATATAGGTCACTGTAGGCTTGCTAACGGATTATTGAAAGTGGTTGTTTGTCCTAATTTCGCGCTTAGTATAATCTGTTTTGACAAATCCCTTTTATCAAAGTGTACTATGGTAAAAGCCATTATAAACTTGAGCTTTTGT
The DNA here is from genome assembly GCA_932526535.1 of Caradrina clavipalpis. Taxonomy (NCBI): domain Eukaryota; kingdom Metazoa; phylum Arthropoda; class Insecta; order Lepidoptera; family Noctuidae; genus Caradrina; species Caradrina clavipalpis. Next base: position 2,191,035 of record OW052096.1, read on the forward strand.
TTTACCCATAATCCTACTACTATTATAAAGGCGAAAGTTTGTATGTATGGATGTATGTATGGATGTTTGTTACTCTTTCACGCTTAAACGGCTGAATGGATCTGGATGAAATTTGGCACAAAGATAGATTATAGTCTGGAATAACACATAGGCTACTTTTTATCCCGGGAAAATGTACGGTACCCGTAGGATAACACATCAACTGTGACGCGGACGAAGTCGCGGGCAGAAGCTAGTGGATGGATAAATCTTCTGACTGATAAGATAATAATATGAATTATGGGTGCTTGAAATAGAAATTCATCTACAGTTCTAATAGGTACTTAATTAATATTTTTTACTAGGTTATAATGTAACGCAATTCAAAACGGTATTAATTCATGTTCAGTGTGTTCTATTTTTGTTACAAACGATTAATTTTTAAATACAAAATACTGGTGCCGTACATAATATTTAATATGTTTGAATCCTTTATTCATATCCAACGGGAGGCACTGCGCTTGTCACGTCAAATTAAACCAAAATGCTAAAAGATAGTCGTGTTTCCAATTCGAAAATCCACTCAAATTGTATGCAATAAGTCCTTTTTTTATGAATTTTGATTTTGTCACATTTTATTTTAGTTTGAGTGGTATTTTTTATGTATGTTTCTATTTTAACTTTAATTTCATACAAGTTTGGAACTATGACGCACATCTGCCCAATAGCAGACAGACTGAAAAAATCCATAGGTAACCATAGTCCATAGGTACCTATGTACTTTTTTGACAACATGCTTGATTTAACATTAGTGTTCCAATGTTAGTCCTATTTTTTACTTCCTAGGTTTACTTGTATATAAGTACCTGTAAGTACAGCGGGTTGAACGAAGGCTGGTTGTAGATGAGGCCGTAGACGATCTCAATCTTGTCAGTCTCGGGTCTGAAACTGCCGAAGAGGCGGTCCCAGATGATGAGCACTCCTCCGTAGTTTACGTCCAAGCAGTACTTGTTACTACCTAATGAAAGGAAAAGATAATATTAATAGTCGTATGAAAAAGTCGTATATAATAGAATGTATGTATGTATGTTGTATTTTGTATGTATGTATGTTCGTGTGTATGTGTTGTGAGTGTACTGTACGTTAAAAAAAAATACAAATATTGTAAATTCACACAACTCGCGGGTGCGGTCAGACAATGCGGCAGTTTTCTTTTTAAATTGATGGCAAATAAGTCTACGGCCCAGTCACTTCAGCCTATAGACATCTGCAATACCAGAGGCCTTGCAAACCCAGAGACAAAGTTGGAATGTGTCAAGTGCCTGTAATTACTGCGGCACCCATACCCCTCAAACCGATTTTTCTGCGTTGGACCTGTCCATTAAAATACTATGGTTACATCTGACCACACCTGATTAATAAAACTGTCGGTGAACTCAAACAGGAAAGGTTTTACGTACAATATTTAAAACTACATAGAAGAAAACACATTTCTTACATGGGGATCCCATTTAATTTTTAACTATTATGTTATTTTCAAAGCGGCTACAATAATTAATACGCACTGTATGATAATTTCAAGTGTCTACCTACTACGGTTCAAAAGACACAACCCTTAAGGCCTTAGTAATAAGATCTCTCTATCCTTTGGTTAACGAACCCCGAAAGCGGTGTCCCTGAATTACCATTTTAACTTAATTCTGACTTACCATGATGTACTCTATGATGGCTTGGCGTGTTGAGAATGTACTCCAGAGGTCCAAGACTCTTGATGGCTTCGGTATGAATCCAGAACATGTATAGGTAGCTGAATTGGTGATGCATCACGAATTGAGCTGGTGGGATCACCAGCGCTAGTGGAAGGTAGAAGGCCTGGAGAGAAAGATAGGTTGAAGTTAGTGAATCAAAGTTAAAATGAGGTTATTTGACTTGGGGTACTGAAATACAAGGGTCTTTTTGAAAATTTCTGGGGGAGGCCTATGTCCAGAAGTAGACTGCCTGCGGTAGATATGATGATGACTGCAATACCGTGTTGATGTACTAAAGATATCTAAGTATAAAAATATAAAAATGTATGTAAACATACAATAATAGCCTTATTACTGTATTATTACAGCTTATGGCTGCATTTTACATATTGATTAAGTTGGACACGAATAATTGAGAGATTGTTAGTCCATTTTGGAAGAACTAAGCTCATTTTATGATGATTATTTTATTACTCTTGGATTCCCGGGTCGAGCAAAGTGTTACTGGGTTTTTCTATGAAATTCTCAGTAGCATGGGACCTAAACATACCGGCCAACTGTGGGTGTACATTGGTTACACCTCTGCCTAACACTTTGGGGAATACAGGCGTGATGGTATGTTACTCTTCGATTCTAATACTTTATCTAGAACAAAACATGTGTTAAGTATGAAAAAGGCACTGTAATGTACTAGATCTTTATTCCGAAGCTTCTGCATGAATAAATAATTATATTAGCCCAGTTCGAAGTAGGCAACACTCCATCACTCCCATCTCACTCTGCCTTGGGAATGTGTGTCTTAAAATATTCAGAGCTAAGTCCTTTTCTAAATGCTTTTGTATGTTCCTTTATACTTACTAAAGGATTGAAGAATATCAAGATTTTTAAAATTCAATCTTTTCTATTTTGTACAAAAACACATTATACTTGTATACATGGCTCAAACAATTTTGAGCTATAATGATTGTACACATAATCGAAGCCATTTTTGATTTAAATGACAGATGGGCTTTTAAGAATGTCTTTAAAGTTACAGTTTTAATATAAATATGTTTACTTTAAAAAAAAAATTTGCTTGTAATTGCCATTACGCAATTATAATCTCTATTACAATTAAGTCTTAGTTTATTATCCAATATTTAATGAAACCTGCTTGAACATATTGCTCCATTGTCGGCGCTAACTCTTAGATAGTAAACTTATCATCATCATCATCTCAGCCATAGGACGTCCACTGCTGAACATAGGCCTCCCCTTTAGATGTCCACATAAACCGGTCGGAAGCGACCTGCATCCAGCGTCTTCCGGCGACCTTTATTAGGTCGTCTGTCCATCTTGTTGGTGGACGTCCTACGCTGCGCTTGCTAGTCCGTGGTCTCCACTCTAGCACTTTTCGACCCCATCGGCCATCTGCTCTGCGAGCAATATGGCCTGCCCATTGCCACTTCAGCTTGCTAATCCGGTGGGCTATGTCGGTGACTTTAGTTCGTCTATGGATCTCCTCATTTCGGATTCGATCACGTAGAGAAACACCGAGCATAGCCCTCTCCATAGCTCGCTGAGCGACTTTGAGCTTTGAGATGAGGCCGATAGTGAGAGACCACGTTTCGGTGCCGTAAGTCATCACTGGTAACACACATTGGTTGAAGACTTTCGTCTTGAGGCACTGAGGTAAGTCGGACGAAAAGACATTGCGTAGTTTCCCGAACGCTGCCCAGCCGAGTTGGATTCGGCGGTTGACCTCTTTCTCGAAGTTGGACCTACCTAATTGGACTACTTGTCCTAAGTAGATATATGAGTCAACAACTTCGAGTACCGAGTTTCCAACAGAGACTGGGGTGGGCACAACATTGGCATTTGACATAGTTTTCGTCTTGTCCATGTTCATTTTCAAGCCCACCCGTTGTGAAACTCGGTCGAGGCCATCGAGCATCATGCTGAGTTCCTCCATCGACTTTGCCATGACTACAATGTCATCGGCAAACCGAAGGTGAGTGATGTATTCGCCGTTGATGTTGATGCCCAGTCCTTGCCATTCCAGGAGCTTGAAGGCGTCTTCCATTGCGGCAGTAAACAGTTTCGGGGAGATAACGTCCCCCTGTCTTACGCCTCTTCTCAATGGAATCGCCTTCGTGCTCTGCTCCTGTACTCGGACCGACATGGTGGCGTTATTATACAAACACTTCAACACCTCGATGTACCGATAGTCAACACGGCATCGCTGGAGTGACTCAAGTACCGCCCATGTTTCCACCGAATCGAAGGCTTTCTCATAGTCCACAAACGCTAAGCATAATGGCAAGTTATACTCCTCGGTCTTCTGTATAACTTGCCGCAGCGTATGGATGTGGTCTATGGTACTATAGCCTCTTCGGAAACCGGCTTGTTCGGGAGGCTGGAAGTCATCAAGTCTGTGTTCGAGACGGTTCGTGATAACCCTTGAAAACAGCTTATAAACATGACTCAAAAACGTGATGGGTCTGTAGTTCTTCAATAGGCTGTTATCACCTTTTTTGAAGAACAGCACCACCTCACCCCTGCTCCATGCTTCAGGCGTTTTGCCCTCGGACAGGACGGAATTAAAGAGCTTCTGGAGGACTTTAAGTACCGGTGTTCCACCCGCTCTCAGAAGCTCTGAAGTGATTCCGTCCTCGCCCGGCGCCTTGTTGTTCTTAAGCTGCTTCAGGGCCATCCTAATCTCGTACAGACTGATGTCCGGGATATCTTCGGTATAATGTCGGGACAGCTTGGCTCTTGGATCTCCTACCAAGCTGTCAACGGACTTTGCGACCGAAGTGTATAACTGTCCATAGAACCTCTCGATCTCGCCTAAAACCTCTGCTTTGGTCGACGCTATGCTGCCATCCTCCCGTTTCAGCTTAGTCATCTGGCTTTGCCCAATAGACTTGTCCTTTGCGAATACTTTGGAGCCTTGGTTTCGCTGTATAGTCTCTTTAACACGAAAAAAAACTAAACTTATAACCCTTCATAAACCCTACTAATATTAAATAGGTCTTACCGCACACGCCGATAAAAACGTCCCCAAAAGCCTTAAGCGCTGCGCAAACGTAGACACTATTTATTACTGTCACTGGACACCAGGCGGTTGCCAGTGGCTACTATTGGACGCTTTAATTGGTGCTTGTTTTCTGAACACTCCGTCAGTGTTCTAGGTGCGACACAGGTGTGCAACACATACAATTTGTATGAACACTTATTATTGTCGCCTGTGAGTTCCAAAGTATTTAATTGCAAATTCTGAACACTTTTGTGGCTGCATCTGCGTATAATGGCCCGTCCACACAATACAGACTTACGTAGTTTATATATAACTTTGTCTGTGCAACATAGCAGTGCAGACAAATACCGGTGTATGGGAAAAGTCGGTGGTACGCTTTTTGCTTAAAGATGTCTGTACTACAACAGTTTCCACCAAGTATGTAACGTGTGAACACATCATACTTAAGTCAATTCTATACTAATTTTATGAAAATGAAATTTCCACTGCTATTTGCCAGTTGCTTATGCCAGACACAAGACACTAAAGTGTCTACATTTGCGCACTGCCTTAATCCCAAGTCCTCACTAAGTGTTAATGCGACGTCGCCTTAATATATTCACGGTCACGATTCTCCAACAAAACTTTTAGTGCCATCGACTTTCCTTATGTATTATTTATGACCAAATGACAGAAACCAAAGAGAAATATAAAAGAAAATGATCAGGACTGACGAGTGTCGAGATTTATAAATATGGAATACTAGTTTCAACCCGCGACCGCATACAAGTTGATATTTTATTTATTAGGAGCATAGAAACAAGATGAAAGTTATCCTATGTAATTAAGCTAGATCAATACTTAGTGCAAAATTTCAACTATTTCAGTTCAGCCGTTTAACTCCCTGAAGAGACAATACCCATCCATTCATCCTCACAAATTTTCACGTTTATAAGGCTACGGTCCTGTATTTTAAAAATTCAAAATAATAAAGCAATCCTTTTTTTGTAAATCTGACACATCTTTAGCAATGTAGCTTAGCTTAGCTCATTTGGAAGCCAACTAAATATGTAGTAGTAGGAAGAGTTATGATGAAAGAGAGCCTTGAGAGAGATGTATATAGGCAGCTGGGCCGTCATATCAACCATCCAAAGATTAGAAAATAAATAAATAAACACTTACAAATCCACACCATCCCTGCAGCACAGACTGTCGTATTCCGACGCCCATGTTGAAGTCTTCTGATGTGTGATGCACCTGATGCTGCGCCCATAGTATGTGCACCTCTGTTGAAGAAATACATTGCAATATGAGCTTTATAACCGACAGCATTGAGACCAGCTATTTTTTTTATAATTCTGTGATCAGTGAACAGTTTCGTTCGAAAGACACAATTATAAAAACAGTTGAAGAGTATGTTGGTTTTCTTTTGTTTGTGCACGCTATTCTCAAAAACTACTGGTCCAACTTAGGCCCCGTTCCCACTATGCCGGACCGGCAGATTTGCCGAAAACCGGATGCCGGACAGAGTGTTCACATTACACCGGATACCGGAAGAAATTCACAGTTGAATTTGGATGCTAACTGCTGCTAACTTTAAGTTTTTGTCTTTATAGACGTCTTCGGTCTTATCCCACAGAACAGGTCTCTCTTGGACAAGCGTAATTAAAATTTCTGCTTAAATATCCATGTTAAACGTCTACTTTTACCAGAAAATGCTAGCCGAATGACGTGTGTGGAACACGGGCGGGGCGAGGGGAGCACGAGCGGGGAGAGCGGGGGACAGATACCGGACAAAGTCGTTCACATTACTCCGGGTCCGGTCGTTTTACCGGAAATTCCTAGTGACAAAACGCTCGGTAAAAATGCCGGGCTCGGCAAAAATGCCGGATCCGGGATAATGTGAACAGCTTCATATAAATTGTACAGCCACTAGCCCTTCCGGCAGATTTACCGGCGCGGCAAATCTACCGGTCCGGCATAGTGGGAACGGGGCCTTAGTTTATCTTGGACATTACTGACATCGGTAACCATGTCAGAGGCCCTTGAGACGGTTTAGAAACTCTGACACTAGGGTGTGTGGGGTCGTAAGACCTTACTGCCCACACGATAAAGAAGAGAAGGCCCAACTTAAGGATAGGATAATTGTAATTCCAATTCGAAAATCGACTAGAAATTCGAGTTAGAGTTAGAAAGTTAGCGTGCTCTGGCTATATACAATGCATTTTTGTTCTGCAAATTCTCCCATCATTTTGTAAACTAATCATAAAAGCTTACCATGACAAGCTCTATGCATCCAATAGTAACAGAAGTCGACTCCCAGCGCTGCCGCGTACCAGGTCACCGCACTGTCCCAGGGCAACTCCACCAGTCTGAAGTTCGCGTATATCCATGTATATAAGAACGACTCCGCCCCACGCCATAATAGCCTGAAAACAATAACAAACATATCATCATCACGCCTGTATTTCAGTAAAAGTTAGGCAGAGGTGTACCAATGTAGGTATACCCACAGTTAGCCAGTATGTTTTAGGTCCCATGTAATAAGGGGCGAGCGTATTGCCGTTAACCGGGCACAAATCGTCCGAGGTGCTACTGAGAATTTTGCAGAAAAATCCAATAACACTTTTTGCTCGACCTGGGAATCGAACCCGAATGTAACGCGCCAGTCACGCTTAGGACCACTAGACTACTAAATCAGTAATAAAAACATGTAAATTAGAAAGTGTAAACGAAGGTTATAAAACTGAAAAAAAATTGTAAATCTCTTGGGAAATTACAGGTTTATTCAGTAACTTTGATAATAACTTTTGTTGGCAATTTGTTTAACAGCTGACAAAAAATTGCAAATTATAATGAAAATAAATTGTTTGTGCTAAAATACAATTACTAGGGAAACGCCAGTGGAGGTCATTTTTTCAAAAAATGTTGTTGACAGAAATGGTTTTGGATATTGCCAAAGAATCAACATTGCCATATAGCGTGGCAATACTGCCACCCGTTTAAGCACTTAACCCTTTGACAGCAATGCTGATGGGTTTTTCGACAACCTATGAGCGTCCTGACTTTTTCTCTTCTATGCATTAAACAAACCTTATTTAAATTATTCATAAAGTATATTTAATTAAATTTGGATATTTAACTCCGATGAATTTCAAATCATAAGTTTCAGATATCCATTGAACTGTTATTGTTTCAAAGTACTCGTAATATAACACGTCTAGCATACTAAATAAGTTTAAAGTTATTTTAATTTAATTACCGATAGTTACAGAACTAAGCTCAACTTCTGTAACATAAAACCCACCCTTTTGTCTGGGTATTAAAGACCAAAATTAATTACCTATGCTTTCAGAATCCAATATAGGTAGATAATCCTAATGATGCAATAAACTTATCCCAAAATAAACTACAATACTTTGGCAACTTGCCAGGGAGAGGTGCTTAGTCGCGGTTTTGGGTCCCGTATAAATTCAAAAGCTTTAACAGTTTTACTATGTCCGAGGAATCGGTAATGTACGAGATATAATAAATATGTATGAAAAGAAAAGCATACAAGTCTGCGTCTGCCATGTGTAAAGAAAATCCTGTCGGACACGAGGAGAGGTCATTGCACTCATAAAAAGAGTCGGCACTACACATTACGACACGACAAGACACGACACGAGCGATTTGCTGCTGCGTTGTGCGTTGCAGGTTTTAATCCCTTACGAAACAATAATTTCTATAGCCCAAAGAAAGTTTTTACAGGTATAGCCTGTAACAACTATATTAGGCCCATAGAAATTATAGTTCGGGGTAAAAAAAACAAAAAAGAAATACATAGTCTGTATTTTTTTTTTTGCGATTTCTGGACCCCTTTTTCAGTCGAACAGAATTTTTGCACAGTATATAGCGTCTTCGCACGCCGACTATCGAACCGATTTATGACAGACTTCTTCTCGCCAACAAAGAAATCTATCAAAAATCGGCCTGATAATCGGTCAATAAATCGGTCGTGTGCAGAGCCGCTTAGAAGCGGTACTTTTCTAAACATTGACATAATAATATCTCAATCTGTCACGCTATTTGAATTTGGAATCGTTTGTTTGGAGAGGAATGCTTTCGAAGACTATCTTCTTGCAGGCCAGTACTTGAGCACGTACTGGGGCCAACATCACAAGTATTTACTTAAAATCGATTCGAAAAGAAGAAGAAGAATATCTCACCTGCCACACTCCTGAAGGATTCCATGTGATATGCTGGTGATGCCATCGTTCAGTCTGATGCCTGGCTTGCCCTTTATCCTCAAGACTATGTGCTCCAAGATCATGAAGATAAAGAAGTATGGCCACGACTGTAAATAAAAAGAAAACAATGTTGATCATAGCTCCCTTTTTAGCCTAGTGGTCCTGTGACCTAGAGGTTTTGGGTACGATTCCCAGGTTGAGCAAAGTGTTATTGGGGTTTTCTATGAAATGCTCAGTAGCAGCTTGGAGTTAGGATTAGGAGGCAATCTGCGGGTTGTTCGAAAGAGATACCGCGCCCCCGGAACGCAAAGGGCGCATGAAGGAACATAGACGGGTTTTAGTCGGTAAAAGTCTGACACTCCCTCCCGCCCCGCCCAGGGCGGGGGAAGTTATTTGATGATTTCCCGTCTATAAAAAAAAAAAGGAGGCAATATGCTCGCCCCCTATTACATGGGGCCTAAACATACCGGCGAACTGTGGGTGTACATTGATACACCTCTGCTTAACCCTTAGGGGAGTATCTAAAGGCGTGATGGTATGTTTATGTTAATCATAGGTAAATATTTGAATCGCAAAACATACAATTCTGTTTCTCCAAAAGCACCTGTCCCACCCAGCTAAGTAAATATTTGAACGAAAACACATTCAGACAAAAAGGTATTAGCCATTGATCGGACCGAGACCAACCCTTTAGTGCAAATAGAAATCGCAATAGGTACACCTTTCCATCTAGTTAGCTTAAAGCAATGTAACACGGTTCAACCAAATTGACCCGTTTGGATTGAAAGGTGCGAAATAGCGAGCTTACTTGACAAAGAATGATTTATTTTTATATGTTAGGGTATACTCAATACTCAATACTCATTTTTTTATTGCATTCCATAATGTACATAATGGTCTTAATATAAAAGTACAGAATCAATTATGGACCCTGTCGGGCACAGCAAAAACATAGGAGAGAGGAAAGGGCTATACAGCAACAACTTAATATCTAAAAACCTAAAAGTAACACAAATATCTAATGTTATATCTTACTCTTAATGTTGTATATTATGACGGTAGTTCACTACGCGGCTCTATGTGTGGCACTATGTGTTTTTATAACATTAATATCCTTTGTTTTAGTGAAATGTAAAAAAAAATGAAATTCTCCAGACCGATTCCGGCCCCGGCGGGCGGCTAATCTTAATGCAGACTAGCCACGTACGCAGAAGATATAGTGCACAAGTGTGTGCGAAAACACAGGTGCACTCCCTCTTAGCGAAGTAATGACAAATGAAATAGCACTACACAAAGTGCATGCCTAATTTAGTTCAAACAACCGTCTACCAAAAACGGTAATTTTCAATTTGGTTGCTTCATCCAAATTGAAAAGTAAAGGTGAACCGTGCAACCCGGCGTTAGTTAGTAACCACACAAAAATCGATAGGTAGGTAATGTAATATCGTTATCCACACCTGTGTATGTCTATGTATCAATTTACCTATTCGATTCTCAACACGTAGTGAATGTTGATATATCGTGTTCCGTCGGTTTTGTAACTATTGCAACAGACAGCAACGTTATTAATATTAACTTGTAATAAGTTTATGATCTTTTTGTGTTATTAGTTTAGTGTTTGGTGGAACTATGATTAGTTTTAATGAAATGTTCGTATTATGAACTTTGACCCATGATTCCGAATCTGAAATTTTGAGGGTGTAGAAGAATATTATTAGGAGTAAAAGGCACCTTTTAACGAAGCCGAAATTTATAAGTAGTTCCTATCATTGTAACCGTTTTTTTTCGCGCCCATACCTGGGAACCATTTGTTTACGGAGATATTGAATGTTCCAACTTTTTCTTAGGTTTTATACAAGTTCTAAAATATGCTCTAAGTAAACTTTGATTACGAAAATACTTCTCAAAATAGTCATTTCTTTTTGTAAAATTCATATAACCTGTTGTTTTTTTTTAATGTACCTAAATAATGATCCTTGTTAACTTCATTTGTATGGAAGAGATGCGGTTCCGTTGTTTGGGACAAAAATACACATTTGTTTATCCTTGTTTTTGATGAAGTTAACTACATATATTGTAAACAGTGTGTCTTCCTCAAAAAACGTATTTTAAAATTCTACACACATAAAAATACAGAGCGAAAAACCAGAAATAAAGCACCAAAAAGATTGGAATTATTCCAAACGCGTTTAGGTAAATTGTTCGTCAACGAAGGCAATGATTTGAAGGCATTTGCTTTGAAGGGAATGGAACGAATATTCGATTTGTCACATCTTTATCATTTGTGACGTTTTATGGCAGGCCTTTTATATCTATACTAATATTATAAAGAGGTAAAAGGTAATCTTTGGAAATACTGGTCTGATTACAAAAAAAACTTAAGTTATAATAAGCTATATTTTTGTCAAGTGTTATTTTAATTATGCGTTATTTTTTTAAGTTGTAGTCACAACTATCAATAAGAATTAGGGACGTGTGATTGCACACCACATACCATCACGCCTGTATTCCCCTAAAGGTTAGGCAGAGGTGTATCAATGCATACCCACAGTTCAACGGTATATTTAGATCCCATGTAATAGGGGGCGCACATAATTATTGTGTTTGTGATTGCTGCTTTAATTTTTTTCATAGTTTGTAATCTACAAAGTTATAACTCATAAACATAAAAACTTTGATTCTTGTATATAGTTTTTTAGAGGACATTGCAGTCATAGTCGACTTTTAGTTTTATATACTGGATTTATCAGTTCATTTTCAAGTGAACATTAATTACTTGAGTATTTTTATACTGTTCTATCTGAGCGAATACTTAAGCTACTTCAATATGACAAGGTAACGTTAGACAGAAGCCTAACCTCGCTAGCGAAAGTCAAACTCCACAAATTAGTGTCAACATGTCAAGTACGACATTCTACAAAAACAGCTGAATAATCATACAAATCGAATATTAACAAACATTGCCTTGATGAATAGCTAACTAATGATATTGTGAAACGATACGTTTGGGAAGAAAATTATGCAATCGTTAACAGATTTCATAGACCTAAATATAGAATAAAGGTGAATTTTGAATGGCAATGAAGAAGTCAAGGTGGTTAAAGCTATTAAAATTTGGACTGGTATGTTGGTCAATGACCTTTTTGATTGATTTTGGTGAAACGTTTTTTTATAATAGAAAAAAAAATGTTTGTTCCAAAAAAAAGAATACGGCTTTTGTTATTACTCTATTAACTAGTTTTGATATTTGGCAGTACACAGGCTCACAGATTTTATGTATTTTAGAATTGGTTTCGTTATAACATTTGTTTGTATTCATGTGTCCTTCCCTTAACTACTTGACTTACATCCCTTTAAAAAGATACGTAGTTAACTAAAATTAACCCTGTCTAATTATAATAAGTTCAATTTTAGCTGGAAATTCATTTAGCCAGGAAAATCAGACAAGTAGGATAAAAAACAAGAAACTTACTTGTCTAAAAAAATTAGGTACATCCTCCTTCCTTTCAAACATTGTTTCCTTAGGTGAGTGAAGGTAGAACATTCGTCCTATCCCCTTCAGATGGTCACTAACCATATCGGAGAGCCCATTCTCCTCTGTCGCGTTGGCGAAGGAAAAGTCCGCCATCTTCTTTTGGAACTATCTGAAAATAATAGAAAAATAATATTATTAATATTATGCTTGCTTACATTTCATTTTTTACAGGTGTAAAAAGATACTTGAGGAAGTCAAAGTGTATGTAATTCTTATCATTGCCATTATTTTTTTATGTTCAGGGCCATAAGTAGGTACCATACCTCGGAACCTATGGGTTACGGAAATATTGACAGTCAAAGTCCCAGCTAAACTTTTTTACGAAAACAAGCTTTAGATGCTATAATACATGCTTATAAAAACAATGTTTTGAATGCATTAAGATAAAAAGAATTAAGAGTGATTTTTGATACCCTAATTGGAAGTCGGTCCCCAGCAATGTCTTTGCTAAAAGTGACTTAGTTTGATGGACAACATGCGTATTTAACCGTTACGTGATTTTTATTTTTCCACAAATTATTTAATTTTGAATTGATTTTATTGAATTCTGTGTGACACGTTTATTATTAATAATGTATTACGTTATAAAAACCCAATATATTCAAACATAGCCTAGAAAACCCGAAAATGACCACTGTACTGACATATGTATTGTGGTCATTTTGGGATTTTCTACATAGGTCAAAACCGCAACACATGAATAACATTTTGAATAAATTGCTCATGTTAGGTACCTATTACGTAAATTCTTTATTAAATTATACCAAAAATAAAACTATCAAAACATGTTACTAATCCTGCTAATTATCCTTAATTCCTAATATTATAAATACAATAGTTAGTGAGTATAGACGGATGGATGTTTGTTAGTCTTTCACGCTTAAACGGCTGAACGGATATGGATGAAATTTGGTACAGAGATAGATTATAGTCTCAAATAGCAATTATGTTACTTATTATCTCTTAAAAAAAATCGGTTCCCGTGGGATAATACGCGGATGAAGTCGCGGGCAAAAGTCAGTTGTTAGCATAATTCAACTAACGTTACCATACAGACAAGTAACGTAATTGTAACGTTACGTTAACGTTGTAAAGAACTTAATGTTCTTGTTAATGTTAAGTACAAAGACGAGTTTAACTCAATGAGTTCTTTAATTAAACCATAATCTTGCTTTTGTTTAGTCTATTATGAATTACTAGCTGTGCTCGCGGCTTCGCTAAGGAATAGATGTTATAACCGAAAAATAAAATTTGTATAAAAGAGTAATAATAGTATCTAAGTAATGTATACTAATATTATAAAGCGATAATTTTGGAGATATTTTTATTTAAAAAAAAATATGAAAAAATATACTATCACGCCTGTATTCCCCGAAGGGTTAGGCAGAGGTGTACTAATGTACACCCACAGTTCGCCGGTAGTTTAGGTGCCATGTAATAGGGGGCGAGCCTATTGCCATTAACCGGACACAAATCCAAACTCCGAGCTGCTACTGAGAATTTCATAGAAAAACCCAATAACACTTTTTGCTCGACCTGGGAATCGAACCCGGGACCCCTTGCACAGTAATGCACAGCAGTCGCACTTGCGACCACGAGACCAACGGGGCAGTTCGGGGTATATTTTTATTTGTTTGTAACAAATAGGCTCCGAAACTACTGAACTGATTTTAATCTTTTTCCCACCAATAGATAGCTACATTATTCCTAACATCATGCTACGACCCACGGGAGCGGAGCATTTCCCAAAGCAAAAACCAAAAAATAATTATCACCCAAATCGGTCCAGCCGTTCTCGAGTTCTGCTCTTAGCAACAAATTTAGCTTTTCCATTTTTTTTATATGTATAGATAGATCTATTTACAAATTGTAGCTACCGATAACCAATACCTAACATTACTATTTTAATTCACAACACGTGTCTTCACTGAATTTGCCTAACAAACGTGACGTCTAAAATAAAAATATTGTTTTATAATAGTTATTACCATTAATGAATAATCGGAACTGTTATAGATAAAAATTTCACGTTTAAGATAAATTATGTAAACCGGGTATCGGTAAACTTGACCCATAGCTGCTGATTTCTTAATTAGCAACAATTGATTTTGTTTATAATTTTTGTACAATTGACTGCTTTGTTAGCCTACTGGTGCTAAGCGCGACTGCAACGCTAGAGGTTCGATTTCCAGGTCGAGCAAAAAGTGTTATTGGGTTTTTCTATCAAATTCTCAATAGCAGCTTGGAGTTAGGATTTGTGCCCAGTTAATGGCAATAGGCTCGCTCCCTTTTACATGGGATCTAAAAACATACTGGCGAACTGTGGGTGCACATTGGTACACCATTGCCTAATCCTTTGGGGAATACAGGTGTGATGGTATGTGTATGTTTTTGTACAATTGAACAAGCTTTTTGGTATACAGGCAAAAATATTCGCCTCTCTACTATTATATTACTGCAAAGCAAAGGAATCTTCTCATGCTAAAAAACCATGAGAAACTGAGCATCTTTTTACTACTCTGTCAAAATTTTTTTTTAGAGGAACCCTATTAATGGCAATAGGCTCGCCCCCTATTACATGGACCTAAACATTCCGGCGAACTGTGGATCTACATTGTTACACCTGTGCCTAACCCTTGGGGGAATACACGCGTGATGGTATGTATGTGGGAACCCTATTACTAAGACTCCGCTGTCTGCCTGTTCGCGTGCTATATAGGCTGTATCTTTTAAACCGTAATAGGAAAACACTTAAAATTTTCTTCACAGAGTGTATTATTAATACTACAACCTGTGGGTTGTTCGAAAGAGATACCGCGCCCCCGGAACGCAAAGGGCATATGAAGGAACATAGACGGGTTTTAATTAGTAAAAGTCTGACACTAAGGGCGGGGGAAGGCATTTGATGATTTCCCATCGTTAAATACTTACTTACTAAAATGAAGTTTAAAATAATTTGTCGTCGATATAATTGTATTGATGAAATCAGCATAAAATATCAAATTATTTAATGCTAATTAGTTTTGAATCTATTCTAAGAAAAAGTTCGGGATGTCCATTGAACTATTCATAATATTGGCATACGAATCTGTTTAAAGCAATTAATTTAATTAATTAGAGATTGTAAGTTGACCTAAGGTCAATTATTGTTAATAGTTTACAAGTTAATCCATGGGAGGTCTATTCTAAACATCTTTATCAATAATTCTTATGTATTATTGTTTTATTACAGTGCAGATAATATCGCACATACGGAAGTAAGGGCGACAATGAAGATAATAATAGCTTCATATCCTTATAAACATAGATAGCTGTAATATAAATACACTACAGCTTCTGACCGCGACTTCGTACGCATGTTTTTTTTTCACCAGTATTAAGACAAACCTTAGGTGACTGCTCCGCTCCCGTGTGTCGCAGCGTGATGTTATATAGCCAACACTATTGCTCATGAATCTGGCTATCATATAGGTACAACAATAATTTTCTAATCTGATTAGTAGTTCCAGAGCCAATGACGCGTTTCAACAAACAAACTGAAAAAAATCCTTTTAGCGTTATTATTGATATAAAACACGTTTCTCAGTTACGTCTTAGGGTACTGTTCCACTTTCGTGTGTCGTAGCGTGATGTTTTATAGTTTATACTATTACTCATGAATCTGGCTGTCATGATTATAAAAATTCAATCCTACTGGTCATTTCAGAAACTATAGCGCGTTTACAAACAAACAAACAAACACTCTTTAGCGTTACTTTATTATAATAGTATAGATTGTACAGTATACATATGTATTAGAGTTTGTAAATAGCCGTTATAATACGAGTAACTTATGTATCTGTACTACACCTACATATGGTAGGTAGTTCACATTAAGGAAGGTAAAGGAAATGATAATAATTGACATTTAACTGTACACTGCTTCCTAGCCTTTTAACATTATGGCTTTCGGATGCGAGACCAGTTTGCCAGCTAGTTCTACCGGCGCTGACAGTACTCACCTGACTTCTAATGTATTCCAATAATGTATACCAATGACATAATACTCGTAATACGACCTACTGCTACTTTCTATGAGCTATAAGCTATGCACATAGGTAATGTTAAAGTACACCGTACAAAGGCAGATTTAATGCGTTGGGCATTTTCTACCAGTTTATGTTAGGACGATGCCGAGACAAAACATAGTAGGTGCAAGGAACATATTACAAGAATAAAACATAATAATAAATACATATACATGCATACAAACAAAATATACAAAGAAGAGAGAGAACAAAATAAATGGATGGAAATATAAAACAAATTAATTGTAAGGCGAGTCTGCCAACTTCTTATGCAAGTGTTCGTGAGCTTATTTTATGTATATAGACTGACGGCATCCGACATGAAAAGTTGGAAGTGGTAGAGAATGAATTTAATGGTCCCTTCAACTGCCAAACATCATGAAATAAAAGGTGCCGACTGCGCGGGTCTCCACGTTTTATGATACTATAGTATAGATAGGCATTGATTGATGATTTGAGACATTGAAGGATTTAGGGTGGTAATAAATGATTATGGTCCCTTAAAAAAACCACTTAAAATAACTGGCAAACAGCGTTAACACTGCGACTCACTCTCTGACTTAACGCTTTTTTATTGTTTTTATAGCAATATACTCGTATCATTCTTAGAGATAAATTAAAAAATATATAAACTTTATTTATAAAAAAAGCGGTGTTCATTTAGATAGATATTCAGCACCTGTACGTCTCCTAAGCTTGAGGTCTTGGATTCAATTCCAAGTTCGAGCACAAATGTCATTGGGTTTTTCTATGAAATTCTCAGTAGCAACTGAGAGTTTAGATTTGCGCCCGGTTAATGGCAATAGGCTCGCCCCTGTTACA
The DNA here is from genome assembly GCA_932526535.1 of Caradrina clavipalpis. NCBI lineage: Eukaryota > Metazoa > Arthropoda > Insecta > Lepidoptera > Noctuidae > Caradrina > Caradrina clavipalpis. The sequence continues at coordinate 2,208,413 of OW052096.1, forward strand.
TGGGACCTAAACATACCGGCAAACTGTGGGTGGGTGTACATTGGTACACCTATGCCTAACCTTTCGGGAAATACGGGTGTGATGGGATGTAAATACAAAATATTCAGCAATATGATATTCACCAAAATGTTTGATATTATTAACGGGTTTGTACGAAAGTTATCCAGTGGTTACTCCATTTATTCTTAAAGGCTCTTACAGACAGAGTGGCTTTATAGTCTTCTAGCGACTGCTTGGGTGTATAACTTAACACCTAATTACAATATTATTATACTATAGAATTTTGACTGCCCCGTTGGTCTCGTGGTCGCAAGCGCTACTGCTGAAGCAAGGGGTCCCGGGTTCAACTCCCAGGTCGGGCAAAAAGTGTTATTGGGTTTTTCCATTAGGAATTTGTCAGTAGCAGCCCGGAGTTTGGAAGTTGGTAGTGTGACACTCCCGTGCCTCGGAAAGCACGTAAAGTCTGTGATCCTGCGCCTGATCTCTCTCCAGTCGTGTCGGATTGCCGGTCCCATCGGGCTTTGAGAGTTAGGGAAGAGGGAGTGCACCTGTGTTTGCGCACAAACTTGTGCACTATAATATCTCCTGCGTAAGTGGTGGATAGTCTACATTAAGGCTAGCCGCCGTGGCCGGAATCAGTCTGGAGAATTACATTACATACTATAGAATAGATCAACTTTGCCTAGTTTTAAATTGTTTATCTGTAAACTAAGTAAGAAGGTTAAGTGCTAACATAATATACAAACAAAAGATAAATTATCGTGATTAAAGGTTATATAAACATTTTGTTTAAATATTGAACACAGTTAAAAGAAATGATTAATGAAGATTCAATGACCCTTTAGTTTAAAATGTTTCTTACCGGAGTTAACTAGTCTTCCTTTGGAAAACACGTGTAACTATTAAGATTAGATCAATTGCCGAATTTTTGACAGAGTATTACTTAATAACGCTAGACCGATTTGGTTGTTTTTTTTTTGTAGTATTGATTATTGCCAGATAAAGGTTTTTATGAAAGAAAATTAATGGCCAAGTTAAGATGTGCCTAGATCCATTTTCCTAGGTTACAGAAATGGCGCGATAAAGTTTCAATTAACGTTTGGAAAGTCTATTACTTTTCGCTTGAAATCCTCATTTTCTGACAGTATTTTTGGCCGAAATATGTCAGCGAATAAGAACGTATTATTTTCATTCAAAGAATGTCAAAGAAGAAATTACATACACAGAACACTGTTTTAAAAGAATTAATTAATTACGTATGTATCCTTCAAAATAAATGCAATACAGTGCAGTTTATTGTATTAACGGTACAATTAGATAAGATTTTACATTAAGATTATATTTAGGTACAGCTTAATAATATAACTATACAAAGTGGGCATTATGTTATGAATGAAAGTGATAAATAAAAGTAGTAATTAACCTTCTATGACACTTTGATAATAATTTAAGAGCTGCAATTATACGTTTGTTTAATTGCTTGTCTTTTTATCGCTAAGCTGTAAATAAATATTTAGTACAGTGTACTTTTTAAATTCCAAGATTAAAAACCATCCTTATCTGTGTTAGTTGGTTTTTATCTTGCTGTTTCTGTAAAATTAAGGCAAAAGTATATTATTTAGGGCACTACGCCAATGGGACACTACGCTAGTAGGGCACTACGCCAGTGGGACACTACGCTAGTAGGGCACTACGCCACAAGGGCATTAGTACATTTAAAGGTGATATGTGAAAGATCACCCACAAAAAAGTTACTACCTTGTAATTCTAAAAAAGGTTTAATTAAATTATGTTATAATATGATTTGTTAAAGTGTATAAAAATTACAAAGCGTATTCTTTCTATCTGACTATCTACGCAAAAATGATTAAAACTTCGACCCCTGAGTGGGTCAAACGAGGGGTCAAAATAAGTAGGTACATACGTCATAGATATGGCAGAACACAATATCTGGTAGGTACCAAGTTTTTTTTGCACTGCAATCATTCGTGTTAACTATAAGCAGAGCAGATGGGTTGTAAAGAAAATGTATTATGTAGGTTGCTAGAGTAATCTCACTGAAGCCTACCCATTGTTTTATATAAGGTATATAAAAAATGAATGTCAAAGCATATTTAGTTAAAATTTTAACCAAATTGCCTTTACACATGAAAAATTGACATAGCTCAAAAAATATTTTTTTCTTTGCATTACATTTTATGTATTAGTTTTTCGATACTGAACAAGTAGACGTTTATAAAGTTGATATTATAAAAAGTCAACCTTCAGAGACTATTCTCGTCAAAGGCAATATAAATTAAAAAAAAAAAAAATGTTTCTTAGTAAGTTGAGAAGATAATGTTCATATTCAAGGAATTCTAACCTATAGCTGAAGAGTTTATTAATTTGAACGCGCAAACCTCAAAAACTGATCCGATTTAGAAAAATATTTTTGCGTAATTTAACCCGTTTATCGAGTAAGATTATATTACACATACACGCTATAACACACGGGAGCAAGGCAGTAATTAAAGTGGTAAATCAACACGAGTGAAGAAATCGCGGGATATTTGTTGTACGTTTATGTAAACCTACTGCCAATATTCTACAGTGCGACGCGCTACCATATTTAATTCCATTGATCTCATGCCAAAAATATTTCGTGGTGTATTTTTAGTCTGTAAACATGTATAAGGACGTACTTATACAAACGGGCACAGGTGTTATACAAACACACTCGTTTCATTTTTTATGTTTAGGTATCTTAGAATTTGGTATAAGGTTATTGTACTAAATATTACTTTCGTGGCTTATTCAAAACTTTATAATGCATTATTATTAGTGTTAATTCATTTAAAAGACATTTACCTTAATTACATTATAAAATATTAATTGATAAATAAAAACGTTAAAAAATATTTGTCTTCCAGTATCTGGAACAAGGCTCAAGCTTATTTTTTTTTTTAATAATATTTATTATGACTAAATATATCAAGTTTAGATCCCACGGCTGATAATATGATGATGTAATATATATTAGGTACGTCGCCTACTACCCAAGTGATTATTAGGTTTTACCGTCGATGTGGCGATTCTGTAAAAATCTCTCTCGGTGAATTCAAGTCAGCTGTCAATCATTAACTGTCAATGCATTAGGTTGAATGACAGCTGCTGCTCAAATCAAGCTTACTTCACATAGATTCACCGGAAGATTTTGACAGCTCAGCTGTTCACCAATAATTCATTTGTTTGCCGAGATGGCGCGATGAACCCAAACTAATGTATGATTTCCATCAACCGGCACGCGTCGGAGCGCATTTCACACTGTAGGTATTAAAGAAAATGGAGGCTTCTCGATTATTATGGAGAAGCCTCAATTTTCTTTAATAATTAACCTTAACCTTAACTATTGTTAAGGTTCATTTTTGCATGGAATTTATACTGCTTCGAACGGCATACCCGGACCTAACCGGGTCCTAGTGTGAACCGAGTTCCGAATTCCCGTTGATGAAAATCGTACATAAGTATACCTAAGAACAAAGAATTGTTTACATAAGATGAAAATAGAAATTTTCCATAAATTACTCGGAAATTCAAAGTGGTAATAAATTATGTTCAGATATGTAAACATTCAATTGTTTTAAACAAGCTGTTCATGTTATTTGTTACAGCAACGTTCATTCCATTTTTAAAACAAGTATTTCTCGGTTTGTTTTCATTTACGTAAGATGAAGAAATATACCTAGGTGTTATATTAAGGCCCTGCCACACACCGAGGCGGACAACTTGCGGTCAGATACTGCAGTAATATTACGTATATGCCCCGTTGGTCTCGTGGTGGTAGGCAGGACTGTTGAGCGTGGGGTCCTAGGTTCGATTCCCAGGTCGGGCAAAAAGTGTTATTGGGTTTTTCCGTTAGGAATTTTTCAGTACCGGCCCGGATTTTGGAAGTTGGTGTTGTGACACCCCCGTGTCTCTGATCTCTCCCCGGTTGTGTTGGATGGGTGTCGACAGTAAAGCCACGGGGACGTTATCGCAATTCTCTAGTAATCAATATTCTAGCCTTTTTTTTTTTTTTTTTTTTTTTTTTTTTATAGACGGGAAATCATCAAATAACTTCCCCCGCCCTGGGCGGGGCGGGAGGGAGTGTCAGACTTTTACTGACTAAAACCCGTCTATGTTCCTTCATGTGCCCTTTGCGTTCCGGGGTCGCGGTATCTCTTTCGAACAACCCGCAGCCCCGGCAGGCATCGGCCCTCAGTGGCCCCATCCAATTTGCTGACATCTCTTTGAGGCGCGCGTGGAACACGAACGCGCCGTCGACACGGTCTGTCGCTAGTGAACGTACGGACGGCGAGCTACCCATTGCTCACCGTCCACAGACCCGCGTCTACGGTGGCCGGGAGTCGTCTCGTGGCTCCCGACGCCCGGATCGTCTACCGCGGCGGCCGCTGGGACGGGGGACCCTCCTTTCTCTCTCCCGTCCCGCCGCCTCCTTCTCTAGCATTACAGCTTCGCAGAAGGAGGCGACTGCTTCCCATTCCCCCTCAATATTCTAGCCTGCATATCAAATATCTTATTTGACTGTACATGATGTGCGTAGGAGTGAAAGAACAGTTCACTGCTCTTAGCAAATTTGACGTAAATAGAACAAAACAATGGGCTAAATTAACTAGTACCATTGTTGATGTTGTATTGTCTATGTTACTACTATTATAAATGCGACATTTTGCATTGATGTAGGTATGTTTGTTATTCATTTAAGCCAGAACGGCTAAACAGATCTGGGTAAAATTTGGCACAGAGATAGATTACAGTCTGGGCCTGGATAGTCTTCTTTTTTATACCGGATCTATGTGCGGTTCTTGTGGTATAAAAACATACCTTTGACGCGGACGGAGTCACGCTTTTTTTTTTTTTTTTTTATAGACGGGAAATCATCAAATAACTTCCCCCGCCCTGGGCGGGGCGGGAGGGAGTGTCAGACTTTTACTGACTAAAACCCGTCTATGTTCCTTCATGTGCCCTTTGCGTTCCGGGGGCGCGGTATCTCTTTCGAACAACCCGCAGCCCCGGCAGGCATCGGCCCTCAGTGGCCCCATCCAATTTGCTGACATCTCTTTGAGGCGCGCGTGGAACACGAACGCGCCGTCGACACGGTCTGTCGCTAGTGAACGTACGGACGGCGAGCTACCCATTGCTCACCGTCCACAGACCCACGGAGTCACGCTGGAAGCTAATCTATGTGATGTAAATGTAACTGAGACCGATTTTAACTTTTTTTTTTCACTTTTTCACCAATAGATAGCTACATTATTCCCTAGTAACATCGGTTATGACATACGGGAGCGGAGCAATAACCAGACGTAAGTTAACGCTGGTGAAATAATCCACACGGACGAAGTCGCGGGCAGTTCTAGTATACTATAAAGACACTTTGACCTTAATTGTAATAAAGAGCCCAGTAACTGCCCCGTTGGTCTCGTGGTCGCAAGTGCGACTGCTGTGCAAGGGGTCCCGGGTTCGATTCCCAGGTCGAGCAAAAAGTGTTATTGGGTTTTTCTATGAAATTCTCAATAGCAGCTCGGAGTTTGGATTTGTGCCCGGTTAATGGCAATAGGCTCGCCCCCTATTACATGGGACCTAAATATACCGGCGAACTGAGGGTGTACATTGGTACACCTCTGCCTAACCCTTCGGGGAATACAGGCGTGATGATATATATTATATATATTATATTATGTAATAAAGAGTACATTACCTGACCTTTTCTAAAAACCTTTAAGAAATGTTATTTATTAAGAAAATGAAATTGATATTGTACAGAATGACTTTTTCATTGGCCTAGTTTTATTTTCTTTAACGGAGTGTGGGTTGTCTTCTGGGATCTAAGTACTACTAATCCTTCCTACTTATATGTAAATATATATAACTCAAAGGTGACTGACTGACTGACTGACATAGTGATCTATCAACGCACAGCCCAAGCCACTGGACGGATCGGGCTGAAATTTGGCATGCAGGTAGATGTTATGACGTAGGCATCCGCTAAGAAAGGATTTTGATCAATTCTACCCAGAAGGGAATAAAATGGGGGATGAAAGATAATACTTCTTAACGCGAGCGAAGCCGCGGGCAAAAGCTAGTTATAAATACGAAAGTTCGTGAGAATGGTTAGAAGGATGTTTGTTAATTCTTTCACGCTTAAACTGCTGAGGATCTGAATGAAATTGGCACTGAGATAGATTGTATATGGAATAGCATAAAGTCCAAGTCAAATCATTTATTCCAATTAGACCATTAAAAGGCACTTTTGAATGCCACATAATGAAAAGTATTGTATCTAGTTGCCCATTTCAAAAGATAAGAGAAGAACGGGCAAGAAACTCCATACATACTCTTTAAAGAAAAACGTATAACATTATGTACAGTGTCAAAACGATCTATTAACAATCATATCACATACATGACACTTTTTATCCTGGAAAAATGTACGATTCCCGTGGAATAATACTACATCAAATTTGATGAGGGCGAAGTTGCGAGAAGAAGCTAATTGAAAATAAATCGGGTTTTCAGGATTCAAATAAAGCAATTTTTTTTAGACCTTTTACCGAATGTTTATAGAATAGTCGATCATTGACATCGTTAGTTATTGTTGACTTTGACAGTACGTCATTTTCGTACAACTGACTCTTCATTGAAACAATTGTGTAGTCAATTGTCAGTAATTGAATTATTTTGTAGTAGCATGGTGGTCTTAATTGATACCATAACAAAAAATTAAGCGGACTTGCCTCCCTGCATCCGGGTTTATCCCAAGGATTCATAAGTTTATTGTAATAATTGAATATTTTAGTCTTGGAAGTCCTAGTGTAGTTTTAGGTTTAATTTAGTGCATGGTGAATGTAAGAGCCTGTCCAGATGAGGTGTTTTACGCGCGAGTCCACACGCGCGTAGGCACTCGCGCGTCTGCGTACCTCGTTACCTGAGGTAACGCGCGAGAGCATCTGGACGGGATGTATGTAGCTCTAGTATCTCGAGTACGCGCGAGTGCCTACGCGCGAGTGGACTCGCGTGTAAAACGTCTCATCTGGACAGGCTCTAAATGAGTTGGACGTTACGGCTCTTCTGTAGGTACCTAATCCATACTAGTCATAGAATTTACACATTTTGCCTTACATTCCGAGATTAAAAGCGCGAACGTCACGAGTATTTATGTAGGTATATATTGTTTACTATGTATTTGGTTGTTATTATACCCACAAATGCAGTGCCATTCTGTAAAATATTTCTCTCCCTCTTTCTCTGTAAGTGAGGTTATGGTGAGTCAATCACAGCATCAGTGAAATGTCAGTTCATCTTAATTAAGCTCACTTCTTTCAAATTGGGTGAATTTGAAAGAAGTGAGCTTAATTAAGATGATGATCAGAGATGTTTTATATAATAGTAGGTACTACTATGAGTCTCATACGATCTGCCGGTGTATCAGATAATGGGTAACCTTACTTTCACAGTATAGGTAACCAACTAATACAAATAAACTAATTACAAGTAATAAACAGCAATAAACTGCATACAATCTAGAATAAGTATACTGCAATAAAAGCATAGTAAACCTCGCATTATCTTAACGTAAACAAGCTTTGATTGTGTTCATTATCATTTCAATTATCTACTGATCTATTTAATTGTATAAGGAATCATTGGCATTACCAATATTTGTTTAGTTTCATGGTTATTTGAATAACCTTTCTTGCTAACCTTTCTTGTTTGCGGAGCTTTTCACAAATTGTTGACCCAGTTAAGAACATCAATATTTACTAATGTTTTTGAGAAGATTTAACTGCCCTGATGGTCTCGTGGTCGCATTATTTTTACCTATTTTTTACCCGTGACATAGTCCGCGTGAATGTTGATATATTATCCCATGGGAACCTTACGTTTTTTCGGGATAAAAAGTATCCTATGTGTTATTCCACACTACAATCTACCTCAGTGCCAAATTTCATCCAGATCCGATCAGCCGCTTGAGCGTGAAGAAGAGACAAACATACAAACTTTATAAAACGCGTTTATAATATTAGTGTGTATAAAATATAGATATAGCACTCAAGGATAACAGATTTATTATACCTTCAGCTACTATGTATTCAAAGCATTATCAACCACCGTAACCATAATATTTAGATAACCATTTAAAAAGCAAATATTTAACAACTGAATCCTTACTTATATTTTAATAGCAAAAGTAACTTTGTCTGTCTGTCTGTTTGTCGCGACAAACAAATGACCAGATTTTGATAAAATTTAGTACGGGGAAGTTTGAACCCCAAGAAAGAATATAGGCTACTTTTAATTCCACGGCTTTTCTGCTTGATAAGCTAGAAGACCATTATCTCAAACTTTGATCTGAGATCAAAACTAATTAATTTTTAATTGACATCTTTTTGAGTACCACTTTTTTAATTATTGTTTATAACATCGTTCTAATTAATGATACAGATAATTATTATGTTGTGGTCAGATAACTTAATGTTACATTTAAATAAGCGTGATTTGACGAAATTGTTATGAAATACATTTTGTTCAGTCGATCAATCAATGCCTGAAGTCTGCCGGTCATTGAACTCTTTAAAATAACCACCGTCATACCATCACGCCTGTATTCCCCGAAGGATTAGGCAGAAGTGTACCAATATACACCCACAATCCGCCGGTATTAGGTTTAGATTTATGTAACAGAGGGCGAGCCTATTGCCATTAACCGGGCACAAATCCTAACTCCGAGCTGCTACTGTGAATTTCATTATTTCATTTCATAGAAAATCCAGTAGGTAACACTTTTTGCTCGACCTGGATCAGACCCAAAACCTCTAGCGTAGCTGTCGCGTTTAAAATTACTAGACTAACGAGGCAGTTCTACCTCCCAGTCCAATATTCGAGGAGCCCGGCCCGGTTAGTCGAACCCACGAGACCAACCAGTTAATTTTGTACATATCGTGTAAATGTGCACCTTTGCCAGTATATAATTAAAATCGATTGGGGCAAGCTGTCCGAATATTACTAGCTACGTTTATTTTTTTGCGTCTAAACATGCAACTGAGACATTTACAAGAATTATAAAACAAACTTTTTATATTCACTTTTTATCGTTTGTGAATTATTTAAAACTCATCGTGTGTGGGTACGATAATGCTAATCGAATTAATTAAGTTTTTTTGTGGTCTTCAATTTATCGTTGAATCAATTAGAAACTTCGATCAATTTAATAATAATAATAATAATAATAATACCATTTATTTCAGGCAACAAAGGCCCATAACATAAATACCTTACAGACTAACATACATAATTATAAAAAACAAAGACAAACATATAAACTATTTAATACGAAGTGACGGCGTCGTATCGCGCTGCGTGGTGTCGCGTAACCTTCCACGGAATCTCCGAAACACGACACCCTTCGGCCAAAACTCTTCCTTAAGAAAGGTCTCGAGTGATTGAGTCGGAACTCGCACCACAAACGAATTGAAATTCGTGTTGTGACGCGACTCCAACTTCTCGACCCTTAAGGTCCAGCTGGTCTTCACTCGAACATACTCCACGATCCCCTCAACCTTCGTGGTGTGATGTAGACGGGACACACAGAGCTGGGTCGTCGGCACTGCTGGACGCAGCACATTGGGTCCTACCAGCGCGGTCCCGCACTGGTTCCGACTAGGAGGCTTGTTCCTCTTCTTCTTCTCCACCTTCACGAAGCCATCCTCGTCAATCACGCCTGTTGTTAGGCCTGGCTGCCTGTTAACCCTGTCAACAGATTTGCAGCCACTCTTCTTAACCCCTACCCTGGTTTGTGACGCAGGTTTGCTTGTGGCAACGATAGCAGCGTAGGCACGTTTAGGGGTCAACGTACCTACACTAGTCACGACCTCGGCTGGCGTCGAGTTCGCAACCGTAGCGGCGCGAGTTGCAACGCGTGCAGTGTCAGCAGCGGGTGACGTAGCAGAGCTTGCCGACTCAAAATTGCCGATGCTAGCGTTTCTCGCTCCGCGACATGTGCTCACGTTGGAGGCATCAGGTGACCTATTTACCGTCACAGCGTTGCGCAACAACACTACTTCGGCACGCAGTTCACCAATGGTGTTATTCGACACCTCCAACTTGGACTGTAGATCGGCCAGGCCTGCCTTAAGGACAGTAATATCCTTCAGCAACCTGGTGACGTCGACGTGGTCGAACGTGACGGGGGGCAACTTATGCAGCTCCTTCGCCACAAATGCGGGCACGTCGTCCGGGTCGGTGCTCTTCATCAATGTGATGATGTCCTGCACACACTTCTGGCCACCATCCCTCCGGCGGGACTGCATCTGCTCGACTTTGCCGAGCGATTGGAACAATAGCAGCTTGGCACTGCTGATCTCCTCCTCCTTAAAGTTGGACTTGCAGATCTGCATGATGCTGACTTCGTCCATGTAGTCGATGGCATGTTTGATAAATGCCAAGACCTCGTTGGCTATGAGTGGTTGAGAACTCATAGCGACGTAAACCGGGCAGCGGCTAGGGCCGCGCGACACGTGAATATAATATTCGTATCGAGCAGCGCAAACACGTCCGTACTCGACCGTGCATTGCAATGCTGTCCCAAAACAAAACTGGTGTTTGTTGGTGAATTTAAACTAGACCAATTCATTTTAATGATACCTACTCATTTAAATAGAAATAAAAATGACTGTTGCTGATGACTTTTCTAAGCGTGAAGTTCAAGGTCTTAACAGGTCTAATTGACGTTAGTTTCTGTTTAAACGAGCTAAACCACAATCTCTCAATGATTACGTCAAATTAATTCAATAAGCCAAATATATACCATTACTATTTAGTAATAATAGTTCTATGTTCGTCCACAAGTTATGCGTAGAATTTATTTTTAATTAATTAATTAATTATATTTCGAAACCAATTTTAAATATTTTTATTTCATTATTTTTAATTTTAAATGGAAAATATTTTAACATGGTATTCTTGCAGAAGTACCTAACATTAATCATTATTCGATGTTTGAAATAAAACCCAGAGGTATTTTAACCCTTTCTTCTCCGAGGTGGCCTAAAACGTGATGTCAAAAAAGACGTAAATGTTTTTTTTTAAATAAAATACGTATAAGTAGGTAGGTACATAATTTTGTAAGATTTCAATGAGAGAACAAACAAGATTATAATCTTATCTGACAGGTTTATCTCATGTTTCTCAGACTTATTTTTTTCATAAAATAACGTTTTTTTATGTTTTATTTGATACTGTCTTATGTCATTCAAAATAATGACCTTTTTGCGCTTGATAACAGAAAACTAAAACACTCTTGTTGAATTTTACAGACAGAACTAAAACAATTGGTAGGTAAGAAAAAAAAACCTAACAAAAAATCAATTCTTGCTAATATTATAAATGCAAAAAAAATTGGATAGATGCATGGATGTTTGTTACTCAATTACGCTAAAACGGCTTAACAGATTTAGATGAAATTTAACTCAAAGATAGCTTATAGTCTTGAATACCACATAGATATACCACATACTTTTTATTCCGGAAAAATGTGCAGTTCCCGTGGGATAATACATCAACTTTGACACGCACGAAGTTAATCTCAAATATCTTTGAGATAACGCAATGTCAATTGGCCGGTAAGCTAACAAACTTGTTTGACAGCCTTTTTAAATTATTTTTGTTATGCCTAATTAGTTGTTATATTTAGTTTTAGATTAGGAATTATTTTAACACAACAACACGTTGTTCCTATCTGTATGAGGTTACACATAGCGCGTGTAAAAAAATTACGCGGCATACTATCAGTGAAATACACTTTATATTTCTAATTACTTTTTGTATAAACGTGACGCGTCCGGGTCGTTCTTGTCCCTGATTGGCTTGTCCTTTATCAGTTAAATAAATTGAGTGCACTCCATACGAGTTTTTTCAGAAGATATTTTTGATAAATTCGTTGCAATTACATTCTTATTGACGTATGAGTCTGGATCATTTTTAATTGAAATAGTTTATAAGTTAAATAGTGGTTCTAGTCATCACCAATACGTAAACATTTTGGAAATCTATTGTACTAACTACCCCTTAAGTTTGAATATGTTAAGTTTGCCGTTTTTATTTTTGCGGTTTTCCAACATGTCGGAGCACACAATCTATAAATAAATTAGGAGTCAATGACACCATTAAATTGTAAAGAACGCAATTTTACTGATCATAATACCTATTCAAAAAGTCTTTATTATACCTATAAATAAGGACCATATTACCTACTAAAACAATGTTGTCTTGTAGGTGTAATAAAATTCTTAGGTTACCTATAATATTATGATAATGTTACAACACCGACTGCTCAGAAAAACAATTGCAACTCAATAAAACAATTGTAGACATAACCCTAATTTACGTTAGAATTGACCTATTTACTATTCATGACACATTTGACACATGACAAAAAAAGACAACAAAAAAATAAAAATTAAAAACTTACATTAAAATTAAAAGTTGTCCTCACTGAATAAAATATTATCAACCACTTAAACAAGGCACTGTGAATCCCGCACTACCTTTAGTCCCAACCCTTTAACTGCGGCACTGTCCAACAATGCCCCGAAATATAAGAATTACGAAAACGAATACGAATTGCGATCTATATCGATCGAGCGTGCACTCGCGGTAAGAATCGAATGCAAACAGTCAGACGGAGTAGGTCGCATTTGTATTAATAGCCACCGCGATGCTAAGTACTTTGACACTGTGTGTGATGTTGAGACGGTCGATTACGCCTGTGGATTATTTTTGTTTGTAAGTTTTTTTTTATTACTACTTTGTATTTTTATAGTAGTTTGATTGTCACAGTGAATGTGTTGGACTGTATAATAATATAAGTGACCCACGTCATTGTATTTACTTTATTTTGTGACACCTTTTATTTAGGTATAATGTGAGACGGCAAATAGATAAATAATAATTAATGAAAGCACTCATTTTATTCCGTAATTTAATAAATAAAATAAAATAACTAGCAAATTTAAACAATGTAGTTCAATGTGTAGGTTAAATGATTAATATACCTCTATTAAGTAATCTGTTCACGTAACTGATAAACAATCATTATAAACTAAACCGAAAAACAGATAATTAACATTTTTTTAGATTCTACGTAATATTTAACATAGTCCTATAAATATTTAAGACTTGTACATGGGGACTGTCTTATTTCTCGTGAAGACGGACTATTAGTTAACGATAATCTAATCAAAGCAATCACATATTATTAAATGACTGTATTTTTTTAGTAAGAAGTGTTCGCTACCTAAACTGATTAAAAATAACTTTCGATACCTCCCGGGTACTTTTGACCGCCATCCGCACTGGAGGGTTAAGTGTAAAGTATTAATAACACCGCACCGGTAGGTATGTCACACGTCGTGTTTACTTTTCGATAAAACTAAGAATAATACTGATCCTTTATATTATGCAAGTTTTATCTTAGTTTTTAGTTACGTATTTTGACTATTTTAGAATAGGATTTTTATATTTTTTGCTTTTTTCTTACTTGGTGTATTATGATAACAAGTTATTTTTTGTTGATCTAAAGACGTTATCTTATTTTTATGAGATTATTTTTGTCGTCTAAATTGTTTTTTTTTGTTCTGCAATTATTATTTCTCTATTTTTAATTAAATCAAAGTACCTATTACTTTATATTAATGAAATTACAGACACTTGAGACATGTTAAGTTTGTCTCTAGAATGGCAACGCATTTGCAAGGCTTCTGGTATTGCAGATGTCTATAGGCAGAGGTCACCACTTACCATCGGGTGAGCCGTCGGAATGTTTGCCATCCAACAAAATTAGCAAAAAAAACTGTCCTTCGAGGAAAAAAAAAACACTCGTTACTTAGTTATGGTTTCCTATATACTAAATTATTATTATCGGTCAATAACTTACCCAAGTACAGTCGTTTACGCTGTCAATTTGTAATATTTATATTACAATACAATAAATAGTACGGAACAATAAAAACATGTTTTGTACATACAAATACCTGTACTTAGATAGTTGTTATTGCATTCAGTATTTGCGGAACCTTGATAAGTCACTTATTTTAAAAATATCGATATGATGTCGGTTTATTATAAAATATTTAGAAACCGCAAGAACTTTGCTCAGGTAATTTATCGTTGGCTAGATTATGCCCCGTGACTTCGTTTGTGTGAATGTCGGTTACTCTGCCAGTCTGTTTTTTATAAGTGAAGACTTGTAATTGGCTGTCAGTTTCACCTACTATTTTATATTCTGTTTTGTTTAGCTGTAAGTCTTCCATAAGTCATAAATAAATAAATAAAGGGTTTTTTATTTCTTTTTGCGCGGACCCCTATTTTTCTTAAATAGAAATTAAATTTAAGTTACTCCTTATAACATCAGCTATCCACCAGTGAAAGTACTGTCAAAATCGGACCAGCCGTTTATGAGAAAAGCTGGAACAAAGAAATAGACAGACATACAAAAAATCAAAAAGTTGTGTTTTTTGGTAAAAGCTGCTATTTTGACAATACGACCAAACACTTCAATTTTATTTATTTGTAAAGATAATAAGGTTTAATCGATAAAGATTAGTATTCGAAACCTGTTTATAAACGTATTTTTATCCTGTATTCATCTTTTTGCACATTGATTTACGTTTTTATAATTCTAGTGAACCTTTTTATACAAAAATATTTAAATGTAGGTACGGGGTTAGCTGGTGTGTTTCTAATTTTGATTTTATTTAATAAAGAATTACCTAGGTAGATACCTACCATAGTAGGTAGTTTTTTCAAAGAAATAACAAGGTAAAGAGATACTTAACAAAGTCGTAAGTTCCATATTCTACCTATAATTGCTATGCTGTTGTTGTGTGTTGTTGTTGTTGATTATGTTGTATTGTTGTTATTGCGTGTTATTGTTTCTCAGTAGCAGCTGGGTGTTAGGATTTGTGCCCGGTTAATAACAATAGGCTTGCTCCCTATTATATGAGACCTAAACATATCAGCGAACTGTGGGTATACATTGGTAGGTACACATCTGTCTAACCCTTTGGCGAATACAGGCGTGATGGTAGGTTCTAGACCATGGCTGGAAACCTTCTGGTTGCGTAGACAATATACAGTAAACAGTCAAAGTTTCAACTGGTTTTTTTTTACGTTAAATAACATTTTAATTTTAGGTAGGTATAACTAAAGTTTAAATAGTCACACAATTCTATAATACTACTGAGCATTTGTTTCAAACATGATCTCTGCTAGGACGTAGCAGATGTATCAAATTATTCGTATTGTACGAATAATTTGATACATTCGTGCTTTTCACATTATATTAACGCACTAGGGCCACATGGAAATTGAACCCAAAAACGCTCAACAGTCGCGCTATTCTCCACGAGGCCGTCAAATGCTATGTGTAGCAGCCATAACATTATTATTTAGGTATAATCTTCGTTACTTATCTTTGCAAAAATAAGATAAAGAAGACTTATCTTATTTTTTGCACTGATGAACCACAAACCCAATTCTCAGCAGCGGTAAACAATCAGTGTTATTATTTTCCCTGTTGTAACCACATCCTTTAAAATTATCACGATTATGCCATATTGATATGGCAACTACTATATTATAAAACTGAAGTGTTCGTTTGTATGTTTGAACGCGTTATTCTCAGGAACTACTGGTCCGATTTGAAAAAAAATGTATTGCGTATGTAGCCCGTTTGTCGAGAAGGATTTTAGGCGATATACTTAAGGTGGATTTTTGGGGCAGTAAGGGCAGATATCTTAACTGTTATAGTTACAGGAAAGCGTGCTAGGAGACCATCCATATCTTTTTGAAATTAAAAAAAATCAGGACTGTACACAGATTTTGGAAACAAATTACACTCAGCAAAGAGAATGCTAAAACAACAAAAATATTTTTGCAGTACGAAATGTATGGGTAAAGATTTTGGCGATTTCTGTAATTTTAAGTACTCATACCTGAAATGGTCCCTTAGAGGGATCGATTGGTATAAAAAAAATATTTTAGGTATTATAGCGTTTTTTTAGTTTAACGTCTTTGGTTACTGCAAAAACGTAATTTTATGCGGGTGAAACCACGAGATATTGCTTGTTATAATATTTGTGAAAAAATAACAGTCATGATTACCTTTAATCCATGTAGGTACTGGCTCTTCAACACGGAAAAACCCATCACAAAACATATCTATTGCCGACTTTGTGTGCAACAAGTCAAGAAAAACACTTAGAAAGACAGCAATGAATGTAATAATATCCACTTTTGCTTGCATTATTTCGTTGAAGCGCACAGGGAAACTTTGTTAGTTTTATTGTTTAGATTTCACGATTTAGATAAAAGTTACTGAGTAAAGTGACCTGTTTAACCACAGACTCTGTGTACCCTTTATCGAGTTATCTGTAAGCCTATATTTTTGAGATGAGAGATGAGATTGACCGCCAAATCCAACTCGGCTGGGCAGCGTTTGGAAGACTGCGTAACGTCTTCTTGTCCAAAATTCAGTGCCTTAAGTCGAAAGTCTTCGACTAGTGTGTGTTGCCAGCGATGACATATGGCTCCGAAACCTGGTCTCTTACCAGCCTTATGAGCAAGCTCGAAGTAACCCATGAGCTATGGAAAGGGCTATGCTCGGAGTCTCTCTGCGAGATCGAATCAGAAATGAGGAGATCCGCAGACGAAAAAAAATAACCGACATAGCCCACCGAATCAGCAAGTTGAAGTGGCAGTGGGCTGGGCACATGACACGCAGAGCTGATGGCCGATGGCCGTAAAGTTCTCGAATGGAGACCACGCACCCACAAGCGCAGCGTAGGACGTCCACACACAAGGTGAACTGTCGACCTGATTAAGACCGCAGGAAGACGCTGGATGCAGGCCGCTTCCAACCGGTCCTTTTGGAAATCTATGGGGGAGGTCTATGTCCAGCAGTGAACGTCCTGCAGTTATATGATGAGATGAGATCGCGACTAGATATTGAACGTTTTTAAATAGTAGAATTAGCCTTCAGATACACCTCAGGCATGACAAATGTAATCACCACAATAAAATCAATTTTGGACCCTGTTAAGCACAGCAAAATAATAAATAAGAGAGAAGAAGAGCGCTATAATAATTTGCTTTTAGAATAATATTTGAAAATAGTTACACAATAATATCGCTTATTTATTTATTCTCATAATATGGTTTGTGTACTAGTACGTATAAGTCTATCTTTTTGTTTATTTTTAGAATCAATTATTTATTTTTATTGTTTTATTTACCTACAGTTTAGGTTATATAGCATTTTTATCATAGAATATAACAGTTTACTGACATTAGGAACATTAGGAACTGTACAAATTTAATTAATATTACGTAACAAATGGACTATTTCACAACTATGAACGGTGTTGTACAAGCCATTATCTAACTGATAATGGTTTATTTATTTTTTTAATGTGTAATCGTAATAGTTTGTTCTAGAAAGACCTAACCTTACTGTTTACCTAATTGATATGTTGTGTGCTACTATTTTGCTGTGTCAATTTATGATCATGACTCCAGGTTAATTTTTGGTAGTGGTTGTTTATTTCTTACAACTTTAGGTAGTTCGGTTCGGACAACTTACTCCGTAATAAATTTCCTCAAAATCAGTTCAGTGGTGTAATCATGAAAGCGTAACAGACAGACAGACAGAGTTACTGAGACCGTTGTAATAATTATTAATATGGATTTGCTCAGTCCGAGTGGCAGTCTATTCTGTGAAAATCTCCCTTGGTGAGGCAAAACCAGATTAAAGTGAGCTGTCCATCCAAATAAAATCCTGCTGCGCTACTTTTTTCCTGCCAAATCAAGTGATATCTCAGACCAACAAAAAAAGAAAGACGGCGCGCCGCGAACATCGAAAGTGAAGCCATAAAACCGTGCTCCTGCAAGTAAACATACACGCTCACGCACACACCTACACTAAAACCATGCTCATCGCTCTTAGTACGTCACGAGTCGCCGTCAAGTAAACTTAGATTTAAAACATAGAATTATGCCTTCCTGTGTAGTGAAAAGTTGCAAAAACAACAGCAAATTACATAAAAAGTCTCACGGAATCACTTTTCACTTGTAAGAACATGAAATAACATCGTTTCTCTATTAATAAACTGTGAATTTTAGGTTACTCGGAACACAAAACCTCAACGAACGAAAGCAGTGACATAAAGTGTGAGGGTTGCCATAATACGATTTAAAATTTCCCCATTCGGTTAATATAAATAATTATGATTTCTTACTTCTAGTTTTCTTCTTTTTATGTAGGTATTTAATATTTTAGGTTTCCAATTAATAATGAAATAAAAAATAAATGGAATAATATAAATAATGGAATAATTTAAAAAATTGACTCAACAACAAGGTTTTTAAAAGGGAATATTTTTTGTTCGATACCATTTATATAACTACTACCATATTACTTTTTCTTTAGAGTCAGTGATTTTTTATGTTCTTTTTGAATTCAATAAAGTTGATTGAAAATATAAGTTCTTTTTTTTGGAGTAGAAGCCTTCGCAACTATTGAGGTACAATACCATACTGAACAATATCTTACTCGTACAATATTATCCTAGTGCTACCCACAAAAATATCCCCAAATTATAGGGAAAAAATTTAACAAATGGCAACCCTTCGATACACACATAGATAAAAAGGTGGCTTCACTTTTGATGTTCGCGGCGCGCCGTCTTTCTTTTTTTGTTGGTCTGAGAGTGATATAAAAACTCATATTTAGCTCATTTCACCTAAATTCAATGAGAAATTAAATGACCTCCAAACGGTAGTATTTCCATGTTTCGAACCATTTTGAACCATTAGATCCTTCGATGTGGATAAAACCAATTACTTAAGTTTTCTTAAGAAGTTGCAGTTTGCAAGAATTTGTGGTTTTTAACAAACTTGATGATTAAAACCAACATACTGTTGATATCATTATTGGTTTGGTTACTGCTGCGTTTCCGTTTTTAGTAGCATGATGTTCGAAACGTAAAAACCTTCTTGAATCTATCTATTGGTTGATGAAAACCGTACTAAATTGCGTTGCGTCTAAAGGTGGATCCACACATTGCGAGGCATGCGCTCCGCACGGCGCACAACGCATGCCTCGCCAAGTGTGGACCTGTATATTCGTGGCGAGGCATGCGCTCCGCACGCGCGAGGGCGAGCCAACGTATGTCGGCAAATGCTTCAAGATCAAAGTGCCTCAGTGCGAGCATTACGTTAGGTGTGGACGTAGCCGCGCATGCACGTTCGAGGCGTGCGCCGCGTACAATATCAACGCACGCCTCGACTGCGAAAATGATGAAAATCAAATCAAAATGAACGTTGTGCGCCGTGCGGAGCGCATGCCTTGCCAAGTCTGCGCGCCTACTTGCCTCGAGCATTTGCTTCGCACGCGATGGCTCGACCCGAGCATATGTTGGTATAATTTGTCAACACGCACGCCTCAAGCTGAGGCATGCGTTGTGCGCCGTGCGGAGCGCATGCTCGCAATGTGTGGATCCACCTTTACAGACGGCGGGAAGCCTCTTTGTTTTTTACTATGAATATAGAGATAATGTTTTAAAAGGTAAAAGTCTCGGGAAATCACTGGATGCGGGTAGCGCAGGACCGGTCACTGTGGATATCTTTAGGGCAGGCCTATATCCAGCAGTGGACGTCGTTCGGCTGATTTTGTCAAAATAAAAATCAACTTATTGCTATTACTTTAGAGTTTCAATTAAGAAAATAGCTTTGAAATAAACCTTAGTTGGCAGCTACTTAAGACAATTATTGTTTTCGCGAATTATTACGATGACTCAGCAGAACGTTGCTACTAACAATTATTATGTAAAACTAATCTGCAATTTATTGACCTTCGTATTAAACTACTTATTTGCTATCGACACAATCTAACCATGAACTTGAAAAGTGCTTTGTTTTGCAGTAATGTGACACACGCGCGTTTTATTTGGTAAACAATTTACCCATACTCGTATTAAAAGTCTGAAGTCGCCAATTCAAAGCGTGGTGATATATGCGTATGCATTCTTTATACAGGGTGGAAATTTATTATGCTACCTGGAGGGAAAGTACTCTAAATACTTGAGTTAGCAAATTTTACTGAAAGGAAACATTCCTTTATTTTTAAAAAGAAACAAAACTGCATTTAAATAATTTTGAAAATACGCTTGCCACACCCGGGAATCGAACAGGCTAAAATCGGATAAAATAGCATCCTGTACTTTTATGGCACTTACCGATAGGGTCAATCACAAGGATCAAACCTGGTAAACTAAATTTTACAAAAACCATGAAATTTCAATCTAAACTTATTTTATTCGGACGAAAAAAACGAGTACAGTAACTAATTGCATGCTGAAAATGAGCTTCACTTTCTTCGATGCACACATTCATTATTTGAAGGAATTCATTTTGAATAACTTTTAGAAGGGTGTTGTGGTGAATATTGAAAATTTTACTACGCTACCAAAATTTACTTAAAATGATTTTTTTTGAAGGAATAAATTCATGCATCCAAGAAATGAAGCTCATTTCCAGCAACTACTTAGTGAATTTACTCGTTTGTTTCGTCCGAATAAAATAAATTTACAATAAAATTGCGTGTTTTAATTTATTTTAATTTACCAAGTTTGCAGGGATTTGATTCTTATGATTGACCCTATCGATTAGTGCCATAAAAGTACAGGATGCAATTTTTTCGAATTTTTGTCGGTTCGATTCCTGGGTGTGGCAAGAATATTTTCAAAATTATTTAAATGCAGTTTTGTTTCTTTTTAAAAATAAAGGAATGTTTCCTTTCAGTAAAATTTGCTAACTCAAGTATTTAGAGTACTTTCCCTCCAAGTAGCATAATAAATTTCCACCCTGTATATGGGTATATATATTTTTTTTTTATAGACGGGAAATCATCAAATAACTTCCCCCGCCCTGGGCGGGGCGGGAGGGAGTGTCAGACTTTTACTGACTAAAGCCCGTCTATGTTCCTTCATGTGCCCTTTGCGTTCCGTGGGCGCGGTATCTCTTTCGAACAACCCGCAGCCCCGGCAGGCATCGGCCCTCAGTGGCCCCATCCAAGTTTGCTGACATCTCTTTGAGGCGCGCGTGGAATACGAATGCGCCGTCGACACGGTATGCATTCTTTGTATGAGAAGAGACATTTGCCTTGCAGAGGGACAATAATCGGCTGGTATTATTATTATACATAAACTGATACCAATGCTTTAATAAGTGTGGGTAGTTAGCAGGTATGGTTTCATATTCATTTTAGTAATCCGGTGTCAGACATTGCAATTCACTATAGCGTATATTGTGACAGTTATGAATAGCATTCAATTTATTTATATGCTCACATTTACATTAAATCGGTAAAATGCAACAACTATATCAAATTTTATTACTTTATAGTATGTACACATGCAATGCTTTCAACACTTTATAGAACTAATACCTACTGGATACATATACTACATTTAATAACAGTAAAATATATTTTAATCTATACAAATAAATATAATCGAAGTGCCTGTTTGTGATGTCAAAATAACAGCCTTTTACTAAAAGAATATGAATGTTTACAGTGTATTTTGTCTGTCTGCTTGTTCCAGCTTATCTTTGAAATGCCTGAACCAATTTAGACGGCAATTATACTGATAGATAGCTTAATGTCATAACGGGTAACATAGGCTACGTTTATTTTTGAAAAATAATTTGGAATCTGCATAAAAAATACCTGTAATTCACGAATTCGTTCGCATGAATATCTGTTAAATTCACACGAGCGAAGTCGCGGGCATAAGTTAGTGCAATATAAATATGTAAATACTTGATCATACAGATTAATAAAGCCTTTGAATACCTTTGTGATTTCATATTGAAAATGGATTGGTTTTCGTTAGATTAAACCTACAAAAATAAAAAAGAATGTTAGATATTTGTTAAAATAAATGAAAGCTATCTTTTGGCTGAATCCCGGGATCGCAAAACGGGATTTCTGTAAAATCTATCGTATTAGATATGCTAATCAAATATCCAATACCTAATCTTGTTATGCCTAACTGCCTCGTTGGCTCAGTGGTTCTAAGCGTGACTGCTACGCTAGAGGTCTTGGGTTCGATGCCCAGGTCGAGCAAAAAGTGTTATTGCGTTTTTCTATGAAATTCTCAGTAGCGGTTCGGAATTTGGATTTGTGCGCGGTTAATGGCAATAGGCTCGCACCCTACATGCACGGTGCATGGGGCCTAAAATATATCGGCAAACTGTAGGTGTACGTTGGTACACCTCTGCCTAACCCTTACAAGGGAATGGGCGTGATGGTATCTATGTATGTAATTTTAACAAAAATACTTTTTTGTTATCGAACTGTTTGTTGATTTTATAAGGTAAATGCAGTTATCATCTGTCTAGCCTTTATCTTAACTGTTAGGGTCGGCTTCCAGTCTAATAGTAGAGCAGTGTTTTACATGGAGCGATTGCCTATCTGACCTCCACAACCCTTTCGTTTGATAACACGCTACCCTTTAGCAAACCAGTCTTATCAAGGAGTATAGTTTCAGGCGTTTGGCTTCAGACTATCCGTAACAACTATAAAAAAATGTGTCCAAGATAAAATTAACAGGTACGGTCAGCAACAATATCCAATTAACAATATTCATTAAACAATTTTACTTTTACATAATTATCATTTAAAAAGACACAAAATAACAAAATACTCGCCATTCAGTATTTTAGGCAATGCATAACGTCCACACAATCTATTTCGTATTCTCTTTGGTATTGTTATTATAAGACTGAAAAAATCTGAAATGTTAAACAACTTTTGTAGCTGACAGCCAACGAGGATTGTTGTGCTCTGTGCTAACAGCACATATGAATTTGAAAAAAACACATTAGTACTCGCTCAATTGCTTATTATGCATAGACATAATTATGTTAGTTACGTTGATTTTAGTTTCATTTTATTTCAAAATGTATCGAAAATCTCCTTAGTTTTGACAGATTTGATCACGTATAATCAAACTCTGGATTATTCTATAGAAACGAGTTACAGTTAATTTGTAATTAAAATTATTCATTCAGATTAACATTAATTAATTATTTAGTTATTAGAGCGCCACTCGCAATGACCATGTGTATATCAAACTATTGGCCTAGTTTTTAACTTCCTTAAACTTTAAACTTGTTTTAAAATTTGTTTAGTCATACATTACAACAAAAAATATGTAGTTGTTCTTGTTGACAAACAACTTTATGATGGCGTAGTTGCAATGTCGTGTCTCATATAGTGTGCATATCAATAAGACAATAGTGACTACTTAAAGTAGGAACTGCCTCGTTGGCCTAGTGGTCCAACGCGACTGCTACGCTTAGAGGTTTTGGGTTCGATTACCAGGTCAAGCAAAAAGTGTTATTGGGTTTTTCTATGAAATTCTCAGTAGCAGGTCAAAGTTAGGATTTGTGCCCGGTTAATGGCAATACGCTCGCCCACTATTACATGGGACCTGAACATACTTTAGTAAAACTCTGCCTAACCTTTCGGGGAATATAGGCGTGATAGTATGTGTGAAAGCAGGGATATTTTGGGGACTTGGTTGGGAAAATACATATTGCAGCTAGATCAAGCTCGGAAGGGCCACCCAGGGCCGATGAATGCCGGGGCTGCGGGTTATCGAAAGATATACCGCGCCCCTGGAACACAAAGAGCACTAGAAGGAACATAGATGGGTTTTTCGTCAGTAAAATTCTGACACTCCTTCCCGCCCCGCCTAGGGTGGGAGAAATGATTAGAACATTTCCCATCCGAAAAAAAAACTACTTCAAACTAAATAACATTGAGCAAATATTTTCTAGAAAGCGAAAATTACATACGCTAAACGTTGTACATTTGGATGTATGCAACAGTATAGTCAAAATATTCGTGAGGGTAACTTGTTTTTGTAAAAAATCGAAACATAAAAGTTGGAATTTTGACTTTCAATATCTCCGTAAGCAGAAGTTCCCCGGGTAAATAGTCCTGGAAAATAAATATCGCTATGATGGGAAAATATGCAATTTTCGGTTTGGTTATACACCTTTTTGTATCTGCTACAGTAATTAATATTACGTATTTTTGTACATAACATTTGTACGTGTATACAATTGTATTATCATTTTTGAGTATGTTCCTTGTTTAATCAGTCGAAATGTTTGTTTGTAATTTGAGCACAACAAGTCTAGACAATTTTTTCTATTGGTATTATCGATACTTATTATACGACAGGTAATAATATAATCATTCGCAATAATGAGTCATTCATACTTCTTTGATTTTAATTCAATTAGTCGTAATTATATATCTCATAATTACCTGAACTTGTCGTGTTAGATGATTTAATTCATAAACAGCAAACTGTTATTTATAATCACAAAGTTGATCTAAAAAAGATTCCAAAAGGAAAATCCGTGTATAAAATCCCAGGTTTTTTTATGTTTTGTCGTGTTGCTGACCGATTTGAATATTGCTATGTTTATTTATTTACTAGCGGGCCCGGCAGGCGTTGTCTTGCCCAGAAAATCGGTACAAAAATCCAAGTCCAACCTACCCTACCAAACTGTAACCTACCTAAAAAAAAGTATCCTATCTCTGTCTCCTGGTTCTAAGCTAGGTCGCTACCAATTTTCAGCCAAATCGGTTCAGCCGTTCTTGAGTTATAAATGGTGTAACTAACACGACTTTCTTTTATATAAATAGAGAGAGAGATAATTTAAGCTCTATGAAACATAAAATTTAAAACAGCGGACTAGGCATTTTTTTATTAATGCCTTAAGCATTCTCTGTCAGTTAACAAAAGGTGGTAAAGAGATATCATGGCAGAAGTAAAAGTAAAAATAAAACTCAAAACAATTAGGTAATTACATAAACAAATTGAAATGTACACAAGTACAAAATAATATACCCCTATCGTTTACCTGACTACATCCACCATAAAGCCTATATGCTTTATAATATTATTGCTTAATAATAATTTACTTTTATAAACTTTTCTTTTACTGAGCTCAATTTTCGGAGCAGAGACTATTCTCTGGTCCGAAAATTGAGCTCAGTAAAAGAAAAGTATTTAGTTATAGAGCTTTGTGAGAGTAAAGCAGAAAAATAACTCGACCATGTTTCTAAACACCAAGAATACTTACGGAATCCAACTACTATAAGTTTCAGGGTTTTTTGATTGTCAACAGGAGTGTTGGTTACTTAAAAACATTATATAATGACATATTCCTTTATGTTATTTATCAATTTATTTAGTTTTTATGTGGGTGCACATCGGTACACCTCTGCCTAATCCTTCGGGTAATACAGACGTGATGGATGTGTGTTATTAACAAACAGCTAAGTTCAAATGACTTAGGTCTAGCGATACTGGGATTTCAGCCCCCGTGGGACTGCAGTATATCACATACCCCTCCGTCTACACCGAACAGTGTGTATTGATGAGGGTTTTTAGACAGGAATCATCATAATCATATCAGCCGCGGGACTCCACTGCTGGACATAGGCCTCCCCCATAGATTTCCAAAAGGACCGGTTGGGAGTGGCCTGCATCCAGCGTCTTCCTGCGGTGTAATACAGAGGACGCGGTCGTATGATGAATATGGCTCAGGTCAATCGATCATTCGGGCGAACGTTCTCGACCAACCGTACATTCGGGTAAATATTCTTCAGGCAAACAATTATTCGGGCAGGTTAATGTCCCGCAATCATGACGCACTCTAAAACAAAGGTACAAGATAACATACATAGATCATCTTTTCAGATGTCAGATTAAGAAGGTCATTTTCGGTGGCCTTGTGTAGTCCCCTATTACATGGGACCTAAACCGTCGGAGTAGAGTGTTATCGGAAAACCGTCCTTTCGGTGAGCGGTATTTCGGAATACCATACGTAGCTCAAATATACCCTTGAATAGAGGTGTTCATTGGTACACCTCTGACTAACCCTTTGGGACAGGCGTGATGGTATATATTATAATACCCCCAGCGTAAGTAACGGAATAGGAGACCAAACAGGTTGGATCGGAGGATATCCACGAGGATTTACCACCCACAGAGGATGGCCCAAGTTCACCTTTACCGTCACATAGTAGATACTCATTAAGATTATTAACTAAATAAAGCGATAAAAATCAACTGCCTCGTTGGCCTAGTGGTCCTGTGTGCGA
The DNA here is from genome assembly GCA_932526535.1 of Caradrina clavipalpis. NCBI lineage: Eukaryota > Metazoa > Arthropoda > Insecta > Lepidoptera > Noctuidae > Caradrina > Caradrina clavipalpis. The sequence continues at coordinate 2,234,697 of OW052096.1, forward strand.
CTGCTACGCTAGAGGTCCTGGGTTCGATTCCCTGGTCGAGCAAAAAGTGTTATTGGGTTTTTCTATGAAATTCTCAGTAGCAGCTCGAAGTTTGGATTTGTGCCCGGTTAATGGCAATAGGCTCGCTCCCTATTACATGGGACCTAAATATACCGGCGAACTGTGGGTGTACATTAGTACACCTCTGCCTAACCCTTCGGGGAATACAGGCGTGATGGTGATGGTTTTTAAAAATCAACTGATATGCATCTAAACGATCGTAACATAAGGAACGGGAACAAAGTAATGTCGCTACGGTGTTTAAATAAGTTCCCCATGTTAATGGACTAATAGGGCATGATGCAACATATTACTTACTTTCATAAGAGAACACCGGTTATGTTAATTGTAGATATTCATAACAATATTATTTTCTCATGGTGATATGATTGTGATTAGGTTATTTTAATATTAATGAGTAGGTTATTTCTGTTCGGTTTATTTTTAGAGTTTTTTTTTTTTTGTTGGCGATTTTATAATGAACCTGTATAATCGCATTTAATATTTATAGGTACTCACAAACTGTCTCGTTGGTCTCATGGTGGTAAGCACGCCTGTTGAGCGAGGGGGCAAGAGGCTGGCCCCCTACTACATGGGACCTGAAAATACCGGCGAACTATGGGTGTACTTTGGTACACCTCTGCCTAACCCTTTGAGGAATACAAGCGTGGTGGTGGTATGACCGTGATCACAAACTATAAGAGCAATTTTGACACCCTGTATCTATACTAACATTAATAAAGCTGAAGAGCTTGTCTGTTGTGTTGTTTGAACGCGTTAAGCTCCGGAACTATTGTTCCGATTTAGATTTACGTTTTTTTTTCGACATTACGAAGCTACGTTATCACTATGTGCTATCGACTATATTTTACTATAAGAAGCAGGTATCTATCCACGAAAAATATCAGGATATATTTGTTTAATCGTCATATTTCGCCAATGAGTAAGTTAACATTCCATGCCCTAAAACACCCTCTCATCTATTTCTAGTTCTAGCCTATTAGGTACGCCATGGGATCTGGAGGCGCTGGTCCTCGCGCGCCTACACGAGTGGCGCGCGGAGGCACTGGGCCGGGGCGAAACTCCGCTGCCGCGGCAAATTGCCGCCCAGCGGACGGAACTCCGGCTCGATCTCATGGCGACATGGAGAGAACGACTGTCGCAACCTCGTGCAGGGCACGCCTTGATTGAGGCGGTAAGTCCCCTCTTTGAGGAGTGGCTTGAGCGGCGCCACGGCGCCCTCACCTACCGCCTGACGCAGGTCCTCACCGGACACGGATGTTTCGGGAGGTTCCTGCACCTCATCGGGCGGGAGGAAACGCCCGGGTGTCACCATTGTGAGGATCGCCCCGAGGACACGGTGGAGCATACTTTGGCGGTGTGCCCTGCTTGGGCTGAGCACCGCCGAGTCCTCGAGGCGGCCATCGGCGGCGGCGCCCTCTCGCGTCCGGCACTGGTTCAGGCCATGGTCCGGAGCGAGGGGGAATGGGAAGCAGTCGCCTCCTTCTGCGAAGCTGTAATGCTAGAGAAGGAGGCGGCGGGACGGGAGAGGGAAAGGAGGGTCCCCCGTCCCAGCGGCCGCCGCGGTAGACGATCCGGGCGTCGGGAGCCACGAGACGACTCCCGGCCACCGTAGACGCGGGTCTGTGGACGGTGAGCAATGGGTAGCTCACCGTCCGTACGTTCACTAGCGACAGACCGTGTCGACGGCGCGTTCGTGTTCCACGCGCGCCTCAAAGAGATGTCAGCAAAATTGGATGGGGCCACTGAGGGCCGATGCCTGCCGGGGCTGCGGGTTGTTCGAAAGAGATACCGCGCCCCCGGAACGCAAAGGGCACATGAAGGAACATAGACGGGTTTTAGTCAGTAAAAGTCTGACACTCCCTCCCGCCCCGCCCAGGGCGGGGGAAGTTATTTGATGACTTCCCGTCTATAAAAAAAAAAAAAAAAGCCTATTAGGTAGGTACATTCGTACGTAGGTAAACAAGAACTATTTTAATCATTGCAGTACCTAATTGACCAATCACCAATTCAAATAGCTTCGATTAAATTGCGCTGGATTAAACGTTAACTCCATACATATTGAGATTAATTCTCCCAGAAGATACCTACTAAGAATTATCTCCACGTGGTGCCTAGGTATAATATATTAAATCTTGATTAATGATAAGATTAAAAATGCATTGTATAAAATACAACTTAGGTACAAAACGATTAAGTAATCATTGTACCTATTGATAATTATGATTATTAATTTGTCAACATGACGCTTGTACCTTAATGCATATGTAACGTTGTGATAACGCGTGTCATTTTATAGATGTTATGGTTCCGTACAACATAATTATTTTGAATATATTTTGAAAAACTGACGACACCTGAGGCGTATTGGCTAAGCGATTGGCTGCTGTGTCGCGGGTTCGATCCCCGCACGGAACAAATGTTAGCGGCCAACCGGTCCTTTTGGAAATCTACGGGGGAGGCTTATGTCCAGCAGTGGACATCCTGCGGCTGATATGATGATGATGGTGTTAGCTGACTGGACAGCTGTGACATTAGTCTACTTCAAATCCTGGCTGGTGTAGGTGGTTTTGCATACAAACAGAAAAGAAGATGAGGCATATCCTGGATATTTTCATAATCAATCAACCAATCACCCTTGGCAATGACAACCGATGACGTGAGAAAGACAATATTCAATAATTCTTCAGACTTTCACAACTAGGAAACCTATTCATCATAGTCTTTACCTTATATTCGAGTTGTCTAGTTAAGTAAACACCAATTGAATGGCCAGATTTGCATCAAATTGACAAACAAGCCCATTTACTTTTTTGTTTCCAATATTTTTCCTGTTGCAGTAATAATTACTATTAATGTCATAATTAAGGAAACTTGCGTATTTTTCTTCGGTAAAGTGCGATATTTATTTATTTATTTAAACTTTATGCAACAAAAGTACAAAGACGGACTTAATGCCTTAGGCATTCTCTACCAGTCAACCAAAGGTGGTGAAGAGATATCATGGCAGGTGCAAATTACTGTAAAAGATTAAAACAACATTACACCGTATTTTATTTATTGTTCCCATATTGTATTAGTAAAACATTAAATTATCTGGCTTCTGCCCTCGACTTTGTCCACATCGAAGTTGAAATAATATCGAACGGGCACTGTACTATTTCTCTATTTTTACTATTTTTCCAGAAAAAAAAGTAACTTAAGTGCTATTGCGGACTATAATCTATGTTTGTGCCAAACATCCGGATTCCATCTGCCGTTCTGGCGTGATTGATTAACAAACATCCATCCATCTAAACTTCCGCATTTACAATAGTAAGAAGATTTGGTTGTCAAACAACATTTCGGAGGATTTTTCCGAGATTTTACCAATTTTCGCAGTATGTGTTGGGTTTTCCTTCAGCAGCATCTTACGAACTGTTACGCTTGCTAACAGAATCGGTTAAGAACTTGCATAATACCTATTTGCGAGTCAAAACTTTAGGAGTCATTAAGCAGTCATTCCACTCACAAGGTGGACGGACGACCTAATTAAGAGCGCAGGAAGACGCTGAACGCAGTCCGCTTCCAACCGCTCCTTTTGGAAATCTATGACGAAGGCCTATGTCCAGCATTGAACGTCCTGCGGCTGGCATGATGATGAAGATGTTGACGGAGAAGTCACTTAACTTTCTTCTCGAAACCACAACTAATTTGAAGCAGATATATCTTTTTAATAAGCAACAATAATTTTCTTATTAAAAAATTGTTCAATTTCCAAATTAAAAGCATCTCGCAGCAAGGACCTTCACTATAGACCATTGACCGTAGATTTCAGCATGACACACTCAGACTCCTTAAAAACTCCTAACTCAAGAAAAATCTCACCGTCTATACTGCCCCAAAACAAAGGCTTCAATCACCCTCTCAATCCTCAACACACATGCATAATTCAATAATAACCCTTCACTAAACCGTCTACTGCATAATTCTTCCATTTCCAGAGGAACCCTAAACGGCAATGTAAATGATAACAATACAAACTGTATCTAATTACGTTTGTTTGATTTACGATTTGTTTATAACTTAGAAGATAGAGCAACGAACTGAGATATTGCATCATAATCTTATGGAAGGCTGTTGAATTAATTACCTAAACACTTAGTGGAGTGGTTAAAATGTTAATTAGATTGTTCGTTTAGCGGTGATTAGAATTTTTAATAGGGTAGTTGTTAGCGTGAGGCGCGGTTGGGATGATGATGTTTTTGATTCGATTCCCAGTGTGCCTAAAATAGAGAAATAATGTCCTCTCGGCTGAATTACGGTCACGGGTTACGGTCGTCGGTCAACATCAAAGGAGACTGGCCAAGTACGCAGGAGACATTTAAAGTGTATGCGCAAACATAGTTGCACTTTCTGTTGCCTCACTCACACATAGTCCGATGGGATAGTATCTGTTGATTGTAAATGTTTACATTGAAAAAAAAAATGTTTTGGTTTTAACTTTGAGTAAATCGAGTTGGGGAATTTACGCAATACTACACTAGCGGCACAGCCGTGTTGACTGGCAATGTTAGCTCACGGGAAGTACTCCCATGGTTAGAATTAGAAGGTAGCCGAAATTGCTCCTCCCAACCTGTGTTATTCAGACGTAAAAATATCACCTTTCCACTTCATCATCGTCATTATTTCAGCCGAACGATACAACTGGACATAAGCCTCCCCTAAAAATAGTTACAATGATGATGTGATTTCCTTCTTTTTTCCTAACCTTTGATTTCCCTTGGTCATCAATCCACCTCGTGGGGGGCTTTACCACACTACGCCGGTGCGTGGTCACCACTCCAGCCTTTTCCAGTTACTGTGAATTAATTATCAGAATCTCTAGCCATCCAAGAATCCATCTAAGAAGTTAAGACAATGGATAACAGTTATGCACCCAGTACGAAAAGAAGCACTTCTACTTAGAATTCTCGTGACAAAGACTACATACAAACTTGGTCTTTGAATCAACACAAAGCAAGTTATTGTAAAAGTTGGGACATTTATCATTTTGATGCTGTGCTTAAACGCTGTGGTGTTTATAACTTGTGTAGTTAGGAGTTTTGTGGGTTTTTGTGTTGTTTCTTCCTGTTCCTAGTGTCTTAATCTGTTTTGTTTGTTGACGAATGAACGTAGTAAAGAAATTTTTTTGAATATTCTTTGCTCATTTATTCTTATGGTATATATTTATTCACTCTTAAGTGCTTATACTGTCCCATTGCTTTTGCCCAGCAATGGAACAGTAAAGGCTACGGAAAAATATACGTAAATAGACCGTGCAGATGTCGCATGTTTCTTTAGAACAGCAGGCTTTCATTTTATAAACCGGTCAAAAATGTTGAGTCTGGGCTGTCTAGAAATATGTAAATCCACGGTAAAATCTTGCGTTACGAAGTCCCATCCACCTCGTATACATATTATAAAGGATGTTTGTTAAACTTGACTGCCTCGTTGGCCTAGTGGTCCTGAGCGCGACTGCTACGCTAGAGGTCTTGGGTTCGATTCTCAGGTCGAGCAAAAAGTGTTATTGGATTTTTCTATGAAATTCTCAGTAGCAGCTCGGAGTTTGGATTTGTGCCCGGTTAATGGCAATAGGTTCGCCCCTTATTACATGGGGACTAAATATACCGGCGAACTGTGGGTGTAAATTGGTACACCTCTGACTAACCCTTCGGGGAATACAGGCGTTATGGTATATATATGGTTTGTTAAACTTTATCTCGTTATTACCATAACATCCAGCATCCAAGCCCATTTCATTTCTACCGTAGGTACTCGAGCGCAATGAGAAAGTTTCCGGAGAAGTAAACAATCTTCAACATCAACGCTGAAGTATGAAAATTACTTCCAGGTAAATCTAAACTCATAATAAAGAAATATTAGTATATATAAATATGAACCATCACGCCTGTATTCCCCGAAGATTTAGGCAGAGGTGTACCAATGTACACCCACAGTTCGCCGGTTTAGGTCCCATGTATTAGAGGGCGAGCCTATTGCCATTAACCGGGCACAATTCCAAACTCCGAGCTGCTATTTAAAATTTCATAGAAAATCCCAATAACACTTTTTGCTCAACCTAGGAGTCGAACCATATGATTTGTATTTTTTTAGTAATGGATAAACTCGAAAACTAATAAACAGGTTTTTTTTTGTTCACCTATAGAATGCTACATTATCAGGGGATAACATAATAATAATATATGAAACATTTGAATTATAAAAAAATAGGAATAAGTGAGTCACGCGGGCGAAGTCGCAGGCTAATCTAGTGAAAGCCAAAGTCGAAGCATTTTAATAAATGATACAAACGTATCTATTTGTAGTTTTATTACTCTAGAGTTCCTCAACTCTTATTATCATTGTCCGATAGAATAGCAATCCGGCACGACCCTGGAGAGATAAAGCGCAGGACCAATGGCTTGACGTGCTTTCCGAGTAACCGGGGTGTCACACCACCCCTTCCCAATTCTAAGCTGTTACTAAGAAATTCTCATACCGAACTCATTTCAATAAATTAATCTCCCTCTCAATAAGCTTCCGTTAGTTATCACTCAAATATTCATATCTTGGACTTCAAAGATTACTCAGCACTTCATAGTTTACCCTAAATGGACCCTAAACTTTAAGTAAGGTAAACTTTGACCATCCATCATATCAAAACTGCTCAATAATTTAAGTAAATTAAACTTTAATTTATTGAAAACAAGGGCCCTTTTCAACAAAATCATAAATTCACTTTTATGTAAAATCATGAAATAACCATCGTGTGTTTGAGAGAGGTAAAAGATATTTTAATTATGTTACTGATTATCCTTCTATATATATGTAGGTATGTTAATTTAACCCATATTTGGTTTCCTACGCTTTGGCAAAGTTGTCGATTAAATAATTAATTAAAAACAAAGATTCCATTGTGAATTCCTACGCACATCCCTAATCAAATAAACCTACGCTTCATATCCCCTTTGAAAGGAAAATTATGTTATGATATTGTTTAAGACTAACTTACACCCGCGTGTTTGCCTGCGTAAATGTCTATCAGGGTGCGCTGTTACTAATTCTAAAATAAAAAAAACTAAGCCTAAGTTACTCCTTATAACAACAGCTATCTGTCAGTTAAAGTCCCGTCAAAATCGGTCCAGACGTTTTGGAGATTAACCGTAACAAACCGACAGACAGACATTTCTTTTATTTTTCTTTTTTGGTTTATTTGCCGTGTTGACATTTATATTTAGGTACTTAGTCAAGTCAAAGCATTTATTTCAATTAGACCATTTACAGGCACTTTTGAATTGACAAGAAGTTACAGTTAAAGTTGAAGCTAGTTGCTCGTTCCAAAACGTAGGTCTCTATGGAGAAGAACGAGCAAGAAACTCCATGGACACTCTTAGTAAAAAGCTGTTATCTTGATAACAAAGAGACACTTAAATTTTATTTATTTGTAGATAGTAATATATAATGTCATGATACACCTACGTCTTTTAGCCGTTTCTGTGTAGAAGTCAAGTATTTAAACCTGATCATTGACCTGTAAGTAATGTGATGTTGAATTACAAATTTAGGCACCAATCGTATTATGTTAACATTCAAAACGTAGCCTAGTTAAGAAGTTAAGATACGCGTATTTTGCTTTCTTGTGACTTTTCAGTGGTATTTATCTTCTTTGTCTACATAGTGATATCGTTTCTTCATGGATTTGGATGATAGGAAGTAGATACTATAAAGTTAAAAATTATATTTTCTTTTTTTTTTACAAAAACAAAACCGCTTTTAAAAACTGCAAAGTTAAAAATAACTTTATTTTTTAACACTATGGCAATACAAACTGAACCAAAGCCGCCTTGTTCCAAAGCTAAAGGTATTTTTCACTTTTTGAAGGCGGTTGGTTGTCTTTGTATAAAAAAGTTTTTTGGTAAGTAAGAATAAGGGCACCAATATATATCTACGTAAATAATACGTGAATCAAAATTTCATTTTTAAAAAGATGCTCATTAGACACTCTTTCGACCACGAGACCAACGGGGCAATCTGAACTTTAATAAACACATCTATCTAAATATATATAACTCAAAGGTGACTGACTGACTGACTGACTGACTGACATAGTGATCGATCAACGCACAGCCCAAACCACTAGAAGGATCGGGCTGAAATTTGGCATGCAGGTAGATGTTATGACGTAGGCATCCGCTAAGAAAAGATTTTGATAAATTCCACCCCTAAGAGGATAAAATAGGGGATGAAAGTTTGTATGAAACTTTGTTAATTTTAAACCGATCGGGCTGAGACTTTGCATGTATTAAGCTACTATGATGTAGGCATCCCCTAAGAATTTTGATAAATTCCAGCCCTTAGGGGATAAAATAGGGGATGAAAGTTTGAATACTTTTTAACAGCCGCGGGCAAAAGCTAGTTGGACTATATTAGTATTCCTCTTTAGTGACTAAGCCATATCACACAGGTCACATAATAATATCTTATAGAAATTGATTAGCACTATTTCGCTTGAGAAAATAAGGATAATATATTCATCATCAAAGTAACCAAAACAGCGCCTTAATTAACGCCTACATTGTGCCTCTAAATTATTATCATCCCTTTCAAGTAAACTACTTGTTACCATTATATTAATTGAGTAATTAATTTGCTTCAAAACAAACAGAAAGACGGGGCTGCCTCTGTTTCGATTAACGATTATCGTCTCATCTCTCGCCGTGTTGGTTTTAGGATTTATTATTATAACTAGTTTTTGCCTGCGACACGCGTTATGTTACGTCTTTGGCTGCTGCTTAGCCCTCGTTGCTCGCAGCGTGATGTTATGTAGCCTATATTATTGCTCATGAATTTGGCTATCATATGCAAAAATAATTCTCGAATCCGATTGGTAGTTCTAGAGATTAGCGCGATTAAAACAAACATAAATATTCTTCAGTTTTATTATATTAAGTAGTAGTGAAAAATTTGTATGCACAAAATACGTATTCATTTTATTTAACATGCAACATTTAAAAAAAAAGGTAAAAAAAAATATATATTTTTTTTTTATTTTTTTTATTTTGAGCGTAGTTTTGTCAAAATGCACATACATTACTATACGTTATGCAATAAGACACTGCTAGGTTGTACTCCCGGTTGGGGCAAAACATTAATAATGTTGACGGCGCGGTTGGTGCAGCGGTTGAACGATTGCCTGCTGCGCTGCGTATTTGTAAGGCTTTAATTCCTAGACGGAACAAAATAATTGTATAGCCAACAAGTCTTTGTTTTTGGTCTGGTGGTTCGTGTTGTTTGTAATCACCATCATACAGGAGAAATTCCTAGTCTAAGACAATGTATTTCTATGAAAAAAAAGTACAAAGATAATAATGTATTCTTCATAAGCACGTTCGCATCTGGATTATAATATATTCATTCTGCATATCCATCTTGTGGGACCCAAGTGTACAAAGAACGACTGCATAAATATCTAACTGGATTTTCTCTTGAGTAAATGCAGAGACGGCACTGCATACGAAAGCTGGCGCATATGTGATGCGGTGAAACAAATGACTGAGTTGACATTTATACTTATCAGGCTTTGCTTAAAACTGTTTAGTGTGCTTCGGTCTTGGGAAGGCCATTTTAGGACCAGGCCACACCGGAGCGAACCTTGCTTTTAGCTGCAGCCCCAACCACTACTACTCCTGCTACTGTCTTGGATCCCCTAAGACAGTTGGATCACTTCTTTTCTTACTCCGCCGCTAATCTTTTCTGATTTTCTCTGCGGGATCCAAGACAGTTGAATCGTTTCTCCCGGAATCGTCAGAGAAGAAAATAGCGGAGGAGTAAGAAAGACATAATTTCCACTTTCCTCCAAACAAGCAGGAAACAGAACAGGATTAGGCCAATATGCACGAAGGGATGTGTGTACAACTGGAAGAAGCCCTAATGTGAGCTGTTACATTAGATTCCAGTAATAGGTATGGCAAAAACGCTTGAACGCATAGAGCTCTAGTTTTCACAAGGTCCGTGTAATAAACAACTCCGGATGTAACCTGTACACTATCTAACATAATTGATATTTCGTTCATTCTGCCAAAGAATACACTCCCATAAGATGTGATGAGCAGATTGTTCATATTCGCAATCATAGGCTACTCCTTCTGCGTCCGTGATACCCGACATTAACGCGGACGAATTCGCGTGCGAAAGCTAGTTCTCAATAAATCAATGAATGAACTATTCCTAGTACGCAACCCAATACCTGTTCTCATCCACAAAGGTTTCTTCTGCACAAAGCTGCATTTGTACCGAATTTCCCCTGAAGCGATTCACGGCATTTTTCGTTTCCATTCAGTAGGAGGTAGGTACAGGCATTCCAAACGATTATATTAAAAGATTCCGTTTGAGACATGGATATTCTTGTGTAGGAATTTAATATATTATGGATGAAGACGTTCTCTTTGGGCATCTATAAATAAATGACGATACCTTTAATGGAATGACGCAATAGCTTCTTTTATTTTCTTTGATCTTTTTTTGGTATTCTGGAATTCATCTTTGGGCCCAACGGTGATATCGATTCCGATGTGTTCCGGTTTGAAAGGTATGGATGCCGGTGTAATTACAGGGATATAAGACATTTCAACTTTGTCTCTGGGATGGCAACGCATTTCCAAGGCTGGTATTGCAGATGTCTAATGGTTGTGGTTACCACTTAACATCGGGTGGGCTGTCGGCTTGTTTGCCATCCAATGATGTAAAAAGGAAAAAAAAACTATCCATATGTGCAACTCTTAAAACACATAAAACTAGTTTTAGTCGTTTCTTTGTTAGAATTGTTGATAAAAATAAAGTCTTAATATTATATTTCCTTTTACTTTAATAATCATAATAATGTCCAAAAATTTCATTCATATAAAACTCACGTAACTTTAAACAATCACTCACTTCTGACGCCGACGGTACCAATTACAAACTTCCAAAGAAAAAAAAAAGCAAAAAGAAAAATTAAGGAACAAGAACAAGAAACGTATTCATTATCCCGAATGAATCCGATTCAGAACCGAAAGCTTCCGAAGCAAAAAGTTGTTAAACCGATTACCTAGAAGATCTAACGAAGCAAGTTCAGTCAATCAACTTACTTTACTAGCTCAAGTAATGACGTCATTCATGTGGAACAGCTTCTAGACTTTTCCCTGTGTTTTGGAGGATAATGGTAATGAGATATTAATGGTCCAATTAGTACTGTTGTTTGCCTCATTAGAGTTCTTTTAATTGGTGTAGGTCCTTCCCAGGAGAGTAGTGTTCCTCTGTACTAAAATATTGTGAAGAGAAAATATTTTTTTGGTTGTTTGTTTTTACCGAATAGACTCAAAAACAAAAAGACCAACCATTAACCAATTTCGATATTAACTATTTTCTTTCACCATTATTTTTGAGTAACATAGGTTATATAACATCAAGCTACGGCCCACGGGGGCGGAGCAGTAACCAAAGACATTACGAAATAAACCACGCTGTCGAAGTCGCAGACAGTTCGCTAGCTTTTTATAAGCATCTAGGTATGTAAAGAGGCTTTTTAAACTCTGTGTGAGAAGAGGCCTTTTGCCCTGCAGTGGCCATGAGAATTGATCATCACCCTTCCTTAAGGCGGGTTGGCGATTTCAAACTTATATCAATTATAAGTAGGTACTGATTTCCTAACGAAGTATTCCTTCACCGGTGTCAGAGATGACCATCATGACATCTGTACTTCACATAATTGTAACAAAATAATTTTATTTATTTATTTCCACAACATAACTACCATAACGGGTTACCCCCAAATCGGTAGTCTGGTCTACTACAATAATTTTACTTAAGTATATCAATTATATATGTATATATATTTATTTTAATTTAATAACATAATTTATGCAATGTAATTTTGTGAACTCATTCAGGGAACAGGAAAAAATATCTATCCTTTCTGCGATTTCGTTAAGTGTATGCAAGGCGCGCGTCACAGGTGTTTTTCCCAGTAGGTTGGTCCGGCCGCGCGGGACCGCGAGCAACCGCGGTCTACGTCGCCGTGACACGTAGTAATAGGTAAAATGCCTTCCTTCAAACAAAAAAAAAACATTTATTATTTTCTTTCACAATTCCCTCTACTCAATTGCCACCATTCCTAATAAACCTATCGAGACTTCAAAGCATCTACTCGAAGCTGGCAGCAAAATCCGACAGTCAACTGTTTTTTTTTTCCATTCCGATCGTTATGTGAAGGGTCCTTTTACAGAAACGGTCAACCAGAAATAGCCTGTTACGACCCTTTACACTCTATTAACCTTACCGTTACTTACTTTAGTTGGTTATTTTGGTAATAATACGGTCTGGAGATGTTTTTGGTAAAGGAATGGAGAAAATTTAGTGAGGTGGAGGTTTTGTGTTAAAATCATTTTCAGTAACTTGGTAGGTATTTCATCTTTATAAAGGTTTTGTAAAAAGAGGGTACTGGTCCCATCACAAGAAATCTTTCATTCATAGAAAGCTACACTACAGACGCATGGTAATTGTAGTAGTGTTTTTTATTATTACTTTTTTTTTTAAGACTGGAAATCCTCAAATAACTTCCCCCGCCCTGGGCGGGACGGGAGGGAGTGTCAGAGTTATACTGACTAAAACCCGTCTATGTTCCTTCATATGCCCTTTGCGTTCCGGGGGTGCGGTATCTCTTTCGAACAACCCGCAGCTTTTATTATTACTTGGCTTTTAAGTACACGGACAAAGTCGCGAGTAAAAACTAGTTGTTTAATATTTAAATATGTTTTTTTAAAGGCGACAATGCAACCAGCGCATTGCACACAAATGTATTCTAATTTTATTTATTCTGGTTAAATTGAGATTTTCCCTTAAACGAATGACACATGGATCTATTGAAATTTTGTATGTATGTATGTATGTATGTAGGTATATAAAAACATGATCAATGTAATTCTATAGCATCTAATTTAGTTAAAAGCATTGCCAGTCCACCCCACGTAATCAGTGGAGATGTTTCCAGCTGATTGAACGAATATTTTTGTTAAAATACGAGAATTTGCCTCGAGGGTTTTAAGAGGATAATTTCCAACTGGGCGCTTCATACAAACGTAGTCTAGTCATATTTTGGTATGATAAGTAATTAAACTTGATGAAATTATGTGGATAGGATATGGCATAAATGACTAGGCTTTTTTTTCTTTAAGGTTTTTTTTTCGTGTGGAGTGCCACTGCCTCGGGCAGGGCAGAGGGGTGTGTCGGACTCCTACTGACTCAAATCCTAAGATGTGTTGACCCACTGCATTGCAAAGGCTTCTTCTAATACAGCGAAGGCGCGAGAAATTAATCACCACGCATTCTAAGGGGGGATTGGCGATTACAGACTCCTAGTAGTCCAGGTTTCCTTCACCGAATGTAAGAACCACTTAAAAAGTACAAATTAATGTATTAAAAAAGTCACAATAGCACTTGTCCAGTAACGAACCCACGACCTCATGCATGGGATACCTTTACCACTAGGCCATCACGACACATATTATTATAATAAATAGTATTTTAATTTTGCTCAAGATTTTGAGTTACGTATAATTTTGAGACCAAGTTATTTGACTAGAAACAGTCTTACCACATGCGTAGATATTAGTGCCCCTACCCTACTTACAAAATTACACCGAGTTTAATTACTTCCCTATTGTTCCAAAATATGAATAGACAATGTTTGTACGAGGCGCGTTGTCGGAAATATCCCCTTAAGGGGTTTATGTAATGTGTTGTAAAACGTTGCGAGATGAGATTGTTTGAGGTATTTATTTTGTTGAGCTTGAGTGTGTATTTTATATAGCTTTTGTCTTCGTCTTCGTCCGCAAGTATCGTACTTGATCGACTTCAAAAGAAAGAGTGAGCGAACCGAAGTTAAAATTTCTCCCATTTTTCGAAGTAAGTAAGTAAGTACCTCTTTTTTTATCCAGGTTTTTGAGCTCTTGGTCATTAGAACCTAATTGTTAATCCTACCAATTCCTACTATCCTACTTTCTACTAATATTATAAATATGAAAGTTTGTGAGAATGGATGTATGTTACTCTTTCACGCTGAAACGACTGAACGGATCTGTATGAAATTTGGTGCTGAGATAGATTGTAGTGTGAAATAATACTTAGGATACTTTTTATCCCGGAAAAATGTGTGATTCCCGTGGAAAGTCGCGGGCAGAGCAATAAGTAGTTCTTTTTTTAATTCCATACACTGACAATTTAATATTATACTCAAAGCTTTGGAAAGTTTTGGACGTTCATTGAATAGTTAAGATTTTAGAAACATCTTGTGTGAAGTAAAGGTCATTCACCCAAAGTATTATTCCTTCATTATAATGAGTACCTTAATTATTATTTGAACAAATAACTAATTACGGCAACCAGTTTATTGCGTAATAATATTGATGTTTCATGAATATAATAATGATTGTGTAATTTTATTTAATCACATTTTCATTAATAAAATATTATTCTCCAGATCGATTTCGGTCACGGCGGCTAATCTCAAAGGAGACTAGACAAGTAGGTACGCCGGAAATATTATAGTGCATAAATAAGTGCGCAAATACGTACAGGTGTGTGTGGTGTGTGTAGGTGTGATGTGCCGGTGTATTCCCTCTTCCCTTACTCTCATACACAAATGTGACACCATTTCGACACAACCGGGGCGATATCAAACTCAGGACCGATCGAGGAACGGGGGTCAACGCCAACTTTCAAACTCTGAGATGCTACTAAGAAATCGTGGACATCCTGTGGACATCCCAAGAATACTTTTTACTCGACCTGGAAGTAGTAAAGTAGTACTTAATTAGTTTTTATATAGTAGTAAATTTGTATTATTTTCTACCTGTGTAAATTTCAATTTATTTATATGAGAGTTCTTTCTCTTTTTTTTCTTGTTTTCTCTCTTCATTCATTGGCACCTGTCATGTTATATCCTCACCACCTTTAGTTGACTGGTAGAGAATGCCTAAGGCATTAAGTCCGCCTTTGTACTTTTTGTTGCAGAAAGTTTAAATAAATAAATAAATAATTGAACCCGAGACTGAACGGTGACATTCCGGAATTGTAATATATCAAAATGTATGTATTGAATAACTTATTTGATATTTAAAAACGACCTAAAGGCTCTTAAACTGTCGTAAAATTAATCTAGGGAAAATTACAGTGAACTTATCGTTGAGAATGATGAAATATTATGCAAATACAACCTTAATAGTCAATTAAGTCAATTGCTCCATTTATTTATCAAAAGTTAACGAGTTTGGTAAAAAGAACTGGTTTTTAATCTTATTAATAGTTGTTTTTTTATTTACTATATTAATGTTTTTATATGACTTTTTTTAAGTACCTAGATATGCAAATAGTTTGTCTTTTATGGACATTACTGGAATGTATGTATTCTTGAGACCGATTCCGGCCACCAGACTAGCCAAGTACGCAGAAGATATTATAGAGTACAAAAGTGTGCATAAACACAGGTGCACTCCCTCTTCCCTAACTCTCATAGCCCGATGGGACGGCAATCCGACACAACCGGGGAGAGATAAGGCGCAGGGCCAACAGCTATACGTGCTTTCCGAGACACGGTTGTGTCACACCACCAACTTCCAAACTCCGGGCTGACCATCAGGATACCTGAACTGTAACCATTAGTGCTGCCCTATAACTGTGGATTGGAACATGAAGAATAATAAGTGGGAATAAAGACTTCCATTACTTTAACTGTTTTTCAATAACGTAGGACTATTAAGAAAAAGAAAATTAGTCCATTAGTTCTACCGTAGAACTTTTTGGTAGAATAAGTGGGAACAAACGAAGGTTTTTGCCCAGGTTGTATTGGAATACACAATGTATCCTGGCAAAAAAGTTTTATCAGTTTTATTAAAATAGTCATGCAAAATCCAAAAGGAATTCAAATAAAAAATAATAAGCGAATGACTTTTTGTTTAACTGCGTCGTTGGCCTAGTGGTCTTAAGCGCGACTGCTACGCTTCTACGCAAGGTCTTGGGTTCGATTTCCCAGGTCAAGAAAAAAGCGTTATTGGGTTTTTCTATGAATTCTTAGTAGCAGCTCTGAGTTTGGATCTGTGCCCGGTTGAAGGCAATAGGCTCGCCCCCTATTACATGGGACCTAAAAACATACCGGTGAACTGTGGGTGTACATTGGTACACCGCTGCCTAACCTTTCGGGGAATACAGGCGTGATGGTATATTATTTTTGGTAGGTATGTGGCTTTTTTTTTTAAGTTGAACCAGTTGTTTGCTCGGGCTCATGCATTGAGCACGTTATCTTTTATATTGATAATAATCAATTCCCGTGCGTCAGTCTCGCAAAAACTTGAAAATAGCTCGAATTAATTGAATACTTAATTTTTTTTTTGTTTTGTGAAATAAATAGTCGAAGATGCCTTTTTGCCGCTTAGAATCAGGTAAGTATATTTTCAAACGCGTTATTTAAATAATTAAAAACTATAATTCTGTTGTGAAAATGCACACAATTTAGTTTTCACCATTTTCCTTATTGAGGCCTACAGCACCATCTGTTCATTTTTTTAAGTACTAAGCTTGTGTTAGCACTTCATAAAATAAAAGGCAATGTAGGAAAAATGTGTAGCATACACTTGATAGTATCGCCATCTATACAATGACCAAAAAACATAGTTGTAAGTAAGTTTACCATGGACATCATAGATGGCAGTGTAGGTTTAGTATTTTTTTTAAAACGAAGTGGTTACTACTCATTATGAAAAAGATTATTAGTTTATTATATTTTAGCAATCACATATACCTTATCTTGGTATATAGATAGGGATCTCCGTTCGATGGATAAGTATGGATATTATGCGAAGAAAAAGTTGTAAAGAAGAATGGGTGTTTGTTTAAAGTCAAGAAAAACTGATTCAAAATATCTTTCACGTACTGCTGCGGTCGCTACGGATTTGTAGATAAATTCTAAATAAACTAAAATACTTAAAACTTTTATAATGTAATTTGTAAACCATTTGTACGGACGTAGCAGAAGCTTGTTGTTTTGTAGTGTCATAAAAAAAAAAACGTAGGCAAGCAATACATTTCTTTTGTTCTTTAAAATTAAAAATGAGTTACTTTTTTTTAAGAAAATAATAGGAGTATACCGTTTTTTTTACCGATGGGAAATCAATGACTTCCTTCTTCGCGTTTCGGGGGCGCGGTATGTCTTTTAAACAACCCGCAGCCCCGGTAAGCATCGGCCCTTAGTTGCCCCTCCAGGGAGAATAAGAGTGATACTCCACTAGGAGAAGATGAGCGGAGCGGATTGATGTGCAGAAATTTAACAATAATTTTAGATACATTTTTATTTTTCATATCTCCGCTTCACGCATAGTTTAGGTCCGCTCCGCTCAACTCTACCTCGCTGAAGGGTCACCCTAACCCCTTTCTTGAAATTAAAGTTAAAGGTATTTCCATGACGTCACATCGTCTTAATCGTGCGTGTAAACTGTTCCTGCGTGGCTGACCATTATAAATAAGCACGCGACAATAAAGATTTGGAAAAAATAAGGTGAAAAAACAAACGCGAAACCTTTATCATAAAATATAGTTCGTTATTGCTGTGATGCTTGGAAATTGGACTTCCTTCCTCGTTTGAAATAGTTTTTTTTACACTTTTTTTTATTATGGCGTGCTAAAGTTTTGTATGGAAATATTTTGATGTGGTTCTGGTTACAATTTTGTAGTGTGTGTAGTTATAGGACTCTTTTCAGCAATAAGAATTCATTTGTTATTATTTTTTAAGCTAGTTTCCTTCTACTTCTGCCCGCGGTTTCTTCTGAGTAAACTTCGAAATTAAGCTTAAAATACAAACTGATTCCACGGGAACACAAAAAACGGGATAAATCGTTTATGTTAAACTAGCTTCTGCTCGTGGCTTCGTTCGCGTTTTTAATATACAAACTTTCATCCCCTATTTTATCCCCTTGGGGGGGTATAATTGATCAAAATCCTTTCTTAGCGGATGCCTACGTCATAACATGCATGCCAAATTTCAGCCCGATTCGTCCAGTGGTTTAGGCTGTGCGTTAATATATCACTATGTCAGTCAGTCAGTCAGTCACCTTTGAGTTATATATATTTAGATTAGAACAGTATCTATAATAAGTGTGTCAAATTACAGCTAATTTCGATCAGCCGTTCTAGCGCAAAATATTATCAAATACACATCCATTCATCAATCCATCCTAACAAACTCTCACATTTTTAACAGTAGAAGAATTAGATTTAATTTAAAACTGATTTGACTTCAACTTTATGACTAACTGACCGACTCCTTGACAATTTTGAAGTGCCTAATAAAAGATCTTTTAAACATCTGAAATAAATGAATTTTATTTTATTTATTTATTTAAAAAAAAAAGTAAATTTCTAATAAAGAAATGCTTTGAGACTTTAATAGTAACTTTTTGGCCCCCTATTACATGGGACCTAAACATACCGTGGGTGTACATTAGCACACCTCTGCCTAATCCTTCAGGGAATACAGCCGTGATGGTATGTTAGATGTGTGTGTTTTTAACCGACTTCAAATAAAGGAGGAGGTTCTCAATTTGTCGGGATATTTTTTTATTTTTTTATGTATGTTTGGTCAACCAGGTTTTTCCTTTTACACAATTTACACTAGACCTAATAAAAGCCTTGTAAAAACAGTTTTTAAAGACATTAATAGTTTCTCTTTGATTACAGCATGCAAGAACAGACACCAATCATAAAAGCATGAAGTGGGGTAAACTAAGTTGAATTTAACCCTCCCCCTGCACTTTATTAATAGGCGGTGTGTACTGGAGCGGGAATCGAACACGTGACCCGAGCGATTGCCGGTCGACTGTGATTAATTTGACATAAAACCTTTGTAGGTTGTTGTTCAGGCGTTACTTAGTATAACAGCAGCCTTTCACTGATAAATAAATTGAAGCTTTTACCGTTAATTACATTGTTGTTATCGAAAACAATTCGTGAACAATATGGTACGTCTTTAGTTACTGCTCCGCTCCCGTGTGCCGCAGCGTGCTGTTGTATAGCCTATACCAGGGATGGCGAACCTTTATCGGTGATAGTGCCATTTTTTATAAAAAAATAATAATGTGACTATGACGTGCCATCAAAGAATCTTGGCTTAGTCATTGAATGGAGAAAAATACTACTAGAAGCTGTTAACACTCTTTGTTTGCCACTAGTTTGTACAAGAATCGTAATATTTACTATTTTATGTTTATTTTAATAAAAGGTTAGTGTGATTTCTGCTGTTGTAAATTGTTTTCGATCAAATACATATACAGTTGTCATATATTGGCGTGCCCGAATTATTTTGTCGCGTGCTACTACTGGCACGCATGCCATTGGTTCGCCATCCCTGGCCTATACTATAATTCATGAATTTAGCTATCATATACAAAATGTTTCTTCTTAATCCGCCTGTATGTTACAAAGATTAGCGCGTTTAACAAACAAAAAGCCCTCTCAGCTTTATAAGATCGAACCCGCACCCTCTAACATTAGTTACCAACATCACCAGATCATCATAACACCACACACATACTACTATTATAATTGCGAATGTTTGGTTGGATGAATATTTGGTTTCTCAATCAAGACCGAACGACAAAAAGGACCTAGATATAATTGGGAATATTAAATTTGGCACGGGCGAAGTCGCGGGCAGAAGCTTGTTGCTTTGGTACCAATACTTGCAAAAACAAAAACTTGGCACGTGAGAAAGCTTCAAGTGACCAAAACAGGCAATCTAATCTATCTAAATATATATAACTCAGAGGTGACTGACTGACTGACATAGTGATCTATCAACGCACAGCACAAACCACTGGACGGATAGGGTAGAAATTTGGCATGCAGGTAGATGTTATGACGTAGGCATCCGCTAAGAAAGTATTTTGATCAATTCTACCCCTAAGGGGATAAAATAGGGGATGAAAGTTTGTATGAAACTTTGTCAATTTTAAACCGATCGGGCTGAGACTTTGCATGCATAGAGCTACTATGACGTAGTCATCCCCTCAGAAAGGGTATTGATAAATTTCAACCCTAAGGGGATAAAATAGGGGATGATAGATAATACTTCTTAACGCGAGCGAAGCCGCGGGCAAAAGCTAGTCCACTTATAAATCACCCGTTACTAACAACTTTACATGTTCATTATGTGGGTTCGAAATTTTCAGGATTATTAACCTTATTTCACTACCCTCGTACGGCGGTAATTAATTTACTGTAAATCAAATTATCATTTTATTTTGTACCCTTCATTTGCACGTGTTGCCGCTTTATTTTTAATGACATTCAACCTCTGGCCTCAGCAATTATTAATTAAACTTATTACCGCATGATTTGATGTCCTTTCATTTTAATAAGTTTTAATCAAGGCCAATGTAAATGGGCTGGATTAAAACTTATGAAAATGGTAATTAAATATAATTCTTCATTTCTACACTCCGGACTGCTACTGTAGATTACTAATAGAAAGGCTAATACCACTTTCCACTTCCTGCTCTGCAGTCGCGGTTGCTACCACAAGATCAACGGGGCAGTAAACCACTTAGTAGTGCATAATATCTACTAAGTGGCTTACTGTCCAAACATATCGATATGTGCGTACATAAATTATAATAATTTTCCCTGTTAGTCGCTAGCCCAATAGCATTTTGACCATAGACGAAATAAGTCTATGGATTAACAAACGGGACCATATTACTAAGTCCGTCTGTCTGTCATAAGCTATTTCTTATGAACCGTATAGGTATATACTTTAAACAACAATAATGTAAATAAACTGAAGTTAAAAGTCCACATGCAAGAAAATTATGTATTTTTTGGCGTGTTTTGTTAAATATATAATCAAAAATATTGCACGGTGGTACAAAAACCCTTCGTGTGGGAGTCCGTGACACGTGGCCGGTTTTCCCTTAACTTGCACGCTATTTTTTCATAAAAACCTATTTAAAATTAAAAGCATAACAAATGACGGCACAATAAAGCTCTCTGTCGCCTTCACTGCATTAACGATTGATTCACCAACCATAGGCTGGTTGGTTCCCACAGGGAAAGTCCTGAATACGCCATTAATTATGTATAATAGTGGTTCGTGGAAATATGCACTATATTGCGAACAAAAAACTACTTTGAACTCTAGACGTATAATAAAGGATAATGTGGGAATTGTTTTTTCTTTGTAAATTAGAAATATACGTACCTATTTCGCACACAATATATTATTTTATTTAATTAGACCTAATTTCATATCAATAGATGATACTTATCGTGCTTGTGGTATATTTTTATTGTTCTTTTTTTCCGAAATCCACTCTAACAACATACATGTATACATACCATCATGCCCGTATTCCCCGGAGGGTCAGGCAGAGGTGTACCAATGTACACCTACAGTGAGCCCGTATGTTTAGGTCCCATGTAATAGGAGGAGAGCCTATTGCCATTAACCGGGCACAAATCCTAACTCCGAGCTGCTACTGAGAATTTTATAGAAAATCCCAATAACACTGCTCGATCTGGGAATCGAACCCAAGACCTCTAGCGAATAGATCGCGCTTAGGACCACGAAAATAATATACAAATAAATAATAACAATAAAACATAAAAATAAAATCATAACAAATAAAAAAACATGAATTTGAAATTCGTCAACTCGGCCCAATGGTCCGAGTTTGTTTTGGGACGAGCTGACGCACGACCCATATTACATTGCATGTTTATTTTTTATCTAAGCTCATTATTAAGTGAACTATGTATTGTTCTTTATGAGTAATAATGTTCTTTAAGCGACTGTTTACAATAAAAAAATACTAAAAAGGTCGGTTATAAACTTATAAGTATTTAAGAATACAGTTGGCTAGGGACGTAGCCAACGTAAGTCTTAACCTACGTAAAGCAGTGAACGGCTATAGGCTGATATAATGACAAAACAATTACGCATAACACTAAACATAATACAAATAATAAATACCTATACGTACTACCACGCTTGTTATTCTAATGGTAAACGCCAAACAATGCAAAAGGGATGAAAAAGTGAAGGTATTTCCTAATATTACGGAGCCCGAGATATTGAGGGAATATTAATTTGAGAAGGGACGCCACGCCTAGGAGGATTTCCTCGAGGAATACATAATGATATTGGGTTGATGGCTTAATCTGGCTTTTGCGTTGATGTTAATTTGGAATTATGGAGTAACTGGAATCTGTACAATAAATAATGAATGGCTTAATATGTTGTTTGTGTAATTTGAGAACGGCTAGACCGATTTGGGTGATTATTGTTTTTATCTTCACAGGCAAGGTTCAATGAAAGAAAAATTTTGGTAGGGTCAGCGTCAAAGAAAAGGAACGCCCTTTGGTAATGACATCAAACCGTATAATCGTAGTCTTGTGACCCCCCAAGACTACGATCAGACTACGGTCAGAGAAAAGGAACCCTCCTTTTCTCTGACGCTGACTGTACATGCACCTGAAAAGTCGGATTTTTTGACTATAGTTTAGTTTTCAGTCAATCGACTTCATATTTATTAAAGTTTCCATGAATAAAGTAAATACAGAAGAATGAACATCTATACTAATATTATAAACATGAAAGTTATTCTGTCTGTTCGTTTGTTAAGATTTTATGGCTAAACCACTGAACCAATTTTGATGAAATTTGGAATAAAGCAAGCTTGAACCCCAAGAAAAAATTATTCTATTTACTACTTTATTGCATTTGCAATAACCAACATACACGCAAGAAGTCGCGGATAAAATCTAGTAACTTAATAAAACGTTCTCAATAGACATCACTTTCATTTTTTATAATCCTATTTATCTATAACATGTATTCCAAATAAAACCAAAACTTTATTAATATACCTAACTAGTTCCGTCTAATCCCGATAGCAAATAAACGTAGCATAATGAAATAAATAACAGATATAAAAATACAAATCTGGCTTGTTCTAGATTTTTCCAGAACTTATTTGGCACACATTTCCAATTTATTGCTCAGCTATTGTGTTGGCTCAAAAGCAGGACGAGCCTTATATTTCAACGGTACGAGTACAATGTGTAAAACATGGCATGTGCTTTTAAAATGCATTTAAATTGTAATTCCATTTTGTGGTTAGCGTCAGCAGTGGCAGAAATTAAAATAATTTCAGGTCAACTGTTTCTGTAAATTGTATTAATTAAAATGTTGACCATATTTTTTTACTTTACGGAGTGGAAGGGACATTGTAACATAAAGTTTTATTATGAATTCAGTACCTAGTATGATTGTGGTCCACCCAGCGATGAAATGTACCATCACGGCTGTATTCCCCGAAGGGTTAGGCAGAGGTGTACACCTACAGTTCGCCGGTATGTTTAGGACCCACGTAATAGGGGGCAAGTCTATTGCCATTGACCGGGCACAAATCCTAACACCGAGCTGCTACTGAGAATTTCATCAAAAAACCCAAAAATCTTTGCTCGACCTGGGAATCGAACCAAGACCTCTAGGGTAGCAGTCGCGTAGGACTACTAGGCTAACGAGGCAGTTTATTACAATGAAATGTATTTATTAAAAGCAAATCGGCTGTTCCATACAATAGAATAATAATATTTACACGGTCGGTATTGACCAGTAGATATTTTTTCTAAACCGTTGTTAATATGTGGGTCTATAATCAAGACGAGAAGTATTCAACATTGAGTGGTACATACATGCACAAAAGTTTTAGATATAATTATGTATGCACGTCCTCGAAATACTTATTCTGTGCTCGTCAGCAAATATTACAGACACCTACGTGAGTCTATGGGTGTAATAAGAGATGTCTACAGGTGCTCTCTCTATTGAAGTTTGTCTGGGATGTCGGGGGGAATCCTAAGTAGACGTGACCTACATGTCATTGACACAAAAAGATAAGCGAGAGAGAGAAGTAATATTAGTAATTTTTGTTTTCAGAATAGGTACAGATATATACAGAAAGTCTTCACCGTGTTCTTAATGGTGTGCAAAAAATATATTATAATTAGTTTATTTGCAACTCATAAACATCATACCATACCATCACGCCTGTATTTCCCGAAGGGTTAGGCAGACGTGTACCAATGAACACTCACAGTTCGCCGGTATGTTTAGGTCCCATGTAATAGCGAGCCTATAGCCACTAACTGGGCACAAACCCGCGAGCTGCTACTGAGAATTTTACAGAAAAACCCAATAACACTTTGCTCGACCCGGGAATCGAACCCAAGAGCTCTAGCGTAGCAGTCGCGCTTAGGACCACTAAACTATCGAGGCAGTATATCTTTGCACTCAATGTAACTTAATTAGAGAGAATTACCACAATTAAGTTATATTGAGAAGCGAACTATTTCACTTCAAAATAATTTAGGTAACACTGATTGATTTAAAGCGATTAAACGCTTAATTTAATACGGTTAAGAAGAGAATTTTCACAGCTATTCTCTGAATGACGTTGAGTACCGTGAAAACAATCTCAAGATATAAAAATTCTAGACCAAGTTCTAGTCGCAGAGCTTAGATAAGTTTAAGTTTTATAGCATTTGCAGTCCTTCCATGAAAATCCTTGATCAAGTAAAACTCGTAAAGATTGCATTTCCTTACTGAGTGTTTGTTTGGCGAAAGTAAACGAATTAAAGGCCCGGCTGCACTGGAGCGAACAACTTGCGAATGCGGTTGCGGTAAAAGCCCATATAAATTAGGGATAGTTGCTATCCACGTTGGTTTAGATCTAGGATTGCTACACATTGAAAAAATGTGTGTAGGACGAAGGAATTTGAAATTTACTTTTTATACTGGCTTTAGCTTTGGTTCTGGATACTAATGGTGCTGTATTTTGTATATTTATCTTATTTTTGTTCAACAGTAAAAGGTATAACGGAGTGAAAATCAGTACAATCCATTTCTATCAGTAAAGTCAACCTATGTGGATCGACTGCAGTATCTGGCAGTACCCGCGCCCGCGAATTGCCGACTCCTGTGTGACCCAGCTAATAAAAGGCACGACTGTTTGCCATAATTATACCATAAAAGTCATCAATGAAGAGTTGAAGTCATATTAATATCATTGATCATCTATTTTTTTTTATTATTATTTTAGCTTCCATGTAAAAACAAAAAAAAACCAAACCTTTCGTTTCCAATAATCGACCCCATAACACAAACCTATATATTTTTCTGCCCAAAAAAGCTACCGGCCCCATTTATATTTTACGCCACCCCACTATGCAATGATAAGCAATAACCATCAATGGCTAAACCAATAAAATTTAACTAGCAAATACTTTCCCATTTCCCTTTAATCTCTAAGGCCGTGTTTACTTCTTTTGAAGGAAGCATCTCAAGGGCTGTGAAAATTTTCTCCAATACGAATTCAACTTTAGCTTCGAAAGTTTAAAGTTCATTTTGATTCGTGGTGGTGGGACTTGATAACATGCCAAACGCAGACAATCAATAAGTTTATTTGGCTTCAAAGGTATTGGAGGAAGCCAGAAGGTCCGTGTTAGAAGGAAATGCGGAGTTTTGAGTGATTTGCTTTCTCTGTTTTTGCAAGAATCAGCTTTCATTTTCATCATAATCAACTTTTTTATAGACTTCTTTACGTAAAAACTTCCTCGTGATTTCCTGAAATTTGAAACGTTATAAGTGTTTTTTGCTTAATTTATGTATGTATGTGTATGTGTGTTTATATATTTGTAAACGCACCCACGATACAGGAGAAATTCCTGGTGCTAGGCAACGAAATTTGGGGTGCTGGTCAGAAAACCTCCACGCGTGCCGTCGGCTGCTTGTCCCTCCGGACACGTCTTGAGGGAACGGCAGCTGGCTGGCCGGTGCACCCTGGGCGCGGGTAGTGATCTTCCCTGAGGAATGGGAAGAGATTCCTATTCTTTGGGGAATGTCACTGCTCGTGGCCAATATTCTGACGGGCGGGGTCCGAGGACGGACCAAGGGCGTTTCTCCGCGTGTCCCTCTGATCAGCAGAGGGCACAGCGGAGGAGTGAGGACGGGCTCGGCGTGCACTCACTCTGCCACCGAGCAGACAGAGAGGAGGGTGGTCCTTCTCTGTCACCGTCGTACATCGTAACCCCATATCGGAGTGTCGTGGATCATGTCTCGCGGCTTCGATTGGCACCGAGGGTCTTGGCTTAACCGCCCGGACCGCGAGGTAGAAACCCTCTATAAAAAGTCACCCCGAATCCCAAGCGGCGGCGCACCGTGACGGGATGTATGGCTGACGGGCGTCCCTATGGGACATCAGTCGCTAGTGCGAACCACTAGTTTTTTGGTTGGATGGTTGGAACATTTTCTACTCGTGGGATTAAATATGGATATGTCATACAAAACTTTGGAAGGAGGGAGAGGGGATGCTGAGTCGGAGTCCGACTCGACCCCCTGTGTGGTGAGTGTGGGAAGCTCAGGGAGCTCCCACCGCGAAATGGGTGGGCCGCCCGGGAAGTTCTTCCGGAAGCGGCCCAGACCGGAGGACCAGGCGTCCTCCGAAGGCGAGTTGGCCTCGGCTCGCAAGATCCCCACCAGCAGGCGCGGTGGGGTCCAAGAGCGGGGCCCACTGAGGGTGACTGCCCGGAGGAGACCGGCGACGCCTGTCGCTGAAGGGCAGCACCTGAGAGGGAACAGCGGCAGCGATGTGGTCCAGCCGGACACATCGGGTGACGAGGCGGGTGCACCTGGCGGCTCTGAGGAGCGGAAGGCCAGGTTCATGGTGGCCGTAAAAGAAGCGGTTGCGAGCGTGGCTCGCAAGAAAATGAAGGGCAGCAAGTCCCGGGCCATGGAGGAGGCTGCGGCCACCATACTGGCGGAGGCGGAAGCCAGTTTTGCGGGGGAGGTCCCGCAACTTCGGGCGGAGGTGGCTCGCCTATCGGCCGACATGGAGCTCCTGATGGCGGAGAACAGGAGGCTCCAGGCGGACCTGGCTGAGCTCCGCGGGACCGGCTCCCGCCAGGCGCCCAAGACGGCGGGCCAGGGAGGCCAGCCCGTGCCAGTGGAAAACCAGGTGCTGAACCTGGTTCAGCGGGAGCTGGCTGCCTTCCAGGCACGGTTCTCCGTCCTGGAGGGTATAGTGTTGCGCCCCCCTCTGGCGGCGAGCGGTACGGCCACGGGCGGCAAACGGGCCTCCTACGCGGCCGCCGCGTCTGTGCAAAGGCCGGGTAACCAGCCTCCCAGCAGGGCTGGGCCGAACCCTGCGGAACCGGCTCCGGCAAAACCGGCGCCGGCGAAAAATGCGGTGCCCTCGAGGAGGGGCAAGGCGGCGTCCCAGCCACCTCCACCCCCTCCGCCCCCTAATCCCAATCCTCCGGCCGCGGAAGCCGAATGGCAAGTGGCCGGGGCAAAGGAGAAGGGGCGCAGGGCGGCCAGGTCGGCCAGAGCGGCTACGAGAAGGGCGGAGGAGCGGCGGCGACGCGGTGAGCGCAAAGCCGCGGCTAGGCTTCGCGCTCCGAAATCCGCGGCTGTAGTGATCACGCTACAGCCGGAGGCGGTGAAAAAGGGCGTGACCTACGCGGCGGTGCTCACCAGGGCCAAGGCGGCAATCGATCTCGGCGAGCTGGGGATCACGGCCCTCCAGCTTAGGGTTACCGCAACTGGGGCCCGAATGTTGGAGATCCCCGGCGCCACCAGCGGCCCGTCCGCAGACGCTCTGGCTGAGAAGCTAAGAGCGTCCTTAGATGCGGACGAGGCCCGAGTGTCCAGGCCCGTCAGATGCGCAGACCTGCGCATTCTGGGTCTGGACGACTCAGTCACCGTGGAGGAGGTGGTGGCCGCCGTCGCCAGGACGGGCGGATGCCTTGCCGAGGAGGTCAAGGCAGGCACCATCCGCCCGGAGCGCTCGGGCATGCAGACCATTGTGGTCAGCTGCCCAGTGACGGCGGCTAAAGTCATTGTTGGGGGGGGGCGCTTGCTGGTGGGCTGGGTTTCGGCGCAGGTTAGACTGCTCGAGCCCAGACCCCTGAGGTGTTTCCGTTGCCACGTGGGGAAACACGTGGCATGTCGGTGCGCCTCGGAGGTGGACCGCAGCGCCCTTTGTTTCCGCTGCGGTCAGCCCGGTCACAAGGCCGCGGCTTGTGATGCCCCGCCGCACTGCGACGCATGTGCGGGGGCTAACAAGCCGGCCGATCACCGGGCTGGGGGCAAGGCCTGCGCCGTACCCGCCAGGACCGGGGGAAGGCCCCGCACCGCCGCCGCCGCCGCCGCCGCCGCCGCTAACGCCGCCACCGTCGCCGTGGCCGCACCCGCAGCCGCCGCTGACACCGCGTCCGCCGGCGCAATGGATTGCCAATAACGGCACCATTGCGCCACCCGCAGGCGGATACCGTAGACACGGTCTGCGGGCGGTGAGCAATGGGTAGCTCACCGTCCGTACGTTATTAACTAACGACGGACCGTGTCGACGGCGCGTCCATGTTCCGCGCACAGAGGTGTCAGCCACTGGAAGGGGCCACTAAGGGCCAAATGCCTGCCGGGGCTGCGGGTTGTTCGAAAGAGATACCGCGCCCCCGGAACGCAAAGGGCACATGAAGGAACATAGATGGTTTTTAGTCAGTAAAAGTCTGACACTCCCTCCCGCCCCGCCCTGGACGGGGGGGGTCATTTGATGATTTTACCATCTCTAAAAAAAAAAAAAAAAAAAAAACAAAAAAAAAAAAAAAAAAAAAAAAAAAAAAAAAAAAAAAAAGGCAACGTAAATGTATCTTCTACATCTCTTGATCACTGACATTGGTTAAGGAAAAACATTTTGAGGGATCCTTATCTACAAGTATTATCAAGAAATACAACCACTGGAAGTACTCAAGCAATTTCTAAAAATCTTTCACTGATAAAATGCTACAGTTTTCTCAAATACCTTAAGATATAAATTTTAATGATGAACTTAACTTCTACACTTACGAAGTGGTGGGTAGGTGCTAGTAATAAATGTAAGTCTCGATTGATGAATAAGCCTGGCTGTCAATGCTCGCATTTTTTTACAGTGGGACAATTATAATAGGCTTATATTTAGAGATAAATAGCAATAGGCTCGCTCACATTACATAGGACCTAAATATACCGGCGAACTGTGGGTGTACATTGCTACACCTCTACCTAACCCTTTGGTGAATACAAGCGTGATAGTGTGTGTGTAAAAAAAAGAAAGAAAGTAAAAGAGAAAAATTCGACGCTGAAGAGCTAAATCATGTGAAAGTGTGAAAGAGATACGCATATATTTCTAAGAGAACCAGATATAGCATTGGAATGACATAGACGCGTCTCGAAGATATCAAAGCATAAAACTCCGCATCTGTTGCAAAACGTGTCTACGTTTTGACGTGACAAGACTGAGACCAGACAGGGGGGCGACATGTTTGATGACAGATCGTGTCATGAGAGTCTTTTATCGATACTGAGTTCGCGCCATTTCTCTCTGTAGACTAGAAATATACCCTTTATCGATGTATAAGTCTAGGCCGTAGAATCGTATAGAAATGGATCAAAAGGCCAATTGCCAAAATCTAGTCGTAAGCTCATCTCAGTGACAATAAATGTCAAAATCTTTAAAAAAGTATAGGTAAAGTAGAGACATTTTGGACAGTTTGAGACTGAGATTAGATGGCGATCGTTCCTAAAAATAATATACTAGAATTGCCTCCTTGATCTAAGTGCTGTACTTTACGCATAAGCTTATTCTGATCACATAATTACTTAGGTACTTTTATGTATTGCCTATCCAAAAAATAGGGCTGTCGTAAATTTTCTATGCCACGATGATACATGATATTGATCGATTACCGTAGCTTTCGGACGCCTTCAACACCAGAGGCATCACTCGCGCGTTACCAGCCCTTAAAAAAACCATTTAGTCCCATTTTAAAGAACCCCATACTGTAGCCCCTTGGGAAAACCTCGGCAGGGATTCAACTGTCGAGGCGTGACGATGATCGAACTAAAATGTATACTCACGACTACAAGCCTTGCCTTTCCTACGTTTCGCGCCCTAAAAATTGGTATTTCATCGCTTCTTTCGAATATATTACACCTCTTCTGTCGACTTTTCGTACCGGACAAATACATCTGTCACCGCCAAAGCCGCCGACACAATCTGTTCGCGCAACTGCCTTGCAGAACGGTCGCCAGAGCTGAATCGCCAGTGTGTCGTATCTTGAGGATGCTCAATACTCTCCTGACGGCCAACCCGGAATGTGATGTGTTTGCGGACGAATGGAGTAAAATTAAGCGCGTATGTCTGATGTTCTGTGAGAGGCAGTATGCAAGGGTGTCCACTGTTCCATGTTAGTAAGTAGTGAATAGTTGTTTATGATTGTATTGTCTGAATTGTATAGTTTTTGTTTTGTTTCTATGTTAATTAATGTAATTGGTGCTATGCCGTGTTAATTAACTATAAATAAATAAATAAATTGTTAAATAAATTGTTAAAAAATTAGTATAATTACAATGTGATCCTTTAGTTTACAGGCAACTTTGCACAATTTCAGAGAGACTTTACTCGATTTAAATCGTCAACTCGATACTCTATACGCGTCCCTAGTACGCGTGCGCCATTTAGACTTCATTTCTTTTCTGTGCACGGCAACGTCACATATTTAAAATTTTGCAAATATTTAAAAAATGCCTAAAAGTAGTGCTAAAGAGAAGATTATATATTATCAAGAGAAAATAAAAAAAATGTAAATAAAAGCAAGAAAAAACGTCACATACGACGTCCTTTGGATTCGTCAGATCATCGAACTTCACTGAAGTTCGTTTGATCATCTATTATAAAAGTTTCACTTCTAAACATTCTTCACTCTATGCTCCAGACAAATAATGCGGTGCTAATGATGTTTCACTATCTCCTAATGTAACAGTAGATATACATTACATAGATATATGTAAGTACGTGTAGGATTCCGATTACGTTCGCAAATTACATACTAACTAACATAAACATTGGTACTCGGCACAAAGGGCAAGTGTACGCCTTTATCAAAACATTGTTAGAATTAGCATTTGGGTTGTAAATACACTATTTAGGAACCCTACTTAATTGTGACCCTTCGCTTCTCGTGTATGAGATTTCGGGTTAGATAACGGGCATGTACCAATGTTAGTTTTTCAATTTATACATGTAGGTACTTTCTATGTTTATCTTGAAGGTTACAGGAAGAAAAAGTTCTTAGGTGGAAACTTGGTCTTAATTAAGTAATTCAAGTCTGTAATTGCCAATCCGCCTTATGCAAGCTTGGTGATCAATTATCGTAATTTCTTTGTATGAGAAGAGGCCTTTGGCCTGCAGTAGGGCAATAATAGGCAGGTTTGTAAACTCTTCGCATATCTGCTAGTACGGCAGTGAAAAAGATAAGGGAGTTTTTTTTTTTTTTTTTATAGACGGGAAATCATCAAATAACTTCCCCCGCCCTGGGCGGGGCGGGAGGGAGTGTCAGACTTTTACTGACTAAAACCCGTCTATGTTCCTTCATGTGCCCTTTGCGTTCCGGGGGCGCGGTATCTCTTTCGAACAACCCGCAGCCCCGGCAGGCATCGGCCCTCAGTGGCCCCATCCAAGTTTGCTGACATCTCTTTGAGGCGCGCGTGGAACACGAACGCGCCGTCGACACGATATGATAAGGGTGTGCGCTAACAGGCTTTGCATAGAGAGGGTTCTGGCGCGGTTTTTTAAGAAGAAACGGAATCCTCTCAATGTTGCTAATGGTATCTACCGAGGTAGTTTTAGATGGTAAAAATCCCACACACCCCGGTCTCATCCTTAAAGACCTTTAGAAGTTTTCCCCACGAAAAGAAAAACAAGGGCTAACTTGTTTTCTTTTTCGTCTCGTAATTAGGTATTAGGATCACAATTCCCAGGATCAGTCAATTAATCTTAAGGAATCAATCCCAAGAATTAGGGACTAAATACAATTATTCAGCTCAATTCAGCTTCTGTCCATATAAAACACTATTAGCCTTATAAGCGTGAAGATGAGACAAACACAAAAACTTTCGCCTTTATAATATTAGTGTGATAAGTGTAAAGTCCCTAAGTATTTCCGTAAACTTTAGACTTTTTGGGGCTTTCAGGTCGGTCGGCTTTCTATCCTAAAATATTATGCTCTATTTTTTGAGACCGACTGACATTCAATTTGATTATTATGTCTGAATATGATGAAGGATTTTTCTTATGCCAAATTTATTATGTGTAAGGAATATTATCATCATCCAATTTTACCTCATTTGAAGTATGGGTACATAGTATGGTTTAATTTAAGATTACATTTTGCCTGCGACTTCGTCCGTGAATCTATCGGTTAGTGCGGATGTAGACGGATTCAAATCCAGTTTATGTCCTTATGTAGGTCTCCGCCACTGTTTTGTCAAAATTTATTATGATTGGTTCGGCGCATTAGCCATGACGAAGTTACAAATATACAGATAGACTGACTTGATTCTTTCAACAATTAGACATAATTATTTTTTACTGGCGTCTGCCTGCAAAGTATGCTTAGACTTTAGAATAAAACGAAAGTTAGTTGCGTCTAGAACGGAGGGTTATGTCGGACTTTAAAATTATTCCAGAGGATCACAAAAAACAGGAACAGTGACCCATGAGTAGATAGGTAAGAATTAAGGTACGCACAGATACAGGCTTCTGTTAGCAGCATCTCCCGTCTACCGTTTAAATAACGTATTGTTGCCGCCCCAGTGATATATCGACGTATATATCACTGGGGCGGCAAGTAGGAAAGTCCTCATTGCAAGTTCCTCTTTTGCAATTTCTCAAAAATTGTCTTTTTTAGTTCAGTCAGTATTTCATTAAGCATGCGACTTGTATAATGCTGTCTGTAAGGCTAGATCAAAATCCATAAGTGTGCCAAATGTCACATAGTTCCGTGCAGCCGTTTCAGCGTGAAAGAGTAACAACCATCGAGCCATCCATTCATCCACCCATCCTTACAAACTTCCACGATTTTAACAGTAGTAAGGATCGTACAAAGTCGGATGAACAAAGATTGCATGTTGCGGAGATGAGAATGTTGAGATGGATGTGTGGTGTGACCAGAATGGATAAGGTAAGGAATGAGTATATTAGAGGAAGTTTGAAAGTAGCGCCAGTGACAGAAAAGTTGAAAGGGAACCGTTTGTCTTGGTATGGACATGTGAAGAGGAGGGATGAGACGCATGTGACCCAAAAAGTTATGAATGTAAATGTGGATGGATGTAGAGGAAGAGGGAGGCCAAAGAAAAGATGGATGGATTGTGTGAAGAATGATATGAAAGAGAAGGGAGTCAGTGATAGTATGACGGTTGACAGGTTGGCATGGAAGAAGAAAACATGTTGCGCCGACCCCAAATAAAATGGGAAAAGGGCAGGAAGATGATGAAGGATCGTACAAAGTTCAACATTAAACCTTTTGCCTTTAGAAGTTAATTAGTAACCCTAAAAGTATAATTTCATAAATTAGACGTCACTATATTGTAGCCAACCCTTTTATTTTTTACAAGAAAACTTTTTTAAAGGTTATGAATTTCTGTAAGATTTATAACTTAATAAACATTGTTAAGGAGGGGAAGTAGATTTGTTATTATGTACCTAAGAGGAGAAATTACAAGGTTGTAAATGTACTGAATGAGAAATAATTAAGATTGCTGTATTTATTTTGACATCGGCGAAAGAAAACATCGTGAGGAAACCTGGACTTGTATTCTGTGGTTGATGCTCGTGCTTTCTCTGCTAAGAGGCCTTTATGCTGCAATGGCATACTTAGATACTTCTAATTTATACTGATGGATATACAGGAAAAATTTTTAAGCAGTGCGTAAATTTTGCCATAATAAACTTCAACACGTTTTATTAAACACGTATATTTTATTTTGATATGTCTTAGTACTAAAAAAAAAAGTTATCGCTTAAGGTTTTTAAGTAAACATGTTTACTTAAAAACCATATTTCATTGTCACTCAGCGCTAGCGCATTCCCCACCCCCTCACCCCAGCCATGCGCCCGGGCGGCGGCGGCGGCCGCGAGTTTTCATTGATAGTATGGCGAATAGATTATGTCCTGGATGTTTTGCTTATTTCAAACTCGGATAAGGATGAAATTTTTTTAATTTTTTTTTTTAACTAAATACGGAAATGTGTTCTATTACTGACACTGAACTACCAAAAAAAATTTACGCACTGGTTAAAAACTTATCCTGTATAGTTGTGTAGTAGACTTCTTATTAATTTAATTATATTTCTATTTAAATGAGATGAATTGCCTGACCAATTAATAAATTAATGAATGAAGAGATTTGTTTATTGGAAAACTTTAATAGCTACTTCTTACGATCAGCGGAAACTAAACAGTACAATACTTGAGCAGTTTTTATTAATTAATTAAAAATGAACTAATAACTAACAGAAATACATTCAAAAATTGTGTACAAGATTTCCAAGCGAAATTATAAATCTTGGACACAACTTTTCAACTTTATACGTAATGAAATACAGTCCATAATCAATTAACAAATTAAAACAAACTTCAATACACGCAATCACGCTTCTACTAAACTAATGTGACGTAAAATAACCGCATCAACAAATATTACATAGTATATAGGAGTATTACGAGAGGAAAATGTTGCGTACGTGTATAAAATAACTAAAATCTGAAGCTACATAGTATCGAAGAAAACATAAATAATCTTTACTAATATTATGAAGAGGTAAGATTTGTTTGTTTGTTTGTAACGAATAGGCTCCAAAAATACTGGACCGATTTTAACCATCACTTCACCAATAGATAGCTAAGTTATTTCTAAGTAACATAGTCTATATAACATCACGCTACGACTCACAGGAGCGGAGCATTAACCAAAGAGGTAACGTAATGCGGCTGAAATAAGCCACGCGAACTAAGTCGCGGGGAAGAGCTAGTGTTTTCATATTTTTGCTTCCCAACTTTTGGGGTGCCGACGTACTCACGGCGACTATGTATATTAATATAAAGCTATATACACCAGTATCAGTTAACCTCGTATCTTATGGATTTTTCGTGCAGTGAGATATCAGTTTATAGTGGAAATGGTATAGTTTGGTAGGTTTTTGTGTGTGCAAAAGACTTCATCGTGATTGAGTTTGTTACTATGAGTGATCACTTTGGGATAATTTTTTTTTTTTCAATACATTGTAGAAGAGATATCGAGGCGTAGCATATAAGCGTAGTTTCAGCACATTATACTTACTGGACCTAAAACTTTTTTTTGAAGGGGGGAAGTCATCAATTAGCTATAATACTTCTTCTGCTCTGGGCAGAGTGGAAGGGAGTGTCGAACTCTTACTTACTAAAACCTAACCGTGTTATTTCTAATGCCCTTTGCGTTCCAGGGCCACGGTGATTCTTTCGAGCAAATTCTGCAACACTGGCATTCACTGGCCCTACTACGCCAAGTACGGACCCACAGCGTTGGAAATTTTCGCCGCGTATTTAAGAAAAACTGACCAAGAACACCACAAACAAAAAAAAATGTATGGGGATCTAAGACACGTGTCTTGTTAGATCCCCATACATTTTTTTTTGTGTAGTTGCCATTTACATTCTCTGTAAATATTTCAAGTGTTTACCTATTACAGTTTAATAGATACAGCCCTGTGACAGACGGTT
Source organism: Caradrina clavipalpis (assembly GCA_932526535.1). Taxonomy (NCBI): domain Eukaryota; kingdom Metazoa; phylum Arthropoda; class Insecta; order Lepidoptera; family Noctuidae; genus Caradrina; species Caradrina clavipalpis. The sequence goes on from OW052096.1 coordinate 2,270,495, forward strand.
GGACGGGAAGACAGCAGAATCTTAGTAATATGGTCCGGTATAGCACTCTTTAGGTACGAAACTCTAAAAACAGCTAGTAAAATCTTACATGTTGATGTCCTTTGGACATACTTTAGTACATAAACAGTAGGCATTAACGTAATCCTTCTCGTTTTATTATCTGCGTCCGTTGGTGAACATCTGGTACCTAAAGACAAAATTCAGACAGCAAACTGCCAAGAAAAAGAAAAACTATTATTAGGCGCCTGTGCCACCACCGGCGATTAGCGAGGAGCGATGTTTGTGATTCCGCTAGTTTTGTCACTGGGCGAAAGTCATCATCATCATCATTATATCAGCCGCTGGACGCCCACTGTAGGGCATAGGCCTCCGCCATAGATTTCCAAAAGGACCGGTTGGAAGCGGCCTGCATCCAGCGTCTTCCTGCGGTCTTAATAAGATCGTCGGTCCACCCTATTGGTGGACGTCTTACGCTTCGCTTAAAGCGCTCGGCAAATGTAATAGTAAAAAAATAAAGTGAGTAAGCAGCAACTAGATTCAATATTATACTCTTTTTCTTGAAAATTACGTTTAAAAGTTCCATGTAATGGTCTAAATGAAATAAATGAGCGTCCGGTGATTAATCGCATCACGAACTCGCTCATGTTTTATGGTACATCTTAACTTCTACGCGAATCGAAAGTCTCGGGCAGAAGCGAATTTACAAACACGTTTTGACAACACGGCTGGCGCAATGGCTGAGCGATTATATCTGCTGCTGAACAAATATTTGTAGATCTACAGATAGTTCCTCCGGGTCTGACTGTTTATATGTAAGATTGGACCCAAATTACAGGAGAAATTGGGTCCGTTTACAAACATTCAACGTTTAAAACTAAAACCTGATTTTACAACCTAGCGACGAGTTCAATGTCCTCTCCGCAAAACTTGAAGTTGATTACACAATAGCAACAGCTGAATATTATCCATTCTCGCGAAATCTTGTCTACCAAATATGTTTTGCGTCCAACTAAGTGAGTGCCGAAAACTTCAATCATAAACTTTCCCGCAGCCCAAAAACTAGATAATAACATCTTTCTAATAATATTAGGCACACCCACGTCTCTTCTCCAGTAGCCAAAGTTTGGAAATAGGTTTCTAGTTGGACATTGTAAAGGGTGTTTGCATAATCTGTTCACACAGAGGGATAGTTGACACTCTGCCTTGAGTAAATGTTTGGTGGAGCGAAACGATTTGCATATACGCGTGTTGAGTAACCAATATTAATTATATCAGTCTATTATTAACCTAATCCAGGGCAAAGCCCTCTCCTTATACAGAGAAATCACGAGCAGTAATTGCTATGCTTTTTCAAGGCGGATTAGCGATTTCAGATTTTAGTAAAATGTAACTCCAAGTTTTCTAGTGATGATTTCCTTAACCGATGTCAGTGATGTCTTATATAAATATATAATGATATTTATATATGTAAGTCATTTATTTATGGTCAATACATGATAAAATTAGTATACAACAGTACATGAACAGTTTAATAAATTAACCGTCAAAGGTCACAAAATATTATATTATCATATTTATATTGAAGAAGTCACATTGGTACTTGCTTCGGTTTCTTTCAACTGATATTAACTATGACATCTCCAATAACTTTTAGGATTTCTTGGTTATATGATATTCACTCACTAAATATTACCTATCAAATAGTTGTATAAGGTAAAATTTTAAAACTATCACCTAATCGAAACTGATATTATAAAGAGAATAGATTTGTATTCTTGTTTATAATGGTAAAACTTAAAAACTACTTAACCGATTTTATTTATTTTTTCATCTGTGGAAAGCTACATTATCAGCGAATAACATAGTCTATATTTCATTTGCAATAATTTTGAGGATCCGTAAAAAAAATCCACGCGGCCAAAAGCTGTAACGAATTACTGGGAAGGCCTACTCAATTATGTAAAAGTTTAACCGTTTGAAATTCATCCAGTACATCCAATACTTCAATCAAGTATTGATAGCGCTTAGCATGTCTGAGTTTGGCATCGAACCGAACGTGTTTGCCGTTGTCAAAGTTCGTAAGCGTCGAGAACAGCGAGAACAAACGTGTCAAGAGTTACTCGTCGTGTACTTGGCATAATTACATCCGAAATACGAGATGTTTTGTTTGTCTATGACTGCCTCGTTAGCCTAGTGGTCTTAGAGGTCTTAGGTCCAATTCCCAGGTCGAGCAAAAAGTGTTATTGGGTTTTTCTATGAAATTCTCAGTAGCAGCTCTGAGTTATGATTTGTGCCCGGTTATTGGGAATGGCTCGCCCCCTGTTACAGGGGACTTAAAAACATACCGGCGAACTACGGGTGTACATCGGTTAAACCTCTGACTAACGCTTCGGGGAATACAGGCGTGATGGTATGTTATGTTATCTTGTTTGTTTCTTTTTACACACAATAACATTAGATAATTAAGTAATATTAGCATTTGCCTGTGGCTTCGTCCGCGGATGTCGTTTTTTTTTAATACGTTGCCCCACACTAGTATCAAATCGAACCCACGACATGCAGCGCAGCAGTCAATCGCTCAACCACTGCACCAACCATAATAACATAAGCATTAACCTCTAACAACGAGAGGTCACGATTGGCGCAGTGGTTGACGAATTGACTGCTGTGGTGTATGTCTCGGGTTCGATTGCCACACGAAACAAACATTTGTATAGCCTACAGGTACTTTTCCAGAGCTGGTTGTTTGTGTATGTGAATTTATGTTACGATTTGTTTTGTGTTATATGTTTGTAAAGGCATCCATGATAGAATAGAGTATATTTATTTGACAGAAACATGGTACATGCACAGAGGTGTTAACATTATATGTATAGAGCTGCATGTGTTTACTGTTGCAACAGAATGCAAAGTTAGAGTTATAATTAAGAATTAAGACTAAAACACAGGAGAATTTCTAGTATGTGGCAACGTTTTATGAAAACAAACAAAAACATGAAGAAGATACGTTTACATAAACGTTTTATAAAACTTTACTCCTTATTGTAATTACACTAAAGGTTAATATTACACTCGAAAAAGCAAAAATAAAACAAACAAGTTTTAAAAAACTGCATAGGTACCTACAAAGTTTAAAGAAAAGCATAGCTTCGTATAGCAGTGTGGTAGGTAGCACAGTTGGCTGAAATGTATTATTTACCACAACGCGTTGGGGTCTGACTGTCTGTGCCGACTGCGCATGCGTACAACGTTTATAGTGAGGGGACGTCGCGAGCCGGCGGTAAAATGACGATGCGGTAAATGTCGGTAATATTCATAAAGTATTTTTTTATTAAAAAAAAAATCATATAGTAACCGTTATTATTTCACGATAAATAAAAAGCAATGTAGACAATTAGCTCTTTCCAAAAAAAGAAAAACAAAATGGAGTCATATCAACAAACTCAATAACTGCTGCTATTTTTCAAATGCTATATTGCAAGAGAAGCGGCCTTTGTCCTGCAGTGTGACAGTTGTAGGCTGGTATATTATAATATTATTATATTGCAAACCTACGCTCTAGGAATGCGTGTATTCAGAAAATATTTGGGTAAGCTAATATGGTTCTTCAGCAACATAAACTACAACAACAAGTATTCATCAAACAAATGAATATCTACTCTCTCAGCATAACGTAAGTGACAATAAAAAAATAATTCAAGAACATATTTTGTAGTAAAAAAAACTGACTTTTTAACTACTTAACTGCCCTTCTCTAATGTATTCCATAAACAAAAGCAAAACGATTGTTTGTACCTTGTCAAAGTCAACATCATAAACAAAATTACCGCCACCGATTACCGATGTATTTTTACCGGGAAACGTCACTAGCCCGTCCCTATTTCAGTCGAGCAGGGTAGTTCGCGGTCGTACGGTAGTGGCCGCACCCGCCTCCACTTCCCTCCTTAAATATTCCGCATTGCATCTCATATCACTCATCAATATCGAACTTAAAAATGCAATTACCAAAAAATTGCAAGTGACGCGTCCTTGACTAGTGTTTCGAACAAAAGTGCGAGCGATTTTGACACATGTGGCAGAGGGGAATAAGATTCAATACCGCTTGGCACAAGCCGGGATAGTTCGGTGAAAAACAGCCCTTTGTGCGTCGGAATGACACGGTGAGTTTCTGTGTCTAATTTTAATACGCTCCAGGTATATTATGTGTGTAAAAATGAAGCTTTTTGTGGTGAAATGTGTGGAGTTTTTCAGCTATAGAAGATATTTTTGTTGGTTTCTATTTCTGGATGTTAAAGGTCCTACTTTCTTAGTTTAAAAGTTTGGTTTGAGACTTTTAGTGAGACTTGCATTTACTTATAAGGAGAGTTCCGCGCAATTTTGAATACTTTCTGAGCATTGATACTTATTGTACACAATCGGCGACCAGTTTATTAAATTAATTAAATCTATTTTTTATTCACGGAGCCATGTCATTGAACTCTGCATGGATGTAGACCAGAACTTTTGCCAAGCCTCATTTATTACATATTTCAATTTATTACATCATACAGCCTATATCTTATACAGTAAAAAACTTATAACTTACCTATTTCTTATTAATCTTCTTTTTTTTTATAAATTCTTCTATACATGGCCAGTATTGTAACCTTTTCAAATAACGAATGTAACAGGCATTTAAGAAAGGTTAATGCTGCTAAAAATAAAAAATAAACATGAAACAAGAGCTCTTTAGTGGCGACATCCCCGTGCAGCTATTGAAAATACACTTTTGGTTTTAAGTGAGTACCTGCTTATGATTTTAGGGTTTTATGATTTGTGATTTCGTGGACACGATTGGTTGCCTATTTTACTTACCATTTAAATATAGAATAGGAGGAAAAAAAACGTTTTAAGATATAGTCAGGTTAGTCCATGGAAGAAATGGAATGAAGAAAATCTAGATGTTATTTTAATTATTCTAGGTAAGTCTAAGCTTTACAAATTAATGTCTACATTCCAATTTAGTCTTTGTTATGATTGAATAAGGACTACTAGGTCTTGGCAGATTTCCACAAATAACTACAATTTTCTATATTCTTAGAGCTTTTCTACTTATCGGAAGAATCTACCCGTCCATTATTGTACAAACTCCTGCATAGCATAAAAAAAAATACAGTTGAAGGTACCTGCTATAAAAAAGATATAAAAAACGAGGAAGCTAAATATTCAATGCTCCTGTACATTTTAAACTGACATAAAACTTTAAACCTCTGCAAAATCGCGTCGGCACCGCGGCGTCTCCGCCCACAGTGCCCACCCATACATTCATAGCACTACGTGTAACATTATGCGTTTTTCCCTGGCATGGTGCCAGCCTACGATGCCATGAAACCAGGCCATTGTTCACGGATTAAGAGAATGGCTTACCAAACTAGTAAATTTTCTGGATTTTTTAATATTGCCCAATCAAGTGTTATTGGGTTTTTCACCACTACATACCATTATTATACGGTATTTCCCGAAGGGTTAAGCAGAGGTGTACCAATGTACACCCACAGTTCGCCGGTATGTTTAGGTCCTTTGTAATAGAGGCCGAGGCTATTATCATTAACCGGGCACGAGTCTTAACTCCGAGCTGCTATTGAGAATTTTATAGGAAATCACAGTAACACTTTTTGCTCGACCTGGGAATCGAACTTTAGCGCTTAGGACTACAAGGCTGGCGAGGTAGTTTATTGGGTTTCTTCCATTGGGAATTTCTCAGTAGCACCCCGGAGTTTAAAAGTTGGTGGTGTGACATCCCCGTGTTTCGAAAAATCCCGTAAAGCCATTGGCCCCGGCTGTCCTTCATAGATCTTTGGTAGTCGGTACCCCAACATATTTGGGAAAAGGCTAGGCAGTTATTTTTTATATTTAATATCGCTGAAGTCGGTAATTGCTTAAGTTAATGTAGTGTCGGCGGTTATTCTGCGGGGGTAATAAAATGTCCGTATTATTGGGGTGAGGGGTGCCTAACTTACGTTATGTTGGTCGACTTTGCTTATGTGGGGCTAGAAGGAAAGAACATGAAAAATTAAGGAGTAGGTATTATAAAGTACTCACTGTTATTTCTGTTTGGTAATATAGGTAAAACCTTGAACGAGTACTTGTGTGTCGGTATGTAGGTATTGTATTTTGTGTTCGGGTGAGAAGTGGCATTAGGCTCTCGCACTATTACATGGGACCCAAACATACCGGCGGACTGTGTGTGTACCTACATTGGTACACTTCTGCCTAACCCTTTAGGTAATACAGGTGTGGTGGTATGATGGGTGAGAAGTATATCGTTCGATCCCCCCCAGTTCTACAAGGAAAGCCAGCAGCGCTTTGAGGTTACTGTTGATCTCTTGGAATCCTGGGTTGTCGAAGTACCACCTTGCCGTACCGTCGTTCCGTGCGCTTGCCGTGCTTACCGTAGTACTTACTCTTTAAGTAGCGGCATCAAGGGAGTAGAAAAGGACATAGGCTATTGTCCCGTCTTCCTATGCAAATGCTGCATAATGAACGGTCTGTTACTCCTATGACAAAGTGGTGGTCATGATATGTAAGTGTATTAGCATATTAGCTGTAGCCTGCAACTTCGTCCGCATCAATGTTGATATAATGAGTAAGGATAACAATTTATTTATGCCATAAAACATAACACTTGGCAATACTGCACCTTTAAGCCAGTGAAATAATTTTGGTATTCGGATCACTACTTCCATAGATGACCTCGTAAGGTTGGTATACACTTAAGCGGGTCGGCCTATTCGATTCGGCATTCTCAATAGAACCTTTGATTACATTGTATTGACGATGTCGAACCGATTGCGCCCCTACGCTTATTAGTTTAGGTGAATTTTTGTAACACTGTGAAGAGTTCTTTCTTCAAATATTTAAAGAAAGTTAAAGTTTTGTCGCAGTACTTACGTATTGCGCATCCAGTTTTGCAGTTCCAAACTCTTGTAACAAAATTCGTACTAAAATGTAGAGATATTAAAAATCTACAAATTTTTTTTAGGTCCTCTGCCTAACCTTTCGGTGAATACAGGCGTGATGGTATGTATGTATATGTTCTTGTAGGTCAGGATTCTTTATGACCTACGTAACAACAAATTGATAGCCCATTATCTAACAGGTAAATAGTCCGTTAACCCTAGAGTGGGCGCGCTATGAGCATTTTGCCGCCCTCGCCAAAAAAACGTTAATAATTCGTAAAACAATCGTCCGATAAGTTCGCGCTTTTTAATAGCTGGCCCTTCTTTCGTTGGCAACTTGTACCGAAAAGCTGGACGCCATAAGTGCGCGGGGTGCCGAAAGAGAAGAAGATGTTTACCATCAGGTGTCGCCGGGCGGCATTTTGCTCACCGCGCGCCCACTCACGTAAGTAAAAATTGTGTCATATATTTTTTGCAAAATTGAAATGTTGATTATATTTAATGGTACATTTATTGTAAAACTAAATTAAACGCTTTTAATTACAGGATTTAAAAGTTTAACGTGAATAAAACGAAAAATAATAAGATATATAATGTTTAAGCCGTTTAGAATTGAAACACTAGGGCCATGGGATCCGAGCGCTCATTTACTTTTTCGGGACATCGCCAAGCGACTGGACGACTCTCTACGTGACCAGAGGCTTCGGGTCTTGGGCCAAAGAATCAGCATTGCAGCGATACGGACGAGTTTTTTGAAGCATCCTTTTTTTATAAGTTGTACAAACTTTGTAATTTAATTATTATTTAAAAGTTTTGTATTACTGTATCTAAATAAATGAATAACAAGATGAAATCTCTGAAAATGAAAATTTTAACATTTGTTGCTACGCTGTATTTGAAACAGATTGCGATGGTCCTAGTAAAGCTATATACTGCCACAAGGTCTTATAATGAGACATTAAATATTTCTTTGAGGACCCAAATTGCTCGCTTTGTATCTATAGAAGAACCATCATGTACAAATCAGGAGAGCGAATGCAGTAACTGTCTAATAAAAAAAAATGACGCACGAAAAAAGGACGTTGCAGATGTTCAAAATTGCTGTGCAACGGACATTGCACATACCTATGTGAAGATTGTTATGCCGGAGCATATCCTGTAGATGTAGAAAATATATAATTTTGTTATATTTTGCCATTTTTATGAGTATTACAAAGGATAATGTAAGATTAGTCAAAAAAAGTCTTTTAAAATTTTACGTCTTCTAATATCTTTTATAAACCAAAGTTCCTATATCTAAATTCAATAAACATGATGATTTCTTATTGCTTATTAGTGTTTTACTTAAATCCTAAGAAAATCTTTGAATTTAATTGCTGTAATTCTACTTAAAATGGTCAATGAAAAGGAGCGGCAAAATGCTCCCCACGCGCCCACTGACGTTCGAAAAAAGGACGCGCCCACTCTAGGGTTAAGTGCTGTATTGGGTACGGTCAGCAACAAAAGTCGATTAACAATGTTATTTCTACATAATTATCATTTAAATAGACACGAAATAACACAATTCGTTGCTATTCAGAATTTTAAGCAATGGCTAAGAGTTCATTAATTTTAACTTAATTCTAGATCCATTTCGTGTTTCCTTTGACAATGTGCTCAATAAAAAGGGTTTAAAAATCTGAACTGTTAGCTTTTACCCTCATTTAACTTTTACTGTGCAACGAACAATAACGTCCGACATTTTTTTTCACAACCTTTCTGCTCTTTGCTATTTAAAATCCTGCGAATAATTGCTTTACAAATGAATGAATAAGGACTAAGAGAAAACGTAACCTATTGTAACATTCATTTGCCTTGCATTATCGAATGGAACTTCTCTTTATTATTATGAGTACATAAAGGTTATTTTTCATTGCTGAAAACGTTGTTGCTCAGTTGCAGTACATTGCCTCCTACGTAATATTAGCTATGAGCGCAGAGTTTTAAAATAATAAAATATAATGAATGCAAACGAGATTGCACGAACCGTGTACAACAGACTGAGATACTAAAGTCGTTTGAACTACGTCATTTTAATCATTATTTTATTATCTTTTGTCAAATAAATTAAATTCTGGGCCGTTTTTCATGAAACCTTATACCTGAAAAAAGGCCCAGAATTGAAGCGAGCAAGCAGGCATACCTTCTTAATCCAATATTCCCTTACTATCATCAAATTTTCTCGTCCGAAAGGCCAATGCTATAACGACGTGAAGAAGGGTGGCCATTTATTAGTTTAGTCCCAAACAACAAAATGAAAACATCGTAAAACTCATTCACTAACAATATTACGTGAAGTGATAAATAAAATAAATGGCAAGCCACATAAAGCTTGGCGAATAAATGGCCATTTGCTGAGCTGAGATCAAAAGCAAGAACAAAAAGGGGAAAATACAATAATGGTTGCTAAAGACTGATATTATAGCGCACATTATTGTACACATAACAATATGTCGTGATGGCCTAGCGGTTAAGCCTCTCATGCATGAGGTAAGTGCAAGTACCAATGTGACTTTTTCAATTCTTTTTTTACTTCTATGTTTACCTTCGGCATCACTGATATCAAGGAAGGAAAACATCGGGAGGAAACATGGACTTCTAATTAATATAAGTCTAATATCGCCAATCCATCTATAGCAAGCGTCGTGATCAATTCTTGTGCCTTCTCCGTCGTAAAGAAGGCTTCGCCCAAAAGTAGTATATTATTAGATGGTATTATTATTGCTGGCTTAACACATGCAAAACGTTTTGCTTCATCAACCATTTGCTCTAAGCAGAGCGTCAAATATCCCTCTGTGTGACCACATAATGCAATGCATGAATAATTAAAATGATCCGTAAAACCAACGTTTTACAGATCAATATACAAAGAGCGGTAAAATCAATGTTCCAACGGCACATGTGACTTTAAGCGCCTCCATTAATCCATGACAAGAAAGTGTCGAAGGAAAGGGAGTCAGGGAAACAGATTGCCAAATGCCACGCCTTATATCCGCAATAGAAATGTCGAAAGCAAAACTTGTGTAATTTAGGGCTGCGGTTGAGCGAATCGGCGGTAAAAGTTTGGCACAATGAATAGGGATTAGTTAGTACTGGTATTGGAAGTTTAATTCTGACAATCAGTTTTTATGCAAAAAATCAAGGTATAGATAAAACCATAGTCATTGCGTAAGCTGATTGTAGCACAGATGATGAAGCAGTAAATATTAATGATGATAATGCAGCAAATCACGGTGATGATGTTAAAATCAAAACGCTAAACTGAACCAAGTTTTGTTTTGAAACACTCGAGCAGTGGGGTCTAAATGCTCATGTTTATGGCTGGTCGACTTTTGGGACAAAGAATGAGCGTTGCTCTATAAAATGGCAATGTTGCTAGATCTTTGGGCACTTCTACTATTAACAGCGATGCGAACGAGATTTTTGATGGTCTATGAGGTAATAAGTATTGTATTAGTATGTTTAAATTACAGACTCAAGTTGTAAATAAATAACTTTATGTACATTATGTAAAGGTAAAATTGAATTTTGTTCCCACTGAAAACTTAAACAGCGCTATTGCTTTCATTGTTATTACCTTCAACAAAGGTTTTCCTTGAATTAATTATTCCGCCTTCTCTGAAAAGCGTAATAATTACTTCCTTTTCATCCAACATTTCAACTTCAAAGTAACATATTATGTTAGAAAAGATTTCTTTGTAGGTATTACCTACAAAGAAATCTTTTCTCGTTCATACCTATATTTCGTGTCGACGGTATTGGAAAGGGTAGGTAAATATTTGCTAGCGGAATGGTTTCACAGGGAGAACAGTCAGCTTTTAATAATAATATTCTACTGAGCGATTTTGGTCACGGTGGCTAATCTCTATGCAGACTAGCCAAGTATGCAATAGAAATTCTAGTGCACGAGTGTATGCGCAAACACAGGTGCACTACCACTTCCCTCGCTCTCATTGTCCGATGGGACAGCAATCCGACAGAACCAGTGAGAGATCTGGACCAAAGATTTACGGGCTTTCCGAATCACTGGGGTGTCAAACAACCAAATTCTAAGCTTCGGGCTACTACCACACTACTACTGAGAAATAAGTTGTGGAAAAACCCAATAATACTTTTTACCAGACTTGGAAACGTCTTATAGGTACCTTCGCTTATACAGGGGTCGGTGTAGACGACACCTTATTTAAAAATCATGTACCCTTATCAGTTGTCTCGAAATTCCTTCACCTGATATTTATATTTTTTCCCTTTGAAGATGTATTTTGGTCTGAATGTAAAGAATAAGGAAATCTAACAACGGTTTCTTTTTGAGAAAATGGGATTTACATTTTTGTATTGTGGGAAGGATTTTTCGAAACAAGATGGTAGGCTTATGCGAAAATGAAGTAAAAATAACGTTCTTTGTGAATTCGCTGAAATTCGATTTTCCTTTCTTTCATGTTGTTGTCTTTGCTGTCGAAAACAACAAAATCCTTGTTTAAGTTATTGATCTCTTTAATATTGGGCGCTATTAGGCCTCGTTCGTTGTTTTGTTTGTTTATTTTTGGGTTTAAGTTTTGAATATTGGCTTTGTAAAATCTGCCAACCAATCAATCGTTATAGGATCGACCTAAATACTTTTGAAATGTCAAGAATATTAACCATTGTCACAGTATTTAAATAAATGTCACCGTAAGTTCATTACAGCACCAGGTAAATTAATAAAGTCAAGTTCAACAGCACATCGAATTTAATTTGCAATTCGCAATTTTACTGTACATCAGATATTTTATCAATTTAACAGAGAACTGTGCGATAATTGCGAAAATATCACTCGATACGCACCAATATTTCATTGTTATTTTGGCATTTCACTTTCATTTCTTTTTATAGTTCTGTATCCAAAAGCCTCTCTGTCTCTTCGTTCGTCTGTCTGTCAGTCACGATACTGTATCTTTTGAACTGTATTAGGTAAACACTTTCTATTTTTTGCAGTGAAAGTCATAAAAAAATTAAAGGGAGTCCGCACAAGAAACGTGTTTTTTTACAATCTTTTATTTACTTTCAACTGTCCCGGTGTAAGTAGCTAATCAAATTTTATATAGTGTTAAATATATAACACAGTGTACAGTTGGACGGAACCCACGGAGCTCCGCAGCCAGTTTTTTATTAAAGCCACCAAATTCGTTTGATATGAAATTTAAATTTTTGATTGCAATAAACGCTTCAAGTATTTTCTCCTTGTTTGTACTCGATGTTCATAAAATATTTTACGCTACAGCTTTTGTGTGAGAAGATTCATTCTCCAAGAGAACACTAGTTATTTGTCCGCACTGCAGTAATATTTCAGTTGGAAATCTCATTTCTCTACTTATAATTAATTTTAACGATTCCAGTGCAAAATTACTTTACTTTTGCAGTGTTGCCGAGAAGTACCTATCATTAGTTATATGTGTCTTAGAAATGTTCATTAGTTGTGTGTGTGTGTGTGTGTTAGAAATAGATAGAGAAAGGGGTAAAATAATTAAAATAAATTTCAATCAAATATATTTATTTATTTAATATATGGCAATTATCCGATTTATTTAAGTTGCTCAATATTGAAACTAACCTTATGTATCAATGAAAGTCATTTATCATTATTACTCATTTCATTTATTACATCTTTATTAAACAATGATTCTATATCATCATGTATACACACCAACATTTATACAAAAATACTTTTACACATATACCTATGTACACAACATCATTACTCAATAGTAACATCATTTAGTTATTACATCAAGTATATAACCAACACTGCTATCAGCAGTACAAAAGTATATATAGTAACACTTATATAAAAGTACCTTTATACACATACTTATACGTATATATACATACGTACATAGTATTTATACAACATCATTGCTTACTGGTAACATTATTTAGCTACCATGTCAGGTATGTAACTAAATAAAGTAAATAACCAATATTGCCACCAGCAATACAAAAGTATATAAGGAACATATAATTATAATATCTAATAAAAGAGGAAATATACTTAACTAGCGATCTGCTCGGTCCGACAGCTCAGATAAGAATGACACTCAAAGCGTTGGGCTCTCGCCTTTATAGACAGTGACAAACAAGTGAGTCATCGAGTCGTTAGTACAGAGACTTGTACAAATGTGTCTAGAAATTATATTTATGTGTATAAAAAGCTATAATTATGTAACGACATAAATAATAAAATATAAATAACGTAAAACTGGTTTTAGCTATGATTTTATGATTTGAATCATAACCGAACCAACTTCTGGTATCAACAAATCACAAAATACAACTTTAGCAATTAAAAATACAATACATATATTATAACTTTTAATGATTATTATCATTAAAAGCCATAATATATAACACACGGAGTATTAAGCAGCTTATGCATCGCCATCTTTATTTTTCATAAAAATAATATCAACCTATTATTGTACCACTGCAGGCCTCTTCTCTCTGGAGATTTGAGATTTCAGACTAACAACCTATCCTACTATAGAATAAATTTCTTACTATTCGACTATCCCATAAAAGCGAAAGTTTATGTGGATGGATGGATGGATGGATGTTATTCTTTCACGTATAAAAGTCTGAACTGAGACACCTCTGGCACACACATGTAACAGTTTTTTTTTTAATTTTTATCACTTTAGTTTCCTCACGAGATAATTTAAACTTCGGCTTAATTCTGAAGTCTGCGCAATAGAAGTCGAGGACAGAAGCTACATACTTAATTATAAATCCTAATTTTCTCAAAATGTTTTCCTTTCGTGTTGTTCAAAAACTTTGTACATACATTTGGAATAGAAAAAGTCACATTGGTACTTGCTCGTGTCCGGTTGCGAATTCACAACCTCGTGCATGAGAGGTCGCTGGGCCATCACAACGTCTTTCTTTTTGATCTAAGTCTAAAAACGTTTTTAGTGTTTGAACAAACTGAAATGGAATCTCCTTCCACAAATATTTGTCAACACTTTTCGTAATTCAATCCTAAAACCTTCTGACAATATTTACGCCAAAAAAATATACGAAATATCGTGAAGAAACCTGGACTTATAGCCGAAATACGTCCGAAATCGCCAATCCGCCTTGATCAAGCGTGTTGATCAAAACTCGTGCCTTTTTCCTGCAAAGGTTCAATTATAGACTGGTGTTATTTATTTTCATCATTTTGAATATTTTGTAAAATATACGCCATCGTTCTTGAACCAAACCATTGTTATAAAATGCAAACTCATCATGAACAAAGGCCAAAAGGAATTCTGTATTGTCTTTTTTATTATCTAGTGAATCCGACACTTCGCTCTGTTGAAATTCATCTCAGGGGAGATAAGTATTTGAACGTCGGAGTATTGTTTCTTGAGTTGAATGATCACAATAGCGTTCCAGTGTTGACATTATCGGTCCATCGCCTTTGAGAACTATTGACCTATTTCTGCCCTGATGGACTGTTAAAAGTATCTTATAGATTAGTTTGAAAGGGTTCGTTTCTTGGTTTTCGATTTTCTTCTAGTTTGCTACTTGAATTGAGGTGTGGCTAATATACAGGGTGTTTGGTGCATCGTGTGCCAAATTGAAATGGTCGACTGAGGGGGTCATCTGCTATCCTTTCAGACCCCTAAACACTTCTCATGCCCTGTGTATTATTTTTCATCGACTTTTTAATGTTTTATAAAAAAAATAACAAAATTTTACATTCACGTACGTTTTTTTTTAAAAGTACACGTCGTAGACTCTCTATTTTAATTTTATTTAGATGTGCATTGTACTACAGTACTTTTAAATTCAAAATTAGTGACATTAGCCATCTAGTTTTTTATTTATTTACTCGCAAAGTTTTGGACTTCAATTAAAGCTGTCCATGTTACAGCTATTTACATGGCTATAAAAAAAAAACCAAATGAGACCGGGATCTAAGGACTTCGTCAAAAATTCTCTAGTCTATCCTCTTGCTAGGGATGTGCCACATGCCATAAAAATATTTTTACAACTTCGTGAATTCCCTAGAATTGTGAATCGAGTCACAAAATACAAAATTCCAAATTATGGCTTAAAAATTTTGTTTTGCTTAAATAACACCTGAAAAACGTATTAAATATGTTATCTCACTCTTATAAGATAAAATCTGTCTCGTATCCCTCTTTTTTGGGGGAGGGGGTACTAGAAATAATAAAAAATGCATGTTTTTAACCCTAGAAGCCTAATCTATTTCAGAAGTACACAAAGCCTTAACATACGTCTCGGAGGCGTACACATATAATTCAATTTTTTTTATGTAAAATAGCCTTATTTTGTTTTTTTTTTGTAGTGGAAATTTAAATTTGGTTTATAAGCTAAAATTAAAACAACACTGTTATGAATAATTACTATAATCACAGTTATTTATTACAAAAATAAAACTAGGTGAATAAATTCGAACAAAAAAATCAACTTCTTCAAAATCAACAGAAACATATTATTTTTTCATAGGAAATTTTCTTTTTTTAACGCTAATTAGTTATTCTTAGACCAAATATTAAAATTAATCAGACTTCAAAAGACCAGTTAAACTTTAAGAGCAGTCTACACAAATATCAATTCGCCCCAAGTTGGCAGGTGGTAAAACACGGTCAGCGCCAGATGATGGACCATCTTCTGTAACAGGGGCTGGGTCGGTTTCTTCAGAGTAAGCAGGTTCTTGTAAAAACGAAACATACTCAGTCACATAACTGTTTTCATCTTCGCTTTGAACGTCGTGGATAACCTGGTCATCCTCAACTTCGGAATCCGAATCTTCCAAAGAAGGATCATCTTCCTCGTTTAGGATTGCTAAAATATCGTCTCCGTCTAATCTTCGAGACCGTGACATATTTTATATTATCTGAAACATCGCCGAAAATATAAAATATACGAAAAACGAACAAAAGTAAAATCATATAGACCTAGTTAAAAGTTACGCAAAGCCTAAACATACGTCTCGCAGGCGTGCAATACTTTGATAAATCAAAAATGGCGGGACTTACCTTAACGATATGGGCACCGTAAGCTAGCTCCCGACGGCCACTGAGTTGGCGAAAGAGCACTACGCGCTAGCTTCAATCGTTACAAAGAGACAAACGATATTCGGTTTCGTGTACGCCTCGCAGACGTAGATTAGGCTTCTAGGGTTAACATTTATTTCATATTCTCTTGCATATTCTGCTTAAATTGTTGGCCTCTATTGCGAATGCAAGCCAGACATCTATTTCGTATTTGCACAGTTGTTGTACGAAGTCGCATTTCCTCCTTAACCTCCTTTGACAAGAGTTCTGACTGTAAACGTTTGGGCAGGAGTGATTGGAATCAGGTAATTGAACCGCATTACCTGCCCGAAAACTTCAATGGTGACAACTATTTGGAGTTCCTTCAAAATGACGTGCCCGTATGTAATGAAAATGTGCCCAAAGTATTCCAGCATGACGGCTGTCCCACGCATTGGCGTTTGACTGTGAGGGAATATCTTGATAATGTATTCCATAATGCGCGGATTGGTGGCCCTATTGCATGATCGGAACGTTCCCCAGGCCTAACTCCGCCTAAGACTTTTAACTAGTTTTTGACTAGTATACGCCACGGAGGTTCCGACTAGGGATGTACTACTTCAACGCATTCAAACGGCGTTCAATAAAATTAAGGAGGAAATGCGACTTCATACAACAACTGCGGAAATACGAAATAGATGTCTGGCTTGCATTCGCAATAGAGGCCAACAATTTAAGCAGAATATGCAAAAGAATATGAAATAAATGTTAAACATGCATTTTTTATTATTTCTAGTACCCCCTCCCCCAAAAAAGAGGGATACGAGACAGATTTTATCTTAAAAAAGTGAGATAACATATTTAATACGTTTTTCAGGTGTTATTTAAGCAAAACAAAATTTTTAAGCCATAATTTGGAATTTTGTATTTTGTGACTCGATTCACAATTCTAGAGAATTCACGAAGTTGTAAAAAGATTTTTATGGCATGTGGCACATCACTAGCAAGAGGATAGACTAGAAAATTTTTGACGAAGTCCTTAGATCACGGTCTCATTTGGTTTTTTTTATAGCCATGTAAATAGCTGTAACATGGACAGCTTTAATTGAAGTCCAAAACTTTGCGAGTAAATAAATAAAAAACTAGATGGCTAATGTCACTAATTTTGAATTTAAAAGTACTGTAGTACAATGCACATCTAAATAAAATTAAAATAGAGAGCCTAGGACGTGTACTTTTAAAAAAAAACGTACTTGAATGTAAAATTTTGGTATTTTTTTTATAAAACATTAAAAAGTCGATGAAAAATAATACACAGGGCATGAGAAGTGTTTAGGGGTCTGAAAGGATAGCAGATGACCCCCTCAGTCGACCATTTCAATTTGGCACACGATGCACCAAACACCCTGTATATTATATAATATTTTAAGAATGTTATTTATGACGTTTCATGGGTTGTGATCATGATCCTTACTAATATTATAAATGCGAAAGTAACTCTGTCTGTCTGTCTGTCTGTCTGTCTCTTCTTCACGCCTAAACCACTGAACCGATTTCAATGAAATTTGGTACAGATATAGTCTGGGACCCGAGAAAGGACATAGGATAGTTTTCATCCCGGAAATCCCCCGGGAACGGGAACTATTGATCCACGCGGACGAAGTCGCGGGCAAAGGCTAGTAATAATATAAGCGATGAAAATTATGTTAGAGTTCCTGTTTTTTTTTGTCTCATAATAGAAAATTTGCCTTTGTCGTGCCGTGGGACATTAAAGGGCTGATATTTTACACACAGCCAGTAAAAAAAGCTTTAACGATGAAATCACATCATAACATTCACAGAAACATTTATTTCCATAAGACAAATTTAAAAACCCCATTCTTCCCGCATTGCAATTCGTCCCACATTCAGCCTCCCTTTGCTGTTATTATCCATAAAGCCACTCAAAAATATACAGTGAAATGTTCCGGGACACCGTTACAGGAAAATGTATCTATTGTTAGCCGCTCGTGCCGACCCCAGGCACGTTTCCGAACTAAGCCGTCTCGAAGGACCAGTTGAAAAAAGCACAAGAGACTTTAGAATTTTTTACAATATAAACGTCACGATTTTTTGCGGACTACTGAATTCTTGGCACGTAGTTTTCGACCTGTTTTTTACAGATTCGTTACATTTAAATGTTACATGGAGTGAGCTGGTTGATGTACGTATGTACCTAGTCTTTTATTTTTACTGCTTATTTTGAAAGTACTGCAAACGAGGGTGAAATAAAAATGTTTCGCTGAGGAAGGTATTTTTTATTGTAACGTAGAGTGAAGATGGAAATCCAAGGAGTTTATTTGAATGATATGATGTTTTTTTTATAATTGATACTGAAAGATGGGTTTTCGAAGACTTTTTGGCCGGAGAGACTTATAATTTCCACTTTATGCAGCAATGTGCTAGCTGGGTGTAATTAAAAGAAACTAAATAAATTTTAGACCCCTTTTATGCAACATCACAACCTTTTATAATCATAGTATATTTAAAATTCCACCAACGTAATTCATTTTTTTTTTTTTTTAGCTTTCCCGCAGTTCTCCTCTACGTAAACTTTAACTAGCCTAAATATGAGACACCTTGTTGCACGGCATGTTTTCCTAAAGGTAGTCCAAAATTTATGTTTACGTACCTGTATATATAATTAGGTTGTAAGGATAACAAGGTTTTTCCATTAAGAAGCGAATCACATACGAGCACAACTTTCTTCGAAAATCACGGCACATAAGAAAATCTGATTCCCGTCAACATTATCGGAAAGTACGAAAAGTTCGATCGTGCTGATCGCTTCGGACAAGTTACTGGACAAGACTTAGTAACAAAACTATAAGTAGGGTTATTACGAAAAATGTGTTCTAATGGCCGAAGTTTGCAAAAGGGAGACGAACTCGTAATCACAGATTCTTTAATAACACGTCTTGTGCTTCTTTCGTAAAGTTTTACGGTGAATGAACTTTAATCTGTCTTTCATAACATCACGCCTGTTTCTCTTGAAGGATTTGGCAGATGTGTTATTGTGAAGAGTTGTAGAACGGAGGTAAAATAATGAAGACAAATGAGGAATGAAGGCAAAGAGGAGGATGAAAAGTATGAGGAGAGGTAGTTAGATGGACTCGTATAATGAG
This sequence comes from Caradrina clavipalpis, assembly GCA_932526535.1. NCBI lineage: Eukaryota > Metazoa > Arthropoda > Insecta > Lepidoptera > Noctuidae > Caradrina > Caradrina clavipalpis. The sequence continues at coordinate 2,289,656 of OW052096.1, forward strand.
GATTAATTCAAAGTCACGCAGTACAAGAGTTTCTGGAAGGACTTGGAGAAAGCCTTTGCCTCAGCAGCGGGATAGTGTAGGCTAGGGAAAAACACAAAACACGTTGGTACCAGCACGAACGTCTTGAAGTTGACGTTGCTGTGCGATCCAGCAGCTGCAGCACTCCCGGCATTTACTTGACCTTACAGCGCACGTACTACACAACGTCTTCCACGAAATTGGTAGTTTATGTGTGGACCAAGTATCCCATACATAAACATTCATCTGTATGTTAATACAACAGAACTTAATCAAACTTCATTTAGTCTGAAGTGCACAAGTTTGCTTATCAACTTTAGGAGTTACTTAATGTTTAAGCAAATTGTTAGCAAGTCCTACATCATGGAGCTCTGAATCTTCTTAATCAAAATTCATTAAAGTTTCAAGAACTTTATTTAATAAAGAAAACTAATCTTCAGTCGCCATCTTGTTTTGGAATTTTCTTAATTTTCTTTAGACAAATGATTAGAGCATAATTCAAATCCAATATCGTGATGGCCCAGTGGTTAAGGCTTAACATGCACGAGGCTGTGGGTTCGTAACCGGACACGGGCAAGTATTATTATGATTTTTTCTGTTTTACATCTGACATTACTGACTTTGATGAAAGAAAACATCGTGATAAAACCTAAACTTATAATTAATTTAAGTCTAAAATCCGCCTTGAGCAAGCGTGGTGATCAATGCTCTTGCCTGATGAGAAGAGGCCTTTGAGAGGCGGTAGGATGATAATAATAGGCTGGTATTATTATTATAAAAGCTCAATTCTACTTGAAACGTTTTCTGTGTCACTTCCATTAGGGAATTGTTATTCGTCATTATTTCCTCTTCATCTTTGTAATTGCGTCTTCGTTGCCTATTACTATTGAGTGCTTCACCAAAATTGTACTTCTTTCAATTTGAATTTTGCTTAAGAATTTCTTTATTCATTTTAGAATATTTTATTTATTGATGTTTCAATTTTCCCAATTTGGATTTCATTTATATAAAAAATCAAGTTAAGGTCGTAGTCACATTTATGCCACCGTCGCATTTGTGAGTAAAATCAACCTTACCACCCTCTTCTGGCGGTACTGAAAACGGATTGGCGATTTCAGACTTATAAATTATTAACTATAAGTCCAAGTTTCCTCACGATGTTTTCCTTCACCAATGGCAGTAGTATCTTGGATAAACTTAGGAAATACATCATCTGAATAATTGAAAAAGTCACTTTGGTACTTGCCCAGATTTTAACCCTCATGTATAAGAGTAATTTAATTACTGAGATAGTTGCAGTTTGACTCGTTTTTTTTCAGCACTTATCTCAATTATTACCAAAGACAAAGCTGGCTTTAAAACTTTTCCCTCTTTCCCTCCAATTCTTTTTTTGCCTATTGTCTAAAGTTCCAACTGAGGGAACCACTTAAAACTGCACTGGCTGTAATTTATTCCGGCCAACGAACGTTTTTATCACAGTAATTGTTCCAAGAGACTTGGGGAAATGTTAAAGAGACCATTTTTCCGCTTGGGCTTATAAATAGACTTGATAAATTGTACGTTCCACCTATCGTATTATGGACCTAATTCCTTCTGTTTTATTATGTTCTGTGCTTCAATAGTTTTTCCCCACCTAATTTTAGTAATTGCGGTTAATCTTAAAGGAGTCTAGCCAAGTATACAGGAGAAATTATAGTGCTCAAGTGTGTGCCCAAACACAGGTGCAGTGTCTGTCAAGATATCAGTTTATGAGAGCTTATAAATCGATAGGACGGCAATCCGATACCACCGGGGAGAGATAAGGCGCAAGGCCAACAGCTTTACGTGTTTCCGAGTTACGGGTATATAACATCACTAACTTCCAGACTCTGAGCTGCTACTGAGAAATACCTACTGAAAATCCCAATACTGTGTGTACTATTCTGAAACATATATATTTGCAGTTGGTTGCCTAAACTAATCATAATATACACATGCCCGACCTGGATATTGAACAAAGAATCCCCTACGCTCACCAGTAGCGCTTGTACCATAAGACCAGGCCGGGTGCATCGATACGAATTCCAGGTACCGTACATTCGGTCAGTTGGCATTCGGTCTCTTTAATATGCTGAACTCGGCGGTGCATTGAACCGGTCCATGATATATTCAGCTGCATCTCGATTTAGATTCGAAGTAGATTCTGCTACGTTTGGAAAACGTTGGGTTTTTGATGACTTTTTGAGTACTTAGATGATTTCGTTGCAATGGCTTTGATTATTCATTTCACTATTTTATAAGTAAATTGTCAGTTGTGGTTATTGAAATTGCTTATACTTAACAACTTTATATCATCTTACTTCCTATAAATATTATAAACGCGTATTAATATTATAAACATTGTTACTTTTTCACGCTTAAACGACTGAACGGATCTGGATGAAATTTAGCAATCAGATAGATTTTAATGTGGAATAACACATAGGTTATTTTTTATCCCAGAAAAAATGTACGTGTCCCATGAGATAATACATCTAATTTGATGCAGACGAAGTCGCGGGCACAAGCTAGTTTAAGTAATAAAAAAGAAAAAGACAAAATATAACAAACGTTTGTCAATAAAGACATCAAAGGCGAACACAGTTATTTGAATTGCTGGAATTCTTTTCGTTCCATTCAGAATATATTGAAAAGATACATTTTATTTTCTCTTTCTTAGACTTATATTAATAGTGTTCCTTTGTTTTGCATTTTGTACTGTCAGTATGGAGAACAAAGCTCGAGTAGATTTTCCTTTGTTAAATTGATAATGAACTTAACTACAGGACATACCATCACGCCTGTATTCCCCGAAGGGTTAGATATAGGTGTAGCAATGGACGCCCACAGTAAGGTATACATTACATCCCATATAATAGGAGGCGAGCCTATTGCAATTAACCGGGCACAAATCCTAACTCCTAGCTGCTACAGAAACGTTCATAGAAAAACCCAATAACAGTTTGCTCAACATGAGAATAGAATATAAGACTTTTAGCGTAGCAGTCGCGCTTAGTACCACTGGGCTAACGAGATAGTCCATGACTACAGAAATAAAGTTGTAAATGATGCTATTACGTTCAAAATGCAAATGTAATAAATATATCGTGAAAATATATTTATTATCTTGTACAGAATTTTCAACTCTAACTGTAATGCTTTTTAGTCTACTATCTAATAACAGCTCAATATTTTTTTCTCTCGAAGTAATGTTTTTTCTAACTTTCCTTCTTCAATAGGTATTACGATAGACCAAGTTTCTCCGCACGGATAAACTTCAGACTATTAATATTAGTAGGTATGTATTTTATGTCACAATCTTGTACCAAGGAGGGCCTTGTACCGCCATCACCGATTAAAGTTAGGTATATTATGTTTATCACTAATGAATGCTTGAATTAATGGTTTCACTGTGGTGTCTGTCGAGTTCAAAAGTTGCTTTGGTTTTAAAATTTATAGCGTCATATTTAAAAGGAATATAAATTAGAGTCGAAGGTTTTATAAAGCTGGGTTTTTTACCTTTTGCTATATGTGTCACCAAGTTTATTTTTTAAATCACTGCCCTTCTTGTCCTTTACGGTATAACTATGAAAAACCGATGATGTGTGTCGTGTATTTTGATTTGGATCTATACGTATATAATGTGTCTTATAACAACCTCGGTTTTCGGAATTAAGACCCTATTTTTTCATAACAAAGAGTTTAAATTTTATAGGCCTTGCTCCCCCATGTGTTACTCTAAGATTCCTATATATGTAAAAATACAAAAATTGCCTCCATGACAAGTCATAAAAATTGTGCGCTTAGATACCTATAATTAAGGTATGATGAAGAAATTGTCATCAAAGTTACAAAGTGAAAGAAATATGAGAGAAATAAATAATAGAAAAAGAAAACAAAAGAAAACTTTGAAAGAAGAAAAATAATTTTACAAATTAATTATCGTTGACCCCAATATTTTCTCTTTTCATAATGTAACTTAATAATATTTTCACGAATATAAATCTAATTAGAGACCACAGTTCTTGTGAACTTTCAAGAGCTCATACTTCTGTATATAACTCTCGAAAACTCTCGAGCTGTTGAGAAAAAACGTAGACCTATTCATTATTTTTTATTCGTATTTCTTTTTGTTGAATTTTTCTCTTACCTTTAATAAATAGTATAAAGCAAAGTCGCTCCCGCTGTATGTACGCTAAGATCTTTTAAAGTACGCAACGGATTTTAATACAATGTTCAGCAATAGATAGAGTGATTCAATAGAAAGGTTTATAATAAATATAGAACATCACGCTATGACCAACGGGAGCCAAGCAGTAACCAAAGACTGAATGCGGTTGAACCACGGATATATATAGCTAGTATAAGAATAAAATTCAGAAGAACTTACGTACAATATACAGGGTTATTTTTAAAATACTTATAACTTTTGTGGAGACGAGATTGCGACTACATTTTGAGTAAATATTCTAAGCACAAGCAATCACTCTTCTACTAAATTGACCTTCTGTATTTTGTAGTAGGAAAATGCGGCCGTTGTATTCGCAATGCAAAAAAAGAAAAAGCAATGTAAATTAGCTTTCAGGACTTCTGTTTAACATACTTAAAGATCGTGAAGAGTGTTTTTTTTTGTACTCAAAATATTTACTAATACCTACTCAGACCTATGACTAAGTAGATATTTAGCATATGCTTTTCTAAGCATTATACCTGTCACTATCGCAGAACTTTCGAACTGAGAGTGTAAGACAGAGAAACAAACATTGCTAAGCCAATGTACGTGTTAGGTAACATTTTTATTTATCTCATAGGTATCAGAAGTTCTCAGTCTTATAAGACTGAAGCTAGTAAAAGTTTAATGATGAAAGTTTCATCGAATACACTTGGAAATACGACATGTTTAAGATCTTAGTTAAGTTTGAGAATCTCGAGCGCGTAGAGTAGACGAAGTAAATTCGATAAATTTTTATTGGGGATTTTTATAAGTAGTAAATTTTCTTATCACCCTTTATTTTTATAATACAATATAGCTTTTAAAACTCCGGGTTAACGTAGCTTTCTATTACCGAAAGAATTTTTTGAATCATACCAGTAGTTTTGGAGATAAACGTGTTCAAACAGTTTTAAAATATTATTAGGTACAGATACTATTTTCACACGTAATATTTATGTATGTAGTCTTAAGTTCTTGTTCATTCCAATGGCCGATACTTACTGTGCTTATCGAATAAAATTACACCAAAATGATAATAGTATAGTCATATTTCCAATTCGAACTCAAGTCGAGTACCTACCTACTTATGTCCGTGCTCTTGTCTTATGATGAAAATTCCGATAATACTCATAAAAACTGGTACCTACAGTCTAATTTCCGATTCCCGACCCTTCGTAAAAGGATTTATAATCGTGAAACAAATGAAATAGAATTCGGAATATTCTGGAAGCTTCCATTGGGTACTTTAATATGAGAAAATTGGAACGGAATAATACTACGCGCTTGTTGAAAGGTTGAAAGCCATTTTGTCATCTCTCAAGTTTGGGCGTAGAAATGCCTACTGATATTATGAATGCGAAAGTACCTCTGTCTATCTGTCTGTCTGTTATGTTTTCACGCCTAAACCGATTTAGATAAAATTTGGTACAGATATAAATTAGAACAAATCTTCTTCTTCTTTACCTTAAGGGAATACAGGCGTGTTGGGTTCTTTTTTTCTTCTAATTTTCTTGATCTAGTTCTCTTTTTTTTTATGACGGTAAAAGTTATTTTGTCACGAAAAAATGGATTGAAACGGTTATAATAAGGGATGAAAGTTTGTATGGGACTCAGACATTAATAATTATTGAAGATAAAACCACAAAATGTTGTATTTATGTACTTACATGACGAAATAGATCATTTTTCAAAAAATTCCACGGGAATGCAGTCGCGGGAAAATCTAGTATAATAAAACTAGTTTCTGCCAGATTTCGTCTGCGTAGACGATCTTGAATCATAATAATATTTGCTGCGTTCCTCACGGTAAAGGCTTTACCATCTCCCTTTCTATAAATATTTTAGTGCCTAGTTGATTTATGATGCTTGAAGCTTGAATCTACGAGATTGGTATGAAATCTGTCAGTTTTAAGTTGAGATTACATTTCATATTCTTTATTACAAGACTAGGCACCTATATCACGCCCAATATTTTGTTTTTCTTAAAAAATATATTTTTCTTACACTAGGAATTTCTTCTGCATCTTGAGTGCATTACAATCGTATGAACTCCCATAAACAAACAACTAGACCTGGAACCACTAACTGTAGGTTGTACAAATATTTTGTTAAGTAAGGAAATCGAACTAGGGACTCGCAGTGCAGCAGCCAATCCCTCAGTTACTGTGTTAACCGAGCTGTCAATATAAAAAAAAATAGTATTTTTTGGTTTGTTTGTATGGAATAAATAATATTCGGAAGTACTGCTCGGATTACAAAAAATATTTCTCTAATAGACAGCTCCCGAGTGTCATGGGATATGTTTTATGGCATACTTGACTTCCATGCGTGCAAAGTGTACTTCTGTAGCCTCCATTGAATGAATAAATACATTCAAAGCGCCATCCACAAACGCAAGTTCATTAAAATTGATAATAAAGGTTGGTAAGCTTCCACACAAATCATTATGTAAATATTTGAAAACAAACCTCAGCCATTTTCAAATAATTTGCATAAATTAATCTTGTAAAATGGAAACTAGCGTTAATACAAATCTAACCTAAATCAATAAAACGTTCCAGAGATAGCTAAAGATTGAGATGTTTGTTTCTGAAATAGCTAACCGGATTTTGATAAAAATGCTGTACGATAGATCTAGTCCCAGATGAATGTGAGTACTTCCTATCAGTCCTCTAAGGCGATTCGCACGCTGCCCCGCAACACGGAGCGTAGCGCGGAAGCACATTGTTTGCAAGTATCTGTGTTTGTATAGATGACACGCGTAATCCAACACACAGAAAACGCGTTCACGCGCAGTGTTGCAGATCACCACTGCTCTGTCGCGACGCACCACGGAGCGTAGCGCGGGGCAGTGTGCGAATCGCCTTAGAGTGCGAATGTAACTTTGGGCAAAAAAGAAGAAACATAACACATATACTATAAGTGTGATATTGGACAGAAAAAAGCGAAATAGGGTAAGGAAAAACTGCAGTAGGAACGGACCAGGCTTGTCATAAAATATAATAAACTAGCTTTTGCCCGCTACGTCATCCGGCCTTTTTTTTTTTTTTTTTTTATAGACGGGAAATCATCAAATAACTTCCCCCGCCCTGGGCGGGGCGGGAGGGAGTGTCAGACTTTTACTGACTAAAACCCGTCTATGTTCCTTCATGTGCCCTTTGCGTTCCGGGGGCGCGGTATCTCTTTCGAACAACCCGCAGCCCCGGCAGGCATCGGCCCTCAGTGGCCCCATCCAATTTGCTGACATCTCTTTGAGGCGCGCGTGGAACACGAACGCGCCGTCGACACGGTCTGTCGCTAGTGAACGTACGGACGGTGAGCTACCCATTGCTCACCGTCCACAGACCCGCGTCTACGGTGGCCGGGAGTCGTCTCGTGGCTCCCGACGCCCGGATCGTCTACCGCGGCGGCCGCTGGGACGGGGGACCCTCCTTTCTCTCTCCCGTCCCGCCGCCTCCTTCTCTAGCATTACAGCTTCGCAGAAGGAGGCGACTGCTTCCCATTCCCCCTCGCTCCGGACCATGGCCTGAACCAGTGCCGGACGCGAGAGGGCGCCGCCGCCGATGGCCGCCTCGAGGACTCGGCGGTGCTCAGCCCAAGCAGGGCACACCGCCAGAGTATGCTCCACCGTGTCCTCGGGGCGATCCTCGCAATGGTACGTCATCCGGCCTGGAGTCGGACAATCAAAAACCATTTCGGAAAAAAATCCCATGGGACCATATTGGGGTCAAACGAAACGAGGATACGTTGACCTACCAATATGGATAAAATTTTAATTACCAGATAGACGTATCTGGTAATTCAAATTTCATCCGAATCGGAATTACGTGTAATTAGGTAAGAAATTAACATTTTCATATACTTCAACGCTTATACATAATATTAGCTTTTGCTTGTGACTTCGTTTGTGTGAAAGTTGATATAATATTTCAAAGGAATTGTAACTTTTTCCGAGATAAAAGTACCCATGTGCCATTCCAGGCTATACATACCATCACGCCAGTATTCCCTGAAGGGTTAGGCAGAGGGGTACCAAAGCACACTCACAGCTCGCCAGTATGTTTAGGTCCCTAGGTCCCTGTAATAGGTGCGACCACATTGCCATCCTAACTCCGAGCTGCTACTGATAATTTCATAAAAAAAACCCAATAACACTTTTCGAATCGAACTCAAAACCTCTAGATCAGAATATAATCTATGTTTATGCCGAATTTTATTTAGACCCATTTAGCCGTTCTGGGCTGGCGTGATTGAGTTACAAACACCCATCCTCTCGAAGTTTCGCATTTATAATAGTAGTAAGTTTATTAGGATAATATTCATAAAAATCGACTTCTCATAATATTTTATGGCAAATGTTTACGCATAAATCCGGTCACAATCATCGTCCGAATTTTCCAGCAAATAACAGTTCATTTACAGGGTGTTTGCTTACCGGAAGTGACGGATAGCCGGCGGATATTACGTTATCTCACACCGGATACGGTTGGCGGCTACCAAAGCGATTAGTAACCTGTTATCGACTGAATTATTAATAGCCTAAATTGTGCAAAAGGCTATTAAAATGTAATTGGGATGAAAAGGTGTTAATCTTTGATATAAAATGACTTGATTTATATGTAACGGGAGAGGCAGCAATACTTCTAGATAAACAAAAATACAATTATAATACCAGCGTATTAAAGTCCCACAGCAGTGAATTAAGGTCTCTTCTCATACAGAAAAAAACTTTTTTACAAAAAAAGACAACCGCCTTCAAAAACTAAAAAGAGAAAAATAACTTTAGCTTTGGAAGTCGGCGGCTTTGGTTCTGTTTGTTGTTTTGTATTGCCGCCGACTTCCAAAGCTAAAGTTATTTTTCTCTTTTTAGTTTTTGAAGGCGGTTGTCTTTTTTTGTAAAAAAGTTTTTTATTTCTCGCTTTTTAGTATCAATTTTTTTATCCAAATCCATGAAGGAACTGTCATGTCATGTAAATTAACATGACACCGCTAAAAAAAGTCATAAGAAAGCAGAATACGCGATTTCGTTAACTTAGATGAGAAATTTTCAAATATTACTGTAAGTATACATCTGTGTAACTCTTTCGAGTGTACAGGCGCGATGTTATGATGTGTAATTGCGTAAACAATGCATATTTATGCGATAGCAGCAATCGCGGTTGATTTGCTGAAATTTTTTGAAGAGTTCCGTTGTCTGTCTCCGTAATCCATCATCAGATCTATATGAAATTTAAATGGAACCATTTGGGAAGTTTACCCTTTCCAACAAAAAAATAATAATCAAAATCGGTTCATAAACGACGAAGTTATCCGCGAACAAACATAATATAATAAAAAGTCCCTATCTCAAAAACTACTACCGTTAAGGAGTACTGTAGCATCATCATCAGGAGAGCAGCATCAGATGTTGACACCCATATACCTGAGTAAGACATGATTACGTAACAAAAACACCATACGAGCATACAATTTTCGGTGGTTGCCCTCGATTTCTTCTGGATTCCATCATCAGATCCTGGACTGGTGAAAATGGGACCATCTCAGAAGTGAACTCTAACCAACAAAAAAAAAATTTTTCAAATCCGTCTATAATTGACGAAAATATCGGTGAACATACAAAAAAAAAAAAAAAAAAAAAAAAAAAATATTATACATACAGACGAATTGAGAACCTCCTCCTTTTTTGAAGTCGGTTAAAAAGAACGAGCATTGATCACCACGCTTGTCAAAGATGAATGGTAATTTGAAATTTGAAAATTCGTATGGGTAAGTCTGAATTCACAAATATGTCTTGAGCAAGCTAGTTCCTATAAGCCCAGGTTTCCTCATGATGTTTTCCTTAATCGTCTAGGTATATGATCTGCAAGATAAACTAAGAAAATACACATGTTTTTTTGAAGAAAGTTCCATTAGTACTGGCTCGGTATCAAACCCAAAAACTCAAGTTCAAATTCAAATTTTTTTTTTTTTAAATAGTGTAAGTACAGTTAGGTTTTACATGTTACATTTATTAGTCTTATTATGGCATGTGAAGCTTTTTTCTTAAAAAATAATAATCCTACTAAGGATGGATGGATTGATGGATGGATGGATAGATGGGTGTTGGTAACACTTTCACGCTTAAACGGCTGAACATATGTGGATGAAATTGGCACTGAGATAGATTGTAGTGTGAAATAACACATTGGTACTTTTTATCTCGAAAAAATATTCGGTTCAGCACCCCTAGACAAGTGTCAAACGCTCGGTGTCGTTTCTATTCTAATGAATATGAAAGCTTAAGCGTTAGCGATTTTCAATTGGTAGCCAAATGTACAACCACTTGTCGACCGCTCAGTCTATTCGTTTTTCAGAAAAACATCAAGTGTTCTCTATGGTTTGTCGTACGCAAACGTCTCTTTGACATTGGGTCGTCGGTAAACAAAAATATTTTATAATATTTTCAAGTGATATTGGATAGCTTTTTATAAACGGTAAGTATTGTAAATATAATATAATAATCTGAATTAAATCATTATAGTGACACCCACAAACGTAATATAAATCATCATGCAATAATTAACCATCATTGTCTATATAATACTGTGGTTTTAATGGTTACTAGCAATAATATTATTTTATTAACATTTTAATACTATTCTATGATTGGAATCGAAGTTGCGAGCTGGCCCAGAGCAATTCGTAATTCTAATATATATTTTGGAATGGTAATTCATTGTGGAAATCTTATTATTACTTCAGTATTTTCACATAAACATAATACAAACAATGACTTGCTCAAGCTTTACTATCCACAAAGGATTAGTAAGGGGACAGCGGCTGTGGCTGGTATTAACCAATTTAATAAATTCTGTTGGTGGTGGCGTTCAAAAACCACCAGACAAATGGAAAAAAGTAGTACTTACTCAAAAATATTATTGTCTTCCTCATTGATTTTGATCGCGGCAACTTCAGAAAGTTAAATTGTATTTAGGTATTTGTATATATTTTCACCAATATAAAATATATTTTCAAAATAACAAAGTTTTGACACAATGTTTAATTAATTGCGCTTTTTAGGTGTGGGCAGACTACAGCAGCGGCAGTGGCAGCTCTCGTGAGATATCGCCAGGAGTAGAAGAGGGAAGTGGACTAGATTTCTGTGTTTTGGAATAAGAATATAGTCAAAACAGTTAGTTTCATGTGTAAATGTAACTCTCCAGACCGATTCCGGCCACGGCGGCTAATCTTAATGCAGACTAGCCACGTACGCAGGAGATTTTATAGTGCAGAAGTGTGTGCGCAAACACAGGTGCACTCCCTCTTCCCTAACTCTTATAGTCCGATGGGACAGCAATCCGACACGACAGGAGAGAGATCAGGCGCAGGACCAACAGCTTTACGCGCTTTCCGAGGCACGGGGTTGTCACACCACCAACTTCCATACTCCAGGCTGCTACTAAGAAAAAATCTTAATGGAAATATCCAATAACATTTTTTGCCCAACTGGGAATCGAACCCAAGACCCCTTGCTCAGCAGTGGCGCTTGCGACCATGAGACCAACGGGGCAGTTTAGTTTAATGTAATAATTATACGGACCAATTTAAATATTATGTAAATAACTGTTGCTTTAAGTAACTGTAAAATTAATTTTATTGAATATCACAATACACCAAATGATTCAAAAAATATTATTTTCAGCTGAAGCCACAGCACTTGCACGAAGCCCACCACGCACAACTTTGGCACCGCTTCGGGAGACAACTACGCCACCACCCCAGCTTGCCTCCTCTGCCGCGAACTCCTCCAGCACGAAGCTCTAGGTGACAGCCGTTAGCCTCTCCGCGGTCAACGGCTACAACACCACATCATCGTGCCTTATTTAGGACGCGTAGGAACAGAGAATTGACGCCGTTTGAGAGAGCGACGAATGCTTTTGTAGCCGTCGAGCAACGCCGACTTGAATACGAGGAGAGGCGAGACAGGCGCCTACCTGAGCGAGTGTTGCAGACGTTAGAGGTGATTCGCGAGCTTATGCTCGCGATTCACCTCTAACGTGCCGGCTACTGGCGTAGCCAGTTGCTACATCGACTAGCTAGACTAGCTAACAACTAGTCTAGCTCTTGTTGGTCACAACAAGAGCTAGACTAGTTGATGTATTGACCCAGCAGCGATCCCCTATAGTCTACCTTCTACAGATATTCTTTCTGATGCTGTTTATAACATGTTCACAACATTTTGTAAATTGTGTCAGGATTTGGCACAATTTTCAAAATGTTGTGATGATGTAACTAAATGTGACTGCCATACCAAAGTATAAGGTGATATGCATGCTAATTTTAAGTTCGAGATTTATGTAACGAAATTTTATTCTTTATAAAAGGTTATTTACTAAAAATAAAAAAGTTTTATCCTTATACAATTTATTTATTTCACCATTTAATTTAACTGCCTTGTTGGCCTAGTCCTCATAAGGGCGACTGCTACGCTAGAGGTCTTGGGTTCAATTCCCAACTCGAGTGAAATTCTCAGTAGGCGCTCGGAGTTTGGATTTGTGCCCGGTTAATGGCAATAGCCTCACCCCTCTTAGGTACATGGGACCTAAAAATATACCGGCAAGCTGCGGGTGTACATTGGTAAACCTCTGCTTAACCCTTCGGGGAATACAGGTGTGATGGTATGTATGTTTATTTCATGTTATGCCTGAACATGTCGTGTGGTGTTTTCAAGAGAACGAAGTGCAGTATTTAATATTGGTGTCATTGGCCAGGGTCTTTGCGGATATCCAGAATCTACGTAACACGTGATTCCCGGCACAACTTATAAAATGTTTGTTTATCGAGCCTAAATCTCTCTCTAAACAATAAATCCGAAATTTCATAAATTTTCTATAAGCGCTGAAGAGATATTTCTTATATGACGCCTGAGCCAGCCTTCTTCGTTATGTGCAAAATTCATTATAATTAATAAAAATTGTAAAAATGCAAATTGTAAAATGTTTTTGTGATTTTTTTCATAAAAAAACGAACACTCCAACAGCTGACCAACAAATCGCCATCTTGGTTAGAGTAGCGTAGCGTCTGTCTACAGGGTCCTAGCGTACGCTTCGTAAGCGTTAGATTAGAAACGCTCACAGTCGATTTCGCTTGTCATACGTGCCACTTGGCTACCGATTTGTATGCAGAATATTGACGTATCAATGGCGTTTCGTTTCATGGAATAGAATTTAATACACTTGGCTACCAATTTGACGTTCTAAACGTTAAATCAAATTTCGTGACGATAATTCATTCTATTCTACAAGCGTTTATGCCACTTGTCTAGGGCCGCTGGTGAGATAAAATACGTTAATCATACAGAAAATAAGATGGCCACGGTTCCCGTGGGATAATATATCAACTTTGACACCGACAAAGTCGCAAGCAGAAGCTAGTGTTATATAAAAAAAGAAAGAAAAAGGGATGGGTGTCCTCGTGATTGTGAAACAAGTAGGTACCGGTGTCTGTCGGTCAGTCTGAACTTTTGATGAATGAACTTCTCAGGTAGACAGCGCAGATGACCCTTAACCTTTGTCGTTACTACTCGGCACGTTAAAACTGTCCCGGGTCACGTCACGTCTCGTCTTTATTTTTATCTTAGTCTAAAGGCCTAGCACGACCGCCCAGAATAAACGTGACTTAAATCTAGCCGATTTCACACGTAATATTATTATATCTCTCAATGGGAGAAAATGCCCAAGGCATTAAGCCCACCTTTGTACTTCTTTGGTCGCATAAAATTTAAATAAATAAATCAACATCATCATATCAGCCGCAGGATGTCCACTGGTGGACATAGGCCTCCCCCATAGTTTTCCAAAAGGACCGTTTGGAAGCGGCCTGCATCCAGCGTCTTTCTGCGGTCTTAATCAGGTCGTCCATAAATAAATAAATAAATGGGTTACCAATTACAATATTTTAAAAAATAACACTTATACATGAATTTAAAAATGATATAGCATAGTCGTCATACTTACAATTCGAAATACGACACGAATATGACATTTACGTCTCTTTTGCGTTTTGGTGTAGCTTTACAAAAGTACTTCATTCTCAGAATAGACAGAAGAATAAACCATGTCACAGAATCAACAATGTAAAAATTATAGCATGGCATACACAATTGACAAGCGACACAGGCTGTGTTGTATTCTTGTGTATTGTTGTATACTATTTGACTTCCATGCAGACGAAATCGCTGGTTGTAAAATATGAAGCAAAGCTCTCACCTAAAAGTACTAATGATTAGTTCAACTTTTTTATCACATAAGCCGACGGCTATCTGATGTTTAGTAGTCACTGCTGCCTATAGACATCTGCAACACTAGAGGCCTTACAAATGCATTGCCATCCCAGAGATAAAGTCGAAATCTCTCCGCTGTAATTTCACTGACACCCAAACCCTCCAAATCGGAACACAGCAACGCTGCTTTGCGGCAGAATATGGTAGTAGTACTTCCCCAGACAAGCTCCTTCACAAACAGCTCTGCTACTACTAACTACATTTTCTAACACTAGTTTTTGTCATGTTTAGTTATATCTGCGCACGCGAAATATATTTTTATAGGTACTCTTGTTTCTTTTCTAGATCTAGACCAGCGCAAAGATTTAAGAACCGTCGACCTTTTTAAACGTATCTTAGGAGGGCGACACTTTGGTCGTATATATTGGAACGCTGCCAGGTCGTCGAAAGTCCTCGACCCCGGAGTTTTTGGGTTTATGACTGCTATTAAAGATCTCTGATTCTGTATAGATTATATTAATATGGTTTATGATAACCGCTGTTGACTGAAAAGGCGATTAATTTATAAGAACCAGGCGAATTTATGAGGTTGCTTATGCTAAAGTGTTAAATTATTTGACTGATATTAAGCCTTCCTAGCTATTATAAAAAAACGTAAACGAAAGTAAGGTTGTTCGTTTGTTACCTTTTCAAGCCTAAACCACTAAACCGATCATCCAGAAATTTTGCATACGTTGTCGGGTGTACAGAAACGGACAAAGGGTACCTTTTATCCCGAAAAGTACTATTGCCGAAAAAAACAACAATAACGTTCTTATGATAGTAGGATGGTGTCACGTGTCTTTCGTGACACATTCAATCATGTTAATCATGATTGATCCGTACTAATCCAAACTAATATTATAAATGCGAAAGTAACTCTGTCTGTCTGTCTGACTGTCTGTCTGTCTGTCTGTCTCTTCTTCACGCCTAAACCACTGAACCGATTTCAATGAAATTTGGTACAGATATAGTCTGGGAGCCGAGAAAGGACATAGGATAGTTTTCATCCCGGAAATCCCCCGGGAACGGGAACTATTAATCCACGCGGACGAAGTCGCGGGCAAAAGCTAGTTTTAAATATAACCGACGTTCGTGGTCAAATAGTTAGTAGATAATAAACTTTGCAGTAAATAAAACCAATCATTTTGTAATAACACTACCTATATAAATTTATATGATTTAAAAGCTTGTCGCGAGATTTTCCTGCATAAATTTCTACTTAGAATTACTTAATGTTGAGATACATATATTTTCGCGACAAGCTTTTATATCATACTCGTATAAATTTATATAATGTTATAAAATGATGGATTCGATTTACTTCAGAGTTTATTTTGTTCTTTATAGAACATTTCTTTTTTTTTCGAGATGCGCTTGCTCTTGGCCCTAGTCTACGTCAGAGGTGACTATGACAAAGTCGACGATAGGGCGAGCTTACTTAAAAGAAGCCTGTTCAGTCTAACTCTAAAGAGATTAGGGTTGGAAGCGTTTGAAAATACAGGCGCAGGTAGAGAGTTCCACTCCTTTGCAGTGCGCATTATAAAAGACGTTTGAAAACGCTTAGAGCAAATTGGTGGAATAGCAACAAGATAAGAATAGTCATTTGCAGTGATGGTTGAAAGGGGCATACCTAAATAAAAAATATTTTTTGCCATCACGCTTTGACTTTGATTTCGACTCCCTCGCATATAGTTGGCGGTTAAAAGCTAGTCTCTTGTAAATATTACTTTTACTTTTTTTACCGTTTAAAGTCGTTGTAAAGACACCACTTACATAAATCTAAGATTATTAATTCAAAGTACTGATCTAAGGTCTCGAACCTTGACCTTAAACTTTGACATTTAAAACTTGTGCCATCAAAACAGTTAGAAGTTCGTAACTACCAGAGGAGGTACTTACACTGATGAGCCCTTCAATAGTTGTCCTTCTAATCGTGAAATTTAGATGATAATGATTTATTTTGCTAAGAGTTACATTGTGCTGTTCCTTGTTCTGGTTCGAATTTGGAAAGTTCATCATAAAAAATCTGTTACATGAGACCTATAACATACTGGCAAACTGTGGGTGTGCATTTGTACACCTCTGCCTATCCCTTCGGGGAATACAGACGTGATGGTATGATATGGTAATTCGCTTTAATTTATCTATAGCTAGCGGACTTAATTGTGAAACTTTACCATCCAGGGACCCACGCAAATACACCTACAAAATTGAGAAAGTTCCGCCGTTTAGGAAGAGTTCAATGACATACGTCACGCGTACAGAAGAATTAAATATATCGCGGGTCTCAAACCATAGGGGCGTATCCACCAAACACCTACTTTTCAGGAGAGACAAAAAACTTAATAACTTTTCTTGTGATTGACCTAGGTTATTGTGTTTCTGCATGTAGCTATATATTTACACTACGATTATTATGAGATGCTTGATTTTAAGGTATTACCGCTGTAACACTGGTTTTTGGTTGATACGTCTATTTGGCATAACGAGTATACGGTAAAACTCCGTCAAAATTCTCTCAAAAATGCATGGACGTTATGGACGTAAAACTCGTGTCGTTAAATTATTAATATTTATACAAATATAAATTTTTACCTAGTTGGTAACTTAAAATATTGCAATTTAGGAATGAGAACCCATCAAAATTACCGTTATTTATGTGATTTTAAAAATTCATACGCCTTTCTGGCTTGTCATTAATATTAAGAGATATTTGAATTCAGAGTAGAAGTATAAACCAGTCTTGTTCTACAATCTAGAAAAAAAAACAAATAATAGTAATTACACAATGTTTTTGTGAAAATAAAAATAAGAATAAATAAAAAAATATTCATAAATCCGAAAATTATTATTTTATATTACTTAAAATCATAAACATTTGAAATTGCGATCAGGCACATCCCAAAGAAACCAAATGTAAATTAAATCTTATAAAAAAACGTCTAAAAATTAAAATTTCTTAAAATAAAGCTCTTAGGCTTTTACATCTTAAGAGGATCCGGCAATTGGGTCTCGAGGTGGCCTTGCACAAGTCCGAGGTCCTGTGTTTTCATGGGCCTCGGAACGCGCCACCGTCAGGATCCCAAATCACGGTAGGAGGGGTTCACATCGGCGTCGGGTCGACGATGAAGTACCTGGGACTCGTTCTCGACAGCCGGTGGAACTTCGTGAAGCACTTCCGACGTTTGGCTCCAAAGTTGGCACGGGCTGGGGCCGCTTTCAAGCGGCTCTTGCCCAACCTGAGGGGTTCAAACGCCTCCTGCCGGAGGCTCTACGCGGGTTCTTGCGGTCGATGGCCCTTTACGGGGCCCCGGTGTGGGCGCAGGGCTTGAGGCGGCTTGCCGCCCATTACCTGAACGCATCCCAACGGGTGATCGCCATAAGGGTCATCCGGGGGTACCGCACGACCTCCGGCGAGGCAGCGAGCCTCCTTGCCGGATTGCCGACGTGGGATCTGGAGGCGCTGGTCCTCGCGCGCCTACACGAGTGGCGCGCGGAGGCACTGGGCCGGGGGGAAACTCCGCTGCCGCGGCAAATTGCCGACCAGCGGACGGACCTCCGGCTCGATCTCATGGCGACATGTAGAGAGCGACTGTCGCAACCTCGTGCAGGGCTCGCCTTGATTGAGGCGGTAAGTCCCCTCTTTGAGGATTGGCTAGAGCGGCGCCACGGCGCCCTCACCTACCGCCTGACGCAGGTCCTCACCGGACACGGAAGCTTCGGGAGGTTCCTGCACCTCATCGGGCGGGAGGAAACGCCCGTGTGTCGTCATTGCGACGATCGCCCCGAGGACACGGTGGAGCATACCTTGGCGGATTGCCCCGCTTGGGCGGAGCACCGCCGAGTCCTCGTAGCGGCCATCGGCGGCGGCGAACTCTCGTGTCCGGTACTGGTTCAGGCCATGGTCCGGAGCGAGAGGAAATGGGAAGCAGTCGCCTCCTTCTGCGAAGCTGTAATGCTGGAGAAGGAGGCGGCGGGACGGGAGAAGGAGAGAAGAGTCCCCCGTCCCAGCAGCCGCCGCGGGAGACGCTCCGGGCGTCGGGAGACACGAGACGACTCCCGGCCACCGTCCACGCGGGTCTGTGGACGGTGAGCATTGGGTAGCTCACCGTCCGTACGTTAAATAACGACAGACCGTGTTCCACGCGCGCCTCAAAGAGATGACAGCATCTTGGAAGGGGCCACTAAGGGCCGATGCCTGCCTGCGGGTTCTTCGAAAGAGATACCGCGCCCCCGGAACGCAAAGGGCACATGAAGGAACATAGATGGGTTTTACTCAGTAAAAGTCTGACACTCCCTCCCATCCCGCCCAGGGCGGGGGAAGTTATTTGATGATTTCCCATCTATAAAAAAAGGCTTTTACAGCAATGAAATCCTTAGAAATAATAATATCGAATTATTTAATAAAAAATAGTCATAATAAAAGCTAAGGAGAATAAATTCTCTAAAACAATAAAAAACAAAAAAGATATCCGAAAATTAGAGCAGAGGAAACATTGCAAAAGTAAAAAACCACTAAGCGTGTATCAGAAGGCCCACCTTTCTGATACACGCTGTAGATACTTAAATCTTTCTTACTTTTCCTATGTATTTAGTGAACAATCTTGGCCTCATTTATGAAATTTGTCATTAAAATAATTAAAATTTGTCAAATTTGCAATATGTAAGAGTTCGGGATTGCCCCTCCGTCACCCCCATGATGAAAATCCGCCATTTCTAATGCGATTTCTAATGCGCCAAAGTACTAAACGTAGGATAGGATAGGTCTTCGCTTCATGATTTATAAATAAATAAATATAAAATTACAATTTACTCGCTATGATAGCTCTCTGCAGAACGACTGTGTTGGGTGTTGTTGACATGACTATACGTCCGCGTATTGAAGAAATCTGCAGTGATTAGGTACTAAATATCCCCAGGATAGTGTTGATATTGACGGTCGTATGAACATACGTCTCTATGGCCCGACACGTTTTCCTTGGTTTATAATAAAATTTAAAGTCGTACGTGCATACGTCTATATGGCACTTCAAAACTGACTAAATAAGCAATAATATTGCTCTTACGTCCAATATACGGCTCTATGGCTTGAAAATAATTATAGACTGTCTATCTTACGGCAAACGATATTTTGCAATTTATACAAAAAGTAATTAATATTAAATTAGAAGAAAAATTGAGGTTATGTATTGCATATAGTAGAATCCAATGGCATTAAAAACGAAAAATCGCATTTTTGCATGTACGCCCCTATGGTTTGAGACCCGCGATATTATGTATACAGAAAGGTAAATTAAAATTGTGGTCTTCTTAATTGTTTTATATTACCGAGTTACATTTTTAATGGATTCAGTAGATACTATGGACTAAGTAGTAAGTACCTATCTTTTTTTAAGTAGTTTTTTTTTAAATGATGTTATAAGACAGTTTGAACTTTCAGTATCTCCAAATCTGGTCGCAGTGTTATTAAAGGTCAAAGTTCCCACTTATTTTTAGGATTTTCACGAAAACAAGCCTTAAATGTTGTAAACAAACTTTAAATAGCCCCACGGCCCCTGTACTTTAGGATCGCCATATAAGCACAATGTTTAGCGCGTGTTAAATTACGCGATATCACAAACAGTGGCTTTTACAACAAAAATAAAAGTTTTTTTCCAACAATTTGCTTTTTCTTTTTGTTAAAAAAACGTTGCCCCACACAAGGCTATTGTCCTGTACTGTGTGCGCGTTTATAAACATATATGCTCACAAACACACATAGCTAGACCAAGAACAACTAACTGTAGGCTGCCACCATTATCATCAGTCAATAACCGTCCACTACTGGAACGTGGCCTCCCCCAAAGAGCGGTAACCATCCCGGTCCTGGGCAGCCCATTCATCCTTTATTTGAATCGACGGTCCACCATGCAGCAGGACATCCCACACTACGTTTGCTTAAACAATGGATAATATTTGGAAAAAAAAATTGCAAAGTTTGTGTGTGTGTGTACATAATATGTATTAGCTTATAGTTATTGTTTCATGCGTAGTATGTTTACTACATGCACCCAATTACTGGGCCCATGTAGTATAAATAGTTACAAATGTATCATCGATACAAAAAAGGAGAAAAAGAACGTAGTGCTAAGGGAGTTTACTGCTGGCTATATAAATATATTCCGTGCGAAAATCAAACTTGCAACACACAGCATAGCAGTCAATTGAAGTCACTAATATTCCTTACTATTCGTTGTATTAACAACTATGTGATTTGAGTATAACACCCTGTAATTGGTCTGTATTTGCCTAAAACCACCTCAACATGTACACTGATACCCATACTTCGGGTTAAATATAGGTCCCCGTTATATTGGCCATGAAATCTAACCCTAATGGATTATTATTTGATGTAAATACACGTTGTATACAACAGTGACTTTTCTGTATTGTGTTACTAATAGCTAGTTACAGGAAAATGGTTACTCAAACTATAGTGATAGAATTTCTATTTACTTGTACATAAAAACCTTCTAATATTACGTACCGTTAAATATACTGGCGTGATTCAGTTTGATTTTGAAAGCTTAGTATAAACGCGGAGTACCTAAATGAAACTAAAATTCGATCGGTTTTGAAACTTGAAAATACCCGTTTTGCACATATTATATATTTAGTTGGAAGGCTTTATTTATATCAATGATTGGTACTTGTCGTACCAAATAAAACTTTAATGCTATAGGATAAATACTGCCTCGTTGGCCTAGTGGTCCTATGCGCGACTGCTACGCTAGAGATCTTGGGTTCGATTCCCAGGTCGAGCAAAAAGTGTTATTGGGTTTTTCTATGAAATTCTCAGTAGCAGCTCGGAGTTAGGATTTGTGACCGGTTAATGGCAATATTCTCGCCCTCTATTACATGGGACCTAAACATATTGGTGAACTGTGGGTATACCTCTGCCTAACCCTTCGGGGAACAAAGGCGTGATGGTATGTATAATACAAGTAAGTAAATTAAACTAAGCTTAACTTTGCCAGTTTAACTTTGACATCACTGACTTCGGTGAAGGAAACTAAAGCTCGTGTCTTTTTACGGAAAGACACATTGTCATATAGTGGGGCAATCATAGGTTAGTATTACATATTTTTAGTAGAATATCGCGTGTATTTTAAACTTATTTGTTACTAAAACTCACAAACCTCTAAATCCCTAGTTGATCATTTCTTTAGCGATTATTTGTTTGCTGCCTGAACTCCTCTTTTGGGGAATTCAAGTCTGATTAGTGTTCGTAGGCATGTAAACATGCGGAAAATGTAATGGTTGTTTTCCCGCGGTAATACGATTTGCCGTCAGTATTACTATCTTCTTCTTCTTATCGTGTGGGCAGTAAGTTCTAACGACCACAAAACACCCTAGTGTCAGAGTTTCTAAACCGCCTCAAGGGCCTCTGACATGGTTACTGATGTCAGTGATGTCCAAGATAAACTTAGAAAGTACATATGAATTAGGAAAAGTCACATTGGTACTTGCCCGTGCCCGGTTGCGAACCCACAACCTCGTGCATGGGAGGCCATCCCCGCCCTTGGCCTTAACCACTGGGCCATCACGACACTTAGTAGTATTACTATCAAAATATGGGGTTAAACTTAAAAAACGAAAATGTTTGTTGTTCACAAGTTATTAAAATTCAGCAGACTTGGTCGGGGCAGTTCCACTTTAATCTTGCTGCTTTTTGTGCTATGTCTGTTATTTGCGTTCTAAAGCGCAGTTTGGCCTATCTTCTTCTTCTTCATCGCGTAAGCAGTAAGGTCTAACGACCCTACAAATCCTAGTGTCAGAGTTTCTAAACCGCCTCAAAGGCCTCTGACATGGCTACCAATGTCAGTGATGTCCAAGATGATGTGATGTGATGGTGTGATGTGTGTGTGTGATGTGTGGTGTGATGTGTAGGTTTGGTCTGTCAATGTGGCTGGATGCGGAAACCGCAGGACCGGGTTCTGTGTCTATCTTCGGGGAGGCCTATGTCCAGCAGTGGACGTTGTTCCACTGATATTATGATAATGCTGTGCTCTATCGCCCGTTGGTACACCTTGACTAGGGTTGCCATCACCTAAATTGTCGACGCTGGGCAAAAATTTCAAAACCCCGGACATTTGAATGAAATTTTGTTCTTTTCCCGGACATCCCAGGATTGTTGTTATTATTTTATTTATCGCTTATTTTTCAATTAATCGGTCTATCTTTCAATTGAACTAAAAGTGTCCGGGTTTCTCCCGGACATTTTTGACAACCCCTCCCGGACCTCCCCCGGACGTCTAAACTAGGACAAATCCGGGGAAACCCCGCATGGCATAATGGCAGCCCTAACCTTGACTTTAGACTTGGTTTGCTTTTGATCTTGTTCTAAGACAAAATCATTACGATGAGGGAAAACAACCGTTCTTATTTCACTGTATACTAAATGTATTAATGTTTATTGATTAAGGTTCAGAATACCTTCCCTTTAGTTACAATACTCTAGTGTCTAATTCTCTAAATACACTAAAATACCGCTATCATTGACCTTGTCTGGGCCACACGATTCCCAATTGATTGGTCGAATCGATACGATCCATTCAACTGAAAACCTCCACTATTTTTACCGGATTTCGATTCAGTTAATTATTAATTGAACTTCGTTTAGGATTGTAATTGATTCCTTCTTGTATCTGACGGTTTTAGATTGTGTTTCAATTTGTTGTTTTCTTAATGAAAAGTCATGTTGATTGATAAGTGGATTTTTGTTAATTACAATTGTTCAATTATCAATTATAGAGGAAGTTTGAAAGTAGCGCCAGTGACAGAAAAGTTGAAAGGGAACCGTTTGTCTTGGTGTGGACATGTGAAGAGGAGGGATGAGACGCATGTGACCCAAAAAGTTATGAATGTGAATGTGGATGGATGTAGAGGAAGAGGGAGGCCAAAGAAAAGATGGATGGATTGTGTGAAGAATGATATGAAAGAGAAGGGAGTCAGTGATAGTATGACGGTTGACAGGTTGGCATGGAAGAAGAAAACATGTTGCGCCGACCCCAAGTAAAATGGGATAAGGGCAGGAAGATGATGACAATTGTTCAATTATCACACTAATATTCTAATGCAAAAGTACTGTATATTTGTTTGTTATTGCATCAGGGCAAAACTTCTAAACTAATCGTAATGAAATTTGACAATGGGGTAGCTCACTTAATTTGGATTGGAAGTCAGGAATTTCACAAATATTTACTAACTTTTATGATCATAAGCTATTTTATTTTATAGCTTGATGTGTGGATAAACACTACGCTACCTTTTAATCCAAGTCTTTGAGCATGATTATCGACATTCACGCAGACGAAGTCACAAGCAAATACAAACAAATACAAAATTATTTGCAGGAGGATGATGCAAATAATTCCCATTCCAAGACTAGATTCTGCCTGTGACGAGGACTAACCTCGTAGAAGACAATTGAACCATAAAACGTAGCCAGTCATGTAAAAACTTACTTTCAATCAGCGAAAACAAAACTGTGTTTTACATAGTTTACCTCTTTAAGATGTTACTATATCTACATAGATATAGTTCCTGCCTCTACAACTGCCTCGTTAGCCTAGTGGTCCTAAGCGTGACTGCTACGCTAGAGGTCCTGGTTTCGATTCCCCGGTCGAGCAAAGTGTTATAGGGTTTTTCTATAAAATTCTTAGTAGCGGCTCGGAGTTTGGATTTGTGCCCGGTTAATGGCAATAGACTCACCCCCTATTACATGGGACCTAAACATACCGGCGAACTATGGGTGTACATTTGTACACCTCTGCCTAACCCTTCGGGGAATACAGGCGTGATGGTATATATAATTATATAGTTCCTACAAAACAACTTAAACGTAAGGCCATTATAACCAATCTGAAGCAAACAACTCCGTTTTGTAATTAATAATTAAGTATAACTTTTTGTAAGCGGTATTCGCGTTCCTGAATGTTGGGCCAAACTTTGAAATTATTCTACAAATCATTGGCACGCTAAGAAAAACTTTTTTAATTAGCCCTTTGTACAGTTACCTTTTATATGAATAAAAATAAATGGCTAAATGTGTTGCTATGCGCAACTCTCAAGAACGGCTAGACTGATTTGGCTAATTCTTCTTTTTGTTCTATACGTAATTTCCCAGCATCCAGCGACATTGTGAGGGTTTTCCCACAGTGCGCCTTCCGATGCGTGATCGCCACTCGAGAGCCTTACGACCCTTGCAACTTACAACGACCAGACGGTCAAGTGTTTACGTGTGTTACTTAATACGGTTAGTGTTTCTTAATTATTACGGAGTCAACTCCACTTGAGTTTGGCAATTTTGAGAGCCATGTATCAAGCCTACACAAACAAAGGAGGCAGAAGCTAGTCTATTATAAGACTGCCATTCTACCACCAGATAATTCTAATAATCATAATGGACTAGACAAATTTTTCAATGAAGCGTCTGTGGTACAAATTTGATAGCGTTACTGTTAAAGTCAACTACTAGGAACCAATTTTAAGCCGTTTTTGAGATTCAAAGTCAAAGTCAAAGCATTTTTTCAATTAGACCATCCTCAAATTGACTAAGGCGAAGTCGAAGACAAAAGCTAGTGAACAAATAATAAACGAAATAATTAAACCTTATTAAAAGCATTAAAATATCAGATTGAATTCTGTTGTCAGCAGTAGCTTGCGTGAAATGATAATAATCTGGCACATTGTTTTTACTATATCCAGCAATGTAGGTCATGTAACTACAATAAGTAGTAAGTATTATGTGATTTAATTATAGGTACTGTAATGCTTGCTTGCAGTAGTCCGGATTATCTTATTAACTCCGATCTGCTGACACAGCCCCATCGTGTATGACATTTTGTAACTAAACTTGGTGCTATTATTATTTTTTTGATGAAGGACAAATTGCGCTCTTGTCGTTTGGCTAGCCGCACACACGCAATAATATTGACAATAAAATACGTATTGTCAATAATATTGTGTATGTGCGGCCTGTATTGCGGTATTTTTCTATACATCTTGAAATTCTGACAATATTGGATTGTCAATATTATTGTGTGTGTGCGGCTAGCCTTTAAATTTGTTTTATTACAAAAAAGAAAACCGCCTTTAAAAACCACAAGTTAATAAATAACTTTAGTTTGCTAATTATTTTTAAATCGGCTCACAATTGACGAAAATATAGACAAACATTCATAAAGAAGAAAATACCAATAACATAGAACCTCCTCCTAATTTGAAATCAGTTGAAAACATTAACAATGAATTATGTTAGGCAAACTAACAGATTTTTAAAAACACTTAAGCTAGCAACGGAGCGTTTCGAGTAGAACCTCCCCTACAGACACCTAATAATTTTAATTATAAACACTAAAAACAAACCCTTTAGAAAGTTAAGGCAAAATTCTTCATTACGAAAGAAAATACAAGTCTCTAATTAACTTTCAATTGCCAAATAACTCTGTTTCTTAAGTATATATAATAGACCATTTATTTTAATAAGACAGAATAACTAAATGTTCTAGTTTCAGAGCAACTGTTCAAGCATACAACGCAAATTATCATACCAGTAAAACTTCCACATCTTTTACACGTAAAATATAATTAAAAGCTATCAAGAAACAGCCGCTAGATTGCTTAAAAGCCCGTCAAATACGTGTTCAGACTAAATATATAAGAGTATCGTTAGTAAGTTTAGAACAATGAGAACCCTTTCATTTGCATTTGATATTTAAGCGAAAAAGCGCTGAACGAAAGTGGATCCAATTATCTCCGAACTTAATTATTACGAGAAGTTGCCGAAGAAATTGTAAGGAAGAGGACACATAGATTGGTGCTTCGCTTGGAGTTATGGTAGCGAAGCGTACAGTATGACTTATTAGGTTTGAAGCAATGCTTCTGTATATATTGGCCCGTTGGTCTAACTGCTGAGCGTGGAGTTCTGGGTTCGATTCCCAGGTCGGGTGAAGTGATGTTAAGTTTTTCCTGTGTGAAGTGTGTTGACAGTTGGTGGTATGACGGTCACGGTCACGCTTTACCTCGTGTTTAGCCGTTGCTCCTGTGCCTGATCTCTCCCCGGTCATGTCGGATTGCCATTCTATCGGACTATGAGAGTGAGGAAAGAGGCAGTGTACCTGTGTTCGCGTACACACTTGTGCACTATAATATCTTCTGCGTACTTACTTGGTTAGTCTTTATTGGAATTGACTGTAGTGGCTGCAATTCGGTCGGGAAAATAAATAATATTATGTATACAAAGCGTTTTCCATTGTATTTGCACATCTCCGATGCGCAATGCGCCTGTTTACATGAAGACCCACTAAGTACCAAAATTAGTCATGCAGCGTAACCACATTAAGCGATAATGTGACCTTTGCTATGTAAATAAAACCCATTATTGTGGTACAGTTGGCGCAGTGGCTGAGCGATTAGCTGCTGTGGTGTTGCAGAACATGGAACAAATATTTGTATGACCTACAGGTAGTTGTTCCGGGTCTAGTTGTTTGTGTATGTGAGTTTTATAAGTTTGTAAATGCACTCACGATACAGGAAAAATTCCCGATGGGGCTACTTAAAAAAATGTAACTGCCTCGTTATCCGAATGATCCTAAGCGCGATTGCTATGCTAGAGGTCTTGGGTTTGATTCCCAGGTCGAACAAAACGTGTTATCGGGTTTTTTTATGAAATTCTCCGTAGCAGCTCGCAGTTAGGATTTGTCTCCGGTTAATGGCAATAGACTCACCCCCTTACATGGGTCCTAAATATACCAGCGAACTGTGGGTGCACATTAGTACACCTCTGCCTAACCCTTCAACGAATATAGGCGTGATAGTATGTACTTAAAAAACAATAACACATCCACATTGTCACATGGTGTCGTTTGCTTCATTACCTACCGCGCAGCGTAGCTTTTAGCACCCAGCGAAGCACCCGCCTGTATGTCTTCAGCCTTACAGAAGAATGCCAAGATCGGAAGCAAAAGTAGATTAGGTTTATTTTTGGATTTCTTCAGCCGCTCCGAATACTTAAATCTTTCGTAAATGTAATTTCCTTTTAAGATGAAACAGCGTATTTATGAAACCTGTTTTTATTTTCTTAAGCATTCTTAGAATATCTTGTTCCGAGTTTTTCTGTTACCAAAAATGTTTTTTGTTTGAACTAACTAATCTGAGGCCGGCCTTTCAATATTTAGTTTCCAATTAAGAATACGATCACTTTGCTTCGCCTTTCGAGAGTTTTTAAATAATCCAAGGAAGGTCAATTTTAAAATGGATTCTTTATAATTATAAACTTTGGCAACACTGTAAGAAAAAAAAAAACGACGGGTTGCACTCCGGGAGTGCCGGCAGAAGTGAAAACTTGAATATTAACGTTGTGCATTTTTTATATTTTGGAATGGCTAGGGAATAATTTTGCACGAATTGCTTTAATTATCAGTATCAAAGTACTATCATTTATGTGGTAGAATACAATATTTATTTATTGCGCTATCGTACACAAAAATGACAATTCGCGTCAGGACACATGACATGATCGAGAATCTTACGAATTTTCGATTAGGTCACGTGTCCTGAGGCGAAATTAACATTTTTTACCCATTACAAAAAAAGTGTACAACGCCGCTAAAGAAGTATTCACTTCAAAAAATCCTCTGTGTTTTTATAAAATTTAGTTTCAAATACTAACTGCAGTACATTATTTTTCCAACCTAAGAGTTAAACTTACGTGTGACCTCTCGAATAAGGTAACAAATGTCAGTTTCGTATTTGTTTAAGTAACTATCAAGTAACCCAAACAAAAATAGACAATAAAACAACATGCTATAAATTCCATTTTCTAATAGTTCTATTATAAAATACATCAGCACATAACTCGGAAATAACTTCGCTAAACACTGCAGTCGAGTCCAATGACATTTCGACACGTCAAACTTCGTGACAAACATTGGCCCAAATACTTAAACCGTTTCCGATTGACCATACATTTGAACAAATGTATGTGCAAACATGGTTGGACTATTTTTTTTTTCTGTAGGTAATGGGGAGTCCACACGCTCTGCCGTCGGGTCTTACGGGCGCCGCGCACTGCGGTAACAAAACTACGCATGCGTGGAGCTTTCAAGACAAAAACAACTTTATTTTAATCCTGATAAAGTTTATTTTAAGTTGGTACGTGAGGAATTTCAGCGTGGGAATTCCGAGGTGATTGAAAAAAGTGTGATTTCACGCAGTGTGGCATGGAAAATTAAGTTTAGTTGAGTTAGGAGGTATGTCTTGGGAACTACAGAAGTAGTAAGATCATTTAATTTTGTATAAAATCTTGTTTTCAAATGCCTAGAGAGCTTAAAAGCACTATGTCCCGAGGCAAATAAAAATACAGTAATAAATTATTAGGTAGCTGTAGTAGAGCTTTTTGTAAAGGAACTCGTCCAGAAAAGTACTAACACCATACCTGTTTTTGCCTGAAAGCAGCGTACTGCGTTTCGGTTTTAAGGGGATAAGTGTCGGTGTAACTGCAGGCAAGTTGAACATTACAACTTTGTTTCTTAGATGGCAACGCATCCGCAAAGTCTTTGGTATTGCAGATGTTTATAGGTAGGTAGCTATTTAACATCGAGGGCCCTCGCTTTGTTAGCCATCCAATGACATAAAAATATATTTATGTTTTAGGGAAAGGACAATATTGTTGCATGCGGCAAAATATAGGTCAACGTTCGGCTTCTGTTAAAGATATAGGACGCTAACTATCTTACCGTGGGATTCGATTGTTTTTTTTCTTGGTTTTTGGCACGTTTGTATGTATGTTGTCAGAAGGCTTCTTGTACTTTAAGATGCCATTTTAATATTTTTTAAACGTGGTAGTTAATTTAGCAAATAAACTGCCTCGTTGGCCTAGTGGTTCTAAGCACGACTGTTACGCTAGGGGTCCTGGGTTCGATTCCCAGGTCGAGCAAAAAGTGTTATTGGGTTTTTCTATGAAATTCTCAGTAGCAGCTCGGAGTTTGGATTTGTGCCCGGTTAATGGCAATAGGCTCGCCCCCTATTACATGGGACCTAAATAAACTAAATTTGCCGGCGAACTGTGGGTGTTCATTGGTACACCTCTGCTAACCCTTCAGGGAATACAGGCGTGATGGTATATATTAATTTAGAAAAATAATCATAAATCATAACAATAATTTTTCTATGAATCCATGACAATACATGATTTTCGACCGCATTATACAGCTAACATTTTTTCGGCGGTTATTAAACAAAAAGTCAGCTGTTTCATACATTCTGACCGTGAGGGTGTTACATGTTGTATGGCAGCAGATTATTTTTTATTAACCGGCGAAAATTGTTGCGCTGCTGTTTATTGAATCAACCTTTGACGACACAGTTGGCGCTGTGGCTGAGCTATTGTCTGCTGAATTGTCTATCGCGGGTTCGATTTCCGCATGGAATACATATTTGTGTGGCCTACAGATAATTGATCCGGGTCTGGCCGTTTGTATATGTGACTTTAAATATTTGTAAACGCACCCACGATACAAGAGAAATTTGTAGTGTGAGCATCTTTTTATTTAAATTAAAAAAAAAGACATGTAAGTAGGATCCATGGAAAAAAAATCATTACGGAAAAAAAAAACATTAACGGGTAATTTTCATTACAATAAAGGGCTATCCCTTTATCGTAATGAAAATTAGCCCTTATGTTTATTACCTACAATATCGGTCGGTCAAAGTAATAGCTAATAATTTATGCTCTAATTATAATTATCTCACGATATCTAAAACAGTGCATTTAAATATAATTAGGTAAATGTTTTAAAGATTAATGAACTGATTCATTCTTTAATGTTAAGTTATGTGATACGGTATGACTCTCTGAGAATTACCGTCGCGTTTACGTTGCATTAAGTGTTAAATAAGTTACTAAGAAGTTACGTTTGTCAATATAAATCATTAATCTGGTCATTGAATACAAAATAAACCGGCCTAAATATACCGGCGAACTGTGGGTGTACATTGGTACACCTCTGCCTAACCCTTCGGGGAAAACAGGCGTTATGGTATATATGAATACAAAATGTACTACAGAGTAAAACAGTTTTAATAGTATTTTCTGTCATTTGATGAGTACTTGAATTATATATAATATAAAGTAATTCTTTTTTTTTCTATACTACTAAAGGTCTGCTATCTGTCCGTCCTGTGAAGGATCCATCTGTTTGTCACAGGGCTGTATCCATTGAACTGTAATATGTAGACACAATTTATTTTTTCTGTACCTAATAGGCAATATTCTATTTATTCAAAGCATTCAATATCTAGCTGAATTAATCTTATGTCAGCGACAATTAATGCCAAATTTAGCTAAATTAGGCGCATTTTTAGTAAACTCAGATTAGGCTTAGAGTGCGGTCGCTTTTAAAAGTTAATATAGTCGCTCCCTTGGTAATTTGACCAGTCCAGTTTAATATTTATACTCTCCAGCTAACTTCTATGTTAGTACAGCCAGCACATCAAGCTACTACAATCTGCCAAGCTTCTCTAATAGATTTTCAACTTTATCGTTGTAGAATATGGTTCAAAGTTGATTGCGAAAATTTGTCAGTTTCGGGCAGCTTGATGTGCTGGCGTCTGTACATCATTTTAGTTTATTTCACAATGCAAGTATGTATTTTCTTCATCAGATGCTTGTCGTTAATGTATATACAGTAAATTAACTGCCCTGTTTATTGCGGAAGTCATAAAACGATAAGGATTATAGCCTCTGTGTTTGCCTTTTAGGGTTGCAACCCAATTTTCTTATAGCTATCGAATTATTTTAATTGAATTCTTAATACAATTATGTGATCTACAGTACAATTACGTATGACGAATATGATAGAACTCGTCATACGTAATTGTATTGTTGATTCTGTACAACCTACGTTACGTATCATTGCATCGCGCCTGTAATCTCCAAAGGGTTAGGCAGAAGTGTACCAATGTACACCCACAGTTTCCTGATATGTTTTAAGTCCCATGTAATACGGGGCGAGCCATTAACTGGGCACAAACCTATTGAGAATTTCGTAGAAAAACCCCATTAATACTTTTTGTTCGACCTGAGAATCTAACCCAAGACCTCTAGCATAGCAGTCACCACTACCGAGGCAGTTCACAGCAAAAGCCTACCTAATTGAATTTACGTTAATGACCTTAATTTGACCTGTTATCCCACCTGATGCTAGGGATTAAAAGCTTACCCAAGCTCACTCCATCCTAATTTACCTAGGGATATTTTTGTAGAATAGCACTGCTGAAGGCTTAATTTTCAGACAGTACCTGCCTCGTTGGCCTAGTGGTCCTGAGCGCGACTGCTACGCTAGAGGTCCTGGGTTCGATTCCCAGGTCGAGCAAAAAGAGTTATTGGGTTTTTCTATGAAATTCTCAGTAGCAGCTCAGAGTTTGGATTTGTGCCCGGTAAATGGCAATAGGCTCGCCCCCTATTACATGGGACCTAAATATACCGGCGAACTGTGGGTGTACATTGGTACACCTCTGCCTAACCCTTCGGGGAATACAGGCGTGATGGTATATTTATATTTATATATATATAATATTATAAATGCGAAAGTAAGTTTGTTTATTACGTTTTCGCGCCTAAACATAACAGAAACATAGACCTGATTATCCTGAAATTCTGCGTATACATTGTGTGGTGTACAGAGAGGGACATGGGATACCTTTCATCCTGAAAAAAAGAACTATTCCCGAGGAAAACAACAATAACGACAATAGATGAATCAAAACGATAATAGACGGTGCCAATCATGATTGAATTTTAAATATATCACGCAGACAAAATCGTGGGCTGAAGCTAGTATATTATAAACCTTCTTTACCTGATTGTTGGGTCATATTTGATTTTTCAAAATTTAATAAAGAACTTCTAGTTTTTCTTTACAGCCACTACCAAACCATTTTTCACTCAAACCTTGACTGGTTAATCAATCAATCAACAAAATGAAAGCCAATTAAATAAAAGCCCGACGTGTTACTAAATATTTATTCTAGCGTGTTAACGCTAGCTTTATACAACCGCTGCGGCTATTTGCACAGTTATAATCCATATGTTTTCATGCTGCGTTCATATCCGTGATTGTAACCTAGGTACATAATTATTAAATACAATGTACTATGATGGAAATTCCATGTCTAATGAAATAACGCAATGTATAATTTATTCCAATCTATCCATATTATCGGTAACATTGAACAAATGTTACAAGGTAAAAGTAATTTTGGTTCTATAGGTATCAAAACTTCCCCGTGCCTCGGAAAGCACGTAAAGCCGTTGGTCCCAGTTGTCATTCGTAGATCTTTGACAGTTGTTACGGATAGTCAGAAGCCAATAAATCTTACAACCAGTCTAACCAAGAGGTATCGTGTTGCCCAGTTACTGGGTTGTGGAGGTCAGATAGGCAGTCGCTCCATGTAAAACACTGGTATTCAGCTGCATCCGGTTAGACTGGAAGCCGACCCCTACACAGTTGGGAAAAGGCTAAGCAGATGATGAGGTATCAAAACTTCCTTCCTCGGTTATTTTTCTATTACTCCAAAGTGTGTGGTCTCTCTTGTATTACAATACAAGATGAATCCGTAGTGTCATCACACACTTTGTCTTTCAAGGTCACTCTGTCTTGTAAGGTCCGCCTTACACGGGCTTCTCGAGCAGCAGTGTGATTCTCTAAGCCTCACTTCGTAATTCGTAAGCTGAATCCGCAGTGAGATTACAAAATGGCATTCTGTTAAACACGATCACGCCGGTGACGTCACCACGGCGAACGAATACTAAACTAATGACAAGTTGGTTCGTTTTTAAAGTGAGCGCGATCACTTTAGTGAGACTCGTTTTCGAGTTTGCATTTTAGAGAATTGCACTACAGTTAGCCAGTGATAAACATATACGGACCGCTCTTGCGGTCAGAGTCTGCTTGAAAGCACGATGTAATTTCACCGTGCCACCAACCGCCCGAAGCAGTTGTATTGTAACTGCTCGAGCTATTTCGTGTATGTACGTACGAAGAAGGCTGTAGTTTACTATGTAGTCGCAGCTTGAAGCAGTCCATCCTGACTGCTTCAAGCTGTCCGTGTATGGCCGGGCTTTAGACATTTTTTTTTTTTTTTTTTTCGAGATGGTAAAATCATCAAATGACCCCCCCCGTCCTTAGTGTCAGACTTTTACTGACTAAAAAAACATCTATGTTCCTTCATGTGACCTTTGCGTTCCGGGGGCGCGGTATCTCTTTCGAACAACCCGCAGGGGCTTTAGACATACAACAAAAATACCCGATACGACTGTCAGTTGGCCATTTTTTACAAAAATAGTTTCGCACGGGAATCAAATCCCAGACATGTAGAGCAGCACTGAATCGAGTGTACTACCAAACACTGTCAATACTCGTATATTACGGAGTTATGATAGCACAATAGCATATAAACACTAGTCGATTTTGTAAATGGAAAACGACTATCCAATAACAGAACAAGTATCATCAATTGGTGTAAATAAACCCTTCGAACTAAATAAATAATGTGTGAAATCTATTTTAGGAATCGATCAAATTTTTGTTCGATTCCTAAAATTACTGTAACTCATAGAGAGAGAGAGAGAGAGAGAGAGAGAGAGAGTGTGAGACAGGGAGAGAGAGTGTGTGTGAGTGAGTGAGAGATAGAGTGAGAGAGAGAGTGAGAGAGAGATAGATAGAGAGAGAGATAGAGAGAGAGAGAGATCTCTCACTCATTGTTATGATGACCTACCAACAAAGTAGTTCGTGGATTTAACTACACCAAAATATTTAATGAAAACCGAGATAACAAAAAAAGCATTTAACGAGCAACGAAAAATAACACCTAGCATGAAAACCTTTGTTTGAAATTGTTAATTGTCCCCGCGGCGGGTTAATTCAATTGCTCGCGTTCTAATTAACACTCGACCAGTTCATTCGTAATTGATGACGTGGGGAGATTGTTAAATACCTACTACACCTCATTGTGATGGCGTGATGGCCCACAGGTTAAGGCCCCCGCCTCTCAGGCAAGAGGCTGTAGGTTCGTTACCGGGCACGGGCAAGATCAATGTGAATTTATCTATTTCTGAATGTACTTTCTAAGTCTCTCTTGGACATCGCGGATATCAATGAAGCAAAACATCGTAAGGTAACCTGGTCTTATAGTTAGTATAAGCGTATAAGTCTGAAATAGCCAATCTACCTTGAGCAAGCGCGGTGATAAATTCCAGTGCCTTCTCTGTATGAAAAGAGGCGTTTGTTCTGGAGCGGGACAATAATAAACTAGTATTATTATACACTGCACTCACGAGCTCTTGGAATTACGTGAAAGAGAATTGTTGAGAACGTGTTACTACCAGCCCTCCCTCATTCCTGAGGTTTTCATATGAAGTGACGAAGGGATTATGTCACAGATGAAAACAGCATAATTTTATACCTTAAAAGACCCGTAGTAAGGTCCCTAATCCGTTGGCTAAGCTTTGTGGTTATTATATGTTTTTGCAATGAGCATTATAAGGGTCTACATTCAGGAATGGTCGCGTATTTGGGTCAATAATAATACCCTTATTGTAATAATAATAATATAGATTGGTCTACAGTCCAATTTCGACTGAATTTCAAAATTTTTAATCAAAGTCCGAGCGAGGTTGGTAGTCCAATACTAGGGGATATCTGTCAATCGGTTGTCGGGCTTCCAAGCTTTCGGCTATCCGTTTCGATTGTATTAATGTACGGAGAAAAATTCAGTCACCTTAATAATGCTACATGTTGTATTATGGATACTATACTGTTGACTCCGGTAATGATAAATTAACTTGACAAATCGCTTGATAATGTCAAAATGTTATCACTCTATATCCATTTGTGTTTCTTGAATCGACTTGATGAAAAATACGCTTATGTCATTAAGGTCCTGGGTTCAATGTTCAGGTCAGGCAGTGATATCGGGTTTTTCCAACCTGAATTTCTCACAGAAAAACGCAATAATATTCTGCTCGACCTGAGAATCGAACCCAAGACCTCTAGCACAGTAGTCGCGCATAGGACCAGTACGCTAACGAGGCAGTAGTATAAAGAGTCTAGTATACTTAGAGACACGTGGGTATAACCTACAATATAAAGTAAAATAAAATGGATTGGTAATAAGTCTTTGCATGCAATTCTGTGTCAATATTAGCTCAACGCTGGAACAATTCAATCGAGCTAGCTTTACTTTGTCTGCGATTGTTTGTCGAATGCGACACATATAACGAATCGTGTGCTCCGAATATGGCATGTTGGAAATTGTTCTACGTGTTACATTTTATTTTTACGGGCTGAAAAGTTATTTGATGGCTTTAGTTTTTATTGATTGTCAATACGGATGGTGATTGAAAAATTGATGGGTATTTTGAATGTAAGCTGTGTAGTGACCACTGGGCAAGAACGTAGGTCCCCAATGTGAACGACAAGAATGCCTGAAAGAGGTGGCGAGTTTGAATGAATTGACGTCAAAAGTGCCTTTTAATGGTCTAATTGGAATAAATGATTTGACTTTAATTTTGACCTGACCGCGTACTACGAGGGCTGCTCCGAAGTAGCTCTGGATTAGGTAGTGACTAGCTCAGGGGGTGAAATTGATCAGTATTGGAACAGTGAAGGCTAGAGAAAAAGAAACTATAGAACAGATCTAAATAAAATTTGAATATGAGGTTACTAGGGAGCTGTATGATTACATAAGCTGTTTGTTTATGTAAATTTCACGCGGACAAAGTCGCGGGCAAAAGTTATATGGGTATTAAATAATAAGTACCTACTTTAACAGACGAGGGAATGACTGTAGTTCTAAGTTATAGTCTGCAAGTTCTATCGTTACTGTAGGTCAACGACCGGAAAGTCTGATACCCAGACACAACCAAGTCGTGAAAGCTCTGAAGGCCTGAAATACACTCTTTCCCTCCTTTTTTACTCTCATGCGCAGGATCAAAGGCTTTATATGCTTTCTGAGACACTGGAGCAGCTTCAAAACTCCGAGCTGCTACTAAAGAAGAGAAATTAAAGAGAAAAGAGAAATTCCTAATGGAAAAACGCAATAACATTTTTTGCCCGACCTGGGAATCGAACCCGGGACCCCACACTCGTCATTCGCACTTGCGACCACGAGACCAACGGGGTAGTCAACGCGGAAGAATTAAAATACATTTTTAACACAACACAACTTTTATTTTCTATTTTAATTTTGTAATACATTT
This sequence comes from Caradrina clavipalpis, assembly GCA_932526535.1. Lineage (NCBI taxonomy): Eukaryota > Metazoa > Arthropoda > Insecta > Lepidoptera > Noctuidae > Caradrina > Caradrina clavipalpis. Next base: position 2,326,511 of record OW052096.1, read on the forward strand.
TTAATTTAATGTTGCAATACATTTTCATTTTCCTGAAAACTGTTTCATATTCATGCGTAGCCTCGTTTTTCTTTTTTATGGCGCAAACGCAGTAGGTATATTAAACCGGTATTACGTGGTGGCGCCTGTTCTCTGAAAAAGCCTTGTTATATTGAAGGTAATTATGTAACCACTGCTTACAAAAGTACTTTTATCTTTGTAGGTTTTTTTTGAACCATAAAATTAATTTTAGCGAATTTTTTAGATAGTGAGCAAAGTTTGATTATTTCGTACTAGGGAAGAATCTTGGTAATTGAACTACAAGTATAATTATAAAAAAAAAACAGTCGTTTACTTGACCATAAGTGAGTGGTACCTACCTATTAAACACGAAAAAATATGCCAATTAAAAACGTTTACTATCTCATTTTTGATAGAGTGAGCAGTCTCAATTTATCAAAAATGAGATTGTAAACGATTTTAATTGGCACATTTCAGAACGATCGCAATCTAATCTCAGTAGATTAGATGGCGATCGTTCTTAAAAGAAGTAGATTTGCCCACTAGATGAACAACTTTATGTGTTTTAGCTTTAAGTTTGCTGAATCATGAGGTTGTGACCCCATCAATTTCCAAGCTGTTCTGATTGTGGCTGTGGCTATGGGAGTTTGTCTTGTTTGCTAATATCCCACTTAAAAAGCAAAAGCGTAGTCGTAGACTGGGGCAACGCTTTATTAAAAAAGAAAGAAAGTAAAAAGCCCTTCATATCAAATCGGTGTACGGATTTAAGTACTACAAGCCATATAACCAACCATTGCAGAGGACTGCATTGATTTAATATTTCGTAGCTCAGCGGTCGCAAACAGTGCGTGCCTCACGCACAAAATAATTATAATTTCTAAGACCGCTTATTGCTTACGTTGGCCGCGAATTAAATTAAACCTTAATTTCGTGGGGTAGGGTTTAATTTTTAATGTGGCGGTTCCGTCTCTCGTTTGCTTTTGTGTACATAATTTGGGCGCTTGGCGGTTTTAGCTTCGAGTATAATTATAATTAGTCGTAGGTATGTTTTTATATAAAGTGTGAATTTCAAATGCAGACTGAGATCCCAGAGTTGCCTGATACATAACATACATAACATAACTGAAATTATGAAGATAATTAGAGTTACCAAATATAATAATAACATTGTTACCTTTCTCCATATTGAATTTTGATCACGGTGGAGGCCAATCGCAGTGGAGACTAGCCATGTAGGAGATAGTGCACGTGTGTTCGCAAAAACAGGTGTTTTTTTTTTTTTTTTTAGGGATGGTAAAATCATCAAATGACCCCCCCCCCCCCGTCCAGGGCGGGGCGGGAAGGAGTGTCAGACTTTTACTGACTAAAAACTATCTATGTTCCTTCATGTGCCCTTTGCGTTCCGGGGGCGCGGTATCTCTTTCGAACAACCCGCAGAAAACACAGGTGTAAGTTCTATTTTCCACTGACATTATGAACTAATAGAATGGCTAACCGACACAACCGGGAAGGGTTCAGGTGCCGAGCATCGGTTGTACGTGCTTTCCGAGACACAGTAGTACTACCTGCTTCCAAATTCCGAGCTGCTTCTGAGAAATTCCTTTTTCTTTTTAATTTCGTTGGATGACAAACAAGCCGACGGCTCCCCTGATATTAAGTGGTTACATTTGCAATACTAGAGGGCTTGCAAATGCGTTACCAACAAAAAGACAAAGTTGAAACCTCTCATGTACCTGTAATGTCTGTACCTCATGCCCTTCAAACAGGAACACAGCAACGCTGCTTTGCGACAGAAATAGGTATGGGGAACTTCCCCGGACAAGCTCCTTCACAAAGAGCTCTACTACTACTAAAGCCCTTTTTTCTATGATTTAAACATACATACATAAAACTCACACTATTTTTTTCATGGGAATAGGCAGAAGCCACGAAACGACACCTGCTACGATCCTTGTAGAAAAATGCAATAACACTTTGCCCAATCTGGGAAAACCCCCCAAAAACTCCATACTCAGCAGTCGCGCTTACGACAAGGCATTATTAGGCAATCTCAACCCCAAAAAAAATAACCTACATGATTACCGTAGGGGCCCATTAAAAATCACTTAATGTTATTATAGCATCGAAAGGTACTTCTCTTTCGCAAACTTGTACTGAAGAAAAACTCAACGAAGTCATTTCAGCTAATGGGTATTCGATATCAGGTTGTGAAGCGTAGTAAATACTGAAACCTTTTTAATCTTTTATAAGCTTGGACATTACATTTTATGAACGGTATTTTTGGGAACGGGAGATGCGGTAGTGATTCTGTGGGGAGCTTTACTGGTTTTTGCTGGAAGTCTGCTCAAATATTTGGTTAGTTTTGAAGCTTCTATCAGCCTGTATGGGTAGGTTAAGACTGTATAATAAGACTGTATAATGGACTTTCATTTCTTTAGCCACATTTTTTAGAAAAATAATTTTGTTGAGTCAACTTTATTTGTACTTAATTCTGTCAAAATGAACCAAACTGTTATCATCAATAGTTTAATTATTAAACCTCCTGTCCCTTTAATATGCCAAAGAACATAGGCCAAACACTCATCAGATTTAAAATGAAACTGCGTTAAATATCTAAAATCATTTCTTCTAAAAATATGTCAAATTTTGACGTGTGTAGGCTTATTGTAAAAGCCGAATAAAATAATAATAAATATTGCATGAGCTACGCACTTGTATTTATTATCAATTTGTAACAGTTTCTCAAAAATAGTTCTTGGTTTTATTTCAGGCTAAAACAACTATTATGGAGTAAAAACGTTTTCACCTCCTTCACCTTTAAAATTCATAACAATAGCACATTCATAACCTCTGATTATTTCATGATTAATGATTCCTTTCGGTTGATATTTTGATTTTCATTGTAGGTATGTTATAGAACCATTATTACGCCATGAAGTCTTCGAATAATTTTGACGGTAATTTACTTAGTACTTAGTTATAGATAATAGAAGGTAGGACCTTGTACACATAACGTACGTAAAATATGCGATCGATAATTTAAATTGGAAATACACGTTACGCACATAACATTTATTTTATGGGTGATACTAATTGTGCTTGTCGCATAAAATTATGCTAAAATGGTTTTCGATAGTTAAATTTTGCATTCGTAAATGAACTCGACATGCTACAACTAGGACTATAATTATTACATTTACACATTTTTCTCTTCCACTTAAAAAGTATTAACTATGTTTGTATATTTTTATCTCTTTCACTCGAAAAGTATCAACCATGTTTATAGGTACATTTATCTCTTTGACTCAAAAAGTATCAACCACGTTTGTACACATTTTTCTTCCCCTTGAAAAGTATCTAGTACGTTTATACAACTTTCTCTTTTACAACTTTCACATTATATTAAATTGATGTTATACACGTTATGCTTCAGCAAAAACGTTAAAAACGGAAAAGGGTGATTGACTTCTTTCCTACCTACCCAATTCTCCAATAAATCATTTCACCCTACATTAAGCAACGTTCCTGAAACTGATTATTATTTAATAACAATACAGACAACATAGTAGTTAACTGGTCATACATCTTCATGGTTTTCACTAGCTCTATATTTCGGCTTTGTTTGTGATGAGAAAGCGAAAAGTAATGATGGATCGCAATGTAATGTTGTGGTCGTTATGAGTACCTTAAATGTTTGTCGGAATGAAGATGTGATGATGATGAATAACTTCAAGTCTTGATATACGTAATTACAAGCTTCTACCCGCGACTTCGTTTGGATTGTTTATTTTTCCACCCGCTCACCCACGTTAATTATTCATCTGCTTGGCTTTTTCTCAACTATATTGGGCTCGGTTCTCAATTTAATTGAATGCAGCTAAATATCTATATTTTACATGAAGCGACTGCCTCTAGTTACTCTATAGTCTATCATCATCTTCATACCCACGAAAAGACTCCCAATGCTGGGCATAAATCTTACCCAAGGATTTCCGAACAAACTTTCCTGACTCTCACTCACATTAGTGTTGGCTTAATTAGCATTCACATTATTTGTTAGCATGCTAATGCATATTTAGCATTTAGCAAATGAAATTTAGTTGCGAAATTCTGTGAAAAGCGAATTCATTGCTTCCTATTCGTACTTCATACCTAATACTAATAATATCAGCGTTTAATATACGGTTATAATTACGCAGTCTAGTAGGAGACGTATTGTATTAATGCACCTCATGGAATTATTGCGAGTTTGCATTAATGTCATGAGCATGCGTATTATTCCTGCGGAGGGGCCGCGACGCGTTGAACGTGCTCTTTATTTAATTCGCAAATTAACAAAATTCGCCTACTTTATTATCATCAATTATCGTTATATGTAAGTATTAGCAAATAGCGAAGCAATAGCAATTAGCATGCTAGTATTCAAAAATTCGCGTGCTAAGAAAATTAATGCGAAATCGCATTAATTCCCATCACTAACTTACATACCCATTACCTGACCTGATTAATCCATTATTCCCCAGGGAATTACTCGCTGTCTATTTTAGGTTCGTACCATCCCTTGAAATACCGACCGCCAATCTAATTTTATCGAATATATTGATCGTGGCGTGACCCTAAATTCTGTGACTAACTATTACAAGTCTTTTAAAGTGTAGAAAGGTTGTTTGTTTGATAAAACATCAGTCACATTAGTCATTTTATTGAGGCTTATATAAAATAAATGGGAACCTATATTTCTCCAATAAATATAGAATACCTTTACAACTTAACTCGAGTTAATTCGAATTACGTTCACCTCGGCTTCATGTTATAGCTTATACATGAAGTACAGCAACACCTCTCTGTGACAGACGGACAAACAGTTGTTGTGAAGTTCTGAACTCTAAAAACGTACAAAGTACTCAAAATTAACTATAGTTAATTCCCAATCACGAAACTCAATTCCATCTATTTAAAATAATGTTATTTTTACTAAGGTCGAAAAAGTCAAATAATTTAACTAGTTTGACTCCTACATCGACATCAAACTACTTAGTTAGTTTCTAGAAAATTGCTAAATAATTCGAATACTAAAGCAACGATAAATCAACATAATTATGTTATTTGGCAATTTGGAAATGCTTTGTTGTCAAATTCTACAATTCAAAATAAATCTTAGGCATTCGTGAACTCCAACAGACCCTTATATTGACTTGCTCTTTTATTAAGTCTCGAAATATACGTTTTCAATGTACAGTCAACAAAAGAGTTAAATAACCATGCCGTCACATTATAATAGAAGTTTTTTAAACGTTGAAGGAAGGTTTCGAATAAAATTTGATTTAATGACTAGAATACAACCAGTTGTTAAATAAAATAAAATTTCATTCACAGACATCCATCAGTTTGGTAGGAAATTGCAACTATATCTGACAACCCTAGTTACTTATTTCTTTTGTTGACCGTACACTCAAAGTTCATTCGTCTTTTGACGTAGTAGGTATATTAGTTAGTCATAAAAAATCGGATTACGATATTTTCCTTAATAAAAACTTTATTAATCCATACTAAATATAATAAACCTGAAGAGTGTTTGTTTCTTCGTTTGAATAATTCTGCTAATTTCTAGAACTACTGGGATTGCAATATTTTCGTACATAATAGGCAAATGTTGAGGAAAAATATTGGATAAATATTACATCACGCCACGACACACGGGTACGGAGCAGGTAACTTGACGCGAGTAAAAAAAAATACCATGCTAATGAAGTCGCTGGGCAGGAGTTACTAATATTAGAAAAGGAAAAGATTTTGTGTTTTTGTTTGTAACGGAGAAACTCAACTCAAAACTACTTAACCGATTTCAAAAATTCAAATATGGAATGCTGCATCATCAGAGAGTAAAATAGGCCATATTTTATTTTCAAAAGAAATTGGGATCCGTATGAAAAATCATCCGGACAAATCGCGGGAAAAAGCTAGTTAAAATTAAACTCCGTTTTATTGTTTTCCGAGCTATTGCTTTGCTTCGTTAGTGCTTTTTAATTGGTTTCATAACCAGTTCTTTTAATAACTTAAACAGCTTTCAATTTAATGTTTTTAATTGAATTCAGTGAATTTGTAAAGAGATTTAATATTTTCATACTAACTGAGATCGGTAAAGCTATTCTTTAGATTAGTTTTTATTGAATATCGTATTTCTCTTGCTCTAGATAATTTAATAAAGCCTTCGTTGATTTAACAATCAAAGTCAACAAAACTTTTAACATTATATCGAATAACTCCGACTTCGTTTGCGTGAATTGTTTTACGAAACCGTATCGCGAAAATATAGCCTTTAGAACTCAGAGATAACGTAGTTTTTTATTAGGGAAAGATTTTTCAGAAACGGACCAGTAGTTTCAAGGATAAGCGCATTTGTTTGTCACATGTTTGAAACATGTGACAAACAAACTCGTAGAAATTAACTAATAAATAATTAATAAGGTTAATGCTAGGTACCATTAGTTGGTAAATATATTTTTAACCAAATTAAAAATGGGAAAATTCTATAAAACATTTTCAGAAAGAAAAAATCAATTTTTGGAAACATTATCAACCATTCAAGGTTAACATTATGATTTTAAAATATTCCTAATGACTCTCTCTGGTGTTTTGCTTGCAAAGCATTATTTTATTATTATTTCTTTGCCAATAAATATTTATTCGCTAGTGTAGCATACAAAACTCGTAAGACGCTAGACTCCAGAATGATATTGGCCGCTGTCCAATAGCCATTTGAGGCGTGTGTGGCCATTAAGTCAGTAATCCTTCAATCATTTCTTGAAATTGTGCCCAGAAGTAAAATCTGTAATATACAGGATAAGTTTTTAACCAGTGCGTAAATTTTTTTTGGTAGTTCAGTGTCAGTAATAGAACACATTTCCGTGTTTAGTTTAAAAAAAAAATTAATTTTTTTTTATCCTTATCCGAGTTTGAAATAAGCAAAACATCCAGGACATAATCTATTCGCCATACTATCAATGAAAACTCTTGGGCGCCGCCGCCGCCGGGGCGCATGGCTGGGGTGAGGGGGTGGGGAATGCGCTAGCGCCGAGTGACAATGAAATATGGTTTTTAAATAAACATGTTTCGTAAGCGATAACTTTTATTTTTAGTACTAAGACATATCAAAATAAAATATACGTGTATAATAAAACGTGTTGAAGTTTATTATGGCAAAATTTACGCACTGGTTAAAAATTTTTCCTGTATAGCCTTGTTTTAAAAGGTTTTTCTCATCATTTAACTTTTGTAATTCCGTATTGCATGCAGCGTTAAGTCAAAATAGCTCACTCCAACGTAGACTTTTTCAATGTCAAGAACTTACTCATCTGTAATAAAAAAAAAAACAAAAAACTCTCAAACTGTTTACAGGTAGTTTTCAATTGCCAAGAGTTGAAGCTTTGCTCGTTCCAAAACATAGATAGGTCTCTATGGAGAAGAACGAGCATGAAACTCCGCATAGTAATACACTCTTTTCAAGTTAATCATTAACTTAGAAACTGCTTGCACTGTCTTTTATATTCATCACGCGCATGCAAGCGTGGTGTCTATAGTGGTTTCGTCAATTAAAACACAGTTATTCTAATAAAGCTGTAAATCAGCACTTGGTTTGGCTGTACTGTCTCCGCACGCAGCCTCTTGATTGGCCATTGTTCGAATACGTGAATCAGCACTTTATTCTAGCATACTCTGGCTTCTGATACGTCTTTGTCTAATGTTCCGCTCCTGTGTGTCGCAGCGTGATGTTATATAGCCTATACTATTCTTCATGAATTTGGCATATATTATTTCCAATTCGACTGGTTGGCCCAGAGATTAGCACGTTTGTAGAAAGAACAATCGCTGCAGCTTTGTTATATTAGTATAGATTTGTCTACTAGGTATTTCATTTGTAATTTTTCTTCATATCTCTAGATGTCTACCTCTATGTTCCTGTATTAGCTATTTTTTCTTTGAAACTGTGATAAACAGATTCTAAAATGCTACTCGTCACTACTTCTCAGTGTTTTCGTTAAAGAATATTAGTGGCGCAACAAACTTTCCAGTAATGAAACCATTAAGTACCAGCTAATGTTATAACAAATCAACAAGTATGCCACTGTGTTCTATTTTTTTATATATTATGCTCTGTTTATATGCTATCAGATATGACATAAATATACAAAGTCTTTAAATAGGTATACATGCATGAAAGTATCGCGTGATTTTTCTTATCGCTAAGAAAAGTTCATAGTTCTACCGTGTTCATGATTGTTGAGTGTATTGTCATGAGACTGACCTACTTAGTTTTTGTATTTATCAAGATATAATAAAAGTTAAGGTTATTACAATATTACACATACCATCACGCTTGTATTCCCCGAAGAGTTATGCAGAAATGTAGGTACCAGTGTACACCCACAGTTCGCCGGTATGTTTAAGTCCCATGTAATAGGAGCGAGCCTATTGCCATTAACCGGGCAAAAATCCTAACTCCGAGCTGCTACTGAGCTCGCTCGCTGACGTCTCCTATCTATAAACTCCCTAGCTGTCAAATTCCAGCTTCACACATCAAATAGTTTTCGAGATTTCGTTATTATTCAGTGAATTAATTAATAAGCGATCATTCGCTTTTCGTTAAATATAGATTTTTTCTTCCAATTTTCGGTTGGACTCTTTGTTTCAATCTTCTTCCTTTCGAGTCGTAGATAATTTTAATCATTTTGGGACCCAGGTGGTCACGTTTATCGCGTCATAAGTAGAGTTGTTAATGTCCTCTGAAAGGCAGGTTTAGGGACACTTCGGGCAATATAGTAAGTGGGCCATTGTCTAGTCAAATAAAATTAATGTTAGTTTAAATTAAATAAAGTACTGTACAAAAAGATTGCTCTAATTTTACTATCTTTCCGTTAAAAATGGAACAGCAATGCTGCTAAGCAACATAAATCAGTACTGTACCTAGTAGTGTGTCCCCAAAGAGTACTTCTACCAAAAACTTTGTAACTTTTCTTTAAACAATGTAAACAAAAGGTCAGGTTTGTAGTTCTTGTAAAGAGAATGTAAGGATCGAGACAGATAGCGTAATTTAGTTTCTGATCCCACGGGGAAACTTGGGACAAAGACGTAAATTTGTGCATACATGCCTGTGTAGGTAAACAGCCTTTTTTTACCGAGAGGAGGAGGAGGGAGTGTCAGACTTTTACTGACTAAAACCCATCCTTGTTCCTTCTTGTGCCCTTTGCGTTCCGGGGGCGCCGTATCTCTTTCGAACAACCCGCAGCCCCGGTAGGAGGTAAACAGGCTGACTTTTAATTCATTGGCAATTTTTGACAGGTGTACCTACTCATGAATATGTAATTTCGTTGCGGGATTCAAAACAGTTGAATTGTTTCTCCGGGACTCGGCGAGCTTCATTGCCTCGGCGCTTTTCTGGCGGTCTCCACTGTTGATTCTAGCTTTCAAGAGTTTAAAAAAATACTCATTAATTTGAACAAAACATTTATTTATTTATTTCCTTACAACTATTATGACCGGCCTTAAGCTAATGCGACAGTATAGTTTTCAACAAATACTTTAAATAATCTTAAAACTAAAAATACTGTTATAGGTGTTTAAAGTTTTTTTTTTTATTTCAGAATATGTTTATTCTGAAATAAAGAAAATAAATTATAAGTGAAATTCTCGTAACTTTTAATAAAGTTCACATTCTCAACTCAGTCCCAATCTGTCAAAAATGCCTTTAGATTACTTGAGGATTACTCAGGATTGATGCCATAGCAAAAGTGGTTCGTATTCCTGCGAACTTTTACTCTCTGAAAAATAGTCATTCCTACTACTAGGAATTACATCACCACGCCACAACGGTAAAACGGATCTAGATGAAATTTTGCACAGAGATAGATAATAGAATTGAATAGCACATGTAAATGTAAAATGTAATTCTCCAGGCCGATTCCGGCCACGGCGGCTAACCTTAATGCAGATTAGCCCCGTACGCAGGAGATATTATAGTGCACAAGTGTGTGCGCAAACACAGGTGCACTCCCTTTTCCCTAACTCTCATAGCCCGATGGGACGGCAATCCGACACGACCGCAGAGAGATCAGGCGCAGGACCAACGGCTTTACGTGCTTTCCGAGGCACGGGGGTGTCACACCACCAACTTCCAAACTCCGGGCTGCTACTGAGAAATTCCTAATGGAAAAACCCAATAACACTTTTTGCCCGACCTGGGAATCGAACCCGGGACCCCTTGCTCAGCAGTCGCGCCTGCGACCACGAGACCAACGGGGCAGTTAATAGCACATAGGTCACTTTTATCCCGGGTAAATTAACGGTTTTCGTGGGATAATATCAAACTTAAAAAGGATGAAGTCGCGGGCAAAAGCTTGTACTTTAAAAAACAGCCAGTATTTTATAAATAGAAGTATTAAAATACCTACATAATTATAATTTCGTAAACAAGGGAAAACGGTACCTACTCATGCCATTTATAAACTTTTTATCACATCCTTGTTTGTGCATTGAAGAGATACGATATTGCGCGAATGTTGTGTCCGATTCTTCGCTTTATGTAAATTATTCGCAGTCAGATATTGTTGTGAAATTGATGTTTATTTGTTTTTATTTTTATTTTGCTGTATCATTTATTTATATCGTGTTCCTTTTTAGATACTGTTTGTGAAACTGTAGTGTGAATTATTTATTCAGTGTTGAATTACAATTGCCGTGTTGAAAAAATTAAGAATGCTTTTTTGGAGTCCGGACTTTTCAGGTGAATAAGTTTATAACACATTCTACTTCCTACTTACTTAAGACTATAAATGCGAAAGTTTGTGAGGATGGATAGATGGATAAATGTTTGTTACTTTTTCCCGCTTATAAGTCTGAACGGATCAAAATAGAATTTGACACTGAGATAGATTGTAGTGTGGAATAACACATAGGACACTTTTTATCCCGGAAAAACGTGCGGTTCCCATGGTAAAAAATAAGAATAGAAGTCAGTTAAAAATAATAAACAAAAGCCTCTTCTCATACAGAGAAGGCATTGACTACTCTTTGTCAAGGCAGATTGGATATTTTAAACTTACCTTAATTTTAGCTCATGTTTCCTCTCGATGTTTTGCTTCACCGATGTCAGCAATGTTCAAGATAAACTTTGAAAGTAGGTACATACAAATTCTAATAATTATATTGACGTCATTTGAACGAGACCTTCATATGGGTACAAAACACAAGGTACAAAACAAAATTGATAAAAACAATCGCGGCAAAATAGGTCTTATACCTTACCTTAAGACCTTAGGACCTTATGTTAAGAGCACAGCGAGCTAAAGTTTAAAGTTAAGAAATACTTGTGTGTTATGTATGTTAGTGAAAAGTGAAATTGCTTGAAGTATTAAGAACATAAATTAGTTAATACGTATAACTGTAATACAACAAGATTCCTTTTGGATTCCGCAAAGTTTTCAAACGGTAATTAAACAAGTTATTTTACAGCTAAACTTTTTTAAAATCACTCACCTAACATATTTCACGGCAAATTAAACCTTCACAGTACAACAATAAAGATCTTTTTCAATCTGAATATGAAACGCCGGAGCTTATCACAGATTAACAGTGTCTGAAACTATAAAGATCGCATCTGCTAGCGACATTATCACATTTAATTTATCTTTGACCTACTGCAGCTCAGGAATACGTTATGGAAATAGGTACTGTTGGTACCTATTTTCTAGTTTAGTAGTTTACCCACTCCATTCCCCTGCTTGACGGAACGTCGATCACGTTACCAATCTCAGTGGAGACTAGCCAAGTACGCAGGAGATGTAGTGCACAAGTGTGAACGCAAATACAGATGCACTCTCATAGTCCAAGACGGCAATCCGACACAACCCAGGAAAGATCATATGCAAGATGTACTTCTTAAGGTGCATTCCCAGAATCAGAGGTGTCACACACACTGCCAGCTTCCAATTTCTTAACTGCTACTGAAGTTCCTAATGGAAAAACTCAGTAAAACTATGCCCGAACTGAGAATTGAACTCTGCAGATCCTCACGATCCTTTAGCAATCACTCATGTGATCCGGAGATTTACAGGCCAGGAAGTCCAGGAATGGTAACAAAACAAAGAAAATGTATTAAAGCCCAAATCATTATTAGTGAATCATTCAGGATCCTTCATTTCTGCGCCTTTCAATAAAAGTGATTAAACTAAGTTGAACCGTATAATATTGGTATCAGATTGAACGCAGATAATTGACAGTCGGTAGCCGGTCTTCGTCAACTAGGGGGACCATAATGGTATTAGGTTTTAGGGACTTGGCATAGTAATTTTGTCTATCATAAACAACGTTCACAGTATTCAAAGATGTTAGATATTGTATGTACCGGTAGTTTTTTATTAGCTTCTTTAAATTCCTGTTTCTTACATAGAACTCTGTACCTCAGCTCTGTAGCTGTATTGGGTTGAAGATGTTTTTAATTTGTTCCCAGTTATTTTTTAATCAAAAAGTTAGTCTTTTTTTTTCTTTTTTTTTTAATGACGGGGAAATCATCAAATAACTTCCTAAGCAGTCTTTCAAAACAATTTAGTTTTCAGATAAAAGAAAAATTGGGTGCTAAGGTATTCTTGTTTATCGTGTATAGAGACCTCGTTGAAGTTTCTTTGAGTTCAAATATGCACTCTGAATTTCCCGGACCGTGAGACAATCGGATATAGGTTACGATCGATTGGTGCGGAAATACAATTCGATGCTTCTAAAAGAGTTTTACAGTTAGGTATGTTTAGAGTTGTAATAAGCGTGCAAACTTTTTGCTTTGCGACATCGCATCCATACAACATTAAAAATCCTATGAGTATACCACTAATATGGGATTCTATTGATTAGTATATAAATATCTGGCGACCGCCAAAAAATTAAGTCCGAGTTAATAGCTTTCATTTGTTTTCTTCTGAAGCGTCTGGCAGACTCTTACTAGCTAAAAACCACCCCGGTGCTCTCGAGAAATGCCTGGGAAAGTGATTGTTCTATTGTCGGACAAAAACACGTTTTATCACTCTTAAGCACAATGTTTTGCATGCGTTACATTGCGCAGTACCACAAAAAATTAAAGAAGTTTCTCAGCAATATTCTTTGCCTAATATTCCCAAGTTTGATATGCAGTAAGCCTAGTTAACAGTTATGTAATATGTCTTATTACACTCCATCATTCAGTGTTGTCTAGTCAGCTTCTCCAGGGAATATCCTCATGTTGTGGTACAGGTCATGTCTAGACTGCGTGACGTCATTTGGCATGTATCCAGTGTGGTTGGCATTGAAGCTATGCGGTGACAAGACTAGGTGACGAGTGGCGCAGTACGTATAAGACCTGTAGAATGGACAGTTTATGGTGATTGGAGATTGCTTAGCACACTGGGTCACTAATGGCGGCTTCTTGAGGTTATTTATTAATTTACTAGATTTTGTCCGCGGCTTCGCCCGCGTTTGTGTCGGAAAATAACCATAAGATAAACACCAATTTTCGGGGTTATTTAAACTACAAAAAATGACTATTTTCCATACAAACTTTCATCCCCTATGGTGTTGTATTTCAAAAAATCCTTCATTATTTCTTGTATACATTATTAAGGGAACCTCTGTGCAAAATTTCAGCTTTCTAGGTCCAAGGGTTTGGGCTGGGCGTTGATAAGTCAGTCAATCAGTCAGTCAGGACTTCTCTTTTTATTTATATAGATAGATTTAAATCAGGCATTTTCAGAAAATACATATTACAACACTATAGAACCTACGCTAATATTATAAAGAGGAAAGATTCGTGTTTTCGTATGTAACAAATAAACTGAAAAACTATTGGACCGATTTCAAAAATTCTTCTGCTGTTAGTTAGCTTCATTATCACTGAGTAACATAGGCTATATAACATCACTCTACGACTCACGGGAGCGGAGCAGCCACCCTAGCCAAGTCACAAACGATAAACGCAAACGCTGAGTAGGCTTTAATAGATCTTCAACTTTATGTGCTTGGTTTTAAGTTGAAGATCTAGTGAAGATTGCATAGCGTTTTCGTTCTTTCCAGTCGCTAACGCTTAGAAATCTTTAATAGATTTTTAACTTAAGGCTCTGGGTATAAAGTTTAAAACCTATTGGTACCTACCGAGCGTTCACGATTATCGTTTGCGACTTGGCTAGAGGGCCTAATATAAATACGGTACGTAATAAAATAAAGTATTAAAAAAATTACTACTACACACGTAAAGACAGCGTCGTGTGTTGCGCGGTGTCGGGTATCCGGCCTTGAAACTGACTAAACACTACACGTCTCGGCCAGAATTCTTCCTTTATGAAGGTCGACAGATGTTCAGTCGGCACTCTTACCACAAACGAATTGAAATTTACGCTATGACGAGTTTACAACTGCTCGTCCCTCAGAATGAACTTGGTCTTGATGCTATACTCTACAATATCCGCGAACTTTGTAGATACCTTATTTTATTTATTTTTTAATGGGAAATCATCAAATGACTTAAGAAATTTAAGACTTAAGAAAGAAAGAAAGAAAAGAAAGAAAAGAAAGAAAAGAAAGAAAAGAAAGAAAAGAAAGAAAAGAAAGAAAAGAAAGAAAAGAAAGAAAAGAAAGAAAAGAAAGAAAAGAAAGAAAAGAAAGAAAAGAAAGAAAAGAAAGAAAAGAAAGAAAAGAAAGAAAAGAAAGAAAAGAAAGAAAAGAAAGAAAAGAAAGAAAAGAAAGAAAAGAAAGAAAAGAAAGAAAAGAAAGAAAAGAAAGAAAAGAAAGAAAAGAAAGAAAAGAAAGAAAAGAAAGAAAAGAAAGAAAAGAAAGAAAAGAAAGAAAAGAAAGAAAAGAAAGAAAAGAAAGAAAAGAAAGAAAAATAATTTAATCGATGCGAAAGCGACGCACAACACAAAAATAAAAATAATAAAAAAATTACAATAACAATAATGTATATGCGCCACTACCGCGCGAAAAGGCTGACGCTCAGCATCTGGGCGCGAGGGAGTGTCAGACTTTTACTGACTAAAACCCATCCATGTTCCTTCTTGTGCCCTTTGCGTTCTGGGAGCGCGGTATCTCTTTCGAAAAACCCGCAGCCCCGGCAGGTGTAGATAGATTTTTGCCCCTTTATTTATATCATGGGGGATTTGGTTTCTGCGCTTAGTCTGGACTTAGTTTGGGGTATAGGTACTTTAAACTGCTAATGTTGGATAGTAATGAAACACATTAAATATATTGAATTAGTTTAATCTAACTTGTTTAATTTATAGGTTGGCTCATTTTTGAAGAACTAAGTATGTACATTTGCCGCTTTCAACGGGTCAGTAGTGGATGTCCTACGCCTGATATGATGATGATAAAGTACGTTTATGGTGACAGTGAACTAATCATGTGTGATCGATATAATTAAAGAAGAATTTAAGAATGTAAGAATTCTCTTTTTCTCCAAAACAAACAAACAAAATATGTTTACCCCTACAACACCCCTTTAAGGATTTCCATCGTTCTACCAAAACCAGCACCAGTTATTTATGTGACGCAAAGAACGTGTTACGAATATCCTAGAAACGCCTTTCAGTCTTCAGTCTCATGGAAACATTAAACATTCCGCCAGTGTACGCTAGGCCTTAGGGGTGATTTATGCTGATTGGGTATACCTACCCCAGCGCCATGGTAATTGCCTGTCAGTTCGGGATGAAGTCGTTATAGTTTAATTAACTTAAAGCGATGTAAGCCTTATTATTAGGGAATAAGGTGTATGTTTCTGTGATGCAAATTTTAGGGTTTTGTATGAAGTTAAACTGATTTAATAACTTATGACACATATCTTGTTTTTGATGAGTCGTAATAATTTTATGCTTTTAGTATCTACTGTTGTAAAATAAGATTACTATAGATATACTCGTAGATACTATTACAAAATAAGATGTATGTTTAGATTAGGTTGAAATTTTAAAAAAAGCCTGTCTTGAAGGCTCGCTTAAACCTGGTATAACAATAAACTGTTTATTGTAACAAGGTTTATAGGTAATCTTTAAGCGTCGGTCATCGTTTACACATGTATTTAAACATCAATAAATACGTAGAAATATAACCTACATCTTCCTAATTAACAAAAATAACTTTTATTCAGGTGGTATAGACCCATAGAAAACTTAACCCAATGAAAACATTTTGAAATTTTCTTTAACCATGACTTTCCACACCCACACAAGACATACCCACTGATTTTGAAAGGGGCAGTCAAAATCTACAGCTGCAAGTACTTAAATTACTGAGGTTATAACTAATTTATTTGTTGCATAATTCTTTTGCAAACTCTTAAAATAAACAAAGTAAACTTTTTTTTTCGGTATGGCATCTTGCAGTTCAAGGTTCCTAGGAGGTTGTTTACTGCTTAACCGGTCTTACCATTCGATGGCTTTTTTTTTTTTTTTAAAGATGGTAAAATCATCAAATGACCCCCCCCGTCCTGGGCGGGGCGGGTTGGGAATGGAAGTGTCAGACTTTTACTGACTAAAAACCATCTATGTTCCTTCATGTGCCCTTTGCGTTTCGGGGGCGCGGTATCTCTTTCGAACAACCCGCAGCCCCGGCAGGCATTTGGCTCTTAGTGGCCCCTTCCAATGGCTGACACCTCTGTGCGCGGAACATGGACGCGCCGTCGACACGGCTAATAACGTACGGACGGTGAGCTACCCATTGCTCACCGCCCACAGACCGTGCCTACGGTATCCGCCTGCGGGAGGCGCAATGGTGCCGTTATTGGCAATCCATTGCGCCGGCGGATGCGGTGTCAGCGGCGGCCGCGGGTGCGGCGGCGGCGGCGACCGCGGGAGCGGCGGCGGCGGCGGCGGCGCGGGGCCTTCCCCCGGCCCTGGCGGGCACGGCGCAGACCATTCGATGCCTTACAATAATAATTAAGACCTCCAGCCAGGGCATACAAAACCTATAAATTAAGCGAAAAGTAATCTTAAGCATATTCTTATAGTGTACTAAATAAATACAACAAAACATGGGCACCCTAACTTTCGGCAAAAACTTACGATGAATTGACTTATGGCCAACGGCTGTCGGTAGTGTTAGTATGTTTGTGTACGTGATTTGAGTTCGTATAGCACTTGATGTATTTATGGGGTCTATGGGAAATGGGTTCGGTTATTTATGATACTTTGAGCTATAGTTATTAGAAGCACAGAAAGTAAGTAAGGAAGGAAGGAAGAAATTATGGTTGTTTGGTACGAAAACACAATATATTATCATATACATTCTAAGAAATTCTGAATTTCTGAGATTTTCTATGTGCCTAAGCCTATATGGTAGCCCTAAATAGAGTAGTATTTTTAAAGTTTATGCGCTACTTATAAGGACAAGAAGAAGAAGAGATGCGCTACTCATTTCTGCGTTCGGCACGTCAAGATTTTTTTGACCGACTTCTAAAAAGGCGGTGGTTCTCAATTAGGATGTTTTGTATTTTTTTTTATGTTTGTTCGCGCATAACTTCATCGCTTGCCAGCCGATTTGAAAAAAATATTTTTTTTTAGTAAACTAACAATTTTTTCATTTTTTTAAATAATCCACTATTTACACTAGACGAGAGGATTGGAATGTAGAAAGGGAGACAATTTCCGTATAGTTAACCCAGTTTAAAAAAAAATAAAAAAATAACCTAATTAATTATTCCTACCCACGGAGTAAGGAAAGAAGCGGAGATGGCGCAAGGTAAAATCTCTTACAAAAGAAGCGTCGCCTAAATACGGGGGATAGGGGGACGAGGTACGGCGATGGCCACACCCCACGCTGGAAAACCCGCCCATTTTTTGTAAATCCATCTAGCGGTGAAAGGAATAACAACAGTGTAACTAACCTAACTATTTTTCATTTAGTTCATCTACTGGTCACTATGGCGTTACAAAGCATGACACTTTTTTCCAGAAAATTCTGTGTGTGTTAGTATGGCGGGACCACATTATTTACCCAACTGCGGGCGAAGCCCAAAAGGTGGGTAGTGTAGTTTTTTTTATAGTGTCATGTGGTACCTACCTCGGTATGTTTGGTAGGTGGGTAGGGTGTGCAGATAGATAGGGTAGGTAATACAATCAAAAAGTTGTTAAAATCATCAATATTTATTGGACAATGCTTATTATTGGCCACTAAATAACAGTTTTATTTAAATGCTGCCTTTTCAAACAATACAATATTTTCGAGCTTACTGTAATAATTAAGTCTCGTATTACAATAATTTTGGCTTATAGCTTTAGTTAATAACGTGACGTGGTTGAAAATTGGATCTTGATCATGCGCATATGCATTTAATGATGTGAAAAAATCTTCTCCTATTAGACTCTTAAGAGTAGCATGAACAATGTTACGCGGTTTAAAATTACAAACATTTAAACTTTCTTTTTTCATTCTCCTTATGATTAATTCTGTGCGTAAGCAAATTTTGACAACATCATCAGATGGGAAAAAAAGATGGCCGCGGCTTTTCAGAGAAATAAATCTATGTCCTGTTTTTATTTGTAAAGAGTGAAGGGCGAGAATACATTCTTCGCATTTTATTTTTTTCTGCAGCACTCGTACTATGTAACCCGCTATATATGAGACAATTTGATGAGTGTCAGAATATTCGCTCTCCAAAATCCTACTACTTTCCACCATAGTGTCATGAATAAAATTGTCATCATCAGTATCTCGTCTGATATTCTGAACCTTTCACTGGTGTTGTTGATCAGATCAACAGCGCTAAGACGCGAAGAACAAGACAGGATTCCTATGTGCTCAAGGGGAATGCAATTTCCTCTAAAGGAATCCTTTAACTCCGTATTGATAAGAGTTTTTTTGTACGCCGCCTGGAACTGTCGCGCCTTTGGGTTATTGTTTGTCCTTCCATGTGCTCTAATATTGCCAAAGAATAATTCAAGGTGATCCTGGCTAAACTTATACAAAGGCAAATAAACAATAAACAAATAAACAATTTAGGTAACGCTCCTTGATGCAATTTCTTATAACCTTTTTTTGTTATAAAGAAATCATTTTGATGAAAAACAATAAACAAACACAAAAAAAAAACAAAAAATGACGATGAAAAATCGGAATGAACTAAACAAATTTTTGAATACTTTGTTGGTGTCCAGTTAGGTTTATTTATAATATGTATCCATGCATTTCTAAAATCTGTATTAACAGGGAATCTAAAATGATAACAAAAATAAATTAAAAAATAAAACAAATAAATTACATGCATACATATAAGAATTTCATAAAATAGGGTCCTGTCCTGCTGGCATGATGCACATAGTTTTATTTGTCAGTTTGGACCGACTACTTACCGACAGATGGCGCATTTTTGTTATTTTAAATTCTTCTTGTTTCATATATCATGGTATGTTATTTATCTTTGAAACAAGTCATAGCGTGCCAAATTAACTTAAACAAATTATTTGAACCGAAAATTGGTCACAATAATTTGAATTGATAATGATAAAACACATAATAGATAGGAAGTGGTTAGTTAAATCTATTCGACAACAGATGTCTCTAGCTACAATCTGGCGACAAAACGAGAAAACGTGTTTTAAAATGAAAATATTCATTTTGGGGACTTGCACGTGGAATGTTATTCCATCAATATGTTTCAGTTTTGATCCTGAACATTTTTTGCATCCAACAACAGCGCACTTCATTGTTAAAACAATTTAACAATTAAAAACTATTAACGTGCAGCAGACCCGAACGCTATGACGATTCATTCGAAACTAAGATTTTTAGCCCCGCCCCCTGTGACGTCATGGCCTATATGAAGGCGACAGACCTATTTGCCTTGGACCACCTCCGCTTCTTTCCTTACTCCGTGTTCCTACCTATTTTCCGCCTTACTTTTGGTTTAGATAATGTGACTAATCTCGATAATTTCAAGTAACATTACAAACATTTTAACAATAATGTTGTCCTGTAAAAATCCCAGGTCATTACATCTCTTTAAAAAAAGGATGGTATTTAAAAGTACTTCAATTTATTCCCATTTCATTTACCTAATTTTGCCTGTGTTCCACCAAATATACTGAATGTGCACCAAAATATGTTAATTAAAATATGTCATAACGAGCATCTATTTAACAACTGTTGCAAATTTGTAAAAATAGTAATACATCTAATTTTAAAAACAAGCATTTATTTTTTTAGTTTTACTTCAGATAATGCACTGCAAAATGTATTTGAATCAAACACCAATTAATGTCCAATGTAGCTTTATTAATAAAAAAATGAACACATTATAAAATGTAATGCTTACTAAAAATGTTTTTTAATGCTAATCAGTACGAGAGTCCCTAGAGATAGATCCAGAGCCCTCGAGGCTCAAAAAGCATAATCGGGGAGCCCCGCTACGCGGGGCTCAAGGGTTTAAAAAAAAATAACGACGAAGTGGATGGCGGGGTCTGTTCGCTCGCTTCGCTCGCTCTCTAGACTCCGCCATCCCCTTCTAACCTAACCTGTCCGAGTCGGGGTGCCCCAAGTCCCGAGCTCGCTTCGCTCGCTCTTCATAAAAGTTATACTAAACGAAATTATGCATAGGTACTAAAAATTTTGTGTAACATTCAGGAATATTTGGTGCACGATCTGTATTTTTCGGGGAAGAATAAAATAGTTATTGTTACAATAGAATATTTGCAGCGCACTATAATAAAAAAAGTGTTATATCTTGGTGTTAATTTGGAATTTGTTTGATGTAACATATTTTGTTGGCCGAGTAGTTTAATTATAGTAAAACAATTAAACGGGTTTAAGATCAATATTTTAGAAATGCATACATAGATGTACCTTAAGATTTTTGGTGAACACAAAAATATTATCCTTAAAAAAATACTGTTTCGTAAAACAAAAGCGTAACTACAAAAAAGCCTTCCCTCACGTAGTACCTACCATATTTTTTCCTTGAAGTAAAAAAAGAAGAAAAAACAAAAGAAATATGGAACACACAAGCTGTTCTTATTTTAGAACAAACAATATTGCTTGAGGCTCAATAAGAATAATATGAAGCGTTTTAGTCTAGCCAAAGTCTTACCTTACTTTCGTTATGTAAACCTTAAGTAAATCCTAACAAATGCTTATAACGTTATAATCCCACTGTGGGGCATAGACCTCTTCTCATACAGAGAAGGCACCAGCATTGATCACCACACGTTTGCTCAAGGCGGATTGGCGATTTCCGAGTTGCATTACCTAACTATAAATCCACGTTTCCTTATGATGTTTTGCCTTTCCCGTTTAGTGATGTACAGGATAAAATTACAATTATGAGTTGTAAAAGTTACATTGGTTCTTGTTCTCAACTCTCAACCTCATGCAAGAGAAGCGAGCGCCTTAACCTCTCGGTAATCACAACCAATCGATGAACTTAAAAAACGAAACTACTAAGCCGGTTTTAATAAAATTTAAAGGGATCTAAGTAGAGTATATCCTTCCAAATTAAAAAAGAATTTTCCAAATCAGTTGCTAAATGACGGAGTTTTCAGGTATCAAACACAGAAAAAAAATACAACCGATTATACTAATATAATAAACGATAATGTCCTTCTTTTCGGTCGGTAATAAATAACAAACAATATTGCTAGAGACCTAATAAAAATAATATAAATCCATGTAGTATACCAAAAGTCTTACTAAAATTCAGGACACTACTTTCCTTGTATAAACCCAGCATAAATCCCAACAAAATTTCAGGAAAAAAATACTTACGTAAAATCTAGGACGGGCTTATTAGTCGGGAGTATTCTGCCACAAAAAGAGTACCTACCTAAGGAGAAGGCGTATGACGGTCGTTATGAGGGCAAACGCGGCGATAACCCCTCGTTGTAGGCAAACGACCCTTAAACTATTGGTCGTATAAAAAGTAAGGCAGAAGATCCATTTTTCCGGCTAAAAATGTGTGGGTATTTTTGCCCGACGCGTCGTGTTATTAATTTGACGTTGATTACTGCTCTGCTCCCGTAGGTGTGCCCCGTGCGTGGCGTGATGTTACTCATTGCTAATAAAGCTTGAAAAATCGGTTAGCTAGCTAAAAAATCGGTTTATCAGCTTTTGCGTTTACCTATTTAAAACAAAAAAATCAAATCTTTTTTATTGAATCAATTAATTAAGATGTCATTGTTGCGAATCGATTTTTAATAGGTATTAATTTTAATGGTAAAGTAGGTATACTAACTGACTGACTGGCTTGACTGCTCAGTAGGTATTGTGGTCGCAAGCGCAACTGCTGGGCGTGATTTGGGTTTTCTCAGTAGCAGTCCGGAGTTTGAAAGATAGCGCTTTGACACCGTCGCGGTCTGGCACCTAATCTCTCCCATCAGAATATAATAGTGTGGGAAAGGGAGTGCACCTGTCTTTCCACGCGTGTGCAAAGACAGGAGTCCACAGGTGCGTACCTGTGGACTTTAATATTGGCTAGTTGCCATTGAGATTAACTGCCGTGACACAAATACGGTGAATGCCTACACCACACCTAAGCTTTATTGAATAAGCCGGGTGCCAGCAGTGAGGCTTGCAAGACCTGCAACATTTATTTACTGATCCACAACCAAAAAAAAACAATAATTTGAAAATGGAATCTTCTAACTCACAAGAAAAACACGTGACTAAGGTCAATAAAATTAAAGAGTGGGTTTTCTGCCTCCATTTCTGTTATTGAATGGTCACAACTAACAAATAAAAAGTTAACCGATCTTTATCTGTGCCGCTACTGAACCCGCACTATTAAAACGGTGACCGCAGCTCGATTTGACAGGTTTAATTGAGCACTTGGCCTTAAGCAGGATTAGGGAAAAGTTTTTATTTCGGGTGAACACGCTTTTGACGCTACTTAAGCTAGCAAAGCAGCTTGTGGTAATGAAAGCTATGTGGACTGAGTACAGGAGTGTTATTCTGTGAAAATCTGGCGCGGTTTATTTTTGGTGAAATGAGCTTTTGTCGCACTTAATGCTGGTTATTGACTACACACCTCGAGTTTTACTTTACTTTGCATACCATCACGCTTGTATTCCCCGAAGGGTTAGGCAGAGGTGTACCAGTGTGCATCCACAGTTCGCCGGTATATTTAGATTCCATTTAATAGTGGGCGAGCCTTTTGCCATTAACCGGGTACAAATCCAAACGCCGAGCTGCTACTGAGAATTTTAGGAAAAAACCCAATAACACTTTTTGCTCGACCTGGGAATCGAACCCAGGACCTCTAGCGTAGCAGTCGTGTTTAGAACCAGTAGGCCAACGAGGCAGTTTTACTTTACTTTACTAAAATTAGCTTTATACCTAAAGAGGGTTATATATTCCAAAATAAGGTTTATTAAATGGGTGTAAAAAGACATTTAACGATTCCAAAAGTTATATGTCTTTTTTCGACGCTTGGGTATTTTTTTTAAACCATACCTTTCTAGTTACGCATATACTCGTATTTACTAAAAATCAAAGTACCAACATTTTTTAACGTATTATTACAAAAACAATGTTTTATAGTACTGAGTAGTTTTCATTTATCAGTTGATAATTACATAAAACTTATCTTTTTTTTTTTTTTTTTTTTGCATTCGGTGTCCTAATATGTGCGCTGTCGTTAAAACATATTCTCAGTATAAAGTCATTTAGACAACACACACATTAAGTTAGCAAACAATTTGCATTTTAATTACTGTTTTTAAAGTAGGTACCAACAAATAGTCGCTTCTGTAATCAAAATGGATTACTTAGCTTTTCATTCAGCAAAAGCCGAACCAGTATTTTATTAAATAACAGTATTTAAATACACAGTAATTAAACAAAAGAACGTTTAAATTGTTTCGTACAATTTTTAATCAATTACCGGCTTTTGCGCTCGGATACCCAGAATTGCCAACATTGCTAAATGTTCATGCAATTTTGTATAGTAACTCGTTAAAACATAATTGGGTAATGGATTGCATACTCTGCAGACGGTTTTGAGCAAGGACTTGGGTATTTTGTCAGGAATAAAGATGACTAGGTAATCTTTACTAATAGATTTAGTTCGTTGTTTTTGTTTTTGTTTGAAAGTGCTAATCTCCGTAAATACTCGTAATCCGATTATGCAAATTCCTCCGCTAGTCGGAAGCTACGTTATTCCTAAGTACAATAAACTACATGTTTTATGGTGTGCTTAGTCAAGTACAGTCAGCAAAAGAGATAAGTAACCAGGTTCGCCTAGTGAAATCAAAGTTTTACATAAATCGATAGAACTTTTTGAATAAATTTTATTTAAATAAATAGAAAATAAACAGTGTAATAACAAAATTAAATTTCATTGAAAAACGACAACCGGTTTGAAAGAAACTTTTAACTATATTAGACGGTCCGGTTACTTATCTCTTTTGTTGACCGTACACCATAAAACATAAGGTCTCCAAGCTAATGAAACCGCGGGCAGATGTTAGTGTTAGGTATATCCACGTAACGTTACCCGGTGCTTTTATTTTCAAAGGGTCTTGCGCTATAGCTTTTATTTGTATCTAAAAGTACTTACTTATGTGTCTTCTTCTTTTCATATCGATGATACATCTATGATAATTTAAACTTTTGGGCCCAGTTAGTGAACACTTTTATTGCTGCGTCAGAGGCGTTATTCAGATCCTCAAGAACGAGCGGACAATTGGGACACTCCATTACTTCATCATTATCATCATATCAGCTGAAAGACGTCCACTGCTGGACATAAGCCTTCCCTAACTATAGCCACAACGACCGGTCCTGCGTAGCTCGCGTCCAGCGATTTCCCGCGGCCTTAGCCAGGTCGTCCGCCTTCCGTCGCCATTCGAAAGCCTTATTTATGACCCCACCACGGCCGTCCGCTCTAAGAAGGAAGCTCAAAGTCGCTCAAAGAGCCATGGAAAGTGCTCTGCTTGGGGCTCTCTGTGAGATCGAATCAGAAATATGGAGATCCGCAGAAGTACTAAGGTAACCGAAATATATAGCTCTCAAAAGTGCAAAACTCAAGTAGCAATGGGCAGGGCAAACAGCTCCATTACTTATATGTGACCATTTTTCTCACAGACAATCTACACGGAAATACTAGCGTCGGCGTCGGCTAGCTTAACTGAATGTGAAAAGCTGAATATCAAATAACATTTACCATTTATCACGTCCCTGTGAAATCTAAGTCGTTTCCTTTTAGCTGTGACGAAACCTATTGTGTATGCTCGATTGGAGGGCACTGGGCTTGGCAGGAGTCTGCCAGGCCCTCCAATCAATTTGCAAATTCGTCCGATTTTTGAATTGGAAATATCGATTCGTTATTTATTTCGTTTGAAAACTTTATAAAACAATGGGTGGTACTCGTGCTTGTCATATAAAAGTTAACAAATATGCGGGAATACACATGATAATCGTATTTTTTATTTAAAAATCAATTGGAATTAAATATTTCTATTTAATAGATGGTATGCCTTAATAAAATAGATTGAACTGATATTATTTGTAAGATAGTACATGGCCTAGTTACAATAAGTCTAGCTACTTTTCGAACATGTCTTTCCTCACATTTTTTTCTAAAAATACCATTATCCCGCCTAAAAAAAAAAAGAAACCTTGAATTACAGCAATTTGTAAGAGTGCTAGAGTACCTAATCAAAATTACTCACACGACTTTTTCTTCTGCGCATTTTGATAAGAGCGTGGAAAAATCAAGACCTTTTACCAACATTTATGCAATGGTTTTGTCGACTTTGAAAGCTTTCAAGGACATTAGGTCCGGAAGGTAGTAATGGATGTTTACTCTTTCGTGGCAAGCAGCCATTCGCATGTCGGATAGCCCCATCCTATAGAAGTCAACGGTCCATGCCTGAAAGGTAGCTCAGTAAATAATCGGTTATGAATGGCCATTTTTTTGTGTCGAATTCTTCATGAAAACTGAAGAATCTGGGAAAAACAAAGGGCTATGTCGAACTCTCTTTGACTAAAATCCTACTGTTCGTTTTACCACCCCATGTTTGACTAAGTATTGATATTTAGGATTTGATCATTTGAAATAGGCTCGCCCCCTATTACATGGGACCTACATATACCGGCGAACTGTGGGTGTGCATTGGTACACCTCTGCCTAACCCTTCGGGGAATACAGGCGTGATGGTTTTTTTGGTATATTTGATCATTTGAAAATTAAGTTTTTTTGACGGCAAACTGACTAATGTAGAAACTGACTATGTACAGCCATCCAAGCTATTTGGTATACAGGCAGCTTACTTGCGATAACTTTTAAACAATGTTGTGAATATGCTGAGCAGTCAATTCCTTAAATAATAATTCTTTTGAATATTGGCAGTGTAGTAGAAAGATGAATAATTTTGCCTGTTTACCAAATAATTTTATTGACTGTACATCCGTACTTTCCTTACTAATATTATAAATGCGAAAGTAACTCTGTCTGTCTGTCTGTCTCTTCTTCACGCCTAAACCACTGAACCGATTTCAATGAAATTTGGTACAGATATAGTCTGGGACCCGAGTAAGGACATAGGATAGTTTTCATCCCGGTAATGCCCCGGGGACGGGAACTATTAATCCACGCAGACGAAGTCGCGGGCAAAAGCTAGTGCCTACATATTGTTGCCCTTGTCATCTATCTCCATTCTCCAACTTTAAACTGTAACTTCTTGACAATTCGAAAGTGCTTGTAAATGGTGTATTGAAACAAATCCTTTGCCTTTGACTTTGACTTTATCCTGTATATGATTTCTCAAAATTTCCTGTGTATGATTTTTCAAAATTTACTTTTATTGGGACCTACTTACTAACACAAAAAAGTAATTATGACTAGACTCTTTTATATGGTCAGTAAAGTACCTAATGCCATATTTTTCTACCGTTACGTGACAATCATGATAAAATCTATGCAATATATTACAGCCATGACACAATAGATAACAGCGTGAAATCACAATTAGTAAATGCATTGATTTGATAAGCATCTGATGACGTCATACACGATACACCACACCATAATAAAGTGATTCTAATGTTATTTTCTTGTCAATAAATCTACAATGACACACGACATGGACGACACGGTTGGCGCAGTGAGCAATTGGCTGCTGCGCTGCATGTCGCTAGTTCGATTCCCGCACGGAACAAATATTTGTCTAGCCTGCAGGCAGCAATTTCGTTGCGGGATCCAAGACAGGTGAATTGTTTCATTGTCTCGGCGCTTTTCTTGTGGTCGCCACTGTTGATTCTAGCTTACAGAAGATGTAGTGGTTTGGGAAAAGTGTGACGGGGATGCCCCATTAAAAAAAAATCGTGTCGAGCTATTTGTGTATGTGAGTTTATATGTTTCTAAACGCACCTACGATACTAGAGAATTTCATAATGTGGGGCAGCGTTTTTTTTTATATGAATTTCCTAAAAAAGAACAATTAAAGTCTCTTTCAACATTATGTTTGAATTGAACTGTATAAGGGTACAAGCCCGGGGGCGCGGAACCGGCAAACGTAATGTAAATTTGATCAATTTTTAAATTGGAAATACTCGTTTCGCATGTAATATTTATTTCGTTTGAAGACTTTATTTTGTATCAAAGCGTAAAGTAATTGAGATTGATGTATAAAATTAAAGTAAAATGCTATATAGGCTAGTCGTACTTCTGATTCGAAAATCAAATGGAATGGAATACTTTTACACCAGTGAACACAAAATAGGCCTACAGCTTTATTTTCTCCTCGATGAATTCACGAAGATTATATACCTAAACATACATAATTATGCATACCATCAGGCTTGTATTGAGGGTTAGGCATAGTTGTATCAATGTACAGCCACAGTCCACCGGTATGTTTCAGGCTCCATGAAATAGGGAGCGCAAGCTTACTGCCATTAACCGGGTACAAATCCTAAGTCCGAGGTGATACTAAGAATTCGGTAAAAAAACCCAATAACACTTTTTGCTCGACCTGGGAATCAAACTCAAGACATTTAGAAAAATAGTCGCAAATAGGACCACTAAGCTAAAGAGGCAGTTATTTAAAAAATAGTTTTTTTTTTATTTATTATTTCTGTAAACTTTACAGATCGGTTATACGAGATGTCACAATACAACGCACCGCTTAGCATTGCGTTGCTGCACCGCGTTTCTATGCGTCTTACCACCGTACCGTGAGATGACATATTTTCCAACGATCGTGAACGTTGCTAGACGTGTATGACGTCACAACGCCAACATTCACGGCACGTTAAACATCAAACATTTTTGGTGATGCGGCACTTTTATGTATATCAGCCCTAAGCAACCGTCCATCATCTCATCGTAGCTTTTCTCACATAATTTTCTCGTTTGAGCAAAGAGGCACGGACGCAGATGCCTCTCAGCTCTATAGATGATAGATCGCAGTAATAATTTGCGACAGCTCTCAGCAATCTATTTCCTTCAGGAAGACTTGGTTCCGCGATGTGACAGGCGATCATGAGATACCGGTAATTTACTTCATATTTTATTTCCTTTTTATCAGTGAGTACGGTAGGTATATAACGATCTCGTTGAGCTTGTCAAAAACATTTATATTAAAATACAGTATTTATTTATGATAAAACAGATATATACAATATTACATGATATATACAGGAAAAGTTTTTAACCAGTGCGTAAATTTTTTTTGGTAGTTCAGTGACAGTAATAGAACACATTCCGTGTTTAGTTAAAAAAAAAAAAAAAAAAACATCCTTATCCGAGTTTGAAATAAGCAAAACATGGACATAATCTATTCGCCATACTATCAATGAAAACTCGCGGCCGCCGCCCGGGCGCGTGGCTGGGGTGAGGGGGTGGGCTTTTTTTTTAGTACTAAAACATATCAAAATAAAATATACGTGTTTAATAAAACGTGTTGAAGTTTATTATGGCAAAATTTACGCACTGGTTAAAAATTTTGCCTGTATATATACAATACACAAACATGATATCAAAACAAACAAATAAGAATGTTTATAATACGAAATAATGAGATAGACATTTCAAAGAGAATTTTAAAATCATAATTATTAAACTTTTACCTAAATTCCAAACTTCGAGCTACTATGACATTTCTTGTAGAAAAACCTAAAACCACTTTGCCTGACCTGGAAATTGATCCCAGGACACTACACTAAAAAGTCACATACATAAACACATTGATCCTGAAAACATATCACTCTTTTTTTGATGCAGTCGTGTAATAATCACGCTTGCCACCTCGAAACCAATGATTACACCAAAAACATACTTAGACTTTACAAAAGTCAAAAATACACGAAAAAAAAATTTTGACTAGCTATTTGACCCCATATCACAAAAGGTCTACCTATATCATACCTTGCATTAGAATAAACGAAGGTGAATACTGCAAAAGGACACAAAAATTCCAACAAATCCCGCCCAAAGATAGAATATTACTTTTTGGCCCTTTACAAAATACCCACGGTTTTATTTCATGAAAAGGGATGCCGCTATCCTAACATTGTGAGACAATACAATTATGTTGGATAGTAGGACCCTTATAAAACCTTTTCTCTATTTTGCTGCGCTTAGCAACATTTTGTACAAAGAGAAAACAAGTGTTCTGGATTTTTTGGACAAAATATTGCGACTGGGGATTGTGAGTTAGTGTTCCTGTACACGGGCAACTAAGTAAGGCTTGAATGTGGCGACTAATGTACGATTTTCATCAACCGACTCGCGACGAAGCGCACTTCACACTATGCTGAAAAAAATTCAGACTTCTACATAATAGTTAAGGTTCATGTTTTCATGATTTATGTTGCCTGGTACTCGGTTGGTGGATATCGTACAAAGTAGCGATAGCGCACGACAGACTCTTGTGGCCAAGTAAAGTTGTCGATGTCTTTTAATACACTACTGCCACTTCGTTTGCGTGGAAGTCAAGTATATCATGAAACATAATCCTATGACACTCGGCCATAATGTGGCTTTCTGTCAGTCAAAGAATTTGTTTTTTTGTTTGTTGTTTTCGTACTAGTTATTGCCTCTTGCAAACAGACTTTACCTCTTTATAATATTAATTTTAGAAGAAGCGGCGCCTCTCGGTATGAATGGTAGGCATATTCTTACGTACGTGTGTTGCTGGTTTAACATAAACTCAAGAGCCGATCCAGCCCGTCGCTTTGTTATCCTCTCTCAATGACGCCCTATGTTGGTGGATGATGGTGATGGTGGTGCCCCTCATGCGTACTAGCTTAATTTGTAAGTTTTACGCCTTGATTAGAGGCCTGCGAGAATCAATTAGGAAAAAGAAGTTGTTTGCAGTCGATGGCAACTTTTTGTGGACGTAGCGTATGGCCCGTGTGCAGCAAGACTTAGGTGTATTTTTTATCTTAGCGTTTTTCCCAAACGGTTTAAGGTTCCGTTTTGCTTATCATGTTTGGGCGTGTGTTGTTAAGGCCACGATAAGCTCCTTATAGGTGGCGTTGTTGGATATCTTGTTTGACATAAAGATGGGACTCCATCCGGAGATTTTTTAGGAAAGGGTAGCGTGATTTTACTGTGTACGTGATATCAGTAACAGGGTAATATTAATGTGTTACGCATATTATACTGTAGTACTTGTACCTTAAAGTTGATTTTTCTTGTTGTTGATGTGTATTGGTTAATATTAACTTTATAAAACTGACAAATTGCTTCATGACTTATTTTGAAATCATTGTATTTTTTTTATGTCTATCTGATCGATAAAAATATATGTTTGTGACATAACTCAATCAATCTATGTTGAACTTTGTCGCCTGAACTGAAAACCAGAGCCAATTGGACGAAATTATGACAAATGTAACACATTGCACAATATCAACCAAACAATGCAGGGTCATTGAACTTTGTAAACGATCACTAGTCTAGACTGTGTACTTAGTACTAAATCCTTTTGTATTAGATACACCCAAGTGTAATATACACTTACTATAATCTCATACAAAAAGATTTAGTAATACAACACATTTAAGTACACAACAATATACCAAGGGGCAATTCTACTAACTTTTAGGAACGATTACAATCTAATCTCAGTCTCAATCTCAATTCACCTACATTTTTTGACAATAGGTCAATCAATAGTCAATAGTCAATATCTTTATTTGCTTCAAAACATGGTATTTAAAGGTCTTAAAATTAAAACAGGAGTTCAACATGTTTAGCTATTAAAACTATAGCATGCAAAATTTTGTTGTAATATAAATTCATTAAATTATAATTTATTTTCAAGGAATGTTTTGAGGGAGTAGAAATTATGGGCATTCAGCCATTCAAACAATTTACTTTTAAACAATCTACTATTTAGTTGTTTAAGCTCTGTAGGGATTTTATTATAAATTCTTACACACATAGTCAGACAACTTTTGCTGTATTTGGACAATCTGGGAGTGTCATAAAAAACGATTCTATTTTGATCTCTCCGGTTCCTAAAGTTTAAATCAGATACTTTTACAAAATTATCTTTATGTTTCCATACAAACATACATACTTCAAAGATATAAAGACATGGCAGGTGTCGTCAAGACGAAATTGCGACTAGATTATGAACGTTTTCAATTAGTAGTAATAGCCTTCCGTTTGTATTTTCAGCATCATTATGTCTGTATTTCATTTCGTTTGCATTTCTTGCCAGTATTTTTGTTAGCGTACATAAATAGTTAGTAGGTACTGTCTTCAGTTGATTCGTATGATAATACGGGTAAAGACTTAACCTATAATTCTCAGACACAAGTTCAAACCTAGGTTTAGCTGTGGCGCTGCTGGTAGCGAGTTGTATGGAGTCCTCTTTAACGGTGAGATATTAAGTTTCATCTTAACATGCATGTAATTAAGGTTCAAATTGTAAATTTTCTATGTTATTTGCAGGCACTTCATTGGCATGTGACGCGGGTGCAGTGAGCGGCATGCGAGGCGAGCGCTCGAAGCGGGCGGCGGCCTCGCTCGGCGCGCTCGCGACGCTTCTAGCGCTCTGCTTGCCACAGCTCGGCTCGGCTGAGCTTACATCTACCGGTTAGTTTACACAATATAATAAAATATTTATTTGGTATATGACTAGTATATTACAGAGGCGTTAATATTGCTTCGTGTTTGCTACACGTGAACGTGCTATATGTCTTGGGCTTTTGTGAACAATTTTTTTTAATGTTATGTGCGTCACCTTTACGCGCAAAAATGGTTTTCTTTTCTTTCTTTCTTACATCTCACAGTTTAATCAAATTTACATTTGATTTAAAATTAATTTTGACCTAATATAATAAATATTACATAAGTATTTCTATTATACAGTTCCATTATTATTATTCCATTATTATTTTCTTACCTTGAAACGCTTTGAGTAAATAAATCTTAATTTTCCGTACTTATCAGCCAATAGTATCATGCCTACATTTCGTCTCAGGGACAGTCAATATGAAAAATGTCATTTTTGCGGTGTAATCTAAAAGTTAGAACTGTGCCATTTGTCTTCACAATTATTTACGTGAATAATTATGTTCTTAAGATACAAAATGTTTGTCCAAAAGCAAGCAACACTTTTCCTACACTACAGAATTCATTGCTCATTTGTTCGAATGTAATCACGATAGTGGCACACGTTGCCAACTCGACCATAAAGTGTAGTGCTTCGATCAAACAGAATGACTTGTCACGTCACTGTGACTCGTTACCGAGAAAGTGCTAACAGTGGTTTGTGATTGAATGAGCACTTTTATGGACAGCTGTACTTACAGACCTGGTGTTCAATCAATGTTCAATGCGCGGATTGGTGGCTCTTTTGCATGACCGGAACGTTCCCCAGGCCTAACTCCGCTAGAATTTTAACTAGTTTTTGACTAGTATACACCACGGAGGTTCCGACTAGGAATGTACTACTTCAACACATTCAAACGGCGTTCAATAAAATTAAGGAGGAAATGCGACTTCGTACAACAACTGTGAAAATACGAAATAGATGTCTGGCCTGCATTCGCAATACAGGCCAACAATTTAAGCAGAATATGCAAAAAAATATGAAATAAATGTTAAAAATGCATTTTTTATTATTTTGTAGTACCCCCTCCCCCAAAAAAGAGGGATACGAGACAGATTTTATCTTGTAAGAGTGAGATAACGTATTTAATACGTTTTTCAGGTGTTATTTAAGCAAAACAAAATTTTTATACCATAATTTGGAATTTTGTATTTTGTGACTTGATTCACAATTCTAGGGAATTCACGAAGTTGTAAAAAGATTTTTATGGCATGTGGCACATCACTAGCAAGAGGATAGACTAGAGAATTTTTGACGAAGTCCTTAGATCCCGGTCTCATTTGGTTTTTTTTTTATAGCCATGTAAATAGCTGTAACATGGACAGCTTTAATTGAAGTCCAAAACTTTGCGAGTAAATAAATAAAAAACTAGATGGCTAATGTCACTAATTTTGAATTTAAAAGTACTGTAGTACAATGCACATCTAAATAAAATTAAAATAGAGAGTCTACGACGTGTACTTTAAAAAAAAAAGAACTTGAATGTAAAATTTTGGTATTTTTTTTGTAAAACATTAAAAAGTCGATGAAAAATAATACACAGGGCACGAGAAGTATTTAGGGGTCTGAAAGGATAGCAGATGACCCCCTCAGTCGACCATTTCAATTTGGCACACGATGCACCAAACACCCTGTATAATGTGAGTTTACGTAAAATATTAAAATAATAAAATGGTGTGTTTCCATCATATATACCATCACGCCTGTATTCCCCGAAGGGTTAGGCAGAGGTGTACCAATGTACACCCACAGTTCACCGGCATATTTTAGGTCCCATGTAATAGGGGGCGAGCCTATTGCCATTAACCGGGCACAAATCCAAACTCCGAGCTGCTACTGAGAATTTCATAGAAAAACCCAATAACACTTTTTGCTCGGCCTGGGAATCGAACCCGGGACCCCTTGCACAGCAGTCGCACTTGCGACCACGAGACTAACGGGGCAGTTATGGTTAATGGTGTGTTTCATTCCAACATATTACATCGCTGCTTTCTATAACGTGACTAGACGAATTTTAATTAGTTTTTTACAGAGTTAAAAATTGAACACGTTAGTCAAGCTTTAGTTTCCTTAAGCTTTCGAATAAATAAACTTAAATTACAATATTCACCACATTTTAAAATAATTACATTTAATTTCATGACTTCCTCGATAGCCTAGTGGTCCTTAGCGCGACTGCTAAGTTATAGGTCTTGGGTTCGGTTACCAGGTCGAGCATAAAGTGTTATTGGCTTTTTGTATGAAATTCTTAGTAGCTACTAAGAGTTAGGATTTGTGCCCGGTTAATAGCAATAGGCTCGCTCTCGATTACATGGCCCCTTAACATACCCGCGAACTGTGGGTGTACATTGGTCCACCTCTGCGGGAATACAGTCGCGATTTGTATGTAAATACAAATGTTAGTTCCATTCCAACGTATTACATCGACACTTTCTATAATGTGATCAGACGAATATTAATTAGTCTATTAGAGGGATTAAAAACTTAATACGTTTAGCTAATAAAGCTTTTAAATAAATACAATTTAACAACAAAATACACTACATTGTTCAAACTATTAATGAATAAATTAAACTTTAACAATTTAATTTATTCAAATAATTAACATCAACTAAAACAACTCTGAATATTAAAAATTCTTTTACAAAATTAACACGAAATAATTTGCCTGCTAATGACAATTGAGGCGATTAGCTTCCATGGCATGGCACCATGTAATCAATATGGTGGGTGCAATGAACCGCAGTGCAGTCACTGAACGCACCACAATTGCCCTCAATAATAGGCCGGTGTACACTGAGGCCTTATTTCCTAGTAGGCTGTCAGAGGTATTAGGCGTAGGTGGTTAAAGTTTTACCTGCTTATGGTAACAGGAGAAATCGAAGTGAGGAATCGATCGTAAGGTATTAGGCGATAATAGTCCGGCATAACCCTCTGTTCTCACCAGACGGAGGGTAGGTATCCATAAGGACTCTTCTACTACGAAAAAAATTCATTTAAAAATTAATCCCTATCAAGATTTAAATGGCCTAAGGATGATGATGACCCGTCATTATGGTATAGGTACTAATTACTTGCATTAAATATAAGTGGTTATGTGATTTTCCTGCTGTAATTAAATATGCGTCTTATTAAGGGTAACTAAAGTCTAAAATGCTTTACAAATAGGGTGGTATTAGGCGGAATCTTTTAAGCTTGGCTACTTGTCTGGCTTTTAAGCTATTAGTGGATGAAACGTGGTGATCATGAGCAATAATAATCCTTAATGGCTATTGGAAAGCTGGTTATATGTCTTTAAGATTCGCTAAGTTCGTTAACTCATGTCTCTACTGTAATGTAAAAATAGTTCTCTTTTAATGTTTTATTTTGTCACGCTTTTATGGTCTTTGATACCTACCCACAGGATTGCTTTTTCAAAATCTACCTCACATAAACTTTCCTTAAAAGATCGAACCTATTCCTTCCCTAATATTTAAACAAACTCATATCTCTAGTATAAGAATTAT
Organism: Caradrina clavipalpis; assembly: GCA_932526535.1. Taxonomy (NCBI): domain Eukaryota; kingdom Metazoa; phylum Arthropoda; class Insecta; order Lepidoptera; family Noctuidae; genus Caradrina; species Caradrina clavipalpis. The sequence continues at coordinate 2,362,080 of OW052096.1, forward strand.
ACAAATAGTTTACTTTTTAATGTTTTATCTTGTCACGCCTTTATCGCCTTTAATACCTTCCGACAAGATTTATTTTTAAGGATCTACCTCACCCAAACGTCTGAAAAAAATCGTGCCTGTTTTATCTGCTAATTAAGTCTTCTGGTGCCTTCTGTTTTATCTTGTCACGCCAATATAGTCTTTAACACCTTCCCTCTGAACTACTTTCTCAAAATCTATGACAAAAATTCTTTTTTCTTAATTTTCTTCTGGTTTTCTTCCCCAGACCCACTAAGACGGGGCCTGTACGGCGACCTGTGTTCCACGGTCGAGGACTGCCACTTCCCGGAGGCGGTATGCGACGACGTGCAAAAGACGTGCCAGTGCCACCCCGACGTGCCAATCAGCAACTACAAGGACAAATGTGGGAAACGTAAGTGTTTTAACATCTGTTCAGCTATCTATAAAGTAGGTAACACATTTGGTTTTTGCGCGAATCTCTAAATATTTTTTTAAATAAATGTAGTTTACGTTACTCCTTATAACATCTAGTCCAAAAAGGGGAACGCAAAAATAAAATAGAAAATTGTTTTAAGTATAATTATGTCAGTCTAGCATTTGCGGAGATTACCGGAGTAAAAAGACAGAGAGAGATTTTTTTTTTAATTTTTGGTGTTGTAAGTTTCTTTTAAACTCATATTTATGAGCTGTTTTTATGACATTACAAACAATCACTGTAATGTTATTCATTTGTATACATAAATCAAAATTCTTATTACATTTCTACACTTAATATAATCCGATATTATCACGGGTAGGTAGTTATAGGTAGAATTATACCAATATAATTCGTAGTAGAGGATTCTTATCTTGTCATCTGCCACTCAAAAGAAAATATCTCTACATTTTCCCGTAATCCTGAAACACCTTCCACGTATAAGCTTTTCGTAGCCCGAAACCACATTTATCCGCTAAATAATAAGACATAAATTCCCTTGTCTTGGTAAGAAAAATATAACTTATTCTTAAAATAAACATGTCATATTCAAGTATATTATTATGTCTCTTGTATAAATAGATAAACAACCTCTGTTTCCAACAAAATGAGTGTTATGAACATGTACATTTTTGAGTCAGTATTATTCCCCTAGGGGCTCATACAATTGTTTTTTCCCTGTCTTCTATAATATGGAACACTGTGCGAAATATATTGTAAGCTTAGAATTTTCTCCAGAATAACAAATATAAAAAGAGAATAAGATAATATATGTTAATATTTGAAGTGTCCATATGTTTCTTGCTCGTTCCTCTCCATAGAGATCTACGTTTTGGAACGAGCAACTAGCTTCAACATATTGTATAACTTCTTGACAATTCAAAAGTGCCTGTAAATGGTCTAGTTGAAATAATTTTTTTTACTTTGACTTTAACATAGAGGTTTTTCTGATGTCAAGTTGCTGTTTATTGGTGAGGTTCTTCAGAAAGGGCGAGTGCGCAGTACTCGTAACCGGCGTGCTTGTATGACCAGATGTATGAACGTGGACGAGGCGAAAGGAGTATATTATGTAAGGATCGTAGCAGGTGGCGTTCTGTAGTTTCTGCCTAACCCCATGGTAAAAAGGCGAGAGTTTATGTATGTATGTGGGTTGCCGTTCGTGTTTTATTGCTGACAGTGTAAAGTTAGAACAGTAATTCAACTTGTAGTTGTCTTTCAAAATAAGTTCCTTCGCGTGTAAAATGCAAACGCGGTTATTTTTAATTTCATGGAATGAATTTCATTCTTATCTTGCTGTCATGATTTAATCTTTTGGTGAAATGAAATATTTTTTGATTGTTTTGTATGGTTTGCACTTGTATCTAGGTAGTTAGCACACTATTAACAATACTACATAATTATTACTAATAGCACAGTATTATAACTACAGTAAATTAGCAAAATAATTTAGTTGTTCATCACCGATTAAATGACATACCTTTTATGAGTCTTTAATACACAATTTCTTATTATAGATTTTGTTAAGCTTTTTGCTGCAAATCTAATTTTGTGTTCTGAAAATGGATCGGATTTTCAGGGTTAATATTAGATGGTTTTTTCTAACAATGAACTGAAAATTTATCAGTTTTTCAAAGCTAAAATAAAGTGTTTATTTTTCAGAAAAGTTGTGTCTTACATTTATTGGTTAACTAGCTTCTGTTCGCGACTTCGTTCGCGTTTTTAATATACAAACTTTCATCCCCTATTTTATCCCCTTGGGGTAGAATTGATAAAAATCCTTTCTTAGCGGATGCCTACGCCATAACATCTACCTGCATGCCAAATTTCCGCCCGATCCGTCCAGTGGTTTGGGCTGTGCGTTGATAGATCACTATGTCAGTCAGTCACCTTTGAGTTATATACATTTAGATAGTATGACATTTACTACCTTATATATTATAAGTATTTTTTTAATCACTGGTTTATTAACTCGACATTGCATGACTGTAAATAAAAGTCTTCTTTTTATATTTCTAACAGCGAAACTTCTGTATCGCAACTGTTTTGTTGAAACTCGTCACGGATAAAAGAGTGACTCAAGTACTCCGTTTGTGACTTACTAACTTTAATGATTGGATTTAAAAGTCAATTAAAACTTCTGTGGTTCACATTTTAATTATTTTTCTTGCCTTGAACTGTAGGGAAAGTGAAAAAGTTACAATTTAAATAAAAATACTTTCCTTTTACATTTAAGCTAATTTAAGCTTTCAGCAAAGACAATAGAATTCTTTTTCATTGAATTTGAATTTATTATTAATGTAGAGCTAAGTCCTCTTCTCAAACCGTGATTGTACGAGCATTGATGACCACAGTTGTACAAGCATTGATGACCACAGTTGTACAAGGAGGGTAGGCGTTGGAGGTTGGAAGTTAATGATGTGACATTTTTGTCTGTCAGAAAGCACGTAAAGTCGTTGGTCCCGCGTCTGACCTCACCTCGGTCGTGTCGGATTGCCGTACCATCGCACAATAAGTATAAGGGAAGAGGGTGTGCTCCTGTGTTTCCACAAACTTGTGCACTATAACATCTTCTGCGTAAGTGACTAGTCTCCATTGAAATAGGTGACTATAATTAAAATTAGGTCGGGAGAATTTCATTATTATTCTCATTTATTAGTTACATATACATATTAAATACATTTTATTAAATACATTTTTAAATATTAGTATAAAAAAACAAAACCATTTTAAAATATAAAAAATAGTAGCCCATCGGGCGTCGGGAACAGGGTCCAAGCCACCGGTGGTCAGGGCTCCTGAGAAAGGAATCTCCTAATAATACGCGCCGTACGTGTCTAGGAGTACCGCTTTCTGAATCAAGCCCTGCATTATTATTATTATTGTGAAATCAAGAACATTTTATTGAAATCAAAATTTTCTTTGTAATTCATGACTCAAATGAAAAACACATTAAACTTTACTTCAAATGTCGTGTTGTTCGTATAAATGCTAATATTTCGTGCTCACTTTGTAGCTTTTGAGTCATATAAATTTCTTCATAAAAAAAACCATTTCTTAGAACTCCCCTTTCATTAATTTATGATTCATTCAGAATTTGCACGTAAATTAAAATTTCAAGAAATAATCTAAATGAATCACTTTTTAATGATTCTTTTTCGTGGTAATGAAGCTTTTGCTAAATCATTTTTTAACATTGCATTTTTCAAATTCATCTGAATCATAAATATTTCAGAGGGTGAAAGTTCTCATGAATATAAACCACTTTTTATTTTGACACCGACTTTTAAATATGAATAGAAAAGTCAGGTGTATTACAAAAATAAACTATCTACTAAAATGTCTGGAACAGCAGGTTATATTTTTTTCATATTTCATTGTTGGTACCTTAGCAAAACTCCTGAAACATGATCATTACATAAAAAGTCTATCCGTTCCGTAAAAAGGGATAAATAATGATGTACGGGTGAATCGAGACAAAACTAGAAATGGGATTTTAGGCTGTATACAGAAAGAAAGCTGGAAACTTATTAAGCGCTTACCGGCGCTTGACAGCGCTGGTAACCCGCGCAGGAAAATATATGAACGCGCGCCGATCAGCACTGAACGGTGCCGACAAGTTCCGATAAGCTTCAAAACGCGCTGGTCAGCGCTGAGCGCTGCCATTTAAAATTCTCTGACATTTTGCTTGGTCTGCTTCAACCTGCTTCCTTTGTGTAGAACGGACCAGCGCTGTCAAGCGCCGGTAAGCGCTTATAAGTTTCCAGCTTTCTTTCTGTATACAGCCTTAAAGTTCAAATGACAAAGTTACTTGCTAATGTTTTCTCTGAATTAAAATATACATACGAATAAGTGCCTTTGCTGCTAACAAACTATTTTAATTTTAACGTATAAAACCCTTCTAACCTTCCGTCTCGATTTGCATCCCTGTTTGCCCCTTTAAATGATATATTATGTACTTTACTTAACTGCCTTTTTAGCCTTGTGGCCGTAAGCGCGACTGCTACGCTAGAAGGTCTTGGGTTCGACAGCCACAGACAGGTAGAGCAAAGTATTACTGGGTTTTTCTATGAATTTCTCAGTAACAGCTCGGAGTCAGGATTTGTGATCGGGTAATGTCAATAGGCTCGCCACCTATTTATTACATGGGATCTAAATATACCGGCGAACTGTGTGTCTACATTGGTACACCTCTGCCTAACCCATTGGGGAATACAGGCGTGATAGTATGTTTATTATGTACTTTATAGTATTGACATGTACTTACCTTCTAAAGGAAACACATAACTCTCCACGTCGTCAAATCCTTCATCGCTGAAGCGTATCCTGAAACCGATCGTGCGTTAAGCTCTCAGCTTTATTGCTTTCAGTCGCAATATCCTTATCATTCGTTGGAAGGGTTCCATTCCATCAAATATTCACTAAATGTTTTGCCTCTAGATTTATAGTCGACTAGCTTTTGCTCTTGAATTCATCTGCCTGAACGACGGTTATTGAGAAACGTTCATGCTTCAAGATCTTTAAGTATCTGACTCGTATTTAATATTTCTGTGATCGGAAATCAGTCGATTCCTGGAAAGCAACTGAAACAATTGATAAAATAAAATAAAAATAAATAAATATCTTGGGACAACTCACACACGGCTATCTGATCCCAAGCTAAGCAGAGCTTGTGTTATGGTAACCAGACAACTGATATACACTTATATAATTTATAAATACATACATATTATAGATAAATCACACCCTGACAGAACAAACAATCATGCTCATCACACAAAGTTTGTCCTGGGTGGGAATCGAACCCACGACCTCCGGCTTAGCAGTCAGGGTCACTAACCACTAGACCAACAGGCCCGTAATAACGGTATTTTATTCAACTTAAAGCTATAATTAAATATACCTATACAAAACGTGTAAACAATAATGATAAACGATTTATAATAAGCAGGAGCAGGGCATCAAAATATTCAATTTGACAAGTGCCTAAAGTTGTAGCGAGTTGTTTGAAAGAGATACCGCGCCCCCGGAACGCAAACGGCACAAGAAGGTACGGTCAGCAACAAAAGTCAATTAACAATGTAACTTTTAAATATCATTTAAATAGAGACGAAATAACACTATTCATTACTATTTAGAATTTTAGGCAATTCCGAATATTTGATTTTATTTTAATTTTAGACCGATTTCGTATTGTCTTTGATATTGTGCTCAATAATAAGTACCTATTTAAAAATCTGAAATGTTAATCTACTTTTGTTGCTGACTGTACATTGATAGGTTTTAGTCAGTAAAAGGCTGACACTCCCCCCGCCCATGATATATCATCCGTAAAAAAAAGTGCCTAAAGTTTTTACAGCTTTAATTATTTTGTATAGCATTAATAGACTCTCTATAATTAAAAAGGTCGACCAAACAAATTATCTTCGATACCAAAAAACATTAAAAGGAACAAAATTTCTATCAAAGGGTGTATTCCACTTAGTCTTTCAAATCGACCCATTATTTAAAGGTTATTCTTATATTATTCTTGCGTAGGTACGACAAGCAATTCATAAATAATTCAATAGAACATAAGATTTCAAGAGTAAACATTTGTTTCATGAAAACAACAATAAAGAACTCCATTGTTTACGATTTCATTTGAAAATTCTTGTTCGTCTTTTGTTTGACAATGGGATAATCCGTTATCATAATTCGTTTTTGTGTATCAATGGATATTTTCGCGTTTTCTGTCGACCTCTGGGCTGGCAAAATTGTATCAATAATAGTAATGTAATGGTTCATATTTCTTTTAATGGGATCATTATTGGCGAGGTCGTACATTGCTTGTTCTTTTATATATTTATTTTTCTTTCTTTGTGTTTGTTTCTGGGTTACATATTTTTGTTGCGTTTGTGTCAATAAAATATTTAATTAATTAAGCTTTTTGACTCTAACATTAAGCGCTTATCAACATAGAGTCAGTAGAACGTGACGATCAAAAACAGAAATTCTATTCTAGTAATTAACAACATTTAATATCTTTTTTAACACATTGATAGTCTCAGTGTATCAAAAATGCCGGCAATTTACCTATATTTTTGACATTGATTGCGACTAGATCGCGCAATCTAATCTTAGTAGTTTAAATTGCGATCCTTCCTGAAAGATAACGCTCCTAAAAACGATTCTCGAAAAAAACAAATGAACGGACAATTATTTACCGCTCACCAAATTGTCACAAAATACTCGTAGCTTAATATCGCGTGCAAGATATGTTATCGCCTAAAACGGTATTAAAACTGGTCGTAAAAGGAAAAACCCAGACTAAAATTGCAGTCCTAATGCTCGTCGCGTGCCCACTTCCCAATATTATGCAGTACTCTAATATCCTTGGCTTAGTTAATTCTTTAAAAAAAGGACTTTAAACCTTCACATATTTCATTTTAAAGTAAGTTAAGTTTAAGTTACCTTGGCATATTTAGATAGATCGAAGGGAGATCTTTGATATGATTTATTTTACATGACGTTCCTGTGTAGAATCTAGAATTCTGTAGAGGAAAGAAGCAATATAATTGATACTAAACATGCAATGAAGACACGCCAGTGCTTTTGAGTGTAGAAATTAAAACAAGACACTTGAGAAGTTAGCAGTGAATTAGACAAAAAATCCATCACAAAATCTTAATGGTCTATAGAGAAATTAATGCTATATAAAATATACTAATGTTTATATTAAATTTAATATTACGAATGCGAAAGTAACTTTGCTTGGCTCTATGTTACGCTTTCACGACTAACCCTTAAACCGATTTTGTTGAAATTTGGCACGCATAAGTTTAAACCCAAGAAAGGATGCTACTTTTTATTATTCTGTAACTTTCTCTGTGTCCGCGATAACCAGCATTTATGCGGTTGAAGTCGCGAGCAAAAGCTAGTGTAGAATAAATGTTTTGCTAATGAAAAGCGGAAGGGTAATGACCCTCCTTCTCTTATCATAATTTATCTGGGGTCACCGCAGTCTATCTTCTTCCTCCATACTTCTACAAATTCGGTTTTTATGAAACGACAAATCTTTTTGCCATAGGATTTTTGTAGTAATAAATTAAGAATACACACATGGGACCTAAATATACCGGCGAACTGTGGGTGTATATTGGTACACCTCTGCCTAACCCTTCGCGGAATACAGGCGTGATGGTTATTTTTTTTAAATTAAGAATTTTACCCTGTGAGAATGTCGGTCGGGTCTCGAAGTACTTTTTATAATTATATACTTAGCATCTCAGGGGTATTTTGTACAGAGGCCAGCACCTGAAACTACCACAATCTGTCAAATTTCTTTGTAATTTTTCAACTTTATTCCAAACAAATAAAGTTCATGTTCAATTGGCAAAATTTTATGATTTGGGATGGCTCGATGAGCTGGCGTATGTACTATTGCGTGCTTTCTGAAAAAATATGGCTAGTGCTTATTACTTATACTTTTACGTCACCATGTCTTGCAACCTATATTTAGAAACTAAAACATTATATCTTATTTACTACTTGCCCTTATATTATAATCACCCCTTCTACTATAATCATTTCTTTGATTTTTCTCTCCTGTGAAACCTAACAGTCCATATTCCTACACAAAACATTTCTCACATGACCCACTTTCCGCCATATTACATTTGCTACTCATTCCTATTACCGAAACATCTTTATAGAAACCCTTTTTGGAGGAAAAAGTATGAAATAAATACTTAAAGAATCCATTTGTAGCTATACAAAGGGCCAATACTCGCACATTTAGCAACGATCACATTACAATCGCATTCTAATCATCATCTGCCTAGCCTTTTCCCAACTATGTTGGGGTCGGCTTCCAATCGAACCGGGTGCAGCTGAATATCAGTATTTTACAGGGAGCAACTGCCTATCAGACCTCCACAACCCAGTAATGGGTAATACGATACTCTTGGTAAGACTGGTTGTCAGACTTTCGGGCTTCTGACTAACAGTAACGACTGTCAAAGATCTACAAATGACAGCCGGGACCAACGGCTTTACATGCTTTCCGAGGCACGGAGGAAACTCGCTATGGTAAATGGTCACCCATCCACAGACCAACTTCGGCAAGCGTGGCCTAACCCGGAAGATCGGTCTATGCGGCTGTAATTATTTCACACAATCATCATTATTTCAATACAATCGCATTCTAATGCCAGTCTCAATTTGCCTTTAGTTGGGCTACATTTTTGGCATTGATTGTCGCTGACATGAGAATATTGCGACTAGATTTTGAACATAATTCTAGTCACAAGAATTGGCCTTGTCAACACTAATCTAGGCTAGATTGCGACTTGAATTTGGACATAATTTAGTTTTATTTTTTACCCGACTACGGCGAAGCAAAAAGGAGGGTTATGAGGTTGACCGGTATGTATGTATGTATGTATGTATGTATGTATGTATGTATGTATGTATGTATGTATGTATGTATGGATGTTCATCTGTTCCCTCATAACTTCTAAACCATCCAACGTAAATTGACAAATGAGGTGTCATTGGAAGCGTCTTGATCGTCCGCTGGTTATAGGCTACGTTATGTTGCAATAAATTGTATATGGCGCCCTCTAGGGCTCATGAAGATGTGAAATAATATTTTTTTTCTTCCAAATATGGTCGTGTTGCATATCAAATTAAAGGGCTTAATTAGCACATTTCAAATATATATATATTGTATAAGTAAATTGCACATAGCACCCTTTAGAACGCATCATAAACCTAGCTAACTAACCAATATTATTATTTAATATATTGTGTACTAGCTGACCCGCCACGACTTTGTTCGCGTGGTATCCTACCCCTACCCTACCCTACCCCTACCTTACCCGTACCCTACCCTACCCCCACCCTACCCCTACCCTACCCCTACCCTACCCCTACCCTACCCCTACCCTACCCTACCCCTACCCCTACCCAACCCCTACCCTACCCCTACCGACATTATAAGTATTATCACAAATCTTTTGTATGGGAGTATAGAAAATTGTTGTTTTTAGACGTTTTCAGGTTTTTTTTTTTACAATATTTCTCCCCGTAAGAACCATCCTCGTACTTCAAGGAATATTTTAAAAAAAGAATTAGCGAAATCGGTCCACCCGTTCTCGAGTTATGCGCTTACCAACACATTTTGCGATTCATTTTTATATTATAGATATATGTTGCAGTTCCAGTAATATTACGTATATAAATGTCTAAATTTGAACCCCAAAATAATTTAAATAAAAAATAAGTTTAAAAAACTAAAACCCGACTACCAAAAACCACGTTCTAAAAAGTATGAAACAAGAAAACATTCCTCATCTGAAAGCCGTGGTCGTATGCCACCTAATTCCGGTAAAACAGTATGTGTTTAGTTATAGAACATGAATCTTTAGCACTAAAGTTTCGGGCAAAGTGGCATACGACCACGGCTTTCAGATGAGGAATGTTTTCTTGTTTCATACTTTTTAGAACGTGGTTTTTGGTAGTCGGGTTTTAGTTTTTTAAACTTATTTTTTTATTCCTAAATATTATTAAAATAAAAAAACATTTTTCAAATTTATTAGATTTTTTAAAAGTTAACTCAGTCATTAATGCACTGTTAAAAAACCTATTCTGTATATCTATAGCTTCCAAACAACACAAAACTTTCATCTTCATTTAGTTAGTTACAGGCCCTGTGTTTCTTTCATACCATTCAAGAGTATGAAAACCAGTAAAATATTATAATCCAATCCAGAGCCTTACCAAATCTCCACCAAATAAAGTACCACGCCACAGCTTAATATTAGACGAAGTTAAACCAGCAAAGCATTAACGGGTATCGATCTGGCATTGAATTTCCACGTTATGTTTCTGAGTCATTCGCAGTCAAGTGACGCGGGTCACGCTCTTGGCCCGCGCACGGTTTCCATGGCAACCGATCATTATGTAGGCTTAATTTATGAAGTATGAAGAGGGTAACGGTTGTAAAGTTTTAGGCAGAAAAGCCACGGTTTGGCGTCGCTGAGCTTCTAATTTTCGGAGTAATTGTTGTGTTATAGCTCTGCAGTGTTTTTGTTTTTGTACTTAGGAGTGGTTTCGTCACTTGCAGGGTTACTGTAAACTTATCTGGTTGATATTTTCAAACAAATTCTGTTTTAGTTTTCAGCTTATTTAGTAAGTAGGTAGTCCCTATCCAGACAGCTTGTAATAGGGTTCAAATTTCACAGGTTCTTCATGTATTACAAAGAGTCCCCGTATAGTGAAACACCAAGTAGATACACGAAGTTGATTTTTCTATTCAATCATGCTAGAGGGGCAACTTGTAGAAACAATCGCAATTTAATCTCAGCCACAATGTGTCTTTTAATTTACCTACATCGTTGCTGAGATGAGATCGCAACTAAATTTTAAACATTTTTAATTAGTACATTTCTCCTTCAGAAGTGTACAAACAACAAGTAGGACCAGTATCTAAAGTTTCAGTAGCAGCACTTTTGCAACAAATTATAGTTCACGCAGTAACTAAGTTCTAGATAAAGGTGAGAACTTGACTAAGGCAAGTTCGTAGTAGGACCCTCAACTAAATAAGATAAGATGAAGTTTCTTCGCCCGCCTCCAACTTATGTTTTAGTTCAAATGTAACTAGTTAGTTCCCAGTTACATTAGTAATCTATACTAACAATATTATGGAGAGGTAAGATTTTTTGGTTTGTTTGTAAAGAATTGGATCCGAAAATACTGGACCGATTTTAACCATTTTTTTATCAATAGATAGCTACGTTCTTCTTAAGTAACATAGGCTATACACAGTGTTGTTTTGCATCCTCGTCAAATTTTAGGAGCTTGGCATAAAAAAGAAGTAATCAGATATAATTATTATCGATACCTGGTTAATATTTAATAAATACTTGTTTTTTTAGTTGTAACTATCAAATAACAGTATTCCAGAATAAACCTCTTGCAAAAATCAGAATCGCCCAGTTGCGTATACGATAGGCAGAGTTGTCGCGCGGCTATATCAATATGTGCATAGCGCCTAAACCCTCTAGCAAGATGGCTAGTTCGAATTCGAAAATCACGACAAAATTTAAATTTCAAAACCAATTTGTTTTATTATCGATTTGTGTTAAGAATCACGAGTATAGTTAACTCCTTGAATTTGACGAGGATGCAAAACTACATCTTGTATAACATCATGATACAACCAACGGAAGTGGAGCATTAATCAAAGATGTAACTTAAAACGGGTGAAATAAACCACGTGGACGAAGCCACAGGCAGTTCGCTAGTCTTGTATATACTGTCGGTGAAAGAGTTCAAATGCTCATTACGTATGGGGCACAACACTCAGGAAAGTATTTAATATTCATGCCACAGTGCAAGTTTTATTTCCATTTAGATCCAAAAGGTAGATTTTGTTGATGAAAAAGTCCAAATCAAAACGTAGTTCTGTGAAATGAAAGAAAGGTAATGCTTTTTTTAGTTTTATGACTTTGTTTATGTCAGTTGGTTAGTTTGGGTAATTGATGTTTTTCTGTAAAGTTAACTTATTTTTTTTATCTAGCCCTGTCAGGCTAGATAAAAAAAATAAATTAAGCAGCAGTGCCCAGCAGTGGGACATGTCTGTCCCACTGCTGGGCAAAGGCCTTCCCCAAGTCCTTCCAAATATTCTGGTTTAGTTAACATTAGGTATAGCAAAAAAGTATCTAACTATTATTTTTATTAAAGATGTATAAAATATGCGTGCTTGACCAGATGTATGACTGAGAACGAAGCGGAGGAGTATGTAAGGATTGTAGCAGGTGGCGTTCCGTGGTTTCTGCCTACCCCCATGGGAAAAAGGCGTGAGTTTATGTAATTATGTAAAATAATTCTGATCAGCAAGCAAGATGTTAAGACTCAAACTGATGGTGGTTACTTGACTATTTTATAATATGTATAATTATATTGACATATTTGGATTTATTATGAGCTTATATTTGCTGTCCCACTTCAGTGTAAGAGTTTCGTCTTTCCATATTCTTCTTTTATGTTAATTCTTTAGGGAAAAGTTAATCTCATCTAATCATCTACTTTATTTTTGGCATAGAAAAAAAACCTTTAAAAAAACTACAAAACATAATAATAATTTCAAGGTCAAGACGTATGGTAAAGAATTTTTATTTTAAACTTTTTATACAATAATTATTGACAAAGTACAGTTATCTTTTATTTATCATCTAAACAATTTTGGAAGTCGGAAGGAAGTCGGTAGTCTATGAATAAGGTTTCCATTAGCTGATGGGGGCAAATCTTTTATTCAGTACTTACACGAATAAGCCCCAGCGATTCCTTTTCTATTTTATTCTCACATCTTTGGGAATATAGCCTTTGTTCCCTGTGCAATAACATTGAAAATTTATTATGAAGAAAAAATTGAGATCATGCTGGTTCTGAATAGCATAAATTATGATCTTGAGTAGGGTTGTCTAAAATATGTAGTAAGACTAGTTCAAAATATTTAAACAAATCTTACCAAAATGAGATCAATCATCTCAATCATTACATAATTTAAATAATTACGTTAACGAATCCAATATGTCAAATACGTAATACACTAGTATATTTTTCCTTTGTTTTTTGTTTCTTAATCTTACCGGCAAACTGCGGGTGTACATTGGTACACCTCTGCCTAACCCTTCGGGAAATGCAGGCGTGATGGTGTGTTATGTTGTGATATTCTTTTTTTGTGTGGTAATCGACCACACATTGGCTGAACTAATCCCAATACTAATCTTTTTTTACGACACAGTTGGTGCAGTGTCGCAGATTCGATTACCCGCACGGAACAAATATTTGTATAAAATGTAGTTGTTACGTTTCTGGCTGTTTGTATATAATATGTAAAGGTATAATTATTATATTCGTACGATAAATACGAAACGCCCAGAGTAGGGCAACGTTTTAAAAACAAAACAAACAGTAATAGAAATTACATTTGAGATCTAAGACACTTTCAAATAAGCCTGACCCTTTTAATCCTTTCAAAATAGCAAAATTATGTTGAGAGGACATTTATTTGAAATAAAACACTTTGACTAAACTCAGATCGAGTTGTAGGGTCAGTTGACAAAGGCAACCACACTTTAATCGGATTAGCAGATAGTACAGACGCAAACTATCCGACTGAATTAAATGCGGTTGCTTTATCGTATGAAATTAATGGATGACGAAATACAAGAGAGTTATATAATACCATCATTTGATAGTAACATAAAGGATGTTAAGAGGTACTTAATGAAACCAAAAGTTACACGTTAAACAAAGGATCTTGTTATTTACACAAAGTTTTGCCTTGTAATGGTTATCTCGCGCCGTTAAGATTGTGAGCCGAGTTTTGGGTTTGATTCTTAAGTTGGGCTAAATGTGTTTGGGTTTTTCCATTAGGGATTTCTTAGTAGAAGCTCAGAGATTGGAAGTCGGTGATGCACTACCCCTGTGCCTTGGAAATCACGTAAAGCCGTTGGTATTATGCTTGATCTGATTCCGATCGGGTTAAATTATCGTCCCATCAGACTATGAGAGTGAGAGAAGAGGGAGATCAAGTGTTTTAGCACACACTCTTTTTTTTTTTTTATAGACGTGAAATCATCAAATAACTTCCCCCGCCCTGGGCGGGGCGGGAGGGAGTGTCAGACTTTTACTGACTAAAACCCGTCTATGTTCCTTTCATGTGCCCTTTGCGTTCCGGGGGCGCGGTATCTCTTTCGAACAACCCGCAGCCCCGGCTAGCACACACTCTGGTGCACTATAATCTCTCGATCATACTTGGCTAGTCTACATTAAAATTGCGAGCAGTGATCGAAATTCGGCAAGAATATATTTTATCTATTCTATCCCACTACTGGGCAAAGGCCTCCCTTCACTCTTCCCATTTTTCTGAATGCCCTTTATCCATCCAGGTATTATTACATTTTTCTTCATTCTTAAATATAACCTCCAAAATCTAGATATAGATCAACCCAAAGTGTCCAAAAACCTATTCAAATATATTCTCTAACCATTATTATTATTTTATCTCGCTTAAATAATGAACAGTATAACCAAAGTTACTTAACATACGCAAACTAAGTGAGAACCTTGGCTTGATCCCAAAATTCCTTGAATGATTCCCGTGAAATGTTTTCATTAGGCTGAAAATTAAGCGTTCCAGGCCTGGAAGGGACATAATTATGTCCACACAAAATTACATACCGGCTTGTAGGGACGGATAAAAATACGGGGTATAAGAAGACATATCACAAGCTGTCAACTACACAAACTGCCTATCAAACTATGTAACATAGAGCAAATATTATTGCTAGGTAACAAATTCTTTTTTGGTGTAATAATCACTGATTATAGTGGTGATAAATGTAAAGCACGGTAAAGGGTCATGAGGGTATTTAAAGATTTCTTTTAAAACTGGTTTTCGTTAAAAATCGTGACAAAAGCTTGGAACTTTGGCCTTCAATATGAGAAGATTCCTAGGTGCGGTCCAAAATAAAATAAAATGAGATGTTGAGAAGAATTTATTAGGTAATTTTTGGCTTCGTGAAGTGTCTTTTTACACCATCATTATCTTTATAATATCTTTTTTAGTTAGCTAAAGCGTACAAAGAAACAAAATAAACTCTTCAGTTCTTCTTAGTTTCCCAGTGCTATAGGCTAGTTTTTATTTTAAATGAAAAAAATGGCAACTGAAAAAGAAACACGCAGACGAAGTTACGGGTACATACTGGTACAGATATATTTTCACGATCTTGCTCGACTAAACTGTTTACTTAAGGAAACTCAAGATAAAGTACCAAATTGAAATTCAAATAAATGTATACACGAAGCTCGTTAACGAATGCGGGTAGAACGAAGATACGGTTGAATTAATTAGAATCATTAGACCCTCTTCGTGGAAACTTGATGAGAAAATAAAACATTTATTCAAAAGAAGCTGCGAAAAATGATATCGTGGTCTCGATGAAGGTTACTTAATAAACATCATCATCATCATGTCAGGCGGAAAACGCCCTCTGTTGGGCATAGGTCTCCCTTAAGATTTTTCATATAAATCGGTCCCTGTTTCCCGTCATCTAGCGAACTCCCCCAACTTGGAGTTGGTCATCTGTCCACGAAATTGCTCCCTCCAAAATGGCTGGTTAATGTCTGAAGGCCAATAATATGAATTAGAAACGTTTAGAATCCAGTTGCAATCTCATCTCTGCCATTATCAATGTGGAGAAAGTAGAGGCATTTTTGACAGTTTAAGACTGAAATTTAACTCCAATCATTCCCAAAAGTTGGTAGACTTGCCACTGCTGTTTAAAATTACACACATTTGGTACGTTAAAGTTTGGAATTTTGATGCTAACAAGGCAAGCACTTGTAAGCTAGGTACCGATGAACTAAGTCCGTGATGTTTGAACTCTAACTTCTCAAAGTTCTTGGGTGTTCGCCCAGTTTCATATGTTGACTTTAACTCGTTTGAGCTCGTGGTTCTGACTTAGTTTATAAGCCGCTCATTATTTCAATGTTAGAGGGCTTTACCAGAGTTTTGTTTATTTAGGGCTGCAGAAAGATTTAGTTGTTGTACACATGCATTAGTAGGATACGAATAAAGAGCACTTTTGAACATCATTTAAAAGCAAAAGAATTGAGTCAAGTTGCTCCTGCCAAAAGATAGTTTGGTATATAGAAGAATGAGAAAGAAATTCCATACAATATTTTGGAGGAGTGAATGAATTAAAAAATGATATGAATGTGAACTCGATAAACTTATAATTAACCTATATTATGATACAGTTTCGTAGCTGACCTAGCAATTTCAGCAGACATTTGTGATAAGTTTGTTTTTTTCTTTACAGTGACACACTATCCATGACGAATACCTATTTTCATGAATTGTTATTTATTTAGGATCTTTGGTAAAACCAACGTAACCGTACCATTAAACATCTGTTTCACTAAATCATTTCTAAGAAGCAAACCTCATATTTTAACCTGAACCATTTCCACGTTCCAGCTGCCAGCATCAACGAAACATGCATGTTTAACGAACAATGCGAGGACGTGTACTTCAAGACGGAATGCAGGAACGAGCGATGTGCTTGCAAGTTCGAGATGGTCCCCGAGGTGACGGTAGATGGCGCCGTCATCTGCACTTGTGAGTTTCAATACGTAATACTTTGTTTGCTTGTTGAATATGAGATAAGTTTTGGCGTTCAACTGTTCAAATCTAGCATTTTATGTTTGATTTCTTGAAGATAGCTTGTCCAAAGGGACTTTGTGTTTGATTTCTTTGAAGATATGCCATTTATGTTTGAAATTTAATGTGATTTTGTTTTTATTAATTTTACTTTTTTTATTTTGATTTTAGTTCAGCATTTGACACACTCAGCTATCCTTATCCTTAAACAACAGAAAAACAAATATGACATAATTGTGAAAGAATTTAATTTGATTTATTTTATTTGCATCATAGTACCTATAACTTACGGTACCGACATATTGATGAATTTCTGATTTTAAATTTGAATCAGTAAACTAATAAATTATGTAAGGGTTAACTTAAGGATCGATACTGGGTCCAAAATTGAACAATTATTATTTGTTTTTTTTTCTATTTTATTATTGAACGGTTATGGAGGCATGTTTTTATAGCTCATTATTATTATTGTACTAAAAAGTGAGATTTATAAGAAGTAATGTACCTATATAAAATGATAACCGTGTAGTTTAAAACATAAGTTTTATCTGAACGTTGTAAGCGTAAGCCGAGTCACAGAGTCAATGCAAATCGTTATTGACTACTATTGGCCTTTTAGGATATCATAGTTTTCTTCTTAAATAACGACTTGCTGAGGAATCTTGTAGCAATCGAACTCAACTGCCTAGTTTGTTATAAGTATCAACCAAACGACGCAGCGGTGAGCGAGATCTCGAATTAGAACTGCAGAAAGGGGCAGCAAATAGGTGCTTTGAGCGAGAGTCACGCCCATGTGCTGTACAAATGACTAGGTAGCACAAACTATTTACCAGATTAAGTCAAACTTGACATTAATACCAGCCTATTACTATCCTACTGCAGGACAAAGGCCACCTCTCATACAGAGCATGCACGAGCATTGATCACCACGCTTGTTCAAGGCAGATTAGCGATCTCAGACTTATAATTATCCTTACTAATATTATAAATGCGAAAGTAACTCTGTCTGTCTGTCTGTCTCTTCTTCACGCCTAAACCACTGAACCGATTTCAATGAAATTTGGTACAGATATAGTCTGGGACCCGAGAAAGGACATAGGATAGTTTTCATCCCGGAAATCCCCCGGGAACGGAAACTATTAATCCACGCGGACGAAGTCGCGGGCAAAAGCTAGTTAATTATAAGTCCAGGTTTCCTCACGTTGTTTTTCTTCGTAATAGGCTCGCCCCCTATTACATGAGATCTAAACGTACCGGCGAACTGTAGGTGTGCATTGGTGCACCTCTGCCTAACTCTTTCAGGAATACAGGCGTGATGGTATGGTTTTTCTCCACAAGGATAAACTAAGAAAGAACATACGAATTGATACGTCACATTGGTACTTGCCTGGTTTTGAACTCATAATTTCATGCATGAGAGGCGGATGCCTTATTCATTGGGTCATCTTGACAGTCAAACTTGCTAAGACATAATATGCCAAAAGTGTCATCATCCTCTCCAGGAGAGTACATCTAGAGGGACAAAAAGCTGTATTGTATGATTTTTTTAATGGAAGCATCTACAGTGCAAAGCGCGAAGATATTGTTTTTTAACACACTATGATATTAGAGTACTTAAAATAATCAAATAATAAATAAAATAATCTAATTTACATTAATTAAAAGGTCCTAAGTGCGAATGCTACGCTAGAGGTCTTGGGTTCAATTCCCAGGACGACCAAACCGTTACTGGGTTTTTCTAAGAAATTCTTAGTAGCAGTTCGGAGTTGGGATATTTGCCCGGTTAATTGCAATAGGCTCGCCCCCTATCACATGGAACCTAAAACAATCTGGCAAACTGTCGGTGGTCATTGGTGCACCTCTGCCTAAACCTTCGGGGAATACAGGCGTGATGGTATGTATCATTATCATCATACCAACCACAGGAGGTCCACTACACTGGACATAGGCTTCCCCTATGGATTGTGTGTATATAATAATTACAATATTCAATAATATATTTACAGCGGTGAAGCCGGTGGAGGAATCGACGAGGACGCTGGATCCAGCGATGATCGGAGTACTGGTCGGTATGGCGCTCATGTTCGTCATCATCTGCGTCGTACTACGGCTGTTCAGCAGGTAATAATAATATACTTTGACATCTGATTTAGATAAGAATGAAGCGTCATTAGCCTACTGGACTGCTACGTTAGAGGTCTTGGGTTCGATCCCCAGGTCGAGCAAATTGTTATTAATAAAATTTTCTATTAAGTACTTGCAATTAACTGTACGTTATTTGGTTAATGGAAAAAATATTATCTTCTTATTCTTTTTAAGGCTATAATTTTAATAGATACCCATACACTTTCGCAATCTACATTATTTAATACTAGCTGCCGCTCGCGACTTCGTCCGCATGGAAAATAAACTATAAAAAATATATCCTATGACAGTCGGCACTAATGAAGTGAACGGTACTGATTAGTGAACGCTACTGGTGCCGCCATATACGTGACCACTTACTGGGCCCAAAATTATGGGATTATCATCGACTCGAATTCAAGAAAAAGAAGTGAATGCTTTTTTGTTATTACACCAGTACTTTCAGAGATTACTATTCATAAACAAAAAATAGACAACCTTAATAAAATGAGTATAGAAAACTGAATTTGTCAAAATTATTATTTCAGAGCGAGATGGAGGGAGAACCGCACGATCTTCAACACGCCCAACCCTCGACTGATGAACGTGTCCTTATTAAGAGACTCCAAGCTACTGCATTCACAGGTAAATTTTAATAATCTAAGCGTCTGGGAATGATATGACGTCTAGATATCATTGAACTTCTCTTCTCACTTATTTACTTTTGAAGCCCAATAATATAAACTTTAAGCAAGGAGGACTATGCAGTTGTAAATCTAATGAAATAGCATCATGTCTGAAAAGCGGGACTTCGTTTGAGTAGCCTCAAAATAAGTCGCCTCGCTCCGAGTACTCACTAGGTACAAGTCGGATAATTATCTAAACAAGGCCAATGATAGAGCTGTACAGGATGCTCAATACTGGTCGGACAAAATTGAATGACTCAATCGACACGAAAATAAGGAGAAGAGTCGGATACGCCTCAATCCGCGGCAGCGTCTCCATTATAATACCCTATTCTTGTATATTTAAATATTAAAATTTAATATTATTTAAATATTCTTGTATATTTAAACTTTATTCAACAAAAAGGAACAAAGTCAACCAAGTGCGGTGAAAAGATAACATGGCAAATGAAAATTATCGCACTAGAAGGACAAAATATTAGAGATTTATAGAAAACTAGCTTTTGCCCGCGACTACGTCCGCGTGGATTAATAGTTCCCGTTCCCGGGGGATTTCCGGGATGAAAACTATCCTATGTCCTTTCTCGGGTCCCAGACTATATCTGTACCAAACATTGAAATCGGTTCAGTGGTTTAGGCTTGAAGAAGAGACAGACAGACAGAGAGACAGACAGACAGACAGAGTTACTTTCGCATTTATAATATTAGTACGAAATAGTACGAAAAGTACGAAAGTACGAATAAATACAAAATAATTTCCTAAAAAACAAAATGGCTTGCCTTTCTTATGCCACGGCTCGAGTGTCTCAACCAGAGGCTGCCTCCAATAGAGACCCAATAGGAACTTAGAAAAAGGTTGTAATCATTAAAACCGTGTCATTTCCAGGATCGTCGAGGTTCCCGAGTGAGTGTTCGCCCACCGTCGCGGCAGGCGAGCCAGCAGGAGCTTAGACCTCATTCGCCAAGTCCAGGTACTAGACCCGACCACACCATATGATTGAATCCTTAGAAAGTAGGTGTATTGTTTTTATTTTTGTGACCTGTTATGGAACTACTTTTTATTATTTACTAGCTTTCCATCGCGTTCTTCTGTGTAGACATATTCTGCTGGTCCGTAGCACGTGAAAAAAGAGCAAATCAACTTACATCAAGTAATTTTAATATTATTACAATTGGATGTATCAGAAGATAACATACATCTAAATGTACCACAGTTTCAGTTTATATCATGAAAAATAAAGGCAAAAACATTAAAATGTTTTTTTTCGTGTGCTTCAAAGTCAAAGTCGAAATCAAATCATTTATTTCGATAAGACCAAAAGGCATTTTTGAGATTTCCACATTCTGTCGACAAAAGAGAATTTGAGAAAATTTATTGTCACGAGACAATTTCCTAAAAAAACTATAAAACATAGAAGGGTGGAGTATAACAACCTACGAGAAAATAAGTTTGGGCAACCACACTATATAAATTACATAGTCATCATCATCAGCCTAGCCTTTTCCCAACTATGTTGGGGTCGGCTTCCAGTCGAACCGGATGCAGCTGAATATCAGTATTTTACATGGAGCGACTGCCTATCAGACCTCCACAACCCAGTAATGGGTAATACGATACTCTTGGTAAGACTGGTTGTCAGACTTTCTGGCTTCTGACTAACAGTAACGACTGTCAAAGACAAATGACAGCCGGGATCAACGGCTTTTCGTATATAAATTACATAGTAACGTTTCCTAAAATAAAGAGTAGTTCCATTTAAAATACCTACAGTTATGATGTGTTTTTGTTTTCCTAATATTTTGATTTATTTACCTTTGAAGTGTTATTAGTACAGTAAGTTGCAGAAGTAATAGAATAGTATCGAGGCTTAGTTTCCTATTTTATTATTATTTAGTGCACTTTCTGCAATAGCAGCCTCGCCTTTTATTTTTGCAGCTGACTGTATTTTATGTAATGCACCAATGATGTGATAGTTTTTCAAATATACATGTTTTTAAATATCTAAATGTGGTGTATTTTCCTAAATTCCTTTTGTAACACAATTTTAGAGGAACGGGCAAATTGTTTTAGTAGATTTTTTATTTGCTTAATACCCTACAACTTTATTAACTCAAAAATCTCTCTAAACATACATTGTAGGACCTAAGACAGACATGACGAAAAACGTTCCAAAAAATTCTTACTTTAGGGCACTAGGAATTTCCCTGTGTTGTGGGTACATTTACAAACATAAACCCACATATACACACAACCAGACCCTAATGTTACTCTTAACGTTAATAAATAATTAGGCATCATAACTCTAGCTACCAATAACAAAATCTGGAAAAAATACACGAACACATTTACACTTTCTAAAATCTTAAAAAAATATTCTTTATTGCTAAGTTCTTCTTGTTCTTTTCAAGTTAACGATTTTAGCAAGTCTTTTTGTTACTTTTTTCTTAAAATATTTAGGCCCAGAAGGTGGCCATCTTTACCGTAAATTATCCTCTCCGTTCCTCTCCCAGGAGGGTCATCATTATGGTAATGTCCTCTTTAAGCTAAGATTGCCCGTTCCCCTGCTCACTGACAATGCTAATCATGATTATTTCATGTATCAACAGCACGCCATCATCAAAGTCATCAGCTACACCGAAAGCCCTCAGGTTACATACGATATCATTTTGCTTGTTATGCTCTGTAACAGTGGTTCTCAAACTGTGCGTTGCGACACCCTGGGGTATACTGAGGGCGTCTTGCGACGGTAGGCACAGATTACTGGCACGTGACGTCCTTCTGATTGATTCCATACAATCAATGTGCTGTTATAGTTTACTAGAGATACACATAAATACGAGTATGTTCATTTAGAAGGGTGTAGTAAAATTAATGTGACGGGGGTCGCAGTACAAAAAAGTTTGGGAACCTCTGCTTTATAATTTTATCTAGATTGAGATTACGTAGGTATACCGCACGTATACATAATAGTCCAGGATCAGAGAGTCGTTAAAAAGTACGTCATTTTAGCATGGCTTAAATTTTAAGGTGAGTTAGTGGAATGTGTAGTTGAGAAGGTATGTGTACTCGCTACCTTGAATGCTGGGCCCATTTTCAGGTATTATATTATGTACCTTACTTACATACGTTTAAGTGTGTACGTGACTGCCAATTATGAATTGATATTGAACATTCTTTTTTTTGTAGGTCATACTTCAGAAGTGGTCCCATAATATAAATATGATATTAAAATAAAACTTATGAAAATGACACACACACATAATGATGAAAGGGTGTGCATTGTCACACCTCTGCCTAACCCTTCGGGGAATACAGGTGTGATGGTATGCATGGTATGCATTATAAAAATAACTTTAGTTTTGGAAGTCGGTAGCAATACAAAACAACAAACGGAACAGACCAAAGCCGTCGACTTCCAAAACGAAAGTTATCACTTTTCAGCTTTTGAAGGCGGTTTTCATTTTTGTAAAAGTTATTCCTAAATATCTTTAGGAAGATATTGTTACAAATTCCTAGATCTATTCTTAAAAAATCAGCCATGTTTAAATGACGTGGATGTGACGTCTCTAGGATCCCAGTCTATTATAGTTTCTTTAAAAAATGGGTAGACTTTTTACATGAAGATATCTTCTATATTATATCTTCTATCAATTAGTTAACAATCTATTAGGAGTAGTACTACTGTTTTATACTAGACTTCTATTTTAACTTAAAGCAATAGATGTGGTTTTTGTACCCTTTTGGTGATTTTAGAAATATCATTTTAGACCATCAATAAAAGTTTATACAATTTTAGAAACTTGTACAATTTATACACACATATCTACTATACAAATTACAATATATTACGTCTCCTAGAAAATATTTATGACATTTATTAACTCACGCCAACTATTTAGCGATTCCACAGTTATTTTTGTGTGTTGTAGTATATTTTAAGAAATCGATGACTAGTGTTTACCCGTCATTCTTCTGTGGCGAGAAAGAGATGG
The DNA here is from genome assembly GCA_932526535.1 of Caradrina clavipalpis. Classification (NCBI taxonomy): domain Eukaryota; kingdom Metazoa; phylum Arthropoda; class Insecta; order Lepidoptera; family Noctuidae; genus Caradrina; species Caradrina clavipalpis. The sequence continues at coordinate 2,385,571 of OW052096.1, forward strand.
TATTATTTGTTCTTTAAGATATAGATCTCTCCATCTCTCTCTTTCATTGGAAAAATGATGGATTTTGACACATTTATATACGGTTCAAAATTGCAATCTTTATCTAAAGTATCTTTTGTGTTTTGTATGTAAATATCTGTCTCAGTTTAATTTTAAATGTTAAGGATATTACTATCTTCTTTTTATAATAATCCCTGTCTTCATTTTGTAGTCAAATTGGTAGGTAGGAAAATTCCTAGGTGTTTCTGTATTTGGTTAATCTCTTTAGAAAATTTTCTTAGCCCTGTTGAATTGGATTGCTGCTATATAGACTTACTAACAAAATAAAATATTGCTTCAGCCAAGCTACTGTTGCCTAAAGAAAACATTAACTAATTCATTATTTAGGTCATTAATGTTCTTCAAAAAACTATGAAGTAGAATCGACCTTCCATTAGTAATCCATTAAAACATAGAAATAGGCTATTAAAGAAACATGTGAGTTATTCTTGCATGCATTTTCTAACAGTAAAAAACGATTCTATTGTTTCCAAATAATTATTTTTTTATACTAGCAAAACGAACTATTAGAATAGTTAAAACTAATTCAAGTAAAGCTTCTCACTCATAGAAAGATACTCCATAAGGATTTATGTTTCACGGCATGTGATTTTGAAAATCATGCTCTAAGCATGCTTCGCCTTCGATAGTTTGGGCTGTTAAAATTGACTCTACAGATGGTGCTTTGCTTACAGGATCCCGGCGTGGGTCTAGAGCCAGCAGTGGACACTCCGCAACGTCCCTGCGATCAGCTACTCTCAGATCCCCCACAGCACCAGGACCGACATCAGTCACCGTCGAAATTCGCGCCCCAGAAGCGTAAAATTAACATGAAATCTACTCGATGTTAAAGAATATAAAGATGATACGAATAAAGATCGAAAAGTTCTAAGAGGTATATTAAAGAATGATGTAAGTGATGATAATAAACATGCATTCGAGACAGAAGGAATTATGATAAAAGTACTGTAAAAACCAGTCCATCGTTTAAATTATTTGTGATATATTATACCGATGGTTCAACAAATATTTAAGCTTATATTTAACCATTTTATAGCAATAATACGCACTATATCTGTCGTTACTTCAGCCACTTGGAAAGTGCCTCAAAAATTACATAAACTTTTGACTCACATCATTATAATTTTGGTAATAAGATATAATAACACAAAATTAGCGAGTAATGTTAAAGGAATAGTTATAAACACATTCACAAACCAATATATGTCACATTTAATAGATGTAGAGCACAGTTCAACGATTCATAGATTAAAACAATTAGGTTTACTTATGTAAGCTTTTTTAGCAATAAAAAAGGAAGCTTTTTGGCAAACATTTTTGTAGTTTGATAGTTTTAAATTGTCGATTATTAATAGATAAGTCGTAATGGTTTCTTCTTTTTCGTATCCCATGTAAGTACATGATATGCTAGATTCTATCCCTGCCTTAGGTAATAAAGTTTAGCTTACAAAATAAGCATCGTATAACTAAATATTTATTTACGGGGACCATCCTCCATAAGGGAGCGATCAGAAATTTGAACGGTGGATATTTTAAATATATGATGAACGGTGGGAAGCTTCGATGCTGCTTTCTATAATATAAGACTTTTAAATTTTAGCATTAAGAGCGATACTCTAGCATTTCTTTAAACCATTTCTATGAGAGAGAGTTGTGAATCGAAGTTAAGGTTTCATTACTTACTGAGTTCTTTAGTATCATTAGTCCTAACACTGTGTAAATCGGGGAAATTTACACAGCGTAACAAAATAATAACTATTTCATAGGTTACTTCATTGCACCTCTGATGCTTAGACCAAGTTTTATGCAATGCGCACAAAATGTGAGTACATTTAGTGGTTCCGCTATGTACAACGGCGAAAAGCATAAGAAAAATGTATAGGAAAAATATATAAATTAAAAAAATAACATCACTTTCATTAAAAAGTATGGGTAATACTTCAATTAAGGGGAAGAATTGACGTATGGCCAATACTATGGATCATTCACTATGGAAAGATATTACTGTAAGCTATTGTACTAAAACATGATAAAAATATGCTCACATTGTGAAAAATGTATTTCGTACACTGTGCTAGATATTATTGTACCTACTGAAAAATTTACGCTGTAATTTAATTATATAAACTTTTATTATAATATAACTTATACTTCCCAATATTGATGTTTTATTTGTGATCCCGTAGAAAGTTGTTATTCATGATAATAAAATATTATCCAGACCGATTTAAGCCACAGCGGACAATCTCAATGGAGACTAGACAAGTACGCAGGAGATATTATAATAGTACACGAGTGTGTGCGCAAACACAATGCCTCTTACCTCCTCCTCATAGCAGATTGGACGGCAATTCGACACGATAAAGGTTGGACGTTTTTTAACCTTTAGGTACGTGCTTTCCGAGCCACGGGGGTGACACATGACCAATTTCCAATTTCTGGGCTGCTGCTTAAAAAATCCCAAAGAAAAATCCTAATAACACTTTTAGAGACACTAGGAATTGAACCCAGGTACGCTCAATTACCTTATAGCTACCATGGCTCAGATTTTTGGTTTACAATCCAACGGTTATGAAAAGACTTCACGACACTTATCGAAACTAAGTCGAAAGGTCGATGGAGATTAGACTAGCTAAGTACGCTGGAGATATAGCGCACAACTGTATGCCCAAACACACATATAAGTACTCTCTTTTCCTTCAGCCCTATATAATTGTCAAACTGTTTTTTTTTTTAAATTTTATTATTTGTTACTATTTTATTTGTTTTTTTTTACACTTTTTTGACATCATATTTGAAATTGTATTATATGAAATTTTTATTGTTATTAATTGACTCTAAATTATGTTTCAATAATAATTGTAACTGGTTTCTGCATATTGTTATATTATTATGTAATCTTTATCAAGATAAGTTATGACGTCAAATTATTCAATGTATATGTCTAAGTATTAATTTCCAGTATTTATAGCTTCAAATTATAATTTTTGCATGCCTACTGGTAAAATGTGGCTGAACCTACCTGTTATCACTCTATCACCATCTATTGTACCCATATTTGCAAAATAAATGACTTACTTACTAATGGGATGGGAATCCGACACGACTGAAGTAAGACCAGGCGCAAGACCAACAGCTTTAAGTAAGTGTTTTACGTGATACATGAGTATTACGCCATTAGCTTTTACACTCTGGACCTTCTTTCCTATATCTGTGCTCTGGACGGTACTAAGAAATTCCTAATAGTAATAAAACTAACTAACTCACTAATGGGATGGGAGCAATGGGGCAGTCAAGTTGTAGTAAAATCATTACTTTTATAAAAATGCTTTTCATTCAGAAAACTTACATGCAGGAAAAGTGGCACACATTAATACAAAACTATTTTACAAAATTACTTTATTTAAACAAAAAAACTTATCTAAACCTAGCATCAAAAGAAACATCAGGTCTGAGGACTTCCAAGGTTAATATAAGTCTCTGGAGTCAACAGTCCAAACTTAGCATAGTAGATAGCATCAGAAATGATTTTCTGCGCTATCGTCAACTGTTTTTTATCCAGGTCTCGTAACTGTAGACCTATGGCCTTCCCGAATACTTCCCACTCTTCATCCTTCATATGCGGAGGTTGCTCAGCAGGACTTTCCAGGCTGTTGTTCGTACTTTTGTAGACTATTGGATTTGTAAATTTCCTCTTCTTTATTGGTGGAGTGCTGTACGCCTCAGAGTAATCCTCTTCATCAGACGTTGAGGGAGAAACGGTCTGGAATTAATAATAATTATGTAATAGTAAATATCTATCTAATATTATAAAGCTGAAAAGTTTGTTTAGTTGAACGCTCTAATCTTAGGAACTACTGGTTTAAATTAAAAAATATATTTTTGTATTGGTTAGTCCTTTAATCGAGGACGGCTACAGGCTATGTAACATCATGCTACGACAGTAACTTAAGACGTAACTTATCATGGGTGATTAAAACCACGTGAACGAAGTCGCAAAAGTTATTGTAGTAAGTACCTACATAAAGTGCTTAGTAAGATCGACACAATTAAAACTTAACTAAAAACATGTTGTCACACAAATTATTGGTTGAATGAAAGAAAAATAGAAAGTCACGTCGCGTCGGAATTTCTTGAAGTAGGTATCCATTCTTCAACAGGTTACTACAGCATACGATATGTCTTAGCGCAACAAATAAAAGTTCCACGATCCAGAAAAAAAAATGATTGATTTGTTTGAATTATTTTAATTAAGAAGGTCATAATTTATAAATTATGAGCATTATTGTATGTACTTGATTACATCAATACGATGATTCTATCTTATTTACAGAAATACGAAGCTAGTTTTTAAGAAACCAAGGCTGAAAAAGGGTTCAATATATCGCAATCTTATCTGACTGGCAATAATTAATGTTAAAGTCTCGTCAAAAATGTACCTAGGTCAAATACAAGCATTTTTAACAGATTGAGACAATAGATTAGAATGTGAAAATTCCTAAAAATTACTCGAATTTCCCTTAAGGATAAAACTAAGTAATACTAAAGTAAACCGGGTTTACTGTTTTTTACTTAGCCCAAGCATACTAGCTCAAAACCGAATGTCTAGTTCTGTACAAACTAAGCCAGAGGACCTACTAACTTGCTAGCTTAGTAACTAAGGGCATAAGCGCTAAACGTATTAAAAACACCATTCAATTTTAGTCAACTTCAAACAAATGACGGAAATAGAACATTGTTTTGAATTCGTTCAGCGCTAAATGTATGATAGTAATGTTATTGACATGCAGATGCAACGCGTAATATTTTGATTCCGTCGATCGTATCGAGTCAGAAAGAGACAGACTGATGCTATGAATTCGTATTATTACTTAGAGTTACCGCGCGAGCACCCTAAATGTTAGAGCGAGACATATGTAGGTGCGAGTGGGAGAGGAGAACAAAAGATAATAACATGGCGACGCGACCGCTTGCCGCGTGCTAGCTGCGTGCGTCACCTTGAGCGATTGTTATGAAATGTTTTTTCCTTCAACACAAAACTAACTCACTTCTGTTTTTAAAGGATCCTTTGGAGTACTCGTATGGCAGCACTCGTTCGTTTTATCACCAAGAAACGTTAAGGCGTCGTAGTACCATAATGTAGGTTCATAAACTGGCTCGTTTAATTCACATGCTTCTTTGACCTGCAATAAAAGAAAATCATTAGGTATAATATAGAACATTATTTGATGTGAAGTAGGTATGATAAATAAGTAACAAATTCAAACAAACCTTACGTAGCTCTTTATAATAACTAGTCCGTAAATTTTGAATTTTTTTCGTCAAAGTTTGTAAACTAGCATTCTTGTCGATTTTTTTGTACACCTCTAGAAGCATTTCGTTAGCGTGCATTCTTCTAGCTTTGTTCTTATAATCTATGTGATTCCTATTCCATAGGAATGGCATACGTTTGTACATATCTATTACATCTAGAATCACTTCTTTTTCTCTCTCAGGTTGTGACATTTTTGTATCGCAATGACGCACAACGGGATTGGAGAAATTCAACACACGCGCTCGCGTCCGTGGCCGCGCGGCTACTGACCTTGTTTTAGTTCGCTGACTCGGTTCACACTACGCTAAATTGTATACTAATTAGACTCGGAGCGAAAACAACGTCAAGTCACTAATACTTTAGTATTATTATCTAACTCAGCACACTGAACGTGCACTCACTGATTTTAATTTCGACCTGTGTGAACGCTCACACTTTTTAGAATGCTTAGAATCGTTTTCGTCGAATATTAAATTATAACGCCTGAACATAAGGTACTTATTGCCAAATATTTTGTTTTCTATAGTTTACATTGTACTTGTGTTGCTCCAATGTGCCTACTTAATGTCTACTTATATAATGATTAATTTTAATAATATTTAGACATTTTATTTAGGTAACACCTAGTGTGAATGAAAACTAGCACTAGGCGTCGATCCATGTAGGTTTAGCTTAGTCTCACTTAAGTGCACTTAGCTAAATTAGGTACCTACCTACTTGACTAACAATAATGATAATAATTACTTATAGGTAATAACCGGACTAATCATTGTTCTCGTAAATCATTTGGATAATTATTTGTTGTACATAAAAGCGATTGTCGTAATTTTCCATTTAAAGTTAATATTTTGTCATAATAACTGCATTTTACTGACATTTATTTGATGTTATTGGCAAATAATAAAGCTTATAAATAGGTATGATGTTAAATTAAAAAAAAAACATTAGTTATAATATTTTATTTTTGTCTAATAAGTATGTATTATAATTTTATAATTAATGGATTAGGTATACTCCACGTCAAATTCAAAATAGTAAAAAATATCATTATATTCCCACTAAAAAAAACCGGTAGGAAAGAATAACATTTAAATTAAGAACACTATATATACTGACTATCTAAAAAAAAAATTTTATCTATACCTAAATAAGTATGTAGGTAAGTTCTAATCTCCAATTCAATAATCATAATGTGTACGTTTATTCGGAACAATTAACTGCGTTGTTTCGTTCGGTACGGTAACTTCGTTCATTGCAGCTCGCAGTTGTATTAGTTAAATGCTTATAACACAGATGGCGCTGTTTTAGAAAAGTAAGGTTATTTTGTTTGTACTGACATAAGTGAACTTGGAATTGATGATTTGCTGTTAACAGTAACAAAATTGTAGGTATCATTGGAAAAATACTTTAAAATACTAGATTTCGAAATATCTGATTTTACACGTGTTAATTTATTATGGTAAGTATGGTAAAACAGGGTGGATAGCAACGTACGGGATGAATCAGAACAAGTTTTTAAAAGGGATTTTAACATTGGTATAGTATAGTTGGTTGCCAAAAATCGTTAATATAATTCGATTTAAAAAAAAATGAGCGCTTTTTAGCAAGGAACTATATTATTTTGACACTGAAATCCCTTTATAACTTTCGGTCTAATTCACCCCGTGTGTTGCTATTCACCTAGAGACCTACCATAATTGAACACGTGTGAAAAGAAGAAAAGGCTTAGAAGTAGTAAAGCTGTTTGTGAATGAGCTCACACGGGGAAATTCTGCCACCATACACCTATTTCTGCCGCAAAGCAGCGTTGCTGTGTTCCGGTTTGAAGGGTATGGGTGTCGGTGTAATTACAGGCACACGAGACATTTCAACTTTGTCTCTGGAATCGCAACGCATTCGCAAGGCCTCTGGTATTGCAGATGTCTATAGGTGGTGACCTAACATCAGGTGGGCCACTGGCTTATTTGCCATCTAATGAAATACAAAAAGGCACGGTCATGGTACTCACTAACATGGGCTCACTAACTCACTTGCCTTACTCACTTACATACCTAAAAACAATTCTTACTAATCCAACTTAAGATACAAAAAGCTCGACATAATAAGTTTGAGACTGAAACTCGACCCATCCTGTGGATAGGTTTATTTTCTTTTTATGTTATTGGATGGCAAACAAGCCAACCGCCCACCTGATGTTAAGCGGTCATCGCTGCCTATAGACCTCTGCAATACCAGAGGCCTTGCAATGCGTTACCATCCCAGGGACGAAGTTGAAATGTCATGTCTCATGTGTCTGTCCCTGATTTCACCGGCACCCAAACCCTACAAACTGGAACACAGCAACGCTGCTTTGCGGCAGAAATAGGCATGGTGGTAGTACCTCCCGGGTTGACCTTCCTCACAAAGAGCTCTACTACTACTTTACCTATTTTCGGAACAATAGGAAAAGCTTTAAGCTTCTTAGTTTCAAAGCAGCAATAAAATGTCTATAAATGTAAAGCATTTTATATTTTAAATAAGAATAGCAAACAAGATATTTACTTCAATACACGCGTCTTCATGCAGGGCAACAAAAGTAGTCGAGCAAATATCTTATAGTATGCGAGCAAACAAGCTCACGAGCCTTGAATAAGTGTGGAAACATACGGGATTTGAGCGGCTGAGAGGCTATTTTCCTTTAAAAGAAGTCAAATCTATACTAATATAATAATGTTAAAGAGTTTTTGTTTTTTTTTTTGTGCGGCTAATATTGTATTGACTAACAGCGGGATTGGAAATATCTTTTTGTGTATGTTAGCCAGATTCATAAGGAACTGCCTGCGACTTCATCCGTGTAAATTATGTGACCATCCTTACGTTACCTACGTCTTGGTTACTGCTGCAAAGCAGTTACGATACACGGAAGCAGTCCCGTGTGTCGTGGCGTGATGTTGTATAGCCTATGACGCTCGTAAATAACGTGGCTTTCTATGGGTAAAAATATTACAAAATCGTTTCAGTAGACACCGAGATGACCCCCTACAACCTCACAAACTTTGCCTTTTTATAATATTAGTATAAACATACAATCACGCACGTATTCCCCGAAGGGTTAGGCAGAGTTGTACCAATGTACACCCACAGTTCGCCGGAAATTACTATAAATATAGATAAAAAAAGTATATTATGTAAGTAGGCGTAGATACCTACATCAAAATAATGTAATTTTAATTTCCAAGCTCAGCACATAAATGTAAGCCGCGCTTACATTTATGCGACTACACTCAACTTCACTTGTAACAAAATTCATCAGCGTTGCTTCAAAATAAAATCATTCACGAAACAATTGTAAAAGTCAAAACACTTTCAAAGGATCCGATAAAAAATAAACAACCGAATTGAAATCCGGAAAGGGGATCCGCTTCAAAAACGGTCCCCGTATATTCCCAACAGCAAAGGCAGTCAAGAAGCTTATACCCGGAACTAGGACAGTGTGGGAACTCAGTGTATTTCAGTTCCTACTGAATTTTCACTAAGTCCGACATTCGCGAGTTCTCTTTGAGTTAACATTATTTATTTTAAGTTTTAGATGTAAATCTTGAACTTGTTCCGTCGCCACAGATGCGCTGAATATTTCTAAACTGTTATCCTTGTATTGAATGAGTTTTATGTTTTATATTCCCTTGTTGATGTTTGAGTTCATTGAAAATTGGTTCTGTGCAGAAGTTCTGTGTTCTCTCTGCCCACGACCGACATTAAGACCGACATTTTAACCGATTTTTTGCCGGCGAAAATGGAACATAACTCTATGAATTCTGATATACTAACGTACACGGCCAACAAAAAATCGTTCAAAAAGTTGGTAGTGGTTGGAGAGGCTTATTATTGTGACATACTTTACAGTGCTGGCTGCTATAAAAATATTATAAAAACCCGCTAAGATAATCCCTGATTGGCCCAAGTTATCTATTAACTCCGGGTTACGGTTAAATCATACAGCAGCATTATTTTTGCGCAGTTACTATTTTTTTTACCTAGCCTAAAAGTTCCCACGACTGGGAAATTTAAAATTATGACGCATAATTTATATAATGAACCATGTTGAAGTATTGTATGTAGCTTTTTGTCCTAGTCGGGCTTTAGTTTTTAACACGCTTTTATTTTTTATCAAACCAACTGACGTTCCGTTTACTTCGTGAGCTCATCTTTGGTCCTGTAGTTGGCAGTTTCAGGACGAACACGTAATGTATTAAACAGTACAAAAACAATCATAAATCGTTACCAAATCCATTAAACGTCATTCCTAACTGACCGCCTATAACTAAATTAGGGACTACAATAGTAAAAGTAAAACTATTACCCAATGGGCTATTCCCATTCAAACAGCACCGTTCATCACGCACGGCTCATTCATGTTAAATTCATTGGTTAATTGCATAAATTATAGAATGGACCACTTCCAATATGAATGCTAATTTGTTGGAGTACAATGTTACCGATAACGAGAATTGAAGAAAAATATTACAAGCAAATATTGAATGTTGATGTTCTTTTGTCTCTTTTGAGGTGAATTTTGAGTGTCGATACAATGAATGGAAATGAAAAAGAAATGAAAGAGTAATGGATATAATACACGGTTCAACCAAATTGGTTCTTTTTGAATTGAAGGCGGTGAAATTAAAGGTGGCAGTGGCTTATAAATACGATATTAGGTATATAAGATTTTGATTAATTCTACCAAATTAAAATAATTTGCTAATTTCATTGTTTTTAAAAAGGTTAATTACTTACCTTTTAAAAAACTTTTGGCCCAACCTAAATTGATCCAATTTAAATTAAGTCATTGAAATGAAATGATTGTCTTTGACACCTTTAAATTGAATCCTGTAATTATACATAATGTTTTTACGCCTTTTGGTTCATTCAACCAAACTGAAAAATATTTTTTATGCGAATATGATATAATGAGATGAGCAATACTTAATATTAAAGTAAGGGCTATCCATTATCACTTTAATTTAAGACTTAGGCAACGACAGTTCACTACTTTGTCTTCTTCAGTTTACTTCTTTTTCTTTTCTCATCCTTTCTGTTCAGATTCATATAAAAATTACTTACAATTGCTTATTCCTTACATTTTCCACGGCCATGCTAAGCCAATTTCCGAAACTAGCTAATAAAAAGATCGCATTCAGTTTGACACGGGTATCTAATATTTTATAAAGGTATGTCTGTGATTGGTATCCGGTTAACATAAATTTTGTCCATAGTATTAGATTGCGGTGGTCCCTAACAAGATTTGTGACTCGATTTCGGATTATTCGATATTTTACCGATGTATAGTTTTGTAATTCGATTTTTATGTTTGTGTGAGAAATTATTGGTCATTGGCATCGTTTTTATGTACCTACTGTAATCTCTGGGAGCTAATTACGGTACCGGGGGGTTCAATCAAATCTCGTTAGCAAATTTCGAATATTTTAAGCTCAGTCGTCTAGCGAACTGTCTGAACGAATATTTATTCAAATTTAGAACAAAGTTTATCATATAGAAGTTTGAACTAATGAAATAAGTTTGCATATAGCAAAACCAGCCAAAATCTCTGCAGTGCCCACATATATTGTATTGTGAATTGCCTAGACAAATTCTAGTCAATATAGGCGAAACTGTCTTCTGTCTTTCTTATCTAGTAGGTAAGTAAAATTATTGCGATTGTAATGGTCATCACTTATTACACCAGCTCCAATTCCGACATGGCAACAGCCTGGCCGAAATTGTCTTGAATAATCCTGGTGAATTGAACTGTCAAACCCTAGCATTAGATAGAATACTCACTTCACCTAAATTAATCGAGTAAGATTTTTACAAAATAGACTGTAGGTTGGTCTTGCGCGTTATAATCATTTTGACTATCATTGATAATACCATCACGCCTGTATTCTTCGAAAGGTTAGGCAGAGGTGTACGAATGTACACCCGCAGTTCTCCGGAATGATTAGGTCCCATGTAGGTAATAGAGAGCGAGCCTATTTTTTATTTTTATTTGAGATGGGTAAGCTCTTGACTCTAGTCTAGGTCTAAGGTGACATAGATAAAGTCTACGATGGAGTGAGCTTACCCAGAAGAAGCCTGTTCACTCTAACAATTGCCATTAACCGGGCACAAATCTTAACTCCGAGCTGCTACTGAGAACATACAACATACATATAATCACGCCTATATTTCCTATACGGGTTAGGCAGAGGTGTACCAACGTACACCCACAGTTCGCCAGTATGTTTTAGATCCCATGTAATAGGGGGCGAGCCTATTGCCATTAACCGGGCACAAATCCAAACTCCGAACTGCTACTGAGAAATTTATAGAAAAACTTAATAACACTTTGCTCGACTTAGAAATCGAACCCAAGACCTCCAGCATAGCAGCGCGCTGTAGCGTATTACAATTATCCAATGCAAATGGTTAATTCTGCAAAATCTATAAGTTTATCTATTTCTGCAAGTCACTTGATTTATGAACCGTGAATTCGAAATTTCACACCGCACAAAATAATGAAAGATAAATAAATAAATAAATATCTTGGGACAACTCACACACGGCTATCTGATCCCAAGCTAAGCAGAGCTTGTGTTATGGTAACCAGACAACTGATATACATACTTATATAATTTATAAATACATACATATTATAGATAAATCACACCCAGACACAGAACAAACAATCATGCTCATCACACAAAGTTTGTCCTGGGTGGGAATCGAACCCACGACCTCCGGCTTAGCAGTCAGGGCCACTAACCACTAGACCAACAGGCCCGTCAAAAGATCAATAAGGTTGTAGCAGAATATTTTCCCTTTATCAAGTAAATTTTCTCCCGAGCCCATCATTGTAATTAAATTTTATAACAATAAACCCATTTCTGTATTTAATGTTAACTGGCTTTTAATTCATTTACAATTATTATTGTATAATTAACCTATTTATTGTATTACCTATTAACTAGCTGTTCCCCGCGACTTTGTCCTCGTGTATATTATCACATAAGTAACATAAGTTCGTGGCTAAATAATTACAGCCGCATAGACCGATCTTCCGGGTTAAGCCACGCTTGTCGAGGTTGGTCTGTGGATGGGTGATCATTTACCATAGCGAGTTTCCTCCGTGCCTCGGATAGCACGTAAAGCCGTTGGTCCCGGCTGTCATTTGTAGATCTTTGACAGTCGTTACTGTTAGTCAGAAACCAGAAAGTCTGACAACCAGTCTTACCAAGAGTATCGTATTACCCATTACTGGGTTGTGGAGGTCTGATAGGCAGTCGCTCCATGTAAAATACTGCTATTCAGCTGCATCCGGTTCGACTGGAAGCCGACCCCAACATAGTTGGGAAAAGGCTAGGCAGATGATGTTAAGTAACATAAATGTATTTAATTATGTTCAGCAATAAATTGAATTGAATTGATATAACACTCACAGAAAACCTTTGAAATTCCTCATAGCTCTCAAAGAAAACTACTACGAATAATTGAGTTTAATACTCAAAAAGAATACATTCAGTAAAATGAATCCGACACGAAACAGCAAAACTGTCCGGACGAATAAAAAATGTTCGATGTCGATTTGCAAGCGCTCTATCGGAAATTATGTCCGTGTGTGTGAGACTTGGCAAGCATTGGTGTCGTGTAGGAGTACGTACAGATTTGAGTGCTGTTTACTGACTTGACATAGAGTAAATAAATGCCAATTTTTAGTTGCATAAAGACGAATTTCGGTTTTCTGCGTTTTTTTTTGTGATATTGAATTAATGTGCATCTACTTCTAAAACAATTTTTTATGTGTGGAGTTGCAATGACATGCTCATTTTTCTCAAAGGGGCAGGTAGCCAATTATTTTTATTCTTGTAAATTACTTTCACAGATGCCTATTAATGGTCTTTTATAAAGAAACGATTTGATTTTGACTTTTGACTTAGTATTAATTAAAGATAAATATTGTAAATCTTTTACAAGAAATAAATATTTAACACTATTCCGGAAAACTTTATTTTTTATTTTCTCACACAATTGCATGATTATTTATTTAATTTAAATTTCTTCGTTGCGTTCTTCTACCATTTATTTGAAATTTTTACTTTTTAGTTTAGCCTTAAGTATTATTGCTGTACAGTCATGTAATACATTTGGTATATTGATTTAGTTAGACGTAAATATATTTATGTAAGGCCTTGTCTTTTTTCATGTAAATAACGTTTAATAATTTCACCTTTTAATATGTAAATTGAAATAAACAATTAGACTTTGACTTTTATATATTAATAAAAGCTGCAAATAACGAATACCGATTCACTGCAGTGAGGCAGTGTAGGCTGTGACCCCATCTGTAACCAAATACGTACGCACACTGGTACAAAATGATAGGGCCAATGGCGCAGTACCATTATTGCGAGCAATTTGCTCTGTGACTACAATAAGTTCATGTCTTGTTCGTTCACATATTGAAACGTATTACGTTTGTTTACCGAGTCTTATTTATTACTTTGTTACGAATAATATTGGCACAAGTTTAATAATAGTCGAAGATCTTACGAATAATATTGGCACAAGTTTAATAAAGATCCCAATGTTGCTTGAGTTACTTCATTTTAGCATGGATGATATTTTAAGAATCGATACATGGATTTATAAATAATTATAATTAATTAAATAGCTATTTATTACCCATGACTTCTGATCGACGATCGACAGACGATCCTATTTTTTTATATATAAAATATAGCCTATGTTACACGCCGATGACGTGGGTTTCCTTAAATGAAAGATTTTTTTAAATCTGTTAAGTAGTTTTTGAGTTTCATAATTTCAAACATAAATACAAATATTTTCTTTTTATAATATATTATTAGTTTAGTAAATGTGGGCACGGTTACTAGTTTTAATGCTGAGTCATTTAGGTATCAGGTAACAAAGGTAACCAACCTTACTTATGTGGTGTAAAATATAATATTAAAACAGTCACACCTTAACTTAAGTAAATTATGTATCTTTTGTACCTGATACTTGAAAAAATTCTCAGCAAATAAGCATACCTTCTTAACGAAATATTACTTTTTCTATTTTCTAAATTTAAGCCATGGTAAATGACGCAAGTCTAGTGACTGTGAGATTTCAGTCCATAATAATGTTGCGATTATTTGTTTGCAAAAGAAATGTAACGCATTTAACGTGAACAAAAATAAATGTTATTCACAAAAAAAAAAGAATCGATTGGAATATTGTAAACTGAATTATTCGGTAGTTGGACGAAAATTTCCCAACTTTTTTCACGATCGTTCTTCAGACCAAAAAAACCTATTTACCCAGTATTTTGACAGCAACAACCAGTAACTCACTACGCCCCTTAATACCTAACTAAGATTATTTATCCCAAATTTATGAGCACGGAAGGGTTATCTATGGGGTGTAGGGGTGAATTTATACGTCCGTGTGACTGTGGTTCGTAGGATTCGATATCCTGTATAGCTTGGGTCAGGAGGAGGGTTAACAAAAAAATTGAAACTAATATTGCGATTGTGCGTAAGCGTTCGGAACGACGCGCGACGCGGCGACGCTGACTCTGCGCTCTTCGTCAAGCCGAAAGCATAGTGTTTGTATTACTCTACGGATTTTCGAACGAGTTCAAAGCTAGGCGATGGGCTCGCCAAAGCCATACGTCACGTTGGGTTGACGCCTAGTTTCGGACGACCCGGTAATAAAACGAGTGTCATCATCTTCCTGCCCTTATCCCTTGTTACTTGGTGTCGGCGCAACACGTTTTCTTCTTCCATGCTGCCCGTGCAACCGTCATGCTATCTATCACCTTCTCTTTCATATCATTCTTCACAGAACCCATCCATGTTTTATATGGCCTACCTCTTCCTCTTCATCCATCCACATTTATAGTCATAACTCTTCTGGCCATTTAAATCCCATCCCTCCTCTTCATATGCCAAGAAAAATGGTTCCCTTTCACTTTTTTGTTACTGGCGCTACTTTCAAACTTCCTCTAATACGTGTGCGATATCTTTAATTTATCAAGAAACTCAGTTATTCCTCTGCCAAGCATTGGTAAGAAAAAGAGAAAAGCAGATGCTAATTAATCATTCCAGATGCTCCAGAATATTACGAAACCTTCAGGGCCAGGAATTAAAGTCCAAAAACGTTTAGCAACGTTATAACATTGCGTGTAGTTTTTAATTTAAGTACCTAATCTAGTAATTACAATGTTTCCTTTTACTCAAAAGCAAAGAGAAACAAGGGAATTTGAACTCTATTGTCGAGAGCAGAACGTGTCTTCATAATTAAAATTATTCTGCTACAGTGATTACATTTTAGGGATACGTTAGAATTTTGAAACATAAATTCATGGTTTTAGAAATCACGCAATATTTTGGAGTTTATTTGTTGACCCTACGGAACCTTAACAAGTGTATTATGTATTATTGAAAGGAAGTCTGAAATATGTTGTACCTTCTACACGGTACATTAGGTACCTTTGTAAATAGTCGTAATGTAGGTAATGTTATTATTATTGTCAGTATTACGTGTTGCGTGTTGCGTAACTGCCCCGTTGGACTCGTGGTCGCAAGTGTTCGATTCCCAGGTCGAGCAAAAGGTGTTATTGGGTTTTTCTATGAAATTCTCAGTAGCAGCTCGGAGTTTGGATTTGTGCCCGGTTAATGGCAATAGGCTCGCCCCCTATAACATGGGACCTAAAAATATACCGGCGAACTGTGGGTGTACATTAGTACACCTCTGCCTAACCCTTCGGGGAATACAGGCGTGATGGATGGTATTACATGTTGTGGTTTTATTGTTTATAATTAATATACGAGTATCATAATAACATAAGCTTAATAACTATAGATCTTTGACATTTGTTACGGATAGACAGAAGCTAGGAAGTCTGACAACCAGTCTTACCAAGAGGTATCGTGTTGCCCAATAACTGGGTTGTAGAGGTCAGATAGGCAGTCGCTCCAAGTAAAACACTGGTATTCAGCTGTATCCGGTAAGACTGGAAGCCGACCCCAACATAGTTGGGAAAAGCTAAGCAAATGATGTTGACATAAGCATATTAGCTCGGTACTGCTTAGGTACATTTTGGCCTATTCTTTGTCAGTTTCCAGAAAATCAAAAACAGAACATTTATAAAAAAAAAAAAAATTGTTAAGCAGCCGGTTAGTTAGACAGAAACGAGCAATGGATCAATGATAATGCGAGCAATGGATCAATGATAATGCGAGCAATGGATAGCTCAGCGTCCGTACGTTTACTAACGACAGACCGTGTCGACGAGATGTCAGCAAACTTGGAAGGGGCCACTGAGGGCCGATGCCTGCCGGGGCTGCGGGTTGTTCGAAAGAGATACCGCGCCCCCGGAACGCAAAGGGCACATGAAGGAACATAGACGGGTTTTAGTCAGTAAAAGAAAGAAGAAGAAACAGAAGAAAAAGAAGAGAGAAAAGTCTGACACTCCCTCCCGCCCCGCTCAGGGCGGGGGAAGTTAATTGATGATTTCCAGTCTTAAAAAAAAAAGTCGCATTCTAAAATGTAGGTTGGTCTCTATGGACCAGAATTCCACGGACATTCTTTCCAATCTAGTTTTTTCTAAGTTTAGTCTTTTCTTTTGGGTTACATTATTCTTTTTGCTGGTTTTTTATAATAATATGTGATATTTATCGCATATTATTTAAAAAAACCTAAAGTTTAAAGTACTGCTGACGACAAAAAACAAAAGTCATCACGATTCACACCCATAACCCACAGGTTAAAGGTCGAAGCTGTTATCACTGGGTCACCAATGCCCTTTTCATGATTAAATCCCTATATATCACATTGTAAGGCCTCTCAAATCCCATTTCACCCGCATTCACAGATAAAAAGCAAAAAAATTAAGCCTCACCAAAGGTAACCTAATTTAATAATTTATTTGACGTACAACTTCAAATGGAATTAATTAATCTTTCAGTCATAATAAAATTGATGATACAGAATAATTTATATGATGTTTCACAGGAGCTTTGACACCGATATTTTATTTGTAAAGGATGTTTTTCGCTAAATAAATTGACTTGTAGTAATGTTGTTGAAATGACGATTAAATTTATTCAATTTTTTTGAATTTTAGTTTTGTTTATCTTCCTGTCTGTTTGTATGCTCCGGCTAATCTTCGGAACGGCAAGTCCGATTTTGACAGGATTTTCTTAAGCAACTTTTAATTTAGAAAACAAATAAAGGTTCCGCGCAAATAAGTCCCCGTGATAACTGATAGTCGACAAATTAGCCAGTTGGTAGGTAGAAAACACACACATACACATACCTACATAAAGGCCCGGTACCTCGACTACTTGCATAGTGCTAACAGTACTATTTATGTGCCTCTAACAAGAATTGATTGTTCAAAACAATAGACTATCAGTCAAGACATTTGACAACATCAAAAATTAACAGACATTTAGAAGCCCACGTCACTCCTCCTCCTTTCATCTCCTACATCCAGTCTACCCCAGCCGTCTTCAAGTTGTCATAGCAACAAAATAAAATTAACTCTAACAAAATGAACAGAGAACTTTAATTCCCTTAAAACTTGGCAGCTTAACGCCTAAACACGAGGTCCTTAACCAAAACGCCTGTAGACACGTTTATCTGAAAAACTAGAAAATTCGCACAAAAGCCGATTTAATTACTGCTCTCAAAGATCAAAGTGAGCCGAGACGAAGGAAGGAACTTTACACCGGCGTAGAGGGCGGACATATCGGAGGCTGTACTACTGGACTTTGCTTGTTAACATTTGTGCTGTTTCGAGCGATGTTTGATCGAGTTTGTCAATAAAAATCCTTTGACTTTTTTTTCGTCTTTTAAGGGACTACAGCATGGGGTTCTTTAAGAAAGGAGTCTTGAGGTTTTTATGGGGTCGATAATACACAAGTGATGCCTCTGGTATTGCAAGTATCCATAGGCAGCGGTAACCGCTTAACGTCAGGCGGGCCGTCAGCTTGTTTGCCACTTTCTGTACTTATAAAAAAAATGTCATTAGATAGCAAATAACCCGACAGCTCGCCAAATGTTAAGTGGTCACTGCTGCCTATAGATATATGCAATACCAGAGGCATTACTTGTGTGAACACATCATCACATCACAGAGACAAAGTTGAAATGTCTCATGTGCCTGTAACTACACCGATTTTTGAAGTGAAAACTTCTTTAGCGGCGTTGTGCACTTTTTTTGGAATGGGTAAAAAATGTTAAACTCGTCTCAGGATACGTGACCCTGATCGAAAATCTTACGAATTTATCGTACACAAATATGTCATATTTGTGTACGATAGCGCAATAAAATTCACAACGTTAATATTCCAGCTTTCACTTCTGCCGGGACTCCCGGAGTGCAACCCGTCGTTTTTTTTTAAACCAACATACATTATTGCCAGACGCTTTCGAACTTCAGAAACATGCATTCAAGTTTCAACTTTTCAAGGTTCTGGCCTAAATTAGACAACGCGTCTAGACGAAATTAAGTGGGAGTTCGCCTTTCGCAGTCGGCAATCCTTTCAGATAATTATTAATAAGTTATGTTTATTCTATGTAACCTTTATCAAAGGTTAGCTGATAATAAAGTCTTCTAGTGGGTGGCATAACATTATGTCGTAAAGGGTTTATAATGGTACATACGAAGAATTATGATATAAATAGATGAAGGGTGGGCCTGTCATAAATGTATGATGCTCAAATTCAAAATCAAAGCATTTATTTAAATTAGACCATTTACAGACACTTTTAAACTGTTAAGAAGTTAGGCAGAAAGTTGAAGCTAGAATTGCTTGTTCCAAAAGATAAGTGGCCCTATATGGAGGAAGAACGAGGAAGAAACCGAACCAAAAGATTTTTGTTCGTTCTTCTCCATAGAGTCCCTTAAAGAACGAGGAAGAAACTTTACGGATACTGTTTTCAAATAGGTTTTTACAAACCGGTTCCAAACACTACTGACCATTGCATTATTGCGAAAAACTAACTTTGTAAAAAGAAGAGGTCGTAACAAATCTAAACTTTATCACTTATAATTACAATCATGTGCAAAAAAATCATGACACTCGATGTACGACGATATAGTTGAAAAACGATTTCCCACGACTTTGTATTCAATTTATAAAAAGTATACAAAACAAATACAGATAAACACGCACAACATAACATTGTCATACACATCTTTAAATTAATTGAATTAAAAGTAATGAGGAAATTACTTTTGAATTTTGCCGAGTATAGAGCCCTGATTCAATTTAAGCGTTTGTTGCTAGACTGCTACTACGCCGGATTGGTACGGGTATCGTACTGCAATGTGCGTGTGGTGTGGGTGATCTTTTTTTAAAGTTCATCCAATGAGTTTAAAAAAAAGGTATGTGTTTGTAAAAAAATGTAGAAACGTAGTGGTAAAATAAAAAAATTGTAGAACCTGAACTAACAAAGTTATGGCGAAAAACAAGATCACTCAATCTGCCACTTTGAAGAAAATGCCCTATCACGTATCTCAGTATATACCAGTATTGTGGTTTTAATTTATATCTCAAATATTTGTATAAAAAATGTAAAAGCTATTAACAATATTATTCGTTTCATTGGAATGTCCGGTTGCAAAGTTTGAACGCTTTATTTGGATCACTCAATCAACACACGTGCCCGTGTGAGTGATCTTTGAATGGCGGCCTTACACTAAATAACTACGTAATATTTCTTTTGGATATTATACCTAAGCTCGAAAGAAAATGTGTACAACATAAATCATACCTAAATACCTATTAATTCAAGAGCTAACGCAAATTGAAAATTTGTAAAACTGCCGATCTGAGTGATCAAGTTTTTGGCCTGTAAGTTCAAAATCAAAACTCGTAGACAAACGGAGCTTACACACGAAAACGTATTTTTTTTCTACAAATATTTGACATGTCTTCGGCTTTTCCAAGTACTGTACTTTAAAAGATATCGCAATTTTTAGATTTCTCAAGGAAAAAATTTGTAGGGTGTCCATACATTTGCTGCAATTATGGCGACCTGTCATAAACTAGTACCTGGAGAGACGCCTATAGCATGACCTACATGTACGACGGAAAGTACTTGTACCATTATAGTCTGGGAGCCGACGCACGCTTCGGTTGTCACCGTTGTGGATTGTATCAACAGCACATTTTTTCAAAATGTTCCCAGAGCGAGTGCCCAGAGGGGCACTCGCCTAGCTACGACAGTACAGCAATGGAAAACCAATTGAGACTTCAAAAAGTAAAGAATTAATTAAAGAAGAAAGATTAAGATTTACCAATTAAAAAAAGCGCTCAAAAATATTAAAAAGCTGCACTGGTCAACGAGTTCCAACAGACTCAATATTTTCTGACCAGCCATCTTTCTGCGAAAATTGGCGAAGAGAAACTGAAGTGACCAAACCTAACTCACGAGAAATCAATATTAAATTCATATATCTGTTTCTATTTCAATAATTAAGAAATACTTTTTGAAGTCTCAATTGGTTTTCCATTGCTGTACTGTCGTAGCTAGGCGAGTGCCCCTCTGGGCACTCGCTATGGGAACATTTTGAAAAAATGTGCTGTTGATACAATCCACAATGGTGACAACCGAAGCGTGCGTCGGCTCCCAGACTATAATGGTACAAGTACTTTCCGTCGTACATGTAGGTCATGCTATAGGCGTCTCTCCAGGTACTAGTTTATGACAGGTCGCCATAATTGTAGCAAATGTATGGACACCCTAAAAATGTTTTCCTTGAGAAATCTAAAAATTGCGATATCTTTTAAAGTACAGTACTTGGAAAAGCCGAAGACATGTCAAATATTTGTAGAAAAAAAATACGTTTTCGTGTGTAAGCTCCGTTTGTCTACGAGTTTTGATTTTGAACTTACAGGCCAAAAACTGGATCACTCAGATCGGCAGTTTTACAAATTTTCAATTTGCGTTAGCTCTTGAATTAATAGGTATTTAGGTATGATTTATGTTGTACACATTTTCTTTCGAGCTTAGGTATAATATCCAAAAGAAATATTACGTAGTTATTTAGTGTAAGGCCGCCATTCAAAGATCACTCACACGGGCACGTGTGTCGATTGAGTGATCCAAATAAAGCGTTCAAACTTTGCAACCGGACATTCCAATGAAACGAATAATATTGTTAATAGCTTTTACATTTTTTATACAAATATTTGAGATATAAATTAAAACCACAATACTGGTATATACTGAGATACGTGATAGGGCATTTTCTTCAAAGTGGCAGATTGAGTGATCTTGTTTTTCGCCATAACTTTGTTAGTTCAGGTTCTACAATTTTTTTATTTTACCACTACGTTTCTACATTTTTTTACAAACACATACCTTTTTTTTAAACTCATTGGATGAACTTTAAAAAAAGATCACCCACACCACACGCACATGTACTGCACACGGTCAGATATTTTATTCATGCAGTTGACGCGTCGAGGGCACAGCGTGACACGTGTACTGTTGGAGGACAAACGTCACATGTCAACTTTATGGAAAGAAGCAACCGTGTGTGTGCAGTACGACAATCGCACCGCTTGCAGTATCCACCAAACGTGTCAATTGAAACAGCTCAAATTGTTCCATTTTCAAAAGAGGATAAAAATTGACTGATTATTTATATTTTTATTGTTGAATTGTAGGCTATCCTACTATTTAGATTTTTGTATTTAATTTATCCTACTAATACAACAAATGAGAAAGTTAGTGTGGTCGTTACTCCTTCACGCTTAAACGGCTGAACGGATCTGGATGAAATTTTACACTGAGATAGACAGTAGTGTGGAGCATCATAGGACGTATGTGGTTTCTAATTTAATTATTATTTACTAGCTTTTGCCCGCGACTTCGTCCGCGTGGATTAATAGTTCCCGTTCCCGGGGGATTTCCGGGATGAAAACTATCCTATGTCCTTTCTCGGGTCCCAGACTATATCTGTACCAAATTTCATTGAAATCGGTTCAGTGGTTTAGGCGTGAAGAAGAGACAGACAGACAGAGTTACTTTCGCATTTATAATATTAGTAAGGATTTTAGTTTTATGTTTGACATAAAAACGTCTGTTAAATGAATTTTAAATGCTCGTAGTAGGGGCGGTATAAAAGTAGACACAGCCTGCAAAGGCTTTGTAACACTATATATTAGGTTATTTCACTTTGTTAAAACTTTATTTGGTGTTGTCTTTTTGAATCGTACCCTTTGCTGGGGACGTCTTTTGTAGCAAGTTTCTTCACCTGTCTTGTAGTTGGACAATGAAATAAGTGCTGTTTTAAGTTTAGGTCTCCCGTTATTAATTTCAAAGAAAACAAGGCTTTTGAGGAGCGGTAAGACTTGATTAATTATGATTATAGTTTAAATGTTCGTGTTTGTCTTGGAAACGGTTTATTGAAATATTATGCCTTTGTCAAAGAATCATTCAGACTTTTCTGAAAAAACTAGAGACAGTAGGTGAGAGTATATACTCATGAATATGAATAACTTTTACTATGATACTAACTCTTAAACATAAAAAAGAAAATGTACTGTTTCATACTTGAATAGTATAGTATTGTTTTTGTTTTCAAAACAATTCTGTGCTAGGAAATTTTACTCTTAAGAAAGCGAGATTCCAAATTCATACCAACTAGACTTACATCTATTACCACTAATAGTTTTCAAAATAATATACGTTGAATATTTATATAGTGTTTGTTATATATAACTCTGCTCTAAGTAATGGTAATTTTGAATTAGTTAAATTTTATTAATAATTATAAGCTGTGTAGTACAATAAAATAAATAAATGATAAACTATATTTTCTTCCATCCAAATAAATAAATCCCCCATAACTCCATGTATCTTTCAGTATCTAACACACACTCTTAACGCCGACTTTTTCCCTGAAAAGGGCACAGGGAGTGCTGAAAGAGGCAAGGGTCCATTAGTGAAGGGCCCCTGACACCGAGAAAGGGCCTCGAGAACGTAACGGGCCTACAAGGGCCTGCGACAAAAAACTGCGAGTTCGTGAAGATCTTTGCGTACCGTACAGTACGCCAGACATTTAGTAGCGTTTTTCTGGTAATCGGTTTTGTGTAATTTTCCGTATATTTCTTCCTGGTATCCGAAAAAAAGCGTTTGGAGTGGTACGCGAATGTTTTTTTGTACATTTCTGAGGAGAAAAATGGAGGGAAATTATTCTGTTGTCATTTTCATAATATACGTTTACCTAAACTAAATTTTTAAATGGTTTCTTTATATGTTTGTAACAAGTTGTTTTTAAAAATCCACAAAAAATCTTTTACTAATAGAAAGCCGCACTAATTTTTATACACTTGCTTATCTCAACTAATATTTTAAATGGTTTATTTGTATGTTTGTAAGAGATTTTCTCTGGACGTAGGTACCTACTATTTCGATTGCAAAAAATATCACAGATAGAAAGCCACAATAGTGCCGAGTGTCATGGGAGGATTTTTTTTTGTATATAAATATGTATACTGGACTTCCACACGGACGAAGTCGAAGGCAGAAACTGGTTAAACATTTAAAAATGAGAAAAAATAATGCATATGTAAGTACCTACTCGTATAAAAACGCTTTGATTATGAGTGTTATGTTTAAACAGCTTATTTTTCTACAAAGTTTCGCATTTCATTGAACAATAACTACAGGAACGATACAAATAAAGTGATAATCGGTACTTAAGTCTAATTAGCACTTTACACCGCGAAACGCTCACAAAATAATGAATACTGCATCGCTCCCTAAATGTTTTAATTTCTCGTGAATGTTTAAAATTGACGCAGATACACCGCAGTGACATTTTATGTTGCAAGTATTTTCTTTTGATATAAAAGCTTAAAATATTTTAAATGCATTTTTTGTACCATTATTTAATTTAAAAAAAAGTTCGTACAATTTTTTTCTTCGTTATCATAAAGCTTCATGTTGGTCAAATGTTTAAGGCCGACTGGTAAAAAAGTCCCTTGTTCAGTTCAAAAATGTATTCTATTAATTTCTAGGTAAAGACTGCTCCGTTGGTATTGTGATCACAATCGCGACTATTAAGCGTGGGGTCTTGAGTTCAATTTCCCCTTCGGGCAAAGTGATTTCCATTAGAAATTTTTGAGTTGGTGGTATGACATCTCAATGTCTTAAAAATCACAAAAAAAAACAAATCAACAAACAAACAATCAATAACAACAACAACTGTCAACTAATCAATTGTTTGTTTTAGTCTTGTCTTGTGTGTGTTGTTTGGGGGCTGTTGGTCCCCAACCTCTCCCCGGTAGTGTCTGAATGCTGTATCAGACTATGAGAGTGAGGAAGGAGGGAGTGCAAGAAAGAATATTTGCCTACACTTGTGCACTATACCTATGTATTATCTCGTTATGGAAAAAGTTAGTCTCTAACTAACCACACTAACCTACTTGTAATTACCCACCAGATTTTAGGAGTTGCAGTATTTGGGAACAGCGTAGCGGGCCTGTCCCATAAAAAAATTAATTACCCACCTGTAAATCGAAGTCAGGACCCTACGCTCAACAGTCACGCTTGCCACCACGAGGCAATCAAATTTTACAAAGCCCGTTACCATCACATCAGGGAAGTCATACTTCTAATCTGGCGCTAACCCACACTCGGCCACAAATTGACATAATTGCAGGGTAACACACAACAATGTCAGACATCTGCTCCTACAATTATTCTGTAATCGGCCACAGAATGTGGATCCAATTAACAGATGGAAGTGGCCAGGCAAAATCGGGATAGCGTGGCTTTTATAAAATTAACTTTATTTTTTTAGGTCGAAGGTCCAGTTTACTATTTTTCAGAATAGTAATCAAATTTAAAGTTGCGTCGTTGCTATGGAAACGGCATCTGAATCTATTTATTACATTGGTGTCAACTGCTAGATATTTAAGCTGTCTAAAAGTACAATAGGGGATCGACCGACTCCAAACCACTTTAGGAAGATCTTTGCAACACGTATAATTATGTTGTATGTATATGTGGGTTTATTTATATTTGTGAAAATACCTATGATACAGGAGAAATTTCAACATTGGGACAAAACTTTAAAAATAATGTTTTTTTATGAAACTGGGCAAAATGACTTTCGTTTTGTTATAAACCCAGGAAAGCTATAAATCCTACTACAACACTATAGGTACTCAATTTGTAAAATAACTAGTTTCCATTCGCGAATTTGTCTGCATGGAAGTCAAGTGCCAAAAAACATAGCCTATGACAATCTGCAATATAGCTTTCTATCATTGAAAGACTTTTTATAATCGGATCTGAACTTCCACGGATCAATCTCTTACAAACAAACAAACAATTTGACCATTCTATAACACTACATAGTTACAATACAGTAGCTTGATTGACAAATTAATTAATTTACCATTAGGTCATTGTACTTCCAGTAAAGTATAAAAAGTTCGAAGGCGAAAATACCCGCTAAATTAAAAAGGACGTGTTCTAATTTTAAAATTGAATTTAGTTCAGCATGGCTCACTTACAGAAGTGGTGTGTGTATGTGTGTGTGTAATTGGATATTCGTATTCGCTATCCAGTTTTGTATTTCTGATATTTGTATTGAAAAACTTTCAATTGTTTTGTTTTGGACCAGTTCATTATATTCTGTGGTGAGTTTTTAATTTGACTCGCTGGCTTTTGTAACTGGCTGATTAGACTTTTTTTTTGTTTTTATTAAATCTAAATAGGTTGCTTTGTTTGTGGTTTGAAAAATGAATATAAATGTGGTCTGTGTTTAATTAAACTCGAATAGTTTGAATTTGGATTCGTTTTGTGTGAATATTTATTTACATACATAAATACCATCACGCTTGTATTCGCCGAAGGGTTAGACAGAGATGTACCAATGTACACCCACAGTTTGCCGGTATGTTTAGGTTCCATGTAGTAAGGGGAGAGCCTATTGCCATTAACCGGGCACAAATTGTAACTTCGAGCTGAAAAACTCAATAACACGTTGCTCGACCTGGGAATCGAACCTTAGACCTCTAGCATAGCAGTCGCCCTTGTGACTACTAGGCTAACGAGGCAGTATTTATAAACAGGCGTGTGTTAATGATATGTTATAATATTTACGTATCTAGAATTATAATTATGATCCCTTACACGAGTTTAAATAATGATTTGAATAATTTGGTATGATATAAAGAAATATCTAAATAACATTTTTATATCGAATAAATTTTCCTAAGCCTCGATTGTAATGAAATCCTTTTAACAAGTATGTAAGTATATAAGTATCGTGTATCGTATAAGTGTACTTAATTATATACATTTGATCTTCGTCACTGAATATTATGTCTTTTGTAACAAAAAATGTCTTATAGGATTTTGTTTTTCAATGTGTGTAGCGGTAACCGCTCGTAAATTTTTACGAAAACATTTCACAGATACGTTAATAACTGTAATAATCTAAACAAATATAAACCAGCAGTGGCATTCTTGGTAATTCCACCGTCACTTCGACGCTCACTTCGCACTTCAAAGTGTCAAATAAAACAATGTCATTTGAATTTGATTGAATATTAATTGATGTCATTGAATAGCGACGTGAGATGCGAGTTCATGTCTGAATTTTACAGAATCGACGTACTGAAGAGATTTTTTTTTTGTTTATGCGTGCTAATCTTTGGAATTACTAAATGCATTGACCAAATTATGTGTAAGTATATATGATAGCCAGACTCATGAGGTAAAGCATAGGGTATTAACCATAACGCTACGACACATGGGAGCAGAATTAAAGTAACCAAAAACTTAACCTAACGCGGGTTTAAAAAACCGTAAGTGAAATCTCGGGCAGAATCTAATCTAAATATATCCAGTAGATGAATCCTAGTCCCGGACAGCAGAGCAGTGGTAAGTCTATTATAATTACGGCTCGGATTTGCGCTGTTCACAAAACGATCACGACAGTACCAAGCTTTGCATTAGGATGTACCTACTTTATAGAGATGCGACGTGGTTATATCCGGAGCGTACTTAGATTTTATCGATATAATTGATAATCATCAGATCATCGATAACTGGGCCTGTAGCCATGTAGCAAACGATAAACGCAAACGCTGAGTAGGCTTTAATAGATCTTCAACTTTATGTGCTTGGTTTTAAGTTAAAGATCTAGTGAAGATTGCATAGCGTTTTCGTTCTTTCCAGTCGCTAACGCTTAGAAATCTTTAATAGATTTTTAACTTAAGGCTCTGGGATATAAAGTTTAAAATCTATTGGTACCTACCGCGACTTGGCTAGAGGGGCTGGTCTCAGATCGTGGATAGATTGTAACAACGATAAACACATTAACAGTAGGTACAAATTGGACAGTCAACTCATCAACGTCTACTTAGCCTTTTCTCAACTATATTGGGGTCGACATCCAGTCTAACCAGATGCAGCTGAGTACTTACTAGTGTTTTACATGGAGCGACTGCCTATCTGACCTCCACAACCCAGTTACTGGGCAACTCGATACCTCTTAATTAAATTGGACAGTCAACAGTGATATATAATATTTGTTAACTTTAGTGTGCATGCTGTGCTCCTACGAGTATAAGCTAAGGAGTACACCTACTTAATACCTTTTGTTGACTATTGTTTGAATGTCATAATTTGTGTAAAAATCTTTTGTTGGAGATCCTAAATGAGTAAAAAAAGAATTTAACTCTAGTTTATTTATCAAGATATATAGGTACCAATTCATTGTGAGTTCTACACCATCAGAACCATTTATTTTTATTGCACTTAGAAATAGAAACGCATTTTATTAAAATAAATATAATCGGACCAGTACTTCAATAAACTACCTCTTGCAAACAAATTCCTCTCTTAATAACACTAAAAACGTGAAAAACAATAATATCCCCAAACCCTGCCCATCCCTATTAGCATAACAGATCCAGATATCTACAACTAGACACATGAATCAATACAATGACAATCTCCGCACAGATCTCCACCTGAATGTCCGTTGACATTAATATGCAGTCAGAGGCATTGAATAATTGAAAGCTTATCTCGACGTCCGATGCAAGGTGTGGCCACATTGTAGCGGTTAGAAATACGACGAAATAAATATGTAATTGTTGTTGAAAAATAGAGTTTTGAGTTGCGTAAATTGTGGTTGCAGAGCGTTTTGGTGTGTGGGATTTGACAACTAATTTTTGTTTCCTACATCTGGGCATTCTCTAGATCTTGTATGGCCACATTTGCCCTTCAAACTTGCCCAAATCGTCGCATGGTGGCCAAGTCCTCAATCAAGCTTTTAGTGACAAGCCTATTCCAAGCATTGCAACTCCTTAAAGCAAGAATCAACAGTGCCCACCAGAAAAGAGCCGAGGCAATGAAGCTTGACTGTGATGAAGCGGACTGAGGGTCTTCTATCACTGCTGGGTATAGACCTTTCTTTGTTTGTGCCAATCTGACTCTTACTGACTAAAAATTACCCTCATGTTTCCTTCCCACACTTCGGCGGAAATTCCAGAAGCATACGCATCTTCCACGATCCCTGACTGGCGCTGGCCCGTGGCCATGGGCCCTTCTCAGGTCAAAGGGGACAATGAGGTGTTCCAGTGCCCCCGCGACGGCAAAAAGGAGAGCGCGCAGGTCACTCCGCTCCGCGCCTCGTGTCCAGTAAGATGGGTGGCGAAAGACGTTTCTTGGGCCACACTCATCGAAGTTGTACGCGCGATGGTTACAATGGTCGCTTTGCCTTAAATACTATCTGTAACTTTAGTATGGCCATACCTTTAGTTACAGAATTATCTTCAGGTGGCATATACAAATACACAGCGATGCATTGTTTCATTATGCACGTTACAGTAACACTGATAACAGTTGCATCAATTATAATGAATCCATTAATACATTATTAATTACTTGTTGATACGGTACGTAGGTACAATTAGTTAATTTGTCTAATGGGACTTTTTTTAATTAAAAGCAGCTCGCTATATTATTTCCAACCACTGCAACTTCTTGAAGCCAGAATCAATAGTGTCGATCTACAAAATATGCCGTGGCATGCAAGTGGATGAGTCCTGAAGAAAGAATCCAACTGCCTTGGATCGTAGTAATGGAATTATGAGATAAAACATAATTTCCAGTTCCCTCTACATTGAACATTAAACAGAACAGAGATATTTATAACTGGGAGAAGTGAATAGTGTGTCCACATCACTCCGTCAGTTTTGATTGACATTCATTAAATTACTAAAACGCGGAAGCCCGCTTGCGCCAGTCTGGGGTCTCTCTAACATGGACCCATTTATGTATGGCATTTTGTAATTTAACCCTGTTAGCAACTAATTCTGACTTGAGTTTGAGCGCAAATGGATTTAAAAGAATCGAATATCGAATCGGAAGATTATTTTATGGTTTCATAGGACCAACTTTTGGTATATTGGGAATGTATATGTTCCTTTTTCTCCGACAAAAAATCGGTCACCGATTGTTGACATAGACGAAGGCTCTTATAAGGTATTGATGCTTTTATTTTTCTACATTGAAAAAAAGGATGGAATTGAAAAATACAATAATAATAATTATGATCATTCATTGGCTTTATTATAAATTTACTTTTCATTCACTATAACATTTGAAATACTCTCTTAAAAATGAATTGCTTATCCTTTTATCAACGCGTTGGTGATATGTAAAAGTTTGGTCTCGTAACAAAACAAAAAAAAACCTGATCATCATTTAGCGTGCCAATATAATCAATCATTTTGACGAATGGCGACGCATGGAGCGACTGTTTTTTTATAATCATTTCACAAAAATAAAGCTAACTTCGATATTGATAAGGAAATAATTTCATCAGGAATGTTATGCCTAACTTTGTGGTTACCAGGAGCCAATTTACCATTACTTTCATTACGGTATGACAAGTTACCCCAAAAGCATAGGATATACTCCAGCTAATCATAGACAGGAATCACCAATTCTTTTATGAAAATGATGTTTTGCTCCCGCTAGGCAAAAAGCAAAGCGTTATAAGGTTATGAGAAATGTCTTAGTTGCAGGCCGGGGTTTGGAAGATGGCAGTGTTATAACCCCATGTCTAGAGAAAGCACGGAAATCCGTTAGTCCTGAGCTAATTTAAATATATAAAACAAATCAAGTTATTTCACGAAAAACTAAGTAAGTTTAAGTAAGCCCTTATTTTATCTAAAAAATTTCATCGAGTTTAAAATGTTCCTCAAACGTATGTTACGTAGTTAAAATTCCAATTTTAATCGTTCTTTCATGTTTAAAGGCTGAAAAAATATGTGAATTACAAATTCCTTCGTTTTTTTTATTGAGAACTGACTTTACCCCGCGACTTCATCCGCATAAACGTCGGCCATTTTTATTTTTTATTTATTTATTACTATTTATTTTTTGCTATATATTTTTAATTTGAAAATGATCATGTTGAATATGGGTCTAAGTTATCTGAAATAAATAAATTTTATTTTATTTTATTTATTTATTCAGGAAGATGATGATTTATTTATTTATTATGGACGAATATGAAAATGAATAAAAAATATGTGTCTGTGTCTTTTCTTGAGATTCAAACCTACCCTTTACAAAATTTCGTCAAAATTTATTCAGTGGTTTAGTCATAAAGGCGTAACAGACAGACAGACAGGTACTTTCTCATATAAAATAGTAAGTATGGACTTTTACGTTTAGTTTTATTATTAGAAAAATATCGTGTTGACACAGTATATAGTTTTCAAGGACTGTCGCACTTTGCGTGTCAACTTTACCTTTTTTCCTGACCCACAAGCCGGCTGTAGTGTTTGTAAAGGCAACTAGAGACCTCAATGCTTGGAATGAAAGAAAAACTTTTGAAATTGTTGGTTTTCGCTTAATATTTTTTTGCGGTTTGGCTTACTAGTTTATAAGTATGTGATGGATGTTTTTTGAACATGATGTTAAAGGCATCTAAGATAGTTGAAGAAGGTTAGATAGAAAAAAATACCATTACTAATCAATTTAAAAATTCATCAGACGTAGATAATATTCAGTCTGTGCAATTATTTTTGTAAGACAAGACAAACCCGCGACTTCGTCTGCGTAGATTTCAGAATTAAGCGAAATTCCTTAATCATCCCACGGGAACACCAAAACAGGATAAAAAAATATCTTGGGTGTTAAAGTTAAATCAGTCTCTATACGTGTACCAAATTTCAACTGATTCCGTTCCAGAACTAAATACATCAATCCTCACAAAATTTCGCTTTATTTATGTACTAGCTTCTGCCCGCGACTTCGTTCACGTCAAATTTGATGTATTATCCACATAAAGAGCCTATTTGTTATTCTACACTATAATCTGTAATGTAATTCTCCAGGAGGATTCCGGCCACGGCGGCTAACCTTAATGCAGACTAGCCACGTACGCAGGAGATATTATAGTGCACAAGACGTGTGTGCGCAAACACAGGTGCACTCCCTCTTCCCTAACTCTCATAGCCCGATGGGACGGCAATCCGACACGACCGGAGAGAGATCAGGCGCAGGACCAACGGCTTTACGTGCTTTCCGAGGCACGGGGGTGTCACACCACCAACTTCCAAACTCCGGGCTGCTACTGAGAAATTCCTAATGGAAAAACCCAATAACACTTTTTGCCCGACCTGGGAATCGAACCGGGGACCCCTTGTTCAGCAGTCGCCCTTGCGACCACGAGACCAACGGGGCAGTCACACAATGATCTATCTTAGTGCCAAATTTCATCCAGATCCGTTCAGCCGTTTGAGCGTGAAGAAGAGATAAACATACAAACTTTCGCATTTGTAATATTAATGAATATAGTAGAATTTGTAATTTTAATATAATAGAAGGGTTGAATATAGACATGTATATTAAACTAGTTCAATACTACACTTAACTGCACTACCAGATGCAAGAGACAGCCGAAAGCTTCAACACGAAATGAACGATTCAAGCCGAATCAAGGCAATACGTCTTAACACCGCAAGGATTCCCACTAAACCTATAAACTCGGTAACCACACCTTAGATTGTGTGCAGCCGTGTCATTCGTGAATCGGCAATTGAGCACTAGGGTTAGATAACAGCACTGCAAGGCTACAATATAATACTGTGCACGATATATGGAATTAACTGCTCCGCTGGTCTTGTGATGGTAAGCACGGCTGTTGATCGTTGGGTCCTGAGGTCGATCCCCAGGTGTTTGATTTTAGATTTTGTCATCAAAGTGTTATTGGGTTTTTCCATTAGGATTTTTTTTAATAGCATGGAGTTTCAATGGTGGTTGTGCGACACCCCCGTGTCGCTGTCGCTGAGCGATTGGCTGCTGCTGCTTCGATTCTCACTTGCAACAAATATTTGTATGGCCTTCAGATAGTTGTCCCGGGTTTGGATCTGAGATTATTTATGCTTGTATAGAGAAATATCTAGTTTAAAAAAAAAAAAAAATTAGAAATGGAAATGAATAATTATGTAGTTAAGATAATATGCGTACTTTCTAATCGGAACTGCAAAGCGGCTGACTATACCCCTGCCCACGAAAAGTATCTGGTAAAAAGGAGAAATACATAGTTTAAAACATACCAGCGAACTGTGGGTATACAATCGTACATCTATGCCTTTTTTTTTTTTTTTTTTTTATGTAAACGGGAAATCATCAAATAACTTCCCCCGCCCTGGGCGGGGCGGGAGGGAGTGTCAGACTTTTACTGACTAAAACCCGTCTATGTTCCTTCATGTGCCCTTTGCGTTCCGGGGGCGCGGTATCTCTTTCGAACAACCCGCAGTCCCGGCAGGCATCGGCCCTCAGTGGCCCCATCCAAGTTTGCTGACATCTCTTTGAGGCGCGCGTGGAACACGAACGCGCCGTCGACACGGTACATCTATGCCTAACCCGGTATCCTATGAAACATACATGAAAACTAAACAGCACTCTAATGTAAGCGTAAAAGGTACCTTTTGTACCTAAAAAATGGTCCAGCATTGAAATTAGCAAGCACCAATTTCTTCTTAACAAAATATTCCTCTTACAATCTTCTCTCAAAATTACAACCGTTATTTAGGTCTAGCAAGCTTAGGCTTCTGGACGATATTATGATTATATTAAAAACGTTAATAGAAGTACCTATTTGCTTAGGATATTACGGTCGACCTTGAAGCGTACCTAGTTTTTGCCTTTGAATACGAAATCGAGTGTCTTTTTAGTCTTTTAGGCCCTCTTTCACTAAAATCTCTAAATACATTTAGTGCCTGCCTCGGTAACCTAGTGATTCTAAGCATGACTGCTACGCTAGAGGTCTTGGGTTCGATTCCCCAGGTCGAGCAAAAAGTGTTATTGGGTTTTTCTATGAAATTCTCAGTAGCAGCTCGGAGTTATATATCCCTTACAGGGATGCAATGTTCTAAATACGTATACGTTAAGGCACTAAATGTATTAAAAAAAATATTCCATCACGCCTGTTTTTCTCGAAGGGTTAGGCAGAGGTGTACCAATGTTCGCCGGTATATTTAGGTCCCATGTAATAGGGGGCGACCCAATTGCCATTAACCGGGCACAAATTCTAACTACGAGTACTAATCCTAACTACGAGATGCTACACTGATAATTTCGATTTTCGAATTTTTGAATCGAAGACCTCTAGCGTAGCAGCCGCGCTTAGGACCACGAAGCAGTTAAAAACCCCCCATGGATATTACAAAAAGTCCAAAATACGTTTTTACTTCCCACTCTCGTTGTATGCAATCAAAAGTTAAACCACTCAATAGGTCTAATGTTTCTACGTGCGTCCCCCATCGTTTGTCAGGCATCCCATCCATCTTCTTGCTTCATTCGTCAATGACTGGATCCAGTCACGTACGTTTTTGTTTTGTGTATTGCTATTTTTAGAAGGTCCTTTTTCTTTTCTTATGGGAAATGTTCTGACCAGTAAGCTTAGCGTGAGTACGCGGAGTTAATGTAAAATCGACTGGTTTAAATTGGAATAACCATTTCACACGTAATTTTTTTTTTTGTTAATATCATTTTCAGTGAGTAGTAGTAGTCAACTATCAAGGCAATACAGTGTGTTTAGCAGAACGTTGAACATACAAAAATGGTGGATAGGTAGTTGTAGCCCTAATAAATTAGGGCAGAGTAAGTAGTAGATGACTCCACCTATCCACCATTTGCGTATGTTCAACTTTCTGCCACACTCTGTATAATATGAATGCGACTGTTTCTGTTTCATAACATATTATTATGTACTTTCCAAGTTTATCCTGAACATATGTTTACACTGACATTGGTAAAGCAATACCGCGTGAGGAAACATTGGTCTTATGTAGTTTAAGGTCTGAAATTATCTATTCGCCCTGAGCGGGCGTGTGATCAAAGCTCATGCCTTTTCTTTATGAGATTCCCTTGCCTTGCAGTGGGACAATAATAGGCTAGTATTATTATTATATCAGTAAGTGATATTAGTATATAATTAGAAAGAAGAAAGAAAGAAAAACCATTTATTCTTGCGAAAGCGACGCACAACACAAAAAATAAAAAACAAATAAAAAATAACAATAATAATAATCTATATACGCCACTACCGCGGGAAAAGGCTGACGCTCAGCATAAAGCCATGGTCCGTGCATGAAACACGGAACCACAGCGCTGGTTTTCAGCATCATAACGTCAATTAAACCTATAGAATAGTAAAAGTCAAATAGAATAGTTTTCGAGGCCGTACTAAGCCTTGTGAATTCACGAGACATGCTAGAATTGTTTTTGTTTACCTGAAGACCAAAATAGTGACACGCCCACTCACAGTAAACTTTACTTACCTGCCGGTTTATTGATTGTTAGTAAGATATTCAGGGATTTGGGTAATCTTTAAATCTTTTAGAGTGACTAGTTGTTTTATTAGAAACTCTAGCTTATGCCCTTCGACTTCGTTCGCGTGAATGTCGGTGGTTATTACAGAGATGTTTTTGCGCGGAACCTTAATTATTTTTCTAAAATTAAAGTACCCCAAGTCCTTCTAATATCAGCAATCTGCCAGTAAAAGTCCCGTCGAAATCTTGGTTTAACCGTTTCCAAGCTAAGCCATAGCAAACAAACAGTCAGAAAAAATTTAAAAATAGTGTTTTTGGTGTGAGTACTATGTAAAAATTCATAATAATATGCATTTTGAAAACTGCTCTTATTTTGACTTTACCAACAGTAACTTCAATTTCATTTGGTTGTATAAATCGTTATAATTAGGTACTTTTAGTCTATCTGTATTCAACATAAAGGAAACATGAAACACTTTAACTAATCCGAGATGTTATGCAAGTCATGCATGTGCAAAGTAACTAATTATAAACGGGACACGGGACGGCAAAGACTGCAAGAAAACCTGACACTCTTTTTGAATTGCAGATTGCAGAAAACCCGTGGTTAAGCCCTCGTTAAGTTAGCCTTTGATTACTGCTTCGCTCCCATGTGTCAGCAAAAATGTTACGTTTCTTTTTTACTTCATAATTATAGGTACTAGTTATACAAGGTGTTGATTTGCACCCTTGTCAAATTCAAGGAGTTAACTATGCTCGTGATTCTTAACACGAATCAATAATACAATAAATTGGTTTTGAAATTTCTATTTTTTTACGTGATTTTCGAATTCGAACTAGTCATCTTGCCAGAGGGTTTAGGAGCTGTGCACACATTGATATAGCCGCGCGACAACTCTGCCTACCGCATACGCAACTGTGCGATTCTGATTTTTGCAAGGGGTGTATTCTGGAATACTGTTATTTGATATTTACAATTAAAAAAACAAGTATTTATTAAATAAAAAAAAATATATAAAAAAAATATACCATCACGCCTGTATTCCCCGAAGAGTTAGGCAGAGGTGCACCAATTTAGGTACACCCACAGTTCGCCGATATATTTAGGTCCCATGTAATAGGGGGCGAGACTATTGCCATTAACCGGGCACAAATCCAAGCTCCGGGCTGCTACTGAGAAATTCCTAATGGAAAAACCCAATAACACTTTTTTGCCCGACCTGGGAATCGAACCCGGGACCCCTTGCTCAGCAGTCGCGCTTGCGACCACGAGACCAACGAGGCAGTTATTAAATATTGATCAGGTATCGTTATTATATTTCATTACTTCTTTTTTTTCAAGACATGCTTAAAATTTGACAAGGATGCAAATCAACACCTTGTATACCCCGTGGTGTCATCAGCGTTCAGTAACGTCTTTGATTCCTGTTCTGCTATCGTTGGTGGCAGCGTGATGTTCTATACATACAAGCTTTCCTCTTGAATCACTCTATCTATTGATGAAAACGCATTCAAATCCGTTGTTTAGAGATCCAACCGTACAAAGGGACAAACGGCATGAAACGAATTTGTTTTATACTATGTAGAGAAGTATTGATTTCGTTTTTAGATTGCTATGAAAACTCATTATCATCTGCTTGAAGATTGATCACCATCTTTATTATTTTATTTCTGGCCTCTTCAGGCTAATTTCGTCTGAACCTCATCTAATATTAGGTCTAAGTTGCAACACATAATCACATTGTACTAACATCCAATCTGCATCTAATTCCACGACATAATGTGATGTCGGACCTCAGATTACTCTATCAATGTATTGTCAGGACAATTGGAATTGCAATTTTGTCAATGCAAATCGTAGTTGCCGGGTCCTACTATTTGTGTCGAACTTAGAGCAACGATCTTAGTATCGACTTGTGTGTCTCGTATAAAATTATGATAGTACCAGCCCATTATTGTACCACTGCAGGGCGAAGGTTTCTCCTCATACAGAGAAAGCTCAAGATTTGATCACCGTGCTTGCTCAAGGCGGATTGGCGATGATTTCCTTCACCGTTGCCAGTGATAATCACGACAAAGCTTAGAAAGTAGGTATACATATTAAAAAGTCGTATTTATACTTGCCCATATTTGAACCAGCAAAGATGACAACATAATGAATGAA
This sequence comes from Caradrina clavipalpis, assembly GCA_932526535.1. Classification (NCBI taxonomy): domain Eukaryota; kingdom Metazoa; phylum Arthropoda; class Insecta; order Lepidoptera; family Noctuidae; genus Caradrina; species Caradrina clavipalpis. The sequence goes on from OW052096.1 coordinate 2,422,967, forward strand.
TAAATCAAATAATTCATATGGTTGCAAGCAGAGTAGACTGTGCGTTTGTGAACCACTACCGGTAATTGAGCCTATGACCCTGCAGTAGTGATGTCACGAACTATTTTTGTTTCCTTTCTGTTACTAACACTCAGCCTTACTCATAAATCAGTGTTGCATATTTAAGAAACTGCTAAACAGTACTTAGCGGCTCATCAGAAAATCTCTCACCTATAAAGGTTAGTTATTGATCATTACTCTAGGACTTAAGAGTTAGTCAATTGAGAGGTAGCTTAGTATTAGTTAGCGTTATTTTTATAAGTAAGGCTAAACTCATAGTCAGTTTTGATACTTAAAAATAACTGATTTATAATCATAGTGAGTTTACATACAACGGTAAGGGAAAGGCGTGTGAGACGTAATGGAATTTGCAATCACGTGCGTATAAACCGACACATTACCGGGATCTGTACGTACCTATGTCTGCAACACTTGTTGAGGAATCCAAGTTGAAGGTTTACCTTGTATGACCCCATTTCAACTAAGTTCTACTAGAGCAGCCTCATTTAGAATTTAGCAGTAATTAAAGTAAGTACTCGTATGTCAAACTACTGGTATACTAGACCGGGCATTGTGGTTATCTTTAGGAAGCGTTTGTCCATATGATGATGATGGTGACGTTAAACTATTGGCCAATAGTTTTACGTTCTGAGGTACAGGGACATCACATCACCATACAAGCTCCGAGCTGCTACCGAGGTTTTTTCTAATAGAAAAATCCAAAAACACTTTTTTAAAATAAAAACGTCGCGTCTCTAGGAATTTCACCTGTAGCGTGACCCGGAACCACTATATGTAGAACATACAAATATTTGTTTCTTGTAGGATACAAACCCTTGACACGTAGCACAGCAACCAATCGCTTAACCATCGTGCCGTCTTTTTTGCTCGACCTAGAAATCAAATCCAGCTCAGCAGTCGAGCTTGGGACCACGAGACCAACGGTAAAGTAATTCCTTATAGTGTCATGAACATGAAAAATGTTAGGAGAATTTAATTTTAAACAAAATATTCAAAGATTTATATCTTTAACTCAACACCCCTCCCTTTTCCTCACCACATAGTATCCTAGACTATGAATACCAGATTCGTATCAACACGAGGACTGACCCACCATCTTACTGCTCAAAGGGAACAAAGAAACATCTCGACTCCTTGATTGAGTGACTGAGCGGTTGTTGTTGGTTGCTGCTGTTTGCCTGTGTGTACTTGACTTTAAATTGCCTTGTCTGTACAGACGGGCTGCTGTGAGCAACTTTTTTTTGCTTTTCTCGAGATTTAGCTCTGTGGGTTTATTTGAAGAAATAAATATGAACGTGGATGAGGCGAAAGCAGTATGTAAGGGTCGTAGCAGGTGGCGTTCTGTGGTTTCTGCTTACCCCCATGGGTAAAAGTAGTGAGTTTGAAGAAATCTATATTTATAAATTTCTTGTGACACAGTGTTTGTAACCAAACTCCTTAGAAACGGCTTGCCCCATTTTTATGGTTTTTTTTTTGTTTATTCGGTAGGTCTGACAAAATAAGTCATGATTCTATTTATTTCCCTAAAAAACTAGGACCCCTAGAAATAATTTATACGGCAAAACAATGTCTGCTAGGTCACTGCTAGTTTTTGTAAAAAAATTAGCTACAAAAGATTTCCTTTTTGGCTTATTTTTATTCAAATAAGTTCAACTTATAGGTAAATGCCACGAGAAATTATTAACCTTTATTCACATAAAGGTTAACTATTTCAAAAAAAGGTAAGCTTTCATCAACACACTTAATATTACTACTTCTTCAAAGAAATGTTTGTCTTTAAAGATACCATAAAAGGTCAATGTTATTTGGTTGAGATTAAGATATATTTGAGTTAAACCAAAGGTTAGATACAGAAGGTCGAGACTTTAATGTAATTCTTATATTTACTTTTTTATGTTTCTTGGACTTATATAATTAAAAATCAACCTTGAGCAGACGTGATGATAATTGCTTGTGCCTTCCCTGTGTAAGAAGCGGTCATTACTCTGCAGTGGGGTAACAATAGCCTGGTATTCTTTTTATTATATTATTTGAAAGTTTCTTTAAACAAACTCACAGACCTCACAAAATTTGTAACAGTAAAATGGCTCGTATTTACAATACGTTTCTTCAGAGAAATATTGAATTTGATGACCGATTCCTCTAAACTATTGCCACTATCGCACCACAAAAAGTTGCTCGTCTACCCCCACCAACCAAACAGTGTTTGTAGCTCACTCTAAGATAAATAGCGCACAAGATCGATGTTTATTTGGGACACTCGTGAACCCGGTCCATTGTTACTACACGTAGTGCCTTATTGACATACCCTTATGAAGTTAAGCTGGGCAAATATTAAATTGGCTCCGTTTTGTTTGTAAGCAGTGTACTCACGCACCCAACACGGGTCGGCCACTTTCGTTCGCAAATATTCGTAACAAGGTGGCAATGTTTTTGAGCTTCTTAGGTTGCGTCTACAATGGTGGAAGAAGCGGGGAAGTGTGGAGCTAGGTAAACATTAACCGATAGAATTCCTCTAACTTCTATCGTTTACTCCGCTCCGCTTAGTCGATACGGTATCATGCCCATTTCTGCTGCAAAGCAGCGTTGCTGTGTAAGGGTTTTGTAGGGTTTGGGCGCTGGTGTAATTACAGGCACATGAGATATTTCAACTTTGTCTCTGGGTTGGCAACGCATTTGCAAGGTCTCTGGTATTGCATATAGGTAGCGGTGAGGTGACCACTTAATAACAGGTGTGCCCCGTGACTGTTTGCCATCCATCCATCCTTTCCAGTTGGAAAGACTGATTTGTAAATATACCATCAAAATATATACCATCACGCCTGTATTCCCCGAAGGGTTAGGCAGAGGTTTACCAATGTACACCCACAGTTCGCCGGTATATTTAGGTCCCATGTAATAGAGGGCGAGCCTATTGCCATTAACCGGGCACAAATCCAAACTCCGAGCTGCTACTGAGAATTTATTAGAAAAACCCAATAACACTTTTTGCTCGACCTGGGAATCGAACCCAAAACCTCTTGCGTAGCAGTCGCGCTTAGGACCACTAGGCCACCGAGGCAGTCAGACTGATTTGTGCATTATTACAACAGCCCTGCTTCAACACACCAACAGACAGTCCGAAATCGCCTCGAAAAATCCAACCATAAACTACCAGCACGCCGTCCGCAAGCCGTCACCTGTATAGGTATGTAGTCATTACAAAATACATTTTAACTCACACAAATTTAAAGCTTTAACTCGAATGGCAATTTCTTTGCTGTATCAGAGTCATGCCTTACTCGTCTCCGCTTACTAAAAGGAACTGCCTTATTTCTTCCTCAGATAATGCGCGAATTTTGTTTATATTTATTGTAGGTGTTTAATTAAGGGCTGTTTCCTTCGCTTGTGAACGTTAAGCTCGTCTAGTTATAGAGCAAGAAGGGATCTGAAGCGTAATGGTAATTTTGCAAAGGGAATTTGGGAGATTGTATCAGAGTGTCGTACCAGAAATAATGAAATGGAATAATGTTTCCTAGGAAGGCCTTTATTTACATTTGTTTTTGTTAAGCTTTACGAGTGATAATTACGTCTTGTACCGTATATTAGGTACTTATTCATATGATGAAGGCCGCTTCCAACCGGTCCTTTTGGAAATATATGGGGGAGCCTATGTAAATGTGACTGTTTAAATTCGTGTGTACTTTCTAAGTGTATCTTGGAGATCAGGCCAACATCGTGAGGAAACCTGGACTAAAAAAATAGTATCTGAAATCGCCAATCTGCCTTGAGCAAGCGTGGTGGTCAATGCTCGTTCTTTCTTTTTATGAGAAAATGTTTTGCCCTCCAGTGGAGCTGATATTATTCTTATATTATACGTATATAAGTACCTACCAATATGATTTTTTTCTATTAATTGTGTTCAAGATAAACTTTGAAATTATTTCTAAGTTTATCTTGGTCACCGGTAAAGGCCAACATCGTAAGGAAACCTGGACTTACAATTAATATAAGCCCGAATTCGCCAATCCGTCTGGTGGTCAATGTTCGTGCCTTCTCTGTATACAGTTGGACAATCAGTAGGCTGGTATTATAATTAACATTTAATTTAAAAGTAAAAAGCTGACCTTTTCTTGGGTCAAAGAATCAGCATTGCCATACAACGTGGCAATGCTGCCAGTCTTTTGGGCACTTGTCCCATTGAAAGTGACGCGGGTGAGTTTTTTTGATGCTGTATGACCTACCTTTTTTTCTTCATACTTAATAGTTTTTTAATAGTTAGGTTTAAGACGTTCAAAGTTCAGTATCATCCTTGCGGATCTTATATAACATCACATGTTATAATTTAAAAGCTGTTTTCTTAGAAAATAACAACAACTTTGACCTTTAATATCTCCATAAAAACACATCACTCTCAGCTCCGTTACGTGTCTAAAACTTTTGATCTCTATATTTGCATTTGAACAAAATTTAATAGCCCTTTGGCAACACAAAATCCAATAATCCACCTAAATAAGTATAGATATAGGTAAATACTCGTGTCCAATAGCAGGATTTAATATGAGAGACATACCAACTGCCAGACTAAGTATATATTTCACTCTAGTCTAGTTTATACTTGTTTAAACAGAGTTCTAGCTTCGATATTAATAGCTGTGCGTGGTTGTGATTTGAATAGTTCCGTATTGAAGACGTCCTCTAGTTCTACGATAGGTGATAGAGGATAAGACGAAATGCTCTTTCAATATCTTACAGTTTTTTCTAACACTATTGTAAGATCTCTCAAAGGGTAATAACCCATAACAATTAAGTCTTATTTATTTTCACCAACTTAATAATACCATCACGCCTGTATTCCCCGAAGGGTTAGGCAGAGGTGTACTAATGTACACCCACAGTTCGCCGGTATATTTAGGTCCCATGTAATAGGGGGCGAGCCTATTGCCATTAACCGGGCACAAATCCAAACTCCGAGCTGCTACTGAGAATTTCATAGAAAAACCCAATAGCACTTTTTGCTCGACCTGGGAATCGAACCCGGGACCCCTTGCACAGCAGTCGCACTTGCGACCACGAGACCAACGGGGCAGTTCACCAACTTAAAGCTCTATCTAAGCTATAACTTAAAAAAAAAAAACAAAAGTCATCCCTCTTTTTCTTGTTGCCGTCACCTGGCTTCCAAAACCAAAAAACCCTTTTTTCCTTTTAATCGTGCCCAGTCTGCCGCGTTACCTCATTTTGCCAGCCCACAAATTCGTCTTTTTACGAAAATATCAAATTAATAGTAACAAAACCTTACACTATAATATATTTACTAGCTTCTTGCTGTGACTTTGTTCTCGTGAAAGTTAAATGGGTAAAACATCAAATATGGTACTTGGCAATAAAGTAGCTTTTAGTAATTTTGTGTTAACAATAAAAACTGAAGTTAATGTGCTCAATATCGATATTGATTTTTATACAATTTCAAGCAAAAAAACTTTTATTTATTTAAATACTTTTAATAAATTTAAATTCATAATAAATACAAAACTTATAAATAAATCTGTAAGCCCTATTTTCAATAGCTCAGGACACATTTTTCAATAGTTAGTCTTTTTGTAACAGTCATTGTTTGTTCTTCATCAGATTAACCTTATTGAAAAATCAGCCCAGTATTTTTGAATGTATCTTTTTTTTCATATATCTACACTGTCTTGTCTCGATAAACCCTATTTTTCATTTATTTTTATAACTTAAATTATTTTAGGAAAATGTCATGATGATCAAGCGGTTAAGAAGCCCGTTTCTCATACATAAAGTGGTGTCAAATGCAGGCTAGCTCCAATGTGACTTTTTCAATTCATATGTACTTTCGCAAGTTTATGTAAGACATCAATGAAGGAAACAGTGTGAGGAAACCTGTACTTATCAAAATGGCTAATCCGCCGCTGATCAAGCCTCGTGCTTTCTCTGTCAGAGAAGAGACCTTTGCAAAGCAGTTTGACATTAATAGGCTCATATTAGAATAGAATAGAATATACGTTTATTTGCAAATATGGGAACACAGTAGTTGTTATAAATATTGTTGTGCCTCGGAAAGCACGTAAAGCCGTTGGTCCCGGCTGTCATTTGTAGATCTTTGACAGTCGTTACTGTTAGTCAGAAGCCAGAAAGTCTGACAACCTGTCTTACCAATAGTATCGTATTACCCATTACTGAGTTGTGGAGGTCTGATAGGCAGTCGCTCCATGTAAAATACTGATATTCAGCTGCATCCGGTTCGACTGGAAGCTGACCCCAACATAGTTGGGAAAAGGCTAGGCAGATGATGAATAGTTGTTATAAATCGAAATCAGTTCAGCCATATTTTACCATTCGGCATGCAAATATTTACAAAATTATGTTAATGTTACACTACATGAAATCCACAAGTTTCCTTACACAACGGTGTCTAATATATTGGCTGAGTCCGCTGTCTGTTATCTCTGTTTATGTTCGATGCACGCGCGGCGAGTCGGAATATTTTGAGATATAGCCGCCCGTACCACACATTATGTAGCTAATGTTGCTACGTTACTATGAAGTGGGGGGATTGTTTTACCATGTACATTTGTTAGGATACTTCTGCAGTGCTGTTCTGAGAAAATCTTAATGGGGTAAATGAGCTTGAAGTGGGCCGTAAGTAGTGTATGGAGCGTTTTGACTGCCTTGTTGCTCTCTTATTGGTATGCACGACTGTTGAGCGTGGGGTCCTGGGTTCCATTCCTAGGTCGGCCAAGTATTTTTGGGGTTTTTCCATTAGGAATTTCTTAGTAACAGCACGGAGGTTGGAAGTTGGTGGTGTCACAGTCCCGTGTCTCGGAAAGCATGTAATGCCGTTGGTCCTGCGCCTAATCTCTACGGTCGTGTCGGAATGCCGTCTTATCGAACTAAGAGTTTGGGAAGAGGGAGGCAAGCACTGGTGTCTGCGCACACATTTGTGCACTGTGTAATATCTCCCGCGTACTTGTCTTGTCTTGTCTCCATTAAGATTATAAAAATCGGTCTTTAAAATTTATACATACAGTGTAGGTTAGATTTTGCCCGAAACTTCGTCGTACTCTAGAATTAAGAAATAATTCAAAATCATTTCACGGGATCACTAAAACACAATCGTGGAACACAAATGGAGGTATTTTGGGAAGGTCACGGAAAGAGGCTTTTAAAATTTTCTTTTGAACGTATTTGTCTGAGCCGCCCTGTATAGGTAAGTACATAATTCCCAACTAAATAGGTAATCTTTACTTAGATCTTTTGTCGTGGCAATAAGGGTCAATTTAATGACTATAGAATTCCCTTTTAATAATGGAAAAAGGAAGTTATATCGTTAAACAAACTCTTTCATCTCTTAATTCGTTTTATGTGTAAAGTAATATAAGCGTTTAATGTACTTGTGCCAAAGACTTACTGTTGCTAATCCAACTAGAAGTGGCAAAATAATTATTTGACTACATACACGAATAATAATGTTGTTGAAAGAGCATTTTTTTTTATAGGCGGGAAATCATCAAGTAACTTCCCCCGCCCTGGGCGGGGCGGGAGGGAGTGTCAGACTTTTACTGACTAAAACCCGTCTATGTTCCTTTCATGTGCCCTTTGCGTTCCGGGGGCGCGGTATCTCTTTCGAACAACCCGCAGCCCCGGCAGGCATCGGCCCTCAGTGGCCCCATCCAAGTTTGCTGACATCTCTTTGAGGCGCGCGTGGAACACGAACGCGCCGTCGACACGGTCTGTCGCTAGTGAACGTACGGACGGTGAGCTACCCATTGCTCACCGTCCACAGACACGCGTCTACGGTGGCCGGGAGTCGTCTCGCGGCTTCCGACGCCCGGAGCGTCTACCGCGGCGGTTGAAAGAGCATGACATCTTTAGTTAAGTATTTTATTTCTGTGTATCAATTGAGAAAATGTTGATACTTCCAAGTGACTTTTTTGTTTGGTAGACTTTTTTGTTACTGTTATGACAATTAATATAAATAAAAATGGATGGAAAAATGTGTTGCTAAGCGCTAGACTTGAGAACAGGAGCGAGAACTAATTACAAGGTTTGTGTGACAGGTTCTTTGTAGAAAATTCGACAATTTGCACCCGGGGCAGCTGGTTCGCTACTTGAAAATGTTGTAGTCATTATTGTCACTTCTTCATAAGGTAAAAGTACACACGCTCACAGTACGTTTAATTAATTCAGATAAACTTAAAGTGACATCATAATTATCCATTACCTAAAACCATTGGACCTTTTACAGACACACATACACACGCCTGTATTTCTCAAAGGGTTAGGCAGAGATGTTATAATGTGCACCTTACCACTGTGTACCTTTTAAAAATACCTACATATTTTATTCATCACACGCCATATACCGCATCCAGCAAGCAAATAAATCCCCGCTGCTTATTGAGCACTCAAGAAAAGGTTCAAGCCGAAGTGAAAACAGGGCACGCAACGTGCAACACGCTAACACGCGACCACCGGCCAGCGTGATCAAGCTATCACGCGACCGCCGCCCAGCGTGATCGCTTGATCGCGCTGCTGACACCACGTGATATTGTGTGGCGGAAATAATGAGAGGAAAACTATTAAAGTGCCTGAAAATAGAGCGGGAATATTGTATTTTCAAGTTTCGAACGTAGATGATTAAAAATTAGTTGCGAACTGTTTTAAGACATAGTTTTTATTGGTTAAATATTGTTTAGCAAAAGTTGCATAATATGTTGCTTGCAACATTTTGTTGTTGCAAGGTAAGTATACAGAAGTTAATGACAGTACATGTATCTACAAAAAAAATTGGTTATGAATCTACAAATCTATGTAGTTGTAATTTTTTGAATAAAAAAAAAACATAACTATATTCATAATGCAAGATCCACTTGCGCCTAAAACTTAATTAAGAGTTACTTAACGCGAGGTTAAATTTCAAATATTATATCACACACCCGAATTAAGCTCTTGGGTCGTAGCGCAATCTTATAAAGCCCTATAACCTTCATCAATTAACGGACTATTATATATAATGCTATTTTTTTACAATATGGACCAGTAGTTCCTGAGATTACGCGTTCAAACAAACAAACGCTTCAGCTCTATAACATAAAACATATAGTATTGGTTATGGGCCTGTGTTAACGACTAACTCGAAGTTAATACAATAACCCTAGTTACCACAAGCGAGCCTTAACACTGTTTATGAAAAAAGCAAAGCAGCTACATTACAAACAATTGAACACACACTACGTACTAAATCAGGTGGAATACCTACCACCATAATCTTTTACCGGGGCGCGTCGACAAAGCAAAGGACCGCTTATTTATAGGGCAATAACTGTTTCAGTAACGTTGCTTAAACCTTTAAAGCTATTCTGTTTTATATTAGCGTTTCATAAATTACCTTGTGAACGTGAATTTTTAACACTGGTAACGTTGGAGATATATGGAAATGTGATGCCAAGATTAAGATATGTGGTGCGGCATGCGGGCTGAAATTACGCGACGGATATTCGGTGTGCCTGGAATGATGTTTTTATTAACAGCTGATGAGAAAAGCCAGAATCTTGGAGAAATGATTTGTGTCCGGTTAATGGCAATAGGCTCGCTCCCACGACATGGGACCTAAAACATTCCGGCGGACTCTGCTTAAACCTTTGAGGAAAACAAGCTTGATAGTATGTATGAGAGAAGTCTTGATGGATCCGCCTCTCATACATGCGGTTATGGGTTCGAATCTGGGAAAGTACCAATGTGACATATTCAATTCATATAGGTATACTTTCTAAGTTTATCTTGGACATCACTGACATCGGTGAAAGAAAACATCGTGAGTTCCCTTGGACCTGTACAGTTAATATATGTCTGAAATCTCCTCTGCATTGAGCAAGCATGGAAATCAATGCTCGTGTCTTCTCTGTATCAGAAGAGACCTTTGCCTTAAAGTGAGACAATAATGTGACGGTATTACCTATTATTACCATGTAAAATTGGTCGCTAATTTGTTAAAGGATTTACTCTACAAGTGTATGTATGACTACCTCGTTAGCCTAGTGGTTCTAAGCGCTACTGCTACGTTAGGGGTCTTGGGTTCGATTCCCAAGTCGAGCAAAGTGTTATTGGGTTTTTCTATGAAATTCTCAGTAGCAGTTCGGAGTTAGGATGTGTGCCCAGTTAATGGCAATAGGCTCGCACCCTACTACATAGGACCTAATAAGACCTAAACATACCGGCGAACTGTGGGTGTACATTGATCTACCTCTGCCTAACCGTTCGGGAAATACAAGCTTGATGGTATGGTTTATGTATGCACCTGGATACATCGAATCGTAGTATTCTGCGCTAAATTAGGCGAAGTTTTTAAGTGTGTGTTGCTAGTCTAGGAGTGAAGTCTGGCCGTATTTCAGGGCAATGCGACAATTGTTTTATTACGAACTTTTTGAATACGTCTAGATTTTCTGCAGTAAGCTTACTTTTTCTACAAGACCATTAATTATCTTGTGTTATTTAGTGAAATTTTGTGAAGAAGGTGAAGTTTTAAAGAATGGCTTTTGATACCTAGATGCTAAAGTATTTTTGTTTCTCTGTGTGTTTCTATAAGAGCGCTAATCTCTAAAACTACCAGTGAAATCAGCCAAAATCTTTTTGCATATTATTATGATAGTCTAATTTTTGAAGAATAAGGGTTATAGAACATCACGCTACGATACACGAAAGCGGCACAGGTAACAAAGAAATAACTTAGCGTGAGTGAAAAAAACACGCGGACGAAGCCGCGGGCTAAATCTAGTATAATAACATTAACCCTAGTATCGCATCAGCCTCTAAGAGCAGTTGTCTGTCTTGATTGCTTTGTATTAGTCTACGGTCATTCTACACATACATACAATCACGCTTGTATTCCCCGAAGGATTAGGCAGAGGTGTACCAATGTACACCCGCAGTTCGCCGGTATGTCTACGGTCATGCTCTAAATGGCATACGTTAATACGTCATCACTCGATGTGATTTCGTGGAAATTCACATTAGAAATATATTTTACATAGTAGAGCTGTCATAGTAAATATTCAACCCACAATATTATGTGCCAGTTTTGTATCATATTACATTTTGTATAATTAAATGCTGCCAGCTCTTTGTGAGTTAACTAATGGTTTAATTTATAGTTAGATTCTATTTCAAAATATGAATCATTATTATAATATAATAATATTTTTCTATGATGATTGATAGAATATAATTATGTTGCATATAAGGCATAATAATCTAAATTTAAAAAATAAAATTCACTTATTCGACTTCTGACTAAACACGAAATCTGGGAAACTACTAAAACAAAGAAGCAGGTTAAGTACTTTATAGGTAGGAGATGTTAACTAAGAACAGATTTTGGGACAGGGCCGTCTTTCCGGGGCTGCGGGTTGTCCGGGGCTGCGGGTTGTCCGGGGCTGCGGGTTGTTCGAAAGAGATACCGCGCCCCCGGAACGCAAAGGGCACACGAAGGAACATAGATGGTTTTTAGTCAGTAAAAGTCTGACTCTCCCTCCCGCCCCGCCCAGGACGGGGGGGTCATTTGATGATTTCCCATCTCTAAAAAAAAAAAAAAAAAAGGGCCGTCTTTGACTTGTACGCGGGAAAATTCGCAGGAAAAAGCTAGATATTTTATAAAAAGCAACACTAACTTGTGCCCGCGACTTTTCCCGTGAGAAAGGCAAGTATTCCATATAGCATAGCCACTCAGTACATATACTCTTGATGTAGCTTTCTATCAACAAACAAAAAATTTACTCAATAACTTGCTGCTTGTAATATAGTTTACTAGCTTTTGCCCGCGACTTCGTCCGCGTGGATTAATAGTTCCCGTTCTCGGGGGATTTCCGGGATGAAAACTATCCTATGTCCTTTCTCGGGTCCCAGACTATATCTGTACCAAATTTCATTGAAATCGGTTCAGTGGTTTAGGCGTGAAGAAGAGACAGACAGACAGACAGACAGAGTTACTTTCGCATTTATAATATTAGTACGGATTAATTAGTTTAGACAATTACATTATTATTATTCCAACGTTGCTTACCATCAGAAAAAAAGCTAACAGAATATATTTTATATAAAACAAAATACAAAAAATATTGACATGAAAAAAATACGAACACAAATTCTTTTTCACCAATATGCAAAACCACACACAGGTATTAAACCAAAATGGACGACTCTCAAAGCTCTCTATCAACAAAACTAGTCCAAAAATCTATCTGTCGCCAACTTGTTTGCTTCACAAATATGGTGGCTCAAATAATAACCCCACACTTGCTAACGTAGTGTACTGAATAGACCCTAAATACAGTTAATCCTGCTTTATGAATTTGGAATCCATGATATTGCTACTGACCAGTGTCCATCGACGGTAAACTTGTAAAAGTAAACAGTTTACACGAATAGCAATATCATTTTAGGGTTAATATCAAACGCTGTAAGTTTTATTTGTGTATTTGATTAATGTTTATGTAATGACGATGATGTTGATGTTGTGATGTGGGTGTACATTGGTACACCTTTGCCTAACCCTTCGGGGAATATAGGCGTGATGGTTTATGTAGTGACCTGACCCTGTTAACAGTTCAATGTGTTTTTTTTTTATTCTATACATGTGTACTTTCTAATCACTCTTGGACATCACTGACATCGCTGGAGGAAAACATCGTGAGGAAACGTGGATTTATAATTTATTCATCATCATCATCAACATCTTATTATTAACTGAATAACGTCCACTGGACATAGGTCTCTCCTAGAGATAGCCACAATGACCGGTCATTAATTATTATTTAGAAATAGCCAATCTGCCTTCAGCAAGCGTTGTGATCAATGCTCAGTTCTCTATTTTAGAAGACGCCTTTTCCGTGCAGTGGGACAAAATTAGATTATTACATAATTATCTTCACATATGTAGTATTAAACAAAGTCGCTCCCGCTGTGTGTACGCTTAGATCTTTTAAACTACGCAACGGATTTGAAAGCTGATTTGATCAATAGATAGAGTGATTCAAGAGGAAGGTTTATACGTATATAACATCATGCTACGACCAACGGGAGCGGAGCAGTAACCAAAGACGTAACTGAACGCTATATAGCTAGTTTTATATATACAGGTTCCGTATATTCATTTTGAGCCACAGAACCCTAAAATATATTTAGACTTTTTTTTCTATCTGTTTCTCTTTTCCAACTGACTTTACTAGCGTCATTTTATACCAAAAACCTAGTCACATATTGGCTGCTAGTACAAATACACCGTCATGGTACGTACGTCAAAGCGCGCTTGCCGGATATTGGGTGGTTCACGGCTGTGACGACTTCCGATCGCTGTCGATGTTCATGCTAGGCGAACGACGGCTGTGTGTGTGATTTTATGTTGTGTGCAAAATATTATATGGGGGTTTTTAGTGCATTATAAGGTGGGGCAAAGTTGTTTCAAAAGAGTTCAGTTGCAGGCTTTTCTTTTGTGTTACTGACAGCGCGCTGCGTACAAACGCTTATATTCTAGTCTATTTTAGGCAATAAGTATAGAGTTAGGCCAATTTTGTAACTCAGTAGTTAACTATAATTAGTAATTGCCTCGTTGGCGTAGTTGTTGTAAGCGCGACTGCTACGCTAGAGGACTTGGGTTCGAATCCCAGGTCGAGCAAAAATTGTTATTGGGGTTTTCTATGAAATTCTTAGTAGCAGCTCGGAGTTAGGATTTGTGCCCGGTTAATGGCAATAGGCTCGTCTCCTATTACATGGGACCTAAACATACCGGCGAACTGTGGGTGTACATTGGTACAGCTCTGCCTAACCCTTTGGAGAATACAGGCGTGATGGTGAGTATGTAACTATAATTTGTAATTTCTCGATAGCAGCCCGGAGATTGAAAGCTGGTCGTGTGACGTTCACGTTGCTCTCCCCGATTGTGTCGAATTACCGTCTCATTGGATTAGGAAAGTGAAGGAAGCTGAAGTGCACTTGTGTTTGCGCGCACACTTGTGCACTATAATATCTTCTGCGTACTTAGCATGTATCCACTGAGTTTAGAAATCGGTCTACAGAATATTATTAGTACACCCATACCCATGTGTATTATTATTAGTTTCCCTTCAAATACTTTATTTCAAAATGATGCACTGTAAACATAAAAGAAACTTTTGTAAGTCACCTGGACTTAGAAAAGGACTTACAACTTTTTCCTTTCGATATTTTCCTTAACATTAATCTATAAACTATCACTATTCCAATCACAAAAACACCACCGACTTGAAAATTGAAAATATATTTTTCTACATTTTTACTGTTTCAAACCATTTGCCGATCAACTGTTACTATGATGACGTAATCATGCGTATAAAAATCAACAGCGGTCTAATCGAGCGTGGCAACTTATTGCTGGGAAGTTGATCACTATCCACGAGTTATTAGCCCGAGCGTTTTTAATATTGGCGATTGACTGCACTTTGTGATATACAGGTCGTTAAGTGAGGCAACATGTTGGCTGGCTTGTCGAATTTAAATTAGTATCCGTTAAAAGAGACGTAGACAAAACAAATGCAAAGCAGCATTGCTGTGCTCCGGTTTGAAGGGTTTGGGTGCCGGTGAAATCACAGGTACATAAGACATTTCAATTTTGTCTCTGGAATGGCAACGCATTTGCAAGGCCTCTGTACTTATTGCAGATGTCCTTATGCAGATGTGATCACTTAATATTAGGTGGGCCGACGGGTTGAAATGCAAATAATGAAATATGCCAACAACTTTCAATCTCCTCCAATAATACTACCCCACATGAGAGCTGAACCCAGGAACGCGCGTTCAGCAGTTCTTCTTCTTAGCGTTTCGATGACAAACGATATAAGAGGTATTATATTGTTGCGGCCCAGAAAGCAGTTACAGTAGAGCTTGTGACCTCGGCATCCACGTCACGTATCAAGATAATTTTAACATCGACCAAGATTTTTACCAATACTGAAATCTTTCGTTCTTTTTATTTAATTTAAACTATTAACAAAAAAAGTGTGATACAGTCGGCTACAAGATATAGTTTTAACAAATTCAAAAATGTCTCGGGCATCCTAGCTTGATATAGGTATCACAATCCACCAACTTCCACCAATAACCACCAACAATCCACCATTTACCCTCATACAGTAGGCTGTATGAGGGTAAATGGTGGATTGTCCATCCTTTCTACCAGTGTGTATTTTAATGTAAATGCGTCCATTGATTGCAAGAACTTTTGTACCTATGCTTTGAACGGGATATCATGGGGTTTCAATTGGAATCGTGGACCGATGTAAGTAATTACAAAGTATTTAGTCGGGAGTATGTCCCGAGGGTATTTATTAAGGAGTCTGCCCAATAGAACGTATCATATAATATCGGTGTTATTTTTTTAAAGATGGGCGTCCTGAGTCATTGAATGACTTCGTCCGGTTTGGGCGGACTGGAAGGGATTACCAGGCTCTTACTGACTAAAACTCATCCGTGTTCTTTCTAACGCGTCTTGCGTTCCAGGGCTGCGGTGACTGTTTCGAACAAATTCCGCAGCTCTGGCAGACAATGACCGTGCTAGGAACTCGTCAGGCAAAAAAAACATCGGATAAGTATGAGACTTTACCCAATAGACCGTTCCGTCAACGACCAATACCGTCGCGTGGCATGCCCGGAGCGTCGAGCATTGTCTTTTAATATGCTGTTGATTCATTATAGTAATTATTGTACTCGATATAAACATAGTTCGGTGTAATGTGTAGACTCCTTTAATTTGTTATGTTAATTATTTACAGTTCATTTTAATAATCTGGTCGTGTAATTAACAGTATGTACAAATAGAGTGTGTTGGAGCTTGTATTTGGAAGGGTGAAATTGTTGTAGGTACTTTAAATAGACCAGCTTTCTTACTTTCCTACTATAGGGCAAAAGAAGCTTGAAGAAACCTGGATTTATTATTAACTATCTTTTGCCCATGACTTCGTCCACATAAATGTCGTTTCTAGCAGAGGAAGTCGCGAATTAAAAAGTGACCTATATACTTTCTTGGGATACAAGAGTTCCCCAAGAATCAAAATCGGTTCAGTGGTTTAGTCGTGCAAGCGTGACAGAGTTACTTTTGCATTTAGAATATTATTAATATAGTTATGGGTCTGCAATCGCCAATTCGCCTCGAACAAGCGTGGTGATCACTGTCCGTGCCACCTCTGCATGAGAAGACGCATTTGCCGTGCAGTGGGACAATAACATACTGATATTATTATCCATTTATTCATTTACAATACAATTTGATACATTTTTAAATATAAGTATAAAAAAAAAACATTTAAAAATATAAAAAAATAATAGGCCACCGGCGTCGGGAACAGGGTCCAAGCCACCGGTGGTCAGGGCTCCTGAGAAAGGAATCTCCTAACGATACGCGCCGTGTCTAGGAGTACCGCTTTCTGAATCAAGCCCTTGATCCAACCGCCCAACGAGAGCCTCCTCAGGTGTTGGTCGAGGCTCTTGGCTATTATGCCATTGGCCGTCACGACTATCGGCACAATGATTGCCGTATTCACATCCCACATGTCGACAACCTCGCGAGCCAGATCAAGATACTTAATTTGTTTATCTTTCCCAGCTTTCACGAGGTTCTAGGTTATATTATTATTATTACTATCATAAACATACCTCAATAAAATATATAGATAATAGCTGTCACGATTTAAGGATTAGCATAAATTCGAAAAAGAATGTGTAATATTTTCTTAACGTAAGCAAGAAAATAAATATGAAGCAAGAATGGTATCGTCTAAAATCATAATCCTTTACTACCTCCCCGGGCGAATACATAAAACGCTTCAGCTTTCGCTATAATTTGATTCTGTATTATCGAAATTGGGTCATACACGAATGGGGTTTTAAAAAAGATGTTCCGTAGATATTATTGTTATTTTAAACTAAGATGCCATGCATAAGTGCATAGTATAATACAAAGATGCTTCAAGCCGTCTGTATGCTTCGATCTTTTAAACTACGCAACAAATTTTAATGTGGTTTTCATTAATAGATAAAGTGATCCCAAAGGAAGGTTTTCACGTATAGGACATCGCGCTACGGTTTAAAAGAGCCGAGCAGTAACCAAAGACGAAGCTGAATGCGGGTGACACCGCGGGGTATATACCTACCTAGTACGTAATATAAGAATCACTAAAACTGGGCTACGATGTCATAGATTATTGAATTATAAACTTTCGGGTCAGTACCTATAGAGAATAGAAAATAATAAATAGGTCAGAATAGTACAATTTGAGTAGTAATAGAGCTCTTATATTATCATACTACCATAACTATTTCTACCGCAAAGCAGCGTTGCTTGATATTTTAAATATAATTTGAATTGTTATTTATTATATTTAACTTATTATGACGTGCACGACTTGTTACATTGATCTCACATTGTACCCGTAGATTCAACATAAAAAAAGTAAACTAATATTAAATAGATTTTATTCACAGTTTCTTGCTCGTTCTTCTCCACAGAAAACCAACCGTTTGGAACTAGCAACTACTTTCTTACTGACAATTCAAAGTGCTAGGGTTCCCGGGTTCGATTCCCAGGTCGAGCAAAAAGTGTTATTGAGTTTTTCTATGAAATTCTCAGTAGCAGCTTAGAGTTTGGATTTGTGCCCGTTTAATGGCAATAGGCTCGCCCCCTATTACATGGGACCTAAATATACCGGCGAACTGTGGATGTGCGTTGGTACACCTCTGCCTAACCCTTCGGGGAATACAGGCGTGGTGGTAATTCAAAGTGCCTGTAAATGGTTTATTTTGTATAAATGATTTGAACTTGACTTTGGGCGTCGGACAGTCGGTTACAAAATTAATTTTATGAATTAATTAATTTGTAGTAGGTTGGTACTGGAGGAGGGTGGAAGGTTTCAACTGTAAGAAATAAGTATGATAGGTACGTGTGATAGATTTTAGTGGGAAGAATTTAAAAGATTCTGCGGTTATTTCCCCTACTGCGATTTTATTAGATGGCGTGGTATTATGTGTGGTGTGAGTGATTTTATCGTGATTCCGGACGTTGTTATTCTCATTAATCCTGTTATAATAAATATAAATATTTTTTTAAATGTTTTAATAAAAACAATAATATTTAAAAATATACCATGTTTTTGTTTTTATTAACCCACCGGCGTCGGGGCCAAGCCACCGGGGTCAGGGCTCCTGAGAAAGGAATCTCCTAACAATATGCGCCGTGTCTAGGAGTACTGCTTTCTGAGTTAAACCAAACCCAATCCAACCGCCACTGGCCGCCACCGCCTGTTTATGAATCCAACCGCCTAAAGAGAGCTTCCTTAGGTGTTGGTCCAGGTTCGTGGCTATTATGCCATTGGCCCTCACGACTACCGGTAGTAGGTAGGTATATTATTATTATGCCAACCAACTGAGAAACAAACGAGTATAATATGTATTTTTCAATATTCCTTTTAAACTATTAAACATTATAATATATCTTACAATCCAGTTGCGTATCACCAAAAATAATAAATAAGCAATAAAACCCGCTGATGGTCAACTTTTCTTACAATTTACGATTCGACTCGCAAATTACGCAATTTACGTTTACGCATGGCAATACTCGTAATAAACATTACGACTTGAGTGTCAATTTTGTGAATTGACACCACTTTGCAAATTGCAAAGTAGCGCTTAATGACTGTGAATACCATTTTAAACAAATAAAACTGTTTTTGATAGACCCGTTAATGTACAGGGGCCAATTCTAGGAAATTTTACGAACGGTTAAATTTTAATCTGGCTCTCTGTCAAAACTGCCTCTATTTTAGCTACATTGGAATAAGTTTTTGTCGTTGACTATCGCTGCGATGATAATTGCTACTTGAAGAATCTGTTCTTTTTCCTTACTATTTTTTAAAGATTACTGAGGTATTGGCGGATTTAGTGAAATAAACAATCTCTCAATTCTGGTTGAAAATTTAATGTGTCAAAGTCATAACCGTTCAACATCATTCAAAAATAGTGATACCAGATATAAATATAGATATATAGATTAACCCTCGAAATCTAGTATGGATTTCGAGTTTTATTACGGGAATACTGTTAAATAATTTGTTATTTTTTTCCGTCAGCCGAAGAAATGGATGGAAATTTAGCGTCTACCTCATAGCATAAACATCCAAAATGAGTTTCTATTCGGCTTATTAAGCCAGAGCCTCTACAGGACTGTCCTATTGAACTTCGAAGTTTAAAATATCGATATAGGTAGGTACTGTATTCATAAATTTTAAAAGTACTGTTTACATGAATCACCTAAATCAATCAATTAAATAATTCGTTATAACCAATTAAAAATACCATCACGCCTGTATTCCCCGAAGGGTTAGGCAGAGGTGTACCAATGTATGTACACCCACAGTTCGCCGACAAAACAAACACAACAAACTAATTATTATTTGTATAACAAATTATTTGACTGAAAATAATCTTAATGGCGACGTACGGAACTTCGAAAGACTGTCATACTGAATTCCAGTTCTCACGTAAACATTATTTCACAACCATAAAATACAGCCCTCCGATCCATATTACATTCAACGCCACTAACTAATAGACCCAAAACGATATTCATCATAGCACAAAGCTCCACAAAATGCTTTCAAAATAGCAGCACACCAACAAGCCGTCTCGAAGGAACGCAGTCGGAAAGACAACAAATTGTAATTTGTATGATAATGAAGAAGAAACATGGGTGGCGTGACGGGGAACGCTTAGCGATCGCTTTATCGTCCCTTGTCATGATTCAATGACTTTATTTTTTGAAAATTCAAAGTGACTATGTCATTTTGTTGAATTTTTGATCTTGATTGTGGTATAATGGGGCATTTGTCTGTAATAGGAAAATGTCTGTTCAACAACGCGAATTTTGAAAAATGTGTAAGTACTGGGCAAAAAAATGTACACTTCTTAATTGGTGAACTTCTCATAAAGGGTACTTCTTACAAAGGGCAGTACTTAAAATGCGAATACTTATTGACCCGTTTCTGAAGTTTGACGAAAGATGGCGTTACATAAAACAAAGTATTGATTTAATTTTGATGTTGATAAACTAAAATATTTTTTTAATGTAAATAAATTATTTATTTATTTGAATTAGTAAGCAATATTTGCCTAGGCTTCCCTGTTAAGCAAATAAACCCTTCACCACTGGACAACTTAAGGTACACGGCAATATGGGCCTGGCTCCAAAAAAAACCTTCAAATAAAAAAGATAGTTTACCTTCAACAAACCCTAGGGACTAAGTCAGTACAAGTCAATGAATATTAACTTGTTATAAAGTTTAACATTATTTACAGGACGCTTTTTAAAAGGTATTTTTCTCGGAGCTGTACTAATTTGATTGTAATTAAGCTTGTTACTTAGTGGTCCCCTGACAGTTTAACTTTTCTTGAGCTTCGAGGTCGCGTCGCTTGACAACATCCTTTGGATAGTTATAAGTGATAGTATCTTTTATATCGAGTTAAAGTTTACTGCTTAATGAATTATTTATACTAATAACAAATGCCTACATTTTTGACATCGATTTTCGCTGAAATAAGATTACGATAAGATGTTTAACGTTTTTACTTAAGAAAATTGGCCTTCAAGTTTTACACAAAATGACTACGTCTGATTTACGATACTATTAAATAATTTTTGTCTATCGTGTCCTAATCATACCTACTAAGTTCTGCCCATGACTTCGCGAACGAAGCCGAGGTATAAATAAAAAGTACGCATAATAAAGTCAAGTTCATAAAGAAAAAATAAAATAAAGGCACAACGAGGCATCCCTCCCCATTACCTTATTTCCAATAAATTCAATAAAACCTTACAAAAATAAGGGGGAAAATGGAAAATGTCACAATGGGTTCTGCACGTGTGAATTCTATAATCGGGTTCTCATGTCACTTTGTAATGAGTTTATTTTCAGGGCTGGAAAAGATAAAAGGCTTCGAGTTTCGATATTGAAAGGTCTGAATTAAGGTTCGTGGGAAACTCACTCACGTTTTTGCGATGTAAAAATGTCTAATATATTCGAGCCTAAAACGATTTTGATCGTTATCTTTGGTGCGCGAAAAAGGAGGGAACTAAGATCAAGTTTGTGTTATAGTTTGGGTTAACATATTTTTGTGTTGTTTTAACTCTTTTAGTTTTATTTATTTAAACATACCAATTTAGACTTAATGCTATAGGCATTCTCTACCAGTCAAGCAAAGGTGGTAAATAAATGACAAGCCAAGTGCAAATTATTGTACATAAAAAATGATTGAATTACATAAATGATTTGAAATGTACACGAATAAAAAATAATATATTTTTGTTTATGAAAGGATAGAATATATTTATTTACGTGCAAATAAAAATGTACGAATTTAGTTTTTTTCTAGTTGAATATTGCCATTTTTACTTTTGCCAACTCTCTCCAAAACTCCATTTTTTTTTTACTATTCTGTAATATTTCAGTAACACTATTGTCTACTAAAAGACCAGTAAAGTCATTTCTCTACACAACATTACACAGACTTTTAAACAAAAATTTCTCCCGTCAAACTCGCCCGACCCTACGACACATTTTTTCATCAGCAACGTTAAACAGAAACTCACACCACAACACGTACACACACATAAACATCCAAATACCCGCCACATTCATATTCCACTCGCCACACAGTAATTCGTTCTGAGATGAACGCCGTGTCGTCTCCTGTCATTTCCCTGCTCGACCAGGGGACTGAGAGACAGATATTATTGCGCCGGGGTGATTATGACCCGTTATGAGATAGCCAGAGGATTTTGTTAGATAAAAGGCCTGTTTAATGTTGTGTTAGGTTTTTGTCTCGTGGGTTACTCGTATGGTAACGCTGACAATGAGAAACAAAAGGGTTTATGTTTTAATGTGTGAGTTTTAATTTTGTTTTTTTTGTGCTGTGTTCTTATATGGGGTTAATGTTTTGTATGAGTTTTAAGTAAATTGTAGTGATTTGTTGGTTCTGCTAAAAGATATCTTCTGTAAAAATCCTTTCGTAAATTTAGGTGAAGTGAGTTTAAGGTCAGCTGTCAATTCCCAGCATGAGACGGTTTATTCTGTATTAATCACTCTCGATGAATTTAGGTAAAGTAGGCTGCCTATTTCTAAGCAGTTGAAGGTCAATTCTCGTAATTATAAACGTTCAAAATCTAATCGTAATCTCCTTCCAGCGATATTCAACGATAAAATTTTGTTTAAAATTTGTGTTAACATTTATAAAATGGTTTTGAAAAGTTTTTAAAATTGCCCTCTAGTGGAAGTACACCTTCAGCTCTCTTTACCAAAATTTACCGAGAGAGATTTACAAAATACCACTACAGGTGTTTAGCTTTGAATACAGGCATAATTTATTTAACTGTTCCAATCTCTGTGACAAGATAAAAAGAGTTTAAAAAGATGTCTTATTTAAAAGACTAAGGATGGAGTTATTTGCCCATTCTTCTCCATACGAAACTAACTTTTGGAATGGATTATAGATTTTATTTTTTCTTGTTAATAATTACCTTCAAGAGTTCCTATTAATGGTCAAATTAAAATACAGATTTGTCTTTGACTTCGATAAGCTTCAGTAAGAACTAACTTTTGTAACTGCCTGGTTATACCACAATTACATTAATAAATACAAAAAGTATTAGAATTTAAAAAAAGCAAATCATTTATTATTTATTTTTATTTATTTAGAATATAATTGTGGATGTATGGATGAAGAGGAAGAGGGAGGCCAAAGAAAAGATGGATGGATTGTGTGAAGAATGATATGAAAAAGAAAGGAGTCAGTGACAACATGACGGTTGACAGGTTGGCATGGAAGAAGAAGACATGTTGCGCCGACCCTAAGTAACATGGAATAAGGGCAGGAAGATGATGATGATGATTTATAATTTATTTAATTTTATTTAAAAAATACTTGATACACGTTTTGACTCGCAATTCAATCAACATCTTGAGTACCTACATTTGAACGGCATTGTACACCATTTGTAACTGCTCAGTTTTCCTGTACCCAATCCCAACCATTCCTCAACGAGATCTCAACCGTTGCCTGAGCAATAAAAACAAATAATAATCTATTAATCAAGCAAGAAGCATAGTCGAGCAATAAAATGGGGGCGTCGGGCGTGAAATTAATAAATCCATTATAACACAATGTTCAGCGGTAGCTTTTTCTGTCCGCGACAACGTCGGATTTATTGCGAGTAGGAGGGTGTGGCCGCGGGTTTATACTATGCGAGTGGCGAATTTTGGGGTTAGATTCTTTTTTAAAGATAGTTTTGGCGGTTGATATTTTTTATTAAAGTTGGATGAGCTATGAAAGAGCGTGCAATGCTTTTATTACTTACTAAGTTATGCCTGCGACTTTGTTAATATATCACGTGTACCATAAAACGTAACCTAAGATACTTGACAATAGTGTAGCTTTTTACAGGTGAAAGAATTTTTGTAATCGCACTAGTGGTTGCAGAGATTACGTCTTACAAAGAAACAAATAATTTTACCTCTTCATGATATAAATAATACCTATTAGAAAAAAATTGTACGTGGCTTTTTGTACGTGACAACTGCAAAAATTATGACGTTTTGAATGAGTTTCTGAATTGAGACAGCATGCCTCTTATGAAAAAAAAAAAAACAGAAGACATACACTAATTTTTTCTTAAACCAAAAATCTGAAACAAATCTAGCCTTAAACAAGAATTTCAAAACAAAACATACAAGATAAATCCAATCTAAATTACAAACATTTATAATTAGAAAACCGCGCATTCAATTCTTTTAAATTTAATTTCTCTCTAACGAATTTAACTCGCCACACAAACGAACAATACGTGATATAATTAATCTGCGCACATCTAATGAACCGACCCTCGTCAGCAAAATAAACAGTGAATGAAGCTAGAAACAAAATGATGGCTACATACAATGTAGCGTCCGCGGAAAAAGGATAATGTAACTGAGTCGTCGCTATGTGGGAGAAGCTCAGAGTCGGTACACATTAGACAGAGCCGACAGATCGTTCAGGGGCAAAATGTCCAATTTTCAAAATGTCCAACGGTGTCAAAATGTCTAAATACCCAAAATGTCCAAATCTCAAAATGTCCAACGGTCGATTTACTGAGACAATAGAAGTGTTGGATGCATATTGGCATTATGGATTTTAATAGTACTTTAAAGACTGGCTGGTTTAGCCATATCCAATCTTTTTATATTGATATATATTCAAGGTCTTTTTTTTGCGCTGTGGAAATCTTCATGGACTTTTTGTGACGGAGGGACATGCTGGAGTGTTCCACCTCTGCCCATGGCCGGGGGTGCGGGATTCGCATAAGCATTCAGTGGATAAAGCGCCCGCCTCTCATACGTAAGCTTTTGATTCAAGGACTAATATGACTGTTTCAATTCATATCTACTTTCTAAGTTTATGTTGGACATTACTGCTGTAAAATTGGACTCTAATACATCGATAAAATAAGATATTACATTTACTTCAACACGGTACTTATCAATATCAATTTTTCTAAAAGAATTTACACTAATGCATTGAGATCTCACCATACTGCGATAGATTGTAGTGTGCAATAACACATAGGATATTTAGAAAAATATACGGTTCCCGTGGCATAATATATCAAAGACGCAAACGAAGTCGCGGGCAGTAGCTAGTAAAATATAAACAATTCAACATGGCTATTAAGCATTATCTGACCTAACGGTCTTTACTGTAGAAAATTTTCTTCATGAATTTAAGTGGAGTGAGCTTTAGCTAATAGTGCTACACTGTAAAATCTTCATCTGTGAATTAAGGTGAAGTAAGATGACATCACTGCTTACCCCAAAATCACATCACCTTACTTCGCCAAAACAGATTTTAACATACCAGACCAGCTGTAATCAAAAAAGTTACATAAACTGTGTCATTATCACCTTATAAGACTAAACAAACCAATAAAGATTTTAATTTATGTCCAACTATAATCCCTTGTAATCGAAATGTACCCAAGCTTTAAGAAGAAAACATTGTTTTCTTGGTCCCTCGGCCTTTGTCGGGGTATATTGGCTGCTTATTAGTGTTTATCACCTCCAAAACCAATTAAGTGAAACAGGTGCAGGCAACTTGTCACTACTGGGACTGTTGCGATTATTAAACCCGACACGTTACTGTTATAATAGATTTGGGGCACTCCGGGACCTTAGTCGGTATTGCTTGGAATTACCTCCTTAGAAGGAATTATGGGGTACAAATGAGAAAATAAGCTGTATATCTGAATTAATACGTAATGGATAAGCAAAAATACTGGCCTATAATTGTTCCACAGCAGGGCAAAAGCCGCTTCTCATGTGTAAAAGATCTTACATAAAGCTTAAAGCTATAGTACAGCTATGGACCCTGTAAGGGGAAAATAGGGTCTATAACTGTACTTCAGCCCTGTTGCTACGCCCTGTGTTGTATGTTCTATAGATAACTTTGTTAGACAGATAGATGATATACATATAGATCTATCTAGCTGCCTCGGTAGCCTAGTGGCCATAAGCGCGACTGCTACGCTAGAGGTCTTGGGTTCGATTCTCAGGTCGAGCAAAAATTGTTATTGGGTTTTTCTATGAAATTCTCAGTAGCAGCTCGGAGTTAGGATTCGTGCCCGGTTACTGGCAATAGGCTCGCCCCCTATTACATGGGACCTAAACATACCGGCGAACTGTGGGTGTATATTGGTACACCTCTGCCTAACCCTTCGGGGAATACAGGCGTGATTGTATGTATCTATCTAGCGTGTAGAAAGACGTAAAACATACAACAAAACTCACTATACAAACACACGAAGAATAAAACCAAAGATCCAATTACGCGATACAATAACTTTTCGAACCCAGTTACGTAAATTAACAACCAATTGCACCGAACAATACAAATGTTCTCAAAGTCTACGCTGCATGCAATTTCAGTAACAAATTTTGATATCCAAATAGCCAATCTCACCCGTATCTTCGTAAGATGGTACCAATTAATTGGTATTCGATTAAATCTCCAATCTGTTTCTATGCTATGGTATCTCGAGCCCGAATGAGATACAAAATTGGATTTGTACTGCAATATCTATTCGACGGCTGTTCTATTATGGAGCTATAACTTAATAAGACCTTACTCCCCGAGGAAGGTGTCTTTAAAGATCTTCCCAATAGACTTATTATAATATTTTGTGGAGGTCTGCAATTGTGCCGTGCAGACCCTAAAACGCAGTTAAAGGTTTTTTGTAGATCACCGTGTTCAATAAGGTTCCATATTCATTAAAAAAAAACAAAATACCTTTTACTGCGTCTTAGAGTCCGCACGGCAGAATTATGGTGGCTACTAATTTACTATTTTGCCGTTAACATTTTTTTCTGACTCGAAGGACCAAATAAAATTTGTCAAAGAGATTTATTGTATGAACATTGGTGAAATGGCAACTTGTTTAAACAGTTTATTGTAGGAATTAGTTGAACATGTTGGTAAACGAATTGGTGATAGCGGGAATTTATGAGTAGGCAACATTGCTGTTCGATTTTATTACTGCAGTACTATTTTGTTAGTCGCTTAATTTAAGTGTAGTAAGCTGCCAATCTTTCGCATTAGGAGGGATGAGAACTCACATCAAACTTATGTCATCAAGGGAGATTTTTATGGAATACACCGGCTGCTTTATAAGATAAAATTTAGGATGGACTAAATTGACAGAAATAACTCGACATAATCTGAAAATCGAATTTCCGTAATTAAAATATTCAAAATTTAGTCCTAATCTCATCTCAGCATCAATCAATGTACAAAACTTGCTAATAATCTTCAATTTTCAATTTACTTACGCAAAGAGATATTTTTAACAAATTAAGATAGACAATAGAATTCGAACGTTATTACGTTATATACGTTTAAAAAAATCGAGTATTTCCCCTCTTTACATCGCACAAAAATATTGTTATTATGGTGTGCACACTCACACCCCACGAATACGTTCAATCCAAGAACATTTCTAAAAATCAGAACACAATTGAATTGTAAAAATGGAGGAAATAGAATAAGCCATGGAATGAAGCGGCGTGAAAAATGAAAATTGTTAGATGAAGCAGACAAAATGGTATTATCGATGTTATTGGGTCCACTTATAATATTTTTTATTTGGAAGTGTTTTTATACTTGCTTCCTAAAACTTTAATGGTGAGGCTCTTTAGAACGGTCAGATCCGCAGTATTGGTAACCGGTGTGCTTGTATGAGCAGATGTATGAATGCGGATGAGGCGAAAGGAGTATGTAAAGATCGTAGCAGGTGGAGTTATGTGGTTTCTGCCGACCCCCATGGGAAAAAGGCGTGAGTTTATGTATGTATGTATGATGCATCCTTATAATTTTACTATTTTTTTATTTGCTAGTTTCTTTGTTACGGTACCTATTAAATATTGTGAAATACATATATTGTGTAGATACGAGTTTTTGTCTCATACGTACTCTATTATAATTGAACTTATGAATCCAGGTACTTGATCCGGGTCTAGTTGTTTGCGTAAGTGAGATTGTATGTTTGTAAACGCACCTGGGTGAATATCCCAGGCGCTAATTTTACGTGTCCACGTTGAGAATCATGGTGTAAAATGATGGGATGTTTCTCATATTTTTTTATAGTGAACTACTTAACTTATTCCAATTAGGGCCACATTTTTTTTTAAAAATAGGCTTACCTATGGAAGCTAGGAAAAATAAATAACTTTAAAATTCAAGTTTGGTGGCTTGTCCTAGCTCCATTTTTTGATATAAATGTATTTACCAAAGTAACAATTTAAAGTGAAGTAAAAAACAAATCATTTCATTGGTATATGCATAAGACACACTATCTAAAAACAACTAAACCATATTATAAAATTGATTTTAAAAGCACAGGATACTCGATTCGAGTTTGTCCTAGCAAAAATCATAATTTTGGTAGCACTTTTTCAATTTACATTAGCATGAAGATTTGTGCGTGTGCGATCAATCGCGTTTTATATTCTGTATTTCTCATTCGTACGCGGGTAGTTGCGCGTAGCAGGTGTGTGCTTAGTGCTGTGATTTCTCGCCAATAACTTAAGTATCATCTTGGGTCGAACAGGGGACAAGATATTTTCAATTTTGGTGGATCGATTTGCTGGTGATTTTTAAGTGTTTTAATAGTAAGCTACGTATTGTAAGGTAGTGATTTGGGTAACTTATTTATCAGTGATATTTATTCTATTGTATCTTAATAACTATATTTTTTAAGATTTTTGTTATGCCTGGTTTCAATTTTGGTGGCTCAATTTTGGTGGCTTTGGTGGCGATTTTCGCCACCAAAATTGAAAATAAGCCACCAAATTTTAAGTATGTACTGTTTATATATTATTTTTACATATATAGGCACTACACATTACTTCTATTATTTATTTGCATACACAAAACTTAGTAGAATAATAATAATTAAATTAAAAACTATGTACAGTTAAAAATAAAAAAGAAAGGAAGGTCATAGCCCATAGGGCATCAAAAAACTCATCCGCATCGCTGTCAATGGGACATGTGCCCAGAAAGCTGGCAGCATTGCCACGTTGTATGGCAATGCTGATTCTTTGGCCCAAGAAAAGGCCAGCCCTCTGGTCACGTGAAGAATCGACCAGTCGCTTGGCTATATTGCGAAAAACTAGATGAGCGCTCGGTCCCCATGGCCCTAGTGTTTCAACCCCAAACGGCTCAAATATATACCTAACTTTCATGAAGGTTAATATATTTGCGCCGCTTGAGATTTTCGACACCAGACGCAGCCGCCCCAGCACAGCACGTCGTGTTAGGAAGATGGGATGGCGCAAGGGTGTCGACGCATGTTGCATCCCACACCAAAGGTCTACCCAACTTCCAAGGCATTATAGTCGTCCCATCTGGTCTCTTTCCATCGTCGCGTGCCAAGCCAGTTGCCTCCAAAACAGCTGGCACCCCGGTGGAGGCAAGAGCACGACGGATGATGTCATTAATGCTGGCGTGCCGTGCTATGCGGCCAGCGCTCTTTTTGCATGACAGGCCATGGTGCCCGAGGCAGTCGACAGCTTCACCGCACTGACAGCGGTGCGGAGCCCCACAAGGTGCACCCAGGCGCAGGCATGTAGCGAGCCGGAATGTAGAGTCACTCAACATAGTGCCTATGTTGGGCGACGGAAGTGCCTGAAGCCAGAGACCCGACTCCCACTCACCCACAGCCAGCAGGCGGGCACGCTCAGCAGAATTGAAGGACGTATTAATTAAATTATTCCGTACCACCCTGCAGAGCGGCTCGTCCCATTGTCTCTGGGAAGATGGGTTCACGGGTCGATCTGTTTCCGGGCAAGATACTCTCTAGGCGTTCACCGCTTCGCTCAAACACGGAACTTCAAAGTTAACCAGAGATGGTGATAAAATCTTCGCTGTTAACTTATCGATGCTGTGGACAGAAGACAAGAACGCCGGTAAACTACAACTAGAAATTTTGCGGATACCGAGACCACCAAAACGAATGGGAAGTGTGGCTTGTAGCCACGCTCGGTCATCCAAGGCCACATTTAAAACTGAAGTTATTGTACTTCTAATAATTTGGTGAATTTTGACCAAAAGGTGTGGCTGCTACACATTGTTTATTTATATGTATGTATCTAAGTATACGTTACTATTGTATTCGTTTCTCTTCTGTTTGTTCTATTTATTAAATTGCACATGCCATGTTAATTTTCTGCACTACTCTAAGGTCGACTGGCAGAAAATGCCTAAGGGATTAATTCCGCTTTTGTATAGTGTTATGTCGGTACCTAAGTTTTATGTAGGCAATAGATATGACCTATTCTAATTCGTATATGGGTGATGAATTAATTATACTTATTTATTTATTTTCCTTACTTTTTAGAATGCCAAATCAGACTATAGAAGAGAGGCTGCTTAAAAAAAAATGGCAGAAAGAAAAAGAAAAGAAAGAATAAAAAGCAATCCTGTTTTACATACCTATATGTACAATTATAAATGCTTATTTAAGTATTAATTATTTTTATTATACATGTTTTTTTTTGTAATAAAGACGAGACAAGGTTTATGTTTAAAAACTATAATATCCTTTCTTGGATTTAATGACTGATTGTTATGTGATTTTTGTTGATTGAATCTCTTAAGATTCTGCCTTGAGGTTTATATTGTTATTTAATCATGTTTTATTTTAGAGTTTATTATGTTTTGGTTTCTTAGTTTTGTTGAGGAAATTTTTGTAGTTTGGCAAGTAATTTTGTTCAAAATAAAAAGATTTTTTTATGTCTACCCTCATAATTATCATTACGAGTTCATCAGATAAATAATAATAAATATTATTATTACAAGACTGAGTTTTATTAACTGATGGAGTTTTTTGGTCATTCCCGAGTATTTGAAACATTGAGCTTTATTCGTGAGATTTAAGTTTGCGACAAAAACTGATTTTTAATGTATTGTTTTAAGCACTTTCAATTTTGGTGGACAAATATCAATTTTGGTGGACAACTTTCAATTTTGGTGGACAGTTTTCAATTTTGGTGGCTACACTAGTCTTTGAACTCAAATATCTCAAAAAGTTACCGGGATATTCTCAGGCCTCATGGAGATTCCTAAACCTTGAACCTTCTATTTGTGTACCAGGTCAATAGTTTTCACGAAAAGTAAAGAAAAAATTTCGCCACCAAAATTGACAAAAATATGCACTTGTTGATATTCACCCACCTACTATGTACTAGAAATTTCAAGATGAGATTTTTTTTTAAGATTGTAGCGTAGTGATTTAAACTATGCGCCTACTAGAGGTTCCATATTCAACAGTAAACTTTTTATTACCAGAAAAAAAAGCCTTGATAAAATATTCACTTCAAAATGACGCTTCCAATTATAATTAAATCACATTAGTCTCCTGGTTATTTTAATTTTTGAAAGCATAATTACGTATTCCAATCGTTTTGGAGTTACTTTCCGGACATAATACCTGAGTATAATCGGTCCCTGTCATTATAACGGACCATTAAGGATCTCTTGACAAGCGAAAATTTTGTATGCTTTTAGATTTTTATTTTATTTTCCAAGGGTCTAACGATCGTCATAAAAAACGAATTAGTGGACCCCGGCGCGTTGGATTTTTCAAGGCTTTATATTAGTAGTACATGAGTATTATTTTTGATATCTCATAAAAAGTTGGGTAAGCTGGAAATCTATTTATCATCGCTGAGTTTTCGATATTAAGGAATTTTGTTACTAAAATTATTATTTTTTGTAAGAACAGGCTGTGGATTTCGAAGCTGATAGCGTTCAAGGTTCTATGACTGGTATTTTTTTAGACTACTTGATATAATATCACGCCTGTTTACTTAGAAGAGTTAGGTAGAGATGTACATACATACCTGTAGTACATTCACATAGCCACGAGACGACTCCCGGCCACCATAGACGCGGGTCTGTGGACGGTGAGCAATGGGTAGCTCACCGTCCGTACGTTCACTGAATAACGACAGACCGTGTCAGGCAG
The DNA here is from genome assembly GCA_932526535.1 of Caradrina clavipalpis. Taxonomy (NCBI): domain Eukaryota; kingdom Metazoa; phylum Arthropoda; class Insecta; order Lepidoptera; family Noctuidae; genus Caradrina; species Caradrina clavipalpis. The sequence goes on from OW052096.1 coordinate 2,454,657, forward strand.
GTGTAATCGTAAGAGATTAAAACAATATTTAAACAACAAAAAATTAAAAAAAACACAATTCGATTATATAGACAAACTAATTGTACACAAGTACAAAACAACTAAAATTATCCAAACGAAAATATATACATACATACATACATACACACATAAAACATAAATATATACCTACATACATACATACATACATACATACATACATGAATACATACATAAATACATACATACCTATATAATTAAATACAAATATAAAACACATATCTTATGAAAACAGTAGAGAGGAGGATTATGAGACAACTCTTACTATTGGTTCTGAAAATAACTCCGCAATTTCTGCTTAAAAGCATACCGACTGGAGGCTGTCCTGATATCGAGAGGAAGTGAATTCCAAAGAAGAATAGCCTGGATGTGAAAGGAAGAATGAATGAAATCAGAAGTATGAGAAGGACAGTTAAGCAGAAGATTATTAGAGGAACGCAGACTCTTAGCATGAGTAGAACAAAGATATTGAAAATGAGAAATACAAATGGAAATGGGAAATCTATGATAGAGACCTATGTCATCGTTGTCGTACGGCTGATAAAGTCAAAGTCAAATCATTTATTTCAATTAGGCCATTAAAAGGCACTTTTGAACGTCATTACATAAAGAAATCATTAATATTGAATCTAGTTGCCCATTCCAAAAGGTAGTTTCGTATGGAGAAGAACGGGCAAGAAACTCCATATGATGATGATGATGAAGTATAATACGAAGGTTTTCAAGTTGCATTAATAGGAACAACATGACTATTAGTAACTTTCGACTTTGTTAAGTATCTTTTTACACCCGTTACATTAATACCCAAACTGGTCTTTTCGGCAACATTACATACCATCACGCCTGTATTCCCCGAAGGGTAAGGCAGAGGTGTACCAATGCACACCCACAGTTCGCTGGTATATTTAGGTCCCATGTAATAAGGAGCGAGCCTATTGCCATTAACCCGGCACAAATCTTAACTCCGAGCTGCTACTGAGAATTTCATAGAAAAAACAATAACACTTTTTGCTTGACCTGGGAATCGAAACCAAGACCTCTAGCGTAGCAGTCGCGCTTAGGACCACTAGGCTAATGAGTCTTTCGGCAACGTCCACTCATATTATTTACTTAGCTATCAACGTGGGCGTCACAAAGTTTTGAGTGTTGCCACACACGATAATTTGATAACCCATGTCAAATACAATGAGTGTCGGGTGCTAGGTCACAAAGCAGAGAGATTCAAATAGAAAAAAATATGGACCTACTATTGGTAATTGGTTCAGTTTTTGGCTTTAAGCAGTATTGGTAGCAACGTCTTTCATTTATATCGTAAATTACTAATAGTTAACTTCGATAGTGACTTTTCTTTTCACTTTTCGTGATCAGTCACAAAGTACTGACCAGTTGAAAAATTTTTTATTACACTAAGCCTAATTACTATGCATAGTTTTATGGTAACCTATGTAGCGTCTGCCCGTGAATTTGTTTGCGTTGACTTCAGAATTAAACAAAAGTCCTACATTATCCCACTGGCATCCAAAAACAAGTTAAAAATCCTATGTGTTAAGCTAGATCAAAATAAAAAAAAATATGGCTAAATATATGTGTGCCAAATTTCAGCTGATTCCGTTTAGCCGTATTATGTACTACTTATACGTATATATTTGAAAGAGTAACAAATAACCGTCTATATGATATTTCATATAGACGGTTATTTGTTACTCTAAACGCGTTTTTTTCTATTAGAATAGGTTATTACCTATTTAAAAAAAAAACGCGTTTATATTATCAGTAGGAAATAGTAGAATTGAAAAGTATTTTATATTACAACCCATTAAGTACCCACTAAGCTCTGTACATCCCAATTTAGATAAACAGCTTGAACATACGGTGTTTACATTACAGACGAACATGTACAAGTTAATTTAAACATTACAGTATATTGAATCGACAACATACGTCAGTAGGAGCTTTATACAGGGTGATATAAATATGTGTACCGAGTGATATTTATTAGGGTCATATTACATACATACGCGTGACTCGGTCGGCTTAATGCAGGGCCGGACTGGAGTTCGTGAATTAAATTGAGTTAATGTGAGTGGCTGAAGTGTTATTTATTAGGTTTGTATGGGTGTTTTTAATGAACAATGTTGGAATTCTTTGTTTGATTTATTTGTTCCTTGCGTGAGTTTAATGAGCGTAAAATAAAATAAAAAATTGAAGTTCCACAAATTAAGAAATCGGTTGACGAAAATAAAAAAGGGTTTTCTTAGCTTTCCTTTGTACAGATTAAAGCTTACAGTACGGTAACACGAAGTTTTCATTAAGTTAGCAATACAAAAGTTAATTCAAGCAGAAAAATAATATTTCTGCTGCCGATCTATACCGAAAAGGCATCATCATCATCTTCCTGCCCTTATCCCAAGTTACATGGGGTCGGCGCAACACGTTTTCTTCTTCCATGCCGTCCTGTCAGCCTTCATACTATCACTGACTCCCTTCTCTTTCATATATCATTCTTCACACAATCCATCCATCTTTTCTTTGGCCTCCCTCTTCCTTTCCATCCATCCACAATTATTTCCAAAACCCTTTTGGTCACATGTGTGTCATCCCTTCTCTTCACATGCCTATACCAAGACAAACGGTTCCCTTTCAACTTTTCTGTCACTGGCGCTACTTTCAAACTTCCTCTAATATACTCATTCCTTACCTTATCCATTCTGGTTACACCACACATCCACCTCAACATTCTCATCTCCGCAACATGCAATCTTTTTTCATCCGTCTTCTTTACGGCCCAACATTCCGATCCATACAATACGACAGGTCTTATTACGGACTTGTAAATTTTTCCCTTTAACTTAAGGGGCATCCGCGGGTCACAAGTTATTCCAGTGACCTGTCGCCATTTCATCCACCCTGAGTTGATCCGGTGCGTTACGTCTCGGTCTACTCCGAAAAGGCATAAACTATTTAATTTGATTATCTGTTGTTCAATGACAGGTTCTCAAAAGCAAGCATTTCCACACATAATGTCATTTGTAACGTTTACAAAAGAACCTTATAATGAGTGTAAAAAGACACAACGTAACCCAAAAAAAATCTGTTAAACCGTAAATAAAAAATGGCCGCATCCCCAAGTCCGTCCCTGCTCCATCCTATTTGTATTCCCCGCTCGCAGCGCAGGGCTGGCCCGAATACGGGACGTTTATACCCTTACCTTAACTTGTGGCCTCTATCTTAATAACGTTCAGTCAAAATATTAGAACGGTGTTATGACCACGTGGCCCATTGACAAAATCGAAAAATTTCCCTATCAACAGGGTTTTTCTTTCTATTATTGTTATTTGCAAATTTTGTGGTTGCGCGTTTTCTGTTAGGGAAAAAGTGCGAGTTTTGTTATCAAATTGTTAAGAGGAACCTAATGTTTAAAGTACTTGGTGCTATAGATAGATTTTGAGCCGAAATATTTTTTATATAAATATAATATACCATCACGCCTGTATTCCCCGAAGGGTTAGGCAGAGGTATACCAATGTACACCCACAGTTCACCGGTATATTTAGGTCCCATGTAATAGGGGGCGAGCCTATTGCCATTAACCGGGCAAAAATCCAAACTCCGAGCTGCTACTGAGAATTTCATAGAAAAACCCAATAACACTTTTTGCTCGACCTGGGAATCGAACCCGGGACCCCTTGCACAGCAGTCGCACTTGCGATCACGAGACCAACGGGGCAGTTAAATATTTTTTACCAAACTTTAAATATTTTGGACCAAATCCAATCTAGTTCTAGTAAATTGAATAGCTAGCTTTAGTGATTATATTCAGAATTTATGTTAGAGCTCAGGTTCGTTATATAATGGACTAGCTTCTGCGCGCGACTTCATCTGCCGTAGATGTCAAAATTAAATGAAAGTTCAAAATTATTTTACATTTATTATGAATTTTATTTAATTGTATTGTATTATATTATTATAAATTTACAACCTTAAAATTAGAAAACAAAGAAACCCTTAATGATAATAAAAAAAGTAACTAAAACTATAAAGCACCAAAAAATCTCTCCAAAAGACTGGCGGCACTACTACGTTGTATTTTATATTGATACATACTTATATATACTCACACCTTTTTCCCATAGATGTAGGCAGAAACCACAGAACGCTACCGGATACGATCCTGACATATTCCATTTACCTCTTCCACGGTCAAACAAGCACGCCGGTTTTTTTAAATTATTATTTTAAATGGGGATAAATATAATTCTATGTGTTAACATATTATCAATATCTATATAATTTGTGAGTGTTCAATTTCAGTTAATTTCGATGAGCCGTTTAAGCTTGAAAGAGCAACAAATAATCATCTATTTATCCATCCTTTCAAACGCGTTTATAACAGTAAATAGGAAGTAGGAAGTAAGAAGATTCCTCAATAATCTACAAATTCTCATTATTCCTGTTCCTCCGAAAATCCTTACTTTGGAATTCAATTATTGCTTCGATCTTTGATATAACAATAGTCAGATATCCACAATCATCTCTCATTTAACCGTGGCATTTACTAAACACCATACCGAACCACTCGACCAGAACCGACTGGACAAAACGTTCTCGGTAATATAATCCCTTACCCAGAATAATGCTTTGATTAATATCTACGTATTAATCATCTGTGTAGCCGAACTATTCAACGGCCGCCCGGGAATAGCCGATGTTAGTCGAATTTGAAATTTTGAAATTAGAACCGTATTAACAATATGGCGGGCGTGCGTTTGAATTTAGAATTTCGTTACTGTTTCGCTCCCTGTTGGTTTGAGAGGGAATTTGGGTTATCGGATTAAATGGTTACCGTATTTTGGTTAAATATGTTGTTGGGGTAATGTGTGGGTGTTATTATACTAGTAATTAACGTAATTGATTAGTTACCTGCAAATTAATTGATGTATGAGGTTTAATTGTTATTACCCAGCTAAGTATACACTTTACGACACAATCTACGTAATTGCTACGACGTAGCAATTCGCTACGAGACTGTAGCATGTGGCTACGAAATCGTAGCAGATAGCTACGCGTCGCGTTCTTTCATTTTCAATCATATTACGTAATGTAATTTTTTGTAGCTTTCTAGCAATTTCTGGAAAACGAATTAAATATAACATCTTTCAGGAGAAATACTCGGTGAAAGGGACATTAACGGCGCAAACTTTTACTACGAATTCATGACATGATTTTAGAGAAAATTAAACTTGTAGAACTTGTTTCAGAATTACATTAATTACAAGTCCAGGTTTCCTCACGGTGTGCTCTTTCAGCAATGTCAGTGATGTCCAAAACGAACTTAGAAAGTTTTTCAAAATTCATCTTTGAAGGAGTATAAATATAACTCAAATTAAATTATAATACAGAATCTAGTTGCGTGCTTCCACCTTACACAGGAAAAGTTTTTAGTATGTGGGTTTTTTTTGTACTTCATTGTCACTTAAAGAAAACAATGGTTCATCATATCTTTTCATGTTCTATTTGCATTTTTGGAACTGAAATTACGATTGTATAAATAAAATAAATAAATAAATATCTTGGGACAACTCACACACGGCTATCTGATCCCAAGCTAAGCAGAACTTGTGTTATGGTAACCAGACAACTGATATACATACTTATATAATTTATAAATACATACATATTATAGATAAATCACACCCAGACACAGAACAAGCAATTATGCTCATCACACAAAGTTTGTCCTGGGTGGGAATCGAACCCACGACCTCCGGTTCAGCAGTCAGGGTCACTAACCACTAGACCAACAGGCCCGTCAAAGTTATAGTTCGTAGTTAATGAAAATAGTGGTCAGTAACCCACGTCGGCGCTTAAACTGACACAGTGTATACCTGTCTGCTGCGCGCCTGTAGCTCGCCGGAGACGTCGAGTGCCCATAAAATAAGTTTCAAAGTAGACATGTTTCGTAAACAATAACTTAATTTATTTATACTGAACCATACCCAAATAAAATACACGTATTTGTTAGAACTTCTTTAAGTTTATTAAGTCAACATTTCATCACCATCATATCAGTCGTACTACGATTGCCCCGTTGGTCTCGTGGTCGCAAGCGCGACTGCTGAGCAAGGGGTCCCGGGTTCGATTCCCAGGTCGGGCAAAAAGTGCTGTTGAGTTTTTCCATTAGGAATTTCTCAGTAGCAGCCCGGAGTTTGGAAGTTGGTGGTGTGACACCCCCGTGCCTCGGAAAGCACGTAAAGCCGTTGGTCCTGTGCCTGATCTCTTTCCGGTCGTGTCGGATTGCCGTCCCATCGGGCTATGAGAGTTAGGGAAGAGGGAGTGCACCTGTGTTTGCGCACACACTTGTGCACTATAATATCTCCTGCGTACGTGGCTAGTCTGCATTAAGATTAGCCTTAGGAATCGGTCTGGAGAATTACATTACATCAGTCGTAGGACGTCCACTGCTGAACATCAACAGTCAAATTTCACGTAATGATGAAAAACTTTTCCTGAACACACCCTTACGTCACACCTACGCACAAAACTGGTCAAATACCTAAAACACAGAAGCTAAAAACACGAAGTTTGTTTAAAACAACATGGTAACCACAAATGGAGATTACACGGGCAAAGTTGTGAGTCAGTCACCGCACGCTGATGGGCAAGTTTTTAATTGTGCCCACTTAGCTGAGTGGGTGAGCACTGTGCTGTGTGTTGGGACTGGGCTGTGTCACGAGTGATATTGTTGTTGATTATTTTGAAATGGACAGAGTTATGCTGCTTTGTAATGGGTTCGGGCTGAGATATGGGGGTGATTTTGACTTTGGGTTAATTTGTAACGAATGTGTGCAGTGAAATAACTGAGAGGCAATTTTGGTAAGTTTTAGGGGCGATCGCAATCTATTCTCAGTTTCAATCTGCTAACAAAGTGTCTAATTTACAAACCTATCATATTAAGTTGTTATTTATATCGTAGTAGTAGAGCTCTTTGTGAAAGAACTCGTCCGGGGAAGTACTACCACCATGCATATGTCTACCGCAAAGCAGCGTTGCTGTGTTCCGGTTTAAAGGGTTTGGGTGCCGGTGTAATGATAGGCGCTTGAGTCATTTTAACTTTGTCTCTGGATTGGCAACGCATTGCAAGGCCTCTGTTGTTTTAGATGTCTATAGGTAGCGGTGACCAATTAACGTCAGGCCGGCCGTCAGAGGGCTTGTTTGCCATCAAATGATATACAAAAAAATGTAACTTGGCTGGCGAAAATCTTGAACCAATAGCTTAGTATAAAACCTAGGGCTTAGTACAAATTTAAATACCACAAAACAAACAGCACAATCTACATCAAAGATCTTTAAGAGAGGAGTATTTGACCTCATTAGAAATAAAACCGCGTTATATTACAGTGGCTCAGCTAAAGTTATCTCATCTTGCAGCGCTTTCAAATGAGAAAAGTTATGTACACCCACAGTTTTGATGACTGTCCGTAACTATCGTATTATTTGACAGTTCTTTTTTTTTAATTTGAACGAATGAATGAATGTTTTATTTGCCAGAATATAGTAGTAGCATATACTTAAATTAAAAGTTAAAAATTTGATTGCAATAAAAAGTTACATTTGGTTTTAACATTGGCCCTCAACTAGGCCAGCCTATATTTTCGGTACCAATATGGAGGGTTTACCCTTAAACATTTTTATCAATTACACAATAACACAAAGTAATAATTACATAGTATTATTAGCATTCGCCATTTCACTATATTTGACTTTCTAGCCAGGCAAATTAAGTAACATATCAACTGTAATCCAAATTATTATAAGTACGAAAGTGTGCGAAGATGGATGGATGTTTGTTTCTCTTTCACGCATAAACGGCTAAATGGATCTAGACGAAATTTGGCATTAAGGTCGATTGTAGTGTGGAATAACACATAGGATTTTCATGTCAAAACAATGTACGGTTCCTGTGGGATAATAATATCAAATTTGACGCGGATGAAGTCGCGGGGAGAAGCTAAACGAATTATAATAATAAAAATACAGTCTAATTACATTTTGAAATTCTAAAAAAATACAGCCTACTTCTTATACAGAGGATGCATGAGCATAGTAGCATTAGTAGACATGCTCAAGGCAGATTGCCGATTTTAGACGTATAATCATGGCTTCCTCTCATTGTCTTAAGGCGCGTGGCCATGCAAAACGCAGCGGCAGCCGTTTTTAGGGCAGTTTTTAGGAGCCCACTTCTCTATATCAAATAGAAATACCAACTAATAAAAAATACTTTAAATTTCTACACATTCTTGACTCGAAAATGGTAGATTTATTTTTAACTTTTTAGTAACATAATGCTAAATTATAGGGTCATAACGAAACTACAGAAATGAGAAATAATAATTTTTGACATGCATCTCCTCGTAAAGTGAACATTATTGTGATTTGCGACTTAAACTAATAATTAGGCAATTTAATAAAGAACATTATGCTAGTTTTATTTTTTTCAAAACACGAAAATTTGATTTTATATAGATTTTACTCTAAAATCTGAGCGTATTTTCTACGTATCTCTTGCGCCGCGTTAGTGTGCCGCCAAAGGGAACGAATGCTCAAGGTTATTTGGTCAGGGTAGCGCCTTAATGTATGACGACACGATTGGCGCAATGGCTGAGCGATTGATTAGCTGCTGCACTGTTTTTACAGAACAAAACAAAATCTCCACCGATGTCTGCGATGTCCAAAATAAATTAGGTTTGTGTTTTTGGCATGACTATGTATTATATTAACAAACACCCATGAACTAAGAACCTAATATCCTAAAAAGCAACAAAGCATTTCTATTCACCACTTCCCATCCATAAAGAATGTGTGCGAAGCCCTCCCGCAAGTCGGTCGCAACATGATTGCACAAGTTTTTGCAACCGGACACCAGGCAGCGCTGGTCGCTGGTCGCAAATGAGAAAACTTCCGCAACCTTCCCGCGATTATAACAGCTGTGCACTAAACGTTTGAAGGTTCTTTTTTCTAGCGGTTTAACGGCTTTTTTTTGCTAGGTTGAAGTTATTTGTGATGTGTGTGTGTGTGTGTTTTAAAAGGAAAGACAGAATTGTATAATAGCTTGTCTATTTATTTAAACTTGCCTTAGGCATTGTCACCCAGTCAACCAAAGGTGGTCCAGACATAACATGGCAGACCCGGAATAACTACCTGTAGGCTAAACAATGTCATAGTATAAAACAAAGTCGCTTCCCGCCGTCTGTACGCTTAGATATTTTAAACTCCGCAATAGAATTTAATGCGGGTTTTTTATCAATATATAGAGACATTCACAATGAAGGTACGTATAGAATATCACGCCACGACAAATGGGAGAAGGCCAGGAACCAAAGATGTAACTAAACACGGGTAGCACCGCAAAGTATATCCTACTTCTGTACCACAACCTTGTTGTCAATTTGTATTATTACTCATGATAAATAAATAAATAAATAAATAAATAAATAAATATCTTGGGACAACTCACACACGGCTATCTGATCCCAAGCTAGACAGAGCTTGGGTTATGGTAACCAGACAACTGATATACATACTTATATAATTTATAAATACATACATATTATAGATAAATCACACCCAGACACAGAACAAACAATCATGCTCATCACACAAAGTTTGTCCTGGGTGGGAATCGAACCCACGACCTCCGGCTTAGCAGTCAGGGCCACTAACCACTAGACCAACAGGCCCGTCAATGATATAGTAGGAAACGGCTTTACTGTAAGATCTTAATAACATACATAGGTACTTGCAAATAGAAAAACATTTTTTTCTCAAATGTCAACTTCGCAACCATCGCTTACCTTCAAATAACACTAAATCAACGCCCACTGCTGCTTACCCACTAAACAACAAGGAACACTAACAAAACAGCTTTCGTTCACATTAGGTACCCACTGCTACATAAAATAAACACATTAGGTATACGCCACGCCACGAGTGACGGCACTCGTTAGGCACAGACTAGACATGTAATTATTGTAAGTGTAGCGTCAGCAGAAGTAGAAGGGAATTTCTTTTTAGGTATTGTGCCACTGCAGGGTAAAGGCGTCTTCTCATACAGAGAAGGTACGAGCATTGATTACTACACTTGCTCAAGGCAGATTGGCGATTTCAGACTTATTTCAATTATAAGTGCAAGTTCCCTCGTGAAGTTTTTTGTCACCGATGTCAGTGATGTCAAAGATCAACTTAGAAAGTGAATTTGAATTGGAAAAAAAAAATTGCTACTTGCTCAGTATAGAACCTACAACCTCATGCGTGAGACGGGCGCGGACACAAAGTATTTTTGCTATCGGTACTTGTATAACGTTCACGTTCTTTCGCTACTAAAAATACTATTCTTATATAAATTAAAAAATTTATCGATTGCATAATATTTAACGGTGTAAGTACCTAATTACAGACACATGGGACATTTCACCTCTGTCTCTGGGATAGCAACGCATTTGCAAGCACTCTGGTATTGCAGATAAATCTTTGGCATCAGTGACCACTTAACATACCTGATGTTACCGTCGTCATACTTGTCAAATAAAGATGTAAAAAAAATAGAACAGAAAATTATTCCAATATGCAAAGATATAATTGAAATAAGTCTTTCAATCATACGTAGATTATACTAATGCCAATACCAAATAGTAATTCCCTTGTCCAGGGGACACAACAGTGCCTACTTAGTATATGTACTATGGATGGATGGTATGCCATCCCGCCTATATTCCCCAAAAGGTTAGGCAGAGGTGGACCAATGCGCACCCACAGTTCACCGGTATGTTTAGGTCTCATGTAATAAGGGGCGAGTCTATTGCCATTAACCGGGCACAAATCCTAACTCCGAGCAGCTACTGAGAATGAAAAAAAAAAACCCAATAACGCTTTGCTCGACCTAGGGAAAATTGGACCTCTAGCGTAGCAGTCGCGCTTAAGACCACTAGGCTAACGAGACAATACTTTTATAATTTGTAACTATAATAAAATCAAGTCCCAAACAAACCTCTTCCCGATCAATGAACAACAGTAATTAATTTACTAATTATCTGTTCGCTGTCGCTGCTGTCGCTGTCGCTGTCTAATTGCTGACATTCGAGTCGCAGTCCCGACTGGGGACGCCGATGACTGGAATATTAATAACGCGAATATTCTTGACACTGTCGCACTACCTTATAATTATATCGAGACGTGCTCTAATTATAATTGTCTTGTATTTGTTTGGTAATTATTTATTTGCTTTGGATAATGCAGTTAGCGTTGACGAGGCGAAAGTAGTGTGTAAGAATCGTAGCAGGTGGCGTTCTGTGGTTTCTGTCTAACCCCTTGGGAAAAAGGCGTGAGTTTATTATGCATGTGTATGTATATCGTATAAATAATATACGTGTCAACGGCGCGTTCGTGTTCCACACGCGCCTCAAAGAGGCGACAGCAAACATTCGGATGGGCTACTAAGGGCCGATGCCTGCCGGGGCTGCGGGATGTTTAAAAGAGATACCGCGCCCCCGGAACGCAAAGGGCACATGGAGGAACATAGATGGGTTTTAGTCAGTAAAAGTCTGACACTCCCTCACGCCACGCCCAGGACGGGGGAAGCTATTTGATGATTTCTCACCTATAAAAAAAAAGCTACTGTACATACATATTTGTCAATAGCTAGTGACGTCCACCCAGTAACAACCAAACTATCGATTATCGATAACTCACAATCTTTTAGTTAATTGCCAAAGGAAAAACATGTTGAACTTAATGATACCAGGAACTGTAAACGTGTAAAGCAATTATTTCCATGGTTCATTTTCGTGGAAAACATTGGCCCCGTTAAAGTAACGAGGTACAGAGAAAAAGTTTGTTTCTGAGTTTAAAATGATAAAGAAATAATGATTCTTGGTAGCCTGAGTGATATTGTAAAATGAGATAGTCAAAATCAAAAGTCAAAAGAGAAATTATTCATTTTATTAGACCATTAAAAGGCACTTTTGAACGTCAATTACAAGATTAATAAATAAAATAAAAATATATTGAATCTAGATTTGCAAGATAAATATACTCAAAAAGTACATATGAATAGAAAAGTCACACATTACGCCTGAAAAACAACTGAGCCATAACAATATTTATTTTTTGTGTGCGTTGTTAATTTTAATTATAATTTTATGTATAATGATTTAAGTTTTTAACTGACTTAAAAAAAAAACATATAACCTCTATGTTTGATTGTAGTATTTTAGTATATTTTTCTGTCCTTTTTGAAGCAAGATTCTTTATCAATAAGGCACTCGGCACCCTCATCTCAATAATAAAACTAGTTGCAAAATAAATAGGTACATGATGTGTACTTATCTCTTTGTTAAACTCTACAAAATGCTTTAAAATAAATCTTCAGTAAAGAAGCCACAGAATTTTTTAAAGAGGAAAAAGGAACATTAGATTGCAGTTTAAAAGGGTGTAGTTCCAATCACGGGAGCGGGTGCAGTACGGTTACAAATCGGATTACTCTGAAGCTACTTTTGTGGTGGATTAGCACTGATAAAGGTGGGGTCGCAGTGCGAGCGGGTAGTAAAGAGAAAACACGTTATAATGGTCATTTTATACAAATTTCCTCTCATTTCTTGATATAGAGGGGCCGATGAAAAGAGTAGGTATATAGAAAGACAGATAACGCATGAAATGTGTTAGAAACAAATTAAAAGTGGCGGACAAACAAAGGAGCCTATCAGGCCGTTTCATTCGCACAGTACAGTGTGTTAGTGAGAGAGCTCCTTAAGCGCCATCATTTTCAATGGCTAGACGTAAATTTTAACATTACATAACATAACATACCATCACGCCTATATTCTCCGAAGGGTTAGGCAGAAAATGACAAAAAAAAGGTGAATTTTAGCAGATAAAATTGTCAATACAGTGTACGAACACAAAGACTATTAAGCATTAAAAACTTTTTGGGTTAATTTATAATATTTATAGCACATTACACCACCATTAAACAACGCAATACATAAAATCAAGGCCATGACCCTTATTTAATGGTCCCTTTTCATAAATTTTAATCTGTATACAAAATAGGGACACCGTAATAATTTTATTGTAAGCTGATTATAAAAAGGTTGTTGTCCATTAGGGCATGGGTGTGTACCTAATTTTGGTATAATATTGACCTTGTTCTAGAACCAATATCCTGTTTTAACTGTTCCAGTGCAGCAAGGTATTGACCCTCATCTTCCGTGGATATTTCTGGTATTAAAATAATTAGTACCGTCTTAAAAATTAAATTGGAAATTAGGTATTAATCTGTTTAGGGACAATACTTATTATGTCAACACAAATGATAAATACTATTAATTAATATTAAACAAGAACATACACATACACCAATTATATAATATGTAAATGAACAAATTACAATTTAGTTTCACATTTTAAATTTTAATACATATATAAACTCACGCCTTTTTCCAAAGGTAGGTAGGCAGAAACCTGAAAACGCCACCTGCTACGATCCTTACATACTTCTTTCGCCTCTTTCACATTCATACATCTGGTCATACAAGCACGCCCGTTAAGAGTACTGCGCATCCGACTTTTCTGAAGAACCTCACCAATAAGGTTAGAGTATGTCTTTCTAGGGCGTCTCCCGGCGTTGCCACTTACATTTTAATATTAAAGGGTTTAAATACCTAAAATAACAGAATTTTGTTTATTTATTTAATACATATTGATCTATAGGTTAACCAAGAGGTATCGTGTTGCCCAGTTACTGGGTTGTGGAGGTCAGATAGGCAGTCGCTCCATGTAAAACACTGGTATTCAGCTGCATCCGGTTAGACTGGAAGCCGACCCCGACATAGTTGGGAAAAGGCTAAGCAGATGATGATGATCTATAGGTTACAGGCTATCGGTGTCCATAAATAAGAAATGACTTGAAACCGCTCAAAATCTACGTCAAACGTTATGATTCGTTCCAAAAAGTTAGTACCAAATCACTGCAAAAAGAGTTACCAACTGCGTTACCATTCTAAAAGTCATATTCAAAAATCCGCGTGTACCTTTTTTGTGGCAACCCTACTGCGACACGTGTGGCTACGGACAACAGAGGAACTAGAAACGATTGCGCTGGCATTTTTGCCATTCACACTGGCCGAATGGCCGACTGAAACGCACTTTTAAAAAACATTCAGATTGACGTGGATGTACGAAACTAGTAGTAAGGATATCGAGATTAAAAATTAGTAAGTCAAACTATTAAGTTTAAAAAAAAGCTCAGATCATTTTGCCCGTTGTCAAAATGTATGTCAATATTTCCATTGAATATTATTAATTTTCAATTCAGTGAAAGTCGCTATGCTTTAGCGATTTGGCGCATTGGATTCGGTAGTTTTCGCATCGTATTGAAAATGCCGACTTGCTTAAGTGTATAACGACCCTATGAACCTCATAATTATGGCTATAATTTCTGCTGGCTTCACCTTGTTAATATTAAGTACTTACATATCCATAACTATATAATATACATAAAAGCGAAATATAGCTCACGGATTAATCATGAAATCTCGGAAACTATTTTACTTATGAAGCGGTTTGGCAAGTAGGTAGTTTATTGTTAGGAGAAAGCTAAGGGCGAATTTGACTTTGACTTCCAAGTGGGCTTAGTCGTAGGCAAAAGCTAGTTTAAAATGAAATAAAGTATTGTTCAGCTCGGAGTTAAGATTTGTGCCGGGTTAATGGCAATAGACTCGTCCCCTATTACATGGGACCTAATCATAGCGGCGAACTGTGCGTGTACATTCGTACACCTCTGCCTAACCCTTCGGGGAATACAGGCGTTATGGTATGTAAAATATTATGGTAAAGTCTAGAAGTCAAAACACCATTAAATTAAGCTTTTAATTAGTGATAGACTAGGTTTACCTTTTGTATTATAATTATGTAAAACTATCACCATAATTGTGTTTAAATACTCAATATTGTGGTCATGTGCATAATGAATATTAATAAACTAACTCTGAATAATTTACTAATAACATTTTGGTGGTAAAATATTAATTATATTATGAACGAACGCATAACGCTGCGTGGCTCACCGGTAATTGGATTGTATTAATATAAACACTAATTCTACGCATAATTACGCTGCCATTGTAATTAGATTCTCTTTTCATTATTATGGGAATAACTAGCTTTATTTATACGGTCAGATAAGGTAGTTATCAAATGTTTAGCGAGAAGAGAGACTGCCATTTTTAGTATGTTTTTGATTTAAATGAGGGATGTTATTTAACCACGTTATAACTTATATTGCTCTATTTGTTTTGACGCATATTTGTTTTTTTTTTTGCACTAAGTTACAAATTAAGCACTGTTTTTGTTACTACTACATAGTTAAAAGATTTTTTTATTTTACTTTTTTGTTGATACTTTTTACCGCACCCCCCTACTTTGCATTTTTTTTTTATTTTAAAATGGCAGTAATTAAAACTTGTTTTTGTGTCGTGACGATCATATAGTTAAAAAAGGAAAATAAAGTTGCTCAAAATTGTTATCGAACACATTTGATGTTGCAAATAACAAACAATGTTGCAATGACATTGGATTTACTAATTTTTCAGAACACAAAACTTTTAACGTCACAGTACCTACTTATACTACGTCACCAACTTCAACCCGCTTATTATTTCAAACGAACACCAGTATCATAGCCATTAAAAAAAAAAGAAAACAAAACTATAACATCCCACCTGTATTCATACTTCAAGTTTAATAGAACGGAGCGCGAACAAAATGAATGACTGTGGCCTGTGACGGGGTAAAAATGTGAAAAAAATATAAAGCCCAGTACAAAAAAATAGCACTCTAGTATCGGCAAATTGCGAAACAAAAGTAGTCGCGGTAAAGAGTAGGGCTGGTCTGGGAGCCCAGTGTAGCTTGCCCTACGTCATCTTAGCATGGCTGAAATTTTGAGGACAGATAGAAGTAGGTATAATTAATTAAAAAAGTATGCATACTTGCGATTTTTAATTTTAAGCCCTTTTCAGGTACTATGTACAAAATATACATACCCTTACCTTCAAGTGATACCTATGACTAATTTTTAGAGTTCTTTAGGCAATAAGGAACTCTTATAGTTTTACCTGTACGTTCGTCTGTCTGTCAGCTTAGGTAAGGGAGGTTTCCTACTAAAAAGCTGTAATTTGGCATGAATATACAAATTAATGACGGTGGTGAGTGGTCAAAGAAAGTTTTGTAAAACTATTTTTTTTGGGTATTATCAGGAGAAAAAAAATCTGATGTTTTGTTTTTCGCCTATCCCATGGCGTGGAGTGTCATTGGATCAGTAGAACCAATGACACTTTAGTACTTTTATAATACTTTGTATTCTTCCAACCATCTTCGAAATTTAAACCGTACATAAATAACGTAGGCCTGGATACTCTGGGCTCTTGAAGCAAGTAGTAAAAAACCATGGAAAAAGCCAACAAGTTTCGAGTAAAGCAAAAAATGTTAAATAGGTAGTAAAATGTAGAGTATTTTCGACCTTTGAGCGCGCTCAGTGCTATAGCTATTTATATATTTATTATACAAATAGCTATATAATCTAACACGGAGTTCACTATAAATGAATCAAAAGTTATGTAAGTGACATAAATCATGAGTAGTCGTACGAAAACTGGTAAGTAGGTACATTTTCTTATGCAACAAATGTAAAAAAAAATATTGTAAACGGTATAGTTAAAGTATTTATTTCAATTGGACCATTTACAGGCACTTTTGAATTGTCAAGGAGTCGATCAGTTAATCAGAAAGGTGAAGCTAGTTGCTCGTTCTAAAACGAAGGTAGGCGTCTATGGAAAAGAACGAGCAAGAAACTCCACGGGCACTCTATTCAAAACGGTTTTTACAAAATCCTGGTTACAATATGCTAGTTGCTAGGACATGTAACAACAATCAAATGAAAGAGTATAGTGAATTATCATCTTCTCCTGCCCTTATCCCAAGTTACTTGTTGTGTTGATGTTTTCTTCTTCCATGCCGTCCTGTCAGCCGTCATACTATCACTGACTCCCTTCTCTTTCATTATTATTCTTCACACAATCCATCCATCTTTCTTTTCGCCCTTTCCATCCATCCACAGTTATGTCCAAGGAGGAGTATAGCGAATAAAACAAAAAAAAAATGTAAGCTATGACAGTTAGGTGTTTCGGCCATAAATTATTTATCATAGATCACTACTAAGTAGGTTAGTAAGTTTCCCGTCAAATAACTTGATTCCAAAACGATACGTAACTCAAAAACTCCCGTGAGATTTCGGATTTGTTCTCGATCGATGGCTATAGGTGCCCCTTATTATAAATAATTGAGATTTGTGAGTGTGCTAAAGGTTTCACTGCCGGACCCTTCGAGGAAAATGGGCGTGATGCACGCGACTTCCTCTGCGTGAATGTTGGTTATCGCGGACGCAGTTGTGGTCGCGGATTCAAAGCAGCCTATTTCCTTTCTTGGGGCTCAAAGTTAGTCTGTACCACATCAAAATTGGTCCAGTAATTTCGCATATATGATGCAAGCAACTTCACCCGCGTAATTGTCGATTATAAAGGACGCAGGCATAGTCGCAAAATAAAAGCAGCCTATATCCCTTCTTAGGATTCAAACTGTACATTATTTTATTTTATTTTATTGATTTTAAGAAAACTTACAGCTAATACATAAAATAGTCAGAAGTAATGTGCAGAAGAAAGCCAATTACAAGTTTCCACTTATATAAACTTTTGTATAAAATAAACAAAACGGCATAAACAGCGCGAGAATTAAACATAGAAACAAAAAAAAAATAGAAATAAAGAAATATACAAAACATTACAGAACAAAGTCACGCATCAAAGAATGAGTTACGTAACACTTTTTTAATTTCTGGATCAAAATTACTTTAGTGATTTAGTAATGAAAGCATCACAGATAAACAAACTGACTTTCGCATTTATATTAGTATGGATTAGTTAGGATTTAACGAATGTACGTATCAGAACACTTTAAATTAGTCTATACATTAACAAAATAAGTTTAGTGGTTTAGTCGCGTCAGCGTAACAGACAAACAAACTACCTTTCGCATTTATATTATTAGGTATGGATTAGTTAGAACTTAACACCTTTAACTTCCATTCATACTAAACACTATAAAATTAATGGTAACATTTAATTCCCCGACCACCACAATGCGTGTCCGTCACACATCAGTCTTGTACGCCGACTCGTTGACAGCTTCAGAATTAGATTGTTCGTGACGTTTCCTCTCTAATGAGATAACACTAACGAGTATGTTGACGGATGGCACACTGACAACAGGGAATTATTCATGACTGTTACTGCGTTTTGAATTCGTTGTGCTTTGGTGGTACTGCATGTACTAGTGCACTTTAAAGTGGGGCGAGGCCCATATAGAGTGGATTTTTGAAACGGGACAGTCAGGGCAGGTCAGAGGAAAACGTCTCTACTGTTCCCTACTGGTGAAAGGATTGTATTGAAAAGCTGATTTTTAGGTTGTCGTACCCGAAAGGTACCAATAATTAGTAAGCCTTTGCTGTACGTTCGTTAGCCGACTATATCACATGAACGGTAATAGGTTTAAATTATCACAGTATGTGTATTTAATACATAATATTTGTATTAAAATAAAATAAAGAATATGTGATTACAAAATTTTGTATGTACTTAGTGTTAAATTTTGAACTGTAGTACGAAACCCGTTATGTACGAGTTTGACCCGCACTTAACCGATTTTTTTTTTAACATGTATGTATATGTAATTGTGCTCTATTAAATACCTTTCTTGCCCAGTCTCCGCTGAGATTGACCGCCATGACCGAAATTCGGTCGAGTGAATATGAACCAGGTAGGTTTTTTTTTACGGATGGGGAATCATCAAATGTCTTCTCCCGCCCTTAGTGTCAGACTTTTACTGACTAAAACCCATCCATATTCCTTCATGTGCCCTTTGCGTTCCGAGGGCGCGGTATCTCTTTCGAACAACTGGCAGCCCCGGCAGGCATCGGCCCTGAGTGGCCCATCCAATATGAACAGGTATGTTAGGTATTATTACTTACAATGCTAAAAACTCGGTACGACGTAATACCTACCATCAGTTTTATACTCCGTTATAGGTTGTCGTTTTGACACCAAAATACACGTCGTAACTCGACGCGAAGCCACTCGTAGTGAATTATACCGAATAATTCGGTGCTCTCGTAAAATGTGCGTTACACGCTTTTACGATCGTATTTGTTTCTACATCTCTGTTTAGTACTATTGGTTTTCGATGTAAAGGTGAGAAACTAATGAGTTTTTTTTATCTTTGTTTTCCTGGTACCTTTCTTTAATAGTCCTTTTTTCGCTCGTTCTTGCAATATATTTTAATATTTTGTAATAGTTTTTTATATTTGTTAATAATCGGACTAAAAATGTAATGTCATTTTCTTGGTACCTAAAGTTAATACATGTAATTCTCTGATTTTCCTTTTTTGAGCTTAACGACTTTTTATACCAACAAAACCAACCAACTAATATTATAAAGAGCAAAGATATTTTTGCTTATTTGTTTGTTTGCTTGTGCCGAATAGGCTCCGAAACTACTGAACCAATTTCTATTTTTTTTACCAATACATAGCGGGATATACACGGGAGCGGAGCAGTAACAAAAGACATAACTTAACGAGGGTGAAATATCCACGCGGACGAAGTCGCGGGCAAAAGCTAGAATTCTAGATAATACTATATCCCTACCTACCTACCTATCCCTACCTATTACTGGAATCAAAGTCAAAGTCAAAGTCAAAGTCAAATCATTTATTTCAATTAGGCCCTTAAAAGGCACTTTTGAACGTCATTACATAAAAAAAAACATTAATATTGAATCTAGTTGCCCATTCCAAAAGGTAGTTTCGTATGGAGAAGAACGGGCAAGAAACTCCATACATACTCTTTTAAAAAACAATGTATTACAATAAGTTGTATAGTTACATTCATTCCATAAGAAAAAAAATATAAATGTCAAAACGATCAATCAAAAAAATAAAAGTCACTCAAAGTACTACAATACGTACTCAGTGCTACAAATTAGAAATGAAAGCTAAATTAATCATATCATTTAACGCCAATATTGTGATCGTAGATGATTACTTCTAACATTTCAAAGACAACGAATCAGTGTGTGAGTCAAATGTAACAGTTCACATTAGGACCCATTAAGTTAATGATAATTGCAATCCGTGGTGCTTGGCAATCTGGGCTTCTCCCAGTTGTAAATAATCCCTTTGTGCCTATTGGCCTAATTCTGTTCTGTCTCCTGCTTGTTTGGAGGGAAGTGGAAATTATATTTTTCTTACTCCTCCGCTAATCTTTTCTGATTAATTTCGTTGCGGGATCCAAGACAGTTGAATCGCTTCTCTGGGACTCGTCGAGCTTCATTGCCTCGGCGCTTTCCTTGTGGTCGCCACTGTTGATTCTGGCTTACAGAAGTTGCAGTGGTTTGGGAACAGTGTGGCGGGCTTGTCCCATTAAAAATACTATATCCCTGTGCGTCTTTTAAAGCGTTAAAGTACTCATTATTTTTATTTGGGACCAAATAAAAAGGAAAACAAGTCAGCTGTTCGCTACAAAAATCTCTGGCCTTTTTTACATTGCGTTAGTTATGACCGGGTATTTAAAACCAAATTCGTTCTGGCGAGTCTTTCGAGGGTATATGCTAGGAAATTAGGATAGAAAGACGGATTACAGTATTTAAATAAATGAGACAACTTATTGCAATTAAAAGAGAAAACCGCCTTAAAAAACTACAAAGTGAAAAGTAACTTACGTTTTCAAAGTCAGCGGCTTTGGTTTTGTTTGTTATTTTGTATTGCCACTGACTTCCAAAAATAAGTTATATTTCACTTTGTAATTTTTGAAGGCGTATGTCTTTTCAGATATTCACACAAACCGCTAGTAGGGGACCCATTTGATGTTGGTTGTTTGATAATAAACATATCCAATGTTTTATTGAAAATTATATCGAATAAATTCTACGCGTGTTATAAAAAAGATCTTAGTATTGATACATGCGTCTTGGGATCTTACAATATGCCTGATTATTTCGCGTAAAAACGTATGTTAGATAGCGTAGGTACACGGTACTTTCGTGTACTTTATGAAAGTAAACAACAACCCTGTAAGCAAAGTTAGTAGACTGTGGAAAGCTTGCTAAATAAAACCTACATTTAAGATACAGGGTCGGCCCGGTTTAGACGTTGTGATTCGTTTAGAAATGTAAAGGCAAAGCTTAGGATGTGTAAGACTGCCTCGTTAGCCTAATGGTGCTAGAGATCTTGGGTTCGATACCCAGGTCTAGCAAAGTGTTATTGGGTTTTTCTATAAAAATGTCAGTAGCAAATTGGAGTTGAGATTTATGCCCGGTTAATGGCAATGGGCTCGCCCCCTGTTACATAGGACTTAAAACATTCCGGCGGACTGTGTGTGTGCATTAAGTACACGTTTGCCTAACCATTCGGGAAATATAGATAATGTATGTATCATTTTATAATTAATATAAGCTTGGA
This sequence comes from Caradrina clavipalpis, assembly GCA_932526535.1. Classification (NCBI taxonomy): domain Eukaryota; kingdom Metazoa; phylum Arthropoda; class Insecta; order Lepidoptera; family Noctuidae; genus Caradrina; species Caradrina clavipalpis. Next base: position 2,476,318 of record OW052096.1, read on the forward strand.
ATCGCCAACCCGCCTTAAGCAAACCACGTGAATGTTTGCGCTCTGTCGGTATGAGAACCGTCTTTTACCCTGCAGTAAGACGATTATTAATAACGTTTGAAACCCAAAAAATAGCTTTAAAATGATGAGCTGTAATTTTAAATAAAATAATCCTTTTCATAGCTGAGCCACAGAGGCGGCACAGCGTCCCGTAACGATAGTAAAACAGACACGCCTCCAAACTGTTTATTAAAAATTTAATTAAAAATGTAATACTGCTGCAAGTAATCTTCGGATTTAGTTCTTTTGATATTTTATGTTTGTAATAAACAAGATTGTTGGGAAGGTGCTTTATCATCGTTTAGATGTTTATTTTTCGTTTCATTTGTAGGTATAATCGGTGTAAAAAGACTGCTAAGGAAGTTCAAAGACACACGTTCTTGTGATTATGAGAACCTTCTGATTAACACATACCGTCACGCCTGTATTCTCCGAAGGGTTAGGCAGAGGTATATCAACATACACTTACAATTTGCCGGTATGATTAGGTCCCATGGCATGTAACACGGCAAGCCTATTGCCATTAACCGGACACAAATCCTTACTCCATGCTGCTACTGAGAATTTTATAGAAAAACTCAATAACACTTTTTCCTTGACCTGTGAAGCGATCCCAAGACCTCTAGCGTAGCAGTGGCGCTTAGAACCACTAGGCTAACGAGGCAGTGTTTTACCTTTTCTTTTTTAAAAAAAATCTCTGTGTACAAACATCCTACAATAACGTAACTATTTAACTCCCTAACCAATATTTTAAATAATAAACTTCTTTCACCGATAAATGAAGCCAAAGAATTACAGACTTCCCTGAAAGGAAGCAAGACCCAACGCTGTAGATATTGAAATATCTTACTAAACTATTCCCAGCAAAGCGTATTTAGTCTAACCGGGCGGTTAGCATGCACAGCGCTGCAGCGGCTGCATGTAATGAATTACAAATATCTTGATCGATTTAAATGTCGTGGGTGGTACGTGTTTCATTTAGTACAATGTATGTAGGTACTATGGTTTTGTATGCAGCTCAAGTTTTGTTATATGGGGCTTCCATTGGGATTGTAATAATTTAGGCCATTTTGTAAAACAAAAATCTATTCTTAAGTATGTACATAAGTCTTGTACTAAGTTAACCTAGTTCCACCACTTTTATCCGTTTTTCCAGTTGGTCTTGTAATGAAATTAATAGAAAATTGCGCATAATTTTAGACTACTTTATTCACCACAATATTAATTGCTCAGCAATTTTTTTAAGCCTGAACTGAGTAAACAAAACAAAAAGAAATTTTTATTTGAACACGGTCTATCTCCGAAACTACTGGTGCGATATCTCTGAGTAGCACTAACCTACATTTTTTAACATTGTTTGTCGCTTTGCGACTAAAATATTGAATCGTTTTAAATAAGTAAAATTAGCCTTCTGTAGTAAGACATTAAAAGAGCGGTATCATAATCTTCTCAATGTATTTAGATCTAGCTTCACAAAATAAACTTCCAATTTGGCCTCCACCAACAAAGTTTCATACTAAAATTGAGGCCTCGGTACAGCGGATAACCCATATCCATATGGATCAACTACGCTAACGTACGAGCGTGTCTGTGCATGCCACAGCTCTGAGGAAAAGAGGCATTCCCCGCTTTATTTATTACAAGCCTTTGATAACATGTAAAATAGGGGTATCGGTGAGTTTCTATAAAATTTTAGTACTAACAATAGGGATATAAAATCTTTCGATACGTGCGGTCGTGTAAAACGCCGTAAAGCTTGGCTGTAAAACTAGTAATGCTTATGTCTCCCATGGGAATGCCCTAGTTTATGTAGGTGTAATATATGACCCATTTGCTCGTAAGAGATTTTTATACATGAGCAGTTTTCCATAGTTTTTTGATAAACACTAAAACTTGGATAGGTCTTGTGGGCGAGAAAACCGTAGATCTTAATGGGAGATACGCTAAACATCACTATGCCTCTTGGTGGTAAAATTCTGTAGTGTGGGAAGCTAGTTCTTAATACAATCAGTCTAAATATCCGTCACTAGTAGCCCGACAAATACTTATCTGTATTAAAAAGACCATTCTTGCTCACTGATCTCTAGTTTCTGTAAGCTGATCTGGAATTATAATAAATAAATTTTCCCGCTACTTCATCCGCGTGTCGGTAATTTGGGGACGCTGACGATGAAAAAGAATGAAAGAAAATAAAAAGTAGCCTATGTCCTGTGTACCAAAATTCAACAAAAAGGGTTTAGTTGTTTTGCCATGGGACCGTGACAGTCAGACACAGTTACTTTTGTATTGATAATATTAGTATGGAAGTATGGATGTAAGCCTGGAATCGCCAAACCGCCTTGAGCAAGCGTGGTGAATAATTCCCGTGCTATCTCTGTATGAGAAGAAGCCTACACCCTGCAGTAGCACAATAATAGGCTAATATTACTTTGTCCGACTTAGGAATCAAACCTAACACCATAATCAGAAGTCATGCTTGCAACCACAAGACCAACAGGGCATTCCTTAAAAATGTCATCATCATCATCATCTGCCTAGCCTTTTCCCAACTATGTCGGGGTCGGCTTCCAGTCGAACCGGATGCAGCTGAATATCAGTATTTTACATGGAGCGACTGCCTATCAGACCTCCACAACCCAGTAATGGGTAATACGATACTCTTGGTAAGACTGGTTGTCAGACTTTCTGGCTTCTGACTAACAGTAACGACTGTCAAAGATCTACAAATGACAGCCGGGACCAACGGCTTTACGTGCTTTCCGAGGCACGGAGGAAACTCGCTATGGTAAATGGTCACCCATCCACAGACCAACCTCGGCAAGCGTGGCTTAACCCGGAAGATCGGTCTATGCGGCTGTAATTATTTAGCCACGAGCTCCTCCTTAAAAATGTATGGCTTTAGTTTAAAGTCTACAAAGTGTTTTAGCCATTTTATGTCTTGCCTTAAAACCTTTCATAACTACTTAATTACAGGTATTTCAGAATGTAAGTACGTGGCACAAATGAGTTCGCCCGTCCGACTGTCACTATGTAGTTTTGTATAAAGGTAGAAAAGAAAATGTATGTCTGTTTGTGTTTATACTGATATAAAATATTATTGCTTTGGATTTGATACTTTAAACGTAGACATTACTAGCGCTATTTTAACCGTGTGTTGTACATGTCGCAGCGTGATGTTATAAGTATTGAACGTATTTAATATTTTCTTTGTTTATCAAAAGACTATCTACATCTTGCGGTTTCACTTACATTAAGCTTCGGCTTTGGTTACTGCTTCGCTCCCGTCGGTCATATCGGGTGTTATAATATATTACCTATAGCCATCCTAGATAAACGAGCTATACAACGCAAAATGTTTTCTTATATTGGTGTGATCAAAATAAATATAACAGAAATAGAAATATATTTATTGTGACAAAATATTACATAGTTATAATTTGAACTTGTGAACTGCACACTAGGTCTAGCCTGCCTTGTGGACTCTTTGCGAGTTTTAAGCAATTTGTGATACAGTATTGTTATTATTTATTACATCTAATACAATTATTGTAGAAAACAAAATAAATAAGAAGTTGTAGGAGTTTGGATTTGTGCCCGGTTAATGGCAATAGGCTTGCCCCCTATTACATGGGACCAAAATATACCGGCGAACTGTGGGTGTACGTTGGTACATCTCTGCCTAACCCTTCGGGGATACAGGCGTGATGGTACAAAATAAATAATAAAGGCCAAACTTCCAGCGTCATCAAAATACCGATTAATATTTATCTCTGTAGATACTAGTATTTACTGAACCTGTTTCCCTCGCCTAAAGGTATTTAAACTTTTTCAGGAACTGAATCAAATTAAAAGCAACAAACAAGCAATACAGATTTTAATAAAAAGTTCCTTGTACCTTTTTATTTAAATAAAAAAGTATTTGTTCCTGAAACTATTGAACACACACAGTATTCATTGTTCGCGCTGCAGTATTGAAAATCTTTATCCATTTACTTTTTCGAAATTCGATCTGGACTTTTTATTTCGTTTTCGAAATTCAAATATTAACAAAATAATCGTTGCGTGTTTGTTTTTACGCTCTAATTTCTATAACTAACATTCTCATTAAAAACATATCGATATTTGTATAATATGATAGCCAAATTCTTGTGCAATAGTATAGTATAGACTATAAATAACATCACGCTATGACACACGTTAGCGTAGCAGTAACCAGAGATGTTACTTAACAGGAGTTAAAAAACTACGTGAATGAAGTCGCGGTCAGAAGCTAGTAATTAATATAAAATGATATAGACTTAAACTTTTTTGTTATTCTAAGACGTTTCTAGGTTCTTTATGATTAATTCTACAGTATAATTACTTACCGAAATAAGCCTAGAGTTTGAAACAACAACAAAAAACATAATAAAACCGCAAATGAAAGACGTTATTACAAAAATAAAATACCAAAATAAGTAAAATTAATTTAGATAAAATCTCTTTGAAAAGATTTATTTTTTCGAAAAAATAAAACGAACGGATAAGCTGTTTAATCCGCAAAGAAAACCTCAAGCAAACCCGCAGCGGATCATTGTATTTAATAAAGCAAGCTATTGAGCTGTAAAAGAGTTTACGGCGACTCTGCAAAGCCAATTAGAAGCTTAAATTTATGGCAGCCGTCTTACCATAAATTGTTACATTTTAATTTAAGTCCACTGACCCAGTCCTACTTCGAAACTCTAACTTTGTAGTTCAATTCTGTTGGTCTTGCTTCGAATTTATTGCTTTTGGTGATGTAAATTACGTATTTTTTCGTCTTTATTTTTGTTTAATTCATTAGGATTATTATTGTCATGATAAAGACCTACATAGTTGTAAAAAACTCCGTGATTTTCATAAAATTATTTCTCGAACACGTCTAGTACAAAAGAGTACGAGTTTATAGAAGCAAAATCATCTCAAATGATAGACTGAAGATGATAAAAACAGTTTGTTTAATTAGACTCTTGTTCCTCGTTTTAAAAAAAATCTTGCGAGAATTTCTTAGATGGCTGAATTCCGTTTTGTATAATATTTTATGTAATGTCTGCCTTTGCCCGTAACTTTTACAGCATATTTTTTTTACAGATCTGTAATGTAATTAATTATAAATATAGTACTCATGGATAATGTAGCTTAATATTAACGAAACTATTTTTGAAATCTGACAGAAATTCACATAAACATAAACACAGATTCTGACAGAATTTTTGAATCTGCCAATAATTCCGAAGATTGGCGCGTTTACATTATCAACTAAACTTTTATTTTTTAGTTTCGTAATTTGTTTTCATAATATTAAACATACCAAGTTTGTAGGCATTGTGTTTTATTTCTATGTCCCCGGTGCATTCACGAAGAAGCATAGATTTTAGTTACTCAATATTGTGCTACAGATTTTTTCTTAAATCACATTTCTCTCTCAATCTCCAACTCACTTGAATTTATGCTAAACCGTTCAGTTGTAAAAACCTTTTTACACCGTTTGAAGGAAGATTTGAATATAAAATCTAAATATATTTAACTCAAAGGTGACTGACTGACTGACATAGGGATCTATCAACGCACAGCCCAAACCACTGGACGAATCGGGCTGAAACTTGGCATGTAGGTAGATGTTATGACGTATGCATCCGCTAAGAAAGGATTTTGATCAATTCTACCCCCAAGGGGATAAAATAGGGGATGAAAGTTTGTATGAAACTTTGACAATTTTAAACCCATCGGGCTGAGACTTTGCATGCATAAAGCAACTATGACGTAGGCATCCCCTAATAAAGGATTTTAATAAATTCCACCCCTAAGGGAATGAAATAGGGGATGAAAGTTTGAATACTTCTTAACGCGAGCGAAGCCGCGGGCAAAAGCTAGTCCCAAATAAAATATGCACACAAAAAAAGAAACATTTTACCTATACCACAAACTTTGTTCCCGAGTTTGCAATGACTTGTAAGTTTATGATTTTCTGTCGAATACCAAATCTCGGTAAGCAAGGAAGTGTTAAGTGAATTTATGACTGATTTTCATGTGTTGCACGTATTTTATTACCTTTTTTATGGCTCGAGATATAAGGGGATGCTTTTTCTAATGTAGAACACGTGGTGCTAAATCATTTTTGATGTAGATAATAATATAATAATGTGTAGGACATGATGTGGCTCTGTGATAAAGTATTTTTCTTGTATATTATAAAAGTATGATACCTATGTGAAATGAAAAAAAAAATTGTAGCCAAGTTTTTGTAAAAAACCAAATTGAAAGAAAAGAGTGCCCATGGAGTTTCTCGCTCGTTCTTCTCCATAGAGACCTACGTCTTGGAATTAGCAACTAGCTTCAACTTGTAAGTGTAACTTTTTGACATTTCAAAAGTGCCTGTAAATGGTCTAATTGAAATAAATGCTTTGACTTTGACTTATGTTTTAAAGATCTAAGTAAATAAGTAAGGATATTTTTATTTGTTTAAATGTTTGTAATCATAATTCAAACCCTTTATGGGGTGGAATACACCATAACTAAAATGTTCATCATAGATTCAGTACGTCATTCTAGAAATTCAGAGTTATCATTATTCGTCGATGACTAAAAAAAGCAGCTGTTTTGTATATGTTGGCCAAACGTATCCAGGTATTGCATTTTTTTTTATCACTGAGGGTGCTGGAATTCCTTCCCAAGGTTTTTTGATCAAAATAATCCAAAACAATACAGCCATAAGAAACCACAAAACATTTATTTCAGTTAAAATACTTAGTCCTTAAAATCAAATAAGCACTCCATTTTCTTCAAACAAAAGTTATTTTAAGCATTAAAGCCCTTAATAATGAAGCCTATAAACTGAAACTAATCAAACATACAATGAGTTAACCTATAAAGTCGATTCTCAATCAAATTTAACACTTTGACACACTCCATAAAGTCATAAACTGATAAAACTTAACGGCGATAAGAATTAGGGGTCGGCAGGGCTGTAGGCTTAATTTCACGGGTTACGGGCCGTCGGCCCTGATATTTGATGTTTATGTCCTAGTATTTAGGCCCATTTTTGTACAATAGATTAAATAGAAAACTAAGTATATATAAGTTAAACTATTTTAGCTGTAAAAAATCTATAATTAATTTCTTGCAACCCATGTCTTATGCACAGACAGAAGATTTACTTGTTGTATGCAAGTAAATCGCAAGCACGCTGCCTTGTTTTTATTTTTATTTTTTTGTTTTTGTGTAACACTTAATTTTAGTACTTTACTTCCTTCTTAATGTTAATTTATTTATTTTAAGTACATAATTATGCGTCTTGTAGCCTGAAACACAGGTTCAACCTAGTTCAGGCAATTAAGAAACAGTGCTCTATTTTAATTTTTAAGATAAATTTCGTTGTAATTTTGCCTCTTTTTATAAATAAACGATTTTATTATTTTATTATTATTATTATTATTAAGGGAGATGGTCAACAAATTAAGTGGATACCTTTGGATGTATCTTCGAGATAGATTAGGGTGGATACGATTGTTGAAAACTAGAAAGTGATATTGAGGCGAAATAGTGTTTGTGTAAGGCTAATATTTCTAATCTATGATGACGTGATGCCTCTATTCAAGATTTGTCAATAATTTCTATAGGTTACAAAAAAAAACATATTTTTAGACATTTGTCACATTAATTTGTACACTTTTATAAGATTTCATATCGAAAGAGTATTAAGAATCCATTGTGTATGTCCGTATCCGATGAACTGTAATTGGAAGGCACTTAAAATTTTCAGAGAATGTGTCTTACTATAACAGTTATAAATCAATAAACCGTATGCTCTTCAAGGCAAGGTTTACTTTTTATTTATTTCATGTTTCACGATAGACCTAATTTACACCTGCGTTTTAGAAAGCCTTAATGTCTTAAGTTTACCTTTCGTTTGACTCCACTGATCAACGTAGTAGTGACGGGTGTAATCATCATCATCATCACAACTATAGTTTTTCAATAGGATCTGTTGGAAGCGGCTTGCATTCAGGTAGTGGTAGTGTAATTATTTAGGATAAAAAAACCCATTAAAAAATAGCTTAATTAATTTCGTAGATAATTTTAAGCAAACTATTTTCAGCGCAACCTCTTATGCGCGAGTCAGAATTTCACTAGGCCAGTTGTTTTTTCACACATCATTCTAGAACAAACGCCTCTTCAAAATGTCAACATAAACTTGTCACACAGGCCGGTCCTACATACGCCTCTCGCTATATTCAACATTCTCTACTAACGGCTCGGATTAATTTATACGGACAGCAGATAGTAGATATCAATACCTATAGCCCTTCGGTTCGTATATTATTTATTTCTCTGGGATTAATAAGCCGATGGATAACGCAACAGTTAATTGTTTTTGCGATTTGTTTATTAACTGGAGTGAGGTTTGGGGTGAGTTGTTATTTGTGAGTTGATGAAATTATACTTACTCATTATTTCGGTCTGTCTCGTGATGGCCCAGTGGTTAAGGCACCCGCCTCTCATGCACGACGTTGTGGATTCGCAACCGGGCACGGGCAAGTACCAATGTGACTTTTTCTAATTCATATATTATGCACTTTCTTAGTTTATCTTGGATATCACTGACATCGGTAACCATAGGAGGTCCTTGATACGGTTTAGAAACTCTGACACTAGGGTGTGTGGGGTCGTTAGACCTTACACACGATAAACAAAACTAAAAAGAGAAAAATAACTTTAGCTTTGGAAGTCGGCGGCTTTGGTTCTGTTTGATGTTTTGTATTGCCACCGACTTCCAAAGCTAAAGTTATTTTTCTCTTTTTAGTTTTTGAAGGCGGTTATCATTTTTGTAAAAAAGTTTTTTATTTCTCGCTTTTTAGTATCAACTTCCTGTCATCTAAATCCATTAAGAAACTGTCATGTTATGTAAATTAACGAGACACCACTAAAAAGTCATAAGAAAGCAGAAAATGCGATTTCGTTTACTTGGATGAGAAATTTTCAAATAGGTACCTACTACTGTATACATCTGTGTAACCCTTGAGTTTACAGGCGTGATGTTATGATGTGTGATGGTGTAAACAATGCTTAGATATGCTATACCAACAATCGCGGTTAATCTGCTGTTATTTATTGAAGAGTTCCCTCGATTTCTACAAGATCCCATCATCAGATATTGAAATGGTGACAGTGGGACCACACGGGAAGCACCAGCTTTCAAATAAAAAAAGAATCATGACAATCGGTTCACCCAGTGGTTAATTACGAGGTAACAAATATAAATAAAAAAAATAAAAATAAAAAACAGTCGAATTGATAACGTCCTCCTTTTTTTGAAGTCGGTTAAAAAAGAAGATTATTTCGGTAAAATATTCTAGATATTGTGTTAATATAAAAGAAGTCAGGACAATATATTTCGAAAAGATATCTTAAACCAATTCCCATGTCGAGTAAAAAGTGTTATTGGGATTTTCTATAAAATTGACAGTAGCAGCTCGAAGTTAGGATTTGTGCCCGGTTCATGGCAATAGGCTCGCCCCCTATTACATAGGACCTAAACATACCGGCGAACTGTGGGTGTACATTGGAATACCCCTGCCTAACCTTTCGGGGAATACAGACGTAAAGGTATGTTGATGGAATGATACCTTATAAATACGTAAACACTATGTATTTTGGAACATAGTTCAACCGTTAATATAATAAAGCTATATGTAGAGCTATTTGTTTATTTGTGCATATATATGTCATTTGTATTATTATGTATTATTTGTGTATTTACCGGCGAACTGTGGGTGTACACTGGTACCCCTCTGCCTAACCCTTCGGTAAATACAGGCGTGATGGTATGTGCGTATATTATGTCATTGTTTAAACACGATAATCTTTGAAACTAACAGGCGGATTGGAAAAAAATCTTCTTTGTATAATAATAATATGATAGCTAAATTCAGTAACTAAAGAAGAGTTCTCAGTGCAGGTGAAAAAAAAAAACACGCGTACGAAATCACGGGCAAAAGCTAGTAAATAAACAAAATAATAATGTTATTCAAAAGTTTATTCAATAACGATATGTCTGAGTATATTGGCATGTAACGAGATACGGCTTTCCTATGAAATTAGTGACGGATTGGTACTGTGGGGGCTGTCTGTTAGCGATTTTGAAATTAAATAAATTTGTTGCCATCTATGTATACCATCACGCCTGTATTCCCCGAAGGGTTAGGCAGAGGTGTACCAATGTACACCCACAGTTCGCCGGTATATTTAGGTCCCATGTAACAGGGGGTGAGTCTAAAGCTAGCTATAGCTAGCGAGCTATGTATTCAAGTCTTAAAAAGTTTGAGTTCAAGTAAGTATGTCCATGGTCATGAACACGTTTCAATACTTAATTATTTATTGCGTTCCATAATATACATAAATGGTCATATAAATATAAAATATAAAATCATTATGGGCTCTGTCGGGTACCTACAGCAAAAACTTAGGAGAGAGTGGACGAGGGCTATGCAACAATAACTTAATTTGTAAAATCTTATTTTCATATTTTAATGTATCATATAGTACTTATACTGTAATATGAAAGAAAAAACAATTGAGTTTAGCTTGAGATGGAGGGGGGGAGGGGGGAGTTGGCAAATCCACTGACTTTTAGAAACGAGCGCAATCTAATCTATATCTCAGTATCAATCGAAAATGCCGCTTATTTACGTTTTTGTTATTGATTGTCGGTGAGATGAGATTTGAATAGATTTTAAATGTTCTTAATTAGAATTGGCCTTTAGACGAGACTGCTTAAGTATCATTGTTACTCAAACTCATAGTCAAATTACTTAATTTAATTAGACCTGAATTGAAATACACTTTTCAACATCATTCTTACAAAAAAAAACAGAATCTAATGTAATTGCTAGCTTTAAAAGCTATTTTCGTATTCACAAGAATGGGTAAGAAACTCCATATTTACTCTTTTATTTCTCCTCCTACTAGCTTCTAGAGCTAACAGTTCTATACAACAATTACTTAACCCTACACCACCGCCGTCACTGCGACCACCCACTCACAGATGATCCCAACGAAAGCCATTTTGGAAACAGATCCATTTACTGAAACCCCGTTCCATTACCGTGATTTATTCAATTATTCAACGATAAATGAATTACCGTGCTTTTTTGCTATGTAAAAGGTTTGCAAGCGAAAAAAGGATTAGGTAGGTATATGTTTTGGGGGTATGAAATAAAGGCTGGTAGTTCAAGGGTTGAGTTCAAGGGGCAAGTGAAGGTTAGTGAAGGTTAATTTTAATGGTGGAATTTGTTGATTATTTTTCGTAGGTAAATACGTTATTTTTTTCAAAAATATTATGTCAAAGTCAAATCATTTCAATAAGACCATTACAAGGCACATTTTGACGTTAAATACAAGATAAAAAGATCATAATATTGAATTTAGTCGCCCATTCTAAAAGATAGTTTCGTATGGAGAAGAATGAGCAGGAAACTTCATACATACTCTTACTACTAATAAAAAACGTTCAAAATCTATTCGCAATCACATCTCAGCGACAATCAATATCAAAAATGTAAGTAAATTAGAAACATTTTTGACAGATTGAGCCTAAGATTTAATTATTGCGATATTACCTTTAATTTACGTGAATTGCCCTCTTGATTAAAGAAAGACGAGCATTTCTATTCGAATTCTAAAACAATTAAGTAAAAAGCCACATTTTGCATTGCAATGCTCCTCAAATATACGAAATTCGAGCAGCGCGTTCGTCGCTTTAGAAATAAAGTAATCACCATACGGGTTCATAATCCTATTTTCATAGTAAAAGTGACCGGACAGTGAAACCATTCGCATGTCAATTTAAGTTTCCATTTACGTAACAGCCAATCCGAACTGAAACCACGAACGAAATCCATTTGAAAAAATACGTGCCAACCCTAAAAAAATATTATTTAAGCTCTTGAAAAAATATCACTAAAAGTTGGTCAACTTTGCCTCAATGCTGTAAATCTGAAGACATTTAAGTACGTACTTTTATAATAACCTGAATGTATTGATTGAGAGTAACGATTAAAGTGGGCAAAGTAGGTAATTCAGAAATTCCTGTGTACTAAAGATTAATAGGGTGTAAAATTATTCGTTAGGGTTGCCACTTTTTTCCTGTAACAAAATTGAGGGGTGAAATCAAAGGTACTCATCGAATTGGCTTTTGATAAGGTAACTGAGATAAAAGAGAGAATGATTAATGGTACTCGAAAAAATGTCGAGCGTTTTTTCGATAACATGCCTAGATTGACAACGTCATCATCAAGCATACTTATACCTATAATATTACTGTCTTCTATCCGCGACTTCTGCGTTGAGACTAGAATTGAGCATAGGTCCTAATACGTAGTTATTTCACGGGAACGCGGAGTAAAATATGTCCTATGTGTTAAAATTAGATAGATGTCTATATTATTATGTTTGCCAAATTTCAGCTTATTCCGTTCAGTTGTTTAAGTTTGAAAGAATATAAACAACATCGATCCATTCTCATCTCATTCCAATAATAGTAAGATCAAGTTTATGTATTACGAAATTGTTAAACAAGAGTTCCTTTTTACGTATCAGTCCGTACGTCCACTATTACAGTGCTATTCTGAAATAAATCTCTCTCGGTGAATTTATGTAAAGACTTGAGTATGATGTCCCAATCATTAAGTGGAATTACAGCTCACCTCAAGGTCACTTCACTTCAACAAATTGATGAAGATTTTTTTGCAGAATACACCGTCGAAACAAGATGATGCGTAAAGTCTGATCTCCTTTTGTTGTGCCAAAATATCTGAACAAGAAAAAGAACAAGTATTCATACCATTAGCAATAATTTTCATTTTATTACAATTTAGCGTGTACCCGTTTTAAAATACGGAAACGCAGCTTTGGTTAAAGTAAATTAATCTTTATAATGCAGTTACTAGGGGAGATTTTAATTGGACAATAACTCTTTTTAGCAAGCTCTATTAAATATAATTTATTGTGTTATTTTACAAATCCACGGTTAACTTGCAGAAACTGGTGGAAATCTAATACCAACCTATTGTTGCCCAACTGCTGGGCAAAGGCGTCTTCTCATATTAGGAAGAGAAGACACGAGTAATCATCATCTGCCTAGCCTTTTCCCAACTATGTTGGGGTCGGCTTCCAGTCGAACCGGATGCAGCTGAATATCAGTATTTTACATGGAGCGACTGCCTATCAGACCTCCACAACCCAGTAATGGGTAATACGATACTCTTGGTAAGACTTGGTAAGAGAAGGCACGAGTAATGATCAACATAATTACTTAAGGCGACATCAGACTTCTATTTATTATAACTCTTGGTTTTCTCACCATGTTTTTTTCACTGATGTGAATAGACTTTGAAGTTTGAAGTTTGAAAAGCCATTTTGCCAAAGCCACATTGGTACTTGTCCAAACTGGCTTACTTTTCAAATACTATTTCTTCTTCTTTGCACGAAACAAACATTTTTGTGACCTACAGGTAGTTGTTCCGGTCTGGTTGTTTGTTTATGTAAGTTTATACATATATGTTTGTAAACGCACCCACAATACAGGACAAATTCCTAGCATGGGGCAAAATTCTTTTAAAAACAGTTTGGAACATTGGTTCTAGATCTAAACACGTAAACATAGATACAACTCACAATTCAATTAAAGCTACACATAAATTAAAACATCATTGTCTTTACGCCAATCATTTGAAGTTGACACAGACAGAATGACATTTTAATTACGCTCGCCCCTAATTGCGTTAAGTAAGGGAAAGTGAGTTGTCAGTTGCAAGCCGTGCACGCGGGCCAAAAGTTCCACGAACAACATTCTAAAAAAACGACCGAGTATTTCAGAAGAGGCTCGGAAATTCCCTAAAAAAACAAAACCTGCGTTACCATGGAAACCATAACACCATTTTCGCATCCACCCCAAAGCGGCACATCACACAAGCGGTAAAAACCAACGGTTTTTTTATCCGTCAGTTTTTAATTGACTATGCGACGGTTGAGTCAAAAAGATAAATGAACATGAAATGAAACTAAGCCTTTTTGCCGCATTGTCATACAAAAATAAACTTTACAGAACAAAAAATAGAGCTTAATTTCGTTGTTGACTTAGTCATGTAGCTACAAACCTCGGTTTTGGGCTGGTTGTGACATAAACATGTATTTGGTGGGGCCGGCCTATTGTGTGCCTCCATGAATCGTACGTTACTCATTCATGATGTCACACGTATGATGATAATAGATAATGTACAATTAAGTCGTTCTTTGGAATACATTATTTAGAACGGACGGCGTAGATTTCTATAGAACTCTTTATTTCCATATTTCTATGAAGGTAGAACTATCAATAAAATTATCACTGCGAGGAAGTGTGACACGGATGACGTCATCAGAAAAAAATAAGGAATTGTTAGAATACAGTAGAATATTTATTTGCCTGAAACATGGTATGTTTATAAAGGTATTCATAATATTGCATAGGTTTCACATGTCTCGCAATTTTAATAATTATGAAAAATCAATTCAGAGTTAAATCAATTTTTAACTTACACATTTTAAAATTTTCTGTTACTTAAATTAAAAGTTCAAGAGAAAATATGATAAAGTTTTATAATATCTACGTCGTGAAAAAAAGGAAGTTCAATTTACAACATTTTAGGTAAAAAACGGTCACATCAAACGATAGCTTAAGTGTTCCCTCATTCGAAGGAGAGGGAGAGCCCTCATGGCTTTCTTGGAGTTAATTTCTATAGCACTTTGATGGTTGATGGTTTTCCTATACTCTTTTCGATATGTTGTAAAATATATTTTGAAGGATGAAGATAATTCATGTAATCTATTGGATTTATCTATAATACCTTTTTTTTATTTTTTTATTTATAGATGGGAAATCATCAAATAACTTTCCCCGCCCTGGGCGGGACGGGATGGAGTGTCAGACTTTTACTGACTAAAACCCATCTATGTTCCTTCATGTGCCCTTTGGGAGTTTAATTATTGCCAACAGTGTGAAAATCGAAAAAGTAGTTGTGATTCTTAGGAACAGTCTTTCTAAAAAGTTAAAAAATCAATTGTGATACTTAGAATATACAACATCGAAATTTTAAAATGTTGTATTTTTAAGAAAAAATACTTTGAAAAAATTGCTGTCGTGACTCTTAGGAAATATCACTGCGAAAAGTTAAAAAGGAATTATCACAGTTGGGAAACATTATTTTTTTTTTTTAATATTTGCTCTACTTTGGATTATTGTTATTCGAAAAGTTAAAAAGTAGTTGCGATTCTTAGGAAATATAACTTAGTCCTTCAACTGCGTAACATTAAATTAAAAGGACCAAAAAAAAAGTTCCACCTGGTCTTTTCCCCTCATGGTGTCAATTATAACGTAAAACTACGTATATTTACACACGCCATAATCGCGTGACTAACACGATGATTACTTAGCTTTAATAAGGCTTCACTGGGAAAATATTATTGTTTGCAACAAGGGCTTGAAAGTAATAAAAATATTATTAACACCCTTCGCTTCGCGACTCGGGATCGATACCCGTAATTACTCTCATTAGAGGTTAAAAAGAAAAACTGACGGTAAGGACTTTGATGTTATGAAGAAGGCTTTTCTTTCATGTTAAGCGTTCAGATAAGTGGTGGTGGTCACTTGTTTTGATGTGATATAATTACATGTCAGATAGTATACATATAATTGTTATGCCTATGCATCTATCTATCTGTGCCTATGTCTATATCTACGCCTAGGTCTATGACTATGTATACGCTTTTGTCAGAGCATATTCACGTCTAGTCTCTGCTTATGATTACGTCAATGTGTATGCCCATGACTATATCTACGCCTAAGTCTATGTATATAACTATGCCTATTTCTACGCCTATATCTATGCCTGCATCTATATAAAGTCAAGAAGTTAAAACTTTATTTTAATTTATCAATCCAATTTAAAAGCTCTTTTGAATGTCATTTGCCTTTGCCTGTAGCTAAGCCTGTGCCTAAGCCTGCCTACGCCTGTGCCTACGTATTTATCACAAAAAAAGTGTTGTGTAACTGCCTCTCTCGGCTAGTGGCCCTAAGCGCCACGCTAGAGGTCTTGGGTTCGAGGTCCAGGTCGAGCAAAAGTATTGTTGGATTTTTTCTATGAAATTCGCAGTCGCAGCTCGGAGTTAGGATTTGTGTCCGGTAGATGGCAATAGGCTCGCCCCCTATTACATGGGACCTAAACAAGCAACTGTGGGTTTACATGGTACATAGAAATGTAGTTCTCGATGGGTTAGATAGAGACTTAACCCTTCGAGGAATATGATCGTGATGTTATGTATGTACCTATGTAAAATGTTTCTCCGTATTGGAGATGCGTCGAATATTTAACCCCTAAATACTTTCAATCCTACCTTATGGCATTTTTTAGCTCAAAAGGAAATTGGTTGTTTTCGTTGGTTACGCGGCGCGCAATGGACTAACAACCTGTCAACTGCCAGGCGCATGATTTTGAGCAAAAACGCGCTTTTTGTTGATACGGCAAAGGTGGAAATCAGAATGACATAAAAAATAACGACCGCTGTCGAAACAGCATAATTTAACCTTATAGATACCGTACAATTAGGTACCGTACTGTAACCTTGTGCAGATACCGTACCTAGAGAATGCATTGTGGCTTTTCATTGGGCATGTATTTAATTCCCAACCAAAACGAAAATGTCAAAAAGGGTTCAAGGTCGATATAAGAAAATCATAGGTGAAATTGGTGATAAAAGAGGTAAAATCTAACGAGTGCCAAGAACCATAGCCATAATTGCTTTCATCATAGCTGTAGGAATATACAACGTTCACCAAATCATTTGAAAAAACAAAATGATTTAACAAGTTTTATCTGCCAAAAAACATTCCATACTCATACCGATCAAAACCCGTCCGTATTCCTCCTAATGCCCTTTGCGTGCCAGAGCCGCTGTGACTCTTTGGAATAAACTCCGCAACCCTGGAAGGCCTTTACCCTGCAGTAGCATAATAATAGACTGGTGTTATTAGATAGACATCTCATCATAAATTGCTTTTACGCCTTCGTAGAATTACAATGTTATTACGAAAGGAAAGAAAAAACAGTAGGCTTCAGCACAAATCAAAAACAACAATCCCAAAATAATAACCAGAAACCACAGAGCGATCATGCCAAAACTCCAACAGAATTTGGCAAATTAAATTTTCAAAAAGTCGTATCTCGTAATCAACTCAGGCTCAGATGGGGGGGTTGAATGCCAAGGGTGTACCCCCCAACCCCCCGTTTCAGACACACAACTGAATTATGTAAAACTTTTAATTGTCCTCTCGTCTCACCTTCATTAAAATTCGAGGTGTTTTGTTTGGACACAAAAACTTAGTTGCTCCCATTTTTGCTCGTTGTTTTTGAGATGTTAAAAAGTCATTTTGACAGGTTACCTGGTAGCCTGATTAATTATTACGTTTCTGGCGTAATGGAAATGTTGAGTGTATTTACGTACAGTCACTAGCATAACATAGCGTTGTTGGTATAAGTGGGTGCAAGTGTATACACTTGCACCCACTTATACCAACAACGCTAAATACTTTTAGTGCCTTTTGGATATCATTGCATACCTGTCACATTCCGCGGGAGACGCTCCGGGCGTCGGGAGCCACGAGACGACTCCCGGCCACCGTAGACGCAGGTCTGTGGACGGTGAGCAATGGGTAGCTCACCGTCCGTACGTTAACTCACGACAGACCGTGTCGACGGCGCGTTCGTGTTCCACGCGCGCCTCAAAGAGATGTCAGCAAACTTGGAAGTGGTCACTAAGGGCCGATGCCTGCCGGGGCTGCGGGTTGTTCCAAAGAGATACCGCGCCCCCGGAACGCAAAGGGCACATGAAGGAACATAGATGGGTTTTAGTCAGTAAAAGTTTGACACTCCTTCCCGTCCCGCCCAGGGCGGGGGAAGTTATTTGATGATTTAAATATTTAAAAAAAAACCTGTCACATTGTCAGAAGGTGACAGTGACAGAATGATAATTTAAACACATTTAGCGCTAATTGTTTTTAGTGATTTGTGATGAAAGTGTGCCTTAGCAACAGTAATTTCCTCCTAAAGATTAAAATGGAAAGATGTTACGAATATAATATTCTAGTTCCCATACTATAAGAAATAGGTCTTATCTCAAAGTCTCTCACGAGAAAATCGCTTGTAGATGTTGTCAAGTGTACATACATATTTATGCTCGGGACTGTACGTAAGGTAATGAAGTAAAGGGTGTCGTATTAGAGTTAATGTAGGTTGTCAATGTTAGAAAAGGTTTTGTGGAAGGAAAAATCACGAAGCTTTATGTGACTCGGAACGCCCACGTGCGAAGTGTCATTCACAATTTGCTTTCCATGTTTTGTTTCCATCTTTTACTTTACTGTGACAGACTTGATGCTCTACACTTCTGGACTCTTAAATCAAGCCACCTTGGATTTTTTTATGTATATAGGTTTAAGGTATGTCGTGATGGCCCAGTGGTTAAGGCACCCGCCTCTCATGCAGGAGGTTGCGGGTTCGAAACCGGGCACGGGCAAGTACCAATGTGACTTTTCTAATTCATATGTACTTTCTAAGTTTATCTTGGACATCACTGACATCGGTGAAGGCAAACATCGTGAGGAAACCTGGACTTATAATTAATATAAGTCTGAAATTGCCAATCCGCCTTGAGCAAGCGTGGTGATTAATGCTCGTGCCTTCTCTGTATGAGAAGAAGCCTTTGCCCTGCAGTGGGACAGTTATAGGCTGGTATTATTATTATTATTTTATTATTATAGGTTTAAATTTTATAAACAAGTTCGTGTGTCACCAAAATTATCGCCCCAAAATTACATAACAATTTTTTATTCATTCATATTTTTTTTGATGTTTTAAGTCTTTATACCTTTGTTCGTTCTGAGGGAAAACCTTCAAAAGGCGTCCGGTTTTTGGGGATCAGACCGGGGAATGTGGAATTCTTACCTCACTAAAACCACCCCGGCGGACACCATCAGCACATAGAGAGGGTTTCCTCTTAAAAGACCACACCACAACTCTCCCTGTGCCACGCCTGTTAGGGTACGTCACTGGGAAGACTGTGAAGATTCTCCCCTAAGCCTTGCTGTGCACGGTAGCATGTTACCACTGTACTAAGTCTTTATACCTAATGTATTTATGCCTTAATACTTATTTAGCCTAAAACCTTGTATGTACTGTGTATTGAAATATGTACGAAGCTATGAGTACCTAGTTATTATCTCTATCTTCCTATGAGACCCAATTGCTTACATGGTAGCTTTCGATGCTGCTATAATCATCATCTGCCTAGCCTTTGATGCTGCTATAATACCATGCTATTTTTACAACATCCCCAACACTAGAAATTCCTCCTTTTTCGTGTGTGTGTACAAACATTGCAACTCATAAAACAAACAACCAGACCCGGAACAACTACCTGTAGGCAAAATAAATATTTGTTCCGTAAGGGAATCGATCCCGCGACACGCAGCGCAGCAGCCGTTTTATTCACGTCACTGTACTCGTATTTCTATAACGAATAGCCCGAAACCATTCACCATGACAAACTGTTTCTATTGATTTTATTACCTACATACATACATACCATCATGCTTGTATTCCCCAAAGGATTAGGCAGAGGTATACCAATGTAGGTACACCCATAGTTTGCTGATATATTTTAGATCCCATTTAATAGGGAGCAAGCCTATTGCCATTATTGGTCAAAAATCCGAACTCCGAACTGCTACTGAGAATTTCATAGAAAAACCCAATAACACTTTGCTCGACCTGGGAATTGGACAAATACCTCGAGCGTAGAAGTCGCGCTTAAGACCACTAGACTAACGACTCAGTTGAAATAACCTTCTTCTTCTTTATCATGTGGGCAGTAAGGTCTAACGACCCCACACACCTTGTCAGAGCTTCTAAACCGCCTCAAAAGCCTCTGACATAACAACCTACATTTTCACTTAAATACAAGATAAAATCAACATTGATTACTTGATCCAATGACCACATTGACTTTGACATCGATATCTCTTCAAACAATAATCGCAGAAACTCAACCATTCCACAAATCTCATAAAAGGAACTTTCCCCAATCAGAACTCTGATATTTTCCATTAAATTCGACTTTGCATGAAGATACGGCCTGATGGTTTTATGAAGGGCGCGATAAGGCCAACTTATGATTATTATTTGTTACCTTACGTCACTCAGAAATTCTTGAGCATTTTTCTTTTGGTGGCACGCAACCGCTTTGTGTTGCTATTTGGGACTTCATTTATATTAAGTTGATTGTTATGTATTTTTTTCGTGTTATATAAAGGGTGTGAAAAGACAGTTAACGAACCTGAAGGTTACGCTCATCATTGCGATCATGTTTTTGTTTTTGAAAGTAACAACTTATTAAAAAGCTAGTTTAACAAGTTTGAGATGTGTTTGTCCTATTTTATTGTTCTCTGAGTGAATTCACAAGGAATGCATTGTTCATTATTAGTTATAGATAGTTATAAGTATGAATTAAATTATGATTAATTAAGGCGCATTTATCGCATTGGGTTAGCCTGTAATGGTAAATGTATGTAGATAAATAAATAAATGTTTTAACTAAACTTTAAATACTACCTCGATCCTTCTACAATTGAATACACCCGTAAGCACAATGTGTAGCGATCGTTATATGACGGATTACCAAACCAGTGATTATTCACACCAGAAATAAAAGTCGTTTCCTAGCTATAATTCTCGCTCCATGTAAGTAACATTGAGTTTGATAGGCAGTAAGCGTACTTAACGACTGTGTCATGTGCTTTGTTACACTCCATGCATCGTGTGGTCAATCCTCGTGCTCTCTGTATAGAAGAGGCTTTTACCCTGTAGTGGGATAATTATAGTAGGCTGGTAATATATTATACCATCATACACCATCACGCCTGTATTCCCCGAAGGGTTAGGCAGAGGTGTACCAATGTACACCCACAGGTCACCGGTACATTTAGCTCCCGCGTAATAGGGGGCGAGCCTATTGCCATTGACCGGGCTTAAATCCAAACTCCGAGCTGCTACTGAGAATTTCATAAAAAAACCCAATAACACTTTTTGCTCGACCTGGGAATCGAACCCGTGACCCCTTGCTCAGCAGTCGCGCTTAAGACTAACGGGGCAGTCATGTATATGTATAGTGGTAATATATTATTACTTATAAATGATGCCTGATAATGACAGTACCTACAGTCAAAAGTTGATTAACATTTCAGATTCGTAAATCCTTATTATTGAGCACAATTAGGGAAATACGAAATGTATTTGAAATGAATATAAAATGAGCTCTTAGGTATTGCCTAAACTTCTGAACAGCAGTAAATTGTGTCATTTCGTGTCTATTTAAATGATATGCAAAAGTAAAATTGTTTATCGACTATTGTTTCTGAGCGCACAAGCATTTTTTGTTCATCATAAAATCAAACTTCAAGACGACAAAAGTTAGACAATCAAGTTAATGAATAAACATCAGAATCTACATACATGTTAATGCTTCGCCTAAACTTTTCCTGGTTTTAATGGAAATATTTGGACTTAGTTTTAATAGGGTTAAAATGAACGATAACATTGCACGCTCCGCCTACGCTCAAAATTTGATCCGTGGTTATTTCATAAAACTATGTAAACTTTTACGGGGAAAACGAACTTATTTAATTAGGTATAGGGTGGTTAATCCCTTTTATGGTCAGTCTATTTATAGGTTTTCCGTGACCTACTGACAATGTACTGCATAACTTTAGTGCTGAAAATATTTTTCGTGGGGAAATAGACTATTTTCGTCTCAGAGAAGCCGACTTTATTTTTTAACTAGCTGATGCCCGCAGCTTCGCTCACGTGGACATAAGTGTAAATTAAGACATTAAGTTGTCAATGCCATGTCGTCAAAATCCTCCAAGCAGGCATGGTAGCAAAGGTGACTGCTAAAAGTTACGATAGTGGGTTTAGTAATTTATAATTTATCTTCGTGTGTGTATGTCTGTGTCCGGAGTCTGGATTTCTGCCTGGTCGGACTTGTTCCGTACCAGGGACTAAAGCATGTTTGTGGAAGAAGGATGTGTGTTATGAGTTTATTACCCTTTTCGAAAACTGATTTCTGATACACATCGTATAGTTAAAATTTCTTTTTTCTGTTTGTTTAAATATATTCTATTATAGCTGTGCCCGAGGCTTCCCGCACGTGGAGCTAACTGTAAGTTAAGGAATTAAGTCTTGACTGCCATGTCATCAAAATCCTCCAAGGAGGTTGAATGGTTGCAAACTTAAGAGTCTAGTGTCTGGTTTTGTACCCGGTTAGTAATTGACTTGCGTCATACCTAGGTCATGAACAGGTATCGTGTAAGGATAGTGTAAGTTATGACTTTATCCGCTGTCGAAAATACTATGATGTAGAGTCAAAATTTATTTATTTTTCGATCTTAAACCATTGAAACATCTTTAATAGGTGCTGTTTTAAAAAAGCACCTTACGTTTTAATTTTACATGTCTGGTCTAGATCAAGACCGTTAATATGCATCTTGTAGACAGAGCAACTGCCAACAGAATCTGACCTTCATGTTAACACAACAATACATAGAATGTTTTGGAAGAAGGGCAAAAACCGAGAGTATAAAAAAAATAAGAGGTTAAGTAAAGTTTACCTCATAAATCACGCTACTTCTCTTGCAAAATGGTGGTTATAGGTAACATGAACCTATACTATATTATTATTTCCATTTAAAGTTTATTTTAAAGCATGTAGAATATACTCGTAACAGTATCTTAGAGAAGAAATTCTGCATGCGCTCACAGTCGCGTCATGAAACCATGTATCTTAAAAGTTAAAGTCTGTGACAGGGTACATTCAACGATAGAAGACTGACTGCAACTGAATTGGCATTTGGGTAAAACAGTTTTTTGATATCTTCCTGTTGTTGTCGTCTTTTTTTTCTGTTTAGCCATTGGAAAAGAAGTAGGCTTTTTGGTACCAATTCAATTTGGTGGGATCTTACACCGAGATTTTCTTATAAAATATTTCTGAAGGCCCATGGAAAGAATATAACTTACTACTTAGAAAACTAAATATGCTACTCCTGGTTGGCAGTATTGTTGTACCGTGATTGGGGTAGCCGCGTAGCTAAACCCAGACTATAAAATATTGCACACAAAATGTTTGCTGATAAATCGTTCATCAGTTGTATGAAGTGTCGAGGCCCACGGCGCAGCGATCCATATACCTTGGTAACTCTTTAAGTTAAATTTTGTGGAGGAACCAGTCGAATTGTGTTCGGTTCGTTCTTTTCAGTTTTTAACGTTATGTTAAAGTGTGCCTAAACATTGTATCATTATAGCCTGTCGAAAGAATGACAAAAAATAACAATCAATTGGGATCGCTATCACGCTAAATATTTTGCATGGCTTTCGTTATACCGCGAAGCTATGAACTTTATTGACATGACAAATAAAGTATCCATTCCCACATATGTCACGATTGACTGTTTAACTCCTCCATCCAAAGAGAGAAGTAGATTGTGGGAAGGAAGACATCCACCACGACTACTTGAAGCCCCGTGAATACCTGCCTCCCGGTAGTGAACTGCAGTGATCTATCTGGAAGGCACTGAATCGTTTGGTGCGCACCCAAGTTGGTCATTGCAAACATAATTTAGTAAAATAGGGCATCATAGACCTGTTTGACACCCAGTGCAATTGCAGTGCTCCTGATCAGACTATGCCCCATGTACTGGAGTGCCCCAATTATCTGGTCACTTGCACCCTTGAAAATCTGAATAACACCTCTGACACTGCTTGGCTCAAGTGGCATACATTATTATTAGGGGTATCATCGATATGAAAAGAAGAATTCTTAAAATAGCTTAATAATGTAAAGCCATGTGGTAGTCAGACCTCTATACTACGTTATTGTGTAAAAATTGAGTCACATGAACAATATTTTACTATGTATCGTTCCACCTATAACTTTTTTTTAAATGTACTATTTTGACTTCGCTGCTGTTTTAAATATAACTATGTAGAAATAGACATTAATTACTACAGAAATATAAAAGATTTAAAAAAATATAACTAAACAAATCAATGTTATGGGAGAAAGTGTGCATACTACGTTTTTATTATTATTGGGAATCTCTTAGCATGACAAAAAACAATAGAAAATACACAAAAAGTAAAACAGTTTTGGGGGACCGAACTCAGGGTCAGCGATTTGCAAAGCGACCGTCGAACCATTAGAACAATATTTTACTATTTATCGTTCCTACACCTATCACTTTTTTTTTAAATGTACTGTTTTGACTTCGCTGCTGTTTTAAATGTAACTATGTAGAAATAGACATTATTTACTACAGAAATATAAAAGGTAAAAAAAATAACTAAACAAATCAATGTTATGGGAGAAAATGTGCATACTGTTTTTTTATTATTATTGGGAATCTCTTAGCATGTCAAAAAACAACAGAAAGTACACAAAAAGTAAAACAGTTCTGCGGGACCGAACTCAGGATCAGCGATTTGCAAGGCGACCGTCGAACCATTAGACCAATTATTTCGATGAAATTTACTCCAAAATAGCCGTTCTAGTTTAACATGATTGACTGCTTCGTTCCTTAAAGATATAGCGTGATGATATCATTTTAGAAATTCAATCCGCAGCTATCCGAACATTTTTACATAATATCTCGTCTATTTCAATACCGTGAGAATTCGTAGAAGAATACGAACATAATGCCACATTGCTCATCCCTCAAAACAAATAGCGTGATAATTTATAGCCTAAGTTTTAAGTTAAGCCTACCACTATACATTAGTGAAAACCGCATTCAAATCGGTTGAGCCGTGTCTGAGATTAGCGTGCACAAACGCACAGACAAACAGATAAACAGACAAACAGACAAAAATTCTAAAAACTATATTTTCGGCATTAGAATCATTCCCCGACCTCATAGCAATTACTTTTTTTCAAAAATATTTAATGTACAGTTTTGACTTCGCTATGATTTTATTATATGTATAGATTAATTTATTTATTTATTTAAACTTTATGCACAAAAAAAGTACAAAGGCGGACGGTTATTTATTGACAAAGATATCATTTTGAAGTTAATTTTGTACCATTCAACCAAAAATGGTTTGTATTGGTATTACTAACAATTAAAATGAGCAAATTAATAATATTGAAAACTAATTAGGTAACCTTATGCTTTATAGTCACCTCTCCGTTAAACAGTGGAATCCAATCATGCTTTTACATACATAAACTCACGCCTTTTTCCCATGGAGGTAGGCAGAAACCACGGACCGCCACCTGCTACGATCCTTACATACTCCTTTCGCCTCCTCCACATTCATACATCTGGTGATACAAGCACGCCGGTTACGAGTACTGCGCACCTTTCTGAACAACCTCACCAATAAGGTCAAGGTAGGTCTTTCTAGGGCGTCCCCTCCCGGCATTGCAATTCACATCTTTTACTATCGCTTAAAATTTGGATAACTAATTTTATAAATAAACACTATTAATAATTAAGCACATCAAAGTAAAATTTCAGTGCTGGTATTAAGATTGTAACTTAATTTACTAAATGGGGTGTTCGAGAGTGTGCGTTATTTATTTAATCTTTATGCACACAAAAGTACAAAGGTGGAGTTAATGCCTTAGGCATTCTCTACCAGTCAACCAAAGGGTGAAGATATAACGAGCGAGCTGCAAATTATTGTACGAGAGTAAATAAAATGAAGTGTAGGTACACAAGTACAAAATAATAAAAATATTCCATACTTTTACATGAATAATCTACTATTATGTATAAAATACCATATGTAAAACATATACACATTTATATACATATACATACATACATACCTATATACATATCTTATGAAAAGATTAGAAAGGAGGACAGTGTTACACGTTGTATAAGGATAACTCTAACACTTTTTTTTTTTGTAGATAGGAAATCATCAAATAACTACCCCCACCCTGGGCGGGACGGGAGGGAGTGTCAGACTTTTACTGACTAAAACCCATCTATGTTTCTTCATGTGCCCTTTGCGTTCCGGGGGCGTGGTATTTCTTTCAAACAACCCGCAGCCCCGGCACAACCCGCAGCTCCGGCAGCAACTCTAACGCTAAGGTTAGGCGGACGTCTGTGTAAAGCGTTTCTTACTGTCCAGCCTTTAAAAGAACTAATTGAAATAGTCGTAATTTTGAACAATAAATACCTTGACCCCGTAAAGGTTACAATTTGAGCCTTATTTACTTAGTTCTTTTGTTAGTATTTACAGTTCAAACTTGTTGTTTTCTATTGTGACCAGGGAATAGAAAACTTTATTACAAAGTAATAAAAGTAGAAATAGCTTTTTACATTATTGTAGATGTCAATTTTAGTCGCATTGGGGTTTGGTATTATTGGGAATTCACACAGTGACGAGTATTTTTGGTTGTATGTTTAAATACGCTAATCTCTGGAACTACCAGTGCAATTGGAAAAAGTTATGATTAATACCATAGGCTTATACATATTACCATCACGCTAAGAGTGCTACGACTAACGGGAGCGGAGCAGTAACCATAGCGTAAATTAACACGGGTGGAAAAATAATTATTATACATTCAAAAGCAGTTGTGTTTGTTATCTCACATGAGGCACACGTCCTACAAAAATACAAGTGAAAAAAGCTCTGGGTTACAAAGTCAAGGTCAAAGTCAAATCATTTATTTCAATTAGACCATTAAAAAGCACTTTTGAACGTCAAAATAATTAAAACTAATGAATCTAGTTGCCAATTCCAAAAGGTAGTTTCGTATGGAGAAGAACGGGCAAGAAACTCCATCCTACAAAGCTATGGATCTATTAAACGGTCCGATAATCGATCCTACTAAAAATCAAACGTGGGTGACGGCCCTTATAATGCAAATTTACAACTGACGTTCACCGTAATATACTTACAGATCTGCCTACCCACAAATAAAGTCACGACTGCACGGCACAGCGAACATTCTCGCGTGATTGACACAATACATGAAATGTTAACAAGCCACGCTTGTGACTGACAGACTATTGTAGTTAATATTAATAGCGACGCCATTGAACACACTGATGGCTTGTCATTACAGGCAAGTGTGTACGAGGGTTTATCAGGATTCTTTTTTGGTGTTTTGAATTTCTGTGCGTGGAATTATATTGACAGTTTTCATGTTTTTGGGTATGGTAGTAAATATTTTTTGGATGGATGTTTGCCATAAGATACAGTACAGCGAAAACTGAATCGCTGTACTGTGTCTTATGGCAAATGTTAATGATCATTTTTATGGTTTTTACAAGTCACAAAAAAGTTACCCTTTTTAATTACCTACACTACTTAAGGTTCATCTTCAGCATCCAAATAATTGATTGCATTTAAACAATTATTTATTTAAATTACAAGATTTGTTTACGTAATCTTATATTTATAAATGAGACGTTTAATTAAAGTGTGGTGAACACGGTCCTTTCTAATTTGTTAGTCGCTTAATTTACGAGATAATTGGGTTCATAAAAACACTGATTTGCAAAATGAATTGTTAACTTGCTACTAGAGTCGTATAACTCGATTTACCCATTGGCATAACAACAAAAAATATTCCTAGAAATAGAGATCATATCCGAATATCCTATTTATCTATTTTCGTGACACTAACATCATTTTGAAACTCGAAACATTCCGGACTTTTAACATTGTCACCTTAACTTGAATAATTGACTAAGTTTGAGTCTTTGGAATGCTATATATGTGTGCGTAACTATTATACCTTAAGATATTATTACATCTTTGATCACAGATGTTGAAATGAATGGAACACTTGACTCATTGTGTTGTAACCGTTCACAGCTACATTTAAATAGAACTAGGCTTATAGTTCCACAAATAACTGGCAATCCTTAACAAGATTGTAACGCGCGTCTATCAATTGACTTCACAGCTAACAAGAAACGGGGGATTATTGAACAGCTGCTACGCGAATTCAGCTGTTCTCTCTACGTAAGTACAATTCAAATTAGCATGGGAGTTACTACCCTTCAAACTCCGGGTAAAATTCTTGGATGTCAACTTCAAAAGCATTAATAAATAATATCAAATACGATGGAAAGCGCCTTTTGTTCGTACTCGACTCTTTGTAGTCTACAAAGTTTGCGCAAAGTTCAAACCTTTGTGGGCGTCTCACATTTCACTCACATTATTACGAAATCATTTGAGAAGTTAAATTTTCAATTTGTTTAATGGATACATGGGTACTTGAACTGAGACTAATCAAGCGTACTTTGCTGTAAAGATAATGTAAGATTAAAGCAAAGTAAATGAGAATGTAATTAGTGATGTAACTGTTTGCTTAGACTTTGTTAATGAAAATTGTGGAATGGATGAGATAAAGAAATTTAATCAAGGCTTCGTATAATTGATTAAGTAACACTTGCTATATGCCCCGCGGTGTTACTCGCGTACAATTACGTCTTTGGTTACTGCTCTGCTCTTGTTGGTCGTAGAGTGATGTTCTATAGGTATAAACCTTCCTCTTGAATCACTCTTTCTATTATTCTTTTCATGTCGATTATTTTAAAAGAGTATGTATGAAGTTTCTTGCCCGTTCTTCTCCATACGAAACTACCTTTTGGAATGGGCAACTAGATTCAATAGTTTTAGTTAATTGACGTCCGAAAGTGCCTTATAATGGTCTAATCGGAATAAATGATTTGATTTTGACTTTGACTTTGATTGACTCGTCTTAAATTTTGTCTGACCAGTAAGACAGAATTCATAATGTTCAATTCATTCATTCTCTATCATGGGTCTCATTTAGGTCTTGTGATTGTGCTCCACACTGGCACTGCATTTGGGATGGGTGACGGATGCCCCACTTTGCCAAATTAGTTTTGCGGCGGCCAATCTGGATCCACAATAGGTTAAGAGATTTCCGAATTGGCCACTGCAGTTTACATCCAGGGGATAGCTGATGTTCTTCTAGGATGATGAAATATCTATCTATTTATGAAAACCGAAACTATAATTTGTTGCGTAATGTAACGAACTAAGCGTACAGACAGACAGACGGAAAAATACAACTTTGTTTTATACTACCAAAAAAAAAATATATACCATCACGCCTGTATTCCCCGAAAGGTTAGGCAGAGGTGTACTAATGTACACCCACAGTTCGCCGGTATATTTAGGTCCCATGTAATAGGGGGCGAGCCTATTGCCATTAACCGGGTACAAATCCAAACTCCGAGCTGCTACTGAGAATTTCATAGAAAAACCCAATAACACTTTTTGCTCGACCTGGGAATCGAACCCGGGACCCCTTGCACAGCAGTCGCACTTGCGACCACGAGACCAACGAAACACTACTATACTACATGTACATGTATGTGTACTGCATGTGTGTTGTTTTATACTATATGTAGAAATTTAAAAATAGTATTTGGTGTAGGATTGATGGTAGGTAAGCTTTCTTTTAATTATACTGTTATTAGTTGAAGTAGATACAGGAATACCACTGATACAAATGAATGAAAAAGGTCAGTGGAAGATAATTATACTGATTTACCTTGTATGAAACACCCACTCGAGGGTTTATGCTGAGGTATTTTGAACCAAATGGGCATGTATTAATAGCATAAATGCCCAATTTTCCTAAAATATCTCGATATTAATCCGTCACGGAGATAATGGAGAAGGTTACTGTTGGCATACAACTCAATTTCCAAGTACCTAGCTATTGTAACACTGACGATCTTAGCCTAACAAGACAAAACATACCTAAAATTAAACTGTTTACGTCACAACTTTCAAAAACAAAACTTTTATCATAGGAAAGTATTCCCGCAACTTTATTATCATTTAATTCTTAAATTAGCAAAAGTTCCTTATTATCCCACGAATACAAAACAATAAGATAAAAAGTATCGTATGTGTGATAATTACATTCAGCCGTTTAAACGTGAAAGGGAAACAAACATCCATCCATACATCAACCCTTCCATTCGTTTATAATCATAGTAGTAGATGAAAAAACATAAATTGTAAATTGCATTCTATTACACGCGTTAAAACGATTAAAATCGATTGCAAAGAGATTACAACAATACCTGTCAAGAATCGACATTTTGCACATTCAGTTTCATCTATTGACATGTTATATGGCATCCCAATAGACGCGCAAGCTGTATATCAAAGTGATATGACATCTGTGAGCTATGCAATAAAGAAAAAAGCGGGAGGCGCCGCGGGATTCCATTTGAACATAGATTTACAACTTAGCTAGAAAAAGCTTTTGACGTCCAATTTTTTGGTCACAGTTTTAGTTAGTACTACGAAATTCTGGGAATTATTTAGAAAA
This sequence comes from Caradrina clavipalpis, assembly GCA_932526535.1. Taxonomy (NCBI): domain Eukaryota; kingdom Metazoa; phylum Arthropoda; class Insecta; order Lepidoptera; family Noctuidae; genus Caradrina; species Caradrina clavipalpis. The sequence continues at coordinate 2,506,861 of OW052096.1, forward strand.
CTTTTGATGCTGCTAAAAGAACTGTTTTTATTTTATTATTTGATAACTTTTTGACTGAAGTTTGTGTTTGACTACCACATGACGCTATTTCATTTTGGAAAGCTCACTTCAATAAATGGGATTAGTTTTGCTAAAACATATCAACACGTCATGTCAAAGATATAATTATATTTAACGTTGAATAATTTGATATCTATTTTAAGCTTTAAATGTGTTACAACACATTTCGCATTATTGAGGAGAGAATGTGGGTTGGTTTGTTTTGGCAGAACTAATATCAATTAAAAAGTAACGTAATTTTCAAAGTAATTTTTATTATAAATAATGGACCTAATGTATCATAATCGCGCTTGCTGCAACAACTAAACTAAATAGCTTTTCATGAAACACAACCATTAAAAAAGCACATTTTATATAACAGAGCATGGAATAATTAGTTAGTATTTTTATTTCAGCAACAAAAGTAGTAGGAATATCCCGTTTTATGAAGTTCTAATGGCTGCATAGGTTGTATATCAATGCGATGTGACATCTGCGAGCCGCGCAATAAAGAAAAAAGCCACGGATAGTCCATTCGAACATAGATTTACAACGTATTGGGGAGCACTGTTTTTTATGACGATTTGAAATGCTTTTCACCTATAAATCTTGCACAACCGCCATCAACAATTTCATTTGTTTTAAAAAAGCAAAAATGTTAATCTAAAGGCCAATTCCGATGATTAAAAATGTTCAAAATCTAGTAGCAATCTCAACTTAGCGACAATCAATGTCTAAAATGTAAGGTTCATTAAAGGCATTTTTCCCAGATTGGACTGAGATTAGATTGCGATCGTTTCTAAAAGTAAATAAAACTCCTCACGTTCTTTTTAATTGTAGATTAGGTAAAGCGAGTGCTTCCACAGGTATTAAAAATAACACATACCAAAATCAATATGCTTTACACGCTACAAAAAAATAGTCAAGGGAAAGTCCACCACCCAAGGCTCACAAAAACACAATCAGTATAAAATCGACATGATAATTGCCAGCAACGAGGAAAGAGCTCGCGTGAGAGGTCGCGTGTCTAAGTTGATTAAATTCTACTTGAACAGGTCTGTTTGGTTATTCACAGCCGTGGTAGCAACGTGCCGATAGAAAATACAAGCTATTTTCATTGCCCACCCAAGTTAGCGTGACTTACCTTATGCATTTGATAAAGTATGCCATAGTATATTTACGGGAAAAATAGAAGATAATGCTACGATAAAGGTCGTTGATTGTGACAGTTTCAAGATTGTATCAATAAAATTATTAGGTCATTAAATTTTGAATGATATGGGTTGTTATGTGGTTATTTGGTTACTTAACTGGGGTGCCGCAGGGTAATGACTAGGCCCTTTGTTGTTAATTTGAAAGTAATTTACATGCGTGATTGAATTACGTCTATGGAATATTCCTTTGTACTGTTTTACATGAAAGTTAAATGGTTTTAACGTTGAAATAGAATGTAAAAGTACAACTTAAGTTTAAGCACGTAACTTAGTGCAAACATCTTCTAGGTTCGGTAAATCCAGTTTCTTGAGAAATATAAAAAAGTAACAAAGGTTTTATGAAGTGAGTGAGGAAAAAGTAATCTTACTTATCTAAGGGAATATTCAATTTCTTACCTTTTATGCATAAATCTACTAAACCAAAATCCACTGATATTGTTCAGAAGAATATTGTGCCTACTTTATATTTTCGCTTATTTTTCTTAATCTTCCAGTAAATCCGCTTACATACTGAAACCTTTGTGAACACGAAACGAACGAAATCCCTTTTTTCGTGCTTGGTTTTGGCGCGGATAGCAATTTTATTTGAGACTCGCGTCAAAACAAAATTGGAGTGGGTACTAACTGCGTACTTTTTTATGATGCCAATTAAAATAGTGTGCGTACTGTGTAACGTGCTAGTTTTAACTGCAATTCAGTCCGTGTTCAATTTGTGTTTAATAGTCATGCGATTTTTATGTGGAATTCTAGTTTCTTTTTTCCTTTTTTTGTTATGCTTTTTTTTCGATCTTGGATGATGATTATTATGTTTGTTATTATTTTATTAATAGGCTAGGTGCTTAGCATGACTTTCGGCTATCAGATAAAACAATACCTATTTACATTTTAAAATTGTACATTAACTGAACTCGCACCTACACAATAACTTTGCTTTGTATATTTTTAACATTCTAATTTTGAACTTTTTCTTTTGTTTTATAAGTTAAAGATTTCGTAACAGTGGTTACAAAATCTTTCATATTGGGAACTCCGTAATTATTTTTATAGATAAGCTTCATGACGTTTTATGTGCTGTTCTTTTTTTTTGTTGTTATTAATAGTCATCTTTATCCATCGCAATATTCTTTTCAGGTACAGTACTAATAAAATTGATATCGCACATTTCACATCATTACTCTATCATTTATTTCCGAGTCGTTGATAATGTCATAACTTTTAGGCCCAATAAGTAGCCACGTTTATCGCGATATCAGTCAGTAGTGTTGGTAATGTCATTACTCTAATAAGAGTAACGCGATCAATATTGATCAGTCCGCTTCGGGTACAGGTAAACATCCCAATCGAGCAAGGTGTTACCAAACCACTCGCGAACTGCATTAAATATGAACACCATAAATTGTGAACGTGGTACATTCATAAAAAATGAATCCATTTCGATTTTTATATTCCACGCATCACAGACGCGAACTATAAAAGAGGTGGCGGGTACGAATGGCACGAAAAAGCGGTTAAGTGCGAGTTGGAGTAGCACATGAAAGGTTCTGTGCTACCGTACAATATTTAATACTACTTAAAGAGTAAAAAAAAAAACACATTATTTTTTTACTTTATTTTATTTGTCGTTATAGCGATAAAGCGGCGGTCGTGTATGCCTATTATGCATGAGGTTGCGGGTTCTAAACCAGGCAAGTAAAAATGTGTTTTTTTTCAATTCATATGTAGGTACTTTCTTAGTTTATATTGGACATCGATGAAGGAAAACATCTTGAGGAAATCTAGACTTATCAATAAGTCTGAAACAGCCAATCCGCCTAATGATTAATGCTCGTGCCTGCTCTATATGATTAGATGCCTTTGCTCTGCAGTGGAATAATAATAGACTGGTACTACATTACAAATACAGCCCGCTGACAGACAAACAGACATTGGAACGGGCAGTGGAGATTTATTATTAGAGTCCCGATGGTCCCCAGACACGGAACCTTAAAAAGAGGAATATTCGCGCTCAATGACTTGGAAAAATTCAATTACACAACTGTCCCTGGCTTGCATTCTAATGGACAGGCTGGCATTGGGTTCAACAAATCTAATCAAAGTTTACTATTTACGGATCAAGTTGGATGACCTTTGACACCTCGGATTGAAAGCCTTGAAAGTTGTGATGTCAAGGTGTCTTAGCGTCGGGGGTTAATCAACATTGCCGTGTTCAGTGTTGGTATGTGATTAACTATTACTGCTTTATGTGCTATGTGGAAATTGTGTTGGTATTTGGTCAGGAGGCACGTACTATATTACATTAACTTCTGCTTGTGACTTTGCCCGCGTGATTTTTTTTTTTTTGGTCGCGTTATGTTACCCATTTGGTTACTGCTCTGCTCTCATGGATCGTCATCATCATCTGTGAAAGAGATGACCTTTTTCTTTTATATTTTTAAGTATGTTATATTGTATGCCTTTAATTATTATAATTGGTTCACTTGTAACCGTTTTAATTAAAGTAAAAATAAATAAATAAATAAATAAATCAAATCAGTCGAACGACGTCCACTGATAGACAAAGATCACCCCTAAATTCCCGCATCCTATGATTTCCAGCGACCTTTACCAGGTCGTCGTAGGTCGTACCGTGATGTTATAATTATAGCCTATACTAGTCATCATAAATCGGCTATAATGCACAAAAACATCGAGTTCGTCTGATAGTTCTAGATATTAGCGCGTTTAAACAAACAAACGTACAAAATCTACAGCTTCATTATATTAATATAAATTATTCTGCTTACCTTCTTTGAGTCGACACGTACAAACGTAGTCTAGTCACATTTTGGTCAATAAGTAATTAAACTCGAGGACTTTTTGTAGGATAAGGGTACTTATATATCTAGGCTTGTGATAAGTCAGTGTCTTGCTAAATAACTTAGTTTTAAAGCTATAATTAATCGAGTCCGAGAAAGAAGGACAGGAAAAAGAGAGGTAGGATATGTAATTAAATACTTTCTATCTAACTAAATTCCAATATTCTTTGATGAGTGATTGCCGTAGAAAATATCTAATCCCTAAAACCCCTAAATTTCCCCCAAAGGGTTAGGCAGAGGTGTACCAATGAAATAAGGGGGCTTGCCCCTTAGTTAGGATTTTGTGCCCGGTTAATGGCAATAGGCCCGCCCCCTATTATATGGGACCTAAACATACAGGCAAACTGTGGGTGTACTTTGGTACACCTCTGCCTAGTTGTTAAAACCTGCAGGTTAAAGCTAGTGATTAATAAATATGAACATTTATAAGATCGTAATCAACTGGATTATCAATACAAACTTGCTAGGACTTTATGTTAATTTCAAGAATCATAATAAACTATATAGAAGGACATTTCAAAAGGCAGTAAATCATATCATTCTAACGCAAATGGGAACATTTATAAAGCCACCGTTATAATTCTCTCACCCATTAGCATATTTAGTTCAGTGGGTCCGAAATTATGAATCTACACTAATATAATAATGCTGAAGAGTATTTTTGTGTGTAAAAATATTTGCATAATAATATAATAAATAAATAAATAAATGTCTTGGGACAACTCACACACGGCTATCTGATTCCAAGCTAAGCAGAGCTCGTGTTATGGTAACCAGACAACTGATATACATACTTATATAATTTATAAATACATACATATTATAGATAAATAACACCCAGACACAGAACAAACAATCATGCTCAACACACAAAGTTTGTCCTGGGTGGGAATCGAACCCACGACCTCCGGCTTAGCAGTCAGGGCCGCTAACCACTAGACCAACAGGCCCGTCAAATATGCATCATGCATCTCATCTCAGGCATCTCCAGATGCATGAGGAATAAATAGTATATGCTATATAGAAATGATTGTTGTTGTAATTTTTTCTTATTTAATTTTGAATTTTGAATTAAGCTTTAATACCATGTTGCTTTGCCCTAACAGGGTCCATAACTGTACTTTAGCTTTAAGTTATTTACAATGTTATTGTAAAATATATATTTGCTTATCCAGCGGCATTTACTGCCGGTAATCTGTATAGTAATATGTGGATAATGCAGTGGGCTGCATTATTGTAAACTCTCGTTTGTACCAACACTTTTAGTAAATATGTATATTGTAGCTGTTAATTGTCCCATTTATTAAAAATAAAAATAAAATAAGCAAACTCAATGTCAAAGTCAAATAATTTATTCCAATAAGACCATTAAAAGGCACTTTTGAACCTCAATTAATTAAAACTATTTCATCTAGTTGCCCATAAGCGTTAAGTAACCTCTTTTTACATATTATGGTATGCAAATAAAAATAAATATGAATATAACATCTCGCTACAACCCACATGAGCAGAGCAGTAACCAAAGACTTAACCTAACAAGTGTGAAAAAAAATACACGAACGAAGTCTCGAGCAGGAGTTAGTTATAAAATGTTATTACAGAAACCTTGTTAGTGAAGCTAAGTGTAGTAACGCCACCTCATAAGATATTCGCCGGCAAAGTTGAATAATAAAACTATTCGCAGCTACGTGTTAACGTGAAATTAGAAGGCTAAGATGGCTGGTTTCATGAAGTATAGAAATTATGTATTTCATTATTATCATTGAAAACATAAACTTGAACATTGATAGTGTCGCGATGGCCCAGTGGTTAAGGCGCCCGCCTCTCATGCACGAGGTTGTGGATTCGCAACCGGGCACGGCCAAGGACCAATGTGACTTTTTCTAATTCATTATGTACTTTCAAAGTTTGTCTTGGACATCATTGACATCGGTAACCATGTCAGAGGCCCTTGAGGCGGTTTAGTAACTCTGACACTAGGATGTGTGGGTGGGGTCGTTAGACCTTACTGCCCATACGATAAAGAAGAACATTGAAAAGGGAAATATTCAGTAACTGTCTTCTGTTCGCGACTTCACCCACGTCAATGTTAATATATTGATTACTAGCTGTTGCCCGCGGCTTCGCTCACGTCAGCCTTAGTGTTACTTAACCAATTAAGGATTGAATACTATGTCTTCATAGTCTTCCAACTGTCAAATTTTAATGGTTTCTAAGGTTAATAATAGTGACGACTGTGGGTTTTAGAAATTAGTCAGTAGACGCCCGGAGTCTGATTTTTTGTGCGGTTGGTAATGAGCTTGCGACATACCTGGGATTAAAACATATTTATGCGGAGGGTATATGATATGGCTTTACTATTCCTTTCGAAAATACTGTGATGTGGTGTCAAAATTTACTTGTTTTTCTTTCTCTAACCATTGAAAAGCATTGTTAATAGGTTCTGCTTTAACACTTACATCGTAGCTTCGATCTGTCTAGTATCAAAACCGTAGAAATGAATCTTGTAATCAGAGCAACTGCCAACTAAATCTGAACTTCGTGTTATAACCAAGTTAATAATAATTATGTTGTTGGGAAAAAATATGGGTAAAAAACAGTAAGCATATGACTTATTAAAAGCCTTCATTTTCATTTTGAAGTTCATTTTTAAGCATGCAGAATATGGTCTGTGTCAACAGCAGAATTGGCAGATTTTTTCTGGAAGAAATTCTGCATGCGATGCATGATTAATGATTGATGCATGATTCTACATGTATCGTGAAAGCTTGAACTCTGAGAGACATTTTTTATATACGTATAATTTTAATTAATTTTGGTACACTTCCTGTTGTAGCTAATTTATTTTTGTTTAGCTATTGGAATAGAAGTATGCTTTTTTGGTAGCGTAGCGCAGCCCAGACAGAATAGTATTGCACACATAACGTTTGCAGATAAATCGTACGACACTTGTATGAAGTGTCGAGGTTGGTAGGCCCACGGTGCGGTGATACTTCTTTTTTAATGATGAAAAATCGTCATATGAGTTCTTCCGTTCTGGCGGAAGGGAGTGTCAGACTCTTACTGACTAAAATCCATCCGTTTTCTCCTAATGCCCATCGCGTTCCAGAGCCGCGGTGAGTCTTTCGAACAAATTCCGCAACCGTGGCAGGCACTGGCCCTAGCGGGCCCCGTCTTCTGTGCTGATATCTCTTTGAGACGTGTGTGAAACACAACGCGACGTCGGCACGGGTATGGTTCTGATCGGACGGCGAGCCACCCAACGCTCGCCGACCGTAGGCTCGTTGCCGTCGATCGCCTCTATGACGACACGCGGTGTGCCGCCAAAGCAGGGCAGACCTCCACCTTATGCTTCACCGTGTCCACCGGATGATCCTCACAATGATATCATTCTGGCGTCTCCTCATGTCTCATGTCAACATGTCCGGAGAATACCTGCGTCAGAGCATCATGGTGTTGCGGCGATCCTACTATCGATATAACTTGGTAACTCTTTAAATAGTCTGAGGCGCCGTTTTTTACTCTTATAATATTCTTAGCGTAGCTCGAATTTGTGGAATCAGTAGAATTCTGTTCCGGTCCTTCCTCTTCAGTCAAACCATGCATATTTTTTAAATTATGTAAGGGAAAACTAAACCCGCCTAAACCTGTTTTGTTTTATTATTGAAATCATACTGCATCAAAACAAAAACCTATTCAAATAATAACAAAAAGTAACAATTGATTGGAATTGAACCCACACAAAATATTTTACATGTTGAAACTATTCACTTTATTTACGTAACAATTAACTAACAATAACTATTCCCATACATGTCATATTTGAACTGCCCCGTTGGTCTCGTGGTGGCAAGCAAAACTATTGATCGTGGGGTAATGGGTTTTTCATTACGAATTTCTTAGGAACAGCCCGGAGTTTGGACGTTGGTGGTGTGACACTCACGTGTCTCGGAAAGCACGTAAAGCCGTTGGTCCTGCGCCTGATCTCTCCCCGATTTTGTCGGATTGCCGACACGTCGGACTATGTGAGTTAGGGAAGAGGGAGCGTTTGCTCATACACTTGTGCATTTTAATATCTCCTGCATTGGCCAGTCTGCTTTAAGATTAGCCGTCGTGGCCAGAATCGGTCTTGTATTGAATTCTATTACACAATTAACTGCTTAACTCCTTGTGGCTATGACTTGATGATTTTTATTTCATAGGATAAATATTATATTAAAAAACTTCAATATTTTATGTATTTTATAACAATCCCGTGGTAAAATCTTCACGGACAATAAACATAATGCAATAATGCTTACCTACCTAACTCCATTATTTATTACAAATACCCAAATAGGCTCACTATTTATTACAAAACCCACCACCCAAAGAGAGAAGTAGATTGTGGGAAGAAAGACAGCCACCACCTCATAACTACTTGAAGCTGCCAGAGTACCTGCTTCCCGGTAGTGAACTCAGTGATCTAGAAGGTACTGTACATGTCTGAATTGGTGTAAATTATTGTTAGGGCAATCATCGATGCGAAAATAATTCAATCGCGTTATATAATACAGCCATGTGTTGCCCGACATTTAAAGACTATTTTGTCAAAATTTAATTTAAGGATTCAAACAGACAGATTTTTTTTTTAACAATACGTAGGTATATTTTCCGCTCTACCCCTACTCCCCCGCCCGCTCCTGCTCTTTCCCGCACCTATCAGTTTGTTTATTTTTTTTGATTTTGATAAATGAATAATTTTGACTTCAATATTGTTTAAATTAAACTATGATTGAATAGACATTATTTTTTGCAGAAATAATAAAATACATATTTGAAAAATAAGAAAGCAAAATGTTATGGCGGAAGAATGCCTACTTCAATTTTATAAAAGTTTGGAAATGTTCTAGCATTAAAAATGTATTTAAAAAATCACAAAAAGTAAAACAGTTTTTGGGGTTCGAACTTAAACCCAGCGACTTGTAAGGCGGTCATCGAACCATTAGACCACATGCTTCGATAGGAAATACTCTAAAATAACCTTTCTAGTCTGTCACGATTAACTGCTTAGCTCCTTGAAGGTATAGCGTTATAATAATTATTTCAATAGTTTAAGCCCCAGCTACCTAAAGTATTCTTATATTTAGTCTCGTATTTTTATAAACGCGATGTAATCTGTAGGAGAACAAAACATAGTGCAACGTTGCTCAGCCCCCAAAGCAGATAGCGTGATAATTTATAGCCTACGGTCAAATTTGGCCTATGTGGAATATATATACAAAAATTGAACAGAATCTGTCCGGCAGTATTTGCGTGATGCGTTCACAAACATACAGACAAACAGACAAACAGACAAACAGACAAAAATTCTAAAAATTGTATTTTCGGCATTAGAATCATTCCCCGACCTCGTAGCAATCACTTTTTCTCAAAAATATTAAATGTACAGTTTTGACATCGCTACAATTTTATTATATGTATAGATAGATACCACGGTAACTGTATATTCAACCGGTATGTATGCTATTTCAGACTTTACATATCTGGATGAAATTTGGCCCACCAAATTTCATCCAGTTACGTTTAGCCGTTTTGGTGTGATTAAGTAACGAATTCATCTATCCAAACTTGTATCTATAATTAAATAGAAGTAAGGAAAAATAAAAATAAATTGTTCGAATTTTGAAGTTTTACTACGTTTTAACGATATATTTGTTTTGCATGCTTACTAAATGATTACTAACATACACTACTGGCTGCTTCCCGTAACTTCGTCTGCATGGAAGTTAGGTATACCATACAATATATTATTATTATAACAAAACTATTAGCAGTTACGTGTTAACATGAAATTAGAAGGCTAACACGTCTAACTCTATAAAGTAGAGAAGTTATGTTATTTCTAACATTTAAAAAAAGAAAAGTAATTACCAACTTGCCTGTTTTTATTTAATAATAAATAACTTTTAAACCACCGGTTTTTATTCCATTTAAATCGAATTTCGAATTTCAACTGTTATTGTTCCAAAAAGAAACTATGTGGCAATGTGTATTTGGCACTATGAGCAATGCCTTATTAATTAAATAACATTTACAAAATTAGCTTCTTCCCGTGGAAGTCAAGGCAATAGTGAAGCTTTCTATCAGTGAAATATTTTTTTTACTTACAGAGATTCATCATCATCATCATCATCTCAGCCACAGGACGTCCACCGCTGAACATAGGCCTCCCCTTTAGATGTCAGATTTACAGAGATTATCTACACACAATTTTACCACTTTACGATATTAGTAAAGTTGTTATTTATTTATTTCAGACATCATTCTGGACCATTGTACACACATACATTACATACACAATAATTTAAAAAATCAAAAAAAAATACAATATAATAATATCAAAAATGCCAAATTGCAATTAATTAAGCAGAATCTTTCAACTAAATACATTACGAAGTACCACGCCTAAGGATTACGAATGAGACGGATAACCGACAGACAAACAGACGAGGTAAACAGCACTATACCGATGATACAGTACTAAGATGCTAAGCCTTCTGCAAAGCATGTTGATTAAAGCATTATGCTCGTTAGATCGCTCATTATAGCGATCTATAGAACAACCTCAATCAACAGGAAACCTGAACAGAGTATGAAGGCTTAAGGGAAGAGTTACGAGTTAAGGAATCTGCCCACCATACCGTATCTAAAAAATTATACCATATTCGCTTAATCTTAATGCAGATTAGCCAAGTGTGCAGTAGATATTATAGTAGGTACACAAGTTTGCGCAAACACAGGTGCACTCTCTCTTCTCTAACTCTCATAGTCCGATGGGACGGTAATCCGACACAACCGGGGAGAGATCAGGCGCAGGACCAACGGCTTTACGTGCTTTCCGAGCCACGTGGGTATCCAACAACTAATTTCCTAACACCGGGCTGTTACATTTCAACTTTGTCTTTGGGATAGCATCGCACTTGCAAGGCCTCTGGAATTGTAAACGTCTATAGGCAAAGGTGACCACTTACCATCGGATAGGCAGACGGCATGTTTGCTATTCAATGATATATAAAAGAAATGCTGCCAGCCTTCTGGGCACATGTCCCATTGACAGCGATGCGGATGAGTTTTTTGATGCCCTATGACCTTACTTTTTATATTAACTGTACATAGTTTGTAATTTAATTATTATTTAGTTTTAACTTTGTAGTTGAATTATTATTAATAAAAATTTCTTAGAAGTAAAAATAAAAGAAAAGAAAACGATATTCTCTTGTTTTTTTAAACACTGAATTTCTCCTGTATCGTGAATGCGTTAACAAACATATCTGTAGGTCATACAAATATTTGTTCTGTGCGGGAATCGAACCTGAGACATGCAGCTAGCACTGCATCACCCATGTTGTTAATTGATAGTTCATCATCATATCAGCTGCAGCACGTTCACTGCTGTACATAGCCCTGCTCCATAGATTTCAAAAAGGACTGGTTGACACGTTCTAATGGGCATCGTAGTTCGTGTAATGTTACATCCGTGCCTGATACGTTCATAGCACGGTCATGACACGGTACGGTGTAGTGGGCAGACTCCTTAACACACAAGTTCTTAGTCTATAACTTAAGGAGTTTGAGTAGATTCTTTATAAAAAAATGCAGTTTCTTAAGGAACATTTTAAAAGGGAAGTAGACTTTAATTCTTAAAGATTGTTTTTATTTTAGTTTTCGTGATGAAGAAAACTGCTGTTCAACTTTCAGTTTTAATACTTCTTGGTAAGGTAGTGGAATGATTTTGGAATTTACAAATAATGAACTATACAGTCATCACTATTAGATGAAAACAAATTGAAAGATAAAATTCCCGATTGTAATGAAACCTGACAAAATGGTAGCATTGGATTTGCGGTACTACCACGAATACCAATGTATTCACCTATCCTATTCGTACTCGTATTTTGGTTGAATTTTATACGTCAAGCACAATTAGTATCACCCATAGGTATGTACATACAAAGCCTTTCAAACTTAATTAACATTACGGGCGGAACAGGTATTTCCAGTTAAAAAATCGATTGAATTTACGTTACATTTACTCATACATGGGCTACCTTTTAGCGACTTCGTCTGCAACCCCTACAAGGCGTTGATTTGCATCCTCGTCAAATTCAAGGAGTTAACTATGCTCGTGATTCTTAACACGAATCAATAATAAAATAAATTGTTTTTGTTTTTTTTTTGACGTGATTTTCTAATTTGAGCTAGCCATCTCGCCAGAGGGTTTAGGCGCTATACACACATTGATATAGCCGCGCGACAACTCTGCCTACCGCATACGCAACTGGGCGATTCAGAATTTAGCAAGAGGAGTATTTCTGGAATACTGTTATTTGATAGTTACAACTAAAAAAACAAGTATTTATTCGATATTGGCCAGTTATCGTAATTATATTTGATTACTTCTATTTTTTTATGACAAGCTCCTAAAATTTGACGAGTGTGAATGGTTGTGAGTTAAAGCTAGACTAATCTTAATACTTTATCATAAAGAGTTTGACTTAGAGAGCAGAGCGGAAGGGAGTGTCAGACTTTTACTGACCAGAGCCCATCCGTGTTTCTCCTAGTTCCCTTCGCGTTCCAGGGTCGCTGTTAATCTTTCGAACAAACTCCGCAACCCTGGCAGGCAGGGACTTTCTACCTGCGTCTGTATTTCCGAACGCATTCAACCCTAATCTCTTTAGAGTTAGAGTGAACAGGCTTCTTCAGAGTAAGCTCACTCCATCGTCGACTTTGTCTTTGTTACCTCTGATCTACACTAGAGTCAAAAGCAAACCCATCCCACTTTAAACACACATAATATCATCACGCCTGTATTCCCTGAAGGTTTAGACGGAGGGATACCAATGTACACAGTTCGCCGGTATGTTTAGGTTCCATGTAATAAAGGGCCTAATGCTATTTACCGGGCCCAAATCCTAACTCCGAGCTGCTATTGAGAATTACATAGAAAAATTCAATAACACTTTTTGCTCTACTTGGGAATGGAACCCAAGACCTCTAGGAGGACTACTAGGCTAACGAGGCAGATGGGGGCAAATTAAAAAAGAAATAGTTACTGGCATTCTCTGGAAATACTGCTCCGATTTTAACTATCTTTGTCACTAATAAAAAACTACTTTACCTACAAAATTTCCACACAAACACCACCACGAGAAAAACCTAGTAATTAATTAAAAAACACAGTTTCCATCTTAAACTTCCGTGTTCGCTTGACTGGCATGAGACGGTGAGCGAAAATAGACATCAAAGAGAGAATTAAGCATCGATTTGCGGTGTCTACTGCAGTGTAACGTGCCGAGTGCTGCCAGCCGTGACCTGGGACTCAGTCGAGCGACTATTTAGAAATATTGTTGTTTTACTCTTTTGTAAAGACTGGCTTGGTCGAAGAAAGCAAAATAGTTGGTCTTGTGTTTTGATTTAAACTATTTTATGTCTATCGTTCATGTGAATGCATATAATATTTATTTTCCAAACATAAAACTTACTTAAGTATAGTTAAATTACAAACTATGTACAGTTTATAAAAAAATGGAAGCTCATATATGAGACAAATGCCCAAAAGGCGTGCAGTATTGCCACGTTGTATAGCACTGCTGATTCTTTGGCCCAAGAAAATGCCAGCCTTCTGGTCATGTAAAGAGTCGACCAGTCATGTTTATTATTGCTTTTATGAACTTTTTAAGAGGTTTTGTCAGTTATATAGGCTTTGTATGAATTGGATTAATTTACAGATGAAAATATCATAAGCTTTTTCTGCTTATATTTCACGTATGTTAAACCTCTGCCTATAACAGTTTAATCTCGGGTTAAGCCTTGTAACGACTACCAGAAGACCCATTCTTGTAATTAAAAACGTAGATGTTGAAATCTAGTCGCAATCTCATATAGCAACTATCTTTGTCAAAAACGTAGATTAATAAAGATAAACATTCCTTAAATTACTTTAGAAATTGTCCCCGTGATTTTTTAATCTTTTTACAGTAAATTATAAGCTTATAATTATAAATTGTAAGTGTACACTTCAACAAGATAAATCCTTGTCAACTTTTAGAACATTGATCATTATTTCAAACAAAGAACCTGCATTCAAACCTAGTAACAAAGCCATAGAATTTTAAAACAACTCCACATTTTTCGCAGAAACAAATAAACACAACACGAATGTTTATCCGACATACCCGTAGCCACTCGTTCTCCAGTATTTTTTGTATAAACAAAATGACAAACAAGCAACGACCGCCTCATTTGCATTTCATACGAATCGGCAGCGTAGGAAGTGGGTGGAAAAAAGCGTAAGTTGGAAGCGCCTGCCAAATATGCGAACAACTATTTTTTGTTGCAAGTTTTTTACAAAAAGATACTTAGGTTCAATTGACAACGTCGCCGAATGGAATGAACTCGCAGGATTTGAATTTGTCGTAACACGAATGATCAGTTTTTCATTTCCTACATCGCGATATCAAAGTTCAGCGCGATCTTGTGTTGTGAGATTGAGACTCTATCTACTATATTCCTCATACTTTTAGGCTATCAAGTCGTGGTCACCAATGTAGAGATATGAAAAATATCTCGACATTCTTCATACCAAAACTAGACTAAACTCAAACAAACTAGATTGACAATAAGAAAATTACGATTGTTCAATGTTTTATCATATTGTAAAAATCTTATTTCCTAGTTACTATTTATTATAAACGCGAAAGTTTGTGAGGATGGAAATTTGGATGTTTGTTACTCTTTCACGCTTAAATGGCTGACGGTAATTAAGTAAAATCTGCCACACATGTCATTAAAAATTGATCCAGTTTAAAACAACGAATATTTTTTATTCCATTTTGGTGTTCCTGTGAGATATTTTATTCTGAAGTCTACACAGACGCAGCCACTTATAATTACATTGTTAAAACATAAAACACAAGCAACAAAACTGTGCCTACATGGAGCTCGTTTTAAAAGAGCATCATTTTATTTAGATTCAACTCTTCGTCCCAATTACATTTCGCGCTGACCCGAATTCCGTAGAGCATTTTATTTATCGATATTTTACGTACAGGTTATTTTCACGTTCGACAAAGTCAGCAAGCTAAAGCGACGTTCAGACAGAGGCGATAGTCGTTTTTTTATAGGATAAGTCCGGCTCACTATTGCCAACCAATGCAACTTTAGCATTGCTCAACAATTATTTGTGTGTTGTTTTATGGATAATCCGCATGGATGTGGGAGTTTGTAGAGGTATGTGGGACTCTTATTGAGTAAAGACCACCCCGATGTTCCCTTCCCACACTTACGTCGGGGATCCCAAGAACATACGTGTCTTCCGCGATCCCAGACTGGTGCCAGCCTGCCTCGCTCAGCGGGCCTCTTTAAGCATTGCACAAACGACCTTAGCGACCACCATAAATGCGTGAAGACCATGGTGCTTGCATTTAATAGTGCTCTGCAACCTGGAAGTCAACCAAGACCAGGCCAATTGACTGAACATCCCTAAGCTTAGGAGTAGCTCTTGCAACCACGAAATCAAAGAGACATTCAAATTTTGGAATCACTTTAGGTATATTATAAGTATTGTGCCTTATCACATTTAAATACATACCTATAACAAATGTTCACCATAATCATTTCCACCATTCCACCGAAAACTCGAAAGAAAATCAGTAAAGGATAGAATAGATGAAGATAATGATGCCTCGACCCTGTTCCCAGCGCTCCATCTCAAGGGAATCCCTTGAAATAAAGTTAAATCAATCGCGAAATTATCCGGAAATGTAATGTATTCGTGTAATAATAAAACTATAGAGAAAACGGGAAAAATCTCACTTAGAAATTGTTTGGCTTTGGGAGACGATCCCAATGGGTTTACTACGTGATCTATAAGGTACCTACAGAACCTGAAATAGAAGCCAATAGCCATGGCAGAAAAGGTTGAGAATATAGACGATATTATAATCTCGGCTAGAGCTTTCAACTAGAAAAATATTATAATGATAGAAGTAAATTTTATGCTCCTACTGCAGAGAAAAGGCATTTTCTTACACAGAGAAGGCACGAGCATTGATCATCACACTTGCTCAAGGTGAATTGACGATTTCAGACTTATATTACAAGTCCAGGTTTTCTCCTGATGTTTTCCTTCACGGATGTCAGCGATATCTATGATAAACTTAGATTAGATTCATTATAGACTTAATAATGAATTAGTAAAAGTCACATGCATATGTGGCTCTTGCCCAGTTACGAACCTATAGCCTCGTGCATGAGGCACTAGGTTAACACGACATAAATCGACATAATTATTATGATAAAAACGTTTTAAATCTTTACCGCACACTGTTCCACTACTAGACAAAGGCCTCCACTAAAACCTTCCGGGTACGATAATGTAACTCAATATTATGAAACAAGCCACAAATCGTTTGTTAACAACGACGATTGTAACTAGAAATTGCAATTTCTAAATCATATCGCCAGCCTTCCGCCCCATCGTTTCTCTGCGCCACTGTCGCTAACACGCATTACGAATTACCGGACCTCACAAAATCCGTACCTGAACAACCCTACGATTATTAAATTTGTGCCCATCCAAACGTGTCGTCAGCGAATTGGTATGTTTTATTAGTTTATGCGAAATTTTAACACTTTCTGCTCCAATACTCATCAGGATTATGATAAAACTTTAATCCCTTCTGGTAGGGTAACTTTCAATTCTATTATAGGAAGTTTTACAGGGTAAACTATGGATGTAGGTCACCTACTAAAGCTGCGTATTCACTGAAAACTAAGTTGTGGAACAGATATGCAACATTGTTGCACACAACATGCATGCTAGTAACAATGTTGTGGTACAATTGTTTATTCATCATATTTATGAATAAACAATTGTAGCAACGTGTTGCCAGAAACACTACAACAATAAATGTTGCTAAAACAATGTTGCACAACATTTGTTTAACACTTACATTGATAACACTGCAACATTTCATATTGCTACCATTTTGTCAGAAACCTGTTATGCGCAACAAAAGACAAAGCTGCGCAATACGTGTTGTGCAACATTGCTATAGAAAGAAAACAAAGCTTTATGAAGACAGAAACAATACGTTGTTCACATTTAAAATTGTAATTTCAGAAACTAGTTTATAAACTTGGAAGAACATTTTCAGTCTCTCTAGTGAAATATTATGTTCAGAGACAACGTTATTATAAACTTATGTTTTCTCTAAACCTTTTGTTTTTCTTCAAGTCTAATGCACATTTTGCTCTATAAACTTAACTGAGAGTTAGATAGTATTCAACTCCAGTGACTTGGTGTTACTGGCCATCTTTCGGAGGGCACCTGTGTTACCGAAGTACTTTGCCCTATATGTGACGGCCCCAAGGCAGTTGAAAAGCTAGAATTAGTTAGTCTGGTCTGGTGAAATAGGGCATTATAGACCCGTCCGGCACCCAGTGCGACTGCGGAGCTCCTGATCAAACAATATCTCATATGCTGAAGTGTCTCAATTTTCAGTTCACCTGCACCCTTGACGATTAAAACAAAGCCTCTAAGACTGCAATTACCAAGGCCACCGATGGGGCCAAGTAGTGTACATAACAAATGTATCATCGATATGAAAAGAAGAAGCTTATTCATGTTGAGTTAACCCTGGCTGGTGAAAGCGGGCCTAAAGCTCATGTACACAGCTCGTAAGATAGATACATTCTAACAGTTGGGTTCATGCACACCCTGCATTATAGCAACCTGTAAGTTTCCAGGAAAATGGAATTTCAAAATTTGCATAATCATAGTTTGATTATTTCGCGGCGTCGCTGAATGGAGGTGCAAAACTTGAATTTGATTTTGTTAAGATACATACAAACTTGTGGACTAATTAAATTTGCTTCACGTTTCTTCGTATTTACCTAATTTACATAACATAACTTCAGGATTGTATTCCTAGAAGGGGTGGGCTGAGGTTGACTGCACCGTTTGGATAAACTTCTTGATACTTCAAAAGTGCCTGTAAATGGTCTAATTGAAATAAATGGTTTGACTTTGACTTTGAGAATCGTAGTTTTAGAGTTTTCCATTAAAAATTTCTCTCTTAGTCCGTAATTTGAAAATTGGTTGTGTGAGGCCTCCGTGCCTCGAAAACATGCAAAGCCGCTGTTCCTGCACTTGATCTCTTCCCGGTCGTATCGGATTGCCGTTCTGACCACAACCGTCGGGTAGTACCCAACCAAATCTCTCTTTTCAATGCAGCATACGCAGGTTTCCACCTGAATCTTGTACCACTGCCTTATAACTGATTAAAATAGATAACCTTTCTATTACATAAAACCTAAACACAGTATACATAAGTATCGAAATATCTATGTAGGTATAGTACACTAATGCCTTACCTACCTGTTCATGTTTAATTCCTGGAAAGTTGAACAATCCTTAGTGGACTTGAACAAGTTGAATTGTTGTTTAAGGCACCTGTAACAATGGACTTAGTGTCCAGTTGTAAGCACTAGATTCTGTAAACTTTGTGTCGGTTAGTTAAACTTGGCTGGAGTTTGAGAAACATTTAAATCTTAGGAAGTACCTGAGTGGAGTAACAAAAAAACCATGACGCCTGTATTCCCCGAAAGGTTAGGCAGAGGTGCACCAATTTAGGTACACCCACAGTTCGCCGGTATATTTAGGTCCCATGAGTAACAAGGGTTTTATAAAAGTAATCATTTTTTATATTGTTGGATGTTTTGTGTACCTAACGGTGTAGAACGTGTTGTACTGTTTTCGGGAAACTCTTCAATAAAAGATATTAATTTGTACAAACTCTCTAATACTTTAAATCAAACACTTTTACATCTGTATGACCGTTGTACTGTAGCGTGTGCACTTCGCTGTGGTCCATGTAGCTCTCGATGGCGTAATGGCGGCGCCGGCGTCCCGTCGTTCGTGCCTGGTTCGCGCGCCGTCGGTTGTACTCGGTAGATTGGCCCCGCCCACCAGTGTGGCCAGCGCAGCGGCGTCAACAACCTCCCGGCCCTTGAAGGCCTATAGGGCTTCAAGCCCTGTAGTGCCCTCGTCCAGCAGAGGGCATAGTCTTGTGATGGCACGGCGGATGGTTCCCTTGGTTGTTTCCACGTCTGCAACCCTGCTGCAGCCGTCTGTTCCAGGATAGAGTTGCTTGATCCTACCAAGCGGCCATTTGAGTGGAGGGTTGTGCTCTTCCTTGATCAGCACAAGTTGTCCTGGTTTCATGTTAGGCTTCTTCACAAGCCACTTTGTGCGCTGCTGAAGCTCGCAAATGTATTCTTGGCTCCACCGTGACCAGAAGTGCTGACGCATTTGTTCAATTTTGGCGTAGCGATGCAGGAGATGAGTCTTGGCTTCTCGCAAGTCTGGAGCTGGTAGTGACGTCAATGGTCTTCCAATGAGGAAGTGCCCTGATGACAAAGGGGACAGGTCGTGAGGATCGGATGACATAGGATAGAGGGGCCGAGAATTCAATATTGCCTCGACCTGGACGAAGACAGTAGCAAGTTCTTCAGCAGTTAAGTATATATTCCCCACAATGCGTTTAATATGAAACTTAGCCGACTTTATACCAGCCTCAAAAAGCCCACCATAGTTTGGTGAGTAAGCGGGTGAGAATCTGAATTGTATGCCTTCGCCAGAAAAATTGTCTGACACAGAGTCATTTAATTCGGTAAGAAACTTTCCTAACTCTTTACTAGCTCCTACAAAGTTTCTACCATTATCAGAAAAAATCTCGAGAGGTTTTCCTCTTCTTGATATAAATCGTCTAAATGCTAAAATGAAACTTTCAGTGCTTAAATCACCTGCAAGTTCTAAATGAACTGCCTTTGTTTTAAAACATACGAATAGACACAAATATGCTTTTAGTAACTTAGCGCCGCGGCCCTTTTTATTCAATATAAAAAAAGGCCCAGCATAATCTGTTCCTACAATTTGGAATGGAAACCCTGGTGTTATGCGTTGAGATGGCAGACTTCCCATAATTTGACCAGCAACTTCTCCCTTCACGCGTCTACATACTACACATTTTCGGTAGGTCTGCCGTGCTAAGTGTCTTCCTCCTAGTGGCCAATACATTTCACGAATGCTTGAAAGGAGCAGCTGTGGGCCTGCATGTAATAATTGTATGTGAAAGTGTTCAAATAAAAGTTTGGTTAAATAGTGTTTTGAATCCATAATCACGGGATGTTTTTTATTGTAATCGTACATAGAATTATTTAACCTGCCTCCCACGCGCATAACACCCTCTGCATCAAGATATGGATTTAGGGTTAGAAGTTTTGACTTAATATTAATGTGCTTACCCTGTTTTAAAGAATTTACTTCATTCTCAAATGAACATAGTTGTGCAAGGGAAATTAACATGACATCAGCTGTTTGCAATTCCTGAACGGTTAATGAACCTTGTATCTTATTATTAGAATTTTTACAATTGTGTATGAACCTGAACATAAAAGCAACTGTTCTTCTTAATTTGTTAAACTTGGAAAATTTTTCAATGTCTATGACATCTTTGTTAGGTTGCTTTAGTGTTACAGTTGCTACCTTAATTTCTGGTAAATCTAGGCTTAGCTTTAACAACTGCGAAGGCCAATCTGTCTCGCTGTGGAGCAGGAAGGATGGCCCATTCCACCATAACTTGGCCTCAGGCAACTCTTCCGGAGACAGACCTCGTGAAGCCAAGTCTGCCGGATTCTGAGCGGATGGAACATATCTCCATACCCCACGACGAGACAAATCAGCAATTTCTGTAACACGATTTAAAACAAAAGTTTTTAATTTTACAGGTGTAGTAGTTTTTAACCATGACAATACTATTTGTGAATCAGTCCAATATATATATCTACTAATGTTGCAACGTAAAGCTTTCGTGACCTTGTCACAAAGGCGGCTCCCGAGGAGGGCACCACATAATTCTAATCTCGGTATTGTAGTGGGTTTTAGGGGTGCAACCTTAGCCTTAGCGCATAGAAGCTTTACTGAAACTACACCATCATCATTAATACTACGGATATATATACAGGCGGCATATGCCTTTGTCGATGCATCGCAAAATACATGTATTTCTATGTGATTTGGTTCACCACCCATACAATAACGATCAATTTCAAAGGATGACAGTGACTGAAAACCCTTAAACATTTTTTGCCACAAATTTCTAATGTGAATAGGTACATCATCATCCCAGTGTAATTTTAATGACCAAAGTTCTTGTAATAATATCTTCAATAATACTGTGCAGACACAAAAAATCCCAAGTGGGTCAAATATGCTTGCTACTAGTGACAAAATGACACGTTTTGTGCACTTGTTAGTTTCCATATTCTGTTGTTTATAATCAGGTAACTTTACCATTAATTTGTCTGTGGACGGGTTCCACTTTATGCCTAGAGTAGTACATTCTTTAATAAATTCAACGTTGCTTTGGTCATGAAACATTTCATCATTATTAAAAAGGTAAGCACAATTTGATCTAATTTTACGTAGATTCATTTGAGCTGACTTTAATGTGTTCTTTATAGATTCAAGTATGTATTTTAATTTTTCAGGATCCTGATGACCAGTGCATAGGTCGTCGACGTAAAAGTCGTGTTTTATTATAGTGGTGATGCATTCATCATCACAAGAATCCGCTACTTCGAATAAACATCGGACACTTAGAAATGGTGCCGAAGAAGTTCCGTACGTGACTGTATTTAACTGTAAGTATTGTATAGGTTCATTTTCATTATTTCTCCAAAGAATCATTTGTAAAGGTCTATGTTTTTCTTCGACAACTATTTGACGGTACATCTTTTCAATATCTCCTACTAACAAAAACTTATGCTGACGACAGCGAACGAGTATTGAAAAGATGTCTTCCTGAATCGTGGGCCCTACCATCAACATATCATTGAGTGAAAGACCTGAAGTAGTCGGAGGCGAAGCATCAAAAACAACACGACATTTTGTTGTTTCACTTTCACGAAAAACAGGATGGTGAGGCAAATAATTCGCCACGTCAGGTCTCTCAATCTTTGACAAATGTCCCAAGGTTTTGTATTCTTCAATAAATTCGCTATATTGTTGTTTGACATGAGGTTGCCGTCGAAATCGTTTTTCCAACTGGAGTAACCGTTTGAATGCCATTGGAAACGACTCACCCAAGTCCTTTGGATCACCTTTCAACGGCAAACTCACACAAAATTTACCATTGTTCAACCTATGAGTATTTTTTACAAAATGATCTTCGCACAATATTTCTTCTTGACTCCAAGGTAACTTGGGGGGTAACTCCTCAAGTTCCCAAAATTTGCTTAACTGATTTTTTATTTCCTGACTAAAATTACAGTTTATATTGTTACCCCTGTCATAACTGGTACACATTGTTGGACCAACTACTAACCATCCTATCAATGAATTGTGTAACATTGGTTTGTTGTGTCCGAGCTTAATTTGACCTGCTATTATGAGATCCCAAAACACGTCTGCCCCTAGTAACAATTCAACTTGAGAGGGACGATGAAAAGTCGGATCAGCTAATTGTATGTTTTGTGGAATATCCAAGCTTATGATATCCACTTCCTCAGAAGGTAAGTTTGTAGAAATTTGATTTATTGTTAAACAGTTTATTTGTTTTGTGAACTGTTTAATTTTCAGTGTAATTAAACACCTTTCCATTGTATTGAAACACATGTTGTTGATGCCTGTCACATTAACTGATGGTACCCTTTGACTCAGAAGCCCTAACCTCTGTTTTAATGAATTAGTTATGAACGATGACTGACTACCTGAATCTAACAAGGCCCGTACCTCATGGCACTGATTCGTTTTCTCATCCACGATTTTAACAACTGCTGTTGATAACAAGACCTGACTTGCTACACAGGAGGACAATGAAACCGAATGTGCATTCATGTCATTATTATTTGGATTGTTAGTGTTTGTTACCTCACTAACTTCACTGATTTGAACAACATTGTTAGCCGTAACTGGCTTGTTCCTATGAATTAATGTATGATGTCTACGACCACATTCTCGACATGGACCTAATCGACACTGACTTGCAAAATGACCACCACGAAAGCAATTTGCACACAATTTCAACCTTACAACTTCAGCATAACGCAATTCAGGAGACATATCAAGAAACCTTTTACATGCATATATACGGTGTTCACCGCTGCACAATAAACATTTTAAATTTGATACACCTTTAGCCGACTCAGAAGTAGAAGCCACAAATGATTTTTGCTGTTTATCTAATTTTTTGTTTGTTTCAGGTTTTATAGAGGGAGAGCTGGTTCGGTTTATGGATTCTAAAACGTCAGCCGTTTTCCTTAAAAATTCCTTAAACTCTTGCAAAGTAGGTGAACGCTGACGGTCTTTAACTTCTTCCCATTTACGCAATGATGCTGAATCTAATTTGTTTGCAAATATATGAGTGATTAATGAATCCCAATTATCAGTGGGTTCCCCTAGTGTGTTGAGTGCTCGTAGATGCTTTGTTATGTGATCGACTAAGTTTCTAAGTAATGTATCTGATTCTTTGTGCAATGATTCAATACCTAACAAATCCTTAAAATGATTAGTAATTAGTTGACCTTTGTTATCAAATCTATCACTTACAAGTTGCCAAGCTACTTCATAGTTATCGTTAGAAATTTCCAAAGACTTTATAACACCCAAAGCACTACCCTGCAACGAGGAGCGCAAATAATGAAATTTATTTATACCGCTTAGTTTTCTATTATCATGTATTAACGATTTAAAAGTGTCTCTAAACTCGAGCCACTTACTGTAATCTCCCTCAAAAACAGGCAGCTGTATCAAGGGTAACTTAACATTTACGTTTTCATGACTACAAGAATTTACTTTACTTTTAGAAAGGTTGTCATCAGCGTCACTCTAAACTGTTCTTGATTCAGCTGAGCTGCTTCTTGAGCTAAGGTAATCAAAGAATAAAACTGATTTTCCATTTCCGAACGTTCAACAAGTTGACCATCACTGTCATCCGATAAAACTTCTATTCTACTCTGAATTGTGTCAAAATCGTTAAATAAAACCTCAAACTTGGATAATCGTAAACATAATTCTTTAACGCGGGTTTGTGGTATATCTTTAAAATTCTGAAAGTCATTGAAATAGTTTCTAAACACTGTAATTCTTCCTTTTATCGTGCTTCGTTTTTTGATTAAATCCTTTAGTTCTGTGTCAGACATTATCGTTGGCAAATAAATGATAAAAAAACCATAAATACCGTTTTGTCCGGCAAACCTGAACAGATTCTCACTCGCCACTCACGCCCTCTGGTGTGACGCGCAGGCGCTATCCGACCGCGTCGTTCCTGGCGTCGGTGCTGACTGTTGGCGCGCTCGAAGCTTCTGGAAAGTTCGGCCGGCCAATCACTAACATGCACTGCAACCCTTTTGATAGGGACCCTACTTAAATTTGCACTTAGTATGTTATGCAATCATGAACGTATTCATATTTCACTTTCTCATCATTAGAACTTGCAATAGATATTAGATATCGAATCGAACAAAACCCACACACAAAGCTAAAGCTATAGCTAGATTGAAATGGCCAGGCAACACGAGTATGCTTATGATAATTTAGCTTTAATTTTTACTGACCACGCCCAAGCCTTGGCAAATCAAATAGGTCGGTAGGTGACAGAAGGATAGATATTAGGAGGTTTTCGTGGAAAAATAATGGATGGATCGGGCACTCCCCTGGAATTGCGTCCTTGAGGTGAAGTCGACCTGCTGTCTCGCCCTGGATCCTCTTCTTGGCTCGGTTTTTTCTTGAACGCCACGTGTCCGCGCGGCGTCCTGTCACGGTCGCCAAACTTTCTTGTTGGATGTTTTGTGTACCTAACGGTGTAGAACGTGTTGTACTGTTTTCGGGAAACTCTTCAATAAAAGATATTAATTTGTACAAACTCTCTAATACTTTAAATCAAACACTTTTACATCTGTATGACCGTTGTACTGTAGCGTGTGCACTTCGCTGTGGTCCATGTAGCTCTCGATGGCGTAATGGCGGCGCCGGCGTCCCGTCGTTCGTGCCTGGTTCGCGCGCCGTCGGTTGTACTCGGTAGATTGGCCCCGCCCACCAGTGTGGCCAGCGCAGCGGCGTCAACATATATAATGTCAAGGAAATTAGCTTTTATTTTATTTTATTTATTCCGGTTAGCAATAATAAAAATGTTACATATTTATAATTTAAAATCCCATTGTATTTTTTTCAAAGTTCAATATGGTTTTAAGCTATATTTACTATTTTAATGTCCAGTATTTTTTTATAGAAATGTAGATAGTTTGCAAGGTATATTTTATTTGGTATTGTATGTTCAATAACTATTACATAATTATACATATACATTCATTAAACTGTACCGAAAGACCATCTTGGAGAGACATCTTGATAAACACCAACACGTTGCAAATAAAATTCCGGAAACATTATATGAAGCAGCAATTCCCTGAAATTTTAATATCGCAATATTTCAAATTAAGAACAAAGAATTTCCAAGTATTTGTGACATGATAGCATCCCTCAGGCTTTTTATAAGAAATTGCAATTTTAGAGCAAATATTTTAGACGTAGTAAATATTAACAAATATTGGAAAAATGCAAAAACGAGTTAATGGACCTTTCTCATTATTTCCGAGAAACTAATGAACTGGGTTACTTTTGTGCTAGTGCAAATACGGCGTATTCGATGCGTATTGACGTCACTTAAACACGCCATAGCATAGCTTTAGCGATAAGCCTAGAAAAGCGAACTTACTGGATTTTTTATTGCTAATAAACCTGTTACTCATTCAACGGGGCCATTCTACTAACATTTAAGAAACGATTGCAATCTAATCTTAGTCTTAATCTGTCAAACGTGCCTAAAAACATAACTTTCACACATCATCACGCCTGTATTCTCTGAAGGGTTAGGCAGAGGTGTAACACCAATGTGCACCCACAGTTCGCCGGTATGTTTAGTTTACATAACTTTCACTTCTCTCTAACAAGCAGGAGACAGAACAGAACTAGGCCAATAGGCACAAAGGGACATTTACAACAAGGAGATGCTTAGATTGCCACGCACCACGGTTTATTATTGACATTAATTAATGGGTCCTTAACGTGAGCTGTCACATTGAATTCCAGTAAAAAAAGATGGTATGGAAAAACTTCAAAGTGAAAAATAACTTTAGTTTTTGTTTGTTGTTTTGTATTGCCACCGACTTTTAAAACTAAGTTTTAATCATCATAATAAATAATAACGCAACATACCATCACGCTTGTATTCTCCGAAAGGGTAGGCAGAGGCGTATAAATGTACGCAGTACACACGCAGTTCGCGGCTATGTTTAGATTATATAATAAGGCCATATAATAAGGGGCGAGTATATTGCCATTAACAAGGCACAAATCCTAACTCCGCCGCTACTGAAAATGTCATTGAAAAACCCAATAACACTTTGCTCGTCCTTGAAATCGAACCCAAGATCTCTAGCGTAGCAGTCGCGCTTAGTACCACTAGGCTACCGAGGCAATTATTAACCTATTCATCTTAATTTAACTTAGACTAAACACTTCCTTCTCCAAACAACTCTATCCAAAAACCCAAAGCAACCAAACACAACAAGGTCAGCTCGCTCCAACCACAAAAAATAACCATAACCACAGAAACCCACCACCGTTCTCACGACAACCACTAAATCAATAACACGTCCGACATAAATACAATAAAGAAAAAATCACCCTTAAACTAAGCAGTCGTGTCACGTTCACAGCCCTTTATAAATAAATACACGTCGCGCTTATAGTGGTGGCTAGCAATTTGTTTCACCTGCAATTTGATGTATGAGAGAAAGAAATGTTAGAAAATCGTGCGAACGCCTTACTGAGATTTATGGGGAACTATATGTTTTTTGGCTATTTATGAAGGTTTTCATCGGAAGGGATGGGAGCGAGGGCGGTTTATCATGGGCTGTCTTCATTGGCATGTCTTTATCTGGGGATTTTTGAGGCTTATTGTTATATGAAAATAAGTGGGCGGGTTGTTTTGGAGATTTGTGTTTTGGTTTGATTTTATAAAAAGGTACGTACTAGGTGAAAAGGTTAACAAATTGGAATATAATTCTTCTTTTTGAATCAATGATTTAAGTAGGTAAATGCTTGTTTTTTTTTTAATTACTACTAACAGCTCCAGCATTATTCTTGGCGTTTTAATGTCTTCTAAAGTGCAGGTGCATGGACACCATAAGAACTGCAGCATGTGGGCCATCCTCTAGTCAAGAGCACCACACAGGCATTGGGTTTCGGTGGGATCCATAATCCGTCATTTAGCTTGGTTGTATGTGCAGCTCGTAGCAAACTCCTAAGGTTTATGCAGTACTAAGTGAGAAGTCGTTATTTGCATACCATATTTGGAAAACCAAATAACCGCGTGCTTGTATGATCAGATGTTGAATGTGGAGGAGGCGAAAGGATTATGTAAGGATCGTAGCAGGTGGTGTTCTGTGGTTTCTGCCTACCCCCATGGGAAAAAGGCGTGAGTTTATGTATGTAGTGTAGGTATGTATGCAAAATGTAATATTCAATTGTACTGTTTGTAAAATGCTTCACGCTCGATTAC
Source organism: Caradrina clavipalpis (assembly GCA_932526535.1). Lineage (NCBI taxonomy): Eukaryota > Metazoa > Arthropoda > Insecta > Lepidoptera > Noctuidae > Caradrina > Caradrina clavipalpis. The sequence goes on from OW052096.1 coordinate 2,534,638, forward strand.
AATCTTGGAATACTCCGGATTTCTTGGGAAACACAGATGTTCAGATAACACTCAACGAATTGAAACTAATCTTTATCCATTTATCTTTTCAATTCAGGGATGTTATGCAAAAACTTTAAAAAGAACTTAGATCTGTGCCAAGACAAGAGGTTTTTGTTAAACAATTCTTATCTACGCTTCTAAATTTAAATAAAAGTCCCCACCTACATAATCCCTTTAAAAAAAAGAAACCTCCTAAATGATACCTAAGTACGAAATGCAAAAATGTCTTGAATTTGACACTCACAGTGTAAAGCGAAGTTCACTAAGACCTTTTTGTTTAAGATTATGTCAAAGTCAAAGCATTTATTTCAATTGGTTAGTTGACACCACCATCAATTGACATACTTTTTATGAACTGTCAAAACGCGATTCGCCCATAGATTTTGTATGACAATAGCACGCTGTGACGTCACTTATCGGCCTACTCAATTGACTAACTATTTATTGATTTTAAAGTAAGTAAAAATCTAATTTTACAATAAATTGAAAATTAGTCGGTTCTCATGGATAAAATAAAGTGCTTTTTAGAGAAGTTGTGACTTGAAATTATTGGTTAGTGGTGTCAACTACTCAATTAAACCATTTACAGGCGCTTTAGAATTGACATGCTGTAGGCTAGGGACGTTTTTCATTTTTTTTAAGCATGCAGCCAGATTTTCCTATTTGTGTGCTTGACTGATGATGAATCTGTTGGAAGACACTGGATGCAGGACGCTTCCAACCGATCCTTTTGGAAATCTGTGGGGGATACCTATGTCCAGCAGTTGACGTCCTGCGGCTGATATGATGATGATGAATATGGACAAAGCAAAAGCCGTACATTTATATTAAATACCTTGGTGTTTGTATCACAACTAAAAAAGTGACTTAATTTATAGTGATATGTAGTACATATTTTCATCACTATAAATTGAGTCACTTCTAAGTTGAAGTAGTTTAGTTTTGCTAGTCGTTTTAGTAATTCGTGTCAAAGAATTGCGCATAAAAAGGCACCAAGACGTGTTATTAAATAAAATTTCATCTCCTGGCCCCATTTTTCTGTAGTTTCATCGTTAAATCATTTATTTCAATTAGACCATTAAAAGGCACTTTTGTACATAAGAAAGAGTTATTAAATTTAGTTGCCCCTTTCAAAGGGTAATTTTGTATAGAGAAGAATTAGCAAAAATCGCCATACTTACTCGTTTAAAATGAATGTTTTGCAGTTATATATTTTGTATACAGCATTACAGAACTTGTAGGCCATACAAATATGTGTTCCGTGTGAGAATTGAACCCGCAACACGCAGCGGAGCAGCCCATCGCTCAACCACTGCGCCAACCGTGTCAATCGCGTCATCTTTAGCGAATAGTTCATAGTCAAATCATGACCACGTGACGTCTTTATGACACACCCCTTACTCCAGAAGTTTAGGGTAACCAAGATACAGGATATCAGGCGCGATGACGCGAAAAATCCAATTACTCGGCGCCAATTCACGCATTCTAATGTAGGACGTAGCCGCGTGTTACAAAATCTAATCAAAGTTTATGGTCGCCCTTGCGGTTTTTGCCTTCTACCTTGCATTAGGCTGACGATGTGGTATGAAGATTAGCGGGAAAGTTTTATTTAGATTTTTTTTGTCTTTATCTTTTCAGGAAGATGGTTTGATTAAAATCGTGTGGTTTCTCTATTTGGTTGGAAGGTCTGTTCAATCTAAGTATAGCTTTTTTTTTTACCCATGGGTTGTCATCAAATGACTTCTCCCGACCTAGTGTCAGACTTTTACTGACTAAAACCCATCCATGTTCCTTCTTGTGCCCTTTGCGTTCCGGGGCGCGGTATCTCTTTTGAACAATCGGCAGATGTAAGTATAGTTGTATATTGTCAAAAAAGTAATGTTACTATTCTAATATCAGAACCATTCAATTAAATGAAGTCGGTAAAAAGTCTCTAATTTATCTTTTTTTTTGTACAATTTTTTGACGATACTCGGCTAAACTTTTACTTTTACTAAACCTTTAGAAATGCGGTCAGAATTTTTGTTTAAAAAAGTGTATCATATTTTGTTGCACTATCGCGTAATATCATTTCCGCAAAGCTTTGAAACGGAACAAACAGTATCTTTTCTTTTAAAGACTCTTAAATAAAAGTATCTCCAACCGAGACAAACAAGCTTAAATAAAGAAAAATAATAAGAACTACCATGCTTACCGTCAGTCATCGAGCACTGGACGAAGTAGTATTAGGAAGCTCTTACCATTCGATTCTCGATAGCTTTTCATTTGGAAATGTATTGATAAATTCAGAAATCGCATCATTTTTGGTAATAAAAATCTTGTCTTTTCCAGTTCTTTTATTTGATAACCCAAATACACGTCTAAGTTCCAAAAAAAAAGAGATTTTTAAACCGCATCGTTAATTTTTTTTAAACTGTTTACTACTTATATAGGAAATCATCATATCAGCCGCAGGTCGTCCACTGCTGGAAATAAGCCTCCTCCACAGATTTATATAGGAATTGCTCAAATCAAATTTGGGGAAAACTGAGGGTTAAGACGGACTCTTTCCGACTAAAACCATTGAGTTTCTTCTACCACCATAAGTCAGGAGCCCGGTATACACTTGATGTTGATCCCCGAATGGATTCTCTCTACCTCAAGAAGGTACACCAAAAGTATCCAAAAAGAATTTACACACGAGTTTCATAATTTGTCACGTGTCACTCACATCATAGATTTTTTTAAATATAATATTTTATTTTTATTTTTTTATGGTCTTAAAACAATTAATCACACAATTTAAAAACGAATTTATTAATTAACAAATTATTGTCTCCACCAAATCCGCTTTTCTTACGCACTCAGCCACAAGCCTTAGACTTTATGCTAAATCATTGAGGCCAATATACCACAGAATTACATTCTATTGTCCAACTTAAAATGTACATGGTGTTTCATTGGCCATTTAAGTTGATTTTACGGGGTAAACACAACACCCCTCTTTTTATACGTTAGAGAACAAATTGGTGTTTTATTTCTATTTGTTTCGAATTAAGGGTTTGTGTAGTGACATCGAATCTTCGGGTAATGTTGCCTTAAGACTTTTGATGGGGAATTATATTAAAGATCAAAGTCAAAGTCAAATCAATTTACCTATTTCAATTAAACCATTAAAATTATAATATTGAATCTAGTTACCCATTCCAAAAAGTAGTAATGGTAAATTGAAATTTTATAATATTTCTGTCCAGGATTTAGGCTAATGTTGTCTAGCCCCAAAGCTATGTGCAGATACCGCGCCCCCGGAACGCAAAGGGCACATGAAGGAACATAGATGGTTTTTAGTCAGTAAAAGTCTGACACTCCCTCCCGCCCCGCCCTGGACGGGGGGGGTCATTTGATGATTTTACCATCTCTAAAAAAAAAAAAAAAAAAAAAAGCGTTCATTAACGATTAAATACACAAAAAATGGTCATGAGTCATGATTAATAAATCCCTAATACAACTTCGGGTTTTTATTAATTTATTACATTTTTTTTTAAATAAAAGTACGCCTCAGCAAAATTCCCGTCAAAATCCGTCCAGCCGTTTCGGAAATTAGCCGGATCAAACAGACAGACAAACATACAAAAATAAAAATGAAAGCTTATTTTGTATACCTTGTAGACAATTAGTAATAACCTATTATTCAGACATTACAAACAAACAGACAATTTAATTACATAATTATACTACTTTAATTTCTAGACACAGAGTACCAACAATGATTGTTGAAACAAGTATCACCTAAGTTTTCACAATGTAACGGAGACGCGACTACTAGTAATACTCCCGTCTTTCATCTCAGAAACAAACCATTGAACTGGGCTCCTTCGAACTTTAACAAGCAATTATTATAGTACTAGCTTCTGCCCGCGACTTTGTCTGCGTCAAAACCTAACTAATATAATGAATGCGAAAGTAATTTTGGTTGTTTGTAAGCTTTGCAATCCTAAACCACTGATCCGATCGTCCTGAAATTTTACATATGCGTTGTCAGTTGTACAGAAACGGACTAAAAAGTGCTATTCCCTATGAAAACTTTAATAGCATTATTATTTTAATAGATGGCGCCACGTGTCTTTCGAAGCATGATTGAATTTTAAATATAACCGACATTTACTATCATATAACCGTACATTTTCTGGGACAAAAAGTATCCTATGTGTTCTTCCACACTACAATCTTTCTCAGTGCCAAATTTCATCCAGATCCGTTCAGCCGTTTAACCGTGAAAGAGTAACAGACATCCATCCATCTATTCATCCTTGCAAACTTTCGTGTTTATAATATTACTAGCTTTTGCCCGCGGCTTCGCTCGCGTTAAGAAGTATTATTATTAATTAAGTATTTTGTTCCATTAGGTACTGATAGGTTCAAACTAATATGTTTACATCCTCCATCATCCCTTATTTTAACCCCATGGGGGTTCAATTTATCAAAATCCTAATTAAGCGGACGTCTTCATCATAGTAGCTCCAATCTTTAATTTCAGTTCAATCAGTCGAAAATCTAAAAAGATTTATACAAACTTTCATCCCCTATTTTATACCCTTAGGGGTGGAATTTATCAAAATCCTTTCTTAGGGGATGCCTACGTCATAGTAGCTTTAAGCATGCAAAGTTTCAGCTCGATCGGTTTAAAATTGACAAAGTTTCGTACAAACTTTCATCCCCTATTTTATCCCCTTGGGGGTAGAATTGATGAAAATCCTTTCTTAGCGGATGCCTATGTCATAACATCTACCTGCATGCCAAATTTCAGCCCGATCCGTCTAGTGGTTTGGGCTGTGCGTTGATAGATCACTATCTCAGTCAGTCAGTCAGTCACCTTTGAATTATATATATTTAGATTAGTTACTGCCCGCAACTTCGTCCGTGTTAAATTTGATACACTATCCCACGGAAACTATACATTTTTTCCGGGATAAAAAGTATGCTATGTGTTATTCCACACTACATTCTATCTCAGTGCTAAATTTCATCCAAATCCTTTCAGCCGTTTAACCGTGAAAGAGTAAAAAACATCCATCCATCCCCACAAACTTTAGCATGTATAATATCAGTTAGTAGTAAAGTAGTATTTGTTTAAAACTTTCATATGTAAGTGAGTAGCAATGGAAGGGGTATTATAGGGGATTAAATGTCCCGTGCATTGGGTACTTGCAGTTGGTAATAGGGATGTAATACTTCTTGATACTGAAGTAGGTATTTATTGTCCGTTTGTTACCTACTACTGTCTTATGTAAAATGTTTATTTTTGTTCTAGAATTTTAAATACCTACATTGTTTACTACGTCTTTCATACACACACTTCACAAGTCAGGAGGTCTCAAGAAGATTGATTAAATTTAGTAAGACGTATTTTTCACAAGGATTAAATCCTTGTGAAAAATACATCTTACTAATATTATAAATGCGAAAGTAACTCTGTCTGTCTGTCTGTCTCTTCTTCACGCCTAAACCACTGAACCGATTTCAATGAAATTTGGTACAGATATAGTCTGGGACCCGAGAAAGGACATAGAATAGTTTTCATCCCGGAAATCCCCCGGGAACGGGAACTATTAATCCACGCGGACGAAGTCATGGGCAAAAGCTAGTTATCTATATTAATTGAATACAGGTGAAAAAAAAATTTGTTTGTTTGTTTAAACACGCTAATCTCTTAAACTACTGGTTGTATTGAAATAATTATTTTTATTAATGATAGCTACATTCATAAGAAATAGTATAACTAAATAACATCACGCTGTGATTCACGGGAGCGAAGCATTAACCAAAGAAGTTAACGCGAAATCGTGTAAAGAAGATAGTTTTTATGCAAGGTACATCGTATATAAAATACGTGTAATCCTGTATGCAAAGGAGTAAAAGTTCTTATTACATCGTCTTTCTCGAAAACAAAAAGAGTTCTAACTTAAGTCTTAACTTCCTTATTAAGTTAGCCATTGTATTATAAACTTTATTCTTATCCAAATAAAGTTTAAAATGCTAAAAATAACCCGAATATAGAAGCAATATTCAGAAAACTGCAAAGTTGATCCATTATGTAGGTATGCCAGCGAAAAACCTACTTCAAAAATATAATACCTGACAAAAATACAGTCACAATAAAAATTTAAACCCAAAAATAGTAAAAGTTAATTCTCAGCAATGACCACATACCTGAAGAAGTGACCGGATGTAGGTTGCGCGGCGCGGGAAGTGCTGAATGTACGGCACATTGTTAATAAAGGGCGGTGCGAGTTTCCGGTGTGCGAGATTAGTGATGTGAAATTTTCGTTACAATATTTTTTAAACCAAAATTATTTCGCTACATAATTTTTATATTGATACTGAGCCAGTGACTTTTTCAATTCTTTTATTTTGGACATTACTGATATCGGTGAAGGAAAATATCGTGAGGAATGCTAGACTTATCGATTAAAATAAGTCTGAAATCGCCAGTACGCCTTGAGCTGGCGTGTTCAATAGTCTTGCCTTCTCTATATGAGAAGAGGCTTTTGCGCTGTAGTGGGGAAATAATTAGTTGGTATATTGGAGTTTTCATAGTAAACGTATGTAGACACGTGCGTTGTTTTGTGTGTGTTGACTAGAAGGCCTACCAAGATCGACTTTGAAATTGGGAACACTCGTTTGGTATGTAGTATTATTAAGTTTATAGGCTTGACATATTAAATTAATAGAACATGCTAAAGCACAGAGTCGTATTGTTTTAGATAATAAGTTAACTTAGAAAAATAATTGGATTATAAAATACATAAGGGTACAATTTTTTTTTTAAGAAAAATTTTCACCTAATGTTTTTTTTTTAAATCATCGACTTCTCACAAAATTCCAATAAAATCAATACGATCATTACGTCACCATCAAAAGGTATACCCAACACGCGACGCTTATTTCCTTCAATAATACATTCCAATCGTCGGTACAAACTCAATTGGTTAGTCGAGTATATCAATTCGCTTGAGCGCGTTACGCCAACACTATTACATTGAGTTCAGAATTACGGCATAAAGGTTTTAGTTGAGAATATGACGTCACATGTGTCTCGACCTTTTTAGTGCGTGTTTCTTTTTTGTTGGGGATTTTTATGAAACGTGCGCTGGATGGAAAATAATGGGTAATGCGTAGCGGGAATGTTAAAGGTGACCACGGTTTTGACGGCGATTTTATGGCTTGACGAGATTTTGTTAAGAGACTAACTGTGTACAATTCTTGGCTTTTCTTAGTGTATTGTCATTGTGTGCATTATGTGGATGTATGTCCATATATACAAAAAATGGGGGGACAATTTTAAAGTCAAAAAATTGTCTTATTGCAATCAAGAAAATAGATAGATTTCGGACACAAATTTTACCATAAATAACCCACTCTTTATTCTCCGCAAGGTTTAAAATTTGTGTAACTATTAACTTCAATATAATCCTTCTCCTTTCAAGGTCAACTGCCTCGTTAGCCTAGAGGTCCCCTATTACATGGGACCTAAAAACATACCGGCAAACTGTGGGTGTACATTGTTACACCCCTGCCTAACCTTTCGGGGAATACAAGCGTGATGGTAATAATATGTTATGTTATCTTTCAAGGTTTAAGTTTAGAATAACTTCATACCGGGTTTATTAATAAACGGTTTTACCTACATAAATGTTTGAATATCTAATCCCAGTAGGATAGTGTCGTGATGGCCCAGTGGTTAAGGCGCCCGCCTCCCATGCACGAGGTTGTGGGTTCGCAACCGGGCACGGGCAAGTACCAATATGACTTTTCCTAATTCATATGTACTTTCTAAGTTTATCTTGGACATCAGTAACCATGTCAGAGGCCCTTGAGGCGGTTTAGAAACTCTGACACTAGGGTGTGTGGGGTCGTTAGACCTTACTGCCCACACGATAAGAAGAAGAAGTAGGATAGAATATCAAGAATCTATTTCCAGGTAAATCTATCGTCTTACTAATTATCAACCTAACTAATAATACATAGCGATCAGCCGTCCATCCATCCTCGTTCATCGGTATGTCCCTATGGGATGTCTTGTTGAACCGGCCACCAGAGCAAACCCTATATTTGGCAATATTAATACAAATCTATTATTGTCCAATTGCGCGCGTCACCACGCTTGCTCAAGGCAGAAGATGGCGATTTGAGACGATTCATTCGTCAAATTGACGGGAACCGTACAGTTTTCCAAGATAAAAAGTAGCCTATAAGCTATTTCAAATTTTAATCTATCTTTGTGCCAAATTTAATCTAGATCCGTTCAGCCGTTTAAGCGTTAATTGGTAACAAACATCCATCCATCTATCCTCGCGAACTTTCGCATTTATAATAATATTAAGTAGGATTAGTAGGATAGGTCCAAGTTTCCTTACAATGTTTCTCTTTACCGATGTCTAGTGATGTTCAAGATAAATTTAGAAAGTATAATATATACATGAATTGAAAAAGTCACATAGATACTTGCCCAGTATCGAACACCCAACCGCAGAGCCATCACAAAACTAAATATTTACGTATGTAAATTAATTTACTGAAAATGTTCGTAGAATAATGCCGAGTTTATTATCACTAGAAGCCTAATTTAATCAAGGCAAAATCTAAAATTAGTAGGTACTAGGAATAATAATTCTATTGGCGAAACTAGGCCAGAGCCATTAAAGTCTGAAATCAAAATCAAAACTTCTGAAAACGTTTATGAAATTCATAATTAAGAACGTAATTTATGTTAGGATCCCCCCGCCCATGAGCGGAGCTTTGGACATTGGTTTTGATAACTGTAAATGATAGCTTAATTATTAATGGGGCATTGTAAAGTTATGAAAGATGTGTGCTCTGTCTTTACCTGAACATTTTGAAGTACAAAAGTAGTAGGTACCTACATTGGAGTATTTATTAAGAAGGTTGTCATATCTGGCTGGTATTATTATGATTTCTTATAAATTTTGAACTAAGAGCAAATTCTTTTTGGAAAAACCCAGTATCGTAACTTTAGCAGTCAACTTTGCAATCATTCACCCTGCTTGGAGGATTTTGATGACATGGCATTGACTACTTAATTTTTTGAGTTACACATATACGTATGTCCACATGAGCAAAGCTGCTGGCATCAGTTAGTTTGTCAACAAAACAGTTGAATTTAGGATACGGCGGTGAATCTCAATTATAATAACCAATTACGTGGAAGATATTGTAGTACACAAGCATTTGTGCAAACACAGGTACACTCCCTCTTACCTCATTCCCATAGTCCGATGGGACGGCGATCTGACAGATCGAAGAGATCAATCGTTTATACAGGCGTGATGGTATGTGACGCTGGGGTGTTACACTACAGACATACACACAGCATCACGCCTGTATTCCCCAAAGAGTTAGGCAGAAATGTATCAATGTATACCCACAAGTTTAAGTTTCATGTAATAGGGGCCGAGCCTATTGCCATTAACCGGGCACAAATCCTTACTCCGCTGCTACTGAGAATTTCATAAGAAAACCCAACCCTGTTCTGTTTATTATTTATCGAATCCAATCTTTTAAAGTAGGTAATGGTTTGCATTTCCCGGAGTTATGCAAAGAACCTAAATCAATCACATTACTATTGCATGCTTATTCCAATCAATCCAAGTCGAGGGTACAGCTTAACTTGTGGGCAAAACGTGAGGTGTAGTAGATCAACTTTAAAATTGGCCCATTATTTAGGGTGCCGGATTAGAGATCGTGAGTTCAAAACTAAACTGTTGCACTATTGACAAAGAGTCTTTAATTTAATATACCTATGCAAAATTTATAAATTATAATAAAATTATAAATAAATTTTAATATTTTATTGAGAGAAAAATAAAAACGGCATTGATTTAAAGCTTCAGTTGTATGATGTAGAATTGGCATGTTGAAAATTAGAAAACGCATGTTTATTAATCAGCATTAAAACCAAAACAAATCTATAACTCCCTTTTCTTTTAAACTTATCATAATAACATCCTTTTTTTAAGGTTGGGTAATAATCAAAAGACTTCTACCGCTCAGGGCGCATCGGAAGGGAGTGTCAGACTCCTACCGGCTAAAAACCATCCGTGTTCCTTCTAATGCTCTTGGCGTTTTAGGGCTGTGATGACTCTTTCAAACTAATTTTGCAACCCTAGTATACACTGACCCTAGCGAACCTCGTCTACTAATAATAAACCTAATATTTAAATACCACTTCAAAAAAACATTAGATACTCAATAAAAACCCGCCCCAGACACTCAAAAAGCATAACCGTAGCAAAAAAAATAACACATACACAAAATGACCACCGAGAAACAGCTGCATTTCAAACTGAAAAACGTTTAAAATAAATCACATTAAACAGTTTCGTGCAAGATCGTTCGCGTAACGTACCGTTTATGTTGGCAGAATAAACTAGGTTACAGAATTATTTATAGCACGAGTGTTAGAAAGAATTTGCATGTAATGTGCAACGCTTTTGCGATCGTGGAAAATCGATCGGTTGGACCTTTTTTGTTTAGCTTTAAGGTTTATTTTTGGAGTTGAGGGAAAATGATGTTGGGGCTACTGGTTTTAGTTTTTTATTTTAAACTTGTTTAGTGTAAAATGTCGTTGTGGTTAAGGCGCTCTCATGCAGAAGGCTGTGGTTCGCAACTGGCCACAGGCTAATACCAATGTATTTTTTTCTATTTTTACTCTGACTCAAAAAGGGGTGTTATAAGTTTGACGTGTGTCGACGGTGTGTCTGTATGTGTATGTGTGCTCTTAAACGAGTGCACCGATTTGAATGCGTTTTTATTTATTTGAAAGCAGGTTTCTTAGAGATGATTCTTAGATATGTTTAATCAAAATTGGTTTAACCGTTTCAAGGTCATCATTTGTTAGTTGGTAGGAACTTTATACTTTTGTCCGGTTTCACATAAAAAATGACTTGTGTTATGTACTTTCTAAGGTTATCTTGGACATCACTGACATCGGTGAACAAAAACGTTGAGCAAGCGTGGTGAATACGTTATATACGTTGCATCATGCTCGTGCCTTCTCTGAATGGGATGAGGCCTTTGCCCTGCAGTAGGACAATAATAGGTTGGTATTATTTTTATATTATTATCGATTTTAGCTTACAAAATATATTTTAATGTATATTTCGCATCCCGCAAACCATTTACTTGTTTTACACCACAATGAATGCAAAGCACACCACAACATTATTTTAACACTATTGGAAAACCAAAATTCGAATTAATGATTTTTACATTATTGGTTTTTATAACTAATATTACAAAAAGGTAAAGTTTGTTTGGTTTTTTATTTTATGTTTATTTGCATTAAAATTTATTCGAAAAGGGAGGGGGTTACCAGTTGATGCCAATGTCGCTGTCTGTCTGTCTGTCACTGCCCAAGTACTGGTTCGATTACAAAAACTTTATCACTGACTAGCGATAACCAAGAAAGAAGAGATGAGACGATGAGAAGAGATGTAAGGATCGTAGCAGGTGGCGTTCTGTGGTTTCTGCCTACCCCCATGGGGAAAAGGCGTGAGTTTATGTATGTATGTATGTAGCGATAACACGCGTTAGGTTACGTCTTTGGTTACTGCTCCGTTCCTATGTGTCTTGACGTGATGTTAATAATTATATTCCTTGCTCAATAACCAAAGACGTACCTGAACGCGGGTGACACTGCGGGGTAAATAGCTGATGCCAAATGAAAGTACAAATGTTATATTTGGTACGAATAAAATGTATAAGGAATTTGCGGCCATATTTTAGTATAAACACTATGGCATAATTTCTGGTGGCAAAACGTCACGTTTTCAATTTTCTTCGCGTCCTTGCCTCACCTAAAGATTTTGCCTTTATTTGTTTGCCGCCAATTATTATTTTACGATCAACGACTTTTATTCAAGAACATTTTTTCATATCATTAATCAAAGAATAAAGGTTATGACTGTGTCTTGTCAGATAAGTCTTTTAAAATACAAGCTAGTGGGGTATTTTATAAAACTACTAGCTTCTGCCCGCGACTTCGTCCGCGTCACAGTTGATGTGTTATCCTACGGGTACCGTACATTTTCCCGGGATAAAAAGTAGCCTATGTGTTATTCCAGACTATAATCTATCTTTGTGCCAAATTTCATCCAGATCCATTCAGCCGTTTAAGCGTGAAAGAGTAACAAACATCCATCCATACATACAAACTTTCGCCTTTATAATAGTAGTAGGAAGGATCGGTAAGTAGCTCGTCGAGTGAGTCTCAGTAACATAGAAAGACTAACTTTTGCTCAGACACTAATTATTTATCATAAATAAAAACGTATTCCTTATAACATAAGCTATTTGCCAGTGAAAGTCTCCTCCAAATCGGTCCAGCCATTGAGGTGATGACAAATAATTAGGGTTAACAGACAAACAATTACTTTATAGGTCAATCGGTCTTTTGATAGTACCGTGTTTACATTTATACGCATTTCATAAAAAATCTGTTATTTAGACATTACAAACAAACGGTTTAATTTTTTTGTATGTATAGATGCGCAAGAGTCACATTATATGATTAGGATGCCCTATGGGTCAGTTAATAAGAAAATCTTTGAGAATTACTTTTTATTTTGTTGTTAAGGTATCAATTTGGCATCAATCGTCAAATTATTCATTTTGGTGATATTTATAATAGTTTTAATTGATGTTGAAAAATAATAATTATTCAGAAAATATTAATATTAATTTGCCTCAGTGACTTTTACTTTTTACCCTCCAATGCATTTAAGTTATTTTTTTTAAACATTTTTTTTCAAAATTTTCAACTTTTTGTAATTTTTCGTGCATTTAGCTTATAGTACGAAAGGTATAAAAAAGGTACCTAACCAATATCTATTGTAAAGTTTTCACTGTACGGCAGAAAAAAAATCCTTTAACAAAAAAAAATACTCTTCTTTTTTTAGATAGTCATGTAACAACGCTTCATGGATATTTTTCACATTTCCACACAAAAAATATTTTGTATGTCAAGTTAAATTTTGACTGACACAGCCTACATATCGAGTCTAAAATGCCAGTTTTATCGCGTGACCGCGTTGATTATCACAATATAAGCACTACTTACTGGCTGAATACTTTTTACCTTACACAACTTTTTAATTTTTTTTTTCTACTATCGGGCACCTTGTTTTTGCTTGTTTGTTGTTTCATTTTTTATTTGAAATTGGGTCGTTGCTGTGTGCCAGTGTTTTTATTATCAGTGGAAGTATTTATAAATCTTTTGGCTTTTATACTTTTTCAATGTTTTTGTATTATTTTTATGTAGGTATTGTTTTATATTGACTGGTAGATGTCGATATTGCTGCTTGCTGTGTTATAATAATGTGCAGTAAGCATCTGTTCTTTGTATTTTCATATTTATTTGCAACTTTTAAACTCAAAATTGCTGAAACATAACATGCAGGTTTTATAATTAAACTTGCATTCCGCCTCGGTTTCGCTTCGATTTTTATACAAAAATATCACATAAATTACTGCCTTTTTTGATAAAATAAAAATCGTGCATGCAAACCTTGGCTACCCTGAAAATTTAAAACACAATAGGTAAAACACTTTTTAACTATTGTAAAGTGATAATCTTTTATACATGCGGCTTTTCATTTTATTTGTATAGGTAAGTATATAGAAACGATACATAATATCTATTGCCGTTGGGCTTCTCCTAACTTTAATAATAATATTCCAAAAGTTCGAAACCCAAGACCAAAATTCTTTTCCGTACTATAACTGAAATAAAAAAGCAAAACCATGTCAAAAACTATTCAAAACTAAGATTTCGGAGTTCGGCCGGTCGACATTAATAAAAAAAAGGTAGCCACGGAAACTTCCCACCTAATCATACTTTTTTATCTCGGGCAAAACTTTACGGGCAAAATATGAACAAAAAATATAAAACAATAGTACAGAGTTACGGAGTGCGGGCAACGGCGAACTATTCCTTTGTACCCCGGTTTCACTTCTCTAGCAAGAAATGAATGGTTTAAATATAACGTATTTTAGTATTCCTTAGTTCAGCTTTAATTATGTTACACTTTGCTTTTATATTTTTAATGGAAGTGAAGCTCGATACACTTTTTTTTGCTTTTGTTTTGTGTTCGTTACAGTGACTTGCAATTTAAATTTTAATGTTGAGACGGAAATAATTATTAATTATTTTAAAATGTTTTGAAAAGTGGTTTGTTATCAAAGATAGTTAATAACGAAAATGCCAAAGGTCAAAGTTTTTTTACAAAACAAAGTATAATTTAAATTATGTCGTGTAATAGTCCGACTACAAAAAATATTTCACCGTTAGAAAGCTACACCATTGCCGAGTACCATAGAATATGTGTTATGTTATATGGTATAATATATGTCTTCAAAGTTGACGAAGTCGAGGGCAAAAGCTAGATAATAAAGTAATCGTGTTAATAGAGTTTTTTCGCTTAAGGAACCTCAATCAAAGCCAGATAAAAAAATAAAAAATAATTGAGTATAATTATTTAAACCACTACCTACATTTTTGACGTTAAGGATAATAGTGAAAATATATTACTACAATGTCGACACCGCAATATTTCTCTAAGAAAAACAAAAACGAAACGATAGTCATGACTTTTATTTTTCGGTATATTGTTAGTGTGATATGACACGCTCCCACAATAGGTACCTATCCCCCACATGCCGACTTTTGTCTCCAAGTAATAAGTGTCACAATTGCTTGACGTTGATGTAAGATAAAAACATTCTTTAGCACTTCTTACTAAGTTACGCCAACATTATGGCTGTAATTTTGTTTGGAATTGTCTAGATGAAGATAAAACTGCTTACTGATATTTTTACTGACGGGTTTTAAGATATTTAACAGCTTTTTTAAGAATATCGTGATGGTTCAGTGGTTAAAACCCCCGCCTCATTTACGAGGCACGAGGTTTCGTAGTCGGGCAGGAGTAAGTACCAATCTGACTTTCTCTAATTCATATGTATGTACTTTCTAAGTTTATCTTAGACATCATTGACGTTGGTGAAGGAAAACATCGTGAGGAAACCTAAGCGACTAATTAATATGTTCCAAATTGACCAAATTCTGATATGAATTGAACGTTTAATGTACCTAACGTATTTAATGATATTTAGATTACAAGATAACATAATTATTTTCTATAACTTTTCTACTGAAAACCTCTGTCATTCTTTTTTCTTATAATTCACAAATTAATATGCATATTTTACAAAAAGGAATTATGTTTTTCTTAAGCACCTTTTTTATCGACTTTAATAACGTCTACCGTTATTATAATTCTTATTTCTTTTTTCTTACATACTACAGTTGATTCGTTGAATAGGTTCACTGATAACCTTAGCTTTGTATAATTGAACATAATTTATTTCAATATTGTAAATGTGAGTACCATGGAGCCTTAATTTATTTGTTAAGTTACTAAGTATGCGTTGGACACTAAGCATGGCAGTGGAGAGCTTTGTCATGCTCACTTTAATGTCTCGCTGATGGTGGCGCGTGCATTGGATCGTTCGGTTCCCTTCAAGATGGTCGAGCTAAATGGTGCTGATGCACGCGTCATGCTCGTGAACGGGTGCTGTCAGTTGGGATTGGTCATCTCTTAACTGCCATGGCTTACATCTTTATTATTATATTTTATTGTTTTATATTCACCTTCATTGTTTTCACATATAGAAGCAACCACAATTTTTGTAACCAAGTTTTTGTAAAAACCAAATTGAAAGAAAAGAGTGTCCATGGAGTTTCTTGCTCGTTCTTCTCCATAGAGACCTACGTTTGGAACGAGCAACTAGCTTCAACTTTAACTGTAACTTCTTGACAATTCAAAAGTGCCTGTACATGGTCTAATTGAAATAAATGATTTGAATTGAATTTTTTTTTTTTTTTTTTTTTGAAAATATTTTTGAATTATCTTAAAATCTCTTCAATTTTATACGATTTAAAAGCCACACATACATAGTTGTTACTGATTTCACAGACACTTTGTAAAATATTCAATTTGTTTTAATTAAAAACATTAAAATCTTTCATAAAAATTTTAGTACTCCGTATACCAGACTTTAAAACATTTCCGATTAATACTCCAATCTTTATGTATAAAGCAAAATGTAGTTTAGTACTCCATAAAACCGGGTTTTACTGGCAGAACCGGCTTTTACAGTCACTGAGGGTGATCAACAATCTATCTAGATATTGATCTGGCGGTAATTCTCTGATTAATTACTGCGTAAATTCCAAATGCTTAGTACTGACTTGGCAATGCTTTACAGATTGATTGAAACAGAAATAGAATTTATGTGCAGGATATATTTTGTTTTTAGTTGGTATTAGTAGGGCATGTATAAATAACTACAGTACTTACTTAATAAAAAAATAAAAATAAAACATCTCTTTACCATTTTTTTGCATATACAATTTATTTTTATACATCTTTTTTCATAACAATAAGTAGGTACAACATATAATAAGTATAGCGTCTATATTATGCTGCAAGACGATGTTATGCGAAATTAAACTTTAAAATAAAGTACCTATGATTTATTACAGTTTGTTAAAAAAAAATTGAATTCAATAATAAAAATTAAAACAACCAGTAATTTTTTTATTAAACTAATTTGTTTTTCCTTCTTTCAATGCATCTTTGCGCTCCAGATACTGCGGTCCTAATGACATAGTACGTGGGCCTTTTGATAAATAATAATAATTTAATATTAAATGGATGTCCAGCAGTGGACGTCCTGTGGCTGATATGACCATCATCAGCTTAACCTTTTCCCAATTATGTTGGGGTCGGCTTTCCAGTCTAACCGGATGCAGCTGAATACCAGTGTTTTGCATGGAGCGACTGCCTGTGGCTGATATGGTGATGAATATAAAATATAACTAACATTTTAACTTTATATTACTTAACATTGTGTCGAAGTAAGCTCAATATAGTTCGAGCTTAAAAGCTGTGGTAGTCTAAAAATGTAACAACAATGCCTGGTTTGATCAGTAACCAGCACTGTTGAAACCTATTGCTTAAAATGTACCATATTTTAAACTTTAAACCCTTACTTCTAAGGTTGGCAATACACCAGCAAATCTCTAGATTTTACAGGTGTATCGAGGCCGTAAACACTTTCCATCAGGTGGGCCGTCGGCTTGTTTGCCAACCTATTACTAATAGAAATTAGGTTAGAACACTGATACAAGCCTTTACTTTGTAATCATAGGCAGGGTTAGCAAGTTTTACAGTAAAATATTCTGTGGGTTTCTTTTAATTACCCGCCATAAGTTACGCCTTTGGTTAATGCTCCGCTCCAATGTGTTGTAGCGTGATGTTTTATAGCCTATGTTACTCAGGAATAATGTAGCTATCTGTTGGTGAAAATATTGTTAAAATCGGTCCAGTAGTTTCGGAGCCTATTCGTTACAAATAAACAAACAAATCTTATCTCTTTATAATATTAGTGTAAATTTATCGAATTTTTTTGCATTACTTTATATCCGGCATATGGCTAATTGATAAATATGCAAAAAAATATTTTTACGCTATTATCTGTATTAACAATTGCAGGTAAAATTACCTGCAAATAATTAATATAAAATAAATGTTTTCGTTTTACACTATGTATTTACACAAACTGAACATAAAACTATTTTATTTATCATTTTGAATAAATTCAGTAATGACTATTACCTATTACTATATGTTTACTTAAAAAATAAAGTAACTCAGTCAGTCAGTTTATTACGTTTTCACTGAAGGTACATTTTATACCGCGACTTCATTTACGATCGCGATGACCAACATTGACGCGGACGAAGTCGCGGGCAAAAGCTAGTGTTATATAATTCTAAAGCCGTTACTTATTAATCGAAAAATACCTATCAAACACGAAGAGAATAAAAACAGTTTTCTGTCATAATAGTCTCAATGATCGAGAAACCCAATAAATATACTCAAGATTTCTAATTAACCTAGTTGATTGAAAATATTAATTAACCCTAGCGTAGGGTGACGGTCGTGTGGGGGAAAAGATTGAGACATGTCCTTGTACCAGTTAGAAACGTAATTTGATTGTCAATATTATTTTTATAAGAAAAAGTCCAAGAAATTCGAAAAAACAATTAAAATATTTCTCAGTTTTAATGTAGTAGAACTTTTTGTGAATGAGCTCGTCCGGGGAAGTACTACCAGCATACCTATTTCTGCTATAAAGCAGCGTTGCTGTTATTAATTTTTACTTTAATTAAAACGGTTGTAACCAATCACAATAATTAAATATGGGCCGCAAACTACGCACTGGCAAGCGCAGCGTAGAACGTCCATCCACAAGGTGGATGGACGACCTGTATAAGACCGCAGGAAGACGTGGATGCGGGCCGCTTTCAACCGGTCTGGAAATCTATAGGGGAGACCTATCATCAGCAGTGGTCGTCCTGCAGCTGATATGATGATGATGATGACAATAATTAAAGACTTTTAAGTGTTATCTCTTAAAAAGAAAAAAGAAAAATATAGAAAAGAAAACACAAATATAAATTTAAAACAAAATAATGCAATGTCATTTCTTTTATAAATTAAATTAATTAAAATAAATTTCCCTGTCTATAAACAGCAGTGACTGCTTAACATCAGGTTGCAATTCTATAACGCAAAACAAATGGCTTTTCAATTGTATTAACAACTAGCGTTTGCCCGCGACTTCGTCCGCGTGGATTAATGGTTCCCGTTCCCGGGGGATTTCCGGGATGAAAACTATCCTATGTCCTTTCTCGGGTCCCAAACTATATCTGTACCAAATTTCATTTAAATCGGTTCAGTGGTTTAGGCGTGAAGAAGAGACAGACAGACAGACAGAGTTACTTTCGCATTTATAATATTAGTACGAATTTACATTTTCAAATAAAATAAAAAGTCTATTCGAACACCACTTAAATGTTCTAGATAGTTTCGTGTCCATTAATAATTATTATATTTAAGTTCCACTCTAAAACCACTAAAAACAAGTCAGTGTTAATGACTATTCTATTTTTTGAAACTAAAACATTAAAGCTAACAATCTAAAAGTGTATAAAATATTCAGGCTCGTGGTCACTGTACGCCCAAAATATTAAATATAAAGTTAGTTAGTATTAAACATGGCTTTATGATTTATTTTGGTGGCTTTAAAGGGAATTAAAAGGTTTATGAGATAAACAGTATTATTCAACTTCACCTGTACAGGTGGAATAAGATATTTTAAATTTGGAAAATAGATTAAAATCTTTTTAAGGTCAAGTGCGCAGTGCTCTTAACCGACGTGCTTGTATGATCACATGTATGAATGTTGACGGGGCAAAAGGAGTATGTAAGGATCGTAGCAGGTGGCATTCTGTAGTTTCTGCCTACCCCCATGTGAAAAAGGCGTGAGTTTGTGTATGTATGTATTAAAATCTTTTTCTTAAACTTAACCCTCATGCATGAGGTTGTGAGGGCGATATCGGGAACTACCAATGTGACTTTATCAATTCATTATTATGTACTCTTTAAGTTTATCTTGGACATCACTGACATTGGTGAAGGAAACTTGGACCTATAAATTAATACACATACATACAATCACGCCTCTATTCCCCGACGGGTTAGGCAGAGACAGGTTCGCCTGTATGTTTTAGGTCCCATGTAATAGGGGGCGAGTCTATTGCCATTAACCGGGCACAAATCCAAACTCCGAGCTGCTACTGAGAATTTCATAGAAAAACCCATTAACGCTTTTGCTATAAATTAATATAATTCTGTAATCGCCAAACCGCCTTCGGCAAGCGTGGTGATCAATGCTCGTGCCTTCTCTGTATGAGAAGAGGCCTTTTTCCCTGCAGTGGGACAGTAATAGCAGTCTACTACTGTGTATTAATAATAGTAATACCAGTGTATTACTATTATTTTATTGGTCTCAAAGGCTTAGGTCTCATACGATAAATGTACTGCCATTTCTTATTGTAAGGTCCATTTGCACCCAAAAAATAACTTAAAGTTATTTGCTAACACGTGATTAAATTACACGAGATAAGTATTTTTAGGCGCCAGTAAGCCTACCTAGCTAATTTTATTTATTACAAGAACCGACAGATCACAGCCTCTTTCTTACCATCAAACGATTGAACGAACCATTTACAATAATATCCAACAATTTATTTACAACACAAGCGATAATAGGTTTAAGAAGGCTTGAACGTTCAACAAATATAATAAAAATAATACTAACAACACGTGAAATATAAAACATAATAAGCCTATTCGCTCCCACGCAGCTAAATAGATTAAATTGTTTACACAAACCAACATATTTGTTTTGTATACAAATAAAGTATGTCAAATAAATTCTTGGACTTTTAATAATAAGTAAGCATTAGAGCGAAAACACAAATAGTAACTTATCCGAATCACAAACGTTTAATTTTAGGGATACATTTGTAGGCTCTTCATATTTTCTTAGTTAAGGTTTGCTAAAAGCTTTTTTATACATTGTTTAAGTATTACTATCGGTCACAGTCATATATACAGTCGCTAATAATTAAGCTAGCCTGTAAATAAATAAGATGACATATAAAAAATACTGACACTGACTAGAAAAGGAATAATTATTAGTGAACATTAGAAAGAAAAAAAAAATTATTTAAATCGGTCAAAAAATAACGGTGAAATCCCCGAAAATAAACACAAAAAAAAGGAAGAGAACACGAAATTGAACATAGAACTGTCGCTTTTTTTACGTCAGTTAATAAGAAAGAGTTACGCATCAACGATTTATTTAACACTAAAATTAAAAAAAAAAAAACAATATTAAAATAGTAACTACAGACACAAAACAACAGTAATAGTTTTATGATCAAGATTATGAAGTACCCTCGATATTCGAATATATCATAGTGACAGCCCTATTCTTGCGTCGAGCTCCACACCTGCAAGCCTGCCATTCGACGTCCGACCGCCGAGCCGAACGGACGCGCCTTCCGAACCTCCCCGGACTTACCCGAACGCGATCGGTCGCGAGTGAATCCCTTATTGTGTTTACGTTCGAATTTCGTGATTAGTGACTTTCTTTGCTGTCCTGGAATTTTGCTCAGCAATACCCATAGCCTATGGGAATTATTAAATGTGAGTTTCTCTATTACTACTATAAAAGCTTTGTTTTTTTTTTTGTTGTGAGCTGTGGTTTTGGGTCGAAGGTCGGTTTTAATGCGGGGTAACGATTACTTTTTGCGGTAATCTGAGTGACAATCATTTTTTTTATGTTTTATTTTTGTTGAGGTTTTTTGGCGTTCGTGTGGTTGTGTTACCGAATTAGGGTTATTTATACTAGTAAAAACATTTACATAATTATTATAATAAAAATCCGTAAATAAAGATTTGATTGATATATTTCTATTCACTATGCAAAATACGAGCCGAGTCGTGGAGTTCCGGATACAAGTCCGATTTACAATACAAGTCGAATAAACACAAAATGTAGAATTCGTAGCAGCCTACGCCGTAGCAGTTCTACGACAGCTGCTACGAGCACAACCTTTAGATTACTCTTTGATCTACGCTTTAATAAACAACACAAGTTCAGTAAAAGTGTGGCATTCCTTTTTCAAATAAACATTTCTTCATAGTACAAACGGCCAGTTTTACTAGTTCAAAACGTTTAAAATTCAGTCGCAATCTCATCACAGCAACAATCAATGTAAGAATTTTGAATTTTTGACAAATTGAGCCTAAGATAAGATTGCGATCGGTCCTAAAAGTTACTAGAAGTGCTCCCTAGACGTCAGATTTTATCGACGAATCACCGCCTTAGCTACAATCGTGACATTAGACAGACGAGGAGTAAGTCGTTGAGATTTATTATCGCTTTGAATTACTGCCTGTTTTACGTGTAACAAAATTGCAAATACAGGATTTCCGACAATTTCTTCGCAGATGTTACCCTACAAACCTCAAATTTCATCCAATTTCCGTATTCTATTTCCACTGAGCGTTCCCTCGTAATGAAACGGCAATGTGTTATTATGTTAGATAGTGCAATTAAGTTGAACTTATAAGCAACCGTCACTGTTTTTGTCTGAACTAGGCTTTAGTAATGCAATTTTAAATAGTATAAGTGCCTATTGTCTGTCAAAAAATAAAACAAAAAACACTCATGTATTCAAACACAAAATACAAAGGTTCTGTTTTAACACCTGAAACATATTAAACAATGGAATTAAATTCTTTTGAAAATTATCGGCCAAATACTCATTTGAAAGTGATAAAATAAGCCTAAAGTAAAACACAATTACTTTTCCGATTTATTCCTTTTCCTAATAATCTGATTTATAAAAAGGTTACTAATAAAAAAATTCGGATATATAGCCATCCCGACATAATATTCGTCCGGATATATGTATATCCAGCCACATGACAATGATGAATTGTGTAATTATCTCCGACATTTTTAGGGTATTTAAGCGGGTTAGGCATTTAAATTGTAAGGGTATGTAGGCTCGACTTTTTTGGCTACCAAGTAATTAAATAGCCCAGGTTGATTAGGGTTGCGTACAATGAAAAAATGATTACTTTGTGTTTCGGGGCACTTTAGCGGTTTCTTGGGCTATCTGGAGAGGTCTCCATTAAAATTAGATTAGGGCTGTTTGTGCAAAAATTGCTTTGCTGGGTAGCGATTATGGCTTCAGATTTGTAGATCTTGAATTTTATGTTTTGTGCCAAGAATGCCAAAAAAATATCAGAACTCGTAACTATAGGCTGTTGTCTTTATTCTTTGTTTATTCCTCATTTTTTATCAACCATTTTTTCTCTTGAGCTCTTTGTGAAGGAGCTCGTCCTTGGAAGTAATACAACCATACCTATATCTACCGCAACACAGCGTTACTGTGTTCCGGTTTGAAGAGGTGCCGGTGTAATTACAGGCACATGAGATTTCAACTTTATCTCTGAGATGGCAACGTATTTGTAAGGCCTCTGGTATTGTAAATGTCTATAGGCAGCAGTGGCTACTTAATATCAGGTGGGCCGCCAATGCGCGCTTGTTTGCCATCTCTTGTACAATAATTTGCACCTGCCGTGTTATCTCTTCACCACCTTTGGTTGACCGGTAGAGAATGCCTAAGGCATTAAGTCCGCCTTTGTACTTTTTTTGTGCATAAAGTTTAAATAAATAATGATATGAAAAAAAAATAGTCCACCCTCTCTAACTTTCGCCATTCCGTGCGATTTTAAAGGAATTTCCACCATGACCCTCTGAAACTTCGTCTCCCTGTCTCAGAATACCAGCTTGGTGCGACTAGGGGCCACAGTTTGACCAGTATGCGACAGAATGTCCTTCCAGTGTCCAGTTCCATTTAATTTGAGCAAATCTTTGAGCCGAGTCGTCTTTGTTTATTTTAGTTACCGTTAGCGCAGTACGGTGTTTCGAACTCGATCCCTTAATTTGACTTTTATATTATACTAGCTTTTGCCGGTGACTTGATCTTTTGTGTGATTTTCACCCGCGATAAGTTACTGCTCCGCTCTCGTGTGTCGTAACGTGATGTTACGTACCTACATTACCTTCATGAATCTGGCTATCAAATACAAAACGATTTTTTCCAGTCCGACAAACAAAAAGACTCTTCAATTTTAACATTAGATAGATAGTCAATAATATTCTATCATCTCTTGTCTATAGGCGTCAAACTGTCAAACTAGAAAATGGCATAACTCAAGACAAAGTTTCTTTATATCCTTTTCCTTTTCCATATTTATACCCTAGAAAATAAATGGTGGTGACATACTAGATTGTATTAATTAAACTACAAAGACAATAAAAAGTATGGGTATCTTCTATTTCACTGTTCAGGTTTGTTAAAGGATGGGTGATCGCAAAAAGTTGTAACTAGCACAACGTAGGGTGGTGGATAAGAATGATGGGGGTACTTAAAAATACTATCACGCCTGTATTCCCGAAGGGTTATGCAAAGGTGTACTAATGCACACCCACAGTTCACCGGTATGTTTAGGTCCCATGGGGCGAGCCTATTGCCATTAACCGGGCACAAATCCTAACTCCGAGCTGCTACTGAGAATTTCATAGAAAAACCCAATAACACTTTTTGCTCGACCTGGGAATCGAACCCAAGACCTTTAGCGTAGCAGTCGCGCTTCGGACCCAGACTGGAACTAGTAAGTTGTAACTAGCACAAAGTAAAATGGTGGATAAGGTGAAGGGTAGTTGTTCTCTTGAAATGCTTTTTACAAGTCCCATAGGGTTAAACTAACTCATTGTCTGTACTACAGTCAGATAATGGTTTTAGTTTGTATACTGTGTAACGTAATAGGATTAAACTTGAAATTACGCGTGAATAAAAGTCAAGGACATCTTAGATTTTTCAAAATGACAATAAAAAATTACTAAATTATATACAATATATTATCATCTGCTTAGCCTTTTTCCCAACTGCGCCGTTGGGGTCGGGGATTTTTCAAAGTGATAATAAAAAATTACTAAATTATGTACAAATATATACAGCCTTAAAATAAAATCAAACTATATAATGGTGTAACAATTTAAACAGTTCTTTGTTATTTTATTTTTTACTTTGTATGTCTAATTTTGTTACTGCAAGTAAATAGTTTTCTTAGTTTAAGTTCTTAACTATCGCATTAGGGTAAAACCTGTAATGATAGTATAAGTTGTTAAATAAATAAATGGCATCAACAAATTCATCCGCATCACCGTCTACTAAAAATGTGCCCAAAACAATGACGGTATTGCCACGTAGGATTGTAATGCCTTTAAAAAAGAGCCTCTGGTTAAAGTAAACGCCCAGCCCCTTGGGTCACGAGAAGTGTCAACCAACCGCTTGGACAAAGAAAGTTTAAAAAAAAAATAGTTTTAAAAAGCTTTAATTTTTAAATGACGTGTCTTTTGTTAAGAGTAACGTTCTCCTACTCTATGTATTCCTTCTGTTATGTGGGTGCGTTTACTAACATATAAACTCACATACACAAGCCATCCAAACAAGAACGACCTACTTACTACCTGATTAAAGAGGTACCTCATCATCATCATATAAGCCAAACGATGTCCACTGCTGGGCAAAGGCCTCCCCTATAGATAGCCACAATGACCGGTGTTGCACTGCCCGCATCCAGCGATTTCCTGCGAGCTTTACCAGGTCGTCGGGAGTCTTCCCACAACGGGCCTTTCGGTGCGTGGTCGCCACTTGAAAGGATTACGACTCTAGAGAGATACTTCCATCATTCAAATCAAATCAAAGTCAAAGCATTTATTTCAATTAGACCATTTACAGGCACTTTTGAATTGTCAAGAAGTTACAGTTTAATATTGAAGCTAGTTGCTCGTTCCAAAACGTAGGTCTCTATGGAGAAGAACGAGCAAGAAACTCCATGGACACTCTTTTCATTCAATTTGGTTTTTACAAAAACTTGGTTACAATATTCTTGTTGCTTCTATATGTGAAAACAATGAAGGTGAATATAAAAAATAACAAAATTATAATAAAGATGTAAGCCATGGCAGTCAAGAGATGACCAATCCCAACTGACAGCACCCGTTCACGAATATGACGCGTGCATCAGCACCATTTAGCTCAACCACCTTGAAGGGTACCAAACGACCCAACCCACGCGCCACCGTCAGCGAGACATTAAAGTGAGCATGACGAAGCTCTCAACTGCCATGCTCAGTGTCCAACACAACTATGTGTTAACTTAACAAATAAATAGAAATTATAAACATTATAAACTAGTATAAATTAATAAAATGTCCTATCAAAACAGGCACTTAAATTATACAACGTCAAACAAAGATGTCTAATGAAAATAACACGAGATAACCAAATGACTCCAATTTTTTTCCTAAAATAATGAATACTGTTATTAATTAATTGCTTGTCTGAAAGAAAACTTTATTACTTCAGACGAAAAAATGAAAATTACTTTGGAAGACCTAAAATAATAATGAGCGTATAATTAATGTTGATTTTACTATCTAGCCTAAATACCCAAGACCTAAATGAAAGTATGTAGTAAGTTCGTCATTAGACCTATGTAATTTTAGCATGACTGAATTTTGTTTAAATAAAAGTCATAACACAGAACATCATTCCTGTAGTCAACAAGAGTTAGGCAAAGGTGGACCAATGTACACCCACAGTTTGCCGGTATGTTATAGGTCATATATACTCGTAATAGGAGGCGAGCCTATTACCATTAACCGAGCACAAATCCTAACTCCGAGCTGCTATTGAGAATTTCATATAAAAACCCAATAACACTTTGCTCGACCTGAGAATCGAACTCAAGATCTCTAGGACAGCGCTTAGGACCACTTCAGACTTTACATTCATTATAATAAATCCAAGATTCCTTACGATGATTTTCTTCACCGATGTCAGAGATATTATACTTAGAGAGTACCTACATCGTTTTTTTTTTACCTTGGCAAACATTTTTAATAGTGTTTCAATTCTGGTTTCTTTTTCAGGCATCAGGTATAAAAATACCTTACTCGATTACGTTTAAGTGTGACAGCTGTTTTTTATAAAGGTAATGTTTAACAGGATATTTATCCTACGTATTTGGATATAAGGAAAAATATGAATAAAGACGGTCTTTTCTTGTGAAGTCAATTGAAATTTGTTTAACACAAGAATGCCCGTTGGCAACAGTCACAATGTTATATTAAATTGTTTTTTTATCATTATTGAGCTGAGGTCAGAGTTAAAATGTCAAGATGTTTTTGTCAAGATGTTTTTGAATCGGGAAGATTGATGTTGTACCTTTAACGAGCGATAAAAAAGAATTATTAGAAAAATAAGTAAGGGTAACTACAGAGTCCTACTAATCCTTACTGATATCATAAATGCGAAAGTTTATAAAAATGGACGGATGGATGTTTTTTACTCTTTCACGCTTAGTCAGCTGAACGGATCCCGATTAAAGTTGGCACTGGGATAGATTGTAGTGTGGAATAACACAACGGATACTTTTTATACCAGAAAAATATATGATTCCCGGTGAATCAAATACGCGGACGATGTCGCGGGAACAAGCTAGTCAATAGTAACTTCAGTTTATAGACTAAGCTAGGTAGGTACCAACTGCGGGTTGTTCGAAAGATATACCGCGCCCCCGGAACGCAAAGGGCACATGAAGGAACATAGACGGGTTTTAGCCAGTAAAAGTCTGACACTCCCTCCCGCCCCGCCCAGAGCGGGAAAAGTTATTTGATGATTTCCCGTCTTTAAAAAAAAAAAAAAAAAGTACCAACAAATGGTATACAGTCAGTGGTAGAAAAAACGGAATATAAATAAGGAGACTTTCGATTAGGGTACATAATTATAATTATCAGAATTAATATTCCTAGTAATTCAAAAACGTACAAAGTCCAGTCACAATCTCATCTCGGTAATGTAGGTAAATTAAAGGCATTTTTGACAGATGAACACTTTTTTTTTTTTTTTTTTTATAGACGGGAAATCATCAAATATCTTCCCCCGCCCTGGGCGGGGCGGGAGGGAGTGTCAGACTTTTACTGACTAAAACCCGTCTATGTTCCTTCATGTGCCCTTTGCGTTCCGGGGGCGCGGTATCTCTTTCGAACAACCCGCAGCCCCGGCAGGCATCGGCCCTCAGTGGCCCCATCCAAACAGATGAACACTGAGATAAGATTGCGATCGTACCTGAAAGTTATTAGAATTGGCCTCAACATCTCGGCAACAATCAATGTCGAAAACTATAGGCATTTTTGACAGATCAGGACTGAAATTAGATTACAATCGTACCTAAAAGTTACAAGAATTTCCCCCTAAAAATCACTTTGTATGATCACTCTAATACTCACCCACAATCTATAAACGACATAAAAGCAAAAACAACAAAATAAAAAGTAAATAAATTCAGATTTATGTCTGATACCCACGCGTGACAGGCTGAAACAAAAAGTTGGCGCCAACCAAGTCAAAGTTCGACATTATTGTTAGTATAATTTGATTTCTGTACCAACTTCAATATTGAATTTCCAAGGAAGCTTGTTCGAATTACGTTTTCTTATGTTGGCACAATCATTTTCGTTGTTTACTTTGTTGTGTTGGTAATGGTATGTTATGATCTTCTATAAAGTTTGCTAGGCTCTGATCGTGTACGTGTGTTTAAGTTTTCCCAAAATAAATATGTTTGAGTTCGCTTATTTTAATATCGAAGTTTGAAGAATCAATACGTTTAAGGTTCTCTTGATTAATATTGTTTTGTGATGGTAAATAATCGCTTATAGGGTCTTCGGTATTAGGCAACCGTTCTGTTCAAATTGCTTTTAGTTCAAAGCTAGGCAGGGATTTGAAATAAGAGACAAATTCATTTATTTTGTTTGACATTTTATTTTTCTTTTGTTGTAACTGAAATCTCGCTACTATTTGAAACGTGAAAAGTGTGGATAGATGGATGGATGGAATGATGGATAATAAAAGCACTCATCCCATCACTGGTCAGAGTTCTGATTGCATGTATTAGCTCTAGAATTACCACAGTTATCCAAGTAACTGAGTAAGATCTAAGGAACCAAAACTGATATATTGAGCCATTCGCGGTATCGCCTTAATACGGCTTGCACTGAGACATGCATGGCTTAATCTTTGAGACAAGCATATAGGATGATTATTACTCTATAAGATTGTGTGACGTATCTACAGATTTTCTATCACCTCACCTGGTTACTGCAATTACGTTCCAAATAACAATTTTAATGCAGAAACAGCCACCATGTTTAGCCCGAAGGTACCCAAATAACACGTTAGTAATATTATTATATTCTCGTTACGTAATTATTTCGATGTAATAAACTATTACCTACCATGATAATATGTACCGAACTATGAGTATGTTCGTAAAACTACAAGTAAACATATTTGCTGGTTGGAGCTTTAACGAGAACATGCTTTTGGTATTAAGCGTGTTTTGCTTATAACTATAGGTTTAGTTTTAAAATATTTTGTTTAAAGCACAATATTAGCACAATAAAGCAACATGTTTTATAAGAATGTCTTTAAATGCTTAAAAAGATTATTTATAAAGAATGTTGCTTACTGAAGCTTTTTTTACGCTTTTTAGCCTAGGTTCTAAGCGCGACTGTTACGCTAAAGGTCTTGGGCTCGATTCCCAGGTCGAGCAAAGTGTCATTAGCTTTTTTTTTTAATCTTCAGCAGCAGCTTTGAGTTAGGATTTATGCCCGGTTAATGGCTATAGGCTCGCCTCTATTACATGGTACCTAAACATACCGGTGAACTGTGGATTAACATAGGTACACCTGTGCCTAATCCTTCGGGGAATACAGGCGTGATGGTAGGTATATATGTTTTTGGCTGTAAGCCGAATAAAATAAAACAATAGACCAATAAAATTGCACATAGAGGTTCTCCCCCCTAGCTAAGTCACAAACGATAAACGCAAACGCTGAGTATATTTTAATAGATCTTCAACTTTATGTGCTTGGTTTTAAGTTGAAGATCTAATGAAGATTGCATAGCGTTTTCGTTCGTTCCAGTCGCTAACGCTTAGAAATCTTTAATAGATTTTCAACTTAAGTCTCTTGGGTATTAAGTTGAAAATCTATTGGTACCTACCGAGTGTTTACGATTATCGTTTGTGACTTGGCTAGGGGGGCTGTCGTCTCACATTGTTAAAATATCTCATGTGCCTTTAAATTCATTTCATTACCGTTGTTGGCAAATGTAATGAAAATCTGGACACACCGCAGTGTGTTAGCCAAGTTCGGTGACCACTGATGTGTGTATTGTGTAACATAAAATCTAGACACATGGTAGTATGTTAACCAGTTAGATTTTTAATTTACGTAATATATGATTATTTGGAAAGATATGAGGGAGATCTTTTCCCAGCAGTTCGAAATAAAAGAAACGTAAAAATAAATTTGGCGTGTTTGAAGTTCGTTATCAGAGAAAGTAATAAAGAATGAAAATATATACAACGTGTCCCAAAATTCAACGATAAGCGGGCGCCAAAAGGTTGACCTGCTCATGAGCACTTAAGGAAAAATAATAAAAAAAATAAATCTAATTTTTTTTTCCCCGCAGTTTTTACATAAAAAATTATCAAAATATTTTTTTTCCCTCAAATTTTTCTTCTCTTTACTTGGTTTTTGTTTACAAATGGTACGCATATTTTTTTTTGTGACTAGTTATCTTAGGGTATTATACTATTTTGGAATCTTGATTAGTTGCGTCATCTTTGAAAATAACTTGCCATAGCGGTGTTCATACTTTTTTTTTGCAAGACCATGAGTCAAAATAGACTGAAAGTAAAAATCTTTAAAAATTTGAGGGAAAAAAATATTTTGTTAATTTTTTGCGTAAAAATTGCTAGCATTGTGGTGTTTTTAAGAGTTGTGGTGAATAGTAGTACTACTCAGGTATCCGACACAAAAAAAATCTTAAGCATATTTAAGAAATTGTGGCCGTGGTAGTTCAAAATATCATACAAGGTGTAAATTTTCAAAGAATTTTTAAATTCATTTTGTAACTAAAAAAAAAATTTTGGTATATTTTTTTTATTATTTTTCCTTAAGTGCTCATGAGCTGGTCAACCTTTTGGCGCCCGCTTATCGTTGAATTTTGGGACACGTTGTATAAATAGTAATAAACGAATTGAATAATATTGTATATTTTTACAGCTATGATTAAAAACATCTGCTATAGCATGGGCATGGGACTTAGCACCCGCTAGATCTCAACCCTTTCATCGGTGACACTGACCCCAAAGGTCGATTCTATCGAACTTGGCCTCTTTTTTCACATTTTTATATTTTTGTTGGGATTAAATTTACCTAATTCATTTGTCGTTTTAATCATGACTGCCCTTATTACCCTAGATACCGTAGCCGTACATTAGGGCTCCTTATATATTAAACAATTTACTTTTCTCCCATTCGTAATAGAAAGCTAATTACGCCAGGAACACGAAATAATTTGCTCGTAAGCAAAGGATATTTTGTAAAATCGTTTATTTTGGTTCAAAACTACGGGCTTGTGTAATTGGAATGGCGGCCCTTAGAGTTTTCAAAATGGAGGTATAATCGTGGTGTTTTCTTGTAATGTCTCCGTTTGTAATTTTCGTACCCTATTATACAACAACAGTACCCTTCCTTCGGGTTTCTCCGCAGTCGGGTAAAAAAGGATGGCTCCCTTTTCCTGGCAAAAGGGAGAGTTTTTTGCTTCTTGTGGAATTTAATCGTTATCTTAAGAGAACTGTACTGACAGCGTGCTTCATTCAAAACATCCAGGAAATTAAATATATATAGATAGATAGATAGTAGTTATTCAGTTACCTGCCAAATAACTTTGAAAAACTAGCTAACTAGCCGCGACTTCGTCCTCGTGGCTTATTTCACCGTCAAGTTACGTATTTGGTCACTGCTCAGCTCCCGTGGATCGTAGCGTGATGTTATAAAGTCTATGCTATTTAGAGATAATGTAGCATCTTTATGGTGCAACAATTTTTGAAATCGGTTCAGTAGTTTTTGAGTTATTCGTTACCACATACATACTTACAAATATTTCACCTTTATAATATTAGTATAGGTGTTACACGGTAACTCTAAACGAAAACGAAACACGAAAATCTCGTATTTTCTATTTTCAGTTTTTAAACTACGTAATAATATAATTTTATTTATCACAAATAGCAAGACCCAGGCCATTCAAAATTTGTTCCATACGGGAAATGCACTCACGCAGCGCAACAGCTAATCGCTGAGCTGCTGCGCCAACCTTTTCATCTTTATCTTAACTTCTGTCTAGCACGTAATAAGATACTAGGATGGAAATTGACTTGTACAAATAAAGTGTCATTGTACGCAAACCTTGACGTTTTTATTAAACCTAATTAAATATTTAAGCTCTTAGAACGATGACAAATGTGACAATTATGTTTGGTGAGCAAGTCAAGTTTTGTTTGTTTAGTGTTAGCTGTTGTTTGCGGTGTAATTTGAATCCTATGTGTGCCCAAATAAAGAACGCTTATTAAAAATTCAAAAGAGAGTTTGTTAACGTCGTCACGGTTAAACTACTGAATCAATCTTGTTGAATTTTGGTGCAGGTTACGCTTGCTACGCCTGCTAAGCCCCAAGAAAAGACTTATTTTTTGTACGTGATTTCTTTTGCATCTTCGATAGTCGCGAGCAAAAGTAAGTATTTTATTAAGAACATGTTGTGATGGTCTAATGGTTAAGGCGCCTCTTATGCATGATGGTTGTAGGTTTAAAATCTAGCACGTACCAAAGTGACTCTTTCAATTCATATTTTTTTTATTTATATCTTGGGACAACTCACACACGGCTATCTGATCCCAAGCTAAGCAGAGCTTGTGTTATGGTAACCAGACAACTGATATACATACTTATATAATTTATAAATACATACATATTATAGATAAATCACATCCAGACACAGAACAAACAATCATGCTCATCACACAAAGTTTGTCCTGGGTGGGAATCGAACCCACGACCTCCGGCTTAGCAGTCAGGGCCACTAACCACTAGACCAACAGGCCCGTCAAATAATGTCATATGTGACATCAGTGAAGGAAAATATCGTGAGGAAACCTGGATTTTTATGGAATATATTTACGTCTGAAGTACGCCAATCTGTCTTTAGTAAGCATTTAGCTTCTCTGTACGAGAAGAGGTCTTTGCTCTACAGTGAGATACTAATAGGCGGGTATTATTATTATGTTAATAAATTATTACTTTATTAATCGAAATAACTTCATAATTTTATTTGATGATAAAATAATAGCTAGAGTATATTTCCCTGAAATTTAACAGTCTATGAAAGCTTTTAACATAAAACATTGATTTCGGTTAAAATACAGGATAAGTTTTTAACCAGTGCGTAAAATTTTTTTGGTAGTTCAGTGTCAGTAATAGAACACATTTCCGTGTTTAGTAAAAAAAAAAAAAAAAATTTCATCCTTATCCGAGTTTGAAATAAGCAAAACATGGACATCTATTCGCCATACTATCAATGAAAACTCACGGCCGCCGCCCGGGCGCATGGCTGGGGTGAGGGGGTGGGGAATGCGCTAGCGCCGAGTGACAATAAAATATGGTTTTTAAATATACATGTTTCGTAAGCGATAACTTTTTTTTTAGTACTAAGACATATCAAAATAAAATATACGTGTTTAATAAAACGTGTTGAAGTTTATTATGGCAAAATTTACGCACTGGTTAAAAAAAATTTCCTGTGCAATTATTAACTAGCTGTGTCCGTGACTTCGCTCACGTGGAGTTTAGGAAATAACGTATAAGAAATATTATATTTAATACTATGCCCTGTCTTCACAATCATGACTGTGAATTTAGTTAGTCTTAGAGATATACACATACACGCCTGTATTCCCCGAAGGGTTAGGCAGAGGTGTACCAATATACACCCACAGTTCGCCAGTATGTTTAGGTCCCATGTAATAGAGGGCGAGCCGTAATAGGCTCGCTATTAATGGTAATCCATTAACAGAATTTCATATATATACCCAATAACACTGCTCGACCTAGGAATCGAACCCAAGATCTCTACGAGTAACACTCGTACTTAGAACCACTAGGCTATCGAAGCAGTTATGAAATATAAGTATTTGAATCTACAACACGTTTGATGTGTTGACTCTGCAATTTCCATGGAGAGCTCAACACATTGCGAAATGAAAATTGTATAAAGGCGAAATAATCCGTGAGTGGTGTTCGCTCAATTACGGCACAATCTACATTATAGAGCCGTCAGGCTTTTAGCTTCGATACAATATTAATTAAAATGCTTTACCGATATGAAATGAAGCAATTTGGGAAACAAACAATGGAACAAATGGAAAAACATTTGTCTGGTAGAATAGTAGAAGTAGCAATGTGACTTTTTCGTTTCATATGTAATTTTTATATTTGTTTTGGACATCGGAAAAGAAAAGAGAGGAAAAGAGAAAGAAAGAAAACCAAAAAAAAAGAAAGAAAAGAAATCACATTGAAAAAGGAGAACAGAAAGTCTATCTAGAAAAAAAAAAGATTTGCTCAATTCTTTTCAGTAGATACACTAATCTATAGTACTACTCGTATAATAAAACTACAGAGTTTATTTCTCTGTTTGTTTAAACGTACTAATCTCTGGAACTACCAGTCAGATTGAAAAAATATATTTGTATAAGCCAGATTCATGACGAATAGTATTAGACTATAAATAACTTCTCGCTACGACACACAGGATCATAGCAGAAACCAAAGACCTAACTCAATGCGGGTAAAAAAAACACGCAAGATAAAGTCACGGGCGGCAGCTAGTACATACTTACTAAAACACACATATCTTTTGAAAGTTGCTCATACAAATAACATAATATGCTCATAAGCTGCTAGCAACGACCGTACTTGCAGCATCCGTGCCGTTTGCTAAGTTCCCTGTCTTAATAAAGATGTTTGAGGTGGTCCTGGTGTGTGTGTGTGTATTTGGGTATGTTTATGTAGCTTTAGGCTAGTACTTTCATGCATACATAATATAAAAATATATATTTAAAAAAATACCATCACGCCTGTATTCCCCGAAGGGTTAGGCAGAGGTGTACCGATGTACACCCACAGTTCGCCGGTATATTTAGGTCCCATGTAATAGGTGGCGAGCCTATTGCCATTAACCGGGCACAAATCCAAACTCCGAGCTGCTACTGAGAATTTCAGAGAAAAACCCAATAACACTTTTTGCTCGACCTGGAAATCGAACCCGGGACCCCTTGCACAACAGTGGCCCTTGCGACCACGAGACCAACGGGGCAGTTAAACATGGTTGTATGAATAACCAGTTGAAGGAATAAAGCTTTAACTATTTATCATTAAAATAACATGCACTACAAAGGGGTGAAACTCTCTAAGACTACCTGCATCTGTGTGTCTGTATTTCCGAATGCATTTAACCCGAATCTCTTCTAAGTTAGAGTGAACAGGCTTCTTTCGGGAAAGCTCACTCCATCGCCGACTTTGTGAATGTCACCTCTGACCCAACCTTGAGTCAAGAGCTTACCCAAATCGAATAACAAAAAAAAAACTTAGTTGAAGAGTTAATTCCAATTTAAATTTAAGTCAATTTTTCACAAAAATAGGGGTGTAAAAAGATATATCACGTACTGCCTAGTAGGTACGTGATGTATCTTTCTACACGTCCTCTATTTATATCCAACTTAGTAACATTGAGTAAAAATTGATGCTGGGGAACGATTGATTATATAAACGTATTTTTTTTGTGTGAAAATCACTATTCTGTTAGCGCTTAATGTAAACAAAGTGCTTACGAGTGCAGGGAGCATAAAGTTCAATTACTTAAAACATTTAAAAGTTGTATTTGTAAAAAACGCAGAGCATGACCTACAAAATCGATCCCTCGACGTCCCAAGCGCGATTGTCGCCCTTGTGACTATGAGACCAGTGCGTTAGTTGATGCCTGTAAATATAATGCAATATCGTAAGGTCCAAGTAACAAAAAGTTTACCTACCTATCTCCCACCAATTTGAGCTACCGTACTCAGACGCCCAATACCTACTAAAACTTTTAAAACTAATACAATAACCCGGTTTACCGTAACCCTAACAAACAAAACTTCTATGATATTCCACAATGATTAATGTATTCATACGGTAAACCCTACGATGATAAATTAATTTGTAAACCCAGCTATACGTTCCCCGCGAACATTGTGGTTACATACGATATCAATGCGCGGCTGTAGCTACGATGTGTTCACTGTAATTTATATAATGGTAATGAGATTTTAGCCTATCTCCTTATTTTGTGTCGATCTGGATGGTTTTACATTGGAGTAATATATTCCAGACCGACTTTCGATAATCTCTATAGAGACTAGCCAAATACGCAGTCGATTTTATAATGCTCAAGTGTGTTTGCGAACACAGCTACTTTTCCTTCACTCTCACTCCGATGGAACAACAACCAAGTTTGGGGGATATCAAGTCCAGGACTAATATTTTTACGTTCTTTCCAAGGCATATTACCAAACTCCTTTTCCAAAACGACTTTCTGTCGCGGCGGCATCTTAATGGAGACTATCCAAATACGCAGGACAAGTTATAGTGCTCAAGTGTGTTTGCAAACACAGTTACGTACACTCCCTTTTGCATCACACTCACAGTCCGATGGGACAGCAGTCTGCTACGACCGCGGGAGATTAAGTCCAGGAATTATAGCTTTACGTTCTTCCCAAAACACATTACCAAACTTCTTGTTGCCACTGAGAGATTCCTA
This sequence comes from Caradrina clavipalpis, assembly GCA_932526535.1. Lineage (NCBI taxonomy): Eukaryota > Metazoa > Arthropoda > Insecta > Lepidoptera > Noctuidae > Caradrina > Caradrina clavipalpis. The sequence continues at coordinate 2,571,059 of OW052096.1, forward strand.
ATAGAAAACCCCCGATAACACTTTGCCTGACTTAGGAATCGAACTGAGGTCCCCACGCTCAGAAGTCACGCTTTTAACTACAAGATTAACTAACCAACTATTTCCTTTACCAAATCCTAAGACATCGACAAAGTGAAGCGTATTAAACAAATTCCAACAAACAAAGAAAAACTAAGTCACATTCCAGAAAAAAAATCATTTTTCCAAACTCCAAATTCAAGCAGTTCTACCGCGACCCACAACGGTGACCACACATTAGCTTTAAGCGATAAATCCCGGACGCTCAGAGTGAGGCAACGTTTCTTTGTACCCACACTGAATTTTAAGGCAAGACAAATAGAGACCGCCACGGTCTCGCAAACTTGTTTGTTAACAGCCAAGAAAACAAAATATCAGCGGGTTTTGGATGTGTGTATGTAGGATTATGTATGGGTTAATATTTAAATAATGTATGGGCACACTCTGGCTTTTGGTGGCTATTCAATTCCTTTGAAGGAATGAAAATTGAATATGTGATAGAGAAAGGTTTTTGGTATTATTTTCTACTTTGTGTATTGGTATACATAATTTATGTTTATACAAAAAAAAAAGGTTGCCTTACACTAGGAAATTCACCTGTATCGTGGGTGTATTAACAAACATTGTAAAGCCGTTGGTCCTGCGCCTGATCTCTCTCCGGTCGTGTCGGATTGTCGTCCCATCGGGCTATGAGAGTTAGGGAAGAGAGAGTGCACCTGTGTCTGCGCACACACTTGTGCACTAAAATATCTCCTGCGTTACGTGGCTAGTCTGCATTAAGAGTGGCCGGAATCAGTCTGGAGAATTACATTACATTACATTCAACAAACATTATGTATAAACTCACATATATAATCAACCAGACCAGGAACCAGAACATATAGGCCTTGCAAATATTGGTTCCATACGGGATCGAACACGCGACACGCAGCGCAGCAGTCGATCGCTTAGTCAACCGTGCCGTCAAATCAATCCGTCATTTGTAACATATCTAATAAATATAATTTGTCCTAAAGACATATTTTTCTACTACTATTTTCATATGCAAGACAATGTTATTTCCCTAAGCTTTCAAGGTTGTATAATAATAATATATAACAGACAGGAAGGCACGAGCATTAATCACCACGCTTGCTCAAGACGGATTGACCATTTCAGATTTATACGTTCAGGTTTTCTTACTAAGTTTTCCTTCACTGATGTCAGTTATGACCAAGACATACTTAGAGAGCCTTATGAAATACTAGCTTTTGCCCGCGGCTTCGCTCGCGTTATGAAGTATTATCTTTCATCCTCTATTTTATCCCCTTGGGGGTAGAATTGATCAAAATCCTTTCTTAGCGGATGCCTACGTCATAACATCTACCTGCATGCCAAATTTCAGCCTGATCCGTCCAGTGGTTTGGGCTGTGCGTTGATAGATCACTATGTCAGTCAGTCACCTTTGAGTTATATATATTTAGATTGAGATTAGTAACTTTAAACTTAGAATACCAAATCATTTGTATGACTTCAAGAAAATACCTTTTTTTACGCCATTAGATGTCAAACAAGTCCACGGCCTACCTGATGTAAAGTGTTCACCGGTACCTATAGACATTTACAATATCAGAGGCCTTGCAAATGCATTATCATCCCAGAGACAAAGTTGAAATATCTCAGGTGCCTGTAATTACACCATATGGGTACCGGTGTAATTATAGACGTCTACAATACCAGAGGTCTTACATATGTGTTGCCATTCCAGAGACAAAGTTGAAATGTCTCAGGTGCCTATAATTATACCGGCACCCATACCCTTCAAACCAGAACAAAACAACGCTGCTTTGCAGCAGAAATAGGTACGGTGGTAGTACTTCCCCGGACGAGCTCCTTCACAAAGAGCTCTACTACTACTTGTACTAACACCGCTTAAAATGTACTATTAAACTGTGAATTTTTTGGCAAAGCTTCTTAAAAAAGTCTACTGCGTTCGCCAGCCAATCTCTTAAAAACGCGTTCAAATTATCTCCCAAGCGTTTTGTCTGCCTGACTGACTTTCGCGATGTATCCTAAGAATGTACCACCCACATCACCTTCCCTAGCTCTTAAGGAATATAAATAACGTAACCTTTGAAAACGTAACGTAATTAATTACATATTTAAGCATTTAAACAAAAATATTTTCTTTGTTCTCCTTAATTGACATCAACTTTACTTTTAGGATTACACAAAAGCCTTCATTTATTAGCTTATAATTACATAAGGAAAGGTCAGAATTTATACGTTGTAAGAATGTCACGTTAAAATTATTTTCAGTGAGTCCTATGGGTATAGTAACAGGAAAGTCTCTTTCTGTGTGTAAAAAGATCTATATTTTCGTCTTTTGAAGAGTTTTTATCTGTAAGTACGTTTGGGTGTAATAACAATTTAAATGTTCTGACATTACTCTAAAATCGACAAAAAAGCAGGGTCTGTTTAGCGAGCACCATTTCCCAGCCCTATTAAAAATCTGGCCAAGCGCGATTTGTACAATCTAACACTACATTAGAGAAAAGGTCCCTTGAATTGTTAGTAGTAGTTATACAGACTCGATAAAAACTTCAAGTGTCTAACTATTAGGGTCAAATGATAGCCCTTTGATAGAGGTACTGATAACGGAGTATTACTTATAAGGTTTCGTTTCATGGTCTCTGGTTACAAGCCTTAAAAATGAAGGCGATTTTAATACTAAGTTATCAGATCGCAAGGTGGTAAAACCTACCCTTAACATAATAAAAAAATATTACATTTCATTTATTGAGCTAGTTCCTTTCCCACACAAAGCAAAACATCCTACCAGCAAAATAACTCGCTAATGAGGTACGCAAATCCTTCAAATATCTCACCATTCTACTCAATTTGCGTAAATATATCTGAAAAAGAAAAGAGGGCGCACTGCAAAGATCCTTTATTGCAAATTGGCTGTGAAATTGTGGCGTGTTCCCTTACCGTTGTATGTATTGCTTTTATTCTTTCTCTCAAACAAGGTAAAGCTCAAAGTATTACACATATGGGGTGTATTCGAGCTGTTTAGAGCCAACTTTGCATGCCATTATGTATTATTATGTACTACGTGAGCGGGTTTGAATGCGGCACAAATATGTACGTACCTATTTCTTAATACTGGCTGAAAATGCGGAGCTAAAAATCCAATGACAAAAGCAATCGGCTTTTGACTTTAATGGCAATGCCAGAATAAAATGGCCGATAAATTACTTTGATGGACCTTTTGTACATGAATGTACTCGTATGAAGTGTACAGTGCAGGAAAGAATAATTTGCAGTTGAAATTGTTATTTGTTTATAGTAAAACTAGCGAACTGCCGGTGACTTCGTCCGCGTGACTTATTTCACACGCATTAAGTTGCGTCTTCGGTTACTACTCCGTTTTCATGTGTCATAGCGTGAGGATATATAGCCTATGTTACTCAGAAATAATGTAGCTATCTATTGATGAAAAAAGATCAAAACCAGTCAAGTTGTTTCATAGCCTATTCGACACAAACAAACATAAAATCTTCCCTCTTTACAGTATTATCATAGATATCCATGATTCAACTGCCCTGTTACTCATGTCGTAGTAGGTTTGATTACCAGGGGGAGAAATCTACTAAGTTCAAGTAACGAAAAAAAAACAATTTGACATACCTAGATTATCCCCGAGACGAAAATGAAACTAGATTTTGAACGCTTGTTAGTTATTAGAATTGGCCTTTAGGTCAAGTTTCCAGGTCGTATTTGGTTATACCATTAGAAAATTCTCGGTAAAAGCCCGGAGTTAGGTAGTTAGTGGTCGTGTCTCTTAAAAGCACGTAAAGCCGTCGGTCCTGCAACTGATCTCTCCATGGTCATATCGGATTGCCGTCCCATCGGAGTATGAACGTCAGTAAAGGGGTAGAGCTGCACCTGTATTTACGTACACACTACTTGCGAACTACATAATTATATCTTCTGTGTACTACCCTAGTCTCCACTGAGACTGGATGCCATGAATGAAAAGGAAAAACGGCCAGGAGAATTTATTCTAATGAAATGGCAATTTAGTTAACTTTTATATTGGACTGGGCTACTTCTTTTTAGAATCAATTAATTAGGAAAATTGAACTAACTAATTCATATAATCTATTTTAATATACTAACTCTAATGATTTTACAAAGAGGTAAGATTTGTTTGTTTGTACCGAATAGGCTCTGAAACTACGGGACCGATTTTAACATTTTTTTGTAGATAGCAACATTATTCCTGAGTAACATAGGCTATATACCATCACGCTGCAACACACGGGAGCGGAGCATTAACCGAATATGTAACTTAGTTTGAAATAAATATTAGCCACACATACAAAACAGAACGAAGAAATAACGGGCACATTTCAATTGAACCTTTTTTTACCTTCAACCGTTCTGCTATAGTTACATATATTGCTATAGTATATATTGCTTTCGTAATATTACTTTATTACCTCTTTTTATACGAAAAAAATCCTCTACAGAGCAATAGGAAATACCTTTGTGAGGCTTGTGACTCGCATCACTCAGTTGGTTTGTAAAGATATAAAGGTATGAGCTCAATGTGACAGTGAGCATTTGATTGTAATCTAATATTCTTGTTTTGAGAGTTCCGTACCCAAAGGGCAAAATGGGACCCTATTACTGAGACTTCGCTGTCAGTCTGTCTATCTGTCCGTCATTCACCAGGCTATATCTCATGAAACGTGATCGTTAGACAGTTGAAATTTTCACAGATGATGTATTTCTGTTGCCGCTATAACAACAAATACTAAAAAATTAAATTAAAAATTTAAAAAACCCCCGACACAAAATCCTAAGTTCCCTTTAAAAAGTAAAAAAATAAAATACGTCGCGTTGGGGGACCGATGTTGCATTTAGGGTACGACCGTCCCAAGCGGTCCCCCAACGCGACGTATTTTATTTTTTTACTTTTAAAGGGAACTTAGGATTTTGTGTCGGGGGTTTTTTAAATTTTTAATTTAATTTTTATTTTATACTTTTTATAGGTACATACTTATTATAATGTTGATTTTGTTAAGCTGTAAATACATAGGTTCCTAATAATTTAATAACCCACATGACAAATCATTTTTAGTTTTTCATCCCCACTTTCACACCCATAACTTTTAAACGGCTCAACCGATTTTCATCAAACATGTCTAAGAACACTCGTACATAAGTCACTTTTCATACAAAAAAAAACTAAATTGAAATCGGTTCATCCGTTCGGGAGCTATGATGCCACAGACAGACAGACAGATTTGAGGGGCACCCATACAACAAACGTGTTTTTTGCCGTTTTAATAGATAACGGTATGGAACCCTTATTAAAACAGAACCGTTATTTGTCTTATACATATTATTTTTCATGAATTTGACTATTATATAATTATTTTTATATAAAAATAATTTTGCCAATTCGACGGTCAGTTCTAGAGATAATTTTTCCAATCCAACTTGTAATTCCAGAGATCGCGTTCTTCTTCTTTTTCATGTGGGCAATAAGGTCTAACGTCCCCACACTCCCTAATGTCAGAGTTTCTAAACCACCTCAAGGGCCTCTGACATGGTTATTTCATTACCGCGCTTAAACAAAGAAACAATTTATTTAGCTTTAATATAATTATTGGGATAGATATCCATACTATTATTATCTATTATTTCTATTATTATTATTTGTTATTGGGTTTTTCTATGAAATTCTCAGTAGCAGCTCGGAGTTTGGATTTGTGCCCGTTTAATGGCAATAGGCTCGCCCCCTATTACATGGGACCTAAATATACCGGCGAACTGTGGATGTACATTGGTACACCTCTGCCTAACCCTTCGGGGAAAACAGGCGTAATGGTATATATTATTATTTTTTGTTTTTTTTTAATATCCATACTCCAAAGTTACACAACACAAAACAACTATCAGTTACTCTCAGTCAGACGTAACCTTTGTAGTTTGTATAAGATTGGATAAAGAACTCGATTAAGGGATTAATAAGGGATCCTTCGATTTTTCTTTCGAGTTTGATTCCGATAGAGAAAGGTTACGTTACGTAATGGTCTATTTATAATGTTATTTATATGTAAAGAGACTACTAAGTATGATAGTATTCATAAACCTATTGTTTCTACTGTATAATTGTAAATGCGAAAGTTGGATGGATAGATAAGAAGATGGATGTTTGTGAATCTTATTTTTACAGCTGAATGCAATCAGTTGCACTTATTAAATAAGTAAATTGATTTATTTCGGATTATTACTATGTCCATATTATATTAGTGGCAGTAAACATTAGTGTATACTGTATATAGCTCGTTTAACATAGTTTTTTTTTTTATATTGGAGAATTTTTGATGTCCGTGGAATAATTTTAAACTTTGGCTTGAATCTGAGGTTTACGCAGACAAAGTCGCAGGCAGCAACTAGTTTACTAAATGCCTATAATTTTCAACTTTTTTTAATATTTTTTTTTGAATATCTTATTTATTTTCTTCAATACTAGAGTATCTACGCTAGAGGTCCTGGGTTCGATTCCCGGGTCGAGCAAAAAGTGTTATTGGGTTTTTCTATGAAATTCTCAGTAGCAGCTCGGAGTTTGGATTTGTGCCCGGTTAATGGCAATAGGCCCGCCCCCTATTACATGGGACCTCAAATATACCGGCGAACTGTGGGTGTACATTGGTACACCTCTGCCTAACCCTTCGGGGAATACAGGCGTGATGGTATATATATATACTAGAGTATATTTGATATTTAAAAGTACTAACTCTATTAACACTTAAATCTTCAAATTCCTATAGCACTGTTTTTGACACTTGAAATACTTATTTAGTCACACCCTTTTACAAAGGACGAGAACAAAACTCATGATATTTTTGTCTTTACATTTTTCTTTTATATGTTTACCACGTTTTAGCAAATATTGTATGAAAGAGATATAAAAGTGGAACATGACGGACCGTGTCTATGTAAATTAGGGTTTTATGGATGTATGATTACGTTTGAATCTCGTAATGCTTTTGTAATTTTGAAAAAATAAATGTTCTGAAATATTTTTTGTTTCTTTCTCTAATTAATTTACGACACTAAAACGAAAATACGCCGTTACTTTAACATTGTTGTAACCGAAAGCCATAAGCTCTATGATAGTAATTGAAACTATTGGCACTATTATTTTCAATAAATAACAAAAAAAACCGGCTTAGTGTGTGAATTTCTCCAGTATCACGGGTGCGATCTAGTACACACTAAAATTTTCTCCAGTATCATGGGTGCGATCTAGTACACTCTAGGAATTTCTCCAGTATCATGGATGCGATCTAGTACACACTAGGAATTTTTCCAGTATCATGGGTGCGATCTAGTACACACTAGGAATTTCTCCAGTATCACGGGTGCGATCTAGTACACACTAGGAATTTCTCCAGTATCACGGGTGCGATCTAGTACACACTAGGAATTTCTCCAGTATCATGGGTGCGATCTAGTACACACTAGGAATTTCTCCAGTATCACGGGTGCGATCTAGTACACACTAGGAATTTCTCCAGTATCACGGGTGCGATCTAGTACACACTAGGAATTTCTCCAGTATCATGGATGCGATCTAGTACACACTAGGCATTTCTCCAGTATCACGGGTGCGATCTAGTACACACTAGGAATGTCTCCAGTATCACGGGTGCGATCTAGTACACACTAAACATTTCTCCAGTATCATGGGTGCGATCTAGTACACTCTAGGAATTTCTCCAGTATCATGGGTGCGATCTAGTACACACTAGGAATTTTTCCAGTATCATGGGTGCGATCTAGTACACACTAGGAATTTCTCCAGTATCATGGGTGCGATCTAGTACACTCTAGGAATTTCTCCAGTATCATGGGTGCGATCTAGTACACACTAGGAATTTTTCCAGTATCATGGGTGCGATCTAGTACACACTAGGAATTTCTCCAGTATCACGGGTGCGATCTAGTACACACTAGGAATTTCTCCAGTATCATGGGTGCGATCTAGTACACACTAGGAATTTCTCCAGTATCACGGGTGCGATCTAGTACACACTAGGAATTTCTCCAGTATCACGGGTGCGATCTAGTACACACTAGGAATTTCTCCAGTATCATGGATGCGATCTAGTACACACTAGGAATTTCTCCAGTATCACGGGTGCGATCTAGTACACACTAGGAATTTCTCCAGTATCATGGGTGCGATCTAGTACACACTAGGAATTTCTCCAGTATCATGGATGCGATCTAGTACACACTAGGAATTTCTCCAGTATCACGGGTGCGATCTAGTACACACTAGGAATTTCTCCAGTATCATGGGTGCGATCTAGTACACACTAGGAATTTCTCCAGTATCACGGGTGCGATCTAGTACACACTAGGAATTTCTCCAGTATCATGGGTGCGATCTAGTACACACTAGGAATTTCTCCAGTATCACGGGTGCGATCTAGTACACACTAAACATTTCTCCAGTATCATGGGTGCGATCTAGTACACTCTAGGAATTTCTCCAGTATCATGGGTGCGATCTAGTACACACTAGGAATTTCTCCAGTATCATGGGTGCGATCTAGTATACACTAGGAATTTCTCCAGTATCATGGATGCGATCTAGTACACACTAGGAATTTCTCCAGTATCATGGGTGCGATCTAGTATACACTAGGAATTTCTCCAGTATCATGGATGCGATCTAGTACACACTAGGCATTTCTCCAGTATCACGGGTGCGATCTAGTACACACTAGGAATTTCTCCAGTATCACGGGTGCGATCTAGTACACACTAGGAATTTCTCCAGTATCACGGGTGCGATCTAGTACACACTAAACATTTCTCCAGTATCATGGGTGCGATCTAGTACACACTAAATATTTCTCCAGTATCATGGGTGCGATCTAGTACACTCTAGGAATTTCTCCAGTATCACGGGTGCGATCTAGTACACACTAAACATTTCTCCAGTATCATGGGTGCGATCTAGTACACACTAAACATTTCTCCAGTATCATGGGTGCGATCTAGTACACTCTAGGAATTTCTCCAGTATCATGGGTGCGATCTAGTACACACTAGGAATTTCTCCAGTATCACGGGTGCGATCTAGTACACACTAAAAATTTCTCCAGTATCACGGGTGCGTTTACAAACATATAAACTCGCAACGCAATGTTTATTTTTGTAGTAATGAATATTTTGTGCAAAAAAGAAATTTCTAATTCAATAATCGATCGAACGTACGCTACGTTTACTACGCGCGATCGTGTTTTGTTCAACGGTCATGATGAAAAAACTGACGTAGGTCGTTACTATAATTATTGGTTAAAGCCTTTACTGTTTTAATGACTCATCCACTAAATAGTTAACCATTATTGATCTAGTATAAAATCGTGAAAGGTTTATTTTTTTACTAGGGAACTCGACATTCAATCCATGGCAAGTTTACAAAAACTTAAATTAACATTTTACAAAACTGTATTGCCTAGAGCACACTTTTACAACTAATAACAATGTTTACAGTACTACAAAGAAAAAAAAAACAAACAGTTTACAATTTAATTTACAGTTTACCAGTGGTTTTTCATTTGAACCGGTTACAAGCTATTTGAGTTCCGGTGGTAAGCGCATTACAAAGTTACTAAGTACACTTCGTAGCATTGCTACGCCGTAGCACCGTAGCACTCTACGAGTTTAATACGTAGCTAACGGTTTTCTGTTTTAATTTTAAAGTTTTATGTAGGAACTAATTAGATTGTTGTTCTTGTGAAATAAAATGTTTTCTTTTGTATAAATTATATAATCATCTTGTTTTGGATTAAGAAACGGAACGGTTCAGGTATAATCCAGTTGGATTAAACTAGAACGGTTTAATGTCCAAGAATTATTTCGTTTGAGCATATTTTTCTGTTTAATTTTCCCGTCTACGATTATGTTTTCTCTTATCAAAGGAAATTATTATATTACTAGCTGTTACCCGCGACTTCGTTCGCGTTCAGTATTTTTAAGTTAATCGTGTTCATACTGTTTCTGTCTAACCCCTATGTGACATAGCGTGATGAATTGTACCTAAGATCACAGCTTAGGTTACTGCCAACACAATGCCAAAGTTTTGTTCAAATCGGTGCAGCAGTTAAAAAGTAATGCGCGTACATACATACAAACAAACAAACAGACAAAAATTCTAAAAACCATTTTTTTGGGTTCAGTATATTTAACATGTGAGAATTACTATTTATAAAAAATATTAAATGTACAGAATTGGGCTCGTTACGATTTTATTATATGTATAGATTGCGCGAAGTATGACTGTAGGTCGTAATCGTAGGCGAGTTTTAGAAATTATTTATGACGATATTTTTAGAGCTAGGTGAGGTTACATGATGGCACAGTAGTTAAATAATAAGTGCATGAGGATGCAGGTTTGATACCGAGTACTTAAGTACTAATGTGACTGTTTCAATTCATTTGTACTATACACGGTTACTTATACATCGTTCTGGAGCCGAAACACAGGAACTCCAGTCGAGTAATAGGTACTATTGGCATTGATATTTTTTTTAAGACCTTGAAATCTTATCACGTTTTTTTCAATTTCGAGGTAAATGTTAGTTATACTAGTAGCTCTTCTGTCTGATCGATGACTGGATTTTTCAAAGGCTACCGTTCGCATGTGTAATCGATAAGGTTTACACACAAATATGAATTGACTGCAAGGAACGTTACTTCGAGTTCCCACTATTCCACAAATTAAATTTTGTATTTTTTTAAAAATATATTGCCAATAGTTTCTGTTACTATGTTAGAGCTTATGGCTTTCGGTTCCAGAACCATGTAAAATTTAGTGTGTATAAGTTTAATTTGGACATCACTGAAATCGAAGAAGGAAAACTATAAACAATATACGTCACCAATCCGTCTTAAGCAAGCGTGGTGATTAATGCTCCTACTTTTTCTGTACGAAAAGACCTTTGCCCAGCAGTGGGACAATTGCAGGCTCGTATTATTATTATTATTACTTACTAGCTTTTGCCCGCGACTTCGTCTGCGTGGATCGTTCCCGTTCCCGGGGGATTTCCGGGATGAAAACTATCCTATGTTCTTTCTCGGGTCCCAGACTATATCTGTACCAAATTCCATTGAAATCGGTTCAGTGGTTTAGGCGTGAAGAAGAGACAGACAGACAGACAGACAGAGAGACAGACAGAGTTACTTTCGCATTTATAATATTAGTACGGATCATATTATATTCTCAAACCACATAACCAAACCTATAAGATTAAACACACTATCCAGCCATTTTAACTCCACAATAGGACCCCAAAGTACTACATAATATAACATCTACATTGTAACTAGACTTCAAGGTCAAAAAGGTCATTCCATTAAGATATTTCAGTCTAAACAAGTTGAGGTCCATTATATTATATTATCCTCGTTTTGGACCTCTGAAGATTACGCTAAACGCTCTGGCTGTCATTGTGAGTACCCCGGTGGTAATTGTCGTTATTTTTGCATACTTAATTAGAATTCTTGCAACTTTTTTTTAAGGGAAAAATGTACCTTTGAGGCGTGCTTGGAGATTTTAAAGAAGATTTTGTTCGGTCAATGTTTTTTTTTTCGCAGTTACGACTTGTGTACATTAGTGTCGCGATTTGTTTCTTTAAAGTGTCACGGTTTTATTGCTCGAAGGGGTGGGCAGGGGTGTGTAGTACGGTCAGCAAAAAAGTTGTTCAACACTTTAGATTTTGAAGTCTTAAATGTTGAGTATATTTTCAATTTTCACATATTCAGTTACGTCTTTAGATACTGATCAGCTCTCGTTGCTCGTAGAGAGATGTTCTATACGTATAAGCCCTCCCTTTTAATGTTTTTTCTATTGATGAGAACCGCATTACCTGCCTCGTTAGCCTAGTGGTCCAAAGCACGACTGCTACGCTAGAGGTCCTGGGTTTGATTCCCAGGTCGAGCAAAAAGTGTTATTGGGTTTTTCTATGCAATTCTCAGTAGCAGCTCGGAGTTTGGATTTGTGCACGTTAATGGCAATAGGCTCGCCCCCTATAACATGGGACCTAAAAAACATACCGGCGAACTGTGTACATTGGTTCAACTCTGCCTAACCCTTCGGGAATTACAGGCGTGATGGTATGAGAACCACATTAATATCCGTTACAGAGTTTAAAATATCTTAGCGTACAGACGGCGGACAGCGATTTTGCTTTACATTATGAAGAGATAAAAATAGCCAATTCGTTTTGAGCAAGCTTATTTTTTTATCTATTTTGTTCTTCTATGTATCAAAATACAACAACATACCATTGCGCCTGTGTTCCTTAGAGGGTTAGGCAGAGGTGTACCAATGCCCACCCACAGTTTGCCGGTATGTTTAGGTCCCATGTAATAGAGGCGAGCCTATTGTCTTTAATTGTATCTGTCAAAATAGCTCTAGATTTAGTTTCTTCTTTTTTATTCTATTTATTTATTTATATTTTTTGCCGGTATGTTTAGGTCCCATGTAATAAAGGCGAGCCTATTGTCTTTATTTGTATCTGTCAAAATAGCTCTAGATTTAGTTTCTGTTCTTTATTATTATTATGGTATTTTTTTTCTTTTGTAAGGCTGTTAATATTTAATAATAATTAGATATTAAATAAATTACCTTATATGGGTATGAGGTATGATTAGGTACCTCATAAAAGGTTTATTATTACGACATCCTCTAAATAGTCTCACTAAAATGTCACCCTTTATATAACAGCTGTTCATAGTTACACCTACGTTTGCTCCCACGTGGCAGAGATTTGTGGAAATGCGAGGGCGTTCAACCCCAAAGCCGAGAAGTATTGTTCCTCTCTTTTGTCTCTATCTACAAGATTTAAATCGTGTAGTTTATTGTACATTTAGACTAACAGCTTGGTTGACGTCGTACTTAGAGTTTTGCACTCAAAGGGCGCCAAATAGGATCCTATTACTAACACTCCGCAGTCTGTATGTCTGTTCATTCGTCTGTTACAGGGTAGACACTTAAAATTTGTACAGAGTGATATTATTATGGTCGATAAAATATCAAATAATAAAAATATAGTAAAGTAAAAAAATAATGTTGTTAATTTACATTATTAATTTAATACTGCCCGTTGGTCTCGTGGTCGCAAGTGCGACTGCTGTGCAAGGGGTCCCGGGTTTGATTCCCAGGTCGAGCAAAAAGTGTTATTGGGTTTTCCTATGAAATTCTCAGTAGCAGCTCGGAGTATGGATTTGTGCCCGGTTAATGGCAATAGGCTCGCCCCCTATTACATGGGACCTAAATATACCGGCGAACTGTGGGTGTACATTGGTATACCTCTGCCTAACCCTTCGGGGAATACAGGCGTGATGGTGATGGTTTTTTATTAATTTAATAGCAATAGGGTCGCCCCCTATTACATGGGACGTAAACAAACCGGCGAACTGTGGGTGTTCACTGGTACACCTCTGCCTAACCCTTCGGGGAATAATGGAAAAATGGTGATCTTAATTCTGTACAATAGTGCAGACTCCTTCTATGCTCGTCTGACTTACTCGTGTTATTTTTTTTTTTTAATAAGGCGTTTACCGAATTAATCATTCATTGAATCCATGGTAACAGGTTACGCTAACCTATTCACCTGTATATAGGTAATTTAAATTAGTAACATACTGAATAAATTATATCGTGACAGCTTGCCATGGGGTCAATCAATAGGGATAGTCTATTTTTAGAATTTAATGAATCGAAGCATAATATCTAATGTCATAGCTAAGCTAGGAATTATTTCTCTTGTATTGTGGGTGCGTTTACAAACACATGTCTAATAATTATAAAACTATTGTACATTTGTCCGTCCAATATTTTAGCAATCCAGTAAAACTAACACTTCTATCTGTGAAAAAGATTATACGATATCCAATTATCCTGCCCAAGAATAAAGTACAATTTTCATTAATTAAACAGGTTCAACTTTCAAACTAGATTTATGAATTAAAATTTTAAAACTGCCAGATTGGAATCTTTTTAACTCAAAGTTTTCTGCCAAGCGGTTGGTCCGCAGGTTGAGTGCTTGACAAGTATTAGGGTTCCTTAGGTACGAGAAGGGTGCCAACGGGATCCTATTACTGAGCCTCCGCTGTCCGTCCATCTGTCAGTCAGCGGACTGTATCTCATTAACCGTAATAGGTAGAGAGTTGAAATTTTCACAGAGTGTGTATTTGTATTGTCGCTATAACAACCAAAAGCAGTAGTACACTACACAATAGCAGTAGTAGAGCTCTTTTTTCCTTTATTCCATGTTTGGATGTGATGGTTACTGGTTCTGGAATAAAAGAAAAAAGAGGTCTTGATTCTAGTCTAGTTCAGAGATGACGAAGACAAAGTCGGCGATCAAGTGGGTTTATCGAAAAGAAGCCTGTTTTCTCTAACGTTAAAGATAAGTACTACAATCATACTTATTTCTGCCGCAAAGCAGCATTGCTGTGTTCCGATTTTAAGCGTAAGGGTGCCGTTGTAATTACAGCCACACGAAACATTTTAACTTTGTCTCTGGGATGGCAACGCATTTGCAAGGCCTCTGGTATTTCAGATATCTATAGGCAGCGGTGACCACTTAAATTTAAATTGTCTTGTTTGCCAACAATGACATTAAAAAAAAGAAAAAAAAATTAACGTTAAACAAGGCTCTGTAGTGTTAAATATCGTACGGACATACTGAACCCTTGATGTGTGAACAGGAGTCAGACTAAGCCGGTTTTTTACAACTTTTTTCTTTATTAATCTGGAATCAGCAATGGCAATGCTGCCACCGCTTGGAGTGGTGCCAACTGGCAACTGAATGCGACCACCTATATGATTAATTGTTGTTTAATTCCCTACATGTGTGCAGTGATGGGATTAACACGTACATAGGCTGTGCGCATGTGTGCGTGATGTCTCTGTGCCTGTAATGGGGAGAGAGATCTTGAATCTTTTAAATGAATTTGGTAATTTAATTGAGGTGCAAAATCTAGCCAACCCACAATCTTTCAATAGTCAAATTATTTCATCATCACCATCATTTCAACCGCAAGACGTCTACGGCTGAACATAGGCCTCCCCTATAGATTTACAAAAGGACTAGCGTCTTTCAGCGGTCTTAATCAGGTCGTCAAAATTATAAAAGTCAAACTATTTCAATATTTCAAACGTGTTAATAAAACTTAAATTTTAATTATGTTTAGAACAGAGTTAAAACTAATTAACATGAAATATTCAAATCTTTACAATTACTTCGAAAAGTGGAAGACATTTTGATGTGGGTTGGTGTCAAACCAGGCGGCAGGATCCAGTTTATTTTCCATTCGGAATCATTTATACTTTTATACTTATAATAAGAAAAGATAAAGTCTATTTTTCTTTGTATTTGTAAGACGTCATCTCTAGAAGTCCTGGTCCGATTACAAAAAATATTATCACTAGTACGCTATTTGTCGAGTGGCACTAGCCATTGGAAAAAGTCATCACCATACCATCACGCCTGTATTCCCCGAAGACTTAGGCAGAGGTGTGCCAATGTACAAAGTAAAAACTCACGTGTAAAAAGTACTTGTATTTATTTTTAGGCGGGCAAGTTCATGTTCTGATTTTTGGTTTGATTAGTGTGTTTAACCATTAATACGGTCAGCCCTTGGCCTCCTTACTAGTCGAGTATTCATTGGGTTAATTCTGTAACCCAGTCCGCTCTCTATCGACACCCACATTAGTTAGTCAAGAGATTGTTTCTTGAATGAGACTAAGGCCCACTTTCACCAAAATCATAAATCTATATATATATTTAGTGTGATCACGTCGGTCATCGTTTAGGCACTAAATATATTTAGTATCATCTAAATATATTTAGTGCCTAAACGTATTTAGAACATCATTGCATCCCTGTCACATTGTTAGAAGGTGACAGTGAGAGAATGATAATTTAAATACATTTAGCGCTAAATATGTTTAGTGATTTTGGTCAAAGCGGGCTTAAGAGTTATTAGTTACTCGAAATAATTTATATTAAAACTAGTTTTTTTAGTGTTGTAGTGAAGTTAAGTATACCAAAAGGATAATTCTCGTTATTAACAACGGTTTTAATGTAGTCGCAATCTCTTCTAAGCGACACAGAAATGTAAGTAGATTACAACAATTTTGAACAGATTAAGACTAAGATTAAATCACGATTGTATCTAAAAGTTAGTTGAATTTCATGTCGGTAAACATAATTGCCGCTGTGACCGAAATTCAGTTGCGAGAATTAAGTACCATTTGCCACCCGCATGGCAACTTGCAGTAGCACGGTAACTACAAAAAATATTAACCCACTAATTAGACTTCTACAAAAATCGGAGCAAACAAAACAGTAGCACAAATAAAAGATACTAATTAACTAACAGGAACACTACACACGCGTATTAAACACGTCTGCCTGTAATTTGGCGTCTCCTCAACTCTGTCATTACTAACGTAGACCACGTAATTACAACTATAAAACTTAACCTAACGGCACATAGTTGAATTTCGAATAACACGAGAAAATTAGGTTAATTATTATTAGGGGTCACTGTTAGGTTAAGGAGTTCTGTAGTACTTCGCAAGTAACAATATTTAAAGTTTTAATTAAGAAACAAGAGCTTTGAATTATGGACGTTGAAAATGTAGTATGATGGAATGAGACAAATGGAGTGTTCCCTCGGGTTGTGGAGGAACAGAGCTTGGAAATAATTATACACAGTGTTTGTTTAGGCTGTTATATCCTTGCAGGGAGGAGGCAGGCGCAAGACGTATCATTTTAACCCAATTTACCTCTACACCAAGTCTGGTTCACAGAGGTTTTGTGTTTCAAGTCTGTAAAGATTAAACTTAAAAAACCGGACAAGTGCGATTCGGAGCGGCACACAAAGGGTTCAAAGTACGGTGATACAATCATTTTATACAACACATTTCTTGTATAAAAAGGGAAACTCGCCTCATTATTAGGGTTCCGTACCCAAAGGGCAAAATTGGGCCCTTTTACTAAGACTCTGCTGTCCGTCCATCTGTCTGTCTGTCACCAGGCTATATCTCAGGAACCGTGATCGTTAGACAGTTGAAATTTTCACAAATGACGTATTTCTGTTACCACTAAAAAAAAAAACTAAATAAAGAAATATTTATGGGGGCTTTCATACAAAACACATGATTTTTTTGGCTCATTCTTGCCCGATACCTATTGATAAAATCAACAACGACACCAGAAAAATATGTCATCCAAAAACGAAATAGCGTATATTTTTTTTCTGATGACTTTTACAACTGAAACCTGCATCTGATTCTGCAATATCGCCGGGTACGTAAACCTTTCAGCATCCGTCACTGTCTGGCAGTAGCCTCCCAACTATGCATAGTTAGTACCCCAAATACTTGGCATAGCTACCTGGCAATTTTGTCCGGGAAGCCTAGCGATCAAAAGCGTTCTTCCGCCCACTATCCGTGATAATTGAGTAGTGAAGCGCTTACAACCCCAGTGGGGCTATTGTGTCAAAATCTCACTGAATTTCGGTGAAGTGAACCTGAGGTGAATTGGGTCTCACCTGGATTTGGTTTGGTTTTCTTTAGTCACTGGCTATTGCCCGCGACTTCGTTCGCGTCAGAGTTAATAGGTATAAAAGTCAAAAAAGTCAAAAGTCAAATCATTTATTTCAATTAGGCCATTAAAAGGCACTTTTGAACGTCATTACATAAAAAATCATTAATATTGAATCTAGTTGCCCATTCCAAAAGGTAGTTTCGTATGGAGAAGAACGGGCAAGAAACTCCATACATACTCTTTTAAATAACAATGTATTACAATAAGTTGTATAGTTACATTCATTCCATAAAAAGATATATAAATGTCAAAACGATCTATCAAAAATAAAAAGTCACTCAAAGTACTACAATACGTACTCAGTGCTACAATTTAGAGATGAAAGCTAAATTAATTATAATATTTAACGCCAATATTGTGATCGTAGATGATTACTTCTAACATTTCAAAGACAACGAATCAGTGTGTGAGTCAAACTCAAATGTAGAATTAATGTCGAGGAGAAAAACAATTATTGGTCAAAACAAATTAGTTTTATGATTAAATAAGCAACCAGTTGATTTTGTCAAGACTTGAAATTGTCCTATGGAGCAAGACCAGCATGTTTCCAAGCATTATTATCTTGAATATAATCCTCTAACTTGTAGTATGCTTGTTTACAAAGTGTGCTTTTAATACAATTTTTAAATTTTCTTTCATTTAATTTTAATATATCACTAGGTATTTTATTGTAACATTTAACACAGTACCCCATGAAAGATAAGTGCACTTTGGACAATCTAAAAAATGGTTGAGCTAATTTGTCCTTATTTCTAGTATTAAAATTATGTCTATCACTTATTTTATCAAAAAGATGTAAATTTTTTCTTACATACATAATATTTTCGTAAATGTATTGACAAGGCACTGTCATAATATTAATCTTTTTAAATAGTTCCCTAAGAGATTCGCAGCGACGGAGATTATAAATGGCTCTGACAGCTCTCTTTTGTAAAATAAATATGGATTCAATGTCAGCAGCCCGACCCCACAGTAGAATGCCATACGACATAATGCTGTGAAAGTAGCTAAAATAGACCAGACGCGCAGTATCGACATCTGTTAACTGTCTAATCTTCCTAACAGCAAAAGCTGCTGAGCTTAGCCGCCCTGCAAGAGATGTTATATGTGGTCCCCATTGTAATTTTTCATCTAGCGTGATTCCTAAGAAAACCGTTTTATTAACAAAAGCCAGTTTTTCGCCATTCAGTATGAGGTCACATGCGGTATTTTTAACATTTGGTAAAGAAAATCTAATACATTTGGTTTTCTTTTCATTTAGTACCAAATTGTTTACCGTGAACCAATTTTGAACCTGAAGAATTGAGTTATTAACTTCGTCAAGACTTCTAGAACGTCTGTCTATCTTAAAAATTAATGACGTATCATCTGCAAATAACACCATATTAGGTTGCTTTTGCAGTAATTGTGGCAAATCATTTATATATGCTAAAAAGAGAAATGGACCCAAAATCGAACCTTGAGGAACGCCCATTGTCATTTCAGACCCCAATGAGTTCACGCCGTTCACCTGAACTTTAACCTGTCTGTTTTCCAGGTATGATCTTATTAAATCAAGAGATGTGTTTCTAATCCCATAGTGCTCCAGTTTCAATAATAGTGTCTTATGGTCCACACAATCGAACGCTTTGGAGAGGTCGCAAAAGATTCCAATGGCATCTTGTGCTTCCTCCCAGGCATTAAAAATGTTTTTAATTAAGGAGACACCGGCGTCAGTTGTACAACGCCCTTTGGTGAAACCGTACTGTTGGTCATGAAAGATGGAATTTTTATTAAAGTGACGTAACATTTGATTGAGTAATAGCTTTTCAAACACCTTACTGAAAACTGGCAGTATTGAAACAGGTCTATAGTTGTTAAGTTCCTTACTTTCACCGGATTTAAATAATGGAACTACTTTACTGAGTTTCATGAGATCCGGAAAGACTCCCTGATCTACGCTTATATTAAAAATGAAAGCTAAATAAGGCGCAATAGTTTCTATTATAGATGTACAGACTTTTACTGACATTCCCCAAAGATCTTCTGTTGATTTCATTTTAAGATCTTTAAAAGTTTTAATAACAGCCTGGGGATTCGTATGTTGAAATCTAAACTCCAAGGGGCATGCCTTTACATTATTTCTAAGAAGGGCAACGGAAAGTGCAGGAGATGAATTTAATGATTCCGTTGTGACTAGGGGAATATTAACAAAAAAGTTTTCAAATGCCTGAGCTACTTCTACATCAGAGTTTACAATCCCATGTGAAGTCTCCAAACTAAATTTATTATTACACTGTTTCTTCCTACCTGTTTCATTATTTATTATTTGCCAGGTAGTCTTAATCTTATCATCAGATGATTTTATTTTATTAGTAATATAAAGAGATTTAGCTACTTTACAAACACTTTTGAAAGTTTTCGAGTATTTTGCAACATACTGATGAAAGCTTGTATTAATTGAATGTTGCTTTAGACCATATAGTTCAAATAATTTCCCCCTACTTTTACGAATGCCAGGAGTCGCCCAATCACTGAATAAAAACTTTGTATAAATATTTTTAGTCTTAATTGGGAACGTGTTATTAAATTGCGCGTCTAATAGTGAAAAAAACTCGGCATAGAACTCATTTGGGTCACTAATATTATTAAAACTCTGAACACATAATTTACTTGCTAAGGAATCATTAAATTTTTCTAAATTTTTACATGTTATTGGCCTAAACCTTATTTGAATCTTTTGTACAGGTATGTAGGCGCAAAACGTTATCATTTGTCCACTGTGGTCAGATGGCAGCTTATTTACAATTTCTTTGTGTGAGTAATCACAATTACAAAATATATTATCAATACAAGTGGCAGAAGAAGCTGTCACTCTACTTGGTTCTATAAACACATTTGACAAATTAAATGACCTAAACAGGCTCAATAATCTAATACTAATAGAGTTATTTTCTAATAAGTTTATATTAAAATCGCCACATACGATGATTGATTTACTGGAGGAACTAACTTTTTTCAACACATCTTCCATTACAGAATCAAACACAGATAGATTCTGGTAACTTGGAGGTCTGTATACACATACTATGACGTGCCTATCAAGCTCAACACAGGACAATTCAATGGTGTGTTCAACCGATAATCCGATGATATCTTTTCTTTCTTTAGAATTAATTGAATTTTTAATTAATATTAATGATCCGCCATGTATCATGCGTATATTCGAAAGACGTGTGGCGCCGTCTATTATTATAAGAACGTTATTGTTGTTTTCCTCGGAAACAGTACTTTTTTTCGGGATGGAAGGTACGCTATGTCCGTTTTTGTATATCTGACAACGTATATACAAAATTTCAAGATGATCGATTCAGTGGTTTAGCCGTGAAAAGGTAACAAACAAACTTACTTTGCATTTATAATATTTATTAGTTAGGATTATAATAAGTATCACTTCTATCTTCTTCTAACGTGGCAATGCTGCCAGCCTTTAGGCCACTTACCCCGTTTACATCAACGCGAACGATGTATTTGATACCTTAAGAGATTCCTCGTTCAATTGTCATAAATTGTACATAGTTTGTTATTTTATTATTATACATAATTTTTATGTTTACGTTTATTGATACAATTCATATAAGTAAGGAAATTGAAAGTATCAACGTATTGATATAATACAACCTTCAAAAGGATTTTAACAAATGTAAAAAAAAATAACCTCGGACAGAAGAATAAAGATCCTTACCGCAGCCAACAAAAGAGTCAATAACCTTGAAACGCTGAACCGATTTCGATAAAAGATATAGAAGTAGGAAATCTGCTTTCAAATAACAAAAAAAGCATTCAAATTGGTTCACCCGTTTATGAGCTGAGGTGCCACAAACACGACAAACTTATGACACCCCTCTATTTGAGTGCAAATTTTTGCGATCGTTTATTCCGCGCACTTGTGCTTGGCCTTATTTATGGTGTTAGTGATTCGCAGCTCTGTTCACCTATTAGAAGTCTTATTAATAACCGCAAACAGATAGACGAAACATATGCCTCCAAAAATATAAAGACTAGCGTATTATTAATGTTGATTTCAACACGATCTATATGATATTGTCCGTCAGAAAGGTCATTTGGTCAAAAATAGAAGTTTTTCATGAAAAAGCAGAACGTGTGAATTTCTCAGGATTATTTTTTAAGCTTGAATGATCAAAATAGCGATGCATATCCCTTGATAAACATCAAAAGACGTGACGCAAATATAGTATTCTAAAATTGAAAACCTTTCTGTATTCGCAAAATATTGGGTAGCTATTTAGGTATTCTATCCCCGAAAAAGATTATAATAAACATCTATTTTTAATCTTCCCGGCGTTCGAAAAACCAATAACCATGTTATTGCGATCTGTACTCTCAAGCAGTAGCAATAGATTAGTGATTCAAAAAACGTAAAACATCAGAAATAAAATATTCACATTGAGGGCGTCGCCCCGAAAAAAAAACTAAATTTTTATAATTTAACTTTGCAAAGGCGAAATTTGACGCTGAAAAATTGTAGCTTTATATTTTTGTTCGCTCATTTTTCAGGAGGGGAACTGAAAAATGTCCAAATAACGAAATTAATTCTACGTTCCCCGGCCGAGATTAAATTAAATCGTTTCCTTGTTCTGCCTTACGACTAGCCCCTTTAATACGCATTGTACCAATGAGAATTCATTCTGTTTTTGTCAGTTTTCATGTTCTAACAAAAGATGTAATAGTATTTCTCTGCGGGGCTCGGGTTTGTAAACATACGGTTTTGTATTCGGAGCGTATCTGCTGCTTACGGATTTTAATTTGTTTGAGTATTGCCTTAATTACGTTAATTGCTTTCCATAAAGTGAATCCTATCCGGCAGAGTACAGAAAGAGACCGGTTTAATTAAGCTCATTTATCATAAGATAAATGAGTTTAATTCTAATAAAACGATTCAACCCACAATCCCTCATTAAATTTAAATAACTACGTCAAATTAAATTAATGTAAAAAAGAGTTTCGTTACTACCCAGAAAAAGCAGGTCAATAAACATTATACCTAATTACTTCTGTTTATGCTTAGAATAGATTTAATATTAATCAGGATTACTTCGCAAAATAGGCTAAATTTTCATGTGGGTTAGTTTGTTTTGGCAGAACTAAATCGAAAAGTGATATTTAAATATTTTTCAATCTCATGCTTGTATGGTTTGGTATCAAAGTAACATAATATTACCTCTTTAGATTCTCTTTACTAAGATCAGATTTTTCAATCGTCAAATAATTTTTATTTGCGGAATTATTATGACTTGACGTTATCTTCTTTACAATAACTGTTAAACTACCAGTTGTATAGAAAAAAATCCGGCCCTTACAAATTTCAATAGAGAGCGACACAATGAATACCTACTACGGTAAGTAAGTCGATTTGAAATAAAGAAAAATTACCAGAACTTAAAACGACTTAAACCTACTTAATATTGTTTTGAAAAGTATCAATTTTCTATCTTCGATTAACCAGTACAAATCACAACAATAATGTTATCACAAACAGCATCCACTGACCTACTTTCTACCAATAATAAAAAACAATATTTTCTCTCCCTGAAACGCCGCGTACCCGCCCACACTCATCGCCCGTATGTTTAAGTAAAACATCATAGTGCCCTGCCACAGCACTTTTAACAGCTTGAACCCATTATGCTGTCGTTACGTAAATACTTTTAGCTTATATACATACCTTTACATAATGTTTGTTGAACTCCCCTAAGGATACATTGTCTTTTAAGATCTACCCAGTATAATGTTTCGTTAAAAATTCTTATCCTGGATTTTTTTGGCAAATTATGGCTGCATTGTCCGTGTTTTCATTATTAGACTGGCTTATGACCGCGATTTTGTTCGCGTTAATGCCCATTGCCCAATATTACGGTGTCTTATTTTTTTTCGCGTGAATGGTCAATTTGAAAGTATTTTTTTGGGTGTACCACTAATTAAAAAAAAATATATAAATATACCATCACGCCTGTATTCCCTGACCACCACCACCAACCACCAACCACCACCTCCACCACCACTAATTCTTTTTCCAAAATAAAAGTTTATCTTTGTCTCGTCTGGTTTTTACCAACGAAGGTCTCGTTAAAATCCAGCCCTTTTGGAGATGAGTCAGAACAAACAGACAGACGGACAATTTTTTTTTTACATAAGTGCCTACCGTATTATTTTCACTGTAATTATAAAAAAAACATTTTTTTTCAACACACAAAGTTGTTTCGACATTACAAATAGGCACATCAATTTTATTTATTGGTACAGATGAGAACTATTTTTTTATAAGTAACTTTGCATTTTTCTTTTATATATTTTTCCATGTTCGACTTCGACTGAAATGGACCTGTTCTACCTGCAGTGTCTATTTCTATAAAATCATCTTCCAGATAAAATATCTGGAGGTAACAATACAACCGACAAAACAGCCTGGCACCAATTCCCTATAAACTTGCATGGATAACTAACAATATTTTACGTTTTATTTGTATTGCTATCACCGATACACAACACAAATAACGGTTACTTTTTATGACGTTTGTTCAGTGAAAACCGTTACTATTGAACCAATAGTTACACCACCAATTCAACAGTGAATTCAACTATGTGATACATATTTCAGGAAAAACATCGTGATGAAACCTAGACTATACTTAAAAAAAAATATACATACCATCACGCCTGTATTCCCCGAAGGGTTAGGCGGAGGTGTACCAATGCACACCCACAGTTCGCCGAACTAACGCCGTTGTAACTATAGTTAAAATAAGTCTGAAATCGCGAATCCGCCTTGAGCAAACGTGGTGATCAATACTCGTGTCTTCTCTAATTCTCTGTATTAAAAGAGGCCTCTGTTCTGAAGTGTGACAATAATAGGCTGGTATTAATAAATAATGTATGAACGTGAACGAAGCGAAAGTATATAAAGATCGTAGCAGGTGCCGTTCTGTGGTTTCTGCCTACCCCCATGGGAAAAGGCGTGAGTTAAAAAATACATAGGTATTGTAAGTTTTAATGAATATGTGTATGTATTCATAATTTAGAGTATTCGTAAACAAAAATAACCTTTAATATCTCTATAATCAGTTCAGCTGTGCGATTCCGTAAGACCTCGTTCTTTTCGAATCTAAATCCACTGTGACTTTCTTGATTGGCATTCTAAAAACTCGGTTGATAAATCGAATTTACACTAGCGCCACTCTTGCGAGCGTGTCAGCGAGTTGAACTAAAGATAAAGTATGAGATCACGTAAGAAGAGGAATTCTATACGGTAATTCCATCGTCACTTCGACGCTCACTTCGCACTTTAAAGTGTCAAATAAATCAATGTAATTTTGAACCTTAAGCGAAGTGAGGGTGAATAGCGAATTGAGATGCGAGTTCATGTCTGAAATTTACAGAAATTTATGATCGCAACATGGAAAGAATTATGTAACATTGGACTTCGTTAATTGTCTTCTTACACACGTTATAAACTATATTATACATTGCAATGCGATACCAACGATGATAGGATGAAGACATTTTTTTTTCTCCCAAAAATTTCACATTCCGCTGGTCCGGAAAAATAACGACATTTTTATGTTGATCGTAAAAGATTTAACCCGTAGTCGCCTTAAAAGCGTCATCAATGCAGTACTCGTGCGATAACGCATTAAAGGCCTAGCGGTTATGCTAATAAGGTTCACAATCGATCATCGTCATTCCGTTCTTAATGTTAAGGCTTACTGACTTCATAGCTAACATTAGGGTCGGGTTTTGCAATGGATGGTCGGCTTAAGTCAAAATTTAAATTGTTGAAACTAAATTTGCATAGGAAATTTTGTATGGGTATACGTATACGTTCGAGCTGAGTTGGTTGCTGAATATAATAAGAATGGAACTTAATACCCCTTTTAAGGTAACTCAACACTTAACGTATTTTAATGCGGAGAGTCGTGGCGTTGTCAGAGAGAACGAGTTTGAAAATATAACACGCTTTGTCTTGTCTTTTTAGATTTCCATAGGGTAGCTATAGTACTATCTGGCTGTACTGATTGCCCCACACAAAAAAACAACACCTATACGGTCAAAACGTAACGGGAAAAGTTTATTACAATGTCTTTTCTACTTTGTATAAGCTTAAAGTTAGTGTGTTGTTTGTTTGTTATCTTAATTTTAAAATTATAATAATTTTAAGGCCAACTTTCACCTCAATTATCATTTTTTCTCTGTCACCTTCTAACAATTTGACAGGGATGCAATGATGTTCTAAATACGTTTAGGCATTATTAGTGACTTTGGTGAAAGTGGGTCTTAATCTCGAACGAGATCTCAAAAACACATTAAACAAATGTATTTTTTATGCATAAGGAATATAATCACAGATTTTTTTTCCAAATATATTTGGAAAACTTATTCTAAAATCTTTAGTGCTACTAATAAAACACTTTCAAATCCCGTTCGCCAAAACAGCCGCGCGAACCTTAAAGTGCAATGTGAACAACCCTTATGTCACCTCTTTTTGCATTCCCCCAACATTCACGACTCCATTCACGAAGGTTCTTACGTTACAAATGCTTTCATATTCTAGTTTTAAGCTCTTTTTACTTTAGTTTGTTTTTTTAAGCGACTTCCAAGAACAAGGTTAAGTAAAGTAGGGCTATTTAAGCTGTACTGACACATTTAGGTTGTTGTACATTTGAAAAAATACAGAATGGCTTTCGAAACCACTTCATAGTGTAAATACCATCACGCCTGTATTCCCCGAAGGGTTAGGCAGAGGTGTACCAATGTACACCCACAGTTCGCCGGTGTGTATTAAGGTCCCATGTAATAGGGGGCGAGCCTATAGTGTAAATAAGTTTAATATTATAACTTTAGGTACATAAGTTTATAAATAGGCACGTTTTATATGAAATATCTAGGGCAGCAACTTAACTTTTAGAATTGCTAACCTTTCGCATGTTTAATGCTAAAAAGGCGGCTGAACTATATAATTATATTATAAATCCATATTTGCGAAATAAATTATGTTATGTTAGAACTCTCATCAACCTGTTAAAATCATTTTTTTATTCTGTTTTTAATTAGAGACATTTATAACTTTATCGCATCTAGATGTTCACCGGGGCTAGAGAAAAGAAAGAGATACCGCGCCCCCGGAACGCAAAGGGCACATGAAGGAACATAGATGGGTTTTAGTCAGTAAAAGTCTAACACTCCCTCCCTTCCAAAAACTAGATGTTGAAGGTTTTGAAAAAAATAAATAATTGGCTTCCTGATTACAGGTTCAAAAAATGGAAACCCCATATTGTAGCACTACGTAGGTTAGTCTGTATGCACTTTATGTACACGTACGTTGCCCCACTCCTGGGATAAGACCTCCTCTTAGCACTCTCACATTCGACGCTGTCCATCTTTACAACCCATTGCCTGGAGTTTCTTGCCCAGCGGCAACTGTGCATGTGGCTGACGTTACCTTCTCGGTCCTATTTGAGCCTGCCTTGATGGCCTAGTGGTCCTAAGCGCGACTGCTACGCTAGAGGTCTTGGGTTAGATTCCCAGGTCGAGCAAAAAATGTTATTGGGTTTTTCTATGAAATTCTCAGTAGCAGCTCGGAGTTTGGATTTGTGCCCGGTTAATGGCAATAGGCTCGCCCCCTGTTACATGGGACCTAAATATACCGGTGAACTGTGGGTGTGCATCAGTACACCTCTGCTTAGTCCTTCGGGGAATACAGGCGTGATGGTGATGGGTATTTGAGCCTGGCAGCCTTTTTACCTCAGTCTTTATGCCCATTTTAAAACGCAGCGTGGTGCTGCGGGTAATTTATTTAGGGTGTTTTAATACCGCGTGTCTTTTGTTTACGCACGCAGGATTACCCCACAATATATGAGTTTTACCCCAAAGGAATCCCTCGTGCACGTAATACGCAACATAATACTGTAGATATGCAAATTACGTATGAAAACGTGCAATCCGACCGCCACTTTGCAAAACAAACACACGTCATTGTACTTAGCCTTTTTTTTTTTTTTTTTTTTTTTTTTTTTTTATAGACGGGAAATCATCAAATAACTTCCCCCGCCCTGGGCGGGGCGGGAGGGAGTGTCAGACTTTTACTGACTAAAACCCGTCTATGTTCCTTCATGTGCCCTTTGCGTTCCGGGGGCGCGGTATCTCTTTCGAACAACCCGCAGCCCCGGCAGGCATCGGCCCTCAGTGGCCCCATCCAATTTGCTGACATCTCTTTGAGGCGCGCGTGGAACACGGACGCGCCGTCGACACGGTCTGTCGCTAGTGAACGTACGGACGGTGAGCTACCCATTGCTCACCGTCCACAGACCCGCGTCTACGGTGGCCGGGAGTCGTCACGTGGCTCCCGACGCCCGGATCGTCTACCGCGGCGGCCGCTGGGACGGGGGACCCTCCTTTCCCTCTCCCGTCCCGCCGCCTCCTTCTCTAGCATTACAGCTTCGCAGAAGGAGGCGACTGCTTCCCATTCCCCCTCGCTCCGGACCATGGCCTGGACCAGTGCCGGACGCGAGAGGGCGCCGCCGCCGATGGCCGCCTCGAGGACTCGGCGGTGCTCAGCCCAAGCAGGGCACACCGCCAAAGTATGCTCCACCGTGTCCTCGGGGCGATCCTCACAATGGTGACACCCGGGCGTCTCCTCCCGCCCGATGAGGTGCAGGAACCTCCCGAAACATCCGTGTCCGGTGAGGACCTGCGTCAGGCGGTAGGTGAGGGCGCCGTGGCGCCGCTCCAGCCACTCCTCAAAGAGGGGTCTTACCGCCTCAATCGAGGCGAGCCCTGCACGAGGTTGCGACAGTCGTTCTCTCCATGTCGCCATGAGATCGAGCCGGAGTTCCGTCCGCAGGGCGGCAATTTGCCGCGGCAGCGGAGTTTCGCCCCGGCCCAGTGCCTCCGCGCGCCACTCGTGTAGGCGCGCGAGGACCAGCGCCTCCAGATCCCATGGCGGCAATCCGGCAAGGAGGCTCGCTGCCTCGCCGGAGATCGTGCGGTATCCGCGGATGACCCTTATGGCGATCACCCGCTGGGACGCGTTCAGGTAGTGGGCGGCAAGCCGCCTCAAGCCCCGCGCCCACACCGGGGCCCCGTAAAGGGCCATCGAACGCACGACCCCGGCGTAGAGCTTCCGGCAGGAGGCGTTTGGCCCCCTCAAATTGGGCAAGAGCCGCTTTAGAGCGGCCGAAGCCCGTGCCAACTTGGGAGCCAAACGTCGGAAGTGCTCCACGAAGTTCCATCGGCTGTCGAGGACAAGTCCCAGGTACTTCATCGTCGACCCGACGCCGACGGAAACCCCTCCTACCGTGATTTGGGATCCCGACGGTGGCGCGTTCCGAGGCCCATGAAAACACAGGACCTCGGACTTGTGCAAGGCCACCTCGAGACCCAATTGCCGGATCCTCTCAACGACTGTCGCAACCCCGCGTGTCATAAGGTCGGCCGCCGCCTCGTGCGACCTCCCCTGCGCCAGGACCAGTGTGTCGTCCGCGTAGCACACTACGCTGGCGCCCTCGGGGAGGTCAGCACGTAGCACCCAGTCGTAGCCGATGTTCCACAGGAGCGGCCCCAGCACCGATCCCTGCGGAACACCGCACGACATCTCTCGCCGGTTCCATTCACCATTTCGACCAGGGTAGATCACGGCTCTATCACACAGATAGGCCCCGACCACCCGACGGAGGTAGTTCGGCACCCGGTGGTACCGGAGTGCCTCCCTAATGCAGGACCAGGGCAGGGAGTTAAACGCGTTGGCGATGTCCAACGACACCGCCAACACAACCCCGCCCCGGGATACAGCATCCCCCGTCGAGAGAGCTCTGACGCGCATGATGGCATCCACCGTAGAGCGCCCCCTGCGGAAGCCGAACTGGCAGTCCGCAAGGTCCGGCCCCATCCCAGACAGGTGCCCGACGAGGCGGCCCGCAATCACTCTTTCAAAGAGCTTGCCCACCTCGTCGAGCAGCACGATGGGCCGGTATGCGGACGGTGAGTCCGCAGGGCGCCCAGGCTTCCGAATGAGGACCAGCTTCCCCGTCTTCCAACGAAGTGGGAACTGGCCCCTCTCCAAACATGCGCTTAGGAGCCCCTCCAATCGGGGCCCTAGAGCCTCTGAGGCCAGGACCCAGGCTTTCCCAGGCAAGCCGTCGGGTCCCGGGGCGGTATTTTTGCCTTTCAGCTTACGTACCGCCACCCTCAGGTCTACCCCAGTCACCTCTGGTGTGTCGTCGTCGGTGTGGTCCGCTTCCGGCATCGCAGGCGGCGGAGCCATGGGCGGGGGAGGATGTTCTCCCCGCGAGGGGAACAGAGCGCTCACCACGTCCTCAACGAGCTCCGGCCGGAGACTCTGTGTCAGCGGGGGGGCCCAGGTGCGGATCTTATCCCGCACCGTCTTGTAAGGGCGCCCCCACGGATCCGCGTTCAGAGTCCCCAGCAACTCCTCGCGGGCCTGAGCTACACCGTCCATTGCTAGCCATATACTTATTTAGTAGCATGCCAATAAGTTACCGCCTCAGCCAATTTTATTCATCTATGATTATTTTGAACATTTACTAGCATATTACATAAGCTTCCAATACAGTTTCTCAATTCAATGGTGTACTTATTAGCTACACACATACCATCACGCTTGTACTCCCCGTAAAGTTAGACAGAGGTATACCAATGTACACCCACAGTTCGCCGGTATGTATAGGTTTCATGTGATAGGGGGCGAGCCTATTGCCATCAACCGGGCACATATCCTAACTCCAAGCTGCTACTGATAATTTCATTTAAAAACCCAATATCATTTTTTGCTTATCTTATTTAATACCATGCTAATAAGTTAATTTTATTCATCTAAGATTATCTTCATTATGATTACAAACAGACTACACTTACAGCTGCTATTACAGTTTCTCAGTTCAGTGGTTAGTTATTAGTTAAAATTACAATTTATTACTATGTCTACTAAGTCTATTCCTAAGATTATTTACAACTCAGTACACAACCATTGTCAACAGGTCCAGTGAACGCGAGATAGAATAATATTTTATCTATTACTTTATCTAACAGATTATTTCGCTATAAATCTATTACCCACCTGCTACACTGCGAGAATTCTTACTCTAACCTGAGGATTTTATAGCCTGAGCGCCTAAGAAATGTTGCCTTTCCTGATTCGTGGTCGCCACTCAACCTCCTCAAAAACCTTTTGATCAAGAACCCCGCAAGTTTTCATCCGGTAACTTTTAAACCGACTTTTCTCCATCGGATCTTTTCAAAAGGAATTTGTATTTCTTTGTGCAAACATCGAGAAAATTATGTAAACAAGACAAAGTGAATATAACACTTTTATCTATTAGGTAGCTGCCCTTCTTCGGGACTTCACATTTTTACGATTATTTTGAAAGTGCCCCAGGGAGAGATCCTTTTTGCCTGCGGCTGAAGTTTTAAGATGTGAGCGAGGGTTGAGGGAATAGCAGTGCATTTTATTACGTAGTTTACGTGACTATGTTTACCGGCTTTTACTAAAATATACTTTGGTAAAAGCCTTTTTCACGTAGGAGGAGACAAACGGTTTTGTCAAGGGAATTAAAGGTAGTGTCATAAAAAGAAAAATTGCAAAAGTTTACAACAATTATGACCCATGGACTTTCTTAACAAAATAAAACAGTTGAAAATAGAATTATTTAGTTGTTGCTTATTTGTTTTAAACATCTCAATGAACTAGTACAGACTTTCGGTCTGTTATAATTATAAGGCTATAAGCGTCTCCCAATCAAATCCAATATTTTTTTTCATTCCTTTTGTTGTTCAACCACTACTCTGACAAAATCTACCTCTGTAAATTAAAGTGAAGTGAGCTTGAGATGACCTATTCCTGATGTTAGGAATTGAGAGCTCACTTCAGAGTCATTTTGGATACTAAGGAAGAAATTTCCAAAACAGCACCACTGCTACCAAAACTATGACTTACATAATAGTACAAAAACAGATCTATCTCCAATACAACACCAACAAATGTCTAGAAACTTAACCCATCAAATTCAACCCGCTGCTCGCTGGCTCCTATCCCATCCGCCTGACATCCCAGCTTAAATTATAAACGAGGCGGACACCGACACACCTGGGACACCGGACCTACTGAAGTAACGTTCATGTTTATTTTTACGAAGACATTAAGTCCTTTTGGATTAGTGGTTAAGATTAGTTCGCGCAGTGGATTTCATCTGAGGATCTGAGGATCCTTCATAAAAATAGATGGGGTTTTAAAAGAGGAGTAGGTTGTGATTGTGTTTTGTTTTGATTATTTGGTGGTGATTTGGTAGGTGATGCTGCTAATAAATTGCCGGGACAGGATTGTTAGGAGGATTCCGTAGATTTTGTAAGGAAATAGAGGGATGTGATGTCACTAATTTGCCAACTCAATTAATTTTAAATAAAAAAAAAACTGGTTTACTTTATTTTTTAGATAAATGTAAATAGTCATTTTTTTGTTATATCTGAGGATAATCGTATGCATATTCACCTAAACTTCATGTTTCCTTAGGAAAGTATGGCTACGACTTTTCGAAATAAGAAAAAAATCGATGCATATTCACCTATAGTTCATTGTTCGCTGAGAAAGTATGGATGGGAATTCTAGAAATAATTAATTGCATAAGAAAAATCCACGATATTTTCTAAATAGTAAGATGTTTTCGACCCAGAAGTTCCATTGCATCCAATCCCTAGTTTTAACTACAAAATATGAACACTTAACACCTTTTAAAACATTGGCACTAACTAACTATTGTGACGGTCAACTGTTTTTTATTTGCAATGAATAGAATATTGTTCACAATACGTATACAAATTGAGATAAAAGTAACTCTATTATGGCAGGTTTTTTTATGTAATGTTTATCTCTTTGCAAGATAAAATGTACCCCTGAAAAAAGCAGTAAGTATCTACTGCTAGGATATTTAAGAGCATTTATGTTGCTCGATATGTCATACACAATTTAAAGTTCAAAAGAATCAACAATTTTTATAAATGACGGCGTTAACAAACAAAAAAAAAATAGAAACTAATTGGAACCTCTTCCTTTTTTAAGTCAGTTAAAAATAGTTTCCCAGCAACATTTTTTGCTCAACATTACTTAGTTTGCTGGGCAATATGCGTAGTCAACACCTAAATGATGTATAGTTTACACCCCGCGTTACTCCGTCATTCTCCATTATTCTTCTCCAATCAACATCAACAATAATAGCGTGTGAGTAATCGGATAGCCAATACAACACTAACTAACATACGTCGGGACGTCGCGTGATAGGTCGACTCTCATAAATGTTAACTACACTCATTTGGTAGAAATCAATGCGCTGCTGTACTTACAACGCGTTGTGTTAGCGATTGGTTCCTAAGATTCGGTAATGGGTTTAACC
The DNA here is from genome assembly GCA_932526535.1 of Caradrina clavipalpis. Classification (NCBI taxonomy): domain Eukaryota; kingdom Metazoa; phylum Arthropoda; class Insecta; order Lepidoptera; family Noctuidae; genus Caradrina; species Caradrina clavipalpis. The sequence goes on from OW052096.1 coordinate 2,604,231, forward strand.
CCTTTTTGTATTAAATAGGAATTGTACTACAAATAATGAGTTTTATTTAGCATGTTGGTTGTCGCGGGATAAAAAGTAAAGTAAGAAATTCTCAGTACCAGCTCGGAGTTAGGATTTGTGCCCGGTTAATGACAATAGCTTTGCCCCCTATTACATGGGACCTAAATATACCGGCGAACTGTGAGTGTATATTGGTACATCTCTGCCTAACCCTTCGGGGAATACAGGCGTGATGGTGAGTCATGTTATATAAATTATACTTTCTGATGCATTAACAACAAACATGAAGCAATTTACACTCTAGTCATTACCCGCTGCCTCGTCCAGGGAACTCGGAAATAATCTCATTTTAGTGAGGAAAATTGGGTGAGCCAATTAGGCACAAATTGATGGCCCAAAGTGGTTTTGCCGAACCGATTTTGAACTACCATTTTTAGCAAAACCATCTATTATTCCATTAAACATACACTTTCCTTTAAAAGGTTACTACTATCAACAGTAATAAATTATAAACGAGGAAGTTATTCTGCCTGTTTTGTTTTGTAATTAAAGATAAACGCTTGGAATCTATTTTAGTATATGGGTAATATGAAGGCTAATGCTAAATAATAAAAATATTGTAAATCTAGTCGCAATCTCATCTCAGTGACAATCACGGTAAAAAAACGTAAATGTAATTGTAAAAAATCGAACTACGGTACATACTAAGATTTTCTACCTAGTAAAAGTCCTAAATTTTCTGTGATTATCATTAAATCGTATCTTAGATTTTACGGTGAAGACACGGTAAAGGGCAAAATAAAGATTATGTTTGTCAAATTGTGTATCTCAATGAACACACTCTTTTAAAACCAATAAAATATACAAAATTATGTGTAGTTTTAAACCGGACAAGTACTTTTCCAATTCATATGTACTTTCTAAGATTATCTTGGACATCTCTGACATCGGTGAAAGAAAACATCGTGAGGAAACATAAAAACCATCAACTATCACGCCTGTATTCCCCGAAGGGTTAGGCAGAGGTGTACCAATGTATACCCACAGTTCGCCGGTATATTTAGGTCTCATGTAATAGGAAACATTACAATGAATATAAGTCTGAAATTATAAATCCGCCTTCAGCAAGCGTGGTGATGCTCGTGCCTTCTTTTTTTAAATTCGGGTTGGGTAAGCTCTTGACTCTAGTCGAGGTCAGAGGTGACATAGACAAAGTCAACCATGGAGTGAACTTACCCAGAAGAAGCCTGTTCATTGTAACTTTGAAGAGACTAGGGTTGAATGCGTTTGGAAATACAAACACAGGTAGAGAGTTCAACTCCTTTGCTTGAGAAGAGCCCTTTAGGGCTCTTTGCCCTGCAGTGGGAAAATAATAGACTGGTAGGGATTATTTATAAATAATAGGTTACATGCCCTGCCTCTCTGCCTCGTTGGCCTAGTGGTCCTCAGTGCGACTGCTATACTTGAGGTCTTGGGTTCGATTCCCAGGTCGAGCAAAAAGTGTTATTTGGTTTATTTGCATACTTTATTTCATTTTAGTTATTTGTTGTTAAAATGGGAAAGCCATGGACTGCTTCGTTAGCCTAGTGGTTCTAAGCGCCACTGCTACGCTTGAAGTCTTGGATTCGATTTCAAAGTCGAGCAAGTGTAATTGGGTTTTTCTATGAAATTCTCAGTAGCGGCTCGGAGTTTGGATTTGTGCCCGGTTAATGGCAATAGGGTCGCCCCCTATTACATGGGACCTAAAAACATACCGGCAAACTGTGGGTGTATACTGGTACACCTCTGCCTAACCCTTCGGGGAATACAGGCGTGATGGTGTATGTGTGTGTGTTACATCATTCACATTGAATCTACGGGTTCAATGTAAAAACAATGTAACAAGTCGCGCACGTTAAAAAGATTAAAAAGTTAATAGTTAAATAAAGAACTACTTAATCGAAGTTTGAGAGGAAATAATTCTTTTACTCTATCCAATTAAAAATTTCTGTTCAATTCAAAGTTTTTCTGCAACTGTATAGTAAGATTAGGATTATTTTTTATAGCTCCGGTTTAGAGTTTCGCTGAATGGAAGTGTTTTACGAGTTCCGGGTTGTTTACTGCCTAGTCCCTTGGCGATAGTTCATGTTACCCGTTTGTATGTGTTTGTACTCGTTTTGTTTAGAACGCGTCGTCGAAATCAAAGTTGTGTTGAATATTGATTTTGTTGAGTTTGCGATTTGGAGTCATGAGCTTTAGTGTCGTAAAATATGTTGGACAGTACTTGTTTTTGATTTTAGGGTTTGATGTTACGAGGTTTTTGAATGTATTAGCTTATTTTCTTCTATTTCAGTGTTTATTGATTCACATCAATAAACACTGAAACAGAAGAAAATAAGCACCGCTAATACATACTACCTATATCACTATAGGTAGTATGTATTAGCGGTTCTTATTTTAATTTTAAAATGACACATTTAACACACATACATTACATGTAAAAGTCGTAATAGCTCTTGTGAATTGAATTTGACGAATATTGAATGTGACTTTCAATTCTTTTGCGCTTTTTAAGTTCATCTTAGACTCTGACATTGGTGAAGGAAAACATTCCCAGGGAATCAAGGCTTATAAAATTAATATAAGTCTTAAATTACTAATCCGCCTTGTGCAAGCGTGGTGATCAATGCTCGTGCCTTCTCTGTATGAGAAAAGACCCGTAAAATAATAATAATAAGCTCGTGATATTTTAATTACTTTGTTTTTCTTTTAAGTTTTTAGTATGACATGATTAAACTACACTCCAAATACCATTTATGGATACAATTGGCCCTAATTTTAATATTACTACAACACATATCTGACACTAATTTATCATCCACGCTAAATAAACTTTGTTATCACTTTAACAAAGTACACAATCCAACGCAAGCCTATCGTACTCATTTCCACGTACTATTTGATCAGAATATCAAAAGAAAGTATCAGAATATCAGCCAGTATCTACGCACACGACACGACAAAAATATTAAACGTCAAAGTAAAGGAAAAATAAACACGACAAAAAAAGAAACACCTCGCAAACGGATCACCTCTCTAAATAAAACATGCAAAACTCTGTGAAGTGTGAACGTGTGAATCGACCTACATTTGAGTACATAAACTAGGTACAGTTAACAAAAAAACTCATTTGCACTCAAACACACTACAACTGTTGTACGACGGCGCGTCAATCTCTCAGAACGACGATCGGTATGTTGTGCTAGGTGTAGGTTGTAAGCGACAGCGTTTATTTTGAAAATAGAACAAAAATGGATTCCATTTATTTAAAAAAAAAGTTTTATACCATCAATGCGTTGATTACCAGTATTATTTATTATGACATGTTTACAAAGAAATACCAAACATTTTTTTAGATGTCTACTATTTATTAAGTGGTGCTGATGGTGTCAGACAAAAAAAATATTCCTTGCAATTCGTACCGTATCTATGACAACCGCTTTATGTATCTAACTCTTTACCTTACTATTGTGTAATAGTTTTTCTAGGTATTTGCATGACAACATAATTATTAACAACACTAATATTGTTGTTTTTAATACTATTTAGTTACTTATATAAATTACACTATACCTAATTAGTAGGAACATAAAAAACTCGTGCTGTTACGTGGTTTGTCAGAATGAATGGCTCTTGTTGTTACATTGCTTCACCCACCAGCTAAATTAGAAGCGTAACAACCAAAAACAAATGAACAGCAACAAAATTTTACACCCGATATAAAAAACCGTGTCCAACATGCAAAACTTCAACATCTAAAAATACAAGCTCGCTTTTTTCATGTAACTTGAGCCTGCCCGTTGTAGTGGCTCGAGTAACTCGCTTCGAGTGCCCATTTGTCCGTCACTGACCGTTTCGAGAGCCTACGGAGTGTTGTCCCGTATATTTGTTTTGTTTAACCCACTCTTGAGCGCGTGTAAAATTTCTACTCCCCTACCAGTACAATAATTGCTACAGTAACTCGCTAAACACACTTGATACTGACCTAAGGTAATTAGTTTTATTTTAATGAATTCGCAGTTAAATTGTACGCTCGGGAAAGTCGTCAATTTCAGTTAAATAATGAAGACATTTTGGAGAGTTTCAGGTGTTTTGTTAATGAAAATATCTCGTTTCGTTGTTATTTGATTATGACTCGGAATTAAATTAAAATGTTATGTTGATATCACGTTTTAATTTGGACTCTAGGTGTTTAAATTATAAATAAATCCTCTGTGATAAGGTACGGTTGTTATTCATTTGGGCGTTAGTGTATTTTGTGAAGAACTTATGTTTAAGGAATATTTTAATGAAACAGTTTTGATTATTTTAACCTAGAATAGTATGGCGTAGACTTTGTTCCTTAACGTGATCTAATCACAAGTTAAAGCGTCTGTATCAAAAATGATAAAGAAAGAAGAAATATGATAAAAATATTGAATTCGTGAATCTATACTTATTGTTAATATTATAAACCTAGAGAGCTTGTTTGTTTAGTTGAACGCGCTAATCTCAGGAACTGCTAGTTCGAATTGAAATAATATATTTGGTATTGTTTAGTCCTTTTATCGAGGAAGGCTATACGCTTCATAACATGACGCTACATCACTCGGGAGCGGAGCAGTAACTCAAGACGTAACTGAACACGGGTGATTCAAACCACTTGAACAAAGTCGCGGACGGAAGCTAGTACATAGATAATCATTTACACTTTTACATGCATTTTTAGCTGCTTGTAAGTTGTGTCGATAGTCCAATCCGAGTATTCTTACAAACACCTATATGAAAATTCACAAGTTCAGAGGTAAGTAAGGTAAGTCTTAGGATGGTAATATACAGGATGTCCTAGTAAAGATGAGAGGGCTACATTCATATGTTTCCCCCCTGATGCCCTTTGATCTGTTTGAGAGGGTGAACCCTTTCGCTCACTGTAACTTATCAGAAAGAGGTGGCGACATGACTTAGACTCTCACCAAGAGGGCTTGTTCGAGGTGGCCCAAAAAAAAATATATGGAAAGACTTGGGCAGGCCTTTGCCCAACAGTGAGACATTACAGAAATAGTTCATAAAAAAGTTATCATTGCACCATTTACTAACAAAGCTAGATCTTGTGGAAAAGAAAATAGAGCTCTATTTTGTTTTTAGATACTCAATTAATACTACCTATAGCCCATCTGTTTATTTGGATAACACTTCACTCATTCACGCACAGACTAAACACAAGATCTCGAACACTACTTGACCTATAAACCTGATATTTGGCAGGATTGTAGCAGGATTTTGCAATAGGGCCAAACTAAGGCGATATTTCGCTTCTATGTGGATGTAATCGCAGGCAAAAGCCAGTAAATTATACTTGTGCTTTCTGAAATATAAAGTGGTTGTTTTTACTTTTGATAAATCTAGTTCATCATAGTCCAGTCGTAATATTATAAATGAGAGGATGGATGTTTGTTACTCTTTCACGATTAAACAGCTGAACAGATCTGCAGGAAATTTGGCACTGATATAGATTGTAGAATATTTTTTATCCTGGAAAAATGTATGGTTCCCGTGGGATAATTTTCAAATGTGACGCGGTTGAAGTCGCGAGCGTTTGTCGTTTATAATATACAAAAGTTTGACGTGCGTATAAGCAATCTGTCACCATAATACTGTCACAAAGTGCTACAATTCACGTGGAACATTTTGGAACAGTTGCGTATCACATAACTCTTGTTGACGCGGGAAAAAACTTGTTTTGATATCTAAAACAGATAAGTTATGGATGTGTGACACGAAATTTAAAAAACAGTAATGTATCAAAATGTTTTGTCATCATTTTTATAATTTAGGAGTTAGGTACGAGCGGTATGATAAAAATGAAATTGTTGTAAACATGACTGCCCATGAGATCATTCGTTCGATCCCCAGATAAGGAACAAAAAATATATTCTTTATTACATCTATTTTGTTTCATCTTTTGGTGAAGGAAACATCTGGAGGAACCTTGGACTTATAAATAATAAGTATATAAGTCGGAAATTGCTTTAAGCCAGCGTGTTGATCAATGCTCGTGTCTTTTGAGATCTTTGCCTTTTAGTAGGATAATAATAGGCTTGTATTATTATTTTAATTATGGCATCTGATCTATTTTATTACTATTACCGCTGTATTACAACGTTACCTATTTACATGGTACTGCTATGCGATATTTCACACACTTTAATCTAAGCCTTTGTGATATCAAAATTAAATTAGCCTACTCCTTTTTTGCCAGCCCTATTCTATTCATTCTAGAATGGCTTTTAGGTCAATAGACAATAACGTTATTAATGAATATCACATAAAACCTACTTCATCGTCATAAAAAATCAATTTAAATATCGAACATCGCTGAAATACGCCCACACCATCACGCCTGTATTCCCCGAAGGGTAAGGCAGAGGCGTACCAATGTACACTCACAGATCGCCGGTATGTTTAGGTCGCGTGTAATAGGGTGCGAGAAATAACTCAAAGAATTGAAAAATATTTAAATAAATAGAGCAAGTGCGAATCAGACATCCACACAAAGAATTCCGTACCATCGGACTGTAATAACGCTACATAATTTATCAAAAATCGTCGAAAGAATAACGTTTCTTGTATGGGACCCCCCTTTAATTGTAATCTTTATTTTATTTTAGTTATTTGTAATATAATGAGAATGCCAAACACTGCTTCGTTAGTTTAGTGGTCCTAAGCGCGATTGCTACGCTAGAGTTTGGTGGTTTGATTCCAAGGTCGAGCAAAATATCATTGTGATTTCCTATGAAATTGTGATTAGCAGCTCGGAGTATGGATCTGTGCCCAGGTAATGGCAATCGGCTTGCCCCCTATTACATGGGACCTAAATATACCAGCGAACCACGCGTGTATACTGGTACACCTCTGCCTAACCCTCCAGGGAATACAAGCGTATTACTGTTTATGAGTTACAGTCCACTGACAGGGTGGGACAAACAGCGGAGGCTTAGTATTAGGATCCCGTTGGCACCCTTCAGGTAAAATTTTCAAAAAATAATTTCTACAATACACAATCCAAAACCAAACAAGGCATTGCATCATGAACTTTAACGTCATAGAAATAAAAGTATTTTTAAAGAGAAGACTACAGTAAAAGACTTATCTCCATTTCAACTAACGATGAAGGTTACATAGTGGTACCTACATATGTATTGTAATTTCTACAAAATACAATCCAAAACCAAACAAGTCATTGCATCATGAACTTTAACGTCATAGAAATAAAAGTATTTTTAAAGAGAAGACTACAGTAAAAGACTTATCTCCATTTCAACTAACGATGAAGGTTACATAGAGGTACCTATGTATTGTAATTTCTACAAAATACAATCCAAAACCAAACAAGTTATTGCATCATGAACTCTAACGTCATAGAAATAAAAGTACTTTTAAAAACAAAGTTACAGCAAAGGACTTATCTCCATTTCAGCTAACGATGAAGGTTACATACGTACTCATTCTCCTCCATTTTATTCCCATGCGAGTTACCAGGAAGGTCCAGACACGGACTGAATACGACCTTTGCAAAATTAATGCAGCTACACTAAATTAATTAAAAGTATAGCCTTCTGTATACTTATGTAATGGGGTGTTTTAGGGTTAAGGGTAGAAAGGGTTGTTTAAAGATACGTCCCTTCAAGGAGTCATGTTTGCTGTTGTAAGATAGCTTTGTATTTGTACTGGCGTTGTGGAGTTTAGAGGTGGTTAATTTTATAATAATATGTTTGAAAATAGAGTTTTTGTTACTGAACACCTGTAACAACTGTAAAAAAATACTATTACGCCTGTATTCCCCGAAAGGGTAGGCAGAGGCGTACGATGTACACCCACATTCCGCCAAAATGTACAAAAATCATCATCTTCCTACCCTTATCCCAAGTTACATGGGGTCGGCGTAACACGTTTTCTTCTTCCATGCCGTCCTGTCAGTAGTCATACTATCACTGGCTCCCTTCTCTTTCATATCATTCTTCACACAATCCATCCATCTTTTCTTTGGGCTCCCTCTTCCTTTCCATCCATCCACAATTATGTCCAAAACCCACATGTGTGTCATCCCTTCTCTTCACATGCCCATACCAAGACAAAATGTTCCAAAATGATTTTAAAAAATCTTTGACATTATACAGGGTGTAACAAGACACTTAACTTAGCCGAATGTTATGTGTCTTTATGTCATTGTGATTTTTATGTTCTGTGTCTTACCTTCTGTTACGGGTAACAGATTCTGGGGATCTTTTGCTTACGGGGATTTCGAAGGTCAAAGTTACAACGTTTTTTAGATCATTTTTTAAATAATGATCATAACTAAACTTTAAATGCCGGTTGTATTAAAAGTAACAAAAGGGATTTCTATGGCAGATGTGAGTGGCAATGCCGGGAAGGACGACCTACCCTGACCTTATTGGTGAGGTTCTTCAGAAATGTCAGGAGCGCAGTACTTTTAACCGGCGTGCTTATATGACCAGATGTATGAATGTGGAGGAGGCGAAAGGAGTATGTAAGGATCGGAGCAGGTGGCGGTCCGTGGTTTCTGCCTACCCCCATGGGAAAAAGGCGTGAGTTTATGTATGTATTAAAAGTTTAGTCGGCCCTGTTAAGTTTTGTATTTTCGCACGTATAGCTTTCACCCGCGACATTGTTTATTTTTTTTTTGCAGTTTGGAATCGGGAAAAATGTTTCTTACATAAAATTTGACCTAATATGACACAACAATAAAGTAGCTTAATATTTTTTTTATCGTACCTGTTGGTACTTTTTAAGACTACCTTTTACAAAAAAAAATACAAACAAACTTTAATTCTTTATTATTTACATAACAAAGACAACCAAAAGGTAACGAATACGCATAACCTAGTTATAATATTCCAAAAAAAGCCAAAACTAAACAAGCCTCAACTTATAACCTCTTTCATTCCTAACCAACATTGCCCAGCTGTTCAAATAAAAGAACGTTGGCCGGACATTGTTGACATTAACCGCGGTTACTTTAGTAAATACGTAGTTCAGTTTCTATCAAACATAAAAAAAGGAAAAAAAAATAAGGCAAAGAATTTTATTTTCGAACCGTTACATATTCTTTGGTGTATATTTTCTTTGTTTTTGCTTTTAGAAGGACTTGTATAAATTTTCTTTTTACAGACGATTAGTCGGTTACTTTGTGGGACTAAAGGTAAAGTTAGTTTGGTGGGTAATGTTTATACAAAGTGAAGATAGTTGAATTTTTAGTAGGTGGAATAGGGGAATATATTTCTTTAGGATTTGCTGCTTAATTGCTGATGCGCTGTCACGCTAAAACTGCATAAAAAAAAAAGAGAAGCACAATGACACAACACTTGTAATTTATAACAAAACTAGATTTGCCCGTCACTTCTTCTGCGTGAATTATTTTATTACTTTTAATTTTAAAAAAAATAAAACCCTTTCGTCATCATCATCATCTTGGATATCTGGACTCTGGATCATAAGTCTAAAATTACCAATACGCCTTAAGCAAGCATAGTTATAAATCGTCATGTCTTCTCTGTTTGAGAAGAGGTCTTAGCCTTGGTATAACAAGAAGCTGCTATTTTCTTTTTCTGTCTAATTTATTGTAAAGCCTATATCATCATCAACATCATATCAGCCGTAGAACGTCCACTGCTGGACATAGGCCTTCTCTATAAATTTCCAAAAGGACCGTTTGGAAGCGGTTTGCATCCAGCGTGTTCCTGCTAGTCACATAGAAACTTTTATTTCATGTCAATGTTAAAATTAAAAATCTATCTGTACTAAATGTAATTTTTCTTCGGCAGGCAATGTGATGGACGATGTCAATCAGAGGGACCACATAGCGCAGACGGCCGGCGTCATGTAACACTGTAATATGAATCTAAGTAACTTCGTCGTTTACATCACAAGCCTGCTGTGGCTGAACCTCACCGATGCTAAGATTGGTAAGTCTGATTAAATATATATACACACATACATAAACTCACGCTCACGCACTGGGGGTAGGCAGAAACCACAGAACACCACCTGTTACAATCCTTACACACTCTTTTTTCCTCCACGTTCATGCATCTGTATGCTATATACAAGCACGCTGGTTATGAAAATTGCGCATCCGACCTTTCTTAAGAACCTCAGAGTAGCCCTTCTCGGGCGTTAGACGTTAAGCGTCCTCCCGGCGTTGGCAGTCACATCTGCACTATAAATTCCTTTTGTATGTCGCCTTTCACTCATCCTCACAACACGACCGAACCATCTAAGCATAATAATAGTTCATAAATAATACCTATTACAACTAAAATATATATTATATATTTTTTTATATTACAACTCTTTATTTATATTTTTGCAAAAACAACGTTGCTCTAAACTAGAAATTTCTTCCGTATCTTGGGTGCATTTACAAACATATAAACTTACATACACAAACAGCCAGAAACAACTACCTGTAGCCCATACAAATATTTGTTCCGTTAGGGAATCAAACTGGAATCGAACACTGCGTTTTTATGGCCTCTCTATCGCTTGTTATAATGTGCGAGTGAAATGGCGTTATAACCTCCTTTGGTTAGCCACCATTTTGAATTTATTTCTTTAATGGTACGAGTTACTAATTATGTCAAAAACCTCAGGTTTAAAATCAAACATCAGTTCGATTAAATAATGTTTTTGTTTTTACTAAATCTGTTTGCATTTGGCCAGTTAAATAATTATGTGTGTGACTCTTTATACAGCTAATTTATGATGACCTAAAAATAATTCATTTCAAATTAAAAAAATTATCTTAAAAATAAATATGTCGGTTTGACATAATTAGTAATTGTATTGAGGTTTTATCCTTGGGATAAAATTAAAAGTTATCTCCCGATTGAAAAACAACCTTCAGATAAAAAATAAGCTAAATCGCTCCAAGACAAAGTAATAAAGGTCAGTGAACTAAATGATCAAAGTGACGGCTTGTTTGCTACGCCGTAGCTGACGTCATCTTGAGTCGCTACGCCGCCGTCGTAGCCAAATTGGCTACGCATTTAGCTTAATATCGAATTGCAATATATACCACACTTTCAAATATAAAATCAATACCGTCCTTTAATTTTTGCTGGGTATACCTAATTCATGTTTTTAATCAATTTAGCCGTTGCATAGTAAGTACAAATCAATATAAATTAGATTATTTTTCAATAGGATTTTCCTTAAAAAACAGCAAAATACACAAATATTAAAGGACATTTGAATTGAAAATCAAATTCAACTCTGACCTTACAATCCTTTCAGGAAGAGAGGGGATTTGTTAAGGCTGAATTTCTATTTAGTCCGAGCTTATTCGTCTCATTTTGAAGTAAAAGGGTCATGCCCTCCCCGACGACTTCAATTAACTTCATTCAATAAAATTAATTGAAATTAATCTTCTTCATTATTTTTATCTTATTCAATACCTTTTCTGACTAAATAAATTTAACATTTTTTGAACTTTTAATTGAAATTAATCAGTCTTAAATTCGTGTTACAATAATGTTTTAAAATTCTCAAGGTCAAAGAAGTCAAAGTAATTATGTTTTAAACTACTTCTATTCTGATATAATTATTAATTTTAATAATTAATTAACTTAAGGCCTTGACTATCAATCAAAAGGTAATTGGATTTAACCCCGTCAATTTTCCAAATCATTACATTAATTTCAGCTACGTTTTTCATTTTCAATCGTGTGGTTAACAGGGGGTTGTTAGGTTAGTTAGCACATATAAATAGCAACCAGTAAATTATGAGTCCTTGGCCTCTTCAAGGTTGAGTCAGATTGCTATTTCACTGGACCATGGGTGAGAAAGAAGAGAGAGTGCACTTATGTTTACGTGTGCAATAAAAACATACATGTATACATAAAATCACGCATTTTTTCCATGGGGGTAGGCAGAAACCTCGGATCGCCACCTGCTATGATCCGTACATACTCCTTTCGCCTCGTGCACGTTCATACATCTGGACTTACAAGCACGCCGGTTACGAGTACATACACGATTATTGAGCACTAATAACATCTCCGGTGTCGATAGCTGGTCGTCGTTAAGGTTATTCGCCATTATAATTTAGCTTAGCTATGATGAAGATTTAAACCTAATGCCATTCATAGCGCAAAACCTGACTCCCAGTTGAGTAAAAACTCAAAAAAGCAATTTTCTGGCCAAAAAGAAAGATTCAAGGTCGCCGTACTCAGCTGACCACTAGACCCACGAGGCAGTCTTAAGATAGCAACACACAATACGAAATACTTGCGCAAATTCAGACTTGCACAAGCAACCTCACGCCATAGAAGCCACATACGACTTGCGCTTATTCATCCCACACACGTTAAAGCATAATATGGAATATACGTGAACTTTCTTAATCGCATTTATTAACAAAATACGAAAATACCGTAATATAGATTACAAAAAGTGAAATTAAAATTAAAATTGGTCAAGAAATATGGCCTAAATAAGCATTTAAAAATGTTGATTACGCACCGATTAGACAAAGAGATCTGACATGGTATGTGACGTCACGTAACACTACGGCCATATAAACTCCGTGTTAAATTTCGTTCTGCTAGATAGAGATAGAAACAAATCTTCAATGGCTTATACCTTTTTTATTTTGTGATCCGCATTAATGTTTATTACTTAAATGAAAAAAAAAAATATACCATCACGCCTGTATTCCCCGAAGGGTTAGGCAGAGGTGTACCAATGTACACCCACAGTTCGCCGGTATATTTAGGTCCCATGTAATAGGGGGCGAGCCTATTGCCATTAACCGGGCACAAATCCAAACTCCGAGCTGCTACTGAGAATTTCATAGAAAAACCCAATAACACTTACTTTACTTAAATGAGTATTATTTAAAAAAATAAAAATCATGCATATTCGCCTATTGTGCGTGTTCTATACGCAAAAAATCGTTACGTATGTGGCCTACTTAATAGAAGTACGATATTTTATAATACCCCAAAACTGGCTAATATCAATCAATCATTTATATCCGTTCAATCTGTCTGGCTTGTCAGCTTTCTATTTTCTTGTGACAAGACATTTTTTCGGGATAAAACTTATGGGCTAAAAAACTCGTGCTTGTGTGTGTAAGGATAAATGGATAGAGTCCATTTTTCTTTTGTAATTTCCTCAACTGAATTATTAGCTAGATTTTCAGTGTGACGTTTTATTTCGGCATTGAGGCGAATTGGGCTTAGTTTTGCCAAATTTAGCCAACCCATAATCTTGAATGGAAAAAAGAACATTTAAAATTAGTCAGCGGTTAAATATCCAATTTCCCATAATGACCCGAATGCCGGCAGAAATTAGAGTCGCTATACACATAAGTGATTCGGCACAATTGGTTCAGCCGAACCGAATTTTCTTGCCGAACCCAATATGTGTATATTATTATTGCCGCTTCTGTGTATAGCGATCCTAACAACTTGTAAACAAAACATATTTTTTACAAAACAAAACAAAACAAAACTAAACAAGACAACAAAACTACTACCAACTTCTGTAACGTAAACAAAACTTTCTTCACAGTCTTCGTACAAAAACTAACCCATAATTTTGTTCCAGGGTACTTTTGGCACATCACAGATCTTCATTATGACCCGTTTCACAACTCCCAGGAGTTACATAGAGGTACTTTATGAAGCGTATTCCGTTGTTTTATGCTGATGACTTTATTATTTTTGCTCACTGACATAATATAACGCTATGAACAACATTCATAAAACATATGACAGTGAACGAAATTGTGAATTATTTCGAGTTATTCAGACGAATGTCAGCCTTGTGTGTTTTATTATTGTGCATAATATTCCTGAATTATTTATTGGTTGTTGGATGTTTGATGAATGGGGGTAATTAGGGAGACTAATTAAATCATGAATGTGTCATATTGGCATTTGTTTTATTTGTATAACTTAATTCGGAAATTTTGCACAAGAGAAAAGAATTTGAAATCATATTTTTACTTTTCAAAACACCATTTATTATGACAAAATGACTAAATTTTACTGATAAAGTCAATTGAGTTGGCAAATAATCGACGTAACCTTATTGCCATACAAATTCTACTAGAAGCCTCGTTTTGACTGTTCATAAAATAATGACAATTGATTAGTAGTGTCTACACTCGTTTTCCAACTAAACCAATTCATGCTATAAACTTCCTTCTTATTGACCAGGTTGCCGCCACAACCGCGGGAACAATGAACACAGTCACCGGAACGGGCGACATCGAGACCACACGTGCGACAGTTCCTGGCCTCTGATACAGAGTGCCGCCGCTCTCATGGCGGAGCGACATCCTGACACCCTGGAGTTTGTTCTGTGGACTGGGTATGTGTAGCTGTAGCACTATATATTTTTTTCGGCATGGCATCTCGCAGGTCTCTTACGAGGTTGTCGGCTGATTAAACGGACTTTTCGGTGGTGCTTTAAAATTAAGGTCTCCAGGCCGAACTGAAAATTTAAATACTACGCGATTACATGCTAAGGGCTACCCTGTGGGCAACAGACCTCGGCTTAGGGCGTCGCTGTGAGGATCAGTAAGGGGACAAGCTTTTTTTCCACGATGGGAAATCATCAAATGACTTCTTCCGCACTGTACTAGATCGATGCTTGATTATTAAGGGACGAATTAAAACCTACAGGCTCAGTGGCCCTGCCTCGCTCGAGAGAGAGTTGGAGGGATCTGGTTTGCCTCTATGTCAGCAAAATTTTATAATAAACTTTTCTCCACCAGAGATATTCTGTCCTCTTCAATGGAGCACCTAAGCGAGGATATAAAGCTGGAAGCCGTGAGGAACGTCACAGATATCCTGAGCAGGACGTTCAGCAGTCAGTTCGTGTTTCCAGCGTTGGGACATAACGACCCTGCTCCTTCGAAGAGGCTAGTTGACATGTGGATGCAGTGGTTACCCACAGAAGCATTACAGACTTTTGAAACTAGTAAGTTCTTATAACTCCTCCTCATTTGTGTAAGTGTGAAATATGAGAGTTGAAAAACTATTGAATCTGTGTGTCTAAAAGCTAATTCATCTTAGTATTCTTTAAGCATGATTGGTGTATTATATAATAATATATAGAGTGAAAGGGACATTGATTTTAGGACATATACCATAGATCCAATACAATATATGAATAATTGTAAAACACCCTATTGTTATAATTCTTCGTCAGCTCCCGTCAGCTAAAGCACACTGCAGAGCAGTTGATTGTTATTTATGCAGCGACGAAAAATGTCATCTCTCGCTGATCTAGAATCTAATTACTGAATTCATAGCACCATGTTCTGCGTCCTTTTTGTACTTTTCACCGTGTTCAGATATTTATTTATTTTGTTTTTTTCTTAGATCACCCTTTTTTGATTGTCGTTAACAGAGAATTCTCTAAAGGTACTTCCAACTAAATCTATTTGCCAAATCTATGACACTGATGTGAAATTTGTTCCCAGGTGGATATTACACGATAGAACAATCTCATAGCCGGTTGAGGATCGTGGTGCTGAACAGCGTGCTGTGGGCAGGCGGTGCTGCCAGGACTGACGGTCCTCACAGAGGCAGGCAACAGTGGGAGTGGCTAGAGCAGGTCCTCAGCAAAGCTAGGAGAAGAAATGAAATGGTAAGATTTTTGAATATTATTATCGGAAGTCATATAGGTAATTAATGATGACGTTAGCATATAATATACAAAATTTCAACAACAGTCGGAGTATCCTTCCTTTTCAATGGAGCCTGTCTCTCATACCTCCACAATAGTATGATGTCAATTTTTTTTACGGCTTGTTATAATAGCTCTTTTAAAATATTTGCCTACTATAAAAATAATTATTTGTCCTAAATTTTTAAATTTCGATTTTCACTATTTTGGCCAAAAAATAATGATGGAATATCTTTATCTTGATCCCGAGAGCTTTTGAAGTCGAATCACAATTTCTGTTTTTCCGAGTATCTGCAATCTTGAAAATCCGCTTCTCTCCCAAGGTGTACTTAGTTGCCCACGCTGGCCCAGGAGTGGAAGAACGGCACAATGCAGGCAGTTCTTCAGCGGCAGGCGGGGGGGAGCTGACTCCTACTGCCAACGCGCACCTGGTGCACGTCATCCGGGCATTCAGCGATGTAATCGCTGGACAGTTCTACGGTCATCGTCACGCTGACACATTCAGACTTATTTATAGTGAAGGTTAGTGGAACTATAAATAGTTTATCGTCATATTCAAGGTCACAATGATCACAAGAACTAGCTGATTGGCAATAAGAATACGGGTTGGAAAGGACCTCGTTACGAGAACTTTTCCCATGGATTCAGAGCTTGATTTTTCGACGGAGAAAAGGAATCAGGTGTTCCATACAAAAGTAAGAAGTTACGAAAAAGAAAAAATTGTATGGAACAACATATTTTGTTTTACTACTGACGAAATGTTAGCACTGGTAATCCTAGAATCATGTATACAGTCCATGGTAATAGTTTTCGTAACGATGGTGTTTTCCATCCCGTCAAATAAATTGTTGTGGTAATTATTAGTAAAAATTATAAGGTCTATTTACACCCAAAACTAAGAACTACTGACACAAGGATAAATTACAAAAGACCATACATAATTATATGTAAAATAACCATACTTTAGCAACTCTCAGTAAAGTTTTTAGTGCAAGTGGATCTTATACCTACTTTATAAATAGCCAATGAAGAAACCAATCAATAAGAACAACGGAAAATTAATTAAGACACGTCTGTTGGATCGGTAATCTCGGACAGGAAGAGAGCACTGTCCATCTTCGTACGTACGTAAGGGAAGTGTGCGGCTTTCAATAAAGGGACCGCCTCCCCTTGCTTCCCCAGAGTATCGTTGAAGGTCTAAGGGATTATGAGGATTGATATCATTATCTACCTTGTGGGTTAATAGAAATAAATTGCTATTACGCATCTGTAGGCGTCCTTGAGTTTATGGCAATTTCTCTTTGTGGTCGTTTAGTGGACCTTTGAGACTTACTCAGTAGGTTCTAGTTTTGGGTCGGGAAAATTAAAAAGTTGTCGACATGAAAAGATGGATATCGGTCTATTATTGTCCCACTATAGGGCAAAGGCCTCTTATTATACGGAGAAAGTATAACTAGCATTGATCACTACGCTTGCTAAAGACGGATTGGCAGTTTCAGACTTATATTTTATTATTAGCTTTTGTTCACGTAAATGTCGGTTATCGCGAACGGAGATGAAGTCGCGGGATAAAAAGTTGCCTTTCTTTGTGGAAATCAAACTTACCCCGTACCAAAATTCATTGGAATCGATTCAGTGGTTTAAGGCTCAAGCAGACCGGATGCGTAGACGTGCACGTGCACGTAGACGTGCAGGTACCACTGAGTTGTAATGCATGAAACTGTATGTGACAGGACACACCGCTTGCGTAACGTAGACGTGCACACGCATACGCAAGCGGTGTGTCCTGTGACATACAATTTCATACACTACAACTCAGTGGTACGTGCACGTCTACGCATACACGTCCGGTCTGCTGGAGCCTTTAGCTGTGAAAGTGTAACAGACATTAGTATGGATAAGTTCAGGTTTTCTCACGATGTTTTCCTTCACCAATCTCAGTGATATTCCAAGATAAAATTAGAACGTATATATGAATTCAAAACATCACGTGTTATATATTTATATATGAAACAGCAATATCCACATTAGTGCTTACTCGTGCGTATTTACAAGCATTTGTTAGTCAAGAAAACAGAACATTTTATTATACATTTATTATAATGCCTACTTGAGTTTATTTATAAAACGTAATATAGAAATCTTCTTTGATTCAATAAAATCACGAAAAACAGTTCCACAAATAATGTTATTTTACTTCCCTTAAATAATATTGAAACAACTATCCCCTTTGACGTATAAAAGAGTACGTGAAATAACATTGCCTCGAGTTACCATCGCCGTTTGTGCTACAATAGATATGAATAATAAAACCTGGGCGTTCTTTGTATCGTAAAAAATATTATGATGTTATTTATCTTTTTCCTATCTGTTGAAGCTTTTCATAACCTTCCCTCAGTGCTTTACGAATCTAGGGCATCGAGTCCATTTTTGAAAGCTCTTTGTTGTGTAGAGAACGGAAAAGCTGAATTGTAAGATTAGTGACTGTTAAGCGGTGCGCAAACGTAGACACTTTTGTGTCTTGTGTCTGATTCAGGCAACTGTCAACTAGCAGTTTTAAGACCTAAACGAGGCCAATGACAGGTTGCTTAATTCTGCTCGAACAAAGTTTAGGTAATGAGTTAATCAACACGAAAAGAAGAAGAGAACCAGCAGTGAATTATTTTTTTCAAACAACTTATAGGCAGACGCAGCTTACCTGTTGCTTCCACCTAACATACATTAATAGTCGATCATAAAAGTGTTCGATGTTAGTAACATTGAAAAGTTTGGAAAACACAAGCAACAATAATGTCTGTCTGTTTGTATGGGTCTGATTGTAGGTTTTTGTGAGTATTTATGCTTGTAAACGCATCCACGATCCAAAAAAATAAAAATTATACGTTTCCATAAAAAGTGTAATAAGTTTAAAAACCTTGTTACACATAAAATGGCGAAATGTATCCAGTGGTAGCGTCACCGAACACAGCAACAGCGTAGTATTCTGTGTCGGCAACAAAAAGTGTCTATGTGTATGCAGGGCTTCACAATACGTCTTACAAATAGAGGTACAATACATTAGAGCTATTGTTATATTATCGATATCTAGAAATTGACAAGTTCAATCTGATAACAGGCCAACCTGAAGAAATCTTCAGCTCCGATTTACTTACAAATACAACTGTTCTTTCTAATTGAATCTTGGATATCATGATCTGATAGGAAAATATTACGAAAAATGCTGTACTTATATTCATACAACATTATAATTAGTATATGCGAAACATTACAATTAGTTTGTTCAGAATGAGTAACTGAACCGATTCCAATAATTTTATACCATGTTATACTTTGTCCCAAAAAATTTAAAGTTTGATGGAAAATATTATCACCGCTTAATTATAATACAATCGCCGTGCGATTAGGTACCTGCTGCCAAAGTATTATCAATGAGCGCAAGACGCGCTGCAAGATGCGCTGCGCCGCGCGGTGAGCATGTTTTTGTACGGACAATCAGGTAACATAACAAGCTTATAACTTTATGATTTTTCATGGTGTAGTTTTGAAATATATAATGCAGATTCTTTACATAACAATACTAGACAAGTGTTTCGGGTTTCGCGTATACTAATGATAATGTTGTATACCTATCCAACTTGAGCAAGCGTGGTGATCAATGCTCGTGTCTTCTCAAGTGGCAGTTGCCAAGCGATCGACTGCTGCGCTGCGTGTGTCGCGGGTTGGATTCCCACTCGGAACAATTATTTGTATGACCTACATTTAGTTGTTCCGGGTCTAGCTGTTTGTGTATGTGAGATATTCCAAGTGTGGGGAATCGTCTTTAAAAAATAAATAAATAAGGTTGATGCATAGTTGGTAGATACTGTTTTATTTCTTTTCCAGTCTAATCTTATTTTAGTCCTACTTTTGTCTACTGTAAAACTTGATGTAATTAAGCCAATACTTATACAAAACATGAGAATGCTATTTAATTTGTGGAATATTGAAGGTGAAAGCTGATTCCAATATTTTGCTCACAGGTCGACCAGTATCTTGGGCATTGTTGGCCCCTTCGGTCACTCCAAGAGGTGCTGGCAGTACTTCAAACCCAGGATTAAGACTTTATAAATTCGACTCTAATACCGGAAAGGTAAGGTTTGATTTAGTTTGAGATAATTATTAACAGATTACGTCCAACTGTTTCAAATAACTACGTTCAAAGAGTTCAAATGAACTATTCTTTGAATTGTTCTGCAGAAAAACTGTTGGTTTATTAACAAAAAAATCTCTATTTCATTCAGTTTGATTTTTTTTTCTAAAGAATGTGGAGGTTTTTAATAATTACTGAATACCTTTTTTTTGTTTTTGGTCATATCTTTACTGTATATATCTTAACTTACAGTTTTATAATCATTGTTTTATATTCACTTTCATTGGTTCCACATATGGACGCAACGAGAATGTTGTAACCAGAATATTGTAAAAACCAAATTTAAAACAGTGTCCACGGACACTGTTTTAAATTTGTTTTTTTTTTTGAAACTGCACGCAGTTTCTTGCTCATTCTTCTCCATAGAGATCCACCTACATTTTGAAAGCTTCAACTTTCTGTCGAAAAAAAAAAAAAGAAAAATGATCTAATTGAAATTAATACTTTGACTTTTCTGCAGGTTTTGGATTACACGCAGTATTACTTAGATGTAAATAACATAAGAGGGGAGGCCCTCTGGGCGATAGAGTACAATCTAACTCAATACTATGGACTAAGAGAAGTGAGTCCGGCATCTCTTGACGCCTTGGCTGAGAGGATACGGAATCACCATGACCGAGGTGTTTTTGCTAAGTGAGTCACTTTTTTTTAAAACGCTGCATATTTTTTTTCCAGCAGATGATGAAAATGAAGTACTAATCTTTTTTTTTGGTTATTTAAATTATTTACTGTTCATCTTTTGAGAGGTAAATTTCGTGGCGCAAAAGATGCGCCGTAAAAAAACTTACTCATGAATTAATAGGTGATTTAATATAGACCAACTTTGGATAGACCAACAAATATGTCTATTTCCCCACAAAATTAAGGTAAATTAATTCTAACAATATTCACGAGTGAGAGATTTGAAATCAGCCTGTATATTATCTTCTATTTTATTATTCATATCAGAAAACAATTTAATCAATAATAAAAAATATTATTTTAAGTTTGAAATCATCAATCCGCCTTATGCAAGCGTGGTGATCAATGATCTTGCCTTCTCTTTATAAGAAGAGGCATTTGCTATGCAGTGGGACAATAATAGGCTGGTATTATTATTTAAGGATAATTTTAAAAGTATTATAATATTTATCCAGGTACCTAACAGCACTTCGAGTCCGACATGCAGCAGATGTCGCAGAATGTGACTCAGCGTGTGTACACGTCCACTTCTGTGCAATAACGCGCGCCGACTACCACGAGTTTCGCGCTTGTGTCCGCAACCCCGCGTCGGCGCTAGCGTCGCGCGCCGCCCACAACTCAGCCGCCATATTACTTTACGCCATCTTGATTTTACTAAAATCGTAATATTTTATGCTTCTGTGTTCCCCAAATTGCCTTTTTGTCTGCAGTAGTATCAGTGTTCCGTTTTACATTCCTTCTTTACGAGTATTAATATTATAAAGAAGAAAGATTTTTTGTTTGTTTGCACCGAATAAGCTCCGAAACTACTTGACCGATTTTAAACATTTTTATACCAATAGATAGCTCCATTTTTCTTGAGTAACATGCCTATGTTATTCAGGAATAATGTAAATATACTGCATGTTATATAAAGTATATAAAATCACGCTACGACCTACGGGAGCGGAGCAGTAACCAATCGGGAGTTCGCTAGTAATTAATATTCCAAGATAAAACAGTCTGTACATATTTAATCATTGTATTCATTTCTCTTACAAATATTAGTTGGACTAATAATATTTATGACAAACTTCTCATTAATCAAAACAGTAATTTTCCTAAATCATTTTACTTTCAAAGTGACAAGATTAATTGGAAAACTTAGCTAAGGGTTATCATTTGTTTCACCTGAAAACATTGTTTCTTGATTATTGTAAAATACATTAATAAACGCTTTAATTTATATAAAAGTAAAAAATGGATTATAAATCATAATTATTGAGTGTAATTAGAAAATTGTTTATTGTGATCTTCGTCGCTAATTTGATTGTGATAATTGACATTTTTGTATATAATGATAAGTGAACTGAATCTGTGTAAGTAAATGAAATTAAAACATTTGAAGAAAAAACTTTCTTTTTCTTCTTCCTGACTCTAGTCTAAAGTCCCCGTCACGAGAAGCTATAATTTTGTGTAAACAAAGAATTTCTACCTCAAAGTAACATACGTGTAATGTGAACTAATTTCACTTGGTCGGGTTATACAAAGTTTAGCGATATCACTGTCGTCTAATGTTTTGTGATGCTGGAACGAGTCTGCCTCATGGAGCGTAAACATTTTTGAAGTAAGTTCACTCTGGTTTCGGATGCGTCTCAGTTTATTTCTGTTGTTTTCGCGGATTAGAATATATTGCCGATTTTGTTATTTCTAATCAGTTAAAAATTGTTGTTTTTGTTAATTATAGTATTATTGTAATTTTTTTACTACCTACCCATAAGGTTATGAGCCCTTAAATGTTTGTTTGCATAATTTATAGCTTCTCGTGACGGGAACTTTAGGTCAGAGGTGACAAAGGCAAAGTTGACGCTGGAGTGAGCTTACCCAGAAGAAGCCTGTTCACTCTAACTTTGAAGAAATTAGGGTTGAATGCGTTTGGAAATACAAACGCAGGTAGAGAGTTCCACTTGTTTGCAGTGCTCATTACATAATACGTACGGAAACGCTTAGTGCGAATTCTTGGAATGGCAACAAGGTAAGAACCATCTTTACCTTGTTACCATTCCACGATTTCGCAAATTACCAAATTTGCACAACGTCTATATGTCTGATGGTGAAAGGAGGCCGGTGGGATGAGGTCGTGGAGTTCTAGGGCACACTCACCGAAGTACAGCCTGTAGAAAACCGAGAAGCGGGCAACCTTGCGGTGATGAGCCAAGCTGTGAAGCTTGACATCCACCAGTTTTATGTCTCCAATGAGCCTCTTAGCTCTGCGTTCCATCTAGTCAAGTAACCATCCAAATATAACCATCACGTCTGTATTCCCCGAAGGGTTAGGCAGAGGTGACCTAAATATACCGGCGAACTGTGGGTGTACATTGGTACACCCACAGTTCGCCGGTATATTTAGGTCCCATGTAATAGGGGGCGAGCCTATTGCCATTAACCGGGCACAAATCCAAACTCCGAGCTGCTACTGAGAATTTCATAGAAAAACCCAATAACACTTTTTGCTCGACCTGGGAATCGAACCCGGGACCCCTTGCACAGCAGTCGCACTTGCGACCACGAGACCAACGGGGCAGTTAGTCAAGTACTACCATTTTTTATTCACCATCCATAAAGCCATTGGTGCTTGAGGTTGAATCAGCTAAAAGAAGCTTCTCTTAGTTGATTCAACCTCAAGTAAAAATGGCAAATAAAATATAATGTAAGAGTAACTTGGGATATAAGATCAACAAATTGAAATACGATTGGTATTTTCTTACAAAATGAATAGGTAATTTTGACTTTATCATTCCATCCATTATGTTATGTTTTCTCTTTTCTCCGTTCAGTTTCTCTTTCAATTTGTTCAGATATTAATTTGGAAATGTATATACCGTCCATTACGAACGAAAATTTCATTAATACTGCTGTACAATCCAATTAAATTTTAGCCAACTCTTCATACAATACTTGTCATTATCCTCAGATCAAATCAGCTTAATTTAATTCGCCGCCTTTTATATCCATAAACGAATTCCTTTAATAAATACGGCATTCGATAACAAAAGCACAAAAGCTGAAAGTCATCCTATAAACGAATACTAAAGGTAGAACAACCCTACCCATTGTTATAAACGAGCCTACAAAAATATTCGCATATCTATAAATACGTACATTATTGGGTCGAATATCCGGGCAATAACCGATCTTAACATTCATATCCTCGTATCCATATGAATATATTTCTAAGGGCCGTCCTAGTATTACTAATCTTTAAGGGCGGCCCTAAAACGACCAAGAAAAATGGGTCATTTCTACCTTTCCTTGAAAGGTTTAACATCCAGTGTAAACTGACCTGTATTTACACTGGTGTTGTTTTGTAATGGAGACCAGTGTAAATTGGTGTGGAATGCGTAGTTTATGCCGTATGAATACATCTCGATGTATGGAAGGGTGAAGTTCGCGTAGAAAAAGTGGTAAAATGGTAGTAAGCATTTATGTGTTGAGAAGGAGGGTTTGAAAAGGAGGCGTTAGTTCGATGCCCCTTTGTCGTGTTGACTGACATTTGATGCGTATAATAATGAGTATATTGTGCGTTACACGTGGACCTACTTATTCTTATTTGCCCCCGCTTTTGTAGAAAAAAGTAGTTAGCTCAAATGGCTTGTGACGTCATACGCATATACTCGTACATTGGCCACTGGGTAAAAGTCTCAAAGTCAGAAAGAGGTCACGACCTGGTTACAGGTGGCGCAAGAAACTAATATCTGGAAGGACTTGGAGGAGGCCTCTGCCTAGCAGTGGTATAAGCCTGCCGCACTATTCCAACTGCAACTTCTAAAAGCCAGAATCAACAGTAGAGATCGCTAGAACACAGTACAGTAAAGGCTAGCAAAAAAAGTAGGTAGCTTAATAGTAAAGGCTTGAGTGGTGATCAAATGGGTTCATTGCCCCAGGCCACCCATCTTAACCCAGCGGTAAGATGTTAGTTTAACACATCTTAAAATAAAGCAATTTATTTTATTATTGATTCATGTTAAGAATAACTTGTATACCAGTACACTAGTGTATAGTATACTAGTGTACTTCCTTTGACGAGGATGAAAACTGCATAAAGAAAAACTGTACAGAAGAATTTACATCTATACTAATATTATAAAGAGAAAAGAATTTGTTGGTTTGTTTGTACCAAATAAGCTCCAAAACTTCTGGACCGATTTTAACTATTTTTCACCATTTGATAGCTATATTATTCCTAAGTAAAATATGCTGTATAAAATCACGATACGACCTACGGGAGTGGAGCAGTAATTAAAAACGTAACTTAATGCGAGTGAAGTCACGGGCGGGTCTCTAGTAGGTATATAAAGTGTGTTAAAAAAGGATTGCCACATATAATTTGTTCCTGTATTATTTGCGACTCTATAAAATGCGTGGGTAATATACAGGTTGACTTTTTACTACCGATGTTTCAGGGGCTGAAAGTACTCATGAATACGAATAACTTTTATTACGGAACCAACTTTGAAACATGATAAAATAATCAGCTGTTTCCTACAACAACGAACTAGGTGCAACGTAATCAAAATGTATGGAACAGCTGTTTCTTTTTAACACGCTTTTATTAGGTCGACCAGTATGTATGTAACTATGTAATCAAATCTAAGAAAACTAATTTAACCATCTTCTAAAGATCGTAGCGTTATAAAATTGGCAGTTGTATGTGATTTTGATAACAATACAATAACATGGTACTGTCGAGCTGATCTGATGATGGAGCCGGAAGGTATGAACTAGAACTTCATGTTGGATAATCGTATCATAGCCGTGTTTGGACGTATTAGAAAGGTCTTGTAATGAACTTTGACCACGATTAAAAGCTAAAGCGTGTTTTTTAGTGTTTTTTAAACTATTAATTTATTACTTCATAGTTGGTCATGTGTTAAAAGTTAATTTATGAGTATTTTCACCCCCTAAATAGTAGTGACTATTGTAGTCGACCTGGGAATCGAACCCACGACCTCTAGCGTAGTAGTCGTGCTTGGAACCACTAGGCTATCGAGGCAGTTAATAAGTAGTAAGTAAGAAAAATAAAACATTAATTTCGTTTTCTCAGTTTTTCTATAATTGACTTATGAATGTTAACTGACAAAGGAACTATGCTACCGTTATATCTGGTTTCCTTATTAACTTTGCTCAAGAATAAAATACAGTACAAAGTATAATTTTCCTCAAGCTTGTTCGCAATTTAATTAAAACTCATAAATAAGTTTAGGAATTAATTTTAGAATTTTATTACTGTTCGTAATAATCTAATGCAAGTATAAATAAACTATAACGATAGAAATATGTTATTTATACCAAGAATATAAAGCTGAAAAGTTTTTTTTTTGTTTGAACGCGCTAATCTCCAAAACTACTGGTCCGATTATGAAAATTCTTATGATAATAGGAAGCTACGTTATTTCTAAATCTATGGCCTTTGTTTTTCTAAAAGAAATATTGGGATCCATAAGAAAATTCAAAGCTATTTTTTCCATTAAACCTTAAGACCGTAAGACCTTTTAATTTAAAAAGAAATTGGCCATTTAGTTGAAACTATATTTCTGTTCCAAAAGAAATTCACTGGTCACTCTTGCAATCATTTTTTTTTACAAAACCATGGGCATGAAAATACTTTACGAATTTATTCAAGCAACATACTTTATACTAGGCACTTGAAATTAATCACACATGGCTTAATTTATTGATTCTATGCTCAACTTGTAAAGAAAACGGATCGTAAAAATAGTATAATCAACAAGTTAGTACTTAGGTCGTAAAAGGTGACTAAGGATCGGTCTACACCAAAGCGTGGTGCCACGCGACGCTGCATGAACTTTATAAGATAGTCGGCTTCTTTCGAGTGTCATTGCGTCTTTGACTACTGCTCCGCTCCCGTACGACATAGCGTGATGTTATGTAGCCTATTTTACTCAGGAATAATGTAGCTATCCATTGTTTTTTTTTTAATCGTTCTAGTAGTTTCGGATCTTATTCGGTACAAACAATAAAACAAACAAAAAAAAATCTTTCCTTTTTATAAATTAGTATAGAAGTATCGACACAATACCTATCGAACAGCGTCGCATCACGTCACGTTTCGATGTGAACTTACCCTAAAGAATAGTGTCTAGTATACTGTTACTAGTGCTGTCATCTATTCTGATAATAAAATATGCTTGTATTATCGTTATCTGTCTACTAATCATTATAAATATACCTGAGACAAAGGCTAGTTGCTGGAGTTACGATAATAAGAAGAAACTGAAGAGTCAAGCTAAAGTTTAGCCTCATATCCTACTTTCTACTATCCTATCTATATAAGCGCAAAACTCGAGAACAACTGGATTGATTTGGCTGATTCTTTTTTTGTTGTATTCGTCGTTTCCCGGACAAGGTTTATAAGTAAGAAAATTTTTAGAAACTCCACTGGATAACATGGAAATCAGCACCCGTGCGAAGCCAGGGCGGCTCAGTAGTCCTACTATAATATTATAAATACGAAAATTTCCGAGGGTGGATGGATATTTTTTACTCGTTCATGCTTAAACGGCTGAACGGATCTGGATGAAATTGCAATGAGATAGATTGTAATGAGGACACATAGGATGCTTTTTATTCCGGAAAATTTTACGGTTTCTGTGGGATTAGTATCAAAGACGCGGACGAAGTCGCGGGTAGTAGCTAGTCATAGTTAAGATAATTCCTAATTAGTAACTACGTGTATGTGACATGGTTAAGGAAAACACCGTGAGGAAACCAGGACTTAATAATAATTAATATAAGTCTGAATTCGCCAATCCGCCTTGAGCAAGCGAGGTGATCAATACTCGTGCCTTCTCTGAATGGGGAAGGCCTTTGCCCTGCAATGGAACTAAGGAAACATTTCTCCATTCTTCATAAAGAGGTTAAGCTAGCTTATTTTTTTTTTGTTATCCTACTACTATTATAAAGGCGAAAGTTTGTATGTATGGATGTATGTATGGATGTTTGTTACTCTTTCACGCTTAAACGGCTGAATGGATCTGGATGAAATTTGGCACAAAGATAGATTATAGTCTGGAATAACACATAGGCTACTTTTTATCCCGGGAAAATGTACGGTACCCGTAGGATAACACATCAACTGTGACGCGGACGAAGTCGCGGGCAGAAGCTAGTTAAAGATAATGTCTGGCAGTACTGAACCGATTTTATTTTCATTAATAGAAAAATACATTATTGCTGAAGTCATATTTTCTGGTGTATTTGACTTCCACGCAGACAGAGTCGAGGGCAGAAGCTAGTGAAAATTCATTAAATTAATAATAAATAAATAAATAAATATCTTGGGACAACTCACACACGGCTATCTGATCCCAAGCTAAGCAGAGTTTGTGTTATGGTAACCAGACAACTGATATACATACTTATATAATTTATAAATACGTACATATTATAGATAAATCATACCCAGACACAGAACAAACAATCATGCTCATCACACAAAGTTTGTCCTGGGTGGGAATCGAACCCACGACCTCCGGCTAAGCAGTCTGGGCCACTAACCTCTAGACCAACAGGCCCATAATAAAAATACTCTGTTTTTTAAATTAATATAAAACGCTGGATGCAGTCCAATGCCAACCGGTCCTTTTGGATATCTATAAGAGAGACCTACGTCCTGGAGTTGACATCCTACTCCTGATATGATGATAATGATAATGATGATGAAATACTCCAAAATAATAAAAAAACCTTGAACCCTTATAATGTTTCAACTTCCATATTCATAACGTTACTTCAAAAAGTGACCTCACCATTTTTGTAATTTAATTCTTCTCAAAAATAATGAGATTTAGGCCCCAGGAACTGGTTGGGCCACTGGAATCCACGTGCAATTAAATTAGGTGCCTAATGATCTAAGAAAAGGAGATTTGTTAAGGTCTAGTAATTTTGCTAACCTTACATAAAAAGGGCAAGAAACATCGTAAAAACTTAGTGTTTATAGCAACGAAGTTGAGAATGTTTATGAAGAGTTTTAGAACAACAATGCTAAATGAGATATTCTAAAACAATCGTACGTGCAAGATTATTTATACTAGCCCTGCAGATTCAGTTACATCTTCACACACATCACTGACATCGGTAACCATGTCAGATGCCCTTGAGGTGGTTTAGAAAGTCTGACACTAGGGTGTGTGGGGTGATGGGGTCACTGAGGGCCGATGCCTGCCGGGGCTGCGGGTTGTTCGAAAGAGATACCGCGCCCCCGGAACGCAAAGGGCACATGAAGGAACATAGACGGGTTTTGGTCAGTAAAAGTCTGACACTCCCTCCCGCCCCGCCTAGGCCGGGGGAAATTATTTGATGATATTCCGTCTTTAAAAAAAAAAAAAAGGGTGTGTGGGGTCGTTAGATCTTACTGCCCACACGATAAAGAAGAAGAAGTTATGTCTTCAGTGGTTCCTGAGATTAGCGCGATGAACAAATAAACTTTAACTCTGCAGCCTTATAATATTAGTAAAGATTCAACTCCTGTTTTCATCAGCGATACAGATCGTATAAAAAATTTGAAACTGACTTCTAATGTAAATAAATAAGTAGAAAATATATTATCTTTACAAATTCCCTTAGATCACATATTTTATTTTTTTGTTATTTTTAGGAACTATGTTTGTGTGTACATATGAGTAAAAGATGTATCATTAACATAACACTGTTTTAACCTACAGACACAATAACAATTCTAATTATAACAGCCAAAGATCTCAACCGAAACCAACAGAAGAAAACATCATTAGCTGTTTTTGTAAACCCTTTCCAACCCTTGCCAAAACACAACCGTATAATGTATAAAAGCCATATCATTGAAGATTAAATTAATAAGGAATCGTCTTCATTAACCGTATAATACCGTGGTTTACGCAAATCTGACCTCAACTTAAAAAAAAAACACAAACCGTAATTTAGAAATTCTCCGACAATTCTAAAGCTTTCCCTAAAATGTCCCTTAAGAATTCCACTTGACAATTATTTTTTTTACATTATTGTCGTACAATGTAAACGGTAGGCGGGAAAAAGGAAAAGATAATATAAAGCTAAAGATGTGGGGATTAAACGTTCGTTAAATTCTCTGATTATTTTTTGACTGAGTCATGAAATATATTTTTATGTCGCAGATGGTTATTACCATTACCAAATTGCTGATCAGGAATGGTAGTAACGTTATTTTGTGATTGTTTTGTCAGATGTACGTTTAGGTTAATTTATGTTTCGTAATTTCGATACTCGTTTCCGATAAATTGTTTATTTAGATTGAAGGCTTTTTTTAATTTGAATGATTGTCGTAAAAAATTAATCAAGATATCGTGTTTGCAATTCGACATCCGAATTAAGGCATCTTGTTGTTTTATCGAGAACTAATGATTTTTTAATGACTTTACTCACAAACCATGTACTAATATGCGTAATCTATGCATTCAAAAAAACACTATATTGCTATTGAACTGTTTCAAGTTATAATTTCGGAACGTGTCGCAGTTTTAAAAAGTGCGAGCAGTCTTGCGTCACGGGTGCATTGACCTTTACTTGTTAGCCTAAATATATTTTCCTACTGTGCCCGGAGACCGTATTCATTATGACTAACTATTACTTAGACGTAAACCACTGATCAACAGACATAACTTTCAAACCAATAAACACATGAACAATGAACAGATAAATACAATAAATAAAATTGACGACACGGTTGGCGTAATGGCTGAGCGATTGGTTACTACGCTGCGTGTCGATTCCCGTACGGTACAAAAATTTGTACGGCTGTATGATAGTTGTTCCGAGTTTGGCTGTTTGTGTACGTGAGTTTAAATGCGTGTAAACGCACCCACGGTACAGGAGAAATTCGTAGTGTGGGGCAAATAGTTAACTAGAAAAAAAGTATTTATTTAAACTTAATGCAACAAAAAAAGTGGAAAGACAGACTTAATACCATAGATATTCTCTACTAGGCAACCAAAGGTGGTGAAGAGATAACTTGACTGGTCCTAATTCAAATAGCTAGGCTACTTATTTAAAACAACAACTATTTAACATTCCCCAACCCTAAAATGAAGTCCAAAATTTACTATTTAAACATCTCAGATTCTTTGCAAAAGTTTTCATAAAATATAGCTCAGATTTACACTATCATAACTTGGGGAATGTCTAGAATAACTTGTCTTGCAGCAGAATGCAGTACGTTGGATCCTCTATTGTGCCGGCAATGACCTCTAGAGGTCTTTTGACGATATTTCATGTTGCCTGGCATTTTCATCGGAGCTCAGCTGAGCTATTTCAGCTATCTTTTTATTTGTGCGCTGTTGTTTAGTTTGACCTAGAATGTGATAGTTTTAAGGTTGGATCTTGCTTGAGACAAATTCAGGTTTTAAATCTTTGGCTTGGTGTTTTGGGTTCTTTGTGAAATACACTAATAATTAATTGTAACAAAATTGTTTTTTACAATTACATTTAAATTATTTTGAATTAGACTTAAATTACGACATTGTAATTTCAATTTAAATAAAATGTTATCATTGTGACATTTTAAAATAGCAAATATATAATAGCAATAGCAATATAATAGCATAAATAGCAAAACATGTAGCCATGTAAAAGATTAGCGATGCATATTGTTTTTTAATGTGTACTGTAACCAATTCCTAAAAATAGTGGTTTATTCCTTCCTCATACAAATCATATCAAATCAACGATAGAAATGTGTTATACATTTAAGATTTTATATAGTCACAACTATAAGTTTAAAATACAAAACCCTATACGGAAATAAATCAAGATTATCCTCATTCAAAACCGCACATTAGTACCGTTAGTACAACTTACCTTTAGAACGCACACATGCACGCCGATCGAACTTAAAAAATCTCACGCAACACAAAAATACTTTTCCGTCAGCCTGTTTGAAGGTATGCAATAAAGTCGAATATAGGTTGGCGGGGCCAAAAGCCTGCTTCATTTGTTTACTTTTCCAGTCACGGGGCAAGACCGCAGTGGTCGGACATAAAATCAAATTAGCCCACTAATAAACCAAAAGCAATTCGCTTTTACCAGGCAATTTAATACGACCGAATTGTGGTGCACGCCCGCACTAACTTTTTTAGCGCAGTAGAATGGATTACTGGACGCGTGCCGGCTTTTTTCGTGGGTTCACATGCCAGTTTTGTAATTTTTGGTCTCTAGTGGAGCGATTTAGAAGTGGTGGAGCTGGGCGCTTTGTCGGTAAGACTGAATAATGATTAGTTGCTGGTATTTATGATATGTATGTGGTTGAAGTGTAGCAGATAAATAACAATATTTGTAGTTAAATATTTTTCAATACACTTCTTGTAATGTAACTCTTATTGCACTGCTTTTAGAAACAGGTACTGGGCCCAAAAATTAAAAGACGAAAGAAGAAAAAGAAGGGTCATAATGCGGTGTATTACGCACGGGTGTTTATGACATGACGTTACATTATCGCACTACTTCGATATTATCATGTCAAAAGACGTCGTATGTGACGCGTGAGCATTTATCATTACGCCCTCGGTGCGGTTACGGTTGCAATTCAGCCTCGGCTGCAACGACAAACTTACCTCACTTGTATCATAATGAACTATAACTTTTTACTAAGCGACATTTTGACATTTTTCATACTGTTGAACTGTCACCACAGAAAATTAACATTGTTTAATTTTGTATTTATTCAATGCGTTCAGCATGTTATAACTGTTTTCCAGCATTTTTTTTTTAATCTAGACTATTAACAGTCACTGCTGAACGTCACTTTCAAGAAATAAAGCATTTTAAGCATTATAGTAGTTTAATATCGAATTCTTATTAGCGTTACAAGTTCCACAAAAAAAAAAACCGAAAGCTATTTTCTTCTACATTTCAGACAGCAACAGAAAAACAAAATTATTTCCATTTCCAAACAATAAATAAATGAACGACGAAAATCAAATGATTACCTTGCAGTTAAACTGACATACAATGT
This sequence comes from Caradrina clavipalpis, assembly GCA_932526535.1. NCBI lineage: Eukaryota > Metazoa > Arthropoda > Insecta > Lepidoptera > Noctuidae > Caradrina > Caradrina clavipalpis. The sequence goes on from OW052096.1 coordinate 2,636,861, forward strand.
AATATGCAAATCTGATATCCCGTAAACAAACTGTAGTCAAAAGCGAAGTAAAAATTTACAAAAAAAAAAAAATACAACGCGGTATACTGGTCACGCGCGCATTTCCGGGATGCGGTATTTTTTTTTCTTTTTGTTAGAACATTTTATTCGTTGGAATGAGAACTTTTTTGTGTAAACTATACGAGGCAGCTGTATCGGTATTTATTACTTTACCTGGTATTTCAGTCTAACGTAATACGATGTTATTGGAAAACTCGTTATATTTTTAGTGCAGCATGTTTGACAATCCTGTGATGTTTTCTGAGAATAGTGTACTGTGTTGATACGGAATAGTGATCAGAAAATTTTATTCATCAAGAATTTTCATCAAAACGGTTACAAATGTTTTTTTTTGTTTCTCAGAAAAATCAGATCGTCAAAGTGTATGGATCTCTTGTTTTTTTCTCTCTCAGGATTTCAACGTTTGTCTTATAGTGAAAGTTGTTCAACATGATGAGTACCTATAATGATCCCGTAGGTTTTTGTTAAAAAATTAGCTTATAATACTGGTGCGTGTTGGAAATTGACAACTCTTATTATAGCCTGTAACGGGTAGATTTAATGCTATTTACCTACAGCCTAAAAACTACTTTGACTAATTTCTTTTTAAATCTTAAACCATATTTTTTTAGGTCGCGGTTTTTAATTAGTGCGCCAACCCTAATTAAACATTATCTCGTGAGGGCTCTTGTCCTTTTTTAGAATCTTCGCCCCAGAACTAGAATTTACTTCTGTAGCATGGGTGCGTTACACTCACATACAGCCATGTAATAACTAGATATAAACCACCAAGCAATATAACAAAAAACCAAGTTACTGAAATATTCAAATTACATTCAGAAACTTACCCCTCCATCGTTGCTAACCGCGTCACCATGCTCTCCTATTATTACATAAACCATGGATTTTGGAGCTAAAGTATTCCCAAAGCGGCTGATATTCGGGACTTCACAACCCATGTCACCCGACGTCGCCTGAGAATTCGTATTGTAATAATAACTTGGATATCTATGATAACTTACGACTGTCTGAAGCCCTTGTTAAACTATTTTTTGTGTCGGAATATCCATACATATAGAATATAAAAGTGAGTTTGTTTATTTATTTGTTTGCTTGCTAGCGTTTACTGGTGACTTCGTTCGTGTAAATTTCAGTTATCGTGAACGCAAACGAATTTGCAGAATCAAAAATGTAGCTAATTCCCTTTTTTGGATTTCAAACTGAAACCCTTTAAAATCAGTGGATTGGTTGTGAAAGCATAACAGATAGACAGGCAAAGTAACTTTCGCATAGAGAATATTAGTATAGAAATAATTCATTTATTACGCTTTCACGGCTAAACTACTAAACCGATTTTGATGAAATTTGTTACAGACTAAGCTTTAACCCCAAGAAAGGATATGCAATAAATTCAATGCAATAGCCCCACAGATCAAAATTTTGGAAAAAAGCTCATTGCACCTCCTAGGTTCCCCAATTTTGGAAGATAGTTTTTCACCATTCATTGACGAAAAAATCAGTCACTTCAATGATATTTCGGACAGACTTTCCAAAATTAACCTACATTCTGCATTTACCATATTAAGATATTGTTGTTTTGGCCCAAATTTCATGTATTACCTCCGATCTGCACCTATATGGAAGCAGCCACACCTTCTGGACAAAATTGACCAAATTATTAAAAATACAATGACTTCTGTTTTAAATGTGGCCCTGGATGACCGAGCGTGGCAACAAGCCACACTTCCCATTCGTTTTGGTGGTCTCGGCATCCGCAAAATTTCTAGTTGTAGTTTACCGGCGTTCTTGTCTTCTGTCCACAGCACCGATAAGTTAACTGCGAAGATCTTATCATCATCCATGGTTGACTTTGAAGTGCCGTGTTTGACCGAAGCGGTGAACGCCTGGGAAATAACTTGCCCGGAAACAGATCGACCCGTGAACCCATCTTCCCAGAGACAATGGGACGAGCCGCTCTGCAGGTTGGTACGGAATAATTTAATTAATACGTCCATAAATTCTGCTGAGCGCGCCCGCCTGCTGGCTGTGGGTGAGTGGGAGTCGGGTCTCTGGCTTCAGGCACTTCCGTCGCCCAACATAGGCACTATGTTGAGTGATTCTACATTCCGGCTCGCTACATGCCTGCGCCTGGGTGCACCTTGTGGGGCTCCGCACCGCTGTCAGTGCGGTGAAGCTGTCGACTGCCTCGGACACCATGGCCTGTCATGCAAAAAGAGCGCTGGCCGCATGGCACGGCACGCCAGCATTAATGACATCATCCGTCGTGCTCTTGTCTCCGCCGGAGTGCCAGCTGTTTTGGAGCCAGTTGGCCTGGCACGCGACGATGGGAAGAGACCAGATGGGATGACTATAATGCCTTGGAAGTTGGGTAGGCCTCTGGTGTGGGATGCTACATGCGTCGACACCCTTGCGCCATCCCATCTTCCTTGCACGACGTGTTGTGCTGGGGCGGCTGCGTCTGGTGCGGAAAATCTCAAACGGCGCAAATATATTAACCTTCATGAAAGTTATATGTTTGAGCCGTTTGGGGTTGAAACACTAGGGCCGTGGGGACCGAGCGCTCATCTAGTTTATCGCAATATCGCGAAGCGACTGGTCGATTCTTCACGTGACCAGAGGGCTGGCCTATTCTTTGGCCAAAGAATCAGCATTGCCATACAACGTGGCAATGCTGCCAGCCTTCTGGGCACATGTCCCATTGACAGCGATGCGGATGAGTTTTTTGATGCCCTATGACCTTACTTTTTATATTAACTGTACATACTTAGTTTGTAATTTAATTATTATTTAGTTTTAACTTTGTAGTTGAATTGTTATTAATAAATAAATATTTGTATGAAAAAAAAAAAAAAAGAAAGGATATTGGCAACTTTTTCATGTACTATTTCATCTGTATCCGCGATAACTGACATTCATACAAACGAAGTCGCGGCCAAAAGCTACTTCATTAATATAATGTTCGTAATATTATCATGTTTAGTTGGAAACGATTTTAATTAAGATTGTTGTCTTCAAGGGCGATATTAATAAATCACTGTCGTTTGAAAGCTCTATTTTAGGTCGTTGCTATCGTTTGATGTTGAATAAATGAAGAACTTTTGATCGTTTCGAATTATGAAAAAAGGCGCGAATCTGTGAAAGTTGTATATGAAGGGTTCTGTTCGCCAAAAATATTTACAATTTTTAATCAATCAATCAGTCTGTGATTTTTTTAATTCAATTATAATCATAATAGGTGGTTCATTTGTCAGACCTGTATATCTGCGACAGAATTATAGACAGTCGGACGGATAAGCCAGACTTTGTTTGTACCCATTAGGTGGTTCCGGAACCCAAAAATTCAGCCGAGCCGGACACTTGAATTTAAGATACATTTATACTTAATTCTCAAAAAATGTCCCAGTATTGAATCTATTTATCATTAACAGTCATGCTAAAATATTGTAGGTTCCGCGACAATGAGATCTCAGTGTTAAAACAAATAAAATAAAAGCAGCACTCTTTCACACAAACTCAAAACACACAACATAACAAACCATCACGCCTGTATTCCCCAAAGCGCTAGGCAGAGGTGTACCAATGGGATGGAATACATCAATGGGTTTTAGTCAGTAAGAGTCTGACACTCCCTTTCGCTGCACCCAGGGTGGAAGACGCCATACCATCATGTATTCCCCGAAGAGTTAAGCAGAGGTGTACCAATCCATACCCACAGTTCTGTTTAGATGTCATGCAATAGGGTGGTAGGGGAGCCTATTGCCATTAATCGTGCACAAATTCCAAGCATCAAACAAACACAATTCTCTTAAATACCATGACATCCATGGTCTTATTAATTACACTATCCACGTAAACGAGCGTTCCGATGCAATAGCAGAGTCAGTACATCACTATTGTGGCGACAATCGAATTAGCACAATTGGCAGCACTAATAAAATACAAAAAAATATAAATCGGAATATGGGACGTGGATTTGAAATCAGAACGTACCAGCCACCTATTTAAGTCCAATTCAAGACTAAACTAGGTCCAGTCTAACCCAAAAAAGACTAGACATGAATAGGACTTCCATAAGCAAAACTTCTCAAAATTGAGGTCAAATGCGGAGTGGTCTAAAGAATGAAAAATAATCGGGTGCACCGCAGCACCAGATTGCGTTAATTTAACTTTTTGGACCTTCATAACGCTTATAACACCATAAATCTTGGATATAGTGCGTTTTTAACAGTAGATCAAGATGTTATGGAAATGATTTTATTCTATACTCAATATTAAAATTCTGAATAGTTTCTTATTATTTGCTTTAACGGCCGAATTTGTGGTAAAGTGCGAATTGGATTGGATAAAATCTTTTTACATCTGATGCATGAGAAAGATGATTCATGAGAAATAGTATAATAAATATTTAACATCACGCTACGACACACGGGAGCAGACCAGTAATCAGAGTAACCACGAGGACGAAGTCAAGGACATAAGCTAGTATACTATAAAATGGTCAAATTGTTTTTTTTTTTTCATTTGTAAAAGGTTGGCCTTAGAAGCACAAGACCGATTACAAAAAATATTTCCTATTTCCTAAATAAAAGTCTTCTATTTATTTATTTTTTCTACGTACTGTTACCATTTCTACTTTCATTTCAATTCGAATAACAAGATTTTAGTACCATTTCCCGGTATTAGATTCTGCTATTAGAAAAATCGATTTCACAACAAACCGAGATTCGGGTACTGAACCACTTAGCCCTTGTCACTGAGCTCTAAAGCCGTCAACAAAGTTTCCGACAGCGGGACCCTTTTACTTGGAATCCGTAAATTCGAGGATTGAACACAGGTAATTGTTTCTACATAAATTTTAACAGACACTTTAAAAAATAAATCAATCAGCATTTGCTACGTCGTAGCTGACGTCACTGCTACGCCTGCTACGCCGTCGTAGCAGCGTAGCAGATTTTAGCAGTTTAGTCGAATCATTCATTCTAATTACACTTGCTTGCAAAATGAACTCCTATTTGTATAAAATAATGTAATATAAATACCCCAATGCTCATTTGCCTTACTTTCAAAAGCAGGTACAGTCGTTCGTCTCGGCTGACATTCGTAGATCTTTGGCAGTCGTTACGGGTAAACTAGAAGCCTGACAACAAGTCTTACTAAAGGCTATCGTATTACTCAGTAACTGGGTTGCGGAGACAGTTGCTCTGTGTAAAACACTAGTATTCAGCTGTATCTAGTTAGACTGGCCACCGACCTAAACGTAGTTGGGAAAAAGGCTAGAGAGATGATAAGCCCAATGCTTGTGTTTATGTACATAGTAGGCGTAATAAGGTTCCGACCCCCGGTGGCGTCACACCGCCACATTACAAACTCGGCTGCTACTGTCAAATTTGTAATGGAAAAACCCAACAACACTGCCCAACCTAGGAAGGAATTAAGTAGTTTTTTATGAATGAGAAATCATCAAATTACTTCTTTGCTTATTTCTTCTTCTCTTACTGACTAAAACCCATCCGTGTTCTTCGTTATGCCCTTTGCGCTTCAGGACCGCGGTTTAACTGCCCCGTTGGTCTCGTGGTCACAAGCGCAACTGCTGAGCGAGGGATCCTGGGTTCGATTCCCAGGTAGGGCAAAAAGTGTTATTGGGTTTTTCCATTAGGAATTTCTCAGTAGTAGCCCGGAGTTTGGAAATCTGTGGTGTGACACCCCCGTGCCTCGGAAAGCACGAAAAGCCGTTGGTCCTGCGCCTGATCTCTCTCCGGCCGTGTCGGATTTTCGTCCCATCGCGTTAGGGAAGAGAGGGGAGTAAACCTGTGTTTGCGCACACACTTGTGCATACGTTGTATCATCTCCTGCGTACGTGGCTAGTCTGCATTAAGATTAGCAAAATCGTTCTGGAGAATTACACTCCATCTAAATATATATAACTCAAAGGTGAATAACTGACTGACTGACTGACTGACTGACATAGTGATCTATTAACGCAGAGCCCAAACCACTGGACGGATCGGGCTGAAATTTGGCATGCAGGTAGATTTTATAGGCTATACATAGGCATCCACTAAGAAAGGATTGTGATAAATTCCACCCCTAAGGGGATAAAATAGGGGATGAAATTTTGAATACCTCTTAACGCGAGCGAAGCCGCGGGCAAAAGCTAGTTACATATAAAATGAAACATCGTAGTAATCCACTATAACATCGTATTAGCTCGTGTCTTACTGAGGTGGAATTAACTATCGACCGCTCCAGTTCTCCTAAATAAAGGGGCATCATTACATTTGCATGCGTTGCTTGCTCAACACATAGGTATTTGATCGAGTATCAATTATGCAGGCATCTAGCTTAGATCTCAATTCGGAGCATGTTACCTGAGGTAAGTACTTGCCAAGAGAATATCATATTTGATGATGAAGGATTTTGTGAAAGACTTTGATTTGCGAATGAAGGATTTTGACATAATTTATGTAGTCGTAGTCTAAACACGAAGGATGAGGGTTTTTGAAGTGAAAACTTCTTTAGCGGCGTTGGGTAAAAAATGTTAAACTCACGTCAGGACACGTGACCCTGATTGAAAATTCGTAATTGGATCGTGGAAAATCGTGGATGGATGGATGAACGGATGGATGGATGGACCCGTCCATCCGTCCACTATAAGTCCCGTATAATTCTACTACATAAATGATAGTACTTTTATAATGATAATTATAGCAATTCGTGCAAAATTATTCCCTAACCATTCCAAAATATTAAAAATGCACAACGTTAATATTCAAGTTTTCACTTCTGCCGGCACTCCCGGAGTGCAACCCGTCGTTTTTTTTTAAAGAAACAAAGAAAAAATATTGTTTGTGTAATTTACAAAGATAATACATGACTGTTATAAAAATTGCATGGAATCGGTCCATAAATATTTAAAAGCAATTATTAACCTATTAAAAGGCTATAATTATCATCTGCCAAATTGGCAATTTTATTTGTTTGATTTATTGCAGTTTTCGTTAAGCTAAAATAAATCATAACATATAATGTATCTACCTACTATTTTATCATTTTTGAATAAGTAATACTTCTTGAAATGGAAGGACTTGCCCAGCAGTGGGATATTACAGGCTATAGAAATAATAAAATAATAATAATTTAAACATTAGGGATGTTATTATGACCAGTTGAAAAAAATAATGAGCAATTATTGATTAGGTTTTTTGCATTTTTAATTAATCAAGTCTACATTAAACAACTGCTGCTTTAAATTAATGCCTTGCTGAGTAAAAAAAGTAGATTCAAACATTAACATTTACATACACAGAACCGAACTGATTCTCTGTTACCACCGCGACTGTGACCAGCTATAAATCGCGGTTGCGATTATAACGGCGTCGATTTGTAACATTACACACAGCTCCGGTAATACCGTTATTATAACGGTATTGTTCTGTTATTTCTGGTAAATTAATCAACGAATGTGTGTGACAATAACAAATTGTAACCTAAGTGGTTCTGTTTAAGAGTTGTAATTGATTGGAGTTTAGCAGTTGCGTGAAATTAGATGGCGAAAATGTCACGTTTCCAATTTACGATGACCCAGAAATATTGTGCGGTGTGTTTACTGAAGTAATTGGTTTATTTGCTGAAACATATAAATCAATAGTACCTTGGCCAATTACAGTTTTGATGGCTCAGTGGTAGAAGCCCGTCTGTGGGTTCACAAGAAGGCAAGTACAATGTGACTTTTTCTATTTCATATGTAAGTTTTAAGTTTATCTTAGATTTAACTGATCGATGTCAGTGATAAGATGATGTAATTATTCGGTGATGTCAATGTCAAGGAATACATCATGAGGAAACCTGGACTTATAAATAATATAAGTCTGAAATCGCCAATCTGCCTTGAGCGTGGTGATCAAAGCTCGTGCCTTGTCTGTATGGAAAGAGGGCTTTATAAATAATTTGTTCACTTTAATATCATAATTTCTATTTATGCCTGGCTTGCCTGGTATCCAACCCGCAACCTCATACATGAGAGGCCTTAACCACAGGACCATCACGCCCTACAGGGTCCAAAATGATCAATTTTAAAGTTACAACCAAATATTACACATGGAAAGCAATAAAGACGGAAAGAGTATTGAGAAATAGAACTAATTCAATACAGCATGAATATAAAACCGTAAACACGGAGAGGCTGCCACAACTCGTTTGTACAACAACACAACTGCAACGTAACTAAACGCAGCTTTAATTAAGTGGTAACAACGCAATTTAACTTGCTTCTGCGTGTGTTCCTTTTCATCCTGTTAGTTTAAAACAAGTTTAAAAACAAAAGGAGTAAGTATGTTAATGCTTTAACGAGATTAGACATTGTGATCGCTTCTTGTTTTTCTTTGAAATCTTTAATTTGTACTTATACTTGCGCAATTTTCATTGGCAACAGTAACGCTTCTTCTTTATCGTGTGGGCAGTAAGGTCTAACGACCCCACACACCCTAGTGCCAGAGTTTCTAAACCGCCTCAAGGGCCTCTGACTTGGTTACCGATGCATACAGTACCGCAGTAAAAGGTACACCCGTGCCTTTCTATCAAATTCAACACGGCGATATCTTGGTAAAAAACTATTTTTAAACAACTATTATCGCGATATACTCACTCGTAGAGGTAGCACCTAAACGTACGGCAATTGTATGAAAAAAATATATAACACATAATTGAATGAGAATTAACTGTAACATTATCAAACATGTTCAAAAACATGTTGGCAACTTTAGTCAAACCAAATTTTCTGTTTAAAAAACATGCCTTTCATGTTTTGTTTTGTGTTCAATCACTTCACGCGCTTTTGTACAATGTATTTAGGTATATAAGCAACACAATTGATTGCGCTATTGTTATCAAGCTTTATTTCAACCACTATTCACACAAACACAACAAAAGTAAGTAAACAAATGAAACAATAGTGTGTGCTAACCCTATCACTAAAATATTAATCACATCCCTTTATTATAATAACTTATAACTAAGTTACACTGCATAATACAACCAAATTAAAATGTCCACTAGCTCTAAAGCCGACTGTGACAACACAGAACATTGTTAATGGAACATTGGCTACTTTATTATTACTCCGGATTATAATGTGTGGATGGATAATGGCATAGGGATGTGCTATGGTATGAATAGTTGAGTGGGATTGGTTTCAGATAATTTGGATAATGAAACGGTAACAGATTGCTAATGGAGATGTGGATAACTATACTGTTGATATTTTAAGTTTCATTGGTAATTGTTACATCTAATATGTATTTTCCTTTTGTATATTATTATGTGTGTTAATACTGTTCATAATGTAGTAATAATAATAGTCCTAGCCACGATGCGTGTTGTTAGGAGATACCTTTCTAAGGAGCCCTAACCACCGGATCCGGTTCCCGATGCAGGTGGGCTATTTTTTTGTAATTTAAATGTCTTTACTTTTCTATAAATGTTTAAATGTGCTTTCATTTAATGTGTTTCATAAATTAATAAATAATATTTTACCACAAAATATAAAAAAAGAAATATTGCTGGTCAAAGTTCCTGACATGAAGACGTTAGACGTGTTTTACGAAAATAAGTAAAAAATGTTATTTAATAACTAAATTTTAAATACGTCACTATCTCGTTATCTAATTTTTTTTGAATATTTTACATCGCGTGCTATCATAGTGATTATACACCAAAAATAAAAGTCGATTCCATTCATTTTTAGTTAATTTAATGGACAGAATGGCTTTATAATGTGTCTTTTTACATTCCGTAAAGGTAGGTCAGTACCCTAGTACCTAGTTGTAGTAGAGTTTCTTGCTCATTCTTCTCTACAGAGACTTTATTTTTGTTTTGAAACGAGCAACTAACTTCAACTTTCTTTTCAAATGTTTTCACTTTTAGTCTGAGAGATCTACTTTATATAATTATAATAGAATTTATCTTTTAAATAAAAAAAGCCTGTTTAAGGATTTGTACTTACCCAATTATCCTAAAGTCCAATCACGTTAAATAAATACCACTTCTATCGCAAAAACCGTCCCCAATTTCTCTTGCAAATCCCAAAACTCCATCGGCTTCATAAAATAATTCACTTAATAAATTACCATTGTCACGTTTGACAAATAATTTCTTCCCGAAGCCTTACGAACATTTACGTGACGGTGTCCCGTCTAGCGAATGTAATTAATTATTTACTTGCGGGAATTTGAAGCCCCCACGTGTATTGAAATGTCAATCTTCTTGTACTTATAAATTAGGTATATATTCGAATAAGGTTTTCTCTGGAGTTTTAAGGCTATATAGGTATTTAAGGTAACTAATATTATAAATGCCAAGATATTGAAGGTCTACACTAATATTATTAATGCTATTTAAAGTGATTGTGTGTCTGTTTGCTACCTTATCACGGCAAAACCACTGAACCGATCGTAATGAAATTTAACAAAGACATAGCTTCGGATTTGGATAAGAAGAAAGGTTGCTATCGGAGAACGTTCACCCGAAATAACGAATAGACTAGAGTGAAGAACGCTTAGAATTATTTTTATTTATTTAAGTTTTAGTTTCGTGATAACCCAGAGGTACCTGCCTTGTCATGCACGAGGCTGTTGGTTTTTAACCGGACACGGGTAAGTACAATGCGACTTTTCATATCTACTATCTAAGTTTATCTGGGACATCACTTACATCGGTGAAGAAAAACATAGTAAGAAAACCTGGACTTATTATTAACATGATTCTGAAATCGCCCATCCGCCTTGAGCAAGCGCGGTGATCAATGCTTGTGCCTTCTTTGTATAAGAAGAAGCCTTTACCCTGTAGTGGGACAATAATTAGGCTGGTTATATTTATTTAGGTTTTATTTCTTATATTATATTTACGGTTCATTGGTTCACAAACAACATTTCGTTGTAACTTAACCTCTTAAAATTAAAAAAAAAACGAAATACTACGCTTTAATGAAACCTGTTTTCCAAATTACACTTTTTACCTACACAACCACCACCGGTAAGCAACCTTCATTCCAAAAAAGGCCAAACCACCAAGACCATGCCAGTGAGTTATAAAATTATGCGGGACCCCGTTGGATCAGCATAAAAATCGATGATCTTTAGAACTGCCATAAGTATAGTAAATCTCGGAACGAGCTTAATATTTCTAAGTAGATTTCGCCCTTAGGACATTATTTTGCCGTTAGGCGCACCCATTACTGCACCATAAGAATGTATGGGTATGGTGGTGTTTATATACAGGGGTACCAACATTGTTATGTGGTTGTATGGGATTTGAATGTTGGTAAGGGATTTTGAGAATTTTGGTTGTATTTTTATGGGTTGTGATTTTCTTGTTGACAATTGAAGGACAATTTTATTTTTAAACATTTTATACGTTTTATTTAATTAGGTACAGTCAGTGACAAAATTTGGTTATTTTTCAATATTACATACGTAATATCACGCCTGTATTCCCCGAAGGATTAAGCAAAGGTATAACAATGTACACCCACAGTTCGCTTGTATGTTTAGGTCCCATGTATTAGAGGGCGAGCTTATTGCCATTAACCGCGCACAAATCCTAACTCCAAGCTGCTACTGAGAATTTTATGGAAAAATCCAATAACAATTTGCTCGACCTGGGAATCGAACCCAAATCTCTAGAGTAGCAACTTAGGACCACTAGGCTAATGAGGCAGTTTTGGTTCGTTATAGCTAAGATTTTTTCATATTTTGATTTTGTATACATTTTGTAGTTACTTTAGATATGGTACACAGTAATTACGACTTAAAAATGGAAGTGTGAAAGTTAAAAAGAACCAAACTAAAGTGGTTTGGTTAAACAACTTTTATTATTGTCCGTACACGTCTTTCTAGCCAGCCCCTCTAGCCAAGTCACAAACGATAAACGCAAACGCTGAGTAGGCTTTAATAGATCTTCAACTTTATGTGCTTGGTTTTAAGTTGAAGATCTAATGAAGATTGCATAGCGTTTTCGTTCGTTCCAGTCGCTAACGCTTAGAAATCTTTAATAGATTTTCAACTTAAGGCTCTTGGCTAGGGGGGCAGACAAGCAAACTGTCGCTAATACCCTTAAAGCTGGGGATACACACGCCCGTAGCTTGCACACTAGTATACCAGCTCCTTGCACGTGCCAGCTACTGTCATATGTATACGCTAACTGGCATGCCTGTAACTGGCATATAAGTAGCTAGCACAACATTTGATTTACTTGCATGCCCGTTGAGGGAGGGGACGCGGGGGGTTGCTTAACTGACACGTGTGAACTGAACTGTGTATACGCGATGGTGATACTGGCATGCAAGGGCACAACTTGCATGCCAGTATTACTTGCAAATGTATCCGCATTGTGCCAGTTACTCGTACATGCCAGTAACTTTCATGCCAGCTACTTTTCCGATTTACTGGCATGTGTATCCGCGCCTTAACTCACGCTTTAATTATACCAGGAAAATATAAAACATTTACGTATATTTTGACAGTGCGAATTTATCTTCCCTTTAGCTGTTTATGTACTTATCCTAATATCATTTCTATTGGTATAACATCTACGGAAGAAAATCCTTTAACAATGGATGTGATGTATTTGATGTTTACAATAACCTTAAGAATATAATACGATACCGTGGCGACCGCCCCCTTTCTTAAGCCGACTACCTACCCCAAATTTAGAATACACCTTTGGTAATAATGATAATACCAGACTATTATTGCTACGCTAAAGGTCTTGGGTTCGATTCCTATGTCGAGCAAAAAGTGTTATTGGGTTTTTCTATAAAATTCTCAGTAGCAGCTCGGAGTTTGGATTTGTGCCCGGTTAATGGCAATAGGCTCGCCCCCTATTACATGGGACCTAAATATACCGGCGAACTGTGCATTAGTAAACCGTTGCCTAACCCTTCGGGGAATACAGGCGTGATGGTATATATATTATTGTCCCACTGCAGGGCAAAGGCCTCTTCTCATACAGAGAAGGCACGAACATTGATCTCCACGCTTTCTCAAGGCGGATAGAATAATATTAATTTTAAGTCCAGGTTCATTATAATGAGTGAACAGGCTTCTTCTGGGTAAGCTCCATTGTAGCTCCATTGATGTGTTGTTGCTCCATTGTATGTCACCTCTCACCAAGACTAGACTGAAGAGCTTACCAATCTCGAATAAAAAAAATAGTCACGTTTGTGCTAAGACTTGTGCTTGGGATCGAACTCGCAACCTCATGGATGAGAGGTGGACGCCATAACCATTGGACCATGATATTCAAGCCTACTACCTTCTCTAAATTCAGAATACACCTTTAAAGTAACAAAACCCTGTACTACTAATACTGATCACCCCCCAACGAGCATTGAAAGCAATGTATGAAGATATCATTTTTCAGTTCCAACTGATACTCGGGTTGGTGTCCCTTTCATCGGTCTTACAAGCCATGAATCCGATGCGATATCTCATTGGGAAATTTAGCGTAAACCATCAAACGGTTGTGGAATGGACTCATGTTAGGGATAGATGGATTTGATACCGTTTAATTTTGACTTTGACTTTCGAAGTCAAAGTCAAAGTCAAAAGATTTTTATTTGGTTTGAAGGCGGTTAGTACAAAAATATTTAAACAAGGTGCTTTTTCAATAAGCAATTCTCAAATACGTCATATTAATGGATGGATATTGGATGGATGGATGGTGGACTCTTATAAGTAAGTAGCTTAATGTCTAGTCTCTGAAGAAGCTTAAATTTAACATACCTACAGATTGATATTGATCTAGCTTAACAAATTACCTATATGTTTTTATCCCGGTCATGTGATCCCGTATTTCCAAATCATCTTGAAAAAATACCAAACATTTAGCGGTCCACCATTTTTTCCAACTTACTGTTATGTACAGAATAAAAACATTTGCTGTACAAAATTTAAACATAAAATATTAAGCTTTTGTAAGTTTAGCTTTATTTAAAACGCGCTAAGTTAAATAGTAAATATGTGTACCGGCGTAAAATACATATGTTTCGCAAACAAAAAATTTTGCAAACACAATGTTATGATACTGAAATATATTCTTATTTACAGTTGGCGTATTTTTAAACGTAAATGTTTTGCTTGGATTTATAAATTCATTGTTGAAAATGAATAAATGACTTTTATATGTATTGCAATTATACCTCGCTGCTGTTTGTGCCAAATGGTAAAATGAAGAAAAATACTAAAAAACTGTAGAACGATAAACTTTAAAAAAATAAAACTGAAAAGAAACCATCAAGTATGTTTTGTAGACTAGACTTCTGTTAAGTGGTTTTGAATAACTATACTATAGCAACTTAAACAGTTGGGACCCATACAAAGTGTAAACCGGCTTCCCTTAAAATCGGTATTCCATAATATTAGACTGTATAATTTGTTTTATTTATGTATCGATTATGAAAGTATTTCGATAGTAAAGTACAGCTGAATTCGAAAGAATTATAAATTATTTTGAATATAATAATGAATTAATGAGGTAGTAAAGTATAATATAATGAACTAAACACAATTATATATAAACTATATTATAATGTCGGAAGCAGAATTGGAACCTAAGACGTACTTAACTGAATGCCGGCAATCCATTCTAGCTAGCTAGTTAAATACCTAAGAAAGGAGAATTTATGACTTAGGTAGACATTCAAATGCATGTAGACTTTCACAAATTATGAACTGCAGTAAAGATTTGAGATTTGAGGTATTAAAACCGAATCCACAGCATCAAATACAGCAACCATACATGAAACACACCCCATCTCCCCTAACGACAGGCGTCCTAATGGCACGATACCGAATAATCCGAGCCGATGATCGCTACATCTCATAAATTATTCGTTCTACAATTAATAACAGATCAGTGCAAAGCACCGCCGTCAGGTGTGTCAAATAGATTACATCTCTGACAAAATTTAATGAATAAAGTTTGTAAGAAAAGCCTTTCGAACGGACAGACTGATTGCAAGACTTTTGGTCGTTTCTTGGTTAGATTTTTGTGTATTCTGTTGTGGGTGGTCGGTTCTGAGAGTTTGTGTTTGGTTTAGGAATTGGACGCTTTAAGCTTGAAGTTCAGATGTTGGTAAAACAATAAAAAGTAAGTATAAACAAAAAAAAACAAATGAGTGCTTTTATATGACCGTACATAGACGATGTTATTCTAATGAGTAATGATCAAATTCGTGTACCCTATACAATTTTGTGTGTCTATACAAATATAATAACGGCCTAATTTAGCTCGCGGTTGCCAATCTTAATGGAGATAAGTCAAGTATGCAGGAGGTATTACGCGTAATGCCCAAGTGTGTGCGTAAACACTTGATCTTCTTCCCTTACTCTAAATAGTCCTATAGGTCAGCAATCCGACACGAGGCAGAGAGAGAGATCCGGGGAGAGATCCGGCAACAGATCAACGGCTTTCTTAGGCACAGAGGTAGCTCACGATCAACTTCGAAACTCTGCTCTGCCAGCGCGAAATTTCTAATAAAAAAAACCATAAACACACTCCGACCTAGAAATCCAACGCAGCACCTCACGCCCGTTAGTCAGAAACAGGGCAAACAAAAACCCCACACACAATAACCACACCAACCCTACACAACTCAAAGTAGAAATTACATTAACAGTAAAATACACATGCAAACGCAGGCATGCCGCAAAACATAATAAAGCAAAAGCTAGCAGTGATGGAGTACCAAATCCTAGCACATCGGTAACTTGCAGCAAATCACGGAATCGCACGAACAATACGTAGGCACGTGCGGGTACACACATAACTACAGATTTCAACTGCTAGGTCAACATGCTTCGTGTTCCGATACTGCGTAAATCTTCTATGTGGGGCTAGAAGGCAAGCGGAGTAGCTGTTTGTTTTTTTGCAAGGGTGTATGTATTCACATAGGAAAAAAAAATTGGAAGTATTAAATTAGGGTTCAGGATACAGGATCAGTTTCTTAGGGTAACAATCCACTCAAGCGGAGAGGAACGGAGCAAAAAGAAAGGAGACATGCGGGAGTATTTGGAAAACAAAATGGCGAATGTAAGACAAATTTAAGCAACTCGGACATTACAGAGACATTTATTTGGTTTTTTATCAAACTATATTCAGCGATCTCAAAACTCAAAGGTTTATCTTACAGTTCAGCTTGTCTGGTTCTTTCTAAAATAATGTGTAGACTTACATAAATATATTTTAGACGTTGCATGCTGACACTACAACCTCTCTTGTGTTCTTTTTCTCTTACACCAACTTGCAAAAGGTCTAGTATTCTGCAAACTCTCCTTGGGTGAATTTAGCTGAAGTGAACTCGAAATGAGCTGTCAAACCTTAGCATTAGGTGAGATGACAGCTTACCTCAAGGTCACTGCAGAACTACAATACAATGCAGAATATAAATTGAGGTTGAGGAGATTGTGGAGTACGTGCGAGTCAAGACCAACTGGACTCTGAGGGTCGTGGAGTTGGAGTCGCGCCATAACACCAATTTTAAGTCGTTTGTGGTGCGGGCCCCGACTAATCATGTGGAGACTTTCCTCAAGGAACAGTTTTGGCCGAAGGGTGTCATGTTCCGGCGTTTTCGCGGAAGGCTACGTGACACCTCGCAGCGCAACACGACGCCGTCTCTTCGTGTGAAATAGTTCTAGTTTATAAGTGTAATTTTTGTAACTTTTATATGGGTCTATGTAACCTGAAATAAATGATATATTATTATTATTATAAATTTGTGAATCATAAAACTCTCCAACCCGCTGTTTTCGTACCCCCAATCCTTCGTCGCCAACAATAAATATGAACACAAACCGATCTGCGGCATCGCGTGCCGTGGCAACTTAATGGACTATTAGCAGCGGCCTCATGTATAGAATATGTAAGGCCTTGTATGAGGCTGTATGGCAATGCAATGCGTGTTCCGGCGGCCGATGGTAGCAAATTATACGACTGTGGCGGTTACACATTATAATTTTAGCCTTATTTGTGTTCCTAATCGTACAAATGCACACAATATATGTAACTAATGTAATTGGCTTATGGCCGTTTTATGTTTAAGTAAAATAAATAATAAAAAAATATTCAGTTACTAACGTTAATTTAAAAACTATTTTAAATCGAAGTCTTTTCTAGAAAATCACGAATACGTTTTAAATCGCGGCGTGATTTGTGAAGTTCAATAAAACGGTACTGGTCCTGCATAGTCTTCTTTTTCGTAGTATACATAGTATCCTCCAAAAATGTTGTCAGTATTTTTACATACATAAAAATACTGACATACAAGACCCAAGACATGATGTGCAGTTCACTAATATGACTGGTAGATAGGGCAATGCACGGAGTTTCTCTGATGGACAGAATTCGTATTGAAATAATAGAAAAATAAAGTAATCGACATTGCTCGCAGAATTTGCACGCTGAAGTGGAAGTGGGCCGGTCATGTCTGCAGACGGACAGACGGTCGGTGGAGCTGACACGTGTTGGAATGGAGACCACGTTTAGGCAAACGCAGTGTGGGACGCCCTGCTGCACGGTGGACCGACGATTTAAATAAGGTGGCGAGCAGCGAATACCTGCGACCTACCCAGGGATGGCTGGCGCTCTTTGGGGGAGGACTACGTACAGCAGTGGACGACTATAAGTTCATGTAATAATGATGATGATGACTAGTAGTAGATTCCTGCACGTCTTCTCTCCTCTCCACACTTTGGTTCGGTGGCGTTTCACTCTAAAAGAGAACCTTCGTCGAGAACCTTAACACGTTTTTTATCTAATATTATTTTTGTTATACAACAGTTTTTAATAACGTTAAAACTCACACACAAGTACGTACATCGTTTTACTAACAGACAAAGGCGATGGCGGCCATTTTCTGGATACCTCCTCCCCTTTATCTCGCCTCATTAATCTGAGCACTCTCGGATTTATAGCGAGAAGAGAGCTAGATTATTTTACAATTAACAGTGCAATGAGTGTGTATTTAGAGGGAGAACAATGATATTAATATACCTAGATGGTTTGGTGTTGTTGAGGTTTGCTTGCCTGTATCAAAATAACTCTCATCATTTTGTTAACCTGCAGAATTCTTCAGGTAAAGAAAAACTGTAATATCCAGGCGAACCACTAATTTTCGATTTATAAAATTGTACCTACCATATGAGTTATGAGTGTACCAACTTGAAGTCTTGTTTACTATAAATTTTTGTTGTAGTCAAGTTTTAGTTTTCTACTCTATTTTTTTATATTAAGCTCTACTATTCATTCATTTTTTTTATTCCATCATCATTATGCTGAAAATCAAAGTTAGTGGAAATCAGTTGATATCAAGAACGTAGACATACACACATACATAGTTACTTTACCAATCACTCTTACTACTTATAACGATCTGGATCGCTGAAGAAAAAAAATAAAAACATAATAATCCTCAACTTTTTTTTTAATGACACCTATCAATTATATCTCCTAACCTCAAAAACTTAATTTGCCAAAAATAAATCCCTGTCAGCAGGTAATTGCTGTTTTCACAATATAAAACAAGAATTATTAACATAAAACTTTTCAACACAAAATAAAGTTTCGCAGTCTAAATCCCAGCCCGAGAAGGAGCCAGCGGCTTCGCTCATTAAATAAATTAGTTCCATCTTGAAGCCAAGCGGAAGCTTGCTTACTACATTTTTGCTAGAAAAGAATTTCCACATCAGCTTGTAGGCGGATTTCATTATTTTGTCGATATTTTTTTTAATAGGATTTTCTGGCTTGCATTTTTCTTGCACTGGTTTGTGAAGGGTTAACAGTCTTATTTCAAATGTAGGTTACGTTACGAAAATGTTGTTAGTTTTGCTCGTTACTGTAATTATAATGGTACAAGGTAAATATTTTTTTTACTAAAAATCTTGGAATGTAACCAAAAAAGGAGTCGTATATTCAACTACACACGTTAACTTTTTCTTTTTACTGTTGCTTTGCTTTGTTTCTCATTTTTATTAATATACTATCTTCTGTCCCAGATTTCAGTATTAAGCCAAGGTCCAAAATTATATGATCAGAACACAAAAACGGGATAAAAAGTATCCTATGTGTTAAGCTAGATCAATATTTATATGTGTGCTAAATATGAGCTAATTTTACTCTGCCATTTAAGCGTGAAAGAGTAACAAATATCCATCCATCCTCACAAACGTTTACGTCTATAATAGTAGTAGAATAAATTTTGTAGCAATACTGTCCCCATTTTCAAACTTCCAACAGTGATAATTGCCCTATATCCATCCAACCAACTATCAAACAAACAAACTCCCATACAGACTTAATTTTCCTACCCAAAAGTTCCACCGCATCATCACATGAAAAATCTTCATTACCATACCGTAATTAATCCCCCTTAACATGATGACAAACTGTCAAACAATGGAACAAACATTTGGTCCAACATATCGTGGAACAAATCATGGGACAGTGGTGTAACAGAAGCGACCGCTCCTTCGTACCGAACAATTAAAACTTGTGTCATTTATTACAAGAGATTTAGCTTGCCTCGGAGACACCGCGTGGTACATTATCTATACCTACTTGTGTATACTCGAGTGCAGGGAGGAAAAGATATGAATAAAGAAATATCAGCTGATCCATATATTTTGACGAGTTATGCAAACAATGTGTATAGGTCAGCTGGTTTTTATTTATAAGCGACATTTAAAATCCCTGGAAAAATGACATTCGCATTTTAGATACACCCGTATCCTTACATACAGACAGACAGATGGGTTAGTATCTGATAAATCTGATAGGGTTCCTCCAGTACTGAGGTTACCAGGGTACAACTTTTCAGGGTATAGTTATAGGTGTAGTTAGAGGATAAAGTTGTTATATAGCATAAACATATGAACTACCGCTTTAGCCTAGTGGTCCTAAGCATGAGGTCGAGCAAAAAGTGTTACTGGGTTTTTCTATGAAATTCTCAGTAGCAGCTCGGAGTTAGGATATCTGCCTGGTTAATGTCAATAGGCTCGCTCCCTATGACATGGGACTTCAACATATTGGCAAACTGTGAGTACATTGGTACACCTCTGCCTAACCCTTCGGGGATTACAAGCGTGATGGTATGTGTGTACATCTCTCGATGGGATCTTACGGGACCTAAAGCATACAGGGGACTGTGAGTGTAAGTACATTACATGTTACACCTCTGCGTAACCCTTCGGGGAATACAGGCGTGATATCCAAGTCTAGAAAACAATTGTTTTAGCACTCTGTCACACATTTTGTCAAGCATCCATCATTCACGATTGTCAATATTTCTACAACTGCAGCGGTTGATGTCCAGCCGCGATTGAAGCGCTTCAAGTGCTTTGTCGATCAATGTTGTCATGTTGATGTCAACATTGACAGCGCAATTGATCGTTTTGGAGCCTTTATTTGCCTGCATACTTAACTGCTGTATGCTATATACTTTCAAAGTTTATCTTGGACATCTCTGACACCGGGTTAGGAAAATATCGTGAAGAAACCTGGACTTATAATTAATAAAAGTATACAATTTACCTTGAGTATGCGTGGTGATCAATGATCGTGCCTTCTCTGTGCGAAAAGGAGCCTTTATTCTGCAGTGTGATAACAATAGGCTGGTGATATTATTAATTGTTTTCTTTCCTTTAGGATTTGTGCCCGGTTAATGGCAATAGGCTCGCCCCCTATTACATGGGACCTAAACATACTGGCGAACTGTGGGTGTACATTGGTACACATCTGATTAACCCTTCGGGGAATACAGGCATGATGGTAGGTACGTATGTATGTGTTTTCTTACCAGCCATGTTGTTGTATGTACAGTTAGTGCTACTCCGTTGATAGTTCTCGAGACGTTTACGACTCAGTGATTGGAATGCACAATAACAAGCTATTGACAATGTATTTGTAATTAATTAATTTGGCATACTCAGTAGTTCACAATATATGCCTAGGTATATAGAATTTCCCAGCATAATTGTGTAATTATGCCAGGAAATTGTTCCTAGACGTAAACAGAAACATAATTGAATGTATACAATTAAAAATTCTGTTTTAATCTAATATTTAATTGACACAAAAGATTTTACGATGCGTTACTTATATGTTAAATTGACGAGAGACTTATAATTTACAAGCGAGCTTTTTTTGTGTTTGTTAACTTGCAGCGTAATTAAGTTAGTCAGTCTATTTAGTTAAAAATAAAATTTTTGCTTCATCTACAATTCTACATACATTTGCAGCTTCGCCCAATGGGACCTTAGTCTAACCTGAGGAAGTAAGTACAAAATAGTAAGTGTGTCATTTTATCACAATCCCCAAAATGAGCCTAGTTTTTCTAATGGTCGGAAGCTTATAGGATTTCTCTGTAGATACCCTCACTCTGAATTTGTGCTTGCTTGGTTAGCGCTCTACCTAAGACTAAAATATTTATTTATTTGACGCCTGCTTTTTTGTATCATTGCCAGCGAACGCTCAACAAACCAGAAAATGTTCATCATAATCAGATCAAAAATTTAAGAACGAATACCGGACAAACATACAAACAACCATTTTTATATTTTACTTGAAAAAATACACCATATTTCCAAGTCCATTTCCACTGTCCCCTTCGACAAAACCAAGTACCAACACGATGCAAAAGAATACTATCCTCATCTAAACACAGCCTTATTTGCTCAGCAATTTGAAGTCTCCAGTGAAATCAAACACTACCATATAGACCACAAAGTAATGTAAAGTAGTAACTTGTTAGATTTAAAGATCAATAGCATGCAGTAACAGGTTGCTAGCAGACAGTACTTGAACAGGTACTATCCAGTCGACTTGAAGAGCTCGTTTACACGAATCCAGGCATGCGAATAAAAACGTGTGGAGTACTTGTAAAATGGCTGAATTTAGTAGTAGAGCTGTTTGTGAAGGAGCTCGTCCGGGGAAGTAGGGCCACCATACATATTTCTGCCGCAAAGCAGCGTGGCTGTGTTCCGGTTTGTAGGGTATGGGTGCCGGTGTAATACAGGCATATAAAACATTTCAACTTGTCTCTAGGATTGTAACGCCATTGCACTTACGTACTTTGCACTTCTAAAAACAAACAAACCTTACGACTCTGTACAATTTTATTGTAAACATTGTACTCGTATAATAAAGTCAATTTATTTAATCGCACTCCATCACCATCACGCATGTATTCCCTGAAGGGTTAGGCAGAGGTGAGTTGAGGTCGCCGGTATATTTAGGTTCCATGTAATAGGGGGCAAGAATATTGCCATTAACCAGGCACAAACCCAAACTCCGAGCTGCTACTGAGAATTTCATAGAAAACCCCATTAACACTTTTCGCTCGACCTGGAGTCGAACCTAGGACCTCTACCGTAGCAGTCGTGCTTATGACCACTAGGCTAACGAGTCAATTTATTTTACTCTTATACTCTTGTTTGTTTATTCTTATAATTATTATAAAGTCAATTTATTTAATCAGACTCACCGTTTCATAATCCAGAGACAAAAAACACGAGTGAGTGAGAGATTCCCCACTCATATTTTCCGTCTCAACTTGTTTTATAACATACGCTTCTCCATTTCCAACTTCCTGCCTCTTTTGATGATGTCTGACAAATGGTAGCAATATATCGCAGGTGTAAATGAAAAGATGAGAGAGTAAGCGAGACGAGACCTTATCTATCAGGCTCAAAGATGTACGGGAAAGATGCTGTGAAATTGGAGGTAGATAGAGAATGATGACTAACTCTAAAGAAGCTGTGTTACATACGTTACATATAATTTAGGATGGTGTTACTTGTGGCGTCATTTAGAAGTAACTTGAAACTCTTGTGTGACTGATGTCAAGTGGGACATTTTGGTTGAAAAACATTTCTTAGGCCTATTTGTGTCGGAAACTTAAACCTGAGTTATTTGCTAACATGAGGTTAAATTACTAAATGTCATACATTATGGGCCTGTGTCCATAATGTGTGTGTGTCTTGTGTTGTATAAGCAACTGACTCACAATTCTTAAAATTGTTATTTGTTGGTAAGAATTTTTGTTAGGATTGTACCATGGAAACTATACCTTAAAAAAAACTCTATTAGGTAGATAGTCGTTTTGAGTATTCCGTCGTTCTGTTTGTGTTTAAGATATATATGTTACCGGCCAAACCCGATTTCAGGATAAACTAGTTTTGCCTAGGCTAAACTAGTTCGTCCTATACACGATCGGATGAACTGGTATAGCCTAGGCCAAACTAGTTCATCCTAAGACCAATAGGATAAATCAATTTAGGCTAGGCCAAACTAGTTTATCCTAATATAAACACGCACACACCCAGGATAAACTGCTATGGCCTTGTCTAAACATTTCATTTCATTTCAGATTATTATTACTTCACTTCGAGCTGTCAAAATCTTAATGCACTAATTGGAATCAAGTAAACTGAACAAAAAATACTCCGTAATTGGAAAAATAATCATACTTATTAAAATTATTAAGATCTTTCGAGCTTTCTTGCATTTCAAATGCAAGAAGTGCTTGGTACACCTCTGCCTAACCCTTCGAGGAATACAGGCGTGATGGTATATTTTTTTATTTAATAATATACCAATACCATATACTAATACCATGCTATACTAGTTTATCCTGGGTGTGTGCGTGCTTATATTAGGATGAACTAGTTTGGCCTAGCCTAAACTGATTTATCCTATTGGTCTTAGGATGAACTAGGTTGGTCTAGGCTATACCAGTTCATCCGATCGTGTATAGGACGAACTAGTTTAGCCTAGGCAAAACTAGTTTGTCCTGAAATCGGGTTTGGCCGGTAACATATATATACGTTTGTAAATGCACCCACGATACTGAAGAAATTAGTGTGGGGCAAAAAATAAAGTACCTACCCAGGTCCAAATGGTAATTCCCGTACATTCAAGTACATTCTATTCTCAGTCTCAACCTGTTAAAAGCTCCTGTAATATACATACATTTTTGTTATTGACTGTCGCTGAGATGAGATTGCGATTAGATTTTGAATTTCAAAGTCAATTGTTTCAAAATCCATTTCTACATAACTTTTTTTCTGCTCACTGAAACGTAACCCAGTTAATAAATTTTACTGGAACCACTTAACCATTTACTTTCTCTGTAAGATTGGTTAACTTAACCCAATAGTCCATTCAAATTCAAATTCCACTTCCCACCTAATCACCTGCCCATTCTTCTCCATTCTCCGTCCAAAATAACTGGAATAAAAATAAAGCCAGTATGAGTTAGTTTATCGGCGCATAAAACTACTCCAATTTTTACGAGCTAAAAGTTTACCGTTAAAGTTGAAAAGTATAACTCGGATTGGAGCGACCATTGATTTGAAAAGCTCGGAATTAACGCCTGAACGAAACTAAGTTCCAAATTAAATCGTTGTTTTTTATGGCTGCTATAAAAAAAGCCACAAAAATTCAGTTTTTTTCTTGCTAATCCACCCAACATTATCACGTAGTAAAACCAACAAACTCGTTCCTTAGGATAAGAAGAACTTTTTTTCTTTTGTTTTTTTTTGTCTCAATTGGTATTAAGGGCTGGCGAAGTGCGATAGAGGTTTTATCTCATCATTGTTAAGTTAGGTAAAAGATTCTGGCTGTTTTTCTTTGTGTTATGTGTTAATGTTTTTTTTATTTACTATCTACGCTAATTGGATTAGTTGGCTGTTCGATAGTATAGGTAGGTTTCTATAGAGATGAATGAGCGAGAAAATCCACTGACACTCTTTTAAATTTAGTTTTGATCTTAATTATTATACCTACTAAGTTTGTCTCTGCATCACCCAAAGGTAGACTGGTAGATAATGCCTAAGGCATTAAGTCCGCCTTTGCACGGTGTATTTTTACATTTGTGCATAAAGTTTTAATAATAATAATTATAATTGACCATTAATTATATTCAAGTAACAAATTTCTATACCAATAAAAAAGCATGCCGGCGAAATGTGGGTGTACATTGGTACACCTCTGCCTAACCCTTCGGGGAATACAGGTGTTATGATTTGTGTATGTGCAAAAAAAAATGACATTGAAAACCTCACACTGGTGTTGCCAATATTGAATCCAAAACCTACCATAACACACCAAAATAACTAGTAAACCAACCGATTCACAAATACAACATGTAACTAGAACAACGCTCTCGAACACCGCAGTTAGAAAATTAAGCTACAATCATAATACGAGCACTAAAATTTTACTTTTATTGCGCTTAAATTTTGGTTGTTTATAAAATTAGTTATCCTAATAGGCTATACAGGCATAGATGGAGTATTTTATGTTTATCGATAGATTTTAATATGTATTTACAACTGTGTTTTAAAAGTCTTATTGCCTTGACTTTAGTTTAACTTTCGTTGGATTCCACTGTTCAACAGAGAGGTGATTATAATTTACGTAGTTTTTATTTTATTTTAAGATATTTTTTATTTTTATTTTGGAAATACTCAAAATCGATTTACTATCTAATTCTAAACGAACTACTTTCACGGTTTGCGTTTATTATGTTACACATTGTTTATCTTATTCCCCATTATAAGCAATCTTAAACACTGAAATCACACAGAATGTTCGAATCAAACGCGAAGAAACAAAAGTGTAGGACATCACAAACACATAATTCTATGTAAGGAGGCAATCATTTCAATGGGATCACGACGGTATAACGCGCTGTTACGCACATTATACACAGAGCGGACACACGGAAACGTAGATGGAATAACATTTATGTTTAGGTACGATTAGTAGAAAATTTACAGGAAATATGGAATGGATGTAAAATTAAGAAAAAATTACCCGATAAACCCGGGGTCACCCGCGTTTAGTTACGTTTTTGGCTACTGCTCCGCTCCTGTTGGTCGTAGTGATATGTTCTATACGTATAAATCATCCTCTTGAATCACTCTATCTATTGATGAAAACCGCATTAAATCCGTTTCACACTTACATAAACTCACGCCTTTTTTCCGTGGGGTTCACGGGTTCAGAAATCACAGAACGCCACCTGCTACGATCTTTACATGGGTACTTCTTTCGAATCAATCACGTTCATACATCAGGTCATACAAGCACGCCGGTTACGAGTACTGCGCACCTGACGTTTCTGAAGAACCTCACCAATAAGGTCAGGGTAGGTCTTTCTAGGGCGTCCCCTCCCGACATTGCCACTCACATCTGCCATATAAATCCCTAAATCCCCATCTGTATCCGTTTCGTGGTTTAAAATATCTAAGCCGACGGCGGGAAGCGACTGTGTTTTATACTATGTAGAGATAAGTCATTCTACACTTTTTTATTCTGTAATACTAAACGCTCGCCATCCTACCAGCCAGTATTCCCCAGCAATCGTCACAACGTCTCAGTAGCGGATGTTAATGTGAGCTATTTGAAGTCAGACGTTGACAAATACTGCACTCCGCAAGGAACCGGTTAGCGTCGGTTATCTGCAACTTAGTTCGACTCCGAAACGGAGAATCATTTGATGAGAATTGTATGGATTTTCTAGTTAGGAGAAAGTTAGAATAATTTGTTGTTAAAGACCATGGGTATTCCGTTTCATTAACTTTTGAAAAGTACGAGTAGGAGGTTCTCAATTTGGTTGTAATCTTTTTTGTTTATACCTCAGAAGACCGTCTTTAGTCTCTAGTGGTCCTGAGCGCGACTGCTACGCTAGAGGTCTTGGGTTCGATTCCCAGGTTGAGCAAAAAGTGTTATAGGGTTTTTCTATGAAATTCCGGGATTCTAGGATTTGTGTCCGGTTAATGGCAATAGGCTCACCCCCTATCACATGAGACCTAAACGTACCAGCAAACTATGGGTGTATATTGATACACCTCTGCCTAACCCTTAGGGGAATACAGGCGTGATGGTATGTTTGTATACCATCTTTCATCAACCGATTTGGAAAAACCTTTTTTTAAGGACAAAACTTTTAGCCAAATTGGTCTCATTAAAATTTGATCCAAATTGGGTTTGTAGTTTCTAATCTCAATATTATACGAAACTCAATATCAGTGTACTCAAACGACAAAAAATACAAGTTTTTAAGTTATCGTGTATCATTTCATTAGCGCGCTATCAATCATAATCTTCTTAAGTGACTTCTTCAACTTGATAAAGAGATTAGAGCAGATTAAAAACTTAGATTGTTTCTTACTAAGAACTTATCGCAAAGAAATATGATATTCTGTTAGACGTGCTTCAATATTTTTTATCTACACTATTATTACTCGCATTATAAATTACAAGAGGAGTTAAGACTTTATATGGCAGATGTGAGTAGCAACGCCGGGAAAGGACACCCTAGAAGGCCCTACCCTGACCTAGGTGAGGTTCTTCAGAAAGGTCGGGTGTGCAGTACTTGTAACCGGCGTGATTGTATGACCAGATGTATGAACGTGAACAAGGCGAAAGGAGTATGTAATCGTAGCAGGTGGCGTTCTGTGGTTTCTGCCTACCCCCATGGAAAAAAGGCGTGAGTTTATGTATGTAGTATAAATTTTAAAGTCTTTCTGTTTGTAACCTCATCGCCACTACATCTACCAAAAAATACTTTGCGTTCAAGAGGACAATTGTAATAACCTTTGAGAACGTTCTAATTTCAGTCAAATTTTTTGAGTAGATTTTGAATTTGATTGTCGCTATGTTGAAATTGCGACTACATTTTTAAGGTTTTTAATTACGAAAATTGGTGTTAAGAAGAAATAATATCCTACTTATTCATTCACGACTTCGTCTTACTCCACAATAACTGACATTTACACAGACGAAGTCGCGGGCATCTTGTTTAAAAAGATAATACCGTAATACAAGAATACAGCGTTCATTTTATCCTCCCAGTAATCCATTAGAGTTGAACACAAAAGTGCAATAAGATGAATATTAATAAGTATAATTTATTTTATCAAAGTAAGTCCGTAAGACGTTTATCCTGTTGCAGAAGTAATTGGAAGTCGAGGAAAAATGGAGTAAGTACGTTTTCAAGGAAATAACTTTTGATCACTTATTTATAAGTGATCACAAAGTTGCAGAAAGCTTTTTATAAAGATTGGTTAAATTTTACTAATTTATATACCTAATTTGGATATTTCTATTTTAATAGTAGGTACATAATACAATTTAGTAATTTTTCTGCGCTACAAGTCTCGGGTTCGATTCCCAGGTCAAGCAAAGTGGTTCGGGATTTTTATGAAATTCTCAATAACAGCTCGGAGTCAGGATTTGTGCCTAGTTAATGGCATTAAGCTCGCCCCCTATTACATGGGACCTACACGTACAGGCGAACTGTGGGTGTACATTAGCACACCTCTGCCCTGCCCCTTGGTAACCCTTCGGGGAATACAGGCGTGATGGTAAAATACAATTTGGCTGACATTTAATGTAAATATGGATTTTAATACCTGAAATAAATATCGAATCTTGTATCTTCATCCGCGTGGAAGTCAATTATACCATAACACATAACCTACGTACATACCTACCATAATACCTTCACTTACAGTGTAGCTTTCGATAAGCAAAATAATGTTTGTAATCGGTTTAGTACTTCCAGAGATTACCTCTAAAACAAGATGAAAAAAAACCCACTGTGCCTCTTTATAATATTGGTATAATAGATGGATTATTCCTAACCTGACCCGAAATCCTAACCCGGTCGCGGGTTAGGTTAGGAATATGAAAAATTAAAAAAAAATTGTTCCTAACCTAACCCCCTTCCTAACCTGACCCGATGGGGTTATTCCTAACCTGACCCGAAATCCTAACCCGGTCGCGGGTTAGGTTGGATTATTCCTAACCTGACCCGAAATCCTAACCCGGTCGCGGGTTAGGTTAGGAACATGAAAAATAAAAAAATAATTGTTCCTAACGTAACCCCCTTCCTAACCTGACCCAATGTTTCGTTCCTAACATAACCCGAATTGCGATTTGGTAGGTTTCCCCCTCCTCTTTCTCAGAATTAAAGTCACCAGTAATGGTTAATATAATATGTACGAGTACCTACCGATTTTGCATGATTTTACAACACCAAATTGTGTTAACGAGTAAAATTAATAAAATGTGTTGTAAACGAGTTCCCTGCGCGGAACTATCAGTAATTGGCTGCAAGTAATTGTCTCAATTCTGAGTATTATCTGCACTGAAAATTCCCTTTGAAAATACACTGTTTCATGAAAAATGCGAACTAAAATAAACTCAATATAGAAACACATAAATACCAGTTTCTGACAACGCTAACTCAAATAAAAGTAGTGCCAAACAGAGTTTTAGATTTAGTCTCGTGTTAGCAATTAGTTCTGAGTTGAATTTTCAGGCCCACTGGGCCTAACTAGGTTATCATTTACAGTAACGACATAACTAAGTCCAACTATTTGTATGTATAACTTTTCAGAAATAGGTATAATTTGTTCAGGGTTAAAAAATAAGTAAAAATTGATTATTGTTTTTAAGATAATCAGTTTTTACTTAATTTTTAATATCCCCACAACCCTTGTAATGAAAGCAAAAGAAACAGTCATTAATCGCACCAAAATTTTAATTTGTTTTCCATCAATTTTTTTCATACATAAACTCACGCCCGTTTCCCATGGGGGTAGGCAGAAACCACGGAACGCCACCTGCTACGATCCTTACATACTCATTTCTCCTCGTTCACATTTAATTTTTTTTCGCTCAATGTAAATTAGTTTGATGGGCCGTGTGCATAGATAACGACTATGTAATGTCTCTTTTAACATCCCTATATTCATCTACATAATATTATCTAAATATATATAACTCAAAGGTGACTGACTGACTGACTGACTGACATAGTGATATATCAACGCACAGCCCAAACCACTGGACGGATCGAGCTGAAATTTGGCATGCAGGTAGATGTTATGACGTAGGCATCCGCTAAGAAATGATTTTGATCAATTCTACCCCCAAGGGGATAAAATAGGGGATGAAAGTTTGTATAAAACTTTGTCAAATTTAAACCGATCGGGCTGGGACTTTGCATGCATAAAGCTACTATGACGTAGGCAGCCCCTAAGAAAGGACTTTGATAAATTCCACCCCTAAGGGAATAAAATAGGGGATGAAATATTGAATACTTCTTAACGCGCGCGAAGCCGCGGGCAAAAGCTAGTTTATCCATAAGTTCAAATACCACAGCTTTCAGACTACACAAACTCACTCCCCAACGCTAGATATTATCTGAAAACTGTTCTCAGTTAATGAAAACATTAAGCACAGGGCGTGCTGTGCCGACCAGAGCTAGACGTAACCGAGTCTGGTCTATTATACGTAATGAAAGCTATACCAAAGTCTTTGTTATTAATATTCCTTGGAGTACGGGGAAGGGGAGTGTCCTAAGCATTATTTATGGGTACGGGAATATTTAGGGGTAGCGCAGGAAGAGTATTTACGAAAAAGGGTTTTCTATTTCTATTTTAGTATTTTTTTATATAATATTACAAAAAAAAAAATGATGGATTTATATTTGCAAATCAACCACACCAGAATAGCTGAACGAATCTGATGCACAGAGATTAATTAATGGAAGAGCACATAGTAGGCTACTTTCTAAATATCCCGTGGAAATTATTATCAAGTTTGACGCGGAGGAAAACGCGGCAGAAGCTAGTATTACGTAAAATGGAAGTGTCATATACAAGAAATACCTAATTCATAATCCATAATTGCCCTCCAGATCACATTACACTGAACTACACCACATAATGATATAATAATAATGCTTATTATGGTCCCACTGCATGTCAAAAACCTCTTCTCAGACAGAGAAGCCGTGAGTCTAAATCACCACGCTTGCTTAACGCGGATAGGCGATTTTAGACTTCATTGATGTGAGTGATGTCCAAAATAAACTTAGAAAAGCACATTACGAAATAGGAAATCACACTAGTACTTGCCCAGCGCCTTAACCACTTCGCCATCACCACTACACCTACATTTACTTTATCAATTACCTCTGAAGTCCTCAATTTATCATTCACCTCCACGTTTATTCCCACATTCCATAAAATTAATAGTGTTAAGCCAATAAATCGCATCAAACAGCGAACACGATAATTATGTTTCAATATACCATTTTCATCTTTGTAAATAATGGCTCTCATTTTACACCGAACGGGTTTTTATTAATATCTCGTTATCAGTTAATGTATCGGTTTTTGGGATCGGTACATGGTTTGTTTCACTAATAAGCTGTTATAGTTTTATGCTGGTGTCGTCAGACCTTCGTCAATTTAATATAAGCTTTTATACGTTTTCCGTGATGAAAATCGTGGGAGAATGGAGAGTTATGTCTAACACGTACCGTCTAAAACCCCACGGTATCTCCTGCTACTCTACCTGATAGCAGGAGATACCGTACCGGGGGCCCCTAACTCATTGAGGGCCCCGTAATCAAAGCATTTATTTCAATTAAACCATTAACAGGCACTTTTGAATTGTCATGAAGTTACAGTTTAAAGTTGAAGCTAGTTACTCGTTCGAAAACGTAAGTATGAATGGAAAAGATAACCACAACCTCATCTCAGTCTGCGGGTTGTTCGAAAGAGATACCGCGCCCCCGGAATGCAAAGGGCACATGAAGGAACATAGACGGGTTTTAGTCAGTAAAAGTCTGACACTCCCTCCCGCCCCGCCCAGGGCGGGGGAAGTTATTTGATGATTTCCCGTCTATAAAAAAAAAAAAAAAAAAACCTCATCTCAGTGACAAGCATTTTTGACAGACTGCGATCGTTTCTAAAATATATTAGAATTTATCGCGTGATATCTTTAAAAGGGCCCAGCATTGAATCTAATAAATACACAATACATATCTTTTAACCGCGATACTTTTTTATCTTTTTTTTCAGCCTTAATAAAATAACGCAGCTCGCACCACACTGGGATCTTGGACCATTATACTCGTACTTCATCTTATTAATGAGTTAATGTGGTTTAAATTCATTGATAGGGAAGGAGAATTTATTTCTGAATAATATGCGTTGGAAAGTGTGGAGTGAGATTTTTTTTATGTACTCTAACAGTGATAAAATATTTCAAATTAAATTCATAAATAAGGTTGTTAATTATAACGTTGTAATAGAATACGTCTCTCTAATAATATAAAGTACTTATTTAGTTAAGAATAAAGAACCCATAAGCCAGAATCAAGGTTGTCTTTCGTCACACAATACAAAAATTATCGGTCAATGAAAAACAAAAACTTCTCAAAAATCTACTAATTAGAAATGAGTAGTCTCTGAGAGGCTCGCATTTTTAGAAAAGTTTTTATTCTAATCTGTAAAAAGTACCTTTAATTTACATATATTTTTAACATTGAGCTGAGATTTTGAACGTTATTATTTAAGAAAAACTTCAAGTTGAAAACCTATCAAATGAGTTTAAAATACGAATGTTTTGAAAAATACACGAACTATACCTCAAGTGTGCGCAATGCAAACGCGAAAAATCTATTTAAAGTACAAAGATTTGAACACGTCTTCATAATTTTAAACAAAACACAAGAAAATACAGCTCTATACTCTTATGACGTCACAATCCCTGTTCCCTCTGCGTCCCCGAATTCCCATTTTCCCGCATGCTTCCTTATGCTGTTAGGTAAGATGTGTACCAAGAAGCAGGACGTAAGCCTCCCACAAATTGTCACAACTAATGGCCCCCTGCGGTTTGCATGCACGGCTACTTGCGACCAGCCCACGTAGAATATAGCCAACCTCTTAACTACATTGGGGGGAACGTGCTCACATTAGATATTTAAGCGAGTAGACTAAATTATCATGAAAAATACGGTTTAGTTAAAGGGTGTAGAAAGACAGTTTAATAGGTAGATGACACCACTAATCAATTGACGTACTTTTTTGTGCTGTTAAAACGCCCATAGATTTTGTATGACAATACTAAACTGTGACGTCAGTTTTTTGTCATCTCAATTGACTATTTATTGATTTCAAAGCAACTAAAAATCGAATTTTATAGTTATTTAAAAATTCATCGACTTGTCTGGGGTGAATAAATTTGTTTTTTTTTTTTGTGAAGTTGTGTCTTGGATTTTTTTTTATGGTGTCATCTACCCAATCACTCATACTTCCCATTAAAATAAGTAATTTTGAGCGCATTTTAAACACTTTTGCTGTGAAATATTTTTTTTATTTTTAGCCCCTATTACATGGGATCTAAACATACCGGCGGACTGTGTGTGTACATTGCTACACCTCTGCCTGTCCCTTCGAAGAATACAGGCGTGGTATGACTTAAGTCTGTCGAGTCTTAGATCCATAAGTACCCCAGGTTATTTAGAACTACTTTACATATACCTAACAACAGCCTAACTCCTACACTATTAAGTAACAAGTAAACATAATTTCAAACAGTAACTATACACATTACAGGTGTTGTTTAGCTTTAGAAGTTCCCAAGTTGAGTTGTTGGGCCGAGTTGAGTTGCTTCACCGGGGACTAAATCTTAAATACTTAGAATTGATGAGACGAACTTGTGTAAACTCAAAGTGGGACAGACTTTAAATGTACCAGTATTATAATGGGATTCTTATAAATATTAAACAGGGTTTTATTGTATTTTGTGGTAACGATTTATAATTTTGCCGTTGTTTGTTTTTATTAGAAGCCTGAAGATTAATTTTAATTTACTAGCTTCTTCGACCTGCAATGTTTGAGTAGACTTCAGAATCAAGCCAAAGTCCAAAATAATCCTTAAGGAACTACGTACTTTTTTTGGTAGAAAAGCACCCTTGTCTATATCCCTGACAATGTGTGTGTAAAATTTGTCAATGATCGGTAAGTGAGTAACTAAGGCTAAAGTGGTGTAGGTCTAGGCTAAACAGACAAATAAAGAAAGTCACTGTCGCAATTATATTATTAGTTATGTCAGTGCTAAAATAAGGTCAAAATGTGCAAATTGAAGTCTGAATGATCATCAACGGCCGTGCCTTATTTTTGTGAGATGTCGCAATTACACTGGCTGGTATTTAATGCTGGGGCCTTAATAAACTGGGGTTTATAATTACATAATAACGAACTATAAATTAACAGTACTAGAGTTGACAAGGACACTGAACCAATAATCACAGAAACATGCCCCGCTGTATCCTTCTATAAACTGTTTGTAATAAACATCACGACCCACTAAGCCGTCGTCGACAGCAGAATAATTTACCAACACGCACAACACTTCGTCCGCTGTAAATAACACTTGATATTTTAATATCTCCTCGTTACATATTCATTTTGCAGGGTTGCCGCTCTGTAAGGCTTACATGAATAATTTTGTTACAAAAATTAGCTGTTGTTACAATCGGATTACGTAATTACAATTGGTTTTGTTAACGTTTGTGAGTTTGTGACCTTGATTAGCATAGACATGGTTGGGAGGTTCACAATGAAATGTAATTACTTGGTTGTGATTGGCTGGTTGTGTGTGGTTTGGGGTCTCTCTGTGAGATCGAATTAGAAATGGGAAGATCCGCAGAAGAATAACGATGAAGTCATATTTCGAATGTCGTTTTTTTTTAAAGAATCGGAAGCATGCAATTGGATTTTTTTGTCCCATTTGCCGCAGTATCTCAAGACTCAAGTCCGTTTGTCTTGACGGTGATTATGTTCAGCACTGAAACCTTGCCTTACTATGGGGCTCTAAAGGAATGAAGAGGTCTATGCTCGGAGTCCCGCTGCGAATGAGGAGAATGAGATCCACCGAAGAACTAAGGTCACCGACATTGCTCTTATAATTTCGAAACTCAAGTGGCAATGGGCAGGGCGCTTAGCTTAGAGAGCAGACGGCCGTTGGTTCGTAAGGCTCCCGAGTAGTGACCACGTACTGGAAGGCGCAGTGTAGAAGGCCACACGCGAGGTGCACTGACGACCTGGTACAGGTCAGTGCAGGACCGGTCGTTGTGGATATCACGACGATCGACTGATATGATGATGATGGTGATGATGGTGGTGGTTGACTATACTTTGATGGTTACCAACGGAAGCACAGTCAACCATCACATTAAGGCACATTATGTTGTCATTAAAAACATTGTTAACACATGCAGTTGAATACCAGCATTTTACATGGAGCGACTGCCTTGGTAAGGCTCAAAAATCTGCGAATGACAGCCAGCACCAACGGCTTTACAAATTTTCCGAGAAACTCACACCACCAACTTTTAAACTCCGAACCGTTTCGCAGAAACATCAAATGAAAAAACTCAATATCACTTCGCCCAACCTGAAAATCGAACCAGGTTCACAAGACCAACGGGGCAGTCCAAAAAATACTCAAACAAAAACCTTCGACACACCAACCCTACAGAGACATGCAAATTAAGACCCCCGTGTTTGCGTTTTAATACGGTCCGATGATCAATAACCTTCAGTGCGCGGAAAAAGTTGAAATTAAAAGCTCCCGTAAAAAGTCCACGTTTTCATTGTCCCAATGTAAATGATACAGAATCGTATGTATTTATTGAAAACGCTTGATTTAAAACATTTTACGTGAATATTGATGAAGCCTCTTTCAGAGTTTTTTCGTTTCTTTTTTTGTTTTTCCAGTGAATAGGGTTAACTGAAATGGAAATGGGGTAGTCATGTATTAAATTAAGTAGGTATTGTGTATGTATATAGCTGTATTCATTTGATAACTGATTTTATCTTCACGTAGTATAAAACAAAGTTGCTTTTGAACGTCTGTCAGTGTGTCTGTATAAAGAATTTGAATGTGGTTTTTATAAACAGATAGAGTGATTTAAGTGGAAAGAAGGAGAAAGAAGGAGGAAGAAGGGGATTCTCTCAATAGTTCAACTAGCAATACCCCGCTGTTTCTCTTCTGGATTTTAAAGGTCTGTTTGAAATTAATATTTAACTTAGAATTTTTTCTTTCATCCTAACCTTATAAAAAAAAAAGTTAATTATGTTCAGGTGTTTAGTCATACAAATAGACAAATAAACTTACTCACATTTTCATAAATTGTCATGTAATCAATACCATACGAATGTTAGATATAAACAAATCAAAATACCATTTGAATACCGCATGGACCGCCTACCATTAGCACTACCCGTAATCAGGGTTCGTTGGGCGTAAATAGAGAACCGCACAAATACGTACGGAACCCACTGCAAATGACGCGGTCGCCGGCCGCATGCCCGCAAATTTGAATTCGTTACTCATTTTCTGCTCATTGTAATATTCAGCAGGTGGTGGTATTTACAATTTGCCGATTAATTTTAAGGTTATAATTGTAAAACCCTTATTTTTAATTAGTGTGTGAAGAAGGCAGACTTATGGTGATTACTGAATCTTCATCTTATTTCACTCTGTATAAATAAAAATGAATGGCTGTGTGCGCAAAACTCGAGAACGAGTGGACTGATTTGGCTGATTCTTTTTTTTTGCGTTCGTAATTTTCCGGGCAAGGTTTTTTTTGGAAAATGGATCGGTAGTTTCGAGAACCCGTGCTAAGCCGGGGCGGTCCGATAGTAATATTATTAATGCGAAAGTTTGTGAGGATAGCCATATGAATGGATGAATGTTTATTATTCTTTCACGGTTAAACGTCTGAACAGATCAGGATGAAATTTAGCACTGAGATATCTTTATAGTGTGAAATATCGCATAGATTATTTTTATCCCGAAAAAATGTACGGTTTCCATGGGATCATTATAATATCTTTGACGCGAAGGAAGTCGCAAACAAAAGCTTACATGATATACATACATACATAAACTCACGCCTTTTTCCCATGGGGGTAGGCAGAAACCACAGAACGCCACCTGCTACGATCCTTACATACTCCCTTCGCCTCGTCCACATTTTTATGATATAGTTTAGTTTGTGTGTATAACATCGCTTTGGAGTCATCTGTCAGATGTAGTACTTATTTATATGAATAAATAAATAAAACATTCATACATCTGGTCATACAAGCACGCCGGTTACGAGTACTGCGCACCTGACCTTTCTAAAGAACCTTACTAATAAGGTCAGGGTAGGTCTTTCTAAGGCGTCCCCTCCCGGCATTGCAAGCAGAAGGTTGTTGTACATAATTTGATGAACAGCTGCGTAGTTAAAGGCATAAATAAATAAATAAATAAATATCTTGGGACAACTCACACACGGCTATCTGATCCCAAGCTAAGCAGAGCTTGTGTTATGGTAACCAGACAACTGATATACATACTTATATAATTTATAAATACATACATATTATAGATAAATCACACCCAGACACAGAACAAACAATCATGCTCATCACACAAAGTATTGTCCTGGGTGGGAATCGAACCCACGACCTCCGGCTTAGCAGTCAGGGCCGCTAACCACTAGACCAACAGGCCCGTCGCATGGCTATATGATATCTCTATCTACCCCGTATTCCTTTACTGCCTACCTCTTTTGCCCACGCAACTTGGTGTCACATTATATACCCCAATCCCTAACACGTGTCCCAAATCTATCCTGCCGCGAAAACAAAGCAGCAACTTTCAAAGTTATCTCAGTTTCCCCTGACAACCGCACTGTCGTAACGAATGTTACGTTTCGTTGTTATGGTCTAAGATCCCAGGGCTGTAAGACCTACACCGTTTTACCATTGCTGAAATATATCAGATATATATCATCACGCCTGTATTCCCCGAAGGGTTAGGCAGAGGTGTACCAAAGTACACCCACAGTTCGCCGGTATATTTAGGTCCCATGTAATAGGGGGCGAGCCTATTGCCATTAACCGGGCACAAATCGAAACTCCGAGCTGCTACTGAGAAATTCATAGAAAAACCCAATAACACTTTTTGCTCGACCCAGGAATCGAACCCAGGACCTCTAGCGTAGCAGTCGCGCTCAGGATCACTAGGCCAACGGCAGGCATTGCTGAAATTTTGAGATAATTATTAACCACATGGGGAGTCATCATCATCATCATCCTTCTGCCCTTATCCCAAGTTGCTTGGGGTCCCGGTCGGCGCAACACGTTTTCTTCTTCCATGCCGTTCTGTCAGCCGTCATACTATCACTGACTGATTCTTTTTCATATCATGGGGA
This sequence comes from Caradrina clavipalpis, assembly GCA_932526535.1. Lineage (NCBI taxonomy): Eukaryota > Metazoa > Arthropoda > Insecta > Lepidoptera > Noctuidae > Caradrina > Caradrina clavipalpis. The sequence continues at coordinate 2,675,049 of OW052096.1, forward strand.
GTAGGTATGTGGTTAAAAAATATAATAATAAAAAGTATTAAACAAAGTCGCTTAACGTTATTTGCGCCCTATATGCTTAGATATTTGATTGTTTATGTTTCGGTTCCGTGGTCGCAAGCGCGACTGCCAAGCGTATCCCAAGCTTGGCAGTCGGGTTCGATATCCAGGTCAGGCAAAAAGTGTCATTGGATTTTTCTATTAGGAATATCTCAGTATCAGCCCGGAGTTTGGGAGTTAACGGTGTAATTTAAAGCTGTTGCTCCTGCGCCGGATCTCTCCCCGAATATGTTGGATAGCCATCCCATCGGTCTTTCAAGGTGAAGGTAGGAAGAGTGCATCTGTGTTTGTCCACACACTTGTGCACTATAAAACCTCCTGCTTATTCAACTAGTCCCCATTGAGATATTACTTATCTTTCTTCAAAAAATCAGCCATGCTTAAATGACGTAGGTAAGTTGGCTTTGGGTTCTTAGCCTATAAGTAATTCGTAATCTAATGTAGTGACGTCAGTATAGCAGAAAGATAATACCCTGTCATTTCCATTATTCACTCTCTTTTGGATGGTTAGGGCTGTTACATAAGTATGTGCGTGCGTGTGTGTGTGTGTAAAGTTATGACGAATGTAATATTTTTCTGTTAAAATAATCCTTGGATCATATTTTAATGTAACTTATTATGGCATTGAAGTGAATGTATTGTAGGTTCGATGTATTTTTTTTTTTCTAAATTTTGGTGTAATATGTTGTGAACCAGCTTCTACACGTAACTTCTACATATTATATTTATTACTTCTAGCTGTCAGTCAATTCCTGGAAGAATTCTCTTTGATTTGAAACTAATGTTTTATATAATTCACAGTAACTTTTTCAATTCCATTATAAATAAAATTATCTCATTTACACGGTATGTAGGTACAAGAACAATTATTTGATACATGTTTTTTTGTGTAGACCTTGTGAAATTTTAATAGTCTCTTGATGAGAAACGGATAAACAGTAATCTTATAAAGGTTCGGCTTTTTTACTTTTCAAGGTACGGAATTCTAAAAAGAGAAATACTATATTTTTTCTTTTTAAATCGTATTGAGGACCTCAAGGCCAATTCTACTTCCTAATTAGAAATGTTCAAAATCTACAGCCTTACTTATAAAGCAGTCTCAAATATTTGAGAAACAGTTAAACATAAATCAGTGACTGATCAGCAAAAATCTCACTTATAAACGTTAATCAGCGTTGATAAGTTGTTGAGCAACAGCTCAAATCTAAACAGCGGCGACCCGTTGTTTAAGTCTGGTTCAAGATGGCGGATTTCAATCAGCTGAGACGATTACATTGACATGTCGATTTGACGTTATGTTATTGTGACGAGGTTGACATTAGTGTCTAGTAAATATAATTTGTGAAATTTATATAATATTATAAATAAGCAATAATGGAGTTGTACAGTATACCCCGCTATTTTCAAAATGACGTGGCAGAGCTGAGATACTTTGCGACTCCACGAAGACGAAGGAGGAAGATTTATAAAGTGCGGTTTAATCCTCTGCTAGATCTTTCCGACTCTGAATTTCGGCTGCGATACCGCTTCTCGAAAGCAAACATGAGCCGAATTGTCAGTATTGTGGGGAGGGATTTGCAGGTGGACACCCGAGGTGGTGGTATACCCGTGGAGCTGCAAGTCATGGCCGTGTTACGATACTGGGGCCGTCACGAGGTACGTACTAATATTTTGATACATTTTTAAGCATGTATGTGCCATGCCAGATAGTACCAGATTCATTTACTTACAGATTCAGGAGGATTGTGCCGACATACATGGTATGAGCCAACAGACTCTGTCACGTTTGTGTCGCAAAGTGGCGATTGCGCTGGCATCCAAAAGTCCACGTTACATTAAAATGCCAGCCAACTTAAATGAGGAAAGCAAGGCGATTCAAGCCTTCCAACAGATTTGTGGCTTTCGGCACATAAGTGGTGCCATTGACTGTACACACATTAAAATTAGAAAGGTTGGTGGTGATGAGGGTCAGTATCACATCAACAGAAAGGGGCATTTTTCTATAAACACCCAAGTAAGTTTCTTGATACTTTTACAATAATACTTTACTTTTTCAATAATTGCCACCCGCTCGAGAACCAGCTTCCTGAACATAATCTAAAACAGCCTTTCATGTTAAACGTGCAATATTGAAATATCATTTATGTACTTACAGAATAATTTTATTGTCCACTTCACAATTAATTAATGATGTATTAGTAACCTTTTCCTGTTCACTGCAGTTGATGGAGCGCGCTCTTTTTGTTGGGGGCTCCATCTGCTCCATGTTTATGTATGTTGTTATTTAATAAATACTTGAAACTTTAATATTATTTTAAGATTGTTGAAAATTTTTGAACACAAGGCGGCAATCCACACCAAACAAATGTCATTTGTTAAAGTCAACTTCAAAATTTTGATACTTGACCATGATCAGTTCCACAGAGTACATCATATACAGGGTGGAAATTTATTATGCTACCTGGAGGGAAAGTACTCTAAATACTTGAGTTAGCAAATTTTACTGAAAGGAAACATTCCTTTATTTTTAAAAAGAAACAAAACTGCATTTAAATAATTTTGAAAATACGCTTGCCACACCCGGGAATCGAACAGACTAAAATCGGATAAAATAGCATCCTGTACTTTTATGGCACTTATCGATAGGGTCAATCACAAGGATCAAATCTCTACAAACCTGGTAAACTAAATTTAACAAAAACCATTAAATTTCAATCTAAACTTATTTTATTCAGACGAAAAAACGAGTACAGTAACTAATTGCATGCTGGAAATGAGCTTAACTTTCTTCGATGCACACATTCATTATTTGAAGGAATTCATTTTGAATAACTTTTAGAAGGGTGTTGTGGTGAATATTGAAAATTTTACTACGCTACCAAAAGTTACTTAAAATGATTTTTTAAAGGAATAAATTCATGCATCCAAGAAATGAACCTCATTTCCAGCAACTACTTAGTGAATTTACTCGTTTGTTTCGTCCGAATAAAATAAATTTACAATAAAATTGCATGTTTTTATTTTATTTTAATTTACCATGTTTGCGGGGATTTGATCCTTATGATTGACCCTATCGATTAGTGCCAAAAAAGTACAGGATGCAATTTTTTCGAATTTTAGTCGGTTCGAATCCTGGGTGTGGCAAGAATATTTTCAAAATTATGTAAACGCAGTTTTGTTTCTTTTTAAAAATAAAGGAATGTTTCCTTTCAGTAAAATTTGCTAACTCAAGTATTTAGAGTACTTTCCCTCCAGGTAGCATAATAAATTTCCACCCTGTATATACGGGATCAGTTCGTTCGATTTCGTTCTTTAGTCGGATAATTTGGTCATGCTCTATGCTGACCGTCTAAGTGTTGACAGATTAAAATAGTGTTTCATCTTTCAACGACCGTTCACCTGAGATACCATTGAAAGTGGTTTATAAGTAAAAAAAAGTTGATCATTACTTAACGACTTAAGAGTTACTCAATTGAGAGGTAGCTGATTAGTAATCAGCGGTATTTTTATAAGTAAGGCTGCTAGTCGTTATCTCATCTCAATCTCATAATCAATGTCAAAAAGTAAGTAAATAAGAGGCATTTTTGACATATTGCGAGTTATGGTGGGTCCACACGACACAGACTTAACACAGACTTCTATAGAATTTTGTCTGTACAACAAATCAGTACAGACAAATGTCGGTGTATCAGAAAAGTCGGAAGTCTGCGTACATGTCTGTACGATTGTCGGAGCAAAACTCATGATTATTGAATTACTTAATTTATTCATTAAAATCGAAGTCTGAACTGATGAAAAGTCTGCACAGACATTTGGTAAAAACCTCTTAGTAAAAATTTTTACCACCATCACCATCACGCCTGTATTCCCCGAAGGGTTAGGCAGAGGTGTACCAATGTACACCCACAGTCCGCCAAAAAAAAAATGTTTACTCAGACTTTATAGTCTGTGCAGATGTCTGTACAGACAAAAGTCTGTATCGTGTGGACCCACCATAAGATTAGATTGTGACACAATCTAATCTTAGTCTGAATCTGTCGAAAATGCTGTTCTACTAAGTTTTTTGTTAGTATTATTGCCGCCTAAGTATAGTTGAGAAAATGCTTATTATAACAAAATCTTATTTTGTTATCAAAATTACGTAACTACGCCCGAAGGACTTTCTCATTTGACTGACATCAGGAATTTGTAACAATTTATTTATTTCGACCTCATAAAGGCAACCTGTAGTACTTCTATTTCAATTTGTGTATACAAAATGTTTATTTGTAGTACAAAATTTGAAATTTGTTTTTAAGCTCGTTAGATATTTTACGGAGGCACGTGTTACAGGTCTGCGTAAAGCTCTATACTCACTACTCCGTATCACCATGATCTTTTTTCATTGTAATGAAAAAAAAAAAACATTGTAATGGAAGATATAAGACCATCCCCACTAGACCGTTCCGTTACCGACTCACACCGGAGCGTGCCATACACGGAGCGTCAACAATTATCGGCAAGAATCTTTCAATACATTCTAGTGGATCCACTGGATACATAGTAGTTCGTCGTATGTTCCTTGCCGTGCCTGATACGTTCATATCACGATCATAGTACGGTATAGTGGGGTGGGCAGACTTCTTTAACATGACTAGGCGACTATTAATCTGTAATTAAAATGTTTTGAGTCACGCTTCCACGTAAATAAATAAGCAACAGAGACTTGATTTGTTTCTGAGAAACGATTCTTGAAAGACTTATTAAAAGAGTTTTTGTTTACAACAAACGGGATAATTAAATTCTCTACGCCACGGCGGCCAAACGAATGAAGACTAGCCTAGTACATCTGGGGGTTGTTTGAGAGAGATGCTGCGCCCCCGAAACGCAAAGGCTACAAGAAAGAGCATGGATGGGTTTTAGTCAGTAAAAGTCTGACACTCAGGGTGGGAGAAGCCATTTGATGTTTTCCCGTCCGAAACAAAAGCCAATTACATAAAAGATTATTATAATGCATAAGTATTTCCACAAACCTAAGTGCACTCCCTCTTCCGTCACCCTCATAGATAGATGGAACGGCCATCCGACACGACTGAAGAGATCAGGCGCAGGACCAACATTTTTACTTGCTTTATGAGGCACGAGGGGGTTATACAACTAACTTCCAAACTCCGGGCTGTTACTGAGAAAATCCTCATGTGAAAACTTTTTAACCTACGGATCGAACCTAGGACCAAACGCTCTACAGTCACACTTGTGACCGCGAGATCAATACTGCAGTAAATTTTATTAGATATTAAGCTTCTAATTTTTATGTGGTGTAGGAATTTCTCTAGTATCGTCTTATTATAAACTCACATACACAAACAACCAAACCAAGATTAATACCCTAACCTATAGGCCATACAATAATTTGTTTTTTAGGGGAATCAAATCCGAGACACGCAGCGCAGCAGCCAAACACTAAATCACACAGCCCCAACGGTACCATCAAAAGAAAAGAAAAAAACGAAATGTAATCTTAATAATCTCACAACCTGAAAACATACTAAAACTAACTTCACCAATTTCAGCTTAAACCTAGGACCTGTTTTAGTGTCGCTTAAACCTCAATTTAAAGTATCCCAAAATATACATATTTTAGTGGGACCCAAACTAAATTATATCAACAAACTAAATAAGCGGCCATTACTAAGCCGAAACCAAAATTACTAAAGGCCGGAGCTAATCAAGATCTATTGGACTCATTAGTAGCTAACGAGAACTTAACTAGGGTCATCCCAGTGGGCCTCTACCCTAAAAGCTGAGGTAAGTAATTCTTATTATAGACCCACACTTAGTGATGCACGCAATGTTACTTGTGTTTTTTAGCCGACTTCAAAAAAACGAGGAGGATTTTTTCTATGTTGGGTTGAGAATTTAACGCATAGGGATGAGTGGAAGGAAATGGGGAGAGCTTTGCCTGACAGTGGGACGATACAGGTTGAATAAAACATAATTAAATGTTTGTTACCTCAGAACTCCATCATTTATAAACCGATTTGGAAAATTCTTTTATTATTTTAAAGGATATTACTTTCCGATTGGTCTCATAATATAATATCACAGTATTAGTTTTATCAAAATTGTTTTGGTAGCTTAGTTTTTAAATCAAAATAACTGATTATCTTTTTAAGGTTCTGCATATCCAAAATAAAACCATCATTTTAGGGTTAGGCACATCCGAAAGTTAAAGAAGAACCCTTAATCTAAAACCAAGCAAACGTAATTTTGTGACAGCATAGTCCCGTAATTTACGCTGCATTCCCCTTTATTCAAATATCTGTTAAAATTACGCTACACAAAAAGTGACGCACTTCTAACAAAACTCCAGGCTACTGAGAACAGAGATCTACCCAATCTCCGAACAGCTGGAGTTACCTCTACCAGGCAACGAACCGTTTCACATGGAGACAGACCATTAATCCTCTTAAGAAGGAGTCATGATCCTTAGTAATGGAAGAATGATTAAGAAGTGAAGAAAGCTACTCGGAAATTCTTACCAGCCTGTCATGAACGAGGCTGTGGGTTCGCATCCGGGCACAGGCAAGTACCAATATGACTTTTTATATAATGTACTTTCTAAGTCTATCTTTCACATCCCTGATTTCAGTAGAAGGAAACATTGTGAAGGAACCTGGACTTATAATTAATTTAAGTCCAAAATTGCCAACCCGCCTTGAGCAAGCGTGATGATCAATACACTTGCCTTCTCTGTATGGGAAGAGGCCTTTGTCCTGCAGTGGGATTGTAATAGGCTGGTTATTATTATATTTACCGATGGGGAGATTTTTTATAACTGCCTCGTTAGCCTAGTGTTCCTAAGCGCGACTGCTACGCCAGAGATCTTGGGTTCGATTCCCCAAGTCGTGCAAAAAGTGTTATTGGGTTTTTCTATGAAATTCTCAGTAGGATTTGTGCCCGGTTAATGGCAATAGGCTCGCCTCCTATTACATGGGACCTAAACATACCGGCGAACTGTGGGTGTACATTGGTACACCTCTGCCTAACCCTTCGGTGAATACAGGCGTGATGGGATATTACCGATGGGTGATGCAACATTTTTGACAATACATTGTGAAATCTAAAGTCTAAGTCATAAAGTTGGATATTCAAAATATGTATTTCGTTTCCCATTAGCAGTGTCAACACGCTGGCGGTATGCTAGTTCACGCCGCGTATTGTTAGTATACTTTCACAATGACCCTACTGAACATAGTGTCGTTTTATCACAAGTGCACGTGGGTGACGGTGTAGGTAATCAAAGAAAAGCGGTTTAAGAAAAGTGATTTAAAGAAAAATAACGTAATTTTGTATTGGACACTACACTACGTAGCAATTATACTACGGCGTAGCAATTAGTGCTACGCTTTCGTAGCAAGTAATTGAAGTGCTACGTTTCGAGATATTTATTGAACAATAGCTCTGCCCGCGGTCTAATTCACGTAAATTAACGCGTATTAGGCCGCGGGCAGACCTAGACTATGGTCTAGGTTTTAAAATAGCCTATGTCCTTATCCAGATTTAAAGCTACCGCCTTGTAAAATTTCAAAACGATGGCGTCAAGGGTTTTACCGCGATGAGCAAACAAACAGATAGACTTATGCTCGTATACCATCACGCCTGTATTCCCCGACGGTTTAGGCAGAGGTGTATCAATGTACACCCACAGTTCGCCGGTATGTTTAGGTCCCATGTAATAGGGGGCGAGCCTATTGCCAATTTGAGCCTATTTTCGTATTTTAGTATATTAATACTACCTTCTACCCGCAACTTTATCTGCTTGGATTTCACAATCAAGACCAAGAATCTTAAATTAACATTTAATTTATTTATTTATTATTCAAGTCATCCTACACTCTCCAACCTTAAACTAAAAAAAAACTTTTTATTTTCCAACACGCTTTTTTCCCAAGACTTGTACCACAAACAAAACACAAGCACTAACACGATATTGCTTTTCCCCATATAGGAAGGTTCCTTTTTCATGTAAAACACTCCGGTGTCCCACCTAGTGGGGCGTATGGAGATCGGACCTTATTTCCAGAACGATATAGCCAATGTTTGATGCCGCCCTTACATCTCGAGTTTTAGGGGGATTTTGAAGGATGGCATTGTATGGGTGAATGGGCCTGCTAAAAATGGAGTTATAGGAGGTTAAAGATGCAAAAATAGTAGTATTCGGTTGCTCAAATAAATAATAAAGATAATGTACCAGCGTATTACTGTCTGACTGCAGAACAATGGCATCTTCTCATACAAAGAAGACACGAGCATTAATCATCATGCTTGGTTCAGACGGATTCGCGATTTCAGACTTATATTGCTAGTTAAGTATAGGTCTAAGTTTCCTCACGATGTTTTGCCTATTGAATATTTAAACGTTTACCTACTTAAGTCATTAAGACATACATTTTCAGCATCTTCATATTTCTATACTAATATTGTAAAGCTGAATAGTTTGTCTGAGCGCCCTTATCTCCGGAACTACTGGTATGACGCTGAAAATTCTTTCTTTAATAAAAATGTATGAGCAAAAATACACATCACATACCCCTTAACTGCACATCAAACTAAGCAAAAAAATTATAAAAAGAATTAGGGATCCGTCAAAAGAACGCAGCTGAAGTCGCGAGCAAAAGCAAGTATCAAGGAAAGACAACACAGCTTGAACAGTCCACTATTTCACAAAACATTTTTCTGAAGCTCAGTTTAATCGAAACAACGAGAATTCCTTTTCTACCAAAGTGTTTTGTAATAACGTTTTTTTTTATCGTAACGTTCCCCAGCGTTGTAATCAAGTTATTTTAGCGAAAGTCAGTTTTAATTAAAGTAAATTAATAAGAAACCCATCGTCCAAAACATTGTTTTGATATTTTCGTTTTAGAGGAGACTGGAAAAGGTCGGTGGGTACTTTGTATTTATTTTTGTACTTATTGGCGTTTTACTTTCTTGTTCGAGGTTTTAAGGCCAATTCTTGTTATTAAAAATAGCTGCCTGTTATTTTTCTACTTCAATGTAAATTGACGTGTACAACTTATTGTAAAAGGGTATGTACAAGCCATTCTTGCCCATACGTCTCCATACGAAAATAGCTTTTGGAATGTTCAACTATATTTAAAATTATGTTTTTTTTTTCTTTCATGTAAATGATGTTCAAGTGCCCTTTAGTAGCCCAAGAGTTTGGAAGTTTGGAAGTTCGGGAGTTTGGAAGCACGAAAAGCCTGTAAATTCGTTGGTCCTGTGCCTGATCTCTCTCCGGTTGTGTCGGATTGTCGTCCCATCGGACTATGAGAGTTAAGAAAGAAGGAGTGTACCTGTGTTTGCGCACACACTGGTGCACTATAATAATCTCCTGTGCACTTGGTTAATCTGCTTTAAGATTAGCCGCCGTGACCGGTACATCATTTTTATGTATTAGTTTTTGCCTTCGCATGGAAATGCACAGTCACTCAATGTAAAAGTCCAAAAACGTGTTTCACGAATATCCCCACAGCTTCAGTACTACCAAAACATACGACTAAACATCCCCATATATCTTGTATATTGAGTCAACCAACATTTCAGAAAAAAATGCCGAGTAATAATCAACTGGTACGCCAAATATTTCCTTTACCGAATATTAAGACGAGCCGACGAAACGAGACGAATATTACACTCCTCTATAACGTTCAGAAAACTCGTGTCACGGTCCCAATTTAAATACAGCCAACCGTCACACGACGCCAATAACTTGTCACGTAGTATGTAAAGAAAATGAAATTCCCTAGGACAGACAGGCACAAATTAAATAAAGAAAAGCGATACTCAATATAAGTCGGGACACGTACAAAATGATAAATTCTTTCATTTGTACCGTTTTAATTTAATTTATACAAACCTCCCAAGTGGTGCGCTTGTTAAGGTGCGTGTATAGTGGATGGTAATGGCGGTTGGCTTTTGTTTTGTCGAATATCGCATTGATTTTGAGATGTGGTGAAGTTGTTTAGAGATTGTCTTCTGCACTTCGTGTTTCGGGTTTAGTGGTGAAGATTTCTATGGGGTTTTCCATGCAAATCTTTAGCGAAACTTTATGTGTTTGTGGTTTGTCTCTCTTGTAAAATCTCTTGCAAGAATCCTTAATTTTTTTAATTCTAAAAATTTACTTCTTTAAAAAAAAATGTTTTGTGTTGTAAAGTGTCTGCAAGCAAAGCTTAAATGAAATAAACAAAAATATACAAGCTGACTTTTAATTCCCTACCAATCTTTCATTATTAAAACAACTCCGAAGTATTAAAAAGAAAATTGCTATTCCATATATATATTTTAATCGTGTTCAAGTGAATTTTCGCAGCTGCAGCACAGCTGATTTTTTTCTCATAAAAAACTTAATTAAATTCTATTAAATTATCCTACTAAGATTTTATAGCTTCTGAACAAAATTCCATACATCAACACATTATTATCAACACGTTTGGCCTCTGAATTATTCTCCACAATTCAAGAGTCCCAACGTCACACAAACATAGCCACCTCTTTACAAACACCTAATAACAAATTTGAACGTGTCTCTTTGTCCCTATTCACGAATATAATTTGGAAAGGCATCGGATAATAGCCCCCGATGGTGAGATAACAGCCAGGAAATAGAACCCTGTTTTGTAATGGACTGAATTTGTTTTTCAATGTTTCAACGTTCATATTATGTGGCGATTCGATTCTTTTTGTTAAATTGAAAAAAGGGATTGTAGGTGTTTTCTTTTGCTGGACATTTAGGTTGATTAATAAATAATACTAGCCTATTATTGTCTCACTGCAGCCAGCGATGGTTCGGTCATGTTGAGAGGATGAGTGAAAGGCGACTAACAAAAGGGATTTATATGGCATATGTGAGTGGCAATGCCGGGAGAGGACGCCCTAGAAAGACCTACCTTTACCTTATCGGTGAGGTTCTTCAGAAAGGTCAGGTGCGCAGTACTCGTAACCGGCGTGCTTGTATGACGAGATGTATGAATGTGGAAGAGGCGAAAGGAGTGTGTAAGGATCGTAGCAGGTGGCGGTCAGTGGTTTCTGCCTACCCCCATGGGAAAAAGGCGTGAGTTTATGTATGTATGCACCCCAACGGCCCCTTCTCGTACAGAAAAGGAATTGATCAGCAATTGCTCAAGGCGGTGGCGATTTCAGACTTATATTAATTACCTAGCTGTATCCCGTAGTATCACCTACGTTCAGTAGCTCTCCTTCGTCTTCATGGGTCGTAGCGTGACATCACATGTTATTTAGGTAACTTTTCTCGGTAAACGATTTTTTCGAATTGCAGTAGTACTTTCTGTGATTAGATAGCACAAACAAACAAATTCTTCAGTTTGTATATAATTCCAGGTCTCATCACGATGTTTTCCACGGTGAATGGATTTTGAAAAAAAAAATTGTTTAATCACCATTTTGTACTTAAAAGAGGTAAAATCGCAACGAACGTAACGCAATGTTTTTAACATCTATCAGTGTACTTAACTTATGGACTGAGATCCCAAAGTCGTCAGACCTACGTCATTCATGTCCGTATGACGTTTTAAGGATAAATGGGGTCCATATTTAAACTATCAAATTTAAAATACCTCCACCTTCATAACGACGTAATTCCTCTATCATCGAAATAGCAGCCATGCTTATATGACGTCGGTCAGAGGACGTTGGGATCTTAGACCATTAGAAAGTATTGACGGTTCTATTATTATTGACTTTGTCCACGGTATTGTCGTTTATCGCGATCGAAGACGAAGCCATGATGTCATTTTGTTTTTCATTATGATCGGTTCAATGGTTTTGCACTAATGAGATAACAGACAGACTGACAGAGCTACTTTTGCATTTATAATATTATTGGATAGTATCGCATTTGACCTTGTCTCACGTTTGTAAATAATAATATGGGCTGGTTTTTAATTCACTCTACGTACCTACTTAGGTGTGTTGGATTTTTTTATTAATTTAAGGTAACAGTCATTGATTAGTCACTGGCCAATGTGGAAGCCAGCCCTCGGGTCACGGGAAGGGTCAACCAAACATTGGACAATTCCTTATAAAGACTATGGTCACGACCCGACAACCGTAAGGTAAAATTCAATCGTACAAAAGTTTAAAAAACTAGACACAATTTTAGTCACCGCAAAGTAAGTTTAACATCAAAATAATCGATAGCAACTTTTAATTTCAGTCACCACTTTCATTTCCACAGCAACAACACCTCGTTATCACCATAAAATCAACCATAACTCACTGAAAATAAAATTCAATTCCCAAACCGGGGTCCACGAACCTTTCCAATGTCAAAAGACCACACTCATACATCATAATAATACCAAATACTTTTAGATTCCCAATCCGCTATATTTTTCCACGTTTCCATTATGCGCGCGCCCGAATACAAACAATAATAAAGAGACGCTGTTAATCTTGCTTCGACTGTGACCACTTTATTAGACATAGACACTCGTGTATAGAGAAATATACGCCTTCGGGGAAAAGTTACGGCACCAATGTCGGGTTACTAGATGTGGTATAATGATGTGAAAGCCAATTTCCGTAAATAAAAACGACCAAAATCAGGAGGGCAATTCTAAATGACGTCCACCCACAAGGTGGACGGACGACCTGATTAAGACCGCAGGAAGACGATGGACGCATCCCGCTTCCAACCGGTCTTTTTGGAAATCTATGAGAGAGGCCTATGTCCAACAGTGGACGTCCTGCGGCTGATATGAAGATGATGATGATGAATTTTAAATGTCCTTCAAACCGGTATGTTGAAAACATCCAAAGTTTTTATACCAAAACTTTTTAGAATAAGGTTTTTTTTTTTTTTTTTGAGGTATGTATTATCTTTTATTATTTAATAATTTTACATTTAATTAGAATGAAAAAAAAAACTAAATAATAATTAAATTACAAACTCTGTACAGTTAAAATAAAAAAGTAAGGTCAAAGGGCGTCAAAAAACTCATCCGCATCGCTGTCAATGGGGCATGTGCCCAGAAGGCTGGCAGCATTGCCACGTTGTATGGCAATGCTGATTCTTTGGCCAAAGAATAGGCCAGCCCTCTGGTCACGTGAAGAATCGACCAGTCGCTTCGCGATGTCGCGATAAACTAGATGAGCGCTCGGTCCCCATGGCCCTAGTGTTTCAACCCCAAACGGCTCAAACATATAACTTTCATGAAGGTTAATATATTTGCGCCGTTTGAGATTTTCCGCACCAGACGCAGCCGCCCCAGCACAACACGTCGTGCAAGGAAGATGGGATGGCGCAAGGGTGTCGACGCATGTTGCATCCCACACCAGAGGTCTACCCAACTTCCAAGGCATTATAGTCATCCCATCTGGTCTCTTCCCATCGTCGCGTGCCAGGCCAATTGGCTCCAAAACAGCTGGCACTCCGGCGGAGACAAGAGCACGACGGATGATGTCATTAATGCTGGCGTGCCGTGCCATGCGGCCAGCGTTCTTTTTGCATGACAGGCCATGGTGTCCGAGGCAGTCGACAGCTTCACCGCACTGACAGCGGTGCGGAGCCCCACAAGGTGCACCCAGGCGCAGGCATGTAGCGAGTCGGAAAGTAGAGTCACTCAACATAGTGCCTATGTTGGGCGACGGTAGTGCCTAAAGCCAGAGACCCGACTCCCACTCACCCACAGCCAGCAGGCGGGCACGCTCAGCAGAATTGATGGACGTATTAATTAAATTATTCCGTACCAACCTGCAGAGCGGCTCGTCCCATTGTCTCTGGGAAGATGGGTTCACGGGTCGATCTGTTTCCGGGCAAGGTTGGCTTATTTATAGACTTAAGAAAACATGGGTTTTCGATTCAGTTACTATGGAGATTGAAAATAAAACCAAATATTGCAAGAATCGTTTTTCATTACTAAATAATAAACATCCTCTCCAAATTGAACAATGTGAATGATTAACTTTAAAAACGATCGCAATTTTATCTTCTCTGTAAACCCATCAAAATACCTCTAATTTACCCAATTTTTTTGACATTGATCTGTACATTTTGATATAGTAGAATTGGCTTTCTATTCGCAATTTTATCACAGTGTCAATCAAAATATAAGCTAATTCGTGGCATTTCTGTCAGATTGAAACTGAAATAAAGAAGTCGCGTATTAATGATTCCCTATCCTTTTAAAAAAAGGTACATAGATCTCATTCACCTACCACCCAAATCGCTTCCATTACATCTAACTCCAGGATTCCCGTTTAAACTTACACCGTCTGAATTTATGGGGGCCACTTTAGTTCGTGCATAGGTGGGGAGAGTAAAGTGTTGGCGTCTAACTTCAGCATCTAAGTGTTTGCACCACTGTCTATTCCGTATATGCTAATTTCGCTTTGAAGTTTTGGAAGCCCGTTCTTGTATTTGAAAGTTGGTCTTGAAAATATTGAGTTCATTATTTTGTTTTGAAGTCTTTGTGTTGAAGGATTTCTTGGATAAAGTGTGGTTCAGACAGAAAGTGTCGTGGTGCCTGACATTTATCAGTTTGACTTAATTGTACTGATCCTGACATAATAATGTCACATTGACAACTGACCGCCAGAACGGCACTTTGTTTGGTAGCTCAAAAAAAAACTGTGTTTTTCGAATGCTGAAAATGAATGGACACCAAAATTTTATATTTTCCCTTTACTTAGTTATCTAGGAGAATAATGACTCAACAATAAAAACTCTTACACAATTTTTTATTTTTATCCGCTTAATATTTTAGACCGATCTAAGCCAATTGCCAAAAATAATTAAGTTAAAAATACATACAAGAAAACGAAACAATCTAGTCGTAATCTAGACTTTACTTGACATTAATTGTTAATACTAGCAATGTCAAAACTAAGGTAAAAATTAACCAACTTCCAACTTCTTAACTTGTTCAGCTTCTAAAAGCACCAATTCATCTATTTCTAATAATATTATCAAGGTAAACAAACAGGAGTTATCGTTTACGTCACTGAAACCCACATTAAACGAGGCAGTACAATGGAACAACAGCTGTCGAACGCAACTGGTCACGTGTCCTTGTTCCTGAACTGTGATTACGTCATTCAGTACCTAGTTTACTTTACAAGAAGGTATAAGTAGGTATCTAAGCAAGCAATCGTAAGGTTAACTATTAATAGGTAGGTATATGTACCAGGGTTGCGCATTTTATTTGAAAGACTCACCGCGGTGCTGTAACGCAATGGGCTTTAGAAGGAACATGAATGGGTTTTAGTCAGTAAGAGTCTGACACTCCCTTCTTTTCCGCCCGGAGCGTAAGAAGTAACTTGATGATTTCCCATACTTAAAAAAAGAATAGGTTTAAGAGGTATAGAGGGAATAGGTT
Organism: Caradrina clavipalpis; assembly: GCA_932526535.1. Lineage (NCBI taxonomy): Eukaryota > Metazoa > Arthropoda > Insecta > Lepidoptera > Noctuidae > Caradrina > Caradrina clavipalpis. Next base: position 2,690,483 of record OW052096.1, read on the forward strand.
ACTATTACTAAATATTATTTCTAAATCTTTTGAACAACGTAGTAAACCGCTGAGCTAATTGCCCCAAATAGACAGGTAAAAGTACAGTTTGATACAAGTAAGTGAGAAAATATCCACTACCACACTAGTCCGGTAAAAATCCATTGCCAGTTTTGTTCACAATGATAAAAAAAAATATTGTAACTTACTTTAATGGTTATTAGTTAATGTTACCTAAACGGATGCACGGATTTTGACGAAAATTGGCACAAGACCATGACCATGCATTTTTTTGGAAAATTTTGACGTTCATTCTGTCAAAGCCATCAGCGACGTTATCTAAAAATATTTACATGTTAACTTGCACGCAATTTTCAACTCTATTTCTGGCAACTTCGTTTATTATAAATAAATTTCGCTTGGGCATCTTGCTTCTCTGTTCTAAGACCTAGTAGATGACGTCACGTGGTATTGTTCCGGAGGCTTCAAGGCTTCTGGTTACGTAACTTCTGCTATTGACAATCATGTTACAGAGTTGTTCCTTTATTTAATTAATTATTATTATATTTAATATTATTAATTTACAATAAGCTATTCGAGATAGTCAAGTTAACTTCATGCGTAGTACCCCCGGGGCTGCGGGTTGTTCGAAAGAGATACCGCGCCCTCGGAACGCAAAGGGCACATGAAGGAACATAGACGGGTTTTAGTCAGTAAAAGTCTGACACTCCCTCCCGCCCCGCCCAGGGCGGGGGAAGTTATTAGATGATTTCCCGTCTATAAAAAAAAAAAAGAGTTGTTCCTTATTTATTTATTTTTTGTATTATTTTCTTTGCTTTTTTCATATTTTTATTTCGTTGCTACCTTTGTGTTGTAGTAGTGCTAGTTTTCCAGTCAATTGGCTCAAAAATTAGGGGTTGTTTAGAAGTTTAAAAATGGGTAATTTTAATGACTTCGATGTGCTCTTTCCGAATTTTAACTTTTAAAATTAAATCAAATTCATTTATTTCAGTCAAAACCCATAGGAGATGAGAAAATACAATACATCTCAAAATACTGCCACTGGATATAAAATGTCAACATAATAAAAAATAAACAATAAAATGTACAAAAAAAATAAATGAACTCAATAAACTTAACTTTAACTTGTCCACCTCATATCATCCATATTGGAAAAATGGCGCCAAATAGTAATTTTTTTACAATAGTTATCTCCTTTCCGACTCATTTTACAGTAAAAACATTTTGGACAAAATTAAACTAAGCATAATTTCCATAAATTGGAATTTCAATATTTTTTGTAAAATCAATAGTTTTGCCGTTAGACCGTTGGCCTCTTGACTTTAATTACGCGCCATTTTTTCAAGATGGCGGCGCCTTCGGCGTAGATAACGAGGTGGCAAAGTTGAAATTCAGAATCTATAAGTTTATACATTATTACAAAACTCCCAGAAAACTTTCCAGCTAAAACTACCATATGTCTGAACAATAGGAACGATAGTACCTAATACGATTATGTTCTCTGGTAGAAAATGCCAGACCGAGCACTGTCAAACTGGCCTTTAATATTTACTGAACAGTTATCTACCCGTTATTCGGACGATATCGGTCGGGTTCAATAGTTTGTGGATAAGTTAGGGTCCCTACAAATTGATACATGTGGGCAAAGCTAACACAAGCTGGGTCCCACTCTTGGGAATTGTTCGAGATTATAATAAATGTGTTTTGTTGTTACTTCTTACTTACTTTGAAGGTCAATTTGTTTTCCTTTTTCAATATTTGTTTGTCGTTGTGATGTTGTGATAGACAACAATGGCAGCATCACGCCTGTATTCCCCGAAGGGTTCGGCAGAGGTGTATCTACAGTCTACTGGTATGTTTAGGTCCCATGTAATAAGAACCTATTGCCACTAACCGGGCACAAAATCCTAACTCCGAGCTGTAACTGAGAATTTCATAGAAAAACACTTTTTGCTCGACCTGGGAATTGAATCCAAGATCTCTAGCGTAGCAGCCGCGTTAAGGACCACTAGGCCACCGAGGCAGTTTCTAAATGTAATATAAGTCTGCAATCGCCAATCCCTCTGGGCCAAGCGTGATGATCAATGCTTGTGTCGACACTGTATGAGAAGAGGCTTACGCCGTGCAGGACGGCAATAATAGGCTGGTAGTATTACAATTACTGATTACTGATTTGCAATAGACTCGCCCCCTATTACATGGGACCTAAACATACCGGCGAATTGTGGGTGTACGTCGGTACTACTCTGCCTAACCCTTCAAGCAATACAGGCGTGATGGTAAGGAATGAATATTGATGTGGATTGATTCGTTTTCACAGACCTAAACCTAATTAATCGCCTTTAACACTTTGTCCAAGCCTTAAAAGCTGCTACTAAATAGCATCATTAAAAACAATATATGAGCCTATTACAAATTCAACTCTTCATTTGACCCAACCCTCGAGCATCCATCAAACGGAATACCAAGCAACCCTTTATCATGATCCCTAAGATAATAGCAATAACGTATTGTATATTGCTCATAACAAAACACCCTTTGTACATAAATTAGTCTTCATCTCCATACAATTTATCATGTAAATACGTCACTCATGACGTCACGGAAACAAATTAAATTATGACCTCGTCGAACGTTGATGTAGTACTCAAAATTTCAGCAAGCTACGCTGTTTATACGCAACTATAATGTATGAAGGTCCCTTTGGACCTTAGGTGGATGGTGTAAGTCATAAGATTGAACGACTTTGTTTAGGTTGGCTGGCGATATTTTATATGAATAATAAGAATCTATTTATTTAGAAACCACGTCGGCTTATTTGCCATCGAAAGACATAAAAAATATCATGTCCACCTTATATTAAGTGGTCATTGCCGCCTATAGGTAGTCGAAAACGCGGAAATGTCATGTGCTTGTTTTAATTACACCGGCACTACCCTTCAAACCAAAATAAACTAACAATATTTTGCGGCAGAAGTTTAGTTACCTTTGCTTGTTATAGTACATCCCTGGACTACCTATCTTGTTCTTCGAGCTCTGTTACTACATTTTACAAAAAATATCATTCGGTACGTAAACTGCTTCAATATGAAGTCCGCAACTCTTTTCATCAACTCTCAAACCCAATAATTACCCACACAATCTTCCACAAACCACGTCAAGAATTATTACGAAATATAAACGATCAAGGTGTCAATTCTGCTATCTTTTAGAAACAACCGCAATCCAATCTCAGTCTCAATCTGTCAAAAATGCCGATAATTTGCCTACATGTTTGGACTATAATGGTCGCTTAGATGAAATTGCGACTCGATTTTAAAAATCTACCATCACGCCTGTATTTCCTCCGAAGGGTTAGGCAGAAGTGTACGAATGTACAACCACAGTTCGCCGGTATATTTAGGTCCCATTTAATAGAGGGCGAGCCTATTGCCATTAACCGGACACAAATCCAAACTTCGAGCTGCTACTGAGAATTTCATAGAATACCGACTCGATTTTAATTAGTAGAATTAGCCTTCAAGACCTAGAATTCCTTACAAAATTCAAGTACAAAACATGACACGTTGAGAAGGCAAGTTCTAGTTCTTATGCTAACGCGTCCGTCCCTAACTTGCACCCCGTCATAGGGTTACCTCAAAACTTTCGGACTTACGCACACGTTTCGTGAAACGTCAATAAATCTCGCTCGTAGCCGACTTGGATGATGTTTATGGAGTAATGTGTTGCCATTCGAGATTTCCACCGACACCTACGTCCAATTCATTTTGGTACATTAATTTTGCATGAATAAGCGCTTTCGTGTGCTAAAGTTTGCTGAAGTTTAGGTCCAAATAGGCTTGCCCGGGTCGACCTAGTTTCTGTTTAAGGAGATTTCGTTTTTTTATGAAGTTAGATACAGTTGGTATCAATAGACTTGTCCACTTAAAATTTCAAGAAGTGAAAATTAAAAGTTATTAATTTTGGTACCCTAACCTAAACATATCGGCGAACTGCGGGTGTACATTGGTACACCTCTGCCTAGCCGTTCGCGGACGATTCGTGATGGTATGTTGTTGTATGTAGTTTTGGTAATTACGAGTACTACACTTAATAAACGTTATTAAATGAATTATTGTTACTAACATTTTTGACATAAAAGTTATTCCTTCATATGTTACTCGGAACTAGAGTCCGTTGAAAGGCGCACGAGGAGCCGAAGCCAACTCGCAGAGGCCTGTTGGACAGCTTTATTATGTCCTTCATTCAATACAATACATTATGATTATACAATATTATACAATACATTATAATTACATTTTTAAATAACATAAAAAAAAAAACTGTAGCCTTTAATTATTATTTGTTATTATTTGCGCCAAGTAGATCGATGTCATAGTATTCGTATATTTTTTTTTATCTACAACACAAAAGTGGTTTTTATTTATTTTTAATTTTCTTTATCTTAACTTTACTTATTAAAAAAAATACCCGAAGTAGGTGCCTATAAAAACCAGATTAAAACAACCCAACTCGCTCACTTCATAAACATGAAATGGCAAATGACTAAAAACTCAATTACATCCTCGGTTACATTACTCAGCATATAATATGGTCAGAGAGATAATTTAATATATTACGCTATACTTCAGTCATCATTTTGACGTAGGTACAGTGTCTTTAATTATTACTTGTTTGATATTCTTGTTACCGACAATAGATTAGCTACGTTTTCGTTATCTGCCCAACCTAATGTAACATTACGCCTGTATTCCCCGAAGAGTATAATAAGGCAAAGGTGTACCAATGCTCACCCACAGTTCGATAGTAAGTTAAGGTCCCATGCACCTCTAGCATAGACCTCTAGCAGTTGCTGTTAGGACGACTAGGCTAACGAGGCAGTTCTGCCTAACTTTTTCCCAACTGTGTAGAGGTAGGCCTTCAATCTAACCAGGTGCAGCTGAATGGCAGTGTATTACGTGGAGCGACTAACTATCTGACTTCCACAACCCAGTTACTGGCCAATACGATACGTCTTAATAAGACTGGTTGTCAGACTTCTCGACTTCTAACAACTGTCAAAGATTTAGGCCCTATGTGCTTTCCGAGGTACAGGGGTATCACACCACCAACTTCCAGTCTCCGGGCTGCTACTGAGACATTTCTAATGGAAAAACCCAATAAAATATTTTTCCGGGTATCGAACCCAAGGCTCCACGCTCATCAGTCAGACAACAAGATAAACTTAAGGACATAGTTAAAAAAGTTTTTTTTTTTTTTAAGTATATGTCCCCTGACAGAAGAGTAACGCACTAACTCACACTCTCTACTGCAGCTAACAAAAGAGCTGAGAACCTTGAAACGTCTGAACCGATTTTGACAAAACATATCTAAGAACCATCGCTAAAAAACGTGCTTTCAAATAAAACCGCATTTAAATCGATTCACCAGTTTAAGAGCTACGGTGCCTACAGACACACAGACACGTCAAAACTTATAACCGCCCCCTTTTTGAGTCGGAGGTTCAAATAGTCTAACTGGACAACAGTACTGCGAGCCGCAACCTCATAATGTACATACGAGCTTACAGCGGCAGCGCGGCCGCACAATTTAACTTGCGCCTGTGTCAGCCACCGTGACGGGATGCCCCTTAGTGCCGCCCCATGTTACAAATTGACCGTAAACATAGTTCAGTAGTATCCACTACAAGTTGTTACTATGCCCTGTTTTGGCTTAATTTTGGACTATGTTATGTTACACTCGATTTCACTTTGGAAATTTAATTCTGGAGGTTAGAAGACTAATGAAATATGTATGAGAAGGTGCCTTTGTTGGTTGGTTATTTGTAAAAGTTTTCATCTTAAGTACCTATATAATACGTATAAGACGATCTAAATTGGTAAATGCTTCTGATCGGTGATACGACATATTGACATGCCTATATTCCATAGAATATAACAGTAAGAAAATATAAAGCATTTTTTATTAGCCATTTAAAATGCCAATAAAATGCAGTCATTTTAACAATATAACACAACAATAACTGCCGTTATTTGACCATTATTTTTCTAATGGTACTAAACTGTCCAAATTTTTTAGATCCTGCACTTAAATCTTTCAAAATAATACATTGTAAAAATAATTCAATTAAATATCAACACTTTTATCTCTTAACAAAAACAAACATAAATCGAAACCCACTTTAAATGCAAGCCAAACTAAGCGGAATCACGCCACCGCCAGAGGGCGCCACGACCGTCAACTATTTTCTTTGTACAATGTCCCAGCAACTGCTTTGTAATGGACGACAGAGTTATCTCAGTATGTTGTGGCTTGACAACGTAGAATTCAGTATCCTTTGATAAAACCCGGTTTGTTACTGAGCGAGTTTGTGAGTAAAACTATTCATTTTGGACCATGATTTCGTTAATTTTAATCATTAATTTAATGCATACTATACCTACAAATGCTGTGTCCTAATAGGGTACTGCATTGTACTTTAGCTTTAAGTTTTATACGCATTACGCATTATGGTACGCAAATAAATGAATATGAAATAATATATACGCGAAAGTAAGTTTGATTATTACGCTTCCACGGCTGAACTACTGAACCAATTTTGGTGCGATTTGGAACTGACTAAGCTTGAAACCCAAGAAAGGGTATAGTCTACTTTTCAAGCCGCAAGTTGGTGTGCGTGAATGTTGGTTATCGTGTATGCAGACGTGGCTGAATGCTAGTAAAATAATGAAAGTACTTTTAATGTATGTTTTTTTTAATGTTGAAGAATATTGGCTTAATAAGAGAAGAGCACAGAGGACGGTCAGTAAGTCAGCTAATCCAAACATTTGGATCGCGTTTAAGTGCATTTTTGTTAGGAAAAGCTGATTTTAATTTTCATATTTCGAGGCAGGTTCTTTAGCAAAACTTGTTCATAATCATGAGTACATTCAGCCCCTGAAAGAAGGCTGGTGAATGAAAAGTCATTCTGTATGTAAAGTAAACGTAAAATTGCTTAAAAAACTTCATTACACCCAAACATCTGACACGAAATATTTATTAAACCGTACCCTCGTAAGTACAGCACCCATTAACGGAAAATCAGCATTTTTAATCAAAATATTTGCCTAAAAAGGTTGACGTGAAAAATAATGCTTTATGGCCATTAATCTCGTAAAAAGGTCCGGGGCCGGCAGGGACCAAGGTGGGCCAAGTAATGGAGTTCCGTTGTACAGTCGTGAACTGAGGAGTTTGGATGTCCCAACCCCTTGACGATATTACATAAAGCATTTGGGACGGGAGTTGGAACGAAAATAAATGTACGGACCAATATTTTCGGCACACATTTTTTGTTTGTTTTTTTTTTTGCGAGGACATGTAAAATGATGGATATGTTATGTTCATGATGTAACCGTCCCTTTGGGTGAAATGATGGTGAAACTCTGATCTGTGGAGATAAATGTACCGTGTTCCTAAACAGTGTTGATTAATTCCTGTTTGTCATTTCTGTACATGCGTAAGGCTATGAATTGTCTTGGTTTTATCTAAACAACTTACAACACAATGTTATCAGTGTCTTTGTATTCTTTTATAAAAAACAGCAAACTGCCCGCGACTTCGTCCGCGTGGCTAATTTCACCCGCCTTACGTTACATCTTTAGTTACTGCTCCGCTTCCGTGTATCGTAGCGTGATGTTTTGTACCCTATGACACTCACAAAAATAACGTGATTTTCTGTGGGTAAAAGAATTTTCAAAATCGGTCCAGTAGATCCAGAGATTGCCCCCTACATACAAAATTACAAACAAATGTTACTCTTTATAATATTAGTATAGATAATATTACGAGTAGTATAGATAATGACCATCTCTGAGTGAACAAAACAAACATAATCGATCATTATAGTCAAAGATCCTAAACTGCTAGATCAGTACAAGATGACTTTTTTGTTAATAGTTAGAGGAATAAGTAGTTAAGAAAGTATGCTTGAAGGTATGTATGGTCATAATTGAATCAGATGACTTAGAACGTCTGGCAGTATATCTCATTTAAAGTGTCTATCAATAACAGTTGGAAGATTGTGATGACATTTATTATTCAAGACTTATTTTCGTCACACTTATACCGTCATGTTCGTGTACGCTCGCTTTCAGTTGGGATTGGTCATCCCTTCAGTTGCTTTGGCTTGCTATTATAACTTTCTGGTTTGTTTATTGATTTTCACCTAATTTGTTTTCAGTTACAGTAGCAACATGAATAATGTGACCAAGGCTTTATAAAAAATACTTTATTGAAAAGAGTGTCCGTGTCAGTACTTGCTCGTTCTTCTCCATCTCTTTAGACAATTATGACATACCTACATTTTGGAGCGAGAAACTAGCTTCAACTTTCTAAACAACTGACCAACTCCTTGACGATTTAAAAGTCCTCTGTTTAATTCAAATAAATGCTTTGATGTTGAGAGCAAAGCCGCGGGCATAATAACTACCATTTCCTAAACGTACAATCGATCCCGTCTCCCGGGCCACAATTCTAAAAAGTTTACAACTACCTACTCTTTAGTTTTTAGGTAAAAAGCAGTGTAAAAGTTTCCTTGCGGAGACATAACTTTGTCAGCGTGTTACATGCTACATTATGTCATATATTATGTGTTATATAGGATACTATAGTTAAAAAGTTAATGTTGCATGGACGGCTAGGTCCCTATTAGTGGCTCGTAAAATACATTTTTTCATGTTCTTTGCATTTTATATACGTACGAAATAAGACTTAAATGATAAATCTGTATCTACGAAATTTAAAACAAACTTTATTCAAAATCCATAATTGGGTTTAGTTCTGCCATTACTGTGAATTATCTCGTTTAGACTCAATTTGATTCCAAAAAATACATGAATAAATCAGCATTTACGTTACTAAGTCAGTTTTCCATCAAATAACTGAACTTAAACTAAAATTCAAAAATGATGAAAAATACATATTTTTAAGTCACTGAGTAATGAGTATTGACAAAATATAAGTAGACTACATTTTTATAATATCATCTCAAATTAGCTAGACAAGAGAGTGTAATAATACCCTCTCAACTATCAAACCCCCAACCAAAACCAAAAGCTCTAAAACACGTCACCACTTTAGAACCTGTTCAGCTCACATCTCAAAAGAATCAAAAGAAAAAGGCACAAGACACAAAACTTCAAAACTCAGTAATAAAACTGCTCCACCTTGCGCCGGGCGCAATCTCTCTCAATCTCTTACTTTTATTTCAACAAAATTTCGTCAAACAACAATAAAACAGTGAAATTACTTCAATGTATCCCACTGGGAGGCTAACTCTATTAAAAATATCGTCTCACTGGCTCTATCAAATTGTGGAGGTGCCTGCAAGACGTTCGTGGTGAATCTTGCTCTATTCACAAGATTATATTCGAGACAGAATCGCGGAATTTTCCACGCACTCGGTGTTTTTGACGTTGCAGTTTGCGAGAGCGTTGATAACTTACAAAAATCCTATTTTAAATAAGTATTATAAATGCGAAAGTTTGTGAGGGCAGATGGATGTTTGTTAGTCTTTTACTCTTAAATGGCTGAACAGAATTAGCTGAAACTTAACACACATATAGTTATTGTCCTATCTTAAAACATACATAGCATAACTTTTATTCAGTTTTTGTGTTTCTGTGGGTCAAATTAGAACGTTTGCTTAATTTTAAAGTGTTCGCAGAATAAGCCGCTAGTAGAAGCTGATATAGAATAAGGCACGTGATTCTATTTTATCATTAAAGTGTGTCATTTAAGTGTGTGGGAGAGTTAGACCTTACCCACACGATAGAGGAGAAGATCATTGAAATATGTATTGGAAGTCACTAGTTTGATTGCCACGAAAGTTTAAGTAGCAGCAGAGCAATTAGCTAAAACTCTATAACAATGAGACATACTGGACATTTCATCACGCCTTTTAAAATAACCTCCTGCAGTGTTATTCTTGAAAAATCTCCCTCGATGAATTTAAGTGACGTGAGTTTCAGGTCTGTTATCAACCCCTTGCATTAGAATATGTAGATGTTGGAACAGCTCACCTAAACCTCACTTCATTCACATAATAAATAAAAATAAATAAATAAATATCTTGGGACAACTCACACACGGCTATCTGATCCCAAGCTAAGCAGAGCTTGTGTTATGGTAACCAGACAACTGATATACATACTTATATAATTTATAAATACATACATATTATAGATAAATCACACCCAGACACAGAACAAACAATCATGCTCATCACACAAAGTTTGTCCTGGGTGGGAATCGAACCCACGACCTCCGGCTTAGCAGTCAGGGCCGCTAACCACTAGACCAACAGGCCAATAGACCGGCTAATTTGTAACCGAGTTCAAAATAACCCTATTTCGTAATGGATTAACGACAAATTGGTCAGTGGTTAACCCGGCCTTCAGCTAGCTCTATTTATATACGCTTTATAAATAGTACATGACCTTATCAAGTTAAGTACTTCTTTATAAACGATTTTGTTTACTTTCAATGAAATGAGGTAGGTAGTAATGTACTATAATGCCATTTACTATCTGACAATCCTTTGATATCTCTCGTCTCATGTATTACAGAGATTTATATTATACTATTTTATTCTAGCTTAGGGTAAAGGAATTTTAAATAACTTGGTCTACATGAATTTCCAATAAAGATGTTCCTATTATACCGGATGATATGTAACGTAGATTAAAGTTATATATATTTTTCCGATCATTGTTTTTTTTTTTAATTATGGTTTATGCCTGGGAACTGGGATATTGAAGATTCAAAGTTTTTTCACAAAAAACAGTTATTAATATTATAACAAGACTTTAAGCACCCACAACATCTTTGTTATTAAAAACTTAAAACTTTAACTTTAACTTTTTTTTTTACTTTTTTACTTGTAATAGAAAAAACTTTTGGGCCAAAAGTACACATTGCGCATTACCATTAATAGTAATTTTTCACACCAAAAAAAATGTATTTCAATTTATTGGCGATGTTACTTAGTTTAATAAACAATATGCGTAGTTAACGGCTACAATTATGATATTTCTGTTTACACACTAATATCCAAAAATTTGTAATTTAATAAATAATTTTCCTTAAATCGCAAAATATATCGACCATTATTAATTACGTTAAAAAAACAGCCACGTCCAACCCACCCAGTGCGTCGAACCCAAATCTCTAAGTGACAAGCGTCAACATTTATCAGTGTCTTGCGACAAACGACAGCAATTAATTCAATTCCGCAAGCATTGTTAGCGACTGCGACTGGTCGCTGCAACTATTGTGCGGATAACTGAGGTGTGGTTCTGTCGCATGATGAATAGTCGGTTTATCTTGGTATTGTATTATTTGGCTGTGATTGTTAAGGTGAACTATATTTTGGGGAACTATATGGGGATAAGAATATTTGGTGGGCAATCGAGGTTTTATATCGTAAATATCGATCGTATCGTAGATACGTACCATCATGCCTGTATTCCTCAAAGAGTTAAGCAGAGGTGTACCAATATACACTCCCAGTTCGCCGGTATGTTTAGGAACCATGTAATAGGGGGCCAGCCTATTCCCTTTAACTAGGCACAAATCCCAACTCCGAGCTGCTACTGAGAACTTCATAGAAAAAAACAATAACACTTTTTACTCGACCTGGGAATCGAACCCAAAATCTCCAGCTTAGCAATCGCAGTTAGAACCACTAACAAATATTCATCCATCCATCTTTCGCATTTATAATATTTGTAGTTTAGTAGGATTGACTCTTGCTCACAAGCTCCTGAAATTTTACGAGAATGCAAAACTGCGCCTTAAGTTAACTACTTACCTGCCAAATTTCAGTTTCATACGTCAACTATTTTTTATGTTTAGTCAGAGTAGTAGTAAATGAATAAATGACCTTTCGATTTGAAATAGAGGGCATAACCTCAGTTAGAACCATGTTTATACAAATGTAAATGACACCTAGGCGAAAGTCGTGAAGGTTAGGTCAGACGGTCATCATAATTAAAGCTAATGTAACTAGATGCGTTAAATTTAAGGGCTGTCTCTAACGTCACTTTAATTACAATATAGTATGCTCCTCTTAATTGCGTTTGTTACTTATTACTCTAGCTAGTACAAACAAAATAAAGCTTTAACTTAAATTAAAACAGGGCTCATTTTTAAATGCAGCAAATTTTGTTTGTCCGAAAACCAGTGCGAGTGAGATCCCACTTATTTTTTGGCACATACAAAAATATATCTTTCTTGTATGAGGACAATGTTTTAATCTTTTTTTTTTGTTATAATACACTCTTTATGATACAGGCCTTTAAAATACGGAGAGACAGACAGGGAGAGTCTTAGTAATAAGGTTATCTTGCAGCATTAGGGTACGAAACCCCAAAAAGAATAACAGTCCATTTTGGATCGTTTTTTTTTATTTATCTGGTTTACCACTTTTTCAACAGATACTAATGGCACTGTTGTCACCTTGCATTTTTCGAAGTAAAATGTAAATCTCGTCAAAATCTCATCTCAGCAATAAACAATGTCAAAGAATGAAAAGTAAGAGGCGTTTTTGATAGATTGACTGTCTCAATCTGAGACTGAGATTAGATTGCGACCGTTCCTAAAAGTTTGTAGAAAAGCCACACAGTTCTTGCTGGGTAGTAATGTGACATAATTTATTGAATTACTAGCGGGCCCGGCAGACGTTGTCCTGCCCTGAAAGTCCAGTTCTTGCCTACCCTACCCCACCTAACTACTCCATCAACCTACCTACCCACATACTTACTCTACCTACCTATCTACCTACTCTACCCCTACATACCTACTTACCTTCCTACCCTACCCCTTCATACCTACCCTACCTACCTACCAAACCCTACCCCTACATACCTACCCTACCTACCTACTTACCTTCCTATCCTACCCCTACATACCTACCCTACCCTACCTACCTACCTACCCTACCCCTACATACCTACATACTTACCTACCTACCCTACCCCTACATACCTACCCTACCTGCCTAACAGTACCTGAACTTTGTAGACATTTTACAAAAAATAAATTTCTGAACGCACACATGATGTCTTCAGAAAAAAATAAAGTTGTGGCTTAAAGGCCTCAGCAACCAGGCCATAAGCTCCAAAAAAAAAAAATAGTTGTTACACTATTTGACAGGATTGGACAACAAATGTTTGACATGTAATAAACAAATCAGCATCTATTGAAATGATTTATTATTTATTACACATATCGAGTTTTCATTGTTTTTAAGATGTATTCTGCTATTCGGGACGGAAACAAATCCAACAAATCAAAAACCATGGCAATCGGTCCAGCCGTTCTCGAGTTATAAGTGTTGTAACAAACACGACTTTCTTTTATATATATAGATTAAGAGATTGTGGATTGGCTCGTTTAAGCTGAAATAAGTTGTTTAACTGAACTCAAATAATGCTATTTTTAGTGGTCTAATACATCATCATTCATCATTTCATTACTAAAAATAGCTCTTTGCGAAGGATCTCATCCGGGAAAGTAGCCACCATACCTATTTCTGCCGCAAATCAGCGTTGCTTTGTTCCGGTTTATAAGAAAACACACATTGTATCCGGAGCAAGAATGAAGAATTTTTTATTTCAAATACTTAATACATAGAACAATCTATAGGTGGCAGCACTTACAGTACAATATTTTGATATCATAGACAATACGGTTTGAAGGGTAGGGTTCTGGTGTAATTAATTACACATGAGACATTTCAACCCTGTCTCTGGGATGGCAACGCATTTGCAAGGCATCTGGTATTGCTGACGTCATTAGGCAGCGGTGACCACTTAACATCAGGTGGGCCTTCGGCATGTTTTCAATACAATGATGTAAAAATGTAGGTATTACCTAAAATATTTTTTATCAGTGACAAAGTCGTGAAAATACAAAGAAAAATAATGAAACATTTAATATAACTCAGACGGCACTTAACTCTAGTTGTTAGGTTTACTGCAGTCATAATTGAAAGGTTCGCTTTAATAGGAGCCACGATTAAATATATTGCGGCGGTAAACAGCGGGGCGATACTGACCGCTAGTTTATAACACTAGGGAGCGCATTGGGTTCGGTTTACTTTGACGGATAAGTGTAATTTTTTAATAGTTTTAAACTGGATAATTTTTCATCCTCGTTGGAATGTCAACCTTATTGTATCTATATGGGGTAAAGAGTTAAAGTTGTTTTGTTTATTAGAGGTATTCTCTGAAAGTACTGGTTCAATTACGAAAATTCTTTTACTGTTACAAAGCTACACTGTTGCTGAGTGTCATAGAATATGTAGTAGGTAAGGTTTTTTGGTATACTCGACTTCCATTTGGAAGAAGTCGCGGGCAGAAGCTTGTAGGTTTATAAAAGGCAAATAATGCAATCACTAATTTGTATTTTAGTATTAAATCGAAATCGAGGAGCTCGTGGCTAAATAATTACAGCCGCATAGACCGATCTTCCGGGTTAAGCCACGCTTGCCGAGGTTGGTCTATGGATGGGTGACCATTTACCATCATAGCGAGTTTCCTCCGTGCCTCGGAAAGCACGTAAAGCCGTTGGTCCCGGCTGTCATTTGTAGATCTTTGACAGTCGTTACTGTTAGTCTGAAGCCAGAAAGTCTGACAACCAGTCTTACCAAGAGTATCGTATTACCCATTACTGGGTTGTGGAGGTCTGATAGGCAGTCGCTCCCTGTAAAATTCAGCTGCACCCGGTTCGACTGGAAGCCGACCCCAACATAGTTGGGAAAAGGCTAGGCAGATGATGAGTATTAAATCGAAAACCTACCAGAGGGACGTTTTTAATTCATGTGTACTTCTTTAGTTTATGTTGAATGTCATTGACATCGCTGAAGGAAAAATCGTGAGGGAAATATCTAAACTCTAATTTGATAAAATCTTTTTCTGCTATTGATAAATATTATAAGCTAAATAACATCACGCTTCGACCCACGGGAGTGGAGCAGTAACCAAATACGCGATACTGCAGGGTACAGCTAGGTAATTATATAAATCTGTAATCGCCGTTCCATTTTGAGCAAACGTGGTAATCAATGCTTATGCTTTCCCTGTATGCAAAAAGGCATTTGCCCTGCAGTTGCACAATAACAGGCTAGCATTTTCATTACTTAGGCTTTATTCACACAAAACCTCAAAGCAAAACAAACTTCCAAAACTAACATGGGAACTTCAACGTAGTATATTTCTTAAAGCAACAATGGTGACTACTTACCCCTTGTTACCATAAAACCCTTGAAACAAGTGCATACTTATTACACTTCAAAATTTCTGTCAACTTACCTGATTGACGCTCTCTCTCCGTGACGTACAAAGGAGTTTTCTCGGAGAGTTCCACTAACGAGTAATGTTTGCTGTACCTCATATTATGACTTTACGACACTGTAAAGGAGCCAGTAATGAAATTGTGTTGCACGCTAGCGCGGCCACTCATAAACTACGCTGTGTGTACGTACGACATCAAGTATGTATGTACTTTGAAGGTTTAAAGTTGATGTACAACATGGACTTCAAATTGGAAATGCATCGGCCATTTTGAAATTTATGTGATGACATATTTATAAAAATTATAATGTTTCTGCCTGCGAGTTTTACTGTTGGTTACTGCTCTCATTTCCATGAATCGTAGCGTGATGTTATATAACCTATTCTATTTCTCATGAATCTGGCTATCATATTTTTTTTTTCAGTCTCACTGATAGGGTCTCGTCATCCAACAACCAAAAAGACTTTAACTTTATTGTATTAGTATTGATTAGAGATATAAAAATAATGGAAGCTTGATTAAAATAAATTATCTAAATACTCGTCGAAATAGACATTGTAAAGAATTTTTTCCATGGTTTCAGTAAATTATTCTAAACTATAAAAAATCTGTTGTTCCGTACATTTTTACCTTATAGTTTTCTGTATAATATTATATGAAACTAGCTTCTACTCGCGACTTCGTTCGCGGCAAATTTAATGAATTATCCCACGAGAACCGTAAATTGTTTCGGGTATCCTATGTATTATTCTACTTTACAATCTATCTCAGTGCTATCCATTTATCCGTTTACCCGTTCACCCGTTTAAGCGTGAAAGAGTAACAAACATCCATTCATTAATTTATCCTACCATCCATTCTTACAAACTTTCGCATTTATAATATGAGATATATGAAGGAAGTAGGATCATGTTATAATATTATGACTTTCCGCACTCCACGAAAGGGCCTGAAGTAGCTCAATGCTAAATCTATGAAATCCAATGAGAAAATTATAAAACTACACATTTTTTTAAACTTCAAATGAAATGTTATAAAAAATAGTTTTGTTTTGAAAACCCATTATAATAAAAGTAAATAATATGAAGCATGAAAGTTTAAACCGGGGTCTTAAGAATTTATTTTTAATTACAACTTTTAACGATTCTTTCGTGACGTCATACCCATTTGAGAGTTTTATGGTGCTCTTAATTAACACGCAACGGTTAGCATGCGACCGATTGTCGCACAATCGCAGTCGTGTCGCAGTCGCGTGTTTTAGTAGCTTTTTTAATCACGTAAGTTGTTGAAGCTTGGTTTTAAGGTAATTATTGGCTTGAATACAACATTTAAATATGACAAATTATTAATAATTAATAATATTTATAGGTAAGGTATATTTCCGGGTTCATGTAGGCGTGACTGTAATTAGCTTTGTTTTTGTGCTGAAAACTATAATATTTTATGAATAACTAGCTTATGCCCGCAACTTCCCTCGCGTGAATGTCGCTTATCACGTGGGTTAGGTAATTTACCGCGAGACACTTTTACTTTTTCCAAAAAAATATAAACTTTAGTTACGCCTTCTAACACCAGCTATCTGTCACTGAAAGTCCTCTCAAAATCGATCCAGCCGTTTCGGAGTTTAGCCGGAGCAAACAGACAGGCAAACCGTAGTCAGTAAAAGTCTGACACTCCCTCCCGCCCCGCCCAGGGCGGGGGAAGTTATTTGATGATTTCCCGTCTATAAAAAAAAGACCGAAAATAAGTACAATTACTTATTTTCGGTCTGCCTGTCTGTTTGCTATGTATATTATGAATGTTTACACGGTGATCCGTGTAAACATTCATAATTATTAAGTTAAAAGCTGATATTTTGACACTCATTATCATCATCATGACATCAGCCACAGGAAGACGCTGGACGCAAGCCGCTTCCAACTGGTCCTTTTTGGATATTTATAGGGGAGGCCTTTATCCAGCGGTGGACGTCCTGTGGCTGATATTTTGCCATTACAAGCAAACAATTCAATTTTATTGAAAACGAATAAGGGAGCAAAAAAAAACCGCGATAACCAACATTCACGCGAACAAAGAAGCCGCGTAAGCTACCATCACGCCTGCATTAGGGTTAGGGTTAGGCAGAGGTGTACCAATGTACGCTCACAGTTCGCCGTTATATTTACGTCCCATGTAATAGGGGGCGAGCCTATTGCCATTGACCGGGCACAAAGCCAAACTCCGAGCTGTTACTGAAAATTTCATAGAAAAACCCAATAACACTTTTTGCTCGACTAGGGAAGCGAACCCAGGACCTCTAGCGTAGCAGTCGTAGCCGCATAAGCTAATAAATAAATAAACGGTAACAATGTTGAAAAATCTCCCCATTATAAGTGGTTAAGCCACCACGTTTCAATCGACGATGGCGTGTGCACAATTTATGATCCACTATAATACGATCATAAAATTAAAACAATTTAAGACCAAAATGTTTTAAGTAATTACAAAACAGAAAACTCTTGGAACTGCGCCTTCAGCATATAAATCTTACTTTTTATAGCTATTTTATTGCCAAGGAAAACTATTATTGCACAATTTTGAAGTTCCCAGCCTAATTAGAGAAATGGCTTTTGATTCACTGTAATTAACTGTGAAATTGGGGTTGTTTCATTTGAAACTACACCTTAGAGTCAAAGTAATAAGGTGTCAATTTATTTGATGTAGGACTATATTATTCACTGCGTCATGGCGACGTGATTGCGATAATTTCTAACTGTCTTAAATTGCATGAAACGGTTACGTTACAGGCATAAGGCGGCAAAAGATTAATTGAAATGATTGAATAATGACGCAGTATTATCTGTGGTATAGTTAACAACAAAACTGAAAACGTTGTCAAAGAATAATGTTTTTCAAGTTCAAGTTCTATCTGATATTTTGTCTGAGGCTAGTTCTACTCATTAAATACGCTCAAAATCTAATCGTAGTCTTATCTCAGTGACAATCAATGTCAAAAAATTTGGTAGGTAATTTAGAGGCATCTTTTAAAGATTGGGCTAAGATTGCCGATCATTTCAAAGTTGGTAGTATTGGTAGAATTGCCTCCCCCCCTCATCAGGAGCTTAGCAACCACACTAAGTGTTGGATGGTTTTGTGATGCCCCATTTTGTCAAATTATGTTTGATGCGACCTTCTTGGACACATAAGACGAAGCTGAATTAGCCCAATTGTCCATTCACTCTTGACAGTTTAAGCGCAAATAGCATTAAAGTATGCATCATCGATTCGAAAAAAGAAGAAAGCTCTGATCTAAAATAATTATATTATTATACTACAACAATAATTGTGCTAAAATAATTCTTCATTAGGTACGTGACACCGTATATTAATAATATTCATTTTGAATAATATATAACTTTTCAAAACTCATGAATTGGTTGGTATTTGGAATCGCAAACCCATGGGGATCATAAACCATTGTTACAGAGCTAGTTTGACAAATAAACTAATAACTTACTATCCATGCCAGTAAACTAGGTGGACAGATAGTACTTGCCTAAAGTACATACATACATACATACATACATACACATATACATATTATGTGGTGGTACATTGCTACACTTCTGCCTAACCCTTCAGGGAATACAAGCATGATAGTATGCATGTGTAAAGTGGATAACTGAACAGTAAATAGTAATTTTGCTGTAAAACTACTTTATATCTTCTTTATCTCTTCTATTAAAGCCGTTGCTCCTGCGCTTGATCTCCCCGGTTATGTAGGATTGCCAACTCTCCGGCACTCCCTCTTCCTTAACTCTCATAAACCGATAGGGACAAGTTAAGGAAGAGGGAGTGTACAAGTACATGTGTATGCACACACTTGTGCACTCCTGCGTACTTGGCTAGTCTACTTTAATATTGACCGCCGTCACACCACCATCTTCTGAACCCCGGGCTGCTACTGAGAAATTCCTAATGGAAAAACTCATATAATACCCTTTTGCCTGACCTAACAACAATCGAACGCAGAAACCCAAGCTCTTCAGTCCCACTTGTGACCACGAGGCCAACGGGGCAGTTCTACAAAACTATTTTACTTGTATATAACACCAAGACTCCACCGCATAACTTCACGTTCTCAAATAATATATTTCATTCCACTTTACGAGACGACAGTACTTTCACGCCGACTCGAATCACAATTCATAACTGCACCGCGCGTTGAAAACGTTCTCGCGAAAATGAAAATATTTTCCGACGACACCATAAAAGACTATTCAAACACCATAGGAGAAAGGAATGAGTTCGACAAAGTCGTGACTTTGCCCTTATTGGTCCAAGAAATCCTTGGTCAAAATGTCTTGAACCCAGATTGGAACTGGAAGACCAGAATAGTGAAGCAGATTTCCATTACCATCTTGATCAGTTACGTGATGTTGGGCACCAAAGAGTTCCTCAAAGATGAAACTGACGCAACAGTCATAGGCGAAGCTTATTACACATTTGTCATCACCTTATTTTTTGCTCTAAAATACTTGCTGTTCATTAAAGACCGTCAAACTTTTCGGAAATCATATTTGATTGCTAAGACATCGGTGTTAGAAATTATAAAGGCAGCCTCCATTGATAAATCGAACAAATTTCTGTCAAAAGTGAAGATTCTCGTCAAGGTATTTTTTACTGGAGTCCTCTGCCCAGTAATGATGTACCTTCTGGTTGCGTTTTGGAATTATATTCTGGGTACGAGGGTGACTTTGTCGAAGACAACGTTGACGTTGATGCCTATGACGACTCCTTATTACGAATTCGGGTTGATCCTGCATACGATTTATTTGGTCGAAATGGCATTTACTTATTGTGTGATAGATCTGTGGTTTGTTATTCAAATGTTTTTATTCTGTACTGCTAGCGACATTTTGGTAAACAGCTTGAAGGTTGGGCCTAAAAGATCTGATGAGACTGAGATGGAATATATGGATCGTCTAAACAATACGCTTAGAGGATTTTATAAAAATCATATGACTTTGATGGAGTAAGTATATTCCTTTTGACATTTTTGATTTCTATTAACATGTTTGTTTTTATGTTTTCCTTAAGTAATAGAAAACTTACACCATTGCTCAGTGTAAAAGGTTATGTTTAAAAGTATACTTTATTTCCACCGGGATGAAGTTGCGGGCAGAAACTAGTATTTTATCATTCAGTGCCGATCCAACATGTAACTAGTTTTAACCAAAAACCGCATTTCACCGAAATGTGTTCGGAATTAATGATGTAATTATTTTGAAAACCCGGTTTTTAAACTAGATGGTTATTACTTGTCAATTTATTTATTATACAAAACCACTTTGGTTGCTACTTCACACAAAATTAACAAACTTTTCGTATTTTTCAGATATTTGAATATTCTTTGCGATTTCTACAAATGGCCGACAGTTATTCCTTTAGTGAGCGTTTTGTTATCAATTTGTTTAATACTATTGTGTATGACTGAGGTATGTTTTTGAATTCGCTATTTTTATGACTCATTATTTTTTTGCTTTTTTGTTTA
Source organism: Caradrina clavipalpis (assembly GCA_932526535.1). Classification (NCBI taxonomy): domain Eukaryota; kingdom Metazoa; phylum Arthropoda; class Insecta; order Lepidoptera; family Noctuidae; genus Caradrina; species Caradrina clavipalpis. The sequence continues at coordinate 2,711,349 of OW052096.1, forward strand.
TTAAATTATTTCGACTGCATGAATTAAAAATCTTAGAGTATTGTAACACTTTCTTTGATGTCGGGAGGCCATGCAGCAACCACCTGCACCATCCAAAATCTAAACGAGGCCAATGATAGAGCTGTATAGGTTGCCCAATATTGGTCAGACAAAATTTAATACGAGTCAAACGACAGGAAAGCAAGAAGAAAAATGCAGCAATATGGCTTGATGTCATGACTGTACTTCTATCTTTCGCCTTTCCTTAGTTATTTATGCCTTTAGCAATTTCTAAAGAGTTAAAAAGTTACAGAAGTCGCATTTTTTCGCGTTATTTCCCATGCATGTTATAGGAAAGCCGAAAGGGCTTTCTAATACACGACAACGCAAAATGAGTTGTCAGATTCAGTTGAAGGTTAATGAGTGGACTCACAACTGAAAAAATTACGTCATTTAATACCTTACTGTTCTAATATAGAGTACATTTTTCTTTAATACACTATCGCTTTCATATTCTTTTTTTTTCTAGCAAATACAATGGATGTTTCTGACTAACTTAATACCCATAGTAATAGAAATATTTGCTTACAACTATTTGGGTGAACAAGTCAAAAATAAGGTAAGTTAATTTTGTACAACCAACGCTTGTCTAAAAGTCTATTTGTAACTAGTACTAAAACATTTAAAACGTCGTTCCGTCGCTTTCAACTTCAAACGATTGACAGAAATAGAACGATGTTTTAAATTCGTTTAGCGTTACAAAATCAGAACGTTCTTTATTTAAATTAAATTTACAGTTTCATGTAGTGCTACTAATAGAAATGGAAGTTTTTATTTAAAAACTGTTTTTCTTTTTACTATTTTCCTTAGTTTATGATTTCTGAGTTCTTGTATTGTCAATATTTAGGAATTCGACTTAATTCTGAGTCGCTTTTAGAAGCTAGTGAAAAAAGTAAATAACAGCCCTATACTTAAACAGTCGCCTCCTTCTGCGAAGCTGTAATGCTAGAGAAGGAGGCGGCGGGACGGGAGAGGGAGAAGAGAATCCCCCGTCCCAGCGGCCGCTGCGGTAGACACTCCGGGCGTCGGGAGCCACGAGACGACTCCCGGCCACCGTAGACGCGGGTCTGTGGACGGTGAGCAATGGGTAGCTCACCGTCTGTACGTTCACTGAATAACGACAGACCGTGTCGTAACATAGACGGGTTTAGTCAGTAAAAGTCTGACACTCCCTCCCGCCCCGCCCAGGGCGGGGGAAGTTATTTGATGATTTCCCGTCTTTAAAAAAAAAAAAGCCCTATACTATACTTGAATATTAATATGACCCCTGTTCTCAATAGAAGCTCCATAATGATTGATCTACGTTAAGCTTATAGACTTTCTTTTTCTATCGAACAGGGAACGGACTTATACATGGCTCTCATCGAATTCGATTGGTCAAGTATGCGCATCAACGATAAGAAGAACTATTTAATTATAATCAGTTACATGAACAAAGAGTTAAGGATTAAGCCGGCTTTGGGAAATGAGTTGTCACTTGTGACAATGACATCGGTAAGTAATGAACGCGTCATCGAGCAACAGTAAAAACAAATTAATTGGATGGCAAACAAGCCGACGCCGACGGCCCTACTGATGCTATGTAGTCACCGCTGCTTATAGGCATCTGCAATACCAGTGGCCTTGCAAATGCTCTTACGTATATGCTCTACTGATTTTATTGATTTTTTTAATGAGCCCGCCACGTCGTACGCTTGAATAATTTTACGGATGCCTAATTTCTTTTGCAGGTTATCAAAGCAAGCTACCAAGCATTCGCTGTAATTCAAACAATGGAAGCTTAATGTAACCTCACCTAACCCTTAAACACACGTTCAAATAATCAAGTTGCACATTACAGAGCCATTCGACGCTCACTGACAAAGCACCAATTACAAGAAAAGGAAGCGACGTAAAAAATAGAGTCCTTTATTTTTTTACTGAAACCGATTTACCACCAATCAGATGGCATTTGCACGCTTCGATTGAAGGAAAAAAGAAGTGTATTATAGAAATCGGACATTGAAAAAGGTGGAGTATATCAGATGGTACGAATCTGCGGTTCGGACGTTTTTCACGCAGCGTCCTAATTTTTTCGACTGATATTGTTCGAATCAATTGAGGTGAAGGACGAAAGCATTTGTTGGGAATTGTTATTTAGACAATAGATCGTTTTTGTATTTTTTCTTCTTTCACTTTATAAAATATAAAAGCACAGCTTCAATAAAAATATGATAAAATAATACCTGCCTTTATTTTCCTAATGCTGAGCAAATGCTTCTTCTCATACAGAAAAGGCACGAGTATTGATCACCACTCTTGCTCAAAGCGGATGGGCGATTTAAGATTTATATTTATTAGAAGTCGTGATTTCCCCATGATGTTTACCTTAAGCGATGTCAACTATGTCTAAGCTAAGAAAGTACATATAACATAGCAAAAGCCATAACAGCACCCTATCAAAAGCAGCATTAAAAAAATTGAACCTAATCAAAATGTTTTATAATTTCCTTATTTAATGGATTTTAATTTCAAACCCTTAATACACTTTGAATTGATCGTGGAAAACGAACAAACCGCGACCCCAAAACAAGTTACTGAAACGTATTAAAAATGAATGTACCTTCTATTCAAACATTTCCAAAAATAGCTACATCAACGTCAAAGCCACTGAATAAGCTATTGAGTTAGAAACGTAACAAAATATGCCAAAACCAAACTGATTTTGAACGTGACTTCTCGCTCAAAGTCCATTTAAATACTCGGCAGTTACCGGGAACCGCTTTGAACCGCTTTCAACTGGTCTGAACCGATTCAGACCAGTTTGATCTGGATCAGTGTTCGGTGCGCAATACCGTGAAAATGCTTTACGATCATTGCCACAGAGCATTTATAGCCGAGTTAAAATTCTCACCGACTGTATCCCACGTTGGCGTACCAAGAGTATTCGTATTCACACAAGTGAACATTTTTTGGTACCGTTTGAGTATTGGCCGCTGAAAAAATACCGAGAAACCATCGTTGGTTAGCTTTTTTTATTATTTCTTTCATTTCTGTCGAAAAATTCACCGAAGCACGCCAAGTGTTAGCTTCAAGTGGCAAATCATTTATTTATCTTTGCTATACAAGATTTATCCCATTTGCAAAAAGATATTGACCACTGGGCAAGAGTCTCGACGCAATAGGTGCCTGAAGGTGAAAAGGTGGGCGGCGTCACCGAGGACAGCCCAGAAGGAGGTAGCTAGTTGATCTGAACAGTTACAAGGAGAGCTGGTTCGAGGTGAGCCTATAAAAGAGTTCCTGAAAGGACTTGGGGGAGGTCTTTGCCCAACAGTGGCACACCATAGGAAAAATGTGGTTTCAATTAGCTTTCATTCATTTGTACCATTTGTAGTACTTTGACAGATTTTTATTTTCTAAAGATCGTTTTGACATTAGTGTAACTGAACAACATATATTGTAATACATTTTTTTTAAAGAGTATGTGTGGAGTTTTTTTCCTGTTCTCCTCCATACGAAACTACTTTTTGGAATAGGCAACTACGCGTAGATTCAATATTCTCAACTTTTTCCTATGTAATTGACGTTCGAAAGTGCCTAATAATGATGATGAAATAAATGATTTGACTCTTACTTAGAAGAAGTTCTACTAAAAATAAACATCTTACCTTTGTCAAAGCAAGTAGTAGTGGCTCATAGTAATCCCGTGAGGTAAGTGTGGTAATTCAAACTCTTACCCCCTCCCTCCCCCTCGGAGACCATACATGTGATGATTGAACTCCGCGACGTGGCGCAGCTAGAAATAAAATAGTTCGCCAGTGTACGGCGTTATTTTAAAACCTTGAGAAGTTTTCGCTTGAAGTTTTCTTTGGGGAAAGGCGACCGTTTTGTGTGCAAATGTGCGAGGTGTGATAAGCATGTGAAATTGAGAATTGGGAAATTCCCGGAAAAGATTAAAGGTTATGGTTAAATATGAATATTGTTCTTGTTTGGTAGGAATTTCTCAGAAACAGCCCTGAGACTGTAATGCCCGGTTGACGGCAAAATATACTTGGGGTATAAGACGAAATGCTATAGGTACACGGTACACCTCTGCTCAAACCAATTGAGGAAAACTGTTCTAAAGCAAAAAAAATATGGGAAAATTCGTGGAGATTGAAGATGATTGTGTTTAGTTTTATTTTCTTAACCGAAAGACTGACTGACTCGCATAAAATATTAAATTGATATTGTCTATCCCTGAAATATTATTGCGACTAGATTCTGAACGTTTTTAGTTACGGAAATTAATCTTCAGATTACCCAAAATCATTTTTTTAATACAAAGAAATTAATTGCAATGCCCGTAAAATTTTAAATATTACTAATTAAGAAGAAGAACTCCGCTCATCCAAGAAAAGAAAAATAAAATAACTTAAACAAAACTAAGCGAGTAAAATTACGAAATATTAAATTCGAGTGTGCACAATATATTAAAAAGTAAGAGAAAGGAGGACACTTTTTATTTCCCGACGATTACCTGCAGTTCGTTAGGAAGCGAAGATGTTGCAAATAAAAGTAATGATGGTTCTGTAGTCCTTTATTTCAACGCGAGAAGAAATCTTTATTGGCTGTGATAAAAATTATTTGGTGACATTCTGAGTTTGTTTCTAAATCAGGTTTGTTGTGTTAATATTGGTGTTTGTTAGGGCTGTCTACAGGAGTATGGTGTTTTAGGAAAGCACTTACTTCTGTCCGCCATTCCGTTTGCGTATACTTCAAAATTTGATTCCGAAATGATTCCATGGAAACACAAAAAACTTGATAAAAATGATACTACGTGTTAAGTTACATTACATATCTATATTATATGTGTCCAGCTATTTCTGATTAGTAGTTTAAGTGTGAAAGAGTAACAAACATCCATCCATCTTTTCAGTAGTGTTCAAAATAAATCTCGTGTATCAAAAAATAGATGGCAGATACTAAAGTTATAAAAAAAAATGGTTCGTATATCGCATAGACCGCTTCAAATATTGTCTTTATTTGAAACATGTAAATATTTGGAAGACAACTTCGCCCAGCAGTAAAACTACACGTGCTAAAAAAATGTGAAAACATAATAGACCGCTCCATTTTTCGCAAATACTGCCTACAAATTGGTAAACGGGAAAAAAACAACACAAATTCTTTTTTTAATTTAGTTACAATTCAAAATTTTTAATAACATTTTCCAAAGAACCCCAAAAGTATGAAGCAAGCAGGAATTATATCCAACAAAAAGTGTTCGCTGCGTTAGTCAGCTAATGAAATTAACAGTCCCCGCTGAGTTTAGTTAATTTCAGTTTCACGGTAACTCTGGCCAACTGTTATATTTCATTGTTGGGATAACACCTGCGCTTTCTGGGGAGCGGGAAAAATTTCACAGAAGATTTGTGTACAGTTGCGAACAAGAATATGTACACAGAGGAAGGTGATATACTTTTTGTCGGTTATTAAAAAAATCAGATATTCAGCAACAAAATGGTTGGACCGTTTTTTTTTTTTTTTTAATAACTGGCCAAAATGTTTAGCTCTGATTGGTCTAGAATTATGTACCTACTAAATCCATGACATTTGTGTCACGATGTCTCTCTTCCATCGTAAAACTTAGCAATAGGTACCCTTAAACGATTTTCTCCCTTATTTTTTCTGATTATATTATAATACTAGCTTTTGCTCGTAATTTCGACCGCGTAATTGTCGGTTACCGCGGACGCAGACAATGACGCGATATAAAAAGTAGCCTATATCCTTTCTTGGGGTTTAAATTTACCCCTCAACAAATTTCATCGAATCGTAACAGAAAAACAGAGTTACTTTCAAGTTTAAAATATTAGAATGGAAGTATGGACTTTGGATCCCCGATCAGCTACTAAGAAATATGTCTTATCACAAAGTATACAAGAAAATGTATACAATGTTTATGATCGTGACTGTACTTTCTGTTACGTGTTTAGTCTGTATCATTTGTCTTTGGGACTCTCTTGTTCTTTCATTATTGAGTGGCGGTTTTAAAGAGACCCTACCTTACGAGCTTGACAAAAATAATGGAAATTGTACTTACTGCGGGAAAAATGAAAAACAAAATGGCAGATTTTTTCCTGTTTATAAATTGTAGATCGTCAGTTCAGATGGCTGAAACTCTATATCCGTGTTAAAGTTGTCGTTTTCTAGAATCTAGAATTATTCTAAATTATATTCGTATGTGCATTTAATTACAGCCGCATAGACCGATCTTCCGGGTTAGGCCACGCTTGCCGAGGTTGGTTTGTGGATGGGTGACCATTTACCATAGCGAGTTTCCTCCGTGCCTCGGAAAGCACGTAAAGCCGTTGGTCCCGGCTGTCATTTGTAGATCTTTGACAGTCGTTACGGATAGTCAGAAGCCAAGAAGTCTGACAACCAGTCTAACCAAGGGGTATCGTGTTGCCCAGTTACTGGGTTGTGGAGGTCAGATAGGCAGTCGCTGCATGTAAAACACTGGTATTCAGCTGCAGCCGGTTAGACTGGAAAGCCGACCCCAACATAGTTGGGAAAAGGTTAAGCAGATGATGATGATGTACTAGCATTTATTGATAACAAAATATAGACAGCTCACACGGATAACAAAGCTTCTTATTAGAAAAAATATTATTTGGAGTAGTTCCAAGATTAATTGAATTTTTCAGCTTTTTTAATATTAGTAGGTACCTAAAAATTTATAAATAGAAAATCCTTATTTTCAGAACGGTTTTACTGAAACCTGAAGACACCAATTATTGTTTCTTTGATCAACCTCCGGACGGACGGATGAATGAGACCAATAAGGTTCTGTTTTATTTTTAATTTGAGATGTTTTTGTGTTTGACTCTAGTCTAGGTCAGAGGTGACAATCCAAAGTCGATAATGGAGTGAGTTTACCCAGAAGAATCCTGTTTACTTTTAACTTTGAAGAGATTAGGATTGAATGCGTTCGGTAATACAGACGCAAGTAGAGAGTTGCGATCCTTTGGTATGCGCATTATGAAAGACCAAATATGGACCATTTGAGCTTCGAACCCCAAAAAAATGATCTGCTGGCAAATTAATGTTTCATACAGATACCATCACGCCTGTTTTCCCCGAAGGATTAGGCAGAGGTGTACCAATGTACAGCCACAGTTCGCCGGTACTTTTAGGTCCTATGGAATAGGGGGCGAGCCTATTGCCATTATCGGGCATAAATCCTTACTCCGAGCTGCTATTGATAATTTCATAGAAAAACCCAAAAACACTTTGCTCCGACTGGGAATCGAACCCAAAACCTCTAGCGAAGCAATCGCACTTAGAACCACTAGGCTAACGAGGCAATCCAATTATGTAATGTAATGTTTTATTTAAATTATTTTTGTAAATCTAATAAATAATTAAAAGGCCACGTGACACCATTCAACGCTTATCGTTCTCTAGAGAAACTTAAATGACTGTTATGAAATATTATTGTGAAGTTCCACCTCGTTATGAATTAGACAGAAATTACTCGTCGAGTTTCAAGTCGGTATATTATTCCGAATAGCTGGTACCTAGATTAAGTCCCGGGAACTTAGCACAGTAATTTCTTACAAGCTTCTATAGGCAAAACTTTCAATTGTTCACAACTTTCAAGGAGTCAGTCAACAAGCTCCAACGTTTTAGGTAATTGAATGAATTATTTGTATTTTAGTTGTTGGTAATTATGTAACCTGGTAGTTTTAGAATGGATAAGGATGCTAATAATATGCCTTGTGGTTTGTTGTTTTCCTGTCAGATTTCAAAATAATACGTAACTCAAAATCGTAGCCTGCCGGGGCTAGGGCACGCCTTGATTGAGGCGGTAAGTCCCCTCTTTGAGGAGTGGCTTGAGCGGCGCCACGGCGCCCTCACCTACCGCCTGACGCAGGTCCTCACCGGACACGGATGTTTCGGGAGGTTCCTGCACCTCATCGGGCGGGAGGAAACGCCCGGGTGTCACCATTGTGAGGATCGCCCCGAGGACACGGTGGAGCATACTTTGGCGGTGTGCCCTGCTTGGGCTGAGCACCGCCGAGTCCTCGAGGCGGCCATCGGCGGCGGCGCCCTCTCGCGTCCGGCACTGGTTCAGGCCATGGTCCGGAGCGAGGGGGAATGGGAAGCAGTCGCCTCCTTCTGCGAAGCTGTAATGCTAGAGAAGGAGGCGGCGGGACGGGAGAGAGAAAGGAGGGTCCCCCGTCCCAGCGGCCGCCGCGGTAGACGATCCGGGCGTCGGGAGCCACGAGACGACTCCCGGCCACCGTAGACGCGGGTCTGTGGACGGTGAGCAATGGGTAGCTCACCGTCCGTACGTTCACTAGCGACAGACCGTGTCGACGGCGCGTCCGTGTTCCACGCGCGCCTCAAAGAGATGTCAGCAAATTGGATGGGGCCACTGAGGGCCGATGCCTGCCGGGGTTGCGGGTTGTTCGAAAGAGATACCGCGCCCCCGGAACGCAAAGGGCACATGAAGGAACATAGACGGGTTTTAGTCAGTAAAAGTCTGACACTCCCTCCCGCCCCGCCCAGGGCGGGGGAAGTTATTTGATGATTTCCCGTCTATAAAAAAAAAAAAAAAAAAAAAAAAAAAAGCCTGCCGGGGCTGTGTGTCGAAAGAGATACCGCGCCCCCGGAACACAAAGGAACATGGATGGGTTTAGTCAGTAAAAGTCTGACACTAGGGGGGGGGAGTCATTTGGTGATTTCCCATCGGTAAAAAAAAGGAACTCAAAATCGTAAGAAAACTGAGTAACTATAAGATATAAGTGCCCTTGAATCCTATCTGCAAAATTTCATCGTCTTGGCCTTGTCGTCGTGGCCTAAATATATGTTGATTCTTTTGTATACATTGCGCTGTCAGATCATATGCTCACCTTTCGCCTCTACTCTATGCGAAACCTTAACTGTAAGTACATGTAATTGTGACAACGTGCAACATAATAAACGCAAATCCAAAAAAGTAGTTAGCTTAGAGCTAAGCTACTGAATCGATTGCAGCAATTTGTTAAAAAGTTCGTTTCTTTACAAAAAAAACACGGCAGGGTCGGCGGGGGCTCGCCCTCTATTACATGGTACCTAAATGGCACCTCTGCCTAACCCTTCGGGGAATACAGGCGTGATGGTATATATATATCATTTTTTTCCTAAAATAATTAAAACTACGTAATTTAAGTAATAAGGATTTTAAAAAGCAGTTGCAAAAACATCGATAAATGTAAAATATCACGTAAATAATTTTTCGTTTCATTTTTGTTATATTCTCTTCCTTGGTCTATTTACTACGCGCGCTGGCACTAGTCACCCGAATCTACAATGTTAACTAAACTAGACAATTTGACGTAGTTAATGGCAGTTCTTAGGTTAGACGTTGACAAAGGCGGCAGAGGCGACAGATTAGTAAGGAACCCGGTGCTACCCAGACGAGGGGCTTAACGACTAACTGACGACGGTAGGGTTTAAAAACAGAAGAATTATCTAGGGCTTAGGTTAAAGAAAGGAGTCATAAAAACTCAGTAACGCTCGTTGATGACAGTATTTATAACTCCGGATAAGTTCCGGTTAGAAATTATTATGTAACTAGTTTCTGCTCGCGGTTTCGATCATATAGCAAGTTATATAGCAGAGTAGTGCCTGAGAAGCTGGACCTTGACCATCATTTAATCATTAAAAAAACTAAAATAATAATTTATAGCAAGACACAACGCGGGCGCGTGTTATTTATACAATCAAGTACTTATTTCGAGTCTAGTTTTTTGTGTATACGAGTTCATAAGTTTGTTAACGCACCTACAATACAGGAATTTCTAGTAAGGGGCTAAAACAGTAAGAAATAAATTAAGGTGGGTAGGTATTTACTTTCAAACAAGTTAATATTTTAATCAAACTACTGAATCGTAGTTATCTGCAAATACTAAGCTATAACTTCACTTGCTATGACCATTAAATAAATGATCAGACCATTCATTACAACTAAAACTAGTCCGGACATCAGAATTCACGTAAAAACATTCCCACACACAAAGGGTGCTATCTACAATGCAATATATCGATACCAGCACCCCTAGACAAGTGTCAAGCGCTCGGTGTCGTTTCTATTCTAATGAATATGAAAGCTTAAGCGTTAGCGATTTTTAATTGGTAGCCAAATGTACAACCACTTGTCGACCGCTCAGTCTATTCGTTTTTCAGAAAAACATCAAGTGTTCTCTATGGTTTGTCGTACGCAAACGTCTCTTTGACATTGGGTCGTCGGTAAACAAAAATATTTTATAATATTTTCAAGTGATATTGGATAGCTTTTTATAAACGGTAAGTATTGTAAATATAATATAATAATCTGAATTAAATCATTATAGTGACACCCACAAACGTAATATAAATCATCATGCAAATTTAACCATCATTGTCTATATAATACTGTGGTTTTAATGGTTACTAGCAATAATATTATTTTATTAACATTTTAATACTATTCTATGATTGGAACCAAAGTTGCGAGCTAGCCCAGAGCAATTCGTAATTCCAATATATATTTTGGAAAGGTAATTCATTGTGGAAATCTTATTATTATTTCAGTATTTTCACTTAAACATAATATAAACAATGACTTGCTCAAGCTTCACTATCCACAAAGGATTAGTAAGGGGACAGCGGCTGTGGCTGGTATTAACCAGTTTAATAAATTCTATTGGTGGTGTTCAAAAACCACCAGACAAATGGAAAAAAGTATGACTCAAAAATAATATTATTGTCTTCCTCATTGATTTTGATCGCGGCAACTTCAGAAAATTAAATTATGTTTAAGTATTTGTATATATTTTCACCAATATAAAATATATATTTTCATAATAACAAAGTTTTGACACAATGTTTAATAAATTGCGCTTTTTAGGTGTGGATAGACTGGAAGACTACAGCAGCGGCAACGGCAGCTCTCGTGAGATGCCGCCAGCAGTAGAAGAGGGAAGTGGACTAGATTTCTGTGTTTTGGAATAAGACTATAGTCAAAACAGTTAGTTTCATGTGTAAATGTTACTCTCCAGACCGATTCCGGCCACGGCGGCTAATCTTAATGCAGCCTAGCCACGTACGCAGGATATTTTATAGTGCAGAAGTGTGTGCGCAAACACAGGTGCACTCCCTCTTCCCTAACTCTTATAGTCCGATGGGACAGCAATCCGACACGACAGGAGAGAGATCAGGCGCAGGACCAACGGCTTTACGTGCTTTCCAAGGCACCGGGTTGTCACACCACCAACTTCCAAACTCCAGGCTGCTACTGAGAAAAATTCTTAATGGAAATACCCAATAACATTTTTTGCCCAACTGGGAATCGAACCCAGGACCCCTCACTCAGTAGTGGCGCTTGCAACCACGAGACCAACGGGGCAGTTCAGTTTAATGTAATAATTATACGGACCAATTTAAATATTATGTAAATAACTGTTGCTACTGTTGCTGTTGTAACTGTAAAATTAATTTTATTGAATATCACAATACACCGAATGATTCACAAAAAATATTATTTTCAGCTGAAGCCACAGCACTTGCATGAAGCCCACCACGCACAACTTTGGCACCGCTTCGGGAGACAACTACGCCACCACCCCAGCTTGCCCCTCTCCCTCCTCCTCTGCCGCGAACTCCTCCAGCACGAAGCTCTAGGTGACAGCCGTCAGCCTCTCCGCGGTCAACGGCTACAAAACCAAATCATCGTGCCTTATTTAGGGCGCGTAGGAACAGAGAATTGACGCCGTTTGAGAGAGCGACAAATGCTTTTGTAGCCGTCGAGCAACGCCGACTTGAATACGAGGAGAGGCGCGACAGGCGCCTACCTGAGCGAGTGTTGCCAGCCAGTAGCCAGTTGCTACATCAACTAGCTCTTGTTGGCTGACCAACAAGAGCTAGACTAGTCTCTGAAGACTAGTTGATGTATTGACGCAGCAGCGATCCACTAGTCTACCTTCTACAGATATTCTTTCTGATGCTGTTTATAACATGTTCACAACATTTTGTAAATTGTTCTAGGATTTGGCACAATTTTCAAAATGTTGTGACGATGTAACTTAATATGACTGCCATACCAAAGTAGGCTAATTTTAAGTTCGAGATTTATGTAACGAAATTTTATTCTTTATAAAAGGTTAAATACCTACTAAATAAAAAAAGTTTTATTCTTATATACAAATTATTTTATTTCACCATTTTATTTAACTGCCTTGTTGGCCTAGTGCTCATAAGGGCGACTGCTACGCTAGAGGTTTTGGGTTCAATTCCCAGCTCGAGCGAAATTCTCAGTAGCAGCTCGGAGTTTGGATTTGTGCCCGGTTAATGGCAATAGGCTCGCCCCCTATTAGGTACATGGGACCTAAAAACATACCGGCAAACTGTGGGTGTACATTGGTACACCTCTGCTTAACCCTTCGGGGATTACAGGCGTGATGGTATGTATGTTTATGTCATGTTATGCCTAAACATGTCGTGTGGTGTATACCTCTTCACGAGAACGAAGTGCAGTATTTAATATTGGTGTCATTGGCCAGGGTCTTTGCGGATATCCAGAATCTATGTAACACATGAATCCTGGCACAACTTTTAAAATGTTTGTTTATCGAGCCTAAATCTCTCTCTAAACAATAAATACGGAATTTCATTAATTTTCTATAAGAGATATATTTCTTATATGACGCCTGAGCCAGCCTTCTTCGTTATGTGCAAAATTCATTATAATTAATACAAATTGTAAAAATGCAAAATGCAAAGTGTAAAATATATTTGTGATTTTTTTCAAAAAAAAACGAGCACTTTAACAGCTGACCAAAACATCGCCATCTTGGTTAGAGTAGCGTAGCGTCTGTCTACAGGGTCCTAGCGTACGCTTCGTAAGCGTTAGATTAGAAACGCTCACAGTCGATTTCGCTTGTCATACGTGCCACTTGGCTACCGATTTGTATGCAGAATATTGACGTATCAATGGCGTTTCGTTTCATGGAATAGAATTTAATACACTTGGCTACCAATTTGACGTTCTAAACGTTAAATCAAATTTCGTGACGATAATTCATTCTATTCTACAAGCTTTTATGCCACTTGTCTAGGCCCGCAGAAGTATCAATTAACGTAAGGGACATTTTGGCGAAAATGAGTTATATACATCATTGGATTCAGAATATTCTGCTCTATCGATTGGTATTATTAAAAAAATTCTATCGTTAAAAAAAAATCTCTTACGTTAAAAAAATTTGGCCTGCGTAAAACGATTTATGAAAAAAAAAATGATGTAACGGACGTTTACATTTTTTTTTCTCTGAAAAATAAAGTAAGTCATAGTGTTAATAATTTACAACCTCAGTCGATTTAAATACCATGTCCCTTACTTTAATTCATGATTAAAGTTTTTTAAGAATTATTTCTAAAGGTGATGGCTAAATGACTGCCTCCGGGCCAGATACATTCTGGAATGTATATGAATCTTACATAGCCTCATAATATTTAAAAAATCATTCATGAATTATGTAGTGTTTAATATTTTCCTAGCACTTTCGTGAACTATTTATTAAACATAATAAAGTATCTAAAAAAAAAACTTTTTCATCACAATCATTCGCTTATAAATATACAACCTCATTTTCGTTTTTAGTTTTATTCTTTTTCGTTTTATTTTTTGTCAGTTGAAGAAAATTATATACTGTCACACACCTTTTTTTCCTTTTTAGGCAATATTATTTTACCATTATATTATTCCCAAAAAGTATCTGAATCTTTTTTACATGAAATACTAATATTTAGCCATTCAGCATTACATTGTACCTAGTACCATATTTATAAATGGTACCTGGCTCATGGGGCAGTGGTCTATACTTCCATTTAGCCATCTCCTTTCATTTAAATCTGTGATAGCTAAGCTGAAACTAACATTAATCATGCAAAGAACCTATTTCCATGGTGTTAAAATACCATAATTTTAGTAGATAATCTATAGTTACATCAAATTGCAACACTGTAAAAGTCCTTTACAATAGGATTACGTATAATTTTCTATTTCTCTTGCTGCTTACACTATGCTTGACGGTTTACACATAAAATATTAGTAACGTAAGGCACAACTAAACATATTTTTTTAATGTAAAGGACATGCTATATTTTAATCCGCTGGGTATTCCTAAATCTTTCGTTTAGAGCATGAAAGAAGAGGAAATTCTAAGAAACTTTGCTCTAGACACAATTAAAATTGGAGCAGACAGTAAAAAGTTATACCCAGATTAAAAAAAATAAAATCGTTTTTTGGCTCTCCTGAAAAACCGTGTTTTGTCCCTTACATTAATTGATACTTCTGGTATCGATATGTATATTTATCCGTAGAACAATCCCTATTTCCATTTCACCTGTGAAAAATTTCGCCCCGGCGATAATATCTCTCACGTACGAGGATGCCTTTAAGCTGTCGGTCCCGGTTGTCATAAGAATTCCTAGGGTTCGGGAATTTGCAAGGTAGACCGTAGGCGCGTAATGAGAGATACCATAGAACTACGGAACCGAGGGGATGTGGTATTCACGTAATACGTAAGAATAATAAAAATATTTTCTCGGACGAATTTCGGTAACGACGACGCATCTTAATGAAGACTAGTCAAGTATTTAGGAGATAGTGCAGAAGTGTGTGCGCAAACGCAGGTGCAGTCCCTCTTCCTTCACTCACATAGTCCTATATTCGCAATATAACACGAACGGAGAGAGACCAGAGTCGGACGCAGGACCAACGGCTTTACGTACTTCGCGAGGCACTGGGGTGTCACGCCACAAACTTCCAAACTACGGGCTCCTACTCTGAAATTCCTAATAGAAAAATCTCAATATCATTTTGCCCGACACAGGAATCGAACCTAGGATGCCATGCCCAGCAGTCGCACTTGCAACAGAAATGATACAAAAGTATTTTACCATAAAATCCACAATTTTATCCATCACGACATCCAACCAGCAGATAGATATCTAAGACACAGCTTATAACGGCACGATGCTGAAAATTCATTACTTTCCCATTAGACCCTAACTTTGCACATTGCACTTCTAACTGTTATTAAATACTAGCTTCTGCATGCGACTTTCTCCACGTAGTATTTTCATACACGCTAAGTTATGTCTTAGGTTACTGCTGTGCTCTCGTGGGTTATATCGTGATGTTTTGTAGGCTATACCATTCCTCATGAGTCTAGCTACCATAGCTACATTCATATTTATTTCCAATCTAACTGTCAGTTCCAGAGCTTTAAACATACGCACAAACTAACAAAAAAAAACTCTTCAGATTTATTATATCTATAGCTCTATTATACATTTAGAATAAGGAAGGTTTAATTCAAAGAATTTGTTTTTGCTCCAAGGCAATTATGTGAAAATATTAATTCTTAGTCAGAGTCCAAGGAAAGAAAGTTATCTCTTAAGTTAAAGACCTTGTTTCTAATTAGTCTTAATTGCGAGAACTATGATCTTATCAACAATGCTTTTATTCTTATTTGCTAACCTATCCATTGACCTTTACATTGACATAAAATCAACCCACATACCATCATGCCTGTGTTCCCCAAAGGGTAAGGCAGAGGTGTACCAATGTGCACCCACAGTTTGCCGGTATGTTTTATGTCCTCTGTCCTATGTGTAATAAGGGGCGAGCCTATTGCCATTAACCGGGCACATAGCTTGGAGTTAATAATTAAATCCAAGCTGCTACTGAGAATCAAAATAAAAATGAGTTACGTAAAAGGAAAATTTTATTTAATAATTAATGTACACCTCTGCCTAACCCTTATTAAATATCCAAAACCATTATAATAACCATAATTTCGAAGTACCTATAAAAGGTACTTCGAAATGATGACGTGTTGGTTCGATCTGGCCAAATAAAACCCATTTAACAATATTACTTAAAACTCCACTGCAGGTCATTTACAGGTACGCCTTACCTGATAATTCAATTAATTATCTGTCCATCAAATACAGCTGCATTATTTTTAATTAGGTTCATCTTCATCAACACTGACAAATTGAATCTAGGCACTTTTGATGCTTGATAATATTACCTGGTAAATCTGAAAGCTTATTGTGAGTTTTCACGTATACTCTAATTAGTACTGAAACTGGAATGGCGCCGTCTAGTGAAAACATTGGGAAACATTTAATTCCGTTCAAATTAACATAACTAAACTAATTATTAAGTATATAGTGCATACTGTGAGTTTTTAAGACACGACGTGTTAATTTAATTGATTACTTTTAAACATTTGCAAGACTTACTTTAGGTAGACTGTACAAGAGACAAAAATAGTGAGAACTTTCTTCTTTTTTTTATGTTCCTACTTTTTAAGCAATATTAAGCAATTACTTGATATTCTATTCTATTCTATTTACTTGGAATCATCAATGATTTTTTTGGAGTATCAAAGTTTGAAGATAAAATTTATCACTTCATCTAAATTCACTAAAGGAGATTTTTACAGAATAGACTAACTGTAATTATAACTAAAAAAATATTTTTTTAAAACAGGTGAAGTCACAAACATAGCTAGTCTTATATAATCTCGTTTTACGAGTCCCACAGGAAGACGAAACAATATCCATGGTGATTAACTAATTTAAAAGCTTGTCGTAAAATAATACCAACAAAATATTAGGTACTTTATCTGCCTACAAGAGGATTTTATGCCATTAACTGAGAGTCAGTTACTAGGTTAAATTACGAAATGAAAATAAAAAATGTAAATAAGTTACTTGTGGAATCAAAAGATAACATAATATAAAAACATCCAATTCGTAAATAAAATTAATTGTTTTTGATGGCTCTATTCATTAACATCAATGAGTGACACAATTTTTTCTTCTTTACATAGTATAAAACAAAACTTTTCGCCTTGAGCAATGATCAATGATTGTGCCTTCACAGTAAGAGAAGATGCCTAGTATCCCTGTAGTGGCATAATATGAAGCTGGTATTATTATTATAATTTTATCCAATGTGTTTCTAAATTTTTACTAAACTTTATTCTGATTACTTTGTTAGCTAGTTGACAACTTTCTTTTTCATGCTGTGGTCTCCTAAAAGTGAAAGAGCACACCAACATTATACCTTTCTTTGACTATTGTTTGTATGTCATGATTTGTGTACCTACCTAAGTATATCTTTCGTTAGAGATCCTAAATAAATAAATAAAAGTAAAGGCGCAAATAAACAATTTTGCTGTATTACTCAAAACTCTTGCATCTGATTACGTCACCATCTCAGTGCGCCAGTAGCTAGGACAATATGGCGGCCGGGGCCGGGTCGCGCCCGTGATAAAACACCGAGTTGTAACGATGCAACCGGGGACAAAGTTTGTCGCTGCCAATTAATTAGTATTTACCGCAGACGCTGCCGTATTGTGTGTTTTAAAATATACACCTA
Organism: Caradrina clavipalpis; assembly: GCA_932526535.1. Lineage (NCBI taxonomy): Eukaryota > Metazoa > Arthropoda > Insecta > Lepidoptera > Noctuidae > Caradrina > Caradrina clavipalpis. The sequence continues at coordinate 2,728,831 of OW052096.1, forward strand.
TGAGGCTGATTATGGAAGTTTGTTTAGGAGATTGTATTGTGGAGCATATTTTGACTGTACTGTTGATTTCGTGGTCGTAAGTGTGATTGTTAAGTGTAGAGATTTGGGTACAATTCCCAGTCGGGTATAGTGTATTTGTATTACGAGAAAAAGCCGGAGTTAGAATAATGGTGATACTCCCGTGCCTCAGAAAGCACGTAAATCTCTTTGTTGGTCCTGCGTTTGATCCCGATCGTGTTGGAATGCCATCGCATTGGACTATGAGAGTCAAAGACGAGGGAGTGCGCATGTATTTGAGCACACACTTTCGCGCATCTAGTGTTCATGGAGACTGGACGCCGTAAAAGAATTTCTGTCAAAAGAAATACATTATTTTAGAAAGGCTATTCTAACAGCAGTCTTTATCCATCTGTAACTCGATTTCATCTACTTCATGAACTTCTCTTTGCTCGAATGCCAATCTCTGGGTATGCTGACTTTCAACTACAAATTCTTGATTCTAATAATAATCTTTTAATCTTATCAGATTTTAATTTCAGTTCTAATAGTATTTAAACGTTCTACGAACTATATAGATAAAATTTTAAATGATTTTTCTTTCTTGCAAATGACCTTTTGATAGTCTAATTAAAACAAGTGATTTAACTTTGACTTAGATCCTACTCAAAGCTTCGAGCATTCACAGTACCAACTGTGTATCACTTCCACAAACATTGGAACGCTAAAACCCTACATTCAAACATTTTCTCTCTCCGAATAGGTACATTTCTTTTCTATTTTCCTTTCGCAACCCTATTTCTCATACTCAGTCCTTTTGACACTTAAAATCGCTCTCGCCACTACAGCATAAGCAACACAAACATCTAAAGTGCCCGCCGCCATTATTTATCGAGAATCGAGAGCCCATATCAATAAATTCGGATACTACAATCGATCACAGCGAGTCAAATGTCTACGTGGAACGGAAAAGTTTATACCAAATGGATTTATTTCGGATACAGATCATTTCGTTATGTGAGACGTGTGTTGAGTTCGGATAGAGAAAGATTTTTTGGTTTATTTTTTAATGGATGTAACGTATTTTTGGTTGGGCGTAATAATGAATAGTAGCTTTTTTTTCGACTGAAGCTGTTGTAAAAAATTAAATGAAGTAAGTTGATTTGCTAACAACAAACAGGAAAACATAGAGAATACATTATCTTTAATGAAAACAACTAAATTGAAACGAATAATAAATGAGTACCTATTATTATGTTGACCACCCATCCATCCATCCATCCATCCATCCATCCATATATCCATCCATCCATCCATCCATCCATCCATCCATCCATTAATCAATCCATCCACCCACCCATCCATTCAACCATTCACCCATCTATCCATCCAGCCATTTATCTCCCTATCCATCCATCAAATAGATGAATGAATGGATGGATGCATCCATCCATGGATGGATGGATCCATCTATACTTTCATTCAACCATCTATCCATCCAGCTATTTATCCATCCATGGCATCCATCTATCTATCTATCCATTTGATTTTTTAAAACTGCGCTCTCTAAACACATTCGCAGCTCAGCTACTCATCCATGTCCACAGGTAATGCATCGTGTGGCGGCGATCTATCATTTATTTCAACGTCAGAAATCCATTACGGGGCGCCGTCTCGCTGACTGACTCAAGCCACTATCTAAGCAAATACGGTAATGTAGACGGTACCCCGCGAAATTGTCGACAGCTCACTGACGGTACCATTTTGGAGGTGGAAGAAAAATCGTGTGTTGTGGCATTGAAATAAATAACTTTGTTTTTGTTTTACGAAAGCATTAACCTTTATTATGTAGTTGTTCTTTTATAATTGGGTTTAGTATAGGCTAAATTAATCAACCTACGTTGTTTATCCCATCTTTCATAGTAATTTTTAAGATTGATAATCGTTGAGTTAAGTGGCAACTAGATTTTTTATTTAAGACGCCCCGGGCGTCTGTTTTCGCTGGGCGATTCCCGACCACCGTAGGCGCCAGCCTGTGTACGGCAAGCGTTAGGTGACTCACTATCCGATCAGAACCAGGCCCAGGTCGAGGGCGCGTTGTGGTCCATACGCTCCTCAAGGAAATGTCAGCGCAGCACAGTAGACAGGGCCCGACTAGAGTCAGTGTTTGCCAGTGTTGCGGAGTTTGTTTCTCACCGCGACCCTAAAACGCAAAGAGCACTAGAAGAAACACCGGTAGGTTCTAATCAGTAAGAGGTTGACACTCCCTTCCACTCTACCTAGAGCAAAAGAAGCAATTGCATGATTCCCCATCCTTAAAAAAAAGGCTATGTTATTTCAGCACACAGGGGTCTTCCATACAAGCCTATCAATGATTGGGTCAACTGCTACCGATTCATTGCCATACAAAAATACATCACGACAGAAAACAACAACAGTTCGTCTAAACATTTCCTCGTTCGACTTAATTCAATCTTCACCACTATAGAGCGCAGGATTAAACAAGGATTCACCACATGCCGAACAGTAATTGTTTAGCTTTATCCCTGTTCTTTATCTATATTCGTTTGATTGAACACCTTGGTACCTTGCGGCTTGTTTGGTTTAGCACACAGAATTTAAAAACTAAGTAAGCATCAGAAAAGACTATTTACAATGTACCTACCTAATGGACACAATCGTAATACATTGTACATAATAAACCAGTTTTTACGCAAGGTAAGACGTATTCACGTGTAGTCCTACACATAATATACCATCACGCCTCTATTCCCCGAAGGGTTAGGCTGTATGTTTAGGTCCCATGTAATAGGGGGTGAGCCTGTTAACCGGGCACAAATTTAACTCCGAGCTGCTACTGAAAATTTCATCGAAAAATCCAGTAACACTTTACAAGATCTGGTGATCGAATCCAACACCTCTAGCGTAGCAGTCGCGCTTAGAACCACTAGGCTATGGCAGTCACATTTGAATACTTTTACGTTAACAACATGCTAAGCCTACTGTCAACGTAATCCACCTTTAATCCATCTTCCTTGAACCGTCAGACGTTCACCAAAACCAACCAATTTCAACTGTTTACATCCATAATTCACATCAACACTTTGAAAATAGAAATTAATCAATTACGACTAAACTAGTCTTAACCGCAAGTTCGGAGGTTTCGAACCGAAGGCGTTTCATCTCGCCGCTAATCCGTGAATCGTGTTTTAACTCCCGCTTGTCATAGTTTAAGGGAAATTAACTTCGAGATCAATAGGGAGGTTGTTGTTTAAAACTTTTTGTTTGTATTGTTTTGGCTTCGCTCCGTTTTCTATACTTATTCAAGTTGGTATTTTGAAGTTCGTTTGTGCCTCTTGTGGGATTTGGGGTAATTGCTTTTTATTTGTTTTATTTTATTTTTGGAATAGGATTTTAGGAATAGCTTTACGATTATATCACGACTTTTTAGTAATGTAAAGTTTGGATATGTAGTGAAGTGAAAATTATGTTCTTTCCTGATCAATTTCGTAACGAGATCTGAGATAGTTAAATCACTTCTGCGGAACTCATCAAGCATCATTGCCTACGCTTTTCTGGTGCTTGCTTCTGTCAATTCTTGCAGGAGTTGCAGTGGCTAGGAATGGAGTAAGACTTCTCCCAAAAAATAATAATAATCAGATTATCCAAGATATTTTTTTTAAAGAAGAAAAGTAGCCTATGTTACTATGTTACTCTTTATTCAGTGGCAATCCCGTCAAAATCAGTCCAGCCGTTTCATAGATTACGGGAACAAACAGATAATAAAAAAATATGTTTTTTTCGTGTAATTACCGAATCAATTACTTTTACATTACAAACATAGTACACTTAAATTTATTAACTAGTATATATTTCTTCCCTCTGGAAATAATTTTGACATTACAAACATACACTTAAAATTTTATTTACTCGTAAAGATTTCTTCTCTGAAAAGAACTTCCCACATCAATTACCTATAGACCCAAAAGTCACAAAATCACGTCGAGAAATACACACCAAACAAAAAACAAGACAGTTCCTCTAAAAGTGAGCCATTACGCGCCAACCTCTGAAACTAAACACGTTTGAATTATATACGAGTATGTGTTGCGGTAAATCGGCGTCGAATACAACGGAGCAAATCCTTTTTACGAGATTTACAACGGGATTCGGGAGGTCGTACCGTACGCCTGCTTGGGTTAGGGGTCTGTCTGCAAACGTGGAGGCAGCGGGTGTTGTTTGTCGTGTTGTCGCCGTCACTTTTGGTGTTTTTTTTTTGGTGAAATCTATGCTTTTTTTTTAATCAAAGTCAAACTGATTGAAAAAAAGATGTCAAAAAGCACTTTTGAACGTCATTTAGAAAAATATAAAAACAATAGAATCTTGTTGAGCGTTGGTCTAGATTGCTATCAAAAAGCGAATTTCAAATTTGAAATATCATGTCAGCGATTATCAATAATAAGAAAGTGATTGTCACAAAAAGCAGGTAAATTAGAGGCATTTTTGACATAGTAGTAATTGCTCTCCCGAGACTCGGGAAGAGATTGGTTGCGGGTATAAAATCAATTCTAATTGAAAGCAAGTCAGAACATCATTTGCTAAAAGTAAATATATAGATAGAATGCAGTACCAAGTCAAAAATAGAGATAAACAGTAGAAAGATGAAAGATATATAAGGTGTTAAAAAAACAACTTTACAAATTGCATGTCCGTGCTCAGTATCGAAAAACTAATATACATAATGCAAAAAAAAAAAATGTGATATGTTAATTTTTCACATTTCAAAGGAAATTTAGTTAAAATTTTAACCAAATTGCCTTTATAGCTAGTATTGATCCAAGCATATATTATATTTACAGAAGAGCGAGAAAACTGAATGATTATGGAAATATACACAACTGTTAAATAATGAGTCAAAAACACTGGCTATATACTTCTTTGAAATACAAATACTAACAGGTAGAAAAAAAAACATTAAGTTCATGACTTACACCAAGGCACAAGGCGGAGTAGGTCTCAGGGAGTCGAGTCAAAAGCTCAAATGGAGGAAAGGTACACATTATCTTATTTGTACGCGCTATTTTTATACGAACCTTTCTTAAAAGAACAAGAATGTAACAAATTGTCTAATCTTTTTATTTATCAAAAGATAATATTTCTTTATCTTTTTGTACTAAGAGGTGGAAGTTATTCCCGGTTTTGGAGATAGCTTTGAACAGTTCTCCGGTACTTAATAGTAATTGAATATAAACATTTGAGATAAGTTTAAAAGTAAGAAAATCGTCTAGACATTCGTAGAAAGAATTTACTTAGACAAATTGTAGGCTCTTTTGTTTTTAGGTACTTCCATACTATAACGTAGTAGGTAGGTAGGTCACGAGACGACTCCCGGCCACCGTAGACGCAGGTCTGTGGACGGTGAGCAATGGGTAGCCCACCGTCCGTACGTTCACTGAATAACGACAGATCGTGTCGACGGCGCGTTCGTGTTCCACGCGCGCCTCAAAGAGATGTCAGCAAACTAGGATGGGGCCACTGAGAGCCGATGCCTGCCGGGGGTGCGGGTTGTTCGCAAGAGATACCGTGCCCCCGGAGCGCAAAGGGCACATGAAAGAAACATAGACGGGTTTTAGTCAGTAAAAGTCTGACACTCCCTCCCGCCCCGCCCAGGGCGGGGGAAGTTATTTGATGATTTCCCGTCTATAAAAAAAAAAAAAAAGGTAAGTAGGTCCCTACTTACTTTCGTAAAATAAGAGGTTCTTATTCCGTCAAATATTAGTTCAGATGAGATGTTATATAACCAGCATTTCTTGAATAAAGTAAATTAAGTAAAATATACTAACTTTTGCCTGCGACTTTAATGCGTGGATTTTTTTACCCACATTATGTTACGTCTTTGGTTACTACTCCGCTCCCGTGTATCAAAGCGTGATGTTATAGCCTCATGAATATGGCTATCAGTTACAAAAACATTGTTTCCAATGAATGAATGAACAAACAATCTTTGGTTTTATGATATTAGTATGGAATTCTTTGTGATTATAGTAACTATAAAAAAAATATATATATACCATCACGCCTGTATTCCCCGAAGGGCTAGGCAGTGGTGTGCCAATGTACACCCACAGCTCGCTGGTATAGTTAGGTCCCATGTAATAGGGGGCGAGCCTATTGCCATTAATCGGACACAAATCCAAACTCCGAGCTGCTACTGAGAATTAACTAACAACTAAACCACCACCACCACACCACCACACCACCACCACCACTACCACCACTACCACCACTTAACTATAGTATTTGGCAATAGTAGACAGTAGAGTCTTAATATTGGCTGTACCGTATTTAGCAGTAGTAAAGACAATCTTCAACGGTGGGGTTTCGCAGATGGCACTCACCTTCAATGCCTGTGCGGTGTCTCTCTGCAGACCAAGGCCCACCTTTTATCTTGTGCCGCATGCCCTGTCACCTGCACACGTGAGGACCTAATGACTGCGTCGGCGGATGGTGTTGCCGTGGCCGAATTTTGGGTCAAACATATGTAGTATTTCAAAAATATCTTATTTACTTATTTATATTCTACTAGCTTTTGCCCGCGACTTCGTCCGCGTGGATTAATAGTTCCCGTTCCCGGGGGATTTCCGGGATGAAAACTATCCTATGTCCTTTCTTGGGTCCCAGACTATATCTGTACCAAATTTCATTGAAATTGGTTCAGTGGTTTAGGCGTGAAGAAGAGACAGACAGACAGACAGACAGACAGACAGAGTTACTTTCACATTTATAATATTAAGTACAGATTATTTGCCATCGATACACCAAGAAGAAGCAGTAGTGTGGATGTAGTGCTGAAGAGAATCCGATAAGAATCGAGTTATATGGATGATTCGCCAATGCTAATCAAAAATCAGACTTATCACATCATCATCATCATTATCATATCAGCCGAACTACGTGTGCGGACGACCTGGGGGCTTACTATGAGCTTATATAGCAGGGCAGAAGTTTTCTGGAAGTTGAACTGCCCCGCTATTTTGTAATATGACATAGTTAAAGCAGGTATTTAACGACTGCTATCGATTATTCTGCTGCTATAAGAGCTCATAGTAAGCCCACTGGTAAAGGTGACGGAAGGCCAGCGCAGGGCCGGTCATTGTGCCTAGCTATAGGGGAGGCCTATGTCCAGCAGTGGACTTATCACAGCGAACATTATAACTGATGTTACTAAATCCGTCCACCTACCTACACTTCAACACTGAACGAAGTACCTTAATAAATCTAATAGTACCTACCCAATTTGTCTGAACCCTTTGGGCAATAATCTGTGCGATTAGATTTATTTTCGTGTGAATTACAAACTTATCAATCTCTTATTCTATTTTGTTTTGTTGTGGATAGTAGATAGAGATTTTTTAGATAGAATTACTTTATTTTTCAGACGGTTTTTGCAATCCTATTCAGTTACAATCCCTCTCAGTAAATTAAGGTAAAGTAAGCTTGAAATAAGCTGCCAATTCTTAATATCAGGTGAGATTACAACTCGCTTCAAGCTCGTTTCTCTTTAATTTGCCGAGATTTTTCCAGAATAGACCTACTGGTGTAAAGGTACAGTGACAGAACGAGAATAATTTATATCTACCATTTTCCTATGTGAGCTTTGTTCTGTCAAAATGAGTAAAAAAATAATCTCAAAATATATATTTCAAAAAAAAATATACCATCACGCCTGTATTCCCCGAAGGGTTAGGCAGAAGTGTACGGATGTATGTACACCCACAGTTCGCCGGTATATTTAGGTCCCATGTAAAAGGGGGCGAGCCTATTGCCATTAACCGGGCACAAATCCAAACTCCGAGCTGCTACTGAGAATTTCATAGAAAAACCCAATAACACTTTTTGCTCGACCTGGGAATCGAACCCAGGACCTCTAGCGTAGCAGTCGCACTCAGGACCACTATGCCAAAGAGGCAAAAACAGGTTTCTTTTCAGGTGTTAGTCAAAAATTAAAGAGGCCTTAATTTTTTTAATATTGTTTGTTATTTGTTTAATTCACACTGTAATTTGTAAAACGCACTCTGTTTAAATTTCAAGTGTATACCTTATACTGTTCAAAAGACACAGAGAGACAAACAGACGGACAATCGGACGAACAATAGATAGTGTATATGAATCGAATACCTATAATTAAAAAAAAATACAATTAGATTATCAAAAACAAACTCAAGACTAACATAAAAATTTAATCATCAAATAAAAATAAAAATCACAAACTTAGTACTTACAAAATAACGCCGTACCTAATTTAATTACACAATTTTCCAAGTCTAGAGCCAAAAAAAGAGTACTAAAAGCTTACGTAGGTGTTGATTAAAGCTGCCTTTGAGTTTGTAGCTCATCATTATTTTTCTCATTAGTGCAGAGCTGTCGGCAGCGATTAAAGATGACGAGGGACCTCGGGCGAGGACAGACTGGCGAAAAGAATATAATGTTATTAAGAAATATTAATGATCAGCGGCCTTGTTTGGGGACACTATTTGGGAAGTGGTTCAGAGTACCTATAGGTAGGTAGGTAATTGGATTTTTCTTTGGCTTTAATTGCTATTGGTGGGAAGGGGGAGGCGGTATTGATTACTGGAATCTTCTGTGTAATGGTCTTGTTTTTATTTATGTTGTATCAGTGTCACCCTCGTTTAGTAACCTTTTCGAAAATGCTCGGCTGCCGTTGGTCGTAGCGTAGTGTTGAAAGTTGAAAGCAAAGTGTTAATGGATTTTTATAATTATGAAATTCATAGTAGCAGTTCGGAGTTACGGTTTGTGCCCGGTTAATGGCAACAAGCTCGCCCCATTACATGGGACCTAAAACATACCGGTGAACTATGGGCGTACATTGGTACAACTCTGCTTAACCATTCAGAAAATACAGGCGTGATAGTATGTCTATGTTACAGTCCCGAGCTGATGGTTAACGTAGTAACTGGTTTGTTAGCTTTCAGCGTCATGTTACCCCAAGCTTACGTCACTTCTACAATGTATACAAGGTGTAGTTTTGCATGCTAGTCAAATTTTAGGAGCTTGTCATAAAAAAAAGAAATAATCAAATATAATTACGATACCTGGTCAATATTTAATAAATACTTGTTTATTTTAGTTGTAACTATTAAACATCAGTATTCCAGAATACACGTCTTCTAAAAATCAGAATCGCAAAGTTGCGTATGTGGCAGGTACAGTTTGGTTGTCGCTTGGCTATATCAATGTGTGCATAGCGCCTAAACCCTCTGGCAAGATAGCTAGTTCGAATTCGGGAGTCACGTCAAAAAATAAAAATTTCGAGACCAATTTATTTTATTATTGATTCGTGTTAAGAATCATGAGCACAGTTAACTCCTTGAATTACACGAGGATGTAAAACATCATCTTGTATGTATACAGTGCAGTGTATTCTCAGCCTAAAACCCCGCCCTCGTTAGGAGCTATCAGGCAGGGGATAAAGCTCTTATTTGTGGACTAATCTGCTCCCGTGTTAATAGTGATAAATGGGCTCAGCCCACATTTTTTTGCCTTTTTCTTGGGAGCTGTGGGAAATTTTCTAGATAAGTGATAATGCTACCGAAGTTGGTGGAACTTAAGTCTTTAATTGGCGTTTGTTCTGCTGAAATGAACCAAGTCGCAATAATAAAATGTTAATACAAGCAGCATTTACTTGGTTTACCGTGAATGTAGAGGAAACCAGCCAAAGAGCTGAGAAAATAATAATAATAACGTTCCATTGGGAAAAGCAATCTTTAAAAAAAAATTGAGCCCCTGGCTCCTGCGCCAGAATTATCTCCCAATTACAATATCACAGTCATTCCATTAATAACGTCAATATAACTCAATATGCCAAATATTCCGTATGGCATACTGACTTATATTCAATATGCCAAATATTCCGTATGGCATATTGACTTATATTGTTAGTGGCAGATATACCCACGCCATGTGTGAAAGTTTGTTACAACCAAAAACATTGTTATTCCATAGATTTTGACCGTATAGGAACGACATTCCTTTTTTAAATTTTCATCTAAATATTTCTTAATCCTGTAAGGTTTACAAGTATCTGCCAAATCCATGATTAAAGTTTTCATTCAAGGTCCATTTTACCCTCTTTCAAAAGAAGAAAATTCCTCATATAACACCAAATTATTTTTCCTCGAGAAATAAATCACTAACAAACCAGATAGTGCAAAATTAATTCTCGCTCGCTAATAATTCAGCGAGTATTTTCTTAAACGCGACTATAGGAAGTTGTAACATTAGTATTCCCTTACCGTTTGCTCACGGAGCCATAACTAGGTATTCCTATATTCAGCCGCTACAGCGCTGTAATAAAAACTCGTGCGTACGCTTAACAGTCGAAGAAAATTTGAGTGCCTTTGGATATTATATTTTTGTGGGATATAAAGTAATAATATGTGTAGAGTAGCTTATGTTTGTGACTTTGTCTGCAAGAATATCGGTTTTCTACAGGGTTTTTTTCAGCGCCGATGGATATTTAAAAAAAAAAAACAAATTCAAAGTCAAGTCAAAGTCAAATCATTTATTCCAATTAGACCATTAAAAGGCACTTTTGGACGTCAATGAATTAAAACTATTGAATCCAGTTGCCCATTCCAAAAGGTAGTTTCGTATGGAGAAGAAAGCTAGTCTAAGTTATTTCTTATATCAGGTATCTGCCAGTGAAAGACCCGTCAAAATCGATTCAACCGTTTCGGAGACTAACCGGAACAAACAGACAGACAGACAGACAATGTTTTTTTAAATTGTTTTTTTTTTGTACAAGTATCGTGTAAACATTCATATGTATTTAGGAAAATGCTATTACTTTGACATTATAAAATTTGAGTGGCTGCACTTCAATTTTATTTATATTGCATGTATGTACCTATGTACGTATGTATGTATGAATATGTATCTACATAGAAACACTTTTTTCACACACAGCGGCATGAATTGGTTACCCCTCTTGCATTAAAATTCGTTTGCAAAGGGGGTAAACAGTTGATGACGCTGAACGTACATTGAAAATAATAATTGTGACTGAAAACTGTAAAAAGCTTATTCAACGTAGTTTTTTGTATGATATATGCAACTGATATTAAAAGGTATAATCACAGTCGGCAGAAGTCCTTCCTTTGAAATGAAAAACCCACATCAGTATAAATTATCTTCCATTTTTTTTGTATAATTTTCGAATTCAAAATCAATTAATAATTATTTATTAATTGATTTTGAATTTTGAACGATCATTATTGAACAGTAAATTAGTAGTATTAGTAGAATTAGTAAATTGAACAGTTATTTCTAGATAGTAATGAAACACATTTAGCAGTTTCATGTAATTTAGTAAATTATACTTCTTTATAAAATAATAATAGCTTCGACTCATGACTTCCTCCGCGCGGTTTTTCATCCACATTAAATTACGTATTTGGTTACTACCTCCGCCCCTGTATAGCGTAGCGTAATGTAATATAGCTTCTATATATAATTCCTCATGAATTTGACAATTTTTTCAATCCGACTGGTAGTTTCATAGAGCGGTTAAACAAAAAATCTTTTTAGTTATATAAAATTAATAAGTTTTACTATAGTTTTAGATTGTGACATAAAGTCTTTAAAGCCTATTTTCCCATATCACAATTAGACACCACCTACCTACCTTCTCTGGTTATACATAAAACGTACAAACATACAATAAAGCTTCCACGCATGTGGTCGAACTGAATTTGAGTGGTCTCTTCAAATATTCATCCCGTTTGATGCGAACAAAGGTCCGTGGGGTACAGCTTATGTTGTGGGGCTGAAGCTATAGTGGTGAGAGACGCGAGAACTGCAAGCGATTAGTGTTGAATTTACTGATATTTTTATGAAGATCCCACGCTAATGTAATAAGGCTGAAGAGGTTTTTGTTTGTTTAAACGCGATAATCTCTGGAACTGCTAGTCGGATTGGAAAAATCTTTTTTGTATATGATAGCCTGGTTCATGAGGAATAGTGTAAGTTATATAACATCACGCTATACACCGTGGGAGCGGAGCAGTAACTAACTAACGGTGAGAATAACTACGACGGCGATGCCGCGGGCAGAGCCTAGTGCGTTATAAAAGGCACAATGCCTGACTATAATTTACGGGTTTTAAATTATAAAAATTAGAAATAGCTGAAATCGATTCAGTAGCCGATTCTAAGTAACCTACTTTCAGGGATTGCGTTCAATATGTTACACGTTCTATAGAGTTTATTAATTATGCGACATTTGAGAACCGTTTAAATAGGAATCTATTTCGTAGGTACTTGGCCGGTTTTTACAGAATAGACCAACTGGTAACTGTTAACAATTCTCGGTCGAAAAACCGAAACTCCTCCGAGAAAATTGACAATAAAAAACAAACATTACAGCTTATCCTTCTTATATCGTCAACAAACCCCCAATAAATCATCAACAGACCTCCAAATAGAACACACTTCATTATAAGTGTTATCTTTTAATCTTAAGCAATAACGGAAAAGATTAGTCAAGCAATTCACACCTCTCCGCCGTCAGTAATAGGCAATGTTATCTTGGGTCTCGAACTAATGAGAAAAATAATGGGCCGGTCTTATCTTGCACGGGGGCGCTTAAGACCCGGTATATCTGGGGAGAGGGCGTTAATTGAGCGAATACTGTATGTATTTTTATTGTTTGTGTAAAGGTTTATGAGGTGTTTTTGGAAGAATAATGTAACATAAACAAGAAATTTCGCTCGAAGGGATTGAGGTGTAAAGTGATTTTGAAGCTGAGTTTAATTCTGCTAAAATGAATCAACCCATAAATTCTTAATAATTTAATTAATTACATGAAACTAATTGCGAAAAGTGTTATATTACTAGCAGTAATAACAGTTCAATGTACGCCCCGAAGAAAACTTCGAGGCGTCCGTTGACCTGTTACGTGTTACAGCGTTAAATGTCCAAAATTTTGTAATTTACGTGCAATTGTTTTAACTAAAACTCAAAAACTGTTAATTTTTCTCATCAATAGGACAACTTTTACTACGGGACCAACCCTGAAGTCATAAAAAACACAATCTGCCGATCCATACATTTATTGAGCTACGTGAACATTATATACCCACGTAAATGTGAGAATTAGCATTCAAGTTTTCATTAAATACACGTTGTATATGTGAAAAACATTTTTGGCAGCCCTTTATACATAGTGAAAAATTCCGGCCTACTACTGAGAAAATCCTATTTGCTTTCTATTTAGCTTTAATTACAATAAATATTCTTAAAATGTATACTTTGCTCTATCTAGGGCCTAAACCCAGAAAGCCAATGCTTAGTCATCGCATTTGCGACTAAATAAACGAGGCAGTCAATAGAAGGCAGTCAGTGTTTACGGAATAACAGTTTATTTTGTAGAATGACCGCTTAGGCTCCAGAGTCTCTCGGTAGACAACAGAACAGACTCAATTGGACACTATATTGACGTTTGCCTTTGCAAGTGGCGCCAATGCCAGCCGCCATGCCAAACGGGACACAAAGATTTATTTGTTCTTCCCAGGGAGCTAGATGCACTTGGTTTGGTCTGGAAATTAATCTTCTATTGCTTCTGTTATCGTATTGGCATATTAACATTATAATTAGTATAAAACATGCTCACCGCGCGGCGCAGCGCATCTTGCACCGCGTCTTGCGCTCATTGTTAATAATTTGGCAGTAGGTCCCTAACCGCACGGCGATTGTATTGTAATTAACTGGTGATAACATTTTCCATCACACTTTAGGACAAAATATAGCATGGTATATAAAATATTAGAATCGATTCAGTTACTTGTTCTGAACAAACTATATCCAGGTTTCGCATATACTAATTATAATGTTATATACCAGTAATAGAGTTAAGTATGCAAGCAAGTGAAGGCTCCAAAACGATCAATGGCGCTTGTCAATGTTGAGGTGTCAACAACACTCATTAATGACAACATTGATCGACAAAGCACTAGAAGCGCTTCAATCGCGCCTGGGTATCAATCGCTGCAGTTATTGACATATTGACAATCCTGAATGACCATTGATAGATGATTGACAAAATGCGCTACATACCGCTCAGGTGTCTTTTTTTATGACATTGAATGGCTAACAAGCGTACGGGCCACCTGATGTTAAGTGGTCACCGCTGCCTATAAACATCTGCAGTACCTACCGGAGGCCTTTCAAATGCGTTGCCATCTCAGAGACAAAGTTGAAATGTCTCATGTGCCTGTAATTACACCGGCGCCCAAACTCTCCAAACGAGAACACAGCAACACTGCTTCGCGGCAGAAATACGTATGGCGATAGTAATGCCCCGGATAAGCTCCTTTACGAGTTAAGGTCAATCTAAAATAATTATTGTATTACTTCATGGGTTGGAGAACTAAAAACTAATTTACTTCCTTTTTAACGAGCTCAGAAAGTAATTTTAAGAGTAGCAACTTCAATCCTTTTTCTTCTCTCACACCTGTTTTATACGAGTAAATCTTGCGACGTGGGATGTTCGCTAGCCTTTCATTATGCACCTAGTGTTGAAATAGCACAGCATGCTTACCTACAATGCTGACAATACTAACTGGAGGCGGAATTATATAGAATTCTATTTCTATGTGTGTGATTTTATTATTACCTATTAATGTTATGATGGGTAGGTAGAATGGCAGCACTTTACCTGCTGTTCATAACGTAATTATTTTCGTAGTCGCTACTATTGTCATTATTACAAGACACTTAGGTCTGTTTTTCATAACGATATTGGGCATAGAAGCAAACTCTACTAATTAAAAACTTTCAATATCTAGTCGCAATCAGAAGCAGTATTGACAGGTTGCTAAAATTGCGATTTTACCTATAAGTGTTTATAGAATGGCTCCCCTGATTGGTTGAATCAAATTTTAAGACCGTTTACGCCTCCCGGTATCTCATACAAACTTTTAAGTACAATATCATAGTAATTAGGAAACCAATTTAAAATAAATTTGGAATGTTTGAAAAAGTATACATTACACATAATCTACATGCTCATGAGCTACACATTAATATTTGGTTAATAAATAATAAAGATTATGGGCTAGAAATTTTTCATGAAAATTAAATGGAATGCACCGTAAACTCTCTTAAGTAAAGTTTAAGTTTGAGTACCGTTGTAAAATAGGTACAAAGCTGAGTCTAAATACTCTAGCTTTGTATTAAGTACATCTTTACCACTGAATAATAAAATACACTTAAGTCAATATAAAAAATGAATAAAACTGTTTAATAATACGCTCTCCACAGTGAAACAATGTGACGTCTCTTGTCACATAAATTAATGTCATTTTTCTTGACTTTTTTGCATATTCTTCTCCCTACTTTTTGCATGGGCATCTTAAATAAAGTATTTTTAATAAACTGTTCAAATATTTTAATAAAGCTGCGTCTTGGGTTTATGATGTACAAGATTCTGCGTAATAGCGTTCTGGGTTTAGATGTAGCAGAGATTTTGTACATGAGCATGAAAATGAGGATTCATTAACTTACATAGGGACTTCTACAAACCGGGAGGTATGGTTTAACTAACGGATGGGTAGTCGTAAACATATTTCGTGAGATAACAGGCAATTATTAAGAGGCAAAATTGTTTTTTTTTGTTATTTAAGTATAAGAAGTGTGAACACATACATAGTCGTTAACTACGCATACCTACTGTCCATCAAACTAAGCAATATTGAGAAAAAATTATTGCTGGAAAACGCCTTTTAGTTAAGGTGTGACAAATCACCGTTTGTGTGTGCAATGTAACACACGCTAAACACTGCAGGCTTCTGTGCTTACCGTTGCATGTAACAGTACAATTTCTATTTAAACTTCCGTGAAGAAAGGCGGATCTTTTACCTCCAGTCTATTAGAGATGGCAGGCCTAGTTCGGACCAAAAAAAAACATAATATGACTTTTGACTTGATTAGGTATCTTTTCAAACCCGTCATTTTAACTTTTCTAGATTGACCTATATTTCACTTTTATAACAAGCTTTGTTTGCTTCACAAAATCAAACAACACTGCAATTATAAATAACATCAACAAATAAAAGGTTCACAAAACATCGCTCTGACAGCACTTCAAAATTAAATGCATCACAATATTCACAGACAATCAAACCTCGTGCAGTTTATTGTAGCACGAGCACGAGTGAAGCCGGGAGCTATTGGATGTGCGCAGGGGCACCCTTCACGGTCAATTGATATTCATTAAAACGCCCCCAATTAACAGCTGGGAGCGACGCTCGATTGAATTGTAAAACATTTTCAGGAGACGAGGGGATGAATGTTGGGGGACGGCAATGAAGCGATGTTAAAACGCTTTAATTTGAAAATATAATTAAACAAGGAAGATTTTGTTTGGGAGGGGTTGACATTAGTGCGTGAATAAATATAGTAAGTTCAATCGATTTTTAGATTAAACATATCCGTTTCGCACATAGGTAATATTTATTTATTTTATGTTTTCATCCATATGAATGGTTTTTTTTTTTTTATATAGACGGGAAATCATCAAATAACTTCCCCCGCCCTGGGCGGGGCGGGAGGGAGTGTCAGACTTTTACTGACTAAAACCCATCTATGTTCCTTCATGTGCCCTTTGCGTTCCGAGGGCGCGGTATCTCTTTCGAACAACCCGCAGCCCCGGCAGGCATCGGCCCTCAGTGGCCCCATGCAAGTTTGCTGACATCTCTTTGAGGCGCGCGTGGAACACGAACGCGCCGTCGACACGGTCTGTCGTTATTCAGTGAACGTAAGGACGGTGAGCTACCCATTGCTCACCGTCCACAGACCCGCGCCTACGGTGGCCGGGAGTCGTCTCGCGGCTCCCGACGCCCGGAGCGTCTACCGCGACGGCCGCTGGGACGGGGGACCCTCCTTTCCCTCTCCCGTCCCGCCGCCTCCTTCTCTCCATATAAATGGATGGGTCAAACTAAGTTCCAGTAGATTGCAATCGTTTCTTAAAATTAGTGAAATTCTTACACTATCCATAGATGGAGAATGGAGGCGACTAGGGGGGGGGGCTGGTATTTACAATGGGCACGAAATTATAAAATAATAATAAAAATAATAATAAAATTGTTTATTTATAAAAAGAGGCACAATTACAGAGAAAGTTGTCTTAAAAATTAAAATAGATCGTCGATTATCGTTTCTTTGTTTTGTGATTATGTTTGAAACTATCAAAATGATTTCCTTTGTTTCAAAATCATTAGCTAACGGCTATGAATGAAAAAGAAGGACACAGAAGAACAAAGATTGATAATATATCTCATTAGCCTAACTAGAGACATTTCAAGTCATGTTTGGAGAAACATCTTGCAAAGCTAATAGCCAAGCTAGAATTAGAGTTATTCTAAACTAGCGTTTGCCCGCGACTTCGTCCGCTTGGATTAATAGTTCCCGTTCCCGGGGGATTTCTGGGATGAAAACTACTCGGGTCCCAGACTATATCTGTACCAAATTTCATTGAAATCGGTTCAGTGGTTTAGGCGTGAAGAAGAGACAGACAGACAGACAGAAAGACAGACAGAGTTACTTTCGCATTTATAATATTAGTTTGGATATCGTAATACTATCGTCCCTCCCAATAAAACCTACAGACAGCCGCCCATTTCGTTTGTTTTCGCGTTGTCGCGTACAATTAGCTATACGTGAATTATCGGCCCTACTCGCGCCGACGACTGCAAATTGATTTTAATGTTACAATGGAGTAGTAAAGCTTCACTAACTAGTCCTTTGTGACGCGCTGTAGAGTACTTTAATGTTATTATTGGACGTCTGCTCTGCAGTTTTTTTTTTATTTTCAAAGAAGCAGTGAGATTTTGAGATGGGGATGAATTTCTGAATGATAATTCGCTGAAGTTGTTATTTCAAATCAAATCAGTTTATTTTCAGATCAATATTTAAGTACTTACAATGGTATTATAATAGTAGCTTAACGCTTCGCGTTGCGCTTTTGTATTACATTTTATTTTTATTGTTGTATTTATTTGTAAGTGTGTTTAATTCAATTCAATGTATCTAGTTACTATTTGGGCCTAGTAGTTCGCTACGTTTATTGCTTAAGAGGCGTTATTCAGATCGTTAAAGCTGCAGGTTAACGGACAATTGGGACACTGATTTTGATGATGATGAATGCAGTAAGGTATTTTTTGTCAGAGCTAATGTTATTTTTATTGTGATCCGCTTGCCTGCCAGCGTTATTGTATAACTATGAGTTATGAGCTGCTAACGTGGGCCCATGTAAATAACATTTTGTAATTTGACTGTTTTGTAATTGAGCTCTGAACTAAGTAGCAAATGAGCTGTACATAAATTATGTTCTCTTATTTATTTCATAATGTTATACCTTTTTTTCGTGAGGAAATACTCATGGATACATGTTGGACTCTTACCATCTAAAACCCTACACCTCCCTCTTTTTCTTTAAGACGGGAAATCATGAAATAACTTCCCCGGCCCTTAGTGTCAGACTTTTACTCACTAAAACCCGTCTATGTTCCTTCATGTGCCCTTTGCGTTCCGGGGGCGCGGTATCTCTTTCGAACAACCCGCAGCCCCGGTACACCTCCCTCTGCTACTATGAATCATGATCCAGGTATTCCCTTGACGCATAATCCGCGCCACCGACTGGCGTTTTACACCTGAACAATGATGATAAATTACTGATGATTGTTTAAAATCAATTAACTGAAACTTCAGAGAATTTAATGGCTTTTCTGTATCAATTAACATTGAAACAGTTCCGTGGAAATCGCAACTGAATTGAGTAATGCAATCAATTGATGCGCATTTTGACTACATAACTTTACTTTGTGACGTAACTGCCGTTCATTCAATTATTATATTACTAGCTTTTGACCGCGGTTTCGTCTGCATAAATGTACCTACACGGTCCGGTTAACGCGGGTGCAGAAGAAGTCGTGGAATAATGAGAACCTACTTATTTTTGAAGTCGGTTAAAAAGTAGCCTATGTCCTTTCTTGGGCTTCAAACTTACGACATACAGATCCAGCACATCAAGCTACTACAATCTGTCAATTTTTTTTAATAGATTTCCAACTTTATCGCTGTAGCATAATGGTTCAAAGTTGATTGCGAAAATTTGACAGCTTCGGGTAGCCTCATCAAAATCGGTTCAGTGGTTTAGACGTGAAAGCGTAACAGACAGACAGACAGAGTTACTTTCACATTTATAATATTAAATTAAGTAAAATTAAGTGTATTAAATATGGAAATAAGGATTATCTTTACAAACCATGGCCAGAAATAAATAAGTGCATTATTGTTTCAAATTGATACATTACTTTCACGATTTGATTTGATTTGATTTGAAGTCAGACGGTTTTGTTGTGCCTTACTGACGTCAACATTAAGGTGATTTTTGCCCATATTAATTTGTAAAAAAGCGTCGTGTATTTACATTATCTTCTCTGGTATTGAGCAGAGTGTTTAGGTATATGTTCGAAGTCTTTATCTTCATGCAAGCGATATAGACCATATAGACTGTTATGACATAGTACAGTTTTACGATTGGCCCAGTGGCTGAGCGATTGGCTGCTGCGCTGCGTATCGCGGGTTCGATTCCCGCATGGAACAAATATTTGTATGGCCTACAGACAGTTGTTCCAGGTCTGGCTGTTTGTGTACATGTGTTTTAATGTTTGTAAACGCATCCAAGATAAGAGTAAAATTAAACGTTTTTGTTTAAAAGAGAAAGAGTTCGAAATGTAAATAAATTGTTCCGAAATTAAGCTCAGCTATACCCAATAAAAAATCCTCTAATGCTATAAAAAAGTGTTAAGTAACGAGAATAGCTAGAGAATAGCTAGCTTCAATATTAAACTGTAACTTCTTGACAATTCAAAAGTGCCTGTAAATGGTCTAATTGAAATAAATGCTTTGATTTGATTTGATTTGATTTGATTTGATTTGATTTGATTTGAGAAATAACAAAAATGAACGACTGCAATGAAAATATTTAAAAGTTCATTTCAAAAGACTAATCCTTCAGTTAAGACCATCCAGCGCAAAACAACCAAGCAAACGCTTCACTCATAAACAGCGCTTTAAATCTTAAACGCCCAATAAATAAAGCTGTATAAAGCACTATTATGTACGCTGTAAGCCGTTCAGCCGTAAAAAGTAAACGTTGATTCACTTTCAAGAGACTTCAACTGCGTTATTCATGAGTGCTGATGCAGTGCCAGCGAAGTTAGAGATGGACAAGGAATAGAGAATACACCAGAGGACGCAAACGCGAAGAGAGTTGAGGCAATCGAATCGTCAAAAATGTTGTCATTGTCTTTTTTGATGTACTTAGTTTGACTACATAATATACCATCATGCCTGTATTCCCCAAAGGATCAGGCAGAGATGTAACCAATGTACACCAACATTTTGCCGGTATGTTTTGGTGTACATTAGTACACCACTTCCTAAGCCTTGGGGGAATACAGGCATGATGGTATGTAAAATCAAATACCGGAAAATACCCTACAGTTATTGGTAAACTAAAATGTTGGGCCTAACATCATCAATAGTACCATTTTAATATTACTTTGTAATTTCAGTTTTTGCATTTTCAACTTTTGGCGCCGAGCTGAGCGTTGAAAATCCGACAGTGCGCAAGGCAAAGTACTATTAAAATAATACTGTTTTAAGAGATGGTGGTTGGGCCCCTTATCAAGCTTTTTATAACTTTAATAAATGGTTTTGAAAATGGAACATATTTTCAATCGTTTACAACACATTGCAGCAATTATGATGCGTAGTTGCCACGTCGCCTTCTGATTCATTCTTAATTCTGTGGTTGATAAGTGAAGTTCCCTGTACTGAGAGGACACTGATTCATCTCGCTAATGTTTATATTTATTTTAAGTTGAGGTGCAACCCTGTGATGGGGTGGAGCAGAATATCGAAGATAAACTTGAAGTATATTATAGTAGAGTTTTTACCTACCGTGGACGTTAGCAGATTCAGAAAAACTTATTTAATTTAAAAAAAACAAGCCTACTTCTTCTTTTCGTGTCCATTGAATCATAAACCTTTTGAACACCACAGTCGTGTATACCCGACAAATGAAAACTTCCCCAACACACCATAATCGTCTATAGACGACAAGAATACTGCATTTTTTATTGTACCGCATTTGTCGGCTATACACGACTGTGGCGTTCAAAAGTTTAAATTTTGTCCGACCAGTATTGAGCAGCCTGTATATAATAGCTCTATCATTGACCTCGTTTAGATCTTGGATGGCGCAGGTGGTTGTGCACGATGGGCAAGTAAGGAGGTGACGCATGTCCTGTGATGGTGCTTCACACTGGAACTGCGTTAGGAAAGGGTTCAGGATGCCCCATTTGGCCAAGTTAGTTTTACATACTTACTACCAACATAATATAAAATGCTTTATTTAAAGTACTAGTACAATCCAATTGTGTAAACCCAGAATAAAAATGAGAATTTTGGTTGCAAATTAAAAATGAAGAAGATTACTGCATCTGGGTACAATGAGGTTTATAGCATATGGGACGTCTATGCGATTATATCATGGGCGTGGAATAATTTCAATGCTTATGGACTTCAGTACGGAGTAGGTAAATATGCTTTACTTACAAATAATACAAAGCTGCAGAGTTTTGTTTGATTAATCTCGCTAATCTTAGAACTACTGGTTCCAATTGAAAAATCCTTTTGCGTATTTATTTATCGAGGAATATTATAAGCTACATGACATGTACATACATGCTCTTTGCGGAGCAGCACCTTACCAAGGACGTAACTTAACGCGTGAGAAACCAATAGATATTGTTAGTGTTAAAAATAAATACTACTTAATTTAAATATGGGCTATTTAAATTTAATAATCACTCTTTTATTTATTGAACATAGACATTGTTAATAGCGGGCGCCAGCGACACGACCACCATCTCTCTCCGAATTACTACATTGCATTAACGGTGACATACGATGTACCTATCTAGCATTTCATTAACGGTAGCATACAATGTACCTATCTACTTAGTGCATGAGTGTATTAAAGTAGGTTGTATGACGACATGTGGACAGTTCCCACCGGCTTGCTTTAAAGCTTAAAATGTAACGGTTTTGTGTATGGGTAAAAATCCTACTAATATTATACGATTCCCGTGTGATAATATATCAACATTGACACGGACAAAGTCGTGAGCAGAAGCTAGTATTGCCATAAATAAAAGTCTCACAAAAAGTTCCCAGTATAAAGTTTCGAAAGTCAGCATGATTAACGGACTTTCAGACTCACTTAAATATAATACGAAAACGTATTTTTAATACCTAACTACGTCACATTAGTCGTTTGAAACTCCGTAACAGCAAAAGACCATTACAATAAAGTCCGTATAAAAAAGGTTGACTACCACTGACGCAAAGAATGGAAGCTCAACATACAGGTCGCACTTCACAGGGATGTAAATAACTCCATCCCGATGTCCGACACTGCACGGCGAAAACAAGTATTTTTTTACGTGTTTTATTTATATAGATCGAAAGTGTGTGTAACGTGAATAATTAATGCAGTGTTGGCGATCTCTGTGGCAGTGTTGCGAAATACCAATTATGTGATGAAATGCGCTTTTGCTTTTTTCTTTGTTTTTTGTAGGGTTCGAGTGTGTGATCACACAAAGAGATTGATAATTATGTCTTTCTGTCTGATTGTCTGTACGTAATTGTACCGCGATTAAAATTGGCTTAAGCTTCGTAATTTGCGCTACGAAAGTGAAGTACATTTCAAAAAAGTGTATTATAAAAATTCAAATACAAGACCAAAAATCTATACTATATATTATAAAGAGGTAAGATTTTTTTGTTTGTTTGTAACAAATAGGCTTCGAAACTACTGGACTGCTTTTAGCCAATTTTTTTTTCACCAATAGATAGCTACATTATTCCTGAGAAACAGACGCTAATTATTATCATCACGCTACGACCCACGGGGGCGGAGCATTAACCAAAAACGTAACTTATGGCGGGTGAAATAAGCTACGCGAACGAAGTCGCGGGGAGTTCGTTAGTTTAGTTTATAAACATAAAATACACGAAAAACAGATCCGCATAGAGTAAATCCTAAAATCCGGCAAACGAAACAAATGACGGCGTAAAGCTGACTCAGGCGTATCTTATTGATGCAGCAAAATCAAAATGTGCGGATTGCATCGCTTAAGTGCATGCAGTAAACAAACACAGACTATAGAAACAATTCTAATAACCGTTACCGTGGCCAATGCCACTCGTAAAAACATATTGCAAACGCGTGGTCCGTTCCATATCAAACTACAGCCACAGCTTGCAAAAATCTGAACAAATTTTTTGGTAGACTGAGCGTATAGTGTCGGTTTTGTTCAGGATTTTGCTAGCATGTGGCCATAAAAGACAGCAAGCAATCGATACGCTGACCACAATAATGCCCTATTAAACGGGCTGTTTTGATGTTATTTGCTAATGTGCACGCGAATGGGCAGTTGCATATAAATGGATAGTTTTAGAAAATAGTTGGTTTTATTTTTTGAAGTTTATGAGTGGCAGTGTGAATTTTTCAATTTATTTGTACTTTCTAAGTTATCTTTGATATCACTAATGAAGGGAAAACGTCGTGACTTCGTGAGTAGGTAAATGACGTAAGACGTGATTTTAGAATTGCTTTAATTATAAATGCCAATCGGTTTTGAACAAGCATGGTGATCAATGCGCCTCTTCTCGTATGAGAAGTGGCTTTTGCCCTGCAGTGTGACCATAGTAGGCTGGTATTTATGTAAATATAAATATTAGAAGGGTGTTAGGAAGTAATTAAAAAATCATTCGATTTATATACTTTTGTAAATACGTTATAAATAGCTTTACAATAACATATCTAATTCTATTCTATTCATACATAAATATCACCTTTTGCAATTATTTTTTTTAAACAATAATTTTTAAAATAATTGTGAATCGGTACAGAGGACCGATGAACCTACGCTCATTTTGTTATTTCAGAGAAAAAGATTCATTCTTATTATAAAATCTTTCGATTTGTTAATAATTTCTTAGGTTTTTTTTTTGTCAGAGAGTATGAATATGAATTTTATTATACCAACGCATACGTCCAAAAAGTCGGTCCCACGAAACTATGGATCTAATCGGTCCTACAAAAAATCGGACGTGGGCGAAGGCCCTATCTTGTAGATAAAGAAAGAGCTGACACCAAGAACAATAATAACACAAGGACTGTAACATCTTCTTATAAACGAAGATCCCGGAGGCGCACAACCTACGTCATTTTAGCATGGCTGAAATTTTGGGACTAAATACTTATATCATACTTCACTTGCTACCAGAGCACATACACAACCAGACTACACACTTGAACGTAAGTTAATAAAACACTTTGTACACATCTTTGACACCTAAAAATCACTTATACTAATTAACAACGTTCAAAATCGCATTATCACTCGCAATATCATTAGCCATAATCAATGTCAAAAAATTAAGAGGCAATGACAGATTAAGCGTGAGATTGGATTGCGATCGTTCCTAAAAGTTAATAGAATTTCCCGCCTGAAAAAGGGGCCAGCATTGGTCATTGTAGGTAGGTAGGTACAACATATTTCTCTATGTGTCCTTAAAATTTCAGCTATATTAAAGTAACGTAAAGTGTATTATTTATCTCAGATACTCAAGATTTAATCTTAAAGACTGTTGATTGTTTCATACGTCAAACAAAAAAATTACATAAATAAGCACACTACCCATTTTCAAGTTGGACAGACAAAGCCGTCAAAATAAATAGATGCCCTTTAGATCTGTCTGTGGGATCTTACACTATAAGTAGTCCAACTGGGTAACATAATCGCTTCCTCCGATGCGGCGAACGCAAAAGAGCAACGCGAGTTCATCGCACAGAATGCACTCAAAGCACTGTTAACCATAGTATTAAACTAACTACGGTTGCATACGTTAACTGCTAAGTAGACTAACTATTGAATTTAGTATACTACAAGCTTAAAACTTAAATTAAGCTTAGGTGGTGAGTGTACTTCTCTATGTGTATGGTTACATTGGGGTCAAGCTTCGACACGTTAGGCGCAGTGGTTGAGCGATCGGCTGCTACGCTGCGTGTCGCGGGTTTGATTACTGTACGGTACAAATATTTATGTGCTCTACAGGTAGTTGTTCCTGGTCTGGTTGTTTGTGTATGTGAGTTTATATGTTAGGTAAAGCACCCACTATAGCTAAAAATGAAATTCCTATACTAGAAAGGTTTAGGTAGTTAACTAAATGTAAACAAAACAAACCACGTGACTCATGGACGCTAAACCTTTTACTTCAAATTTTAAAATCGTGTTATTTAAAGTTGTATAATAATAGGCTCTAGTCTAAATCAGAATCTGAGGAACTATCTGCCACGTTAATAATAAAACGTTCAGTGGTATTATCAATAATTTTATGTAATTTAAACATTTTCTGTTCTTGTTTTATTACATGACCCTCGCAATTTTGAAAGGCGCCTGGTTAATCGACTAAACATAATACCTTCTACTTTAGTTGCCATACTACATCACGGGCGTACTCTTCAATTTAGCGACGTTATCTAATTCATCGTATCTTCGAAAAGGTTTTGGGAACCTGTCTTTTTAGGCTCTTTACAATAGACAGATTACAAAATATTATACTATTTTATAAAACTAACAAAAAAGTGGTGTTCAAATAATGACTTCTATGAAGAGTAGTTTACGAATAAATGATAAAGTTTAACATACATTAATAAAAGAGGAAAGTATCGTATAAATCGAAATTAGAATTGATTTTGTTGTAACGTATTTTTAAACAAGGAAGTGTCAACTATAAAAAACCTTTTCTACGATTTGTTTACCTTTAGTTAACTACCTAAACCTTTCTAGTATAGTGCGTTGTATTCGACAAAAAATCAGCCATTAGTTACAAGATTAGTCAGTAATTTAAAAGTTATATCTACATAGAATACATGGAGGATTAAAATCAGCTGTTTTATTATATTATATTTTGAGATTGTTGGTAAGAAAAGATTTATATGTTTTAACATGTCTTCAATTATGTTTTGCTTATGTATCGGCGTACAAATACTAACATTATTACATTGTAATGGGATTTATATCCAACTTGTTGAAAATATGAAAGTTTTATTAGGTGTTGAGCTTTATACGGGTCGGTAGGTTTTATTTAAAAGTGATGAGTTTCTACCGCCAGCTTTTCACAATCATGTCCATAATAAAAGTTTGTGCATCAATGTCTCTTCCAACGTGCATAATATAACCCTATAATTATAACTTAACACTGAAAACTTACGAACAAACTTCAGTAAAACAGACGTAGGCACAGTTTAAACATTGTAATCTATCCCTGACAAATTTACACCAGACGCGAGCAGAAACACCTGTTTTTGTGGTTTCACAGACCGAAGTTTGCTTATTTGATACCTTATGAAACCAATTTAAACGGGTTTAAGCAAACCTCTTATTAGGGTACCTATAAGGTTGATTGTCGTGTGTTTGTGTGTAAGATATAAATTGGTTAACGACAATAGGTAAGTTTCTTGCGACGCGGCGCCGATGTGAACTAATCTGCTAATGGCAAAGAAAGTTGCTACCGTTTCGTGCAGCGAATAAGGCAGTGATTATCGTTTGTCGGGCTGTAATAGATTCCATGTAACTTCACACTCGTAAACAGGAGAGAGGGTAGTCTGTGTAGCTTTTGTTCTTCTTCTTCTTCTTCATGTTTTCTTGGCACATTATCGCCTGCACTCATTGCGATGTGCAATTGCTTTCATAGCATTTTTTCATGCGTTACACTACATCACCATTTTGAATGCTTGCTTGTAGCCTTGTTAATGCCTGTCTGTGACGTCACATTGACAGTAGGTACTTATAAATATAAGTACCAACTAGCCAACGTGACGTCCTCCAAACAGTGCCAAGGAGCAAGTGCTGCTTGGCACTGTTTGGTGTGGTAATCTGATGCGTGATAGCTACACAAACATATAAAAACTCCCATTCACAAACAACTAGACTCGGAACATAAAACCTGTAGGTATAGGCCATACAAATATTGTTCCTTGTTGGAATCGGCGCGAAACACAGCGCAATAGTGCACTTTTAAAATAACATGTTTCACAATATTCGATATTGATACTATTCATAAAGTCCCAAACAGCGTTCTACGTTTATACTCAAAAATTACAAAAATGATAAAAGTTAGACAAAATATGAACACTTCTGGTCAAGTCTAGTTTTAACAGCTGTGACTGACCCTTTCAACACGTTACGAAAGCTATCAGATCTTATTCGCCCAACTAATGGCGGCCATCGATTCTCTAAGGCTGAATAAAAGAGTCAGTTACTATCTGTTATAAGGTCGATGGCTATCTTAATCTCAGAATCATGAAAGGTTTAGGATGTAGAAAAAAGTTACTGCTGAATGTAATGTATGAAAATTCTTCCTTCTGTTTTTGCTTTAATATTTTTTTACAATACCAGAAGCCTTGTAGATGTACCATCATACCATCACACCTTTATTCCTCTTAAGGGTTACCCGTAATGGTTAGGCAGAGGTGTACCAGTGTACACCCACAGTTCACCGGTATGTTTTAGGTCCCAGTTAATAGGGGGCTACTGAGAATTTCATAAAAACATCCAATAACACTTTTGCTCGACTTGGGTATTGAACCCAAGACCTCTATCAAGCATAGCAGTCGCGCTTAGGAGCACTAAGCACAAAAAAACTTTTAAATAATTATTTTTTTAACAAAGGCTTCTGTTACCTACCTAGTAACAGAGGCCTTGCAGATGTGTGTTGCTTAGAAACAAAGTTGAAATGTCTCATGTGCCTGTAACATTGAACTAATATTACTAGCGTATAGAACCGACGCTTCGATTGTTTGGGCCATGCTTTGTTGCCAACGCAACAACTCTGTCAAAATGTAGGTGTAAAGTTGCACCAAAGCATTCCAGCACTGAGTGGTTAATATTGTATGGTTAGACGACTAATTATTGTTTCAGTGCTGCAGCGAACTTTAGTTTAAACTCTTAACTAAATCAGGCATAAATTTAGCTTAGGATAGTTTCTTTAGTACATGTTACATGAATAGCATGTTACTATAACGGTCCCTGTATCTTTCAAATCGGAACACAGCAACACTGTTTTGCATGGAATGGTGGAAGTACTTACCCAGGCAAGCTCCTTCACAAACACCTCTACTTTATTTTTACTAGCCTTCGCTATCCCTCCGTTTCTTCTGACTATTTTCTTAGAA
This sequence comes from Caradrina clavipalpis, assembly GCA_932526535.1. Classification (NCBI taxonomy): domain Eukaryota; kingdom Metazoa; phylum Arthropoda; class Insecta; order Lepidoptera; family Noctuidae; genus Caradrina; species Caradrina clavipalpis. Next base: position 2,757,221 of record OW052096.1, read on the forward strand.
AAAAGTGAGGGACAGCAACCTCCCCCAATCCCATCCTCTACCTCTGTGTTTTACCTCCTCACACCTGATTCAGAAGAAGCCATACAAGGGGTCCCACCATCTTCTCCTCGATCTGTCGCGACCCCGTCAGCATCTGTCAGACATAGCCCACCCAGTCCAACTTCAGCTTCGCAGCATTATATTGCCTAGTATTACTTCCTAATTTAAAAGTCTCATAAAAGAAGTCCCTTCTCGAAAACTTTTCTAAGAAATATCTTCTCCATTTTCAACAGAAAACTACACATTACAGGTTACGAAGTGAAGACATTATTTAAAGATGTTCGCGAAATAATATACAGCATCGAAATGAGAAGTGGGAATATGGACCCTGTACGATACGTCACCGAACTATAAGGCAGAGAAGTTAAACGGTTACGTTGGGGTTTAAAAATATACTTGTAAGAGTTATTTCTTCATGTTTGAGTGCCTTATCGGTCGCTGTTAGTACGTTGTTTACTTTAGCTTATGTTCTACCTATTGATTACTCTAATTGATGTAATACGTAATTAATCCTTCTAATATGATTTAAAAAATTGGTGAGGATGGATGCCAGACTTGCGGAATCTGTTCGAAAGAGACAACAGCATGGGGTTCTTCAAGAAAGGAGTGTTGAGGTTTTATGGGGTCGGCAATGCACGAGTGATGCCTTTGGTGTTGCCAGTGTTCATAGGCAGCGGCATTAGCTAGTTTGCCACCTTCAGCGGTAAAAAAAGTGTCACCGCGGCCCTGAAATGCAAAGGGCATTAGGAGGAACACGGACGGGTTTTAGTCAGTAAGAGTCTGACACTACCTTCCGCTCCGCCCGGACTGATTTAATGAATTATAGTAGAAGTAGGAGTACGATATGATAGAAGAATCTGTACAACTGCGAATACAGTAGGTAGTTGCAACAAAAACCATTTAATGTCAAGTCCTATCCAGTTACGTTATATCTGAAAGTGTTCCCGCTATTGCTCGGCGTGAACTGTAAAGTCTCACAGGGCGCACTACTTGAATGCTTCCGTTCCCTTACCAGGAACTCGCTATTTATTGATTCTCTACTTCTAGTTTACCATAACGTAACAACATGCTTTTACTTTACAATAATATAGACAATGGTAGAATGGAGATTTTTGAGTATCATACAAGTTTATTTTTGGAAGTGAAAGCATCTTTAGCTGCGTTGAGCGATTTTTGGTAGAGGCACAAATTTTGGATTCCCGTCACCGACATGCTAATATGACCACATCAGTGACATGCTAATAACACAGCATCGCCGACATGCTAATATGACAAAGTTATTGACATGGTTATATGACAGCATCTCCAACATGATAATATGACATCTTCACGGTCATGGTAATGTGACAGCATCACCGACGTGCTAATATGACAACGTTACTAACATGGCTAAGCGACAGCGTCACTGGCATGCTAATATGACAACGACATTGTCACGGTAATGTGACAGCGTCACCGACGTGCTAATAATATGACAATGTCGTTGTCATGGTAATGTGACAGCGTCATCGTCATGCTATTGTAACTATATTTTCTATTTACCATTACTTTCTAAAGCTAAACACAATTCTAACGCCAAGTTATTTGCTTGGCTGTTATTTCCACTAAGCAATTTCAAGATTTACTTTCAGGAAATAGGGGGGCGATTGTGCTAACTTTTTGAAACGATCGAAGTCTAATCTTAGACAAGAATGCCCTAAATGTTAAAAAGCTCTAATTGACCTAAAAAAATACATTGATTGTTTTTATTTAAAACGATTTACCTTTTAGATAATGAGACATGTGTGTATATAAAACAGCTACATTCAAACCATTTAATTTATTCACAAATATAGAACTCTAACTTCAACGATCACACTGTAGCAGCAAGAAATTGTAGGAACAGCACAAGCTTATCTCAATACAAAACCGAAACTACTAACATGCATGTTATAATCCCTCCAGTCCAGTCTCCTTTAATGGCCCGAATAGGGTAGCTTATACACTCCCGGACTATTAAATTGGGCCACTCTGTATATGACTAGATTTTGCGAGAAACCTCAAAATAATAATTTCATTTTGGGGTCTCATCATTGTTCCAAATTTGAAATACGACCATTTGAGAAGGCAAAGAGGTGCAGGGTTATTCTGTAAAAATCTTCTCAGTTTTAGGTAAAGTGAGAGTTTGAAATGTCCTGTCAACGAGCATAGTGAAATGACGGCTTACCTCAAGTTTACATCACAAAAATACACCATGGGAGTACTTATAGGTTATAGGGAACCAGAGTTACCTTCGTTTTTTCTGCTTAGTTTTGCCACAACGAGACAATGACCCGTTGTGCCAAAAATCACAAAAAAGAGATGGATTATAGATTGCCACAATCGCTCTCTTTTTTGTACTTTATAAAATAACCATTTTATTATTATTTTGTGCACGTAGTCTGTGTCAATAAACATTTAATTAATTATACGTCATTATTTATGACAAATCGATGTATACAGACAATTCACTTCTACCTCACTCCACCTAAATTCACCAAGTTCGATTTTAAAACCAGCAGCAAACTGGTTCCATTAAACAGTCCGCAAGTGTATAATCGAAGCTAAGTTCAGGAACACAGGAATCGAATCCAAAGTCCCAAACTAGATGGTAATACGAGTTATCGACGGAGCGACATATAGGAATAAGTTTGAGAGGTTGCCACTTAAGCTACTAGCACCGGATGCACTATATAACTACAGTTTAACTAGACTTCGGAATTGGTAGAATAAGCTTAGCTTACAATGAGGACTAAGTTGGAGGTACTTTTTCTGAGGAGTGTGAGGCATGGGTTTAGACTTTTAGCTGTTTACTGTAAGGTGCTTTTTTGTTTGTTTTGAACGGGATAAACTCTGGAACTGATTGGTCGGATTTTGAAAATTCTTTCGATGTTTTATCAAAAAAGTAATAATAATTTGGCTCACTGGTCATTTTTTAACAAAAGAAAAATCTTCTGTACCATACATTTTGATAGAGTAATACTTAGTTTTTTTTTTCATATAAGTATTATAGTTAGTTCCATTATAAAAGATCATGTCACTTATATTCATCGAGTACTTTTATCATCAAACAACGCACAGTAAACAAAAAATTCAGGCTGTATTTGCGCACCCAAAGAAAATAATATATAACCAATCGTAAGATACTTTTGTGAAAGGTCATAAATTGACCTTTATCTCTTATAGACCGTTACAATAACCTTTATCTAAATCTCATAATTTTAGGTTCCAGACGATTATCAGTGTCTGAAACATGCAAAGTAAATTAATGGCTTTGATTAAGAAGATTTGGGAATAAAAGATTTGGTTTAAATCGTAGCTTTTGAACTTTATCTGTAGGAGACATTTAAAGACATTCTGGTCAACCAAAATCTTTGTGGAATGCCATTAACCTACCTATTATTAAACACAAATAAAACTATATCGAAGTTATTTGATGATTTCTCGTCTATAAAAAATAAAAAAAATAAAAAAAGAGCTTATATGAAGTAGAAAAAAGAATAAAGTTGCCAAGAACAAAAACCATATTTTTTATGTTTTAGTCCTAGACACAACCAAGTTGTCGCTTAGTAAATTTTCCTCTCCACTATCGATATAGTTTACTAAGGAAACATAACATTAAGGAGACCAGAGATTTAAACTTGGCAACGTTTTCTATACAACAAAGCGAATAAAAAGCAAGTTGGTACAAACAAGAGCTCCTTTAGTTCAATTATGTTTGTTAGCCAACTTCTAGGACGGCTTAGTGAGGTAATGTTTTACAAAATGCACTGCGGATCGAAGTTTGTTTCAGCATACAGTTAGTTCTAATGGGTAGTTTAATGAGGATAAACGGAATCGTACCGTACCTACCTACTGAGTTTAAAAATAATCTCCTAAGAAGAACAAATGAGTATAATCCTTCTAATAATAATTGTGAATGGGGAAAGTTTGTGAGGATAGATGTTTGTTACTCTTTCACGCTTTACCATCAGAACGGATCTGCATGAAATTTAGCACTAAGATAGATCGTAGTGTGGAACAACACATAGGCTCCTTTTTATCTCGGAAAAATCTAGTTCCGTGGATATCTAAATTGAAATGAATATATCTAAATTCAGAAGCTAGTAAATGATTATTATAATACCAGCCTATTTAAGTTGCCGGGGCTGCGGGTTATTCGAAAGAGATACCGCGCCCCCGGAACGCAAAGGGCACGAGAAGGAACATAGACAGTTTTAGGCAGTAAAAGTCTGACACTATGGTCGAGAGAAGCCATTTGATCATTTCTCAAAAAAAAAGCCTATTTGAGTCCCACTGCAGGACAAAGGCCTCAGCTCATACAGATAAGGTGCTGATGACCACGCTTGATCAAGTTGGTATGGGGCAACGTTTAAATAAAACAAATGCCCTATTTTATATATTCATATTTTCACGTGAGTTTTTTCACAGAACACCTTGAAAGGGACGAAGTGATAAATGGGACGCAACTTCGGATTGTATATTACAAGACAACACCGCGGCTTCGAGACAAACTTCTACGTCTAATTGGTAACGAGGAATGAGAAATGGCTGCCTGAAAATTTTGTGACAGATAGAAATGTGCTTTGTTTTTCGTTCACTTTATTTTATGTTTGGTAAGCCTGAAGAAATGGATTTCGATGCTACGTTTACGGGGTGTTTGAAGACATAGCTGCTATCTATAGAAACTACTAGTAGATAATATTGAGCATAAAATAAACCGATTTTGTTTTTGGTAGCGCAATGTAATGCAACTTAAAACATTGTACTTTTTTTAAGAATAAGAATTATTTTAATGGTATGGAGCATTACAATTTTTTTTTTAATTTTTTTTTTTTATAACAACTATTGTGTACCTATATTTGCAAATAAACTTATATTCTATTCTATTCTATTCTATTGTTACAGCACAGAATAAACATAAAAGTACTTAATATTATGGTATGCTATTATTAGTTATGTAACAATTCATATAAATTGTATGGCGGTCACCAGTCTAGGCTGTGCTATATCTTACGGGCGCCAACAACAGTAGAGTTCGTTGGGGTATTCAAAGTTTAGTTATAACATTTATATTTTTTTTTTATCTGGACCATTCTAGAACCAAAAAAAAAGTATCACAATAATTTGTATGGGACTCCTCCATAAATCATACACATTGTATTCTTCTCGACAAATTTTCCTACTAAACCCTAGCTTTCTTAACGCAATGAATAATGTAGATTTAACCAAAACAGCGAACTCCTATCCTAATAATTCATTAATTAAACATTCATAAAAACAAACAGTGTACGCTAATTTCAGATGCAACGCAAACAAGCCACGAGGAGCGATGTTCAGTTATTCATAAACGGGAACTCTCATTAACATTAGTTAAAGTGTGATACAACTTACCTGCAACTAACTAGAGCTGCTACTAGTGCTTAACTGAAGTTTTAAGTACTTGCCTTTAACGGGAAGTGCATTTATAAAGGTGATGAGATGTGTTTTTCTTGTTTCTTCTATTTATTTTTAATAAGGGAAACCTTTTTCGTTAACACTGCTTGTGCATTGCATCCATGAAATGACTGTCCGGATAAATTCTAAATTCAAATGTACATCTATTTTTGAATTTAGAACATTTTTGACGTTTTGACAATTGGGCACTTGGGTACCAATCAATTGACGTACTTTTTATGAGCTGTCAAAACGCGATTCCTTTATAGATTTTGTATGTTTAATACTAGAATGTGACGTCATTCTTCAGGTTTACAGGAATAAAATAAAGTGCGTGTTCTTTTTTTAAATTATGTGTTGGAATTATTGGTTGTTGGTGTACCCAATTTAGAAAACCTACGACCGCTGATGTAAAAGTGTTCGATTCGAGGAGATTTTAAAATCGGAAATTCGTCGAACTCATATCAGTTCCCAGTATCGAACCTGTAACCTGATACATAAGAGGTCAGCGTCCTAACCTCTGGACTATCATAACACACTAACTTAAGCTATTACATAATTCAGTTATTCATAAATAAAACATTCAAACACGTTATTTTCGTATTCGCTTAAAAAAGCTTACAGAGCGAAAAGAAGATAAAGGATAGCATTAAGCGGGAAACGTTTCATAAGAAGAAAATTGGCAAAGGCGTTATTTTTTTCTGCCTCCTACATCATGCGAGCGTTCCATTGCTGCAATTGACCTCGTTAGTGGATTCTCCGTGAAATCGACGTCATTTTGGCGCTAAAAATCTTTTTTTGAATTTTGAGTGCCTTCCTAATTTGAAAATGCAAGGAATGATATTTTTCGACGTTGAAACGCAGCTGGTACTTTTACTACTGTTGATTACTTTTTGTTTTTCAGGTAGAGCCAGTAGACGTATCCTTTTAAAAGAATTCTGAATTATGATGCAGTATTCACAGATTACACACAAATAAATCGTTAACTAATGAATATGTAAATGAATTACGATTTTTTAATTTTGGTAACATCCATTCGTGACTGTTTTACTGAACTTCGAAGTTAAAAACATCGATGTACTATATTCATAATTTTTAAAAGTATGAATTTCGTCATAAAATCATCATCATAAAAGCTAGAAATTATAATTTTTAAATCATCATTTATTTATATTATTTAGTATTTATTTAATAAAATAGGACAGTGATGGTACGTACAGTCAGCGTCAACCGCGTCGAAAATTCGACCGAAACACATTTTGTTGTTGCTTCTATTTTTAGCTAGCTGTCAATTGGAACAACTTTTAAATCGAAACAAAATGGCGGTCTGCCAATAAAGTGACATTAATTGCCGTTACCCGTAAACAAACACAATTTCCGTGTATAAGAAGGCAATGATTCCTTATTTGTCACGCTCCCCACTAATTTGAACAAATGGTCTAAACATGGCGAAATTAAACTTACAGAATAATGAAGTGACCACATTCATCTTAATTTAACCGATACGGTTGGGCCTACTATGAAATAACGAATGAGAATAATAAAGATTTTGCTGCACATTGCGCAATTTTTAATGTTATTTATGACGCTTTGCCGGTTCTAGCGTGGAGTGTATTAGGTGCACGCAAGCTTAGGTTATACGTCGACTGAAATTTAATATGCATGTAGTCTAAATGAGTTGTAAGTTCCTTGTCTCACAACTCTCACAGTGTAATATATTTGCGTTATTTTTCATTCTTCTGTTATAAATGCGAAAGTTTATGTGAATGGATTAATGGATGTTTTTTGTTTTTTGAAGTGGTATTGGGTTTTTCTATGAAATTCTCAGTAGCAGCTCGGAGTTTGGATTTGTGCCCGGTTAATGGCAATAGGCTCGCCCCCTATTACATGAGATAATATACCGGTGAACTGTGGGTGTACATTGGTACACCGCTGCCTAACCCTTCCGGGAATACAGGCGTGATGGTGGATGGGTTTTGAGCTTTAACGCGACACACATGCTCTCATTTGAAATTTGACATACCTAAATAGATTTATTCAAATAATTGAATTATTAAGAGACTAGATTTTCCCGCGACTTCTCGTCTTAAATGTCGGTTATCGCAAACTTAGAAGAAGATGCGGATTAAATAAAGTACTTAGCCTATGACCTTACTTCAAGTTTAGTCAGAGTAAACTTGAACCAACTTTAAACCACTGAGCCAATTTTGATAAAAATCAAAATCTGTTTAGTGGTTTAGCCATAAAAGAAACAGAGTTACTTGATTGTGGATTGACTCGTTAAGCTCAAGTTAGGCAAACTATATACCCTATCAGGTTTGCGGAGTTCGTTCTAAAGAGTTACCGCGTCATTGGAACGCAAAGGGTATTAAGAGAAACACGGATGGGTTTTAGTCAGTAAGAGTCTGACTATCTCTTTCGCTCAGAGGAATACATTTGATGATTTTAAAATAATCTTACAAAAAAAGAAAAAATGCTAAACTATATTCGGTTCACAACTTTAAGACCAATTAAACACGACACCCAAATAAACAACCACCAAAATGAACCACCAACCACTAGCCCGTCACAAAACAAAACTACCACACCCCAGAAAAGCCCCAAAAAAATAAAAACAAAACCCAATTCTTACGACCTCACAATAGTAAGGGCAAACTTTCCCAGTCCCATATTAAGTTGTATCGCTAAACTTCACAGGCCACAGCTCAGACCCAATGAGAGCTGTTTGACAGTTTTAGGCAACACACTGGATTAGGCACGGTATTTATTGAGCCCTGAGAGTACTGGCCTGTTAGTAATATTATGGTCCTGGTTTAGGATTTAATATGGGGGGAAATTGGGTAGACGACACCACTAATCAATTGACGTACTTTTTATGAGCTGTCAAAACGCCATTCCCCCATAGATTTTCTATGACAATACTCAACTATGACGTCACTTTTTTGTCATCTCAATTCACTAACTATTTATTGATTTCAAAGCAACTAAAAATCGATTTTTATAGTTATTTAAAAAATCATCGGGTTTTTAGTGCTAAAATTAAATGTTTTTTTGTGAAGTTGTTTCTTGAAATTATTGGATAGTGGTGTCATCTACCCAATTATTGTTATGTTGCGTTGAAGGTTTTATTTGAATGATGTGTGGTGTTTAGTTGCTTAAGTGTCGTGATAGCCCAGTGTTTCAAGACGCCCGCCTCTCTTGTACGTGGTTGTGGGTTCGCAACCGGGCACAGGCCAGTACCAATGTGACTCTTTCTAATTCATATGTACTTTCTAAGTTTATCTTGGACATCACTGACATTGGTAACCATGTCAGAGGCCCTTGAGGCGGTTTAAAAACTCTGACACTAGGGTGTGTGGGGTCCAGACATTACTGCCGACACGACGAAGTAGAAGAGTTACTTGTGATTTAGGAAATGGAGTTAAGTAATTATGAGGGATAATACCGACAAGAGAAGTACCTATTTATTTTTACATAGTATAAAACAAAGTCGCTTCCCACCGCCTGTCAAATGCACGCTTAGATCTTTGAAACTACGCAACGGATTCTAATGCGGTTTTCATGATGAGATAGAATGATTCAAAAGGAAGCTCACCCCGTACAAAATATCACGCTACGACCAATAGGAGCGGAGCAGTAACCAAAGACGTAATAGAACACAGGTAACTCCGCGAGGTATATGACTAGTCTAGTAATAATTCTCCACACCGATTTCGGTCACAGCGGCCAATCTCAATGGAGACTAGTCAAGTACACAGAAGATATTAATGTACACTAGTGTTTGTGCAAACACAGATGCACTCCCTCCTCCCTAACTCCCATAGTGCAATGGGACGGCAATCCAACACGACCGAGGCTTTACGTGCCTTATTGAGAATAGAATGCAAACGTTTTAAAAATAACAGAATATCTTTTTTTTTTTATTGAGATGGGTAGGCTCTTGACTCTAGTCTAAGTCAAAAGTGACAAAGTCTACGATGGAGTGAGCTTACCCAGAAGAAGCCTGTTCAGTCTAACTTTGAACAGATTAGGGTTGAATGCGTTCGGAAATACAGACGCAGGTAGAGAGTTCCACTCCTTTGCAGTGCGCATTATAAAAGAAGATTCATTCGTTCTAAAGATAAACCTAGTTTAATAAGATATAATGCTTTCAGAATGTATACCCACGAATACCTACAAAACCCACACTACATTTCGACATCACACATTGTTTTGAAATCAAATCCATCCACCACAAACAAGACAAAACACGATCTATATAAACCAAATACGCAGAATAATCCCGATTGTACCTAATATAGGTATAGTTGCCTACAAAAAGATGTATACGTAAACAAGTTCTATTTAAAATGTATTTATTGTATCAGAATGCTATACTCTATACATGCTATTTTGTTGCTGTTACTTAGTGCAGATATTGAAAGGTGCATACAAAATTATGAATCAGCTTAGTTTACATAGTTTTGAAACAGATGTTTACGTAGAATGTTTAAGTTACACTATGAAGTATGTTAGGTCACTATAGATGAATAAATTATTCTGGTGCAATGGAGGTTTGACATTGAAACAAAACATCTTTCTGAGGGCGTCTGTATTCCTAAATAGTTTTTGTTACTCGATACGGGAGCTTGCGTGCGGGGGATGCGTTTACAAAGATACACGAACAGCCAGAAAAAACAAAAATCGGTAGTGAGTGCAAAAATTTGTTCGATGCGGAAATCAAATCCGAGACCCACAGAGCAACAGCTCATCCATTCAGCCACTGCGCTAACCTTGCCGTCATTACGAAAATAGATGAATAAGTTATTCGATTCCAATAAATCTATATATTTTAACAAAACTTATTCACTATCACATCTTTACAAACCCGACTGTACCTAACCTGGTACTTACACATCTCTATCCAATCAGGATCCTTTTGACTTCACAATGGATCGATAGATCCCTAAGATCACTTCAGTGAGCTGAAACTATAGGGCCGACGGGAGACAATAGACGATGTTACTGATACGAATCGTATACAGATTTATTGTTCCACGAACATTGTGCGTGGTACTTGTGGCATGGCTAATTCGAGGGCCTGGGCCAATACGCTCAATGAAGGTTCATGAAATTTTAGGAAGGTAGATAGATTGAGTCTGAGAGGCTAGTACGAGCAAGCGGAATATACATCACGTAAATTGGAACGATTTTAGAATTATATACTAGTTTCGCATGTAGGTAATATTTTGTATTTATACACGTACCATACATACCATCACGCATGTAGTCCCCGAAGGGTTAGGCGGAAGTGTTCTTATGTACCTACACCCCAATTAGTTACTAGGCAACAGGATACCTCTTGGTTAGTCTGGTTGTCAGACTTCCTGGCTTCTGAATGTCCGTAACGACTGTCAAATATTTACAAATGACAACCGGGACCAACGGCTTTACGTGCTTTCCGAGACACTCCGGGCTGCTACTGAAAAATTCCATCACGCCTGTATTCCCCGAAGGGTTAGGCAGAGGTAAAAAACCAAATAACAAATTGCCCAACCTGGGAATCGAACCAAGGACCCCACACTAATCAGCCGCGCTTACGACACCACGAGACTAACGAGTCATTCGATCGAAGACTTTTTCGACAGCACCCTCGTGTTAGGCCCACTGTTCTTAGTTTGTAAACAAGGATAGGTAAGTATTTAATATTGAGTACGGTCAGGAACAAAAGTTCCGATAAATGTTACACGAACCTAACTCATACTATAGCCAGTTAGCTGAGAAAGTATTGAATATTTTTTACGTTAATTTATTTTGGTTTTTGACCTTCCCTGCCTACGCAAATAATTCGCGCTTTCATTGTTTATTCGCCCCTTTCCGTAATTTCATCTCCTTTTTCAGATTTTTTAACCACCAGGTTCATAAAGACAATTAAAACGAAAACTTTGGAATAAAAATATTTATTTACGTAATTTTTAGGTGCCTTTATCTAAATGCGTTCCCTAACAGTACAATTATTACTAACGAAGTTAAAATGTCTTAGGCGAAATAGAAATAGTTCTACGGATAAAAATACCACCTTATTTTTTGTATATTGCATATTCTAATTATCTACAGTATAGGTATAAACTTAACAAACCAAATAAGTAGTAAATAGTTTTATACTTAATTCTAACATTACAATAGCTGAAAATTCGTTTGAAAGATATACTCTACATACATTATATAATATTATTATAATAAAGTGTACAAATATAAAATCTAGTAAATTCGTAACATACTGACAACATAGCTTAACAACATAACATAAATGAATACCTTTTGGAACTTGTGTAATGAGCAATACAAAATAATGATTAAGTACCAAAATCTTCAATGTACATTTACAGTATTGCTGGATAAAAATGTTTCAATAATGGTCGTAATTTTTTAATTGACAAAAAATATCGATAGTCATGTAAAACCAACGAAATTAACTGAAAACCAGGAAAGGTATACGAGTATTTGAACTTTTCATTATGAACAACTTTTGCTATGGAGCCAACCCTTAAATCGGAAAAAAAATCAGCTGATCCATTTTTTTTTACAGTACGGCTCTGCTGATCCCGACTTAGATTTTACGTTAAATAAAAAATAAACAGAAAGAAGAAATAGAAATTTAAAAATATCGTTGCCATTTTACAACAAAATGTTTTTCGGAATGGACGATCAATCAATTTCGGTTGTTTCATGAAACCTGCATCGGAGGGTAAAAGTGGCTGGCATTTATCAGAATTTTGGTTACATACTAATGATACGGACCCTAAATCACCGGCAATCTGGACGGAACCCTTCAAAACATGGACATGAAAACCCAAATTAAAAAAGAAATGTTTTGATGAGATTCCTTCCATAACATTCCCATTATTTTTTATTTATTGCTTGCGTTTATCAAAAAAATTCGCAGTGCGTACCAATACCACGTCAAACCACACTCCAATATTATTTTAAAGCGTCGTTTTTTGATTTACATCCATTCTTTGTTCGTTCCCTTATCTTTCCAATAAATGTGAATTATCGTCGACCACTGTTCGGGAAGCGAACCATATATTTCAAAGAGATTGTCTAATTTAAAACTGTTCCTAGTCTGTTAATTTTAAGCTCCACTTTCGTTCCCTTTTTTAAAAGACAAAAGAGTTCCAAGTTTCCACTGAAAATAAGTCTTACGAGTTCGCAAATTTTCCTTTTGGTTCTGACAGTTCCAAAAATGTCTAAAGAACTTTCCGGGTACGCTCGTGTCTTTGAGCGATGAATTAAAAAAAGTTTTCTTTATAATAGAACTTAATAATTTTCACTGTCTACGCGTTACTGAAGGAGTTTGTCCATTCCTTTTATGTTTCAGTTGATTAAATATTGACTAAGTACTCAATTAAAATTAATTCAAACAATTAGTACTGGAGTCTTATGAAATAACCGGATACCATTTCTCAACAAATGCTGTATTGAACACAATCAAATTTAAAATCCTGCTTTACGTCCTTAATATAAGTACTAATTTAGATAAACCTGCCCCCCTAGCCAAGTCACAAACGATAAACGCAAACGCTAAGTAGGCTTTAATAGATCTTCAACTTTATGTGCTTGGTTTTAAGTTGAAGATCTAATGAAGATTTCATAGCGTTTTCGTTCGTTCCAGTCGCTAACGCTTAAAAATCTTTAATAGATTTTCAACTTAAGGCTCTTGAGTATTAAGTTGAAAATCGATTGGTACCTACCGAGCGTTTACGATTATCGTTTGTGACTTGGCTAGGGGGGCTGTTTACGTAACTGCTTTATACAGAAATACTAGAATAAAGTAGTTTGCTACAACCGCGTATAAAAAAACCTACTAAACTATTTATTAAATATCGCAAATACCATCCCTGTTATGTGTAAAATCTTTACATTAATAAAACACTTAAGCTAAATGGTGGATATAAACACTATGAATAACATAAAGCGCATTAAATCCTACTCTTCTACTAACAAACATTTACGTATTATTAAAATCCAGCTGCACTTCCATTACCTCTTGGATCAAAAGCCCCTTCCATGTTTCCATTAACATGCCTGACCAACGCCCCAGCTTGACCAACCTCCTCACTATAATCTGGTAACATTACAACATCATGACCTAACCCTCTCAAATATTCTGCAGTCTCCTCCGAAAACCTGCTTTCTAATTTCACATTTGTTTCTGAATTACCAGCCATACTTCCATAAAGCCATCTAGGGTCTGATACTGAAGGCTGCAAGCCTTTGCCTTGTACAACGTATCTGTGGAAGATTGCTGCCTGCGTTTGGGACTGCCCATCACCTCCTCTGGTGCCATAAACTAAAATACGGCCATCATGCAGACGTGCTGCGGCAGGATTCAATGTATGATAAGGCTTTTTTCCAGGTTTAATGAAGAGAATGTGGTCTCTTTCCAAACTAAATGATACGCCCCTATTGTGCCATAAGATACCGGTTTGAGGAAGTACCACATTACTTCCAAATTGATAGTAAATGCTCTGAATAAAAGAAACTGAAAATCCTTTATCATCCATTGCTCCCATCCAAATTGTGTCTCCAGGACCTTTACCCGCATCGACACTAGATGCCTCGTCGAAATTAATATTTCTGGCCATTTTGAACAGATTTTGGCTCGATAACAATGTATTAGGATCAACTTTCATGAACGCTGGATCAGTTATGTACTGGTCTCGCATTTTAAAACTTTCTTTAGTAGCTTCTACTGCAGCGTGAATAAATTGTCCCTCATCTTCACCATCAATGCCTAACTTATCTAATATTCCGAGAATAGCTAACGAAACTAAGCCCTGAGTCGGTGGAGGCACGTTGAATAATTCGCCGTGACTGTGCATTAATCGTAAAGGTTGTTTCCTTACTGGAGCGTAGTTGGCAAGATCTGATTTCGTGATAGGCATGCCTAACGTCGACATGTCTTCGGCAATCAATTGTGCCAATTCACCGTTATAGAAACTATTTAGACCATTTTCAGCAAGCTGACGTAGAGTCTCAGCGAGTTCCTTTTGACAAAATGTCTCTCCTGCTTTTGGAACCTCTCCGTCAGGCATGTAAATTCTTTCAAAGTCCCGTGGGACATTTCCAGCGGCTTTTATATTCGTCAAGCTCTCATGATGCGATTTTGAAACTGGGAATCCATCTTCTGCATACTTTATAGCGTCTGCTAGTAACTTGTTTAGTGAAATTCTTTGGTAGCCACATTCAGAGACGTACTCGAGAGCTTCTTCCCATCCACCGATGGTGCCTGCAACTGTGTTGGCCACCTTTGGACCTTTAGTTGGGATTTTCTGGTAATGTTCATAGAATTCTGGTGTAGCTAAGGAACCGGCTGGTCCACAAGCTTCGATGACTATAGGGTCACCTTCGGGTGGTACAATGAGCCAGAATGAATCGCCTCCAATGCTGTTCATGTGTGGGTACACTACAGCTATAGTTGCAGCAGCTGAAACCATAGCCTCAATAGCAGTTCCTCCTTCCCTGAGGATTGCTACAGCACTCTGTGTGGCGAGGTGATGGGGTGTCACCACCATGCAGTGAGGCGCTGTATTGCTTTCCATCTTATTTATTAAGTACTTCTTTGTTGTGACTTAAAACGTTACTTCGAAGAACTTTCCTGGAACAAACAATTTACGAAACATTAACTTTTCTGTCAGTTTAACCACCTAGAAGGAAAGTACTTATAGCGGTACATTTAAAGAGAAAAAACGTTCTGTTTACGACATACTGCGATCGATCCTATTAACATTCAAGTATGAGAACACGTATAGCGTCTTAAAAAAGTGCTGTGAAAACAAAAATTGGAGGCGTAGACGCCTATAATATAAATTTTAACGTCCAGATAGCTTTTAAGCCTGTCCCTCGTAAATAGCTACAGGGTGTTACGAAAATTACACCCCGAGGATACGAGACGCCATAAAATGATGTCGATACTCTGATATAATACGTTGTAATAAAGATTAGAATGACTGTAATAGATTGCTTCTTGTGTATTAATATGCCTTTAGGGTGTAATATTTTTATCCTCAAAGGTTGTAAGGTTTCCTAGCTTTTTTACCGTGTTTGTAATTATAACTTTTTGCTTTCAATGTTGTTCACGATAGAGGTAGGGCAGGTTGGAAATATGTAACATTTTGTGCAAACAAAAATCAACTTTATTGACTCCATCAATTTTAACCATTTTCATAAAGATTAAAACGTTCATGTCGATCATACATATTTTTTAAATGGAACCACAAAAAAATCAAAATAAATAACAACATTGAAAACCAATCTCAATATTCAAACGAACTTATAGCCCGCCACGTAAAAATGTCCGAATTAGGTCATCTGCACATCGAAAGCGATAGTCAGACCGTAAACCATAGCAACCCTTCACGATCTCAAAGCGAACGCGTAAAATATGTTTTAGAACCGTACCCGACCAACATATTGCCGGCCAACGAACCGGCACGATATTGAAAATGAAGTTTTTTGTATGCATTGAAGGGTTTATGGCCAGTGACGACAGAATAACGCGGCGGGCGGCGGGCGACGGGTTGATTCCTACGCTTATGTTACGACGATATTTTTGACAATTGTTTCTTTTTTTTTTATTGTTCTTGTCGTTTGTGATTTGATAAGGTTTTTGTTTGAGGGTTGACAACCCTATGGACGGAAGTTAACTGACAAACATTTGAACAAAGACGATTTCAGGAGACGTCTATTTGTGTTTGAAAAACAAATCTGAAGGCCTAGCTCGGGCTTGCTAACGTAAAAATATTCCATTCGATTTGATTTTCGAATTGGAAATACGGCTATTTTGTAGCGTTTTGATATAATTCTACACAAAAAATACAATTAGGTAGTAATACACAGCCTATGTGTAATAAGACCATTAAAAAAATATCCGAGTAAAAACATTCCAATTTTAAAAATCGATCCAATTTACGTTACGTTTACTACGCGCGCTCGTACCTATGCCCTATGAATGAATGAAGTCTGTGTGTAGGTAGATATTAGAAATGAGAATAAGTCCTACAGCATACACTTACCTTTGAAGTTCCATTGGCTTTGAGTTACGAGCTATAAGCCTTTTACGTGACATAATAGGAAGTAGATATTTATTTACCTAACCAAAGGCCGGTTGCCAGGTTCTCAGAATTATCTTTAACTCCAAGTTATGGCAACTAATTCCTCGTTGGTGAAACCAGGTTTCGTATGACATTTTATTATCTAACCTCATGTTAGTAACTAACCCTGAGTGATTTTTTTGGCGCAAGCGAGCCTACGATCCACTAAAATAACGAATACCTCATTATAGAAATCGGGGGTTAATATTCTATTTTATTATTTAACCTCATGTTAGCAACTAACCCCGAATTTAATTTTAGGCTCAAGAAAGCGCCTGAAAAATATTGAAATCCTGTTTAGTTTCCCTTCAGAACTCTCTTATAAAACGAAGACAATTTATAGTTTCCAAACAATTATCACAGCTCTGAACTCATGACACAATACCAGGTAAACATGAATCTCAGAAGAAAGCTGAGCTCAACAACTAAAATTAAGTATGTAAAACCAATTTCCATTTAAATTGTACACAGCGTTTGGTACGGAGCAAGATCTGTACTCCTGGTACAGAATAATAGAAACTCCACTAACTTCATATCTTAACCTTTGTGGAAAGAAACTTTGGCCTCCGAGACGACTAAATTCGATTTATTTACTTTACGAACCTGGAGTCCTAGTGTCACGGTCTTGTCGTAGTACTTTTAGTGGCTTGAAATATTTGAAAATGGAATTGTCATGACTATATATTTCTCGTGTTAATATGAACAGTGTTGATCATCTTTCTCGCCTCGACACGGCAACGGCCCGGACGTGAAATACAAATACGTCACCTTTTTTTTTCATTTTATAGCTTAACGGTATTAAGTCTATTATATCATTAGAAAAATAATGTTACAACGCTATCGTTTCTTTATTGTAAGCAAATAGTCCCTAAGCTCCGTTAATTCACGATAAATATAAAGGAACAATGTAGACTTTTAGCAATTTACAAACAAAATATTACCAAAATGCAGTCATTTCAATAATATAACACAATACTAAATTGGCCGTTATTTTTCTAATATAAATGGAAAATTTAAAATATCTGTTCATTTTCTTCTGAAATGGGTATTGACTCACCCATTTTGCATCAGATAAATCAACCTAATGTAATAAAACCTGCTGTCCACTGAAGCGTAACATAATAGATTTACCGTACCGTCTGAAAAATGATATCATTTGAGCGTGCATCAAATAGTTCACTCGTTCTGACCAATCTCCGTATAAAGCACTTTATTTACAAGTAGGTACCCAAGTTTGAAAGAGACATAGAATACCATTGCCTTGTGTGTAGGTATTAATATGGGAGAAGCCCGCCACACTTCCCAAACCACTGCAACTCCTGTAAGCCAGAATCAACAGAGGCGACCACAAGAAAAGCGCCGAG
This sequence comes from Caradrina clavipalpis, assembly GCA_932526535.1. Classification (NCBI taxonomy): domain Eukaryota; kingdom Metazoa; phylum Arthropoda; class Insecta; order Lepidoptera; family Noctuidae; genus Caradrina; species Caradrina clavipalpis. The sequence continues at coordinate 2,775,213 of OW052096.1, forward strand.
ACAAGAAGTTCGAGCGAGAAGCTCGGCGAGTCCCAGAGAAACGATTCAACTGTCTTGGATCCCGCAACGAAATTAATCAGAAAAGATTAGCGGAGGCGTAAGAACAACATAATTTCCACTTCTCTCCAAACAAGCAGGAGACAGAACAAATTTAAGCCAATAGGCACAAAGGGATGTTTACAACTAGGAGAAGCCCAGCCAGATTGCCAAGCACCACGAGTGCACGAGTGTGTAGATATGTTGCATCCCTTTCTAACCCGATGAAAAGTGTGTAGTTACAGTGCTTTAAATATACAGGCGTATGACACCACGCATCAATGGGTACCACTTTTAAATCTATACGTTTTACAACTGGATTCGAATAGCTTTTGTTTTTTATTCAGTATCGAATAGACGGGTACAAAACAAAGTAAAATTAAAATGTACCTGTCGTACTGTTTTGTGTTTGGTATTTTGTGAACACGGAATAGCTGAATTCATTGAGATGAAGTTTGGCACTTTCTGTGATAGTATTGCCCTACTGCGGCAGATGCGGAGTGCATCTGCCGCATTAGGGCAATACCACAGATTAAGCAATACTCTCTGCCCTCACTCTCATAGTCCGACGGCTCTACCGGGGAGAGATCAGGCCCAGGACAAACGGCTTTACGTGCTTTCCAAGCCACGTGGGTGTCTCACCACCAACTTCCAAACTCCGAGCCGTTACTGAGAAATTACTAATGGCAAAAGTCAATAACATTTTTTACCGGACGTGGGAATCGAAACCAGAACCCCTCGCTCAACAATCGTGCTAAATACAAGTCCAATGGGGCAATTAACAGTTACCAACACTTTTATTAAAACTTATCACTTTAACAGTAGCACTTTTTAGTAGTATGTCAGGATCGTAGCAGGTGGCGTTCTGTGGTTTCTGCCTACCCCCATGGGAAAAAGGCGTGAGTTTATGTATGTATGTATGTGTATCACTTTAACATAACATTTAAAACAAACTAAATTCGTACGTGAAATTGACAACTTCCAGATTATATCTCCATGAATGGTTTTAGTACCTCACAAGTTGTACTAAAAGCCTCTAAAACCGATCCAGTTTTAGTATAAATGCGACTATTTCAAACGTTGGGATATTTCTCTCTGACCGTCCTGTTAGATTAGTTTGAAAGATATCCTTATTTTCCGCACAGAGAATAGTTTTGAAATAGATGTTTAAGTTGGTAACACTTTCGCTGAGTGTGTTTATGAAGCGATGTTTTAACACTTTCTGCAAAAGGGAACATGCATTTTATTTTAAACAATTATTCCTCATTCATGTAATAAACAGTTTAGTAATTCGATTTCGAATATCTATGAAATTTAAACAGTTATATGCCATCGAAGGTTTGTTTCTTTTTCTAGCAAAACGGAGTTTATATTGGCGTAGTGATATGTGACGTCACAATCCATGTCGGATCTGTCGTCTAATCGGTGCGTAAGTAGTTAGTTATAAATGCTCATATTGGCCATATTTCTTGGTCATTTTTAATTTTAATTTCACTTTTTGTCATTTCTACTATACTACTTTTATATTATGTGCGTTTATAAAAAAATCATGTCAATCATAGTCCCTATTTCAATTAATATTTTCATTTGATCTATTAAATGGTGTTGATTTCGATTTAAATTATTTTCAACAATAACATACACTCCACATGATTGCGAATGAGTTAGCCAGCTAAATGTCTTACAACGATTGATTACAATAGTCATTAGGTAGCACATATTCAGCAGTGCACGTCATCATCATCACCCTCAGATGATATGTATAACGAAGATTAATTTGACCCATATAAAAATTTCTGGGTATAAGTAGATAACCATACCATCACGCCTGTTTTCCCCGAAGGGTTAGGCATAACCCTAAGTAAGTAAGTATAAGTAGATAAGTATCAATTTAATTTTTATGATTTTTATTTGCCTCACAGATTAGAGTGGTCTTAAGCTGGACTGCTACGCTAGAGGTCTTGGGTTCGATTCCCAGGTCGAGTAAAAAGTGTCATTGGGTTTTTCTATCGAAATCTCAGCAGCAGCTCGGAGTAAGGGTTTGTGCCCAGTTAATAGCTCGCCTCCTATTACGTGGAACTTTAACATACCGGCAAACTGTGGGTGTACATTGGTACACCTCTGCCTTACCCTTCGAGGAAAACAGGTGTAATAGTATTCAAAACATACGTTATTGCTGGAAAGTAATATTACTGGACTGCTAAACTAGTTTGACCTTATTGATTTATTTATTGAGAGGTTGTTAATTGGCCCGTTTTAGCAGAACTAAGCTCATTTGGACTCTTAAAATCGTAAACCAAAGAGTAAAAAAAAATAAAATTAAACCAAATCCATTCTTTATAAAATCACAGCACAGCTTTTAAAACAAAAATATAAATAATAATCTAGCAACACTACTTACAATTTATGGTCAAATTCTCCAAAGAGTACGTATACCGGGCATAGACAATGTCAGTTATGTCATAAAGGTCTGAAAGCTTATTCGGTAAGACCCGTTACAGCGTTTATTGAATATTATTATGGAAATTGCGTACAGGCAAGGCCGTTCGCGTAGTGTTTGAGCCCCTACAGCTGAATGCACTTAGGCATCTATGCATCTATAAAATATTTAATGTTCTACACACAGTACTTTCCTGTGTACGGTAATAGAATTTCTGAAGACCTCACTGCATAAAAATCTTTTTGAAATGTTTCGTACTTTGTGTTTGCTTGTCCACAAACAATGTACGTGAATTCGGTTCGCTTTTAGTTCTTTGTTTCTAGACGAACCTTATTTATGTTTCTAGCTTTTCAGTGTTCCGAACCCAAAGGTTGATAAAGGGAACTCTATTACAGGGATTTCACTGTCCGTCTGACTTTTGAACCGTAATAGGTAGACTCTCAAACATTTTCACAGAGAATACACCTACTATGGCCGCTAGAACAACAAAGAATTTTAAAATAATAACAACAGAGTATTACTGTCCCACTGCAGGGCAAAGGCGTCTTTTTAATGAACTATGGTTATTAAAATATAAGTAGTAAAGTAAAAAATATAAATTCCTTTTAATTTTAATTAGGAACGTCATTTTTGTACCGAGGCCAGCACATCAAGCTACCCCAATCTGTCAAATTTCTTTAATAGTTTTTCAACTTTATGTCCTGAAATTAAGGTTCATATTCAATTGGGAAAATTTAACAGTTTGGGATAGCCTAATGTGCTGGCGTCTGTACGTAATGAAGTGGTTCGGAACCTTTTAAATCACTGCAAGGTCCGTCTCGCACTTGTCTGATTCTGAGAATATTGTAACAACTAGTTTCTGCCCGCGACTTCGTCCGCGCAAAATATGTATACCGACCAAACACAAAGAAAATAAAATAGTTAAAGAATTTCGTAAATAATCGATCCCACGTTCATTTAATTGTCTACAGATACTGATTGAAAATATTATTTTTAGAATAATATGTTTTTCTTGTTTGTTCTTCTTATCTTTATTTATAGCAATCTTGGAAACACATTGCGATACATGCGTCATAGCAGAGTTATACTTGGATACTGCAATACCGTACTCTGACCTGTTAATCAATACTAAGTATCTATACTAATATTATCGAACTGCCCGCGACTTCGTCCGCTTGGCTTATTTCACCCGCCATAAGTTACGTCTTTGGTTAATGCTCAGCGCCTGTGTGTCGTAGCGTGATGTTATATATATATGTTACTCAGGAATAATGTAGCTAACTATTGGTGAAAATATTGTTAAAATCGGTCCAGTAGTTTCGGAGCCTATTCGTTACAAACAAACAAACAAAAAAAAATATATCATATCAATAGTATATTAGTATTATTTTGTTATTTATTTGTTCAAACTCTAAAGTCTGAGACTGGAACTGGTGCCTATCATTCATTCAAATTAGAAAAATCTTTTTGTATAATTTTGATCAGATTCACGAGGAATAAATAGTATCCTACTTCCTAATAATATTATAAAGTTTGTGAGTATGGATGGATGAATGGTTGGATCATGGGTGGATGGATTATGGATGGATGTTTTTTACTCTTTCACTCTTAAACGGCTGAACGGATCTGGATGAAATTTGGCACTGAGATTGATTGCAGTGTGGAATAACACATAGGATACTTTTATCCCTAAAAAACGGTTCCCATGGGATAACATATCAAACTTGACGCGGATGAAGTCACGGGCAGAAGAAAGAAAGAAAGAAGTAACAAAGTCGCGGGCACAAGTTTGTGTTTGATATCGCAAAGTCTGTGTTTCTAATAGGTTAAGAATACAATAGAATTCATTTAGTCATTAATTTTGGGACGATTTTAAACTAAACTAAGTTTTTTTACTGGGAAGGTATGTACCTAAATATACAAATAATTAGTCGTTGTTTTTGTAAACTGACGGAATTTTCAACATTGTATAAAAAGGGCGTAATTATTCAACATTGTATAAAAAGGCATATTCAGGTCAATGCACCTACTTCTGACTTCTTATCACGTGTAATTATTTCCCAATGGCATTTATGTATGAAGATATCTGACAAACATCTGATACGACTATCATAGTTACTTACCTACCTACTTGCATTTAATTTTTATCACATATTTCACAAAAAACGATCGCTACAAAAAAATAAGCTAACATATAAAAAACGAAGTAGAAAGAGGAATAAATAGGTACCTAAAACATTTAAAAAGAAAACGCATCATGACTTTGATTTAAATTTGGAATTGTCGTGTACAAGAGTGACTTAGATTCAATGTAGTAGGACCAACACTACCAAACGTATAAACTCAGAATGCCTTTTTGAACAACAAACACATAATTTAAAACCTTATCGCATTAGAAATGTGGTATAAAATAGGTTGCAAGGCTATTCTGCAGGCCTGAAGCGAAATAGTGACGTGCATTTGTTTGCAGTCGCGACCGCAACAGCGAATTCACTAACGAACTTATTATTCGAAATTCGAATTGTAATCCTCGGAACTGGGGTACAATGTGGACTGGCAGGTAATGTTTCTACGTTTGTACAAAACCGATTACATAGTCAAACGAGCCACTTTTTCGCAACTGTGTGCTACAAAAAAGTTGCGTGTAACTAAAACGCATTTTTTTGTTGAAAGCAAAGGAATAGGAAGAGATGGGTAGCGCAATTGGGTTATGTAATAAAGCTGAATAACTGTTAAAATATTTAAAAAAAACTCAGATAATTCATAAAAAAGTATAACAAGTCTTAGGTACAATATCAAAATGTATGTATCAACTAATTTTGTTTATAAAGCAGCGAAAAATACAGTTATGTAAATATACTGATTCCATAGTAACACGTTCTACGCCGATGTCACTGCCACCCTGCATAATTAAACCTCGATTCACAAGACAAGACCGATCTCAAATCATAATGTAAATTAGGTAGATATTTGCTAGACACAAAGTAGGTGCCTATAAGTCCTAAGGCGACGAAATAGTTCATAAACTTTTATATTTTACGTTGGGAACAAAATACTATGAATTTTGTAATGCTTATGACAAAAGTAAATTATGAAATTTCAAAGATATTTTTCGAAAGAACGTTTTGAAACCTCAGTAGGTACCTACCTAATATTTTAAATCGGTAACTTTACTAATTCAAAACGTGACGTTAAACACAATAAGTTACACTTTGTCGACTTGAGAATCGAACTCAAAACTAAGATCAGCAGTCGTGCTTGCAACCACTAAACTAACAATTTTTGTATTCTTTTTTTGTATTATTTAAATCTTGTATCCTCGGATTCGTCTGTTTCAATGGCAAGTCTAGTCTTGTCCACTATTACTGAGCAATAGTAAACATGCAAATAAGTAATACAAGTGATTTGTGCCTAATTTACGGTAGATAGACGGTTGGTAGGCTTTCGGGTTGCGGTTTTTATTTAATTGCTCGTCTGTTTCTGACTAGCTGTAGGTACCTACCTACAGACTTACATGAACAATGTAGTTAGTTCAGGTACCTACGTACTTATTAATTCTCTAACTTGTACTATTTTGTTTTAACAGATTATTTCGAGTTTTAGGAAGTAAACAAATAGTTTAGGTGTTGTATAATATTTATGATTCAATATTCACTAATATTTTATTTTATATCGTACAAAATTTATTTTTTGAAAGAAAAGAATGATCAATTGTAGTTTTTTTTATATACAACTAGCGACATCTATGTTGAATAGATGTAATTCAGCAGTGGATTCTAGCGGCACTAGAAATACAGGCTGTACCCGTTATCTTATAGGTTTGAAGTTACCTACCTACTTCCCAGTGTATAATTACGAGTTGTGGGCACTGATTAATCTTGATGAAACGCGACATACAATTAAAAAATGCATTAAAAAACAATTAGGTACCCAGTAAAAGTCAATTGCGCAAGTTTTATGATCGATACAATCTTAGAAATTATTGATAGAGTTGTAGTCAGTTAAAAAAATAGTCTACTGTCAACGATGGGTAATAAAATTATCGAATTAGTCATCTTTAGGATTTAGATAGCGACCTACCAACGAAAAATACGATGATTTATATTGTTGCATGTTGGAAATGTGATGAAGAAAAGCAAAACCTTTTTGTGGTTGGAGCTCTATTACAGCAAAAAGGATTTATGTACACACCTACCTATGTAATTAAGTACCCTACATTTAATTTAATCATGACTTTTCATAAATAGAATATTTTTTTATGTTTTTTTTTTCAACAACCGAAAAAGCGCGAGATTATGCAGTAAAAATACTAATAACATAATTTAAAACCGTTCGAAGTAATAACTATATCACACACGTCATATGTTTTAGTTATTACTTAGAACGTTTAACAGCAAAATAGGAATATTAACATTGACGTCATAAACAGTATTGGATATTCACACCCTCTAAAATCACAAATCAATTACTAACCGTACAAATAATACCGTTACAACAACATGTGAAGTTACATCACTACAAAAAGCATAAAACCGACTTCGACGTTCATCACTATTACGTCAAAATTTGCATAAAAACGTCGAGCAGTGCGGCCAAGTTGAAGAGTGCAAAATTGTTTGAGGTTAGCGAATCAACAAAAGACCTTTTAAATATTATTACATTATCATCATAGCCGGGCGGCTGAGACGATCATGAGCACAGTGCGTGTCTAACAAAAATAGACTTTTGTACGTTTTTATGTATCGTGACGTGTTATCAGGGCTACTGTAGTTTATACAATTGTTGCCGAGTTAAACATTACAATATTTTTTCCAAAAAAATTGTGTTGTGACAAAAAAACACTGTAATGTTTAAATCTTTGTTGAGCTCTGTAATCACTCAGGCCAGCTGTCAAGAGGTGGGTAAGTTTTTGATTATATTTAAAGAGGTTTTAATTGAGTTAGTTAATTAGAGCGATGGTTGTTGACAGAAGGGAAGTTGTCAATGCGCTATATTTTTAAATGAATGCCCTTGATGTGTCCGCCCTTGAACTGCAGCGGTACGTCACTATGCGTCTATGCGACCTTCGCATACCGAGAACACCTGATATGTTCTAAACAATGATCGAGATAAACATCCTATACTACTTTTCCCTAATCTACACAAGCCATGTCCAAGTTCAAACATTATTAGATAACCAACCTATTCAACATAACCTCTTCGACCTTTTGTAAGGAAATAAAAAATAAATATGATATTACACCACTTCCAGATAAAAATACACACGAACTTGGAATTTCGAATTAAGAACAAAAATATAAATTATTTTGTTAATAACTTTTCGAATTTAGAACAATTCACTTACCTGCTATTTATTAAATCCAAAAACTTTCATTTATTAATAACATTATATTGAATACATGTCAATCTTGAATGAAGAAACTTGCTAAGTGTAAGATAAGAACCTGTGAAATATTTTATATTACTTAAGTACACAAGATAATATTATTCTTATCAGTTATGTCAACGTGGTGATGGCCTTAGCTCAGTTCAGTAGGATTCTTCACAACAAAATGTCAACTCGTCGGGTAACTTAATTTTTTAATTAATACTTGTGCATCCCATTAATTCAGGAATGAAATAGCAATCAAATGCAGTTATTTTATGTGTTTGTGAAATGTGTTATTATAGTGATTACCATGTGTTAATGAAAAATGTGCCTAAATATCAGGGAGATATGGTTTGGAATAAGTTTACTCTTTACATGATTTTTATTTCAATACATATTGGCAATTCATCTTTTAAAGTGGCAGTTATTTTAAGTTATGAACACTATCATAAAAACCTCTTTATTAATTAATTGGCAGTTAATTTCAAATTATCTATGAATATTATTGAATTAAAAATGATTACCTTATTCTGAAAGCGAGTAGTCTGCGTAGTAATCATCCCTCCTTAACAAGCTAATGAAGTGTTTTAATAAAAAAGCTACTACAAATAATCAACCCGTGCAACCGGAACCTGTTTCTGTCAATTGATTAGCAGGGGCTCCCAACCTTTTTTGGCACTGTGACTTCCTAAACAGTTGGATTTTTTTTTGTGACACCCTTCTAAAATAAGATATTTGAAGCCGTGGCAGATATAAAAATTACTTAATCATTTTTTAATAAAAAAGTAAATCCAAAGCCCATAATCTTAACTACTATTATTTATTAGAAAATATAACAATACTATGATTGTATTACAATCTTTGACAACCCTCAGGAGAGCTGTGCGACACGCAAGGGCATGGCAACCTACAGTTTGGGAACCCCTGACCTAGCTTACATAAATACTCTCGAATATTCATAGTTACGATCACCCAAAACATGTTTTCCATTGCCAATGAATATTTTATTTTTCCCATAACTAAAACAGGTTATATCGGTTTGTCAATAGGTCTTTGTTGGTTAAATTTAAAAAAATGCATTGTTAATTTTTTAACTTTTCAATTAAACCTATTCAATTGAACTAAAGACCAGAATAATGGGTAAGCAGGACATAATTTTATCTCATGAAAACTGCTTTTGAAAACAGTGTCTAAATAATAATTCATACTAATAATTATAAAAGCGAAAATAACTTTGTCTGTTACACTTCCAGTGCTAAACCACTGAACCTATTTAAATTACTTTTGTTACCTAGTAATCTTGAAGCTCAAGACATAGGGCTAATTTTTAATATGGCATGTTCACTCTGACAAATGCTAGGAATTTGCCGTAGTTAATTGTAAATCATTTGTGATATAAAGATTCTGTTAGGGTGTTAGTGATTCTGCGGGTTGTTCGAAAGAGATACCGCGCCCCCGGAACGCAAAGGGCACATGAAGGAACATAGACGGGTTTTAGTCAGTAAAAGTCTGACACTCCCTCCCGCCCCGCCCAGGGCGGGGGAAGTTATTTGATGATTTCGCGTCTATAAAAAAAAAAAAAAAAAAAAAAAAAAAAGGGTGTTAGTGAGGCAGTCCCTACATGTAAAACACTGGTATTCAGCTGCCTAACCTAACCTAACCTAACATAGCTGGGAAAGGGCTAAGCAGATGATGTAGAACCTGTAAAAAAAATATTTAGTAACCTTCCCCGACCTTATGTTTTGATCAAAACCATCTATCATGGCTCAACGTAACTGTATTGTTATCTACATAGAGTGTAGATATGTAATCAATGATTATATAACAAGCTCATGCTATTTTTCCATGTCATATTTAGGTATTATAATGTGTTATCAGTCAATGGCATTTTTCTCTGTTCTTTACGTCTCAATAAAAAAAACTAGCTTCTGCTTGCGACTTCGTCTGTGTGAAATTCAAGTATGTCCATAAAATATATCCTATAACACTTGGTAATAGTGTAACCTTAAATTTGTCAAAGAATTTTTGACAAATATAAGGTTGTAATTGGTGCAGTACTTTCAGAGAATACCAGAAACAAACAAATAATGTTTTAAAGAGGTAGTTTAAAACTAGTATACAATTATAGAACACGATAAAGGCACTGAATAATAAAATGCCCAATCTAAAATAGAGAAAGGTCAGTCTCTGTTAGATGGGATGTAGTATGTTATTTTATGAAAGTAAAGGGCAAAATATGTACTGAATTAAAAGATACGTTCTTTAATATAAAATTGAAAATTATAAATGTTTGAGAGCAGTGTAGACCACCTGACAAAATAAAGGACATAAAAAATAAAGTTTCAAAAAAATATCAGTTCTCCCAAAAGCCATTAGGTAATTTGATGTTTAACTAAAATATAATTTTGATCATATGACACCTCTCTCCCTATGACCATAATATATTCCTGTAAGTACAAGTACTTATTTTATGCATTTACGTGTTGAAGAAATCTTCTTCATAAAATCATGTATTCACGAGGAAAATGTGAATCAGTATTGCCTTCAATTTGTATTATTGGTTCCTACCTACAAATATTCTTAATATAAAGATCTTTTGTGTGTGTGCAATGTACAAAATCTAAAATTGTGGGAAACATAAATATTAAAGTCAATGGAAATTATATGAATTAGGGAAGCCAAACAATCCTACTACTATTATAAAGGCGAAAGTTTGTAAGTATGGATGTATGGATGTTTGTTACTCTTTCACGCTTAAACGGCTGAATGGATCTGGATGAAATTTGGCACAAAGATAGATTATAGTCTGGAATAACACATAGGCTACTTTTTATCCCGGGAAAATGTACGGTACCCGTAGGATAACACATCAACTGTGACGCGGACGAAGTCGCGGGCAGAAGCTAGTTATTATATAATTTTTACATAATGTGAGTTGCATGTGCTAAAAGTATAGACTGAATATTGTATGGCCTTGGCCTTGCATCCACAACCTTGTTGTCTATAATCACTGCCGCGGTAACAAACAAAGGAAAGGGGGGGACAGACTTGATATTGATAAAACACGCGATTGCTGATAAGAAGTCCTTCCTTAATTTAATAATTCCTCGTATATTTAGCTAAATATAGAATATAATGAGAACTTGTTCTTTTTTTGAGTGACAGATACGTTAATTTTGTATTTATCTGGAACCTGAAAGGGGGTCATTGTACTCATTATTATGAACAACATTTACTGTTGGACCAAACCTAAAATCGGGATAGAAAAATCCGCTGTTTTTATTTCGCGGTTCAATCACGTTCGCGAGTATCTCTAGACAAGATGACTGATTTTTTATCGTTCCGTACCCAAAAGGGTAAAACGGGACCCTATTACTAAGACTTCGCTGTCTCGGTCTGTCTGTCATAAAGGTACGGAACCCTTCGTGCGCGAGTCCGACTCGCACTTGGGCGGTTTTTCTTCTTTATTTTCCACTTTTCCACTTATGGTTTTATCAGTCGGTATAACAACGCGCTTATTTAATTTATTTATTTCAACAACTTTAAAAAGATAAATTAATAGTACTTATTGCTTAATAATTATTGCAATTTCTCTTTAAAATTCTACTTAACTAGGTAGGTACCTAAAGCTAAACAATGAAGGCTGTGTGTGACTGACAGCATATCAATCCGTTCCCAGTTCATAATAATGCTGATACTTGAAGGCCAATTCCTGAAATCAAAAACGTTCAAAATCTAGTTACAGTCTTTTATCAGCGACAATCTAGGTCGAAAATGTAGGTAATAATGTTTTTTTGACAGATTGAGACTATTTAGAGACTAAGATTTGAAAGCGAACGTTTTTAAAAAATATGGAAATTGCCCTTTTTTTTTTTTTTTTTTCTATGTTCCTTCATGTGCCCTTTGCGTTCCGGGGGCGCGGTATCTCTTTCGAACAACCCGCAGCCATGGAAATTGCCCTTAGATCTTACGTAGGTACCCACAAGTACTTAATGAAGTACCTATTGTGTTTAATGCAAACGTAATTGAGCTAATAATAGAAACGCATAAATGAGTCTATTTCATAAAACTGATCGAGGTTTTCTTCAAAGAAAACTCAAATCTATCTGTCCTCGAAATAAGGTTGAAACTTCCTTGCATAGTTACGTCTAACGATATAACTACGCTTCCTTATCAGATACCAACAAATTTTCTGTAAGGGGTAATAAATATTGTTATTGAGACATAAAGTTCATAATCGCATGGCAATACAATAAATTTTTTCACTCGGATCGGATCGATGTCTCGAATTGAGTGTATAATCAAAATACGTAACGGAATTATTTATCTTATTGTTTAATAATGGCGATAAAGGGTTCTTTTATTATAATAGTGTTATGTGCAAAAAGATAGACAGTCTTACCGCGCAATTCAGCCATCTTCAAATAAACTATTGTTTAATTAATTGGCTAATTTAAACCCTTTCGTTGACGTTGAAATGTCCGAAATAAAAAAAAAATCCTCTAGACTAGATTTAGATCTTGTAAATATAAAGAAAAAATACATTATATGGGTATTTTTATTTGTAAAACAGAAGTAAATAAGGTCTTACAAAATTTTAAGTTTTGCCGTAGCAGTAAAATTCTACCTGAATAAAATTTAAAACTATTAAAAAAATTATTGAGTTTGGAATGTTCGGCATTTTTAAACCTTCCTACTAGGTTATAAGAACCAAGTTTATCATACTATGTGTTATTAGACATTTTAAAGTAAAATAAAAGCTATAAATATACATAACCATACCTTTATTTCTTTATCACACACATATGACAAACAAGGCATATCAGAATAAAGTAGGTCAAGTCCGTTTCACAATTTGCAATTACATATTCTTAAGCAGAAAACATTCGTACCTATATACCTATATTATATGAAAATAATTGAACACAATACTACTTAGTAACAATGCGCGACTTACAGCATTATGCAACTAGATGATATAAGGATGGTATAGGTATTACAACTATTATATTTTTACAGGCACATGAGACATTTCAAAACTGCCTCGTTAGACTAGGTCTGGGGTTCGATCCCAAGTCGAACAAAAAGAGTTATTGGGTTTTTCTATAGAAATTCTCAGTAGCAGCTCGGAGTTTAGATTTGTGCCCGGTTACTGGCAATATCCTCGCCCCCTATTATATGGGACCTAAAAGCATACAAGTGTGGGTGTATATTGGTACACCCCTGCCTAACCCTTCGGGGAATACAGGCGTGATAGTATGTGTATGTGTGAGACATTTCAATTTTGTCTCTGGAATGGCCATCTGCAAGGCCTCTGGTATTGCAGATGATACTTAACATCAGCTGGGCCGTCGGTTGTTTTGCCATCCATAATAATATAAAAAAAAAAAATACCATCACGCCTGTATTCCCCGAAGGGTTAGGCAGAGGTGTACCGATGTACACCCACAGTTCGCCGGTATATTTTGGTCCCATGTAATAGGGGCCATCCAATGACATAAAAAAATGTAAGATAGGTATAATGTACAATGTTTGTTTTCCCTAATAAAATACGCACTTACGCATATAGATTATATCACTATGTGATATCTCCCAGGTGTACTTATCGTCCCTTAATTATCATCCATCATCTGGGTGATTTAAATCCAAGGTGATCAAACTGCACCAAATATAATGTGCTAGCTAACTGCCCGCGACTTCGCCCGCGTGGCTTATTTCACCCGACATTTACGTCATTGGTTAATGCTCCGCTTCCGTGGGTCGTACCGTGATGTTATATAGCCTACTAGCTTCTGCCCGCGACTTCGTCCGCGTCACAGTTGATGTGTTATCCTACGGGTACCGTACATTTTCCCGGGATAAAAAGTAGCCTATGTGTTATTCCAGACTATAATCTATCTTTGTGCCAAATTTCATCCAGATCCATTCAGCCGTTTAAGCGTGAAAGAGTAACAAACATCCATACATCCATACATCCATACATCCATACATACAAACTTTCGCCTTTATAATAGTAGTAGGATGTTACTTAGGAATAATGTAGCTATTATCTATTGGTGAAAAAATGGTTAAAATTGGTCCTGTAGTTTCGGTCCTATTCGTTACAAACAAACAAAAAACTTTCCTCTTTATAATGTAAAGTACCGTATAGATTAGTATAGAATCAGATGTCCTAGCATGCTCCATACCATACGTATATCAAATAATTCACCTAGGTAGGTGAAATTAAGAATTGCGGAGTTTGTTCGAAAGACTTACCATGACCCTGGAACACAAAAGGGCATCAGGAGGAACACGGATGGGTTTTAGTCAGTAAGAGACTGACACTTCCTTTCACTCCGCCCAAAGCGGAAAAAATCATACGATGATTTACCATATTTAAAAAAAGAAGGTGAAATTAAGAAACCGGAGTAGGTACCTATACGAAGTACTACGCGCGTGTCCTTGTAATACAAATGTTTGTGTGTTGTGACGTTTTGCCTTCTAGAATTAGATCACTATGTGTATTTGTTACGTGCTCTTGTTAAATGTTTATAATTTGTCCTAAGAATTTTAAAAAAGTTTGCAAGCCCTTCATTTCCAAAGAACTGCAACGTCCTTGTCGTTAACCAAACCAAATCCATAAAAAAGTTAGATTTAATTTATTTTAAACAATTGTCACTTTTATTCTGTAAGTATTATAAATCTCTCTTGGTTAATTTAAATGAAATGCGTTTGACATGAGTTATCAATCCCTAGTATACACAGATTTCTTTGTCAGCGAGAAAAAATCTGTCAAAAATTGGTCCGATAAATAATTTCGGTCCAAAAATCTGTCGGAGACGTTATGGTGGCATCAGTGGAATGACACCTCAATTCCACATCCTAAATTCACCAAGGGAGATTTTAACACAGGGAATTCCCGTAATTAAAAACGTTCAAATTCTAGTCAACTAATATCCAAAATGTTGACAAACATTTAGATAAAGAAGTGGTTATTTCTGGCCTATCGAGACTAAGATTAGAATGTGAATGTTGTTAAAAAAATACGAGAATTGCCTCCCAGAAAAGACTAGCAGATGGCACGTAATCAATACACATTATCTTATGATTGACCAATCAAGTTCATACCTGTGTAATAACAGGCACAATACATCTGAGATACCTTTGATCACTTACTATCACGGTGGGCTGTGGACACATAAAACATCGTTTTTTTCAATCATCAAATAACTGTTATCATAAGCATAAATATGACAGGTTGACATACTCTATACAAAAGCTGTCAAACGAAATCAATAAGGCGGATATTCAATCCTCCGCTAACCGTTATTTGACGATTGATCAATCGACCCTATATAAACTGCCTATTTAATTACCTACCTATGTTATTTAATATAATGTAATCGTTTACAGGGGGCTGGTTATCTTAAGCGGGCAGACGGAGACCGTCTTCATGAGATATTCCTGAAATACGCCACCGTCAGCAAGAACGGTGAGAAGTACATCACCAGTGAAGATTTTGTGCGCAAGTTTTTAGGATTATTCGAAGAAGGTGAGTACCATTATGGTTACACATTATTGACTGCTGCGCTGCGTTTAGCGGGCTCGATTTCTGCACGGAATAGTGTGTTCTACAGATAATTGTTTCGAGCCTGGCTGTTTGTGAATATGAGTTTATTTATGTTTGTAAATGTACCCACGATACAAGAGCATAAAAAGTGTGGCAAGTTTTGTTGAAAAAAAATGTTTAGCTTATATTCGGTCTGGAGTTCTTTAAATAAACAAACATCATATTTGTCTAAGCATTCATGGGACGTTTTGGCAGAATAATAATATTTGGCATATAAGGCATATAATAAGTTTGACGTAATTAATATAATTAAGATTGAAAAAATGTGGAGCCGCTTATTTTGTCTGAACCAAGCGACATCTTTTTGCCACTGCGAAAAATTAAATATTAGATAAGTAGGTATGCAAAAAACAAAAAAAAAATATATTGTTTTGGTCGGTGTTCTAAATTCATCAGATAAACTGTAATATTGGTATCCAATGGCAATAGATAATAAGATATAAATTTATCAATAGCAAATCCCTCGATAACCGTAATGTAATTTATAGAACTACAAGTATTATACAGAATGACGATGATTTGATGGCACGGTTGGCGCAGTGGTTCAGCGATAAGCTGCTACGCTGCGTTCCGCGGGTTCAATTCCCGCACGGAACAAATATTTGTATGACCTATAGATAGTTTTCTATATAGTTTCTGATCTGGCTGTTTGTGTATATGAGAGTAATATGTTTGTAAACGCACTCACGATACAAGACAAAATCCTAGTGTGTGGGGCAAGGTTTAAAAAAAAGATATATAGTAATCAATTATTGTACCTAATGATTTACTATCCTATGTAGAAACTATAGGTACCTACAGGGTCCTACAATAATTATAGTAATAAGAAAAAAAAAAGATTACCTTATCGACCACCACGATATCTTAATTATGACGTCACGCAGCTCTCAATGCGTGCGCGCAGCGTGTATGCTGAATGCAAAATTACTACTTGAGCATTATAGTAGACGGGCTTATCACGAAGAACGATTAATAATCAAGTATAGTTATTTGGGTATCATTTGTGAATCAGAAGTATGGAATGAGTAGATTTAAAATTTATTTATTCAGATAAAAACTGTTGAGTTATTTTTGTTTGGATCTTTAGTTGGTAAATATATCCTGCTTAGTAACCAAATTGCCTTCACATGCAAAAAATAAAAATAGCTCAAGAAAATGTTTTCTTTGCATTATATTAATTTTTCGATACTGAGCAAGTACACGAAGTTTGTAAAGTAGATTTTTCTTCTGATCAAATTAAAAGAATGACCAGCAATGCTATGTTATAAAAATCTCCATCGCTGAATTAAAGTGTTTGAGACTTACAAAATAGCACCGTTGGATAGGTATCTATATTTTTTTGTATAATAGGCTTGTTATAAGCTACCTTAGAAGTAAAGGGCTCAATGTTTAATGTTGATATAACCAATGACGTGTTAACTCTAACTATTATTAAACATTGAGGGAGGTATAGTGTGTGACTGACGGCCTCGCTGGTCTCGTGGTGGCAAGCAAGATTGTTGGGCGTGGGGTTCTGGGTTCGATTCTCAGGTTGGGCAAAAAGTGTTATTGGGTATTTCCATTAGGAATTTCTCAGTAACAGCCCAGAGTTTCGAAGTCGGTGGTGTGTCACCCCCGTGCTTTGGAGAGCACGTTAACCGTTGATCCTGCACTTGATCTCTCCCCGATTGTGTCTGATTGCCGTCCTATCGGCCTATGAGAGTAAGGCGAATCACACACTGCCCCGCACTACGCTCCGAGGTGCGTGGCGTTTTAGCCCTGAGACTGCGCGTGAACATGTTTTCAGTGTGATGCACTACGCGAGTTTTCTATACAAACACAGATTCTTGCGCACACAACGTAAAACACGGACTCCCGCACTACGCTCCGTGATGCGGTGCAGTGTGCCAATCAGCTGAGGTAGAGGGTTTGCGCACTGGTGCACTATAATATCTCCTGCGTACTTGGCTAGTCTGCATTATGATGAGCCGCCGTGACCGGAATCGGTCTGGACAATAAATACATTTACATAGGTCCTAACCCACCCGTACCTAAACTTCCAGATGACTACAATGCGGAGTCAGTCAAGCTCATCGCGGGGATCGTGGACATGGATAAGGACGGGTTCATCTCGTTCTCGGAGTTCCAGGCGTTTGAGGGGCTGCTGTGCGTCCCCGATGCGCTGTACAAGACCGCCTTCCAGCTGTTCGATACTAACGGCAATGGATTGGTCGCTTTTGGTAAGAAAAAGCTTTTATATTTTATCTCTTAAGCCTATGGTGTCCTGTACTGTCAGGCAGTCAAATCAGCCTGTCGGGGGAGCGGTGAATGCTTATGAATCCCACACCCCCGGCCATGGGCAGAGGTGGAACACCGCAGTGGTTTTAGCCAGTGAGAGTCCGGCACGCTCCTCCGTCACCCGCATGACGGAGGATGTCCATGAGGATTTGAAACGCACACCAAAAAAATAGGCATGTCAATTAAACCATTAAAAGGCACTTCTAATCATCATAATTATACAAAATGAAACTTAGTTGAACGTTTCATACTTCCACCCTAAGTCCTTTCAGGCACTCTTTTCCAGCGCCACCTCGAACTCTCTTGGTACGTGTCTACGTCATCTCGCTACCTCTTTCTGGGTTTCCATGGCGACGCGTTTATAACCGCCGTCCCCACAATGACCACAGTTCTCTATCACTATCTACAAAAAAACCTCACCATTAAATTCCAGACGAGTTTGCCGAAGTCATGCGCAAGACGGCCTTACACCAGAAGCTCCCATTCAACATGGAAAGCACGTTCGTCCGCTTATACTTCGGCAAGGACAAGAAGAGACTAGTGACGTACCCCGAGTTCAGCCAGTTCCTGCACGACTTCCACGAGGAGTACGGAGTAGAAGCCTTCAAGAAGTGCGACAAAGATGGCTCAGGGTTCATCAGTGTGGGAGACTTTAGGGATATTATGGTGTCCGTGAAGAAACATCTTCTGACTAAGGATTTGAATACGAAGGTTTTAAATGTGAGCTGGATTTTTTTTTCTTTTTTTATTACCCCAGAGGTTACGGAACCCAAAGGGTGCCAACGGGACCCTGAAACTAAGCCTCCGCTATTCGTCCGTCTGACTGCGGGCTCATATAAATCGTCTACCTATTAAGGTAGAGGGCACTAATATCTAAAAAAGGGCACTAATATCTACTTATATTGTGGCTGTGGTTAGTCAGTTTCTCGCACCAATCAATAAATTTTAAATTCAATCAATTTTATATCTCGTACGAACCACAAAAACCTTTGTCATTTTGCAAATATGTAAAGAATGATGATTATTTCATGATGAAATATCAAGACGGTTTTGTAAACCAAATGGTTTATATTGAACTAACGTTAACAGGACATAATTTACCTCAAAAGAAATGTCAAGACGTAAAGATGACGTTACAAAACAACATTTGATTCATATTATTTCGATCTTATATTGCACAATGAAACATTTTCGATTGACACAATAGCAAGTGTAATGCAATAAAGTTCTAAGAAACCACAAATTGATGTCATAAAATTCATGAATGTATGAGGAAAATTTTAGATTTTCTCCATACAACAATGACATTGCAGAAACAGCGAGAGAATATAATGAGAATATTTATTTTACTACTTAAATCCATAATTAACTTATGGACAATAGTAGTTTATTTATGTAAAATTTATAAACTATAGAGGGGATATATGTAGCTCATAAGACATTAAACATTAGTTAACTAATGGAGTTTACATATCCTCACTTGGGATAAAAACCCCAAATTAAATAAAAATAAAAAACAACAACTAGCTTTAGTCCGCGGCTTCATCTTGATAATTAAATATAGCGTCTAACACGCAGGGATAACGTACCTTCCTATTACTCAAAGAATTTTCAAAACTGAAACCAACCAACCAACGTAATACCATAACACAATCAATTTTTCGCCTATCATTTCAGGCATCAGGATTCCCCCAAGGCCAGCGCAAAATCAGCTTCCCATACTACATGGCGTTCAACTCCTTACTCAACAATATGGAGCTGATCAAGCGGGTGTACCTCAACGCCACCAACGGCACGCGCACTCAAGAGGTCACCAAGGAGGAGTTCTTGCACTCAGCTCAGATGATGTCTCAAATCACGCCGCTCGAAGTCGATATACTGTTCACTTTGTGTGATATGATTCATCATACTAACGGGTGAGTTGATTTTTAACATATGTACTGTGAACAAAAGAGATAAGTAACGGAATCGTCTGATATAGTTGAAGTTTTCTTTGAAACCGGTGATCGCTTTTAAATGAAATTTCATTTTATTAACAAACTGTTTGTTTTAGTGACAAAGGTCCAAAAGGGTATGCTTAGATGGTTCGGTCATATTGAGAGGATGAATGAAAGGCGACTAACATAAGGTATTTATGTGGCAGATGTGAGTGGCAACGCCGGGAGGGGACGCCCTAGAAAGACCTACCCTGACCTTATTGGTGAGGTTCTTCAGAAAGGTCGGGTGTGCAGTACTCGTAACCGGCGTGCTTGTATGACCAGATGTATGAACGTGAACGAGGCGAAAGTAGTATGTAAGGATCGTAGCAGGTGGCGTTCTGTGGTTTCTGCCTACCCCCATGGGAAAAAGGCGTGAGTTTATGTATGTCTGTTTATTTTTCTATTGACAAAATGAAATTTCTTTTATAAATATCTACGGGTTTTTAAACATCTTTGAATATAATAAACGACACTGGTTACTTTTCTCTTTTTCTGACTGTACATACATACACGGATGTATTCCCGGTAAATACGCTGTATACAACAGGATAAGCTCGTTAATATATGTACCTCCGCGAATACCTGATGTACTGTTATGCCGACGCTTATTATCATACAGCTTCAATATTGTATTAAGCTAGGTAACATACATACAGACTATCATGCCTGTATTTCCCGAAGGGTTAGGTAGAGGTGTGCCAATGTACACCCACAGTTCACCGGTATGTTTTAGGTCTCATGTAATAGGGGCCAAGCGTGCCATTAACCGGGCACAAATCCTAACTCCGAGCTGCTACTGAGAATTTCATAGAAAAACCCAATAGCACTTTGATTGACCTGGAAATCGAACCCAAGACCTCTAGCATAGCAGTCGCGCTTAGGACCACTAGGCTATCCAGACAGCAGCAGACAAACTACACAATACATACTACTACATTCCTATAATGTGAAAGCACCAATCCGTCTCGATATTCTTCCTCATAACTTTTCTCTCCGACCTTCATAATATTTTTGGCAGTGCACTAATGCACTAATTACCCTACCGTTCACCACGTGTTATTTTGACCTCCAAAACACGACAATGTCAGATAGATAACGTCTCGTATTATCACACAAATCTTGCCCACCTAACTTTACTACGAGATAATAAGAACACATGTTATCATTTGGTTATCTTTACTTTTGACGACGCCGATTCTTTGGTTGTTGCTAAGGGTAATAGAGAGAATAGCGACTGTCCTGTTGGTGACGTGGTGTCCTGGGTTCGACTCCCGGGTCGGGCAAAGTGTTGTTGAGATTTTCCGTTGGAAATGTCCTAGTAGCAGCCCAGAATTTGGAAGTCGGTGTTGTGACATCCACGTGTCTCGGATAACACGTAAAGCCGTTGGTCCTCCGCCTGATCTGTCATGGTCATGTCGGATTGCCGTCCCATCGGACTACGAGAGTGAAAAAAAAACGGAGTGCACAATTGTGTGCACACTTTCACTTGTCCTGTGTAGTTAACCATTGCAGCAGGTTAAAAAAATACCCTATATCATAGCAGGATGTAATTACATATCCAATTTTTTTATTATTTATTTATTTATTTATTTATTGCATTCATGTCGTTTACAAGGTCTTGTTACAAATACATAATAAGTTTCGTACATGAACCCTGCTAGGCCTTTTTTTATAGGGAACTTAAATTATATTCTAATTGTAGTTTTATTACATTACCGGCGTCAGTGGGGAAGAGAGTTCGACTCCCGGCGGCAGAGGGTTGGTCATAAACAATATGATTTTGAGTATTCGAGTGGTTCTATACATAGTTTAACTAATTTATACACCTATATGAAATAGGTTTTATCGCAACACAACAGTCCTACTTTACGAGACTATACAATTTTTTACACTTTTTACTTGCTATAGAGTGCAATTTTCTTTAAGAGAAGAAAGATTTTGTATATTTTGTGCAGGCTGACTTTTGACTGACCATTCTTCAGAGGGTGAAAGTTCTCATAAACACGAACAACTTTTACTATGTTACTCTTAAAAATTCACACTGTATTATCTTCTTTTATATATAAAATTATGAAATGTAATCATGATAAAAAAACGATAAAGACTTCACACACTAAGACACTTTTCTAAATCCTTACAAAGACATCTTGGACAGATATTATTGTGATACGTCAGCTTAGTTGTGTCAAAATGAGCCAACCCACAATGACTCAATAATTCAATTGATTACGTCAAACCAATTTAATATTCATGCGACAGAATATCCTGTAAAAACAGGTCAAAGTAGGATAGATTTAAAAATAATCAGCGTTAAATACACTAAATTTTTACAATTTAAAACGTGAGAAATTTTGCCTTGGGTTGGTTTATTTTGGCAGAATAAATTCTAATATTGAGTCAAAAAATATTAACCTTGCTTATCTTAATATGTTTTCTTGTTCCAGCCGAATCGTGTACAATGATCTCAACTCGATAACCCCAGAACAATACTTCAAACAAGTCACACGCCGCGTCGCCGAAATCAAAGCAGTCTCCGTGAGTACATCCCTCTCTTTCCTACTCAAACTAATCGGCATAACGCTGTCTCGTTCCCCTTACAGGCGCAGCCTTCGTATTCAAATGTATGTTTAGTCTAATTTAGACTTAATGCCTATGCCATAAGAGTTGTGTTTTGTTTGGAAACATCACTAACTGACAGGTATATTGTTCTCTTTCTTTCAATGCTTATTAAAGGAGGAGGTAACTATGTTAGAGCCTTATCAATTTATGTACTATTGGGAACGAATACTGGTAAGTAAGGCCGGCGGAGTTTATGATGTTTCTATCTTTAATATTTCTTGTGGCAGTGAATTTTTGGTAGGTGTGACGTCAGCTGCATTATATTTATGACGATGATATTGGATTACTTAAATAAAATTCTTAATTTAAATATTAATATTATTTAAATTTCTTAATTATTAATATTAATATTGAAAATGAAAGCCACGCTATGGCCTGATTTTCAATAGTTAGATGACTTTTAACTGACAAATAAGTATGACAGTTTGGCAGAAAATATTTATAGGCTGAGGCTCAAAGTAAGTACTAATATGAAGAAAAGAACAGCTGCTCCGCACATTTTATCGTGTAGCAGATTTTCTCTTTCATATTCCAGATTTGGTCTTATTAAAAAAAGGTGTTAATATTCACAAGTACTTTTATTCCCTAAAAGAAGCCCAGTAAAATTAAGTAGCTTGTACTGTTTTGTGACGTCATAAGCTATGCTCACTTGCACATCGCTATAATGGAGTGAGTGTGGTAATTTCTGTGTGTCCCTGATCTGCCACAATAGCTACACGCTAAGCTTTTTATACTAGGGTCGTTGACTCGGCCACAATCAACTATGTTTGTGTTTGTAAACGCACCTATACAAGGTGTAATTGAATTGAATGAAAATCCGAAAAGGGGTCATTGAACGCATTATTATGACCAACTTTTACTATGGAAACTAAACTGAAAATTCCGAAAACAATATTAGCTGGTTTTCACGAATTGTCTGGATCAGCTGTTTTTTTACCGTGATTTCGGGGTTGATTTCAGCCCCTGAAAAACTACCGGGGCTAAGGGTTGTTCGAAAGAGGTACCACGCTCCCGAAATGCAAAGGGCACAAGAAGGAATTTGGATGGGCATAGTCAGTAAAAGTCTGACACTCCCTTCCGCCCCGCCCAGGGCGGGAGAAGCCATTTAATGATTTCTGATCAGAAAAAAAAATGGTTGGTTCTATTGTAAAAGTTGTTCAAAATTATGAGTTCAATGACCCCTTTTCGAATTTTCATTAAACGAAATTGCACCTTGTATAAAATATATTTTTCATAGCAGGCGGGGAACCAAAAATTCACTGTCTCTGTTCAAAACACTCAATTCTTTAGTTTTACTACTTATAATCAATCTTTGAACTTATCTCAGGTACATAATCCACGACATTACAATACATGACAATACGTCGAGTCACTTCCATCATATCATGACATCGTGAATTTAAAGGTACACGAGACATTTGACCTTTGTCTATGGCCAATAGACCAGTGACTATAATGTCTATTAGGCGGTGGTGAATACTTACCATCAGGTGGCAAATTGCTGCTGCTGTAATTGGTTGACTCAGTCAACCAATCACGGTAGGTCAGATTTGCGTTTGAAAAACTAGCGGTAGATTGCGTATTCGACATTTAAAAGAAATCAAAATTCAAAAAGATAATAATAAAAAGATTCTCTAATCAAATATACTATTGGACAAATTACATGATGACCTAAATTGTATGACAAACAAACAAAAAAAATACATTAATCTTCTCTTTCACTCTTGTTTCCATTATTACTTGTCGCTAAATAAAGAGCATGATAAAAGAAAACACAACACCTTGACAGCCATAACACACAAGTACATAATACGCTAAACGCAAGCTAATTGCTACGCCACTTTACAGTAATACGACGATTAAACATAATTAATGAAGCTAATCAGCACTCTGACACTATCATTAACATTTACAATACTGAACGATGGCTTTTAAAAGTAACATGAAACTGAACATTTTGAACTGCAAGCCCAGAGTCGCAAGCCCGGGCTAGAGATCTTAATTTTCAAGGCAATAGTCCGGATATAAGAAATGATGTTATACGAGTACAAGAATGTTACGGAGTAAAAGAGGATGTAGTGACAAAGGTTGAAAAGAGTAAGCTTAGATGGTTCGGTCATGTTGAGAGGATGAGTGAAAGGTGATTATCAAAAGTAATTAATGTGGCGGATGTGAGTTTCTTGCCTATTCTTCTCCATAAAAACTACCTTTTGGAATGGGCAACTAGATTCAATCATATCATGATTCTTTTCGTATCATGTAATTGACAGTCAAAAGTGCCTTTTATTAATATAATTTAAATAAATACAAAGAAAAATAACCCTTAATGCCTCGTATCAGTATTGTACCAACAAACCATTTTTCATTCTTCAACAACATTTTTCTTATAGCTCTATGTTCCTCTATATAGGATCTTGGTAAATACTGGTGTATGCTTGTTGCAGAGTCCGGAGGAGCGAGGCGTGTTGATTCAGATATTGGAGAGCACGTACAGATTCACGCTCGGTTCTATTGCTGGTGGTATGTATGAGAAATTCGTTGTTGCCAAAAATACGCATACACACTGATACCATACGCCATTACTGACTGCGTTAAATGATTGCCATGTTCTGCTTCGTTTGTTTTGTATTAGCATCAGTTCACACATTTTATAACAGAGCGACTAAAAATATAAAATATGAGCGCGGCGTCGCGTCTCGGTGTGAACTGGCCCGTAGTCTTCACGTAACATTAAGGGCACATCTAGCGATTTAAATCTTTGCTTACTACTATTTGTAGGTCATAACATTTATCAGAATAAAGTTTACAGTCGTAAAACAACCTAAACTAACGTCATTCGTATTTAAGGAAAAATACGTTTTACTTTATTTTGCTTAGATGCTGACAATAATGAAGAATTATAGATATGAATGTGAAAACGATGCATACTTAGTAACTACTATAAATACTGCAATAGGTACAAAGTACTGCCACGTTGAATAGCAATGCTGTTTCTTTTACTAAAAAATAAGCTAGCCTTCTGGTCACGTGTAGATACATCCAAATTACATTTTATTACAATCCACAAACGTTCTAACTTTCTAGAACACAATAAAACATCTCCCTACTTAAAATCCTCTTCCCAGCCGTCGGAGCCTCAGCGGTATACCCCATCGACTTAGTAAAGACCCGCATGCAGAACCAACGCACGGGTTCCTTCATCGGTGAGGTGGCGTACAGGAATTCCTGGGATTGCTTCAAGAAGGTCATCCGGCACGAAGGGTTATTCGGCCTGTACCGAGGGTTAGTGCCGCAGCTGATTGGAGTGGCCCCTGAAAAGGCTATTAAATTGACGGTAAGTTATTTGGAAAAGATTTTAATTCTTAATATTTTCTGAAGCATGTATTCACGGGATATATAACAGGATAATAAAAAAAAACTAAGTATGTTAAATTAGGTGGAATGAAAAAAAAAACAATAATCAACAACAGATTTTTTAAAATTATAATCGTACCTAGTAAGTGCTTTCAAACAATTCCGTAATTTGGAAATTATCAACATTCTCGTGACAATGCCTTTTAGGCTAACCGTTTCCATTAGGACACATGGTACCGGGCCGTGAAACCATGGTCGCATCAGTCGCATCTAGCTTTACTATAAATGTCGAATTTTCATCTAAGTACAGTAATGAAACTAATTTACTCTTTCAGATAAACGACTTGGTCCGCGACAAATTCACAGACAAAAAGGGAAACATATCGATGTACGCTGAAATCTTAGCTGGTGCTTGTGTAAGTATATTTTTATATAAAAAATATCTCTATTTATGACGATATGGCAAGTCCGTATACTATATTTCTCTCACGAAAATATTGGACCCTGCGTTCGATTCCCAGGTCATGTTTTGTTATTAGGATTTTCCTTGTGATGTAGCAATCACGAGTAATGGTCACTATTACAAAAGCACCTCACCGAATACAAAACCCAACCATCATCGGGCCGCCCGCAAGCCTTCACCTTTTTTATTTTTTTCATTTAAAAACATATTTTAACACACACGATGTATAGCTCTAACTTGAATAGCAAATTATTTTCTGTGTTTGAACTGAGCCGTTATCATGAGCGTTGACCTTAATTATGCGAAATGTAGACTACATTCTGCCTAAACCTGCGAAAACGACACGTATTATTATGCTAAAATGACTCATTTTCTTTCCACAGGCCGGTGGTTCACAAGTAGTATTCACAAACCCGTTAGAAATCGTAAAGATTCGTCTTCAAGTGGCGGGAGAGATCGCCGGAGGTACTAAAGTCAGGGCTTGGTCGGTGGTCAAAGACCTAGGTCTGTTTGGACTGTACAAGGGAGCGAAGGCCTGTCTACTAAGAGATGTGCCCTTCAGCGCTATTTACTTCCCTGCTTATGCTCATGTTAAGGTTAGTGTGATGATTTTGTGCTACTGATGTTTTTTACTATAGTAGGTATAAAAATACCGGTTTTATTGGTACACGCTACACACTTCTGGAATTCAAGGCATAATAGATAGTATTAGGGTGTATAGAAATAATAGACTGCCCTCAAAGCCAAGAAGAAGCTTTTTAACTAAATACATCATTCTTATCATTTTTTTTATCACATTGAAACAATGACTATTGAGTAGTAGACACCAAATAATTTCAAGACATTTAAAAAAAAAACACTTTATTATAGCGAAGGACATTCAATTAAATTTAAAATTTGATTTGTAATTGCTTTTAAATTAAATAGCTAAGTTGTCATTTAGGTTGGCAAAAAGTTAATGTCACAATTGGCTTTTACCATACATACCATTTATGGAATCTAAGTGAAATAAATAACTTGACTTTCCCACGTAATCATTGCAGGCTAAGTTCGCGGACGAGAACGGCTACAACCACCCGCTCACACTCCTGGCGGCCGGAGCCATCGCCGGCATCCCCGCCGCCTCGCTCGTCACGCCCGCTGACGTCATCAAGACGCGCTTACAGGTATGATACTTAAATTGTAAAGTTGCAGAGAGATTTCATGGAAAGCGATATACCTACTAGAGCTAATTTTCAACAAAGACTTCTGAAAGTAGGAGTTACATTTGAGTAAAATAGAAGAGAGAAGGTTTCTTGCAAAAGGGATAAAGTAGAGCAAATTTTTAACAAAGGCTCTCCTGCAAAAATAGGCGTTAGAGTTAAGGCACTCTTTAAGTTTACCATAAACCGCTAATTGTAAGTAATCTATTCAAACTACTACTGGAGATGCCAATCTTAGGTATAATTTTCTGATAGTCTATACATTAAGTATTCTTTTTTTTATTCGAAAGGCGCAATTAATTGAATGTACAAATAAATAGACCTTGTAAATAATATACTTTCCTGCAAATAAATAAATAAAAACATAAATACATAAAAAAAAAACAAAAAAAAAACAACTCATAATCAATTCCCAGTTTATATTTTAATTTTCTATTTACTTTTCCTGTTTTTCCCTTAAACTGTCGAATTGCCATTCATTTAAGTCCCTTCTAGCTTAATTTAACTTTAAGTATCCTGTACATAAAGGCTACTTTCGCATAACAACTTAAATACGTTAACTCCCAGGTAGTAGCCCGGTCGGGCCAGACCTCGTACACGGGCGTGATAGACGCGGCTCGTAAGATCTACGCGGAGGAGGGCGCGCGTGCGTTCTGGAAGGGAGCGGTGGCGCGCGTGTTCCGCTCCTCGCCGCAGTTCGGCGTCACGCTCGTCACCTACGAGATACTGCAGAGACTCTTCTTCGTTGATTTTGGAGGATCGTGAGTATATTGTTTTTATTCTTGTGATGATAGGATGCTGATTTATAGAGACATTGACATGCAATCTGTTACCACGGATTAACATTACTCATGTACTGAATTCCTGGTAGGTTACCATGAGTTACATAGCATTCCTATGGTGTGAAATCCAGGATCATTCTAGGCTAGTAGTAGAACTCTTTGTGAAGTTCTACTACCATACCTATTTCTGTCGCAAAGCAGCGTTGTTGTGATCCTATTTTAGGCCTTCATATGTATAGAATACATAAAGTGCTTTCAAAGGCATGAGTACTGGTGTAATCTGCAATATTGAAGACATAGCAGTTGAGTTTCTTTCTCAAAATTGTAACTCGTGTCACGAAATATTAGTAAGAACAGAAAAAGTATCACGAAGTATTAGTTAGATTTTAGGTTGAAAGTTTACAAAAATGCCGCCAAGTAATATATGCATTTGTAACACACAAAAAAAAATAAACTAAACAATTTCGCTAACTAAAAAACTTCGTTCACAGTCGCCCAGCCGGCTCAGAGTTACACGTGGCAACTCCAATAGAAGAAACGATGAAGAAGCCCCAGCACATCGGAGGTTACCAAGTAGCCTTGCCGGTGCTGACAGGACTGGAGACCAAGTTCGGCATCTCCCTGCCGCGGTGGTCTGCCTCCAAGCCGGCGCCTGCGCAGTAGGAGCATGTCAGTGTGGAGCTTACCAACGTACGTAGATATATTGAGAAGGAAGTTAAACTGGTGTTTAAGTGGGTAGGAAATCTTTCAGAAGTAAACACTAGTTGTATAGCCGGGGAACGGGTGTAGTAAGACACTGGTGTTAAGGAAAATACTATATTGTCAGGCAGATCACACAGTAACATAATTTATAATAGCAAAAACCCCTTTGGTTTGGTCTCGAACGCACACAGTGGGTAGGTAAACTTCTTACGCATAGACTAACTAAACCATAGTGACAGAACTCTCTAGAGCCTGTGCAGGCGCCCTCTTACAGGCGTCCGGGTAACTCTCTGGGTTGCCACTTTATACACACGCTATAGTTGTAAGTATTCTGTCTCGCGTTGGTAGCTGACTGCGAGCGAGATAGTCAACTTAATCTGCCTAGCATTTACCAAACTATGTTGGGGTCGGTTTCCAGTCTAACCAGATGTAGTACCAGTGTTTTGCATGGAACAACTGCCTATCTCACACACCAGTTACTGGGTAACACGGTACCCCTTTGGCTGATAAAAACGTACAAGAGAGATAAAAAATACAATTCCATAAACAAAGATTAGTATAATCCGATGCATACTTCTCTAAGAGAAGATTTGCACTATGATCGTCGAATGAATGGATTTTAAAATCGTGTTATCAGTTCAAGTATTCACTGCTAAAAGATTTTCTGCTCACTAAAATTTCATGGTGTCTAATGAAAATAAACTTGTAACGATATTTGAAGATAAGACATAACAAGTGAGATTAAGGAGTATTTAAAGAACACTATACATTTTGTAACACGAAATTATATTCCGTAGAGTTCATATTCCTATTGTATATTTTAGCAATTTGATTGATCCCTAACACAAACAGCCAAGACAAGTCCTGTAGTGTTATTCAGTAAAAATCTCACGTCACGCTTAAATAAACCTTATCTGCTTACTCTTAAAGCTCCATTTGCAATGGTGTCCAAAAACTAAAGGCAGTGTACACTAGAAAACTGCCGTACTGTATGCTTGTCGACGTTGTATGAAAATCCTTATGATTATGTAAGATTTTAACAAGAGATTAATAAGAGATTTTTTGTAATCAATTGTGCATTATATTCCGCGGTGCGGTTAGATATTTAAAACATGAAAAAAAATAGATAAAATGTATTTTTTTGCCACAAAATAAACCATTTATACCTAAATCCTAGATTGATACATAGGATCATAGTAACTACTAAAAGAAATATGAAGATTTGGATAGAAAATAATGTTTACAAAAGGGTAGACCCAAAATCGAGGGCGAATTGACCTAAAATCGATTGAAATTATTATTGTAACTAATATTTTTTTGTTTACTGTTTTATATTTTTAAGGGTTCGGATATATTTAACTAAAGCTCTCTTTTGTAAAAGGAAAACCTACATTTAAATAAAATAGTCTATTTATAACTTTCAATACTTATAAGGGTTTTCATACAACGTAATTCCGGCACCTATTATTATGTAGGCCATAATAATAATGTAGATAAAGACAACATTTGTGTAGTCTACTCACACCTAATAGCATTTTAATTAAAAGGCAATTCAGATAGATTGCCAGATTTTTAGATTTGTTTTTTAGCATTCGATATGTTACAGCTAGCAATATTGGCTCTTTTAATTTGAGCTTTTAGGACCGGATTGCCGCAGCGTCGAAGTTGACGACTTCACCGTTCCGGCGACGTAGTAATCCGTAGTACGGTCAGCAACAAAAGTCTGTTAATAATGCTACTTTTACATACCATTTCAATAGCACGAAATTACACAATTCACTGCTATTCAGAATTTTAGGCAATACTTAAGATTTCCTTTAATATTGTGCTCTATAATATTATGGATTTAAATATTTACATTGTTAACTACTTTTGTTGCTGACTGTACGAAAAGCTTCAATTAACAGTGCCCTAAGAATGAAGAGATTTATACATATTATGAATCCTGCCTAACCTTCGGGAACAACAGGCGTGATGTTATGTGTTAAGATTCTATTTTCTATTTATTTACTCGCTCTTAAGATTTTTCTAGCTTATTATTTTTTCTGATTGCAATTACTTGTGCATTTTTTTATTTTATACACTGCCATGTTTAAATAATCCATTACTACAAAGGGCCATTCAATTATTACGGCTGCAAGGCTTTTTGTAACAAAGCTGCCTCAGTAGCCTAGTGGTCCTAAGCGCGACTGCTAAGCTAGAGGTCTTGGGTTCTATTCCCAGTTCGAGCAAAGTGTTATTGGGTTTTTCTATGAAATACTCAGTAACAGCTCGGAGTTTGGATTTGTGCCCTTATTACATGGCATCTAAACATACTGGCGAACTGTGCCTGTGCATTGGTACATGTCTGCTTAACCCTTCGGGGATAACTGGCGTGATGGTATGTTATTGTTGTAATACTTGAATGACCCCTTAGTTGCTATATGATAGTACTATAATAAGCATTATATTTTTATGAGAAGCCAGTTCGATATTTGCATTTAGATTATAAAGTGAAAGTTATATTTTTGAGCAGATCTTGTAATATTAAAGTTTTTGTATTTATTTACATACATAAGTGTGAGTCACACTTTTAA
The DNA here is from genome assembly GCA_932526535.1 of Caradrina clavipalpis. Taxonomy (NCBI): domain Eukaryota; kingdom Metazoa; phylum Arthropoda; class Insecta; order Lepidoptera; family Noctuidae; genus Caradrina; species Caradrina clavipalpis. The sequence goes on from OW052096.1 coordinate 2,806,623, forward strand.
ACTTGATAATTGTAACATATCTGAATGTCTTTAGTTTTAAGTGAAAATCGAAATCAAAGCGAACTTTTTATTGTTATTTTTTATTTGTTACAACCAAATGGTCATCAATTGGCTTGATGCCAACTAAAATTGTGTTCTGAATTGAAGAGCGGAAGCCTGCTTTTTGAAAAATCATTTTTAATCGGCTTAAACTTTTACTATCCGAAATGTCCAATTGTCCATATCTCATAGAGCTTTTAAATATCTAAACACATGCCATCGTTATAATAATATATTTTTCTAAATAAGTTATACCTAGATTAAACTACTAATCTCTTGATTATTTTTCTATCTGTTTAAATATTTAAAAGCAAATTTTACAAATAAGTGAAAAATAAACTAGATAGGATGTCCCCAAAAATGTTTAACAAAGTTCAAATAAAGATATAAATAATCAATGTAAGTAGGGAACTACATAATAGTATGTATAGAGATGCGTAAAGGACAAATTGTTAAACTAATCAATTTTAATACTGAGATTGTATAGAATAGAAACAACGCCTTGTTTTGACAAACCTTGGAAGAATAAGATTTGCATGAACAAGGCGAGAAATTTTAAAATTCTAAATTGAGTCTTATTCTGCCAAAATGAGCCAAACCACAATCTAAACAATAAAATTAATTACGTAACTTAATTCGCCAAACGAAATACATTACAACAATAACAGTTCAATATATATCCCAAACTTATACTTAATAAAATATCAAAAATTAATCAGCGTTAAATCTCTGAATTTGCTTTGGTTGGTTTTGGCAGAATTAACCCCAATTATAATCGCGAACTAGCTTGGGCACGTCTTCTAATATCTTCACCTATTTAGCAATAAAAGCTGTGTATACGCTTAAACATAAGTTATTAACGCCGTTTGGTTCCTAACACTGAATCGAAATGTTTTATTATTTAAGGCAAGAAGTATATATTTTAACAACGAAAAGACCTGATATAGGCAATAGGCTCGCCCCCTATTCCATGGGACCTAAATATACACCGGCGAACTGTGGGTGTACATTGGTACACCTCTGCCTAACCCTTCGGGGAATACAGGCGTGATGGTATATATATATATATATAAGACCTGATATTGATCCTGATATTGACCTGATTTATGTCTTTGTCATTTTGTGTTCCAACAAATCAAATAAAATAATTCATTTCAAAGTATTTTTGAATTGAAGCTTCGTGGAGCTTGTCCTAAACAGTAGTTTTCTATGGAGAAGAACGAGCAACAAAATAAAGACTCTTTTAAATCGATAAAATATTACCTACAAATCCGTAGTCACTTTAGAAGTCGTGCAATCAAACGTTTGCTGCCAGTACCAGTACCAGCACATATTTAGCTATAAAATCGAAAATACCACGTTGAATATCGCAGCATAGCGTAGGCGATGTAATGCACTAAAAATATATATTTCTTGCTTTATAATACAGCAAAGTAAGTGGCGGCCCAATTTCTAATGCACAATTTTGTTAGGTATTTTGAACTTAACGATAAGTTAATGTTGTATGACAACATTGTATAAAGTGAATCATAGTGTAACGACAGGTGATAGAAAGCCGATGTGACTATATTTATTGATATTGTACATTTGTGTTATAAATAAATCGAATAAAACATGTTTTTGAGTTTTCTTACAACACTACCCACCAAAACAACTTAACAGTGTTTTTCCAAATGAAAAAAAAATATCACTTATATAAATTTATTGATACATAATATTCACAATTACATCACATTTCTACTTGAAATATACAGATCCAAGAGTTTACAAAATGTTCTTAAATATTAATTAAGAATAAATAATTATTTTAATCAGTCTTTAAAATAACGCAACATACGTAGCCGTTTGACACGTTACATCATCTCTTGCAGTGAGTCATTGTCTTCTGGAGGTATACGAGAACTTATTTGAAGTTAAACTTTCAAAATATGAGAGTTTCGTAACTCGGTGATCAGTCATTGAACAGATTTTAAGTGAAATAAAGCACTAAATGTGATTTCTACTGAGGACTGCCCCAAGGAACGATGTTGAGACCAAAAAGGGTTACTCTTTACAAATTAGTAAATACTCACACACAATTATGAAATAATTCTTGGTAACGCTGAATTTCAAAGAAAATTGGCATTTAGAATTAAAATAAAAGTCGATATATAACCTCCGCACGCAAATTGTTCGGAGCAAGGAAAACTTGTGCGGAGATATATAAGCGATTCCAGCTTAAAATGCAAATGTGGTGCTGGTCCTTTAAACAATAGAACACCAGTGAGGCAATTATACTATACAGGATGGAAATTTATTATGCTACCTGGAGGGAAAGTACTCTAAATACTGAAGATAGCAAATTTTACTTAAAAGGAAACATTCCTTTATTTTTAAAAAGAAACAGAACTGCATTTAAATAATTTTGAAAATACAGTTGCCACACCCGGGAATCGAACCGACTAAAATCCGAAAAAATAGCATCTTGTACTTTTATGGCACTAATCAATAGGGTCAATCATAAGGATCAAATCTCTGCAAACATGATAAATTAAATTTAAAAAAAGCCATGAAATTTAAACCAAAACTTATTTTATTCGGACGAAAAATCGAGAATTGACTAATTGCATGCTCGAAATGAGCTCGATTTTCTTGGATGCACAAATTTATTCTTTTAAGGAATTCATTGTGAATAACTTTTAGTAGGGTGTTCTGGTGAATATTGAGAATTGTTTGCTACCAAAACTCACTCAAAATGAGTTTTTTTAAAAGAATAAATTTGTGTATCCATGAAAGTGAAGCTCATTTCCAGCAACTACTTAGTTAATTTGTTAGTTTTTTTCGTCCGAATAAAATAAGTTTAGGTTAAAATTTCATGGTTTTTGTTTAATTTAATTTACCATGTTTGCAGAGATTTGATCCCTATGATTGACTCTATCGATCAGTGCCATAAAAGTACAGGATGCTATTTTTTCGGATTTTAGTCGGTTCGATTCCCAGGTGAGGCAACGGAATTTTCAAAATTATTTAAATGCAGTTCTGTTTCTTTTTAAAAATAAAGGAACGTTTCCTTTAAGTAAAATTTGCTATCTTCAGTATTTAGAGTACTTTTCCTCCAGGTAGCATAATAAATTTCCACCCTGTATATCTCGATCTAATCTTAATGTCAATCTGTCAAAAATACATACGTCAAGTGTCCCCATTGATTGTCATTGAGATGAGATTGCGACTAAATTTGAATGTTTTCAAAAATAGAACTGGCGTTCTGTTGTCCTAAGGTCAAAAATTCGATGGCCGCTACTGATGGAACCAAACTCGTAGCTAAGTTCTGGCCAGAAGTTATAAAAGAAAAAGTCGAACGAATTATAGTGAGCTGTTAAGTTGGCAAGAACAACAGCAATTTACGTCGTAGTACTTCTTCTTAATTTCCTGCTTCTCAACATCGAATACGAGAAGACCGCGCTTGGCTGTCGAGGTCACGCAAGTATTCTTCGTGCGGGCCAGTCCCAACTTCTGAAAGCATTCCTGGTTGCCTTGCTTGGTTTTCTCGATTTTCCCGCTACTGTAACAAAATAACATTTAATTAACCATGTGAAAAAAGTATGATGTCCGAAATAGGTGTTGGGGTCAAAATTCGAGGCTGCTAGTGCTGCTACTAAGAAATTCCTAATGGAAAAACACAATTACACTTTTTGACAGATCTGGGAATCGAACCCAAAACTACCACGAGACACGGGGAGACTCCATGATATAAAAAACTTCGATAAACTGAAGGTACCTACTTAATTATAAAACAGTTTAATAATATACTCACTCGCATGTGATGCTATGCAACTCATTTTGGATGAAATAGTCAGGAGACGATTTGTCATCGTGGCTGTAGGCATACACCGTTTCCGTCTAAAAAGTAAAAAAAAAAATCAGCCACTATGTAAAAAAAAATGGTAAGTGCTTAGTTATGAGATAGGTACTTAAAGATGGTTTAGGTACATTGCAATAAAAAAAATATGAGAATATGAAATATTAATTTGACATAGATATTTCTATGTAAAATTTGACAGCTTAGGATTTGGATAAACACTTAAACTCACATATACCTACAAACAACCATCTGTAGGTCATAGAGATATTTCCATGCGGGAATCGAACCCGTGACGCAAATCGCTTCAAGCCAATGTGCCAACCGTGCCGTTTCATACCTTAAGAAATTTGTACACACATAACATAACATACCGGTCATCATGCCTTTTTTTTATAGACTGGAAATCATCAAGTAACTTCCCCCGCCCTGGGCGGGGCGGGAGGGAGTGTCAGACTTTTACTGACTAAAACCCGTCTATGTTCCTTCATGTGCCCTTTGCGTTCCAGGGGCGCGGTATCTCTTTCGAACAACCCGCAGGGTCATCACGCCTGTATTCCCCGAAGGATTAGGTAGAGATGTACCAATGTACACTCACAGTTCGCCGGTATGTTTGGGTCTCGTGTAATAGGGGACAAGCCTATTGTCATTAATCGGACACAATTCATAACTCCGAGCGGCTATTGAGAATTTCATAGAAAAACCCAATCAAAGTTTTTGCTCGACCCGGGAATCGAACCCAAGACCTTTAGCGTAGCAGTCGCGCTTGGCACCACTAGGCTAACGAGGCAGTTAAATAAAGTGGTGTAGGTAGATTAAGTGAATACAATTCATACCTTTTCTATAAAAGGACAGTTATGCGCGTCAGTATCATTCGCTTTCGTTATAATTCCATCTCCAATACGGTCGCCAAAGTTTTGCTAAAAAATAATAATAGAAGAGTTATTTTCATGTTCAATATTTCAAAAACTGTGTCAGAAATTAATAGTTAGGTTCGTACTGTGAAGGTTGTATGCCACTGAAAAGTCTAACTTTATCCAATTCTCAGCCAAATTCCATAATTAAAGGGATTCTAATTTTAAAATAATAGGCGATTGTTTTTTTTTTTTTTTTTTGGGCGGTTGTTGCCCCTGTTTTAAATGTGAGCACGCTATTTTATTATGAACCCATGAATAGTAGTTGTTTCCATTGAAGCACACACATACAACCAAACCTGGAATCTCGGTCATAAATAAAGTGACCACATTATCTACCTCAACAAGGCAAGGGAGATTGAATTTGGAATAGGATAGAAATATCAGCATTCAAATAGAAGTAAAGAGCGAGGTATTTTATGGGTCATTGTTCGATAGGTATGTAGAAAAATTACGGTGAAGCAATTTTCACCCTTACGCGGCAATAAGGTTAAAAAGTGTATTAAATGAATAACTTACTGTAACAAAGTAAGCTGACATGAGTTTCTTGGCCATCTGCTGCATTTCGTCGTATCCTTCTGGTTTAATGGTACAGAAGCCTTTGCCTTTACATTCATCAGGAATTTTCAGGGCAAGATCTGAAAAAAATGTAGTTATATTAAGTAAAAATTATATTAAGATAAAATGAAATATAAATATACCATCACGCCTGTATTCCCCGAAGGGTTAGGCAGAGGTGTACCAATGTACAACCACAGTTCGCCGGTATATTTAGGTCCCATGTAATAGGGGGCGAGCCTATTGCCATTAACCGGGCACAAATCCAAACTCCGAGCTGCTACTGAGAATTTCATAGAAAAACCCAATATAACACTTTTTGCTCGACCCGGGAATCGAACCCGGGACCCCTTGCACAGCAGTCGCACTTGCGACCACGAGACCAACGGGGCAGCTAAGATAAATAACATATATAAAATTATAAATTTCCAACCGGTCCTTTTGTCTATGACCTAGGAGGCCTATGACCAGTAGTGGACGTCCTAAGGCTGACCTTAGGACGTCCAACTGGTCATAGGCCTCCCCCATACCAATTTTACCACTTTTTTAAGTTCTTTTTTATTATCATCATCATATCAGTATGATGATGATAATAAAAAAGAACTTAAAAAAATTGGTAGGTAAGTGCGACTGACTACTAAACGAACTTAAGATAGAAAAAAACTAAAACAATAAATAACAAAATAACTCACCTTTATTCGGAGCGGCACTACAGATTGCCAAAAGGAGCGTCACCTGTTAATTAAAAAAATAAAACACGATTTAATAAAAATAGCTTGAAAAGTTTACCTATTGATAAATGCATTTCAATTGAAAAATAAATAGTTACCATCAGGGAAATTGATGTGAAAGTCGCCATTGTAATCAAAACAATTATTTGCGATTCAAATTTTTACTATTACAACACAGGCTATTAAAAGCACTATGAAATAATAAATGACAATTATTAATTTAATAATTGGATTATTGTTATGACTGCTTTGAATGCAGTTCTAAATAACGAATGAGGATTCATTGGTTTGGCGAGCTTTATATAGCTGTTATTTCGATCGATCATTTTCCTGTTAGCGCGGGAAAAGTAATTTATTAGTACAGACATCCCTAGAATCGTTGTGAACGCAAGTAGGCGTAGGAAATATTACGTATTTAATATTCCCTGTTACGTCAGTTTAATTATGACGGTGTTGTTTTACTGCATATTTTGATTACCTTTTATTAATTACGTAAGTATGTAAGCCTAGGTAGCTACATGCCAGCGAGAGGAATCAACAATGGGCCCATTGACTTTTCCTTATAGCCCTAAGGACTTGGGGGACCCTAAGGGCTCAAAGGGCTCGCAGGTCTCAGGGGCGCAAGGATTAATAAAGATGCTCTAGCCTAGGTAAGCACCTAGGCTAAAGCATCTTTATTGATATTCCAATTGACAGGTAGGTAGGTACTGAAAGTAGTTTGTACCTAGTTTATAGTTTACAGACTAAAATAAACACGGTTTTAAAAATAGAAAGTAACTACCTAAAAATTACTATAAAACAAAGAAATAACAGCTGTTTACATAAAATTACTGGTGACGCGCTACATAATACCAAAAAACCCATTTTTTTTATCTGACTTACCTAACAGTTTATTCCGGCTAATCGCCAAAACGGCTGGACCGTATTTCACGGGACTTTCACTGACAACAGCTGTTGATGTTATAAGGAATAACTTGAGCTTTTAATATAGAAAAAAAGTTTCCCCGAAAGAAAATAGCAACGCCGATCACCGACATTTAGGCAAACAAAATCGCAGGCATACCTAAACTATAGTAGGCAATAAATTATCAGCATCTCAACATGAATGAGATAGCTACATCATACAAATCATAATTCTTGGAAGTACTTGCGTTCGGCATTAGTGTTTCCCAGTGCCATCGGGTCAGGGGAAACCGACATTCATTGTACCAATTGGTATAAGTAGGTAGGTATGGTCAGCAATAAAAGTTGATTAACAAATTTTATTTTACATTATGTAAAAAAAAATGTAATTCTCCAGGCCGATTCCGGCCACGGCGGCTAACCTTAATGCAGACTAGCCACGTACGCAGGAGATATTATAGTGCACAAGTGTGTGCGCACAGGTGCACTCCCTCTTCCCTAACTCTCATAGCCCGATGGGACGGCAATCCGACACGACCGGAGGGAGATCAGGCGCAGGACCAACGGCTTTACGTGCTTTCCGAGGCACGGAGGTGTTACACCACCAACTTCCAAACTCCGGGCTGCTACTGAGAAATTCCTAATGGAAAAACCCAATAAAACTTTTTGCCCGACCTGGGAATCGAACCCGGGACCCCTTGCTCAGCAGTCGCCCTTGCGACCACGAAACCAACGGGGCAGCATTTTACATTATAATTTATGTAGGTCGTACAGTACACCCAGTTATCCGAACGCTCGAATTCGTTGCTGGCTAATTCTCAAATTTTCAACGTTAATATTATGTAAGTATATCAAATTTTAATAGATGGCACTATTTTCATGTAAAAACGTGTTGTTTTTGTTTCATCTTGTCCCACACTTTTCGAGTATCCGAACTAGTCTCGGTATCAATTAGTTCGGATAATCGAGGTTCCACTGTAGGTACTCTTGTTTGGAGGGAAGTATTAATTATGTTTTTCTTACTTCTCTGCTAATCTATTTTGAATAATTTCGTCGCGGGATCCAAGACAATTGAATCGTTTCTCTGTACTGGGAGGCGTTGAGCTTCAGTGCTTTCCTCGTTGCTTTTCTGGCGGTCACCACTATTGATTCTGGCTTACAGGAGTTGCAGTGATTTGGGAACGGTGTGGCGGGCTTGTCCCACAAAAAAATATCAATTAAATAGACACGAAACAACACAATTCAGAATATTAGACAATGCCTTAGAGTTCCTTAGAATTTCGTATTTCTTTTGATATTGTGCTCAATAATAAGGATAAAAAAATCTGAAATGTTAATTTACTCTTGTTGCTAACTGTACCTAGCATACCGCAAAGAATAAGATGGGACTTTTTTGGAGCAGAAATTCCCAGAACAATAAACATGTTATTGTGTGCTTTCTAGTGACATACTCGTAACGTAAATATTACCTAAATTATTTAATATTCTTTAAATAGTTTTAGCTATATTATTTATGTCACTGGAAAGAGCCTACATATATTTTTATATCGGATTTGAAATCATCGAAATGACTGACTTTTACTGTCTAAAACCCATCCATGCGGTATCTCTTTCGGACAACCCGCAGCCCCGGCAGGCATCGGCCCTGACTAGGCCCTCGACCGATTTGCTGACATCTCTTTAAGGTGCACGTGGAACACGAACGCGCCGTTGACACGGCTTGTCGTTATTTAGCGTACGGACGGTAAGCTACTCATTGCTCACTGTCAACAAACCCGCGTCTACAGCGGCCGGGAGTCGTCTCGCGGCTCCCGATGCCCGGAGCGTCTCCCGCGGCGGCTGGGACGAGAGGTTCTCCGTCTTTGACGTCCCGACCTACCTATAATAAAATCAAAACAACAAACAGGGAAAATAGCTACCTATAACTATCTACAAATTACAGTTTTGCATCTTCGTCGAACCATAGGAGGTAATACTATGGTCGTGATACTCAACACGAATCAATACATATCATCACGCTTGTATTCCCCGAAGGGTTACGCAGAGGTAATACTAAACAGAGGTAACCTACCTAGGTTGTATGTGCTACGGTGCACCTGTTTGGGCCGATAGGGCCACCATAGGGGCGGTACGACGTAAATTGTTTCAAAGCCAACGGTTAGCTTTAATATTTTTATGCAAAGCGTATAGGACCGTTAGTACTGAAGCACTACCAGTACTTGCAGGTGTACTTCCAGTCGATCTCGAGGTGCAGCGACGTGCTGCAATGTACTATTCCGCGCGAGAGACCATGGACGCAAACTTTCTAACTCAACGTGACCGTGCTAAGATCTCTAGATTATTTAAACCGCAGACTGATGTCTGGGAGGAACTTTTATCTGAATGGCAATGTAGGTGGGATAATTCCATCAAGGGCCGGCACCTCCATCAGTTCTTTCCTTCAGTTCGCGAACGGCTGGCCAGAACATGGCTGGAGGTGGACCACTGTGTTGCCCAATTTCTCACAGGTCATGGCAACTTTAAGAGTAAATTATTTTCTTTTAAGCTTGTTGCCTCTCCTTTGTGTCAATGTTCTACATCTGACTGTGAATATGAACAATCTGCTCATCACATCTTATGGGAGTGTATTCTTTGGCAGAATGAGCGAAATATTATGTTAGATAGTGTACAGGCTATATCCGGTGTTGTTTATTACGCAGACCTTGTAGAAACTAGAACTAATTTCCGTGCGTTCAAGCGTTTTTGCCATACCTATTACTGGAATCAAATGTAACAGTTCACATTAGGACCCATTAAGTTAATGATAATTGCAATCCGTGGTGCTTGGCAATCTGGGCTTCTCCCAGTTGTAAATAATCCCTTTGTGCCTATTGGCCTAATTCTGTTCTGTCTCCTGCTTGTTTGGAGGGAAGTGGAAATTATATTTTTCTTACTCCTCCGCTAATCTTTTCTGATTAATTTCGTTGCGGGATCCAAGACAGTTGAATCGCTTCTCTGGGACTCGTCGAGCTTCATTGCCTCGGCGCTTTTCTTGTGGTCGCCACTGTTGATTCTGGCTTACAGAAGTTGCAGTGGTTTGGGAACAGTGTGGCGGGCTTGTCCCAATAAAAAAATAAAAAAAATAAAAAATAAACAGAGGTGCAGGTACCTACAATAAATTGTACCTAACTCTAAAATATATTAAGTTCTTTTATATACCTACTACTTGACTGATATCGCTAAGCGACTGGTCGATTCTTCGCGTGACCAGAGGGCTGGCATTTTCTTGGGCCTAAGAATCAGCATTGCCATACAACGTGGCAATGCTGCCAGCCTTTTGGGCACTTGTCCCATTGACAGCGATGAGTTTTTTGATGCTCTATGACCCTCATTTTTTATTTTTATTAACTGTACATAGTTTGTAATTTAATTATTATTATTTAAGATAATTTTATGTCTATTTATAGTTAAATGAATAAAGTAGCACTTTTATAATATTTAGCTAGTGATCAGCTAGTATATTCTTTTTCTAATTTGGCTAAACTATAGTGTCCGTTTCTCAATACCTATATGAGGCCATATTAGTAGCAGTTTCTTCGTCATACAGACACACCCACGTTTCTAATACATACCGGTTTGAGCTGGTACCTAATGACGACGCATATTATAGTAAGTCCGCCATGCCCATACACAACAGGCCTGGTTTTTATCTGTGGAACCATAATCGCGCATTTGACGGACTCGTATAGTGTAGGGCCGGGGTTCCCAACCTTTTTCGGTTTAGAAATTTGGCGCCCTTGGGAGTGTCTGTCCGACTCTTACTTATTTTTGTTGAATATATATGAAGTTAGTAGCGGCACATAAAGGTGCCGCTACTAACGTGTGCCGTGTGTGGATGCGTTTACAAACATATAAACTCACATAACATAATTATATAAAAATAACCAGACTCTGAACAACTACCTGTAGGCCTCACAAATATTTGTTCCATGCGGGAATCGAACCATTTACCAAAATATCTAAGTACCGAAAAGGAATCATCAAACTCACCAGGAACCACTTTATCTTGCAACCCTTTGATGGCGAAAATAAAAATCCGATAAATAATAATTTTTCAAAAAAACGGTAATTTAAAAAACTAAAAAACCCGACTGCTATTCTTTAAAAATCCCTAAAACAAGATAAATTGTAGCAGTCGGGACCTATTCTAGAAATGGAGGATTAGTGAATTGAGAGCAAATACCTATATTACATTGCAGATGGTCCCGAATGGGTCCCGACTGCTACAATTTATCTTGTTTTAGGGATTTTTAAAGAATAGCAGTCGGGTTTTTTAGTTTTTTAAATTACCGTTTTTTATTTTTTATTATTATTTAGTATCACTCTTACAGTAAATACGAATCTACCGACACCTCTCAAGCTAAAATCCATCGAGCCGTTCAGCCTGCAGAGCGAGTCAAACATTTGAATTTGGCGCCAAAATCCGCCATTTTGTTTTTTTTTTTATATACCCAGTGTCACTCTCACAGTAAATACGAATCTAACGACACCTCTCAAGCTAAAATCCATCGAGCCGTTCAGCCTGCAGAGCGTGCCAAACAATTATACATACAAACATACATACATACATACTTACATACAAACATACCCTCGAAAAACATAACCCTCCTTCTGTCGCAGTCGGGTAAAAAATATGTTCCTACCTACCTGATTATCATCATCATATCAGCCTATACCCGTCCATTAATGACTGCTGTACGTAGGCCTCCCCCAAAGAGTGCCAACCATCCCGGCCCAGCTATGCTATTCTGAAATAGGCAAATCACTTCGAAAGTCATCTCGTTAGTCACGCTTGCTTCGCATTCCTATTGAAAAACGTCAAATTACTCACTCGTTAGAATACTTCCCACTTACGTCATCACGCGGAGGCGCTAGTGTGCCGAACTCACTTATTTTAAGATTACGAAACTAAAAACTCACCGCGAGAAGTGATTTCGCAAATGATCTTTTTAGAATAATAATAATCTACTGGTTATTATCCTGGTATGGGTTGTTCGTTAACCTACCTACCTAGTTCGAATACCTAAACAACATACTTTTTAATAAAACTACAGATAATACCTACGTACCTACATGTATGCCGTATATCTGTCACCGAAAAATAACAAGATCCGTAAGTTTATCAATTTACTAGGAAGTTTATAAACTTTCGTAAGATTCTAAACGGGAGATAAATTGTAATATTTTACGTCCACATTTTCGTAAATTGATAAACTTACTGAACTCACTCGTAAAATAATAAGTAAGCAGTAACCAAACGCTACGCGCGATCTGATTGGTTGGCTGTCACGTGCCACTTCTCCTTCCTCGCGGCCGCCAGCTGGACACAAGCATTGCCACTATGAACATTGACCAATCAGAGAGCAGTGTGTTATTTTACGTATTTCAAAGATCGTATATGTCGGCGCTGAGTAACAAAATTGTTACAAGAGTGCACGTGCGCAACGTGACGTAATCGCACCACTCTATGAGTCAGGCGAGGTGGGGACGAACAGTATAAAAGGCGGCGTGCCAGTCGGCTGACAACCACTCTTCGCCCGACGCTCGCCGTGAACGGACGTGCCGCTCCCCGCTCTGCGCCCTCACACGGTTGTCGTAAACGTTTCGTAGCGCTTGCCGTTACGTTTTCTGTAGTCGACAGACAGACTACGTTTTTGTGATTAGAAGCTGCCTTTATCAAGGCGGTGGATAATCGTGTAGATTCGTGGCCCCTTCTGGGTAAAAACCACAGTTTCGTGGTCCTCGGTGGAAACCTTGCGGTGCCAACGAAGCCGAGGGGGTGTTGCCCCAATCACACCCGCCGAACCCCTTCAGGGCGAGGCAGTCAATTGGAGTCGGGAGCTAGTGCCACGGCCTTGGGGGGTCTCCTAGTCGTGCCTAGTCTCTGGTTTCCTTCCACAGCTACACACCTAGTGTCGGTTGGGCGTGTCTACACCCTTCGCACTAGACTGGTCAGGGCCCCGTTCGCACAATAAGACTGGCGACGGGTTTACAAGCTTAGGGCACACCAGTAGGTACTCACCGCCCTGCCTACACCCGGCAGGGAGGCTACACACCCCCGGGCCCATCCACCCGGGGAGTTAGGTGTTAGGCAATTATGTTTTTATTCCTGGAGTAACGTATAGGTCTCCACTAATAATGGCGAACGCCAGGTTAGAAGCGTACATCAAGGATGTTATGCTGAAGGACCCGGAGATCGATGCCGCACATGGCAGAAACATCGCTGCGATCCTGCGCGAAGCCAAAGCCGAAACGTCGGCCGACGTCGAATTCAACATCGCAGATTTCTGCGACCTGCTCGAGAGCCCCGAGTCGCCGTCGCCTGCCGACAAAGGCATTCCTGCCTATTTACAGGTACTCCCGCCTAAGCCGACAAAGCCGTTCTCGGAAACCCCATGCGTTGTTTCCGAAACCTCTGTCGTTTCAGACACCATTGTTCCGGAACCCATTGTTTGCGAAACAATGGCCACTTCGCAGCTGCGCACCGCAGGTGCAACCCCGCATCAAGCACGCGATGAGTGCATGGACACATCTGTGCCCATTGATAGCGTCCCTCCCTCTCCCTCTAACCCGCCCTCCGACAACGAGGGAAGCAACTCTGCTTCCACCTCCTCCGACGACGACTATGAGGTCGTCGCTGGAAAGAGGAAGAAGAAGGGAAAGTCTTCCTCTCAAGCGTCAAAGGCCAAAAAAGCCGTGGCGTCTACCCCCTCCCCGACCCCCGCTACGCCCGCCGTATCTATCCCGGCGCCTAGCCGTCCCTCTAGCCCTCTTAGCGCTCCCCCCGCCTCCGCTCCAAAGAGGAAACTCAAGCCCCCGCCTCCCTTGTTCATTCAAGACAAGGCGAAATGGACTGAAGTGTCCAAGTGGTGTAACGATCGCAAGATCATCTACACCAATGCTCGCGCAACTCAGCAGGGCATTAAAGTCCAAGTCCCCACGTCCAATGACTTTAGGGAACTAACCAACCTCTTAAAGGTAAGGAACGTTTCGTTCCACACCTACTCCCTCCCCGAAGAGGCGCCCACCCGCGTGGTGATCAAGCGCATCCCGAAAGAGATCCCCGAGGAGGACATCTTAAATGACCTCCAAGCCCAGCGTGTCCCAGTCTCCGCTGTCCATCGCTTGCACAAAGCGAGAGGCGGCCCTGCCTTCGACACAGTCCTCGTAGTTTGTGACCCGACGGAGGGTCATCACCCGATTTTCAAAATCAAATCGGTCTGCTCCTTGTCTGGCATCTCGATCGAGAGGCCTTACAAGACGCACACGGTCGGGCAATGTCACCGTTGCCAACTGTACGGTCACGTACAGCGCAACTGCTTTGCGACCCCGAGATGCGTCAAGTGTCTGGGTGAGCACGGCACCGCCGACTGCCCCCGCCCGAAAGATCGCAACCTCTGCCCCGAACCACCCAGCTGCGTTCTCTGCGGCCAATCTGGCCACCCGGCCAACTACCGCGGGTGCCCTAAAGCACCCAAGTCCTCCTCTCCCAAGCTGACTAAGCGTGCAAACGCCCGTCAGCAAAGGGAAAGTCCCTCTGCTAGGATTCCCTCCGCCAAATTGCCGGAGCGCCTCAGCCCCCAGAGACCGTCCCCGTGGACCTCTCTGAACCACCAGAAGGCCTTCCCGGCCCTCGCTCCCGCTCAAGATGCGCCCATTCCGGCGCTGATGGCTACGCCCATCCCTGCGCCGGCTCTAGCCGCCAAACCGTCTCCTGCCCCTAAGGCCGCCGTACCCGCGCCCCAGGCCCCTCGCGCCCCCCGCACCCCCGCTCCCTTACCGTCCGCCCTCACCGACGACGCCGATGTCGTCGGTGCCTTCGGAGTAATCTCCGATGCGTGGGAAATCTACGCAAACCCCGACGCCATTCCCATGGCTAGGGAAATCATCGCCTGCGGGGCGGACATCACGGCCATCGGCCGCGTTTTCCTAAAGTACCCCGCGATCACTAACGCCCTCCGTAAAATCCACCGTAAATAATTTATTATGGATAGTAGGAACCCGTGTAGCACCAAACCCCGATCCCTCAAGTTAGGTTATTTCAACGCTAACGGCGTTAGAGACCAGCGTGATGAGATCGCTACCTTTCTCCGCGACCACCAACTAGACGTCCTCCTCTTACAGGAGACTTTTCTGAAGCCCCATCATCGGAACCCCAACATTGCGAACTATCGCTTAGTTCGCAATGACAGGACCCGGTGTCACATGGGCGGCACCCTCATTTATTACAGGAAGGAGCTGTACTGCGCACCTATGGACCCGCCTCCGCTGTCCCTCGTCGAGGTCTCAATCTGTAGACTCGGCATGACCGGTCATCAACCGATAACTTTAATTTCAGGTTACGTTTCACCCACGAGCCCGCCGGACCCCGTGCTCCTTAGAAACGACCTCTCCGCTCTCCTTGGCCTGAGTGACTCCGTGATATTAGCGGGCGATCTCAACGCCAAGCATCCCGCTTGGAACAGTAACAGGACCAATCCTAGAGGTAGAATCGTTTTCAACCTCTGTGACGCCCTGAACTTTGACGTCATCGCTCCGATGTCGCCTACTCACTTTCCGCACGACGTCGCCTGCTCTCCCGATATACTCGATATAGCGCTTCTCAAGAATGTAAACCTCCGTTTGCAATCTATAGAGGCGCTTTACGAGCTCGACTCGGATCACCGTCCCGTAATCATGGAGCTAGTCCCCCGCTCGGGTCCTTCCGACCCCAGCCGGCCCCCCCCGACCCAGGTAATAACCGACTGGAGGAAAGTAAGCGAAAGCTTAAAGTCCACCACGTCGCCTCACCTCGACTCTATTCCAGACCATATAGTGTCAGTTGCGGACACGACGGGCGCGATCGACTCGTTCACTGGTCACGTACAATCCGTCTTGAACGAATGTTCACGGGAGGTTCCGGCGATGAGCGATCATCGCTGGAAACTTCCGGACGATGTGCGCGACCTGGTGACCGAGAAGAACGCGGCTGTCCGTGCCTACAGCGTTTTCCCCTGCGCCGCGAACAAAGCCCACATGCGCATGTTACAGCGTGCTGTAACGGCCCGCATCGCTGAGCTGCGTTCCGCCCGCTGGGACAAGACGCTGAGCGAACTGGAACCCACTCACCAAGCCTTCTGGCAGCTGCAGAGAAGGCTTCGCTCCACGGATGAAGCCAGTATGCCGCCTCTCATCCGCCCCGACAAAAGCGTCGCTTTCGATAACGACGAAAAAGCCGAGGTTCTAGCCGATAGCCTAGAGGCTCAATGCTCCCCTAGTTCCCAACCTGTAGACCAAGCTCACCTCCTCAAGGTCGACGCTGAAGTCGAACGTAGGACCTCCCTCCCGCCCGTTGAGGACCCCGATGCTCCTCTGCCCCCCGTCACTCCGGACGAGGTGCACGACATCATTAAGAACCTCAAACCCCGGAAAGCGCCCGGATCCGACGGTATCACTAATAGGGTTTTTCGACTCCTCCCCGCCCCCCTCATTGTTCTCATGACCGCCATCTTCAATGGCGCCATGAGCAATAATATCTTTCCCCAATCGTGGAAGGAGGCCACCGTCATCGGCATCCCTAAACCGGGCAAGCCCAAGGCCGAGCCTTCGAGCTACCGCCCCATCAGTTTGCTCAATGTCCTCGGTAAGATCTACGAGAGACTTATTTATAAGCGACTCAAAGATTACGCCGAAGCAAAGAGCCTCATCCCCGACGAACAGTTCGGTTTCAGGACCCAGCACTACTGCGTCCAGCAAGTCCATCGCATCGTCGAACACACTAGTGTAGGTTTTCAGCGCGGCCTGTTCACGGGCGCGCTCTTCTTCGACATAGCGAAAGCTTTCGACAAAGTGTGGCACAACGGCTTAATATACAAGCTGTACCAACTCGGAGTGCCCGACCGTCTCGTGCTCATCTTACGGGACTTTCTGTCGAACCGCACCTTCCGCTATCGCATCGAGGGAGCTCTGTCCTCTCCCCACCCCATTCGCGCAGGAGTCCCCCAGGGCTCCGTCCTTTCTCCCCTCATCTTTACGCTGTTCACCAGCGATATTCCAAAGAGTAGGAAAGCCCAGCTGGCCCTGTTCGCCGACGACACGGCCATCTACTACACCGGCCTCAGTCCCGACGCTATCGCTCGCACTCTCCAGTCCTCCGCCAACGCCCTAGGCGCTTGGTTCCGGAAATGGAGAATCGAGGTCAACCCCGACAAGAGTCAAGCGGTCCTCTTTTCTAAACCGCGCTCTAGACCCCCCCCCCCCGCCCAGTCAGATCACCATGTATGGCAAGCCGATCCCTTGGGAGAAGCGAGCTAAATACCTAGGCGTGATTCTCGACAGTCACCTCACTTTCGCAGAGCACATAAGGACGGTGCGCTCTCGCGCCGCCTTCGCTCTCGGTAGACTCCACTCCATGATAAACCCGCGTAGCAAATTGTCACTCAAGTGCAAATTGCGCCTCTACACCGCGTGTATTCGTCCCATCATGACCTACGCTTGCGCAGTTTTCGCGCACGCGAAGCCCCACCATATCCATAGGATGCAGACCCTTCAGAACCGTTTCTTGCGAAAGGCCACTGGAGCCCCGTTTTATGTTCGCAATGAAAACCTTCACCTTGACCTTCGCATTCCCACGATCCAGCAGTTCATGAAACGCATCACTAAGCGTTTCTTTGACGCTGCTGAAATCCACCCCAACCCGTTGATCGTATCGGCCGCCCGATACACCCCCTCCCTCATCAGTAGGATCCGTAGACCGAGACATACCTTAACCGCCCCTGACGACGCCATTACCCTCCGCCAGGAGAGTAATAAGCGCACCAGTACAGTACACAAACACAGACCGCCATCGTTCCGCCCTCGCCGCCGAGGGCCGTCGCGAAATCCCCGTCCGATTCCTCCCGTCCCTTGCTCGAGCCAGCCCGCGAGCTGAGCCTGTAGCTTTAAATTCGTCCATAAATAATAAATAAATCGATCCAGCCTGTCCCTTTGCTGCCCTCTCCCAGCGACGCCCTAAGCCGAGGCCCGTACCCCGCAGGGGGTGCCCTTAGCGTGTAGTCGCTTAGTTTTTAAGTATATTTTGTAAGCCCTGGCTGGAGGCCTTAACCTCTAAGGCAACCACAGGAAAGCCCGGTTAAGCAGTACACAACCTCCTAGGTTGAACTGCGAGATGCCAATCCGAAAAAAAAAAAAAAAAAAAAAAAAAAAAACGGCTGACAACACTTTGACCGAGGCAGTCGCGACGTCAACATCTCATAATTGTGGTCTAAGCCACACCTGAGTCATTTGTGATTATTATTAATTATTATTAAAGTGATTTGTTAGATAGTTCATTAATTGTCATTTAATTACACAATAAATCAGTTTCAATTTTATTTCTGAAGTTTTCATTTAATAAATCATGTCTGACGAATATCGCCCGCCTTCACCGATTCTGCAGCAAAATCCGGTTCCACCCGAAATCAGAAGTGGGATGGACCTTGGGGCCTCTTCAGCTCCTTCCGCCCTTACGGAAGGTAGTAATACCTTCGGCAGCAACCAGGCTCTATCTGCATTGGCCGGTATCATTGAAAACCTAACGCGACAGCAACAAGCGAGCATGGAAGCCAATCGTGAATTTTTGGCAGGATTATTGAGCCAAGCTGTGGCACCTACAAACCGGCCAAGACTCAGCGATATTTATATCGCGACATTTGACCCTGATGGTGACGTACCAATACGAGAATGGTGCGAGCACGTGGACAGGGCAAAGAACCACTGGAAGATGACTGATTACGAAGTCTGTTCAAAAATTGCCGGCTTATTACAGGGCCGCGCCAAAACCCTTGGAGACACTTGGTTAGTAAAGTCACCAGTGTGGGCAGACATGAGACAAGCTTTGATGCAAACATTTGAACCCGAAGCACGATATTCAAATGACATAGTGAAATTGCGAAGCTTTCAATTTGATATGACGCATCCAGCTGAATCCATTACCAGAGCTTGGAACATCTGGAAACGAGTCGTCAATGGCGATAAAGACAAAGACGCTGTGGAAGCCGTAATTGGCTGCGTAGACAATGAGTTCCTTAGATTGCGTCTGTTGTCTAGTAAATGCTCATCAGTCCCTGAATTAATTTCAGTAGCAGCTACGATTAAACAGCGTGAACCCCGACAGGGTGAACCCCCTGCGAAAAGACCGAGATTGAGAAACAACAGAGACAACACTACGCTTTGTTTTAAATGTGGAAAACCTGGACATATACAGGCACACTGTGACAAAGATAAGGAGAAGACCAGTGGTATTAAGCCATTGCTGAATACTACTAATACAAACGAACCTTTAAACCGAACAGAACGCCCTAAACCCAAGTGTAATTACTGCGATAAAATTGGTCATACCGAATCGACTTGCTTCAAAAAAATGGGAGATGAAGCCGAAAAGGTTAATTTGATGAGAGAACAAGAAGACATATTAACACCGATGACTGTTAACATAAATAATCACAGATTTACAGCTTTCTATGATAGTGGCGCGGCACGTTCCTTAATAAGACGTTCGATCAGTCAATCTATACCTGGAAATCGTGAAGATTGTGCGTTAATGCTAAAAGGCATTGGTTGCGAAAGCATTCCAATTCTGTCCTGCCAAAGGATCAACGTAACGTGTGACATAAATGGCATATTTGTAGAAGTTGCCTTTCATATTGTAGAAGACCACGAAATGCCTTGTGATCTTTTAATAGGAGCCGAAATAGTGAAGGGTACAGGTTTGAGCATACTCATCACTGAAATTGGTGCTACTG
The DNA here is from genome assembly GCA_932526535.1 of Caradrina clavipalpis. Lineage (NCBI taxonomy): Eukaryota > Metazoa > Arthropoda > Insecta > Lepidoptera > Noctuidae > Caradrina > Caradrina clavipalpis. Next base: position 2,826,406 of record OW052096.1, read on the forward strand.
TGATGAGACAATCAACCATACTGAATATTGAGGCAACAAAGGATCCATTCAACTATTTGGATACTGATTTGACCAATGCGGATGAAATATGCGAATTGAAAAAGGTATTATTAAAATATAACGAGACATTTGCTACAGGTATTCCGAAAAAACAAGTGACTACGGGAAGTTTAGATATTCAGTTAAAAGATCCGAATAAAATAGTGTCTAGAAGACCTTATCGAATGGCTCCAGCAGAACGACAAAAGTTAAAGGACATAATTAATGAATTAATGGTTAATGGAATTGTAAAAGAAAGTACATCAAATTATGCCAGCCCTGTGATACTCGTTAAGAAAAAAAATGGGGAAGATCGAATGTGCACCGACTACCGTGAGTTGAACAAAAATACTGTCTCTATCAAGTTCCCACTTCCGATAATTTCTGATCAGATCGACCGATTATCGGACGCAACCTATTTTATAAGTCTAGATATGGCCCAGGGGTTTTACCAAATTCCAATTAACAAAGAATCTGTACCAAAAACTGCCTTCATTACACCTGATGGCTTATACGAATATGTAAGAATGCCGTTCGGACTCATGAATGCGCCAGCTGTGTTTCAGCGCGCCATAATGACTGCATTACGACCTCTACTCAATAACATCTTGGTGTATATGGATGATGTGTTGATAAAGTGCACAACATTCACCGAAGGATTACAGATACTGGACAAGGTTTTGGCGGCCTTAACCGAGGCTGGATTTACCATAAATGCAAAAAAGTGCACATTTTTCAAAACGACAATCGAGTACCTTGGAAATCTTATCACAAAGGGTACTGTTCGACCGAGCCCAAGGAAGGTCGAGGCATTGGAAAAATCAGCAGTACCTACAAACGTAAAACAAGTACGTCAATTCTGTGGCCTGGCTGGTTACTTCAGGCGTTTTATACCTTCTTTCTCAGAACGTTTGAGTCCACTTTACAACCTCACAAAGAAGGACGCTAAATTTCAATGGACTGCAGAATGTGAAAGCGTCAGACTCGATATCATTCGTCGACTAACTTCAACACCCGTTCTAACCATATTTAAAGAAGGACTTCCTATTGAACTGCATACAGACGCCAGTAGCGCAGGGTTGGGTGCCGTTCTCATTCAAATACAACATGGCCGACAGCTAGTCATTGCTTATATGAGTATGAGGACTACTAACCCTGAAAGCCACTACCACTCTTACGAGCTAGAAACGCTTGCTATAGTGAGAGCGGTAAAACATTTCCGACAATATCTTTATGGCAGATCTTTTACAATCGTTACTGACTGCAACGCTATAAAATCGTCGTCAACCAAACATGAACTCCTACCCAGGATCCATAGATGGTGGTCTTTTCTCCAGCATTATGACTTTAAGATAGAATATCGCCAAGGAAGCCGAATGAAACACGCAGATTTCTTTAGCCGTAATCCTATAACGTGCATTAATTTGGCACAAAATGTCGATACGTGGTTAAAGATAGAGCAAAGGCGTGATGTAGAATTAGCCAAAATTATAAAGAAGTTGGAACACAACGACGAAATAAGTGAGTACCGCATGAATGATTTTGTATTAGAACACTACCACAATGATAAAGAACCAGGATGTAAAAAGTGGAAAAAAGTGGTCCCTAAATCATACCAATGGAGCATTATTAATGCCTATCATACTGCGCTAAAACATTTTGGATGGGAGAAGACCCTCAGTAAAATTCGAGAAAACTATTGGTTTGCCGAAATGTCCACAACAGTAAGGAAGTTTGTAGATAATTGCGTAATATGTAAAACTAGTAAAAGCTCTACCGGACCCAAACAAGTAGAAATGTACCCCATCAAGAAGAACCCCATTCCTTTCGATACTATCCACATAGACATGACTGGCCATCTTACTAGAAGGAACAACAAGCACGAATATGTTGTCGTTATTATAGACGCTTACACTAAGTTTTTGACCTTAACATATGCAACTGATAAAACTGCCAACTCAATGTTACGAGCACTAAAACATGTTGTTTCTCTATTTGGAGCTCCAAGACAAATAATAAGTGACCAGGATACTGCTTTTAAAGCCGAATTTGAAGATTTTTGTAGAAATCACAACATCCACCAGCACTTCATAGCCCCAGGGGTTAGTCGAGCAAATGGACAGGTGGAGCGTATGATGGCGGTTGTAAAAAATGGGTTAACTATCATTCGCAATTATGAAACTCAAGACTGGAAGAGAGGGTTGGAAGCTCTTCAGTTAGCAATTAACTGTACCAAAAGCAAAACAACAAATATTAGTCCAATAAAAGCTCTCACCGGCAGACAATGCGCCGTACCACCAGAATTAGTAAACTTGATTGACGAAGAAGAAGAAACTGTTAGTCGAACTCAACTCGACAGTTACATGCAAAAGAAAATAGACACAAGAGGAAAAGAAGACAAGGCTAGATTTGATAAAAGTAAAGCCAAAGTAAAAAGATTCCAAAAGGGTGACATCGTTTTATTTCAGACTAACCCTAGATCTCAAATAGGACTTGACCTAAAGTACCCGGATGCTTATATTATTTGGAAAATATTGCCGAACGATCGTTACCAAGTAAAAAAGATAACAGGACGCGGACGTCCAAAGAAAGTAGCTCATGACCAACTGCGGCTTGCACCCAATCCAAACGAAGGCGTAATTCAGGATTCCGTGTCGGCGCAAGATGAACCTACTATGACATCAGAATCAAATGAGATTCAGATGACCATTCCCGACGATCCGGTTCAACTTCAGGAGGAAATAGGACAGTAAGGTAATCTTCAGTATACTAGAACTTCAATACAGTAATTGCATGGTTTTTCATGAGTAACGTAAGTTGAGGACAGGGGCCTCCTTACTTTTGTATAAAGTGACGTAAGTTGAGGACAGGGGCCTCCTTACTTTTGTGTAATGTGACGTAAGTTGAGGACAGGGGCCTCCTTACTTTTGTATAATGTGATGTAAGTTGAGGACAGTGGCCTCCTTACTTTTGTATAATGTGATGTAAGTTGAGGACAGGGGCCTCCTTACTTTTGTATAATGTGACATGAGTTGAGTATGAGAGCCTCCTTACATAACCCAATGTGACACAATAGTTGAACCTGAAAGTGTTCGCATTTTTTAAGGTCGAGGGCGACCTTATTGCAGAATGGCCGTGTCGGCGCTGAGTAACAAAATTGTTACAAGAGTGCACGTGCGCAACGTGACGTAATCGCACCACTCTATGAGTCAGGCGAGGTGGGGACGAACAGTATAAAAGGCGGCGTGCCAGTCGGCTGACAACACTTTGACCGAGGCAGTCGCGACGTCAACATCTCATAATTGTGGTCTAAGCCACACCTGAGTCATTTGTGATTATTATTAATTATTATTAAAGTGATTTGTTAGATAGTTCATTAATTGTCATTTAATTACACAATAAATCAGTTTCAATTTTATTTCTGAAGTTTTCATTTAATAAATCATGTCTGACGAATATCGCCCGCCTTCACCGATTCTGCAGCAAAATCCGGTTCCACCCGAAATATATTTAAAAGAGTTTCTGTGATTGGTCGAACCATATAAAATCTTACGAATAGATATTCGTTAGTTTATAAATTTACCGTATGACGTCGGAAATTGATAAATTTACGAAAATGTGGACGTAAAATATTACAATTTATCTCCCGTTTAGAATCTTACGAAAGTTTATAAACTTCCTAGTAAATTGATAAAAGTTTATCAATTTACTAGGAAGTTTATAAACTTTAAACTTTAAAGATCCGTAAGTACGGATCTTGTTATTTTCCGGTGACATATCCATATATGACGCTAAATACTTCTTGTAATACGTAAGTACCTACTTCCTTCCTTATTACGTAAGCAAAGCTGTTAATATGATTCGGCAATAATGTTATTAATTATTATAAAATAATTAAAAGGAGAAGGCTAATCTTGGGCCCAGCAGTTAACTAGTTGAAATGGGTCTTAAAAAATTGTTTTTTTTTTCTAATGGTAATCACAAAATACTGTAGCATGTTTCTATCTAGGAAGCGAGAAAACTTAAAAAATGATATGGAATAAAAAATCGATTAAATACATGCCTTCATTCTTAGTAATTGATAGTGAATAATTCGGTAAAATCACAAAATATGTATGAAATTCGAGTGAAAATTGTTTTGTGGAATCGATACATAGCGAATGGAGTTTCTTTAATTTTCTTTGGTCAGCAACACTGGTCACCGAGTGACAGACAGCCAGAAAAAAACCGGCTGTCGTTCGTTTTATTTCGTTCTGAGTGTGTACGTATTTCCCATGTTTTTTTACACAATACTTGATTCCTGGATAGCCGAATTTCTCCAAATTTTCAGTGAGGTCTTGTTATTATGTCCTCTTTCAAATGAGATTAGTTTGATTGAGTTAACACCTGGGCCCAGGTTACTATGGAGCCCTATCCTTCTCCTTTTCAGTTTATCCTTCTTCATTATCCGCTTGTAGTTGACGACAATTATAATATCTACGCGTAATAATTTCAGGAAATTACTGGTTAAAATCATATTATTATATTTTCCCCTAACAACAAATTAAATTAAAATTCACAAAAACCGGAAAAACCGTTTCAATTTGAACCTTATGTTTTATGGTGTAAAGCATACCAAGAATTTATGTGCGGTGGTTTTTATATGAAACAATGGAGTCCCTATTATATGGCTTATTAGGCAGGGGGTTAATCCCACTACTTCATTTATTTTCCAGTCTTTTAAATTTAGCTTTGGTAGGTAGGTACCTAATTTGTGGTGGAATACGGGGAATCCTCTATTGGCGACCTCATTTGGCGAAGTACCTTCTACCATCCATCATAAACAGCTACGCTATTATAAAATAGGCAAATCACTTCGAAAGTCATCTCGCAAGTCGTCTCGCTAATCACGCTTGCTTCGCAGAATACCAAATCCTAAGTATTAAAAAACGTCGAAATACCACTCTATAATAATATAATACTTCTCACTTAGGGCCTTATCACACTTGCGAATTGCGAGCGTGTTTTCTATACAAATATCTGACGCGGCCACAGCAAAATACGCTCGCGAACCGCTAGTGTGATAAGGCCCTTGCGTCATCGCGCAGTTGCGCTAGTGCGTCGAACTCACTCATTTTAAGAATACGAAACTAAAATGTTACCGCGGATTCAGAAGTGATTTCGTAAATGAACTTTTAGAATAGCATTACAGAGGTCGGAATTAGGTAGAGTTATTTATGTACTTGCATCGAAATGTTGACATTATTATGGATGTTCCCGGGATTTCCCGGCAATAGACAAAATCTAGTAGGTACCTACATTTCGTTAAACGGTGAGTGCTCCGCATTGACGCTATTGTTTTCTTTTGTTCTAACAAGCTATGTTTTGCGAACTACAAATGTGGCAACATCGTGCGTGTGCGCATTGGAACTTTGCAACTTCGGACATCCAATGTCGGATGGTTTAAATTGTGTAAAAGTAAATATTTTTTGTTAATTTTATAACATATCATGGAATTTTTCTGCTCTTAAAAAAGCATATCTCGGGATTTGAGGTATATCCACTTTCTTCTTTCGCTGTATGAAATCAGTGTAGGTAAGTACATAAATAACTATCTATATAATTCCGACCTCTGATCATAAACTATGCGACCAATTAAATCACCATACAATTAAATCTATCTATTGAAATCTATTCTCGAAACTTTTTTTATAATAGACTAGCGAACTGCCCGCGTCTTCTCCCGCGTTACGTCTTTCCGCCCTAGAAATAATAAAAATAGGTATAAAAATGGATACCATACTTCCGAACTCCATCCTTAAAAACTAACATATATAATGAGAACCTACTTTTCTTTTTGAAGTCGGTTATAAATAATGCTATAAAAATTCGTTCAGGGGCAGTAATGTCTATAATTGAATCATTATTTCAATACTAGCCTTTTGCCCGTACCGTGTCGACGGCGCGTTCGTGTTCCACGCGTGCCTCAAAGAGATGTCAGCAAACTTGGATGGGGCCACTGAGGGCCGATGCCTGCCGGGGCTGCGGGTTGTTCGAAAGAGATACCGCGCCCCCGGAACGCAAAGGGCACATGAAGGAACATAGACGGGTTTTAGTCGGTAAAAGTCTGACACTCCCTCCCGCCCCGCCCAGGGCCCGCATTTGATGATTTCCCGTCTTAAAAAAAAAAGCTTTCTGCCCGTGTCAAATTAGATTTATTATCCCATGAGAACCGGACATTCTTACGAGTGTCCTGTATTATTCCACACTACAATCTACCTTAGTGCCAAATTTCAAGGAAGTAGGATTGAGAAATACTCGGCTATCCTTACTTGGCTTCAATTATTGAGTTCCATTATCAGACAACTGAGGTTTTGACCTCACTTGTTCAACCACCGAACATTTACCTAGTGTGAATTATAACTTGATTGTTTAATTATTTGCACTAATTATTTGCATATAATAGAGTAGACTAAGATAAGACTGTCCAGTTCAGACTGCCTTGTTAGCTTAGTGGTTCTAAGCGCGACTGCTACGCTGGAGATCTTAGGTTCGATTCCCAGGTCGAGCAGTGTTGTTGGGTAAATTAAGAAAAAGACATTGATAGTTGTCTGGTGTCGAACCACGACCTTATGCATGAGAGCGGTATCTTGACCATTGGGTCAGCACGACATAGTTCTATTATACAATTAAAGAAATCGATTAGATTGAAATCGAATTAACATATAAAGGAATAGAATAAAACGCAATTAGTTTTCACCATAAACTAAATTAAATAAATATTTCATTTATCAAATTTTATTTATGCCATTTTGAGCCTTATTTTACAATTTACAAGTCATGTTTTACATTGGCGACTCAACAACGTGATACAAAAAAATAAATAGCTTAAGCTTCTGCGTTTTTAAGCCGCCAATGAGTATTATTACAAAATAACTCTTTTCTTGCCAATTTATTAATCTTATGAAGGTTAAGATAGAATAAAGTGATAGGTAAAGGGAAAACTATTTACTTAATTTCGTTTATTTTCCATTAAAAGTAGAACCAAAATAATATAACTCTTCAAATTCATCATAACTTGTGTCAATTGTAGCATTAGAAGTCAACTAATTCATCTAGATTTTCGAGCAATTTTATTCATTTGAATATGAACTGAAACACATCACCAATAGAGTTGAAAAATGTATGCAAAACTATGGACTTGCACGCAATTACGCAATTTTGAACTCTATTACTGATCATTTTTAGTTCATTATCAAATAACAGTAACAATGCTCAAGTATATCGCTAGTGTCTGCGCTAGCCGTAATGTAACAAACAAAACAATGTTGCAACACACCACTGGTTACATTACACGTTGCACAAGTCACTACCCTGAATTAAATTGCACATTAATCCGAATAAATATGCTAGTATGGACAGAATTTCCGTTTTGAAAAACGGATACTTTTAAAATGAAGGGAATAATACCAAAAAGTATGATAAGCTTCAATAAAATATAACGATCAAGTTTATTGTCTGTTTTATGCGTATCGTGTTCGTTAGAACTTTTAAAATCATTTTTTGTACTCGAATAATTTCGTTTTATTTATTACCATAAATGGCTGAAAAAAACTCAGAGATATTTGTGGAATCTTAAATTCACAGCATATTTTTAATCAAATCCACGTTCTTTTAATACGAGGCGGTACGAATTTTTGCTTTTGCTAAAACCTTTCTAATTGGTACTATTAATTGACTAAGCTATGTGTGCTGCTTTCTGTAATCTACTTTGGTGGAAAAAAACATTGAGCATCTAACAAATATACAACATAAAAATAAATAATCATTATTATAAAAAAGACACACCGTTCCTAGCAACATTAGACTCCAACGGGCTTGCGATTGTGTAAAAATAATTGTTTTATTTCACCCAAAACCTCATTCTCAAATAAAGTCCACTTCATACAAAATAGATGTTACTAAGATATGTGCATTATCTCATATAAATAAATCTCGCTTTAACAATTAATAATTGAGATTATAAATAAATAACATTTATCTCGAATTGAACTATGTACTAAGTTCATTAATTAATGTCATTTAGGATAAAGGTCTTCGGGAATTGGAAAAAACGATTAAAAATCCTAACAAAATTAAGCTAATTTATCTGATTGTGTCCGCTTGGCCATTATATTATTTTAATAGGAATATTTCATCTAGTATAAGTGCACTTGATACTAAGAAAAAATGAGGTTATTGTGTTGTATGAAAGAGTAAAATGGAACTAAAACTTGAAAAAGTTAAACAATCATAGTTGAAAAGTGAAAGTCTGAAGACAAGCTACGATAGTCAAGAATCAGTCAATAAAACTCATTGAAATCAAACAATATAAGTCGTACAATCGTCTCGTTAAAAGCTTTATTATCTATCATCACTAACATTTCAACAAGCAGACACAATCACATTAGACATACGTACACCTTATTATACCGATTATTCGCTAAACTTCACCAAAATTCGTGTGAGTAGTTTCTTTGGCATGTTTCTGTGCCTCGACGTAGCCGGTAATTAACTTGTCACACACATTACACCGGAGGGTGAACTTGTTGACGTCGGTGAACTGTCGGGAGGACTTCGCTTCGTGTGCCAACTGCTCAGCTTCATGAAATATCTCCATGTCTTCAGCTGGGAATATCGTTTGGATACCACCCTGTGGGATAATGTTTTACGTAAATGAGTCTCTGTGAAACTGGGTGTAAGAGCAACATCATTGAACTATATTTCTTATAAAAGTTTATAATGAATTAAAGGCGTGTTTTTATTGGTCGTTTGAGCTCGCATTCGAGGTGGGGGAGATTTCTGTTCACGCATCACCATCACATCGCATCGCATGTTCTGATTTCTGATCACCATGATGATGATGCATGCTATAGGCACCGCATGCTGTACAATCGTTTTAAGTCGATATATGGCGAGATATGGCGTACGGCAGATTTCTGTTTTTTTTACACCAACTAATGAATTTCATTGGTTGTTAGGCAGCGTGCGGGGAATACCCGCATGCTGTGTATCGACCGAGATAACATAGATACACTTTCATTAATCGATACCCCGTATTCGGGGATTCCCCAACTGCTGTAAAACGACTGATTTAAGGACTAATGAAAATGCGCCTTAAGCTTAGGCACCAGACGAAATACAACATAGTAAAGCTGTTTAATAACATCCTCCTGCTGTGGGGAGGTTAGCGACTTTATTGTTCACAAGAATTATCACATTAGTTTGTGAGATAAGAATCTCAGTCGCAATCCATAGGAACCTAGATTCTAGACTGTTTGAGAATTTTCTGAGGACTTATATACCATCCGCCTGTATTCCCCGAAGGGTTAGGCAGAGGTGTACCAATTTACACCCATAGTTCGCCTGTATATTTAGGTCCCATGTAATAGGGGGCGAGCCTATTGCCACTAACCGGGAACCAATCCAAACTCTGCTACTGAGAATTTTATAGAAAAACCCAATAACACTTTTTGCTCGACCTGGGATTTGAACCCAGGACCTCTAGCATAGCAGTCGTAAAATACTCAGTTGTTTTTAATATAAATAAAAGTGTACTCACATCAACCTGTTCCAAGTATAAGGGATCATAGTGCACACCATCAAATAATAAGAATACTCTTTGTCCATAGTTCTTGTCTTCACCGAATCTATTTATAATTGCGTTCAATGTGTCTACAACAGCCATCTCAAGCCCATAGAAACGAGATAGGATTGCTACCTGGAATTGAAAGGTTATTTATGTATTAGTCTAAGTAATTAATCAACACAAAATAGTAAATTAATCAACTGCAAATATTTGCTCGAGTTCGCCAATTCTTGCATGGACAAATATTTGTATGGCTGTCATACTTTTTCTATTTGGAGTTGTTCAGGTTCTAGTTGATTGTGTTTGTCAGAATGTTGTGTATAAAATAGAACTACATTCATAAAAAATATTCATTATTCAAAAAATATTCTTAAAAATACTATTTGTTGGTAAGCACATCACTATGTCTCCACTGAATTTGAAATTTCAGCATGCAAGTGCTTCTCTTAACATCATTTTTGTATGAATTCAAGAATTTGGGAAACATGGACAGACAAACAATAGTTATTAATAAATTACTCACATAAGTACAAACATCTAACTGTGCGTTTTTCTTTAAACAAAGGTTTGCAAAGTATTTGCATAAGGTCATAAAAAATAATTCTTTATCACTCTAATAACTTTTTATGCATTTATAAGTCAAGATGAGTCACATCAAAATTGCCAGTAATGTTCAATAATATATACAGAAACTATATTTTTATTGTAATATTTCATTGCATGAGCAATATGAATAAATTATGAAACAACAAAGTTTATTACAATTTTATTGAAAGGTTTATATGATTCATGCCTTTATTTTTTTAGAATATCAATATTTATGAAAGATAATTTTAATTTATCTTTCAACAACATGACAATAATATTGATTGTAATATCAGAGACCCTTAGAATTTTTTCTTTTGTATCAAAAGTAGTTTTTTTTATTCTAAATTTCGTTGGATAGCGAGTTGATGTTAAGTGGTCACTGCTGCCTATAGACATCTGCAATATCAGAGGCCTTGCAAATCTGTTGCAATCCCAGAGATAATGTTGAAATTTCTCATGTGCTTATAATTTCATGGGCACCCATACCCTTTATACCGAAACACAGCAGGGCTGCTTTACGGCAGAAATGGGTATGGTGGTAGTACTTCTCAGTACAAGCTCCTTGACAAAGAGCTCTACTACTACTGTTTAGTAACGAAATATTATCTTAGCTCTTTGTTTATTTCCTTTGTTATTTTTTTGTTATCTGTGGTTTTTTTTCTTGGGCAACTGTTCTGTGTTCATACTATTTATTCACTTATAGTAAAACTAGCTTTTGCCCGCGACTTCGTCCGCTTCAAATTTTATATATCACCCCACGGGAACCGTAAATTTTTTCGGGATAAAAAGTATCGTATATGTTATTCCACACATTCACAATCTATCGCTGTGCTAAATTTCATCCAGATCCGTCCAGCCGTTTGAGCGTGGTTACGTGGTTAGGTTTTTGGTTACTGATCTGTTCCCGTGGCAAATAGCGCGATGTTATGTAGCCTTTAATCTGTCATTCTTTTTTTTTTAACACGGGAAATCATCAAATAACTTCCCCCGCCCTTAGTGTCAGACTTTTACTGACTAAAACCCGTCTATGTTCCTTCATGTGCCCTTTGCGTTCCGGGGGCGCGGTATCTCTTTCGAACAACCCGCAGCCGGCAGGCAATCTGTTATTCTGAGGTATAAGCTACGGAATCTCTCGCAGAGTCATTATTTTGGTGCGAAGTTATTTTAAAACTGTGATATCTCCTAAGATATTAATTGAAATTAAATGATGTAAAGGGCAATTTTGTTCAAAATTAAACACTTGTGATGAATAACGCATTTATGTTGATAAGGATTAATACTATATTTATAAAAACACCTTCGCAAATAATGCATTATTTTAAAACAAATTTTCTGGCCATAAAAATGGCTATAGTGAGTCAACCTTAAATGTTAGGCATGTACTACCGCGGACTTTTTTTTAGTATATTTTAAGAGGAACAATTCTTTCACACATTATTTTTGCGTAACTTAAACCGTTTACGCAGCGCACGCAACGAAAGCCCTCAAAAGGTTGGTTTTTTCCCCCGTTTTTGCCACATTTTTACTGATTGCTCCGCTCCAATTGGTCGTAGCGTGATGTTATATAGCCTATAACCTTTCTCGATAAATGGGCTATCCAACACAAAAAGATTTTTTTAAATCGGACCGGTAGTTCCTGAGATTAGCGCGTTCAAACAAACAAACAAACTCTCCAGCTTTATAATATTAGTATAGATTGCTGCTAAGGGAGAAATAGTCTTAGTATTATATTTATATTTATTTATTATTTATATTTATTTAGTTAAGTTGCATGTAAAATAATGTTTATTTAACATTATGTTTACCTATCCACGAGAACCAACTGCCGACAAATTGCTTTGCAGTTTGGCAGATGTTATATTAAGTTTATGTGATGTATTGTTTTGAATTAAATAAATATAAAAAAACGTACCTCTATAGCACCACCCCATGAACTTGGCTGTTGGATCCACACACAGTAGTCAGCGTTAGGTTTACCGAGTACGGCTTCATTGTAAGTATCTACGTCGCTAGCTACCTCCATCGCAATTATCTCACGCATTAGAGTATGTACTGAAGTGTCTACATTTCCGTTTAAAACAAAACCTGAAACATTGTAAAACATTTATATATTAAAGTGACATTTTTAATTATTCCCAGACGTACTAGCTCGGCACGGAATTCAGCATGTTTTATAGGTGCTAGTTACCTTCATGGTACATAACCAAAAATGTATGAGGTTATGTTTGTAAATTAGTTTTATAAATTACTAATATTAAATACTACATTTTTCAATTACGAAATCAAATTATTCATTCTTAAGATATGATTTTTAAAGTAACCAAGATTTTTCCAAATCAACTTTTTATATTGTCGCAAATATAACTACTAAAGTATGGGAACACTGAATGATAAATTAGGTGTACTTCTACAAGAATAAACCAATCATAACTCAAAAGAGATCATATTTTGAATATTTAACACTGAATAATTCTAAATCTACCCTAAGAAAAAGTTTGGGATATGCATTGAACTGTAACAGATTAGGCACATTGAATTAGTTATAGATGTAATAAATTAAATTATCGATGGATCAAGAGTTAATTAATTTCAGTAGATCTAGTCCTAAGATATCACACAATTTTTAATACAAACTTCTTTACCATAAATTGTAAACAACCATGAAATTAACATAATATTTGCTGATAGACATAATGCTGTGGAATCTTGTTTTTAAAGCAAGTCCCTTGTTTGAACTAAGGAATGCCATTATCTAATATGATTATGAGACTACCAATAGTTTTACACAAATGCTGTAAGAAGAGGCTAGATTGATCGTTAAACTTTTATGATTCATTGTTCACATAACAGTGGCTAATTAAATGCACACATCTAAATTTAGATACCAACTGTGCATTTGCATTCTGCAGTCTAAAAATGCCTCTTCAACAAAACTAGGCATGAATGTCTCCAACACAACAATGACAGAAACAAATAAATTAAGCACTAAGTACTTTGTCATTCAGAAATCTTTGAAAAACTTACCTATACTAGTAAATAAACATGAATTATCAGATGGGACCACTTTCTTCATTAAAATTCCTGGTCTAATGGGTACTAGTGTTTCGTGTGACGCAATACCGTTTTCTTGTGGCTTGCACTCTGGAACCTTGCTCGGACCGGTCGCGACTGCTGGCTTCTCCTCGACTATCAGAGTCTCACCAGTTTTCAAACCGATGTCACTGAGTTTCTGACTGTCGTTGCTAATGTCCAGTGGCTTCGGAGGGTACCCACACAGTACACTCACTCTCTCGGCGCTCACGTCTGATATACTCGATAAAAACATCTTCAATTCGCCCACGGTGCTATCAGAGGTCAAATCTTTAAGTATTTGTTGACCATTTTTACTTTTAACTTTAAACGCTAACGCAGTCATTATAACAAAATAAACGCTCCGTAAGTAATCCAATACGTGTTCAGTTAAGTTTGTCGTAATTAGGTCAAAAAGACGCTACTAAAGATGAAATAAATAAATTACTAGATTTGACTTTTTCTTTTTTAAATGACAAAACAACAAGATGACGTTTGGAATGTTGCCATGGTGAAGTTTTAATTCATTATAGATAATATATATTATAATTATTTTCGTTAATTCGGTAAGAGACGGTTAATTGGAAGTGAGTATTATTGGAAGTTAGTATTATTTTATGTTAGTATTAAAACGTTGTATGATCAAACCTTGATCATAAGGAAAAAATGCCCCAACTGTCGTATGATCAACATATGATCATAAGAGGACAATTGGGAGGTTTATTGAGAATGTTCTAGAGCGGCCGAGGGGTTAATTTGATAGTTAGTTCAAACCTATGAAGTCTCAGGTATTTCATAAAATTCTGAACAGTAGTGAATTGTGTTATTTCATGTCTTTTAAAACCTATGCCTCCTATTGAAGCCTATGTTTATAGTTTTAAAAAAATGAAACGAACGGTCTGGTGGTTTTGCATTTATATACTTTCACGAGTTCACGACCTTCTAGCAGTACATAGCAACAATTTTGTAAGTAGTCATATTAATTTAATTAATTAAAATAAGTAAGTAATTTACAAGAAGTTCTTTTATAAAATGATTGGATAAGAAGGTTTAACTTTTATGTCCCTAAGTTATCTTTTCTATTTTTAAATTTTATGCTTAGTTCAAACGGACACCGAATATTCCATCACTTACTGGGTGTATTGGGAATTGAGTAGCATAATATTATCTTGGCTGCTACTAAGAGCTTACTCCTCCATTTGTTTTGGGCCCTAGCAAGGAACGCTTCGAATAGACCTGGGCAAAGCTCACCTGTGTTCCTCCTATTAACATCGGGATCAGCCGGAGATGGAAGCAAATCAAAAATAGCTCGTTAGTTATTGTTATTCGGTGCGGGTCGAAAGTACTGCTACTAGAATATTGATAACCGGCTAAGTGACTATTTGTTTCAACCTTTTCTTATTTGCAGCAGGGTAGTTCTTCTAAGGAACCAGTTTCGTTGCTGAATCGTACCCGATTCTCGGTCTAAGAGCATTCAGGGGTAAGGGGAAATAATCAAACAATTTTACATACATTTCATTGCGTTTTAATAAAAATAACATTCCTACGTATAAATATTCATAACTAAGTTACAAAACACTAGCCTATTTTTACTATATTATATGGCATTAACAGTAACTAAGTATCCCATATTGGCACAATTATAAAATTAATTATAATAACATTGTAAACGACTTTTAATATGTACCTACGTTTGACATTATTTTTTCATTTCATAAAAAAAATCTTTGTAATCTGTGTTTTTAATATTACAAATAAGTCATAGATAGAGAATGAATAAGTACAAAAAAATGTAAATCAAATACAAAGTTTCTCTATTTCAATGTAAAGAATAAAAATGTATAAAGCCATAACACAAAAAAAGTAAAAAAAAATGGTAGTTAAATAATATTAAGTAAACTGTTGTTTTTACGAAATCTCATTTATGTAAAAATTGCAAATTAATTAATGAATATTTTAATTTATTTCATGTTCATTCTTATTACTAAATCATTTCTAAAAGTATTTGGTGTCATGTACTTACATTTGATAAAAACGAGTATTGGTATCTGACTGCCAAAATAGACAAAACGCCTACTTTAAAATAATTAGTAAAATGCTTATCTACTAGTATACAATATACACAGTAAATGTATTCAAATATTGATATGAATTGAACACCTATTATAAAATAACTTTATACATCTTAAATTAGCTCTTAAATTTATATATTGTCTCGAATTCTAACACTAATATTTATAATTATAAATGCATGTAAATGGCAAAATGATGTGCGTTTGTCTAATTTTATTAACTGTTATAATAGTTATTGAAAATACGTAGTAAAACGGATAAATAATAATAAAATATATTATTATTTTATCACTTTGACTAATGAGAGCTATGAACATTTCTTTGGTAATAGGCTGCTATGATAATATTATTGATAATAAGTAACATCACTTATTTGTATATATTACGTGATTCACACATTTCTCGTACGAGTATTGTGATGGTAACCACTATTTTAAGTAATAGACCTAATTAGACTAGGAATATTAATTTATTTACATTTTTTATTCAGTCGTAAAAAATAACATTCAGATAGTGTTTTAATCGCAACTATTTAAGAACAGCTGACCGCAATTCACTACATTAAACAGATTTTAATATGCTTTAACACAAACTTACTACCTAACTATTTTATTTTAAACTGCATAAAAATTGTACTCAAATTAAATTATGGCAACTACAATTAAATTCCTAAACGTCAGCATTAACACTGGCAACACTGCACTAGTTCAACATCAGTGTTACCAGATTACAAAAACTGAAAACCGTAAAACCGATTAGATCCGGCTATTGCGGTGCGGTCGGCGGTGTCGCGGATGTCGGGGTAGCGGCCAGCGTCACGTGGGGCGACGCACGAACCGCGGCATGGACGCTCGCAAGCCCCTCCTGCCGACGACTAAAGGGGGCATCCTCTCATCTTCTTCCTCGTCGTATTCTGCGCCTTCTGCACTGTCCTCTTCACTCCACACTGGCTTGACCATCTGGTATGAGGCTGAGAAGCCCTTGAAGACTAAGGAATCGTCTGTCCGGAATCTAATGAGTAGGGCTTCAGATGTAGATACTATTTCAGGCGGCATCTGAAATAAGAAAGATGTACTAATTAAAGATTGTGTTACAATCCCGTACTTCTTGTTACTATAAAGTCCACAGCGTGGTTCCCCAATGCCTATCTCTAATTCAGCCTTTTAATCTTCAAATAAATGGAATTTATTACCTTAGTTCCACAGAAGGTACCATAGTTCCCTCCACTGCCATCCAAACCTCCGAACACTTGAACGTAGTCATAATGACAGTTGGCTTCAGGCTCCAACTCGAAGGTCAAGAAGGTCAGCTTTACGAAGTGGTTTCTGGGAGCTTCGATGTTCCAGTCACAGTTAGCTCTGGATTCGTATGCGTTGTCGCCGTAACGAGCGTGTGAGTACAGATGCTGGACCGCTTCGGTTGCTCCTAGGTAACCGCCACAGGCTAAGGGTAAAGATAAGAAAATATTTTTTAAGTCGGATGTTTTCTCACATACATTTTTAGATAAAAAATGGAGGGGTTTCCCTAAGGTTATTAAAAGCTACTTGAAGCTAAAAATAAAATATTTTTGCCTAGCGGTCTCAGTTTTGAATAGCTCAAATCACAATACGCTTGGCGCAGTGCCCGAGTGAATGCCTGCTGCGCTGTGAGTCGCGGGTTCCATTCCTGCACGGAACAATATTTGTTAGCTCTAGTTATTTGTTCTGGGCCTGCTGTTAGTGTATGTGAATTATAAGTTTGTGAATGCACCCACGATACAGAAAAAATGAGTTGAAAAAAATCTGAATCAAAATAAAGATCTCAAAAGGGGTTTGGTATAAAAAAAGAATAAATAAACCACTCACCAGTAGAATGATTAGCCAAGAACCCGCTCCTCTGCACGGAGCCATCAGATTTGAACACCACGTACATTTGGTTCTGCGACGCGACGATCGGATGAGGCAGTCTGTTACCGCAGAACAGACCAAGGGTCTTCTCGTCTGCTGATGCTCCGTCGTATATTGTCACGTAGTCGTATGCGCATTCCTGAGGAAGACAATGATGGATTGATATTTTATGTCATCATCATGGTTAGTCTTCATTATGTACAGACAAAAAAATGTCTAAATCCTTCTTTTCTTTGATATAAAGTTTGTCATCGTCTATATACTAATATTATAAAGCTGAAGAGTTTGTTTAAACGCGCTATTCTCAGAACCTGCTGATATGATTTGAAAAAATCCTTTTGCGTTTAATAGACCAATAATCGCGGAAGGTTACGGCCTATTATATCGTCACGCTATGATACACGGGAGCGGAGCAAACACCAAAGACGTACTAATTTTACTTCTAACTAGTACTAACTTTTTTGTTAGGTTATGAAACTGCCTATTATCTTATGGTTATGCTTGGGGCAGAATTTTAAAGCTTTGACTGAAAAAAATAAGTTTACGCTGATATAATATAACTGTATAACATTAAATATAAATCCCAGGATGAATGACTTACTGGATGTGGTTCTAATTCAAACTTCTGGAAAATCAGCTTGATTCGGTGTCCAGGTGTTGTGGAGAATTGCCAGACGCAGTCCTTCCGTGGTGGGTATGTGGCAGGGTAATTTGGACTGTGGAATGCATGTACACAATATTATTAACTTTAAATTAAACTACCCAGAATTTAAAACTCAGGGTTCCCCAAATAGCATAGGGATTGGCGTTATAAGAAGAATATTTTCTACAAAAATTCTAGGATAATGAGGTGATTCTATAATATCTAGAGACAGAACAGTTGGTCATCGAGATTACCAAGATATATAAATATATATATATAAATATAAATATTATATCCAGATCGTAGCGAAAATACATGGACCCGTTTGGTACCCAGTGTGATTGCGGATTAGACAACGTCCCACATATTGTCCATTCACCTGCACCCTTCACGATCTGATGAGCGCCTCCTTTGCGGCAATAAACATGGCTATTTACTTGGCCCATGTGGTATAAATAATTATAAACGTATCATCGGTTCGAAAAGAAGAAGCGAAAAAATTTCTTTCGATATAATTTTTGTTGAGTAAGAAGTCTTATTACCTGAATATGGTGCCGTGTGGCTGCGTGACGTCATGCTTGCAGCCTCCCTCCTTGCAGTCGTGCGTGTTGGGGTGCAGCGTGAAGCCGCTGTAGCACGCACACTCGTAGCCGCCGAGCGTGTTGCGACACTCGTGTTGGCAGCCGCCATTGTTCTCGGCGCACTCGTCCACATCTATGTAGTACGCGGCGGCAAAGCCCGAGCGGTGGACTGAGCCGTCGGATGTGAACTGGGGATAGAAAAGGCGGTTTTGTAGGAAAAGATTTCTTTGACGTGCAAATAATAGGATTATGTGGTTGTAACCCGTGTGTTGTCATCTATCGCACCACATGTAAATTACAACTGACGTTTCCTAAGTTCTCATCATTTTGAATGCAACCATTCGGTCGGAGGATCCTCCCTTTTCCATGAAGGATGAGGAATTTCCCGCCTTGTTCCTCAAACTTCTTAACCACTTTTCGAAAGTTTTTATTCACGTTTTCGTTGGATCCTAACGGTTCGCCATAATGTTCTCTTCCTTTCATTCACAAAATACTTATTTTGGACGTGACTTCCATAATAACTCCATAATACCTGAACTCTAAGCACGGATCCATCAGACGTCACAGGCGGTGGCAGTGCAGAGCCGCAGAACACCCCATGTCTCCGCAGGACATCGGCTCCCAGCTTCGAGTGGACCGTCACGCTGTCGTACTCGCACTCCTGGAAATACATAAACTTTCCGTGGTGACTATTAGCAGTACCTTTGCTTTTGGAAGGGGGCTATTGTGGAAGAAGACT
The DNA here is from genome assembly GCA_932526535.1 of Caradrina clavipalpis. Classification (NCBI taxonomy): domain Eukaryota; kingdom Metazoa; phylum Arthropoda; class Insecta; order Lepidoptera; family Noctuidae; genus Caradrina; species Caradrina clavipalpis. The sequence goes on from OW052096.1 coordinate 2,845,631, forward strand.
GTGATTAGCTAAAGATGTGACATGATTGTAGAACTAATTCTTATGGCTTATTGGTTAAGATTTCGAAGACTAGTCGCCAGTTGTATGCTACAGCTACTGCTACAGTTACTGTGATTGGATGACTGAATTATCAACAACCAATGGTAGCACGAACAATTGGGTAGATTATACCACTACGTACTTTTTATGAACTGTGAAAACGCCTTTCCTCCATAGATTTTATATGACAATATTAAACTATGACGTCACTTATATGTCATCTCAATTCACTAACTATTAATGATATCGAACCAACAATAAAACGATTCTTATAGTTATTTAAACTTTAAAAAAAAATGATTTTTAAAGGAAAGTTGTGCCTTGGAATTTTTGGTTTGTGGTGTCATCTACCCAATTGGGTATTTGTTAAATGAATTTGTGATGTTGCAGTTGATTTTCTATTACGTAACGGGGAGTAAATGGGGTAGAAATTGTCAAAAAAATATTTAGAATAGGAAGAAAATTTTAAATGTATTGGAATCATATGAACCTACCACCTAATGTGTATAGAAATGTTTTTTTGTAGGTTTCTAACCTGTTGATACATATTATTTCCTTCCAAATCGAAGTGCGTGAAGTTCAGCGTGATTCTGTGCTGTGGTGGGGCTACTATCTCCCACAGGCAGTTCTTCGAAGGCGGGTACAGATCAGGGAATGATGGAGATGTGATGGTCCCGTTTGGCGCGTATAGGGAGCCACCGCAAGCATCTAGTGATGAGAAAGTACGTTTATGTGTAAAATATTTAGTTACTCTAAATGTCAGGAGTATTTTCTATACTCGAGAAATTAGTCAAGATTTTGGAATTATTAAAATTCGAGAATAAAGATATTTATCAATAAACTTGGGTCTAATAAAAAATATGGTGTTTTAGCGTCTGTCAATACCGTCGAAAATCACCTTAAGAAAACTGTTGCACCCTACCCCTCACAAATAGGGTTCAACACAGTTATTTGCATTATATTTTTTTTTAATATGGTGTTTTGGTATCTGTCAATACCATCAAATACAACCATAGAATCACTGAATAGAATCTGGATTTGTCCAAAGTGACTGTGTTGCACCCTTTTCATCGCAAAGAGGGTGTAACACAGTAACATTGCACCCTATTTCCAAGTAATAGTTTTAAAGTTTGTCTACTTACTTTCACACTTCTTTCCATCAGAATGCAGCTCGTATCCGATATCACAAGCGCACTCATATCCTCCCAGTGTATTAACACAAGAGTGACTACACCCATGCTCTATAGAGGCACACTCGTCGAACTCCTTCATGAAGGTCGCTGAGAACCCGGCCTTCTGGACGGTGCTGTCCGACTCGAAGATGACCAGCAACTTGTTGGATGTAGACCTGAAATGATGAAGGTATTGAACATTGATCTGGATTAAGTAGGTAATTGTAAGGTAGTCGGACGACTTGGTTAAGACCGCAGGAAGATGCCGGATGCAGGCCGGTCCCAACAGGTCCTTTTGGAAATCTCTGGGGGAGACCTATGTCCGGCAGTAAACAACCTACGGATGATATTATGATGATGGCGAAGTAATTGAATCAGCTTTAGTGGATTTTTGGGAATATCATGTCATACTATTTGCACTATTGGCCCCTCCAAAATTTACAATAGCGACTAAGGGGTAACGTTTACAGTGCAGCAATATGCTCGCGCAGATGTAAATTTGATAAACGATAATGAACTAAATCACCTATGAAATAGAGGTTACATTCGCGAGAAAATGGGGTTATCCTTCTCAAAACGGGGGATTTTTTTTTGGTCAAAAAAATCAACGTACCTGATATCAGGAGGTATCTTGTGTCCGCAGAACATGCCGATGAGAGGGCTGTCCACGGAGTCTCCATCTCTGACCTTCACCTTGTCGTATGAACAAGTGTCGTGGTTCTCCACCTCGAACGAGTGGAATCGAAGAGCTACTTGATAATCCTGAAAGAAATAAACTTCTTCATTGGGTACTTATTAGTTAATGGTAATGGTTGTAAAAAGACACGAATGAACCTGATTTTTTCTTCCCATAATTGCGATCTCTTCTGGACTTGGGAACCTTCTGGTTACAGAGATAATTAAGGTCAAAGTTACAACGTTTTTATGAAGATAAGTTTTAAATGATTCAAATGATTTAAATGAACATTTAATAGTTACTCTGATCTTTTTACTGTAGCATGTTTTGTGCGCGTTACATTTCGCACTACATCATGTCTTTTCACACCAAAAATAAAAGTCGTTTTCACGTAGTTACACTCCGTACTCACTTATTAGCGACATCCTTGGAACAATAAGGGCCTGTTTCACCACCTCTAAATAGTAATTACTTTCACCATTATTAAAAAATGGACCACAATAAGAAGTATGAATTAATCAAGTACTTAATTTAATTAAAACTTATTGGAAGGTGGTGAAATAGACCTTTAAAAGTACGAAAAATTGGCATAGATACTTAATTAATTTAAAATTAAATTACATAATATTTACCTGAGGTACCGAAAGTCTCCAAATACAAAGTTTATTGGGTTGATAGTCATCAGGATAGTTCGGTGACTCCAAGTGACCTGTGCTGTCCACTTCTATGTCCCCACCACACACAGCTAGAAAATAATGTTAATTGAGTTAAACGCTGAATATTTGCATATTCTAAACTTGGATTACAGCGTCTAATCACAATGGAGACTATGTATGTACGCAGGGAAAAAGGTCATATTTTTTTCAGCACACACACTCAGTTGTGCATCATAATGCACAAGTGTCTGCATTTTCACAGATGAACTCAATTTTCTCTCACTCTCATAGCCCGATGGCGCGGCAACTAGATGCAATCGGGGTAAGATCAGGCGTAGGATCAACGGTTTTATGTACTTTTAAAGGCACGGAGGTGTCACACCAATATTACTCTGGTGTTTCTTGGGGGTAGGCAGAAGACGCAGAACGCCACCTGCTGCGATTCTTAATACTACTTTCGCTTCTTCCACGTTCATATATCTGGTCATGCAAGCACGCCGGTTTCGTCTCCTACTTACCTTCATAAAACGCCCTGAATCCTTTATGAGGTTTCGGTCGTGGTCCAGGCTGGTACACTACAGTCAGTCTTGAGCCTGTAGACCTCATCATGGGACCCTTCCCGGAGCCACAAATCCGGCCAAGCACTGGAGCGTCCGGCATATAGCCATCCCTCACTTCCACCCATTCTGAACGGCACTCTTCTGATTTGTGAATGTCAATTTCTGTAAGAAAAATCTTTTATATAAACACTAGCTTTTGAGCGCGACTTCGTCCGTGATTTCTTATGGATCCAATTTTTTTTTTCTCGAAGATAACGTAGGGATAGCTAGCCAAAGAATTTCCAAAACTGGATCCACGATCTTGGTTACCACGTTCAAACAAATAAACAAAGAAAATGTTCAGCTTTGAAATAGAGATAGATTTATTCGATCTATTATTTAGATTTCGATTTTCGATTTCGATTTCGATTAGATCTTTGAGATAGATTTGTCACAAATCAAGGTAAAGGTTTCGATTTTTCCATCAAACCAGTTTTTGTATTAAGATCTTTAGCGAAATCAGAATAAGGTCCGAAATAGAAGAACTATAAGGAAATATGTCCTATGCTTTGAACATTATTGAATGTGAGACAAGGTAAAATAATTGAGCAAATTGTGTTACGCTAAAAGGATTATAATATGTAAACAGCGCACCAACTTAAAATTATTTTATGTGCTACTAGTAAACTGCTTGCGACTTCGTTTCGCGTGGCTTTATTCACCCACCATAAGTTTTTTGCCCGCTCGTCTTTGGTTAATGCTACGCTCCCGTGAGTCCTAGCGTGATGTTATATAGCCTATGTTACTCAGGAATAATGTAGCTATCTATTGGTGAAAAAATGGTTAAAATCGGTCCAGTAGTTTCGGAGCCTATTCGATAAACAAACAAGCAAAAAAATCTTTCCTCTTTATAATATTAGTTTAGGTGTAAACTTAATAATGTAGCAAATTTTATTACGTTAAAAGCATCTTACGTAAACTACTCACTTTTAAATGATTGTATGTACTACCTACTACGGCAAACTACAATATGCAAATTGAATTTCCGCACCACAATAAAAATAACACGATGCAAAATACAAAACCTTTTTCGTGCCAAATTCGAAACTGACGCTTGTTCGAGACACTTGCTTAAACAATAGTCGACAAATTCGACTCACTGATTCAATTAAAACTGTATTCATAACCAATTTATTTCTATATTCAAGCCCATAAATTAATGTGTACAACCGCAATCGTAAACTTTGGTTGTCGTGACCAGTAGAAATTTACGATTTCGCAACCTTAAACGACCAGTATTTGTTGACATCTGAGTTTCCTTCATTAGTTAGTTTTGTTCAGGTAATAAGAGGAGGGTGTGGAGAAAGGAGGTCTTGTTATGTTGGGAAGATCGCGTTGAACAGGATTTTAGGACTGGCCACTGGAATTGAAGTGGAATCTTATTGCTTTTGATGGCCTTATTCTGAGATTAGTTTAGGACTTTTGACGAAGTTTTCAAGGAAATTAAACTATTTTTAGGTTGGTAGTTGAAACGCTCAAGACAGTCCCCTTATTATTTTTGTTAGTTAATTAAGGCCTATTCAGACCTAAGCGGTATTCGCTACCGTCTGCGGCAGAGAAAACCCAGTGGGTATGCGGTAATATTACTGTTCAGACCTAAGCGATATTCGCTAAAGTTCGTAACCCGCGCGGTATGTACCTCTACCCATGGCGGCAGCGAATATCGCTCAGGTCACTCTAGCCGCGGTACTTGATACTAAATATCTGAGCGAAACCCGCGCGGTATGTACCTCTACCCACAGCGGCAGCGAATATCGCTCAGGTTTGAATAGGCCTTTAAGTCTAGTTAGTATACGGGGTTGAAGGGAGATCGTAAGGAGACCTTTTACCATTTACTTAGTACCTACATGATTCTAGACCCCCGTTATTTAAAAAACAGTTCCATACATTTTGATCGTGTAGGTGTTGCACTTTTTACGGAATGCCGATTTTGTAAATAACTATAGAAAAACCTATTATATTTATTTTATTGACCGTTACAAATGGACAAGTCGACACAGGAGTGAAAGATGAAACTAAAAACACACATTTTGAAATCAAAGATATATACTTGATAGACTGTTTCAATCAGTTGAAAGTAAAAGCATTCGTTCCTTATTTACATTTATTTGAAATCTTTGGTGCGTTTCATCAGGGTAATAGGTAAACAATTTTGCTCTTATTACTCTGTAAACGTAATATTTCAACCGTATTTCACCGATACAAACAAATTCAAATTTATTAGCTTCAGACCATGACTTCGCTCGCGCGGTTTTATTCAGCCGTATTGACTTATGTCTCTGGTTACTGCTTCGCTCCTGTGGGTCGTAGCTTGATGTTAAAGAGCCTATGCTATTCCTCATGAATCTAGCTATCATATCACACAATTATTTTTCTAATCTGACTAGTAGTTTCAGAGATTAGCGCGTTCAAACAAACAAACAAAAATTCTTCAGTTTTATTTTATTCATACTTTCATAGGTTTATTTAGCTTTATACATGCGCACGGTAGCCATTGAAAAATCCATCCATCGATCAGACAGAAGTGCTACATTCCTTACTTCTTTACGACACGTAAAAAAATAAACCAAGGCCAATAATTATAGTAACTATTACTCGACTGGAGTTCCTGTGTTTCGGCTCCAGAACGATGTAAAAGTAACTGTGTACTTCTATCGATTGACTATAAGGTTCCTTTTACATGTTTCAAACGGTTTGATGTTACGATGTTTGGCAACCGAACGAATATTAAAGTTGCAGGATATTGGCCCGACGCTAGTTGACTTAGTGTGTATCGAAATAGAACCGTGTCAACAATTTTGGCGGATTCAGAGAATTCATTTCTTTTGACGAGTCTAGGGCTAATTGGTTTTTTAAGGGTACTCTTAGTAATAGAGTCTTGTTGTTAAGAGTCAGTCATCCGCTATCAGTCCGTCAGTTCGCCAGTGGGCTGTATCTCATGAACCGTATTACTCTATAGCCGGTTTAACAACAAATAATCATCATCATCATATCCACTTCTGGACATAGTCCTCCCCCAAAGATTACCAAAAGAACCAGTTGGAAGTGGCCTGCATCTAGCGTTTTCCTGCGGTCTTAATCAGGTCGATAAAAAATTAAAAAAATTAAAAGGGGTATGAAAGAAACATTACTCGATAGCTAATGTAGTAATAAGCTGTTTATTTCAAGACAAATCAATTACTTTTAACATTAATGTAAAAATGATTCCGCAATACTTTTCTTCTGCCTCAAAAATTAAAACACTGTTTTCGTCTATAATATTCTTAATAATTCGCAAAACAGCCACATTCGGTAACTAATATTGGCGTCTTGGCGTAATAAGTAGAAGCTTCGACCTCCGTCAATTTTCATTTGGACCCAACCTTCTGGCTGATGAAGCGAGCAATCAATCAGCTAGCCAGTTCATCAGGTAATTGCTGACCAAATATCCAAGGCGAAATATGTGTATGTCATACATACACATCTCTATAGAATATAGACACACTTTCGCTTAGTGCTATTGGGATTTTCCATGAAATTCTCAGTAGCAGCTTAGTTAGGATTGATGCTTGGTTAATGGCAATAGGCTCGCCTTTGCCTAACCCTTCGGGGATTACAGGCGTGATGGTATGTTATGTTAGGCATATGCGTTCGTATGTTTTTTCCAAGTTTAATCTTGGATATCTCGAGCCTTATCTGTATCAGAAGAGGCCTTTGCCTAGCAGTGGGACAATAATAGGCTGGTATTATTATTACATATTTGCTCTTTTTTATATTAAAGAGAAAGATTCAAACTTAACTGCCCCGTTGGTCTCGTGGTCGCAAGTGCGACTGCTGTGCAAGGGGTCCCGGGTTCGATTCCCAGGTCGAGCAAAAAGTGTTATTGGGTTTTTCTATGAAATTCTCAGTAGCAGCTTGGAGTTTGGATTTGTGCCCGGTTAATGGCAATATCCTCGCCCCCTATTACATGGGACCTAAATATACCGGCGAACTGTGGGTGTACATTGGTAAACCTCTGCCTAACCCTTCGGGGAATACAGGCGTGATGGTATATATATACATACATATTTAACCCCCCATAAAAAAACCCTTTGAAAAATGCGCAACGAAAAGTCATACTATAAAGTTTTCTTATTCCATGGCCGACAGGACGATTCTAACCCGTAACCCGCTCGGTCCAATTCGAGCCACAATAAATCTCAAGTCTCGCCTTTGTTTTGCTGTATTTGTCACTTCTCCACACGTAATGGATGGTTTTTGTGACTCTACGTCTGCCATATATACCTTTACATTAAAATTAAAGGGTTCGGGGTACAGTTAGAAGGTTTTATTGACGTTTATTTGAAAACTTTTGTTATAAATTAAACTTTAAGACACATTATAAATTATACTTTGAGATCCGAATGTAGTGGGACGCATTCGGATCTTGGGGGGGGGAGGGGGGGGGGGGGAGGGGTCTATTCATCAGTGTGTATCAGACAGATGAATGCAAGATTTTTTCTATCATTATTTAAAAAAACTTTGCCCCCACACTAGGAATTTCTTCCGTATTGTGCATGCGTTTTCAGACATACAAACTCACATACATAAACAGCTAGACCTGTAGGCCATAAAAAAATTGTTTCACACAAGAATCGAACCCGCGACACGTAGCGCAGCAGCCAATTGCTCAGCCACTGTGCCAACCGTGTCGTCAAACCTTTCTTGCAAACATGTAAGGTTAGGTGTATTTTTTAAAGGTGTAGGTATAGTCTAACCGCAATTTGTCTGAATAAATCTGAATCTCCGCTGCCCAGCTATCCTCTCTCCGCTAACTATCGGGTGATAATATAGGGTGGGTTGAAAGGAGTTAGACATTTTGAGGTTTTCCACAGGCTGCAAATGTTTTCTTAGGATCTGTTTTTATCTACGTAAGTGGGAAACGCTCTTTAAAGGTCCTGTACCTTTGGTCAGAGGTAATCCTTGGAAGTACCTACCTACTGACCAGATTACAAAACAACATTCACTGATAGAAAGCTGTAGGTAGTAGGTACCTATTGCTGAGTGTCAACTATACTAATATTAAAAAGTGGGAATATTATTTTGTTTGTTTGTAATGAATAAGCTCCGAAACTACTGAACCGATTTTAACCATTTTTTCACCAATAAATAGCTACATTAGGCAGTGGTCCGACCGCCGACGATGAACGAGAAACGAGTAGAACTAGAAACTATAAAAGAGTTGGCGATCAGCGGGTAGCGAGTGTGTAAGTTTCGATAGTTTTGTCGCCGGGCTATAAGGAATATCTCAGGAGCCTTAGAAACATAAGCTAAACATCACGCTAAGACTCACAGGAGCGGAGCATTAACTAAAGGTGTAACTAATGGCGGGTGAAATAAGCCACGCGGGCGAAGTCACAGGCAGTTCGCTAGTAGTATAAACAGGTATACTTGACTTTTATGAGGGCAAAGTCGCGGGTAGAAGCTAGCGCAATTGTAGACCGTTCGCACCTCATTATAATAAGCTCTACTACACCCAAAATTATATCAACACGAAATCAAACGGCAACGCAGTGTAAATTTCAATTAGTCAATTAATTGTTACGCATTCACTGCATTTACAACTAATAACATTCGCATGAATAAACTGAAAATTGAATATTAAATCATTGAGTTGTAAATATCAATTAATTAGTATGCAATTATGTGTATTCACTAAAGCACATTGTTTTAATTGTAACAGCCTGGTTGTATTGCGTATTGTTTAACACACTCGGTCCACGATTTCACTATTATTATTAGACACAAGCTTCTGCCCGCGAATTCCATTCGTTTTTTCCATTCACATAAAATTACGTCGTTGGTTACTGTATCGCTCACGTGGGTTGTAGCGTGATGTTATATAGCCTATAATATTCTTCATGGATCTAGCTATCATACCATACAATTATTTTTACAATTCGTCTCTTAGTTCTAAACATTAGCATGATAAACAGACACACAAACAAACAAATATTATAAATTAGCTTTATAAATTACCTTTATTATATTAGACAAGATACGTAATTTTAGCGTTGCTGAAATTTTAAGAATACGTAGAGGAATTAATACCAGCCTATTGAACGTAACTGAATAACGCACCTTTAGTACCTGACCTGAAAACGGCCATTTAAGTTGGCAAGTACGCATATATCTTAACCACATATTTCTCTATCTTCCTTCATCCCAGCCATGCTTAAATGACTTAGGTCTGGCGTGTTTGGTTTTTCGGTTCATAAATAGAACCAACTTTTTTCTCCCGCCAACATGTCGTCATATGTTGGCGAAAGAAAAAAGTTGACTCATAAAAAAAAACATGTACTCCAATCAAAACATTAGAAAAATAGCGTTATAAGACACATACATACCATCACGCCTGTATTCCTCGAATGGTTAGGTAAAGGTGTATCAATGTACACCCACAGTTCGCCAGTATGTTTAGGTACCGTGTAATAGGGGGCGGGCCTATTGCTATTAACCGGGCACGAATCTTAATTCCGAGCTGTTGCTGAGTGTTTCATAGAAAGACCTAATAACACTTTGCTCGACCTGGGAATCGAACCCAAGACCTCTAGCGTAGCAGTCGCGCTTACGAGGCAGTTACAAAGCGTTACAATGCTATCGTTATTTTAATGTTAGCGTATAATAAGCTCAATATAGACTTTTAATTATTTACACTAACACTTAGATTGTCAAAACGAAGCCTTTTCAAAAATATCACACAGCAACAACTGATATTTGACCATTATTTTTCTAATGCAAATAAATGGAGTAGGGTATAAGTATTTAGGACATAGGTACCTACATAAATATAGCCGTATTTTACACACAAAGAATTCATTCCCAGGAGCCAGTGGTCCCGCCACAAAGATTTATAGTACCAAGTGACCGGCGTAGGCCACTTAAAATAAAAGCTGGTAATAAATTCATTAATTCACCAGAATCCATTTATATTCGTAACAGACAAACGAAATGGTAAATTTATTTGCATGTATTGGACCTTAGTCTATACAGACACACACACACACCCACACTACACACCCTCACATATCGTGTATGTGTGTGTAAAGGATCCTATTTCACGGTACTTGATAAGGGACGGTTAAAAAGATCTTTTAAAGGAATATTTTTTTCTATAACGTTAATTTGGTATTTAGGATCAAATACCCGTATCAAATCCCTTAAATTTTTGGACGAGAGCACCGAAAAAGGTGAATTTTGGTCGTTGCCTATTTATAGATATTGCGTCTTCCTTTATAAGTACGAAAGGAGCTTGACAACAATGCTTATTAATTTAGACGGAAATAATGCTAAGATGATATTTTCCTTAATCTTATAACGCTAATTGGTAAATTTTTTTTTTCGAGGGGAACTCCTCATGGATACCGTCTATCTGGGGAACAGGATGGCTTATGTCGGATTCTTACCGGCTTAAACCTTACGGTTCCTTCTACAGCGATGAGTCGCCAGAGCCCGGTATACACTTGACGCATTATCTACGCCCCCGACTGAGCGCCATTGGGCAGCTAAACATGTTGTGATTTAAAAAAAATGTCAGCCTATTATTGTCACCCTGCAGTGTAAAGGTCTCTTCTCATACATGAGAAGCACGAATGCAAGAGCATTGATAACCAGACTAGCTCGAGGCGGATTCATGACTTAAGTACAGTAGGTTACCTTCCATGGCGGATTGATGTTTTTTTTTTCGAAGTTAATGAAATTCAAGGTAAACTAAATTACCAACATTATGTAATAGAAAAGTAATATTGGTAGCCGCTCGTTTTTGGTTGTGAACACACAATCTCGTACATGAGGCAGATGCCTAAACTATTGGGATACCACCACATTGACATAAACACACTATCACGCCTGTACCTATTCCGCGAAGGGTTAGGCAGAGTCGTACCAATTTACAGCCACAGTTCGCCGGTATCTTTAGACCCCATGCCATTAACCGGGCACAAATCATAACTCCCAATAATAGTTTGCTCGACCTGGTAAGCAAACCCAAAACCTCTAGCGTAGCAGTCGCGCTTAGCACCACTAGTCTAACGAGGTAGTTACCACCACATTGATACAGATAATAAAGCCAAACCAATTCTTTGCCGACTTAAATACTTCTAAAATCAATCTATTAGTCTCCAGAGCCTTATAAGCCATAATTTAAATCTCAAATCCCACAAATGCTGACAGCAACATAAAAATGAAAATGAAAAAGAAAATGAACGACATCATAATTTGTAATTAACTTGTCCCAATCATCTAGATAAGTTTCTTAAGTGAATTTATTTTAATTACACCAATTACTGAGACCATTTTTTAAGAAATGAGTGTCAAGTTGAAAGAATTATACTTTTTTTGGGTAGTCTTTTTTATTATGAAGATTTACTTAGTTAGGTCAGGTAAATTCTAATTTGAAGAAAATATTCTAGAAGGTTGTGTTGTGTGTATTTAATTTTTACGGCCGCTATAACAACAAACAATATCTATACTGATATATCATTGCTTTGTGTGTGCATTTAAACGTTTCAATTTCTGGAAATATCAGTCGGATTGAAAAACATATTTTTGTATGTGATAGCCAGATTCCTGAGGAATAATAGTATCAGCATCACGCTATGATACACCAAAGCAGAGCAGTAACCAAAGACGTTTCCTACTTAACACGGGTGAAAAATCCAAGCGGTTTCAGGGCAGAAGGTAACAAACAAAATAGGGGGTCCCCATACATAGACGATCAAAGGGCGTATGCCTTTTTTTTATGAGCGAAGAAAATGCCTAACGCATGTCACGCCGTCCGGGGAGACGACGTGGTTATGTGGGGCTTGCACCCACTAAAAACTCCGCCTGTGCACCTTAACTTTCGCCTTGATGAATGGGCCGCGAGAACTGCTAGACACAGCCCCACCAGATTTTTCAATAGTACATATTATATACATATATAAAATCACGCCTTTTTCCCTTGGGGGTAGGCAGAAACCACGGAACGCCACCTGCTACGATCCTTACATACTCCTTTCGCCTCATCCACATTCATACATTTTTCACTTGTTTCTAGTGACCATTGATATTTTGTGTAAATAAACGGTGACTTATTCATAATTACAATCCAATCTTGTCATAATCCTCTATCCAATCCAACTAAATCCTTGTCCCCCACAAAGCTCTACAAGTTTCATACAAAAAACCGATAACTTTCTTTGACAGCAGCTTACTAACAATATAAACTGGATTATAACCGCTTGTCCAAACACCATTTGTCTGGTTGATAAGGCTTAACGAGATACGCCCGTCAAAGTAATATTTCTACTAGTATGTCTATGGATTATTGTGGACACAATTTGTAGATATAAATAAATAAAGCTTCGAGTATTGAGCTTACGATCGATGTGATTGACTTGAATTATGAGAATAAATAAGGGATAAATATAATTATATAAGTACTACCTAGAGACTGCCTCGTTGGCCTAGTGGTCCTAAGCGCGACTGCTACGCAAGTCAACAAGAATCCTTGGGTTCGATTCCCAGGTCGAGCAAAAATGTGTTATTGGGTTTTTCTATGAATTTCTCAGTAGCAGCTCGGAGTTTGGATTTGTGCCCGGTTAATGGCAATAGGCTCGCCCCCTTTTACATGGGACCTAAATATACCGGCGAACTGTGGGTGTCATTGGTACACCTCTGCCTAACCCTTCGGGGAATACAGGCGTGATGGTATGTATGTATGTACCTAGAGACTTTTGAGTGTCGATTATCGCGACCACAGTCGAAGATGCGAATAAAAAACGAATATTGAACCTTCTCCTTTATTGCAGTCGGTTAAAAAGTAGCCTTTGGGTTTAAACTTACTCCAAATTTTATCCAAATCGGTTCTGTGGTTCAATTGAAACTGACAATCAGACGTACAGACATAGTTACTTTCGTATGTACAATATTAGTGAGGATGATCAGTGCTCTTTCTTTCTTCTTATAAAAAATCTTGTTGTGCCAATCAGGGTTCATAATTGTTTTTATTATGATCACCTGTATGTTCTTGTTCACATTATGGATTGCAATAAAGATAAGAAACCAGAGTGACTGGGTACTGACTAGTGAGCGATTTTGTTTTCTGGAGGAACACCTGCAAAAGGCACCTAGTTTTTAAGGATGAAATCGGGGAGCGTAGGATTATTTTCTTATTAAAATTTGACCCGGTGGTCACAATCAGCACATGGAGAGCATTCCCTCTTAAAAGACCATCCTGAGGGATAATTCTACTAACTTTTAGGAACGACGGTGCGACTGCTGTGCAAGGGGTCCCGTGTTCGATTCCCAGGTCGAGCAAAAAGTGTTATTGGGTTTTTCTATGAAATTCTCAGTAGCAGCTCGGAGTTTGGATTTGTGCCCGGTTAATGGCAATAGGCTCGCCCCCTATTACATGGGACCTAAATATACCGGCGAACTGTGGGTGTACATTGGTACACCTCAGCCTAACCCTTCGGGGAATACAGGCGTGATGGTATATATATATATATTTTAGGAACGATCGTAATCTAATCACAATCTGTCAAATATGACTATAATTTACTTACCTTTTTGACATTGATTTCGGACGTTTATAAAAGGAGGAATTGGATTTCAGAACCCCATGCAAGGCTAGTTAGGGCGCATCCCCGGGGAGACGGTAACATGAGCCATAACCGTCGTACATAAGTGTGTGGGTTCACCCGGGTAAGTAACGATGCGACTTTTTTAAATCATAATATGTACTTTAGTTTATAGAACTACCCCGTTGGTCTCGTGGTCGCATCGTGCGACTGATGACCATGGGGTCCCGGGTTCGATTCCCAGGTCGGGCAAAAAGTGTTATTGGGTTTTTCCATTAGGAATTTCTCAGTAGCAGGCTAGCAGCCCGGAGTTTAGAAGTTGGTGGTGTGACACCCCCGTGTCTCGGAAAGCACGTGAAGCCGTTGGTCCCGGCTGTCATTCGTAGTTCTTTGACAGTCGTTACGGATAGTCAGAAGCCAAGAAGTCTGTCAACCAGTCTAACCAAGAGGTATCGTGTTGCTCAGTTACTGGGTTGTGGAGGTCAGATAGGCAGTCGCTCCATGTAAAACATTGGTAGGTATTCAGCTGCATCCGGTTAGACTGGAAGCCGACCCCAACATAGTTGGGAAAAGGCTGAGGAGATGATGATGATGTACTTTAGTTTTGTTAAACATCCCTGACGTTGGTGTATTGAAATACCAAATCGACAAAGCTTTTATTTATTTTTTATCGAGTACCTCCCTTGTAGCCTGTAAGGTCCAATTTAGCTCTGTACCAAATTTCATCAAAATCGGTAGCGGTTAATAACAGACAAAGTGACCTTCGCATTTATAATATTAGTAGTGTAGGGCAGTAAGGATAAGTCTGGAATCGCCAATCTACCTAAAACAAGCTCTGAAAAGAAGCCTTAGCCTTGCAGTGGGACAATAACAGGCCGGTATTACGACTATCCTAGTAGTATTTCCAATTCGAAAATCGACTGAAATTGAATACTTTTACATCAACCAGGGGCGTAGCTACCGCCGTATCTGCCGTATCAATTATACGGGGCCCCAGGGCTACGGGGGCCCCCAATGTGCGTAAGCAAAAATTAATAAAAACTTCCCAAATTTTTTGTTATTTCACAAATGACAAAAGTCAAAACAAGCAATTATTTTTTGCCCGCGCAAAGCGTGCGTTCAAAAGTTGGCAACACCCTACATCGGTTATCGCGGTTATTATCCATAGAGGCAGTAACTTTAGAAAACTAAAGTCATCATCAGTTATAAATAATTGAATAAATCAGTTTGCCGAAAAAAGGTAAGGAGGGTGTAGATATACCTATTTAATTTGTTGTTTTTTTTTGGAAAAAGTGACAGATACGAGTATATAATTATGATATAAAAAATATTTCTTTTAATTTTATGCAATTTTTTTTTATTGTGAGAAATCTTTACCTTCCTAAGGGCCCCCAAATCAATGTTTATACGGGGCCCCGCCAAGCCACGCTACGCTTCTGACATCAACGCTCATGATAGGCTGTCTCCATAGTACTGTATCAGGTCAAACGGAAATTATGGACAGAAAGTAACAGTCTATTGGTTCTGTGTTGGGAAACTGCTAAGATATTATGCCTGGCTTTGAATATTTTAGGACAGATTCAGGTTTATGTTGTGTTTGCTTTTATAGAGTCTTAAAAATTCATGGTATATTGGTTTCCTTGTTTATGTATATTGTGTGAAAGATGTTGGTAGTGCGAGCGGGTTGTTTCGATTATGGGATGAAATAACAACTGTTTATGTGCTGGATGCAAGGAGTCTTTTGAATATTTTGTGGTGTTTTGTCAGCATCTTTATTGGTCTTGTCTAAAATAATACGTTTTAATACAGAGAAGGGCACGAGCATTGATCACCACGCTTGCTCAAGGTGGAAATTGATATCGATTTGATAAGGCGAGGACTCCATACAACCCGAATTATACTGGTTTCCCTTCAGAAGTACAGAACAATAGTTACTCCACCGCTATTAAAAATGGCATTATCTGTAGTCTCTACTATTTCCGAATAATATACTCACACTGCTCATATTTTAAATAGGTTAGTTGATGATGGACTAAAACCATTATAAACACGCCTATACTTTTGCCTATAATTCTAATTGCACAAAGAATCAGGCAATTTTTGCTTCGGCGTCCCTCTATTACCGACCACATACACACACACACATACTACGTAGTTCATACTATCAAGAAAACCTCTAGTCTAAAAACATGATGACGTAAAAGGTCCATTTGCAAGCATTTATAAAAATTAACGATTCCCCAACATCCGAGGGTCGTCTCAAGTGGGCCCTCCAACAAAATTGGGCTGCCAAGGCTCTTTGCAAACACTCCAGAGCCTTCCAGGAAGAACTCCTTCATACATATTGAGGAGTCGGCAGTGGTGTATGGATTTTAAGATACAATAGCGTGACAATAGGACGGTGGGGATGAGGCTAAGAAATGACATGTTTAAGTGGCCTCTCGATTGTCTTCTTTATGAGATGTTTGCTTTTGTCCACGACTTTGTCTCCGTGAAAGTCAAAGTCAATAAAAGTCAAATCCGTTCTTACTTGACGTCGCCAATCTATAAACTGAAGAATTAGATAAACTACCTGCTAATTTTCAGGTTCATAGCTCAAGTTGTTTTCGAGATTTCGTGTCTATTCAGTGAGCGATCTTTCGTGTTCATAATATACACTAGCTTTTGCAAGCGACTTCGTCTCCGTGTAAATCAAGTAACATAATTATCTTATGACACTCAGCAATAGTGCATATTTTTAGCAAAGAAATAATTATTGCTTTCGGTTCCGGACTTTCGGAGATTACCTACCTTTTACCAGACTGCTTCATACATATTTATTTTAATGCTTTCTTATTCATACAATATTAAATAATATACTTACATATGACAAGCGTATAATTATCCTGCATGTCAAATTGTTTCATGTTCTGTGAAAACTATGTTTGTTAGGTAATTACGTATTATGTTGTTATTATTTTATTCCATTTTATATTATTTTTTCTTTCTTTCAAAGTTATTGTTAGGTATGTTTTACCTCTGAATTGTTTTTTGTTTTTTAAAATATATTTTGTTTATGTAATGTGTTTACTTTAGCTTAAGTATAACTTATTAATTACGTTGGTAATTGGAGCAAGCCGTTGTAATCTATACTAATATTTTAAAGAGGAAATATTTGTTTGTTTGTACTGTATAAGCTCAGAAACTATTGGACCGATTTTAACAATTTTTTCATCAATAGGTAGCTAAATTATCAGGGAGTAACATAGGCTATATGATATCACGCTACGGCTCAAAGGACCAGAGTAATAACCAAAGATGTAACTTAACGTGGATGAAAAATTACACGCGGACGAAGTCGCGGGCAAAACTTAGTTAATTATAAAATAAATAAAATTGCTTAGTGTGTGCTTAACGTTTAATTCTATAGGGTATTTTATACAAGGTGTTGATTTGCATCCTTGTCAAATTTTAGCAGCTTGTCATAAAAAAATAGAAGTAATCAAATATAATTACGATACCTGGCCAATATTTAATAAATACTTGTTTTTTTAGTTGCAACTATCAAATAACAGTATTCTAGAAAACTCCTCTCGCAAAATTCAGAATCGCCCAGTTGCGGATGCGGTAGGCAGAGTTGTCGCGCGGCTATATCAATATGTACATAGCGCCTAAACCTTCTGGCGAGATGGCTACCTCGAATTTGAAAATCACGTCAAAAAAAAAAAGATTTAAAAAAGATTTTATTTTATTATTGAGTCGTGTTAAGAATCACGAGCATAGTTATCTCCTTGAATATGACCAGGATGCAAATCAACGCCTTGTATAATTTCTTTTTCTATAATTTCTGAAATCTGGAAAAGAGCCAATCCTAAGTGCCTAGATCCTACTACTATTATAAAGGCGAAAGTTTGTATGTATGGATGTATGGATGTATGTATGGATGTTTGTTACTCTTTCACGCTTAAACGGCTGAATGGATCTGGATGAAATTTGGCACAAAGATAGATTATAGTCTGGAATAACACATAGGCTACTTTTTATCCCGGGAAAATGTACGGTACCCGTAGGATAACACATCAACTGTGACGCGGACGAAGTCGCGGGCAGAAGCTAGTAATTGAAATAAATGCTAAAAAAAAATGCTTTGTCTTTGAAATTGAATTATACTCTGAGTGCGGAATATTAAAGTAAGGATAAATCCTGTCTCTTACAGATTATGGGTCTACATTAGTATTCCATACACTAATAGGTATCTTATCCAGTTTCTACGAGAGTAAATTCTTAAATTTTGTTTTAGTAAAATAATTTTCTTCGTTGTTATTTTCATGATATTTTGCAATACCACTTATTTAATTCTACTGAATGTACCAGCCTATTCTTGTTCTAGTCTTCTTAATTATTATCGTGTGGGTAGTAAGGTCTAACGACCCCACAAACCCTCGTGTCAGAGTTTCTAAACCGCCTCAAGGGCCTCTGACATGGTTACCAATGTCACTGATGTCCAATATAAACTTAGAAAGTACATATGAATTAGTAAAAGTCACATTGGTACTTGCCCGTGCCCGCTTGCGAATCCACAACCTCGTGCATGAGGCGGGCGCCTTAACCACTGGGCAATCACGACATAAAGTAGAAGATTGTGCCAGAGCAGAACAAAGGCCTCTTCTCATACAGAGAAGGTGCTAGAGTGTACTTACGTGTAATTAAAATTAAAGTGTATTTAGCAATGCAAACGAAGTAAACACATTTAAAAGTCAAAGATTCAAGCTATACCATAAATATAAAGGTGATGGTTTGGTTTATATTTGTTTAAACCGCGCTATTCTCTGGAAATACCCGTCGGATTGGCAAAAAAATAAAAAACTTTTTGCATGTGTTAGCCAGATTCATGAAAACTGAAGATATTGTTTGTTTGTTTAAAGGCACTATACTCAGGAACTACTAATCCGATTTGAAATAAAATCTCTTGCGTTATATATCCCGCAAAGAAGGTTATGGGCTATACAACTTCACGCTACAACCCACAGATGCTACGCAGTAACCAAACAGGTAGCTAAACGCGGGTAAAACCGCGAGGTATCTATAGCTAGTTAATTATAATTACAATTTAGCGAAGTACCTACCTCCCCGATGGGATCGGGAGACGATTTGCGCAACTTGATGAGCACTTGACATTTAAAACCGAGGAGGCTAAGTGTATTACACAATATATTCATTGGTCGGCTTTCAACAGTATGCCATTTAAATATCCCTATAGACCATCCCTATAGCATGAGTACACTAATGTAAATGGATTTTCGAGTTGGATAAACGACTATCCTAAAGCATTTTGGTTTAATTAAATATCAAAATGCTATACCGTGTTGAGGACACTGTTGGCGCAGTGGCTCAGCGATTGACTGCTCTGCTACGAATGGCTGTTTCGATTCCCGCACGGAACAAATTTTTGTATGGTCTACTGGTAGTTGTTCCGAGATTGGTTGCATATATAAGGTGCTATAAAAATATCTGCCACGGCTTTAATGGGAGGTAGTATTGTGTTTAAAGATTACAATAGTAAAGAAATTTCGTACCCCAGAATAGTTAATAAAATTTGAGAAAATAAAGTAGTTTAATAAACATTGACTCTATTCTGCATAACAGGGTTCACAAATTACGCGAAACGCAAACGATTGAATTGTATTCGGTGCGGTGCGGCAACAGCTGACCGATGGATGGTTTTATGCGAATAAATCAATTCAAATTTATACGTACAGTTTTTTGTATGAAAAAAAATATGACACATTATCAATAATTTATCTTTACTTTTGTAATCTATAAACACAATACTACCTCCCATTAAAGCCGTGGCAGATATTTTTATGGCACCTTATATGTATGTAAGTTTGTAATCGTAGTCCCGATTCAGGAAAATTTGCTAGACGGAGCAACGTTTTAAAAAAATAACCGCCTTTATAAATTAAAAAGTGAGAAATAACTTTAGTTTTGGAAGTTTGGCTTTGGTTCCAAGACTTTTTATGTTTCGCTTTTAAGTTGTAAACTTCCTGTCATCCAAATCCATAAAGGAACGGTAATACACATTAAAAAAGCATATTATATGCGGTCGATTGAGCAACCTCCTCCATTTTTGAAGTCGGTTAAAAATATAATTAAAATCTTCAATAAAATAAGCATATTTCAATTTAAAAATCGATCAAAATGTCACTTCGCTCATTCTTAGTCGAACCAGACCTTGTTATTTACAAAACTTATAAATATTGGTTAAACTCACCAGTAATATTCAAGACGACTCTTTCACCGTGTGTAGCCACGATCCTCCACTCACATCGTTCCGGCGTCACGGGGGGCGTCTCACTCCCCCACCCGGGGGAGTTAAACCACCCCGAGTTCCCCAGCAAGGTCCTTCCGCATTCTGTTTACAATATTAAATCATTATTATTACCTATAAACACTGATATGAGGTAATTAATTACGGTCAGTCTGACTTTTAACGGCATATTTTACATAATTGAATAATACGGTATGGTTTAAGATACTGTAGTCGACAGAGATACGTCATTTTAGCATGGCGGAAGTCTTTGAAGATAGGTAGGTAAAGGAATACATCGTTTAAAAGGTATGCGTACTTGCTAGCTTTTAAGGCTAAGCCCAGTTCAGGTATCAAGTACAAAAAGTATGTACCTAACTCACTTAAGTTAAAATCTTTAAAATGTCCGGCTGCAGTTGTGGCCTGCCTGGCTATTCTGTATGTAGGTTTTTAATAATATCGTATACAATACTTTAGTTGTAACTATTGTAGAAGTATTCTCTGTGTAAGAAGGAGCTCGTCCGAGAAAGTACTACCACCACACCTTTTTTAAAGCAAAGCTGCGTTGTTGTATAACGGTTTGAAGGGATTGGATGCCGGTGTGATTACAGGCAAAAAAATAAAAATTAAAGGTACTTGGAAACACCTGTCTAAATTAAACAAGTTACCTGAAATAGGACCTAGCTTTGAAGCTAGCAAGTACGCATACCTTCATAACGAAATATTCCTGTATCTATCCTCAAAATTTCAGCCATGCCGTCATGACGTACGTCTTGTTGCTCTAGGATCTTGGTTTACAAGGTATTTTTGATAGCAGTTACTTTGTTGAATCAGCAGTTCCGTGGATCGCAGTAATTTGATTTTGGAAATATCATTCGGGTTTATTCGTATTGATTCAAGATATTAGGTTTACTGAAGGCACAATCCAATTACTCACAGTTTCATTACGTAGACTCTTAATTTAATTGTATTTGAAATGCCGAACGGGTTTTTGAACGATTAGTCTGATCGTACTTTATATAAAAACAAAAAAGGTGGTACAATTATTTAGAACTAGCTTCTGCCCGCGACTTCGTCCGCGTCACAGTTGATGTGTTATCCTACGGGTACCGTACATTTTCCCGGGATAAAAAGTAGCCTATGTGTTATTCCAGACTATAATCTATCTTTGTGCCAAATTTCATCCAGATCCATTCAGCCGTTTAAGCGTGAAAGAGTAACAAACATCCATTCATACATCCATACATACAAACTTTCGCCTTTATAATAGTAGTAGGATTCCGTACCATAAAAGGAAAAATTTGAACTTTTTTATAAGACCCATTTTTGCCCAAATTTCTCGAGATAAAAAATGTTTCTTTTTTCAAGATTCGGACGTAATCACCTCAAAGAAAGTCACCTCAGATCACCAAGCCTGGAGCTTGGATTCACAAAGTTGTTGTTGTTGTGTTGTGTGATCTTTCAGATGTACCCGACACGTAAGGTCGGTAAATTGAAAGCGAATGCTTGAATATAACAATCAGCTACTTTTATCACCCCATATATGACCCTTTTCAGTCCCACTACAACCTCACAGAATTATCGCCAAAAAAGGTAAAAATAAATAAAAATACAATCAAAGAGTTTCCTTACTTGCACACTTATACAGCAGATTAGTCTGTGCGATATCACTGACACTCAATCTCACTCTCTGACCGATCTCCGGCCTCTTCTTCCCGTGCACCTCCAGCGGCAGTATGGTGTCCAAATAGGTTCCCTTGCTAAAGGTGTTCCTCGCGTAATGCATGATGGAGTCATAGTCATACGTCTGGCCTAGGGAGTTCACTTCTTCTTCTGTAAGCTTGTTGAAGTTGTATTCTTGACCTGTGAAGGAAAATTGATTGTTCGATAAGTAACTTTAATTTCAGTACGTGAGGGTTGGATTTTGTTGAGCTATGGTGCTAGCTTAAGGCCTACAATGGATAGTGGTACGGTTCGTGTAGGAACAAATATTTGTATGGCCTATAAATACAAATAGTTGTTCCGGGTCTGGTTGTTTCTGTATGTGAATTTAAATGTTTGTAACCGTACCCACAATGCAAGAGTAATTCCTATAGTGAGGCAACGGTATTTCAAACGAAAATACGATTATGGAATTCCATAATTTTTAATTATTAACTACGTATTCTTTTCATTAATTTAAAAATTTCAGCCATGCTAAAATATTACGTAGATCTGATTGTTCCAGGGATCTTGGACTACAATTTTATTATAAACTTACAAAATTTTATACAAACATGAGCAACATGTATGAATGTCAAAACAGTAAATTATAATAAAGAAAACAAGTACTCATAACTTCGTAAGAATGTAAAAGACAATGTCAATCAAATGAGGCACAACTTTTAATCAAGAAAACATAACTTGAGAAGTCAAAAGAAAGATAAAGGATTATTACAGCTACACGAGTACCAGAAGTCTCTTGAATCAAATTATTTCAACGTCGGGAGTAAAGAGGAAATTGGAAATTTTTGATGAATTTTCGTGAAACTTTTCACAATTGTGAAATTATTTAAGTTTTTCGATATCGTTTAAGATATTGAAGATTGTATTTTGTTTATTTGTTTACAAGTACCTACCATTCATTAAGTAAGTGTTTAATAATTAGTAGTCTAGGTAGACAGTACAAAATACAGATTAATAATGGTCACTTCTTATTACAAAAACCCGGTGAACATCGTCTCGAAAAAGTCACCTATAGCTGCCAGCTCACCGCCCGCAAGACGTTATCTTTTTATCTTGCCATTATCCTACTTACTATTATAAAGGCGAAAGTTTGTAAGTATGGATGTATGGATGTTTGTTACTCTTTCACGTAAAAACTACTGAATGAATTTGAATGAAACTTTACCACAATATAGCTTATACATCAGAATAACACATAGGCTATAGCTTATACATCAGAATAACACATAGGCTACAATTTTTGACTAGACGGGACGAACCTGAAGTCCACGCGAACGAAGTCGCGGGCAAAAGCTAGTAAAAAATACTTTAATACACATGGTTTAGAGCACTAACTTGAATGGAAAACTGTTTACCGCTTTCATTCCCTTCTACATCAAATAACTTAAGGATAGACTTTCCTAAAAAAAACTTCAAGTAAAGATATTTTTGGAAGCAATCATTCAACTTTCAATTTACGTCAAGATTCGTAATAACACTAAACGGTCCAATGTCTTTTACAGGTTTCATAGGAATCTTTTGTCTGACGGGTGGTCTATTTTAAGCAGATTTTTCTCTACAATACACCCACTATACCTACTTACTTCAAAAGAAAAGATATAAAGAAAAAAATCCAAACACTTAAAAAAAAAATTTTTTTTGGCCTTATTACGCCAAACAGATGTTAACACAAGGTTAAATTACAAAATGGCAAAAGATAGGTAGAATCAATAAGGATAATGTATCATAATGTTACACGTTTTTAAATTAGCTTTTCGTAATTAGGTAATTGAATTATTAATAGATTGTGAGGTTCGTTTAGGCAGATCTAAGCTCAGTTGAAAAAATTATGTAGCCTTACTAGAAATACATAGCTAGGTACATTAATTGGCTAAATATTTAATTAATTAAAATAATAGCTAAATAAGTCAACCATTTTAATGCGACAAGCTCGCCACACTTTTCCCAAACCTGTAAGCAGTGTAACTGCAACTCCTGCAACAGTGGCGACCGCCAGAAAAGCACCGAGGCAATGAAGCTCGCGGTGAGTCCCAGAGAAAGGATTCCACTATCTTGGATCCCGCAACGAAATCGATCAGAAAAAGATTAGCGGAGGAGTAAGAAAAACATAATTTCCACTTAATAATTAAATAGACTCGTTAGTAGTCAATATTATCGAAACAGCTGACCATATAATGACGTACTCCTAATTCCTCTCACACCAAATTTGGCTCCTAATGTTATTAGGGATCATAATATGGATATTGCTTCCTATCGCCCTAATTTAATCTTAGTAGCCTCTCAAGATACTTAGCAAAAGTGATAGAGCAGCTAATTCATTTCCAAGACATGGCCTCTTGAAAGATGAAATTGCGACTAGTGTTTATAAGGTAATAAACACATGACAAGTTAATTAACATGTCAAGTTAGGGGGCATGTCAAATATATAAGAGACAATTCCAGTAATTTTAAGAACGTTTCGAAGGTAATTTTTCTTATTTAAACGTTAAAAATCTAGTCGCAATCACATTTCAGCACCTGTAGCCATGTAACAAACGATAAACGCAAACGCTGAGTAGGCTTTAATAAATCTTCAACTTTATGTGCTTGGTTTTAAGTTGAAGATCTAGTGAAGATTGCATAGCGTTTTCGTTCTTTCCAGTCGCTAACGCTTAGAAATCTTTTATAGATTTTTAACTTAAGGCTCTTGGGTATAAAGTTTAAAATCGATTGGTACCTACCGAGCGTTTATGATTATCGTTTGCGATTTGGCTAGAGGGCCAGAGATATCAATGTCAAAAAATGTAGGTAGCGTAAATTAGAGGCATAGATTGGGATTAAGATTAGATTGAGGTTGTTTCAAAAAGTTAGTAAAATTATCCCCGTATTCTAGTCTCACACGGCAATAGAATAGTGACGCTTTCTTTATGTGAAAGATTTTTGTAATCGGATTAGCACTTCCTGAGATTACCTCTTACCAACAATACAAACAAGATTTACTTTTTTATAATGTTAAAAAAGAACCTATTATTCAATAAAAGTACTTTTTCTGATTCGGTAATGCCTAGCTGATACCTACCCAGGTACTCTCATCAGCAAATGGTGCCATGAGAACAAAATCTCTGGGCCAGCATTGTGAGAGAATTCTATTCAAGTAGTTATCGCGAAGCACGCCAGCGATTCACTTCGAATTTAAGACAGAACAACTAAAACTATTTGGGTAGCCTTAAACATGAACAATCCCATTTAAAATTAGACTCTATCTCTTAACTCTACAGCGCAATTTTGTGTAACTTATAAAAGTTTTCCTGTTAAATTGAATATAAACTGTACGTAGTTGTTTTAGAGTTCAATTTTGATTGTAACAAGTTATTAAGTTTGGGGTAGAATGTCTGAGATTTTGGCACGCTTACTTGGTATTTTAGTTGTCTACGCTTCAGTTCTCTGTTGGTAAAAGGACCTAATTTATCAGGCGCTAACGTTTCTTTAAGATAATAATATGGAGACTTCTATTATGCAGGAAGTTAGGTTATTAATCGTCACTTAAGTACCTACTGAGTAGCTTAAATTATTTAAGCACTTAATTGAAGTAGGTAGTTATGAAACCGTACCGAACCGTACCGTTTGCTTGAGTATTACGGACTTTTGGAAAAAGACTACCTGAGACACCTTTGAAAGTGGTTGTTTTGTAAAAAAAGTTGATTATAGAGGTAGCTAAGTATTAGTTAGCGTTATTTTAATAAGTAAGACCCTAGACGATTAAACCCTTGTTAATTTGACATAATTCCACTATATGACGTAGATATTATTTACAGGTCAGAGCAACCGCTTTTGCCTTAATGTTGGTTAA
Source organism: Caradrina clavipalpis (assembly GCA_932526535.1). Classification (NCBI taxonomy): domain Eukaryota; kingdom Metazoa; phylum Arthropoda; class Insecta; order Lepidoptera; family Noctuidae; genus Caradrina; species Caradrina clavipalpis. Next base: position 2,871,196 of record OW052096.1, read on the forward strand.
ACATTCGGGGCTAAATTTTATCTAACATTATTCATAATTCTTTCGACAGTTTTGATTCTAGGTAATTAATTAGCAAGCATATACAACGAGTTATACTTGTATAATAAACAAAAATAAACACGTTAAATATAAACATTTACTTTGGACTCCATACATCCATTTGTTTGCACTTACGCCCTCTTCTGGGGTTATCTATTCCAGTCTAAATATACCTCACAATAATGTTAGTGAAATTACTATAATATTTATCTAGAATCAAATAGAAATAGACTAATAATTCATATTACAAAGTACAGTCAACACGTCGAATCAAACCTAGGACACTTAAAAGTATATTATGCTGCTTATAGTATAGGCCCGCTTGCGCCATTATGTATAACCAAATTGGTGTAAAAGAAAAACAGCGAAGCCAAAAGCTACCATAACTTCTTCCCCTGTTTTTTTACGTTCTACCTTTTGGTTACAGAGTTATTGAAAGTCGAATTAAATGTGGTACTAAAAATGTATACGCTTCCACGAGGCTTTTACTCTTGCATGCACCCAAAAGCACTATGTTTCGTTAGAGTTATATGACGTACCATAAGCATTGATTTTCCATACCAAAAATTTAACTCGTTTTCCAGCAATAACTTTTGCCAAATTGCTAATGTGTAGTCATCGGTTATTTAATATCGTTAAGTTTTTGGCGAAAGTGGGCCCTACCAACACATTACCTTCGTAATGCGAACACCGGGATCTTACTATACCTATAGTACTGCATATTTGCAAAGTAGGGCACATAGTTTAGATTAATATAATTGTGCAATGACCATAATACCCGGTCGGGTTATACCGTGATAGTCCAGTTGATAACACGATTACCGCGCCATTCCAAATTGTGAAATTGGACAAACGACCTATATTAAACGGTCTTAATAGTTTAAACGATAATAGACCTTATTTTGTAAATTACATGGTTATGTTTGCAACAGGAAAGAAGGAAGTGGATAATGGATACAACTGGTACTTTCTAACAATTGTATTAAGGTATCGCCTTTTCTAAGTTAATCTGAAATAATCACTGAAAGGATTTTGCCGATGAAAATTAATTTCAGCAACAATTTCTGAATGGGCTAACAGCGAATTAATGTTTTCTAAATGCAAAAAAAATGTTACATCTGTTTTTACCTTAAAATAAAATTAATCTAATTAACATTTTAAAGTAAACGTAAAAAACTAGAACAATAATATAACGTTGGTAATATTATAAAAATGGAAAGCTTAACTGATTGATTGTTTGTTTTAACATGCTTATCTCTTCTTTCTATTTTTTCTGAAATTTCTTTTACTAGGTAATAGAAAACTACATTATTCCCAAGAGCTATCTTTTTCTTTAAAAAATCATCATCATCATCTTCCTGCCCTTATCCTATTTTACTTGGGGTCGGCGCAACATCTTTTCTTCTTCCATGCCAACCTGTCAACCGTCATACTATCACTGACTCCCTTCTCTTTCATATCATTCTTCACACAATCCATCCATTTTCTTTAAAAAATATTGATTTAAATTTTATGCAACATAAAAACTAACTGCCTCGTTGGCCTCGTGGTTCTAAGCGTGACTGCTACGCTAGAGGTCTTGGGTTCGATTCCCAGGTCGAGCAAAAAGTGTTATTGTTAAGTTAGGATTTGTGCCCGGTTAACAACTACAAAGGCGGATTTAATGCTTTAGGCATTCTCTACCAGTCAACCAAAGGTAGTACAAGAAAAAATTAGGGGTCCTTAACATCACACGGATGAAGTTGCGTATAAAAACTTGTCACCAAATAAAACTTTCCTCTCAATACACTGACCTAATTACCTTAAGACATAAATCAGTCTTAAGTACTCACACAATAATAAACAGGAAGAAGGATGATGTTTTGGTTCCGGAGCGAACTGATTATGCTTCAGATGTACGATGACGTGACGAGCTCAATGTGGGACGTGTGTGTCAGTGTCACGCGGCGGCCTGTCACACCGACGCGTAACCGTGTCAGTAATAAAAGATGGAAGTTATGTTGATGTGATTGTTTTGATTTTTTGTTTTGTGTGAGCGGAAGTCAGGTATGGTCTGGGATGTGTGGTGTTCGGTAAGTTCATGACGTTCAATTTATTTTTTTCTGGAAATTACTTAGTGTCGTCAAGATTATGAGGTAATGAGGCTTATTCAAAAACAATAAATTGGATGACGAAAGAGTGAACTGGGTGACTCAAACTTGGGAGATGGCTATGTCTCGCAATGTAGAGTCTGTGTGTCTCAAACAGTAGCTGTCTGCATGCTATTGCCGTTTCTGCCTAGACTCAAAAAAATATAATTGTTTGTTTATTTATGCACGCTACTCTTCGGAACTTCTAGTCCGATTCTGAAAATGCTTACGCTATTAAGAAGCTACGTTGTCCTTGAGTGCTAAAAAAAATATTTTATTACCAAACAAAATAGGATTCCGTAAGAAAACAACCTTGGCAGAACTCGCAAGCAAAAGCTAGTTGCCAATATTTGTCGAATTGTATGCAACATTAACGTTAAAGGTCGGGAAAAGTATCACTATTTCACAAAATGTGTTGTAGAATTGAATCTATAACTTAGCGCTAGCTCGTCCCAATACAATTCCTGAATGGCTGTGATTCAATCTGCTCCGGTCTAGGCTCAATTTGCTGCAGAAAATGGAGCAATATTGAATAGCTTTATTGTTCAACGAAGGATTTATGTTTTAGTTTATTTTAGGTATTGGCAAGGCAAGCATTAATGTGACTTTTTCTATTTCATGTGTATTTTTTAAATGTATTTCGGACATCATTGACCGAAGAAATCCTGGACCTTATCTATACATACACACATACATATACATACAAATCAATAAAATTGAAGTGTTAGTGTGTAATTTCCAATTAACAGCTTTTCACTAGATGCATAAAAAAGTATATACGGTAGTTACATCAAACAATCAAATTTTAAATTTTTTGTCTGTCTGTCTGTTTGTTCAGCTAATCTCTGAAACAGCTGGACCGATTTTGACGGGACTTTCACTCGCAGATAACTAATGTTATAAAGCTGGGTCCACATTTGTGTCATTTCGGTGTATCGTATCTCCGTTGCGTGGACGCGTTTTTTACCAAATACGCCTTAATAATACGACATGGACAAAATGAGCGTCCATATTTACGATAAAAATACTCGATACGATACGACTGATCGGGATACGTCAAGATGCAACAAATGTGGACCCAGCTCAACGGAGATACGATACACCGAAATGATACAAATGTGGACCCAGCTTTAGGAGTAACGTAGGCTTATATTTAAGAATTTTTATTTATTTTAATAAAGAAAAGTGGGTTACGTTAATAAGAAATTTAAAGCAATGAAATACTGAACGCGACCGAAGTCGCGGGCAACAGCTAGTAGTTAATATTTATTATGTCTAAAATCGGTAGCCTGCTTTGAGCTAGCGTGATGATAAATGCTCGTGCCTTCTCTGTATGAAAAGAAGCCTTCACCCTGCAGTGGGCCAATAATAGGATGGTATTATTTCTTTTGTTTGCCACACAAACAGTCTCGATTTTTTATCACTTGAATTTGGAATGACAGATAGATTTATTCAAAAAAATATTTGGCGCTAAAATTTACGAATTTATTTTTCGTTTCACAGCAATTTATCTTTTTTTTTTTAAATAAATGGTTTTTATTATTACACGTCAATAACTTCATTCATAAACTTATTTGGACATCAAAGTGACTTTGAGAAAAACTGCTGACGGTTTGAGATATTAATTTTTCTATCACCAAATATTTGGAGAGCTGTTTATCAAAATCGAATGAGACGAAATAATATTTTTTTGTTTACTCACGTAAAAAAGCAAGATTAAATATAGCGTAATTTGATTTGGAATTTGTGGAGCCTTTTTTGTGAAAATCTCTTAAAGTTGAGTCTGTAATGATTGAGGCTTCATTTCTAGTAAACAAAATAAGCCTGAGGTTTCGGGAACGTGGGCGTGCATAATATGAATTTGATGAAAACTTAAGAACAAAATTATGTAAAACATCATTACGAAACAGCTGTTTAATATTAGTATACCTACCTAGTACTCTGTTTTGTTTAAGTATTCAGATTAATAATTAGTTAGTTTTTAAATAAAGATAGAAAGGTACTTTTAAAATATTATCATTGTAACGCTATCGTTGAATGTCGCGATGGCTCAGAGGTTAAAACACTTCCTTTAAAGGGCTCTCTTCTCTAAAACGTAAGTACCAATGTGACTTTTTTGTTATCTTGGACAGCATTGACATCGTTAACGGAAACATTATAAGAAAATCCAGGCTTTTATTCGATATGGGTAAACTCTTGACTCTAGGTTAGCCCCCCTAACCAAGTCACAAACGATAAACGCAAACGCTGAGTAGGCTTTAATAGATCTTCAACTTTATGTGCTTGGTTTTAAGTTGAAGATCTAATGAAGATTACATAGCGTTTTCGTTCGTTCCAGTCGCTAACGCTTAGAAATCTTTAATAGATTTTCAACTTAAGGCTCCTGGGTATTAAGTTGAAAATCTATTGGTACCTACCGAGAAGTCACAAACGATAATCGTAAACGCTCGGTAGGTACCAATAGATTTTCAACTTAATACCCAGGAGCCTTAAGTTGAAAATGGGCTAGGCTAGGGGGGCTGAGGTGACATAGACAAAGTCGACGGTGGAGTGAACCTACCCAGAAGAAGTCTTGTTCGCTGTAACTTTGACGAGAAAAGGGTTCAATTAATTATTAGACTTATGATAATTAACGTCTGAAATCATTAATGTAACTTGAGCAAGTGTGGTGATCAATGCTTGTGGCTTCTTTGTATGAGAAGAGGCCTTTGCCTTGCAGTGAAATAATAATAATCTGTGTGTGTATATCACAGAGCTTACTACAGACAAACATAACAGCTCATTATTTTTGCAATTGTGTCGTAAACGGTGTGACAACAACCCGTCACACGTCGTAAAGATTCGCGAGAAGATGCTCAACGCAACGTATTCGGGTCAAGTATGAGTACACTGCGTAGTCGGCGTACTTAAAGTGCGTACTGCGAGTACTGCGTATTGTTCACTTCTCGTCAAGTACTTTAGTAGGGGCCTACGCATATCGGGACGGAATGGCAGAAGATTTAAATGTTCACTAAAGGACATTCTAACTTATCCACTAGGAATGTATACTAGTCTCAAAAAGAGAAAAGATTTTTTTGTTTGTTTGTAAAGTATAAATTCCCAAACTACTGGACAAATTTTAAATTTGTCACTAATAGATAGGTACATTATTCCTGAGTAACATAGGCTATATAACATCATGCTACGACTCACGGGAGCGGAGCAGTAACTTTAAACATAACTTAACGCGGGTGAAATAACCCACGCGGATGAAATCACAGGCAGTTCGCTAGTACAACATAAATGCCACTAATTAGTGGAGGATCGAAAGAAATGTCTTGTATTCAAGTATAAGTAAAACTATGATTTACATTAAATGCCATCGAGGAAAATTAATTCTAACTATAATGTAGACCTGCCTGATCTCGGTTTCCATCAATAAATAAATGCGGATTGATTTTTAAAATTAAAAAAAAATACGCATGTTCCCAGTTATTCGCTGCGATTCCGTCCCGATGTGTGTAGGCCTTAAGAGCCCATACTAGATTATAATCAGAAACGTGTACATTATTGAATGGAAGTCGTTAATTATGTTCAGTTGTGTGACGGAGTATTAGGGGCAATTTTTGTTGTGACTGTATTCCTTTTGTCTTAAGTCTTTTGTTACAGTACTGAAGAGCTAATTTGCATTGTGGCTTTTTATTGTAGTTAGACTGATACGTTCTTTTTTTTTTGTTTTACTTTTTTATTTTATGATTTTTTAATTTTTGTTTGATCACACGAGCACTTCTTTTGGTTAGACTAGACAAGACAAAGTAAAACTGAAAAGCTATCTAAAAATATAAGTAATGATGTAATATTAAATCCTGTCTAGTAGGTAGTTTTCAATTATGTTTGAACTTTATTTAGGGTCTGACATTCATAAAAGTCCTTAAAAAATAAAGAGGTAAAACCGGCCAAGTGCGAGTCGGACTCGCGCACGAAAGGCTCCGTACCATTATCTATAAATAAAAACGGCAAAAAAAAAAAACACTTTTGTTGTGTGAGAGCTCCCTCCAATATTTATTTTATTCTACTTGTTAGTATTTCTTGTTATAGCGGCAACAGTAATAAACCATCTTGAAAATTTCAACTGTCTCTCTATCACGATTCATAAGATACAGCCTGGTGACAGACGGACAGAGAGACGGAGAGCGAAGTCTTAGTAATAGGGTCCCGTTTTACTCTTTTGGGTACGGAACCCTAAAAACCTTTCTCTAATAATATAACTAATAATGTAATATTAAATCTTGTCTGCATGTAGGTAGTTTTTTAACTTAATTTCTTCTCTGAACTGACATTCTCTTTAAGGATAAAAATCCTTAAAAAATAGAGAAAAAAGCCACTCACCAAGCATAATATTGTCCCTAATGATCTGCACGTGCCGGTCACGGTCTGGCCTGGTGTGCTCGTGCCAGAAGCCGACCACGTGACCCAACTCGTGCACCACGATGCCGAACTTGTCGCAGTTCTTCCCGATGGAGATCGCTTGAGCGCCACTGCCGCGCTTGCCGACGAAGGAACAGCAACTGTGGAGAATGGGATAAGTTTGATATGGCAGTAACTGAAATTAAGCTTACTGATAAAAAAATAGTACGGCCGGCGATACAAGTCGATTAACGCGCTAAATTTTACATATCATTTAAATAGATATGAAATAACACAGTGCACTTTACAGCATTTCAAATAACACTGCTATTCAACTGCGTCCGGTTGGATTGGAAGCCTGGGGTTGGCTTCTTTCTTTCTTTTACATGGAACGACTGCCTGATCTCCAAAACCCAGACCGAAACGACGACGCACGAGTTCCATAGAAACTGCCCAACAAGACCGAAATATAATCCACATATTATAATTCAACTAATTAAATTAAATCACCAACTTACCCACAAGGCCTTTCAGTAAAAACAATATAATCCTTATGCAGATCAGCGTCTCGCTCCACAAACTTAACACAAGTGAAGTTCTCCCAATGTCGCATGGCTTGCTTGAACAACGACTTGTGTGCCCCGCTGAAGTTACCGTCGATCTCGTAGGGAATCACTCCATTTTCCCAGATTCTTTCCTTCCTGTTCGTCGCAGCTCTTATTGAGCGGTGACGGTTTTTTGCCTGTAAAAGGGCGTGAGATAAGGTATTGACGTATTGGCGGAAATGTTTTGGTACATAATAGTTAGGTAGGTAAAGATTAATGTTAGTGTTTTTTGGGGTAGTGATTTTTTTATCATTTATGGTCTGGTTAGACGCTCGGCGATAAGTTTCGGATAACTTATCTGACAGATCTGTCAAATAAATTGGGTGACACCACTAATCAATTGACGTACTTTTTATGACCTGTCAAAATCAGATTAACTTACAGATTTTGTATTGCAAAGGATAACTGTGACGAAACTTTTGTGCTGACTCAATTGACTAACTATTTATTGATTTTGATGCAATTAAAAATCTAATTTTACAGTTAAGTGAAAACTAATTGGATTTTCAGGACTAAACTAAAAGCGTTTCTTAAAGTTATGTGTTGAAATAGTTGGTTAATGGTGAAATAATATCCAATTCTGATAAAGATAAACTAATTAATTAGTTTTTCTTTCTTAGGGACTTATTACTCAGTGATGTTTAAATAATGTAATATCAATAAACAATGTCTATATTAGTCTATTTTCATCAAACATTTACGCCAATAAGAGTATCAGTTATAAATAGTTTAATTAAATATGTATAAATATATAAACCTTTATTGAGTACGTGGGATGATCTAAATAGGGTTTGGTAAATAAACTTGAATGTCGCGTCGAAAATGTATTTATAGATTTTCGCACCTATAACATCTTTATTAGACTTTTAGTCTTCATTATTATATTTAAAGCAGATTACATTTTTCCATTACTATTTAAATATTTCAGTATTAGCTAAACCTTTTTGTTTCATTCGAATAAGGTACATATTTGGATAGTGCTCCGCTACCGTGTGTCGTAGTGTGATATTATTTACCTTGCTCGATAAATGGGCTACACAAACCAAAAATGTTTTCTCTAAATCGGACCATTAATTCTTGAGATTAGCGTGTTCAAGCAAACAAACGAAAAAACTCTTCAGATTTATAAAATGAATATGTATAGATTACATTTTTCCATTACCCTTGAAACATTTCATTATACAAACCATAATTGTTGGATTATCCTAATCTCAATACATTCGACTCAATCAAAATACATTCTAATCAACTAAATCTCGTCCGAAATTAAGCAAAGCACTCATTTCGGTAATTCTGTAATCCGTTATTATGCAGATAGCTTCAATGATAATGCCTCTAAGCTAGGGCCCCAATTACCGGATTACCATAATGGCCGGTAATTGATTTAATCGCTGACAACGCGGTAACGGAGACTGGAATTGGAATATCTTTGTCATCTACATGCAGTTTAATTATATTGGGGAGCTAAATGACGGCGAGGGGAAGTTTACTGTGATTTCAGGATCGATTTGGAAACTGAGAAAGTGGCTTACTGGTTTCGAAATTTTTAACATAGTTCAAAATCTAGTCGCAAAAACACCTCAGCGACAATCACTGTTAAAAAAAAAAGTGAATAAACGCCATTTTTTATAGATAGAAATTGAGATTAGATTGCGATTTTGTGATTAAGTGTACATCATTAACGTGACCGTAATAGAGGCTGACTTTTAATTCACTGGCGATATTTCAAAGGCTGAAAAAGCTGATGAATATGAACGATCCTATTATGGGTCGAACTATGAAACATAAAAAAAAATATTTGTTGTTACCTATAAAAATTACACTAAACCACATTAAAAAACAAAAACACATGTTCTTTTTTCAGAGTTTTTGAACGAGTTTTGAACGAACAGAGTTAGACCCATAGTAAAAATTGTTCGTATTTATGAGTAAACAAAATGTTCCCTCCAAAAGTGCACTGTAACACTATAGAAACATGAGACAGGTTTTGTTTAAATAGTTCCGAGTTGATTCCACATTAAAAGTTATTTATATTCATGCGCACTTTCACAAAAATGTCTTGTAAATTAATATTTTAACTCCCATTCCTGTCTGTTGCTTTAAATTAATTAGTGGTTATATATTTCCCTGCAAACCTTCTTATAATTTGCAGTTAAGTTAAACATTATTACTCACCTCAGTATTATTAATAAAAATATTTTCAGCAGCTTCTAAGTCTTCACTGTCGTCACGAAAAAACCAGTCATCAAAATTCTGTGTTTGTGTTTTATTCAAGTTTTTTGGCGGCGGTTTAGCTTCGAATCTCTCTTCGAATTCATGTACTGGTATTTCAAACTTCTTCTCCGTCCTGTGTTCTCCACTGTTGTGCTTTTTGTGGTGACGAAAAAACTTTTTCCTCACAAATTGGGAGGTCGTCTTATTTTCTGATGATTTAAGTGTGTTCTGGCTTGCTCTCTCGCCGGAGTGTATGTTTCTGAGTCTGAAAATAGAGATGTTATTAAAAAAAAATGGTATTTTTGTCAGGTTACATACCTACCTACACATTTATTTTTGATTATTTTTATAATGACGGGCGATTTAACCACTGGGTCATTACGATATCAGTATTATATTTTATTGGGGTATAACTATTAAAGAAAGCGTTGCACTACACTAGAAATTTCTCTCATATCGTGGTTACTTTTACAAACACGTAAACTGACATATACAAACGACAACAATAACTACTGTAGGCTAGTTAGTCTACAAGTATTTGTTTCGTGCGGGAATCGAACCCACAACACTCAGCACAGCAGCCAATTGCTCAGTCACTGTCCCAACCGTATCATCAAATATAGAAGACAGAACAAAAAACGTCAAGCACGTTAAAACTCATTCAAAAAAGACAAATAGCTGAGCAAAGCTTTTCGAAAGTCTAGTCTCGTTTAAATAAAGTTAATGAATGGACGTATTAAGGCTATGTAGATTGCAAATCTAAATGCACTGCATATTAAGCGCGCCATCTGTATTCTTAGATTCCCTTACTAAGGATACCAGTTTATTGTTCTACTGCTATAGTAAATGTGAGAGTTTGTGAGGATGGATGGATGATTAAACGGCTGAACGGAAATAGCTGAAATTTTGACTGCCTCTCATACATGCTGTTGCAGGTTCGTTACGGCGCAAGTATGTACGGTGTAAGTATGTTTAAATGTACTTTCTATTTATGTTTATCTTGGACATCGTTGACATCAGTAAAGGAAAACATCGTGGGACAACCTGAATTTTTAATTAATGTAAGTCTGAAATCGCCTAACCGCCTTTGGCAAGCGTGGTGATCAATACTCATGCTTTCTCTGGCCTTTGCCTTGCAGTTGGAAGACTTATATTTGCAAAATAATTACAATTTGCAATTATTTTTATAAATCGCGATAGACAGACATACTTACAATGAACAAAAATAATAAGATTTGTTTTAGGTAAACAAAGCTAACTAATTTCACAAACGTCTAAAACCAACCTCCTTAAATAAACGCAAAGCACCAGAAAAAACGTCAAAAAGAACAATTCAAATCCCAACATAACTCGAAATTCAAAATTCTTGGTAAAGGATGGAGTGGCAGTCGCAATTACGGTACCAGGCTTATTCCCAGGATTCAATAGAGCCGATCCTTTGCTCGAACGCAAAGAGTAAAAAGTGCGCACTGAACAGACACTAATGAGGCTTTATTAGAACACCAGTATTGGTTCGCGTATAATGTTGGAGATGGAGAAAGTTGGCTTGAAACTTTCAACCGTTTGGATTATAGAGAGGTTTTTTTTTAAGCCTTTGTTCGGTATTATGATAAGGTGCATTTTTGCATCGTTGTTAATTTCGAGGAGGTATAATAGCTGTGATAGAGACTCTTACTTAACATGAATCAATAATAACATAAATTCTTCTTCTTGACGTTTCGATAAAAAAATATAATATAGGTATTATATTGTTGCAGCCCAGAATGTGGGCACTTTGACTGCGCTGGTAAAAAGATAACCGTCAGTGTGCAGAAATAAAATAAATAGTTTCTTTTTTAGTTCGTGGTTTTTGATTTCGGAATACCCGTTGCCGCTGGGTTTAGGCAGGTGAGACGATAAACCCACATACATACATGTTCTCAAAATCTAGTTCTTTGCAAGCCTCATCTATGTATGTTCTACCCGCTAAGTACTTATTAAATAGATGTTCTAACTGGTTAAAATTGTCCCACAGTCAAAATTACCCCTCCCGATCTTTTATGTAAATATCTTTCGTGGCACAAAATTAGAACACGTTGAAATAAAGCGGTAAATTGCTGTCATCTAAGCGTTTTATTGTGGGAAATGGAACAACGGTAACAAATTGTTTGTGACAGCTAGAACAAAGGAATTTTTCTCCAATCGAATTGTATCATGATTTGATTGATTAAGAGGAAAGTATTTTCCATTTCAGTCTATTGTAGTTAAATCTGTTTGATATGAATGTGATAGAACTTTTCTCATTAAAATACAATCCTGTAAGGGAACCGAGGCGGTCTTTTTAAGGCATTTACTGAAAGAACCCACAAATATAATGGTGCGCCCGTAAGCAAAATATTCATGGTTCTTTTTTATTTATTTAAAAGAACCTAATGTTTAGTCGAATAGAGTTTTATTTCTGTAGAGTTAAAGCCAAGTTATATTTTTAAATTATGCTATGACACAATAGTAAATATCATTTTCAAACGGTTTGCATCAGTTGACATCTTAATATGGTAGTCACTGCCAGATACATTTGATTTAATATTACGATATGGTACGAGGCAGCCCTAATCAGTTGACAAAATTTTTATGAGATGTCAAAATGCGATTCTTCCAATGATTTTGTATGGCAATAATAAACGTGACGTCACTTATTCGTCAACTCAATTGATTAACTATTATTTGATTTTAAAGCAACTGAAAATGTAATTTTACTGTTAATTAGAAATTAATCAGGTTTTCAGGGTTATAATAAAGGATTTTAATTTAAGAAATTCTTGGAATTATTTATTTATAATACCTATCAATTATAATACTTTTGAAATTATATTTATAAAATAGTATTTTATTTTTTGTATTATCATTGATTTTGGTTTGCATATGACGGCAAAATAATGGAGACCTGTCATTTTAAAACAATGTCTTTTTTTTTTGCAAAAATTTTGTGTATGGAAAACATGTGCTATAATAACTTTAAATAGTCTTCAAATAAGATGAATTATGTCTTGTAGCTAAAAACGTTAGTGATGTCTAACTCAATATTCTTGAGAACTCACTCAAAATGAATTTAATCATAGACCGTATCACAAAGAGGAATTTTATTCTATCTTATAATTTAATTCCGCTGCACTAAATATAAATTAACGGACGCAAGGCGCTTGAGAATTCCTTTTCTGTATTTTATTATTAAAAGTTTTGCTGGAATATTAATAATTAAAACTTTATGAATTTATTAAAGGGAGAAGATAAATAAGTGAAAATATAAAAGTTTTCAGTTTTTAAAAACTGTGCATAAGTAAGTAATTAAAATAAAAACAGCCTACTAAAATAGTCTCACTGCTAAGCATAGGCCTGCAGTGCAATTCTCTAAGCCTCACTTCGTAATTCGAAAGCTGAATCCGCAGTGAGATTACAAAATGGTATTCTGTTAAACACGATCACGCCGGTGACGTCACCACGGCGAACGAATACTAAACCAATGACAAGTTGGTTCGTTATCGAAGTGAGCGCGATCACTTTAGTGAGACTCGTTTTCAAGTTTGCATTTTAGAGAATCGCACTACAGTTCTCATATCGAAGAGTCACGAGCATTGATCCTTTCGCTTGCTCAAGTTAGATTGGCGATTTCAGAATGATTGGCGAATTCTTTCACTGATGTCAGTGATGTCGATAAACTTAGAAATAATAATAATGCTCGTAATAAGTCACATTGGTACATTGCTTGGCATGGAAAATGCAACCTAATACATGAGAGGTGGACGCCGTGACCCAGTGGTCATCATGACACAAAATAAAACCATCATGGCAAGAGCATGTATTTTTTAAAACTTAAACCAATTTTGTGGAAGATATAAAAAATAGAAGATTGTATTGAGAATATAGTAAGTGTAGTAAGTAACGTGACAGCACTAAAGGGTTTAGTAGTTACAAAGTTTTACAGAAAGGCAAAGTGAAAAGCAGATAGGAAAGTTAAAGCCATACCGTCTTCCATTACCATGTCTTCGTCTTCTGCGTCTATTCCTCCGTCCACCGGTCTCCTCCATCAGATTCTGCAGACTCTCCGTTGGCCTCAGCAAGTTAGGTTCCGACAACTTCCCATCTCCATCCAAATCTGTTTTGTTTATTACTTTTTCTTCGTCCTGCTCATTCGACGGTAAAACACCATTGGTGGGAGCAGGAGCTACAGTTATATTATCAGGAATCCCTTTAAATTTTAGATTATTCTTAGAATCACCAGTAATCTCTCTGCTATTACTCTGAATCTTGTTAGTGATCTCATCCATTTTATTAGAAACATTAGTGATTTGTATATGAGGGTAAAACTCTTCTAAATTAAGTATGTGGTTAGTTGAGACGTTTACAACTAACACTCCGTCTTGTTCCAAACTTTCTGATTCGGTCAGGTTATCCTGTACCGTGGTTTGGTTCAATTGGTCCGTTTTAGTTTGATTGGCTGCATTAGTGTAATTGTCTAACATTTCATCTGGAGGTAATTTGCCGTTTTTTAACAACAGGGATTTGTCTAAACCTGATGGTAGAATCTGAAAATAGAAAATGTCTTAATTAGGGACTTTGTTTAGAAATCGTTGTCTTTTCGTATTTTCTGGTAAATTATCCTTATAAAACAAACAAGGTATTTAGGAAGCAGTAAAGGGATTTGTCAATATGACAACCTGTTAACATTACGCTGCAAAGATATTTAAATAAGAAAGCATGTTTTTGTGAAGATCTGAGAGTCGCATTTTAGGATTCGAATTTTGAGGATACGTCCTTATAGCATAGTTGAAGTTTTGAGGATATATTGTGTATAAAAACATGTCGTTATAAAGGTATGCGTTCTTACTAGGTTTCGTGTTCTACCCTTTATCAAGTATCAGGTTAAAAAGGTACTTTATTCACTTTCGTTCAGTAAAACATAGAGGCCACTTGTCAGCTCACTTGAACTTAGGTAAATGAGTAAGGTATCTTTATCTTGACCTTTAAAAGGGCCCACTATCAAAGCAAGTACCAACGCATAACTTCTTAACGACATATTTGTACATATACATTTTCCTTAAAACTTGAGCCATGCTAAAATGATTTAGGTTGCTCATGTAGCATGAAAATGAAGAATAGAAGATTTTTGACATTATTTTTTCCTTTTATACACTAAAAGTCGAATACATTTCGTTTTATTTTATTTAGGTATGTCGCCTATTGACCTAAGGGACCCTAACTCTCAGTCTATTTGGCATGTTATCCAAATTCCTTAACTTTTGAATATAACATTTTCTTATCAATTTTGTTCGCAACAGGTGGTAATTGACGTTTCTGCTTGTGAATGACAGGTGATTGCTTTTTTAACATTCTTGACGGCTTAAACATCAGAGGATCTATCAAAAATATTTGGTGGTGCGGAGTTTTGTAAAGTAATTTGAGTAATGTTTGTAGGTCCTTTAATCTTTTTATCAATTTAGAACTCGCATGTTATTTTAATTATGTTTTCAAAAGACTTGTTACTGTCAAAGACATTGATTACCATATATTAGTTTATGTGAGGCCATATCAAGAGAAGGAAGATTATTAGTAGAGCTCTTTGTGAAGGTCGTCCGGAGAAGTACTACCACCATATCTATTTCTGCCGCAAAGTCTATAGTACTGCAGATGTCTATAGATCACGGTGACCATTTAACATAAAGAGGATCGTCGGCATGTTTGCCATCTAATAACATAGAAAAACCAAAATGTGGCTAAAGTGATGTCTGTAAATAGTGAGTACTTCTATTAGGTTTCTTTTTTGTATGCTTAGGTCAAACTAGTCTGCTAAGTCTTGGTTTCATTGCTGATATTCCGCAGCAGCACAGGCTTCTTTTGGGTAACTCACTCCACCTTCGACTTTGTCTTTATCACCTCTGAACTAGACTAGGATCAAGAGCTTACTCGTCATCTCGACTATAAAAGCTAAATTCCTACCTTCGTCATGAGCACAGCGTCATTGTATTTCTTCGGTTTTTCTTGCGACAAAGGCATCGGTTGCTTCGTCCTCTTTCTAAGAATATCTGGTAGTCCTTCCTCTTCTACTTGCAGTCCCTCCAATAGCACCTCTTTCTTCAACCTCTCTACCTCCTCTTGGAGTGATTTGTTTATTTTGTTGACTGGTGCGCTCGTCGGTGGTTTGAAGTAGTCTACGTTTGGTATCGCGATGTCACCTTGGAAGTTATCTGTAAAGAGAATAAGAATTTAATGGTTGCCTCGTCTGTAGAATAAAGACATGTGAGTCAGGGAGAAGAAGAGTTGAGTGTACCAGGATAACATAATCGACAACCGACTGTCGGTATGAATGTTTGTATCCATTTCTTTTAGCATTGACTAGGTTGATTATTGAATTCAACTTACTTCATTGTATAACTAAACCGATTTCTGGTGTGTAGGTAATATTCTAATGCCCGTTTGCATTACCAGTAAGTAAATACATGTAGGGCCGATTTTAAATTATCAAAAAAATTTAAAAGAAATAAAACAGTTTGACCTGTTTTTTTAAGAAATATTGTTAAACAGTCATTATTTATTTTTGGGATTTAAATTAACTGACTATTAAGAAATCAGTCCTTTTACAAATTACAAACATTATTCCATTTCTGTTAATCTTTCGAAGTTGATAGGGACAGAATGACGATTCAAATAATTATGTTTAACAGTAATTAATGTATTTAATGACTTGCTTGACTTGCTTGTATGACAAGCACTGTATTACCTAAAAAAACATGTTTTTTACATAAACAAGTCGCATGACTCATAACTACGTACGATGAAAAGAAGTAATAAGTCCAAGGTTATAAAAATATCATCTCGCTACTGATAAATATATGACATTTAACATATTCGTCATAGTTACAATCTCGGGAAACTATCGAAAGTTGATGTACGTGATGTATTTTACCAACGGCCATATTATTTACATAAATAAAAAATGGCCGCCGGCTAGCAGAATAGTTCCAAATATGTAAATATTATTATGTAGGTAGGTATCTACAGACACGTGTGAAAAAAGTATGTCGAAATATATTCATATCACACAAATTTAATTTCGATCCGCACTAGTTGTGCCCGCGGCTTCGCTCGCGTGTAACATAAAGGACAAGTTTGCTATGTCATCACAATCTTAAAAATAAACTCAATTGATTTGACGGTTGCAAGCGCGACTGCTGGAAGTTGAGTTTAGGAAGGAATTTGTCTGTAGACTATCTATAGGTTCATTAAAAATCATAATTATTCACATATTAATTGATATAGGAAATTAATATTGAGTTCACACGAATAAAAAGTAGCTTATCTCTTAATCATTTGACATAACCATATCTGCGCCACAGATTATAATTTGAATACATCAAAACTCTTTTAATTAACAAACCTCATTTCAAATCAGAGTAAAATGCCGTTGCATTCGAATACAGAACGTTCCAAATTCAAACCCGAAACGCGTCACCGATTGCATGCGGCCATTAACAACACCGTACATCTGCTGCGATCATAAAATTTAATCGCCGACCCGTGTCTATGTCCCAGATGTTGCCTAACGCTGGCTGGCAATTAATTAATTGCGTATGTATGCTTACACGGCGCGTATTGGACATGACGGTTTACGATAGTACGGCCGCATGAATATTCATGGTGCGGCCGTGTTTGAGGATTGAATTTGATTATGGCGCCCGACTTTGCTTTCGTGTAGGTTGTCCAAATCAGCTGTTAATTTAATTAATGTTTGTCACGGATTTAATGTTGTTTTAATTGTGGTTATTGAGTTGGTGTGTTGTTGTTTAATGCAGTTAGTTGTGTTAATTTGAATAAATGTATTATTGAAATGGCTACTTATGCGTGACATGTTTTTTAAGTGTATTTCGAGTAATTATTTTGTCAAAATGGTGTAAACAACTGAGAATTCGACAGATAAAAACATTGTATTAAATAATGCCTACAGATTACAGATAAATTAAGTAAATATCAATCGAAACTCAGGTTAGACCTCAATTTTTTTTACTATATTATTATGTCAATATCAAAATCATTTCCAACTCCGCTAATATTGGTTTAACGCAAAATAAACCGACATTTCGTGCTACACTACAAAATCGTGCTACAGCAACTAGCTACGAAACCGCTACGCAAACATTTCGTAGCACTCGACTCGAGTGCGGTTAGTGCTACGAGACTACGATGTAACGCCACACGCGTAGCCCGCAGGGCAAATATGTAGGTAGTAATATTATGAAACTGGAGTTTGTTTGATTTTTTGTTTGAACGTGCCAATCTCCGGAAATACTGGTCCGATTTAGAAAATTCTTTCGCTAATAGAAAGCTACGTTATCCTTGAGTGCTATAAAGTATAGACTGTATATTATTGCAAAGCAAAAAATATAGGGACCCGTAAGCAAAATTTACACAAACGAAGACACGGTTGAATTAAGAAGAAGACGTAGAAGGGAATAAGGGGGAGGAAAGGGAAGGGGGAGGGAGGGATGTATTATAATTATAATATAAATATAGCGCGATCTAGTTACAACGTGGCAAAGTTGCCAGCCTTTTAGACACTTGTGCCATTGACAGCGATGTGCAAGAGTTATTTTATGCCCTATGAGCTTAACTACATAGTTTATAATTTAATTATTGTTTAAGTAAGTTTTATTATAAATATTATATTGGCTAATGTAGAGCTAAATTTAGTATTACACAAAGACGGTCTGATTGCCCGGTATGTATTGATCGTGATAACCTGATAACACAGCTGATCCTAAAAGATAACATTGAGTTTACTAACAATCTCGGGTTGAGGGGAATTGGATCGGATCCAATTATAATTATAATCGGGCCAGGCTTAACGGATTCTAAAAGGCACTTCCCCTAATTAAAAACGTTCAAAATCTAGTTGCAATCTCATCTTAGATACAATCAATGTATTTATAATACTGGCCGTTAAAATAAATTGGACATATTTTTGACAAATTGAGATTAGAATGCGTATGTTCATAAAAATATGTGACTTGCCCTTTTACATTGAAGTTTAGAATAATTTGTTAATTACTATTACTTAAATGTGTTCTATGTATTTGATTAATACCTATTTTATTTATTTATTATCTAAGCAGCTTTTGCCGACTTTGCAGACTTCCTCCGCATGGAAGTCGAACATACCTTTAATTAGCCCTTATCGCAAAATCTATTCTTAGTTGACGTCATTTGCCTACGTATAAGAAGATTAAAATTTTGTGATCAGTTAGTGAGTGAATAAATAAATAAATACTTTTTCTTTAACATAATTGTGATAGTAAAAGTTATATCCATACCAACATTATAAATGCGTGTTATTCTGTCTGTAGTAAAAAAAAAAAAACATTTTTAAAGGTGGTTTTTGAAAAATTTGCATCTCATAAATAAAAATGGCTGCCGAAAATAACTACCAAAGTCGTCGGTTTTACGACAAAATCTCGTCATAATTTGTATTAAAAAAGTATGTAGAGCACATAAAAGCTATGACACAAATGTCGGACATTAGCTTCGAAACTTATGTCGAGGACTAAAGTGTCATAGTTTATAGCCGTTTCATTGTATTATGCATTTCCCGGCGACTGCTCATCGGAGCTGTTAGTACTCGTTTACACTAACCGAGTTATCGGCTTGCGAGTTGCCTGCGCTGTGAACGTTGGTTTGTAACAAGTTCCCAGCAGGGATTCTAATTGCAGCCAGATGTCGGCTGTAATTTATGAGTTAGTATGCATAGTGATGGATTTTGCGAGTTGTTAAGAGGACATACAAAAGAAGTCTAGTTATGTTTTTGGTTAATGAGTAATTATAGAACATAATTATAATGAAAGGCCTCCAACATGTGCTTTCTGTAGGCATAGCAGAACTTTGAAAGTATTAAAATCTATTTTCAAAGTGATTATTAGTAACTGACTGACTGTAGCTGACTGATGGCCGATGGGGCCGCAAAGTTCTCAAATGGAGACCACGCACCGGCAGGCGCAGCGTAAGACACCCACCCACAAGGTGGATAAACCACCTGATTATGACCTCAGAAAGACGCTGGATGCAGGCCACTTCCAACCGGTCTTTTAGAAATCTCTGGGGAGGCCTATGTCCAGCACTAGACGTCCTGCGGCTGATATGATCATGACCATTAACGTGAGCTTTCTGTAGGCACAGCACGAGTATATGTACATGATTAAAGAATTCAATTTAAATCTATTCTCAAAGATTTTATACGTAACGCGACATTTTTTTTCTTTTTAAGTTCCTTGGATGTAATAGAAGCCGACGGCCCACCTGATGTTAAGTGATCACCTCTGTCTGACATCTGCTACACCAGAGATCTTGCAAATTATGCGTTGCCATCCCGGAGAAGTTTACTATAGTCTAACAAAATCTTGATAGGGAATCTTGTTTTGACAGCTTATAGAAAGTATATGAATTGATTGACAGTCGCAACTTGCCAATTAGTATTGACTATTTAGGTGGAAAGCCTTCTAATTAAATAAATACCTTGTTAGAAATTGGTATTTTGAAATTGAAAATCAAATTTACGTAACAGTAATGTTTCTGTTTGCTTTGTTTTAAATTGCCTCGTTAGCCTAGTGGTCCTAAGCGCGACTGTTACGCTAGAGGTCGTGTCAAGCAAAACGTGTCATCTATTGTTTTTTTTTTAATGAAATGCTCAGTAGCAGCTCGGAGTTCGGATCTGTGCCCGGTTAATAGCAATAGGCTCGCCCCCTATTACATGGGACCTAAACATTCCGGCGAACTGTGGGAGTACATTGGTATTACCTCTGCATAACCCTTCGGGGAATACAGGCGTGATGGTATGTATGTATATGTCACCGGAAAATAACAAGATCCGTAAGTTTATAAATTTACTAGGAAGTTTATAAACTTTCGTAAGATTCTAAACGGGAGATAAATTGTAATATTTTACGTCCACATTTTCGTAAATTGATAAACTTACTGAACTCACTCGTAAAATAATAAGTAAGCAGTAACCAAACGCTACGCGCGATCTGATTGGTTGGCTGTCACGTGTCACTTCTCCTTCCTCCTATGGACACAAGCATTGCCACTATGAACATTGACCAATCAGAGAGCAGTGTGTTATTTTACGTATTTCAAAGATCGTATATTTAAAAGAGTTTCTGT
The DNA here is from genome assembly GCA_932526535.1 of Caradrina clavipalpis. Lineage (NCBI taxonomy): Eukaryota > Metazoa > Arthropoda > Insecta > Lepidoptera > Noctuidae > Caradrina > Caradrina clavipalpis. The sequence goes on from OW052096.1 coordinate 2,891,753, forward strand.
GATTGGTCGAACCATATAAAATCTTACGAATAGATATTCGTTAGTTTATAAATTTACCGTATGATAAATTTACGAAAATGTGTATGTAAAATATTACAATTTATCTCCCGTTTAGAATCTTACGAAAATTTATAAACTTCCTAGTAAATTGATAAACTTACGGATCTTGTTATTTTCCGGTGACATATATATACGTGAATTGATTGACGGTTTGAACTGGCCAATTACTATGGACCATCGTAAATAAAGCCTTTCTAAATAAATAGATAAATGTTCGAAACGAGTATTTTGAATTTGAAAATCGAATTTACGTTACGTTTGTACTAGGAACTCAGTAATCGTCGGAATATCGCATTCGAATCGTATTCGTATCGTGTGCTCTAATGTAACGTGAACGTAATGCGTTGTATAATTTAATCGGAACGCCGCATTGCATGCAATCTGAATGCAATCGATTGCGTTCGCTACGTATTGTTATGTTTGTTTCATTTAGAGGAAATTATGCGGGAATGAATTATGGCTTTACGATATGGCATTTTTGTAGCTTTAAGTTCGATTTTTATATCGCCAGATAACTCTTAACAGAGGATTTAATATCGTGGTTCATTGGCGAAGGATCAAATGTAGAAAGGAAAAGCAAAAATTGCTTAATCTTTACTAATATGATAAAACTGAAGATTGTTTTAGTTTGATCACGCGCGTTAATATTGGAACTACCAGTCGGATTGGAAACTAATATGTTTGTATAGGTATGATAGCTAGATTCATGAGGCTGGCTATCATATAGGCTAATATCAGTATAGACTATAAAACATCACGCTACGATTCACGGTAGTGGAGTACTAACCAATGGCATAACTAAACGCGGTGGATACCGCGGGATTCAATAAAAACCGCTAAAGTAAAATGGTGCTAAGTAGTAAGTATAAGTTTTTTCTATGAAATTCTCAGTAGCAGCTCGGAGTTTGGATTTGTGCCCGATTAATGGCAATGGGCTCGCCCCCTATTACATGGGACCTAAAAACTTACTGGCGAACTGTGGGAGTACATTGGCACATCTCTGCCTAACCCTTTGGGGAATATAGGCGTGATGGTATGTATGTATGTATAATGGTGCTCTACTCGTGCTTTTTTTTTTTCAAGATAGGAAATCATTGAATGCCTTCCCCCGCTCTGGGCGGGGCGGGAGGGAGTGTCAGACTTTTACCGACTTAAACCCATCCATGTTCCTTCTTGTGCCCTTTGCGTTCCGGGGGAGCGAGCGGTATCTTTTTCGATCAACCCGCAGTCTATTCGTGTTATCCTTTAAATACTCAGATAAACTCATATTCTTGCTAACACCTAATAGCTCAGCCATCTTTGACACGACCTGTCACAAAAAAGTTCAACCACTCAATAGAAAGTGATATTTTATCGTAGGCGCTCTTCCTTGTATTTCCCAAGTGATACACCCTGTGTAAGATATAGGGGGCTGCAATGTAAGCCGCCACTACATTTTTCTTATTTCCATTTTAAAATATTTCAATATGACGGATATTTATTCCGAATTGCCCGGGATCGGTGTGTGAGCCTTGGTGGTAACAGGGCTGGCAGTAACCAATATATATTTGTTTATTTTTTATTTATATTGTAAATCACCAGGACGTTTAGTCCATTCATATTCATTCTTTGGACTACTTGATTGATAAACCATTTCTGTTATAATTTTGATGCGTAAATTGGTCCAAGTCAATTATTTTGATAGGTAAATAGGTCCAACTAAAAAAAAAAGTTTTTACATTAAGTACATTTTAATGTAAAAACTTTTGTAATGTGACTTATCTTTTATTTTAATAAACCCTTGAATGTGTCTTGTCTAAATTTAGTTCATGTCTCTGTCGCACAACAGGACTATAAAGTTAAGATAAATACGGGAACATAATTCTAAGCCATAGTAACGTTTATTTTATCTTGACCTAAAATTACGGTTAACAGGATGAGTGACTATAAAAATACAATTCTTTACCTAGAAAAAAGTTAAAAGATTTTAATAAAAGGTAAAAAAAAACAACTTTAAGTTTCTATTTTTTAGCATAAAGGTATCACAACTCCAACGTTAACATAAAGGTAAGTAAAGATAGCCTAGATTTTAAAGAACTTTTAAATAGGTCGTCGTAAAAGCCGCAGTCAACGAACTGTAATTTACTTAAAGCGTTCTTAGACATAATATTTCCTAATGTGAAAGCCTATTGCATATTATAACAGGAGGAAGAGAAAACGTAAGTAATAATAACAGCTATCCCTAACAAAACTGCAATAGGCTTTCTGCCCACAACTGATTTTTTTACCGATTATGGGACCGAATTTTGACAGATTTCTTCTCATCGACAAAGAAATCGGTAATAAAATCGGTCAGGCGCTTACAGGATCGAAAAGCGAGCGTGCGGAGCGTGCAGAGCTCAATTAAAAAAAAATATATACGTATATTTTTTAATGCTGGGTCTTCTAGATTTATTTACTGAATGTATGATAAAAATCTCCATTATGACGCCCCTTAGTTGTATATCATTATTAAAAGATTTTTGTATAGTGTTTGAAGCATCCAAAACATTCATAAACATCTATATAATATTTGCTTTCACAGCCTTGCCAGCCCTAACGACATTTCCCCATTCACGGAGGTGGCAAGCCAGCCGATCCCCGTCCCAACGCCGACGGGTCGCAGGTAATATATCGCATATCGAAGAAATGATGCCAATTTTTAAACGTATACAACGCAAAATGTGTTTTATTTGATATTCTGAATAAGGCATATTTTTCATGTGGCAAGATTATGTGAAGCGTTTGAAAGAAGGTAATTGGTGTATTCCAAGATGCTTTGTTTATTCTGAACTAGCTTTTGCCTGTGACTTTGTCCACGTGGATGAAAAGTAATCTACGGCCTTTATTGGGGTTCAAGCTTAGTCTGTACCAAATTTCATGATTATCGGTTGAGTAGTTAAGGCGTGGAAGTGTTGCAAACAAACAATTAAACAAACTCAATTTTGCATGTATAATATTATTTTGTTTTCTGTTTGAATTTGTTTGTTTCTTTATACGTGCTAATAGGGAACTACCAGACCAATTAAAAAAAAATACGCTAATAGGAAACCACGACTTTTAAAAAGAAAAAAAAGGACATAGCATTCCCCCGGACGAAGTCCCGAGACGTTGTTAGCAAAAGCTACTTGGTATAAAGTAAGTACTATTTACGTAGACAAAGTCTAAACAAAACTTAGATTAGCACTAGCCTAGACTAAACACTAATGCGAAGAGGGACATTGGGGCACAACAGAGGTATTGGACTAAGATCCTAGACACACCAGACCTACGACATTTTAGCGTGGCTGAAATTTTGATAATGGATAGTAAGTAGTTATGAAGGTATGTATTTTCTTGTTTCAATATTTAGCCCTTGTTTAGTTCGTAGGTATAAAAGACATTTTATTCACCTACGTTTAAGTATGACGACTGGTTTTTATATAACATATGTTTTACAGGATGTTGTTGCGAACATACCATAATGCCAGACATTTTCTGTGGGCCATGACTTCAACCAGACACCTGAAAACTTCGAATTTTAAGGCATTTTCCTTTATTGTAAGTGATAAGGTGGAGCCTTTTATATATTTTTACTTTATCATGTACGCATACCATACCAATATTTTCTTCTATATATCCTTTTTCAGCGACTGACGACTCTTTACTCTTAGACCATTTCAGAAAAACAAAAGCTAACCTAAAAACTAAGTCTAAACTTTTGTTACTTAAATTTAAAAACAAAAAGGTCTAAAATAATGTATGTAGGTTCAAATTTATTTTTTACATAAGCGTATAAGTCTCACATTATTCAAATCCCGTTAACTACGAACTGCCTGCACCAGTTTGAGCCGGTTTAATCCGGTATTATCCGCTTATAACCGGTAATGTGCATCTAAGTGGCGACCGTGTTTTATATAAGGTTTCCCTGGCGATGCGATTTTGGGGTCTTCCTCAAAGGATTTATAAGATTTGGTTGGAATTGGTTTATATTAGTTAAATGTGCTCATTTGGTTAAGTAGGGTTAGGTTTGATAGAGTTGGTGCAAATTTTATTAGCAATTTTTAAAGACAACTAAGTGCAAAGTAAGTATACCAAAGTTTTTTCATTATTTTAAGAAAATGAAGTCTAAACAGGGCGATGTATGAGGAAATACGATTACTTAGCTCGAATATCACTTTCGCCTATGTCTCCTAAAGTGCCTGAATTTTTAAAGTGATGGCGTTTGAGTTCATTGAACTTTATGTACGGCTTACACATACGTCTGCTAAGAAAATGTTTTAACATTTTACGTTTTCAGAAAGCTTTTCCACTTTCCTTTATAATAATACTATCTTTTGCCCGCGACTTACTCCGCAAAAATATTGGTTATCGGTGACACAGACGAAGTTTAAAGTAACCTATATCCTTTCTTGGGGTTCAAAGTTATCCAGAACCAAATTTCATCAAAATCGATGCAGTGGTTTATTATTGTACTAGATAGGGTAAATTTATAGCAACTAAATTCAATATTTTTATTAATTTTTTTTCGTGTAATTGACGTTCAAAAGTGCCTTTTAATCTTCTAATTGAATGATTTGACTTTATGTATGGATAAATACATAAACTTCCACGTATAAATGCTCCCTAGTAATCACCATTTACACAGATATCTCCTAACTATACTCTAGCTTCACATAGGTATACACAGTTGCTAAATACTGCAAAGTCAACTGTGAGGCATACCAGCATTCATCAGGCAGCATGTAATAGCTTTGTTTCAACGGAACTGTGAGTACAAAGCGTAGGAACACGTCTTTTCAAAGTAGAGATGCGCCTGAAAATGAGTACTGCTTTGCGTGAATGAGTATTGAGGTTGCATAGAGGATTCTTGGGTTTAGAGATTGTGTGTTAAATAAGGTAAGGTGAGTGGTTTAATGTTTCTTGTTGAATAGTACCTAATTCATGTTCACTTTGGAATGAAAATACCTACTGGGATATATTTTTCAACATTTAGCACTTAGAAATAAAAAGCGATCTTAAATTAATAATCTTTACTAATATAAAAAGAACTGAGGATTTTGAGGTTGCAGGGGGTAATCTCTGGATCTACGGAACCGATTTTATGTGATTTGTTTTGCTGAAGGGTCATTAAAAGATATTAATCCCCGGACCCCTAAAATATTGTTAACTGTAACATAGGAATCAGTGTCACCGACTAATTTTATTGTATCAAAAATGCTCAAATATAAAAGCTTAGCAAATATAAAAGAAAAAGAGAGTTTCTGGAAGAAGTTGAAAAAGGTTTTTGAAAAAATGTGCCTAGATTTAAATATAAAAAAAAAACAAATTGTTTTTTATTCAATTTAAATAAGTGATTACAAGCACAGCCCTATAAAATCCAAATGCCTATCCGAGTTTCTTTTAATACTTCGATTGAAGGATCACACATCAAAATATGTTTATATAGATTTACATCGCTCGCATATTATATAAGACGTGTAACTTGAATAAGTTTTCTGCTTAGAACCTTCAGTTCGTGGAAGTTCTGAAGCCTGTAGGCGTCCCTAACAGGCTGTCCAACTTTAGGGCTGTTTTGAAGTCAGGAGTAGAAGTAATGTTTTACACCATAACATTACGTAACGCCTGCAAACCCTCGAGGGGTCTGAATAGCTCGTCGCGATTAACACTGTTATTTTACTTTCGCAATTTGTCGTCTGTACGGGATCTTGACTGTATACGTATATGCTTATAATGTGATTAAAGGGGATTCAATTTTTGGATGCATTTTTTGTATATTTCAGCGCTGTGCTTGTATCAAAATAATCTCACGACTGAATGCGACACTTCCGTATTCCATCATTGCAACCATTTTTTTGTTTTACCATACCTGAGAATCCTCAGATGAAAGAGATTTTGAAGTTCAAGTTGCCAACTAAAAAACATGTTCTAATTAAACTTTAAACACCTCCACTGCCTCTGTACTGTCACAGTCACCTGTAAACGCAAAGGCTTCACAGAATAACACTGCTAGTACTTTGTTACGTCACAGAAAAATACAGTTTCAAACTACCAAATCAACAAGGGAATAAAGAAACAATTCGTGTAACAGAACTAGTTCCAGCTTGCTCTCTTATGTAGAACTTGTGCTATAACAAGTTGCGGAGTGCATTACTCACGGAGCTATGGCACTTGGCAGCTCAATGAATTCCTTGCACAGTTTCTGACTAGTTCGAACGCTTTTGTTGAGTAGAGTAATGCTCCTTTGCGTGTATTTTTGTGTTTATGATTACGGTGTTGTGTATTTTTTAGGCATACTTTTATATGTCTTGAATAATCTGCTTTGTCTATAGATCAAAATGTATTGTGATATTTTAAGGCATCATCCACCGCTGGAGACACTACTCAAAGGTGAGCAAAGCCAAGCGACGATGCTAAGGATGTGTATGATTTACACATTCATTCCATTTCAACGGTTTTTGTGTGTGCTTGCTTTATTTTCAAAATGAAAAATAATAAAGCAATGTGTAAATCAGTCACATCTTTATCAATGTAGCGAAGTTTAGTTCAAGTGGAAGCGCAGCCTTACACCAGCCCGACAAGTAAATATAATGAAAATTTTATTGATTTTTAAAATGAAAATACAATGGGTTTTTCATTAATTCATTAATAATATTCATTTATTTCGTTTCAGAGCTTTATTTATATCCATGGGTAATACTCATGTTACGTAATAGTCACTATGTAACTGTAATAAATAGAAATCAACTAAAACCAAATACATTTACGGTAGCCGGTTATGTTAGGCCTGCAGGACTACGAACAAAGGTTGTGGCACAAATGCTTTCCCATAGCATGGTGATAAATAGCGCAAAGCACACAAAGGGTGGTCCAGTGTCGATACCCCGTCCACCTCTTACACAGTACGAGTTTAGAATCTAACAAAACGAAAATTGTAAAGATTCTATCTACATATACATCTTTACATAAGACAGAGAATAGACCCAAGATCAAAATGAAAATCCGCGTTTATTTTCCAACTTCACGCGGCTAAACCTTTTTGTGACGTGTTTCATACACCTTTGTCTATTTTCTTAACAAATATTTAGAGAGTACTTTCGAGTAGAAAAATCTGTCTCGAAATAAACGTCGCCAGTGTAACATGACCCGCTTGTCTCCCCGTTTTCATTGAAAAAAGGAGGAACGTAGTTGTGGGTTGGAGGTCTAGGTATAATGGATGTTGTTCTCGACTGAAAGATGTCTATGATTGGAGATTCTTTTGTGACTTAGACGTATTTGTATTGGTATTGAATATCTTAGATGAAATACAAAATAAATGTGGTATTCACTTGTGTGATATATTGTATCAAACTTGACTGCCCCGTTCTGGATTGGATTCCCAGGTTCGGCAAATTATTGCGTTTCCCCATTAGGAATTTAATAGTAGTAGTTTATAATTTGGAAGTTGGTTGATGTGACACTCCCGTGCCTCAGAAAGCATGTTAAACCGTTGGTCCTGCGCCTCATCTCTTCCCGGTTAAGTCGGATTCCCGTTCTGCCGAGTACCGGACAATGAGAGAGAGGGAAGAGGGAGTGCGCCCGTTTTTCCGCACACACTATATAGTGCACTATAATGTCTCCTACCTCCTTGGCCAGGTTCCATTGACATTAGCAGCCGTGACTGAAATTCATCTGGGAGGATAATTATTATGTATCAAACTTAAATGGTTCAGGGACTACAATAAAGTACTTTGTGTAAAGTATCCAAGTTTGTAAGACGACTTAAACTTTAAATGATACCAACGTTATAAAAGATAAAAAAAGGGGAGGTGCATGTATACTTGTACGTAAAGAATTGCAATGGAAAGAACTAACTAGAATAGCGAAATTATCAACACCAGGTGTTTTTGAATGTTGCGCTATAGAGCTGACTTACTATGAGCTAATTATTGTATGTATCTATAGGGTACCAAATGCAAAGAATTTTAATGACTGCCTGGACAAACTCGAATCTCTCATGCAAACATTGATACATACCAGAAGTAAGAATATTGTAATTGCTGGAGATTTTAATATAGATATGCTTAAGCAGAATAGCCAAACAAATGCATTTAAATATCTTCTATTGAGCTTTAATCTAAAACTAGCTTTAAAAGAACCAACTCGCATGGCCAGCCAAACATGCATAGATAATTTTGCGCATAATTTTAATAAAGCCTGTAAGACTGATGTTCTAGAATTTGCATTGTCTGACCACACGGCGCAATTAATTCGCTGTCCGGTCAAGAAAATATGTAATATTGGCCATTGGTTTACTGTTACCAGAGATTACGATATGGAAAATATTCTAAAATTTAAGAAGTACCTGAACGAACTTTCTTTCTCAGATATCTATAACACAGAAGATCCTAATCTAGCATACAATGAATTTATTTTAAATTTGAAATTAATATACGATTTGTGTTTTCCTACTAAATTAATTAAAATAAATACTACAAAAAAAAATAAAGTGGCTATCTAAAGGTCTAAAATTATGCAACCGAAAAAAACGAAAACTATTGTGGCAGCTTAGATTAAACCCAAACAAAACAAATAAAACTATTTTCACAAACTATTCAAAGTTACATAAAAAAATTATTCATTTGACACAAAGATCACAAAATAATTTTAACATTAAAGCATCAAAAAATAAATCCAAAACTACATGGCAGATCATAAACCGTACAAAGTACAACATACCTAAACATAGCATCAATACAATTAAAGTAGACAATAAAATTGAAACAAATCCTCAAAAAATTGCTGAAGCCTTCAACAATTACTTCATAGATAAAATTAAAACTAAACTTCTTGCTCATACCAAATCTAAATCTTACGTGACAAATTGTGTTAGTAACTCAATGTTCATGTCTCCTTGCCTTCCACATGATATACATAAACATATACTTTCTTTAAAAAACACAAATAGCGTGGGTAACGACGGTATTAATACAAAAATACTAAAACTCGTATCATTGGAGATCTGCGGACACCTCAGTCACTTAATCAATCTTAGTATCAGCGCGGGAATCTATCCAGATGCTCTAAAAACATCTATTATAAAGCCACTGTTTAAGAAAGACGATAGAGATCTGATGCAATCATATCGTCCCATCGCATTAATTCCAATAATTTCAAAAATATTTGAAAAATACATATACCAGGAAATATATACATATGTTGAAAAAAATCACATATTAAGTGAAGAACAGAAGGGTTTTAGACAACACAAAACAATCAATATGGCTATATACGATTTTTTATACAATATTATTAAAACCGTAGATAAACGGACGCCTGTCTGCGGCATTTTTTGCGATATGACGCAGGCTTTCGATCATGTACATTTTCCTACCCTCTTGAACAAACTCGAGGCATACGGCATTAGAGGAAATATATTAAAACTTATTCATTCTTATTTAACTAAAAGAAAACAGATAACAGAAATTAGGAAAATTAACTTGACAAATAAACGAGAAGAAATTTATCGATCATCAGAACGTGAAGTCACCTTTGGTGTACCGCAGGGCAGCGTACTGGGTCCTCTTCTATTTATTTTATATATAAACGACCTACCTAAATACATACAACATCCACTAACATTATTCGCTGATGATAGCACCGTGACTATACCCTGTAAAAACTTAGAAACATATGAAAATGATATTAATAAAACTTTAGCTTCAGTCGTAAAATGGTTAGATGATAATAATTTAAATATTAACTTAAACAAAACTAATGTAATTTATTTTAATCAACGAAACCCCTTAAAAAGCCCATTTAAAATACAACATAATAACAATATTATACAAGAAGTTGAAAACACTAAATTCTTAGGCCTCCAAATAGACAAAAAGTTAAACTGGAAGTCGCATATAGATATTTTAAATAAGAAAATTAATAAATCAGCGTATGCTTTAAGCTCTCTATCACCGATAATATCTACAGACGCACTCCTCACTGCCTATTATGGTATTGCAGAATCCCATTTACGATATGGTTTAATATTTTGGGGCAATTCAACTGAGAAAGAAACAGTATTTAAATCACAAAAAAGATGCTTACGGTCAATGTTTAAATTAAAGTCTACCGACAGTTGTGTGCCATATTTTAAACAGTATAAAATATTAACCTTGCCTTGCCTTTACATTATGGAAGTAGCTGTATTTGTAAAAACCAATCCAAATCGTTTTACACGTCTCGCAGACATAGCTCCTCGAAATAGGCGCGATGATAGCAGATTATGTATGCCAACCGCAAATACAGCACTCATGCGCAAAAGTGTTTTCTGCATGGCTCCATTCATTTACAATAAGCTACCTAAATCTTGGAAGGCATTAAATCTACCTTCATTCAAAAAAAAGCTACGCTCTTTTCTAGTGGGTAAAGCCTATTACAATATTTCAGAGTTTTTTGCAGAAAAAGAAAATGCATTTGTTTAACTATTAAACACGGTTACCACTAAATGTTAATTGTTATTATGTAATAATTATTTTTGTTGCTGGTCTTGTACCTTTCGCATGCCTAATGGTAAAATGTGGCTGAACTTTGCTAATTGTTTTTTACACCATGTACTGTACCCATATTTGCGAAATAAATTATCTTATCTTATCTTATCTTATCTTATCATAATATTCTCATTGGTCATGTTTCATTGAGTTAATAACTTTGTTTCAAGTGGCATACGTGACTTATATAGGTTGATTTTAAATTCATTTTTAAATATATATATACACACACCATCACGCTTGTATTCTCTGAAGGGTTAGGCAGAGGTGTACCAATGTACACTCACAGTTCGCCGGTATATTTAGATCCCATGTAATAGGGGGCGAGCCTATTGCCATTAACCGGGCACAAATCCAAACTCCGAGCTGCTACTGAGAAATTCATAGAAAAACCCAATAACACTTTTTGCTCGACCTGGGAATCGAACCCGGGACCCCTTGCACAGCAGTGGCACTTGCGACCACGAGACCAACGGGGCATTTTAAAATAATGGGTGGTTAAAAGCACTCGATTATGCCCATGAACAATTTTACCAAGTTACCCGTGAAAACGTAAATCTAAGCTAATAATATAAAGCTGAAGAATTTGTTTGTACGAACGCGCAACAGAATTACGAGCTTGCCGAGACACGGGGGTATCACACCACTAACTTCCAAACTCCAAGCTGTTACTAAAAAATTCCTAATAGAAAAACCCAATAACACTTTTTGCCTGACCTGGGAATCGAACCCAAGACCCCACGCTCAACAGTCGTGCTTGCCACCACGAGACCAACGGGGCAGTCAATCATCATCTTCCTGCCGTTATCCCATGTTACTTGGGGTCGGCGCAACACGTTTTCTTCTTCCATACCATCCTGTCAGCCGTCATGCTATCACTCACTCCTTTCTCTTTCATATCATTCTTCACACAATCCATCCATCTTTTCTTTGGCCTCCCTCTTCCTCTCCATCCATCCACATTTATAGTCATTACTCTTTTGGTCACATGTGTGTCATCCCTCCTCTTCACATGCCCATACCAAGACAACGGGGCAGTCAATGATGATTGATTAAAGTCTGTATAAGCCAAATAACGTTATTTGGAGTAAAGGCGTCTTTGTTCATATTTTCCTTAAGGAAAATAATTTTACCCGTTAATTAAACCATTATAATTATTTGATTATGTTGATAATATGAATATCTTTCCTCGTTTGTCGCGTGCTTGCAAGAGACTGATGAGCATGCAATCCTGTGTACGATTTCCAGGTCGGACAAAGTTTTACTGGTCTTTTCCATTACAATTTCTCAGTAGCAACCCTAAGTCGATCTATGGGAGAGGCCTATGTCCAGCAGTGGATGGCCTGCGGCTGATATGGTGCTGATGATGAACCCTAAATCGGGAAGTTGGTGATATAACATGCCTATGTTTCGGAAAACTCATGATCTTTTCACGGGAAATACGGCCACTACACGTAGCCATCCCCTTAGACTATGAGCGTGAGGAAAGAGGATGTGCACCTGTGTTTGCGCACACACTTGTTTACTATAACATCTCCTGTGTATTTGGTACCTCCAATGAGATTAACCAAAATTTGCTTGCGAGAATATTTAAAATAAAAAAAAACATTGCTGCGTTCTGGAAACCACAGTAAATAACTGAATGCAGTCGAATTTACTTTATGTTTTTAATTGCTCATCCTTTTTCCTGCACCACAATATTTCTCTTTGATGAGAGAGTGATTGTTTAACTGAATACAAATAAATGCTTTAGGGCCTCCGCCCACGACCGATTTTTTACGGCCGATTTTTTCTCGGCGAGAATGGAACGTATGGATTCTAGTACATCAACGCCCACGGCCGAGAAAAAAACGGTCCAAAAACAAAATCTACGCATCCTGGCCGCCGATTATCGGTGAAAAATAGAAAATAGGGTAAATGCTCCAGTGAATGAACACTTAAGCAATCTTCAGACTTCAAAAAATCATTACATTATGTGGCCTCTAAAGTATGCGGTTTTATATTTTGGTAATCTATGTCTACTAAAGAATATTTTTTAACTTGGTTTTACGACATAACCTCCATACTTTTTTAGATATTTGGCAATATATTGAAAAATACCCTAAAACCCCAGTGAATGAATGAAATTTTCCAGTAAATGTACAGCATTAGAACCAGTGAATGAACACAAGTTTTTGTATAATTAATAGTTACGAAAAATTATTATTATTATATCAAATGCAGTTCAAAATGGAATAAATAAATGAACATAAATCCTTAGCCTCTAAATCTGCTACAATCATTTTTTTTTAACAAAGTTTAAGCCTTCAATCTCTTACTTAATCATTATATACCTTCATAAGCCTACCCAACGTCAACAATCAATTCGTCATGATATGAGCCGAACGATGTCTACTGCTGGACATAGGCCTCTTCAGTAGTACAGAAGTGATTCCGTCTTCCCCGGCACCTTGTTGTCCTTAAGTTGTTAAGAAGCCATATTTATCTCATATAGGCTGACGTCCGGGATCTCATCGGTGTAGTGTCAGGTCAGTCTAGCTCTTGGGTCTTTTGTTGGACTAGAGACGGGTTTTTAGAACTTCTCTACCTCCCTTAAAAGCTCTAGTTTAGACAAGATGATCCTGCCATCGTTAGTCTCCAGCTTCGTCAGCATTTGAGGTGTGTCGCGTTTGATGGATTTCAGGATCTGCCTTATAAGCCGAGCTTATTCCGACTGAACCTGCACCCACTGAAGACTGCCCGTTCCGTTCCCGTCTTTCCTTTATGAGCTTGGGAGTAGAGTCTCAGAGCTTTGATCTATTTGTTAGTTCTCCGTTCTCTAAAATGATGATTACTAACTCAAAATGTGGTATTCATTTATTTATTGGTTACATTTTTATGACGAAAGCTTATATTTTAATATGAAGAAAATGTTAGTTCATTCACTAGATTTCATGAAATTAACGATTGGCCAGTGAATTAACGGTCGTTTATTCACTGGATTTCAAACGTTTTTAATGCCAATGCTGGAACACTCAATAATTTACTTAAAACTAGCTAAAATTGCAATGAAATTGATTTGATACATGTATTATAACTACCCATTACTCGAATTTATAAATAACTTATAGTACATACTTTAATTACTGCAAAGTGATATCAAAAAAATTGCGTCTGACCCAAGTCCTAAATTCTTGCCCGAACAAAGAAAATTTACACAAGCACTGCCAACTTTAAACGCTCGTCATTTTAAAGCGAACAGTATCGCAATACACGAATATTGTTACTATATTAGAATAAAGAGCAGCAATTACAAAAAAAAAGAAAAATGGAAAATACTCGGATTTGTTAATTCACTGGGGTGTGTTCATTCACTGGGGCACTTACCCTATGCGTCATGGATTTACTAGGGAAGAACGTTGTGTCATTGCTAAAGTCAAAAGTCTAAAGTCAAAAAAAAGCAGTTATTGCGAATGAAGTGTACAATTGTGGTGTTATGTTAAGTTAGTACTTATGAGTTTGAAGCATTTGAATAATAACAATAATTTATTATTAAAAAGCTTATTTATTAATAATATGGTAAATCAAGGTTTTCTAAATTAATCGTCTGTGATTTAAATAAGTAAATAATATTGTGTTGATTTACGCAGGGTTTTAAATACCGGTAAATATTTATAAAATTACCTTTGACAGAGTTACCGTTAATATAAAAATAACGTTAATGGATTAAAAAAATATATAATCAAACGAATTTAATAAATTCTTAAGAATGAAAATAACATTCGTTTTCAACGACTAAGCTTGCTAAATATGTAATGATTTAAATCCAGGGCTTGTTAACGTAATGAAATCAAAAAATAATAATCGTTACGTAACGTTAATTTCCATGAACTCGAAAATTTTGAAAAAAGTAACTTTATAAAAACGTTATTTGATAACATTACCAGTAATATAATGTTAATTAACATTAACATAGAATATGAATTAATCGTTATTTTTACCGTTAAATTAGGTAAGTTGCCGTTTTGTACGTTTATATTAATTGTCACTGACTAACTATATTGGGCTTGTGGTCGCAAAGCGCGTCTGATCAGCGTGAAGTCGTGGGTTCGATTACCAGGTCTAATAATAACATATACGGTTACTTTTACATCGTTCTGCAGCTGAAACACTGGAACTCCAGTCGAGTAATAGTTATTATTGCGTGTTTTTTTTAAGACGTCTCAAAGATGTTGGAAATTCGTCACTTTTTTTTTGTTAATTCGAGTTAAATGTTAGTAGCGCTCCTGTCTGATCGATTAATGTATTCTTTAAAGGCTACCTTACGCATGTATAGTCGATAAGGTTTACACACAAATATGCCTTGACTGCAAGGAAGCGTTACTTCGCGTTCTTATTATTTCACAAATGTTATTTTATTTATTTTTGTTATTTATCGAAAATAATAGTGCCAATAGCTTCTATTAGGTACTATGATGGATCTCATGGCTTTTGATTTCAGAACGATGTAAAAGTAAGCGTGTATAATTCTCATTCGTAAGAATCGGGCAAAGTATTGTTAGGAACTACATTAGCGCGACACTAAGGTGGGCGACCCGCCACACCTCCGTACTACGCTACTTCCATCTTAGAAGGATCAATTGTTTAAAAAAAACGATAAAAATATCGTCAATAAACAATTTAACGATAAATTGTAACTTAAATAACCTCAAATCTATTAACGTTATTTTTATACTATCGGTAACTCTGTCAAATAAAAGTTGCGATATAAAATTTGACCGCTATTTAAGCTCCTCCCTCGAAAGTCACCGACAAAAACACGGTCGTGGGCGTTGAAATTTTTGAAAAAACGGGCCCGTTTTTCTGCCCGATTATCGGTCCAAAAAAATCGGTCGTGGGCGGAGGCCCTTATGCACATTTTCGTTTTAAGCGAAGCTTATATTTTAAATGAGAAGGTTATTGACTTGGTTTATTATCTTTACTTAATAAATCATATTACCATCATATTATTGTCCCACTGCTGGGTAAAGGCCTCTTCTCATACAGAGAAGGCACGAGTATTGATCACCACGCTGGCTCAATGCGGATTGGCGATTGCAGATTGCAGACGGTTTTCCTTCACCAATGTCAGTGATGTCCAAAATTAATTTAGTACTCGTAGGTATAAATGAAATGGATAATGTTCACATCGGCCCGTTTACCGGATTTAAACTTTACAACCTTATGTATGTGTGGCGAGCGACTCAACCACTGGGCCATCACGATATTTTCATTTACTTGAAACATACAGAATTTCCCTTTGAACAAAGCCTGTGTAGTAATGGAATAATGCAGCACACAAACTACTACCTAGATCTTAGTGTAAGTAGCTAAGTATAGTCTAGATTCCTAGGTCTCGGTACAAAGGAGCGTATGGCTGGCTGCAAGCCGACCCTTTGTTCACATCTCACTGTTCACTGTGACTTCAATGCTGATCATTATTCTATAGAACTCCATTGCGGCATACGATGTTTGTGTAACGCTGGCTAAATGTTTGTAGGCAATAAACTTTGAGGTAAAAAATTGGATGTGTGAAATCCATACCAATATTATAAATGCAAAGAATGCAATAATGCTTAATGCTGTAATGCAATACTGGGAGGAGCTCGTGGCTAAATAATTACAGCCGCATAGACCGATCTTCCGGGTTAAGCCACGCTTGCCGAGGTTGGTCTGTGGATGGGTGACCATTTCGTGCCTCGGAAAACACGTAAACCCGTTGGTCCCGGCTGTCATTTGTAGATCTTTGTCAGTCGTTACTGTTAGTCAGAAGCCAGAAAGTCTGACAACCAGTCTTACCAAGAGTATCGTATTACCCATTACTGGGTTGTGGAGGTCCGATAGGCAGTCGCTCCATGTAAAATACTGATATTCAGCTGCATCCGGTTCGACTGGAAGCCGACCCCAACATGGTTGGGAAAAGCCTAGGCAGATGATGATGCTGTAATGCAATAATGGTCGGACAACATTTAATAACTGTCAATCTATCAGAAAGGAAGAAGATATGCAAAAGTAACTTTTTCATCTGTTACGCTTTCACGGCTAAACGAATGAACTATTTTTTATGAAACTTTTTACGGGGGGTTACCCCGTAAACACAAAGGAGAAGCTACGTTTCAATCCGTAACTTCGTGTGCGTCTGCAATATTCGACATACACGCGGACGAAGTCACAGGCATAAGCTGGTATTGAAATCTAGTAACAGACCGACAGATCGAACATGATTTTTTTGAGTAGGGATCAAGGTATAAGAATTACATACAACATACATACAATCACGCCTGTATTCCCCGAAGGGTTAGGCAGAGGTGTACAAATGTACACCCACAGTTCGCCGGTATAAGAGTTAATTTGAGAAATTGCACGTGTCCATTTATTTAATTCGTTGTCCACGTTTTTGCATTTTAATCCCTTCGTCTGTACATAAGTTCCGCAAATCATAAACAAACAGCTATTTGTTTTTTAATCCACTTTGAAATAGGATTAGACGCAAGCGTTCCAACACGAGGCGTGAGCAAATAGACCGGTTTACTTACACGATAGTTTCCCAAGCAGACTCTAAAATATGAATTTATGCTAAACTCTCCCCCCACACATAATCTGCAAATCTGAGCTTACAGCTTTCTGTAGATAGTCGGGTGAATTTTAATGAAGATCATAAAATACGGTTGGCCAAAATTGATTGTGGAAATGAACTTATTACACTTAGTACACTTTCGGATCTGTGTTTGGCGATCTGTGTGCATGTTAACAAAACCTAACACTACGTGAAGTTTTAAATTCGTTACATAGATCTGAAGAAAAACAAGTTAACTTCAAACAAAAAATAACCTCGTAAATGGTTTTTTTCTTTCCTTTAAAGGTACGGAACCTATTTTTTTTTTCATCGATGTAAAAATAAAATTCATATTTCAAAGTTCAAATAGAGAAATGGAGAAAACTAAAATGGAATTAATGAAAAAAAAATGGAAATGGAGGGTTAAACTCCTATTAAACTCGTACCGATGAAACCCCATGGTCCCTACAGCTACCAGACACTGAGATACGGAACTCTAAAAAGTAGGAAAAGAAGCCTATAATATGTTTGATTTAGAATGTGACGTGTGTAATGTGCTGAAACGGCGATAGAGGACCGTCCTGTTCCACATAAACTATCGATGTGACGAGTATTCATTGACCACTGGTGCCATTTGTTCTCTTGTTAGCGGTGCTAGAGAATGTCTCCATGCAGAATGCCTCTGATACCAACCTACACACCGTAAAATGTTATGTGAAAAAACGCTGTTAGGTATATTTAAAATCTATTCTAAGTATTCTATGTTTTAGGTGTTTTTTTTTATAGATGGGAATCATCAAATAACTTCCCCCGCCCACAGTGTCAGACTTTTACTGACTAAAACCCATCTATGTTCCTTCATGTGCCCTTTGCGTTCCGGGGACGCGGTATCTCTTTCGAACAACCCGCAGTCTCGGCAGGCATCGGCCCTTAGTGGCCCCATCCAAGTTTGCTGACATCTTTTTGAGGCGCGCGTGGAACACGAACGCGTCGACACGGTCTGCCGTTAGTAAACGTACGGGCGGTGAGCTACCCATTGCTCGCCGTCCACAGACCCCCGTCTACGGTGGCCGGGAGTAGTCTCGTGGCTCCCGACGCCCGGAGCGTCTACCGCGGCGGCCGCTGGGACGGGGGACTCTTCTCTCCCTCTCCAGTCCCGCCGCCTCCTTCTCAAGCATTACAGCTTCGATGAAGGAGGCGACTGCTTTCCATTCCCTCTCGCTCCGGACCATGGCCTGAACCAGTGCCGGACGCGAGACTTCGCCGCCAAGGTATGCTCCACCGTGTCCTCGGGGCGATCCTCGCAAATGTTTTGGGTGGTTATTGTTTTATACACGGTGCAATTATTTATCGATTACGAAAAAAATGTGTATGTTATGATGTTCATTTCCATCCCGTATGTCTGAATACACTTGCACCTTTCTCTCATAGTAAAGAGAAACAACTCAAAGGCGATTGTATAAATTAATAAAAATGTTCAAAATCTAGTCGCAATCTCGTCTTGGCAACAGTTGACGTCAATTACAGGATTTTATGACAGAGCGAGACCGAGATTAGATTGCGATCGTCCTGAAAGTTTATAGAATTACTTCCCTGGACTCCTAGACTTTTTCCACATTACCATAATTCCCTTCACATTCTCCCCTTCAACCGTCAGTTTGATGCTAATTGACGTAAAATGGTCCCCGGTTGAAAAGTTAATCCGTTTTCATCCGGATCAAATAGTGGGTACCTATTTGTTACCAATTTATCAGCAGTTATCAATAAATACCTACGGTTTTGTCAAAATATTTACATCGCGAAGTTTATCATTGTAAACCCCAGGATTCAGAAGCAGTTAAGAATACCCAATTAAATACTAATGATGACTCACGCCTTTTTCCCGTTCAGTCATGAGTTGAACTGAGCTTGATGATATAATCTATATTTATATAATTATACATAGTAATATGATACGACACTTTAAAAAATAATAAAAGATAAAAAATGATATTTTGGTAATTATACACCTACTTAAAACGTTTCGTTAAGAACATGACTGTATATTCTGTAGATGAAACTGTAAATACAAGTTACTTAATGTATTTTAATAACTTAAAGACTTTCAGTAACAATAATTGATCGATGTCCTTTTCACACCATCCACCATAGCAAGACCATTAATTATCTCTTATTGTACTCTAGGTACATGCAAACCACAAAGCATACTCAACATTAAACGTGCAGAATGAAAGAAAGAAAAAAATATATAAACCATCCATTCATTTTTTGACTGCGTTCTTTAAAACTTGATTTAAATAGAGAACATTAACAGCGATCCTCACACATACCATCACGCCTGTATTCCCCGAAAAGTTAGGCAGATATGTACCAATGTACACCCACAGTTCGCCGGTATGTTTAGGTCCCATGTAATTGGGGGCGAGCCTATTGCTATCAACCGGTCACAAATCCTAACTCCAAGCTATTGAGAATTTCATAGAAAAACCCAATAACACTTTTTGCTCAACCTGGGTGGGAATCGAACCCAAAACCTCTAGCGTAGCAGTCGCGCTTAGGTCAACGAGGCAGTTTGGCATTTTTAACATCATGATTTTGAAATTACTTTCGTATAAGGAAAAGGTTCCTCCCAAAGGGTAAAAAACGGGCTTACAGTATACCTGAACAACAATATTCTGACCCTCTATCCTTTCGGGGATTATATGAAAAAAAAACCGGCCAAGTCCGAGATGGGCACGAAGGGTTCCGCACCACCGTACAATATTTAACACTACATAAAGAAAATATTTTTTGGGGACTTATAGGTACTATATTTGTTTTATACTATGTTATTATTATATACTTATTATTTGTTGTTATGACCGCAGCAAAACACACTGAGTAAAAATTTCAAGTATCCTATAACGGTTAAAAAAATACAGCCATTGTGTCCGACCCCCCTTTCATTTTCGCTTTATTTTATTTCTTTAATTTGTAACTGTGTAATTCATAACGGCCATAATGTGGCATGTAACAACACGTTTTGTGAAAATTTTAAGCGTCTACTTATCATAGTTCAAAAGATATAGCCCTGTTTATGGCAAACGAGCACAGAGGCAGCGAAGATTTAGTAATAAGGGTCCTTTTTGCATACGGAACCCTAAAAACATAACAGATTTTCAATATATCGATGTAATATTATGATATCGTGACTATTGAAGTGAAAAACCTCACCATTCCTCTTATTAAAGTAATAATAGATGCTTGACAATGGAAGGCGTCGACCTCAATCGCCGCCATTGAATCCGATCGCTGTATAAAGTCGTACAATACAGGTAACATTTACAGTTCACTTAACAACGTAAGTGGGGTGATATTTTAGTACTAGTTATACTCCATCAGTATGACATTAGTGAAATAACGTTATAACGTTATCGTTATTTTAATGTGTGATGATATAACCTTCGTTATTGTATGATAAATAAAAAAAAGTTATGTAGATTATTAGCTATTTTTTGACGGATCTTTATGAAATGCTAGAAATAAATGTAGTAGGTATAGGTGTAAAAAACAATAATAATTATGTTTTTTCTTTTTGGTACTTTCATCTTTTAGTTATCTTTTTCTTATTTATGGTGTGAACAGTAATGTCTAACAACGGACACACACCTAGTAACGTTTTAGTAGTTTTAGCTTTTAAGTAATGTTTTGAATAAAATGCTTAAATAGATTATGTTGGTGACATTCATGTTATACGGGTCCATTATTGATTTATTAGACATATTTCAGGGCCTAGGGCGAAGTACCTACTTGTGTATACGAACAGCTTTAACTATGGGAACAAACACAATACTACAACACAATCAAAGCACATAGGTATGCTTTGCCAAAAAGCAAATTCCAGCGGTTATTTAAAAAAAAAAACCTCAAAAAAAAATACACACTCTTAAGCTTTGACAAAAAGCATACGTGAATAAATGTGTGTGTGTGACTTTTTGTAAAGGACAACTGGTATGTTATTCATATTTCAGAAACAGTCTTAAATAATGAGCATTTTCAAACTTAATCAAATCACAAAAATATTGAATTAAAAGCTAGTCTGTATATTCTGACTGTTACGTCCGGCGCACTCTGGGCAATTAACTTCAGTCGATTGGCTAATCCTTACGACCTTGGCTAATATTTCTGTAGCACATTAAAGCTCTAATCGGCCCTCCTCAGGGCCAAATCGCCCACTGATCAAATAATATTATTAAATTTTCTATTGATTTGCTAAGAAGAGGAAGGAGCAACCCAAACTCATGATTTCGATCTAGAATAGGGTACCTATAACCACACTAAACTATAAAGGCAAAAGTTTGTGTGTGTATGCCTGTCTCTTCTACACGCTCAAATGGTTGAATGGATATGGATAAAATTCGGCACTGATATAGATTGTAGTGTGGAATAACACATAGAATACTTTTTAACCCGGAAAAAAAAAGGTTCCCGTGAGAAATAAATATTAACTTTCACGTGAACGAAGTCGCGGGCGGGAGCTAGTATTTAATACATGTGAAACTTCGTTTATAGTCACTAAAGTACAGTAAGCGCTCAGAAATCCATACCCACGCTAAGGTTCACTTTCCTATGAACACGGGCGCGATCCAGTCAGCGCGTGCGCATGTGTGTTTACGAGTGATGTCTCAACATTCCACAGATAACACACACTAATGAACCATCGTCGCACTACGCGAAATGGCATTATATTTCTGTTTACCGTACGAGTCCTACCCGACGCGCGACGTATTCTTACCATTGCATTGCTAAATTTCGCATAATTATAACATGGCCT
The DNA here is from genome assembly GCA_932526535.1 of Caradrina clavipalpis. NCBI lineage: Eukaryota > Metazoa > Arthropoda > Insecta > Lepidoptera > Noctuidae > Caradrina > Caradrina clavipalpis. Next base: position 2,913,723 of record OW052096.1, read on the forward strand.
GGCAGCTGGTTTGGATAAGAAAAGGTTTACGATCATTGAATTCCGAGTTCAAATCTTATACTATGTGTGGCTGTTTTTTGTTTCTTGAAACCATAATAATGTTAGGTAAAATCTTTTTAGGTTTATGTTGAATTATTACGTATTCATGCTTGTTATTTATTTTTTATAAGAAGCAAATATTAGTTATTGTATTATTTATTTAACTTTTTATGTGATTTTATTTTAACTTTTTGTAATTGGAAGTAGGAAAAAAAGGCGTGCTGTGTGATAACAAAAATTTATTTTTAAAATTAACATACTTATGAGAATTGTAACGTCACATTCCTACCGAAATAAAAGAAGTTCTCTTGTAACTGTTCATAAGATTTTTTGTTGAATACCCACTTAGTCAATAAAATTCATAATAACATAATAAGAGAAGGATATTTTAATAACACAAATAAATTTGGTGATGCTCACGTATTAAGTTTCTGAATTGGTATTCAGCAGAGTTAATTGAAAACTAAACTATAATTCAGACTTTATGAACAGGTTTTTTTTTATGTAACGTCACAATAAACTTAGTGAGGTAATAGTTTAATAATTCGTTTTCTTGATGAAAAGAAGATTGAAACTAAACCTCAATTTAAGATCATTAAATAACTATCTACGAATATATAATATAATTATGACTAAATATTTAGTTACACCGTCTAATTATTAAAACTAAAACATCCAGGTTATTAAATGTTGCATAACACTGTCTAATACTTCTTCATAAGTAGCACTGTTGCACCTAATTATTAAAACTAAAACATCCAGGTTATTAAATGTTGCATAACACCGTCTAATACTTCTTCATAAGTAGCACTGTTGCACGTCATCCCCACATATTAAAAACGAAACGTATTTTTTCTGGTTTATGATGCATGCAGCTGTTGTTATAAACAGTATGTTATCCAGTGCGAAACCACCAAACTTAATCCACTTCGCTGTTGAGTAGGTAGGATAGGCTATCTATCCTCTTCCTCGTATTTCTTGCTCCGGAGACTAATAATAGTATTCCTCTAAAACAACAAAAAAAGTAATATTAGGCATTTATAACAAAATACTAAAGTGACTTAATTTTTTATATAATTTAATAATATTTATTTAATATAACAAATTTTAATATATTAAAACTATTTATTTATAAATTCCATAATAAACACATTTTTTTTGGCGTCATTATATATTTAAAAATCAATAATAAGTATTAATCGAAATGCCACCAAATAATTTTAGGTATCTTAGGTATAAATTTCAAATAAAAGTTTAATTTACAATTCGTTAATATAATACTCACATTCAGTCAGGTTTCATAAGATATTAATTGGGACCACTTTTATGCAGCCCAATAATAGTCGCCCTCGCCTCAGTAATATTATTTGCCTGCGTTTCGAGAATACATACAATACCACTACGAGTATCTATTAAATCACTCGTTACTAACCAACAACCACAACCAAACGACAACGCTCATTCCAATCAAGTTAAATATGCACAAAACTCATGTCTACCTCACAGAAATCTAAATTCTTTATTAATTTTCTATGACTACCCTTTTAAATTTACGAAATGTGTGAACAAAGCGAACAAGCTAAAGAATATTATATTTCTGTTCATTTCTTCAAATTGAGTAAAAACAAAAAGACAAAAATAATGTGAGATTCGAACTCGCGGCTCATTGATTAACGCCGTCAACTGGGCGCGCTTAACCGCTAGACCATTTTGTGTCATTTAGAAACGTTGAAATTATGAACTACATTCACAACGATGATACATGTGTCTATTCTTGAAAGTAAAAGGTCGTAAGTCAAACTAAACGTCAACCTAATACGTTTTGAGATTGGGTATGGACTTTTGGTCGCCACTGTACCTAGATTGATATACACCAAAATTGTGTGCAAGCTGTACACGAGTGTACGACCGCAGTGCATCAACACTTTGAATTGATGAATAGAGTCGCACCTTCGATTGATTGTTGCAAGGTACAGTCGCGCACAGTCGTGTACCCCTACCGATATTTCGAACCAGAATTATATTTATTACCGTGAAATATAATTTGCGTAAATTACATGAATATTATGTATGATGGATGACTATAAAACATAGCCGCTCAGAAATAAAGTACCATTCTATCAGAATTTCTTTTAATCAGACCAGTACCTTAATAGAGACTAGATTAGATTACCTCTTCCAAAAAAAACGAACAAATTCTGCCTTTTCATAAACATTAAGTACATAAATAAATAATTATAAAGTAATATTGAGGATTTTTTCATCTAATAAAAGTATTGCTTTACTAATTTTCATGGATATTAGGACTAAAAATTATATTTTGAAAGTAATAATTTACGATATTTTTTTAAACAGACTCAGTATCTAGAGGCATCGAGTAATATGTATATGTAAATTACAATATATCTACCGTAAACAGAGCCTGGCTGGATCGTTTGACATTGAAATTCCAAATTCCTGAATTGTTTTGTAATCCGCGTCGGCGTTCCTGCTCAATACCACCGTTAGACATTACTGCTAATGTCATACAACGTCTGATTCTGACAGTTATTGTGTTTTCATAAACTACACGGTGGAAGGGACATGGTCACGAAACATTTTCACCATGGATTTAGACTCATTATTATCATTTATGACTCTAGAACCGCATTTTCCGTCGGTTATTAAAAAAAAAACATGTCCATACATTTTAACTATGTAGATGATACTCAGTATTTAGTAGCAGTGAGAAAATACAGGTTAAAAAAACCCCTTAAAAATGCACAGAGAATTAAAAAATAGTCTGTATTGGTTCATTTTGACCTTTACCAAAATCAGTAAATATATTTAGTGCCTTAACCTATTTAGAACATCATTGCATCCCTGTTACATTGTTAGAAGGTGACAGAGATAATTTAAACACATTTAGCGCTAAATATTTTCAGTGATTTGTGGTAAAAGTAGGCCTTAGTAATAACTCTACAAAAACTAAATTTCTCACTAAATTTTGCTTAATAAGAGTAATAATTATATTCTACAATATAAAGCTACGAACAGACAAATAAAATGTAAAGAAAAGACACGCTATTTCAGTTCCAGCCTTACATAAAACATTTATACACTTAAGCCTCTTAACACACAAAACACATTGAAATTCAAAGCATTTGCTAGCGATGACGTCACAATTTACTTAAACTCTGACATCACTGTATTCAGTACCGTGTGTAATGGCTTAAATTAACAAACGGTAGGACAAAGCATGTTCCACGTGAGAGCGGCTTACCAGCACGTTTCAGTGTACACGAAGCCTTACAGGTGCATTCCCACAATGGACAAAAGGTACAGGCTCCCATTCGTGAAATTACTGTAGTTACATAAAGGCTATATAGCCTGTCCTCTGTGTTACTATTCAAATGTAACGTAGTGGATATTATATTTTGACACATGTCTATCATCGCAGTTACTGTCTTATTTATTAAGATTAAAATTCCCAACGCTGGGAACAGTTATGTTCGTTAAGTATCCCATCATAGCAGGTGGCGTACTGTGGTTTCTGCCCACCCCCATGGGAAAAAGGCGTGAGTTTATGTACCTATGTATGTATGTATACATGTGTCCCATCACCTGGTCCCCAAGATAGCACCCAGTGGATCTCCGCTTTTAAATAGATAAGGTATCAGTATCAAGCAGTTAAATTAAATCTAAACACTTTTGTGCACGACTGTCTCATTTTGATACACGATGACAGCGTTATTTCAGTACTACCATCACAGGAGAAGTTGAACTCGACAGTACTATCCATACATTTCGATCCCCACGCAGAGAAAAGCTGGTCTGTTCCCACAGTAGACTGTAAGGACAGTCACGTACTGGCAACCACGTTAGTGATATACAAAAATCACCCTTACTGCTACGACACAAAGACCTTGTCAAAGTCGAACTGTACTGTGCAGTTGATTGTACACTAGCGAACAGTAGCACTGATCGTAAAATGCCACTCGTTTCCGGCTCCCATAGTGTTGTACCTAATAATATCGATAGAATTTTGTATGACTATTTGTTAAATGAATAATTAAATGAGCCGTGAAGATTGAAATTTGATCAGAGATCCCTTATCAGTTGAACCAGTTTTAGATTTATTTATAACTGGCTTCTGCCCGCGAATTCGACGGTGTGTTACTGCTTCACTCCCATGTGTCGTAGCATGATGTTGTATTGCCTATTCCTCATGAGAAGAAAATAATAAAAAATATTTTCCCCTTCAATTTAGAATGAGCCTGCTATGATTATGTCAATTTGACGTGTTCATTCAAAGGATGTCAACAAATGGAATTATTGGCAAGCCAGTCGAATTGCAGTAATCTTATTGATATTATTTGATTATTGTCAAATTGAATCCAAGACGATTTCAAGAAATATTTACAAAAAAATATGTCATCCCATTTGAATACGCCAATAAATTTTGAGACATTCAATTATAATAATTTAGGTAAGAATATGCTATTCTCATAAAGCGGTTGTTTTGGAGTTTAGGTGATGAAACACATGAACCGACTCTATATTTTTAATCGACCAGCATTAATTGTTTTTTTTTTATGAATCTTATACTGCTACCTTCAATATCTTGTTACGTACACAATATAAACTAGCTCTGCTTACACTGTTTTACTATAGTTAAAATACTACTCGTTAATTAAAAAATGTAGTAAATTTCTTTGAGTAATTCATTCTTTGACCACATTATTATTCTTAACCACAATCGTATACAGACTCAAAAACACGATTACATTACTAATCTACCAAGGCATCCATTTTTGCAACAAACGATTTAGAATTTCTATTTCTTTTTCATTATCGATTCTTTTCCCAGCCCTATCTTCTAGTTCCGAGCACATTGTGTGACATGATCGCTCATCCAGAGGTAGATACAATATCGATAAATGAGGTACAGCTTTGCGTGGCCATGTCCACATTTGATGCTATTGTGTCCCGATACAAATTTTACCATGCACTCAACACCACATTTACTACAACGAAATACAGTTCAATATCGCTTACACCAGTTCGATATGCTTTTGGTTTGTTGGACTGTTTAGCAATTTTTGTTTTGCGGTTTGTGTAGACTTTATTTCTTTTGTGTAAGGTTGAATTTCGATTGATCTTGATGTCTACGGTGTGTCTATGTCAGCTTCACTCGACTTCTGCGTTTCGAGTGTGTCAACAGACTTCTGGTGGAGAGTACTTCAAGATCTTTGTTCGAGTATCTATTTCTGATGTATTACAGAATAGGTCTTTTTTCTATGTAGGTATATCTGACATTTAAAAAAACTATTTACAGGAAAATATGAGAAAAGTTCACCTTTATAATATTTTTTAAGATATAAAATGCGCTGACCTTTTCATAGGTACTAGATTCTATTTTTTAGTAAAAGTTCTGACTTTTACTTTATCTTTAAGTTACCATCTCAGGATGGTAACAAAAATAACGCAAAGTCTAAGTTTCCTAAAAGCCACTACAAAGCAACTTACAAGAAGACTTTTTAAAATATCGAGGTTTTAATGAACATTATAGCTATTTGTTTACCGACCGTAAGCTTTTAAAATAACGGTACGAACATGGATACTAAGTGTGTCCTTTGTTACTTGCTACCGTTGTGGGAACCTTTGACATTTGATATCCTACCGAACCTAATGGGCAGCTTGATATAAATATTCACTTTATCCAACATCTGTTTTTTTCCTTTGTGATGTGACGTTGATATTTTTATAAAGGTACAATACCTATATAAAAAAAAACCGGCCATGTGCAAGTCGGACGAAGGGTTCCGTACCATTATCTATAAAAACGACAAAATAATCACGTTTTTTGTATAGGAGCCCCCCTTAAATATTTGTTTTATTTTAAAGTGAATATGGTATAACTTTATATTCTGTGAATATTTCAAGCGTTGACCTGTTGCCGTTAAAAGTATCCGACGAAAACGAGCAAAAAAAACACATTTTGTTGTACGGGAGCCCCCTTAACTATTTAATTTATTCTGTAGATATTTTAGTATTTGTTCCTATGGCGGCGACAGAAATACATCACCTGTGAAAATTTCAAATTCAAATTCAAACAATTTATTTGTGAACACAGGTTTGATAGATGTTATAAATACATTGATAAATGTTCTTTATGTTCTACCAGTAATGGTGTACAAAATGTTAGAGTCAAAATTATGTCATAATATAATGTTATTACCACTAAGTTACATTTTAGCCGGTCTACCTATCACGGTTCATGAGATACAGCCTGATGATAGACGGATGGCCGGACGAACAGACAGACAGACAGACAGACAGACGGACAGTGCAGTCTCAGTAATAGGGTCCCGTTTTACCCTTTGGGTACAGACCCCTAAAAATAACACCCCTATATTTGTTGTGTCAAATAAAAAGTATTGTATAACGATCACGCTTGTAATCCTCAAAGGGTTTAGGCTTTGGCAGAGGTGTTAAACACAAGCCCGGTAAAAATGTTTGATAAAAGGAAAAAGTTAAAAATAGCTTTGTTGAAAGCGCTTCAGCGCTTTTGGTGTTTGACGTGTGAAATTCCATCGTGTGCTGTGTTAGAACTATTGGCTCGCTTTATTCAAGGAAATTGTAATTTAGTTATTTTTAGACACAGGGTAACATAGGTATAGCAATCATCTAGTATCGATAAGCGTTTCAATACGTTACCTATGGATTAATTGTACTCCCATTTATTAAATGCGGTATAAATTTGTGTATTTATTTAGTATATTAATAGATAATTTGTAAACATCGCAAGCGGCCGCCTACGACTTTGCCCGCGTGGAATTAATACCTCCCAAGCTTTAAGATGGCACAAATTTTTCCGACTTACTTGTCACTTTTCGTTACATTTTGGTCAAATTACACAATCAACTTGAAAATGGTAGCCTATGTGCTACTCTGATATATAATAATAATAATAATAAGCCCTGACCGCCGGTGGCTTGGACCCTGTTCCCGACGCCGGTGGGCTACTATTTTTTATATTTTTAAATGTTTTTATTTTTTTATACTAATATTTAAAAATGTAATTTATATGTAATTTAATGAATAAATGAGAATAATAATAATATTTTTTTATATTTTTAAATGTTCTTATATATTTTTTTTATATTAATATTTAAAAATGCAATCAATATGTATAATTAATGAATAAATGAGTATAATAATATAATAATAATCATCATCATCATCATCATCATCTCAGCCATAGGACGTCCACTGCTGAACATAGGCCTCCCCTTTAGATGTCCACATATACCGGTCGGAAGCGACCTTTTATAATAATAATAATAATCATTTATTTCAAGTTACCAAGACTCATATACACATTATTAATAATTATAGCCAGTCACATTTCAGTGATATAAGCTATATCACTGAAAAGTAACATCAAAACCAGTACCTACAGTAGAGTTTTGTTTGAAGGAGTAACTAACATACATTAATATATTTATCTTTACAAACTTTCGCGTTGAATAACTTAGTACCAAGTCGGATATTATTTCCTTAAATTTTCAGAGCTAAAAAAAATATAAACTAGCACCTCAATTTTACAGACATTCTAACCCCTACATTAAAAAAACAAACAGCTCCGAAAATCAACAACAATCAAACTTAAAATTCAAGACAGGTTAGAAACTGGCATCTAACAATTTAGTTAGGAAGTGCTCTCAATGAATAGGGTAAAAAGGTTGCCGATATCTGAACTGTGATCAAAGTTATTGCCGACCCTAAAGCGAATGAAGAAATTCGTTCGGGAGACTGTTGACTACTGTTGATCTTTAGCACCTATGGCTTACATGTTATGTAGGAAAACTGACACAAGTAAGAAAAAAATAAATTTTAGTAATTTAAATAATTATGAAAACTAATGTGGAGTGCCTCGTTTGCCTAGTGGTCCTAAGCGCGATTGCTATGCTAGAGCTCTTGGGTTCGATTCTCAGGTCGAGCAAAAAGTGTTATTGGGTTTTTCTATTAAATTCTCATTAGCAGCACGGAGTAAGGATTTGTGCCCGGTTACTGGCAATGGACGCGCTCCTATTACATAGGACCTAAAATATACCGGCGTACTGTGGGTCTACATTGGTACACCTCTGCCTAACCCTTACAGGGGAATACAGGCGTGATGATATATATGTAATGTATTTATGTACATGATTCAGGTGTCATTTCTTAATTTATAACTCTTTAGGTATACGAGTATTCTAATATTATAGTGGTTTTTTATGCAAGGTACATAGTATTCAATTATAATAATTCCTGCATACAAATATTTTAAAACCATTTATTTTTTACGAGGGAAAACTCTCGACAATTCTTCTCCTACCTTTTGGAAAGGGCAACTACATTCAATTCTTTTTTCTTGTAAATGACGTTCTTAAGCACGTTTTAATGGTCTAACTGAAGTGAATAATTTGACTATGAGTTGACATTGTTGTGCGGAGTTTATTATTTGAATTAATTTGGGATAAAAAGTACATAGATAATAATTGGAATTTTCATGTTGATTTCTATAGGTATGAAAAAGCACCCAAACTTAGTTAGTTATTTTCAATCTTGTAACATTTTATAAAATCTATAAACTGCAGTTTACAGTTAATTAAAAACAAAATTCAATTAAATGATTCCCAAATATTTGGTCTACCCAAAAACAAACGCGTGACAATCAGCTTTCAACACTAAATAAATGTGGAATAATTTAATTAATTCGTGCTAACATTCATTATCTAGTGTAAATATTTGTGTTTCTTTATCAATATAACGTGGCTGTGCTGGACCTTAACGAGGAGTTCTACATGTGAATGTTTGATATGATTTTATTTAGAAAACGTGCAGATTCTGTACAATATTATGCGTAGCTCGTTACGTCATATAATAACTAGATTGATACTAAAATATCACATCACTATCCCGCTGCAAAGCAAAGAGTTCTTCTTTTACAGAAAAGGCACGAGAATTGGTCATCACGCTTGCTCATGAAGGATTGGCAATTTTAGACTTTTAAATAACTTCTCCCCACAATTTTATCCGCGTATATTATCCTACGGGAACCGTAATTTTTTTCCGAGATGAGGAGTAGCGCATGTTCTATTTCAGAAAATAATCCATGAAATTTCAACCAGATCCGTTAAACCGTTTAAGCGTGAAAGAGTAACACACATGCATCCATCCTCCCAAACTTACTTCTAGAAGGATAGTAGGATTACAAATCCACGTTCTCTTCCTATGTTTTCTGTTCAAGATAACCTTTGAAAGTACATATGAATATTAAACAAATACATTGCATGTATTTAATCCACAATTAACGCATGAGAGTATAATTGCACCTTTTTTTGGATGTGTAAGACAAGAGGGGACTGTCAGGCTTTTAGTGACAAAAATCACTCCGGTTTTCCCTTCGCACACCTACACAAGGGATTCTGGGAGCGTACGCGCCTTCCGCAATTCCCAATGTTGCTTCAATCAGCCCCAGGGGAAAAGGCTTGAGTATTATGTATGTAGGTAAAACGGTAGTACGTTCTTCCATGTTGTTATTACAATTATTTTGCGAAAAGGAAGCCTATTATATTGTAAATAGGTATTTATTTGCAATAATGATGTGTGGTTACATCTCCGGGTTTACTAGATAATCTTATAAAAAAGTAAAGTTTGTTTATTTTTTACCATTTTGGTTTGTACCTGGAAGTCCGATCAACGAGGTCCTATTTATGATAAATACTTGACCACCAAGCGGACAAACTCGTGTGCAAAAGCTGGTATTGAATACACTGACTCACAGTCTGTCTATAGATATGTTTATACGTGCAAAAGGTCACTCAATCGTTCACTGATTAAACACGATCTCTCGAAAACTACTTGACCTAAGAAGCTTAAATCCGGCAAATACATAATTTATGGGTAGGAGCCGTCAGCTAAGAATGGATTTAGCCACAGGGCCGAATCAAAGGGGTCATCGACTTCAATGAGGACGATGTCATAGTCAAAAGCTTGTCTATACTAATATTATAAAGAGGTAGAATTTTTTTGTAAGTTTGTATGTAGGGGGTAATCTCCGGAAGTAATGAACCAATTTGAAAAATTGTTTCACTGGTAGAAAGCTACGTTATTCCTGAGTGCTATAGGCTATATAACATCACGCTACGACCAATTGGAGCGGAGCATCAATGAAAAATGTGGCAAAAACGGGGAAAAATATTCTTTTTGAGGGCTTTCGTTGCGTGCGCTGCGTAAACGGTTAAAGTTACGCAAACGTAATGTACGAGAGAATTGTTCCTCTTAAAATATACTAAAAAAAAGTCCGCGGTAGTAAATGCCTAACTTTTAAGGTTGACTCACTGTAGCCATTTTTATGGCCAGAAAATTTGTTTTACAATAATGCATTATTTGCGAAGGTGTTTTTATGAACATAGTATTAATCCTTATCAACATAAATACTTTATTTATCACAAGTGTTTAATTTTGAACTAAATTGCCCTTTACATCATTTAATTTCATTGAATATCTTAGGAGATATCACAGTTTTAAAATAACTTGGCCTCAAAATAATAACTCTGCGAGACATTCCGTAGCTAATACATCAGAATAACAGATAATAGGCTACATAACATTACGCTATGAGCCACGGAACGGATCAGTAACCAAAAACCTAACGTAACGCGAGTGAAACCGCGGGGCACTGCTAGTATCCAATAAATTGACACTAAAATAGACATAAAACCGAATATCTCACGAGACCAATCGGCAAACAAGCGCGTGTTCAATGTACACACAGCCTTATAGTAACCCTACCCTCATCAAGTGTCACACAGATTAAATAGCGAACAAGAATAAATCGAAATAAATAAAAACAACATACGCACTCGAACAAAGCTCTGTAATTTCATTAAAAAGGGTTTTTCTGTCGAAATGTTTCGTTCATAATTTTTCGGAACAACGACTGCTTGCTTCACCGTGTCCCTTTGAATTTTTTACTCTGGCAATGAAATATGAGGGCGGTGTTGCAATATTTTTTGCCTAGCCCTAATTGGTTGGCGGTGCAGTAATGAATTGCGTGCGTTTGAGTTTTGACCCGTTTAAGGCTTAGCCTGGATGTGAGCCAGGACGCTAAGTACTCTCCACTAGCAGCGTGTGAATGGTTGTTTTGACGTGCCTTTTGCTTGTGCAAGTAAGAGGTGCTGCCTAGCAACATGTTTCTTAGTGAGCTAAGTGTGTGCCAAGCATGTAAAGATATACATACCTACATACATAAACTCAAGCATTTTTCCTATTCGGGTAGGCAGAAACCATAGAACACCACCTGCTACGATCCTTACATACTCCTTTAAAGATAAAATATTAAGAATTAGGGCTTGTTTGAACGGACCATTGAGTTCCTTTTAATAATAAGTGAAATAGGTCGGAAAATATTTACCTTAGGTATTCATACGAGATGAAGCAATGGTACAATACCACAGAACCTTGTGTCTATATTTTTATTAAGGAACCAACCATAAAGTATTTAAATAAAATCTGCTGTTCCCTACATTTTTGTTGTTTTTTATTTAAAACAGCAACTATTTTGTATTATTCATAGTTGGTCTCATAGTAAAAGTTATTCGTATTCATGAGTACTTTCAACTCTTAAAAGATGTGCAGTGAACAAAAATGTACAAAGATTAGGTACCTACTATTTTTCAGCAACTATGTCAATCAGTCTGATATGTTTGGAAAAACACTGGGACGCAGTAATAAAGACAAAAACAGAGATAATAAAAATATTTAAAGCTAAATTTGTCCAAACCATTATCTTCTTAATGTTTTTTACAAATTAATAAGCAAAAATCCCGATGTTGTTGCTACCGAGAATCCTCTACATAATATTAATGCAACTGTAATAATTATAATAAAGTAATGTACGGACACAAACAAGTTAATGTAAGATAGCGCTTTATAAATAAATTGTTTTACATAAAAATGGCAGTCACGAGATATGAGCGTCGAACAATTACATTAAGTGACGTAATTACTATGTCAGTCAATTGTGAATATACTTACTGCATACTTGCATAAGATGCAGTCACTTATTGTCTGTTAAGGTCCCTACACACATAAGCGGTTCGGCAGCTTCGGTTCGGTATGTTCGGTTCGGTATTTTCGGTTCGGTATTTTTGGTTCGGCGTTTTCAATACCACCTTTGATGAAAAATGCATAGATTTAATTGGCGTATGACAAAAAAGACGGCATTTTTTATATTTCTTTGTATTTGAAGCAACCAAATTGGATCATAAATATAACCCTCGTATTCTCGAATGAAAAATTAATGTGACAAATTATCGAGCGCGCGTACGCTGCTATGATTGGTTAAATGAATTATTAAACAACCAATCACAGCTGCAATTACGCGCGCTTTCCAATTTGTCTCATTCATGTTTCGTTCGTTCGTAAAACTGAATCATTCATTATAGGCTCATTTCTACGCCTTTCAATATCAAAGTGTATCAATTAGGTAAAATTATTTATTTTTCGAACACAAAATTTAGTTAAATAATAATAATAAAATTACAAACTATGTACAGTTAATATAAAAAGGAAGGTCATATCAATTAGGTTGAACATCACAAACAAAGTACTGCCTGCAGAATCTCTTTAGATTAGAATCATAAGCAATTTGGCCGGCCCTATGTGTATGAGAGCCTGATGGCCGATGGGGCCTTAAAGTTCTTGAATGGAGACCACGCACCGGCAAGCGCAGCGTAGGATGTCCAACCACACGGTGGACGGACGACCTGATTAAGACCGCAGGAAGACGTTGGACGCAGGTCGCTTCCAACCGGTTCTTATGGAAATCTATGGGGTAGGCCTATATTCAGCAGTGGACGTCCTGCGGGTGATATGAATCATCATATCACCCGCAGGACGTCCATCATCGTCATCATCATCAGATGATGACGATGATGTATAAGAGTCAAGTTACACCAAGCGTAAGATTTAGTTAAAAGCTACATTTCAGCACTGCAAATTACCATTCTTACCTTGTTGCTGTTCCATCAATTCGCTAACCGTTTCCAAACGTTTTTCATAATGCGCACTGCAACCTACTTCTGTATTTCCGAACTCATTAAACCCTAATCTCTTCAAAGTTAGAGTGAACAGGTTTCTTCTGAGTAAGCTCACTTTATCATCGACTTTGTCTCTGTCACCTCTGACCTAGACTAGAGACAAGAGCAAACCAATATCGAAAAAAAAACAAATCCTGACCTAGAAGCGGGATATGAACTTAAGTACTCTTAAATTAATACCTTTTTAACGTATTTATTTAATTCTGATCCCACGTTTAGTAATCTAAGTTATACTATGCGAAAGTCCTAGTAACAAGCTCCAATTTTTGCTAAAACAACATAACTGTACGGTCCCGGAGAAGCGAGTTAGATATTTACATTTCAAATAACTAAGAATCCGATTCTTTTTGTATTTTTTAAAATCCCTATGTAGCTATTATTAGCGTTCTAATTTGGAAAAGACAAAACTTAGAATTAAATTTTGATATAAATATAGAATGAAGAGCTCCTTGATGTGTTTTGAGAAGGTTACCTACTAATTTTAGATCGAGAAGTAGGTATTTTACAAGCAACGAAGCAAGACATTTTTTTTTTATATGTGAAATCATAGAATAACTTACCTCGCCCTGGGCGGGGCGGGAGGAAGTGTCAGACTTTTACTGACTAAAACCCATATATGTTCCTTCATGTGCCCTTTGCGTTCCAGGGGCGCGGTATATCTTTCGAACAACCCGCAGCCCCGGCAGGCATCGACCCTTAGTGGCCCCTTCCAATGTTTGCTGACATCTCTTTGAGGCGCGCGTGGAACACGAACGCGCCCTCGAGGCCCGTGCCGGGCGTTGGGGACCGTGTCGACACGGTCTGCCGTTAGTTAACAACGTATGGACAGTGAGCTACCCATTGGATTCACACCAGACCCACAGACTCAGAAGCAAGACATTGGATTCACACATGATTCAGAAACAGCCATCCCAAACTGTCAAATTTTTCCAATAAAACATGAACCTTAACGTTTTGTAATAAAGTTGAAAAACCATCAAAGAACTTTGGCATATTGGTGTAGCTCGATGTGCTGGCGTCTGTACTTTATTTATGTTTATACAAGGTGTTGATTTGCATCCTCGTCAAATTCAAGGAGTCAACTATGCTCGTGATTCTTAACACGAATCAATAATAAAATAAACTGGTTTTGAAATTTATATTTTTTGACGTGTTTTTCAAATTCGAACTAGCCATCTCGCCAGAGGGTTTAGGCGCTATGCACACATTGATATAGCCGCGCGACAACTCTGCCTACCGCATACACAACTGAGCGATTCTGATTTTTGCAAGAAACGTACAACTAAAAAAACAAGTATTTATTAGATATTGACATCGGTATCGTAATTATTATTTGATTACTTCTTTTTTTGTGACAAGCTCCTAAAATTTTACGAGGATGCAAATCAACACCTTGTGTTAATTACAAATATCCGACAGCTAAACCAACAGAATTCCGAACAGAACAAAAGTACAAAGAGCTGTCAATTAAAATATTAGCCCGTCACCAGACAAACGGCAGTTAAAATTAAATGGAGTGTTAAGTTCGGCCGTTTATCATGCACTCCGGCCGAGGTCAGACGCTGGAAGGGTTAACAAATGACCCACACCAATCAGGCTTAAGAGAACCCGGCTTTTAACCCTAGATATGGAGTACTTATGGAACTTCTTTTTTCTGTAATTTTCGGTTCTGTTCGGAAATTGGTGTCGGTCTGTATTTATTTATTTATTTATTAAACTTTATGCACAAATGTAAAAATACACCGTACAAAGGCGGACTTAATGCCTTAGGCATTTTCTACCAGTCTACCTTAGGGTGATGCAGAGACAAAACATAGGAGGTGCAAGAAAGAGGGAACAGAAACAGAAAATTTACAATATAAAATATAATAATAAATACATATATACATACATACAAACAAAAAAAAATACAAAGTAGAGAGAGATAAAATACATAGTGGAGATAGAAAACAAACTAATAGTGGGTCGAGTCTGCCAACTCCTTAAGTAAGTGTTCGCGAGCTTTCACCTTAAATGTGAACCGACTGGTGGCCATCCTGATGTTCTGAGGTAGTGCATTCCAAAGGAAAACCGCCTGGACAGGAAAAGATGATTTAAGAAAACCAGCGCGGTGGGACGGACATCGTAGAAGACGATTATTGGAGGAACGAAGATTCTTACTGTGCGCTGAGCACAAGTATTGAAAATGAGAAGTTAGATAGGAGGGAGAACTAGGCCTGTTCAGAAGAGAGAATAAGGTTGTCAACGCTCTTAATGCCCTGCGCTGTCTGATGGGTAACCATTTTAAGAGCGATCGATGTGCGGACACATGATCATACTTACGGAGATTAAATACGAATCGAATGCAGTTATTCAGAAGTCGGTCAAGTTTATTGAGGAGATCTGCATTCAGGTCGTAGTAACACACATCGCCATAATCAAGTATAGGAAAGATAAGGGACTGAACCAGCATTGTACTGTACTGTACCTACTCGGGTTAAATTTGTAACGTTACATATAGGATGAGCTAACCCATAATCTAATTTCCAAATAAATCTATATCCAAAATTATTAGGTGCAATTATTTCGAATAGTGGAAAAGCCGTAAGATAGTTTTTTTTTGGCAGAAATGACCCCAATTGTGCATATTAAAAATTGTGTCAGTAAATTAAAACCTAAAAAAATCTTCTGGTTAGTAAATATTTTAATGAATACATCAAACCTAGATTTTCTGTAGACTATATTAAATTAAAACCAATATTGTGTAGTTAAATGTAGGAAAACGAAAAATTTCCTCCTCTTTCCAAGCCCATCTCCACCGAAAAATTTATACCTATTTACTTAAAGGGGAAAATTATACAAGAATAAAACCAAAATACATCAACACATTACGACATCACCTTTTCCTTAATATATTCAAGCTCATATATAAACGGTATAAGCAGTAAATCACGACACACGTCTCGACTGGGAATGCCAGCAAAAAATACGAGCGTTCAAACTGTCACATGTACTTGTGCCCGTCAAGACGTCTGTTTACCATTTTTTCTTTGAAATAAGTGAAAATACACACAGGCATAAAGAATAGCTAGCTTGTTTTTTTTTGTGATTTTTTGAAGGTTCGTCAAAATAATTTCTTGGGTATAGATAGATAGATAAACAATTTATTTGGTCCACACATAAAACATAGCACAACACACAAAAACACAATTAAAAGATAAAAAAAAATATAGAAAAAAGAAAAAGAACAAAAAACGAAAAGAGGTGCGGTTTGCATCGCAAAGAAAGACTCCTGCAGCCAGGCTTGCTAACACAATTACTATTACTACTTTGTTTAACTTTGCCACAGCAATTATTTTACCTAAGTATAACTTTTAACTTTTTAATTGATTGCGTAAAAAAATAGTACAACTCTGAGCTAGAATAATTGTTTTTCTAGAAGTAATTTAACATCGTTGTTACTCTTGGAAGTAATATCGTGTCAATAAAACCGTGATGTAAAAATAATTTATAGAAATACCAACTCTTAAACCAATTAAGAAGTTAGAAAGCCAAGATGAAATCAATTTAGATTCGATTGGCACTTGAAACTTTTAAGTAGGTCAATCTAAAATTAAAATTAGAAAAAGTATTGAATTGCTTCTTGTACAGTTGAACAAGCTATTGGAGAAGGGGCAACTAAATTAAATCACTTTTTCGCTGTGGTATATAAAATAAATAATTTGATTTTGATTTTGGTATACAGGAAAAATATTCATCTTTGAATTAATAATACCAGTCTACTATAATTCCACTGCAGAGCAAATGCCAGTTCTCACACAGGGAAGGCACGAGCATTGATTACAACGCTAGCTCAAGGCGAACTGGTTCAACTGTCAGAAATGAAAAAGTCACATTGGCCCAT
The DNA here is from genome assembly GCA_932526535.1 of Caradrina clavipalpis. Classification (NCBI taxonomy): domain Eukaryota; kingdom Metazoa; phylum Arthropoda; class Insecta; order Lepidoptera; family Noctuidae; genus Caradrina; species Caradrina clavipalpis. The sequence goes on from OW052096.1 coordinate 2,930,778, forward strand.
CATCGCACACACAATCTGAAGCATGAGGAGGCGGACGCTTTAACCACTGGGTCATCACGAAGCCATCTTTGAACCTACCTGCTATTAAATAAATCAGTAATTTATTATTTCAAAAAGTGTTTAATAAAATTTCTTTGTTATTACAAATATTTTTTATTAAATACTTTTTCACTCACATATACGTTTGCTACTCAAAATAATATTAGCAGTGACTACACTGCCAGTATTATTTCATATCGTGTGAACATTCTAAAGATTGACTACTACAATCCCGGACCTACGTTCAGTGTGTCTCCTAATTAAATGGATTATACTTCGCAGACTGCGTGGCGTCGAGACGCACGTCCTCGCATATCAAATTACTTTCCGTTTACGCCAGTTATACGAGTCTACAATGTTAGTACGAGTTTGAAGTAGACTGGGTTTACGTATACGTCCACAGATCTAATTATATCAGAGGAGATAAAATTGAATAAGGAAACGTCTTCAGTTTGTTTTTACTTTGCACTTATAGTTATATGACCTAGCTTTTGCTCACGACTTCACTCACTTTAATGTAGATTTTGTTAATCCTATTTTTTATATATGTTACGGCTAATACCCGAAGTGCGGCTACACCTAGTTTTAGCCGGTTAGAACTAGGTGTAGCCACTTACTCTTGGTTAAACCTAGTACGAGCCGATTGTTTTCGGGTAAAACTAGGTCTAGCCTTCATCATGCCGGCTACAACTAGGTCCAGCCATTCCCTGTTGGATAAAACTAGATGCAAACAAGTCCTGATTGTGCAACTCAAAATGTCACTCAAGTTTAAGTTGTTCTAATAAATAGTTTATGTTACTTTATAAAAGTGTGATTTATAATTATAATAACATTCTTTAAATTATAATATGCAACTACTTATTGTCTGTTGTTAAAAAAAATGTTCCTGATTGTGCAACTCAAAATGTCACTCAAGTTTAAGTTGTTCTAATAAATAGTTTATGTTACTTTATAAAAGTGTGATTTATAATTATAATAACATTCTTTAAATTATAATATGCAACTACTTATTGTCTGTTGTTAAAAAAAATGTTCCTGATTGTTCCTATTATATTAAAAATTGTACTCCTAATAATTTGTGTTAATTATTACAATGTGATTTATAAGAATAAAAAAACTCTCTACGTTTCTTTTTATTGGATGTTTTTTTAACATCTAAAAAAGCTCTGCCGATAGCATGCCAGCTACAACTATGTACAGCCAATCCCTGTTAGATAAAACTAAGACACGCGCTGCTGCTGCAGACGCTGTGAGTCACACTCGCTAGTAGACCTGCAGTAGATCAGCAGCACCTGGCGCTCACAACCTGCAGAGGCGCGTGCCTCGCTATGCCCTCCACCCCGCGCCGCTGCTGCAGATGCTGTGAGTCATGAGTGTGACGCGGGGCGGAAGGCTTGGCGGGACACGCATCTAAGTTTTATCCAACAGGGATTGTCTGGACCTAGTTCTAGCCGGAATGATATCGGATAGACCTAGTTTTATCCAACAGGGAATGGCTGGACCTAGTTGTAGCCGGCATGATGAAGGCTAGACCTAGTTTTACCCGAAAACAATCGGCTCGTACTAGGTTTAACCAAGAGTAAGTGGCTACACCTAGTTCTAACCGGTTAAAACTAGGTGTAGCCGCACTTCGGGTATTAGCCGTAACATATATAAGGAACAGTATATTTTTCCGGACGGTACGGTTTTTTTGTACAGTCACGAAAAAAACACGTATATACTTAGCAACATTCCAAAGCAATTTCCTCCGAAAACATTGATTACAATGTAATAGAAGAGAATCAAGAAGAAGATCATATTCATATTTTTGGAATAATGTATTTTGGATTATTAAATTATTATTGTTATTTTTCATTCAGAATATGGAGTATTTTAATTATTTTGTATTTGTGTACCTTTAATTGTAATTACTCTTGTACAATAATTTGCACCTGCCGTGTTATCTCTTCACCACCTTTGGTTGACTGGTAGAGAATGCCTAAGGCATTAAGTCCGCCTTTGTACTTTTTTTGTGCATGAAGTTTAAATAAATAAATATTCTTGACTCTATACTACTATGAAATCGGTCTTATCTTAAAGTTGGCACAGCCACATTAAAAAAACAACCAATCACCCATTATTTTTAATTTGAACCCCTTTTTCGAGTAATAATTTACTCACCAATCCGTGCAGCAGTGTGTCAGACATTTATCTGTCATTTGAAAGAGCTCATATCCCGAGCGGCGCGCCCGCGTGTCATTCGCACCCAAATGATACGGTGATAAGAGATGTTATTACTTTTAAACGGCCTGCCCTTATTACTATTGGACCGTGGGGTTGGGTGTGGGGATGAAACACTGATTTCCATGTCCAGGTAGATGGTAGGATGTAATGGTCGCTATATTGGTCAATGGAAATGAAATATTTCAGCGGCCTGTTTGGTTTTTTTAAGTCGTTTATTGGCAACCATGCCGATGGGACACTGGAAGTCTAATTATATAAATTGAAAACGTTTAAAATGTAGTCGCAATCTCATCATAGCGATTGTTAATGTCATAAAAATGTAAGTAAATTAATGTAGGCATTTTATGACAGACTATTTTAACAAGAAATACAGAAGTTATTTGCAATATTTTTGTCCCACTGCTAGTAGTAAAATGAGGTTAACTAAAACACCCAATGCTATGGATAACAACCACCAACAATTAAGTTAAGAGTGTAATCATACATATAAATATTGTACACTCCATGTAAGTTACAGTGATAAAATAAGGCATTAGTATTAATGCATTACATTAGCACAGGCATTCTTACAATTATGTAAGAATTACCTTCTCATCTGTGACAAACAATACATAAATGAAAATGAATATGTAGATTGTAGGATGAACAATATTAAACAATGTTTGGCATACAAACACGCCTATAGGTATAATATTCCTGTTTACACAAAACAATTCACTAAATTACATCAAGACACAATAACTGAAAGACAGAAACAGAACTTTGAGAGTCACATCTTACTTAAATTAAGTATATTAACTTTGACATGACAACTTCTAACAAAGGACTTTACAAAGAATCTAAACGTAGCTTCGAAAAAATTCCGGCCAAGATTCGGAACCAGTCGTCGTCCACACGACGGATTCCGTACTACCATAATTATTTTTTATTTGTTGCTTTTTAGTATCAACTCCCTCCCATCCCAATCCATGAAGGAACGGTAATACTGGTAGTAATCGAAAACTGAGAAACTTGCTCCACTCTCGAGGTGCAACTCTGTTCATCACTCCGAAGATCCTCATCCGTTCTTCACCAAATGTGTATGGGACCACCTGTGAGGTATCCCCTTTCAAATGGTTAAAACCCTGAACCTGGACCGATTTTAAAAATATAATTTTTAAAATCGGTCCAGGTGTCTCCGAGTAATCGGGGAAATAAACATAAAAATATATATTTATATCCCAACGAATTGAGAAACTCCTCCTTTCTCTTTATTTTATTTGTATTATTTGTTGTATGTTATGGTTATAGCAGGCAAGTAGTACACACTCTTTGAAAATTTAGAGTGTCTATCAATTTGGGTTCAAAAGATACAGCCCTGTTACAAACGCATGGACAAACAGCGGAGACTCGATAATAGGGGTCTGATTTCACCCTTTGGGTAAAGAACTCTTAAAAAAATTCTTAAGAACCTCGAGTTTCTCATGTGGTGCGGACTTGAAGGAAACTATTTAACAAAGTTAGCATATTTGTGCGCGATAATCTCAGGAACTACTGACCCGGTTTTAATTAAACTTCTGACAAGTTTATAATCGTTAAGTTGCGTGTATCTAACTAAGTGTGGAGTTCTCACTGTACAAAGAAAATAGTTCGGTGGTATTTTTTGATGTTAATTGTTTTTAACCTTTTGGCGAAAACGGAGGGGTGTTACAAGTTTGATGTATAGATTTGTGTCTGTAGCATAGTAACTCGCAAACGGCTGAACCGATTTTGATTTAGTTTTTTTTGTGATTTGATCGAGAGTGTTCTGTTTTGCCTAAAAATCTATAGAGCCGTTTGAAGAATATCAGCTCTCATTTAACTTATTGACGAAAGTAAGCATCTTCCATAGGTTTTTCATAGGTAGGTTATTTAATCTTTTAGTTTAACCATTTTATCACGTAATTAGATCACGTAGTGCAGAATGACTTTACGGAGGTGTAATAGGAATTACGGGACGAATAATTTCTTTAATAAAAGTAACATTACAACGTTTCATTACAACGTAAATTCCACCTTATTCTTGCCTATTACTACTCAAAATTCAATTAACAACAGTGCCTATATTATTTACCTTCAAACTTTAGTTTGCCAGGAACCTTTACAAAACAAACTTTCTTTCAAACAGGTACGTACAGTCTGTTGTCAACATTATCTGACCCACCCTAAACACAACCAAACTTGGACCCTCTACCTATGATAATAAGGTTTAATTTCAATTTATCGATGAATACAGACACGCATAAACCCACCCAACGTTGTCGGAGCCACCGGCATTATAATTATCATTTTGTTAAGCTATTTTAATCATTATCTCGTTGACATTAAAGTTAAAAACCTTTTAAGTCACCTTACATAATTAGAACCCAATCTTGAATTTCGTGGAGTCTTAACAAGTTCTTGTGGCTTGGCGGTTTGATGTTGGATTGGCGAGGAACAACATGTGGGTTCGAAAACACAGTCCACCTGTTATCAGTTTCTTTTTTAATTTGATTTCATTTCTACAAAATTGTTTGCATTATTAAAGAACGGCCAATATGATTTACGCCTAATAACTTATCTTGTAAACAGGTGGGTAAATTAAAAAAGTTTAAGTTCACATATATTTGCTTCGTGAGGTAGATAATAAATTCGTCTACTTAAGTGACAAAAGTTACACTACGCCTATTAGCATTGACTGTGCACACACATTTGTAAATCGTTTCGCATAACTCGTTAAGTATTTTTAAGCAATTTGGTGTAAAAAAGCATCATGTCGCAGCTTAATGACTATACCAAACATAAAATCATATTTTTACATGAGCAGAATGTTGGAATTAGAGAGATTGGTCGTCGTCTTAATATAGCAGTAAGTGTTTTTTTTTATACCTATTTTATTTAATTGATTGTGATTAATGAACGCGTAGTTGGCTATTTTACTATTACATTCACTCCTTACAAGTTACATAAACGGTTCCAAAAAAGTTTTTTTTTTTGTTTTAGAGAAATACGACTGTAGCTAAGACGTTATGGAGACAAAGTAAATATTCAGCGGATTCGTCCAGGGGCAAAAAACATCAAGTATAGTCCCGAATGCGATTGCCCATTAGTGTAACCGCAATAAAACACCATATTTCAGTGGAAACAGTGAGAAGGCATTTACACGCTGCTGGAATAAGGAATTATAAACCGGCACAGAAAATAGCATTGACACCTGCTGAAGAGGGGTCCGTTTTGCCCAGGAATATTTAAATTTTAATTGAGAAGAAAATGTTGTGATCTTCACTGATGAAAAAAAAAACATTTAAATCGAACAAAGATGAACGTAACAAGGAACGGTGCGCCATCACTCCGCTACTAATTAATCTAGGATATTTTTAAACACACCATGTAAGTAAATGCTCAATGGATAGATTGTTAAACCATTAAAATGTTGCCAATTACGTGGTGATGTTATTGTCATAAATAGTTTTTTTTCTATTTAAATGACATGTTTATTCACTACGTATAATAGGCAGCTTAATAATATATAAAGCATTTCACAGATAAAATAAATTTTCTCGATAACAAACTTTCAAGAAAACATGCCTTTTTTAATGTTTATAAATGGTTAGATTTGATTATGGCATCCTCATAATATATTGTATATTAATTTGGAAATATGTGAGCATTTACTTACTTTATTTACCTAAGTGTTTTAATGAAATAATAAACATTTTAAATTTGCAATTGTTTAGTTTTATTTCTATGCGTTGTCCATTAAAGAACTGTAAAAAAAGTATAATAAAATAATTAAAAAAGAAACACCTGAGCAGAAGCTATATTTAGGTTAAACTTGATTTCGAACGTAAACAACGATTAGTGACCACAAGACTAAAGAATTTAAACCATATATATACTGTAATAAAGTTTATTCTTGCACAGCACAAGCAGCCAACCTTTTCCTAGTGCAAATAGATTATTTTGTATTTTATCCCTTCATTATTATTTAATCACTCCATTAAGACATGATAATAAAAAAACTACCTATAAAATAGACAAAAATAAATTGTAAAGAGAAGTTGTTTTTGCAATTTAGTAAGGCAAGGAAAAATATGTTTGCGCGTTGTCACTGCATACCCTTAGTTAGTAGCATTTGAATACCAGTTTTACAATGAATACAAATATTTATTTTTCAACTACCCACTTAATACAAGTTATGCCAAAATATTACCATTTTAGAAACTTTATATTTGAAGATTATCCGTCTATAGTTCTTTACAATAATACAAGAAATACTTTTAGAATAAATTCTAAATTGAAAGCAAAACAATATCTTCGTCGCGGGATTTGATCTCGCAACTTGTCACGCTCAGTCTTACACACAGACCACGAGACCAGAGTTACTTGACCGAACTCATTAAAATAAGCTATTACACTTATTATATTATAACAAGTTGTTATAAGATTTAACCCAATGCTAACGTGATAAAGATCAAATTTGCGTGTGTGTATTTTTATTGTATTTATTCCTTCTCAGTTCTCGAGCACTTGACTGATAACCTCATATAAATTGAAATTAAACCTTATTTTCATAGGCAGAAGGTCCAATTTCGATTGTGTTTAGGGTGGGTCAGATAATGCTGACAACCGACTGTACCTACCTACGTCAAAACACGCTGTTCCTAAACTGAAACGTTCTGAGATAAAAGATAGAACATGCCTCAATGTTGCATAATACCTATAAACTTTTGAATGTTGACACTTTGAATATTAAGCGGAGTTCCGATGAATTGAAAATTCAGAAGCCTTGTTTAGGTAATGGCAGGTTTGTAACTGAATATTTTTGGTGTAACAAAATAGGAAGCTTTATATATTTTTTTCTTTTAAAGTGATGAGATGTTATACGTCTTTCTGTTTATTTATTTAATGGATTAAGATCCAAGAGTCGTCAGATCTACTTACTTTCAGGGTGGTTAAATTTTAAGAATAGATAGAGGAATTTGTTGCTAGGATTATTAGCACAGCTATTTGAAATGAACCGCCATTGTGGTAATTTTAATATTATAAAAATACCTATGTAATTTCAAAATTCTGTGCAATTTTGTTATAAGTGATAAGAGTGTCCTTTTTTATCATAACATACTGTATTACATAACTGAAAAAAATACATAATAATTTATAATTGAATATGTATAAAAATAGTGCTTTACCCGCAGTGAGATGATAATATCCAAGCTGATGAAGGTTAGGGATCCAGAGCGAGGAACCTTATATGTATTTAAAAATACCTATCATAATATACCTACCAACTACACAACACACACATAACTGATGATAAATAAATAAATAATAAAGTGTGGTCCTATTGATCATGTCAACGACTATATGATCATGTAGATAATTATATAAACTGTTTTATCCAGCTTTCTTCTACCGTTCTTTTTTGTACGCCTATTCTTTCCCATTCCTTGGTAAAGGGGTCTCTCCACTTTCCATCTTTCACGTCATAAAATTAATGACTGATTCTTTTTAATAATCTTCAACGCTAAGAACAAAAACCCTTCGGTAGGGCAACACTTGATTAACATAAAAAAACAACTCACATTGTGGCGAAAGAAACATTCCAACGCCAAAGGGTAGAGCCCGCAATACATATTCCCAAAACCGAGTAATTTTTCGAGTAGGGACAAATTCTAACCCCTAAATATTTTATACCCTTGTACTTAGGAACATAAAAAGCAAGTCGTAACCGACGAAGATTAATTTGTTCTCATACATTATACGTCGGGTAAAACGATTGTGTTTGTTTTATTGCCAGCAATTATGTTTGTGGCTTTTATTACAATATGTTTTATTTCTGTAAGTTTAAAACTGTCAATGTTTGATTTTTAATCAAGTTTTTTTAGTTATTTATTTCCAATTTAAATTCAAAATTCAATAGGAATATAAAACTTATAAATAATAGCAATAAGGCAGCTCATAGGGCATCGAAAAGCTCGTCCGCATCGCTGTCAATGGGACAAGTGCCCAAAAGGCTTCAAGTTAATCAAATCAAATCATCTATTTCAAACAAACCATTTACAGGCACTTTTGAACTGTCAAGTAGTCACTCTGTCAGAAAGTTGAAGCTAACAGCCATTTGTATGGGCAATGAGCAGAACACTTCATGAACATTTATATCAATAAAATATAACAAATTGTATGTACATCATTCATATTGAATCTTTGAGTACAATGTGAGAATAATATCACAAATCGTGCATCTACACTAACATTATAAAAATTTAAGATTTGTTTGTAACGAATAAGCTCCGAAACTACTGAACTGATGTTACTGTTGCATTCAACTTTCAGCCTTATTTTTAACTCAAAATAAAACATAAAATTAAAATAACCACATGCAAAATTCAAATCACAGTCACAAAGGCATGTTGCGCGGTATTACGGTTCCTGGTTCAGTTTACGTTTACTGCAATCTCTACCTTAGTACCTATGTATGTAGGTAGGTATATACACGACCATTCACGTCAGGCTTGACGAATATCTTTCAGTATGAGAGTCACGGCGCCGGATTGCAAATGTAACGAGTATCGTGCGTCGTGACGACGAGACGATTTTTATTTCTCCGTACAAATTTCAATACATCGCTTTTATAAATTGTATCCGATATGGATATTGTTTGTGAAAACGATCATTTTTGGGAACGTGTATCAACATCCATTATTTTAAAATGATTTAAGGTTAGTGATAGGTTTGATATTTACACGTAACCGGTGTAAAAAGACATTTAACAAAATCGAAATTAATGTGTACTTTTATCATTCTGATAACAATACCTGCAAATTTTCTGGTTATAGAATAGATATTGAAATCAAAATTAAATTTTTTATTTCTCGTTTTTTCACGACAAACATTACCTGCCTATTTAGTTTGTTGGGTCGTATGCATAATAAACGGCTATGTGATGTTTATTTATTTATTTATTTATATTGGATGAATTTCCACCTTCATATTCTACCAAATACTTGATCATAAAAATCCATCTTCTTCCCCTACCTAGGTAAAACTAAAATACTCATTGAAAACTTCCGTCCAATGGAATTCAAACTTTAATAATACGAAACTTAAGTGGTAAATCAAGTAGCTATCAATTGTGCCAAGGTCTGTTCGCAAACAAAACCAGTAAATATTGAGGTGAATGGCAATGCAACGCCCACTAGTGAACTAGGAAGTTGGGCAAATGAGTCGCGCTTAAAGAATGGCACTTAATTTTAACATACTAGCTACTTCTTCTTCTTTTAACTGCCTCGTTGGCCTAGTGGTTCTTAAGCGCGACTGCTAAGCTAGAGGTCTTGGGTTCGATTCCCAGGTCGAGCAAAAAGTGTTATTGGGTTTTTCTATGGAATTCTCAGTAGCAACTCGGAGTTTGGATTTGTGCCCGGTTAATGGCAATAGGCTCGCCCCCTATTACATGGGACCTAAACATTCCGGCGAACTGTGGGTGTACATTGGTACAACTCTGCCTAACCCTTCCGGGAATACAGGCGTGATGATATGTATGTACTAGTTTCTACCTGCGACTTCGACTGCGTGGAAGACCATATGATATGCACCAATAAACAAAGCCTTGGACAATCGACAAAAGTTTTCTATCAATGTAAAATTCTTGTAATTGGATCAATACTTCTTACCTTATACAAACAAAAATCACACAAACTTTACCTTTTTCAAATAAAAATACCTACCTAGTACCTACCTATAGAAGTTCAATTTTAATGTCTACATATTATTTTAGTAGGTGTTATTTCAGACATTCTTAGAAATGGTATATAGTATAATAGTCTTCCATGTTAGATTTTAACAATGTCGTATACGACATATAAAATTGATCCATGTCAGTATATCTTAGGTCAGCTCGATTTTTTGTACCTATAAAATACGGGACATTGAAGCAGGCAAATACATATGTACGCGTATACAACATTTATCATTTATTTTCTCGAAATACCAGCAGTCCTAAAACGACGTAGGTCTAGTGAAACTCTGATCTCAGTCCAATAAGCCCTGTGTTTCAGTGACAAGAAACATTTTATAGACATTGATATAAATTATTGTATTTAAGGTGAGTATACACTTGAACATTAACTTGTAACAGAACATCAAGCCGCTCTAATGTATCACTTTCTTACGAACCGAACATTGAGCACGACACTTTATTACAATTTGATTTTACAAACTAACGAGCAAATCGGTGTAACACTTAATCGAGCAGATACACGAGCGCAGACGCAGCACATACGAAATGTTACAAGTAAATAGTCACTCGCCTTGAGCATTACGTCGAACGCTGCATAAAGCATTCGCAGGAACGTTACATTACACGAAAATGGTTGTGTAATTTGACTCTTATTTTGCATTGTAACCATTTGTAAGAACGTTACATTACATCGAAATGCTCGAGAAAATAAGGTGTATATTCACCTTTACAAAGTAAAATGAAAGTTATGCTACGCGATGCTACGATGTGCTACGAGTTTTAATCGCGTAGCTGTTCAAGCGTAGCGTAGCGGCCTCCTCTACGAAATACAAAAGATTCTTTGACTTACATTTTATACTTTATCAATTTTATGCAAAACAGTCATTTAAATATTAATATTTTTAAATCAAATTTAAAAGTTGTTCCAAGACATTAAAAATTCGGTTAAAAGTGATGGATTAATATCTAATGGTTTTATTTTCAAACTCAATATTGAAGCTTAGGTATGTAAAAAACTGGATGAATATTTCCATTGAATTCCACTCGCTTTTCGCAAAAATATTGACAATAATTTTTCACGCAGCCTGCAGCAAAACTGCAACTGACAACAATCAAACAACAAAAAGTAAAAAATAAAACAATTCCATCTTCAGTCGTAGTGACGGGTGTAAAAACCGGTATTCCACCGATTTTTACGGTTCACTTGATGAGGGACCGCTTTATTGACATTAAAGGTTTATAGAGTGCCAGATTCCAATTTAGTGCCGCGCGACCGTTTCGTGCCGATAAACTTTGACGGTTTTTCCATCATCTGTAGGGTTGGGATGCGTTAATTGTTTATTTTATTTTAAAATGCCGGAGGGCAGCCCTATTTATTTGCTCCCCAGATGGAGTGGGATTCGATTTTAAAACGTTTATTTTTGGCACTGGTTGAAACGGCTCGGTAACAATAAAACGGCTTTTTGTGAAGATGAAATAATATATTTGTCGTTTTATGAGCCAACATAAAATTATAATCAACCACAGCTGGGATTTGATTCCTCCCACGCTGAACCAAATGGTGAAACCTTTGTTATACTAAACATAATGTAAATGTATTGTACAAATAAATACCCTCATTACCAATGGTAGAATGGATTAAAAATATAACTGTTTAAAAATAACCAGACGTCAAACTGTCAACATGTGAAATTGAGAAAACGATGTATCATGTCTCATAATGAAAAATGTAATTATTTGCATTTATTTCAAATAAACCATTTACAGGTACTTTTAAATTATCAATGAGAAAGTTGAAGCTATTTGATCGTTCCAAACAGTAGGTTGCCATGGAGAAGAACAGGCAAATAACTCCATAAACACTCTTATAAACCAATAAAAAATTACACATTTAGGTTACATCATTTATGTTGAATTTCCGAGTGCGATCTAGTTCCCTTTCTTTGATTCTCTTATAATAATTAATTAGCCAAACTTAACTGCCTCGTTAGCCTAGTGGTCCTAAGCGCGACTGCTACGCTAGAGGTCTTGGGTTCAAATCCAGGGTGAACAGAAACTGTTATTGGGTTTTTCTATGATATTCTCAGCAGCTCGGAGTTAGGATTTTTTCCCGGTTGATGACAATACGCATAATAGGAAGCGAGTCCTATTATGTGGGACCTAAATATACCGGCGAAATATGGGTTTACACTGGTATACCTCTGCCTAACCCTTCTGTGAATACAGGCGTGATGGTGTGATGGTATGCTAGCTAAACTTAAAATTCAATTAACCATAAATGAATCATGTTTTGTGTATTATTTGACCAGTAACAACAAAACATTGTAAATGTGGCGTTCCACAATGCGTGGCGGTATGCGACCCTTCCGCCAAGGTTTCGGGGCACATTCTCACATGTCCAAATTCACATTTATCTATGTATATTATTAAATTGACGTAGTAAGTTTTGTTGTAAATACAGACGTACTTACTTCTTAATTTAAGCATTTAAAAAGAATAAATATAATTAACTATCTTCTGTCCACGACATCATCCGCGGTTGGTTGGTTCGTTTTTTTTACCCGCGTTTAGTCACGTCTGTGGTTACTGCTCCGCTCCCGTGGGTAGTAGCGTGATTGATATAGGCCAGGGATGGCGAACCAATGGCACGCGTGCCAGTAGTGGCACGCGACAAAATAATTCGGGCACGCCAATATATGACAACTGTATATGTATTTGATCGAAAACAATTTACAACAGCAGAAATCACACTAACCTTTTATTAAAATAAACATAAAATAGTAAATATTACGATTCTTGTACAAACTAGTTGCAAACAAAGAGTGTTAACAGCTTCTAGTTGTATTTTTCTCCATTCAATGACTAAGCCAAGATTCTTTGATGGCACGTCATAGTCACATTATTATTTTTCTATAAAAAATGGCACTATCACCGATAAAGGTTCGCCATCCCTGATATAGGCTATAGTATTCCTCATGAATTTCATTATCATACTACCAAAAGATATCTAATCGGATTGGTAGTTTCAGAGAACAGCGTGTTTACACAAAAAAAAAAACTTTAGCTTTATTGTAATTGGTTTATATTAACAAAATGCTATATTGAAACTTGTTTCATTTCGAGAATTTAAAACAAAAAGTAATCTTAGTATTTCAAATCTCCTTTTAAAATTTCAAATTTTTAAGCGTACAAAAGCGAAATTTTAAAACTTTTAACTGTTTTAAAACGGCTGCTGAAACTATTCTCACGACTAAAGGCAGACAATGTTAGGTATTTAAATCTCGGCCAGAGAGGTACCATTAAAAAGAGCTAAAACAGAAATCAACGACGGACTATAAAAACAAACCCTCTCCGCACGCTTCAGGAAAACCGTACAAGTCATAAGATATAGTAATTTTGTAAGGCCTGGGTTTTACCTGTATACCAAATACTTTGTTCAATTGTACATTTAACACTGTTGATGACCCATTCGTTCGTAATAATTACCAATTTGTTAGATCGTAGAAGTATACATCAAAGGGAATTGAATCGAAGTAATTTTCAAAGCTTGACTTACCTATTTAATTGGTTATTTGTAAAAAATAAAGAAAAGAACATTTTTATAGCTTTTGCAAAACAATTATGGCTATCTACCTTGCGGCGTCCACGCTCTTAATAGCGCATTTTTTTGCGTTTCCCGTGTCTAAAAGCTATGGGAAATCAAAAAATTGTCCTGTCCTGAATTGGAACTGTCCCCCCCTTGAGGAGAACATAAAAAAAGTGTTATCATAAAAATAAAAGGCTAAACGAGCTATGAAAAACTCGCTACCTCTTACCCTTCACACCACACCACAGTCGGAATTGTGTCAAATTCCGTGCGGAGGTAATCAGCAAGAATTATAAGCTGTCCATGACGTAAATCCGACCTATCTGGCCGAGCGTCCTTTCACGGTTTGTTTGTTCCAATTGCCGCCGACCGACGCCTGTACCCCGACACCCGTGATGCCGATATTGTTGGGGAGGCAGAGTTTAACGCGGATCGTCTGCACCAGGGATGGCGAACCATTTTTATTTAAAAAAAGTAATTATAATGTGATTACCTATGATGTCCCATCAAAGAATCTTGAGTTCTTGACTAAGCCATCATGGAAATAAAACTTCTACTAACTCTTTGTTTGTACAAAAACCTTAATATTTACTATTTTATGTTTATTTGGTTTTAGTGTTTATGTGGGCCAAAGGCAAACCTATCACCTCTTAATACATCATGCCATCCTGAAACTTAAAGGCTAAATGTGAACATCGCTACAAGTGCTGACTTCATCAAAAAGTAAGTAGTTGTATCAATGTTTCTGACCACCCCGATTGGGATTATGGTCGTGAGCGTATGCATGTGTATATGTATGTTTATTTAGATAAAAGATTATAAAAGGTGTGATAACTGCTGTTGCAAATTTGTTTCGATCGAATACATAATTTCCTCATTACATTGGCGTGACCGGATTATTTGTCGCGTGCCATTAGTTCGCCATCCCTGGTCTACACCGACGGCCAAACGGATTGGCTGGTGAGAATAAAGATCCGGCAAACGTTTCGTAAAATGTTTTGCTATTGCTATTACCTTAACAGAATGCCTTAAAATGGCATTGTGTTTCGTCGGTTGGTCGAGAGGTAAAAAGCTTTTACTTAACGTAATATTAAAAAGTTTGAATCTGTTGAAGTAGTTTCTTATTTTTCTTTCGCGAAGTTTTAGCTCGAGATTACGAAACGAATAATAAAGGTTAAGTGCACTTACTTTTTTAATAATAAGTCTTTACATAAGAGGCACATAATATCTGATAAGTATAAATTGAAATACGTAATCAGATCAAGATAAGAATTGGCATTCTATACGGTAATTCCACCGTCACTTCGAAGCTCACTTAGCTTAGCACCTCAGTGTCAAATAAATCAATGTCATTTTGAACCTTACTTAAGCGAAGTGAGGTGAATAGCGACGTGAGATGCGAGTTCATGTCTGAATTTTACAGAATCAACGTACAGATTGCCATTTTCGTAATTAAAAACGTTCAAAAGCTAGTCGCAATCTTATCTCAGTGAGAATCAACGTCAAACAAAGTAGGTAAATTAAATACATTTTTGACAGGTTGAGACTGAGATTGCGATTATTCATAAAATTTAGTCAAATAAACCCCCAAGATGCCAATTCTCGCAATTAAACACGTTAAAAATCTAGTCGCAATACCATCTTAGTGACAATGCAAAAATAAATAAAACTAGACGTTTTTGACAGATTAAGACTAAGATTACAAACGCAAAGCACGGGCACGTTCACAAAGTTAAGAAAATTGCCCTCCTGATGGAAAGATAATCTAATTTTCATGAACGCAAGAATCAAATGGGAACCCAAGATTCGGAAAACAAAGTCCCTCCAATGAATCAGTAAGGTTTTCAATTACGGAACTTTTCCACTTTTCCTCACCTTTTATTTCCTCATAAAACGTCAGCGAGGAATTTGTCTACATTTGATATCTGTCTCGTGCCCATACTAAAGATTTATACGGGCGACAAAGAAAAAATGAGGGTCTGAAACTGTAATTTTATGAGAACAGACATAAAAAGTTCAACACCTACTGATTTTTATTGAAAAGGAGATCTTTTTTACTCGTCAAAGGGACGTCTTTAAAGAGTATGTCTTTTTGTGATTTGTGAGTTTATGAGGTCAGTTCAAATTTTATATTTTGATGTTTAACTGCCTCGTTAGCCTAGTGGTCCTAAGACGCGACTGCTATGCTAGAGGTATTGGATTCGATTTTTAGGTCGGGCAAAGTGTTGTTCGGTTTTTCTATTAAGTTCTCAGTAACAGCTTGAAGCTAGGGTTTATGGCAACAGGCTCGCCCTCTATTACACGGTTTCTAAATCATACCGGTTAACAGTCGGTGTACATTGGTACGCCTCTGTCTAACCTTTCGGGAAATAAATGCGTGATGGTATGTTATGTTATTTTGATATTTTTATTATGTATTTCTACTGATGATTCGTACGAGTACTACTGAAAATAACTGAAGCGATTGTAAACATTCCTAGTTCTATTTCTGGATATTTTATTGTATCACTTACTAAAATGTGTCATACTAGCTTTTGCACGCGTTTGCGTGAATGTCGGTAAACGCGGATGCAGATCAAAGCGCGGATTTCAAAAATAGCCTGTCCTAATTCAGTTTCCAAAAAATATGATCGGTATAATGGTTTTACCGAGATGAAGTAACAAATAGATAGAAAGAGTTTCTATTACATTTATAAGTAGGTAAATGTAGATATGGATTAGACTAATGACTTACCAGCTTTACAAGGGTCCATCCCAAGGTCTCCAGAGTCTTTGTGCTCAAAACTCGTAGACAATAGTTCATCTATCGTATACTTATGTGGCTCGTCCCTCCCCTCCACCGAGCTTACTTCGAAGGCTGCACACACTAATATCGTCAGTATCGCGCTGGCCGCCGCGGCGGACGCACGATTTTGCCGGAAAGTCATTATGTGAAACATTTTTATTTACACTTCAATCACTTTGGCATAATTGTTATTGTTATTTTATGGAATTACCTGAAACAAGGAAATAATAATTTAAAACAAAGCAAATATAAAAATAAAAAACATCAAATAAGTGTCGTGATGGCCCAGTGGTTAAGGCGCCCGCCTCCCATGCACGAGGTTGTGGTTCGCAACCAGGCACGGGCAAGTACCAATGTGACTTTTCCTAATTCATATTATGTACTTTCTAAGTTTATCTTGGACATCACTGACATCGGTAACCATGTCAGAGGCCCTTGAGGCGGTTTAGAAACTCTGACACTAGGGTGTGTGGGGTCGTTAGACCTTACTGCCCACACGATAAGAAGAAGAGTAATAGTTTTTAAGATACAAGTTCTTTTTTGTGGAAATATAACACATACATAGCGGTGTACATTGGTACCCCTCTGCCTTACCCTTTGGGGAATATAGGCGTGATAGTGTGTATGTTATAACTCATACAGAGCATGCTGGTGGTTATATTTGTATTAATTACATTACTTAAACTTGACAAGTTAATGTCGAAACTCAATTACCAAGATGTAAACAAATGAATCAATTCCATTCAATGAAGAAAATACGCGTCAGTACACAGAAGCATTACACTTTAATTAATACGAGAGTAGGTACATTAACTGCTATTCAAAGGCAGTTCAAATACATGAAACGGGTTCTTTATAAAACTTCCAAATCGAAGTAAATACGTTCGGAGATTCAGAAGGAATCGATCATACTTTGAAGGCAAATTATTCATAACATTGCAGGAACATGTAAGTACTCTTTTGAGATTTGTTTTAACAAGAATCTAATGTACTCAAAGATATAGATTCCTTTCTAAAATAAGGTATCGTCAAAATGTATGTATCCGTTTTTTTTTTATTAAGGCCGACGATTAGTTGCTTTATGTATTTTGCCGATTATTGCAGGTCATCGTGTGGAAACCTGGACTTATATTTAATATAAGCAAGCGCCTTGAGCAAGGGTGGTGATCAATTCTCATGCCCTGTATGTATGAAAATAATTAATTTATAACTACAATGTCCTAAACAGACAATATAGATTTTCTTTGTTACTGCCCCCCACAGCTCCAGACATAGTTTTTCATTCCAAAGCGTAGGTACAAAAATATAAACTTTTTCTATAAATCAAAAGTCCCCTTTCTCTCGAAAACGTCCCTCAAAAGTGCCTATTTCTCACGGGATGGCTCGAGTATGCTTTGTGGGTCTAATTCAATTGTAACAGCATCTCTGAATCATACGGATTTTTTATTTCAGTCTAGAAGTGAATTGGTTGTCCGTAGACAATTGATATTTTATGGCACCCTTATTTTAAGGGGACTTTACTGACAGCGCACTTCATACAAAAGTATTCATATTTTAGTCCTTAAGTATTTTATAACTTGATTAAATTTTGTAGCTGTGATAAGGGCACTAATATCGAGATGAGTTATTAATTAACTGATGATAAGTATTTAAAATTTTTACACATACACATACATACATATATAAACTCACGCCTTTTGCTGGTAGGTAGAAACCATAGAACGCCACCTGCTACGATCCCTACATACTACTTTCGCCTCGCCCACGAAAATTTTACACGTTTGGACTATTTTAGTAGTTCTCTTAAGCCAGGAATCAAAGAACACTATTGCAAGAATTATGTTCAAATGTGCTCTGAAGCGTCAAATGTTTCATTTTGTCATGAAAACTTCAATTTCATTTGCACAAGAAACGTAAGCACTCTTCATAGTATTGCCACTTTTTCTCGTGACGTAAATAAATGCAGCTATCTTTGCAATAATTACACAAACAAACAAACAATCCAAGCACCCAACTAAACCGATACTAAACGCAGTAAATGTTGGTACATTTAAAACCGTGAACAAATAAACGGTACGGAACCACACGACAGCGTCCCCCATTAGAGGTACAAACCACGGATTCTCTGAAACAAATATATATTTGTTTTTCTAGTTTGCATTTAGCGAGACTAGTTCCAGTGATAGGAAACTAATTAGAAATAAAACTGGCTGGTAATTATCTTTGATTACGTATTTGCTAATGATTTGCTTTAATTACCATATCTATTATGTACTAATATTATATAGAGGTAAAGTTTGTAAGGTTGTAGGGGGTATCTCTGGATCTACAGAACTGACTTTGAAAATTCTTGAACCTGTAGAAAGCCACGCTATTTGTAAGTGTCCTAGCGAAGCAGTAACCAAAGACGTTACTGTCTTAACACGGGTCAAAATATCCACGCGAACGAGTCGCGGGCAGTAGCTAGTGTATTATAGATGTTGTATTTGAAGGTATTCCTTAATAAACAAAATAAATAAATTAATATCGTAATACTACGTAAACGTCTCTTGAGTGTGCGAGTTTTAATCAAAGTCAAAGTCAAATCAGTTATTTCAATTAGACCACTAAAAGGAACTTTTCAACGTCATTTACGAGAAGAAAAATAATTGTAACTAGTTGCCCATTGCAAAAGGAATGGAATAATTTTCAGGTAACTTTATTTAAATGGTTCAGTGTTGCTTGACCTCTTCACAATATTTATCTATAGGCAAGTAAAAATATAATAATGTTAGTATTTCGTGCAATTAAGCTTTCTAGTTTTGACAAAACGAACCAACACACAATCTCTCAATAATTAAATTGATTAGGTCAAGCTGATTTAATGTGCCTTATGTTACATAAGTATACAGCAATAACAGTTCAGTACATTATAATAATACTGAGAATATATTTTAAATTAACTAGAGTTAAATATCTAAAATCACAACAATTTCTGCGAAAAATGGGCAGAATTTTTAAGTGGGTTTAGCAGAACTGCCTTCAATCTCTTCGGAACAAATACATTCGGAGAAGCTGACGATATTAATTGTTATAATATTCTGAGAAACAGATGAATATTTTTCCAAAATAGACATTCTAAGAAAAAGGTTATTTTTTGTATCGACTCTTTTCTATCTTAAGTTTATAATCCAACACAGTAAATAATTAGCCATTCGAGTATTCATAATGGTAAGACAACCGGTTTTTTTCGAAATGTATGGTGGAGGCCTATGCCCAGCAGTGGACGTCCTACTGATGATGATGACAAGACAAAAAAGGTGACGACGCGCTTACAGAAAATTTAAAAATAGAGCAAATTTCTATTTCATACATATTTTTCTATATTCACAAACATTTTATCAATTCCACTGCAATTTGTGACCCCAAAAACCATTCAATAAGCCGTTGACCCCTTAAAAGGAAACAAACCTTAATAAATAACATCGACGTCCACTCAAGACGTTTGTACATACCTACACGTAACGTACATAAGTCTATCATGATGCTTTTATCTCTCGCGGGGTCAAGGGGCCCGGCTCAAAGGGGCCCCTAACCTATCCACGTGGCTGAAGAGGCCTCCCCCTCCGTACTTATCATCACGACATGGCCCTCTTGAGGTCAGAGGAACCGTTACTTTATATTTAAGGCAGGAATGGGATAGTGAAGAGGCTTGGGGTTGGTTGGCAGTTTTGATTGTTCCTTCGTTTTTGAGTGTATTTTGGTTGACTTATTCGGGTTTTTTTTTTCAAACTAGATTTTGGGTGCGTTTTCGTCTGCCTTAAAGTAGGTAGTAGTGACTCGTGGAATTAAAGGTATTCGATGTCATTATCCAGACCTCAAGACACCTTTGTCTTCAATTACGAGTGGTTCAGTAGTTTTGCAGTGATGAAGTAGCAAACATCTAGATAGTCACAAACTTTTCTGACTGCTTCGTTAGCCTAGTGGTTTTACCTAAACCCTAGAGGAATACAGGCGTGATGGTATGTAAAACCACTTATCCATTTGAAAAATCCTACCCCAATATCGCGATAACTGATATTGATTTGCCATACACAAAGGTTCGTACAACATCATGAAAGTTTGACCCTCCGTAACAAAAAGTTCTAAATTCGCCATGTCCAATTTAAAGGTTCTGCTGTGATGAACTTTATCGAAGCAATTTGTTTTACAGGGATGAAAACATTAGTCTGTCTGGTTTTTTTTGTTATCTCCCTTATCTGATGGAAAGGGTTTATTTTGGGTAGGTAGGTATTAGTCTACTGTTGCTGTGCAGCTCGATTAAAATGGTGTCACACTGGCAGGCAATCAGTGGGTAGGGTGGGTTAGGATTTAAAGTACAACTAATACTTTACTCGACCTGGGAATCGAACGTAGCATAGCTGTCGCGCTTAGGACGACTAGGCTAACGACTTATTTTATAAGGGTAACAAATTATCTAGTCTAAAAAAAGCCACAATACTTCACGACATTTATGAACTATATGTAGTTATCTGGAACTCAAGAGTATTGGTCATCGTTCCGTTGGTCTCATTTAGGGCAGTGGCACACCAACAAAAAGCATTATGACCGGTACCACTGTGATTGACGCCAGACCTCAATTGATAAGCCTAGCCTTAGGTTTTGTTGTACGTTTCTTATAAACTTGATTGATTGAAGGGATATTTCTATTGTTCTTTTGCCATTTTAAGAAAAGGAGGAATACAGATTTAAACAAAACAAAGCCACATGAATTTTCGTGGTTTTTAAATTACCTAATAATTAGATAATAATTTCGGTCACCGCGAGCGTTCACTCTCCATGGAGACTAAGTACGCAGGAAATATTATAGTATATAATGTGTGTGCATATATATGTGTGTCAGAAGCCAGGAAGTCTGTCAACCAGTCTAACCAGAGGTATCGTATTGCCCAGTAACAGACTGGAAGCGGACCCCAACATAGTTGGGAAAAGGCTAAGCAGATGATGAAGTGTGTGCTCAGTCACAACAGTATTCCCTCTTTCCCCGCTCATAGTCCGATGGAAAGGCAAGCCGATATCGAAGCAAATACATTGTTATAAGATATTATTATAAAATATGAACAGCCATATTCCGTAAACATAAGTAAATTAATTTGTCTCCCTCGTCATCTTGCTAATGTAAGTGCAATCACATTAAAGTGGCTAAATTTCATAGCATCGTTCCAAGGTGAGCATGACCTAGACGCTGACGGAATTGAGGCTACCCTTCTCCTGAGTATATTAGCGGTAATGTAGTGAATGTAAACAAGAGCCATGTGGAGGTACCTTCTGAAAAGACTGTAAAAGTTTCGTTGCTGAGAATGTCCGAAAGATTTGAGAGAAGTAATTTTATGAAGATCTTTTTCTTTCTTTAACCTTAACCTTACATAGGCACTTTTATTTTATGAATCATAGTAATTATTACGGATCTCGTTTATTTTATTCGCTATTATTTTTAAAGTCTGCAAATTGAATTTATTTTAATTAATGAACTGTGTGTGTGTTTTCTAATCATTCAATCAAATCGTATTTAACACCATCCTTCAGTGTTAAAAAAAACTTATATTATATGTGACAGCATGGTTACTTATCTTTTTGGGTACCTACATATAAATTAACATACAAAGACAACCTGACCAGGAATGACTACCTGTATGCCTTAAAAATATTTGCATGTCGCAGGACTGGAATTCGCGAAACGTAAATCAGCAGCCACAGTCGTCAAAAAAAGTCGTCTAAAAACTATTTTAATTTGACGACACGGTTGGCGCAGTGGTCGAGCGATCGACTGCCGCGCTGCGTGTCGCCGGTTCGAATCCCGCACGGAACAAATATTTGTATGATCTACGGATAGTTGTTCCGGGTCTGGTCGTTTGTGTATGTGAGTTTATGTGTTTGTAAACGCACCCACGATACAGGAGAAATTCCTAGTATGGGGCAAAGTTTAAAAAAAAAAATGGTACAAAGATAGTCTTGAAAGGCTTTATTACCAAAACCAAAATATTAATGCATCACAAAATATCCCTTTGTTACAATACTTAGCGGTTGCCAACTCCAGAACCTCACAGCATAGTTGGTAAGTTTGCCAAGTTTCACTAAGTTTAAGTAAGATAGTTGGTGCTTTGGAGCCAGCGATGATGGTTTTTTAATAGGGAAACAATACCCCAGCGATTACCGAGGGTCGGAAGTTTCCCAACGTATTGTTTTGTACGTGTTTATTGTTCTACTCGAAGAAGTTAATGGCTGTATGCTTGGGTATTGGGCTGGATGCGTCTTAAACTTGTGCTTAGTTGAGCGGTTTTAGAACAGAGTATTAATAGTAGTCTCTGGAGAGAGTATTGGTATGTTGGATGTTTGATTATGGTTATGTGATGGATCTTCCCCGGTTGTGTCGGATTGCCGTCCCGTATCTTCTGCATACTTGGTTAGTCTGCATTAAGATTAGCCGTCGTGGCCGGAATCGGTCATGGAGAGAGCAGGCGCGCGCGGGACCAATAGCTTTACATGCTTTCCGAGACTCGGGGCTGTCACACCACCAACTTTCAAACCCCGGGCTGTTACTGAGAAATCCCAATAACACATATTGTCCGACCTGGAAATCGAACCCTTGTCCCCACGCTCAACAGTCGTGCTTGCTATCACGCGACGAACAGGATAGTAATTCCTGGTTAAAATAACATAAACCATGTAAAAAATCAAACAAAAAGTTATATTTCACGGTAGACCCTAATTTGGCGACCTTTACAGTTACATTGATATTTACACACCCTAATTTGCCTGCTAGGTTTACATGTTAGGCTATACAGAGCTTTATTTTCTTGTATATTTAGTTAAACAAACAAGAAAACAAAGCATGATAATATTTTAAAATCAGAACGTTACAAAAAAAGATGTTACAGCAACATTCTTCAGGCGCATCTGCCTAGCTTTTTCCAAACTATGTTGGGGTTGGCTTCTAGTTTAACTGGGTGCAGCTAAATACCAGTATTTTATATGGAGCGACAGAGAACCGGAGATGTCGTAGAATAAATATGCTGAAGTGGCAATGAGCCGGTCATATTAGCCGTAAAACCGATAACCGATGGGGTAGATGTGTTATTAAGTGGAGACCGCGAATCGGCAAGCGTAAGATGGGACGCCCTCAGGCTCGACAGAGCTACAATCCTCTCATCCCAAGGTAGGTAGTAGCAACTGGATGAAAGTTGCGAGAATCAACTTATGTAGCCTGTGATTAGAGAGGCCTATGTCTAACAGTGGACTGTCGCAGGATGATGATGATATGGAGCGACTGCGTATCTGACCTCCAAAAACCCAGTTACTGGGTAACACGATATCTCTTGGTAAGACTGGTTGTCAGACCATGTGGCTTCTGACTACCATAACGTCAGAAACATTGCTACTTAAACCAAATAAAGAGAGATGGCACATCCTACTTTCCAAAATACCTAAAACTCGAAGGCCGGTTTGGACCGAAAAGTTTGACTTACTTATACAAAAAATTTGTTCATCCACGATACAGGATAAAGAGTGTTATGAACTTCGGCGATAAGCCGGGGGTCAGGGCCGGAAGATACGGCCTGTCCGGCCGTCCGGCTGATGGACAGTTTTTTATATTTTGTTTCCGACGAGAAATGTTTGCTTATATTTGTGGTTATTATAGATGAGTCTAATGGCTGTTTACTGATAGATTTTGCTGAGGCATTTATTTCGTAAATTTAATATTCCTCAATGCCCCATTCATATTCATATATTAGGTCTATAGGTAATAAATAAAAGTGCCCTATACAAATTGAAAAACATTTTTTAAAACGCCAAATATGGATTTTTTTCTTTCATTCTTCTCCAAAACTGGGTTCAAATCCCGCATGGAACAAATATTGTATGGCCTATAAAAGTTTGTTCTGGGTGTAGTTTTATTTTATAAACACACTTACGATAAGAAATTTTTAGCGGGGAACAAAGTTATTTTGAAGAATAAAAATCCTTTTTCCTCAAACATAGGTACACATATACACCTACAGTTTAGCAGTTCCTTAAACCAATTACTATAATTAGAGCATGTACCTCCAGTCGATGTTAGTTAGAGTAAACTTCGAATTGTGATAGGATTAAGATGATATCACGATGTTCATTGAATACGATTTGTAAGGGTTCATCGTTCTATTGAACACGACTCGCAGAACACTAACCTCCGGATTCTGAAAGCCTATTCAATTTAATATGTAGTTTAATCTCGTGTAAGCGATTTGATTGGCTAGTTATTTTAGGCAACCAATCACTATGATTTTGGTTAGATATGTTGGCAAATTAATCGATTAAGAATCTCTTTTTTGAAAACTTTCTCCCATTTCAGGATTTTTTCCTCACACTTACATGCACTAATAACCAGATCCGGAAAAACTGCCTGTATGCCACACAAATATTTGATCCGTATGGTAATCGAACCCGTGACTCGCTGATCAGCAACTAATCGCTTAGCCAGAACATGCCGTCATTTGTAGGTACCTAAGTAAAGACCAAAATGCAGTAAAGATAAAAAAAAAATTGAAAAATTCCATTAAAATACATTAATCTTCTTTTTCGAGAATAGCTTTTGCCATTTTTAAAATACTGGCCAGTTAGGAAAGTGATAGCTTGGCTAAGTGCCAGGGGTGTGCCGGACGTACAGACAGCGACATTAATAAGGTACCCCTGACGCGGTATGTGTGAGGTCACACCAACGTAATGAGTTGTGAGTATAGATTTTTGAGTCGCATAATATCTTGACATTCAACCGGAACTGACTTTCAATTCGTACTAGCGCAGACTCGAATTGCATCGAAACGTTAATCTGAAGCTTAACATAGCAAATTCACCTTAATCTCCATAACTTAATGGGGCTGTACATAGTGAACATGCATTTAATATAGTCACTTCGTTTTATCGTTTTGTGATTTTCGAATTTGAATAACCTCATCAAACCATCATTGGCGTCACCTGTTTTCCACGAAGGGTTTGGCAGCGGTATACCAATGTACCAATGTACACCTACATTTCGTTGGAATGTTATAGGTTCCATGTAATAGGAGGCGAGCTTATTGCCATCAACCGGACACAAATCCTAACTCCGAGCTATTTGAATAACCCTTTTATTATTATTTTTGTGTGCACATGGTTTATCTTATAATACTTTCCAATAACAGCTGTTTTATTTAATTCTACTTTTAACATAAATACAACAAGCTGCCACAAACTACCCCAATGTATTAAAACAGTCAGTCAGTACATTATCATTGAAACAGCACGTTTGTTCTAAGTACTGGCAATCAGCATGCCTAATCAGCCAGTGTTCTTTGACCTCTAAGCTTGAATTCATTCAAACATCTCCTCGCCACACCACACTGAAGAACCAACCTTATGTGACAACAGTAAAGTTGAATTTTGTTCGCGTGCTAATGGCACGTAGGACGTAATGATGCGTAGCTTGCTATGGAGCATTGGTCACCGCTATCAGGGGGTGATAAGAGTGATACATTCCAATAATAAATGGATGCTTTCTTTGTATAATGGCAGTTATTGAGATTGGAAACTATTTTGTGATGATATTTTAAGGAAATTGCTTAGAAAGAAGGTGAATATAGCTATAACATGCTAGAGAGTTATTAGAACATATAAATTTCCATTTATTTAGTCACAAGTAAGTAGGTGTACTGTGTCGAGATGGACAAGTGGTTGTTAACATATCCGCCTTTAATGCATAAGGAAGGTTGCGGGTTTGAATTTTCAATTCAACTGTACTATCTAAGTTTATCTTAACAACCTAGACATATACCTAATTTAAGTTTGAAACTATCAATCCGCCTTGAGCAAGCGTATAGTGATCAATGCTCGTTCCCTTTCTGAAAGGGATGAGAAGATGAGGCCTTTGCCCTACAGTGGGACAAAAATAGGCTGGTATTATTCCATTTATTTATTTTCTAAACATATAATTTACATTTTTAAATATTAATATAAAAATTAAAAACATTTAAAAATAGTAGCCCACCGGTGTCGGGAACAGGGTCCAAGCTACCGGTGGTCAGGGCTCCTGAGAAAGGAATCTCCTAACAATACGCGCCGTGTCTCGGAGCACCGTTTTCTGAATCAAGCCCTTGATCCAACCGCCCAACGAGAGCCTCCTTAGGTGTTGGTCAATGCTCTTGGCTATTATGCCATTGGCCGTCACGACTATCGGCTCAATTATTGCCTTATTCACATCCCACATGTCGACAACCTCGCGAGCCAGATCAAGACTGAGTATTATTATTATTAGGTAGCTTAACAACAATCCCTTGAACTGCTGATAGGTTATCAACACCGAAATTAGATAACATTGTCTTTAATATTAAAATTAATTTAATGTGTTTTTGTGTTTCTCTTTTTGTGGCCTCGTTATCCTAGTAGTCCTAAACGCGACTGCTACGCTATAGATCGTGGGTTCGATTCCCATGTCGAGCAAAAACTGTTATTGGGCTTTTTATGAAATTCTCGGAAGCAGCTTGGAGTTTGGATTTGTGCCCGGTCAATGACAATAGGTTCCTTATTACATAGAACCTAAACATGCAGGCGAACTCTGGGTGTACATTGGTACACCTCTGCCTTACCATTCAGGGTATACAGACGTGACGGACGTGTGGGTATATATATTTTTTTAAATTACTTAACATACCAGAACAGCATTTACGTGATCTTAAAAAAAATGATACCCACTGGCTCTCTCGAAGCAACTTAGTTGAAAAAAAAAAATTGTATACATAGTATGTATAACTTCATTATAAATAGAAAAGATTTAGCTAAGGATTAAGCGTAGTTCAAAGGAGAGACAGCCGCTCATGGTCGTCCTCATTTAGACGAAAAAAATGGAAAAGTTTCAGTAGCAATAAGTATTTTTTACTCTCTTCTTTATATACCGGCGAACTGTGGGTGTACATTGTTAAACCTCTGCCTAACCCTTCGGGGAATACAGGCGTGATTGTATGTGTCTTCTTTATATAACGCTTAATTATGAAAAAAAAAAACAATAAAATATACGCGGTAGATGGGACATAATTCTAGAAATTTTTAGTAGATTATTAAAAAAATAGTGGTAGGGTGTTCCATACATGTTTACAAACAACCAAACCCGGGAAACTACCTGTAGACAATATGAATATTTTTCCGTACGGAATTCGAACTCGCGATATGCAACTCCGCCGCCAATAGCTCAGCCACTACGCCAACCGTGTTATTACTGACTGACCTTTTCACTACGACCTTAAGTTTTATTGTAATGTTTTATACTAACGCTTTTTATTTATAGTTCTCAAACATTTTCAGATAACTTTAAACATAACAATGTTATAACCAATTTGTCTCGTACATTCGCAAACACAATCTAACCAGGCTTGTTATCCTACACATTACCATGACGTAGGTACTCAAAGCTAAGCCCTTTACAGCGTGACGTCACCAAACCGCAGATATTTGTATTAATTTTGACACAACGTAAATGAAACTGTCAAGTTACGGGCTTAAGTGTAATTTGTGCGTGACTGTACATCGACTTATCAATTAAAAATCTCCGCAATGTTTGGCAAGTGCTATTTTAGTTTTACATCGTATCATCACTTTTGTATTCCTTAACGGGCAGGTAGGAACAATTAAAAAGATAAAAAGGGAAGAATAGAACTGTAGTCTATATTATCCTTGAGGATCTGACAAAAAAAATCCTGCCCGGACGTCAGCGTGCAGC
Source organism: Caradrina clavipalpis (assembly GCA_932526535.1). Classification (NCBI taxonomy): domain Eukaryota; kingdom Metazoa; phylum Arthropoda; class Insecta; order Lepidoptera; family Noctuidae; genus Caradrina; species Caradrina clavipalpis. The sequence continues at coordinate 2,958,913 of OW052096.1, forward strand.
GCCACCTATTGGGTCTAAATGTGAATTTGAATCATCCAGGGACCTACGTAAATACCCGTTACCCCCCTACCCGTTTAGTAGGAGTTCAATGACATACAGATATATTATAATAATAATTATAAAAGCGAAAAGCCATTTACTCACTGACTAAACACTATACCTATCTCGAAAACTACTTGCCATATGAAGCTGAAATTTGGCAGGTAACAGACAACACCTCATCACCCACTCATATTCTGATGGAAAGCCAATCCGACACAACCAAGGAGACACGCTGGTATCGCAGAACTAACTTCAAAACTAAGAATGGAGAAATCCAGTAAGATTTTGCCCTACGTAGAAATCAAACCAAAGACGTCACGCTTACCACTCGCGCTGGCGACTACAAGACCAACGGGGTGCATCGAAGCTTAAACTTTTACGTTTAAGCAAATGAAAAAACTGCATGAATAACAAAATATCTTTAGCGTAGACCAGCAAAATTTCATGTAAAGCTGTCAGAAGGGTGCACTTAACATTCAGTTTTCACGTTCAAAGTAATATTTGCTAATTTTACAGTTTGATCAGTTAAACTAAACAGAGAACCGAAATATTAAACTGTAGTTTTACTATAGGACTGCGAAACACAAATATTGTAGCACTGTTCAGAATGGAATTTAATTCCAAATGTGAAATAGTTTTGTGTCCACACGTTTACATGCATAGAATTTAATTACACTGTTTTGCGTGAATATTAATAAACCGTTATGGTTTTCTATTGTTGCACTGAAATATGTTTCAAGAATGTTTTGTTTTGTTATATGTTCGCCGAAGTACAAATAGAAGTCTTATTTTTACAAGGTAAGGTAGGTTATCTTTAAGTTTAATATACGTTAGCTTTTTTTTTTCTTCCTTTTCTTTTTTTTTTAACTTCCCCCGCCCTGGGTGGGGCGGGAGGGAGTGTCAGACTTTTACTGACTAAAACCCGTCTATGTTCCTTCATGTGCCCTTTGCGTTCCGGGGGCGCGGTATCTCTTTCGAACAACCAGCAGAATATACTTTAGCTAGTCTTGTGAAGTTGTGATATTTTATTACGATGCTTTTAGTTACTTTATACTTGAAATACCTATCTAAAGTTCACAGTCACTTTGTCGTTTTTTTTTTTAAATAAATATCGTGGTGTGGCAACCAACCCACCGGCGACGGCCCACCTGATCTTAAGTGATCACCGCTACGCATAGACAGACATCTGCAACACCAAAGACCTTGCAAATGCGTTGCCATCCCAGAGACAAAGTTGAAATGTCCCATGTGCCTGTCACTACATCGGCACCCATACTCTTCAAGCCGGAACACAGCAACGCTGTTTTGCGGCAGAAATAAGTATGGTGGTAGTACTTCCCTGGACGAACTTCAAAGAGCTCTCTTTCTAGACTTATTGTAAAAAATCTCTTTGTTCTTCTTGAAACTTAGCTTGTAACACGACAATGTATCATACCCAACATCCCCAATACTATAAATAGGTTTTTCCAACATTATTTTTAGCCGAATCTATTGAGCTTAAATATCTCAAACTTATTTCTTGGAAGTCTGTTGTTTTCAAATAACATTTTTTTATATACAAAAACAAGATTAAGTAACCTCATATGACCTTCCAGTACTTAAAAATATGTTGTCATCAAAATTAATATCATTAACGTATCTTAAATAAAGAGCATGGCTGTTGTTTATTTTCGATTACTAAAATAACTGCTTCTTTTTTTAAACAATATACAATTGTGTTTCTCTTTCTTTTCTATAAATTTTGATAGTGACCTCGCTTCAGCTGTTCTGTCTGCGTAAAGCTACCGTTATCTCGTCCCATTCATGCCAAAGTGAACCCTATTTACCAAAAAACAATAGACAACCGCCTACGAAAACAAACAATGTGGCCATGTGTATGTAATTACATTAAACATAACATAATACATGTTGTGACACCTGAGACCGAACCATTAATTACGGTGGCCGCTTGTTTACCTTCCTATTATGTTAACTAACTATTTATTAGCTTTTGTGTCTATTATAATAAGGTACAAAACTAATTGTTTGTCGAGTGGGTGGGTGGAACCCTTCCTCTTTGTTTGTGATCATCAATATTTATCTTCAATTATGTCTTGTCTTATGAGTAACTCGGCTAGTAATTCAAGCCGTAGTAAAAAAATATTTGACAGTCATAAAGTTTTTATATTTATATTGTTATTGTACAAACGAGTCTCGCGGTCTCTAGTTCAATGGAAGTGGGTATATACCTAGTCGAAAGTACCAATTTCGTTAATTTCAAAGATTATTAAAATTGCTAATGAACAAATTAAGATGAAAACTTATTTAAGGAAGTTTATTAGCAATTTTCCAATGCTTCATGCTAACGCAGGCCATTTACGCAGTGGTGGAAATCGAACTCACGACATGACTTTTTAACCACTGAACTATGCGGCTTCAAATTATAAATGGAAACTAGTTTTTGCCCGCAACGCAAATCAAAGTCAAATTCATTCTTAGACTCTGCTAAACTACTTCATAGATCAGATTTCATGTTTAGTCAATGAGTGACATTACGCTTTGAAAATATAAGATACGGCACGTATTATATATATACTCATAAGTATTACGGATCAATATTCATCCTCTTAACACCTATGAGCAATACTAGACAGCTAATATTCCCCGAAAACCAAAAAAAAACTCGCAAAGATGAATCAACAATCCAATAGTCATGTTCCCGTCTCATTTCTCTGTCACCGCGCTATGAATGAGAAAATTGACGTCGGCGTCGCTTCATAAAGTGTACCTACCTTGTGTACTAAGTACACTGCTAGACAGACCCATTGTAGTAGTTTGTAGTAGTAACCTAGTTGGAGTAGTCTAGTTCCAATTTGCACGGCAATGTAAACAGCTGGAGAATTTGTCTTTGGAAGCCAGAATTCATTATGTACCTTTGTCACGGTGTTGGAAAAAGTTTTTTGTACTGTACGCGATTGTACCTACTGATGATAGAATTCGTCGACGTAGTTGTTTGTTTATTTTACTAGCCTGTACCCACGACTTCGTCCGTGCGGGTTTTGTTTATGGACCTCTTTTGGATATAAAATAGCCTATGCTACTCGTTGATAATATAGCTTTCCATTGGTGGAAGATTTTTTGAAATCGGATTAATAGTTTTTGAATTTATCTATTACAAACAAAAATATAATATTAGTTACTTTTCTCTATATAACATTAGTTTAGATTAATTTAAAAAAGTAAAAAACAGAAAAATAGAAAAATTAGTTTTGTTCTAAAGTACATTTTGAAAGTAGTATTCAAATGGTTCATTTTAAAAAAAGAAAACAAGAAACAAAATTACAACTACCCCACAAAAATCAACAAAAAAAAACCGAACTACCTACCTCAGCAAAAACTTAAAAACAAAAATGTGTAAATACCAACCGTAAGTTAACCACAGGTCCAGTATCACAGTGCACTCGTTGGTATCACTATCACTTATCACTTACAGACGCACGGTCACGGCGGGCTCCCGAGGGCGACTGAGCGCGTCACACTCGGGAGACGGTACTGGTCATAACACAAGTGTTATGCACTTTTTGAATTTGGAACTGTCATTTTTTTTGTGATATTTTTGACAATGGTATTCTGTGTAATAATAATAAATTTCCCTTTCAAATTTCCTGAGTGTATTGTCTTTTATTTATTCATTCATATTTTCACAAAAGTTCCTCTTAACATAATTGCCATGTAAATAACAAAGTTAAGTAGCAGGAGACCGTTCCCAAAAAAAAAACAAATAATTTTGCACAGTTTTAAAACTAAACCCAAGAGTAAACTATGCCACATACAGGGACAAAGCACAAAAAAAAAGATTAACTTCAATCATCGGTTTTAAAAAGAATAAGGATTTTTATAGGTATTGTCATAACGTCCACTGAATATGAAGGCAGTGTCAGAAAATTTTAACCATATCAATCAAATTTAATTCAACTACCAAATAATTAATTAAAACATTAACCAGAAATTAAACGTCACAAATTCTATACCACTTGTGCGACCGACTGTACATTAGTTGTCCTTTATTTAACCATCTGTCAAAAGCGCTCACAACAGACGATTCACTCGCGTGTTAAAGTTTATCTCGCATTGTAAACATCGTTTACATTTAACTACAAGCTAGTTAAGTAATTATTGTAATGAACTACCGGCACAGTTATGTCTTCGCAAAAGGAAGAGGCAATTGGGCAGTAGACTCCATGAACTATTAACTTCGAGACACGAAAATAAACACTTTATTTTAGCCCTGAAAACACGTTCTATATATACCGTCACGCCTGTATTCCCCGAAGGGTTAGGCAGAGGTGTACCAATGAACACCCACAGTTTGCCGGTATATTTAGGTCCCATGTAATAGGGGGCAAGCCTATTGCCATTAACCAGGCACAAATAAAAACTCCGAGCTGCTACTGAGAATTTCATAGAAAAACCCAATAACACTTTTTGCTCGACCTGGGGCCTATTTAATAAAGCTGACAGGTGACATTTGACAAAATAACGGTGACAGTTCTAGGTTTTGTCAATTTTCTGTTTAAGCCCAAAATACATTGAAAATCTTGACATATTTCTGTTTGACAGTAGATTGACGTTTATTTGAATACACCACGTGATGACATGAAATTGCGAATTGTCACTGGAATTTGACCGGCAACTAAGCCGTATGTTGAGAATTTTAAATTTCTTTTTTCTTGCTGAAATGGTTAAAAATATATTACGTCGAATAGGGACAACGAATATTTATTAGAAAATTATCACTTCGCTATTGTTTTTGTCGGTGTAGACTATGTATTTCTCATAAAAGCTTTCACTCTTTACCCACTTCCTCTTTTACTCCTTTTTGATAGAATTCTCAAATCTTTTTCTTTTATGGAGTTTGGATTTATGCCCGGTTAATGGCAATAGGCTCGCTCCCTATTACATGGGACCTAAACATACCGGCGAACTGTGGGTGTACCTTGGTACACCTCTGCCTAACTCTTCGGGGAATACAGGCGTGATGATATGTATGTGTTTTCTTTTATAATATTACTATATAGATGGGAACTAATTGTGTTTCTAAGGTGCGAGCGATTTTATAAGTAAAACGATTGAATCGATTTTGTCAGATCAAGCTTTAATATCAGTGTAACATTAAACAAATTACAAAATTAAGTTATAGTGAGCGGAACACGTTGCATCATGTGATAGATACGAGTATAGCTGAACATTTCTGAAATGATGCCTGCGCACTGTTAGCTCGAACGCAAAGGCCAGTGGTTCTTCGCCGTAGGTAGATTATAAGCTGAAAACATAAAAACAAAGGTTTATCAATGAATATAAATTATTCTTGTGGTGGTAGGTCATTTGACATCACGAAAGTTGCACCTAAAATTTTACTACAGCAAAATAGTTTGTTCTATTTCTCCTGAAAGGGATGAAGTGTCCGGTGGTTGTGGAAGTCGGTCGTTGATATGATTATGATAATAAATAATATTAACAGAATTCGTGTAGAAGAAAATCTGCAAATAAACATGTAATAATCTGTAATACATATAGCAATGGTACCTACTTACTTGATGTGTTCATTGGACTTTCTTTAAATCCGTTACGAGATTTTAGTTTCTTAAAGAGTCAGGAATACACACTTCTTCATAAATCAAATAGCTTTTTACTAAGAAATAATACGATAAACCACAAAAAAATTGACATGTAACAAAAACATGAATTTCAATCACAATGATAAAAAATAAACGACAGAATTTAAAATTCACTAAAATGGCGTCATTGTATGGTCATTTTACTTTATATCAAATTTGGTAGGATTATAAAAAGCTCCAAAGGCAGATGGCGAAAGGATTTGACAAAAGAGGGCAGCGCGCGCAGCGTAGTTGTTCTAATAGACGAATGCGGCCAAACCAACGAGGTAGTCATTTACGTTTTTGGTTGTAACCTCTTTTATTCCCTATAGTTTTATTTATCTGATATGGTATTCTACATTATATTGACAGTGTCTGACTCAGTTACGTCAAACTGAAAAATCATCATAGTCCGACAGCTGTAGTTGCGGCTTTTCGCGTTGAAAACTCAGCGATACATTATTTCGTTTGTTGTACATGATTTTACGAACTAGGGTAACTTCAGAGCAAGCTACGGGCGTATTCTATTCATACGAAAAAATAGTCTACGATACCTATATAACAGTCCTTGAACAAGTGTGGTGGTGTTTCACGTTTCTTGCCTTTTCTGTATAAGAGGAGGCCTTTGCTCTGCGGTGATATAGTAAAAGCGGAGTATTTTCGATGGTACATTATCAAAAAAAGAAAAAGAGTAGAAATTTTGTATTTACGTGTCAGATTAATGTACCGTACTATGTACGTACTGTATTTACGTGCCAATAATGGCGCGAAATTTTTTATTGCAAAAAAATTTCAACTCTATTTTTAATGTTTAACTCATAAATATTAAAAATAAAGTGGAAAATTGTTTTTCAAATCAAATTACTAATTTATAAAAGACAAAGTGCTCAAACATATAGCTACTCTGTTTATACTGCCCCTTTGATGGTGGTCGAGAACCATCTTGTTGGACTATAGTATAGTTGAAATATATGAGTTTTTGACGTTCGAATACTTGGAGTGGTTTCTCGTGTATACTTTTTAAAATGTTAAATTATTTTACAATCGCTGTGATTTTGTATAATATGCATAAACGTCTATTGTTCCGAAAATGTATCGATGTGCATTCATTATGCAAGAAGATAGATCATTGTTGACCGATTCGCAATTTCAAGAAGAGCTGTCATGTTGTTGCATGTGATTTTCACAACACGGATCACATTTATCATGATTACGGGAATTCTATTACTAATACTATGCCCGGATAAGAAAGAAGGCGATCAAACTGGCTAAGGTGGCCTGAGCAGTTTTTATCATGGATTATGGTCAAATAATAATAATTGTGTTATCAAATACTTAATTCGGTGAATTTCGGTGAGTCGAATGACGTGCACAGGCTGGTTCAAATCAGTGGCCGGGAAACATATAAGTAATTATATCAACTGATTATTTCAAATGTAATTGAGTAAATAAATACAATAATAACTGTACTGTGCTGTTTCATTTCTTTTTACTCGATAAGTTTTTGTTTGATTTGTATTTACAGGGAACTGTCATTCAAATTCAATAAATATTATCAACCACTACTCAAATAAAAACTCGCTAGTTGGGAATACTAATGATGTACTCCAAAAGGATATGATAATTCCTAAATATTTTGGTTGAAATAAGTAAATGTAACTCAGTATGAGTACGTATTTATGCGTCCAAGGATGTTGGCTGTGACACATGCCAGAATGGCAAATACTAGGGCAGTGACATTTTGCAAATCAATTTTATTAATATCGATTGTAAGTCGTTAAAATCTCATTCTCTTTATTAATATTTTAAAAATACTTTATTATTTTGAAATTTGTTTTTAAATATTTATTTAATACAAAATATAAAAAATACATTCAAAACACAATCGATATTTATTTAAAACAAAAAATTCTTTGCACGTACCCGTACCGTTCTTTGTCGCGTTGCAAAATGGTCGCCAACGTACCGGACACATTTAAATGTAAAAAAATATATTTTAAAATACATGCCGTAAACTTCGTTTTCTATAAAAAATATCGATAATCCATCATATAAAAACATCCCATCACTAAACACATTACGTTACACACATATCACTATGCTTGAATTTTCTTTCAATTTGGTTTTCTTTATAGACAGTAATATTTTGGCAGTATTTAATTTAATTAGTAGTTATTAAGTTAATTCCGTATTTTACGACTATAATTTTAGGTCGCAGTAAAAACATTAAATCATAATTTGTAAATCGCGGTAAAGTTCAAGAGTGTAAAGGAACAGAAAAATTGTCACAGGCATATTTATCTTGCATGACTTATGTCATAAATGTCCGTTTTATTAAACAGCACTCGTCAAGACAATTTGCCGATTTTGACAAAAAAGTCAGCTTGTCAGATTTATTAAATAGGGCCCTGGGAATCGAAACCAGGACAGCGTAGCAGTCGTGCTTAGCACCACTAGGCTAACGAGGCAGTTAGAAAACACGTTCTACTTTTTTTATAAACCTTTCCTCACACTAGTAATTTTGCCTAGATCGTAAGTACGCTTACAAACATAAACACTTACATACACAAACAGTCTAGACACAGAACTAGTATCTGAAGGCCATACAACGGAGGGGCCACACAGGGCCGATGCCTGCCGGGGCTGCGGGTTGTTCGAAAGAGATACACACCCCCGGAACGCAAAGGGCACAAGAAGGAACATGGATGGGTTTTAGTCAGTAAAAGTCTGACACTAAGGGCGGGAGATGTCATTTGATGATTTCTCATTGGTAAAAAAACAGGCCATACAAATATTTTCTCCGCGAGGGAATCGAACTTGCGGCACACGGCGAAGCAGCCAATCAAAACCAAAGAAAGGACAAGCTACTTTTTATATATTGCCATTATCGACATTTACACGGGCGAAGTCGGGGGCAAAAGCTGGTATTAGTATAGATTACAAAAAGTTCTCACATACATTTTGATTACTGTTAATTGCCTTTGGAGTTACTAAACTCTAATGGAACTTAACTGAATTAATTTATTATGTGTTTACTGAAGTAACTAGTTGGGATACAAAACTTACGAATTAATTAATTAGGGATTATTAAAGTAAGAAAACTATTAGGCCTCTTTTTGGCTGTTGTTGAAGTTCAAATTAGTTTATTAACTGAATTGACTTAATATATACACAAATTACATATAAAAAAAATACATTTATCAATTTTTTGTTTTGGTTTCTAGACCATACTTTCTACTTACTGAGCTATTTTAGGGCATTGTTAACATTTTATTTAAGGAAAACATGTTTTAGATGTTATACTTAACTAAGTCATCAATATCCTTACGACACGACACCTGTACTACACCCGTAAAATTTTAATAGTGATTGAACACCGCCACAATTCAGCGGGATTTATTTCACTGCTGTCACTCAACGCGGAATAAATTCACCCTGACGGACAGACGACGCATCTTATCCATTGTTTACCCACTCAAGTATTGGTCTGGTTTGTTAGGTAAAGAAAAAATATATCGTACGTCTCGGCTCTTAAAAGTGCTGCTTGTTTATTACCTATTTTGAAAATGATGTAGGGTGTGATTGACATTTAGTTGACCCTAATGAGAACTTCAGAAGAAATCTATACTAATATTATAAAGGGGTCAGAGGCTCCGAAGCTACTGGACCGATTTTATCAATTTTTCCTTCAAAAGATAGGTACATTATCTTATTATTAAAAAAGTCACAAAATTGCATTATCCCTCAGTAATACAGGCTATATAACATCACGCTACGACTCACGGGAGCGGAGTATTAACCAAAGATGTAACTTATGGCAGGTAAAATAAGCCACGCGGATGAAGTCGCGGGCAGTTCACTAGTTCACAATAAAGCGCAACATCGTTTATTAAAAATAAATCTTCGCTACCAATTAATTAAATATATAATCTAGAACTGCAGGTGTAGCGGTACTTTGTAAGTGTCTCAATAATCTCTTCTCCATTTGTCTATATATTTTATAATGGCTTTTCGCCGCAACTTAGTGTGCGCAAAAGTCGTACCTGACGTCTCCTAATTTCACCTTTATATGCCATGCAATTTTCGAGTCTTCGTCGGTGATCGAATGAGTGAGTGAGTGTTCTTTTCGCTTTTAAATTCATATATAAATATAAAGTTCTCTAATCATATAATTTTTTTCAAATCTTTTCAATGTTCATAAGAAACTAAATAAAAGGAATGACTGAGTAATCAATCACACTCCTTTCCAATGGGACACCATAGCACATTTTATTACTTAAACTGACAAAGTTTTCAATGCCCCGATATATCGTCAATACACCAAAACCCTAAATTATCGACCATTAATACAAAATGATATCTAAACGACTACATTTCTCTACATTCTCGATAACACAGAGATTTGTTTCAATATAAATACTGAATAATAGGCGACCCTCGTCATAGGCGGACGTAAGGAGTCGAAATTCGGAAGTAATACGAAATTTGTACCTTTTATATAACTTAAAGGGAGTTTCGTAGTTTGCCAGACGGCCGATTAATGTTTGAAGGTATTATGTATGTAGACAGATAAATTTATTGGTTTTTTCTTTGACCCCCATCAAAGAATAACCAATATTTTTATATAATATTCTTATACGTTTGCGTTTCACCGCATCTCAACCTGATCTGAAGTGTTGATGCGGCCTAAGGTGGAACACGCTTGCCTAGGATGAACCGGTTCACTCATGTCTTGAAGATTATACTTATTAGGGAGCAGAAAGCCTGGCAGTGAATTCCACAGTCTGGCAATTCAAACAATGAATGTGGAATCAAAGCTCTTCTCTTTATTGTTTTAGAGACTTTTATGCTTTTAAGGCATGCCAGCCCCATCGTAACCTGACCTTCTCTTGGTTGTTAAATGTATCTGTCTAGATACATAATACAATCATCACTGTATACGACTAACCCCTAAAGGCTTTGACACACATGCCGGCGGCACGTGTTGCCCCGGGTATGTGCGACCATATCGGTGGGAACGTAATGCATGCCCACCGGGGTATATAGTCGCCAAGCATGCCGTCGATATGTGTGTAGAAGCCATAAACTGCCTACAGTACTAAAACATCCAGAGATTAATCTGAAAACAGAAATCACTGCGCATTACAGTTCTCCAAATCAAAGAAATAACATATTGACAGCTGTCAGATTAGTGTCATTTTAGACATCACTTCTAAGAACCTATTACGTATTGTAGATACAGCCGTGTGATAGACGGACAGATGAGTCTTAGTAATAGGGTCGTTTGGCACATAAATATAAAAAATAAATGAAATGAACTAAAAAATAATCATTTTCACAGCTCGTATTTCAGCTCGACTCTCGCACGTTGTCATTTTGGCGTCGGCGCTATAAAACTGACAGCCCATCACGAAGTCATTCGCGCGAGTATTTTTAATTAAGCCCATTACATAGATCTTCTCGCTCCAAAAATAATCGTTAAAGTGAATAGTGTCCTTAGGGTGATAGTACACTTGTAGCTATTATAATCTGTACGAAAGATATGTTTATGTAGTCTACTATTTACTGCTTTTCGGCAAACCTCTAACCTCTCAATCAAAGCCCATTTTCGTGATTCATCACATCACATCAGCCGCAGGACGTCCACTACTGGACATAGGCCTCCACCATAGATTTCCAAAAAGACCGGTTGGATGCCGCCTGCATCCAGCGTCTTCCTGCGGTCTTAATCAGGTCGTCCGTCTACCTTGTGGGTGGACGTCCTACGCTGCGCTTGCCGGTGCGTGGTCTCCATTCGAGAACTTTGCGGCCCCATCAGCCATCAGCTCTGCGTGGTATGTGCCCTGCCCACTGCCACTTCAACTTGCTGGTCGGTAATTTTGGTTCGTCTTTAAAAACGTTTTTTCGTAATTAAAAACGTAAAAAATGTAGCAATTTCACCTTAGTGACAATCAAAGTCAAAACCTTTTGTGACTAACCCGCCACGCTATTTCCAACCACTGCAACTCCTGAAAGCCGGAATCAACATTGGCGACAACCAGAAAAGCTTCTAGGCAATCCTGGAGAAAAAAGTTGACTGTCTTGAGTCACGTAACGCGAGGAGTGAGAAAAAACATAATTTCCACTTCCCTCCGTATCAAATAGGAGACAGAATCAAGCTTTTCTTTTGAGCGTCTTAACCCTTAGGCCTTCACGACATCAAAATGAAATGTTTTACTACAATACCAAGTACAAAGTATTATTTCAACTCCTACGCCTCAGTCTAGACACAAAGCGAAGTTAATCCCATATCTTTGAATACCAAGACATGAAACCAGGATCTAAGCGATGACAATAAACGCGGCACGGGCATAAAGCATAAAATAAATAGCAGATATATCTCAACTTACAGTGGATTGGTGGCTTTAATGGAGTGAAAATAAAGAGAGTGAGATAATACAGTTTGGTGATAAAATAAGTGTTGTTTTCAGTTTCAGTAATGTACACGCCTTTGTGATTGTTCAAATGATCGTGAACGGAGTAATTGGTGATAGCGGTGTTGATTTCATTGTTTTGAATAGTTTGTTGAGTTTTGTTGATGAGATTTAATGGTGGTAGGCCTTTTTAGAAGAGCCTTCAGAATACTTGCTCTCTTTGTTTGTAACTTTTAAAGGAAATATAATTAAATTCTTCCTACGCAGTTGTATAAAGACATCGTCCTTAATAAGAAATGGAAACTTGGACACTTTAGGTTGCATTAGCCTGAAATATTAAACACTTAAAATGGCTTACACAATAAAAAGAGTAATATAAACGTCCTAATACATGTGTTTAGTTCTATTACAACGTAGGGTTAGGTGTTACCCACGTCCAAATTTCTCAAAATTTTCGATATAATACGTTAATTATTGTAAAACGTATGAAGCATAAGTTTTGGACATACATTAAACTGTTATTCCTGTGTAATTTAATAACTATGTCTTGGCTCATTTTATCAAAACTAAGATCAATTAAGTTTTAATTAATTAATGGATTCGCTGAGTCTCCCCATTCTTTAACTTATTACTCAACTCAGTCACTCATTATTCACTCGACTAGCAATTTCAGTGTTGATAAATGACGTCATCAACTGACTAAGTGACGTCACGAAATTCACGATGGAATAAAAAGTTCTGTACCTAAGTGCTTATACATAATTTAAGTTCGTGTTTCCGTTATATCGGTCATCCATCAAAAAGTGGAAATTAAAGTTAATTATGTGTGTTGACACCATCTGGGCAGCTTCAAAATGAATGAGTAAATTTTCATGCAGTTAATTTCGGTGGTAAAATGTTTGCTCAAAATCTGAACCACCAAAGTAGTTTGTAATCAATGTTGTTTTTCAGGATGTTGCCAAGCCGTTAGTCGACTCTTCACGAGACCAGAGGGCTGGTCTATTATACATATCTACCTAGCCTTTTCCAACTATGTTTAGGTCGGGTTCCAGTCCAACCGGTCTAGTTTTTTCTTGGGCCAAATTATCAGCATTGCGACATGGAAAACTCGATAGCCTTTTGGGCACATGCCCTATTGATACCAATGCGGACGAGTTCTTTTGATGCCCTAGGTACAATTAAAAATAATAATTCGGAATTGTACATAATAATTTTAAAATTATTATAAGTTTTGTATGTATATACCAATAGATTTATAGATATCCTTATAGCATACAAACAATTTACGCTTTTAAAAATAGCTCCTTATATTTTTGCTGATTTAGATTGAATTTGCAAAATAAATGATTAGTAAGTAGCTGTTCATTAAAATAATGGTGGCTCTTCAGCTTGCGATATTTATACACCAACTGTCGCTTATTTCTACGGTGTCCTTCATTCGAAATTAATGACAGTAAGATATAGAAATTGATCGAAATTATTAATATTAATTAATACCTTTCCTGCTTTTATGTTCTACCATCACGCCTGTATTCCCCGAAGGGTTAGGCAGAGGTGTACCAATGTACACCCACAGTTCGCCGGTATATTTAGGTCCCATGTAATAGGGGGCGAGCCTATTGCCATTAACCGGGCACAAATCCAAACTCCGAACCGCTTCTGAGAATTTCATAGAAAAACCCAATAACACTTTTTGCTCGACCCGGGAATCGAACCCGGGACCCCTCGCACAGCAGTCGCACTTGCGACCACGAGACCAACGGAGCAGTTATGCTTTTATGTTCTCTATGTTAATTAATGTAATTAGTGTTGTACCGTTTTAATGAACTATAAATAAATAAATAGAATAGACATAGAAAAAGCCATAAAATATTCACACACTAGTGAAATATTACGCGACGGTAATTCCGCGTAATGTACGCCAAAAGTTATGAGGTCAATTTAACACGCCATCTTTTCAATTTACCGTAGCGTAATTTTGGCAGATGTGTTGCTATACTAAGGTGCCTATGTGTGAATATTTAAGAATCTTGATAACATACATACTTGCAACATAAACTCACACCTTTTCACATGATGGTAGGCAGAAACCACCTGCTACGATCCTTACATACCATTTCGCCTCGTCCACGTTCGTAAATCTGTAGTGCGATTCTCTAAAATGCAAACTCGAAAACGAGTCTCACTAAAGTGATCGCGCTCACTTCGATAACGAACCAACTTGTCATTGGTTTAGTATTCGTTCGCCGTGGTGACGTCACCGGCGTGATCGTGTTTAAAAGAATACCATTTTGTAATCTTACTGCGGATTCAGCTTTCGAATTACGAAGTGAGGCTTAGAGAATCGCACTGCTGATCATACAAGCACTGAGTACTGCGCACCTGACCTATCTGAAGAACCTCACCAACAAGGTCCGTGTAGGTTTTTTTAGGGCGTCCCTTCCCTGCGTTGCCACTTGCGTCTGCCATATAAATTCCTTTTATTAGTCACCTTTTACTCATCCTCTCTACATAATCGAACCATGTAAGCATGCCTTTTCTTTTTTATCTTTGTTATTATATTCTCTAAATGTGAATATAATAACAGAATCAAATACTGTATCTCAATGTGGTTTTTCTATGAAATTCTCAGTAGCAGCTTGGAGTGGTTTTGTGCCCTGTTAATGGCAACAGGCTCGCCCCCTATTACATGGGACCTATACATACGGCGAACTGTAGGTGCACATTTAGTACACCTCTGTCTAACCCTTCGGAGAACACAGGCGTGATGGGTATGTATGTATTTATCTTCTGAATCCAAGATGAAAGTTTACGTTTCGATGTTCCTTCCACCCTATATTTACTGGAACAGTATACAGAATCTTTAATTATAAAGCTTATCAATAAAGTAGGTCCCATAATGGACACACTTTTCATCACTCTATATCCAGTCAGATAAAACAGGCCGCACAATTACTTCGGCTCATTAAAAGCAGACGAAACAAATTGCAAGGCGGCCGCCATTTAAATCCAAGCGATTGTTATCAACTTTAAGCGATTATCGCTTGCAGAGCTATACTTCGCTTTTGGTAATAGAGTTCATTATGACGATAATAAAAATAATGTTTTTCTTCGTAAAATAAATATAATAATAGTAATGCAGGTCCAGTATTGTCCCGCTGGGTACAGGCCTCTTTTCATACAGAGAAGGCAAGAGCATTGATCACTATGATTGAGAAAGACGGATTGGCAATTTATCGATTTATATTTATTACAAAGTGCAGGTTTTCACCAATGTCAGTGACATCTTAGAAAACTTAGAAAGACATACTGATACTTGCCTGTGCATGGTCGCGAATTACAACCTCGTGCTTGAGAGATGGTTGCCTAAACCACTGAGCCATCACATCACCGTAAAACCAAATTACCAGAAAAATAAAAAGATAGTCAAAGGTAAATAGAGCCTTCCATGAAATTAAAAGCAAAAAAACTACTTAAAAAATCTTACAAAAATAAACCCTGTAATTGTAAGTTCATTATCTTTGCAAAGAGTGTAAGTAATATTTAGATTGGCCCAGCTAAGCCACTTTATTTTAGTCGCCCACTCAAAAAACGTCTAGGTACCTTCAAAGGTAAAAATGTGATAAGTAGTTAAATAGTCTGCCTAATTTTTAATTATTTTATCACACTTTACATTTAAATGTAATCTAACACTGTGACCTTTCACCTTTTTTTAAGTTCCCAAGCTTACTTACCTAACCTTTTATAAACCTTGAAAAGAGTCTGAATTTTACAGGTTTTATAAATACAAAAGCAATCGTCAAACTTTTTTATAGGTCAGATGAGGAGAAAATAATTTACGGTGGTGTTAAAAATGTGCTTACAAGAAAACCTTTACCCTGCGGCTGATACAAAAACCGACTAAGTGTGTACCGGCCGCACAAATAAAGGATTCCGTATGTATATCTATACTAGAATAGTATTATAAAGGCATTTTAACTTTTTTCACCAATAGATAGCTACATTATTCCTAAGTTACACAGGGTATTTTTTTTTTTTTTTAATATTTATTTTATTCACAACAAAAAATCGTAAATCTTAAAATAACATCTGCCAAACTGCAAAGCAATTTGTCGGCAGATATATTATTATATATTATATATATAGATATATTATTATATATTATATATTGTATAAAACATCACGCTATGACCCTGGGGAGCGTAGCAGTAACCAAAGACGTACGGGCGAAATAAGCAACGCAGAGGAAGTCACAAGCGGGTCTCTAGTTATCAATATTGAGAACAAGCAAAAAAAACGACTAAGAGAGCACGAGAAAAAACACGTTTCTTGGATCTCCTTTAATTTTTTACTTTATTTAATTTTTATTACTATTCCATTAACTTATTTTCTAAACATATAAATTACATTTTTAAATATTAATATATTGTTACTTATTATTATACCGTTTGTGGCAATACACACTGTGAAAATTTATACCTATTATTATTATACCTATTATGATCCCAAAGATACAACTCTGAGGCAGAGGGATACACAGATGGGCGAACAAATGAGCGAGAGCAAACGGAATCTGGACCCTTAGGATACGGAACCTTAAAAAGAATGAAGATCAAAACGGTTAACAGCCTTAGTACGGAAATTACGTAATTTAAAAGTCCCAAGGAGAATCTATTTCCAGATCAACACCAAAATTGAACGGAATAGCGTGTTTAGACGTCTGCCGCTCTTTCATCCCCGAATAATGAGTCACCACCCCTGCCTTTTTATTTCCGGACTATTTGCGAAGTGATTTCATTTCTTGTTAAAAGTT
Source organism: Caradrina clavipalpis (assembly GCA_932526535.1). Classification (NCBI taxonomy): domain Eukaryota; kingdom Metazoa; phylum Arthropoda; class Insecta; order Lepidoptera; family Noctuidae; genus Caradrina; species Caradrina clavipalpis. The sequence goes on from OW052096.1 coordinate 2,975,817, forward strand.
AAATTCTTGTTTTTTGAGCGACGGGGGATTCCGCTGGCTTATTCATGTTCTTTGTCTGTCGATTTGATTATAAGCGGTGGAGTTGCATTTTTTAAGGTTATCTGTTGGAGTTAGCTTTAAATTGAATAGGACCTTTGTAGCGACATGGTCATACTTTTCAAAAAAGGAATTGCAATGTTATTCTGTTGTGTGACTTTGATATGAAAGAGAAGGAAGTCAGTGATTGCATGACAGTTGACAGGATGGCATAGAAGAAGATAACGTGTTGCGCCGACCCTAAGCAACACGGAATAAGGGCAGGAAGAAGAGAGAGAGATTCTGTCATCTCACCTAATGGATAAGACTGACACCTCAGCTCAAGCTCACTTCACCATCAAATTTTTCGAGGGAGATTTTTACAGAATAACACCGCAGACGAAAACAATTACATAAGATTTTTCATTTAGACCTTGAAATGAAATTCCAAATATTGAAAGACTTAGCACGTTTCCATTTTTAAATGGATTTTTCTCTAATTTAATCCTTTCATTGCTGTAAAGCTTTTAACTGTATTGAATTACAGAAAAAAAATCTTTCAGCACTTTATCTTAGTATTGTTCAAGTGTTTCACGGAATCCTTTTTAAGCGTCGACCGTATTGTTCTTTTTTGGCAAACGAATTTAATTATGCGAAGTAATAGTGGGCCCGGTACGGCTTTCGTGCCTAACTTATGGTGTCGACCTAGTTCTAGCTACTTTCGTATTCTATTTTAATTCCAAATGGTGTTCTATAAAACCTATTCCACGAAAGTACTTCGTATCTATTAAAATACGTGTGTATAATGACATTAACTAATGTGTACTAATATAATAACTGCCTCTTTAGCCTTGTAGTCGTAAGGGCAACGGCTACGCTAGAGGTCTCTTGGGTTTGATTTCCAGGTCGATCAAAAAGTGTTATTGGGTTTTTCTATGAAATTCTTAGTAGCAGCTCGAAGTTAGGATTTGGGCCCAATTATGGCAATAGGCTCCCCCCTAATACATGGAACCTAAACATGCCGGTGAACTGTGGGTGTACATAGGTACACCTCTACTTAACCCTTCGAGGAATACAGGCGTGATTGTATGTGTGTAATCAAATTTGGCTGAAGATAAGTTTTGTTTTTTTTGTTTACAAGAACTAACCGCTGAACCCGGTTTAAAAAAAAACCTTTTTGATAAGAACTACACTACTGCCAAATGTTATATTGTTATAATTATGTTGTAGGTATATTGTACTTTGACTTTCACGTGGACGAAGTCACGGCCAGAACCTAGTCCTTACTAATATTATAAATGCGAAAGTAACTCTGTCTGTCTGTCTGTCTCTTCTTCACGCCTAAACCACTGAACCGATTTCAATGAAATTTGGTACAGATATAGTCTTGGACCCGAGAAAGGACATAGGATAGTTTTCATAGCGGAAATCCCCCGGGAACGGGAACTATTAATCCACGCGGACGAAGTCGCGGACAAAAGCTGGTAATAAATATATCTACAAAAAAAAACCGTCAAGTCAGCATCACACATGTACACCATACCCAATATTTTCCGTAAATAAACATACCTGTCATGATACACGATGATCAAAGTCAAAAAACCGCCGACGCATTCCATTTCAGAGATTACTCGGTAAAAGCAGCAAGGAGTACAGGCGAGGGCAACATTTAATACTTTGTACTTTAGTACTTGTCGCCGACAAATGAGAAAACGTTCAAGGAGAGTAATTACGTTCCCATACCCTCGGTATGTGTGTTTTTAAAAGTCGTGGGCGACCGATGAACCATCCATGTGTCTATTTGTAGGTTATATCTCGATTCCTAGAGATAGGTACTTTACACGGTTAAAAGCTACATCTGATTCTAGTTCCTAGTAACTAGATGTAGCTTTTAACCGTGTATATAAATATACTGTCGGCCAAGCCTGCCAAACCGGCTTTCACCATTTATATGAATAGTAAAAAAAAAAACAGTTAATTAAACATAAGTATGAATTTGATTTGTTATGCGATCCTGGAATCCCGAGATTGTTTTCTTTAAGTCAAATATTTGTAGAAATCGTATACTTGCCTAACCAAAAAGTTACTTATGACTAAATGGTCGCATACTGTGCGGTTTCAGAGGAATTTCCTCCTGCAAACGCTTTGGTTGTGGACTACATTATAGGGTGCTTTAAGATGGGAGCGAATAGGTTTTTTAAGGGTCAGCAACGCGCTTGTGATACCCCTAGTATTGCAGGCGTCCATAGGTTACGATAACCACTCACCATCAGGCGGACCGTATGCTAGTTTGACACCACAGTGGTATAAAAAAAAACATTATCGGATCCCTACACATAAGTTTATTGTCCCTACGCATGCTCCAAGCACAAAGTGCAGTACGAAGCACTACGTGTCATATCCGAACGAGATAGATAGCGATCGCTTTGATCCAGATTGCGATCCCCCATTAATTGGACACTGATGCTGATAGCGAGCCGGTTCGTTTGCTTTGCGTTTTTAAAAGATTATGGTAATTGGCTTCATGTTTGTTTGAAAATGTTGGAGAAAGGTGAAAAAGTCCATTTAGGTAATTGGTTTTAGCTATATGACAAAAAAGGAGCGTCGTTTAAAAATATTTTGCACCGGTCTACCTATATTTGATGGTACAGACCAAAAACTTTTTTGGTATACAGTCGATCGATTCTATAAAGTAAATTAAGCTTGAGGTGTCGTGATAGACCAGTGGTTAAATCATCCTCATGCATGAGGTTGTGGGTTTGCAACCGGGCAAGGCAAGTACCTATGTAACGTTTTATATTCCAATTCCATACCTATCTATTTTGAACATTACTGACTTTGGTGAAGAAAGACACTGTGAAGAACCTGGAATAGTTTGTCTGACTTCAGATATTTATAGTATTACTGTCTCTTATTTTAATGCGAAAGAAGCAAAACCAAGCAAAGTATATAAATATTATTTATATACTTTGATTAATTTCCGAAAAAGATTGAATAAACGCAAAACATCAAAAATCATTTAAAAAGTCAACTTCTGATTAATAAAATACCAAGTTAGGCCATTAAGATATTGAACGAAGCATAAAATGTGACTCAAAGTGAACACTTAAAAACTTGTCTTCGCGCAAAATACGACGTCTGCTTATGAAAAGATTCCGCCTATGTTAATGGATATTATGTCACGACTATTTGAAGTCTTGCTGTATAACTTTGCTAATAGGAGAGGCAGATATCTTATAAAATGTCTAAATTAAACTAGCTTTTTCCAAGCTTTTGTGAAAGTCGGCTCGGTCGCAGACTAAGTCGCAGATAAAAAGTGGTGTCCTGTGTCCTTTTTTGGGATTCAAGCTACCAGCTTTGAAAGCCTAACAGACAAGAAGACGTCTTTGTAAATATTTAAAAATGTTCAATCAGATTATTTTAATTTATTTAATGGTATATCACAATTATTTAGCTTATAAATTATCATAGTCTAAAAATAAGTGTTCGTGCATAAAATCCTGAAATTAACTCAAACCCAAGTCTTCAAATTGTACATTATTACGTGATCATAACTTAAAGTTACATTATTTTGCAATTATATAATAGTTTTAACTAAAATAAACACAAGTTTACGTAACCATCTCAAAGGTTACATTTCGGTCTAAAACCCACAACACAGCCCTTTAATTAAAAACAAACCGACCTTACACCTCCTTTATTGAAACTGTTTCGTGTCTAAATTCAAATTAATTTGTCACTGTCTTTAGCATACTTTCTACCACCTCGGCTAGAAGTGAAATTGGCAATTTTCAAGGGGTGCCACTGGACGACGAACAACACCCCTTCCTATTAATTTGTTTCAAACAATCAGGTGCATTTGATGGTGATGTGACAGCCCTAGCTTAGGGTGAAAGTGTGCGTACCTATTGGCGATATGTACCTAGATATAGGTAGGTATGCACCCATTTACATCTGCGGGTTGTTCGAAAGAGATACCGCGCCCCCGGAACGCAAAGGGCACATGAAGGAACATAGACGGGTTTTAGTCAGTAAAAGTCTGACACTCCCTCCCGCCCCGCCCAGGGCGGGGGAAGTTATTTGATGATTTCCCGTATATAAAAAAAAAAAAAAAAAAACCCATTTACATAATAATATGTCTGTGGAATGACAATCGACAAGGAAAAGTTTTCACTTCAAATCCAACGCGAATTGGATTTTTCACCCTCTCTTGTCAATTGCAAGAATGTTGTGACTCTGAATGCTATTAAAGCGTTTGAGCGCCTTTACAGGGGTAAGGACGAAAAGAAAGGTACCTACTATGTTTATAGTAGAAATAAAATAAAAAACCTATTTAATCGCGCTTGGAAATGGATAGGCCAACAGTCTAATCTCTTGTAATCTATTTAAAAATACTTTTTTCAAAAAGGAAAACCGTTACCTTTAATAAGCCTCTAATAATGTGACAGTCACAATTCAAATATTAAAAAAAGAACACACACATGATATTTAAAAATAAAACAAACAAAATACGGCCAGTAACAAACGCAACCACACGATACTCCCCACAATTTCGCATCAAAGCGAAAATTTAATTCTTTCCTCAGCCGCTCCTGTCACGCCACGTCTACGTAGATTACAATTAATTACCCCTGACGAGGTTCCTGACGCGTCAGCCTGATATAATTACCCACCTTAATAACCCTTCAGCGGTTCAGCCAAAAATTAAGAGGAAAATAAATCTATACTAACATTATAAAGAGGTAAGATTTGTATTTTTGTGTTTGTTTGTAACGAATAGGCTCCGGAACTACTGGACGGATTTTAACAATTTTTTCACTAATAAATAGCTACATTATTCCTGTGTAACATAGGTTCTACACGCTAACTTTTACATCGTTCTGGAGCTGTAAGCCATAAGCATAGTTTCTGTTCTATGTTAGAACGTAGAACAGAAACTATTAGCACTATTATTTTCAAAAAATAACAAAAAAAAATGTGTGTAAACCTTATCAACTACACATGCGAACGGTAGCCTTTGAAAAATCCATTCATCGATCACACAGAAGAGCTACTAACATATAACTCGAAATTAAAAAAAAATGAGTTAAGTTTTCAAGGTCTTCGAGACCGTCTTAAAATAAATATAACAACGCCAATAGTACCTACCTATTACTACACTGCAGTTCCTGTGTTTCGGCTCTAGAACGATGTTAGTGACAGTGTATAACATCACGCTACGACACACGGGAGCGAAGCATTAACCAAAGACGTAACTTATGGCAGGTAGAATACGCCACGCGGACAAAGTCACGGGCAAACCTATCAGTTATATAATAAACACAGCCCTAGTGAAGAACGGTTTAAGTTGGCTTAGCGCATATCAAATAAGTTATATTGGAGAATTTCCGCAGTTTCTCGTTATAAGTTTCTTTGCGAATTCTCGCTACATAGCTCTTACGAATTCTTGTTTTTCAGAATCAATTAAGGATTTTTTTTAACAAAAGGTTCTCCAGGTCTTTGAGCTTGGTTAGCGCTGAACAAAGAACCATAATTTTGAAGCTTCATTAAGCTTGGGAGAGTTTTGAGAGTTTGCCTTATGATATTGATGTTTATTATGACTATTAGCTTTCTTAATCTAAATAAAATTAATACGGCGATCTCGAGAATATTAGGTATAACTCTACACATCAATTTTTTTTGTTACCTTATAATTGTTATTTCATAATCGCTTTATTGTAGTTCTGTAATTGTCTAATTAGCTCTCAAATGCGACTTTTTGCAAGTCACTAAATTGTGAGTATGAAATTCTCAGGAACAGCTCGAAGTTAGGATTTGTACCCGGTTAATGGCAATGCGCTCGCCCCCAGTTACCGGTGAACGGTGGGTGTACATTGGTACACCTCTGCCTAACCCGTCGGGGAATACAGGCGTGATGGATGACAGTAAATTGTAAGTACCTACTGTTGTACCAAGACTCATTAATATGTAGGTACAATATGGCATGCAAATAAATGTTCGAGTTTGAAACATTATTATAATGCTAACACCATATTTTTTCAAACATAAATTACTCATATTTGTGCACGCATGAGTAAATTATGTTAATAAAGAATATGATTTGGCGTACCTACAATAATAATAATATGATAGACATGAACCATCGTTATTACACGATACGTATTATCGTATCGTGTAATCACGCTCTCTTTGACGCCCAACGCCTGAACGTATTGTGTTCGCGGATGAATTGAAGACGATCTTGTCAATTGAAGTATTTTTTGTTTGTGAATTCTACGGGCCAATGGCCGTTTTATGTTAAAGTAAAATAATAAATAAAAAAATTAGGATAGGTACTCATATTAACTATCCTTACAAGACAAACAGTCTATGGTACGGACAGCAACAAAAGTCGATTAATAGTGTTACTTTTACATACCATTTAAATAGACACGAAATACTTTACAATTACTACAATTTTAGATCCATTTCGTATTACCTATAAATTGTGCTCAATTGTTGCTGACTGTGCTAACCCACTTCTGTATCTGACATAATAAACACTTACTTTTCCATATCCAGTTTAAAGGAAAGCTAACAAACCGAACAAACACGCGATCCAAACCCGACCTTCTATATACGAGTACAACAATATCAAGCAATCGAGGCTAAAAGCCGCCTTCTTACAAAACTAACGTACCGACTAAACAGTTAAACAACAAAATATCAACCTGTCAAGAACATTCTCAGGTTGAGCGCTCTAAATCGATATAATATCGGTATATAATCGATATAATATCGATATATAATCGATATAAATTAATGGTCTGTCAGCGACAGGCGGGTTAGGGGTTTCACATTCAGTTGAATACGATATTTCAAGCTTTGTGTTGTAACGTACAAGGTTAACCCTGTTTTGTAGATGATGGGCTGTTGTACATTTTATTTGGATGAGTGGATGGTTGAATCTGTGTAAAGATGAAATAAATGTGGGTGTTTTGTTACTGAAAAATCTGGGATTTCTTTTATTTATTTTGATTTCAATTGCTCTCTGTAACAGTTAACACCAACACATGTAGAGAGTGAGAAAGAGTTTGTTAAACTGCCTCGTAGCCTGGTGGTCCTTACCGTGACTGATACGCTAGAAGTCTTGGGTTCGATCCCTAGGTCGGGCAAAAAGTGTTATTGGTTTTTCTATGAAATTTTCAGTAGCAGCTTAATGTTGATTAATGTTAATGGCTATTACATGGGGCCTGAACATACGCGCGAACTGTGTGTGTACATTGATACACCTCTGCCTAACCCTTCGGGGAATACTGACATTATGTGTACTTAAACAAAATCTCCTAAAAACCTCAGTTTTACTTCATTATTCTGTTCACTCTATTCGCTTGCGTATAAACGCTACATAAATACAAGTGGAACGTACACGTGTACACTTACAGTGCAGTGCACATTTGTTCGGGAGCGCTGTGCTCCCACGCACCGTGTTAACAAAGTGGAAATTTTTAATTAACCCCTGGATTTTACGGGTAATGATATCGTAGTTCACAGTTGATACTGAAAATGATATGTGAACTTTAGTTTAACAGTGATTGAAATATCATAATAAAATCATTTTGTGACTCAAAAAAATACATGCCGTCGGAGTCAGAGCGCGTAACATATAAGAAAATGCATTTAGGGAACATATGACATAAAGATTTTGTTTATGACACGAATGCAACAAGCAGGAATGTGGCAAACTGACATAAGGTCCTCCTGAAGGTATACAATCACCGTGGTCTTCAACGCCTGCAACACAATGACTACCACACACATGCTGCCGCCTTATTAAAACCCTGATTGGGGTATTTAGGTTTTAAAAAACTCAATACTGTACTCCTATAGAAAAACTCCGACAGAGCTCATTCCAAAACTACATCCTTACAAGCAACAACTAAAACTACAACCGCGACCGTTACAATTCAATTGAAAATCCTACATCTTATTTTGAATGTACCAGTCTAATTACTTATTCCGTGAAGGCTTAAAGGCCAGGGCCGCACTGCGAAGGTTACAGCAACGCATCGAAGCTGACACTAAAGCTATTCCATCCAATTAGTAAGCGAGGCCACGTTGCAAACTTCGTTACATTGCAGTAGTTGCACCGCTGTATGACGCAACGTATTGTAGTGCCTGTCTTTTGACTAAGTAATGGAATTATGCCAAACGTTTGAGATACAATACTGGTTGAATTTTAATTTACTGGATATCTTTTAGGAAGTGAATGTACTCGTGAATTTGAACAACTTATATTCTGACTAACACTGAAATATTAATTAAAATGAATATCAGCTATTTCATGAAAAAGTGTCCGCTTATTATTAATTTCTCTTGTATCGTAGGTGCGTTTAAAGATAATACACACACACAAACTAACCGATCCGGAACGACTACCTGTATTGAGGCCATTTACATATTTGTTCCGTGCGGGAATCGAACCTGCGACACGGAGCGCAACAGCCAATGGCTCAGGTACTGCGCCAACCATGTCGTCAAATTAAAATGTATCCCCCATTTAGAATCTTTCAATATTTCAGCAGATTGATTTCTGACTTTCTTCTGTAAATGGAACAATTTTTTTTACTTATGTCACTTCACTAATTGCACTAATTATCAACTCAACTTTTATATCAGTCCGCGAAAAAGTGTATTTTATTTTTCCTTTTTGTAAAGCCGGTTTATAAATCTTTTTTTCAGTTGACCTGCTGCAGTTATATGGTTTTTTGACCGCATTTTTGTTTTTGGCTTATTGCCAGAATCTCAGCTTCTGTAGATACTGTTTTCTTCACTTAGCGTGTCAGTAGCAAACATTATAAAATACTTACGTGAATTATGTTCATAGTTTGACCTAAAAGTTATCTACTGCAAAGTCTCCTTAGTCTGTTGAAGACAAAGTCAAAGCATTTATTTAAATTAAACTATTTTGAATTGTAAAAGAGTTGGTTAGTTATTCAGAAAGTTGAAGCTACAAACAAATATAATATTTAGAAATAATAAAAATAAATTGCCTAGTAGTCTGAAGCCCAACTGCTACGCTAACCCAAGACAGTGACAGGTCTTAGGTTTGATTCTCAGGTCGAGCAAAGTGCTATTGGGTGTTTCTATGAAATTGTCAGTAGCAGCTCGCGGTTAGCATTTGTGCCCTGATAATGGCAATAGGCTCGCGCCCTATTACATGAGACCTCAACATACCGGCGAACAGTGGGTGTACATTGGTACACTTCTGCCTAACCCCTCGAGAAATATAGGTGTGTATCCTCTAGCGTAGCTGTTGCGCTTAAGATCACCAGGCTAACGAAGCAATTTTACAGAATAGGTTTCTAGAATTATCAGATATATAAGTAATTACTGCCCCCCTAGCCAAGTCACAAACGATAATCGTAAACGCTCGGTAGATACCAATAGATTTTCAACTTAATACCCAAGATAGTTAAGTTGAAAATCTATTAAAGATTTCTAAGCGTTAGCGACTGGAACGAACGAAAACGCTATGCAATCTTCATTAGATCTTCAACTTAAAACCAAGCACATAAAGTTGAAGATCTATTAAAGCCTACTCAGCGTTTGCGTTTATCGTTTGTGACTTGGCTAGGGGGGCTGGAACGATTATTAAAGTTCCATTTCGCAAAAAGATTTTGAATCGTGCCTAAAAACCTTTTCTTTCTTAAGGAATACTTAAGAATTTCTTACATAAAGATTTCAAAAAAATATAAGTGGTCCAATTAAATCGCTGAGTTAATAGTTCGTTTAGCTTCTATAATAAATTCAGAGAGGTTTCCAGAAAGCTTTTCGTATACATTATTCAATTAACAGGACTGAGTCAGACCAAATGTCCGAAATTCGGGAAAAAATACTTTATCCTGAACGGCCGTAAGATTGGTTCAATTACGATTGTCGCTCAATTAGTTGGTTTATTTTTGACTGAAATAATTCTTAGAAAATCCGTCTTTGACACACTTAGGAGACTTTTCTGACGGCGCGCTCAATAAAAAGTTGTCTAGTTATACATTTTTGATTATTAAGTATATAGAATAACTAAAACTAAAAATTACTGGCTAGTTAGTTTGCCCTTAAAAAAGTTAATTTCAAAATTATCATACGCCATTTTAAGTTGTGTATCGTTTTGAAATTAGGTCTTCAAACTTAATTACTCATTAACCAAAATATAACTAGACTACATTTTTGGGTCTCTTCACCGGATTTGTGTTGAGAATTCCAAACCGAATATGGTGGAACCGATTTATTTAGCAATCATACAAAATCATCTAAATCGAGAAAATATTTGTTATTGTTACCCAAGATAGAACAGTTAAGTGAAACTAATGGCCATGTTATTTACGAACCCATGTCGCTCCAAGTTCATGATTGATAAGGTTACGGTCAAGGTCAAATAACTTATGAGGAAAACTATTTGCTGACAAGGTCGAGCAGTTAATATGAATTGTTTCGATCCGTTGTTATCATGAGAAAGGCAAACATGAACTGTGCGTTTGTGCAGAGATATAAATGTTTGATACTAGCTCCTGCCCGCGATTTCGTCCGCATCAAATATATTAAAATTTCCCATGGTAACCGTACATATTTCATAAAAAGTACCCTAGGTGGTATTCCACTCTAGAATATAATTATCTCAATGCCAAATTTCATTCAGATATATTCAGCCGATTAAGCGTGAAAGAGTAACAAACATCCCTCTATTCATCAATCCCTCTATCCTCACAAACGTTCGCATTTATAATATTAGTAGGATAGGATAGGATAAGTAGGACTAATTTCTGCCCGCGACTACGTCCGCGTGGAAGATACTCGGCATTAGTGTAGCTTTCTATAATTTAAACTTTTTTTTAAATCACAATTCAAACCAAACCTCTTTATACAGGGTGTCCAGTAAATAGTACGACATAGTGCAGGGGGTGATAGCTTGGGCCAATACCTACCAAAACAACACAATATATGTTCCGCAAAATGTTATGGATTTACAGTTATACAAAATTAAAATAATAAAATCGTTCTGCGAAAACTTAAACAAAAAATAGTATTTCTTGAAAATATTCTTGTTTTTTATGGAAAAAAGACTTATCAGTGAGTAGAGTAACTATTCACGAATAATTTTATGTAAAAAAAAAACCCTAGAAAAGGTACTTTTCATTACGAGATGTTTAAAAATCGGTTTCAAGGTAGAGATTTATCGATGTTTCGGAAAATTTTGTAAATCCATAACATTTTGCGGAACATATATTGTGTTGTTTTATTAGGTATTGACCCAAGCTATCACCCCCTGCACTATGTCGTACTATTTACTGGACACCCTGTTTAACAAAGATATTATATCTTCACCCATTTTCCTTCATAAAAGCAAGTGATCTCACGATTCACGTACCAGGCTCACATAATATACGAGGAGCATCCTTTTCAGCGAAAGTAAACTAATATTAAGGCTCCGGTCAAACTATTAGCTCACATTAGTGACGGTAATGTGTGGCTATTAGGGCGATCCATACATGGGCCGTGTTAATAGATGTTAGCATAATGTTTTAATGGATGATACTATGTTAATTTTGTTATATTTTTTGTTAGATGTTATGAATAATGTTAAAAATGCTTCAGTGGTCATAAGCGCTATTGCTACGTTAGAGGTCTTGGTTTCGATTCCCAGGTCGATCAAAAAAGTGTTATTGCGATTTCCTGCAGCAATTCTCAGTAGTAGCTCGGAGTTAGAATTTGTGCCCGGTAAATGGCATTAGGCTCGCTCCCTATTACATGAGACCAAAACATACCGGCGAACTGTGGTTGTACAATGGTAGACCTCTGCCTAACCCTTCGCGGAATACAGGCATGATGATGTGTTATGCTATGTATGAATAAAATTATACGTTGTGTAAAAAGACACATTACATCATAGCATTTAACTACGGACACTGACCATCAAACTAAGTTACCTTGAGGAAAAATTATGCCTGGTTAACGACTTTTATTTTTGGCGTGAAAAAATAATACTTATAATATACAGCACGCACTTGGTAACAAGTACACTTAACGAAGCAGAAAGTTCAATTCTTTCCATCATTGCGATCACACTTCTGTTCTGGAGTAAAACTAGGAAGTCTCTGGTTACGGAGATATTAAGGTCAAAGTCCCAACTTCTTTTTACATATTTTTACGAAAACAAGTTTCAAAAGTTAAAACTAAATTTTAAATACTGTCGCGAACCCTGTACTAATACATACAACTATTAGCACAAGATTTAAATCTGTTCAAAAAAGTGATTTTTTACTCCAGAAAAAGAAATCGTTTCCCAACAATAATTTTAGCTCAAAGTTATTTAGTTTGATGCCCAAAGGCGTAGTTAACGCCTATATAATGTATCTTGTTACACCCCAACAATCTCAGATTTATAAAAACTGAGTTTTATAGCGTCTTACATTGTATGCTTTCCATACATACGCAAGCTAGTAACAAAACGAAAATAATCCTCAAACGAATATCCAAGAATACTTCTACTCAAATACTTGTCTTTTACGAGTATTGCGTTTGTATGTACATAAGTACTGTAAACACAATCTACGTCATGCTTGGACTGTAAAAATAAAAGGCTCTTTTATGAGAAATCCGCAACCTAGACTGAAGTGGACATAAAACAAATGATTTTAGGGTTCCTTGCGTTACAAAGGAATACTGGTGTTTGCTTCTACCAGGATTTAAAGTTTGTACCTACCTCAATCCTCATGAATCTGACTATTATATACAAACATATTATTTCCAACTAACGCAAACGCGCTTTGGCGAACTGTGGGTGTACATTGGTACACCTCTGCCTAACCTTTTGGGGAATATAGGCGTGATGGTACATTATTTCCAATCCGACCAGGAACTTCAGAGAATTTAATCGCGTTTAAATAAACAAACTCTTATTTTAAGTGTAGATAATATATTAAAAACCACAAACCTCTCTTAAACCGTAGAACCTCAAATTCGAACGAAGCAAAGAAGATTTAAAAAAGTAAATCCAGCGACTGGTCGAAATAGCGGTTAAAAAAAAAACAATTTGAAAAAGGAACGGTACCAAAATACGGCCCCACTCTGTCCGGTTCACACCCCGCTTTGACGATATTTTTTTATTTCGCTAAGAGCTAGAACTGCGCTTGCCACAAGTAAAAATGTTTCACTTTTATTTCTTTAAAAATGTCGGAAGAGTGATCTTTTACAATTTAATAAGTTAATGTGTGTCGTGGTGGTCGAGTGATAAAGGCGATGCGGGCAACTGCAGCTATCCTTAACATTCCACATCTGCGCAATTGGCTGCTGCTCTATGTGTCGCGGTTTCGATTCCCCCACGGAACAATTATTTACATGGGTTACAGATAGTTGTTCCAGGTCTGGCTGTTTGTGTATGTGAGTTTACATAATATGTCTTTGTAACCGCATGTGTTCGCACACAGACATACGCATACAGAACAACTTCCTAGTGTGTGTCAAAATTTAAAAACAAAAAGAAAATCTGACTGGAAAAAAAATTTGAGTAAGTAATTAAAGCATGAGTAAAGAATAAAGATTGCAAAGTATCCATAAATTGCCAATGTCTCTTGTAAAATGCGAAAAATATTTATGTTTACAACAATCTTCCAAACGTTTTGCCAAAAATCTTTGTAATAGAAAACACATCAGCTCCACATATTCTAAATCGTGTAAAGCTACAAAAAAGCGCGTAACACATATATGTCGCAGCAGTCACACATATTGAACGATTGACAAACAGTCAAATAAAACAGCACCCAGATTCCGCTATTACTGGGAGCCGTCGGTGAAGGCCGCACAGTGACGCGGCGCCGACGCCGACGCGCGACAACCAACCCCGGATTATCTTGGATATAGGAATTCCAATAATATTTCACTAGCCGCCCACTGTGGGGCGAAATATGGTACAAGTTAGAAGAAATTACGAGTCAGTGAAATTGGTACTAAGTTATTGACAACTTTAGGGCTTGAAATGGGTCCTTACATTGAAATGTGCCCAACATGGTTACTTTTTGAAAATCGTCATCACTTACCATCAATTTCTTTTGTCATAAACTTTTTTACGGTATATTTTTATTTTAATGGAGTGTCCATGAAGTTTCTTGCTTGTTCTTCTCCATAGGAACCTATTGTTTGGACCTACAAATTTTTGAGTGATCGTCTCCCTAATAATTTGAAAGTATTAAGGTCAATTTTAAAAAGACGCAATTAAAAACTAACACGTTACATAAAAAATAAGAAAGAAAATAAGGGTCTGGGGGCACAGATAAAGTTGCAGATTTAAAATAAGACTTTTTCAAGATCTGAAACTACCTATTTGTCTATTTTCTTTACGATCGGTTATGTGATCCTGCCGTCACAGATTAGATAAGTACAGATACTTCACTCAGTAGAAAATTTCCAATACCTACTGCTATAATAGCCTACTCCGTCGCGTCAACTCGCGTCAGCAACCACTGCAAACTATAATGTGCCTAAATGCTCAAGTGTACAGTTGTGATCGCTTCGCACCGCGCGATCCCACAACAATCGTAGGGCCGCCTCCTCGATAAAATTAAATTAACATAACTTTTTGTGTCTATGTTATTGAGAACTGTGAATATGTTCTGACTTATATGTGGCAGTTTAAAATTGTATCGTAAATGTTTATAAAATATTTTTACCCATCTACAGCACATAAGGCACCAGACGGCATCGTAGGTAACGAATTGAACTATTCAAATGTAATTACGTGCGTGCGCTTCGTTTGCAAAAACCGCACTGAATTTGGTTCGCAAACGGCCCGAGACCGCTCGGCCGGGCGGTAGGCAATTATAGCGCGCAAGTACATAGAGTGACGGAGGCCTGCTGCCGTGATGGGTTAACAAACAGACGGACAAAATGTATCAGTGTCTATTTAAGACTCAATATATCTTATGGACCATTACTATCCCGAATCAACTCCCAGAGCCAACAAAATGGAAAGCTAAAAACTGCTTCCTTTAAAACGCTTAATCTCTTTACCCACACCGCAATATTAGGGCAGCGCAGACTATCAAACAGTGGACCTTTGCATTCGGAAATCTGGCTGGCTTTGACGTCCCATTAATTTGTGCAACTTCCGCCCACCGGCTTTTGGATTCGCGATTAATGTTCGCTAAATTGATTTACAGTTGGCACGACTTCTGGACTTTAAAGTTTGAGTGGAACGCTGACCGAAACAAATTGTTTGTAATTGATTGGCCCAATGTGTTGGTGATTTAGGCTTACAAGCTGCGTATTTTGAATTAATTTTAAGAGTTGTTTGGAATAAGTTCAATGCCACATTTTTCTCGACCAGTACCCAAATGAATTTGATGAGAGCGATGTTAAAATTCATTTGAAATTTCCAAAAATGTTACCAATAAAGAGATACAGTTTGCTGGTTTTTCATTTGTAGGACGTGATCTCCGAAAGTACTGGACTGATTATAAAAATTATTTCACTAATAGAAAGCTACCTATGCCAACCGCCAAAAGATATATTTTATGGATCCTAAATTTGACTTCCACGTGGATCAAGTCATGGGCAAAAGTTCTTTAGAAAATCAACATTGAGAAGCAGTCTTGCTTGACGAATCTCAGCCGCTTTTTCAGGTCAAAATTCTCTCAAACCAATCCACATGATCGACTCCCTATAATAATGATAACGTCAGTCATTCCATTGAAACCGTAATGAAATTCAATCAGTACCGTAACCACGATTGCGATACATTTCACTCAAACGATATCAATCACTACAGCCACTTAGAATTCTCCCAACCTTCAGAAATCGAAACGACATAAAGCATCTAACGGAACGTATTTGCTCACAATCCGTTCAGAAATTAGCATTCGCCGTTCGTCCCCAACGTATAAAATCCTAAACCAATAAAGTCTAAAATGGTACACGAATGTAAGGTCACACAAAAGTACAGGCTTGCGAGATTGAATTTCTCTGGACCATTCGCTTGAACAAAACACTCAATTTGAGATCAAGCACTTTTTTATTGGCCCAATCTACCGCCTTAATTTGAAGTGTAAAGGAACTTTCGTTATTCAAAAGCGGATTCTGAACGTCTTAATTTAATTCTTGGGGCGTTGCGAAAAATAAATGTGTCTAATAAATATGAAAAAGTCAATATACATATGTATATATTTTATTTACTTTTATACAAAACAATACTTTGAATAATGCATGTAAAATCTAATTTTGAAAAGTAGATATTCAAATCTGTTTATTAGCAGTTTTCGTTTGCTAATGTTCTTCTATTACGTCTTGGGCGCATTATGTATGTACTGAAATATTAAGATAAGATTTAATCCGTATTACTTTAACTAGCTTGTGCCCGCGACGTCAACCACGTGGAAGTCAAGTATATCATAAAATGGCATTTTTGTAATCGAACCAGTACTTCCAGTGATTACCACCAAACAAACAAAAAACAAATAAAAAAACTATCAATATCTCTTTA
Organism: Caradrina clavipalpis; assembly: GCA_932526535.1. Taxonomy (NCBI): domain Eukaryota; kingdom Metazoa; phylum Arthropoda; class Insecta; order Lepidoptera; family Noctuidae; genus Caradrina; species Caradrina clavipalpis. The sequence goes on from OW052096.1 coordinate 2,992,342, forward strand.
AAATATGTATTAGTAAGCATTTTTAAAATTATTTAAGGGTTTATTTTGACTTCTTTACTTTATCTTTTCCAGTCCCAAATGGAAATACCTATTTCAAATACATTCAGTTCACATATTAACGTCCCTCCTTTAGCGTTGGCGTAGACGGGTAACAGACAGAGCAAACACAGTACAAAGCAGTAGTATACCAATAAAAGAGTGCTCAACAAAGGCGAAGCTATTTGCCTCAGAACCAGGATTACCGGACGATATTTAATTTCTTCTGTGAGCAATCTACAAGACTTGGAAATTGAATCAAAGCAGATAGGATCAGTTTTTTCCATTACAAAGTGGGCGGGATTCACCTCGATCGGGGAAGATTAGAATTTAATAGGGTATATTAATGTAATGGGATAAATTATTTTTTTGCGGAGGTACCCAGGGCCTTTAAGGTTTGAAGATTTTGCGGACAGCCTACAGCTTTTGAAAGAAAATTGGGGTCAAATTTTCATTTATTTAGATTTACATAAAATTTTAAAGTGAGGTTTCCTAAAGTCCTTTCTTTGATAAAAGTCAATTATTTACTATCATTAGAGAGGACGAAACCATCTTACCAAACTTTAAAACCCAATTTTTGATCCAAACACATAATATATGAGGTGTAAAAGACACATCACATAGCCGTTAATTACCTATTGATCTGAGTAGCATTGAGCAAAAATGATTGCTGAGAAACAACATTTATTTAAGTGTGTCACACAACAGTCACCACTTGTGGTCGCGCGCAAAGTAACGCACTCAAAGCATTGCACCTACTTGTGCATACAGAGGCCGTGGGAACATTCAAAGTTTAATTATTATATTTATAATCTAATTTCGTATCTTCATAACCAGAAGGTTCCCAGGTACGATCCAGAACAGCAAAGATTACGATGGTGATAAGATCATGCAAGTTTCAGCCTCGATAAGTGTACCTAATTTTACACCCATTATTTTGCAACATAATAGTTTTTCCTCACAATCTTTTCCTTCACCGATGTCATTAATATCCAAAAAGAGAACTTATCTTTATTATTAACACGTATACCGAAATTAATAACAATTTAATGTCTTGAACTTCTTCAAAAAATACACACATACGAGATAATAAGTGGTTTATAACAAAAAACAAATATTAGCACTGTATGCATCGCCCCATAAAGGTCACAAGGGTGCCCAGTAATGACCTCTTGGCTGGCTGCCTGCGAGGCACGAGGCACGAGGCACCATTAACTAGCGTGATGTAATGGCCAGAAAGGAAACACATTACTCTTGCCCCTTATATGGCCACTTCGTTATGGGAGCTAGTTTTTGCGTGTAACACTAAAATTACTTTCTTAACCGAGCCTTATATTCGTTAATTTATTTAAGACTAGCTTCTGACTTTGACTTCGCCTGCCTGGATGTTAAATATACCATAAAGTGAAAGTCAAAGTCAAATCATTTATTCCAATTAGGCCATTAAAAGGCACCTTTAGACGTCAATTAATTAAAACTATTGAGTCTAGTTGCCCATTCCAAAAGGTAGTTTCGTATGGAGAAGAACGGGCAAGAAACTTCATACACATTCTTTTAAAAAAAAAAGTATTACATTATTTATTGTACAGTTCCAATCATTTCATAAAAAATATGCTAATGTCAAAACGATCTATTAACAATAAAAATCACTGAAAGTACTACAATACGAACTAAGTGTTAAAATATATTCTATGACACTTTGCAATAGTGTGACTTTCTATCATAGTAATAATTGTTGTGATTGAACCAGTACTACCGGAGAATATTTCTTAAAAACAAACACGATGCTACGTCTTAATTATATAAGTATAGACGAACAGGAACATTAAGTGTCGTAACCTTTGCTTTTGTTAAGATCTGATTAAAAAAATAATGACCCGTTGTTGTTCGCTTCACTGCTAATTAAATATAAAAAAAATATATATCGGCGCAAGTACGTTATTTAAAGAACCTAGTCAACTACATAAGATGCAGCTACATCAACGAATAAATAGATTAAGAGTTGATTACAATTATGATCACGAATTAATTGTTTAAAACCCCAAAATTATGTTAATGTTATTTATCTAGATGGTTAATTAATTATTATTGATGATTAATTAATGGTTCATTTAATTATCAGTTTATTTACTCCAAAACATTGTAAAAATAATCATTTATTTACAAAGTTTGAATCCTAACCTAAAAACTCAAACACGTGCGCCGAGCACGTGGTCAGTGTCTATAAATACAGACGACAGCCACAGAGCGCCACAGTTGCGCACGGGCCGTCGGACGGAACACATCTATGTGTCATAGTTGTACTGTCGTCGTTGTACATAAATAAACAAGTAAATAAACAAGTAAATAAACAAGTAAATAAACAAGTAAATAAATAAGTAAATACTGATTGTTACGTCACTGAATAAAAGTTATTCAAGTGTAGAAAGTGTTTTATTTAAAGAAGATGGAAAATAACTAAGAGTGTGATGTCAGCAATGCTGACGTCACCCTTTTTAAAAACAACCATGGCGCCGACCATCCGTCATCAGAAGTGGGATTCAAACCGAGCAAATGAGAAAACACGCGGTGATGACCTCGAAACCTTACAATAGCGGTTATTTTTTGAAATACAAAACCAACCACGTGGCCGTTACTTTTGAAATACAACAACAACAAAGTGGCGATTATTTTTTGAAATGCAAGACAAACAAGGCGGCAGTTACTTTTTGAAATGCAACAACAACAAAGTGGCGGTTACTTTTTGAAATGCGAAACCAACAAAATGCACGTGCTGATACAAACTCGTAAAACCAAACCCGTGAATAGCAAGGTCACGCATGCGGCAGGCTGGGACACAAACAAGCGGATTGTTACATGAAGAAGAATAATGTCAAGAAGCCGTTTCCGGTGCCGGCTACTCCGGGCGCCACCGGGCTGCGACAACAAGGCAGCAGCAGCGACAACAAGGCAGCAGCAGCTCAATGCGCAGCGGCGGGAAGCGAGCGACGCGTTGGAGTTTGCTACGTTACCAATCCTTGCGGTGTGCTGATGAATACCGGTGAGTCGTGTCTATTTTATTACGATTCTGGTGCCGAATATTCTTCATCAAAGATAATGTTGTGTAAACTGTCCCGTTGGTCTCGGGGTCGCAAGTGCGACTACTGTGCAAGGGATCCCGGGTTCGATTCCCAGGTCGAGCAAAGAGTGTTATTGGGTTCTTCTATGAAATTCTCAGTAGCGGCTCGGAGTTTGGATTTGTGCCCGGTTAATGGCAATGGGCTCGGTCCCTATTGCATGGGACCTAAATATACCGGCGAACTGTGTGTGTACATTGCTACACCTCTGCCTAACCCTTCGGGGAATACAGGCGTGATGGTATTATAATATTGCGTAAAATTTTGTGGCAAGCGTGTTTACATTATTTTAACGGAATCGGTCAAGGTCATAGTATTTTGAGAAGTACCCTACAAATATGCGCACGATTGGTTAAGAAAGATGCCAGGAGGTCATTTACCTGTTGATGTTCATAAAGATTTTCATAAAGATGATGATTATTTTCAATGATTCCTCATTTTACAAAGTTAGCAAATTTACCCGCTAAAGGCGTTGATGAATTGCATTTACAACTTTATTTTTCAAGTTTATTCAGATTGTTTACTTGTGAGGTTCCCGTTAATTCGATAACCGAGTAGTGAGTAAAGTGATAGTGCCAGTGAGAGCACTGATGTTGTTGACTGAAGTATTTTGACGTGATTTGATTGACTATGGTTGACGAGTTGTGTGACCTTGGCTGGAGGCCTTGAGTACACTTGTGAAGCCTTGGTGGGAGTGCCTTGGCGAGAAGTTTGACTTGTTATTGGTGGCCTGGCCATGGTGATTTGGCAGGTCGGTGATAATGATTTTGACTGTGGACTATTGATGACTTTTGGGTTAACAACAATTGGTTTTCTTTGAACTTTTGGAGATTTTTGATAACACGTGTGTAACGGGAACGTCTCATTGTTTTTGTTATTGTTTTCATCAATTTGAAAGAGTTGCCTAAGTTAGATGCCAAGTACAGAGGACCATTTCAAATCGTAGAGGTCCTAGACGGAGATCGTTACCTTTTAAAGTCGTTAGTTAATAAGCGTACTTACAAGTATGCACATGATCGCGTTAGAAAAATGTCTGAGGGCCAAGTACCAATTGAGGTGTTGAGGAGTCAAATTAAATTGTTTGTGTGTGTGAGAAGTACAGGTTCTAGATTCGTTGGGTCGGAGACCGTACCAGAGTATCGTAGCCATACCCCGTTAGAAATCGGCATCTACTTGCTAGACCGTGGGTACGTGGTACGCGGTAGCTCTGGGTAGTATGGTTGGGTCTAGCCTCGAAGCCAAGACCGTAGAGTCAAGGACGACTCGGCATTCCTGCGGGAAGTGCATATGTGACAAATGTGTTGCAGCTATGTTATAGCTGTGATTGTTAACCGCGAATTAGATACCTGTGGCTTTGTTGTTAGTTCATTAATAACATTGGATCGATTGATAAATTATCAGTGAACATAATCCTCAATAGTACTTGGACACTGTTTGATTTCCATGTTGCTATTTAATTGTGTACCTATACTGTTTTGAGGTCAGGTAGGCCGAACGGCCTTATGCGAGCTATCGTACCTCAAATTGTTCTGTTGGTTGCAGGGCGTGGTGTACAACGGCTGATATTTGTTTCGAAGATTATGCACCACGTGGCGGTCAACTCGTTCAAAGCCCTGAAAGTGTGGAGCGTTGGGGCATGTGGCGAGCCGCTGTACAACGGAGACCGGCGCCAGCGGCACCGGTAACAGTACGAGTGTCGAGTCGACGTGTGCGTCGTGCAACCTCCGACTGGATATCTTCAACATCGCGATTAACACACGAGGACGTGTGCAGCACAGGATGGCCGTGTCGGAGACGGTCATTATTACGGACGCACAGCGAAGCGCAGCACGAGTTCCAAGAGATGGCGCGACCGTCGCGATGACGTCGCATATCGTGCGAACTTCGTGCTTGGCGGAGCCTAGGGTGGGCAGAAGTGGGATTTGAAGAAATCCCTGCTTCTACTTCATCAGCAAATCCGCCACCGCCACCACCAACAGTGGTGAATACGCAACAAATGCAGACGCTGATGAATTTACCCATGCCAACGCATCCATGGGGGCTATGCCTCCAGAATTTCTTATGCAGATGATGCAGCAAATGTCGGAGCGCCTTTGCAAACCCACTGAAGCAAGAGTCAAGATAAACGATATCTATTTACCATCGTTTGACCCTGATACCAATGCTGGGGTAAGAGAGTGGTGCCAACACCTGGACAAAGCCATTAAGACATACAAGCTCAGTGACTTCGATGTACGCATGAAGGTGGCGCATGATCAGCTTCGGCGTGCTCCAAAACCAGGTGACCAGGCAACCGTATCGGCGGTTGATGATGAACAACCCACAATACCAGCTCAGACAATACAACCAATGTCATCGACCTCACGAACTGAGGAACTAGAGCAAAACTCAAATGCACATAACACACATCCACAAGAAACTGTGAGTAGCAAAGTACTTTCATAAAGAAATAATTATTTATTTAGTTTATTTATTATTTTATCTTCCAATTTCAACGAGACAATCTACGAGAACCTCCGAGAACTCTACGAGAAACTCCGAGAACTCTACGAGAATCTCCGAGAACTCTACGAGATAACATTCATTATCCTTTACCTTTTAGAACCTCTGTGTATTACACAGCATCGACCTTGTTCTTATTCCCAATAGAGCCTCTGTGTCCACGGCGAACAGGACCGCCCAGAGCACAGCCACATAATCATCTTCCCATTTCAACGAGACAATCTACGAGAACCTCCGAGAACTCTACGAGAAACTCCGAGAACTCTACGAGAACCTCCGAGAACTCTACGAGAATCTCCGAGAACTCTACGAGATAACATTCATTATCCTTTACCTTTTAGAACCTCTGTGTATTACACAGCATCGACCTTGTTCTTATTCCCAATAGAGCCTCTGTGTCCACGGCGAACAGGACCGCCCAGAGCACAGCCACATAATCATCTTCCCATTTCAACGAGACAATCTACGAGAACCTCCGAGAACTCTACGAGAAACTCCGAGAACTCTACGAGAACCTCCGAGAACTCTACGAGAACCTCCGAGAACTCTACGAGAACCTCCGAGAACTCTACGAGAACCTCCGAGAACTCTACGAGAACCTCCGAGAACTCTACGAGAACCTCCGAGAACTCTACGAGAACCTCCGAGAACACTACGAGAACCTACTAACTTTAATAACATTGATTTTCTCAAAATTACATAACAGTCGTGTTTATGTAACTAAGAAAAAGCAATGCAAGTTGCTTACAGATGCACTACTCAGAGAAGTCCTTGTTATTCATGCAGCTCAATAAGACTCAATGAGAACCTTCAAAGCTCTACGAAGATCCACAACAACTTACGAAGATCAACGAGGCTGGTGCAGAGCGCGCACCGCCTGTCAGAATGGCCGTATCGGCGCAAGTACGTTATTTAAAGAACCTAGTCAACTACATAAGATGCAGCTACATCAACGAATAAATAGATTAAGAGTTGATTACAATTATGATCACGAATTAATTGTTTAAAACCCCAAAATTATGTTAATGTTATTTATCTAGATGGTTAATTAATTATTATTGATGATTAATTAATGGTTCATTTAATTATCAGTTTATTTACTCCAAAACATTGTAAAAATAATCATTTATTTACAAAGTTTGAATCCTAACCTAAAAACTCAAACACGTGCGCCGAGCACGTGGTCAGTGTCTATAAATACAGACGACAGCCACAGAGCGCCACAGTTGCGCACGGGCCGTCGGACGGAACACATCTATGTGTCATAGTTGTACTGTCGTCGTTGTACATAAATAAACAAGTAAATAAACAAGTAAATAAACAAGTAAATAAACGAGTAAATAAACGAGTAAATAAACGAGTAAATAAACAAGTAAATAAACAAGTAAATAAACAAGTAAATAAACAAGTAAATAAACAAGTAAATAAACAAGTAAATAAATAAGTAAATACTGATTGTTACGTCACTGAATAAAAGTTATTCAAGTGTAGAAAGTGTTTTATTTAAAGAAGATGGAAAATAACTAAGAGTGTGATGTCAGCAATGCTGACGTCACCCTTTTTAAAAACAACCATGGCGCCGACCATCCGTCATATATAAAATTCCTTAATGAAACAACGAAAATATCACTTGAAATCCTAATTAATTATTTTGTTTGAATATATTACACTATTTTTAAATATTCCATAAGTATTTATTTAGGTATATTTTGTTTTGTGGCAATTTAATGTCAACTAGAATAATTGTTATAATAATTATTTTGATAAATTGTAACCCAAAAAAAAATAAGCAATTTAACTCCGTTAGCTATTTTATTGTTACGGATAATGTTGTTTCAGCTGAAACATTTGAACCTAAAAATACCTAAATAACAATTATTTGTACAAAAGTGTAAAGTATCTAATAACATTTTCAAACAGCAGCAAAATACAGTTGTTACCGTAAACATTGTTAAAATCTTCTCAAATATTTCAATTTTCATTTGCCAAAATAGCATGAAAAAATTAAATATAAATAAAAAATCCTTCCTCAAACCAGCTTTTCATACACAAAACCGTGAACCATATGAAAAAAAATCTCCAAATAAAAATAAACTTTATTGTAATGTACTTACCGATACAAACGCACAAAGCACGATACAACTTATATCGAGAGTTGGGCGCCCCGCGGACAAGCGCTCCGGCCGAGCGACGCGCTACGACTGGCCGCCCGCCCTGCTACGAGCTACGCGCTACGACGCTACGGCGTAGCTACCAACGTAGCATTTCGGTACTTTTTCATGAAGTATTTTTTTTTACTTCTTTTAAGAAATTTGATGTAATTTTTTCAAGGTAGGCTTTCCTAGAAATAAGGTAAAAGGACTAGTATAATATTTTCTGTTTTACATTAAACAAGATTATTGATCATTGAAGAAGAATTATGGAATGCAATAAAGTATTGAGTATTGAGTATTGAGTAAGATTGACATATTCCTTAATTATTATTATTTTGTCAGGTGCCTAATGTATTGTTTGACAGACAAGATGACAAGCATTGTACTGTGTTGATAGTACTTAGGTTTTTTAGGAAAATGACACGGGTTTTTTTTTACTTTTTAATATACTAGCTATTTAATCCGCGATGTCACTCGCATTTATTTCCATCGTTGATTACTTCTCCGCTCCCGTACATTGTAGAGTGATGTTCGATACGTATTATTCTTACTCTTGAATCACTCTATCTATTAAAACCGCTGCCAGTTTAGTGCGTACAGAAGATACTTTAAATTCTTACCGTTTTTTGGCGTTAAAATCATCAGACGTGACGTCAGTTACTAGGTTGTGGAGGTCAGATAGGCAGTCGCTCCATGTAAAACACTGGTATTCAGCTGCATCCGGCTAGACTGGAAACCGACCCCAACGCAGTTGGGAAAACGCTTTAAGCAGATGATGATGATGAAATCATCAGACGTGAAACCGCGGGTACAAAACTGGCTTTTCTCTTTTTAGTATATTTCTTTGCCCTTTTCATTAGGAAAGTATACAATTTTTAATTCATGTTGGTTTAAATATATAAATAAATTTAGACACCAATTAAGTATATTACTCTCCAACCGCAACCAGAAACCGTCAGAAAAATCTATTCCAAAATTTTTTTTTCGAAAAAAATGTCTTTCTCATTCCCTTGGACGTTTTTACTTATCATCGCAATCAACAAACAAAATATTAAGGCTGTTGAATAAATAAACAGCATTTTCATGGCGCCTTAGAAAAAGAACCTTTATTTGGTGTCTCTATTCATGGCCGCCACCGCGGAGGTGAAAATATTATATATTTTTATCACCTTCCAGCCTATTGAAATTTTTATGCTGACGCCATTTTTAGTAGAATCTTTTGCGGTAATAGAAATATAATGTGAGTAATCTATACTAATAATATTAAAGCTGAAGAGCTGTTTGTTTGTTTAAATGTTTAAACGTTCTAATCTCTGGAACTGCCAGTCGGATTGGGATAAATATTATTGTATATGATAGCCAGATTTATGAGGAATATTATAGGCTTATATAAAATCACGCTACGACCTTTGAGAGCGGAGCAGTAACAAAAAACGGGTGAAATAAAACCACGCGAAGGCGCGGGCAAAAGCTAGCAGTGACTTAAAAAAAATGTGTTTTTGATAGATCGCGCTTTATTGGAGTTATTTATGAAGATCTGGGTAAAGACCTTGCAACAATATTAGCAATGTTTATTATTTTCACCAAAAAACATATTATTACATGCATTGTAATATTATAAATTCAAAAGTAATGCCCAAGCGGGCAGACAGACTACTTTTACTGGCAGACGCCTGCCACGCTTTCACGACAAAACCACAGAACGAATTTTTATTTTTGAAATTTAATAAGGGTAAGTTTGAACCCTAGGAAAGGATTTAGGCAACTTTACGCCGGTGAAATCGCGGGCAAAACTAGTTGTAAAATAATTTTATTCTACTTCATTTTAACAATACGTCGATAATAAATAGAAAATAATGTTCTTTGCACGTTTTTAAATGAAATCGGAATCATTATCAGAGTATTTAAAGAAATATAAGGAAAGTAAACAGTGGCTAGGTACGAGTATTTATTAAAAAAGGATAAGCCATATAGGTACCTACTTAATCCTACTCCCTGGGTGTCAATTAGAAGTATACCAAAACGAAACAACATTTAAGATAAAGGCGTTTTTATTTTGTGCGCAACATTCCGACTTTGTTTCAAGATTTATAATGCTGGGCCTGAAAGTCAGCGGATTCTTTGAACTAATAAGTCCGCAGTAATACTCTATTACTGCGGACTTATAAGCCTAGCAACAGCTCGTAGAGTAAACTGACGTAAATTCGATCTATTTCAAAATACGAATATCGCCCATAATACTCTCTTTCTAAAGCCCTTAATGTAAAAACTAAAGAGCTTTTATCTGAGAAAGAACAAGTTGAGATATTATTATTAAGTGAAAGAAGGATATCCACTGTTCCATGTTAATTTTATTTAAATTATATATTTATTATATCTAGTATACAACAAATTGTTAATACTAATAGAAAGTGCTCAATAGACTGCGCACCCACGTAGGCCGCTGTAAACATAACCTAGCAAAATGGGAGATTATAATTCCCACAGACACCCAGTGCAAGTGCGGTACTCCTGACCAGACGATGGCCCACCTGCTGCAGTGCCCAAGATGTCCCTACACATGCACCTTGAAGGACATAAAAATGCCACTGATTCCGCGATAACGTGGCCAAGTACTATAAATAAAAAGGATTTACCTAAAATCGATTCGAAAAGAAGAAAAAGAAGAATGAATACCTCTCCTTCTTTTAGTCTCTATGTTAATTAATGTAATTGGTGTTGTACCGTTTTAATTAACCATAAATAAATATATTCCGGACTACTATTTATAGGGTTTTGTACATGAAAAACTATACCTACGGCTTTCCCAGAAACGCTCTTTATACAAAAGTTGTCTAGTCATATGTTGGTCAATACGTAATTAAGCTCAATGAAAATAGATAGAACGAGGGCACTAATATCTAGCCTTGCTAGTCAGTTTCCCGCCAAATAAGTAAACTCAAATGAAACATAATTCAAAACTACGTACGGCAGTTGAAAATTTAATTGGCCTTAACAACGAATTTACCAAAAATGAGATACCAAAGATGACCTTTAGAGCGCGCTATTCGGAAAGCTCTAATCACAGTAGTTTTTCTTTTTTTTTTACCAATTTAAGACCCGGATAGCGTTGCGTTTCCATTTAATTTGAGTGAAATTAATGTAAAAGAGTCAATCTCACAGAATTCAGTGCATATCAGCGGTACCTGAAAAATACTTCAGAAACAAAATCTGAATAATCTGTGTAGCTAAAAAATACACACGAATTCAGAACCTCCTCTTTTTTTGAAGTCGTTTAAAAATGAAAAAAAACGTCTCCCTCGCTGGCTCCAAAGCCCCGCTTGGCCGACCTTCTGATGCATTTAAGTTAATCCCCACAATTAACGAACTCAAGCGGGCGACGCACTACCAATCCCTTTACTGCCCCCCCCCCGAAAATGTCCGGAGATTAGCAACAGAAGAAAGCGGACAATAAATATTCTTAATCCCCCTAGATTATACCTAAGTACATTTAGTATTGTAATCTTCTCGATTTGTATGGATAATAGTGTTTATTTCTGCCTTCAACCTTTGAGTAAATTCTCTTGAATATACATTTACATTTGCATGAATAATCATGTTGATGGCTCTATTTTCACGAGTGGTTTTATAAAAATAAAGCCGGGAATTGAACCGAAATTTATCTGCTGTTGTAAAAACAAACCGACCAAGGGTTCCATACGACTGTATGTACAAAATATAATACTACATACAAAAAAAAAACGTTTCGTGTATGATTCATTTGAAAAAAAAATACATTGAATTAATATGAGTCTGAAATCGCCAAACCTTAGGCAAGTGTGATGATCAATGCTCGTGCCTTCTTGGTGTGAGAAGAGGCCTTGGGCATGCAGTGAGTCAATAATAGGCTTTTTTTTTTTTTATAGACGGGAAATCATCAAATAACTTCCCCCGCCCTGGGCGGGGCGGGAGGGAGTGTCAGACTTTTACTGACTAAAACCCGTCTATGTTCCTTCATGTGCCCTTTGCGTTCCGGGGGCGCGGTATCTCTTTCGAACAACCCGCAGAATAATAGGCTGATGTTATTATTATTATTTATTACAGTGGCAATATGAAAGTCGGTGAACCCAGATGAGTATCCATAACCAAGTAAATACTTATTACAGTGGATAGATGCTTCACACGTTCACTGATTATATGGTGGACACACAGCCTAAAATCAGTGCGAGGATGCGAAGCGAAGAATGTGAGTAAAACTAACCAATTACAGCGCTAGTTTCGCTCAAGTTATAAACAATGACGCGATGTCATTGGTCATTTTCACACACATCTCCAGAGGACATGCAGCCTTATAATAATTATAGTTAGGTACCAAATTTCCTTTGACCGTTACCTAGCCGATCTATCACAATTAGGTATGGAATGTCGTCGATTAATATTTATTATCACATAACTATAGGTTTGTAGTTTTGCATGTTGGTACTTGAGCGTCCATTACTGGCCATTAATCATAGCTGGGTTAGTTAATACACCAATGGTACTTATAATTAAAAACTTAGCATAGATACTGCCTACTTTTAGATCATAAAGTATGTAAGTAGTATGTATTCTCCAGACCGATTCCGGCCACAGCGGCTAATCTCAATGTACAGTGGCGACCAAAAGTGCATAAGCAATCTCAAAACGTATTACTTTGACGTTTAGTTTGACTTACGTCCTTTTACTTTCAAGAATAGACACATGTATCATCGTTGTGAATGTAGTTCATAATTTCAACATGTTTACATGAGACAAAATGGCCTAGCGGTTAAGCGCGCCCAGTTAGTGGCGTTAATCAGCGTGCCGCGAGTTCGATTCTCACATTTTGTCTTTTTGTTTTTACTCAATTTGAAGAAATGGACAGAAATATAATATTCTTTATCTTGTTCGCTTTGTTCACACATTTTGTAAAGTTAAAAGGGTAGTCATAGAAAATTAATAAAGAATTTAGATTTCTGTGAGGTAGACATGAGTTTTATGCATAATATTTAACTTGATCGGAATTAGCGTTGTCGTTTGGTTGTAGTTGTTGGTTAGTGACGAGTGTTTTAATAGATAGCCATATTGTAATTATTCTCAAAACGCAGACAAATAATATTAGTGAGGCGAGGGCGACTATTATTGGGCTGCATAAAAGTGGTCCCAATTTATATCTTATGAAACCGGACTGAATGTAAGTATTATATTAACGAATTGTAAATTAAACTTTTATTTGAAAATACCTAAGATTATTTGGTGGCATTTCAATTAATTCTTATTATTAATTTTTAATCTATAATGACGCCAAAATAAATGTGTTTATTATGGAATTTATAAATTAATAGTTTTAATAAATTTAAATGATATTGTTATTAAATAAATATTATTAAATTACATAAAAAATTAAGTCACTTTAGTATTTTGTTATAAATGCCTAATATTACTTTTTTTTTTGTTTTAGAGAATACTATTCTTAGTCTCTGGATCAAGAAATACGAGGAAGAGGATAGATAGCCTTGCTACCTTCTACTCAACAGTAAAGAGGATGTGCTGTGACGACAAAATTAATTATGGTGGTTTCGTACCGATGAGACACTCATTACAAACTGTTTGCCGCAGCATGAGGGCTCATGCTGAAGGCTTGCATCATTAAAGACCAGCTACAAACCTTTTTTGACAGAAAGGCATAAACCAGAAATATTAAATTTCGTTTTTAATATGTGGGGATGGAGTGCAACAGTGCTACTTATGAAGAAGTATTAGACGGTGTTATGTGCGCAACGTTTAATAACCTGGAAGTTTTAGTTTTAATAGTTAGATGGTGTAACTAAATATTTAGTACTTAATAATTATATATTCGTAGATAGTGATCTTAAATTGAGGTTTAGTTTCAATCTTCTTTTCATCAAGAAAACGAATACTTAAGCTATTACCTCAATAAGTTTATTGTGACGTTACATAAAAAAAAACCTGTTCATAAAGTCTAAATTATAGTTTAGTTTTCAATAAAGTCTGCTGAATACCGATTCAGAAACTTAATACGTGAGTATCACCAAATTTATTTGTGTTATTAAAATATCCTTTTCTTATTATGAATTTTATTGACTTAGTGGGTATACAACAAAAAATGTTATGAACGGTTACAATAGAACTTATTTTATGTCGGTAGGAATGTGACGTTACAATTCTCATAAGTTTGTTAATTTTATAGGTAAATAAATTTTTGTTATTATTTAGCACGTTTTGTTTTATTTCCTTCTTCTTATTCCAAAAAGTTATACTAAAAATCACATAAATACTTAAATAAATATTACAATAACTAATATTTGCTTATTATAAAACATAAATAATGAGCATGAATACGTTATCAATCAACATAAACCTAAAAGTTTTTACCTAACATTATTATGGTTTAAAAAAACAAAAAACAGCCAGATTCGAACTCTGATTTCAATGATCGTCAACCATTTCTTATCCTAAACAGCTGCCAGGACATGTTATTTTTACGCAAAATTTAGCAATGCAATGGTAAGAATACGTCACGCGTCGGGTAGGACGTATAAACAGAAATATAATGCCATCTCGCTTAGTGAGCGCGACGATAGTTCATTAGTGTGTGTTATCTGTGGAATGTTGAGACATCACTCGTAAACACACATGCGCACGCACTGACTGGATCACGCCCGTGTTCACAGCAAAGTGAACCTTAGCGTGCTTATGCAATTATGAGCGCCTACTGTACCTAGATGTACGCAGGAGATATTATAGTGCACAAGTGTGTGCGCAAACACAGGTGCTCTCCCTCTTTCCTAACTCTCATATTCCGATTGGACGGGAATGCGACACAACCGGGGAGAGACCAACAGCCTTATGTGCATTCTCAGGCACAGGGGTGTCACAAAATCAACTTCCAAACTCCGGGCTGTTACTGAGAAATTCATCTTTTCTAATCAATACAGATTGGAAGAGAAGGAGAAAAGAATGGCCAACTAAGTAAATCCATTTTTTTTATTGTACTTGGCCCGAGTGCGTTGGCCATTCTATTGAAATTACGCGAACTAGGTACCTACTGCGCTAGGCCAACAGAAGGTCAAAGTGCTAGCACCGAACATGCGGTTGACTGTATCGAAACATCCAAAAATCTCGCCTAAACAGCCAACTAAAATATACAAAACTAAAGGACGGATCAATTCATTTAATACCTAACTCACCCACTAAAGCAGCTAAATTGTATCGACGTTTTCTGCGAAAATTAAATTAATTTGGGTTCATTTGCCTCGCCTTTTAACAATTAATCGGCTTTATGCGTAATTTCAGGGGTATAAATGAAACTTGGTCGATAACCCCGATGAAAACCTCAAGGGCATTGAAGTACTGTATTAAAATTTTGTCTTATTCAATAAGGTTTTTCATCATCTTTTAATAAACATGCATCTTTGTAATAAATTTTTACATTATATTTTTTTAAATCTGGAAATCACACTAATTTTATAAAGGCGAAGGTTGTATGTTTGTCTCTTTTTCACACTCAAACGGCTGAACAGGTCTAAATGAAATTTGGCACTGAAATAGATTGTAGCGTGGAATAACACATGGATACTTTTTATCCCGGAAATAGCTACGGTTCCCGTGGGATAATATAAATATTAACTTTCACGCGAACGAAGTCGCGGACAGAAGCTAGTGATCTAATAGGTAGACAGAGACAGACATACACCTACTGTTTTATGCCGAATAATTATAGGTTCAAGTACGAGTATACAATTTCTCCGTCGGTCGAGGGATAAAAATAAATAGGTAATTATTGGTGGTGTAAAAATAGAATTTCGATCTCGGCGCGGTCACTCGTAATGAAGACTAACCAAATAAGACATACCTATAATATTATAGTGAAAAGTACTACGTGATCAAACCGAAGTGCACTCTTGCTTCCCTCACTCTCATACTGTAATGGACCGGTAACCTGACATGACCTGGGAGAGATAAGCCACAGGACCACCGAATTGGCCAACGACACGGGGGTGCCACACCGTTCACCAACTTCCAAACTCTGAGCTGCTATTGAGCATTTCGTTACCATTACAATTGTGTCTAACAAAAAAATCTAAATAAACAATAATTCTATAGTACAATCGCGTTTTGTTCAACGCCGAACAACGGCTAGGAGTATGACCGACCTTTTATAGTTTAGGTAAGTACAGCCGGAAAGTTAACGTGACGAGATCGTTTTAGTGGATCAGTGTAAGTAATTATGTAGGTTGGTATAAAATATGATCTTCACACGTGTGTATTTTTAGCTATCAGTACGTAATCTTCTTACTACTAAATTTTGTCATTTATATGTTTTTTTTTTTTCATTTATATGGGTAAGTATAAATTGATGTTTCTTCCTAAATCAATGACACCAGGACGGCTGAAAGGATCTGAATAAAATTTGGCACAGAGATAGAATATAATTCTGAAATAGCACATACCTAGATTAATAGGTACGTAGGTTCCGGTGGGGTAAAATGTAGATGTAGGTATTAACTTTCACGCGAATGAAGTCGCAAGCTAAAGATAGTAAGTACTTAAAACATAATGAAAACTTCAGTGACATATCTTGCAAAATAATATTTAAATACGTAGGTAGGTACCTACATAGGTACATAAAGTGTTGATTTGTTGAGTTAGCCTACCTACTTTTTTTTGTAAACAAAAGCGCTCATTCCTTATCAATCAAGCTCGCGTGAGTAGAATTTTTCCAGGTAGGAACCTATTTTTTCCATGGCCATTAGGTACATTTTATTTAGCCTTACCTATTTCTTTATTTAGGTGTTGGATAGGCTTTCAAATCTAAACAGTTGGCAAAAACTTAATTTTGTTGTAAGTATCTTAAAGACGGAAACAACTGTGTTTTAGACCCATTTTTTTTTTTTTTTTTTTTATAGACGGAGGTTAACCACATTACGGCAAACATTGGCCTAAACATTGTACCAAATTTAGAAGTAGGTAGGTAGGCAAGCTACTCTTACCCTCTTCAGAGTTCGTTAAACTTTCAATTACCGTCCTTTTGTCATCTTAACCCGGGATAAATCACGGCCCTGAAAACCCTCGTCCTTACCTAATATTTTACGTACATGTTAAAACGTCTGAACGTAAACCAACAAAGAAGGTATTTTTTCCAGATGAGAACTTTTTGCGGCGGACTCTTTCAATCAAAGTGAGGAACGTGGAACGCCAATAAAAACATTGCCAGTCCGACTGGCTGTGCTCTGGACGGCACTGGAAGAAAAAAAGACGTTTTAAAAATAGAGCATCGAGTTCTATAGCAAATACGTCACTGGTAACATGTTAGCCAGCGCATGTCGGAATATTTTTTTCTAATTAAATCTGAGAAGTAACATGATCTCTTTCTAAATTATTCATTTTATTTTGTACCTACATTATAATCTAGGTCTAGGTAGTAACGTACTAATTTTAATACAGTTTAGATATTGTGTACCTGGAAATTATATTGTTTGAAGTGTTACGTGCAATGGACAGTGATTATTCTTACGAGGATTTTCTCGCGGCGTGCAATTTTCTTTATTGCCTTTCAAGGAACGCTTTAATTCGCTCCTGGGATCTTCCAAACGGATGGCTGAATAGCATTCGTCAACCATTTAAACTATACAGTAAGTATCTGAGTCAGTAATAAAATACATAACCAAGTTATTTTTGTTGTAATTTTAACAGCTTAGCTCCGTTTTACAGAAACTTTTATAGAAGTGCAATGATGGTTGACGTGGAACTACCTGTAATTGAGTTACATGAACCAGATATTCACGGTAATTTTATTGGATGCACTATGCATTAATTATACAAAGAAGATTTTTAAGTAAAGATGTATTGTAGCTCTTCTTACAAATTAGAACTCATCGTTGAAGCAAATACGGGGCGTTGTATAGGCCGAATAATGCTGGTAACACTAGCTAGCAAATGTCAATTTTATATTGACAGATTGACTGACAGACATGACAGAGTTGTTTGTTCCAAAAAAAGTGCAAAAAAATGGCGGCGATTGGAATGTGTGAAACCCCCGGCTGCAAATCCGTTGCCCAACTACAATGTCCAACATGCATAAAACTCGGAATACAAGGCTCGTTTTTCTGTAATCAGGACTGCTTCAAGAAATCTTGGAAGAATCACAAAATAATTCACTCATTAGCGAGTAAGTGCGATGTAGGTTATGTTACGGTGTTAGGTTACTAGGTAGTCATTATCTCAATGTGAATTTTGTTTTAGAGGGTGAAAGTACAGATGTTTCTAATGTGGAGTACAACCCATGGCCGTCATTCAGTTTCACTGGGAAGTTGAGACCGTTTCCGGCGGGGCCGAAGCGTACAGTGCCGCCGCACATCGGTCGTCCAGACTATGCCGATCACCCGACCGGGTTCCCTGCGTCGGAACACGCCGCGAAGGGCTCCGGGCAGATCAAAGTGCTCGATGATGAGGAGATCGAAGGCATGCGTGTGGCATGTCGGCTCGGGAGAGAAGTGCTGGACGAGGCTGCCAAGTCAGTTTACATTGTTTGATACTAACAAGTTTTAATTCCATGATGCCTTAAATATTCTTAAGTTATTTGGAGTAGGTACCCAAAATTAAATTCTAAATCTACAAAATATGGAACTGTAGCCCTTACATCATTGCTTAATTTATTTTGTTAGAAAAAGTTTTGTGATATTTTCACCTCCTTCCGATAAGTTCTCTTAGTTAAGTATTTCTTATTTCATTCATACTCAGTTTCAATTTTTGTTTTTATCTAGACCATAGTCTGTTGATAGGTTTTTATACCCTGAATTTGTTTATTTAAAACATTGAGATAAGCTTTGTCCTTATATAAAAATGTTTTGTTTTCAGAGCATGTGGTGTAGGAGTAACAACGGAAGAGATTGACCGTGTTGTTCACGAAGCGTGTATTGAACGGGAGTGCTATCCGAGCCCGCTGAACTATCACAACTTCCCTAATAGCTGCTGTACCTCTGTCAATGAGGTTATCTGCCACGGCATACCTGATTTACGTCCTTTAGAGGTATATTTCACTATTTTGTTTGATATTATATGACAGAGCTGGGCACATAATAAGGGACTTATTATACTTATTCAGCTCCATTCAGCTATTGCCAACACAAAACCCTAGTATTGCATCCATCCAGACAGGAAAGGCTGAAGGCATGCATACGCATCTCCTTACTAGAATAGTGTTTTCTATGGACGAAAGCTGAATGCAGCTAAATAAGTGTATTTAGTCACTTCATAATACTTTTATTACCATCCTGCAATTGCTATCATTTCCAATTGTTAATGCATAGCTTATTTTGCAATAGCATCTTGAGCCCAATAATCTCTATGATAGGATGTACTCAATACATCATACACTTTAGTGACAATAACTTGTTTAAAAATTCAAGTCATGTTCTAGAACATTTGCATATAACTACATAATTGTTATGAGATTATTGACCTCAGAACAGCTTGGCCTTTTTTTGTTTTGTGCAAATCTTGTATGATATACATTTTTTTATCTCTGAAATTATAGAACAGTTATTCCTGTATTACTAAGATAAGATCAATTATTCATATGATAAAGGTGTGCTAAATAAATAAATAAACACTGTTTTATTTTACAGGACGGTGACATTTGCAATGTAGATGTAACAGTCTATCACCGGGAGTTCCACGGTGATCTCAATGAGACATTCTTTGTTGGTAACGTACCAGAATCCACCCGGAAGCTTGTTCAAGTTACGTATGAATGCTTATCAAAAGCAATTGAGATTGTAAAGCCGGGTGAGAAGTACCGGGAAATTGGCAATGTTATCCAGAAGCATGCTCAGGCTAATGGGTTCAGTGTTGTACGGTCTTACTGCGGACATGGAATACATAGGCTGTTCCACACCACACCCAATGTGCCACATTATGCCAGTAAGTATTTCATAATTTAAGTATTTATTTCAATCAAACCATTTAAAGACACCTGAATTGTGAAGGAGTTAGTTAGTTAAAAAATTGAAGCCAGATAAACATTCCAAGGTTTTGTCTAAACATGGTTTCCTATGGTGCACAATTTGTACCCAAGTCAAAGGCCTGTTTAAGCCTATTTTAAGGGGCAAGTCCAATACTTAGTTTTAGATTTTGAACATAATTTCAACAGAGCATGTGATAAGTATTTTGAATAATTAGATGCTGCAGTTTTCCATTGGTTTCTAGCCGAAAATCATATTTTATCAACATACAACCTATTAGTATTGCCATAAACATCAGAATTGGACAGTCTACCTTAGTGCATGTGCCAGACACAAAGTAAGAGAGAAACTTGTTATCTTTCAGAAAATAAAGCAATTGGAGTGATGAAGCCAGGGCACTGCTTCACTATTGAGCCAATGATCAACGAAGGAAGCTGGCGCGACGAGCAGTGGCCGGACCGCTGGACCGCCGTCACTGCTGATGGCACCCGCTCTGCACAAGTATGTACTCTTTACTGATATCAGGGTGCAACTAGACAGCTATGATCATTATCGACAGTCGCCTTAAAATATGTACTTTTAATATTTATGTTCTTAATTTTGTTTAATTAAATTTTGAGAATATACCTGAATTAGGAGTGGAGGGAGGCCTTTGCCCAAGAGTGGGATAGAATAGACTAACGAAAAACAAAATACCTGGGTTGCTGTGCCCTATAAAGCACAGCAACCCAGGGCCAACAACCCTGCAACCCTATGCTGGATTTATAAATATACTTACTTTAAACCTCATGTAACCAATTTTTATCTTAGTGTGTTATTTTATCTTCTCATTGAAATTGAAATTTATATTCAGGACTTTTTGAAACATTACTTTTTATTTTCCAGTTCGAACAAACATTGCTGGTTACGGAGACAGGATGCGACATACTCACAAAACGTGCTGCTGGCCGGCCGTGGTTCATGGACCAATTGGACAAGCTCAATGAGCTGTCCTAGGGACCACACTCCTGCTCATCCACTGAGGTGAACATTAATATAATAAAAATAATCTGAAAACGCCTAAGGCAGGCCTTTTCAAAAATAAACATGAACATTTTGGACTATGAGTTGTAACTAGATTTCTTTTTTCTGAATAAAGACTGTTGTTTTTATAAATTTCAAAATGAGCTTTACAATGGAATGTTTTGATGATTTGTTGATTTGTTCATGTGAAAATCCTTAAGTTATCAAATTGTCCAGTACACTCAAATTATAATGGTTTGTTACAGATGAACTAATAAGTATTACTATAGTCATTTTCATACATTTATATACGTAGCTACAGTTTCGTGTGTATATCATTGATGTTATGTGCAATATACTTCGTATTCCATCTCAGTGGAAGCATAAAGTAGGATAGATCAAAACAACTAGGTGGAAACTAAAGAATTGTAGTTTTTTATTGAAATTGTTTTGGAATTTGAGACATGATACATTTTTTTTCCACTTGTAAGAGTACAAGACATGATTGTCATCATTTTAAGAATATTCTCAGGATACGCACATTAATCCCTCATTTGTAAGGCAAGCTGTTTCAGTTTGGTTAACAATAAAAGTTCTATTGTCTCGTTTTGTGTTCTTCCAAGTAATAAAAGAATTTCATCAAAATCGAATTCAACTTGAGACTATGACTGTATGTACTAAGCGTTTCCTGACTTAAATGTATTGTTCTGTACAATACTCTATGCGGTTTATGGGTACAATCTATTAGAATGATGCAATCATCATGATACTCAGCCGACTTAACCCACTGCTGGGTATATGCCTCTCTTTTTGTGCCAATCTTGTGGTATTGTCAGCTAGGTTCCACCTGTGATGACACAATGCCTTAGTAATTTGTCTTGCATTCAAGGAAGGTATCATAAAAATACCATTATTTAGGGAAAGAAACGGCGCTATACATGACAGGTATCACTATCCCTTTTTCGCATCAGAAGCATTTATATCACCATTCATGGAGGTGGAGGCTACTGTAGCTGTCGCAAAACATACACACAGATTATGTGCCTATGTTAACTGACCTAGCTATGACTGATATTTAAAAAGTGCACTTATTGTACACCTTCTAAGGGTCATTTTTAAAGAATTGGTCACAAAAATATAGGACAGCTATCTTAAGCATGTTTCAAATGCTAAGACTCCATTATGAAATGGGGGTTTTGCTGGATTATTTTGTACTAGGCTATTCATCCAAGGTTTCCTCTATTTTGACTAGGTATTTGTGAGTGAAGTAATGCATCAAGATAAATTTATTAAATTCCTTATCATACAACCCTGATATTGTTATGTTGTTAAGCTATGAACCGTCATGAACTCAATTGTATTTTTTTTTTGTATGAAATCCTCCATAAAAAAAAAACTTGACTAGACTTTACCTTCGTCGGTACAAAGTTCAAAATCCAATAAATGGCTCAAAAGTTTAAGCTTGACTAAAGTTAAAACTTGTTTTTGTTATAAGACAGATAAGGTTTCCATAGAAAATAATCCTTAATTTGATTTGGGGTTGCCAACAAGGCAAGTTATTATCAACACATTCTTATCGCCAAAAAAAAATATAAATACCATTCTTCTAAATTAAATGTTATTGTAATTAGGTCTTAGAGTGGTCCTTGAGAGACCTCAAGTAATATTTTAAGGGTGATACTTTATACTGTTTCGAACTTCAACATAGTGCAATTATTATTTTGCATATTTTTTTCTATACTTTTTTTGTACCTGTCTACTTATTCGTATATAATTTACGACCAGAAATGGACGAGAAACGTCGTTAAACCAAAATACAATAAAATTTGTAAAGAATTGAATTTTGTAAATTGTAATAGCAATACGAAAATAAATAAATAAATAAATGTAAAGTTATATTGTTTTTATTTTAATAACAATTTGGCATTTATATCAATAAATAACAATTATCCTAAATGCACTTAGCTTAAACATTGCCCCACTTAATATAAACTCGGAGTAAAGTTGAACCAGTAATAGCTTCATTTTAACAATTAATTGTTCGGAGTTTAAGTTTGGTTTAGTTTTACCTACTTCTGGCTTATTAATATGGGAGTTTGGGTTCATTTCTTCACTTTAACAGCAAACACTATCGAGGTTAAACTATTGAATATCTACTATACCCTAATTATTATCTTTACTTGATTGATTTTTTGCAATGTAAATATAAAAAAATAAGCTTTAACATATTAACAAGAAATGTAAATAAAGCTTGAACCGACAAATCAATTTGCAATACGCTGAATTTTATCTTATTGAGTGGAGAATGCTCGAAAAAGTGAAGAAATACCTCCTTTTATATCTTATGATTATCAACTACTTACTATCTATAACTACTTATTTGAGGAAAAAAATGCATATTTACAGGAATTCGAAGATAAAATAATTTATGATAAAAATCAATCATGCTTGCTTATGTTACTAATCTTATTAGGTATGCTTGTAAAATCTATAGAAATTTACACAAATCTGTTCACAGAAGTTAGTAATAAAATATATCCAGTATATTTATTACTAGCTCGGGTCAACACCTACGATTTTCTTCTCAGTCAAAAATCAAACTATAAATTAGTTAGCAAACACAGACATTTTAAACAAGCTTAATTTTTTTTGTCATTTGTGTCAATGACCCCTGATAGGTTCCAGGTAATAAAAAAAATTGTTTATGGATAACGTTTATGGTCAACGCTTGTAACAAAAGCCGTTACAGCAACAGCTCGGGCGACACCGCCTCAAAACATTCAACCGTTAACTACCAACGCGTCGCCCGCGTGCTGTCACCTCTATCTTGTCAATATAAATTACATTTTAACGCCTATTGTGTCTAACTTGAATGGCAAATTATTTGCTGTGTCGGAGCCGTGCAGTTGTAACATGCGTTGACCAGTAAGCACCATTTCTAAATGAATCGCACAACACAATCACCTACTTATTTCTTTACAAATATTGACATCCTCAACAGCAATAAAAAGTGGTGAACCGACGATAGTAAATTAATTGGGTAGTTGACACCACCAAACCATTGAAATACTTTTTATGAGCTGAACGATCCCCCTTCGATTTTTAATGGTGCCAACTACCCAATGGACCACCATCGTGTAACATGAATTATACGGTCTACCAAACAAAAATATTAACCTTACAAGTCTTCATAATCTTCAAAAATTAATTCACCGTAGTAGTCATTCTTCTCTTTTAGCTTGAGCCCAAACTGTGTGACCTGATTGGTGTCGACTCCCTGAGTTTTGTCGGCAGACTTTATAGTAGCTGCCTTCCAATTGTCCACTGCATCTTTCCTGGTTACAGCGTCCTTGACTTGCTTCAGACTCGACAGCTTTGATACTATTGCATCTTTCTGAAAGTGAATAAGTGAAATAGTCTAGTGTTTTAAAATGGCAGAATTTCTTAGATAAAAATATTATGCTGCAGAACTTTTGTCTCCAGGCATGTGGGCTATTCTGATTTTAATCAATTGAGTCGATAATTCAAAAAATCTTTGAAGAAGCAGCATCGATTTGGTACAAACCTTGTTATTTAGATTGCGGAAATATTAATCACTAACCTGTTTTGGACTGTCAACATAACTAGCGTATATCCTTAGAATAGGTTCCCCAGTTTTGTCATCAAACGTTAACTTGCTCTTTGGTGGAATCTTTGCCTTCACTACAGCCACCTGTGATAATGTGTTCGCTGAATTGACGATGTTTTTAGTGTCTGCTACAGCGAATAGTCTAATTGGAGCCCTTCGAGATATCAAACTTGCTTTTTCTTTATTGAAATCTTGATCTTCAGTAATGGTTGCTTCTACGATTTGTCCCGCATACACAGCCCCTTCTTGATTTACTTTGGGCTGTTTATCATCGCGCACTAACGTATAAGCTACGTTTACCGAATCTGTTGATTTTGTGAATGGAACGCCTCGAAGTGGTTTCAGTTCAGTTACTGTTTTATTCTCAGGATTTTCTTCGTTTTGAACAAAATATGCCTTCATATCTGAGCTGATGGTCGTTGTAGTTATATTTTCAGGTGGCTTATAGACTGGTGAGTTATCTACTTGGGCTAGTGCTGCTGCAGCTCTAACGTCGTTAATGGCAGAGTAAAACCCATTTGCAATAACATTACCCACGCTCTGTCCGATCTGTGCGTAGTAAATAGGAGCTGTTGTATTTTGTTCTGTGCTACTTTCAATTATGTACTTCACCGTCGTCGTCGGTGGCTCTGTTGCAGCCGGTACTAGTTCTATTGTAATATTTTCTGGTTCAGGAGGCGGAGTCTCTTGCTCCTGTTTCTCGGTTGTGTTTGTAGCAACGAACGGTTGAGGAACTAAAGTCACAACAGTACTTTCCTGTGCCTCTCTTTGCACCACAGTCTTTGGCTCATTCTGCTGTGGTGGTGTGTCTAACTGTTCATTTTCAAGAAGAATCAGTTGATGATGATGTTCTTGCGGGTGAATGACTTGCGTGTGAACTACTTGAGGATGCATTATTTGCGGATGAACCACTTGTGCATGTATATGTGAAGCTTCCGGCTGCAAATGGACTTGATTTGGGGCTTCAGCTGCGTACGGAATAAACTCCACGGATGGGAAACGCTGCAGAAGTTGGCTTTGAAGTTTTTGTAAGAACAATGGGTCTTGTTGGTATAAGGCGTTCGGTGGTATAAATAAGCCGTCGGCTCCTGTGTTTATTAAGTCTTGCTGCGTTGGTAAGGCACTCTGTAAAAATAGATGATGCCCAATTTTGGAAAAATATTTGTTTGTTTGTATTCATAATTTTGGTTTCTAGCGAAGCTCTGTGTTTTCACGACTTTTATGATGACAAGAGGTTATTTTATTAACGTGATGTGTGTAAGATGAAGCGAAGTAAAATTGGTTGAAATCAATATTATTTAGCTCTATTAGCCCAACCTTTACCTGCAGTGGATAGTGTTGCTGCGCAGCTTGTTGTTGTTGTTGTTGTTGTTGTATGGCTTGATGCTGTAAGGCTTGATGTTGATTGATGCTAATAGCTGGCAACGAATATTCAGCTGCCAGTTGTAAAGCCGCTCCGTTTCTGATCAGTGTTTGCAGCTCTGGCGTTGAGAAGGACTGGAAGAAATAAAAAAAGTTTGCGTTTGGTAATTGTGCTTCAGTCAGTGTCAATTAAAATCACTTTTTTTATACTCACTGTAGCTTTGGAAAATCCTATAGGCGATTCTATTTTGGCCACCCTGTATTCACTCTCCGGATATTTTTCTGTTACTTCGTAAGTCGGTCTAGGCTGAAATGTAGGTCGATAAATAATGTTTATCGATATTGGGTTAGTGATATATTACTTTTGGTTTCTGAACCGCACTTTATATTATTGCTTCCAAATTGTTTAACTTAATTCACAATTTTTACCAAAAAATTACTGTCTAATGAACTGAGGATAAGTATAACGGAACCTTCCAATTTGGAGGCCCTCAGGCCTAACGCTTCGTCATGGACCAGCAACACCCAACCACTTCTGAATGTGGTACCTTTGGAAGTGGCGATAACATCATACTTCACTTTATTTAGAAGTCAGGGTGGGTTGGACTTGAACGGTCTACAGTTCATAAGCAAAGTTGTACTTTTTTACTTTTTGTTAATGCATCTGAACAAGAAACCAAGTGACCAAATCATGTCTATATCAAACTCTTACCAGTTCCGAAGCAGGATTGTCAGAGGATTCTATGACAACGATGGGCTTCTCAGACAGACTCAGGTTGGGTGCTGGTATCGTGTGGATTGCACCTGATGGTCAAACAGACCTAAACCAAAATGCTTGCGACCACAGCAATGGTTACGCCACAATTCATACAAAATCATTATTTTCCTCTTGACTAAACATGAGTTTGTGATTTTGAAATCATGTGACATAATTTCTTGCCGTGGACGAATTGCTTTAAAATATTTTTGTGTGTTTAGTGCACGAGGTTGAAATAAAAACCAATCTGTACACTAGTATTGCAAGACTTTCTTCTCGAGGAGAATAAATCTAAGGATACTTCACAAAAAACCGCACAACCGGCAAGCAAGGACCATCTACTTAGACGGTCTTCTTTCAGCTAGAATATTTGTTTTTTTTTTATAAGAAAAGAAAATTGCATTTCAATTTCCATAAGAAAATCGCGACTTATATGAGAAAATCATGAAACTACAAGCAATAGTACCTACCTACATCATGCACACAATTAAAAAGAACATTATCCCCAAATCAGTTTCAGTAAGTCTAAGCAAGAGACCCTTATCCCGAAGTAGAGTAAGTATAAGTATAGCAAGTACAGTGCAGTGCACGCTAGCTAGTCAACCTGTACCACCGTCAGTGTGCACCACGGGCGCGGAGGAGGCTGTCTTCACGAACTCGTACTCCGGGGTGACGGGCGACGGGGGCAGACGGCCGGTGGTCTTCCACGGCCCTCCCGCGAACATGTTGCGGGTCGCTGACGGAGCGTAGTGCTTTACTGCGTATCTGGAAGATCATGAGGTTGATGGTGCACTAAAAAGACATCTTAAGATCTTGGGAAGGTGTGATAGTAGGTATACAAATTTAACATTTCGTCAGATTTCTCGAATGATAATGGTTTAATGGATGTCGTATTCTCGAGTAGATGACGAAGTAGGTATCTAACAACGCTCAAGAACATTCATAGGTAGGTACAGGTAGCGATCTGGCACTACAATAAATTATGCTTATCTACCTGAGATTCAATCATATTAAAATATTCCCCATATTTAGCCATTAATTATACCGCAGGCCCTATTCAGGTCTAAGCGACTAATCTTCTATAATAATTTTCTTGCAGATACAGTAGGTACTCAAGAGCTGACCATGTAAGGAAAACAGGCCTATCACAATATTAATCTCCTCATTTGTCAACTCTTACAAGAAAGTATGTCTTCCCTTTTAAAAAGCATCCTACTTTTCTAAGGCTTTTAAACTGAAACCATGAATTCACTATTCTGGACTGAGTATCAGACAACAAGATGTTTTTAATAGGAAAACCAAACTGAAAAAGATAAGGTAAAAGATATGGAGGTTTTTAATACTTTTCAACTTAGTAAAAATTCGCTGTTATTCCTTCTGTATCGTCCTTAGCGGCTGGTTTTTTGCCCTTATTTTAGGTCAACAAATATCGTTATTACCATTAGGGTCGACTACAAAAGTAAAAGGCCAATTTTTCAAACTTGATCTGCCGAAAAAAGGGGAAAAAAAAACAAAATTTTCCTGAAAAAAATCCACTTGTTCTGAAGTCAGAATAGTGTTCTAAATGCACAATAAAGTTTAAAGATATATGTCCCTTACACCTTGTATAATTTCTAAGGCAAGTTTGCTAAAATCCGAATTCATTCTATTACCTTTGAGGGGGTTTCCTATACAGCACATAAGGTGCTCGGTGCGATGCCGCCTGGACGAGTCTAGTGTGGGTCCATGGCCTCTGCAAGTTCACTCCCGGCCTGAACGGCGTGGCAGGTCGCAGTCTGTTGACTGAAGACATGCGGCTGATGTACACCGCTTGTGTTAACGTGAAGATCGTCAGGTAGATTATGTAGACCTGTAGATTAGAAAATCAGTTCAAGAGTTCAGTTAGAATGTTGCTAACCTAGGCAGGAGGTACCCTTTAAAGTGGTGGAGAGCTAATTTAGTATGTTCTCTAAAAAGTCATTAGGTATACATCAAACTGTAGAATGCCAAAATATCATCTTGGTTTGCTTAACCAAGACGAACGTTAGTTTTCCGAATGATCTAGATGTGAGAATATTGTAAAACATTTATGTAACAAGAGCAGATAATATGGAGTTTCTTGCCCATTCTTCGCCATACATTTTGGAAGGGGTAACTAGATTCGATTATTTTTATTATTGTAAATGACATTCAGAAGAGTATTTTTATTGAAATAAATGATTTGACTTTCACTTTATTTGCATTCCATAATGTGCATAAAAGATGTTACATAAGAGTACCTGTTAAAGGTCTGATAAAAGTAAATAATTTGACTTTGTACAAAATTAGAGAAAATGAGGCACACGCCCACAATACGGTGCCACACACGTTAGTACATAAATATACGCAATTACTCAGTTACAAGCGACGAGGCGACATTCCGTATATGTAAGGCACCGGGGAAAGATGTCCGGCGGCCGGGCCGGTTACTTACACGACGTGAAAATTGTTCCCAGTAAACGTTTACTCGGTAAGTGGCGGTGTGGCGGTTAAATAAAAGATATGTTGACATTCACTTTATAGTAACGGGTAAATTTATGTTTAGTACACGTACATACGCAGAATTAAATCTTGTTAGATATCGGAGGACCGCCATCGAACAATTACTCTGGTAACTTGGTTCAATACTGCTCCTTTGAACTCGTAGTTACAAGCTCGACTGTTGAGCGTGGAGTCCTGAGCTCCGATTCCCATTCATTTATTTAAACTTTATGCAAAGGCGGACTTAATGCCCATTCGGTTAGGTATTGGATTTTCTAGGAGAGAAAAGAAATGCCAAGAAATGACAAGTGGTGACAGAAAACAAAATGAAAGACATGTTGAGTTGCTCAAAAAATCCTTCCAAGCTTTAGAATTTTCACCAATATAATAATAATTATGTTTGTTAAACAACTACACATGGGACCCATATTACATGGGACCTAAATATACCGGCGAACTGTGGGTGTACATTGGTACACCTCTGCCTAACCCTTCGGGGAATACAGGCGTGATGGTATATTATATTATTTGTTAAACAAATCAGTCTAAGCACGGATAGGTATGAGTCGGTTTTATAGGAAACTAGCTTTTACCCGCGACGTCGTCCGCGTGGATTAATAGTTCCCGTTCCCGGGGGATTTCCGGGATGAAAACTATCCTATGTCCTTTCTCGGGTCCCAGACTATCTGTACCAAATTTCATTGAAATCGGTTCAGTGGTTTAGGCGTGAAGAAGAGACAAACAGACAGACAGAGTTACTTTCGCATTTATAATATTAGTACGGATTATTAAGAAAATTGCAATTTAACATGGTCATTAGCGGTCTGTAGTTAAGTACTATGTATACGTACCTACTAAGTACCTACCTAAAAAACATAATATTTTTCTGAAGTGTTCAAGTTTCCCAGGCATAATGTATGCAATCGCTTCACCTGCAGTTATCAACGTGCTCGCATATCTCTGCGACGTGCACAAAATGTTTGCAGTGAAACTGACACGCCTCGATGCGCGCGAAAACGAGCGATATTTATATTTTAATATGAAACTGAAAGATTTTTAGTTAGACGTGTACCTATAGTAATTAAGTTTGATAATATATTACGATGAAAATAGTAACTAATATCACTAGATTGGGTACGATGCCAATATTATTTAGGAGTGGTTTGTGTGTCAATTGCATCGTGGTTAAACCTAACCACCCTAAGTGCACAAGGAGTTAAAGCGTGGACCATAGCATAGGTACCTTTACTAAAGCAGTAGCTTTTAAATTGACAAATAAAATTGGTAAACTAATTAACTTTGACCTTGAATATCTCAAGAAGGAAGGTTGAAAAGAACGAAGGTGGCCACCCAGGGATGGTCCAGGTAGCAAAATTAATGGCAATGCATAGGTACCTAATTAGCTTTAGGCTTCGTTATGTTTTTTTTAAATATTATACGATATTCAGAAGATGAATGTTAGTACTCAGTGCGTTTTAAAATAGAGCTATGATTAGAATATAATAATTTATTTTGCCAGAAACATGGTTACAGGGTGTTATAAAGACTAATATATGTATGGTATATTGTACAAGTCCAGTATGCCTCACCGTATAATCAGTGTGCAGAACTACACAATACAAAAAATTATTATATGAGAAATTAATTATTGTAAAATTCAGATCATTATTGTTGGTTCGATTGGTTGAAGACAAGCCTGAAAAGTATCACCCCAAATTACCATAGGCCATGCATATTTATTTGCAGGTAAGGCTGTCTACGTTTCCATTTAACAAAACAACGCATTAACATCTTTAATTGTTCGCAATAATTACTGAAAAAATAACTAACGACAACATTAGGAATCCGGCAAACGTCTAAAGCGAACGAAAAAAGAGCATTATTCATAATTCTCTTAGGAAAATTCGCGTAAAAAAGTCCTCAAGCGTGACATCACGCAATATGTGATCGTTAATAGAATTGTATTACTTATTGCATCATTAGTGCTTGTGTAGGTAGCTCATTTTCCTAGTTACTAAATCATTGCGAATTTCATCAACAACAATGATTTAGTAATTAGGAAAATAAAAATAACCCTCAAACAGTAAGAAACAACAAAAAAAAAACACCTATTTTACGCCAGTAGGAAGGGAGTCATCATTAAATGTTGCCGTGTTTTCCCTAATCTTGGTTTCAGATTATAGGTAAACAGAAGACCAATTAGGGTCCCGCACGAAAAAATAATAAAACCCCGTTATAACCGACATTCACGCAAACGAAGTCGCAATCATAAGTAAAAAAATGAAATTAATTAATGTAAATAAATGATTTTGACTTAGGTATTACCTACATAGTTAGTAAGTCAAAGTCATTTATTACAATTACGCCATTAAAAGGCACTTTTAAACATTATATACAAGACAAACAAAGAGTTTCTCAATCCAAATGATAGTTTTGTATGGAGAAGAATGAGAAAGAAACTTCACAAATGCTCTTATAGGATCAATGTTGTACAATATATTTTATAAACAGCTCAACATAAAAGCCTGCAAAACACAAACTTCTTATAAATGAACCGCTAGAATGGTCCCGGACCCGGACGGAAACATACCCTGTTATGAGACCGGTTTCAGCTACATTGTCGTAATGTTTAGAACACGATCTAAGTCTATAAATACTAACAGGGAAGGGCGCACAAAGGTGGTTTAACAGCTAGATTTATTTTATAAACAGCATTCCGAAAGCAATGTAATAACATTAGAAATTGAGATACACGACGTGTAATTACAAACGAGAAAAACATACTCATAGGAAACAGGAAAACATTTGGGAAATAATAAAAGATCATTCGTTTTTCGTTTGAACAATCATTAACTTTATTTTTAAGTTGCTTCTATTATAGAAAACAGGAAAGAAACGATAAATAAAAAACGTTTTTGTTTATCGTTTCAACAATCATCTAATTATCAGTTTTCTTTTATTTTATTAAAATAATAATTCTATTTTGTTTTAGTCTATTTTGTTAACGTATTTTTTTAAATAATTGATTACTTTTAGCGGACAATGGCACCTGTTTACTTACTAATGAGTTTAAAATAATATTATTTAGGTGTTTCATAATTTGTTTGTTTATTTGGGCGCGCTATTCTCCGAAACTACTTGCCCGGATCTAAATATTCTTTTACTGAAGAAAGCTACGTAATCCCCGATATTTTATTATCATAAAATACCGTAAGAAAATTTACGCGTATAAAGTCGCATAACATAAACAAAAGCTGGTGTAATATACAGGGATCGAGGAATTTTAGTAAATATTATACTCGTAGTACCTAACTGTAATTTTTAAATCTTGTTTTTAACATTGCATAATATGATATGTTAAACGACTGCCCCAAAAAAAGAGTGTTATTTTCCTAATATTATTAGCTTGACTAGATAATTGTAGTTGTAGTCTTTTGTGGGGTTCTCATGTGGGATGGGGAGATTACAGACATTTTCATGCATTAACCGTTGGGTTATTGCTTCTAAATACCTACCTAACTTAGCAGACGATAGTTAACATCAATCACGTCTCAAATGCCAAGATCTCCAGGAAATCCTAGTTGTACCAGCTTCCTATGATTATCTCAGCATAATGTTGGGTCGTGAATTTTCCAATCTATCATTTTGTTCGATGCTTTCTCTATAATGGGTAAATTACACGTTTTGTGGGTTAAATAAAAGAGAGTGTTGGCACGTTGGGGTCACTGTTGTACGGTGTTTTATTGGGCATTAATTCACAGGTGTAATGTTATAAAAGGTAAAATTGTCTGTAGACAAATGGCACCTTCTAATCGGCGAATTAAAAACATTTAAGCGCAATCGTTTCTCACATATCTAAACTTGTAAATACAGAATCTATTGCCAGCGTATTATTGTCCCACTGGGCAATACCTCTTCTCCTACAGACCTGTCACGAGCATTGATCACCACGATTGCTCAAGGTGATCTTAAAATAATGCGCCCGCCTGTCATGAATGAGGTTGTGAGTTCGATACTGGGCAAGTAACAACGTAACTTTCTTAGTTTATTTTGGACATCACTGACATCGGCGAAAGAACATATCATGAGAAAAGTTAGACTTTCAATAGGCTGTTATTATTCTTTACTGTTTTAACTGGTTGAACTTACAACTATAATTTTAATTTTACTGCAAATAAATAGGTATTAAGACAAATACATGGCTCCTGCAACTGAGGTGCAGTGACGTGCAGTAAATAAAGCAGAACGATAACGGTGAGCAGTGTACCTACACAGTCTAATAGCCACGGAGCCGCTACACACGGAGAAAAGTAGCCAATGTTATCATTATATTATATCTAAGTGTTGGTCAGCACATGGGAGTATGTAAATAACGGGGGTAATGAGAATAATTGGAGGTGTCATGAAAATTATATGTATATAGATGCAGCAGGATTTGTCAAAGTCGCACGGTTTTCTGTTATGATTATGGGAGATTTTTTGTCATGATTATATCTATATCAGCGATGCATCATTTTCATTTTGTGAGTTGCTAATTGATCAATCACTTTCTTTTTTGACTTGTGATAATTTTGAAGCAGGATTTTCCCAAAATAATGACAACCATACACTACAAAAACAAAAAAATCACAACCCACAATCATAAACCACAACAACGCTAACCAACAAACAACTTGCAATATTATCTGTAAGTAGGTAACACTTACCTACAATACCAGTAAAATTTTTGAGAAAAACAATAAGCTGTTATTATGACGAAATACGTTGTTCATGAAAAAATTGTTGAAATTTCATCGATAATTAAATTAGGTACTTAGACAAAAAAAAAGTTTGCTTATTCAAAAAAAATGTTCACGGCAAAAAGCTACAAGCCTGGTATCACTGAGGGTATTTTAATGGCTATAAGGTACAACTAATGGGTTTAATTAATTTACCGCGATGAAGGTAATTGATGTCGCCATTACCTGTGGGAACCATCACCTCGCGTATCTCTCCTTTCCCTCAATTAAGTTTTTAAGCTCATGCGCGATTAGGTGATTTTCTTAATATCCTCTTGGTCAACGATATGTGCTTGAGCTTCTGTCTAGAACCTCATAAACTATTACCTAGGTAGTTTCATTTAATGTTGTTTAGACAAAGGCGACTTCTGTTTTTGGAAATCGTGAACCTAGTAGTAGTAGAGCTTTTTCTGAACGAGTTCGTCCCCGTACCTATTTCTCCCGCAAAACAGTGTTGCTGTGTTCCCGTTGTGTATTTAGGTGTCGGTGAATTTACTATTACATGAGGCATTTCAACTTTGCCTCTGTAATGGCAATTGCAGATGTCTATAGGCAGAGGTGACCACTTAATATCAGGTGGCGTTGGCTTGTTTGCCATCATGCCAAAGATGCTTAAAAAAGATCTAGGTGATCTGAGGCTTTTCAATTTTTTTCATTCTAATACGAGCACACACGATACGCTTTCTAAGGGGTAATTCTGATTTTTTTACAGAGCATTCGCATTCTGTCGCTTTCAATCTGTCACCTGTCAATTGCAATCTGCAAAAAATGCTTTTTTACTTATATTTTTGACGATAATTAACGCTGAGATGATAATAAATACGAAAATTGATTTTCGCTTCGCCGATGCCACATAGTAACAATTGGTTCTACGTATAACAATAAATAATAGATATTAACTTTAAATAACAAAAGTAAAAGCGACAAGCAATAACGTTCAGTTTGATGCGCGGATGACACCTAACATCCAATGCCGACTGTCATTACCGGCCGATGTGAAATCTGAACTGGTTAGTCCAGCCATAGTACTACTTCTTTCTAACGCTGTGTATGTACTTATGTGTTAAATTGTAAGGCGCAAGAGGAGATTACTGCTATCATATACTAACCACTAAAGTGGCAGCCTAGGTATGTTTGGTAGTCGAGTCTCATGTTGTCGCAAATAAAAGTAAAATTTTCCATCTTTTGGCTATGCAGCCAAAAGCCAGTAGTTTTGTCTTTTGGCAGTTATAGGTATAATGATACTTTGTAACTTTGTCTCAGGGTAACAGTTATAGTAAGCGAAGCTATAACACGTAGGGCTCGTTTCTAGGTAGACTAGGAGGAACAACAACAACGGTTAACAATACAATAGGTATGGACCTATTGTAATGTTAGCTCATGTCATTGGATCTAATGGTAGTTTCTAATACCCATGGATCCAATAATAGGCTAACCGCTTTTCCTTACTTTCCCGAGTAGGTATACTCATTCAATATAACATATAAAAATAACAATAACAACAATAAATATAATGTAATGACTCTTTTAGCCGTGTATTTAAAAAAATATCACCAAAATACAGTAATTTCAACATATTACCCAATAATTGCTGTTATTTAGCCATTATTTTTCTGATGCTCTACTAAATGAAGTACCTATAGATTCACTGGAAAAACAAACCCAACCCGCCAAGCGCGTTAAATCCGCGCGAAAATAAGTGCAGGCGTGGATTCTTAGCACGATAATCACAGATACCTCGTAGACACGCACTCGAAGGCCACAATCCGGCCTTGGTAATGAACCTGTCGATCCTGCTATCAGATTTATGCTAATACAGTTTCTCTTGCTCAGATATACATTGCATTTTAATTGACAGTTGTCATGCAGTGCTTGAAAGCTTGTGACCAGATCCTGAATTTGTTGGGAAGGGAAAATTGAGAATATTTATGATTTTCATTGTTAGGGATTTCACAATTTGCATTGTGCCCCACACAAGGAATTTCTCCTGTATCGTGGGTGCGCTTACAGACATAATTAAACTCACATACACAAACAGCCAGACCCAATCTGTTGGCCATGCACATATTTATTAAACGCGGGAATCGAACCCGCGACACGCAATTCAGCCACTGTGCCAACCGAGAGGAAGTCTATTTTGTGTTTGACTTTAAAAATGAAAGTGATCCGAATTTTGTTACCAATTAAATCAACGGTTTTATTTACACTTTGCTCTTTCCATTTCAAATTTCAAATTATTTTAACATAACAATTAAAATGATAGGTATAACTTAACTAGGTACTCATTACTCTCTAACATTTGAGATTTTTGTGAATTTAATTCGTTTGCCATATGGCGATAAAAACTTATTTACCGAAGCATCACCCTTATTTTGATTTATCCTAATATTTTGATGAAGAAGAAAAGAAATGTTTACTTCTAACAAAACTAAGTATAATTTAAGTACAAAAACAAACCTTCATAATATCGAAGATGATCACAGATCACACAAAACACTTCGGTCCGAGCGAACACTAACCGACGCAATTACAGTCACAAATCGTTTTCACTAACAAACGAAACCACAATTTTTTAACTTGCAACACTAGAACTCATTGGTGAACTGTTACAACAGCACTGGTCTGCTGTCCGTTGGTTGTGGAACGCGAAATAGGTCACCTCTAGACTATATACCCACCCCCACTAGCGATTACTTTGGCTTGGTATCTTGAACAGTTAGCATAACATTGTCGTAGTAAATTACTACGTATTTACTAGAACTGCTTCCTTTATCATAGCGTGTTTATAAGGACTAAGGTATTATAAGAATTCGTGAAAGAAAAGTTTTAATTCTTTCAAAGCAAGTTGGAAAATATTTTGTATATAATGCGTGTGTCAATCAGAAGGTTAAAACTATTTAAGAGTCGGTAAAAAGGAAAAAAGAGAACTTTGGTGTGGGGTGCTAGGTATGTACCTATTTTAATAATAATTAACGCTTTAATAAATTCAAATTCACCGGATAGAATCTACGATAATGTCCTATGGGGGCCTTATGTAACTACGAGTGATTTCAAATTATTCAAGTAGGTAAACTATTTTCATGCAATTTTAAAACAATTGCATTTTAAGTACCTATTATTTAAGGAAGACGCTGGATGCAGGCTGTTTTCAACCGGTCCTTTTGGAAATTTATGGGGGAGGATTTATGTCCAGCAGTGGACGTCATGCGGCTGATATAATGATGATGATTATTTAAGGTTTTATGACAGAAGATTTATTTATTTAAATTTCGAGCAACAAAAGGCGAATACATTCTTTGATCCTTTTTTTTTTGTTATTTAATAAAAGTTGCTTGTTACTTAAAACCCATGTTACCTCTGAAAAAATAGAAACATTTTCTGAAAACTATAGCTAGTTATCTAAATCTACCTCGTAATTTCTAGTGAAGTAATTTTTCATTCAGATAAATTTCACTAATGCAGTTAAGCTTCGTGTGGATATTAATGCGCTTTATGTCAAATTAAACAAGATCATTATCAGCAGGCGATACAACGATAAGGCGACACCTGATGCTTTATAATTACGATTTTGCGATTTAACACTTAAGTTATATTTTTTTACTGTGCGGAGAAATTAATGATGTACTATAAATAAGAGTGTAGGTAGGTACATTAGCCAAGTATTGACAAATTATATCATCCATGTATTAGAGAGTGCGTTGTTCACCGGCGCGGGCGCACGAGTCAGCGACTCCAGCGCACGCCAACTGGAAATCGTCGCCGTTGACCGGTGACAGCGACGCAGTATTTTCACACTAGTTTAAACTTGTTTTTACTTTGTTGTGAATATGCTGTTCAGGTTTAGGACTCTTTAACAGAACAGCGGTCAAAGCATGTAGCTGTCAATATAATGATGATGTTTGGTTTGATTCCGCCATAGTGATTTCAGATCAAAAACTCACCTGTATGAGTAACAGCCATGACAACGGCAGCTGCATCGTATCGAAAGTCGTTGGATTGCATGTAAACCGAAAATAAATAAATCAAATTATTATTTTTGGGTACATAACTATTTTGGATAATATTTGAACTCTAGCACAATAAATAGATACTTACACTCCCAAACTAAATATTCTTTAGGTAAATGCGCAAAAATTCAACCCACACGTACATTTTTTTCAAAACCAGCACACATGTATCGCGATAAAGCTCCAGCTGAATTCGCCTGTAAGTTGAGAAGTTTCAACTCATTTATATTCGGAGTCAATATAGTTGACTCCGAATGAGGAATAAGTCAGTTCGCTGTCAATGACAAACATTTTATTTTCACAGAATATGAAACTATCCACTAAGTTATCGTGTTCCTTTCTCTATTTAGATTATTTTTATTAGGTAGGTATGTGGTTTTTGCTACATGTATAATGAATACCTTTATTGTTTCTAATTTATTTTTACTATGTTTTCAATCAAGTTCCAAATAAACGTGATATTTCCTTTCTTTTTGGCAAAGGTGGAACAACGGATAAACAGCATAGTAGCACTAGTTGTTCAAGGAAATGTTATAAACCACTACTGTAATTAATGCTTCCCTTCGTCAAACGACTTTTACAATTTCCGCACAACTAGAAAAGTAATCTGATGTTAATGATTTGTGGCAGTGTTCGGAGTGGCAACCAGTCCGGAATTCGCGCGCCGTGTTCAAGTAAAAAAGGCGTTGATTAAAGCCTACGAGAGCCGTAGCTTGTGGTTATTTGTCACGTCGCTTCTGAATTTATTGCTCTATGCAAAGACATTTCCTCAATTATTATTAAATTTTCTACTATGCCGCCATTTAGGTAGAAATTCTGTGCTGCCGATATAAAAACGTTTATTTGTACACCAATTTTATTTCAATCTGGGCTGCGGGTTATTCTAAATAGATACCACGTCCCCGGAACGCAAAGAGCACAAGAAGAAAAATGAATGGGTTTTAGTCAGTATAAGACTGACACTTTTACCCAGGGCGAGAAAAGTTATTTGATAATTTCCCATACTAAAAAAAGGGCGGTTTTGTTTTCTACAAAACAGTTTATACGCATTCCATTTTTATACTGCCTCTCTGTCTTTTCTTTGAACTCCTCCACAAAACGTCAAGTGAGGTTAAGGTCAACAACCTCCTTTAATTGTCACTCCAGCACTTTAATCATTCTGAAAGTGAGCGTAATGAAGCCCGACGCACCAGGAAGGCGGGTGCTCAGTCATGGCGTAGCTTTATGTAAAGTTATGGTGTTTTATTTAATTTCTATGGTGTTCCTCTTCCGCCATTGCCATTGTAAAGGCGTTAAATGTTGATGAATTTATATCATGTTTATTTGTGTGTTTGAGTTTACATGGAACCTAAATATACCGGCGAACTGTGGGTGTATTGGTACACCTCTGCCTAACCCTTCGGGGAATACAGGCGTGATGGATGGAGTTTATATCATTTAAGATTTTTGCTGGTGTTGGAGCTAAAGGACTGCATAAGAGTCTTAATTGTTATTTTTTGCATTAGTTATTGGTGGTTGGGTAACCTATGTGTACTTATTATTAAAGTGCTGTTTGTTGTCCCTAAGTAAATAAATAAATAAATACGTAATAATGGAGCGAGAGGTACTCCATTATAATAATAATTACTTTTCTTAACAGTGCTGTAAGTTCATAGTGAAAGTAATAATAAATGGGGTGTGTAATAAATAATTTAAATTGTTAAGTAGTTGAAATCGTAAGTCAAATAGTACCTTATCTTAGTATTGTACCTTTCACTAAATAAAAAAAAATAGTCTTCCTAATGGATTCATGGACTATGGTGGGTAGAGGCTAGATGCTATTTGTTTTTTGCAGTAGCCAGCAATGCGTTTATCCTAGTTGTAGTTTCGAGGTTTATGGTATTATCAGTTTGTTTCATAACCATCGAAATTGTTATTGGTAAATTATAGAGAGTTTGTAAGTAGCGCCTTAAGCAACCGTAAAGCAAATGTATCCTTCTGTAATTTTGCTTTAAGTGTCCACCTCTTTATATTATTCTCATATTGTATATTATGGTAAAGTTAGTCTTTTCTATAAAGTTCATGAAGTAAAACATCTACTGTTAGAAAAGATATGTGAAATATCAGAAACAAGTATTTGAACCTTAATTATTTTCACTAAGCTCTATCTTTTATAACTGAAAACGAACTTAGAACGTCAATTATCTATATAAATGTTCTAGAGAAGTTCCTCATGAAATGATCATGGCAATATTGCTGATTATTGTATTGCAATATAGGTACAACATGACTTTTAATTCGTTATACAAAAATGCACAACACGATCAAAATGTATAGAACAGCTTATTTATTTTCATATTTCAGAGTAGGTCACGCAATAAAAGATGTATAACGAATTAAAAGTCATGTTGCTTAAGGTATTAACTTTTTGGAAAGTCGTTCTACTTATTTACAATTAAAACGAACAATTAAACAAAAAAACGATTAATTAATTGACACGAGACTATTTAGTGACTGACTGAGGTCTCCTGCAGTTTATCATAAACTTAATCTGCTACTAAAGGAAGTAAACCGCGACACCGCCGGTAAGCAGGTACCTATATTCGTGTTCATGGTTAATTTCCTCCATAATACCGGATGACTAAGTTCTATCAGAACAACGATCGCGGTGTAAGAGCACGCAACCAATTACCTGTAGTTCCTAGAAGATATTGATATCTACCTAGCTATTAATAACATTAGTGTTACTGGGAATTAGGACATGCGCATTAAGATCAGCCGATTTGCCAACCGACTTACGTACTAGATGTAACAGAATTTGTAGGAATACCTATATACATATGACTTACAGGCACGTTCTTAGTTGTGCAATTCTGTGAAAGTCTGTGTCGGTGTTGAGGTGAAGTGAGTGTGAGGTGAGATGTTTTCCCACTCGAAGCTACGGATCATAGCTCATCTCAAGCTCACTTTACCTCAATTCATCGAAGCAGATTCTTACAGAGTAGCACTTAACTATCATCTTTCTTCCAGGCGTTTGTATTTTGCTGTTATTATCGAAATTGTTGAGTAGGAATCTAGTCCAGAAGTGTCTTTGGCTTAACGTTAACTTTTGCCCTGCTGTAGTAGGTATCACAAAATGTATGTTTTAAAATAAATGTTATGTACCTCTAGGCTAGTAAATTTACATAAGTTATTAAGTATTTTACGTAGCTAGAGAGGTTGCTGCTGTTCTTCCTTCGGATATTCTTAATTTTAATTGAAAAAGTCTATTCATAATCTAGAATGGATATGGTTTAAAAGGTTACGTCAATCAACTACCTGCTTTATCGGTGCCATCTAATGTGAAAGGAGACTTACGTTGGACTCTCATCGTCTACACCTCTTCGGTGTTCATTCTTAGCCGGGAGTGCTGGATTGTCTCACACACGCCTGATAAAGCAAATGTTGTGAAATACCCCATTTTTTTAGGTAACCATCGCAAGGGCTTCTGTCATCTACATTATTTATGACTAGTCTACATTATTTATAATACAGTTGACACTGGCTTCAAGTTTTCCTTAACGAGTGAGAGCTGAAGAGCTGACTGTTTCTAATCGGTAACAAAGTGTTTATAACAACCAATTTGCACAATAGAAGGGTTTTTACCATACTAATTTAGTAATTTGATTTGACGCAGTATATCTCATCTAAGGATTGGGGAACTAATGTATGTAGGTAGACAATAAAATAAATTCATAATTATTATGTATCACACACCTTCATCATTTATTTACAAAAATAGTAAATTATGTTTATTACATTACATAGAACATAAATAGCATCTAAATATTACTTATTTGAGCATTATTTACAAAATAAATTTAAAACTTTCTACGTACTTATAGGTAACACCAATTCTTCAAATAAGTGGCTTAATAAATTAGATACAAAAGTTGTACTAGTAGGTACGAAAGTGTACATCATTTCCAAATGACCTAGTTTAAATATATACAATTATTATCTTACAGCTTATAAACTAGGAGGCAGCAAGTTCACTTCACGACTCTTTAAAAGGAATTAAATGAAGTAGAAACACACGCACGAGACGTGTGAGTAACTTCACAAATATCCACAAAAAAATACAATATCACTGAACTTTTTGATCGTCAAATCTCGAGCTATAAAGCGCTTTCGATCGACAAAAACGAGATTTTAGTATACACACATGTAGTTTAGGGCTGACTTTTCAGTCGTTGAATAAATGATGACAGTTTGACAGCTTTGATATAGAAAGAGTGTCAAACCGCAACATTTATTCTTCAGATAAAACTTGTCATTAGTCATAAAGTTAATTATGCTGTCTCCTGTTTAAACTCTCCCTACTAGGTAGATGACACCGCACTGAGCAGCCTGCCTGGGCTCATAGGTAGGAACATGAACAGACAGACGAAAAGATTGAGACACATCCCAGCTGTGTCATTCAATCTGTGTACCCAGACTAGCTGCTTAAGTGCGTTCATTTTATTATTAATTTATTTTATACAATTCACTCTTCGTAGGTACTAATAGTTCCGAAAATTTCCAAAAAGGCTATTTTAAAATGTGTGTTTTGAATTGGGTAACTATCACTCGGCGCCTGATTTGATTTAATTTGTTAACACGATTTTTGGCATTCCTCAGTAGAACATTTTCTCTTTCACATTTTCATCACTAAATCCTTTTACTTAATTATTACTTAAATAATGTACCATTCTCTCATTGCTTATAAAGAAACCTGGCTCTCAAAACCTATTTATGAAATTAAGCAGTCTTGGAAGACCAATTGCAAATTTTTCAAAAATCTTTTTGGCTTAGTAAAAATATGAGTTATGAAAGAAAATCAATAAACCTATAGTTGTTACCACCAAAACATTACTATGACTAATAATAATTAGTGATGGTAATAATGCTGCAGCTCCTCAGCATTGAGCAATGAATGCTGGACAGGGAAATCTGGAAAATAAAAATAGAACAAATTAACAATCTTATTGTCACTTGGTTTGTATTATTTGTATTTACAACTCAGTGTGTCTAAAATACATAATTTAGTAATACGTTTTTTTTATTAAATCTACTTTCTACATAGAGTGCTATGAATGTAATGTCAATATCTATCAAAACATGAAGAAGGCGTAAAGATGATTTATTATTATTATCTGTACAGGTACCCACATGGGTTTGTGTTCAATTTTCTTCAGAATAAATCCATATTAATGAATTGCATCGTAAATTCATATTTCACATTATGCTAAATCAAACGTTTATTACTTATGTGAAAATAGTTTCTTATGACTATTTTCACTAAGGTAATAACGTTACAACTAGTGTAGTGTTCTATCATTTGACTAAATAAAATAATATATTTTTTGACAGATATTGACTTATGGAAGTGGTTGTACGAAAAATTACTACATGCACATGAAATTATAATGTAAGGAGATAGTTAGTCCTGTAGTCGTGAAGTGTTGTTAAATGGTACAGTAGACTAGCCACTCATAGTCAAGAGGAGGTAGTCGCAGTCTATAGAGCGGACGAGTCAGTCATCGTCACATACCTTCAGTCAGTCAAGAGTCAGAGTTATCGCACTTGAACAATCTTGTTGCCTCGTAGATAGTATTTCACGTCTTGTCTTCTGTTCTGTTCTGTGGTTGTCTGTGGCTTTTCTGTGGTCGTGGATGTGGTGGATGTGGTGGTGGTGCTAGTGGTGGTGGTCAAGGGGTCGAGGAACTCCGCGGGGAGCACGCCAAGCTCATTGTCAGAAATGACAGGGGTGGGCAAGAAGGGGATCTGCCCTTTAACTAACATCTCCCGATATGCATCTAGATCGGCTAACTTGAACTCTTCAGAGGATCTTTTCTGCTGGTTCATGTAAGCTGTGACCTTTTTTAAGTTATTGTTGATTTTCTGTATTTTATCTGCCGTTAATCTGGAGCCTTGCTTTTTAATTGTGGGGGCGACTGAGCGCTTGGGTGCTGCGTAGTCGTAGCCGTGAGGGGGCGTTCTAGGGTCGTAATCAGGGTAATAGTCTGCGGCAGCAGGTTGCCCGTATGAGTTGACTGCTCCCCACGTCATGGGCTTGAAGGTTGGTATGGGCTGCGGAGGAGGGGGAGGTTGGTAGGACGCTGGTGCTGCAGGAGCGGTCGGTTCTTCGGCGTACGAGGTCGGGTACGCGGCGGGTGGGTACGGCACGCCGTACGAAGGGGCAGCGTACGAAGGAGCAGCATACGAAGGAGCAGCATACGAGGGAGCAGCGTGAGCAGGTTCAGTAAGAGAGGGGACGGTGGAAGAGAATGCGTTTTTGATAGCGCTGTAGACGGTGTGGAGAATAGAGGGGGGCGGGTCGAGTGGCGTGTGTCCGGTGTGCTCCGAGTGCGCTGTGTCCAGGGTCTCGCTCGGCGGGACTTCGCCCAGCGGGGTCAGTATGACGAGGCCGGCGTGGACGCCGTTCAGTTTATTCCGGCCTGTCTC
Organism: Caradrina clavipalpis; assembly: GCA_932526535.1. NCBI lineage: Eukaryota > Metazoa > Arthropoda > Insecta > Lepidoptera > Noctuidae > Caradrina > Caradrina clavipalpis. The sequence goes on from OW052096.1 coordinate 3,036,631, forward strand.
AAAAATGTGTCGGTCTTAGGTGATTTCTTGTTAGTGTTGATGGTCGTGTCATAATGATATTAGTATGATGTGCTATTCAAATAATAATACCTAACTACCAGCTGATTTTCATTATTCTGAAACTTCAACATTGCTTTAGTACTTAGCGGAATATTTTTGTTATGTTGAGTCATAAGCCTTTGTCATGTGTCCACATCTCGCTTTGAATTCACACAAAGCAATAGATGAAGCTTTCAGAATCAAATATTTCATAATTTTAGCTTCAATGCTGCATATTTGCTACTACTGCTATATTTGCGGCTACTTTTACGACTTAACTACTAAAACTACGTAACTAAGATCTTTTCAAACTACAACGAGATGTCGTCTCGCCAAGCTCAGTACAGAACCTACGTCATTTTGTACCTAATCGGTTGTAAAAGTGTGGTACATCTCGAGGAGGCTGTGGCGATTCGTGGTGTCCTAAAATGAACGCAATTTAATCAGATAATTAGGTCCAAATTCGTTGTTGATGCTGAAATAGCTGGTAATAACTAACTTAAAACTAAGTGGTAACATTTCTTTCTGTTATTTTCTTGGAATAAGACAAACTGCTTACTCTCCGCCGATGACTTTATTAGTTTCCATCATCACGATTCACCTTTCTTTTTTTTACGTTTTACAATTTGTTTAAGAATAGTGGTAGACCTTTATACTTTCAATCAAACAATAGTGTTGCGTGCTTTAAAGATATTAAGTTTATATCTGCGTGTTTGTGTTTAAATGTAGCATCAATTGGAAATAGCGTCATGGGTAATTGAGTCACGTTATTTGTTTAAACATAATAAGACAAAATAATAATAATATTTTTTAACAGAAATGCCGTTTTATTGTGTGGGAATATTAGCGGTATCTACTAGTTTAACCGTGATTTTTCAGGTTTACTCAAAGTATCAAATATATTATTAGTTGTTTTTTTTTTGGAATCTTTAGTTAACATGGAGCCGGGACAGATCTATTGGAAAGACACGAGTATAAAAACTATCAAGTGTCTAATACGATCAACTTGCCAACAATACCATATTTTGTTAAAATATTGTAAAAGTATTCGTTTCGTCTCCTATGCATGTGCGAGTGTGATACTTGTGTAGTTATGTACCTACTTGTATTTTAATTACGAATAACTGTAGATATAAGTACTTTCACTGCACAATTCTCAGAGGAAATACGTTATAATTATAAGGGACTTTCTCTGTTGTATCCTACAATGTATTGAATAATGGGCACAGTTTAATTAGCAATAAGTTTTGCCTACTTATTAAAACTAGGTAATTCTAATAATTGATATAATGTTTTAAAGAAAATAATAATTAACTTCTACACAGATGGACTTTGGGGTTCCACAAACTTGAATAAAAGTAGGTATGCTGTATTGTTACAACTCAATTCAAAACTGCAAGCTCCTATAGATCCAATATGTATTCTGAGCAGTAGATGGGGTTTTTGACTCATTTCATCGTATAAATACAAAGTGGAAGGGATATCGTCACAAGAACTTAATCCATGGTAATATGGATTAAGTTCATGATTGTAGACACCTCAGCGATAATTAATTTAGTCGGTTTTTAAAAAAGCCCTTGAGTGGACGTCCTGTGGCTGATATGATGACGATAATAAAACAGCTGTTCCACACAAAAATAAAGCACCTATGTGGTCAAAATGTATTAAACAGTTGTCATTTTCAAAATCGGCTAACAAATTAAAACTCTGGAAGATATAGATTCAAACTTTTTGAGAAAACAATCATTATATTAAACGTTGGGCTATCTTAGAATGATTACAAGAAAAAAATTACTGAGGGTCAAAGACTTCTGTTTTTGTACTTACACCAACAAAAGTTACATATGTACTTAATGGGTATTTTTACAAATTTCTTATTTAGTAGGACAATGCGAAACGGTACAATGCGTCGCTTTTTAAAATTAAATGCCGTTTCGTCGACTGGCTTATTATGACCATCGCAATTGAATGCGATCTTGATTGTCATTGTTTCTTCAATTGGAAGGAACCTTTCTACTTACGCCCAAATATTAATAATGTATCTCAGTCTACTGTTTTGATCCGCGATCTTTGACTGTTGACAGAGACAGAGACTGTTGAGACTGCAAAATTTCAGATTGCAATTGAGGTCATTCATCGAATAGCTCGAGACGAAATCAACAGCTACGTTAAATGTTAAACTCGAGGATAATGTCCCAAATTATTAGTACATAAGACATTAATTTAAGTTAAAATTGAACAACGTTAAACTGATTAATATTAGTTATTTGTGAATTTGTATGCTTATAAACATTGACGCACGTGTAAAGCTTAGCGTTAGGTATCATTCAGGTAAGTAGGAAATGGTCAAATTATAGTTATATTTTTACTAAGTACATATTGAAGAAACTTAAATGCAGTTTAAATATAGAACAGTGTCACGAGAAATCGTCTATTACAGGTTTACACAATATTTACAGGTTCCTAGATCATAGAGCTTGCGTTAAACCAAGTGTAGTTTACCGAATGAGTGTAATTACGTAAGTGTGCCGTATTTACGACATTGTAAGTATACTTCAGTAAAGTGTAACTTACACTTTGACAGTCATCTCTTCCTAATGATGTCGTAACCATAAGAGATGGCGTTCATGTGGAATAAACAACTGCAGTTAAGTAATACCAGTTGCTGCTTTCATCAAGTTTACTTTAGGACTTGATAATTTGTTAAATAACCCAAGAGAAAGAGAGAAGAAGAATGTTGAGGTTATATCTACATAGAGTCCAATAGATAACAGTAAAAATGACTTTAAGTTAAATTTCCTTAATAGTTTGAAATGTAACTTCGCGATCTAAGTGATCAATGGATGTTAATTATTCCTAGGTAGTGTAGAGATTTTAGAACTGTTAGCTTAATTTTAGTTGTTTATACATACTCCGCATAAGAGATAAACACGGTTTGAAACGGACTTTCAGCCTGGTACGAGGGCTGACAAATGCTTTTTAGTTGAATTCAAATAATAATTTAGTTAGATCAGTGTTTAACAAAATTATATTTAGGTACTTAATGTATTTGCTATAGATACGCTAAGCTGAAGAAGAAGTTTCTCATTTCCATAGAAACAGGTGCCTAAAAGTATCCTGATTCAAACCTTCTACAGTAGGTACAGGCAGCGTCGTCAACTGGTTATTTTTTTCAAACGAATTTTAATGCAAGACGTGTAACCAATTGATGACGTTGTCTGTTGGTTGTGCAAGTTTACAAACTGAAATAATTATTCTTACAAAAGCTCTCAAAAATCCTAATCGTCCCTCTCATTTCTTGTAATAAAAAATAAGCACAAGTAATACCAAGTCATACTCCATTTACTGTAAACAACGCACCAAATAATGATGACCAATTTAATTTCGCAATCCGAAATTTATATTGCACTTAAATGACGCAACATCTTACATCCGATGGGTTCAGTAACAATCCTAATAAAGTACTCAAAATAACGACATTTTTATCTGTCACTGCAGCGCCAATTGCACTTGGGTAAGGCTTATGCAATAACGAGACAAGAATAGTAATGCATTGGGATTTCTTTCCGAATTTCTTTGTTATTGAGAAGTCGTCCGTGACAGGATTTTTTGAAGAGCTTTTTTTTGTGTCAACTGTAATGAGCGTAATTTGTCATGTTGCAGTTTTTTTTTCTACAAAACTCATGCTACAAAGTGCATTGACAAAATGTTGCTTTTGTTTTACATCATCTTGAGATTGTTAGTGTTTGAACTCTTATTGTTGTTATGTTATGTCTGGGTAAATTGCATCAGATCACAAAATAACGAACCAGATTTTTTATTACAAATATATTTTAGTAACTTGTAAGCAAACATTGGTTCATACTTTTAGTTAGCTAAATGTTTCATTATTTTAATTGAAATATTGTATATTTTCCTCGTGGTAACCTCCCATGCGATAACAATTTACGTAGAAACAGATAATATTACCGTTAATATTAAAACTATCCTCATTATGTACGTCATATTGAAGGTGTTCATTTTTAAATGATAATTAAATAATAATAATATTAACAGCCTTGCAAATTAGCTCTCTCTAGAATGGGTAATTAGACTTATAATAAAATACACAAATTCTTGCATGAATAATTATTTTTGTACTAAAATGTTAACAATACGGAAATGCTTCTAGTTTTCTCTCATAAAACTTCTGTTCTCGAAAAAATAAATATGTATGAGCTTTACTACTACCACATAAGTACCTTAAATTTTTATTATAATTATCATATTACATAATATACTTTGTTAAATAGTATGACAGTCGAGATATTCGTCAATGTTATATGTTAAACTTTAGCTGCTTTCCCTGTTATGAGAACTGCTTAAAAATAATTGCTGAAACTTCTTACGTTATTTGATTACGACACCAAAAAACATACAATTACCTACCAAGCTGCTCAATTACCAAGAAACTATTTTTGTTCTGGAAAAAAGACTCGTTTCTATCTGATCAATAATGCAATTGGCTACTGCTGAAAAGTGGTTTTGGAAGTGATGAGTTGATTGCAGAGAGGTACTGAATAATGTCACACATGATCACATCCGCACGACGCGCGGTGTTCCCCTCTCACAATGTTGCTACTTTCATACGTGATGTGTGAAAGTGATGAGTGATTTGCGTCAACAGTCGATTATTGTAAAACGTGAAGCCCTACATGGGTCGAAAGTTGTACAGAATGTGGCAGGTCTAGTTGTGTGCTCTCGATCCGTGCGCCTGCGCCCGTGACCACGGAAGGTCGCTGACTTTGGGTATTTATAGCTATGCGTCTGTTTGTAGGTCTATGCAGTTAAAGTGTCAATGGCGAGGTCGTAGTTTGAATTAAAAATCGATTACATACAACATATATAGGACGTTTAATATTCATTTTATTTGTTTAAGTAATTGAAAATAAAAAAGAAAAGCCTAATTTCAATACAAAAGTATATATGGCAATTTTAAGGTCTTTTTTACAATCGCATAAGCACTTAATGCACTGTTGCTCACTTTTAAGTGCTCATATAAAATGCCTGATACATACATAATTATTATGACTACTTCATTTGTACTACTAATCTACTCATGCGTTTCATTTAAACCGATATTAGCTAAGTTATTTCAACACAACAACTAAAACATTAAAGGTAAGATAGGTACCAAATTACTTACATTTTTCATTTTTCTGTATAATTTGTCAAATAGGTAACGCAAGAACGTTTAGCGTTCTTTGTAACATCCTTTGAAGACAGTAACGTTTAACAAAAATGATAGATAGTCTGTCAAACGTTTATTTCGCCTATTTTTTTCTTTGCTTGCTATTGCATAATCTGTTTAGTCACCAAACAGCCGATTAGACGAAAACAGCTTAACTTTTGAGACGTTCAAATTAATGTTCTTTGAAAGGGGTTACGCAATAACTGCTTTGATAATTGAGTGCTTAATTTTTACTTTATATTCGGTAATGAATAAGGATTATCTCGAGTTTATCCAATATACAAAATAATTTAGATGGTATTTAGTTTAAAAAATGAAAGTTAAAAATAAAATTAAAAAGTATTACTTACTTCAATATAAAAAGTAAAAAAATCCGCAATTTTATGTTGTTTCTAATAATATAATATTATATTATATTCGTTTATAATATTAATAAAACAACTTCGCACAATAACAATTCCTTTGGGATTATTTATGACATCAGTTTCAATAGGTACGTCACCAATCGGAGCTAACTAGGTCAAAAAACAATGTTAACTATAGTTATTATTTCGTGCAATAATGGACATAATATGAACTTACGTAATAATATTAAATTCTCAGCAGTGTTTAGAAATGATTCAAGAAACCCCTAATTAGTCCTAACTTGATCAATATCATTTATAGGGTACCGTACACAAAGGGTGCCAGAATATACACAATATACAGAACCCTATTACTAAGACTCCACTGTTTGTCCGTCCATCTATCACAGAAAGGAATCTTTTGACTCGGTAGACATTTGAAATTTTCACAGTGTGTATTACTATGGCTGCTTTAACAACACATTAAATAATTATTAATTCATGTTGAAAATTTAAGGAATTCCCCATACCTAATAATGAACGTGTTTTTTTTTTCAGTGTTAAATTGTCCGTGACACGGAACCCTTCGGATATCAATCCGACTCGCACATGGCCGGATTTCGCATCAAGTGCTAAAATCTAAGACTTATTTCCCAGATGATTACTACTCATAATTCACACCACTGCACAATGAGTAATGTTGTACAACAATTATCTCTCATTGAAATACGAGCATTAAGTTGCAACATTGCCGTCTATGTATCATTTACCAAAGTTGCAACAACTACTGTCGGGCCTGTTGGTCTAGTGGTTAGCGGCCCTGACTGCTAAGCCGGAGGTCGTGGGTTCGATTCCCACCCGGGACAAACTTTGTGTGATGAGCATGATTGTTTGTTCTGTGTCTGGGTGTGTTTTATCTATAATATGTATGTATTTATAAATTATATAAGTATGTATATCAGTTATCTGGTTACCATAACACAAGCTCTGCTTAGCTTGGGATCAGATAGCCGTGTGTGAGTTGTCCCAAGATATTTATTTATTTATTTATTTATTTATTATTTATTGCATAGACGGAGTGAAATGTAGACGATAACTTGAAAGCAAACACATGGTACTCATGTATCGTCGTAATATTAATATGATCTTACAGTTACATTTAAAACCGGCCCGACTTGATCCGTGACATAATACACTTTCACTGAAAGGCACCCGAAGGCGCGCCTTACTAAATCTTAGCAACTGTTACGGGCATTGTATGGCTTCCTTAAATGTTACGGAATATAACACTATTACATCTTACACTTCCCTGATCTCTCAACAGAGATAGCTTCTATATAGGTCCTTTTGTTGATATTTAACTATTGTAAAACTTGGAATTGATCCAGGTCATTCGGTTTGAAGATTACCTACTTCGATTGTAAATAGAGTATGGCAAAAAATTGCCAGGCATGCTTGAAAAATTCTGTGTAAAGAGTTACTTAGAAGAAGTAATGCTTCACGAATTGAAATAGTTGATAACAATATCAGTGACAATATTCTACGGAAGTTTTAATTTTATTAAACGAAAATGAACTAAAACGTCAAATCGACCCTGTTTAATTTTGTAGTAACTTTGTGTAAAAATGGCATTAATGCGTTAAGATAAGGAATCCCACACGGAATTATAACTTGCACACAATTTTTTATTTTATTTGTGATGTATTTAAGTTTATGATCAATGAATATATGAAAGCTACTCGGATCATAGCGCTGCGTTAGTTTCCCCTGACCCCCATGTAGTAGAACGTTGAGAGAGAAAAGAGATGTCATCATAGTTTCTATTAACCCGGAAGAAATATTTTGAGATCCAAATGATTTGGTAAAAAATTAAGACAGCCAAACAATGAAACAAGATTGTTTCCGCAAATCATGGGAATATAGGAAATTTAAAAAAGTTGCAAATCTTTCTTCATTGTCTTATATTGCAATAGCCATCAAACTGAAAATTATTAGGCGAATTTCAAAATCACATACTTACACAGTTATTTGTCTGTCAGGTATTTTGAGTTATTTCGTCATTGTCAAACGTCTATTTCCGTTTGAAAGGGAAAGCGTTATGTAAATGAGGTGAGGACTTCGCTGCGGTTTTTGGGCATGGAAACCGACCAATGAATGCCAAACGTGTCGTAATAGGCAAAATATGAGGTTTGAAAATCATGCTCAAGGTTAAGACAAAATTTTGTTACCGAAGGCTTTAAAAACACTGTCATTAACGAACGAACATCCGTTAACATTTTAGACAATTTGCGTTGAAGATAAAATGCGCTATGAAACTTATGGTAAATGAGGTATAATTTAAATAATATTAGGCATTATAAAATTTTTGGTAATTAGCGTATTAGACATATACTTGTCGCTTAACCCCTCCATTTTATAGCCTTTTGGTATAAATGAAAGTAAAAGGAATATAATTACAAGAGACTTTTGACGATCAGACGTTGCTCTGAGGTGCAGTTTACTGATTTATAGCTTACTTTCCAATACCGGTGACGTAGACACTTCCAAGTCCTGTGTTAACGTCACTTGCTTCCTCGACGAGACTCAGGATGCTCTTTGCAATCTATAATACAGTTTTACAATGCAGAACACTTTGAGACAAAGTCATGAAATCTGTTCTGCTTTAGAGTGCCAAAAGAGAAAATGTGTGCGAGCCTGCTAGAAGACGAGGCTGATAAGAAGAAGAACAAGAGAAGAATCGCTATCTATATTACATAGCCAATAGAAGAATCAAAACTGGTCGCTGAATAGCGTTAACTGTATAAATAAGACATTTCATACATCAGAGAATTAGTGTGCCCGCACACGATCGACATCAGTGTTGGTATATTGGAATTCATTAAGTTCCATTTTCTCCGACTAAATACCGCACACCGATTGTCTGACGTGTACAAGCACGCTTAGTTTCATTACTTTAAAATAAACGAGCCCAAATCAGAATCAATACTGGGAATATCAACTCTAGTAAGTATAAAAAGAAACGTCTAAACAAACACTAAAATGCCTTCAAGAATGCAAAGCGAAATGAAGCTTAAGTAGACAAACAGTGCCAACAGGCGAGAAGACTTGAACTTAACACTCTTACCACAATTCATTGACTAGGTCAAAATAGCGATACCATAGCTCCGCTGAGGGCGTAGGCATCGGCTCCTCTGAAACAGCATCTACTACTGAAGACATCACTATCAATTCTGAAAAAAGAAATTAAAATATCAAAAATCTGATTCTCATTTTTGTGGCAAAGCAATCGTAGGCCCCCATTATAGACGAGTTCATTTTAAATCCAGATTCCGTATTCCGTCAATGAAATGATGAAAAAGATTATCTACCAAAATAATCTAAGAATTGTTAACTTACAAGTTTTTCTATCTTTTTGTAAATATCTGTACAAAACGAAATTACGAATAATTGCACTAGTAATTACCAATGATACATCAAATGTAGAAAGAAATAGTGCAGTCAGTCTGCAAATTATAGGTAGGTATAAGATTAATCTACAAAGTAAAAATTTCTGTAGTTCAGTAACTAATGTCATCTTCTAAGAAAGTCATCAACTTTACCAGTACTAGGTAGCCATCACCTATTTATCCATTAACCTATTCAAAAATACGACTTTCAGTTTTCAACTCTCTTTAGCTCTCTCATATTTTTCTTATTTCGTTGTAATTATTTGTATATTAGCATCGGATGCAATCAGTATCATACTCAAACGTACTTGTCTACACCAATTTTGAAAGATAATAAATTAAATCATGAGAAATCTGATTCATAAATCGTTTCATCTACATTTAATTATCAAGTTCAGTTTCACTCGCAGAAAATTTAATTAATATTTGAATCTGCTACAATATTTACAACACTTCAAGTTCCTCTATTGAATTAATATGAAGATTCACGATTAAGCTTTTTTAAATACTGTATCATATTATAGGTTTTTTATATTAATCTTATTACGTAAGGGCTTGAGACGTATAAGATTACTTGATCGAAACTGCGGGGTGCGAAAAGACTCATCAAACTAAGCAACATTGAGCAAACATTTCTCTAGGTAACAACATTTACCTTTGCTGTGGTAAACCACTGTTTAAGATAGCTGGTAGTTTATGGTGTAAAGCACATAAAAGTTTGTGTTTATGGGCGTATGCAACAATACTGGGGTCGTGGGGATATTGACATTAAAAACATATTTTCATTAAAATAAAATGTAAAATACGCCAGGTGTGATCCAGAACAAGAAAAAAAATCGCAAGGTTAAGAAGAACATGGATCTCCTCTCGGCTTCATTAAGTATTTTTTACATACATACATAAACTCACGTCATTTTCCCGTAGGGGTAGGTAGATGCCACAGGAACTGCTACGATCCTATATTATATAAATATCAGCAAGTTCCGAACCGTTTTACCAAACAAATAATTTCGTATTCAGCACAAGTTATGGAATTTAAAATTTAAATATATTCAAGTGCAAAATGTTGCCAAAAGTAAAAGTCGGCTCAATGAACTCAGTGTACGAATATGACCTCATTGGCAGTTTAACCGACTGCGGATGATGAACGCAAGTTGTCAGTTATGTAAGGGACAGCTATTCGTAAATAATTCAGTCATGATAAATTGGCTACCTATCGACAAATTATAATTTATTGCTTTGAAATTACCTAATATTCTTTTTAGAGTTCCGTACGTCAAACGAAAAAAAACTGCTGCCCTTATTTTTATTAATTAATATGTAAACAGCATAATTTGCTAATTAACTAGATTTACGTCAAACATTGTGTCATTTACAAAATACCGCTTATCAATTCAATTGTCTCTAAGTGAATACCAATACCTATTTATTGGCAAAAACATAACAATATTTTTCAACTTGGCATTATTACTGTTTGGGTAATTTTACCCACAACTTTACTGGATGTTCCGATTTGGGGAAACACAATTAATGTATTCGGATGCGAATAAAGCGATAGCTTTATTTGGCTGAGGAAAATAACAATGCTATGTTATAATTAGAAAATAAAGTCCCGTGGTAAACTGAACACAAATGTATTAAAGCTTATCATAATAGCTCAATTTAGACTTAATGTAAAAGTGATATTTGTTGCAAAGAATATGTAAATTAAATCCTTACTAATATTATAAATGCGAAAGTAACTCTGTCTGTCTGTCTGTCTCTTCTTCACGCCTAAACCACTGAACCGATTTCAATGAAATTTGGTACAGATATAGTCTGGGACCCCGGAAAGGACATAGGATAGTTTTCATCCCGGAAATCCCCCGGGAACGGGAACTATTAATCCACGCGGACGAAGTCGCGGGCAAAAGCTAGTGATTAATAAAAATAACAAGGGATTTGAATGGAACTGATTAAATAAAATAATCAAATTTCCGGAAGAGAAACCGCATATTGTAAATATAAAATATTGGCTGACTTTTACATAATCATTAAATTAATACTAAATATATTAAAATGAAGATCATATTCGGAAATAATCCATTGGGTATAGGATGCTAGGTGGCTAGACGATAAATGTCAATGTTTATGTAACAAGCCTAGGAAACAGACTTTATGTAACAATGACCTAGATGGAGCACTAAATGTTGATATAACAAGTGATAAGAACTAGCTAGTAAGAGGTTCGTAATTGGAAGATCGTGACTGAGAGTTCAATAAGATCGAATTAAACACAAAGTGAAATAAATAAAAATAATGACCGCAAAATAAACTTCTTTGTTTTTGCAACCCTTCCTACTTAATTAAATATTTCAGTGATCGAGAAAATTTTTGGTCTTAACTAGACTAATCAATTAATAATTGACATACTTTTCATGAGCTGTCAAAACGCAATTCTCCCGTAGATTTTGTATGACATTAGGGAAATGTGACGTCACACTCAAAGCAAACAAAAAACGATTGAAAATAAAATACTTTTTCAGGACTGAAGTAAAGTTTTTTTTGTTTTAAGTTGTGTCTTGGAATTATTGGTTAATCGTGTTAACTACACAATTCTCCATAATTAAAAAAAACCGTTTTTAATATGACTGATTAATTGTAATTCAAAGGCCATTCCCAAGTAGCACAAAACTTCATTATAAGATGTCACAAGAGGTAACATCGGTAACTTTAGCATTTATGAAGAGTTATTACAGTACACTCGACCTGCAATAGGTGAAAAGTGAGCTTTTGCCTGAATAAGAACGTTATTATGTGTCACAGAGACCACACTGTAACGCTTGCAGCGTTAATATAGGTAACAAGTTAGTATTGTACAGCTTTAAGCAATTTAAAGGATTTTTGTGGACTTTAACTAAACTATATTCTGAACTGAAGACCACAAGTGTACTCTTAGACCACTTGCATTTTAATAAAGAACACGTGAGCTACTATAATGTAATCAGTTATGCTGTGGCTTCAAATAATAAAGATATAATGCCTTTTGCTGCACACAGTGGAATTTGTGTAATGTTAATCAGCTTGATACACGCAATCGTATAATAGCTCTTATAAAGGCCACATGATCACTATGGGTGAACATTATATGATGCTAAGTTAAAGCAAACTGCTCTATATTAGCTCACATGTTACCCTTAATCTCCGTGAGAGCTGAATACTTGTACTATCGTTGACAATTAATCTACTAGTGCCGTTAAATAAGACCTTGAAGACTTCCTTATTCAGCACTTCACATCACACTTCGTGATTACCTAAAGTTATTTGCATACATGTTACCCACTATCAAGCATTACGTGAATCTGTTGCTGACTTGTGTAACACAAGAACCAACCATAACAGCTCGTTACTGATTTATGTACCACGAGTGGACACTTAAACAGCTCATGCCGTTTGATTGTGGTTACTAAGGTACACATTGCTTGTCTGCCATTTTTTAGATTCTAACCTATCTACATACAATAATATAATAATTTGTTTCTATTTAGTCAAAGAAAATAACAACCGAATTTGAATAGAAAATGTAATGATTTTATACGTAAACAGCGTATTGTCAAATTACAAGGAAAAATAAAAAGACTTTTTTTTATAATATTATCATCAACCTATTTTATACTCTAATTAATTAATTAATTTTCAAATAAACAGTGATATTTTGAGAGCGCGTGAAAATTTTCGTCTATAATTATATAGTATTTCACAATAAACTCTCTTTCCCATTCGAATTTCATGGACATGGAGGAAAAACAAAGTTTTACTTAACGTTATTCTATATTTCTCACAAACACTTTACAAAATGGTTCACAGAAAAGATGTCAAAATAATATTAAGTAGTAGGGTGAAAATTGTTCACAATTTTGCCACTTGTGAATTGTCAGCTCCTTCAAAGAGTTACTAATATCCTGGAGTGTATTTAGTGCTGAAAAATAGGTAAAAAGTACTCTATTATTCAGCCCTTGTAGTGTAAAAAAGGTAACGCATACCCTGATAACCAGTCATTATTCAGCTCTTGGGGCGACTGTTACCTTTAATAAAGCTCAAATAACGCTGATATAGTGCAACCAGCTACATTATTCAGCTAACAGCTGATTAATTTGTGCCCAAATCAGAGTTATATCTGCTGAGTAGGCGCCTCTAACGCTATTATTCAGCAGGTTTATTCAGCATAAAATTCCATTGTGAACAGTGATTCAGCTACTATTCAGCGCTTCTGTGCTACTTGGGATTGATTCAAATCAATTTTTATTTTTCGAAAAAGTGGTAGTATAAAAATTATTATTTTTATTCAACTCCTTCGATTTACTAAGCCATTTGTCTTTAAAATGATGTAGCAAATAGTATTTAACCTATCAATTGCATCATTTGGAACCACCAAGCTTTTCACACATTCACTTTTAGAAGCAAATAATATTTACAATATCAACTGCATCATTAATGGAAACACCAAGTTGTTTATTTTCACACATTCATAAATTGTAAATTATACTATATTTACGACTTTAATACTAATAAGTAAGTCCTCGACACATTAAACTTTTGCCCGTTACCCACTCAAAAATATTGCATCGTCAAATCGTTCGTGTTTGAAAATAAGTCATCGCTAATACCTAACTTAATATTGTTATTTATTTAACGATTATTTTAACATACTAGAGTTGTAGTTGTCAACGTTAATGATTGAGTATTGAGTACTTAAGAGTGTGTATTATCTGACATATTAAAATGAATGAGTCGTAAACATCAAACAGATACTTACCTAATATTGCGACAAATTGCATTACATATATGAATTAGCTGCTAATTTATTCTTGCGTTTCTCTCGATATCCTTTCAAAATATAGTCGCAATCTTGCCTCAGTAACAATCAAGGTCAAAAACGTATGCATTTTCGAGGATTTTTTAATAGGTTACAACTGAGATTAGAATGCGAACGTTTTTAAAAATACGAGAACTGCCCTTCTTTTTTCAACGTTTTTATATTAAACCTCTATTCTTAATCTAATCGTAATGTATGGCAAACTATTAGCGGTCTTACTTACCAAAGCATAAAGTCTGCCAAATTGAACTTTAATGGCGACAAAATGTAAAGTTTTGTTAAGCTTTTGTCACTTTGTATTTGATCCCACGCATCGTACAAAACATTGTAATTACAGCATGCTGCTCCCACGACAATATCCATTACCACTACCGGTCGAGTTGTGTAAGCATGATGCATTTCATACAAATCTTATGTAACCTCACAGTTCCGGTGAATCGGGACCTCTGACCGGTCGCATTGCGTAATAGATTGAAGATAATAGATATGTTCTACTTTGTGTATTTTTGGTTGTAACCTTATATTTATGATGTATCGATTTTCTTGATCACGTTAGGTAACATTGTTTGCTAGACGCCATCGGAACTAAGATTAATACTTTAAATATGTAGGTATTTATTATATCGATGATGCTTCCTTATTTCCTGTTAATATTATAATTTTATGTTTAAACCATTCACTTGATTATGCATTTTAATTAAGAGTTAACTTGTTTAATTTAATTGACTGGATAGCTGAAATATGATTGTCGGACATCGTTATTTTTATAACGTATGTTTTCTTTTCCGATTGATCAAATCCTGATCTTAAGCTTTCATTTTATTAAGAATAATAATAAGACATGTATCAGCAGTATCTAATTGAAGAATTTCCTAACAATTTGTTTCTTTATACTAACAAAATGTGTGCGTAATAACTTGTACGATAATGCGTTCAAGCTCCTGGGCTATTATATTATATAATATTATTACGGAGCCCTTGTAAAAATGTGGTATTTTTTTGTTGACATTCTCGTTTTTTTTCTTCATAATCATAACAGGTTTATATTTCTACTGTATAGTAGGCCCAGTCGGCTACTTAATTTTTTAACATAATCATGACAGTCAAAAGACTAATCATGTATTTTTTCGAAATACTTTTTTGTGTGAAATACTTGTTCGAGTTTTTTTTATGCACTCGATCGCGTAAATTATTATTTATAATTAAGTCATATGTTTATGTTAGCGCGATCAACAATGTTGAAAAACTTACTAGCCACACTGGTTTAATTTCTCATACGCGTTGTATTCTAACTTAATAAAGTCATCGGCGAATAAAGCAAGTTTAAAATTCATGACTTAATCAGCATTTACGGCTACACATTATTGTGTCATTTTCAAAACCTAATCCTGAAAAAAATGTTAATGACTAAATATTATTGTACTGTTAGATTTTCAACTCTTGGTGGTTAGCCGAGCGGTAAAAATCCAACAGTGCACTTTTATCAAATCATTATATTTAAGATCCACCTAGAGTTAATGAAAAATAGATGTATCAGTGAAAACAGTAGGTATAATGATGTCCTTACCGTCTAGCTGCGATGGGTACTTGTGCGCGGCGTATCCCGTGGGGATGGAGGGTGCGGTGAAGTGCGCGGGCGCTGTGGGCGCGCCGTACGCGGTCGGGGGCCCGTACTCAATGTGCGCGGTCGGAGGGGGCCCGTACACTGCGGTCGCTGGAAAATTTTGGGAGAAAGTTTAAACTTCGTTCTTTACCCAGTATTTCTCTTGTTAATGAATAATTTTGAAGGGCAGACGTCATTTGAGGTCAGCATTTTATGTCTCTGTATAAATAACCGGAGAAGACCATTCGAGAGTTTCGTTAAGAAAGGCATTGTTACGACGGCTTTTCATGTTAAGGCCAATTCTCGTAATTAAAAACGTTTAAAATAAATTTACAATCTCATCTCAGCGACAATCAATGCCAAACGTGTAAGTAAAAAAATAGAGACATGTTTGATAGATCAAGACAACACAAACGTTCCTCAAAGTTACTATAATTGGCCCTCTAATAAAGGTTTTTAACCTTCGTTTGCAGGGTGTTTGTTTATCTTTGGGACAGTCAATAATGAAAATAGTTACCTACATTACGCCAATGTGTAGAAGCATTAAATAAGATATCTATTGATATGAGCTGCCATTCATTAAGTTCCCAATTCAATACCCGTTCTATTCTTACTTCATACTCATAGTATGTACATTTCATTATCCTCCCGTGGCAACTAACCCTAATCCATGTGACCTACGTCACGCTATCCAGATAACACCAGTATTATCCAGTTGATCGCAGGAAAACTGATCTAACCGCAGGAATGTAATACGTGCCTGTTACGTAACAGGATACATAATGTCGCCAATATAACGTCACGCATGTTTTGTTATGCGCGTACACAAGTAGGTTGGAAAACGCTGCGGTTTGACTTGGAATTAGGGCATTTTTACCATTTATGTATGTATCTATAATAATTGCGTCATAATACGTCACTGTATCTTTTTTGTTTTCAATGTAAATTATGTTTATTGCCTAAATAAGAGATCTGGAGCCGGAGGATGCAAGAAAAACCAATTTACTTAGAACTATTTATTGTTTAACAGAGTTACAATTGAATTATAGCCTAATTAGGTGATAATTGGTCGATGGTTGTACCAAGAATGAATGATTACGTTATTGCAAAATTTTAGGTTTGAAATAAGTTATTGCGAAACTAAGAGTGGCGTGATGGAGATGAACGTTCTGCTGAGTCGGGTCCTCGTGTCGGCGCCTCGTGCCGCCCGCTGTTGCGATGCGCCGAATTATTGCGAAACTAAGAGTGGCGTGATGGAGATGAACGTTCTGCTGAGTCGGGTCCTCGTGTCGGCGCCTCGTGCCGCCTGCTGTTGCGATGCGCCGAATTGGTGCTAGCTATCGTCAGCGGTTCCTGGCTAGTACCGTGACGTAACACCTCCCCCCGTAGAACAGCAACTATTTGTTAACAGCGGTTGAAAATGTTGCTGTTAGAATATTCGGGTCAACCCTTATTTCGGCGGGACGTAAGTTCCTTCTAGGTTCCACTTGAGCATATATATCTTGCGCAGCTTCCATCTCAGTAGCATCGCCCTTTTGATCTTTATTTCTCGCAAAGTAACGTCGATATACTATTAGGGCAATACTAAGTGCACCTGCACCTAATAGTAGTAGGTATACAGGTATGGTAGTATGGTAGATACTGTTATCGGTGATTGGCGTAAGTTTAATTGAAGGTTGCACGGAGACTTTCTTGTAACTATCGTGAAGGCTTTCAAGATTGATTGAGTTAAGTTGGACCGATGATTCTTCAGTTTTCAGAGAGACGTTATGGATGCTGGGTGATAGTATTTTCAGTACATGTCCTTTAATCCGATCGTTGACGTTGGCGATAGTGAATTCTGTCGTTCTCATTATACAGTCTTGGGGTATGGTGGCCAGATAACTCCCTTGTAGCATTTGGAATTGTTCCTGTCTGCAGGATGTCTGAACCTTAGTTGGGTGAGGAAAGTTCAGGGTGTAGTGCCTGTCATCCAGTTGTTCCAGGGCTTCTTTGTGTAAGACGATCGGTGTTAATATGCAAGAGTTGAGATGCTGTTGCGTGATGAGCTGTTGAATGCAGTCTGGTTTATCCAGAATCTTGTAGCCAATTTTCTCTTCGCAGAGGTACCATGAATTTAACTTCGGACATTCTGTCTCTATGTACATAGAATATGAACCCTGAATTGCTATGTAGGGCAAGGTAGGTATAAGGGCTAGGTTATTTTTATTGGGGACTATGGATAGTTTATATAAGGTGTAAACTCCAGACGAGGCAATTGGCAATTTTACGACTATAACTATTCTGTTATCAATATAATATGAACCTAATCTGATAACATTATAATATTCTCGAAGATCAATCTCGATGATTTCGTCCTTCGAGTACAGTAATCTTAACTTACTTAACATGCTCTTAAGATTAACTAAACTAACCATGGTATGGGTAGCACTTGATGCATGTATAAAGGCTAACATGTATTCTATCTTATTTAGCTCGTCTGATAGAGATTCTATATTATCATTTAGGATCAATAGGTATTGGCCTAAGTGAGCGAAGCTAACTAGATCTTGCTTAGATACATCCTGTTTTATTATAGAATTAAGTTTTTTAGCAATTAAATTTTGATTATTCAACATTTTCTCAAGTATACTGGAATGCTTAGACATCCAGTCTTTAGTTAAGCTTATATGACTGTTAAATTCGGACGTTAACTTATCTTCGTTTCCTTGTAAAACTTGGATGGCATTATTATATTTTACTGCGTCTGTATAATCCAAATTACCGGAAATACTCTTAATTACTGATCCTAATCCGTCGATAAGTCCACGCTTATTACGACTAGGCTTGAAACCCTCTAGCTGGGAAGATAACTGGTTAAGTTTGTCCGTGAGATAATTGATATGTGGATCGAAAAGTGATAATGTACTATTCTTAGCTAAAGGTTTGAACTCGCTCAACTGTAACGCAACTACGTCAATCTTGGATTGGATATCGTCTAGATCTATGTAAAGGAGGAAAGAGTGATAATGTGATATTATCTTTGCTGTTCCTAATTTAAAAGGTAGTAATCCGGGCCCATCTTCTAGGCTTTCAAGTACTATGTCCTCCGCTCGGGCCAGGTGAAGAAACATCATCAGTAGTATCCTGTAACAATTGTTTAGTGTTAGCCGTTCTCTTAAGACGCGATTTGGCAACGGGACCACGTTTCTTTCTAGTGTATATATGAATAGGTAGATCTGCTAATACCGTATCGTGGGTAAAACGGGGTGCGAGTTTTTGTCTACTAGCCAATGGGTTTTTTAAGAATACATGTTGGTCCGGTTCGTACTCCTTCTCAGGCTCCCTATCTTTATTTCTATTTTCAATTAATTGCGTACGCTGATGTAAAGACGTTTCGCTGATAGCCTCGTACAGTTTAGACATTTTGTCTCGATGTTCTAGAACGTACTGTTGCAGCAAATGCACAGATAAGTCTATATCTAGGGGGTCGCGTGGATCCGTGTGACCGGTAATTACTTCAAGTGGTCGGCATTTCGTAAAACTATGTATGCTGCTATTATACGCCAATATAGCGTATGTCATAAGATTGACAACTGGCTCATTATGGTTTTGTAATCTAAAAATCCTTAAGTGCTCTAATAGAGTGGAATGGAGTCGCTCAACCATTCCGTTATCGTTAGGGGTATGGGCCAAAGTTTTGTGGTGTTGGATTTTATGGACCTTGGTGAATTCAGTGAATAGTTGATTGGCGAATTCAGGACCTTGGTCTGTAATTATAGATACTGGGACGCCATGATGAGAACAGAATTTTAAGAAGGCTTGAACAACACTAACAGCGGTACCATCTCTGAGATGGTATGCCTGGGCATATTTAGAGAACGCGTCAATTATTGTTAAATACTTTTCATTCTGTGCGGTAAATAAATCTAAATGAACTACATCAAATGGTTTCGTTGGCGGCGGTACTATTGAGAATTTTTGTTTTATGGGATGCCGGTCGTATTTTGCCTGGCCACATATGTTACACTCATTTATGTACTTAGCAACTTGCTCTCGCATTTTTGGCCAATAGTATCTGTGCGAAAGGGCTAGGTAACATTCATTAATACCACGGTGGTTGGTTTTCCCTTCATGGTATTTTTGAATGATTTCCTGCTGCCTTAGATATTCCTTGACGTTTTCTACCTCGGTCTTGGTCAGGACAAGGCTCATAGCCGAACTTTTAAATTTCTCTTGTATTATTGGAATAATTTTGTACATTGCCAAAGGGGGATATATTATGATGCCTGTTTTAACTTTTGGATTTGCATATTCCTTGATAGCATTGACCACATCTTCTTCGAGATTCGATTCCGAGAGTTGAATTGAAGTACGAGTGTGGGTCTCAAATGGTTTAGAAACCGTTGGACGTTTCTTTATATCGCCCACCACAGTAAAACAGATCTGTCTATTAAATTTGTTTAGGTGATCATCCGAGATCGGTATTTCCAAAATTGGGTTTTCGGTACTGGTATGAGCTGTAGCCGTGGACGAACCAGCTAGTGAAGGTGGCTTCTCCGATACATTGACAGTGATAGAGTCTGTTTCTCCGATATTAATCTCAACGCGAGAAAGAGCGTCTGCGTTCGTGTTAATTTTGCCCTGTTTGTAAATTACTGTGAAATTATATTCACTTAGTTTTAATCTCCAACGTGTTAATCTAGAGTTCGGCTCTTTCAAGCTCATAACCCACTGGAGAGGTTTATGGTCCGTAAATATTTTAAACTTGCGTCCAAATAAGTACGGCCGAAAATACTTCGTGGCCCAAACTATAGCCAATAGCTCTTTTTCTATTGTACTATAGTTTATTTCACTTGTATTTAGCGTCCGTGAAGCATAGGCTATCGGTTTATCCGACCCTACTGGTCCTTGTGAAAGGACTGCTCCTATTGCTAGATTTGATGCGTCAGTTGTGAGCAGAAAATCTTTGGAAAAATCAGGGTATTGCAATATTGGGTCATTGGTAAGCAGTGTTTTACATTTCTCAAAACAATTAATGTAATTAGTATCGTTGCAATTTATTTTAGAACCTTTCTTAAGGCAATGTGTCATTGGCTTGGTGATTTTTGCAAAGTCAGGGATAAATTTACGGTAGTACCCTAACAATCCCAAGAATCTTTTAATTTCTGTAGAAGTCCGCGGTAAAGGGAATTTTTTTATGGCAGCAATTTTGTCAAGATTCGGTTTAATCCCGTCCTTACTAATGATGTGACCCAGGTAAGCCGTTTCTAACTTTAAGAATTCCGACTTATCCATCTGTATTTTAAAGTTAGAGTCACGCAGTCTTTTAAATACTTTTTCTAAATTACCAATGTGTTCCTGTAGAGAAGTACTGAAAATGATGATGTCATCTAGATACACTAAGCAGATAGTATTTTGTAGATCCTGAAGGACATGGTCCATAACACGCTGGAATGTCGATGGAGAGTTTTTAAGTCCCATCGGCATTCGCAGAAACTCGAAATGACCGTGTTCGACATTAAATGCTGTTTTAGTAATGTCGTCTGGATTCATCTCAACTTGATAAAATCCACTAGCTAAATCGAGAGTGGTGAAATAATTACAGTTTCCTAGTTTATCTAAAACGTCTGCTATGTTTGGTATAGGGTATTTATCATCTATGGTCTTCTCGTTAAGCTTTCGAAAGTCAACTACAATGCGCCATTTAACTTTGCCGGACGCGTCTGCTTTCTTAGGAACTACCCAGATCGGTGAGCTCCACGCAGATTCTGAAGGGCGGATAATACCCTGTTCCAGCATCTTTGCAATTTGACTTCGAACTTCTTCGCGATGTATAAATGGATAACGGTATGACTTGGTGTAAACCGGCATTTCGTCTGTGGTACGTATATGGTGTTTTATTTTATTAGTGAAGGTAAGAGGTTCGCCTTCTATATAGAACACATCAGCGTATTGAGAAACTAACGATTTTAAATTAACTCGTTCCTCTTCGTTCAAGTGGTCAGTGCGTAACCGAGATAAAACTTTCTGTACGCGAGATGAAGATGGTATATTAGCAGTTTCGGTGTTAAAAATCTCTGCTCTAATTGGGTGGTCCATAGAAAATATTAAATCATTAGATGTAGGGTTAAATATTTCTAGATAACCGCGATTACTTTTCACGCTGGTAATACACTCATGCACACAGCAATTAGAAATATTTTGTTCCGGAATAGCTACGTCACCGTCTCGAATATCAATTGGGACTCTGACTAATTTTGAAGAGTTTGCAGGGATTATATCTTCATATAGATTACAATTACGAGAGTTATACATTACTATTGAATTAACGGCATGCTTTGTTACAAGTTTATTATTTTTAAGATCGATAGTTGACTCCCATTTATTTAGGAGGTCTAATCCTATCAGACCGTCGAAATAGTCGTGGAATTTATATATATAAAACGTTAACTCACTGTCATCGTTGAATTCCTGAAAACAAGGTAAGTTAATGGAATAATCATTACGGCTAGTCGCATGCACGTTTGTTACTTCGAACGGGTCGTAATTCCAGGGTAAGTGCGGGTAATATTTCCTTACAGTTTCCGGCCTAATAAATGATTGATTTGCCCCGGTATCAATAAGCAGTCTCAGTGGTGGATTAGAAATCTCTACGTAAGGTAAGTATCGCTGCGTCTGTAAGTTAACTTCTATTTTGACTCTTTTGTATTCGGACCTTTCTGAAAATTTTCCTCATTAGGAGTCGTGGCATTAGCTGGCGTTTCCTCCGAAGGTGCGCATTGCATGTCAGCGTAAGAAGGTTGTTGAAACATAGACATATCATAGTAAATGCAATCAGGTTGTTCGTAATAGCCACAGTGATATTCTTCATAGCTATTATCATAATAGGGCTCGAAATAAGGATATTCGTAACACTCATTAAGGTTAAGTTCTCTGCTTTTAAAATAGTTAGAGGGCGGTGGATTACCACTCCTTGTCCAATCATGACCACGTACTGGCATCGGTTTAGCTACATAATGAGATACACCGCTCATAGGCCTAGGGGTATCATTCGCAATTGGCCCTTTAGGTTGAAAACTAGGCTGAGGTCTAAACGCGTTATTTTGCCCGTTATAATTAAGAGGGCGTGCACTGAACATTTGTTGAGTGCGCGACGGGCCTTGGAGTTGCGGCGATGGGTTGAAGCTAGGTCTCCACATATTCTGAGGACGTTGAGGATGCATAACTACGTTCGGTCGTGAAGGACCGGGCATGCTAAAATTAAATGGCCTGTGCATAGGCGTAGACATATTCATAGGCATAGGCGACATGACAGGATTGAATGGCTTCATTGGTTGAATAGGAATCTGAGGTGGAGTTTTCTTTGTCGGTAATTGCTCATTACGTTGCTGTAAGTACAGAGTATTCATTTCTTCATGAACAAACTCTAAGGCCTTCTCAATCGTGTCTGGTCGCATACATCTGATGCGTGATCCTAGTGGGTCCCGGAGGCCCCTTATGTAAGACTGAAGGGTTAACTTTTTATAGAGTGAACGTTTCGATTCTATAGTGCTTTTAACAGTTTCGTGCAGGCTAACATACGTCATAATAGTTGCAAATAAGCTCTGACACCTTTCATAATACTCCTGGGGTGTGGAATTACCTTGAGTTAGTAAAGCCAAGTCATTGTAAAGCGAAGTCTCATCGCGTTGATCGGAAAAATTATTTACTAATGAACTACGAATGCCTTCCCAAGTTTCAGGAACACCGTTAGTATTTATCAAACGTGCCGCGGGTCCAGTTACTTTGTTAAGAATCCCGTTCAAGAGCGCTAAATTTGTTAACTCACGTCCTGGTTCCTGCGAAACGTAGGTTTCCACTAGTTGGTCACAAAGTTTAATAAATCTAGTCAGGACATTCGTGTTCCCGTCAAATTCGGGGACAATACGTAAAGCCTTATATATGTCATCAATTGACGCCATTTCCGTTAACGGTACACCGGTATTATTTCTATCGCTAACACTAATATCAGCGCTTTGTCTTATCGAATCTATAAAATCCGACCTAGATGATCTATCTAACCTAGGGGTCCGCGATTGCCTCGGATGGAAAATCTTGGAGGATTAAAATTACACAGTAAAAATAAAAGGAAGCAACTCGAGAACTATTCTAGAGTACTTACATGCACATGGTTATTGGCTTCTCTGCGGTATCTATGTCTGGATACACCTCCCAGCTGCAGGTCCTGTAGATCCGGATACTCGTATGGTGCTTGATAGCCACCCGGGTAGCCCGCGTATCGCGCCTATAATAGCGATCCTAGTTAGCTACTCTCGCGAACCGGCCCGCGAGTATCCTACCGACTGCGCCAAATAAGAGATCTGGAGCCGGAGGATGCAAGAAAAACCAATTTACTTAGAACTATTTATTGTTTAACAGAGTTACAATTGAATTATAGCCTAATTAGGTGATAATTGGTCGATGGTTGTACCAAGAATGAATGATTACGTTATTGCAAAATTTTAGGTTTGAAATAAGTTATTGCGAAACTAAGAGTGGCGTGATGGAGATGAACGTTCTGCTGAGTCGGGTCCTCGTGTCGGCGCCTCGTGCCGCCCGCTGTTGCGATGCGCCGAATTATTGCGAAACTAAGAGTGGCGTGATGGAGATGAACGTTCTGCTGAGTCGGGTCCTCGTGTCGGCGCCTCGTGCCGCCTGCTGTTGCGATGCGCCGAATTGGTGCTAGCTATCGTCAGCGGTTCCTGGCTAGTACCGTGACGTAACAGCCTTTGTCTATTTGTTTACATAATATCATTGTAATTGTTATAGTAGATAGGTAGGTCTTCCACATAATATATTAGAATTATGAAACTTGAATATGCGTGAACACATTTAACTACTTATAAACCAAAATAAACAAAGGAAATAAACTACAGCTTAACAAACAATAATATATTTATTATTACATTTACAAAATTATAGTTATTTACTAATTTAATATTAACCTAACAAAACAAAATAATACATCGTAAACTCATATTGTTATTAAACTTAGCAGTAATTAAACAATACTTGCAGAATTTATTAACTCTTTCCATCACAATATACACCATGCTATTAAACTATTTGCCATTTACATGACAAAATATTACTAACATGCAGTTATTTTAACAATATAATTTAATAACAATAATGGCAATAGGCACGACCCTAAATAACTGAACTGTGTACACCTCTGCCTAACCCTTTGGGGAATACAATCGTGATGGTATATAAATATTATTACTGTTGAAATTTGGCCGATTTCGTCTAGTTATAACTGGAGTATAAGTACAAATACATGGTTTATAGTCAATATTTAAGGGAAATTAATGGAAATTGATAAGAATTTTCCGGCCATCGCTCACTATGACGGCATTACTCCGTCATGGCAATGGCCCGGCCGAAAATGCCTTAAAAAAATCCCATCGTTAGCCGCCAGCGCGCCTCTCGCAAGCCGTCGCCTTTTTCACTTGTTATTACAAAAATGATTTTAACGTAGACTATTTAAAGCCTTAATTTGAATGGCAAATAAATTGCTGCGTCGGGGCCGTGCTGTTACAAGGAGCAATGACCTGAAAGATGCGATCTTTAATCTCTTTTCCCTTTATAGGCGAAGTATTATCCATTCACTTCTCAAGATTTAATTAACATTGGTGTAACTTTACTCCGGGGCAATAATCAAGGAGTAAACAAATGACTAAACCATTGTATTGTCTATTATCAAGTTATTTGTATTTTACCCTAAGTTAGGATATACAGAGAATAGACTTATTATTTTTTAATTATTAGATGTTCCTGTTGTTGTTGTTTTTATGATGTTTGTTTGCGTTTTTCTATGAAATTCTCAGTAGCAGCTCGGAGTTTGGATTTGTGCCCGATTAATGGCAATAGGCTCGCCCCCTATTACATGGGACCTAAATATACCGGCGAACTGTGGGTGTACATTGGTACACCTCTGCCTAACCCTTCGGGGAATACAGGCGTGATGGTATGTTCCTGCGGCTTCTCGCGGATCTTAGGAAATAAGTATTAAATAGTTCTGATTTTGCTTGTCTTTATCACAGCTGGCTATCGTCTCATCTTCAAGTTGTCACGCTCCGTCTATGCTTCCTCCATGTTTCCGTAGTTATTCATTCCGTATCTAAGTATAATCAGAATATGGCAATCATTTTGTGGCAATTGGAACAGACCCATCAGTTACAATCTTTGACTTACTTATTACATGTGTAACATTTATTAATTACCTAAACAAGTAACAACCTACTAACACAAATGTTACATAAAGTATGTAAATAAAAATAATTTCTGTTTATTTGGGCCATTTAATTATCTAGGAGGTACGAGTACATGTTGATTATATAACATTTTCACATAACATACATAATATGTAACATTATTTATGGCTCTAATTGAGGTTAGTTTTTCCAAAACAAGCCAACCTACAATCTCTCAATTTAAATAAATTACGTCAAAGTAATTTTATATGCCAAATGTGTTCCATTACTTATCCATCAATAATAGTTCAATGTACATCCAAAACTTACATACTTACCTACTTACAATAAATTTAAAATTAATTAGCGTTAAATGAACCATAACAATTATTTCGACAAATGGGATACATTTGAACGTGGGTTGACTTGATTTAGCAAAACTAATCAAAATTAAGGTTTAATGAGAAGTTGGATTTTTTGTTGAGTTCCATCATGCCCCGTTGAGTAGCTTGTAGATTGTAGCACAAAAACCTTTATTAATAGGATTAAATAAATGTTAAATTTTATTATCATCTCATCTCAAAAGCCTTCCTTCCAAGCCGCTTCTTTTCTCTGCATCCTTGATAAGCACACTATAAATAAATTAACTATAATTTCTAATTTTATATTCATTTTCACCTAAAGCTCAAATAAATCTTTAAATCAACACTAATATTATAAATGTGAAAGCAACTTTGTTTGTTTGTTATTTCGCCACGGCAAAACTACTGAACCAATCGTAATGAAGTACAAACGGCTAGCTTGAGATCTGGATGAAAACATAGGCTACCCTCCAATCAACAACTAGGTCTACTTTTGTGAAGCAGCTGATATTCACGCGTACAATATCGCGGGCAAAAGCTAACATGTAAACCATTAAATAAAGTATTGGCAAAATATGATAATCCAACGAAAATGATTTAATAAGTGGATGATTATTTATAAATTATGAGCCAAACTTTTAACAAAAACGTCGTGTTTGTTCAAAATATAATTCCAAGCATGGGCACATGCACTGACAGCAGCATTACCTTCTAAAACCTAAAGGAAATATTACTCACAGTGTGGTTTCTTGCTACTGAGAGCAGCGGAGCTGACGATCTTCTTGCCGAGGTTGCTGACGACGTCTCCCTTCCCTGAGATGACCTTGCCGAGAGTAGCAGCGAGAGCACCGCCTCCCTTGATGAGCTGCCCCTTGAGGATCGTCACTCCGCCGGTGATGGCCTTCACGGCTTGGAACAGAGTGAAGAGAATTGACTTCTTCAGGCCCCAGTAGTCGTACTTCTCGTCTTGCTGATGCTGGAAAGACAGGAGTGGTTATAAAGAGGAATTTATGGTGTTTTTTTTGTGGCTGGTCTGGGTAGACCTGACATTAGAAAAAAGGTTAGGGCGATGAATTAATGACCATCCTTTCCGATTGGATGCACACAGCACAGCTCAGTGTTTGAAAAGCAAATATTCCAAAATTACTCATCATGGACCTAAACAATGTCACTAATTCATCCATTGGGTAGGTATGTCTGTTATACATATTTACATTCATATCGATCATTATCTCATATGCCATTGTTAAGCCATATTTAGTTTTTTTTTTTTATAGAAGCAAAATCTTCTATGTAGAAGAACTATAGTTCCCAATAAGTATATTCCCATAGCTTACCGGTTCATAATTATACCCGTGGCCTTCGTCATGTCCTCCGTTCTTGCTGGAGGCTGATGAGATGAAAGCGGACGCTTGGCCCAGCAGCCCGACCTTGCTTTGTAGCCCCGACGATGCTTTAGACACCACTGAGGTTATCGCTTGGGCTGACGATCGCTTTGTCCTGATGGAGGAAATACAAAATATATAGTCTCGGTAAAATGTTGTTATCCCTTATTGGTAGGAGTGTATTATATTCATGCAAAAGATTGGTGTTCTTGAAATTGCTGTACCTCATGATCTCTTCAGCTGCTAAACCTTCAGCAAGCGTTTCCAGCTGCTGTGGCGTCATTCGGCTGATGGCTGCCATGTCAATGATGTCCAGGTATAGCTGCGGACCCTGCGCCGGCGCTGGGGCTGCTAGCGATGACGCCAGGCACACCACGCAGATCCATAACTGAGGAAGAAAGTCGGGGTTAGAAAAAATTTTAAAAGATCTTAGATGGAGCATGGTAATAGTTCGCAATGACACATTCTCATTTTATAGACTTCATGCAACACACGCGATATTTTTGATCTGTCATCTCTAGTCTCATCCTTATTGTTACATCACATTCAGTTACAAAGAAGGCAGACAACTTGTTGAACAAAGCAGTTAGCCCATTGTCAACAGCACATAAAGCTACTTCAAATAAGTGTGCTCCGCAATACATTTAATAATAAGTTAATAATGGTTCTTGGCGATACAACGAGTCCTAACAATAAATTACGTAGGAAAGAGTAACATTACATTATTTTGCTCCATACGGCTCGTTATCGTTTCCACATTTCCCGTACAATTTAAGTAATAAGTAATTTCAAACAATAGCTATATTGTTTCAATATAAACATTGATATGACGACAGAGCGCGGTCGCGGGCCGAGCCTTGGCAGTGAAAGAAAAGTGAAAGTTTTTTATGCGCGCGCGTCGCTCTGACGTCATCCTGCATGGTTCCGCTTGGTGGGGCCACGGTTGTTGCGGCGGAAGCGATCAGCTGGAGAGACATTTTTGTTAAATAATTGATTGTCTTTGTAACTTTGACCTTTTTAATTAAATACCTTTTATTGTTAACTCTACTTTTCTAGATTAAATAAAATATGTTTAAGTTATAAAATGATCATTTTAGCTTTTTTGTATAGGAAGTAGAGCATTAACTCTAAAAATCAAAATGTCAATACCTACTTACTCAACATTCACCAAACTCTTTTTTGACCACGAGGTTTCTAAATCGCTCGTTTAGTTGCCTCGAGGTTATTGACATAATATTATGTATAAATTCCTAAGATCTTATGTCAAGGCAAAAAGAAAATATATATTGTAGGTTGTGGGTAGTAAACAAAAATTTCTCTAGCTATAAATAGGTTTTATTTAACAGAGAATTTAAATAACTACCTACTGCTGGGCGGTTCGTAAAACTATGGATTTGATGAAATTGCTCATTGATTAAAAGTAGGTTACTTTCTATGGTCTAAATTATACCTCATAAAATAGCTGGAGGATAGAGCTGTTAAGAAATGTTAACAATTATGGATGTAATTAACCATTTTTTGAAACAGTGAATTTATTATTGCACTAATTTGAAAAGCAAAATCTCTCTGAGTTATTTAAAAAAATCGTTCCTTTTTAAATCTGCTTCGTTTAACTCAAATGCTGATGTCGGAATGCTATTTTCACTAATTAAAAACGTTCAAAATATAGTTGCAATCTCATCTCAACCACAATCCATGTCAAAAACTTTAGGTAGCTTAGACATATTATTAGCATATACAGACTGAGATAAGAATGCGATCGTTCCTTAAAGTTAGTATCTAAAATTGCTCCCATAATCAATTCTATTTCTGCCTACCCCAAGATGTTCAGTATAATGCTAAGTAAAGTAAGTAAACTGCATAACGGAAGTTTATTTCTTAAAGTGGCTGCGACGGCGTCGATGTGGAAAATTGGTGCTACGCTACGCCAACCGAAACATACAAATGGTCTGAGCTATGGGTGTTGAAACACGCATGGAGATCAACCGAGGCATAAATATGAGACTAAATGGTGTATTAGTATGTATTATGTACCCAAAGCCCTGAAACGAGGGCTCACACGGGAGAACATATCTCTGGTTCCGTACGTCCTCCACGTGTGAAGGGTCACGTGACAAATAATGTAAAATGTATTACAAATAGATATCTCAATACCCTCCTGTCTGGAGAAAAGTTAGTGTGCTTTATTGAATAAATAAAGAGCATGAATAAACATTCACCATTGGCATACAACCTGACTGCTGTGAGACTTTTAGGCGCATGTCCCATTAACACAGCGATGCGAACAAACTCTTAATACATTGTACCAAATATTATTTTATCAAGTTTATCTTGGATATCACTGACATCGGTAACCATGTCAGAGACCCTTGAGGCGGTTTAGAAACTCTGACACTAGGGTGTGTGAGGTCGTTAGACCTTACTGCCCACACGATAAAGAAGAATATTATTTTTGTTTCATTAAAGTTCAATAAAAGTACTATGCAAATAAGTCAATGACCCACATAATATAATAAAACAACTGCCACTTTCCGGCCGCAATTGATCAAGATCATGGTTTTAATTGTCCAAGCTTATTACAGACAAACCGACGTTCTATACACAATCAATTTTACGGATGTTAACGTTAAATACCACGTAGTAATTACAAAAAATATAAAGACACAGTTTAACTTTGCTTTAATGTGAGACAATACGACATTCTTTAAGACTTAATAGTGATAATTATCTTCACTTAATTTCCTGTTTGCCCGATGTAAACACAGAGAAATCTGGCTATGTAGGTCTTATGTACAGACCATAACGAAGAAAGTTCATTTTTCCATAAAGCCATGCAAGTAGCAATGTGTCTATTGGATTAGCAGTACATGGGTAAAAAGAGTTTCTTATTGTACAATGTCAAAGTTGACATCGGTTGACTAGCTGATGACCAGATTCTGCCTGCGACTTTGTGCTTTTAAATTTTCTTACGGACCTCCTATTCATCTCACCTAATTATCTTAGCCTATACCACTCAGACATAACGTAAGTTTGTTTTAGCTAAAGAATATGCAGAATCGAAACAGGAGGCGCGCTTGAACAAACTCTTCAACGCTATAATATAAGTATTGTCAGTTCAACAGCTGACGATGATAGAAATCATCTGTTTCTTTTATAGACTAAATATAAATAGTAAAAGCTTCGCGGCTAATTTCTATTTGCTAATTAGGTCAATAAACTAATTCATAGCGTATGTTCGTACTTAAAAAAATTAGCGACTTTAAAGGAAACTGCTCAATTGCAGGTTACAGTCCATACATCGACTGGCAATAAAAGTGTCATACCTACACAGCAATTTGAATGCAGTGGAGCATCGTAATAGCATATTGGTACCGACCATTTCCTTTTAAGACATTTTTTATTTCAAACAATGGGCGGGAAAGAATGACTATAATGTCGTAATGTGTCGTCGCTTACATAAAACGTTTATTTACATTTCAGGGATTATGGAAAAGAAAAAGATACTTAACGAAGTCGTTTACATGGTTTTTCCATTATTGCGCTATATTTTTTTGTTTTAGGCAATACTTCGAAACCTTTTTGTTACGTAGATAAAGTTCAAATTTCCAACTATTTTCTATGTATTTTTTCGAAAATAAGTTTTAACTGCTCTAACTGAATTTAAAAAACATCCACGATCAATTTACACCCTGTATAAAACTGCGGTCATCATTTATACGACGGTAAAATCTATGGATACCCAATGTCGTTAAAGGTTATAGAAAGTATGTGATGATGTCAATGTTTGATCTTTGATCCTCAGCGCCTGTTATGAACGAGATGAGTACTTACGTTTTCAAAGATAGTAATGAGTTACTTTTGTTGTACCTACGTATTGGTAAAGTATTGTTGAATTAATGAATTGAATCTATCAGTAGATATTGATTTTATCTTCCCTGTTTATTTATGTAAATGATCAAATAAATTGAACTGCAGTGTTCCCATGTTTTCCGTTACCTATTTTATATATTGACTCTGTTTGGCCAAAGTCTACATCTAATTTTAAACATTAGTTGTGTATTATGATTGAGATAACTGCAAAGTATTTTAACAAAATTTACGATAGTAGACTTTATTACTTTAGTTCAATTTCAAGAGAAAACCTTTTACTCTTGTTTAGTAGCAAAAAGGGTTCACTACGGACACGGATATCCGGAAGTGTGTCGTAACAGGGCACAGGTAAGTACTTATTAACACAGAAGCTGTCGCCTTTCATGGCAACACGGAATGAGTAATCAAAGTAGACCTTCTCTCATTTCAACGAAGAACATGAAATTAATGAATAAATAATGGTGCTCAGCTTAAACTTTTGCATTTAATAACACAGTAATGGTTAATTCAAAACACG
Source organism: Caradrina clavipalpis (assembly GCA_932526535.1). NCBI lineage: Eukaryota > Metazoa > Arthropoda > Insecta > Lepidoptera > Noctuidae > Caradrina > Caradrina clavipalpis. The sequence goes on from OW052096.1 coordinate 3,068,499, forward strand.
TTTTATCTATTACACAAGTAGTGAGAGGTTTCCTGTTGCTATCTTAATTAATCGTCCGTTGGATATCCGAGTCTGACCCCGAGACGACACTTCCTATTAAAAAATTAAGGCTATAAACTTACATAATATACATTTTTTATACATATTCGCGAATCTCGTTTCCTTATAAAATGACGCAAGTAGGACTGTCGAATCCGTTGGCACTAATAACTTGTTAGCTGTTAAGTAATGAACATAACAGTTACTGGTTTAAACAGTGGAACTGTGTTACGTATTTGAGGGATTGTTACATTATAATCTGCGAACATCACATCTTGTAATCTTCAGCCACAATCTGCCAGTAGTTACAGTGGAAGCACATCTATGTCTGGAAAATCTATGTGGCTGCGTAATCATGATATCATCACCTGTCTGGCCTGTTTCCAACTATATTGGGGTCAGCTTCCAATTTAATTGAATGCAGATGAATATCAGTGTTTACATGGGGCGCCACATCACGTTTAGGGACTGGGTAACACGATACCTCTTGGTTGTCAGATTTGACTACTCGTAACGACTGCTGACGATCTATCAATCATATCCAGGACCTACGGCTTTATGTGTTTTCTGAGACATGGGGTCCACCAGTTTAACTCCCAGCTGTTGTTAAAACATTCATAAAACTTTGCCCAACCTGAGAATCTAATCCCGGACCTCATGCTTGGCAGTCTTACTTGCAACTAAACGAACTGGAACAGATCAACGGTGCAGTCAGCGTAGTCATAAGAAAAACCACGAAATCCATCAATTTTTGCGTATGAAAGATTGTAGAGAGAAATTGGCCTCAGTTAGGAAAGACCTAGGTATATTATAGTAAGTACAGTGATGAAGGCAATTGAAAAAATGAGAATTGTTACCGGCTTTGCATAAGAAACTTTCGCTTAACTCCCAATCTAACAAAACGGAATACCATTCACTAGTAAAAATGCTCCAACGGCTGTCGCATACGAGATACATTCACGATCTTTAAGGAAGCACCTTCCGTCGTCGGTGGCGGCGACACTGCTGTCATTAACGGGCGTGTATCACAAACCGGATTGTCTGTGAAAAACCGTAGACTACTTTCTTTCCTTCTCAAATCCGGTCTGCAGACATGTGGTATTAATATTTATTTTAAACTTTTCCCCGTCGATTACTAGAGAATGGCTATTGATTTTGTCTCATGTCTGACAGAATAGTATGCCTCAGTAGTAGGTTAATATGAGTTCACTCTGTCTATTGTGCGCTATATGATTGACCCGTTTAGAGAAGAGTATAATTTTAGAAGACCTAACATAACTATGTTTGGAAAAAGATGCCGATAATGATAATCTCACTCCTATTACTATTATACTACACGAAAGCTTGTGACGATGAATGGATTTTGCTGAAATTAGATAGACATTGATCTAGCTAAACACAAAAGATAATTTCTTTATCCCATTTTTGGGATAACTTAGGGCTTTGATTAAGTATTTCTAAAGTCTACACCAATAAAGTTGCTGATAGAAGCTAGATTAATATATTTTTAATGCAGCTAAATCTATGGTGCTATTTATGATAGAGGTATCATTTCAGTCTATTTCAGAAACAATGTTGCATTGTGTAAAACCGTCTATCAAAGTATTTTAAAATCCCTGCAGTTGTATTGGCTGTTATTTTGTGCCCCTTACCTATAGGCTACATGTTATCCACTTTTGTTTTGTACACAACAAGTTGAATTGTTTGTTTTGTATTATGTCACTCAATGTAGTCTAGTCTCTTATAAACCAGCACACTGAAATGTTTAAAATGATACAATCATTTGTCAACTGGTTCGAATTAGACTATGTACCCACGAATGTAGAATGAATGTTTATAAATTGGTAACTAGTCGTGATGACATAGCTACCTTATGAAAAAATGAACTCATCAATGAACTTATCACGCTGTTAATTGGTGCACCTAAAAATCCCAATCAATGCTTAGTACACTTCAAACTGTACTGTTCCTGTGATTCCTTCAATTACCGAAGTTGTTTTAAGTTGTAAGTACGTTGATCAAAATTCACCCGCGGCAATTATGGTATATTTAGACATAACTTCCATATTTTGACATTGTGTAAGATGTTGAACTGGACCGTTAACATCCAAATAAAGTGAATGTGCCATCACAATTCCTACGTAACGTTACATAGACTACATATCATCCCAGATCTATATCGCAATAGTGAACGTGAATTGAATCTCACAATCGAATGTTGCCGAATGTAGATTACAAAAGCATTATAATCTTTGCATTGAATCTATTTTACTCTTAAGTGCATGTGAAATCTTTCATCTTGTAGGTTTATCCACACGCGAGTTGTGTGATTGTTTATAGGAAAGACAAATAACAAAAGAAAGTTAGTTTGGTCCCATAGGTAAGCAATCAAGTGATCTAAGTGCAGGTATCTACGTCTAATTGCTGTTTTTTTTTTCATTATTTTTGTGTAGCGTGTCGCTAAAATAGTAAAAGTAACATCGCTAACTTTACCATACTATTTCCAGTCGTGTAAATGTAGGGGATTGGAAGTCATATTTTGTCTATGTGCTACTGAAAATCTTTTTATTAATTTTAAACACGTTTGCGTCTTCACCCTAACTCATTAGAATTAAATCGGGAACTATTACATTTATTGCATCTATTTCACCGTTTTATGTAAACAAAAAAAATCTCTTCAACTTTATTATATTACAATGGATTAATGAAAATCTCACATTAATAATCTCCATAATGGACATTACATTTCCTTAATGCATTTTCTCTGCGCAGGAGTGTCTGCCTGAATTTTTGCTCTTTGCGGTGAAAGTTAGAGTGCAAGTCAAACATACGCAGGTACAGTGCACTGTCGCGTTCGTTGTGATAATAACTTCGCCACATAAATGGAGAATGTACTTCGTTGTCCTCATGCTTATTTCCTTGTAGGTCAAGCAGCACTAAGTGCCATTAGCTTTAGAAAGGACTATATTTGTTTTAATGTTAACCAGTTTCATCACTTGTTGTTCTTCAACTTTTTAATTTATAAGGCTAAATGTCGGGTTGCGCAATTTTGAACAGTAACAAGAGACGGTGCATTTTAAAGGTCGTACAAATAAATTCGTAAAAATTTTGAAGGATGCTCAATATGATCTTGCATAAAAATTGTACACTTGCAAGATTTTCTTTGCAAACCCGCAAAATGATATGTAAATGTATACTTTCCTTTAGTCACAGACGATACAAGTCTCTGTCTAACAAAAACCATGTCACAAGGCAAATTAGCTTGAAACGCGCGTTGTGGATCAGACGGAGATCCGGTATGCGAAACAGTTCCAGTAGACTATCACTGAGTCATAATACCATTACTTAATTCAGAGTTAAGTAATACATGCGTGTCATTTTTTGTGGGTAAATAAAATAGTCGGACATAATATTCTGCCTCGACTGCATAATAACTGCCTCGTTGGCGTAGTGGTCCTAAGCACGACTGCTATGCTAAAGGTCCTGGGTTCGATTCCCAGGTCGAGCAAAAACTATTATTGGGTTTTTCCATGAAATTCTCAGTAGCAGCTCGGAGTTTGGATTTGTGCCCGATTAGTGGCAATAGGCTCGCCCCCTATTACATGGGACCTAAATATACCGGCGAACTGTGGGTGTACATTGGTAAACCTCTGCCTAACCCTTCGGGGAATACAGGCGTGGTGGTATATTCCACCTCATAATAAACACATTAGTTCTTTGAATTGTTACTTTAGAATGTTTTAGTAGTAATCCGAATTCTGGATTAATTCCTAGATATTTGGAACATAAGGTTTGACAAATAAATAATATAAGAAATTTCATTAACTTAGACTCCTTGAAAATGGTTCTTCTTCATAGTTTTACGATGTAATAGAGCCTTGCAGTGGACACGACCTATTGTTTTTAATTTTATAGTTAGCAACTTAAGGAATTGTTACAACATTTTATTGCGTATTGCAAAAGCTTTATTATCGACCTAGTGTCTAATCGATGATCAAGCCAGTTATAGCTTTATTATAAACCTTCAAGAGAAGACAATGGCTTATTGACACACTTCACCATGGTCAGAACTGTCACAAAATGTTATGTCTTCAAATCCAGGTCATCAATCATCTGTCTTGTTACCGATCTTACACATACAAGTAGAACAGTTACCATCATATGTCACCATTACTTTGTGGGTCAACGAATTCGCTACTGTTACATAGAAAATAGCTGAGAAAATTTCTAAAACAATGTTTACAATACAGTTGCATAATCCCTTGTTTATTTTACAATATTATGTAAATACGTTCTACGAAATTGTAGTATGTGACTTTTGAACCCTTTGAATTTAAACATGTCTGTCTGTCTGGGCTTAAGTGTGTGAAAAGGGGTCAATCAAATTATTAGATCTTGTTACAAAACTATTGCGGTAGGTATTAGGTGACAGATTCAATAGAAGCCTTACAACACAACTTTTCATAGAGTCAGGTTACATAGGATTTATATCGCCTCTCGTCAAGAATACCTGTCTTTTTTCACGAAAATCATAGTCGTAGTTTCAAATAGTCATAATAATTCTGTAGAAATGCAGCAATAATGTTTACATTAAAGCACTATAAAAAATACTTGATCATTCTCACTCAAACACACAGGAGGGACACTTTCTATCGATAAGTCAGCCCCGACTGACTAAATATAGTAATGTTTATAATTTGACCGACACCGGACGGTGGTAGTCAGAAAGCAAAACGACTTCACTTTCAATGTGCTGTTACGTTACATGTCAATGTCCGAACATGATCGAGATTATAGGTGGCCTTTGCGCAAGCAAAGACTGTAAAAAGACTGTTGGATGCAGCCTTTTGCATTAGGACGGTCTGAAGGCCAATCATTCTCTAATTAAAAATGTTCAAGTTTTAGTCGCAATCTCATCTCGGCGACAGTCAATGTTAAGAATATAGGTGAAATAGTAGATTGAGACTGAATACAAAGCGAACGTTTGTAAAAGTTACTATAATTGCTCCCTGATTAATGCAGTGCAGTAGCTTAGACAAACTTATTTCACCAATATTACCATTTGTATGGCCTACTTTGTTGTTCCGGATCCTCAAAACCTCTTGCATTTTAGCGTTTGTTCTTCGCCACAATCTACAGAGAGACGTGTGAATTTGTTGTGTAATTATTTTTTGAACATTGTGGTTGGATGTGGAAATGGTTTATCACCTATTCTTGTCTACTTATGATTTTGCTTTTACTAAAAAAATATATATTCTTGTAAGTCATTTCTTAAATGAATAAACTTGATCAAGACGTCATGAATAAAATAATTAATTGTCTATCCGTTTCTGTCATTCTCCAGGTTCATCATATAACCGCACGTCAGCAGAATCATAACGATCGTTAAATATATAAAATACTTGCATCTTTTAAAACACAGAATTTGAGAAAGTTACTTTGAATATATTACTTAGCACTCCTACGATAGTAGCCATTTTGAAACTCATTATAACAGATTTGTCTGAAGTTTTCTCGTGAATTCTTTGACCTACTTTAAATTAGTTAGCTGTAGACTATGAAGTCAGAAGCTAATGTTGGAGTAAAATACTTGCTATAACGTGAATACGGATTTCTAGAACGGACCTAGCATTGAAATTGAGTATTAGGTAGGTATATCCTTGGTAGACAAAAATTACGCCATGCAAAATAGTACACTGTCCTATTTCCTGCAGTAGATAATATTATCTAATCGAAAATGTCTTTATGTGTCAATAACAACATTTATCAAAGAATTTAAGAAAAAAGTAGGTATAGGTAGACACTCAAATACCTACTTAACAAAACTGCGTTTTCGCCAGAGACGTGCGAGTATCCGTAGCGAGTGATGTGTGTAAAACTAACCGATTACTCGTACAGCGCTAATTCAGCCCAAGTTATGAAAATGCAGCGATGTCATTTATTATTTTCACACCAATCATATTTTCAGTCGAAATTCAATCTTATACAGTGGGTATTTAAAGAAAGCAAAATAATCGCCTGTCGTAAAAGTATTTTTGTCATTTTCATAAATGTGAAAAGTATAAGGGCACGTACAAATCACACAATAATTATTGCAATTACAGAACGTTGTGCGAGTTACTGCTCGCAATGACACGTAAAGAAGGTTGTTCAACCCATCCTCTTTACGTAATACAGAGAAAAAAAACCGGAGACAGGTACACAAGTGTGCCGAAGCATTTAAAGAAAGGGAAACTTGTTTACCATTTCATTCTGCTGGTTTGTTGGAAGATACCTACGTGTGATCATAATGATTAATATACCTACTTATAAAATTCGGAAGTTTATTAAACCCATCTTATTACGTGATAAGTAGATTATAAAAAACTTGGAGTAAGTAGGCTGACTAATTATGTTTTGCTTTTTTATGCGTGGACGCGTTTACTGCCTCTGTTGTTACTGCCAGATACGGTGCATTCCTGATTTGCAGTGTTGGAGAAAAAAGTATGACATAGAGGAATTTAGAGAAGGACTCTAAAGGCAGTCCCTACATGGAAGCGACCTGTCCTTACAGGACGCTTCCGCTCCGTATTACGTTCACTGATGTACCTATTGCTCAAATCTGAATTGTTACATTACAGGCGAGTACAGATAGGACAATAGTTAGCTCAACCAGTTTTCATGAATTGGTAACAAACTAAAATGTAAGTATTTAAAAAGTTACTAAAACTAAATCACACGTAGTTACTCAATTTTAATTTTCCTGTTATTCCTATTTCCTTCAAAACAGGTACCCTAATAATTCTGTAATTTTTTATTTTCCTTGCTTTCAGACATCTGTTTGCCTTACCTAGAGTTCCTAGGTCCTAGAAATAACAGAATCTGTAACGTACTACATTTCGCAAATAAATATTATTGTAGTTTATTATTTATAAATAAGGAGCGGTACATAAACCAAACTATCTAGGTTCTTGCGAAATACTTATCATAGCGTTATGACCACTCTCAACTTGTTCATAACGTTACAAGCTAATAAGTATGTAGGTAACTATCAATAAGGAAGTGCGTTATTCTCTTTTAAATAAAACTAAATGAACGACACATTCACTACTATTGCGTAAACATGACCGCTTTGAAAGGAAGTAGAAAAAATATACGAACTGTTTTATAAATAACTATACTTGGTTCCGTAAGAAAAACTCTTGTAGGTACCAACCGATTTAATATTTTCTTGGATAGTACAGTTCACAATAGTAGATTGCACCCATACGATGCTGAACTGGCCCTCTAGTTCCTTTATTGAGACCTCAAGATCTAAACTAGGTACCTAAGTACCTCTCTCTCAAATTGGGGTCACTGCCCCAAACCTCACCTCTAACAAATTAATTGACTTCTTCATTAGGCACTAATAATTACTTTAATTTGTAAAACTTCGCGTGTGTAGTATCTCGGTTTTCCATTGAATATGGGATTCATTAAACATGCGTTACACTATGATTAAGTTTACTTCAGATAGGTATCTCACTAGTACCTAATTGCAGTATCCTATAGTTTATAACTGAATAACAATAAAAATGATGAGAATATTTATGAGACCTACGATTTGAACTTCAAGCCTTGGCACAAAACCTGAAATTATTGTTTAATATCACACGGCTTTACGACTATTTTATTATAGCCATGTAGTTATCATGCAGCGGCCTTTTTTAATGTATATTTAATGGCAATTTGACCTCCATTTTTAGTGTTGACAAGGTAATGAGAAGATCAGGATGAGAAAATTTTAGGAGAGGCTTGTTTCCTAGAATTAAACTGCCTACCTACTGTGTAAAATAAAACAACTGTGTAAGGGACTTATTAATGTACTGAACTAATACAAGTACGGATCTCTAAAGTGCGTTTTAACCACATAAAGTGTAAGAGTAGATAATTAAGACGTGTTGAACTCATAACTTGCGTAACCTTACCATCTCGTCCGGAAGAACTTGCAGACACCGTAACAGTGATTTTGCACTTTTTAGAACGGCTCATAGTAATTAGCGAACCGAAAAAAGTGTGTTAATAGCAGCTTATTCTATTGCACTTTTTTTTTAAGAATTGTCTTATTTTAAGGCATCAACGAAGTAGCTTTATTTACTTACTTATGGGCCAAGATTGCCAAACATACGGATTTTGTATGTCCTGCTACGGACGTATTAAAATTAAGTACAACTGAAGTTTCACAAAATTATATACTACAAACTACAACATACGTATATAGCGCCAAAGATAACTTGCAATAACTTAATAAATACCTTTTGTGCATTTTAATTTATTAGAAATCGTTCAAGCAAAGATCCTATTGTGTAATGAAATCCTTTATTTTTCAAGAATTGCTGCAATCTTGTTTATTTTGGCGAAAATAGTAACAGCTTTGTGTTATGTACAATTACCTACAACTGCTTCGTTAGCCTCGTGGTCCTAAGCGCGACTGCTACGCTAGAAGTCTTGGATTCGATTCTCAGGTCGAGCAAAGTGGTATTGGGTTTTCTCAGTAGCAGCTCGGAGTTAGGATTTGTGCTCGGTTAGGGTGGAGCCAGACGAGCGTATTTTTTTTGGGTTGTGAGTCGCGTTATTTCTGTCAGGTAATTTCTGCTACATTCTGTTTCATACAAAATTCCTGTTTCGTTCACACGGCGACGCAAAATGAGTTATCAGTTTCAGTAGCAAGTAAGTTACGCGACAGAAATTCTGCGACTCACGACTCACAAAATTACGCTCGTTTGGCCTCACCCTTAATGGCAATAGGCTCGCCCCATATTACGTGGGACCTAAACATTCCGGCGAACTGTGGTAGCCCCCAAAAGGGACTACACGCGTGATGGTATGTCCTAATTCTATATTTTTGCATAATAATTCGAATACTAGTACCTAATTTCTTATTGTGCATATATATATCGATGAAAAATAGACCCCTTCCATTTATCTCAATATTACAGCAAATTGGTGTTTTACTTACTATATACACAAAAAATTAACCTATTTTATTGCATATTTGCAGGTTGGGGTCGTTTTTTTAATTCTTTTTACATATTTTCTATTTAGTGTATTAGCATTGATCTTAAACTCTGCAGCTACAAATGAAATACAAAACAATGAAACAACACGCAGCAGTAGTAACAAATCGACACGCAAGTAGGTACAATCAATGCGTGGCCATGCGCTATTTATTTATTTATTGCAAAGTTATATGACTTAAACAATTGTTTTTATTTACTTAATTATTCAGTGAGAATACCGACTATCGTTTACTTATTTTCTTCGTAGATCAACAATGACAAATTCACACCTTTTTGTCAACGGGCTTTGTGCGAAAAGGTGAAACTTGACAATGGTTGAAAACGCTTTTCATTGCGCAATATTATCTGTATATTGTATCGCAAAAATACACATTTCACTAAAAAAAACAAAAAAATTAGCAAATTGTAATTATGACTATACTTTTTATTCATCTAATATTCATGAATCAAGCTATTTTATTATATTTTGTTGTTGAAAAAACTTATCAAGTTTCCTTTCTTTATACGAAATTCATACTGTTAATCGTAGGTATGTATGTATGTCCGAAAATTTGCAAGAAAAACACAATTAAATACTGTAAGTAATTTTTTACCGTTAGGGCAAAACTTAAATAATAATATAAATTCCGCAATGATGCGACATTAATCTATTAAAAATATCTCATAAAATAATAAATGCCTTACCTTTATATTACGTGTGTTCATCATCCTACACAATCAGGCGGCGAAAGTCACTTAGCACTTCTTTGCACTGTCACCCCACAAGGAAACCAACAAACACTCCTCGACTTATAAAAAATACAAAATCCACAAATAATTGACTATCACGATTATGGTATCCCGTTCCAGGAAAAAAAATGGCGGTCGGGATGACGTTTGTAATGGTGCGAGTTTGAATGCAACTTTCGCGCGCGCTCGCTAAGACGTCTCACTCTCACTGGCCACGGCGCTGTGTTTTCTTTTTATTTAAACTTGCAATCCCCTCTAGCGATTGTGAATTATCGCATAATATCTTGTGTTATCAATACGCTATTTGGGACGAACGGCGCCTCTCGTTTTAGGATCTAAATGCATTAATTACTCTTAAAGTGTTATAGGTAGTTACCAAAATTACATAATGAAATATGGGTAAGTTCCTGTCATTAGGTACCGTACTTAGTGAACGTGAAATACCTGTATTTTTAGGAAGTTATAATGCAGAAACAAAGTACACAATTTAGGTAGATGTTAAATTTTTGTTATTCTGTGCAAGCAACACGAACAAAAAATATTAGAAATACACCGCGCACAGACTTTTAAAATAGGAAATTCTTGACATACTTCTCAAGAAAAGACATCAACGCGTGTCACCATCGCACTCGGAAAAATATGTTTATTTTGGAAACTTTAAACGATATACAGAAATATGTTTTCTTGAGTAAATTACAATAATGTGCAGGTAATATTTAGCGTAAGTCTTTAGAGTCGTCGTAATAAAAATTGCTTATGGATTCTTTTCACCTTATTACCCGTAAGCACTAGGTGTATAAATCACTCCCGCCACTTGGGACATATAAAGCTTCCTATAATTTACTACATTGACTACACAGTTATTTATCATGGGTCTTGTTATACATTGTTCGTTACTGAATGTGGGGTCCTGGGTTCGATTTCTAGGTCAAGTTAAATGCTATTGGGTATTTCCGTTAGGGATTTCTCAATATCAGCCGGGAATTTGAGAGTTGGTGTTATGACACCCCCATGCTTCGGAAAACACGTTAAATCATTGACCCTGTGCCTAAACTCTTTTCGATCGTGACGAATTACTGTTCCGTCGAACTATGAGAGTATATCTCGTGCGTACTTATCTAGTCTTATATTTGTCATTAAATTCATTAAAAAAATTCTTCGCTGTATTATTCCTTATTTTGAAAACTACGTAACTGAAATATAAGTGTCATTAAAATTAGTACTTTACGCCATTTTCTATTTTTTGAAAATATCTGAGAATCAAAAAGATACAAAAGAAAACATGAAACATATGTCGGACATTCACTTTTTACCCTTTTCCTTGAAAATTATCCCATCATGTTTGTATTAAAATTATATTAGAATAGTCACGCGCTTAGATGTTTATGTTAAAAATGTTAAAATATTTAAAATAGTAGTTAATATTCATGATCTATTGGTTATTTATAAAGTTAATATTAATAACTTCTATTCATCTCTTAATCATTTACATAGAAGCTCCTATCGAACTATTTTCTTAAGAAAAAGTAATAGACCATCCTGGAAATTACATTGGTTGTTTACATTTAAATTAAATTGGTTGTTTGAAAGAGATACCGCGCCCCCGGAACGCAAAGGGCACAAAAAGGAACATGGATGGGTTTTAGTTAGTAAAAGTCTGACACTCCCTTCCGCCCCGCCCAGGGCGGGGGAAGTCATTTGATGATTCCCAATCGTTAAAAAAGAAACCTGGAAATGACAAGACTAATCGGGCTTAGGTACTGCAAACTGTAATCATCAGCGGTGCCATAAATGATTTATTGTACTCCATGCAATTCAACGGATATGTTCTAGTTAAAAAAAATATATGTAGGAAGCTCTAAGATGCCCGAAATGACCCCAATTACATTTATTGCTTTTCATAATAAGTTATTGGCGATTGTCGGTCAACTTAGTGTGCTTGCAACATGCAGTGAATGGATGTTGTCTGATGTTACAATATATGCGATCAGATACTCGGTCCGTTTCGACATTTTATATTTTACATGTATTAGATAATAGTGTTAAAATTTTTCCTACAGAGGAAGTCGTAGATTGTTATTAAGGAAGTTAAGTTGATATGTTTGGCTAGACGGATTATTGCGACACAGACATGGAAACAAACTGTCGAAATGTTCCACATAAAGATGTTGCTTTTGGATATTGATTTATTTATTATTTTTTGTAGGATTTGGAACTTTAATATCAATTGAAGTACTGTAAGGCATTTTGTTCGCATACGTCTTTTTTTGTCGTGACGGTCGGCAGTAGTGTATGGATCACTATGGAAGGTTGTTGACAGACGGTGGCACTAGGTACAGCAAAATGCCACCGTCGTTTTCGCCGTGTCTGCCCCTCGACGCGCCTTATATCAATGCACGGCAAGATAGGTACTTGTGTGATGGCTTTCTGAAAAAGTCTTTTAAAAACTAGAATGAATTGCCACTAGCATTTGATTTTAAAAAATTGAATTTATTTGTATATACTTATCTAATACATTTTTGACTCCATAATCTTACTATCACTTTTGAAAAAGCAATCATTACATAATTAATACCATATATGTACCTTGTACTCATTTTGCGAGCAATATAAACTACATTTTCTTATACAGTTACATCATCGATATATCTCAGATTAAACTATGATATGTCACACAAGTGCCGTGATCCAGCAAATATGTGTGCTACATATATATGTTTTTTAGAAATTAAACCAGTCCTATAGTTACCTCAGAAATGGTTATGTGATAACCAAGCAAAAACTGTTATTCGATACAGCATCAGCTACGGCATAAATTGTAAAGATTACATCGCAGCAGTGTATAGTAGTACTGCATAGTGGCAGTAAACCTCCAGTTTTCAAAGTAGACAATCACTGAAGAATTTTTTATCTCGTAATTGATTGTTGACACAATAGATTGACAAAGGATTGACATCCTTGCGAGTTTTCAGCTCAACCGAGAGAGAGCTTGGCATGAGAATATTGATAAGCTGTAAGTACAGTACGAACCCACCAACCTTAAAGTATTCAATTACAGTAGATTTTCGAATCAAAAATACAACGGTAATTAGTTGATTGAGCCATTGATGTGGATACAGTTTTCAAACTAAATTAATGTAACGTACTAAACGGATTATTTCCTACTAAAAATTACTACATTTAGATACCCATCCATCCAGGCCATCACTAATGATTGTTTTAGCGAAAATGATATAATTCATACAAATTAACAACAGTTAAAACTGAAATGCACTCAAGAACCTAGAGTCACAGTCACTACAACGATAAAAGGTTAAAATCTAGAACGATAAGTCGGTTTATTCAACTTTTTGTAAGCAATCATTGTACTACGGTATCACAACTTATGCCTGTAACAAAGTCATTAATTTAGCAACTACTATGTACTTTTCAATCCAAAATTTAGTTCTGACGCCTTAGGTTCCTATTCCCTACAACGTATTCCTGGTGGCTCAGAATTAGGGGAAGTGCCTTTTTAGAAGTCATGATAAATAAAATAGCGTTGTTTTTCTCTTTCCAATTTAATAATTTAAGGTAACATCTTGTCGGGTACCTACGAGTAGAAATGTGCTAATCGGTACCTGTGTTAAATGCTCATTAAATACTTACGTGGGTATTATCTTGTATGGAACGATAGTGGTTAATTTTAAGGCATTTATTTTCCAAAAAGGCTTGTCATGAACACTAGGTATGCCCACCTACTTTATTTAAGGTAGATGGTGTAACTGGTTTAATAGGCTGTTTCACCTTTAAGAAATATCACCTGGTTATGGAGTTACCCACGTAAGTTCATAATATTTCAGTAAAACCTGATATAGATGGTTCAGGTCGACTCAGGATGTTTTGCCGCCATTGCACAACGCCCCCGTTCAGCGTTATCTAACCCAACATCCTAGTGTGCGTCCGTCGACCTGCGTAAGAGTGATTCGAGCGCCGATTTCATTGTAAAACTTAATCGACTATGTGCAATGAGATTCGTTAAGGAAAACGACCAGTGATAGCCTGTCATTATGGTCAATATAATTTATGAGGTTTCATAGGGAAAGCCATAAACCTATATTATCTGTATTAGCTAATTAATTGCGATATTTGTTTTAGTCCGGTTTGTGTTTATGCAATAAGTTATTGTTCTGGGATAGAACTATGTTTTTCCGACTATGTTTTTGTGACTGCTGAGCAAGAGGTCCTCGATTCCCAGGTCGGGCAAAAAGTGTTATTGGGTTTTTCCATTAGGAATTTCTCAGTAGCAGCCCGGAGTTTGGAAGTTGGTGGTGTGACACCCCCGTGCCTCGGTAAGCACATAAAGCCGTTGGTCCTGCGCCTGATCTCTCTCCGGTCGTGTTGGATTGCCGTCCCATCGGGCTATGAGAGTTAGGGAAGAGGGAGTGCACCTGTGTTTGCGCACACACTTGTGCACTATAATATCTCTTGCGTACGTGGCAAGTCTGCATTAAGGTTAGCCCAAATGTAATTCTCCAGGCCTGGAGAATTACATTTTCATGTTTTTCCCCGTATAGTATTTAAAAAAAGCGGTCAATATATTGTGGTTATGAAATTCATTCACACGCTTATTAATGATTTTGACTCATGTGATCGTAACGAACGTGACTGCCTTTAACCTTAGTTAGTTAACCAGACCGAGAACTGATGGATAATTTGAATCGTTTAAGTAAATCTTGCATTTTGTGTTAAACTAATAATTCAGCGAAAAGCAAGTCGATCAAATTTATATTTCTTTCTTTCAGACATCATTCTGGTCCATAGTAAGAAATACATTTATAAACCAGTTAAAAAAAAAACAGATAAAACACAAATAAAAAGTAAGTAATAAAAAAATGTTTCTTTTTTCCATTTTAAAAATTAAGGTATGGTCTAGGAAGCACTCATACATAACTTTTGCCTTTGTTAGGTGTCTTTTTACACACGTTATATTAGCGTAGAGAATTGCACGGGTCACTGTCCTACTTAAGCAACTCTATAAAATACGCTTACGCAATAGTTATCGCAGTTACCCAGATCCTACTGGTGGGTAAACCCGAAACCTCGAGTCCCCGATCCGGGACGAGCCAACCGCATGCATCCGCTGTTACACCATTATAAGTTGCGACCTTTTTGAAAATGACGTATAGTATAGCTATGATGGCACACTTTCAAAGTATATAACTCGATGTTACTCTTATAATCATTCCTTTAAGTTTCAGAGCAATACCTATTTTCCCATGCATTCAAGAAGATTGTTGCTGAATTGTTTTAGATACACAATTATTGTTGAACAGGAAATTCTTTGTAATACATAACATTGTAAAAGAAAATAGGATCATGGGATCATCATGGCATATATAAAAATGGCTCGTGCGGCCATTGAAAGAGAGAGATAACAGATATTTTCAACTGTCCAGTATCCGGTATATTCGCACATTTAGGTATATCCGCTACCTATCTGGCCGGACACTTTAGGGATTTACGTCATTTCAATCAGTGTTAAAACACCTTATCTTTTGCCTAGTTTATTAAATACCCAAACAACAGGTAAATTGAATAATATTGTGTAACTCACAGCTTATAAAGTCGTGCACATATTGCAGACCGAGGAATGTGTTTAAACATTACATATCCAATTGTTATGTTGACAATTTGGCTAGGAAACAGGGCGCAACGCATACAGTAAGTCTACACGCCTTTTGTTAATGAAAAATGTACCTTATACTACTGATATAGAGTCAAAAGCTAATAAGATAGCAGTAGGGTGGTTGCAAAAACGTTTTTCCAAGACGAGGTTTTACTACGGCATCTATTTTCACATTTTAATGACATAACCTGACAGTTTTACATGAAATCAGTGTCATTACATATAATTAAACTTTAAGAAATTTTCGTCATTGCTGTGTAGTACAATGCTCATGACATGCACTAGCAATTTTCACATGCAATACAAATAATTAAACAGACAATTGTTGCTGACTTCGAAAAAAAAATAATGATGGGCATATTTGCTAACCCTAACCTTCATGATATAAAGTTTGAGTAGGTTTCCTCACGCACAGTCTTGTACAGTACGGCCGACGTATCTTGGCGAGTCTGAAGTTAGCCGTTTGTCTGCGCAATGGATCTTTTAGGAACAAAATTGTATACTGCGCAGCTAATCGGCTAACTTCAGAGTCGCCAAGATACGTCGGCCGTACCAATCTTAATAAAATAAGGACAAAAGTCAAAAGGAAAAAAAAATTGTTGAATCCACTATTAATCAATTAGCACAGTTGAGGTAACGCTGAGGTAACGTCATGACGTATGCAAATATGTAAATAAAATTAAAGAGTCTGTTTGTAACATCAAAATAACAGCCGTTTATTAAATGCATAAATGATTTTTTATACGGCACTTCTAACAAAAACTCTCGTCAAGTTGAAATCAATAACAAAATTCACCCAGAAAGTAATTATCTAATAACACTGCTGGTTGATGAATTAAAACCTTACGAGAAATTATTTTACTATTACTACTACTATTTCATCATCAAGTGTCACAGGCTATTATTTATGTACTTGACTATCACGCAGGGGAAAACGCGAGCAGAAACTCTATTAAAAAAATGTATCTCTTGGATCCTAAATTTTTACCTTTATGTTGTACCGTTGGCACCGTTTGGCAACAGATTGTGGTCTCTAAATTACCTAATTCATAAAAATTTAATGCCTATAAAGATTATGAACTATTAATAAAATTACATTGAGAAATTTTCTAGAATAGAAAACCACAATTTGTAATGATTAGGTAAGTTGCAGGACTTGTGGGCGAAATTAAATGTCTATTGATAGAGTATGTATTCGTGTACCTACACGTGGAGTAAGATGCGGGTGGAACATTATCGAGCACAATATCACTCATCTGGTGCCTATGGAAAATGTATGTTTCTTTTACACCGTACGCAACTTTGTTCTACCTCCATTCGAATCTTTACTACTATAAGGCTCGCATAGTGCATAAAGACTTACTCCAAACATCTTTTAAGACGGGAGAGGGAAAGGAGGGTCCCCCGTCCCAGCGGCCGTCGCGGTAGACGCTCCGGGCGTCGGGAGCCGCGAGACGACTCCCGGCCACCGTAGGCGCGGGTCTGTGGACGGTGAGCAATGGGTAGCTCACCGTCCGTACGTTCACTGAAACAACGACACGACAGACCGTGTCGACGGCGCGTTCGTGTTCCACGCGCGCCGTCAAGTCAAAGAGATGTCAGCAAAATTGGATGGGGCCACTGAGGGCCGATGCGTTCCGGGGGCGCGGTATCTCTTTCGAACAACCCGCAGCCCACATGAAGGAACATAGACGGGTTTTAGTCAGTAAAAGTCTGGCACTCCCTCCCGCCCCGCCCAGGGCGGGGGCAGTTATTTGATATTTGAAATGGTTTAATAAGTTGATACCACATATAAATATGTAAACTACACCACAGGTAAATATGTAAACTAAGTACTCTTAGTTCATTTATTAGTATCACGAAGTCCTAATTGTATAAATATGGATGGAGGACAGGGATAGCGAAACAATGGCACTCATATCAGTGAAGAAATAATTTGCACACGCCATAAACTATGCCATAAATACAATAATAACAATTACAACGGGCGATTTTCATTCGGCAACATTATGTGCAAAGATAGATAAAAAGGTAGATTTACAGTAAACATACTCACAAATTCTTTGTTATAATTGAATGATACTTTTCGATTTAAGAAGACTCATCGCGTTATTTTGATTACAAGCTAATACAGTGCTACTCACTGTTGCAGATTAATCAAGTTATTTAAGACAGGAATCATCAGTCTTTTTCAATCAGCTTCAGCTCAGTGAAATAGATATAGCTATTGTGTAGCTTACTAATAAAAAAAAAAAAAAAAAAAACAAATAACTACTTATAGTTATTTGTAGTTATTATATTAAGGAATTTTGGAAAGATTAGCTTTTGGAGTATCCCAAAGTAAAAGTATGAAATCAGGCACCTTATTACATGATTTGGGGAGTAAATACACTTATTCGGCTCAATTCAGCTTTTGTCAATTATAAAACGCCAGTTTTGTAACGCATCCGTTCAGACGCCGAAAGCTGAACGCATGCGTACGCATCTCCATACAAGACTGGTGTTTTCTATGGACAAACGCTGAATTGAGCTGAATAAGTGTGTTAAGTCCCTAATACTGAAGGCATCAATTGTATCAGCTGCTTAGCGTGCGTGTATCAACTGCTTAGCGTTATCAGTATAATGATTGTTTAAGGCCGAAAAGTTAAATTTAAAAAAGAACCTTTGTCATAGTTATATTTACCTGCAATGTACGTGAACGCAGCATCATCCAATGTTGACGTATTAAATAATGTGATGCAATATTCAATAATTACTTAAAAGTTGTAGTTGCCAAAATGTTTTTATGTTATCTAGTCAACGATGGCTTACCTATACGAATTATAGATAGATAGGACGTAAACGGTGTTTGTTACTTTTGTATGATCCTGTACAAAATAAGAATAAGGAAAATCATGGCCCGTTATATAAATAGCGTTGTGCAAACACCGTAAACCGTTGTAAGCATCATCATCTCATTGAAACAACACCGTGAAGCAACTAATGCAAATTATTATAATAATTTGTTAATAACTTCAGTGGGAACTTGTTGAGGCACTTGTAAAATAAAGAGTAATTCTTGTTGCGACTAACATGGTGTCTTTCGCAGTTGTTTTTTTAACGGTAAATATTCTTAACTTTCATCAAAGATTATGTATTTGTCTTATTTAACCTATAAATTATAGAAGTAATTTTAAGTCTAAAAACTAGGTTTCAGTTTTTTTTACATTCATCAATAAAACCAAGTGTATTATTTATTTATTTTCCAGGCATCGCTTTTTGCGGCAACCAGCAGTGCTGCGCCTAAAAGTAAGTTTTAAGTGGTGATTGCACAATAAAACGTTTTCTCAACGATTTAAAATAAGATTTTCCAATTATCTTAAAATTAACTTAGTAAAAGATAATATTTTTAATTGTATTCTCTTCAATTTGCAGAACTTCACATCAGAATTCCTGAGGAGTGTAGTGGAAAAGGATTCTGCACCGTCAGACCCGAAGGTTACGATGAAATCGAGAAAATGATTGACAGTCTCCTGCCGCCATATCTGATTGTAAGATAATACATTTTAACCATCATCTTCTTCACCCCATATCAAATTTGAGGAATGTATTTATTTTATTTATTTCCGTTTGACCTTTCGTCTGCATCCTAAACATTTTCCAGATGTGTCACTATATTTTAATGAGTACCTACCTAATGTTCAAATATATGATCACGTTTATCTCTTCTTTACAGAGTGTTGGCAGCAGATCCGGCACCCCTATCCCGGAGCCGTCTGAAGATGAGGATAATTGCCCGAGGGAAGTGACGGTAAGATTTTGAGCCACTTTTAGGTACTTACTTGTGTACGAAAACAGTAAACTGTACTAAGTATACTGTCAGATCAATAATGTTGGGAAAAAGTTGGTTATATTTTAAGTAGGTACATGTTAAACGATATTTTCCAGCATAGATACGTTGATAACTGACTTTTAAACAATGTGTTGCAGACGGATACTGTTTACACCCATACGGACTCCGATAGTACGAAAGTGGATATCATCGTGCAAACTAAGCTACTCCCCCAAAGTGTAGTAAAAGTGACTTGCAAGTAAGTTATTTTCATATTTGGATATCTATTCAAAACTTATTTAAAGATTCTTTTAAACCTTAGCATCACTGCAACAGTTTCATCAATTTCCTTTTAATACATTAACCATATCTTTATTTACCTCTTTCTAGCCATATCATTTTCCCACAATCCATCCAAATATTACATAAATATGTCTATATACAATAATAAAATACGCGTCGAATTGAGAACTCTCCATTTTTTAAAGTTGATAAATAGAGTATCATAATAATTAAGGATTGAGTAAAACAAAATAAGCTAAATAGGTTTGTCTTCAAATAACCATTACTTTTGTTCTTATAGAAACAGCGACAGCCAAAATCGAATGTTGAAGGAAGGTGGTCCGCAATGCTTCAGAAAGTTGGGGCTGTTCAACATGAAGCTTGCTTGCAGGGAATCTAGTGCAACCAGGTCCCTGCTAGTGTTTGACCCAGACGTAAATGGCCTTAAGATGAAGAATTACTCAATTCCGGTGTGCTGCTCATGCCAAATTCAGAATTTGTAAACTAAAATATTAACCCGTGGCACGACAAAGTGTCACGCCGGGTGCCAAGTTTCGATTGTTTAACTATTGTGTCTGCTCAGCTGTCCTGCCACTGGTTAATCACACCAGATACTCAAGATACTCAAGATAACAGGGATACAGATACAGGGATTTATTTAAGAGATCCGATAAAGGATACACAGAGACGTTACATTCGGTACAATGTATATTTTTAAAATAATTTAATTTTAGGACTATTTGTATTATTTTCTTTGGTTAAACAGAATATTGACTTTCGATTTAATTTATTTTACTTAAATATAATTTTAAGACTTACCTTAATCACTACTTCTGTATACTAAGTATTACATCTCATTTTTACATATTGTACAAAGTTTTCATAATTTTTAATTGTAAGTATTATAGGTATGTAGGATTTTTTTTGTATATTTGCCACTTTACTTTTTAACATTGCTTATGGTTAACTTATGTTAAACGTCGGCTTAATCTAACATTCTTGGCGTTTTAAACTTGACTAAGTATAAGCAATGTTTATAATACTAGGTACTAAACAGGTAGACCAAATTATAAATTTGTACATACAGTAATACCAAAAATTAAATTATGAACATCAATTTAATCTTTTATTGAATTACCTTTTATGATCCTTGTCACACATATACTTCCTTGAATGGTTAGGACAGAATTGTATAAGTCACAAGCATGACTAAAAAGGGTTTAAAAAAATCACTCAACAAAGCCGAAAATTTCAGTGATGTGTAGATATCAGAAAATACTTGAGAATTGAAGACGTATTGCCTTTTATACCTTTAATAAAATGTAACCTTTATTCCTGTTGATTATCATACCATCACATACCATCACGCCTGTGTTCTCCGAAGGGTTAGGCGGAGGTGTACCAACGTACACCCACAGTTCGCCGGTGTGTTTAGGTCCCATGTAATAGGGGGCGAGCCTATTGCCATTAACTGGGCACAAAACCTAACTCCAAGCTGCTGCCGAGAATTGATTACTTGGATTACCTTAATCTACTATTTTATCATATTTCCAATACACGTTTACTTCTACATTTCACATTAGAGAGAAGATTGCTATTAGTTCACAGTGTTCACACAGCATAAAATCGTGTACTCAATGAACCTTTTTTAAGAATATATATTGACTTCAACTTCTTGGTTAATTTTTAACTTCTGAACTCATCTATTAATACCAGGGCCACAATTCTACTAACTTTTAGGAACGATCGCAATCTAATCTGTGTCAATCCGTCAAAAATGCCTTTAATATAGGTACCTACATTTTTCACATTAAATGTTGCTGACACGGGATCAGGTAGGTACGACTAAAAAGTAACTGAGTAAAACTTTACCTATATTTATATTTACAAATGACAGTGACCAAATTAACATCTGTTGATGCATAACAGATATTAAATGGGTCCAAAAAAATAAATGCAGTTTCATGTCCTAAGTGGATATCGCGTCACATTATTTATAATTGTAAATATCTTGCTATACTAATACCGTAATCGGGAACTCCAGTTGCGATATATCGGGAATACCAACTGTAAATAACGACAGTTGCAATAGAACCTGACCGTTTTAATATCTTTTATGGTTCACCTAGGTACAACTTTATCTCCTTTTTAAGCGACTATTTTCATTGATTCTAAGACCTCAAATATGCACAGCAATCACTTATCAAAACTTAGTCGACATCGACTGCTTCATCACTAAAACCGAACAATAAATTACCGATATACGCAATATGTAGGATTGTAGGTATTATCCCGTTATTCAAAACGAAGCTACTTTATTGAGATGAATTTGTCCTGCATGATCGAATCAGGTATATAATATGCTAAGTCCATAAGGTTTTTAATACTTTTCTGCTAAGTGAAAATTCGCTCTTATTCCTTCTGTATCGTCCTCAGCGGCTGGTAAAAAAATATTTTTCCTTTATTTAAGGTAAACAAATATCGTTATTGCCATTAGGGACGTCTAAAAAGCAACGGGCAAATTTTTCAAACTTGATCTGCCGAAAAAAGGCAAACGTTTCAAAACTTTCCTGCAAGAAATTCCACTTATTCTGAGTTCAGAATAGGTAGTGGTCTGAGTGCACTGGCGACCTTTAAGGATAGATGTCCCTTACACCCGTATATAGTATAGTATTTAGGGCTTCTCTACGGCGAAATAAAGCAGACCACTGTAAGCTGAATTTCATGAGTAATTTACGAGTTTTCCTTAAATGATGTGTCTGCGCTAATATAAATAGTAAACTCATTGTATAAAAGAACCGGACTGAAAGGATTTAGACCACATATACTACTCATATAATCACTTACACGTTCGACGAGTTAAATGTTGTCAATATTTTCAATCAGAAAATAAAAATGTATCTCTTTTTGGTTAATCTTTGTTTGGTAAGTCCTATATATTATATTAATAAAAAAAAAGACTTGATAAATCCCACTAATACATTAAATGCAAAAGTTTGTGATAATGGATGGCTGAATGAGTGTTTGTTACTCTTTTATACGGTGAAATAACACATAGGATACTTTTTTATCCCGGAAAAATATACGGTTCCTGTGGGATAATACTCGTATATCGAAGAGGAGGAACTCGCGGGCAGAAGCTTGTAAATTATATAAATAATGAATATTAACTACGCCCGAGCTATATCCTCTTAGGGACTGGTTTTCCCCTAAAATTATGTGCATTTAAATAAATAAATATAAGTATTCACTGCTAGAGATGTGGCCTTAGCTCTACCAATTGCTAGAGAAGGAGGCGGCGGGACGGGAGAGGGAAAGGAGGGTCCCCCGTCCCAGCGGCCGCCGCGGTAGACGCTCCGGGCGTCGGGAGCCGCGAGACGACTCCCGGCCACCGTAGGCGCGGGTCTGTGGACGGCGAGCAATGGGTAGCTCACTGTCCGTACGTTCACTGAATAACGACAGACCGTGTCGACAGCGCGTTCGTGTTCCACGCGCGCCTCAAAGAGATGTCAGCAAACTTGGATGGGGCCACTGAGGGCCGATGCCTGCCGGGGCTGCGGGTTGTTCGAAAGAGATACCGCGCCCCCGGAACGCAAAGGGCACATGAAGGAACATAAACGGGTTTTAGTCAGTAAAAGTCTGACACTCCCTCCCGCCCCGCCCAGGGCGGGGGAAGTTATTTGATGATTTCCCGTCTATAAAAAAAAAAAGCTCTACCAATGACCAAACGATATTGAGAATATATTACTCTACTTATTCCTGTCTCTGTTACATTCTTCTATTTCTCCCTTTTTTTTAACCTAGAAAACCCTTTTTAAAGACAAATGATACTATACCATTAAAATGTTATCAAGAATTTTTCTTGAGAACATTTTCTATTGATTGATCGTGTATTTATAAATAATGTAATATTTATTATCTCAAGATTTTTTAAATTGTATTGTGTGTAATGTTCCGTTATATCATACTATAGTTAAACATGTAACGCACATGCACGCGCATGTCGTGTTGCATGTGTGTGTCATGTATGTGTGTTATAATATCAACGAATACTTTGATGATAAATGCTAAATTAAATAAGGTATCTATAAATAATTGCAATTCATTATAGATACATTTAGAAATATATATTTAGACAAATAAAAGCCCTCTTCCTCTCTCCTACCATTTGCAGTGCCCGACAGGGTCCACAATGATCAATATCTTTGTAAAACCTACCATCTAAGTGTACTTGTGGAAGCAATAAATATATTGAGTATTGAGTATTGAGTATGTATTTTCTTATACCTACTCTGTTTTAAGAGTTATTTTTGAATACCGGGAATTTGCTATACAATTTGCAATAAGGAACTTTGCTGGTCTTTAAGTAATTTGCAAACGGTACATTCGAGTACTTATCCTAATCAAAACAGGTTAGAAGAATAAGTGGTGATCTGTCAAATTTAGTGACTTTTCTTAATAATTTTTAGGTCGCCCTTCATAGGGGCTCAAGATCAGTGCAAGCAGCAGCAACTCCTATAGATGGAGAACTTCTGTTCGACTCCGGCGATCAAAACATATGTAACTATCATACTTTTTATTAATATTTACATCAATTTAAGTTATTCTATTAAGCCGGGTTATAGTTTGCGGTGTGAGTCTAGAGCGGGCTTAGGAAGCTTTATATCCATCGGGAAGCTGACAATTTGATAATAACTACAACTCTATATGGCTAACCTGTGCCTATAGAATAAGTGGTAATCATTGGATATCCACATTGTCAAGATCTTCTACCTTAATAGCGCAATGAAAACATTTTTATACCTAATTATTATTTAACCCCACAACCCCCTTTGTGAACTCTCTAAGTCCCTATAAAATTACAGTAAGCTATTCTTTTATGAATGTTTTATGGATAATTCAATCGTTTTGTGATCATCTGATTAAACTTATTTTACTGTAAGTGACGTAATTAATTGTCTAGCACCGTCCAAACAGCTTGAAAACGGTTTTGTTCAATATTTGACTTTTGTTTTACAGTTGAAATGCCGACATCATGTCAAGGAAAAAGCTTCTGTTTTGATATGGGAAATGAGTACCCTCATGAAAAAATTGCGGAGCTGTTAGAAAAAATGCCGTTGGTAAGCAATTTTTGTACCTAATTAACTTTAGATTTTATTGAATCCCGTAACTAATTGGCCAAAAATAAACTAAGACACGCTAGGAACATAATTTGCACTAGTAAACAGAGTCCACTTTTGTACTTTTTTTATATAAAGTTTGAATGAATCTTTTTCATTTTGTTATGTGTTGTGTGGCACTAATATATGTCTTAACATAAAGAAAATTGGACTTGTGTTATTTAACTGTGTTTTAAACCATAATTCACTTGTTCCAGCCGTTGGAATCTGGAATAACGTCAAACTTCAGGTTTCGCAAGGGAGATGAAGCGACGGGCAATACTGTCTGTCCAGCCGTCACCACCTTTGTTGTAAGTAATTCTTACGGTTTTTATAACACTAAGGCAACAACAATAAAGATAGCTGCATGCGCATGCCACTATACGGCTTCCGCATTCTATAAAGACACGTTGTCGCGAGATTTCTGCAACAAAACAAGACTAGGTATCATGTGGTAATAATTATATTCTAGATATTTTTCTTTATTTTTGCGTCTAAATAAGAAAAAAACATATTCAGCTGCGATTGTATTAATTTGGACGTTTTGTCTCACGTTGACAGTAACTACCATTTCTTTTTTGTTTTCCAGGACAAACCCATTTACTATATACTTGATGAGAAAGATGAAGTCAGAGTGGTTGTACAATCACCTATGAAGTTCGAGCAGATCTACAGTGCTAAGTGGTGCCAGTGAGTATTTAATAACTTTAAAAAACGAGCTAAACCTAGAATTAGCTAGATTCATTAGACTGTCGTGGGCCACATACGTAGATCTAGAGGCGTAGTCCATTACAAATATTTTATAAAGCTACTAGTTGTAGAGAGTCACATTATACATCAACGCCACGCGATGCAATGCTGCGTACTAAACGCTAATCCAGCAACGCCTCTGACGTGTGCGTCGGTGTAAATGTAGTTCTGAAATTAGTTTCGAAGGTGATATTATCATAGGTTCATGTAAAACGTGGACTTCCAACGAATCCTCAAACTAGGTCGAACTCACAAACATGTCCTAAATTGGTATGAATGAGAAAATACAATTTTACCCTCGCTAGTGGAGAGAATTGGCATAATCACGTTGATTGCCATCGCAATCAAAGAGGGTAGGATGTTAGTGTTTAACCAGTTTAAATAATTTTAAATCACTATTCATGGTGGCCTTTATTTGCCTATTTTACGAGTATTCTATTTATTATACGAAACATTAGACTGAAAACTAAGATGTATCCATACTTTAATTATCAAGTTAACGCTAATTGTAATTTCAGATACCCTGGACGAATAACTAGAGATACGCCACTTTTCTTGAAGGGATCCCAAATCCTGGAAAAGTTCAGGGTTGAGTGCGTTGACACGTATTTGGATTCGGAGTTCCTCGTGTTATCGGACGAAGACTATGGTCTAAGTGTTGAACTTGCTAGGCCAAAGGGCGGTATTCCAGTGTACTGTAGATGCAGATACTCCGAAATTGGAGGGGACTAAACTAAAAAGGAATGTTTGATATAATTTATTTGAAATCCAAAAGAATTCCAAATACTTTTGGATTTATCTCACGCTTTACTTTAAGAGAAGATTCCTTATTAAACACTTGCTGAAAAAATAAAAGATTTTCATATAAATGTAGGTATGTTTTGTAGTAATGCAATATTTGTCAATTTTACTTGTGCAGCGAAACTAAATTAATAAAATACGAAAAAAAAAACGATAGAATTTATTTTGATTGAAACAATGCAAATGTTTTGTTAATTTAACCATGTTTATTAACTTTCGATGCTGACTAAATAATAATAAAATTTGACTGCAATTACAAACTCTGTAAAAAATGAAAATATTGCCACAATTATGAGCCATAGATGACCTGTGTAGACTATGGGTACTACGCATGAAGTTAACTTGACTATCTCGAATGGCTTATTGTAAATTGTATTGTTAGACTAAATTTTAGGTCTTGAAAAGTACCTACTAAAGATTTTTAATGAGGCAGATTATGTAAGAGGTGTATGATATGTATACTAAATAGACTGGTTTTTTTTTAATTAAAATGTTTTGAACATAAAAATACACATTTTATGTTATTTTTCATTTTATTTTTAGTTAATATTTAAGTTTATTCGGCAATAC
This sequence comes from Caradrina clavipalpis, assembly GCA_932526535.1. Lineage (NCBI taxonomy): Eukaryota > Metazoa > Arthropoda > Insecta > Lepidoptera > Noctuidae > Caradrina > Caradrina clavipalpis. The sequence continues at coordinate 3,095,346 of OW052096.1, forward strand.
TTATGTTTATTTTCACACCCAGTTTTAACCCATTTACTTGTTTGCATGCCTTCATACATGGGTAGGATTGCACAGCCAAAGTCAACTTTGCGGAACAGGGAATACCACATACAATCGGGATAAACCCAGCATGCATGTATAAAATAACCCAAAGCTAATTTTAGAACCTAATAGGTGTTAATTAACTATCGGTACTAATAAAAGGATCATAAACACCTGATTATTTTATGTATGTTCCCAGTTTCTATAGCATAAGCATCAATAAAAAAATTACAACAATAAAGCAGGCAATAGGGCAGCTTGTGGATCCGCAGGGCAGCTTGTGGATCCGCAGGGCAGCTTGTGGATCCGCAGGGCAGCTTGTGGCGAGCTGTTGGGCAGTAGCGACCCCACGGACCTGATCTCCCGGGAGAAGTCTTGTTGTTCATCTCTGGCTTGCCTTTATTGGCCGGCCGGAGTGAACACTGACGAGGAACAGAGCTCCAACCTCTCTCTTGCCTTCATTGGCCGGTTTGAGTGGAGAATCGCAAGAGCATTCGTGTTCGGGGGAAGGAAGTATTTCAGTAAGGTGCTGGTAGGGATCTTGACCGTACTTCCGGGATTGTCCTGATAGCCGTGAAATACCTCTCCACTCCTCAAGCACCTCAGTCTGTGTTGCCCTCTTGTCGCTACGTCACTACGTGCTAGCGGCCGTTTTAGGGGGCCCATTTATCGAGTGTGCTAGTCACCCCCTGCCATTTTATCTTTGTCATAAAAGCATTGATTGGCAGGGGCCATAGTCCTTTCATAGTGTCAGGAAACCAGTCCATTTTAGTCACCCAAACCCATAGCCCTATTTTTAGTTTCCATATTCTGTAATAGTCCTGCGCCAGCCGGGGATTGTCCTTGGGTGCATTTGCATAGTGCAAACAGGGATAATTGTCGGCTGGTGTTCCATTTCATTGTAAAGCCATGTAAGGGGCCTCTGCGAGTTGGCTTCGGCTCCTCGTATGCCTTCCAAAGGTCCGGGACCCTAGGGTCCCGAGATAAGTTACCAAAAATACATTGACCTCACATTACAATGGCGAAATCATATTGTTAACACTTTGAACTTTTTTAATGTAAATGGATAATTTCATAACAATTTACCTGCGTATTTACCTGGCATTGCCAAAAATGTCCTCTAATTTATATATTTTTTTTACAGTCATTGTCGCTAAGAAAAGATTGCGACTAAATTTTAAACGTTTTTAGTTAATAGAATTGGCCTTCAGGTCCCTCTAGCTCAAGACAGGTCTGGTCAAGGTACTGTAATGCACACAGGGAAGTACGCGGAAGGCGCGTTGTTTGGTTGTTTTGAGTCATTGTAAGCTTGACAGGAACCCCTCCCCCCTCCCAGACCAATTTCCAAACTTGTAAGTGCAGTCCGTGGTACTGAAAAAGGTTGGGAACCCCTGGTATAGGCAATTCCTATACTCATGCTATTTATACTATAATTACCTACCTGCCTACCTGAATGCCAAGTCCTGGTAATTAAAATCTAAAGGGATGCCTACTTTCCGCAACCGCAAAAAAATTAGGTATAGTGGAGATGTTTTTGACAGATTGAGACAAAGAAAAGAATGCTTACGTTCTTAAAATTACAGAAAATGTCCTCAGATTTGGGACAGGCATAAAATTTGCCGATGTGCTAAGCAAAAAATAATCCACAGCTTGAAATCGCTGACGCCACGAAGGAGGTCATTATATACAGTGCGAGTGTTTATACAATATAATGCTTATAGTAATGGCTGAAACTAGACATCATTTCATGAACAGGAAAAATAAAAAATAATGATTTTGTTCTTCTTGTGGTTTCGTTATGTCAGCGTTATAAAACTTTAGTGTCTGTTATGGGGCTTAGATTTTTTGCTATTAAATTTAATATGACCACTGAAAATAAGAATTTTATAATTAAACGACTGAAAAATATCGGCTAAATACGTCAGGGAGTTTCCTATGACGAGGATAAGTGACGTAAATGTCGATAAATTCGCATAATAACCATACAAATGTATGCGGTAAGAGTTAATGTATATTTTAATTGCCCTGCATAATATTATTATATAGGTAGGTATCTAAGTATCAGGGAATGTGGGGTGGCCCCACGAGGTACAAGGGACCTACAAGGATAAATTATTGCAATAAGCTCTAAACTAATTACAAAGAATGATGTTGCCCGCTGAATTAAAATTCCCCCTTTACAGCAAATATCACGATATCAGAGTAATTGCACAAACCCAATTCTACTGTTTATAAACCTTCAAAATCTAACCACGATCCCATCTCAGCGACAATCAATCAAAGAATACCAAAATGTAAGTAACATGAGGCATTTTTGAGAGATGGAGATTATCTAGCGATCGTTCCTAAACAATATTAGAAGGCCTCTAACTGATGAACTGAAAGATTAACCTAGAAAAGCAAGTTCAACTTATATATTTTTCATGACGATGAAATGCAGGCCCGTTCTGTGCAACGTAGGCTGTCGATAAAACTTGAGTATTCATCTTGCTCCAAATAATAAGTATAATTGTATTGTACGAGTAACTTAAGGGTTTGTTAAAAAATCACGCCTAATGGCAGATGATGGAATTTGGCATACCTACGGATAGATCATTAGGACGTAGGATAGTTTTCAACCCAGTAGTCATTTTAACGTTTTCTTATAGGTACTCATATAATTTATTGCATTACATAAATTCACGTTTAATTCAATGTTAATAGAGCGCAATTACCCAGTTAAATACAACCACATTTCTATAAAATTAAAATTTAAGAAAGAGTACCTTTTGCAGGCAACCTCAGCATATGCAATTAAATAAATAAATCTCAAAGAACTTTCAAAAATCAAAAACACGAAATTTTATTAGATAATACAAATACATTAGATCTTATTCCCAGAGCAAGATATTGAATATTACGTAATTCATGTTGTAACTTGTTAGCAATTCAAAATTATTGCACAATACCTAAACTCAGAACTTCGATTACTGACGTAATGTTTTTGTTAACTTATTGTAACCAAGAGAGGAAAACAATAACAGTGTTTTTGAAACCTATCAATTAATATGCTAAACCAATAATTTTCCTCAAAAGTGCGTTCCACTATAAAATAACGGGATGCATTGAACAACCATACCACTCATGCCCTGTGCTTTAAACGAAGAGCAACAGCCGTCAAAAAAAATATATTTTCAAATTCCAAGTTCGTACAAACTGTTTGTAAAATAATTATTTAATAAATTTATAATAAAATGGCAAAAATGTGTTTCTCGCTTGTCTTTGGAATTCTGGTGAGTTTTATTTCATACATTTTTTTAGTAGTATTTTTTTTTTGGTTTAAATATCCAAGGTAATAATCCTATTTTTTTTAAATATGTAAGTGATATTTAATTAAAAATACGTAAGTAAGAATAATTTCATTACCGCGCTTCAAATTTCAAACGCTCTGTTACCGAGAATCACTAGGAAAACCCAAGAACACTTTATTCGACCTGATTGATAACGCTGCCAATATTTTTTTAAATTAATTTACTTTCGTATTGCTACCCCTTTCCACTGCTCATAAATTATACGAACTACAAAAAAAAACAGTAGATGGAAATTTTGTTTTATAAAAACCTGGTTTTTAATTTTCAGTTCGCTCTTCACGTTGGTTCAATGCACGCTGCGCCTGAACCTGCACCTTTAGTAGATGGAGAAATTCTCTTCGACTCAAGCCTTGAAAACACAAGTAACTATCACCCTTTATTTACATCTACACATTTATTTTATTTTTATTTGTTTATATCCAGCTCAAAAAAGCTCACCGTTTATAATTCACATGTATATTATTAGATACTCTATCTGTAAATAATGAGTGGTCAATCAGTATTATGTATAATGCTCAATCAGGGGGGAATTATACTATCTTCTAGGAAGTTTCGCCTTCTAATCACAGTCTCAATCTGTTAAATACATTTTTTGACATTGATTCTTCCTGGGTTGAGATTGTGACTAGATTTTGAACATTTTGAGTTAATAGAATTGGCCTTACTTTCACACCATTTTGATTTAGTATTTCGTATTAGATTCATCATGACAGTTATATTTGGCATCAAGTCATCAGTGATTGAACCTGACATATAACTCATATGCATTGTGTCTTAGGAATGAGGAAAATTGAACCATATTTACGTCTTGGATAATTCAAAAGATGAACTTACCTATTACAATGATTGCTTTAATGAAAATCATTGAGCTTTCTTGTATTTTTAACATTAAGCAGGTAGTTAAGTGTACAACTTCAAGATAGAAATGCATAGTCATTCTTATGTACGTAACTCATCTCTACGTGTGTATGTCACTGAACTTCTCCTAAATGGCTGAACCGAATTCAATGAAATGTTTGTGTGTATACATGTAGATTCACGAATGGCCTGGGTAGATGGCGCCGCAAGTAATGTTCGGGCAGGACAGGTCCACTAGTTTAATATTACTTTTAATCAGAAATGTTTTTTTTTAGTTGCAGATACGACAGAAGTTAAGATGCCGGAATCTTGCGCAGGGAAGTCCTACTGTTTTGAAAAGGGTCCGGACTACCCTGAAGAAGCGATTGCTAACCTTTTCAATAACATTAAGAATTTGGTAAAGCAACATTAACTCTTTAATTTTATTCGGGCAACGGGTATATGACACCACCATCAATTGACATACTTTTTATTAACTGTCAAAATGTATTCTCCCACAGATTTTGTATGGCATTATCGAACTGTGACGTCACTTATAGACCCACGCAATTTACTAATTGTTTATTGCTTTTTGAAACAAGTAAAAATAAAAAAGTACAAGTAAAATATCCATAAATGCCTAGTACTTGAGCCGACAAAGTTAGTTGCTTTAAAATCTATAATAATATTATAAAGGGGTAATCTGATTATAAAAATTCTTTCACTGAAAGGTACACTATTGCCGAGTGTCGGACGAAGTCGCGTGCAAAAGCTAGTAGTTATCTAATATTGTGCATCTATTATTACAGAAGATGGAAAATGATGGCCCACAATCCAGCATGGAGAACCGCAACGGCGATAGTAAGGACCTGCAAGATTGTCCTGATGACTATACTGTAAGTAACTCTAACTCACTTACTTACATTCGAAGATAAATCGCTTTTATTTGAAGGAGATTCAGCCATAGCTTCAATGTTGGAAAAAACATCTAAGTATATGACATCGTTAACAACGCAATTCGTTGTAATTTTAAATGTGAAATTGCTGGTTGCTAGTTTTAGTACACTATTTTACCCATTGAATTTCTTCTGCCCATGTTTCATCTCATAAATAGAATGGGCAACCCGCGTACGGAATATATTTAGTTTTTCACAATCTAACACAATGCGACCAAACTGGATTAACAATAAAATATTTGTGTCTGCTTTCAGAAAGAGCCAATTTACTACATCACTGATACGAATGATAAAGTGAGAGTGGTAGTGCAGTTAAAGGATAAATTCGAGCAGATCTACACTGTAAGGTGGTGCCTGTAAGTATTCAATGCTTTTTTTTATCCTATAATTAAAATATCTTGAAATGTTGCGGTTTCGTATTCACATTTGCAATACGTTTACCTCAGAAATGTTGCTACTATCGAAACCAAAGGCACTTGACAGATAAGTTGAACTTAATCCAGCACCATGATTTTAATTTGCTATAAATTTAATTTCAAGTTCATTAGACATAAATATACAGTGGAAAAAAAGTTTAACTATACACTACCTACAATTTTATACTTTTATCTGTCTATTTCAGCACACCTGGGCCGATCACAGAGGACACGCCACACTTTTTAAAGAACACTACTCTGCAAAAGTTTAATATTGAATGTGTCGACACAACGATGCCCTTCGACTTCATCGTACTGCGAGATTATGTGGATCCCAAAACTGGGGAATACTCGCCCATTATGGAGATCGCCAATGCAAAGGGAGGCATTCCTGTGTGCTGCAAATGTCGATACGATCAAAAGTAATTCCAGCAAACATTAATATCAGTCTTTAGTGAGACTAACTTGTATAACAAGATTTCATCGGATACCTAAGGCATTATGGGAATCAAACAATCAAATCAGAAAGAACATTTTGAAGGATTCGGTTCACAATACCGCTATGCCTTCCGTTACAATCCTAAAGATCGGATAAAATTCTGAATCTTTACAGTGAAACCAAGAAATCCTTGTATGCCAGTGACCGATAACAGGATTTCTATTTTAAAGGACGTAAAGTGCGTTTAACTCTTAGTTAGAACTATTTATTATTATTTTTAAGATTCTATTTATGTATTCTTAAATTTAGCTATTCATTCAATGAATAAATTGCATTTATAAAATGACAGAATTTTGTTTTTTAATATCCCATCTTCTTTTCTTTATCGTGTGGGCAGTAAGAACTATCGACCCCACACAATCTAGTGTCAGAGCTTCGAAACCGCCTTAAGGGCCTCTTCTGACATGGTTACCGATGTCAGTGATGTCCAAGATAAACTTAGAAAGTACATATGAATTAGGAAAAATCACATTGCCCATACCCCCATGCCCGATTGCGAACCCACAACCCATACATCATACATATTACTGAAAGAATTTTCAGAATTGGACCCGCAGTTGCGGAGATTAGTGCATTCATACCAAAAAAAATAACTCTTTAGCTATTTAGCTATTAGAATACTAGTATAGAACACATACCATCACGCCTGTATTCCCCGAATGGTTGGGCAGAGATGTACCAATGTACACAAACAGTTCGTCGGTATGTTTTAGGTCCCATGTATCAGGGGGGGCCTATTGCCATCAACCGGGCACAAATCCTAACTCCGAGCTGCTACTGAGAAGAACTGACTAGTATAGAAGTATAGATTAAAAGCACTCATTGTATTGTGGAACGAACAGGATTTACCCCTACAGCCCAAAACAGTTTGCCATATGGATCTCCTTAGTCTTTATAACAGTGAGAAAAAGTCCTGCAAAGTTTTACTACAAAAAACCCATAACCCGCACAGGCCGTGAGCCCGCTGGACACGCCTTTTACTTACTCATCACTATTTAAGGACTTTTAAGGAGACATCTAAGCAGTAAAGTTTTAATGGGACTATGACTCATAGTAGGTACCTTTTAACAATGGGATTTCGCAATCTTCGCAGAGATAAGCTACTATGACGTGAATGTTGGTCAGAAAAATAATAATTCACTATCGTTTTGGCGATCTTCCTTGACATAAAGCGTTAAAGAAGTAGATTCGAATAATTAGGATTGCTATCTTTAAGGTCTGAGGGAGTACGTGATATATTAGTTTGTATCAATATGTTAGTTGAAAAATCAGGGGTGTAATCCCCGTAGTGTTAAGGAACGTTTGCATTCTAATCTTAGTCGCAACTGTCATAAATACCTCCATTTTTGTCAACTTTTGACATTGTTGTTGATTGTCTCTAAAGATGAGATTGTGACTAGATTTCGAACGTTGTTATTTACGGAAACATTGGCCGTCAGGTATTTTTTGAGAGAGGTATTTATACTGCTGAATCTGGGAAAGCCTTGAGTTAATTGTTAGGAAATACCGTATGTTAGCAACGCTAGCCTGAGATGAATACATTATTCTGAAGAAATTTTCCAAAGCTATTATGTTGGTAACGTTAAAATTAACAAAAGTAACAATAGCTTTACAGCAACTTGTATTTTGTGACTTGCTCCTGATGCATACGCCAAAAATATCCGTTTATGTTAATACTGCCGGTATACTTGGAAATTCGTGACGGTATTATTGCATTTGGTGCGCACAGGAAATCATCCTTTTTTTCCATCATTATTTACCTAATAAATTCAGGAAATCCCCGTTATTTAAATACTGTAATTCCATTCTAAGTAAGTCGAGTTCGTCATGAAGTACTTACAAAGCTTGTGTGTTAGTGTGCCAGTTACATACCATACAAAATATTGATTTCCGAAAACATGAAATAATACTAGCTCCTGTTTTGCGACTTCGTCCGCGTGGTTTTTTTCATCCGCGTTAAGATACGAGTACGTCTTTGGTTCCAGAGATTAGCGCGTTGAAACAACCGAAAAAGCTCTTCAGGATTATCATATTGTAAGATAGGTTGTTAGGCCCAGTTGCACCAGGTAGGATTATCTATTATTTTGTAATTCAACCTCGCATTAGCAAATAACTCTGAGTTGAATTATTGGCGCAAGTGAGCCTCGTAAGATTTAAACTACTAGACCCTTTAGATACCTACTTTACACGGCTGCAAAATTTAATATTGCTAGCCTAATAAGTCTATGCATGAACTGGACTAACACAAAAAGCACTTTCAATGTACTTATTCAGTTACGGGCTGGTACGACGTATAATAACTACAGAATTTTCCTTTTAAACACGCAACTACGTAAAAGGAAAGAGCTTTAAAACTAGGCCACAAGATGACGTCAAAGTTTGAATGACGTATTACGTCGAAATGACCATCATTTTTTTTTTTAATCATAATACTACGTACTGTTTTAGCACGCTTGTGTCTACTGTCCTGCATATTCTTCTATTGCTGGACATAGGCACAAATGAATATTCCTTCCCCACTGTCATATTTGTCATAACATATTATTTTATTGCCTACTCAGATGACAAGCAATATGAAATCAATACGCAACTACAGTCTATTTTGAAATTCTTGGTTATTAACAGCTTACCTCGCTCACTTCACCTTTTACCGAGGTACATTATATATTAGGAATAGCACTGCACTGCAGTATTCTGAGGTTTTGAAAAACCCTTAGGTGCATATCTAGGACATTTTGGTTTACGATCCGTCAAGAAAGATTACAATTTTGTACTTTGCTCTGGCCATCAAGAAAATCACCGGCTTCCTTTTTCAAACCGCATGAAGATGCGTCGTCAGTGGTCATGATGCTTATACACAAGGTAACGACAAATAAGAGAATCACAACATTTTTTATACGCGTTATCCCTATTAGAGTCCTTAAGGATAAATCCTATAATCTGAAAATATAGATAGCAACTTATTATTGCAATAAATAGATTCGCTTAATAATTATGAAGTTGGATTTTTTATTGCTTTTAACGATAACACCGCCCTTTGTACCATACTAGGGTGTCGCTCGACCTTTGTACTCGTAAAAAAAATCTATAAGCACTTTATAAAAAATATTAAAGTCGGAAAAATATTATTCACATTATAATTATTATGTTTATTAACGGGTTTAATATCTTAGAAAAAATATTGTAAGGTCAACTCATAGCAAAACACAAAAGCGCCTTCGGATATGTTTTATTATTTGGTTACAAAACCTTTCGTTTGACGCATATGTGTATAAAGTAAAAATCTTTAATTATTATTTGAATACCGACTTACTAGTCGTGTGCATTACTATTACGTAAAGTTTTATTTATTTCTGTAATTATTATGGTTAGTACTACTAGTACCAATTTTTTTTTTTTTGTCACAATGACTTGGTATTTTTTAGGAAAATGGGTATGCCAATGCATAGAGCGACGTAATACGAATGCATTTACAAACGTTGAAATGTAACGTAATAGTAATAATGAACATTACAAATATAATCAGTAAGAAAACAGATTAGGTTGAACATAACACAATTTTTGTCTCGTAGCGTTTATTTGCTTTGCTAGCACGTAAAGCTGTTGGTCCCGCCTGTCATTCGTAGGCCTTTGACAGTCGTTACGGATAGTCAGAAGCCAAGAAGTCTGACAACCAGTCTAACCAAGGGGTATCGTGTTGCCCAGTTACTGGGTTGTGGAGGTCGGATAGGCAGTCGCTCCATGTAAAACACTGGTATTCAGCCGCATCCGGCTAGACTGGAAGCCGACCCCAACATAGTTAGGAAAAGGTTGAGCAGATGATGATGAGCGTTTAATTATTTGCTACGACGTTTTGTGGTAACCACGTCGTACGAGATTTTCCGTAAGTATACGCTGTGCTTTATACAATTAATATAAATACAAAGACTGTATCGTTGTCGTACAAATCAGCATCAGTTAGTGGCCGTCGAGACAGAGACTGGAGCGCACGTTTCTTGTAGTCGTAGTCTGTGATCGTGAAACATGTTCGTTGGAATTTACTTTGTTTTTGTGAGTACTTTATAATTATGTCCAATGTTATGATTTATGTATATTATTTACTTATATTATATTAACAGCTTTTCTTTATTTTGATGGTAGCATTTTTATTGTGTTAGTTTTGGATTTCATGTACTGTTTCCGTTTTATTTAAAAACCAAAAGGTAATTTCTTTGTGTGAAAACAACAGATGATAAAATAAAATATTAGAATAAAAAATTGCGATGAAGGAGAATCAACGTAAAAAATAATTTAATAAAAATCATCTGAAAATCAGTACTTTTTAATGTTAAAAGTTATAAAAGGCAGTCTCCAAAACACCCGCACGCCACGTTTTCCACTTTGGGGTTTAGCCGGGAAGAAAAACTAGCGCATCAAAGTCCCCACAGCAACACGTTTATAGTAGTAGTTGACGTACCCAGTAGTAGGAAATTTAGATTCTATGAAATATAAATATTTTTTTTACAATAAGTTGTCACACGTCAGTAATGACAATATACTAAGAAAACCGTGTTGTCTAAACTCGAATTAACCAAATCCATACAATTGTAACTATTATAATATTTAGGTGATAAGGGCGTACATTGTGATAGCTTTCATCCATAGAACTGTAAACTGAAGTCATTAATGATAAGCTAATACCTAAAATTACAATGTGTCCTGAATAAATAATATAGAACAATATTAGAGCAATTTTGACATCAGTCTCAATTTGTCTAAGCAAGGCCGTCTAAGTGGTCCTTTAGTAGTCCTGTCCTTAGTAGTGGGTCAATACAGATTGATAAAAAAGGCCCGTGACAATCGATTCAATCTGAATAGGTACTATTACCCACTTAAACAGTACTTTATGCTAAACAAAGCTGTCAAAATATTGTAATACAACCATGGTTCATTTATTATAGCATTAGAGAAATAACGGCAGTTTTGTGTCATATTTCTGAAATTACTGTAGTTTGGTGACTATAGTTTTGTAAAAGGCTAATAATGTACATTCATCATCATTATCATAATTTCGGCCGGACCACAACTAGACTAGGGGATAGGTCTCTCCTAAAAGTATACACTACTTTGTATCTATCGTAAATTATCTCAGCTTTTACGCTAACATTGAAAATATGATAGCGTTGTAACATTACGTTTCAAACGTTATAATGAATGGAGTATAAATACAAATGACTCATCTATTTAAAGCTGTCAGCTCAATATTTTTAATACGACAGTTAAATTAGTCAGTTAAAATGACGTTAAACTTGCTCAAACATGTTTGCAGTACAGATTACCTGTCTCTTTGTAATTACATTTACCGGTTGGTTTCCTCTCTTGTATGCTATTTACTAGCTTTCGTACAAGCACCTAAAGACTGGTTGTAGCAAGGCCTGTTTCCATATTACGATCATGTTTCTGTTTGTGTTCTGAGCACATGAGGATAACGGACTGTCTGTTAGTTAACACTTATGGAGGACATGATAAGATTTTATAGTAGCATCATTTATTACCGACTTCAAAAAAAAGGAGGTTATTTTTGGTTTGAGGTTGACCGTGACAGTGATGTTTATTAATGGTGAAACTAGGCTTAACATTTGTTAAGTATCGATTAGAAAGTTACAGAAATGTACAACAATCACAGATAAATTCAATAAAATAAGGTAAAAAAATAATATTACTTGTGTTTTACACCGGTACTGAAAATGTTGTCATGAGTTTTAGACATAGCTAGTAGTGAGCATTAATTTGCACACGATTATCAATATTTCACAAAAAAAAAAAAAACTTTATTTAGTAGTATCTATAGTACACAGAACAATATGGTAACCACAGAGGTGTAAACTCAAATAAGAAATATTTGCAAAAGACCTATGAACAAATTCCTTCATCTCGTTAGTTGGTAGTGTACTTAACATAGTATGTAGTTACGTCAGGATACCTTATTATGCGATGATACAATCAATGTCTATCACACCCGACATATCTGCATCATTTATGCAGTTCATGATCAAAGTGACAATGAACTATGATAGAGCAATATATTGCAACTACTATCGACTATTGATAGATAAGTCATTTAGACTGCCTCGGTCTTAAGCGCGACTGCTACGCTAGAGGTCTTGGGTTTGATTCCCAGGTCGAGCACATAGTGTTATTGGGTTTTGGGCTATGAAATACCAAGTAATAAGCTAGGAGTTAGGATTTGTGCCCGGTTAATGGCAATAGGCCCGCCCTCTATTACTGGCGAACTGTGCATGGGTGTGCATTGTTACACCTCTGCCTAACCCTTCGGGGAATGCAGGCGTGGGTGAAGATATTTACGTATGTATTTAACTCATTTAGGTTTCAGTAGCTATTTATTTACCCATAAGGAATTATTTCTGTTTTGTACGTGATCACAGCTGTCAACCTTACCCACCTCGTTTTATTTACTAAAACAAAGAATGTATGCGCTTTTAACCGACATCTTTATTAATTCATGAAGGTACCTAAGTTAAAATCACTCAAGTATGTAAAATATTCCAAGTTCTCTTTTTACTAATGTACCTTTTAGGTAATGCTTTATGAAAGTCACACATTGGTTTACTTCAAAACATAAGGCTAAGTGGTTTCTTTCCATATTTGGTAGAAGTTAGACTACAAAGAGATTGAGATAGAAATCTACGTCTAATTTGGTGAGGGTTCATTCCAGCAAATTATAATTTGGTGTACCTAATGCAAACATCCTGTAAACTAATGATCTTGTTTACTACCAAGTTAGTTAACTATGAGTAGTTTAACGGTGCACCGTTTAGTCTGTTTCATGGCAATTACGTCACATTATGTTTCCATAATTCTGTTCTCTTTTGGGTTGTTATTGTTTCATTATTCTTTGTGATGTTAATTATGCAAAAAAAAACGGAATCATGTCAGTGACGTATTTAACTATAATCTACTTACCTACCTACATTAGCGTCACAACGAACCGTGAGTCAGCGGATAAAAAGGAATAGGTATTTAATTGCGTCATACAGGTTTAGTTAGGTTTTAACTTTGAATAAAATTAAAGTATTAGTATAAAACTGCGAAATACACGAACATAACCCATGATCTTTACTGCGACATGAACCATGTAAACTTACTAATCACCGTGAATTAGTATAATAAAGGGGACTTCCCGACAGCGCGCTTCATATAAAAGACACTTAGTCATATTTTGGTCAATATAACAAAACTCGATCACATTTTATACGTAGATAGGATATCTAGACTTGTGATTAGTCAGTTTCCTGTCTTCCTAATTTTGAATGCAGTACCTATCATTTTGATTTCAGGTATTTGACGGGAAACTGACTTATCACAATCAAAGATATAATTAATATTATTTTTCCATGTACAAAATGATATCAAGTTTAATAACTCATTGTCTAAAATATGACTGTACATTTCTTTTGTATGGAGAGTGCTATCGGGACAGTCCACTTTTTAAAGAAAACATTGTGTTTGGGATTAACAAAGAAACGTGCAATGAAAAGAGACCGAAAAACCGTATTACAAAGAGACTGAAGTCAATAAGATTCAATATCTTGAATATTCATGCATGTCGTGTTTCTAAAGTGTCAATTGGTTTGCATGCACACCAGGCAGTAGCACAACTACTCAGTAGTTAGTGAGTTTCTCACATCCAAAATTAATTGGTGTAACTCATAATAAACGGGTAAACTTTTATTTTGTATGCTCGTATAAATAAAAAGATGAAATGAAGTAGTTTCCTAGCTACCTACAAAATATATAGGTACTATGTTCTATTTAATTACACAGAATATAACGTCCGACCTACAAACAGTTCAATCAATCTCAGTGTTTAAGAATTACACATAATTAACAGTCTTGTAATTAATAGCATAGCTGATAATTTGACTTGATTACAACTTTAAAGACAGTATTTACGGATACTGAAAATCATAACAGTTAATTGTAGCGATAAATAGGTTAATTTAGATACCTGTGAGATATTCCGAAAAATAATCCCCATGGTGAATTTAAGAGAAGTGAGCTTGAAGTGAGCTAGTATCCTAACTTGATACTAAGGATTCACCTTACACCTCACTTGAAATTCACATCGCCTTCACGGAGGAAGCTTTTTATAGAATATACCTTGTATTACCTACTTACCTTTACCAAACAATGTTATAATTTGTCTGTTTACTTTTACAGTGTGCACTCAGCAGTCTGCAACTAACAAATGGGGCGTCGACTACCAAAAATGGTAAGTAACCATATTATCAAAGCAAGCTCACAAAACATAATCGGCATGATCGTGACCAAAATTTAAATACTGGTCATCTACCGCAATTAAATCTAGAGAGATATTTTATTCGTCGTTATTTTACTACTGGTACTAATGTCTACAGGCACAAGTGCAATTTATCACACATTTCTCAAAAATAATTAATATAGGGTCACGAAGATACATATTATGTACTACAAGTTCATTTAACCGACTTCGCTATACTGTGTGTATAGCGAAGTCGGTCTTTAAACAAGGCAAATGCCGCGCACATTGATGCGACCCTGATAACCTACCTATGTAATTTAATTTAATTACTTAGTTGTATTCCATACGTAATTATACATTATTTTATATCTGCGGTTCGTTGTCTTCATATTCTCATGACATATTTTTTATTAAGTAGGTCATTACAAATTACGTTTTTAACACAGTATAAAACGTATACACATTGTCATTAAAATGTAATGCGTTCTCTTTCAATCCTTTGACCTAAATTGTGTTCATTACCTTACCGCTTCATTATATTACTATAGATCAGTGTCATGTATTGTTTATAATAATTTCAGTTGACAACTCAGTGATTGTGTTCCCGGGACCAACTCAAGAAGTCACCAATCGTCATGGCACCGCAGACGTGTCTGAAAAGTGCTTGGACAAAAACTTCTGTACAGTCAAACCTTCCGACTACCCTCAGGATCTATTCAATAGGATATTTAAAGGAAAGTTTAAGGTGAGCTGCCAAAATAATTAATTAACCTATTATGATAATTAAAGAATCGCATTCGCAAGTTGTTCATCAAATTATGTGAGGATCATTTTGTCGAAATCGCTAGTTTACTCGTATAAGGTGTTTCATAGATAATAAAACCTACACAAAATGGAGTATTCCACATACCCAATATAACTGTATGTTTGTCTTTGTTTTTGGAAATCAATTTGATGTATTTTACTGACTAAATAATTATATGTTTTCAGGAACCAGCATTCCAGCCAACTTACATAATGACAGATGATCGCCAAGGAGACCCTGACGATGTAGACAACTGTGAAATTACCGTCACGGTAAATTGTTTTGATTTTTGAACCTTTTTGAATAATACTTACACTGACATTTAAAAGGAATTTTTGTGCGCCTGAAAAGCAGTTTACTCATGTTTTGTTTAATACAATAAAAAGTTATGGACTAAGATCCCAGATTCATACAGGTCTACGTTATTTTAGAATGACTGAACGTGACTCGTGTGACGTTGTCAACGCATACCTTCTTAACATACTCTTCTATCCATCCTTAAATTTTCTACCATGCTAAGATGACGTACGTCTCACGACATTGGGTTCTTGGACCATTACCTACTTTAAACACAAAAGCTGTGTATGTAAATAACCAGTTCAAAAAGAACTTGTTTAGTGGGTTCAGTAACCGGTTTTGTTTTTCATATTTAACGTTGACGGTTTTTTAATTTAAGTAGATAGGAAATTTTGAATTGTAGGAGTAGCAATTATGAAAATATCGGGTGTTCTTTTTGTAATAAAGCATGTCACTACAGAAATATTAATCATCTAGTAATTTTACGGGCTATACACACAATAGTATATAACACAATAGTCTAAGATTCTGATAAATTTACCTATTCAAAAATCAAATATGAAAAACATATGGTACCTGCGTTTTTTCGTATTTTATTATTATCTTTTATTTAATTGAGTTTTATTAATCATGTTAGAAATCCTATCAACGTTGGCAAAAAATTTCATGCTTTTATACAATTTCTCCATATACCTAAAGCAGTTTAAATTGTTATAATTTTATTATTTTAAATGATTAACTGGAAATGTATATGGTTAAATACAAACAACACTAGTGTTATGCCGTAATCCTTTACATCATTGGATAAATAAATACGCAAGCAAACGGAACTCGCGTCGCAAGGTTTTCAAGGTATTTTCCTCAACAACAAAAATTAAAATTAAAAGATTGGTTACTACAGAGCCATTTCTGCTATACACAATACACACCCATTTTAACATTGATTACTGTATAGATTCAAAAATATAGATAAACAAAATACCAAGGATATCTTGCAATATTCAAACTCCATCCAAAGTAAAAGATTGCTTTTTTTTCGTATGGGAAATCATCAAGTAACTTCTCCCGCCCTGGGCGAGGTAGAACGGAGTGTCAGACTTTTACTGACTACATTGCATTCCGAGGGCGCGGTATTTCTTTTGAACAACCCGCAGCCCCGGCAGGCATCGGCCCTGAGTGGGCCCTCAAAATGATTCGCGCCATCGACACAAAAGATTGCTTGTAACGATATGACCGCACATTACAACGCCTATGTAATTTTGCAACATTATTTTCACATCTTCTTCTTAGCGTATCGATGGCAAATAATAGAATATTAATATTAAATAAATAAGATATTTTTTCAATACTTTGTTTGACCCAAAATTCGGCCACGGCAGCACCATCCGCATTTCACATAATTTATATGTTGTACCTACCAACTGCTTATAAACTATAGATATTCTCTCTATTAACAGCCACTTTTTACTTGTAAGTATTTGGGACTTACGATAAGTCTTTGTGACACTAATCTAATGTTTGTCCAACAGCTAGCAACATGTGTCATCAAAATGACCGTGAACCACACCACCTTTTAAATAACTTAGTAGTTAGGTACATTGACAAAAATGAAATCACGAGTTTGAAATAAAGCATGACATAGCTTAGGTCTGCTTGCTAAATTTACTTATGTTTATTGACCGTAAAGTAGCATTATTATTAATTCCCTATAGAGAGAGCTTCGACGTTTCACAATGCTCCTTAGAAAATGTCATAATCTGATAAATTCAAATTATTTATTTTAATAAACCGATAACAAGCACTTTCGAATATCATTTAAAAGAAGAAAAAAAAACTAGTTGCGCCTTCCAAAGGGTTCGTCACTTATTATGCAGAACAAAGTTAAATTCAGGAAGAGTCCAGACCTCGTACCATTTACGTAATTGGGGTCATCGGAAACTGCATTCATCTTTCATCACTATTATCCGATTTAAGTTTCATCCTTTCTAGTGACAACTTTAGTTTCTAGACATCTTTCACACAATTCATCTCATTAATTCAGTCTACCTCAAACCTTAATTTCCACATCTATACCCAAGACTTTTCACTGACACCCGTCCTTCATTTCTCCGCATCAGATTTTTAAATTATTATTATTTTACTTTCCAGTACGAGCCTCTATACAAAGTGAAGACTAAGCAAGGTGATTGGCGCACGGTTGTTCAAGCTCCTGAGGAAAATTATGTGCAGATGGTGCGACTAGAATCTTGCAAGTGAGTACACAAAACTTTTTACCCATTTTAGTTTTTATCTTACCAAACAAGGAGTTTTGGAATTTAAGAAGTGAAGCTATATCTAAAACCTAAATTACGCTGTTAGTTTCGTGGTTTCGCAAGCGCGACTGCCGAACGTGTGACCCTCACTGGGTTCAATTCCCAGGTCAAATTGCCGTCGTTAACGAAGTTCGGTTGGAAGAATATTAATAACTAAACTTTAACCCACAAATTCTAGGTTTCATCTAACTTGTTGATGTGAATAAGATTTATAGACTCTGCCCGTCTTTGCCGCATGCAGATATCACCAACAGATGATTCATATGATTAGGTTAGGTATCTCTAAAGATCTTTACCACCTACGTAATTTAAGCTCTTAGAACACTGCATTTTATTGGTCTCTGATGAAGCCCAAGACTGGTTTTCGCTTTATTAATTAGCCAAACTGCAGTCTAAAATGCATAGCGGGTAGCTTTCTATTGCGAGAAAGTTTGTCGATAGCTTGCGACACCAATAGTAGCTTGATGCTTTGCGCGTCGAGCAAAATTAGTTCAGAGTTTGTTCGAATATTTATCTCCAGGACTTCAAAAAATGTGTAATAAAATAAATTTGTACTTATGTAATTCAGGTTAGTCTTCCGAAACCCGAAACCTTTCTGAAAATAGAAGCAATGATAAAATATAATTATGTAACGTGACTACATCAAAGAACTAATAGTCATAATATTAATATGCTGCCTCTATTTTACAGGGAAGTTGGAAGTCCTTGTTTCACGGAATTCAGAGTGCCTCTGGGTCTGGAACCATTTTGCAAACAGAAGTACACCGTATGGGAGTTCCTCGTTCACGATGGCAAAGATGGTACCGAAAAAGTCAAGGTTGACTTACCCATTTGCTGTTCATGCCATTACAAGAACAAAGGAATCTAAAAGGCTGAACATTCACCTACACAGGGGACTCTAACAATAACTTGAAAACCAATAATAATTAATGTGCGGCTATGTTATTAACCCTGTCTCTTGGAAGCTTTATCATTAGAATTGTAGTCAAAACTTAAACGCCACTTCTTAAGTACATTAGTTAGAATGTATTTATTTATTTCAAGAGTTAATAATGGCATTAAGATGCAACTTTAGATTTCAATTAAGCGATTCATAAAACTGATTTTTATAAAGACTGACGTAAAAATGTAAGTTCTGCAAAACCTGGAACAGAATTGTATGCAAGACAGTTTCTCAGACGTACTCCAAAATGAAGATGATGTGAGTTGGTCAACTCCACTTTAAAAATTCGCCATCTATTTATTTTTGTAATTATTTAAGAAACATTAGTTTATATTCTACTTTATTTATAATAAGTTAATTTATATAACAACGCTAAATTAACATTTTAGTTTAAGCCTCGACTGTGTCTGATTCTAGAAATTCGTTCTACTAGTCAACTTTAAGGTTATAAAAAAATTAAACTTTCAACAGAAAAGGCGCCTTTTTTTTACTTAGGTACTTTAACTCTATTAAAATCCAAAGGAGATCCTTAATGTTGGAACTACCACATTATAATTTCAGCAGGGCCTAATACTCCGGCCTAGGGTATTCCAAATGCTGAATGATAATATTATTTTATTACTAATGAAATACCTATTAACTCTGTACCTTTCCAATGAGCTACATTGCACCCCAAAGTGCTACACTCCTTACTTATCAATTCTCAGCATTTTCAACAAAATAATTGTCGTAAAAGTATCAAAAGCCTACGGTTGATCTAGAAATCTATTGTTGAGATGTGTATCAGAAATCAAAGAGTATGGTATGTGTGTACCTGGTAGAGTCACACAGATGTTGAGAAATATCTCTAAATGGAATCATAGAACAAATTAAGTAATTGTTTGTTTAGAAGGTAATTGAGATCTTGTAGTATCATTCCACTCACCTATTGCTAACCTGTGCTTTTCTTTGTCAGTTCATAAAAGAAGTGATGTAAAAAAAAAACAACTTCTTTGAGAACCTTTATGAGGATAGAAGATACGATATTAGACAGAACGCTGCCTTATAAGATCGCGCAGGCGCTGTATTTCTTCTGAATGATGAAAATGCACATGGCAACGAATAAAAACATACGTTTTAGTTTTGTAGTAAATGCGAAAATATAAAAAAAACACCACAACAATAAAGTTCGTGAACGTTCGTTTTCCTTTAATTCATTATTTCCTTTTATCTGAAGAAACCACAGCACCTGACGGGACGGCACGGCGGCATTTGTATACACCATTATAACAGTCATTCAAGACAATCTATGATCAATCTATGATCGTGTACCTATTTAATTGATATATGTAGGTATCTATAAATACTGTGGGTTGAAATAACAGCGGAACTGCTTCTTTAAAAAGGGTAGGGTACCCAACATTACATGCTAGCGACAGACCGTGTCGACGGCGCGTTCGTGTTCCACGCGCGCCTCAAAGAGATGTCAGCAAAATTGGATGGGGCCACTGAGGGCCGATGCCTGCCGGGGCTGCGGGTTGTTCGAAAGAAATACCGCGCCCCCGGAACGCAAAGGGCACATGAAGGAACATAGACGGGTTTTAGTCAGTAAAAGTCTGACACTAAGGGCAGGGGAAGTTATTTGATGATTTCCCGTCTATAAAAAAAAAAAAAAAGACTGCCTCGTTAGTCTAGTGGTCCTAAGCGCGATTGTTATGCGCCAGAAGTTTTGGGTTCGATTCCCTGGACGAGTAAAGTGTTATTGGGTTTTTATATAAAATTCTCAGTACCTAGTAGCTCGGGGTTAGGATTTGTGCCCGGTTAATGGCAATAGGCTTGCCCCTTATTACGTGAGACGTAAGCATACTGGCGACCTGTGAGTGTACATTGATGCACCTCTTCCTAATCTTTCGGGGAATACAGGCGTGATGGTTTGATAGGTCTATCAAATTAACACGAGCTTTCATAATCTACTGAACCAAAAACAGTTAATAATTAGGTCATATGGATGTATAACAGCAGTAGTGTTGAAGGTTGATTTACATTACTGGGAGTTTATTTTGCTAACAGTGGAAAGCTAACTAAGCGCTCAAAATAAACGGTTAATGTATAGGTATACGAGTATTACTTTAACTAGGAGCCCAATTATCTTTTCTTTACTTTTCCGAACAACATTAACTGCCGCACTCAGAGACGTTTAACGGTTACTTAAGTCGCTCCTTAGTAAAGATTTCCAATAGAAATCTTTACTAAGGAGCGACTTAAGTAACCGTTAAACGTCTCTGAGTATGGCAGTAAGTCCGTCGGCGGCAAAAAGAATTTTTAAAGTTAACAGTCCACTACCAGCGCGCTGTAGCACAGTACCGCTTGTAGAGTCCAGAAAGCCCATTCTATTTCGATGCCTGTCAGAGCTTCGCATAGAAAATAAGTTTATGAAAATATTCATTTACTTTTTTGTGAGTACCAGGCGATATAGCAAATGTTAGCAAAAGCGAGGGAAGCTTTTACCAATCTGCTGACTTAGAACTGGTTCTGGTTAGTAACAAGCCAATTTGCGAAACTTTCATCCAGATAACGCGGTAACGAGCAGTGTTATTGACTTAA
Organism: Caradrina clavipalpis; assembly: GCA_932526535.1. Lineage (NCBI taxonomy): Eukaryota > Metazoa > Arthropoda > Insecta > Lepidoptera > Noctuidae > Caradrina > Caradrina clavipalpis. The sequence continues at coordinate 3,116,667 of OW052096.1, forward strand.
TGATTTGATAAGTGCTTCGATAAATACACGCCGGTCGTATAATTTCACTGCAAGTCAATTATACGGCAGCAAGTAGGGTAGTCTCTCTTCTTATCTTGACGTTATTCTGATCTTAGATAAGAGGCTAGCTAGGTAACTGGGTTCTATGCCAAAATGGTAGAAATTATCTCAAAACTTAGTCCCGATAAAGTAACTACATAGTTTCTAACAAACTAACTACACGAAACTAGTTTATAGTTGGTAAAAACTACCTCTTATTAGCATTAACAATTCCGAATTTAAATTTAAGATACGAGTTCTATCAAAACCGACAAAGCAGTTTCGGATATATAACACGCAAATGTAATGACAGAAGCGCCTAAGGCGCTATGTGCTGTGTTCATGTTAGATTGCATGTCGAGGAACTATATTATACTGTAATTATGTTTAAAACATTATTATCTTAACAGCAGACGAACAAAAAGTTCAGAACACTGGGATTCCTACAAAACAATTGGACAGTAGTTAAGACAGTGCTATTGTACATTAAAATAAAACCTGCATTTGAAATAGCGACTTCGCATTTTACATAACCTTGTGGAATTTTTCACCGAATATTTTAATATTTATAATAATTATGTCATATCGAGTTGAATTCCTTAGCCACCTAGATCAGTGATTTAAAACGATGTATTAGTGTCTATGCTATATCATATTATAATTACCATAATTTAAAACGTGAATGACTCATGATATTAATGAAGTCTGTTAAAAATCAAAAACCTCTTTAATAATGTACGAGAAGAATCTTGTCATAGAATAATATAATGGTGATTATTTAAGGGTCAATCTTTATGTAGTTAGGTCCTACATAAAAATTAGACAGTCGGCCAGAAAATAATTTTCTTACCCTTTTCTATCTGAAAATAACGTCTTGTACATTTTTGAACATTACAATGAAAGTCTTCAATTTGATAGTAGTTTTAAACTAGCTATATGGCCCGCGGTGTCCCCCGCGTTCAATTACGTCTTTGGTTACTGCCCCGTTCCCGTTGATCGTAGCGTGATGTTCTATACGTATAATCCTTTCTCTTGAATTACTACATATTTCTGAAAATGCAATGAAATTCGTTGCGTTTAAAAGATCTAAGCGTACATACAGCGGGAACGACTTTATTTTATAATATGTACAGAAGATGAGTTTTTTCAGTGATAGGATGACGCCACCGTTAACAAGACGGAACAAAGCAGAAAACTTGTCGCCGACTCCAAGTAACATGGGACAAGTAGGGTAGGATGATGATGATGATGGTTTTTGTGACTTTAATTAAGTGAACACAATATACACAATATTTTTCGACTAGTGATTTTTCTTACATAAGTACTAAATATTAGGAAAAATAAACGTTATTATACAAACTTTACCACTCCCATTTTTTCTCCAGTTAGGCACAAGAAATCATTAGGGTTTATAAATATAAAGAGTTGTCATTGTAATGGTGCAAATGGAAAAAATATAAGTTTATCAGCTGAAGGCAAACGATAGAGTAGCCAGAAACAATCAAATTCGGAAACTCGATTCGGATTTTCTTTTGAAATTTGCAGCTCAGTATCGGGTTGTTCGGACCAACCACCAAGATTACGTTCATTTGCATGTTTCATTAAAGTATGGGTTTATAAATTGGTTTTATCAAACTTTACATAAAAGTATTTTCAGCCGTTCATTACGTGACTCAACCTTGAGATTGATCATTTACGTTGATCGTTTATGAAATATTAAGGTAAATGATCAGTAGGTATTTATTCATTGGTTTTTTTTTATGTTCATGAGCTATATAGATATAAAAATATCAACTTCTTTCCAACGGAATTCTAGTTACGGCGGCTAATCTCAATATGGGACCAGCCAAGTAGGCAAGTGAGTGCGCAAATACAGCCAGATGAAAAGCCTTTTAGAGCATTATCGCTAGAAAACTAATTAGAGACAGAAAACCACATTAGGTTTTAGCGGTAATGTGTTACTAATTAATACGGTCTACTATAATGGTCATAAGAACCATAACCATACTGCAATTAACTATGTTGCTACGCTATTAATGTGATATAATAATTTAAGGAAAATAACCTGGAATAGAGATGTGTACCCGTATATCGATGATTAAATCTTTTATAAAGTTTATGGGGTCTAAATAGACACAACACATAGGCGTTAACTACGTATAATGCCATCAAATTAAGCAACATTGTAAGTTTTGTTTAAAAATAAATTTTATTTTTGGTGTAAAAAAAACACTGTTTTGCACACAAAGTAATGAACACAAGCCATTCTCCAACGGCTATATGCACAAGGGGTCGTGGAGATACTAAAAGTTTAGGCCTAACATCTAGAACTTGTATTTACATAAAACGGAAAATAAACTTGGAACACCTTACACCTTACACAATATCTTTGTAACCAGAAGGATCCTAGGAAAATCGCAATGATGGAAAGAAATGTCTTCGGGGTTTCGGCTTCCTTAAGTGTATAAAACTATATTCTTAAGGTTTGGTAGACCTGGTATTTAAAATATTTGAGGGATAAAGAGTGTTTTGTGCAAGGAAATCAATGCCGTCTTTGTTAGCGATGTGTCGCTAAATAATAATAAATGATCGCAGAATGTCACGTTGCCGTATCTATAGTAGCTACTGCCACGAGCATACACAATAATATCCCATTATTAACTAATACACTGAATCCAGGTGCCTAATAGCCAAAATTAGTAATAACACTCCTTAATTGCATATATTGTAGCAATAAGTGAACTGTAAACTAAAGTTATCTATTCGGTAGAAATGGTAAAGTCATTACCATTAATTTACTGAGTAACAATTAGCTAGATACACATTTCTTAATGCTTTAGTAAGATACCGATGTATAATTATGCTTCATTCGAAATGTAGTTTTAGATTTCCTGAATCTATCTATACTAATAACATCAAACTGAAAATGTTGTTTGATTTTTCAGCATGAACGCGCTTATCTCTATAACTCCTAATCCGATTGTGAAAATGCTTTCGCTAATAGAAAACTAAATTATCCTCGAGTGCTATAAACTATATTTTATTAACAATAATATAAAGGATCCGTAATAAAATGTATACAAAGTCGCACGCAAAAGCGAGAGAATGATATAGTTATATAAATTGATTACCGACCTTTGAACTTGGAAAGCGAATAGGTCAGCTGTAATAATAAAATCAAACAGAAGGATGTCCTTACGAGCGCCATTATATGACGGTCTCCCCCGCCTCCTATATTGTCCAGATTTTTATAACGTGAAGGGGAATTCGAACAGTGAGCGGAAAGTTCTCAAGACAGTGGTCGAATGACAACGCGACGACGCGTCTTGAACCAAGCCGGTCAGTTCAACTGTGCACGGCAGTTGACATCTGTCCGCGAAAACAGGTGTACGTGCCGCTATAATCGATATCGGTGTTTCGCTTAAACCGCATGCCTACGTCATAATCAACACATAAATAGTGTCGCGGTTCGATATGTAATTATTGAGTGACCACTACCCGTTGAGGCCGGATTTAATAAAAATAATGTTTTGAGTGCTACAAGTGCAAAGCAATGGCCTGGACACTACATTTTCTCGTTTGTATAACTGTTGTGAGTTAATTTTATTTTATTTATTTCGTCAACAAAGTATTTATAGGGCAGTTTTTATATTGTTTTATTGTGTATTCAAATTAGTTTACTTCTTTGTTGTTATTGAAGGTTCCTTTGCTGTCAAACTTGAATGATTTTAAATACAAGAATCACTTCTTGATTGTAAACATCATTGGTAGATGAATAAAAGTTATCAAATTTAAGAAAACTCATCGGGCGTCTCACTATCACATTCAATTATCATATTTTATAAGACATAATCCTACATAATCAAAATTTAAAAAGAAAGTTTTATTAATAACAATTTATTATTCAGTTTGGTTTCAATGACGTTATAACATAAATGGCACAGAGCAATTCACTTGTACTTTTAGTAAGTGTGTTCATAACGGCAATGTCATGAAAGTAAAAGTGTTGTCACTTTTACCGCGCGCATGTTATGAAGAGCACGAACGATGATATCGAGTGCAATCTAAATTAACTGCATTATAACGAGCATTTGATTATTGCATCTGAATGTGGTTAGATACCTACATAAACAAGATTTTGTACTTGAAGTTGAGGAAATCCATGTTCCATGTTTGGATGAATACTGTTTCTACGTAGGTACCGGAGTTTTAATAATAATAATACCTGTATGACCTACACGAGTCAGTGGCGGATTTACACATTCCCCAAGTACAGGCTTTGACATTTTTGCTGCCCTTACTTTTACAATTAATTGTCAGAACAAGACTTCAATTTATGAAAGTTTCACAGAGAAGTTTTATGCAAAGTGTGGGCAGAGGCCTATTACAGGGGGTACCTACGCCATGTACTGGGCGTTTTACCATTAAATATAGGAGGTTGCGGTACCGCCATGTATAATGAAAGGAAACAGGGAAAAGTCATGTCCAGATATCAGAAAAAATATAAAAAAGGAAAATATTCTGCTCCATAAACGCCGCCCTAGGATCTAGCCTACTCAGACTGCTGGTAAATCCGCCACTGACACGAGTAGTTGTTAGTTATGTTTGTAAACTCACGCACGATACAGGAGGAATTCCTAGTTTGAGGCAGGAATTTAAAAAAATGGGTCACTATACCTACATGAGCTTTAATTAAAGCCAATAATATTCATAAATCGGACATTTAACATTATTAAATTAATGACGAAAGCACAAAATTACCTACAAAAGAAGGCGTAAAGAAAGGCGGAGCGCCTGGAAAATAAAAAATTATATAGGTAAATACTGGTAGAAGCAGTTCGTATTATTGTGTTGTTTTCATTAAAGTCAGCTGACTATGTTCACAGCTGTGAACATAGGAATAACAAAACAACATGTATTATTCTTTTGGGCTATTTATAATCTCCACCGAATATATTGAATAAAATTGAATTAATTAAAATATTCTCCATACTCCATCATTATGTATAACATTAGACTTTAATATCTATTCCAATGATGATATTATCTGTACCAATATAAAAAAGAGGTAGTTTGTTTGTTGTTAGGGTTCCGTACCCTAAGGATAAAACGGGACCCTATTACTAAGACTCCGCCGTCTTTCAGTCCGTCTGTGTGTCTGTCTGTCCGTCCGTCGCCAGTCAGTATCTCATGAACCGTGATAGTTAGACAGTTAAAATTTTCACAAATGATGTATTTCTATTGCCGCTATAACAACAAATACAAAACTAAAAAACAGAATAAAATAAACATTTAAGGGGCTCTCATACAACAAACGCGATTATTTTGCTTTTTTTTTGCCTGATACTGATAACGGCAGCAGGTAGACGCTTGGAACATTCGGAGAATATTTAGTAATATATTCACTTTAAAAATAAATAATTAATTTAAAATAAAACAAATATTTAAGGGGGGGCTCCCATTCAACAGACATGGTTATTTTGCCGTTTTTATAAATAATGGTACGGAATCCTTCGTGCGCGAGTCCGACTCGCACTTGGCCGGACTTCATGTTTCTTTTTTGTTTGTAAGACGTAGTTTTTGGAAGTCCGAAAGCAAAAATCTTTCACTGATAGAAAGCTAATGTATTGCTGAGAGTCACAGTAAAATATTTTATGGCATAGTTGACTTACACGTGTACAAAGTCGCGGTCAGAAACTAGTTTCATAATAAATACAAAGCATTGGCGATTTACATAAAATATCAACATTTGGCCACTATTTGTATATATGGCTATAATAAATGGAGTAAATATGTCCTAATTGGTTTGAAAACACGACACAGTCTACTCACAGCTGAATTGATAACCGTATACCATTTGGCTAGATCGCAAATTGCATTTGTTATCGACTATTAGGACTACTTGCATCGCATAGAGGTATTTCAACTACGACATCGACGTTTATAATAGAAACAGTTATTATGCAAATACTAGACTTATTACCTGCCTGCTTTTCCTAACAAATCGCTATTAATATACCTACCTTTGAACACAGATACTATTGTGTTTATCGCATTTGCGTGTACTTCTGTTGTAAGGAACTTGTTGTTTTCACTTTGTCGTTATCCTACAGCACGCTTAAATGCATTGTGTACGTGGATAATGAATAATTACTACAAAAAATACACTGTTTCTCTAATCACATACAACAATAATAGAAATAGCACATTTACTGCTACGCTAGAGGACCTTCGTTCGATTCCCAGGTCGAATAAAAAGTGTTATTGGGGGTTTTCTATGAAATTCGCAGTAGCACCTCGGAGTTTGGATTTGTGGCAATGGCAATAGGCTCGCCCCTATTACATGGGACCTAAATATACCGGCGAACTGTGGGTGAACATTGGTACACCTCTGCCTAACCCTTCGGGGAATACAGGCGTGATGGTATATATATAGCACATTTATAAATCAACTGGCACTTTGCCCGCAATCGCGCCGCGTAGATTGCCTTCTTCCTCTACAAACTCAACGACACTGGCCCGCTTTGAGGGGTAGTAAAAATAAACTAATAACGTGAAACTTTACTGTTTACTGTTCGCATTCGTGCCAAGTTTCAAGTTCTTTAACTGAAGACTTATGTTTTTTTAAACAATTAAACTTCCTTATTACCCCTTCAAGGGTTGAATTTCCAAAAATACTTTCTAAGTAATTGCCTTTATTATAAAAGTTTTAGCTGTGCTTCAATACGTCAGTAAGGTTTTCGTTTTATATTCATATTATGTAAATTAGGATTGAATTTAATATCTATATTGTTTTGCATTAGCCACGCTATGTAGGTAGGTACCTAGGACTTTAAAAAAACAAATTACGAGTTGTAGCGATTAGGAAATATCGGTGATGATAAAATTTCCCAAATGCTTTTATTATTCCTGTATATTATGGTAAAATCTTTTATTAGTTATGCTTTAATTAACATTCATATAAAAACCCATTTTTTTAAACTTCTAATCACTTTGTACAGTATCTTGATTCGGTATCTAAGGGATATAAAAATAGATATTGCAAAACTTGAATGGGAAATACAAACGTTATTAGATCTATATTTGGAAAAACCAATAAACAAAAAATGCTAATCAATCTCAGCTAAACAGTATCAATATCTTTATCAGTCTATAAATAAGTTGCTCAATAAAGACACGATCTCTGCGAGAGGTTATCCCCACGCTAAGCGAGTTTTATCATTTTATTACATAATAACGGTGTCCCATACCTACTTATCAATGTATTAAAGTACTACAAAATATATTTTTTTAATTATAAATGGGAATTATTATGAAGAAATAAATGATTTAACTATTCATTGATTTCACACTACCATTGCTCGTAATAAAATTTACAATAAAACTAAAGACATAAGGTCAATTTTTCATGTCGACCTGAAGTAAGAGTCATGTAATGCAATAAAAACAATATAATACTAGCCTATTATTTAATATCCCTCTGCCGGGCAAAGGTCTGTTTTCATACAGAGAAGGCAAGAGCATTGATCACCATATTTGGTCAAACCAGATCGGCGATTCCAGACTTACATTAATTAAAAGTGCGGATTTCCTCACGATGTTTTCCTTCATCAATGTGCGTCAAGTAATATACGAAATTAAAAATATAAAATGACTTTATGAATTAGAAAATGTAAGTACCTACCTAATAACTAACAAGGTGGCAAATGGCTTATCACTGATCGTCTAGATCGACGCGAAAAGGAAGTTGAAACCTGTTTTACCTATTTACATAATTATGTAAATATATAATAAATATAATCCAACGAGGTTAACTTCCTACGCAAGCCGCTAGAGTCAATCAACTAAGGGAAGCAATGTCTGAGGTGCAAGTAGGCGAAGGACAGCACGTCTCTAACATTTGTGACCAAAGTTTGAGTCTCAGAGATTGCAGAGCATCCTACTGCTCGCATAGTTTTTAGCGCCATCACCAAGCGATTTGTCGACTCTTTACCTGGCTAAATTGAGGGCTGACCCACTTTCCGGAAATACTTTATGGATACTTTTGCGCGGATTTTGAAACCCTGTAAACCTTTGCTGTACGAATGTGACGCTTGTAGCATTAAAATTATTATTGTCGTTTATTTATTTGTATAGACAAACTATAAATTAAAACATAATGGTTTATGGTAAACTGAAAAGTACAGTGTAGAAGGGGAAAGTACTCTGCAATATGTGAAACTAGCTTCTGCCCGCGACTTCGTCCGCGTCACAGTTGATGTGTTATCCTACGGGTACCGTACATTTTCCCGGGATAAAAAGTAGCCTATGTGTTATTCCAGACTATAATCTATCTTTGTGCCAAATTTCATCCAGATCCATTCAGCCGTTTAAGCGTGAAAGAGTAACAAACATCCATACATACATCCATACATCCATACATACAAACTTTCGCCTTTATAATAGTAGTAGGAAGTAGGATAAGATAACTTTTTCCCTTGCATAGCTGGCTGAATTTTGTTCCAAACCACGAATTTATTTTTAAGCTACTAAGACTTGGTGTGTCGATAGATCTATCATGTGGGTGTGCCAAACGTTATTTTAATTAGTCAATATTTGCAGTTCTTTGCTGAACATACTCAACATGTACAAGTTAACGTAGGTTTATAAGAAAACTTATATTAAACAAGGTTGTATAACCATGGAAGGCGTAGAAACAAAGATGTTTGATATACCTAGTATTTTACATACATAGTACCTATGAATTTATGATGCCATGATACGCAGTTAATCATGCTTCATGTTTCATTTAATTAAGGTAAAATATCGTATTTTATATTTTCTTTATCAGCTCATCCTAGCCGTGTTGTATTTATTACATTGTACGTTTTATTCCTTAATTAAATCTTTATAGAACATACTATTTTTAGTACTAACGCCATGTTTGACAAGCGTTTGTTCTTTCAGCCTGTAGAATGCCGTGACTGCTCGCATTATGTTTTATGGTTCCTACTGACGAATTGAATCCCGTTTTATTTAAAAGGGGCCAGTACATAAAAAACAGTAGATTGACTTGTAATTGTCGTACTAGAGCTCAAGGCATCGTTCTCGTTTAGTTCAAACATTCGGGTTTCCCAATGACGTTTTCCTCAGACATATTACGCTCCTATATAATTATGAATTACGTAGGTATATGTTTCATACCATAGAACGATGATTTTAATGGACATTTTCCGAAAACAATATTTCCGTAACAGGTATCGTTTGTTCCAATTTCTATAAATTACTCATTAATTTTTCAGCTTGAGTACCGTTGGGGTAGAAAATACCTTTAATTAAATTGTGGCATGTAGTCGTTTTTAATTAGGTAGTATGGTAGTCATGAAACTGCAAATTACCTACTGAGAATATATTTAAATTATTTTCCCCTTTTATTATACAACAGAAAAGGCAATAATATGAATAATAACCTATCCGCGTACCTAGTCTATTACGTCCATATAGTTTTTAGTGACGTGAACACCATGGGGACATTAATTCTTTTTAAATAGATTGGTATGTTATGGTTGATGAATATTATCAAATTTGGCAATGCCTCTTTTGAAAAAGGCAAGTATAAATAAGTACCTGTAAGTACCTATCTATATGTACCTACCTGCTTATATCAAGGTGTTTGGGATCCCACTGAAGCTGTAGTCACACGTCATTCGTATGATCTACCGAACTACGAAATAATATTATGTATTAATGACGGTTGACTGCGAATTTGCAGAAACAATATTCGTAGTGCATGTAGTCTTATTTCATTTTTTGATCGTGATTTATAACAACTCATAAATGTACGAGCTTAAAGTTTTGTTTATAGCCTTTTGATGGGCGTTTTTGACGTAACCGGTCTTAAGTTCTTAACTTCATTTTTATTCAACAAATAGTACTTAAAAGTAAGATATCACTGGCAATGGCGATAGTTGTGAGGTGAAAACATTTTTTTTTTTAAACTTTGCCAAATTCTGAGAATTTCTCCTGTATCGTGGGCGCCTTTAGAATCATACAAACTCACATACACGAACAGCCAGACCCGGAACAACTATCTGTTTTCGAACCATCGAACATTTAGTGTCTAAACACACTACGCCGAAGTAGGGGAGACCGAGGTGAGTTGTAACAGAGGAGAGTTGTGACAAAGTCGATTTCTCGGAACCTATGACCGTTAGTGAGCTGGCAACAGAGCACGATTGTTTCTTTAGAGACACGCTACTTGACGTAGTACGCGCCAGGGACACTCGACAAGCGGTTGCGTGAGTACGACGTCTGCATGGACAAAAACACGAAAAGTAAGTTTTTTATTAAAATTTTGATTGCATTTATATCGTGACATATTACATTCACGTGGTTATTCTATTTTTGCTAATATTGTGTGGTTTTTGAAGTTTCAAAGTGTGGCATTGCCTTGCTGTGTTTGCATTTTGTTTCGAAATTACGAATTATTATTCTAACGAGGTCGTGATTTTTGGTACCTAGGAGAGTTGTGACACGCTGTCACAACTCTCCTATTTTTGTTTATTTTCTAGTTTTCTTATTTTACTTAATTTTTGCAATGTTCTTTTTCTGTTTACATGTATGTTCATTTATTTTAGTCAATTCTTGCAACCTAAGTTTGACAAAAAAAAGTATTCGGCAATTAAAGTCTGTCTAAAAATGGCATTTTTGTCAGGAACTTTATTGGGCATGTGGTTTGGTATTGCATGCTGAATTTCTTATTTTTTACTGGCCTTTGAAGAAGTTACGTTAAGAGGTCAAAGTCTTCGAAATGCCGCATCCTCCTCTTACAATCGGAATTACATGTCTTTGCATAGATATATTAAGAAGAAACAGGCTTTTCAAGATAATGCAACTGATGTGGGTACTTCTATGGGTTATGGCAGTCAGATGATATATACAGAAGAGGAAGAAAATATATTATGCGAATATTTGCTGACATTTATGATTAAATATTTTATACTTGTTATGTTAATGTTTCATGTTACTGTAGTTCCTACAATTATGCCAAATGATAATAATTGAAGTACTTTTATGCAAAAGAAATAGTATTTTTTGTTTAAAATTCCTATAAAATTATTGTATATTTCAAATATAGTCTAGATTTACAGCCGTCACAACTCACCTTGGTACCTGTCACAACTTACCTCGGTGTTAGGAGATTTGTGACAAAGGGAGTAGTTTCAGATTTCGTGGATTTTCTCAGAAACCTTATAACTTTTATTGATTCTGATGACTGTTTTCAAAAGAGTAAGAATTGAGCTACATTGAAGCAAAGAGTTCATAATCGTGGTATGTTTTTTTATTGAGATATGTTCTTTTAAGTAAAAATTGTCACAACCCTCCTCGGTCTCCCCTACGCGACCGAAGTTCGGCATGGTTACGCCTGCAATGCTATTTAAATTACTGAGGACACATTATACCGAAACTAGCTTTTGCCCGCGACTTCATCCGCGTGGATTAATAGTTCCCGTTCCCGGGGGATTTCTGGGATGAATCTATCCTATGTCCTTTCTCGGGTCCCAGACTATATCTGTACCAAATTTCATTGAAATCGGTTCAGAGGTTTAGGCGTGAAGAAGAGACAGACAGACAGACAGAGTTACTTTCGCATTTATAATATTAGTAAGGAAGTAAGGATTACGTTGCGTTATAGCGCACAGCCAAACTTCGGCCGGGCGTAAGTTCAGATTAAGGGGCAACGTATTCTGTAGCACACATTATATATGCGACCGAAATTCGGTTCTATTGTTAAAGAAGAATCGGGTCGGAGAGCAGCGGGAGGCAGACATGCCCGCGCCCCGAGTCACAGATTAACCCGAGTGTTCAAACTTCAAAGTTGCGCAACTGAATTTCTGCTGCGGAAGTTCGGCACTTATGGTGTGTCATATCAGCCGAATACGTCGGAAAGTAAAATCAGCCGCGGAACTTCGGCCGCCTACGTTCGGCATAGTGTGTTTAGACACTTACATTATTGATTACAGTTTTGAAACAGGAAAAGCCGACTTCAACCATCCAAATGTAACTATTTTTACGAGGTGTTATCTCCAAATGCTTATGAACGACATCCGCGATTAAATTGTATTAGCTAAATATCCAGTTGTTATGACAAGTATTAGGAACGACGTCCGGTTGCTCATCTGACGTTTTAGAGATGTCGTAATTATAATAACTAATAACGTTTTAGTTTTTAAACGATTTAAATTATTGCTTTCATTTTTGCATAATTTTTGAACGTGCTGTTTCGATTAAGCAATATAGTTGCGGATATATCCGATATAATGACACTTAAACTTTTAGTATGAAGCACCTGGTGTGTATTTAATTTTTTACATGTTACAAATCCCGATTTCACGATCTTATGTAGTTGTATTGTTAAAAATGAAGAAGTGATATTTACTTAATAAAATTTTGTCACTAACTGTTAAGATTTTATAAATAAAATAAATATACTATCACGCCTGTATTCCCCGAAGGGTTAGGCAGAGGTGTACCAATATACACCCACAGTTCGCCGGTATATTTAGGTCCCATGTAATAGGGGGCGAGCCTATTCCCATTAACCGGGCACAAATCCAAACTCCGAGCTGCTACTGAGAATTCCAAAAAGAGAAAGAAAAAAGAAAGAAAAGAAAAAGAAGAAAAAAAAAAGAAAAGAGAAAGATTATTTTTCCATTTAAATTGACTAAAAAGTATAAACAATCATCGTTTAATGAACCTACTATATTTCGTAAATTTAAATAAATTTATAAACGAATGACTCAGTCTTAACCTCAAATTCTGTCGCCCCCGGCTACTTTGAAATAGGTTACATTAAATTACGAACAAGTCATTGAATTGTCAATTTTGTTTAATTAGTCATTGTAAATATTTATACTCGTAGTCTAGCGGACACTCGAACATGTTTTTTAATTACTTACCTCATTAGATGTCTCTTACTCTTTAATTTCTGAACATTACTTAGCACCTCCTTCCATAGAAACTTACCTTGATTATTATTTTAGGACCCCTTGTGCCTTTTTCTTGCACCTACTATGTTTTGTCTCTGCATCACCGCCTTTGTATGGTGTATTTTTTACAATTGTGCATAAAGTTTTAATAAATAAATATAATTGGGTACTTGACACCACAAATCCATTGACATACTTTTTAAGAGCTATCAAAACGCGATTCCTCCATCGATTTTGTATGGAAATATGACTATGATGGACTATGACGTCATTTATTTCCCAACTCAATTAATTAACCATTGATTGATTTTAAAGCTACTAAAAATAAAATTTAACTGTTTATTGAAATTTACAAGTTTTCAGGGCTAAAAGAAAGGGTTTTTTAAGCAGTTTCGTCTTGTAATTAAAGCCCAATTTAGGACTTTTGTTAGTAATATCTGCTCGCTTGGTTGAACCAGTGAGGGTTATATTTTGACTACGGATTTGTTGCTAACACATTAGATGCATTTATGTAATTTAATCTCTTGTTAGCAACCAAGTCTTAGCTGAGTGTTTAGCGCAAGAGGGCCTACGAATCACATTTCGTCTTCAGATTACGTAAATCGGTTAGCGATTGTACATTTAAAGAAACCAATAAGCGCACCTACCTACAAAGTAATATTATATTACAAAATTCCGTTATTATAAACCTAAATATATTTATGATGATAATAAACGTTTACTAAACCATGATAATAACCGTCATAAAGACATAATAAAATATAACAACTTTAGTTACAAAATATTGCAAATACTTGTAAAACACTTAACAGTTACTGTTAACCTAGATGTTAATGTCTTTGATTGGACGTTTGCATACATAGGTACTACTACACCATCTACTCGATGTTTTTTACTGTATAGGTAGATAGTATAATGTAAAAAGCATTCCTAAAGGTACTTCTATGAATGGTTGTTTTGAAATTCCCAAGCGGTATTTCGTTTGTATTTGACGATAATCTTTTCGACGTCAGGTATAATTAACTTGAACTTAATTCAATACGCGATGGTATAAAATATTTTATAATGTATTTTCAAAACACGGCGTTTAGAAAATACATTAAAAATGAATTGGGAAAACCAGCTTGTGTGGAAAACCGTCCCGTTTAACTATGCTAAATTATTCAGCATCCACGCCATTAATTCCAAAAATACAATAATTTAGTTTGATTACATTTAAGTTACACAACGGTCAATTGAATTTATATTTTGGCTAGTTTCTGTCCGCAACTTCGTCTTTGTACATTTCAGAACTAAGCCAAGTTCTAAACGATCAGAAGGGAATACAGAAGTAGGATAATATCCTATGTGTGGAGCTAAACCAGTATTTATATTATGTGTGCCAAATCAACTAATTTAGTTTAGCCGTGAATCGAGAAAATGTAGCAAACATCCATCCATCCCTACATCCTTTACGTTATAAACCAAACATGTTATCTATATTAGCCTTTTTGGAGAAAGTACCTCCTTAAAACCCGATTGAAAATAAAAGTACATCAACAGCATATACATTAAACCTTGGCCACCATGTGGTATTACTTCTAATGTAGACACGAAATTATACATAACATTCCCAAATAGATACATAGGACAGGAGCTGAAGTGAAAGGAAAGTTAATAACATCAAAATAAAACAAAATTAATCACAAATTAGTGAAAAGCATCGTAAACATGTCGGAAGCAACAAAAAATCAAAGTAAAATTATATACTCAATTTCAAAAAAATATCGGTTCTCCTAAAGATGGCCTATAAAAGGTAGTTTACGAAGAATTCAGGTATACTCGTATCCGCGTCCATGCCATTACTTCTAAAAAATTAAACCATTTAATTTGATTACACCTAAAATACCACAATAGGGATGTGCACCGTCATTAAGTGTCACATTCGTAAAGGTTCGCAAATCTGCCTTAATTTGCTAACCGCAAGATGCATCCAATTTGTTGACCCTATTATGTAGAATTGTTGTCTTCTGCTGCGGTCTCCTGGAGGCAAGTGCGACTGCTGAGCTTGGGGTACTGGGTTCAATTCCCCTGGTCGGGAAAAGTGTTATTAGGTGTTTACATTGGGAATTTCGGAGTCGCAGCTCGGAGTACGGCCGTATCGGAATGCCGTTCCATCAGACTTTAAAAGTATGGGAAGAGGTACCTGTATTGGCACCTGTGTTTGCGCACACATTTGTGCACTATATTGTTTTGTGCGTACCTACTTGGCTAGCCTCCATTGACGTTGGTCACCGTGACCGAAATGCGGTCGGATATATTATTTTTTATAATATAAGGACAAACTTAAGTATTGTAGAGTTATGTACCTACCAATACCAACCCATGTTTTGAATGCTTGTTTTTTCTGCCAAATTTTTGATGCATGGGCACTCTGTGTTGACAATCATAAAATTCCACGTGTTATTTTTTAAATCCGGTTCCATTTTAATAACAGTCGTATTGTAGAAGTCAGAACCTACATGTACATAATGTAAGTCTAATGACCGTAACGATAAAAACACAATGATCCCATTAATTATTATAAAAAATGCAAAAACAATTTGAAGTAATTATTTTTATGCTCACAAGTACATTTACAGTCGTTTGACCGAGGCCATGCGCTGATAAATCAATTGATAATGTGTTTTAGTTACTTAATAGAACATAAGTAGAGCTATATGGGACCATGATGGTGGAACACCCATTAGGAATATACCGGAAACATTATTATGGTAAATTATCAAAATTATAAAAAAAAACCATCTATATAGCATACACGTGTAGTAACATAATAATATGAAGTCACAGTTGCAGAGCCAGTAGGTGGGGTGCTGGTCAGAAAACCTCCACGCGTGCCGTCAGCTGCTTGTCCCTCCGGACACGTCTTGAGGGAACGGCAGCTGGCTGGCCGGTGCACCCTGGGCGCGGGTAGTGATCTTCCCTGAGGAATGGGAAGAGATTCCTATTCTTTGGGGAATGTCACTGCTCGTGGCCAATATTCTGACGGGCGGGGTCCGAGGCCGGACCAAGGGCGTTTCTCCGCGTGTCCCTCTGATCAGCAGAGGGCACAGCGGAGGAGTGAGGACGGGCTCGGCGTGCACTCACCCTGCCACCGAGCAGACAGAGGTCCTTCTCTGTCACCGTCGTACATCGTAACCCCATATCGGAGTGTCGTGGTCATGTCTCGCGGCTTCGATTGGCACCGAGGGTCTTGGCTTAACCGCCGGACCGCGAGGTAGAAACCCTCTATAAAAAGTCACCCCGAATCCCAAGCGGCGGCGCACCGTGACGGGATGTATGGCTGACGGGCGTCCCTATGGGACATCAGTCGCTAGTGCGAACCACTAGTCTGTTGGTTGGATGGTTGGATAATGTTTATACTCGTGGGAACAACTATGGAATCTCAAAATATTAAAACAAGCGCAAACAAAGTTGCAGAAGGAGGGAAGGGGGAGTCCGACTCGTCATCCAGCATGGTGACGGTGAGCTCTTTGGGCTCCCACCAGGAGTTGGTTGGGCTTCTCAGGAAGCGGCCCAGACCGGAGGATCGGGTGTCCTCCGAGGAAGAGCTGGCCTCGGCTCGAAAGATCCCCACCAGCAGACGCGGTGGGGCCCAGGAGCGAGGCCCAGGGAGGGTTGCTGCCCGGAGGGGACCGGCGACGTCTGTCGCTGAAGGGCAGTCCCCCTCCCCCTCCCTAAGTGAGACTGGCGGCGACGGTGTGGTCCAGCCGGACACACCGCGCGTGGTGGAAGGTGAACCTGGCGGCTCCGAGGAGCGTAAGGCCAGGTTCATGGAGGTTGTGCGGGATGCGGTGGCGAGCGTCGCCCGCAAGAAAATGAAGGGGTCAAAGTCTCGGGCAATGGACGAGGCTTCGGCCACCATTGCGGCGGCTGCGGAGGCCGGTTTTGCGGGGGAGGTCCCGCAGCTTCGGGCGGAGGTGGCGCGCCTGTCGGCCTCCATGGAGCTCCTGGTGGCAGAGAACAGGAGGCTCCAGGCGGACCTGGCTGAGCTCCGCGGGACCGGCTCCCGCCAGGCGCCCAAGGCGGGGAGCCGGAGAGCCGAGCCAGTCGAGCCAGTGGACGACCAGGTGCTGAACCTGGTTCAGCTGGAGATGGCGGCCTTCCAGGCACGGTTTTCCGTCCTGGAGGGCATCGTGTTGCGTCCCCCACTGGCGGCGAGCGGGACGACCGCGGGCGACAGGCGGGCCTCTTATGCGGCCGCCGCGTCTGCGCCGAGGCCGGGTAGCCAGCCCCCCAGCAGGGCGGGGCCGACCCCTGCGAAACCGGCTCCGGCAAGGCCGGTGCCGGCGCAAAATGCGCCCACGAGGAGGGGCAAGGCGGCATCCCAGCCGCCTCCACCCCCTCCGCCCCCTAGCTCCAACCCTCCGGCCGCGGAAGCCGAATGGCAGGTGGCCGGGGCTAAGGAGAAGGGGCGCAGGGCGGCCAGATCGGCCAGAGCGGCCACCAGACGGGCGGAGGAGCGGCGGCGACGCGGTGAGCGCAAAGCCGCGGCCAGGCTTCGCGCCCCGAAATCCGCGGCTGTAGTGGTCACGCTACAGCCGGAGGCGGAAAAGCGGGGCGTGACATATGCGCAGGTGCTCACCAGGGCCAAGGCGGCCATCAACCTTGGCGAGCTAGGGATAACCGGCCTCCAGCTTAGGGTCACCGCAACTGGGGCCCGAATGCTGGAGATCCCCGGCGCCACCAGCGGCCCGTCCGCGGACGCTCTAGCTGAGAAGCTTAGAGCGTCCCTAAACGCGGACGAGGTGCGGGTGTCCAGGCCCGCCAGATGCGCAGATCTGCGCATCATGGGTCTGGACGACTCCGTTTCCGCGGAGGAGGTGGTGGCCGCCGTCACCAGGGCGGGTGGATGCCGTGCCGAAGAGGTCAGGGCAGGCACCATCCGCCCAGAGCGCACGGGCATGCAGACCATTATGGTCAGCTGCCCAGTGACGGCGGCTAAAGCCATTGTTGGGGGGGGCCGCTTACTGGTGGGCTGGGTGTCGGCGCGGGTTCGCCTGCTCGAGCCCAGGCCCCTGAGGTGCTACCGTTGCCACGTGGGGAAGCACGTGGCATGTCGGTGCGCCTCGGAGGTGGACCGCAGCGCCCTGTGTTTCCGCTGCGGTCAGCCCGGTCACAAGGCCGCGGCTTGTGATGCCCCGCCGCACTGCGATGCATGTGCGGGGGCTAACAGGCCGGCCGATCACCGGGCTGGGGGCAAGGCCTGCGCCGTACCCGCCAGGTCCGGGGGAGGGCCCCGCGCCGCCGCCGCCGCCGCCGCCGCTGCCGCCGCCACCGTTGCCGTGGCCGCACCCGCCGCCGCCGCTGACGCCGCGTCCGCCGGCGCAATGGATTGCCAATAATGGCACCATTGCGCCTCCCGCAGGCGGACACCGTAGGCACGGTCTGTGGACGGTGAGCAATGGGTAGCTCACCGTCCGTACGTTATTTAACGACAGACCGTGTCGACGGCGCGTTCATGTTCCGCGCAAAGAGGTGTCAGCACAAGGAAGGGGCCACTAAGGGCCAAGGCCTGCCGGGGCTGCGGGTTGTTCGAAAGAGATTCCGCGCCCCCGGAACGCAAAGGGCACATGAAGGAACATAGATGGTTTTTAGTCAGTAAAAGTCTGACACTCCCTCCCGCCCCGCCCAGGACGGGGGGGGTCATTTGATGATTTTACCATCTAAAAAAAAAAAAAAAAAAAACAAAGAGCCAGTAGGTAATGCCATAAAAAATATATTTAGGTAAGTTGTTGTTGTAGCATCATGTCATTGTGTGTGTGTATTTAGTACGAAACCAGTAGACACTTATAGGAAGATAATTGTTAATAACGGCTAGATATTATTCATATTATAGATATTATAATTGTGTTAAATTAAGTTGTTCCAAATAAACTATATTTTTATTTTATTTATTTATATTATTCATTTATCGACTGTGGAATGGAAAAATTTACCAAGCAACAATTTGATCATGTTGTACCTACATTACTATTCCAACAGTTCAACGTTGAACGTATTGAATGTACTCTTACTATGATAAGAGTACAAAGCATAACGTTTTGTTGTAGTCTTAAACCCCTTAGGTGAGATATACAACTCAATCAAATTGTCGGTTTGTAAGTTTTTTCTTTCCATCATCGATTTATGTATCTGGATTAATCACTACGGCATCAAACTTGAGCTAAAATTTTCCTTTCGTTGGTAATGAAAACGTAAGCAGACAAAAAAAAACTATACACTTCGAGTTCACCCACAGCTATGACGAATTGTTGGCTCAATATAATTCGCCACACCTGTTAACGTACAGTGGTCAGACGAATTCGTATCAAATACCAATCTTTTTTTACTTAAATAATTCAGCCGTTTTTGAGATAGTGCCTTCTAAAATCCAGTTGTAAATAAGTAAGGCTCGTTAAGTATTCAGGTATTTCCGCGTCTATCCTCCGGTTATCCAGGTAACGCTGGGGTGCTTTAATACGTACCTATACACAACTACAGCTACATAGATCAGCTCATGAAATATCATTTCTGAAGGAAACTCTGGCACTACCTTTTTCATCTTATGTGACTGACTGTAAACATGCAATGAACTTTTTACAAAATCGCGACGATTCAGCTATCAAACTAACTCATGTTGTTATTAATAACTATTAATAACTTGTAGAAAAACCCATTAACACCTTGTTCGACCTGAGAATCGAACCTCTAGCGTAACAGTCGCGCATAGGACCGCTAGCCTAACGAGGCAGTGCTTACGCCTTTTATTTTAATTTCGTATTCATTCTGGGATTTAGAGTATTTGGATAACGCTGCCTGCCCAAGACAGATAATCGGTGACCGAATTTTTTGTCGGCGGGAATGGATCATATTAATTCTAATATACCAACGCACATGTCCCACAAAAAGTCGGTTCCACGAAATTATGAATTTATTGAATCGGTCCTATAAATAATAAATAAATAAATAAATAAATATCTTGGGACAACTCACACACGGCTATCTGATCCCAAGCTAAGCAGAGCTTGTGTTATGGTAACCAGACAACTGATATACATACTTATATAATTTATAAATACATACATATTATAGATAAATCACACCCAGGCACAGAACAAACAATCAAGCTCATCACACAAAGTTTGTCCTGTGTGGGAATCGAACCCACGACCTCCGGCTTAGCAGTCAGGGCCGCTAACCACTAGACCAACAGGCCCGTCAAAAGTCCCCCTATAAAAAGTCAGTCAAGGGTGGAGAGGCTAAAACTGTAAATTTCGGCTAGGTTGCATTGGCATATAACCTTCACAGTACCAACTAATGAGCTGACATATAACAATTATTGGAAATTGCCAATTGTTGTACCAAAAACACAGGAGTCCTGTTCAATCCAAAACAAGAATCATACGGAAGTAGGTAATACCAGTTTCGGATTTCTCCACGTACAGCCATGACGTCAGTTTTTCATAATTGTATTATTTTACATCTGTTATATTTATTTACTTTTTACCTGCTTTCGTTATTTACTACGCTCATTAAGACTTGCCGCTGTCAAAATCAACCTTGGGCGTGTTCTTAGAATTCGATTTGCGCTGCACATTGCAAACATCACAAAAAATGGGCACAGACAAACATACTACATAAGCATACGATTTAACTGAAGCCTTTAAAAGTAAGGGCAGGCCTAGAACATACTATTATTTTTTAAATTAACATTAACACGATAGACTTGGGCTTCTATTCCACTTCACAAAAAAAAGATTGAAGTTTTTTTTTCTATATTTAGGCAGATATCTCGTAGTCGTCATGAATACCACGATTTACATACGATCTCTACGTCTTTAGCTAAAGTACCTAGGAGTGATTATATTTAATCATTTGTACTGTAAAATTAACACACAGTTTATTTTAGTAACAATTAATGTTTATCTGTACTTGGAATCCATAAATAGTAGGCACCTACTGTTTACTTTTAAGACTACAATCGTTATTTTCATGGTCAGTTACCTGTAGATTAAGGTTAAATAATGTATAAAGTATAAGGCTTTACCTACATGTGTTTCTATTTTTAGGGACACAAACTTTCACCTTTTAACCTTTAAAAGTCCAAACCTAGATCTTTCAATTGCGAAACGGAGTAGTCAAACCGACTCACCTAATTATACTACGGCAACCAAATCCACACAATTTCTTAAAAATTAATACCTAAGTATAACATATTTGTCTAAAGGAATGCCTTTATCAATTTCAGATGACAGCATCAGCATACAAATGCAAGCACACCTCGTATTCGAGCTCAGACAGCGACACACGTTATCCTCACGACTATTCGAACCAAGAACCCGTAGGAATCCCTGACGCCCGGGCCTATGAGCGGATGAATACACGATCAGCTAATATATCACCAGCCGGCTACCCGTCCAATGTTCCAGACGGTGCAATCTCCGCCCAACTGAGACTAGGAGAGCCGACGCCGACGAGGACCGAAAATGAATCTAAAGTATTAAGTTGGAAGCATAATGCAGAAAATAGACGAGGTAATACACGTGTATTTTATATTATATGCTTTGGGTATATACGGCGTTTATACAGGGTGTTAAAATACATATCACTTAGCCGCTACGCATACTGCCCATGAAACCTAAGTAAGATTGAGCTAAAATTATTGGAGAGCAATTTTTTTTCTAATTGGTGTGTGTAATCACTTGCATTTACGGGTGCCTGCAACAGTACAGGGGCTGTGGGGCATTTGAAGACTATTTAGGTACAACATAATATTAAAACTTGTTTTCGTAAAATATATAACTTAGGCCTTCAATATCTTCAAAACCAGAAAATTCCCAGGTACCTAAGATCCAGAACAAAAAAAAACAATGAAGGGAAGATCATGTAACTTTCAGCTTCATTTACTTAATATCTTTCTACAACCGTTATGACCAAACAGTTTAGAATGGATCAAATAAATAGCAACTTTTGAGTAGAACCGAGTTAACCTTTCAGTACCTATGTACACATCATTTAAATCTAACTGCACCACACAAGGCCGGCCATTTACATCGCTTGCAATAGGTACAAAGATTATTTTAGCACTCGCGTCAGTGTCGATAATTTCCTCCTTTTACGCACTGTATACGGTCAGCTTATCGACAAATGTTGCGATAATTCGATGGCGTAAATTTTAATTGAAACACGTTTTTCCTCTAACACCACAATGACATATTTAATTGCCTGTAGTTGCATGTTATTAATATGTAATATATGAGATGTTAGGTACACTTACTTAGCGAATTATCGTTAATGAATGAAGATGAGGTTCCTACCTTACTGAGGTAGGTAAGTATAATAATAATGAAACCATCGTATTACAGTCCCACTGAAAGGGAAAGACCTTTTATTATACAGAGACAGCACGAGCATTGATCACCAAGCTTGCTTATAGCGGATAGGCGATTACAGACTAATATTAACTATAAGAGTCTAAGTGTCCTCACGGTGTTTTCCTTCACCGACGTCAGTGATGTCCAAGATAAACTTAGAAAGTACATATGATGGAAGTAGAAAAAGTCACATTGGAATTTGCCCGTGCCCGGTTGCGAACCAACAATCTCATGCATGAGAAGCGGGCGCCTAACTACGGGGCCATCACAACATCTTCACATTAATTTTACGTCATCGACTCATCATAAATTGACGATAAATCGCTAAGTATAACTATTTTCTAGAACCATTGTTCTGCGTTGAACCTAGGTAGGTACTTACGCAGAACAATGGTTCTCGACAATAGTTAGCAATTGAGAGATTACATATTGAAATTAATTTGATATCTACATAATTACAAATCCCTAGCTTCCGTCTGCGACTTCGTGCGTGGGTTTTTTTACGTTATATTACGTGGTTACTGATCCGCTCCCGACAGTCGTAGCGTGATGTTATATAGCCTATATACTATACTTTATTCCTTATGAGTTCGAATATCAAGCAAAAAGATTTATTCTAATCCCACTAGTAGTGCCAGAGATCAGCGCGTTTAAATTAATAAACAAACATAGCAACAGCTTTACTATATTAGTATAGATATTAATTGATGTAGGAAGCAGTAAGTTATAAAAAATATTTACCTGACACACAATGTTGTGTGGTGACGTAGGTACTTCTCAATACAACCACGTCACTTGAGAAACAAGTATTCCGCAATATTTATGTTTAATTGATTTTTATTGTTCCACTAGCTTTTGGCCCCGATTTCATCCGCGCGAATATGGGTTACTGCAGATGCAGATGAAGTCGCGGATTATAAAGTAGCCTATGCCCTTTCTTGGGGTTCAAGCTTAGTCTGTACCAAATGTCATTAAAATCGATTCAGTAGTTTAATAGTGAGAGCATCACAAACAAACTTATTTTCATATTACCTATGTATTCTATTTATATATTATTCAGAGAATCGAAGATCGGGCTCAGTAGCGCACCTTGGGAGAGACCTATGTCCAGCAGTGGACTGCGATAGGCTGATGATGATGATGATGATGGATTAAAGTAAAATCGATAAATTGGCAATATTTTGAATGGCTACCTACCTACCTTGCACTACTTGCTCCCTTAATTTATTATTTTGAATGCATGACTAACTAAGTCGTCTAGTTTTTCCCATTTGTAACTTCTTGAATGGACCACCATTATCAATTACGTATTATTTTATTTCATACCGGTAAGTATGACGTATTAAATTGAAAAAAAAACCCTAAGTACTATCCTACGTATTACTTAGACGACCAAAAAACAACAAACTCATCAATTCGAATATAAAAAAACCATATTATTCGCTTGCAAATTACCTTATGACTACATTGTCTCCGGTTTTAAGGTTAAATTGTACTCGTTTCATAAAAAGCGGCTATTCTAACACGGATGTGTAATTGTTTTTTTTTTTCTTTGCATTGATTACGTTGAGATAATCATTCCGTACACTTTTTCTTGACAAAGTAACATTGCATTGTACACATTGAGAGCATGAATGAATGAACGTCTTCTTTGCAGTAGTTGCATTTTCTTTAGTGGATTTGGATTGTTTATTTCATAAACAATTTTTACATTGTATTGAAATCGTAGGTACACTACACTACAAACAAAACTAAAATATTTTCAAGATAAATAGATAGATTACCATCATTTTTAGATATAATACTTGACGACAATTCTGTTAACAAAGTTACTTAGTCTGATATGATAGTCAGTATGCGTGGTTTACGGCTACGTTATGTGCCTTTTGACATCCCGTATAATAATGTCCATAAAATAGTGATAATAATGTAGTCCTATGATTTATGACTAAAAAAACATCAATTAATTTCAGATTTGACGTTTGACAATTAAAAAAGTGATGAATGTGACAACTAAGATACAGCAAGTGTGTCATGTGTATATAATGAATCTTTATTTATAACATTCCAGGCGAAACTACCGACAACTCTAAGATTGTATTCCCTGGACCAACATCTGAAGAAATTCGGCTGGAGATACCAGATCATTGCAAGAAACTTGGAATTTGCGAAGATGTTTCAAACTACCCTACAGAACAAGTGAACAAAGTTTTGTCAGAGGCATGTATAAATTTTTATTTTTCCATTTATGTCTAATTTGCTAATGATTCAGTTAGATTTTTATGCAACTACTGAATATACTATGTATTCTAAACATAAACTTTCGATGACACTTCTTGCAATAAATAACTACTCAATGATACAATAAAGTATCATTAACTACCTATTTCTAACAGCGTTTCCTCTAATTATTTCCAGCTCTCAGATTTGGACATGTTCCAAGATGACAAACCGGAGTTGCCACCATTACCAGACATCACCCAGAGGGTGGGACCTCAAGAAGAAAATGTAGAGCTGTGTCAATTTGAAGAAAGAGTACGTTAACATCCTTAATATAATGCTAGATTATTGTTTACAGTATTTGCAATCCAAATGGTGCAAACCGCCCTGTAGGAATGATGCAGTTGTTCTTCAATCTAAAACATTAGTCCTATCTGTGGCTATAGTTTGAATGTTTACCCTAAACAATTAAAAATACTCCTCTTTTCATGGGGAAATCCTCATGGATACCGTCCGTCTGGGGAAAACGGGTGTTGGCCCGCAGTCAGTGGGCCCCTTCAAAATACTGTTATCCTGATTGATTGACTTTCGACTGAACACACTAACGATGATCATGGATCACATTTTAATTAAACTGCCTCTTTAGCCTAGTGTTTCTTGCTAAGCGAGAGGTCTTGGGTTCGATTCTCATGTCGAGCAAAAAGCATTATTGCGTTTTTCTATGAAATTCTCAGTAGCAGCTGGGAGTTAGGTTTTGTGCCCGTTTAATGGCAATAGTCTCGCCCTTTGTTACATGGGACCTGAACATACCGGTGAATAGTGGGCGTACATCGGTACACCTCTGCCTAACCCTTCGGGGAATACAGGCGTAATGGTATGTATGTATTTTAATTAAAGGTTTTGGTTATTATTTCCAGTTCATGTACCCGAAAGCAGCAGTTGACGCCTTTGGAAAGTGGCACGTCGTGCTACAAGGTGACCCGAAGCAGGGATTCAAAGTAGAGATTTGCAAGTAAGTAATATTTATTTCAAATTAATACAATCATTGGTACTTTGGTAGGCCTGTTTTTAGAAACATTGAGGGGGTATTTCACCAAACCATCATTAACTATGCGGCTAACTAATTATACTCAATTTATTACAGAAATGAGAGCAAGATCGATGAATGGCAAACTACGGAGATAAGTGAAGGGAAATGGTACTTTTACATACATTTTTCATCATGAGTCAATAACTGAGTGGCTTAAATTAAAATATACTTCATAATGTGCAAATGCAGGCCTTTCTTAATATTGTGATATTGCTTTTTAACTACATAGTATGCAACTCCACTTTAACTATTTGAACCTCATAATTTGGTCGCTGTTGCAATGAAAATAAGAATACCTAAATGTTTTCAACCAAATCAATAGGAGGAGTTTTGCTAAGCTAAGCAGTCGCTGTGACAGACAGATAGACGAAGTCGCATTATTTTTACAACTTTCTTATTTCTTTACTATTTTATACGGAACCCATAACTATGGATCATGAAACTGCATGTCCTGCTTGTGTCTTAATACATGTTTTAACAAAATATGGGTAAGATAAGCCGCCTAAAACTTAGTGTCTTAACTGCTTAAGCAATGTAAGTTCCAAAGTTATTCAACCCATGTTTTGTTTTATTTCAGGCAAGACTCGCCCCCGTGTTCTGGTATCGCTGTATTCGTAAACGGATACGAAGGCCGTTGTAAACAAAAGTTCGTGTACCGGAAAATGGCGGCGCTTGAAAACGGTACCAACGTGGTTAAGGCACTAAAAGTGCCCAGTTGCTGCTCCTGCGTAGCCAGACTCGTCCTAAGTTAATATCTAACAGTTGACATGTGTGTTGTGTGAATCATGACTAATTTATACTAGAATGAGAATTGGTGAGATTACTGTTTCATTAGTCTTACACCTGGACGATTTACAGCGGGAACGAAGAATGTAGACCACTACAAATACCTTTTATCTATTGTAAACTATTACAATCCCTAGTCGATTACGAATTATTGTAAATTGTATTTTTATGTCTTAGATACTTATGCAAGACTTCCTTAGTGTTAATAGTACTAATGTATGCTGTGAATCTATGTAAAATAGCTGAAGCCGTTTTCGATAAAATGTTCAGCAATCAACAGCCTAAACATCGGATTTTAAAATGTGAAGATGACGCTTATACCTATCTCCTCTAGGGCGAATTTCACAATTAGTGTTTAAAGTCTTAACCTGCAAATAAATGTTGAATATTTGACATTGTTTTTCAAACAAAAACTGACAGACAGAATATGTTTTGTAAAATTTGCTCTTAGGAGAATGGAGGCTTGTGTAACATTTTACGGTTAACGATTGATTGAGAAGCTGGCAACTTTATTTCTGCTACGAAATTTAAAAAATAAATTAAATGATAAGCTGTTGTAAACCGGCACTCTGTTCTTTTTAGGGTTGCATTTTCAAAATATTCGTTTTGAACACCATCTTAATCTCAAAACTGTATTCTGAACTCAAACTTAGCTAAGAGGCTATTTAATTAGTCATTACAATTTATTATACTTTTAAGTAGGTATTTCCCTATGTATAACCCCCATAAGGGTTGGATTTAATTTAAATAATTTTAGATAACTACCTAGACATTTTCATTACCAATATAAAATTTACTTTTTGTTTGTATAAAAGACATAATCTACCGAAGAACTAGATCCGGTCCGATTACAAAAATTCTTCCACTGATAGAAAGTAATGTTTTGTGGTACCTGTATATACCTATGACTTCCGCGCAGACAACGTTGCGGGCAGAAGCTAGTTCATTTGGATATCAATTTTAGATACCGGTAGGTATCTAAAATTGCATACTTACATTTTCTATGTTTATTGTTCTTTATTGCCATGTCAATAAATTAATTCATGTAATAAAATTTGACGTTCTCAGTAAACAATAAAAATATTACCTACATAAAGGGCGGAAGGAACATTAAGTCTTGTATCGATTATTAAAGAAAATCGACTGTTCCAAAAAGAGTGCAAAAACCTGCACGATTAAAATATATTATAGAACAGTTTCTTTTTTCAAATTTCTTTGCATGGAATTCTAGAACCATGTAGGTACCTACCTACTAAAGAAAACATAATATAAATTTTCGTCACAATGTTCCTTCCATCCCGTATACCTACCAATTAAAAAACAATACCTGCAGAACAGATAGTCATTTCTAATAATAAACATTGTCTAGATTAAAAAATAATAAACGAATACAAATATAAACTGGTTTTTAATGTTACTTGGACGTAAACATTATGTGGATATGACCTTCACATTTATTTACCATACGGCTTAACGCTGACAGTTAAATATAGGTACCTACTTAATTTTATTACTTGGCTACCTATGTTAAATGACATAATTACACACAACTAGACAAGTTACGTTATTATTAAGATCGTATCATTGTTATCCCACTACCTACTCATTTGAATATAGTAAGTATAGGTAGGTACATATCTACTAACACACGTTGCACAGATACCTACGTATTGACTTAGTGGGTATGTCTATACCTACCTACCTATTATTACCTAAGTACCTACATGGTCTTCAAAGACACGAAGGGCATCTAAGTAATAAACAAACATACCCTTTTTTTTCTATATCAGAATGCTGATCAAGTAAGTTCTAGCCAGGTTCACGTAGGTACGTCACTCGTCATACGACGTAGGTACACGTGATATTAGGGCGTTGACCGCATCAGCAGCTGTTTTCATCTGATTAGGTATTTTTATATAGTAGACACCTACTTATACTAAATATCTACCTACCTATATCTGTGACCTATACCAACACTTATCACGTGTCACATCTGTAATGTTTCTCCAGTAAAGTAATACAAACATATACCTACCTAGGTACTGGCACGGATCATGAGCGCTATTTCACTTCTGTGCAAGTGGAAGTCAGCGCTCCAGATCCGTGCTAGTAACTGTACCTATGAGCTATAGCACCTATCAATCACAGCCCACAGATTTTGGGATAACACGATACCTAACAGGTTTAGGTACCGACTGGTAGTTTTAGCCAGACTAGTTGTCAGACTTTCGGGTTCCTATTTAGCCGAATGACAATCAAATATGGAATCAACGGCGAGGGGTCTTAGTATGAAATAGATGGTCACCCATCCACGGAGCAACCTCGGCAAGTTTTGAGCCTTGAACTTGATGGGTCGCTAACCAAGAATATGATCGATATGGCTTTACGTAGACTCACCTGACTAAAAGAATCTTCGAGCTTTTACAGCGAGATCATCTGAAATTTCACTGCAGGCAGCTTTTCTTGCTCGGTGAAGAGTGGATGCACCAATCAGTCCTATAAAAGTAAAACAGAACTAATTAGGTATTGACCTACGAAAATGAAAAATAAATGAATGACTATACACGTAGAATCGTAGATAGAACGAAGCGGGTAGTATAATTTGTACCTACCTAATACAAAACTCTCTAGATTCTTCCACTTTACCGATTCAATAGATCTATCGTGAACGTAAATTAAACTTGATCTGAAACTTTTCTCAAATAATTATATTGTTAAAATAACGAATCAATGTTCAAAAACCCGCGCCCCGACGCTGCCCCATTGTTAAATTAAACAAAAGACAAATTCTTATTTTTTCTGTTTTTAATTTAATCTTTGAATGTTATCAACAGCCAGTGTTATGTTACTATTATTTTATTTTTGTTAAAATGAAATTAACCGTTACAGAAAAAATATTTTAATAATTATTATATTAACAAATAAGTGTTTTCTAACTAAAACTCAAAATAATTGTTAGGTTTAACAAAGAAATGAAAAGACAAAGTTACAAATACTGCAATAAAAGTAGATATTGTTGTCATTGTTGTCAATGAATGTCGATGTCTGTCACTTATGTCACTGTCAAAAGTCTGTTGTCATTGGATTCTCAAAAGTAATCAAAACAAAAATCATAATTTGTTGTAGGCATAAAATGCTATTTTCTTTGAATAAAAAGTCAGTGATAACATTATATTTTTCATTTCTTAGGCCTTGTTTAGTACTCGCTCAAACTAACATGTCTTCTGGTATATCGGATGCGGGTAAGTCTATTTCGCCGGATAAAGATAATATACACAACAATAATCATTATTCATCATCAAGCCATCCAAACTGATCACAGCTTTGATTGCATATTCAAATAGCTTGTAAGGCAACTCCTTGACCATTTTGTGAACCTCATACATATTTTGTGATTAATAAAAAAATTGTGGCAATACTTTCCTATTTGTCTTTTATTACATCTTGTCTTGACTTACTGCTTGGTCAGATCGGTCAGTGGACAATGGGGTTATTATGATAATAATGTATACTTACATTCTTCTTTCTGCTGAGCGCTGGGTCCTGGGTTGATTCTCAGGTCAGGCAAAAATTGTTATTGAGTTATCCCAATAGGAATTTTTCAGTAGCAGTCCAGAGTTTGGAAGATGGTGGTATGACATCCTCGTGTCTCGCAAAAGAATGTAAAGCCTTTGATCCTGTACCTGATTTCTCTTTGAGTGAGTACACTTGTGTTTTGTGCACACAATGACATGATAATACCTCCTGCATACTGGCTAGTCCCCATTAAGATTGACAACCCTGATCAAAATTGGTTACATACCATCACACCTCTATTCCCCGAAGGGTTAGGCAGAGGTGTACCAATCTATACCCACATTACGCTGGTATGTTTAGGTCTCCTGTAATAGTGGGCAAGTGTACCAATAACTGGACACAAATCTTAAATCCAAGCTGCTTCTGAGTATTTCTTAGAAAAACCCAATAACACTGCTCGACCTGGGAATAAAACCCAAGACCTCTAGCATAGCAGTTGCACTTAGGACCACTAGGCTAACGAGGCAGGTTAACTAGATTGATGTCTAATTAACATAATTTAAGTAGCTAATTTATGATTTTTCAGATAAATACTCTGTGGCTTATGTTACTGTTCCCGACACAACTGTTGGCAAAACTATCGGTCATGGTCTAGTGAAGAACAAATTGGCTGCCTGTGTCAATGTGATACCACAAATCACATCTATTTATGAGTGGGAAGGTAAAATCAATGAGGACAGTGAGGTAAATAATCTGATATTTATTTTTTTATTTCATTTATTATTTGATCACTAATGAATATATTAGCTGGATTTTGGTCTCTTAATGAGGATAATTAAATACAAGAACATTTATGGTTAACAGGTATGTTAGGGAAGTCTCTATGCCTTCTAAAAGCAATTCCTTAATACCAGTTAACCTTTAAAAATAATCAAAAAAGCTCTCACATATTGCGAAACCCCAAGCAAGTTAAGACTGGTGCCTTTCTTTTTTAATGATGAGAAATCGTCAAATGACTTCTTGCACTCTGAGCGGAGAGGAAGGGACTGTCAGTCTCTTACTGACTAAATCCCATTTAATCCGTCCTTAAGCCCTTTGTGTTCTAGGGCTGCAATGACTCTTTCGAACAAATTCTGCAATAAAACTGATGCATAATTTACGCTTTGGTATTCTACAAAAGTAAACCTAAGTATATTATTTATTTATCTATCTATCTATAATGTCATAATATCTCAACTTTCAGGCGCTGCTGATGATAAAAACGAGAACATCCCAAGTGGACAAACTAACAGAGTTTGTTCGGACCAACCACCCGTATTCAGTGTGCGAGGTGATCTCACTACCAATCAAGAACGGAAACCCACCATACTTGAAGTGGATTGGAGAAACTGTGCCTGAAAACTAATAAGGAACAATCAATTAATTACCAACTACTTTTGCTGCTGGTTGGGTCAAAAAAGAGAATCTACCTATAATGCATCTGTTAAGGTGAAAGCGCTAGGGTAACCCATGAAATTCACATTTTTATAAGCTTTTTTGCAATTTGTTGCTCAGCATTGGGTTGTATAATATGTTTTACACAATTGCTGGTGCATTAAAATCATCAGGATAAATACATAATATTTGTTACTGCCATATAATAATTAATTTTATTACCACACAGCCTGATATTGAGCTGCAAATTGCAAAAAAAAAGAGCTTTTGAAATTTGTGGCCAACCTTAGCGCGTCGCTCTTAAAGCTATTGTTAATGTTCTTTGATTCAACAGATAACAGCACAGACAGAGCAGAGTAGAACAAAAAAACATCTCAAATAGAGTTGAAATTGTGTGCATGAAAAAAATATCTGCGGCATTTGTTATCTGGTACGCAATTATGAACTCTATTTCTTTTTGCACTGCATTGACCCCTACAAAGCTTTTCCATTGTGTATCGATGACAGACCTCACCCTAGGGGCTCTTTAAATTTATATTTTAGTAAAGCACCATAAAATAACTTTTAACGTCTTTTTTAAATGGTCAATGTGCTTAAAACTGCCATTGATTTTATTGAACAACTTTGTAAGGTACTATTTGCATTTTATTTAGAAATTTTTTCATTGCAATAGTCAAAGACGTAAACACGTTAAACATAGCCACCAGCTGGGCTCAAATACTCTTATTTATAAATTATAATCATCGCTTCTGAAAAGGAGAAGATTTCAACGATAGAAATGTAAGTAAATTATTAAGCCAAATACGTTTTATGTTTAAGAAAAAATAAATAATTGAAATGAAGCCCTAGGTAGTTTTATTTTCATAACTTTTAGTTTCAGATACAAAAAATGGCCACAAAAAATACCTAAGGGAACGACGGGGAAGGTGTTTTTAAGGAGTAGGTAATTTAGATATTTCTCTGATCACCTTTTATGACTATCACATGTCTGATCTACAGGCATATTCATGGAAGTGACGGAGCGCGGGATTGCAGTTTCCCCTTTTTAAACCGGGACTGCCTAATGCCTAAAAAGGTACTATTGAGATTTTCCCCCTAGAGCTAGGTAGATAATAATTTAATGTAAAATTGCTCTCCCTTACACCAACTTTTTTAACAAACAGTTTAATTAGGTATGTACTAAACAAGCAGTGGAGGAGTACAATTTTAGATTAAAACATCTCCAACGCCTTACCTAGGTAAGTACTTACTGCAAGAGGTGCCAAGATATGTACCTGCCTATTTTAAAATACCTCAGTTTCAATTAATTTATCTCTAGGTGGTGTTAGTAAGATTTAGCTGCGGCAAATGTGTTTACCTGCGCTGTATGTTGGAAGTGGGCCAGCAACCTGTTACCGTCAGTAAGTCAAATCCAGTAATGTGCCTACTTATGGTAGGAATATACCTACTGCCGTACCTTTGATTTCTCGAATGAAAAATTAATTTGAGCAATTGTCAAAGAATAAGCTGCTATGATTGGTTGAACGAATTATCAATAATATTGTTCATAATTCAGTTACACAAAATTAATGTGACAAATTGTCAAACTGTAAGATTTGTTGATAATTCAGACAGTCAAAATTAATTTAATTTTTTGTTGCCTTATGTAATTGAAATAAATAATTTGACTTTGATTCTATCTGCTGACAATGATGTATCGTTGATAGTAATCCTGTAAAAGCGACACTCCAAAATAGATTTTCCTACCTAGATACCTACTACCTACCTACCTATCCCTTATAGGTAGATACACTAAGGTCTATATCTATAATAGGTAGATAGGTCAACAGTCGAAGATAATTCGGATTATTCAATAAAGGTTCATGGCCGTACAATCACGATCACTTAACTGTATCTCCAGGCCAGTCCAGGCCGACAATGCTATTGTTGGCAATTTCATACCTTCAAATTGATTGATTGTACCATTATTGGCTTAAGGACACTCTAAAGAGTTAAGGCTAAGTGTAAAACGATTCGTCGTGTGAAATGGGGGAGATCAAAGTTCCACTATAAAACTGAAGTAAGTACCTACCTGCCAACCTATTGTTTGCAGCTTCGAAGGTTTAATGCGAAATAAGATGTCTATTCCTTAAAATACCGCTATTCCGCCACGTATTTCCCATGATTAAAGTAAATTTAACTTGGGTAGCTCCTAACTTAAAAACTTCGTACCTACAACTTAAGGTTTGTCTAGTATTTTCTTAGGTAAGTAATTAGGTACCTAGTAGTAGTATTTAGTAACTTAGTACCTACTGACTTAATTCAATGTAGGTATATCGTACTAGCTTTTGCTCGCGTGAATTTTTTTAGGGCTCAAAACTTTTTTTAACAATGCAATATAGCTCTTATTAATCAGATGTAACGTAGCTTTCTAATAACGGAAGAATTGTCAAAATCGAACCAGCAGTTCCGGAGATTAGCGCGTTCAAGCAAAGAAGCAAACAAACTTTTTAGCTTTACTATAGTAGTAGATACCTATTAGATATACAAACTTATCTTGTAGTAAATGACAATAATTTATAACCCTAGAGGAAAGGGGTACATTCCAATGGCATTGGAACACGCGTTTGGCAAATATTTCTTCCACCATGGAGTACCAATCCATATGCAATATTTATGCCACCCATTTGGCAACGAACATTAATATACGATGTGGCCCCAACTTGCCATTGTACAGTATTCAGGGCATAAGTACCTACCCAGTACCTACCTAGGTCGCGTACACTACTAGTTTTGACTTTTCGCCTATTTGGCGTTACGCCAAACTGGGTGATTTACCCTACGATAGTGTACGTAATTAGAAAATAATACGTTTTTTAAAACAAAAGCTTATCAGTACCTACATGAAAGCAGGTGTTGGATTTATTGATGAAAAGAAAAACAATAAGTAGACAACTATGATTGTACTATTGTATCTTTATAATTTGTATATGTCATTGTGTATAAAAAACCCTTTCAGTAAATAAAATACACAGGTACTTAGGTTTACAGGTACCTGCATACCTACTTACGGCACATTGTCAAATCATAGAAGATATTAGATACCTAATCATCTAACACAGTTACCTAGATACAGTCTTAGTGACTTAATGTACCTACGCTTTATTTTGAAGAAGTCTCCAGAACCTTGTCGAAGTGAAGATATATTTTCAGAAATCGCTAACTGGTACCTATCTACAATAAATTATAATATTTATGTAGTCAGTCCTCTCCGCAACTATACTTGGAACCAAACAACTTAATAAATAATTCGACGAAAATACCTTGACGCGATTCAGTAAAGCGCTCTGTTCAGTGTCAAAACATTTAATTTAAAACGATGTGACACTATGAAACTTTCTCACAGGGCTCACTTACGTAACGTGTAATACGTCTCTGTTACATAAAAACTACCATTATCTACTAATTGCCTCATTTATATTAACTGGAAACGTACATAAAACATAGACTGTGTGTAACAAAGAAAAGACAAATGGGTACTTTTGGAACGAAACCGAACACATCTTCGGTCGCATTTCGCTCGACCAATCGTAGCGTCCGTAGACGACGTCTACGAGTTTCGTAGCGCCCGCTGACGCAGTAGGGCGGCGTAGCACTACGCTTATCGGGACACAGGCTGAATACATTGACCTTTGTTAAAATCGCCGAAATTCAGTTTCAATTAGGTACGTTACCTACCTACAGCTCGGAGAGAAATAAAAGTACTCGTGTGTCGGCACCGCGTGGCGTCGGACGTAATGTAGGAGCAGTTCTGTTATGGCATCAATAAAAATCTTTACGGAAACATCTGCAGTCATAAAAGCTGTCGTATCGGTTTCGGCGATGCTTACGGATCGCGACGAAGAGTGAGGCTGAATCAGTTGGCTCGAGGATCGGAGGCGAGAAGGTGGTGAACGGGGTGGAAGGATGGTCATGGTTCCGACGGGTCGGTAGTGCAGTGCGGCTCGCGCCGGCGCGGATCGATCGCGCGAGTTCGACCGCGCGGGGCGCGGCGCGCTCGCTCAGTCGCGCGCGGTCACGGCGTGCGGGCGCGCGCATCACTGCACGTGCATGGCGCGCCTGACTGGATGCCTCGCGCCCTCGGGGAATGGCTTCGTCCGAGGAAGAGGCGACTACAGCGTCGACCGACTCTTATCCTGAAGATGATGGCTGCCTCGATGTCCGAAAATGGTGGTGCTTTCTGCTGTCGTCGATATGCACCTTTATATGCGGGTTACTCGTGGTGGTACTATGGCGCGGGGCTGCGTACTTCTGCTGCCGCAAGGAGCCGGAGCTGGCGCCCAACGACCCCAAGCAGAAGGAGCAGAAGGCGGCACGGCAGGGCAAACAAGAGTTCGAGGGCACGTTCATGACCGAAGCGAAAGACTGGGCCGGCGAACTCATATCCGGTCAGACCACCACCGGACGAATACTGGTAAGTACTGCTTCTCTAGTCTGCCAACTTCTCAGCCGTAATGTCGCAAGTTAACTCGTTCAGAGGGTCCCTCTCAATATTTCATAGAAATGTTCGCCAGGGTGGGTAATTACTAATTCGCGTGGCACTGTTACATTAACATTCGTGTGATACCTTGTAACTTTCAATAGAATTTAACGAGATATTTTAGTACGAATTAGTTGAGGTGACCGTGTCATTAACGAGGGCTCATCGATTGCTTTCATCCTTAAGATTAGAAGCCCTGCTATTGTATCAATTAAACGCAAGCTAGTATTTTGACACAAGTCGTTTTTACTATAGTTACACAATATTGATGTTGTCGATAGCATTAGTACTACAGGTAAAAGATTAGCTCGTTTACATTTGTTTTATTCAGGACGGTGTTCTAATAAGTGCATAGCGGTCTTATCATAATATTCTATGCGGGTACACTGTATTGAGGTAGGTACTCAGTTAATATTCATGATTTATGTAATGTGGGTATAAGAATATTTACAGTGGAATAAATTCAGCGTCATTCTCAATAATGAACCTCAATTTCAGCAAATCAATTTCGAAAATTAGTTGGACCATAAAACTTGTTATTGGTGGATATAGCGGGCACATTTTTCATCCCCGTTAAGTGGTGATATAAAAATAATGCTGAACGTTAACCCAAATCTGTTCCATTGGCCCATTGGCCCACACCCCTACGACGGCCAGGGATCACCAATGTCATGACGTCACATACCCAACCTTGGAAATTATACACTAGTTTGTACCAATATTAGTCGTTTAATATTTACTACTGGATTAATCTTTAATCTAGTGGTCGTTTATTTTGTGTAAAGAAGTTTTATTTATATTTTTAATAAGAACATGTAAGGAATTGTAAGGAGGCGTACACAAAAAAGTTTCTTCTGAAAAAGAATTGTTGTATGACACATTAAATTATTCTTGCTGACCTCTGGTAGCCAAGTTTTGTTTATGGATAGGTGTAGGTTTAGGTACATGAATAGTGTAACGGGTGGGGCACGAACTTACAAGCTTACGTTCAAGAGCCTGACGGTATGACCAAGACACTATTGACGTTTTTATTTGAAACAACCAAAACACAATAGGTACGTAAATAATTGGAGAAGTACTAGAATACTTATCTAATTGGATTTAGTTGCTTCCAAAACAAAATGAAACACGTCAAAGTGTCTCCGAATTTACGTTATGATTTTGTATATTTATTTAAGATTGATTAATGTTTCATGCATTCTTAGCATACGTTTGAAATATAATATTAAATAGAAAAGTAACATAGGTATTTGGAATGTGGAATTAGTTTGACAAAGTTAATTTAATTACTGTGGATTGGCTCGTTTCAGCAGAACTAAGCTCAATTACGTTTAAAATTACTTAATTGGATGGAAAAAATATCATTAAGTTATTATTTACATCAGTAAGAAACCTATGTTTTTTCATTAATGATATGAATGGTGAAACACACATTATGACACAGTAATTAATATTAATCATCACAGCTAGGCGAGATGGTGTACCATCTCGCCTGTATTCGCCCCGAAGAGTTCGGCAGGGGTGTATACCAATGTACACCTACAGTTCGCCAATACGTTTTAGGTTCCATGTAATAGGGGGCGAGCCTATTGCCTTTATTTGCGCACAAATCCTAACTCCGAGCTGCTACTGAGAATTTCAAAGCAAAACCCAATAACACTTTTTGCTCGACCTGGAAATCGAACCCTAGACTTCGAGTCGCGCTTAGGACCAGTAGGTTAACGAGGCAGTTAGCTAGACAGAAGTAGTGGGTACTTACCTATTAATAATGTCTTCAAGGACAACTCAATAGAAACTAGATTACAAACGTTTTGAAGTTTTCCAACTAAGTATGTGAACAAACACACATGTTGACACAATTCTTCTACTACATAATGCAGGTATACGATATATACTAGGTAGGTAGGTAGTTAAACCTTGCGTTTTAAAAAGTACTTATAAGAAGCATGCTTTCATACTATATTCTGCAGTAATTAACAGCTCGTGTAATTAATAGGCGCATTGAAATCATAACATTTTACTGTAATTTTTCATTGTTACCAATTTCTAGTACTTTTAGGGTGTAACGATAGAAAAGGGTAGGTAGGTAACAACCAAAAAAAATCTAAGTTAGCATTTATTTCAACTAAACCATTGACAGGCACTTTTTAATTGTCAAGGAGTCAAAAAGTTGAAGCAAGTTGCTCGTTCCAAAACATAGGTAGGTGTCTATGGAGAAGAACGAGCAAGAAACTCCACGGTTACTCTTAATTAAATATGTATTCAAAATTGGAACTACTTTAAAATTATTGATAAACAAAATGTCAAAAGAAAAACTAGGTACTAGCTGACATAACCCAACATACGAACACTTTTCTATGTAAGTTGGGTTAACTTTGATTAGCTAACAATACGGTTTCACCATGTTAGTACCTCTGTTTAAAAACGGATCGTTCCATTTCCCAATCGATGGGAACCTTTACTTAACCCTGCTGATCCTTTAAAAGGATTCTGAAGGTTACCAGTTAACCTGTTAACGTTTCTAAAACATAAAAGGGTTCTCTGCTAAGGTATGATTTATTTACTAAGGGCAAGGTAAGGGTTTCGTACACGAATCTGTTATTAGGGACATCTTGAAGAGTGTATTTATTTGTCACAAAATACAGATAGCCGTTTCTGAGATACCTAAATAAACACATACATAGTATATGTTATGTTATTTTAATATGTTTTGTGTTTATTTTTAAATGTTTTACTTGTTATCTCTGTTTGTTTATTACCTCGAATCTATACTAATATTATAAAGCTAAAGAGTTTGTTTGTTTGAACGCGCTAATCTCAGGGACTACTGGTTGGAATTGGAAAATTCTTTTAGTGTTGGATAGTCCATTTCTTGAGGAAGGCTATAGGCTATGTAACATCACGCTACGACCAACAGGTGCTGAGCAGCGAGGGTGAAACCGCGGGGAACAGCTAGTCTATACTAATGTTGTAAAGCAGAAGAATTTATTCGTTTAAGTATTTGAACGTGCTAATCTCCGGAACTACTGGTCCAATCTGTAATTACTTTCGCTAATAGACAGCTACGTTATCGCTGAATGCTATAGGTAGGCTAATTGTATTATCATAATACAAATCTATGAGAGAATTCACGCAGAAAAAGTCGTGGGCATAACCTAGTGAGCTAATAAAAATGACGAATACTTATTTGCTACGCACAGTCCAACTAAAATAACAAAACAACATGATAACTAAACCAAAGCAATTAAAAAATATATAGTTCCTATTTGATTGATGTAATTCACAAAAGTTTTTAAAATAAACGCATAATTAGTAAACTAATTAACGGTTTATCATTTTAATAGCCTTTTAACAATATGTTTACGTTTAACTTGTTTTTTATTGTTGTCATATGACTGGCTATTAACTTTTTTATAGATTGTCATAATCTTTTGACTGTCTTCAGCTTTTCATATTGATCGTAAACTAAGAGGCAATATTTCATTTAAAACAATGAACTGTGTACTAAACTTTTTGTCTCAATTTTATAATGACCTAATTCACTAATTTTTCTTACCTTTTCAGTTATTTATTTATCGGAAATATTTACTTTTATCGAAAGTCGAAAGCGATATCCCTTGGTAAAATTAGATGTCAGACTTTCGGTCTAACATCTAATTTTACCAAGGGGTATCGTGTTTCGGTAACTGGGTTGCAGAGGTCAAATAGGCAGTCGCTCCATGTAAAACACTGGTATTCACCTGAATCTGGTTAGATGAAAAGCCGACCCCAACATTGCTAGGAAAAGACTATGCAGAACAACCTTTTGATAATCAAAATATTTATTAAGCGATACTATAAAAAAACTAGCAGAACTATCTAATATCGACCCTTTAAAATATAAAAAAGAACTTAACATAATTACAATCTCTCCATAATTAACTGTGTAACTTTAACTTTGAGCAACATCCTCAAAACGAAACGTATGATCATACTAACGCATTATGAATCACGTCAATGACCTAATACCTACAAAAACTCAACATAATAAGATTACAGTGCTGAAGGCGAATTACAAGTGCTAAGTAGGCATACCTACTGTTGCTAGGTAGCAATCGCGTTACACGTTACTCATCCTTAAATCTATTAGCATAAACATTAGTATTGAACGTTCCGGGAGATGAGTAATAAATTACAGAGATTAGTATTGAATTGCGGATGGACTTTTAAATTAAGATCGTTTTATCTGTTTTTACATAATATTTTTAGTTCTGTAAGTATTCCAAGGGGTGTAGCGAGTATCTTATACTTATGCACGATTTGGTGTAACACTGTAAGCTTATATTTTTTATGACTGAATATATAAAGTCGGGGGATAATGCGTCAAGTGTATATTGAGCTCTCGACTCATGGTAGGTAGTAGAAGAAACCGTGATAGTCTGTAAGAATCCGCCATAACCTTAGGTTTATCCCAGCTGAAGAAAACCTATGCGCAAAAAAGAAAGGTATCTTTCACCTAGTTACCGACATTTTGTTTTTTGAGTAAACTTTGCCCTTAACGGTGGACTGTTTAATATTAGTGTACCTGTGATACCTAAATCCTGCCAACATACTAAACCCAGTTTAATCTGGAGGAAAATTCTGCTAACCTTTAGGAACGATCGCAATCTAATCGCAGTCTCAATCTGCTAGAAATGCCTGCAATTTTCCTAAATTTTTGACATTGATAATCGCTGATATAAGATTGCGACTAGATTTTGAACGTTTTTAATTAATTAGTATAAGTGGCCTTCAGTTTTGAATATTTTATTAATGAAGATAAATACGGTAACATATAAACAAAAGAACGGCGAACCATGTACGCGCTGTTCTATTATTCAAAACTAACCATATTCATAAACTCACTCTTTATTCAATTCAATAAAAACTTTGTGCTCAATAGGAACAAAGCTTTTTTCAACCATTTTGTACAACAAATACACAGCCGCAGCGAGCAATACCTTCCTTTGCCGGAAATTTTTGTCAAATTTGATCTAGGTAACCACCAGATACTTTTTTACCCGACCGTACCGACTTCCCAGTAAATAAACTAACTAATACAAATTAGTGGCCAAGTGCATGTACAATATTAGTCGAATGTCATTCACAGCTTCTGAGCTTGGCATCCGTCGCATCTCCATAGCGCCAATAGTACGCCCACCTTATTTAAAGAGCATTGCATAAAAACGGATGTCCTGGTAAAGATTTACTTCGACGCCAAAATTTAATGAATGAAGAATTACTTAAGGTATAGTTACACATGCTCATTACTTAGCATGCTCAAACCAATCGGAGCACGCGAAAATCAAAGTCACGTGAGTTTCCCGTGCTCCCATTGGTTTGAGCATGCTAGTTATCATCATCATCATCATCTGCTTAGCCTTTTTCCCAACTGCGTTGGGGTCGGCTTCCTTGTTATGACCATGTGTAAATGTACCTAAAGGTACATTTATTGCATCAATACTCGATCATGTATTTACAGCTGGTTTATTCTGCAAAAATCACCCTAGGTAAATTCAGGTGCGTGAGGTAAGCTGTCATCCCAAATTCACCGAAGGAGATCGTTACAGAATGGCACTGTAGGTTGAGTTTTATGAGGCGTAAACTGAAGCTACTGGGAAACCGAACTACTTAGGGCGAATTTCACCTAACTTTTATTACTATGTAGTATGTCTTTTATCCGTAAAAGACGGATACAATTGACGATACGGTTTTTGCATGGAAAAATCTGTTAAAAATTCAAAATTTATTCACAGCTTACTTATACGAGGCATAAAAGTGTGGTGATATTGACCGAAGTGACATAAGCTTTCAGGGATAATTTTTCCCATTAAAGATACTTTAATCCTATGAGTGCGTAAGTGTGTGTGGTGTGGGTATTTTAAAAAACCTGTGATGGTGTTCCGAAGTATAGCCTAAAATACCAGTTACTATTATTAATACAATATTCATAAAAACCGTGAAAAAGTGGAACTAGGTCATAATGGTCATCATGTAACTAGCTCACGTACCACGGATCACAATGAATCTTTGTACTGAAAATACTTCACAAAAAAGCCTGTTTGTACCACGACAGATACATAGTTCCCGCAGGATATAAGATGATATATTGGTACACTCTGAAATCTGGTTTGATAATAAATAAATAAATAATAAATATCTTGGGACAACTCACACACGGCTATCTGATCCTAAGCTAAGCAGAGCTTGTGTTATGGTAACCAGAAAACTGATATACATACTTATATAATTTATAAATACATACATATTATAGACAAATCACACCCAGACACAGAACAAACAATCATGCTCATCACACAAAGTTTGTCCTGGGTGGGAATCGAACCCACGACCTCCGGCTTAGCAGTCAGGGCCGCTAACTACTAGACCAACAGGCCCGTCAAAGAAGATAAGACTCAGGTATTTATCGTTACTTTAAAAAAGTTCAAACATAAAGAACTTTTAGTCGAGTAGCGAATAGGTAACTGATTAATTTGAAAATGTGTCAATTATTTCAGTTTTCATTAACTCTAGGCCACACCTAAATATAATGCCTAAATAAACTTACCGATCGATATACAACTCTAAGCTCAGCGTTGTAAGTTCAACTTTGCAAAAACATTAGGCCATACATTTTGATGTCGCCTAAGTGTTAGTGAAAGCGGGCATTAGGTCAGTCCTACCT
The DNA here is from genome assembly GCA_932526535.1 of Caradrina clavipalpis. NCBI lineage: Eukaryota > Metazoa > Arthropoda > Insecta > Lepidoptera > Noctuidae > Caradrina > Caradrina clavipalpis. The sequence goes on from OW052096.1 coordinate 3,159,337, forward strand.
ATATAATTATTATGTTATCAAAAAGGCCTTTACTATTATTTATAATAACTAACAATGCGTAAAATTATAATAGTCGGCGCGTATAAACCATAAAAACATTGCGCTAGTGAGAGTGAACCCAGAGCACCTCCAATAATTAAACTTATCGTAAAGCGTAATCACACAAGATGCTACTAAGTATACTCCAACACGCTCTAACAAGCTACCTACTCCTCTAACGTAACGGTCCCGGCACAGCTCCGCCCGGAGCGGCCCGGACCGGCCCGGAGTCCCGGCACCACGCGATGGCGGACCGTGACCTACTTTCCGCTATCGATGCGCTACGCCCTGTAGTTCAAGTACGTTTTCCCTTTCGGCATCCATTGATGCGTTCTGTCTCATGCCTCATTACTACACAAAGAATTTCAGGGTAATGGTGTGCGTGCAGGGATATGGCGTCGTTTAAACGTTTTCCTTATCAAGTTGTGTAATATGAACCTATGTGTAGACTGAAGGGTATTTGTGAAGATTGAGGGTGAATGTTCCGGGAGGCGTTTGAACTTGATAGGATCTAGGAATTAATGAAAATGTTTGATTTAAATGACGGTACAAAGAAAAAAAAATACTTACTTAAAAACTAGACGAATGGCTAGAAAAAACATAAACTTTTGTGTACATTATGTAATAAGCATAGGTTTTGCATAGAAGAAATTACCGGGCTATCCACACCTCAAATATTATTCAGTGTGAACACAAAAGTCAATGTTTCTAAGTAATACACATAGGTAACAAAAAATCTTTACTGCCACATTATATTCGTAGAACAAAAAATGTAAGTTTACTTATGCAAATGATTTAACGTGTACATATATTTCGGTCTGTGTTTTGAATTATTAACATAACCGAATAGTAGGTAAGTTTTCATTTCGGTAGGCATAACACGAGAGAGCTAACGTAAAAGTGTTCGATTCGAATCGATTTTTGAATTGGAAATACCACAGAAATATAAAAAAAAAACAGAAGTAGGAGTACCCTACAGTATTTGGTTTAATTTTGTACGACATGACAAGCACAATAAGTCTAAACTATTTGAATGAAGCCTCACAATCAAATAAATATTATAAAAGAAACGGATATAAGGTGCAGCGGGGCAATCTCGACAGCAGGAAATTTCAACTAATCTTAATAACTTCTACATTTTACTAAGATTAGTTAAAATTTCCCGCTGTCGAGATTGCCCCGCTGCACTATATTCCTACTTTAAAAATTGATCGATTTCACGTTCCGTTTGTTTGTACCGTGTTCTTAACTTCTTAAAAAAACATTGATGAATCTTTAATAATTTCTTTTTTTTAACTTGCGAGCCTTGCCATTGTCATATCAGTGAAAGGTGCAAGATTTTTTTCGACACGAAAGCTAAGGTATTGTAAACATACCTGGCTGATTCCGGTCCTTGGCAATTAAAAAATAAACAGACAATTACTACAGTTTTTCTTATTCCTTTTTTAAATAAAATCGATGTGACCAGGTAATTATGTAATCTTACGAAAAAATCCAAGATTCTATGTTAACTGTCTATCCTTGAAAAGATATCAACGCATGCGCGCTCACTTGTTTTTGCTTATTTTTCCTTCGCCTGTTCATTGAATCACAATATTGCTTTTTTTTGCGGTATAAGTAACTTATATATGAGTTTGTTTTGGCATTGGGACTTGCTAATCAATACACGAATTTGGTGCTTACCTATTCAATATACATTTTGGTTTATTTGGATACCTAAATTCAATGTTAATAAATGCGAGGTATTATAAAAGAAAAAAACTTCTTACGCTTATCTATCAATAGAGCCTACAGTCCGCGACAGACGGATTGTGGGTCTACATTGGTTCACCTAACTTACCTGTGATAAGTAATAAAGCACTATTACAAATGTCGTTATTTCAGGGAATATAGAAAGGGGAATATTTCTTTAAGAAGGTTTTTTGTGCTTGCTAGTTTCAATGCTGAGCAATCTTCAGTTGTCAGGTAACAAGCATTTATCAATATCCTGCAAAACATACCAACCATCACACTTGAAAGTACCAAAGCGAGTAAGGTTCCTAAAAATTGGCTCACCATTGTAACTAGCAAGTACACAATTTCTAGATGACATAGGTTTGACGACACAGGGATCTTACACCAAACCTTTTTTCTTGTTCACCGAAAATAACCAGTCTTTTATTAACAAAAGCGAAACTATTTACTTTTCCTTTTCTTCATAAAACTCCCCCTAAGTTCGCAGCATCGCGTGACGCCCGCACCGACTTGTCCTTGTGTGGACGAGTGACGACGACGCGCGTATTTATTTATGATAAACACACGCCACTGCAGTCTTTTATATTATTAAATAAGGTTACACACTACACCGCCGTGCCGTAGTATTTTGGGGCATTGATTCCTTTTTTTTTATAAATTATGTAGGTAATTGCACCTTTTAGAATAGCGCTAAAAAAATAACCACTCAAGCAAGGTAAAAGCCTCTTCTTATACACAGAAGGCACGAGTATTGATTATCACGCTTGCTGAAGGCGTATTGGCGATTTCAGACTTGTATAATCTAAAAGTCCAAGTTCCCTCACGATGTTTTCATTCACCGATGCCTTTGATTGTGGATCCTTACAGTTCCTACTTAATTTTTTTGTCTAACTTAAACCAATCTTTACATAGCAACATACAATTATGTGTATTTTAAACGCTAGGTGGAACATTCCCATATCATTAAAAAAGTTCGCATTCCAATCTCAGTCTCAATCTGTCAAAAAATTAAATTAAAAATTTAAAAAACCCCCGACCCAAAATCCTAAGTTCCCTTTAAAAAGTAAAAAAATAAAATACGTCGCGTTGGGGGACCGATGTTGCATATAGGGTACGACCGTCCCGAGCGGTCCCCCAACGCGACGTATTTTATTTTTTTACTTTTTAAAGGGAACTTAGGATTTTGGGTCGGGGGTTTTTTAAATTTTTAATTTAATTTTTATTTTATACTTTTTATAGGTACATACTTATTATAATGTCGATTTTGTTAAGTTGTGAATACATTCAGTTTTTCTTCCCCACTTTCATCCCCATAACTTTTAAACGGCTCAACCGATTTTCATCAAACATGTCTAAGAACACTCGCACATAAGTCACCTTTCATACAAAAAAAACTAAATTGAAATCGCTTCATCCGTTCGGGCGCTATGATGCCACAGACAGACAGACAGACAGACAGACAGACAGACAGACAGACACGTCAAACTTATAACACCCCTCTTTTTGCGTCGGGGGTTAAAAATGCTTTTAATTACCAACATTTTTGACAAGTTTTTGACATTGATCGCCGCTGAGATGAGATTGCGAACAGATTTTGTATGTTTTCAGTTACGAGAATTGGCCTTCTAATAACTCTAAAAATATAGAAATATACGTTTAACAAAATGCCACCATTAAACTTCTCCTATCCACCAGAACAGACCATTGTACTGCTATGCACATGCAAAAATGCATTTCAAATAGAATTGCACACAATACCTTCAACGGTGACCCATTAAACTTTAAGCTCGTCTAGTGTACAGCCAACCGCACGTCCACGGAAGCAACTTCACTTGAACAGCGCTCTTATCTCGTAGCAGTAAAGTCGAATTTCGTAGTTCAAGCGTTACTACTTTACTGTAGGAATAAAATGAAGCGAAGTATTGTTAAACGACGTCTTTGGTATTAAACCGACTACATTCCAGCTCTTCCCACAGAATATAAGACGCAACTTACGGCTAACGTTTCGTGAAATTCTGGCGAACACCCAAGTAGAAAGGATTCTTCCCATTTTTCACTGAGTAAAAATAGACTTAAGTATAAATAGACTTGGCAGACTTATTTAAAGATTCCTTGATAAAAAATATTTACCCCCTTACTTATAAACGTTGCTTAAAGTTTAGTAAATTTTATGCTAATTATGTTTGACGTTTAAGCGTAGATATCTCATGTAACTTGCAATGTTAAATCCAATTTTTTTGTGCTTTTCTCAAAAAGATCACCGATTTATGAAGGTTAATGAAGCAAAAAAAAAAGAATGTAAGTAGTACGGTTGTGGCGTTCTGTACATTCTACCTAACGCTATAGGAAAATAGTCTAAAAAAAAATCTAGATCTAAAAAAACTTACATACTCGTATTTCACCGTTAATCATAACTCGTGTTAGAAGTCAAGAACGCAACAATATTTAATTTTTCTACACACGAAAAATACACACTGTATAACCGTTTATTTATTTCATACTGTATAGCTATGGTACCTACAGTGGAGTCCCTTAAACGAATAGGAAGGGTAACAAAGACGCGATGTTACTGCGAAAAGCAGGAAAAGGACAAACTTATTTGAATTTATGTCAACGACCGCATTCCCTTTATTTTCGGAAGGAGCTCATGCACAAACGGTTACCTGCCTATGTTACGTCAGATCGGCTATGTTATTCACACTTTTGCATATATGTAACGTTACATAAACAGTAGGAATATACAAATTCTAACAGAATACAGCAAGGAATAAAATATTATAAGATAAGATAAGATAAGATAATTTATTTCGCAAATATGGGTACAGTACATGGTGTAAAAAAAAACAATTAACAAAGTTCAGCCACATTTTACCAATAGGCATGCGAAAGGTACAAGACCAGCAACAAAAATAATTATTACATAATTACATTAAACGTGTTTAATAGTTAAACAAATGCATTTTCTTTTTCTGCAAAAAACTCTGAAATATTGTAATAGGCTTTACCCACTAGAAAAGAGCGTAGCTTTTTTTTGAATGAAGGTAGACAATTAGAAAGACCAAAACCAATTACCAACCAAACCAACCAAATACCAATTAGTAGACATAGTACCTAACTAGTCCGTGATTTCATCCGCGTAAATTTTGTTTTAGACAAAAAACAAACAAGAGCCCTGCTTTTAAAAGTAGCCTATGTTCTTATCCAGATCCCAAACTACCGCTTTGTAAATTTTAATTACGATCGGTTCAGTGATTTTGCCGTAACGAGGTAACAAACATGTTACAGTCAGTTCATGTGGATGAAGTTTTCTTCCCCACAAGGTTAGTGCGGAAAATTAACTACCGATTAAAGGCCTATTCAAACCTGAGCGATATTCGCTGCCGCTGTGGGTAGAGGTAAATACCGCGCGGGTTTCGCTCAGGTATTTAGTATCAAGTACCGCGGCTAGCGCGACCTGAGCGATATTCGCTGCCGCTTTGGGTGGAGGTACATACCACGCGGGTTACGAACGGTAGCGAATACCGCTTACGTCTGAACAGTAATATTACCGCATACCCACTGGGTTTTCTCTGCCGCAGACGGTAGCGAATACCGCTTAGGTCTGAATAGGCCTTTAGTTCTAACCTTAACATTTTCAGAAGCCTCGTCTCATACATTTAGGTATAAACATTTATCCGTCACTTCGTTGCATCCACAGCGTTACATAAGACTCATGGACCTACAATCGACTACAAACGACCTCGTATCGTGAAAACTGGGTCTCTTATTCCTGTAATAGCCTTGTCAGACCTCCCTTCCATCAGCGTCAGTATTTTATTTAAAAATACACCCGTCGTGTCGCCATTTTTGGTCAACCGACGGTGGCCTGACCTTTGAAAGCGGGACTTATTGTTTATTCCAGGAGTTGTTTTGAAATCGATTTTGTCTCAAGTGGAAGGTTGAGAGAATTGAAGTGTCTCGGAGTTATGAATATTTTAGGAAAGATGAAACGTTGCTGAAGGTGACTTTACTGACACTGCGCTCCTTATTAAAGTTGCCTAGTCATATTTTGGTAAAAACCAATTAAAATTATCCTCTAAGGACCACTTTCAAAATCAAAATCCAAAATCACCAAACATATTTAGCACTAAATGTGTTTAAATAATCATTCTGTCTCTGTCACCTTTAATATTGTGTCAGGGATGCAATGGTGTTCTAAATACGTTTAAGCACTAAATATATTTAGTGGTTTTGGTGAAAGTGGACCTAAATATCTTCTCTTTACATATTTACAAAATTTCACCTAATTATTATACCTATTGCCAAAATATAGCTACAATTCTTTTGCATGGATCGCGCTATAGCAACGCTACATATAGTCCCCTGTATGTTTCAGTTAATTTAATATGACTTGATGGTTCGCTGATCAAAACTACCCACGCGTTCTCTAACTTACCTAATAAATGAGGATGTCTTCAAAGCCTTAGGTATCTATTTATAGATAATGTTGTGTAGAAATTATCTATATCAACAGTTAATATTATGCAGAGGTAAAGTTTGTTTGTTTGTCTGATTCTAACAAATCTTTCACTGATAAAAAACTACACTAGTACCTAAACCAAGTGTTTAATAGTACCTATACTTGACTTCCGCGCGGTAGAAGTCGTGAGCAGAACCTAGTATTCAATAAAAGCTATTATTATTTTAGGTATTTACTTAATTATTGTAAATTAATAGTCACCACACTGGAAACTGGTTAACCTTTTAACTGGAAATAAATGAAAAAAAAACAAGCATATTTAGGTTTTAAATTAATTTATTTTCGTATAATTATCACTTAAAAGACATTTATAAACTTTAAACAATAATTAAAACTCCATAACAATTCTCATCATGAATTTTTCAACCTAAAAGCGCTTTGTTATCGTAAACAGACGTATTCAGAGGCACTCGTCCCACACACGATTTTAAACGATCAATCAATAACCTAAATTCCGCCATCTATCACCCGGCTATTCTGCTAAAGAGAGCCGAAATCACGGGCCCTAAACAAAGAGCCTCATAGGCCACGTATGAGAGCCGCCCCGACGGGCTATTACGCATTCCGATAGGCGATAAAAGCCTTTATTTCGGTGGCAAAGTTCGAAGTTTGTTCAAAGTCTGAATCTGCAATATCGGTTACTGGAGTCGGCTCATATTTGGGAATGTCGTCATATTTCTGCGTGTACAATTGTACGTATTTGGTTTAATTGTTGTGTTTGTTTGTTTCTTGGAACTACTGGTTCGATTCTGAAAATTATTTTGCTAATAAGATGCTAGGTCATCCCTGAGTAGGTACTTTTGGCTATAATTTGTTATAAAAAAATATGAATTCGTAAGAAATTCACGCGAACGAAGTTGTGTGCAAAAGCTAGTCTGTACTATATAATATATCTGTAATATCTGGAATTACTGGTCCGATTACAAATAATCTTTTACCGATACAAAACTACGCTATTGCCGGGTGTCATAGGATACGTTTTATGGTACATTTTATTTTCAAGCGGACATAGTCGCTGGCAAAATGTAGTTTTAGTTAGGCTATAAAATACTTTCATATTTCCTCCAACCAGGTAACAAAAGCAACTTCTAAATAAAATTATTATACAAATTCAAATGAGCTGGTTGTTATCAAGATTCCCTGAGTAAAGGTCAAAGGTCAAATGTATTTTAAAATGAAAGATAGTCGGTTTATGTTAATGTCTTCATTTTGTGGATTCAGGCCCTTTGAAAGTAAGAACCGAATCGTGGCGATATCTTTGCTATTTTTAATCTTCAAAGAAAATGTGTCAGCGTTTTGTTAAGAATGCTTGGTTTGCTTTGGTTTTTATTGCAGACGTTATTTCTACCTTAGCTTTTATGTTAATAATGATACCAGTCTATTTTTATCTCATTGTAGGGCAAGGGCCTTTTGTCATACAGAGAAGGCATGAACATTAATCACCACGCTTGCTTAAGTGATCGGCGATTTCAGACTAAAACTAATTATAATTCCACGTTTCCTCACGTTGTCAGTGATGTCCCAAATTAACTTAGAAAGTATATATACATAAATCATTATATCTTATTGATGCCTGCCCGGAATCAAAATCAAAACCTTACGCGTGAAAAGCAGGCGTCTTAACCAATAGGTCATCACGGTACAGTTTTAATATTTAAGCAATATTTATACTAACGAGCTGAAGTGAAAAATACCCAGTGCGTGTAGTGCGTAGTACCCAGCGACCCGCTTGGCACTCAACTCACATTTTTTTCCATACGTGAATACTTACTGTTTTAATTAAAACATTTTTTGCCAGGTCTAGGTAGTAATCCACTGAATATTAAATTTCGACAACCATTTTGTAATAATAAAAAGCTTACTATATTAACTTTTGCTCGCGACTTCGTCCGTGTGAATTTTATTACGGTTCACATTTTTTTTAATATAATATAACGCTCAGATGTAGCATTAATTCTTATTAGTGAATTATCTTATAATTATAAAAATATTGAGCATAGATTAAAACAAATTGAAATTTAATGTTACGTGACAAAAAACAAGTTTTTGTTAAAGTGGCTTTCAAAGGCAATACAAATAAAATAAAACAAAGCAAAATTCATAGTAATATGTGAAGATTTAGTTACTTATGATGTTATAATCTTTCATTTACGAATGTCATACAACACTATCCTAATATGGACTTATTCAAACGCACACATAGCAATACATGTACCTAGTCTAGGTACTTAGTCAAGTTATGTGTTGAGGGTAAAGCCTTGCTCATCGTAAAAATTGTACACTGAACACCAGCTTTGTGGGTCACCTGTTTGACCATTTCCACTCCAGTTGGCCTGACCAATGCTCTAAATACAGACCACTTTGCCAGATTGTGCTGCCGGTGATATACTATCATTACTCAGGTGACAGGGCCAATCGTAAACTAGCGTAGTCTAAAGACTTTTGTTTCAGCTAAGGCATTTTAATAGTAAATGTAACTGAATTGTTTTGCGTTTTTACTAATATAAAAACGTTCTAATTCTAATCGCAATCTCATTTTAGCGACAATCAATGTCAAAAAAGGTAAATTAGAGGCATTTTTGGTTAATTAAGTCTGAGATTAGATTGCTATCGTTCATAAAAGTTATTAGAATTGCCCCCTGAAATCGAAAGAAACACAATTGAACTGTGCCAAACATTTAAAAAGCCAGGTAAGTGTGGCGGCTACTGATTACATACACCGGCTTTGTGCCGAGTAAAGTATTAAAGACAAATCTAGGTGAGGTAGCGTACTCGTTCATCACTCACACGCACAAAGCCGCATTCCCCCTAGCCAGCGGTTACAAGGCTTCTGAGGTTTCCTCATTTACGACACCCTTACTTATGTCGCGTGACACACTGCCACCAATACACGCTAAAACTGGGTAAGTTACTAGCAAATAACATTTTCAACTCAACGAGTAATGCCCTCTGAAAGAGAATTCATCGGGATGTGCCTGAAATAATCCTTTCTCCTCGATAAGACTGTTTTTATCCCCGACTGGGGGATAACCAACCAAAATAATTCATTGTACTAAACCCATACAATTCTAAACGTCTATTCCTTATCTGAGAAATAAAGGCTTCTTGACACGAGACAAAAACAAGACATCTCGGGCGGGCTGGCCTCTTCCTAATCTCTGCTATATAGGTCAGTGGGCGGTCCCTATCGATTGCCAGCACTTGTGCGTTCGCAGGAACGTTCGTTTTGTCGTTAAGTTTGTAGCCGGCCTTAGCTGGAGATCTTGAATTATTTATATATTATTTGGTCGTTCTGTATTGTGGAGTAGTTGAAGTAGTTTGTATGCTGCACTAGTACAGTTTGTAGTGTCGGTATCTACTTGAAGCGGGAGTTTAAGAGACTACTTAAGTACAATACTTGGGAGTGAGGTTCCATCTCTCAATTTGGGAACACCATATAACTTATTGACCCAATTCAAAACACATTTATTGACGGTCGTACTGAATAAATGTAACAAAGGACTTGCTTTAGTTTATCAGTTACCTAAAAATTCAGATTTGAATTAAAAAAAAAATATCCACAGCACAATTACGACTACACGAAAAAGGTACCCTTTACAAATGACAGTTCTAAATCCTTTTAAAATTAACTATAAACAACAACAAACCATGACCATATAATAATAGACGTGTATCCTCCATTTGTGCCACTTTATTGTAAAAATAGCCACTACAGTGTACATGGTAGTTTGTGTAGCAGTGTGGCTGATACGTGACGTCAGCGCCCCTACCCCCTGAGACGTCGGCCTGGAGTCGGATCAATCGAGTGGCTAGACATTAGTCTCGGCGGTGCCACTGAAACGTTATCAGACGCGACGCCATACTATAGCTGACCTAAGTGCTTTTAGATTTTTTAAGGGGCTCGTAATATTTTGTCAGGTTTTTGTGGGAATAACCTTGAAGTTGGAAGTCTTTTTGGTTCTTTTTTAACAACATTGGCGTTTTAAGGCTTTTTATTGTGAAATTACCATCATCTTTTACTTAAACGATGACGTTAACGTAATTTGACTGCAACGTTCAAGTTAAAGCGGAAAAAGTTGCCCGATATTTTAAGAGAAAAAAGAATACAAATGTACTATCAATGTTAGATTTTACTAGCTTTTTCCCCGCTACTTCGTTCATGTGAATTTACTTACGGCTCCATTTTTTTTTATATTAAAATTTAGCATTCAGATGAAACGTAGCTTAGTATTAGCGAAAGAATTTTCAGAATCGGACCAATAATTTCGGAAATTGGCGTATTCTAACAGCTATATAATATTATGCATAGTACAAAAGAGCAGAACCAACTTACAGTATAAGTTAGCCAGCAAAACAATCATGATATCAATACAGACAGTCAATATTGCAGTGTATACATGCACCTATCTATAGATATCTTCGCAGACGATCGTAAGTGGCGTCTAGGGAGTGTGCACTAATGACGTCATACAAACACTAACTATCTAGCAAACGGGGTGAGAGACACTTAAGGATCGTAGCTTTTTAATGGTCTATTAACAGCAAGTCCACAAGCTTCGAACTAAACAAACTCTTTGAAAGCAATTTTACTGTATGATGTAGCCTGTAGGTACATTCTAGCAAAATCACTTATCACTTAGCCTGAATTTGACGCACCCTTCGCAATCAGATATCGATGTCACAAAACAGATGGTCGAAGGACGAAGGGCGAAGCTTTTATTCGGAATGTGACCTTAGCAGCTAGCTGTTAACATTAGGTAATCAATACCGTGGTGTAGACCTACCTTTGTCAAAAACAGGGTTTGGTATGGTGCTAATTGCCTGCTGTGTTATTGTTTAGATTGTTTTAGCTAATGTACTAGTGCTAACTTACGTTTCTGTTGATTCCTTTTTTAAAAATTGTTGGTTATTGTTTTTCTCGCATGTCAATGAAGGAGCTTGTTGGTTGCTGAACAGGACTTTCCTGTAGTGCCTTAAAAATCAAGGCTTCCAGTCAGAGCTTAAAACGTATACACTAAGCGGCTTGCTAAGTGCTAAGGGCAACTCCTGTGGGGTAAGGTCCTCAATTTAGGGCTTCGCTGCAGGAGGACGGCAAGGGGACAGCTTGTATCGGTACTTACTTGTGTTTTTTTCTATTTTCAAACTGTTTTATACCAATTATGTCCTGTCATACAATCATGAGATAAGTAACATCACTTTTGCTGTTGCTTTTTCCGTTTCGAAGACTTTATTCCCTTATTTGTGATGGACGTTTTATACTATTTGTTCTTAATCGATACCTAGTTACCTATGAAACCAGTTAATAATTTGATATGCTACTTATCCATGATGAGGTGTGTCGCAGTTTTGTTCTGCATCATTACTGGGTAAATGTTGTTTACACTCCGCGACTAAAGTGTGACTTTATGATGTATTTACGAGTATGCTACGTTTTAGTAGTTGTTGATACTGTGTCACAGTTTAGCCAGCACGTCATTATAATTTTAGCGTAAATGTATGGCTGTTTCGTAATTAGGTTTAGTTCTACCAAAATGAAGTAACACGCGTTAATTTTCTCCCATTTTTTAAAGTAATTGTTATATTTTGGATGTACATTGACCTGTTGACTTGACTTATTTGATTAGTATAACGTAATTAATATAACTTTTGGGAGTTTGTGTATTTACAATAAAACTATGCTCAAATGGTGTAGGTTAGATTCAGTCTCAATTTCTTTCGCTTTCTTTCATTGTCTTAATAGCCAAGACATAGGTACGATGTACGCCGAAATATAGAAAACTTTCGTGTTAGGTACACAGTATTTTTTAGGACGTAAATAATAATACATTTTGGCCCATTGCCTAGGAGCACAATTAAGTAAGTCATTGCACTCGGATGACACTACAACTTGCTCTGAACTGTTGTTGGTACATGCGCGCATTCACGCCGGATACCTCGCGGTGTTGGCAGGCAGAACAAGGCACCACGTGCGTCTGCACGCTGCTGGCCTTAGTATTTTAATTACTAAAGAAAGTGTTTTTATCGATAACAATGTATTGCTGACATAGGTGTGAAGGAAGTATATAATAATATGAAGATTTTGACTGCAGCCATTTTCATTATTGCTCTGCAATTTCCGAAAATAATACCTGAATTTTTAAATCTTGGCAAATTAAACTTAATTTTCATATATTTCAGCTCACTATTATTAAATCAATGACGTCATTAGTAGCTCTCAGCCAAATCTTAAAAATTGAGACATAAAAAAGTTAAATGCAAAATTTTCAGATCGTCGACACTCCCACTTTAATGACAAGCACACATGACGTGTCAGCGTGTGAGAAAGGGACAAGAGACCCCGTGTCTCTGACGTCACAGACGTACGTTGGCAAATGGCATAGTACACTCACTGGCAGAATGCCACCACAGCTGTCTCCGAATGTCCTCTCAGTTATTAACAGGGTATACGTATTATTTATAAAATTGTATTTGTTTTGAATCATAATCTGATTTCACGTGACTAGATCCACTACATCAACTTGTAATGTGGATGACGGTATTGGGATCGCAAAATAGAGTGTGTCAGGTGCTCGTTCTAGCGCTTTAGTTAGCTATGGAAAGTAGGTTATTGTAGTGAAGATTGGCGAAGAGATAGGTAATGGTAGTCGCCATAAAAACCGACAACGACGGACGACCGTTCGTAAAAGGAGACTTCCGTATAGAAAGTTACCTCCTCCTTTTTTTGAAGTTGGTATTTGTCAGAGGTTATACAAAAATTTAACCACCAAAACCTAAAACTTCATCTTAAACTGTTCTCTTCATTATGAAATATATTTATTTTTATTTGTTTTCTTATAAAAAATATTTTCCAATGTGAGCCATTTTTACCATGGTTTTTTTTTTATTGTGTTATGTTATCCAATCTCTTTGAACCCGTCTCATACAGACTAGGGCGGCAAAGGCCGCCGGCTTCCGTGTCCCACATAATATCACGAACCCGTACCATACAGTATTCAATCTGTACACATACTGTATACCCATACATTACACGCTGACGTCATGCAACGCAATCCATCTAATATTCAACGGGGAGAGGCCTGAGCCCTGACCTATTACTTGGGTAAGGCTTCTACCATCATTCCATCTGCATTTTTTTCTCAGTTACATTGCTATTCAGTATCAGTTTAGCTAAATGCAACTTTATTATGTGAATCTTAGAGTACCTTATAAATGTAATATACAAAAAGGTAATACGAATACCACCAATACTTTTATTTAATCAAACCTAAAACTTACCGGTATCGTAATGGTTAAGGCGTCTACCTCACATGCGTGTGGTTGTGGATTTAACCGGGAAAGAACCAACGTGTCTTTTCACTGACTATGAAAGAAAACATTGTGAGGAAATAATTAATATCAATCTGAAATCGTCAATCCGCCTTGAGCAAGTGTGATAAATGCTTGTGCCTTCTCTGTACGAGAAGAGGTCTTTGCCCTACAGTGGCTTAAAAATAGGCTGGTATTTTTAATATAACAAATCAATGATTTTATAGGTATGTGCGTGAATCATTTATCTCTTTTGAATAGGACGTTCCGAGTGTGTTTGTAGTGAGTCACATGCATAAATTTATTGAAATATTATCGGGATCTTTTTATTTTGTTACAATATTCTCCTTGTCTCTCGACAGGTAAAAAGTAAGTAAAAAGTATTAGTATCTAAGGATTTACGCAAAATCTTTACTAATATTAGGTATAAATGCGAAAATAACGTAAGAAAGTAGTAAAAATCTGTCTGTCTGTTACGCTGTCGCGCCTAAACCGCTGAACTATGAATTTTTATGAAATTTGGTATAGGGATAGATTTTTTCAAGCGTTTTTGTTAACTTAGTATCTTAAGAGAAAAAAGGCTTCCCAAAGTAATTATTCCACGCGAACGAAGTCGCGGGCAATAGCTAGTTAGCTAGTAGCCTTATTCCGTGATAAGTTACTGCCTACACGTCTACATTCTGAGAGATACCTAGGTGTGCTAAATGATCGGTTTGCGATGTATCATTAGCGTAGGCGTAGCTTAGTAATGTGTGTAATTAGTCAATTAATACCTATTGTATCGTAGTGTTCGTAATTCTGTCAACTGGTTCGGTAAGTCATTGTTTATCACTTACTAGGTTCTGCCCGTGAGTTCGTTCGCATAAAAGTCAAGCATTGGTACAGTTAGCAACAGAAAACATTTCAAGTTTTTAAATACTTATTACTGAGCACAATATCAAAGGAAATACGAAATGGATAAAATAAATTCTTAAGTATTGCTTAAAATTTTGAATAGCAGTGAATTGTGTTATTATGTGTCTATTTAAATGATATGTTAAAGTAACAATGTTAATCGACTTTTGTTGCTGACCGTACTATAAGACATAGCCAATAGCACTTGGCAGTAGTATAACTTTCTATCAGTGAAATAATGTTTGTAATCAGGCCAGTAAAACAAGAAAAACAAACCATGGCATCCTTATAATTAGCTTGCTCAATCATTGGTTTTCCTTCGAGAAAAATACCCTATAAAAAAAGTTAACAAGAAAATCACAGTTCATTAAAGTTCTCATCAATATTTTTATTTCAGTATTCGAAAATTGAATTATGAAGCCCGCTGAAAACATGTTTACAGTGGGGCACTGAACACGGTACATTACTCACGATCACTCAACGTCAGGAACTAAGTCGTATTCGACACACAAAATATCGTAAAATTATGTGTTTATCAGTTTACAAATTACTCATGGACTCCATTTTTGACTTACATTAACTTCTGCAATATTATTAACTAGATACTAGCTTTTGCCCACGATTTTGTCTGTGTAAGAGGTATACCGTAAAACATAACACTCGGCAATAATGTACCTTTTTATAAGAGGAAGAATTTTTGATATTGAACCAGTACTTATAAAGAAAGAGATAGTCTTTGGAAGAAACAAACAAACATTGCCCCTTTATTATTAGTATAGATGTACTAAATCAAAATCTCATCAAATCTATGTTAATTTTCTGAGAAGGTCAAACCATTTTCATTAATGTTTTTTTCTCACACGTGTCTTGAAAAACGTCGCATGAAACGCGTGAGCAATTTATCTTAACACTCTTCGCGCCATCATGTCCTCAATTTAAACCGGGATATAGTTACACCTTTTCATCTTTGTCGTGATACTGAAGTTTTTGTATATGCTCCGTATCCAACGATACTCGATCCGTCTTATTATACACCCAGTTTCAACTTTAGTCCAAGCTTAAGACTTTGAGCCAGTTATTCTATTTTAAACTTAATTCCAATAATAGTATTGATACAAAATTGACAACTTAGATTCTAAAGTCAGGTTTCATAAGAACTTCGTCGTAGTCGCAATAAAGTTTGAAATACCAAAATTAGAACTATTAATAGTGCTCATTAAAAAACCTATCAGACCTGTCATAATATTGTAATGAGTTAGGTTTCAAAATCATTCGCCTATTATAAGAATACTAAGTCCCTAATTTCATCTATTTATGGTCTTGTATTTGAGACTTTCATAACACAGGACGTGACTATTTTTTGGCTCAGACGTGTTGGTTTAACTGCTAATTAATTGCATACATAGATAGGCACAGTTTCATAAGTAATCAATCATTGTGAAACTGTATGAATGAGTAATTTCACCCCCTGAAAATGAAATAAACTGTATATAAATACACATAACTTATTAACCATCACGCCTGTATTCCCCGATAGTTGAGGCCGAGGTGTAACCAACACCCACAGTTTACCTGTATGTTTTTAAGTCCTATGTAATAGGAAGCGAGCCACCACCATTAACCAGACACAAATCCTAACTCTGAGCTGTTACTAAGATTTTTTATTTTCATTTTATTTATCAAGGGATAACAAACAACTATAACATATACGTATATTTGTGAAAATAAATAAATTATTATTATATTATTACTTATGTCGCAGTCCACTGCATTTTTCATAGAAAAACCCAATAACACTTTTTGCTCGACCTGGGAATCGAAACCAAGATAGCAGTCGCTCTTAAGACCATCAGGCTAACGAGGCAGTTATACTGTAGTTAGACTGTATATTATAAAGTGTAGTATTAAAGATATAACGCCACACACACACATACATACACGATGTAAATCACACATGGAGGCTGGCAGTTTCCACAGCCTGCGACGTCTTTATATGCCATTAGATATTAGACCGGTTCATGACGTCAGAAATGGGGCGCCAAATGACGTCACTGGGGACGATTATTGTGCACTTCAAGATAAGAGATGGGACACTGAGTGAGATTAGATCTGGGGAATGCGTTAGTGGTAGTAATGACGTTTATTAATATCTGGCTTTTCGTTTGCGTGAATGACGATTATCACGATGATATCAGACGATGTCGCGGATAAGAATTTAGCCTTTGTATAAAATTTCTTACAAAAAGGTTAAGTAGTTTAGCAGTAAAAGCGTAACAAGCAAACCAATAAATAAAACAAAACTCATTTTCGCAACTCTGAAATATGAACTAAAAATCTAGTGTTTTCTACAAAAATCAAAACGTAAAATCCTGTCATTTTTTTCATATACAATAGCTTAGTTTTTTTCTTATTTGTTCATAAATAAGCACTTTCATCCCCTGAAAACTGACCAGTACTTTGAGAGTCAACCTGTATTGTGTATAATCTATGTTTAATTTATTAACATTATCAGCATTTACATACAAATATAATTCGTTACGACAATCCTCTACTGATGCAATTTTAATTAACTTTCAAACCATCAACCATGCTTTGCCAAACATTCCAAAGTCCTTCAGCAATCGGCACTCTTTAATCCGTTTAGGAGAACAATCGTGACAGAAACATGATGTATGTATTGTATTATTCATAACTAGTTTTTATCGATGCATACTAAACATGTCATATCGGATGTTGCCTAATATTTTGGTGTGACGTCACACTCCCTGCCTAAAGGGGGTACGACTTGGCGTCACGTAGAGCAATAACGTTGTGCCCTGAAATGTTATTATTGCTCGACACATTACTTAGTAGTTTATTGCCCATCGTTGAAGACGAAGCGTCATGAAATTGTATTCATTTTATTCGTATGTAATCTTCTTCCATATGTATGAGTCATTTATGTTTTTAGAAAATTATCCGATGTTAAAAATAATGTCAGAAATGCCGGAACCATAACCTTCTCTTTTATTATAACATTTTCTTTACCTAAATTCCACGTTCGTTTATTTGTTGCAAGCCACAGAATTATTGTCTAATTCACAAAGACAAATAGACACATAAACAATAATATGCAAACAAGGTATGTTTCTCCACTTCCATCCCATATTTTTATATTCCACATATCCCCTAAAGAGAAAAATTCTAACAAGACTGCCCTTGTATGGAAATAAATCCAAATAACGTGTCCGCAGTCTGAGTCACGGTGTTGTCTAGACTAGGACGTATAGCCACGAGGCGCAGCTATTTTTATTAAGTTATCCAACTCTGTCTGGCTCGCAAAATTAGGGAAACTATTGTCGTTCCCGGAATGTCACATCCCGTGGCCTGGTTACTAGAAATATCAAAGTTTCGCCGAAAATAGTTTGATGGACAGGTGAAAAGGTAACCGGGTAAAAAACTGTCTAAAGCATTTGATTTGACCAAAATATTGACAACACCCAATATTGTTATGAATTTAAAAACTTGAAACATAATTTGCATTCATTGACGACCATTCTGAAAACCATTTGAGTTAGATAATTAGGTATCCGTGTTAAAAATTTCACGTTAAGCACGTGGGTACCAGTAATTGCACAATTATGTAAGATTTTATTAACTGAGAATATACATACGAAGTTATTAGGTGGTATTAAAACAACTCAATCTTTCTAAAATAACTAACACACCTCACATTTGGCGACGTTAATATTTTAACTTTTTCAAAGCTGACGTAATGAAAGAAGGTCGTTCCCATCGGCAGCACTAGAGTCACACCCACAGCCTAAGTTCAATATTGGTCTCGTGTCAGTCACCCTGCACTATTCTAGGTAAACACTGAGGTTGTCTAGAACGTGACTCACTTTAGCACGTTTTTATCGCTTATTTAGGAATTAACGCTACCTATTGCGATGCGTCAGAAGGCCTAAAACACTTATTAACATTAAAAATAAATCGGAAAAAAATGTGGAGGCATTTTTGAAAGATTGAGACTGAGAATAGATTGCAGTCGATCCTAAAAGTTTGGTAAATTTACCAGCCTGGTATTGCAGATGTCTAAAGGTGGCAGTGACCACCTTAGATTATATATGGCTCGTCGGCTTGTTTGTCATTCAACGACAAAGAAAAAAGTTAAAAGACGTGACATACGTAATTTTTTGGAATCCTTAAATCCTAAATCATTACACAAATCGTGGCAGTATTTTCTAACATATAAACTCGTATACACTAACAACCAGACCCGGAACAACTACTCCAAATGGGCCATAACGCCCTGGTACCCTCCCTACCCTTCCTTATGGTAAGAAAATAATATTAAAATAAATTATACGCTGAAAGTTTTTTCTTCCTTCTCTGCATTTGTTTTTCGCAGATCCATTACGATAAAACGCTAGGAATTTGTTAAGAAAGTCATCATATGATTATTTAAAATAGTCAAGGCCAATGATGTTGGATCTCTAAACAAAAATAGATAGGTAGGTGAACATGGTATTCTGTCGCTTGTTTTTGTGGATATTTACACGTGTTTCAGTTCAAATATTGAAATAATTTGGATGTCTCTGGAAAATCTTCTGTCTGCTTTCCTTCAAACAGTTTCCGAATGGCAAATCAAACAAGAAATAAATATTTAACACGCGGTCAAACTTAAATTACAACAGCCAAAGCACTTGGCATTAATTTTTAATGCTCATCTTTAAAAACCTACTATAAACCACATTGATTTTAAAATGTATTTTAAACGACATGAATAAAGTTAAATTGCACAACGCAACACACTTTGTCAATAATAAATACAGCAACGTGGGACCGATTCACACGACCATTTCCGATATGAACACAACCTATAATTGAATAATGAGCCTCCAATTAACAACCGCGTTAACTCATTAAGATGGTGACGCCGCAACGCCGAGTCACTTCGCTGAATTTAAATGCACATTTACTGAAATGAAGCAACGAATGAATCAGTACACAATCTAGCTCTAGACTAGAAAATCATTCATAGTATTCACGCACATCTGAAATTAAATAGAAAAGAACATAGCTATGTATTTTCTTTTATTTATTAATAACGGACGCAGGCAAAGCGGCGGATAAAAACAAGTCTATATCCTTATCCAAATCTCAATCTACCTTTTTGCCAAATTTCATTACGTTTGATTCAGTATTTTCGTCCTAATGAGGTTACAAACAAACAGACAAGAGCTTCTTTCGCATTTGTTTTTATCGATGTCGTTAACACGTGTAATATTAGGTACTATTCAATTGATTTCAGCTTCATCCTCATTAATATTTTGACGACCATGGTCGCGGTTGTGACTAATAAATCAATAGCAGATACTCCTCAGCATATCATCAAAACCAAAACTCGGCTAACCCGTACCACGTACAGTCTATATTTACCGCGCTATATTTGAAACGGTCGTGTCACAGAGTGCGACATCGTCTCGTTATTGCTTCAGTATAATTGGGTACGCGACTTTAGACCCTATTGACATCGGAAAAAAATACTTTATTTGATGACATTTTATCTTCGATATTGATAGAAACGGTTTTATCGTCGTGTTTCTGTGTCAGGTCAAAAGTAACTGATATTCTCTTTGTTTTTAAAGAACAGAGCTTTGTTGCTTTAGAGACTGAGTATCTTTCTATTGTTTTAATTGTGACAATAGAATACAAACTGAATAACATTCTGTTGAGCAAGAATGATTTTAAAACATAAAATGGTTAAAATAAATTTCTAAAGAATAATGATACGTTTATATATCAATTAAAAATAACTAATACATATTGAAGGAAACTAATTCTTAAGTAATGGGAACGAAGAACATTTGGAATACTCTCTAAAATATTTACGGAGAAAGTGAACTCACTTCAGGTTATTTGTTTAGATTTAAACACTAACAATGCACTTTCAAAGGAATATTTTTCAAAGTTATACACGATAACTAAAAAGAAATATTTTTATTGAATATGGCAGACTAACCAAGACAAACAAAACTAGATATTAGTGCTCTTAAGGTGTCTGGAAAAAAATAAGTTAAAT
The DNA here is from genome assembly GCA_932526535.1 of Caradrina clavipalpis. Classification (NCBI taxonomy): domain Eukaryota; kingdom Metazoa; phylum Arthropoda; class Insecta; order Lepidoptera; family Noctuidae; genus Caradrina; species Caradrina clavipalpis. The sequence goes on from OW052096.1 coordinate 3,179,892, forward strand.
TATTTTCTGACTAAAATTTAACCAGACTAAGTTTTTTATGAAAAGCGCTGTCGGTACAATACTCCTAAACGTTCAGTTAAATAAAGAACAAATAATATCAAATGCTCCGAAAATATTCACTGAAGCTGGTAACGAAATAATTGTTTTCTTTTGGTTGGATACAAGTGTAGATTGGCATGTAATTAACAAGTTTACGTAGGTAACGCTCAGGCGCGCTCATTTTCAGCCAGAGCTACTGAATTTTGTAAACATGAAAATACGTAGTCTATAGATTAGAACTTTGAAATGATTGGTGTACTATTAAAATAAATTATTTCGGAGTATTTCACTCGATAAATACGTATGTATTTATCGAGTACAGGGGAATACAGGCGTGATTGTATAATTACGCCTGTATTCCCCGAACGGTTAAGCAGAGGTGTACCAATGTACACCCACAGTTTGCCATAATGTTTAGGTCCCATGGGGGCGAGCCTGTTGCCATTAACCGGGTACAAATTCTAACTCCGATCTGCTATTGAGAATTTCATAGAAAAACCCAATAACACTTTGCTCGGGAATCGAACCTCTGGCGTTCTCTAGATAAAATATTTTACTTATGTATATAAAATAATTTGAGATGCATTAGAAGAAAATTATGAAAACGTTACCTATGGAATAATATTGTACACGTACCTATATATATTTTAAAAGGTTACTGCCCTTAACAATGTACAGTCAGCAAAAGAAATAAGTAACCAGAGTCGCCTAATGAAATCAAAGTTTTCCAAAACCCGATAGTAAGTTTTTGAATTAGTTTTATTTTAATTAATAGAAAATAAACAGTTTATTAATTAAAATGAATTTCATTTAAAAACGACTACCGCGGTTTGAAAGAATTTTTTAACAATATTCGACGGTCTGTTTACTTATCTCTTTTGTTGACCGTACTTACCAATATTATGTAAGAAACGTAGCTTTCACGTTTGCTCTATCGATTTCCCAGTAAAAGTATTGGCAATAATGCATTTGACTGGGAGGTCGTTCTGGGTTTGGGAACAGCGGATAACAAACGCGATAGCTATCGAAATGTAGCAAGTATAGCTTTATGTACAAACTAGCTTCTGCCTGCGACTTCGTCCGCATCAGATTTGATATATTTATTCCACGGAACCGTACATTTTATCGAAATAAAAATCCTATGTGTCATTCTACACTACAATCTATCACAATGCCAAAAGTCATCCAGATCCGTTCTGCCGTTTAATCGTGAAAGATTAGCAAACATCCATCCATCCATTTATCCATCTATCCATCCTCACAAACTTTTGCATTTCATATTTGTAGGATGGAAGACTTACTATGTAGTTTGATATGGCTCATGACAGACAATCGGTGACCGTTTTTTTGTTGGAGAGAAATGGAACACATGAATTCCAATGTCCTATAAAGCCGGTCCTGATTTCCATGGTTTTCACTTAGCCAGTAGTATCTTCTTTCTTTCTTCTTTTTCTTTATTACATTGTATTGTAACGAATTGTATTGTATATCGTGCGGGTAACGGCTCGGCTAACTGCCTCGTTAGCCTAGTAGTCCTAAGTACGACTGCTACGCTAGAGATCCTAGGGTTCGATTCCCCAGGTCGAGCAAAAAGTGTTATTGGGTTTTTCTATGAAATTCTCAGTAGCAGCTCGGAGTTTGGATTAGTGCCCGGTTAATGGTAATAGATTTGCCCCCTATTACATGGGACCTAAATATACCGGCGAACTGTGGATGTACATTGGTACACCTCTGCCTAACCCTTCGGGGAATACAGGCGTGATGGAATATTATTTTATATTATCGTACTGGTTTCCGCAACTTCAAGTCCCAGCGCATATTTCTGTACGCGCTGAGACGTGGAGTACCAAGTTATAAATATAAAAGCTACTTAAAACAGAAATAATGCTACACCCAAATTAGGCATTTAGCTTAATACAAACTGTTACTGCAAACAGTATTCATATGAGTACATAACAAAAGAAACACAGTTGCATTATGTGAGGACAATAGGAGCCTTACAACTTCTAGCAAGCACATTAAAACTGGAATTGCAATTCCGGCTTATTCACAGAATTTTTGTTGCTTTCCCGGAATATTTAATTTCCTGCTTACTTTAATTTTCTGACAGAATTAATGGGAAGTGTTACTTAGCAAAGAGGAGCATGATATTGGGCAGTTCTTAACTTTCGCATAAGGGTAAATCCTGTAATGATAGTACAAGCTGTTATAAAATAAATAAATAATATTTGCATAGACAAAATTATTACCATAACGGGTCGATGAGAGTGGCACCGGAGTCTGGTGATTGGCACAAGCAAAGAAAAGCATATGCCAAGCAATGGGTGATGATTACTTAGTACCATTTCTCCATGACAAAGATGAAAATATTTAACCCCGGCCTATGATTCCATAAAGACCTTTTTTCTGAATTTTTCATCAACATACCCGTAATACCAAAAACGAATAAACCCAAAAAGCATTTTCCTGAATTTCATATTTTCCACACGAAGCAAAAAGGCAAACAAGCCGACAGCCCGTAGCTTACAGCCACCTGCAGCGGTTATAAATCATGAAAGTAAAAATCCGTTTATCGATACGGGGAAACGTGTAGGAGTAAATATGTGTAACCTTTATCCAATATGCTGACCGTACACGGTAACTGAAGACGAGAGTAATCCGTTTTGGCATTTTTTATTTCGATTTTCCAACTACTATCCACCTTAATAGTTGGCTTTCGTCGTAATATCTCTTAACGCGTTAACGTTTTTAGTACATCTTCGCCCTAATTGTTCATGGACATTCGGTCTGGACCCACTTCAATCCTTTCATCACTTTGTCGGTATCTCATCACTATATCTCCTAACGACGAAGCATATATGATGTAGATAGATATACCTACTTATTTACAAGTAGAATGAAATCCAGAATTATCAAGTTTGTTTACGTTCAAATAACCAACAAACTAAAAATACCGTCTATATAGACAATTTTCATGAGCACGAGGAGAAACTCTTCTATTTTGATAGTGACACAAAAACTACTTCTCCCCACCAGAATGACAAATGTTAAGGTTATTTATAAATTGTCTAATCCTGTTTTCTTAACGGCTATTGAACCAAGAACGGAGTGTATTTTTACTTTATAGAACGATAGATAGAACTTAAGAAAACGGGCATCAAGTCAATAAAATACTTTTAAATTCTAATAGTCTATTTGCATCTACCCACGACACCCAAGGTTCCAACTTTTCTTGGACCAAAGCAATACTAAAATTATTACAACCCGACCTTCACTTATTAATTAAAATCTTGTTTTGACAAACAATATTATCAATTATATGAATTTTATTGGTTATCAATCAAAACACATGTTCGTGTTTATGTCGCTTTTACGAATCCGTATTTATTTATTATTCCGTATCGTGCCAGATTTTAACATTCATCGTTAAAACTTTAGACATGAAGACGCCATACAACTTTATAAACACACTAAACTAATTTATGGACGTTCCTTATTCTTCTATCTTTGTTATTTATTTGTTGGCCCTTGACCTGTTTCAGACGTCGGGCGACACCAAAATATACAACGTAAAATGATGTTATTTCAGCTAATAGAAATCTGTGACCAAATACAAAAAGATTTATCAATATCAGCGCGCCCTGTTGGCTTACCATCACAGTGTAGGGTATTAAACGATTAAATCTGCCGTCCACTCAAAGTGTCGAAAAACAGAGCTTGCAAAAATACACCTATAAATATTTTAACGGAACCCATTACACATGTGGACGGGGTCACTGTTGACCTGTATTTCTGCTCATTCGGGACCCCGGATTGTCGAGTTTAGCGCCATAAAATGAAAGTGTGCGTTTTGTTTAATTGCTTGTGAAAACGTTATAAAAACTGAGCGTGTAATGTTGTTCAGTGTGACTTAATAGTAGGCGGTCGTAAATCTATTTCTGCGAGATACTAGCGTCGATCTGCGGTGGGGCCTGAGTGGAGTTTATAGGATTAGTCTTGCGTTCGTATTTAAATCTTTATTTTTTCCTAAGGAAATTTTGATTACCGTGGTCGGGAAGCGGTGGACTATAAAACGGTGGTAAGTTTTAATTAAACCATGTTTAATCCCTCGTAGTTCATTACCAGTTTCCAGACACGATAATTTTAACTTATAAAAGAAAACAGGTTTAATAAGACGAACGCTATTCGTACAGTTTTCGCAAACCGAAGTTACTTTCAAGTGTTTCGTAACCGTACAATTTTATATTCACGTTCAATTTTGGCAAATCACAAAATGTGTGAGTGACCTTTCCAAACTCGCCCACAGCAAAGTTCAAATCCTACACTATCTTTTGGCAATCTGCCCAGCGTTCGTATATAAGGGAAAGTGCCATCCATCACTATAAACAAGGTCTTAACTACCGTCCCCTCCCTACACGGAAGTCAACCGATACCTTTAGGCACTAATCCCAACAGCCATTACTGTGAGCCGAGCCTACGTAGCTCTACAGAGATTAAACAGCCACCAATCATTGATAGGGATGTTACCGTCGCATATCCGTAGGCTCCGCAACTATCGGATACACCTGTGAGCGAAGGAAAATGGATCTAACCTACAATGACCTACATTTCAAAATGTAACGACGTTTTATTCAAAACCTAATTTGTAGGTAAGGTAGGTGATTTATTCATTTCAATGATTCAGAAAATTCTTTTGCTAAAAGAAAGCTACGTTATCCCGAAACACTATAGGGATACCTATTTGGTTATCAAATATCAAAATTTGCAATCCATAAGAGTAAGTTGTGGGCAAAAGCTACGAGGAAATAAAAAAAAGAACATTGGATAACTTACTTACGGATAACTACCAATCTAGCAAGCATCTAGCTAACTTATTTATAACGCAGTGTAAATATATATAAAGTGTTTACGTTTCCTTCCTTTATCAACACCTACATCTGAATGTAACATGCATCAATGATACTCGCAAATAGTATCAGACAATCTGACACCGCTATTCACGTTGTCTTAATAGAGGTAGTTAGAGCAATTACTGTTGTCATTTAATCTGAGCACGCTCGTGTCATCAACACCGGAAGATTAATGACTGATTGCAAATGTAACGCATGTCATGACATTGTAATTCATCGTTTGACCTTTGGGGAGCACCTTTGGTTACGATGAGACAATGTAAGGCGCTAAATTGGGCGTTTAAGATTTAATTTTTATTTAGATTGGTAGTTGAAAAGATCACATAATGGATAACATATAAATGTAGAATTACAAACCTGTGCAAATTGAACTGTTTGGAATGCCAAAATAACAGCTTTTTACTAAATCCATATGAATGCTTTCACGATACCTATTTAAACCAAAAAATACCAGTATGTTCCGGCTAATCTCCGTAAAGGCTGGACCGATTTCGATTAGATTTTACTAGCAGATAACAAATATTATACGGAATAACTTAAGCTACATTTAAATAAGAAAAACTATTAAAGTTCCGTACAAAAAAAAATTAAAGCCTTGCAGATAACCGACTGTCATTCGGACGAAGTCGCGGACATAAGCTTGTACAAAACAATTTTGCGCGTACCCACATTGCATGCTTTTGCTAGTAAGTTAACTTTTGATTAACATAAGCTTTACCGAAAAATCTTTCAGAATGGATAGATAATTTTATCCGAATCTGAAAATATCCGCATTCAGGTCCCATGCCTAATCAAGCCTGCGCGTCACCTCGTTACAGTAGGGCCATGCCGTCGTGGCCTGATTTATGGCCTTCAATTCCAGTCCACGTTTCATTACGCTCGTATTTCTAGGCCGGCTGCGTTCGAGTGGATTTTAATTCGTAAGAAATACTTTGACACTTTTATAGCTGAACGGTATCGTCGGGTTCCCGACATTTACTGCTTATACATCAATGTCTACGGTTTTATGTGTGATTTTTGAGTAGTTTCGCGGCATTATGATCACGTTGTTGGTGCCTGGTTTACGTTTTCATTCTGTTACCATAGATTCTTATTATTTACTAGCTTATGCTCGCGGCTTTGTCTGCGTGAATGTCCGACATCTGCGGCTTTTTTTTGCCGAGACCTTAATTATTTTTCTAAAATTAATCGTAAAGTTACTCTTCTTATCATCAGCTATTTGCTACTAAAAGCCCATCAAAATCGGTCTCATCGTTTTGGAGATTAGATGGAACAAACAGAGAGACAAAAAAGTTTAAAACAGTTTTTTGGTAGAATGTTAACACTCGTATGCATTTAGTAAAATGCAGTTATATTGGCATTACGAACAGTAACTTCAGTTTTATTTCAGTCTTATCTACAATTCAATGCACCTAATTTGACATAACTGTATTCTAAATTAGAAATATAAATCAGTACCATTAAGCACAAATTGCACAATTGAAGGCAACAAGTTGTATTATAAAAAGCCATCTCTATTACAAACTACTAATGTTGACATCATAATATTCCATTATATCATCACAAACTACGATGATTAGTTTTGTTTACTAGTCCGACTTTGTTGACTCAAACTTAATCCCCCAGATACCAGTGTCGGCGATGGGTTCCGCAACTTTCCTTTTGCAACAATTCTCCGGCTTTTATATTGCCATTAATCATATAAGGGTTGTTTTTGACTATTGTGTATTTGTGTTGCTGAGCCAATATAATATGTAGTTTGTGAAAAGAAACAAATGATGACTGTAATTTATTCCTTTTTTTATGTTCATCAAGCTATACTATTGTTTCTTTGTTTTAAGGCGCCTATCTCTGAAACTGCTTTTCCGATTCTGATAATTCTATCACTAATAGGAAGTTACGGTGTCCCTGAGTGCTGACGGTTATAATTTATTATCAAAGTTATTAGAAGTCCGTAAGAAAATTCGTCCAAAAATGTAGGCAAACGCTAGTAGGTACTAAATAAAAATGAAAGTAAAACAACGTAGAATAAGTACGAGTATATTGGATAACTTAACCTCCTACTCAATATAACACACACAAATACTGCATTTCAAAATGTAAATTAATTTATTCAGCAAATGAGATATTTTCCAATCAAGCAAAAAGAAGCAATGGATAAGAGATTCATCCATCCGTCACAAAATAATTGATGAAGTAATCAACGGCCGGAGTGAATGAGTAGAGTGTATTCTTTTATCTGCGGCTTGCGAAACAAAAACTCAATCAGTAAAATGGATGATAATTTAAACACAGAAAGAGGAATGATACTTTGCTAGATTTTAATTAGTAGTTATCTCCACAAAGTATAAAACAAAGTGGCTTCCCGTAACCTATGTGCTTACTCCTTTTAATCTTTTAAACTACGCAACGAATTTTAATGCAGTTTTCATAAATAGATAAAGTTATTCAAGAGTAAGGTTTATTTGTACGTTACGTTATACTGCCCCGCCCCCGTGTGCCATAGCGTGTGGTATATAGCCTATACTATTCATCATTAATTTACAATCATACGCAAACTGAATGTATCCAATCTGAAGGGTAGTTCTAGAGATAACCGCGTTTAAACAAACAAACAAAAAGTTTTCAGCTTTATAATATTAATATAGATAGGAGATCTATAAAGCTGAAGAGTTAGTTCGATTGACAGGTCTTCCTAGATCTGTGCAAAATACGATCCATACGAGAACTACATAAAAATCCTGACCCATTTCACGCAAGTACCCGCTCACACAGACACACATATCTATCCACACAAGTACCTACCCGCTATATTTCTAGAATTTCTCCCAAGACGTCTTTCCGGGAAAAAGGTCGGTTGTCGGCAAAAGAGATCGTCGTCAAATCGTCGCATCAGATCTCAGATCAGACAATGGTCCGCAAACTTTCTACAGACAAATATCTAGGTCCAAGCTTTTATCGGAACTTTATACTTTATAGATAGAACTATGAACATCCTTGGAGTAACCTACCAAGGTTCTCTGTAATGGGAACTTCGTCGGAATTGGACTGTAAAATGAGTTGGTAAGTAGGTTATATTATAAGAACCGGAATCCGAGAGCGAGTACGTAAATCTTTGGTATAAAGACACTTACATTTTCGTCTTTATTTCGATTTCTGTATTCATGTATTTTACTTATAGCAACTTGAAGTTATAAGGTATAACTCAAGTGTGGCCATACAAGTGTCCCTTATTTAAAAAGAGAAACATTATTCTTTCTTTTTCTACATTTGAATTCCAATAAGGAATTTGACTGAGTGTTTGGAATAAAACTATTTCAGCCAGGTTGTCGCGGAGTACAACCTTTACACTGATGAGTAGATACACATACAAGGTTTAACGTTACTCAACAAAATGGAACCTAAATAACCCCAAAAGCCTTAAAATATACGAAACATAGCTGTTTTAAAACAAACCCATGTTACGTCGTAACAATTTTGTCATTACATTTTTTTATGGTTTTATTTGTCGGAGTCAGTGGCGTGACACGGGGACATTAGGGGAGTTCTATCTGTGGGCTAATTGCGAGCGCAGTCGGGAACTTTGCACATAAATAGCGGTATACTATCAAAGTTCGTGGTTGTTTTACGGCTTTTTCCGTCCGTAATATGGTCGTACGTCCAAGATATGTTATAAGCGCGCGTCGGCACCCGCCGTGCGCGCTGTCGACGTTAATGTGCCAAATAAATACTAACTCGTTGAACTTTTTTAATTTTGTGTTTTCACTAACAGGGGTACCAAAGATTTTTTTTTCAACAAAATACTGCAAATTAGGAAAGCACGCTGTATTTTTAGTTCACCTCTGTTCGTTCAACGTTGAAAATCTATGGGAAAAATATGGAAAACCTTTTTGCTATTTCTTGAGGGAAATATTGCCATCCTTCCCAAGCTGTCCTTTCATAATTTTTCTTATCACATTCATTAATCCTCAAGTGAGGCCCTTACTCAACATTTTTGTCAGCGCCAAATAGGCAATTTGTGCATCCGGGTAACCACATTTTCCTTTTTATTATATTAGAAGTTTTCTCTCTGAGAGACATCGGAGCTACGCTAGTACAACGTCATTTATTATAGTTATGTTTCTGCAGAGTAGATAAGATGATATCTACTCTATAGTAAACATTTTACTTCATTGTTCTATAACAATGAAGTAAAATGTTTTAATTTAATTTAAAGGTTCATTTAGAAAATTCAAAAGGTAACGACTATTTTGTCACCCCATTAGTTAATCCCTAATGAAAATAAGTAAAAACAAAGGGCTTACGCCACGGCTCCTTTCCTGCGTCTAATAACGTCTGGCTAAAAAGAAAAACTCCTAAATTTCGCTTCTACTGAAGCTTACCGCCTCGCCATAAGTACACAATGCTCCTAAATACTTCCTTACTTCTGGAGAAAATGGAAAAGTCCGAATAACGTTACGCCAAGCATTCAGTTTCCACCCCACTGACTCGCCCCCGTATTTCTAAGCTTGTTCATACTTACACGGGTTGAAATTTCCATTAGACGCTAAGATAAAAGAAGCATTTTCAGTGGCCTGAAAAAATCGCATGCTTCGCTGGTTTGAATTGGATTAAATATATCAGATATTCTTATTTGTTTAGTTTCATTAGCAAAAAGGAAAAAGTACAATAATTTTGATAAAAAGAATTACGTAATACGTTAAACCTACTAGAGGAATTTTGTATTATAATATTTTTTGTTTAGTCATAAAATCCCAATCACTTTAGGTGCCGTGTCATTCTCAAGTTATCACAGTACATGTGGAAATGGAAGTTTTGGTTTCTAGGGACTTAAAAACGACAAGCCTACGCCACGATCATTGAGATTAAAAAATAATAAAGACAGTTTGTATGCTACCTATGTATACAACAGACTAATTCATTAGTGCTAAAGTGTAATATCATTATAACCCCAAGTAATAAACCCACCCACAACAAAAGCATTTAATATACTCGTTACATCGCTTAACAATGTCGCCTATAAACCCCATCGAACCACAGTGCGGTAACGAAGGGTCAACGACCTATTAATATGCCGTCAAAATTACCACTTATAAATTTCCTCTTTTCTTTCGGGAAAAACGAAAGCCTAGAATTGTGAGTTAAATAGGTGTAATTTATGGCGGCATAATGTTGGTTATAAATAAGTTTAATGTGTATTGTTCATGCCTACCCTGAACCGGGTCACGGCCAGACAGTACAAGTGACGAGCTGTTCCGTACGAGAATAGTTATAATACAAAACTTCCTGCCGTGTTTTGTTTATTGAACTTCAGCTCGTCTGCAGCTGACCTCTTAAAACATTAATAGGTTAAGGCATTGTCTCAAAGGCTTACCTCAAAGACCTTACCTAACATCCTTGGCAAATGGATTGAAGATTACTGCGAGCAATACAAATACTTAAGCCGAGTGTCATCCCCTTTGACATAATCTACCCAGGGTGAGAGACAAGGTGGATCCCTTCGGCACGGTTTAAATCTCAATAAGTTTCTCAAGTCAAGGCGGTAACCTTGGCTGGCACGCCATCGTTTCCGTAATTGGATATCGACCACTAACGAGATTAGCTTGCTGCGTGCTCCCGCGGCCCTTGTAATCTAATAACATCCATAACTCGACATATTACCTTAAATTCTCCTTCACTGTGTAATAGCTACTTTGTCTTGGAATTACAAATGGTTACACGTCATTTGTAACCATTTGTAATTTTGGGAAAATGTCGTAGAAGGAAAGAGCATCGATCTTACATGCTTCCTCGCAGCGTGTAGGTGATTTTGAAATAATGATGCTCTTTCACGATGTTTACGTATGTTTTCAAAGTGTTATATTTTAAAATTTATATTAGCACTTACGGGGTATTGAACTACTAACTTTCAGCTGTAAAGCGAGCCGGCGGGAACCTCAAGTTTCAATTAAATATTTTATCAGCTACTACTATTATTTAGCCTAGCAAAACAGATATCTTTTGTTTGAAGAATAAATATGACTGTTTGACATATATTCCATACAAAAGCTGATAAACCGCTTTATTTATTCCCCAAACAATAGTAACCTGACTATTGAAAATTCAGCTCTAAATGTGGTAAAGTGGTGTCAATATAAATATAAAGATATATTCATTTCTATTCTTGCCATTGAAAAGGCAAAGTTCAAGCAAATTGAAAACACCATTGCCAAATATTGACTAATGATTACTTATGGCCCACTTAGTACCTTATTGTATTTGGTGCTAAATAAGATTACGAGTATTGTGACCTATACACAAAATTCTTGTGATCTAGAAAACCTGAAAACATTTTCATGTGTAACTATCATGAAGTTCGTTGCTCTGGACCTAATGTTTACCGATAGAAATCAATTTAAAAACCTTTTATGAGGTTGTGCACCCCACAAACGGCGGTTTCTCCAAGTGCCAAGTTGTTGGCAAGTTGCCAAGTCTGACCACTTAAGTGACAAGTTGATGCAATTTGAAACTTGGCCTCTTACTCCTCAAAGCTTTGATGCAATGGCGGAAATTATTTAAAGAGAACATTTATCGAACTTTTTTCAACTTACTCAACTAGATAGAAAAGTGAAGTTCACTGAGGTTCTTTTATTTATGTTAGTTCAGCAGCGTTTGTGGATCTTGAGTATTATTTGAACTTTTTATCATAATAATATTCGTATTATCTTCCTAGGAAAACGTGTGTTGCTGTTAGCACAATTTTGGTTAAATGGTAAATGATACTAAGTCGGAAAAAAGGTAAAAATATTTTTTCTACACGACCTTTGTTTTAACATGGTCTAGTGGGTATTAAAGGGCTGCTCTGAAAAAAACCCCAGAAACTACATAACTCAAAGGATGCATTTTCTATTACCTACGGTCAAAGAGTGTCACTAGTTACAAAATCCATAGAGCACAAGGAGTGGTATCACCACACCCGAACAACAACCAACCTTGGATCAGATAAGCAGCACTCTATTCGTTCAACCATAATTGTATACGTAAACAAAAATAAAAATATGATAAAAACAAAAACATACTCACAGTTTTACGATATAAAAACAATATGTCGGAAGCTATTCCTATGCTAATACAGCATGATTTATCTAGAAGGATGGACTCGGCACCCGTGTCACGTCGCCTCATGTCACGCTTTTTGCTTTTAAGGGATGAACCGCGTCGCGTCATGAAACATGTATTAGATGCATGCTGATGCTATCCCTCTTTTAATACCAGTATAAACTAGGAATACCCAAGGTCGTAAAACATAATTCTTTTGCTTAGATAAAAATAATTTCAAAACAAATATTACAGATTAAGGCAAAAAGACTGCTAGTTTCAAAAGGGATTGCGTGGGTCACATCAGCCGCACAGTGACCGCTGGGCAAAAGTACCCATAAGGGTGAGTGGGGCAATGGATGCCTCAAGATGGACGAGAGAGTCCACAGTCGTCGCTGCCGACTGACGGCCCAGAAAGGTGTGGCACAGTTGCTAGTTATAGGTGGCGCGGGGATAGAGGTCCCTCAAAAGCCCCTCCAGGAGGCTATGCCCATTAGAGGGGCAGAGTAGACTAGAAAAAATAAGATAATACATCTTAATAAAACTTTTACAATCTATAATTCATAAAAAAGGCAACTCTATGAAAATATCTGTCATGTATTCATGTAGATTAAGAAAGCTACGACTCATATATACACATCTCAGCAAGTTTACGATATGTAAACGTGGTCGGAAGTTATTCCCATGTAAATACGCTGTATCCAGCAGGATAAGCTCATGTAAATGTATGTAACTCGGCTAATACCTGATGTATTGTTATATGCCGACGCTTATTATCATACAGGTTCAATATTGTATTAAGCCAGATAACATTTAATGTTAATACAGAAAAACAGTTTATTAAACACTAGCTTGTGCCCGCGACTTCATCTGCGTGGAAGGCAAATGTTCCATTAAACATAGCCTATGTAAGGCACTCAGTAAAAAAAAAGTTGCTTTATATAAGTGACTTTTTTTTGCATTCGGAGAAGTTCTTCCAGTTTATCTCTAACTAAACTGCCCGCGACAACGTCCGCGTGGCTTATTTCACCCGTTACGTTACGTTTTGGGTTAATGCTCCGCTCCCGTGGGTCGTAGCGTAATGTTATATAGCCTATGTTACTCGGAAATAATGTAGCTATCTATTGGTGAAACAATGGTTAAAATCGGTCCAGTAGTTTTAGAGCAAAACAAACAAACAAATCTTACCTCTTTATAAAATTAGTACAGATAAACAAAAAGACATAAAACTATTCAAAAAGATCATCGTAACATCAAACTTTCATAAGAGAACAATACTGCCAGGCTCAAAGAGGATTGGGGGGGTTACGTCAGCCACATGCGCTACTGTACTGGGCAAACGTGTCCACATATTAAATGCCTAAAGATGGACAGCGTCGCCAAGGCCGTCATAGAAACAGGTGCAGGTATTCTTTATTTACGAGTAAATAAAGAATACCTCGTTACACTAGTGGTCCTAAGCGCGACTGCTACGCTAGAGGTCATGAGCTCAATTTCTAGGTCGAGCAAAGTGCTATTGGTTTTCTATGAAATTCTCAGTAGCAGCAGGGAGTTAGGATTTATGCCTGGTTAAAGGCAGTAGGCTCGCTCTCTACTACATGGGGCCTACACATACCGGCGAAATGTAGGTGTTTATTGGTACACCTCGACCTAACCGCGTATCAGTCGCGCTTAGGAGCACTAGGTTAACGAGGTAGCTAGAACCATGTAAACAACTTGCGTAGTTGAAAATAATCCTCTAGTTAAACCCATCTCTATCCATTGATTGGATAAGTATAATGCAATAATAAAAAAAACGTGACATTAACTCGCTCGTTTTAATCGCATTAAATCATTACAAATGCAACTATTCATCAGATAAACAATGTCACAAGCTTGTTAGTGACACATCCTTTTGTATGCATCGGAGTATCGCGAGGAAGCATGCAATTTAGGTACATCTATTTCCATCAAACGCTCACTTATTACGAGTATTATAACAAGGTTCTCGTATATTTAACTACGTCACATTTTCCGGCTTACGGCGGAAATATGAACGCAATTTACAGACTTCTTTGAACATCGGAATATCTTTATTTATAATGATGCGAATACTTTTGTGTAACATTGTTTTAAAGGGATTGTATAACAGGAGCAATTTATTCTGTTTTTCTTTCGAAGATACATTTCACTTTGCTGTGTTTAGTAGTAGGTATATTTATTTGAACTGCTTTGTATAAGCTTCTATGTAATTTTAGGTATCCTTGATAGGTACATTTTTCCTAATAATAATGTTGCCCCATTAGGCATTTCTTACGTATCATGGAAAGACCTCAGAAAAAAAATTAGGAAAGATCTTAATAAAGGCACAACCTGTCAAAAGTGCTTCTAATTTTCGTACCTAATTTTTTTGCCATTGATTGTCGCTGAGGTGAGATTGCGATTAGATTTTGAGCATTTTTAATTAGTAGAATTGGCCTTCTATTTTCATCACTAAGGTAAAAAACAGGCACGTAATTAATTATCTTCGAATCTACCAGTCATCACTTTATTAATAGGTATGTTAAAGGTGCCAAGGATGCCCAGTACAGCTGATTCATGTACCTAATCGAGCCACAACTTGAATATTAACGAGCATATATGAACTCATAAACTATACAGTATGAGTTAGGTACTAACATAGGATGTCTACACCCAAACCTTGAATTACTAATTAGGCTTATTAAACAATTTATGGTTGTTTATGGGTGAGGTAGCCATTACTGTCAAAGGAAGGAAATGAAAGTTTTACTGCACTTTAAGGGTAATGGATTATTGTTAGGACTGTGTTTACTGTACTGTTAGTACAGAAGGGCAATTCTATTAAGTAAATAGCGTTCAAATTCAAGTCGCAATTTAGTCTTAGTCTCAAGAAGGCCTATTCTCGAACATTCAGTCGCAATGTCATATGACAGTTAAAGTCCAAAACTTGACAAAAAATGTACGCAAAAGAGGTATTTTTGACAAATTGATGCTGAAATTTGAATGCGATCGTTGTTAAACTTTGCCGTTCACGGTAGTTAGTGTGATTTTATTTTTATCTACTTGATCGCGTTTACGTAAAGTTTTATTTGTATCTATGCACTAAAACTGAAATAGCGCCATCTAGTGACATCAATGAAAAGCAAAAAGGTTCAATGTTCCATATTTCAAAATAATGTTTTTTAGTGAGATGAACGTTGAATTGTTAGGTATATACATTCGGCATATCAAATTACTTATTTAAAAAAATTACCAGGGTTCGTTATTGTAGAACTCAACTCGTTGTTTAAGGAAAACTATAAGTTATAAAGAGCCTAAATTATAAAACGAATAACCAGTAATACCTTTTCTCATGGATTATTCATCCATCAACGTCTTTCATAACGTCATTGATTTCCAGTTGTTCCGACGACTAGCAGGTTATTGGACAGCTAAATTGAACCAAACTAATAAACGAATCATTTTCTCTTTGTCGAATGATTGCTTTAAGTGAATAAATATTATTATATGGGACTTATGAGTTAATTATAAATATATGTACGTATTTATTTACAGACACCTCTGCCATCTTAGAAAAGCCAATAAAAACCAGTAATCATAATTGTCTTAGGGAGAGAATTTTCTTGGAGGATGCTACGTTTATAATTATTTTTATATTTTTCTTAAACATATTAATAATTATAATTACATACGCTATAATTATAGCAGAAATTGTGGTCATTAAATTATGAAGTAAAATGTAGATTTTACTAGGAAAGTGAACACTAGGGCGTAGAGCCTGTAGCCCCGTGCTACGCCGTCGTAGCCTTTGTTTTCGTAGCGCTACGCCGGCTACGCTTTTACGAAACCCCTTGCAAAATTGTTGAACAAAGATAATAAATTATTTTAATGTTACGTAATTTTTTGACTGCTGAGCATTGGGTCCTGAGTTCTATTTCCGTGTCGGGAAAGTGTTGATGAGTAACTAATGTATCAGTAGCAGCCCGAAGTTTGAAAGTTGAAGTTATGACACCCCCGTACCTCGGAAATTACGAAAATCCTCTAATCTCGACTGTCATTTTTAGATCTTTGACAGCCACTGTCGGTCCATGCAAGACATTGGTATTTAGATACATTCGGTTAGACTGGAAACCCACCTTGACATAGTAAAAAATCCTCTAGCTAAAAATTGATCAAAAACTTAAATATTTTGAGCGTTACATAATTTGTATGTATAGTGACACTGTATTAAAACCCACAATTGTTTCTCCATTCCAGGTAGTGTTGGTCTTCATCCTGAGTATAGCATCGCTCATAATCTACTTCATTGACGCGTCCAGGTAATAAACACTCCGTATACCTCTCAATTACATTGCATCGCTAACATTATTAATAACTTACTAATCTTGATAATGCTGAATTCAAGGAACGCGTGAGTCAATACTCATAATAAATGTGGTCGAAATCGTTTGCTGAATATAGTCCTATATGTAGCTTCTGTTTATTTGTCAGCTGTGATATATTAGTGAAATAGCTTCCAGTGAACCTGTTCCTAACTGTTGTTGTGTCCGATAGTGGTGCATGTGCTATATACAGCGTGTTTGATTTCAGTGAAGAGGTTGAACGATGCCAGAAATGGAGCGACAATATTACTCAGCAAATCGACCTTGCCTTTAACATATTTTTTATGGTCTACTTTTTTATACGAGTAAGTTGAACTTTTCCTATAATAACATAATACCGGCTTGGCGTCGTGCTGCTGGCAATCGCTTCTTCAGAGAAGGCGCGAGTGTTGATCACCACGCTTGCTCGAGGCGGAATGGCGATTGCAAACATTCATTACATCCAGGTTTCCTCACGATGTTTCCTTTTACAAATGTCAGTGATGGCCAAGATAAAATTAGAAAGTACATATGAATTGAAAAAGTTAAATTGGTATCGAAACTTCAACCTCATGAATGAGAGGCAGGCGTCTCAATCACTGGGCCATCACGACATTTCCCATTTTATTTCCATATTGTTTATTTATTATTTCGATGCCAACTTTTCTCGGAAGTTCAAGTCTCTTGAAATAACATCAGTCTGACACTTGATGAGAAACTTTAATTAAAATGTCAAAACAAATGAGTTGTGTACTTGTTGAAACATGTGTACGAGATAACGTTATCTTCCGTTATCTCGTCACCGTGTTTCCAACTTTTACGAGAAACTTTATCAATTGAAGACTAAACAAATATATTGGAAAACGATGCTGTTCTTTATTTTTTATTTATTTTCTATCATTGATTTTTCTCCATATTATTGATAGGTTATACCTATATGCAAGCTTATTTTTTATTCACCAGGAACCTGAATGAATAGGGGTCATTGTACTCATCATTATGAATTTATGAACAACTTTTACAATGGGACCAACGCTAAATAAAAGAGGATTAACTTAAAGCATCAACTCGAAAAAAAGGCCCTGAAATCGATAGATCGATAAATTAATGATCATCGATTTACGTTCGTATAACTCGACAAAAGTATATTTTAATATGGTTGGTCCGATATTAAAAGTTATTCGTAATGATGAGTACTTTAAACCTGACAAGGGAACAGGTCTCAGGTGTACACAAAATAAACTTGAAAAACTTATTCTAAATTTTTTTAACTTTTTTTATACATATTAATAAAAATAAAATAAATATATTTTCTGTTTATTATTGTCCTGCTATAACTACAAGTTGTATATCGTGTGTTTATTTCTGTTTCAGTTTATAGCAGCTAGTGACAAACTATGGTTCATGCTCGAGATGTATTCATTTGTAGATTATTTCACGATACCCCCATCCTTTGTATCAATATACCTGGATAGAACGTGGATAGGTGAGTACAACACATTTATGTAATCGTAGCTTGCACTGCTGATCTAACGGTGCGTTCGATTCCCAGGTCGGCCAAAGTGTTATTCGATTTTTCAATTAAGATTTTCTCAATACCATGACTTGGCACACGGTCTATGGATATAGGTTCACCTCCTATTACATTGAATAGAACAGAATTTATCTGGGTATGCTATGTAGCATACCCAGATATATGTATGGCATATAGCTCTGCCTATCCTATAAGGGAATGCAGATGTCGTATTTTGTATATAGTAGCTATATAGTACCTACAGACTCCATTCTGTGAACTGAGACCAACATTCTGATTAGCTTAGCACGCCATGAGAGATTTGAAATCGGTCTTTTGAATCTCAAATCGCAATCTGTGTGTCAGTTGTCATACGGCCGCCATTGACTAGTTCGGAACAAAGATCGATCTACAGATCGCATGGAAAGCGGCCGATAGACAAAGTGACGTTGGATGGATTGATGAATCAATTATCGTCAGCTCATTATGAGACGGCGAACATCAGTGAATTCCTACCCCAGGGCCCATATATTTACAGTCTTAAATTCTAAGTTAATTTTGATTTTTCATTATTAACTGCCTATGACACTATATTATAAAAATGTGTTTTGAAAAATATAAGATCATTTTTAAGAAAGCACAGCTGTCCATATTGTTATTTATTAGGTTGTTTTTTTGGTAAACGCACCATTCTGCTCCTTATATAAATAAAGGAAAATGGAAAACTCAGATAAACATAATTATCAATATCTACTACTTCTAAACGATTGAGTACACTTCAAACATGCTTACATTAACCGAAAATCCAAATAAATCATCTCTATTTATAAATTTGTTTTTTATTTACTTTAAACACAAATGTCTCTCTGTTCCAGGGTTGAGATTTCTCAGAGCTCTACGCTTAATGACCGTGCCTGATATTTTGCAATACCTCAATATATTAAAAACATCGAGCTCAATTCGGTTGGCGCAATTAGTTTCTATATTTATATCAGTGTGGTTGACCGCTGCCGGCATTATTCATTTGGTAAGTGTTTCACGTCAAATATATTGCTCTGTGTATTTGTGATTAAACGATTTTTATGCTTATGAGTCGGCCATATTGTATTATAAGCAACAGTTATACGACCAAACTAGAATGAAAGAAATCGATTGTTTAGGAAAAAATCTTGCATTATTTATTTATAAATAATTTTGTTTGTAAAAAGCAAATTTTTCGAATACTGGTCCGTTTACAAAAATTCTTCTACGTAAGTTGAGGTGTAAATTATTTCCTTTTGGTTTTAAATTAGGTTCGTGATAGCTTTGTTTTCGAACTTAGGACCTCCCCTAAGTATAAGCGGCATACATACTCCTATTATGGTACCAGACTTTATATTTTGCCTTTTCAATGGTTCACTTGATGATCACACGATCTCTGACTTGGTTACTTTGTCGTGTTTCAGCTGGAGAACTCCGGTGATCCGTTAGATTTCGAGAATGCCCAGAAGCTCTCGTACTGGACGTGCGTGTACTTCCTCATAGTCACTATGTCCACTGTAGGTTACGGTGACGTCTTCTGTCACACAGTACTTGGAAGAACATTTTTGGTTTTTTTCCTCCTCGTCGGCTTGGTAAGTTTCACTTTCAACTGTTCTATCTAAATCTCTGTGAATTAAATATTTAATGAAATGAAATACAATACAAAGTCAAATATCTGAATTATGTTTGCAAGGGGACGCAAGTCTCTAATTTCTTTCTGTAGTGGCATTTGGAACACCACATTTCTTAATTTTCAAGTAATTAATAGTAGTTTCATACTTTCTCACGGCTACTAAGTCGTTACGACAAGCTTGCGGTCCCTTGTACGAGGCTGAATTATTAACAAAGCAAAAGGAAATATAACAAACATTTGCAGTGTAACGGTACAATATAGTTCACATGGGACTTGCTAGACAAGTGGTTTATCGCACAGCTCGTTGAATGATTGTAAGCCTGCCTAGTGCACCACGTGTAGACAGCATGACGTTCGATGAGGCCCGCGAGGCGCCGCGCGGCCCGCCCGGGCGGACTCCTCGCGCCCTCATGTGCCATCTCTGACTTCCCGGCTTCGGAGGGCTATCCTCCGACTATCGCCGACTACTCAATTTTAATACGCTTTATTCTTCGAGCGGCTGCATGGGTGTATTTTGTTTTTTCTTTTGCTTTGTTACGTGATAGTCACCACGAACGTGCCGGAGGATCTGTCTCGCCGCGCTTAGAGTACGGAGTGTACTGGGGACTGGTCCGAACGAGATACGTTGCGCGAGCGAGCGCGTGTTGCGCGTAATGTCGCGTCATGTCGCGTGTTGTCGCGTCATGTGGCGCCCGCCGCCTCGGCGACCCGGTGCCGCGTCCCACCCCTCCCACTCGCGATGCATGCCGCACCACGCCTGGCTGTGTTCAGTTGCTCACATCACCGGTAGACACACACTACTTCCTTTTATTTTTATTTCGCTCCGCTACCGGCTACATTTTACGACTCAACGTCACCATAGAGAGCATACCGATCTCAATGTGGACATTGTCGTGCACCACTCGATGGTGTCCGCGTGCGGTCGGACTGCATGTTCGATCGACACCGTGGTCTGTTGCAGGCAATGTTCGCTAGTAGCATTCCCGAAATTATAGAGCTGGTAGGAAGTAGGTCCAAGTACAGTGGCGAGCTGAAGCGTGAACATGGAAAGAGGTATCCGTTTGATAATATAAAGTGGTCGGCGAAAGTGAAGGCGGCTCATCCCGCGCCACGCTCGGAACGAGTCGCCCGAGCTTTCGGCGACCATGTGGAATCATCACCTTATAAGAAAGCTTGCTCAGTGCCGTCAGATGTATTGTGTTATCTACTCGTGTTCACGCGCGAGTCCGTCGGCGGGCGGCGCGCGGCGCCTCGCCCCGGCGCTACGAGCGTGTGTCGTACCGCCGGGGCGAGCGCCGCCGCGCGGCCTGCCGACTCGGCCCGCCCGTGCTCGCGTCTACCAAGCGTCTATACGAATGCCCACCGTTTTTAGTTTAGGTACCGGTCGAACCGATTTCTTTTTAAGTTCTGATCATCGATTAGTTAGCGTATGTATCCTTAGGCTTTGCATGCACCCGGTCACGAGTCCCGTCACGGCTCCCGCCGCTAGCGTAGCTCGGCACGGCACCCAAGTCCCGCACACCCACACACAGCCACAGCCACACGCAGACAGACGACACTCACCGCACACAGCCTCGTGCGCGAGGGGGCGGGCCGGGCGGGCGGGGCGGGGCGGGGCGGGCGCGCGGGGGCGGGCCGGGGGCGCGGCCACTCACCTCACGGTGTTGCTGTGTATCGTAGGCTGTGTTCGCCAGCTGGATCCCCGAGATCACGGAGCTGGCGGCGCAGCGGAACAAATACGGCGGCCGGTACAACAAGGACGTCCGCCGCAGGTACCCTGCTCTCACGCCCCCGCTCCACGCGGCTTCCTGCCTTCCTACCTCTCACGGTTTCGATCTTGGTTGATTGAATGCGGAGTTTGCTAATGAAATTTATTAATCCTTCACTAGAATCGGTCTCTCGGTGCCGTGGCGCATGCTCGAAGAGTTAGCTCCCGGCGGCCGCGCCCCTCTCCCCGAACTAGAGAGACAGGCGCGCGGTCGACCGACGCACTACTACATGCCTTTTTTCGTAAATTTTACTCGAGATACCGTTGAGCTTTTTAATCCTTTCTAACGAGACTAGATCTGGAGAGAGCCGATGTAAAGTTTTGTAATGCTGTCGATGAAGTAGTGTTTGGTTTGTTCGCTTGCACACGATGCCTGTCGCCACGCTGTAGCGCTAGCTCCGGCACTCGCCACAGTCCCGCGACACACAGCCAGTGCCGCGCCGGCCCGCGCCGCCCCGCACCGCCGCGCCCCCAGCGCCGGGGCCGGTCGCCGGCGCGCCGCCCGCGGGCCGCGCGCCGGCGACTCGCCCCCGCTCTCGGTTGAATGAATGTGAACGTCTTGTTTTGTCTGTCGGCGTTTAGGCGATATTTGCCAGTTGTATCCCAGAGATAATTGACTTAATCGGCACTAGACCCAAGTATGGCGGCACCCTCAAGAATGAGCGGGGACGCAGGTGAGCCGCTGTCTTCACTCCGTTCCGTTGAATGTGTTCCGTGTTGTGACATCTATTCTTCCTTTTCCTCTCTTAGCACGCTTCTGTGTTCTCACTTATCTTAGCGGGACGCAAGTCCCGCAAGTTGTCTTTGTTTTTATGAGTCGATATTGATTGTAAATTACCTTTGAATTGATTTGAGTTCAGTTGAATAGTGAACAGCAGATAGTGGCTAGTGTTATCGCTCGTCATTATAGGTATCATGATTATGTTCTGTTAGTAAACGTACGTAAAGTAAAGGAATGTTAACGTAAAGCTTAGTTACGGAGAGTTAAATGTTGAGTGGTACCGTACTGTAGTGCGTTGTTGGAGTTCTGGTGTGCGTTGCGAAGCGAGGCGTCGACAGCTGCTGCCCGAGGGCGGCGGGCCCGCCTGCGCCCGCGCGGCCCCGGGGGGCGCTGTGGACGCGCGCGCACCACCCTGCCTGTCCGCCACCCGCCCCCGCCCCCGCCCCCGCCCCCGCCCCCGCCCCCGCGCCGTCCGCTACCCCGCCCCCCTCCCGCAGTCCGCTCCGCTCCGACTGTACTCCTGCCTGCACGACTTACTGTTACTTGTACTTGTACTCTTAATGTTGACCCTCTTTAATGTTTTTGATCTGTAATGTAATTTTGAATCGACCCCCTCGGTTATTTTAGTGTAATGTATTTTCGTAAATATATTCATAGAGCGTGGCAAGGCTGTGTGCATTGAGGACATTTTTAACGCAAAATTAGTTTAGTTTTATTGAACATACCATTTGACATGATTGACATCATCCTAGCAACGATACACCAATCATTATAAGAAACTTTTGGATTGATTTTGGAAATTGTTTGCAATGTTTATGGATCGTAAAGATACAAAGGTAGACAGATTTAATGTTTATATGAATAAAAATGAAATCAGTTCCTTTGCCACACCTTAGATGAATACTAGTTGCATGATCGTGTAGACATGAGCTGTTTGCATCCCTGGTTTATTTTACTTTCTTATGTTCTGCTCTGTGATGATTTTTCTGATTCTGAACCTTCTTTATGTTTTATTTTAACAACATTAACCACCATCATCATATGGACTGTCGACTGTCACATTTCAACAAACGAAGTGTCCACCATACCGATGTGAACTTATTAAGAATTGCGAATCTGGCTCCGAAACAATATACAATTATATTATTATATACAAACATTATACATCTGTCCAAGTGATTACATATATATCCCAAATACATAAACTGTACTGAGACGCAAGCTTTTACTGTTTATATAGGATTTTTATCTAAACACAGTACAAAAAGCGTAATATCGTAGATGCTTCAGCGTAGAGTACCTAATTGCAATATCAATCAACTCTTATTTAGGGAAACACGCGCCATACTTACACTAATTCACAGTATATATTTATTTATATATAAAGTATGAAGATTACAAAGTAACTAGATCACAATTTGGATATAACTGGACAGATTAAAATATATTTTGCTGTGTCTAGATAAGAATTATATACACACGCGGATTGTTTTGTTGTTTTGCAAACGACGTTCGCTTTTTCAGTCCTTTGAATGAAACATTTTTATAAAATAACAAAACCTTACTAAAAATGTTGCAATAATTAACAAAATACTTACATATTTCATTACAATAAGCAGGTTTTTATTAGATTGCACAGTGTAGGACAGGATGGTGTTTGTGAGACCACTAAATAGTCTGCGTGTTAACATTTAGATATTGAAATCATCACACAAGTATTCTATCCCATGCAATGTTTGCTGTTATTGTTGTATGTCCCCCCTAAAGAGAACACATTATGTCCTGCAAGCGACCTATACTACCCCCTACCCATAGTCGTCGTCTCATTTATTTTATTTTATTTTATTTTTTTAGTGTGGTAGATAGTTACACAAATCCTGAACGAAACTGAGCTTTCTAGAAAATGATCATTTAATTGTGGCTATAACAACATTTTGAATTTCTATTTTTTTTTTAATTGAATCTAATTATTAATATTTAAAAGTAAAGAAAAAACTATTGAAAATTATACTGGCCACAATCTAATGAGCGTATAGTAATTATGAACGTTTTAATTTGCAAAGCACGCCATTGTTTTACAAAAAAAACTTTAACTACGACTTATGTAGTTTCTAAAAGTATATGAATGAATGATTGGCGTAATGAAACAATGGCGTGCTTGATATAAATGTAGCTTCTCTCTTCACGCTTCTATCACTTACTGTTTTGTTTAACCCTGTCGTGACCTTTTTCTTTCGATATTTTATTATGAGTTACTTCCGTCTGGTCCCAGGTGTTAAATAAGACTTCAAATTGCTGTTACTTCTATCTTTTCCTTACCTATAAGATGAGCTTTTTGAAAATTTGCTTCTGAAAAAAAACAAGCCAATGTAAAGTTTTTCCAAGTTTTAACAACACGAAGCTTAAAATTAAATGTCAATTTTGCAATTTTCCAACTTATCAAGCTTTGAGACTTTCTGACAACTCGCTTCTGAAGCTTCTTTCTTTGTTTTTCAAAATGCAAATTAATTTGGTAGATGCACCTTGCGCGTGGCTGTGTGGGCCGGTGGTATAATACACTTGTACGTTTTCAGGCACATAGTGGTCTGTGGACACATAACTTACGAATCAGTGAGCCATTTTTTAAAAGACTTCCTACATGAAGACAGAGAGGATGTGGACGTCGAAGTTGTTTTTTTACACAGGTATGTATCTACACAATAAGATTAATTAACTATTAGAATAATCATACAATACCTAGCAAATGTGACTTAGGAAAATATTCAATACGACGTCAAAAATTAAAATATGATTACTTTTTATTTGATTTCACAAAATAGTTTTTCTAATCATCGTCCATGACAAAGAAAGGATGAGCGATTGATTCGATATTACCTCTTACGCTGATCTTAAAAGTAAAAGATACAGAAGAATATTTTAAAACTAAATTATTTGAAGGGTACCTAAACTTATGACATCGATGAACGCTGGTTTAACGATTCTTTGGCTTGAATTACGTTTTAAAATGTTCTCCTACTTGTCATGTTGCGCAATATCAGAAATAAGTGGTTTATGGAACTACTGACAAAGATAATACGTCTGAAAGTAATTACTGACATCAAAATATATTTTCATGTTAATTGAGATGAGTCGTGATGTGTAATCAAGTAAATAAATAAAAATACTGAACAAGTTATGAAACTCGCTGGCGACACGCACACGTGTGTGTGTGCTGTGTCTGTGGCAGCAGAGCCACGCCCCCCGCGTGGCTGTGTGAGTGCGTGACGTAGCTTGTGGCACTGTCGGGGGCTGGTGTGTCATGTGTGATCGACGACGCTTTCAGAAAAGAGCCCGACCTTGAGCTGGAAGGTCTCCTCAAGCGTCACTACACCACCGTCGAGTTTTTTCAGGGTACAATGATGAATGCCGTCGACCTTGAACGAGTCAAGGTTAGAATACAACCATAGAGCAGGCATTAGATTAACGCACGGCCGTAATTCTCATTGACGCGTCTACGTGAATCAGTACTTTTTTTATTTATTTATATGTGCATAAAACAGAACTCTTTCTTCTGTAAAGATGCTGTTTTCATAGTCACAGTAGGTATTGATCACCTTGGTAACGTTTATCTTGTGATTATTTTGATGCAATCATTGCTTCGCACGGTGCTGCGGGGTCGCCCGCGGTGCCCTCTGCGGCGCGACCCCGCACCACCACACGACTGCGTATTTTGGTACATAGAGTTGCATGGTAAGGCCACGCCAGGCGGCGGACTGTCCGGTAACCATGGCCAGCGGTGTTAACTGAGCGTTCATGACAGGAAACCGCCCGACCTGGAGCTCGAAGGCCTGTTCAAGAGACACTTTACCACTGTGGAATTCTTTCAAGGCACCATTATGAATCCAATCGACCTTCAGAGGGTGAAAGTAAGTAGCAATGCACACACGACAAATAATCAAAATGGGCGTGGTGTCGGTTTGACGATGTAACATATTGTCTAGAGTAGAGCGATGCTCGTTGACTAACCTTTCCGAGACGTCGGCGCGGCGCTCGGTACCCCTCGCCGCTACTGAGCGCCGCCTGCCTGTCGCTGAGTGCTACTGAGTGTTGTCGGCAGCGCGGCGGACCCGGCCCCGACTGTGTCCCGCCGCGCTCAGCCCGCCCACCATATGTCTGATTGGGTGTTGTTGCAATGCTGGCCCGTTTGTCACTTCGATATCGATTTTCTGTACGTTCCGATGGCAATATTGGCATTAATGGCTGCCGAAGAAAGGGTTTCCATTTCAAAATTTAACATTTTATAAGTAGTCGAGTACAGTTATCGATTGTCGATATTGTTGGGTAAGTTGCATGGCTTTTGGAATGATGGCGCTTGTCTGCATGGTAACTTCTTCTTTCAACCCCACCTGCTTCCTATAAAGTGAACACCACCGAGGGGAACTCGTTACATTCAAAACTAGTAAAATTGGCTTATGAAATTCAAAATTTCTCAATAATAAGTAAATGGAGTCGTGGTGCTTATTTTTATACTTCGGCCAAAGATCTGCATGCGCAATCTTCACGCTTTTGTAAACCTCCGCTTGAATTGAAAGTAGAACTAAGTTAAGTAAATATTAGAATAAAGTCTACTAAATTGTTATCTGTCTTTCCTCCTAACAATTGATGTGTAAATTAACTTTTCGGTAACTTAGTGTGTTCACGTTTGATTGGTAAGTGTTGTGATCCTATAAATGTTTATTGCTTAACGCAAATTGAAATCCCCCAAAATTTGCATCGATATTTAAATGACTTGCTTGGATAAAACTAATACAACCCAACATTCTAATCAAGTATATTATCCAGATATCTGTTTAGTTAGTGTACCGATTTGAAACCATCATTGTTGTAAAAATAATTGGAAACTATGTCTCGGGCTGCAGCTTGATTTTAAAAGTGTAAGCGTGTCATGCAGATGGTATAGAAGGGTTCTCTAAAAGCGGTCGTGGACATTTTTAAGTCCAGGTCCAAAAGCAAAGAAATGCTAAACTCAGATGCTTAAAAAAATAATTCACGATCGTTTTTGAAGCCCCTGTTCCACCATCTAAATGCCACGCGCTTACCGACAGAAATCTTTAATACAAGTAAAACCTAGGTACATGAAGCAGATGCGTGTCTGGTGCTAGCCAACAAATACTGCCAGGACCCCGACGCGGAAGACGCCGCTAACATCATGAGAGTAATCTCCATCAAGAACTATTCCGACGACATCAGAGTCATCATCCAGCTGATGCAGTACCATAATAAGGTGAGTTTCACTGACACAAGGACCGACGACCTTCAAAAGCTTGCTGGGGCAAGCTGAAAGACAGGCATTTTACTGTTCATCTTCAATATTCTTAAATACTTTTCCAAAACCACGTATAATGTTCCAGGCCTACCTCCTAAACATTCCATCTTGGGACTGGAAGCAGGGTGACGACGTGATCTGCCTGGCGGAGCTGAAGCTCGGCTTCATCGCGCAGAGCTGCCTGGCGCCTGGCTTCTCCACCATGATGGCCAACCTCTTCGCCATGCGCAGCTTTAAGACGGTCAGCGTTCTTCTTACTACACCGCCTATACTTTGTAAACATTGTTATTAAGTACTTTCAGAGACCGACCGCTCGAGGCCTTGATCCTCGGCCGGGTGATGATTCAAGTCGCTCTCTGAACGTACCACAAGTTCTAACGATACTATGCGGCATTTCCACAGTCACAAGAAATGGCTATATGGACTAATGACTACATGCGAGGTACCGGCATGGAGATGTACACCGAGACACTAAGTTCAACGTTTATTGGGATGCCGTTCAAACAGGCCGCAGAGTAAGTGGGCAAGGAACGAGACGCTTTCAATAACGTGACATGAGACAAAGTCACACACCAAACTTTTTATACTTTCCAAGTGTTTGAGCATTCCATACGGTGATTACAGGACAATCAATACTAACCTACTACGAAACGCATAGCTTATCATTTTAGTGTTTTTGTTCATTTGTTTGCCAGCTTACCGTCTGTGGTTTTGAATAAATATCAATGTTTTTTTTTTCGATTTCATTGTCATAGGTACTGCACTGAATAACGATAGCGGGTAACATCTAAATATAGATGCAAATAATATAGGGTTATGACATACTAACTGTGAATAGTTGTGTATAGCCAGCGAGCATCGAGGAGTGTGGCCCAGGCACGGACGCGATAGCCCTGTCGAGGTGGCTAAGACTAACATGGCACGAGCTTTAGCGTCTCCTATTGGTTGATTGCAGTCCCCCGACACACAAGCTTGGCAGAACGATTACCTGCAGGGTACTGGCTGCGAGATGTACACCGAAACACTGTCGACATCCTTCACGGGAATGAGCTTCCCGCAAGCGAGCGAGTAAGACTCCCCTAGATCCTTGGGCCGCCTGCACCACACCGTAGACACTGTGTGCCAACTTGCTAACCCTAGCTACTGAGTGTGCACTGATTACTGATAACCTAGACACGAGTAGGCTGGATATGTTTAGAACTAAAATGTCTTTCTGATTTTCCAGAATAGATTGTGCATGTTGAATGGGTAATATATTAGACAATTATATCTATAGTGGTATGTATGTAGACTACTGTTCGAGCCGATAGTGAATTGCGTTAGTCATTTAGTGACGGCACCTTTAAAATTATCTAATTTTATCAACTATCTTTTTAATTATGCACACATTTACGTAATAACCTATATTTTAAGTCACTCAGGATACAATTAATTCATTTTACTTTTGTTATTGAAATTCATGGTTCTATAAAATTATTTCAGTGCAGTAAATGAGGAAATTGTAAATATTCTGTCATTGATGTTAATCATTGTCTTGACGCACTTCTTCGTGGGCTTCATTGCACGTGATTCTATTAACTTCACTAAAACTATCATCGTCTTCGAGTGAGTTGTTTAAGGGTTTGGGTACTTCCTGATTGACTGGCTTCCTCCTCCAACTATCGCTTTCTCTGTCGTACACCTTAGCCGCTGAACACAACACACTATGTATAATATGCACTATAGCAACTAGAATATGCATGATAACTTGGCATCTATTGTGTAGGTACGTCGCATAATCGTAGGTATGTATGTATTTGAAATCTGTAGTATTGTTGTAGAACCTAACTTAGATAGAAATGTAGAGTAGAACCGTAGAATCCAAAATAGTTGTCGTCTGTGGCATGTACTTGAATCTTAAAAGGTTTAATGTCCATGTTATTTACGATTAATGTGTGAATACTTTTAAATGTAGACTTACACAAATGGTGAAAAATACTTTGACCAAAAAACGATCAGAAGTTATCGTAGAACAATTTCCAAAGTGAAACAGATTGGAAAATTGTTTTCATTGGGTTGACTTATGCTTATGTATCAACGTTTGCTATTCTTGTAAGTATTATTTTATAGGAATGATCCATATTGGTAAGTTTAAAAGCATGAACAAAAACACCCATCAATCTCAAAAAGAAGAGCCAATAAAAACAGAAAAAAAAAATTCGTTCTAATTTTCGGCACACTTTCGTGTCTCTCTTCTGAACTTAACAAGGATAATTTTATTGAAAACGATTTGTTATAAAAAAATGGTATTTCGGAACTCCGGTACATCATGTCTATCCTCCAGGTTATGCTTCACGAAACTCAAGCTGCTGCTGCTGGCGATCGAGATCAAGGGCGAGGAGGGAGCTGACAGCAAGATATCCATCAACCCACGCAGTGCCAAGATACACGCCAATACACAGGGATTCTTTATTGCACAGTCCGCGGATGAGGTTAAAAGGTAAAAATCATGGGCTTTATTTTCATCTTGAATCGCAAACTAATAGATGCTGGTAGATTGGTATTCTTATCGCCTGGATAGTGCAAGGAAATTAGCTCCTCTTAAACGATAGCATTTTTCCAAAAACAATAATGTTGTCTTCTGGCTGGTGTATTTCAGTCGTTTATTCCTTTCTTCAATCTAATCCTGAGTAGCCGGGAGTAGAGTCAGTTTTATCTTCTTAGTACTTACTACGACTATTATCATTCCAGAGCTTGGTATTATTGCAAGGCCTGCCACGAGGACATCAAAGACGAAACGCTCATCAAGAAGTGCAAATGCAAAAACTGTAAGATCACTGTATTGCTATCATAACTAATACATAACCTAACTTTGCGAAACAATCTGTACAGAATTGACAATCTCTACATACAATACTTTAAGCTAATCTCTTAACTTTGTACTATTCTGTGACATTCTTTCTGGAAATATTAAATGTTGTAATGAACTGTGTCCCGTAACATATATGTGTCACTTACACACGTGTGAGCACAAGGTGTTCACCACACACGTAGGATGTAGGAGGAGCCCTGGCGGCTCCGTCCACACAGACTCGCTCGACCTCACACTGTTTTCTTTCTATTTGTGCGACATTAATGAATATATTGTTCGGCTAAACTTTTAGTGACCGCGCACCAGCGGAAGGTTGGAGCCGACATAGGTAACTTGCACCACACCTAACCTCACAACTTGACGTTTTCCGATATTTATTTTTCGTGTCTATAATTTTGTTGAGTTGCTTTAGTGGTGTTGCGTCCGTACCTCACTGACTGGATCGGCTGCAAGGCATTATCTTGACCCGTGCTCGTTCACACCCTATAATTTAGCGATCATTGTGTATGTCCGCTCGCTCGTGAATGGATTCCGCCACAAGATGCAGCACTCCGACACTTCACCATTTTTCTGCCTTTTGAGATATTACTCGCTCTGTTTCTGTATCAATTGAGAGGATTTAGTGCATCATACAATACCGCTTAACATTCACATACCCAATCAGGACCTGTACATAGTATCACACAGCAGTCACTTGTCAAAATTATACCAGGACACGCAGTGCGGTGCGAATCAACGAGAGTTGAACACATTGCTATGATGCACTTCTGAGCCCAGCACAGACAGTACAATGCATGTAAACATTAATAATATGTAGAACTAAATAATATCGCAAACTGCAAGTGCACCGTCATGTCCCCGAACACCTAGATATAATAATATAAATGAATCCACGAAAGCATGTCTCAGAACGAAAGGAGTGAAGATCTCAAACTGCTGATAAAATTGCCCATCGAGAGTGAGCTTGGAGGACAAAGACTTATGACGACAGTTCCGGCTTGTCTGTGCTAACGACAGTGACTAACCCAGGGAGGAAACTAAACGCAGTCACGATCCATCACATTCATCCACGCTTTTGACAGAATCAAATTCTCCCGCTCCGACATCTAGCATCACTGCACAGAATTTGATTCTACCAAACTCACATAACAGATTAAATCATGAACGTTAGGAGCGTATTGTCAGTGTTTGGATTTTTACAGATGTTGGAATGATGATGATGCAGACTGGGATGGTGAAACAAAGTGTTAATACGTACCGTGCCTGTCTCGACGGTACGGGAACGAAATGACAAATATACCGTATTACCGTACCTTACACACGTATAGTTTGTTTGCATCAACTAACCATTATTGCTATGGACGAATTGGAACTGGGCTACAATATACCTATGCTAATACACGAAAAAACGACACACGCAACTAGTATAGTGCAGCTAGGCTAAGACACTATATTAACTACAGCTCGCTTAATATATACTACAGAATGATATAGGTAGAGATTATAAGAGTAAAACACAGTTCACGGCTGCAACCCCAATAGGAAAAGTGACTTCTTAATTACTATCCAGCTCACACTCAGCGGTGTCTCCTGTAATGATATCTGATAATATTTTCCAAGTCCTTGCCACAGATTCCAGTTTGGGCGGTAGTATTGAGAAGTCAAACATAACTACGTCGTCATCAACTACTTCTTACTCAGAGAGAACTATAGCTTTGCATCTCTGTCTGCATAAGATCTATTATTTGCGTATCTTCTGTAACACCCACAATTTAAAACAGGTTAAAATGGATTGTGTAACAAGTGAGCTAAACGTATTGTTTCTCGGTTCAGTGGCTACGTTCAGGAAGGGCGTACGAGCCGTCCAGATGGTTGGCAGGGCAAGTACGTAACCTCAATGTTAAGATTCAGTGTACATGTCAATGTGATGTTTATACGCGACATGTGGGGCGGGTGACTCCCGGCCACCAATCGCATAGCAAACGTGTCCTGTTTATCATTGTCTTGTCTTAAACGTTTCTATATGTGCATTTATACAGCAGTTAGATGTTTGCCTCTCTATTAGCCGATATTTAAAACATCGAGAGACATAATGTGATGTCGTTTATTTATTTTGGTGTTGTTGTTATTATTATATTATTATATCTCAAAATATTTTTCTAGGAGTATTTTGATCCCTGATTTTCTGCATCGACATAGTCCCTCAGATATTGATGTTGTGAAGTAATAGATTTTACAAGAAGTTAATTTGTAATTTTTTTATGCTTAAAAGTTGAAAAGATGATTTAATGATCCCCTGCATAGGGAACGTTTAGATGCTCCCGCCTCGATAGAACCGCGAGGACTCAGCAGCCGTTAGCTGCTGCGTCCGATCTGCCGAACGATTTGGTATACTCGCCTAACAGTTATCACATCCCCGTAATATTTACGATTCTGTAATTTCATTTGAGCCATCACTTCTTAGTACGCTCGACGCCATTCTAATCACTACATGTTTTCATACCCTCATACCCTTTGCATTAGTCATGGTAATACCTAGGGTTTTATTTTTATTTAATTCAAAATGTGGATCATAATATTATTTATAGCACGTAGAGCTTGTCTAATAGTTAGATACTTTCGTTTTGTGTGTCGTTTGTATTCGTAGCTTTATGTCTGTTGCATGACGTTGTGGTAGGTATGTTATGGTAACTGTAGCAGTAATTAGTTGTGACTAAAACTTTGATTCTTTTTATTAAGTAATTTGATTGTATATCGGTTTCATCTTCAGCTTTCTTTGGAGCTTCTCTCTGAACGTTTACGTACCGTAACATTGTGCTAACTTTTTCAAATCTAACACTTTAGAATCCAATACACCTTTTTATATTAATTTATATGTTCCAATATTTAAAGTGCTAATCGCTTTCAAAATACTTGACAAGATGAAACCGATGATTGTAATATTGAAATGATCTGAGTCAATATGGACAGACCGGCCACACGCTGTACTATATCGCGATGTGCTGTAGGAACTGTATTTACTGAGTGGAGTGGAATGCGAACTTGTGCTGATGTTTTGCAGATGATCACCATCCTCCCCCCACCTTCACGCCGCCAGAGTTGCCCAAGAAGGTCCATGTTCGAGGTACATCTCAGGCTCCGAGCCGAGTGTTTTTTTTTCGTTTTCCTTTTAATCATCGGCCCACTGAACCATTTGACCGGCAATATGCTTCGTCCTAGGTTACCGGAAGGTACCGTGCACCTAGTTGCTTTGTCACGCATTATCTCATAGCGAGCACTGACAACTGGCGGGTTGCCTCTGGGGTTATGCGCTTCTCCGCATGTACCCGGCTGAACCGTAGTTACACGACCCACTGTCGCTCCGCCGAGCGACAGTGCAACTAACAGCCTTACACTAAATTTCACGAAAATTCCCAACTAACAAAATTGTAATGAACACGAATCTAAATCATTTTGTTTTTATGTTACTTTTGCATTCACTATTTCAATGACTAATGAGTCAACGACGATTGAATTGTTTCCATCGTTCTGTGCTTCTTGGTAAACTCTAAAGCGGATGTATTATCATTTGTGGTTTGTACCCTCTGCCGCGCATTGCAAATATTCATGGCATTGCATTTATTTGTCTGAATGATTAAATACTTTTGAAAGAGTTGCCAATTCACGGATAATATTATGATTGTAATGCACATCAAAAAACCACGGCAGCTGCCGTCTTGACTAATTTACAATTTGAATTTTTAAACTTGGAAAATAGTTTGTACTAAATTAATGTTATCCATGATTGGCAGCACTGAATTGTGAATGCTATGTGGGTACCTACATCTATGCTTTTGTTGTAGAATATTGATTAAGAATACCTACATAATAAATGAATAATGTTTTGATTGAACCCAAGTCACTTTAAAATAATGAGATTAAACTTTTTAAATTGAATATTTTAAAAGTACCTGTAAATTTAGATTCCTGTAGATTCCTGTAACCTTTAAGGAAAATTGCAATAACTATTTCAAATCAAAACTCACAAGCTTTGCTGCTTTATACACCTACACTGAGTAACATTTTTGCGTAAATTGTTCTTATTGCCTTCCAGGTGAAATTGCGAGAGAAAGAGGGGAGGATACTAGTTGTAAGTATGAGCAATATTATATTGCGATTCTCCGTCATCGATCAGTGGAATGATTAATTGCAAAGCATTTGCATAGTATCTATCATTTTCTCATTTTGCACCAGGGAGGCAAGGACCTTCACTAAATTGTGAGGTTTTTCCTCCATATTGCCACCTTAGTTCATAACATGGTTTTAAGTTCTGCCTATATGAACCAACCCAACCCACGTCAAAATTTCTCCCAATTTTCAAAGTAATTCGGATATTTAACGCTATTTATTTTTAAATCTATTCTAAACATAAGTTTTGGTAGATTCATTTTTTTTTTTACTTAATTATTTTCATTATTGGGAGATCATGGGTTGGATCGGTTTGTTCGTTTGATTTGTTGGCAAATAAGTACTTGTTTCCGGTACTCAGGTTCGTCGAAGATGAAGGTCCGTGTCACACTGCGCGCACTCTAAACGTTCTACTGCACGTAGCGAGTGCACCGTTATTTTTGTGCGTTCACAAACACATTAAGATGTAGGAAAAATGTTACATTGCATGTCAAAAGCCTTTAACTGTTGTTATATCAATGACCAGACCATATAAGGTAACACACAGCAGAATAGAAAGTTATGTGGGAGAACTTTGGCCAGCAGTGGGACAAGTTGAATAAGCAAACTGTTTTGTAAACGAGACAAGCTAGCAAGAAACTGACTCAAGATTTTTCTTCAGTAATAAATCGCAATCACCGGAACGCAGCGCCGACAACGTTGTTGTCGCCGATGGCGAACCAGCTGATGAATACCACCACCACAAGGCAAGTCAACAAGGTCAAGCCCAACGTCAACAGGGCACCGCCCGATACGTGAGTCTACCACTGACTTATACTTATACCATTTTAATTAATAAATGTTAACGAGTGGTGGTACATGGTGTAGCTTAGAGTACTCGTATATCAGTTGGTGTAAGAACTCATGATAGAATTGCAGAAGTTGAATACTGTTTCAAAATACATTTCTGTCTCTGGGAAACCTTTACTATTTCCTTTCATACACATGAGAATATTAGAGTTGAAGAATCATTTTTCTCTATCTCTTGTCTGCATTTTGATATTTTCTTGAGAAGTACCAAGATTTTCCTTCAGTCATGTATCATCACTCCCAATTAAATAACGCTATAATTGGAGCTTTCTCTGGAGCCAAGCAACACAATCCGTGTATTAATTTTATTTAAGTCTAAATTTTTTTGGTGAAATTCGGCTTCGGAAATTCATTGAAACTGGCCGAAATGAACCCAAAACATGGTCCAACATATAATAAATGACGAATACGATAAATAATGAGTATAAATACATTCCATAAAGTCTCTTCTTCTTTCCCTGATTTCTCTTTCTATCGCGGCTTGTTACTCGAGTAAAACTTTTATTTTAGCACGACGTGCACAAAGCACTCAATTGATATAATACCTGTTTGCACATTTATTTTCCTAAAAAAAGAAACGGAGACGACTCTTTGACCCTGTGTTACAGGAATCCCCAGGATCAAGATACCAATTACCAGGCCTATCACCTTGCCTACGAAGTGAAAAAACTCATGTAATTGAAAATTATTCAGCTAGATCATTTTATTATCAGTAGTTTTGATATCTGCAAAATACTTGAATTCTTTTACACGAGTTAAGTCAGCAATGTGTCAATGTTGCCTACATTGGGTCTGCATTGCACGGTCCTCAGACTCAGCAGTGCAGACAACTGCGCAGACTTTTCTCGATTATGTTCGTAGAGTGTAGTGCTTGCCTCACTAGTCAAATATTTTAGTTCGAATACGTTTAGGAGTTTTTTTTTTTCAATATTGTACCGTGTACTGCACTTGAATCCTGCACGACACACTACTACAGCATGTTTATGCCACTTATGTTTATACACATTTAGTATGTTTGTCTGCGATGCGCATTCTTGTACATACAGTAGTTAGATTATTTTTGTTGTCAGTCCTACCTACAACACAACCAGTCGCTTCAGATTGTAAACTTGTAAAATAACCCTCAGAAATAACTTCATTCTCAAGAATGTTATTTTAAATGAATTCAGTCAAATGTTGTACTGCCCCAGAATCCAGTGTAGTGAACTAGCTATCTTCTGTAGTGGCTATTCTTATTCTTCATGTTCCCCATACCTAGTAACAATTATCTAAGTTTTATCCCTTTAACCTTTAAATTTCCTGTACTAGATTAAATTGAAAACATAAACAAAAACTATAAAATCATCTACATAAACATATTTTGTTCAGACGCGCACTTATATCAATTTGATAGAAACCTTTACTTAAATCTCATATTTGTACAGGCCGACAAGCAGAAGCAGTGGTGGTAATCAGAACAGCAATGGCGTCAGCCTCCCCGCGGGCTTGGCTGACGACCAGTCGAAAGATTTCGACTTCGAAAAGACTGAAATGAAGTACGACTCCACTGGAATGTTCCATTGGAGCCCCGCCAGGAACTTGGAAGATTGTATATTAGTACGTATTTCTTGATGACATCTACTACCAATTAAATAAGGACTATAATCTAAATATTGTTCTCCCTCTTTTATTAACTCTTGTTATTATAATATTTATGCCAATCAAATTATCCAAAGTTCAATCACACCAAACATGACTGTCTCTCTTACAGGACAGGAACCAAGCGGCCATGACAGTTCTGAACGGGCACGTGGTAGTGTGTTTGTTCGCGGACCCGGACTCGCCGCTCATCGGGCTGCGTAACCTGGTGATGCCGCTAAGGGCCTCCAACTTCCACTACCACGAGCTGAAGCACGTGGTCATCGTGGGAAGCGTCGACTATATTAGAAGAGAATGGAAGATGTTGCAGAATCTACCCAAGATTTCTGTTTTGAATGTGAGTCACAGTTTTACTACAAGTCGGAGTTTTGTGATCTTCCTCTTGTTTCATAATTATTCAATATCTCCTTTTTATTTTCTAATCAACGGTTTTGTTCCTCAGGGTTCACCGCTAAGCCGGGCCGACTTGCGTGCAGTTAATGTGAACTTGTGTGACATGTGCTGCATCCTATCAGCGAAGGTGCCATCCAACGATGATCCAACGCTGGCAGACAAGGAAGCTATCTTGGCTTCGTTGAACATCAAGGCTATGACGTTCGACGACACGATAGGGGTACTGAGTGCGGGCGTGGGGACGAACGGGAGCAGCGCGGCGCCGCCGCCGCCCGGCCAACCGCCGGCGCCCGTGCTGCTGCAGAGACGGGGCTCCGTGTATGGTGCCAATGTGCCTATGATTACTGGTAATTGTGGCTTCTTATGACTTCTTATGTGTCTGTCGAATATGATCCCTTTTTATACATGCAAATCATGCTAAGCAATCTTGTCTTCTCACGAGGAATAATAAAGAAACCATGCTAACTTTTAGTCTTGTATTTCAGCCACTTCTAGTTCAGCATCTTCCACTTGTTTATCGCCAATTAACAAAGCTATAGTCTCAACATCTTGTATCTCCGCCTCACAGAGTTAGTGAACGACAGTAACGTGCAGTTCCTGGACCAAGACGACGATGACGACCCGGACACGGAGCTGTACCTGACGCAGCCCTTCGCGTGCGGAACCGCCTTCGCCGTCAGCGTGCTCGACTCACTTATGTCCACGGTATGTATCACTACCTACACCCATTATAATCCATTGTTTACCAGGTTCGTTCAAGAGTTCCACAAATGGGGTCCTCCGGTACAACTTCTGCAGATGCCCGATTCTTGTTGGTTGCGGCTACTATCGCTTTTGTATCGGTTCTATGATAAGTATATAAACTTTTTCTAGTTTGAAATGAACATTGATGTGTTGTAGCTATGGCTTTTCTGTACCCTGCGCCAGTCTACTCGTCCTGATCCTTCGAAGAGACTAATACTGTTTTGATAATGTTACAGACTTATTTCAACCAAAATGCCTTAACGCTGATCCGCTCGCTGATCACGGGCGGTGCGACGCCTGAGCTGGAGTTAATCCTGGCTGAGGGAGCCGGCCTGCGGGGCGGGTACTCCACGCCAGAGAGCTTAGCTAATAGGTAACTTAATCACAGCCTATCTGATCACTGTCTACCTTACTGGCCAAGGTCGGGTTTGACTAAACAGTATTTGTTTCTAGGGACCGGTGTAGAGTAGGTCAGATCTCGTTGTACGACGGTCCGCTGGCGCAGTTCGGTGAGGCCGGCAAGTACGGCGACCTGTTCGTGGCCGCGCTCAGCACCTACGGCATGCTGTGCATCGGCCTCTACCGGTTCCGGGACACGTCCTCCTCGTGTGATGCCAGCAGCAAGCGATACGTCATCACCAACCCGCCTGATGACTTCTCACTGTTGCCTACCGACCAGGTTAATATAGTTGATATAATCCAAGAATTAGCACCAAAGCCTTTTGATGTTTCGAGATTTTTAAACATATTTTCTCGACATTCAGTACACTTAAGAGATCTCCAAAGATCATGATTTTTACTGAGTTTATATCAGTTCTAGCTTTTTATATGATGTTGTGCAGGTGTTCGTGCTGATGCAGTTCGACCCGGGAGTGGAGTACCGCTCGTCGCGGCGCGCGGCGGCGGGCGCGGGCGGCAAGGACGACGCCTCCTGACTATT
Organism: Caradrina clavipalpis; assembly: GCA_932526535.1. Taxonomy (NCBI): domain Eukaryota; kingdom Metazoa; phylum Arthropoda; class Insecta; order Lepidoptera; family Noctuidae; genus Caradrina; species Caradrina clavipalpis. Next base: position 3,218,822 of record OW052096.1, read on the forward strand.
GCTGTGCAGCGCCCTCACGGACGGGCCCTACTCCTACATCTAGGCTGTAGGCCCCCACTCCGACAATCCTGCTCCACCCCGCCCGCCACCCGGGACGCGCACGCCGCGCCGCGCCGCGCCCGCGTGACGTGACGCGGCGCGGCGTGCGGCACATCCGTCCCCGACTTAACCCCGAAGCATCACTCCCGCAATCTTAACCTCGACACTCGGGTAACGTCCACGTATTTTCTAGATTTTGTCCCGACTTATTTAACCAAATGGGAGTGCTGCTACCTCCAATTTATTTTAATTTTGTCAACAGTATATGTTAGTATTATAAGTTGAACACTTCCTGCACAGCAATCTACACTCCTCAAACGCACTCTTGTATAGACTAGCATTTGTTTGTTTAGCTGTATCTATTTACTAAAAACAATAATATAACGTAAACTTAAAATTATAAACACATCGATGTAGTCTCCTATAGCGACTGCTGACGCAGTGCATAGCACCTCCATCAGTTCAGAACAATAACTGGATATTAATAAGTCACGAGTAAAGCAGCCTATAGGAGCGATGACAGAGGATAGTTCTAATACAAGCTGTTAACAATACAGACTTTATAGAAAGCGCTTTAAGAATATAGAAAAGCTTTCGGTGTCTAGGATAAACGATTAGGCGGAGTTCAGTAAAACGCTGTTGTTAACGAGTATATAAATTTTAAAAGTTCGAACGTAATTTAAGGCAACAGTAGAGAGTTGGAAATTGAAATGTTATGGCACAGCACACCAGATGTATTTGTCTGGGTATACCAGTAGTAAACCGCTGATATCAGGACTTTTCATGGGGTCGTTGCTTATAAACAACATGGGCTCCCAATCTGTTGCAGACCAACCGCGGGAGCGGGTGATTTACAACAGATCGCATTCTGAGAGACGTCAGGTATACGAAGCTGCAGCGACCTCTAAAGTACTGACTACAACGGTAGACACTGCACCTTTGACTCACAATCGAAGTTGACACAATAAAAAATATCGACTTTCAATTGAAGTAATTTTAACTGAAATGATGCGGTGGTGGTTTAGATATAGGCTTTGGTGTTGGGGATAACATACACACATGCATACCTACACATTATCGGCTGAGTCCTGACACACCTCTTTATCTTCCTGCAATAGTAGGCTTGGCAAGTATCCCATACAGTGAGCCTAACCATTGAGGAGCTACGATTGGATCAGAACGGGTGAATATTGATGACTGGTTTTTAAATACAAAATAAAAGAACCATTGTTGTAATACTAAATATTTATCAAATATTCGTCCTTATAACTTGTGACAGTTTTTTTCAACAAACTGTAAACGATTTCTTATAAAGGACAGTTTCTCTCCTGTCTTTTTTAAATTAAATTCTTCTTCTATTTTATCTAAGGTCTCTTCAATTATTTGTAAGCAATGCTCAATGAAAGGAACCTTTTGAACTTTTAATTGCATGTTGGTTTCACGTGTAAATGGACATAACGTAGGTGTAGGCTATCGCTTTTCTTAGAATATCCATTCCTTATTCTGTAGTTTTTTTCTGTCACGTTTCACGTAATTAAGTGCTATTTTTAAAGCTGATATATAGACATATTATAAGCATTGAAGGGTTATTCGTCGACTGATTGTTAAGCACATCATATCATCATCGATACTTTGTGATTGTACGAAGTTATTTTAGTCATATTTTTTTAAGTTTTTAGATGTTTAATTTTCTTTTTATGGGTTCACATTGAATTCATCATTTAGTTTTAAGACACTCTGCCATAGTCAAACTGCACGTATGGTAGTAGTCTGCATACAGTTCCATTGCTCATTGTTTATCCTCTTTTTTATTAAATCTTTATATTCCTAAGGTTAGACTAGTTGAATATTTTTATGCAGAATTGAATAAATATTCTTTCCAGAAACTTAAGAGAGAAGGACACTTACTTATTTGACGCGTTATTACATCTTGAAATCTGCATGAAAGTATGTTCAACTGTTACAAGAACATAGTAACTACAAGCCTCACCTTATAGTACCACGTTTTTGTTTTATTTTTTTTATTTTAATAAAGTTATATTATGCTATATTTTTTCTTTTTGTTTTCTTTTTATTTTTTTCCTGGTATTCGGCGGGGGGATTGTCAAAGTGGACGTGATACATGGCGCTGCACATGAAATACCAATGAACTGAAATAATTTATAAATAAAACTACGAAACGATGCCATTGCGAGATTCGTTCAAATTCGAAGATGGTTTTTGTTTGCGAGGGACACCGAGTGCGAAGTGTAATTTTGCTGTAAATGTGTGATATTATTTTCGAATCGTTGTTAAAATAGATAGGCTTCTGAAGCCTGCAATGTATTTAGTGTTAACTCCGGGTGCTTTGACGATTGTGGACTCTCATAGTTTACTATGTTGATTGTATTAGATAAGACGCTCCAGCCGGCTGCACGCACCTCGCGCTCACCACCCACTGACAAGCATTCGGCAGTGCAGCTGGCTCGAGATCCTTTTTTTAGAATTTATTAGGCATTAGTTAACATTGCCTCACCAATTAGAATCATTACAGAACGTCGAATAGTAACTAATACAACGTAATGCAATAATTATTACTTAAAATACAAGATGTTTGATGAATATATAAAGTACGAGTACCCCACGGAGCCAGCTACGCGTCGCACGCACGCAACAGCACCACATTCATTATATTAATACCTAATAATTAAAAATACCTCAATTTTACTGATAGTAAGTCTTTGAAAGTATTTAAAGTTTGATCAAACATCCTGTACATAGATATCTTTATCACAATCATATAGATATCATTCATTCGAATAGAATAGGCAAAACCGGCCTTAATTACAAATACATAGGTTAATGTGTAAAGTTTCACGAATATTCGAATGTGTGCTCTTGTCCTGAATATCCGAGATTGTGTCTTCGTGAATATTCCAAAGTATGCGCTCTACGAATATTCGAATATGTGTGTGAAGTCCTGAGTACTCAACCTGGTCATTTCAGTCCAACAGCGGACACAGCATAGCTACCCTAGTTCGTAAAGGAATTGAATGCAAACATACTGCCATATTTTTGTAAAGTCAATAAATTATCCATAGAGCAAAAGTACCCGAACGAAAAAGTACAAAAAATGAGCCTATGTATATGAACGAACATTCCTGCGACATTAATTTAATGGTTAAAATATAAAGTGTATTAATAATACTCTGAAGTACAAAACGTACTTTATTAGCACTCTCGTATCTGTGCTAGAGAAAGGAACACAACCTTCCCTATGCAAGAGGCTAACTAAATAAAATCAATTATAATATAACACATAAAACCACCAGGAGCAAAAAAATTGTAAAGTTATGAGATGGTTGTGCACGATAGATTATTATTTATGTAATTAAAACTAATCGGTCTGTCCAAATATTAAATTAAAATGATCATATTGGCTTATTCGGCCGAGTCGGCATCGCCAATATGTCTGTAGGGGGCGAGTCGGGCGACGGCATCGGGGCGACTTACTGACCACCGCACACAGCCGAGTATAGTGGGTTAGTTGTAATTTGAGCTTGATATATCGGTAAGTAGTGACCTATGCATGGAGCCCTAGCCAAACTAGGTACCTAATATTTAGAGTACCGCCGCGAGCTGCATTCGACACTCAATTTTTAAAGTTTTTAGCTAGAATGTTGTAAATAGTCAAATGTAATTTTGTATGTTACATAAGAATTTTTCAATATACGTCTCCTTTGCATTAAAATAGAAGGCTACGGTTACATTAAAAAAGTTTATATTCAAATACTATCGTGTGTAGTTTGTTGTGAATTAGGCTTCGATGTCACTGTATGCTAGTTAGGTATAGAGTTCGGACGTCTCATTGTAAAAATGTAAAATACACGCTATTGATTTGGGATTAAATATGAATGTTAAATAAGTATTAATATTAAATGACGATTTTTCCTTTAATATTTTTATACAGCATTACAATATATTTATCGCAATTAAAAGTTTATAGAGGTGGGTCAGTGTGCAATTTAAAAAATAAAAATAGTGTTTAAAATTGTATAATCGCCTTAACGAGAGAGAATATAGCTGAGTCCTTCTGCGTGTGTTTGCTTGACGTCTAATGTTACCATTATTGTTTATGTGCAATGTGTATGTACCGTGTGCATGTTCATGACGAAACTTGTTGCTAGGTGATACTAACGGCCAGTATATCGTAGGGCGGCGCGCGGACGAACGCGCGCTCGCCAAACGATCCTGTTATATTCTAAACGCGACTTTAAGTTATCAAGACACAGAAGTAAATTAAAATATCACATTGTTTGACGAAGCAGGATTTATTGAACGTAAGCGGATGTAACTTATGAAAATAAATTAATTATGAAACGTTGGATGTTGGCGCAAATATTTTAATTTGCTTCTGTCATCTATTTATCACACAAATTGTCACCGTTCATTTACTTTACGTATTTTTTTTATTAGATAATAAAGCAATTTATATAAAAAATCAGATTTATACGACAATTTGATGTGCGCAAGTATTTAGTGGTGGTGATCTAATCGTCTTAGCTCTTCGGATTAGAATAAAATGTATGGGATCTCGACAAATGGCACGAAAACAACATTTCTTAAATTGTAATTAAAGTATAACTTTGCAAAGCATGTGTCCACCGAAGGGTAGATGGATACCAGTTGGAAAAGTATTAATTGGCTCCACTGCAACCTAACCTAATATAAAAGTTTATAAAATAATACATCATCAGATGTAGATGTCTTTTGTTTTGAATCCTTTTGGTAAGCCGAAAATAAATGGCTCTAAAAAGCCTTCATACCTATGTCTCCCTCAAAGCAGCATTGCTGTGTTGCGGTGTGAAGGGTGAGGGTGCCAGCTACTGGCACATGAGATATTTCAGCTTTCTCCGAGATGGCAACGCATTTGTGAGGGTCCTGGTATTACATATTACGTGACCACTTAACATGACGCGCGCCACGGCCATTAGCTGACTTGCCCTCCAGAAACATAAAAAGGAAGCTCACTTTGTGAAATGGCATGTTAAATACGGTATACAAAACACGTAGGAAAATTATTAAAAATCAAATTTACTACTTTCATTCAAGTTTAATACATAATGCGGATGAGTATTCCATCACCTTAAACCAGTGGGCACATGCTTCGGCAACACGAAGCGAGATGAAGGTTATTTAGATATTTCCGCCCCTGAAATTTCTCTCTACGATTCAACGATATCTTAAAATCTACGAAATCACTTACTAGATCGATAATTATACAAGAAAACACTAACTAAAAAAATGCCTACTAAGCATACTTAGTGAATCCATGTTCTGTGTGCATAAAATTCTAGAATTAACAACATTGTTGACTATTGCTAATAGCTTGAGGTTGTTATCGTTTTTAGAACGGACAAGGTGAATTTTTCATGTATTATATATACGTATATATATATCTTACGCTCTATAACGAATGTTCGCTAGACCCTTTTTGTAAGCTGACGCCATCTAACGTGTTGTTACACTAGTCCTCTCTTATTAAAGTAGTATCAATATATTAATGATGGCTGTGAGATAAAATATTGTAACAATTTAAATTTATATTGTGTAAATGAAGAAGATATAAAATAGCAACATAACTGAACGCTCTATCGCAACGAGTCTGGTCTCAAACTATGGGTTTCTCTGTCCTATTATCAGATTGGTTTTCGTTTAAACCTTTGTTTGTGCATACGGTTTGAATTGGAACCAAATGTTATTGACCCCTGATAATCGGGCCTGTATTATTTTGGCACTGTATAATCATGCATGATATAGTTACTATGCAAGTATAGTATGGTAGATCTTTATTTTCAAGTTTATAGTCTTATGGTAAGTATAAACCATACAGTTACTTATGCATAAATATTGCTTTTTTATTATTAGACTAACAAATTGAACATAACAAACATAACAGATTCAGAACAATTATCAAATGTCCATAATTACTATTACATGCATTCTACACAGTGCCAAAACAAACCAAAAGTTTTGTTCATTTTGGCGCTAAATACGCCTCGATACAACGGGTTGCCAAATTAAGAAAATTCTGAAAACGATCATAATATTTAAGGTAAAAAATTCGAGTAAAAAATTAATAATAAATCGGTGTTTGGAAATGATCGAATAATTCAAAATTAATAAAAAAATACGCTATCCATTGGTTTTAAATGCATTCTAATGGCAACCCAAAATTCAAGCTCACAGCTTTCTCCGCAGTTGCTCAAATTCTCAGCATAATAACCCCATGTTTCACCGCTTCTAGTTAACCATTTACAAACCACCATATGACATATGATGTTACATATCCCATGCACTCGGACGACATTTTGTGCACCTACCTAAACAAAATGGCGCCCACCACGGGCTATGTAATATTATCAGACTGTTCGAAATATATCACACCACGAAAACAAATTATTTAATATTGTTGATGTTGATTGTTAATAAAATGCAAATAATGTAAATATCAAAATAAATTCTGTATTTGTATTTGAAAAATTAGTTTTACTGATGTCCCTGATATTTTTCACCTGTGTTATCCGAGTTTAGTTACCAACAGCGAGCATCAGCTTTCATTGAACTGGTTCAAATAAATCTATACTAATATTATAAAGAGGAAAGATTTGTTTGTTTGTTTGTATCGAATAGGCTCCGAAACTACTGGACCGATTTTAACCTTTTTTTAAACCAATAAATAACTACATCATTCCTGAGTAACATAGGCTATATAACATCACGCTACGACCTACGGAAGCGGAGCAGTAACCAGAGACCAACGCGGGTGAAATAAGCTACGTGAACGAAGTCGCGGGCAGTTCACTAGTACCTAATAAATACTTGGATCTCAAATATGCCGAGTTAGAAAATCGCCCATTTTTTTTCAAAAACACCAATCTAGATAAAAGGACAAGGTAAGTACATCAAAACACAAGGTACTTTGTAGAGAAAATATATATTCATAATGTGGCATAGCATTCAATCTCAAGTTCTACCAACGAAATATTTATGTACACTCGAAAAATAGTGCATCACAAACAAGAATTAATCACAAACACATTTTATATCATCTAAAGACAAGTAAAAAGACTAGAAAGTAATAATAAACTAAGTACAACCTCCTACTTACATCACCAGTGAGATAATTATACAAAAATAGTGAACTTTGTATGTACAATATTTGGTGACTATATGTGGTTTCATCAACATTTCCATACATTTTATCAACCTCTAAATTAATAATACACATACCTGAATGACATAAGTATGGCGTAACATAAATTGTGCATTTATTAACATTACAATCCAAGAGTTTTGTCATCTCAGCGTCACATCGAAATGTCGACCTTATGAAACAGAGATAAGGTTCATTTCAGTGCATGCAAAAGTACAAAATAACAACTGGTAGATTTATAGGCGAAATTCGTAGAGATGAAGTGCTGAGATAATCTTTTTTCCTCCACAACATTATAGCGTAAGGATAAGTGAAAACGAATGAATGATCTTCAATGTTGAAAACATACTATGACATACTATAACTTCCTAAATGCCACTGCAAACTCCAATAAAATAAAATGAATGATATTAATGGAACGAATGAAATTAATAATTATAATAACTAAATATTCTTTGTCTTTGGTACAGAAATCTAGTCTTTAACATGCTAACAGCATGCATTGCTGAGATTCAAACACCCCATAATTATATTGTTTATGCAAAATAATCAGAATTTCGTACGAGAGATTTAAAAAAGATTCAATTGTGTTTCACTCTGTCCAACTGGAACATAGCTCTAGGAATAGACTTTCTAGTTTTAACATTATGTTTTTTAGCTGAGCCAATCGAAACTTTTTTCTTTTCTTCCTCTAAAAGCAGAGGTGGCAAAGAAACCTTTCTAATATTATAGTGAGATGAAATACCGTTGGGCAGCCTTGTGACGTCACTCTGTGGTATATCCGGCGTGCTTATAGGTTCTAATCTTGCCAAATCTCTATGCCTTGCAGTTACAACTCTACTATTCATCAATACGTTTCTTTCCGACGCGCTCAAAGCCATGTTCCCGTAATTTCTAGTATCCAAAGAAACAAAAGACTTAGCACTATTTCTATCACAATTTAATGATGAATCTGGTCTGAGGTTCCTCATCCAGCGAGAGGATTGTAACTCAGACCTCAGAATGGATGGATTGTGTCTCTTTCTATAGGGACTGTGAATGTGTATTGGTGTGATTTGTAGGAGGGAGCAGAACGCATCGGGTAAGTCTGATTCGTCATTATACATTGGGTAGAAGGATACCTTTTCTCGGGACAGCCTGTGCTCGGCCAGGTCGTCGGTGACGGAGACGCGCGGCGAGTTCTGCGGCGTGACGTCAGTGCTGCTCTGCGAGAGCCGCTCCTCGCTCTCACTGAACTCTTCGTAGTCGCTGTAGTGCATCGCGATGACCTCGTCGTGTTCCATCTGTTGCTTATACGACAAACGTTTTTCGGGCAATTGTATCCCTTTACCGATGATTCTGAAAATCGATAGTTTGTATTTATGTCTTGAAGGTCATACCCGTTATTAGTTAAATGTCGTGCCATGGTAAAAGTGTCACGGACGATTGCTTTTAATTTGAATGACAGGACGTGAAATACAATTGAGGTACCTTTGATAATACTAGTGGTTCTTTAATGGCCAAAATTGGACCTTTTTTTATTTTAGCTTTCTACACTACGGTACCTACCTCTCTTTATAAACATTAACTATGCAAAATTTCAGACTCCGTTTGCGCAATGTGCTTAGAAGGGAGCACGAAATTGTCTCTTCACGTATTAGCATGTGTTTCACAATATTTTTTCACAGAATATAAAATAAAACAAATGACAACTTTTTTTCTAATTTCAAAAGCCCTCTAAAACCGCTTAAATATACAAAATACACAGAAAGCAGGGGAGGTACTGTTTGATCTCAACGGGTCAAAGGTACAACAACTACTATTAATAATCGCCAACCGACTCCATGTTTAAAAGGAATGAATAGTTGAAAATGTATGCTAAGTCTGAATTATTTTCGTCCAAATTGCAGCCTTGGCCACATTACTCGTAACAACTGTGACCTATAATTTCCAAAATATGTAAAATACGAGAATGATCGTCACATTTTTAATATTACAGTACGTTTAGGTATTTATATAGTGAGGCTTGGGTCAGTATGCCTCGTGTAAGACGAATGAGTACGCGGTACTCAACGCCTTGACCTAATGAACTCCAGTAAAAAACTGTGGCTACCTACAGCACGTGGGAAATATGAAGCTGGGATGTATTGATCGAAAAGTAGAAACAAATGCTAAACTACTAAAACTATGAATTATAAATGTGTCAAATAAATTTCTGTTTTTTCATGTAACGTTATGGAAATCAATATTTTTTGACAAACAGCAATTAATTAGTTAGGTAAAGGTAACCAGAAAAGTCGATGAACAATGAACAAGCTACTTTTGATCATTCATCGACACACAATATAGTGACCACGACCAGTTACAAATATTGGTAAACGACGACAAATTCACTGAATACGCTTATACAGCAAATAGGGACAATATTGTATACTTAAGGGGAATATCTTGTGGAGTTACGCAGGGGACGATTCTTTGCCCACTCTTGCGAAACCTTGCAAACGATGTTCGTCTGATTAATACTTTTATCACTGCAAAGCTATCGTCATTGGCAGCTCAAAGTTCATGCTAGCATGGAGAAGAAGTCTTCCTCACCTGAGTTGTGGATGCAGCTGCCTCCACTGTTTACACTCATCGAGTATGTTCTGTCGAGTGCACTTCTCTCCATCCTCATTGTATAGGGTCCTCTCAATGCGTTCCCACTCTGCCGCTAGCGTCTTAGTGGCTTCAGCTGTGTTCCGGCGCAGCGCAGACCCTGAACTACTGTCACTTTCCTCACTGTGGAAGTCTGGAGTACCTGAAAGATTATGTTATATTTACATACTACTGCCTGCCTCGTTAGCCTAGTGGACCTAAGCGCGACTGCTACGCTAGAGGTCTTGGGTTCGATTTCCAGGTCGAGCAAAGTGTTATTGGGTTTTTCAAATGGAATTCTCAGTAGCAGCTCGGAGTTACGATTAACATACATACATACGCCTGTATTCCCCGAAGGGTTACGCAGAGGTGTGCCCGGTTAATGGCAAGAGGCTCGCCCCCTATTACCTGGGGCCTAAAACATACCGGCGAACTGTGGGTGTACATTGGTTCACCTTTGCTTACGCTTCGGGGCATGCAGGCGTGATGATGGTATGTTAAAATTTTCTCACTTTCCTACGCTTTTTGCTCACTATGCAGTCGCCATTAGTGTAGCTGTGTATCAGCTAAAGAATTTTTGTATATCTCAGTGATTCTCCTCAACTAATTTGTGTAGTGTAATGTCAGAAAGGCCTCAAATCTACCTAGCTGTTACCTTGAAGGCCAAAATTGCTGGTGGTAATAGTGGTGGTATACCAAATATCTGGTCAGTACACAATTTAGATGGTTCAATCAATCTAGAGTACCTATGGATGTCGGTCCAGGACAGCATGAGATCTTTTATGAATTGTCTAGAATTAGCCCTGTGTCATGGAAATTGGAAAAATATGAAATTGTCAGGATTTTTTAAATAAAAAGTGGAAAATAGAAAATTTATTGAGCAGTTACTTCACAAAAAGTAATCATAAATTATTGAAAGTAAATTAAGTTAAATTCAGTCTCCTCTACCTTATACTACATTTAGCTAAAATATACAAAATGTCAGGATAAAACTTATTTGTTTGTTTTTATGTTTATAATGAATAGGCTCCGAAACTACTGGACCGATTTTAACCATGTTTCACCAATAGATAGCTACATTTCCTGAGTAATATAGGCTATAACATCATGCTACAACCCCCTGGAACCTAACACTAACCAAAGTCGTAACTTATGGCTGGTGAAATAAGACACACAGACGAAGTCGCGGGCAGTCTGCTAGTACTAAATACTAGACTACAATTGTGGGCTCAACCGTTACATTTGGAAGATATTGATTATTCATAATTATAGTTTTACTTCAACATAAAATGGCCTCTTTAATGTGTGTGTGTGTGTATCCAAGGTCACAATTAGTGCTTACACTAAATATTCAATTTTTTTTCTAATGATTTTAAATTTCTTAGTTTGTTGAAAGTTTTATATGGCATTGACTTGTAATGTCAAATTTAAATAAATAAATGCCTCTTGTCAATAAAACAATAACAAAGAAAGATTTAGCTATTTAACTTTACTGCAATACTGTTAATAATAAATATAGCTTGGCCCAATATTAGGACTAAGGAAAATTAGTAGTACTGCCTCTTAGCCCAGTGATAGAGGTCCTGGTTTCGATTCCCAGGTCGAGCAATAAGTGTTATTGGGTTTTTCTATGAATTTCTCAGTAGCAGCTCGGAGTTTGGATTTGTGCCCGGTTAATGGCAATAGGCTCGCCCCCTATTACATGGGACCTAAATATACCGGCGAACTGCGAGTGAACATTCTGGCACACCTCTGCCTAACCCTTCAGGGAATACAGGCGTGATGGTATTTTTTTACTATTGAACATATTGTTTTTTTTTTTAATTGAAAATGAAAGTGAAAAGGAAGTTTAAAATTAAACTGGAGAAAATTTTCTAAGTCCTCGTTTCATAGCGCCCCTAAGGCTACACTCCAACCGAAATAGATCGTAAATATGATGTTTACCTGTCTCACTTTCCGAGAAAAAGTCCGAAAAAGGAGTCCCGGCCCTTTCCAAACTGTTTACCATGTAAGGCTGGACCTCAAATGAATAATTTAAGTTCCGATTCACAAAATTACTCGTGTTCGCTGACAAAGGCGGTAGCTCCTGAGCAGAACGGTAACCGAACTTCTGCTGATTAATATTTGGCAAACAATCGATTAGTTTACTTATATTTTTCTCCCGTGCCGATAAATAGTTTCGCGCAGACATAATCAAAACGAATTCAAGTCGGTTATGTTTTCTAAGCCCATATCTGTTGTTCTTTACTATACAACTTTAAATTTCCGTTACTCTCATTTCATTTGTCGAATAATTTATTGAAACCATTACATATTTTTTGTTTGGATATAAATAAATCAAATCAACACAACCACAACAGAAGAAAAATTGGAAATGTCAGTCTCTAAATGTCATCAATCGACAATCAAGTGACAATTGACACTAGTGACAGTAATGTGCGCATAGTTTAAGTTCATAGAAAAACTAATTTAAATAAATGAGATGAATCTCGTTTACCTATTTTTATTCAAATCAACACACAGGTTTGTTGATTAAGTAGACTGCTAAGACTGGCGTTTTCAATACGAAATTCTGTAACGACTATTACCTAGCTGGTGGTCACTGGATCTAAACCTTTAGTTTTATTTGCGCTGTTGCATTTTTTTCCTTTTGTAGGTATATAGATATAGAATCTCTGTATCACTTTCTTGTGGAACAAAGAGTATAGAAGTCACAAACTTGGGATTATGTATTACTGAATAAAATTCTGGATACAAGATGAATTACGTTAAAAGGAAAACACTATTGAGTATTTTCGACATTTACGTGTTATTTTTTATGCACAAACCAAAATCTAGCAAAAGATATTTTAATACACAACAAACAGACATAAAAACAGTGTTTCAATCGACTGGCAGTTTAGAGTACAATGGTTTGATGGCTTGTTTTGCTTGTCTGGCCGAAAAGATGACGCAAAACCACTTCTATTAAAATCAACGCAATTTATGAACGCATTTATTCGGTTTCCGTTTGCGCTGTCAGCTGGTCGGCTCATCGACTGTCAGTGTCAGTGAGTTCTGTCATAGCAAAATCGATCGGTGTGTAGTGTGAAGTTCTGGCAATATTTAGGAATAAAATATAACAAAGGCTGAAAATGTCTAAAGTTACTACAAATACTGGTGATAATACTCAAGATGAGGTAAATATTAATGACCGGTTTATCTCACATACTATTTGGATTTTCCACGTTTGCCGCCTTTATCTGTCGTATCGATAATCGTTTATCAAAAGTATGTTTTGTTGTAAAGGATTTGATATTTTGCATATTTTTTTACTAGATCTAATAGTACTTGATAAGTCGTTTATTGTGGTCATAACGGTGTGTAATAATTAATTAAAATGACGCAATGCGCCAAACTGCGAGGTGATGACTGTGCTACTTATATTTTTATTAATAGCTGAATGTGTGGGATGTTTAAAATCGTTTTTTGTATAAAAAGATACCCTAAACATGGGATGAATGTCAACTAACTTCAGCATAAAAATCTGAAACGCTAAACAAGGCTGCTAATTAGGTTTAAAATTCAGGCTCTTATGTTTAGGTGTATTTTTCTAAATAATTTAATTTATAAATTCCAATTTTATATTTATACCGAAATCTAGTTATAATATTCTAAGAAACTATGGAATAAAAAAATACGATTATTTTGTTAATTATTTTAATACATTTTTAAACTTGGGACATAATAGAAAACATTATTTTAATACATTTGTAAACTTGGGACATAATAGAAAACATTATTCTAAGATATATTATAAATAAATCGATATTTATCTCTACCCTCCATTATCTGCAAATACGTAATAAAAAAATCCCACATAATTATGATAAAATAAAAATGCAGTTAAAATAAGATAAAATTAATTCCAGAAAATCTTGATGCCATACACATACATCCAGCAAGTACCAGGGAAGCAGATAAGGCAGAAGCTTGCGTCTGCCTTCAACTACTGGCTCAAGATCTCTGATGAGAAGCTGCGAGCCGTTGGAGAGATCGTGCAGATGCTGCACAACTCTAGCTTGCTGTAAGTTATAATGCTCAATTTTTTTCCATATCATTCTTTGGGACAGGTGGGTGAACTTCTGTAGGCAGCTGGCAGACCCGTTGGTCAAATAATATTGTGATGGTGTTTTCAGCACCTTCCAAAAAACAACATTTGACAGTTCATCTTCTTTAAATACATAATAAAAAAGTGTTTGTATGAGTATGTTTATATCAACAAAACTCGGAAAGTAGTCAATTGAGTAATTTGAATTTTTTACAAAATATTGCATTTTTAACAGAAGAGTGTTGATCTATTTTTGTTATTCATCAGACTGAGTTGTTTCGAACTTTCGTAATAAATTTTGTTCCTTTTTAATTTAATATCTTTTCAATATTGTGTATTGAGAAGCATAAAATAAAATGTTCAAACCAGCTACAAAACTGAGCTAAGCTAAGCAAAGTGAAATACTTATTTACCAAACACTTCCCACATGCTCTTATATTCAAATAATAAAATGCAATGATATGCAGTTGTTCCATGTAAAACACTGGTATTCAGCTGCATCCGGTTAGACTGATAGCTGACCCCAACATAGTTGGGAAAAGACTAGGCAGATGATAAAATGCATTTTTTGCATTGCACACTATTAAAATAAAACAGTGTGAATATGCACACTCAGATATCATTATCACATAATACCTATCCTTGATCATTTGAGGAAAACATTTAAACAAATATTAATATTTTTACAAATGATATATCAATTTGTATGCAGTGTATGTGTGCCCTATTCATTACTAATGTTGGATATCTATTTGCTATTTATCAAACTCATGTTATTATCGCTAAACAAGTAGTAAGCAAGGACATGTAAGGAAAAATAATGCAGAATACACTACTATGTAGGGTCGCATAAATAATCTGTATAAATAATGAAGTGTGAGCATAGTATCAATGGCTTGACAATGAATGGAAATCCCGTATGGAAAAGATGGTTACACTCAAAGCTCCAATCGATAATAAGCTTTATGTCATTGTGTTAGCGATCATCTAATGACGTTTTCCTTCCCCCCGCACACGACCTTCTAAATTCGGCGAATGCGATCGTATCTAAAATTATGCGTAAATATTCTTACTAATCCTTCATGCCTTCTCTCATGATAAGTTAAAATATTATGTAGGTAGACTGTCCCGTTGGTCTCGTAGTGGCAAGCACGACTGTAGAGCGTGGTTCGATTCCCAGGTCGGGCAATAAGTGTTATTGGGTTTTTCCATGAGGAATTTCTTAATCCACATCACGCATCAACAACACGTGAAGCCGTTGGTCCTGAGCCTGATCTCTTCCCAGTTGTGTTGGATTACCGTCGTACGTGCGTACTTAGCTAGTCTCATTAGACTAGCTAAGTATCTAGAGTTAGTTTTTAGGGGGTCCTGGCCCCTAAGATGCCATGGCCGATGCGATGGAATGCGGTCAGGCGGAAGGTGAACCCTACAGCTTGGGGTGGGCACAAGACCGTTCTGGGGTGGGCACGGCCCAGCAATCCCCCCCCCCCCCCCCCCCTATATACGCCTATGGCTAGTCTTGAAGACTAGCCGTCGTGGCCAGAATCGGTCTGGAGAATGCGTTCAGCTCTCCGTGGTTCAGCTGTTTTTTTACCCGACTGCGACAGAAGGAGGGTTATGTTTTCCGTTAATACCTACCCTTATAACTCGAATATCACTTGCCCGATTCACGTTTTTGTCTCCATTCAAAGACTCTTCTGGATCGGAAGGTATTCCGAAAATATCTACAGGCAAACGTAAACGAAAAAAGTAAAGATTACGTTATTCGGTTTGTTATAATTTTATTGGCTTTAGTTCTGCCGAAACGATCCATCACACAATCTCATAGTAATTATTTTAATACTAGGTATCTATCTAAAAATAACAACTGCCTAGTTAGCCTAGTGGTGATAAGCGCGACTGCTACGCTAGAGGTCTCGGGTTCGATACCCAGGTCAAACAAAAAGTGTGTATTAGGTTTTTATATAAAATTCTCCGTTTAAGCTATGATTTAGGATTTGTGCCCGATTTATTGCAATAGGCTCGCCCCCTATTACATGGTCCCTAAACATACTGAAGGACATTGTACATTGGTACACCTCTGCCTAACCCTTCGGGGAATACGGGCGTGATGGTATGATAATGGATCTAGAAATAACAGTTCTATGCACATTTAAAACTCTTAGTATAGATTTAAAATTATTTTTTTGTTAAAATCCAGAATCAATTCTATAAGACACTTCGAAGGAATTTTGAAGTGGGTTTGTTTATTTATACCAATCATATTCTTTATGATCTGGCCTATTTTTCGTACATTTGGCATGGTTCATAGATGCCTTGATCATGTTGCAGCGTCAAACACAAGCTACCATCAGCCCAGCAGGACACGATTGACATTACTTTCTTTAACGCGTGAGTGAAACTATATTCATTAATTTGCTAATCGGTGATTGGTCACTTCTGTCCTGCTGGCTATGGTCATTGGTCGAGGGTGTGGTTCTTCGGTCACTTATATTCTGGACTTGGTGTCCATCTTTAAATACTAGCTAACATCTTGAACAGAATAGCGTCCTTTATATTGGGTCTTTGACGTTTATGAAAATGTAAATACGTACCTACGTACCACAAATAACACGTTATTTACATATTTCGCGGATGTTCAAGATGTTTGCCGGATATTATTCTATAGGGTTTCCTACTTGCCATGGTATGGTGTGGTAGTGGTATGTTATGGTATGGTATAGTGTGCCTGTTATTCGTAACTCTAACGACTGAGCGTATTTTGCCTACAATTTTTTTTTCGGATTGGAAATCATCTACTGACTTCTCCCGACCTTAGTGTCAGACTTTTACTAAACCCATCCATGGTCCTTCTTGTGCCCTTTGCGTGCCGGGGGCGCGGTATCCCTTTCTTTCTTTTTTCGAACAAAACGAATGAAATTCTTATTCTCGAACAACCCGCATCCCCGGCAGGCTTCGGCCCTGAGTGGCATACATACATGAGAAAAGTTTTACTTGATCTGCCTCAATTTTTCGAAAAAAGCCAGCAAGCACTGAAACGTGGCGCGCGATTAGAAGAGTAGGTACTAGGTACTTGGTACAAGGTAGGGTTACAGAAATAGTTATTACTGACTTTATTAGTGGATTAACCAAATAGGCGATTTTAAATACTTGTAACTGTTGCATTTTGTAATAATGCAATTTTATAAGGTTGCCTCATTGTTATTATAATGCCAAATAAATCAAGATTCATAAGTAGCTAGACAGGCAACAGCTGTCAGTAGGTAGGTAGGTACCTGCCTCAGACTTAATAAATTGTCAAGCAAGACGGATGAAATGTTATTACTTCTACAGTGTCAATTTGAATATTTTTTGTTTTATTCATCATCAAATTAAATAATATAGGTAATATACCTACATAGTCGTTAACTACACATACTGCCCATCAAAATGAAACATTGAACAAAAATGATTGCTAGGGAACGACTTCTTTTTCTGATGCAAAGAATCACTGTTTGGTAGCGCGCAATATAAGGCACGCATAACATTGTGCTTACGGGTGCATATAACAGTACAGGGGTCGTGGGGTATAAAAACTCCAAAAACTAAAAGTGTGAATATTTACAACTTGGTTTTATTTAAAAAAAAACGGAAAAGCTCGAATTTCGACCGTAGTTCTTTTCTTAAAGAGAAGGTAAGTAAATGTGAAAGATGAAAAGAGGATGGGAGGCCTTTGCCCAGGAGTTGGATAGTGGCTAACAAAAAAATAAATTAAAGAAAAGGCACCAAATAAGTTCAACAACTAAAAAAAATGGCAACGATGGTAAGGAAATGTTATCTTCAGCCTCGTTAAGTGCTGCGGGTTGTTCGAAAGAGATACCGCGCCCCCGGAACGCAAAGGGCACATGAAGGAACATAGACGGGTTTTAGTCAGTAAAAGTCTGACACTCCCTCCCGCCCCGCCCAGGGCGGGGGAAGTTATTTGATGATTTCCCGTCTATAAAAAAAAAAAAAAAAAAGCCTCGTTAAGTAGCTTTAGACACCCGTTATTTATTAATCATAGACTACACATTAAGATAAGCTATTTTCATGGTCTTTTCTATTTATCCATATTAATGTTTTAATATTTAAACACATTATTGACTTAATACCGGTGGTGTTACATAATGTATTAGTTTAAGGTTATTACATCGGCCGATGTCCTTGAGGATTTGACATCTGTTCTATTATTTTTTAAATTTAGCGCCATCTACCGATATTCACTATGCTACGATAAAAGGAACTTAACATTAAGCAAGAACACAGATGTGTCGCAGAGTTATCATTGTTTTTGCCTATTTTATTCGCTCTCTGAGAGATTTAATACCTACATTTTGTTCTTATATTATGTATTATTTGGTACATCGTAATTTATATTTATTTTGTTATACACGTTACTTTTACATCGTTCTGGAACCAAAAGCCATAAACTCTGTCATAGTAACAAAAACTATTGGCTATATTATTTTCAATAAATAACATTAAAATTTAATTTAAACTGCCTCGTTAGCCTATTGGTCCTAAGCACGACTGCTACTCTAGAGGTCCTGGGTTCGACTCCTAGGTTGAGAAAAAGGTGTTATTGGGATTCTACGAAATTCTCAGTAGCAGCCCGGAGTTTGGATTTGTGCCCGATAAATGGCAATAGGCTCGCCCCCTTTTACATGGGACCTAAATGTACCGCCGAACTGTGGGTGTACATTGGTACACCTCTGCCTAACCCTTCGGGGAATACAGGCGTGATGATGATTGTTTAATTTGTGAAATAATGAGAACTCGAAGTAAACGCTTCTTTGCAGTTTATGCATATTTGTGTATAAACCTTATCGACTATACAAATGCGAACGGTAGCCTTAGAAAAATCCATTCATCGATCAGGCAGAAACACACTAACATCTTGAATGACAAAAACTTTGACTTTGACTCTGACTTTGACTATTGACAAAAAAAGTCACAAATTTTCAAATTCTTTCAGACGTGTTAAAAAAAGTAACGCCAATAGTAATTATTACTTTACTGGAGTTCCTGTGTTTCGGCTCCCGAATGATGTAAAAGTAACCGTGTAAATAAAATATTCACTTATCGGTTGTCGGAAACGAAAATAGTTAGGATGACCTAGCTTTCAATATTTATCTAACTAAGCACGGGTGCTACTATGTGGTACATTCTAAAGGTGATGACCAAGTAAGTGCTTATCGGATCTCAGTAACGGAAATAGTTGTGCTCATACATGATAGATTCTGAAAGTTTGGTAAGCAAATAATTGAAAAAGAAACATCTAAATCTATGTTCTGACAAAAATAAACACCAAAGAAATAATGTGTCTACTAAAAGAGTAGGTATGTACCATAGATATCCGTGGTATTTTCCAATAATTTTGGAGAGCTCGGTCAAGCATTTGTTTTTATACATAGGCATAGTAGTCGGGCTTACTCTATGATAGATACAAAAACTAAACGAAATTACAAATTTGTTTTTATTTATTTACGAACTTAATTTCAATTCTTATTTTACGAAACATTTACATTTGTACTATTTACAATATTGCTTCATTCATAAATTATTCAATAAGTGAACTTTTGGTTTTTATTTTGGAAAAAATAACATGCGTATAGTCCACCCTTGACAAGAGCCATCAAGGCACTGAAGTTTGGCGTCTCAGGCATAGCGGGGGTGCCTCGTGGGGGGAATTGATGAAATTTCAAGTTTTTAGTTATTATTACAAAATCTTAACAGAAACAAGAAAAAGTAAACAATGCGAATTGTTTGATATGTCATTACATATTTTTAGGTATAAAATTCATGTCGAACTATTCAGCCGTTTTACCAACAATTTGCAATTTAGATTGAAAAATGACCTGTTTAAAATATTTTTTTCCGAAATTTGGGCAAGTTTATTACAATTCTAATCAATGCGAACTGTTGAGAATGACTTTAAGTATAACATATATTTTTTATGTGGAAAACGTACGGAAGGATTCCTCAACAAATTTCTTTAAACATAAGGTGTTTTTAGGACTTGCGCGATGTAATACCCTTAAACTGTGTACAAGCAAATAAACAGTTTATTTGCTTGAATACAAATGTCGTGATTAAAATATGTGTCATATTTTAATAATTACTATTAATTAGTTTAAATTGTTGACATAGGTACACGTTTAAATGGTGACTTTTATTTTCATGTTAACAACTCGTACATCGCTTCAAAAAAAAAGATATGTCAAACTATCATATATAGGTACGTAGACTGTTGCGAAGGCGAAGCTGGAACAGTGCTAGTAGACTGCAAACGGACGGTCGTCTTTTTTCATAGAGGTCTATTGACGCTTCATCATCATCATATCAGCCGCAGGTCGTCCACTCCCCATAGATGTCAAAAGGAAGCGGCCTGCATCTGGCGTCTTCCTGCGGTTTAAATGTTATTCGGTTTGTAAATATATCCCTAATGTATGTAGGTACCTACATTATTTCTTCGATAGGTATAGTGTTTTGTAAAGTACATTTAAGTATACAATAATAATAGGGGTTAAGGTCTCGACTCCTTCAAACGGTATTCAACCGTGAGATGCAGTTTAGATGTTACGGCTGATATTCCAATGAAACACACATTACATTAATTATAAAGAGTGGGTTACGCGTTCAATGTAAATGGGTGACTGGTGCAATTTGTATGATGGGATGGTATGGCCTATGTAACAACAGAAGGCTAATTAACTAACTGAATGACGTTCAAATTAAAGTCGCAATCGTCAAAAATTGCCCCTCTGTTGATTAAAGTATTTAGTAGTCAGAATGAAAACTAAAGCTCTGAGTCTTAAGGGGACCATACGTGCGTGTGAGATGACATACTACCTACATGTAATGATTGGATGATGTTTACTATAGATTTTAAGACTAAGACTCAAAGCAAATACAACAGTAGTAGGTATGTTCTGGCCTGTTTTCTTTGTTGAATTAACTAGTATGCAACAAACATAAAGTTAAGGATTGTCATATAACTTTAGATTAAATTAAATTACTTAGCCAACACACGTCAATTTTTCCCATTTTCAAAGTAGTATTGGGTAATTGTGGGTTGGAGAATGAAGCACGATTCGCCACGTGACGTTTAAAATGAATTAATAAAACTTTGTTTCTTCTTTTGGCGAGACTTCTCCGAAATAAATAGGTAATCAATTTATTTTTTTCATGTTCACCTTGACTGACCCGACGCGGGCGTGTCATTTCAAGATGAACAACTTTTGAAAAATCTGAAACCACTTAAAATTTCGAATATTTATTTTGTGTTTGTGTTGAGCGCTAAACTCTTTTACACAAAGTTGCTTTTACACTGCCTTCATATTAGTTATTGTTCCACAGTGATGCTGTCAGATTTTTTAATAGCATCTACTAGCAAATACATATTTCGCTAGTTTATTTATTTAGGCTATATTTGTAGGTCCACTATTATTATTTTTTCGTATTCATAAGTACTTTCACGTGCTGAAAGGCGCGCAGTGGTTTGAAAGTCAGCCTGTAAAACAAATCCCACATAAAAAGGGCGGACCGGGCACAAATCCCGACTCCAGTCTAAAATAATTGTCACTTTGTCCAGTATCGACGATATTCAAGACAACTCTATCCTGCGGCGCGGCATCCCGGTGGCGCACTCCATCTACGGCGTGGCCAGCACGATCAACGCGGCCAACTACACCATGATTGTGGCGCTGGAGAAGACGCAAGAGTTGGGACATCCTATGGTAACTTTATTCTAAGATCAACAAATATTTGTGACTTAATAAAAGCAAGCAATTCCAGCAAGGCAGGGGCGGACTGTGAATTTGTGAGGCCCTGGGCTAAAACTAATTGGGGGCCTAACTAAATTAAACTTATTGCCATTTTGACAAAAACCTGTTTTCTATAATTATGTAAACGGTATCTATGGGAAACAAATTAGGACAATCATAGTTCAGTATAATACAAGCTAAGCATTCGCTAAGTTTGTAAATTAAAACCGAGACTGGATGGGGCCGGGGCCCTGGGCCCACAAAAAGTTATATATAGATGCGCCCCTGAAAGTGATAGCTGTCTGCTTTGTACTGAAAACGTTTTTTTTGTTTTTAGGCAACAACAGTATACACAGAGCAGCTACTAGAGTTGCATAGAGGGCAGGGCATCGAGATATACTGGAGGGACAACTTCCAGTGCCCCTCCGAAGAGGAATACAAGGAGATGACCATCAAAAGTGAGATACTGTGTAACGTTGTTCAACTTTATCATTTATTATAATTTGGTTGAACAATACCAAGTTGAAGATTCTGATCAGAATTATTTAGCACCTAAGGGAAAATTTGTTCATAGTATAAAGTTATAATGGTTCCAAAACACGACACGGCATTCAAGTCGATTCCTTCCGTTCTTCCTTCATAAGTTCGGAACGCTGATTTTCCGAACTCAACCATATTTGAAATAATGACTACATTTTCAAAATAATATATTCACACTGCAGGTATTTTTAATACACCATGAACCTATTGACCTCAGGCCACTGATCGCTATACATATTAAAATTTTGGAAATGATTCACACGCGTTCGTGATATACACCAACTGTATAATAATCCCTTTATATTGTAGAGACGGGCGGTCTCTTCATGTTGGCAATCCGTCTGATGCAACTGTTCAGCGACAACAAGGCTGACTTCACCAAACTGTCCGGTATCCTCGGCCTGTACTTCCAGATCAGAGATGACTACTGCAACTTGAGATTAACGGAGGTAAATGCACCCTTCGTCCCATCCAAACATTAAATGACTTACCATCTTGGTTGCTGACTCATTAATTGATGATACTTAGGCCCACCTGCACCACTAGATAACTACTAAATACATTTCGCGCTAAACGAATTAATAACATCATTCTATTTTGATCCATCGTTTGGTGGTGATGGAAGCATGATTATAAACTCTAAATATTGCGAATATTTAATGTAATTTTAATTTGGAAAATTAGAAAAAAATCGCTAAATATATTTAGTGATTAGTGAAACAAGTGAGCTTAAGAGGCCTGTCAGAAATTTTGAATGATACAACTTCCTAATTTTTGTGTCCAGCTTTTTAATTATGCTAAATACACTCAAGGCCAGCACAATACTGAATATGCATCATAACGTATTAATAATCAAAGTAAAATGTCCAGTACACAGAGAACAAGAGTTACTGCGAGGACCTCACGGAGGGCAAATTCAGCTTCCCCATCATACACGCCATCAGGCACCCCGAGGGAGACAACCAAGTGCTTCGTATCCTTTACAAAAATACCTAGCCAATATTTCTAGGACTTCTTGTCTAATATATAAAATTCTCGTGTCACAGTTTTCGTTGCCATACTCCTCCGAAACGGCTTGACCGATTTTGATGAAATTTTTTGTGCTTATCCGGTATCTATGAGAATCGGCCAACATCTATTTTTCATACCACAAAAAAAAATTTGGCAAAACAACGTTTGCCGGGGTCAGCTAGTGTAATATAAAAAAATGCAATGGTCGAATACAAAGAGTTATTGTGTTTTTCTACGAAATTCTCAGTAGCAGCTCGGAGTTAGGATTTGTGCTCGCCTCTTATTACATGGGATCTAGAACATATCGGAAAACTGTCTAACCCTGCATACTACCTAACTCTTCTGGGAATACAGACGTAATGATAAGTTTATGTTCTTGCAGTATAAGTTACCTATTGACTCTGCTAAGTGAAGTGGAAATTATGTTCTTACTCCTCCGCTTTTCTTTACTGATAATAACGATGCGAGATCCAAGACAATTGAATCTTTTCTCGGGACTTTTTGAGCTTCATTGCCTCGGCGCTTTTCTGGTGGTTGCCACTGTTGATTCTGGTTTTCAGAAGTTGCAGTGGTTGACGATAGCGGGTTGACTCTGCTAAATAAGCTCTAAGCTTCGCTAGGAGTCGTAATCTTAATTGTTTTAGACATTGGTTTTACCTCATCTTATCACTTTGCCAACTCGTCAAAAGTACATTAACAAAGCAAATAATTTATTTATCAATTCACTTGCAAATGATGTAATATGATAACTTTGTATTAGCATCTATTGAAAAATGTTACATTATTTGGTTAAAAACCTAAATTATCTGGTACTGGGCTACGTTATACACACCATTAAGTCAAGTCGAGTTGACTCCGTAAACAAAAAAGAAATACATGCCCATAGCGCATTTTTAAACAGCAACAGAAAAGAATGAGTTTCCTTAGCCCCACCTGTAGACATCCTCCGTCAAAGGACGCGCGACCTGGAAGTGAAGCGGTACTGCATCACGATCCTGGAGAGGATCGGCAGCTTCGCGTACACCAGGAACATCCTGCAGAGCCTCGACGAGGAGGCCCGGAGAGAGGTCAGATACTTTTTATTATATTTCTAGCTTTAACCAGCCCTCATACACAGGTTTGGTTCGATACCGGGCAAGGGTATAGTACGATTCAAACTTCATGGCGGCGGTTTATTCGAGATGATAATAATTTAGGCTCTATTTAATGATTTCTGGATACATACCTATATACGCTGCAGAAGTAATTACTTCTGCAGCTTACATATATAGGTATGGAGCCTAAATTATTATTGACTTGAATAAACCTCCGCGAACCAGCACTCGCAGCTGTCTTCCGAGCCGCCATTAAGTTTGGTTTGGGATTATACCAATGTGACTTTTGCAATTCATTAAGTTTATCTTGGACTTGACTGACATTGGTGAAGTAATACATGACGAGGAAACTTAGACTTACAATGAATATTAATATAAATCTGTGCTCGTGCCTTCCCTGTGTGTAAGAAAGCCTTGTAATAATAATTTCGTTGATTTACTTTGCCGTGTTATCTCTTCACCACTTTTGGTTGACTGGTAAAGAATACCTAAGGCATTAAGTCCGCCTTTGTAGATTTTGTTGCATAATGTTTAAATAAATAAATAATAAATAAAATATAGTTCAATGCCTCTCGAGAACAGTAAAATTCAGTCTGCAATACTTCCAGGTGGCCAGACTCGGAGGCAATCCTCACTTAGAAGCCCTCCTCGATGACCTGCTGAGCTGGAGACGAGACGCGCCCAAACTTGAGAACAACGTGTAAATACTAGTACGTTCACACGTACGCGCTACTAGGAGAGGGGGGGAGGGGATTCGAAATTCAAATATATTCGGAGATAAATAATTGAGTAGTTGACACCACCATCAATTGACTGACGTACTTTTTATGAACTGTCAAAACGCGATTCTCCCATAAATTTTGTATGGCAATAGCACGCTCTGACGTCACTTATCGGCCTACTCAATTGACTATTTAGTGATTTTAAAGTATGTAAAAATCTAATTTAACAATAAATTGAAAATTAATCGGTTTTCATGAGTAAAATAAAGTGCTTTTTTAGAGAAGTTGTGACTTGAAATTATTGGTTAGTGGTGTCAACTACCCAATTACTTGAGGTTACGAAATTGTGATTGAGGTCGGGACAACTGCAATATCTATTCAATTCATGAACAAAAGAAATCAAAAGGTTCCTGTGATCTGGCTGCATAATACATTTCTCAGGTTAGACTATAAAGTTAACCTCAATCAAAAATAATTACTAGCTGAAAGAATTTAAATATAGGTTGGTGAACCCTTCCTAGTTGCGCATACTAGTTAAAAAATCCAGTAGGTTCAATGTTTGTAGGAAAATCTTTTTTTTTTTACTTTTCATTACGCAACTTATCATCTTGTAGGTATATACTTACCGCTGGGCCAACGTCCAAAATTATCAATAAAACCGAAAAGGTTGTAATGCCATAAGCTTTTATTACTTCGAGAAAACCATAGTGAGAATCCATAGAGTATAACAAAAAACCGTAATGAAAAGTAAAAAAAGAGATGTTCCCTATTGATTTAAATAATTTTGTAAATCATATTTTTTTTCTAAATTAGATTGTAGATAGAATGACCATCCAATTTTTTAAGTTATTATCACTGGTTAATCTTCAAACAACGATGTTAAGGCGATATTTTTGTGTACATATTATGATATGTTTTTATTCAGTCATTATGATGTATTTTACATTCCGAATGTTTTAATTAGAAGGTGGAAGGAGTATATGTAGAGTAGACAATTCATTTAAAAGACATGATTAAAGTAATTTGTACCTTATATCTTTCAAAATACGGCTAAATTCTTCTAGCTTCTATAGAACTTAATAATAAAAATATCACTTATTAAATAAAATAATTTACATTTTGTGATATCTTGTAAACTTAAACTGTAATAGATGTCCTAATTGGTTGCTAAAATTTACTTGGAATGATAATATTTCATAAAACTATGGGTATTAGGTTATTTGCGAACTCCAGAGTTCTATTAAGTATTAATTATCAAGTTTGGGGTATTCAATATTACTCATGGAGTTTATAATGCCACAGTGTAACTCTTTACAGTTGGCCAATGACTGTACTCAGTCATTGTTGGTCTGTGGCCAAGCGATCACACTGCCATCTATCGCGAAAAGATTGTTTGCTTTGTAACATAAACGCGTTATGCTTATTACTTAAATCGCTTTGTACTTACGCGCACTAAATGCTTAAGTAGACGGATTTTGTTAATTTTGTATTAAAATAAAACTATTGTTATGGATCATTGCGTTTTTATTTATCCCGACGAGATTAAAAAGTGTATAGAAATAAAACAATGTTCCGTAGCAATGCTTTTATTATTTAATGTTTTTGTTAACAACATTTTACATTGATTTTAGAAAGGTTAGAGTCTCTAGAATTTCCAGCGTTTATAATATCGATTTAGTAGCTGAATCATGACCAACACCTTTCTGTGTAAAATAAAAAGAAAGTTTTGCTTATAAATTAAATCAACCAAAATGGATGCAAATCATGGAAAATAAACTTCTATAGATTTTTCGAATATTTAGCGATGTTACAGTAGTAAATAAGTTCCTGTTCATATTTTCCCTTCTCACCAAGAGAAATCAGAATCAAGTCTTGACTATCCGAGCATAATAATGATTTAGTAATTTAAAGTTTGTCTATTTCAACTCGAACACAAAGGGTTCCATACCACCGTTCAAATTTAACCATATGAATAATACGTTTCTTGTATAGTATAAAATAAAATAATTTGTTTCTACTTTATTTTATTTTTTATTATTTATTGTTATTATAATGGTTGTGGTACAACACATTCTAATTGCAAACGTTTTTTTTTTTTTTTTTAATTACGGTTCAAATGTCATAACCCTGTGCTCGACAGACAGCGAAATCTTAGTAATAAGAAATCCTTTGGGTACGGATTCCCAAGAAAGTATACTCTTCTCTAATATTCATTGTTGCTATATTTCTCTGTATATTCGCTATTCGGCTTATCGCGTTCAAAATTATATAAACCATTAAAGTAATACTTAAGCACTAGCTTGTTGGTATTAGCTTGGCTAGAAATTTAGAAATTGGTGTATTCATATTTCTATATTTGAATAATATTAAAGGCAGCCAGGTTGTGCCCCTTAAAATATAAACTATGCAAGATTTGTAAGTCATAGTTTTCCTTGAAAAGACAATTTCTAGAACAGAATAAAATAAAATACCTATGTATCTATTTACACGTACATAAGTAGCTTTTCGAGTGTTGCGGTCGTTTACATAATTTCTACATATTTTAAAATAAATTGCTCACTAGTGTGCGTGTAGCCTAAAAAATGTTAGTGAATCATGTCTAAGCTGCATAATATTTATAATTCCTACGATATTTTGAAAC
Source organism: Caradrina clavipalpis (assembly GCA_932526535.1). Taxonomy (NCBI): domain Eukaryota; kingdom Metazoa; phylum Arthropoda; class Insecta; order Lepidoptera; family Noctuidae; genus Caradrina; species Caradrina clavipalpis. Next base: position 3,246,551 of record OW052096.1, read on the forward strand.
CTTCAAAAGTATTTACTTTGTATAAGTACTTAAATACCTGTAATTTTTCTGTATAATTGGTGGTGTACTTAGATTTTATAGTATTGGAAATGTATTTTTTATTTCATAATAATTTTAATATTTTGGAAGACATTTTGAAGTAAATGCCATCATGTTGTAGCTTTATAGGTATAATAGTGTTTCGAATTAGTCAAATCACTAGGACATTCCACAAAATTAGACATTTGCCGTTTATGAACCAACAAAAAAAAAATTGCTCTTGTCGATTTTATAGGTACTTCTGGTTGATAATATTAGGAGATTCTAGAACCTAGCATAGGCCTAGCATGTACTTAAGGCTAGCCAATAATGACAATAATAGCTTCGTACCAAGTTTTGAACATTATATTGTATTGAAATAATAAATAGTTTTGGCGTAAGTGGAATTTGAGGCAGACATATCCCGTTTTTGCGACAATGAAACCACCATTGCAAGCTGAATCACAATACAATACATATTATACAATCAATTTTTATACAATGAAATATATTTTATCAGCTGTTTGTGTGTTTGTCTCCATGAACACTAAGTCGCCGTAGACTTAATGCTAATGTTTTGCAATTATTAATATTAACAGGTGACATTATTATAAGTGTTTTCAATCCCATTACTGGGAACTTGGATGAACTATTTTTATCAAACGTAACATGTTGTCGGTTATCGTTGCGTTAATTTTAACATCTTGTTAGAGATTGTGTTGATTTTTTAAATATAAATATAAGTAAATTTTTCGATGTTTGTTTTTTTATTTATTTTTATTTCACTTTTGTGTGTTCTTTTTGTAAGCCAACTAGCAGAATTAACAGTTTACTAGTTGCAGAATGGCTCCATAACAGTTATTAGTACTTAGTACTTGTTCAAAATTCTCAACTTTTTTTTTATTACTTACATTGATAATTAGACACGCTTTGTCTTCCAAATTGTGACAATAATTATGCTATCTATCGTTATTAGAATTTATAAGAAAATTTACACACATTTTTTATTATGTCCGTGTGTAATATAAATACGGATTACAAAGATGATGATAATAAATCACGTATGACACAATCGAAACTCGCATCAATTTGATTAATTTCAAAGTAAATAACATATACTGATGTAACCAAAATAGTATGCTTATGTGTTAGGCATACCTACCTAAAAGTTATGTCAGACACCAGATACCAATTCCTATATAAGAATGTTCACAGTCTAACCTCTATTTATCAAATATACCATCAATTCCTTACGGTTTTGGAATTTTACATAGTTGAGATTACATTATGACTACACAGAATTACAGGAATTAGTGTTCTTGATAACATTGTTATAGAAAGTATTCGAAATACCCTAATTGACGATGGATAGTAGCCTCACGTGAACAATTAATGATGCCCAGTCATGTCTGACGTCAAATTATAGTAGGTAGGTATGCTTCCCGGTAATTTACTTTTAATTTTCCTACAAAATTATAAGAAAATAATTAGACTTTAACTGATTATTTTAACGAAACTGTCATCGAAACATATCTAACGGATCAAAAATAAAGCTTTGTGTGAATGAACAGTCGTTTTATTATTAGCTCACCAGACCTAGAGTGGCTTTGTGCCAATCTTCAGACGCCGTTGAGCGAAAAACTCAATATCAACGAAGTATTTCTATGATCATAAATATTTTTGTTAACAGTGTAATTCATTTTCCAGAATGTTTATATTTTTTTTCAAATATATATGATCATTACCAGCTTTTGTAGCGATGCAAGGTATTTCCTCAGGAATATCCACTTTAACTATTATATATTTACCCGACTGCGGCCAAAAGGACGGTAAAAATTCCGATATACATCTCCAGAAGGTTTAACGGTATTTTTTCAAATATCTTTTTTAAAAGCACTATAAAATGTAAACATGTCGTTATGGCCCAATGGTTAAGGCTACAGCCATGCACGAGGTTGTTGGTTCGCAACCGGGCACTGGCATTGACAAGTACAAATGTGACTTTTTTTTAGTTCAATTGAATGTACTGACTTCGGTGAAAGAATCCATCGTGAGGAATCCTGAACTTACAATTGATATAAGTGCAAAATCGCCAATCCGCCTTGAGTGTTTTTTTTTTCGAGATGGGAAATCATCAAATGACCCCCCCGCCCTGGGCGGGACGGGAAAGAGTGTCAGACTTTTACTGACTAAAAACCATCAATGTTCCTTCGTGTGCCCTTTGCGTTCCGGGGGCGCGGTATCTCTTTCGAACAACCCGCAGCCCCGGCAGCCGCCTTGAGTGTGCGGTGTGATCAATGTTCGTGCCCGTTTTGTAAAAGAAACCTTTGCCCTGCAATGGAACAATAATAGTATTGCAGTATTACTAGAAATATGTCAACGTCACTATGCGAAACTGATTTCCTCGTTCGCTTTCGCTTGCACAAAACAACTTATGATTTATTTTTATAAAGTAATAAATAAATAACTGAACGTTGTCTAAATTATTGAGACTTGAATGACACGTGTATTTTAGTTTGAAGGTAACGTAAACATATATGTAATTCGCAGCTGTGTGTGTGTTCGTATGATTGATAGTGTTTTTGTAAAGTCTTTTTGAATAAAACACTGCATATTGTTTATGTACTTTATTAATATTTTTTACAGTTGTCACAAACTACAGAACTGCGACTCTACTAGTCAAGGTATTTCGTTGGATCAAAATGCTCCTGAACCGTAATATATCAACATAAATAAAACTAACATTACATTAAATTATGATTTATATTAATTAAATTTTTTTCATAAATCGTCACAATAAAAGAATATTACATTTTAAAAATCTAAAATCATATACAAATAATCTCTCTTATTGAAACTAACAGACGAAAAAAAAATCAAAGCTGATTTTTAATGGAAAATATGATGTCTGTATCACAATGTTATGGACACTTAGTTCCCCAGTAGATTCACTAAATATACATAAAGTTACATTTTTAAGCATTTTTTTTGTTTCAAGAAAGCAAAAGGTTACGTTATAAAAGCTATTACTCATATCAAAAGCCTCAGTACAATCGCTAGACGCGTTTAGCTACAATCGAATTACAAAATTACGAAATCCCACGGAAGGCGAATATCGAAAGTTTACTAGACACTGCGAACAAAACCTAGTGCTTTATTGAAATATTAAGTTACCCTCCATTGACGCAGAACATAGCTTCTCTATATGAATTTGACTTGTAATTTTATCATCCTTAAAATCAAAGTTGGCAAGTCATATTAAATCAGTCATTTTTAAATGTTATTTAACTTTGAGCTGTCATACAATTAATCCATTGATGTGTCGTATTAGTTAAAAAAATTAATAAATTGTCAAGTCATAAATATAACACATGAAGGAACTTGCAAATGCCGCCCGACTCCCTTCCACAACATTAGTCGAAATAGAGAGGTAGTTTATACTCGCTCTCTATCTGTTACTTCCCCAAATAATATCATAAAATGTATTATTTATTAAAAAGTTACGACTACTTTAGTCAGTTTAAATAAAAATGTTAAACACTAAAAAGCGTCAATATAAGAGAAGCATGTTTCGCATTAATGGAATGTGCACATCTATAAAATATATTACAATTTAATATCATAATAAAATTAATACGAATTCATTAGCACACTATAGTAAGAATTAATAGTAAAACGTTCATCGATCACACTGAATACAAGGATTGTGATTTTATCAGGAATATTTATTCGTAACTAGTGATGGGCCTGCCATCGTGCTAGTGGTGGTTATCGATTTTCATCATTGTATTGTTGAAGAACTAAAACTATGATAAAATATCAATCCTTGTGTGCACACAACATTCGTCATCAGATGTACCATTTTTCTGTCCGTACGTGTTCGTTGTGATTGCGTATTTTGAGTAACAATAATATTTTAAAGCGTCTTTACAAACAATTTTGTGAATAGGTAAGCTTGACAATATTGTGATGACTTAGAAAAGGGTTCTTAAATAGCAAGTTAAAAGTAAATATTGTCATAATTATGTCTAAAATTGAAGCACCAGCTTAGTTTAAATTACACAAAACATGAAGTTGCTAGTTGCCAAATATTGGACCAATAATTGTGTAACTGTGACGTATGATGACGTCATGACGCGACGAAGTTACTAATAACAATAATTTATTGTGAATTTCATACACTACAATTTCCCGGATAAGTAGGAATAATTACATAAACACATTTCTTACGAATATATAAACCTACTTTACTCTGTTTAGTAACTCAAAAACTTTATTAGTGAAGATGCTCGCCATTACGAACAACTTTGATTGTACATTTGGACATAGAAACAAGTCTTTTTCATACAAACTCGTCAAATTGATTGATCGCTTCCTATGAAGAATTTTTCTTATATCCAAAAGTTGCAAAACAAAAGATATTTTTTAAACGAGTGTGTTCACTAATAAAGATTTGTGAACCACAAAGGCCCGCGTACACCACAAATCACTAAATACATTTAGCGCTAAACGGATTTAAAACATAATTCTGTCTCTGCCATCTTGAAACGATCGACAGAAACAGAACGATGATTTTGTATTCGTTTGCCCATTCAGTGCGGGGAACGCGCATGCAAACGTCGGAAAAACGCGCATGTGCGTCGCCCGCACTGAGTGGATTAGTGAATTGTGTTCCATTTTTAAAATATAGTTCAAAATACTCAATCACACGTTCCGTATGGTCATGTGTTGCCAGCGAGCGCGTGCGTGGTGAGGGGCGAGTGGGGGGGGGGGGGTCGCTCACGGGATCCAGCCGACCACGTAGCTGCGGCTGCGCGTGAACTGAGTCAACCGCCGGACGCGACCGCCTGCAATGTGGAAATATAATGATACTATAAAACAGGTCATTTTATGAAGTCATCATTTTTCCAGTGCGAAAAGGGCCCCATACGTCATGTAAAGCTCTGTCTCATTTTTACACAGAAACAATGATTACTGACACCTCCGTATATGATCGATTCGTTGCGGTCAAGAGATGGTGCACTTCGCATTGTTTAACTAATTCTTTGTCCCGCACTCGGTTGCAAAATGAAGTGGAACTCTTGACATTTGAATGAGCAAGCATATCGATTTCACGAAGTAAAAGAAAAAAATGTCTGCATAATATGTATGAGAAACATAACAGACAGCGTTAACCCTGCTTTGACATTATTTTCCAGAATTATGGGTAAATAATTAAACTAAAATAGATTAATTAAAATCAACAACATACTACTTGTAGAAAGCGTTTAAGACCTGAAATTAAATATTTAATAAACTTTTTGTATCTCAGAGCCATTTAGTATTTTTTATGCTCACCTTTACAATCACATAACTAACCATAAAATAAGTGTTATTCTAATTTTACAAGAAAAAAAAATATGTTTAGTAAAACCTTAACTTAAGCGATTAGGCATGTGCATATTGAAGAATATGAAATAAGTGAATTTAGTCATGTATTATTAATAAAATACAATAAATTATACATATAAACTAGAGCATATTTGATTACAAAGCTATTAATAGGAGGTAAAAATAAAATATTATAAGTATAATTAATTATATAAATAGAGTAGAAAACAATATATTATAATAATAAATAGTAATAAATTACAAGTTTTTCAGTTGCGAAGCGTTATTATGTAATTGTTAGAAAAATATATAATTACTTAGCGTTTGGTGTTTACAAAATGGAATGTTTTAGGTGTACTTAATTATACATACAGGCTAACATAAAAAACCTACTCCATATTTTATTTTTATGGTTCTATATCGTGGTTGGTCCCATAGTTTGTATTTATACAAATGAGCAATAAATGAAAAGTCAGCCTGTATTGATATCTTGGTAATTATAATATTCGTGATATGTCAATAAATTAATATCGGAATGGGGTATAATATGCATGGAATGGTGCAAACATGCTATACTGGGGTAAAAAATGTGCTTGCAAATGCACACAACATTTTTTTGCATAAAATATTTCAAACAAGTTTAAACTTACTTTCCACTACCATAATGTTTTGTCAGCAAACAATGAGTATAAATGTTACGGACAGAATAATCGACTCAGTTTTCGAGGATTTTGGAATTGTTTGTGACCAAAAACTGATTTTGTTACAAGTTTACAAACTTTTGGCCAAAGGTTAACTTCGGTGTAGCCTGATTACATTAACTTTTTATAAGGCATTAGCTTCTGCCCGCGACTTCGCCCGCGTACGCCAATAGTGTAGCTTTCTATTTTTTCTTGTAATCGGAGCAGTACTTTCAGACTAGAGATTACTTGTTCTAAACAAACTTTACCTCATTTATTACTATAGATTGGACAATTTACTAAAATAATTTACAACACCCGTAACATTTTAAGCTGGGGAAGCAGTGGTATATTACAAAGCGTCATTAATTTTGTCTGATTTGAATTTTGAATAAAGTTTAACTAATAAATGATCAATTTGAAAATGCCAATGTCATGATAAATGAGTCAATTTCAACAGATTTTTAAAACAAGCGTCGTGAAACTACAGGACTATTGTCTAAAAAGCTTTTTTTTTCATATTTAAATAACTTAAATAATATTATGATCGATTGTGTTAAATTTCTATGAGAAATTGGTTGCCTATGTAAAAATGAGAATATACAATCAAGGCTAATTAATCAACGATCCAAAAACATGTCATATCTGTTGAAAATGACTTGTATTTCAATGTGATGACGTCATAAGCGTAGTACAAGAGAATAAAACTTACCACATGCGACAGTTCAAGGCTCTAAGCGCTGTTCTGGCTCCGTCGCTGCTGGCGTACTGGAATGCATACACACCGACACGTGTCACACATTTATATATACATATCTCATCACCGATGTTCGCTAAATTGAGACTTGAGTTAGCAGACATAAGGGATAATATAGCATGGATTTAGTAGGAGATTGGAAAATTGAAAATAGATTTCGATTCGATTGTAGGGATTAAATATAAATGTTCTAAACGTGTTTTGTTTACTGGACGTTAATAGCAATGTTAAACTTCAATGGAAGCAGTTAAATCCGCAATAACAAATCTAAATGCAAATCAATTTGTAACAAGATCAAGGAATCTTCAACTCAGTCTATTTATAGCCTACTTGAGCGGCCATTTTTCGTAAAGCGAACATCGGTAACGTAGTAGGTTCATTTAAAAATAGTTCATAACAAGGGATAAACATAAATAAATTAACAAACAATAATTTCAATCAGTTTCATAACACAAATACAAAGTTGGAAATTCAAATCCATGCTCATCATAGTATTCCTTATCAATTTTAGTATCAGAACATCATTCCGCATACATTGTTAGTAGTCACAACCATGCGTGTCATTGAGTTCAGGAAAAAAAAATATCTTTTATTTATGGTTCTAGTTAATAGATGCTAAACAAACGTTTATGACTATCCTGTCGCAGCTGGAACCCCATAGCTTCGACGTAGGCTCACTAAGCGTAAAATCTTGATTAGCTAAGCCTTTGCGCTGTGAAAAACCGTTATTACCCGAAAAAATAGCACGGCACTATCGTAACTGGCCATTTACATTCGCGCCAAAACAGATGACATTTTACCAATTTTTTTGCGGCCATTTCTATATATTATCGGTCTGTTCTACGTTCCCCTCGCTGCTAGAAATTAAATTGTTAACTGTTAAGGTTTGTAATAGAAAACACATCAAAATATATTAGTTTCGTTTTAAATTTTAAAGGAAAGAGTTTTTAAGGAATTAATGTAGATAGTATTTGAGAGTTATAAAGAGTAAACAAAATGTTATACTAGGAATATGGCACTTATGGCGTTATTTGTCGCCAATATAATGTCATATCAACTAAAGGTATATCTGTAGTGCAGTTTTATAAAAATAATAACTTTAATTTTTAAATATGTTTATTTAATAAACATCCGAATTCAAATATCTCTTGTGACATGACAGAAGTCGAAAATATATTGACCAATTTTTATTTGTGATGATGGGGTCAATTCTTTAAGGTTTTATTTTATTTTATTTTGTTGGAATAACAAAATAAAATAGTATAGGATAGGATAGGATTGTTCGTATTCTAATCTCAGTCACAATCTGGCAAAACTACCTTTGACATTGATTGTCGCAGAGATGAGATTGCGAAAAGATTTTGAACGTTTTTAAATACGACAACTGGCCTTTTTATTTTCGTCTTACTAAAATTGACGTGTGTATGTATGTTTTGTATTGAACAACTGTTGGCACATGTAAATAACTTGTTATTTTTTTACTCCACGAGGTGATTTGAATGTCTAATTTTTTCAGTCACAAGAGAATGTCTACAATAAAACTGCACATAGTGTATTTGTGTAAGTGTTCACTCAATCAGCCGGCATTATAGATAAGCTGTAACAAAAGCGTAGTGTTGTTAATGCCGTGCCAACAATTTACGTGGGCCTGACCTCCTGCCTATTGGCTACGCGCCCCCTTTGCCAGTTGGTTAAAGAATCTGAACTGAAGTCGCAGCGTTAGGTCTTTCCGTACTGGAATGGAACAACATATCTCTCATCTACTGTATCACACATGTGTCTTGAGTGTCGTCATGTGAATTAGAACAATTTTGTGCCAATTTCATAACAAAATAAATACTTGTGTTTTAAGAACTTTCACATTAATCTGGATTCTTTTAACATTATATATCAAAACAAAAATAAATCTGCAACATTGCAGTATAAAAATAAAGTGTAAGAGAATGAATTATGGAAATGTTTTATGACATATTTTCCGAAGTTTATAAAATTCCGCTTCTTCCTAGATTATGAAAAAACATTCATGATTATGTTTGATTCAATTAAACCGGCGTGCAACTTGCATATTCAACCATTAGGATACCCTACAACACAAAATACAGAAAAGAGGATTATCTGACGGCACAGAAATCGGTACGCTGTCATGTAAATACAGTCGTTCGGAGACCTCTACGCCTGACAAATCTATGCGCGCCAGACTTGGTACTGTTCCCCACTTCTGTATATGAGTGAATCTTTGATCTTTTGTATGTATATTGTTCGAATTCACATAGAGCTGTGTATAAACATCTACAAAAAATAGAGAGTAGGGGGTCACGCGGTGTGGTGTGAGTTGCAATCAGTTCGTCACTACTCACGAGTGCGGGTTGGGGTTAACATCAGGTGGAGCCGCCATGACAAACCGGTCCACTTGCTCGCCGGTAGGATTTGGTACTTTATCTGTACTCTCTTCTGCCTTCTTTTCATCTGTTACCGGTGCTACCGTCTCGCCAGCAAGGCGGTCTTCTGAAGGCACCGGTTGAACATTTTCGGCAGGTACCGGCTTTTCAGTTTCTGTTGCAGGCTTTTCCAATTCAGTAGCGACTGGCGCTTGAATGCCATTTGTCACAGGTTTGTCAAGTTGCAGAGGTCCATCGCCTATTGTTATTGAGGTAGGTCTATCGTCTGCCTCAGCTTGTGGCTTGGCCTTTACGGTAAGAGAGGTTTCGGTCTCTACTGTTTCGGGGATTATCGGTTTTGGTTCTTCCTTGGTCGGGGTGACAGACTCTGCGCTAGGTGGCGTCATGTTGAAGAAGCTACTGTCGATGCCGACGGCCGGCGGGCGGCCGCGCGGTCGCAGCAGGCTCAGCGACACGCTAGCCTTCTTTAGGACTCGGCAATCTGATTGCGATAATCGATTTCATTTATCGATGTTGCTTGTGTCTAATGGGTAATCGATAGCTCGGCGAACGTGACAATGATTGATAAGAATCTTTATACAATGTTCTGTTCATGACGAGTTTTAGCACAAATGTATAATTCATGATTTGTATGTCTGTTAATACCTAAATGGACAAACATTCTGAGATCGACTATTTATTTCTGACGTACATTAAAAAGTAATACAGAATTTTCATACTGTCCTTTTTCAATTACACATAAAAAAATAATTAATTCGATTTGTTTGTACAATGCACTATGCAGCAGCTTTAACCGCTTACAGAAAGATAACTGCAGATTCAAGCAGCTTTATCGCTGACTCGCATTAGACACAAGCTTAATTTGTATATACAGGTGTTTGTATCTCCAGTGGTTCCGTATCCTGACTGTTAATACAAGCTGAGGATGGGCTGCTCTCGCTACGGGCGCCATACGTGCTCTTGTAGGCGTGGGGGGTTACTGTCTAGGTGTCGACTGATACGTGTTGGCACTGACAGGTACTTGTTATATTTTAAAGTTCATGTTTTTCCAAAATAGTCGCATACGATAATAATTATACTAATTTCAGCCTCTTACGACATCAATTGATAATTCAACATTAATCGGAGAACATGTAAAATATGAAAATCCTTTTTTTTAGAGGCCGTTGTTTTTTGTTTTTCTGATTCTAAAATTCTAATAATAATAACAACAGGCCAACAAGTAATACATCAACTACCAAGACTGTTTGAGGATATAATCGAAAAGTAAATGTGTTACGACATATTGCGCAGGCGCCGGGCGGACGTGCGGGCCGCGCCATCTGTGCCATACCGCGAGCGTTAGATGCTGTGCCGTGACAGTGGCGGGTTCAGACGATACAGTTATTGTTGATGTAGTTGTAATATTATAATCACAAGAAGTTATAATGGTTTTTGATTATCATTATTATCATCATTTAAAGAAGTTCTACTGGTATTTGTAAGAAGAGAAAAAATATTATTCGGCAATACCAAATATTAAATTGAAAAAATAAATGGCTGGCTGAAAGGTAATTTATTATGAGTGAAAAGATTTTTTTTGTGGTTTATACCACAAAAAAAATAAAAAATATAATTAATTTATATTAATTATTTTATTATTTTTTATTTATTCATGAAATAGTCATTAATAATATGATTCATTATTATGTCTCTAATAGAACGATAAATTAAATAGGCAATATATTACATAACTGCATGTGTCTGAACTCGCCTAGAAAGTATGTTTTCATGATACAATCAAATGATATTAAAGCGACGTTCATACTATGAATCGTGTTATTTGACACTTGAAATTGTTGCACGCCATAGTGAACTCTAAAGTTCAGAGTGAAGAGTGAAAGTTCAATGCAAGATAAACAGTATGTGGTAATACATTTTTATAGTCCATAAAATAGATGTAAGATGATGTTGTTTGAACATGGTAGTAACATTTATTTCGATTTGAAATGTATGCAACGTCATCATGTTACAAAATGCGTAATAACCTGTAATAAAACTATTAAATATTCATCTTAAAATAACTTCTCTGTTGAGATATTTATATGAGCAATATAAGCTCTCCATGTTTACTGCTATATTTAGAAGTAATATTAGACTTTAAATTGTTGGTGGTGTAAAGAAGATTGGATAGTTATCTTTATGTGTTATGCCTAATAGTCAAACAATTTATTTTTTATTATATTTGAAACCATCATCGGATATTCATATTTAGAATAATAATAATAGAAAAAAAACCTCAACAAATAATATTGTATTTAACCTTCAAATTTTTTGGAGCACATTCATTACATTATCAATAAAAATATGAGTTATAACCATACTACCCCAAGTGAAATTACCAAATCGTCTTTGCACCAATATTCTTATGACATATGTATTGATTACATACTAAACAAATACTCGTTTCTTAAATTCGTCGCCTAGAACACACACGCGATGCTTAATTCAACAAAACAGATAGATCTTTTCTGTAAAAATAAGTCAATCCCTCAGTGAATTTTGATAATGTGAGTTTGAGGTAAGCTGTCATCTTATTTGACGCTAGAGATTCCCAGCTCAATTCAAACTCTAAACTCACCAAGGGAGATTTTTACAGAATAGCCCTGTTATCATATCATGACCAGGCTCCCTATTTCTCCTACACTTCTGCAGATATAAAGCCCAAATTACATTCTCCGAGGCTTTAGGACATATTTTTCAAGTCTCACTTTGCCTCAGTATACATGTATGTTAACATAAAATATTTACTTCTATAGCGTCCGATGCGTGTGACAATAGCTTGTCACACATCAGCATCGACAACCGTTGAAATCAATTCTAGTAACTTTTAGGAACCTAGAATCTGTCAAAAATGCCCCTATTTTACCAACATTTTGACATTGAGTTTTGCTACATTTCTACCGTTTTTAATTACGAGAATTGGCCTTAATAATTTTTGTATATAGCTTAAATCTTTATCAACCATCGCCTGTGTCCCCTAAGCAACATCCGCAAGTATCTGGCTAGCACATAATCCCAGGTCCTCGTACGACACTCACTTCTGTCGATGTTCCTCTGCAGATGGCTGGCGATCCGGTGGCGAGCGTCGCTGTACTCGAGGTGCAGGCCGAGCCGCAGCAGCGTGGGGTTCTGCTCCACCAGCGACGTGATCTCCATCTCGATCTTGTTGCCTAGCACTTGCGACCGCTGTGGGGGAGGTATAGAGAAAGTATAGAGTTAGTATGGACAAATAATAGTATTTAGTTGATTCATTATTAACCGCACCTTAAGAGTTCTACATCCGCAGTTATCTTTAAAATAAAATGTATCATGTTTCTTGTTAACACTTTTTTAACCCTTTAACCGCCAAGGTCGGATTAATCAGACAAATATTTTCGTGTCCATTTCGCCGGCGTCGGATAATTACGACCAAATACATCATCTCGTTCATCCGAAAATATTTGTCGGATTAATCTGACCTTGACGGTTAAAGGGTTAAAAAAGTGTGAACAAGAAACATGATACATTTTATTTTAAAGATAACTGCGGATGTAGAACTCTTAAGGTGCGGTTACACAGCGCGCGACGATGCAATGCGGCTCGAATTAATCCGAACGCGTGAGTCAAAATCGAAGTTTTAATACGTTATATAAATATTCCGTAACCCCTAATAGTTCTTTGTATTTCCCCCGTGATCACCATCTATACCTGCCGCTACTTTAAAATCAATTAGCCTTTCCGTTATTTGCTGTAAAATATAAAGTACACTATGTATTTTGATTGCAGTCTATCTCTGGAAACTCCCCATCGTTCCTTAAAAATGTACGGTACATAAGATTAATCTAGTATCCTGCCCACCTGGTTAGAAGCACGGAACTCCTCAACAGTGTTGGTGTCGAGTAGCGCTTTCACGAGCTGCAGCACTCCGCCGGGGCTGATGAAGTTGGTCTCGACGTTGACGACCCGCAAGGCCGCGTTGACCCGCAGGGCGTCGGCCAGCAGACCCGCCGTGCGGTCGTTGAGCCCCACGTTCACCAGCGACACCACCTCCAGGTGAGTGTTGCCCTTTAGCGCTTCGAATAGCTTCTCGAATTTCTCGTCGCTTATGTTCTGAGGAAATGTGAGGTACATTTTTAATATTAACAATTGTTATTGGTTGGTCTGTCAGGAAGATTATACTTATATTTCATTTCATTTATTCAGTAACAATTATTACATTGTATCGAAATAATACTAATATACTTGTTAAATAAACAGCGTGCATGTATTGCATTTTTTTTAACAGCTACTACCAAACTGCCCGCGACTTCGCGTTATTTCGCCCGTCATAAGTTATGTCTTTGGTTAACGCTCCGCTCCCGAGGATCGTAGCGTAATATTGTATAGCCCATGTTACTCAATTATAATGTAGCTATCCATTGGTGAAAGAATAGTTTATATCGGTCCAGTAGTTTCAGAGCCTATTCGTTACAAACAAACCAAAAATCTGACCTCTTTGAAGTAGAATACGAAGTATAAGATCAAATAAATACTTTGTGGTATAATTTTTTTATATATCTACAAAAAAAACCCACCGATGACAATCGATTACTGTAATGCTCACCTTAATATTATTCCAATTGAGATCAGTGAGCTTCTGGTCATTCTGTTGCACCCGTGTGATGGTGTCGTCCGGGTCTGTGTCGTTAGGGGGGTCCATGGGGTACACCTGCAAATACAATCACACTATATATTTAAAAAAAAACTACATTACCCCCTACCACATTATCAAATCATATTTGTAGTTTCATATTACAGTTACGGAAATAATACAGGCTTTAATGTGGCTTTTTATACGTTTTATTTGATTTTATTTATAAGATAAGATAAGATATAATAAAAATGTTTTTTTTTTTTTGCGCCATTATCGAGTCTGGACCAAAGATCTGCTCTCGTTTGTCGTAGCTCATAACTTTGGCTAGCATACATATAAAAATATTTTATCCAATCCGACTGGTACTTCTAGCGATTAGCGCGTTTAAATAAACAAACAAAAAACTCTCCCGCGTTATTATAGAAATATAGACTAGTATGGATATAACCCCAAGTTAACCGGAGTAAAGTTTACCTTAGATTTGGTGGCTTTAGTGATGCCGTCCCAGCCGAGTCCGACGGGCTGCCCCTTGTTGAGCAGCGACGCGTGGTACTGATCCTGATTCATCATCGAGTGGAAGCCGAGGATAGCTGGAAACAATCACAAGTAGTTATAATTATATTTGCATAATATTGCAAGCTCAAGACAAACAATCCGGGGCTGCGGGTTGTGATACCGCGCCCCTGGAACGCAAAAGGCACAAGAAAGAATATGAATGGGTTTCAGTCAGTAAAAGTCTGACATTCCCGCTTCGCCCAGGGCGAGAGAAGTTATTTAATTGATTTTCAATCCCAAAAAAGAGATACAAATAGTGGTCCTTTTCTTTTTAACCGTGGTCAATCAATTCTTCTTTTAAATTAATAATGCAATCTATTCAGTCGAATTTTGGAAAATCGATGTCTAATGCTGAGCAATAAGAAGTTTGATATACAACATGACAATTATTATGTTAAACGCTTACATAATGAAAGTGAAAATGAAGTGAAAACAGGAATAAGAACGCAAAAATTACGAGAATTATTCTCGCACCATTTCCTAAAACCATTCACACATCAATAAAATGTTGTATTTCTAGCGATAATTGTTTTGACAACACTAGGTACAATATTTTTTTGCAAAAACAGATTCTACTTTTAATATCAAGACATAAATTATCCGTTAACGTTACCACTGAAATCTAAAAAAAAAGCACAAGAAGAAATGAAATACATCATTCTTCTACCAAATTCCAGAAGCGACTAAATTCTCAGATTAAGACAATAAATAACGTGATTTTTTAATATTAAAAGCTGTAAATGTTTTATAGTTATGTTACGAAATAAAAGCTCTTTCATTTCTTTCATTCTCAATCTTTCGTTCGCATCTTGTACAAGTTGCAATGAACTCAAGACAATGCTGGCTTAGCGCCAGATCATCACGCTGGTACATATTGTCATTACAAAAGAAAATTTCCTGATTTCAGCCGTCATAAATAATAAGAAGTGTCGTAGATCTGTCGTAACAGCGCCTCGTTTGACGGTAACCGTGTCAGCCGCGGTATTTAGACGGCACTGGGGTTATTACAATATGTGGTACTAGGTTAGCGAGCTAATATTTCGCATATTCGTGAATCGTGACGCCTGCCAGAAAGAAAAGCGACGCGTAAACTTTTCATGCATTTTCTGTCAATATTTGAATAGGGATATTTCCTTGGTATTCGAAACACTACCACGTATTTCAGAGCAGTATTTTCACAGTCGATTCTCTTATGTAATCAACAATCTGGTATAATTTATAGCTGATTGGAATAGATTAGATGAGTTGAGTAAGGGATTTAGTGATATGTATCTACGGCTTATAATTTGGACGAACGATTGGTTGCACTGGACTGGAATAAGCTGGGTTGTAGTGGGGACGGATTAGTTACCTAATATCTACGGCTTCCTTGGCTAGACGAACGGACATGTTGAAATGATATTTACTTTTGCACAAGCTTCCGTTCGCGACTTCTTCTGCGTCACAGTTAATATATTATCTAATAGGAACACAAAAACGGGATACAAATTATCCTATGTGTTGAGCTACCAATAATCTAAATTTCTGTTGATTCCGTTCAGCTGTTTTAGCGTGTAAGAGTAAAAAAACATCCATCCATCCCCACAAACATTCGCGTTTATAGTAGTATTTGGAAGTGTCTATATAGAAAATTGACCAGATTAGGAGGACCGTCAAATTGGCGTCCTGTTTATGTTTTATGGCCAGTGTATTTGAATGAGGCTACTCTCCACATTAGTAAGGTAAAACTTCGTAACTCTCTTTCTTTCTGTCTTCACAAACTTATATCTCCCTCGTACCTTCTGTTTGCCCCGACCGATCACACGTTTCGTAACGCTCTCGATACGCGTATGTAAAGAAGTTTTATTTAAAAACTAATGACAATAGTCGCCAATTGATGAATAATGGTTAGACATTAGTAGCGACGGATTACTAAGGGTAGTGTAGTGACATACCAGCCAGGTCAATGATCTCCTCCTGCGAGGCGTCGGTGAGCGCCTGCTCGTACTCGTCGCCGAGGTCGATGGAGATCTGCTCGTCCGCGTCACGCTGCTTCTCCGGCACGGGCGGCGGGATCCACTGTAACATTGCACAACCGTATTAGTAGGACTTGCCACAAATACAGCAAGGTGCTAACATCAGGTCTATCAAGCCTGAGAAAATCCCAGTTTTATGCTGTGGTTTGTTGACTGAATTATCGACAACCAATCAGTTTGCAGTAGTTTAGTGTAGGGTCAATTTTTCGAATAACTGGGGTGTATTTCTTTGATCTGTATTGGACTGAATTACGAAGCTTCAAAATCAAATATCAACCTTACGATGATCGACTTTAAAGGCCATTTCCCAAGATTAAAATTATCATTGAGGCCCTTCAAAATAACAATAAAAATATCAACACGGGTTCTAGTTATAATGGACACCTAATTACCCAAAACATAATTCTATGTGATAAATATGTACTGAACGATATTTAAAATTAATAAAATGCGCTACAGCAGTTATAACTAATGTATTCACCGATCACTGACACTTATCATTATGTAAACAATCCTTGAACTATGGAACCTCTACCTACGTGCCTATTGTCTGTCTCGGCTATCACTGTGAGGTGTGTCGCTTTTAATTAATCAAATGACAACCAATTCAGTCCACTGGGACTCTAGCTTCCTTCATGCGAGACATATTGACGGAGCAATGTCCAACATAGGCCCTGATCTTAGAGCAGTGGTGACGAGAACAAGTGCGCTTTTTTCTGGGTTCGTCACTATGACTCGTAAGTTAGGGCTGATAACAATAGTACCTACTAGCCTATTATAACTGTCTCACTGCAGGGCGAAGCCCTTTTCTCACACAGAGAAGGCTCAAATATTGAATATTAATTTTAAGTCTAGGCATCCTCACAATGATTTCCTTCGCCAAAGTCAGTGCCCAAGGATAACGTAGAAAGTAAGTACATATGAATTGAACAAGTCACATTGGCACTTCCCCAGTATCACATCTACAACCTCATGCATGAGAGGCTTGGCCATCACAACATGGAGCACTAAGGCTCAATATTATTTTTTACAGACAAAGCTAGAGTTCACGGATTCGATTCCCAGGTCAAGCAAAAAGTGTTAAGTACTGGGTTTTTCTACCAAATTCTCTGTAGTAAATGTTGTGTTTGTGACCAGTTAATGACAATAGCCTCGCCCTCTATGGGACCTAAAACATACCGGCGAACTGTTGGTGTAAATTGGTACACCTCTGCCTAACCCTTCGGGGAGTAAGTGTGTGTTCTATTCATACCTTCTTTCCACGGACAACTCCAGCAACGAAGGGCTTGATCTCAGGTCTGTCGGGCGTCTCCAGGGCTTGCTTGTTTATGTGTTCTATCAGCTTCTTGCGGTTCAAGGGCCCCGTGGGACCCTTATCGCAATCATAGTTGTTACGTTGGTCTGGTGGCAGGAAGTTGTCCTGGAATGTGTAAAGAGGATGTATTAGAATTAAACTACTTTAATTATATTGAACGAATCTCTAAAAGCAAAAGGCCACTCACTGATTAAACAAGAAATTTCGAAAACTATTTGGCCTCTGAAGCTGAAATTTAGCAGGTGGGTTGGAGATGTTAGCTTAGAACTGATTTTGTGGCAATGTAGAATTAAGGGGGTCTTGGACTTCAGCAGGTTCAAGGTTCTGAGCAAAAGCTAGTATTCCATAAGTTAAATACTTAGGTATTTACACCAGCCCATTATACCAACATAATATGAACAAAGAATGTTTCCACTGTATAAATTGTGAACCTGCTTGGGTGCAAAGCAACAGCCAACGACATATGAATCAGGGAAATTTCTATTATAATTGCATTTAATATCAAACATTGCATTGTATTGGCTTTCTATATATTTTAAATTACCTATTTCTGGCATTGACACAAATGCATACAATCAAAGAAAAGTGTTAAATGTCAATGCTGAGTATTTAGCTAAAAAGTGAATGTAATCTTAAGTCTTATTATTTCTAGATTACACGATAACTTTTATTATTTTCAAATATAGAATAAAAATAATCAATAGATAATAGACTGCACCCATCATTAATAAATCTGATTTCTATTAAAAAATGATTCATATTCCTTATTCAAAAGAAATGAACAGGTAAAATGGGTATTTAATGACATTTGTTTATCACTTCATTGATAGCTAACCTGCTCTTTATGGCTGCACTGATAACCAATATATCATAATCGGTTTTCAATAATGTATCTTGTACACATGAATTGTAATACACTTTTGGTAAACTCATGTAGTACTGTATTGTTAGTAAAATAACAATATAAATACTTGTGTGTACAAGTGTGATGAACTAATTTTGATAATACCTACTACAATCATTTGATTAAACGGTGGAATGATTTATAGAAGTTTGATATGATATCTATAAAAGCCAAGGATTGCCCTAAATAATAACTGTAATTTGATTAAATACTACTTTTTTTTAAATGAATGCGTGATGGTAAATACTCTGGCAGGCCACCTGATGTTAAGCATTAGTGGCAAATTAAACAAACCGACTCAATTAATTATTTCATCACATATTGTAATTTCAAGTGCAATATCTCAAATCCTAATTAACTATGCTCATTTTCTTTTGTGGTCAGATAAAAATAGACTAACACACAAATTAGTTATAAATAAAGACCAACATTTTTCCTAATTTAATAAAATTTTAAATGTTACATTTGCATATTCAAATGTATGCAAAAAAGTATACAGTATAATCGAATGCAGAGAACCAAAACAAATTGATAGCTATGAAATAATTAAAAAATATGTAGGTATTCATTCAGGTTTTCTTTTTCATTCTGTATAAATTTATACGCTAAAAGTACCTACCATGCATTTGTATTAGTGGGTTAATTTCAAACATTGTAACATACATTTTAAAGTACAACTTTTGAACAATATTTAATGAAGCTTAAATTCATTGCAGTATACTTATATAAAAGATGTCTAAAGACAGCTGTAATTGTAAGAAGTTGGAAGGAAACAAGCCTCAATTTGTAAAACAAATTCATTTCTTATCATATCAAAGGCAAATATACATATTAAATAATATTAATTTGTCAGTGGATTGTTTGACTTTAAGGAGGGCAAATTATTTATATAGTTTCAAATAAATAATAATATAAAATATAACACAAACAAAAGTATACCAAGTTATTATACTAGCACACTAGATACATGCAAATAAGAGTTAAAAACAATTAATTTAAAATGATTAATTTAACTCATTAATGATAGTTTATGAAAATACCCCACAAAATAAAAAATATAAACAGGAACTACTCTCAGGACATTGTTTCTCACATAGTTGGAAGATTGCCAAACTATAGGATATACCTATCCATTCATAAATTGTGATAAAACAAAATATTCCACTTTACCCAGCCATAAACAAACATACTTTTTCAAGGCAAACACTTCTGATAAAACCTTCAAGGTGAACAGTGAGAAATCTATGGTTTAACAATGAGGCATGTAATTTGTGTGAATGTTAGCTGCATTATCCAACAGTACTGTGTGGCCTTCAATATCAATTGACTTGGCTGATGATGTGAACAGACTGTGGATGTGGGTAGAAAATTATATGAGAAACATACCTACCTATGAAAAATATTAGAGCTAGAATCACTTTGCCGAAACAACAGGCTAAAAACCAGGTATTGTGGTGCATTTATCTAGGTACAGTTGGTAAAGTTCATTGACTGATACAGATAAGATTATAATTAATTAGGTTTGCAAATTCTCTCAGCAACTTCTTTCAGCCTTAGTGATAGAGTTATTTTTTAAAACTAGGATATACTACAAGGAGACGCATTTTAGTATCTTGTTAGATTACTTAAGTAGACAGAGGTTACTCACATCTGGATCAACCTCCTTGGCCAGCATGGTAAGTTCTTCCTGCGACAGCTTGGCTAGCAGCTCGTCGACGTCCACCTCGTCGTAGGCGGACAGCTCTCGTCCATACAGCTTCGCAGGCGTCGTCATCGTCGTAGTCTTCGTCGATGACGATTTCTAAAAACACCAAAACACTTCCTTTACCAATCTATGTTTTGCACTATTTGAGGTTATTTTCCGATAGAGGATGCACTAAACAGCAACCAAGAAAAACATTATCGGGTAAGTTACGTAAGGAACGCAATCAAACAGAGAAATTGAAGATAAAACATCAATATTTGACAAGACACTTTCGGCGTTCACCACACCCACAAATTAATGAATGACGACATTTTTACACAGCACATAGCTAATATTTTGTCATTTATTATTATTCTTAATTGTTTGTTTAGTGATCAAATAAAATTTTGCATCTTCTTACATTTTTCAAGTGAATAAAACTTTTTAGTAACAATGATTGTACAGCAGACGTCACAAGCGCCCTCTTCCAATGACAATTTTACACTAAAAGAAGTTTAAGTTAGTTAGAGCGAGATGGATGGTAAGTAATTGTAGTCGCTATTCAATGAGGTTTGAAAGAGATGGACAATAATCAACTGCGGTGATAGGGAAGGGATTGATGCAAGGAGAAAATAAAAATTATTCGATTCGATACCGGTTTCTTATCATGGCGCTAAACACAAATAACAAATTCACGACCATCACATCATCACAGTGTCGAATGTTTCACTACGAAATGAAACCGTAATTATCTACCTATTTAAATATTTATTAAATTACAAACTATGTATAAAAATGTACTAAACTATGTTATAAAAAAAGGTATAAGTAAAATTTGAGATTAACTGTAGGATATGTTCATCATCCCCGAAGAAGATTATAATAGGTAGTTAAGATGTTTAGTAAGATAAAACAATTTTAGATTAATTGTTAAATAAGATCACGATTGTAAAGGAAAAGGGAAGGGGAAAAGTTTCCACTTTATATAATTTAAGTTATTACTTGTTGCTTTCTTAGGTACCTTATAATATATGTAGAAGCTTAAGGGTACCTAGACTAAAATTTGAATCAAAAGGGAAGTAGGATTATCCGCTATTTACATACAGTCAACATAGTGTGTTTATTACCACAACACACAACTGATGCGACCAAGTTGTTTCGTGACGAGCGCGCTAAATATATGCTCAACTATAATGGAATGATTACGTCACATACCTACATAGTGTACTGCCATGTCTGCCATACCAAGCCTATCCCACTAGTTATTGAACCCGCGACCTTTTTAATTATAGCAAACATTGTGGCGACGGCATTATTATGTACAGGGTGAACTAATTGCGAGCTGTTGTGTTATTTTGATTATGCAACGCACTAAATTGGAAACTGATAAGTTTATCAAGGTCAACGTAAGCAAATAAACAACGGGTGTCTTGCATCATCGGTGTTAATTAGTTTCGTCTACTGTTATCGCACTTCTTGTTCTTTTTTCAGAATGAAAAGGTAGGTTTGTGAAATAGTTGTAGTTACTTAGGTGAGCAGTTGATCAGCTGTAGCTTACGGAAACTAACAAGAAGTAATAAGAATATGATCGTCTTTTGAAGCTGTTATAAGTGCACAAGAAATTGAAGAGACGAACAAGGCAGTTACTCTACTAGAATTTGAATGTAATAACAACCCATGTTTGTATTGTAACTTATTTATACTATACATATTATAAAAAGGAAAGATTTGTATGTATGTAACGAATAAACTACAGAACCGATTTCAAAAATTCTTTCCCTATAAGAATGCTACATTATCCCTGATTAACATAGGCTATCGCACATCACGCTACGAGTTACGGGAGCGGATCAGTAACTAAAGACGTAACTTAAGGCGTGTGAAATAAGCCACGCGGACGAAGCCGAAATCGCGATTGGTTAGTTAGTCTATCTATAAATAAAAATGAATGTTTCTATGTTTGTCCTCTAGATTGTGATAGGTAGGTTATTCTAAGCCCGTGAATGTTACTGGCCCAAAAAAAGGGAAACGTTATTATTTTATAAACATCAGGAATGAAGCCGCGGTTTGCAGCTTAGTTGATTAAATTATGATGTGATGTGATTCATGCTTTGGTTCATAAATATTTTCTTACTGTAGCTTATTTATTTTTTCGCAAATAGATTTTTTAATAATAATTTACCATTATAATTTCAAAACAAAATTGAATAATACTAACCGCATCTAAAAATAATTCACATTTAAAAGTCAACCAAGATAGCTATCAACAGCAACACGTGACTTACATTTAAATGAACTTGATATGTACAGTCTGTACAGTGGGTACATACGAATGTTGTAGCACGTTGTAGTCACGAAACAGTAAAGCCGGCTTTTCACTGCGGGATGTAATGTAATATATATTACATCACGAGATATAATTTAATATCGCTCACCATACTATTTAAGAAACCTCTTTACACTAAGCTGTAATATATATTATATCCCAAACTATAAATATTTTTTCGACCGAATGGGCGATAAAGAGGAGATATATATTTTACCTCACGTCCCGGACAACGCACCCCCCCTGCCTCGCCCTCACTTTGAACGGAACGGTGCAGACTGTAGAACTGTTTGAACCAAATATATATCTTTCAGTGTGAACAGCAACTGCGGGATGTAATATATATTCCAGGATGTAATATATATTACATCCCGCAGTGAAAAGCCGGCTTTAGGCATTGAAAATAAATAATCTTGCAGTGTGATTCGACTATACAGATTTATTTTGATAGAATCATTTAAGGGGTTAAGATCTCAAAAATCACGCTTAAAATAGACATAAGTACATACATACATTCTGTGTAAAAAGTACCGGGAATTGTTCAATAAAACCAAAAAAGTAATTTATTCGTCAAAACTTATTATGTCACCTTCAATGTAGGCCCCTTCGCTTGCGATACAGCTACGCCAGTACTTGAACCAGTCCTCCCTATTTTTTTTGTAAGCTGATTAAGGTATGGTGTTCACCTCCTTCAGCGAATTTTCTTTTTTAGATTCAATCGACTCGAATCGTGCCATTCTGCAGATTATTGACTAGTTTGCTTATCGTACTCATAAACCCATGTCTCGTCGCCACTTACTATGAAATTCATGAAGGTGAAGTCCATAGAAGCTCGGAAAATCATGTCTCTAGCAACCTGCTTTCGATGCTCTTTTTGGACAAAATTGAGCTTTTTTGGCACTCATCGTGCGGCGACGCGTCTCATGCCCAAAATGTCAGTCAGAATATTATGAACGGGTTTAAAAGATACGTTAGCCTCGAGAGCATCGTGTCTAAAACTCATACGACGATTTCCAAGTACCAGACTCTTGATTAAAATGATGTTTTGATCATTCGCAGCTTTTGGGGGTCGATCAGAAAGAGGCAAATCAACTACCACTTCTCAACCTTCTTTAAATACTTTATACCGTTCATATGCCAGTGCTTTTGAGATACACGAATCACTTTAAGACTTCTGCAACATTTTTAGTGATTTAGCACAAAAAAAATCGTTTCATACGCAAAACGTAAGGCAAACAATTTTTGTTTAAAAAATTCTTCCTTAACAAAATCGCAGAACACTTACAGCCAAGAAGTACAAAAACGGCAGCTGTAATTACACTGAGTGACATATAGCGCTCAAAATTATCACAGTAACTCAGAACAGAGCTACCAATTTATAGAAAATAAATATGATTCGATCGGTTTACCGAGCTTTCTGTAATTTAGGAATTCCCGGTACTTTTTACACAGAGTAGTACATACATAAACTCTCGCCTTTTCCCCTATGGGGGTAGGCAGAAACCACATAACGTCACCTGCTACGATCCTTACATTAGTATACTCCTTTCGCCTCGTCCACACTCACACATCTGGTCATACAAGCACGCCGGTTGCGAGTACTGCGCACCTGACCTTTCTGCAGAACCTCACCAAGAAGGTCAGGGTGAACCAACCCTTCAAGGGCGTCCCCTACCGGGGCGTTGCCACTCACATTCCATATGCCATAATTATGCCTTTCGCTCATCTACTCAACATGACCGAACCATCTAAGCATACTCTTTCCAACCTTTGCCACTACATCCTCTTTTACTCGGCAACGTTCTCGTATAACATCATTCCTCACTCTGTTTTGCTATTCAGCCAGGCGTGGGCGCATTACTATCTAATTAAATCTAATATAATATTCTACGTCACGTTGTCAAAATACCAAGTAGGTACAGATTGTTATCTCGAGGTCTTAGTAACAATTTATTTGTTTTTAATTAGCTAGCAAGAATGTGCTTCTTGTACAATGGGCATCCAGGCGATCCAATACATATTATTTTTTTACAATCTGTAACACACAAGCTTCCTACCTAATCCTGCAAAAATGTGCAATAGCATAATTTACAGCGAGCTATTTACCTTAATTAGCTACATTTTTGGCATTTGGTATAGTCGAAAATTGAATCAAATATCCCATTGCACCTTTTATTACATGACTTAGCATATTTTCGCAATCTCGGACGCCAGTGCTATCTATCATCATAGAACGTTCTGAAAACAATAGGCCCATTCAATGCGTTAATTTGTAGTCGTTAGTAAGCATACAATGCAATTAGCGCTGTATGTTAGGTATATCTTATACTGTAAAAACGAGAGAAAGTGGGAATGTAACGCCAGCGAATATACATAGGTAGTTTTATAAAATTGTACAAAAAAATAAGCTGCACATAAAAAAGTACTCAACAATGAAAACATTAATTGTAAAGCAATATTATTTTGTGTATCTCAACGTGTACTAAATACGCAACTGGCTATGTAACGTTTATACGGTAACGGCAATGGAAGACAAGCAGACTATGAAGTGATTGATTTGAATCGATAAACGTTTGTTCCTGTTGACCACGCGACGCTGTCGACCGCTGGCTTGACGCCAGTCCGCTATAATTGGTGGTCGCCACACCAGAGACAAGTGGTATTCTTAGCTGTCTATTCGGCCACTGGCCTTCCTACTGATACAAATTTTATTCTCATGAAAATAAATAATAATTTTGTTCTCGTTTGTACTTGACCTTGTACTCGATAGGGAAGTCTCGAACGATCATTTCATAATCATATCCAACACTGCATTTCAAATTGTCATTAAACCAGGTGACTAACCTTTTTGACCAATTAAAAAAGTTTTAAAAGCGTAAATAAAATGGAGGACCAATTTATGTTCCTCTATTAAAAAAATAATAAAATTAATTAAGTAACAATATTAATTATTTGGTAATTATTGCTCTCTATTAATGTTCTCTGTTTATTCTTATTTAGTTATGTTTAAAAGCAAATACCGTATTTTTTACAGTATTTGTTTTTACTATTTGTATCTACTAGTAGGTTTGTGGTGTACCTAGTCTATGGTGTTTACATCATAGATTAATATATACTAACGTAATAGTTTACATGACCAACATGACGTTTTTGTAAAGTGTAGAAGATATTTTGAAAGTAATAATTATTCTTATTATGGGTTCTTTGCCATTTGGTCCACCATATCCAGTATCCCCAGTAATTAGGGGTGCAAGGTTTGCTTTTCTCTTTGCTGGTATATTATATGGGAGAATCAAATTAATTAGGTACAGGTCAATGGAGAAAAAATGGCGCCTGGAAGAAGCAAAAAGAAAGCTTAGTCGTGATAAGCATAATGCTATTTTGAAAGAGCAAATTGCGAGGGAAGAGATGGACTTTTTTCCACAAGAAAACGTTGATTCCTCAAACGATGACAATGAATATGGACCAAGAGCGGAGCTGGAACCTCCAAGAAAAGCGAAACCATGCGGACATGATACTGATCGTCCAAAAACGGCTCTGGAGACTGCAGGAGCAAAAGCTAAACCATGCGAGTTTGATCCTAATTTTTCAGGATGGTTTTCGACAGCTGAAGGAAAAGCAGGTACATCTACGACTGATACAGCGGAACCGAGCCAGGAGAGTGGTACTCCCCCAGAAGCGACCCTGAAATCTACACCATCGGCGAAATTTACTGACCATTTTCCTGATGTTCTAAAAAGGTACCTGGTAACACCAGAAAAACCAGAACCAGAATATGTTCCACCCCCAAATCCGTATGCGAAATCATACCAGGATGCGGTAGACGAATATAAATAACACTTTTTCACATAACTAATTATAATTAAAATTAAATATTGATGTGCTATATGGTTTTTATTTAAATGGGTATGAAAAATCATTAATTTTCAATAAATAAAGGTGTAGTAGTAAAAGGATACCTTTGGTTTGTGGGTTGTGTATCTGTGCGTACAGTAAAGCCCTGTTACGAGACAAAAACATGAGCTAGGTTTGTTTAATTTTGAGCCCAATACTTGTTGATACTATACAAAATACAATTTTGCATTTTGAAGAATGTGCAAGAAACTTTCTGCTCTTTCAAAATAAATGATTTACAACACGCTGCGCAGCTGCGGTACGTGAAAATCAAACCTATAGGTAGATTATAGCAACCCCAACCCTTTCCAGTCCGTGGCCAACAAAATTGTTGGTAGTTTTTTTATTTTTGTTGAATTTTTTCAAGTTCACCGACTTGGAGCGCCTCGTGGTGCCCCTATGTACTTTCCAGGGCGGGCGCCGCGGCGCACAGGTTGAGGAGGCCTGGATTATAGGTATTATAGGTTTGATTTTCACGTAGCGCAACGTGTTGTTACGTTTTGCAAACGTGTACAAGTGTAAGCTAACTTTGTTTCCGGTAATTTTGCACGCCAATAGAACTTTATTTCACCGGTTGTTGGCGCAGCGTTACCGGTTCGGTTCTTGTGCGTTCATTCAAGCAATCATTTTATGAGTCACATAACAGAGAAAAGTTTTTTTTCTTATAAGTTGTCGAAGTTGGTCGAAGTACCTCACTGGTAATTTTATTGTCAATTTGTCGATACCTGAAGAGTGAAGACCTAAATCGATTGCTTTTGCGAGGATTTATAATTATTGTTTTGGGCTGGAGTTCGTTTTTTTTTACAACACTAGGTAGGTACTTATTTATCTTATGAGCTGAAAACTATGTTTGAACGTCCTAATTTCCGAAACTACTGGTCCAATCCTAAAAAACCTTACCTGAGTGATTTAAGCCAAAATATGCCTAAATTTTTTTTTTAATGAGATCCCAAACATGGAGAATTCGCGGGCAAAAGCTACTTAAAAAAAAAACGATACCTAGGATAGGTATCTTAATCGGATATTACGCATGCGGAATTACTAATTCATTTGTAATTCTGTAAGCTGTGGTCATGCACGCCATGTTTTTATCGAGAAGTAGGTACACCATCATACAAATGACTGTGGGATCTTCTCCATTTTTAAATTCTGGTGAAAGGACGAACTGTCTCAAAAATAATATGTGCTCCGTATTCGTTTGGTACATTTTGTGACTTGCAATATAGTGTCTCCAATGTAAACACTTGTAGTGCGTACCAACACTTTTATTTTTAGTAAAAAAAGATTACTTAAAAGATACACTTAGGTAGGGTACCTACTTACATTGTTTAATTTTCTTTTATCGTTGTGTTAGCTTTTCTTATCTACTCAACCGTCCAAAGAATTTTTGTCGTATAATTACCGAATAATTACCACGGCATTGCCCATTGGTGAAGTAATTGTATGTGGTTACCTTTATTGTGTTGACCTAGGAATCACTTAAGTTTAAATGATGATGACTTGCAACATTTGAAACCATAACAACATTGACTAGCTTCTGAACGCGAGTTCCTTTGCATAGACTTCTAAATTAAATCCAAAATTAGCGTGCCTACGATTGCTCCCATACGCTAATTTTAGTAGGTGTTCCTAAACGGGGTACAAAATAGCCTATGTCTTAAGTTAGATTAATATTGTTAGCTTACACTTGTACCTACATTTCTTTGCAAAACCTACGAACATCGTTGCGCTACGTGAAAACCAAACTTATAAATTCCTAATGTAAGTAGGTAAATCATTTTTATTGCGAAGTAGGTATGTGTGGTGTAACTTTGAACGATAGAGTGAGGAATGAAATTATACGAGAACGTTGCGGATTAAAAGAGGATGTAGTGACAAAGGTTGAAAAGAGTATGCTTAGATGGTTCGGTCATGTTGAGAGGATAAATGAAAGGCGAATAACAAATGGGTTTTATGTGGCAGATGTGAGTGGCAATGCCGGGAGGAGAAGCCCTGAACGACCTACCCTGACCTTATTGGTGAGGTTCTTCAGAAAGGTCAGGTGCGTAGTACCCGTATCCGGCGTGATTGTATGACCAGATCTATGAATGTAGATGAGGCGAAAGGAGTATGTAAGGATCGTATCAGGTGGCGTTCTGTGGTTTCTGCCAACCCCCATGGGAAAAAGGCATGAGTTTATGTATGTATGTGTATGTATCATTTATTTTGAAAGAGTAGGGATCAGTTTGTTGCACGTTTTTCTCAATACAGAAGAAACTTTTAGAAAGGGCAACAAAATTATTTTTTTCAAAAGTGCCTTTTGATGGACTGAATTGAAATCATGACTTGACTTTGACTTTGATTTTGAATGTACAGATAATTTTACATTTAATTAGAATGAAAAAAAAAAACTAAATAATAATTGAATTACAAACTATGTACAGTTAAAATAAAAAAGTAAGGTCAAAGGGCGTCAAAAAACTCATCCGCATCGCTGTCAATGGGGCATGTGCCCAGAAGGCTGGCAGCATTGCCACGTTGTATGGCAATGCTGATTCTTTGGCCAAAGAATAGGCCAGCCCTCTGGTCACGTGAAGAATCGACCAGTCGCTTCGCGATGTCGCGATAAACTAGATGAGCGCTCGGTCCCCATGGCCCTAGTGTTTCAACCCCAAACGGCTCAAACATATAACTTTTATGAAGGTTAATATATTTGCGCCGTTTGAGATTTTCCGCAAGATTTTTTTTTTTTACGCAGCCGCTCCAGCACAACACGTCGTGCAAGGAAGATGGGATGGCGCAAGGGTGTCGACGCATGTTGCATCCCACACCAGAGGTCTACCCAACTTCCAAGGCATTATAGTTATCCCATCTGGTCTCTTCCCATCGTCGCGTGCCAGGCCAATTGGCTCCAAAACAGCTGGCACTCCGGCGGAGACAAGAGCACGACGGATGATGTCATTAATGCTGGCGTGCCGTGCCATGCGGCCAGCGCTCTTTTTGCATGACAGGCCATGGTGTCCGAGGCAGTCGACAGCTTCACCGCACTGACAGCGGTGCGGAGCCCCACAATTATGAATTATTTTGAATTATGTATTACAATTTGTGATGCAAGAAGCCACAGGCTTGCACCACTTGCCTATGCACCACTTTCCTACATAATAATTAGTAGGTATACCCACTGTCACCGGCAAGATACCTACCATGTTGGAAAGCCGATTTTACTTCGAGTCACGTTGCAGTTTACACAATATACATAAACTGAGAGGTAAATATGCACCTAATGTAATTTTCCAGACAGATTCCAGCCACGGCGGCTTATCTTAATGCAGACTAGCCACGTACGCAGGAGATATTATAGTACACAAGTGTGTGCACAAACTTAGGTGCACTCCCTCTTCCCTAACTCGCATAACCCGATGGGACGGAAATCCGACACGACCGAAGAGAGATCAGGCACAGGACCAACGGCTTTATGTGGTTTCCGAGGCACGGAGGTGCCACACCATCAACTTCCAAAGTTCTGGCTGCTATTGAGAAATTCCTAATGGAACAACCCAATAACACTTTGCCCGACCTGGTAATCGAACCCAGGACCCCTCGCTCAGCAGTCGCGCTTCCGACCAGGAGACCAACGGGTCAGTATAGAGGTAAACATTATATCTCCACTGTGGGTACATATTTTTAGATTTCAGCTAAAGCCTTCAAACTGATGTTGCTTGTTGTCACGAGCATTCGTTGGTACCGGCTACTTGTTTCATAAAACGTGTTTTCTTGTAAATTACCTACGATTCTACCCACACCCGTGTAGAAAGTGTTGCACTCGTGTGAATGTTAAATATACCTAATACGTGCACAATGACATCAATGTGTTATGGATCGGTGAAAACTAGATAATAGCTTTTCTTAATTAAACTTTCCCACAGTGGAAAGTTATTTGTCTTACTGCTAGACTGGATGGGCTCAAGTTAAGTAAACGTATCGCAGTGTTGTTCGAAATTTGCACCATGTCATAATATGTGCTTAGTACAGATAGTCCACTATGATAGTAGTTTAGCTTTACGATATCATCCATCTATTATCATTCATTATGTATTTTGTATAGAGTCAACACTGGCGTGTCTTGGACTCTAAATTAGACCAAGCCCGGCTGATTTTTTAGTCTCGTAACAGGACTTACTGTACGTAATAAATTATATTATATTGTATGTTTGTAGCTACATTAACGAAAATATGATTTAATGGAATTAGCTTACTTTAAACGGGCTATATGCATAGGCACATAACCCACCAACCAAAGGTATGTTATCTGGTACCTAACACCTTTACTTATTGAAAATGAATGATTCTTCATACCTATTTCAATAAAAACTATAATTATGTCACGGTAAAATTTAATTTTAATTATAATCATGTAGGAAAGTGTTATCATTGGTCGTCTAGCTCATCCTCGTATGACTGTGAATACGGGTTCGGGGGAGGAACATATACTTCTGGCTGTGAGGCAATAGAAGGATCGTATGGTTTCGGTATTGATGCAGGTACCAGTTGCGCTCTTGGGAGAACAGGAAAATGCTCAGTTTCCTCCGGCATCCGTGGAGGTATCAGCATCGCCATTGGGAGAGCACTATCCTCCTCAATCGGCGGTGCTGTAGCTGCCATTAAAGGATCTGTGGTATCAGTAACAGTAACAGTCCCAGATGTATTCGGTTTTGGTGCAGACCGCAGGGTCAAGTCTGGAAAATTTGGATCAAACTCACACGGCATAACTTTTGCTGCTGCAGTCTCTAGAGACGTTTTTGGGCGTTCAGCATCATTCCCGCATGGTTTCACTTTTGTTCTTGATAAAGGTTGCAGGTACGCTTTTGGGACACCAAATTCATTTTCACCTTTTGAGGAATCAATCGGTTTTTGTGGGAAAAGGTCCATTTCGTCCCTCGCTATTTGCGCTTTTAAAATAGCATTATGTCTGTCACGACTAAGCTTCCATTTTGCTTCTTCCAGGCGCCATTTTTTCTCCGCAGCTCAGTCTGTCACTGTCATTGCGTATAGAAACTTGTAGAAAACATAAATACCGCTGTTCAATAGCCAGTACTTAATTGAAAAAAAAAAACTTTGATGCCTTGTGGCCAAAGTTATGCCAAAAATGTTAGTCACTGCGGCATTTTTTGGCGTATTCGAGGAAGAAGCCCCGAAGAAGAAATATTTATCTTATATACGGATTTTTACATTTTAACCATTTGAAATTCTGGGTCAACGTAGAATTACTTACGTTTCGCCTATGACCAAATGACCTACCATAATGTAAAATCATAGAGTTTACGATCTCATTAGGTACCATGCGTGGTGTTTTTTTTTAATCCGTAAAGAAGACGTTATTGATGTTTGTTAGTAGGATACCGTTAAGTATATTCCCCTTCTCATTTCCACTTCGCTGAGCAGCAGGAAACAGAACAAGGAATTAGATAAATATCAACTGTACTTAAACTCCGGGTACTTAGTTCGTAACACTTATGTTAATTTTATGAGTCGCGTGAGGGAGCTGTTTTATAACGAGATTTTCTACAGACGACTAGAATTTTATTGAGATATCTGGCTGAGTTGCTAATGCAATTTAAATATGCAGTTACTTGCCTATATAAGTAGGTACTTTGTTATTTGTATGAGGGACTTTACGTGGTATAATACCACTCAAACTTAATGCCGGTTCGGAAGTAAGCTGCGAGTGCAGTTTCGCGCAGGTATAGTCAAGTTAATAATAATTTAAACTCTATTTAATTATTTCTAGATACATATATATATATATGTAAATGTTATAGAAGTAATTAAATGAAGCCTTAATTCTTGTGACTTGATAAAACTTGCTTGTGCTTGCCTCGTTAGCCTAGTGTTCCTAAACGCGACTGCTACGCTAGAGGTCTTGGGTTCGCGTCCCAGGTCGAACAAACAGTGTTATTGACAATTTGTTTTGCCATTTTAAATGACAATAAACATGTAAATAGGTTAACATTCCATAAGGCATAAGTTGTTTACTTTTAATATTTACAATAATGAGTAAATTCTATTTTTATTTTCCTCATCCAGAGACCAGCTCTGAAAGAGGAAAATAAAAATAAAATTTACAATAGGTACTTATTTTAAAAATGATTTATTTTATTATTTCTTTTTAGCAGGGCAGACTTCCCTCTGCAATTTGAAATATAATTTGCGTTTTTTCATATAAATTGTAAACAAATTACTGAAAGTACCTACTCCAACTCATTTCATTCATAGTTTTCATGAATCATCCTAACTAATATTATAAATGCGAAAGTGAGTTTGTTTGTTACCTTTTCACGCCTTAAACCACTAAACCGATCATCCTGAAATGTTGCATACACATTGTCAGGAGTACGGAAACTGACATAGAGTGCCTGTAATCCATTAAAAAAGTACTGTTCCTGAAAAAAAAAAAACATTCGAATTGATAACCTCCTCCTTTTTTTGAAATCGGTTAAAAAAGAAACAGCATCAAAATGCTCGGTATATGAGAAGGCGGCAATGACAATATTTTAGCATTTAAGTAAATGGCAATGAATTGAAAAACAACAATAACGTTTTTAAGACAACAGATGGCGGATCGTGTCTTTCGAATCATTTCTGAATTTTAAATACAACTGAAATTTACACGGACAAAGTCGCGGGCAAAACGCACCTAGTTAATAAAGTAATATTTATTGGATTAGTTCAGTTATTCATAATTCCCGTTAAGGATACCACTCAATTATGGGCCAGTACTGCCATATTAGCGCACTCGCCCGACCAGTTCACTACAGTTTGTTTTCTCTCTTTTTTCCTGCAGGCTGCACGCGAAAGTTTCCATATTTGGTTTTGTACCAGAAAGCTATTTCGAGCCTGTTAGGCTCGCGTGCGCCAAAAACTAATCTTAGAGTTATATAGTTACTAAAACGCGGTTAAATAACAAAAAAAAAAAAATTGCGATCGACTGGCTGCGCTGCGTGCCGCGGGTTCGATTCTCGCACGGAACAAATATTAGTACCTATGACCTACAGATAGTTGTTCCGGGTCTGGTCGTTTGTGTATGTGAGTTTATATGTTTGTAAACGCACCCACGATACAGGAGAAATTCCTAGTGTGGGGCAACGATTTTTTTAAAAGAAAAAAGAATATGAAGAAAACGAAAATATCATGCATAAAAACAGAGGGGCTGTTAGCAACTATTTTAGAGCTAAAAGATAAACCTAAGTGCAAGCGGACCTTATTTTAACAAGTAAATTATAAGAAAGTACCTACTGTTTTCTGACCTGCTGACTAAAAGCTGACTTGCATAACTGAGATCACAACTACCTATTTCTTTTAATGTAAATAACATGGAATGCGATGGCTATAAGTAGCTTTATGTATTTTAAAAGGACGTATTTTTTACCATCACCATCACGCCTGTACTTCCCGAAAGGTTAGGCAGAGGTGTACACACCTACAGTTCGTCGGTATGTTTAGGTCCCAGTTGGTATTAGGGGGCGAGCCTACTGCCAACCGGGTACAAATTTTAATTCCGAGCTGCTAATGAGAGCGAGCAGTACTTTTTTTAAATATTAAAATTTTTCTTAGGTCTCTACGATACCAAAATGCATGAATTCTGAATCATGTTCTTTACATATCGAACGTTTTAATGTTTAACATTTTAGTCAGTGCATTAAAGTGAAACAAGATTTTAAATCGCGGGCGGGGGACATCTTTAATCTGCTTGCAAACTTGCAATTTTTTGCATGACCAACTTCATGTCCCGTTACTTGCAACCAGTTTTGTTCCACTGCGTGCCATTATTTACAGCTTTTTGCACATTGGATAAACGTGTCACAAAAAGAAATTAGTTTATTGGAAATGTGCTAGCAACATTGATCGTGTTTTTTCCTTTGCAATCTTCTGCTATTGGATAAGTTGACTAAATACCGATTCAATGTTGGTATATAAATACTATCGAATCTATATCTTTATCTACTTAATTCAGGCCTTACTTTTGTAACATATTTATCTTATTTTGATCAAGGAAACGCACTAATTGTTACCGTTACCGTATTATGCATCATAAAATTTTAAAGGGCCGCCCCGCCCCGATACGATCAAAACACACTTAGTATACGCTCTGCCATTTCACAATATTACAATTTACGGTTCTGTAAGTACCCTCACTAAACGCTAGTTGCAACACTCGTCACAAGTTTATGACATCGGATAATGCTAAACGTCAGTTGGAGTGGATATCGAGGCCACTGATCGCTACAGTTTGTTGTTTTCGAATTCAATGTAACTCAATGTGTTAACAATATTGCATGTGCAGAACATTTATGTCTTGGATGGGAAGAATATAACGGAAATTATAATAATAAAGCTTAGAATATTGCAAACTAATAGGCAGAAATATTAAATGGATGCATACTTGGTAAGCCTGGTACTTTTCTTAAGTTTACGCAGTAGCAATAACAACATTCACGATTACTTCAGAATAGCTTTCAGAGTTCAGGAAAATATTAACCTTTTATGTTTAATTTTATAGATTGAAAGCTTTTATTAAATCGAAACGGAATCTTATTTCAGATAGTAACGACTGATATCTAGGTCTTGCGTAGAAACAATTGAGACTTTCCTACTACCTACGTATATTTAAAGCTTAACAAATATGAAACCTACACAATGTTGCATCTAAATTATGTCGTGTAATAATCTCAATATACAACTAGCGTTAACAAATTATTTATTTATTTATCTTATTTTTTTCAGATTATATAACTTACATTGGACAAAAATAATTTCAAATAATTATAGCAAATCATGTGCTGTTTATTTGTTAGAGTACAAGAATGCATCACATGAACTTTTAGCAGTTTCAGCCGGCCGTGTTCTGATAAATTAGTCAGACCAATTCTAACATTATAAATATCACGTTTTTATTGGATATTTACTCATTTTGCCTATAAATATACATCCATAATATTAATAACTTCATAAAGCACTACCATTACTTCACCTACTACAATCTATAACGATTCACTGATAGTTTCAGCTAGTTGTTATCTTTTGGCTCGGGATCGCGAATACTCGCGATCACAATAAACTATACAAACATCTATATATACACATCTATATATATATGTATCTGCATCCATTTAGATACGTGTACACGACTGGCTGTAATTGTTCAAATGAAACCGATTCGAACCACTTCCCTCATTTATTAAGAGATCTTTACAACTTGCGTATGATGATGAGCAACAGTGCAGTCAATTTAACAATATCTCGGACATCGACAAAGTTATAAACACATCTACCTGAAAATCTCAACCTACACTAACAAATCTTATGATTTACAAGCGTTTCCCGATACCAAAACATTCCCAGTTTCTATTTATAAATGTTTAACAACATTATTCGTGAGTTTGGCGTCTAACCTCCGCGCTTGCGCAGCGGTTATAAATTTAAAAGCCATTCAACTTTGACGATCGTAAAGTTTTTATTATTTTTTGCATAATCACTTCATTATTAGAAAAGAGTAATTATGGAAAAGAATTATTACCAGCTGTCTCAAATATTTAAAGTCTATGAAAAATAAATTAAAACTGAAATTATTGTATAGGTTTGGCAAAAAAAAAGTTATTTGTAAAATGTACTAACTACATTAACGGTGTATTAAAATCGATAACAATGGCCTCACTTAGAGCTAGCGGCTATCGTAAATCGATTAAATGTGTCGAATCGATTCGACACATTTCACGATACACTCTCACGGTTCATTTTACTCCTTTAACCGAACATTATTGGTAGAAATGAAAAGTTTTATCGGCTTAATGCCGTGAACAATTATTGCGTGAGAGAGTTAAATTTAGAATTAGGTGAATGAAAGGTTCGACTCTCAAACATTTTGTTAGCTTCCTTATTGTACCGCTACGTGCCGTATTATTGTTATTAAATCTAATTTCACCAAACAGTTGAAGCTATTACTAAACTATGCCGGTTTTTCCCACAGTTTTAGGTTTACATAGCACTGTACAGATGATATTGTGTCGTATTTCATTGACGTCAGCAGCATTGACCCCATAATTTTATAGGCGGTGTACTAATTATACATTTCTCATGTTAAATAAGTTTCTTTAACCTAATTCACGGGGTCATGGCAGGGCGTATTATATTACATGTCCAAGTGCCATTAACTAATAGGTACTGTAGTTTATTCTGCACAAGCTAGGTACATATAAGAGCAGTAATATTATTTGACTATTTAGCAAAGTACCTAACTATTTTTCGAAGTTTTATCTCATTTTCCAACATTTTAATATTAAATAATATGAATTCACTCTACTTTTCTTTTATATTTATCCAATTACGGAGTTGAAAGGGAGCTCGGCAAGAAGTTTCCTTAGCGACATGTAGAGGCTTTAAGGTTTTATATTCTTTAGGGCCGCTTTATTCATCAGATCTAGTAAAAAATGGAACAGAATTTGTGTCAAAAGATCCGCAAAGTAATTTAATCGGAACTCATTGTCTCATTCACTCGACTATACTGTAGTTGTTCATCAGTTGGCAATAGTAATTAAAGTACTACAGAGTACTTACTTATCGTGTTGAAGTGGTATAGTAGTAGGTAAGTAATATGGTATCATTACTCGGAAATTGCTAAACTAATTAGTTGCACTTACAGATGTAGGTGAAGTAATAGTTGTTAAGTCAGTAGAGGAACATGCAATCTGAGCTAAATCTTTAAACACGCTTATCGCGACGAGTGGCACAGTTATACTCTTATTACCTTCAGTTATAATAACTACTTAGCAACGTAAACTCAACAATGTTTCAAGTTTATTGGGATACGATGTAGGTGCATATATTTTATTTTAGCAAAGACTAAACAAAAATTCTCTGCGCATCTAAATTTATGTATTAAATCCAAATTTCTATGGACGTGTCATATGTTTGGCTGCATAACGTCACATGGCACTAAAATTTCCATCTTGACATACTCCATTCCAATCGTATTTAGGTACTAGTACCAAAATCGGAATATTCATACACACACGATCTTTACACGTGGCGTGACGTAAGCTGTGTGTGTTTTGTGATTTCAAAATAATTTCGAAAACAACAAATAATGTAAATAAAAATAAACAATTAAAAAAAAACGTTAAAAACCAATAAAAGATTCGACAAAGTGAATTGGAATTTATTGGACGTTTTACTACAGTTTTATTTTTATTTCCAGGTTTTACGTTTTATTGCTTTTCTTTTTTCAAATTGCGTTTAAAAATATTTTTGAATCTAAACAATAAATAAATCATAGTTTAGAACTGTTTCCAAGTACTTAGATAATCTATTTCGAGATAGTCGGATATTTCTATCTGCAATATAATAAATGGGATGAACTGTGAACATTCCTTGTGTTGGTCGCGTTACCGACGAAGGTCAAATGAAACGCCCACATCTGAACAATAATATCATTTTGACTCATTTCCTAGTCGCAATTGGGTCTAGGTAGGTTTATAACTTTATTTATGCCGGAAACATGTTTTATGTGTATCATCGGCACTTGGAATTATTGCAAGAATGTAGGTAAATAAATAGCTCAAGGTACAGAAATAGGTGTAAAAATATTATATTCACAATAAAAAAAAAATGGTGGCTTTGATGCTGAATCTTTACTATCAAAATGTTTTATTTCGTATGAAAGAATGCATGCAGGTGGTGCTCATT
Source organism: Caradrina clavipalpis (assembly GCA_932526535.1). Taxonomy (NCBI): domain Eukaryota; kingdom Metazoa; phylum Arthropoda; class Insecta; order Lepidoptera; family Noctuidae; genus Caradrina; species Caradrina clavipalpis. Next base: position 3,284,840 of record OW052096.1, read on the forward strand.
AATGTTCAGTTATTTATTTGAATTATGTCAGATTGAACCTAGTGCAAAGATTTAATGCTACAACCCAATAATGCATCTCATATTTATTCATCGCTATCATACTTGCCTCAAGAAAAGCATCGGCTGTTGCTTGCCCATGCGATGTTCCAAATTCTCGAGAAAAAGTGCGTAACTATCGTGTCAATATCGAACACATTTCTTTTAGAATTTATAACACAAATAATTTGAACGCATGAAAACTAGAATTTCGTAAAATTATTAGAACGCACCGAACATTTGAAATTACGTAGTATTCGATATCCGGCGGCAAAATGGCAGCGTACGTAGGTCTGGCCCATATATTACGATTGACGCAATCGTGCCATCGCATCGCATCGCCCTTGGATCGATGCAGTATTTTACCATGTTTACGACAATCATCAGACATTTTGATCAAAATATCTGAGGTAGGGAAAGTTGTAAGAAAAATCTGACGAAAGAAAGTTGTTTGTTTTTTATTTTCGAGAGACTTTTTCTTGTCTTGTATTCGTGATTTGAATTTAGAAGCCATTCAAATGTACCTACCTAGTTGTTTATTTTTAAATGGTTTTGTAAAAGTGAAACTTAGGTACCTACATACCTAAGTGGCATTTTCAACGTCCATTTTCGACATCCAAAATGAACGTTGAAAAGGCCACAAAAATGCAAAGACTAAACAGTTAACTTTATTTAGGTATTCTTATGGTAGAGGTGTAATGCTATTTAGGAAAGAGGTGTCATTTCTCACAGTATTTTATAACATTACAAATGTCAGAACTCTCCATTCTCTTTGTGCGAACGATGCCAAAGAAAAGTGTGAAAATATGACATAATAGCCATAGACAATTGTTGCCAACGTTTAGCAATCATTTGAATCATTAAACAGTTGTTAGTTCTGAGAAACCTGTGAAGTCGCGACTTTATTACCGCAATGTATTTGTGTGAACGTCTCCCAAGGTCCTAAGGAATCGTGTTTGGGACTCCAGACGGTCTATTCTGTAAGAATCGCCCTCGGTGAAGAAATAATTGTGAAGAAATAGTTGTCATTGACACTAAGGATGCACAGCTGCTCACCTCGAGCTCCCTTCATTCAAACTCAAAAGACTTTTACCGAATAGCACTGTATGACTGTAGTTTACAAAGTGGAGAGACCTATGTATATCAAAAGTCGTTTTTTAGGTACCTCGATTAAAAACAGGGAGGAATGTCTTCTGTCCTCTCCATGCCCACATTCTATTTCTAAAGAAGCCCTATAATATCTTCTGTAGACAGGAAGTAATTGTTCCTAATTCATTTTCGTTGGCACTAGTCCTCTCCTATCTCCTACGATAAATCTAACCTCGAATAATTTACTACAAATTGTCTGCATTGTTTATTTGTAAACTAAAGCATTGAAATTAATTACTTCTAAGAAAAACATGTATAATATCTATGCTAATAATGTAATCTAGTGCGTAACTTGGCTGCTGTTGGTACGGAAGTCAGGATTGGAACATTGTCGCAGGGCTCATCTCGTTGAAAGAAATCTGAAGGCGAGCCTTTGTTCCGTTGTTGTCTTCGTTGAAGACCTTTGTCTTTGATGTTGAAGAACAGACATCGAGTAATGGTACGCCTAATGAAGTTGGATAGGACAAGCATGACGTGGTGATAACAGGTAAAGTAAGGCTACAACGGATTAGCGTCCAAGGACTATAAGAACTGTTAGCCATCCAGCGGCGAGATGGGTAGGCGCCATTGTCAGACATAACCTGGATGAGGGTAGCGCAGAAACGAGGAAATTAACACGAACAAAGAGGTCTATACCGAGCAGTGTGTGAAGTCGGGCAGTGGATGAAGATTATGGGAGTAAATCTGTAAAAACTTAAACTGTCTAGCTCACTGACTTGTTCCTCATCTGCAATACTACAGAGAATTGACACTAACATAAACAAATGACAGTGCGATTACAATAGTCAGGAAATAAATACTTAGATATGATTAAAGAACGAAAATACCAGCTGCTTCTTTCCGTTCCGTCCTGGCATTGAACCGGATAAACGCACAAAGACACGTACATAATCCGGATAAGACGCACCGTCTTGGACATTTCCTGACAATTATAATTTCTAATAAATGTACGTGACAATATACTATCTACTTATTCATAATCTGCTTCCTGCCCATGATTTATATGCTAACCTTGTTTCTCCAGTGCTTTGCTCACACTCCATTAGGAGACAATTTGGCAAACTTGTGCATCTATAATTCATTCGTAATTAATTATTCATGAATAATTTACATTTGGTTTGTATTTATGTGGAGAATATACACATGACTGCTAGAAATAACCTAAGTAAGGATTTTGCATGCATGATCGCAAATTTAATCAGTAGGTAGGTACTGCATGTACTGGGGTGAAATGAATTAGTTTTGTATTATACAGCATGTACTTACCTATATTTGATAAATAAAAATATGAAATCTGCCGTTTAAAGTTACCCTGATGTAGAATACATTTTTTATAAAGATTCAGGATTAATTTTTAACGTTATTTTTTCTACGCGAACTAAATCATCATAAGCCATTTTATTTCATTTGGAAAACTTACAGCTATTTCACTTAAACTTACATTTTCCGGGTGAAATTGAACAAAACATTTGAATTTCTGGTAACAATCAAAGTCGTATTGTCTATGGTATGGTTTTGCAGTAGGTACCTAGTTTAATATTAATGGCGAATAATCATCGATCGACAAGCTTGATATCAGTCATCGTGGTACTGAATAATGTAGTGCCCATATTACAATAAAGGACTCGACAGACTAATCGTGTGTCGTGCGTTTGTCACACGTGACGTGACGAAAGTTGTTATCTGTGGCGGTTCCCAGGGCGTGCTCAGCATGTAATATTACTATGTGAACTTCTTAGAGGTTTCCCTTCATTGTTCCATTTGAATTTACTTTAATAGTGTAGAAATGTCATGCGAGGTTTAAAGTCATGACATCTCTTGGGTTTTTTCTAAACATATTTTCTTTTATTCCCACGAGTTTTTGCGAGTATTGTATTAAATATTGACTTCTGCTCGCTACTTCGTCTGCGTAGAAGTTAAATAATACCATAAAATATATCGGCAGTAGTGTAGCTTTCTATCGGTAAAAGAATTTTTGAAATCAAGCTAGTACTTTCAGAGATTAGGTACTTACATACAAGCTGTTGATTTGCATTCTCGTCAAATTCAAGGAGTTAGCTATGCTCGTGATTCTTAACACGAATCAAAAATTTGTTTTAAAATTTATATTTTTTGACGTGATTTTCCAATTCCCTAAACCTTCTGGTGAGATGGCTAGTTCGCCATCTCGCCAGAGGGTTTAGGCACTATGCACGCATTGATATAGCCGCGCGACAACTCTGCCTACCGCATACGCAACTGGGCGATGCTGATTTTTGCTAGAGGAGTATTCTGGAATACTGTTTTTTGATAGTTGCAACTAAAAAAACAATTATTTATTAAATATTGGCCAGGTAATTGTGACATGTTCATTGTGACATTGTGTGTGATGTTCTATGACAAGCTCCTAAAATTTGACGAGGATTATCAACAGCTAGTATAAAGAAAAAAACAAAATATTAAAACAAACTTTATCTGTTGATAATATTAGTGCTCTTTGTAAAAGAGTAAGTGTTTAGGTTATTGCCCATTCTCCTCCATACGAAACTACATTTTAGAAGTAGCAACTAGATTAAATTATATTTTTCTTTTGTACATAAAAGATGTAACGAAAATTCTCCATTATAATCCAATTTAAAAATTGTCCCATAATCCACGCAAGCAGTTTTTAACGTGCTATAAATTCCGTAACGATTTTAGTGAGATATCGCTCACAGTAGGTACCTAATGAAAGTTGATGAGAAATGTAACTTTATTATCGTTTTTATTAGCTTTGGAGTTGATAATAGTTCATTAGCTGAACATGGATTACGTAACAACGTTTATAGCGCTTGTATTTTATGTGAAATAGAGAAAACTATTTTTCTTCCAACAAGTCACAGAAGAAACAGAACACGCTGATTTAAATGTCCAATATCAACAAAAAGAATACCATTACAATTACTTTGAAAAAATGACAGATATTTTGAAGTGGGTTGATTCATTTTGAATGAATTAAACCCAGAAATCGATATCCATCACGTTTAGGCAGTCGTCTCAGGTAATTTTATTTCACCCTGGATTGTATTACCTTATATAACTAGCTCCCTCTCTAAGGTTACTTTTCTTTTTGAGGAAAGGTATTATAATGTCCTTTTCAATCCTCGTGTCATAGTGTGTGGAATTTCATGATGAACGGTTGAGCAGCTAAGGCGTGAATGCGTAACAAACAAATTAAGATAAGGAAGATGACGTAGAGTAGCCAGCATGAGCTAGGAGATAGGTAGGTACAAAATCAAGGTAGGTACGCATTTAACATACTGGTACTGCACTGGCCCCATTCAAAAATGTAAAGGCAGTTCAAAAATCGAAATACAGTTGTCATTACAACTTCTCTGCAATAAAATTGTTTATGGTCGGCCTGCATATACTTCATGAACGTTATTCGAGATACAAAATTAGCCCAGGATTAGTGGCCATGACGTGACTCATCCAATAACAGCTCCCACAATATCATAAGCAATCTTTGTCCTTCCTACAATTCCATGGCTGATTCATACAAGTCTGTTCTCCTTGAAATGACAACAAACCTACGTTCATACAGATTATTTCAAAAATTATGTGACATTTTCTTTGTGACGTACGATTACAAATAGATATTACGTGTACTACGAGATTTTTCTACGTGTTGTTGTGATTTGGATGATATCATGTCATCTGGCTGCGGGATTTTGTTTAGTTCGGCGTCCATCGGCGCGGCGGTGGAAGCGGTCCGTCCGCGCGGCTATTTCCATCGTTCAATGTAAGCTCGACACGGTTGACTCGGTCAAACGGGATTATTAACCCTTGCACCGCTCTATCACTAAACAAACGTAAAGTTGACCTTTATGAATCATACGTTTTGTATCCGCGCTTTCTATGTACACACAACCTTGCTTTAATTTTATTTTTAAACGCAATGCTTTTATTTGATTTCCAAAAATGTACGTATCTCGGCGAGGCGAAGCAGTTGGATCTATTTTAGATTCGTCTGCACGCAATTCAACAACGTCGTACACTAAAACGTTTCCGTCAAACGAATTTCATCTTTATTTTGTTACGGTTACGATGCTCATTTGTTTGTTTTCAGTTGAATGTAAACAAAAAAAAGTTGTACTTTTAATTTTACATTTCACTGTTCCCTTGTTTATGTGACAAAAATGAGCAATAAAATGGTTTTATATATTCATAAATTAATTGTTTAAACCAAGGAGCGTAGAAATTCTTAATCAAACCTTTCTCTTTAGTTTTTCAGCTTTCATTCTTGCAAGACAATGTTGAGGAAAAAAATTCAAAAGATTTTCTTCGTTTCATGTTTTCCACAATACGTAGGTAGTTAGTAATGTGGTATTGTTCGCGTTTAGCATAATTTTGGCTCATTTAGCGATAGTTCAGTTTGTTCTGTCGGGCAATTAGCACTTTTCGGCGGCTGTCATCGAACCCGCGTGATGGCGTGATGAAAGTGTTTACTGACGCCGACGTGCACTTTTTTAAGAGATTGTTCATAAGCTAGGAAATAATAAAATATTGGCTTAACAAATACAGAGGAGAGACTATAAGAAATGAAGCCAGAGGAAACCAGAGATAGATCTTAAAAGCCTTTGCTAGCTCTAAAATAACTGGTTTAAAAAACAGAGCGCAATTAAAACTAAACGCATTTTCAAATGATGCAATGCTTTTTAAATTGCCGTAGCAACTGATTCTTTAAATAGGCTACGAAATTGAGCTACGGAGACTACGCCGCTACGAAAGCGCTCACTGAAATAACAACGTAATTATACCAAAAATAATTCATTTTATTTACAGCATTAAAACATATTAAAGCTATTTTATTGTTGTTTAATCATTGAGTTTCCAAGAGCTTACGTCACACCTACTGACTTCTTTGAAAGGTCACAGATATTCCAAAGTCCATTTTCTTGCTTAGACTGTCTATCAGTTTGTAATCGAGATTCATGTTTGATCAGATTCCAAATCAAAGAAAATCCCTGAACAAGACGCGTCTGACGAAACCACTAACAACATAAACCCACAAATTCTTGAATATAACAGGAAGATACATTCAAGACTCAACATATGAGCTATAGAGCTCTGAACTCATCTCCTAAGCTTCACGATAAGTCACGTCATCCCTAAAACGAATATAAACACAACTCACCCGGCCGAGTTCATTGACCCAGGGATTCTTCCCAGATCTTCTAATAACAAACTACTTTCTTCACTGTTTTGATATTATTATAGTTTATCGGCAGTTCGCAGGCGTGACTTGTGGACGCTGATAAATCTATCCGGGTCACTTACGCCTTTTCGTGTTTGTACAATACTTTTCAACGACTCGTTTTTATGGAGAATTTGTGCAAACACCATGTTGACTGTGTGTTTACTTAATAGTAGGTTAACTAAACATTAGCGTGCAGGCGTTTATTTCTCTCTCTCAGAGGTTAAGGCAAAAATCCCATCCGAACAAGTGTGGAAGTACCAATCATGAGACTTTTTCAATTCATAATTATGTACTTTTTAAGTTTATCTTGGAAATCACTGACATTGACAAAAACATTGTAAGGAAACCTGGACTTGTAGTTACATCTCCAATCTGCCTTGATCTCCTCGTGGCTTCTCTATATGCAAAGAGGCTTTTGATCTGCAGTGGGACAATGATAGGCAGGTACTATTAACTAAACATTTACAGCGGATTTACCTGGAGAAAGTATAAGAAATTTTAATTATGTAGCCATAAAGATTTTAACACCATGAAAGTCTGCAAGCTAGTGTTTCGTATGGGAATACATCATTGCAGTTATTATGTATTATATCACTTACACAATGTGCTTTCTCGTCTCATCTCACACTTTCATAATCTACCAGTAGATAGATGCTTCCTCTAACATAAGAAAGTCATGTACCATCGCGGACAATGGCGGTTGACAACTTTTCAATCTTACTGCTAAGGGCGCGGCGTAAGTGTGAAAAGTCTTTCACCGCCATGGTTTGCGATTGTACCTATTCCATATTAAGACAAGCGTTTAGATGTTTCACATCAAAATTTAAAAATGAATTGAATACGTACAGTACAGCTGTAACGGATGAATGTGAATGAAGTGATCAACAAACAGAAGAACTTAAGATGAAGACTTAAGATTAATGAGACGAAAGAAAGCAGGAAAGAAGGATAAAGGAGTCTGCACATACTACACCATGACCAAACTAGGAACGTGTCAAGCCAAGAAATAAGCTTCGTTTTGAAAAGAATGGGATTACCACCAGACCGTTTCTTCATCCATCATCAACACCATCGCGTGCCATGCACGGACTGTTAACAAATGTTGGTAGATACGGTCTAGTGGGCCCGTGTCATGTTTCTTCCCGTGCCTGATACGTTCATAGCACTGTCATGGTATGGTACGTACGGGGCAGACTTTCTTATGGTTTTTTTCTTCTTTTTAATCTAGGTCATGTATTCTTGTGTGCTGTGTCTACGCTAGTCGCAATGCACCAATGAACATGTTACAGCCTACCTGATTTACTGTTGCAGGCCCCAACATTGTCTCAAGGAAACTAATATTTCAGTATGTGGAGCACTGGATGCAATGAATCATGCCAATTGTTTACACTGTATTTTCTAAATTAAACATTGTTAGTACGCCGACCAAAATTAGAAAATGTGAAATAATTTTGAGTGGGTAAAGGAGTGGTACATTTTGAAGTCTACAGAACAGAAGTCAATTTGAATTAAAATTATATTTTCGCTGTCTGAACGAAAGATATGAATAGATTTTTCTAATATTTGGCATCAGTGTATAGAAAGTCTATGCTATTGTCATACAGCAAAGCCATTATTTGATTTCGCAGACACAACACATCAATTCCACATGATTTTACAATGTCGCAACAAAAAGGAACGAGCCATCATAATTTCTTCATTTCTGTGAAGACACGAGCATTTCCAATTACAAAATTGCCCATTGTTCCCAAACAAAAGGCCATTCACTGCGCAGGCGCATTATTTTGACGTGCATCACATTGTCTCGCTACACGACTCAGGTTCCACGCTTCGACATTATACCTAGTGAGCTGAGATTTGTGTTACAACATCCTGAACTTACAATTTCTGTTGTTGTTTAGTCAGAATTGGAAACAAATTTCGATGTTTTTACTTCTAAAAAAAAGTGGTCCCAATTCTAAACGGCACATAACTACACTACGCATTGGCAGCGAAAATGTTATGAAATATTTGCTTTTCAGTAATTAAAATGGGGATACAAACTAAAATTGTACTAGCTTTCTACGTTTTGCCAATGTGGCATTATACGACCCATTTAACATGAGAAAAATAGACGAGAACAGGGTCCTTAGTCGCCAGACTTTAGATAAAAAGACATTTGCGTAACGTATATAAATTAGTGTCAACACAAAAGGTCGGCTCCGGCCATCCTAATTAGCTGTTCACGAAACACTTGCGCTACATGGGCCATAAACAAGAAAACATTAAAATACAGCAATAATTTGTTAGAGGCTTGCGCCAAAAACAAGTACTTACTGTATGATATAAAATAATATTTTAGATATTTATTAAAAAATTACTCGAAAAAAACATCAAAAAATTAGTGCAGAGTCTAAGTTTCTTATCGATAAAGAGCTGAATGCATGAGAATTTATGAAGTAGGTAAAAGATAATTTTTGACACAACTTGTCATTTAGTTGTCAAGAGCCTGTAGAGATCAAAAGCTTCTTCATTTTATGTCCACCTTAATTTTTTGGACAGGCATCCTACTGACGGCGACTAATAGGTGTTTCGCTGTACAACGTTGTTTTTCAGTTTTCCTAGTAATAATTAATTTGCACTTAACGATGCAAAATAAATAGTGACTCCAAATTTCTTTTTTACAGGTCGTGAAGCGAAAATGATGTAATTTTAGACTAGTGCGTCAGTTGATTTATAAGAGCGGTGACAGTTGACGGTGGAACTCGCCTTCACCTTGGTCCGAGAGCTGGTTTATATCAAGGGGATTCTACATTGACAGCGCCCGTGACACCCGCGCTCTGGACTTGTCCAAAATAAACATCTCTAACAATGATACAGGCGAGACGCAATAAAAATATATTTGTCGCCATTCTCCGTCTCCCTCATTTGTTAACAAGGTGATAATGGAAGTAAAAAGATGTCATGCTCCAGTGACATTCTACGTATCACCTACCTAAGCCTAGCCTAAATGCAATGGCCGTCTGTTGCTAGCCACGTCTTCGAGGCACAAATATAACGGCGGCGCGGGTCTCGATCAAGGCCAATTAGTTGAGGATCCTATTCACTTACTGAGGGTATCTGTTTCCTTGTGGTGGTAGTGGTAATGGTCTCTACAGTCTCCTCTACCAGCTCTTGGTCGCCGTCCTTGTCGGTCCATGGTCCAAAGAACTCCGACATGTTTGCCGTTATATTCTTGTTCACCCACTGCACTGAACTCCGAAAGACCTTTGACACACATTCACTGCACTTCACAGAACGTTCACAAATAAGTGGTCGATATCACACATTAATCGTTAAATGATTTATCTTATGATGACCGTTTTAAACTTCGATTTTGTCGTGTACTTCTGGTTCGTTGGGTGGTGTGCCCATTGCTGTGACAACGTCTTATCACGGATCAATATTCGCAAAGCGTCGTCAGGAGCGTTTTCTGGCGCTGCACTGCGGAGACGGCCAGAGTTGATGTTGTATAAAATCCTACTGGAAAACTGAAATAACCGGCGCGAACAAAAAGCACCAGCCAAAACATTTCACGTGCGGGCGTATTATTAGTTGGACGATCTAGCCGAAAGAGTTAAGTGTCGCGGTGGCCTTTTGCTACAATTATTCCTGATTGATATTGGTATTTCAGCTTGTATAATTTTGCAACGCGAAATACCGGCTACTTAATGTACCGCGGTAGTCCCGTGCACGCTTCACAAAATTTACTTTGACATAAACTGCCTCTAAATGTCACTTTTAAACGCTTTGTTAAGCTTGCTAACTGGTTAATTTTCGAAACAAATATCAATTGCAGGTTTTGTCTCTTTGTCGTTTATGTATTTTATGGTGGAATTCGATTGCGATTCCGACACGTTACGAGAATTGGCTCAACATCAGAGTTTTTATTATATCTAAATTAAAAACAAGTATTTATATCAAACCAAATGTCTGCAGTTCGTTATATTCTGTTTTTTTAATCACTATTTATTTAAAATTATAAAAAGCATTAATTTTAACAAAAAAACAATTTTTAAATATTTGTAACAGTTTTATATTAGCTTTGTAAAAAACAGGCCTTTTTGTTGAAAATTTTATTCTGAAAAATATACTTCGGGAAACTGACTGTTATCTCTACTAAATACTTATTGTTAATTTATTAAAACGTTAATAAAATATAGTAGTGTTAAATATCGTGTTCTAGTGGTGGGATACTTTATTGTATGTAGCCATCCAGAGCGGCGGCGTCGGCGTAGGCGCTGACAGCTCCTCCACTTAATATAAATACGCGGTTCTCCTAACAGCGCGCGATAAATCTGTTGCATGCTTCGGGGATTAACGCCCGACACGATATTTTAGCGGCTATATCGTTATCGATAAAGTCCTTTATCCAATGCAGTCACATCACTAGGCTCAACATTACACAACAATGTAGACCTTACACAAATTAGAATATGGCTCAAAATCGAATGGAACCGCAAAATTATGGGTCATCCCACAAATATTCCAGGTTTTTATGTATGGAGTGGTAATTGGATCGAAATCTCTTTCATGTGGAGTGATCACTGGGTGATTTGCGAATACGCTGTAACGGATGGTAACAGTTCGGAAACTCAAGACGTTAATGAGAAAATGCGAAGAATTAATCGTATTGTGAATTTTTGTGCCAAGAAACATTGCTTGTCACTTGCGAACGTGTAGAGAAATTAAACTCCGTGACCAAGGTCTAAGGACTGTAAAGACTTGTCACTATAAATTAAATTAGCATAAAGAATAAAGAGAATAGAATCCATTGTGACAAAAACAACCGTTTCCTGTGTTCGGGATTGATTGGTTGGTCAAGCTTTCTTTTTCTAGCCAGGTCAATCTGGGACTTCAATCTGTACTAATATTATAAAGACATAATGTTTGTATTTTTTTTATCCGACTCCGGCGAAGCAAAAAGGAGGGTTATGTGGTTGACCGGTACGTGTGTATGTATGGATGGATGTTCATCTGTTCCCTCATAACTTCTAACCCATCTATCGTAAATTGACAAATAAGTCGACCACGGCTTACGTATGAGAATGTTTTTTTGTTTCATACTTTTTAGAACGTGAATTTTTTTGTAGTCGGGTTTTAGTTTTAAACTTTTTTTTTATTAGAATGTCTGAACGTACTGGTCTGGTTACAAAATTCTATCCCTGATGATATTATTATATTCTATCCCTATCCGTACACTATTTCCGAGTTATTTCAGAGATATTTTACTTCGTTCGCTTCCACCGCGCTTTTGATATATTTTCCCACGGGGACCGTACATTATTCCGGGATAAAAAGTATCCTGTATGTTATTTCACACTACAATCTATCTCAGTGCCAAATTTCATCCAGATCCGTTAAGCCGTTTAAACGTGAAAGAGTGACAAACATTCATCCATCCATCCATCATCACAAACTTTCGCATTTATAGTATTGGTAGGATGCAGAAACTAGTTGGCTGGCTAAAATTAAATGAAGAAAAAGGCAATATTACCCAATATTGCCTTTTTCTTCGATTAATTTTAGACAAGATTAAGAAAAAGTAACTATTTTAATAGCACTCTGTATTAACTCGAATACCTATAGCGAAACTAAAGGAGGGTTTTGATTTTAGCAATCTATTTGTATATAAGTAATGTTTATTAGAAGAATGTCTAACTAAATAGACGTAGCAATAGAAATATCGGTAGAGCGAAACGTTACAATGTTACAAATTGATTATGATAGGAGTTGAAATTTTAATAATCAACCATAGGCGTGTAGATATAAAGTGAATTATTACATAAAACGTTTTGATGCGAATTCTTTGAATACTTGAGTTTTTACGATGTTTCATTAATTTCCACGGAACAAAGTCATGGTGAATTTGGCGTCTGAGTGATGGCAATTTATTTTTCTATTTTTTCTTTGTAGTTTGAAAGTTTTTGAGGGATAGCAAAGACTGAATGTGTGTCGCTAGGTGCCCTATATGTATGTGTTTGTTTTTTTAACACGTTGCTCCACACTAGAAATTTGTTGAAAGGAAGTTGAAATATATCACGTGCCTGTAGTTTCAGCGGCACCTATACCCACGGCTCTTACACAGCAAATAATAAGTTACCATTCAAGTTAGGACTTTAAATCCTGTGCGTTAAAGTCTCTGCCCCGTTAGCCTACTGGTCCTAAGCGCGACTTACGCGCTAGAGATCTTGGGATCGATTCCCAGGTCGAGCAAAGTGTTATCGGGTTTTTCTATGAAATTCACAGTAGCAGCTCGGAGTTAGGATTTGTGCCCGGTTAATGACAATAGGCTCGCCCCCTATTACATGGGCCTTAAACATACCGGCGAACTGTGGGTGTATTTAGGTACACCACTGCTGCCTAACCCTGCGGGGAATACAGGCGTGAAGATGTGTGTGTATGTGCGTCAAAATGTTTTTTATAATGGCAACATTAAAAAGGTGGCTGGCGGGCGGCGCGCTTATAACTAACAGTTAGATTTTTCGAGGCGTTCCGTTGCCGTGTCGGAGCCGAACCGGTGCTGTTATAATGAGCAATGTCCATTACCGACATATCCCATGATGCGTCGGATGCAACTGTTTATGCTCTGGGCTGGTCCTGTGACACGAATAGCATTGATCTTTATTGTTAGCTACTTGATTTTATGACCCCTGACACACGCGTGGCGCAATAAACATAATTCTTCATAACAACTCCCTTCGCTCTTTCAACAGGTACGTTTGTACAAGAGAGGATAACAGCAATTGACTATTTTTCGACCTTATTACTAAGATCATAAGGGTGAAACTGGTTAACCGCCATTGTCCTCGATTACCTACAGGATCCTACAATGTGGCTATATTGTAACTAACAATACTATTTTGTCGATTGGATAAAAGGATACATCCGAAACACAGTATTTAAAACAATTAACGTAATCTACATACATAGAACATTAATTTTATTAGTACGGTCGGCAAAAAAAGGTTAAATTAAAAAAAAAACACATTTATGTATAAGGTATTAAATCCCTAAGAACTTATTATTTTATAATTATTATGTTATTTAAAGTTATTATGTTATTAGGTACCTTAATAATGTCTATAGAACATTGTTTTAGATCTACTTCACGTTATTATAGTGCTTAGGTGATCGTGGTTTTAATTTTACCATGCTTTACTTTTAATTCATTTATATACATATTTCAAAAATATACAGAGAGGCCCTGATGTCATTTTCAGACATTGTTTCACCAGTTTGTTCAGTATTTCTTGAAAATATAAGTAATTTTGTTTTCAATGTTATGTTGCTGTCCGTACAATACGTTTTGTTGAACAAATGCATTACAATATAAAAAAAGGACAAAAGGTTACATTATTGCATAGTCTAGGTACTACAACATAGGTACCTCCATGAAAATCCAAAAGGCGTATCTAAATTAAAAAAAGAACGTGTGTGTTTTGTTTTTATTTTGTTGATATACCAACAAAATAAATGTTGACAGAATGCCAATACGGAACTTCAATAACCTTTATTTGTTTGTAGGTATAATGTTTCCTGAAAACTACGTGGTGAAGCGTTTTTCTGTTCACACTTTGTGAAGTGTCAAATGATAAAGGGAAGGGGGACTTTATCTTGTGATCAAAGTGTAATTCCCGACTCAATGCTGCCTGCATTGAATAACTTACAGTAGGTATAAGTTTACGGCCCTTGAAAAACTACAGTGAAATTTTATTTTCTAAACGTGTTCATGCAATTTTCATAGATACTGGGTTATTTATAATTATATCAATAATAATGGTTGAGTGAATATACAGGTACTTAAGTACCAGTAGTAGGTACAGGTACCCTTTTGTGATGTTGAAAGGACGCTTGTGACGTTACGCTTGGTACATATTTTTTTATTAATTGTAGCAACTTATTCAATTTACATACAATTTACACAAGTACATATCAGAATAGAAAATGGAAAAAAAAAAGACTTTATTTCTGTTCCGTAGAGTCTCATATTCATGTAAACATAAGCTGTGCCTTTTTTACTTGAAAGCTGAAATATGTTGCATAAACATAGCACATAGTTGCATACAGTGTTGCCAAATGTTTCCAGAATCACACGTTTCTAGAACAATGTTGCGAACTTTGTTTACCGTGAATACGAGTCACGACACTCCATACTATCAGCACCTTGGCATAATTAAATGTCACTACAGTTTTCACTGAAGGTGATGATGACTTACCGACATTTTCATTTCCACGAGGAAGTAGGTACTCACGTGATGTCGCCCGCCCCATCATGGCGACGCCAGCCAAGGTCACTTACCTGCAATTACAGTCCAAATTAAATGTAATGAATAGCTACAATTGTCAAAAGGTTCATTAAAATCTCGTGGGATAAATGATGATAGTGTGGCTCAAATGTTGGGCCAATGTTGGTGTGTTATTGACAGTTGTTGGTACATTTATCATTTTCATAATAATCTGCCCGTAAATGTCTTTTGTTGGGTGTTTACTTACTAATAAACCGAAAATAAATTGTAAAATATTTGAACACCATCCATCTTTAGGCTTACCAAGAGAGCGCTCATTCGATTCGAGCTAATTTTCGAATTGGAAATACGACTAGGTATCAGCTATTGGTATGAGTGATGGTGGTGATGAGAAAAACTGTTAGGTATTTCCTATTGGAAAAATACTCGTATTTACGTT
Organism: Caradrina clavipalpis; assembly: GCA_932526535.1. Classification (NCBI taxonomy): domain Eukaryota; kingdom Metazoa; phylum Arthropoda; class Insecta; order Lepidoptera; family Noctuidae; genus Caradrina; species Caradrina clavipalpis. The sequence continues at coordinate 3,299,949 of OW052096.1, forward strand.
AAGTACATTTAGTCGAGGTAGGTAAGTACCTACTCCGCGCGTTCCAGCCAGACTTTTGGACTTAATCTCTGCTCTTGGTCATACATATTTCAACTAATTAAAGAGCTTATTAACGATTCTTTGTCTATCCACCGAGACTCACAAAGGAAGATACCTAATAAGTACAAAAGATTATGTTGCTTCGAACGACGAATAAAACTTGGCAACCAGTTATTTAGTCGCAGTTCGCATTTTAGTTATTTTATCCCAACAAAAACAAACTAGCTAATTTGCTTGCAACCTCTTTACATTCGCTTTTTGAATTTACAAAAAAAAAATGCAGAATCATAGACACCGGAACATCTACTCGGCTACAAAATGTGACAGGTGATAAAGAAAGCGCGGGAAACGTCCCTGTCATTGGGCGAGGACATAGCGCCTCACCTGGCGTCGCCCGTGACCTGCACTATAAATACCGGGACACATCCGTTTAAAACCCGTTATATAATGACATTTGCGTCACTCAAGGCTGTTTGCAGATTCCGCGTCTCTTTATAGCCTGACGTCACAATTTCTAAGCTTTCGTCAGTTGTCTTGGGCAGGTATAAACTGTAAACAGGAATTTCTGGGAATTTTGTTTTTGAGGTGCTAATGAATGGGAGTATTGTTAGCCGCTATGTAAACGTGTATCTTAAAAATTACATCAATAACATACTTAATTGATAACAATAATAGGTAACATAATAGTATGAAAATTTGTGCTGAAAACTAATTGACAGATTAGGAAAATGTTGCCAATAATAAAAATAACATAAAACTGAAAGTTTTTTTACATCTTTAATTAGATCATTGTGATTGTTGTTTTGTTGCAGGAACGTGCTTCGGAACTATTCGTCCGAATCTGCAAATTCTTCAATAAAGGGTAAGTAGATAGTTACGCTAACAAACCACGCGGTCAAAATGACGGCCAAATGATTTATTTATATTAACACATACAATACATACACATACATACATATGTATGAATGTGGACGAGGCGAAAGGAGTGTGTAAGGATCGTAGCAGGTGGCGGTCCGTGGTTTCTGCCTACCCCCATGGGAAAAAGGCGTGAGTTTATGTATGTATGTAACACATACAATTTGATAGAAGCAAGTAGTTCGTAGAACTTTTTGCATGGAGGAGAAGTGTTATTGAGTTTTTCTATGAAATTCTCAGTGGCAGCTCGGAGTTAGGATTTGTGCCCGGTTAATGGCAATAGGCTCGCCTCCCATTACAGGGGACCTAAACGTACCTGGAGAACTGTGGGTGTACATTGGTGCACCTTTGCCTAACCCTTCGGGGAATACCGGCTTGATGGTACCTATGTTTGTAATATTAGATACTTTGCATATAAACTATACTACTGTACGAAGTAGTACGAAACAAGTGTCGATCTTTGACGCTGTTACACGCGCAATTCTAAAAGTTCCATTAGTGAACAAAGCGCTCTTTATCCATAATTAAGTGTATGTGTGTGTGTTTGTGTTTAGTCTGCATGAATTGAGGCCTGCAAATTAGATCGAGCTCATCTGTCTATGAGATTGATCGCTATTCACTAACTGAGACATTTAGCACTCAATAAATGGGATCACTGTTACTGCCCTGTTAGTAGGTAAATCAAATATTTAATGAGTGTAAAAAGACACTTAACAAAACCGAAAGTTGCAGAACATTCTGGTACACATACAACATACAGAGACATTAAGGGTTAAGGTTCCACCTTTTTTAATTTACTTTTTAACAGAATTTGTAAAAAAAAAACTTGCTTCCCCGCAATAATTTTCAATCAATATTACTTAGTTTGTAACTAGGCAGTATACATGCGTAGGTAACAGCTATGAAATGTGTCTTATTCTTATTACATCTTGACTACTCTAAGTATAAAGATTATATAATGTTTACTTTCTTAAAAACTTAATCAGCTAATCGGCGCGAATCCAAACCAGTTTTAACCTCCTCTGTTTACAATAACGACATTTCAATGAATATTTATTAGCATTTCTCGTCGTGCGTGGCTGCGTGTGCTCGAATGGCTCCTACATATTCAGTAGTTTCATCAATGGATGTATTCAGAACGGTTTTGTAGGCAACAACGGTGCAGGGTGATGCAAGACGACGTATAAAGGCGTTTACTAGATACCCGTGTGTATAAAAAGGGTACGAGTTTGAAAGGAAGTGGAGCGAAAAGCTTTTATTATGAAGATTTTAGTCGATGAATAGTCGCTACGCTAGTGGCGTCACCAAGCGGATCAACAACGAATTATGTATTCGATAATGCGTTTGTGTATCAAATTCGACATAGTCTTAACATGATGAGAATTATTTTTTCTAGATTGTTTCCTTTTTCATACTTTTTGTGTGAAAATAGGTAGACTTAGTCATATTAGTAGGTAATGATAAATGTTTTTATATTTTTTACTAATATTTAAAAATGTAATTTATATATTTGATTAATGAATAAATGGAATAATAATATTAATAAAATTTTGAATCGTAATGAGACACAGTCGTAAATTTCCGGGCCTAACCAGACAGCAAGAAAAAAATTCTTGCCTTTGCTCTTTCATTCAGCTTCAGACTGAACTAAATGTATAATTCCTACATTTTTAGACCAGTTACCAGGAAGCAGCAGACATGTCATCCAATCCAGGTCAACAAACGACTACAAATTCGCAGAGTTGTACAACTTTTAACACAACATTACTGAAGATTTATGTACTTTTAACATAGTTTTAATGTTCTTGTTTTAGTAGTAATTATGCAAGAGTATAAAATGTATGTTTTATTACTTGTATCACCCCCTTTTCTATGTCGCCAAATGAAATGTATGTACCTAAGTAGATAGGCAATGCTGCCAGCCTTGTGGGCACTTGTCCCATTGACAGCGATACGATACGGATGAGTTTTTTGATGCTCCATGAGCTTCCTATTCTTTTTATAAATTGTAAGTAATATGTAATTTAATTATTGTTTAAATTAAGAACGCAGTAGATAGGTAATCTAGATGCTTTTGCTAGTTCGTTACATCTTTGGTTTTTGCTCCGCTCCCGTGTGTCGTAGCGTGATGTTACATATAGATTAGCGTGATCAAACAAACAAAAACTCTTTATTATATAACTTTAAGGGCCTCCGCCCACGACCGATTTTTTTGGACCGATAATCGGGCAGAAAAACGGGCCCGTTTTTTCAAAAATTTCAACGCCCACGACCGTGTTTTCGTCGGTGACTTTCGAGGGAGGAGCTTAAAATAGCGGTCAAATTTTATATCGCAACTTTTATTTGACAGAGTTACCGATAGTATAAAAATAACGTTAATAGATTTAAGGTTATTTAAGTTACAATTTATCGTTAAATTGTTTACTGACGAAATTTTTATCGTTTTTTTTTAAACAATTGATCTTTCTAAGATGGAAGTAGCGTAGGACGGAGGTGTGGCGGGTCGCCCAGCTTAGCGTCGCGCTAATGTAGTGCCTAACAATACTTTGCCCGATTCTTACGAGTGAGAATAACACGCTTACTTTTACATCGTTCTGAAATCAAAAGTCATGAGATCCATCATAGTACCTAACAGAAGCTATTGGCACTATTATTTTCGATAAATAACAAAAATAAATAAAATAACACGAACATTTGTGAAATAGTAAGAACGCGAAATAACGCTTCCTTGCAGTCAAGGCATATTTGTGTGTAAACCTTATCGACTATACATGCGTAAGGTAGCCTTTAAAGAATACATTAATCGATCAGACAGGAGCGCTACTAACATTTAACTCGAATAACAAAAAAAATGACGAATTTCCAACATCTTCGAGACGTCTTAAAAAAAAAAACACGCAATAACAACTATTACTCGACTGGAGTTCCAGTGTTTCAGCTGCAGAACGATGTAAAAGTAACCGTATATGTTATTATTAGACCTGGTAATCGAACCCACGACTTCACGCTGATCAGACGCGCTTTGCGACCACAAGCCCAATATAGTTAGTCAGTGACAATTAATATAAACGTACAAAACGGCAACTTACCTAATTTAACGGTAAAAATAACGATTAATTCATATTCTATGTTAATGTTCATTAACATTATATTACTGGTAATGTTATCAAATAACGTTAATAAAGTTACTTTTTTCAAAATTTTCGAGTTCATGGAAATTGCCGTTACGTAACGATTATTATTTTTTGATTTCATAACGTTAACAAGCCCTGGATTTAAGTCAGCAAGCTTAGTCGTTGAAAACGAATGTTATTTTCATTCTTAATAATTTATTAAATTCGTTTGATCATATATATTTTTAATCCATTAACGTTATTTTTATATTAACGGTAAATCTGTCAAAGGTAATTTTATAAATATTTACCGGTATTTAAAACCCTGCGTAAATCAACACAATATTATTTACTTATTTAAATCACAGACGATTAATTTAGAAAACCTTGATTTACCATATTATTAATAAATAAATAAGCTTTTTAATAATAAATTATTGTTATTATTCAAATGCTTCAAACTCATAAGTACTAACTTAACATAACACCACAATTGTACACTTAATTCGCAATAACTGCTTTTGACTTTAGACTTTTGACTTTAGCAATGACACAACGTTCTTCCCTAGTAAATCCATGACGCATAGGGTAAGTGCCCCAGTGAATGAACACACCCCAGTGAATTAACAAATCTGAGTATTTTCCAAAAAATAATAAACTAAGATATTACCTTCTACTCAACGCAGTATTTTTTTTTTGTAATTGCTGCTCTTTATTCTAACATAGTAACAACATTCATGTATTGCGATACTGTTCGTTTTAAAATGACGAGCGTTTAAAGTTGGCAGTGCTGGTGTGAATTTTCTTTGTCCGGGCAAGAATTTAGGACTTGGGTCAGACGCAAATTTTTTGATATCACTTTGCAGCCGTAATTAAAGTATGTACTATAAGTTATTTATAAATTCGAGTAATGGGTAGTTATAATATATGTATCAAATCAATTTCATTGCATTTTTTGCTAGTTTTAAGTAAATTATTGAGTGTTCCAGCATTGGCATTAAAAAACGTTTGAAATCCAGTGAATAAACGACCGTTAATTCACTGACCAATCGTTAATTTCATTAAATCTAGTGAATGAACTATAACATTTTCATCATGTTAAATAAAAGCTTTCGTCATAAAAATGTAACCAATAAATAAATGAATACCACATTTTGAGTTAGTAATCATCATTTTAGAGAACGGAGAACTAACAAATACATCAAAGCTCTGAGACTCTACTCCCAAGCTTATAAAGGAAAGACGGGAACGGAACGGGCAGTCTTCAGTGGGTGCAGGTTCAGTCGGAATAAGCTCGGCTTATAAGGCAGATCCTGAAATCCATCAAACGCGACACACCTCAAATGCTGACGAAGCTGGAGACTAATGATGGCAGGATCATCTTGTCTAAACTAGAGCTTTTGAGGGAGTTAGAGAAGTTCTAAAAACCCGATTAAAGGGCCGAGATTAAAGGCTTACACTTTGTTAAAAAAAAATGATTGTAGCAGATTTAGAAGCTTTTTTTTTATAGACGGGAAATCATCAAATAACTTCCCCCGCCCTGGGCGGGGTGGGAGGGAGTGTCAGACTTTTACTGACTAAAACCCGTCTATGTTCCTTCATGTGCTCTTTGCGTTCTGGGGGCGCGGTATCCGCAGAGATTTAGAGGCTAAGGATTTATGTTCATTTATTTATTCCATTTTGAACTGCATTTGATATAATAATAAGGATTTTTCGTAACTATTAATTCAACAAAAACTTGTGTTCATTCACTGGTTCTAATGCTGTACATTTACTGGAAAATTTCATTCATTCACTGGGGTTTTAGGGTATTTTTCAATATATTGCCAAATATCTAAAAAAGTATACAGGTTATGTCGTAAAACCAAGTTAAAAAATATTCTTTAGTAGACATAGATTACCAAAATATAAAACCTTTAACTTTAGAGGCAACATAATGTAATGATTTTTTGAAGTCTGAAGAATGCTTAAGTGTTCATTCACTGGAGCATTTACCCTATTTTCTATTTTTCGCCGATAATCGGCGGCCAGGATGCGTACATTTTGTTTTTGGACCGTTTTTTTCTCGGCCGTGGGCGTTGATGTACTAGAATCCATACGTTCCATTCTCGCCGAGAAAAAATCGGCCGTAAAAAATCGGTCGTGGGCGGAGGCCCTAAATTATTTTTCCTATGAGACAAACTCTGTTCTAAATTAGAAAGACTTGACAGTCACGCCTCTAGAGCTGACAAGAGTACCTATTTACCAATATTATAATATAATTAGCTAATTATAATACGAAATACTAATTTATAAATGTTTTTCAGTTGAGTTGATTGAATCTCCTGGAAAATAACATTTACTAAATATATTTTTGCTCTAGTCGACAGTTTTACAGGTTAATAAATTCTAATGAATATAATAATCATTAGGTATCGTGAGGAACGTTTTACGTTAATAGTTATATTATGTATTCATTTGATTATGAAATAGGAAATCGTTCTTAGATCTTTCTACCTTTCCGTATATTTAACCAACACGTTAAAGTTTACGAAAAAACTGCCCCGTTGGTTTCGTGGTAGCAAAGCGCGACTGCTGAACAAGGGGTCCCGGGTTCGATTCCCAGGTCGGGCAAAAAGTTGTATTGGGTTTTTTCATTAGTAATTTCTCAGTAGCAGCCCGGTAGTCAGAAGCCAAGAAGTCTGACAACCAGTCTAACCAAGAGGTATCGTGTTACCCAGTTACTGAGTTGTGGAGGTCAGATAGGCAGTCGCTCCATGTAAAACACTGGTATTCAGCTGCATCCGCTTAGACTGGAAGCCGACCCCAAGGCAGTTGGGAAAAAGGCTAAGCAGATGATGTTAAAGTTTACGAACAATATGCCACTGAAATCAAAATTAACTACCTGATATATTTTGATTCCAATTGGAAAATTTCCACGGAAGATTCTACGATAAATAGGAAGTTTAGGTAGTTATTATCGAAATGAAATAATTAATGTTTCCTTATATCTCATAATTGTGTTTACAGGCAACACTGGAGCGGTTTTGGCAATCGTAGGCGTGAATCGTGAATGAATCATTGGTCGCACAGTGGGTGCACACCAGCATGATGTGGACATAATATTATTTTATTAAAATTATAAGCGTGCAGTTTTTGTTTAGTTGAAAAAGTGAAGAGATAATAAATTGTTAAAATATCCGGTGATGTTAATGTAATGTAATGGATATCTATTACTCGTGTGTACCATAAAATATTTACGACTGAAGAAAGTGCAATATTTTTTATTTTTTGGCCAGCATTATTACTGATATTTAGCTGCATCCGGTTCGACTGGAAGCCGACCCCAACATAGTTGGGAAAAGGCTAGGCAGGTGATGATGGCCAGCATTATTACTGTTGAAATACACTTCTATTTTTGAAGTTATTTATACAAAAAATATTTTTTTTATTTATTTTCCTAAAATATGCAATCAAATAACTATTTCTGTGTGAATATAAACAAATATACTAACCTGACTACTACTTACGAACGAAATCAAATTTGTGCATAATTCAACCAAACCTGACACTTGAAGTAAGAGGCAAAATAATGCACTGTTTTAAAGACCTTGAGAAACGCAGACCCAGGAAAAGCCCTTGGATAACTAAGATAAATGTAAACAAAAACATAAATTAATAAAATAAATGACTAACAAATTGCCCTTGGCTCTTTATATCTTTGGTGCGAATAATATGTCACTTCACGGCACATCGTTTATCGCTTTATTTACTTAATAAAATATATTATATTCGTCATAACTCCAAAGCAAGTAGGTACAAACCCGGCGTCGGAAATTATAAATAATATCATCATTACTGAAATAGCTTTCATCGCCTTCTCGTCAAATTTGAGTTGTTTTGCGGTCATGAACCCCAACCGCAGTGAGTTATTTTAATGGTAATTATTTTCTCTTTATTACTTACAGATTATAAACCAAAACATTCAGCTAACATCGACAATTTATTGCGGACAATGCATGTGCAATTGCGTCGTAGAATTTGCATTTTTGGCAAGCAATCAGCACGAAAAAATGTTGTTAAATTATTTATGCGTACGTAATTTTTTCTGCTTTTTATCTGTCTTACTTCAAATCCGTATTAGGTAAAAGAAAAAAAGAACAATTAAACGTGAGAGCCTTTCTTAAATAAACTTCCGAAGATGACAAAATATGTCGGTACGTTTAAAAGGGGAATGCTCTATCGCACCCACACAACACGAACACATCACCTTCCACGTCAATAACTTCTTTTAAAACATTCTCGAGATTCAAGCTTTCAAGACTTAAAATAAAAAACAACAATTCATTTCGGTTTAAAGAACGTTAAAGAATTTCGTTGTCAATGCTCGGATTTTAAAAAAATAATAATAAAGCTACATCTTTATACCTTTTGTCTACATAAAGAAAGCTAATAAAAGAAAACTCATTCAGTTTTGGACACTGTTTGACGCTTTCCCATGTAGTATTTCCTTTTTCAGAACATTTTCGTCAGTATAGTCTTTTTATTTGTTAAAAAAAATGTTACAAAGCGCCACACAACTTTGGCTCACTTTCAACTAAATGACTAACACGGCAAAACCTTTGTTTGCCCTAAAGGGAATATAAACCGAAAGATATTTTTGTCCACGCATCGTCTCACTGTGCTGTTGTCCGGTAAATTATATTCGGACAGCTGCAAGTGACGCGTGTCTACTCATCGATGTAGGTTAATGCAGGCAGCGACATCTCTGCGACGGGGAATGAACTAGCGTTTCCGACGATCGCCGCTGCCGAGACGTAACAAAGCGTAGCTTTTGCAAGTTTCAGCGTCTACGTCTGCTGAAATAGTTTGACAGCTAAAAGCTTAGCCTATCAATTGACGTACTTTTTATGTGTTGTGAAAGCGCGATTCCCCATGGATTTTGTATGGCAATAGTTTTGTGTGACACCAATTATTTGCCAACTCAATTGATTGAATATTAATTGATTTCAAAGCCATTAAAAATTGGATTTTACTGTTAATTGAAAATGAATCGGGTTTTTTACGGTTAAAATGGAGTGTTTTATTTAAAAAAAGTTGTGTCTTAGAGTTGTTGTCAAATACATTTTTTTTGTTCTAGTAATAATTTTGTTAAAAACTCAAATAACTTAGCAGTGTTCTCTGCTTTCGAGTATTTAGGAATCCTAAACATCAGAACAAAGAGGGCAAAACTGACCCAAAACGTCTCAAAGTTTTCTTCGTACCTCATTATCTATTTATAATTACATCTTTGACGAGAAAAGTTATAAATAAACACCCAAACACATAAAACATTTACCTAGTTGTCTATCTAATTTTGGAAATCACCGTCATCACGATTTTATGGCATAGTTTATAGATAATCATCGACATCGTTCTTTCGAATGTGCAGTGACCTGATTTTTTAATAAGAAGTAACTTCTTTTATTGTCTCCTCAGAAATCCCCTTGTCTTTTATTTACAACCGTCATAATGTTTTTTGTGGACCGTGTTTCATTTGTTTCTTCGGTGACTCAAAGAGTTCTTGTGAAATATAATGCATATGTACAAATGCAACATGATGAACCTTTCTTTGAAGTTTAAGTTTGTCATCATGCCATGACAGTCTGAATTTATCTGAGCTCTAATTAATCTGACCTTGGTTTGCTAGAAGATTGTAAAGTGTACCTAATTAACTTCTGTAACTGTATATTATTCCAGCTGTGTGTATGTATTTTAATTGTAAGGGTTTTGGTTCTAAGTGCTTAATCATACTCAATACCTTGCAGTTTATAATACAGGGTGTCTGGTGGCAGATTTATGTTTTTGAAAGGGTATATCTAAAAAAGTTATAAACGGTGCAGGGGAGACTGCTGTCATTCGACGCTCCATGAATGCCGGAGTAGTCGGGGCAGCAACGTGCATACGCTATTGAGTCGTTTTTAAGAGTGGTGATTCTAACGTGACTACGCGCTGACATTTTTGTTCCCACTACAATATCCGGCGAATAAGCGACAGATTAAGTGTTAATTTGATTAAATCGTGGATGCAAAGGTTCCACCAGACATCTTCTCCTTTAAACAAGCCTCAACCGGGACCCAGCAGAGTATCAAGCTCCACAAACGAAAACGAAAACGTTCAAGAAATCTCATTTTTTTTGAAAATTTTCGGGGCCATGCTTTAAACGTCTACAGTGAAAGCTATGGACTCATGATTACTGAATATTTTTTACCAAATTTGCGAGCACATCCATCCTACTCGACGCACACGTGGTTTCAGCAAGATGGGGCGACTCCGCATACAGCCAGGACGTCTATTGCTTTACTTCGTCAAAATTTTTCGCATAAATTGATGAGCCGCTTTGGAGACATCCCGTGGCCACTAAGGTCACCAGATTAAACTCGAATGGACTTTTTTATGGGAGCTATCTCAAAAGCAAAGTTTATGCCAATAATCCTCTGTCTATTGTGCAGTTAAAGGAAAATATCCGCAATGCAATTAAGCAAATCCAGCCGAGCTTATTGCAGCGCGTAGCCCGTAATACGATGGACCGTTTTAAACAGTGTGTACGTCTAAATGGACATCATTTGGTTGAAGTAATTTTTAAAAAGTGAAATCCGCATTATTCATGTATTTATTAAATTAGTTAATAAAACCATAAGTTCATAAGTTTTTCTTTTATTAGCTTTTAAAAACATAAATCTGCCACCAGACACCCTGTATAAACCAGTCTCTTGCCTGAGACTGGAAATCAAAGTCAAATCCGTGTCCTACCTATAAACTACCATCTTTACAAACACTTTCATAGTAGTAGTTTTCGAAATTCGTATTTCTTATATCATAAGATTTATAATAGAAACAAACATCGTAACAAAAATAAAACCATCAACACACAATATTCTATTAATTAAATCATTGACCCTCCCTCGCTTCGCAAATAGATCGCCCATGATATTGATCTTCTCATATCAATCAGCTAGAATGTAATCCGATTTGTCAATACAAACAACTATGACTGACAACTGACTGTCAATGAGTTTGATCGAATGACGGCTTTAAATAAATCATTTTGTATGTGCACCAACTCTATGTACCTTTGCATGCCAATGTTCTTATCAATTATAAGTATGTAAGATCGAGATCCCAAATTCGTTAGACCTACATCATTTAGCATGAAATTTTGAAGTACCTATGGATATATCTTGTGAAACATACAAAGTACAGCTGTCTCGTTTGAACGTAAGTAAGGTACCTTTTAAATTAAAGGCACTACTAACTTTTAGGAACGATCGCAATCTAATCTCAGCCTCAACCTGAAGAAATTTAGGTGGACTAGAGCCATTTTGGGGCTCTATTTCACCTAAATTTCTTCACATTTATTATATAGAAATGACGATTGTGAATAATATTTTGTTTTATTTATTACGTGCAGGGACAGTCTCCTTGACATGCAAAACACAAAAACATTGTTAACTACACAAAAAACAAAACATTTACCTATCATTGATTTATCGTTTTCAGACACTTAACAGACCGATATTTAAAGTAAAACCTATGGCTTCTAAGTTCAACAACGACGCATAAAACACACTGTAAAGAAATATATCACCATAGAATCTAGTGAAAGTGCACAAAATACACAAAAAGCCGTAAAGTAGACATTAAAATAAGACCACCATGTCTGGCTCTAAGCGACGAATCGACGAAAGCCGTAATTTTTTGCGTGACAGTTTCACTCTTGTTCATATCGATTTTAATGCACGTACCGGGAAAATCGAGACATTTAACCGATTCAAATCGAATTCATGGTTAAACCTGGCAAAAAGATTAATGTTTAAAATAAGGTATTTCGCTATCATTCTTTGACGATATGGTGCGTTAAAAAGTGAGAACTGATTCAGTCATGCTGAATTGATAAAATGTTTTATTAATTAGACATTGTTTGAAACAGAAGATATTGAATAATATTTTGTATTTAATTATATTGAAACAGCCGCCTTTTAACCACGTTAATAATTATTTTGATGTTTTGGAAATTGAACCGTTATTTTTTATCGCACGTACCCAATATAAATTCTTATCAACCGATTATTGAAACTTAGTGCGTAGTGTAAAAACAGTAAACTATTAAATACATACATAAATATAAATACCGATAAGTTATTTACTAAAGAAGTATAGCAGAGTGTTTTCAAATCATTATTGATTATAAAAATTCTGTACAACCATACTTAATATTATAGATGCGAAAGTAACTTGTCTGTCTGTCTGTTTGTTACGCATTCCCGAATAAACCACTGAACCGATTTTGATGAAATTTGGTACGGGGTAAGTTTGAACCCATACAAAGAACATAAGCTAATTATTATTCCGCGACTTCCTCTGTATATGCGATAATCAACACTTACACGGACGAAGTCGCAGACAAAATCTAGTATTCAATATCAAGAAAACCACTGCCGATTTAGTTTCACGCACCAGCAATCAGCGTTAAACCGAGACAGTTACAATTAACATTACACTCATAACTGTATCTTCTATCACAGCCGCAACTAACGTAGCGGTCAACAAAGCATTACAAGCGGATTTCTTTGGCCATCTTAATAATACCTTGCACAAGTTCACTGTGCCAAGGTTCTAGGAAATACTACTCGCCAGGTGTTTATTTATATGTGCATTTGAATTGGAGGGTAGTACGTAACCTCGGCCCTGTGGGAACGGAATGCTTCAATGGCTTGTCACTGTGTATACTATTCATTAATTTCGTAGCTCGTCACAGTCGTCACCAGCCCGAGGTGAAACTCGTAAATGTCTGACTGTGAGCAGCGAATACACATGCCTGGTTTCAGTTTGCTTGTCGTTGTTTCCAATTACTGATTGTTACTTTTATGTTAACCAGCGTCAAAAATTCAAAATCATTACCAAGCAATCCAGGTAAAAAAAAACCCATTTTTTTTAATGAGAGAGGACATCTGAAATAAATTTTGACCTGGATTGGTTTGCTTTAGCATAAACTAGATACTACAACTACAATGCTACTACTTGTATTGTTTTAAATCGTAAAATTAAACTACATACAAGACCACAATCGCGTGAAATCGCTCATAAAGAGCTGTGCCACTCTCCAACTTCTTTAAAATGTTGCTTTGCCCGACAGGCTCCATAGTTCTTTCTATTTATTAACACTTTTATGTTTCACATAGAGAATTGCAATAGATGTTAAGATTTTTAAACAATTAATTAACTATCAAATAAAAGTCAGCAAGTCAAAGAACCACAATAAAATAATTAATATATTGATCTAGAACTAACTTTCGACACGCGAGCCGCGCGAGCTAATAAAAGTAATCTCCTAAAGTCATGTTGATATAGTTATGCGCCCGTGCCTGCCCGTTTCGCAACACTGGGCCCTGTGACCGACGGCCAGTGGGCGGCGTCTCATATTTAATCGTTAATTGGTCTCGTTGCCACATTATGCAAGTGATAGCCAGATGAAAATAGAGCGTGAATACAGAAGGCGATGATGGCTAGCTTATTTATAAGGTTTTGGGGTCCGCCTATGAGATAATTTGTATTCACGTAACGAGGAGAGTCAACTAGGAAAGATTATTAAACTATGCAAGCTTGTAAAGACGTTTTTTGTTTTGTTTTTTTAGAATCACAACCAAAATGATTTATAAGGTGAACCATTACATATTTTTTTTTTCAGATTATTAGCATGTATTGAAAGCTCACCTCTAGCTAGAGCACACTCTAGCTACACTTATAATTGCCGAGGACCATTTTCACAGAAACGACCATTTAAAGAAGTCATCAAATCTAATTAATGGTTTATCGTAGATTTGATACACAAAATCTTGACTATATTACAGTCGTTTATGATGTGCTTACTGGATTAAGTTCCTAGGTAGGTACTATCCTTAAAGTAGTTTTACTCTAAGCAGTCAAATGCCTCATAAACATAATAACAGTAGAGATTTGACTAAGCATTCGTGAGATCCAGAGCACCAAGTATCCATCTCCTTTTTAGAAAAATATCCAAACGGTAAGTTGACACTTCCCATGACCCAAGGGCTGGCTTCAACCTAAGCATGGCAAGTATGGCAACATACAATGTGGCAATGCCGTCAGTTTCTCAGGCACATTACCAGTTGACAGCGATGCGGAGGAATTGACGCCTTTTATTTTAGTTGTGTTTATTATCACTTAGTAAATACTGCATATAACATTATAATAAAATTATATGATTCATAAGTTTCCATATAATGTTTAAAACCGTTATGGTTGCCGCGATTGGTTTGTGTGGTCGCGACTTTGACCGAATGCACTTTATTATTTTGTCCGTTTGGGTTCGCCCAATGTCCATACTTGTACATGATATATTGGTCTGAATTCATTTTTGTTGCTGTAAATAGACACGAAAGGATTTATGTTTTACCTTAAAAGCCTGTAAGACAAGCGATTAATCTACTTTTACAGTTAGATTAAAATAATACTGAAATTATGCTATACTAGGTTTTGCTAGCGATATCGTCCGTGGTAATATCGACGGGCTCGTGGATTAATAAGTAGCCTACGTCCTTATCCAGATCATAAACTACCTCCTTCTCAAATTCCATTACGATCGGTTCAGTGGTTTTGCCGTGATGAGGTACCTAACTGACAGACAGAGTTACTTTCGTATTGTGGATTTTGAGGATTGGCTAATGGTCAAGGTGTTATCTGTAGGACAGATTACCTGACCACGAGGTACCTAATTTATATCGATAATGTACTTCACTGACCAAATCTATTTAGATTTGGTCAGTGAAGGTAATGAATTAGGTATTTACCTATCCTACTATATTATGTAAAAGAACTGCCTAAGATTTGGAACTGAATTGTAATTTCCTACAAACCTACATTTTATCCTGAAGATAAAATATTCTACCAATTATTCTTATGTTGAAGTATCACAATATTATCGTCGGATCGTTAAGAACCAGTGTCGCCTGTCGCGCTGTGATTAATAACTTTATGAAATGTTCACCGATCTAGACATTGAATCTAGACAACACTGCCAAAAATACTTCGAATATGTCTAGCGCGTTCCTAGCATATCGGTTTTCAGCAGATATATTACGTAAAAATAATAATAAATTATTATCATTCTTGTTTTTTGTAATACTTTCTACACCGGTGAATCCGTGGTCGATTTTAAATTTTTTTAATTATAACGTATTCCAGAGAAGGCAGACTAAAGGCACGCGTGCCATTGCGACGCAACGATTGTTGTACGAATTTCTAGTTGCAAAAGCTAATCAAATCTCATTAATTATTTGTCGTAGATTTGACTTACAAAAGCTTGACAACAGTCGTTCGTGTGCTTATTTGATGCCTTTAGCATTATCCGTACATGTCGCATAAATCTTTAATCTAAGCAATCATCAAAACATCTAGAGTATACAAAACATTATTTATTACAATAATGAAAAAGATAATGTTTTTTACCATGTGTTAATTAACAAATGCACCTTTCGTTAAGGTTTTTTTTTTTCGTTAGGTTCGACTAACCTGCCATGATATAAGGCCCAAAAAAAATTAATTAATTCACTGTCGTACGATAAGAGAATGAACATTACTTAAAAAAAAATGAGCAAAGAGCTTATATTTACATAAACAGCAGCTTTATCCATGATAATGCAACGCCAACGCAAGAAGGAATTCCGAAAAGAAATATAGCTATGCCATTCCTTCTATCGGGTGCCTAACTTAACAGTTCACGGCTCCGTTTCCACACTTTCCCCTAATACGTTTCCGATGAGTCCAACGACCTGTGTGACTCACCTCGCACTCGACTCTTGTCACAATTAGGTCACACGTAAACTTTATGCGTAAGACACTCCTAAGTGGTAATTAGGCGATGCTTAAATTGAAGCGTTATGGTGACGGTTAGCTTGTAAATTGGATGTACAGTTTTAAGTATATGAATTCTTACTGAACTTGTTTTTATGGTCCTGTCTGCATTAGGTACCTATGCGTATTGATTAACTAATTATAGTCAGTGTTAGGGACTACCATCACCTAAATTGTCATCGACAGACAAAAAACTACAAAAGTTCCGGAGTTTTTGATAAAATTGAGATAATTTTTCCGGATGCCCCTGAGAAAAATATTTTTACGAGAAAAATAAAAACATTGCTTAATTTCTTTTTTAATTAATTAATGAATCGCGATTTTAATTGTTTTTTTTTTTATTTGCGGAGTGACGCAGAAAGCCAAACAACGGTTTAGTCATGAAGAATACCTAATACAAAGGGAAAATAACAGCAAAATCTTTAATAGACATAATAAAACGAAAGACTGCGAAAAGAAAATACAAAAGAAGTTGATAAATAAAAATAAGTTTAAAACACATTTATATTATGAATTGAATTCAATTGGAGCGTTACGTATTTTTCCACAGACACTAAATAAAAAATATGTTAATGGACAGCAATTATTTACCCTAGATTCTTTACTTCTTTGCGCAAAAATTTTACTTTCATAAGAAATATTTTTACATAAATAAAATTCTGCCTATTTGGCAGAATTTTATTTATTTTAATGACCATCTAACATCATCATTTTCTCCTTATGAAATAGTTATTTATTGCGTCATCAAGTAGGTTCTATTAAATAAGTACCTTCTTATGTACAAGTACAATAAGCAGCGAAAGTAGTAAATAAAGAAATCGAATATTTTATTGTAGAAACTTCATGTTGTGATATTTTAAACAGCCGCATCTTTAATGGTAATGGTCTTGTACCTATAAAATAGGTACACCTAAGTATGTTTTATAAGCATTACCTAGGAATGTAAACTAAGTGTAACGGGTGCAAGGGACAACCAACAACCAATCCAGGGACAACGAAAACTTTTATTAAGGTCAAGGTGGGGAAGTTCGTCTAAGGGGGAACACCGTACAACGTCTTTCTAAGCTGTTTTTGAATAGCTACGACGTTGGTAGCTCGGTCGCTAAAACTGAGTCACTAGTTCGTCCTACCTTTAGATTATAGATGTCGTAGTGTGGAGTTCAATAGCAAAAATCGGTCTCCAAATTTTTTTGTCGTTGACAATTTGAAATACGAGTTAGTTGCGTTGACGTTTTACCTAACGTGAAATTTTAATATCAACAGATTTTTACGTTTTGTAGTGGTAAGGGTCTAGTCTGTATTACATTTTATTGTTTTATTATATCCAAATCGAATTTAAATCATTATTTATAGAAATATTGGTTGTGATAAAAACTTAACTTAAAAATTCAATATTGGGGTAAGACTGTCTAGTATTTTAGGGAAAGGCCGTCATGTGCCGATCTTGCCCCAAGTCAGATGTTGATAACCTTTTCTGGTATAAGTGTTTTCTTTGAATATTGTTTTTTAAAGTTATACAGTCAACGCTACTTATTTGCAGGTTTTCTTTTCGCCAATTATGAATAGGTACTGTTATGATATTAATAGTGTCTTTTCACTAGAAATATAATGTAATTAATTTCATCAGTCATTTAACCGATTTAAAATCAGATTATTTTATTCTTCAGGTAAAATAACAAAAATGACTCAAAATGACTAGAGACCAACAACAACAAATCGTCTTACACTAAAGAAAAATTGCTAGACGCTGTACAAGCTGTCCGGAAAACAAGGCTGCTCGTATATATAATATACTAAGAATGACAATATGACAATGACGTTGTTCGTCTTTTAATGTATTTTCCTATTATAGAATAATTCTTTTGAATAAAAAAAAGGAAGAAAAAGGGGTTTTGATTATAGCCTTTCATCAATATGCTATCTGCCAAAACAGTACTAATATAACCAAGTGTTTGTTTGTTACCATTTCGTTTTTCTATTGTTTAAAGACCATCTGGATCTGGTTTGTACACCTAAATTTCAAAACGTATGAAAGTTCATGTCGCATTTCACCTCATAAACATACTTATCTATACCGTACAAAGAGAATATAAAAAAAAAAAATTGTACTGATTTTAATGTTGACGATCCCCGCCCTTGCAAATATACCGGACTTACCCCACTTCATGATTTTACCGCTATAGATTGTGATTCCTACCTTATATTGTGGAATTGAAAGCATGTATTTGATTAATTTTCATTTTCGAATATTTTCTGAATACGACTGCTGCAAATATCGATCAAATTACAAACAAATCATGCTTGTGACGGAGTTACCCCAATTACTCGGGAAAGTCCGTCTAGTGCCCACCTCTTAAAAAAACGCGGCTATTTCTATATTGATATTAGTTACATTGATGTTTGTAGAAGTAACTGATAAATAAGGAATCTTAAGTCATCATTAATATATAAAACATACAATTAAGTAAAAAAAACAGTCATAGGGTGTTCATCAAATCCAATTTGCAATAAAATATGCCGGACTTCGACACCTTGACCTTATTTATTTATCATTTATTTCAGGTAACTAAGGACCATAAAACGCACACACATTATTATGAATTTAGTAGGTACATGATTCTATGGTGAAAGGGGCCGCCGATGGTGGTCCTATACCAGTCGGGAGCGCGGATCATGCGTCGAGCGAATACCGGGCTCCTGACGTGTGGAACCGTGGGGTTTTAGGAGCCCAGCGCTAGCATTTTCTTGTTGGTTACTAAAAAAATTAAATTAAAAATTTAAAAAACCCCCAACACAAAAACCTAAGTTCCCTTTAAAAAGTAAAAAAATACCAAAAAAAATACGGGAGGAAATATTGGGGGACCGCTCGGGACGATCGTATCCTAAATGCAACATCGGTCCCCCAACGTGACGGTATTTTTTTTGTTATTTTTTTACTTTTTAAAGGGAACTTAGGTTTTTGTGTTGGGGGTTTTTTAAATTTTAAATTTAATTTTTTATTTTATTCTTTTTATAGGTACCTACTTATTATAATGTCGATTTTGTTAAGTTTGAGACCCCACTCGAGTATATTTACAGACATTCGGTTTTTCTTCCCTACTTTCACCCCCACAACTTTTAAACGGCTCAACCGATTTTCATCAAACATGTCTAAGAACACTCGCACATAGGTCACCTTTAATACAAAAAAAAACTAAATTGAAATCGCTTCATCCGTTTGGCAGCTATGATGCCACAGACAGACAGACAGACAGACAGACACGTCAAACTTATAACACCCCTCTTTTTGCGTCGGGGGTTAAAAACAATACCAGCTGTTTCATACACATTGGCGTGTAGGTAGCAGTTTTGTATGGAACAGCAATTTCCTTTTTTTTTTTGGTAAATGTTTTTTTATGACGTTCCTTTCACCCCGCATACCTATATCCTAGTAATAAGAAAAGCACTTCCCTCATATAAACGGAATTACGGAAGTCATAAAAGATCCGAGTCATCATGTTTTACTATTGTTTCAAACCACAGACAATGGAGAACGGGAGACTAACGACCTCCTAGGAAAAGTTGTTTCGTGGTCTGTGGTTCTTTCTACATTTTACTAAGAAGCGAAAAGTACGAACCAACCCATAATGTTCACACGGCAGTAAGAATATTCATATTATAGTTATTGTTCTTTTTAGAAAGCATCATCTGCCTAGCCTTTTCCCAACTATGTTGGGGTCGGCTTCCAGTCGAACCGGATGCAGC
Organism: Caradrina clavipalpis; assembly: GCA_932526535.1. Lineage (NCBI taxonomy): Eukaryota > Metazoa > Arthropoda > Insecta > Lepidoptera > Noctuidae > Caradrina > Caradrina clavipalpis. The sequence continues at coordinate 3,319,652 of OW052096.1, forward strand.
TGAATATCAGTATTTTACATGGAGCGACTGCCTATCAGACCTCCACAACCCAGTAATGGGTAATACGATACTCTTGGTAAGACTGGTTGTCAGACTTTCTGGCTTCTGACTATCCGTAACGACTGTCAAAGATCTACAAATGACAGTCGGGACCAACGGCTTTACGTGCTTTCCGAGGCACGGAGGAAACTCGCTATGGTAAATGGTAATTAAGAAATGTAAACTAACTATTAAATTTTAATGTTCTAAAAATATATGTTAGGGGGAAAAAATAACAAAACGAAAAGCCCATGTTTGAAAGACCTAAATTGGGCATTTGCAACATTTATGTGCAGTCTGGCCACTCTGTGCAAAATAGTATTTTTCAAGACACGTTGCACAAACATGTTTATTTATTTTTATCAAGTGCCTACAAAGAAACTACTACATTTGATAAAAAATAAATAAACGTCTTGGGGAAAAAATAACCAAGCATATTTATATCTTGGATCATGAGAGACCGTACTCCCATATAAACATCACCTATTTCAGTGCCTTTGTTCGTGACAAAAGGTACACGAAGTTTTTTTCGCATTTATAATATAAGTATGGATTGAAAGCCCTCAGCAACAGCTAGACACAACATACCCCACTAGAACACTTCTGTTTATTCCCCGAAACGTATGTCATCGATAGAAAATCGGTCTACTAGTTTAACGTAAATATTCTAAAGTCAACGTCCCAGTTTCAGAGCACAACAAAAGAAAAAAAGACCTTATTATTACTAACAGTAACGTTTAAATCTATTTTTGGACGGAATTGCCTGAACTATTTATATGTGTGAACGGTTTAGATCACTTTAAAGGAAGCGAAAAGGTATTTGGGATAGCGTTGCTCACGTGCCAATGACCTTACTGACTATTACTAATAGATGTTTTTTAGGCGACTAATGAAATGGAATGCTCGTTTGCTAGATGAGAAGAGGCCTTTGGCCAACAGTAGGATACTAATAGGCTAAAATTTTTTTTTTTTTTTTTAATGAAAGGCAGCGCTGTGCTGGTGTCCCCCATAGCACAACAATGAATGGTAGCCTGTAGTGCAATTCTCTAAAATGCAAACTCGAAAAGTGATCGCGCTCACTTCGATCACGAACCAACCTGTCATTGGTTTAGTATTCGTTCGCCGTGGTGACGTCACCGGGCGTGATCGTGTTTAACAGAATACCATTTTGTAATCTCACTGCGGATTCAGCTTTAGGATTACGAAGTGAGGCTTAGAGAATCACACTGCTGTTTGTCATAGTAACGACGTGTAGCTGTCGACTTTCCGTTCTGTGTCCATCTAAGCTGTCTTTTACTACTTTTGTTGTTTGTTTTTTTTTTTTCTTATTTATATTCTAGCTTTTGCCCGCGACTTTGACCACGTGGTTATTTTTCACTCGAGTTAATTTAGGTACGTCTTTATAGTTACTGTTCCGCTCCCGTGTGTCGAAGCGTGATGTTACATAGCCTATCTTATACTATCATGAATCTGGATATCATATGCCAATCCGACTAGTTAGTAGTTCCAGAGATTAGGGCCTTTACACAAACAAACAAAATAACTCTTTAGCTTTATTATATTAGTATATGGAGTTTCTTGCCCGTTCTTCTCCATACGAAACTACCTTTTGGAATGGGCAACTAGATTCAATAGTTTTAGTTAATTGACGTCCGAAAGTACCTTATAATGGTCTAATCGGAATAAATGATTTGACTTGACTATACATTACTTATTTAAACTTTATCTTATATTAAAATACCAGCTACATATACCCATTAAGTTAGTGCTTTAAGATGTTATGCTTCTACCTTTACGGACGCTTCAATAAATTAAAAAGACGAAAGGTGACCATTACCACGATTGCACAGCCATAAGTTCCTTTTAGGGAAATGAGCAATAAAGATTTAAAAGCTGATACGAGTATATGAATGGCTGCATTTAATACCGTGCCAATGACCTTACTGTGTGAACACAAACTTTGTAATAAATAAAGGTTGAAACTTTGAAAGCATTTAGGCGTGTCCCTAGTTAAGTGGTAAAGTAGATAACTTCTACTTTTCCTGGTTTACACATACCATCACGCCTGTTTTCCCCAAACGGTTAGGCAGAGGTGTAAAATGTGCATCCCTGTTTTCCTAGTTTAAGACGTAATATTTACAAAACTGCGCGAGATATCAGCAGCAACTCGGAGTTAGGATTTGTGCCCGGTTGATGGCAATAGGCTCGCCCCCTATTACATGGGAACTAAAACATACCGGCGAACTGTGGGTGTAGATTGGTACACCTCTGCCCAGCCCTTCGGGGAATAAAGGTGTGATTAAATAAAATAAAATAAATATCTTGGGACAAACTCACACACGGCTATCTGATCCCAAGCTAAGCAGAGCTTGTGTTATGGTAACCAGACAACTGATATACATACTTATATAATTTATAAATACATACATATTATAGATAAATCACACCCAGACACAGAACAAACAATCATGCTCATGACACAAAGTTTGTCCTGGGTGGGAATCGAACCCACGACCTCCGGCTTAGCAATCAGGGCCACTAACCACTAGACCAACAGGCCCGTCAAATTTGATGATTGTATGTGTTGTTTGCGCGAGATATTACTAAAAACTAAAAGGAAATAATGTACGAGATAGGTAATAAGACTTCGAAAAGCGCTGGTGCCTGCAACAAATATTGTTCGTATACCAAGCAGTATGATTCAAGCAGTTTTCAGACGTTTTCTAATATTAGAATCAAAACGGATATATCGTCAATTGGCTAGTAGACGATTTTCGAGTATCTGTAAAATTTGATTTTATTTGCTTTGAAATCAATAAATAGTTATTCTATTGTGTTGTAAAAAAGTGACGTCACTGTTTAGTATTGTTATACAAAATCTATGGAAGAATCGCGTATTGATAGCATATAAAAAGTATGTCAGTCAATGGTAGTGTGTCTCCCTATTTTACAAAACAATAAAACAATTCTTTAATATTACATAACTGACTGCCTCGTTAGCCGTGGTCCCAGGTGGAGCATAGTTTTATTGCGTTTTTCTATGAAATTCTCAGTAACAGCTCGGAGTTAGGAATTGTGCCCCGTTAATGCCAATAGGCTCGCCTCCTATCATAGTACCTATCAAAACCGGCGAACCGAGGGTGTACATAGTTACACCTCTGCCTAACCCTTCGGAAAATACAGGCGTGGTGGTATATTCACGTGTTTATGTTTAATATTACATAACTCAACTTTTCTCACTCAAAAAGCTCATTAAAACTCGCAATCTCCATGAACTTCTAACCTAGACGCTCAACAACTTAAAGAAACACGTCATGAACTTTCTAAGGCCGTTAAAAAAGAATATTTAGTGTAAGAAATAGTCGTGATTCGAGATCGTACGCACAATGCATATCACCTCGACATTGGAGCTGCGACGGGCGACGCGTGGCTATTTCTGTACCCCGACGAGCTCGTTTTTCATCTTCGTACTTTGTGAACGTAATGCAGTAGACGGAATAGATAAACAACTGTTATGTTTCTGTGATTGTTATACTTATCAACTTAAGATATTTAGTAAAGAATATTTAGAAGTAGTAGCAGTAGAGGTCTTTGTGAAGAAGCTCGTCCGGGGAAGTACTACCATCATGACTATTTCTGCCGCAAAGCAGCGTTGCTGTGTTCCGGTTTGAAGAGTATAGGTCCCGGTGTAATTACAGGCACATGAGACAATTCAACTTGGTCTCTGGGATGGCAACGCATTTGCTCGGCCTCTGGTATTGCTGAATTGCTGATGCAGCGGTGACCACTTGATGTTAAGTGGGCCGTCGGCTGATTTGCCATCAAATGGCATAAAAAAGCTGTATATGTAGAGTCAGCACTCATAGTAATACGATGGTTTAATGAAAGAAATTAAAATAGATTAGGTACGTTTTATTTATGAAGCAAGTCAATGTACCTGTTCTAAATTTAAATAATTAATCACCTGAAATAAACAAAGTGTGAACAAGTCTTCGAACTTTGCAAATGCTAAATATTATGAACTAAAGTCTGAAAACTGAATACTAGCTGAAATTATTTTGTGAAAACCCTTTTTCTTAGCCATATTCATATTTAGATACAATCTGTATGTATACTATTATAATAAAGCTGAAGCGTTATCTGTAATTTTTGTTTAAACGCACTATCTCTGGAAGTAAGTAAGAAAACATATTATTTGTTTTCCGCCTCACAATGTAAGCCGATGACCTGCAGGGCAGCGATGGGGGCAGCGCAGGACCGGTCACTTTGGCTATGTTTAGGGAAGGCCTACGTCCAGCAGTGGACGTCGTCCGACTGATACGATGATGACGATTTATTTGTAAATGATAGCCAGACCATATAACATCAAAGGCAAAGTCAAGTCAAATAATTTATTTCAATTAGGCCATTAAAAGGCACTTTTGAAATTACATAAAAAAATCATTAATATTGAATCTAGTTGCCCATTCCAAAAGGTAGTTTCGTATGGAGAAGAACGGGCAAGAAACTCCATCACGATACGACCTACAGAAGCGAAGCCTGCAGTAATCAAAGAAGTATAAATGAACATGGGTGAAACCGCGAGATATATGTAGTGAATTAAACAAGGCAAATATTTAACTACGCCATAACAACATGTGTTGACCGCGTGAAAATAAACGGATGAACGGGAACAATTCCAAGCAATTTTATTAGGAATTCACTTTTGGCAGCAAATTGTTTTTATCTAAATTCGATCATCCTTATTTACTGTTCTATTAACGTTTCAAGTTTATTATTATGGCAAACAATGAGCCAAACACATGAAATGGTAGCATTGCGGTGTTTCTTAGTTTAGCAGTGTCAGAAATACATGATGCAAAATATAATAAACTAGCTTTTGCCCGTGTAAAGCTCGGTTATCGCGGACACAGACAAAGTCGCGGGAAACAAGTAGCCTGTGTGCTTTCTTAAGGTACGCACGCAAAGCCGGTGGTCCCGGCTGTCATTCACATCTTTGATAGTCGTTACGGATAGTCAGAAGCCAGAAAGTCTGACAACTAGTCTAACCAACAGGTATCGCGTTGCCCACTAACTGGGTTGAGGAGGTCAGATAGGCAGACGCTCCATGTAAAACACTGGTATTCAGGTGCATCCGGTTAGACTGGAAGCCGACCCCAACATAGTTGGGAAAAGGCTAGACAGATGATGTTCTTTTTTAAGGTTCAAACTTACCCCGTACAAAATTTCATTAAAATCCACTGATTTAAATGAAATTTGGTTTGAAGACTAAACCACTGCACCCAGTCTTCTCGAGACAGACAGAGCGATAAACAATTCCTTTCACATTTTATAATACCTATTAGTAGGAATTTAAAACCATTCGTCTAACATGGATCAAGTATGGGCTCTAGAGAATTTTACATTAATGGAGATGAAAGGTTAATGCCTGTGCCAGTGTGGAAAGTCAGTGTGTGGATACTGAAGATGATTCAAGTGGAAAGATTTACGTAAAGTTAAAAAGAGTTATCGAGGAAAACAACATTGTGATTCAAAATTCAAATTCTAAATTTAATATTGAAACCGACACGTTATTATACGGGTCCTATTTATTTATCAGAAATCTAGATCATGCTTGTAGTAAAAATATGCAAATAATAGTTTAATTTACCGATTTTTGTGGGAAATGTGACAACAGAATGTGAATGAAACACAAAATAAAGAAATTGAAACTTTCTTATAAACAAACACTTCAGTTTATTTCTTTCTAAGTCTGAAATCGCCAATCCGCCTTGAGCAAGCGTGGTGATTAATGCTCGTTCTTTGTACGAGAAGAAGTTTTTGCCCTACAGGACAATAAATGAGTTGGTATATGGTGGTGGGCTGGTGAGCTGGTAGTGGTATTTTATTTTATGTACCTACTTCTATCGTTAAAACATAATCTTAAATCAATAGAAACACTATCGTTAAAACCAAATTTTAAATCAATAGAAACAAAATATTGAACACTTCCCACGCAAAAATGATTTGGGTTTTTATGACTCAATTCCGTATGGATTCTGCTTCATGAAAACTGAATTTATTTCAGTTACCTACGAATTTTCAGTGAGTGATGAATAGGTCATTACTCATCGCTACCTCTATACAATGATATTGGTTTCGTCATACAACCTCATATTTTTTATTTTTGCTTATAATGAAATAGTTGTTTTGGTTTTTCACTGGCGTTAATTTACGTCTTTAGTTACTGCTCCGTTCCCGTGTGTCGTACAAGCGTGAACATTTAGCATTTACTCAGCACTATGACTTGGCTATCATATACAACAGTACCTATTTTTTCAAATCCGACTGGCATTTCAGAACCACTTGCAACAAACACTCAGAACAAATCTATTCAGTTTTATTATATTAGTATAGTTGAGAAACCTAAACCCACTCTTGTTTTATTTGACTTGGTATTTATTTACTTATTCTTAGTTTAACATAAAACGGTCTTTCATCATTTATACGCTCATCCCACAGTACCCCAAACGTACTGCCAAAATCGCCTTTCATTCATCTGCAAACACAACACAGGTATCAAGTGCATGATTTGAAAAATCACACCGTCGCATCATTGCTTCGAAAGTTAACGCCGACATACAACAGAAATTGCACACGTCTATCGCAAATATAGACAAACCATTGTATTTATAAATAGTGTCTGTGAAAATTAGAAATAGACACGTCCTGACTTCTCCCGACACTATGATGACATTGAATTAAGTTTTATCGGTGTCAAAGAACCTATTAACATTTTAGCGAAAATTGCGTTTGAAAAGTGTCCATTAATTCCTTTATATTTGGGTCACCGACGTTCATGTTGATAATGTTGTTTTTGGTGAAGACAACACAGCTATTCATGCTGTATCATGTTGCTGCAATGAGAACAACATCTGTGATGTGGCTGATAACGAGAAACCTCAAAAATCTGGTTTTATCGAGGTTTATGAAGTTTTATCGGCTGTTACTCGGAAAACAAGAATTTGAAGTTATCTTGATGATACTAAATCAGCGCTTTTATAACAACCTAGCTTTTTCCCGCGACTTTGGCCGTGTGAATGTCGATTATCGCGGATTAAAAACTAGCCATGCTCTTTCGTGAGGTTCGAGCTTACTCTGTTCCAAATTTCATCCAAATTAGTTTAGTACTTTAGCCGTGAAAGCGTAAGAAACAAACAAATAAACTAACTCACTTTCGCATTTATAATACTTATAAGTATCACAACAACAGGATCCATAATTATAATTTAATTTAGGTAGGGATCAAATTATAATGTTAGTAAATATTCTTCAAAGCCCCCACTGACCATGAGGAAAATGTGTTTGTATAAATATGTCAAGACACTCATGATCTCTTTTTTTATATATCAAGTATTTTAGGAGTTTTCTAATAAATCAGGTGCATTTAAGATTATTAACAACCGTGTCGACCTTAACGAAAGTAGAGCGGTTTATTAGAGCAAAATAATTTGACAAATTACATTCAGTTCTCTCTTCATATTCGCGTGTAGTTGACGCCTTAATAGATTGCGAGATTAGTAAAAGTGTAAATTAACTTGTAATTTGGTAATAATTATCATGTTGTTGCAAACTGATAGGACTCGATTTGTGCGTGCGTGAATAAATAGTTTCGTGCACGCATTGAATCGATAGATATGGACATTAATATTGCATATGCAATTATTTTAATGTATTCGTAACATATCTAGATTTCGCATTGCCTTTGATGGCAAAACAATACATGTCATAATAACTACGATGAAATATGGTTCTTAATGTCTTATGTTTTGGGCACTTGTCCTGTTGACAGCGATGCGGAGAAGTTTTTTGATACCCTATAAGCCTTCCCCTTTCTCTTTTATATTTTGTACCTAGATACTTTGTGATAAATGGTTACTATTTCATATGTTTGGTTAGTTAGTGAGTATTGTACGAATATGCTTATGTCGAGTACTTGGGTATTTGCACAGTGTACTCGTTTCATGTCAGCAGCAGCATTTGTCAGTTGAACAACAACAAACGTTGAAAACATTGCTGGGCGAGCAATGGCTGACCGAATTCGCGCGTTAATCCCCCGCCAACGATTTGTCCGTACAGTTTTAATTATATCCGCTGCGTTCCATTTTCGCGCTTCGCGACCCAACCGTGCCGCAACGGCTTCCGCGACTTGACGTTGACCCGATCGACGATCGCCCGTCGAATGCATGATGGACGCATGGATAAAATTAAACTCACCACGCCAATTTACGTTCAACAACCCTAACTTGCGATCGCAATCTTCTAGAACAACCTGTAATGCACAATGACAAGCCATACATTTTGTTTTCGCAGTAAAGCATGTTTTATACCCGGTGTAATGGCGGACAAACGTGCGCTGGAGCGCGATCAAACGAACGGGATGTTCCGTGCTCGTCAATTAAGCAAAATCGCACATTTGGCAATGTTCCCGAACAGTTGTTCCACTCTCGAGATTTTAGCGTTTGATTCGCGAAACGAGAAGCGCCCATGTCCATTTAAGGCGGTATTGCAAAGTTGCACAGGTTCCGAGTCGGCCGGCCTAAAACTAGCTCTCGCAAAAACTAGCCACGAGGAATTTGTGTCACGACAGTTGTAAATCTCGTAGACTTTTTATTTGGATCATTTGTTTAGACATTTTGAGGATACAAAAACTATATTCTTGTGAAGTAGCAAAACGATGATAAAGATCACGCTACGTGTAACGAATCGGAATTTATTGTTGTTTACGAAAAAACTGTTCACTTTTAATTAGTATAGATGTCCTACAAGCAGTTTGACTTTGATGTATTCTCTAATGAACAAGCGCTAATTAGATGTTTCTAAAAATCTAATAACCAATTTTCTACATTCGTACGTAATGCAGTCACTTCGTTTAAGTGAACAAAATACTGTTATTGTGAACAAAAGTAAGTGCCTCAGAAATTATTGGCAGTCGTCATTCTACATAAAAATTATCATTAGAATCGTTAACATCGCAACAGTGCACGCGCTCGCGCATGTACTGGTAATATTCATTTGTTGAACAACTTTCGTTGAATTGATGTTTACTTGAATAAATAAGAAAAAAACTGTTAATTTTCTATAGGTGTAATACATTTCTTTTCAAATATGTAAAGGTCAATGCCCTCTGGGCGCTCTACAATTTTTATGAACGTGTAGTGGTGTATTTTATTTAAATCATCTTATCTTTATTTTTGTTTTTTAATCATCTAATCTTTGATAAATAATAATTAAACTACAAAGTTAAATTATAATAATAATTAAATTACGAAATATGTACAGTTAATATAAAAAACCACTAATCTTGACTTGAGGATTTTTGAATGAAGTTATTACTGCATTGCTTGCACTTTACTCTGTCACCACATTACTCACTAAGTAAGATATTTAAAACAATAATAAATAGCGTTTCACTCTACATAAACCTTGTAACGTTACTTCGTGTTCTGTGACTACAAAGCCATAAACACTATAAGTAGGTACCTAGGGCGTAGCTACCGCCATATCAGCTGTATCAAAGATACGGGGGTCCCCAGTCACAGGGGCCCCAAATTCATGTAAACGAAAATTCAGAGAATCTTATCCACTATCTCACTCAAACACTTGGCCGTACGGTAATCTGCCCAGGAAAATAAACATATTGTTTCTTTGTGATAAATCTTTGCCTTTTATTTGGGGTTCGCCGCAGTTAGATAGAAGGCCCTCCATACACTCCCGTCTAGGGCAAGTTACACCGCTACAAGTGATAACTATTTGAATGACAGGCCTTCTAAAATATAACGTTTGTCACGTAAATTTTTCTGTTAACAAGGCAACAAATCCTTTTAATCTATGACCCTTTTAAATAAATACATAATTCTCTAGTGCTAAAATGCCGAGCAACTCAAATAACACATTATTACCTCACGAATTGAAATAGAATCAATAAACGACGGCGTTAAGCGATGTGGAAATAAAAATATTCAGACAAAAATCCGGAAAACTGGAGAGGATTGCAATTTGCTCGAAGACCCAGAGAATTTACTGTCGTAAATAAAATAAATAGACACCATAATGGCCTTGTGGACATGACCGGATGCTTGCGTTTTGAATAACCTCATGGAATATTGGAATACTTATGTATACATGCATGAAGACAAGTAGTCTTAAAAATGCATGCTTATATTCCTAATTTCAATTTCACATAAATACAGCAATTTTTAATTTGCTCAGTCTGTGCAGAGTGGTTTTAGTGGCAATTTTGCACAGGCGGTGAAAGTTGCTATCAATGTACTACTACTACTACTAAACGAAGTTACATGTTTTTTGATAGAGATATTATTAATGTTTGTATAAATCAAACTGTAGGTACCCGTATCTCTTTCGTCAGTGTTGTTAATATTATAATCAGAGCGCGAAAAATAAACGTAACCACGACAAAAATGACCGGTGACGACAGTAGGAAAACTGAAGCGTAAATTATTACAGTTTACTGTGTGTGACAGTGTTTAAAATATTTTGAAATTTTAGCAATCATTTTAGCGACGGATAGAAAAACTATGAGTCTATAAAGCTGCTCTTTCACCAGGAGCATTCGCCTCTAATATAACAATACAAGATTTAATTTTGAGCATTACATTACAATACGAGAGGCTAAAGGAGTCTGTAAGGATCGTAGCAGGTGGCGTTCTGTGGTTTCTGCCTACCCTCATGATAAAAAGGCGTGAGTTTATGTACCTATGTGTATTACAATAATGGGCGCATTGATTTACAAAATTGTCGTGTAGTGTCACGCTTGCTGCCCCATAATACCTACTGTAATGTTAAAATTTGTATCATTAGCAAAACATTTTGTGCACGATAACATTCGAATCTAAACTGTTACACTACAAGCGACTGTTTCCAGTGAGGGAGCGCCTTAATTACATGTTTATCAAAAGGGACACGTGAGTTATGATGCACCCTACTTCATAGACATCAATGACTCCTACAGTGTCACCTGGGCATGTTGACTGGCTCGGCGCCCACGATCGATGTGGCCGTCTGCTTCCCCCAACATGGTGACTCAGGGGTATTTCCTGCCTTTCAAGATACTCGTTTCCAATAGGTACTTGGAAGGACATTGACTCCGAATTATTATTATTTTTTATACTACGTATAAAAAAGATTACCTTCTGGATGCATTAGGTAAGACTTGCACAACTTTATTTTAGCCCTGAAAACTTGATTAATTTTCATTTAATTGTAAAATTAGGTTTTAATTGATTTTAAATTTATAAATAATTAGTCAATTGAGTAAGTTGACAAATTCTATTGAGAAATCACCCTTGACAGCTAATAAAAATATGTCAATTGATTGGACTCGTATTGGTGCAGTGTCGTACTCAGTACCTGTGGCAATTTTTAAGTGTTTTGACTTATTTAAGAACGTTTGACTTTATTTCCTAATGAAGATAATTTCCAAGTTATTTTTGAATTATGCTGCATACAGACATTATAACAGTTACAACATCTATATAGCGCTTTTAGCGTGTATTTGTTTGTTTATACTATGCTACTCTTTTGGGGAAATCGCCAGGAAAAACACGATCCGATCAATACTTCGTAGAATTATTTTTAAATTATCCAGTGCGTATTTTTAGCTTACCGATGAAATAATTATTATGTGTTGCAGTAGTTGGTATTTAGTTTTTTTTTGTTTGTTTATATTACTTTTGTTATTCTTTTGCTGCTCTTTAAGGTTCTCCCAAGCGGAATCTTATGACAATTGGGCATAAAAAGTTACGGGCACGATTACTAACGTGCTCAAAGTGTTGTTTTAAGGAACAAATGAAACATGTCAACTTATGAAAAAGACAACTGTCTGTGTTGGACACCCAGACTGTTACAGTAGCACAGCAGTGCAGCAGTCCGTCACTAACCACATGCACCAACTCCACTACTGAATCCTTTTTAGCAACGCCGTCATTTACATAACTAGATACCTAACTCTTTAGCAATTGATTCCTCGTATGTGTTTTATTGTAAATATACTAGCCAGCCCGCTTAAGTAAATATATTAGATTTAAGTCGGAAATATTGTGGAAAATTAGAAAGGATATCCCATAGCATTCGGTTTCAGTAGTATCACCAATTGATGGTAAATGTGGCCAGCTACTGGGCCCGTGTACGTAGTATAAATAATGATAAATGTATATCATCGAAACGAAGAGAAGAAGACCAATTGATGTGAACAAATCTTCAAACTCATCAAAATCTGCGAAACCAATTTAAAAATCGATCGTGTACCTAAGTTACGTTCACTCCACACGTCGCTTAGCGTTCTTGTTCACTTATTTACTAATTCGATCGTAAGTACGTAACAATCCAGTCATCGGCAATCATTTACCGTGACAAGTAGATAACTAGGTGATACGGGGGCTACTTAGCAAGTAATGGGGCGTGACGCGTGACTGACGAGTGTGTGATTGAAGCTATGTAACGCTGATTTCTTGTTCCCTAGGTATTACCTAATCTATTTTTTATTGACTAACTTTCTGACTTTTTATTCTGCCAATCAGAAAGATGGAGCTAAACGTATGGAGATGCCCGTGCGTGACGCACGAAAACATGTCAGAAAGTGTCATGCCTAATATTTTGTGTATTAAATATCTGGTTGAAATAACAGTTATATTCGTATTAAACGCATTTGCTATTCGGCGGCTACTTTGTGTCCGAATTGTGTTTTTGTATTTCGGGCCAGTTTAAAGTTAATTGACAGAACTTATAATTCAGTAATTTGCTCTGAAATGTCGCATTATAGATAACGTTAACTGTCGTTTGGCTTCAAAAAAAAATTCTGTTACTAAAAACTTTTAAAATTTTTTCCAATACGTAACTAACGTTTTCAGCACTGTATTTATTAACTACTAAGGCCTTGTAGTTTGCACGTCGAGTACCAAAACACGACCGGCCGGGCCCCAAATAATTACCCACATGTTTTCATAAACGCCCACTGCGTTCTCAGAAACGCAATTCGACCGTGCAGCACTAATTAAACGTTACAAATTCAAAATACTCAATGTACACGGTGTCGCAAGTTGTTCAATTTTTAGTTTGAAATCGATATTATAAACAATTTGCTCAATTTTTAGCTTGAAATCGATATTAAGATCGAATGATCATTGGATATTTTTTTTATTAGTCTGCTGTGTATTTTGTTACTATATATCAGAAAAATATTTTTCGTGGTTTTTCTATGCTTTATTTCTTATGAATCAACATACGTACATAAGTACCTAATAAGTACATATTTTTTTCTTATTAGAGTAGGGTTGCCTCAAGGGTCAATACCAGGACCGGTTAGTTTAGGTTCACACAACAATTAATAATGCGAAGCAATTGTATCACCATTAATTTTGAGAGCAAACACCACATTTGGTGATCTCATGTTATTATACAACGCAGATGTTATTGATATAAATGTTTTTGTGTTAGGTTATTTCCATCGCAGTCTGTGTCCTATAATGCGTAGAATATTCTGGATACGGTAGCCTAACCTACCTATGTAAAGTATAGATCATCTAAACATCGCAAAAAAATAAATTTCATTCAAGCGAATCTAGTTCTTATTAGCGATTTGCAAGCTGTTGATAGAAATACTGGAGTTAAACTGTTTCCAAGTAAATATTTTGATAGATTTTTGTTTTGCATTGTGTTGGATATCTGGAGCTACGTCGTCTGTGACGTAGGCGAATGTTTGGCGTTCTTTAGAATACTGAGAAAGACTCGCAGCAAATACTTTGGCATGCATACTGAAGCTATTCCAGTTTTTTAGACATTCATGAATATGATAAACGTAGGACGAAGACTTGCGAACATAAGAGAACTATTAAGGCTTAATACACTAATGAGCTCACACAATTAACTGAAGCATGTGCCTTTACTTGTGTGGCTTGTCGTTGTGGCTTCGCGTAGGTTTTGCTCAGCGCTACCAGCTGCTCGTCATTCATCATTACTGTTTAATACCGTGTCCCTTTGATGCGCTTAACATAATCGATCTTCGAGAAAAAAACAAAGCCATTTGCCAAAAAGATTCATCCAAATATTTTCGATGTCTTGAGTCAGGTATGCAAGGACAGTGATGTCAAATAAACACACCAACTCTACTGCCAGACCAGTTTTACAACCGCTCATATAAAATTTGTTCCGAACTTTAAAAAGTGGAACATCGAGGATGTTGTTCTCACTTGTGGTGTACCAAAGTTCGTTTTTAAAGTGTCCCATTAGGATGTTTACGAGTGTACGGTGCAGGTAGTTAGAGGTACGTACCTACTCGTACATTGGTTTTGCATTCAAAGCAAATGTAAAGACCTAAACACAAGTGGTTCGGACGCACACATTAATGCTCGCATTCGTATTGTGAATAAACATCGTAATGTAGCAGATAAACTAGGATGAGAGCCAAGACGAAAATATGCCACGGCGCGTTTTTCCATTGGTTTCTGCGCTTTGGAAACGAACAGTAGTCGCCACAGAGCCGACAGACATTCATTGTTACTGGCATGGAATGTGATAACAGCAGGCGACTGCTATCACTCGTATTCTACTGGTGTCGGATGCTGCACGTACACAGAATAATATATTAGTCACGCTTGAGATTCATTACATGTACCAGAATACATCTCTAATGACGACACTTTCTTCTAAAAGAGAACGGTGCACACTAGTCGCCTTGTTGTTGTTCTAAGTTCTACTTTGTTTCGGTGGATACCGGCCGAGGGTGTGGTGTGTAATGAGTTATAGAAAGCGTATGTACCTATGTTGTGTTGTGTGTTCATTGTGTATCAGTGTCCCATGTTTGTGTATGTCTTGCAAGGTCACACGTGGAGTGGTCATGTACGAGACAGGTCGATGCACACGCGTCAAGGTGGGCACGGAAATTTTCATTCAACCGCCTGTTCTATTTACATCGCCGATTGCCACAAATATTGTAAGTGGCGCATCGCGCGCGCACTTCCTCCACACTGACGTAGGCAACATCGGACCTTCGCGTGCCATACACTTCAACCATAACAGATACTAAGGTTTAAGAGCCGGCAGCCGGCTGGGACTCCTGCTCTAGTGAGATCCCAGAATACTTTTGGACATCCGGCTGTCCGTCATCGGACGTACAAAAGAGAGAAAGAGCGCTATTAACAGAGCTGTTTGGTGGTTCGTGAATGACAGGCGACGGCCCGAGGGAGCGGCGCCGCGGCGGGCGGAGTGCGCGCCGCGGCAGGATCTGGTGTTTACGTTGTGTTCACTGTCAAACGTGTTATCTGTTATGTGAGCAGGTGCGTGGCGCTGGCGTCGCGGCGTGCGCGCGCGCCGGCTATATTTGTGTCGCGCGGGCGTCGTTACATAAAACTGTCGTGTGTCGATCCTCACCTCCTCTATCTTGAGGCTGGTGCGGACCACCTTGCGGGTGACCGCGCTCTCGTATGTCTCCTCGATAGTCTCCGCCATGGTTGCGAATCGCGGGCGCAGCGGGCGACGCGCGCGGTAGTTGCGCCGGTACTGAGCGGCGCGCGGTTATTTTTAGTCAGCGGCGTGGTTCGGCCGCCTCACAGTGGTGTAACTGGCACTCGGGAATCGGGGTGGCGATGCCGATGGCGGGCTGAGCGATACTGCCCGGCCTTCGGGCCGCGGTGGCGGTTAGGGGCGCCGCCACTGACGCGGCGCAGCCCCGCACATCTGTGTTGTGACGCTGCACACGCTAAGCCCGTCTACACAAAGAGCCTCGATGACGCTGTACACAACGTTATTGTCTGATCAATACGGCTTCCCAAAATCATAACACTTTTGTACTGAAATATCCACACACAAGTTCCAGTATCAACCGAGAAACAAATTCCTTCAGATAACAGTTTATATTAAGATGTTTCACTTCATCAAAAGTCAGCTGTTTTTAAAGTGGGTGTGTGTGGGTACAAACGTCGGCATCGCCAAATAACAAATAAGCTGAAGCCAGAAAATTACACTTGTACATCTAGTTTATAAAAAAGTAAATTCCAACAAATTATACACTATTGACCAGTTACAAGATTATTTCACAAAAAAAAAACATAATTTAAAACTACCCTCAAGACAAACTTATATAACTGCTAATGCTATCTAGAGGAAAACTACTAAACTAAAACGAACTGAAAACTGCTACTAGAGTGCGTTAAACACAATGTACAAAACATGTTTTGCCGTGTTTAATTCAACTTGTGGTAATAAACAAAAACATTAGATCGATGCGTAAACAGGATATTTTTATAAATAATGTTCGTAGATTTCCATGCGAATCGATTAATGGAGTTTTACTGGCGAGCAGACCAACAACACATTAGACGTCATCCAGGCGATGGACAATCATCCCCTGGCTGACATAGAGGCCAGAATAATAGTCCGAACCCCGCATATATTGGAAAACATGGAGAAACTATCGGGACTGTGATATAAACTTGTAAAACACAGAATTTGATATATTAGCTGGTGCAACATTGAGAGAGAAAGTACCTACAAGTAATTCAGGTAAATTCAGCTTTTAGGCACAAAAAACACACCTCGAGGATCGCCCTGAGGACACGGTAGAGCATACCGTGGCGGCGTGCCCCGCTTGGGCGGAGCACCGAAGCGTCCTCTTGGCAGCCATCGGCGTCCGCATCCGGCCCTGGTGCGAGCTATGGTCCGGAGCGAGAGGGAATGGGAAGCAATCACCTCCTTCTGCAAAGCTGTAATGCTAGAGGAGGTGGCGGGACGGGAGAGG
This sequence comes from Caradrina clavipalpis, assembly GCA_932526535.1. Lineage (NCBI taxonomy): Eukaryota > Metazoa > Arthropoda > Insecta > Lepidoptera > Noctuidae > Caradrina > Caradrina clavipalpis. The sequence continues at coordinate 3,336,483 of OW052096.1, forward strand.
CAAAGAAGAATCTCCCGACCCAGCAGCCGCCGCAGGAGACGCTCCGGGCGTCGGCAGTCGCGAGATGACTCCCGGCCACCGTATACGCGGTGTTGCGGCATTTAGGTGATCTACGAAGTTAATTGCTGAAAATTACCATCATTTTCATTTGGTTTTGTAGGTACTGAGATCGTTTTTCCATACAAAATGATAGGAAAACTTTTTGGCGATTTCTGTAATTTCTAGTAATCATACATGGTCCCATAGTCTTTTGATACCTAGGTACATGAAATAGGATTGATTGGTATTTATTTTTTCGTATTATAACATTTATTTCGTTCACTGTATATTTTTTTCCCAAAATTTGTGAATGTAGTTCAGAGTATCTCAAACAGTTATAGATGGTCTCCTAGGAACGTTTTCCTGTAACTATAACGGTTAAGGCCCTTAGTCAACCGCCTCAAAAATCCACCCTGTATACAGAATCACTGAATTATTGTCCTTTAATAAAATCAACGGGTTCTATTTAACGTCAGGGAGAACTATTTTGGTTTGAATGTTGATCAAAATCTTCCGGGACCATTTAGCGTATTTTTAACTATTTATTATAGTTTCGGATTTAGCCATCCATCCATTCGCTTTCCAACAGGGTTGAAGGGACATCGCACGGGCTGCCATGGATTTAGAGAGAACCCCCAGCGTATAAATATTCTATTTTTTTTAAGCCACCTGTTTACAATCCTGTACAGAATCTATGATATGGGGTCAATGGAGACATTCATCATGTGTATTTTACAGTCTATTTTTTGAAAAAGCAATTATATAACCAGATTGAACAAAAATAAAGCAAGTCTTGTGTAGTTTTAGTTAGCAGCAGGAATATGTGACTTTCAAGATTCAGGCAGGCATTTTCGCTTATGTTGCGCTTAGCAGCCAATTGCGTTATTGGCTGTTCGTGACGGTGTTGTGAGTTGGGATTGGTTATCATTTAACTGCCATGGCTTACTTCTTTACTATTATTTCTATTTTTTTTTATTTACTTTCATTTTTTTCAGATATTTTCACAACAAGAATATTGTAACCAAGATTTTGTAAAACGCAATTTGAAAAGAGTGTCCTTAGAATTTCTTGTTCGTTCTTCTACATAGAAAACTACGTTTTGGAACGAGCATCTAGTTTCAACTTTCTATAAAGATTAACAAGGTCTTGACAAAATTCAGTGCCTTTAAATGGTCTAATTGAAATAAATGCTTCGATTTTGAGTTTGATTGAGAAGAATTGCAAGTGACATGATGAGCGTTTCATCATGCTATACTGAAATGATGCAGCGGTTTTTTTTATTTTTTTGTGGGTTTATAAAAAATAAGTCAATACGTTCAAATGTTTATTTTCATTACACAAACATGCAACATATAAATTATTGTATAATAAATATGTACGCCTAACTCTAGTTAATAAATTTCGAGATACATTCTTTTATACATACATATGTATATATCACTTAGCGTATATGGAGTTTCCGTTTTTATCACAAAAACCTGGGCACTGCCCTGGAATGAGAATCTACCTCTTTGCCTCTTAGTTTTTTACTCTATGGCGGTATTTCAAAATGAGGCATGTTATTTTTATGATGGGAAACTCCACATGCACGCTATAATGTCACTTTTCAGCTAATACTTAAACATATTTTATTGTATTTTTGTTACGCTTGCGGCTTTGTGCTGCAACTCTATTCCACTTGGCTGAAAAATAAAAGATAATCCATCAAAATTTAAGTCAAACTTAAATGTGGGGTAAACTGGGTACCCATTTATGCAGTTATTTAGTATATTTCATTCAATATAACATTTCCTTGACTATTAGTAAGTTTTGGTCGGTCTAGATTTTTAATGGGTCCCGATTTCTAGACCACTGGACTTCAGACGTCTCTCGTCGTCGTTTGTCTTTGGGATGGCAATGCAGGTAGCTATAGGCAGCAGTGATCACATCAGGTGGGCCCTCGGCTTGATTGCCATTCAATTATTTAAAAAAACAAGTCGTGTTTTTTTATATTTAAACTAGCTGACCTGCCAAACGTTGTTTCGCCATATACTTTTTTTTTGTGGTATAAAAAATAGATTACTACCGATTCTCAAACCTACCAAATTACATATAAAATTTCATAAAAATCGGTCAAGTCGTTTTGGAGGAATAAGGCAACTAACATTGTGACACGAGAATTTTATACATATAGATTGACTTTTCTTCATCAACAATGCAGGACGAGTCATCAAGGCAATCTCTGCCTAATAATGTTTATACTAACATGACACGCATGGTGTTGGTGAAGCCAGAGCCCTGCTTCCAGCCGGTGACGACGACCACGCTGTCGCCGGTCTTGATGAAGCCGCGCGCGCGACCGAACTTCAGCCCGGACTGCACGCGGTTGTCCACGTCCTTCAGCCAATCACCGGCAGGGCCCTCTGTGGGAGAAAATAGGAATTAAGAATAATGTAGCAATTTACGATGTAGGTTCTATGTGATAGGATAAAAGGCATGTTGTTAACCAGGCACAATACCGGTGTTGACACCATAAATCCAAGACACTCTTCTCATGAAAAAAAGCACATTTGATTTAGCTCTGAACCATTAACTGTAAAATTTGATTTTAGTTGCTTTAAAATAAGTCATTAGTGTTGGGAAGTAAGTGTTGTGTCACAGGTTGCTATTTTAATACAAAATTTATGGGGAAAACATTTTTTGATAACTCATAAAAGTATATTAATTGATTGGGAGTTTCCACGGTTTTTACACCCGTGCAGATAAAAATATTAAAATTTAGATTTAGAACTAACTGACATTTAGTAAAATGTCAGTTGGTTCCAATAAAGAAAGATTTATTATTAATGGTTCTATGAGTAAAGACACCCACGTCACCTCCTGCGGGTTGTTCGAAAGAGATACCGTGCCCCCGGCACGCAAAGGGCACAAGAAGTAACATCAGTCATTTCAGTCAGTAAAAGTCTGACACTCCCTCCCGCCCCGCCCAGGGCGGAAGATGTCATTTGATTATGACCTGATGATGATGATTATGATGATGCTGGTCACCTTGGTAGACGATGGGCAGCACGCCGCGGTAGAGATGCGCCTGGCGCGCGGTCTGCGCGTGCCGCGTGACGGCGATGATGGGGCAGCGCGGCCGGTACTTGCTCAGCAGGTGCGCAGACTTGCCGCTCGTCGTGATCACCACGATGGCGGCCGCCAGGCACTTGGTCGACGCCTCCACTGCTGCGATGGCGGTCGAGTGTGCAGGCTCGATCGGGGGCTTTACCTGTACATAGGGTTTTTGATTAGTCATTATTTTTTGGAATGGACATTATTTAATTTGGGAAAAAATATGTTAGTGCCCAAAGAAGTGTATTGTAATGTAATGTATTCTTATTTTTTACTATAGAATCTGTAGATACTTCTCTGAGCTGTCTACTAATGAAAAATAATGAAACAATAATTATATATTTGCGAAATATACCTTTTTTACCGACTTCAAAAAAGGAGGAGGTTCTCAATTCGTCTTTTGTTTCATATTTTAGCCCAAAAATGAATGATTATTAATTTTATGATAATTGAGGCAACTAGATTCAAAAGTGCCTTTTAATAGTCTAATTGAACTAAATTATTTGACTTTTAACTTTGAAATTACTGCGACTTTTCAAATGGTAAAAAACTATTGGTATTTCCCGTGATATAGAGCCAATAACTACACCATAACCTATAAAACATAACATCAAAAACCGCAAAAACATTAAGAAGAAAACAATATGTTACCTCAACAATCAAGTCATTGAACAGTTGTCTATGCCAGATGGCGGCTTCGGCCTCCTTACAGATGTTCGCCATGGTGAGCACGCACTCGACCGGGTAGTCTCCCTTGGCGGTCTCGCCGGACAGCATGACGCAGTCGGCACCGTCCAGGATGGCGTTAGCCACGTCGGAGATCTCGGCGCGAGTCGGACGGGGCTTCTTCACCATGGATTCCAACATCTGGGTGGCGCAGATTACTGGCTTTCCGACCTGGGTGGATGGTATTAGAGAAAATGTGAATTACTAAATTTAAAAAAATACCTTAGGAATACAACCGCTTATGTTTTTTTGAATTATAATATGAAGGAATTAATTCAGACAGAGCATACTTTTGTATTTTTCTTTTCAAACAACAACCTGTAGAATATTGTTTTTATAAGGATTTTTTTATAAGGATAAGAGTTCATTATCATAGTGTAAAGAAAAGCTAGACTTATCAGCAAGAATGACAAGGGGTTGACTGACTAAGACCCACTTTCACCAAAATCACATAAATGTATATGTATATGTCACCGTAAAATTGTAAATACCGTTAGATTATAAACTATCTCGCGAGTTTGTAAACTGTCGAAAGATTGTGAACCTCAACGTACTCCTTACAATTTAACGTATTATTATTCGGTAGATTGTAATCTATCGAAATGAAACCGTCAAATTACAATCTTAAAATTGTCAAATTGTCAACTGTCCAAAGGCTGTCCCTGATTGGTCGGCTTTATAGTAGACCGTTCTGAGTCCATAGAGTTAGGAATGACACACAGGTATCAGTCAAATAAAATGAATGCACTTCAAGAATTGTGACATCAAGTATTTTATCATTTTTATTGGTGCAATTTATTTTCATATTTTTTATCTAATAGACAATTTTGTTACGTTTTCGAAAACGTTAATATGTTTTTGATTTGCTTTTTAAATTTTGATTCCATTTTGTTATCGTTTTTTTCTAAGAGAAAATGTCATTATTTTTTCAATTTTAATTTGGGTTTGAGATATTGTTACGTTTCTGATTTTTTTATTTTGATACAATTTTTTCTTACCATGTGATGTCAGAATTATTGATTACCTTCTAAGTAATGAATAAATACTTGATGTCACAATTCATTTTATTTGACTGATACCTGTGTGTCATTCCTAACTCTATGGACACAGAACGGTCTACTATAAAGCCGACCAATCAGGGACAGCCTTTGGACAGTTGACAATTTGACAATTTTAAGATTGCAATTTGACGGTTTCATTTCGATAGATTACAATCTACCGAATAATAATACGTTAAATTGTAAGCAGTACGTTGAGGTTCACAATCTTTCGACAGTTTACAAACTCGCGAGATAGTTTATAATCTAACGGTATTTACAATTTTACGGTGACATATATACATTTATTGACTAAACGTATGTAGAACATTTTTGCATTCTTGTCACATAGTACAAGGTGACAGAGACAGAATGAACATTTTGTGCTAAATATGCTCAGTGATTTTGGTGACTTACACTAGACCTAGATACTTGTCTATTGTCAGTCTCGACGCTTCTTACAATATATCCCAAAATACTAAATAGTGATGGTGTGCTCACCCTGTTGCAGCGAGCGATCATAGTCTTCTGTGCGAGGAACACCTTCTCTGGTGGGATCTCAATACCCAGGTCACCACGGGCGACCATAATGCCGTCAGACGCCTGGAAACAAAATAAATAATATGATATTAGAAATGAAACTAAAAAATTATGGATTATAGTAAATATGCTATTTTGATAGCAGATTTCCTAAAATCCATTGATGAAGATCCCCAATTTATACTATAATACACATTAGGGATCTTCATCAATGGATTGGTAAGTAGTAAGATATATTTTTTACCAACCGCTCCTATTGGAAATCTATGGAGGAGGCGTATGTCCAGCAGAGGACGTCCTGCAGCTGATATGATGAAGATAAATTCTCAAAAAATTTAAGCACAAGTATCTAGGACCCTTATGGGGCAGATAATACGAGTATCTCGTGTTGCTGGAAAACTGCTACTCACCTCCACAATCTTCTCACGAAAACTACCGTTTTTTTTAATGAAATCAATCACCCCATATAATTTAGTATTCGATACCATTGACCGATAAATAATTCCAAAATATCTAACAGCCCTAGAGATACGACAAATTTTGAATTAACAGAAAATTTGGTTTTCCTTTGAAATCAATCAATATAAAGTCAATCAATTGAGTTGTCACAGTTTACTTTTGCCATACATTTATGAGTGAAACGCGTTTTGTCAGCTCATAAAAAGAATGTAAATTTATTGTTGGTGTCAATTAAACCCATCCAACCAACCCAATTATTGTACAGATGAGTGAGATAGTGAGTTAATAATTTTATATTAACTAATATTTTATGTTTTCCAAACAGCACTTTAAAAGACAGTATTTAAGGTTGAAAACTAAATTAAAATGACCTCAAAACTGGTTGAAAGTCATTCTTTCATCAGTGGTATCTAGTAACTACTGCAATCTATTACCTCTGACCTACATAGTAGTAGCGGGAGTACGAATCGCATGATATGGAAATTGCAACCATCCGCCAATTTCATCGAGTTGTAAATCTGACCTGATACGCTTGTTTGAACCAATTGCGTTGGCATTATGTAACGCTAGGGTAACGTATGACTGATGTACAATCGAACAAGCTATGTAGTATACAGGAAAAGTATTCATTTTTACGTAGATCTTTGACAGTCGTTACGGATAGTAAAAAGCCAGGAAGTCTGACATCCAGTCTAACCAAGTGGTATCGTGTTGCCCAGTAACTGGATTGTGGAGGTGAGATCGGAATCCGACACTAACGCAGTTGGGAAAAGGCTAAGCAGATGATGATGATGACTGCTATTTTATTTTTATCGTGTGCATAATTTATGAAAGATGATCTTGTCAGAATACTCTAAGAAGAATGCATAATAGGTATTTTTACCTATCTTCGGTTTTCTTCAAACACATGTATTTCATTGAATTTATATTACTACGTTGTGCTGATTTACTGTAATTGGTTTTCCATTGTAAATTAACAAATAAATCATATTTTCTTAAGTTCACTTAAAACATAAAATAATTGACTATGCTAGCAGCTGGTATACCAAATAGCATGTTCAACTGTGCATATTGGACTGTTGTTTAGATTCAAAACCTGTGTTTTATGGAAAATCAAAATTTTATAGACAAGTTTAATATGTATGGAGGGCTACTGCACAATAAAGACTTATTTTTTCATTTATAATCTTTTCTTCTAGTATCTGTTTAAGTATTGGTATTTTCTATCTGTGAAAACTTTTAATTCGTCTTTATACTACTCACAAAATCTCACTTTTGCACCTAACTACAAAAAAAAAAACCCGAAAAATCTAAAATAAAATAAATACATAAACATAATATTGACTCACGGTAATGATTTCATCAAGGTTGACCATGCCCTGGTGGTTTTCGATCTTTGAGATAATCTTGATGTTCTTGCCCTTGTCTCCGAGGATGCCTCTTATCTCCGTCAGAGCCGCGCCGTTACGGATGAACGAGGCGAAGATCATATCAACCTGGATTTGAAAGAAAAAGGATTTAATATTAGATTTTCTATGTTCATCTTGGACATCACTGACATTGGTGAAGGAATACACAGTCAGGAAACCAGCAGTGTGATTCTCTTAACCTCACTTCGTAATTCGAAAGCTGAATCCGCAGTGAGATTAGAAAATGGTATTCTGTTAAACACGATCACGTCGGTGACGTCACCACGGCGAACGAATACCAAACCAATGACAAGTTGGTTCGTTATCGAAGTGAGCGCGATCACTTTAGTGAGACTCGTTTTCGAGTTTGCATTTTAAAGAATCGCACTACTGGACTGGAAAAATATAGGCTTGAAATCGCCACTCCGTATTGAGCAAGCGTGGCGATTAATGTTCATGTCTCCTTTATATGAAAAGAGGTATTTGTCCTACAGTGGGTGATAGGCTGGTATTATTGTTTTATTTAAAATTAGAATTTCTATATTGCATAGGTGTAGACAAAAAACCCCTTTGTGACAGTGAAACAATAACCCATCTTGTAAGAGTTCCGTTTTACGCTTTAGAGATTTAAAACAAAAAGAAAACGATGTTCTTTATATCTATTTTATTCCATTTATTCTGTTTACCGAATTCTATTTAACCAATAGGATTTAAAAGCTGTGCTTTAACAGATCACAGATTTAACAAGGCAAGTACCTCATTTCAGTAAGATAACCATAATAAAAATCCTTTTACATAATATTATAATTGTAGACATCTTTTACTTATGTTTCTTACTATGTATTACGATATTTACGTTAGTGATAAAGATAATAATTTATTGTCCTCAGTTTCATGGTCATTGTAATAAATAACGCTGTGATAAATTGAACATGCAAACATGTTAGCAGTAACTAAAAATATTTTTAAACTTCTAGTGCAAGAAAGCCTGAAGGGCACTGAAATCTATGGAGGAAAATAATATTAACTTTAGTAATAGGTACTTTCCTTCTGATAGAATTTTGATCACAGTAGTCAAATACGCAGAACATATGTATTACTGGCTTCTGCCCGTGACTTCGTCTGCGTCAAATCTGATATAATGTCCCACGGGAATAGGGTTACCAGATAAAAAAATCAAAAGTCCGGAGAAAAGGCCTGATTTTCATTGAAAAATCCTGAGATCCTTTACATTATCAAAATTTTCTCTCGAATGTACTTAACAATTTAATAAAGTTGTAATATTATCGTTTTTATACATTGTGGATCTTACTTAAAAATGTATCATCACATATTAAGTATGATAAAACTGATTAAGTACCTACTTGGATAAATAATTTAAGTAGGTACTGATTTTAATTGTGCAATTATTACCAAAGGAAGATTATTTTTAGTTTGTTTAATTTTTTATCAAAGAGATCTTTAAAATGTAAGCTGTATTTTATTAAAAATTAAAAAAATCCTGAGATTTCATGAGATTTGCAAAATCCGGCCGCAATCCTGAGAAGAGTCCAAAAATCCTGAAATCTCAGGACAAATCCTGAGATATGGTAACCCTACACGGGAACCGTACATTTTTCCGGGATAAAAAGTATCCTATGTGTTATTCCACACTACAATCTATCTCAGTGCCAAAAATCATCCAGATCCGTGCAGCCGTTCAAGCGTGAAAGAGTAACAAACATCCTCACAAACTTTTGCATTTATAATATTAGTAGGATAATGCACTAAATGGGTGCACAAGTGTGTGCACTACATAGGTGCACTCCCTCTCTCTTCACTCTCATAGTCCTATGGGACGGCAATCCGTCACAGCCGGCGAGAGATCTGGCGCGGGACCAACTAAGACTTAGTAGTAGTAGAACTCTTTGTGAAGGAGCTCGTCCCGGAGGTACTACCACCATACCTGTTCCTGCCGCAAAGCAGCGTTGCTGTGTTCCAGTTTGGAGGTGTCGGGTGTCGGTGTAATTACAGGCACATGTGACATTACAACTTTGTCTTTGAAACGGCAAAGAATTTGCAAGGCCTCTGCTATTGCAGATGTCTAGAGGAAGCGGTGACCAATTAACATCAGTTGGGCCGTGGGCTTGTTTGCCATCCAATGGCTCAAAAAAAAATCTTCTTGTTTCGCAGACTTGATCGCACAAAAAGTCTGTCATCTGCGTAAGCCCTAACAGTATTTTGACTTCGTTACGCCAATTTGAACGTGGTTTATATCCAGTTTAACTGATATCATTGTGTGCGAGAATGCTTATCTTAGGAAGTTCAGACATTTATTTATTTTTTACGTCGCACTATCGACACTGTGATAACATATCACAACATTCGCACGTGGGTCTTACTGTTTTTTTCAACACATCGATCACTGACTTGTGACGTCATTTCGTGCTGTCTGGTTTTTTTATCAATGACTCGGATTTATGAGTGTCTTCCGATTTCGGTGCAATGAACAGTTGTGGCGACAGATGACGTCAGTAACACGCTTGGCTTGCGTGTTCGATGACGATTTTTGTTGATTTGGATTTGCAGTAGGTACCTATTATTAGGTACCTACTTTTTTTGTAATATTTATACGTGGCTGGCACGACGCCTTGCAGATTGTATGATTCTAGACTGTTTTATAATAAAAACTTTTATTATGAAATTAGTTGAAGATAGCATCTACCTCATTATAAAACTGGATTAACTTGAATGATCTCTATAAAAGGACTGCATGCCAACAGAAACATAATCAGCACACCGGCGCGTGATATAGGTAGATAGCTAGATACCTATATTTTTGTAACTTTACTTTTATTACTATTTGCCAAAATTTATTTTTAAATATTTTGGGAGATTGGTAATTTGATAAGGTTGCTTTACGCATAAGCGGGTTGGCACATTCGGTTCATAATTTTCATTTCAATCTTTAATAGGTAACGTTGCATTCAAAATGCAGACCTGCTTATGAGTGAGTATAGCGAATCTTACATTCCATGAAAAGGCTAGATTTGCCCCGAAAACTTAGGTCCAAACTCAGTTGATTTTGAGGCTGGGCATATAAGGGGCCCACCATGTTTCCCACTGCTGGACATCAACATGGCAGAGGTATTCCAGGTGCTTTGCAATCAACAATGTCTCACGTGTCTGTTGTTTGTGACCTTTTATAGGTACCTATCTCTAAATAACAACTATTGACCTAGGTATCTCAACAAGTAGGTATGATAGTGTTGATATCAGCTAGAACTAGGGTTGCCACCATTTTTCTAGGGTTTTTTTATTGTTTCTTTTAATTAACAATTAAATTAAACCTACTAAAGTAGAAAAAGGTAAATTAAAATATTTTCTCACACGTACTCCATTGCACTCATTATTATTACATTAAAGAGCTGAAGAGTTTGTTTGCTTGCTTGAACGTGCTAATCTCGGGAAGTACTGGTATGATTCGATGAAAAATCCTTGTGTTATACATATACCCCATTTATATAGCATAAGTAAATCCTATAGGATACCTATAGGATTTACTTATGCTATAAACTCGTTAGCGCAACAGTAACCAAAGACGAAACTAAATCCGAGTAAAATGGCGAGGCATAGTTAAATATAACGGGTGGCAACCCTAATTATAACTATCGGATGTTCGCTGCAGCACGCTACTGGCACGTTACTGCGGAATGCTCTTTACAATCACATGTTGCGTTGGAACTACATATACTTAAGTATATATGATTATTTAAATACCTACTAAATATTGATAATTTTTTTCATTAATATACGTGTTAGAATGGTAATTAATTGCGGCTCATTAAATTAATGTAAATGTTTTTTCAGAGAATGCCTAATACATTTTAAATGCACTAGATGTTACCAATAACACCAAAGTAAGTACTAAATTACCTAAAATGGTTATGTAGCTGTAGTCAAAATGAAGTTAAACCACTTTAAATAAGTATAGAAGTTGCTTGTAAGGCTATTATCGCAAACGTAGTTCACGTGTATATCGGGCGTTGACCCCGTGATCAGCTGTTGTTTTAAAGCTTCCTTCCGATTAACCCGTGACCCTTAATTCGCCATGTTTTGCGCTATTTAGTTGGCATACCTCACCTACGTGATGTGTATCGATCTAATCGTAATAAAAACATCGTCGATAGCTGATCACGGGGTCAACGCCCGCGGATCACGTGACCTGCGCCTGCTATAGCCGTAGAAGTAAACTTCTTACTAATATTATAATTCTTACTTTCTTACTTAATATTTTAAATGCGAAAGTTTGTAAGGATGGATAGATGGATATTTGTAAATCTTTCACGCTTAAACGGCTGAATGGATCTGGATGAAATTTGGCATATAGATAGATTATAGTCTGGAATTAAACCCAGGCTACTTTTTATCCCGGAAAAATGTACGGTTCCCTTAGGATAATATATCAACTTTAACGCGGACGAAGTTGCGGGCAGAAGCTAGTACTTTTTTAAACCACTTCATTTACAGTGTTTTAATTTAAACTTTCTAACATATTGTGTCATAGATACTTACGCCTTGTTCAACACCGAAGAGCAAGTCAGACTTGTCCTTCTCGGAGACGGCGGGCAAGTCCACGGGTAGACCGGGCAGGTTCACACCCTTGCGGGACCCCAGCATACCTGGGGAACGGATATCATTTGTTGTAGGTATTTACGAGAGTAATGGCATTCAAGATAAAGGAATAAAAGAGAATGCAGGAGAAGACTGGATGGTAAAAGCTAAAGACCGAAAGATGGAGGAGGCTATCCTCGCTGAGACGTTCTTATTACAACTTCAATAACTAATAAATATAATTTAAAATATAATTAACACTTAACATACGTTCTAATAATGTATGTGTCTATTCAGTTACTTTAAAAATAATACTATGTATTGTGTAAAAGAAAATTAAAATAAGTAAAATAAAATAACTTTAAATTGTTGTATTGCAATCTGTTTTTACATGATTTATATGACTATTGTCTTTCGACAGTAGATTCACTGGTTTTATTCTGTAAAAAATATCCCTCGTTAAATTAAGATAAAATGAGCTTAAAGAATAACGTAACTAAGTAAGAAAGACTTCTTTAAATATTATTTGAACTGGTTTGGTTGATTCAAATATTATAATAAAACATCAGTCCGGGTGAGCGACAGATGTGCGCTGGATGAACCCGTAAGTAGATCTTGCTTTATAAAAGAAATCAGCCCTACCCAGTATTATGAGCAGACTTCTTTTGAAATAAAAAAATGTTTCATGTTGAATAGTTTCTTTCACGTTCACAGATTAGGGGACCATTCAAACTCGTTTTTTGTGAACCATGTTTCGCGATCAAACAGCTGTTCAATGTAAAGTATTATACAAGGTGGATCGAAATACTTGATTACACTAGCAAAAGTGGAAGTGATATCAGAAAATTTGCCGAAACGCACGTAAAAATATTAAGTGGCGGCCTAATGTGAATCACGTAGGTAAGTACAATGACATCATACTGCTTACAAAATATTTGAGCTGGCTGTAAAGAATTTGATAATCTATTTAGTGCATTACGCTGCGATAGACGAGCCACGTATATTAAACATTATCTACACGAGCATTGTACTTTTTTTATAATTTTGTGAATCATTATTACCTATTAAAGGTCGTGTATTTTCCATATTACGTGGCATTGAAACAGTTATTTTTGTAGGAATTTTCCTTCATAAAGTCAAAATATCTTGCTCTACCACCAATGGCAATATTTCCACGGTGAGGAGTTTACAGGGAGTCGTAATCTCATCTCATCAACAACCAATGTCAAAAATGCATTCAAATTAAAGACTTTTTTGACACATTAAGACTGAGATTAGAATGCGAATATTATTTATAGAAGTTACGAGAACTGCCCTCCTGACTTCGGCTGAATGGTCTGAAAATCTTTATGAAACCTTACCTCCATTTTCAATGGTGCAGACAAGAGTGTCGACACTGGAGGACGAACAGATGATGGAGATCAGACCATCATCTATGAAGATCCTGTTGCCAGGCTTCACCACGTTGGTGATGTTCTTGTAGTCCACGTAGATGACGGAGGCTGTTCCACGCTCTGCGTAACCAGGGTCGGTGGTCAGCTTGATGGTTTCACCCTTCTTCAGTTCCACTTCCGCGGAGCCACCCTGGTTGTAACATTAACTGTTGTAGGATTCTGTCTGTTTAAAGAGTATTTGTTTGCCTTCTACTTTGCCCTACTCATAAAATAATTACTACTACTACTACTTACAGAATACTGATCGTCAAGGTTTACGGCAGAGTACCTTCAAATAGTAGTAGGGCTCTTTGCGAAGGAGCAAGCCTGAGGCAAAGCAAGTACCACCGTCACATCTATTTCTGCCGCAAAGCAGCTTTTTTGTTTTCAGGGTATGGGTGCTGGTGTAATTACAAGCACATAAGACATTTAAACGTTTCTCGGATACCAACGCATCTACTAACCCTGTAGTATTGCAGATATCTATAGGCAGCGGTGACCTTTTAACATCTGTTGGGCTATCGGCTTATTTGCCATCCAATAAGACATTCAGACCTAAGTTATTAAAAAACCCACACCTAAGTTATTAAGACACATTTGACTATGCATTTTACTTAATTCCAGGCTACTTACACCTTCCAACAAGCCAGTCCTGATCTCAGGTCCCTTAGTATCCAGAGCGATGGCTAGAGAGAAGGGGGTGCCAAGCTTCTCGCTGTAGTTCTTCTCAGCAATGCGGCAGTTCTTGATGGTTTCAGCATGGTACTCGTGCGAGCCGTGGGAGAAGTTCATGCGGGCGACGTTCATGCCAGTCTCCATCATGCGCTCTAGCATGGCTGGGTCACGGGATACCGGACCTGGTACAGAAAATAGATTCGGATTGTATTGAAATTGTTGTGTTTTTTTTTAAAGCGACCCTAGAGGTATGGCCTCTAGGGACGCTCTAGGCACGCAGAGATGATGGCCGATGGGGCGACAAAGTTCTCGAATGAAGATCACGCACCGGTAAGCGCAGCATAGGACGTCCACCCATAAGTTGGACGGGCGACCTGATTAAGACCGCAGGATGCAGGCCGCTTCCAACCGGTCCTACTGGAAATCTATGGGGAAGGCCTATGTCCAGCGCTGGACGTCTTGCAGCTGATATGATGATGATTCCTCTAGAAACACATGTTCAAACTCACCGATGGTACAGATGATACCGGATAGACGGACGTACGAGGACTTGGAGTCGATGTCCAGGGTGCACATGTTCTGTAGGTGAGAGGGCGCATTGGCAGCCCCCATCTGCATCGCAGGCTTGTCATTGGAACCCGCCTGCAAGAAAAACAATTCTTTAAACGATGCCCTTTGTAGAAACAAGGTTACTCACTTTACTGAAAACAGTGAGAGCCAAGGCAGCCTGTCTATTCTGTAAAAATCTTCAACGGTGAAGTGAAGCTAGAGGTGAGAGGTCAATCTCTAACTCAGCGCAATTCTCCTTCACCGCGGAAGATCAGAGAAAAGAATAGTACTGCTGGACTCCATTTTGAAAATGAAAAGATAACCCTAATGGCACACGATAGACATATAGGTACCATTATGTTCTGTGGGTAACGTTATGCTTAAACCTACCAGAATAATTCTACTAGACTTAGAAAAAAACCGCAGACTCTTCATGTTTACAACCCGCCCGACAAATCATTACACGTTTAACTGAAGAACTTATCTATCTATGAATATGGGTAAGAACTAAAACTCACATAGAAACATATGACGCTGTTTATTGAATACAAACAGAACGATCACGTTTGTCATGTAAGTGGAGCGGCTATTCTTATAACTATGTTAAACAAATAGGAAATCTATGGAGAATTTATTACGACGTGGGGGGGATTTTCAGCCATCTTAATAATTGCTATGGATGTCCTAGAATCTGGGTTTGATAGGTTCTCAGTATTGATCTTAGCGTGTTTCGTTACGTAGGTCTTATAATATTTAGGCAGCGTACTTTATACAAAATTAGGTAGTCGTCATTAAATAGCACGCATCATAGGCACCAAATATATAATCAACTAGCTTTTGCCCGCGACTTCGTCCGCGTGGATTAATAGTTCCCGTTCCCGGGGGATTTCCGGGATGAAAACTATCCTATGTCCTTTCTCGGGTCCCAGACTATATCTGTACCAAATTTCATTGAAATCGGTTCAGTGGTTTAGGCGTGAAGAAGAGACAGACAGACAAACAGAGTTACTTTCGCGTTTATAATATTAGTAAGGATGCATAGGTCATTAAAGCCTAGTCAGACTGAAAGCTGCTAATTAACGCATAAATGCATGGCTCGTACGGTTATTCTGGCCTGCTTCTGCGTAACTGTGTCAGGAATCACAATCGATGTGAACCTTTTAACTAGTTCCACGTACTATACTTTTAAGTACCTAGCTAGGTTAATTACCTACTGCAGAACGCAACAATATGGAATACCGCATTGAATTAATGTGTGGGAGCTTTAGATTTTATACATATAGGTACCTACTTATTGCCTAATAATTGTTTGGCCATTAGGGGATTAGGGCTTCAGTTACATAAGCAAATTCTATGGCACGTCTAATATCTATTTTCACTAACACTATATGAAATTCGACTGTTCGATTTTCAATCCTCGGTCCTGAACCGAGCGTTCAGAATCCGACAATTTACTTTTGGGGCATGAAAGATTCTGTACCTACTTAATAAAAATAAAGTATGAGATACCTATTTAAAATAATAAAGCCTAGCACCCTGACTTCTTCAGTGGTCCTAGCTATAAAATGAGAATAGAAATCAATGTAGTTAGGTAAGTATGGCAATTATCTTATTTTCAGTAAGTACAAAAATCAAGATATTACCTATTATAATCACCTACAAATAAATACGTGTATGAAAACATGTAAATAGGTATACCTACCTATATAATTCACAAGTAGTGATGCAAAGAGCCACTTCTGCACTAACTTGCTCTAATAGCATTGACATTGATGCACAATCATACTTGTAATTGTGACAATGAACTAGTACAAGCACTCATTTTCTAGTCATATTATGAAGAAAAGAACCACAAGCTCTTCTTTCAGGGACAAAAATGCTGTAAACACCTATACTTTGTATACCTACCTTTTTTCAAGCAAATAAACATCAAAAAAATATAAATAGTTTTTTTTTGGTGTGGAAACCCAGATTAAGTATGTATTTAATGTGAGCTGTTGCAATTGGCTGAGCCTAGTATGATCTACCAATCATATTCTGTCTTCAGGGTCTCAAAAATAAGGACCCACTCCTAATTTCAGTTGAGTTTCTGGAATTATCTTTTTTACTAGCTAGTCTGCAACTTCATCTTGTGAGTGTTGGTTATTATATTTGTTCAGAACCCTACTTAATTCTTTTTTTTTTTTAATAAAAATAGCCTAAGGAAATCTTTATCACATCTGCTATCTGCTGTCCGAAGTCTGTGAAAGTCCGGTCAAAATCAGTCCCGTACCATGTAAAAATTTATATGGATATCATAAATAACTCTCTTTTTTGGAGGTGTGTAAAAAGATTTTATATTGTTATAACAAACAAACAAACAAACAAACACTTAAATATTTATATTTGTATACACCAATGAACAGGACCACACCGTTGACCCCTGTCAAAATTGAACCTTATGCCCAGACCATGAGACTACAAAATGGTTAATTTATATGCGTAATGCTAGGTAATTTTCCACACAAAACAACAGGAAATGATTACAATAGGTTTGTTTTAGTCATAATCTATTCATGTGGAGTCATGTGCATCAAACTATTGAGTTGTTTATGAGATCATGTTGTCACCATAGAGCATGGTTCTTATTTCAAACTGAACAACACTGCCATAAAAATATTAATTCTCGGCTCGGAACTTGAGACATGTTTAAGTTTAAAGAAGAGATTTATTATGGAGAGTGCAGTGATCTATTTACTTTTAACTTTATTTATTTTAAAATTAAATCAGACACAAAAATCTATTTTATGATAAATAATGAATTAGGTAAGTACCTGTTTAAGATTTCAATTTAAAAAACCCCGGTGATATTTTGCAGAAAGTACCTTATTGTATTTATCAACCTATATAATAAACAAATAATACTTTTTACTTATATACATACTTATATGTTTTTTAATTTATTAAATAGTATAATCTATATGATTAGTTTCAGGAAATCAATAGAATGATATTGCAACTATAATTAAACATGCATAGCACTGATAACATTGATTGCTTGCTATTGTGATTACAGCTGATACCACGTAATCTTAAATGGTTCTGCACAATAATGTCTATTCTATAACTATACTGTAGCTATCTAGGTGTGGGACTTCACAAATCATATGGTATACATTCATTTGAGTTTTACACCTACATAATACTGAATTTTCACGGAAAACGTATTCTTAGCACACCTATATAAAAAATGGAGAAATATTTAATTAGAACGACAAAACCGGCGTGAAAAATGATCGCCAAGGTAACCGCAAGAGCCGTAACAAATAGCAGGCTCACGTAATAGTAATACGGGACTAAAATAGAATAATAGCATACAAAGGGACATTACCTCGACTTTGCCATCGTAGATTGTAGTATAAACCATAGCGACAGGGTTTTTAGGCAGAAATCTATCACTGAACAACGCGGGAGGTCGGACTGCCGGCTTTCGTGATCTTGAACTGCCCTTCCGAATGAAAATCGGATTCCCGCAGCGCCGTGCGAACTGAGTTGCGTACTTCGCGAGACGCGAGCGGCGCGCGCAGAACAACGACGCGACCACCGAGGGGTGAGTAAAATCACCGAACCCAACTAGACCACCTATTATTACTAGATTTACATCATAATTCGTTCATATAGCGAATATATTAGTGCAGGCTGCAACTAACTGGTCTAAACCCTTTCAGTGCAGTGAGGAACTCGATCGGTTTCCTTCTAAATTTATACATTTGAAATCTTGCCAATAATTATACTGTCTCTTGGTTAAAATAGTAAGTACTAGTTGTTAAATCAATTACAAGTGGTTTTATAAACGTCTTGTCATCAAAAGTTATTTTAATACCATTCTGTACAATATAATACAAACTTCCTAAAGTCGCTTCAGCAGTTGAAATTATTTGGATTTATTTTTACCGCAATTATGATTTGACTTTGACAATATTGACACGTTGTCAAACTTGACAATTCCTACATTCCTACTTCCGGTTAGTAACAACAAAGCTACTACTTTCATTTCCGTAATCCCCTTCTGAATCGATATTGGCAGAGGTAAAGAACATTTTCTTGGTAACTTAATTAATTATTTTATGTGAACGGCGAACTAATCACAATCTGAAGGTACTTAATGGTCGGTTACTCATAATTTATTGCAACAATCAAAACGCTGGCTTACAAATAAAAACGTTTTCTAGTAATGTCGAAATTTACTAGTTTAATACTATTACATACGTCCACATGTTAAGTCTTTACAAGCAAATTTTATTTAATGTTGTCCTCGTAATATTTAAGTTATTCTTTCTACTATTTCTAGTGTTTTTGTTTCCTTTCAAATTGATAAACGAATCAAATTATATTATAAAAAAATCTCTACATAATTATCAATTTTATGTAAGTATATTTAAATTTCATTTACATAAGGCTGACTTCATTCTTTTTTATAATAACCTTTTTTTAATTTCCAAAACTACTTCTACCTACTATTCAATGTGCACCACCATCAATAGGTAGCAAGTAAAAAATAATCTACATTCCAATATACCTACATACATACTGTTTTTAATTAACGCCTTTTGTATCGCTTTACGTTAGTGATATCAGTGCTAGGCCAGTGTCATGTCATTTATGTAGTTTTTTATAAGGAGGTAAGACTGCACTGCCGGACATTTTACTGACTTAAATTTATCTAACAAGTAGGTACCAATTTATCATATCAATTTAACATTAACTTTTTTGAGTCACCTATGTATGTCATTAACGAATTAAATAAATACAATAGTATTAAATAAATACAAATGTGAAATAGTAACGCTTACTTTATTATTCTCCACTTTGTAGAAAATAACCAGCCTTATTTTTTGTATAAATATAATATGCATGTATGTGTGTTTGCTGTTAGTTTAAATAAGTAGGTAGGCATTGGTGCAGGTAGGTGGAAAGCAATAATAGGAAGTTACCTGCAGTATAAATGACATAGATATTATATATCTACCTATTTAATTTTAAAATTGTATCATTTATCTTTGGTTGAATTTTTATTTTTATGATTAAGAACGTAATACTTAAATACATTTTATATGCATATTAATGAAAATGTATACTTAAACATGGTAGGTTGGTAACCAAAGTTATTATGATCACCAATAAAACGGCTTAAAAAAAGTAGTAGGTAAAGTCCCATTTTTCTAGAATGTCGCCAGAATTGATCTTGTACACAATATCATACAAATTGGACGCTCATCATATTCTTTATTTGTATTTAAATAAAATAACATTTAGTTAGTAGTCATCTATTTACCTTCAGTACCTACGGCTAATTAAATACCTACCCATGAAAATTTTAGGTTATAAAATTGGTAAAGGAGTAATACATTGATTATGACATTGAAAAATCTTTATTTCATAAATATTATAAGAACTTTTGAACAAGTTCATAAACGTCAATGGCATTTTATTTTAAGAACATAAAATGCCGGTGTCGTTATTCGGCAATTTATAAACCTCCAAACACTTTAGTTTTAATTGAATGGACTCAAGCCAGTGTTAATTATACTATTTATTAATTATGCCTGTTAGTTACAATGTGTTATTTTTAAAGACTTGGCTATATTAGATCCTATAGTACCTAGCTACCTACAATCGGGTGTTAGTATGTATGTACACCCATAATACCTATGATAATAAAAAAAGTTATAAACTTTTGAAACTAACCTAACTTTAGTTTTATTGTGTGTAATATGAGAATAAATATGTTTACTTACAAATGCCATTATTATGATGATTTAAAAAATTTAATATTCAATGAAACATGTAATTCCGCAATCACTATCACACAACTTTCTGTAGTTTGACAGCAGCTATGCAAGGACTTTTAGAGGTCAACTCAATGACATAGACAAGTAGGTAATCAGGTAGCCACCATTATGTCGTCGGACCTATCGAACACCGGCATTTATAATAATGTTGGTAACGTCTTTTGAAAATCAAAACACTGATTGTATACTATTTTATATAACAATATCATACATCCCGAATTCATTCTACGTTAGTACGGAAAATATTCTTATTTTTGTCAGCTTTGATTTAAAAAAAAATAACCTTATTTGAAATGAAACTTACATTCCACCAAAATGTTTACAACCTATGTCACGATACCTACTCCTTTTCGAAACGAAAATTAAAACAAAATTGATTTTATGCAGTAAAGTAACTAGGTAGGTACTTATTCTAGTTTTAAGACCCTAGCCTATTTTTAAAGACAAATTAATAATTATTTATGCGTACTATGACAATTATCTCCTATATTATTTTATTTAAAATTAATTACGGAAGCACCAAGGCACCAATTCATTATGCATTGTTAGATTGAATAAAAAAAATAACTTACTTTTGCGAACCTACTCCTTGTTTCAACGGCCTTCATTTTGTTAATTTTAAATCAAATTAATTAATATGGAGACACGTTAACACACTGAAATCTGTCACTGAACTGTTCCCGGTGACCCGCCGGTTTATCATCGAAGTGATAATTCTACCTATACCCTTATCTTCATCAGCTGTCAATAAATTAAACCTCACGATTTGCTACAATATAAAGTTGTCCCTATCTTCTCTAATACGTTATAGAGATAACAACTAATCCCAAGCGGACCTTGTGTAAGCAACAAAAACGAGTATTATTAAATAAATTAATATTATTAATTAACGCTAATGGATTATCATAGTTTCCGGTTTTACGTCTACCTAATTATGTTAATTATTATCTTAGCGTCTTATATTTTTAAGTATCGCTCTATAGGAATTTTATGTGAAAAGATTAAAAATATGGTGTTTGAAATTTGAAATTTCAGCTTTAGGAAATCCTAACGTCCCAGGTTCTCTTCCCCTTTCAGTTTCGTTTGCACTTAACTCGTTATTCGACCAAACCCTGTTACATAAAACAGTCCAGGTACATTAATATCGGAATGTATGTTTTTTTTTTAAATCTGTAAAGGAATAATCTCACCATACCACAAATCCATTAAAAATAATAACAAAGGTCATTGAACTTATTTTTATTATCCAAATCGAATTTACAATGAAAATGAACGATAATAATATTTTGTTCGATAATAAAAACAAAGTCGTATAGCTACTGACAAGAATTTTACCTTTTTCAAAGGTTTTTGGAATGGCATCCGCATTAACACATAAAAATTAAGTAATTTAGCTTCGGTTGAGTACATTAAAGTCGAGCTTAAGTAGATAAGTCGATGACTGTAGCAGTGAACTATTATTATTATTATAAACATTCCAACTGCTTTATAAAAATACATTGAAAATTACGCTTAGTTTAAGTCAACATTTCACCACTACAACACTCGACTTTCTCGGTTAAGACTAAATCAAAATAATATTTATAAAAAGTTTGTATTAATTTTCAGCCATATATTTGTCACAAGACAAAAAGTAATTATTTACTGCAGTAGTCTTTGCAAGCTTTTTTACAATGAACATTATTACTATTTAAAACCATACATTATTGCAATAATTTGTATTTATTAATTTCTTATATCCAAGAAAATTTACATTTCGCAAGGACAACTGCAGTTTCCACTTTAGAACAGACTATACATATTTGAATATACACAAATAAAAGTAAAACTAGATACAATTTATTTATAGCTGCCATACAAAAATACACAGTATTATCATGGTAGCAAGAGCTAGCCGTAACACAATAGCACAGTATTCAAAAGTTTGTAAAAAGAAAGCAGTCGCATTTCGTAGCAAGCAGTATTGATCGTTGTAGTCTCGAAGTTACTGTTATTCTAAGTTAGGTGACTACTCTGTGCGTAAGTTTAAGATGGAACAAGCAAGTAGACGTTTGAATGAAATCATCTGATCGATCCAGAAGGTTCTGGAATATACTAGATTAATGAAATTGTTAATGTCTCACTTGTATACTATGCTTTTCTATAAACTAATGACCATTCCACTACCACAATTGACGCCTACTTTACTGAGGCACTCTTATGTAGGTACTCAACATTTTGTGACATTGTTTCATTTGAAGCTTCGACCACCATCTCACCAAGACACAGTCAAGATCATGTAGACATCCATAATTATTATCGAAATTGTATTTTTGATGATGTCCTCGTTATCTAAGACATTTTGCACATGTTCTTACATGTACTATGTGAACTACTAACAAAAAGTGCCATAAAAATATATTTTCTACTTTTGTCAACATGCTTACTCTTTTATAATCAAAGATTGGATTGAAATTGTAACACTCATCGATATGAAAACTATAGAATCACATTGGTCTGATCACGCCCCTTACTCGGGTCTGTAGCTAGCTGCGATCAAAAAACGCGTATTCTGAACTTTATCTTATTATTAGTAGTATAATAGTTTGTAAAATGGTTTTTAAATAAATATGTAACGTTATAATTGACGGGCACGCGGTGAGTTTGGACCATGGATTGTTATTCTATGATTTCAAAAGGGGATATAGTAACTTCTGGGCATTACATTACGGAACAATAATATACTTTTAGGCCAATAAATAATTTCGCCATCAGCGCAGTTATATAATATTTAAATACAGATAAAGCATCAACGTCAATATACAATCGGTATGTATACATTACGAGGTACATTCGATCTATTTTATTCTTACTCGAGTCCATATTGTCAGATTGTAACAAGTGAAAATATTGAGAATGCATTTATATACTTTACAATATATTTTGATCGATCTCTATAACATCCTAATATAATATTTTAGCTACATTCATAATATCACGTCAGGCCGACACTCACGGTCCGCGCCTACATCCTATATGTCTTTTTAAGCATCTAAACGAACAAAAGATACGGCTCACAACAGGACGATCGCTAAATGAACAGTCAAACGTCGCGACACGCACAGTCAAGTCGCGTCAGGCGACCTCCACGCGCATGTCAACTGAAGCGGAACGAGTAAACTAAACGGTTCTACCCACCTTCCGATACAAAAGGACCGTTCTACACTAAGTATCCGATTTAGGGGGTCACATGATCCAAATCATCGAATGGGATCGAAAGGTGGGTAAACCTGAAACGGTAGATACGGAGCTCACATCGAGTACTACTAACGACTAGGGCTGCACACAGTACTAGCCGACCTCGCTCTTGACGTAGAACAGCAGGTAGGGCGTCGCGGCCGAGCGCATCTCGGGCTCGGCCGACAGCAGGTCCTCGAACTCCTCGTTGGAGATGGGCTTGACGAGCTCGTCGTCGCACGCCAGCCAGGCGGCGGCCGGGCGGGCACGCGGCACGCAGCAGTCGCGCGCCGTGCAGGCGGCCGGCGCGCGCGGCCGGCTGAACAGCGCGCGCATGAACCCGCCCGGCGCCGCCTCGCCCGCCTCGCTCGTGCGCGTGCAGCCCGCGCCCGCGCCCGCGCCTGCCGCCGTCGCCGCTCCGCCGTCCCGCGCGTACGCCACGTAGTGCCCGCCCGTCAGCGTCTGGCCCAGGTGCATTATCACGCCCCATAGGATGTATCTGAAAGTTGTGCGAGCATTCTAAGTTATCCGGATTGTGGCGTTTTAGAGGACAAAAAAAAAAGAATTAATTGACCATTACTATAAATGCAAATAATGGTCACTGCTACAAAAGTTATGTCTCCATACCTATGCGTGGGCGGTTGTTCAGGTGGTCGCTTGGCACAAGGTTCGCAGAAGCACGGCATGAGTAGCGGCGTGGGAGCGTGTCTGGTGATCTTCTCCATGCCGCCGCTGAACCGCTTGAGCTGCAGCACGAGCAGGCGCGGCAGGCGCGAGTACGCGACCGAGCGACGCGCCTCGTTGTAGCGCAAGCAACGTTCACACCAGTACTGGAATATGATGATCAGTAAATGTTAACCTATTGTAAAAACTAATATTGGTACCAGATTCTTGTAGTAAGTTTTTTTTTCCATATGTCATTGGATGGCAAACCAGCCGACGGTCCATGTCTTATTAAGTAGTCACCGCTGCCAATACACATATACTATACCAGAGGCGTTGCAAATGCGTTGCCATCTCAGAGAAAAAGTTGAAATGCGTCATGTGTCTGCTTAGCAGGGTAAGGCATTGTAAGGTCTGCGATTTATTATCCCGGAACCCCGTGTTTATTCTATACCTGTACTTTTTCAAGGTCACGCACACATAAACAAGTACCTACCTTATTCTGGTCCCGCAGGTACTCGGTCGAAAGACAGGCGGCGCGGAAGGGCTCGTCGTCCGCGTCGTCGTCGGTGACCGGCACACACAGTTCACACACTGCCTGCGCCTTCTCCGTCACCGCCTCGCACTCCAAACACATCGTGCGGACTACCATTGTACCTGGAATTTGATAACGAGTAATTTTGTAGCTATGAAGTGGTATAGAATAGACAGTATTCAAGAAGCTACTGTTTGAGAAATTAATTATTGGGTTATAAGCTGCTTCATGCTTCATAAATCAAATACCTGTTTAGGTAACATCAATCTGCTTATCAAGCGTAGTAGAGTTTTAAAATACAAATGGCGCATATCAAGGTAAAAAAGCCGATGGTTCAACTTTAAATGTCAAACGTACCGATCAGTGAATACATAAAGATCTAAACATACATGGAACATCAATCCTTCCCTGTCGAATTCTTTTGAGTTGAGAGAGATAGAATTATATTATGTAAATATGTTTGGTGATTAGTGGTGCAAGGGAGTCCAAAAGCCCTAAAATATTACCTTCAAAATCATCAGCGACAAAGTCCCAGCCGGGCCTAGATCTCTCATCTTTCTCAGGGTCAGCCGGCGACGGAGGACGGTCTTCAGTGGGTGATGCTCGACTCTTGTCAGTAGCCTTCACTTCTTTGCGTTTTTTCCACGACTTCCGCAGGTTACCCAGCGTTGGCTTGCCGCCATCACCGTCTAAACTAGGTTGGCGTCCTATGCCGTTGCTAGAATGATTAAAGTCAGAGTTTTTAAGGTTAGTTTGGCTTTTTAGAAAAATAGAAACCACCTATCAATTGACATACTTTTTACTAGCTGTAAAATGCGATTCGAATTAGTGCAAGCAGCGCTGTGTCACATTGACTTGTGCAAGAATATCACAATGTATATGGCTACCATAATATTTAAATTCAAATTGAACCAAATGAGTAAATAAGTAAAAGAGGATTTATGTTACCTGTCACCATTCTCGTGTATCTGCAACCGACTAGCGCGCGCACTGAGCGCTCTGCACGTTTCCCGGATATTGTCCAATATGCAGACGAGGAGCTCGTGGGCATCCTGCTGTCTGTTACCTGTATATACAACACTTTTGTAGATTTTTAACTTTGTTAATTAAAGATTAATGATATATTGCGTAACATTTAATGTTTATAATGACTACTAGCTTTTATCCGCGACATCATCCGTGTGAATTTAATTACGGATCCTAATGTACACTAATATTGTAAAGAGGAAAGATTTGTATTTTGGTATGTAACAATTAAATTTAAAAACTACTGGACCAATTTAAAAAAATATTTTGCAGTTAGAAAGCTACGTTATCACTGAGTCACATAGGCTATATAACATCACGCTACGTTCCACGGGAGCGAAGCAGTAACCAACGGCGTAGCTTAATGCGGGTGAAATAGGCCATGCGGACGAAGTCGCGGATAGTTTGCTAGTTTTTTTATATAATAAGACATAGCGTGTAGCACTCAGAGATAACATAGCATTCCTATTATCGAAAAAAAAATCGGAGTGATGGTTGCGGAGGTTAGTGTGTTCAAACAAACAAAAATCAGCTTTATAGTATAGATAAATAGAATATAGATTCCTTATCGTCAATCATACATAATCTCGCACTTTAAGACATCTCCAAGCACAAAAAGACGTAACTCACTCATAGTAGGCCCAATTTCAGGATTTTCATACAAAACACTGATTACACTTTATTATTATTGTTTCAAGGCAATAACTAGGATTGTTTACTGAAATATTTTTGAATAAATTTATCTGGCAAAAGATATAATGTTTGATAACATTCGTCATGCACCATTTCCCAACAATTTCGTCGTGTGGGTGGCACTGGGATGGTGACGATTCTCTGAGTCATGCTAGGCAAACTATTTCTAACCCAATCAATATGCATAAATATTATATTTCGATCAATATGTGAATGTGACCTTCTGCAGTGCTACAATATCCACACTTTTGTAGTATCTTGGTGTGTCAGATTTATATGATAACAATGAGATGAAAGGTCCCGAACTGCCGACGTTATCAATATCACAGCTATTTTTTATTTTATATACCTGCATAATAACATTTAGAATTTTCATGCTGTAAATATTACTTCTAAACGAAAATCCATAACAGCATGTTTTTATACATAAAATAATAATTTTATCACTTTACGATATGAATTGCGTGTATATTTTATTACAGTCTTTTTATATAATACAATATAGACTATATTACGTCGGAGATGACGAAGCTTCCTATAGCGATAGAATTTATAGAATCAGACTCCCCCTCCCCCCATATTAGCGTGTTCAAATAAAAGAACAAACTATTTAGCTTTAGAATATCAGTATAGATTTGAAATAAGATGTAAAAGGCTTATATCATGTCACTATACCTTCAAAAGTGGAGTTGACATCTCTAAGTGCTGCTAAGAAGGCATCAGCGGCGTAGGGCTCCGGACTGGCGTCTGCAGAGCTGCTGTTAAGGCACTTGCTCTCCGCTGCTCGTAGGTTGAAGTATGTCTCGTGGAGCTTCTCGGTTGCTATCTGAAGGGGTAAGAGATAGATGTCATGACTTTATAAATATGGAACACTAGCATATGCCTGAGTGGCTTATTTCACCCACGTTAAGATACGTCTTTGGTTACTGGTTCGCCCCCGTAGGTCGTAGCGTGATGTTACATAACCTATGTTACTCAAGAATAATGTAGCTATATGTATATATGTGGTATTTTTTATTTATTTGTTCAGTAGTTTCAGTTTATTTGTTAAAAACAAACAAACAAAATATCTTCCCTCTTTATATTATACATAATATTTGTATAGAAGTTTAGATTTGATGTTTTGACTACTCAAAAAATGTTTATAGAAAATCCTTTGGTGCTCTTGGTAGGTATTTTGTAGCTATGTGGCACACAAGACAACACAAACCTTGCATCTGAATTCACCTGAACTCTTAAACCTGACATGTGGGTGTAAGAAAGATGAAGAGAAACCACTTTCATAGTCAACTTCCAGGGTACTACATCGCTATAGACAGCTACAGCCACGAGTACTCTGGAAGTTGACAAAAAACATGAAATAAAATGAATGGAGTTTTTGCTGTCATCACAGGATGTAAGCAAAAACTCCATTCATTTTTTGTCATGTTTTTCGTCTTTTCTCATAAGTGTGCTATACAGTGTATGGCGACTTTTGTTAATTAGGTTTTACAAATGAATTTCTTAATTAGCAAGGTGATAAATGTGGTAAGTAATGTAATCGGGTCAGAGCCCATTCGTCCCCTAAAATTCGTCCCCCAGCATAAAAGTTGTGGATTCGTCCCCTATATAGGTGCCCATTGGTCTCCTGGTAGGGGACCAATTAATATTTTAATAAAAAATATTATTTTTAAGGTACCCATTCGTCCCCTCTAATATTATACAATATAAGTTAAAGATTCGGCACCTATTCAGGTGCCTATTGGTCCCCTGAGATAAAATTAGCTATATTTTACATAAGAAAAGGTTAAAATAGTACACTTGTGAACAGTTTATTAACGGAATTAATTTAATAAATCATAACAGATCATTGAAAAAAAAACGGTAATTTAAAAAACTAAAAAACCCGACTGCTTTTCTGAGTATATATGAAAAATCCCTAAAACAAGAAAGTCGTTGTACCCGATTGCACTTAAAATTGTAGCAGTCGGGACCCATTCGGGACCATCTGCAATGTAATATAGGTATGTGCTCTCAATTCACTAAGCCTCCACTTCTAGAATGGGTCCCGACTGCTACAATTTTAAGTGCAATCGGGTACAACGACTTTCTTGTTTTAGGGATTTTTCATATATACTCAGAAAAGCAGTCGGGTTTTTTAGTTTTTTAAATTACCGTTTTTTATTTTTTATTTTTTTTAGTTTTTTATTTTGATATACCCAGTGTCACTCTCACAGTAAATACGAATCTAACGACACCTCTCAAGCTAAAATCCATCAAGCCGTTCAGGCTGCAGAGCGATCCAAACATTTGAATTTGGCGCCAAAAATCCGCCATTTTGTTTTTTTTATTTTGATATACCCAGTGTCACTCTCACAGTAAATACGAATCTAACGACACCTCTCAAGCTAAAATCCATCGAGCCGTTCAGGCTGCAGAGCGTGCCAAACAATTATACATACATACATACATACATACATACATACATACATACATACATACCCTCGAAAAACATAACCCTCCTTCTGTCGCAGTCGGGTAAAAACAATATAAATATACCTAACCTGTCGATAGGCTTACGATGTAATATTGTCTCTCTACGAATGGCTTGTTAAAAAACGGGTTATAAAATAGATAAGGTGTTTTGTTTGTATGTTATGGCTGCCTCGGTGACATATTGGTTCTTGAAACTGACTGCGAATACGAGACTATTCAATGTGTTTTTGGTCTTTTACTAAATAGTATAGTATTTTTAATAAAGAAGTAGATATTGCATTATTTAGTACATCCCTTTGACTGTACAAAGTACTAACAATTAATTGTTATTTTTGTTATATTGGTATTGATATTTGGTTATTTGTTTGTACACTGCATTTAATTAAGGGTAATCTTATTTGAAATAAACATGATATCTACCGAATTACTATATTGTTCATTTTACCCTTTTCTGCGCGACTGTACCAGGACTACCAAGCAGTATACACATATACATGTACTTATATTAGAAGAATGAATGTAAATAAATATTCTTCAGGGGACGAATGGGCCCCTCAAAAGTTCCAGGGGACGAGTGGGCACAGGGTGCGAATCTTAGGGGACGAATGGGCTCTGACCCATGTAATCTATGCAATACAAGTAAATATTATAATCATCTAATCAATATTGACCCAAAAATTCTTTATTCACAAATTGGATCTACCTGATTGGGTTATCATTATCAATATTTTCTTATCTGATAAATGGTGACCCTCATCTTGCTTATGATAAACGAAACAAATATATGATTAAGAAAACAGTTCTTATTACAAGTACGTACAGGAAAATGATAGGAGTTACTCATATTGTCACGCAATAAATCAGTAAACAGTCATATTTTCGACAACAATATTTACAACTCTGCTGAATTTATGTTGCTATACTTATCTTTTTGACATCTACTTAGAAATACCGATATAAAGGAAAATCCCACTGCAGAGATTAATATTATGTGAAATATTTTGACCAAACCACAAAAGGAATAAGTACGATCATTCTCATAAACCATCAATCATGAGAAAAAGTAGCTTTGCATAAATTCATAACCTCAATTAGCCATAGCAGAAGCTAAAGACATTAAACATTACATAAAAGACTTCAATGAAATACCTGTATTTTACTCTTCCCAGCACTATTGTCAGATTGTCCCAACGACAGTAGATCCTTACTGCTCCAAGACCTGGTCCCTGATGATGCCAACCCAGCTGCACTGCGTCCGAGAGAAGAACTCTTTAGCCTGATGCTGCCCAGCTTCTGTTCTACACTGGCTAGGTCTGACACAAGGTGGTGTAGGTTGTGCAGGAAACGTGGTGCATATCTGTAACAATTATAAAGGAAAATTATGGATTGCCATGCTTGGTGATTTCCAATTTCACATCACAGCAGTTTTAATTATTAGTATAAGTGTACTTTCTTCTAACATTAGTATAGAAATTGGAAAAAATATTGTTATGGTCTATAATGCAGAATAATATTTACTTAAAATTTAAATAAAAAAAGAAATGACTTTAAATCTATGTCCAAGACATCTGTGCTTATTGTTCTATAATGTAGGTATCTTAGCATCTTTCTACATATTTAGCTTTGCATCTCTAATAACTAGTCATTATCAAAGCATACATTTAACCTTTTAACCGCTTGGCAAAATATCAGTCGCCGTGCCCCTAGCGCGCGGCTACAAATTTGACAAAATAATACCTTTGCAGGCAGGCAGTTAATAGGACAAAAATAGATCGAAAAATCATGCGTGTTCTCTGTCGCAGAAATACGACACAAGCGGTAGGGGCACGGAAATATGTGTTGCATAAATGTGACACAAGCGGTTAAAAGGTTAATAATGATTTCAGCAATAAAAAAAAATTAAACAACAATTAGGGATTGAAAATAGCAATAAAAATAGTTACCGTAGAGTATAGAGAACACTGTTGAGGAAACAGGTGTTCCCTAAGTTAGATAAGGTGGCAATGGGAGTCTTCCGCTGTTGTGTACTCCCTGCATATTGAATGTCCGATGTATGGTGGCCATTCAACATGGCAGAGTTGGCTAAAGGAGACTCCGAGAGTATCAGCTCTAGCTCTGATGATTTTTCTGTAACAATTTCCGAATATAATACATAATTATGATTAAAAAACAAAAAGATTATTTTAGTTTGTTGATTAGTACCATAGAGGATATCTTTAAACAGTGGTCTATAGTTATGAGGTTCATGATCATTCCATAGTTATTGAGAATATCCATATTGTTGGATTTATGGTCATGAACATTGAAGCTTGCACTTTCTACATGTCATGTAATAATGCAGTTTAATATTTTGAGTAACTTTGTAGGTCAATATAGGTAATTGTTGGAGATTTCTCTCTCGTGGAATATATTGGAATTAACCTCGTAAGGCCCAACCTAAATTTAGGTCGCTATAAATTACGACCCAATGTACTAAAAATAAGTGCAAGTAGTTGCGGCCCAGAACTTTGATCTAGTAAAAAAGTGTTTAAATGCTTTTGGCTTAATTTTTTTAAGGGGTATTTCCTATAGGTATCTAAAGTTAACTATTTCATGCAAAAAATATGTTGAAATTATATGTCATTTTATTAGGTTACTGGGCCAAAGTTACATGTACAATATTATTGTGAAAAAAATGACTAGACCTACAATTATGTCATGTCATAATTTTAGGTCGCTGGGCCGTAATTTAATGATTTTAAAAACTGTCTTGGGCCGGAACACCTACTTATTTTTGTCATTAAATTAGGTCGTTGGGCCTTACGAGGTTAAATCAAAATGAAATTATCTTTTCTCACCACTGACAGAAAACAATTCGAAAAGAAATTTAAGGCACAAACACTAAACGACACAGGATTTTCCTCGATAGCACTGAGTACAACTGCAATAAATCACCGGAGTATTGCACATCGGCGGCGTCAAGTACCGGTATAACGTTACACAATACCTGGCTTTGCTGTCTCAGAAAGAGGCTTCAATCTCTTTGCAGCCGATAAAGTATTTGAATATATACTCTTGAAAGACCTCTTTAAAGGCTTATTCTCTTTATTACTATTAGTAGACTGCTTAATAAAAGGGTCAGTGTTCTCCTTCGAGCACTCAGACGGTTTCTTATTTTCGTTGCTCAAATATGTTGCATTATTTCTATTTAATGACAGGGAAAATCTAGATTTGTCGACTCCTTTTTTCGTTTCAGTCACAGAGTTAACTGGCATCTTCAGCATACCTGTAAATTAAGATTGTGAGTAGTAATTATACGTAAAATCAACGTAAAATTCAGAGGCCACTTCGCAACTTTCCCATGGCATGTCAAGGATAACGTCAATATTCCCACTTTTTCGTGTGGTTTACTTACGTAAAAGTCTTCATTAGGTACATTGACTTACATTATAATGTAAGGCAATGTATCTTCTTTAGAAACTATTTAATTATAACTGCAAATATGTAAAATTTAACCGCGAACAGCCCCATTGGAAGCAGTCGGCCATATTGGTTTATTTGATTGATGATCGACGTCCGTCCGTCTGTCCTTCGATTTCCTAGTTCTATTTTGTTTATGGATTTGACAGCATGGTTTTCTTTTCATTAAAACATTGACTTTCATTGAATTGTCGGCACAATAAAACAAAAATAAGTAAGTATACTTCGTTAAAGCAATATACAACAACATCCATTCTTTTGTATTATATTATATTATAAATATTTCGTCTCGGTTTTAGTTAGTGGTGTATTTATTGTCTATGCACAATGTGGCTATTTCTGACATAGACAACATAGAGGAAAGGTGCGTTCGAAGTTTACATTGCACCATATATTATTAATGTACTCTATGCATTCCACGGTATTTTGACAAAACATTTAACCGTGGAATTATTGAAATTGATAAAAATAGTTTCACAAACAAAAGTAATATTTAGTAATAATAATTTAAACTTCTGGTATTTTTTTTGTGGTTTTGCCTTTAAGATAATTATCGACAAAGACCTACTTTCTCTATGGTTTTGGGCTTTTGGTTGGTTACATTGGTAGGCGGGAATTCGGAAATTTATACTGAATAAAAATGGAAATAGAACTTGGTAATTTGTTATATTTTAGCTTATTCGATGTAGAGAAATGCTCAGAAAGATAACAAGAAGCTAAAGTAGGTAAGTTATTTTGTAGCCATTATTACTTATCACTCACAGTTACTATTGTTACCGTTCTTTTTTAGATGTACCAAGCGACGCCCCCTCAACACCATCTTTTCGTTTGAAGGTAGGTTTTAAACTTTTTATCAATAATTTTATTTAAGTGCTAGTAGGTATTTTTTGTCTGTTAGCTTAAATCTTTGTAGGTTATCCATTTATTTTTGGAATGTAAACGAGTTTATAATTCAGAAATCTAAGTACATTGTTTTCTTGTCTTGCTTTCTTCTTAAAGTTATCGGTTGGTAACTTGGTACCATGTGTACTTACTTACCTATTTAGAAGGTATGTAATATACCTATATACAGTAGGTAATGTATGCACCTGTTCCTATTACTAGTCGTTGTATTCCAATCTGCCGAAGGTAGGCCTCCCACAAAGAGCACCAACCATTATTGCGAAGCCCGTATCACAGTACCTATCTGTGCCCGTATCCATCCGGGACGGTCATAGGCTGATATGATGATGATATTCCAATCTTACACAATCTACATAATCATTACGTAACCAACTTCCACATGGCTATTAGGTTGTAGCAGAGAACCCAAGTCAACTCTGAAATGAAAATATAGGAAGTTAATTAAACCAAGTACTGGCGTAGATAGGTAGGTACTGTTTACTTACATAAATAATGCAAAGAAAGAGGTAGACATAGACAAGCTTTTTTATGAAGGCAAATATTCCAGGACCAGTCATAATAAAATATATACCTTTAATCTGCCTAAGATTTAAAAGGTAGGTTTTAACAATTTTGGAGTAGGTATTAATAATGAAGGAAGCAGTCAGTCAGTGAACTTACAATAAAAAATATGATTTATATAACGACCTCCTTTATAATTTTTCGTTGCCCTAATTGTTTCAACCCCATTTGTAAGGGATAATTACTGAGATTGTTCTCTTGAATGTAGAACAAAGTGACGCGAGCATCTTCGAAATTAACGACAGCCGCAAAGGCTGGTAGGTACCTACGCAATTAAAAAGAGATTTTCCAACCTTAAATTTAGGTTATAAATCCTTGTTAAAATGTTAGTGCTGTAGTTATTTAGAAAGGATAATGGAAGACGGAGAGGTATCTTCATTCTTGTTTATAAAACAGATTGGCATCAAACCTTCCCCTGAGAATTTTGTTCGCAATCCGCGCGGAAATCGGTGTGCATTTATTTATTGTATGGAAATGTTTCGTTCGGGTTGCGTCCCCATTTGGGACTCCCAAATGTGCCATCTGGCATTTCATCGAATCTCTTAGTTTCATGTCTCGTGTTGAATTTAGATTTGATGTAGATGCTTCCATTTTGTAAAATAAGTCTTATTTTTCATTAGACAGTTGGTCTTTATAGATTCTTAAAAAATCAAAACTTTCTAGAGCAAATTTCAAAAGGAAGGGTTGCCCTTCACCAAATACAGTACTATTTAACGGCTATCGGTCGATAGGTTGTATCGGAGTCTCCAATTTTATTTCACCTCACTTCGTTGCGGGTGGGGTGAATCTATTCAAATTACGATACATGGTATTTTGTTCAGACTGTATTTAACAACCACCAAGACAAAAATAAACTCTTTAGATTTATAGGTATCCTTAGCAACTTGTTCAGTCGGCCGGGTCATTAATTTCCATTATCTTGTGTTAACTAGATTAGAAATTCAAATGTATGTAGGAGAAGGTAAGTAGATATCAACCCACGTACATGATGCTAGTGGCCTTATTTTAACAACACATGTGTCGGTATCCTCTGTCCTCTGTACAGCATTAACAGAGCTTAGAATTAATTATTTACGTCACTGCATTAAATATTCTTTGCGGATACTATCAATTGGCCCTTCGAAATGTGACGGGAGTTGTCGAAAGCGACGATATACATCGGTACTCTATAATCTCGTACCTATCGAGGTACGAGATTATAGAGTATCTAGACCCAAATTTAACTGTTACTAAACTGTAGGTATTCACTCCTGGGAAACATCCGTCTGTCAAGCACGCGTACCTAGTGATTAGGGTAATATCCCCTAGGGGTCGCTCCCTGTAACGTTATCCGTAACTTATCTAAACATTTGCGTATACTGTAAAACTGTCGGATACAATTCAAAGATTGATTGGCAAAGCAAACTTCCAATAAAGATAAAGATATGTCAAAAAATCGTTTGTACAATCTCATTACGAGAACCCACTTGATTAATTGTTTTTTCAGCGGAAAGTAGTTCTCCTGAAAGCTCCATTAATCAAATGATCGTGCGGTTTTTCTTACGAAATAATATTTTTAGCATGTGGCGGGCGGCACACATTTGTTTTACTGAACATACATATGCCTAATAGATAGGTGAGTTGGTAGAATCATCTTATTTAGATAGGTTTAAGCTGTTATGATCAATTTTACAGGTACCTGTTGATCATACCTTTCATTTTACAGGTTCATTTATTAAAAAACCCTTTCTTTGATTTTTTTCCTTCAAATTTTCTTTCAAGCGTGTATTTTTTCTTCGGTGACTTAAGCTAAGCATTCTCATCCGGTTAGATAGATGCTTACATATTGCATTCGTAGAATTAAATATGCAATCTGAATCCTTTTGAGTCACTCAATCCGGCTGCATCGAAGGGAGCAGCGACATTATTGCGTTTTTCATTTTATTCTTGTTACCTTCAGAAGTTTCAAGAAGATTTTTTTTTATTAAAACCTGTATATAAAGTATTATGGTACGGTAGGAATGCTTCTAAAAATACAAAAGTTTTCCCAATGGAATTGTAAAAGAGTCCTTTATGGGCAGTGCTATTCATACCACAAAGTACGAGTGAAGTTTTAATAGGTGTTGTTTCTGTTCTTTCATTAGGTACTTATTTCCTCCCATTCCTTTATTATCGAGTTGTGTTAGCGATGCCTTAAAGAGTTAAAAGCTTCAAGCATATTTTCAATATTTCTTCGCCAACATCTACCCATGTCCTATAGCACAAGGGTTCTATTCTTACATTATTAATCTTACTAAATTCTCACCTAACAAACGCAATCTGTAATTCTGTGCTATTCTGTTAATAAACATTTATTCAGTGATCGATGCTGAGTGGACGGGCTCAATAATACAAATGCAAATTGCTGGCAGCGTCAATTGCGCCGGTGTCAATATTGAACAGGAAGCGGACCGCCCCTACCGTATCCCGTTACTGAGCACTAAGCGTAATGTTAGGACCGTTTCGAAATACCGACGCAATTTTGAAGTGGGCTTTGTTTTTGTAATGAGATTGGACCTAAGGGTTGTAGGAATTGTTATAAATAAAATGTTTCAACACTTTTTATGCTTATTGAGTTTGGGGGTATGAAGCCGTGTTGCTATGTTGTCTATCCCCAGCGATGATTGCATATACGATTGATTAAATATTGCTTACACACGTTTGTATATATATCTAAGCAATATTTAAAGACGTGAGACAGTGAGACAGATGTGTCTACTTACATTTTTATAGGTAGATACATCTGTAATCAAGTCGTGTTCCTCCTACTGCGTGGATAGTAATCAGCAGATTTAGCTGGATTCTTTTATAATCGACCCGCATGGCTTAACTTGGCCTTGCCTGACCTTGGTTCAATTTGGTGAGTAAAGATCCATTTAAAGTGGTTAGCAATGCGGGCCACCAATTGGCGCCCAAGTGGGGCCAATATTTGTTAAGTAAAACCACTCATGTTCATGCATGTTTGGCATCATTCTTTTACATTCACACACTTGATTTTAGAACACAAATTACTGGTGAAAAATTTGAAAAACGTTCCTAAAAATAAAGTTGAACCCTAATCTGCTAACAAAAACTGGAAGATTAGCAAGGGTTACGATGTCCACATAAAATTAAAATTTTGTTAAATTTACGTAGGTTTTAATGTAAATACCGGATTCTAAATAAAATGAAGTGCTTTGATACTTTAAACCAGTTTTATCTAATGCAAACTTCATGTTCATGCATGAAAACATAGGATTTAGCACTTTTTAGCGCTTCGCGTACCTATATTTCTGGATTGTTCTAAGCAGCTGACACTAATTATTTATTTAATTATTAAATTAATTTATGTGAATGATGAAAGATAATATCTATATCCTGCTGGTTTAACTGGACAGCCCATAAGAGTAGGTAGTACATACCCTCAGTTATAAAAGGGAAAGATGGATGAATTATGTGAAAGATGACATGGCTAGGATGAGAGTAAACATACCTAAGTATATGAAGGCTGACAGAGATGAATGGAAGAAAAAGGCATAGTGTATCGTCACGGTAAACCGCTAGGGGTTTTGCTTACGAAATCTCGGATTAAGCCGTAGTTGCAGTTTCATAATGGAACAATTTTATTTGTAGGAATTTGTTATTCATTTTTGTTTAAACCTTCGTAGGTTTCGTTCTTTAAACAGACTAGTTATATAACTACTTACACGTGTCTTGACTTTTGATTCGGTTATTTGCCAAGTCAACGTTAGCAACAAGTTTGTTGCACCAACCAGTTATTTTCCGACAAATTACATTAAGGATGCGATAGTTTTACATTCGTTTTAGCATAAAAATAGTGATTTCATGTGCAAACTTTCCTCTTAGCCAATTTTAAAAAGAGTTTTCGCAACTCTAAGGTTTTATCTTGATTCTATTTCAATATTTACCTACATGTAATTCAAGTTGTATTCCCGACGATGAGCACTGTGTTGCGGTTTGCACGTTGCAATAGTGGCTACAAATTCAAATTTCAAGAGTTCTTGTTACGATTTTATTGCCGTATATAAATTCACTGCAGACTGTGCGAGGATGGGACATTACTCTACAACTATGCTCTGCAGCATTTGCAAGTGACATGCTACTCCAGACTTGGAAAGTCACATTCGTTGCTTATAATCGTTCTAATTTATTTATTTTAACGTCATGTATAACAGTGGTACTTACGTATAAGTTGATGTTTGAGGTTCAAAGTGTTGAATGGGTTGGTGTTACGATGATTCTGATGTGGAATGTAAGATTTGCAACACATATATCTTCTTTCCAATGTTAAAATATCAAACCAAACGAACCAATCGAGAATACCAATGTAAATCATTCACAGACCTATCTAAATATAACTTAAATTCTAGCTCAAGCTCAACAATTAGGTACTTATACTTAATGAAACTGTACCGTTTATTCAACTGTGTGTTTCTGCTCGAATTAGTACTTACAAGCATATTAAATTAACTGCAATAACAGATAGTGATTGTGCAAAAGCTTTTGGTCCTTCACGAAGTTAGTTCATGTTTGTTTTGTAGATTTTTCTTCCAAAATTAGTTGATTATCCGTCCTCTTTAGCCTAAAACAGTCCACTGTTGGGTATTGGCCTCGCAAGCCAAGTGTTTCCGAATTACCGGTCGCAGAAGGTAAGTATTTGTACCTACTTAATATGGTGTAATATTAATAGAGATGCCTGCGTAATTTGTTACCCTCTTTTCAAGGATATTTAATTAGGTGAG
Organism: Caradrina clavipalpis; assembly: GCA_932526535.1. NCBI lineage: Eukaryota > Metazoa > Arthropoda > Insecta > Lepidoptera > Noctuidae > Caradrina > Caradrina clavipalpis. Next base: position 3,375,158 of record OW052096.1, read on the forward strand.
CGGTACCTTTAAGGTTTTCGATAGATACAGACGAGATATCTGTCCCTTCACTTCATTAACGGAATGTCCGCAACCGTTAGCTTTAGAAATGTTTGACTATAAATATCAGCTTCCTAGAGCCTAATCGAAATCTACTTGACATTGAATAATCGAATTTCCACGTGCCTTCGGAGTCCACGAGAATATTCCCTCCACAGAAGATCACCTTTACTCCACGCAGTGCCGGTTTTTGTGAGCCAATCGGACGTTTGACAGGATTGAAATAAAATAAAAATATGGCATCTTACTTTCTCTTTATTATAACGACCACACTCGTATTGTAAACCGGTAGGCGCCAGTAACCGGCAATTGGAAAAACATTTTAATATAATTATGTCAAATTTCTTGGTTCTTTAGATGTCATTTTAACGATTTTGCGTGGATATAAAGTTGTGCCTTTAATTAACTGTTTCGTCGTCGCATCGTCACACAATTTTGTTCAACAGTAAATCAATTGAACATGACTTGCCGTGCGTTCCTAAAGTCAAAAGTCAAAGTCATTTATTTGTCAAAAACATGGTATTAGGATGTTACATGCAATAAACAATACTAGATGATAAGAAATAATTGAGTGTTTTATATATCATAGCACTTCGATTTCAGCCTACCGGTAACGAAGATTGCCAATATCTAACATGCATAACAACCCCAAGACTAAAAAGGATAACACCTGTAGATTTTTTCATAGTTTGCAAAGATCTATTCCAGCAGGCTTACAGATAAATTGTGAAACTCCGACGAAAAGTAGTAAATATTCCGTCGGCGTATGTTCAGATTTTCTCATTTTTCTATTAACTCCAGCCAGCTTCGGATTTTGGGCACACTTTCGCAAGTTTCCCTAACTCGTTTATAATATCACCATGTCGGCTTATTTTATATTTTTGGTATATTTTATTTTTGGTCCTTAAGACTTGTAGTTATTTTTATTTCGAAGCTTATATTTTTAGTTTCTTTGCTTTTTATTTCGTGGCTTTCAATTATTTATCTTGCGTACGCTTTTCCTCTCTGTTAAACATAATGACATTGTTTGTTTGAAATTATCCGACGTCTTCTCCTTTACAATTATTATTTTAAGAATACTATTCTTTCGCACCCAGACAAAAGAAAGTACCTACCTTTAATCTACTCTTATAATCATTTCTATTACATACATTTCTTGTTTAAGTATATGTTCTGAATACGAAATAATAACCAAACAAAATAGGTTTTTTATTTCTTTGTTAGTCAAATGTAAGTACGATTCGAATCATCGAAAGAATTCATCAATCATCAATCGAAAAAATTGAAAGGCATGACTGAACATAATAAACCAATATAAGAAATTCAGAATCTGTTGAATAATATTTTTACTGTATTTTATTTTGGCTTTTTATTGAATAACGGTGGCCCTTTGTGTTTTAAAATAATTTCCGTGTATTAATCGCATTTGGGGAATTGGTGAAATATGGAAATAAATATGGAAGAGCTCTTGGATTGATTAATTATCTTTAATTATGAGAGCTTTAGTGTTATAGCCTGAACCTTAGAATACTCGTATTAACCTAGTCATTGGATTGAGGAGGTCAGATGGCAGGCGCTCCGGATAAAATACTTTTTCGTCGTATCTAATTATACTGGAAGTTGACCTCAATAGTTGGGATGCTTAGTGATAATCAAAAATGGTATACGAAGATTTTTTTGATGTACTTTAGCATTACTAGACAATATTTTAATTTATCTACGAAAACATGTTTTGCTTCGATACCATGTTTAACCTCATTTTAATAGTTTATTCTCTACAGATTGAATTATGAGATAAACACTGTTTTAAAAATTGAATCTGACTTAAAGGATTTTTACTGATATTAGTTTCAATCTTTTAATCATATCAGAGCTAAGTTTCATTAGAAGTAAAGTAATAGATGCTTACGTAATATGTTACCGTTCTATAAAAAAAACAGGATCTCAGGAACAGCAACAGGAACTTCGTCATTACCCACTAGATTAGGTTTTCTCGTCTCCTAAGGGCCCAATGAAGCTTGAATATTAAAGGATGTTCAATCAACATAGTTCATTAATTAACGATATTTGATCATTGAGCTGATTGAGCAGAAACAAACGTTTTTGTGAATGTGAGATGTGGATACACCATCGTATATCGAGCTTAGGTAGGTACAAATTCAAGAAACATGAACCACTAAATTAACGTTCAAGCACCTACCTACAGGAATGTTTCATTACGAATATAATTATTCTTGTAGTTTAGTGTTACTTTTGGTAGCGACGAAAATACCATTGAAGACAATGAATAAAATAGTTAAGCTTTTGTACTTATTGTAAATATGGTTCATTATTTGATGTAAAATATAGTATCACATGTACAATTCTAAAAGACGAGTATAATAATACAATTGGCAACAGACAAATCTATAAAAATATTGACGTGGAAAAAGACTAGTTCTGAAAAAGTAATATTTTTGTACTAGTTTTACCTTTACCAATTCTGTTTTTGTTACAAAAAAATCTGTATTAAAATATACGGTACGCGTAGCTAGATACAAAATCCTAAATAGATCAAGATCAGTTAGGAAGACGTTCCGAAGTATTTACCTTACCTGCCAAACTCACGGTAAAGTTAGTCAGCAAAAGATAAGAATATTGAACTTTCCGACTTGCGGTAAGCCAAGTACAAAAGTTTGCTTTGCTTATCCGAGTAAAAAATCAGCATCTAAAATCTGACTTAGTATTTACGCGGTAATTGACCTACTTGTTTTATTTTTTTAAAGTGGTTTGTTGCCACGTTATCGCCGTGTTATCGCGTGGGTGTCATCCTCACGACGATTTCTCTAGTGTAGGGTAGGTCAACATTGTCAAAAAGTACTCTAGTGAAACAATCAATGTTGTATTTTTTCTTGTTCTTTCTTCAACCTGAATTGTGTGTCACTGCTGGATAAAGTTGTATTTAGTTTAATTATTCCATAGCTACACTTAGATACTCAATATCGTAGCACTTGATACTATCAATCAAGCATGCATGGCGCGCATAGGTGTGCATAGGTTCTATTTTCACAGACTAAAAAGTGCGTCACGGATAGTCTGTCGTTTGCGCTGCACCTCTATAGGTATTTATTGCTGCACCTATATATATATTACTAGCTAACTGCTCGCAAATTCGTACACGTGGCTTATTTCACCCGCCATAAGTTATCTTTGGTTAGGGTTCCCAGATTGAAAAGTCGAAATTCCAGAGAAAATTCCGGACATAGGATGAAATTTCCGGATTTCCAAAAAAAAAAAAATTGTCACTATCATATTTTTCTTCCCATACACTGACCTCTATAAATATACGCGTATATTATCTATAATATACGCGTATATCATCAAGTAGTCAGTGCCGCCACAAATCAAATAAAAAGAAAATAACCAAAAGTGGAAGAAAGATGGCACCGCCGTCTCTTGATGATATTTAAAACTAACCTATCTGAAAATTGCTCATTGTGAAGGAAACGCCTCTCCTCTGATGCGCGGTAGGGATGTGAGATTTATGGAATTGTGGTTTTTACTTAAATTGTAGAAATTCCTGACGGCTTAGGATTCCCCCCGCATTCCGGACAAAGCACTAAATTTCCAGACATGTCCGGAAAATTCCTGACATATGGCAACCCTATCTTTGGTTAATGCTCCGCTCCCGTGTGTCCTAGCTTGTTATATAGCCTATGTTACTCAAGAATAGGTAATGTAGCTATCTATTATTAGTATTAAAATCGGGCCAGTACTTTCGAAGCCTATTCGTTACAAACAAACAACAACAATCTTACCTCTTTGTAATATGAGTATAAACGGTTGACAGTAAAAACTAGATTTGATTTGATTCTTGATTTTAGATTTTTTGTTTTTGAATGTCTCCGAATATCCCCAGTAACCACAGAACTCTATAGCCATTAACTACACATCGCTATAGTACGTACGATATTCATACATTACATGCACAGTAACTGCCACTCAATTACTTGTGGAGCATCTAGTGGCATCCAGCTTTAATGAGAGAAAGATGGCGCGGTCGTTGTAGAGATAACCAGCTGGTGCGGAAAACAGCTCATTGCCATTTGCGGTGTTGATTACCCACTACAAAGATAAGTTCCGACTTAAAGGTCTAGTACTTATAAGCTGTCGGTATTGATAACATATTTTTGGTTTGATAGATCAAGATTTTCACACTACAGGCGTGGTCGTACTTATCTCTCTTACAACCATAGATTAAGCTCGCATTCGGCCAATTCATAATATCTAAATTCATATTTAATTAATTAATTATTTTCTCAATTCATACTTCATTGATTCTTAACACGAATTAATAACAAAATTAAATAGGTTTATATTTTATGTTTTCCATGTCTTTTATGACAATCGCCTGAAATTTAACGATGATGCAAAACTGCATCTTGTAAAATTGACCGAAAGCGAGCGCGATGAGAGAGTGACTTTTAGTATTCTAGAAACGGGATATTATGTAAAACCATTATTAATAGAAACTGAATACGGAACATCACCAGCATATTTATGATAAAATCCATTACCCTCATATCCGAGACACTGGACCCGACATAACGTGAAGTGGATTGACCAGATGCGGTAGAGTCCTTTGTCGTTTTCAGGACATTAGCAGTTTTCCTTTGCTGTTGTTCTTAGTATAAGTGGGTAATGTTACCATGAGAGGTTTCTCACGGTACTTTAAATATACGACTAAGACCTCGATAAGGTTAAGTATAGATCCCTTTTTCAAGTACTTAGGTAAGTACCCGCTTCCTGACCTTCCTACATTTTTGAACCTTTCTGAAGTAGGTAGATATTTTAAAACAAATAAAAATATTTTGAAAATGCCATTTTTGAGTGGATATATAAAACACAATATAAAATATTCAGTAATTTTATTTTTCAATTTCACATAGAGTTTCTAAACGTTCAATAAATACAAGATGTCGTTACATTTTACATAAAAAATGTATTTACATTTATAGTTTTATTATTTACATAGTTTATTATGTTATAGGTAATGTACGTATACAAGTAACTTATGATAGGTACCATTAATATAATAGCTTAAATACTATTGGTATGGTAAAATTGTATCAGGATTTCAGGTTTTCTAGGTAATTATGAGCTTTTCATTACCTGACCTTTCGGATTTGAACAGATATGTCCGATCTTTAACCGGGCGGGAAAATAAGAAAAATAGAAACTAAAAAAAAAAACAAATCCGGATTATTTTACAAAACTGGCTTTGTGTAAGGGTAAAGACTTTCAAATTTCATAATACTAACCCTGTCTACAGCGTAAAGTTACATTACTTATGCAGTCTTACGATAGTCTTAAAACTGTGTTAGCTTTGTGAAACCTCTGGTATAAATTAATAAGGAAAAAACAAAAAAAATGTTTTCCTTTAAAAAGTGTGGACTTGTTAAGTTTGTTGTTCAAGTATATTTAACTTCGGAAAGTTTTTCTAGCTGTAAAGTTTTGAAATTGCACGTTCTTTGGGCTTGTACAGGGTGTTAGATTAAACGAGCGGCGTAGTACTTTTAGAGAGGGTTGTACTTATTTAAATTAATAGCTTTAATTATAGATTCAACCTTGGAATTCCGAAAAACAAACCAGCTGTACCACATTGACGAGATAAGCGAACATTAACGTAGGAGGAAGTTGCTTTTTATTGCAATTTGAAGTTTAGTCATTTAGATAAGTCATCATCTACCCAGCCTTTTCCTAACTATGTTGGGGTCGGCTTCCAGTCGAACTGGATGCAGCTGAATATCAGTATTTTACATGGAGCGACTGCCTATCAGACCTCCACAACCCAGTAATGGGTAATACGATACTCTTGGTAAGACTTGTTGTCAGACTTTCTGGCTTCTGACTAACAGTAACGACTGTCAAATATCTACAAATGACAGCCGGGACCAACGGCTTTACGTGCTTTCCGAGGCACGGAGGAAACTCGCTATGGTAAATGGTCACCCATCCACAGACCAACCTCGGCAAGCGTGGCTTAACCTGGAAGATCGGTCTATGCGGCTGTAATTATTAAGCCACGAGCTCCTCTAGAGTCCTTTAGATAAGTAAATATTTCATTTTCATGAATACTACACTCCCTTATTAAAGCATGCATATAACAGGCTAAGAAAACGACACTTAGCCGCAACAAACCAGACATTTCGGTCCACGGTTTTATTCGTTCTAAAACATGAACACAGTTTCAATTACATCTCAATGTGCCGAGTGGGGTAACGGTCCCTCTTTTGCCAACATCCAAAATTACACAGGCCCGTAGGCTTACATATTGTGAAGCGATGTGGCCCGCGTAACGTAACAAGTAGGTAGGTACTCGTACTTTTGCCCGTGTCCCTACAAAAATAGTTGAGTATCATTGCCATAGATTGTTTTTTTCTCTGATTTTGTGATATTTACGAAGATCTGGATTCCAGATACGGACAGAAAATAATACAGTAAGTATTCATCATCTGCTTAGCCTTTTTCCCAACTACGTTGGGGTCGGCTTCCAGTCTAACCGGATGCAGCTGAATACCAGTGTTTTACATGGAGCGACTGCCTATCTGACCTCCACAACTCAGTAACTGGGCAAAATAATACAGTATTGTGTAGTACATATATTAACGATACCACAGCGTCAAAAACTGTGCATATAGATATTGTTACCTATTCACATTGGCGTTCAAATGTATCGGAAAACGAGAGATCAGATATTAGATCGTTTCAATATCGACGGTTCGCATTGAAGTACCTACTCTGAAGTCAGGTTTCGATTTGTTCCGTATATTGCTAAACATCGTCTATATGCATGCGCATTTTGGCATCGAGGCGACGCGACGTGGCGTCCTTAAACGCATATTGTACGTACTGAGGTTTCAAAAGATTTGTTCAATGAAAAATATGTTAACAGCCTTTCGATATAAGTGACGGCAAAAGAGAATTAAATGTATAAAAGCTTTTTTATAATTCCTAATTATTTCCTTGCGGAGAAAATTGCGTTGGCTCTTATACTTATCTACCATAGAATATAGAAAAAAAAACTTAAATCTTCTTGTTTTTTTATCGGTCGTCGTTATTAGATTTAGTTGTCATTTTTATGTCAAGGTAAAAGTTCAAAAAAAGATGAAAAGCTTTCAGCTAAGTGCACTGGAAGTAAACCGACTTGTCTACTTATTTAAATTCGAGATTCTTTGCTCCCAACATTTAATTTTTTAAATGACGACGCTCCGAGGTAAAAGTTTTACTTTTAGCTAGTAAATTGCTCAGCTGCATAGCAGTATGACTCGAGTTAATAGTGGTATTACTCTTAGTCTGAAAGCATCTAGCGACAAAGTTTTCTTCAGTGCATACGACATACTGCTCTAAACTCTAATTGGTTAAAGTCATTTTTATTCGTGAAGAATTAACATGAGACTGCTATACTATTTAAGATATGAGCATAATCTGTTGGTCTGTAATAAAACATTATGGAAAATGTGCATATAATTGAAAAATATACGAAGAAATAGGTCTGGAATGAAAGTCGATCAAATGAAAAACAAATGAGGTCTCTCACCCTCCTGATTGGATACATTTGTTTGATTAAACATTGTCCTTGTGTGTACCGATGTTTTGAAACATAATTATCTTCAAATACCACCGACACGAGTTTTTTTTAATATGACTTACTGCCATACTCAGAGACGGTTAACGGTTACTTAAGTCGCTCCTTAGTAAAGATTTCTCTTGGAAATCTTTACTAAGGAGCGACTTAAGTAACCGTTAAACGTCTCTGAGTATGGCAGTTACTGGTCATAATATAACAACATATAATTATTAACCAATGATTATGAAGCCTAGACAGATGACGATTTTACAATAGGTATGTAATAAATACTTATTTATAAGTAACTACACAGTATTATTTAGATATAAAATCTGTACATTCAATTAAATATCTACTTACACATATTATTATTTTATTTACACTATACAATCTTTTTATTTTTTTATAAAATATCTTACCCTTCGATCATTTTTAGAACACCCTCAAAACCCTTTTATCTTTTTTTTTATTAAATCAAGCTACAAAGTTGGTAACGCAATTATTTATATTCATTATCAAATCCGAACGGCCCTTTTCATGTAGAATTAATAGCGTTAGCCTAGAGTGATTAGAAAATATACATACTCTTTGATAAAATGCTTATTACACTTACAATAAATTGTGACTTTGATAAAATAAATCAAGTGATGTTAATTTTAGGTACCTATCGACCGAGCTTTCAAAAACCTCTTTCCAATATTAACCCAAAATATGTATAGAAAACGTCTTTAATATAATATAATTATAAGTTAATTACGTACATTCATTTGTGCAATTCGCTTAAAATATTTAAAACAAGGAGCCAACAAAAATCCGAAAATTGGTTTCGAAGCTAACAAGAATCAAAATGTTTATAAATATGAGTAGTACCAACCAGGGTTAATTGATATAGAAATCCTATTAACAAAAGGAATTGCATCGTACGGTTTTTTGCGCCATTTTATGTTAGCATTCTCTTTAGTTTTTTACACAATACTCAGTTTTGACTAGTATTCCACTTAAATTACTTAAAAATAATGTTTTACACATAAATAGTACTTGCAATCGTTTATAACGCTCAAGTTACAAGTGACTGTTTTCACACGCGCTGTTTCGTTAGGCGTAGAGGTCGTGGGGGGTGCGAGGCGCTCGCGGTCCGCGGCACTCGCGTCATATCCACGTGCGCTCGGTGGCGTGCTGCGCTTGGTGCGCGGGGTGCGCGGCGTGCGCGTGCGCGTCAGTGTTGCACGCGTCGTGCGCGCCGCCCGCGCCTCTCCGCTGTCAGGCGGTACTCACCAGCGTCTGGTTATAAGTGCTATGCATCGAAATTCGGATAGTGCCTGTTGGAAAATTTACCAAATTAAATTCTGCTATGTCATCTTTGCTGCCCGGTTACTCACGGAATTTATGACAAGTGTTAATAATTAGAATGACAGTCAATTTTGTAGATGATGAAGCCGCTGGTACGTGTGAAACATCGTAGGAAAAGCTATGGGAAAGCAAAAAAAGATAAAAGGGTGTGACGAACCGAAAGAAAACAGCTTAACTACAGACGATTTCAAAGCTATCACGAGTGTGTCATGTTAGATCGTTCTATTATAACATCGATAAGGTCAGATATAAAATAACTGAACTTGGCTCCTCAGTATTTCTTACTTGTGTATTTTATTTGCATGGAGCAAGTGGGGAGAGCCAGGTGGGTTTTTGATGAATTTTGTCGTCTTGAATAAACCTATGAAGAAGAAATTCTTATCCATGAATTGTACCTAATATTCATTGATAATTGAAATGTTCTAGCTGGAGAAAATATGAATAGAGCAATTTTTCAGGTTAAGATAAGTAAAAAACTGTACCAATTACATAATGAATTTGATGACTAGAAATAAATGAATTGACTTCGAAAGTATTAGATTAGAATGTTTTTTTTTGTTTATGGTGTAATATCGCATCAGATATGTCAACATAAAATTAATTATGTACATGTAATGATGGTCGTAGTTGTAACTTAAATTTAAATTCCAAAAAAGTTAAACAAATCTTCAATACAACCAAAATTTATAATAATGAGAAGCGTCTACAGCAAACTATTTTCTAGAACGACTAAAGAGAGAGGTTTTCATTAGCTTACTGGTACCATTCTTCCTGCTAGGGGACAAGGATCGAACTGATCTATCCAGACGTTCTGTTCCATAACCCCTGCGTCTATCCAGCCCTCCTCCACCGAATGCACCGCAACACCAGAAGAATTGCTTGAAACCTCTTCTAAACCTGCGTAAGAAAAGGTTTTATAACATTATCTGCTTAATTTTTTGGATGCAGCTGAATACCAGTTCTACCCAACTGACTTCTATTGCCCAGTTTCTGGGTAATGGTAAACCCTTAGTAAAAAGGTTTTATGCCACAGTGATAAGACTCATTATGAAAAGAAATCTAATAAACATCTAGGATTGGCTAAATTAATGTTATAAGTCTTAAATATAATCTGGTTTGGAAGGCATCTTTATTGCCAAACTTTTTACAAAAGTTCAACTTTTAGCAAAATCATATTTTTCGAAGGTATCTTTAAAACTGTTCGGTTATAATAGATTCATTTCCAGACCAATGATTTCTGCTGATACACGAACAGATAAAACGATAGTAAATCGAGTGTAGAATGTAATAACATTTATAAAGGAATACTTATCAACAAACGTTTCGTGGAGTTTCGTCCAATAAGTTTAAGAGTTCACTAGGCGTTTATTCACGGTCCAGAAAATATAAACGTTTTACGCAATAAAAGTTTGACAACTCTGGGAACTTACTTGGAATTCATCCAACAGTAAATGATGGGATTGTACATGGAGTTACTCATGGCCAGCCAGTAGATGCCCAGGTATATTTCTTGAATGTGAGGGTAGTTGACGACGTCCGGGTAGTATGATGTGACCAGGAAGTACACGTGGAACGGTAGCCAGCAGACGGCGAATATTACCACTACTACTATCATCATTTTGACTACCTGTTGAAGAAACGTGCAATATTATGTTTCGTTTTTAAGAAGGTTGTGTATTATTGAAATCTAAATTAGAGAATCTTTGTGGCGTCGGTATTGTAGAGGCTCTGGCTGGTTTAGCCACGTTCAACTTCATTTTAATAGTACATTTTTTGAATATCGTAGGAAAGGGAATTTAAAGTCATGCCGTAGAAACTAAGTAGGTAATAAGCCAATCGGTATTTATTATTATGTAGTTTAACCTCAAACTGTACAATGGCTCCGTCAGGGACGGCAGTAACTCGAGTGTAAATACAATTCCAAAATCTTCAATTGCCTGCAACAGTTTGCTTTGTCTAAGTTTATGGCTTTATTTGAATTGAATATGTTAATGTAAATAGTGTTACAACAATAACAATCTTCCGAAGTACATATTATTTCAGTAGGTTATTATAAGTTTCAGTCAGGATTTGATATACGGCGCTTATTCTTACAACATGTTGCCAAGTTTGTCTTCGCACAAACATCAACAAATCATTTGAATTAAAAGTTAAGGCTGGCACATATTGCCAGGGGAAGGTCAGGCCAACCCAAGGGAAATCAATTTCTTTAAAGAGGATTCCGTAGGAATCCGGAACCCATTATTAAGAACGGAAGACAATAGACAAAGATAGAATGTTTAATTTACTCAGGATATAATATTTCAATACGGATTAAAGTGAGTCCTGGACCCTTGAAATGCGGTCGTCAAAACCGCTTAGGAGTTTAGAAGAGATTTTAATAAAACGAGGATCAAATGTATTCTTCCAAGACATTTTAATAAGCTTTGAAATTTGAAAGTTTTGAGGGTTTGCTAGAATTGTTGATGAGTATTGAAAACTGGGAGTTATTTATAAATACTGAAACCGAGAAAGATTTTTAAGTAAGATTGATTAATTAAATGTCGGATGATTATAGCGAATTAGGATTCGTAGGTATATTAAATATTGTACTTATTACGTACTTAAAAAACTAAGTGAATATATTGTATTTTTTTTAAAAGCTTGTGTCGGTTTCTTAACATAACCAAATTATTGCTTTACATATCAAGCACATGGAAATATTGCCATAAATATGCGTCTATCGTGAGCTTAGACGAAATTGCTTTTATCACATTCACATGCATTTCCAACGAAGTCGAGTTTATTGTAAAATGAGATACCTACTTAGGTACATCCAAATTCAATTTTTCATAAGAATTTTCGAAAAAGGTGTTATGTTACATTCGTGAGAAAATTGGTTCTTTATGACGTCGGAAAATGTTGCTTAAATTACATATGAAAACATCAAAGCCCAATAACGTTTGCCAAGATGGCTGTTGTAGAGTAAGTAATTAGGTCGGTACCTTATTTAAGTAATTACAATTCTGTCAATCAGGGACTTAGATTGATGTTTGGAACTGATTGAAATGAGGTGTGACGTCATCTAACATTCTAGTTATATGGTATCATATTGTATAATTTATGTTTCTCATATACTAACCCTGCGTTTACTCTTGACGTTATCCAGTTGTCTTTGGGTGCACTCTCCGATGGACTGCGAGCCCCATAGCTCAATACCGACTCTCGAGTACGTGTACGTCATCGACATGATGGGCAAGAAGTAGGTTAGCACCATGAATGCTACGTTGTACCTGTGAATTATGGAAATATTTAAAATCATTTAGGTCAGAACATATTTCATGCGTTATTAATACGATTAGACTTAAACAAATGCTATTATGTATACCTGTAACAATTCAACATTTAGAGAACCACTTACCAATATTCAAGCTGAGACCTCGTGGTAATACCGTCGGGCCATTCGGAGAAGCACACCCGCCTGTAAATCACAGCATTAAAGTCGAAGTTACTGCCTAACATTTTACAGTCGTCAAGATAATAGTTTTTGTGAGTGCCACCATTTCAGACGGAATTCTGCGACAGTTTAATTGTAAAATTTTACTAAAAGCTTTCAAGGAAGTTCTTTTGTACTTTCAAGTTGAACCCACGAAAGTTTTTACTTGTATTGAAACTTGTTATTTCGAATTATGTCAAACATTTTATGATTGGCAAGAAATTGAGAGTTCTCCGAAAATTGGCTTGTTTTTGTAGCAATCGGGTTTTTCTAAATTGAAATACTACTTCAGACTTCTTGCGAATTCAAAAAGTTTTCAGACGACTTCTTTTTATTACAATTGAGAATTTGGATAGTACCTATAGTACCTTTTATGATCTTTTTATTGGATAAAATGTATCGATTTTCTAATAATAGTAGTAATAATTTTGACGAAAAGTTTAAGTTTATTTAACCTTATTGATCCATCAGGCAGAAAATCCATGTCAGTGGTGAAGTAGATGAGGTTGGGTGCACTGAGGATGGAGCTCCACACCCAGATGGCAGCCGTGATGCCGAGTGTGGCTCGCTTACCCAGCCTTGGCTGTAGCGGACTCATGATGGCCACGTATCTACGAAAAGAAAAGTGGTAAGTACTTATTGGTATAAAAACAAAAAGAAGTACATGTATGTACAATTTTATACTTAATAATTTTAGTACCTAATATTAGTGATGTTAATACTAAGTGGTCACGCATTATGGCCCAATGCCAAAGACTAAGTGCGGAAACCAAACCCCCCATAATACTAAGTGGTCTAATAGGTACCAATACCATAAAAATACTTGTCGTAAGTAGTTCAGTCCATTCTAAGGCTGGCTGGCAGAAATCTCGTCAAAAACACTGGCCATTTTTTGTTATCCATTCACTTAGGTACAACTTAGTATAAGTAGCTCTGCGGGTTGTTCGAAAGAGATACCGCGCCCCCGGAACGCAAAGGGCACATGAAAGGAACATAGACGGGTTTTAGTCAGTAAAAGTCTGACACTCCCTCCCGCCCCGCCCAGAGCGGGGGAAGTTATTTGATGATATCCCGTCTATAAAAAAAAAAAAAAGTTAAGTAGCTAGGTAACTAATATTGTTTTTTATATATGTATTTATCCTAGTGGGTTTGCTAAATATTTTTTTAGGTAAGTAGACTGTATTTTGACTGAAAATTGTAGCAATATCAGAGATTTAGGACTAGTGCTCAACATCTCAAGACTTACCTACTCAAGGCAATAATTTTTAATACTTTATTCTAACGACTAGCGCGATAAAGTAAATCTCGTAAATTGCTACGCTGCTCCTCTATAATGTGCATACAAAATAACACTTCAAAATCTAATATGTACCTATGTAGCTGATATATTAAGTTAATCAGATTCAATAGTAGGTTCCTACGGCTATTTATCAAGCTAATAAATGTTCACTGAACCATTACTCCTCATTTATTTGTGCACACAGGTACGTACGTATTTCAAAGTTGTGCCCGTATCTTGTTACAGTATCATACAACCCTAGACTAAGATCTCTAATCACTAGACCTACGTCATTTTAGCTTGGCTGTAATTTTCAGAATAGATGGAGATATAAGATGCGTAATTACTAGCTTCAATACTGGGTCCTTTTTCAGGTATCAGGCTTAAAATGTATCTTACTCACTTATGTTAGTAAGACGGCTGGTTTTATACATCTTTACAGAATAGGCCCTGTATTGTGCTAGCAAGTACGTATATTTATACATAACATTACATACATTGCTTCATACATAACGACATATTTTTCTATTTATCATTAACATTTCAGCTCAGCATCTCAACGTACTGTCGAACTGTGGATGTACATTGGTACACCGCTATGGTATGTTATTTCAGCTATGCTATGCGACTATGGGATCTTGGACCGACCGATAATTTTTTTTTTCTCCTAACACAAATTAGTAGGTGACCTGACCATATTTTTGTGATATACGTAGATAATAAGTAAATAAAGAAGCTACCGGGGTGTGGTGGTGACAGGACAGGGCCGGTAAAAGCCCCACCGATGAATATAGGTAATGGATTTCCTATGTTAGGGCTTATTCTTTGAACATCGGTGTATCAGCGATATTAGCTTTTTTATAGTTGATCGGAAAACATTTTATGTAGGTACTTGCCGGCGTTGCGCGGAAATTTCATGATATTGTAAGCTATTAGGGTAATTGAAAATATAAGAAAACAGATAACAAAAAAAAAATTGTTTGTATTCCTTAGCAAGCTGTTTTGTAGTTCATCCTTAATTTGAGCATAACCAAAATTTGCATCAGTATTCCATGATGTCTTGCTATTTTGTACAGTAGTTTTTGAAAGCTCCTGTAGCATAATTCCTATTTCTTTTTCATAAATAGATTTTACCTAAGTAACGAAAACCGGCCAAATTCGAGTCTGACTTGCAAGTGTGTTGTACAATTATAAACACTACATACAAAAAAAAAACATGTATCTTGTATAAGGACCTCATTTAATTATAAATTTTATTTCATTCTTATTAATTGTTGTTACAGCGGCTATAGTAGTACGGTCAGCAACAAAAGTCGGTTAACACTGTTAATTTTGGAAACCATTGAAATAGATACGAAATAACACAATATACTATATTTTTTTAGTATTTCAGGCCAGGATTTATTTTATCTTTATTTTACATCCACCATCCATGTATTTCCTTTGATATTGTGCTCAATAATTAGGATTAAAAAATCTAAAATGTTAATCGACTTTTGTTGCTGACTGTACACACTCGGCGAAAATTTCTAGTGTCTGCCGATTACAGTTCAAAAGATACAGCGCTGTGACGGACAGACAGACAGCAGAGCCTTTGTACCATTGTTCCGTTTGGCATCCTTTTGTTACGGAACCCTAAAAAGCGCCATTACTTACCTCCGGATTCTCGACCGAAAGACTAATGTGACAAATAATCAAATTTGCGTAAGCTGCCGTGATTGGTTACAGCAGCTTACGCGCGCTTGACAATTTGTTACTTTAATTTTGCGTTGATTTTCGCTCGTAAAACCCGGCCTTAGAGCAACAAATAACAAATTTAACAATAAGTCAGACTTTCCTTTTGAGATTCAAGTTTGGAAAGCCTTTGGTTTTCATATTTATCAAATACCTAATACATCATACGAGACTTGTAACTTATTGCAAATTTATTATTGTTGACAGCAAAAATCCGCTTGTATGTTCGCTCAATTTTACACCCATAATAACATGGTGATTTTGTATGTAAATATCGATGGAAATAGGAAAATTACATTTATTTTCTTTGACGATTTTCCGCTTTGTAGATAAAGAGAAAAAGAAAAGAAAGATTTTGTATCAAGACTTGTTTTTAAATGTGGAAACTTCATTCGTCTCAATTTGTCACAAGTTAATTGGACTGGGATGGCGGAAATAGATCGTTGTGTATTTTAATAGAGATGGATATTCATTAATATAGTTAGTAACAGGAAAGTATCAGTATTCTACAACCTTCCTGCTAGCATTTTTTTTTGTGGGTGGTGAATAAAATTTGCTGCTTTATACATTTTGGCCTCGTATACACGCTTACTTTTACATCGTTCTGGATCCGAAAGCCATAGTAATCGTGTATAACTATGGATTTTATTAACAAACGAAAAATTCCACCCCTTTGTGGTATCTACTAGAAACATATGTACTGAATCCAAGGTAAAAGTTTGCGTCACGATGGGACATTTCACCGCGTATAATCAGATATATCATCTAAAACATTTTTTTCATTTTGATTAAATGTGTCTCTTCGAATTATTTATTAGAGCGGCAACTCATAAATACTCACCTGTCCACGCTTATAGCCAGCAACGTAAACACGGACGCAGATATGCTGAGCACAGCGATGAACTGACAGAATTTGCAGTAGAAGTGTCCGAACGGCCAATCAGAGTTCAGCATATAGGTGAAGTTGAAGGTCACGTTGAGAGTTGATACCATCGCGTCTGCCACCGACAGGTTCACTGGTAAATATAAACATGGGTTCACATTTGATTTTGTGGCAAAATATAATTTTATTTAAGTATAAATAGAAATCTGTACAAGGATTTGTTGAGGAAAACAAGATTCGTACAACATGACCTTAAAATCTTAATACATTTTCTGAAGACATTTTAAAATTACCAACACAATAGAAGTAACTCTCGTCGCTTTAAAATTGCTTTCGTTTTATTTGGGACTGAAACCCGGAAGGAGCTTTTGTAATTAAAAGCGATGTGCGAGAATGCAGCCTTCACATTTACACATTATGAAAGCGCCGCCGAGATTTTGCATACAGCGTTTTAAAACGAAGTTATCTTGCTGTATTTTCGTTTTTGCGTTGGAATGTTAATAGGAAAAGTAATTCTGTTAGTTGTTCAGGAAACAGTAACGAATCAACATTCATAACTAAATCATTGCTCATTTATTATACTATCTTCTTAAAATTATTAAATATCTATGCCTATTTAGAGTTTCCAAAATTAAGCCATGTGTGAATTTCAATGCCATTTGAGGATCAACAATTCAAACCACAAAGCTTTGACGTAGAATTAATTTTGTTAATAAAGTGATGAGGTACTCACCTAGAAAGTAATTGGTGACACTTCTCATACGTTTGTTAGCGAGTACTATCCAGATGACGACGAGGTTGCCCACGGTGGCGACGACCACCATGCCTGCGAACAGCACCGTCCATAGCACTTGCCGCCACCATGGTAGGATGAAGGACTGGTACGCCTAGACAAACCAAACGGAATTGATATTACTTACAATAATAGTTGATGCTGAAATTCAGAAACTATGTTTGGGTTGGTTAACAATAAATACCTACATAAATAGACTGACATTGTGAAAATAAAAGTTTTGATTAAAGTATTTATTAAATTCCCTAGGTTGTCTAAATAAAGCCGCAGACAGACGCTTCACGGCAGTATGAGATATTTTGTTCGGAAACAAACAGAACAGAACAATTGGATACGAAAAATAAAAGTTTCAATTGAAATGTATTTTCTGAACGAATTGCGAATCTGGTAGATTGTTGCTACTGTATAATTTAAATTGTGTTGAGTTTAAGCGAAAATAGTAGCAGCTGAGCATTTTTTGTGTTATTTTTATGAGACTTGTTTAAAAGCTAGGGCTAGAGAAATACCTCCCCAATAAGGTGCCGTATTTTAAGGTACAAGAAAGGAATTGTTACAAGAGTCTTTTCTGCTTCAGTCATTTTCTGAAGCCTTTCTGGTCATAGATAAAATTGATCATTTTAAAACCAGTTAATAAGTAGGTACTCAAATTACAAAACTACAGGTAGGTAAGTAAGGACCTAGAAAACATTGTGTGAAGAAAATAAATATTTCTAACGGTAGCATTTAATGGCGTATATCTATTTAATGTAATACATAGGTACTGCAAACTCTGGCAGATACAGTGCAGTGTCCATTGCCCATAATGCATATTTGTCATAGTGCACCCTTTCCTGTTTTGCTTTTATATGAGTTTGCACATTACTTTGACATAACATATTGTGAGTATGCATATAACCATGAAGCTTAATATAGTTTACCCAAGCTGAAAGTGCAAGTAGAAAAAGCTTAACATAAACTAGGCTCGGTGTGAGCCTCTCTCATTCATTCGCCGCTTTTTTACGCGTTCTCGCGTCAGCATAGATGGAACCGGTAGATAAGAGTTGATTGCTGCCGCGCCGGCCGGGGGCTTATAGGGTGAGTACATCAGGAAGATTTGGAAATAAAGATGACTTCGAACATAGATCGTAGACGTAATTTAAAATCCTAAAGTTATGTGACACTAGGTTTTTGTAGCTCAATTAAAAAAAAATACAAGCCTTTTTACCGTTCTACTTCCATTCGACTTTCAACACCAACGAGGCAGCGAGCGCTAGTTGATGGGTTTACCAAAACTAGGCAATGTCTCATATCGTCCATTTTCCTGCATAGTGCGATAAGATTCTCTGTTTTGTCGGTTCAAATTGCATAGATACTTTTACAAAATGCTTGAAATGTGGGTCAGGGATTTGTATTTCGTAAAAGTATAAAAAATAATTACGTTGAACCATCGATTAGGAAAGAAAAAGAGAAGAGGAGCAGTATATGAATGAAGTAAACGCAATTTGAATCGAAAAATTGTGAATCTATAGCCCGCTATGCAAACTGACACGTGCATACTGGATCGATCCAATCCAGTCATGATTGCCTAAAAATGCAAAGGGCATTAGGAGGGACACGGATGGGTTTTAGTCAGTAAGAGTCTGACATGTCATTTGATGATTTCCCAAGAAAAAACAAAAATGTATGTATATGTAACACCTACATACTGGATCGATCCAATCCAGCCACTACTGCCAAAAAAATTCAAATATACTAATTAATAAGATTTTCTTACCTCTGTGGCATTGTGGCTTTCGTTAATATATCTGTTGTTGACGTCATCGAAGAAGGTGACGTAGAAGTTATGGTCATGGCCGGGAGCAGTGGATCTGTTGGTCGCTAGTGTAGGCACGAGGTCGTCCAGCATCGTACCATGGGACTGAACCTGAGAACAATAGAAAAAAGATGTTCATTAAGTTCGTTAATTGAACGACAACATGCTTGTATGTTCTTGCATTTTGTATAGCACATAGTAAAGTTATTATGACCTTTATAATAAAAAAAAAAATTAAACTCGTTAACTTTAAAATAACTAAGGCTTGTTTCACAGTTGAGCCCGTACAAGCGACTGTGCTTGGGAAGTAGAACATCGTTTCCGTATAAGGGCGGTCCGTAAGTGTCTCCCACATAGCTACGAAACCGGTTTAAAATCTTTTTTATGCGTTGACAAAGTTTATAATTATCCACTTAGAGTGGATGTGTCAGTATACCTACCTCCCCAAAAATTAATGAAGAATATAATGTATATCACACTTAAGCGAAATCCTAAATACAACCTTGTGATAATGTATTGAGAATTTATAACTCCACCTAATGTAGGAAACATTAACATATTCAAAACTGACAACCAATATTTTCCATTTAAATTATAGCTATATTTCCATTATCACGCGACCAATAAATTGTAACTACGAACAATTTGGATAAAATTGCCATTGCCCACTATTTCAGTGTTTGAAATAGGTTTAAAATCAGACTTATGTTATGAAAAGCTAAAATAAACTACTTAATTTTGTTATCGGTGATCTAGCGTGCCTCCGTGGAACACCTAACGACTTCTTTATTGTTCGAATCACGACGCCAAATGGAACCCTATAGGAGAGTATTGTAATGTATTTCTTGCATGTAGACTTTACTTCTCTTTCTTTCAAGATTGTTAATCGATTTTCCATTCTTTTGTATAGAGTTTTGATTGATGTTACCTGAGTTATTTATTTCCTTAATTTGGTTTTTGGTGGGTTTCGCCTCCCAATTTGTACCTTTAAGAAAGTCCTTGTATGTTATCACGCACGAGGAAAAAATTGAGAGTTAAAAATGTTATAAAAAATTGTATGAACGAATAGAAAATTACGTCCTATTCACTTTTTCCACTTAATTTCGTTTTCAAACTTTTTCATCGTCAAGCGGAGAGTAGGTCAGCTTGTAGCCAGACACAAGGAGAATGTAATTGAGGATAAATATTTTTTCAGGGACTTTCTAATGAACCCTTAATTAGAAGGTGATTTTTCAGTGGTTTTAGTTAATGACTCAAAGGTTAATGAATCAAAGAGTTTGTAAGTACCTACCACAAACACAGGCGGTAAAAAATATAACTGTACATTTTTAACAAAAGTTTCGTTTTTATTTATGAAACAGGCCCTAATAGAAAAGTTTGTGTGCGTGTTTTTTTATTCCAAAATGGCTCTCATGCATGAATAGGTAGGTACATAGTAAAGTGTGCTAAATAAAGTACAGCTAATTAATTGTACCTAAGTCACCTACGCTTTAATTTCGCTCTCTTTTGGGATAAAACAAACGGATCGATGTGTGTAGATTACCTAATGGAAGAAATTTAAGCCCGTAATGAAATAGATGGGCGTGCCGTGTCCGACCCGCGCTGTCAACACATACAAACTGACGATTTAGTTATTAGGTGACAGAACATTCTGTTGGGGCTGTTATGTTTATTTTACCTTGGTGGTGGCAGGTACGAAGAAGGTTATTAGTGGAATGGTATCTACGTTTTAATTCTGCTTATAGGAACTGTCTTCGGCCCGGCGGAAAATCCTTCCTCCTGTAGTAATTTTTTGTTTTGGCCCATAATTAAATCAAGTGCAATAACAACTCGATACAATATTTTTCTTGACGAACAAATGTGCCATTTAATGATCTTATTTAAACAAATAATTCGACTTTAACTTACACTTACTTCTTCTTTACTTACTTTTACTTTTTTTTTTTTTTTTTAATTCGACTTTGACTTTGAATTTGAATAAGTTTTAAGTTTCCAGTAGTTTACTAAAACTAATAGTTTCTACATCGTTTACTAGACACCTACTCATATCGCCGTGGCACTTCATGATAAACAACCATAATTTACTCTTTCATCCTCCATTTAACGTTCACTATCGCACATAAGATGACACGCAGCTGTCACATTTTTCAATTCAGATAGCTATCCGACTAAATGATTTCCTGAAGGCGTTAGAAATGTCACAAAGATTTATTTTTCTCGCCTTTTCTTAGGGGAGACTGCAATTTATTATGCCTACTTCACAGACGGACAGTTTCCTTTGATGTTTGAAAGATATTAAAGATATATTTGACATTTGTGGAGGGATTATGGTGTGATTTTATTTTGGTGTAAGATAGTTGAGGTTACTCTGTTTAATGGGGGTAATTTAGTGTATCAGAATAAGAATATTGGCGCCATCATCGGTTATCATATCACTGAGTATATGCCGATCAAATTACCAAAGTTTTTTTAATTAAGTCTCCTTTATTTTTATTTTTGTACATGATATATACAACTGAAGTGCTGAGAGTCGAGTGGAACAAAGGTATGAATTGACTATAGATATCTAGGTTACGATTTTATTTAGGTATCAATTCAATTATAGTACCTACTATAATTAAATATCTACCGACCGTAATTGTATGGTAACTATTTAATATAGATCGTACAATTATTTAGATATGACAATACATAAGTAATATATAATTCAATGCTGGCACTAATCTTCTGTAGTCCACAATGTACAGCTGTGTCTCTCAGAAACTCTATGTAACAGTTCGAATGTTCCTTTGAATATTGTATGACGATGCAATTGAATTTCTCCTTGGCTACGTTCAAAGGTTTGTGGGAAAGGGGCGATGATGTTTTTGTGTTCCAAGGGTTATGTAAAAGGTTGAACATGCAAAGGTTGTAGAGATACCTAGGTACTGAGCCTTTGAATATATGAAGTGTTTTTCCGGTGGCTCAGAAAGTGATCGTTAAAGCCATACACACTACTATTAGCCAAAAAAAGGGAAATCTATGAAGGTCTATTTCAGCTTCCTACTAATATTTACTGTTACTCAATCACGCCAGTACAGCTGAAAAGATCATTTGGAAGATAGATTATAGTCCGGAGTAACACATAGGCTACTTTTATCCCAGAATAATTTAGGATTTCCATGGCATAATATATTAACTTAGACCCGGAGGAAGACGCGGGCGGCAGCTAATTACTATTTCAATAAAATCTATTAAAAATATAAGAAATTGTAACAAAAGACCTGTCCTTAATTTACACGAAACTTATACATTGCACTTTGCATAAAATAAAAGGATTTGCTTAAATATTGTATTATGACTGCAAATGTTAATAAAACCATTCATATTGTTACCTTCATAATCGCATCAGTTCATGTACAAAACGGAAGTTCATAGCAATGAATATTTTACTACGTATATTGGAGGGGTTCCAGTTAATTAAGCACGGATTAGTTTGCCAGGCTTAGCGGCCCGCTAAATGTTTGAACCAGACGAATGTTTGAATAATCACCCGCTAAGTTATTCGGTGTTAGGATAGCGATAGCTTTTCGGTTTTAGCATACCTAGTAGTTCTCGAGAATTGGGTATTTGATACCAATAATTCCAAGACAAAACTTGTTTGAAAAACAGTTTATTTCGGCTAATCCTTGCCCAGGAGTAAAACAGTATACCTTTTTTAGGTCTCGAGTTATTTATTTGGCAATAAAATTCCTGAAGCCTTTTATGATATTGTGTGGATATGAAAAAAGTATGTGTTATTTGTAGGACAAGGATATGTGAAGTACCTAGGTCCTGTGCCTTTTTAATAGATAGGGATAACAAGAATAGCATAACTTTTTTTATAAACCCAAAAATAAGTCTTGTTTCAAAGCGAGTTCTAACTTTGGTCTGAGCTTAAACCATCTATAACCATCTATTTTTAGTATTTTAAACTTTACTTTTATTTCGCAATAGTTTGTCAAACAACATTGACAACTTAGATTTAAATTTAATAACCGTTTCACCTATTTCTGTGTTAAGAACTTTACCGTAGTTAGAATAAAATTCAAAATACAAAAACTGGCTCGACGTTTTAAGCATGAACTCGTTCTGTGGATAAAACAGAAAATGTACTCTAGTTTAACTCAATAAGTACCAATTCTCTGCATCCAACTGTCATAAAGAAATGTGAGAAAAAAATACAGCGCGTGCAGAATATCGTTTGTATTTTCCCGTGTAAACGTTAGCCAAAGGAAATTGGTTGCCACGGTGGCGGTGGAACGATGAGCTCACTCATTGGTACCTACTCACTCTATCTGTAAACAAAAACCGAGGGCCTGACTCGAACGCGCTTAGTAAATGAAACGTAAATCGTTTCGATTCTACTAACTTTGAGGAGCGATTGCAATTTTATCTTCGCGACAATCTATAGAATATGTCTCTAATTTACCTAAATTAAAACATCGATTGCGACTACAACGGCCCAGTAACGTAATACCACGTAATAAGACTGGTTGTCAATCTTTCGGGCTTCTGATTACTAGTAACAACTGCCAAAAATATTAATGACAGCCGGAATCAACGGCTCTACGTGCTTTCTGAGTCGCGAGCACTTACTATGTATTATTATCAATACGCTATATGGATACTTGGATAGTCATATTATCAATGCGAAAAACGGCTATTTTACGGTAGGAGCGGTTTCGTGCTAGGCCTACGAATCTATATACGTGACTTCTAGTGAGTACTCATTTTTAACGTTTACGTTCAGATTTCATGTCAACAAACAAAACAATACCAGCTTTTGTGTTATGTTAGACATAACTTTGAAATAGTTCGTGTTACCCTTTTATTAACCTAAGTAGGTACAAAAGTTTCAAATATATACCTGGACAAACTTTTCCAGTGGGAAGTAATTATGAATATTCAGAGCAATTCTCACAATGGGACCAAGCAAAAATAATAATGAAAAGAAATCTGTTTCAAACATTTTGATTGCGAAGGTATTGCATTTTAGTGTCGCACTTTATTCTCGTAATCATTATCACAGTTCATTTATCGGTAAGTAACTTAATTAGGTTCAAAATCCTGTATTTGTCACATACAAACTTAAAAGTACTTTACACTTTGGTTCAGAATCAATTTAATCAATTAATGTTTTATTCAATTATACGCTCGTAAGAACCGTTCGCTTCGGGGAATATTGATTTAACAGCGATTTTAACTTTATTAATGGTGTTTACACAAACATAAGACCCAAAAGTATTGTGTACTAACGAAGACTAAGTATACGTTGTTTATTTACTTTTAAAGACCGTTTGGAAACTCAACTTGTAACCCTACCAGGGGCCGTATTACATGGCATTATTTTTTCAGTGTAAGTGAGAGATGACCGATAGCACTATCCCTTTTCTGCGACTGAATATTTACTCAATTTTGCTTATTTCTACTTTTGAGAAATAGACAATTTTCTGTAAAGTATGCCCACTATATTATGTAAATGCAGTTGCCTACTATATTATGGAGGTAAATAAATGGAAAATATTGCGTAAAGAGAAAATTAAATATAAAGGTTTATGCAAACTACCTATGCGAGGGTTACGTAGCTACATCTGACGGAAAAGGGTAGGATTCTTCCCCTAGGACTCGTAAAAGATGACTAAAGGTTATTTCTAGATAAATAAAAACAGTATTTTTCCCTAAAATCACACACGTTGTATTTTCCTTTTTCCCGCTCTGTGACCATCTGACAGCTGTCAAAATATTGACAGCAGCTTTTTCATTGGAGAATGCAAAAAGTACTCAGTATAAAAAAATGTCCCGACGAATTCAGAACCTCCTCCGTTTTTTGAAGTTGGTTGTAAATACATTAGGTATAGAGCAGTTCTGCAAAGCGTTAGCTTCTGAAAATCACCATTTCCCCCATAAGGCGTTGTTTTCTGTTTGCGTATAAGTTCCTAAAAGATTTTCCTTAGCATTAGGGCCATGGGGTTTCCAGTACGGATCAATAAGTGCTTTTATATTTACATTTTGTAGTCATGTTGTTGATCGTTGTTTAAATTCATCTTAAACTTCTTCAAGGCAAAAGTACCTATCGGCATGTACTGTAATAGTATGCAATAAATAAAAACGAGTCGTTCGTATTTCGTTAAGCATTGCATTATTTACCTAGCTTTTTCCGTTTAAACAACAATGCTGGAGTGGGCTTTCAGCTTAATTGATGCAGCTGAAAAAGCTTTAAAATAATTTTATTGGTGTTATTTTTTTTTCCGACATTCTGCTATCATTAAAGCAGTCTTTACAAAATCCCGTTAACTTTACTATTGTATTGGATCAGGCCATGGAAATGGATCGTGATCCCAATAGACGTGAAGCGACTGTTTTTGGTTAAAAGTAAATAGAAGTTACTCAGTAAAGGCCGTATTTATTAAAATAAAACAAAGTTAACGAGTTTTTTCAGGTTTCTGTTTTATTTTTAGTACCTCTGGACCCTTTTTGAGGCTTGTGGTCATGTTCATAATATGACTCTAAGAGACAAATAATAAAACGGGATGAGGGCGGGTTTTATTCACGCTCAGAGAATTCAATGAATTAAGGTGGTAGGTATTAAAGCGGCCATATTGAATTCTGTCAAATTCTGCTTACTTTTATGGTGCTGTAAAGTTCTGTTACTAGGTTAGGCTTACGTATTTTATTGTTTTAGTAATGTCGATGGTTTTTAGGTTGTTAGGCTTAGGAGCTATTATTTTAGGTTTAGGGCCTGACGTACTCCAAACAAAGTGCCTACTTCGTTAGGTTCAAAAATAAAACTCACAATGACACAAAAGTCTAGTTGAAGCATACCTTTTTATAATAAACTAGAACGTCAAAATTTCTCCCATGTTCGGAAGTAGGTACATAATTGTGTTATTTTGAATATTAACGCTCACTAATTTGAACCACGACCTTTGTACAGTTACATAGACAATGTTTAGCGTGTGCTACATTGCATAGTACGCAATTTAGCACACGCTAAACATTCATCCTCAACTTGCTTTATTGTGGCAACTGCTTCTATCTAAGCAAGTACATTTTGCCATTACCTAGGTACCCATTCTCTTTTTCACATTCATCCACGTAATTTTTCAAATACTGCTGAGAAATTACTAAGTTTATTTCTCGTAGCACTTGCTACGACAAATGTCTACGGGCTACGAAAGTCTACGGCGTTTGGGCGATCGCGTAAATGATCCGTAAAAGTTTTTGTTTGTCTTTCCTGGATTTCACGGGTCCGTAAGCTAAAATAACTTTGAATTGGTTTTATTTTCCCTTTTATCTTCTTTTGTACTGGCTATACTGTATAATCTTTGAATCAATTTGAAACAATAATATGGAACCCGATTTCCCCTTTAATATTTTCTTGTTTTGGAAATTCTATTCAACTTTTTATACTTATTTTTAAATATTTGAAGTGATTTGTTTAGCTGTTCTTTTTAGTATTTTGAGTACATCAAGGACATCTCTTAGGATAATAGCTGATTTACTAATCAGTCCTTATCAGGCTTTTAAAAACCAAGTAGGTCAAGTAAGTCTTCGCATCTCGGAAATTGAATAAGAAAAAATGAAGATAATAGGATTTACTTACCGAAATCCAATTTACCGTCGGTCGATAGATTTAATTAAAAAATGGGATAGAAAAACGAAGAAGCCGCGTGTTTTTTTTAATAAGTGGAGATAGTAAACGGTAAGTGGAAATGTACCTAATCTTGTTCTTTCTAAGCTAACAAAGAAACAAATTACCTAATAAGTCAGCCTGTAGAATTCTTGCCATGATTGAAAACAAATTTCGCCACTGTTTAAGTACTTTAAAAATGAAGATGGTGTCCTGAGGGCACCATGTATTTAAAGCATAAGTTCGTAGTGCCTACAATCAAATCACTTACACATAAGTACCTACATACCTAGTTTAATAAAGTCTAGTCTAGTTTCTTAATGGAAACAAACAGAAAAGCAAAGCGAATGAAGCGGTTGGTTGACACTTCTCGTGACCCAAAGGCTGGTTTTTACCTTGGCCAGAGGTTAAGCATTGCCATCCAATGTGGCGATGCCGCCAGTCTTCTAGGCACTTCTGGTTGCCGGCGCGGCGATGTGGAGGAATTTTTGATGCCTTATAGATTTCGTTTATTTAATTATTAGTAAGGCTTTTTTAAATCTTATTTTAAGGCTGTAAATATTTAATAATAGTTAGAGAATAAATTTGATATTTATTCTCTAACTATTACAGTTACAGTTAATTTATAAAGGAACTAGAAATTCTTGTCCTTTCCCTTACCATTGAGTACCTCAAATAATCTCTGATCCCCGGGGTTAGAAAACAATTAACAAAAGCCCCTATTAACAAAATCGGTGAACCAAGAGAAGACGTCCTTCAGACACCCTTATTCCCTATTCAAGTGTTCAAGGCAACAATCGTAAAAGTCACGTTAAACGTAGCAGTTTTAACTCGTAAGTAATTCGTTAACAAACAGACAATAAAATTGTTTAGTAGTGTTGCTTCTGAATTGTACCTACCTATTTAAGGTGTGTTGTCTGCACTGTTCCTTTTGTTTAATTTTGATAGGTAGGTATCTAGGATGGTTAATATGTACTATCGGTTTTCACTCGTTCATTAAAATCAATTTTATATTTCTACAATCTCAGGTGAAAGTTGTCTGAGTAGGTACTATTGAACATAAGTCTTCCCCAAATATTCACCGAAGAAGAAAATTGTTGAAAAGAATCGATCAGCTGGGAATTCTTAGCGCACCTCAAACTTATAATATTATTATGATTCTCTGTGTGAAGTTACATAAAAATAATTATGTAGTAGGTATTCTACTATTTTGAACTATGTGGTGTCCTTATTGTATGCCAGTCAGAATATACGTAAAACCGCGTAAAATCGTTTTATTCCACACTTTGTATTCTGGTTTCTGGTGATTGTTGAATATCTCAAAGCTGTTTTCGGCTAAATTCATCAAGGGATATTGTTCGGTACGAGCACATCGGTGAATGCGTTTATTCCCAGAAGCGGCACGGGTGGATTACGAAGTGCGACCTAATCGCGCGCAATCTCACGTGTCACACGTGTACTGTGCTAGAGCAGTCTGCGATATAATCAAAAGCTACCGAGTACTTGAATATTGCATTATGCGAGGCTTGCGTAAGTTGCAATTAAAAAGACGCATTAAACAGTTCCAGGAACCGATTGCGTGACGCGAGTTCTATGCGTAGTTAGCGCATTTGTGGCGTGTTAGCCAGATGTGAGCGGAACCAGTGTATAAACCAATCGACCGGCTGCTTTTTTACAGAAATCACTGTTTTGAAAACTAATTATTGAACCATAATCATCGACGGGCGGGTCGCTACCTACTTACATTGCAATTCCGAACCATCATTACTCACACCTATAATTATAATAACTTAGTGTTAGTTTAGTGTCCGGCACTATAATTTTATAGAAAATCTTTTTACTGTTGACTATATTTACACTTTTTGTAAACGTTTTTAATTGGATAAATTATTAAAATTATTTGTATTCCGTGAACTATCTCGCGACCCTAAGGTCCCGGACCTTTGAAAGGCGTACGAGGAGCCGTAGCCAACTCGCAGAGGCCCCTTAAATGGCTTTACAATGAAATGGAACACCAACCGACAATTGTCCCTGTTTGCACTATGCAAATGCACCCAAGGACAATCCCCGGCTGGTGCAGGACTATTTCAGAATATGGAAACAAAGGATAGGGCTATGGGTTTTATTATTAATCATTGCAGTTTGCCTGCGTTTGTGTGAGTTCATTTTAAACTAAATATGCAAAAATTATTCACTGCTATTTGCCAGCTACTTGTATGCTAAACACAAGGCACTAAAGTGTTTACGTTTGCGCAGCGGCTTGGAGACATTAATAATCTGTGACAAATTATAAACTCACTTAATACATTGTCAAAACAATTTGTCAGACTCGTTAACGTAACACGAAGATACAAGTTCAAGGGCTCTTTACCCTATTTAGGCTTAATTGATGTATTTGAGGCGTTATCACAAAGGGTGCGGACGTGGACGGCCAGAAACACTGGCAGTCCGAACCGAAACTATTGTGTGCTTTCAATGAGTTAATTAACTCTGTGGAATTTATTAATTAGATACGCACTGATGATAGACAAGTATTCATTAATTTGTTATTAATAACCTATGAAAATATTGATGATTGAAATACTTCTACAGTACCTACGTAGTACCTATCATTAATTTTCCTAATATAGGTTTACCAATAGATGAATTATTTTGAAATTAATTTAGGGATATTGAATATTAATTTCACACACTAATTAAATTAACATAGTTTAGTAATTGTATCGATAAATACTTAGTTACTTACGGTAATTTGGGATGACGATGTTTATTCATTCTCTTATCCTAATTTATAAGTAAAGTAAGTATACAAAAATATGCCAAACCAAAACATAACGATGAATAAATCCAAACAGTTAAATGTAGACAAACTACGTATCAAAAAAAAAAAAGTTTTAAAGCAAACACGACAAAAGAATATAAAAAAATACAGGCAGGAGGCGTAACGAAATATATTTTATTTTCTCAAATAAATAAGCGGCCAGTAAATCCTTGGGTACTAGACATTGACAGAGTAAAGTTCGGTTAACTAGCCTCATCCATGTATACGTATATTTTATAGCCCTTTATAAAATTGGGCACTGGAGACGGGTTTATGAATAGTTTGAGGCAAGATAGTTTGCTTGGCTCCGTCGACATACAGGATATTAATAATTTGTATGATTGATTGGTAAAAGTTTTTACAAAGAAGACAACTCCTTGAAAATCAAATAAAAAAACTTTAGTTTCGTTACCAACCAAGGAGGAACTTATACCCCGTCCAACAAAAAAAAAAAAGATTTACGCAAATCGCACATGAGAAATCGGTGTTCAAAAATAAAGAACCTCGAATATTTATGTATCAAGGAATCAGAAACGCATTTTAAAAACTTAGTTTGTAGGTACCACCGGAGCAATATTACTTATTTTACTATTTACCTTATTTGCCAGTATGGAGGTCATGGGTACAAGTGAAATAGTTTTTTTTTTTGGGACAAGCCCGCCACGCTGTTCCCAAACCACTGCAACTCCTGTAAGCCAGAATCAACAGTGGCGACCACAAGAAAAGCGCCGAGACAATGAAGCTCGACGAGTCCCAGAGAAACGATTTAACTGTCTTGGATCCCGCAACGAAATTAATCAGAAAAGATTAGCGGAGGAGTAAGAAAAATATAATTTCCACTTCCCTCCAAACAAGCAGGAGACAGAACAGAATTAGGCCAATAGGCACAAAGGGATTATTTACAACTGGGAGAAGCCCAGATTGCCAAGCACCACGGATTGCAATTATCATTAACTTTAATGGGTCCTAATGTGAACTGTTACATTTGATTCCAGTAATAGGTATGGCAAAAACGCTTGAACGCACGGAAATTAGTTCTAGTTTAAGTGAAATAGATAGCTGTTTGTGCATTATGGTTAAAATAAAATAGATACAGCTGTGGTAAACAAACTGACGACGTAGACGAAACCACAAAAATGGTACCCTACTTAGTTTTGTCACGCTAAAGGGTTTAACAAACGACGATTTTAGAGTTATGCCCATGCTTTTGATTTCAGCGCGTATAAATATTATTTGCATAAAATATGAGTGTGTTATGAGGGTTCGTTACAATATTCTGTTTCTGAAAATAATAAAAGTTTTAATAATTAGTATGTAGGTATCCTGAGGCAGGTAGGTCCTAATAATGTTACATTATAAAACAAACATTTAATTTAGGTAGAAATAAACCTACACTTATTTATTTATTCGCCCTGTTCGGTCTCTATATTTAATTTAATTAAGCTCCTATTTCAATTATCTGAGCACGAATGTTTGCCGATATTCTTGTTTGTAAATCTTTAGGTTCTGGTCCCGAGATTTGCTTTTGTTTTTGGTTTACATTAAATTCGATGTCCCGAGGTGGTTTCCATATTTTCTATTTACACGCGGATAAGTAAAGTATCAATATGATCGTATGATATCTCCATAAATCTTCGTAGGATGTCGCAAGGATATTTGAGAGCGCTGCCGACAATAGCTGTTGCTATGTAATAAAAAGGGTTCCTTGGAAATGATAAATACTGTCAGCTACACTAGCTCTAAACTGCCATGGCATATCGTACTATGTTATATTTACTTACTACTTAGTTCCTGCCTATCACTTCGTACGCCTGGTAGTCAAGTGGTCTACAAAACATCATAGCTTATGACGCAGGCACCTTTTACAATAAAACTATCTTACCTCCTTATAACATTAAGTTTAGAATACCGAGAACACAGGTATTCATATCCAATGAGCGCGCTATTCTATTTCTATAAGCTTGTATAATTATATGAAAACTATTATATTGATAGCTGTCGAAAGAAAAAGAGACAAGTAACTTTACATGTGACATAATATTATCGTCAAGATGTTAAGTGTATCCTCGAGTCCTTTCGCTCTAAAATGGCG
Organism: Caradrina clavipalpis; assembly: GCA_932526535.1. NCBI lineage: Eukaryota > Metazoa > Arthropoda > Insecta > Lepidoptera > Noctuidae > Caradrina > Caradrina clavipalpis. Next base: position 3,406,676 of record OW052096.1, read on the forward strand.
GAAATGTGGCTTTTATTTTAATATTATTCAAGCAAAATAAAAATAAAACATATTACCTAGTACATAATCCTTCTTTTTCTTTGCAAACACAAGCACAAGCGCCAAATGAAAGACTTGGAATTTATTTAGTGAATAAAAATCTGTAAGTAGGTACTTAGTGGAAATAATATTTCATAACTTTATTTTTATTGCGACATAATATATATTTTATGACTCCATATTTTTGAGAATTTTATGTCGAACTATAAAAGCAATAACGTATTTTTAATACTTTTATAAAGCAGTAATTTTTTTTGCTGCGCGTGACGATCCGAGCTTTTCAGTTGTAACCTTTTAAAAAAAAAACGTTCATATTTAATCAGCCCGATTTTTTCCGTGTAAAAAGGATGCCAACGGGATCCTATTACTAAGTCGTCGCTGTCTGTCCGACTTACTGTCATAGGGCTGTATCTTAGCTTTAATAGGTAGACACATACATTTTCTTAGAGTACCTACATATTACGACGAATGCTATTACATTTTTTTTTTATTGAAAATATAAATGTTAATGTTATAAATGTTAAATATGAAATAATACGTGCCTGTCTTCTTCGCGTACATGTTCAACTCGCACTTAGGGCGTTATATATATTGTGTTAACGTTAGGTCACGCCATTTATTTCCGATGAATTACAGTCAGAGGTGTCGATCCGAGGTCACTTGACCTGAGTACTAAGTGCCGACTGCACAGAACAATACATATACATAGATTACATGAATAATAAAAGATTCGTCATTCGACTAAAAGGTTCCATTGTTACCTAGTTCTAGCACATGTTCTTTATTCTTCAGTAAAAGAAGCACTAAGCCGTATTGAAATACTAGGTTAAAATAAGTTTAAATACTTTTAACAGCGTACTCGCATATCAATCCAATACTGCTCATTTCTTTATAAAAAATACTTACACCTAATATTCGCAAGTACTCCATTCAACGCGAGAATATTAATGGTTCTTGCTTGATCCAGCTTTTGCGTAGTTTGTATGTTAAAAAGATAATAGGGGCTGACATTGAGAACAATTTTATGTTCCTTGAGAGAATTTTCTTTAAACGAATCCGGCAATATAGAACAAATAATTTCTTTCTTCGTTATCGCGTTTGTAGCCCAAGAGAAAACTTAAAGATTTTTTACGCTTCTAAAAAAAATACTGAGATCTTCATCAAATAATTTAATTACAGAAGTAAAATAATATAACAGTTTGAATTAAAAGAAAATTAACATATTGGACCTCTCTACTTAGTGCTACGATGTTGTAGCACTTCGTAGCATATTTAGATCAGTACATTAACCTTTTAACCGCTTGGCAAAATATCAGTCGCCGTGCCCCTAGCGCGCGGCTACAAATTTGACAAAATAATACCTTTGCAGGCAGGCAGTTAATAGGACAAAAATAGATCGAAAAATCATGCGTGTTCTCTGTCGCAGAAATACGACACGAGCGGTAGGGGCACGGAAATATGTGTCGCATAAATGTGACACAAGCGGTTAAAAGGTTAAGAGCAATGGCTCTTAATCTACTGATGCAGTAAGCAATGACTTACTTGAAATACCCCATGGCAGTCCATGCTTATAGGGTAAACGACGGAGGCTACTTTCTTAAAGATTTTCACGAGTAGGAAGGCAAATATAGTGAAACCGTATGTCACGTTTATACGATGTACCTACCTATATTCCTCATTTATATAGCCGCGAGATGAAAAGTGGGCAATGAGCATGCTTTACTGACGTACTGTATTACAAATCTGTTTCTGACCTAATTATGTGGCATGCTATGAAAACCTTAGCTAATATTCACAACATTATAACAATAATGGTATATCACAGAGAACGCTTCCCTACCAGTTAGTGTACATTCATAACACAAACTATTAATTGGCTCAAGTAAACGTCTTCTGTATTATATTGTATTATATTACCATGCAAACAATACTATGCAAGACGTTTAACTGCAAGTGGTATTACAGCATGAGACAATGTTGCTATTATCTGTAACGAGAAGCGTAGAGCTGATGCTTGAATATAACTTGCTAGGTATTTTGAATGATGACCTACATAGATCTACTTGCGTAAATATAAGACCTACATACATAAACTCACGCCTTTTTCCCATGAGGGTAGGTAGAAACCACAGAACGCCACCTGCGACGATCCTTACATACTACTTTCGCCACCTCCACGTTCATACATCTGGTCATACAAGCACGCCGGTTACGAGTACTGCGCACCTAACCTTTCTGAATAATAATATAAAAATATAAGTCGTAGGCAAATTTAGTAAAATCTCAAGTTTAGGTGATTTTAAATATGTAGTTATAGGTATCATTGATATTGGATGCTACAATACCTATATTCAAGTTATACATGAAAAATTAACGATTCTATTATTCGATGTGAAAAAAAAGGTTAATTCTATTAGGTTTAGTTACGAGTACCTAGAACTTTAGTTACTTTTTTCTGAATTTAACACCATCTGTCATTAAACCAAAAGACAATAAAATCGAACAAAAGTTTTTGATAGTAGATTTCAAATAGGGAAGAGTACTGTCATTTATAACTTCCGAAAGGTAGCCGGTAGGAATCGTATTGACGTGACTATACTTACCGCTAGTGTCAAATAAGTCCTGTCTCGTTCCTACTTGTTCCCTAATCTCCTAATTTCCCCTCGGGCTCGTTGCGGTCCCAAGATTGTTTAGTTTCCCCCCCTGCCATAGCCTAATACGTTTGAGAGTGAATTCTGGAGATCCCTGATAACCGGAGACAATGTGACGTCATTGATCCAGCTGGCTAAATCCCTGGCGTATTGAAAGGATATTGAATTGGAAAACACTTTTCGAATTAAAGACTTGAGTGGATTTGAACAGACGCGTAGATATAAGTGCGTCTATCTACTTATTTTTTCATATACTTCAATATAAGGTAATAAATTTACGGTTTAGAAGTTACGACTCCATAAATGAAGACAAATGCTTTAAAACTACCTCTTCTCATATAGAGAAGGTATGACAATATTGATCATCATGCTTGATTTAGGGGGATTGATGATTGACAACCAGACTTATATGCTTTATAAGTTCAAGTTTCGTCACGATGCCCAATGGCAGGTAAACTTAAAAAAAGTATATTGAATAGAAGTGAAAAAGTTACATTGGTACTTTCCCGGATTAGTAAGACACACCTATAACAGGGGGTGATTAAAATAAAAGACGTTGCCGCGCACTCTTGTACCGGGGTTGCGCTTATAAGCAACTAGCCATACACCATGCAAACATATGTCCCGCGCGGCAATCGAACCAAGGACACGCAGCGCAGTAGCCTGTCTCTCAACCACTACGCCAACCGTGTCATCAATGATTGAACAATTAATTATGATAAAGGTCTCCGCCCATTATAGCGTAAGCGATGTTCGCGATGGTCACAGCTGACATACATCCTACAAGTTATGTCGCATACATTGATAAATTATGGCCAGAGACACTTTTAGGTCAAATGGTATCGTGTTAATGTAAGCGAGGGTTGCTTTTTGATAAATCGTTGCGTATATTTTAAAATGGTCCTTTTGTTAGTAAATGGTTTATTTCTTTATTATGTAAATTAGTGTTGGGATGTGTTGTCACGAGGAAAAGTAATGTTTCCTTTCTCCATTTGTAAAATCATTGTGAGTGTGTGAACTCGTCAGGGGCCAGTGGTTAAGTCTCTCATGCATGAGGTTGTGGATTCGAAGCCGAATAAGTACTAATGAGACTTGTTTTTTTCAAAGCACTTTCAAATGTTTGCCTTCGGTATGACTAATATTAGCGAAGGAAAATTCAGGAAGCCTGGACTTATAATTAATATAAGTTTGGAATCACCAATCAGCTTTGAGCAAAAGTCGTGATCAATACTTATGCCTTTTTTCTATGAGAAGGAAGAGTAGGAAAGGATTTTGCGCTGCAGTGGGATAATTATCAGACAAACGTTTTGTAAAAATAATATACCTAGTACTCGTACCTACTCAATGGGCGGTCTCGTCACACGTAGCTATAATGCTACGTTTCGTACCTTTTCTTATCATTTTCCACCAATTAAGTAGGTAAAAAAGAAAGTAAATGCAAACGAAATTTTAATAAAAAAATTGCCAAAAAACTGTATTTTGGAATAACTCCATAAACGTTTTTATTTGTACTGTGGCATCATTTGTAGCCTCAGTTGCTTAATTGAAGGGTGTCGTAATAAGAATGACGTCATTTCCACATAATAGGGGCGATACTTAGCTTGTTATCAGAAAGCTTCCACACGATTGCACACCATTTTAAAAGTGTTCTTCCTACTTAAATATTATGGTATGTATTACGATGATTCATATTCGAGATGATTAGTTTAAAGTTGATATCTTGAGTTTTTGAAGTGAAAACTTCTTTAGCGGCGTTGTGCACTTTTTTTGGAATGGGTAAAAAATGTTAAACTCACGTCAGGACACGTGACCCTGATCGAAAATTCGTAAGCGGCGTTGTGCACTGGTTTTGGAATGGGTAAAAAATGTTAAACTCGCGTCAGGACACGTGACCTGGTCGAAAATCTTACGTCTTTAGCGTTTTCACTTCTGCCGGCACTCCCGTAGTTACCCACTTTAGAGAAGTTTTGAGGCTTTGGTTTTATTTATGTAATAGGTACAGGCGCGCTTTCCACCAAAGTAAATGATACATGACTCAAAAACTCTAAATGAGATTTTCAGTTGTTTACATGATAATTTTACAATTAAATTACTTGACAGAAAACTTACTTAACATGCCTTATATTACGTATATTAGTGATCTTATCCTTTCTACAAAATTTCAATGACTTTAATTACTTATTTACAGAGCGCGCTATCGGCCGAGTCGCCTTATTTAAAATCTTTTCATCACATTATCTCAGACTGACTGTAGGGAAAAATATCGAGAGAAGACGGGAACTGATAAGAAAGGTCAGAAGTCGCCAGCATTGAGGCAAACTGGCTGATTTAGTTCTGCTCGATTGACGTTTCTTCGCTGTATGAGAAAAGGGCTTTAATTAAGTACACAGTCTACTACGGAGTCAGACTAGGTATTAACATTTTGCTGAAAAAAGCTATATTTAAAAAAAAATAGGGAGGAAAAATAGGCGGGTGGATCTACTCGTATTTTGTTTCATCTTTTATCAAAGCGGTAGAAACGAAGGAAAAATCAACCAAATTGTTTAAAATCAGTTATTATACAAACTTATTAGTATAAGTCTGTATTTCCACCAACTTTAGTAGACGGTACGGTACGGCTTAGTACAATCTGATACTTTTAATACTTACAGTAAGTAATCCACCAAATTTCGGTGGAAACGACACCATCTTGTTATATTTTAATACGTTATGCGGGATTATTAGTTAATCCTCGTACGAGAAAATTAATTAATGTTACTGGAAAACGGAGCTAAACTTTTTATATAGGATAATAAGCGCTCAGGATGTTCTTATTATGTGGGCTAAGGATATAAGGAAGGTTTATAAAAGTAATAATGTTCAATGAATGGTAAACACCGAGCGCCGTATGAATATGCTTAGGGATCATCTATGGGCCATATCATTATCTACCTAACTATTATTAAACACTAAGCTCTTCCAGGGCTTTGCCACGTGTAAGGCAAGTATACCATAAAACATAGACTATGGCTATCAGAAATAGTGTAGCTAGCTATCTGTGCAGATTTTTTTTTTTTGTAATCGTAGGGTCAGCGTCAGAGAAAAGGAACCCCCTTTGGTAATGACATCAAACCGGTAACCGTAGTCTTGGGGGGTTCCCTTTCTCTGAATCTGACTGTACTAGTAGTTGTTGCAAACACGCCTGTATTCCCCGAAGGGTTGGGCAAAGGTGTACCAATGTACACCAACATTTCACCGGTATGTTTTAGGTCCCATGTAATAGGGGGCGAGCCTATTGCCATCAACCGGGCACATATTACCTCTTACAAACATAAAAAACAAACAAGTTTTTGCTTAGCCCCCTTTGTTTATTCCTTATACTTTTATTACTAATAATAAGTTTTTTTATATATTCAATTAACTTTGATAATGAATGAAGTGCTTCAGACTAAAGATCTTAAACAAAAATACCTTTACCTGTTTAAAATATTAAGATAGATAAGATGGTTATCTAGAAATTCGTGTATAAGACCTAATTATACTGATTTGACTTGCCGAACTAGCAATACCATTTGGTCATGCGATAAAATGCTTCGTCGCCTCTCAAACACCACACAATGCATAAGTATGTTTGCAATGGATGACCGAAAAATTTCACCAACTCAATCGAAAACGTTTACCGAAATGTTTGCGATTCCTCAGGTACAAGATTGGGAACCGTTCCGGGACACGTCTTTGGGGACAATTCCGAGAATTTTATAATTGGACCTGAGAAGATCGGGGTCCAAATGCACGATGCATTTGGACCCCGATCTTCTCAGGTCCAATTATCTAAACATTTATTGGAAATACTGAAATCGGCATCGGCATTTTTACCTTCGATATTTTTTTATTGTAACATGTAATGATAAACAAACAGATCCAAAATGACAAATTAACTCAAGCAAGTACTACATCACATGAACGACGATGTCCTATCAAAGATTGCCTGAAAAATAATCCATCTAAGAGGAAATGTCGGAAAAACATCCAATCAGTCTAGAAAAGTCATTATAGTTTTTACAATAAAGCACACGACGAATAGAAAACAATAAAAACTTTGTGAGAACAAATGCTGCAATAGAAACCCAAGTACTGAATCTAATTCAAAGAAACACGCTGTTATACCAGACATTGATAAATGAAGCCACCCTTTTACTGTCTTGAAAGACCGGTCAAGTCCAGTCGGACTCGCACATGAATGATTCCGTACCACTGTACAATATTAACGATTCATAAAAAAAAAAAACTTGGAGATGCTCTTTCCTTATTAAGTTTATGGATTTTTTTATGTAGAACCGAATTATCGGTGGTTATAATTTACCGGCGAACTGTGGGTGTACATTGGTACACCTCTGCCTAACCCTTCGGGGAATATAGGCGTGATGGTATATTTTTTATATAGAACATACACAATCTAAAAAAATTACTTTGAACTTTTTACAGTTCATGATAATATAACTCGCTTAAAAACAGTCGAACAGACGGCGAAGTCTAAGTAATAGTGTCCTGTTGGCACCCTTCGGATACGGAACCCGAAAATCCTTCGGGGAAATTCATTCCTTACAATTTTCCTCTATAACAGGGATCTTGGGGTGCAAACAGAGGTTTTTCCGCGATCTCTTTTAGCCACTTATAGACATTTCCGACGGCTGCTCCGTGATGGCATACTTAAATCCACGGCGCATATTGAATGGCGGTGTTAGATTATTTTCTTTTATATCTGGGCTTGCGTGGTTTTTAATAACTTCCTCGGAAGCATTTTAGTAAGAGGAACCTTTTTTTCTTTATTTATGCTTTTGCCTTTTTGAAGCTTCGACTAAAACACAAACACTGTTTTGGTTGTTATAAGTTGAATGTGTGTATATCGTGTGTGGCATGTGACTCCCAAACGTTTAAACCGATTTTGATTTACCTAGTTTCTGTTTGTTTAAGAAAAACATGATTAGGGTATTCTTTGCAATTTTTCAAGAAAATCTGTTCATGTATTTCTAAATTATTAGTTCTTTTCTTGGACGTGAGAATCTTCCAGGTCTGACAGAGTTTTGTAAGTGTCAGGGGTTTAAAAAAAATATTATTAACTAGCTTACGCTCACGACTTCACCCGCGTGAATGTCGGTTACAATAAATAAATAAAATAATTTATTAAATAATATAAAATAAATAATGGTTACTTTTTTTAACATTACCTCTTTTTATATATTGCCTAAAATACCTTTCCTTATAAGTTCAGCTATTTGCCAGTGAAAGTACCTACCTTTAAAATAGGTCCAGCCATTTAGGATATTAGCTAGAGCAAATGGACGGACAGATTTGCATCTATAGATACCCATTTAATAAATAGATATATTTTATTATCTAACAAAAATACCAGTGAGGCCTTTTCTTTATTCGTTAAATAAACAAATGATCGGGAATATTCGTCTTTCTTCGAGATCCTGCCCTCGTAAAGCCACATTCCTACATAAGACGAGCGACACCTCTTATTATGCAATAAGAGCTGATAGAATTCAATATCTGAACATTCCAAGAAGGCAGAACATTCCTATGCACGCAGAAATGCGTCATCTGATTGTTGTAGACAACGCATACTAATATTTTAATGTGAAAATGTCTGTTTGTAGTACGTTTTTCTGCTGAACTTTTAAATAATGTAATTTTTTGCCATGGCGGTAGCCGAATCCTAAGGGAAAAAAACCCTAAAGAGGTAAAATGGGATATTGATGTTCGTATAAAATTCAATTCAATTTGATATCTATGTAGACAAAGTCGGGAGCAAAAGCTACTCTTAAATAAGCCATATTAAGCAATACCAATTACGGAATAAATGTGGATGCCCGATTTTTCATAAAATAAGTTGGTTCGTCTGTTTCCTGTGAAAATCGTCGTCTTCGTGATTACAATTTGTCGATATTCAAATCGGACCGAGACTCAATATTTTTTGAAATAGAAGATTGGCAATCGTAAGTAGGTACGGTAAACCTATGTTGTGGTTCAGTAGGAATTCTAATTTAGTTTAAATATTAATATTTTATGAAATTGCTCTCGCTGGCTTTTTGCCGAACATTTAACGATTTCAGTACCTTTACCATTAATCTTCTCTTTTATTTAATCGAGATTTTAAAGACATTACGAGTCGAATTCTTTTTCGTTATTCTGTGAGATTATTTACGGATTCTTTACGTACCTACAAGTCGAGCTTTCCTCTACTTTTAATTGAATTTCGTGATGGATATTCTTTCTTATCTCATAATTCTTTGCTTGTCTTTGCAGTAAATTAAGAAGCGTTCGTAATTACAAATTGTTCTAAAGCAGAACAATTAAACATTGCTTAGTTACTACTTGTTCCTGAACTAAATAATTAAAGTTAGACTAAGTTTCACACTTGGCAATCTGATGATAATTTGCTGCCTATTGTGTGTGTTTAATTGTATTTGAGTTTAAGACCCAGAAAGATAAGTTTAGCTACCGAATAACAGATAGGCATCAAGTTTATAGAAATAGTCACTAAGATAAAATCTTACAAAAGTTAATTAACATGTTTTATGTTTTTTTTTCGGTTCTTGAGGTTATTAAATATAGAAGGCCAGGCAGGGTTAACTTTCAACCTCGAGTTAGTTGGAAACGCAGCTAACTATGTATGACGTGACACATTGTAATTTAGTCTCAAGTTAGCAACTAACTTTGATCATAAGTGTAACGAGTTGTGCACAAGTGCGCCAAACAAAATTTACTGTAAAAAATTTCTGCAATTCTGGGTAAATTGAAATAGACATGTAAATTTTTTGAAAATAAAGTTGATCATAGATAGGTCCTGGGCCGTGATCAAGGTACCGTACAAGGTATCTATGTTTGTGCGGGGCTACAACATTTACGTAAGTATTTGACTGAAAGGCAGTCTTCTGAATTTGAAGTATAGATTTAAAAATCTGTTCCGAAAAAAAAGTCGACTATTATTTTGAATATGAATCCATTTTGGATTTTGTCTGAGTATTTGGATAAACTTTCCAGCCCGTTTGCATTGGCACCCAACCTTTACATGTGCTAATCCGCCGCAAAGTTCATACAGTCGTACAATAGACATAATTAAATAGGCAATAACGTTTTGGTCTAATCATATTTGCTTACATTTAATATCAATATTTCATCTGGATATTAATATTTACACAATGGAAACATGCCCTGTACTTAAATATTTAGACATGTAGATACCTAAATATTGAACAATCTACTAGACTACCCAAGTAAATAATATGTCCATTCAACGGTAAATACAACACCACCGTGTACTTAGCATCTGTTCCAATATTATACATACATAATACGATCAACACAAGTTCATCAGTTTAATCATTTTTACGGGGGGTATCACAGATGTAAGAAATTTCTGTGATGATGAAACAGCACTTCGTCGCTACCTACGCATACTGCCACTCAAACTAAATAATACTTCAAAAATATTATTGCTAAGAACCGACTTTTAATTTTGGTGTGAAAATCACTTTCTTAGGCAGCGCGCAATTAAAAGTTTAGCATTTTAAAAACTTCAAAGAAAGTTGGTACTTTGACCTTTAAGCGTGAAAGGCGGGGCGGGCCTGGCCGGTTAATTTTCCCGCGAACGATAGTGCAAAGGGAATCCTATACTACCAACACACATAGAAAGAGATCGCGCCGCCACGCCGTATGTTTCACTTCTTAATATGTCCATAACCTGCAAATTCCTTCAAATTCCAAGGTATGGCCAAGAACATGATAGCAATATTGGGGAGAACACGTTACTTTTGGCTTCTTACACTTGTTAGTATCGCTAACCCGCTATAAACGAACCCGGTGGTAATCAATCCTCTTGACTTTTCTGTATGAGAAGATAATTTACATGAAAACAATATTTTTCTAGTACCTCCATCGATACCGCAAAGTTTTTTCAATTAACTGACGGCAAAAGTTTCCATCTTAAGCTAACTAAGACATAAATCTTGGAGATTTATTTTTAAAGAGCTTCGAGGGCGTGGGTGGCTTTATCATAAGTTTCAAGACTTGGCCAGTCTTGGCAGATTATACCCATGGATATTTAATTGACAGCCTATCTTGTTACGTAATCTTATCAGCAATCTTGTAGATCACGTACTTATGAGTCATCCTTGTTACTGCTTTAATTAACTAAAATATTTCAAAATTAAATAAACATACATACATACATATCATCACGCCTGTATTCCCCGATGGGTTAGGCAGAGGTGTACCAATGTACACCTACAGTTCGCCGGTATATTGTTAGGTCCCATGTGATAGGGGACGAGCCTATTGCCAATAACCGGGCACAAATTCAAACTCCGAGCTGCTACTGATAATCAACACACAGCTACGGAGAAATTAAATAAAACAGCTTAAAAATAATAAATCAACATTCATTCCTCAGGGAACAATACTATTTATATGCATGTGTGAATACGAAAACAATTTGTCAGTGAAAGCACTCCGGATCAAATTTTATGACGTATCGTATAGGAGTTTAAAATTCTGATTCAATATGTTGGAGTGGGCCAGTTTACGAGGGAGTTCGCAATGAAACTGAATGGTGTGGACTGCTGGCATATTTTATTTGCTATCCGTTTGTGTGGCTATATCCACCAGTTTGGAATATTGGCAATTTGTTAGGTTTTTTTATATCAAAGTAACGATTAGAGGATTGAATACTATTTCAGAGTGTTAAAATGCTGGGATTGAACTCGTATTTTGAGAAGAGGAATACATTATTGGCAGCTCTGATAGTATTGGACGAAGTCTCGGTAGAATTCGGCTAGTTTGTTATACGCTGGATGTGTATATAAACTGTTGTATTTGGCTTCTTTGTGAACCCAAATCTCACTTCAAGGTGATATCATTGTCATCTGCTTAGCCTGCTCTCAACTATGCTGGTGTCGGCTTCCAGTATAAACGGATGCAGCTGAATACCAGGGTTTTATACGGAACGACTGCCTATCTGACTTCTAAAATAAACTAAAACCCGACTACAAAAAAATCACGCTCTAAAAAGTATGAAACAAGGAAACATTCTCTTCTGAAAGCCGTAGTCGTATGCCACTTTGCCCTAAACTTTAGACATTCTGTTTTATCGGATTTTTTTAGGGGTTTTTTCGAAATGACTTTAAAATTATTGGCAATTAAATTACTGGGGGCTAAAGAAGTTATGAATATATATATAACCATCACGCCTGTATTCCCCGAAGGGTTAGGCAGAGGTGTACCAATCTAAACCCACAGTTCGCCAGTATATTTAGGTCCCATGTAATAGGGGGTGAGCCTATTGCCATTAATCGGGCACAAATCCAAACTCCAAGAAGTTATGAATACAGTTTATATGGTCAGATTTACCCTTTTAAACATTTTATCAGTGCCTACATAGTTATGAAAAAGTGATCTGCTGTGGCAAGGAAAACCAATACTTATAGTAGTACCTACACTTTAAGCCTTAGAAATATTTTCAATGAACTTAAAGTCAGCTTGTATAAGTACCTAGGAGCCCCACAAGTAGGTCTGTGTATCGATGTATAACAGCAATTTGTCGAAGACGCCATTTAATCCCTTGGGATAAGGGCGTATTCAACGGGAATAAAAATATGTAGGTATATTTAAACCAAGCTTGAGAGTATTACATAAATAAATTCATAATATTACTTTCTAAATTTCTCGGAGGTGTAAGCGAAGGTGTATATTTATACCAATATTTTAGTAGTTGCGTTAGTTGAGTATGTATTGCCATAAATAAGGCTCAAATCTTAAACCCAAACTGTGCTGCTACTGAGAATTTCCTAATGTAAAAACCCAATCACACTTTACCCGACAAATCCAACCTAACCTTCACTAGATCAATGAGGCACTCGGTGATATAAGCACAAATGAATTACCACCTTAGTACTCTACAATACAGCTTTAATTAAAACGTTTATTAGAACGGTTTTATAAGATTTATAACAATTTACATTTGCTTATTAAACCTCGCAGTAATAGGGGTGATAAATATGGGTGACTAAACTGTCAACATAATAAATGTTCGCGCAAGTCGCACGTGTCATGTACGGATTGCGGTCGCTTCACTAATACGAGCGATTAATTTGTTGCAAATGTGTTCCGATACTAATTGTTTGTTGAACTAATTTCCTAGGCGGTGACTGGTATAATGTGGGTGTTGTTGACTGCCCTGTTAGTCACGTGATCGCAAGCGCAAGTGTTAAGCATGCAGTCCGTTTCATTACCAGGTCGAGCAAAGTGATATTCGGTTTTTCCATCACGAATTGGTCTATAGCAGCTCTGAGTTTGGAAGTAGAAGGTGGTGTGCTACCCCTGTACTTCGAAAAGCACGTAAAGACATTGTTCTGCGCCTTATCTCTCCCCGGTTTTGTTGGATTGTCATCGTTGGCCTGTGAGGGTAAGGGAAGAGGAAGTGTACCAGTAGTTGCGCACAAACTAGTGCACTGTAGTATCTCCTGCGTGCTTGGCTAGTCTCTATTGAGATTAGCCGCCATCGGTCTTGCGAATATTAATGTGGGTGTATCTACATACATATTTCATAGGTACCGAGTATTCCAAATCTAGTTTATTTGTTGCAGTCTAGGCGCAAGTTTCACAGGGTTGCTGACATGTTTTTTCTGATGGCACGGTGCGCACACTGCAGTGCTATGCAGTTGATTAAAGGTATCTGACTATTGACATCATGTGCAGGCATTGCTGTAATTCTTGATTGTACAAAAATATAAATATTTAAGAATTTACAACAAGTTGCCAAAAAAATAGCAACATTATATCCGACCAATTTTTTGACATTTTGAAAGGTATCGTTGTAATTGTTTTGAACACTATCATCTTCACTACTATACTTACTTCTTAAATAGTGATATATGCTGATAGCTTAATAAACTTAGTGCATAAGTGCACAGCTACCCGGGTTCAACGTTATCTGAATACGTGCACACATTCACTTTGAAAGCTTGTTTGTCTTTCTAAGATGGGTGTGTACTTATGTAGCATAGGAAGACAGGATCGTGCTGAACTTTGACATATCCCGTCGTTATTTTGAAGGAACATTTCAATCAACCTACAATTGATTCTGTGGTACTTACTCATAGTTAGTACATTGCACATACTTGCATTGCTTTTTGCAATGGTAACATAAATAATACGAGATTATTAAGATTTTTTTAATTCTCTCTCCCTACTCTATTCTACAAAGGTTTCGGTATCCAATGGGGTCCCTAGAAATAAAAAAAAATAGTTGGAGAAAGGAAACCAAGTATACTATACTACTACTATATACGGGGTTTAAAAATACAGTTCAAAACATGGTTTTTACAGGGATATGCAGTAGTACGGTCAGCGTCATCGTCTTCTTTTCGAACGAATTTTAATGCAACAGGGATAACCAAATGATGACGCTGTCTGTACAAAGGTAGCTTTAATACCAGTATTAAAAGTTTAGTTATACTTGATTTCGTAAAAATAAGTTAGAACTTTGACTTTCAATATCTTCGTAACCGTAACCAGATTATTCCCAGGTATGGTCCTCAAAGTGTCAGTATCGTTAAGTGATTATTTTTGATTGTACACTCGTTATGAATTTATTTTTGTAGTCAAAACCGTAGAATCGGAGTCTGCTACAAGAACCGTTAGTTCACAACGAAACACACAATGTATTGAGTATTGAAAATAATAATTTTCGGTATGTCTTTGAAACAAATTCTGTGTTGGATTTTGTATGCCTTGCATAAAGTACCCAATTATTCCTATAGGTACCTAGTATAACTTTGATCGTATTTCAATTGAAACTTGTTGTTTGTTTGGTCCCACTGTAAATAATTCAGACTATTGTGTTATTTACACTGTCCCGTCCCTACTATAATGAATAATTAATTTTCATTTAATGTGGGGGTTCTATTAAACAATATTTTATTTATTTAAATGTTGGTGTTAATAATTATGTATTTAAATATATATAATGTGCTCATTACTAAGTAATAAACAAACATACCTTTGCTTGTTACCTATTTAAATGATTATAACATAATCTGCTTACAGTATTCCCATTACTGGGAAAAGGAGTTCCCTTTGCAAGGAATTAGGTTTTGCGTAAGTACTACCTATGTATAATGGTGGGCGTAAACATGTGCTTAAAATTACAAAATTACATTTCATAGAATATTTACCTCCTTTACCTAGTATTTACATTATCATAACATAAGCTTCTTATACAGTTCCCACTGCTAGGACTTGAGCCTACCCTTTGTGAGAGATTACGTGTAGGCACCTATTAATGTAACGAATGTTAAATTATGAGCAAGGTGAATGCGAAAATCTGTCGCCTTTTTTTTTTTTTTTTTTTTTTTTTAATGTGTTCATTAATGCGAATATTAAGTTTTTAAATCTAGTTCTACCTTGACAGTTGATTGGTCACGCGAGCATTCGCAAATGCGTAACGTGAATGTGGATATTCTTTACATCACTAGTACCTACGTATATTCGTGGGTGTAAAAATCTAATAAGTCAAAAAATATAATTTTACTAACTGTGCCCCATAAATACTTGATTTCACAATTCTTGAAGTGCATTCATTTTATTTGACTGATACCTGTGTTTCATTCCTAACTTTATGGACACAGAACGGTCTACTATAAAGCCGAGCAATCAGGGACAGCCTTCGGACAGTTGACAATTTCACAATTTTAAAATTGTAATTTGACGGTTTCACTTCGATAGATTACAATCTACCGAATAATAGTACGTTAAATTGTAAGCAGTATGTTGAGGTTCACAATCTTTCGACAGTTCTTAATCTCGCGAGATAAATTATAACGGTATTTACAATTTTACGGTGAGTATAGATAGAACATTAACTCCTGATATTTTCCTGAGCGTTAATAAGAACTTGAGCTCTAAAATCTTATTTATAAAATACATTTTTGTTGATATAATTTCAATCCCGATACAACAAAAGGTAAGTCTATTTTCTTCTCGATAAAAGGAATTTATTCGACGAGCGACTACTCAAGGTAATCCAAATTAGATTCTGTATACATATTGTTTCCACGTCTTCGGCAAAGATAAAGGTATTGATCCATTAAACAGGTGTGTGAGGGCAATAAGGCTGTTAAAAAGAAATTCCCATTCTACGTAAAAAGAGATTCTAAATATTGTTGTGTAAACAATATTTCTTTTGTAAAAGTTTGTACAATGAAGTGGTTTTGTTGGGAGTTCTTCATTAATGAGATAAATATTTGTAATAATATTTTGAATTATATCCTTTAAATTATGTTATACTCTCCAAAATAGGTACCTAAGTAGAATAGTTTAAATACTTTGTAATTGGCTTCTTCTTTATCGTGTGGGCAGTAAGGTCTAACGACCCCACACACCCTAGTGTCAGAGTTGAGGCGGTTTAGGCAATTGGTTAATCATTACCTAGCTATAGGTACATCTAAGTAAACGATATCTTAGTAAAATGTAAATTAGTACCAACACATTACCTCAACAAAAGAAAATATCTATTGCTTTGGTTTTAGTTACCTACGTTAAAAACTTAACTTTTTTTCAGAGGTATTTGAGTAGTAGAATGTCCAGTGCATTTAGTCTTTCGAAACGAAATATTAAAGTTAGTGAACGCTGGCCTTACACTCGTACTTTACATTAGTAGACAATATCACAGTAGAACTGACATTTCGATGCGGGCTTAGTGAAGCTTTGTTATATTTAGGAATCGTTATCTCAAGTAGGCTTGGCGTAAGCCCTAGAGCTTGACGTGAAATTTCAGTATTTTATTAACCTTTTGACCGCCTTGTCAAAAAAGCAAAAAAGTGCCAAGGTACTTATTCATCCTTTAATACCTACAAAATAGTAGTGAGTTCGGAATGATATCGATGTCATTTTATAAGTTTTATTTACGTATAAAAGTCTGTCACGGGATCGCGACCGTGGCGTACTGGGCACATTTTTGTCTGTCATCTATACATGATTGCGGAGGGCAAAAGGTTAAATAATAAAATCTTTTAGATCTAAGCTATCATCTTAATATGGGTGTAGAGGAGAGAAAGTGTAAAGTTTTATTTACATCATTCAGTTTATGTGATATTTCAACCAAACGAATTACCCTCGCGCGCAGTGTCTATAAAATTATAGTACTCAAAGCTAAACTAAAACTTCTCAGTTACCTACTGAAAATATTGCCGCGAGGTACTTTCAACTTTAGTAGACTTCATAAAGGTGTGAAAATAAGTTCCTAACTATGTCAACAACTAGTCGTTAAAACATATTATCTTGAACGAGGAACTTCTTTTATTCATGCTCTTTCTATTTTCAGGTTAAACACCTGTAAAATATCAGTAAGTAAGAACTTTAAGTTTGTTCTTTGTAGTTTTACTACGGGTCTGTGTCTTTCTAAACTTTATTGGTTAAATAAATTACGATTCGTGTAGATAATAAATGTCATACTGTTATAGGCGCGTAGTCTTCGTAGCTAAGCCTAGGAAGCGTAGCACAGCCTACGTTTCCAGCGTAGCATCAACTATTTAGCCAGCCCTAGCGAAGCATAGCCTACGTAGCCAGTGTAGCATAGTTTTGATAAGTTTTATACATCCAGAAAGCGTTCCTACAATAGTAGGTAACTCACTAATAAGTTAGTAACAAAATTAAGGAGACCACCAGCATCGCGCTCAGTACAAAAGAGTCTGGTTATATTTTAGTTAATAAGTAATTAAACTCGATGAAATGTTGTAGACACAATAAGGCTATTAATAGCTGATTTGTGGTTAAATAGTCAGTTTTCCATTAATAGCTTAATTTTAAAGGGATAACTAAAATATCGAAATTAGAAAGACGAGAATCTTTCTAACCACATGCCTAGATATTAGTGTCCTTATTAGTACAGTCATATTCTAGGACTGTGGTTAGTCGGTGGTTCGACAAATGAATTCTGAAAAGATTTCCGGAAGTTTGAAAAATATTTAATTTTATCGATTCCAATGTGTTCTTTCCGAATTTTGCTGTTGTCACTTGACGATAAAACATTAATATACAAAATTATTCTAGACAAAATTTCCTCCCATTTATGTAATTATATTTTTTTTTACTTACTATATCCAAAGTACAAAATTCATTTAGCTTAATTACTTATTTCACCAAAAATTACCAGGCTACATTTGTATTTTTTTACTATTTCTAGAAAATACATATACGGTAAGTAAACCATTTCATTTCAAGTAGAAACGACAGACATTAATGAATAGATTGTTATTCTTGGTGACAAATTTCCCTTATGACGCGTCGCGTGTTTGTAGTTGTCACGATATGTCAGTAAGTTATTTGTGTTAATTTAGCTGTCCAACGCGCACGCTGAATTACAGTTTAACATTCAATTCTAGGAAACAATGTGAGTTAACAAAGACCTTTGACTTATTTATGGGGGCTTGTCTTTAATGGAAATATTGGCCTCTGTTATGGAAACAGAACGTTTTATTAACTACAGGAACATAAATGATAATACCAGCCTATTATTTTCCCATTGATGGGCCAAAACATTTTGTCGAGCAAGGAAGAAGAGCTTAGGACGAATTGTCTATTTCAGACTTAACTATATTAATTTATAAGTCCATGTTTCCCCATGATGTTTACCTTCACAGATGTCATTGATGTTCTAGATAAATTTAGAATGTGCATAGAAATAGAAATAGTTACATTAGTACTTGTTAGGTATCAAACTCGATATACCTTACGGATATATACCATACGGAGGGTCAGGCGTTATAACCACAGGTCCATCACGACACAAGTTGTTACATATAAATCAATTTTAAAAAATCCGCAGAAAATTTGAGGTCGTAAGGAACTCCTAAGGCATTATCTGATAAACAAGGTAAAAATTATTATTACTCTTATTTTTAGTATTTTACTGTGTTAAATTGATATAGAAATAGGACATGATAAGTACTTATATACCAGTCAAGCAGTTCTCCTAAAAACTATAATTATAAGGACCTTACTGCTTTTATTACTTTTACATATCATATTAATAGACTTGAAATAATACGTAACACTACTTTTCAGCATTTTGAGCAATAGCTAACAGATTATTTTTTTATCCTCAATTATTCCGTATTTTCTTTAATAGGTATTGTGCTTCGTAATTAGGATTTCAAAATCTGAAATGTTAAACAATTATTGTTGCTGACAGTACTAGTGTCCTTCAACTTTGCTACTATTAATATTGTAAATAGTTAGCGTTTATTCAAAGAACAGTTCTAGTCAGTGTTCTAAGAGATAAAGCTCATCTCAAAGGAATTCCTTGAGAGCGAGTGTCACTGGACGAAGATAGGAAAATTAATAAAACACCCCTAGTCCGTGACTCTGTCCGCGTGGAAGTCAAGTATGACATAAAACATACAATCTCGTCAAAATTGCTTTATGAAATATTTTTTTTGTTTTTGGACTAGGCTGGTTCAAGGTGGCTCAAGAAAAGAGCAAATGGAAGGAATTGGGGGAGGCCTTTGCCCAGCAGTGGGACAGTACGGGCTAAATAAAAAAAAAAAATCAAAATCGGACCAGTACTTTCAGAGATTAGGTACCTCTTATAAACAAAAATTAATAATCTATTGTAAAAAAATCTAAATTTTAATATGTAGTAAAAATGCGTTATCATCCAATCCTAGCAAACGAGCCGTACAAGAAAAAACTGGTTAGCACTTTTGTTTCGAAATGTTTTTCAGACAAAAATTACGGTCGTACTTCAGTCACACTGGACATTGAATAAGATTGATTTATTTTTGCGCAATTCTGACAACTCGCTCATTTTGCTTTAGAGGGAAATCTAAAGAGAAATCTCCAAAGATTTAATTTTAACTACAAGAACAAAAAGGGTGAAATAATTGCATAACTTTGTTGTGTAAACAAAGGAATAATGTACAAACAAATGCTGTACAAACCCGATTATAATATCGGGAAGGAGAAAGCATCACGTTCGAAATAAAACGATGCTTAACATAGCTTAGTTACGAAAACACCTGATTCAATTTGTTTGTATGACTAACACGTCTTACACAATATTGAAGAAAGATACGAGAAACGAACAAAGACAAACATTATTAATAAAAGAAGAAAGAAAAACAATAAAGTCACCGCAATGAGTGACAATAAAAGTCGCTCGAAACGCAATGAAGAAATTATTGTGTCCAAGTTAATGTATAAGAGAAGATGTACTTACATTTCAATCTTTTTTAAATAAAGATAGGCTACAATCTTAAGAGTTAAATATATTCTAAGGTCAACATTAATAGCTAAAATTCTGGACAAAACATTCATAAAGTTAGTACCAAAGTCAAAATTTGGCTTAACGACAGTAACGCAATTATTTAAATGGCTTCGGTTTGGCATTGCTATAATTTAATTTAGGCAATTTGAGTGATCGATTTAGTCCGTCGTGTCGTAAATGTCAATCATTGTAAATCTTCAAAATTAATGTTTTATTAACTTTGATTTAGAACGGGAAATGATCTGAGTAAGATAACTGCTGTAATTTCAGCTGTTTTCTTATGATTTTTCTGGAATAACTGTAAATCGAGATGAAGGTGGCATTAAGCAGGTGTTGGTCAGATTATATGAATGATTTTTTTTGCACAAAAACAGACACGGCTACATATCTATATATGCACAGGGATAAATATAGAAACAACAAGAATAATGTAACTAGGATTTTGTAAAAACTTAAGAAAAGAGTATCCGTTTAGTTTCTTGCTCGGCCTTCTCCTTAGAGCTTTAACTTTCTGACTTACTGACCAACTCCTTGACAATTCGAAAGCGTCTGTGAATCATTTAATTATTAACATAAATGCCAAACACACGGTGTAATCATTCCCTAAGCCAGCTGCTGCACTTATTGAGATTAAAACGAAATTCATCAGTTTTAATCCTTAACACGATGTATCGATCCCATATAATCACCTATGACTACATCCCTAATTCTTAGCTTCCTAACACGAGTAATTGGCCAGCACATTGGTTAGCGTTACAGACTAATTGCTGCAATAGAAGCAACAGGCAGAAGTAGCGTTGAGCGGTCACTCGACCACTCACCTCCACGGCCTAGCGGGAAATGCCCCTTTGAATAGGATGACATCAGCTGGGGAATAACATGATTTAGGTCATTATTTGTTTGGCATAGAGACAATGATAATTAAAGGACGCTTTTGGGATTGTGCAAAACGGAATAATGACCTTTTTATGAAGTGACTTTTGTGTGTGGAGGTAATAGAGATGTTTTTACTGAAATATATACTGTATGACCAGATGTATGAATGCGGACGAGGTGAAAGGAGTATGTAAGCATTGTAGCAGGTGGCGTTCCGTGGTTTCTGCCTACCCCCACTGGAAAGTTTATTATGTATGTATGTATGTATAAATACTATATTCGATTGGTACTTAATGGTGATTGATTCCATATTTATCAATATTTTTTCTGTACGTTTAAGTTCCTCCTAAAAGGCTGCACCGATTTCAATGTTTTTTTTTTTGTGTTTGTTTGAGTGGGTCCCGCCCTGATGTAGATACACAATTAAACCCGGTAGGTAGCAGTGCAAGCGACAACGTCTGTCGGGTTCGCTAGTTTTATTTATATTTTTTAAACGTAATACTGAAATAGGTTATCTTAAACTTGATATCCCTATAGTAACTTGATCGGTGTTAAAATAATTCTCCTCATTTTTTGTTTGCAAAAGACATTACAAAAAAAGTGCGATGTATTTCATAACATAATATTAAAAGTATGTGCCTGCCGGGGCTGCGGGTTGTTCGAAAGAGATACCGCGCCCCCGGAACGCAAAGGGCACATGAAGGAACATAGACGGGTTTTAGTCAGTAAAAGTCTGACACTCCCTCCCGCCCCGCCCTATTAAACACTGTAATATAGCCTGCATTACACACTTTCAGGCTTCGAGAGAAAACATAATTATATAAATATACAAACAAAAGTCTTCACATAAAATCTTTTTACGTATGAAATGAAAAAAATAATGGTTGAAGTGCAAGAGGTTGTAAAGCAGAGAGGTTGGGCCCGGGTCACCTGTTGAGTGGGTACAGATAAAGTGTATGTGGCTTCTGCTTTGTTAACTGATAAAGTGGGGGATCTTTTAGTCTTTTTAGTGAAATTTATGGTTGAGAGAGTACAGGGTTAGTTATTTTAGAAGTAGATTTTTAGCGTTAGGGTTATTTCTAAAGAGATACTAGTTTCTGCTGGCGAGTTCGTCTGCGTGGTTTTTTCATCAGTTTTAAGTTACTCTTTGGTTACTACTTCGCTTCCATGAGCCTATATTATTCGTCATAAATCTGGTTATCAAATACAGAGGTTTTTTCTGACAATTCGACTGGTAGTTCTAAATTAAAAGAATTATTTCACTGATAGAAAGTTACAGTAAACTATATTTTAGCGTACCGGTAGGTACTTGATATCTATGCAGATGAAGTCGCGGGTAGACGTTAGCATTTAATATAAAACTCTTAAACAATAAACAACAGTAGGTACTAAAGTACATGTACAATTGAATTTGCAATACATAATACAAAATTCAATTTACAACAATACCTATACATAACCTACTTGATTGCGTTATCAATTGATTGGATTATTGTGCCTCATCAATTAATTAATCAGCAGTGGTAATTAAATTTATTACCGGCTAGTTAGGTTAAACACGGATGGAACTTTTTTTGGGCATAAACAGGTAAATGTAGAAGACTTACAAACTTTTTGTTTACTGACCAATCTTTTTTGATGAAATTAGACCCCAGAGACTCATTAAATAAGACGAGAGTCGGGACAGACGGAGATAAATAAAAACTACGAGTTTTAGTTTCGTTCTCGAATGGCAATAGCAATCTACAGTCCAGTGATAGGTCAATTCACAATGGAGTCGTTCGTTGCTATTAAAAGACGTTATTATTATACACGCGACACAAACTTTTACCATGGTTTTAGTATAGTTTTGTTTTAGTATAAGGTTAAAAAAGCTTTTTATACGTTTTCACCGTGTAGGTTATGTAATGTTTGAATCGGCTGATTAAATTTAATAACCAACGGAAAATTTAATCTAGAGGTGAGGAGAAAGGCTAGTGTCATGAACTGAAACTTTGGTAAAAGTCTGTGTTAAAATGTCTCTTACGTTCTCATCAGACGGAGAATATATTTATCTATGAGGATTTTCACACTAAAAAAAGGGGTAGTAAATAATACGGAGGCGAAACACGTCATTGACATTCAAGTACCTATACGTCTATCTATCACTTTAGGCTCAAAAATACAAACTAAAACATCAAAAACATTTAATCAATATCCACATTCGTGTAATCCTAAACTTAAAACAATTTCCTTACAAAAGTGATGGTACGAGTAGAACCACTCGTAATACGTATTCCATTGAGACTGACTGGCCAGTAGATCCAGATCCAATTATTCAATAGCACCTGTCAATCATACTTAGGGTCCGGTGAACTGGTAATGAGTACGACGGGACTTTGAAACGGATGCCGGGACAATCGCAAAATTAAGTTTGGTACAAATTGATTCCTTTTTAGCGTGATATAAATTTATCGGTAGTGATATTTTTCTGTCGCTTTTTTGGTGAGTTTTATGCTGTTGTCGTGATTGGTTAGTGGTTAAAGCGCACGTCTGTATGCATGAGGTCGTACGTTCGATATCGGAGAAGTAACAATGTGACTTTTTCGATTCATATTACGTACTTTCTTGGTGTATCTTGGTCATCACACACGCCGGTGAAAGAAAACGTAAGGATGCTGATTATTAGTGATATTTATATTGAAGTATTTTTGCACAGTTGTAAGGTAAGGTTAAAAGATAGTTTTTTTTCTATCTAATTTTGGACGACACATCTTAACTTATTGAAGTTTTACTGACATGACATACATACAGTGACAGCACTTAGAAGCAACTTGAAATTGATGTTTCGTGAAATATGTGATTCCCAATTTTGCGAGAAAGACGTTCCGGTTTCTAGGTAAAGTAGCAAATATGTTTTGGAAACGTTAATGGGTTTCCTAGAACTTTGACTCGAATACTTCCTGATATTTCCTGGAAATATTTCCTTCTTCACCGGACTGTTTGTGACAGCTTGTTTTTATTATTAACTTATGGAAAAGTATAGCAGTAAATCTGACAAATCTTTACGACTCTTTCGAAGTCAAAGTTAGTTGGCTCGTTTGTATTTTTTACTGCCTTTAAAAGTATTTCACCATCAGGTATTTTGGTGGTGAAATACAGTTTGTTTTGCAAAGATTTTGTGAAGAATATGTGAAGCTCTCATAAAGAGAAGTAGCAAAAATTTCAACGTTTGAAATTTTTCATCGTTTCGTTTTGCATTGTGGGATTTTAGATCATTATACGAGTAAGTTCTCTTTGACGTTATTTTCCTTTATCGGTAATCTGTTACATATAGTATGAATATAAGACACAATCGCTTTATATATCGAGCACAATAATGATATATTTATTTGTAGAAGAATAAATTGGTATTTTATGTTATGGGTACATCACGCGAATCAAATATTAAGGTGAATATACATCTGAGCATTTCCGATTTAATGTAACTTTCTTACGAATGATACAATACAAATAATATCTCACAGACAGGAAACAGTCATAGACTAATCAAAACTACTCGAAATTCGACCCGACGCAACGCATTCATATTTTAAGTAATTTACTCTTTGTTGAAATGTCTGCTATGCAAATTGTGTGTTCTCGTGTCTTAGCTAGATGAAATCTTACAGAAATTCGCTCATTGGTTTAATTAAATGCAAAGCGTCGAGGCCGTGCTCAATGTTCGGCATTAGAGCGGCTCGATATTCTGTTACAAGTAAATGCTCAATTGTATTCTCACCTTTATTGTATTACTAGATATAGGTCCTTGTGGCGAAAGCTTCTTATTACAACACAAGTATGATTAATGATGGCAAACAAGTACCTTTCTTTCTCAGGCCTCTTTCTGAATATCACCTAACCTACACACTAGTGATCGTAAGTCTTCATTAAGTCTTAATTTGATGACGTATAGTACAGATAACGAATAACTTATTTATACACAAATTAATAAGTCAACTTTTTTTTACAAATGGACAATGAATTAGTCATAGGCCATAAGGTTCAAATTGGCAATCACTCGTTAACAAACACTTTTGATTCTGCAATTTTATTTCCCAGTAATCTGCAGATGGCCATAAAAGTAATTAAAGGGCGGAAAATCAATGGCAATCTTGGGAGTCATAAATTCTAAATGAACAATTAAAAGGGTTACAGGAATTTAAAACCTATGGCAATAAAGCACATGATTACCTATTACATTCCTATTTCCTTACCTTTGACTATGTGAACGTTTGAAACGTCCTTCCGATTCCGGTTATGGAATTGGGTTTTTAAATATTCTGAAGGCAATTTCTACCCTTTCAAAGATAGAAGGAGAATCCAAAATCGTTTGACATTGACGCAAATATATAAAATTGTTTTTATTCAATTATGTCGATAAAATATGTGAAATCGGTTTTCTCAATCAAGAAACTTAGTAAGACTAATGAATACTTCATTCATAAACAGGCTTTATATTCTCATGTCACCGGTGTAAATAAATAGGAAAAAATTACAGGCCATTCGTTTTTCTTATGAAGCTCTCTGCAAAATAAAATAAAACTGATAAATGTTGTAGAATATTCAGGCGCACGGGTCGAGGGTTCCGAAGAATTAAATAAAAGACGAGCAGAGTCTTCAACCACTTATATTGTTGTTCACAAGCTTCCGATGATTGCTACAGTACGACTGACTTACGACTGACCCATTTTGCCGTGAGGCGGCTATATTTATCACTTTCCTACGTGGGTGCAAGTAGTGCCATGACAAATAAAATAACAAAAGGTGTTTGCACCAATTACGTCACAGTATTTCTCCCATATGTCTCTACGGTGGTGGAAGTAGTGGGTAGGGCGCGACATCATCAACAAATGTTCCACCAATCAAATATGCACATTTTTGTCATTAAATTTACTTATAAGCTAGAATCATTTATTTACCTTAATTCTAGATGTATCCTAAGTTAGATTAATGCTAAAAATAACCTAGGACTAAAAGATAATCAAAACATACATCATTTTGATTATATAACGCAAAAGCATCTATATTTACATGAGAATCAATTATTGTTACAATTATTGTAGATTTAGGTTTCCTATTTTATATACCTACATACTTAAAACTACATAAAGCCCTCGTGCTCTCTTACAATTCCACCCCCCGCAAGAGGGTTCAACCGATTGCGCTTCCGTCAGTAGGGAGCACGACAACTTTTACTACGGGCCGACGCAGCGTACCCTTTGTAGTTTTGATATCTACAATTCTAACAATACTATCCGCACCTGGATGCACTTTGGCTATAATGCCTTTGGTCCATTCACTACGTGATTTGTTGTCATCGACCACTATCACTACATCGCCCACTTTTACGTTCGGCACTACACTGTTCCACTTTTGTCGTTGCTGGAGCGTAGGCAGGTACTCGCGCAGCCATCGCCTCCAAAAGAGGTCGGCCAGCGCGTTTACTTGGCGCCACATGCGCCGCGAGTCGATGTCGGCGGCATGCTGACGCGTACACGGAGCATCTCCCGCGGTAGTGCCAAGCAGGAGATGGTTCGGTGTCAACACGACGGGTTGCTCAGCATCGGTGCTCACGTAGGCTAGTGGCCGGCTGTTAATTACCAGCTCGGCTTCTGCGAGGAGAGTGAGTAGCACCTCCTCCCGAGGCGCGCGCTCTTTTAAAGTAGAGCGCAGCGCGTTCTTCACGGAGCGCACCAGTCGCTCCCAGCTCCCGCCCATGTGCGGGGCGGCCGGCGAGTTAAAGTGCCAGGCGATTCCCCGGCCTGTCGCCTCGCTCCTAATGCGACCTACGTCTAGGTCGCGCAGAGCCTGGCGTAGCTCGGCGTGTACTCCAACGAAGTTGGTCCCGCGGTCGGAGACTTTTATGCGTGCTACTACGTATAGGATGCGTGTCCACGTACTATACCTTTCATAGGGCAGCGCGGGTTCGGCCTTAGTAGTGACGTTCACGTTGTGTACCCGCTCTAGGTCTGCCTCTGACACTGCGTCAACTCCAGAGTCCACCGGCCATTGCTCCTGTGGGCTGGAAAGAAATGAGGGACCCGAAAGCCACATATTACTGTTGACGGGCCACTCCAACCGGGTGCCTTTATCGGCTGGGTTCATCGCCGAGGGAACCCAGCGCCAGTCTTTCATCTTTGACCTTTTATCTATCTCTGCTAACCTATGAGATACAAAACGTTGGAAGTCGGTTGCTTCCGAGTGGATCCATTTGAGTACTGTCCTACTATCTGTCCATAAGACCTTTCGGGTGATTTCAACTCCTAACTCTTTCTCCACGGTGTCGGCTACCCTGCAGGCCAACACTGCCGCCTGTAACTCAAGGCGTGGGATTGAAATCACCTTTTTAGGTGCCACTCTAGCTTTCCCCATCACGAAGCTAACGCGCCTAACGCCGAGTGCATCTTTTCCCACCAAGTAGGCGACTGCCGCGTAGGCGGATTCACTAGCGTCCCCGAAGACGTGAAGTTCTACCTCTGATAACTTTATACCGTACCATCGCGGGATGGTTATATTGTTTAAGATTATAAGGTTCCGTAACCACGCGAACCATAAAGTTGCCTCCGCTTCATGCAGCCTCTCGTCCCACTGGATTCCTGTACGCCATATCTGCTGCATTAATATGCGCGACTGAATGACGCATGGATACAGGAAACCCAGCGGGTCGAACACCGACATTATGAAGCGAAGAAACTCTCGCTTCGTAGGAACAACGTCACCCTCTATAATTGTCTTCGGTAACTTTTTAAATGATAGGTCAAAAGCCAATTCATCGGTCCCCGGTGACCAAATCATACCTAAGGTGCGCTCTGTGGCGCCCTCGTCTTTTTCTAACGAGACTCTGTCGGGCATCTCTATTTCGAGAATCTCCCTGAGTTGTGGCGAATTGGTGACCCACCCCCGTATATTAAACCCGCCTTCGGCGTGGATGTGAGCCACCTCCTCTATGCGTTTGCTAGCCTGCGCGACGGACCATGCACTATCTAAATAGTCGTCCATGTAATGACTGTTATGTATAGCCGACACTGCTTCGGGATACTGACTATTAAATCTGGCCGCATTTTTATTCAAAATATAGATTGCGGATGTAGGGGAAGACACAGCACCGAAAATCATTGAATTCATGACAAACGTGTCAGGTTCTCCACTATTATTTTTATTCCACAAGAAAAGCTGTGCCCCTCGGTCACGTTCTCTGATTTTTATACGTAGGAACATGTCCGCTATATCTCCGGTG
This sequence comes from Caradrina clavipalpis, assembly GCA_932526535.1. NCBI lineage: Eukaryota > Metazoa > Arthropoda > Insecta > Lepidoptera > Noctuidae > Caradrina > Caradrina clavipalpis. The sequence goes on from OW052096.1 coordinate 3,434,808, forward strand.
AATGCTACCGGTCCCAATCGGAATCTAATTAGAATTCCTAAAAGAGAATTTAATAGGTCTGGCCCCGCGAGCAAGCAATCGTTAAGAGCGGTACCTTGAAAAGTGGCGGCGGCGTCGAAGACTAGTCTCAATTTCCCCGGCTTATTAGGATTCTGTACCCCAAAGTGAGGTAGGTACCACACCGGATCTTCGAAGCGGCCGTCCGCTTTACTCGCATAACCCTCGCTAATTAATCGTTCAATTTGATTTTCATATGCTTCCGCGTACGTAGGATTCTTATGCAACCTACGTTCTATTCCCGACAGTCTCTGTCGCGCATAAGCATAGTTATCGGGTAGCTGTGGATCGTCACGCCTCCACAACAATCCTACTTCCCATTCGCCGTTAATAGTGAAGCTACTGGTTTCATCTAATATTTTTAAAGCTCTGTCGATGTCTTTATGAGACCTAGGGATTTCGGTTATACCTATTGCTTCTAATTCGAATTGGTTTTTCACCATATCATGCAGTTCAGACAGAGGTTCCGCTAAACAGTTCACGGCTTCGTAGCCTACCCTAAACCCTTTACCTATGGGCCCATGCAGAACCCAGCCTAGCTTGGTCAAAGATGCAACTGGCTTACCGGACTTTCCTCGGCGAATCTCCTCGCCGACCAGCAACTCCCAGTTGTCCTGTCCCAGCAACAGCATCGGCTTGACTCCGCACATTTCCTCCAGGCCCAAGTCACGCAGGTGGGCGAGCTCCTTTATCAACGCAGCCGGCACCGTTTGGGCGGGCAAATCCAGCCTCTTGAACGTACGCACACTTATTTTGTGATTCACTTTATTTGGCCCGCGCACTGTCACATATATTTTCCTTGAGGATTTATCAGACACCTCATTACCGCGCGCACTTTTTAGCACTAAAGGTATTCTATCACCCGTTGCCTTTCCAGCTATCGAGTCGTCGATAAGCGATACTGTAGCTCCGTCGTCCAGTAGAGCGTAGCAATCTCGTTCGTTTCCGTTCACTGACACGGAGACGGGAATTATCTTCAACAACGCTTTGCCGTTATATTCTTTCACATTAGTGACGCTTTCAGTTTTATGCTCTCTATCTACGTGCAGTAAGTCGTGATGTGCATAGTGGCATTTCGAGCATTTGCTTGCTCGGCAGAACTTCTTCGCATGTTGTTTTATTATACAATTAAAACACATCCTCTGATCTTTTACAAATTGCCATCTCTCATCAGAAGTTAGTTTCGCAAACTTTTCACACTTCGGTAATTTATGATCTCCCTTGCACATAGCACACTGCACATTGTTCTTATTATCTTGTTCGCTGTCGCTTTGTACATGTAATCTCTGAACATTTTTAAAGTGAATGCCTGGCTTACTATGTGCGCTTCTCAAACTTTTAACATTAGCCGTTTGACCGGCAGCGCCCATGTCCATCTGCACATAAAATGACGTAGCTCGGGCTAAATGGCTCAGGAATTCAGATAATATCTCTAGGCTGGGTGACACTCTCACATCGATGCCCTGAGACGCCGCCATACCCATTGCGAAGTCGCCATATTGAGCCCTCTGCACAGGCGTTAATTTACTCAGTAATTCACTCACCAGTTGTGGGTTGTTCAGGTATCCATTCGCGTGCACATTCCTCAACAGCGACACACAATTCCTCACTGTAGATGAGAACTTTCTCAACTCACGACCACTTTCTGTTACTTTCGGTAACGCACGCACTTTCTTCAACGCACACTCCAATATTAAATTAGGATGTCCGAACTCTTCATCCAGTGCCTTCATAATCTCCGATGGGTTAGTTGATGTCCGCAATAAGTCTTCTACTGCTATTTTTGCCTCTCCCTGCAGCGACGTTTTCAAGCGCGCTAAGTTCTCGTGCGGCTTAAAGTTGTACATAGCTGTTGTGTCCCAGTACATGTTCTTGTACGATAGCCACTCTGCCGGGTCACCGTTGAAGTATGGCAACTCATAGGCTTGCCTGGGTACTGGCCGCGGACGAGCTAGGTTTGAAATAGCTTCTGCCAGCTGATCTATTTTCCTGTCTCGCGGCTTGCTTCTCTCCGTTTCTTCGGCGAACGATTGATCCCATTCAGGCACTTCACGTGGTGGCACTCGCGGAACACTAGCCGTTACTATCGGCGTATATTCGCGGAACTGTACGGTCGCGGGCGCACACTGAGGGAGCGCAGATATCGAGGTCGCATATACTGTATGCGGTTGCGCGGTCACTGTTTGCGGCGCGGTCACTGTTTGCGGCGCGGTCACTGTTTGCGGTTCGTACGCTGTTTGCGGCGCGGTCACTGTCACTCCGCGGGAGGTCGCGGCACTCTCGGTTGCAGGCACTCCGTACGCAGTCGTTACTACTGCGGGCACTGGCACTGGCACTGTTTCTTGCGCGTCGTGAGCTTCTGCGATCACTTGTGTTTCACTCGGCACTGAGTGTGTGATCCAATCTTCCACACGGCGTGTTGTAGTTTCTTCATCGGACGAGTCTTCTTCGGCGACGGCATCTATCTCGGCCAGTTCCGCCTCCAACTTCTTCTTGACGAGATTTTCCCTCAGGCGCACTATTTCCCTCTCAGCCTTGTACTCGGCCCTCCGGCGGAGGTAATCGGCACTCTTCTGTCCGCTCTTCGATGAGACGTGGCTGGTTCTTGATCTCGGCGTCCGTACCACCCGTAGTATCTCCGATTCCCGAGGCACTGCAGCCGCGTCGCGATGGTCAATCACGCGTCCGGGGCCCGCCAATGGAATCACGGGTGCGGGTAATGCCGACGACACTGTAGGCGCTATCGAAGGTGATCCCGGTGCCATTTCAGACGGCACTCCTGAATCGGCTTCCATCTCTCGTCGCTTGTTCAACGCTGCCTCCAATTTGCGCAGCTTGCTCCTCGTGGCGACTGAGCTTCGTTCACTCATCTTGAATGCTTCAGACTTCTCAGGCTTGAAACTTCAAACTCTTCAGGCTTGAGATGTAATTCTTCAGACGCAGGATCCGGCTCGAAGGACCAAAATTGTAGAATATTCAGGCGCACGGGTCGAGGGTTCCGAAGAATTAAATAAAAGACGAGCAGAGTCTTCAACCACTTATATTGTTGTTCACAAGCTTCCGATGATTGCTACAGTACGACTGACTTACGACTGACCCATTTTGCCGTGAGGCGGCTATATTTATCACTTTCCTACGTGGGTGCAAGTAGTGCCATGACAAATAAAATAACAAAAGGTGTTTGCACCAATTACGTCACAGTATTTCTCCCATATGTCTCTACGGTGGTGGAAGTAGTGGGTAGGGCGCGACATCATCAACAAATGTTCCACCAATCAAATATGCACATTTTTGTCATTAAATTTACTTATAAGCTAGAATCATTTATTTACCTTAATTCTAGATGTATCCTAAGTTAGATTAATGCTAAAAATAACCTAGGACTAAAAGATAATCAAAACATACATCATTTTGATTATATAACGCAAAAGCATCTATATTTACATGAGAATCAATTATTGTTACAATTATTGTAGATTTAGGTTTCCTATTTTATATACCTACATACTTAAAACTACATAAAGCCCTCGTGCTCTCTTACAAATGTAGTGTCGTATATTAGACTTTGCTCTTCTGTCCTCTTCTGTCCTATGTGAATAAATGACACAGTTTGTATTTATGTCAGGTCGTTGCTGCTAGTTGTTTTTATTTTATCTTTTTGCTCAATCGACTGTGTTTTTATTAAATACGAGCGTAACGCCCCGGCTTCGCACGGGTGCTTTCCGATGGATTTTCAAAATTTTTATTTTATTGAGTCTTTGTCCGGAAGGAGAATTAGCTAAATCGATCGATCCGTAAACTACGTAAAAATGACACTTCTTAACTAAATTCACGAGGCTTTAGTTTATTTTTGAAAAAATAAACCAAATCTCTATCAATTTCAGCTCATTGCTGCTCGTGTTTTTGCTAAATCAACTTCTTTTTTCTAAATAAAACACAAATTACTTACGTATTTTTGTATCGCGTGGTGATTATAATATTGAAAAAAGCTGAAATTACCATTTATTATTTGGAATTTCACAAAGGCTTTGTGTTTTTTAAATGAAATTTAAATACAAAGCAACCATTTCCTAATAATCATTCCACAGAAAAAAAAACAACCTTTTTCGTTTTGTTCCTTCAATAAAACGGCACTCTTTATTGACACACTCAATAAATGGGGTTCAATTTAATTTATCTCAAGTTTAGTTAAAATGACTTGACCCAAACTGTGTAGCAACATTTACCCTTTTACCCTTGTTTTGAATTACTTGGGGCCTTACAGAATGGCTCTTAACGAGAAGGCTCAAATGACCAACCGATGACGGCGGTGGCCGCGCAAATCTGTTTTTGATTTCGAAATGTAATTAAGATTACAAGGGTTAATGGATTTACAAATACAGCACAGCTATTGATTGTTGGCTTTATTTCCGAATACGAAAACATTGGTGAAGGAAAAATTTTAAAAATGTTTTTGTTTCAGAAATGGTTGAGGTTTGTATCGCCAATCCGATTATATATTCTGACATTTTGTTTGATAAATTGCAATAATTAGGAAGATATTTAAAGAGAAAAGGCGTTTTGCCATTTTCCTTATATTTTTCCTTATTTTTCTTATTTGGAGTGAATATTGAAAAAACAATATGATGTAAAAAATACTTAGTTATGTTATTTCAATAGCTTCGACTAAGAATAGGAACCCATGTGCACAACCTGTAAATTTCCCTGGGACTGTTGAAGGTGTAATTTGTCATTGTAGGGACCTACTCAATATTAATTGAATGGACACGAAAGTAAAGAACACTAGGTTCTGTAAATATGATGATGATTGTTTCTGTCTTTCATAGTTGTTGCGTCATTATTAGAGTAGTCTGTCTAGACACGACTTTATTATTTATCAAGGGCACGAATAAGACTACCTCGCATTTATTTTATCACAAATATAATACTTGTCATATCTGCTTATATTCAATGTAACTCTTTGTTTACCAAAAATCTGAAAAGCGGTCATTGTACTTATCATTATGATCGGAAATCGCGAAAAAAAAATCCGCTGATCCATTACACAGTATTTTTTTGCGTGTAAAAATAAATGACATACTTAAAGCCGACTTTAAGCACAGTTTTCGAAACGTTTTTTATCGAATTTGATAACAATATTTAATATGATGAGAAATGCACTTAATATCGTAAAAATTGTAATTTATACTCGTAGTAGCTAAACAGCGTCGGGGGTGCGAAATAAACTTGTGTTAGGAATAAACTTGGCTAGCAACAGCCTGTTTATCTGTTCCTCAACTTTCCTAACATGCTTTGGTACATTTTGAAAGTGTTCTCGTGTTCCGCTCAAATGTGACGAGATGTGGTTTTGAAAGAAAACAAGTGGGTGCAAACTTTTCTTATTATTTATATTGTTTGTGGCAGTTTAGTTCAACAGAATAAATATTTTTCTTTGTTCCTTTTATTCCTGGTAAAATGTGGGTGTATTTTGGGTACACCTCTGCTTTAACTTTCGGAGAAAATAGACGCGATGTTACGTTATTTATTATTTATTCTTAGCAATGAATACAATTACTGTTATCGCAAAACCCAAAAAAAAAAATGCTGCGAATATATTTTTTATTCGTATAGAATTTGCGTAGCTGTATTTTAGGTTGCAAAATATAATTATACTGGTCTATTATTGTCTCACTGCAGGACAGAAGCATCTTCTCATACAGAGAAGGCTCGAGCATTGATCATCAAACTTGCTCAAGGCGAATCGGCTATGTCAGACTTACATTAATTTAAAGTCTAGGTTATCTTACGATGTTTTCCTACACCGATATCAATAACCTCTAAATTAAACTTAAAAATTGAAAAACTTAGTCAGTATTGGCCAGGTATTGAACTCAACTTCATGCATGAGACGCGAGCGACTTTACCAAAGGGCCATCACAACATTCGACGGTGATTAAATCTTATCAAGCCATATCAGCACTGCGGTGGATACTAACAATCACAAGGGAGTATTATCGTAACAGTAACCGTTGGTAAGCTCTAAGCCTGCAGTTTGGTGTTATCTAAAGTTAGGTTTGTTACTCTGTTATACTGATCATTTTGATCTCTTTTACCAGTAGACAGTCTGGTCAGTTTGGTGCTGAGACAGAAGTGCCACATGTCTGTTTGTTTTACCGCCCCGTTGGTCTCGTGGTTGCAAGTACAATTGCTGAGCCGGGCCTGAGTAAGAGTCCTAGGCTGAAGTAGCTTTCTTAGTAGCAGTCTGAAATTTGGAAGTTAGTGGTGTCACGCCCATGCGCCGTAAAAAGCACGTAAAGCTGTTGGTCATGCGCTTGATTTCTCCATGGTCGTGTCGGATTACCGTCCCATTGTTATCATTACAATAGGGTATATACCATTATTACACGACCTGCTTACATAGCTAGTCTCCATTGCGACTGACCGCCGTGACCAGAATCCGATAAGAATAATATTATTATGTTCTTCCCGCGACTTCTTCCGCGTCTAAATTCCAAACCGTACATTTTGCAGGGATAAAAAGTAGCCTATGTGCTATTTCAAACTATAATCTACCTAACTCTGCGCCAAATTTCATCTAGATCCGTTTAGAGGTTCTGGGGTGATTGAGTAACAAACATCTATGCATCCAAACTTTCGCATTTATAAGATTTTCGTATATGTACGAAAATATGATCACATCTATGAATGCATCTAAATTGATCTTAAAATAGCTACATCATACGGATTTGGTACATTGTGACCCTTCACTATAACTGTTCGTGATGGTATCAATTTTGTTGCGTAAACCGAGCCTCGCCGAGACAATTTAGCCAATAGGCGTTTAGCAAATTGCCCGGGACGTTGAACAAATCTCTGTTATTGGAGCTGGCACTACAGGACCATGTTTTATTCGTTGCTAGAGTAATGGAGAATACGTGTAGTCGAAATTTGGGATTATTTTTGTGTTACCATTATTTATCTACCTGTAGTTTATGTAATATTCGTCAGTCATACTATTTTTTTTGGGACAAGCCCGCTACACTGTTCCTGACCACTACACCTCCAAAAAGCCACTGATGACTGATGTCAAAGATGTCATGTCATTCCATGATAAACTTGGAAAGTGATTTTAAAGTATTTGGATTTACAAGAAAAAAATGTTTATTGTTAGTCTTGTGTTTTTTAATAAAATGACATCAACCGTTGCCTAACTAGATTTCAACAGAAATAACATTAACGCTAGTAAAGTATCGGCGAGTGTTTGATATTTCTATAAGTTTTATGTTCTCCAACTACTAAATCTTTCCGCCTTTAATAATTCCATCTCCAAATCTAATTAAGATCCGGAATGTTTACAGCTTTATCTCTCGACCAATGTTTTTCCAATGCCACGAGATGTTTCACTAACCGCCCGTTTGTTTACTAAAGTGTGAATTAAAAAGTAAATCGTACTGGATTTGTAACTGGGACATGTTACAACTCTTCGCCGTGTTTACTCTGGGTGCAAACATTTGCATCGGTTCGGCTATGATGAAAGGGTGGGCCGCAGACAAACCGTTACTTCGAAACGTCTCGATGTCCGTCACTTGCCGTCTATCCACGGAGGATTTCATTTTGTGATGGTAAACAGCAGTGTATGTAAACAAATAGGGTCAGGGCTTTGGACCGCCGCCAGTTACACGTGCTGGTATGAATGTCAAACTTCTTACATCGTTTGTTCAGGAAATGTCTGAAAAAATATCTTTGTTTTTCTACAATGTAGATATGATGTCGTGAATCTTTTATCTTTTTTTCGAGGGCTAAATCGTCTAATATACTCCCTTTTTATTTGAGTAATAACTATAACTAAGTATCCTGTTACTCTGCCTTAGGCCGTACACTAGGATCCTCTCTCTCTCTAAATTACGTACGTCTGTCCATTTGTATTATACAAATTCAACAAATCAATTTCAGATGTTTCCGCTGATCACTTATCTATCGTATTCAGCAGAAGTTTGGAAACTAGTCTAAACTAGACCGGAAGCGTTGGAGGCCATGTTCAGTTGCAACTGGAACGCGGCGGTTCTCTCAATTGATATTGTGTGCTCAGTTAACCAGCTTGTTCACTTATCCTTCAGTACTGAATGCAACCAGAAGCTAACTCTTGTAATTACAATTGTTCGTAATCGTTAATGGCAAACATTTAGGCAAATTAGAAGTATCAAATTACACACACATATACACCATCACGCCTGTATTCCACGAAGAGTAAGGCAGAGGTGTATCCATGTACACCCACAGATCGCCGGTATGTTTAGGTCCCATGTAATATGGGGGCGAGCGTATTGCCATTAACCGGGCACAAATCCTAATTTAGAGCTGCTACTGAGAATTTCATAGAAAAACCCAATGACACTTTTTGGTCGTTTGATTGATTTGATTTTTTGATTTCGACCTGGGAATCGAACCCAAGACCTCTAGCGTAGCAATAGCGCTTAGGATCACTAGGCTAAAGAGGCAGTTAATTTACTCTTTTTAAGGAAATTTGACTGTAAACAAAATCATATAAGATGTATTATTCCTAGCCTGAGACCTAAAGTACTAGAAAGGTTTTTCAAAACTTTCAGAACCACTTTCAGAGACCTATATTATTTAACATGAATTGATTTTATTATAAACATGAAGAAATTATGCACTTGTAAACTTCAGGAATAAGATATGTTTGTACCGTTTGCGGAGTTGTGGCTTTTTGATGGACGCGCGTGTTTTGTTTATGTTATATTCGTATGATGCATGGTTCTGCCACTTCCAGGTTTTACGAGGGACACACAAAGAAAGTTTACTATAACTAAACTGAACCTGTAAGAAATTGTTATACTAACCCTAGATTGTAGTACATTGCAGTTTTAAGTTTTATCAGTATAAACAATTGTTGGTTGGCTATTAAAGCTAAATAAATAAATAAACACAATCTCACTTATTTCTGTATTGTAATGCTGTGCTAATTAGTGAACTAAATTGGCTGGCGTAGTGGATGTCACGGGTTCAATTACCGCACGGAGCAAATATTTGTATGGCCTACAGGTAGGTTTCGGGTCTGTTTGTTTGTGTGTGTGTGTGGGAGTTCATATGTTTGTTAACGCAACTACGTCACAGGAGAACTTCCTAGTGTGGGCAAAGTAAAAAAGAATTGGCTTAAAATAAAATGATTCAATCTGTAAATGAATCAGAAATGAAAAGGGATCTAAAGAAAATATAGGTACTAAGAAAAGATGACATTATTTATAGACACTATTATCAAAAATTCTCTAATAAGATTTCAAGCTAAATGGGAAATTGCTTGACAAAAATAAACACAAAAAGCTATTTTAAACAGTTAAATATTTGGCGAAGGAAATTAAACAGATGTACATTGTTAGTGCGGTAATCAATATATCATCGAGATATGATGAAGATGAGCTATTCATCTCTATGAGAATTATGATGTGTTGATTACTGGAAGCAATCATGCGGCTACATATATTATAATGTACTTCAGAAGTGCGTAACAATGAGTCCACAAAAACAGATACCTATCAACGTAGATAAGTATCATGGCTTTATGCTGAGCGTCAGCCTTTTCGCGCGGTAGTGGCGTTTATAGATTATTATTATTGTTATTTTTTATTTGTTTTTAACTTTTTGTGTTGTGCGTCGCTTTCGCAAGAATAAATGATTTTTCTTTCTTTCTTCTTTCTTTAAGTAGGTTACGTTGGCAAAATAAGGCATATATTATTTCAAAATAGTTTTTTTTTTAAATATTGAATTGTTTAATTATGCACTTGTAATTTTATTAATTTTATTTTATATTTGTAATGATTTATACGTTACGTGAATGATGAAGCACACAAAAAAATAAGACTGGCAGAGAGTGACACAGTTACTAACAAATATATTTTTACGGAGTGCAAGTAACAAACAAACAGTCAGTCAGACTTTCGTTTTCATGATATTAATAAGAATTTTGTATTTGACAAACAAGCTTTACAAACTTTCCATAATCTTAGTTCAGTTCCAAAAATACTCTTCTTCGACTTCGAACTGTACGAACTTTTATTTAAATACTTAGTAACATTGCAACGTTGCAAAAATATGCAATGCAACATTTATTTGTATCCACGGGCTATTGCCTACTGCTTCATGCAAGCATGATAAATGACGCATGAGCAGCTAGCAACGATGATATTTATTGCTATTTTTACAACCGAGCAATAAATAAAAAAAGTTACGACTATACGGATCACATAATTTGTTATGTTGCTCCTGTTAGTTAAAACTCCTAAAAACAACATCTATTTTTTAAGGCCTGATCAAGGTCTCTAATAATTTCCTCAATTATCGAATTATTTTGCCACGTAAATAAATGTTGTGCAACATTGGTTCACCAACATGTTTAAATTCTCCTGAAAACATGTTTCTGCCCGCGTTGTATGTAGTAAGTAATGTAGATATGTATGTGCAACATATTTTTACTAATGCTCAAACATATTGATGCAACAGAACTTTGTTGTGTTCTTTTTGTTTACCACGGTTTAGTAGAGGCTTTAAATGTTGTTGAAGCAGATAAACAATAACAAACAAATTCCCTGCGGCTAAGATTTTCTAACGGTTTTATCTAATACTAAGGCTGAATGACGTTTCTTTATTACTTATCCAGAATGATGCGTAGCTTTTTTAGAAGGTAAGATCGCATTATCGCCACGGAGCGCTTACAGGCAAAAATAGTTCAAAGCGTCTGTTTTCAAGAACTAAATTATTTTGCATCACTAAACACAATTTGGTAGTAACATAATTTTGTTTTCAAACCGAAGTTAGTAGGCAATTTAACTTTTTAGGCTACCTTATTCATTACTTTTATTCTTGTGGAAGAAATCATTGTGGATCGTAAAATTATAAGTTAGTATTCTACAACGTTCTAGTACCGTCGTTTCAAGGATTTTATATCAAAATAACTATTCTTTGTTCTAAGTTTTCGTCTATTGTGCCTCTTTCGTGATAACTATATACATTTTACATAAGTACCTTTTTACTTTAATGGCATTTTGTTATAGAGCAATTTCTTAACTTTATTTATTCTTTGAGATAAGATTTAGCTTCATTTACCATTTGTTTTGTGTTCAAAAACAATTCAATGTTTAAATAAGAACAACAAACATAGACTTAAGATTGATTATGATTAGATTTCGGAAATGTTTGTCCTTATTTAGGTAAGCGGAAGAAGCTTACTCTCAGGAGGAACATAGATCTTTGGAAATGTCTTTGACTTCGATGATCGATTAATTACTTTAGATTTACCTCCCTTCTCTTCTCTTTCATAGTATAAAACAAAGTCGCATCCCGACGTCTATCCCTCTGTAAGCTTAGATATTTTGTTCTACGCAACGGATTTTAATGCAGTTTTAAGCAATAGATAGAGTGATTCAAGAGGAAGGTTTATAGGTATAGAATCATCACAATGCCACCAACTCGAGCTTTGCAGTAAATAAATACGTAGGTAACTGAAAATGGGTGACACTGACACCGCGAGGTATAAAGCTACATGATAATACTAAGTGCATGGTAACTATTCATAAACTATAATAATACCAGCCTATTATTGCAGGGCAATAGGTTTGACACAATAAATTAATAATCATCATGTTATTATAATAATAATTATACTCGCAGCTGAATTATTCAAACTTTTCATCGCACAATTTCATAATCAACAACACTATGTATCCACGGACATATTTTAATAACAAAATGGCAACCTTGGTGCAAATTATGTGTAATTTGACGCTGTTCACGTAAATAAACAAATTAATGGCCGGTTGTTTGAGTTAACTGTTTGTGTTCCTGTGTCGCCGGGAAATGACATAATCGTTGGGTGATGAGAGGATAATGAGATTAGGTGTCCTGCGTAATTGTGATGTATTGTTATATACAGTTTTAGTTGTGTGAGTGGCTATATTACGGTCTCATAAAAGTTTTTTTTTTAATCTTTAGTTTAAGGGACTTTTGAACACAGTTCACGTCAGCCCCATCATAAACTAATCTTAAATATACCAACAACAAAAACAATGCCTTAAATATTAACTAATGTATAAATCATTTTAGCCTCACGAGACATAGGCCGAGCCAGAAAATGATAAAAAATGCCTAAGTCTAACCTATTTATATTTAATTCTCTTATAATAATATTTCTCTCGTATTTTTTCGTATCGTATTACCCATTACCGGGTTGTGGAGGTCTGATAGGCAGTCGCTCCATGTAAAATACTGATATTCAGCTGCATCCGGTTCGACTGGAAGCCGACCCCAACATAGTTGGGAAAAGGCTAGGCAGATGATGATGATGATAATAATATTTCTCTCAGATTCGTTCCTGGCGCACTCCACCAAACATAAAGGTTAAGAACAGCAATAAAATGAACGACTAATTTGCAAAAAAAAAAACTTTTATTTTTTATAACATACAACACGAAACAGCATGGTTTGTGTAGTGGCTGAGTGATTGGCTGCTGCGCTGATTGTCGCGGGATCGATTCCCGCTCTAAACAAATATTTGCCTGCAGATAGTGGTTCTGGGTCTGGCGGGGTGTAGGTATGTGAGTTTATACATATGTTTGTTAACGAATGATATTTTTGTTAATGGTTAAATCCAAGTGTGTTCTTTTTAAATAACCGAATCAGATTCTATTAAATTGGGCTTATTTCGTATAATTTCCTGCATAAGTTTTAACCTAACCTAAAGGCAAAAAATAAAACCATTCATCATTAAAATCCGCCACATGTGAGAATATCTGCGAAACTACATTAAATTTACGAAGAGTAATCATTTACATTCGTAGTACCTGCGTACGTTGGTTACAGCTACCAACAGTTTTCGTATAAATCTTTCCGCACCCACTCTATTAAGGCAATCTATTTCAAACTTTATAAATGCGGGAATAGGCACTAGTTTTATTAGATACTTGTGGTAGAGCTCAAAAGTTATGATTAACTTTAATGTCAAGGGTTTTACAAGATTCTCTAAGAATAGATTAAATAGTCCTGTCTCCATCCGCGAATAGATTGTATAGCGATATTTATAGCACATAATATGAAGATACAACTAAAATAACCTCCTTTTTTTGAAGTCGGTTAAAAATTAAACAAGATGGTAGGTATCTTGAAAAATTACTGTTTAGGTACACTGGGCGATTACCTACACTTTATCATGCTCCTATAATATACTTATTATGTAAAAATCTTGGCGCAAGTGATTAAAATTACATCAAACTTTTAATTCCCATCACCTAGTGATTGATTATTTATTTTTTATTTTATTCTCATCATCATATCAGCCTATAGCCATCCTCTGCTGAACGTAGGCCTCTATTAATTCATCCTCTTTCAATATAGTAATTAAAATAAATGTAAACTAGCAAATAAACGTCGTTTTGTTAATTTTATAATTACGCGGATCCATTCTATCCTCCTTTAAAAAACAAATAAAAAAGAATGCCTGAAATATTTACATACTTATCTCATAAATTCAAAAGTAACTCTGTGTTACGCTTACATGACTAAAGCATTGAACCGATTTTGATAAAAAATCCGTGGTAAGTTTGAACCCCAAGAAAGGACATAGACTATCTTTTATTTCGCGACTTCGTCTGCGTCCACGATAACCGACATTTACGCGAACGAAATTGCGGGCTTTAGTGAAACAATAAATCCCCAGGTGTATAAATGAAAGCAAACACATAAACAACACCAGCTCAATGAAGCATTGCCGGAGTTAAGCCGAAAGCCAATAAACAGTTCAGAATTCTACAATTCTTCAGCTGCGTTCCAATGTTTGTATAAGTTTTACTAAGCTTATTCTAAATCCGACGTTTGAGATATTTATAACAAGGAAGTGATCTTACGGGCCAAATGAAAATCAAATATCACGACTGTATTTCTTGGTAGAATAGGCAGAGGTAGGCAATTACTATCTATAGTTTCAACACGAATGTGACCGTTTCATTATCTGCTTAACCTTTTCCCAACTGTCAAAGATCTACGAATGACAGCCGGGACCAACAGCTTTACGCGCTTTCCGAGCCACGGGGGTATCACACCACCAACTTCTAAACTCCGGGCTGTTAATGAGAAATCCAGAATGGAAAAACCCATTAACACATATTGCCCGACCTGGGAATCGAACCCGGGACCCCACGCTCACCAGTCGCGCTTGCGACCACGAGACCAACAGGGCAGTTATGTACCCGTTCGTAATATTAAATCGATTTTAAAAGAGTGTTCATAGAGCTTTTTTCTTGTTCTTCTTCACCTATTGTTTGGAAAAACAGCTTTAACTGACTGACTGATTCCATGACAGTCATACATAAATGGTTTGTTATTACTCCGCGTTGTGATTTTGAAGTGCAGAACTTCAAAACCACAACGACAGAATAAATAATAAACAACTTCGGTCAGTTAAGGATTCGGTAAAAAGGCAGTAGTTACTCCCAGTGAAAATACTACGGTTTTTTGAGGTCAGCTTGAGGATTCACCCCGAGAAAGAGGAATAAACCCTGACCAAGCAAGCGTGTTAAACTAAGCTTGACAACAATGCATTAGTTTTCAGACAGGATTAATCCAGTCTAGGTACAATATCACTAAAGTGGGTACCTACTTTAAATAAATTAGTTTCCTTAGCAGCTGAAAGAAAATTAATTTACTAGATTATGTAAATAGGCTTGGTCTAGATTAATAAAAATTACGTTGTTATTGCTGGGCGTGTGGGCTTGTATTGAAAATGGTAACTTAATTAGCTTTATTGTCTTAATAAAATATAAAGAAAGAAGTAAATTGTTTTGCCTACTTCCTCTCGATTAAGTGCGCCTTAGGAATCACGGAAGCATAATATTCGCCAGCTTAAAATTAGGATCGCTTAAACTCTTCCTAACTCTCTAAATAAATTAACACTGCGATTCTAAATTCAAAGTCTCTTTCGAAAATGTTAAAGATAACGTGAATCAAAGCGATATTATTCCATAGTGTTAATTATTAGCCAAGTTTCACTGAAACTCTGATTAAACAAAACATGAGCTCAGTGAAGAGCAATCGTAACAAAAAAGTCATTCATAATGAGAAAAAAACAAACCCTTGACTTGTTGCTGACGTCAGTATTTTAGTACCTATTTTAATTTACATGGCTACTCGTTTATCCGGCATAATGTCGCAAATTATTAGGAAAAACAGTCGTACAACATTGTTTCAGCAAAATGTTTTTGGGCTACTAAATGTTGATACAACATGCAATATAAAAAAAAAACATCTAACAGCAAGAAATGTTGTGTAATTGTTGAAAAACATTGTTTTAAATGTATTATAAAGAAAAGAAAAGAAGCTATGTGTTATTCTTTTTGCCTAGTAGTTAAGATTAATAATTAAAATGAATGATAGACTCGCATTTAACTATAACCTCACTGATCATGTAATTGTGTTGACATTTTTAGTGTTTATAATTCTGTAATATTAAACAGCATCACGGGCCATCTGTCAGGAAACTTGCGTCCCAAATTGTATACAAAATGGCGATTGCGCCACGCCATTTATCCCTTTACCTACTAGAGTTAAACTAAACAAGTGCTCCCGTACCTATATATTTTGTTTGCTTCTTCCCATATAAATTCCGATGAACGTTCATAATACACCCACTTCTGCCGTCAGGTTTTGGCAACAATGAGCTATTGGCTTTAATAATAAAATAGTGTTGTGAGCTTTGTTAGTTGAAAACATCACTATCGTAGGTATTGGATCACAAAATAAACTGACGTGTATTGTGAAGCTAGTCAAGTTTGCTATCCTTATTTTTGAAATCTTATTTTCTTAAGATGAAACTTCAATGCTTGAAGTCCGACATTGTTCTACCTGTTACATTTGACTGACGTAGATGTACTAAGTGCTCGTTGTTTTGTTTTGTTATTCGTTAACAATGGAAACATTATTAAAACCCTTTTAGGTTTTAGAAGGGTTCATTAGAGCCGTAAAGTACTTACCTATCTATTTGCCGTAGGTATTTCAACTTCGATTTTTCAGAGAATAAACCTAACCTATTCATTAATTATAGCAGCCTTTTAGTGTCCCACTGCAGGAAAAAGGCCTTTTTTAATACAAAGACAGCATTAAGAGGATGAAAACATTGTCATCCTCACAATGTTTTTTTCCAAGGTAAACTTAGACACTACTTTAGAAATAGTCACATTGATGCCCGTGCTCGAATCTACAACATCGTGCCCAAGAGCTTATCCTTAACCTCTGGGACATCACGAAATCATCGACCATCGTTTTATTTGATTACTCACTCATATTTTTACAGTCTGTATTGCTACGCAAAATACTTTCTTTGCGTTCGCTATAAACATTGGAATTCGTTTTAAAAATAGTATACGAATACGTTTGATGTTATTCATTAAAATAGGTATAACTAATCTGTGACTCTACTCACTTCACCGAGGAAGATTTTTATAGAATAACACTGCTGGTAGGTAGATACTGTTATCACTTTACAAGTGATTGAGGTACCGGGTGGATCAATTCACAAGATTGAAACACTATACAATACAAGATTGACCACAGGAAGACACTGGATGCAAGCCGCTTCCAACCGGTCCTATTCGAAATCTATAACGAAAGGCCTATGTCCAGCAGTGAACGTCCTGGGGCTGATGTAATTATGATGATATTGAATTAATACATAATTATATCTAGCCTATCCTCGACTTCATCCGCGTACTATTGTCATCCGCTTCATGTTATTGCTCCGATTCCCTATGTCGTAGCGTGATGTTATACGTATAGCCTATCATGAATCTGGCTATCATAAACAAAAATATTTTTTGTAAACCGACTGGTAGTTCCAGGGATAGCGCGTTTGAACAACCAAACAAAAATACTTTTTTTTATAGTAGCCCTCCCCCTTATCAGCCCTCGTGGCGGACTGCCAAGACTTTCTTATTCAAAGCAGCGTTTATCTCGTATGTAGTAATATTCATAAAATAAGGCTGTATACGTTTGATGCAGCTCGAGTCTCTACAGCACTGACTACATTAAGCAAGTAATTGAGAGACGAAAGCAGTGGCATAGATACAGCAATGTTCGCGTCACTACGCTTGAGCTAACTTGTTCTCGTACAACTCAATTTCCGCAGTAATAAACATGGAGAATTTTAACACATTATTTAGTCCCAGCACGGAGTTTAGGTCAAATAAAAAAAGGTATGTGCGCGCTAATACATTACAATGAAACCCTAGACCGTTGTCACCAAAACAATAGGTGTGCCAACACGTAGATACGCCCCAAAGGTAGTAAAAACATAATCTAACAGTACATTATTTCCCGAATCCAGGCGAAGCATCTTGAATTCTAATCTACGTTGGGATTTAGACTCTAATGTTCGCCCTTGTGGTTGGTCTGAACAATTCGTAGATTAGACGTGTGAATAGAGTTCACATTACGATCCTGAATATCGATTAAGTCTTGATGGAAGGTTCCCTCACTTAGGTAATTGATACCTCTCTGGATACTATTGGATCTCCGTGGGTATTTGTATTTACCTAATCGTTTAGTATCTCTACTGGTATGATTGTTGTTTGTTTAGGCTACCACACGTTATCAGCTCTTCCGTCAGTCGTCATCAAGGCTTTCTGTGTGTAGATTTAAGACCTTAAGGTCTAAAATCGGTTGGCTGTCAGGGTTGCGGAATTTGTTCGAAAGAGTTACCGCGGCCCTGAAACGTAGGTAAAGGGTCATAAAATGACTTCCTATCCTTAAAAAAGAGGTCTAAAATTGGTGGATGGTTTGCCCCATACAAAAGTAGCCTAGTCGTTTAAGTATATTGGTCAATAAGTAATTAAACCTAAACTTAAAAAAAAATTAGAAGCCGTTCCGCAGGTTTGTGTGTATTTAGTTTAGTTAAGATTGGTACCCACATAAATTCGTTTTATCATTAAGTTTTCTTAGTCTTGATTATTCAGAAATACAGTCTCAACCTGAAATTTATTACACGTACTCGGTGTTACCTAAGCAATGTATTGTCTGTATTCTGTTTTGCGCTCCTTAAACTGATAAAGTAGATAGGATAAGGGTACTAATATCTATGCTTATGTTGAGTCAGTTTCCCGTCAAAGAACTTCAAATTGATAATTAATTTAAATTACTATACGAGTTTTTTATGTATCCAGTTTCGAGATTAAATTACTTTAGTGTATGTGTACTTCCGCCAAAACTAAAGCAGGCTCTCAAGTTCAGTTCAGCCTCACCGTGTTTGGTAGGCTTTATATTATTTCTAGACAATTTTCTTTTTCATTCATAGTATCGTTTACTATTGTTTGTCTGGGTTATACGTACATTGCGAACGTGACTGCCTATTGAAAAGAATTTCGAAAATGTAATATGTAGTAGGTTACATTGACACTTGTATGCGATTACGTTATGAGAATTCTATTTTCGTTTGTAATATTTCTTTGTGATATAAGTAGAAATATATTCGTGGATAGGAAGCATTGTAAAAAGTTTTATTAACATATATCCAGCAGTGAAGCAATGGAGTTTATATAATTATGCATGATAAATAGCATTAAGGGTTGTCCCACTAGAGCGATTTATAAAGGGTTAAGAGTTTTGCGCTTTGCTTATTTATTTTACAGTTATCATATATTCTAAAAACGCAAGGTCATAACTACTTGACCTTTGAATCTTTTTGGCAGGTAGGTTGTTTATGGGTAAGAGATGTCTTTGACTTCCAGGCGGAGGAAGTCGTGGGGAAAAATTGATAATTTATAATCATACATTCATTTAGGAACACACAAATTATAATATATTAATATTTGACTTCTACGCGAACAAAGCTGCGGACAGAAACTAGTTGTATACATATAAGCAAGTAACCTCAACCAACAGAAACATTGGTAAAATAAAAGATTAATCACGTTCACAAAATCTTTCCAACCGTTTGTAACCAAATCTCCGTGAAAATCATTGAGAAGTTATGACAAACGGTAGTTCCTTAATGATGGAACGGAACAGTAACTTTTAGCCCGACTAAATGAAGTGTATGGGCGTGGGTGGAGTTGATCGATATGCCATTAATCATGTCCACGACATGGGACATATCAGCTATTGACCTAATATTATATACCATCACTGGGAAAATTGTTGCGGCCTTCGCAGTTTCTGAAAGGTTATGCGATGAAAATGTGAACCTCTTTTGCTGAAAGGCTGTATGAGCCTTTCGTCATGATCTTTAGAACGCTTTCTTCTACGAATCTTAATTTGAAATTCAAATTTGCAATTCTTTTTATGTTCTAAATAAGGGCCTTGATTAAAAACAATTTTATTTTAACGCTTCTAGGAAAATCTTTTCGATGAATTCTCCGTAAGTAGTAAAAACAACACACCAATTGTTGAGATAGTAAGAAAAATATAAAAAATATTTTTTTTAGCTTACAATCCTAATTATGAGTAATATTCTGGGACGATAAATTCAAAATAATTTTTCTTAGCTCCATAAACCCTATTAATATATTAATTGTATGACGATTTAAGAGATATTTTTGATGCCCTGGGCATGCACCCTTTTTTACATACATGTAATACATAACATACACTAATACAATTTAAGCTTCCTTTATACTTTATTATTTATTCATATCAAATAACGACGATTTCTCTACAAAGACACCTACGATCTACCTTTACAACATTTACACTTCAAACAAAAAGAAGGTAAAAGTTATTAAAATTCCAATTAAAAATAAATGTAGCACTTAAAGTCTGCTAGAACTACCGACACGAGTGACGCTGATGCACTTAGCTTGGCGCAACTTAACGCCCACTTTCACCAAGGTAAGCACAAAGTTTCAGAGAAAACTTAGAGCTATCACAAGCTAAATAAAGCTACTATAAAAGTAACAGTAAGAACAGTTTAGTTGTAAAAGAAGCTCTTCTATCGTAGATAGTTTAAAGTTATCAAAGTGGCAACTAAGAAGCTGTTTCTATAGCTTAAGGGAATTTAAGGAACTTAAAAAATAATAAATCTCAGTAGCAGCTCGGAGTTTGGATTTGTGCCCGGTTAATGGCAATAGGCTCGCCCCCTATTACATGGGACCTAAATATACCGGCGAACTGTGGGTGTACATTGGTACACCTCTGCCTAACCCTTCGGGGAATACAGGCGTGATGGTATATATATATATTTTTTTTAATAATGTTAGGCAGAATACAGTAACTTTTAGCATGTAAGATCTTACCTTTGTAAATAATGTGTTTTCTCATAGTCCGATGGAACGACAATCCGACAGAAATAGGGAAAGGCATCGGTTTTACGTACTTTCTGAGGTACATTGATAATACAACACCAACTTCCAGACTACGACCTACTACTACGAAATATCTAATGGCAAAACACTTTGCCCGACTTGGACATCGAACACAGGATCGCTCAGAAGTCCGACTTACAGCAATTACGTAGATGTTATTGCAATTATAGCCACCTGTTGACTTTTTAGTCTAAGTCTGTAAGATGGAAACGCATCCTACAACTGTGACGTCACCAAGTAGTCATGTTTAACCAAAATATGCTCTTTCCCCAGTGAAATATGTACGTTTAAAAAAAAAAACATTTGTGGCATACAAACAAAAATTGATCTTACAAAGGTTCCGGGAACCCTAAACACTAAAGACGCAATAGGCACTGAAAGCCACACTCATGTAATCAGCACGCACTTTGGAAACTGAGCCAGTATTTACAGACCATAACGTTATTGGCTGTATGCGCGTTATGTTTGCCACAATATGGCCGGTGTGAAAAAGAATATGGTTGACGTCATGCCTCCAAACTGAAGGTCGCTAACCTACCCTAGTGACGTGTGGACATGTTATATGGTTTATTATTACTAAATTATCTGTTCAGAGGCATTTTAAAGCTAAGAATTCCTATTTTACTATTTAAAACGTTCACAGTCTAGTCGCAATCTCATCTCACTCGCAGTCAATGTCAAAAAAATGTAAATAACTAAGATTAGATTGCGATCGTTCCTAAAAGAGAGTAGAATTGCCTTCTGGCTTTTCAATCTTGATAGAAACGGTGGCATTGATACCAACCGAGAAAACCGCTTAGTTACCCAAATCATGAAACTATTGATGAATGTCTGTAACAACTCAAGAATGAATAAAATTATGTTTTAATCTCTAGTCCAAATAAAACTTCTTTATTCAACGAATATTATTCTAAGATCACCGAGATCGTTCAATACATATTTTTATAGCGGTGTTTAGTCAGAAGTAATGAAATATCAAAATATTTAAGATACGCATACCTATTTTCATAAAAGAAAAATATACTCTGTATGTATTAAAACATCAAATCGTTGCTAGAAGATATAAACGAAAACAATAGCGGAACATCTCAGTTTCATATTGAAATGAGTACAAAGGAATATGTAATGGCCATATTACACGGTTCACGTAATATGCCTTTCAATTTAGATGAAGCAACTAAATTAAATCTAGTAAACATAAAATCGAACCACTCACTCAACGTACACGTGTCTTTAATTTCCGTGCCTTTCAACCAAAGTGAATCAATTTGGTTGAACCGTCTAAAATTGCCGCAAGACAGACATGTCAGAATTGAATACCGCACACCTTTGAATACGATAAAAAGCAGAGCACAGCTTTTTCATCGTATCGACGTTCAAATGTGATACGTTAGGAAACAATCGATGTTTCCACAGGGGAATCGTTTGATGTATATTTGTAATGAACATGTAAAATTGTGAATATAATGGTTTATGTCAATCAGATCTCTTTGCGAACGCCGGAGGTGACGACACGTCGCGTCTGAACACGAAGTTTATTTAACATACAGTTGATTCTTGCGATCGACACAACACAATAAGCAATGGCGTCTGTTTAATTTTTGTTCGCATGTTGTTTCTTTAGTGTGTAAGAACCACAAATAATATTGGTCAGACAACAATGTTTTAACTTGCAGTCAATAATTTGAAAGACACATTTTGTGTGTTGATGTTTGAAGTAGTTACCTACCTCGTTTTGCAAGACAAGTAAGTTCTTAAAGAAAGTACAGGCTACAGAAAAGGCCATAAAACAAATGCAAAACATACACAGAAATATTGTCGCCTGTCTAATAAAAGAGTAATATCGTTTTATTTCCCGATTGATGGCTAGTTAATAGCCATTATAGAAGATGATATCGTTTGTATATTCAACAGTGTCCCGGAATACCAAGTGTATTTTCCAAAAAAAATATTGTGTCTGTTTTGTGTATATTGTCTTGTCAAGTGTTATTGGGTTTTTCTCGGAGTTAGGATTTGTGCCCGGTTAATGGCAATAGGTTCGCCCCCTATTAAATGGGACTTAAACATACTGCCGAACTGTGGGTGTACATTAGTACGCCCCTGCCTAACCCTTCGGAGAGTACAGGCGTAATAGTATGTATGTATTTGTCTTTGTCTTTTGCTGCGTTTGCGGATGTAAAATTTTGATTACCCTTTAAAAGTTTATCGAGAACTTTGAAACCCGCAGGTTTATTTTGTTTTCAAAATGTTTGATTCTGATAACACTGTCAAAATAGGTTTAGAAAGAACAATTTACATAAGAACATCGTTTAGCCTAATTGGCGGTGTATAAATTCTACTACTTGATGTGTGAATTTTCTAATAAATATCATTGCAAATGACTCTAGCTCAGTAGTAACATGCAATACATATGGTTGACCTCGAAAAAAAAACGAATTCTAACTTTGTTAGTTTAGTTACGAAATTGTAAAAGTTCTATTAATAAACGTATACAAAGTAGTACATTGGCAGTTCTCTGAATTTTAATACGTATGTCTAAATTATTTTTCTTCACGTAAAGCGGATGTCATGTTTATGCCATTTAACGGTAATCATTCAGATTTTTATTAATCGGATTGTATTGGAAATGTAAATTACGGGACAAAAACGGGTGCCAATTAAAAAAAAAAAAATCTCACATAGGTAATAATTTGCGTATCAATTGGACACCAATAGGTAATTAATTTTTTATCATTATATCAATGCATGAAAATGGAACTGTTACACTAACAAAACGTTATTCGTCTAATAGTTGTGTGGCCTAGTGAAATGTTTGACAAATGATAAACGTCCCAAACGTTTTATGTCATTATAATAATCTGCTTAACAATAATTCTGCCAATTTTTTATAAAAATATTTTTTTTATTTTTAAACCTTGTCATACAAAAAATTGCTAAACGTTAGTTGTCAAAGTGAAATATCGGCGAAACGTTGGTTGACAAGTGAAAATCTGGCAAACAGTTTTCGGCGAAAAGGCAGAGATCCGCAGGATATCTACTATAACTACCTGTATAAAAATAGATTCCGATCTACACAGAGTAGGTTAAGCTGTATCTCTACGGTACAGTACAGGCAGTCAGGTGTTTGAAATTCTTAGTACCGGATCATAATATCAATATTTCTGTCACGAACTTTCTAGAAAATGCTAATATTTTATATTGAGGTATTAAGTCAGTCCATACGCTAAAGCCCAGCTAAAGAAAGCTATACAAGGTGCTTTTACTGTCCTTAACCCAATTTATTTGGGGTTGTCACAGTACTTTTTTTTTCGTCTCCATGCGTCTATTTGCCGTCATTTCTGAGTTTGCTTCCGCCCTAGCTATATCATCTTACAAAAATCCATTAATTTTCCTTATTTGGCTCTTAATAATATTAAGTCACATGATGTAAGTAGTCAAAGGATGCTGTCACGTCATTTCATGTGTCTACTAAGTATATTCTGATTTATAAAGCACACTTATTTACTTGATATAAAATAACCAAAATATATTATTAATTTAAATATATTTTATAACTGTTTCAAATATTCAAATTGCAATATTTTTTTTACTGTATATGACAGGGCTATTACATTTTCTATTTATTAACACCTATTTATGTAATAAGTTCCATTTGGAATTGGAATAAAGATTTGAGATTTACTTGTTTTCTTGAGATTTGAGCTCCTATTATGCGAAATTGTATAAAACCTGTAGTACAGTTTCGCTTTACTGCACAAACAGCCTTACTGTCACATTAATATTAGTGAAGATGTACCGTGCTATCCTCTCAGAATGTGTATTGGTTTCACGTAAGTGGATAGAATTCCTTTTTCCTCGGCGCCACCGCGACATTCACCGCATTTAAATGTAGAAACCTGACAAGATGAAACACGATTGTTTTTTTAAATGGATTTCCTTGCATTTATACATCTGAAGTGACGGAGAATCTTGTTAAAAAGATGACATTTTTATTTTTATATTTTTCGGATGCTGTTGCCAGATTTTAGTTTTCCTACTTTTGATACCAGCTAATGGTTTTTGGCCTATAAAAACTTGTATACAACCCGATATTAATAATTAAGTATTATTTTTATTGTCAGCGAAGTCTTCTAGCAACCCCTTATAATGCCTTATATATACCCCTTGTATATCCATAAAAAATAGCAATAGTGTGCTAGAAGCGACACGCTGCGCTGTGACTATCAAGATAATCAATTTCTCTTAGACTCGGCTTGCATTGAATGAAATGCATTTGAATTCATTTTGCCGACTTAGTATTTCTCCTACGAACCTATCGATTTTAATTGACGTTTCTGTAAGTAGTAATAAATAGCTTGGAAAAAGTTTATTAATTAAGAACCTTCGTATATTTTATTCATGACATAATTTACTTAATATCGATTAAGAATGGTCTTTGTATGAAGCATGGGTATCGTACGTGCTTAAACAATGAACTTGTCTACCAAATTGTGCTGAAAAACAACATAACATCGTAATATAAATAAACTGAGATCACAGAGACGGCGATTTGACGAATGACCTACGTCATTTCAGCATGGCGGGAATTTTGACAATATATTAAAGGAATGTTATGTAGTTAATGCCCTATATGGTAAGCACATGTAATGTTATGTCAATTATAACGCAACGTGGCAACAAATAAGGTTCAAAATAGCAATACATTTGATCGCAAAACCACCAAAATTACAGTAATTTTGAGATTTTCATTAAATATTTATCTTTGGTGTCCGTGTAAGGGATATTTCCTTAAGAAACCTTCTTAACTACATTATATTACATGCACTCAAGTATATTGCATACCTATGCATACTAGCAGTTTTAATGCTGGGCCTAGTTTTAGGTACCGCCTCTTAAAGTTGACATGATACCTAACTAACCTAATGTTCAAAAAATGGCCCAGCATTGACACCAGTTTCCTTAACTATGTATTTTTCTATCTTTTTTTTTAATAATTTCAGCCTTGCTAAAGTGGCATAGGTCTCAGATCTAGGACCAATAATTAATTTTGTTTATTATTGTATTAGATATCTATCAGTACCTATGTAGGTAACTATTTATGAAGCACAAACACGTGCACACCTACAATCCTTAATTCTCTTGATTTCCCTAGCTCCACTTAAACTTATTCAAAGAAATAATTACAAAACTACACACGACTGCACAAGTATTTTGATAACTGACCACTTTCTTTGAATGGCATCATCTCTTCTCGAGGAAACGACTTCAAATATGAACTCGAACGTTTATTCATAACTAGCTTTTGCCCGCGACTTCGTCCGCGTGGATTAATAGTTTCCGTTCCCGGGGGATTTCCGGGATGAAAACTATCCTATGTCCTTTCTCGGGTCCCAGACTATATCTGTACCAAATTTCATTGAAATCGGTTCAGTGGTTTAGGCGTGAAGAAGAGACAGGCAGACAGGCAGACAGACAGACAGACAGACAGACAGACAGAGTTACTTTCGCATTTATAATATTAGTAAGGATTATGTATGTAAGTCAGTCTTCCTCAATTAACAAGAAAACAACATAATTTCGGTTTTAATTTAAACCTGACGAAGTATGCAAAGGACTTATTAAACCAGCTAATAACGGTGGGAAGGGAACGGCGTAACGAAATGTTTACCATGGATTCGGAACATGATGGTAGACTCCACAGCGATGAAATTTTTAATAAAAATATTAGCTACCTCGTTAGCCTAGTTGTCCTTAGCGCGACTGCTACGCTAAAGGTTTTGGGATTCGACTCCCACGTCAAGCAAAGAGATATTGGGTTTTTCTATGAAATTCTCCGTAGCAGCACGGAGTTACGATTTGTGCCCGGTTAATGGCAATCTCCTCGCCCCCCCTATTACATGGGACCTAAATATACCGGCGAACTGTTGGTGTACATTGGTAGGTACACCTCTGTCTAACCCTTCGGGGAAAACAGGCGTGATAGTATATTATATTATTTTAAAAATGTCGAGAATCTTGTATTGAATCCATGGATAAACTTTTGGTTAAGAAGTCCACCCCGTATTTGAATAATTTACACAAGGTATTCACATTCCTGAATTCAAGGTAGCAATACAACTTCCATTAATACCAGTTAGGTATGTCTGTTATTGAAAGTCCAGGCGGGTCTTATCTCTTGGAAACAATGCGGGAGACGACAGCAAGCATCTGCAAGCGCTTCTGTACCTGCCCCGACAGTTTCGTACAGTCAAGGCCAAAACTATGAGCACAGTGTAGTTCAACAAGGATTTTCATCTAAAAGTTTTGATTTAAATTATGTGGTGTTGTGTATAACCCTAGCTCTTTTTACACAAATATTTTTTACGAGAATTTGAATTTCAGTTTTCTTTTTTTTATAATATTGGTCAATATTTTTGGCCGTAACTGTATCTGCATCAACGGATAACATTCCTTCTAAGAATCAATTCAGCGAGGAATTTTAATATTTATTATTGACACTTGGAAATGTACCTGTAGTTTGTATTTGGAGTCAAATAACGTGACTAATTTTGAAGGGATTTGGTTTGTGTGATTTTGTAGGCTTTTTGAAATAGGTACCTAAATATTTAATATTACCTGCGTTCTAGAACGTGCCTAGGTCTGCGCTACAACAAATATTTAAATATTAAATTGAAGGAAATAGGTAGGTACTTTTACTACACGAAAATGCTTTTTGGGTGTTGTTAAAATATTCATGTAAGAATTTCAGGCTCACTCAAGCTTGTTTGTTATAACTAACTAACTTTGAAAATTAAAAATAAATAATCAATGTTTAATTGTGAACATGAACTTTTTACTCAGATGCTTCATCATCATCGTCACCATATCAGCCGCAAGACGTCCACTGCTGGACATAGGCCTCCCCCATACATTTCTAATAAGACCGGTTGGGAGATGCTCAGATGCTTGAATTTAAATAAATAACACACTGCTCACTTAAATTCAATGCGGGAGATTTTTAGAGCATAGTACCAGTGAAACCATTGTTTCGTCCATTTATTTCAGTATTTCATTTACATCCAGTAAATCAGGTAATGAAATCCGCTGACAGACCTAATTTATATTTTTATTTATTCAGGCTCTCCAACAAAAGTTATTCACAAATCATGACATACAAGTAATGGTCAACAGAAGGTATCATGTTGGAGTTTTCCTTTACTTACAGAAAACTACAGAATGCACAATATAATTAACAACTAGCTAACAAACAACTAGCTAAAACAGGAACAAATATGAAAACATTTTGAAACAAGCAAAAGTCTTAACAATTACTTATATTAAATCTATGTAATGTTATATTTAGAACTTCAATAGGAGACTTTCAAACTAAGTAATACAACCGTTCAACAGACAAACATTAACCAAGTTATAAAAGTTTCCCAAGACAGTAGCTCTTTGAAATCTTACCTGAACTTTACAATTGAATATCCGACAACATGTTCTAATCATGTTCTATTTCCGACAAATTTCTATATCCCCAAGTGTAGCATTGCAAACTTTTACCCGTATAAAGGAGTTTATTCGAACAGTTGTAGTCGCTGCTCAAATAAAACAAGGAAACTTTGAAACCACCCAGATTCTTTGTGATTGCGCACTTTCCTTATCTCTCTAAGAAGATATTATCCCGTTAAACAAAAGGTTTATTAAACTACCCAGTCAGCATCCCAGCATGTTTTTAAGTAACGAACTTTAATCTATTTTTAAAGCGATGTAGAGTTTTTCAGAGAAACTCTGTGAGGGTTTATGAAAAACCCATTAAATATGACAATGTTGTCCGAAATTGGTTTGCACCTGAAGCTTTTACGCTGCCCTATTAATACTCTTAAAAGCCAAATAACAATGTGTATTGGTTCACAGTATTATTATATTATGTTTGAAGTTATGGTAGCAGGGTGTTGCATGATCATCTGTAGAGTGATCCATTTGTGCTAATTGATTCGGGGAACGAACGACAGCGGGGAAGTATCTCATCTAATTGATTGTCTTTATCGATGTTTCGGATCTTGTCATCTCGTGTGAATTGGACGAAAAACTGCGTTGAAGGGTGCGTTGCGTTGAACTGCGGGACTCTGACTTTACGGGTGGGTCAAAAAAAAAAGCTTGTATAATATCCTTGGACGAAAATTACGAACACAGCAAAAAAGAATTTTCTCGAGTTTTGTGCTTAGCAACACATTTAGCCATATAGTTATTTACTCTGATTTAATTAAAGTACAACAGTTAAGGTTGAAACCAATTACGAAAATAAAATACACAATAATTAAAATAGAAGAGAGGAAAATAAAATACAAATTTTAATTTAAAATATAACAAAGTTTAGGTACCTACTCGGTACTAACAAACAAATTACATAAATTACAGTCAAGAGGAAGCAGGGGGGCCAGGGCAACCTATCTTAGATTCGATCGGCTGATTATTGAATAAGAAATACCTACCACTTTCGCACAAACCATTTATTTAGTTTGAAGGCTTTATTTATACCAATAGGTGATCGAATCAGATCGCTAGAGAGTCAAATGGCACCTTGAATCGAATGCTTTGAAGATACATAGTAGGAGTACCTAAAATAGGGGCGTTCAACAATACCGCTCTAATTTACTCCTCAGGGCATCCATGACGTGATAGTATGACCTTAATAAAATTAAGGCAAAGTACCAAGAAATTCCGTTATGACGGAACATAAAATCACATCCTATGATCTAAACAGTCGATTTTATTGGTTTCCAGCATATTCGACATTCTAGAAACGATAAATTAATTTGTTATGTGGTCCCACATAAGGTTGGTCTCATGGTCACAAGAGCGACTGCGGAGCGTTTGATCTTGGGTTTGATTTTCAGGTCGGAAAGGTGATGTTGGGTGTTTCATTTTAAAGTTTGGCACTTGGAGATTGGTTGTGTGAGCAGTGTCTCGAAAAGCACATAATCTCGTTGGTCCTAGTCTTTCCCCGATCGTAGCAGATTGTTGCCCCATAAGACTGTGAGAAAGGAGTTAGTACACTTGTGTTTGCGCACACACTTGTGAACTATAATATTTCCTGCGTCCTTGGGTAGTCTCCATTTGACTTTGGCCACCGTGAATAGAATTCGGTCAGAAGAATTTTATTATTGCTGGAGGCATCCCTGATGACCGTACACGATTACTTCGGGGTCCACGAAACTCACAATCTAAGGGCCCTTAGTAATGTGTAGCCAGCCTAAAAAATGTAATTACACATGACAATATTATCAGGATCTTGAAACTCCGAAACCTCATTTTCCCATTATTGAAGCAGATATTGTAAAAAATTGCGAGCTAAATATTTTGCTTTATAATTAAGTTAATGTAATATTATGTTGTACATTAATCAGAATGACCATTTTAAGGGTTATTCTCTAAGGATAACGGCCCGTATTTAGTCATAATTAAGTAATTACGGGTATGTATCTAAATAAATTGTAATTAGGTTTAAATCAGATACCGGGTAAATAAGGGTTACTTTGGCTCAAAACGGACAAAAATGTTTGACAACGAGTTTTCGACTTTTAAATGACATTATATCTTTATCGATACATTTTTTTTAAATTCGATTCATATTACTTCTTCTGTAACTTTTCAAGAGATGAGAAATTCAAACGTTCTTCCGTTTTTATCCAAAGCTTCCTTACAGATCTAAAGTAACACGCTTAAGTTGCCTAATCTCGTCGCTTCCCGCCGTTTAAGCTACAATTTAAATGTTTTCATCAATAAGTAGATTCAGGAGGAAGGAGTATACCCCTCGTCCTGAATCAACCTATAAAACATTACGTTACGACCAACATGAGTGGAGCAGAAACCAAAGACGTAACTAAATGCGGCTGTATACAAGGTGTTGATTTGCACCCTCTTCAAATTTTAGGAGCTTGTCATAAAAAAATAGAAGAAATCAAATATAATTACGATATCTGGCCAATATTTAATAAATACTTGTTTTTTTAGTTGCAACTAGCAAATAACAGTATTCCAGAATACTGCGGCTATATCAATGAGTTTATAGCGCCTAAACCCTCTGGCTAGCTCGAATATGAAAATCACGTCAAACAAAAAAAAAACAAATTATTTTATTATTGATTCGTGTTAAGAATCGCGAGCATAGTTAACTCCTTGAATTTGACGAGGATGCAAATCAACGCTTTGTATAGCTAATAACAAAAAAATTGTTTAGTTGCTAGGCTAAAGTGGAGTTCATTAGGATAACTCTATTCCCAGTGCACAGCAATAAACGCGATACAGAGATGACTAAAGATTAAACAACCTTATTTTGTAAAACAAATTAAACATCGGTCTGCACATTCAAAGAGTTGTTGCCTTGCCAACTCGCATGGAATAGAAAGTTACTAATGAGTTGCTTCGGCGCCAATTAATTTGAGCGCTCCAGCAAAAAGGACTGGTAACGAAGAGGACAGCTGGGTTTATCAAGTGGTCAGTAATGAGGAAGACAAATAACAGGTGTAAAAACTCACTTAACAAAGCCGTAAGATACATACATATAATTATGTTCCTCCCATAAAGTGATGACTTTTTTGCTCTCGACCTAAGAACCTTTTGGTAACGGAGATATTCAAGGTCAAAGTTTATTTTTGTTTGTACGAAAACAATTTTCTGTTGTTAAAACATTAAATACCTGGGGGAAATCAAAGTTTTCACGTTTTGACTTAGGTCGCGTCCGATAGTTTATTTCAGGCCTAAACCATTGAAGATAGGCCTATGTGAGCAAAGTAGGGGTTACGGCTAGTTAAAAGTACTTCCACCTTTTTTTATTATCGATGGGAAATCATCCAATGACTTCTCCCGCCCTGGGCGAGGCAGATAGGAGTGTCAGACTTTTACTGACTAAAAACCATCCATGTTCCTTCTTGCACCCTTTGCGTTCCGGGGGCGCGGTATCTCTTTCGAAAAACCCGCAGCCCCGGCAGGCATCGGCCCCCCTCCGGTTGGCATCGGCCCTAATTTTCCACCTACGCTAGCTGTAGGAAGTAAGGCACTCTGTAAGTACACCGTGTCTTAATTACATCTTCTACGTGAATCTTTTAAGGTAAAGATGAAAGATAAACAGAGTTGTCGTCATGGCGGTTTTTAAGACGAGGGCCAAAACAATGGCGGTTGACGTCACGTGTTATAATTAAGATGGTTAGAAGTGATAAGATGGCGCGAATCCAGAATTTTTAGGCGTGTAAAAGTTTTTTAATGTTTCGTGCGTGTTTGTGTTGTTCAAGTTATTAGCATAATAAATTGGATTAAAAATCACGAGCAGGCAAGAACCTCATAAAAGCTAAATTCGGACCTACAATTACATTTTACACGTATTAATTTTAATGGAAGAGAACAATTTAATTCTTGCTTCGGAATTAACAGCTTTTAAAAAGTAACTAAGTACAGCCGACTCATTATGGACAATTCATACTGTTCTTTTATTACGATGTTCTTTTTTATTGTTTCAGAGCACAATATTCTTTGTCAATTTTCCGTTTAAAATTATTGTTGATAATAAATTAAAAGGTCAACACACATAGAGTTGAAAAATGTGTGCAGAACATAATGCTACGTAGCATTTATTACCTTGCACGCAATTACGCAATTTTCTGCTCTTTTTCTGTACCCTTTGAGTTCATTATCTATTAATCAATGAAAGCTGCTCTCACCGTGCTGATCGTTAACAATATCAATCATTATAACAGCACAGCTTCGATACAGCAATTAATGTGCCATTTAAGTAAGGACTTTAAATTGTGCGCATTCAAGTATTTTTACAATGTCAAAATAAAAAAGGTGACAGTACGCGGGCGGCGACTTGGCAGCTAACAGTTAGATTTTTCGAGCCGGCTTAATCGCGTAATTTATTTCCAAATCGCTTGAATCTTACGTTCTTCATCACATTACGAACTAAACATGTATTTATAAGCAAGCGTTTATTAAGATTCGCCTTCCCCGTCAAGCGCGTCACGCATAACTTAAGCAAACAATTAACTACTTACAACGTTATCACGCTGTTGTCAAACAGATGATTCTCATTCTGCTATATTAACCGCAAATTATGTAGTGTTTAATACCGAGGTATGTTATACTTTGTTATGTTTACCCAGTACGGTTTAAGTAATTTTGTAGTGTAATTATACACAAGATTCAACCCGTGACTCCTCCTGCGCAGAAGTCTAATATATCATAAAACATAACCCATGACATTTGGCAATAGTGTAGCATACTATCAGTGAAATATTTTTTGTAATCGGACCAGTACTTTCAGAGATACAAACAAATAAGCATTTTTATCTTTATACAATCAAGTTTGAGGTTTCTGTATTTCCCATAAGAATTATAGTTCACTTACTTGAGAAATATTAAACATAGCGTGAAAACAATATTGATAGACGTACAGTGTGGGCCAATAAATATTTCAATTTGACACACTATATTATTTCTATATAGTATAGATATATGATAATGTGAAATATACAGACCAATGACTATTAATAATGATAATACCAGTTTATTATGTTCAACTGCAGGGTTGATTACCACGCTTGCTCAAGGCGGATTGGCGATTCCAGACT
The DNA here is from genome assembly GCA_932526535.1 of Caradrina clavipalpis. Taxonomy (NCBI): domain Eukaryota; kingdom Metazoa; phylum Arthropoda; class Insecta; order Lepidoptera; family Noctuidae; genus Caradrina; species Caradrina clavipalpis. Next base: position 3,467,806 of record OW052096.1, read on the forward strand.
TAGGTATATAATATTAGTCCAGATTTCCTCACGACATTTTCCTTGGCGCGTCATTGATGTCTAAGATAAACTTACAAAGTACATACTCGTAACCTCATGCGTGGGAGCCGGGTGCCCTAATCACTTAGTTCAAATTAACTCCAAGTGTAACTTAAGTTATTAATTTAAACTAAACTGTAATTACCAATGCTGACACTATCGAATAAAAAAAACCTGGTATTAGGACTAACTATGGATTAACACATTAATTGGCCGGGGCTATCGACACGTCTCGGTAGTAAATAAGAATTAATGAAGAAAATTGGCTGTTAACTATTTCGAGTTAACTTCATGCTCAGCAGGAATTCGTTGTAAAATAAAGACACTATGTACAGCTATTTATTTTCTTCATCTGTAATTTATAGAAACACTACGTTTTAGAATTGTATAAGAGCAATTCGAATTGCACATTAAGGTTTTTTCTGTGAAAACAACTAAAGCTAATTATTATGCTTTGAGTTTACAGCAACATGTAGCTTTAAGAAAAGTATGAGCGTTATAATTTACACACAAATGTGTGTCTGTTAAAATCTTAAAATAAAATTGATCTAATTATGTGGTAGAGTTTTGAATCATATTTTCTTCATTAATAGCACATAATATATCTATATTATGTGATATTAATGTTTGCTTCTGCAAACAAGAATAATATAACTAGGATTTTGTAAAAGCTTGACTGAAAAGAGTGTCCTTGGTGTTTCTTGCTCACTCTTCTCTATAGAGACCTACACACGTTTTAGAACGGACAAAAAGGTTCAACTTTTTGACTAACTGAACGGCTCCTTGACATTTCAAAAGTGCTAGTAAATGGTTTAAATAATAGAAATAAATACTCTGCCTTTACTTTGAGTTCAGGGCAAGTGGTACCTTTTAGAATTTTATGAGAGCTATATACACATTAATGTTTTTCTAAAATTAAGCTAATTAACATGCTTTGAGTTTATGTCAAGTGTACGACATGAATGTAGTTTGTACCCACAGTAAATTTCTCAGTAAATTTTCTCGAGACTGTATATTTTACTCAGGGGAACAATTCTAGTAACTTTTAGGAACGTTCGCATTCTAATCTCAGTCTGAATCTACATATCTAACAAGGTTTTGGCATTGATTGTCGCGAGATGATATTGCGAAAAGATTTTTACCTTTTTTAATTAATAGAATTGATCATAAAACTAACATTTATTACATGCCTTCACGCCTGTATTCCCCGAAAAGTTAAGCAGAGGTGTACCCATGTACACCCACAGTCGGTATGTTTAGGTCCCATGTAATAGGGGGCGAGCCTATTGCCCAAACTAAATTGGTTACAAATCCACAAGGAATCATTAAAGTTGCTTTCTTTTTGTGTGCACTAAACCAGTGGTACCTAGTAGTTGTATTTACATTGTAACTTGAAAGTTTTCAACCCTTTATTTGAGATATCTTCAACTGCTAACCCGTAGGCAATTGATTTAATAGTAAAACATGTGTAGGCGTTGTTTTTGTGTTATATAATTAAAATGCGAAATTATTTCAAGCATTTTATCGCTTTATGCGCAAGACAATATGTTTTACAACAATATTTTTTTCAATAAATTTATTCTCATTTAGAATAATTTCATGTTTGGGTTATGATGGGGTGGACATAGTCTTATTTGTGACTGCAAGCCCCCTAAATGAAACAAGATAAAAAAACGATATAATGATAGATTAAAAATATCCTTTTTAAATGCCTTTTTTCACTGCGCCTAATGTTGTATTTTCGTTCGATTCTAAAAGCGATCATTTTCTGGTATACTTGATAGATTGGGCTTTATAGCTGTTTTTATGTCCAAGGATCAATTACAGCCTTGTTAATGTTGTTATTTTTCTTCTTAACGATCTCGTCTCGTGTTACCAGGATGAAATTTAATCGATGTTACGTTATTGTTAAGGGTTTTCTTAACGACTTGCCTAATGGTGTTTAAAAGTAGTTAAAAAACGAACGTTGTAACGATAACCCCGATAATCGAAATAACTGATTAATTTAAGATAAATAAATAAATACCTAAGTAATATAATAAGATTAAAAAAGTGTAAGGAATGGCCGTGGAGGCTTTTACCTAGTAGTGGGACAGTAATGGTAGAAAAAAACTACAGCCTATTAATGTCCCACTGTAAGGCCTCTTCTCGTACAGAACAGGTATGAGTATTGATCACCACGCTTGCTTAAGGCTTGGCAATACCGACTTGTATTGATTAAAAGCCCACGGCGTTAAATAAATATCCAATAATCAAAAATAAATAAACGTCACACAAATTGTGTTTTTCAATTTTCATAAAAAGCTTAGCCAAGCTTGCAGATGACAGTGAAAAATACCGAAAAAGAGATAGGTATGGAAAGCAAGCGCTGCCCTCTGAGTGACGCTAAACCAAACTTTTATCAATTTTTCAGGACTCACGTCAAACCAAGAGGAAATTTATATGAATCCGAATTTTGTAACAGAGCAAGTTCCGAACAAAAGATTTGAGGAATGAGCGAATTTTGTGGCGCATTCCAACTACCCCACGGAGTCGTATCCAAAAGTTGTGCTTGAATACCTCGCTAACATTGAAATGGTAATTCCGAAAAGTCTATAGGTAATGCTTATTTACCAAATAAAGCTTTAAAAGTTTCGGAACGAATAACAAAGGTTTAAAATTTTGATTATTGTAAACAAGAATCAAAGGGCAAGCCGTGTCTAAATATTTGCTTCGTTTCTGGGCGCCTGTCGAACACAAACAATTCAACGCGAATAGAAAATGGGTAAATCGCGACGTACAACTATTTTCGTCAAAGGACGATGCCTAAGATTTTTTCGTACCTTTATTGATATCTAACTTATTATTGCGATTGAATCATGCGAGAAGAATGCCAATTTAATTTCTTTTGACAGAAGCTTTTATTGATGTTATTTGGTAGATATTTATTTATTTGTTCTAAAGATCGAAAAACGGCAATGCGTTTTACTCAGGCTATTCAGTCAAATCTGCAGTTGTCTTTCTCACACACCGAAACTCGCGGTCGCGATAGTTTCTTCTAATACCAAATTTTCAAAAATCCCTCCGTTCGCGTTTCCTCTTAACACAAAAACAAGTATATAAATCAATATAGGTACATTAGTGTCGGTAATGTGATTTTTATTAAGACTTGTTTTCCTACCTGTGGACTAAGCTAGTTTTCTTTACCTTCTTGGCAAGGTGGCCCGATAAGTTTGTACAAATCTAATCTGTACCTCTGAATGACGTAATGGAAATAAATTGGGTCGAGAGTGGTTGTACATATACTTGGGCCCATTTGCGCCAAAAATTTAACTCGGAGACAGTTGCCAGCACGAGGTTTAATTACAAAATTAGAAACATAATCTGTGCCAGCAACCAACTGGGAGTTAAAAGATAACCTTGACTAGCGCATGCGGACCTTAGAATCTTAGTTCAAAATTAACATATAAACATAATAACAGTAGGTAACCGGTGGCACTTGATAAAGAAAAGTATTAGATGTTATAAAACTATGGTACAAACTAAAGATTTTTTTTATAAAGAAGAAGAAACGAATACTTACAGACTTCTATTTTTTATACATTGCTAAAAAAAATGATTTTATTTCCATTATTTCTAATGACCACAAAAATAGGCACTCGAATGCGCAATACTTCGTCGGGGAAGCTCAATTTTATGCCTTCCATAGCAGAGACAATTCATCTTCAGAGACAATGACGCCTTAAATATTATAATTTTTTTTCCATCAGTTTCTGAGGCAAGCCAGCGACGTGGAAAGCTTTTGTTTTAATGCGCCGTTTAAGGCCCTGCCACACACCGAAGCTGGCAACATGCGGTCGCGAGCACAGTCAAATACTGCAGTAGAAATTATTTGATCCACATCAACCCAGGCAGAATACTGTTACAATATCTGAATGCGCCACCGCGTTCGCTCCAGTGTGGCTTGGTCTTTAGACGGAGGCGAATTGTGTAGGTAGGTATGAACCCGACGGAACGTTAGATAGTACAATTATGTCAAACTGACGAGCGACCGCCAACGCCTCTGTCTAAAAATAACTGAGATAATTAATTATAATTACGTTCCCCCTTTAATATAAATAAACAATATAAGTAAACAGTTACACATTAAGGTTAATTATATTGAGATAGCCTGGAATTTTTATCCTTGTAACGATATATTCTTGGTTTATGTTCGCAACTAACTTTTGGCCGCGACTTCATCCGTGTAAATTTTCTTAAAGGATCCTTAAGTTTTAGAAAATTAAATAGGTATAGCCTATTTTACTCACTGATAATGTAGCCCTCTATAGGCGAAAGGTGTTTTCAATCGGTTAATTAGTTTTTGAGTATATACAACAACAAATAAAATTACAAATCAATAACAAAAAAAAAATAGTAGTTTAGATAAAGAAAAAAATGTGCCAGTGCGTTTCCCATTATGATTCAAGATCCCGGGGACCCTGACCTACGTCATCTTAGCATGTATTTTTTGAGAATGGATAATGTATTTAAGAAGGCAATAATATATTTCCTAGATTCATTGTTGGACCCTTTTTGCGGTATTCGTATTTCCCTCACGTAAAGTTCCGACCATTAAAGCGTCTAGCTGAAGTTATGACTCAAGGAACGTATGAGGCAATTATAATAATATGTTGATTTTTAACAATATCCTGCAAAACGTATCTATTTCAAAGCAAGCCGTCAAACTCGAAACTAGTTGAGGAAGATACCTACCTGTTTATGCCTAATAGACAGTGATCGGAAAAAGTAGAGCTAATGAGCCTACAGTTTAAAGATCAGAGACAAAAGTTAAAACCTCCTTACGACAAAAAATTTGATTCGAAATATTTGTTCCAAGTTTGAGTCGTAAGGAGGTCTCCACTTCTTGTCTCTGTTATTTAAACTTAAGGCATATTAGCTCTACTTATTCCGATCACTGCTAATAGCTGATAAAAGGCCTCAGCATTGAATCTAGCATGGCATACTTTGTTACATACTTATTCCTGAATCATTTCTCAAAAAAAATGCCCTGACTATTACGTAGGTAGATCTGTCAGATCTGGGACTTCAATCCATTTCCATTACCTACAGCTTCAATTTTATAGTAGATTTTATACCTCTTTATATGAATTTAATAAAATTCCAAAGATCCATTTCCATATAAATCGGAGAGGTTTAACTTTTATGAGACCTAATATTTAATGATATATTTAAGATTTATTACTTAGGCATCAGTATATCAAGATTCAGGGATCCGCGTGAGTATCTACAGTACTTATAAAAAACATGCTGTTTGACCTTGCCTGCTTGTATAAAGGTCATAAAATATTTATTGGCGTGTACGTAGGTATATAATATTTATAATAAGGCTTAAAGAAATAAACCACACTGGCGGTAAATAAACATTTTCATGGCTCGTTTCGGTCTCCTAAAAAATGTTGTTAGCGGCACACTTACCTAATTTTTTTAATTAAAATATTACAAGTGCCTAGTGTACCTACTTGTGTTTTTTTTGTTGCATTGGTGTTCTATAATATCCAGATTATGTAGTTGATTACACTGTCTGCAAAATAGGTTTAAAATAGAGTTTAATGAACCAAAATAATACTTACGAACAAAAACTTAAAACGATTTGTATTGCTCAGATAAAAGTGTTAAATATTTCAAAATAGGGTTCAAAATACATTTCATTTGTTTTCGAACAATGCTTTTTTTAGCTTTTGAAATAATTTACAGCTTACGATAATGGCTTCTAGTTATTTTTATTTTGACGGGCCTGTTGGTCTAGTGGTTAGTGGCCCTGACTGCTAAGCCGGAGGTCGTGGGTTCGATTCCCACCCAGGACAAACTTTGTGTTATGAGCATGATTGTTTGTTCTGTGTCTGGGTGTGATTTATCTATAATATGTATGTATTTATAAATTATATAAGTATGTAAATCAGTTGTCTGGTTAACATAACACAAGCTCTGCTTAGCTTGGGATCAGATAGCCGTGTGTGAGTTGTCCCAAGATATTTATTTATTTTTAGCAAAAAGTAGAAAGATAACTTTAAAAAACTTTCAAACTTATCTTAGAATCTTTTAAAACCGCAGAAATACGTCAGTAAAGTATATAAAGTCTTATAAAAACGACTTTATTTTATCGGTATTTTATTTATTGGTTGATATCAGTATTCATAAAATTTGAAAACCTCAGGGATATTATTATCGGTACTATTTTCATAGTATCAATAGGGTGGGCGGTACTCCTCGCCATAATACCGACTGTTTCATTCGACGAAAAGTTAGTTTAGATTACTTTAGTAGCTATACAATACAAAACAGATTAGTGTACCGTAAAATGATAGATTTTGGGACTTTTCCTTTCTCATATTAATGTTGTTTATGAATAGACTGTAGGTACAATCAGTCTCAGAAAGATGAGAACTCGAACGTGTTTAATTAAATTGTCAACATCTTTCGCACAAGAATAATGTATTCGTCTGTAGTGAACCAAGGTTGATATTTACTGTAAGAGTTCTTACTTGTAATTTTTTGTAAATATATCATCATCAACATATCAGCGGCAGGACGTCCACTGACATAGGTCTCCTCCATAGATTTCCAAAAGGACCGGTTGGAAGCGGGGCTGTATCCAGCGCCTTCTTGCGGTCTTAATCAGGTCGTCCTTCCATACTAAACATTTGTTTCGTTATAATAATGTTGCAACTAACAATAACTCAGTACATAACTGTAAAAAAGAGGATATTTAATGCATAAAGATGAAAACAATATTTTGGTGCAATGGATGTAGATATTTTATTAGAACTTGTTTATGTGTACATCTTACTGAAGGCGACTGTACGTGGTATGTAGTTTGGGATTTTGTCCAAATAATAAAAATAGGTACGTTTCAGTAACAATAAGTAGTTGTTACTCCGATGAATACAATAATTTATTGGTTTTTCGTAGACTTTCAATACAAAGGTCCGGGTATTATTGTGAAGTTATATTACGCACATTTCGTTTCATAAGATTTGTTTACAAATTCCATTTAATTAGGCACTTTTAGCTTTGAATGCTGAAAGCAATTCTACTACAGTTTTCAATTCAATGTAGGTAATGGACACCTCTGTGAATGTACAGGATTTATAATCACACGATTCATTTAGAATCTTAACAGCCACCAAATTGAATCTTATAACCAAAAAGTTTAAATAAATTATTTTTGATAAAACCTTTTTATGTATTACTACAATAATTAATGATTATCATACTACTCATTAAATCACTAGGTACCAACAAATCGTTTTGTATCCAGCTGAGATTGTATCTGTCAACACATTAACATAATCTGGCAACATGCGGTAGCAATTTTACAGATGGCCATTTAATTTCGGTACTAAACAACTCAACACGCAACTCAAGGACTAACATTAATATTTCTGCACGTTTAACATTTTTTCTTTATCTCAAACAATTTATATCTGACGATACTAAGATATTATAAATCACTCACCCTTTTATAGTTTCTTTAAACAACGCAGATTTTATCGCTCCGATCTGGAAAGAAAAATCATCTATTTTAGTGAGATAGGCTAAATAGGTACGTAGTTAATTAATACCTGTGTTGTCTCTTTACAGAATGAAAGAAAACTTTATATTAGACATGGTCTGGAGGAAGGCTCATCGACGCGTAAATATTCTAGGACACCAAGGATTTAAATGTTTTGTCATTATAAAGAATAATTAACTGTTCCATACGAGATGACCTTGCACAGAAGTGCAGTCTGGAAGGTCTGTATTTTTTTACCGACCAAAAACATAGAACAGTTCTCAAGTCGTCGTTATTTTTTTATTTATTTTTTATTTCTTATTTATTTATTATGGTATGAACACCAACAACAAGTCTCAACTACATTAATAAATTGATTATTACTGAATCAAATTAATATTACGGTGGCCTTGTCACTTACAGGTGTGCCATGCTTTTATAGTGTTGTGTTACAATGTAATGTAAAGAAAAACTAAGTGACAAAAAATTGTATACAGAATATTGTAGAATCAGCATTGCAGTATCATTTAGATACAGTAACTTAAGTGGCAGTAAGACTACCTACCTAACTAAACTACCTATAACATTTTTTTTTAATAAGCGTCTATGTAATGAATGGCTGGTTTTTTAATAAGGAACACAAAATTACAGCGCTCTGGTGGTCTAAAATTATCTACTGAACCCATGGTAACAGGTTGCGAGACAATTTTCTTACCAACTTATAATATTGTAGAAGCTTTAGTTGAATGAGTCAAATGAAAACTCTTTTGAGATTTGTACTATGAGACGGATGCCGCTTTAAAACAGATTTGGATGAAAGTAGGTGTCGGTCGTATAGTAGTATTTTGCATTGTCGTACATATCAATGTCAGTCAATTCATCCTGTACCTATAAATTCGGACGACATTTGGCACTTATCACAAAAAGGCAACTTATGACGGTCATACCATCCATCACTTAAGCAATTAAGTGGCCGGAATCCAATTAAGTGTGAAGCCCCCATATCATTGAGTGTCCGACAGTTTCAGTTAATTTCGTATAGTGTGAAAAGGCCTGCAAATAGAGAGCACACTAGTTTATTACGCCGCCGATGACGTCACAGGACAGAACAAATATTGGTTGGTTTTGCAGGTGACCTATTGGCTGTTGGAAAGTCGAATTGAAAATCTTTTTTTTTGTATTCTGTGGTGGTTTTGGTTTAGTGGTCATCAGAATTATGTATCATGATTTCATGAAGACGTTATGCCAAATAGTTGGTTTAAAAAAATGTCCTATTCGAACAATTACTTATGTAATGTGTGATATTATACATAGGTAAAGTTTATTTTTTGTTAGTAAGAAGTAGTAGTAAGTAGTAGTTAAGTAGTCTTTGGAAGTAATTACGAATTAAGAAAAATCCTTGCCATTACAAATTGCCATCCTAAGCCATTAATACTAGTGCCGAGTGTCATATGATATATTTTATGGTATACTGGTAAAACCTCGCAGGTTACTCTTTCATACTGCCGTGGTTCATAGCGTGATGTTGTACATAAAATATTTTTTCCAATTCGGACGAGTAGTTCCTGAGGTTACTTCGTTCTAATAAACAAACTCTTTAGCTTTATAATATTAGTAAAGATTTGACTTCTACGCGAACGGAGTCGCAGGCAGAAACTTATGTAACATTTATTTATTATGTATCATCATCTCATCTGACATAGAAGAGTGTTCATGATGACGATGACTAGTCCTCCTCATGTCCTCATGAAAAAGCTTTACTATTCGATGATATTGAAATATCTTACAAAGTGTTTTCAAACTTATCTTTTAACAAAATCGAATACGGTACGTGTAGCGAGTCCGAAATAGGAATCGTTTCACCCGAGTATCGGATTCATATTTTAATATCGAGAAAACGTAGTGGTCACATCTTTTATTATTTTCGGCGCTATTGTACTGCGATAACTTTGTTACTGAACCCCTTATTATTACGGATAAAATGAATGGCTGTTGGGTAAAACAGGGTGTTATTTCGGTTTCTAACCATGGTCAGGCACATGGGCTGAGTGAAATAAACATTATTTCTTTCTTTTTTATGAGTCTATTGATGACACATGGTTATTTGTAGTACATAAAGTGCTTGACTAAGTAGCAACATGAAAATAAGGCAAAGAACGTGTTATATACGCAAATTATTGGGTAATCCCTGTAATCCTAGCTCAGTGATTAAGAAGTTACAGATTGATAGCAACATTTATGTAGATAGGGTACAATAGCAATATGTATTATAAAGAAAAAATTAAACAAATGAAATAAACAGGAGAATAATTCTATGTAGCTTTGTGTGTATGGTCTTAATTTCTTTTTTTAATTCAATATTGCTTGCTACTCTTTAGGGCCTCCGCCCACGACCGATTTTTTACGGCCGATAATCGGGCAGAAAAACGGGCCCGTTTTTTTCAAAAATTTCAACGCCCACGACCGTGTTTTTGTCGGTGACTTTCGAGGGAGGAGCTTAAAACAGCGGTCAAATTTTATATCGCAACTTTTATTTGATAGAGTTACCGATAGTATAAAAATAACGTTAATAGATTTAAGGTTATTTAAGTTACAATTTATCGTTAAATTGTTTATTGACGATATTTTTATCGTTTTTTTTAAACAATTGATCCTTCTAAGATGAAGTTGCGTAGGACGGAGGCGTGGCGGGTCGCCCACCTTAGCGTCGCGCTAATGTAGTGCCTAACAATACTTTGCCCGATTCTTACGAGTGAGAATTATACACGCTTACTTTTACATCGTTCTGAAATCAAAAGCCACGAGATCCATCATAGTACCTCACAGAAGCTATTGGCACTATTATTTTCGATAAATAACAAAAATAAATAAAATAACACGAACATTTGTGAAATAGTAAGAACGCGAAGTAACGCTTCCTTGCAGTCAAGGCATATTTGTGTGTAAACCTTATCGACTATACATGCGTAAGGTAGCCTTTAAAGAATACATTAATCGATCAGACAGGAGCGCTACTAACATTTAACTCGAATTACAAAAAAAAGTGACGAATTTCCAACATCTTCGAGACGTCTTAAAAAAAAACACGCAATAATAACTATTACTCGACTGGAGTTCCAGTGTTTCAGCTGCAGAACGATGTAAAAGTAACCGTATATGTTATTATTAGACCTGATAATCGAACCCACGACTTCACGCTGATCAGACGCGCTTTGCGACCACAAGCCCAATATAGTTAGTCAGTGACAATTAATATAAACGTACAAAACGGCTAATTACCTAATTTAACGGTAAAAATAACGATTAATTCATATTCTATGTTAATGTTAATTAACGTTATATTACTGGTAATGTTATCAAATAACGTTAAATTTATAAAGTTACTTTTTTCAAAGTTTTCGAGTTTATGGAAATTAACGTTACGTAACGATTATTATTTTTTGATTTCGCAACGTTAACAAGCCCTGGATTTAAGTCATTACATATTTAGCAAGCTTAGTCGTTGAAAACGAATGTTATTTTCATTCTTAAGAATTTATTAAATTCGTTTGATTATATATTTTTTTAATCCATTAACGTTATTTTTATATTAACGGTAACTCTGTCAAAGGTAATTTTATAAATATTTACCGGTATTTAAAACCCTGCGTAAATCAACACAATATTATTTACTTATTTAAATCACAGACGATTAATTTAGAAAACCTTGATTTACCATATTATTAATAAATAAATAAGCTTTTTAATAATAAATTATTGTTATTATTCAAATGCTTCAAACTCATAAGTAATAACTTAACATAACACCACAATTGTACACTTAATTCGCAATAACTGCTTTTGACTTTAGACTTTTGACTTTAGCAATGACACAACGTCCTTCCCTAGTAAATCCATGACACATAGGGTAAGTGCCCCAGTGAATGGACACACCCCAGTGAATTAACAAATCCGAGTATTTTCCAAAAAAAAATAAACTAAGATATTACCTTCTACCCAACGCAGTATTGTTTTTTTTTGTAATTGCTGCTCTTTATTCTAACATAGTAACAACATTCATGTATTGCGATACTGTTCGTTTTAAAATGACGAGTTAAAGTTGGCAGTGCTGGTGTAAATTTTCTTTATTCGGGCAAGAATTTAGGACTTGGGTCAGACGCAAATTTTTTGATATCGCTTTGCAGCCGTAATTAAAGTATGTACTATAAGCTATTTATAAATTCGAGTAATGGGTAGTTATAATATATGTATCAAATCAATTTCATTGCAATTTTAGCTAGTTTTAAGTAAATTATTGAGTGTTCCAGCATTGGCATTAAAAAACGTTTGAAATCCAGTGAATAAACGACCGTTAATTCATTGGCCAATCGTTAATTTCATGAAATCTAGTGAATGAACTAACATTTTCATCATGTTAAAATATAAGCTTTCGTCATAAAAATGTAACCAATAAATAAATGAATACCACATTTTGAGTTAGATCATCATTTTAGAGAACGGAGAACTAACAAATAGAACAAAACTCTGAGACTCTACTCCCAAGCTCATAAAAGAAAGACGGGAACGGAACGGGAAGTCTTCAGTGGGTGCAGGTTCAGTCGGAATGAGCTCGGCTTATAAGGCAGATCCTGAAATCCATCAAACGCGACACACCTCAAATGCTGACGAAGCTGGAGACTAACGATGGCAGGATCATCTTGTCTAAACTAGAGCTTTTAAGGGAGGTAGAGAAGTTCTAAAAACCCGTCTCTAGTCCAACAAAAGACCCAAGACTGACCTGACACTACACCGATGAGATCCCGGACGTCAGCCTATATGAAATAAATATGGCTTCTTAACAACTTAAGTACAACAAGGTGCCGGGGAAGACGGAATCACTTCTGTACTACTGAAGAGGCCTATGTCCAGTAGTGGACATCGTTCGGCTCATATCATGATGAATTGACTGATGACGTTGTCTAGGCTTATGAAAGTTTATAATGATTAAGTAAGAGTTAGAAGGCTTACACTTTGTTAAAAAAAAAAAAAAGATTGTAGCAGATTTAGAGGCTAAGGATTTATGTTCATTTATTTATTCCATTTTGAACTGCATTTGATATAATAATAAGGATTTTTCGTAACTATTAATTAAACAAAAAAATGTGTTCATTCACTGGTTCTAATGCTGTACATTTATTGGAACATTTCATTCATTCACTGGGGTTTTAGGTTATTTTTCAATATATTGCCAAATATCTAAAAAAGTATACAGGTTATGTCGTAAAACCAAGTTAAAAAATATTCTTTAGTAGACATAGATTACCAAAATATAAAACCGCATACTTTAGAGGCAACATAATGTAATGTTTTTTTGAAGTCTGAAGATTGCTTAAGTGTTCATTCACTGGAGCATTTACCCTATTTTCTATTTTTCACCGATAATCGGCGGCCAGGATGCGTAGATTTTGTTTTTGGACCGTTTTTTTCTCGGCCGTGTGCGTTGATGTACTAGAATCCATACGTTCCATTCTCGCCGAGAAAAAATCGGCCGTAAAAAATCGGTCGTGGGCGGAGGCCCGTAGTGTTTCATCCGCAACTGTGCCATATGCATGTGTTTTGTGGCAATTCCATGTGCGTAAATCCAAATCTGGCAATTATTACCAGCTTTAAAGCTTTACTTTATCTCCGCCACAAACATATCTACAACGTTACCAATTCCATTTTTAATTCTTAAAACCAGAAGCAGTTAAAATGACGTCACCGTGTTTGTTTTTTTTATCACCTCCACGAATTTAATATATTGTTGCTGAAACTGTAAAAATGTTATGGCGATTTTACAGATTTTGTTGAGAAAATAAACAGAATTGCCCCAAAGCGATGTGGGCTGTATTCACAAAGAAATGTAGGTACAAGGGCGAGTACTTCCGCATAATATTCTAGTATATACTTTGATCTGCAAAAATGTTGTGGTTTTTTTTTATACTAAAAGTGTGTGGTTTAGGTCATTGTTTATGTGGATAAGTAACAGGTTTTTAGAAATAATTTATCAGGAAGGTATTTGTTTAGGCAATTTTAGACTGACTCAGAATTTAAAAGGTGTTTTGTTGATAGTTTAGCGTGTTCACAAAAGTTGCTGTCATAATATAATAAACAGCTACTAAAAGGTTTGTGACACATGAAACCTGAAACAGAGCGTAATGGACGTACATATTTATACAGTTTTTTAGGGTTACGTAATCAAAGGGTGCCCTATTACCAAGACTCTACTGTCTGTCTGTCTGTCCGTCCGTATGCCGTGGATCGTATTACTAAGATTCCTCTGTACGTCTTCCATAGGGCTGTACCTACATAATAACCATGACGCTTGTATTCCCGAAGGGTTAGGCAGAGGTGTACCAATGTACACCCACAGTCTGATAGTATGGTTCGCTTCCATGTAATATGGGGTGAGCCTATTGCCAGAGCTGTATGTTAATAAACCGTAATAGAATTAATAATAGTACACTCTTGAAATTTTCAGTGTATACAAGGTTACTTTTCATTCACCTGGCATATTTCAGGGGGTGAAAGTACTCATGAATACGGACCATTTTTTTTGCTACAGGATCAACTCAGAAATAATATGTATGTTTCTTTATGTAATTATGGAAAATAAATGTAATGTATTCAGGAATGAATTTATCAAAAAGAATAATATCTTAACTATGACACCCGCATTATCTTCCTCTCCCTCGAGATGTCCTAAGCAAATGACAAATCCTTAACATAATTTTTTCACATGCCCGAATACTAAGTACCTACGAACCTGAAGGAAACGAGAATGAAAGTCGGATAAAATAAGCCGTCGTCAAATACATTTTAATGTTAAACCACAATGTAGGACTTCGGGGGTTTTAGCTTCGTGGTACGAAGATTGGGCTGTTTTCTTTGAATTGTAATACCACAAAGGTTACGATTATATTATTTGCTTTTACGACGCCTCTTGTTTGTTTTGATTGTTGCTTTATTTGTGCGTGCTTTAGGTACGCGATTTTATGGCTATAATGATCGGTGTAACATTCGTTACTTTAATATTTGTAATGTGTAGTACCATCATAAACAACAGAGTGGCAAGCGTAAACTACGATTAATCTCATATTCTCATCATGGACTCCGTTCAAATGCTAGAGTGCCAATACCTTCTTTCTCTACTCAGTGGCCAATACCAATTTAATTTTTTGGGTAAAATCAAACAAAAAATACTAATAGGTTGGCCTATAGTACTGGCTCAGTGGTTAATGGCATCTCATGCACAAAGCTAAACGCTGTTTCTATTTTATGTATTATGTACCTATAATGTAAGTTTACCTTGGACACAAACCATTTTGAACAACAATGTTTTCAACCGACTTATAACAAAGATAAGTCTGAAATAGCCAATCCGCCTTGAGCGAGTGTGCTGATCAATAATCGTGCTTTCTTTTTATAAAAAGAGGCATTTGCCGTGAAGTGGGGCAGTAACAGTCTAGCTTTTTTTACTGAAGTGTAAGGTCTCACACAGTGAATAAATACCTAATTAACAAGACTTAAATTTCCATATATTTTAGAGTAAAACATTTAAAATGATTTATTTAAAAATATATGCAGAGCATATATATTTTAAACGGCACACTGCAAGAGACAACCAGAAATGAATTGCGGCATCGATGTGAACATTCAGCAGCTCTTCTACATGTCCAATTAAAGCCAACGGGTATTTGGTTTTTGAATTTTTAATAGCTCGGTGAAATATTACAGGGGAAATTTCAGCAAAGTGCCAAATTAAATTTTAGTATTGTTGTAGGTACTAACGGGAGATTATTCTGTACTAGCTTCTAGCCGCGAATTCGTCCGAGTGGAAGTCTAGTATACCATAAAACATAGCCTATGACAATCGACACTAGTGTAGCTTTATATCACTGAAAGATTTTTGTAATCGGACTAGTACTTTCAGTGATAATCAAAATAATACAAAACACCTCTCCCCCTTTCTCTTACCTCTTAATAATAATGTTATTATAAGTTAGTGTAGATTTTATTTCCTTACACAATGTATAATTATCAAACATTTCTTGTAAGTTGTTAGTACCATTGAAAAATTCAGATAAGTCTTTGTTTATTTTCCTCCTTAAGTTAATAAATGCTTCATAATTTTTGTAGGTCAAGTTTGGAATAATACAGCCAGTTACAAATTCCGTGTAATATTTTATGGCAGTTGGCAAGATAACTATGTTTTTATTTGGGATTCTTACCAATGCGTTCAGTACTCCTATACCGAATTTTCTGAGGTTTGTTATTAGTTTTAGAACGTTGCCGAAAAATAAAACCAATTTATTAAAACCTTTTATCTTCTGTGTTGGTTTACTCAATTTTAAACTGTTACAGCGGAGACAAAAATATATACAAAAAGCTTTTAAAACGTATAATAAAATGCAAGTTCAAAGAAAACTGTAAAAGGTTATTAAGTTTCTAGTAAACATAAAAAACAATGTTTGTTGTAGGTATTGTTCTGTTTTTTCCAACAATTCGAATAAGCGGATCAAAAACAATTTTCGCGTGGGAAAAAATGTGAGGAAATTAAATATTGTGTGAAATACCCACACACCTGTTATTATTATTTAATTAAATTTTAATCCCTCGTTATTTTGATAACGAGATTTATTTTTGAAAAGGACACCCTCCTATTTGCTTCGTGTTTACGCCGCTTTTTTCCGCGATACCGCTGTGAAAAACGATCTTTTTCAAACATTTTAGTCTGTTGTCCATCTAAACTAGATGATGAATCCAATTAGTAGTAAAATTTACTACGTTAATTTTACTTAGTAACAATTTTGAAAACTTAATGTGAGGGAGCTGTTATTTATTAAGATCTCCAACAAAAGTTAAACATGCTTACATAAATCATGACATACAAACAATAGTCACCAAAAGGTATTATGTAGGTGTAGGTACTCCTTCACTTACCTCTAAGTGACCACAGCAGCATGCACAATAAAGTTAAGGACTAGCTAACAAAGCAATCAGTCAATAGTAAAATCTGTACATAAATAGAGATTTCACTTTTATAGGTCCGTATTACGTCATAGTTTTAGAAAAATCTGGGCCTATTTTTTCGACACCCATTCATTGAGTAAATTGATCATTATTATAGGTGTTGATGTTAAAACATCATAGTATTAGACAGTGATGTTTCCATTTCCCAAACACTAAACCGTCATTTTCTGGGAATTTATTGAAAGCTGTCAGATTGAGATATAATGAATCCGGCTCGATTCTGAGAATAATATAAATCGTTTCATTGAAAAATGTATTCCTTTCAACTTCAATCTACTGAATAAATATTGCGTTGGTATTAAAACTACAAGCTTTACTATCCATTCAAAAACAAGTGGGATTTATTTTGTTCTATTATTTGAAAAATATGTGGCTTCTGCATCTAACTATTTAAGCAATTAAATATTTGGGTTAAGGTAAGTAGGATCGGGGCGTGGTTTAGCTCGGTAGCAGCATCACTGAACCCCTTTTTTTATTTATTCAGTGTAAGCTGTGAAAATAAAAAGACTGGACTTTATACGTTTCGTCTTTGGTTACTCATCCGCTTCTGTGTGCCGTATCATGATGTTATTATAGCCTTAACCCATTCCCATAAAATAGAAAAAGAAAAGATATTTCCCAATTCGACTGGTAGTTTCAAAGACTAACGTGGTTAAACAAACAAACACAAACGTCATCAGCTTTTTTATAGTAGTAGAAGTACCTCGATGTTGATAATTATAGCTTGCTTACTAGCATTTTCGCTACACTGCTTTGTATTTCACGTTGTTTTCTACTGTTCTCCCGTGTAACAAATGAAGTAAGAAGAAATACTACCTAAACTGTATAGAAAACAAATGAAAGGCGACAATAATAAAACAATGCGATTGTTGAAGGCTTCTATTCATTCAGTACACTGAAAAAAGTTTTGAGTTACAAATAACAAACAATTGAGTAACCTATTACATAAAAATAGTGACTACATAACTATAGTTCTTATTAGACAAATTCAGTTTTGTTATTAGAGTTCTGTTAATAGTAGCTCGACAAAAATGATAACTTCTTAACAAATTTATTATTCACGTTTTACCAAAGTGTTCTAGAATAAATAACTTAATATGTGTATTATGAACAAAAGTGTTATGTAAAAATAGCCACGTTTTATTGTTAGCGCGTACAAAACCGTTTGGTTAAAACTTGGTCATGGGTTTAGTATTGTTCAGTTATTAGTTACATCACTATAATATTATTGTAACCAAACTATTTTGTTATCTGTAAATGAACTTGTTGAATAATTTATGGCTGCCGCTCATATTACTTGCAACAGTACGGAATTGTTATTTGTAACTGAACTTTTCGGTTAAAAGTAACATAACTTTTTAGTTACTTAAGGTGAAAGCTCCGACCAGCCCGCGAAATTCAAATTTTCTTACGTTTTTTGCAATTTGCAGGCCAGTGCTAGGTTGTATGTTGATTAAAATATTGTTCGAACAATATTTTAATCAACATACAACCTAGCACTGGCCTGCAAATTGCAAAAAACGTAAGAAAATTTGAATTTCGCGGGCTACCCTGTAGCATCAGCCTGAAGTGTTTTTTTTCTTATAGGTTTTCATGTACCTACTCATAAGAAGTTTTAGCAAGATATATCCTTCCCCAAATCTTACCTACTAAAACTCCTCATATACGGTACTAATTTCGGTTACAAACTTGAGATAGAATAAGAAAAACAACTTTATTTGTTACAATTATATTTATTTATTAATTATCAAATCAATTAATTTTAGTAGAGACTATCATAAATTCAGGCTGGGGGGAATTTTGTTGATTTGAGTTTGAACTGTTTGAGGAGCAACGTCTTTCAAAATTTTTAATGATTCCTGTTTTTATAAAATCTCGGCGACGTTGTCGATATTGGTCTAGTAATTTTCCTTTTGCTGAAGTCTTTTGCAGCGGGCTGAAGCTTGCATATGGTATAAAATATACCGATGAACTTTCCTGTTTGAAGATTTTGCTTATTTCATAAGCCAGTTGATAAAATCTTGAACTAGGAATTTTTTTCTCTGCATCGTTTTTCAGCTCGTGTGTAATAATTAGATTGCAAAGTCTTCGCCTGGCTGCATTATTCAAGAGACCCTTTTCTTGGTATTGCAGCAAAAGACCTTTGCCTTCATTTGATGAACTTAGGATTCCATATAATTCCTGGAAACATATTTTATATAATTAATAATAGAATGAAAAAAAAAAAACCATAAAAATGTAAGGATTTGGAAAGAATAAAATACAGTCTTAAAATAATCAACTATCCCCATTTCCTCTCCACAGCTAGAATTAAAAAATCTTAGCAAAAACCTAAAAAGAATGTGAAAATAACTAACGCAATCATATTCCAACTTGTCCTCTTCTATTACATTTGTTTCAGACATTTCAGGGGGGTCCTCATCATCAGGGTATGTTACAACTGGCAAGTCTTCCACTGTATACAGCATTATTTTGTTGTTTGAGTCCGGAGTAGTATGACACTGAAATATAAAATAATAACCTGATCAAACTCTAACATGGTTTTGTATAACAACCACTGTCAGAGACAATGACAGGGACTGATGGCTGAACATGCCTTCCAAAGCACAGGATATCTTACTTAACAGACAACAACACTGGATCAAACTGGGAACAACTTCACAAAATGACTTTCATGCACTAAGTATTTTCCATGGGATTTAATTCCACAACCTCTGGATCAGGTGCCGAAGCCCCAAACTACTAGACCACAGAGACAGTAATGAAATTAAAAAGTAATCAATACTAACATACATACATGAATTATAACATAATACTTGTTTTTATTAAATATTTTATTGTTAACTAGCGGACGTGAGGATGAAATATAGCCTATGTTACTCAAGGTGAATGTAGCTTTCTAATAATGAAAGGATTTTTGAAATTGGCACAGTAGTTTTTGAGTTTATTCATTACAAACATACACACACACACAGAAATACAAATCTTTTCGTTTTATAATATTAGAGTAGATTTAAATGACTAAGTGAGTAGGTATTAATTATTAAATATTGATATTATTACTTACAGTGTTCTCATAAGCATTTGACATTATATTGATCAAAAGTTTGATTTGTATGGTCAGCTTAGCCCGGTGTCCAATAATTGGCACTAAGTCTTTCAGGTCAGCCTCTGACAACATTTGGAGGGTCTCCACATCAATGGACTCTTCTGAAATATTTATGAAAATTAGTTCATACAAAGGCAGATACTTATTGGTATAAAAAACTAAAACCCGACTACAAAAAATTCACGTTCTAAAAAGTATGAAACAAGAAAACATTCTCATCTGAAAGCCGTGGTCGTATGCCACTTTACCCTAAACTTTAGTGCTAAAGATTCATGTTCTATAACTACATACATACAGTTTTACCTGAATTAGGTGGCATACGACCACGGCTTTCAGATGAGAATGTTTTCTTGTTTCATACTTTTTAGAACGTGAATTTTTTGTAGTCGGGTTTTAGTTTTTTAAACTTCTTTTTTATTTAAAATATTTTGGGGTTTAAATTTAGACATTTATATGCGTAATATTATTGGAACTGCAACATATATACACAATATATGAAATAATAATCTATTAAGTCTCCCAAACGAAATATTGGTTAGTTAGCTAGGTTTATGATGCGTTCTAAAGGGTGCTATGTACAATTTACTTATATAATATATATATATATATATATTTGAAATGTGCTAATTAAGCCCTTTAGTTTGATATGTAACACGACCATATTTGGAAGAAAAAAATTTTTTTTTCACATCTTCTTGAGCCCTAGAGGGCGCCACATACAATTTATTGCAACATAATGTAGCCTATAACCAGCGGACGATCAAGACGCTTCTAATGACACCTCATTTGTCAATTTACGTTAGACGGTTTAGAAGTTATGAGGGAACAGATGAACATCCATACATACATACATACATACATACATACATACATACATACATGCATACATACATACATACATACATACATACCGGTCAACCTCATAACCCTCCTTTTTGCTTCGCCGTAGTCGGGTAAAAATAAAATTGATGTTAGTCACATGAATAAAAAGTTTATTATTGTGTTTTTATCTCCGCACTAAGTCAGTTATTCAGCTTGTTTACTAGTACCAAGGGACTTTTCTAAATAAAAATCAGAGTTAGTTGGGAGAGGACAGGCCCTAGGTTATGTAGGTGCGGATGCGGTAGGTATGCAGTTATGCACTAGGAAAGCAAAAGACCTGCATAAAGGGCTTTAAGGTTCACTCAGTTGGTTGAAGAGTCAAAAGTCAAACAGCTCATAACAGTCCATTGCTGAACATAAGCGTTCTCCAATACTGGAGGGTAGGTACTGTCATAACCTCCATGTTTGGTAGAAAACGTTGCTGCCCGTTTCCTGACCTACGAAGGTAAACCTTGACATCAGTCGCTTTGTGCGACACCCTGATGTGTAGTAGTATGGTGCTTGCTTTTCTACTTTGCCGAACACTACGCATCTAAGAAGAATAGCAGAAGTGCATCTAACGGGAAATGCCCTGTTTAAAATAGTGATTTAATTTTTTGTATATCAATGGATTTAATGAATAAAACACTATTGTCCTAATTATGTAAGGAATAGAAGTTAGAAATACCGGTAAACCGGGGTTACTTTGAATCACGGGGTTACTTTGATCGAAACTTCCTATTCACATAAAAATGCAAATTGCGTAAAACGGGACCATGTTTGGTTATTTTTTTTTTCGGATGACCGCTCTGTAGATCTGTCAAAATCATTTTTGCGGGTGCGCTTCTGATCTCACGTTGTTTTATATATAAAAAGGTAAGTTTTCTGTTAATACCGATTTGTTTTAGATTTTTTAATAGTTATTGGGGTTACTTTCAGATTTCATATTAAAAAAGGAGGTATCAATGTAACCCCAAAATCATTTTGGATTTGTTTACACTGTTTTTATTTTTTTTCTGAAAACCTACTCATTTTTTATTTATTTTTTAACTTTTATGAGGGACTTTAAAATCCTGTTACCTACTAGTTTTTTTTCAAATAATCTTTATAACCGCAGATTCAAAAGTTACAGAGAGTCAAAGTTCAGATTTCATCAAAGTAACCCCGGTTTACGGTACTCACCCAAAAATTTTGGAATGTAAGCTTCTAATCCCCAAGACCGCAGATAGTCTGAGATTGTTTTCTCCGCCGCCTCGCCTGCTGGCGGCAGCTCCATTTTTGAAATTTTCTTGACGATGCTTGATATATGAATCATGCATAAAATTAAAAATCAAAACTTCGCAAATCACGCGACGCGCCGTCGTTCTCACTCGCCTCGCAACACGAACAAGTTTCTACAGGTTTCCGTTACTGTTTGTCCTGTTTGATTTAACACAACTGTCAGCGAGCGGGAACAAAACGTTTCGTTATGCGCAGCATAACTTTAATCACCACCTATTATTTGCTGTGTTATTGATAACCAAAAATATTCTAAAACCAACATAATCAATATTAGTTGATCTCATCCAAATTTTTTGTTTATTTGTAGTAACTTTGCAACACAAATCTCAACAATACTTTACAGCTGGTAACAAACTAATAGCAGAGTTGAAAAACAGCAACTATTCGTTGAAAAAATAGTTTTAATTGGGTCAACTGTAAAGTCACAAGTGTGTTCGAGTATAGCAAAACATATTATGTTGCAAAGTGATGAAACCGAATTTTGTACTAGATAACATAAACTTTAGTAGCTTATAACCAACTTAAATAACTAAAATATTTTTGTAAAATGCAACAAAAGCAGTTGATCAATACGTAAATAAAATTCGTTTGTTAGTTATCAAGGTTTGGCTATTTGTGAATTAACTCAACTAGTTTTGTAAAATACTTTTTTCAGTGTACAGTCGCAGTACAGTCAAAATGACAATTGAACGATAAAAGTCTATGTTTGTCACGATACATGCTAGGTAGTTCCAGTGAGTGGCGGCGAGATTTGCGTACCTACTTTTTGAATTTTTCATGACCGTATTTTTGATATTATATAAAATGCTCTACAAGTACACATTGCCTAATTATGTAGTATATAACCGTCACCTTTGGTCCTGACCTTTGGTCGTTCAGAGTTATTACTGCTTTACTTTTGTCTCTTCTAGTAAATTTTTGTGTTGGCTTTCTGTGTTTATTGCATAATATTAGCGTAAAAAATTTAATAAAACGTTGCACCCCATTTTGTGGAGCTCTTAAACCGATTTCATCGATAGAAACATTCGAATGAGACTCGATTTTACGCGACGGTGTCGATTTTGAATATCCGTTGTTACTTGGTCTAGACATAGAGCGAGAATTAGAGCTGATTGGATGCTTGTCATTGTGGGCAATTTGTAATAGTCAAGCAGAGGAAATTGCTTGTTGTGGGGAAGGTCAAATGTAAACGGAGGCGGTGGCTAATTGAGTGTTCATGATAATATTCCTGAAAGTGTGAATGTGACTATTATAATTGGTTTTAGTTCTATCAGAAGAGAGTGTGAGATAGTGTAGTGTAGTATTGCCAGAAGTTATTAATATATTTAAGCTGAAGAGATATCTGGATCTACCATTTGGTTTTCTATTATTATTTTTTTTGATTATCGTCAGATTTATGAGGGATCGTATAGGCCATAGACATCACGCTTCGGCTCACGGGAGCGGAGCAGTAACCAAAGACGTAACCTATCGTGGGTGAAAAAAAATCACGAGGGTGAATTCGCGTGGAGTAGCTAGTATATTATAAGAGTAAAGTTGCCATTTAACGGTACATAATTTAAGCTCGAAACGGATGCAGTTAAATATGAATAATTCAGAATCATAACTAAAGTAATTTTGAAAGCTATTTAAGCTGGTTGGCTGAAACCGCAGGTTCGGACGTTGACGTACTGCGGACAAGCCTGAATAGGGAAAACTAACAAATGCAACATAATTTTAAAATGAGGCCATTAGAGCCGTTTGAGGAGAATGAAAAATTTGAAGTAGTTCCGACCATCTTGGAGGCAATGACGTCGATTTTTACTTCATAAGAAAAAGAGTATAATGTTGCTAAATGAAAAAAAACAGATAAACGCTGGCTGAGTAAGGAAAAATAATAATGCCAGCCTATTATTATCCTACTGCAGGGCAACAGCCTCTTCTCATACAGAGAAGGCCCGAGCGTTAATCACGACGTTCAAAGTGGATTGGCGATTTTAGACTTATATTGAGAACAGAGCATGGAGAACCTACCCATGTTGGCAAATAAATAAATAATTTATGATTTATATTATATTAGTCCAGGTTTCCTTTACCGATGTCAGTGATGGCTAAGATAAACTTAGAATGTCTATAAGAAATTGGAAAAGTCACATTAGTACTTGCCGTGCCTGATTGCGAACCCACAAGTCTCCAGCATGAGCGACGGGCGCTTTAACCTCAAACCCATCACGACATTCTTACAGCAACATTTTTGGAACTATCTTGTACTTTATTTTATACCAAATAAAGTATTTACTTATCTACAAAACAAAATTTGTTTATTCTTTTTTTCGCGATAGTATCTCGCAGATCAACCTAGGAGCTTGGCGGCTGCTAATCCGGACTTACCAGTGATGCCTTAAAATTAATGCCTCCAGCTACGGCTTTAAACTTATTATCTAACAATATTATTACGAAGAAGTACTCGTAGAAAATAAAGCTATCCAGAATAAAGTCACTTTCAAACATCTTTACCGCTCCTAACATTTTTTTGATGACGTAAATGCAAATCGTTATAACATGTCCATTTCACTTCATTGACTCTTCCTTGTGGGCGGGTCTGTCTAAATCTACCAAAATTAGAAAGCGTAGGATGTAATATACATTATACAGGGTGTAACCAGACACATCACATAAACTACGCATACTGCCAATCAAACTAAGTAACGTTGAGCAGAAATTATTGCTGGGAACGACTTTTATTTTTGGTGTGTGCAATGTAATGCACACAACACATTGTGCTTATGGTGCACCTACAGTACAAGAGGTTCTGGGGATATTTAGAGTTTATATTGAAAATTTTAAACATGTTTCCTTAAAAAATCTACTGTAAATTTGACCATGAATATCTCAGTAACCAGAAGGTTTCTGAGTATGCTCCAGAAGGAAATATTGATCACAATGATGGGTGTAACTTTCGATTCCGTTAAATGTTTTTTTAGACCCATTAATTCATATCAAATGGATTTTTATACAGGATAAGTTTTTAACCAGTGCGTAAATTTTTTTTGGTAGTTCAGTGTCAGTAATAGAAAACATTTCCGTGTTTAGATAAAAAAAAAAAAAAAAAAAATTTCATCCTTATCCGAGTTTGAAATAAGCAAAACATCCAGGACATAATCTATTCGCCATACTATCAATGAAAACTCGCGGCCGCCCGCGCCGCCCGGGCGCATGGCTGGGGTGAGGGGGTGGGGAATGCGCTAGCGCCGAGTGACAATGAAATATGGTTTTTAAGTAAACATGTTTCGTAAGCGATAACTTTTTTTTTTAGTACTAAGACATATCAAAATAAAATATACGTGTTTAATAAAACGTGTTGAAGTTTATTATGGCAAAATTTACGCACTGGTTAAAAATTTTTCCTGTATACAGATTAGGTATCTATTGTAATACGTCATTCAGTACAAAGTAATTGATGACGTATTAAGAGCTAATCGTACGTGCCCACGGCCTTGGGGAGTAATTAGTATCTATTAAAAGCCCATCAAATTATAATCCAGAGTCCAAAACTGTATCGTACTGAAATCGAGTAAAAATTAATGAAAATCTATACATAGCTGGTAGAAAGGACATCGTAACTGAAACGTTTACTTTGGGTTCAGTACAATTCTAGACCATAAGCGACGGAATTTTTCGAAGATTAAAAAAAAAAAATCTGCTGTGCCATACAAAAGTGCAACACCTACAAGGTCAAAATATATGGAACAAATGCTTTTTTTCACAAATGAACGAAGTATGTATTCCCTTTAAAACTAAAATACTCAAAAATTTAGTTCATGGTTCTAGACACCCGTCTAGAACCATGAACTCAATTTTTTGACAATTGAAAAGTGCCTGTAGATGGTCTAATTGAAATAAATGCTTTGACTTTGACTTTGAATCCGTGAAAAAAGTTTTCGTTACGACCTCTATAAATAGGAAGTCACGTAAAAATAAAAGCTTGATGGTGATTACGATGTAAATTATAAATAGATTAGGTTAATCAAGATAAAAATTAAAAGGAAAAATTTGGGTTATGAGAAAGTTTTGTAGCTTACTTTTATTTAAAACATTCATAACAACAGTCCAACATTATTCCGTGTATAAAGCGCCAAGAGTTTGTTTGTATTCTTTCCTGTTTGCATAATTTTTTGACTAAAAATGTTACGATTTGCATGCCAAAATATCTTCGCATGAATATTCTATTATACAAGTTTAAGATATAACTGTGTCCTATTTTACTTGACAGACTTTTACGATTGTCTTCGGATGATAAATAGCGTATTTTTATTTAATTGTTACTAGTTTCAAAACGTTCAGTGTATACAAGAATTACATTTTTTTTAATAATACTCTTTTTTTTTCAACTCTTAGAACAGTGCATCATTTCCAGACTACGACAAAACAAAAAAGAACGTTTTTCCAGAACATATTGATATCAGCCTGTTATTATTGCACTGCAAGACAAAGGCCTCTTCTCATACAGAAAACGCACGAGGATTGATTACCACGCACTCAAGGCCATTTGTCGATTTTAGACGTATATCCAGGTTTCCTCTCGATATTTTCCTTCACCGATGTCAGTGATGTCCAAGATAAAAAAGTCACATTAGTACTTGCTCGGTATCGAAATCGTAATCTTATGCTTAACCACAGAGCTATCACGTTATTTCCGAGTTCTCTTTAATAAGTCCTAATTTGTACCTCTTCATATAAAAACATTTTACTGACAATAATTAGTTGAAACCCAATTTTAATCAACCCATTCATGCTAACTCCAATGTTATTGTGAATATTGAACAACACCTATTACGTCCGTTCTAATCCAATTTGCATTCATGTCAGGTACAATGTGTAGCCGCAGTTGAACATTTAAAGTTGGACTTCAAATTGGTTCACTCGTCCGTGCATTTGCGGAAAGCTTAAATTCGCCATGAAGGGAGTGTACAATGTCATCCAATTGGCAATAATTAGCGATCGGAGGGTCGAAGCGTAGGTCTCTAATTGAATTCGCTGAAGTAATGTCATTAGCATGAAGTTTGTTTAGAGACTTAATTGAATTCTTGTTAAGAGTCACATTTGGTGTGTGATGTTTAAGGTCATATGCTGTAGTTGTTTCGGCATTTTTTTATTAGTCTGTGAATGGCCTTTCCCAAATCCTTCCAAGAGGTTAATTCTACTATTTTTGCCAGCAAATAGTCTTAATGTGTCCAAAAAACCTATATTGTTGTAACATTGATTGTCGAGATGAGATTACTACTAGATTTTGAACTTTTTTAATTAGTAGAATTGGTTTTCTGGCATTCATTTCTCGTGCAACCAGCCGAACCAGCTCTTCCGGTTTAGATCATGGTCTAGATCATCTTGCCAAAAGAAGCACCTGATCTTCGGGCACCATTACAGGTAGAGAATTTTGTTTACCATATTACGAGTAAAAATGTATTAAATTTGTGTTTGCCGCAATTGTTTCTGTTACAGACATAAATTGATTTCCAGTACATCTAACCACGATTTCCTCTTATTTTATTTTGTTTTTATTTCTTCTTTTAACGCGGTACATAAACAATTTATTACTTACGCGGAAAGTCTTGCCCACATTAACTGTTTCTGTGATTTAAGATACATTAAGCCGATGTTTGAGCGGTCCCGGCTAATGTCATTAGGTAGTTAAACCATTTTAGAGGGACGTAACTTTGTTGTAACTTTAATATGAGTAAGATTTGGGGAAAATGGGTAAACTGGAGTAGCCTAATGCCTGGCTATCACCGACCACTTATTTTGAGACGTGCTCTTACAAGATAATCTTTCTGAAAGTAGATATTTCTTTTAGTAACAAGAGTCTGAAAGTATGTGTTTCCTTAAGAATCACAATGAAAGTTAAAGTAAATGGTAAGGTACCTATTTAGGGCCGATTTTTTATTTGTCACGTTTTATCTGCGTAGGAATCGGAATAAAAGCAATGGTTTGACAGTTTTTGCATAAAAGTATGTCAAACTGTCATTTTTATTTTCTTCTGATATATTTATTTATTTATTTATTAAAACTTTATGCACAAATGTAAAAAAAATACACCGTACAAAGGCGGACTTAATATATATCTTATCTGGCTATTGAAAACACAGCCCTAATTTGATTATATTTCTCCATATACAAATACATGCTTTTATACTTGGAAATAATATTTCAGAGAAATATACTTAAGACACGTAGATAGCAACAATGGATTTTATTTTTAACTGCAAAATAATATTTTTCATAGAAATGTAGAACGCGATTTTAATTTCATGAAATCTTTTGTATGGCATACCAACACATTCCAACAATATGAGTTTTTCATGAATAATAAATGAGTGCATTTTTGCATAAAATTGACTATTTTTCAAGAGCTATCTCTGCATAACTAATGGTAGTCTTGTGGCATGTTCTTGGTTTCATCACTCGTGTTGTCTTGCGGTGAACAATCATTAATATTGGCGGTGCTTGACATTTAATAGAACCAGCATTAGTTTACAAATAGACTTACTTGTAGACTGTTATTGCTGTGTAAATTACATTTATAATGAACCAATATAATAGGCTGGTACTATTATTGTCCCACTGCAAGGTTAAGGCCTCTTCTCATACAGAGAAGGCACGAGTACAGATTACCATGCCTGTTCAAGGCGGATTGGCAGTTTCAGACTTTTTAGCTTTACTTCTATACTTTCTTTTTTTTTATTTGTAAGAGGTTATCTCTGACAGTACTGGTACGATACAAAAATTCATTCACTATCAGAAAGTTTTTTTTTTAACCTTGCCCCACGTTTATTATTTCTCGCGTTATATACACGAACAGCCAGTACTCGACAAATTATCTGTAGGCTATACAAATATTTGTTCCTTGCGGGAATTTAACCCGCGGCACGCAGCATAGCAGCCCATCACTGAGCAAGGCGAGCAAGTAATGCCTTTCTCCAAGAAAAGAAAATTGTCTTCTGTACAAAACCTCTTTTTCTGGCCTTCTAAAACACATTATGTTATTCAACATTTCCACCACATCAGTCAATATCGATTGCCTATAACAATTTTATTTCTCAGAGACTCATCGAAGGATCCAATCTTCTGTCCTTAATAGCGGCACCAGGTGGCCTGGCAACCATTAGTTACAATAAGTGTCTCGGCTACTATTAATCTATGGTCACAGTCTGACTCAGCGATGTTTAATGGGCGAATTATAAGATTTTCTAGACATAGAACTGGCTATTTGTATACTGTCTCCTGTACTTAATGTAAGCTAGATTTTCTACTATATTTTGTAGCGTATTATTCATCGGATTCATTGTGCTTTAGTTGCTGCATGCGAAAGCCGTGGTTCATCTTGTTGCGGTATTTGCGCAAAGTAGGGTTTTACTAGTTAAATTAGTTTTATTTTCTAAGGTTCGGTTTCATCTGTCAGAGAGCACGTGGCTAAATAATTACAGCCGCATAGACCGATCTTCCGGGTTAAGCCACGCTTGCCGAGGTTGGTCTGTGGATGGGTGACCATTTACCATAGCGAGTTTCCTCCGTGCCTCGGAAAGCACGTAAAGCCGTTGGTCCCGGCTGTCATTTGTAGATCTTTGACAGTCGTTACTGTTAGTCAGAAGCCGGGAAGTCTGACAACCAGTCTTACCAAGAGTATCGTATTACCCATTACTGGGTTGTGGAGGTCTGATAGGCAGTCGCTCCATGTAAAATACTGATATTCAACTGCATCCGGTTCGACTGGAAGCCGACCCCAACATAGTTGGGAAAAGGCTAGGCAGATGATGGTTTCATCTGTCAGAGCTATCTTTTAAGTTCTAATTAGTTGAAACACAGACCTTTTATTTATGTAATTTTGTTACTTAGTAATTTCGTTTTACACCGCAAAGCGACCTATTCGGTTCGTACACATCCATCTATCCTCCGTGAACATAAAAACGAAATAAAAGTTGCCTATGTGCTACTCCATTGTCTATCTCTGTGCCAAATTACAACCAGATCCGTTCAACCGTTCCGGCGTATTGAGTAACATCCATCCATACAAACTTCCGCATTTATAATAGTAGTTACATTACGTACAGATCATTTGGAACAACATTTTGCCTGTAAGTAATATATAAAATAAACTGACATTTGAAGTAGGTATAAATATTTTATCAGACACCTAAACTCAGCTCTCAAGGGACTATAAGCTAAAGATACTTACTTTATATTTTACCATCGCTTTTACACGGGTATTTTATAACTGTTATCTATACTAATATTATTAAGCTGAAGAGTTTGTTTGTTTGGCTAAAAGCGTTAATCTCAGGAACTACTGGTTTGAATTGTAAAAATGTTTTTGTGTTGGATAGATCGAGGAAGGCTTTAGGCTTTATAACATCACGCTGCGACCCATGGGGGCGGAGCAGTAACCAAAGACGTCACTTAATGCGGGTAAAATAAGCCACGCGGACGTAGTTGTGGTTAGTTCGCTATATAGTAATATATAAAATAAATCATCTTTAAACGAATGAGTTTCACAGCAATTTAACAAATCAAAGACATGGATGATGAGGAAGAGGGCGGGCTAAGAAAAGATGGATGGTTTGTCTAAAGAATGCTATGAACGAAAAGGAAGTCAGTGATAACATGACGGTTGATAGAACGGTATGGAAGAAAGAAAACGTGTTGCGCCGATCTCAAGCATCATGAGATGAGGACAGGAAGATGATGGTGAATGAACCAAAGATATGACGGGGTTTTAGTGTAATTAAATAACTAACTTTTGGCTGCGACATCGTTTACATGGAAGTTAAGCGTACCATAAGACGTGACATATCTGCGGGTTGTTCGAAAGAGATACCGCGCCCCCGGAACGCAAAGGGCACATGAAGGAACATAGATGGTTTTTAGTCAGTAAAAGTCTGACACTCCCTCCCGCCCCGCCCTGGACGGGGGGGGGTCATTTGATGATTTTACCATCTCTAAAAAAAAAAAAAAAGACGTGACATATACAGATAGTATTAGGCTTTAGTGTAGCTACGTATTAGTACATAGTATAATTTTTAAAATAGGACTATACCGGTTTTATTTTTAAAAATATTTGCAAAGTTATACCTTTAACCTTATAATATTAGTATATAAGAATAGTTTTTAAAACTTATTTTATCTGCAAAATATGATGGCTGCTTTATGTTGTGGTGAGCTATAATAGCTCTTTGTGAGGTTCTTTGTGTCGCTGGTTTCTTGCGGTTTGGCATAGCTGCGCTATATTTTGTTTCGCACACGAGCTGTTTGACTGTCAGTCTGTAGTTCGCACTCATTTGTCTTACAACCTTGTCGCGAAACATGTCGTGTCGTTGGAACATGAATACGCACACGCACATGACACACTAGACAGGTTGATTAGTCGGTGTTGTTAAAAAAGAAAAAATGTTAAGTACTCTAATATTATTTGTATTAATAGTTATTTATACTGTATATCCACGTCCAATACGAGTTTAGTAAACTCAAAACTACGAGTTCCAAGAGTAAAAATTAAAAAAATAAATACAGTTCTAAAATTAATGAAGGAAACCCCAGCTTCATAACTCCTGTCTTTATTATTCATTCAGCGTTCCTTTCACACTTTTTACGACGAAATGGGAAGCTCTCCACAGTGTCAACACATTTACGTTGACGCGTACCAACTGAAGGTAATGACAGGTTACTTGCCCACGGCTACCAACATAACAGAATGACAAATTGCCCTTGGCGCTTAGGGGAAACCGGGAAGACTCCAGACTTCTTAAAAAAGAGAATACTTTTAATGTTTATGTTCGTTTCAAACAGACTCATTAGTCTTTTACGAATTTTATACAAAGGTCTGCTGTATTGACGAAATATAAAAAAAAGTTACGTTGACTTTAATTTCCGATACCTATATGAATATTTACGGGTAGTCTGTCTAGTCATATTTTGGTCAATAAGTAATAAACCTCGATGAAATTAAATATAAATACAAATATGGTATGGGCACTAATATCTAGGCGTGTGGTTTCAAAGTTTTCCGCCAAATACCTAACATAATTTCAAAATCTCAAACAAAAAATTTTTTTTTTTTATAGTTTAATTAATATTTGTTTTTGTAGTAACAAAAAGTGGGTTTTCAAGCTTCAATGGGATTTTGAATAGACTTGTTCATGTAAGTACAACAGCGTTTTGAATTTGAAATCAGATATTAATGAATATTTTACAAACAAAGATCGTATCAAAAGCTGTTATAAATAAAATGTTTTTATTTTTGTGTTAATTTTCGTTTCAGAAACCGAAGGTGAGCCTTTTTTAGTTAGACCATGGTAGGTAACCAGGCAAAATTACATACATTTAAACCTATTTTTTTAAGTGTAGTTCCACGTTATACAAAGTGGCTGAACAACCAAGCACACAGCTGTTTATTTTCACTTTGAGCTGAAACGATTTCGTCTTGCCAATCCTTTGAGACGTCCCCAATAAAGAGGTACTTTGCCTACAGAATACTTTTACAAGCTTGAGAATTGATTTCTTTTTAACCGACTTCAGAATAGAATAGGAAGAGGTTCTCAAATTGGATGTTTAAATTGTTAACTATCCGTCTTATTTGATGTCTGCACAATATAAAAAGCACCTGCAAACCAAATGAAATAAAACAGTAAAATGTTTAATAAAACAAATTCACATCTTCTTTGAGATATCATGAAAAACTACAGAAAACTTATAACCTCGCTAAATACTAATGAATTTAATAAATATGAGAGAAATTCAAAAAGTCTCTTCCAAGTTATTTTATTTCATAAAAAAATGTGTTACTTACATATCTGACAGTTGAATGTAAATTTTTAAAGATAAAGATAAAGATACATTTATTGCATAATTGTGTACATTAGGATCTTATTGATAAACATTACATTTTTAGTATCAACAATCTACCCAGGTCGGATATGCAATAGTATTTTTGAGAATTATTATTATTATTATTTATTTTTTTAAACTCACAAATATTATTTTTAATCAATATACTCATTACATAATAATTATCATACAGTTATTATTTTTTATTAAAATATTCATTTAAATTATAAAATACATTTTCAATTAAAAAAAGTTTCAATTTATTTTTGAACACATTTCCATTTAATTGCTTGATGGCTGGTGGTAGGTGGTTGTACACACGAATAGCAGTAACATAAGTACTTTTATAATACATCATATTATTGACAGCCGGTAGATTAATGTCATATTTATACTGTTTCCGTATGTTCCTTTTAGAATTCGATTTGAAGTTAAAGTACTGCATATTGTTTTTAACAAATAAACATAATTCAAGTATGTAAATACCAGTCAGTGTCAGGAAACCCTCCTTTTTGAAGACATCTCTTAACACTATACGTACACGTACTACACATGTTATATATTGTTTTAAGACATTTCTTTTGGAGAATGAATGTAGATTGTACATTTGTCGAGTTTCCCCAATATATTACACCATATGTTAACAGTGGGTACACATTACCAAAATAAGCATTTATGATCGTTTTTCAAGATATTGTTAAAAACCAAAATACATGATGGCTGGACACTTTAAAGGTCGAAACTTTGAAGATCTAATACTGGACTAAGTGTACAACGTTATTATTTTAACTCAATTTCATTTTTTCATTCAGTTTTATGTAGTACTATGTTATACTCTACCCAAAAAAATAAGTAAGAGTGGTATCTTCAAAAAATCATTGTCCACTGCTTGAGTAGTTTTATGTTACAGAAGATGTTTTTAATATTTTACTCTAAACTCTAAGCCTAGCAGTTTATCCATACTGATGTACTCTCGCGGAACGAAAAGGTGCAATTCGTCCTTTGTCGCGAGCACAAATGTTTGCCAGAAAGTGTACCACGGCATGAGTATAATAAAACTTGCACTACGAAAACCGTCTTTAATGCTGCGACATAAAACCGCTGTCATCGTAAAGTTGTTACTATAAACTTTACGTAGTCAGAAAAGTAATATCATGTGCTTAACCTTTAAATTCTTTGACTGAATCTAATAGTATTCATGTGCAAATATTTGCGAGGCAAGTTTATGGGTACCTATTTGACCTATTCGACAGACTGACTCCTCAAATATTTGCGGATTCCAAACGGAATCGACTATCTCGATAGCAGTCCGTCAGTCATTAATGTTTGACGTGTATAAATGTTGGTATTTGGAGGTTCGACTGAGAGAAATGGCTTCAACTTTACCTAAGCGTTTGTGTATGGAAAGCTGGATTCAAACAGCCCAGTCTAGATAGGACTGGGTATGTTAGGAGGAGGCCGTCACCTGTAGGTCGATAAAAAAATTGAATAATTGTAAACTTCGGAAATAAAGAAAATAAATACACTTCAGAAAATGGCTTAAAATAGAATAACTAAAACTAAAAGTATGTAGGTAGTATAATTTATTTTTTCATTGTTTAAACTAATTTAAAGTTGCAAGAAATATAAGGCTTTTTCTTTTACGTGTAGAGAATTTACCTATCCATACGTTGTTAGTTCCTGCTTTATTATTTCGACTGCCTCGTTGGTCTCATGTTCGCAAGCGTGACTGTTCACCTTAACAAGTTCACCTATGTTTGCGCAAACAATTGTGCACTTGAGATTTCCTATGTACTTAGTTAGTCTGCGCCCCCTGGCCGAAATTCAGTCAAGAAAATATTACATAGTTCCTCCCACCTTACTAAATGGTGGTAAATAGAAGAGAAAGAAATATGATCATGAAATAAACATTACCATTACAACTCTCATCAATAAAGATATCGCAAAAGAAAATGGTGATTACAACAAATAGAGCACAGAATACTGCCAACATATTGTCGAAATGAGATGTAGATGTGATCCAATAAACATAATCTAATACAAAATAGTTTATTCATATGTAAGGCAGCCATTATTATTCAAAGATTTATTGAATTGGGCATCCACTTGACTTCGCACGCCTACGTTTGGTCCCGCATATGTTAGGGTTCTCAAGGTCCTTCGTTCATGCACTCAAATGATCCCTGATTATTTACTACTCAGGAGTTCAACTGTCGGAATGAATCTCTATTCTACAAAGTATTTCTAGTGTTGCGTATGAGGCCATCAACAATAATACACTGCCAAACGAATTTCGATAGTGGCAGCCAATCTCAATAAAGACTAACCAAGTACGCAGGTGATATAACAGTGTGCAAGTGTTTACACAAAAATAGGTGACTTCCTCTTTCGTCACTCCCATTTCACAATAATACCGCAATCAGGCACAACCAGGAACAAAGGTTTCACGTGACCGACGTATGAGGTTGTCATACCTAAGGTAGACTGGTAGAAAATGCCTAAGGCATTAAGTCCGCCTTTGTACGGTGTATTTTTACATTTGTGCATAAAGTTTTAATACATAATAAATAAATACCTCTAACTTCCAAATTCCGTACGTTTATACGGAATCCTCATGGATACGGATTCTCAGTGTCAACTGAGAAATTCCTAATGAAAAAAACCACACTGTACCCGACTTGGAAATGGAACCCGGGACCCTACGCTCGGCAGCTGCGCTTGCGACAAAAATACCAACAGGGCAGCTAAGTAGTACTGTACTGATTTATTTAAACGTGTAAACACTGCGGGTATTTCGTAGCAACACTAAAGTGCTGGTCACTCAGCCATAATAGTTTCTTATCAGTAAACACAAATCAGTAGACTTCCTAACCAAGTAACCAAGTTTGGACAAATCTTGTTGACTGTACATAACTCAACTTAGTGATTTAGGTAGCATCGGGTGCAAACTTTGGTTCCTAACTTCTTAGTAATCAGTTTAGTTTAATTTTGAGACCTTTCAAGAGGAAAAGGGGTAAGTTAGATAGATAGAATACACGATAGTAAGACATCGTGATATAAAGTTTTAACTTGTTCATGATTCTAGACTAGTACCTATGTACTGGTAGTAGAGCTCTTTGTGAATAACCTCGTCTGGGGAAGTACTACTGTAACTATTTCTGCTGCAAAGCAGCGTTGCCGTGTTCCAGTTTGAAGGGTATGGGTAATGGTGTAATTACAGTACATGAGACATTTCAACTTTGTCTTTTAGATGGTAACGCAGTTGCAAGGCTTCTGGTATTGCAGATATCAATAGGCAGCGATGACCACTTAACATCAGGTGGGCATTCGGCTTCTTTGCCATCCAATGATATAAAAAAAAACACTATTTAACGCTGATCATGTTCACCGGTTATCTACATGAATGTAGGGGACAAATCAATTGTCACAAACCTGCCACTAATCTAAGCTTAGCTTGGTACTAAAAAACTCCTATTAAAAAACCCCAACAACTTTGCTTAACTGAAGTATCGAAGTGAGGACCAATTAGTCAGGCCTATATAAAACATTTTTTACAGTTCTCTTTGCAGGCAAAAAATAATTGCGAAGTCAGTGAGATTTTCAGATTTTCGACCGCTAATATTCATGCTGTATGCTTTTACAGGCGTTTCTGTTTGCGGATTATACGGCTTAAAAATAATAAAAAATAATGTATGAGGAATATCCTGAATGAGAGTAACGTATATCGCTCTGCTCGCTACCACTCAAAATTTTGTTTTAGTAGACGTAGTAGTGGAATAAATAATAAAGCAGTACCTAGGCGATCGGTGATTTCATTTAGTCTATTTTAGACAAAATTATACCTTTTTACCACGCTTTTATTAGGCCGACCCCGTATGTAACTATGTAATGGAATCGAAGGTAATTTAACCATCATCGAAGAGTCGTAGCGTAATGAAAGTTGGCAGCTGATGAAATAATAAACTTGATTTCTCAACAAGTTATACAAAAAGTTCCGGTTTTTGATTTCGTGTTCCAGCGCCCCTCGCTTTTACAATCAAATATTATAATTAAAAGCACATAGTTTACTTTTCAGCCCAGAAATAGAGACAACTTAAATGATCCATAATATTTTTTTTTGTTTTTACGTGCATTTATAAGTGTGTTTTTTAAACCCTTAACTTTAAGAATGTAAAACTACTACAAAATTAATGATTAAATTAGTTGCTAAATAAAAAAGTAAAATTATTGAAATATTTAACAACTTATAATTAATTATTCATTTGCAACATTTTCTTATTTCAAATGTACTAGGGAGCTACTATTCTGCCAAGTTTCATCAAAAGCGGTTAAATAGTTTAGTCTTAAAAAACATGCAAACAAACAAACTCATTTGCATGACATTTGTACAGATTAAGGCTTAGACATTACTACTAAAGGGTGCGTCAATACATTACTCATATTCAGTAATAAATTAAAGGTTATTGGATAATACGCCTCCGCCATTTTATGGTGATACTTCATCACATTGAGTAGGTATAGGTACACAATATATGGTGGTGTTATCCCCTTAAGGAGCGATTCGTTTGTCGTAAATATCGTCGTAAGTAAGGTTTCATCGATTATGAGCTTTTGTAATTGAGTCGGCCGTTTTATTTGTGGAGCTTGGCAATTACAAAGGTCGTTAGACATTCCTACTATCAACACAGGCAATTTAGGACAGACCATTATAAAGAAAGAAGCAATTTGTGGAAATATATACATCCACCACCTCACGACTACTTAAAGAACGTACGTATGCGTTTAGAACGTAGACTTTTTTATGTTATCATTTCTTTTGCCAACTCCCATTGTCTGTTTGTAAGCTATTACACTCTTATGGTTATTCAGGGGAACCTATAATTGGCCTAACCTATATGGAATATAAAAATGAGTAAGTATGTTTTTGTCACACTGTTGGTTTACTAAATAAATAAAGCCTCATAAACACCTGCCTTCCAGTCGTGAACTGCAGCGGTCTATTTAGAAGTTACCGAATTGACTACGTACGGAGGCTTCTGTAAACATAATTTGGCGAAATGGGGCATCATAAACCCGCCCGACACCCAGTGCAATTGCCGAACTCCTGATCTGACTATGTATACTGGAGTGTTCTAATTGCCCTTTCACCTGTACTTTTGATGTTCTGTAGTGCGATTCTCTAAAATGCAAACTCGAAAACGAGTCTCACTAAACTGATCGCGCTCACTTCGATAACGAACCAACTTGTCATTGGTTTAGTATTCGTTCGCCGTGGTGACGTCACCAGCGTGATCGTGTTTAACAGAATACCATTTTGTAATCTCACTGCGGATTCAGCTTTCGAATTACGAAGTGAGGCTTAGAGAATCACACTGCTGTACAACGCCGCTGACACAGCAATAAACGAGGCAACCTATTGGGCTAGCATTGCTTGTAAAAGCATTTACATAGCCAATGTCGTGATGGTCCACCGGGAATGTGTAAGTACCAATGTCACTTTTCCTATATCGTATGAAATACATATGTTTATCTGAGACATCGGTAAAGGAAGAAATCGTCAGGAAATATAGACTTATAAGAGATATAAATTTGGAATCGCAAGACCCTGAGCTGCGTGTCGCGGGTTTGATTCCCGCACAGAACAAATATTTGTATGACCTACAGATAGTTGTTTCGGGTCTGGCTGTTTGTATGTGTGAGTTTATATGTTTGTAAACGCACCCACGATACTGGAGAAATTCCTAGGGTGCGGCAAAGTTTTTACTTAAAAAAAAAGATAACTATTGATTTACTATTCCATTTTAGTACATCTCAACATTCAGTGCATATGTGTATTTAATACATACTAAACTCATATGTATCACAAGGTAAGGTCATAACATTTTATTAAGGTAGACTATTTACATAAATATTTGTAAGCTATCTGAAGAGTGATTCTATCACCAGTAATTTTTATAACCTTAACTGTAACATAGCCTAACTTTAGTAATTTATTTAGTTCATTTTATCCGAGTCTGGGAATTAGGTAATTAATATAGAAAGAGCTTTTAATATAGCAATTAGGTACGAAAATTAAGTAGTAAGTAATTAGTTTTGCTAATTGAAATAATGAGAATATTCCTCTAAATAATTTAGGTAGTTATTTTTGTGTAATATTGAAGAGAATGTCGTGTTGGACTAGTTAAGGTGCCCATCTCTCTTGTTTAAGGATGCGGGTTCGATGCCGGGCAAGTATCAATGTGTTTTTTTCTAATTAATGTAAACTTTCAAGTTTATCGTAGATATCGCTGACAACGTTGAAGAAAAACATCGTGAGGAAATCAGAATCTGAACTTATTGTTTTTATAAGTTTGGAATCGGCAATCAGTCTGGAGCGAGCGTGGTGATCAAGGCTGGTGGCTTCTCCGTATGAGTAGGTGCCTTTGCCCAGCAGTGGAGCAATAATTGGCTGGTATTCTTATTTATTGGGGTGAATATAAAAACTGTAATCCCCCTCGGGTTTTAATCACCCCATTAGGTAGGTTGGCGCTGTAAGCCGAAATACAGGTTTTTCCTAGTTCAGCTACAGATGCTAACTTATTTGTGTACAAAAAATTGATTTTTCATAGCATTTTAAAACTATCATCATGTGCTTTAAAGTGAAATAAAGATTATTATCGTTACAATGGATCTTCCTTTAGTCGGCTCGGTATACCAATCTACAGTTAAATAAACGAGACACCCGGGTGAATTTGAAAACTTTTCCAATCACGAAGTAAACAAATCGAAGAAAAAATGTATGCGGCTTACAGATATTGCAGCTCGGTATTGGCGCTACGGCACATTTTCCAGTTTTCATCATGCCTTTTCAAAAGTTTGCTTGTGCAAGTCAACTCAATAATTGTGTATAGTGCTGCCGAAACAAACTAATCAAAATTGCCCCCTTTTTTTAAAGCAATTTCAACTTTACATACACCTGTTTTCCCCGAAGGGTTAGGTAGAGGTGTAGCAATGCACACTGACAGTTCACCGGTATGTTTTGGTCCAATGTAGTAGTGGGCGAGCCTATTGCCATTAACCGGGCATAAATCATAACTCCGAGCTGCTACTGAGAAATTCATAGAAAAACCCAATACCATTTTTTGCTCGACCTGGGAATCGAACCCGTCCCGTCCCGTCCTGGGCTCTAGGACTACTTGGCTAATGAGGCAGTTCTTTTTCAACAAAAACCTAAAATCAGCCGTATATAACCACGATACAGGTACCGCTTAATACTGTATCGTGCGTCATATCTCAGTACTTAGAGCCTAATGCTCTCATCTATTAGTGTCATATTATTATGTTTATGTATGAAGGGTTTTCGACATCAGGTAGGTAGATAGGTACTGTCAACAAAAGAGATAAGTAACCGGATCGTCTAATATAGAATTTATTGATTAATAAACCGTTTGTTGTGGGGAAAGGCTAAGCAGATAATGATGCAACTGTTTGTTTTGTATTCATAAAATTAAACAATAACATACCATTAAGCCTGTATTCCCCGAATGGTTAGGCAGGGGTGTACCAAGGACAGACACCCACAGTTCGCCGGTAAATTTAGGTCCCATGTAATAGGAGGCGAGCTTATTGCAATTAACCGGGTACAAATTCAAAGTCCGAGCTGCTACTGAGAAATTCATAGAAAAACCCAATAACACTTTTTGCTCGACCTGGGAATCGAACCCAGGACCTCTAGCGTAGCAGTCGCGCTCAGGACCACTAGGCTAACGAGGCAGTTGTTTTTAATGTATTTTAATAAAATAAAATGATATTAAAAACACCTATCGGCTCAAAAAAATACTTTAAATATATTAGACGACCCTGGTTACTTATCTCTTTTGCTGATTGTCCTTGTATCGTCGTAGTCGCGATATAAGGTGTTTGTGTAAATAGAGCGCGGTGAGAAACACGGGTAGGTAGTGAAGCGGAGTTAGCGCTGAAGGGTAGCGGTCTCAAGCTCATTAACTTGAAACAATTTACGAGTTAAGTACCTGGGTGTTACACTTAACTGAATACGGATTGGTTAATAGTGGGGTAGTGGTGGTTTTATAATGATCGATTTTCAATTAGGGTTTATTTTTAGGGTTCCATTCTTTATGGTTGCTTTACTGAACCACTACTAAAACTAAGCTGTCCGTCTGTCGGTATATTACATGAACCATAAAAGGTAGACACTTGAAATTTTTACAATGTATTGTATGAATGTATATTAACCCACTATAACCACAAACAATAAAATAACAAGAAAGTTAAAAATAAAATGTCTTATCCAGATCCGATGAGTCGTTCTGGCGTCATTAACTAACAAACATTAATCCAAACTTTCGCATTTATAATAGTAGTAAGATTATTATAATTTTAAAGCCACTGCACACCACCCCTACCTAACATCTCTGCCTAACCCTTCGGGGAGTACAGGCGTGATAGTATGTAAGTATGTAAGGCCACTATAACGTTTACGTAGGTCAAAATGTATTTAAAGAGCTTCATGGCCTTCTCGCATGTTTAAATTATTACAAAAAAAATAACACCTTACTAATAACACCGTGTGTACCAGAGGTACCTATTAAAACGTCAGATTTTCAACGCAACGCAAATAATATCATTGAAGTAGGTTTGTAATGCTGACCGACACGCCACGCGCGCCAAAGACCTCAACTACCAAACATTACGTACCACGACGTGCATAAATTTTAATGTGGTTACAACTGGGTGTATGCGGTCCTTTTATATGGCTTTTATAATGCCAATGTATTTTGTAATAAGAATATTATGCTTCAGTATTGGACATATGGAAAACTGGTAAAAAGTAATGGTATTTTTGAAAGTCCCAGTCCGATTCGAAAAATATTTTTGTATATGATAGCTAGATTTGTGCGGAATAGTATAGGCTAATATACAACATCAAGCTGCGACCTTCGGGAGCGAAGCAGTAACCAAGACGTAACTTAACGCGGATGAAAAAAATCACTAGTGCACAAAATAGTGCCTTTAAGTCCGTCTCTGTACAGTGTATTTTTTTTAATGTGCATACAGTTTTTCATAAATAAATAAATAAGCTAGCTATAAAACGATTGTAAAATAATATCTTCATCCTAACACCTCGAATTGCGACCATCATTCGCAGTAAAAAACTAGGTAGCCTAGATAGGACACCCATTGAACCTTTCCTCATTGCTTCGGATATACGGAGGTAGGCATTTCAAATCGATTTGTACCTCACCTTTGATTAGTGGTGAACCGAATCCAGTCATCTGCTATCAAAGCACTAGGCTGGGATTGCAGAACCTAGCTCTTGCGAAATAACCGCCAATTCGTATGTTGTAGAAAGCTATCTAGGTTCCATTATTATTTTTTCAGTTACGATTCTAACTTTTAAACGATATTTTTATTGCACTATACAAAGTTCTATACAATTGGGTAGTTCACACCATCAACCAATAATTTCAAACCAATACAACAACCAATAATTTTCTCTAAGAAAGCACTTTATTTTACCCATTAAAACCCGATTAATTTTAAGTTTATTGTAAAATTAGATTTTACTTACTTTAAAATCAATAAATAGTTAGTCAATTGAGTAGGACACGTAGTGACGTCACAGCGTGCTATTGCCATACAAAATCTATGGGAGAATCGCGTTTTGACAGTTCATGAAAAGTATGTCAAATGATGGTGGTGGACACTACCCAATTTCTTAAAATAGAACTTTCAGAACAAAATGTGATGTGTTCAAAGTCCCAATGGATTGCCAAAACGACACCATTTTGACAATACACCACGGCAGGAAACATCGCACCATGGAATCAGTACATGTTGCGAGACCCCCAACCGTATATTTGTATAAATATATATACCATCACGCCTGTGTTCCCCGAAGGGTTAGGCAGAGGTGCACCGATTTAGGTACACCCACAGTTCGCCGGTATATTTAGGTCCCATGTAATAGGGGGCGAGCCTATTGCCATTAACCGGGCACAAATCCAAACTCCGGGCTGCTACTGAGAAATTCCTAATGGAAAAACCCAATAACACTTCTTGCCCGACCTGGGAATCGAACCCGGGACCCCTTGCTCGGCAGTCGCGCTTGCGACCACGAGACCAACGGGGCAGTTATATATATATATATATATATATGTTACGTATATTTGTTCATCGGTTATTAGAAAAGAATCAGCTGTTCCATGTATTTTAGCCGTGTTAGTGTGGCAAAAGTTCACTTTTGTATGTAAGAGCAAATTTTTTTATAAATCACCGCCTAATTACTAAATATTTTCATCGCTCTATGTATATATGCCTGGATATTTGTATATACACACACGTGTACACATGTATTTGCACATACGTTATCTAGGTTAAAGTCGGAGTGTAGGGCAATGTTGTAAAAATGAATTGGTTTTCGTAATTTTATCGTAATTTTTTTCACCGTCTATCTGAATCAGATTCGCTGTAAGTTATAATAAATAAACAGTCTTTATTTTCTGATTCTTTGTAAAGACATAAAGAAAATTTGTTCCTAATATTAGCAAGTAGGTAGGAACTATAGAGGCTCTGGTTGATTTTATCATGTCCAAATACAGTAAATAATAATAACAGCTCTATTTATTTATTAATTAAGAATCTCCTACAAAAGATATACCTACGTAAATCATGACATACTTACAAACAGTAATCAACAAATGTTTTACCAAGGTATACTCCCACACTTATAGTAGCTTGCACAAGAAAGTTAACAGCTTGCTAACAATGTAATCAGAATAAAATTTACATCAAAACTTAAGCTTACAACAGTTGTTTTTTTCCAAAATCATTATAATTATTTCATGAAATGGAGAACGGAAAAGATTTTGATGTGTCTTGGTTCGGTTTAGCAGAACTAAACCCAGTTATTGTATTGCAAAAATGCATTTTATTCGCACCGAAAGAAAGTTCATAACGCTTTGTAGGTATTGCACATCATGACGCGTAC
Source organism: Caradrina clavipalpis (assembly GCA_932526535.1). Lineage (NCBI taxonomy): Eukaryota > Metazoa > Arthropoda > Insecta > Lepidoptera > Noctuidae > Caradrina > Caradrina clavipalpis. The sequence continues at coordinate 3,511,525 of OW052096.1, forward strand.
CCGATCACCAAAGTACCTACGATTTATTCAAAACTAATAAACTCGTAGAACATTTGGTTTCGATTCACGTTTGTATCAAAATCTATTTTTATAATTCGTTTATACAACGCGAAGCCGCGGTGAGTTCCGTAATGATGTTTCAAACAAGTGTTGTAAATCATATTTTTTATTTTAATATCATAATTTTGAACGTCATTGCAATTCGTAGTTGTACGGTGATACGTGAAGAAATATCGATCATAATGGAGGTGTTTTATAAAAGTCTTCATGTAAAGCTTTTTCACGACACACACAGTCGGGGTAAAGGAAAATATTAATACCAGTTAATGTCAGCGACTTCACCCACGTTAATGTTAAGTTTACCGGGAAAAATAGGTATCGTATGGTACTCGGCAATAGCGTAGGTTTTTTATCAGTGAAAGATAAATTGCAACTGCATTTCAATTCATGCTCATCCAATTTACTCTTCGCCTCGTCGGGTGAAATGATCTTTACAATTTAGTCTTATGAAAAATGGCTAATTCTAAAGACATCTTGGATGAGTCAAAGAAGTAAACACACTTTAAACTGTATATTTGCCTAGTTTTCTCAATTGAAACTCCAGTGGTGCACTCAAGACACACATCACAGGGTTGTCGCTGAGTTGAGATTTTGACTGGATTTTGAACGTTTTTAATAAGTAGGTTCGGTCTTCAGAGTAAAACTCTTGAGACCTTAGAGAAAACTTTTTGCTTATTTTAGTACAGACACTTTTAAGTTGTTATGAGGTTAGACGGTAAGTTAGAGTTTCTAGTTTGGTTCACCACAGCACAATCTTACGCTATTCTTCAATTGATTTACATACAATCTTCGTAACCACAGTACGCAGTCTTCCAATGTGTAAATATTAAAATAAAATAAAAATATCTTTATTGTGCTTGTGAGTTGGCAGGATGTTCGATATCCGTCGCTGTGCCTACGTAACAATGATTTTAAGCAAACAATGTTCATCGAAATAAACCAGAAATCGCTTTATTTATTGTGTTAATTTTCAATCTCTACGACCTGATTGTAGTCTTTGTAACAAGTTTTGATTGCAATGACGGACCAATACAAATAAATCGAATTTTCTGAACATATCAACGGTACATGACGATAACGATTTATTTTTGAGAATGTTTTACCATTTCATATTATTTGAGTAGTCTTCTGACTATTCTTCATTAAGGATGCTGCGCTGCGTGTCGCGGGTTCGACTCCAGCACGGTGCAAATATAAATATGGATTGTTGTTTCGGGCTGGGCTGTTTTCTTTACGTGTGTTTATTACGTTAATAAAATGCACCCACGATTTAGAAAAAAAAAACTTGAAACGGGCATTGTTTTTTTTTGTAAATACATTTCAATTTATTATTTCACAAATTGTGTCTATAAGTTTTATGCTTAATATCTATTTAATATCCGCCTAAACTAGCTGTAGTGCAATTTGACATCTGTCCACATATTCGACCCGAGTTCCAGATGTCACCATAGATTTAGGATCGAGTTTTCTCGTGCAATGTCGGATGTGTATTTCAGGCAGCGATCCAGTTGAATTGCAATAGATTAGATACCCTACTACCTCTTTGTCAAACATTACTAGCGGTTCAGTGGTTTTGCCGTGGAGAGATAACGAATATACAGACAGTTACTTTCGCATTTTTAGTCAATGTGGATAAATGCAGTTTATCTATTGCATAGTGGCGTTGTCGATTGGATAAATAATATCTTGTTTCTGTATCCTTCGTTAAAAAAGAATACTTTTTTTAAATTCTGCCCCACACTAGGAATTTCTCTTGTATCGTGGGTGCGTTTACAAACACATAAACTCACATACACAAACTATGCCTGATTCTAAACCACTATCTGTAGGCTATATAAATATTCGTTCCGTGCGGGAATCGAACCCGCGACACGCACAGCAGACAATCCTCGGCTTCTGTGGTATCTAAATTCAAGTAAATAGCTAGTTAACTTTACCTAATGAATGACTATTGAGAGTGTATCTAAGGACGTAATCACAGGGCAAGAAAAACAGGGCATAAATCATTTTCAATTTATCTAATCCCTATTAATATTATAAATGCAATGTGACTCTGTCCTTCTGTTATGCTTTCAGTCTTTCACACCTAAACCGCCGAACCGATTTTGATTAAAAAAACTTTGGAGGGGGATGTAAGTCACACAAAAAAATGCCATTGGCAAAAGTCAGTCATTATGGATCATGGAACATAAAAGTTTAGGCACTGTATAAAAAAGAAATAGGTAACCATTTGTTCAAGAGGTTTTAAAAAATTACAACACACGCGGGCGAAATCGCTAAGGGTATTACATCGCTCAAGTCCTAAAAACACTTTATGTTTAAAGAAATTTGTTGAGGAATCCTTCCGTACGTTTTCCACATAAAAAATATATGTTATACTTAAAGTCATTCTCAACAGTTCGCATTGATTAGAATTGTAATAAACTTGCCCAAATTTCGGAAAAAAATATTTTAAACAGGTCATTTTTCAATCTAAATTGCAAATTGTTGGTAAAACGGCTGAATAGTTCGACATGAATTTTATACCTAAAAATATGTAATGACATATCAAACAATTCGCATTGTTTACTTTTTCTTGTTTCTGTTAAGATTTTGTAATAATAACTAAAAACTTGAAATTTCATCAATTCCCCCCACGAGGCACCCCCGCTATGCCTGAGACGCCAAACTTCAGTGCCTTGATGGCTCTTGTCAAGGGTGGACTATACGCATGTTATTTTTTCCAAAATAAAAACCAAAAGTTCACTTTTTGAATAATTTATGAATGAAGCAATATTGTAAATAGTACAAATGTAAATATTTCGTAAAATAAGAATTAAAATTAAGTTCGTAAATAAATAAAAACAAATTTGTAATTTCGTTTAGTTTTTGTATCTATCATAGAGTAAGCCCGACTACTATGCCTATGTATAAAAACAAATGCTTGACCGAGCTCTCCAAAATTATTGGAAAATACCACGGATATCTATGGTACATACCTACTCTTTTAGTAGATACATTATTTCTTTGGTGTTTATTTTTGTTAGAACATAGATTTAGATGTTTCTTTTTTAATTATTTGCTTACCAAACTTTCCGAATGTATCATGTATGAGCACAACTATTTCCGTTACTGAGATCCGATAAGCACTTACTTGGTCATCACTAGGCATGGAAATGATTGCTATTTTTTAACCCCCGACGCAAAAAGAGGGGTGTTATAAGTTTGACGTGTCTGTCTGTCTGTCTGTGTGTCTGTCTGTGGCATCATAGCTGCCGAACGGATGAACCGATTTCAATTTAGTTTTTTTTGTATTAAAGGTAACTTACGTACGAGTGTTCTTAGACATGTTTGATGAAAATAGGTTGGGCCGTTTAAAAGTTGTGGTGATTAGTAGTGGTGAAAGTAGGGAAGAAAAACCGAATGTCTGTAAATATACTCGAGTGGGGTCTCAAACTTAACAAAATTGACATTATAATAAGGTACCTATAAAAAGTATAAAATAAAAAATTAAATAAAAAATTTAAAAAACCCCCAACACAAAAACCTAAGTTCCCTTTAAAAAGTAAAAAAATAACAAAAAAATACGTCACGTTGGGGGACCGATGTTGCATTTAGGATACGATCTTCCCGAGCGGTCCCCCAACGTGACGTATTTTTTTTGTTATTTTTTTACTTTTTAAAGGGAACTTAGGTTTTTGTGTTGGGGGTTTTTTATTCATTTTCATTATATGAAATGATTATTTTTAATCATATGATTTCACAGGCAATTATTTTTATTCGCAGTGTTATAAATGTAGCAACGAGCGCCACGAACACGTTGCGACCTGCTATCTAATGAAATCACAATGAATTATGACAAGGAAATCTAAACCATACATCTTTAAGTTTAAAGTTCATATTTAAAATGCCCAGTGTTGTCCGTCATCTCTCGTCCTTATCTAACACGCACATGAACAAATCATTCCTTCCTTCTTACTCGCTCGGTCGCTTTGGCAGATAGCAGCGCGCCGCTCACGAACTTCGCTCGAATAAATAAATGAAATCGGAATGATTCGTGATTTCATTGACTGTGAAAAATAGCAGTATAAGTGAAGTCAAATAGCGAGTGTGATGAATGTTTTTTTTTCATATGAAATTTCACCTGCTATTTATGAAATGTTCCATGCCTAGTCATCACCTTTAGAATGTACCACATAGTAGCACCCGTGCTTAGTTAGATAAATATTGAAAGCTAAGTCATCCTAACTATTTTCGTTTCCGACAACCGATAAGTGAATATTTTATTTACACGGTTACTTTTACATCATTCGGGAGCCGAAACACAGGAACTCCAGTAAAGTAATAATTACTATTGGCGTTATTTTTTTTAACACGTCTCAAAGAATTTGAAAATTTGTGACTTTTTTGTCAAAAGTCAAAGTCAAAGTTTTTGTCATTCAAGATGTTAGTGCGTTTCTGCCTGATCGATGAATGGATTTTTCAAAGGCTACCGTTCGCATTTGTATAGTCGATAAGGTTTACACACAGATATGCATAAACTGCAAAGAAGCGTTTACTTCGAGTTCTCATTATTTCACAAATTAAACAATCATCATCACGCCTGTTTTCCCCGAAGGGTTAGGCAGAGGTGTACCAATGTACACCCACAGTTCGGCGGTACATTTAGGTCCCATGTAAAAGGGGGCGAGCCTATTGCCATTTATCGGGCACAAATTAAAACTCCGGGCTGCTACTGAGAATTTCGTAGAAAATCCCAATAACACCTTTTTCTCAACCTTGGAGTCGAACCCAGGACCTCTAGAGTAGCAGTCGTGCTTAGGACCAATAGGCTAACGAGGCAGTTCAAATTAAATTTTAATGTTATTTATTGAAAATAATATAGCCAATAGTTTTTGTTACTATGACAGAGTTTATGGCTTTTGGTTCCAGAACGATGTAAAAGTAACGTGTATAACAAAATAAATATAAATTACGATGTACCAAATAATACATAATATAAGAACAAAATGTAGGTATTAAATCTCTCAGAGAGCGAATAAAATAGGCAAAAACAATGACAACTCTGCGACACATCTGTGTTCTTGCTTAATGTTAAGTTCCTTTTATCGTAGCATAGAAGATATCGGTAGATGGCGCTAAATTTAAAAAATAATAGAACAGATGTCAAATCCTCAAGGACATCGGCCGATGTAATAACCTTAAAAGCTATTTTCTTATAACATGACAAGCAACATTATTACCGAATTTATTTGATACTCTGTATAAACTCAACTATTTGCTAAATCTCTTATCAAATCTGATTTCGTAGTCTTTGCTTTAAGCTTCATTAATTTCCTTTTGTATTTTATTTATTCAGGCATTTTAACAATAGATGAATGGACAAATTTCTCTTAGCGAATCATATTTTTTGCCTTTGAAGTCAAATATTTGCTGTACTAATGTTGGATTTTCAATTTGAGTGAACTTGAACATGGTCTCGCTTTCTTGAATTAGCTTCATTACTTGGATTAAGGAGGATACGATGCCAGTAAAACAAGTTTAAAACTAAACTGTAATAAAACTTTGTAACATAAGGAGAAACTCGTATATCCTTAAAGCAGTATTTTGTTTATCATTTAAGTCTTTTGTCAAAGAGCTAATTATTATTTATATAGTAGGAACACGACCCGGTTTTGCTCGGGCGATCAAAATTTGCGACATATCCGGTGGTATATCGAAAGAGATACCGCGCCCCCGGAACGCAAAGGGCACATGAAGGAACATAGATGGTTTTTAGTCAGTAAAAGTCTGACACTCCCTCCCGTCCCGCCCAAGGCGGGGAAAGTAATTTGATGATTTCCCATCTTTAAAAAAAAAATATCCTGTGCTATGTCCAAAAACTAGCGATTGAGACTACGTGTTAGTTATAAGTCCAGATTTTGCTCACGATGTTTTAGATGTCAGAGATTGTGAAAAAATCACGGTTGAATATCGATGACTGAGCGACTAATAGTAAGGAAATTTTGCGTCACAAACACATAAGACATTGTTTACTTAAAGGTATACAATGTATATTTCTGATGTATTCAGGATTTGTACTCTATTAATGGTAACAGGTCGCCCCTTATTACATGGACCCTAAACATTCCGACGAACTGTGGGTGTACATTGGTACATCTCTACCTAACCCGGGAATACAGGCGTGATGGTATGTGTGATGGTATCTCTGATGAAGGGATGATAGAAATTCATTTTGGTAAGTATTTTAAATGAAATGGAATTTGACAATCATTAAACTTTTTCTTATTTTTGAATACGACAAGGAGAAAAAACCAAGGTGCAATTCTACTGACTGCCGGACCGATCGCAATCTAATCGCAATTCAATCTGTCAATAATGCCTCTAATTTTCTAAATCTATTTGACATTGAGAGGTTGTCCCTGAGATGTTATTGCGACTAGATTTTGAATGTTTTCAATTAGTAGAATTAGCCTTCTGATTTCGTGACAAGATAATATTATTACCTAATTTTGTTGTTTTGCTTGGTACAGGGTTGAAAAGGTTACCTAACAATAACTTAGATTGCGTAGGTGAATATTCAAGTAGTGAAAATAGTGAAGGCTTACCAGACGGTCTATTCTATAAAAATATGATTTAGATAATGTGAGCTGTCCTACCTGTAGTGCTATTCAATAAAAATTTCAGTGGATTTAAGTGAAGTTATCTTGAGGTTGAGAAGAGGCAGTGGGACAATTATAGGCTGGTATTATTATTATTATATCCGGGGGGTGAGTTGTCATAGTAAGGATTGATAGCAATTGGATAATTAAAACTTCTAGCAAAGAAATATATATATTGAACTGCAGTGCTATTCTGTAAAAATCATCCTATGTGAATTTAGGTGAAGTGGATCATGACATAAAGTGTTAATCTCTAGCATATGTACTGATCCATGGTAAAAGTCACCATGTCCCAGTAACCCCATGTATTTAACAGAGCAAGTTATGAGTATTTAAGGGAGATAACAATTTACAGATTCAATAAATAAGATAATCTGAAAGAAGCAGTAACGATAACAAAAACTAAATGTGCAAAAAAAATTCTTCCGCATCACCGTCCACTGGAAGTGTGCTCAAAAGACTGGCGGCATTGCCACGTTGGATGGCAATGCTTAGCCTCTGGCCAAGGTCAAAGCTAGCCCTTGGGTCACAGGAAGTGTTGTGTCAATATCAGGCTATGGGCACACCACGGACCCCACGATCCGAGGGTTTGCACCCCAAGGGAACAGGTAAATTTAACCCATAACTTGTACACAGGTATGAAGTCATGCCTGTTTATGATAAGGGTGGCCCATCATTTACGGTAATAAAGTTAATTAAAACCGAATAATATATTGTTGAGTTTTGTCTCGGTACTGATGATTGGACTGTGAATGCTCACCCTAGGGAAAATAGAATTTTCGCAATTTCAAGTTGTGTGATGTCTGATGCAGGAGTTTATTAACTAGAAGTACTTTTTTAAGATGAAGACTAAAGGCAGGTTGACTTTTAAATTATTACCCATTTTTCAGGGCGTGAGTATCTATCAAAACGACTTTAGTTACTTAAGTATTTAGTCTCTGCTTCGCTCCCGCGTGTCATAGCGTGAAATTATAAAGCCTATACTATTCCTCGTGAATCTGATTATCTTAAACAAAAAGTTTTTTTTTAATCTGACCGGTATTTCCAGAAATTTGCGCGTTTAAACATACACACAAATAGACAAACAAACGAAGATACTATTCAGCTTTGTTACAATAGTATAGATTTTAGAGTTGGTTTCATAATAATAGTTATTCATATTCATGAGTACTTTCACCCCCTGAAAAATGGCCACTGAATTAAAGTTATACTGTATACATATCATTACATACGCACGGTAGGTACTTAATCCTCAAGACGTTGGTACGGATGAGCCGAATAATATACCAGGATACAATAGTAAATAGCTGTACGTATTCATTATCGCTTCATAGCATTTTTCCTACAAAAGAACATAAATCTTCTTTCTGAAAATCTCCTTACCTTTGCTTCGACTTTATTTTCGACAGTAGGAAGAAACGCGGCAATAAGAATTAGGCCAATGAGATGGAAACGACAACATACCCGGGATCTTAACGCTCCTCGACAAACGGAAAACATTTTGTGTCTGTCCAAATACTTAGTTTTCCTTGTTCTGCGAAAAGAAGAACCTTTTGGAGGCTTAATTATTTAGGAAGTTTAATGCTCCGTTGATCTCCTTGTCGTCACTTGTCACAGTGGGGTCCTGGGTTCGAGTTTTAGGTCAGACAAAAATTATTATTGCGTTGTTTCATTAGGAATTTCTTAGCATCAGTTTGGAATACTAGCAGTGGTAGTAGGAGTAGTATCTGAACATGCTGACAGCCGCCATTTCACAAAAAAAGTTGTCACTTTTAAATAAAACGTTTTATTACGTAATTTACTGGTCCCGACATAACGCAAAAAAAAATGGTTGTAATTCAACACAATACTTGCCTCTCATAATAGGGTCATAAAATCCGCCTCAAATACGGACAAACTTTGTCCATTATTCAATAGAACAATTTATAACAGTGTTACCATACTCCGCTTTAAATAAAGCCAAATATGTTATGAGAGCACCCAGTTTTGTGGTTTAGAGAATATTTTACAAAATTCAGAAGAGCAAAATTTAAACTATTCATTAATTTTGTTGATTTTATCCTGAAGTTTGTGTTGCTATAATAAAATAATAGTAATGCTAGCCTATTATTGTTTCACTGCAAGGCAAATGCGTCTTCTCATACAGTAAAGGTACAAGCATTGATCACTACCCTTGCTTAAGACGTATTGGCGATTTCAGACTTATATCTATTTATAACTCAAAAACGGCTGAACCGATTTGGCTTAAAATATGGTGGGGAGGTAGTTTAAAACCAGGTGAGGGACATAGCATACTTTTTTTTAAGGTATATAGGTAGGTAGGCAGGTAGGGTAGGTAGATAGTTAGGTACAGTTTGGTTAGGTTGGACTTGGATTTTTGTACCGATTTTCAGGACAGGATAAAGCCTGCCGGGCCCGCTAGTTAAATATAAATACAGGTTTCCTTACGATGTTTACCTCCACAGTCGTGAATAATGTCTATGCTAAGGCAAGATTTTTTTGGTTGTTTGTTTATAACGAATAGGCTCCGAAACTACTGGACCGATTTTAACCATTTTTCACCAATAGATAGATACATTATTCCTGAGTAACATAACCTATATAACATCACGCTATGACCCACGGGAGCGGAGCATTTAACCAAAGACATAAATTATGGCGAGTGATATAAGCCACGCGAACTATTTCGCGGGCAGTTCGCTAATCCATTGAAAGCGTTTATGCGTATCTTAGTATACTACTTGCTTATATTTTGTACTTTTAGCTATTTAGCAACCCCACAATCCTGCCTTGAGCATTTGATTAGTCTAAAGAAGAGTATTGTTGTGCAGAAACGATCAAAATGGGCAGATTTAAATTTGTTTCAAATTGTCGCATCGACGAGCATTGTTTATTAATCACTGCAGTTGACATTCAATTTAAATTGTCCTAAAACAATTGAGAATCTGTAGTAAACAAAACAAAAAGCTTTGTTCCAACAATAGACTAAAATTGAGTGATTTGCTGCCATTGAACGGAGGCAGGTACTTTTCATCGTATCAATTGTACCTACCCAGTTTTAAGTGGTATTATAATTCACGTAACTAGGTACCTCCTTCTCTTATTAAAGAGAAAGTGATAGACGCAGAGAACAGAGGTCTTGTCGAATCTCCAAATATTCATTCAAAAAAATATATATATATATATATATACTATCACGCCTGTATTCCCCGAAGGGTTAGGCAGAGGTGTACCATTGCACACCCACAGTTCGCCGGTATGTTTAGGTCCCACGTAATAGGGGGCGAGCCTATTGCCATTAACCGGGCACAAAGCCAAACTCCGAGCTGCTACTGAGAATTTCAGAGAAAAACCCAATAACACTTTTTGCTCGACCTGGGAATCGAACCCAGGACCTCTAGCGTAACAGCCGCACTCAGGACCACTAGGCCAACGAGGCAGTTCATTCAAAAATATATATTTTTTGGCCACAACAGCAGCCTTTAATCTGAGTTTTAAATAATAAAGTGTTGAACTTTTGCGTGAATCCAGTTCCCTGAATTGCCTGACCCCTATTCCCCTCATCTTCTTTATAAAGAGGTCAGATAATGTAGGACACTGACTACTAAAAAAAATTCTAAAAATATGCAATATTTTTAAATATTAAAGTTATGATGAAAATTCAAAAGAAGATGCGAACGCATTCTGGTTTGAAAAGAGTAATTTTGTCAAAATAATATATTTGTGTCTAGTAGCGACATCTAGAATGATGAATTTGTGGGTCAATAGACTAAAATAGAAATAAATTTGGTCTATACCGAACATTTGTAGTTTCATAAAATTGCCCAGAATAGGTTTTAATCTTTTTATCCCGCTCCAGTAGGCAATTTATGTGACAACAATACTAAGTGTCTGCTACCTGACCATTATTTCATCATCATCATATCAGCCGCAGGACGTCCACTGCTGGACATAGGCCTTCCCCATAGATTTACAAAACGACCGGTTGGAAGCGGCGTGCATTCAGTGCCTTCCTGCGGTCTTAATCAGGTCGTGGATCCACCTTGTAGGTGGGGGTCCTACGCAGAGCCTGCTACCATTATTTACTCATTTAATAAAATGTAATGGTCGCAAGCGTGACTCCTAAATGTGAACTCACTCTTAGATTCAATCCCCTGGTCGGGTATATTGGTTTATAAATTGATGTTAGCAATCCGAAGACTGGATTTCTGCCCAGCTGATGGGAATAAACTAGCGGCATGGTCACATGGGACTAAATGTGGGTGCAAAGCCTCTGCCCACTAAAGATTATTATAATAATAATACCCGCTTATTATTGTCCTACTGCAGGACAATGGCCTCTTGTCATTCAGAAAATTGCTCATTTATAACCGCTCTTGTTCAAGACGGATTAGAAATTAATAAGTCCACTAACGATGTTTTTCTTTACCGATATCAGTGACTACAACTAAAAGATAAATTACTTTCAATTTCTTTTTCCATCTCATCTCAAAATATCAGCCGATGTCTGGTTAGATATAACATATCTACATAATCTACCATGTATACTTTATCTAGCCAGACAAATACTTGTAAGAGTAATAAAACGATCAATGAAGGGAACAAATTAATCGTACGTCAACCTTGAACGGAGTGATCTATAACGTGTACCTACATTTCTCATGCGTTAATAATACCATCGTTTACGCTTGGTTACGTACAATTAATATACAATACATTATACGCCTTAAATTATACAATATACATGCCGCTTTTAGAGAAAATCGCTCATAGCTACGCGTATCAAAATGTTAATGACTAGCTTTGTAAAAGATTCTGACATTAAAAATGCCTTCACGAATGAAAATATACAGTCTAGTATGCATAAGGTGCCCTGGGAAGTCGTTTCTGCTCACTTTTATGGAGCATGAGAATGTACAATTGCACATAGATACTTGCTGAATAGTACAGCTTCGCCCTAGATATGATTATGGCAATATTAATGATACTTCAGAATCGTAAACTATTATTCGTTTTCTATAATGGTTTGTAGTAAATATCCCATCGGAACGTTGTATAAGTGACTGCATTGATACTACACTTCACACAAAAGTTTTCTAGTCAATTTGGTTGATAAGAAATCAAACTTCAATTTTTTTTAGGTAAGATTAGTTAGGTATAATTATTCTTGTGGTTTTATAGTCAGTTTCTTGACAAAAAACTGGATGACAAAATGATAATCTATACTAGACTAATATTATAAAGCTAAAGAGTTTGTTTGTTTGAACGCGCTAATCTCAGGGACTACTGGTTGGAATTGGAAAATTCTTTTAGTGTTGGATAGTCCATTTCTTGAGGAAGGCTATAGGTTATGTAACATCACGCTACGACCAACAGGTGCTGAGCAGCGAGGGTGAAACCGCGGGGAACAGCTATGATTTATAAATATCGTACCACATTTTCTCAAAACTAAGTGATACGGTGCGATAAAGTAGCACAATATGACAATCAGAATAAAACAAAAGCATCATTATAATTATGTTTTCTTATCAGCAATTTGCATGTGCAATGTACAATTGTGATATTTAAATCATTATTAACGAACAAGTTATCATCAATATTTTATCATTAGTTACGACAAATACTACCTATAATATACAGTAATAATTTCAGCTTTGAGAAGACTGAGATATATACGTGGTAGTATTTAAACATAACAAACACAGATAAACGAATATAAATAGTATTGCAGCAATAAATATAGATATCAAGAGGAGTTTAGATAAGATAACGATCAGATATTATGTTCTTTGTAGACGTTTGTAGGTAGGTACATATGTAAGGGAGTGATGTGATAGTTTTAAAGGCATATTTTTTATGACTATCAAGGGAAATTCCAAGTACATGGCGAGTACTAACGTTAGATAGTAGTGTTGGATGATTGATTGTTATGTAATTGTGTTGGGTTTTCTTTTAATTTTTAATTTTGTTGGTGTACGCTAGAACAAAAATTTAAAATGCCTAAGGCATTAAGTGCGCCCTTGTACTTTTTTGATGCTTATGATTTAAATAAATAAATCTAATAATATTTTCGTTATTAATTTTATGTTATTTTACTGTATTTATGATTTTGTATTATGGTTGTGTTTCCTTATGGATGGATCATGCACCTCATGCATGATCATGAACGTGAACGAGGCGAAAGTAGTATGTAAGGATCGTAGCAGGTGGCGTTCTGTGGTTTCTGCCTACCCCCATGGGAAAAAGGCGTGAGTTTATGTATGTATGTATGTATGTTTTTATGTAAAAAGTTGGATTATCCCAAGGCTTGCATGAATTAAGAATATTTTTTCAGACCATTTATGAAAAAAATAAAATTATTTTCTTATCGTATGAAAAATAGAAAGAGTATGCACCTATGTAGGTATGTTTGTGTCTGTATCAGTGAATCAATTTACTAGATCTACGTATATAGATATCAGCAAGTCAAGGCAACGGCTAGTGGTCGTTGGATTAAGCAAATATTGTACTACAATGAGCATTCTTGTTTGTATACTAAATAAACTTTATATATATTTTCTATACATGCACCTAATACTGGATACGTTTGTCTACTTATAAAGTGAGCTGCATTCATCAATAAGCTGGACTTATGCCATGATTATAGTTGTCATTCAGCTCCATACAACTTAAAACGAATTTGTATAACCGTGAACTTGATTTGTTCAAAAACAAATAAGTATTGAATTTATTTCGGGCACTTTTAAATCTATAATCTCTCATTGTAACATATGTTAATATGCGTAGTTAAGGTCTGTGATGTGTCTTTTTATACCCCACAGTAAGTCATCATTTGCTTAGCCTTTTCCCCCCAACTACGTTGGGGTCGGCTTCCAGTCTAACCGGATGCAGCTAAATATCAGTGTTTTATATGGAGCGACTGCATATCTGACCTCCACAACTCAGTAACTGGGCAACACGATACCTCTTGGTTAGACTGGTTGTCAGACTTCTTGGCCTCTGACTATCCGTAACGACTGTCAATGATCTACGAATGACAACCGTAATAACAGCTTTACGTGTGTGCAGGCACGGGGGTGTCACACCACCAACTTTCAAACTGCGAGCTGTTACTGAGACATTCCTAATGGAAAAACCCAATAACACTTTTTGCCTGACCTGGGAATCAAAGCCGGGATTACGCGCTTACCAGTCGCGTTTGCAACCACGAAACCAACGGGGCAGTCATTTGTTCAAAAACAAGTACCTACTGAATATGCGAGATTAAAGGCTATTTGATGTATTATTTTACATCCCATTTGTATATGATCTAAATCACTAAATTCACCCAAATAAAGATAAGGAAGCAAAAACTAAAATAATAAATCTGTGGACCGCAATAATTCAATTACCTACACAATAATTGATCTGGTAGCTATAGATTTATTAAGAGGTTTGACAAAGCCGACCCAGTTCGTATAAATTATATTGGATAAATTATAGATTTCGTAATAGACGAAGTGCGTAATTGGAAGCAAAAAATAAGAGTTCGTGAAGCTGGGAGGCACACCTTGTAAAAATCACCTTTGGTGAATTTAGGTGAAGTGAGTGTAAGATGAGTTTTCAATCTTTAACCCTGCAGTGGTCGCGTCTTAAAAAGTCACGTGTGTGGTCGCGCGGCTACATATGTAGCCCAATTTGTTTTGTCGTTTTTTAAAGTAAATTCAATTGTATTATTATTTTCTTATTAAAATATGACAAATTAACTCTTCCTAAATAAAATTAAAACAAAAAACAAACATAAATTTTCAATGGTCTTGTTTAAATCAGCTATGAAAAAAAAAAACGTAAAAAGCCACGACAGTTTAAAAACCATGGGGTACATATATGTAGCCCGCGCGACCACTGCAGGGTTAAGTAAGTGGGATGATAGCTCCCTTTAAGCCCATTTCACATAGATAAATTCACCGATGAATATTTTTACAGAATAACTGCGCATAGTTATTAAAGTTCCGTGCCTCTCAAAATTAAATAATAACTAACACTAGCCTATTATTGTCTCATTGTAGGGCAAAGTCCTCTTATGTCCAAGAAGACAGGTTGCGAATTCTGGCTTATATTAATTATTGAATTAATTATCAGAAACAATTTTAAAACGTACTTTTATCGTCCGACCTTATAAGCCCCGATTTCGGGTTTTGCATATACGTTTTTGGCATTACAACCCCGAAAATTGCTTATACATATTCAAATAAGAGAGTACCTAAAAATCCCTCTACACCTCTACAGGCTCTACAGGCTATAAGAAAGCAGTAATATTTGATTTAATAGTTATATTAAGGTCTATTTTACCGAATCTGTTTGTTTGGGAAACTATAACACAACAATTTCCGTTCATTATATCGGCAACTTCGTTAGGCACGTTCAAATAATGATATTTCCTCGAATATCGTAAGAAAACATATTGTATTTCTTGTTAACGACCAATTATTAAGTTAAGACTATGTACTACTAGGCATTTATCTCAAGAATAAGGTTGGAAGGTAAGACAATTCGTACTCAGATAACTTCACTGAGATAGTTTTATACATTAAAACATTTTTATTGAGTAACTTCCGAACCGCTTCGGCTTTGCACGTGTGCAAACCGACGTTTCAGGTAGATTTTCCAAAAACTTTTATTTTATACCTTGTCCGGGAAATTATGAATTCAACAAAACCACGGAACAAAACAGAATCACCCAAATCAATTCAGCCGTTTTCGTGTAACAACATATTTATCTATTCATTTTATTAACCCCCGACGCAAAAAGAGGGGCGTTATAAGTTTGACATGTCTGTCTGTCTGTCTGTCTGTCTGTGGCATCATAGCTGCCGAACGGATGAACCGATTTCAATTTAGTTTTTTTGTAATAAAGGTAACTTACGTGCGAGTGTTCTTAGACATGTTTGATAAAAATAGCTTGAGCCGTTTAAAAGTTATGGTGGTTAGTAGTGGTGAAAGTAGGGAAGAAAAACCGAATGTCTGTAAATATACTCGAGTGGGGTCTCAAACTTAGCAAAATCGACGTTATAATAAGTAGGTACCTATAAAAAGTATAAAATAAAAAATTAAATTTAAAATTTAAAAAACCCCTAACACAAAAACCTAAGTTTCCTTTAAAAAGTAAAAAAATAATAAAAACAAATACGTCACGTTGGGGGACCGCTCGAGACGATCGTATTCTAAATGCAACATCGGTCCCCCAACGTGACGTATTTGTTTTTATTATTTTTTTACTTTTTAAAGGAAACTTAGGTTTTTGTGTTGGGGGTTTTTTAAATTTTAAATTTAATTTTTTATTTTATACTTTTTTTACGTAGAAAAATATAAATAAAGTACATTCTAGAACTGTAAACCCAGTTAGCTAGCGACAGTTGCTTTTTCTTTATTTTGCTTTTTTCGTTATTTTATATGTTTAACTTTCTGTGCGATTCCCAATACCTAAATAGGTGCTATTTCTAGGTAAAAATGTTATGACTTCTTACAGCACAAGAAGTATTTATACGCAGATATACCAGCCTTATCAAGTATTCA
Source organism: Caradrina clavipalpis (assembly GCA_932526535.1). Lineage (NCBI taxonomy): Eukaryota > Metazoa > Arthropoda > Insecta > Lepidoptera > Noctuidae > Caradrina > Caradrina clavipalpis. The sequence continues at coordinate 3,527,781 of OW052096.1, forward strand.
GCTCTCAGAAATCGTAAAAGGAGGTTATTTAATATAGTCTGGATATATTACACTATTTCAGAGCTATATTTTTGTGTAGAGTATGAGACAAACAATAACATCATTCCTCTAAGAAATTGTTAATAATTTCATTTACCTACATCAAGTAAAAGCGTAGAAATTCCTATCATAACAATTTGTTATTTAAATAAGGCAGGAGTTGCGTTAGCATATATATTATTATGATTATTATTCCATTCTCATAAGGCCTTATTTGAATGGGCAAACCCCATTGTGGTGCAAACGCCAGATGTTGCACTGAAGAACATATCCTATAACACAATGACTGACATTTAATTAAATGTATATCAAGACAAAGCCAGATACACGATATGTCTTGTACGGGCAGCAACTAAAGTCGATCAACAATGTTACTTTTACATAATAATATCATTTAAATATGTCTATTTAAATGATATCAATATGTGAATTGTGTTATTTTGTGTCCGAAACAACACAATTCACTGCTAGTCAGAATTTAGGTAATACCTAAGAGTTCATTTTGTCTTAATTTTAGATCCTTTTCGTGTTTTCTTTGATATTGTGCTCAATAATTAAAAAATCTGAAATGTTAATCTGCTTTTGTTGCTGTCTGTACCTATAAACAATAGAGGTTTCTTTATGTCAAAATCAGAACAAAGAACATATTAGAAAAACAACTAGATACGGCTATTTGTCTTTCGGAAATTAAAGAACCACAAAAAGGGACAATATTGTTACCTTTTTAACATTTTCTTTTTGCTTTGAATTCCTATTATAAAGTGTTTAAATGGCACAACTTTTTTAATATTCTTTCGTAGAATCAGAACCATTTCGCAAAGTTTTACACATAAATAAAATGTAAAACAGCCAAAAAAATTACGCTACAAAATTTTATGAAACAATTGTTACATACAATTTGAGTGGACATTGCTCGAAATCATAACGAACTTTTGTCGAACCATTTCAACTAACTAAACTAACAAAAGGAACAAGTTTGTCCTGTGTTGGTATTTTTTAAATAAACACTCGAAATTGCTTCGTATATTTACTTTACTACGTTCGATTTTGCCTTGATGTTTCTCTGTCTTGACGTAGACGATGCATTAGCGATACACCTACTTATAATACGGCGAAATTAACAAAACATTTAAAGGTCACCAGCGAGAGTTACAGTATAAGTAATAGCAACTGCTCGCGACCTCGTCCGCGTGGCTTATTTCACCCGTTATCTCTTTGGTTAATGTTTTGCTCCCGTGTATCGTAGCGTGATGTTATACAATCTATGTTACTAAGTAATAATGTAGCTATCTACTGGTGATAAAATAGTCAAATTCGGTCCAATAGTTTAGGAGCCTATTCATTACAAACAAACAAACAAAATTTTCCTCCTTAAATAATACGAATAGTATAGATAAATCTATCTATCAGCGTGATTTTCAATTCTCGCGCATCCAATTAACTCTATGTCTCGCCGGTATAAAACTACTGTAGATTGGATCATTTATAAAGTCTGCCCTCTACGTTACCCTTTAATCCATTATTTGTGACTTTTTTAATTAACTGCTACTCTAGGGGTCCTAGGTGCGATTTCCAGGTCGAGCAAAAAGTGTTATTGGGTTTTTCTACGAAATTCTCGGTAACAGCTCGGAGTTCGGATTTGTGCCCGGTTAATGGCAATAGTCTCGCCCCCTATTACATGGGACCTAAATATACCGGCGAACTGTGGGTGTACATTGGTACACCTCTGCCTTACCATTCGAGGAATACAGGCGTGATGGTACATATTTTTTTTATTCGCTTAGTAAAGTAGAAATAGTGGTAAGTAAACATCCGTTATGTGGCGAGACGGAAGTATTCGCTTTCCGCAACCCTCAAAGGGGTTGACGCTTATAAGACTCATAACTCAACTGTCACTGCTGCCAACTCCTAACTTATGATATTGCTGACGTGTGATGGAAAAAAATCAGAACACTGCTGAGCGTCGTAGAGAGGAAATATGTCAGCGATTGCTGGTGTACTGTCCTGTTTGTGACGATGTGACATGAACGATGGTTGTGATTCTAGAACAAATAAATTGGAATCTTGTCGATAATTTCAATTTGTTTTTTCCAATAAGGTTTAGGAAAAGACGAACAAATACAAAATGAAAGTAGGAGCAAAAGGCAGTCCATTTCATCACTAAACTTTATTGCATAGTATTTCTTTGTCGATCAACCAATTATTTCAGGTGTAGGCTACGCTCAATATCACCTGTTCAAAAGACAGCTGACAAAAAGGCCCGTGACATCGCGATACGAACGTGGTGTTCGTTTGTATTCCGAATATCCGATTTGGCAAAGGAAATAGGCAACGCGTTTCCATCTCTATTTTGAACTGAAAAAATCTAAATATTCAAAGTAGTCACGAATCATTTCTGACTAACATTATCTTTTTGACAGAGAATCTGGTTTGTTGATTCATTTTTGCCCTATGTTTCATTTCTTGACAAAATACTGTGACAACTTCTGTGACAATTATGATACCGACTTTCTGCATCAAAATTGAGAAGAAAATGTACGATAACGCTAAGAAATCTCAGTTACAAGACAGGTAGCAAAAGAAATACAAGCCGAAAGCATTCACGGTCTAAATGCCTCAAATACTAGCACTCATAATCTCGCATGCGGCATTTTCATCTCGACCTAGACTTGCCTTTTCTTCATATCTTCCTCAGTGTCACACTTTCTTTGTTCACACCCTTTCTTTGTATGATACAACGGAAAACAGGAATTAACCCTTCCATATTGTGACGTATGTTTGCTAAATCCAGTTTAATCCAGTTTGGTAATCCGGATTTTGAAGCTCCGTATTTTAATCGCTAGAATTAATCCGATTATTTTTATGTTCCTATAAAATACGGTTTGTATATTTTTGGATAAAGCACATACGTAACAAATAACGTTTGAATTGTAATCCACGCAACTTCTATTTAGAAGAATTTATTTGTTTTCGAAACCGCCTGTAAACTTTCGTTTTTAAATAATTTTCTATGAACAGTATTAAACAAGTTTTGACGTCACGATTCCGTTGGCTTAATAAAATAAAGAAAAAGTTAAAAAACATATTTTTTTTAATTACTAGTATAGTATTGATAAAATTAATTGGTTATTATTTATATATTAAGTGCTAACAATCAGATAAATAAGTTAGCTGCCAGTGATAAAATTACACTGCTGATTTTCAATATTTCTATAACAATAAAATGTAACACATAATTTTATAAGTAACAAATTATAATTATGACTTGTCTTATTTGATTAAAGAACCACCAAAAATGTAGGATTCAGTTAGATAATAAAATTTAGATCAAAATTATGAATTATTAATATTGAACTAAATTGTATACTCTATTATTTATATCTATATAGAACTCTTTGGAAGGATATTTAATTAATTTTAGATAATTAAATAATAAATAACTTACCGGTATCGAAGTGGATGCTATTTTTTTTTCTTGTCGAGTTCACAGTCACTTTTAAGTTTGAGCTACGGCGTCTTCCAATAAAACTTGTAGATTAATCATTTTCAACATAACTAAATATCGAATTATATCTTGAACACCTATTTTATAGTTTCAGTAACTAATTAATATCAATATTATATCTAAATCAGCAGAAATATTAATTTAAAAACACTTTGAAACTAATTTGAAAACTTTTCTTCACATGAATTTTTCACATAGTCATTCACAAATTTCGTAAAATTACAATAAATTCACGAAATATTATCCACAGATTTTACCTATTGCTGAGTTTTTTTTATCTTACTTTTTTATTGTTACGTTAGTAGAGCGTTCAGCCAGCCGCGCCGCTCGGCTCGTGTTCGTGAGTGCTACGCCGGAGTGACACTGCTGACCCGGCGCTCTCCGATCGCGATTTGAGTTTCGAACGTAGATTCGCGCAAACGTCAAAATGTAACCTTCACGACGGTTAGTCTTTGGGAGTCAGATACCGAAAAATAAGAGTAGATAAAGATTATTTTTATAATGAGTACGTGTAAGGTTTATGATTGTATAATATTTGATTACATTTTTCCCAGAAAATGTAACGGGTAAAGTTCAATATCGCGTTGTTTTGTACTACTAGAACAATTTCAACATTTTCAGCCGTTAATTAAATAAAATTTAGAAACAAGAAAATAAATAAATTATAAAGCCTAGATTTTTTCACAGCCCACCTCACTTCTAGGATTTTTTTAATGTCTGTATCTTTTTTATTAATAAAGGGGGAATAAAAACTTAATAAACTCAAGCTGTTGCGCCCACGAAGGGTGGTTTTTTCAATACCGAGTAAGTTAAGTCGCCTAAGGAAAAAGATTCAGGAATATCTACTCAATTATGATAATTTTATTGGTACCTTCGTAAAGTGTAGCGCGTATCGAGTAACACGGATATAAGGATTTTCTTCAGAAGTTTGCGTGAATTTATTGCTTAAAAATGTTTCGTGTTTTAGTATACTTTACGATGGCGGAATGTTTTAATTCTGGTTCGTGTAAAAGTGGCTTATTTATTTAGGTATTATGTAAATGGATGTGTGTGGAGTTTTATTTCTATTTTCTTTTTGGTACTGTTCTTTCTACGTACCTACCTAATTTCTAGTCTGTTGTCTTTGCATAGTAGTTAATTTCAATAACTTGTCGAGTACAACCTAATTTTATAGTTAAAAATAATTGTTATTTCTTCTGATTGCGAATTGTTAATTAATCTGTATTTACATAATATATTTTTTTCTTTGTTTTTTGGTACTGTTCTTCCTAAATAATTTCCAGTAGCATATTAATAGTAGTTGTATGTTGACATTGCATACTAGTAACTTGGGATAACTGTAGTGAATATCAATTATTATTCCAAGAAATAATTGTAACTTTTTGTCATAATATGTTACAAGCTGCGGAAAGATGCAACGAATAGAATGGTGTGATTAAACTCCAGTGGTGTTTTCATTCATCTTTATGGTAACACAAAATGCTGACATCTTTTGATCCAGGCGGAGCGCTGCGACAAAGATTAATCTTTCAACAGTTTTGTCGATCAATCAGCGGATTTTTCATTCAGTTTTCATCCCATAAAAATCCCGAACGTTGATTTTGTGTTGGAAATAAAAGTGTTGATGCCTTGTTGACTTATTTAATCTTTTTTTTTCCGTATCTCTACGAACTAAATATCATCATCATCATCTTCCTGCCCTTATCCCATGTTACTTGGGGTCGGCGCAACACGTTTTCTTCTTCCATACCATCCTGTCAGCCGTCATGCTATCACTCACTCCTTTCTCTTTCATTTCATTTCTCTACGAACTAAATATACACGGGAAAAAGAACATCGTGTCAGAGATTCTTTTACCATGGTATGTACTAATGAAACAGTTCATAGTCAAAGGCACGGCACGGGAAGTGATGAAAGAAAAACTGTTTTTCCATTAAAAAAGTACAACGGCTATGCGGTTAAAATGTATGGAACAGCTGTTTTTAGGGTTCCGTACCTAAAGGGTAAAATGGGACCTTATTACTGAGACTTTGCTGTCCGTCTGTCTGTCTGTCTATCCGTCCGTCTGTCACCAGACTGTATCTCATGAACCGTGATAGTTAAAGAGCTGAAACATGATGTATTTCTGCGGCCACTATAACAACAAATACAAAAACAGAATAAAATAAATATTTAGAGGGGCTCCCATACAACAAATGTGTTTGTTTTTTGCTAGTTTTTGCCCTATATTCATAAGGGCAACAGGTAGACGCTTGAAATATTCAGAATATTTACTTATATATTCACTTGAAAAAGAAAAATAAAATAAAATGAAACAATTATTTAAGGGGGGCTCCCATGCAACAAACGTAATATTGTTTGCCGTTGTTATTGATAATGGTTTTTATCTCTTACTGTCTCAACATTAGTTTTTTGAACTTTATTTTATTACGTAAAAGGTCGCGATTTCTCTCTGACTTCTTCATGGTGCATCTCTGATTTCTCAAAGAAAAATCAAGAAGGATTTTCAAAATTGCCGTTGAAAACTGTTATATAAAAACAACTGTTTTGTTATGTATGAAATTGATTTGAAAATTAATAAATAGCAGTAAAGTATTTGATTAATTTTTAACACGCTCTCGAATGCCTTGCAAGTACACTTGTGTAGATAAGATAATATCGCGTATGTCAACACTCGATTGCTGGTCATGTTATGATTCCTGTAACTGTACACTTGGGAGTGCAACCGTCCAAAGCAGCATACATAGATAGGTATTTAGAGGTTTTCCAATATTATAATAGTCTAGAGAAGAAGAAGAAAACCTTTCGATTATTTTCAAGATTAAAAAAATAAAATATCTTATTTTTTTCCTAGAAAGTCAAGTTCATCTTTTTACTCTTACCTACCTCCTTATAAACTGGCTTGTTATCAAGGAATTCCATGTTGCTGCAACGAAATTTTTGTCTTTAAAAACACTACATCATTTTTAGCACTAAATCATTATGTTTTTATACAAAGCAAAAGAAAGGTATTCAAATTCATTTGCTATTATAGTATAACTGAGCCGCAGCAAGATCCTCGTGTCTTTTAAAATTCAGTAGGTCTATCTACTACCTATAATTTGAATTAATACACCTTTCCCGGTCTAGTTAAAATCTAATTAATTAAAAAAGATTGTGAACCGCTGATAAGCTTACAAAATGCAGTACTTAGTACTCATTACCAGTATTCATGCACTTTTTACGACTTGCCTTGTCTGAATACAATCTAATCAGACAATTTGACTGATTAGTTTCTATCCTGTGGGGAATTACCCTGCAGGGGGGGAATTGCCCAGGGGTCAGGAACCTATGGATTAGATGAAGATGGAATGTTATTTTACTCATTACCGTAAATAGAATTAGATTTGCATTTAACGATTTCTTTAAACTATTACTTGTAAATCTAAGATGTTTTGTCTAGACGTCGTTATTTCGTTTTAATTAGGTAAGTGTAGTTTTCCTTTTTAAATATTGTTTGGGTTAATAAAATATACTTAATGCAGCCGCGGAAAGAATTCTAAAGTAGACAAACAAAACATTTTATTTAGCCATTAAAATGTTTTATTTAATAATGATTTATTTTAAAATCATTATTTAATAAAACATTTGTTCATTTGTTTTTTTTTTGTTTGTTTCATGTTTTGTAAATGTCATAAATCAATTAAAAATAAACATTACATTACAAAATCACCTTATTTGACTAAGGGCTAATTTTTCAACAGTCAGATAACTTTTATCTAAAAAAAAACATGACAGTTTGACATAATTTCTTTACCAAACATGTTACGTCACACATTTATGTCTCCTATAAAAGATATCTGATGGCAAAAAAATAGGCACTTAATAGAATTTTATCCAAGTTATGTTAGTAAACATACATCATTAAAGTTTCTCCAACATTTTAAATTAAGTAAATAAATAGTGTTAAGTTACGAACTAGCACAAATGCAACTTACTTAACTAAAACTAAGCTAAATGTTATTTACACGACGCCATGTAGCCAATAACTGGATTACAAACACAATTCCATACTAATGGAAAATTAATTACTTACTTTGTGTGTTGCACTTTCAAAATTGAACATTTTGGCCTAATTGAAGCTTAGAAAACTTGTATTACAGGAAAGTTGTATCTACTAGTATTTTCCCTGCAACTTCGTCCGTGTGAATTATAGATTTTTACTGAAGATGCTGATGTTATAAGGAATAACTTATGCGTTTTCATCAATAACATAGATAAGCATACATATATACCATCACGCCTGTATTCTCCGAGGGGATAGGCAGAGGTGTGCCAATGTACACCCACAGTTAAAATAAAATAAAATAAAAAATGTTTATTGATTCAGAAAAGTTTGCCGGTACGTTTAGGTCTCAGGTAATGGGGGGCGAGCCTATTGCCATAAATAGAAAAATATACCCCGATGATAACCGACATTCACGCGTATCAAATCACGGCAATAAACTAGTATTCATATTAACTGGTAATTTCATCGAGTTACTTAAATTAACTTATAGTCTCGAGAAATTAATTCTCGCTAAAATGAGGTTTACGATAAATAAAGTGGGTAATTAAGTAATTAGTACACGATTGGCGGTTCGAAGAAAGATTATTACGCATTCTGAGGATTTAAGAACCATTTCATATCAAGATGAGACGAAGTAGGTACTTGATTGAACTTGATATATCTATTAAGTTAATTTTCGGTTACTGTAATATGTAAACATAATTATTTTATGTGCTATCCATCACCATCACGCCTGTATTCCCCGAAAGGTTAAGCAGAGGTGTACCAAATGTACACTCACAGTTCGCCGGTATATTTAGGTCCAATGTACCTAATAGGGGGCGAGCCTACTGCCATTAACCGGGCTCAAATCCAAACTCCGAGCTGCTACTGAGAATTTCATAGAAAAACCCATTAACACTTATATTACTTATCATTTTAAGCATTTATCAAATTACAGCACTAGCTTTGCCTGCGGCTGCGTTCGTTTATTTATCGTAATAATTTTAACACGTAATTAAAGAGGACGTTAAATTGTTATACGAGAACAACCGTTGATAATAAACCCGGGTTCGGATCCGGGTTTATTATAGACGGCTCACATAAAGGTGTGCGACAAATTACAAAAATACAAAGTTAGCTTTGTCTGGAAAGTGACAACCTATATCACTTGTCAGACAAAACACAGTCGTCAATGGTAACTATTTAAACAATTTCAGATTTATATTAATTATAACTCCCGGTTTCCTGGTGATGTTCACCAATGTCAGTGATGTCCACGATAAACTTAGAAAGTCATATTGATGCTTACCCGGTATCAAAGACAACAACCTCATGCATTGGAGACGCGACCCTTAAATACTAGGCTATCACATATCCCTAATAAAACTACTATAAAGCTCTGTATAAAATACCTTATGGACATACAAAATTGTAACGTACTAAACCTGAAAATATCATAAGTATTCAATCAATAAACACCTTTTATTAAAGACGCATAAAACGATACAGCATCAACTGAAATACGGAAATAATTGGCCATAACAGAGTTTCATTTTCGGTATAATTAAAATTAAATTGACGACGTGCCCTGCCATGTCGCACGGTAAACTTTCCCGTTCACTCCGGTACGGAACCAATATAGCACCTACCTATTGATATTGTCAATATCATACTTCATTAACTTATAAACTATTTATATTACTTCCTGACTGCCGTATAGGTGGAATATTAAATATTCTCGCAGACTTTATAGTAGGACCTATTACCACAGAATATTGTAGATTTTGAAAATATGATTTGAATAGGTTTTGAAGTAACAATCTACTAAAGAGAAACATTTAATATCAAGTCGCAATCTGAACACTGTGACAATCAATGTCAAAATATTCGGTTAATTACAGACATTTTTGACAGATTAACACAGATTACAAACAAACCAGCAAACCCATCAGCTCAGCTTTATAATAATATTAGTATAGATTTAAATTAAAAAAACATGGGATTTATTTGAGTAAAAAACTTTGGGATTTAAAGAGGATGTAGTGACGTTCGGTCATGTTGAGAGGGGACGCCCTAGAAAGACCTACCCTAACTTTATGGGTGAGGTTCTTCCTTGCTCGTAACTAGGCGTGCTTATATGACCAGTAGTGCGGTTCTCTAAAATGCAAACTCGAAAACGAGTCTCACTAAAGTGATCGCGCTCACTTCGATAACGAACCAACTTGTCATTTGTTTGGTATTCGTTCGCCGTGGTGACGTCACCGGCGTGATCGTGTTTAACAGAATACCATTTTGTAATCTCACTGCGGATTCAGCTTTAAGTGAGGCTTAGAGAATCACACTGCTGGTGTATGAACGTGGACGTGGTAAAAGGAGTATCTAAAGATTGCAGCAGGTCGCGTTCTGTGGTTTCTGCCTATTCCCATGGGAAAAAGGCGTGAGTTTATGTTTGTGTGTATTTTAAGTAAAAGTTATCATCTTTTGGTGTCCCAAGGCTTTTTCTTTTAGCGGTTACGTTGTAAAATTCAACAACATCATATTTAGTTTGTTTTTAGTTCTATCCAATAAATCAAAGCTGGCCTTTTCCAAAACGAACTATTATTACAACGAAAACTATTAAAACCATCGAATAGTTTCTACATGATCTTGTAATACGCTCTCAGCCAGAATGTAACACATAAAAAGAGTCTAGGCTGCTTCATAAAAACATTCATAGCATTTTTTCTTGAGTAAGATATGTACTAACGTTATAGGTAGGTACTAAACATAAAGATAAGATGGTAGGTATATAAAATGGAGTTGGTTTTAATATACTCGTGTGTTAAAAAGCTATGTATCTTGGTTTTGATGTTTCGTATAAATATATCTTAAAAAACTGTTTCTTACTAAATTGTTTAAATGTTTACACGATACTTATATAAAAACACTATTGAATTTTTGTAAATGTAAATGTAAGAGCAGAGTGAGTGTAGCAGAAGAGAAAAAAAACAATTATTCTGGATCAAAACATAGATTAAATGAAGCTATACACGCTTACTTTTACATCGTTCTGGAACCGAAAGCCATAAGCTCTATCATAGTAAAAGAAACTATTGTCACTATTATTTTCAATAGGTAACAAAAAAAAATAACACGGTAAAAATATACCGGCGAACTGTGGGTGTACATTGGTACACCTCTGCCTAACCCTTCGGGGAATACAGGCGTGATGGTATATATATTTAAAATAACACGAGAATTTCATTTGTGAAATTAATAGTGAGAACTCGAAGTAACGCTTCCTTGCAGTCAATGCATATTTGTGTGTAAACCTTTTTTTTTTTTTTTTTATAGACGGGAAATCATCAAATAACTTCCCCCGCCCTGGGCGGGGCGGGAGGGAGTGTCAGACTTTTACTGACTAAAACCCGTCTATGTTCCTTCATGTGCCCTTTGCGTTCCGGGGGCGCGGTATCTCTTTCGAACAACCCGCAGCCCCGGCAGGCATCGGCCCTCAGTGTGTGTGTAAACCTTAACGACTACACATGCGAAAGGTAGCCTTTGAAAAATCCATTCATCGATCAAACAGAACCGCTACTCACACTTAACTCGAATGACAAAAAAGAAGTGATAAACTTCCAACTTCTTTGAGATGTCTTAAAAAAAATAAAAACGCCAATTATAGTAACTACGAGTATTAAAAGAACGAACTTAACTTACTTTTACGAATCAGAACGATGTTAAAGTAACCGTATTATGTATCTGCTTCGCTAGCTATGCTTTGTAGCTTAGATAGAATCACGTCTGGACCGATTTTGGCAAGGATAGCTGAAGTTATAAGGAGTAGCTAAGACGAACTCACAGGCAAAAGCTAGTCTAGGTATAAATACGAAGACGCATTATAAATTCTTTTGCAAGTATTTCTGAAGAAAGTTTTCAGTTTTAATTAGAGGTTTCATTACATGTTCGTGAACAAGTTGCACTTTTGACTTTGCACATAGTTTTATAAAAGTTGTAAGTATATCCATAAAATGGACTTTGAGGTTGGCCTGGTGGTTGAGCGAGTGGCTGCTGTGCTGCGTGTCGCAGATTCGATCAGAAAACAAATTTTGTATGACCCAGCGGTAGTTATTACGGGTCTAGTTGTTTGAGTATGTGACTTTATATGTTTGTAAACGCACCTATAAAAGAAGTTCCTGATGTTTTATACTTTTATAAAATCCAAAGAAATACCAATATACACACACACATACCATCACGCCTGTATTCCCCGAAGGGTTAGGCAGAGGTGTGCCAATGTACACCCACAGTTCGCCGGTATATTTAAGTCCCATGTAATAGGGGGCGAGCCAATTGCCATACCAAAAAAACAAAATACCAATATACATTGCATAAAATAAATAACCATAGTAATATCTAGCCTATTCTTATCCCACTATAGACAAAGGCCTCTTTTCATACTAAGAAGCCACGAGCATTAATCACGCTTGTAATTTTATTTATAAGTTTTATATTTAGTTTAATTATTATGGTATATACTTATATAGATAGTTTTCAAATCAAATAGTCTAAAAACTGGAAAAATATATCCGCGATTCTAGCTAAATTCAGTAAAAGTTCCTGATAATAAATAAAAGACTTGGTTTCTATTCCGTATGCGTGGTCACGCGCGCCCGTGACCACGGGTCGCTGTGACCCAACTGTGATGTTATTCCACTTTCCCGGAATTTATCCCCTATTAGAATAACGTCATTAATTTTGCGCTGATTTTTGTCGTCAATATTTTGGGATTCCGTGTCGAATGGATACCATAAAGGGTCAACCTTGTTAATCTTCTTTATCGTGTGGGCAGTAAGGTCTAAACGACCCCACACACCCTAGGGTGTGTGGGGTCGTTACACACAAATATGCATTGCTGAAAACTCGAAGTAACGCTTCCTTTACTTCTAGTTCTCACTATTTCACAAATTAAATTCTCGTGTCAGAGTTTCTAAACCGCCTCAAGGGCCTCTGACATGGTTACCGATGTCAGTGATGTCCAAGGTAAACTTAGAAAATACATACGAATTTGATAAAGTACACTTATACTTGCCCGTGCCCGGTTGCGAGCCCACAACCTCGTGCATGAGAGGCAGGCGCCTTAAACACTGGGCAATTAGGCCTTGTTAATTTCAAGGGCCAAAAATATTTTCTTTTGGGTTCCGTAGGCCGCAACTCAAGCCAACAATAAAAAGAACTGCTTTAATATTAGACCGGTTTATGCCTACCGACTCGAACCCGGTTATTTTGTTTTTTATTTACAAAATTAAAATAACATTCAATTATTCGTTATTTACTGCGTTTTATAATGTGCTTTAAGGATGTTATAAATGAATGAATAAAAATTGGTGATGAAGGCGGGCCTTTTCGCCGGGCTGCAGACTGACTGCGGGCCGCATGTGGTCCCCGTGCCGCGTGTTGAAGACCTATACCATAAAGGCTCTGTCCGTCCAACAAGGCTTTATCTTTCAAACTGAAATGGAGGACACTTGAAATTGTCACAGTGTGCATTATTTAACATAAGTTGTTGGTTGTGTGTTGAGTTGAGTATGTTATTGTTTTGTATTTTTTTATTGTTATTTTATGATTTGTGCTTAATAATTACTATGGAAACTATGAATATAGCTATGTTTAATCATAGAGACGTAGTAGGGTTCTATAGGTCGAACAATGGCGTAATAATTTCCCATCATAAACGCAGGAGGAAGGAACACTTGTTTTCTATTGTCTGTATAATTAATAACCCCTTACTTGCTCTTAATAGCACCCAAGGGATGCAAGTATATATTGTTATAGGTACCTACCCGAGTAGAGTGGGTTCTATAGTGACCCCAAATTGCTTTTAACTGAGGTCCGTTTCTTTGTTACCCTGTTTTTTTTGTAGGGGAATGCTTCTTTAGTCACGTTGAGCGATTTTTGGTAGGGGTAAACCTTATGGGTTCGCGTCACCGACATGCTGATATAACGTATTTCGCCAAGCTAGTGACGCACAGCAGCCTGTGTGCATGTATTCCCAATGTTAATAATTTCAATTAATAAATAAGGAAATTTTATTATTTATAATACTATTAATTAATTTAAAAAAAAAGTCATATTCCCAAGGTTTAAGTTTTCACTTCTGTCTTCAGTCAAATGTCACGCAGCGAAGCAGCAAGTTAGTTACTGGTTTTCAGCTGAAATTTTGGATAGAGATTGTATATATTGATAGTTATGCTGTCCATCTCGTTTAAATGGATATACTCTTTCCGTGACGCGTTTTTTTTTAAGGATGGGATATCATTTAATGACTTCTTCCGCTCAGAGCGGAGAGGAAGGGAGTATCAGACTCTTACTGACTAAAACTCATCTATGTTCCTCATAATGCCCTTTGCGTTCCAGAGCAGCTGTGACTCTTTCGATCAAATTCCGCAGCCCTGCCAGGTTCCGTGGCACGCTACATCAAACATTTTGGATATTTTTCTAGGTGTTTTAAATTAACAGTGTAACAAAAACACGATTTGGCATGAAATCACATAACTTTTCCGGGTCAGAAAGCTTTCTACCGATTTCCTCAAAAAAATAAATGATCCTTGCTATAATTCAGGAACACAGCAGAAAGGAGAAGACAAATACCAGTAACAATGAAATAAATTGTTTCAGAGGCCTTTTTTAATATAGGTAGCTACTGAAAAAGGCAATTTTTTGCATGAATAAAAAAATGGTGGAATCTAGAAAAATGTGTAGTAATTAAATTCCGTTGGCGCGTTATTTAGCTTTGTCCGCCATCAACTCGGAATATTGATGCGATGTACTATGTAATTGAGTCAAATAATGGCATGGATACCACAATGAAATGATAGTGCTTTCCGAACATAAAAAAAGTATTTTAAAGTTACAACATCATTCATTAAAGTATGGTACAATCTTATCTGCATGATTACATACAATATCTAATTAAATGCCATAAGCCTCTCCGCCCACGAATAATTTTTTTTACCGATTTCTTCTCGCTAACAAAAAAAAATATACGAAAATTGGTTTAGAAATCCGTCGTGGGTGGAGAGCCTTTTATACAGTACTTAAATAAAATAATAGTTAATCAATTTCATTCATGTAAATTACTTTTTAAATAAACATAATCATAAAACAGAAAAAGAAAAGACAAAAAAGAAGTTAAATGACATAAAATTCAATAAGAAAAAGAGATATAGGTATTACCTTTGGTATTACAATCTTCAAAAAAGGCATAATGATAGCATTACCCTGGCTGAACGCATTCACAAAGAGTACCACGACTTTTGAAAGTATCAAAACCTCTTTTCATATATTACCCTTCACAGGTTAAAAACCGTAGTTCTTACAAGAATGTTTCCATTTCACAGTTCCATGGAAAAAGAATGAAACATATAAAGGGGCACAAGATTGGTATCTACATAATAAAATTGCTCTACATGAGTTAACAGCAATAAGGGCTCTCCAGACAAACGCTTCGTTTATTTGGTTACAATCTTACTCGGAAAAATAGTTACTTTTTTATACCTATTTGTGTCTAGAGGCATAAATGTTAAATTTGCATAGATAAGGGCACTTATCAATGTGACCTTCACAAATCATTATGTGCCTTCTTGGACATCACTGACATCGGTGAAGGAAAACATCGTGAGGAAACCTGGACTTATAATCAATATTGAAATTGCTAATCCGGTTTCAGTAGGTGTGGTGATCAATGCTCATACCTTCTCTGTATGAGAAGAGGCCTTTGCCCTGCAGTGGGAAAATAATAGGCTGATATTATTTTTTATTTATCAATAAACGCTTTTGTTACCTCACAGTTTCAATTTAAATAAATATACACATCTGAATTTGTAAATTAAGTCTTAAGGTAGGAATACATTAGAGCATTTGCTTGTAACAGAACATCGAACAGTTCTAATGTGTTACCCTCTCACGAACCAAACATTAAGCAGGACCTACGAAGCTTTGATATGACATGACATTTCCTTATCAAGTCGAAACAAAATAAAAAATATATATTCGTAAAATTGTGTAATCGTTACACAAAGCTCCTTGCTTGGTAAACCAAGCAGCGAATTTGTGTAACATTTCATCGAACAAAGATACGAGGGCGAGCAAAACGTGTGATGCGGACACGCCTGCAGAACCGACATTTCAAAGAAAGGTAAATGCAAGATAAAAAGGCATGTTACAGGCAAATACTCACTTTCCGTCGAATTTGGCGTTGAGCATTCACAGAAACCTTACTTTACTCGGAAATGCTTTTTAATTTGACGCTTTTGTCTGTATTGTACCATTCCTGAAAGCGTTACACACATACAATCGCGCCTGTATTCCCCGAAGGGGTAGGCAGAGGTATACCAATGTACACCCACAGTTCGCAGGTATTTTTAGGTCCCATCTAATAGGGAAAGCGTTACATTACATCGAAATTCGAGAAAATGCCTTAGTGTACAAGTACATCCACCTCTAGATTCGGTTACAAAATGGAATACCGCATTCCTTGTAAGGGTAGGTTAAGACACAAGGATCCCAAAATGTTTTACCACAAAATAATACACGAGCAGTTTCCACTTCAATAATTTAAAGAGGTCGAATATACCTTCCCTATTTCTCACAAGACAACAGCTTTGCTTAAATCTCTCACAAGTTCTACCTCGAGGCAGAACAAGGTACAGTTCAGTTTAGATTTCAGTTTATTTCAACAAATGCTATCCTGCTCGACATTGAAGATACTTAAGGCATCTACCTATTTGTGAACGGGTTCAAGAGTCTTGAGTACAACGTCAGGAGGTAGTTAGAAGTTGACTGTAACGGTAAATATGTCTGTCCAAGGGTACATCTTGATATAAGCACCCTTATTAAAACGGGATATAAAAGAATTTAGATAAGGAGTTGGTAAACATTTTATTTTATTGAGTCTCTTTGAATGGTGCTCGTTAGTGACATTTTTGCACATGTGTACACACACTCTTCATAGACTATAAAAGCTTATTTTATTAATTAAAAATGTTAAAAATCTAGTCGCAATCTCAACTCATTCACAATCAATGTCAAAAATTAAATATAAATAAGTGGCATGTTTGACAGATTGAGACTGATATTAGATTGCAAATATACACGGTGTTGATTTCCACTCCGTCAAATTTTAGGAGCTTGTCAAAAAAAATAGAAGTAATCAAATATAATTACGATACCTGGTCAATATCAAATAAATACTTGTTTTTTAGTTGCAACTATCAAATAACAATATTCCAGAATACTCCTCTTGCAAAATTCAGGATCGGCTATATCAATGTGTGCATAGCGCCTAAACCCTCTGGCGAGATGGCTAGTTCGAATTTCAAAATCGGGGCAAAAAAAAACCAATTTATTTTATTATTGATTCGTGTTAAGAATCACGAGCATAGTTAACTCCTTGAATTTGACGAGAATGCAAATCAACAGCTTGTATATATATAAATAATGATAATTATACAAGCAGCCAATGCAATCAGAGAATAGAATTGAGATTTGAATCAGACATGTAATAGTTTTGACCATGGTCACAGACATCGGTGATTTTAAAACTTATTTTACCTTTTTAGTATCATGTTATTAACACTGCCCTATTCGTCTCATAGTCACAAGTTCTGAGAGGATTGCTTTAGAGCGTGGGTATTGGTTTGGGTTCCCAGGTCGTGCAAAGTGTTATTGAGTTTTTCCATTAGGAATTTCTCAGTAGCAGCCCAAAGTTGTTGTGTTGGTGGTGTGATACGTCGCATAACATGTAAAAAGTTGGTCCTGTGCCTAATTCTCCCCGATACGAAGAATTGCTATACCATTCGATTATAAAAGTGAGGGAAGAGAGAGTACATCTGTGCTTTGCGTACACCCTTGCGCATTTATAACGTTTGTCTACTTGGCAAATCTCCATTGATATTGGCCGCTGTTACAGAAATTCAGTTGGCAGTATATTATGCAGGTAAATATCACGTTGAAAATGACAACAAAAGGCCGAGAATAGCTTCCCAAAGTCCCTTAGTGTTTACATTCCCAGCGTCACCATTCCCTAAGCCCCCATTACCCCAGGTATAGAAACCTTCTATCTGTAAATACACTGCGTGTTGTATTATTGCTTCCGAAGCTATTTAGACATCAAACTGTCGTGGCGGGAAACATTCCCGCAAACACAAGCATAGATTAAAAAGTAATCTTACGGGTGCGAAACTCCTGTTCCTATAATGCAATAGTTATTATTAATACTGCCCCGTTGGTCTCGTGGTCCTACGTGCGACTGCTGTGCAAGGGGTCCCGGGTTCGATTCCCAGGTCGATCAAAAAGTATTATTGGGTTTTTCTATGAAATTCTCAGTAGCAGCTCGGAGTTTGGATTTGTGCCCGGTTAATGGCAATAGGCTCGCCCCCTATTACATGGGACCTAAATATACCGGCGAACTGTAGGTGTACATTGGTACACCTCTGCCTAACCCTTCGGGGAATACAGGCGTGATGGTATATTTATTTATATATTATATTATTAATACATAGTACGAAGTTTAAGGTATTTATCTATGGGGGTCTTTGTAACCTGAAAATAAATGGTTTATTAATATATTTTTTTTATTTATATGTCATAGGATAGAAAGCAATCCGACTATCTACCAGATTAGAATTTATTAGAATTGTATTGTCTATAATATTTCATTTAAATTGTAATATTGTTAGGTTTTTAAGAATAGATTATGAGTTACTACAACATATCTGTAAGACCTGTTAATACTTGGCAGTTGAAATAATTGATTAACCTAATTTAATTTAAAATAACACGGGTCTGGCGACTCACGAGCTCGTGCGATCACCAACCACCCAACGTTTTATTTTTACTTGAGTCATGAGTTCATGACGTATAGTATCTAACAGGTTGACAGAAAAAGTTGTACAAAAGAAAGAATATATATGTTTCACTCCTATACGATTTTACAGATCTTTGCCACAGGGAAACATCGCGGTATCACCTTATAGGACCGGATGGATATAATCACTTGCAATTGAGGACGATTATGAAGGTTTAAATGTCTGACTGTCGGCTGGAACAATGAAACGGTCTTTTAAGAGAGTTTTTATATAATAGAAATGAAAATATCTGTCGCCAACACTCTGTTGGTAACCACAAATCGTGAGGCGTTGTACTTAAATGCACTGCTCGTTTTTCGGGGTTTGGAGATTCGTAAATGATTTCTAAAACAAAGCTTTCGGCTTTTGTTTTTGTAGAGGTTCTCTGCTTGTGTAATGTTTCCTGTGTGTATACGTTTGTTATGAATGAAGCGAAATAATTATAGTAAGAATGGCTTTTTGGGGAAAGGCAAATTTCTGACTGACTGACCGACTCCGTGACATATTAGAAGTAGCTGTCTATTTGAAATACACACATTGAGTATATCCATACATCCGTATGTATACAGTATTCACCCCGTGGAGAATACTGTATCTGCTTTAGAATATATTTTCAAAATGGCAGCTCAAAACCAATAACTTTGAAAATAAATGTATAATATTATTTTTAAGTTTATTAAATTTAAAACATAACAAACGTGTCACCGCACTTCGATGTTCATTATCCTAACCTGCCACTTTTCAAGATTAAAATTTCTAGTAGGTAGGTACTTATCTCTCCCGGCAAGGTCTGTGCGCCTTGTACAATTCAATTAGAAATACTGGGTTTTTTTTAAAAAACCTTATGTACCCGTATTAAAAAATATACCCTTTATGCTCTCATAAAGGGTACATTTTTTTACAGATCTAAACCTGTATAGCACCTATTTTATTTGTTAGGCAGAAGGGTTAGGCTCTGCCTAACCCTTCGGGGAATACAGGCGTGATGGTATATTTTTGATGGTTATTTGTCTCTACTCTACCAAGATGATATTAAAATAAGACGGCATATGATATTCGATCCCAAATTGTCTCACACACCAAATCATTCTATTAGACGATTGAGCAATAGATAATGGACCTAGTCTATTGCTGAATAGACGATCATTGAGACAAGTGACATCTGACCTCCTTTCTTTTGTTTTGATATTCACAAGACGCAATAATAATATACAAGCTGTTGATTTGCATCCTCGTCAAATTGTAGGAGCTTGTCATAATAAAATAGAAGTAATTCAATATAATTACGATACCTGGCCAATATTTAATAAATGCTTGTGTTTTTAGTTGCAACTATCAAAAAACAGTATTCCAGAATACTCCTCTTGCAAAAATCAGCATCGCCCAGTTGCGTATGCGGTAGGCAGAGTTGCCGCGCGGCTATATCAACGCGTGCATAGCGCCTAAACCCTCTGGCGAGATGGCCACATCAAATTTGAAAATCACGTCAAAAAAAATAATTCAAAAACAAATTATTTTATTAATGATTCGTGTTAAGAATCACGAGCATAGTTAACTCCTTGAATTTGACCAGGATGCAAATCAACGGCTCTTACAATTTATAGCGTTTAGTGCATACGGACGCATGTCATTTTCATCCAGGTGACATGGGACGTTTATCGACCTGCAATCGTGCGCGTGAAGTACCGGTGTTGCACGGCAGTGTCTACATCCTGAGTGCAGTTTGATACCCACACTGCTCACACACACAGAACATTAAGAGATTACTTCACAACCTCCTCTAAATACTTAGGCGCTTATGACCAGGGGGTCAATTCTACTAACTTTTAGTAATGATCGCATCGTAATTTCAGTCTCAATCTGTATTTTTGTCAGCGTTTATAATTGAGACAATGGGTCTTCAGTTTATAAACAAAGAAATAACAAAAATCTTATGACATAATCTGCTGAGCGAATGAATCCAAAATTATTATTGAAAATGATTAAATAACATGGTGTTTTCACACAGAACTAGAACTTTTAAAAATTCGCATAGAGATACCTAAGCCTTGTTGAAAAAAAAGCTTGTAAAAAAATAAACGGCTGGCCGATTGCTTCTGCCGGCTTGAATGGGAACATTCTTTGCAACTTAATTATTATTTAGAAGTTTTGTGATTGTTTAATATGGATTTAAGTTGAATAAAGTATGTCCCATCCGAAATAATAAAAAAATATAGGTAATTAGATCGTGATTAGTAAGCTTTGCTCTAATAACCTAGAAACAATACCAAGTTGAAGCAATCAATGCTTAGAGACACTGCGTTTAAATTCACCCCAAGGGACAAGTCTCTCAGTTCAGTAACGCGGAGACATGGGTCCAACACGCAGTCAGCCTTTAGGTTATTTCATCTAAAATGGAACTAGGCCGTGTCTACACGAAAGTTTAGTTTCTGGTTTCAAACCGGGGCCATGATTCCGGTACGAAAATGTACGTGAACTGGGGGCGAACATTCGTTGTTTTCCGGTGTCCGACATTAACCGGGATCTCGGTGACTGCCTTTGCTAATACAGTACGGACGATAGGCTTTTAATATATACGCAAAACGATTTAAAAAATATCACGTTTGTTGTAATACCCCTTAAATATTTATTTTATTCGGTTTTTTAGTAGTTTTTAGTCAGTTTGTTCAAAGTTGAAAAGGTCTAAAAAGTCGAAAACAGAAACAGTATTTATAAATAATTAGATAACATACTCAAATTAACTAAAACAAAGAAGCATCGTAAAATATCTACGCATTCCATTTATGTTTTCTTAATAAACTAAATATGAACTTGTAAGACTCTCAATGTAAGTGTCTACTTATCCGGCGAAGATGAATGAGCCACACTTAAAAGTATTTTGACTAACCACGGTCTCGTCAAGTCAAAAGATAATTATGCCAGTTTCTACTCATCTTCGAAATGTACGGATTTCAATTCTGTCCGTAGTCGCTGTGAGAATTATTCATTAACTTACACACACACACACACACACAATTATAACATCCTAACACGAAAACCAAAGAGATACCAAGCCTAAATAAAGTAGAAAAATTATACCCAAATATAACAAAAACAAACTAAATTCAGTTTCAAGAAATTTATAACTTAACAAACTACAATCTTTCGACAGCTTGTTTCTGTACTGCTTGGACAAACTAGAACATCACGTTACCAGTACCAGTAGCATGGTTACATGGTTGCATACTCCTAAGTATTTAATAAGGATTAAGTTTTACAACTGAGAGCATGCAATATATAACTACTGTAATGCCATTGAATAGCCAACGTACTCGTACAAAATATAGAGCCATCTTGTCTAAAAGCTACTTGTATAAATCCCTAATCCTTGTTTAGCCCTGCGCTTGTACACGTAATACCACTACATTTATTGTGCACCCACAATCTTTTAACAAACTGCTAGCTTATTGCCGCCGGCCTAATCGTGCCCGTTCTTTATTTGAAACTGTATGTTTCCTTTCTTCACTAACTGAATTCTTTTTACAAACTCGAGTTTGCCGAAGTGTTTTCGTAATGTTTGCGGTCTTCCCGATGCCTACTTTTTTATTTGACCCAACTTTTTTTTACGTAGAATCTACTTACGTTACCTACCCATATATTTTCTCTCACGTTTATTAAAATTTCATAGTTTTATATTGGAGTCTAGTGTAGTTTCACGCTTTTTTTGCTCTACCGTTTGCGCAGTGCCGCCGTCTCAAATATGAATTTTCCTTCATAACTACGAGTAAGTGGGTTTTGTAGAAATAATAGGTAGGTACTTTATATTGTGCAGACTCCTTTGTGGTGTGTAAATAAGGGGAGGTCAATGATCTCATTCAACGTGAAATATGAAGAAGATATTCATTGTTCCTTATAATAATTATTGTGTTATGTTCCTTGATATTTTGCGGTAAAATGAACAATGGATAACGTTCGTATTATACCTGATATTAACCTGTCAAATCATGAATGGATTTTCGTATTAGAAAATCGAGGGACGAAAAGATCTACGTCACCTTAGGCCGTTTGTCCACCGCCGCCGTCACCGGGACGTCAACGAGAACGAGATGACGGCGCCGAAGTACTGATACATAGACTACAATGGCCGCGTGTCCACCGCAAGTCCGTCACCCGAGCACCGTCATCCCGGCCGCCGAGTTTCGAGTAGATCGGCGTGACCTGTGCCGGCAACGGCAATACAAAACACTATACTAGAAAGGTTTAGGTAGTTAACTAAAGGTAAACAAATCGTAGAAAGGGATTTTTATAGTTGACACTTTCTTGTTTAAAAAAACTTTTAAACAAAAAAAAAAACAACCGCCTTCAAAAACTAAAAAAGTGAAAAATAACTTTAGCTTTGGAAGTCGGCGGCTTTGGTTCTGTTTGTTGTTTTGTATTGCCACCGACTTCCAAAGCTAAAGTTATTTTTCATTTTTTTAGTTTTTGAAGGCGGTTGTTTCTTTTTGTTTTTTAGTATCAACTTCCTGTCATCCAAATCCACGAAGGATCTACTAGTCACAACACTAAAAAGTCATAAGAAAGCAGAATACTTATGCGATTTCGTTTACTTGGAGGACGAATTTTCGAATACTACTGAATATATCTGTGTTACCCTTTGTAAACAATGCTTAGATATGCTATAGCAACAATCGCGGTTAATCTGCTGTTATTTATTGAAGAGTTCCCTCGATTTCTACAAGATCCCATCATCAGATATTGAAATGGTGACAATGGGACCACACGGAAAGCACCAGCTTTCAAATAAAGAATCATGACAATCGGTTCACCCAGTCGGGAAATTCGAGGTAACAAACATAAAAAAAAAACAGTCGAATTGATAACCTCCTCCTTTTTTTGAAGTCGGTTAAAAATATGTTACAACAAAATTAAATTTATTTTCGATTTATACGATGCTTTCCTCTTTTATTAATGTATGTTAAACTTTATCATTTGTTGAGGATATAATCGAACGTAGTCGTGGACATCCTATAATAGTTAAAAAACTTGTGTTCATACTGCAGCAACTTGTCGTGACGTACATAAAACGCTCCTGTGATGTATCGTTCACGTATTAGCGGATGAATCCAAAATTCTTTGCATCGCCTACGCCTTCGAACGTACAAAAGCAGAGCAAGCAATTGTCGCCGGTTGAAACTAGCCATCCTTCTAGTTTTTTTTATTTCTATTAAAAAGGATAACGCGACTACCACCCACGACAAACCTGTAGAAATGAATCAACGATATATCGGCGCGGTGGACAAACGATCGCCGTCACGTCATCTTAAACTCGGCCCGAAATAATCTCGTTCTCGTTGACGTCCCGGTGACGGCGGCGGTGGACAAACGGCCTTAGTCGGGTTCGACTAACGAGTAACTATGCCTTATATAGCTTAGATTAAAGTCACAATTGCATTGCGAAAATATCAAAGATAATTTCTTGACTGAAACATCAGCGTCTTTGTGAGAGAAGCCTTACAAGCAGGTACAAAGCTATTCGCTAAACCTTCTTATTAAAATCTTTTGTTTGCTCATCATTGTTGAAGCTTTATTGTATACAGACATCTTAATAATGATAAAGGGATATTCAACTTCTCAAGAGGTGTTTATTTATTTAGCCGTATTAATTTGTAAAAAAAACTATATTGTCATATACTAGTTTGTTAAACATGTTCCTTACAAAAATGCACTACAATACGATTAAAATGACTAAAACAGCTATTTTTTTCAACGTACGAGTAGATCCCGTAATAAAAGTTGATCATATTCATGAGTATTTTTACCCCTGGAAGATAAAGAACGTATCAAAGTCATATAGTACTTCGTTCCGATAAAAACGAGCATAACAACAAAATATCAAAACAAAGGAACATCCACACATATTAGAGAGGCACCAAACTCTTGATCCGCGCCAGTTCGCAGTAAATGAAATAAATGTTGGCACGCATCCAAACCGCAGCAGAGTCGTCGAGCTCACGCTTGCACATCGGACGGCGTTGTGGGACCTCGTGTTAACACTGCCCGGTCCCCGAGTACTAACTCAGACATACTATATTTTAACGCCCCAGAATTTTGCTCCGAGTTTCAGCATTTTTGGAGACTAGGTCATTTTTAGCGTTCGATTTAATAAAAAAAAAAATAACATCCTTTCTGAAGAAATGACTTTATTTGTTGTTTGAGTCTTTGAAGATTCTTTGACGCTAAAAAAGAGACTTTGACGTAAATAGTGCATTGTCTTTTATTATAGTAATAATAAAACTAGCCTATTATTGTCCCACTCCAAGGCAAAGGCCTTTTCTCATACTCTCTCTCTCACTGAGGCAATTTCACACTTATGTTATACTAGCTTTTGCCCGCGACTTCATCCGCGTGGATTAATAGTTCCCGTTCCCGGGGGATTTCCGGGATGAAAACTATCCTATGTCCTTTCTCGGGTCCCAGACTATCTCTGTACTAAATTTCATTGAAATCGGTTCAGTGGTTTAGGCGTGAAGAAGAGACAGACAGACAGACAGAGTTACTTTCGCATTTATAATATTAGTACGGATGTCCACGTTTCGCCACGATGTTTTCCTTCACAGAAGTCAGTAATGTCAAAAAAAATTGTAAGTTCATATACATTGAAAAAGTCTCATTGGCACTATTAACCACCGGGTCATCACGACATTCGCCTTTAGCTATTTTTAGTTAAGAGTAGCCTAAGTTTGTGAGAAACTTAGGCTGCTCTTAACTGTTCAGGCTTGTTGGGTAACATGGCCGTGTGAGCCGAACTGACTTTCTCTATTCCGTGAACTATCAGAACTTGGTTTGAAATTGAAAAAGTGTTCAACTAGACCATTCTCTGTGACGTAACCGTGAGTGCATAGCCTAGTTATGCCGAAGGCTTTTCTTTGTAGTTTTCAAACCGAATCGTTCTTCAGTATCGTTATTTTAAACGGTATGTAGACATGAATACCTTTTCTTTAGAGCTTTTATTGATCTATTTATGTTGCTCGTTGTTCATCGTGTAGGTACCTTTAATTTGTTTTACATTATTTTCTTCTTCTTTCTTTTCTTCTTTCTTTCTTCTTTTTTTTTATAAATGCCACATATTTGGTTTCTTGTGGTTAAATTAGTTTCCCATCAAAACTTAATAGTAATATAGTTTTACTTATTAACCATAGTATGACTAGACTATGTAGGTATTAAACTATATATTTTGCATACAGCGTGTTTCCGAGTACGAAAATTTTATTCTTGAAAAAAGCATAGTGACAAGTTCCCACTTTGGACATTCAGGGGCATGTAATGTCCATTTTAGATCGCTATTAATTTCATAGAGAGGATCTAACCCATCTGTTCTACGCAAAGTCTATGAACGACTTATAAACCGGAACAAGGAAAAATAAATATTGAAATTCCAAAAACGACTTTTAATTAATAAGATTTATTCTGATAGCCCCAAAATTAATTTTGATGAGTATTATTAACTGTGAAAGTTTTTCAAACTTAAGTCTCATTATTAATTCCAAACTTCACCTTTCCTTTCAAGAGGTTCTTAAAGAACTAAGGGTCTGCTTTCAATTTAATAAAAGTACAAATTTTTGGTAGAAAATCATAGCAGAGGGTTGGCAAAATAAAATTTGCAGTTATGGGGACTGTCTACAGAATTGAAAACTTAACGTCATATTAGTATATCGCTGACGCGGTGTAATTAGCATGTCGGTAACTCAGTTACATTCGTCACATTGCATGTCTGTGACATTTGCAAAATGCGCGAATATTGGTGCCGATTCCCTTGTTCACAAACTAAACTAAAATGAGAGAATTGACATCTTTTACTAACATACAGCGAAAGAAAAGGACGGTGATACCTTAGAATTAAGTTAGAGATGTCAAATTAGTTTTGCCTTGAACTTTTCCGTGTTTTTAATCAATGCGTTCTGACATGTCAACTATAATTGTATAGAAGTTATAGATCAACTAAAATTGACAAGTCTTATGCATGTCCGTTCCTTTCTTGTTTGATTGGAGAGAAAAAGATAGAAATAGTCTAAATTAAGTTTAGCTTGTGCATAACAGAATCGACACCATTATCTGCCGAAATGGGGCATTATTGACTCGCCTGGCGTCCCAGTGCCATTGCGGAGCTCCTGTTCCGAAAATGTCTTATATGCTAGTGTCCCAATGGTCAATTTACCCTTGAAGATTTAAACAGTGCCTCTAACGCGGCAATAAACGTGGTTACCTACTGGGTCCAATAAGTATAAAAAAGCGATGAATGTATCATCGATACGAAAAGAAGAAGAGTCACGTAAGCATTTTGGTCACGTTAGCACGAAGCGTGACAATGTAATGTTGGCGACGCGACATATAAGCATGTCGGTGACCCGTGACAATATCATGTCGGTGACGCTATAAAATTTACGACTACCAAAAATCACTCAAGAAGTTTTCACTTCAATTAGAAATTGTTTTGTGAGGATTATATCGAAGTCACCTTGCCGTATCAGCTTCCATAGTTCATTACACCTAACATCAATAAATTGTAAGTATGTATTTA
Source organism: Caradrina clavipalpis (assembly GCA_932526535.1). Lineage (NCBI taxonomy): Eukaryota > Metazoa > Arthropoda > Insecta > Lepidoptera > Noctuidae > Caradrina > Caradrina clavipalpis. The sequence continues at coordinate 3,554,798 of OW052096.1, forward strand.
ATAAAACTATTTTATCGTAGCGTACCTTTAAGGTTTCATAATATTGCGATCATTTTATGAGTAATGAATGACCAAAACTTTGTTACCATATTTATATGGTCCCAACCGAATAAACCTACCGTAAGGTACCTATCTCTCGTTTACGACACTACATTTACCTACGGGTACCCTTGTTATAGGCGGGTATCGTAAATCTAACATTCTAGGCTACCTTATAGGGCCGACATGAAGCTAAACGGTAACGTGTCCAAGTTGAAAGGTGAATGAGAAATGAACTAGATTAATGGAGAATGGATCTCAAAATGGGTGCGTTGTTTTTAAGGTTCTTAACTTTATGTAGTAGTCTAGAATATTTAATTTTATTAAATACAATATTTGTTAGATAAGCTCGCAGATAGAACAAAACGGCACGGTTGCGCAGTGGCTGACCGATTGACTGGTCGCTGCGTGTCGAGGGTAAAATTCCCGCTCGGAACAAATATTTGTATCTCCAGATAGTTGCTCCGGGTCTGGCTGTTAAAATAGTTCTTTTCATTAATATGTATTTTGTTATGTAACACTGGATCAATATATTATTCTTATGCTTATCTGTAAAGGGCTTTTAGTTAAAGCAATTTTAAATATACCTTCAACCGTTTTGTTATGAATAGCTAGCTTTAATGACTCATTTAATTGTACAAAGTGCTTCCTGCAACCGGGTGATAGTCTAGCTATATCTAGGTGGCCTAACCTAATATACTTCTAGTAAAAAGGACCACTAATGTTAGCCCAAACAGTTCAAATATTTCACCGTAACCGTGTTACTCAACAGAACCAACACCGACCAACACACTACCTAACTTTATTTAGTTAATTCCATCGACTCACGCGTTCATTGGGCACATCAATTAAAATAAGAGTGTTTAGTTTGATGTCAATGTTATAGCTGTGTTGCCTGTGTACTTTGACGCTATAAAACTATTATCCCTACCGATGTAAAACATTGGGCCGAACAGATGTGAGTACGTGCGCATTTAGGCGTAGACAGAAATGTGTGTGGGTGGTCATACAGAATGGGAATGTGGTTGGATTATGTGTGTAGGTATTCGCTATAATTTGGCTTTGTGTCGGTTTTATTAAGCCCTCTGCACACGCGTGTGGGTGCATATTTTCGCAGGGGAGTTAAATGCCATGTTGTGTATGTCACCTATGTGTGATGGCTTATAAATTGTTTTACGGATGGATATCACAATATGCCTTCTCTGATAATAGTGCAACTGTGTAGGGAGGCCTTTATTTATTTAGGAATGTTGTGTACCTACTGCTGGTAGCTAGACTTCTCTTTGGCGTTTACTATCGGGTTTATCGGTCTGTCTATTTATGATTGGAAATAACAATTTCAGTGCAGATATTCCAAACATAAAAATGTCTATGTTATAAAAATATGCTGAATCTTGATAAATCATGTTCGTCTGCTTAGCCTTTTCCAAACTACGTTGGGGTCAGCTTCCAGTGTAACCGGGTGCAGCTGAATACCAGTGTCTTACATAGAGCGACTGCCTATCTGAGCTCTACAGTCCAGTTACTGGGCAACACGATACCTTTAGATCTTGATAAATCATGTTGTGTTACTTAAATATTCAAATTGAGCTTAGTTTAACCAAAATGGTCCAACCCACAATCTTTTATAATAACAGGTAAACATGTTTCCACCTTTCTACAGGAGATAGGCTCGTCATTTTCTGGCTTCTATTATAGCCACCACATGTCATGTACATAAGTAATTACTGTATTGTGTTTTTTCCCAGCATAATTTCATCATTCGTTGATGAAATTAGAACTCTCCTTGTGAACATGAGTGATATTTTTTTCCTATTATTACAACCTATACTACAACCTTCACTTTTATAACTACTTCAATATCCACAATCAATACAAATACTTCAAAAATGAAAAAGAACACGTGATTTAATTCTGCGCAACGGACCAACAGTTCATTTGACAGAATTAAACTAAACTGACGTAACACTCCTTTATTACGGAACCAACCAGTATTATTGCACTATAAAATGACCTTTAACCCAACAATAAGCCGGATGAAACTGGCCACCGTCATGAAAACGAACTAGTTTGTGTTTTGCACAAGTTTTTCGAACAATCCCTCAGAGCCTTAATGAGGATGATGTCAGCAAAACTGCTTCAGTTAAGTGCTTCGCTTTCAAAAAGTTAAACGAGATTTTCTATAGACGCTAATAACACATCCGTTTGTCGTATGAAGGTTAAACTTACAATGATATATCAAAAGTAACATTTCATGACATTTGTCTCCAACGCGACAATAAACGTGGCCAGCTCAGTAGCTGGCCACGTACAGACAGATTTATACTACATGTGCCCAGTGGCACATGTAGTATAAATCTGTCTGTACTAATATTATAAATGCGAAAGTAACTCTCTCTGTCTGTCTCTTCTTCACGCCTAAACCACTGAACCGATTTCAATGAAATTTGGTACAGATATAGTCTGGGACCCGAGAAAGGCCATAGGATAGTTTTCATCCCGGAAATCCTCCGGAAACGGGAACTATTAATCCACGCGGACGAAGTCGCGGGCAAAAGCTAGTAATTAATAATAAAAGTATCATCCATACGAAAAGAGGAAGGAGAATGACAATGCTGATTCAAAAAGGTCATCCCTAATGAAATGATGATCTGAATTGAACTAATTGACTTTGACCTTCCAATTGATAGTTTTTAGAGCGTGATATTGAAATAGTCAATAGGTACCGAATTGATGCCAGTACATTTAGCTACTAGAAGACGATAAACGAAAAATATATGAAAGCTTTTAACATAAAACTTTTATGTTGCACTCTGAAATAAAATAGATACACCGAGTATTTTGGAACCTTCTCCAGTCACCTTGGCAATGACTTTCGCAGATTTAATAGGTTCGTAACATACCTTTATATAGCAACTAGCTTTTACCCTCGACTTCGTGCGCGTAAAAGTCGGTTAGCTATCAACTTCCCTGTCAAATTTCAAGTTTGTAGCACAAAAAATGAAGGATTTTTATGCAAACTTTTGTGAGCAATTAGACTTCCTTAATCCGGCCCTGTTGCAAAATCTGCTCATAGTGGATAAGTGGACGTCTACTAACTATAAACTACCTCACTTTTTCGGATGGGAAATCATCATAGAATTCTCCCGCGCTGGGCGGGAGAATAAAAAAAGTCAGTAAAAGTCTGACACTCCTGTATCAGACTTTTACTAACTAAAACCAATGTATGTTCCTTCTTGTGCCCTATACGTTCTGGGGGCGCGGTTTCTCTTTGGCAGAATTACAGCCCCGGCAAAAACTACCTCCCTGCCAAATTTCGTCTTTATTCGTCAAGCGGTTTTCGATATTTCGTAATGAGTGAGCGACCTTTCGCTTTTATATATTTAGATGATGAATTTGTAGTCTTGAAGTCAAACAGTTTTTTTTTGTTTCGAATTACGAGATTTATTTCACAGTTGGCGCAGTAGTAGAGCGATTGTTTCCTGCGTTGCGTATCGTGGGTTTGATTCCGGCATGAAACAATTTGTATGGCCTATAGATATTCGTTTCGGGTTTGGCTGTTTGTGTGGGGTTACCCATCCACACACGATATAGGAGGAATTCCCAGTAGGTGGCAAAGTTGAAAAAAAAGAACAAAAAACATTACAAAAATTGTTCACTGGTAATGTTACCAGGATGCATTTGCCTTGCTGTAGAACTTTTTTTTTCTACTGTCTTACCTCTTTATGTAAATTGTATTCTCGAGACCGCTTTCGGCCACAGCGGCTAATCTTAATGCGTAGTAGCCAAGCATGCAGGAGATTTTATAGTACACAAGTGTGTGCGCAAACAAAGGTGCACTCCCTCTTCCCTAACTCTCATAGTCCGATCTTTTTGCCTGACCTGGGAATCGGACCCGGGACCCCACACTCAATAGTCGTGCTTGCGACCATGAGACTAACGTGGCAGTTAATCATATATATAGTGTATATTTTGCAGTCAAAACTCTTAACCAGTCAAAAGTACTATTGACTAGCAAAATCAGTCAAAACTACTTTTGACTGAACAGGTTGGTCAAAAGTGGTTTTGACTGAAAAATATTAGTTATTTGCAGTCAAAAGCACTATTAACTTGTCAGATGTGAATAATGCTTAAAAAGCATAGTCGAGGAGCTCAAGGGTTTACAAAAAAAATAACCACGAAGTGGATGGCGGGGTCTGTTCGCTCGCTTCGCTCGCTCTCTAGACCCCGCCATCCCCTTCTAACCTAACCTGTCCGAGTCGGGGACTCGGGGTGCCCCAAGTCCAGAGCTCGCTTCGCTCGCTTTTATGCTCTTTCATCCTATAATTTACTTTTATCCTTACTAATATTATAAATGCGAAAGTAACTCTGTCTGTCTGTCTGTCTGTCTGTCTGTCTGTCTCTTCTTCACGCCTAAACCACTGAACCGATTTCAATGAAATTTGGTACAGATATAGTCTGGGACCCGAGAAAGGACATAGGATAGTTTTCATCCCGGAACTATTAATCCACGCGGACGAAGTCGCGGGCAAAAGCTATAAAGAATAAATATAATTAATTATTATTGCAGATTAGTGACTGATTTTTAAGAGTTTTGACTGATTCGAGCAGTCAAAACCACTTTTGACGAAATCACTTGGTCAAAAGTACTTTTAACCAGCTCCATTGGGCAAAAGTTCTTTTAACTGTTATTTTAGTCAAAAGTATTATTGACTAAAGCATACGGTCAAAAGTACTTTTGACTGATTTTGCTGGTCAATAGTACTTTTGACTGGTTAAGAGTTTTGACTGCAACATATATACACTCAAACACACTACATTGTATTTACGTAAGCTATTTACATAAGTATTTGCAAGCTATCTGAAGATGGATTCTACCTTCAGTAATTCTATTATAACATCTGATTATTTTTCTTGCTGTAGCGTGTATGATACAATACAATATGACTGAATTTACGAAGAAAAATGTACGAGAATAAAAAATGTGTTTCCATGTCTTCCGTAATCAGAAATTTATCGATTGTTATGTCATAATACATGAAATATAAATAATTTGGAAGATGATATAACACTGCCATCGATTTACGCGAATTTATTCCCGTTTACTATAAAACACAGCGTCTGCTTGTCTGTCTGTTAGTGCACTTACAACTCAGAAACCACTTATTCGATTTACGTGATGTTTGCTATAATTCATAGATATTTTTTCTGGCTAGATTTCAATGTATCTATTTACTAAGGTAACTAGTTTTTGCTCACAATACCCAATTTACAAAATGTCAAAATTACACAATACCTAGCTTTGAAAGATTCTAGGTCGCGTGCCTTCGGTAAAAAGGTTTTTGTGGTAGCGTGCATTTGTTGTTAAGTGATTTTTATTTAAGAATTAGAGATTTATAGTTATGCAGGATCGCATGTTTCTTTTGTTTGTTTGTTTAGACACGCTGATCTCTTGAACTACTAGTCGGATTGAAAAAAGAATTATGTGTATGATAGCCAGATGAATGAGGAATAATACAGGTAAAATAACACCACGCTACCACCAACGGAAGTGGAGCAGTAACTAGAGACCATCAAAAAAATATATATAATATATCATCACGCCTGTATTCCCCGAAGGGTTAGGCAGAGGTGTACGGATGTACACCCACAGTTCGCCGGTATATTTAGGTCTCGAAGGGGGCAAGCCTATTGCCATTAAACGGGCACAAATCCAAACTCCGAGCTGCTACTGAGAATTTCATACAAAAACCCAATAACACTTTTTGCTCGATCTGGGAATCGAACCCAGGACCTCTAGCATAGCAGTCGCACTCAGGACCACTAGGCCAACGAGGCAGTTAACTAGAGACGTAACTAAAATAAAATCAATACACAAGTGTGCAGTAATATCTATGCAAGGTATAAAAGACTTGCTTCTTTAAACTACACATAACAATAATATACAAAATATGAGTGTCAAATTCCAGCGAATCTAGCTTTCCATCTAGTTTCGCTCCCTAGTTTTGTATTCAAATAATTATATCCTAGAAAGAAGTCATTGCTCTCGAAACTACACTACTTCCTTCAACCTCATTACATGGTACCGTAATTATAGCTCAAAGGAAAACCAGCAAAACTTAAGTAACACTAGTTTGAAGATATATGTATCATAATATTATCACATTTAGTTGACTAAAGGTTCGTTCAGACGTCACAACAACAGCAGAAATGTTTTGTGTGTGATCCAGGGTAGTGTGTGCGGAGAGAAATAAATAGATTATTGTGCACTATATAATCTTTACTCGATGTTAATGTTACAAGGTTGTATTTGTAGCGCGTGTATAGGTGAAGGCGGTTTCGGGCGAACTGGACTCGCCGGGCGCTGCGCGTGCGAGGAATATAAAACGACTGCGTCAGCGCCCCTACACTATTCCTCCCCTTTTTTTTAAAAAACTGTAGGTTTTTTTTACAATAAAATCTGTTATTCTAAAAAGTATTACTAATTACAATGTCTCTGGCTAAAAGTATTACTTGTAAGTTACAATCAGCATTAAGTTTGAATAACAATGTTGTAACCGGATGTCTGGCGTGATTGCGTCACCTGATATTGACGCCTTATACATGTTATGACTTACATTTCTAAGTTTAAATATCTTCACGCTATTATTACAATGGTATAAGCAGTGTATAGTTTATTTGTTTGAACAATTGATTAATAAAAAAAAAAGTTGCTATTATTACAAATTTTTACAATGCATTTTTCTGTACTTTATATTAAGTTACAACGTTAAGGGTAGTCACCATGACGACATGCTCTGCCATAAAAAGAATTTAGCACCCCTGGAGTCTACAACATTCGTCATGGTGACGCCAATTAAAAATCACACACACATCAATAATTGTCAACATTACACCATCTAGCACTTGCGGCTTAAAAGCCACGTGTTTCTGAGTATGGAATGTAGCTCAAGTTTCACACTATGTTTTGTCGCCACTCGATTCGCTTGCAATTTTGCCAGCTCAGCGTCCGTTTCCTGTGTGGCTGCAAATTCTGCGAAATCGAGCGCTGTGGGACACGATGTATTTGTTCCCGCCAGTACGTCATCAGTTTGTTTAAAAATTCTGCTCTTCTAAATCCAAAAAGTGGGCAAAAAAAAATGATGATAAGGGGGCAGGGGACTTGCCCAAGTGCTGTGACTCGGCTTGCAGCTCCCAAGCATGACCCTAAATTCACCTTTACCCTTCCGCTGGCCTCGGCTTCTCCCAATTACACGGTTGCTCCCCTTCGTGGCCCCGTCCATGGACCAGAAATGTGGTCTGCATACCCGTTGTGGTCGTCTTCCCTCGTCGTCTTGGTAGCCCTGGAGTACGATCCCGACATGGATCTGCTTCTTCTAGGTCTATCCTTTCGCGAGCGACCCTGGACCCACTCGAGCCAGCTGGTTTTTTCTTCAAAGCTTCACCGTCTGATGCTGCCTACGCTGCGTATAGACGGTGGTGTCGGTTCTTCAGCTTTTCTTCTCCGGTAATATGCAGGCCTGACATAACACGCAGGAGCGTTTTCCTAGTCAGCCTGCACGTGGTCACATTATACCGCGCGGATGTTGGAATGAGTTGCCCGTTCTCGATCAACGCACACACTTTAGAATCACGTCGGGGTCACCAATTTTGTGTGTGATCCAGGGTAGTGTGTGCGGAGAGAAATAAATAGATTATTGTGCACTATATAATCTTTACTCGATGTTAATGTTACAAGGTTGTATTTGTAGCGCGTGTATAGGTGAAGGCGGTTTCGGGCGAACTGGACTCGCCGGGCGCTGCGCGTGCGAGGAATATAAAACGACTGCGTCAGCGCCCCTACAAATGTAATATTTTATGCCATTAAATGGCAAACAAGCCCACGGCCAACGTGATGTTAAGTAGTCACCGCTGCCCATAGACATCTGGAATACCAGATGAATTGCAGATGTCTATAGAGACAAAGTTGAAATGTCTCATGTGCCTGTAATTACACTGGCACCCATGCCCTTTAAACCGGAACACAGGAATGCTGCTTTGCGGCAGCAATTAAATACGTATGGTAGTAGTACTTTCCCGGATGAGCTCCTCTACTGCGAAATTTTATGATCTTTTCTTTTTTAACTTCACCATAACGCAACTTCTTTCAGTTGCCGTGACCTCCGCCACACTACCCACTTCCCGGGAACGTTTTTACCGCTGTGACGTAGTGACACATCTGAACAGAGCCTAACACCTCCTCCAATGAGTAACGAGGCAAGAGCTGCATTACTAAAGACATACGTATCTCTTAATGTATCTTAAGATTTAATTAAAGTTACGTCTTCAACACAAATTTGTTGAGAGGACGCGGAGAGGATCTGAGGACGATTGTGTTACTAACAGTATTGTGTGGAAACAGCTTCTTGACTGTAACAAATACGATGGAGGAGTAGGTATTAGCTACTGACAAAGACTCGTAACATAGTTTTTCAATCGTAGTTCATTAAAAAAAAAAAAAAGAAATCCGGCTATTCTAGCGGTCTTGTTATGATGGCCCAGTGGTAAAGACGGGCTTCTCGTACCAAAGTTTGCGGGTTCGTAGCAGGGCAAGTACAAATGTCACTTTTCAATTCATGTGTACTTTCTTTTCTTTCTTTAGGTGAAGGAAAACATTGTAAGGAAACTTAAACTTGTAATTAATAAAAGCCAAAAATCGCCAGTCCGCTTTGAGCAAGCGTGGTGATCAATGCTCGTGCTTTCTTTGTATGAGAAGCGTAATAGGCTGGGTTTATTATTATTCTCATTTATTTATTTATAATACATATTATTTACATTTTTAAATATTAATATAAAAAAAGAACATTTAAAAATATAAAAAATAGTAGCCCACCGGCGTCGGGAACAGGGTCCAAGCCACCGGCGGTCAGGGCTCCTGAGAAAGGAATCTCCTAATAAACGCGCCGTGTCTAGGAGTACCGCTTTCTGAATCAAGCCCTTGATCCAACTGCCCAACGAGAGCCTCCTAAGATGTTGGTCGAGGCTCTTGGCAATTAAGCCATTGGCTTAAACGATTATTCTCATTTATTATTATTATTATCCAGGGGTATACATAGTCCCGCTGATAACTTTTTCACCTGAAGATAAATATTTTACATCAGCCTTTAGACATATGCCACCTTCATGGATTAGATCCTAAAATGGTATCAAACCTTTTTCCCAAGTTCGGTTTTACTACATTCTAAACACGAATATGTTGTAAATAATGCTAACAATCGAAATACTCGCAAAATAACCTTTATTACCCAGGAATTGGGTTCAGCACAGAATACTTATAGACCCATTATTTCTGGGATTTATTTAAGGTACTTTATGAATTGTTAACCGATAAGTTTTAATGGTTAAGGATTATTTTAGGTGATTTTATTGTGTTAAGTTGTTTGTACTTAGTAGTAAAATGGTAGCCTATTATTGATCCACTGTAGGGTAAAGGGCTCACTTCATACAGAGAATGCGTGTGGGCATTGATCTTCATGCTTGCGCAAGGTCGATTGATGTTTTCAGACTTATATTCTCTATAGTTTGTAGTTAGTTGGCAGTCCTTTCTCGCATGCGATATTTGTACGCCAGAAGGCGTAACATGGAGTCCTATTGTCTAAGCTTAAGAGGTGTATATTATTTTGTCCTAACCTACCCATGTATAAAAAAAAAAAATGATTTCATCACGATGTTTTTCTTTACAGTCCAAGATAAACTTGAAAGTAGGTACTTATGAAACGGAAAAAAGTCTTATTGGTGCCTGTGCCTGGTAGCGAGATAAAAACCTCATAAATGAGAGGTGGGAGCTGCAGGTAACCGGGACATCGACATTTTTTTTTGTAGCATAGTTTAAACAAAAACATCGTCATTTTTTTTTTAGCATTATATACTCCAACATAAATAGAGGTTTCGTCAATTGATAAACTCGCTATTCACAATTCACTGCAAGTGACTGCCCCGTTGGTCTCGTGGTCGCAAGCGCGACTGCTGAGCAAAGGGTCCCGGGTTCGATTCCCAGGTCGGGCAAAAAGTGTTATTGGGTTTTTCCATTAGAAATTTCTCAGTAGCAGCCCGGAGTTTGGAAGTTGGTGGTGTGACACCCGTGCCTCGGAAAGCATGTAAAGCCGTTGGTCCTGCGCCTGATCTCTCTCCGGTCGTGTCGGATTGCCGTCCTATCGGGCTATGAGAGTTAGGGAAGAGGGAGTGCACCTGTGTTTGCGCACACACTTGTGCACTATAATATCTCCTGCGAACGTGGCTAGTCTGCATTAAGATTAGCTGCCGTCGCCGGAGTCGGTCTGAAGAATTACATTCACAATTCTACAAGATTAGCCGAAAACAAACGGTAAGTTAAAAAAACTAGCTCCAGCTAGATTGACGATCATAGAGTGAAACTTTTCCACTCCTTACCAACACAGAAATAAAACAACACAATCAGTGTTACTATTCGCCTAGAAACGGCATTGCAAAAGAAATGCACTCTACGGGGAACACAATATCGATGAAAATGTCGTATACTGCAGGAACACTAACTTTGCAATATGGAAGAGCATTCGCATTTTATTGGGTCGTCAGCGCGACCCACATGTCCTGTGGGCGACGTAAAAATGTTTGCAGATCATACCAACGAAGAATAGGAGGAGTTTATTTGTTAGGGATTGGAATCTTAAACCTAATTGCACCAGCCCCCCTAGCCAAGTCACAAACGATAATCGTAAACGCTCGGTAGGTACCAATAGATTTTAAACATTATACCCCAGAGCCTTAAGTTAAAAATCTATTAAAGATTTCTAAGCGTTAGCGACTGGAACGAACGAAACCGCTATGCAGATTGCATAGCATTAGATCTTCAACTTAAAACCAAGCTCATAAAGTTGAAGTTCGATTAAAGCCTACTCAGCGTTTGCGTTTATCGTTTTGTTACATGGCTACAGGTGCAGAAATCGTTGGACACAAATGCCGCTAAATGTTTTAAAAATATTAATGGTCTCTGTGATTGTGATCTGGCATGTTTGATGAATTGTGCCTCTTTGGCGCAGCTGTGGGGTACACAATAATTTATTTCTTTCTTTTTCTTTGGGTCAACCAATTTTGATAAGAATGCAGTGCCTTAACTTTTTTAATACTCTTTAATTAGTCATCCGTGGTGTAAGTAGTAATTTTTATAACGAGGTCCTTTGTAATTTCTAAAGTTATTTTTTTTGCGATATCTAAAAGCCTAAACGCTAAACGGAAATAAGTTTTATATCAAAGCTTTGATATAAAACTTATTTCCGTTCATATTTGAGAACTTTTACCATCCTTACTAATATTATAAATGCGAAAGTAACTCTGTCTGTCTGTCTCTTCTTCACGCCTAAACCACTGAACCGATTTCAATGAAATTTGGTACAGATATAGTCTGGGACCCGAGAAAGGACATGGGATAGTTTTCATCCCGGAAATCCCCCGGGAACGGGAACTATTAATCCACGCGGACGAAGTCGCGGGCAAAAGCTAGTTTTGCATATTTGGAAGAAACCAGTAAGCATTTTGCATTACACTTTAATCTGAAACCGTAACCGTTAAACTGACACTAATACTCTCGTATATCACTGGACCAGACCACGGTAGCTTATGAAATGGCCAGTCCGATTTCAATGATATAAATTGACCTGACATTATTTGGCCTGTGATAAACGACTCAGATAAAGATGACGGGGGGCTGGGTGCTCCCGGACCCCTCTGGGTCTCCCTGGCTTCACTAGGCCACATTTGTAAACTGTCAGTTATCGGATGTAGGTACATACATTTTGAGGACATTTTTTTAGAGAGCGCATGTTTCTGAAAGTTTGAGGGTCCGGGTCTAAAATATAATGTGTGCTTTTCGTTTTTCTTGGGATTTTAACACATAAAACGTTTAGTCAAGTGGAAATAAAAATTACAGTAAAAGTGTGTTTATTTACATAGATATAATATATTCATAGTATAGCGTGATGTACCAGTTGGTTATAAGACTAATATGACATTTTCAATTTGCATGTACTTTCTTCTAAGGTTCTCGTGGATGTCACTGCTACCGGTGGAGGAAAACTTCGACTTGCAGTTTATAAATTTCGGAAATTGTCAATCCGTCTTGAGCAAGCGATCAATGCTCTTACTTTTTCTGAAAAGAGGCCTTTGCTCAGCACTAAAAGGCTGGTACTACTAGTAAGAAAACAGCGAGAAATCGGGGCTGAAACGCAACTTCCACTTAGGTTTTAAAAGCGTAAAATGCACCATGTTTTACTAGTTGTCACGAACCCAACTTACATGTAAAACTACGAATAAATACATAAGTTATTTCCCTTTCCACTTCCAGATTCACACTACACGACCTGCCATAATCTAGAGCACTATATTTCACACTGACAATACGTCTTGAGCGAGCCTTCACAGCTGCGCCGACCCGGCAACCACTCGAATAGTTCCCGAACGAAAACAAAACACTTTCCTAGAATCGGGTACGTTTGTCTTGTTCTCACTTTTTGTTCGTTCAGGAAACTCGTTCAAGGCTCCAATAGGAAGCACTTAGGCAGCTCGTTAAACCGATGAGCCCTTCAATAAACTAGGTAAACTAAACTTGTCCTATACCAACATTTTGATGTTTGTTTACAAAATAGTTTGCGTTAGCCAAACTATTTAAGTATTTAATTGGAATATTTGGACGGGTTTACGTAAATGATTAGTCAATTAATGTGAGACTTTAAATTACTATAACGATTTTGCTTAAGTAAGTGCTTATAAATGACGCTGCAATGAAGGTGGGGTTAACAGGCGTCAGGATAAAGCCGGATGTAGTTAGGCTTTGGGATGGGAGTCCGGTGAAATTAGTCGATGGCCGGATTATCCTGCTTTTATTAGGCTTCTTAAATTCAATTCAATAGAAGTTGAGTTGATTAAAAAAATACAAGTTTATGAGTTACATTTTTACGGAAAACTTTCATTATGTTGTGTGTTATTAGGATCCTTATCCTATGTGAAAAAAAAAAAACAAGTAGTTGAATTACTCACTGTGCCCAATATGAACAGACTTCGTTTTATATGGAGCGCAATGTCGGTCGTAATTTACTAATAATATCTACATGTACGCTAACACAACATTATGAATCAGCCATATTCATTTTATATCAGTCAGCTATATTCCAATTATCTCCTTTAACAACATCACCATTGAAAGGCAATTAAACTTGGAATGAGAATGCAAACAAAGTAAATTATTTCATTAGAAAGCGTAGACTGGTTTGTGGTGTGGGCTCAATCTGTGGAAACGGCTCAAATGAGTTATATGTTAATGCTTACTAGCTTTTTCCTGTGATTAATTGGTAGAATTTGTCCATTTATTTCGATTAGCCCATTTACAGGCAATTTGGAATTGTCAAGAAGTTACAGTTTAAAGTTGAAGCTAGTTGTAGTTTATTTAGTAAGTAAGGAATCAAAAATCAAGCATTAAAATCAAATCATTCATTTTTAATTAGCTTTTGCCTTGGTCCTTGTAAATGTCGGTTATCGCGGACGCAAATAAAATCGCGGAATAAAAAGTAGCTTATGTCCTTTTTTGGGGTTCAAACCTACCCTGTACCAAATTTCATCAAAATCCTTTCCGTGGTTTAGAGGAGAAACTATAACAGACAGACAAAGTTACTTTCACGTTTATAACATTATAGTATAGATGGATAAACCATTACAGACACTTTTGAATTGTCAAGTCAACTAGTTGCTCGTTCCAAAATCTTGATAAAAAAAAATTAAAAGAAAAGTAGCAAGTACATTGGTTAGACGGACTCGTCTAACCAATGTACTTGCTACTTTTCTTGCTTCCGACTGGAAGCCACATTCACTCAGTCATACCTTGGTTATTATTAAGTGCCTTAATTACGTTTACCAATAAGGATCAGTTTCCTTTACCATATGAACTGCCTCACCACTTTTACCTTCGCGTAATCAAACTAGTAAGTAGATACAGAAAACCTAAACCTATCAAGTTCAGTACTCAACAATTGGTTACCGAATGTATGCACATCACCCCAGGGAGCCTACTGTACGGTTAGCAAAGAGAACTGTGTCGCAGATTCTGTATCTTGAGAATGGTATGTCCTAACTTAAATTGGAAAACATTGGAATCTTAAGCTCAAGAAGCAAGCTCTCGTTTTCGAAAAATAAAAAAATATTTCTGTATTCACAGCTATCTTTTTAAAGTACAGCCTATATTTAAGTCATTGTGGAAAACAATAAACTAAATAATCCAAGCTTTACTTTAAAAAACAGGTTTTTTTTTTGTTTTTCTTTATTTGGGGATTTTGTACTATCAGGAATCTAATTCTTACTATATTAAAAAAACCGTATATACTAAAAATTAACTTACCTACGTATTTAAATCATAATTATATTAGGTTACAGTAATTCGTATAGTTTATAACAATTTTAAGTGCACTTCAATTTTCCAAAATGTTATATTTTACCATACTTTTTACTTAGCTTCTATATTTTATTTCAATCATCAAATTGCATGTTGAAAATCCATCTTCATCTACCACATGCGTTGTTTTACTATCCCTACGTCCCCGAGCGCGTTGGTCGCAATCTCATTTCCCTGTCGTTTTAAAGCTCGCTTGGTCGCTAAAAATCATTTATCTGGTGCATTTCCACACGACTCGATTTGTTAGTATGTTAGTTCGTTGATGTGTTGTGTGTTGTCTATTTTTATGACCTGTGAAACATTTCGAGTGTTGATGTGTTTCTGTTTTATTTGTTTTCTGTGGAATGCAATGTTTTTATTTTTGTACATATTTTTTTTTCTACATTTATTTTTTTAACTGCCTCGTTGGCCTAGTGGTCCTGAGCGCGACTGCTACGCTAGAGGTCCTGGGTTCTGCGGGTTGTTCGAAAGAGATACCGCGCCCCCGGAACGCAAAGGGCACATGAAGGAACATAGATGGTTTTTAGTCAGTAAAAGTCTGACACTCCCTCCCGCCCCGCCCTGGACGGGGGGGGTCATTTGATGATTTTACCATCTCTAAAAAAAAAAAAAAAAAAAAGAGGTCCTGGGTTCGATTCCCGGGTCGAGCAAAAAGTGTTATTGGGTTTTTCTATGAAATTCTTAGTAACAGCTCGGAGTTTGGATTTGTGCCCGGTTAATGGCAATAGGCTCGCCCCCTATTACATGGGACCTAAAATATAGCGGCGAACTGTGGGTGTACATTGGTACACCTCTGCCTAACCCTTCGGGGAATACAGGCGTGATTGTATGTATGTTGTATGTATGTGTATAAACATAGACAGACTGAAAAAAGGCGTCATAATGAATTACTGAAATTCATCTTTTTCGGAGAGCGACGACAAGTGAATGAGTTTACTAACAAAACGAAAATGACAGGATACAATTTCAAAACATTTTTGGAAGGTTATGATTATTTAAATGTAGGCTTGGATATGGACTGGTTAAGACTCTCCAAACATGCCCAAAATAAAACGTACCTTTTTATGAAAAAAAAAAGTAATTTTCAGTCATTTCTGGGAATTCAAAATAGAGGTCATTTTCCTGATCCTTTTGACGATAAACCCCTGAATAAATAAATACTTATTAACATTATACGGGTGCTTTACAAATAATTGATGATGCTTGTTTTTTTCGATTACAGCCGGCTTATTCTGTAAGAAATCTCCCTCAGTGAATTAAGGTGAAGTGAGCTAAAACTGGGCTGTCACTATACGAAGCTAGGGATTGACAGGTCGCCACACGCTCACTTCACGGAAGGAGATTTTTACAGAATAACACCGCAGTTCAGTCTGGAGGGTTTATTACACTTATTTACATATTTATTACCTCCTTGCGTTCTTTTACCAGTATATGCTTTGACTCGAATTGGATCACGCAATCTAAAAAAAATAAGTTTTAGGTGTGACAGACATGAAAATAAAAAAAATGTCGTTATGAAATTAAAATCGCGTAAATTTACACTGCAGTCTAGTTGTTTTACGGTGCAGAAAAATATCGTAAGGAAATCTGGACTTATAATGAAAGTTTGTAATCGCCAATCCGACTTGAGAAAGCGGTGTTAATCAATGCTCGTGCCTTTGTATTGTATGACAAGAGGCCCTTGCCTTGCAGCGGGACAATAACTTATAGTCTGGTATTATTATTTTCAAAACAATTTCTGCAAGAGACGTGTTTTATTAAATCGTAGCCTGTAATGTATTTACTATTAATTATTGTATTTTCAGTCTGGGTTGGATCAGATTATTTTGATGCTCATTCATGTATATTCAATTAGTAGAGGATTTCTAATTCTATTAGAAATTAATATTTGAAAGAAAAGTAATAACATTAAAAATGCGAGAGCATGATTGGATTTCTACTTGAATATTTCTGAAATTCTAAATATATTTTGGTTAATATACCCTAATTGAATAAAGTTTGTAATGTGATTATCTATGTATTAATATTATGTTAAGTTTACATGTTTACTAATATAGTTATTTTAGCTTTAATGTGTATTGACAGTGTATGGAAATTTTCAAATTCTTACTAGTATATGTATTGCTAGCAGAACGGTTGCACGGATCTGAATGAATTAAGGTTTTTTGTAGGCTAATTTTTACTTCAGAAAAAAATATTTTTTAATTTTGTCCCACGCTAAGAATTTCTTTGGCACTGAGGGTGTGTTTACAAACATTTAAACTCACATATACAAACAACAAACCCGGTACAACTACCTGGAGCCATACAAATATTTACTACGTACGGGCGGTGGGCATCGAAATTATAAAGACACGTAGCGCATCAGTAGCAGTCCATCATTCAGCTTACTGAGGTAACCTCGCGCCGCGTGGAGATTTCCACAGCAGCCATGCAGTTTATGGCATTGCAAGTATTCTATGAAATCCCATGTTAATTAGTTTCTTTCAATGAGTCAAAGAATTTATGTAATCTGGTCAGTAACCCCAAAAACCAACCAGCTAGCTTCTTCCAACCAGTTTTATTTTTATGTAGATATTTTTCTACGAGTACATTAACAAAGATGGATAGTGTTGTAACTAGCACCTCCGGTACTACTCGTATTACGAAAAAATAAACTTGTTGATTTCCCTGAAGACTACGAATGCAGCCAGCTAGAAACTTTTACAGCCGGCTCCGGAATTCGTGAACTTTTATTCGTAATTCTGGTTTTACAAAATAGTGTTGGTGATGTGGTATGGGGAAAATGGTTTTGAGTGGCGAAATGTCGGTGTTCTATAAAATTCTGTCTATCTTTATAACGTTTAGGTACCCTTTAAGAGTCTTATTGGTCCAGTGGTTAATAAGCCTGCCTCTCATACATGAGGTTGCGGTTGTACCTATGTGACAAAATTCCCTTTCTATGTTACTGGATAACATCCAGAGAAAACTTGGATTCAAGTAATATGAAAAAAAAAGAAAGAAAGAAAAACCATTTATTCTCGCGAAAGCGACGCACAACACAAAAATAAAATTAAAAAATAACAAACAAAAACAATAATTTATAATATATAGAACTTGAATTGCCAATCAGCAATTTGCCAATGCTCCTGCCTTCTTTCTATGAGAAGAGACCTTACCCCTGCAGTGGTACAATAATAACCTAAAATCTATTAATCTTTATATGAAATTGAGTCGCATTTTGATGAAATGTTCACTTCATGTTAGCGGTGTAAATATAAAATGGCAAACTTTACGCTGTAGTAAAACTTAACTACAGCGACGGAGAATAGAGTATGAAAATAACTATTGCATATAAATACAATAAAGCAATTGCCATAAATAAGCGGGTACAGTTACGTGCAAAAAAAAGTTAACACTTACGAGAAATTCAAATGACATTTTCTTTGAACTTTTGAACAAAGCAAGACAAAAACCTCACTTTGACAGTAATTCGATTCTTTGATACGATTCAGTGATCAAAGAGTAAGCATACGTGAAAGAATTACTTTTCAACACGAATAAGAAAATTGCTCCTCAATTTTGCTAAGTGTTCATTTTTTTACACACGACTTGTACAATCCCTGAGATAAATTTCTGTCACAAATTGTTTCAAATAATATTCGTTTCGGGTGAATCATACTTTCTAAAGTATTATTTTATTCAGAAACAAAGAATTCTTTTGACTATTGAACAATCTTTGGTTTTTATTTGTAATGTTGAATAGTCTTTTGTGTTGAAGGAAAATTATTTTTAGGCGAATTTAATACGAGTATTTTCTTTTTTTTGAAATTATAATGTACCCATTGTTTTTTATTTTATAGCTCTTGAAGTACCTAGAAAAATAGAACTTTATTTTGCACAAAATGTGGTACATAATAGAGTAGTAGTAGAGCTCTTTGTGAAGGAGCTCGCTACCACCATACATATTTGCCGCAAAGCTGCGTTGCTGTGTTCCAATTTGAAGGGTTTGGGTGTCGGTGTAATTACAGGCACATGTGATATTTCAGCTTTGTCTCTGGGATAACAATTCATTTGCAAGGCCTTTAGTATTGCAGATGTCTATAGGCAGAGGTGAGTACTTAACATCAGGTGGGCCGAAGGCTTGTTTGCCATCCAACGATGTTTGAAAAGATCTTAAATATTAATGGTTTTACATATTTTGCCTGCATGCATGCACATAAGCGGAACCTTAACACCTACAAGATTATAATTAACGTTATACAGAGTTTCTTACCCCCCGTGCTAGGGTGTGACAGACCACGTGATCACGTGTAGCAGACCGTGTGACGACAAGGTAAGATTTTCACTCTAGGACTGCGTATTATAATGTAAAGAGAAATATATTTGCAAAGGAGTAAACTGACAATATTTTATTAAAATTGTCTTAGTCTTGGCGGTTGTCATTACATAAACCTTTCGTTATTTTAAGATGGCGGTAACTGGCTGTCAACAAAATTGGCAACTTATCTATACTAATGTAAAGAGAACGCACTTATGTCTGAAAATACCAGTCAGACTAAAAAATATGTTTTAGTATAGCCAGATTAATGGGGAATGCTGTAGGATATATAAAATCACGCTAGAACTCCCGTTATTTAGTTAATCCCGCTCCCGTGAGCGGAGCAGTAACTAAAGGCATAGCTTAAGAGCGTGTATACAGAAACTGGGCAACGTCGCAAATAGCTGTCAAATATTTCGCTGTTTAGATTAATTTATCAATATTACTGTATGAAAAATATGGCTAACTAATGAACTAGAATATTGATTATGAAATGCAATAATTAATATCGTAACACCGAATATTTAGTTTTAGATGTAAAAAAGTATTTGGAAACGTTACAAATGTCTTTTTTACACCTAAAACGGGTACAACATCAAATTCATATTCCAGTTCATTAGTTAGCCATATTTCATATTTTCATAGAGTAATATTGACAAATTAATCAAAACAGGGAAATATTTGACAGTTGTTTGCGACGTTGCCCACTTTCTGTATTCGCGCTCTTAACGCGGTTTAAAAAAATCACGTGGGCAAAGGTCATAAGGTAGTCTTATATAAAGCCTTTTAATTTTTACAGCCTGCACTGAATAAATAAAATCTGGGGTACAGTGATGCTGCTACCGAGCTAAACCACGCACCGATGCCCTTTACATACCTTCTCAAATATTTAATGACTTATATCGTTAGATGTACGCGAAAAAAGGGTGTCTATAATAGAATCATCATGTTTAAATATTTACGTTTTCATTACAACTATACTATTACATCATCATCATCTTCCTACCCTTATCCCATTTTACGTGGGGTCGGCGCAACATGTTTTCTTCTTCCATGCTAACCGTCATGCTATTACTGACTCCCTTCTCTTTCATATCATTCTTCACACAATCCATCCATGTTTTCTTTGGCCTCCCTCTTCCCCTCTATCCATCCACATTTACACATATTCATAACTCTTTTGGTAACGTGCGTCTCATCCCTCCTCTTCAAATGTCCATACCAAGACAAATACATACATATAATAAATCGTTTTGTTTGTTTAAACGTACTAATCTCCGACCTCTGGACTACCAGTCGGATTAGGAAAGCCTGATTCATTTTTGTATTGGCTAATAACATCACGCTACAACCCACAGGAACAGAGCAATAACCAAACGACAAAGTAACGGGCAGAAGTTAGGAACAGAAGTAGTTAGGAGCAAAAGTTTAAATCTTTACTTTTTCTACCATTATAGAAATGTCAAAATTCAGTAGTACCAACCTTCAAATAACATCAAACTATCTTGATCCAAGACTTGATGATTACAACATTTTGTTTGACGCCGCCACAAAAACACACGGGTTTTTGTGAACGGCTGTATCCGTTGAGTGCAAAGCTTTGATACTCTCGTATATAAAATACGACTTCATTTCTTTTACGAGGTCTCTATGTGTAATAGGAATATGTGTCAGTCTTCCCGCTATTGTTCAGTTATAAGCTTTTTAACATTTTTTATGACAGTATGATGAAACATGAAACTTGTATGTGTTTTGCATCTCATTTTCTCGCTGAATTTAGAATGTTAATGTGAAAATCTGTACGTTTGTATGTTTGTTGGTTAACCATGTCTCAACGGCTGAACGGATTTCGATGAAATTTTGGACACGGGTAGACCATGACCTGGATTAGCACATAGGATACATTTTTATCCCGCTAATACGTTTCTGCAAGATAATTTTGACTTCTAATAATTGCAAGCTATCCAGATGACCTGCCGTGCAGTATCTAAACGGATTCTTATTCATCTTGAATGGCTAAAATATTCAACCATCGTGGTTGACATAAACCAAATAAGTAAACATAAAGTATTTTCATTACATATAGATTCGTAAATTATTTTGAAAATTACTAAAACTCGTGCATAGTTCTAAGTTGAAAATTATTTAGGCAATATATTGTTACAAATCCAAAATTGATTTATAAAGTTATGTGGTCACCTATAGACGCGACCAATTTAAAATACAGGCTATTTGGGGTGGAATCCTTAGGGTCGTTGACTCCATGTGTCCATAAGCTTTTTAGCTTATTTTCCAAACGGTTGGTTGATGATTCCCGTGACCCAAGAGCTGGCTTTTACCTTAGCCAGAAGCTGAGCATTGCAATCCAACGTGGCAAAAAAGAATGGTGGGATTGCCACGTTCCGTTCACGGCATCCAACGTGGCAATCCCACTATTCCTTTTTCAGTTGACGGCGATGCGGAAGAATCTTTTGAAGCCATTTTTTTTTGTTTAATTGTTATAGGTTATCCTATTTATTACGTGTATAAATACTGTACGTATTTCTGAAATTAAATAAAAATAAAAAGGACACCTAAAATTAAAAAAATCTATCAAGAAGTGAACCATTCTGTAAAAAGGTATTTGTTGCATGACCCTCGACCTGTCACTTTTGACACCCATTCTTCAAACCTATGACAAACCAGCAATGTACACTACTAGCTCTCATTACTCTGTCTACAAAGCTCATTCATCTGCCTCGTTTACAGACAAAAGCGGAGCGGAGCGCTGAATTAGTGATGACGTGTCTGTGAACAATGCAAGCCTCATGTGATGGTTTGCACCTCATTATCATGTAAGTACTTTTGTGTGTTTATCAGGGATGAAATTAAATTTTGGGAAATTATTGAACTCACCAGATAAGTTAGTCGGAAAACTAGTCTGGCATAGGAAATTCTGTACACTTTACTCTTAAACAATACAATTTCTTTTTTTATGCCATTGGTTGGCAAATAAACCCACGGCCCACCTGATGTTAAGTGGTCACCGCTACCTATATGCATCTGCAATACCAGAGGCCTTGCAAATGCGTTGAAACAAATTCCGCAAATAAATAATAAGACAGAAATAATTTTTAATTACGTTGTCATTACAGGCACATGAGACCTTTAACTTTGTCTCTGGGCCATCCCAGAGACAAAGTTCATGGTCTCATGTGCCTGTTCTTCTTTATCGTGTGGGCAGTAAGGTCTAAACGACCCCACACACCTTAGTGTCAGAGTTTCTAAACCGCCTCAAGGGCCTCTGACATGGTTACCGATGTCAGTGATGTCCAAGATAAACTTAGAAAGTACATATGAATTAGAAAAAGTCACATTGGTACTTGCCCGTGCCCGGTTGCGAACCCACACCCTCGTGCATGAGAGGCGGGCGCCTTAACCACTAGGCCATCACGACATCCAATGTGCCTGTAATTAGCAGGCATTTTATGTGCCTGTAATTATACCATAATTAAAATTGTAATTTCGCTAATTATTTATTCATGAAATTCGTTCGATGGGCTATTCCATACTTACTCAACACCTGAAGTTCAGGTAAATATGCATCCGATTACGAGTATGTCATAACTTTGTGATAGTCTCTTATTTCTTGTGGCTTTGTAACTAAACCCACACACCCCTATTATTACACACACACATATGCAATACTACCAAAATACGAATTCTCACATTACAACCGTTGGTAAAGTTTGACATACAAAGCTAGTTATTGTTAATGGGATGAGCACTTCCACTTAATGATATTAATGTTAAAACTTCGTGACGCACGCCAAGTTTTGACTGCTGTTGTTTAATTTTTACGTTAATATCCATTTACCTACATTTTGTTTGAATTTCATTAAATATTTTAGTCACTTGTCTGGTTACGTTACGTATCGTACTCATTCACCTGACAATAACATGACGTGAATGAGTATGAAAATCATACCTAAAATGTGCTTAAATCTCGATTTTAGATGTTCTATTCTGTGCAGTAAAAGTAAATTATATACATAGCATCACGCCTGTATTCCCCGAAGGGTTAGGCAGAGGTGTATCAATGTACGCCCACAGTTCGCCGGTATATTTAGGTCGCATGTAATAGAGGGCGAGCCTATACCATTGACCGAGCACAAATTCAAACTCCAACCTGCTACTGAGAATTTCATAGAAAAACCCAATAACACTATGCTCGACCTGGGAATCAAACCCAAGACCTCTAGCATAACAGTCGCCTTTAGGACCACGTGGCTAATGAGGCTGTTAACAGCTGCACGAAAGCTAAAACGTTGTTATTTGTTCGTCGAGTCTTTCATGGAACTACTTATTTGATAATTTCGATATCCACATAACGTTTTTAGTTAATACATAATTCATGGTTGGCTGGGACTCGATATTGAGACTACACGTGTCTTGACGTACTATCCATCGATCTTTTTAATGAAAATTTATATGAGAAAATGTCGCAAGCAGGATATATTACACAATTGTTATTAAAGCGAAGTGCTGTGGAAGATTGGTGGGGTTAATCTTATGCAGTTTGTGTTTATGCAGCCGTGGGGGGTTCAGTTACTATGTTTTATAATAATTTTAACTATATAACACACAACTATGACAACGGTGAAGGAAAACATCGTAAGGAAACGTAGACTTTATAACAATTAATTTAAGTCTGAAATTACCGTTCACCTTGAGCAAGCATGGTGATTAATGCTCGCTCCTTCTCTGTGTAAGAAGAGGCTTTTGCCCTGCAACGGGAAAATATTTATAATAGGCTGGGTATTTTATATAACTTAGACGTAACTGCCGTATTTGACCATTATTTTAATAATGCTATACAAGGCGTTGATTTGCATCCTCGTCAAATTCAAGGAGTTAACTATGCTCGTGATTCTTAACACGAATCAATAATAAAATAAATTGGTTTTGTTTTTTTTGTTGACGTGATTTGCAAATTCGAGCTAGCCATCTCGCCAGAGGGCTTAGGCACTATGTACACATTGATATAGCCGCGCGACAACTCTGCCTACCGCATACGCAACTGGGCGATTCTGAATTTTGCAAGAGGAGTATTCTAGAATACTGTTATTTGATAGTTGCAACTAAAAAAACAAGTATTTATTAGATATTGGCCAGGTATCGTAATTATATTTGATTACTTCTATTTTTTTATGACAAAGCTCCTAAAATTTGACGAGGATGCAAATCAACAGCTTGTATAATATGGAGTATTGTATAATAGGTACATATACATACATACTCAAACAAACAAACAAACAAATTAAGTAATTTATCAGTAAGTCAGTTAGTTAGTGGAAACAACATCAAAAGATATTTTAACAGCAATTTAAAAACGACCACAGTTTTAAACTACCCCCAAAACCCATGTCTAACCCCTATTCCGTTCCTCTTTTACTATTATTAACAACTAAAATAAATTAATGACGTTTCTACAAGTTCTTTAAATAATTATTCATTCTTTATTACGTTAATTCAAACTTAGTTAAAATCGGTCAATTATTCACTGAATGCCGTTATTAGAACCTTTGATATCAAAGGAGCCGACCAACCTACCAACCCAACCCATTAAATGCACCCGGCATGGTTGGTTATCATTTTGTAATAATTCATAGCATTTTGAACCTACAGTTTGGAGGGGAAAGGTTTTAAATAGCGTAGTCATGTGCTGAAGTAAGTGGCCTGTTCTTGAAAGTGAGATTTCAGTGTTTCTTTATTATAGCAAATATGGGTGAGATGTGTATGAATATTTAAATATTAGAATTGTTATATAAAGTGGTGGAATTAACAACGACATGTGGTAAATGATATAACCCCCACCCATATGTAATGGTAGGATGTAAAGGGGCCATTATAGTTTTAAAATCATACCGATTTGTAAACCTACATTCTGGCGAATAAATGGATTTCATTTGAAATAATTTTAATCCTACTAATAGTATCATACATGCGAAAATTTGTGAGGATGGATGGATGTCTGTCACTCAATGACGCCAAAGCGTCTGAACGAATTTGGAGGATATTTGGCATAGAGATAGATTATAGCACATGGGCTTTTTATCCCGCAAAAGGTACTATTCCGCATAATATAATAAAATAATTGTGTTTCCCATTATGGCCACTAGACGGCGCCATTTTTACAAAGTGAAGTTTACGTTAATGCGATCAAGTACGAATAAAATTCATATAAAGCACTAAGTACATACTAGACACTTAGCAATTTTCCTTTCTTTGATAATAACTAGGTACATGTACTTTACAAATTTCTATTAAAAGGTACTATATGTTCCGTTCCAAAAATTGTTTTACCTAAAAAAAACAGCTTTTATACCTCTAAGTAGATCGTCTCACTATGTACAAATACTTGCTCCAAATATAATTGAACAGAGCAAAAACATAAAAAACTGAGTTCAGAAGGCCAATGCCCATTAGAGCAAAAGTTAATGTAATAGGTAAATGAGAGGCATTTTTGACAGTCTGAGGGAAGATTACATTGCGACTGCTCCTAAAAGTTGTTAGAATCGCCCCCTGAAGACCAATTCCCGTAATCAAAAACACATTCTCATCTAAACGACAATCAAAGCCGCTCTCACTCGCAAGCTCTCTTCAAACGTAGAGTGAACAGGCTTCTTCTGGGTAAGATAACTCCACCGTCGATTTTGTCTATATCTCTGACCTAGACTAAAGTCAAGAGCTTACCCATCTACACTAATCTATACTTCTGCACTAATATTAGAAGTCGCGAACAGTTCGCTAGTTTCGAATAAAAAGATAAAATAGTCAATATCAAAAACATGCTAAAAATATCTATAGGTATTTTTGACGGTTTTTTTTTTGTTTTTTGATGTTGTTTTCTTTTTTTTTCTTTTATATTTAATAACCTTCTTGTGTATATCTGTGTGCACATGGTTTGTGTCAATAAACTTTTTTTCTTTCTTTCTTTCTTTCTTTATTTACATATTAGACAGATTATAATGCATTATTAAAAATACGTGTATTGCCTCTCTGTTTTCATTCAATTTCCTACCTAAATTATTATTGCCTTGCGTCTACATTCGTAATTTATAATTGAAACATACATCATTGTCGTACGCTTTTTTATATGCCCCATAAATCTTGTCTTAGTACCTACCTGAAATTTTATGGACTTCCCAAGAGAAAAGTGAAATAGGTACCTACATAATAATGTACGCATGTACCTTTTTTGTTGTGAGATAGAAAACTCAATGTGATATAGAACGTTATTTTTTTCTCTATTTTTCGGGAATTAAATAATTGAAATTGAGCTTTATTCTATCAAATAAAATGCACGAACAATCTCTCAATAATTAAATTGATTATGTCAAACTAAATTATTATACATTTCTCTCCAGCAATAAGTACAGTACGACCCAAATATACCCAATGAATAGATTATAAAGTAATTAGCGTTAAAGATCTAAAACTATTACAGTCACCTACTTTTTAGCGCAACTAAAACCGAGCTGAAAGTAATCACACTGTTTTTGTTAGTAACGAACAACATAGGCTAGACTAAGTGCACAAGATAACCAAAAGGAATACACTTTCTTTTCACCATGACAGCAAAATAAAGACCAGCCGTGCGATTCTCTAACATATTTCAACGCTGCGCTCGACGTCGAGCTGGTTGACGAAACTTCGGTAAAATCAACTCTATGCGTTGTGCGTAAAGTTGATTTGACACTAGTGTCGTCGACGAGCTCGACGTCGAGCGCAGCGTTGAAATATGTAAGAGAATCGCACGGCAGGTCCCAAAACGCAAGGAACGAATGACAACAAACGTGAGAGGACAGTAAAACTGCAGCCATTAACGTAAACGTGAATTTAGCTAACAGCATGCCGCCTTGCGGACTCATAAAACGTTCAAATAGAGGTTCCAAAGTGTTATCTCCAAATTCCAACGAGATTGCGAAAATTCATTTTCCTTGAAGACAAAACGAATCAACGTTCCAGCTTATAAACGTTATATCACCGCAATCATTTATATATTACTTGCTTATGCGCGTGGCTTTCTTCGCGTAAATATTGATTATTATTACTTCATCATCATCATCATCATCTCAGCCATAGGACGTCCACTACTGAGCATAGGCCTCCCCTTTAGATCTCCACATATACCGGTTGGAAGCGGCATATTATTACTTGGCTGATTTTTATTCTTCTGCGCGGTACACTTATTATTTTTCAAAAATAAAAATAGCCTAAATTGCTCCTTATAACATTAGTTATCTGCCAGTGAAAGTCCTATCAAAATTGATCCAGCTGTTCAAGAGATTGGTTGGAACAAACATACAGACAAGCAGTCAGAAAAAGAAATGTTATTTTGGTAGATATATAAGTATCGTTTAAACATTCAAATGCATTAAGTGAAAATTTATTATTTTGACTTTACAAACAGACTTTTTTATGTAATTGAATAGATTGAATCCTCGGCAAATTTTAATGGGTTTGTTTCTGAAACATCTACTCGTAAATCAAATTATCAAGTCGTTGCTATTTACGTCTTTCAATTTTGTGCTTATTGATACTGATTTCTGGATAGGAAGATTGAGTAATTGAGAATGATGAAGATACTTTCAGTGAGAGCTTTAAAGGGTCGTGATGGTCGGTATACTATCTGACAGGGCAGCGGAATTTATTCGAGTCATCGCGACCCTGGAATGCAAAGGGCCTTAGGAGGAACATGGATGGGTTTTATTCAGTAAGAGTCTGACACTCTCTTCCGCTCCGCCCAGAGCGGAAAGAGTTATTCGATGATTTCTTACCCTTAAAATAAAAAAGGATACTGTAATAATTTTAACTAGCGTTCCCCGCGACTTCGTCAGCGTCAAAGCTGCCACATTATCCCACGGGAACCTTACATTATTCGAAATAAAATGTAGTGTATGTGCTATTCTAGATTATGATCAATCTCTGTGCTAAATTTCCTCCAGATCCGTTCAGCCGGTATGCCGTAATTGAGCAACAAACAAACATCCATTCATCTAAGCTTTCGCACTTATAACAGTAGTTAGATTACAGGTTACCTTATAAATTGAAAGAACAAAACCAGTAATTATCTTTATCAGAATAATCAAAAAAAAAAAACATTGTAAAAAAGCTTTCCAACTTCAAAGTTCACGTCGAAACCAAACATGAAGGGTAATATCATAAGCATCTAAACAATAGAAGAGTTATAAACTGCCAATCATGTGAAACTTCGATCCTCCAAAGTATTTGATGTAGAGGCGGAGGTTTTGCCTAAAGCAAAGTACGTCAAAACTGTCAAAATTACCATAAAGTAAACTTCGGTAAAGTAAGGGACAGCCCACACTGAAATGCGAGGCGACGCACCGTGTCGTTCACTTTCTACGATAGATAAACAGTAATGGACTTTATTTACTATACTAAAAGGTACATATTTCAGTGATAGAATTCAAATATGCCACCATACCAATCAAGTATGATATCACACTGCTTCTCGTAGCATCTCGAGGCATAGCGCGACGCAGTAAAACCTTCGCCGGTAGACGCCCAGTATGCGAAAGTTTGCTAAGCGCGTGCTTCGCGTTCAAAGCCAACCACGATACGTTTGACGTAACGGCTGCGCTGCGTATCGCGGGTTCAACTCCCTCACGGAATAATTATTTGTATGACCTGAAGATAATTGTTCTGAATTGGCTATTTGTTTATATGAATTTATAAGTTTGTAAACGCACCCACGATAGAGGAGAAATTCCTAGGGTGGGATAATGTTCTTCACGCGGCATCGCGATGCGTAAAGCGAAACAACTGGTGCGAAACAACACATGGTGTGAGGTAACCCTAAGACAATATGACGTGAATATGGACGTTGGATATTTCTCCTTTACTAAAGCTAAGCTGCAATCGATCAACGGGAAGGATAATATTAAAACATCGTCCATCAGTTGGTCTATCATCTCTGAAACCAATAATGTCTGCCTAAAGGTTGTTTGTTGAATAATTTATCTATTCTCTTGAGATATCGGACAGATTTGCGACAGCTCGGATATTGGAGGACGCATGCAAACAGGTTCTTTTGTTTGATTTTTATCCTTATGAGAAACAATAAATTGTAGTAAGGCCGCTGCCAACCGGTCCTTTTGGAAGTCTATGGAAAGGCCTATGTCCAGCTGTGGACGTCCTGCGGCTGCTATGATGATAGTTTGGTGGTTCTGTTTGCTGATAAAGTATAAATTTCGATGAGCTGTCCTACATGTAGAATATTTGTTGGACTATGCAGTCGAGGTGTGTCTGACGCTATGTTAGCTACTTAGTATGTAGTACCGACTATACACAGAGGTAGAACTTCGACGCTCAAGCTTTGTCATTAGGTGCAATACACGATTTTGGAGACTAGAATAATCACACAAGGGTTCAAAAATGTCATCGTTTATTTAAAAGACAATCAGCAGTTCCATACAAAGGTGTCATACATTTGCAGCGCAATAGCCACAATGGCAAAATATATGGTACAGCTGACATTTTTTAATAGTCTAGCCACTGCAATGTCATCATGATCATTTTGAATTTCGTTCACA
This sequence comes from Caradrina clavipalpis, assembly GCA_932526535.1. Classification (NCBI taxonomy): domain Eukaryota; kingdom Metazoa; phylum Arthropoda; class Insecta; order Lepidoptera; family Noctuidae; genus Caradrina; species Caradrina clavipalpis. The sequence goes on from OW052096.1 coordinate 3,584,190, forward strand.
CTCCAAAAAAAAATTATAAACAAAATTCTATAAACTAACAAACTACCGTCAAACATAAATCCTCTATAATAGAAAATCATCGAAATAGAGAACATGTATCAAAATGATACGATCAAGTGGGACACTGTAGTATCCGGCAAAGGGCAGTAAAGATAGGGATTATAAGGGAGTGGGTGCCACATCTGTTATCTAGGACCATTAATATCACCTTAACATACGGTAAAGAATCTGCATTGACACGGAATTAGCTATCTTAATGAGGCAAGATTAATGATCTGGGGTCACTAAACTAAAACATAACATCACATACCATCACGCCTGTATTCCGCGAAAGGTTAGATAGAGATGTAAAAATTTACACCCACAGTTCGCCGGTATGTTTAGGTTCCACGTAATAGGGGGCGAGCCTATTGCTATTAAACTGGGCACAAATCCTAATTCCGAGCTGCTACTAAAAATTTCGTAGAAAAACGCAATAACTCTTTTTGCTCGACTGGGAATCCAACCCAAGACCTCTAGCGTGGCAGTCCTACTAAGGACCACTAGGCTAACAAGTCAGTCGAAACTAAACCAAAAAAACATAATAATACGTCATTTGCTATCCGGGTTATCTTAAAAACATATTCAGATTGATACTTGCCCGGTATCAAACGGGTAGCGCTCGTTATCACGGGTTTTTTTTTATGCTCGGTAAGATTATACTTAAACAACAATGATGAGACATGTGGCACAAAAAATTATCACCCCTTTTATAAATTTATTTTTCAATTCGAGACAGATCTGTTTCCGAATACTGCGGAACGCTCTCGCATTGTGTACATTTTATATGAGCATGATTCGCGAAGATTTCCCCAAAGACCTTATTTGGGGTTCGTCATAATCCACCGCTAAATCTTTTACACAAATACCCCTATTTGTAAAAGGAACCCCACACACAGTAATGAGTAGAATGTTATAACCAAATAACTGTGTTTATACAGGTCGCCCGAAGTTGGTTAATAAAAAAACAACTCTATTTACATGGGATGTGTCTTTTGTCAAAAAGAGCGGGTGACGTAAGGGTTTAAAAAGGCTGTGAATGTTCTAAATTTGAATGTCTGGTTGCCGTTTTAAAATGGCGCCGTAGACAGAAATGTAGGATACACCGTTGTTGTTTATCTCTCGGACTTTTCGAAAATCGAATCCAATTTAAATAGAGCCACTCTTAATTTTTTTTGTGGAAAAACGTTTTTTTTTTTTTAATTCAAATTAAGAACAATGATACGTGAAAGCGATGGCCAGTATATCGGTTACAAACTCAACTGCATAAATACTTTTTCTTTGTCACAATGACTCTATTTTGGAGGGTGTAATTCTTTTGGAAAGTAGAAGACATCTTACTCTTGTGAAGGTTAGCAACTGCGTCACGGCTTACTGATTATCATAAACAGGTCGTTACACAGTCCATTCGGCAACCGTGGAAGCAAACTGAATTGTTAACGCCGGAAGAATGAGATTCCCTCTATTACAGCTTTGAGGAGTCAGTAGTCTCCGTTCTGTTACAATGCTCGTGTAGGACGTCTATTTTATTCCATAGTGTTCAAACATCAAAACCAGTACACAGCGATTCGATTTTTTAACTTTTAAAAATCGAATCGCATTCTCATCTCAGCGACAATCAATGTCAAAAATGTAAGTTACAGGCAGTGTTGACAGATTGATACTGAGATTAAAATGCAAATGTTAAAAAAAATACTTTAATTGCCTGAAACGGTTTCCGCGATAAAAACCCTTAAAAGTTTCTCCTAAAAGTTTATTGAATTTGAATAAAATGTAAGCGTATTGCTGTCCAAAATTTATTATAAGCCCTGTGGAACCAAAAAGTTTTAGGCCAAAAAGGCTGAATGTCAAACAGACACTCTCAGTGTTGACTGAGGGAATTTAAAACTAGGCTTTGTGAAACGCTTTTGGAGAGACAAAATGTTTTATAAAATATACTGTATTTATATTCATATACTTACTCACTTATGTAGGTAGGTAGGTAGTGTAAGAATCTGTTGTTAATTTGTGAGTGTTTTTCAAGTTCTGAAACTGAAAATTTAAATTTAGAATGATTTACAATATGTTCAGGTGCTGGCTTTTCTTTGATAATAAACCTTACGACCTTCAAACGTCATAGAAGAAAATGTCATTAGGAAATTTTCCTTCGTCTCTTGTAATTTTTTATAGCCTCATTATTGTAACAAAAATCAAAAACTGTTATTGTGTTTTTCTATGAAATTTTCAGAAGCAGCTTGGAGTTAGGATTTGTGCCCGGTTAAGGGCAATAGGCTCGCTCCCTATTACATGGGACTTAAACATACCGGCGAACTCTGGGTGTACATTGGTACAGTACCTCTGTCTCATCCTTCGGGGAATACAGGGTGATGATAGGTGTGTTCTTACAAGTAAACTATGTACAATTGGATTTAGTTTTACCAAAAACGAACAAACCCACGTCAGAATCACCCCATTTTTCAAAATAATCTTAATCTTCTTCATAGCGTTTCGATGACAAACTATATTATAATAAATAAATAAATATACTACTATTATAAATTATATTGATGCGGCCCAGAATTTGGCCTCTTTGACTGCGTTGTCGGTGGCAGCCATTAAATCTTCCTGCGTGCAGCTGCTGGCATGCAGGGCACGATGTAAGATGGGCCATCGTATGTGCTGTACCGCACAGACAGCTCAAGTCGCTACCATCACTGAATCCCCACCTGAACATATTGTCAAAATAATCTTAAGGCCTATTCAGACCTAAGCGGTATTCGCTGCCGCCTGCGGCAGAGAAAACCCAGTGGGTATGCGGTAATATTACTGTTCACACCTAAGCGGTATTCGCTGCCGCCTGCGGCAGAGAAAACCCAGTGGGTATGCGGTAATATTACTGTTCACACCTAAGCGGTATTCGCTACCGTTCGTAACCCGCGCGGTATGTACCTCTACCCACAGCGGCAGCGAATATCGCTCAGGTCGCTCTAGCCGCGGTACTTGATACTAAATACCTGAGCGAAACCCGCGCGGTATGTACCTCTACCCACAGCGGCAGCGAATATCGCTCAGGTCGCGCTAGCCGCGGTACTTGATACTAAAGGCCTATTCAGACCTAAGCGGTATTCGCTGCCGCCTGCGGCAGAGAAAACCCAGTGGGTATGCGGTAATATTACTGTTCACACCTAAGCGGTATTCGCTGCCGCCTGCGGCAGAGAAAACCCAGTGGGTATGCGGTAATATTACTGTTCACACCTAAGCGGTATTCGCTACCGTTCGTAACCCGCGTGGTATGTACCTCTACCCACAGCGGCAGCGAATATCGCTCAGGTCGCTCTAGCCGCGGTACTTGATACTAAATACCTGAGCGAAACCCGCGCGGTATGTACCTCTACCCACAGCGGCAGCGAATATCGCTCAGGTCGCGCTAGCCGCGGTACTTGATACTAAATACCTGAGCGAAACCCGCGCGGTATGTACCTCTACCCACAGCGGCAGCGAATACCGCTTAGGTCTGAATAGGCCTTAAATACCTGAGCGAAACCCGCGCGGTATGTACCTCTACCCATAGCGGCAGCGAATACCGCTTAGGTCTGAATAGGCCTTTAATGATTTCGGATAAAGGACCATGGGCATTTTTGTATGAACCCTGGGCCTGTTTTCACAACATTGCCCAGTAATGATAAAACCCATGTTATATGAAAGCTCATAGTGTACTTCATTTCCTTTTATGGCAGTTAAGTTCAAATTTAGCGCAAAAATGGTATTTTGGAGCTAGTGTGGCGTATTTTGTTGGAGAGTAATGTAACACTAAGTGTATAGGCGTGTCGAATTAGTTTTCAATTACTTAAAAGATTGTCAGTTTGTTTGTTTTGCCAAATTCCATAAAGAAACGGTAACAATACGTATATAAAAAAGGTAAACACCACTGAAAAGTCATAAGAAAGCATAATACGCAATTTCGTTTACTTGGATGACGTACTTTTTTTTCAGTTTGTATATTTATTTATATGTATATATATAAATAAAGTAGTTCTTAGGTACATACTTCCTCCTTTTTTCTAAGTTGGTTAAAAACTAGTTAAGTTTATTCCGAATAAAATCATAAACCAAAGTAATGTCAAGCTATGATCAGAAATATCATAATTACCAATAAACTAAAATAATGAAAAATGCAACAAACACCATACAATTCATAAATAATAACAAGCTACAACAAAAAAAAATTAAAAGTTTAGCTTTTATCGTAAATTTGTGATTCCTATTGTAACAAGCTCACCTAGTGAGGGGAAAACCGGTAAACTTCAACAATTTATATGAGCTAGGTTGCGCAAATAACTAATAGCCGATCATTAACAACTTTAGTTCGTTATTAGTTAGGGGGAACAGTGTAGTTATTGGCCCCTACATAGTTATTAGCCATTTCAACATCGGTATTGAAAAACTAGCAACCCACATTACTACATGGTAAATTTTAAAATACACTATGACAACACAATTGTTAACTCTTAAAATGTTTCGGTAAAACACCGCTAGGTGAACTCGTTCTTTTGTAGTCTGTGGTTTTTTCGTGCCGGTATTGAAAATAGGTAAGTTTGTTTAATAAATGTTAAGAGCATATAATTTTAGAATATCATATTCTGAAATTAATTTACAAAGTTCAGTGATTTAAAATCCGTACAATATATAGAGTGATATGCATAGTACGCGTATTTGAAGTGTAAAACGACAAAATCATAACATAAGCTTAAAAAAATGTAGTGGCCAATTACTGTCAATAATTTAAATAACATTTACAGTAAATGGCCCCCTATGTCAATTACTATATTAATTTCACGAAACGATCTTATCTATGTAGTCAAAAATGCTTGCACTAACTTATCCCTTTTTTAACATTGATTGTCTCTGAGATAAGGTTATGACTAGATTTTAACTGTTTATAATTGCGAAGATTCTTCTTTAGTTACTTGACGGAATGTATAACTTAGTATCTTTATAGAAATGGCATATCTTGTCTTTATGGCACGGTTGATGACAGCAATTGGCAGCTGCGTTGCGTGTCTTGAGTTCGTTTCCCGTACGGAACAAATAATTTGTATAGCCTACAGGTACTTGTTTCGGGTCTCATTGTATGTGGAAAATATCCCGGATGATGACGAATTAGTAGAATAGAATAGAATAGAATAGAATATTTATTTGCTTAGAATGTAGGTATTTACAATGAGATGGTCACAGTGATGTTGGGAATCCTGGTACATTCTACCATTTTGGCATGCAAACATTGATGCAGTTCATCATACAAAAAAACATTGAATTAAAAGAAACATTTAAAACTTACGGAACTAAAATTTATCAACTAGGAAATCCGATACGGAGTAGTAACAATTGCTTAATAATAAAGCGGTAAGTTTATTTTTGAAGATTGTCAGTGGTTCCTCTTTTATAGATTTAGGAATGTGGTTAAAAATAGCCGGTGCCATACCAAAAACACTTTTCTAGATTTTATATGCCACAAATGTTACGTAATTAACGATGATTCCGAGCCATCTGATGATGAGAACATTTTTAATCCAATAACCCTCGCTGGGTTATTGGATTTTTGTTAAAGTTTTTATTTTATAATTTAATTTTATTATTTTGTTTTCTATGGCCAATTACTGTAACATTACATGGCCAATTACTGTGAGTATGGTGGCCAATAACTGACAATTCAATATTTGTATCTTTATGTTGAGTTTATTAAAAACGTGTATGGTAAAAGAGTATGTAAGCCATACCATTGAATAAATACGTTAATGTTATATATTTTAAAAATTATTTCATTTACATCTACCCGTTTTATATTTTTATATATTATAAATAGTGTCTTGAGGTGGCTTAAGTGGCCAATAACTATACTGTTTACCCTATTTTGAACGTTGTTATTAAACCTTCGAAATATTCCTCGTTTATTTTATGGCGTTAGAATATTCTCGAAAAGTCGTCTCCCTTTACTTTTATTACTTATTTATCGGAGGTGTTTGACCTGTACTGTATACTTGTGTTCTACTTTTGAACATGCACTCAATGTTGCCAACATTTTACGGTTTATTGTAAAAGCGTCAACATTTTTAAATATCGAAGCACCAAGTTGAGATACTTTCTGGTCTTGAATTTGACTTTCTTTTGTTTTCATTTTTATTTTATGGCTTCCTTTTTACTCGACTGCAAAAAAGTTTTTATTGAATGTTCATAATTTCAATTGGGAGAAATATTTATTTATTTCATTTTTAATTGCTAAAACACAACATCGACAGACGATCTGATTGGTACCGGAGGAAGACGCTGAATGCAGGTCGCTTCCAACCGGTCCTATTGGAAATCGATGGGGGAAGCATATGTCCAGCAGTAGACGTCCTTCGGCTGATATGATATCATGATGATGACGAATAATGAACACAACATCTATGGAGCTATGTATTTTTTTAATAATATTGTGACTATTGAATGTAATTCTTACCATATTAGCTTCCCTATTCTTTTCGTTTAGCTTTGTTTTCATCAGACGGAACTTGCGACTTGTACAGATTATAATATTATCATCTACTGGAAAATGAACTGAAACCTTTTGAACTTTCAAAGATAATTCTTTTTCTTCATCTTAATTTAATTTTCTCCGACAACATACAATGAGGTTTCCCTTAAAATACAGCAAAAGTTTAATTTTATTTTTGGCTTTAATTAATGTACTTTTAATAGAACAGATACTACACGTTTAATCATAATTATGTTCTTAAAAAATGTTTGAAGAATATAGTGGATAACAACGTTGAATTAGTTTTTGGATTGTCTATTTTCATTGTTTATGGTTGCTGGGCAAGAAACAGCCTGAAAATATCATGAAAGGTTTACAGGATAAAGATCTGATCAGTGGTTTAGTGTCTTTGGGTATCTTGACAAGACAATCATAGTCTTTACGCCAGTAATCCTGTGAAGTAGGTACCAATATAGAGTAACAGCGTTCGCATTTTCTGAAAGACAAAAGAAATTCTATGTGCATATACCCATGGTCGCATCCAGCTTTTTTATTTAATGTGAGGTACTTAGCAGCTTCCTATGAGTAAGTAGTTTAGTAAAGGAATGGGATCATCATGAAAATATTTTGTTTTTAAGATAATTAACCGTATAGTTCGGGAGCGCATCCGATTGGACCCGAAAACAGAAACCTCCGCCGGCTCGGTAACGCGTCCAATTGGACCCGAGAATTGATGTATCGCCATCCTAGTCAATTAGTGTAAATATTGATCATGCTAGTCGTCGAATCTCACGAGTTAGCATTAATTAAGATGGTTTGATAAAAAGCCTACATGATAGCGGCATTCAATCTTTTCGTTTCAGCATGCGATTATATAAATTTACCTCTTAAAAATACATGTGTGAAAACACAGTTACCGCCATTTTGATGACTGTGGAAGTCGAGGCTAAAAAACATAAAAAAGACTGATTTCTGACATACATTCTCCTCTACAGGAGAAGTAAATAACTCATCATTTAATTGTACGTCGATTTCATCCATATTTCAACATAAATCAGTAATGGTAACAAAGTTTATGATACACAAAGTCGAAACTTCGCGCCATTCGCGCGTGTTTACTTTTTATTTTACACAAATATCACATAAAAACATTTAGTTTAAAATATTAAAAACATGACAAATGTCATTCAAAATATAGTAAACAACAAGAAAATGCCCAGGTTTTAACGTTATTTACAAACACGGGTCTAATTACACGGAATATTCATTACCACAACTCATTTATGTTAGAAATTGTCGAAATGTTGACCATTGTTGTTTTTTTTTAAATTGCAGTGATGTGCAACTGTAATTATGCCAATCGATTTTTTGTTTTTGGTTCGACTCGAGTAGGTACTGATAATTACGAATATTAGAAATCTATTCTTAAATAAATTATATTTTAAGCTTAAAACACATTATTAATTAATATTAGTATATTAGTATAAGTATTATATATGTTAGCCATTGCAATTATTTATTATTTATACACGGCGCAGCGGACAGGACCAATGACGTAAGACTGTGGTAAGACCACATAGTAATTTTTTTTTTTCAAATTTTTCATTAGCGTGGATTGTTCAATATTGTAACATTTTATTGCGAATTTTAATTTTGATGCATTACCTACTTTGAGAAAGTTTGATACACGGTACATAGACAAAACTTTTTTTTGTCTGTCTGTTTATTTATCCGTTTGTTCCGGCTAATCTCCAAAACGTCTGAAACGATTTTGATGGGAAATACATATCTTGGATTTGAAAATATCTGTTGTTAGAAGCAATAACTTAAGCTACCTTTATTTTAGAATACAAATAGGGTTCCGCGCTATTAAATAAAACCTCGCAGATAACGAACCTTCGCGCGAACGAAGTCGCGGTTAGGCCAGCGACTTCGTTTAAGTGAATACTCGTTATTTAGCTAGTTTGAAAAAACCGGCCAAGTGCGAGTCGGACTCGCGCACGAAGGGTTCCGTACCATTATCTATGAAAACAGAAAATATTTATTTTAATTTAATTAAATATTTAATTTTAAAGTGAATATATTTCTAAATATTCTGTAAATATATCAAGCGTCTAGCTGTTGCGGATATCAATATCGAGCAAAAACAAGCTGAAAGTCACGTTTGTTGTATGGGAGCTCCCTTAATTATTTATTTTATTCTGCTTTTTAGTATTCGTTGTTATAGCAGCAACATAAATATGTCATCTGTGTAAATGTCAGCTGTCTAACTATCACGGTTCATGAGATACAGCCTGGTCTTAGTAATAGGGGCCCGTTTTACCCTTTGGGTACGGAACCCAAAAAAGTGACAGTCCTTGCAATTAAATATCCCAAGCTGCAGTACAGCAGCTTGTCACGTAAACTCCGTGCTGCTACCCGTCTCAGCTTCTGTACGAATTCCCTACCTACAAATTTCGTGTTGACTCACTAACGTAGCTGGTCCAAATTAGCTTAAACTAGAATTGACGAGTTGAGACAGACAGACAAGCAGATATATGTATAATTATGTATTTTTTTAATTATATACATCCTCCTTTTTCAAGTCGGTTAAAATTATCTAAGTAAATTAAATCTCCGGACTATATTTACGTTTATTAAAATTTTGAATTATAAATCCTGATTAACCAAAGAGTTTTTATTCAGTTCCTACTCTTTTTTGCCAACCTCGATTTTATTTCGAGTATCGATTAGGCTGAACGCAACTTTCAAATCGAATTAAGAAACTTAGGTAGACGGTCAACACTAAGAAGTGTCAAGTTGCAACACAATTTTGTGTAAATTTTGTCAAGATTTGCTTTTAGTTTTTAAGTACCTAAGTATGGATAATGCCTAAAATAATAATCCAGTTGGAATGAAAATATCTTTATTTTATCCTTTTGCATCTTCTTAGCAAGCAAGAATGTTGTTTTTGTACTTAATTTCAGCTAATCTAAGTGGCCTACCTTTTCGATAGGGTGTAGTAATACCTAATTTACACAAATTTGGCGGAGATTTGAAGCGGTTTTACTGACCTCCAGTCATAATTAAAGATATTTGCCACCAACTTATTCTATTAAATAGCTGCGAACATTTTTTTATCGTGTAAATTTGAATGCTGAAAGTTCATGTAATTTCTTGAATTTCATGACATGATCCGTTACAACCCGCCGAGCCAACGGATGTGTCAAATGTCAAAATCTTGTCGAGCAGAGTGGTTAATGTAAAATTATTATTTACTAGCGAATTGCCCGCGATTTCGTCCGCCTGATGTATTTCACCCGCGTAACGTCATTAGTTACTGCTCCGCTCCCGTGTGTTGCAGCGTGAGGTTACATAGCCTATATTACTCAGGAATAATGTAGCTATAAATCGGTGTTTTTTTAAAAAATCTGTACATTCGTGTGTTTCGGAACCTAACCTAGTTCGTTACAAACGTACAAACATCTTTGCTATTTATAATTTTATAGTATATAGATTTATTTTATGTAAATTGGTAGTAGGTGTAAAGGTGTTAATCAACTTTCATCGCTGATCGAACACTTTGTCGTATCTGAGAACTTTTATTGCAGAAGTCCGATGACTGTGTAAATATGCAGTCGTACCAGATTAAACTCAAAGGTATAATGATGAGAACACCAGCACCTGCACTTTCCTCCTCAATTTTTCTGCAGATCTTCATTTGACCTACTTTATTGCCACGTGGGGAAATGTAAGCTGTAATACGTTTAAATGTGGAATGTCTCTTCAGTTCAATTATATCTTTCGTGCCGAATGTCACGTACCACTTACAGTGCACCTACTGTAAATACTCCTTGCTTTGCCTATATTGCTTGAACAGAGTTATTAGATGGCTCCTCTTTTAGGTCTACACGAACTGTAGTTTTATTGTGAATATGATCTTATTCTTAGCCTAGTGGACCTAATTGCGACTGCTACGCTAGAGGTCTTGGCTTCGATTCCCACGTAAAGCAAAAAGTGTAATTGAGTTTCCTATGATATTCTCAGTAGCAGCTCGGAGTTAGGATTTGTGTCCGGTTAATGGCAATAAGCTTGCCCCCGGTCCTATGTAATAATGGGATCTAAAACATACCGGCGAACTGTGGGTGTACATTCGTACACTTCTGCTTAACCCTTCTGGGAATACAAGAGTAATGGCGTGTTTGCATCACGTGTTTACGTTGCCAAACATAAAACCAACAAACTCTCAAACCAATCTTGCCTGTTGAATTCAGTTCCTCGTATTCATGTAAGTAGGTAAGCAATGCGACTGTGAACTTAAAATGGCTGTCCGAGTAGCCTGTTGCGACGCGTTAAAAGCTATTCCATTCTCAAGTCTAGACTCAACGGAAATCGGAAGGCTTCCAGTACTTGTGTCCAGCTTAGGATTTAAAGTTAAGTTGTTCTGTCGGGAACGGAAGCACTAAGAACCTGCTAGGGTTGCGGAATTTGTTCGAAAGAGTCACCGCAGCCCTGGAACGCAAAGAGCAGTAGGTGGAACACGGATGGGTTCAGTCAATAAGAGTTTGACTCTTCCTTCTGCTTCGCCCAGAGCGGAGACGTCATTTGATGATTTTCCATCCTTAAAAAAAGTACCACTAAGAAAAGAATTGAAAAGGCAGAGAGATAAAGAATTTGAAACTGCGATTAATGCAATTAGAAATACACAGGAGGGAGGGGGGAGTTTTTTACCGGAGTAAAAAATTAAGCATAGTTGAGAAAATATTCTCATATGGAGACCATGCACCGGCAAGCGCAGCGTAGGACGTCCACCCACAAGATGGACAGACGACCTAATTAAGACTGCAGGAAAACGCTGGATGCAGGCCGCTTCTAACCGGTCCTTTGGGAAATCTTTGAGGCGTATGTCCAGCAGTGGACGTCCTACCGTTTATATGATGATGATGAGTTCACCAAAAATGCCAAACCATTTGCACATCTTGAAAAAACCAGTCATCCTTGACCGTAAACTATTTTTAAACGCAAACTGTACTTTCCGTTCAATGAGAACATCTCTTTGAGTTATTGGAAACTTCTTTACAAACTCCAAGAGCGCTTGTTTACGGATTCAGTCTCGTTAGTCAAACAATGTAAACAGAAAACAATAATGTGCAGTTATTGGAAAACACTTCAAACTAAGCGATAAGTGTTGGATGATAATTTCAACAGCGTCTTACCTTCCTTTCATCTTTTATTTACCGATGAAAGAGAAGAGGTTGTCAAGTTGATTACCACGCAATTACGCGTACCTTTTTATAAAGCTTTTTATGCTTAATTGAATAGGGAATATCCCATTATAACGAAAGAAAATTGAACTATTGAAAACCAATAGGACAAATTTTGAAATATACTTCTAAATTAGTACCATTTCATAACAATAAAAAAATCAACCCTTACAGATAAAAATTGGGGGCACTTACTGATAACGACACTACAATGTATAGCTATACACAGGGTCATCTAAGTGTCTCCTATCTACTAAAAGCAATCATAACTTAAATTTAGAAATGTTCGTCTAAGTTGGTCACATTATATTAAAAAAAATTAAAAGCCGAAAAATAGGGTACGATGAAACATGATAAGGTAGGGCATACGGTTTTCGGCTTTTAATTTAGTAACTAAATTCACTGTCAACTAATTCTAGCATGTACAACTTTATACTGTAACTGATTTCGATGTTTGTTTGATACTACTACTATTTCGAAGTTGGTTCTATTTCATTCTCTAACACCATTTACATCGATAGTACAGCTAGTACAGGTGCTGTAAATGTGCCATTTAAATTCTTTCAACTTGACCTCTCCGAGTCTCGACTAGTGCACTCCACAAATTTGATTCGTTCGTACAGTCCACATCAACAGTGGCATTCTGAAGAATCTGCCTCGTCGAATTTAAGGCGAAATAAATTTGACGTGTAGTGTCATCCTACTTGCAGTGTTATTCTGTAAATATTTCCCTTTAGAATTTTGGTGAAGTGAGTTATCCAAACCTATACTTGCTTGGGGTGCTACCTATTTTTTCTTAGCGATGGAAAATCATCAAATGACTTCAGGGATTGTCAGACTTTTACTGACTAAAACCCATCCATGTTCCCTCTTGTGCCTTTTGCGTTCCGGGGTCGCGGTATGTCTTTCGGAGAACCCGCAGCCAACAAACAACATTGCCAAATTTCACAGAGAGATATATGCCAGAATCACACTACAGCTTAACTTTTATTGCTCAAATGTAAAGTGTCTAATTTTTATAAAGAATACGAGGGAGATTTTATAATGTAATTGTGCAGATTAACTGTACCTACCTAGTACGTTATTAAAGCTGCCTTCCTGAAGTTCCGCTACGAAGCAAGATAGATAAGAATATTATTTTGGCTTAAATTAACAACGGCTTCTGAGCTGTTGGCTTACAGTCTAGATTTTGAGCTAGATTTTGATCTAGCTTAGACTTTAGACTGTAAGCTGGTAATATCAAAGTGGTTAGAAGATGTTGCTTGTAATACTATCAGTTTGACGAAACTTCCTCGCTTTTGGTGTTAGGGGAAATAACATAACACAACAAGATCTCGTTTATATTCCCCAAAACTTAAGTCGTAGGTAGATTTCAAAAATCGTATTTACATACCGCCATATAATAGATAACGACCCTACTAATTAAATGATATTTTTGTAAAAAGGCCTTTTAAGCAGCTACTAAGAATTCTATCTAGTAACACTACTCAATTCAGAAATTGAGTCCAATGTTTCGGGAATCCGACACGATCGGGGAGAGATCACGCGTAATACCAACGAGTACAAGATTTCCGTAGAAACTGGTGTTTACACCACCAACTTCCGAACTTCGGGCTGGTACTGAGAAACTCCCGATGGAAATACAGAGTAACATTTTGCCGAATCTGAGATCAGCCCCCCTAGCCAAGTCGTAAACAGTAATCGTAAACGCTCGGTAGGTACCAATCGATTTTTAACTTAATACCCCAGAGCCTTAAGTTGAAAATCTATTAAAGATTTCTAAGCGTTAGCGACTGGAAAGAACGAAAACGCTATGCAATCTTCATTAGATCTTCAACTTAAAACCAAGCACATAAAGTTGAAGATCTATTAAAGCCTACCCAGCGTTTGCGTTTATCGTTTGTTACAGACATGGCTACAGGGGCAGAGCCCCGCACTTCTGTCTTACAGTTGCGTTCACGACCACGAAACCAAATTTTATGTTCCCATACTGCATTTTAGAAGCCGATTTTCACACGAAACTCATGCCCCTATGAAACATACATTATATTTAAATGGGAGTAAATCCATGGAGGAAAACAAAGATTTCCATATTTCTGCCATAATAAAAGTGAATGATGACCCTACTTTTCGGCACATTTCGAATATCATTTGCCCATGAGCAGATTTGGTTCATATTTTGAAATTACCATTGCTCGGAATGATGCACAAATAGAATATCATATATTATACTTTACACACAAATAGTATAAAATAAAAGTGTTTGATTGTAGTAAAAAAAAACAGTTTTTTACTAAATTCATATATGTCACTATACCATCATCTTCCTGCCCTTATCCTATGTTACTACTTGTGATCGGCGCAGCGCATTTTCCTTATGTGAAACTATAACTTTAAAAAAATAAAAATAAAACATGTTCTGTTCGTTCCAGTTAATCTCCGAAACGGACCTTGTATTCCCCGAAGGGTTAGGAAGAGGTGTATCAATGTCTACCCTGTATACCCACAGTTCGCCGGTATTTGCTTTTAACCGGGCATAAATCCTAACTCCGAGCTGCTGCTGAGAATTTCATAGAAAAACCCCATAACACTTTTTGCTCGACTTGGGAATCGAACCTAAGACGTCTAGCGTAGCAGTCGTGCTTAATACCACTAGGCTAACGAATCAGTTAACCAAATCTAGTCAATGGCAGTTATAAGATACACAACGTGTTTAATAGCAACCCTCCAATTAATTAATTCATCAAACTATAACTGTTAAATTTAGGGGTCATTACAGTTTACGAGTTCGTGTCCAAGCTCAGTATAGTCGCGAGTGTGTGGCTGGCCTATTCTTTACGAGTCTTGTAAACTTGTTTATTTATTATGCCTATTAGCACCTCGCCTCCTGAAGGAAGAATGATCGTGGTCGTGACGAGCGAATTATCGTCATGTTTGTGAAAAATGTGTGTCCATTTTTCTATTCCTCGCTCATTTTTTTGGGTGTCAAACTGGACCCTTTTACTTAGATTTCGGTGTTTGTCTGTCTGCCATAGAGCTGTATATTTTGAACCAGAGTTAAACCGAAATAGAGCTGTATTATGTTGAAAGGTAGACACTTTAACTTCAGTGTGTCTATTGCCTAGTACTTATATATTATAAAGAGGTAAAATTTGTGAGGTTGCAAGTGGGTAATCTCTGGAGGTATTGAAATGATTCTGAAAAAAAATATCTGTTTTATTTTTTAATTTCTGAAAATTGTTTTACTCCTAGAAAGCCACGTTATTTGTGAGTGTCATAAGCTATATAACATCACGCTCACGACCCGCGAGAGCGGAGCAGTAAGCACGTAAATTAGCGCGGGGGAAATAAGCCACGCGGAGGAAGTCGTAGGCAATTTGCTTTTATAAATAAAGTAAACACAAAAATAGTCTATGAAGAATAACTTCAGTAATTGCTTATTTTAAAAAGTACTTTATAATAAACGAAAACAAAGAGTAATTATAGATAATAACAGGTCACGTAAAAACGATTTACTGAAAATGAACATTCTTTCCCCTTTTTAGAAACGCTTTATAATTGCTACCTGTCCCTTGTCAATCTCATGTCAAAAGGATAATGGACTGAGATCCCAAGGTCGTCTGACCCACGTCATTTTAACATGGCTGAAATTTTGAGAATATTGAAGGTGCAGTTTTCAGGAGAATTTTCAGAAATTTCAAGAGTTCATCATCAAGTAAAATTACATACCATCACATACCACCACGCCTGTATTTCCCGAAGGGTTAGGCAGAGGTGTACCAATGTACACCCACAGATCGCCGGTATATTTAGCTCTCATATAATAGAGGGCGAAAATCCCAAAGAATAGAAAATCACAATAATACTTTTTGCTCGACCTGGGAATTTAACTCGAGCGTCGCGCAGTCGCGCTTAGGACCTTTAGGCTAACAAGGCAGTAGTTTTTTTATTACTTATGTTTGACAGTATTTCAGAATGCACCTATTCCCTCTACCAACTAATGTTGGTCATTAAATTCAAGAGGGTAACTATGGTAATCATAGTTACCCTCTTGAATTTAATGAGGATGCAAAACAGCATCTTGCATAAAAGAATATGTAGTTAAGATATGTGTACTTGCTAGTTTCAAAGTTGGGCCTGCATTTGACAGGACCCGCCCTGCAGTGGTGGCTGGTCAATACTTGCCCGGGCTTGGAAAGGATGCTCAGAACGACTCCCAAGCCCCAGACAAATATAGTTGAAGGACCACCGTGGGGATTTAATTGGTAGGAGTCCGAACACCCTTCCGCCTTCCCCGAAGCGAAGGCGTCCATTAATCCATAACGATTTTGATCAAGATAAAAAAAGTCGTTAATTAATAGGGTCAGATTCAAGTGTTGAGTAATTAAGAATCTATCAACGATAGAGTTTAATCCGAATTAAGGGTTGCTTGAATAGATTCGACCGATTCGTTTAGATATCAGATTAAATTACAATATCAAGCAAAATCGACTGAAACTTTGATTGATCGTTACAGTCAACCTAAAATGATGAAGCGGTTTTTGAAATTACTCAATATTTCTTATTCGTATTTTTGTTTTTAGCCGACTTTTAAGGAACATCTTTATATATCAATAAAATTCGACTTACGAATTGTATTTAATAAAAATATATTTATTAATAATATCTTTTCATCCGAAATAATGCGAAAACAAAACGTGAAGCAATATTGTTTTCATATCACGTATTTTTATGTTTAATTAATTGTACTCAGTAATATTGCTATTCACATAAGCTACTGTTAAAAATATAGGTCATATGGTATTATTATCATATGACCTATTTTAATGAACACGAGTATCACAGACGCATTAAACTTTTATCTAGAATTCATTGCTAGATGCCGCCAAAGGCTTATATCTTTCAATTCCAATTGTATTTGCCCATGAAAATCGTAAAGAAAGTCCTATCTTCCGCCCTATTGACCTACTGGTCCTCAATCGGCTTCAAGTCACGCACTATTGACCTTCTATAGCCTTGCGCTCACACGCAGACCCCCAGACAGCGGAATAAGTAAGTACCTAATTATCTAGCATGACCCCACTTAGCCGGACAAAAAATTTGGATAAACTTGAAAAAACATTTGTAAAAGGAATGGAGGACCGAATTTCTACACGATTTTGTTTGCCCTTCAGCGTTTAGGGGTGTCACTTGTCGACTTTGTGAGAAGAATTTTTATGATTTATTGACGTGTCTTAATTTTTTTGGAGATCTATGACCCATTTGGTGTTCTTTCGTTTGGTTTGGTATCGAGTGCGGAGTCTTAGTTATTACTAAGGCTCCGCTCCCGATGCCGGCTGTCTGTCCGTCCGTCTGTCACGTAATGAGTTGAAACTAGTAAATTTTTAAGGCCACTATTACAATTTATTATAAAAACGAAGGATAGTTAAGTGAACACCCCATACAAAACGTGTTTTTCTTTTGTATGTATTGTTAAAAAAAATACGGTGGTATTAAACGTGCGAGAGTCTGATTCACACTTGGCCGGTTTTTTTTTTCGTGTCATGGTGGTGTGGTAAGTCCCTTTAAATAAATAAATAAAATAAATAAAATTTGTTTATTTCAGGCATATTAATATCACAATGAGGCCAAAGAAGGCCAAAGAAGAAATCTAAGTCTTCTTTTGTGGTTTTTATTTTAACCAACCTGGCTGAGCGTCAAGATCATAATACCTACCTATACCTAAATAAAGTAATGTAGAATACGGAAGTCACTTTTTAGTAAGTATCAATTAGCGATCCGTGGAGTGACCTGAGGGAAATCTACATACAATATCTAGGGAATCATTAAAGCATTTAATGTGATATTTGAATTAATTTATCCATTACACACCATTACTTCAGTGCACAATTTGCGTAGGTTTATAAAACGAATGGCCTAGTATGAACGCGAGGAATAAACGCAGTATAAATTAGAACTGAAAATACGATTTTATACCGTTTCTTTAGATTAAAAGCTTTATTCATATTATAAATGGAAGATGGTGATTCTAATTGTGATTATCGTATAAAATATTCACTTATTCAATATTACGAACAATTTTTTAAAGCTTAATATACCATAAAAAGACGTGTTTTTAATGCCATTTATTTTTCCTATTTTAAAATTATTAATTTTATTTTGTATAAAAATGCTACAAAACTTGTAAAGCTTTCCACCTGTCTCTTCCTTGTTTTTAATGGGAAAAAGTCGTGAGTTTTTATGTATCTAAAATGCTAAAGCCGTATTATGAAATCTAAAATCGACTAGAGTCGAATACTTTTACGTTACACCCGTACTAGGCCTACGGATTCCTATTTTTATTACCAACAATATTAAAAACGGGATCATAAAATAAAAGATCAAAAGAAAATCGTGTTCCCTTATTGCGTACCCATTTCTGGTTTCACTCTCAATTTACTCCTTTTATCTTTTTAATATCATCCATCTATATTTTGTAACTCACCCACGTCTAAAAGGGTTGGGTTGTGTTGTAGCCTTAGGCTCTTTCAAATTAGGCGGTTGGTGCCGAACTGACCAGTGCCAGTGCCGGGCATTTATTAACAAATACTAGCTTTTGTCCGCGACTCCGCCCGGGTAAAAATCATGATTTACACGTGGCGCCATCTATTATTATAAGATCGTTATTGATGTTTTCCTCAGGAACAGTGCTATTTTCCGGATGAATCAGATGAGTCGTACCCATCTATGCAAAATTTCACGATGATCGGTTCAGTGCTTCAGGAGCGAAAACGTAAAAAAAACTGTCTTATTTATGATATTAGTTATAATGTATTTTTGCTTATATTAAATCACAGCTCGACACCTTATTGTTGTTTCATTGAAAATAACTGGTCCAACATACTAAAGTCCATTTGGCGTAGGTCCAGCTAA
This sequence comes from Caradrina clavipalpis, assembly GCA_932526535.1. Lineage (NCBI taxonomy): Eukaryota > Metazoa > Arthropoda > Insecta > Lepidoptera > Noctuidae > Caradrina > Caradrina clavipalpis. Next base: position 3,602,877 of record OW052096.1, read on the forward strand.
GACATTTAGCAAACGTGAACGCAGCGTTAACGCCCCGTCAACGCGACGTATATTTGTTGCTATCACTTCTACCCAACATTAGCTTGCAAACCTACTAATAATAAAATGCTAGATTATGACAAAAAGTTGATACTTTGCCAGCGTAGACTTTTCGTTCACGACCAATTAATTCACCGATTTTTGACAGATTTCTTATCGCCGATAAAGAAATCTGTGATAAATCGGTTAAAAAATCGTTATAACAATATAGTATATAATCGCCGTAAATGGATTTAAAGCGGGTAAATTATAATCTGACTTCATAAAATAATGGACTAATAAAAACTATAAGTAGTTACTTATTTCCCTTGCTGCCCGTATGGATGTATCCTCGACTACATCCTCGTCCGTAGTAATAACTCCGTGTTAGGTTAGTGAGTAGTTAACACGTACTAAAACGTTTACGACTCTGTCAATGTCCTCTTGAAGGTAAAGGTAGGATTGTAGTAATTTCACACAACTTTGAATTATAGTTGAGCCTAATTCTGTCATCACGAGCCAACAAGGCCTCTGGTGTTGCTGATGTCTATAGGTAGCGGTGACCACTAGGTGGGCCGTCTTCGGTTTGTTTACCATCCACAAACATTGAAAAAAAGTAAATGCCAAAGCCAAATCATTTATTTCAATTAGACCATTAAATGGCACTTTTGAACGTCAATAAAATTACTTAAAAAAAAAACAAAAGATACACGTAGGTAATCTCAATTATTAAATTAATATCCAGCAATAACGGTTCATCCAAAACTTATTCCATTACACTTAAAATAAATCTGATGAAAAAAAAAACCACTTCAAAAAATGCAGAAGACTTCGAATTTTGGCTATATAAATTTTCTTCAACCCTATGTAGGTATTTTGTTTAAAGCTACCAAATGTCCCGCTCGTGATTTCGGCCCATTTAACGGCAATGAATGGCTCACCTTTAGGGACATTCTTTACAAGACAAGCGTTATCTAAGCACTATAATATGATAATTTGTAACAAATGTTTCCTTTCGTCGCGTGATATCTGCTATTTCTATATATTGATAATGTGAAAAAACTTTTTAAGCGTCAAGAACGCCGACTACACGCTAATTCCACGCACAGTCATGATAATTATGATACCATAGCCGTGCTAGAAATTAGGCAAAAAAAAGAAAGAAAAACCATTTATTCGCCTGAAAGCGACGCACATAACATAAACTTACTTAACCTACTCAAAAAAGAAAAATAAATAAAAAAAAGAAAAATAAAAAATGAAAGAAAATGAAGAAAGAGAAGAAAAGAAAGAGGTTAAAAGAATTCTTTATTTGAAAAGTATGGGACCACGATCATCGCACGCTCGTAATATGTGTAGTGGCAGTTTCCTTTAATATTATTATATTTTACCCATATCTGGGTATACCAAACATTTAAAACGATTCTAAAACCGTTCTACAGCTAATAAATATTCATGATCATAGGGCTATTTCTAGTAACTGTTACGAATGGTTAGAATCTAATTTTAGTCACAATCTGCCAAAATTGCCTGTATTTAACTTACATTATTGACAACACTTTGACATTGATTGCCGTTTAGGTGAGATTGTGACTACATTTTGAGTGTTTTTGATTACGAAAATTGGCCTTCAGTTATGCCAAAAACGGATTTTATCTCAATAAAATTTCCAATTAATTAGGGTACAATGTAAAAAAGGTATACAAAAAAAAAGTTTGTCAAAAGAGTTTGAATTTTTTGTAATCAGAGCTTTAATTGACGGCGAATCCGAAATAAAGTTGGAGTGGTCTGAGGCGTCGGCGAGTATAATAAAATTAAGTAATTGCGCGCTCCAATACTTATTGTTTAATTAAATTAGTTTGTTCCGCTTCTAATAAACGGTGTTGACAAAAATTGAATATGAAAGTTTGAATTTTCATATTTAAGTACATTAAACTAAGTTACGTTTTTGGTTACTGCTCGGTTGTAGCGTGATGTTATATAGCCTATATGTTACTTAGGAATAATGTAAAAAAAATAAAAAATTGGTCCAATAGTTTGAGAGACTATTCGATACTAAAAAAAATGGGACATTATTGTGTCTGTTATTATTATTTTATATAACAGTTTTTGGGAAAAGAATATTGATTCGAATAACATTTTGTCCCTAATACACTAACTAAGACTTTCAATGGTGCGTTCTACCAGAGATTGCCCATAAGTGTACCATGTGCTTTGAATGTTATCGAAGCACCTGTTTCATAATAGAAAACCCCAATTAATACTATTACATACACATGCACACATGTACTATAGGTACTAAAGTTTGTTCATATTTTTTGTTTATTACAGGTAATGACTTTGGTTGACTGGTAGAGAATGCCTAAGGCATTAAGTGCACCTTTGTACTTTTTTTGTGCATAAAGTTTAAATAAATAAATAATGTCTAAAATTTCCGCTACGATCACAAAAGTTCCTTTACTATTAAAAAGCTGTACTATTGTTGAATGCCACCAGGTAGGTGTTATGATAAAGGTACTTGATATTCATGCGCCCAAAGTCGCGGGCAAAAGCAAGCCAGTTATAAAAACCAAACATAAAAATTCCTGCAGTCGTAATAAATACCAACATTTTTGTGGCCACTATAATTTATTATGCAAATGTAAGTTGAACAGCACGCGAAAACTAAAGCGCTACAAACATCTGCTGAAACATGGCGGAAACATTTTGGCACATATTTTAACTAACATTTTAATTCTACTTATACTTATCTTTACTAATATTATAAAGAGGATATATTATAAAGATATTTTTTTGTTTATTTGTTTGCACCGAATAAGCTTCGAAATTACCGTGCCAATTTTAACAATTTTTTCACCAATAGTTAACCAAAATAACAGGAAGTAGCATAGGCTATATAACATCATGCTACGATACACGGGAGCGGAATAGTACAAAAAGGCGTAACTTAACTGGGGTTAAAACATCCACCCAGGCGAAGTCGCGGGCGTCTTATTTATTTATCACACAGTTTTAGATTTTATCTATGATACGGTTTAAGGAGCCTCACCTAGCCTAACCGCACTTGTTTATAATTGTTTATTCATTAATTCAAGATAATTACAAAACGAAAAAACTTATTTACAAAAAAGACAACCGCCTTCAAAGACCAAAATTTGAGTAATAACTTTAGATTTGGAAGTCGGCGGCTTTAGTTCTGTTGTTAGTATTATTGTGTTGTAGGTTTGTATTGCCACCGACTTTTATTTTTTATACATAAAAAAAATATCCCGACGAACTGAGAACTCCTTTTTTGAAGTCGGTTAAAAATAAGAGGAATTACAGCTTATTTCCCTCATAATTCGTAACTACAAATAAAACTAGCTAAAACAAAGCGTTGAACCTGAAACGCAGTTATCTTTACGCGGCAACATAAAACGCGCTATAAAAGTAAAAACCTCGATAGTCCAGAAACCAGGAAGAGGTCAACGACCCACTACTGCGATGTAAACAGTAACGGACGAACAGTCATTACTTGAAAGGGACGAAGATAAAAACACCTTTAGAGACATTTATTGTAGAATAGCTGTTGGTATATCTTCGTCCGTGTGAATTTTATTTACAGATTTCTAAAGTTTTTATAGTTAAATTTATTTTATAATACTCAAGGATAACGTAGGTAACGTAGGGAATGAATTTTCAGAGTCCGGTCGGTAGTTATAACGAAACAAACTGTTCAGCTTTATGAAATTAATTTTAGATTATAATGAATTTCGGCCACGATACACAATCTCAATTTAGACTAGCCATTTACACATGAGATATAAAAGTGCACAAATGTGTGCGAAAACACATGTGCAATCCTTGTTTTTTCACACTGGTAACCCGATGGGACGGCAATCCGACAAGATCTGGAAAAGATTAAAAAAAAGGACCAACGCCTTTACGTGCTCTCCGAGATAGTACCAAATTTTAAATTTCAGACTCGTACCGACAAATTCCCAATAGACAATCCAACTTTACTCGACCTTAGAATCGAATCCAGGACTCCACATTTTGCAGCCGCGCTTATAGTCACGTGACCAATGTGGCAGTCAATCAAACGAACAACGGGGTCGTCAGCTATTGGTTTACAATACCTGTATCATTGTATTTTCCAGATTGTCACTTAAAAGTGGGACTTTAGATGAAAGCTAGCGGTTATTACAAATCAGTAGGTTTTTGTACGTGATCAAAGTATCGCGGCTCCAAAACTATAAATATTTAAGCTTCATTGGACATCATAGTGGTTTATTTTCGGCAAGGAATTTATATTAAAATATAGAGAGCACGTACATAATTCGACCTTAAATCTTTCACAAATTAAGAGCTACTTTGCGGTGAACTATTTCGGCCAAGGGTTTAACGGCGACCCGAAAATAGATCAGTTGTTCCGTCCTTTAAGTGCCCCTCGACTGTAAAGACCTTGTATATGTTTTTATATGTATTGTAAAGACTGCATGGCCTTTTAAATGTATGGTTGAACGGGTTGAAAAGTCCCGGAGAGGCGACCGCATAGCGGAAGGCTCAGCGTACCCCTAATAAGATGGACCGACGTTTCTGACAAAGGGTACGGGAAATCCTTGTATCAGACAGTGCAGAACCAGTCAGGGGCCTTAGATAGGGGCCTCAGGGGACCATATTATTTGCTTAAATATAGTGTTCGTGGAGTTTCTTGCTCGTACTTCTCCGTAGTATCCCACTATTTAGAACGAGCAACTTGTTTTGACTTTCTGTTTGATTCCATGACCGTTCAAAAGTGTCCGTAAATAATTTAATTGAAACTAGCTTTCACTCGCGACTTCCTCCACGTCAAAGTTGATAAATTAATCCCACGAGATCCGTACATATTTTGGGGATGAAAAGTATCCTATGTCTTATTCCACACTGCAATCTATCGCTGTGCCAAATTTCATCCAGATCCGTTCAGCCGTTTGAGCGTATAGAAGAGACAAACACACAAACTCTCGCCTTTATAATATTAGTGTGATAAATAGTTTCGACTTAAAGTTTAGGGTAGGATTACGTCCATTTAGCGGGTGTTTCAACTAAAACGCGTCCGAAATCCCCATCATAAAGTCAAAACAGCATAAATAACAGCTTGATCCAACAAAACTAATACAAACTCCGTAGTTCGCCATTAACATGTAAAAGCTTCCAAAAATTTGAATTTCCAATTTTATCCACTTTGACTGAAAGTTCCGTGAACACTCATTGCATCGGATTATAGTTTATATTGGTCTTTTTTGGATAAACTTCATGTACTGCATTTGGATTTTATTTAGCTCGCTGTAGTTACTCTAAAAAGTTATAGGGTTGGGCGAACTGGTAGATAAGAGCTACCACGGAAAGTTTGCCATTCAACTATTAAAAATATAACTTAAATTTTAGTTCATGAAGGTAATAACGCAAATAATTCGTATTAAATTATTTAAAACATGGGAGTAGATAATTGCAATTTTATTACTTTTTGGTAATTGTGACGTCACTTGACTAGCTATTCAATCATTTCAAAGCAACAAAAAAATCAAAATTTACAGTCAATTGAAAATTAGTCGGATTTTTGTGGTCAAAGTTATGTTGTTTTTAGAGAATTTGTGTTTTCGGTTTACTGGTTAATAGTGTCTATATTCGTAGGTATTGTCCTTAGAATCTCTCTCTCTTTTAAAACATTGTAACCTTCGGATCTTTGTTATCGTATCAGCTGAACGTTGCTCATTGCTGGACATAGGCCTCCCCTAAAAAAACCAATCCTTTTTTTTTTTTTTTTTTATAGACGGGAAATAATCAAATAACTTCCCCCGCCCTGGGCGGGGCGGGAGAAAAAAACCAATCCTGCGATTAAACATTACTTTTGTTTTTAATACAACTAGATATTGTAACGCTTGTATTGTTTTAATATACCATCACGCCTGTATTCCCCGAAGGGTTAGGCAGAGGTGTTCCAATGTAGGTACACCCACAGTTCGCCGGTATATTTAGGTCCCATGTAATAGGGGGCGAGCCTATTGCCATTAACCGGGCACAAATCCAAACTCCGAGCTGCTACTGAGAATTTCATAGAAAAACCCAATAACACTTTTTGCTCGACCCGGGAATCGAACCCAGGACCTCTAGCGTAGCAGTCGCGCTCAGAACCACTAGGCCAACGAGGCAGTTAGTTTTAATGTCTTCAAAAAACCAAAATTTTCTCACAGCTCACAGAATAAATCAAGAAAGCTCATTCGTCATTTGTAAACAAGGGCTGAAAAAGCAAAAGAATCCAGTTCACCCCTGAACATAATCTGTAGTCGTTTCTCAAATCACATTTGAATATGTTTTCACACAAAATCCACCGCCTGACGTTTTACATAAAATGTTAAATCTAAAAAAAACAGCTCGACATTTTTTATCGGATTATCTACTTTTTTAAAGCGAAATATTTTTAGATTTGTTTTTTTTGGATTAGTTTCTATTTTTTTAAAATGAATTTGTAATGGAATGTCTGCACCCTTCTTTGTACACCAGCCATTGTGCAAAAGACAGTAAATGATTACTCGATTCTTTCTTATTTTTTATTCACCATAATGCCGAACTTTGCATAAACTTTATCGTATTAAAAATAAAGTTTAAATTCGCTTATATAAAACGAAATTGTATATTTGCTTTAAGAAAACATATTAAGCAAGCAGTTTTGTTTTCATTAATATGCGTGTGTGATGCTAGGAATATAATCTATGCTTACTAATATAATAAAGCTGAATAGTTTGTTTCTTTTTATGACTGAACGCACTAATCTTCAGAACTGATTATCTGATTCTGACAATTATTTTACATGTAAGGTAGTAACCGTATTTTATTATTTTAAAAAAATGCAATTCGTAAGAAAATTCATGCGGACGAAGCTGATAGATGATTCTCAAATTTGCCTGATATAATGTTTACAGAAGAAACTAAACTTGGATTAAACCCACAAAATACTACCCCCACTAAACTACATCGGGGCAATTTATAGAACGCAAACATAAAGTCAAAGTGTTGTGTTAAGTGTTTTTGTGAAACTTTGGTACAATAGATCATAAATCTATCTTAATACATTAAAACTGAAGAGTTCTTTTTTTGTTTGAACGCACTAATATCTGGAACTTACCGTCGGAATTGCATAGGCTATAACATCATGCTATGGGTGTTACCATACCAATCGATCAATGCTCGCTCTCTTGGATGGCAAGCCTGACTGTGATGTGTTCGCGGACGAAAAAAAGACGATCTTGACAGTATGTTGGGAGTAATGTGAGATGAACGTGTGAATCAGATATACCATCACGCCTGTATTCCCCGAAGGGTTAGGCAGAGGTGTACCAATGTACACCCACAGTTCGCCGGTATATTTATGTCCCATGTAATAGGGGGCGAGCCTATTGCCATTAACCAGGCACAAATCCAAACTCCGAGCTACTACTGAGAACGTGTGAATGTCGTTAAAAATGCATATATTTGTATGTCTTTAGCTAATGAGATTGGCTAAGAGCAGTTTTATGTTAAAGTAAAAATAAATAAATGGCAAAATGGATTAGTCGATCAAATGGTGGTGGTGGAAACTAATTCATTCTACCTTCGATTGATGGCATCGATCGACGGTCGATCGATTGATGTGGCAACACCCTTCGATCCGGGGTTGCGGGTTGTTCGAAAGAGATACCGCGCCCCCCGGAACGCAAAGGGTACAAGAAAGAACATGGATGGGTTTTAGTCGGTAAAAGTGTGACATTCCCTCCCGCCCCGCCCAGGACGGGGGAAGTCATTTGATGATTTCCCATCTTGAAAAAAAAAACTCCCTTTGATCAACGGGAGCAGAGCAGTAACCAAAGACGCGAACGAAGTCGTAGGGAAAAGCTAGTGGACTTATAAGTATGACCAATTTATGAGGCTATTTTAAACAGATATTTATCTATTCAATCTACAAGGACAATCAAATTACGTGCAAGAGCCAGTTGCACACAGTGAAGGTGACGGAGCGGAAAACGTAGTGGCTTGCGGCCTGCCGTACAAGCCGGGACAGGTTGAGACAGCTAGTTTGTACCTGTCTACGTGACGCCTAGGACTTTACAATTGCTGTCTGCCTGTTATTATGATATTGTTATTATTTCTTGGATAATATAAGTTACCTACTTATCTTATGAAATAGGAGATACAATAACATGCTTTTTGTATGTCTTTCTTAAGTAAAACACACTTATTTTAAAATACATCCATACTTCCATACTAATCCGTGCAAATTCTTCTAATATTATAATGCAAAAATTTGTGAGGATGCGTATTTGTGTGGATTTGTGTGAATGTGTGTTAGTTAGTTGGATGGATGTTTGTAACTCTTTAACGCTTAAACGGCTGAACGGATCTGCATATGAAATTTGGCACTAAGATAGTTATAGTGTGAAATAATATATACATAGGATACTTTTTATCCCGGAAAAATGTACGGTTCCCGTGGAATAATATAATTATTTAAACACGACGCCGACTTTACAACGTGTTTAGCTATAGATATAAGGTTTTATGTTTTGTTATGTATTAGTTTATTATTATTGTATAAGATTATTTTTGTGTATTTTATCTATGGGCCTCAGTTGCCTGATAATAAAACGATTATTATTATTATTATTCTCATTTATTCATTGTATATACATATAAGTTACATTTTTAAATATTAGTATAAAAAAATAAAAACATTTAAAAATATAAAAAATAGTAGCCCACCGGCGTCGGGAACAGGGTCCAAGCCACCGGTGGTCAGGGCTCCTGAGAAAGGAATCTCCTAACGATACGCGCCGTGTCTAGGAGAACCGCTTTCTGAATCAAGCCCTTGATCCAGCCGCCCAACGAGAGCCTCCTAAGATGTTGGTCGAGGCTCTTGGCAATTAAGCCATTGGCTGAGACGACTATCGGCACAATGATCGCTGAGTCCACAGCCCACATGTCGACAACCTCGCGAGCCAAGTCAAGATACTTGATCTTCTTATCATTCTCGGCCTTCACGAGGTTCACGTCATGTGGGACTGTTATGTCAACAATCATTGCGCGCTTCTCTAAGCGATCCACCACCACTATATCAGGCTTATTGGCTACAATAGTCCTGTCAGTGATGATGGATCGGTCCCAGTACAATGTGACATGGCTATGTTCGAGAACTGGGTCGGGCACATACTTATAGTACGGTACTTCCGATTCTACAAGGCGGTATTTCAGAGCAAGTTGCTGATGGATGATCCTGGCTACAAGGTTGTGCCTATGCAAGTACTCTTCGTTAGCTAGACGAGAACACCCAGAGATAATGTGGCGGATTGATTCCCCCGGCCGGTGGCATGCCCGACAAATGTCAACCGTGCCATCCTTCACAATAAACCTCCGGTAGTTGTTCGTCATGATAACTTCGTCCATAATTGCACAGACAAAACCCTCGGTTTCCCCAAATAGGTCACCGAAGCGAAGCCAGGATACGGACGCTAAGAAGTCTACATCGGGCCCATGCAAGGCCCGGAAAAAGCGCCCGTGAAGCTCCTTACCATACCTCCTCGCGATCTTTGGTCTCAAGTACTATTGGTTTGCGCCAGTTCTCTTTAGCCAAGGAGAGCGGGGTGAGGCCCTTATCCACCGCCACCACATCTCGGTGCATCCCCACGTCGGCTTCAAGGAAAAATTCCCTGAGACTGCATATCTCGCGGTTGTGGAGAGTCTTAGCATTTAAAAAGCCACGACCTCCACACTTCCGCGGAATATACAGTCTCATCACCGATGACCGCGGGTGATGCATCCGATTTGCCGTTAACAATGTACGGACCCTTCTATCCAGGGCGTCGAGTTCCGTTTGAGTCCATTTAAGTATGCCGAAAGAGTACATCAATACCGGCATGACCCACCCGTTGAAGGCGCGCACCTTATTTCCGCCTGATAAAAGACTATTAAATACTTTTTTCAGGCGGCCAAAGAAGCGCTCCTTCAACGATTGCTTCACGTCAACAGTATTGATGCCTAACGCCTCCGACATACCCAAATACTTATAGGTCTCCGTTGAAGAAAGGGATGTAAGGTTTATGGATTCCGAGAGTTGAACTCCCTCGGACTCCACAATCTCCCCTCGCTTGACATGCATGACCGCACATTTGTCCACACCAAATTCCATCCTGATGGCGCTACTGAAAGTTTCTGTTACCTTCAGTAGCTCCATCAGTTGCAAATTGTTGGGGGCAAAGAGTTTCAGGTCATCCATGTAAAGAAGGTGAGATATTACCTGACCTCCTCTCTTCAACCGATAGCCTAGACCTGAATCCTCCAGCAGTGTGCTTAGGGGATTCAAGGCTAAGCAGAACCAAAGCGGACTCAAACTATCACCCTGGAATATACCACGCTCAATCCTTATCGGTTCGCTGTTCCTCTGGATATTTCGACATCCTGGATAGCGAAGGACCGTGCTCCATTGCCCCATACACGACATCAGGAAGGCGCGTAGAGTTGCGTCAATTTTATACAACTCCAGCACCCTCATGAGCCATGTATGTGGCACCGAGTCATAGGCCTTCTTGTAATCTATCCAACATGTCGACAGATCCTTCCGGGATCGGCGAACCTGTTGGCTAATAGCCATGTCAATGAGGAGCAGCTCCTTAGTACCACGGGACCCAATCCTACATCCATTCTGAGAGGGAGACATGATAGAATTAATGTCTATGTGTTTGTTAATTTTAGCTCTCAAAATGGATGTAAGAACCTTATAAACCGTCGGCAGACATGTGATCGGTCTATAATTCTTGGGTTCCGCAGGTTACTACCTGATTTGTGGAGCAGGTGGGTTAGTCCTATCGTTAGAAACTGGGGCAGCGAACCAGATTCCACGGCTAACTGGAATCGGGACTGTTATCTGGATTATTATTATTATTATTAACTTTGAAGCGCACGAAGTCGCGAGCAGGAGTTAGTAATCATCAATCTAATACATATAATAAACTAGCTTTTAAAATCAAATCAAAATCCTTTATTTGCAGAATATGGGTGGGTGGTATACAGGTCGCCGCGACTTCGCCCGCGTGGATTAATAGTTCCCGTTCCCGGGGGATTTCCGGGATGAAAACTATCCTATGTCCTTTCTCGGGTCCCAGACTATATCTGTACCAAATTTCATTGAAATCGGTTCAGTGGTTTAGGCGTGAAGAAGAGACAGACAGACAGACAGAGTTACTTTCGCATTTTTAATATTAGTAAGGATGTGTAACGTTGTAAACAATTGTGAATGTTTATTACTCAATCGCGCCGAAACTGTTGAACAGATTTGGGTGAAAATTGGCACATAGTTAGACCATTTCCGGGATAACACATAGGATACCTTTTATCCCGTTAATGTGTTTCGTTTTGCGGATGAAGTAGCGTGCAGAAGTTAGTTTATTATAAAAACTAAAATGCGTAGCTACCTTTTTTATGCATTGCCAAGTAAGTAGAGTATGTTTCTGATTTTTATTATACATCCTAGCTTTTGATAATAAAACATAATCTAGTCAAAGCACTCAGGGACTCAGGTTCCTATTAGCGAATTAATTTTCACGATCGTAGCAGTATTTCCGGACATTAGCGTTCAAACAAAAAATAAACAGATAAAATCTTCGGCTTTTTAATAACAGGATAGATTTCCAGTTGCATCCAAATAGAAAAGTTAAATTCGTGATAAATGGAAATTTAACTTTTTATTTGATACTTGTATTAATTACTCTTATCTGTAAAAGTAAGTGAGTTTATTTTTTGTTTGTTTGTAAAAAGCAATCACTGGAAATATATACCATCCATCACCATCACGTCTGTATTCCCCGAAGGGTTAGGCAGAGGTGTACCGGTATATTTAGGTCCCATGTAATAGGGGGCGAGCCTATTGCCATTAACCGGGCACAAATCCAAACTCCGAGCTGCTACTGAGAATTTCGTAGAAAAACCCAATAACACTTTTTGCTCGACCCGGGAATCGAACCCAGGACCTCTAGCTTAGCAGTCGTGCTTAGGACCACTAGGCCAACGAGGCAGTTCATTGGAAATACTGGTCTTAATTCATATGTTTTAGTACAGATTGTATCCTATTCTGACGGAAGAGCGCCGAGAACTGAACACTATAATGGTGGGTCCACACGACACAGACTTTTGTATGTACAGACATCTGCACAGACTATAAAGTCTGAGTAAAAATTTTTACTCAGAGGTCTTTACCAAATGTCTGTGCAGACTTTTCATCAGTTCAGACTTCGATTTTAATGAATAAATTAAGTGATTCAATAATCATGAGTTTTGCTCCGACAATCGTACAGACATGTACGCAGACTTCCGACTTTTCTGATACACCGACATTTGTCTGTACTGATTTGTTGTACAGACAAAATTCTATAGAAGTCTGTGTTAAGTCTGTGTCGTGTGGACCCACCATAATACGTTATACCATTCCCGTCGAGCAATACAATACCTTCAAAGCTCCATCAGGACTAGTTTAATACTGCTGCAATTACAGCCAGCAACATAGTTGGACTAAAACCCGCCATTGTGTGACAACAGACTAACTAGCTAACTTTACTGGGAGACTAAAAGCTACCAATACTTAGGAAATCCTAGCTAGCTCTTGTAGAGACTTATTGCTCACATTCAAATAGATTTAGAACGATACTGATTCCACTTGAAGCTACATTTATTGTAAAATGCATTTGAAATTTATTATTTTTTAAATAATAAATTTCATTTATTTTTTAAATAATTATATTTTCCTTTAGTCTCTTTCGAAGATTTGTTACATTACTTCATTATAGTGAACTTATTAATACATTATAGTGAGTGCCCAAGTGTGTGCGAAAAACACAGGTACACTCCCTCTTCCCTCACTCTCATTCTAATCCGGTGGGACAGCAATCCGACAGAATCGGAGAGAAATCAGGCATAGGACCAACGGCTTAACACGATTTCCGAGTCATGGGTGTGTCACACCACCAACTTCCTAATTCCGGGCGGCCACTAAGATGTTCGTAATGGAAGAATCCAATTTTTTTTTGCCTCTTAACAATCGCACTTGTGACCATGAGCCTAACAGGGCAGTGTATTTTCCATAGCATATTATACAATGGTCCTCTTATTAGGCAGTGCCTATGTTTTGGGGGCTAACTTATGTATTTAAATAAAATGTATTTATTAGACTTTATTTCCAAAAAAAACTACAAGGTTTAATAATATTTTTCCTCCAACTCAAAATAATATTTCGTGTAAAATTGTAATGATCTGAATTCGTTAGGAATGAAACCCGACCCAGACCTAGTTGGGAAAATAGCCTTAGGTGTATCTTGTATTTGTAAGCTACCTTTTTGCGCGAACCGTAATAACAAAATGTTATGTAAGCTCGAAAGTCGGACCTTTTGTGAAAATAGAGTTGGAATATGTATTACTCTATTTCAGACAGTCTATTTTCGTAAAGTGACTTTCTGTGAAATTCTCGTGAAGGGAGCTTGAGATGAACTGTTAATTTCAACCATCGTGAGATGATAGCTCGCCTAATACTCACTCACCTTCATTAATTAAGGGAGAATGTTACAGGTTGATTGTTGTTGTGGGTGTACATTAGTACACCTCTGCCTAACCCTTCGGTGAATGCAGGCGTGATGGTATATTTTATATACTATTATAATATCTAATAAATAAATATAAGATTGTAGATTAATTATATGTAAGATTGTTACAGAAAACTTCATTTATTTACATACACAAAACTTAGTTGAATAATAATAATTAAAAAGTATGTACAGTTAAAAAATTAGAATAGATGGGTTAGCCTCAATTTTCTACTTACTACAAACTTTAATCTTCGTGTCAATCTGTCAAAAATGTCCTTAGTTTACCTAAATTTTCGGCAAGTTTTTGATATTTGTTTGTCGCTAAGATGTGATTGCGATAAGATTTTGAACGTTTTTATTCACAGGAATCAATTCCTGTGAATAAAAATGTTCAAAATCAACATTTAAACATAGACTTTTCATTGTTCATCATATGGCTAAACATTAAACTAACCTCAACATAGTTCAACGAAAATGTGAAATAACAAACCAAACTTTCATAAAACCCGAAAATGTGAAATAACAAACCAAACTTTCATAAACCCGGACAAGCTATTCAAAAATCAATTTTCAACGGACGAGTAGAGACAAAACTGACTTTATTCTCTTTTATTTAAGTTAACTTGTTCAATATAAGTCCGTGTAACGTGGAACAGTCCGTCTGGCGTACATCTGCCGCCAAGAATTGGACGGTTTTTGTATAAAATGTACTGAACTTGCAACTATTGTATAATATGTGTTGGCTTTTACCTTTTTGCTGGTGTTGGCTTTTCTTGTTTGGTAACATCATGAATATTTTGTGGTTTACTTTTTTGCCTATATCCTGCAGAAATGTGCTCGGTATGTTTGTTTACAGTAAGTTTTTTATTATGTTTGACATAGGCAGACAGATTATTATGTTTGACATAGGCAGACAGATTATTATGTTTGACAAAGGCTAAGCAGATGATGATCTGCTTAGCCTTTTCCCAACTGTTTTGGGGTCGGCTTCCAGGCTAACCGGATGCAGCTGGATACCAGTGTTTTACATGGAGCGACATGCCTATCTGACCTCCACAACCCAGTAACTGGGCAACACGATACCTCTTGGCTAGACTGGTTGTCAGACTTCTTGGCTTCTGACTATCTGTAACGACTGTCAAAGAACTACGAATGACAGCCGGGATCAAGGGCTTTACGTGGTTTCCGAGGCACGGGAGGCATTTTTTATTATGTTTGACAAAATGTAATTTTTTCAAGTGTTTGAAAAAAAGTACCTGTAATAAAAATCACGTAGATCTAAAATTACACACAGTTTAATTATCTGAGGGGCAATTCTATTGCCTTTTAAGAACGATTGCAATCTAATCTCAGTCTCTGTATTTTTTGACAATGATTTTGAGCCGTTCTAATGAATATAATTCGCTTTTTGATTTCCAAGGAAAGATACTATTTTTCAATGGCATTATATAAATTCCATCCCACTAGCAAAAATAGATAAAATTAATGCACATAATGTATGTGTAAATAGAAATGAGTTATGCAAATTAAATTCACCACATTTCAACACGTTTGCTACGCTTGCTACGAAAGTGTAGCCTGCGTAGCGAGAGCTACGCCGTAGCAGCCAAAATGAACTCTAACGAGCGAAATCAACTTTTGTTATCCACAAGGTTCATTAACCTCTGTTTTCCTTATCTTTGTATAGTAATAATGTATATCATGAACACACATTATACTTCGAGCATTAGTACCCGTCTTATGTTCAGAGATAACAAGCCCAAAGTGATCCAACAGTTTAATTTACATACATCATTTGGCCTTGTACAGTCATGAGCATAAACATGTATACGCTTAGCAACATCCTTACGCAATTTCCTCTTAAATTTTTGATCAAAATAAAATGGTCATGCGTCTATCATATTTTGGATCCTACAGTACTATGAAATAGATCTTATCTCAATGTTGCAATCATTAGTTTTCGAAAAAATCGCTTTTAAATTTTCCCAAGAGTCTTCATGTTTTTGCTTGCGACTGTACTTGTATAGTATAATATTATCTGTAGCCCTGTACACCATATACATGCTTCATTACACACTGCCACTAATTAGTATGTTTAGTTAGGTGCTCTTAATGAGTTTGGGCCTTTGTCTCATTAAGTTGAGCTGATGAAATATTTAACATGGCCACAATATTAAATGATACATATTGTCAGTATGTTTAGAGAGTTAATTTGAAGTTTGCAGACTGTTTATTATTTAGAGTTTGTAAGGTATATATTTGCTGGGTGAATTGTAACTAGGTTCTAGTTTCAAAACTTAGTTCGCGTTACTTGAATTTCAACACTTTCCTTTTGATTACATGTTTTTCAAGGTCTTACTCCAAAGTTTCCTTCATTTATTATAATTAGGCCAATAAAAAGCATTTTTAAACGTCATGTACCAGAATAAATAATTCTTCGTATGGCGAAGTATGGACAAAAAACTCCATACTTCCTGTATTACAATATTAGCATACAGAATCACATAGGATTACACGAGAATACTGGCACAAACTGTACTAAAAATAGTTAGTATAAGTTAGGTAGAAATGTTAATATTTTACCTGATTACGGTAAAAGCAAAAGTAGGGATATAATTTTTGCAAGTTATGTCTGCTTTCGAGTTCAGTCTTTGAATGCAATTAATATGTTAATATGCGACTCGCTTGCCATGGTAGTCTGTGGCACTCTATTCAATATACTTGGAAAAATAAAGTTACAATGCTATCGTTATTTCGATACTAGCTTATAATACAGGAAAAATTTTTAACCAGTGCGTAAATTTTGCCATAATAAACTTCAACACGTTTTATTAAACACGTATTTTTTATTTTGATATGTCTTAGTACTAAAAAAAAAGTTATCGCTTACGAAACATGTTTACTTAAAAACCATATTTTATTGTCACTCGGCGCTAGCGCATTCCCCACCCCCTCACCCCAGCCATGCGCCCGGGCGGCGGCCGCGAGTTTTCATTGATAGTATGACGAATAGATTATGTCCATGTTTTGCTTATTTCAAACTCGGATAAGGATGATTTTTTTTTTTTTTTTTAACTAAACACGGAAATGTGATCCATTACTGACACTGAAGTACCAAAAAAAAATTACGCACTGGTTAAAAACTTTTCCTGTATATGCGCAGTTATTTCACGATAAACATACAGCAAGGCTATTAGCCATTTAAAAAAAAAACAGCTAAATGCGGTATTCTTGATGACATAGTTGGTGTAGTGGCTAATTGGCTGCTACACCGGGTTTAGATTCCCACGCGGAACAAATATTTGTATAGCGTATTTGTATGACCAACGAGTACTTATTCTGGGTCGTATTGTTTGTGAATCATGTGAGTTTATACGTTTGTAAAAGCACCCACGCTACAAGAGAATAT
Source organism: Caradrina clavipalpis (assembly GCA_932526535.1). Classification (NCBI taxonomy): domain Eukaryota; kingdom Metazoa; phylum Arthropoda; class Insecta; order Lepidoptera; family Noctuidae; genus Caradrina; species Caradrina clavipalpis. The sequence goes on from OW052096.1 coordinate 3,619,926, forward strand.
CCTAGTGTGAGGTAACCTTTTTTTAGACAAATAAGAAATACGTAAGTACACACCGGATAGTCCAAAAACGACCTTATATTCTCTACCTAAGCTTGAAAACGTCTTACCAAAAATTTCAACACAAAGTATCCCTTTGTCTGACGCCGTGACATGTTTATTTTCATTCACACAATTTAATATATTTGCCAAACATTTGTATCAGCCAATAAAAGGCAAGAATGTTTTGCTGGCAGTGTGCCTGAGTCAATAAGTAGTACGTTTAATATTGTATCGATACGGCATCCAGCCAAATCAAGATTTGGTCACAGGCTACGTGATTACATGGTCATACTGTTATAAAGATCGGACTTTTACTTTCAAAATTGTCATGTTAATTTATGGTTGGTTGGGTGATGTTAGTTTATCTGTTGGTTACATTTAGTTTTTTTTTGTGATTTGTGTGTTTTCAGTATTGCTCCCATCTAATCGTTTTTCGTAATGATAAGTACAATAACGTTTGTCAGGTTTCTGATAAACAAAAAATAAGCTTATATCATCATCATCATATCCACAGTCCTCCCCTAAAAATAGCCACAATGACCGGTCCTATGCGGCCCGCATAAAATAAGCTAAGCGCGGCCAAGTGCGGCCAAGTGCGGCCAATAATATAAGCTTGCAAACGAAAATTGAAACCAATCAATTTTATAGGTATGACAATAGGTAATGGACAAAGCATTGTAGAGTAGAAATGAAGTATTAAAAAATAAAAATGTTTATCTGTTGTTACACCAAACGAACAAGAAATCTTTCGGATATAAAACTACATCTAATAAACGACACACAATCTCTTTACAAGGCAACACGTGTCCTCTTCAGTCAACGTGTACAATTTGAAAAGTTCCCAGGAGTGTTCCAAGACAGGAGTTACAAGCACTTTCTGAACGACGAACCCTCTTGAGGAGTTCAATACATTGTTTACTTTACACTTGTGAGGTAAGGTCTATATTTGACGAGATTTAGATAGGATGAAAAAGAGGAGTGAACATCTAACTGTGATACGCTTACTAGTATATATTATTACTATATCTACACTTTTTTTTTAAGACGGGAAATCATCAAATATCTTCCCCCGCCCTGGGCGGGGCGGGAGGGAGTGTCAGACTTTTACTGACTAAAACCCGTCTATGTTCCTTCATATGCCCTTTGCGTTCCGGGGGCGCGGTATCTCTTTCGAACAACCCGCAGCCCCGGCAGGCATCGGCCCTCAGTGGCCCCTTCCAAGTTTGCTGACATCTCTTTGAGGCGCGCGTGGAACACGAACGCGTCGTCGACACGGTCTGTCGTTACTTAGTTAGCGTACGGACGGTGAGCTACCCATTGCTCACCGTCCACAGACCCGCGTCTACGGTGGCCGGGAGTCGTCTCGCGGCTCCCGACGCCCGGAGCGTCTACCGCGGCGGCCGCTGGGACGGGGGATTGTCCTCTCCCTCTCCCGTCCCGCCGCCTCCTTCTCTAGCATTACAGCTTCGCAGAAGGAATTACTTTCAATAGTCACAATATTATTAAAAAATACATAGCTCCATAGATGTTGTGTTCATTATTCGTCATCATCATGATATCATATCAGCCGAAGGACGTCTACTGCTGGGCATATGCCTCCCCCATAGATTTCCAATAGATTTCCCTCTCCCGTCCCGCCGCCTCCTTCTGTAGCATTACAGTTTAGATAGCTATATTATTAGCATCACGCTACGACACACGGGAGCGAAACAGTAATCAAAGACGTAACATAGGTGAAATAAACCACGCGGTTGAAGTTGCGGTCGGAAGATAGTATTAATATAAACTAAACAAGTTTTTCTTTTATAAAGAAATTAAGCAACATTTCTGGAAAATTCTATTAAAATCTGGAACATTTCTGGACAATCAAAGTTTTGTTGAGAAAGTTAAGTTCAACTAACGAAGATGGATCCCATCTTAATTTATTCAATTCGTAAAATTTATTTGATTATGTATTCTGAAATGTCTAAAATTTTAAAATTCTGTCCCTTCTTGGATACCCTTTAATTAACAATTATTTTTGGTTATACGGAAAGTGTTTTAATTATAACCATTAAATAGAAAAATCCATATATATATCCATCCAATATATAATATTATAATTGTGAAAGTTACTCTGTCTGTCTGTGTGTCACGCTCTCACGATTAATCCACTGAACCGATTTTGATGAAATTTTTAATGGGATAAGTTTGAACCCCAACAAAAGGCTACTTTTTATACCACGTCTTCGTCTACTTACGCGACAAACGACATTTACGCGGATGACGTCAGGGGCAAAAGTTAATAAACAATTTAAAAAAACAAAAACAGTAAATATGACACGTGTACGCGACCATCGCAAGTCTGCTCATAGTCTGTAAGTGTGTTTTATTGGCTGAAAAATACAAACTTGAGCGTATAGAACAAGTTTATTTCATTCACGTCATTTAAGGCTCGTAATATGCCACGACAGGGTTCTAAAGTGAAATCTACAGCCTAAAGAAGTAACATTGAGTCCTCGTGTTTATCTTAATAAAAAGAAATTCGACATTCCTAATGTTTATTTTATTACGTACGTCACTGTCAAGTCACTCTCACTCTCACTCACTTAAACTATTTTGCACCTTGTACTTATTTGTTAAAATTCAATTTTACTAGTGAAAAATATTTGCGGCGCCCCCTGGTGAGTCTAATCAGAAAATCTAATTCAGTTCCAATCGGATGGTTTTGGAGATAACTGGGAACATTCGTTTGCACAAACAGACAAATAACGTCTTACCCTAAACGCATACATTTTCTCAGTTCTGTCGTTTTTATTTTTATTATAAAATATGTCATGGCTTTGCAAGTAAGTAACTTTATTCTGTCAAATATCAGCAAAATTAACGTGTATAATTAGTGCTTTGCATCTATATCATTAAATGTACTTCCGATAAACGAAAACTCTAAGAACAGAAAGTTCATTAATAAATAAAAAATGAAACTGCTCGTAATTTTTAATAAAAAATAAAAGTTTATCGTACACGTGTAATCACATATTCAAAATACTTATATTCCTTATCATTAACCATGTCAACATATTTGGGCAACCCTCAAAATCTCAACCCGACATAATTGTACCCTCATTAATGGAACCTAACAATAACTCGTATAAACATTGTTTTTATCAAGGGATCCTCATTAATCTGTCATGCGACATAGCTGTGTCTAACGTGACAAATTTGATTACTGCCCCGACTTAATGAGGGCTCGGGAAGCGCAAAGTGCTTCGGACAAGCTCCCGAACCAGTAGCGTTTTGTTCCGGACAATGTACTGCAAATTATTTAAAATTTCGCCCAGATTGGGGCAACTTTGCGAAGTTGATTTCACGTTAAACACCACAGGGAAATGAGTTTGGCTGGACTTTTGAATAGTACAAAAGTTGTGCTGGGAAATGTGGTTTATAATATGCAAGGCTGTAAAATGACACATAACATAACCGTTAACTATGTATGGTTAAACTAAGTAGCTTTGTGCAAAAAAAATGTTGTTGGGAAACGACTTTTGATACTAGTGTAAAAAAAACACTCTTCATGGGAGTACGCATTGTAATGCACAGTCGTGGAGTATTTCAAGTTCATTAAATAAAGTAATTAATCAGTTAAACTTAACCCTTCAATAACTCCGTAACCTGAAGGCACCAGATGTGGTTCGGTCCAGAAAAAAATGCGGTGATGGAAAGATTAAAATAACTTTCGGCTTCGTTATACCCATACATTTTTACCTTTTTTTTTTTTAACTGCCCCGTTGTTGGTCTCGTTGTGGCAAGCGCGATTGTTGCACGTAGGATCTGGGGGCTTCAATTCCCAGGTCGGGCCAAAAATGTTATTGGGTTTTTTCATTAGGAATTTCTAAATTTTCGGGGTATAATTTTTTGATTTGTGAGTCGCGTAATTTCGTTGGCGTAATTTCTGCCACATTCGGTTTCACACAAAACTCCTGTTTCGTTTACACGGCGACGCAAAATGAGTTGTCAGTTTCAGTAGAAAGTAAAATACGCGGCTCAAACTCGAGTCTCCACTTACAAAATTACGTTCGTGTGGCCCCCAAAAATTGAAAATAGACAATTCAACATTTCAATTCCGACCAGTAAATCTGTGTTATTGCTAAAATACCATCACGCCTATATTCCCCGAAGGGTTAGACAGAGGTGTACCAATGTACACCCACAGTTCGCCGGTATATTTAGGTCCCATGTAATAGGGGGCGAGCCTATTGCCATTAACCGGGCACATATGCAAACTCCGAGCTGCTACTGAGAATTTCATAGAAAAACCCAATAACACTTTTTGCTCGACCTGGGAATCGAACCCGGGACCCCTTGCACAGCAGTCTCGCTTGCGACCACGAGACCAACGGGGCAGTTCGGGGGGGGCTTTAGTTATTGCTAAAGTTAAAAATAAAATTGTGCGCTGTTGCGAATTACCTACAGAACTTGATTCTTTACAGAAAAAGAAGTAAATTACTTTGTATGTCGTAAAATAAAAAAATAACTTTAGACGCAATAGGACTCGCGGGACTTTTTGTATTTTGTATCTTTATTGCTTGCGTAACCCTGTTTTACCAACTTTGTATAACTTATGACTTACTTAAGTGTCAAATAATTTAATAACTTTTTAGAGTTCCGTACCCCTAATGGAAAAGCTTCGTTAACCTAGTGGTCGTAAGCGCAACTGTTACACTAGAGGTCTTGGATTCGATTCCCAGGTCGAGCAAAAATGTGTTATTGAGTTTTTCTATTAAATTTCCAGTAGCAGCTCGAAGTTAGGATTCGTGCCCGGTTAATGGCAATAGGCTCCCTATTACAATGGGAACATAATATAGCGGCGAACTGTGGGTATACATTGCACACCTCTGCCTAACCCTTCCGGGTAATACAGGCGTGATGGTATGTATGTATGTGTAATTTAATAACTTTTTAGAGTTCCGTACCTCTAATGGAAAAGCGGAGCTCTTACAAGAACACTTTTTATCTGCCGGTCACAAGGGGCTTTTTTATTTATCTTGTAGAGTGGAACGTATCCGTTCAGACCCGTAGAATTTCTAAGTGTACTGAACAAATACAGTAAAAACTAATTTTAAACTTATAATACCAGCCTATTTCTGCCTCACTGCAGGGCAAAGGCCTCTTCTCATACAGAGAAGGCACGAGCAATGATCACCGCAGACGCTTGCTCAAGGAGGATTGGCGATTTTTCTTCTACGCACCCTTATTCATGTCATGTTGTAACCGCTATTTTTGCATACATAAACTCTCGTCTTTTTCCCATGGGAGTAGGCAGAAATCACAGAACGCGGCCTGCTACGAGTCTTTCCATGCTCCTTTTGCTTCATCCACGTTTATACATCTGGTCATACAAGCACGCCGGTTACGAGTACTGCACACCCGACCTTTCTGAAGAACCTCATCAATAAGGTCAGGGTAGGTCTTTTTAGAGCGTCTCCTCGCTACGTTGTCAGTCACATCTGTCATATACATTCCTTTTCATAGTCGCCTTTCACAAGACCGAACCATTGCTATTCCTCTTTTACATAATTATTATACTTTAATTCAACAAGTCTTACATTAGTTTTACATTAGCCTTACATTTTAAAATAGCTTCACCAACGTCCCTTTAGTTTCAAAATTCTCTTGGAAAACAATACTCATATGCCAAGTTTCCAGATTAAATTACGTCAAACATAGGTACACCAACCAAACTTATAATACATAATGTTGTGGTAGAATATTGTTCATACTCACTAATATTTTCACAACTTCTCAAGTAGGTTAATGCCTATTAATTATGTTTCTCGTGCTTCAATAACCAATAAAGGTTGCCTAGTAATAATATTTGTCAAGAACCTAAGTAATAAATTAGCGAAAATTTTGCTAAATTAATAGGGCTATGTTGAAGTATGACTAATTATATTTAAGGCCCCTTTAGTCTCGTCGTCCAAAGGAAACCTAGGGTACCTGGATTTTGATGTCCAGGTCGGGCAAAGTGTTGTTGGGATGCATTTTCAGTTAATGGTGTGACACACCCGTAGCTTGAAAATCCTCTGATCAGTCCCTGGTTGTGCGGATTGTTGTACCATCATACTTTGAGAGTGAGAGAAGAGGGAGTTCACCTGTGTTTACGCACACATTTGTGCTGTATAATATTTCCTGCGTACTTAGCTAGTCTCCACTGATGGATGCCATAACCGAAATTGGGTCGGGACTAACACACAAAGTACATACATACCATCACGCATGTATTCCCCGAAGAGTTAGGCAGAGGTCTACCAATGAACACCCACAGTTCGCCGGTGTCGGTATTCGTTCGGGACCAATATTAAATTAATATTTACGTCATCATATCACTTTGCCGGAAAAGTTTTACTCCAAGTAGACCTTTAGTATGTTTCAATCTGTGGTTCTCGTTAGCGATAATTCTGAAGGGCGACGCAAGTACTATGATTAAGGAAAGGTTACCCACTCAAGAAACCAAACTTCCTTCAATAACTGACCGCGACTTCGACTTCTTTACGAAGTTCGTTGACGTCACAACTCGTGAAGTCTGGTGCCGCAGATTGTCACGTAATTTATGTTGAAATATTCCCGGCCTATGTTAATCTGAGGCCTTTTTTGTGTAAAAAGGACTATGTAGGTATTTACATAAAAATGGTACGACACTGTCAAGTATTACTTAAGTTGGTACTAAAGTGGGAGGCAGATAAAGAGAGGTATACCTTTACTCTATTTAATATAGAAGAAAACCATTTTAAAAACCATTTTGAAAAGAATGTCCATGGAGTTTCTTGCTAGTTCTTCTCCATAGAGATCTACGTTTTAGAACGAGCAACTAGCTTCAACTTGCTGTAACTACGTGACAATTCAAATGTAAATGGTCTAATTGAAATAAATGCTTTGACTTTGACTTTATAACACTAGCGTATGCCCACAACTTCGTCCGCGTGAATTTGGTTTTTCCAGGTCTTTTTAAAAATAGGTTTAGTTACTCCTTATAATCTGCCAGTGAAAGTCTCATCAGTAAAGCCATTTCGGAGATTACCCGATACAAACAGACATACATCAAATTAATTAAGAACAGACAAAAATTTTAAAAATTGTTTTTAGGCTACTTTTATTTTAGAAATAGAATAAATTCCCGTGGGGACCAACATTTATGCGAACAAAGTCGCGAGCACAAGTTAGTCGACAAATAAAGCGCTTGGCTTTAAACCTCAAGCAAAGCCGATGTTTATGAAACTCTCCAGTAAATTGGCTTATAAAATCGATAAAGTGGATGTTAAGCGCTGCCCACTTTACGAGTGCAGGGTCTCCAATACTCCGTGAAATATTATGTCCATAAAATTTAAAATTATTATGTTAGTAAGTCCGCCAGTAAATAGATTAAGCTGAAACAAAATTGACTAACATTTTTAATTGAAAGGGAGTAAATAAGCGTATTATGTAGGTACACATACATACCATCACGCCTGTAATACCGAAGGGTTAGGCAGAGGTGTACCAATGTATACCCACCTTCCGTCGTTATATTTACGTGCCATGAAGTGAACTGCCTCATTAGCCTAGTGGCCCTTCGTGCGACTGCTATGCTAAAGATCTTGCATTCGATTCTCAGGTCGAGCAGTGTTATTGGGTTGTTCTACGAAATTCTCAGTAGCATCTCGGAGTTAGGACTTGTGCTCGGTTGATGGCAATAGGCTTGCCCCTATAACTGCAGACTGTGGGTGTACATTGGTACACGTCTGGTTAACCCTTCGCAGGCGCGATTTCGCAGTTCGCGGTAGGTGTGATGGTATGTGATCGGTAAAAAAAATCACGCGCACGAGGTCACGAGGCAAAAGCAATAGGTAGCAATATTTCATAAAAACTACAACCATTACATATTTTTTTCACTCATCTGAAATCTGGGAAATATTGGTTCCCGTTTCCCTCGTAAGCTGTAGTCGTTTGTACGGAACGACATACTTAATGTCAATGACAGGTGATAAACTAGCAATCTGTCGTTGCGTGCACTGCAGTGAACGCCTATCATGGCAACTGGGAAGTGAATGGTAAAACATTGCTTTATGGCACAAAAAAGAAAGGGTTAATCCTTATCTCCCGTATGGCCGTATTAAAGGAAGAAATATATGGGAAAAAATTCTAATCAAAATCTAGTTCTAAACAATAAAGAACTATGTAGTTCAACTTGCTGGGCCAATATAAAGAGTAAGGTTGAAATAATTTAAGGATACCAAGTGTATCTATTCAGTTATCTCTTTCATTGTATATTTTATGAACAAAATAAACTAATCGCTTATTATACCGCTAAGCGATGTTTTTATGTGTTAAACTCGTTAGATATAGCTTTTTTTTTTATTAAAGTCTTTAGATCTTTTTGTCGGTCGTGTAGGTATAACAATTTGGAACAAAGATGCCATTTCAATAATGGCCAGTATTGAATGCGGATTCAAAGCTATATTAAAAAAATATTATACTTTCTTTTTCATTTTGATGTTTTTGGCAAGTATATCCATCATGGAAATCCACGGTGCCTCGATTTACGTGACTTTAAGTTATGGAAAAAGCAACGATTTGAAAAAATCTTGTTGCATTATATAGCCCGTTTATCAAGGAAAGTTATAGGCTATATATCACCACGCTACGACCCAACGGAGCGGACCAGTAACCAAGGACAAAGTCACGAGTAGAAGCTAGTATGATATAAAAGTCAGTCTTCGTTACTTTATAGTGTAGTTTAGTATCTCAGTCATACTCGGTTCCCCGTGACCATCTCATATTAGTTACTGTAAGAAGGTCCTACACATGAATGGACATATTTTGTTTATATCCTTGGATAGCAAACAAGACGTCGGCCCACCTGATGTTAAGTAATCACCGCTACTTATAGACATCTGCAATACCAGAAGCCAAATGCGTTGCCATCCCAGAAATTAAGCTGAAATATCACATGTAGTAGTACTTCCCCGTACGAGCTTCTTCTTAAAAACCTCTATTACTACTATATTATTTTCTGACAGCCATTTTCAATGTAGAACGAGTAAAAAGAATAAAATATTTCTACATCCTTTTCACCTCAAGTTTCGTCTATATTCATAACCCTATTTGCATATAATATTCAAATTCTCGAAAATCTTCCACAATATTTTCAATAAAACAATGTAGGTAGGTGCAAAGTTTCAATATTCACGACAAGTGAGATATTTATCCCAAATAGGTTGGCAAGGAGCCCAGACTTTACCTGAAATTTAAAGAAAGCCGACAATGCGATATTTTGAAAGAAATTGATCGATTGAAAACGGCCAACCAATAACTAAAAGAATTTGATAAAGAAATAAATTAAAAAAAAGAAGTTTAAAAAACTAAAACCCGACTAAAAAATTCATGTTCTAAAAAGTATGAAACAAGAAAACATTCTTATCTGAAAGCCGTGGTCATTTGTCAATTTACGTTAGATGGTTTAAAAATTATGAGGGAACAGATGAACATCCAAACATACATACATACATACATACCGGTCAACCTCATAACCCTCCTTTTTGCTTCGCTGTAGTCGGGTAAAAAGAACGTGAAGAACGTTTGCCAATGTATTTTGTGAGTTAAAATACTCACAAAATACATTGCCTCTTGTCTTTTGGGTCAAACATAGTATTTAAAAAATATCTTATTTAGGTATTTATTTCTATTCTTTTATTTGCCATCAATACGCTAAGAAGAAATATTTTAGTACAATGTAGGTACTGCTATGCTTTTTAAAAATTAAACTTTGGTGTAACACGGACCACGGCTTTGACGAATAACTACATAGTCTGCAATTTTAATGTAGGAAAACAAGCAAACCCTTTTTTAGGGACTGGTTTTACCAAAAAGTTTTCACATCATACGTCACAGCTAGAAAATAAACGCTGATATTTTTGTTCCAATACTTCTCCATGGTCAAATAAAGTCCTACGTAGGTAAAATACAGACAGGGAAGTTGACAAAATACCCGAAACCTGAATAAATCCTGGTTTCGTATCATGTACCTGTACAAACATTTGTCATACAACAATGTTTGTGCAGGTACTTTTTGAAATCCGAAACATTTTTTTCAATACAAAAAATACGAGTACATATAAAGCTACTCTGAATTCCTAAAATCACTGAATCTATTCATTCAATCCATTCTGTTCATTTAATATTATTACGTTCAAAAGTGCTTATGATTGATCTAATTGATATGATTTGACTATGAAATGATAACAGGCTGCTCGTCGATATTTTGTCCGCCATGTGCGCGCCATTATGTATACCTATGGTAGGTATACATAATTATAAGGATGTTACTTTACGTAGTAGGTACCTACTTTATAGTCTTTAAAAAAACCGGCAAAGTGCGAATCGGACTCGCGCACGTAGGATTCCGTGCCATTATTTTTAAAACGGCAAAAAAAAACACGTTTGTTGTATTGGAGCCCCTTTAAATATCTATTTTATTCAGAATTTTAGTATGTGTTGTTATAAAGGCAACAGAAATACATCATCTGTGAACATTTCAACTGTCTAACTATCACGGTTCATGTGAGGCTGGTGCAGATTGGCAGACAGACATACCGATGGACGGACAGCTAAGTCTTAGTAATATGGTCTCGTTTTACCCTTCGGGTACGGAACCCTAAAAAAAACTACAATATCACACAGAGTACTTATCAACACGCCGCGCGCCGTTTTAACCTCCCTCATAAACTTACTACGAAACTATCAGCGCAAAGAAAGAAAAAAAGAAACGACCAGTTACTTCCATTTTTAAAATCATCTCTCAAAGTTTCGCAAAACAAAGTAACCTTGACTATATTTCATCACATACTGAATGTTGTTCTTTAAAAAGCACTTATTGAACAGTTGGCGTCTATCAAATGATAAATATTGTACTACTAGCTTCTGTCCGCGATTTCGTTCGTGCGGTTACACATCTTTAGTTACTGCTACGCTCCCGAGTGTCGTAGCGTTATATAGTCTTATAGCCTTCCTCGAAAAAAGTACTAACCAATAAAAATGTGATGGCCAAGTAGTTAAGGCACCCGCCTCTCATACACGAGGTTGTGGGTTCGCAACCGGGCACGGGCAAGTACCAACGTGACTTTTTCCAATTCATATGTACTTTCTAAGTTTATCTTGGACATCACTCACATTGGTAACCACGTCAGTGCGCCCTTGAGGCGGTTTAAAAACTGTACCACTAGGGCACTGGTTCAGGCCATGGTCCGGAGCGAGGGGGAATGGGAAGCAGTCGCCTCCTTCTGCGAAGCTGTAATGCTAGAGAAGGAGGCGGCGGGACGGGAGAGGGAAAGGAGGGTCCCCCGTCCCAGCGGCCGCCGCGGTAGACGATCCGGGCGTCGGGAGCCACGAGACGACTCCCGGCCACCGTAGACGCGGGTCTGTGGACGGTGAGCAATGGGTAGCTCACCGTCCGTACGTTCACTAGCGACAGACCGTGTCGACGGCGTGTTCGTGTTCCACGCGCGCCTCAAAGAGATGTCAGCAAAATTGGATGGGGCCACTGAGGGCCGATGCCTGCCGGGGCTGCGGGTTGTTCGAAAGAGATACCGCGCCCCCGGAACGCAAAGGGCACATGAAGGAACATAGACGGGTTTCAGTCAGTAAAAGTCTGACACTCCCTCCCGCCCCGCCCAGGGCGGGGGAAGTTATTTGATGATTTCCCGTCTATAAAAAAAAAAAAAAAAAAAAAAGGGTGTCCTGCCCACACGATAAAGAAAAAGAAGACCAATAAATAAATAAAATAAATATCTTGGGACAACTCACACACGGCTATCTGATCCCAAGCTAAGCAGAGCTTGTGTTATGGTAACCAGACAACTGATATACATACTTATATAATTTATAAATACATACATATTATAGATAAATCACACCCAGACACAGAACGAACAATCATGCTCATCACACAAAGTTTGTCCTGGGTGGGAATCGAACCCACGACCTCCGGCTTAGCAGTCAGGGCCGCTAACCACTAGAACAACAGGCCCGTCACAAAAAGAAAATACAAAAAGATTTTTTCAATTCGAACCAGTAGTTCCTGAGATTAGCGTGTTCATCCAGACGAACAAACTCTTCAGCTTCATAATATTTATTTATACACATAATATATTGTACTATGATAAAAATAGTTCCAGTCGGAATCGATCAGCCCGCATAGTCATGTGTTTCATCTCCATTGTTCCGCATTCACGTCTCAAATTGGTCGATTTAATTATTACCAGGCAATCCCTTTGTATGTGCGATCGTGTTGATCAAATAGCCGGTGCGTGTCTGTGGCCTTCCCTGAATTGTATTGTAAGGAGGTTAGGCTTTGTATGTAGTTAGTACCTGTAGCTGGATAATATATATGTCATCTATACTAATATTATAAAGCTAAAGAGTTTGTTTGTTTGAACGCGCTAATCTCAGGGACTACTGGTTGGAATTGGAAAATTCTTTTAGTGTTGGATAGTCCATTTCTTGAGGAAGGCTATAGGCTATGTAACATCACGCTACGACCAACAGGTGCTGAGCAGCGAGGGTGAAACCGCGGGGAACAGCTAGTAGCTAATAAAGTAACTAAATTACAACTTATAACATTAGAAAAACTTCCTTCAAAATAGGTCCCGCTGTTTCAGAGATGAGGGGGAACGAACCGACAGACAGAAAAGCAAAATTGTTTTTTTATGTAAGTACTGTATATACTTTAGTGTATAAAGTACAAACAGACAAGTCAATTTTTTTTTTTTTTTTTGTTTGTATTTATATGTATTTTATGTATATGTATAGATAAATGCAGTAATTTATTTTAATAAAATACTAAGGATTATTTATCGTTTTACTTAGTTTTAAATTGATACTACAGTTAGTAGTTTGTAAAATTATTTTACATAGTGACAGATAAAGTCTCCTTTACTTAGGAATTGTACTACGAGCAGACAGTAAGGTCAGTAAATACGATTGTAATTCCAAATCATCAAAGAGCCTCAAAGAGATGTCAGCAAATCGGAGGGCCCAGTCAGGACCAATGTCTGTGGGGGCTGCGGGTGGTTTGAAAGCCTCAAAGGGCACAAGAAGGAACATAAAAAGTCATGATTATCAAAATTTCATTGAGTTTGTAAACTGTTGCACGTAAAGCCGTTGGTCTCGGCTGTCATTTGTAGATCTTTGACAGTCGTTACTGTTAGTCAGAAGCCAGAAAGTCTGACAACCAGTCTTACTAAGAGTATCGTATTACCCATTACTGGGTTGTGGAGGTCTGATAGGCAGTCAATCCATGTAAAATACTGATATTCAGCTGCATCCGGTTCGACTGGAAGCCGACCCCAACATTGTTGGGAAAAGGCTAGGCAGATGATGATGAGTTTGTAAACTGTTATTTTTGTAAGACAACACCAAAAGAAAAAGCGTTTTACGTCTAAAAGTGAAACCCAAGTATTCACATAATGTTGCAAAATTTTCACGTAGTCTGAACACTGGTATCCTTCACAGCTATAATTAGCTGGATAGTTTTAATTGGAACCGCGAAGCAAGTACTAAGAAAGTTTCATTTTGCCCAAGTTCTGGCAACTGGCGAAATAATCTGGTGTATTAAAGTAGTCATCTGAAAGTTCTGGAGCCAGGGCTGCTAACTTTCACAGATCTTACGAAACATCGGTACCTATTGCAACATTCTCTAGAGATTGGACCGTTCTTTTAGTACACTTACTAGAGTTTTCCCGTATCTGCCTATTTGGAATGTTTCGTTCTTCCTAGAACTGAACATTTGTACCCCAGATTAGCATAGGAAACTAAGAACTAATTTGGGCTACAATTTTAGTAATAGCAGTAAGATTTTTAGTTAGTATATTCTTATAATGTTCAAAAGTGAAATGATAAAAACAAAGTCAAATGATTTACAAAAAAAAATATTTGTTATATTATAGATGTTACTTGATACTAGGTTCTGCCCCCAACTTTATCTGTGTAGTTTTTTTCCACACTCGTTTTGTGACGTCTTTGGTTACTGCTTCGCTTGCGTGTATCGTAGCGTGATGTTATATAGCCTATACTATTCCTCAGGAATCTGGCCCATTCCCATCTCCCATAGAATGCTCCAGAGATTATACAAATAAACAAAAATACTTTTCAGTTTTATAAGTAGTATCTTTAAACCGAGCATTCCATCGATCACAGGGGCAAATAAATTGCATAGTTCTTAGAACTGATTTCTTCAGTGGTTCGCTGAGACCCATTTCTTTCATTTTGTTCTCCAAGTAAAGGCATTGATCCATTGAAAGCCGTGCACCAGGTACAAAAGAAATGTGAATCACTTTAGTTCTGTTTCACCGCAAGTGCATAAATACGATTGTGCAAGGCATTTGTATCCTTATGATGAAATCTTAAAGCCGTTATTATTCTGGCACAAAAGGAATGGTGCTATTTGTCCCTTATAGCTCTGTCGCCCTCTGTTACTGACGGACTGGAACAATGATTGTCCTAATAGGCGGTTTACGCACAATGACGCGAAATTGCAGCAAACAAGCCAAGCATTGAATGTGACAATTCAGCGTTATGTACCAAAACAAGCCAACCCACAACCGCTTCGTCCGCATGGAAGTCAAGTATAACATAAAGAATAGCTTAAGACACTCGCCAATAGTAGATATATAATTCAAAAAATAACAGTTTTTTTTCCGCCAGAATCAGTACTTTCAAAGTTTCAAATAAAAAAAATACAAACATGACCTCTTTTTTAATATTAGTACCTACACATAAATCGTGTAATGAACCGTTTACAAACTAAGTTACGAGTATGACAATGTTTCTCTTGTAATAGATTTAAAGCCAAACGAACGTGAAGCATTTAAACATAGATCAGTCCAGCTTACTTCACCATCTTCCCAATAAAAGGTTAATAACATTTGCAATCAGATCATGAAGCAAGTTTTATGACCCATTAAAGATATCAGCGGGAGGATTAGCCGGAGTAATTCGGCACTCCTCGCCATCAACGTTTTGTGGGTAACTAATAAAGCGCTGGAGTGCGACACAGACAAATTTCTTAAGATCACAACACTATCAAGAAGGAAATTAACTCGTTAAATGGAGGCTAAGAAGGAGTAAAAACAATTTATAGGTTTGAAGTTAAAGATCTTAACCTTTTCAAACCTATGTTGGGGTTGCCTTCCAGTTTAACCCGATGCTACTGAATACCAGTGTTTTACATGGAGCGACTGCCTATCTGACCTCCACAATCCAGTTACTGGACAAAACGAGACCTCTTGGTAAGACTAGTGGTCCGACTTCCCGGCTTCTGACTATCCGTAACGACTGTTAAAGATCTATGAACGACAGCTTGATCGGAAAGCATGCTTTTGGTCCCGCTAAAAGCAAGCTTTCCGAGAAAAGGGGGCATCAAAACCACCAACTTCCAAACTCCGGGCTGCTTCTGAGAAATTCCTATGGATAAACTCAATAACATCGGGAATCGAAGTCAGGACCCCCAGACACCTCATGTCTGTTACGTTTTCACAAATAAACCACGGAACCATTTTTGATGAAATTTGGTACGGGGTATGCTTGAACGCCAAAAAAGAATATAGCGAACATTTACGTGGACGGAGTCATGCGCCAAATAGTTAATCTTTATTATAGTAACTTTCTCCACTAGAAGACGTACAAGCACTAACAAAAATAATAATAGTACGTTGACAACTCCACTCGTCTTCAGAAAGAAAATGCGAAGTACATTTCTCGCTAATACCTCCATTAGTTTTCTACTCTACTCAGAGAGAAACGGACCACAATAAGAAGACATAATTTTAGCCAATATATCGTGAGTTCCAAAGCCACCTAGATGCTTCAGTGACATTGTGATTAATTCCCTAGCAACAACCAGTTCATCTCGACCTCTCAAGTAAAACTATGCTGGTAAACTTCCGATGAGAATGTAGGTCTTCTTAGGTTGGTAGTGGCGTACAGTCGTGTACATCAATCAGTACTGAATCACGCCTTGCCAGTGACTTCGTGAAACAATGGTTTATAAATGAACAGTTTATTGTACGTTTTAGGATTTATTGTTAAGGAAGGACAGTAGTGCAACTCAACCCTAATTAATTATGGCTACGTTTTGTACAATGGTTGGTAGAAGCTACCTACCATTTGTATGAAAATTAAGTACTTATACTTGAAAGAGAGAAGCGACAGTGCAAAAAAAAACTACTAAAAGTAAATAAATACTAATTAATAAACAAAAATAAAAAATTTAATCCAACCCTTCAACGCTTTCAGCTTTTCATAAAAAACTAAGAAAAATATATTTGTTAAACATTGCCCCACACTATTAATTTCTGCGGGTTGTTCGAAAGAGATACCGCGCCCCCGGAACGCAAAGGGCACATGAAGGAACATAGACGGGTTTTAGTCAGTAAAAGTCTGACACTCCCTCCCGC
Source organism: Caradrina clavipalpis (assembly GCA_932526535.1). NCBI lineage: Eukaryota > Metazoa > Arthropoda > Insecta > Lepidoptera > Noctuidae > Caradrina > Caradrina clavipalpis. The sequence goes on from OW052096.1 coordinate 3,636,431, forward strand.
CCCGCCCAGGGCGGGGGAAGTTATTTGATGATTTCCCGTCTATAAAAAAAAAAAAAAAAAAAAAAAAACACTATTAATTTCTCCTGTATCATGGGTGTGTTTACAAACAAAATTATAAACTTACATGCACAAATAACCAGACTTTGAAAAACTACCTGTAGGCCACACAAATTGCCATTGCCTTATGCCATTTGTGCCGTGCAGTACTTGAACTCACGACACTCAGTGCTACAGCCAATCGCTCAACCATTTTGCCTACCGTGACATCAAAATATATATTGTCAAAACTATTTCGGACTAATTAGTCCGAAAAAAGGGGGATATACTCATAACACTGACGTCCCTATCAATAAAAAGTATCAAGTAGTTTCAGTAGTGCAGTTAGTTTTTTGGCACACCTCTGCCTACCCCTTCGGGGAATACAGGCGTGATACAGGTATGTTATGTTGTGGTATGTTACTCGTAACACTGACGTCACCATCAATAAAAAGTATCAATCCGAATCAATTAAAACATCTGACTCACACATGTCGGGAAATATTCCAGCCATTTTTCATACCAATGGCAATCAACGAGAAATGTGGCATAATTTCAATATTCCGATCACTCGTAGCCGTCGGCCGCTGATTAATTTAAAATTCACCAGACCGCTTTGTACGGGAAACTTTGTAATTACAGTCTCTTTGGACGAGTTGAGGATTCAACTTCTTCTCATAGTTTCCCGTCAAATATTTTCCTGGTATTGACAGTTATAAAAATGGCCGATTGAAAAGAACCGGCCAAGTGCATTTCGGAGTCATTTAAGAAGAGTACCGCACCACCGTTGCGTTTGAACAAAAAACTAAAGAAAATGAACACTAGTTAAACTTAAATCATTTATTTCAATTATACCATTAATAGGCACTTTTGAACGTTATTTTCAAGTAATAAAAAAATATATAATGTTGAATCTAGTTGCCCATTCCAAAAGATAGTTTCATAATCTCCATACGAAACTATCTTTTGGAATGGGCAACTGGAGTCTCTTGCCCATTCTTCTCCAATAATGGGCAAGAGACTCCATATTACTCTTTTAAAAGATGTATTACAATAAGTTCTTTAGTTACACTAATTAGATTTAAAAAAAAAAAAACAAAAAAAATATTAAATAAATAAATTAAATTATTATTTAATTCAATAAATTACAAAATGTCATACTTAAAAGGCCCGTGTTGCCAGAGTTGCGGAATTTTTTCGAAGGAACCCTGGAACGCAAAGGTCATTAAGAGGAACACGAATGGGTTTTAGTCAGTATGAGTCTGACACTCCCTTCCGCTCCGCCCAGAGCGGAAATAGTCATTTGTTGATATACCATCCTTATAAACAGGCCCGTGTTAGCAGCTGCTTTGGAATTAAAAGATGACCCTTACTAGCCTTTGTTGTGTAGTCTGATATATCAATGTATGAATACATTTTGAGACGCTATGACAACGAAGTATGTGTTAGGACAGGTCAAGTTTCAAACTCGCAACCTTGTGTTCAGTGACCTACAACAGGTCTATCATTCACTGACCCTTGTCATACATTATTACGATTATTTATTTCTACATGTCTTACAGTTTTTATTAGCGTTCGATAACAATGTTAACCCATGTTAGGAGGTAGACAAATTCAATTTACAGACACGCTTGTAAAGATGTTTATGAAAATATTTCGCAAAACCATTTTTAATGCGACTTTTCTTTATATTTTCAAATTGGCCTGGCAAAAACAAACAATCCCATTTCAAAATTTAATTCCATTTTTTGAAGTAATTAGATTTGTTTAAAATATATAACACTAGACATATAATATAACCAGGATTTAGTCTTCTTCTTTATCGTGTGTCTAAACGACCCCACACACCCTAGTGTCAGAGTTTCTAAACCGCCGCAAGGGCCTCTGACATGGTTACCGATGTCAGTGATGTCCAAGATAAACTTAGAAAGTACATATGAATTAGAAAAAGTCACATTGGTACTTGCCCGTGCCCAGTTGCGAACCCACAACCTCGTGCATGAGAGGCGGGCAGGATTTAGTAAATACTTAATAAAAAACAGTGTTCATGGAGTTTCTTATTCGTTCGTCTCCATGAGACCTACATACTTTTTTACGTTTTAGAACGATTTTCACATTTTTGACTGACTGTCTGCTTGACAGTTGAAAAGTGTTTGTGTATGGTTTATTAGAAATAAATGCTTTGACTGATCAATTTCCGGTATAAAACGATTGTTATTGCTGCTTACATTTGGCTAATTGAATTATTTTTACGCAATTATTTTCACTCGGTAATTAAAACCAATGAGAGTTGATTTTTAGGGTCCTCTCTATCGAAATTGTGGGTTGATGCATTTTAACAAAGTTAAGCTAAGCCTACGCACATGCCCATTTATATATAGTTACCAAAATACAGGATAGATTCAGTGCCCAATTTCTTCCGAATGACAACTTTTCTTAACTTCCAAGACACCGACTACTCATTCGCTACGAACTTATCTTGATTTTTTGCCTGCGACTTCGTCCACATGAATGTCGGTTACGGTGGACGCAGAGGAAGTCATGAAGTAAAATATCGAAATGAATACATCAAAATCATCATAGAGGTTACTTTTTTAACGAAAACTTAGACAAGCGGACGATGTCGCAGGCAAAAAATAGTATCCTATACTTTTGCAGAACTATTTCGCACACATCATCCATCTGGGATGCTACATCGCCGGTTTTATTTTTGGTAGGCTTAAGAGCAAAGATTTTACCTTTCAGTGTCTTAGTTCAGCTAAAGTTTGTACAATCAATCAAAATAATCAAAGTATGAGTTCATCATACCAAATTGCCAATTGTAATTGTGTGTTTTATTTAAAAAGTAGTCAATAATTTAAATCATCAACATCATATACTTCACGCCTTTATTCCCCGAAGGGTTAGGCAGAGGTATAGGTGCCAATGTACACTCAAAATTCGCCGGTATGTTTTTAAGTCCCATGTAATAGGGGGCAAGCCAGCCAATTACCGGGCACAAATCTTAACTCTAAGCTGCTACTGAGAATTTCATAGATATATCCAATAAGATTTTTTGCTCGGCCCGGGAATCAAACCCAGGACGAAACGTTAACGAAACAGCCATAAACTTACTACTACTACTTTTTCAACCATAATCAATTAAATATGATCGTGTACAAACGCATAAACGCGATTACAAACATATAAACTCACGTAAACAAACAACTACAGACCATATTATTATGTATTGTCACTATCGAGAACCCTTACTTAGTTTGGCAACTGAAATCCTGAAAAAAGGAACAAGTAACTGTTACGATTTATTTTTACTGAATCTAATTTATTTTCAGTTTAGGGACACATACAAATCGTAGTTCGGCTGCGCTCTTGCCGCGTTTACACAGTCTCGTAACAGGGGAACAGCTGGGGCCAAGAGAATATTGAACATTGAATAATAAATGTTACAGAATCAATCATCCAATATCTAAGCGTAAAACAGGAAGATTTTCTTAGTATTTCCTGTACTTACCAGCTCAAATTAATTTAAAGGCAAGGAAATTAATTTGTTTTAAATTATTGTTCTTAATCTTGTCGTATTAGAAGACGGGTTTGGTTGAAATAATCCTGTAAATCACATCGTGTTCTAGTATGTGCCTATTTGTAACTACAAGAGTTAAAACCTTTTTATATTTATACTCTTATTTATATTCGACCATAAACGTCCCAATTTGTTATATGACGGTGTGATACGAGACCGTAGTTACCCTTAAATGGACCACTTTTTCACACAATCCATATAGTGTCAGGCACAATATTTCAGCTGTCAATATATATTTGTCGATATTACTTGTACATATAAATTCGACATCCGACTATTAATTCGAGCGAATGATTGCCGCCATTTTGTTTTCTACTATTTTTTCCCGCCTTTTCACATTTTTTGTGGTTTCGTTAGCAATTGCAGTACTTTATCAAATACGATTTTATTTCGAAGAGAATTTCTGTTGGTTTTCTTGGGGAAAATGCGGCTAGTTTCTTTATCTTAAAAAGATTTCTGAGTAAACCACTCACTCCGAAGCTTTTTGTCCCAACAAATTCTTTAAATCAACTTGATATATTACATTTTTATTAAATAACATAGACGCTACGTTAGCATTATTTTGCTAGTAAAGTACTAAAGTAAGTACTGTTTATTTGTAAATAAATCTCTTTTAAGAGACCCTAACAGAATTAAGATAAATATGTCTGTTAATGACACAACCTCTTTGGTAGTTATTCAGTTAATCAGATTTTATTTTGTTCAAAAAAAGAACCACTTTATAAAAACCGGTGAAGTACGAGTCGCGCAAAAAGGGTGTCTTACCATTGTCTATAAACACGGCAAAAAAATCACGTTTGTCGTATGGGAACCCCCTTAAATTTTTTAATATTTATTCTTTTTTAGTATGTGTTGTTATAGCGGCGGCTTCTGAAATACATCATCTGTGATAATTTCAACTGTCTAACTGTCACGGTTCATGAGATACAGCCCGGTGACAGACGGACAGACAGACATACAGACAGACAGATAAACAGATAGATAGACAGACAGACAGACAGACAGGCAGACGGACAGCGAAGTCTTAGTAATAGAGTTTAACCCTTTTGGTTCGGAACCCTAAAAAAACCACCTAAAAAAAAGAACGTAGAGAGAGTTTTGAGAATTGAAATCCCCACCGGGGTATACAAAACATTAGTGAATTTGTTACCGCAAATTCTCACAAGCAAAATTTGCGTTTACTGAAAGCTTTTCCATGTGTCGACTCGACACGACAGAGAACTGAATTGTGGTATTATGCGCTCTTCACAATTGCATGTTCATACAATTTGTGCAAGTGCATAGCATTAAGTGTTGAGGAATACATGAAGACTATGAAGTCTTATACAATAAGACCTAAAACCTTTGACGGGCCTGTTGGTCTAGTAGTTAGTGGCCCTGACTGCTAAGCCGGAGGTCGTGGGTTCGATTCCCACCCAGGACAAACTTTGTGTGATGAGCATGATTGTTTGTTCTGTGTCTGGGTGTGGTTTATCTATAATATGTATGTATTTATGAACTATATAAGTATATATATCAGTTGTCTGGTTGCCATAACACAAACTCTGCTTAGCTTGGGATCAGATAGCCGTGTGTGAGTTGTCCCAAGATATTTATTTAAAACCCTGTAAATGCCTTTTGTTTCTATTGTTCAATAGCATCAGTTAAGATGAATGTTTATGGTTTAAAAAGTTTCTGTTCGCGGCTTCCTCAGCGAAGACGTCAGACTTGAACCAAAGTTCTAAATTATCCCAAGAAAATACAAAAACTAGATTAAAATTATCTAAGTGTGCTAAGTTTCAGCTAATTTTGTACAGACATTTAAGCGTGAAAGACTAACAAACATTCATCCATATACCTTACAAACTTTCGCGTTTATTATAGTATAATAAAAGAAAGTTGGATAATCAACTCATTCACTAGATTCACTTCAAGTGCTGACTTCTCCATCTTCAGTTAACTTTTGAAGAAGAAATATATATTTTGTGTTAAAAATTATGCCATTGTTATTCTTTCGATAAAAGTTACCAGACTATAAAAAACAGCTCTAAATACCTCTAACAATGACCACGATAATAAATGAATTTCCTATTCCATAGCTTTATCTCGACAGTGCAGATAATGAAATACTAACAAACAACAAAATTCCTAGCCTTTTTTATATAACAAAACTCATCCCATTCCGAGTTTATTCTAATTAAAAACAGGTACATTGACATCGCACACAGTCCAGCTAATCCACAGCGAACCCAATTTAATTCGGGCAACACTCACGTTTGTGTTGCTAACAATGAATATTCGTATCATTTAGAAATTGTTAGAGGTACACGATATTAAAGTGGCAAGTAATGATAATTTTATTTTGTTCGTGGCTTGCGCGGCGTTGACATTGCTGGAGATTAAATTTTTCACTTGGAATAATCCGCTGCTTGCACTTAGCTTCTCGAAAAGGATTTTTGTTAGTTTGTTTATTTGTTAAGTTATTACATCACTTAATTCAATATTATTTGGGCGGTTTGGGGTTGATACACTAGTAGTCTGTGGACTCATTTTGTGTTTCGACTCTTCACGTCTTCTTTTTCTTTTCGTATCGATATACATAGGTACCTACATCCCTTTTTTTTCATGACCTACTTTATAGTACTCTTCATGTGACGGTCTACGAATCAGCGTTGCCATCAAACGTGGCAATAGACACAGCTTTTTGGACACTCGCCCCATTGACAACCATAAAGAGAAGTTTTAATGTCTGATGAGATCCTCCCCTTTTTTATAAATCGTACCTTCTTATATTAATATTATTTATAAGCTTTGTATGCTGTTAATTCTGGTTTTACGAAGTAAAAAAGATTCAGAAAAACTGATGCTATAGCCTGCCCAGAAACATCAGCGGGTTGTCCTTCGATTCCCAACTTCTACATTTACAATGACTGTCAATTAATTAAACGAACTGTTAAACAAAGATCCCCACGATTAGGGTCCCCAATCGTTAGCCGAACCCCATTGATTCTTAGTGCGATAAGTTGTGAAAGGACATCCGTCTCGGATTCGAGGAACCTTTGATTTCAATGCAGCGATAGCGGTTGTGAAGGTCGTTTGCAAGTTCGTACCTACCTACACCACGTAGAGATAAGTATAGGCACCCGGTGATAAGCCCATTTTATAAGGATGGGAAATCATCAATTGACTTCTCCCGTACTGGGCAGAGTGGGAAAGAGTGTCAGACTTTTACTGACTAAAACTTGCAGATGTTTATAGGTAGCGGTCACCACTTAACATCAGGTGGGCCGTTGGCTTGTTTGCCATCCAATGGCAAAGAACACTACCGAGAGCGAACCGGTGCGTTAGTCTAATGATGTAAATATATTTAAACTGTATTTGACATACAATAACGTAGTACATCTACCGTTAACTTGTGCCTCTGAATTTAATTGAAAGACCATAAGACTTGAAGTAATATTGATTTGATTCGACATCTGCAGACGAGTGTCGCCCTTGGAATAACTTCCGCGAAAACTTTTCTCTTAAAACCTTTCAACGAGTTTACACAATCGATTCGCTGAAACAAGCTTTGAGAGTTTGCTACTGTTACTGACGTACTCACAGGTTTCAGTTAAAAATAATCAACCATTACTTATTAACTTTACTTTGATTGGCCGCCATGCCACATTGAAATGTTTAACTACTAATGGGTAACTAGATTAAATATTATTATTTTGTTAACATAACATACCATCACGCCTGTATTCTCCGAAGAGAAGTTCTCTGGTATGTTTAGATCCCACGTAATAGGAGGGCGAGCCTATTGTTTTTTTTTTTCTTTCTTGTAAATGTCGTTCAAGGATGCTCTGTCATGCTTTTGACTGACATTGTACACGTGGGTCAAGTTGAGGAGGATATTCAAGTGACACTACTTACTGGATTACTGGTGCTTTCCCATTTAGCTGTGCTACTCCACAAAAATAATGCAATATATTCTATCCTAACCAAAAGGCGGTAACGAAACAATATCTTGATCTAATTCTAATCCAACGCCATCTAAGGAGGCATACGGTACTAATTACCCAAATATATTATTCTAAGTGCGCTATGATTTCACTTCATGCTTAGTCAGACAGTGACCCAAGATTAATATAACATACCATCACGCCTGTATTCCCCGAAAGGTTAGGCAGAGGTGTATCAATGTACACCCATAGTTCGCCGGTATGTTTTAGGTGCCATGTAAAAAAAAGGAGGCAAGCGGGCACAATTCCAAAATGAGTGATCCAAAATGTATTCTTTAAACCACAAAATAACATTCAATATTGAAACTCATGTGAAATAAAATATGAAACAAAAATTAACCAATCAGATAACGTTTGACAGTGGACACGACAGTGCCGGCACGCCAATTTGCGCCCATTACCGGTTATGGGCTAATGAATTACGTCACGCCCAAGCGCAGCTTAATTAATTAGGACATCGGAGCTCACACGATATTAGGCACGTTATTGATAATTTGTTTTGTTAATGTTTTAGCAGCCGACAGACAGAAATGTATGTAATGTAGGTATTAGGGGATAAGAGTCACCGTGGGCCTGAAATGCAAAGCGCATTGGGACACGGATGGGTGTCAGTCAGTAAGAGTCTGACACTTCTTCCGCTCCGCTCAGAGTGGAAAAAGACATTTGATAATTTCCCATTCCTAAAAAAGGTATTACGGGAATTCAATGTGGGACTGGGCAGATCATATCTTTGGGTGGGTGCCGGTTTAGCGATGGGCCCGCATATCACAAGATTGCAGGCCTAACTCACTCAGACGGAGTCGGGGCAGGCCGAGGAAAAGATGGCGGGACGCCTTAGACAGCTCCCTCACCAACCAGCCAGAGGAGGCACATCACATAGGGAAATGGAAGGAATGGAGGGAGGCCTTTCTCGAGGAGTCGGAGAATCTAGCCTACGACAGACAGGCTGTTTTAATATATTATTAAATAATGAATTTTAGCAGTCATAGTAATTAATAATAAAAGATCATTTACTGCTGCATTGTACGCTGTATTTTATAGAAAGCAATTCTCGGCTTTGTTATGAAACATGTCAGAATTTGAAACAGGCAAACAGGCAAGCTATTACGTCGCAGTTCGTTCACAAAGGGCTTATTTGATACGAAATGTATTGCGCGAGACATTTCATTACGCATCTTTGTATGTCCAAATTAATGAATTTTTGAAATTAAATCCGGATTTTATTTTTACAGATTGTCATCATGTTTTGTTAAAAAGGTTCCATTTTTCGCATAAGCTAGTATGTGTGACTACTTACAAAAAGAAAGACAAAGAAGTTATTTATACGTAGTATCTAAGAATTATAGCTCGGTTTATCCTATGTGAATAAAATATTTGTTTAAAAATAAATACTTATGAATACGTGTATGCAATTTATTATTAAAGGTATAAGTTCGAATGACTCAAGGACAGTATAGGAAGATAACACACCTTCACCCACACTACACTATCACTAATCGAGTCATCATGCCCCTAAAACATCATTGTCTCTAAAACATAAAAAAGTGGTTTAAGCAGTATTGAAGTTATACTTTGGCGGTGTGCCCTGCTTGGGCTGAGCACCGCCGAGTCCTCGAGGCGGCCATCGGCGGCGGTGCCCTCTCGCGTCCGGCACTGGTTCAGGCCATGGTCCGGAGCGAGGGGGAATGGGAAGCAGTCGCCTCCTTCTGCGAAGCTGTAATGCTAGAGAAGGAGGCGGCGGGACGGGAGAGGGAAAGGAGGATCCCCCGTCCCAGCGGCCGCCGCGGTAGACGCTCCGGGCGTCGGGAGCCGCGTGACGACTCCCGGCCACCGCAGACGCGTGTCTGTGGGCGGTGAGCAATGGGTAGCTCACCGTCCGTACGTTCACTAGCGACAGACCGTGTCGACGGCGCGTTCGTGTTCCACGCGCGCCTCAAAGAGATGTCAGCAAACTTGGATGAAAAAAAAAAAAAAAAAAAAAAAAAGCAGTATTGAAGTTGACATCTTGGCCATAATTTAATCGCGAACATTATTCCATAATTAAATTTATAATAATTTTAAAGACAATTTTATTAAAAATGCAGGATTTTGATTTTAGATGTACGGAATGATATAGGCATTTTTATTATACATACAATCACGCCTGTTTTGCCCGAATGGTAAGACAGAGGTGTACCAATGTACACCCACAGTTTGCTGGTGGTTTAGGTCCCATGTAATAGGGGGCGAGCCTAATGCCAAAAACCCAATGACACTTTTTGCTCGACCTGGGAATCGACCCCAAGACCTCTAACGTAGCAGTCGCGCTTAGGAGCACTAGGCCAACGAGGCATGTTTATTATATCAACAAGAAAAACTTAACCAATAAAAAGTACAAATCGTTCACAAAAATAAACACCACAAGACTTACAATCTCAGCAGCGACCTTTTTATTCTATTTAGGCAACGAAGCGATCCTATTCCGTTTCGGAAGACACCTGTCTAGCCGTCAACCGATTCCTCACTTACAGTGTACTGTACTGGGGTTTCTATAATAAATCCAATCTTGTAGGAATGTGAGAAACAGATTTGTCACTATTTACTGAAAAATTACTTGTTGGCGCACTTTCGTTAAATTCGTCTCGAGAATTGTCTGCCGAGCGTCAAGATAGTTCAAAGGTTAAAGAACAATTGTCTTGTTTCAGGTTGGTTGAATCAGTTTTATGTTTCTATTATACTTTTATTTATGATAACTCTATTCCTATTTAGATACTTAAGAGGACGAATTGGAAATTTTGGCATCAGTGATCTCTATTTTTGTCAGTAATTACGAAACGTATAAAAATGTGAGTTGGTGTTCTGAATAGTTCACGATGAAAGCCTTATTTTGTTAGTTTTCATTACATGATTAAGTAAAATTAGTAACAGAGAAAAAAATATCAAACATACTTTTTAAATAGAGATTCACATCTTATGGGCAAACGGGACCGATTTTAGCCTCTCAACTTGCTCTGTAGACAAGTCTATAAATACTCTTTAAAATTATAGAAGGATTTTCTTAAGTTATCATTTCCGACTAAATAAAATAACAAAAAGCTTACTTACCGGGGTGTGTGCGGGTTGCGGGGGGCGCGCGACTGGTCTAGAATTATTGTTAAACAATTCGTCGCCAGGGAAAATGATGACGATGCCATCTAGCCGATATCGGCCACAGCGACTGCAATTCGACCTTGCCTACAGGACGGTTGGCTTGGATAATATGCTGGTTTTTCATGTGACTAGCATATCTAACTTTGGCTGTGAAACTTCGAGCACAATGTGGACATGTTAGGATACCATTGACGAAATTAGAAATTATTGACGCTGCAGGTGGTTTAGCTTTGCGGTCGTCGCATTTTTTTATCCAACCCAGACCTCCTTCATTCTTCAAAATCATTTATAGATATACTCGTACATATCTTGATTAACACGTAAGACAATTTTTATCCTTTTTTTGCGTCCCCTTAAAATAGTTCAGAATATTAGTTTAATTTTAAAGTCTACGCAAGCGAAGTTGCGGACAGAAGCTGTAATTCATGTTTTGCATAACAAATGACAGAAGGCATTCTGTTTTTATTACGATACAATCTAATCCATTTGTGTTATTTATGTAAAGGAACTCTTCATTTCAAATAAGTAAACATGAGTATGTTTCAGGAAAAATAATATTTCTTTTCACGACTTCTTATGTGAAGGACACTTCACATGTTTCAAGCCGTCAAAGGAAATAATATTACTTCCGTTCTTGAGGATGAGAGATAGTCTCGAACTTGTGTAAACAATCTGAATACATTATATTCTCCCGACCGAATTTTGGTGACAGGGACCAGTCTCGATGGTGTTTAGCCATGTACGCAGAATATTTATAGTGCACAAGTGTGTGCGCAAATACAGTTATACTTCTTCCCTAACTTTTATAAGCCAATGGGACGGCCATACGGCAAGGCCGGAGAGCTCAGGCGCAGGACCCTTCTTCCACCCTGGGCGGACCGGAAGGAAGTGTCAGACTCTTACTGACTAAAACCTATCCGTGTTCCTTCTAATGCCCGACCCTGGCCTTGCATTCTAAACCCCGCCAGTGATCACATATTTAACAGGTTATTAAATAAAGAATCAACTGCTCTAATAATATATTTTGACCATATCAGTGTTGCACTTTTGTACTGGAAAAGCAAATTTTTTGTTGGTCTTAGTCATAAACGGAACCCATAATAAAAGTCTATGTCACAATATCCCTTCCACCTTGTATAAATCAGGCCACAGTCTAAAATATTTAGTTAAGCACGCTCTTCTACAAGCTAACAAATGACAGGGCAAAACAATTGTGGCTTCAGTACAACGAAGTATTTCTGTAGCGGCAAAGGGTTAAAAGACGATCTAGGGTCAAAAGCCGAAGTTTCTTCAGTCTACGCAATATGAACACTTGAAAACAAGTCACGCAATCTGCGAAGGGTTCAATAGAGGTGAACATTCTTACGTTCATAGCTCTTAGACTGGAATTAAATGATATATTTAGACTTCAGACAAAACCTTTCTAGAAAATTCCTTCTCGTAGTATAAAAGCATTATAATGTGGAACATTATGTTAATGCATTAGCATATTTTATTTTAACCGTAGTTACTAAGGTCGTTATGCCACTCATGCTCGAAGTTGTGAGTTCGCAACCGGGCACAGGCAAGTACCAATGTGTCTATTTCTATTTCTATTAATTATGTACTTTCGAAGTTTACCTTGGACATCACTAACATCGGTACAGGAAAACATCATGAAGAAACCTGGATTTGAATTAATATAAGCAACAAACATACATCCACCTAAACTTTGCGGGTTGTTCGAGAGAGATACCGCGCTCCCGGAACGCAAAGGGCACAAGAAGGAACATTGATGGGTTTTAGTCAGTAAAAGTCTCACACTCCTTCCCGCCCCGCCCAGGGCGGGAGAAGTCATTGGATGATTTCCCATCGGTAAAAAAATAATAAATAATCCAAACTTTCGTATTTACAATAGTAGTAAGATTAGAGTCTAAAGAATAAAATAAAACAACAATAAAACCAGAAATCTTGTATTTGTAACGTAAATCGTTGCAATAATATCCTGAAAACAGTTTGCTTGAAGCTGCTTAAAACAATAGTTATGAATGAATACATCCGCGTTTCTATTATTCGGAATAACTGTCCGCGGTAAACTGTGTCGGTGTATTTTTATACTAATTTGAAAGTCTGATAGCTGTGTAAGGATATTACTTCTTGTGTTTTACCATACCATCACGCCTGTATTCCGCGAAGGGTTAGGCAGAGGTCTCCAGGTTAATTTCATAGTTATTCGAAAAACTGACTCGTTAGCCTAGTGGTCCTAAGCACGACTGCTACGCTAGAGGTCCTGGGTTCGGTTCCCAGGTCGAACAAAAAGTGTTATTGGGTTTTTCTATAAAATTCTCAGCTCGAAAATTGCAGCTCGGAGTTTGAATTTGTGACCGGTAAATGGCAATGGGCTCGCCCTATTACATGGCACCTAAAGGTCCGGTATATTTAGGTCCTATGTAACGTGAACGTGAACCTCAATCATTATTCTTTTTATCATTATTTTTTTCTTACTCGACCAGAAATTCAATTTATTTTTATAGGCTTTTACTTCATGTTGAACACCTGTCGTATCAATTTAATACTCGGGTTTATATCAGGCTTAACAGCTGATAAGATGAGGTTAGATCTAAGATTAGTTACATAAGGTCATTTTTTTCAGCGACACAAACGGGCGTTTGCGGGACGCGCAATTGTATAGCGACACTAGCGGTAAGGGCTGACACATATAAAAACTGTTGTTGCGGTGACGCAACTCAACGCGCCGTCAAAAGTTCGTTCGACTCGTCGCAAACATTTTGTATGTGGCGGATGGCGTCGTGAAAGTAAGAGCAGTAATGATAGACGAGGGATAGCGACTGTTTACGCTCTAAGAGTGCCCAGCATGGGCAGCGAAAATTGCGGGTCTATCGGACCAAGACGATTTTCTGTGCATGGTCGGGAGCGAGAGTGCTTAAAGCTGCCAAGGAGAAGGGGAACGGTAGGGGAAGACTACTTCATCCCATGCTAACCGCAGCAGACGCACTAGGTGCCGGAGGGCGAAATAGGACCTGCAGGCGGCGGACTGGAGCCCATCCGTCACCCAAACAGAGACCGGCCCGATAGTAAGACGAGTGTGCAGAAGAATGCTCAGAGCGATACCCGTGCCCCGGCCAATGGTAGTTGAAGAAACCCCGTAGGGTTTTAATCGGTAGGAGTCCGACACACCCCTCCACCTTCGACGAGGCGGAAGCAGTCCATGAGAATTTTCCACGAGAAAAAAGAAGAAAAAAAAATGGTTAGCGACTGTCATACTTAGAATCGCTGCACTGGTACTTTAAACAGTCGCCGTGTGTTACCGCCCTTACACTCAAAGTTATTAGACCCGCATCATACGTCTGGCAAAGCAAAAGTTTTGCCACACAGGACTTTGTGGTCGAGCGTATTGTTTTGGGACTTATTTTCAGCATTTCCTATTCAAATAGTCGTGAAGGGTACCTTTATAAGGTAGAGTAAACAAGTGTGGAAAATTTTATTCACAGGCACTTTTTTTACTTTTATTTAATTCATATTCATCTGCTCTTTCACCTCCGGGTAACCTCCGGTTAGCGTTTCCGGCTGATAATAAAAAGCAAAAGAGTTCCATTTTTAATTTTAACTGCTTGTAAAGTTCCTGTTCCTCTTTTGAACAAACCTTCAATTTAGTCTAATTACAAGATTTAAAAATAATTGAAGCTTGTAGGTTTAACTTTCGTATTTTCGTTGCCATCAACACATACGGGCTTTAGTTAACTGAAATCAAACCTCGTATACGACAAGAATCAATTGTATCACAATGGAGACTGATTGTACGCGACACAATACCTAGGCACTACATATACTTACGTCCGGTATATAACACGCTGCATACAGCCAACAGAAACGCTAGGTCAGAAGTTCAGCTTGTCATATAGGTGCCTCGTCAAAAACGTAGCCTCGATAAAAGTGTAGTTTTGTATCAGTGAGATATTTTTTGTAATCGAACCAGTACGGATTACCATTTCAGAGATTAACTACAATTATAAAATTAAAGTGTCTGCAGACGAGTGTTATTATCACCGGAGCGATAATGTCACAGGCGAAATAGAAATAGAAATTGTTCTACGCAATATTACTCAATTTCTCAATAATTTCATGTTTAATTTAATCTCAACTAATTCATTATGTCAAATAGGTTACTTTATGTACAGGGGTGTAAAATTTGTTCGAAAGAGTCCCCGCGGGCGTGGAACGCAAAGGGCACTAGAAAGAACACGGATAAGTTTTAGTCATTAACAATCTGACACTTCCTTTCACTCCGCCCAGAGCTGAAGAAGTAAATTGATGATTTCTTAACCTTAAACTTAACCTGAAAGGTGACAAAGACTTCAGCAATTGGGTAGATGACATCAATAACCAATAATTCCAAGACACAAAAAAATCTTCAATAAACTAAAAAAATCTTCATTAATAAAATTTTTGTAGCCCTGGAAACCCGACGAATTTTCAAATAGATAACTATAAAAATCGATTTTTAATGGCTTTGAAATCAATAAATAGTAAATTGAGATGAAAAAAAAGTGACGTCATAGTTTAGTATTGTCACACAAAATCTACGGGGGAAACGCGTTATGACAGCTCATGAGGAGCCACAGGCAAAACTGAGTATAGATGGCGCCAGGAGCAACTGTACCGTGTTTACTTGTCAAGACAAGATTGTGATTGATTTTTCGTTAATATTCTAAGTTAAATTCATTTAAAATGTACTCTTTTCTGACTGTCCCTCAACCATTGGCGTATCTAGAGTTAGTTTTCAGGGGAGGCCTGGCCCTTAAGATGCCATGGCCGATGCGATGCAATGTGGTCAGGCGGAAGGTGAGCGCTACAGCCTGGGGTGGGCACAAGACCATTCTGGGGTGGGCCCGGCCCACCCGCCCCCCCTATATACGCCTATGCCCTCAACTTAAAGATGAGTTACGTAAGAGGAATGCGACAACTGCCGGTAAAAAGGCCGATTTGATTGAAAGGTAAAGACTTAAAATGGTTGAGGTTATAATTGATTTGTAAGGTTTTTTTTGTTTCTATGGACTAACTATCCTATTTTATTTGTAGATTAGAATCATATGACCGGCATCAAAATTTTGGTGCCGATTGCGACATCCACGAGGACTCCGTGTACCAGTGTCCACCTACAAACACATTCATAGATATAAATGCAGATACTCCTCTACCAATAATCAATTTTCTGGTTTTGCTTTAGTAAAGCAGAATACTGATGGTACAGCAGTTTTCTTCAGAAATTTGGCTAGTGGTTTATAATCTAAAATAAAGGAATCATTATATAGTTATTGAATTAAGAACTTAGGTTCATCAATTACTGACTGATAGTAGAATATTATAAGTAGAACCACTGCGATGACTCACCTGTATACTTGCTTTTCCCATGATAATCGTTTTCAGTAAAATGCGCAGCACACAAACGTGCAGTATTACTTGCCTTAAAGTTTTTAATACGTAACGCCGATTCCCATTGTTTTCTGCGTTTATTAATCTTAGGAAACAAATGTACTCCTCTATTTTTACAATTTAACGCACTACACTGAGGCATCTTTCTTAAGATTAGGGAAAAAATAAATAATAATATTTACTGAATGCAAAAAACCATACGATTTGACAACTGTTATGTCAAAACAGGGTACAGTTGCTTATGCGCCCTCTGTCGTGATAAAAAGTTAGTGCTCCTCCTCATTGGTTAGTGGTGTCATCTACCCAATTTTTGACGTCAGAGTTCAATCCTTCTGTTTTATCTATGCTATGTCAGGAGTAAGCTAGAGCTACAGATGATACCAATTTCACGCCAGTACAAGGACTGAAAAATAGTAAAGTGGTCTTGAAAAGTATTGGCTCGGCGATTTGAAGTTCTCACATATTGTGCACGTGTACGATGCGACTTCCTTTTATCGAAGCCGTATGAATTAGAGTTTATTATTGGAGTCTGGATGGTGCTATTGTAGCATCTGAGTTTTCAATTTGATTTTTGGACACGTGAACATTGCTTGTGTAGGCATTTACTTGTCATGTCAATTTGTAATTTCAGTGCATAAATAAATTATGTTACTTACACTTAATATTCAGGATTCTTTGAAAAACATTTAAACATAGCTAGAATATGACTTCACATATAAATTAATAAGCATTATTACGGTCACAATTTTATTCTTCAATTTTAATTTAACACTATGTTTCTGTGCCCTTACAGGGTCAATAATTGTACTTTAATCCTTATTTTATTTTATTTTATTTTATTTTGTTGGAATAACAAATAGCAGTATATTAAACCGTAGGCATACAATAAAACATCAAAACTTATGTAACATCTTTTGTACAAAATATGAATATTTAAGAATAACAAGAAGAACAAGTAGTTAATAAAGTAAGCGTAGATGCTACATTCAATGCTAGGCCTCTTTTTCAAGTTCTCATTTGTAAATGGTCTTAGTCACTTACGTTTAAGTCGAATATTTTACAAGATATTTTTAAACCCTTTAATTGCTACTACCAAACACTTTCAGGGAACATTACAATCAGCCAGACGCTTTCGATCCGACCAGGTGTCTGCAATAATGCATGATGGTGGACTTTGTAAAAAACTCTTTGACAATTACAATGGCAGATCACAAAAGCAGGTCGAAATTTTATTCTACAGAAATATTTTTAGACTAGCTCCCGCTCGCGACTTTCTCCGTGAGGATTATTTCACCTGTGTTACGTTACGTCGTTGGAAACTGCTCCTCATAGCGTGATGTTATAAAGTTTTTAAAAAAATAATGTAGCTATCTAATGGTGAAAAAATTGTTAAAATCGATCCAGTTGTTTCGAAGCTTATTCAGTACAAACAAACAAAAAAATCTTTCCTCTTTATTATATTATGAATTCGAAATATTATTCAGTAATGTCGTATAGATTTAAGATTTAAATGATGATGATAGATTAGAACCGCTCTTAAGTTAATACTCTTAAAGCTCTTAATTAATTTATTCCTTTTGTCAACTAAAGTGTTGTCTTTTGTTTGAAGTGTCGGTCGCGATTATAATAGAGATTAATTTAGCTTGGGTCGTATGGTTTCTTGCTTATAATTGTTATCGTTATAAAATCCTTAAATCTTTTCATTGTTAAGTGACTGGACCTGGAAACCTTCAGGTTATGGATATATTACAGATAAATTTCCAACCTGTCTTTTTTACGTTTTTTTTTTACAAAAATATTTTTTATTTTTTATTTTTCAAACTTGGTATACCATCATATACCATCACGCCTGCATTCCCCGAAGGGTAAGGCAGAGGTGTACCGATGTACACCTACAGTTCGCCGGTATATTTAGGTCCCATGTAATAGGGGGCGAACCTATACCTTTACGGCCATTTCTATAGTTGCCTTGTAGGCACAATGTTTCGCATGCATTATATTGCATACAAACAGTGATTACTTACACCAAAATAAAAGTCGTTTCCTAACAATAATTTTTGCGCAATGTTACTGTGTTTGACGGACAAAACGCGTGGTTAACGTTACACCATTTAACTCCAGAATTGAGAAACATTTTAAAATGAAATATCTAGAGTAAACAATTAATTCGAGGTTTTTAGTGTACGTCGGCCTAATATTACGTTTGTTTGTTTTTTCAATACAAAATGATTGCTCAAAAGTGCTAGGATTTCTAAATGTTGTTTATCTTCAAAGTTTACTTCTGTACTAATACAATTAAGCAATCAACGACTTCAAAAGAATCTTCAATCTTGGCCCTTCTAATCACCAAAAAAGTTGATGGCGACTGTATTTCGTGTTTGACGTTCATTACGCACTTAATATGTATTAACTGAAGTTAAGTTCAGTTTGGTGCATCCATGTTACTGGAGATTTGGGTCAAGGGGCCGTTACTACGGTCACAGATTTTATTACTGTTAGCTTTTGATGCGTTCAAGATGGTGTCATTAATGTTTAGTAGCTTATGGGATATATAAGTAATTAAAGTAAGTTCGATGATTGGGTACCCCGTTGTTCCCGTGGTGGCAAGCGTAAGTGTTGAGCGTGGGGTTCGATTACCAGGTCAATTTTTTAAAAGGTAAATTGTTTGTCTAACCTCTATGTTTGATACCTATAGTCGCAATTAATGAATTTGAATTTGAAGGTCGAGCAAAAAGTGTTATTGGGTTTTTCCATTACGAATTTACCATCTTTTTTTTATATTATTTATATTTGTAATGACAAATATAAATAATATAAAAAAAAGATGGTGAAACTCCGGGCTGTTACTGAGAAATGTCTCAGTAACAGCCCGGAGTTTAGAAGTTGGTGATGTGACACCCCCGTACCTCGAAAAGCACGTAAAGCCGTTGGTCATGTGCCTGATTGTATCGGATTGCCGTCCCATCGGACTAAGGGGGTTAGGGAACAGGGAGACACTTATGCACTATAGTATCTCCTACGTACTTGGCTTAGCAAATGTAGTCGCATATACAAGGCGTTGATTTGCATCCTGGTCAAATTGAAGGAGTTAACTATGCTCGTGATTCTTAACACGAATCAATAATAAAATAAATTGTTTTTGAAATCTTTTTTTTTTACGTGAATTTCAAATTCGAGGTAGCCATCTCGCCAGAGGGTTTAGGAGCTAGGAGGATGTACACGTTGACATAGCCGCGCGACAACTCTGCCTACCGCATACGCAACTGGGCGATTCTGAATTTTGCGAGAGAAATATTCTGGAATACTGTTATTTGATAGTTGCAACTAAAAAAACAAGTATTTATTAAATATTGGCCAGGTATCGTAATTATATTTGATTAGTTCTATTTTTTTATGACAAGCTCCACAAATTTGACGAGGATGCATATCAACACATTGTATAGGTGCACTCCCTATTCCGTAACTCTCACCCGAGACACGTATCAGCCACACTATTCTGGAAAACTATCTATCGGTAAATTTAAATGAAGTGGGATGTCCATTCTGATCAACTCACTTTACCTACATTTGCCGATGAAGTTTTTACAGAATAGGACTACAGGAAACCAGAATTCGTTTACCGCTACCAAGCCGAACCCAGCCTAGTTTAATTATGTAGGAACAAGCTTGTAAGGGCGGTTGCTCATACAATTATACCAGCGTCTTCGCACCGCGGAGCCTCACTAATTAACTTTAAATCAAGGTATGCCTTAAAAAGGATGAATAATATTATAATATTGAAGTTTGTATGTCATTAATGAATTCATTAATTATATTATTGGGTCTTATATTTTTCCTCCCCGTTACCCTAGTGGTCCTAAGCGCGACTGCTTCGCCAGAGGTCCTGGGTTCGATTCCCAGGTCGAGCAAAAAGTGTTATTAGGTTTTGATATGAAATTCTCAGAAGCAGCTCGGAGTTTGGATTTGTGCCCGGCTGATGGCAATAGGCTCGCCCCCTATTACATGGGACCTAAATATACCTGTGAATTGTCGGTGTACATTGGTACACCGCTGCCTAACCCTTCGGGAATACAGGCGTGACGGTATGTATGTATGTACGTATGTATATTTATCTATTGTCTGAGTCTAGGCTTAACCTTGGCCAGAGGCTTAGCATCGCCGTCCAACGTGGCAACGCCGCCAGTGCTGAAATGTCTATGCTTTTAATAGGTATAATACGTGATATAAAAACACACTTAATTAATCCGCAAATTGAATCCGAATTAAGGTAAATTAAATTCAGTGAGGAACATTTTTACGTAATACCACTGCACACAGTTTGTGATTTTCCATCTTTTCTAAGAGCTGGCGTGTTATTTTCAATTTTAATGGTGGACGGTGACTTTGCATAGTGCTACTGTGTATTTTCAGCATTTCCGCCATTACCGTTACCCCATTAAGCTCGGCACTTTGATCGCACGCCACACGTAGCACAGTTACGGCGTAGCACGCGCTTTGCTATGGCGTAGCGTTTGCTACGATTGCAATCTCACTAGCCTCCGAAAAATGTTTGCTTTTTCTTTTAATCTGATAAAATTACCATCTGTCATTTTTTGTGCCATTTATCAAAGTAATCGTAATGACTTTGAATATTTAACGCTGATTTATTTTATAACCTATCTGTTCTAAGCATAAGGTTGTTTTTCCTGTTTTTTCTTTATAGTAAAATAATGTACCACACACCATATTGAGACGTAATAAATTGAGTTGCTAACAGATTATGTGTTGGCAAAACTAAGCTCAAATGTAACATAAATTAGTTACGATCAGTGATGTCTTCTTGATCAAGTAAATAACACTTTAAAGGCCAAAGCACACCAAATGCGTGGCGTGATGCGTGGCGTGCACGCACCAGTTGTAATGTATGAAACTGTAAGAAAGGTGTCAGACCAGATGCGTGACGTGTGCACGCGCGTGACTCACGCACGCAGAGCCGCATCTTGTCACAAACCGAGTCCGTACGCGTGAGTAGCGGAACGGCAACGTCGCACACGCGCGTGCAGTGATGACGTTGTATTATATGGCGCTCCCTGTTAGATGCCACACCGGGCACGCACGCATACGCATCGGTCATTGCTGCACGTACGCACGCACGCAAAGTTGTATTTATTTACAAACAGAAAGCAGTTTACGAGTGTTTTTTTTCGCAATGGAGACAATTTTAAAGGAAAAACTAATAGAAATCGTCCGCAAATATGTCTCTATAACACCAAACATAAAGAGTACAAAAAAAAAAGTTACAAATTATTATTATGGGAGAGAATTGGGAATACGCTGGAAATAGATGGTAAGTTCAAATTAGTACAAAAATTAGAAAACTTCAATTGTTAAAGTATGTAACAAATTTTTCTCGAATGTTTATTACATTATTGGATGATCTTGCGTTGGTACGTCTGCGTGCAGCAGTTCTGCGTGACGTGATGCGTGCGTGCGTGACGTGTGCTGCACCGGTCTTGGCCGGTGTGACAGTGCTCGCACGCGCGTATGCACGTCACGTCACGCATCACGTCACGCCACGCATCCGGTGTGACCCGGCCTTAAAGGCTAAAGCACACCAAATGCGTGGCGTGATGCGTGGCGTGCACGCACCAGTTGTAATGTATTAAACTGTAAGAAAGGTGTCAGACCAGATGCGTGACGTGTGCACGCGCGTGACTCACGCACGCAGAGCCGCATCTTGTCACAAACCGAGTCCGTACGCGTGAGTAGCGGAGCGGCAACGTCGCACACGCGCGTGCAGTGATGACGTTGTATTATATGGCGCTCCCTGTTAGATGCCACACCGGGCACGCACGCATACGCATCGGTCATTGCTGCACGTACGCACGCACGCAAACTTGTATTTATTTACAAACAGAAAGCAGTTTACGAGTGTTTTTTTTCGCAATGGAGACAATTTTAAAGGAAAAACTAATAGAAATCGTCCGCAAATGTGTCTCTACAACACCAAACATAAAGAGTACAAAAAAAAAGTATTATGGGAGAGAATTGTGAATACGCTGGAAATAGATGGTAAGTTCAAATTAGTACAAAAATTAGAAAATTTCAATTGTTAAAGTATGTAACAATTTTTTCTCGAATGTTTATTGCACTTTTGGATGATCTTGCGTTAGTACGTCTGCGTGCAGCAGTTCTGCGTGACGTGATGCGTGCGTGCGTGACGTGTGCTGCACCGGTCTTGGCCGGTGTGACAGTGCTCGCACGCGCGTATGCACGTCACGCCACGCGTCACGTCACGCCACGCATCCGGTGTGACCCGACCTTTAGTCACTTGGTAAACTGACGTCATTATTTATTGAAACACTCTGGGAAACATTTACTCGTCTCATACAGTTCATTAAATAAACATGATGACTTTCCTCTCGCCAGAAAATGTCTTTACTTAAATATTCGTGTATCGTAAATACTCTTAGGGATAATAGTGTGAGGTCGAGGCCTTTTCTATTTCCTATGGGACCGTTTAGATACCGTTCCATGTCTGAAGCATTTATTGATAAATAAATATTCACAGTTTGAAGCTAAATTTTGAGTCAAGCCCGCTACTTTATTCTCAGGCTACTGCAACTCCTGAGCTTCCTCGTTGGCCTAGTGGTCCTAAGCGCAACTGCTAAGCTAGAAGTCTTGGATTCGTTTCCCAGGTTAAGCAGAAAGTGTTATTGAGTTTTTCTATTAAATCTTCAGTAGCAGCTCGGTGTTAGGATTTGTGCCCAGTAAATGGCAAGAGGGTGTATATTGGTACATCTCTGCCTAACCCATTCGGAGGATACAGGCGTGATGGTATATGTGCAACTCCTGGAAGCCAGTATCAACAGTAGTAACAACTCACATAGTACCACAGCTTTACGTGCTTTCCGAGACACGGGGGTGTCAAACCATCAACTTCCAAACTCCGGGCTGCTACTGAAAAATTCCAAATGGAAAATCTCACTAACTCTTAGCCCGACCTGGGAATTTAACCCAGGTTTAATCGCGCTTGCGGTCACGTTGCGTCTAGCGGGAGAAGCAAAGACAATGTAGTATCGAGGAAATAAAATCCAGTTGACCGACGAAGTGTTTTACACAACATTGTAAGGCTCATTTTACTCAATCGCAGCAATTTTCGCAATATCCACTGTTAGTGCAACAATGTTGCTTTCTATCAAGTGTAAGTAATTCACGGTGAAGGAGCAATATTTTCCGGCTGTAAACCCTAGTAATATTATAAACTAGCTTACGCCCACACTTTGTCCGCGTGAACGTCGATTATCGGTTATATTAACCCTATTATTTTTTCTGGAATAAAAATACCTTAAGTTACTCCTTACAACATCAGCTGTCTCACAGTGAAAATCCCGTCAAAATCTGTCTAGCTGTTTAGGAAATTAACCGTAACAAACAGGTAGGTAGGCAGACAGTCAGAAATGTAAAAAAAAATAATCGTATAAGTACTGAGTAAACATTAATTTATAGGATAGTTCCTTTTTATTTCGGCAGTGTATCCGTGGGATATTTTATTACCTCCACGTAAATAAAGCCGCTTACGAAATAATATCATATTAGTTTTTGAACATAGATTGGTTTATGGTACACTTATCTTCCATGCAAACGAAGTCGCGGGCTGAAGCTAGTACTGTATAATTTGTATTGCCATACCAATTAGTCACTAATAAATCTGACCTTATAATTCTTTCGCGGTCACACACAATTCGAATTATCACATTTCCCTTGAACATCAATTGTGACCGCTTCCACTGGTTTTCCCATTGTTGTCACTTGCTAATATTGTATTTCAGTATCAGAAATAAAAAACATTTCCATTAATTATTCAATACTCTTTTATCGGCTGCCGGGAGGGGACGCACTAGAAAAATCTACCCTGACCTTATTGATGAGGTTCTTCAGAAAATCCAGGTGCGCAGTACTCGTAACCGGCGTGCTTGTATGACCAGATGTATGAATGTAGACGAAGCGAAAGGAGTTTGTAAAGATCGTAGCAGGTGGCGTCCTGTAGATTCTGTCTACCCCCATGAGAAAAAGGCGTGAGTTTATGTATATTGTATGTATGTACTCTTTTAGGTTTTTTTTTGCATTTAGGAACTAAAATAACAACTGTTTAATTCGTAGCTGGTGAAATTAGAGGTCAGTATACAGTCCGCGTCGGCGCATGGACCGAGCGCAGATTTCATCCATATCCGTTAAGCCGTTTAAGCCATCCATCCATCCTCACAAACTTTTGCACTTATCATATTAGTGGGATTACGTCCAAGCTAAAGTATAAATATGGACCCTGTTAGACACAGCAACGCGAACGAAGTCGCGGGTAAATGCTGATGTGCATACACCTAAGTATAGCATACCTTTTAAACAGGAACACAATAACGCTGTGTGGCAACAGAAACAGCACGTCGATTCTCTAAAATGCAAACTCGAAAACGAGTCTCACTAAAGTGATCGCGCTCACTTCGATAACGAACCAACTTGTCATTGGTTTAGTATTAGTTCGCCGTGGTGACGTCACCGGCGTGATCGTGTTTAACAGAATACCATTTTGTAATCTTACTGTGGATTCAGCTTTCGAATTACGAAGTGAGGCTTAGAGAATCACACTGCTGGTATGGCTTCTATGCTTTTCCGACAAGCTCCTTCACAAAGAGCTCTAATATTATGCTTCCTTATGTACGAGCATTACAATGTTTCTTCCCGTTATCTTCAGCATATTTATGCTGGATTTGTAAGCTTGCATACTCGTGCATGTAACACGCTGTATCGCTTATTATAATATTTCAGGCGAACGGAGCTCGTCGTACATAAATGTTTGCGTAGCTACCGACAGCGTCTTCTCCCGCACAAGTTAACAACAACGATTACTAGATGTTCGGTTAGATGAAAATCTTGGGAGGTTTTGGCTCAGGAATGTACAATACATAAATATATTGTATAGCTTTTATAGCTACTGGTTCAAGAAGAAAGAAGACGGAGGAAATTTGTCTTCTTATATCTACCGTATTACGCGAATGTATTTCAAACTCATGATTACAATATTACAATATCGATTCTAGAGGTCATGTGTTCGATTCTCAGTTCGAGCAAATTGTTATTAGGTTTCCTATGAAAAACCCAATAACAATTTGGGTTTTTCTGTGAATTCTCAGTAGCAGCTCGGAGTTAGAAATGATGCCCGATTAATAGCAATAAGCTCGCAACGTGACAATAGGACTTAAAAATATACCGGCGAACTGTGGATGTATATTCGTTACTCTGCCTTACCCTTCGGGGAACAAAAGCGTGATGATATTTTATATTAAAACGGCTTAAAATTTCTTCTCTAGGAGATTCAGGGTCATGTATTGAATCCATGTTAACAGTTTTTGATT
The DNA here is from genome assembly GCA_932526535.1 of Caradrina clavipalpis. NCBI lineage: Eukaryota > Metazoa > Arthropoda > Insecta > Lepidoptera > Noctuidae > Caradrina > Caradrina clavipalpis. The sequence continues at coordinate 3,661,987 of OW052096.1, forward strand.
ATGGTATCCCTTCTACCCAATATTTTAGTTTCTGTAGACGTTTAAGCTAATCAGGTGGAAATATCAAGGATTATTATCCTAGTGTCTCATCCAAATAGAGCGTCTATAAGCTGAAACCGTATGAATCGATTAATACCAATTTGCGATAGTCCTTCATCAATATTATGATCTAATTTGCATGCAACTAATACGCCGTAGTGGACGTGCCACAACAAACCCGCTTAACACAAACTGGCTTCGATGTTTGAATTCATAATTGGATGTAGTTCTGCCAAAATGAGCCAACCCACAAAGCTACAAATATTATAAATGCGAAAGTTTGGGAGGATGGATGATGTATGCGTTTTTGTTACTCAATCACGCGAGAACGGTTGAAATGATCTAGATGAAATTTGGCACAAAAATTGTTTATCCTGAAAAAATGTACAGTTCCAATATATTAAGGCGCGTGGCCATGCAAAACGCAGCGGCAGCCGTTTTTAGGGCAGTTTTTAGGAGCCCACTTCTCTATATCAAATAGAAATACCAACTAATAAAAAATACGTTAAATTTCTACACATTCTTGACTCGAAAATGGTAGATTTATTTTTAACTTTTTAGTAACATAATGCTTAATTAGGGTCATAACGAAACTACAGAAATGAGAAATAATAATTTTTGACATGCATCTCCTCGTAAAGTGAACATTATTTTGATTTGCGACTTAAACTAATAATTAGGCAATTTAATAAAGAACATTATGCTAGTTTTATTTTTTTCAAAACACGAAAATTTGATTTTATATAGATTTTACTCTAAAATCTGAGCGTATTTTCTACGTATCTCTTGCGCCGCGTTAGTGTGCCGCCAAAGGAAAAAATGCTCAAGGTTATTTGGTCAGGGTAGCGCCTTAACGCGGCCGAAGACGCGGACAGAAGCTAGTCTCTGAAAATATATATACCATCACGCCTGTATTCCCCGAAGGGTTAGGCAGAGGTGTACCAATGTAGACCCACAGTTCGCCGGTGTATTTAGGTCTCATGTAATAGGGGGCGAGCCTATTGCCATTAACCGGTCACAAATCCAAACTCCGAGCTGCTACTGAGAATTCCATAGAAAAACCCATTAACACTTTTTGCTCGACCTCGGAATCGAACCCAGGACCTCTAACGTACCAGGCGTGCTTAGGACCACTAGGCCAACGAGGCAGTCACAGAATCAGAATCATCAGAATCTCTGAATATTTAAATTATTTATTTCTAAAAGTATGCCAAATGTGTTGTATTTATATTAAGCAAAAACTAGTACACTTTTGCTGAATTCTGTATAGGTAAAAAGTACCTTTTACTAGAAATATATTCCAGGAAAGATATTTGTTATTCCAGACTATAATCTATCTGTAATTCTCTATGCCTTTCATCCAGATCTGTTCAGCTGGTCTGCCGTGATTGCCATCCATCCAAACTTTCGCTTTATAATAGTAGTAAGATAAATGTAAAAATATATAGGCAACAAAGTTGCAAATAAAAAAACTTTATTTTTGTCAAAGTCCTAAGAGAGAGAAAGAGTCACAGAAAACGATTTCAGCTTATAAATTGAGTGGTATTTTTTTATCTTTTTTTATCATTACTTTCTGCACAGAATCGTCCCTTCACGTTTTTGCTTTCCAGAAATTATTAAATAAAAATTTTCTTTATCAAAGCAAAGCCATAAAAGTTACTTCGTTTGCAAAGGGTGCTCAAGATCATAGTTTCTTTAAAATATGTAATTATCATATTTAAATTAACTTGTAAACTTCATTTATTTATTTATTTATTTATTTAAACTTTATGCAACAAAAGTACAAAGGCGGACTTAATGCCTTAGGCATTCTCTACCAGTCAACCAAAGGTGGTGAAGAGATATCATGGCAGGTGCAAATTAATGTTAAAAATTAAAACAACATTTGATACATACTTTAAACACAAAAAAAGAACTCAATGCAAACTAATTGTACACAAGTACAAAACAACTAAAATTATCCAAACGAATATATAATATATATATATTTACATATATAAAACATACCAATATACCTACATACACACATACATACCTATATATACATATATAAAACACATATCTTATGATAACAGTAGAGAGGAGGAGTATGAGACAACTCTTACTATTGGTTCTGAAAATAACTCCGCAATTTCTGCTTGAAAGCATACCGACTCGTGGCTGTCCTGATATCGGGAGGGAGTGCATTCCAAAGAAGAATAGCCTGAATATGAAAGGAAGAATGAATGAAATCAGAAGTATGAGAGGGACAGTTAAGCAGAAGATTATTAGAGGAACGCAGACTCTTAGCATGAGTAGAACAAAGATATCGAAAATGCGAAATAAGATAAGAAGGAGGAGAAGGAGAATTAAGAAGGGAGAAAAGCGTGGTTAACGCACGTAAATTCCTTCTCTGGCGAATGGGCAACCACCCAAGCTCCGCCCTGAAGCTTGATACGTGGTCATATTTCCGTAAATTGTAAATGTACCGAATACAATTATTTAGAACTCTGTCCAACTTATCCAACAACACTGCATTTAAGTCAAAGTAGCACACATCACCATAGTCAACTATAGGAAAGATTAAAGTCTGCACAAGCATTGTTTTGGTCTTTGCAGGCAAAAAGTTCCTCAGGCGATATAAGGAACGCAAAGTTCCATTGGCTCTCCGACAAACATTGGAAACCTGACTTTGCCAGCTTAGCGTTGAATCAAGATATAAACCGAGATCCTTCACACAGGGGCTAACTGGGATGACAATATTATTTAAAACTATAGGAGGAAGGGATAAAACCGCCACTCTGTTCATCATACGTGAACTACCTACAACAATAGCTTGGCATTTTGTGGGGTTTACAGACACCCCAAATCTGCCAGACCAATTGTTGACGGCATCCAGATCCCGGTTTATATCCTGAATCGCCACAGACAAGTTATCTACCTCGGTTGCAGTATACAGCTGGAGGTCGTCAGCATACAAATGATACGCACACTGAAGAAAAGGCGTAATAAAATTAATAAAAATAGAAAACAATAAAGGAGAAAGAATGCCGCCTTGAGGAACGCCAGCACCTAGATCACGCCAACTTGAAGAATTCTCATCAACGCGGACCGACTGCTGACGTCCCCGAAGATAGGAAGAGAACCATTCCAGCGCCTCAGATGAAACTTTAAGATGCGTGAGCATAGGAAGGAGAATATCGTGACTGACAGCATTAAAGGCGTTGGAGAAGTCAATTAACACCATAACAGTAACCTTGGTATTCTCCATCGCATCCCTAACGTCACCAGTCACTTTAAGAAGGGCAGATGTTGTACTGTGCCCCGGCCTGAATCCAGATTGGAAAGAGCTCACGAGGTTGTTCCGGTGAACATACCCCGAAAACTGCTTATGAACACAGGCCTCAAGCACTTTGGATAGAAACGGAAGAATGGAAATGGGTCGGAAATGACTAGGAAGGCACGGATTTGAAATTTTAGGGAGAGGACGGACATAAGCTTTACGCCACAAGGAAGGAAATACCCCAGAATCCAAAGAAAAATTAATAATATATGTAATGGGAGGAAGTAGGAAGTCGAGGACAGAAGTGATCATAAAACGACTAATGTCATCGCAACCCACAGCCTTGGATTTGATGGAGAGGATAATCTTTTTAATTTCATCTTCGGAAGCTGGAGAAAACTTAAAAGGATCAACATCTGGTCTTGCTAAGCCTGCAATGAAATCAACCGTCTGAGACATCATTTGGGGATCCAAATGACAGGTGGTAGTGAAATGACGGTTGATATCATCTAAGGCAATAGTCTTTGGAAAATCAACATGACGCTGTTTGCCGATACCCAGCGTACCAAGGAACTTCCAGATATCCGCAGGAGAAGAAGACGTTATATTTTCTAGAATATGGCGGCGTTTAGCGTTGCGTATCATTTGATTACATAGATTCCTCGCTGCCTTGTATGAAGCCCAGTATTCTTCAAGCCGATCTTTTTTATACTTGCGAAAAGCCCGATCCCTTCGCCTCATCGCCATTCGAACTCCACTCGTCATCCAAGGTGCAGGCGGACGCTTAAGTTTGACCTTCTTGATTGGAGCGTGGGTGTCATAGAGCGCAACGACAGTCCGATTAAAAACACACAATTTGTCATCAACAGTCGTTGCCTCCATAAGTGGCTCCCACTTAAGTTCCGAGGCATCCTGGCGTAGCTTGTCTATATCCATGCGCGCAAAACAACGCATGTGCAGCACTTTAGGGAGTGGCTTGGGAGGTTTTAGGATATATGAGAGGTAGATGAGGTCGTGATGGGAAAAGCCAGGAGCAGGACACTGACCATGAGAGGAAACAAAAGAAGGAGTGGAAGTAAGGATTAGGTCGAGCCAAGTGTCATTACCTGATACATTACAATGAGTGGGCTGTAAAGGAAGGACATGGAGACTGACGGATTCAATGATGTGGAGGAGTTTACGGGAACGAGGGGAAAGGTGGGAAAGGTCAGTATTAAAATCGCCCATGATGATACAATGTGCATACTCCGACCCTACAGATTCTAGAGCCAATTCAAGGTTGGCAAAATAGTCAACGGCAGGCGGACAATAGACTACACCCAAGAGTGCTTTAACACCTTTGAAATAAACTTCAAGAAAAAGATACTCAGCGCTGGCACTGTAGTTAGAAGGGGAGGAGGCAAGGACTTTATAAGGGAAATCACAACGAATGTAAATAGCCACACCACCCCCTCCCTTTCCAATCCTATCATTGCGGACAAGAATGAAACCAGGAAGAAGGTAGGTTGTAGAAAGGAGATGAGGTTTGAACCAACTCTCAGATATCAGAACAGCATGTACATTGGCACCAGAAAAGGTGTCAAACAGGTCATTGTAGTGACTTGGCACACTTTGAGCGTTGATGTGACACACATTAAACAAGTGCCCTTTGTGATTGGTAAATACTTGACGCACAAAGTCACCCGAAGTGTCAGGCAAAGAGTCAAAACTTGCGTTAGCGGATGAATCAACAGAACCAATAGCAGAGCAAAACGAATCATCATCAGATATCATAATAATATATAATAATATGTATATCAAATACTATATTTATAAATAAAATAAAATAAATATATAAGCTATGTATATAAAAAAAAAAAATATTACTAAACTAAGTAGTACAGTCAAAACCATTAAACTTGAAATAATAATTTTAATAATTTATTCATTATGTTTTCTATTTTTAAACTTTTTTTTTTTATATTAATATTTTATAATGTTATTTATATGTAAATGTATTAAAAAGGAGATAATTAAATTGAATAATTAAGAATTAGAAGTTAAGAAATTAAGAAGAAACTACAAAGTAACGAGCTTCTTCGTCGCAAATATCTTTTATATCTTTTATAATAAGGCTAAATCTAATTAATTTGATAGCAGCTACCAAGCTATCTATCTCTTTTCAGAACATCACGGTCTCACTAACCTTTAACCCATTTCATCAAAGTATCAACAGAAGAGGTTATTCCGCGCTATCCCCTACCCACTACCTCCACCCCCGTATTGTTTACGCTACCTATAAAAAGATACAATTTTCCTCCGACACCACTTTATCCAACCAAGTGTTATGTAAAGGAAAAGCCTCAGGAAAAGATAAATTCGACGTATCCGATTGTGTGAAGCTTACACGTTAGACTACAACAATTTAGGTATTAAGAACCTTACGTTTAAGAGTTTTAGGTTTAGTTTACATTGGAAGAAATGGACCAAATATAGGGTCAAGAACGATTGTCACCAACGGAATGTATTATGTTTAAAAGGTTTTAATAACAATGCGTTTTGTAGTGATGTCGGGATCAAAGGTATTTGGGGCAATATTTGTGTCATATCTATTGAGAAAGATATACTGGGGCAGGCTTATTGAAACGAAATTGTCATTTATAAATTTGGTTTTACGTATAGCTCTTGAGTTGCCAAGTATCTACTTAGTATATCTATGCTTAATACTTAGGTATTAATAAGGTATGCCGTACGCCGTACGTGGATCATGAGACGTTCCTTTTCACAAAAGTTACACTGCCACACTGTCACACACCCATAACACGCGGTTTGCCGACCCTTAAAAAAACCAATTCAGTCCCATTTTGAAGAACCCCCAAAGCACGTGACAAATACCTCCTCTTTAAAAATTTCACTCAAACAACTTTAGTTTTTAACTCGTTCCCATTTTAACTATGTCTAAAATATACACATGTAAGTAAAATTTTGGGTTCAAAAGGTTACTTCATTTTTCGATCTTTGAATTCATCATCTGCTTAGCTTTTTCCCAACTGTGTTGGGGTCGGCTTCCAGTCTAGCCGTATGCAGCTGAATACCAGTGTTTAACATGGAGCGACTGCCTATCTGACCTCCACAATCCACAACCCAGTAACTTGGCAACACGATACCTCTTGGTTAGACTAGTTGTCAGATTTCTTGGCTTCTGACTATCGGTAACGACTGTCAAAGATGAAAGCCGGTTTTTCGGATTTTTCGATCTTTGAATTACAACGTTTCATTTGAAGTTTCCTGATCAACACTTCAATTTACATAAATACCTGCCTCAGTTCAAATCTTAGACGTGACTTGTGAACTAATTTCTTTTTATGCTACCAGATACCTGTTCCATTCACGCCGAGTCGCCCCATCAAACCGGGTAATGAAACAGAAAGTAAATAAATTTTCTCTATTCTTCGGTGAACGGCAAAGTTATTTTTTTTTTCTTGAAAAATGTTAAAATTATTCATTTTTCTGAGCTAAGTTGCGTTAGTAATGGCTTCACTAAAGGTGTGTCATGGATTTGGTTGTGAACTACCATGTTTGTTCTTAATGGTTGAAAAGAACTGCCTATGTAATATGGTTTAATTTTGGTGTAAGATGCAGTACCTTAGCTAATCAGATAAAATCTAAGTATACTAATATAATGAAGCGGAAAAAAAATTGTAGGTAACAAAATTTTTTAGTCATATGACAGCCAGATTCATATGGAAAATTTTTGGCTATATAATATCGCTCTACGACACACGGGAGCCGAGCAGTAACCAAAGACGTAACATTTTGATCTAAATTTTCAACTATACTGAAATTAAACTATGTGCAGGCGACGGAAGCATGCATTAACTTAATTTATTAACATGCAATGCACGTGCAAACGAGAGGCTTACGATTATAGATTTTCCTGTTGTTCGCGATGCTTTTTATGCATCGCACCTATGTTGACATTTCATCAAATTGGACAGAACAAAATTATGATTTACTATCGACTTCATCTGCGTCAAATTTGATATATTATTATCCCTCGGGAACCGTACATTTTTCCGGGATGAAAAGTATGCTATGTGTACATACAACAATATAATTATGTCAGTGCAAATTTCATTCAGATCCGTTCAGCCGTTTAAGCGTGAAAGAGCATTGATAATATTGGTAGGATGGCTGTTGACATTTAACAGTTAGTGCAGCCAATTAGTTAATTTATTTTTAACTAGCTTTTGCCCGCGACTTCGTCCGCGTGGATTAATAGTTCCCGTTCCCGGGGGATTTTCGGGATAAAAACTATCCTATGTCCTTTCTCAGGTCCCAGACTATATCTGTACCAAATTTCATTGAAATCGGTTTAGTGGTTTAGGCGTGAAGAAGAGACAGACAGACAGAGTTACTTTCGCATTTATAATATTAGTAAGGATTATTTCCTCGCAGCTTCTGACAATCTTCTTCATTCTTATGATCATCGCTCATATTAATAGCACTTACTCTTCGAATTATTATCTTTTTTTTACGTCTTTGGTTGGCAACAAGCAGAGATGGCCCACCTGATGTTAAGTGGTCACCGCTACCGCTAGACATCTGTAATAACAGAGACCTATTTGATTGGCTTTGGCTTTTTTGAGCATTTTTATAATTAGTCCTATTTCTTTGCTAGCGTCTGACACAAAGTCAGGTTCCGTAAATTCATAAAAAATAAGCCACATCACACTAAAACGTATTAAAGAAAATATTTGCTAACCTTTTGCGCCAGTACCGCGTGCAAAAGTAATTAGTTTACTTCTAAAAGTACTTAATGAAGGCTCTTTTACGAAAATTGTATGTAAACTCTTACAAAGAGGCACGAAGGTCAAAACAGCTTCATAATGAACGCGTAAGGTAAGGTTACACTCAAAATGTTTGGACTCGTGTAATATAAAAATAACATTACTAACTAAACCAAGGAATGAGAAGTCAACGTTCAAAATTATTAGGAAAAGTGAAGTACTTATTACCCTATTACATGGGACCTAAAAAAAAACATACCGGCGAACTGTGGGTGTACATTGATACACCTCTGCCTAACCCTTCGGGGAAAACAGGCGTAATGGTATGAATGAAGTACTTATTTATTTTTATTTTATTTTAGGAAGGCTTACAGACTAATAACATTATAATAACAATAACATATAACTAAGTTGCTAATAACAATAACAAGCCTCCACAGATAATTACAACATAAAGATGAGTTACAGTATAAGGTATGTTATTCCTCAATATTGTTAATTTTCGTTAATCCAGAACAAAAAACGGATTGGATATGGATTTTTGTTTGATCGGCAAACGGTACATAATAAAGCAAATTCCCATAACATCGCCGTTAACTAAGTAACATTATGCAAATATTATTGCTGGGACTCGAGTTTTATTTCTGGTACCTATGGGAAATCGGAGCGTATGTGTAAAAAGTCACATTGCAAAGCCGTTGACTACGCATACTGCCCATTAAACTAAAACTCCTATACTGTTGAGAATGTCATAGAAAACTCAGTAACACTGCTCGACCTGGTATTCGAACCCAAGACCACTAGCGTAGCAGTCGCGTTTGGGACCACTAGGCTTACGAGGCAGTCAATGAATGGTAATGGGAAAGAACATGACCCTTTTTTTTTTTTTTTTTTTTTTTTTAAAGATGGTAAAATCATCAAATGACCCCTCCCGTCCTGGGCGGGGCGGGAGGGAGTGTCAGACTTTTACTGACTAAAAACCATCTATGTTCCTTCATGTGCCCTTTGCGTTCCGGGGGCGCGGTATTTCTTTCGAACAACCCGCAGCCCCGGCAGGCATTTGGCCCTTAGTGGCCCCTTCCGATGGCTGACACCTCTGTGCGCGGAACATGGACGCGCCGTCGGCACGGTCTGTCGTTAGTTAATAACGTGCGGACGGTGAGCTACCCATTGCTCACCGTCCACAGACCGTGCCTACGGTATCCGCCTGCGGGAGGCGCAATGGTGCCGTTATTGGCAATCCATTGCGCCGGCGGACGCGGTGTCAGCGGCGGCCGCAGGAGCGGCGGCGGCGGTGGCCGCGGGTGCGGCGGCGGCGGCGGCAGCGGTGCGGGGCCTTACCCCGGCCCTGGCGGGCACGGCGCAGGCCTTACCCCCAGCCCGGTGATCGGCCGGCCTGTTAGCCCCCGCACATGCATCGCAGTGCGGCGGGGCATCACAAGCCGCGGCCTTGTGACCGGGCTGACCGCAGCGGAAACATAGGGCGCTGCGGTCGACCTCCGAGGCGCACCGACATGCCACGTGCTTCCCCACGTGGCAACGGTAGCACCTCAGGGGCCTGGGCTCGAGCAGGCGAACCCGCGCCGACACCCAGCCCACCAGTAAGCGGCCCCCCCCAACAATGGCTTTAGCCGCCGTCACTGGGCAGCTGACCATAATGGTCTGCATGCCCGTGCGCTCTGGGCGGATGGTGCCTGCCCTGACCTCTTCGGCACGGCATCCACCCGCCCTGGTGACGGCGGCCACCACCTCCTCCGCGGAAACGGAGTCGTCCAGACCCATGATGCGCAGATCTGCGCATCTGGCGGGCCTGGACACCCGCACCTCGTCCGCGTTTAGGGACGCTCTAAGCTTCTCAGCTAGAGCGTCCGCGGACGGGCCGCTGGTGGCGCCGGGGATCTCCAGCATTCGGGCCCCAGTTGCGGTGACCCTTAGCTGGAGGCCGGTTATCCCCAACTCGCCAAGGTTGATGGCCGCCTTGGCCCTGGTGAGCACCTGCGCATATGTCACGCCCCGCTTTTCCGCCTCCGGCTGTAGCGTGACCACTACAGCCGCGGATTTCGGGGCGCGAAGCCTGGCCGCGGCTTTGCGCTCACCACGTCGCCGCCGCTCCTCCGCCCGTCTGGTGGCCGCTCTGGCCGATCTGGCCGCCCTGCGCCCCCTCTCTCTTGCCCCGGCCACCTGCCATTCGGCTTCCGCGGCCGGAGGGTTGGAGCTAGGGGGCGGAGGGGGTGGAGGCGGCTGGGATGCCGCCTTGCCCCTCCTCGTTGGCGCATTTTGCGCCGGCACCGGCCTTGCCGGGGCCGGTTTCGCAGGGGTCTGCCCCGCCCTGCTGGGGGGCTGGCTACCCGGCCTCGGCGCAGACGCGGCGGCCGCATAAGAGGCCCGCCTGTCGCCCGCGGTCGTCCCGCTCGCCGCCAGTGGGGGACGCAACACGATGCCCTCCAGGACGGAAAACCGTGCCTGGAAGGCCGCCAGCTCCAGCTGGACCAGGTTCAGCACCTGGTCATCCACTGGCTCGACTGGCTCGGCTCTCCGGCTCCCCGCCTTGGGCGCCTGGCGGGAGCCGGTCCCGCGGAGCTCGGCCAGGTCCACCTGGAGCCTCCTGTTCTCTGCCACCAGGAGCTCCATGGTGGCCGACAGGCGGCCCACCTCCGCCCGAAGCTGCGGGACCTCCCCCGCAAAGCTGGCCTCCGCAGCCGCCGCAATGGTGGCCGAAGCCTCGTCCATTGCCCGAGACTTCGACCCCTTCATCTTTTTGCGGGCGACGCTCGCCACCGCCTCCCGCACAACCTCCATGAACCTGGCCTTACGCTCCTCGGAGCCGCCAGGTTCACCCACCACCACGCGCGGTGTGTCCGGCTGGACCACACCGTCGCCGCCAGTCTCACTTAGGGAGGGGGAGGGAGACTGCCCTTCAGCGACAAACGTCGCCGGTCCCCTCCGGGCAGCAACCCTCCCTGGGCCTCGCTCCTGGGCCCCACCGCGTCTGCTGGTGGGGATCTTTCTAGCCGAGGCCAGCTCTTCTTCGGAGGACACCCGATCCTCCGGTCTGGGCCGCTTCCTGAGAAGCTTTTCCAGCCCATCTAGCTCATGGTGGGAGCCGAAAGGGCTCACAGTCACCATGCTGGATGCCGAGTCGGACTCCGACCCGGCATCCCCCTTCCCTCCTTCTGCATCATTTTGTTTAAGTTTAAGGTATTCCATTTTTAATCCCACGAGTACTAAAGATATCCAACCATCCAACCAATAGCAAGTGGTTCGCACTAGCGACTGATGTCCCATAGGGACGCCCGTCAGCCATACATCCCGTCACGGTGCGCCGCCGCTTGGGATTCGGGGTGACTTTTTATAGAGGGTTTCTACCTCGCGGTCCGGGCGGTTAAGCCAAGACCCTCGGTGCCAATCGAAGCCGCGAGACATGACCACGACACTCCGATATGGGGTTACGATGTACGACGGTGACAGAGAAGGACCTCTGTCTGCTCGGTGGCAGGGTGAGTGCACGCCGAGCCCGTCCTCACTCCTCCGCTGTGCCCTCTGCTGATCAGAGGGACACGCGGAGAAACGCCCTTGGTCCGTCCTCGGACCCCGCCCGTCAGAATATTGGCCACGAGCAGTGACATTCCCCAGAGAATAGGAATCTCTTCCCATTCCTCAGGGAAGATCACTACCCGCGCCCAGGGTGCACCGGCCAGCCAGCTGCCGTTCCCTCAAGACGTGTCCGGAGGGACAAGCAACCGACGGCACGCTTGGAGGTTTTCTGACCAGCACCCCAAGAACATGACCCTAGCTTTTGGCTTCGTTAAGTGTCGTTTTAACCCCCGACGCAAAAAGACGCATGTTAGACGCGTAAAGCCGTTGGTCCCGGCTGTCATTCGTAGATCTTTGACAGTCGTGACGGATAGTCAGAAACCAAGAAGTCTGACAACCAGTCTAACCAAGAGGTATCGTGTTGCCCAGTTACTGGGTTGTGGAGGTCAGATAGGCAGTCGCTCCATGTAAAACACTGGTATTCAGCTGCATCCGGTTAGACTGGAAGCTGACCCCAACGCAGTTGGGAAAAAGGCTAGACAGATGATGATGACAATAAGACGCATGTTATAAATTTTACGTATCGGCCTGTGGCACCGTTGTTCCTAAAAGAATGGACCTATTTTGATGCGGTTCTTTTGACATCCTTTATTTTGTTTGTGATTATGGTATGTGTATATTTAGTAGCGCTATGTAGGTATAATTGATGCACGAAATGTCGTTTTGCGACAGAACTGTGAATGAGAGCATTAACTACTAATTGAATCATTAAGTACTTAACTTCGCGGTTTCCATTTGCCTGTAATTATTTTGTTTACAGGTCTGATGTCAATTGATTGCACGAAACATTTTGCGGTTTTAGACTGGAGTTGTTTGTCTGCCTAGAATGAACGCACAGAGTATCCGTAACTTAAATGATATAGATTTTCTAATTGGAAATACCAGTTTTACATATTGTAAATTGTATTGTAAACGTATTCTATTGTATGTGTTTGTATTATATTTTTTTATATCAATAGGTTAAATAAAGCTATGCGAATCCCGCACCCGGCCATGGGTATGCCCCTCCGTCATCCCCAAGACGGGGATGTCAATGAGGATCTCCACCGCGCATAAAAAAAATGTATAATAAAGCTAAAAAGTTTTCTTAACGTAGGTACCTAATAATCTCTAAAATTACCACTCGGATTGGAAAAATAATTTCTATATAATAGCCAGATGTCTAAGGAATACTATAGGCTATACGCTACGAGTCACGGGAGCGGTTAGTTTTAAATAAATATAGGTTTACGTCTTAGGTACATAGTACATATAATATATAAGAAATACAATATAAAATATACATAACCTGACTCCTGACAATTTGAGCTCTGTTGACAAATTCTGCTCATTACAGTCTCATCTCTATTCCTAATGTTGACGAGTCAAATTGGAGTGAAACATCAACAAAGTTAGCAGTTTCTTTTCGACACACTCATCAACACAAACAACTTTGTTTGCATCACTAACTACTCACATTGAATTGTTAAATTACTTGACAAGTTGCTGTTACATAAGTAATTTTGTTTAAAATAGGGCACAGTTTTTGCAAGCTAATAAAGTTCTTCCTAAGTTTGTATGTTTATAAAAATATTTCACAGACAAACTCTGCGTTATTTCCAAGTAAAATACTTACTTGGAAATAACGCAGAGTTAGTCTGTGAAATATTTTTATTTTGCCATCCGTCCGGAATTCCCTGGATTGGTTCTAGTTTAGAGGCCAGCCGGAGTCGTCCGGAGTAGTTTTAAAAAAATGTCCGGATGAAAATGTAAAAGATGTTTTCATTTTTATTTTAATACATATATTTTTCTTTGGAGTCCGAGAAAATCTCTCAATTTCTCCCAAATGTCCGGGGTTCTGAAAGTTTTCGTCCGGCGATAGTAATTTAGGTGATAGTAGCCCTATTCCCAAGCAACATAAGATACATTTTTAAGTAAACTGCACGGTTCCTGTGTCCAGTCTCGCATGTGTAGTGATGAAATGAAAACACTCAGTGTGTCGGGTACTTGCTATCCAGACCTTTGTTTTTATTTCATTCCTTGTGCTCCCTTTCTCAGTAGCAATCTATCTTTAGCTCAGAGGTTACTTGTGTTCCACGCGCGCCTCAAAGAGATGTCAGCAAACTTGGAAGGGGCCACTGAGGGCCGATACCTGCCGGGGCTGCGGGTTATTTGAAAGAGATACCGCGCTCCCGGAACGCAAAGGGCACATGAAGGAACATAGACGGGTTTTAGTCAGTAAAAGTCTGACACTCCCTCCCGCCCCGCCAAGGGCGGGGGAAGCTATTTGATGTCTATAAAAAAAAAGAGGTTACTTGTGAAACCTACTTTTTTTAGGATGAGAAATCATCATTAACTTCTTTCGCTCTGAGCGAAAAAGAAGGGAGTGTCAGACTCTTACCGACTAAAACCCATCCGTGTTCCTCCTAATGCCCTTTGCTTACCAGGGCCGCCGTGACTCTCACGAACAAATTCTGTAACCCTGGTATGTGACACCTTCCTAATGTTACGATTGGCGCAGTGGCTAAACTATTGGCTGCTGAACTGTGTGGCGCGAGTTCAATTCCCGCAAAGAACAAGTTTTTATATGCCCTGCAGGTATTTGTTCTGGGTCTAGTTGTTTGTGTATGTGAGTTTATGTGTTTGTAAACGCACCCACGACAAAGAAGAAATTGCTCGTGTGGAGCAAGGCATAATTCGTTTTTATATATTCATATTTGTTAATTTACGCGTGGCACACCACGAACACCACCTCACATGACCTGGCTATATACTTTGTCTAGTATAAAGTTAACAAGCACCCGGAACAGGCACGGTATTTATAAATAATCAAATCAATATGTTTAGATATAAAGCTTAAAATAAGCTATTTGTTACTTAAGATCTAAATCGCTTTGAAGAAGTAAGCAAAAAAGTGTGGTAAAATTATTTCGCTTGTTATCCTGTTACTAGAAAGATACAAGTTCGCCTGGCATCATTCCAGATCTGTTCTAAGCTGAAAATATGAGCAAACTTCAACGTTTTATCCAATTCAAAGTTCGATTTCAGTAGAAACTTCAGCAATGCCGATAGTTCTGTTATTATCCAATTTCCTGAGACAAAGAGACTCAAATAGAAAGAGAATGCAAGAAACCATTTCATTTCCTTTAATGGAAATCTCACGATATTTAGCAAGGGTGCAACGTGCAACTATCAACTCTCTCAGCATTCATCGCGAAAGTTCAAAATCACAAAGTCAAAAAACGTTTATTGCGAAGTAAATGTAAAACTTAAAAGCATTTTACAATCATTGCACTTCGCCTGCCCTCATCATACTTAATAAGCATGCAATAAACATTGTTATTAATTAATTTCTTTTTTTGGAACTTATTCAGAATTTTAATGTTCCATTGTTTAATAATTACTGCCTTAAAATAAAATTTAAAAAAAGGTGACTATGGTGACGTGTGCTACTTTGACTTAAATGCAGTGTTGTTGGATAAGCTGGACAGGGTTCTAAATAATTGTATTCGGTACATTTACAATTTACGGAAATATGACCACGTGTCAAGCTTCAGGGCGGAGCTTAAGTGGCTGCCCATTCGCCAGAGAAGAAGTTTACGTGCGTTAACCACGCTTTTCTCTCTTCTTAATTCTCCTTCTTCTCCTTCTTATCTTATTTCTCATTTTCAATATCTTTGTTCTACTCATGCTAAGAGTCTGCGTTCCTCTAATAATCTTCTGCTTAACTGTCCTTCTCATACTTCTGATTTCATTCATTCTTCCTTTCATATCCAGGCTATTCTTCTTTGGAATGCACTTCCTCTCGATATCAGGACAGCCTCCAGTCGGTATGCTTTCAAACAGAAATTGCGGAGTTATTTTCAGAACCAATAGTAAGAGTTGTCTCATAATCCTCCTCTCTACTGTTTTCATAAGATATGTGTTTTATATTTGTATTTAATTATATAGGTATGTATGTATTTATGTATGTATGTAGGTATATTGATATGTTTTATGTATGTATGTATGTATGTATATATTTTCGTTTGAATAATTTTAGTTGTTTTGTACTTGTGTACAATTAGTTTGTCTATATAATCGAATTGTGTTTTTTTTGTTTTTTGTTGTTTAAATATTGTTTTAATCTCTTACGATTGCACCTGCCATGATATCTCTTCACCACCTTTGGTTGACTGGTAGAGAATGCCTAAGGCATTAAGTCCGCCTTTGTACTTTTGTTGCATAAAGTTTAAATAAATAAATAAATTTAATTAGTACAATTAATTTGAGAATTTAAAGAAATTATAGGTTATGTCAAAAGTAAATGTCAATAATGTTATAATTATGATTTAAATCATAATTATAAATAAGCACTTTCAACGGCGTATTTTTTTTTTATAGAATAAACATTTAAATGGCGCATATAAAATGTCTGCTAAATACCAGCTACTCACAATGTCAACGTGACTAACTTACTTATAAAATTCACACGGTGTAAAATATTATGGTACCACGCTGCAGCGAGTGGTAAGCCGCGGCCCGTAGGATAACTACATCATACCGGAGCCAGCATAAATAATATCCTGTTTTAGTGAACACTGCCAATCCTGTATTGTGGTATAAAATAGCAATCTCTACATTAATTTGTGCCAGTTTTAACTCCTGACTCAAAAAAAACTTTTTTACAAAAAATAACCGCCTTCAAAAACTAAAAAGAGAAAAATAACTTTAGCTTTGGAAGTCGGCGGCTTTGGTTCTGTTTGTTGTTTTGCATTGCCACCGACTTCCAAAGCTAAAGTTATTTTTCTCTTTTTAGTTTTTGAAGGCGGTTATTTTTTGTAAAAAAGTTTTTTATTTCTCGCTTTTTAGTATCAACTTCCTGTTATCCAAATCCATGAAGAAAGTTTCATATTATGTAAATTAACGAGACACCACTAAAAAGTCATAAGAAAGCAGAATATGCGATTTCGTTTACTTGGATGAGAAATTTTTAAATACTACTGTTTACATCTGTGTAACCCTTTTGAGTGTTCGGCCGTGATGCTATGTTGCGTCAACAATGCATATTTATGCGATAGCAGCAATCGCTGTTGATTTACTGTAATTTTTTGAAGAGCTCCGTTGTCTGTCTTCGGATTCCATCATCAGATCTATAAGAAATTTAAATGGGACCATTTGGGAAGTATACCCATTCCAACAAAAAAAGAATCTAGAAAATCGGTTCACAAATGACGAAGTTATCCGCGAACAAACATAATATAATAAAAAATCGGTTAAAATTCCCTATCTCAAAAACTACTGAACCGATTTCGATGAAACTTGCAGTATTCCCTAAGTTGAACAATACCTAGTACAACAAAAAAAAATTACTCAAATCAGTCTTGTAGTTACGGAGATATGCGCGAACAAACATAAAAACATACATACATACATACATACATACACTTTTGAAATTTGGCACACTTGTTCAGACGCTGATATAGACTAACATATACGAAAACTGGGTAGTTATGGAAATATTACATACATACGGGTCGAATTGATAACCTCCTTTTTTTTTGAAGTCGGTAAAAAGAGGGGTGTTATAAGTTTTACGTGTCTGTGTGTCTGGCACCGTAGTTTTTAAACGGGTAAACAGATTTGAATGCGCTTTTTTTTATTTGAAAGCAGGTTTCGTGGCGTTGGTTTTTAGATTTATTTTATAAAGGTTTTCAGCTCTTTTATTAGCTGCGGTGGGGGGGGGTGAGATAGGGGGGTTTATTTGTCGGGGATCACTTAAAAAAAAAAAATTATTACTTGTGTAACTTACGCTCGTGTCAAATGTTTTATTCACGCGTCATGTTCGTGAACGACTGCTGTCATTTCTTAACTGCTATTGCTTGTATCTTTATTTTCTTTTTGTTTCAGACTTCTCTTTAAGCAGTTATAAGACAAAAGCTATAGCAGTAGTACCTAAGGCATTTCTTTTAGTTTAAATAGGTACTAAGTACCTACATTATTTTGAAAAAAGGTGTAGGTAATTACTTTTTTATGAAGAGTTCGTTTGACTATCCCGGTCCGAAGTACAAAGGACTGCAACAAGCGGTAGCCAGCATTTAGTGGTTACTACCGGATGAAGTCACGCGTGTTGACGGCGGGAACTGACGCGGAAGGTTGGTACCTACTCCATTGTTCTACAGAGCAATTGAGCATTCTGGAATGTTTCGACTATTGACAGATTGCCTATAGGATAGTACGAGTATGTGAATATACAGCGCGTTACGGAAAGGGTATATCCATATAAACGGGGTGAAAAGTGTAGCCGGTACAGAATCTCTATACAAAGTTTTAGATCAAAAGCAATAACTTTGAAAATGCATAATATTTTTTTTAAGTTTTTATTGTATCAAACGTGGCAGGAGAAACAAAGCTTTCAGGGAGTTGTTACTTTATGTGTAGTTTATTGACACCGATTAGCTGTTTTGGTGTAGTAATGTGTAGTATTCAGTTGGAAACATTTGATTTTTTACTTTTCTTTTTAGTTTTATAATTTAGTGAGTATAGGTATTAAAAAAATGTTGCTATGTGGTTTGTTAACACCAAAAGAATCCGTGCCTATGATATGTATGTACCGTTTCTGTAACACGCTGCAAAATGTGGGGGTTCACTGGTTGAAATCAAACAATGGTTTAACATCATAATGTTGCATTTCCAATACCTAATCAAGTAGGGCACCTCTAAACTTTTCAATAGTTGAAGACTTCAGCATGACCATAAATGGATACATAACAGGATATTAAAACATTTTTATTATAATTTATCTGCACGTACATTTCCCTTTATTTCCTTACATTCAGCAAACAATTCGTACAAATGAGCTCTGCTTATAGGCTGAGGTACCAGTGTCGCTGAACCTACGTCATTTTAATATAGCCGGAACGGGTGGAAAATCGGTACTTTAGGGCTCCCACACATAACTGCGAATTCGCAACGCATCGCAAATATCTGCGAGCTAGTTCCTAGATAGTTCCCGCAAAGCAGCGTCGTATCGCATCGCATCGCGGTTTTGTGTGGGCGCCCTTAAAGGTGACGCCAAACGAGCGTAATTTTGTAAGTCGTGAGCCGCAGAATTTCTGTCAATGTCATACAAAACTCCGTTTTCAGCGACGCAAAATAAGTTGTCAGTTTCAGTAGAAAGTAAGTTACTCGACAAAATTTCTGCCAATAACAAATAACGGTTAAAAACAATGCCCTGTAAAACATAAACCTATCATGGGATGTTCGCGGACGAATGGAAGACAATATCATAAGTAAGTTTGGAGTATTGTGAGATTCGCGTGTGAATGTCATTAAATATATACTTTATGTCTTCAACTAATGTAATCGGCCAATGGCCGTTTTATGTTAAACTAAAATAATTATAAAAATCAAATCAGCCGTCAATCTTCAACGTAAGTGAGTAATGTTTCTTTTTTACCGAATACTTGAAACAGGGCAAGCATTGAATCTAGCAAGACCTATAGCTACCTCTGTCATCATCTGCCTAGCCTTTTCCCAACTATGTTGGGGTCGGCTTCCAGTCGAACCGGTTGCAGCTGAATATCAGTATTTTACATGGAGCGACTGCCTATCAGACCTCCACAACCCAGTAATGGGTAATACGATACTCTTGGTAAGACTGGTTGTCAGACTTTCTGGCTTCTGACTAACAGTAACGACTGTCAAAGATCTACAAATGACAGCCGGGACCAACGGCTTTACGTGCTTTCCGAGGCACCGAGGAAACTCGCTATGGTAAATGGTCACCCATCCACAGACCAACCTCGGCAAGCGTGGCTTAACCCGGAAGATCGGTCTATGCGGCTGTAATTATTTAGCCACGAGCTCCTATAGCTACCTCTGTAACTACATAATATATTCCTCTATCTATTCTCAAAAATGTTTGCCATAGTAAAATGACGTAAGTGTGACGACTCTGGGGTCTAGAATCATTACAAAGTCCTAACATTGTGTCTGCTTGTTAGTCATTAGCACCAGGTGCCTACTTAATTAGGTCGCGTCTTCTTGCTTTTATTTGTAGAACTTTTAATTTCTTTTACGTAATAAATACTTGAGACATTTTTTTTTAACATCTTTGCTTAAAACTTCTTTTGTGAGAACTTTATGGCACCTAAACTAAATTATAAAAAATAAACATAAAAAAATAAATATACCACCACGCCCGTATTCCCCGAAGGGTTAGGCAGGGGTGTACCAATGTACACCCACAGTTCGCTGGTACATTTAGGTCCCATGTAATAGGGGGCGAGCCTATTGCCATTCTACTGAGAATTTAATAAAAAAACCCAATAACACTTTAACTCTAAATTATAATTTCAAAAAAGTTTCTGGTTCCATTCAGAGGTAAAGCCTGCGACATAGATTGTATGTGTTAGAATGTGGGTACTCGTATGTTTAGGTAGGTCAGAAATAATGGGTACATTTAGAATGGATAAGTCGTGACCCATTAAAAATCTAGACCGGCTTAAATCTTTTCCAAAATGGGTCCCGCTAGACTACTGGAGTTGCTTTTTATTTTCAGTTTTTTTTCAAAGTAAACATGTTTTACGTTTTTTTTTTTACTTTTTACGTTTCGTTCGTTAAAAGTAATTTCCCAACAATATTTTTTGCTCAGTGTTACTAAGGGCGGGTTGTTCTGGTAATAGTTAAAAATGGCGTCAACTATCGTTCAACCAAAAAATGGGTTGTTTCACAAAATGGTGGCCTTAACGTACTTTAATGATTGGCAATATGCGTAGTTAACAGCTATGTGACTCTTACACCGCGTATAACAAAGGAATTTAGTTAAAATACTTCGTCGAACTATTCATTTATGACGTCAGTTCATTAAAATTCCGGGCCCGACATAACTTGGCAATAATCCGAGGCTTCAGCTGAATATTTCTTATCAGCTGATCGAGTTTCATCGTGGGCGGACTGCGTAGGATGAAGTACGGAGACAAATGATAAGAAACTTTTTCTGAAATATGTTTGACAACTTATTAGTAAGGTATTGGTGTTTTCGGCTGTTTTTGGAATTCTGTACCTAAAGGGTTTGTCCAGGAGTTTTTCAAAGAATGGATGACTGGTGACCATTTACTGCTAATCAATACGGTAATTGATTATATTAACCCTATCCCATCAACCCTAAAATTCGAGGAACAAACTCATGACATTTCAAAGTTCATCGATCCAAGTGCCATTTTAGGTATTTTTTCTTAGTTACACGCTTTTATTTTACGCCCGCTTTTGCGATCTGTAGATCGAAGAAAATTTCGCAAGAACTAATTTTTTGGTAAGTAGATAAACATAAAAACTACACAATAACTTTCAGACGCCAATTTTATATTTATTTTATTAAACGACTGAGAAGCAAAATTAATATGTAATAAATCTTATTAAATTACCTAGCTACACTACACCTATTTTTCTGTGAAGGTAGGTATCGACAAAGGTCACTAAAGTCTTCGGTACCCATATCATGCGAGAACTGTAAGCCAATAATATTCAGGAGCCTTAAGGATTAAGGGAAACTTAATTAAACTGTGACTTATACATAAATAATCAGATTCTATGGAATTTTTGGTTTAAGAGAATGTAACTTCGTCACAAATGTCTTTTATTTTTACGCACCTTTACGAAAACAGAAAAGAGGTATACTGCTATAAAACCTCACTTTCTGACGTCATAAAACCAACACCTACGTGATACGTCACAAGACATGTCAAAATATTTGTGCCACAGACTAAAAAAATACTGTACGTTCACCTTTATCCACAAATGGTTCTACTGAGATAACTAGGGTAGGGCCATTATTTCACGTTACACTGCGTATTCCTTGTTTACGGGCCTATTGAACATCGGGATAGGCATCTCATTCGCTTCTTCGAGCGCGAAAATCGACGCCCACAAAAAAAAAACTGAAAAACGCTGTGAACAAAATGAAAATCTAGTTTTAGTTGATAAATTGCGTTAGGAATTTTAATATTAATGAAGGGGTCCCGAATATTTTCGTTAATAAGTTTTTTTTGGTAAAAAAAATTTTTATTATACTGACTGCCTAGCTGAAATACCTATATTTGTAATAGTTCAAAATCATTGAGTTGTTATGATTTTAAACGGGCGTCATCAGTTCGGCCTGAAGGCCAATACTACTGTCTACTATTAATCGTTCTACTCCTAAAAAACGTTCATAATCTAGTCACAATCTCATCTCAGCGACAATCAATGTTAAAAGAGTTTGCATTGCATTTGCATTTTGGACAGATAGAGACAGAGATTAGATTGCGTTCCAAAAAGTTTGTATATTTGCCCTCCAGATGATCTCTTACTGCCGCTTTCTACAATACGATCTGTAGATCGATGCTCATAACCAATCAAATAGAAGTGCAAACTCTTATCAGATTGCATTAAACTGTTAATTAAGAGTCCTCACTATTATCAACAGCTAAGCATCCAAGATGTATCCTAAAATAGAAACAAGACACTTGGCCCAAGTAACATCTCAAACAGCCTTAACAGTTCACTTGTCAAACCTGTCAGGTACACTTATATTTAAATTAACTAATGCCTAGAATACAGTTTATTAAACATCTGCTGGTGAAGCAAGACGGGCGTGTCAAAAACCACTTAAACCGAACAATGTATCCCTATTTCCCGTGACGTAGGCGTCGCCATTAGCATGTTTGTTATGTATAATAACTCTGACAATCCTGACGTGGCTTTTTGCTTCAAACACAAGTTACTTAATATATAGCCAGGTTGCAGTTCAAGCGGGGAAGCAAGGGAGTGGCTGTTTGATATTTACTTTGCCTTGAAACCAAAAAAAAAAAACATTTTCTTTCCTCTTTGCTGTCATTTACAACACTAATTATAGTTCTGTGGTCTCTTTGAATTTTGAATTTAGAACGAACTTGCTTTAAAGCAAGCAAGTTCGTTCTAAATTCAAAATTGGAATCGCATGGAAATAGCATGTACCATAACCGAAATAAATTACCTTAGATAAATCTAAGGTATCTAAGTTTACTAACAAAATATATAAAACTATTTAAACATGTAGGAATCCTACATTGATATTATTTCGCTCGAACTTATGTTTTGTAAACTGTCTAATCCGCCGGAAGTAAAACGATGCTCACAGCTTTCCGCCTACACAATACTTAACATTCACGGTTATTTATAGATACATCAAAATTATGTTGCCGCGTCAGAAACACGTAGGTATGGAGGGGGTTTACTTACTAATATCGTGAAGCCTTTACACCTCAACGCTGTCAAATATGATTGTCTTTCTAGTAACATCAAGCTATTATTATTCCAATGTAGAAGTAAGGGTCGGTACATATCTGACGGAAAATACGTCGCGTATTATCGGTCGCGTAACGCCAAAACAGTCAAATACATAATAAAACATTCAACCTTTCACACCTAACCGATGATGCGTTAGCGCGTCTACCTAAGAGCGACGATACGCTCGACGCATTTTCCGTCAGATACGAACCGACCCTTAGACTCTTTCTCACACCAGAGAAGGCACGAACTTTGATCATCATGCTAGGGCAAGGCGGATTGGCGATTTCTTTTTATTTCAACTTTATTATAATTCTAGGTTTTCAAACGACGTTTTCCTTCACTGATGTGAGTAATGTCCATTATAAACTTAGAAGGTCCATTATAAACCTACATGTATGTATCTGAAAAATCCAAATTGGATTGTTGCCCAGTTTCGAATCCACAACCTAATGTATGAGAGGAGGCACCTTAATCACTAGGCTATCATGACACGACTATTGTAAAACAGTCTTATAATTAAAATATAAAGAAACATCGACCCTAGAAATTTTCTTTTGTAAGTACATTTTTCTTCACAGGCGACTACATAAGTACCTACTTATAAGAATTTGGCAATTGACTTAAACTTTGACAAAGAAATGCTATAGAAGGAAAGCTTTTTTTAACAGAATATTACCAATTTCTTTTCACAACAAGTT
Source organism: Caradrina clavipalpis (assembly GCA_932526535.1). Lineage (NCBI taxonomy): Eukaryota > Metazoa > Arthropoda > Insecta > Lepidoptera > Noctuidae > Caradrina > Caradrina clavipalpis. The sequence goes on from OW052096.1 coordinate 3,685,620, forward strand.
GTACCAACCTATGTACGAAAATTCGTTACATTATTGGTATGTATTTGACATTCATTTTCAATTACTGATATTTGGTATGCCCGGCAAACATGGTATTCGAAAGTATTGGATAGGGTATATTGAACACCCACGCACCGCGCTCGCCTTTTATTACCAGCCGGCTCTATGAATATGTTTCTGAATAACTAGGTAATGTTTGCGAAACGTTTCATCAACATTCCTCAACCATTTATAAAAACCTAATTGAAATGACTATCAGACCTCCACAACCCAATTACTAGGCAACACGATACCTCTTGGTAAGACTGATTGTCAGACTTTGCGGCTTCTGACTATTCATAACGATTATCAAAAGTCTACGAATGACAGCCGGGACCAATGGCTTACGTGCTTTCCGAGACACGGAGTGCTCCGAGCTGCTACTGAGAAATTCCTAATGGAAAAACCCAATTACACTTTTTGCCCTACCTTGGAATAGGACCCATACCCCACGCTCAGCAGTCGCGCTTACGATCACGAGGCTAACGAGGCAGGTACCTCCTGAATGTCATAGCTTGATAAGATAAGCCACTCATGAAATACTCACAATGTTGTGTCCCCTTTTAAATCTGGTAAAACAATCGAGAGAAGTGAGTGCTTTAAAGTTTTATAGGATGTGCAACTCGCAGCTCCGGCCACCGAATAATCCCACTTAATGCCCTCTCCACACTTCAGAGATCGTATCCACGTTTTATATCCCTTCTATAAATTATTAAACGCCTCCGAGACACCGTGAGATATTTATTATCACTACGAATTACTCTGCTGGGGTGTGGAAGCGCGCGCGGGCACCTAAGTATACCCTGAGGAAAGTTAGTGAAATAGTTCATTCTTTAACTTGCTGAAAATAAAGTTTGTACCAAATATTCTACATCGGTAGAAACGGTCAGCAACAAAAGTCGATTAACAATGTTTCTTTTACATACTATTTAAATAGACACGAAAATAACACAATTCACAACACCTAAGGGTTCATTTGTAACCAAGACTTTGTAAAAACCAAATTGAAAGAAAAGAGGATCCATGGAGTTTCTTGCTCGTTCTTCTCCATAGAGACCTACGTATTGGAACGAGCAACTAGCTTCATTTTTAAACTGTAACTTCTGGACATTCAAAAGTGCCTGTAAATGGTCTAAGTAATTGAAATAAATGCTTTGACTTTGATTTCATCTCAATTTTAGATCCATTTCGTATTTCCTTCGATACCAATTGTGCTCAATAATGAGGATTTAAAAAACTGAAATGTTAATCTACTTTTGTTTCTGACTATACCTATCATGTATTGAGAAATCTCTTAGGTCCTGTAAAATGTAATGGGCGATGAACCACTTCATGATAAAGTTACGCTGTGCTAATGTTTCAAGTTCCTAGACTTTTCCTTCTCATTACTTCACGTAGACTTCAAAACTTTAAAGAATCTGGCAACATATTTCAATGAGTACATAATGTATTTTTAAAATATACAGTGCTATGTTGGTCTTGTGGCTGCAACTACCACTGGTAAGAGTGGGGTCCTAGATTCGATTTGCAGGTCGGGCTAAGTGTTATTGTGTCGACCATTAGGAAATTTTGTAGTAGCAGGCCGGAGTTTGGATGTGCCTCGGAAAGTGCTTAAAGTCATTGGGCAAGAGCATCATTTGTAGAAATTTGACAGTCGTTATGGATAATCGGAAGCCCGAAAATCTGACAAACATTCTTAGGTACCATGGGGTACCGTTTTCTACCCAGTAATTGAGTTGTGGAGATCATAATATAAGCAGACGACCCATGCAAACAATTTAATTGATAATCTTTTTTTTACTGAAACACAGCCTTGCATTAAGGCAAGTGAGTACCTAGCCATCCCTTTTGTAACAACATATTCCATTCACTATAATCTGCAAAATAAGTGTGTGATAATAAAACCATAACAACGTAAAACTAGACACAATAGCCTACACAACGAAATTAGGGTTATTAGGTAAAACTAACGTTCTTGAGTCAAAATTACCTAATCCTGAACACCCATTATTCTCCAACAATGTCACGTTACATTACCTATTTAGTACATAATGTATCTAAAGTCTAGACAAATGGTTTTTATACAGAATGTTGTATAAAATGTATAAGCCGACCAAAGATAAGTAATAAATGGACCAGGGGCGTAGCTACCGCCGTATTTGCCGTATCAATTATACGGGGCCCCCGGGCCACGGGGGCCCCCACTCAGACATCTCACTATTGTCCATAGAGGCAGAAACTTTAGAAAAACTAATCATCATCAGCCATAAATGATTTAATAAATCAGTTTGCCGAAAAAAAGGCAAGGAGAGTGAATATTTAAAATTCGATTTTTATTTGTAAAATGGGTAAATTATGTGATAAATAAATATTTCTTCTCACAATATTTTTTTTCTTTTGTGAAAAATCTTTACCTCCATATAAGGGCCTCCAAAAAAATTTTTATACGGGGCCCCGACAAGGCACGCTACGCCACTGAAATGGACTTTAGTCTGGCTAGGTTAGGTCGTAAATTAGACTCTTAGTTCTCAACCACCACCGGCGAACAACCGAGCTACAAAAGCAAACCGTCTGCCAGACCGACCTAATTTTACGTAATCAAGAAACAGTAGAGAGTACCTAAATAGGCAGCTTTTGAAACCGCTAGACAGGCTTTATAACTTTGGCAAATAATTTTGCCCTTAGCTTTTGTAGTGAATGATTTCTGAGAAGCTTTTGTGATAGATAACTATGTAGGTAGGTAGGTAAGTATTGTGTTATTGTTCCAAGTCTGCTACTATCTTTATTCGTGTAATTAAATTAGTGCCTTATCTAAGAAAAAGAGCGGAAGGTTAAAAATAAGTACCTAAGTACCTAGGTATAATAATGAGTGATCTAGTGCAAGCTCTGCACCACTAACTACCTGCCTATTCATGTTAACTGACCTACAAACAAGGATCCTTCGTTAGAAGCCTCTTCAATAAACTCATCTTCATTTTTGTTTTGTTCAATGTCGTTTTCTAATTGAATTTACAGAAGTTGATATTGGTAACAAACAAAACCATTATAATTATCATAGGCCTCGTTTATGACCTTGAAAACTTTAAAATCGTGACCCCCAAACTCACGAGAAGCGTCGCCGAGTCTTAGAAGTTTTGTGAGAATTTTTTGTTTTCTCATACGTGGGAAACTACCCATATATATGTATCTCTGGTGTTCGAGGTTTCACGGTGAGAGCTTGAAGAAAGCAAGAAATATTCATATAATAGTAATTCTCAGTAACTAATGCATGAAATGTGCTCTGGCATGAAGATGGAACGCTTTTAAACACTTGTTCCATGACAAAAAAATCGCGTGACGCAGCATTTTGTTTTCTCTTTCACACCTATAAAAAAAATGTTACTATCCTGCTGTCACACTGCGTAAATTTATTATCTGTTACCATTTTGATTTTTGTTGTCAATTTGTCATTAGCATTTGTCATTGTCAGTTTGTCACTGTTTTCTTGTCTGGAAATTTTAAATAATTTTCTTATTATAATAATTCAGTAATTTCTCTATACGTTAAACTGCATTGAAAACCAAAATGTCAGCACAAAATTCGCCGGTCAAGACGTCTCGTTCGCCTAGTGTTATTGAAACAGCGGAAGACTTCGATAGCCAGGTACTGTATTATTATTAGGTACGCCTACTTTTCTTTATTTAAGCCTAATAAATTGTTTACCCTTGCGTTTTCCCAGGATACGTTGTTAAAACATGTTGATATAACAATAGTGGAGTCAGAAAAGCGCGCTAATGGAACTTTGCACGTCCGTGATCATTACACCGTGTATCTAATCGATCTAAAGTAAGTGTTTCTATTCTATTGTTTTCTTAGAAAATTAGCTGTAAATTATGCGTCAATTAGCCTCATTACTCGTGCCCACACCGCTTTCAAACGTAGCAAGAGGCTGTGATTATGATGTCAAAGCTAATTAGGTCACATCCTTTTCAAATTCATGCTTACTTTCTTTCTATTTTTGTTGTTGTTTGCTGATGTTTTATATAAAGAACTTAGTGGCATATACTGCAGTAAACATTATCTGTTTAATGCAAAAATCCCCTCAATTTAAATTGATAATTTCATGATATATCTGTTGATAATACTTTTAGAAGCTTGCTACTTAAAACATATTATGTTGTATTAAAAGTGCATATCTAAATTTGTAGATAATATCAAAATAACGAAATGATATAATCAGCTGGCATGTGATAGTAAATAATCGACCAATTAAGATAATTAATACTAATCAATGTACATTTTATTTAATAATTTTTTCCTTATTCCAGAGTGACAGATCCAGAATATAGGCTGGTGCAGTCAAAAATCAGTACAATATGGAGACGGTACACTGAGTTTGAACAGATTCACGACTACCTACTAGTTACGTACCCACATGTTATCATACCGCCCCTACCTGAGAAGAGAGTGAGTTTGATTTCCTTTAAAATACAGCAAACGCTTCATGAAAAGCCATACAGTAGCCCACCAGATGCATATGCTTACACTCAAAATCCATTTTATTTGATATTTTCGTTTACAATATTGGCAGTGGAAACACAAGCCCAATACTTCAACCGTATATTCAGCCATTATCACACTAATATTATAAAGGCGAAAGTTTGTATGTGTGTCTCTTCTTCACGCTCAAACAGCTGATTGGATCTGGATGTTATTTGGCACTGTATGATAGATTGTAGTGTGGAATAACAGATAGGATACTTTTTATCCCGGGGAAATGTACAGTACCTGTGGGATAATATATCAAATTTGACAAGGACAAAAAAAAAAAAAAAAAAAAACAATCAAATCAATCAATTTTCGTTGGCAAAATCTAGTTTTTGTATAATTTGCTGATGTCAAAAAGGAAAAACGTTTATTAGTTGTAGTGTTGTCACATCAATACATGGAAATGCAGTGTCATCCATACATGTCATCACAGATAGTATTCTCAAAATGCCTTTATATTTTCCTAAAAATAGATGTGAGTCAGGTAACTGGAAACAGCTTTTGTAGTAGCCTTTCAAGGCCTGTATTTAAAAACAAGGTGTTACAATTTATAGAAGAATCAAGATATTTAATTTGGTGAAAACAAGTTTAGCATAGATTTTAAGTGTTGGCAATATTATTTTTTATCTGTAATAATAAAAAATATTTGGGCCACTAACAATACTCAAACTCACCTAAAAGATACAGGTAGTGTTTTTATTGAGATTGTTTGAATATCATTTTAGATGATGCTTTTATTATTATTAATTCACCTTGAGTGTGAATCGTGAGATAAAAGCAGAATAAAAACACCATAAGTTAAATGTAAAACAAATATCTATTGTTCATAAAACAATACTAGCATTCTTAAGAATATGTAAACTTTTTGCTGGAAATGTATACAATGTAAGCAGTGTTGATGTGTTCTGGTTTGAGGGTTTGAGTGCCTATGAAGTTACAGGCACATGAAACATTTCAACTTTGTCTCTGGGATGGCAAAGCATTTGCAAGGCCTCTGGTATTGCAGATGTCTATAGGCAAAGGTAACCATTTGACATCAGGGCCACTGACTGGATTGCCATATAAAAAAGTAAAAAAAAAAAACTTAATTTTATTTGTAAACATAACTAAATATTATCTTAGTTTTTATCTGGTTTATGTAATATTATGAAGCCTATCAGACATAAATATTTAAAGTAGATAATTTTGATAAAAATTACACAAGAAAGTCACAACTTGTTAAGAAAGATACATATTTTCATTTTAAACTACAGATAGTGGAACACCTGCATTCATAATTACATGCAATTAGCTTTTCCCCGCGACTTCATCTGCATATATATATCGATTATCGCGAACGTAGACAATGTCATGGAATTAAAAATAGCCTATGTCCTTTCTTGGGATTCAAACTGACCCTGTGCCAAAAATCCAAATGGTTTAGTGGTTCCTTTTTATGTCCTTGGGTGGCAAACAAGCCTATGGCCCAGCTGATGTTAATTGATCACTGCTATCTATAGACATCTACAATACCAGAGGCCTTGCAAATGTGTTGCCATCCCAGAGAAAAAGTTAAAATGTCTCAAGTGCCTGCAATTACACCGGGTACACCCGGCGCAGAAATATTTATGGTTCTAAATAAGTGGTTAAGAGCCTATGCAGACCGGGACGGCATAGCAAGGGATTTAATTTTTTACCAAAGGACTTTCAAACGTATCTGTATAGCAATACGACACAAATTGCCGTAAAAGCGTAACAGACAGACAGTCAGAATTACCTTCACATTTATAATATTTGTATGAATTATTGTTCAGGTCCTATATGCTTGGAGGAAGTCAGACACTACAGACCCTGAGTTTGTGGAGAGGAGACGCGCTGGGCTGGAGAACTTCCTGCTACGGGTCGCGTCCCACCCTCGCCTCTGCTTCGATGACCAGTTCATCAACTTCCTGCAGCAGGAGCATGGATGGCGGGAAACTATCACTGATAGTGGTTGGTAATCCAAGTCAAAACTTCTAAACAGGGTGGATTTTTGAGATAGGTCACCAAGGGCGTACGCGTGTCGTTCAAATGTATGAGAATTGTTTTTGGCGATTTCTGTTATTTCTAAATGACTAGAAATTATAGAAATTGCCAAAACATTTAAACAACCTTAAATTGTCCCATAGAATCTTTTGATCCCTACATGAAATAGGATCGAAGGATGAAATAAATATATTTTCGTATTTTAGCATTCTTGTCGCTGACTGTATTTTGTTCCCCAAAATCTATCAATGCAGTTTAGTATATTTCAAAAAGGTATGGATGTTCTCCTAGTCTTCTCCTTAGTGACCCGTCTCAAAAATCCACCCTGTATGCTTATACAAGGTGGATGCTGTTCCAAAGGGCTTTGTTGCTTACTACTATGCTTATAGTAGTAAGCAGCAAAGCCCTTTGGAACTTGTCCATGAGAGTACTGCCACCAGTTTTCCAAAGCAGTGCTGCCATGATTCAGTTCTGGGAACCGGTGTTATTATAAGGAATTGACCAGCAACATGCTGCATACAAAAGTTAAAAAACCTTAATTTGACTCTTAAGTTTATTTTGCATATCACTGTGGATCAGAAAAGCAAAAAAAAAAAAAGGAAACATACTTAATTTACATAAGTTTGAAATTACCAATCCGTCTGTGGTGTTCTATGTTCATTTCTTCTCTGTATGACAAGAGGTCTATGCGCTTTAGGGCCTTATCACACTTGCGAATTGCGAGCGTGTTTTCTATACAAATATCTGACGCGATGAATTCGCTACGTGATCGCCTTCATACAAAATACGCTCGCGAATTGCTAGTGTGATAAGGCCCTTAGTAGGAAAATAATAGGCTGTTAGTATTATTATTTATTATCTTTAATTCCAGGGTACATACTACAAGCTGAAAACAAGATCAAATCATTATCAGTATCAATCAGACTAAAAAAACCGGACCCAGAAATTGAGAGTGTTAAAAACTATGGGAAACAATTAGAAACTAATTTAGGAAACTTTCTTTATACTAGGTGAGTTTAATTCGGCATCTGGGTGCCGAGTGTGAGTTTTTTCATTCACGTTCGATTGCGAGCGCGTTAGAATTTTGTATGACAAATTAGGTTCCCCTAGTGACCACCAGTTGGCGCTATAACTTTTTCCTATACAAAATTCTCACGCGTTCGCAATCGAACGTGAATGAAAAAACTCACACTCGGCACTCTGTTATATTATAAGGCTCACTTGCTAATGAGACTTAGCTTACACAAGGTTTAATTACAAGTACTTATGTAATATACATCACTAGCCTGTGATTTCGTCCTCGTGTCCTCGTCATATCTACTATTGGATGCGCAAGCTCAATATTTTGTGTGAATAAAATTCTAAAATAAAAGTCGTTTCCCAGCAATTATTTTTTGCTCATGTTACTTGATTGAATAGACAGAATGAGAAGTTCTCGGCTATGTAATATGTCTATTTACCCCGACTTTATACACCCTTACAACTTTCAATACATTTATCCATGGCGTTTCTTGATCGTTCTTTTCCATAGAGACCTATGTTTTGGAACGAGCAACTAGTTTTAACTTTAAACTGTAATTTCTTGACACTTCAAACGGGCCTGTAAATGGTCTAATTGAAATAAATGCTTTGAATTTTGATTTTATTTGTATTTACAAATATTTCAGATCAAAAATAATAGAAAAGAATTACGCACTATGTAAGCTGCACGCAAACTACGGCAAGTTGTTCAGTGAGTGGAGCGTCATCGAGAAGGAGATGGGCGACGGACTGCAGAAGGCAGGGCATTACTTCGGTATGTTAGTGACTATCTTACTTTCGACGCGTAATACTGGCTGTTAGCTTTTGCCCGCGACTTTACCCGCATCAGTTTTCTGCACATCGAAAGAAACACAAAAACGGGATAAAACTATCTTATGTGCTGGCATGCTAGATCAATATCTTCTGTGTATCCTAAATGTCTGATAATTATGTTTGTTTATTGCATTCATGTTGTAAAAATAGGATACTTCTGTTGTATAAAGGGCGCGGCAACATAATATTTTTACAATTACATGCATTATTTAATTCAGATATTACCTATTAGTATAAGTACTAATAACTATAACTATAAGTAGTTATTACATTGTTTTTTTTTTGTACAAGAGTAACAAACTTCCATCCTCACAAACTTACGTTTCTAATATGAGTAGTATAGTAGGAAGTCTTAGAAAGTAACTTGATATCTATCACTTTCTGGATTGATTGTGTATACTTAATTTAATTTCTTATTTTCTACATTTTCTTTCTTCAGACTCAATAGCAGACAGCATAGACTCAGTAGCAGAAGATGAAGAGCAGCTAGCAGACCAATTGAAGGAATACCTGTTCTACGCGAGCGCGTTGCAGCAACTGTGCAGCAACCACGAGACGTTGCAGCGAACGTTAGAGAACGCACAGGACACGCTCACTAACAGGTACTGTAGACATCAAACTCTGACTTGTCCTTAACAACTTAACACAACATACCATCACGAATGTATTCCTCGAAGGGTTAGGCAGAGGCGTACCATACCCACCCACAGTTCGCCGGTATGTTTAGGTCCCATGTAATATGGGGTCATAACAACTTATTAACGTATATTCTCTCTCTGTACGGCATACGATTCAATCGCCTATTTGTGCTTTTAGAGACTTTTATGGGACGCATAGGGATGAGGAAAAGACATTGGGGAAGACCTGTGTCCAGCAAGGGGACAATACAGGCTGAAATCTATAAACTAAATGACATCAGAGAACTGTTCTCTCCTCCTGCAGGGTGTCGGAGCGCAGTCGCGCGGCGGCGGGCAAGTCGGGGCTCATGTCGCGCCTGTTCGGCACCACCGACCCCGATATCGTGCGCGACCAGACCACGCGCGCGCTCGACTCCAAGATACTCGCCGACAAGGACGCCATCGAGAAGGCTAAGACCGATTTAGAGTAAGTTGTTATGTTCTATTTTCAAATTTGAATCATTTATTGGCATAACATTAGAATGAACAGGCTTCTTCTAGGTAAGCTCACTCCATCGTAGACTTTGTCTATGTCACCTTTAACTAAGACTAGAGTAAAGATCTTACCCATCTCGATAAAAATAAAAATAAACGTCTGACACTCAGCTAGATCATTATATTCAGCGATTATCTCTTGTAACCTTTTGATCACCATGTCAAAATATCAAAAAAGTGCCCTCAGCGCCAAGCTACGAATTCATCCTTTAAAACCAACAAAATAGTAGTGAGTTCGGAGTTTTATTTAAACTTTATGCAACAAAAGGGACGGGCGTAGTAATGCCTTATTGATGTTGTTTTATGAGTTTTATTTACGTACAAAAGTCGGTCATGGGATCGTGACCGTGGCGTGCTGGGCACATAATGGTTTGTCATCTATACATGACTGGTGGTCAAAAGGTTAAACAAAAATTTTAAAATATTTTCTCATTATCGTTTTTTTGTTAACCTATTCAGTCCCACTCCTGGACAAAGGCCTCTCTCCATTCCTTCCATTTTTCACGTTTCTGTGCCTCATCCCACTTTCTTTTTGAGATTTCAACATTGAGATAATGGGCATTGTTCATTTTTTTTTATATGTTGTAATTGAAAACCCGTTTCAAAGAATAGCGTCACTGAGCATTATGGACTAAATTAATAATGAAAAATATTCATATTTTACTGATATTTTTGATAAAATACGATTGACCTTCATTGCCCTTCAAATTAGTTTCTCAAAATGGTCTAAATTTTTAAAAAATAAAATAAAATGTAGTGGTTAAAATTTTTAAACAATCCCCATTATGCCTGAAGCAGTTACCATGGTGGATTTGAAACTTTTTTCTTTGATGGTGATTAATGAGTAATTTACTTGGTTGCAGAGAATTTACCAAGAAGGCGCAGGTAGAGATAGAATTTTTTCAAAAACAAAAAGACAAGGATCTCCACGAGTCACTCGTTAGCTTTATTACTCTGCAGGTGAAGGCGGCGAAAAAGGTTCGTTTATATTTACATGATTCATATTTCAAGATATTTTAGAAAACTTCTCAAGGGATAAATGTACTCAAGAATACGAATAACTTTTATTATAGAACCAACACTGAAATATAAAAAACAATCAGTGCTTCATACTTTTTGATGTCACAATACGGTGAAGCTGACGGGCAACCCTGTGTTAAGTAGTCAACCCTGCTTATGGATCTGTAATACCAGAGACATTGCAAGTGCGTTGCCATCCCAGAGACAAGGTTGAAATAACTATCTCATATGCCTATAACTACCGGTCCAATTACAAGCACATGAGATATTTCAACTTACCCATACTCTCCAAACAACAACGCTGCTTTGCAACAAAAAAGGTTTATGATTGTAGTACTTCGTCAGTTGACCTCCGTCTCAAATAGCTCTACTACTACTTTGATCACATTTTATTCTTTTGTATAACACAGCACGATTTTTTTTGTCATATTTCGAAGTCAGACCCATAGTAAAAGATATTCGCATTCAATGATGCACAGAGAATTAAAAGAAACCATTTATAAAATCAATTTTTATTTGACAGAACCTACAAGCATGGACGCAGATCAAGGAATGCCTTCAAAACATGCCATAAGCCCCTTCAAGGAGTTTTTATACCAAATGTACCTACTGTACTGTACGTACCTAACGTTAGTCTTACTACTTTTCTATCTCACTTTGTAAGTAGAATTACTTGTGTTGTTACAAAAATGAGTAAGTTAATACTGAGAACCTTAACATTACCCGAAAATACTCCTTGTGCGCACGCGCAGGGTATAGGCGTACACCACGTATGTAAAGAATTAAACATACATAAACATACATAAGCATACAATCACGCCTGTATTCCCCGAAGGGTTAGGCAGAGGTGTACCAATGTGCACCCACAGTTCGCCGGTATATTTAGGTCATGTTAAAGAGGGTGAACCTATTGTCATTAACCGGGCGCAAATCCTAACTCCGAGCTGCTACTGAGAATTTCATAGAAAAACCCAATAACACTTTGCTCGACCTGGAAATCAAACCCAAGACCTCTTGCGTAGCAGTGGCGCTTAGGGCCACTAGACTACCGAGGCAGTCACAGTTAATTGAATATTAATCGGGTTTTCAGGGCTGAAAGAAAAAAAGAAAGAAATCCTTTTTTTAGAGAAGTTGTGTCTTTCGAAAGTAGTCAGTTATAAACTTACTCCGTTTTGATGCAAATTCTATATGTATTTATCTCTTATTATTTATGTGTTTTATTTATACTCATTTGTGAAAATAATCGATGTTTAAAATAACTCCTATAGTATTTTTTGTTGCCTTAAAATCGTGACTGCAATCTTTATAATAAAATCACGTAACTATTTTAATATGACATCGAATTTTTATTTAATTTAGTAAATTGTTTAGGTTTTGAGATTTCAATCAATATACCTATCGAAATTGTATGATAATTATATTCCAATTTGTATATTTTGAACCAATATAACATCGTAACCCATTCCATATCAGTAAATAATTAATTATATTACGTATATTCATGTAAAAAATATATAATTAGTATTTGTTGGTTTTAGGCACATTTTCACCAAAATAGATAAAAAACCATCACGCCTGTATTTCCCGAAGGGTTAGGCAGAGGTGTACCAATGAGGTGAGGTGTAGTATGTGGTGTACTAAACATATTTAGCGCTAATATGTTTAAATTATCATTCGGTCTCTGTCACCTTCTGACAATGTGACAGGGATGCAATGATGTTCTAAATACGTTCAAACACTAAATGTATTTACTGATTTTGGTGAAAGTAGGTCTTAATGATCGCAATCATTTTTATTTTTCGTATTTACCATTAATATATAAACTAACACCTAAATGTTCAAATAAGGTATATTGTGTTCTAGGGGCCAATGAGAATCGGGCAAGAAACGATGCGTTTGCGCCGATAGAACAAAGCTTTTGGAGACTGTTCCAATTACAAATCGTAGGAAAAAATAATAAGCTAATCGCGATGAGTGCCTATATTCTCACAACCCATAATATTATTTTTCGAAGTAGAAACTAGTTGGAACAGTCTTCAAAAATCTAATTAAATACCTAATTACCTAAGTGTTAGACAAAGACAAATACCTGAATCTGTGTATATAACCGTTTTAAATAAAAAAATCTTTTATCAGAAAAAAAAACGAGTACTTAGACCATTTTTGATAATCCTGGTTTGTGTTTAGTTCTGCCGAAACAAATCAACTCACGTTAAATATGTAATTTTTTTTTTTGTTGTATATTTAACGCTGTTTAATTTAAAATATTTACGAATATAAGTTTTGGACTTTACTTTTTTTTGTACAAGAGACTACAACATGGGGTTCTTCACGCACGAGTGATGCCTCTGGTGTTGCAAGTGTCCATAGGCAGCGGTGACCGCTTAACATCAGGCGGGCCGTTAGCTTGTTTGCCACCTTCAGAGGTATTAAAAAAAAAAATTGAACTGTTATTCCGGACTAGTAATGTAACACATTAGATTTAATTTGATATAACTAATTAGTAATTACATAACAGAAGTATTAAGATAGCTTGGCTCATTTTGGCAGGACTAAGCACAATTGAAATCTAACATTATTCTTCTGCTAAATATAAAACCAAAGGTGTATAAACTTTTTGCAAATGTATATTTATAAACTAGTCTATAAAGTGTGTTTTATCACAAGTAAAAAATACCTGTCTACCTACGTAACTAACTTGATTTAATATGAAGATTTTTACTGTTGCAATACGAGATGTAACAAGACATCTCAGATACCCGCTAATTAAATAACATTAGCCTTTTGACCGCCATGTAAAAAAAGCAAAAACGTTCCCTCAGCGCCAAGCTAGGAATTCAACTTTTAATACCTACAAAATACTAGTGAGTTCGGAATTATATCGATGTTGTTTTATGAGTTTTATTTACGTATAAAATCTGTCATGGGATCGTGACAGTGTTTTTTTTTTTTTTTTATAGACAGGAAATCATCAAATAACTTCCCCCGCCCTGGGCGGGGCGGGAGGGAGTGTCAGACTTTTACTGACTAAAACCCGTCTATGTTCCTTCATGTGCCCTTTGCGTTCCGGGGGCGCGGTATCTCTTTCGAACAACCCGCAGCCCCGGCAGGCATCGGCCCTCAGTGGCCCCATCCAATTTTGCTGACATCTCTTTGAGGCGCGCGTGGAACACGAACGCGCCGTCGACACGGTCTGTCGCTAGTGAACGTACGGACGGTGAGCTACCCATTGCTCACCGTCCACAGACCCGCGTCTACGGTGGCCGGGAGTCGTCACGTGGCTCCCGACGCCCGGATCGTCTACCGCGGCGGCCGCTGGGACGGGGGACCCTCCTTTCCCTCTCCCGTCCCGCCGCCTCCTTCTCTAGCATTACAGCTTCGCAGAAGGAGGCGACTGCTTCCCATTCCCCCTCGCTCCGGACCATGGCCTGGACCAGTGCCGGACGCGAGAGGGCGCCGCCGCCGATGGCCGCCTCGAGGACTCGGCGGTGCTCAGCCCAAGCAGGGCACACCGCCAAAGTATGCTCCACCGTGTCCTCGGGGCGATCCTCACAATGGTGACACCCGGGCGTTTCCTCCCGCCCGATGAGGTGCAGGAACCTCCCGAAATCGTGACAGTGTGCTGGGCACATTTTGGTTTGTCATCTATAGATGACTGTGGCGGTTAAAAGGTTAACCTAAAATTATTGAGTGGAGCACAACTTATTTTTGGTGTATCGAGATTCGACCAACGTCCTTTATAACTTTCTAGTATCGTACGAAAATACTCCTTCCATGCTATCGAATTGTAAACTAAAACCAACCGTATATCGTACTTACTAGTACTTAAAGTTGCCTGAAATCAATTTTGCTGTTAAAGTTACATTGGTTTCATTGCTATTATTTTGTAAATAACAAATTATTGTCGTGTATCTCAAACATAAATACTCAACTGTGATTGAAAAACGGAATCAGACATAATTTGTATTAGTAAGTAAAGTGTATTTTCTTTATTAGTCTAATTTGGTAAACAAAGTGTTGCCTCAATGATTTACTAAAAAAAGTCTGTTTTAAAAACTTTTATTTAAAAAAAAACGGGTTGCACTCCGGGAGTGCCGGCAGAAGTGAAAACTTGAATATTAACGTTTTATTGCGCTATCGTACACAAATATGACAATTCGCGTTAGCGAATACGATAAATTAAATTTGTAAGATTTCGATTAGGTCACGTGTCCTGACGCGAGTTTAACATTTTTTACCCATTCCAAAACAAGTGCACAACGCCGCTAAAGAAGTTTTCACTTCAACAAAATCGGCCCTCAAGCTCCGTTAAACGATTCGATCAATAAACCAGCACATAAAACTCTAAATTATTATACCTTACCTTGGATTCATTATTGACTTATACTTAAACATTTAACCGCTTATTAAAAGATTAATTTTATGCTTTTTATTTTCCCCCCTAAATATAAAATGTGGGATTGCGTCTGTTCCGCTCGGGATATTCAATTTCTAGGTAAAAAAACATTTGGCAACTTGTTATGCCGTATGTAATATAATATACAAAAAGCAATTCATTAATTACTTTTGTGTTACTAATGAAAATGAAAACTCTCATGATTTTGATACCATTATTGTTTACCAAATAAGACATTGTAAGGAAAAAAACTGCTGTATATTGTAAAACTATATAATAACATTTATATGCTACGTTAACTATGTTTAATTTATGTTGATTATTTTTGAAGTATCGATGATCAGTTTTTAATAAACTTCAACACTTTTTACATCCATGTCTTTGATTCTTATATTTCCTATAGGTAAATTTTAAAATCTCCTAACTGCTGTTATTACCTGCTCCCGTTTATTTTCTATATTGAGAAATAAGTACTTAATCAAAAGTGACATGATAATAGATAGGTAATCTGTTCGATAGGTTTCGGCAAATTTGACATTCATTGATAATTATAAAAAATGTAGGTATTACCCTTATCTATCATTGATTGCAATCAGCATGGTTGCTAAAACATATTGCTGTCAAACACAAAGAACAATAATAATTTCTTTTGCAACAGCTAACAATGTCGATTCAAAACACTAACTACAAAATTAGAAAAAATGCGCGCGGATTAAAAATAAAGTAAACTAGATAGATTTTTAGACGAATGCCCCAAAAAAGGTGGTTATGTTTTCAGGGTTAATGTAGGTATGTTTAAATTGGAAATTCCCCATTCATATCAGTGGGCCAAAAAATTCTACCAAAATGATAAAGGCAATCGCGATTCACAATTGCAAATTCGGTTCGAATTCAAATTCAAATTCGAAGCATTTATTTCAATTAAGTAGACCATTTACAGGCACTTTTGAATTATTGTCAAAAAGTTATCTACAGTTTAAAATTGAAGCTAGTTGAAGTACCAAAAGCATGAGAGGGTTATGCTAGACCTTCTAATAGAACAAATATCGCAATACCTTCGAACTAAAACTGCCTCACAACCAACTCAAGGTCAAACAAAACAAACAGTGTTATTATTGCCTTTAGCCAGATCGATACAAGAGTTATACGTTGCAGTAAACTATGACGGAAAACAAAGAAAAACCCTCATAAAATATGGATGCTATGCGGCAGCTATGAAGAAGGTGAACCATATGGCACGCTCATGGCAGCCAGTGGGTTCACACGTGGTAATTGCCACCAGTGATGTTTTACTCATAGATCTATCGATTTCATGTGCTCGTAACATTTTATTTTGTGTTGGTTTGAAGGTATTTCATAGGGGTTACCTTTTAGATGAAATCTAATAGAGATTCGACCTTGTTTTACTATAAACATGCAAACAAAATAGTATGCGTAGGTATGTATTACCTACCTACTAATTTCTAAGAGAAAAAAATATTTGTTTGAATGAGCTAATCTCCGAAACTGCTAGTCCAATTCTGAAAATTCTTTCTCTAATAGTTAAGCTACGCTATCCCTCCTGACTGCTAAAGGTTAGGTACCTATATTTTACTATAAAAAATATCAGGGATCCGTAAGTCGGCAAAGACGTACAAAAATAAATAAAAACGGTAAAAATAAACCAGACAATCACCTAAAGCCTACCCAATCATCATGACTTTACTAGATGGGTAGGTACCGTACTTATCTCATCATGATTGCAACACGTAGGTGGGTACTGCTAAAATAAAGGCCAAATACAAATAGGCATTTAGATAATTGAAGCAGGTAGGTAGGTACCAGCTTGAATCTTTTACAAAAAAAAAACCTACAATGTAAACAGACGTTTTTGGATAATCTCGTGATTCCTTGACACACTTTGGGACCAAAATAATATTCTATAAGTACCTACCTACATATTAAATAAAAATGAAATGAATGTGTTGCTAAGCACAAAACTCGAGAACGGCTTGACCGAATTGGCTGATTATTTTTTGTTGTGTTCATAATTTTCCGGACAACGTTTATAAGCAAGTTTTTTTTTCGAAAATCCACCGGAATCCTCGGAAAGCACCCGTTCGCTTTAGGTAAGTACCTTATAATATGGATACTCAAATAAGTACCTACCTACTTATGCTATAACTTATAGGTAGGTACCTACCTATCAATTCTGTGATAATTTCAAGGTTTTGATAATAATAACCACAACATAATATACGTATAGGTAGGTAAGTGTTATCAGTAGGTACCCACACAGTTGCATTAGTAGGTACAGTATTTGTTTTGAACATTAAGAAACATCTAGGTACCTATTTGTCTTGGCAAAGTGCGGAGAAGTCGTTGTGCGATATTGTATTACTCTGTACACCTATTGTGAAACTTGGAAGATAGCAAGTCAGAACATTGTCCTGTAGCGAAAGAGATAGTAAGTTGGCTGCTACAAGAACTTTGTTAGTGCATAAAGTTTAGTTGAATGAATCTATTGTGAGCAATTTGAAAACGCAAGTACCTAGGTTAATAATTCGAAAGAGTCACCGCGGCCCTGGTAAGTAAAGGGCATTAGGAGGAACACTGATGGGTTTTATTTTGTAAGTCTAACACTGACACTCCCTTACGCTCCACCCAGAGCGGAAGAAGTCAATTGACAATTTCCCTTAAAAAAAAAAACAAAAAGGTAGGTTAATTATAGGTATTCTCCGAAACAAATTTTGGTGTCGGCGGCCAATTTGAATAGCCTACTTATGTAGAGCAGGAGATATTATAGTGAACAAGTGTGTGCGCAAACCCCAGGTTCGATGCACAGGAAGGCAACGCGACACGACCGGTAAAGACAAAGGACTGACGTCTTTAGGTGCTTTCCGAAACACGGTTGTGCACACAAAAAACTTCGATACTCCGGGCCACTACTGATGAATTCCTTTGCCTGGCGTAGGACTCATACCCAAGACCAACAGGGCACTTCTTTACACCTAGGAAGGTACTGGAGGTCTACTCTTATTCAACGAAAAACGAAGTTTCGGCCGAAATTTCGCGTGTTTCCTACCACGGTTTCATTTCGTTCCGAAGTTTCTTGCGAACGAACATTGTTTGACATTTAGATTCTCTAAACCTACTCTAATTCATAATAGTCCGACCGAAAATTTTGATTTGACATAAGAATGTTCGGAAATTTTACTTCAAACTGACGAAACCAAAATTGTTACCTTTTGATATTCGTTTGTGTGGATTTTAAAAGAAAATTGCTTTAAATTTGCCATAAGGATGCTTTAAATCGAAGCTACTTACCGTGAAGAACGCTTAGAGAGTAGAAAGAACCGGCGGCGCCTGTGCAATCAACTAAATATTGGTCAAATTCCCGACATTGAGTTTGTTGGAAATTACAGACTTATACGGCAATTATTTGAGGAGTTGTGCTTTATTAGTGCTAATATTGGACAGGAATATGTGGGATAAACTAGAATCAAGCATTATCTTTAGTGAAAAAAATATATTTTGAATGTGGATAAATATTACGAAGTTTTTAATAATAATCTTTTATTTTGATATTACTCTTTTATTTCGGATAACAAACACCCATAACACATTATAAACTATCATACATATTTCTAGAAATCACAAAAACGTAACTATTGCACACGAAATGACGGCGTCGTATTGCGCTGGGTGGTGTCGCGAAGCGTTCCACGGAACCGCCACGATCTTCTTATCCTTCGTGGTGTGATGTAGCTGGGACACATAGAGCTGCGTCTTATGTATTGCTGCACGTAGCATATTGGGGTCTGCCAGCGTGAACCCGCAGCTCTTCTTATTCCCCTTCTTGGTTTGCGACATAGGTTTGTACGTGGCGACGATAGTAGCGTAGGCACGTTTAGGGGCCAATGTATCTACATTTTCTTACAACTTCGGCCGGTATCAAGTCAGCGACGGCGGCGGAAATCCAAAACAAAACTTGTGGAGACCCAAAATGCAGATTACGACAATACGACTTGAAACTTCCTTACGGAATGTGTTTCGTGAGCGCGATGTGTGTAAAAAGCGCTTGGAAACATTGATTTATAAACACAATACTTGAGAAACAATAAAAGTATTAAAAAACATTCAAATAAAATATCATAAGTTGACATGCTTTGATTAGACTGCGGGTGAATATACAGAAATTTTGGTTGTCATACATTACTACCCATCGTTAACATGAAATAGAACTCTTAAAATTAGTCGGATATTAATGACAGTGAAAAGGTTTTTTATAGTGTCTCGATGAATTTCGTTGAAAATAATAATTTTATCTGTATTTATATTTTTTCTGCATGAATATTACAAGAAATATTTAATAAATCACGTGTTAAATGTAAAATACAAAAATAAAGCAAAAGAGTTTATTAATTTTAAGTCAAAATAAAAACCGTAATTAACTTTAAATTACATCATAAAGAACCCACACCCTATTTCATTCACGAAAATTATCTATGGTTCCGAACGTTTTGTGTGTGTCCGAAAATGAATTAGAGTAGGATCATTCACGAAATTTCGTTTCAATATCGTTCGTTTCCGAAGTTTCGTTTGGAAGAAAGAGAGTAGACCTCCAGGTTCATTACGTTTACTTATACCCTTATATTCTTCGAGCCAAAAATTGGTAGGCAGTACCTAGTACCGAAGTTACTAACCAATATCTAACGACTATTGCAAGTTGCAACTTGCAATTCATACCCACACAACGATTCCAATAATGGCCGCCGGTTCTTGCAAATAATTTCAAAACTCCTCGGTATGAGAATTTATCTATTAATAGGTAACAGACTCCGGTAGAAATACCTATGTTCGGTCTCAGTTTGTAATGCTTTTCATTCTATTGCTGTCAGCACTTGAGATGCTTTGGATACTTCTGCGTCTTAGTCAAAGACGTAAGGTACTGTGAAGGTTGTACATCGCTGAAATAGTTTTATTAAAACACTCAACCAAATTCATTTTTGGAATTCAAATGTGGAAAAAGAAACAATTAGGTTATTTTGCATAGGGGACACTTTTTTGGCCATACTCGAGTCATGCACAACTTGCAGTTGCAATAAATCATTTATTAAGTACGTCTTCTTTCAATGCGTGTAATTTGAGCCCCATACATAAAGTGAAGCGTTACGCTTCACTTTATGGTATCGCTATATGGTAGGTGACCACAGTACCTAATAAACTCACATAAGTTGCCTCATATTGACCAAAACTCTAGAAGACTATAATGTTCTTCTTGGGGACAAAATCGTAATACTAGGTAGGTATATGCGCGTAATAAAAATCACAATAAAATATCTAGTTCTCTTCGCAAATATAAAGTACCTAGGTACCTCTATTTTGAGAACTTTATGAGATGTTATCAACTGCCGTCGGAATTAGACCAACGGCTCGTTATCGGGCGTTGCCCTCGCGAACCGACTTCCAGTTTTATACCAAATGCAAGTAGGACAGTACACAGATTTAAGTCTTAAAATTATAAGCAAGCACTTTTGTCTGCGAAAGGGATCCACTGCCTAGTTTGTTTGCTTCGCTTTCGAAGTAAAACTACTGAACCAATAGTGTTCGAGACTTAACTTTTTTCTCATTAGCAATTCTCACGGCTCTTTCTGCCACCATGAGTCAAGAGCCCAGTATTTGCTTGACGCATGATCCTAAACTACGACTGGTTTTGGGCCACCATGCTTTAATTCACCATGTGCGGCCTGTGTCGGCCTGTAAGACCTTCTTGAAGAATCATCAAGCGAAAGGTTATTTTTTCTAGATTGAAAACGGATTTTTTTTCAAAGGAAAAGCGCATTTTGTGTATATTTCCATACTTAGGTAACATTATCTACTTTATTCTTAAGTTTTGAAGTAAAACGAGAATTTATATTACAGTCGCCTTTTACAAAGCCATGAAAACTGCCAATACTTAGTGTTCGAGTGCTGAGTGCTATTTACAGAACGAATCTATGGTTTTTTTAATTAAAAAGATAATGAGAAATAAATAGTTGAGGAAGTACATAACATCTAAGTAGGTACTTAAAATACCAATTTTATTTGTAGATTTAAATAAAAGTCTTCCGTAAGATGCTAGGATCCCACTAGGGCCAGTGCCTATCAGGGAATTTGTTCGAAACAGTCACCGCGGCCCTGACACACAAAGCGCATTATGAGGAACACTGATGCGTTTTAGTCAGTAAGAGTCTGACACTCTCTCCCGCTCTGCCCAGAGCGGAAAAAGTCATGAGATGAAAAAAAAATCTTTTCCTGGCCACACACACGGTGTCATGCAGTGATGCAGCAAGACATGAAATGACTGGTTTTATGATTACATCATCGTTTAATAACTGGCTGATAAACGTTGCGTATGATTATCCATAACAGATAGGTAATAACTATGCGTATTACCTAGGTAACATACGAATCATAAAACTTGACACTTTTCGCCAAAACATTATTTACTAACTAGCTTCTGCCCGCGACTTCGTCCGCGTCACAGTTGATGTGTTATCCTACGGGTACCGTACATTTTCCCGGGATAAAAAGTAGCCTATGTGTTATTCCAGACTATAATCTATCTTTGTGCCAAATTTCATCCAGATCCATTCAGCCGTTTAAGCGTGAAAGAGTAACAAACATCCATACATCCATACATCCATACATACAAACTTTCGCCTTTATAATAGTAGTAGGATCTATAAAAATCTCCGTTTGGCAATATCCTTCAAAGGGCAGCTGAAACCTGTATTAGACAAATTTTCCAAAAATTAAGATTTTCATTAAAATCTTTCTATTTTAATCTTCACAGTATAAAAAGTTGAGCACGCCTGACTGCATCAATTATTCGTGAAGCCACGTCCACATAGAATCGATAGTAAAATGGGTCACTGTCATAAACACAGCCGTTACTTACGGACCATTACTCACGTGGCCATTAGACCGACATAAATCATTTTCAATAAGAACATAACATCCCAATTCTAAATACACCTGAAAATACGCGCGGAAAATTTTGAATTTAGAATAAGAGAAAAACAAAAACGACTCGAAATTTAAATTTCTACCACCAAATCCGACCAACAGCAAGCTAGTTCGAAGTTTAAACTCAAAAATGAAGCACCAGGAAGTGAGTGTTGATTACTGGGCAATGTTAAAGTCTATGTTCATGTATGGAGTGCTGACTGTGCTGGGATGGGTGATGTTGAGGCTGTTCAATGCTGTGTTTACTCTGCCGCGGAGGTTGAGGACTCAGCAGGAGAATATACAAGCTACTTTGGAGGAGTTTCAGGTTAGTAGAATTCGAGTTTAGAACGACATACCGTATTGAAACATAAATATAAAGCCCTCGTTTTTTCCGTTTCGGGGATACCGATAGCTTTTGTAGCCTTTGTCATGTCTTGTTCTTTGCAAACCGATTCTAAGTAAATCCTTTTTATGTTAATTACTTTATAGTACTTACAATTATCGTTTTTCTCCAAGGTATAGGAACTCCTTTGTCGCTGACAAATCGATCGTTTTTAATGCTCTTTGATGCTCAAATGAATTTCTTTTTCCTATTATCGTTTCGTTATAGACTTACAATTTGTAGTTGATTTTTAATTGCATTTTCCAGAACTGGTTTTATTTCGACTAGACATGTCTGTGACATGATTGTAAAAACCATGTTATTATCTCTTGTTATCTTCTAACATGGTTATAGTAAACGCAGTTCTAACAGTACCTCTTAGTAGTAATAGAGCTCTTTGTGAAGGAACTCGTCCGGGGAAGTACTACCACCATACCTATTTCTGCCGCAAAGCAGCGTTGTTGTGTCCCGGTTTGAAGGGTATGGGTGCCGGTGTAATTACAGGCACATGAGACATTTCAACTTTGTCTCTGGGATTGCAACACATTTGCAAGGCCTCTGGTATTGCAGATGTCTATAGGTAGCAGTGACCACTTAACATGAGGTGGGCCGTGGGCTTGTTTGCCATCTAATGGCTTATAAAAGACCTAGTTATATTTACTTAAATACTACCTTTTGCCACGCTTATCGTTATTGTTATTCAACACACTTCCTCACCCATTCATTAATGAATAATATTTGCGCGTGCGCTCCTAATATTTGTCCTTATATTATCAGCAGATAAATATTACTCGGTTACAGTCAACATTCAGAAAAACAAATGTAGATTGTTTTTTATTATTTCACGTGAAAACTATTGCTATTATTGTCCCTGTATTTACATAATATCCACTAGCTTTTGCCCGCGACTTCCTCCGCGTAATGTCGATTATAGCAGACACAGACAAAGTCGCGGAATAAAAAGGAGTCTATGTCGTTTCTTGATGTTAAAACTTACCACCGCTTTTGATGAAAGGTACATCAAAAGCGGTTCAGGTTTAGTCATGAAACGCAGCAGACACACTGACAGAGTTACTTTCGCATTTATAATATTAGTCTGGATGGCTTCCTCAAAACTTGGTCTTTTTATCTAATTTATTGATATTATTCCTAAGTTATGTCATTCTATTACAACTAGCTTGTGTCTGCAATTTTGTTTGCATACACTTCAAAACTAAGCCAATGTCTTAAATTATCCCAAGGCACACAAAAACGACATAACAATTATCCTATGTGTTCTTCTCCTTTTCGTGTCGATTGAGTCGTTTCAAATACTGTCCGACCAGTATGGAGCAACCTGTACAGCTCTATCATTGCCCTTGTTTAGGTGTTAAGCTGGGAGTGTGGTGTTATGTGTTAAGCTAGATCTTACAAGAACTTACGAGCATTTCCAACGCTTTACAGAAACGCTACCCCGACCTAAACGTGACAGAGGATGACATAAAGAATGCTGAGAAAGAACTAGAAGAATGGAACAAAGAAATGGATGAGAAACTAAACAAAGATAAAGAAGATCCGAATGAAAATGAGCCAGTGAAGGAAAAAGCTGAAACGTCACCTGCTATTGAGGACAAGAAAACTATATAGACATAGGAAAACTAACTTTAACGTTTAGTTTTCAAGGTTTATTTTGTGATCGATATTTTGCTCGCTTTCTAGGTTATAGACTTTTATTATAAGTACTGTGTTTTAAAATGGCAGCCTGTAGACCTAAGTGTGGTAGATAGAAGTAACATCTAGTACATAGTAGACTCCAAGATTAGTGAGTTCCAATGTGAGGACATTGGAGTCTCCTCACAAGCTACCGAATGAGGGTTTTAGTGAGGACTTAGACCCTCATTCGGTCGGTTAAGATGGGGTCCTCTCTAAAATAGCTGTCCTAGATCCGTCCAAAGAGTCAGTCACTCCTAAGATATAGAAGAAATTCCTTGTGTGAGTATTGAGTTAAAAGTAGCATGGCTTTATTTCTTTATATCAATGGGGTAGAGGTGGGGTATGGTGGGTTCCTGTGGTATAAACGAAATCGACTGTTATCAACTTATGTGTTTAACACACATATTGATACCAGTCAATCTCTAAATAACTTGTGTTGCTTCTATAGTTAAGTTTTGAACTTGGTAGATATTAATTTTAACTTATATAAGTTTCCTATCTTACCTATCTATATTATGTACTAATTTCCACCAAGCGGGAAGCGTCGGAGCGCATTTCACACTGTTAAAGAAAATTCAGGCTTCTACATAATAGTTAAGGTTCATGTTTGCATGGAATTTATATTGCTTGGACGGCATCCGTGTGGACCTAACCGAGTTCCAAGCAGTATAAAAATTCCATGTAAACATAAACCTTAACGTTAAAAGTGCACGTACCTACCTACCAATGTACCTATTTATTGAAAATTTATTTATTTCAATAGAATAATGTAAATTAAATTGTATTATTATTAGCATATAATATTGAATGATTATCGTGAACCTACTAAAATAATTACAAAAACATTGTTATCTGGAAAAATAATTCCAATAACCTATTCGTGAATTTTCTTTTTATTTGACAACTCTATAGAGCAGAGCATATGTAAAAGTTGTAAAGATGTAATCATTCAGCAATTAAACGCCATGATTAAAACCATCCTATATCTTATCACCCCAAAAACTTTTACTACTTCCTGACTCTGCCGAATGACTAATACATACAATGAACAAATAAAAGACAAATTGTCATCATGAACTGGGTAGATGAATGACGCCATTAAAAAATAATTCCAACATTCCGTTTGACATAAGTTGGGGGTATTTAAATACTACTAATCAATTGACATACTCTTTTTGGACTCCGCTAATCTTTTCTCATTAATTTCGTTGCGGGATCCAAGACAGTTGAATCGTTTCTCTGGGACTCGTCGAGCTTCATTGTCTCGGCGCTTTTCTTGTGGTCGCCACTGTTGATTCTGGCTTACAGGAGTTGCAGTGGTTGGGGAACAGTGTGGCGGGCTTGTCCCATTAAAATAAATCTTTTTGGACTGTCAAAACGCGATGCCTCCAAAGATTTTGTTCGGTAGTAGTAATCTGTGACGTCACATTTGACTATAATTTATTGATTTAAAAAAGTCGAATTTTACTGTTAATTAGAAATAAGGCTTTCAAAGCTAAAAAAAGTGTTTCTTTGTAGAAGTTTTGTCTTGTATAGGATGATAGTTCGAAATCAACTGTTCTACATCTGTGCTACATCTACACGGTGAAATGTATAAAACAGATTTTCTTTTAAGTAACCGTCGAATTTTGTTATAAATCATCATGTAAGTATTTATGTTTATACAAAATAATCTCCAAATTAATTTGAGAGTCAGTCATGTGCACTGCAGACTTGCATTCAGCGGAGTAAAGTTCACGGTTGGATTCACACCGCGGTGCACCACCCAGTGAGCCATATCGACGCGTGGGGGAAACATACACTTCAAGTGTGGTGAAGAATATTTAATTATAATTAGTGAGTTGAGGAGTATTTTGACAGCCAGGTGATTATTGCGACTTGCAAATTGTGTAGTTATATTATAATCTTGCACTTACGTACCCACCTGTTCCATTTTATAGAAGAAAAAAAACATTAAAATAATGATTTCTATAAAATTCAACTTAACTTTAAGTTTTTTGGTCTAGCTTCGTAGGTATCTATATTTTTAAAACAAACTGCTTTGTAAAACAGGTAGAGCAAAAGTTTTAGTTCAAAATGTTTTCAATACAAAAATATCTCCATATTTTTTTGTAATTTGGAAAGAACCTAGAACTTAACACAGAAACTATGTCGGTGAGTGAAAGTAGGTGAGAAATCATGTCTTAAAACAGCACCATTTTAATATTACTCGGTAATTTCAGTTGTTGGATTTACAACTCTCGGCGCTGAGTCGAGCTTTAAAAATCCAATGGTACGCAAGGCAAAATAATATTAAAATTACATTGTTTTAAGAGATGATGGCACCCAGTGCTTAGCTTAGGTAATGATCAACAAACGAGTCATTTCATACAAATGTAATCAGTATGCAACTGGATAAATTAAACACAGCTCACTCTCGTGTTCTACTGTTTATTTGTCAATGTCAACTGTATTCGGTTCTTGCAGCTGTCTCTTAGAAAGGACTTACTTACTCATCACTGTGAGTAACGCGTCGAAGCAGTAATATGGTCTGATTGAATTTAAGTAGATACCTAGATGAATCACTGATTTCTGCCGAAATAATTGATCATTGTCATATTCTTTATTTACAATATTACGATAAGTATAGGTAACTTAAATTCATGGAAAAAGTACGTACGATACCTAAGTCTGCTTAAATCCAATCATACAGTGTCAATAATGTCAAGTGCGTCGTATGCAAGAATATAATCCTGGCAGTTGCTCGAAAACCCTAGACCCTAAAAAAAACAGCTACATTCTATTTTTAAACTCAAACAGTGTGCGGCGCAATCGATACTTGGCTGGAGCACTCCACTAGACTACAATAGACTGGTCCAGGCATTCACCCCATGAATTCAAGTTCAAGAGCCCACCGATAGATGGCAGTAAACAAAATAATACAAAAGCTCGCGAAACCGGCCCCCCGAGGCGTGGTTCGAAGAGCTTTCACCCTAGCTAAAACATTATTGATCGCTGGTTAGAGTATTAATGCAACAGTAAATACACGGCCGTATTCGGCGTGTTTATTGTTATCATTTGAGTCGTCGATACAAAGAATATGTCCTCGATGTATAGATAAGTTATCAAGTGCCGGTGGTGGCGTAGTAAACAGTGGGAGTGTTAATCAGTCTGTTGCATGGTGCTCGGTCCGTCAGGCGCGTCGATTGCTCAATTAACTATATCGTGATTAGTGATGTGTGTTGTGAATTGAACTGGTGACCTGCTGATCATCATGACGAGGTCCAGTTACCGGCCCCTGGTGCCCAGGTCTTCAAACAACTCTTTGGATACGAGAGATAATGGGTAAGTTTTTACTGTTTTCATTTATTTCTAACTAACAAAAGACTCATAATATTATTAAAATTAAATAAAGCATGCAGTGTCAATTTTCTCTGGTTAATTAATTTTGCAGCCTGCTATATTTATAACATCAAATGACATCTGATTTTTTATGTAAATATTTACATAATCAATAAATAAATTAGGTAAGCATTTGATTCCGTATTCCTCAGAATTTAATGGTAAGGTCGGGTACCTGCATTGGTACCTGTACGTATTTACAGTTTATTTAAATTATTATGGTATGGTTCCATATCAGGTTTTGCAAACTCTTGCTGTCTCACTGTTCAGGAATGTGTACCCTTTTTACGATAGTAATTTAGACACTAGTATCATTCAAATAATCGACCCGTTTAGCAATTTGTGAACGAAATCTTAAACTGGATTATTCCTACCGACAAATTATTATACCTACCTGCTCTTTAGAAATTATGATTATTATTTCTAAATTTCCTCATCGCTCGTCGCTTATCGGGGATTGGCCAGAAAAGGCAAAGCATAGAGTTGAGTGGAACATTATGGGGGAGACCTTTGTCCAACAGTGGGACAATAAAGGTTGTATAAAAAATAAAAATGACCTAACCTAATTACTTAAAACTGTCACCGTTATGAGCGTTTACGCGGCAGGATATCCAATACAAACTGTCAAATCCAAACTCATGAAAATTAAAGAACAGATTTTAATAAAACTAAACACGAAATGGGTTTATTTTTTATCCTAGTGATGCCATTCCATATTAAGGAGTTTTAACGTTAGGGATTTAGAGGTTATCAAGAAAATTCCTAATACCTGAACTTGATATTATGGTTACAGCCTCGAAAAATTTTGCTGCAGTAATTCGTAATTAGGAACATCTTTAAAATATTAGATAACTAGCTTTTGCCGGCGACTTCGTCCGCGTGGATTAATAGTTCCCGTTCCCGGGGGATTTCCGGGATGAAAACTATCCTATGTCCTTTCTCGGGTCCCAGACTATATCTGTACCAAATTTCATTGAAATCGGTTCAGTGGTTTAGGCGTGAAGAAGAGACAGACAGACAGACAGAGTTACTTTCGCATTTATAATATTAGTATAGATTATTATTCTACGTTTTCGAGATATTTTTCTAATTAAATAATTCATCATAGAAATATCTAAGACAATAATGACTAAACTAATGCATATGTATAAGGAAACTACTTAAATAAATGCATTATTTACAAATAATTAACCAGCCAAGTAGTGCTATGAGATAAGGAAGTAGGAAAAATATAATGGCGATAGAATAACTTGTTTTTTTTATTATTTAGTTACAATGCACAAAAAGTACCTAGGTACCTACTATCTAATCTTTTGTGTTTACAAATCACCCCTACCTATTAATACTTTCGACATTTTTTATTTCTATATTTTTTTGTTATCTCTTCACAAAGGGAATACTGCGTATTTTTCGTACTGTCACACCATTTGCTGTGTAGATACGTGCATACAATTTTCCTATATAGAACGGAACACTATCGTTTACCCGAAATGCCGTGGTTTTGGTTATCGCAATAGGTTTATAAAGTAGATACCTAGCCTTTTCCTTATTCAGATAAAAGCTAGCTTCCTCTTTAACTAATTTCATTACGATCGGTTCAGTGGTTTTGCGTGATAACGTAACAAACAGACAGACAAAGTTGCTGTCGCATTTACTATATTAGCGTGGTTGTGGATTTATTTTTCTATACTTTTTCTGAATTTCAACATTGGAGTGAGGTACCTAACCGTATTCCATTTTTGTTTTCCTACTTCCCCTATTCCATTTGATTACTGAGGTCAGCACATAACATTTCCCCCTACTATTCTCCCTCGTCAGTTGTCAGGATGTTTTCCTCGAGCAGTCCCCTCTATGAGCTGTCAATTCACGTAATCATTCACTAACCCCCCCCCCCCCCCTTCAATTCATTCAATCGGAACTTTAAAAAAAAAACCATCACGCCTGTATTCCCCGAAGGGTTAGGCAGAGGTGTACCAATGTACACCCACAGTTCGCCGGTATATTTAGGTCCCATGTAAGTAGGGGGCGAGCCTATTGCCATTTACCGGGCACAAATCCAAACTCCGAGCTGCTACTGAGAATTTCATAGAAAACCCAATAACACTTTTTGCTCGACCTGGGAATCGATCTGGACTTTTGTGAATACAAAAAGTTTCTTAACATTATCATAATTTTCTTATCTTTTACTAAAGTAGCTAAGTCTCATATTTGACTACTTGACGATGGTGAACTCCTGGTCCCAATAACGCAGTGCATTCCAGAGTCTGCTCCCATCTGTGATAAAGAAAGGTCCAGTAAGTATAATACTCATTTTAGATGTTTATGCTATGAGATAGATGCTAGGTTTAATATTATGAAGAAGGGGAAAGATTTTGACTACGTTTGTCAGCAAAAGATAATATAATAGAATAATCCTTACTCCTTACTAATATTATAAATGCGAAAGTAACTCTGTCTGTCTGTCTGTCTCTTATTCACGCCTAAACCACTGAACCGATTTCAATGAAATTTGGTACAGATATAGTCTGGGACCCGAAAGGACATAGGATAGTTTTCATCCCGGAAATCCCCCGGGAACGGGAACTATTAATCCACGCGGACGAAGTCGCGGGCAAAAGCTAGTAATTAATAATCCAATAAAAAAACCACAAAACAAATACACAATATACGTATTACAATACTAGTAACACCCCTCCACCTTTACGGCACCAACTTGGTCGTTATTCCAAAAGCAAATAAACCGACCAAGATACTTTCTTTATGCCACTTTTATTAGAACCGTCCTATCTGTATTTAAATGAGGGATGACTTGTTTGCCCGGTCATTGAGGAAAATATTTGTGACCTTCAAGAACTTCTAAGGTTATTTGGCAGAAGAACGGTAAACTTGTTCTTGGTAATAAAGTTGGCATGGCAACAGAGCAGAATAGCTTGGAGTAGGGAGAAAGTTTAGGGAAACGAATTGGGAAACTTTGTGTCATCTAATGAAAAGCGACAAGTGATAAGCCGAGCCAGTGGCTCTGCGAATTGCGCGCTTGAATTATTAAGTTAGAATTAAGGAATAAGACATCTCGGTGGTCCAGTGGTTGGCGGGAATGGGCGCCGCCAGGATTTCATTCATGGAGGTGCATCTGTATCTACACACGATACTATTGCTGATAAAATATTAATTATATTTGGTTACACATGAATGTCATGTCAATAAAATTAATTGGATAGAAAACAACCTTTAGATATAAATGAAACTTTTACATATTAAAAAAAGTTTAAATCGCTTGCAATCCAGATTTTTTGTAAATTTTATAAAAAAGATAAAAATTAAATGTGCTATTTAATTTATATCTATTAATGTCGTAAACAATTTAAATAACTTATTTGCATAATTCAGAAAACGTCTTAAAACAATCATAAAAACAGAACCACCGCTACATGACGAATCGCATACGCAGTTACTCTTCCATTGAAAAAGGTTTTTCATTGACTATCTGTCACGATTGATACGCCATCTTAAAAAGAAACAAATGACGAACAACAAAGAATGAACAAAAGGCGGTAGATGTGCGCAAGAGTGACGTCTTGACTCATGGTTAAGGCTCTGTAAGAAGCAAATGTTTAGGTAAAGCGCATCGCAGAAATATGGCTCAAAATAGCGACGCGTTTGATGTGAACTTTTATTTGGGTGGTCAAATATTATTTTTGTAAATTCCCGTTCGTCCCACTACGGGGACGAAGTCGATGGGACGAACGGGAATACACCATTCTATTCAATTATAAATAAAATGACCACCCAAATAAAAGTAGCAGTTTTCATTAAAAAAAAAGAATGCTTTGTTCAGTGTAATCATTTTTAGTTTTTTTTTTAGTTGGTTGAATTCCCTATAATAAATAATTTTGAGAATAGAGCGCCGAAAATTTTCTTGAGCTCTGTTTTATGTTATTTTTTATCAAAACACTACTTTATTTTCATGAAATATTTTTTGGTAAGTCTTTCCTTAAAACCATTGACAATACACTCACTTTTTTTGGATTGTAATATGTACCAATAAACATAGCGTTTTCCGGTATCCTACGTTCAAATAGCGCCTTAATAAAACACGTAAGTCTTACTAAACTATGATCAATAAGTATAGAACCAGGTAGTTCATGTCACGATGTGTTTACTTGTGAGTGAGTAATGCACTTTGGATGGATGATGACGGACACCGAACGTAATCGAAGTGCATTCACATGAGGCTTAGTAGGTATAGTATATTGTTACACCGCATAGGTACCTACGGGGTGTAACTAGATACATCACATAGCTATTAACTACGCATATTGCATATCGAACTGAGTAACATTGAGTAAAAAAATTGTGGGGTCGTGGAGGTTTTTAAAGTTTAGTTATAACTTAAAAATAAAACATTTAAAAATACCATCACGCCTGTATTCCCTGAAGGGTTAGGCAGAGGTGTACCAATGTGCACCCACAGTTTGCCGGTATATTTAGGCCCCATGTAATAGGGGGCGAGCCTATTGCCATTAACCGGGCACAAATCCAAACTCCGAGCTGCTACTGAGAATTTCATAGAAAAACCCAATAACACTTTTTTGCTCGACCCGGGAATCGAACCCAGGACCTCTAGCGTAGCAGTCGTGCTTAGGACTACTAGGCTAACGAGGCAGTTTATTTAAAAATATGTTAATATAATATCAATATCTCCGCAACAAGAAAGTTCTTAAATATGATCCACAACAAAAAAAATAATGGCCGTTATGGAGAAAAATTTCGGCTTCCTTATGTCTTTTTACACCCTATAGGTAAATGAATACTATAAGTAGGTAGAGCACATAATGATATAGTTCAGTAAAATATTTATTTTGTTTTGGGTGTCCACCACCCATAATAATCTCATCAAATTAGACTCTCTCACTAATGCGTCTCATATCTGAAAGTTGTAAATGAAACAGAAATAGAATTTGCATTTGCTGGAGTTCAGTCGCAGATAAACAATGTTATTTTTATCTCTCTAGTGCCATAATTATCTGTGGGAGTTTAAATAAAGCATTTGTCGTAACATTATTACTATAATTATCTCGTTATATTTATGAAATTGCTTCTCATCAACCATTAACAAAAGAGACAGACAGCACGTGGATCTTAAATGTCGTGTTTGAGTCAGCACCGAAGAACAATAACGACTAGCTTCTGCCCGCGACTTTGTCTGCGAAATCTCCAGAATATAGCTACAGTCTTAAATTATCAAACGGGAACATAAAAATGGTATAAAATTCGGTACCTAAGTCTAAAAAATTTCAAGCAATTTCGTTCAGCCATTTTAGTATGAAAGAGTAACAATACGTCCATCCGTTCATCCTCACAAACTTTTGCGTTTATATAGCAATTTACCATTAGGAATACAACGTAAAGAAGCAACACTTTAACTAATTACGCCATATTTTACAATAATAATCTGTCTTTTTGTAATTGTTAAAAATTGTGGCGTAATTGAATAAACACATATTTTTAAATTTTATATTAGCGTTCAGAAGATTAGATAACAAATCCTGAACGTAATCTTTCAGCGAAAAAACTGTCACCATTGAAATAAAAATCTCAATGAATTGTCGATAAAGTAATAATGATTGATCTACAGACTCGAACATTTCTATTGACATTGGGTACATAATACCCAGACTTTGCAAACTTAGCTTAGTAGACATTATTTCTATGACGTGTCCTCGAGACACGATGTTATCAGAATATTGGATATTAAAGGCGCAATCTTTCTATATTTTTTTAGTATTACTCGAAAATCGAGGCAATAAACGAAAAGTCTAGACGAGATCGATGTTACAAAAGCATATTTAACTAAAAGAGCAAGAAAACTGTGATTTAAATGAGATCTGAGATCAATTAGATCATCTTAGATTGTTGAGTATAGCAGTTTCTTAAAAGCTAGCCTCAGCTAGAGTAATCTGCAAGAAAGTTACTGTTTATCCCGACCCTTGCTCAAGCCAGCACGCTCCGCTGAGCTCTCCAGCTTTAATATATGGTAGATCCGATTCAGCCAGTGTCTGCCCACACGCCCATAAGCCGAGGTCCGTCCCCACAGAGAGTTTAGACGATAAGTTTATGTTTTATAGCTTGGCTGGAAGCCTTTATTTATTATGGTACCATAGGAAAGCCCGGTTAAGCAGCCGGCAATATCGACTAAATTAATAGTTACACGTTTTCTCAGGACGTTGTCCTTCACCGACGTCTGTGATTCCCAAGATAAACTCAACATTGGTACTTGCTCGGCATCGAGACTGCAATCTCATAATTCTTATGCATATGAGGCGCGCGCCTGAATCACTGGGCGAGATGCGATGCCGTATGTACTATTTCTTTCCAAAAATATTAAAAACAAAAACAATCTTTTATATTGCATTATCATGCAAAGTGCACATTTACGTAAAATTTCAGCTCAATCGAACATCAAGAAGAAGCTCTATTACTTGTAAGATTTGATTAGCCACAGACGCAAGAACAGCTGAAAATAATTAAAGCTTGTAAAAAGAAACATAAAACTACCAAACTAAGGTTCCCCATTTGCATTCCAACAACAAACATCACAAACGTATTACAGTTCCCTAATCCTCATGTAAATCAGAACCTCAGTTAATTTAGCAGCATCAATAATTACGCCATGTTTAGCGATGGGACAACCTTGATTAGCTATCGTTCACACGCTGGCACAAACGTGACAGAGTGACAGTTACAATTAGCAGCCGTTTATATAACAAGCAAGTTAATTAGTCTATCGATAATTAATATTAAACAATACATGGGAGATGGTGTATTTATAGCTTGTAAGTAGAGATCAGTAGCTCAGTATTGATTTCTAATATAACTATTAGCGTGTGGTTTAAAATTATATAATTAAGTAAATCAAGTAGGCACCGCTGCCTATAGACATCTGCAATACCAGAAACTTTGAGATGCATTACCATCCCAGAGACCAAGGCGAAATGTCCCACGTGCTTGTAATTACACCAGTACCTTTTCAAATCGAAATGTCTGCGTCCAAAATAGGTATAGTCGTACGTAGCACTTCCCCGACCGAGCATGCATTAAGCTGGGTCCACATTTGTATCATTTCGTTTTTTACCAAATACGCCTTAATAATACGACATGGACAAAATGAGCGTCCATATTTATGATACAAATACTCGATACGATACGTACGATACGACTGATCGGGATACGTCAAGATGCTACAAATGTGGACCCAGCTCAACGGAGATACGATACACCGAAATGATACAAATGTGGACCCAGCTTTAAATGCAGAATAACGTAGATCTTGACTGATCTAGCTACACTATAATATAAGTAATTAACTATATTAAAATTCTACAAGCTATTGTCGTTAATCGTATTATCGCACTTTGACTCGACACATGTCTTATTATACATAATGTACAATGTAAGTACTTACGTCTAAGACACGTGTTTGCGTTGTATATGTAATCAAGCCCTATATACATAGGTACATACATATATGTTATGTATACCTACAAACACTAATAGGTTCGCTATACATAAGTCATAACACGGTTTATTTTTATCTTTGATAATAGGTACCTACAGTACTGATAACAAATTAGGTACTTACTATATTTTAATTAAATTCATTTTTTAATTAAAACACGTTGTTTTGTATGAAGCTATCGTAAATTGCGCTTTATAGTGTGTTTGCTCTGTAAATATTAAAGTTATGTGCGTACATAGTAAAACCATTATTTACATACTTACCTACCTACAGATGAATATTTATAGTAGGGTAGTTACCACGTAGTTACATACCGTCGTACTTCATAAGAATATTAAGTCTTGTACATTTTTGTCACGTTTTAACGCCGAAAAATTAATTAGTCGTAAAACCATAATTCTTACCTTCTCATACCAAATGTTACTTACAGGGCTGTATCTTTGAACCATTTTATAAATAGCTAGATATTTCATTTATTGTATTACTGTACTTATGGGTTACCATGATTGTGTCAAAAAAAGAGTTGTTTTGTACGCCATATATACCTAAAAACGTGTGGCTTCTTTCAATTTTTAAAACCTTATTTACTTATTTTTATAAAATAAATATATCTTTATCCCTGCTTATTTTAAAGTAGATATTACATTCATCAATCGCATATTAATAAAAGTATTATTTAAAGCTGGTTTTCCTAAAAATACGTGATAACAGTTGGAAGTTTGTCTTTTAATATCTACGTACCAAAATTATTCCCAGCTATGGTAAAAACATGATCGCAATAAAGGCAAGAATATATGTAACTTTCGGTATTTTACATCCGTTAGATGAGCAGTTGAGCACCTTTGACATGTTCATTAAGAATCACAAAATCACTACTGAATCCGATTTCTTTCTAAAAGCTAGCATACGCGATTTTTAAGTCAAAGTAATCAACGCAACTCTACTGAACATTTTTTAAAGTTATTAGTACATTTCTCATTTTTTTAACGCGCTTCACTTTTTCTGCCTGAGCGTGCAATTTTAATGAACTCTTTTCATGAAAATATCGGCGCTGTTGAACGCACATATTTGCTTTTAAAACTGAACCTGAAATATTTTTTTACTCTTTACAGGAACGTTAAACATTCCAAAATTGTACCACGTTTGAGTTTTTAGGATACTAACTAGACTCTGTTACAAAAAATATTCATTCCAAGCTCTAAATAACCCGTTGGTCTCGTGGTGGCAAGCGCGGCTGTTGTGCGTGAGGTCCTGGGTTCGATACCCAGGTCGGGCAACAAGTTATTGGGTTTTTCCTTTAGGAATTTTTCAGTAACAACCCGGAGTTTGGGAGTTGATGGTGTGACACCCCCGTGTCTCGGAAAGCAAGTAAAGTCGTTGGTAGTGCGCCTGATCTCTCCCCGGTTGTGTAGGATTGCCGTCCTATCGGACTATGAGAGTTAGGAAACAGAGAATGCACCTGTGTTTGCGCACGCACTTGTGCACTATAATATCTCCTGCGTACTTGGCTACTTTGCATAGGCGGTGTGGCCGGTCTAGTCTAGAGAATAAAATTCCAAAATTTGAAGCATTATCTACAACCTACCTTTCTCTTACATGAGATTTTGGGTTCAAATCCGGGCAACTACTTTCTAAGTTTATCCTAAACATTTACTAACATCAGTGAAAAGAAACATAGTTTGAAAACCAGGACTTATAGTCGTAGTTACTAAAAGTCTAAATTCGCAAATCCTCCTTGAGCAATTGTGCCTACTCCGTATGAGAAGAGGCCTTTGCCCTGCAGTGCGACAATAATAGCTTGGTATTATATCTACCTTAATACATACTCACTTGCCCGTAATGCTCTCTTTGTTCTAACTTCAAG
The DNA here is from genome assembly GCA_932526535.1 of Caradrina clavipalpis. NCBI lineage: Eukaryota > Metazoa > Arthropoda > Insecta > Lepidoptera > Noctuidae > Caradrina > Caradrina clavipalpis. The sequence goes on from OW052096.1 coordinate 3,722,439, forward strand.
GTACAAATAGGTACTTCTTTGTGTTGATACCTAATTAATCCATTGTCCTAAGTTCATGCACATAAATAGTTATACAATAATGAACTTTGTAGGTTTCTTAGAAATTAAGTAAAACTATTACCTGGGCGTTTACGTAAGTTAAACGTAGTAGCTATTAATTAAGTTTAATTTATTTGGGGAAGCCTGATATGGACAGATATTTATAGGCGCTATTTAATTAAAAGCTGCCATTTTACGTAATGTTTGTCACAAGCCATTCCAAACTGCGATTTATTAGACTAATACATTGTAGAGGTTCTGATTAGATAGAATCTTATTTATTTATATTATGGTATGATTAAAGGAAGAAAATGACCGATCCGCCCTACGGCTAACGGATATACTCGTAGGTAGGTAATAATAATATAGATAAAATCCAAAATAGGTACCTAATATTATAAATGCGAAATTAAGTTTGTTTGTACCTAATAAGCACCAAAACTACTGGACCGATTAAAACTACTGTTTCACCAATAAATAGCTACATTATTCCTGAGTAACATAGCTTATATAACATCACGCTACAACGCACGGGAGCGAAGCAGTAACCAAAGACGTATAAGCCAGGCGGACGAAAGCTAGTTAGATGGAATATCATATTGGAATACGATAAGTTTTAATCCAATAAAAAAATGAGTTTTATTCAGAGTAAATACCTACCTATCTTTTGGCACCTTAGTATAGATATTCAAAACTAGGCAGTCTTCGTAGATTCCCAAATAACATTGCCAATATCAGCCAATCTACTGTATTGGCAACAGCTGTCCTTGTTACATGAATATCTTCAAACCTATTTACCCAATATTGGCATAGGTAGTGGTTTGGATAGCAAACAGTTTATATTATGATAACAGAAGAAATTCCTAGTGAGAAACAATCTATTTTTAATTAAAAACACTCTATCATAACATTCCATCACGCCTGTATTCCCCGAAGGGTTCGGTAGAGGTGTACCAACTTACACCAACAGAAAAAATACAAAAAAAATACAAAAAAAAAACTGTGGGTGTCACCACCTTCAAAGTGAAAAATAACTTTAGTTTCAGAAGTCGGTTTTGGTTCAGTTTGTTATTTGTATTGCCACCGACGACTATAAAAGATTTTTCTTAAATAGTTTTGCAATTGTCGAAAATGTCAGTGAGCAAAGAACCTCCTCTTTTTATGAAGTTGATAAAGAAATAAATATTATTCTATGCTCTAGGTACCTTCAAATTCATTGAAACCATTTTAACAAGCTGAAACTACCAGAAGGAACGATTGTGAGAAACAATAAACAGATCGCAAACGGAAAACAGACAAATCTTATCTAAATTAATAAACGACTTTTGTGGAAACATACAGAAGCTAACAAACAGAGTAATAATAGTTATTTACTTTACATTATTTGTTATGTATTATCACATTTATCAGTTTATATAAGAAGAAGATAATTTGAAGATAAGAATGAATATCACCGGCGTAGTCAAGTTTTTGTATGGGGGGGGGGGGGGGGGGGGGGGGGGGGTAAGAAAATAAAGCAACAAAAATGTGCATGAATTAATGAGGTCATATTATTATGAAATTGCCGTTCTGCAGTACTGGCCATTTCAAATCAAAATATTTTTCGTTTGACTAAGTTCTAATTCCAAATTAATTTTAATTTAAATACGTGGAATTCTTTTTTCAAAATAAGGCATTTTTGTTCATTGATTAGCGTTATGTTTTCATCGCATTTGAATCTGTTTCGCCATCATGGATACGTTAAAAATTCAAATGCGAATTCGTTCGATTGTTCGAATAATGTGACGCAATATTTTGAATATTTCGGGATGGGGAGGGGGGGAGCTGAGCCCCCCATGCTACGCATTCTGCACCTGCCAGAGAAGTCTCGCGAACATTTACAACAACGGAAGTTTGTGTTTTCAAGATAAATATTTGAAGTCGTTACGTTGTATTAAGTATCAAAATATTATCAAGATTTTGTTATGTCTGGTCTATCTGGAGTGATGTTTTCCGTTTAGGATGCACCTACACTGTGTCTAATGTGGTGTCTTAAGATAATGCGTAAACTTGCTGAAACATTTTTTTTTTTTTTTTTTTTTTAGCCTCGTGGTTATTGAGTTGTCTATTAGGAATTGTTGTATGAGTTGTTGCTGAGTTACACAAAAATAAACGTACTTGAAGATGCGCTTAGAAAAAAGATTTACAATTTATTATATGAACTCAATCATAGGCTTAATTCTCACTATCGCAGAATTTGTCGGAATAGAATTGCATACTGAACTTTATTTATAATGTTTAAAACACAAACATAAAAAAATCATCACAACACGTCTTCCGGCGAATTCTTACGGATTCCGGAGAATTTAATCCTATAATTAGCTCGCAACGAGGTCTCGTTCTGTTCCAAGACAGTGTGAATGGCGCTTTGTATCTTGTACAACTTGTAAAAAAGGATCTAACCCTCAAAGTGACACTTTGAGAGTTGGATCCTTTTTGCGTATCTACACTTTGAGGGTTGGATCCTTTTTGCATAACTAGGTCCAATTGTAACATAGTATAAATATTATGCCCTGTAGGACCTAGTTATGCAAAAAGGATCCAACCCTCAAAGTGTAGATACGCAAAAAGGATCCAACTCTCAAAGTGTCATTTTGAGGGTTAGATCCTTTTTGCGTATCTACACTTTGAGGGTTGGATCCTTTTTGCGTAACTACGTCCAATTATGCAACATATACCATCACGCCTGTATTCCCCGAAGGGTTAGGCAGAGGTAGTAACCGAAGACATAACTGAGCAAAGGTGACACCGCGGGATATTTAGCTAGTTTTATATAAGTAGGTACGGTTTGGAAAATACCTTCTACATAACATTTGTAATCAATACTTTAGGAAAAAATAATTGCGTAACATGAAACTTTTTTTCCGAATTATAACTTATTACTTTTCTATTGAATAATAATAATAAAAATTAAAAACTATGTACAGTTAAAACAAAAAAAGAAAGGAAGGCATAGGGCATCAAAAAACTCATCCGCATCGCTGTCAAAGGGGCATGTGCCCAGAAGGCAGGCAGCATTGCCACGTTGTATGGCAATGCAGATTCTTTGGCCCAAGAAAAAGCCAGCCCCTCTGGTCACGTGAAGGAACTAATTGTAACATGTTTAAGCTCGTGTAGGTCTGCACCATATAGGCACAATATAACAGTATTGCACCTCCTAATATCATACGAAAATAATCACTGATACGTTTCATATTGTTGTTCCTTTATCACTATAATCAATAGATATGCTATTCTTATCACAATGATAACAGTTTGGGCACGTTTCAATGACGAACCCTGTTTGGGTGGTCACGTGTCACGAATTCCCGAAAACGTGGCTTTGATAATTACACAAATGATTGTATCTAGGTACGCGTATTAAGTTAGTATGTAGTAATGTAGGTATCTAATTGTATTTAGCTGCTTTCGGTTATTTATAACTCTGGAAGTCAAACACAACATAGAGAAATAGAAAAAATTAAAAAATTAAAGATGTATGACTCTTTGTTACTGATTAAGGTCTACATATCGAAAAAATCATCAAATTATATCCAGATCAATTGCACCATTCTGTCGTGACTCGTGATTAAGTAACAAACATCCAAACATTCAATCTTTCGCATTTATAATAGTAAGTAGTAAGGTATTAAACCTACAAAAATGTAGGGCGACAAAATATTCCATAATAAAGTCCAGAGACAAAAATAATGTCACCATTACTTCAAAAGGGGAACATAACATTTTACATTAGGTAAATATGCCACTCAAAACCTTATCAAGATCCCAAAATTATGACTTTTAGATATCAACCTAAACTGATAAGTTTCTAATAATCATTTGACAGAACCAGTTGACCTTAATGACAGCCAAAGTTTTGTTTTCAGGGCGGGTCAATAAATTTTACGACTTTAGGGTACGCAGACGCTAGATTCGACGTACCAACGGCCAAGTACTTGGAAAGTTAGGAACAAAGGCGAGAGAACTTAGTTCGATCTTATCGGCCTGAATTGAACAGTACTTAGAAGTTTGCCCTATTTTCTATACGAAGATTGACTCAATAGTATAATTTTCTTCTTAGCGTTTCGATGAAAAACTTTTTTATAATAAATAAATAACACATACTTACTAATACATCCCTATTACATGGGACTAAATATACCGGCGAACTGTGGGTGTACGTTGGTACACCTAAAGAAAGAAAGAAAGAAAGAAAAACTATTTATTCGTTCGAAAGCGACGCACAACACAAAAATAAAAAAAAATAACAATAACCTCACCTCTGCCTAACCCTTCGGGAAATACAGGCGTGATAGTATATTTTTTTTTACATACTAATAATAGTATGTATTATATATAGAATTTATATGATTATAAATTATATTTACAATAATATAATAATGAAAATAATATTCAATACGGACAATTTTAATGGAGACTAGCCAAGAACGCAGAAGATATTGAAGTGCATAAATGCGTGCGTAAACACAGGTTTACTTCCTCTTCCTTCATTCTTACCGTCTGATGAAGTGATGAGACAGCAATCCGACACAATCATAGAGATTAGGTGTAGGACCAACAGCTTTACGCGCTTTCCGATGCACGGGGGTATCACGCCACCGACTCTAAGAAATTTCTAATTGAAAAACCAAAAACACTTTGTATAATAATACTGTATATGATAGGCTAGTAACATAGGTAGGATAATAAAGGCATTAAACATTGAATAACAACATAAAATACATCAATTTCTGAGGAGAAATGCATGTAAGTAGGTACTTTGCGATCAATGTACTATACATCACCAAACCTACTGAGCCTCAAATAAAACATTGTATATTATTTAGAAAAAAATTGTTGCCCCACATAAGGAATTTATGCTGGGTCGTTGATAAACTAACATACACAAACCAGACCCGGAACAACTATCTATAGGCCACACAAATATTTCTTCCGCGCAAGAATCGAACACGCATGAATGAATCGCTTATTCACTGCGTCAACCACATCGTCATATAATATCTTTCAAAATCACCAACAACACACACACATGCACATATTTATCAGTACAACACACTCCCTTGGATCATAAATTCCACGTTTTACGGCGCAATCTCATCATACTCGCAACTCATTCCAGAATTAAGCTCTGCTGACAAGGAGATTATCACGCGACCCAGATCAAGGCAGAGAGAGGCAAGTGCGAGCTGTTTCTATCCGATTATGGAGAGTAATGTTTTAACCATTATGCTATCGCAGACTCCCTTTTCGTTCACATTATTCTTAACATGATGTCTGTCCATCTTTTCTTTGACCTTCCGTTCTCTATCCATCCATCAACATGTTATCCATGTAACTTCTCCAAAAAATAGTGCTCCAACTGCAACGAGGTGGTAAGACCCAAGCTAACGGTGGTTAGAGATCAAGAGTAAGGAACCTCCTCATCCCGCGTGCCGAGTCCAAGATAACCGCCTTCTGCATTTGACTCTGACCCAGCCATTTCTCCAGGTGTTGGTTGAAACTTTTCGCTATGAAGCCATTTACTGACATGACTATCGGCCAGCACAATAATTCTTTCGTCTCAATTCCACATGCTGGTAACCTGATTCTACCAAATTCAGCCATATATGGCAGCACCATAATATCCCCGTAAAACCACAACAGCTTGTTAGAATATACTGTTTAACAAACACCGTGTTTATGATCGTCGTTAACCTCTTTTCTCCGCCAAAGCTTACGTAATTTAAGGTAACAAATATTCAGTTCCTGTATTACAAAACTCATAGTTTTTTTTAAACCAATCGTATATTTTGTAACCTTGAACTGTTCTTGTATAAAAAAACTTGGAAAAATTATACCTGTGATAACACCTGAAGGATCAAAAAGCTTGCTAAGCTACGCTAACCTACTCTGTGCTACGCTGCCTATATAGCAGTGCTACGCTGCCCTTCGCTTTACTTATTTATGTTACGCTACGTTATAAAGATATATAGACAAATAAAAATTTGAAATTGGATTGGATCCAGGGATAAGACGAAACACATTTTTTTATCTTACAAGATAAATCGTTTAAGTCCAGCTGAGAAAGTATTCATCACAGCTGTCTCGTAAAACCCACGTCTAAATGCCTACCGTTCATATTATATCCATAGGACGTAAACCTTCTGCTACAAAAACTGTAAAACTGGAGAGATGTTCCTAGAGTAAGAGGTTTAGTTTACCGTTTTAATAGAAGATAATCTTGTAATTACTACAGACTAATAAAATATTATGTAGGTACTCGTAAGACCAATTCCTATAGTCGATGAGACCGTATGCTGTTATTTGTGCGTACATATGGAACGAAGTTTGGTGAGTAGTTATTTGGCTAAGACAAATATTATTAGGTCACATTTTATCCAAGACATTAGATTCTTACCAATATTTTATTGCTTGTTTTTCGGAATGTCATCTCGCACGTTAACCCTGTGGTGCCTTAAAAATTAGGGCCCCCAGAATGGGCTGAAAAGTTATGAAAAAGTATCCTTTATACATTACAAGCCCTTTTTTTGTATGGAAAATCATCAAATAACTTCTTCTGCTCTGCGACGAGCGGAAGGGAATATAAGACTATTGCTGACTAAAACCCGTCCGTGTTCCTCCTATTGCCCTTTTAATTCCAGGGCCGCCCCGTGCTGATCTTTCGAACAATTTCCACAACTCTGGACATTAAAACATAAACAAATCCATGTCAATATTTATCGAGATAAATAAACGCGAATTTTCAAACCTTTCTCTTCTAGTATTAACACCTAGATTATCCAGAAAACGCTGATCTACATTGAAGCTGATTGCGAGAAAGCAGGTTACAACTCCAAACTTGAGTACACAGCAGGCACTGGGCCAGAAAGCACTCCAATACATATTGCAAGCTTTGTGGCTACCTCGGTACTAGTGGGATTGCTGTTTTCAATGAATTGTGGAGGGAATGCGATAGGTACTATGTATCTCTTAAACTAATAAAATAAAGCTAAAAGGTTTTTGTTTGTTAGTTTAAATGCGCTGCTAATCTTTTCCTTTTTCCTTCTTACCAGCAGGTTTGGAAAAAAAAACATTTTACATATGACAGCCTGATTCATGAGGAATAGTATAGGCAACTAGCAGTATAGGCTATATAACATCACGCTACGACACACAGGAACGGAGCAGTAACACGTACCTTAACACGAATGAAAAAAAACACGTGGATGAAGTCGCGGTCAGAAGCTGTTGATGTTATAAGTCTTTATATGCTTTTAGTTGTATGTGAAACAGGGTGCAAAAGTTCCTCATCCTCCATTGAAAAGGGAGGACCCTACGACCGGACGGGTGTTCTTTCTATTAGGCTACTGCCCGACAGTTGTTGTGCGTACGCACCCGGGATCCCCGGCGTAAGTGTGGGAATACTGGGGTGGTTTTTAGTCAGTAAGAGTCTGACAGACCCCTACGCCCTCTCCAGGGCGGTGGATATCCATTAGGATTGTCCACCCCGGCAACAAAAAAAAAAAAGAAAGGTATACATGAGAACTTTGACATCGCGATGTAGGGAAACGTCAATTGTAGTTCGCGCCTGGTGCGATAGATGTCGCCACTCGCTTTTACACGGCACATTGAATATGTGTTTAAAGCGTGAGGGTGGTCGTAAAAGTAGGAAGTTGTACCAGCATATTTAATACATAAGCGGTACCTTTAATGTACCCTAAAATGAGGGCAACGCGTTTAATGTTCAACGATTTTGGGGCGGTAAAGTGCGAAGGTCGCTCGTGTCCATAACTCAGTTCGGCGTTTTGGGTAGGTACTTATCTGCCTACGCAGTTTGCAGTATTAAATAATATTCCTATACCTACCTAGACTTTAATGTCTTTTCCAGGATTTGTTTGTCGGCATTTTATAGCACTTTGACCAGATAAACCTTTGACCTCTTCACTAATTTAGAGCTTGAATTTCTAAAAATCTCTAAAGGGGTCAGCGTTTGAAGCTAGGGAGTACGCATATCTTATGAACGACATATCCTCTATCTATCCTCAAAACAATCATGATAAAATGACGAAAGTCTTATGACACTATAGGATTTTCGACCAAAATCTAAAACCACATTATACTCGTAGTGGTACCTAAATAACACATAAGTATACATGAAAACAACGTGGAAACTGCCACTCGTAATCGGTAAACCTAAGAAGATAAATAAACACCAAATAGCTACCTATTTGCTATTTATTTATCTTCTTAGGTACCTACCGTCCTACGTATTTTTCCAGCCGTATCTTGCCACTCATCAAAATATTCAATAAAACTGTTGTTTACACTACCAGAAACATAATTCTTACTGAGATAAGTCTTGTAATACACAATGGTATTGCGTCTGAGCTATATAAAGACGGGCTATGATAAACTCTGAGGGCACGCACGCAATCACACTGGGTATATTTATTAAACACTCGGTCAAAATAGTCGTAGGCAAGCGATACATAACATTCTATCAGGCCTGTATTCCCAGAAGGGTTAGGCAGAGGTGTAGCAATGTAACTACACACATGGTTCGCCGGTATGTTTAGGTCCTATGTAATAGGGGGCGAGCCTATTGCCATTAACCGGACACAAATACTAACTCTGAGATGCTAGGGAGAATTTCATTGAAAAACCCAATAACTCATTGCTCTACCTGGGAATCGAACCCAAGGCCTCTAGCGTAGCAGTCGCGTTTAGGACCCAAGTTCATAAGTATAACCGAAATAAAATATTTAAATAAAATCATCTGTAATTAAAGACTAAAATCGCCAATCCGGCCTGAGGTTGGCATTCTTATTTGTTAATTACCGCATCAAACCATGGTTCGTCAGACCATTGATATTTTTAGGTACAAACAAAAAAGCACCATATTGCACGTGTCACTGAATTCAAAATCAGAACACGTCCACCGAGTCCACGTGTCCCTCCCTTCATTTCACACAAAAGCCCTCAATTGATCAAAACTGTGGCAGACCAGGTAGATACCTATATACGTACTAACTAAAGCTATGTGTATTGAAGAATTTCTTCACAATTGGGTAGATGACACCACTTACCAATAATTTCAAGAAACAACTTCACAAAAAAACATTTAATTTTAGCACTAAAAACCCGATGATTTTTTAAATAACTATAAAAATCGATTTTTATTTGCTTTGAAATCAATAAATAGTTAGTGAATTGAGATGACAAAAAGTGACGTCATAGTTGAGTATTGTCATAGAAAATCTATGGGAGAATGGCGTTTTGACAGCTCATAGAAAGTACGTCAATTGATTAGTGGTGTCATCTACCCAATTATCAACAAATACCAGTCTCTAACAATAATACAAAGAGGACAGATTTTTTTTTTGGTAGCTCGTTTGTACTGAATTGTCTCCGAAACTCCTGGACCGTTTTTAACAATTTTTTTTACCAATAGATAGCTACATTATTCCTGAGTAACATAGGCTATATAACATCACGCTATGACCCACGGGAGCGGAGCTTTAATCAAAGATGTAACTGAACGCGGGTGATGTAATGTAATTCTCCAGGCCGATTCCGGCCACGGCGGCTTACCTTAATGCAGACTAGCCACGTACGCAGAAGATGCACAAGTGTGTGCGCAAACACAGGTGCACTCCCTCTTCCCTAACTCTCATAGCCCGATGGGACGGCAATCCCACACGACCGGAGTGAGATCAGGCGCAGGACCAACGGCTTTACGTGCTTTCCGAGGCAAGGGGGTGTCACACCACCAACTTCCAAACTCCGGGCTGCTACTGAGAAATTCCTATTGGAAAAACCCAATAACACTTTTTGCCCGACCTGGGAATCGAACCCGGGACCCCTTGCTCAGCAGTCGCCCTTGCGACCACGAGACTAACGGGGCAGTCAACGCGGGTGATATAAGCCACGCGAACGAAGTTGTGGGCAGTTCACTCATACCTTGTCAAAATAATCAATAGCCTAGCTGGAAATTCCATTAGTATAAATCTTGAGCGATGCTGAAAGAAACATTAATAAATCTACATAAACATGAAAAAATGAGCTTCAGAGATGGACGTTTCTCGAATCAGTCGGAAATTGCATTTAAGATTTTACAGTCGTGTATCCGGTAATTCTTATTTCAATAAAAAATAAAAAAAATAAATAAAATAAATATCTTGGGACAACTCACACACGGCTATCTGATCCCAAGCTAAGCAGAGCTTGTGTTATGGTAACCAGACAACTGATATACATACTTATGTAATTTATAAATACATACATATAAACAATGGACATTCTTGCAGAGTAATACATGACTTCATGTACTAGTATAATTGAACACCCTACAGCAACTTAGTAGAAAGCTTCATAACCCTTAGGAACAAACGATGTAAAACTTAACGAATCCGAAAGTTACAATAATGTTCAAAGTTTAACTTTTCTTTACCTAAAGACAGGGAGTCTAGGTAAAAAAAAAAGTTTAAATACCCTCCATGAGCCCTACCCTATATAATATAATGTACGCGTAAGCACAATGTTATGTTACATTCATTACACATTACTATAAAAATGATTTTCCACGCCAAAAATAAAAGTCGTTTACTAAAAATAACTTTTGCTTAGTTTGATGGGTTGTACGCGTACCTTCTTATTAATTTACACTTTATGCAACAAAAATGTACAAAGATGGACTTAGACATTCTCTACCAGTCAACCAAAGGTGGTGAAGAAATAACATGGCAGGTGGAATTTTTTGGACGAGAATAAAACAGTAAAATACTACCACTACTCAACGGTTTACTAGTACTTAAAAAGTACCTATATGATAGGGCTTTTTATACTCCATCCAGTTAAAAACTCAAGCCTTAAACGGAAACATTTTTCCGTTGAAATTTAATAATTTCAGCGAATAGTTTCACGTTGTTTAATGAGTGCAATTTTTCCTCCATTTTCTTCTTTCAGCAGCTTTTGTAGAACGGTAAATGAGTGAAAGGCATGGCTGAGAGCTTAAAATGTCTGGCAGAAACAATTAATGAGCATTTTTAATAATCCTTTTGAAATGTTTGCAAACTGTAATGGGAAAGAAGTAGCTATTGTTCTAAATGTATTTTTTCTGCCCAACATCTCATTAATTTTTCAATTTCGAGAACTTTTAGTACTACTTAATAATAAGTACCTAGTACTTACTTATTAAAAGCGCAAATGAACTTTTAACTTCACAGAATTCTCTCAAAGAGAGGACTTTTAAAGTAAAAATAAACATAGTGACAGTGTTTCTTCCTTCTATTGTATTTGTTTATTATTATTTTGATACATTTGCATATTCAAAGCTCATTTTCTTTGTCGGAACAAACAACAACACCAGGGAGCGTAGTAGGTAGGTACTTACATACACGGGGCGATACCAGAAGTATCAATTAATGTAAGGGACAAAACACGGTTTTTCAGGAGAGCCAAAAAACGATTTTATTTTTTTTAATCTGGGTATAACTTTTTACTGTCTGCTCCAATTTTAATTGTGTCTAGAGCAAAGTTTCTTAGAATTTCCTCTTCTTTCATGCTCTAAACGAAAGATTTAGGAATACCCAGCGGATTAAAATATAGCATGTCCTTTACATTAAAAAAATATGTTTAGTTGTGCCTTACGTTACTAATATTTTATGTGTAAACCGTCAAGCATAGTGTAAGCAGCAAGAGAAATAGAAAATTATACGTAATCCTATTGTAAAGGACTTTAACAGTGTTGCAATTTGATGTAACTATAGATTATCTACTAAAATTATGGTATTTTAACACCATGGAAATAGGTTCTTTGCATGATTAATGTTAGTTTCAGCTTAGCTATCACAGATTTAAATGAAAGGAGATGGCTAAATGGAAGTATAGACCACTGCCCCATGTGCCAGGTACCATGTATAAATATGGTACTAGGTACAATGTAATGCTGAATGGCTAAATATTAGTATTTCATGTAAAAAAGATTCAGATACTTTTTGGGAATAATATTATGGTAAAATAATATTGCCTAAAAAGGAAAAAAAGGTGTGTGACAGTATATAATTTTCTTCAACTGACAAAAAATAAAACGAAAAAGAATAAAACTAAAAACGAAAATGAGGTTGTATATTTATAAGCGAATGTTTGTGATGAAAAAGTTTTTTTTTTAGATACTTTATTATGTTTAATAAATAGTTCACGAAAGTGCTAGGAAAATAATTATTAAACACTACATAATTTATGAATGATTTTTTAAATATTATGAGGCTATGTAAGATTCATATACATTCCAGAATGTATCTGGCCCGGAGGCAGTCATTTAGCCATCACCTTTAGAAATAATTCTTAAAAAACTCTAATCATGAATTAAAGTAAGGGACATGGTATTTAAATCGACTGAGGTTGTAAATTATTAACACTAGGACTTACTTTATTTTTCAGAGAAAAAAAAATTTAAACGTCCGTTACATAATTTTTTTTTTTCATAAATCGTTTGACGCAGGCCAAATTTTTTTAACGTAAGGGAATTTTTTTTAACGATAGAATTTTTTTAATAATACCAATCGATAGAGCAGAAAATTCTGAATCCAATGATGTATATAACTCATTTTCGCCAAAATGTCCCTTACGTTAATTGATACTTCTGGTATCGCGGGGTGTGTTGGCAGAATTTCAAGAATACGTCATATTCTCTTTGATACCTACCTACTTGTACCTGGTGCCTATACCTATACATAGTAGAAGGGATACCGTACCACATATTGTTCCTAAAAAAAACCAGGTGTTCCATACAGAACCCCATCCCCTACTTGGTCAAAATGTATGAAAGAACTGTTTTTTTGGTAAATGGTCCCAAACGCATCCACGATACAGGAGCAAAAACTATCTTTTGCCCACTATTATGATACATTATCCCTACCGAGGAGTGTAGATAGTGGTCTTAAAATAGCCCAGTGGTGTTGTTTATCAGTCTTATGTACTGGTGTAAGTGACTTGTTTACGAGATATGGCGTAACCACGCAGCGTATGAAGCGCGGTAGCGCAGAGATATTTTATTGTACTCTGTAAGTTACAGTTATTGCAGATAAGCCGTGTGTGGTGGTTGTTATGTGGTAGATACCTATGATAGTGAACAACGGTTCGAAGTTAGGATATTGAACATACATACAAACATAAACTCACGCCTTTTTCCCATAGGGGTAGGCAGAAACCACAGAACGCCGCCTGCTACGATCCTTACATATTCATTTCGCCTCATCCACATGTCGATAAAAAATCTTTTTTGCAAAAAAAGACAATCGCCTTCAAAAACTACAAAGTGAACGATAACTTTAGTTCTTTGCTGTTAAAACGAAGCACCTGAGATCAAAATTTCCCATTTTTATTAGTACTAATTTGATTTTGGATATTTTATAACTGCTTAAGTTTTGGATGTAGGTTGAACCGTTATTGCCATTGCTAACTACTAATGTCACACATTTTGCATATTGAATTATTTAAACGCAATTAATTTTACTATGAGAGTTTATGGACGCTCAGTTTGGCAAAGCCACGTTCAAATTGCAATTTGAATTAGGGTGGCACAGCGGGATATAATCTCACCGTACCGAACTACCGCACAACTCAACTACGCAAAACAACAAAATAAAATAAATAAAATTTAGTTACAATCTGTGTTGTTACATAAATGAGGAAGTTGGCTAATAACCTGTCGCTACTTACTTACGATAATCTTCGCACTTTATGGCTTCTATAAACCTTTGGCACTTCAACGTGTATCGCAATACAAAACAAACAAAAAAACTTCAATGTCACCGAGCAGTACCTTTCTAACCTTCGTATTAAGTAAAACCCTCCCAGACACCAAGAAAATAAGGTCGAATATCAGACGAATAAATCTTACCAAAAATATCTAGCTTCCAAGTTCTAGTAATTACTCTCAAGGGAATCCCTCGCGCCGTCATTACCATTTTAATGAAACGCTGCGAGCCCACGACGTGATGGAGACTCGTCACTCACGCTCGTTTCGGTGTAAATGCGGCCAGGCTGTTAATTTCAGGGCCTGGCGGGCTGCCAATACTTCGTTATGAGTATTGTCAGTTTTGTTGTCAAAAAGTCGTAAAGGAAAATGGTGGGGCTGTTGTTGTGGATATTTTGATGTCATTTTAATATTCTGTTTGGTTAGAGAAAAGATTACTTGCAATGTTTGGTTGAAATTCAATCTTAATACCTAGCACCATGGTAGAAAATTGAATAAGCAATAGTTTCTCATAATAAGTATGAGATCTAGAGATGGTGAAGGAGATCTATGTTTCTAATGTAATCAAGATAAATAGAAGCTGACTATATTACTCGTTTCCGAGAGTAGTACTTACTATCATTATAGTTTTTGGTGATAGTTGAACAGTTTTATTGTGTCGCCTTTGCGAAAAGAATGTTTTGTGATGATTGTTTTGAATGAAGAAGAAAGAAAATGAATTGGAACAATAAAGATTTGAGAATTAAGTTATTCCGCACACTGCGCCACTAGTGGCGGCTACTAGGGGCTGCGATCGATGGCCATGCGGTGGATACCATAGATTATATACCATCAAGCTGGTATTCCCTGAAGGGTTAGGCAGAGGACTATCAATGAACACCCACAGTTTGCCGGAATGTTTAGGTCCCATGTAAAAGGGAGGCGAGCCTATTGCCATTAACCGGGCAGAAATCCTAACTCCGATTAGGAAATCATAACATTTTTTGCTCGACCTGGGAATCGAACCCAAGACCTCTAGCGTTGCGACACATACCTAGATAATGTACTATGAAAAATGTCATTAACAACTTGTGGCTTTGCTGTGGCTGCCTGTAGTCAGCACCAAGAGTTCCCGCACGCTCTGCAGACACACGCCGTCGCCACCTGTAGCTAGAAACGGGTACTGAGTAGCAGAAGCGCCCGACAGCCACTTGTGGTCAGTGGTCGACACAAGTAACCGAAATGCGCTACTATTATTAAAGTATAAAGTTGAAAATCGCGCAAATAACAAGTATTATCGTTTTGTGAACTAGCATACTGCGTCTCCGTGTACGGCGTGTCCATGATAAAAAACTGTATGAAAACTGTTTAGCTCGCAACTCGTCGGCAATTTATTGTGGATGTAGCGTACGTGTGGCACGTATGTGGCAAGACTTAGGTGTATAGAAAGACAAGATGTCGGGATTAAGAGACACATTGTGTCGACCCGTAAAGAAATAGGACAAAGCTAGGTAAATGAGGAAACAGTACTTATACCTCATCTGCTTAGCTTTTCCCAACCACCACCTCCACCACCGCTTTTACCCACCTGTTTTCGTAAATAAATAAAGTAGGTAGGTACGTGCGCAAATAAATACCACAGCAAAGAACTTGTCAACTTCATGATTTATAAAAAAAATACCTTTATAAAAATATGTATTTCATTCTCCTGTGAAGTGAGCACAAACGTAACCTCAAAGAGACTTATTACACCATTAATAACAAATAGAATATAAAATATTTCCGTGTAAAAGTGTCTTTCAAATATGTCCTAAAATAAACATACATATTATAAGACATTAAGTTATAAATAAACACATTATGTTAAGATCTTTTTTAATAACACAATTACTGTTAAGTTATTTTCAGATGAAAGGTTCTTTCCATCTCTTTATTTACCATTATAATATAAAGCTTTGATATAAAAGCTTTCAGTATAGGTATATTCCTATCTGATGAATTGGTGGTCTTAGGCTTCTGTGTCAGCCTCATCCAGATTCTACCTGCGATGGTAACAATGTCCTTTGTCTATTTCACCGCTCTGATAAGACCATCATTATCATCTGCTTAGCCTTTTCCAACTATGTTGGGGTCGGCTTCCAGTCTACCCGGATGCAGCTGAATACCTGTGTTTTACATGGACGTCTACAACCCAGTTACCGGGCAACACGTTACCTCTTGGTTAGACTGCTTGTCAGACTTCTTAGCTTCTGACTATTCGTAACGACTGTCAAAGATCTACGAATGACAGCCGGGAGCAATAGCTTTAAGTGCTTTCCGAGGCATGGGGTGTCACACAACCAACTTTCAACTCCGGGCCGCTACTGAGAAATACCGATAAGACCAACACGCCAAAAGACATCCAAGTCAAAGACAATCGTTTATTGCGAACGATCGTTTTGTTATCTTGTGTTAGTACGTAACTTAAAAGCCTTACAAGCATTGCAATTTTCATTGATTTTTGTCAACACAAGACGGTGACATCGAACTAATGCAATAGTAAAATAGCACATTTCAAACAATTAAATAAGCAGAAAACGTTCATGTGACAATAATGTCGTATCCACTTAAAATAGTGACTCCACACTGTACAATGTAATTTAACGAGTTTGCTCACATTGAGCAATTTCCTGCTTCACCTTATAAGACCCCGGTTTAGCACTAAATTAATTCTAAGCCCCGGTATAGAGATATCACGAACTAGTTTATTACCTCAAGTTATCTGTATAACTGTCTTTCTAGACAAGAAAATACTGAATTTACGACTTGTACCTTAGTTAATGGTTCCTAGGACTCCCAGCTATTCATCTACAGAGCGGGCAGTATTATTATGGATATAAATCAATAGGATTATCTGATAAAAGAGGTCATTTATTTACTAAAGCGATTTAGTCCATCGTAAAAGGAATCGCTCAATTCTTGGAAGCATGTATTTATAACATAGGCATTATTTATTTATAACATATGTATAAATGTAGAAGAATCTATTAATGGGGAATAACCCAAGTACGTCGAATTATTACTATTTAAAAGTACATATGTGCGCAAAAACAGGTGCACTCCCTCTACCCTACACACCTTCATAGCTTGGTGGGATGGAAATCCCATACGACCAGGGAAAGAAGAACTAACAGTTTTACGTGTTTATTTAAGACCAGCTTCTAACTTCTCGTGGTGCCACCTCCGAGAAGTTAGAAGCTGGTTCTGAGAAATTCCTGATTGAAAACACCAATAGCAAAACGAGTGTCTAATCCAGTATTTCACGCTCTTTCGATGTCGCCGCTTCGGGGGCAACAGGATAGTCAAAAGAGCATGTTTTACATATTTTATGATTTCTTCAATAAACGCATACATACATATATGAAGCTAGAATAATATTATGAAGCTGGAGAGTGTGTTTGTTTGAACGCGCTAATCTCGAGAACTACTGGTCCGATTAGAAAACAATATTTTTGGGTTATATAGCCCGTTTACCGACAAAGGTTATAGGCTATTTATAACAGTCATGACGCTACGACACACGGAAGCGGAGACGTAACTTAAATCGTGCGAAACCGCGTACTATCGCTAGTATACAAAATATTACTGCCCGTATAAACTCAAGGTCGCAACTGCCTGGCACTCAATGACACGAGCAAAAATAAAGCAACAAATCTCCTACACTTATTACCCACATCCATCTTTGGATGACTCACAAGTGCACGGGGGGGGCTCAATCCCGACGGCAAGCGGATTGGAGCCCCCAAGGCCGCTCTACTTGTGCCGCAGGAAACGGTAATCGTCACCAAACATAGCTAGATACAATGGGATGAAGATCATCAAAAGTAATTTGTCTTGTCGGACCAGATTGACACCATTAGGTCTTAGAGGAAATGGAGTACATGGCCTGGTTTGACCTATTAACCTATGCTACGCCATAGGTTAGACTTGCACAACGGGTTTCGGAAAGTAAACACGCATGAGAAGGATATCGTTACATAGGCTTTTACCGTGGATTCTGTTCATGATTGTAGGCATCCCCAGAGACTTATATATTTATCGTAGATTATAAAAAAATATATGTGAAAAATGTTATCGCTGGGAGGTTTAGAACGGTTGCGGAATTTGTTCAAAAGAGTTACCGCGGCCCTGGAGCGCAAAGGGCATTAGGAGGAACACAAATGGGTTTTAGCCAGTTAAAGTCTGACACTCCCTGCCGCCCGCCCAGGGCGGAAGAAGTCATTTGATGATTTCCCATCCTTACAAAAAAGGGGGCTTAGAATACTTACTACTGAATCCTTGATGAAAAGTTTGTTTCATGATGTCCCCTTCACAGCTTACAGTGACGACGCCACTAAAAACGTACAATTTCTAAAAATAAAACAAAGATTAAAAGAAAGAATAATAATATGACGATTGAATGATCGCCAAAATATATTAAGCTATTCTACGCAGTAGCAGTTTCTTATTCAGCTTCTCGTATATCTCAATTTGTCAAACGTAATTCCAATCCCAGGCTAAGATTTAAGCTAAGGATTTTTCCGTTTGATAAACAAACGGAAAAATCCTAATTACGCTTTTTGCCTGTTTTAATCCGGACTACGCCATTAATCCAGGTCCCCAAAGCCCATAGCAGTACCATTTACCCAACGAAAAGTATTTTTGCAAATACTTGCACTAACGTAGTATAATTTGATTCAATAGAGTCTAAACTTGAACGACAGGGTACCTTAAAAATCGTGTTAAAATTCGTACCAATGCATTTATTTGCACATTCAAACTTACAAACAAACCAAACAGCTTTTGAACTTCGAAATGAGACTTAGGTGCAAGAAAGCAAGAACTAGGTTGTGTCAACAGCAACCTGAATGGTCGCTCAAAAGTAGGTCGGGTTTAACTTGTTAATGAGTAGGCTTGCACTCGTCCGATATACAAGCCGGCCTTTTAAGGTGGAACCTCCACGGTAGCCCGCGAAGTTTAAATTTGCTTACGGTTTTTGCAATTTGCAAGTTAGTATTAAGTTATTTGTTGATTAAAGTATATTTCACGGGCATAAGAATTGTGTATTTCCAGAATTATAACCATTTAAGTCAGCAATAAAACTCCATAGGGCCAGGTAAACCCAAAGAATGACTATTTCATGAAATCTTGATATTTTGGAATTATACCGACTTATGGAGTTATTTTACTGATTTTAATGGTTAAAATTCTGAAAATACATACTTCTTACGCCCGCGAATCTTACTTTAATCAACATTAAACCTAATACTGACTTGCAAATTGCAAAAAACGTAAGAAAATTTGAATTTGGCGGGCTACCGTGGAGGTTGCTTCTTAAAATTTAAATGTAAAATGCGGTTCTATTTTAAGCCGTTATTAATTATGGTAATCGAAAAGGTCAGAGGTAAAGCGTTCGGTTTCATTGCCAATTTTGGCAAAAACTTAAATATAATTTTATTTTAATTTCCGGATTACTTAGCTCAAGGTATAATCCGATGATAAATGAAAAGAAGCCTAGATTTAACTCCATGATTACTGACGAACCTTGAGCTAATAACAGAAAATCCATACAAGTACTTACACAGAAATTCGTTTTCCCTACAAAATTGGTATTACAAGCACGCTTTTTAATATACCTAAACTCGGGGGATTACATCTGAAGGTTTCATTGGAATAAAACCAAATCAAACAAGCTGATTGGATATCGTAAACATAGACCCACATTCGCTTAAATTTCAGATACGTATCGATCATCCTTCATCCTTTTATCAGTATCCTGTCATCATCATTCCCCTGGCGTGACCTCGTAACGATTGAAACGATCGTAATTTGTGCAAAAGCATTGAGTTAGAACGTAGAACTCGGCCCATTTCCCCCCGGCATGTTATCCCGGTACCTAATAGTTATTTAGGTCGGCACGTTGGCCAAGGGAATGATAGAAACGTGTTGAATGGTCCTCCATTAATTAAACTATATCTGTTGGCGTTGGCCCTGTTTGGATAAATTAATGGATTAGTTTCTTTAGTAAGGTGTCTTGATGTTTATACCCTGAGGGGATGAGAGATCTCAGTGAGATGTTTATAATTTAATGGATTACTAGAATATAGCTAGATTTATATTTTGGTTGAATATTTGTTAAATAAAAAAGTGTAGTTTTTTTTAAGTCAATAATGAGAAATGGGAATTCACAAATCAAATCATTTATCCAAACTAATATTATAAATGCAAAAGTAACTCAGTAACTAACTGTGTGTTTGTTACGCTTTCACATCTACACCCACTGAACCGATTTTGATGAAATTTGAATTGAAAAAATGTCAAGGATCCGAATAGTAAGTTTCTAAGCAGAAGAACGAACAAGAACCTACTATAAACACACAACACACTATAAACTTTTTTTAGTTATCATCATGTTATTGATATTTCCCAACAAAATTACCAAGATGAAGGATGTGCAAATATAATTAAATATAGGTTAAGTCAAGTAACAAGTAAGTACAGTAAACAGACGCGTAATGTGAACTTTGAGAGAGAAATTACTTAAGAATGTGTCAGCTGCCTTTGTCTTTAAGGACATAACTCAATTTCCACAACTTGTAAAAAAAGGTATGTCAGTAAAATCGTTACCCTATTCAATTTTATTCAAGTAAGTAGCTAGGTACAGGATACCCATCACAAGATACAAAAAAAAATAAGTATTTATTTGTAATGTCATATTAATAGTTTTTTTACTAAATTGCAATACTAAATGCATGTATGAATATTTACATGAACTAAAAAGAAATAACTTTATAATTTTCGTTTGTCTGTGATCTGTCTGTCTGTTTGTTACGGCTAACCTCCGAAACGGCTGGGCCGATTTTGACGGACTTTCCCTGGCAGATAACTGATATTATAAGAAGTAACTTCTAAATTATTTTAGAAATAGAATAAAGGTTTCGCGCAACAAAAAACAATATTAATGCAAACGAAGTCACGGGCATAAGCTGTTATTAATTAATATCAATTTCATTCGGGTCACTGTACTAAGTTCGATGGAGTATTTGATATAAAAATATGTTTAACGACTTTAATGGGTATCATTAGCGAAGCAAGCGATAAGATAAAAGAAAAAAAAAGAAAGCTTTTTTAGATAATTACTATAATTACTTGGAAACCTTATCTCTTCGGGTCGCTGTTGGTCACAGATATTTATGTTAGTATTATACCTCGGGGCACCAAATTAATGAGATAACATCCCCCCGCCTTGACTGTAATTTTTATTACGCTTTTATTTTTATAAAAACAAATACACTAGGAATTTCTTGTACCGTGGCTGGGTGCGTTTACAAAATTACAAACATAATTATGTAGGTATAAACTCACGTAGATAGGTACTGCAGTCAGCAACAAAAGTAGATTAACACTTCAGATTTTTAAATCATTTATTTTAATTCCTATTACTACATTTCTGTTATCTTGACGGTGTCTATCGTATACTAAGTGTAGTGTATGTTCGACGTAACAGATGGCGCTAGTGGTCTGTTGTTTAAGCGATAGTTTGTTGGTTGTCGGAGGTAATCCGAGGTACTTACTAGCTTTCAGTAGTTACATTTATGATATTTTAAAACATGATTTATCTATACTATATGGGGTATAAAGTGACACATTACGTAGCCGTTTACTACGTATGCTGTCCATCAAAATAAGTACCGTTCAGTCAAATTGATTGCTAGGAAACGACTTTTATTTTTGTTGTCAATCACTGTTTATGGCAGCGCGTAATGTAACCCACGCAAAAGATTGTATTTATGGATGCAATAATAGAGGGATCGTTTTAACATTATTTCGAAAAAAAAATACGTGGGTGTTTGATCTGGAATATAGGTATCTATAACATACCATGTGCCAATGTACACCCACAGTTCGCCGGTGTGGTTAGGTCCCATATAATAGGGGGCGACAAATCCTAACTCAGAGCTGCCGCTGAGAATTTCGTAGAAAACCCCAATAAAAATTTTTGCTCGACCTGGGAATCGAACCCAAGACCTCTAGCGTAGCAGTCGCGCTAACCTGAAAGTTGCCAGGTATGGTAAAGAGCCAAACGATGATAAGCAGAACACATAACTTCCATAGCTTCGCCCATAACCATAGTTTTTGTTTACCACAACCTTATAAAGGGCTCACTGTACCCATCACTAAAAACAACTTTACATATCAGCTGATCAATACATTCATGTTAGCATATCTCTCAAAAATGGATGGATTAGCAGATTTTTTTATAGATAGTTAGATACCAGTGTCAATGACCCCTCTACAGGCTATACAGGTTTCTGATAAAGAAAAAATAAGCTTGTTTTGCTTGCTTGTGCTTTTGTTGTCTTGAACTACATTTAACTGTACATATTTAAGTAACAACTGAACAACAGTAATGCAATAAAATAGTATGTAATTGTATGTGTATGTATGTACTGAGAGCAAATGTAGAAACAGATGTCAGTTCTGGTAACCGGCTGCAGCTTGCGTGTGTTAAAAATAGATAGAGAAAGGGGTAAAATAATTAAAATAAATTTCAATCAAATATATTTATTTATTTAATATATGGCAATTATCCGATTTATTAAAGTTGCTCAATATTGAAACTAACCTTATGTATCAATGAAAGTCATTTATCATTATTACTCATTTCATTTATTACATCTTTATTAAACAATGATTCTATATCATCATGTATACACACCAACATTTATACAAAAATACTTTTACACATATACCTATGTACACAACATCATTACACAATAGTAACATCATTTAGTTACTACATCAAGTATATAACCAACACTGCTATCAGCAGTACAAAAGTATATATATAGTAACACTTATTACTTATACGTATATATACATATAAATGTATATATACATACGTACAAAGTATTTATACAACATCATTGCTTACTGGTAACATTATTTAGCTACCATGTCAGGTATATAACTAAATAAAGTAAATAACCAATATTGCCACCAGCAATACAAAAGTATATAAGGAACATATAATTATAATATCTAATAAAAGAGGAAATATACTTAACTAGCGATCTGCTCGGTCCGACAGCTCAGATAAGAATGACACTCAAAGCGTTGGGCTCTCGCCTTTATAGACAGTGACAAACAAGTGAGTCATCGAGTCGTTATTACAGAAACTTGTACAAATGTGTCTAGAAATTATATTTATGTGTATAAAAAGCTATAATTATGTAACGACATAAATAATAAAATATAAATAACTTAAAACTGGTTTTAGCTATGATTTTATGATTTGAATCATAACCGAACCAACTTCCGGTATCAACAAATCACAAAATACAACTTTAGCAATTAAAAATACAGTACATATATTATAACTTTTAATGATTATTATCATTAAAAGCCATAATATATAACACGGCCATTCTGATAAGTACTTCGTTCTCGAAGTACAATCATGATATATTTTTTATATCTTTTTAAGTAGTACATTTATTGTGGTTATAGGTACAGCCACAGGCACAGCCTTCTTTTTTTTTTTTAGATTGATACATTTATTATTTTTATAGGCACAGCCACATAATTTATTTTGAAGTGGTATATTTATTATTATTATAGGCACAGCCACAGGTACAGCCACATTATTTATTTTTATTATAGGCACAGCCACAGGTACAGCCACATTATTTATTTTTATTATAGGCACAGCCATGGGCACAGCCACATTATTTATTTCTATTATAGGCACAGCCATGGGCACAGCCACATTATTTATTTTTATTATAGGCACAGCCATGGGCACAGCCACATTATTTATTTTTATTATAGGCACAGCCATGGGCAGAGCCACATTATTTATTTTTATTATAGGCACAGCCATGGGCACAGCCACATTATTAAACAAATATAATAATAACTTATAATTTATCAATATTTGGGGACAAATAGCATCTTCAACAATAGCATTCTCATAAATAATTTAATCTGGCCAAAATAGCCTGTCTAATCGTGAATTTCAATACAAGTCCCTAAATTTTAGCTAAAGCTTTTCATGACATCTATAGTCTTGATAAACGTGAACTATATTCCCTACGTGGTATATATTTATATGTGATATTTTACTTTTTATGTGTCTTTGTTACCTGAATTAAATAATATATTATTATTATATATATTTAAGGGGGTACTGCATCGAACGTTCTTTAAATTTTTGAGCCATGAGACGAATGTGAGCGAGTTCGCGACCTGCTTGAATGTTAAAATCACATTGCGCAACATGATTACCATAAATTTCGTTCAAGCGAGGCTGAACACAAAGTATATTCGCATTACTACCAATTAGTAGTCGTATAGGGGAAAAACCCGTAGATTTTGAACTGTGGTATTTATGGATTACTGCCATTTCCATAGTTCGTTCGGCCAATCTGACATATTACCGCGGTGTTCCGTTGACTATCATGTGGTGTTCTATTTCTAAGTCTCGATATAAAGAACAAACTAAATTGGAACTAAAATTTGCGCCGCGGTCGGTGACTATTAATGATGGGGTACCAAATAGAGTAATTGTGTCTCTGATCATAGATACTAGCTCAGCTGCCCCGAAGGTCTTTGGCTTAGTCGTCAATAATTAGGAAGACATACTTATAACCGCCTGTGGATTGTGGGAAAAGGCCCTGCACAAACCGAGTGAATAGTATGGTGACTTATATATTGGATGTGTCCGTCTTTTGGGCCAGAATGGAATTTTCGCTCTACATAAATGAAGCAATGGTACAAATACCTGTTCACGAATGCTGCCATTAATGGGAACCAAAAATTGGTCTTTGATTAATGGTTTCTAGAACTACAACTCTATTAATGAGTACCTGTCCTTTTCTATATTTTATTTGGTGAATGATGATCGATACATGAACGGTCATCGCCCCTTTTTTTTTCTTTCTTACCTAACAAAATCGATCTAGCGAATGGGGAGTGACTTTCGCGAATTATTTATTTATCAACTGTTTGCTATTTTAATTATACGTATATAAGTTATTTGTTTTGATTATTATTACTATTTTTATCCTCTAAAACAATAATGCTTCATTTTTTTATTTTTTTATTTTTATTTCATTATTATTATTTTATGGTTAATATGGCTCACACTGATTCGTTGTCTTTTGAAATTTTAGAAGTGATCATCTACGATTACAACATTGGTTATTCGTATCAAATATTTAATTGGAATCGGATTCTAAAATAAACATACGGAAACAGTATAAATATGACATTAATCTACCGGCTGTCAACAATATGATGTATTATAAAAGTACTTTAAATGTTACTGCTATTCGTGTGTACAACCACCTACCACCAGCCATCAAGCAATTAACTGGAAATATGTTCAAATATAAATTGTTATTTTTTTCAATTTAAAGAGTATTTTATAATTTAAATGAATATCTTAATTCAAAATAATATTTATATGGTAATTATGTAATGAGTATTTTGATAAAAAAATAATATTTGTGAGTTTTCAAATACCTAATTCTCAAAAAATATCCGACCTGGGTGGATTGTTGATACTAAAAATGTAATGTTTATTAATAAGATCTTAATGTACACAATTATGCAATAATGTATCTTTGTCTTATCTTTATCTTGGTTATTTTGAATTGGTTTAGCTTTCATTTCTTAATTCGTAGCACTTAGTGCGTATTGTAGTACCTACTTTGAGTGACTTTTATTGTTTTTGACATTAGTATATTTATAGAACTGTACAACATAATGTAATGGTGTTTCTTACATGTTCTTCTCCATACGAAACTACTTTTTGGAATGTTCAACTAGATTTAATAGTTTAATTAATTGACGTTTTAAAAGTGCCTTTCATAGTCGAATTGGAATAAATGTTTTGACTTTGACTTTATCAACCAAATATGTTTAACTATTATGCTTACTTTTTGTCTTTCAACGGGGGCTAACCTACATGGTCTGTAATTTACTACTTCATTATTTTCAATCAAACAAATCAATTGGCCTGTTTTTTTTTTGTATTTTCTTTTAAGTTTGTGTTCAAATTCTGTATTGAGAATTGAAGCTTAACATAAGCATCACACTGATTAACTAGATATACAGAGGCAACAGGAGATAGATCTTTCCATGTAGGCCTTACAACCTTCAGAATCTAAGTACTATAATTTGAATATCAGGATGACGAACTACATTCCTACCAATAAGGAGACCATATGGAATATCTTGGTCACGGGTATGTAAATCTAGTTCTATACAGACGTTTTCAAATTTAACTGGCACTGTGATAATTGCAAGTCAAGTATTTCTATTCCATTAGAGCATGGTAGGTACCATACATTATAATTTTGTAGTCTGGTAATAGATTCCCGTATAATGCTACAACTTGCTTCTGTATCGATAATAGAAACAATAGACATGTTACAAATGGTGACATTGATTAGCTTAAATTTCTAAACGTTATTTAAGGTGACTTGAGCATCTACCCATTGATTTTTCTCAGAGTTCAATTGTTTTTTTTTTTTTTTAGAATTTACGATTGTACATTTTTTTTTGTACTTTGGTGAAGAAATTGCTTCACTAGTTTTTGTGCACTGTGTACAGAAATGTTCTTTTTCACCCCACGTAACGACTTTTTTTATTTTATTTTTTTAGTGTTTTTTTTTGTCGGTTTTTAGCATTGGCTTGTAATGTTTACTTGGCCCGTGTAAATTGTGAGAAGATTGATCTAATGGTAACTTTTTAGGCTTTTATAAAGCTATTAATTCAGACGTATTTACACTACTGTTAAAAGATGCCATTTTCACATTATTGTTTCGAATACCTCCGCAAACTAGTTATATTTATGAGACAAAATTTTATACAATTTTAGTATTCTTTAAAACCTCTCTTGCGTAGTGTTATAATCGTTGTATAGTGAAATTAATACAGCACTATACAGGACTATGATCCTTCCTGGTGTTGCCAGGACTCGTACCATGATAATGCAGAGCCCTCGAGGGCCTTACCTGCCTTTGCGATTCTAGTTAAGTCGCTCCAATCAAATTCTTTCTCAGTTTTTCAATATCCGCAAAACATGCCGCTGCTATCGGTGGCGGTTGGATCAA
Source organism: Caradrina clavipalpis (assembly GCA_932526535.1). Classification (NCBI taxonomy): domain Eukaryota; kingdom Metazoa; phylum Arthropoda; class Insecta; order Lepidoptera; family Noctuidae; genus Caradrina; species Caradrina clavipalpis. The sequence continues at coordinate 3,749,373 of OW052096.1, forward strand.
ATATTGAGAGATCCACGTCATCCTGCCGATTCTTGCTGGATAACGCTTCTTTGTCAGCAGTAAGCAGCTTCTGGATAATCTCTGTCTCCATTCGGGTAGTGACAAAAATCCTAGAAATACATTTTCATTTACTTAATAAATCCTCATTTTATTTACATTTTAGTATAAAATTAAAACAATTATTATAAATATTGGTATGGCACCTGGTGATCCCACTTCTGATGTTAAAAATAGATAGAGAAAGGGGTAAAATAATTAAAATAAATTTCAATCAAATATATTTATTTATTTAATATATGGCAATTATCCGATTTATTAAAGTTGCTCAATATTGAAACTAACCTTATGTATCAATGAAAGTCATTTATCATTATTACTCATTTCATTTATTACATCTTTATTAAACAATGATTCTATATCATCATGTATACACACCAACATTTATACAAAAATACTTTTACACATATACCTATGTACACAACATCATTACACAATAGTAACATCATTTAGTTACTACATCAAGTATATAACCAACACTGCTATCAGCAGTACAAAAGTATATATATAGTAACACTTATTACTTATACGTATATATACATATAAATGTATATATACATACGTACAAAGTATTTATACAACATCATTGCTTACTGGTAACATTATTTAGCTACCATGTCAGGTATATAACTAAATAAAGTAAATAACCAATATTGCCACCAGCAATACAAAAGTATATAAGGAACATATAATTATAATATCTAATAAAAGAGGAAATATACTTAACTAGCGATCTGCTCGGTCCGACAGCTCAGATAAGAATGACACTCAAAGCGTTGGGCTCTCGCCTTTATAGACAGTGACAAACAAGTGAGTCATCGAGTCGTTATTACAGAAACTTGTACAAATGTGTCTAGAAATTATATTTATGTGTATAAAAAGCTATAATTATGTAACGACATAAATAATAAAATATAAATAACTTAAAACTGGTTTTAGCTATGATTTTATGATTTGAATCATAACCGAACCAACTTCCGGTATCAACAAATCACAAAATACAACTTTAGCAATTAAAAATACAGTACATATACTATAACTTTTAATGATTATTATCATTAAAAGCCATAATATATAACACATGCGAGTGTCCTATTTTACATGCTAGATGTTATAATGACTCATATGGATTATTATTAGGCATCTTATGTCATCCGATCTGTAATCCTGGGTTAAGTAGAATGCTACTTAGGTAGGTACTTTGTCGAACTTAGAACACAAAAATCGGAATGTATCTATGTCATTGTTTGTTGAAATTTTAAGAGTGGTCGCCTACAGTTTCGATATTTGTAAATATGTGAGCACCACAAACGAACATTTTTTTTTTGTCATTTCTTAATTGTAATTCTTTTGTTCAGTAAGAAGGAAATTCATGAGATGAATAATTTAGAAATCGTTTAAATTTTGAAATTGTAAGCTTTAAAATATAAAATAAATATACCATCACGCCTGTATTCCCCGAAGGGTTAGGCAGAGGTGTACCAATGTACACCTACAGTTCGCCGGTATATTTAGGTCCCATGTAATAGGGGGCGAGCCTATTGCCATTAACCGGGCACAAATCCAAACTCCGAGCTGCTACTGAGAATTTCATAGAAAAACCCAATAACACTTTTTGCTCGACCCGGGAATCGAACCCGGGACCCTTTGCACAGCAGTCGCACTTGCGACCACGAGACCAACGGGGCAGCTAAGCTAAGCAGCTAAAGCCAGCCAGCTACTGCCAGCTAGTAAGCTTTATTCACATCATTGTGCAATTGCGCTTGTAAAAAAATAAAACCAATATTTTCGGAACGTATAACCACGTATAACTTAAAATTCGAACTCGAAGATTACCTATGTTTCTTAAAAATCGAACACGAAAATTTTATGCCAGTATTTACCACTAATCCAATGAAGCGGTCAATACCATTTCTATTTTGAATGACGTCGCAGTGCTCTGCGTAGGTCTTCTAACATCGAAAACAAATCCATTTCAAAAATGGAATCCAATTAATAAGAGAAACATTTCTAAAAATATCTTCTCTATAAAACTTTTTAGACCATTGAGCTTTAGTATAAGATATTTGTTTAAATGTTTTAGCCGTTATTACAGATCGATGAATGTATTACACAACCGTATGCAAATTATATGAATAGTAATCACGCTGCCAGAGGACGGAGTTTTGATGAAAATCCTGTTAAATTTCTGATAGGCAACAGATAATTTAACTTTGGCGGGCTTACAAATTAAATGATATTGGATTTTTCCGGACCAGGATTACTTTATTATTTTTTAATAAATATCCTGGTTTTACCATCAAAACTTTTTGCATTATTGATCGAGAATTTTTTTGATAAAGTAATCTTATATGACTTTACAAAATATAGTAAGTCTATTTGTATGGAAATCGTTGGGTATTCTTCTGTAAGTATACAAAATGACCTATTATTAGAGGCAACAAGATTCAATTAATTGTTTTTCTTCTAAAATTTAACGTTACAAAATGCCTTGTATGATTTTTTTTCTTCTACCTATTCAGGTTTTGAATTTCGAAGCTCTGAGTTTCTAAGAATAAAATTCGATACGCATCAAACAATTCTAAGTTTAAAAATAGTCAAAGATCAAAGTACGAACTACAGACTCGTCATAATACTACGCGGTCTAGTCACGTGTACGTGCGGTTTACTAGCGTGACATTTACTACGATTTTACCGCGTAAGAACTTAAGAGTTAGTTTGCACTGCGGTGCAACCTATTAGCGGTTTGTCGAGTCTGCAGGGATTCAAGTTATTGTTCTACTTAATTGGCTACACGAGTTCGCATTGCGCTTTTTAGCCGCGGTCGCAGTTTTGTCAAGTGGTATATAATTTAGGATATTTCTAAATGTAGTCCTGAGATAAAGTTTCATACACAATATTAGGTACTATTTTTTTAAGGTATTTGCTTGCTACTAATTAGCGTAGGATTTTTTGTTACTCATTTTTTTGTCTGTAAGAGGGAATCTCTGAAAGTACTGATCCAATTACAATATTTTTCGGTGATAGAAAGCTGCTCTATTGCAGATTATTAAAGGGTACAGACAGAACCTAGTACTTAGAAATTATTTAAACCTCCTAAGAGCCACTCCGCAAATCCGGACTACACTGCAACATAATCCCTAAATCCACCGACCTAAACATAAATTTCAGCTACACCTCAGTGTGGAACGGCCTTTCTACAATATGTATCGTATCTGGTGGCTTGCCAAATGGTGGGGAGGCAGTGACCACTGCTGTATGCAGCCAAACCACGAAGCTGTTCACTATTAAATAATGCAATACACTTAGTTATGTGCTTATGTGTATACTAGGAACTATAAGCTTTGCAATTGTTCTGGCCGAAGTCGGTTATAGTCTAACCACTTATTTGAGCTTCTCGCCTGCGGGGTAAAGCGGCGCGGAAAAATATATGTGGACATAAAATTAATAGTCAGCCAGGCAAGCAAATGGCTTGTAACGTATACGAATATTTAGGAAAAAGAAAGTAAATCCAAATTTTGCTGAATACACCACGATATACTTTTAAACAAAACCGCAGACCAGGACTCAATTAAGCAGTCATACTAAACATGACATCATCATCATACCTAAGAGCTGGCTAATACTAATTCTGCTTGTTGGCACAATTAAACCAAAATGACAAAAGAGCCAATTTTTGAATTGGAAATACATTAATCCAATTCAAAAATTGACTACTAACTAAAACTATTAAGTGTTTATATAAATATATTTTTTACGAAATTGACATCATAATTATAAAACGGGCTCCTCATTTAAAAAATCTCGTCCACTGCAATTTAGAGGCAATTATTTCAATTTTTAGCTCAAAGGGCGAGCTCAATTTTATTATCCGTAAAAAGAACTTTAACTAGAGTGTAACCTCACGACCTTTTAATTGAAAGTCAATGGTTCACTTGCATGGTACCTATTGTTTTAATGACGATCAAACTATTGGCCGATTTATATCAATCGTGTACCAATTAAGCCTAATTTGCCAGTAATAACAGTGCGTAGATAATTACCTAATTACTTTACAATTTTGTAGCACATCGGTAATTGAACAGTGAATTAGGAGACTAGGTTACACTGTTTCAATAAAGTACGTATTATTTTCTAATAATACTTACATCCTAAATATTTGATTACTTTCCTAAAACGTGGTATAAACTATGTCAAACTAACTTCCCACGACTTTTGTGTTTATAATAGTAGTAGAAACTAGTAAGGTAGTAGGACTTATAATTAGACTCTTTCAGGCATAACATAACAACTTTGTTTTTATAAAAGGTTAGGGGTACCAATGTGAAATATTCTAAGGATTAGGACCTATGAATCATTGCACCTATAGTCATGTAGGGTCACTTGCATCCAACATAGAAAATTATTAACAAATTAACTTTCGCCTGTGAATTCTTTCATGTGAATTTTCTCACGAATCCTGTTATAATTATAATAAAATATTTTATAAAAGTTTTTTTTTAATTATCGGACCAATAGCTCCGGAGATTAAGGCACTTAAACAAATACCTCTACAGTTTTACATTATAGCAGTATAGATAAGTTATAAAGATGTACCTAAGGAGAAATAAACTTGTATAATGCTTCACCTTTGCGACGCCGACGTCACGTCGCAAATATGACGACGTCACCCGAAGTGTTACTTGAGGACATTTGGTGTATCGTCAGCTGTGACACTAAGGGACTAAATACACTTATTCAGATCAATTAAGCTTATGTCCATAGAAAACACCAATCTAGTATGGAGATGCGTACGCATGCGTTCAGTTTTCCGCGTCTGAACCGATGCAATACAAAACTAGCGTTTTCTATAGACAAAAGCTGAATGGAATGAATAAGCTTAATAAGTGTAGATAACAATCTATAAGGGCAAAATAATGTTGATCAGAGGTACTTTTACTACCTTCTTATAACTATTGTGGGGAAGGCAGATGAAGAAGTACTCATATAAGTACCAAACCTCGTAACTGCGGTCCATTTACGACTTTGTTTGTACCATTTTACCATAATGTTTACTACAACGGCTAGAGTTAAATGTACTGAGAAAAATAGAACTTCAAACGTCTAAATATAAGCTTTTGTTTTGAACGCAAACAACTGCTAACTTCGAGAAATCTCTTTGAGTGTCATTAAATATTTATGAAGTAAAAGATAAGTAGGATCACTATTGTTTTTACATAGAGAATACGATGTTCTTGAAACATTAATTGACGAATAAATCACAGAGAGTTGTTATTCTACAAATTGTTAATCATTTCACTAAAAACAACTCGTGAATTGGAACAAACATCTCTGGAAAAATATTATGAAACACCATATTTATTTTTAGTACGGGAAACTTAGGCTTATAGTTAACATAGGTGTATGTGGAACTAATGGTAGTTACTTTTATCCTTAGTCATAAATTGGCTTGAAATTGAGAATTAGTTATTGATGTATTTCTTACGGAAGAAATACAGGGTTTTGTTCATAGATTAAAACAGGCTACATATAAGGCACCAGCTTTGTTATTCTATAAAAAAAAACTTCGGTGAATTTCGGCGAAGCCGTCAGTCCCTGGTATAATTGATGAAGAATTTTATAGAATATACCGACACAGGTTTTAATGTACCATGCAAGACATATATTTTCATCCTTACCCAGTATAAAATAAAGTTGCTCTCCGTCGTTTGTACGCTTAGATCTTATAAACTGCGCAACGAGTTTCAATACGGTTATCATCAATAGATAGAGTGATTCACGAGAAACGTTTATAGGTACAGAACATCACGCTACAACCAGCGGGAGCGGAGCAGTACACAGCAACAAAAGACGTAACTGTACGCGGGTGACACCGCGGGGTATATAGCTAGTGTATATTATTATGATAGCAGCAACAGCGCCTATTATTTTGTAAACGAGGAATCTTTTATATTTACTTTTAGCACCTACTGTACTGGAAATAACATAAAATCAAATCATACCTAAAGATAAACTAGCAAAATGATTTACTTCAACACTAAAAAACGGTAAGTATATTATAAACAAATTGATAGGTTCAGCCTAATATAATAGGTACTGACTCATTCGACTTTTTTTCAAGGAAATCTGAATGTGCACTTATTTTTACCGGAAATTTGGTTTACCGATCTGACGATTCCTGAATTTCATAAACAGCAGTTGTTAATAAAACTCCCGTTTTCCTGTAACCTCATTTCTGAAAACCTGAAAATTATTCGTTATTCGTGAATTTACGTTGTATTTATATTAGTGATACACTTCAAAGAATTCAGCTCGAAATTTAAATTGTGCTTGATACATTTGGATTGGCTGGTTGTTAGATATTATTATATAATCTATTTATACTAAACAATCTTTACTAATGTTATAAACTATCTATACAGGAAAATTTTTTAACCAGTGCGTAAATTTTGCCATAATAAACTTCAACACGTTTTATTAAACACGTATATTTTATTTTGATATGTCTTAGTACTAAAAAAAAAAGTTATCGCTTACGAAACATGTTTACTTAAAAACCATAATTCATTGTCACTCGGCGCTAGCGCATTCCCCACTCCCTCACCCCAGCCATGCGCCCGGGGTGCTGGTCAGAAAACCTCCAAGCGTGCCGTCGGTTGCTTGTCCCTCGGGACACGTCTTGAGGGAACGGCAGCTGGCTGGCCGGTGCACCCTGGGCGCGGGTAGTGATCTTCCCTGAGGAATGGGAAGAGATTCCTATTCTTTGGGGAATGTCACTGCTCGTGGCCAATATTCTGACGGGCGGGGTCCGAGGACGGACCAAGGGCGTTTCTCCGCGTGTCCCTCTGATCAGCAGAGGGCACAGCGGAGGAGTGAGGACGGGCTCGGCGTGCACTCACCCTGCCACCGAGCAGACAGAGAGGAGGGTGGTCCTTCTCTGTCACCGTCGTACATCGTAACCCCATATCGGAGTGTCGTGGTCATGTCTCGCGGCTTCGATTGGCACCGAGGGTCTTGGCTTAACCGCCCGGACCGCGAGGTAGAAACCCTCTATAAAAAGTCACCCCGAATCCCAAGCGGCGGCGCACCGTGACGGGATGTATGGCTGACGGGCGTCCCTATGGGACATCAGTCGCTAGTGCGAACCACTTGTTTTTTGGTTGGATGGTTGGAAAATGTTTATACTCGTGGGACTTAAAATGGAAAACTTAACAAACACACACACAACAAATAAAGACGCAGTAGGAGGGAAGGGAGATGCCGAGTCGGACTCCGACTCGGCATCGACTTCCAGCATGGTGAGCGTGAGCCCGTTGGGCTCCCGCCATCAGGTGGTCGATCTGGGCCAATTCTTTAGGAAGCGGCCCAGACCGGAGGACGAGCGGGCGTCCTCCGACGGCGAGCAGCTGGCCTCGGCTCGCAAGATCCCCACCAGCAAACGCGGTGGGGTCCAGGAGAGAGGCCCAGGGAGGGTGACTGCCCTGAGGAGCAGTGTTGCTGGGCGACCAGCGACACCTGCGATGATAGGGCAGCACCCGACCGCGACGACGTCCTGCGACGAGGCAGATGCACCTGGCGGCTCCGAGGAGGAGCGTAAGTCCAAATTTATGGAAGCAGTTAATGCGGCGGTCGCGAGCGTGGCTCGCAAAAAAATGAAGGGGTCGAAGTCTCGGGCCATGCACGAGGCTTCGGCCACTATTGCGGCGGCTGCGGAGGCCCGGTTTGCGGGCGAGGTCCCGCAGCTACGGGCGGAGGTGGCCCGCCTGTCGGCGGAAATGAGGCTCCTCATGGAGGAAAATCGGAAGCTCCAGGCTGACCTGGCGGAAATCCGCGGGTCCGGTTCCCGCCAGGCGCCCAAGTCGGGTGGCCAGCGCGGCCAGCCCCAGCCCCAGCCCCAGCCCGTGCCCGTGCCAGTGGAGAACCAGGTCCTGGCCCTGGTTCAGAGGGAGTTGGCTGCATTCAACTCGCGATTCTCTGTGCTGGAGGGAATCGTGCTGCGCCCCCCTCTGGCGGCGAGCGGGACGGCCACGGGCGGCAGGCGGGCCTCCTATGCGGCCGCCGCCTCTGTGCCGAGGCCGGGCAACCAGCCCCCCGGCAACCAGCCCCCCAGAAGGGCTGTGCTGGCCCCCGCGAAACCGGCTCCGGCTAAACCGGCGCCGGTGCAAAAGGCGGTGTCCTCGAGGGGCAAGACGGCGTCCCAGCCGCCCCCGCCCCCCCCGCCCTCTAATCCCAATCCTCCGGCAGAAGCCGAATGGCAAGTGGCCGGAGCGAAGGAGAAGGGGCGGAAGGCGGCCAGAGCGGCCAGGGCGGCCACCAGGAGGACAGAAGAACGGCGACGGCGCAGGCAGCGAGCTGCCGAGGCTAAGCTCCGCGCCCCGAAATCCGCGGCTGTGGTAATCACACTGCAGCCGGAGGCGGAGAAGCGGGGCGTGTCATACGGGCAGGTCCTCGGCAAAGCCAGAGCGGCGGTGAACCTCGCGGAGCTCGGCATCACCGGAGGGCTCCGGCTCCGGGTGACGGCTACGGGGGCCAGGATGTTGGAGGTCCCCGGTGCCACCAGCGGCCCGTCTGCAGACGCTCTAGCCGAAAGGCTGAGAGCGTCCCTAGACGCGGACGAGGCCCGAGTCTCCAGGCCCGTCAGATGTGCAGACCTGCGCATCCTTGGCCTGGATGACTCGGTCACCGCGGAGGAGGTGGTGGCCGCCGTCGCCAGGACGGGTGGATGCCCTGCCGAACAGGTCAGGGCAGGCACCATCCGTCCGGAGCACTCGGGCATGCGGGCTGTGACAGTCAGCTGCCCTGTGGCGGCGGCCAAGGCTATTGTTGGGGGCCGCAGACTGTTGGTGGGCTGGGTATCGGCGCAGGTCAGACTGCTGGAGCCCAGGCCCATGAGGTGCTTCCGCTGCCACGTGGGAAATCACGTGGCATGCCGATGCGCCTCAGAGGTCGACCGCAGCGGCTTGTGCTTCCGCTGCGGCAAGCCCGGTCACAAGGCCGCGACTTGCGATGCCCCGCCGCACTGCGACGCATGTGCGGGGGCTAGCAAGCCGGCCGATCACCGGGCTGGGGGCAAGGCCTGCGCCGTGCCCGCCAAAGCCGGGGGAAGGCCCCGCGCCGCCGCCGCTGTCACCGCCGCCACCGCTGCTGTCGCCGTGGCCGCAACCGCAGCCGCCGCTGAGTCCGCGCCAGCCGTCGCCGCAACGGCTATTCAGGGGGGTGCAATGGACTGCCAATAACGGCACCATTGCGCCTCCTTCAGGCGAACATCAACCACTGCGTCGCCGCTCAGGATCTGTTGCTCCAGAGCATGGCGCAGTGGTCGATACACATCGCCGTGGTCGCTGAGCCGTACTTTGTCCCGCCCAGAGAAACCTGGGTGGAGGACCTTAGCGGCTCAGTGGCCATAATTGCGTCGGCCGCCGCCGGCACCCCGTCCCTTGAGGGAATCAAGAAAGGACAGGGGTGCGTAGCAGCCCGGTTCGGGGGGATCGTTGTAGTTGGTTGCTACTTCTCCCCGAACCGAACTCTCGCCGAGTTCCACAACTCCCTCATGGAGTTGAGTGTCGTCGTCGGAAGCCATTCCCTCCCCGTGCTAGTGCTCGGGGACTTCAATGCCAAAAACTTGGCTTGGGGTTCTCGCTGCGCGGATGTGCGGGGGAGGATGCTGGAGGACTGGACCCTGGAGAAGGGTCTAGTCATCCTGAATCGGGGTTCTGTACCCACGTGCGTGCGGATGCGGGGCGAATCGGTGGTGGACATCTCGTTCGCCAGCCCCGCTCTGTCGCCGCGGGTTCTTGACTGGCGCGTTGTGGAGGGGGTGGAGACCTACTCCGATCACCGGTACATCCGGTTTGACGTCTCCGCCCCGGACTCCAGCGCGCCGGTCGTGCAGGCCCCGAGTGGTCCGCGTTGGGCGCTGAAGCAGTTGGACCGGGAGCTCCTCCTGGAAGCCTCGATCGTGCAGGCCTGGGTGTCATCACCGGACAGGCCTGCCGACATTGACAGTGAGGTGGAGTGGTTCCAGGGGGCCATGTCCGAGATTTGTGACGTGGCAATGCCCCGAGTCCCGCAAGGCGGCGCCCGCCGGCAGGTGTACTGGTGGTCGCAAGAAATTTCGGCGCTGCGGGAGGCATGCGTCGCTGCGCGACACCCGTACGCCCATCATCGCAGGCTCCGCATTCGGCCACCGAATGCGGCGGCCATTGAGGCGGAGCTGTACGAGGGGTACAGAGAGGCGAAGACCGCCCTCAACGAGGCCATTTCGCGGGCCAAATCTCAGGCCCGCGAGGAGTTGCTGGGGACTCTGAACGCGGATCCGTGGGGGCGCCCTTACAAGACGGTGCGGAACAAGATCCGCACCTGGGCCCCCCCGCTGACGCAGAGTCTCCGGCCGGAGCTCGTTGAGGACGTGGTGAGCGCTCTGTTCCCCTCGCGGGGAGAACATCCTCCCCCGCCCATGGCTCCGCCGCCTGCGATGCCGGAAGCGGACCACACCGACGACGACACACCAGAGGTGACTGGGGTAGACCTGAGGGTGGCGGTACGTAAGCTGAAAGGCAAAAATACCGCCCCGGGACCCGACGGCTTGCCTGGAAAAGCCTGGGTCCTGGCCTCAGAGGCTCTAGGGCCCCGATTGGAGGGGCTCCTAAGCGCATGCTTGGAGAGGGGCCGGTTCCCACTTCGTTGGAAGACGGGGAAGCTGGTCCTCATTCAGAAGCCTGGGCGCCCTGCGGACTCACCGTCCGCATACCGGCCCATCGTGCTGCTCGACGGGGTGGGCAAGCTCTTTGAAAGAGTGATTGCGGGCCGCCTCGTCGGGCACCTGTCTGGGATGGGGCCGGACCTTGCGGACTGCCAGTTCGGCTTCCGCAGGGGGCGCTCTACGGTGGATGCCATCATGCGCGTGAGAGCTCTCTCGGCGGGGGATGCTGTGTCCCGGGGCAGGGTTGTGCTGGCGGTGTCGCTGGACATCGCCAACGCGTTTAACTCCCTGCCCTGGTCCTGCATTAGGGAGGCACTCCGGTACCACCGGGTGCCGAACTACCTCCGTCGGGTGGTCGGGGCCTATCTGTGTGATAGAGCCGTGATCTACCCTGGTCGAAATGGTGAATGGAACCGGCGAGAGATGTCGTGCGGTGTTCCGCAGGGATCGGTGCTGGGGCCGCTCCTGTGGAACATCGGCTACGACTGGGTGCTACGTGCTGACCTCCCCGAGGGCGCCAGCGTAGTTTGCTACGCAGACGACACGTTGGTCCTGGCGCAGGGGTGGTCGCACGAGGCGGCGGCCGACCTTATGACACGCGGGGTTGCGATAGTCGTCGAGAGGATCCGGCAATTGGGTCTCGAGGTGGCCTTGCACAAGTCCGAAGTCCTGTGCTTTCATGGGCTTCGGAACGCGCCACCTTCGGGATCCCAAATAACGGTAGGAGGGGTTTCCGTCGGCGTCGGGTCGACGATGAAGTACCTGGGACTTGTCCTCGACAGCCGATGGAACTTCGTGGAACATTTCCGACGTTTGGCTCCCAAGTTGGCACGGGCGTCGGCCGCTCTCAAGCGGCTCTTGCCCAATTTGAGGGGGCCAAACGCCTCCTGCCGGAGGCTCTACGCCGGGGTCGTGCGTTCGATGGCCCTTTACGGGGCCCCGGTGTGGGCGCGGGGCTTGAAGCGGCTTGCCGCCCACTACCTGAACGCGTCCCAGCGGGTGATCGCCATAAGGGTCATCCGCGGATACCGCACGATCTCCGGCGAGGCAGCGAGCCTCCTTGCCGGATTGCCGCCATGGGATCTGGAGGCGCTGGTCCTCGCGCGCCTACACGAGTGGCGCGCGGAGGCACTGGGCCGGGGCGAAACTCCGCTGCCGCGGCAAATTGCCGCCCTGCGGACGGAACTCCGGCTCGATCTCATGGCGACATGGAGAGAACGACTGTCGCAACCTCGTGCAGGGCTCGCCTCGATTGAGGCGGTAAGACCCCTCTTTGAGGAGTGGCTAGAGCGGCGCCACGGCGCCCTCACCTTCCGCCTGACGCAGGTCCTCACCGGACACGGAAGTTTCGGGAGGTTCCTGCACCTCATCGGGCGGGAGGAATCGCCCGGATGTCACCATTGTGAGGATCGCCCCGAGGACACGGTGGAGCATACTCTGGCGGTGTGCCCTGCTTGGGCTGAGCACCGCCGAGTCCTCGAGGCGGCCATCGGCGGCGGCGCCCTCTCGCGTCCGGCACTGGTTCAGGCCATGGTCCGGAGCGAGGGGGAATGGGAAGCAGTCGCCTCCTTCTGTGAAGCTGTAATGCTGGAGAAGGAGGCGGCGGGACGGGAGAGGGAAAGGAGGGTCCCCCGTCCCAGCGGCCGCCGCGGTAGACGCTCCGGGCGTCGGGAGCCGCGAGACGACTCCCGGCCACCGTAGGCGCGGGTCTGTGGACGGTGAGCAATGGGTAGCTCGCCGTCCGTACGCTCACTAGCGACAGACCGTGTCGACGGCGCGTTCGTGTTCCACGCGCGCCTCAAAGAGATGTCAGCAAATTGGATGGGGCCACTGAGGGCCGATGCCTGCCGGGGCTGCGGGTTGTTCGAAAGAGATACCGCGCCCCCGGAACGCAAAGGGCACATGAAGGAACATAGACGGGTTTTAGTCAGTAAAAGTCTGACACTCCCTCCCGCCCCGCCCAGGGCGGGGGAAGTTATTTGATGATTTCCCGTCTATAAAAAAAAAAAAAAAAAAAAGCCATGCGCCCGGGCGGCGGCGGCGGCCGCGAGTTTTCATTGATAGTATGGCGAATAGATTATGTCCTGGATATTTTGCTTATTTCAAACTCGGATAAGGATGAATTTTTTTTTAATTTTTTTTTTTAACTAAACACGGAAATGTGTTCTATTACTGATACTGAACTACCAAAAAAAATTTACGCACTGGTTAAAAACTTATCCTGTATAATAAAGCTGAAGAGTTTGTTTGTTTTATCTCAAGAACTACCTACCGGTTTAATACTGAAAATTCTTTCGCTAATAGGAAGCAACGTTATCCTTGAGTGTTATAGGCTACCTTGATCGCGAAAAAAAATTAGACATTCTTATGAATTTCACGAGTAAAAAAGTAATTTGTATAAATAGGTACTAGTTGTTTTAAAAACATTTGTGGGTGTAATAGTATCAGATAGAGCGGGGGAGAAACCAATGATAACTTTTTGATAGTTGCGTTGCTGTCATATCCGTTGGGGATTATATACACGACTATTAAGTACCTATTTGTTAATAAAACATTGCAAACTTATTTCATCATTTTATTTAGCAAAATCTCTGAATAAAATACAAGTATTTACAACATTGTTGCACATTGATACAAGATTAAAGGAAGCGCTGAGATGTTTAGGTACTGCGTCCCGAACACATTGTATGTAACCCAAGATGTTTAATTAAATTATAATAACATTTGTTCAAATTTGACCTTTAAACACACGCAAGTCCGTAAAAATGCGGACAAAGCGGTATAGTATGTAGAGATTTCCATGAAGTTTGGAAAGGCGATTTTCCTGTAAAGCCAGGAAGTTTACGAGTGTGTGGCTTCACTCGAAGTGACGACGAGTTTCGACCTCGCTCGATCGCTTCGAGAGCTCATGAATAAAGACTCGAGTACGAAATACGAGCGTGAGTAAACCTGAGTAGACTTCTTCAACGTGAACCGTCACGTTATACCTATGAAATTAAAAGGCTAATTCAAAACCTGAAACTTATTTGTTCGGATTCGAAAGTACACTAGTACTACTTTTTAATATGGGTTCTAACAATAGAAATATTGTTGATCAGGACACCAATCATTATTATTTTCAATTTATTACTATAAAATTGTTTAGGTGTCTGTGTTATTGAGTTATAGGTATAATAATGTTACCTATACTAGAAAGGTTTAGGTAGTTAACTAAAGGTAAACAAATCGTAGAAAAGGTTTTTTATAGTTGACACTTCCTTGTTTAAAAATACGTTACAACAAAATCAATTCTAATTTCGATTTATGCGATACTTTTCTCTTTTATTAATGTATGTTAAACTTTATTATTTATTCGTAAACTACTCTTCATAGATGTCATTGTTTGGACACCACTTTTTTGTTAGTTTTATAAAATAGTATAATATTTTGTAATCTGTCTATTGTAAAGAGCCTAAAAAGACAGGTTCCCAAAACCTTTTAGAAGATACGATGAATTAGATAACGTCGCTAAATTGAAGAGTACGCCCGTGATGTAGTATGGCAACTAAAATTGCAGGTATTACGTTTAGTCGATTAACCAGGCGCCTTTGAAAATTGCGAGGGTCATATAATAAAACAAGAACAGAAAATGTTTAAATTAGATAAAATGATTGATAATACCACTGAACGTTTTATTATTAACGTGGCAGATAGTTCCTCAAATTCTGATATAAGTAGACTAGAGCCTATTATTATACGACTTTAAATAATACGATTTTAAAATTTGAAGTGAAAGGTTTAGCATCCATGAGTCACGTGGTTTGTTTTGTTTACATTTAGTTAACTACCTAAACCTTTCTAGTATAAATGTTGCGGTTTGATTGTTTGTAGGTAGGAGGTAAACATCGCAAGCACTAGTTCGCTTACAAAAAATATTTCATTGATGAGAAGCTACAATATTCTCGAGTGCCATAGGCTATGTTTTCTTGATTACCACATGAATGAAATCGCGTCTAGAAGCTAGTGTGTCATAAAGTTAAGACAAAGTTTACAGTACCCACGTAGATGAAGCTCGATTTATTCTTTGCCCATAAACACTAAGTACGTTGTAGGCAAAATAACAAACACATAACTTTTAACAGTAGAAAAAATACTGAATAGGTGAGATTTAGTTTATTACATAAAATTATTTTATTATACCTTTCTGCGATGGACTAACTTTCTAAGAACGCCCGGGATTTTAGTTAACCAATCTCTCATTATCACAACGTTTGGCTCTCAAACAAAATCGTGGAGGACGGCCGTAAGTTAACAGCTCTGAATCACATCTCAAACGCAAGGATGCGCGTGAGTCGCACAACGCGTAACTCAATTGTTAATCATGATCTTTGTTAAAATTCTGCGCAATATTATGAAACTGATAATCTTGAACATTATTTTGCCAAAAGGCTCGCCCCCTATTACGTAGGGTGGGGCCTAAACATACCGGCGAACTGTGGCTGTACCTTGGTACACCTCTGCCTAACCCTTCGAGAAATACAGGCGTGATAGCAATGTGTATTATTTTGATCGTGCAATGTATTTTTGTATGAGTGTTTACGCCGACCCGAATGAGTAATGGCTATCACCGTTTTATGATAATCAACAATCAGTTCTATTCGGGAAATCATAACAATGCGTTGTAGACTTTCGGGCATTTCACTTTTTATCAGGTGTAGGTATCTTTTTACCTACAATGAATACTATAGGTACTTATAACTGTAATCAATGAATAATATATGTAGGTGAAAAAGGTACCTCCCTATATTAGGTATTAAAAGTAGTCGCTTTATAAGGAAGTCGTACTAAGAAAAATAAAATAACCAGTCACTTATTTCGTCACATTATATCCCAGGAAAAGGAATCTAAGGGCTATCATAATTATCTCAACATTTATTAGAATACTATTCACTGGTATGAATGCAAATATGCATGGCTTTTTAAATTTCATATGTAGGCATTTGTATAGGTATACTTAATAATAATTTTAACGCAACGGGAAGTAATTTTAATTATATTATTAAATTCCCTTTATCGCCTTTATCGGGGACATGCCATGCGGGGACAACGGGAAACAATTTTAATAATTATATTAAATTCCCGTTGTACCCTTAAAGGGGGTCATGGCCTACGGAGAGAACGGGAGTACATTGGGAAATCTACATATATTTATGCGTAACATCATCAACCTACCATTATAATCAAGATTATAATAATGGTGCCGATGACAGTCGCACCGTCGTCGGCGCCATCGCTACGCCATCACTCCTAACTCTTTGATCATGAATTCGTGGCACATTCCATTAGTCTTAATGTAAATAAACGCACATTTAAACACTCCTGATAGAACGTGCGTACAATATTAATAGTTGTATAAAAATAATAAAGTAAGTATAGGTACCTAACAAGTTTTTTATTTTTTTCAAGTTGGGAAATCATCAAAAATGTCTTCCCCCGCCCTGGGCGGGGCGGGAGGGAGTGTCAGACTTTTACTGACTATAACCCATCCATGTTCCTTCTTGTGCCCTCTGGGGCGCGGTATCTCTTTTGAACTACCCGCAGCTCCGGCAGGGATGGCCCTTAGTGGCCCCTCCGTACCTACCAAGTTTGAAAAATTCTTAATACTCAACTGCGCATTTATCGTGAATTTTAATATTGAATGAAAGAGTTTATCTAGGAAAACACATCGGTTTTTACGATTACAAATCACTGTTCCGATAAATCAAACTAGATTGGGAACAGATTGTATTTATATCCTGGAAATTGAGAAGTTATCAGAATTCATTTCGCACCTCGTTACTCGATTTTATTTTAGCGAGACTCTATTTTATTTAAGCGAGTCATGATTTTATTCGCTTACCATTTCTTTACTTAATTTTCAAGTTATAGTATTTATGGACTAATAATTATTTATTTAATTCATATCTAAAGACACTCAATATAATAAATCTGAACAGTTTTTTTGTTTGTTTTGTTTTAACTAATCTAGGTAACTACCAGTCGGAATGTTTTTTCCTATACATTATTGCCTGATTCATAAGGAATAGTATAAGCCATAAGCTATATAACATTACGGTATTATTGCAGGAGCGAAGCAGTATAGAAATACTTAACTGAACGCGGGTAAAAGTAACCATAGTCAGGAGCCAGTGATAAATAAAATTAGGAGTCTGAAAAAGCTTGTAAATAAATAAATCTTTTTAGCCATCAGCCCATTTTGCCTAAATATCAGAGTTTGGAAGCCTTTTCATCAAACTTGTTAGGGTGAATGTTTCTTCTGAAGCCTTTTAAACCCTCGATCGTCACCCTAAGGCCTAAAGTGCAATAAACTTTGCACTAAGTGAGAAAAGCGATGTAAATTGCCTACTAATAGCCTCTAAAGTTACAACTAAGCTGTCTGATCGCGAGGTAATGAATCCTATCCGATGGAGGATGACGTAGAAAATTAGATTGAAAAGAATTAGAATTAAGTGAGTTTTTTGTTGGATAAGGTTACGTTCAAGAATCTGTTTAGTAATTTAATTTAAGTAAGGTTAGTATCGAAAGGTTAATGTACTAGAAAGTGGTAATGATGGTGAGAAAGAGTTACGGAGAGAAGAGTGTATTTACGAGTACGTCGTGTGTTTTTTTTTAATTATGTAAAAAATTGAAGTTATTTCTCCATAATTATGGTTGTAACTCTATACTTAACTGTTTGAGGTCCAAAAATAAACTTTCAATACCTAGTAACGTATTCAACAACATTAAAAACAGCCTTTTTCCAACCAAGTGTTCTACCAGGCTTCTAGTTTAACCGGGTGTAACTTGTGACACTATGAACTAATTTGTCAAGGAGTCATCCAGTCAAAAAGTTCAGGCTAGTTACTTGTTCCAAACAGTAGGTTCCTATGGATAAGAACGACCAAAAATCTCCATGAACACTCTTTCGCTATGAAAGAACTACTTAATTATACGTCACTTACAATTTTGTAAGTGATATTATAAAGTAGTTCTTTGAAACATTTGTTTCTTCTTATTTAGAAAACTTTTCCTTGCCCTATTTCCTTAAAATCTTATAAAAGCTCTCCACTTCACTTTAAGAAGTTATTTCTTGCCACATAGTCTTAGTTTCACTTGGTTATAGGTAACAGTAGTCGAAAACATTCAAATGGCGTATTCCGCATTCCGCACTACATCCTGTAAGTTCTCAAGTGTCTGGAGAGCTGGAGATGTGGGGAACAGACAGTTTTATTCGACACACGTCGCTGTAATGGAATGTGGAGTGGTTTATTTACATAATAGGTGCCATTTTATGTAGATACTAGCTTTTGGCCGCGATTTCGTTAGTGTGAATTTTCTTACGGGTCTCTAATTTTTTTAATATGATTTTGTAAATAAAATTTAACCTATAGCAAGATAGCGTAGCTTGCCATTAGTGAAACTATTTTTTTAAATCGGACACGTAGTTCTGGAGATTAGCGCATAACAAACAAAAACTCTTCAACTTTATAATATGAACACAGACGTGTAATTTTTCTATTGTAATACATGTATAGTAATGAAGACGTGTGTGGTCAATTATGGAGAGTATTGATCGTAGCTTTTGCATGCAGCTAGCAGCTGTAAAGAATCGCGAGTTCATAGACAGCCCGGAATAGACAAATAAAATACCTACTGGGACCCGCAGCCTGGAACCTCCGCGTAAACGGATTCGATTGACGGTATTTTTTTTCTCTGGATTGTTAGGTTGGTAGCTCTTGATTCTAGTCTTTGTCAGAGGTGACATAGACAAAGTTTACGATGCAGCAAGCTTACCTTAGTGGTTGATAATGGTTATCTGTTATTAGGGAATTCATTTGACAGGAATAGAACACGAGTAACAGTTATTTCTCGGAAACCACAACAGTCATATAGCAGTCAGTTTAATAAATCAGACAATTCAAATGTTTCATGATGAAATTCTGGAGAAAATAACACTTAAAATACTTCTTTGGAATGGAATCTCAAACTGCTCCAATTCCTGTCACCGTCTATTTCAGTTGAGCGTCGCGCGTCGTCAGAATACCAGAAATCTTAACTGATGACGAATCTGACTCACCCATTCATTTTCGATGACAATGAATATCAAAACAAGCAAATTATTTTAGAAAATCACGAAAATCTTTCGATTTAGTTCCAAATAGTTGCGTAACTATTCTATTTAACAACTTGATTCATTTGTTAACCTACGCCAATCTTATATTGTGTGGTCTCTTAACCCGTGTGGACCTACAGACAATTAGATGACAGACACGTGACGGAAAGTAGACCAAAAAAGGCTCATCAATCACTTCGATTACACTTTTCAGTGTTCAGTTTCAGTTTCACTGTTTCACCTGGATATGTTTTTTTTTCTATATCTCTCTTCGTTAACCTTTATCTATCCAATGCTACTTGGGATCTCTTTCGTTGCGCAATAACGTCAAAGTCAAATCATTTATTTCAATTAGACCATTAAAAGTCACTTTTGAACGACACTTACATAAAAAAAAAACATAATTTTATCATATTATTATCCCTTTGGCGACGTCTTCCGTCTTGCTGGTAGCCACATAATGTCTCCAACATAGTTTTTTTTAACAATTGTAGCTGTAAATGAACACAAACATTTGTATACCAGATTTTTGTTCCAGTAAATTATTATACCTACTTTTATTTCCTAGGTATTCTGCATCCAAATCTTTTACCTAAACATGAATAGGTTATCGTCTCTTCTCCATCAGAGAGAGAAGGTTCCCCTCTAAACCAATTAGTTACAAGCTTCTATTAATAAAGATGATCTTTCTATGTCCAACATACCTACGCATTAAAACTGCAATAGAAACCGACTCCCACTGCCATAAGTGCTGAATCTAATAAAGATTGACACTCGTTTTAGTGTCGCTGTATACTGCGACGGAATACTGAATAAAACTGCAGAATATACGTGGATATAAAACGTATGTGTATAAAGTATTATGGATGGTATTATGATAGTGATATTCACGTTTTAGTGTTTCGTCATTAAATGGTGATATTGGGTGGTTATGAAATGGAATAATTAAATGTGACAGGATAGGAAAAGAAGAGATTTATTACTGATTTACTACTATTTTTGTAGCTCAATAAGGCATTAGGGGATTTATTATATAACTGTAAAAAAAAAATCTTCAATTCTCCCGCGGAAAAGTGAGTTTGAGATGAGCTGTCATCTCACCTCATACTACAGACACCGAAGGAGATGTTTTACAAACTAGACTGAGTGCATCGGAGATTCATTTTTTACCAACTTACTTACTAATGTTTAACGTGTAAATATAAATGTTTCATTAATAGGTACCTATATTATTGAAACAACATTTGTCCTTTCTGTCATTTTTTCTATCTCTTTTTTTCTTGTGGTCGCCACTGTTGATTCTGGCTTACAGAAGTTGCAGTGGTTTGGGAACAGCATGGGGGGCAGCATGGAACAGCATGTACTTACCATAAAAAAATTGACCTTCTGGCAGTAACATTGATAGGTATAATTCCATCAAAGTTTTCCATATACCTATGTACATAGATAAAATAAATAAATATAAAGAATGCTAGACTATAATTCGTGGAAATAGGTTAATTTTCTTACGTTTTTCGTCTATTTATAAAACTCCTTGATTGATACTTAACACCGAGCACGTTTTAGTTACGAAACAGACGAAATAAAACTGTCGGTATCCTCTCATTTAAAAATAGAATGTTCCTGCGACACGTCTCGAGGTCGTTCAACTTTAAAAATGGCAACAATATTATGCAGTGGATGACAATATTTTTTGTTTATAAAATCGTTTAGGTAGATTGGTTCTGCGATTGTATTATAAAGTTTTATTTTAGCTTTGCACACGATATAGGGCTATAGAATATACAAAAGGAGTATTCGCATCTTTCTGTATTATGTTAGCATAGGTTACATAATATTTTCTACCATTTTTACATAAAATCTTCTTATTGAATTATTTCTAAAGCCCCAACCACACCGGAGCGGATAACTTGCGGTCGCGGTCACCCAATCACGGTCAAATACAACTGTATTTCGGATAATGGCCCCCTATTACATGGGACCTAAATCATACCGTTGGACTGTGGGTGTACATTGGTACACCTCAGCCTAACCCTGGAATACAGGCGTGATGGTATGTTATGTATTTCGGATAGCGGCTGTCCGCGTTGCCGTGGATCTTTCCAAACAAATACTACTACAGTTTCTGACCGCTTCCATACAAGTTTCCATTCCAGTGTGGCTGTTCTGCAACAGAAATCTTGAAACCCATTCATCATTGAAGCGTTTCTAATTATGAAAACTCAATAACAGCCGACGAAGTGTTGTACCCGTTAATTAACAATCGGTCCAATCATCGAGCCTCGACTTGTTACGCGAATATACGACAGAAAAGTGAAAAGTGACACGGTCACCCATCCAATTACCGGGCATACAATCAGTAACTGGACGCCGACGAGTGGCCGATATAACGACCTACTTACTCCTACTTGTGACTATATGTTACTTTATGATAAAGTCGGTATTAAGCATGTCCTAATAACAGGAGTTACTCTAGTTTAATAAAGTTCCCATAACGATGTTGACAAAACGCTTACTACAAGTTTAATGACTAATAATAATAATAATAATAAGTTTATTGATGCTTCAGTTTACAAAGGGGCTTAGTGTTTGGAGCCTCCTTTTAAGCAAAACAATGCCTGTGTTAGGAGACTCCGCTCTTCCATAGATTAGCATTTTTACTTATTCTAGTTAACTTAAGATTATGAACAAGAAATTTAAACTAAAATTACAATAAAAACTACAGATGTTAGTGAGGTATGCTTCGAGTGTAAACTACTGTGCGTATTGTGTGCCTAGTGAGGTGTGAGTGTGGAGTGTGTATGTGAGGGTGCGTGTGAGGGTGTATGTGAGAGTATTATGTGTTTGTGTGAGAGTATGAAAGAGAGTTTGAGAGTGTATGTGAGTGTGTATCTACTACTATCAGTGCTCCAAAAGTGCCTCCGTGTCATCGTATGTAAGTGTTTTTATCCAATTGGTTATTGTTTTCTTACATTCATAACTTGTTTTTGTGTATATGCAATTAATTTTGTTAATCCTATTATAAAGTTGTGCAGACCGTTTATTCACTTGCCTACTGGCAAACACAGTTTTAGTCTGTGGAATTTGTGCAACATTGTCAATCCTCCTTTTCCGTACAAATTTTGGATCATATGGTAGGGCTTTGTGTTTTTTTAAGACTGTTTGTATAATATAATTTTTTCTTACGGAAAGTAGATCGCTTATTTTGTATAAGGTCTCAGAATCAGACTGACTTGTTTCTTTCTGTACTAATATTATAAAGAGAAAAGATTTTTTAGTTTATTTATTTGTTTGCACCGAATATTCTCCGTCATTTAAACATTGTCAAAATTGATCATTCACATCACCAAACATTGTCAAAATTGGTCCAGTAATTTACTGGACCAATTTTGAAAATGTTTACACCAATAGATAGCTACATTATTCCTAAGTAACATAGGCTATGTAACATCACGCTACGACCTACGGGACTGGAGCAGTAAACAAAGACGTAACTTAACGCAAGTCACGGGCTTAGTCATAGATTTAGTGAAAGGATTCCCAAATTATGATCTACTATTAAAGCAAGAGTATGTCATGTTAGTATACCTACAAACTAGGTAGGTATGTCAAAATCTGTTCTAATAAATAATGATAGCATAATTATGGGTGAACCCTAATAGGTCACTTTGTCTGACCTGTGTCTATTCTTTTTACAGAGTAGACACAGGTCAGAGAAAGTGACCTCGATGGAATTAGATGGAGTAAGCTTAATGTGAGTTGTCATCCCACTTAATACTAGGGACAACTCATACTCACTTTACCGAGGGAGATTTGTGCAGAATAGCTCTGCTAGATATCAAATCGGCCACGAGACCAACAAAGTAGTCTTAGAAACAGATTGGTGACCGACGATTCTTTCCACAGATTTAGTTCATAATTCACGACTGTACAATGATTTACGAATTAACTCAAATATTATAAAGCTGAGGAGCTGTTTTGTTTGTTTGTAACGCGTAATTTTTAGAAATACCAGTCGGATCGGAAAATATCTTCATAGATTCATGAAGAATAGTAACATAGGCAAAGTAACATCACGCTACGACCTACGAAAGCGGAGCAGCTGTGCGATTCTCTAAAATGCAAGCTCAAAAACGAGTCTCACTTCGATAACGAACCAACTTGTCATTGGCTTAGTATTCGTTCGCCGTGGTGACGTCACCACGGCGCGCGAACGAATATAAACCAATGACAAGTTCACTCGATCACTTTAGTGAGACTCGTTTTCGAGTTTGCATTTTAGAGAATCGTACTACAGTAATCAAAGACGTAACCTAACGCGAGCGAAAAATAGCTAGCTAGTAGAAGCTAGTTTACTAAATAATGGTAAAATTCTTCGTTGCCCTTCCCACCTTGTAAGTGTTTCTGATTAGTAACATGTTTGACAACCTTAATTAAACCACGCAAACTATGACGCATAAACTGAAAATAGTCATCTGAATAATGATAAGTACCCAATAAAATCTTCTAAATCTATTATTAACAAGTCTAGTATTGAATGGTTTACGAGAAAATCTAATGTTCGTGGATTGAGTCAGTGTACTCCCTCCTACGCTTCCTCGTTTTAACTGATTCAATTCTTGGAATAACTGTTTTAATATCGGTTAAGATTTTGGGCTGTCCTGTCATTTGTTTCTGGACATTATTTTCGTAAGCCTTTTGTTACATCCTGCCTATCTGACCTCCACAACCCAGTTACTGGGCAACACAATGCCCTCTTGGTTAGACTGGTTGTCAGACTTCTTGGCTTCTGACTATCCGTAACGACTGCCAAAGATCTACGAATGACAGCCGAGACCAACAGCTTTACGTGCTTTCCGAGGCACGGGGCCTTATGTTACATCCTATAATATGCTTTATAGGGCTGCAAAACCTGAAATGCATGACACCGGACAAAAATTTCAAAAACTCTGTATATTTGGGTGTAATTGAGGTTTTTTACTAGTTTTTTTCCTTAAGAAAATTAGAAAGAAAGAAAGAAAAACCATTTATTCTTGCGAAAGCGACGCACAACACAAAAAATAAATAAATAATTAATAAATAATTATTTTCACAAGATAATTTAAAACATCGTTATTTCAATTTATTGCTTATCTTTCAATTACTCGGGTTTCCCCATCTTAAACAGTTCACTTATTGGACAATTTTGGACGGATGGCAGCCCTGTGCTATACCTACCTACTCCTAGATTTATAACGTACTATTTCGGAAATTGCTGATGTTATCTGCAAATATTGTATTTGTACAATCGACGTACATAAAGAATGCTCGCAATGCCCCTCGTCTATCGTTATCGGGGTTACATTTTGTGACGTTTGTTTAGCTAATGAAAGATGTTAATTCATTTCATGATCAATGGTCTATTTTCAACATAAAGGTAGTCAATTACGAAGTCTATACAAGGACTAATATAAAACGCTAGTTTTTTCTTGTGACTTAATTTTGTTACGGGTCCCATTTTTTTTTTTAACTAAAAAGGATAACGTAGCTTCCTATTAGCGAATTTTCCGAATCGGACTAATACTTCGTTTTGGAGCTTATTACGATTAAAGAAAAAAAATATCTCTTCAGGCTTTTACTATTAGTATATATTAGTACGTAAAAAAACTTTATTAAGTACTTTTAAAAATATTGAAAAATTCAAAAGAATATTCTTAAAAATATTTATAGATCGGTTAATAGTCTGATCACTGTCATCCTAACAACACACAAAGTCTGCTCAACCTGTTGGTCAAAAGTCCAAAACAACAACAAAAATCTTAGGAAATTGGCCAACTAAAAAACACTTTAGCACTTTACAGCCATCCCTTATAGTAAAATAACGTTTAAATTGCGCAACCAAAATAACTTCTTTTATACCCAACCCTTTCTCATTCGAAATTATGAGCACGTTTCCATTAAAACGTGTAACTAAAGTACAAAGAACAAAATGGCTGCCTGGAAATACGAGAAAACGTGTGTTTATTCGCGTCTCGCGTCCCTAAACGTTTCTTACTGGCTTTATGTAACCGACGCGAGCCCGGGCTTGTTGCTATGCTTGCATAATGGCAATATATTTCTACCGGGTTACAAAGATTTAGATCTTCAGAGGTGTGACCGAAGCACTGTCTACGTGGGAAGTTTCCTAGTGCACTGAGATCCTAGATTAGCCAGACTTTCTAACATCATCATCACAATAGCATCGCTGAACATTTGTGAATTAAACTAGCTGCTAGCTTCAATGCTGGGCCCTCTTTCAAGTTTCAGGTGCCTTACACGCTTATGTTCAAGTGAGACAGCTGGAGTTAATATGTTTTACAGGATATTGTTAACCAACATGCTTTTTTTGCTTCATAACTTTCTGTTTTTTCTGGCTATACCTTTCCAAACACTTTCTGGTTTTCTGGCCACCCAGACGCTTCATAGGCCAGAACCGTAAAGAGTCTGCCTGAAGCTTTGTGGCATTATTAACGAATAATGGTTCAGAACAATATCGTGTAAAACATAATATAATAAAAACCAGCCGTCATTCCCAATTCCAATCACCAATTTACAATATTTTTCCTCTATTTTCTAGTTTTCATTGTGACTGCATAACGAACCTTAAAATAGCAAAACGCGAGAGAAAAAAAAAAGGAAATGCGAGGTGGGTGTGTCAACGACAAATAGGCACGTGTTTCGAAATGCGTTGTCTATTTTGCTCACGTCAAACGCATATTATGTCGCGCGTAGGTGTTAATTTCCGTGTACATATCAGAAAGCTGCAGCTTTAGGCTGTCACTACTGCAAATTTTCGAAATTAGAAGCAACATCCATATAACATTATAGCTTTTGCCTGCAACCCTCGTCCGCGTGGTTTTTTCACCCGTGTTACGTCTTTGGTTTCAGCTCCGTTCCCGTGAATCGTAGCGTGATGTTGCAAAGCCTACACCTACTATTCCTCATGAAGCTGGCAATCATATTTTGTTATAAAAAAGTATTTTTTTACTCCCCCTCAAACACTTCAGCTTTATTATATTAGTAGGTAGTAATATTCCAATAAATTCAGTTAAAATGAACATCCAATAAGCAATGTCCGAATAATGTGACATCTAGATACTAGATAATATTGAGTCTTCGATAAAGTTTCCACATTGTTCCGTTAGAACTTTCTGAACAATGCTCTCGAGTGGTCATTGTGAGTGCTCCTCGTGGGGCCGGAGTCTGTGAAGGAGGCACTTGACGATAAACCCGGCTTTGCCGCCACGTCTCAACAAATCGCTGATATCTTCGACATCTTCACATTGCCATCCTGACAACGTTTAAGGACGTCAAATCTTAATGGTAAACTTTGCGGTAAAATAAGAAGAGAATCAATAAGAATAATAATTAAAAAGAATTTATTATAAGAAAATAAGAGAATGTAATGAGAATTTAGAATTTGTTTATTTTATGAGTAATATTATATACCTAACATAAACTTATGCCTACGTAGATTATCCCACGGGAACAGCAAAACTATCCTTAGATAATAAAAATATTACTTTTGTTAAGCTAGATCAATATCTATGAGTGCCAAACTACAGCTATTGAAGCGTTTATAATAGTTGTAGTTTGTATATTAGGATGGGATTCCACCTGATTCCACACGAAAATATTTCGCATATAAATATCAAACTTTATAAAGAGACTGTCAAACTGGAACGAGGTACGAAGATGGCGCTCTACAAGACAGAACTTTTAATACTCGACATGCCGTAAAGTTAGTTCATTGTTTAAGAGCTAAACACAAAAACATTGCCAAAATAAAATACATATTAGAGGATGATAGTTCGTGCAACTACCATGTTTGTAAAACGTAAGGTCGATGCTTGCGACCTGGCGCTCTGTGTTAATATATAATTCATTTAATTTGGACAATGGCTGCGGCAGAGTTTGTGGAAACGCAATAAACAACATTAATGGCCAACCGGGCGGAAACTAGTTCCTGCTAATAGGTTTTATCTCTAAATGCTTTAGGCTGATTACAGAAGAGGGTTTAATTCAAAGAATGGACAAGTTTTTTGGAACAATCTTCCTTATCGCGGCTTGCGGAAGTTAACTGGCAAAAATCGTCACATAATTAAAAGGCGTTATGTTCCCACCAGGTGACCTTTCTTCTCTTTCTCTTTAGTATATGGATATTTTTTATTAGATTTTCTTTCGTGGTTATTTTGGTATACTAGGAAAACTCCGCCCGCGTTTCTGTAAAACGTAGTAGCCTCGCAGCCGGCGCCGTGGCCTCGCCAGGGTCACAACATATATACATGAAACACCTATATACATGAAAATGAGCAAGGTAGGGACACATATTACCTATAAGACGTTCTTCCAGAATATATTTAAGGAAATACAGGCAATTTGGACGTTTATAGAGCCAAAAATTATTATTCGGGATAGACCTAGGGCTTAGACCAATTTATACCAGCCAGAATGTCTTTGTGAATCCTTCAATGCCGTAGTTTACATTTGATAGACTTACGACACTACTAACATTAGTCACTCTGAAATCTATTTCAGTACTAAATCGGCTTCTGGCTTGTGCTTGACAAAGAAATCCAGTCACACTTTCAAATAATTTAGTCAGAGCATCTCTCCGTTAGCGACAATTTAAATAGCTTATTTGATTCGCCTGAAAGATTTTCTATAGAGCTTTTTCATCTACCGAAGTCGTTGCCCCAGGTAGGTAATGAGAAATAATCGTTTAATATTATTAATATACTTTGTTATATTCTTATTATTTTACTTGTGGACTCGAAACATGGCTATGTTTTGTAATAAAAGGTTGTACATACCTAAATGTGTAGTAATGTGTTTACCTTGTTTTTTTATTTGATCTTTTTCCCGACTACGATGTAGGTATTCAAGATTTGATGAGATTCTTTGGTCCGCTTTTTACGTGAAGTCGGATTTCTAAACCCTTAGTGCGAGGTCAATCGAACGTAATTTTGTGAAATGTCAATCACGTTTTTTGAGTCGCGTAATTTTCAGTAAACTGAAAGTGACAACTCACTTTGCGTCGCTATGTGGCACAAATAGAGCTTTTGTATGAAAAGTAATGGAGCGTAAATGACGTGACTCAACACACAACATTACATTTAGCTTCACACTTACAGTTAACTTCAATGATTTTCAGATATAATGAACTTGAACTTCACCGTTCTCAAAGTCAAAAAGAAGTCAACTTAAGTATTGTTAGACTGACTTACTAATAAAACGTTCAATAGGGTATAAATGAATCATGAAAGAAACATTTCGATTCGGATTTTATATAGCACGTTTGATGCGAATGCGATCACATCAAAATCCACTTTGGAATATCGCGTACGGAATCGGGACTCAATGCGTGTCCGTGGCCCGGGGCGATCACCAAACATGCGCCGAGTGGATTGCCACAGATTTTCGTACGTTTCCGTAGGTTACATGACGTATCCGTGGCCATGCCCTGTGGCGTCACCGAACCGGAAAATTGCTCGTCTCTCTAAAATACCCTCGTATTATTTTATTTCATACGGGAAAACGACTAGTTTGTTAAGGGGCTATCCGAACCCAGGACACTGAAAACACATTTTTTTTTGGCGCATAGTCTGTCGTATTGGTATTACAATTCTTTTTTTTTGTGAATTGTGTATATTCTCAAGGGTTTAAAGAAAAGACTTATCTATAAATACTTCATGAAAATACAGCAGTAAAAAGAATCGCAAAGGAGAGCATAACAATTTTTTTTCGTCGCGTATATCTCAGAATTGTAGATGTAAACTATATAATTTAATGTAATGATATTATAGGGTTTTTCACGAACTAAAGACATGTCTATAAATTATTACAGCCGTGTATTTTTTTTCTCAATTTAATGAAAACCTCAAAATTTCTTGATTTTGGTGGTTATTCGATCGACACTTACATCGCTATTTTGAACCTTATTTGCTGCCGCCTTATTTATTTTTGTAAAATTTGCTTGCCATAGGGCCTTAACTTTATCCCGTCATTTTGTGGATCGTGATGTTCCTGACGGCGCTATTTCCGTTACTGGCAATATGAATTGGGTTTAGTTCTGCCGGAATGAACTAAGCCACGTCAACATTTCTCCGCTTATTCATTTTAAATCTATTTTAAGCACAAGTTTTGGATATAAGTTCATTGAACTGTTTTTTCGAAAATAGTAATGTAAATAAAGACATATTAAATAAGTTTGTCATAATTAATTTAATTTTTGAAAGTTTATCTCGGTTTTAGCTAAAGTAACCTCAATTATAAAACAATTTTTTTTTCTACTTCTTGGATTGTTTTTTTTTTTACAAGGCATTCTATTCAGAATCATTTTATCTAGTTCATTCAGCATTGTAATCTGACAAAAGTAGGTCTTTTCTTAAATTTTGTTGTTGAAAATTCCATTAAAATTTATTTGAATTTGGAGCACGAATAAAAAACAAATTCTTTATTATTTTTACTATTGCTACTTACCACATAATTACCTAGGTACTGTATAAACAGTACCTAGGTAATTATGTGGTAAGTAGCAATAGCAATTTTTTTTTTTTACCTATAAAGGTAGTGTGGTCACACCCAACTGTTATGATTTTGATATATTTTTATCTTGATTTTATTATATATTTGAAAACATTAAAATGGCAACATCGGTAACGACTGTATCTCGTCATTTTTGGCTAAAGAAGGGGTAATGTAGTGGGGGTTTGGGTAAAAAATAGATTCGAGGATCATTCATTTCTTAACCTCCGTGGTGTGAAGACTACTAGTCGAACCTATGTACGATAGCTGATAAGTATATTAATTATTGCATATTGTATGTACGTGAAGTGATTATATTGAATATACACAAGTTGTGATTGGAGTTAAAGTGGTTTTATTACAATTCAGAAGTGGGATAAACCAAAAAGGTAGGTAAAACTTTTTATTAATTGCTTGATAATAATACAAAAAGAAAAAACCGTTACACGCTCACTTTTGAATAATTTACCATGAAGCCTAAAATTATAACCTACAATGTTTAATATGAATGATCAATCAATGATCTATTGTTTTTGCTATTATTATATCTATGGCTATGGTATCATAAGCCAGGGATTTAAATGAGCAACAAGTGTACATGTTTTATTTGTGATTATCTACAAGCATCCTGAGGTAACTGTCAGTAATTTATTATTCCTGCTTTAGTAATTGCTATGATAACTATTTTGCTAAATGGATACCAAGTGAACTAGGTTTGTTTACGCGGTCTATGTTAAGAGATATGCTATGTGACTTGGTTAGACTTTTGAGTGGGTATGTTTCCCACTGGATACTAGGCAAGTCACTGGCTGTTAGATTATGTTAGGGGACGCACTTAGTGACTTCACTGGATATTTGAGTGGGTATGGTTCCTACTGGTTTTTGAGTGAGTCGCTGGTCGTCGGATTATGTTAGTGGGCGTACTTAGTGACTTCACTGGATTTTTGGGTGGGTATGGTTCCTACTGGTTTGTTGAGTGAGTCACTAGTCGTCGGATAAATTATTGTGAATGCTTAATAGCTTGAGTTCATACCTATACTACTACTTTTTTTTTGTTCTCGGTTGATGATAGTTGAGTTTTTTCTTATTTATTACAGTTTATGTACTGAAAGTATATTATGTTTACTGCACTTGATCAGGGCAACTCTCTGATAGTGTTTATTGCTATTTAATTCACTAAAAACACCATTATATTTTGATAAAAATTAATAATAAGTTAATAATGGTAAACATTGAATTTAAACAAAGGCTATTATAGTAATTTGTTATTTCCTATAAATGTTATGAAATACCTTATCTTCGTTTTCTTTGTATTATGTGAGCTTATGAGTTGTTCGCTGGGTTGAGTGGCTATGCTTCCCACTGGATTAAAATAATAAGTATATTCAATTCGAAGGGTTTTTTTTTTATTTAATGAAATATGGAACAGATTATGTCGATGAATATTGTATGCATTTCAGAA
The DNA here is from genome assembly GCA_932526535.1 of Caradrina clavipalpis. Lineage (NCBI taxonomy): Eukaryota > Metazoa > Arthropoda > Insecta > Lepidoptera > Noctuidae > Caradrina > Caradrina clavipalpis. The sequence goes on from OW052096.1 coordinate 3,780,270, forward strand.
AACAATGGCATCTGGTGACGAATACGGTACGCCGCCTGGTACGCCTCCAAGGCGATGCGGGCGTGTGAAAAAGAAGTCTAGGCGAAGAAGGAGCCCTTCCTCTTCGTCCACATCGAGCAGCGAGCCGGTACCTAGGAAGTCACGTAAAGTTTCAAGTCGCCTTTCTACTAAAGATGTTCTGAAATTATTGGCTAGCTGTAAGGGAGTATCAAATAGGGCCTCGCTCTCTCTAAGTAACAATAACTTAAACAATGTGTTACCCGAATTTGACCCTGCAAACAGGACCCAAACCATTGAATGTTGGCTAAGAAAGGTTAATGAGTGCGCCACCATCTATGAGTGGAATGACAAGCAAACTATACATTTTTCTTTGCAAAAATTAGCCGGCTTAGCAAAAAAATGGTTTGAGTCCTTACCTACAGTAATCTACACTTGGGATGAGTGGCAAGCTAAACTCCGAAAGGCGTTTCCAAGCGAGGAGAATTATGGACGCCTTTTGGAGGAGATGCTGAACCGCACCTCTAGACACGATGAAAGTCTGCGCGAATATTTTTTTGATAAATTATGTTTGTTAAATAGATGTGAAATCGAGGGTAAAAAGGCTGTAGATTGTATTGTTTTTGGTATAATGGACAGATCTATTCGTAATGGAGCACAAGCGCTAAATAGTTCTGAGCCTGAAGGTTTGCTTAACTTTTTGTGTTCCCAAAAATCACAACCGGTTGTCGACAGTAAATTTAAAAATCGAACCAGGAGTAATCCCGGTACTAGCTCGAACTCCAACATTCCAAATTCTGCCTCTGACTCTATTGTTTGTTACAATTGTCGATCTAAGGGTCATCCTTATCACAAGTGTACAAAACCAATATTAAAATGCAAACGGTGTCATAGGATTGGACATGACAATGACGGTTGTAAATTAGTACCATTTAACACCTCCTATTCTAACTCTGTTCCTGAAAATGGTTCCGAAAGGAAAACTTTAAAAATAGACATAGGACAAGAAACCAATAATAAGTTCTTTAAAAACGTCACTGTCGATGGCCATACTTTAGGTTCTTACATTGATTTTGGTAGCGAGTGTACACTCTTAAGTAAAGCCAGCGCCGACTCTTTGAATGTGGTAAAAGCATTCGATGGCATTCCAGTAGTACGAGGATTTGGTCAGTCTTCTGTCATCCCGTTGTATAAGTCATTCGTTACTGTGAGGGTCGATGAGGTCGAAGCCGAGATTGAAGTACTTGTTGTTGACGATACGCACATGCAAACTGCTATGATTATAGGGCAAAATTTCACTGAGTTACCTTGTGTCACTGTGCTTAAAGATAGTCGAAAGCTAACTTTTTACAAAAGTCCCGCCAGTGATTCTCAGTCTAGCGATGATTCTAGTTTGAAACTTCACGTTTCTAATTCGGCTCAAATTCTTAAAATCCATGTCATCCCCGTGTATACCGAGTCGAATTTCACAGGAGATATCTACGTCGAGGGTTATAATGCCGTTGGGCCTGGGAAAGAATATCGCTTACTTCACGGCGCTTACCATATATCTAATGGTAAAGGCGAAGTAGTTATTTCTAATTTGTCTCACCATGCCGTAACTTTAGAGAAGGATACTCTAGTAGCCAGAGCAATACCTTTTAGCGAGCAGAAATCATGTCAAGTCAATAGAATTCAAATTGATATTTCAACTTTAGATCCTTTAGACGGGAATGACATCAAGACTGGACCGGGCCTTAATACCGAACAGACAGACAGACTTTATTCCCTTTTGCAAAATTATCGCGACTGTTTCGCAACTAAATTGGATGAGATTGGTTGTGCAGTTGATGTTGAGATGAAAATTGATCTTTTGGATAATAAACCAATCGTTTACCGACCGTATCGATTGTCCCATGCCGAACGTGAAACGGTTCGTGAAGCTATAGATGAACTTTTACGACTTGACATCATCCAAGACTCGAAATCTGACTATGCAAGTCCCATCTTGATGGTTAAAAAAAAGACTGGAGAGCAAAGGTTGTGTGTAGATTTCCGAGCTCTAAATAATAAAACTGTCAAGGATCGCTTCCCTTTACCTCTAATTGAAGACCAAGTTTCAAATTTAAGCGGTAATAACTTCTTCACTACTCTTGACCTCGCCTCCGGTTACTACCAAATTCCAATGGCTAAAGACAGTCAGCATTTAACTGGGTTTGTCACACCCGACGGCCACTATGAGTTTAAAAGAATGCCGTTCGGGTTGGCAAATGCGCCGGCTGTTTTTCAGCGTATGGTGAATAAAATATTAGGTAACAGACGTTTTGAATATGCATTGGCTTACCTAGATGATGTGTTGATACCTTCAAGGAGTGTTGAGGAAATGTTTCAGAGGTTAGAGGATGTCCTGAATCTTTTTCGTCAAAATTGCCTGACTCTAAAACTCTCCAAATGTCGGTTTTTTGATACCACCGTCAGTTACTTAGGGTATGACATCTCCTCGCAAGGTATTCGGCCCGGTGAGGCCAAAGTGTTGGCGGTTAAGGAGTTCCCCACACCCCGTAACGTCCATGAAATTCGTCAGTTCTTGGGTTTGACCGGATTCTTCCGTAAATTTATTAAGGGATATGGAGAGATTGCACGTCCTTTAACATCCTTATTAAAGAAGGATTCTGAGTGGCGATGGTCTAATGTTGAAGAGTACGCTTTTAATTTTCTCAAGGGAAAGCTTGTTGATCGACCTGTTTTAGCACTTTACGACCCCAAACTCGAAACCGAGTTACACACAGACGCCAGCTCTCTAGGTATAGGAGGCATTCTCATGCAGTGGCAGAGGGACACGAGGGTTTTAAAGCCTGTCGCTTTTTTTAGTAGGCAAACAACCCCCGAGGAAAGGCACCTGCATTCCTATGAGCTGGAGACATTGGCCGTAGTGTGCTCGTTAAAGAAATTTCGGGTATATCTTTTGGGGTTACATTTCAAGGTTTTCACGGATTGTGCAGCTTTAAGAACTACAATGACTAAAAGGGATCTGATTCCACGGATAGCAAGGTGGTGGCTCCAAATAAGTGAATATACATTCGACATTGAGTATCGTCCAGGTATTCAAATGTCGCATGTGGATGCATTGAGTAGAAACACCAAGCTACCCGTGGACTCAGATAATAACGAGTTCGTCTCTGTGTTTACTATCGAGAAACAGAATTGGATCTTAACTTTACAAATAGCAGACCCGGACATTTCTCGCATCCATAATATTCTAAAACCTGGAGACGATATTGAATGCAGGGATATTAGGAAAAATTATGTAGTAAAAAATCACGCAGTGTATAGAAAGGTTGATGATCGTCAATGTCTCGTTGTACCGCGAAGTGCAAGGTGGCAGATATGTCGTGCCAACCACGACGATATTGGTCACCTGGGTTACGCCAAAACTCTTGAGAGTATTCGCCGTGATTATTGGTTTCCCAAACTAAGAAAGTTTGTCAAGAAATATGTCGCAGCTTGTTTAGAATGTGCCTATCATAAGGATACCTCTTCAAGACAAAAGTCAGGTCATTTGTATCCAATAGATAAGATAAACATACCGTTTCATACAATTCATATAGATCACCTCGGACCTTTTGTTAGGAGCAAAGATGGCAATTGCTACATTCTCACAGTTGTAGATGGTTTTACGAAATATGTCTTTGTCAGAGCCGTTAGGGATCAAAAAACTAAGAGCACAGTTAAAGTTCTTGAGAAAATCTTTTATGACTTCGGAGTTCCAGCCCGAATTGTGTCGGATCGCGGTACTAGCTTTACTTCTGCAGCTTTTCAGACCTTTTGTAACGCTCACGGCATCAAGCATGTGCTTAATGCGGTCGCTTGTCCCAGAGCCAATGGCCAGGCGGAAAGGTTTAACCAAACAATATTAAATTCATTAGCTGCCCAAAACGCTTTTGGTCATGAGCGTGAATGGGACAAGTGTCTGGGCAAGCTTCAATTTGGTATTAATAATACTGTCAATGCCACAACCCGCAAAACCGCGACAGAAGCTTTGTTCGGATTTAAGTTGCGCGATGGTTTATTGAACAAACTCGATATTGGTAATAATGACGATGTGAACAACCCCGATTTGCAACAAATTAGAGAAGAAATAAGTAATAGTATCGCGAAAGATCAAGCTAAGCAGAAAGAAAGGCATGACACAAATCGTGCACCAGCTCCTACTTACAAAATAGGTGACTTGGTAAAAATTTCGCGGAATAATTTTGGAAATAACAATCAAAGCACAAAACTTCTGTCTAAGTTTGTGGGTCCTTATAAAATAACTGAAATATTAGGGAATGATCGGTACAGAATATCTGACGTTCCTGGATTCAATAAACGAGGTAAACCTTATAACACCGTTATAGCCGCTGACAGAATGAGGCCCTGGATACACGTAAAAGCTCTGGCAATACATAATACTGATAATAGTAGCTCTAGTGAACGCAATAGTGATTCCGAATAAAGATCAAAGTTCTTCTTTCGTAGGTAATTTATTTTATTTTACTGTGTTGAATGTTAATTTATTATTGTATTATTTTTTGTGAATTACAAATTTAAATAAGTTTTAGTCATAAATTTGTAAACGATATAGTTATATACCGATATGTATGTATAAATCTCTGTAGCCAGAAGCTACCAAATGTCATGATTTAATTTAGGTTCTTTTTAATGTGTACTATTTCAGAATTTACATGATCTAAAGTTGAGATTTAATATATTTAAGTAAATTAATTAATTAGCAGGCAGCTACATAAACTGTATTACTAGAATTAAAATGTGCGTCGGGAGACAGCACGTTATCAGATGGCCGAATGTTATGATTTTGATATATTTTTATCTTGATTTTATTATATATTTGAAAACATTAAAATGGCAACATCGGTAACGACTGTATCTCGTCATTTTTGGCTAAAGAAGGGGTAATGTAGTGGGGGTTTGGGTAAAAAATAGATTCGAGGATCATTCATTTCTTAACCTCCGTGGTGTGAAGACTACTAGTCGAACCTATGTACGATAGCTGATAAGTATATTAATTATTGCATATTGTATGTACGTGAAGTGATTATATTGAATATACACAAGTTGTGATTGGAGTTAAAGTGGTTTTATTACACAACTAATAGTTTGGTATCTAGTCATAGTTCCTATTTCCGAAATCTAGGTAACACAGTTTCAATTTAAGTATAGGTGTAAAGATACCATTTTCATTAATCACTAATTAACACTTATGTACCTGGATTTTGAGGTCACACATCAGTTCCAATAACTGCGGCTACTAATGAAATTACAAGAGGATTCGTGGTAATATCCAATTTAAATTTTAGTGCAAACAGAATTCAGATGTAATAAAAATGGCAAAACATCAAATCTGGATAAACAATTATATTTGTGCATTTCGTGTTTTAATCATTAATCTTCTTTAACGTGGGTGGGGAGTTATACGTTTTTTGAAAAACAATGAATTTTATGTCTTCACGAGCTGCATATGATCTTAAACGATTTGCAAATAAAATATCGATTTGAGAAAAACAGACATTTGTTTGTGTGAACATGGAACCAGATCTAATTAGTTATTTTTAATAAACCATTTACAAGCACTTTTAAATTGTCAAGGCGTCAGTCAATCTTCTTTCTTTACTCAATGAAAGTTAAAGATAGTTGCTCTTTCCAAACTGTAGGTTTCTATAGAAAAGAACGACTAATAAACTCAATGAACACTCTTTTAAAATCAACTAGCTATACTCCCCGCAGTGTGGCCCTCGTTCTGATACTTCTTTAGCTAATGCTCCGCTCCCACTGGTCGTAGCGTGATTTCTATACGTATAAACCTTCCTCTTGAATCAGTCTATCTATTGATGAAAACATTAAAATCCGTTGCGTACTTTAAAAGATCTAAGTACACAGGCGACGAGAACCCACTTTGTTGTATATTATGTAGAGTTAAAATATTAGAAATTCTGGGTATTCAGGAATCGAGTTGGCATCAATTTGATTTGAAATTGGAACGGGCAAGTTAACGGTTAATGTTGACTGTGTATATCCTGTTTTTTTTTTTTTTTTTTTTTTAAAGATGGTAAAATCATCAAATGACCCCCCCCGTCCTGGGCGGGGCGGGAGGGAGTGTCAGACTTTTACTGACTAAAAACCATCTATGTTCCTTCATGTGCCCTTTGCGTTCCGGGGGCGCGATCTCTTTCGAACAACCCGCAGCCCCGGCAGGCCTTGGCCCTTAGTGGCCCCTTCCTTGTGCTGACACCTCTTTGCGCGGAACATGAACGCGCCGTCGACACGGTCTGTCGTTAAATAACGTACGGACGGTGAGCTACCCATTGCTCACCGTCCACAGACCGTGCCTACGGTGTCCGCCTGCGGGAGGCGCAATGGTGCCGTTATTGGCAATCCATTGCGCCGGCGGACGCGGCGTCAGCGGCGGCGGCGGGTGCGGCCACGGCAACGGTGGCGGCGGCAGCGGCGGCGGCGGCGGCGGCGGTGCGGGGCCCTCCCCCGGACCTGGCGGGTACGGCGCAGGCCTTGCCCCCAGCCCGGTGATCGGCCGGCCTGTTAGCCCCCGCACATGCATCGCAGTGCGGCGGGGCATCACAAGCGGCGGCCTTGTGACCGGGCTGACCGCAGCGGAAACACAGGGCGCTGCGGTCCACCTCCGAGGCGCACCGACATGCCACGTGCTTCCCCACGTGGCAACGGTAGCACCTCAGGGGCCTGGGCTCGAGCAGGCGAACCCGCGCCGACACCCAGCCCACCAATAAGCGGCCCCCCCCAACAATGGCTTTAGCCGCCGTCACTGGGCAGCTGACCATAATGGTCTGCATGCCCGTGCGCTCTGGGCGGATGGTGCCTGCCCTGACCTCTTCGGCACGGCATCCACCCGCCCTGGTGACGGCGGCCACCACCTCCTCCGCGGAAACTGAGTCGTCCAGACCCATGATGCGCAGATCTGCGCATCTGGCGGGCCTGGACACCCGCACCTCGTCCGCGTTTAGGGACGCTCTAAGCTTCTCAGCTAGAGCGTCCGCGGACGGGCCGCTGGTGGCGCCGGGGATCTCCAGCATTCGGGCCCCAGTTGCGGTGACCCTTAGCTGGAGGCCGGTTATCCCTAGCTCGCCAAGGTTGATGGCCGCCTTGGCCCTGGTGAGCACCTGCGCATATGTCACGCCCCGCTTTTCCGCCTCCGGCTGTAGCGTGACCACTACAGCCGCGGATTTCGGGGCGCGAAGCCTGGCCGCGGCTTTGCGCTCACCACGTCGCCGCCGCTCCTCCGCCCGTCTGGTGGCCGCTCTGGCCGATCTGGCCGCCCTGCGCCCCCTCTCTCTTGCCCCGGCCACCTGCCATTCGGCTTCCGCGGCCGGAGGGTTGGAGCTAGGGGGCGGAGGGGGTGGAGGCGGCTGGGATGCCGCCTTGCCCCTCCTCGTGGGCGCATTTTGCGCCGGCACCGGCCTTGCCGGAGCCGGTTTCGCAGGGGTCGGCCCCGCCCTGCTGGGGGGCTGGCTACCCGGCCTCGGCGCAGATGCGGCGGCCGCATAAGAGGCCCGCCTGTCGCCCGCGGTCGTCCCGCTCGCAGCCAGTGGGGGACGCAACACGATGCCCTCCAGGACAGAAAACCGTGCCTGGAAGGCCGCCAGCTCCAGCTGAACCAGGTTCAGCACCTGGTCATCCACTGGCTCGACTGGCTCGGCTCTCCGGCTCCCCGCCTTGGGCGCCTGGCGGGAGCCGGTCCCGCGGAGCTCAGCCAGGTCCGCCTGGAGCCTCCTGTTCTCTGCCACCAGGAGCTCCATGGAGGCCGACAGGCGCGCCACCTCCGCCCGAAGCTGCGGGACCTCCCCCGCAAAACCGGCCTCCGCAGCCGCCGCAATGGTGGCCGAAGCCTCGTCCATTGCCCGAGACTTCGACCCCTTCATCTTTTTGCGGGCGACGCTCGCCACCGCATCCCGCACAACCTCCATGAACCTGGCCTTACGCTCCTCGGAGCCGCCAGGTTCACCTTCCACCACGCGCGGTGTGTCCGGCTGGACCACACCGTCGCCGCCAGTCTCACTTAGGGAGGGGGAGGGGGACTGCCCTTCAGCGACAGACGTCGCCGGTCCCCTCCGGGCAGCAACCCTCCCTGGGCCTCGCTCCTGGGCCCCACCGCGTCTGCTGGTGGGGATCTTTCGAGCCGAGGCCAGCTCTTCTTCGGAGGACACCCGATCCTCCGGTCTGGGCCGCTTCCTGAGAAGCTTTTCCAGCCCATCTAACTCATGGTGTGAGCCGAAAGGGCTCACAGTCACCATGCTGGAGGCCGAGTCGGACTCCGACTCGGCATCTCCCTTCCCTCCTACTGCGTCAGTTTTTTGTATGTTTGAATTTTCCATATTAAATCCCACGAGTAATAACAGTTTCCAACCATCCAACCAAAAAACAAGTGGTTCGCACTAGCGACTGATGTCCCATAGGGACGCCCGTCAGCCATACATCCCGTCACGGTGCGCCGCCGCTTGGGATTCGGGGTGACTTTTTTTAGAGGGTTTCTACCTCGCGGTCCGGGCGGTTAAGCCAAGACCCTCGGTGCCAATCGAAGCCGCGAGACATGACCACGACACTCCGATATGGGGTTACGATGTACGACGGTGACAGAGAAGGACCACCCTCCTCTCTGTCTGCTCGGTGGCAGGGTGAGTGCACGCCGAGCCCGTCCTCACTCCTCCGCTGTGCCCTCTGCTGATCAGAGGGACACGCGGAGAAACGCCCTTGGTCCGTCCTCGGACCCCGCCCGTCAGAATATTGGCCACGAGCAGTGACATTCCCCAAAGAATAGGAATCTCTTCCCATTCCTCAGGGAAGATCACTACCCGCGCCCAGGGTGCACCGGCCAGCCAGCTGCCGTTCCCTCAAGACGTGTCCGGAGGGACAAGCAACCGACGGCACGCTTGGAGGTTTTCTGACCAGCACCCCGACTGTGTATATCCTACTACTATTATAAAGGCGAAAGTTTGTATGTATGAATGTATGGATGTTTGTTACTCTTTCACGCTTAAACGGCTGAATGGATCTGGATGAAATTTGGCACAAAGATAGATTATAGTCTGGAATAACACATAGGCTACTTTTTATCCCGGGAAAATATACGGTACCCGTAGAATAACACATCAACTGTGACGCGGACGAAGTCGCGGGCAGAAGCTAGTCATCAATAATTTGTAAACTCAATATCGATATGAACCGCGCACACACTCACACATCACATATCTATTGTTACATTGTTTGTAAACTGAAAGCGATCCCCATGAAATTTCATTTCCAAATGGTCGGCAGATTACCAGTATTCGACTCTTTTAGGGTTCTGTACATAAATGGGCTAACGGGACCTTATAAGTTAGTCTGCCCGTTACAGAGCTCTTTCTTTTGATCCGTAATTTTCTGACTCTGTACCTATTACTATAGCCGCTTTAACAACAAATAATAAAGTTTAATATAACAATATTTTAATTGTATGTAGATACATGGAAAGTTTTTTTTTTTTGTATGTAATGTTAAATACTGTAACTACGAGTATGATATAAGCTCATCACGTGCGGGTCCTGCTCGCACTTGACCGGTTTTTTTATTGTTGCAACGTTTGTTTTATCAAAGTTCGCAATGCTTGATAATAATAAATTCTAATCTGAACCTAAAATAACATTTCCTAACTTTACAAAGCCAACAAGATAACAAAGATTTATCAACCTACTTCCTAAAATCTCTTGATTTTCTATAAGCGTGCGTACCCGGCTAATTTAAGACGGAGACAACTTAAGATAAAATCGCCGACCTTTAAAATTAGAATCATCCCTAATCCAAGGTTGTCTGAACCGTCTATTGACTTCAAGGACAGATAAATTACCAGCATACGAGTTAAAAATAGACCTCTAGAAGTCTAGACCTTTTAAGCGCTAGTGCTGCGGAAGCGATTATAATGAGCGATAAAAACACAATTTATCATTGTTTATCTTTGCCAGAATCTTTAAAGTTAGCCATAGGAAATGAAGCGCGCTTTCATAAAGTTTAAATCAGTATTCAACACAATACCTAATAGATAGTACCTAAGCTTTTGCAGCTAGAAGATCTTGTAAATGCTTAGAATTTTAACAAAAAAGTAAAACTTGACAGCAAAAAGGATGACGCTCTTTGTCCCAAAAAAAAAACAAGAAACCACAAACCAATAGATCACCGAGCTTGACGTTTAAACAGAACACACTGCTTTTTATTAACAGTTGTTTTGCGAAGGAAAAGTAAATAAAACACAAAAAGAAAACGGTACCAATTTACGAGTTTAAACAAATTACATTTTGTTGCGGAATAATGAAGGCATGTGGTTGTAGTACGCAGACAGTGCATCAAGTACTTATTTGTAAAGACAAAGCAACACATGGCAAAAGTCTGTCAATAGTGTCACGTGTACAAGTTACGACCTCTCTGTCTTCTGTATTTGTAAACCATCGCGTGAGGTACTTACGAACAGATAAAAACGCATTCAATTTGTCAGGGACGTACTGTGAACTTTGTGGGGCCCTCGGCCAATACTACTTACCTTACTAATCAAACCAATTGCTATTTTGTCAAAAATCTGTTTGTTTTAATTATGTAAACAGTGCTACAGGAAACAAATTAGGACAACAATATTATAGTCCTTTATAAAACCAGTGGGCTAGAATTACAGTAATAGAGCCAAGAACGTAATGATAAAATACACATAGACCTACATTTAAAAATTATAGTCGTTTTTTCTTCAATGGCGTTGGGGGCCCTTTATTTTCACGGGGCCTTGGGCTGCAGCCATAAAAGCCTATTTATAGATCCGTCCCTGCACTTTGTACGCTTCCTCAACACTATTGACAAAGACAAAGTTTGTTTTACGTCGTGGCCTCTTTTTTGCCGATTAGCTTAGGTTATTGGCATAGCAATTTTATTTCCGTGCCTGTCTGTGAATAAAAGTGGCATCAAACGCTTATCTTTGCACGCAAATCAGGTTCTTGGAAAGAAAAAGGTTTCTTAGTGTATAGAACAACGACCCATTTTTCTATAGTCTCAATTTCTCAAATAATGGTCATTTAATATTTTAAGTTCTTTGGGGTCGACAGGTCAAACTTCCCTAACCTAGATGATTGGAAATAAGGCTACAAAGTTTGTTATAATCATAGGTTACAAAAGCTCTTATGTCCTATACATAAATAAATAAAAAGCAATTAAGTACTAAGTACGAGGTACTGAGGTGTAGTTTTCAAGCCGACTGTTATTTCTACAAAGGACTACAATAAGATAGGCAAGCAGAAAACAGTTAAAGTATGTGCCTGACACAAACGTCATATATATCTGTGGTGTGACCAAAAAACTTGTACCAAAACTTACGAACTCGCAGATAATTTAGTAGCAAAAACAACCACTAACCAACAAAAACTAGGTAACGCAATAATTATAATCTAAGCATACAAAAACTAACGTACCTATATTATTATTAATAACCAAACTTGTGAATTGATCATGTCCATAACTAGCTTCTGCATGCAACTTCGTCTGTTACAAAGTTGATATATTATCCTAAGGGTACCGTATTTTTTCCAGGATAGAAAGTAGCCAATGTGCTAGTTCATAATCTATATTTGTGCTAAATTACACCAAGTTCTGTTCAGCCGTTTTGGCGTGATTAAACAAACATCAGTAAACAAACATCCATCTATCCATCCCAATTTCATGCCTACATCAGAGTATTTATCATTTCGTTAGGAATTTAACATAATGAGTTCCCCATATTAATCACTGAAATCAAAGGGTTTTAAAGCTAATTAGAAAGAATCTTTCATGTTTATTTATTAAACCGGGATGAAAATTAATATAAAATCTAATGATGTACGGGATACATCATTACCTTTGGCATAAGAATACAAAATAAGATGAGTAACATGTAATCAAATATGTACATGTTTAGGCTACCATTCAGAATTGTTGAGAGATGATGGCAGTACTATGTTTAGAATGTGTTCAATCACTCTGTCAACGTTGTAACAACACCGCAGGCATCTCTTGGTGCATGAACAAGGTTTGTAAACTATCACTAGCTCCATGTTTTGCCTGCAGTTTGAAGGCATCTTCACACACGAGCAATATTATCACCGGGGCGATATGCAAGATTTTTGTTGAATTTTTTGGCAATTTTGGGGTTGGTCCCTTTATTAAAAGTTACTCAGAATTATGAGTTTAGCGACCCCTGTTCTGGTTTCTGCTATTAAGGATACCTTTAATAGGTATGATACCAGCTCCTTTGTTTCACAACTGTTTTTCTTTTTATAGTTCAGTACTGCGTATACCAATTAAATAAATAGAATAAAATGTTTTATATCTACGAGTAATTTACTTTTACCTTCCAGACAGTTTTGGTTTTACAGTTATTGCAAACTAGCTTTTGCCCGCGACTTCGTCCGCGTGGATTAATAGTTCCCGTTCCCGGGGGATTTCCGGGATGAAAACTATCCTATGTCCTTTCTCGGGTCCCAACTCCCAAACTATCTGTACCAAATTTCATTAAAATCGGTTCAGTGGCTTTGGCGTGAAGAAGAGACAGACAGACAGAAAGACAGACAGACAGACAGACAGAGTTACTTTCGCATTTATAATATTAGTTTGGATTACTGAACATAAACTCGTAAATAAGTTGGATTGAGTCCATCTCTTTTAAACAGTCTATTTGAAAAATAATTTTACCTACTTTCCAATAGTGTTATGAAAAATGTTGAAATTGGTTCCAATTAGAATTTACCATGCTAAGTAGGTATACCTAACATCTTATGTGACTAATCCGGAATCCCACGAGAAAGGAAGAGAATAAACGATTCGATAACCCGCATTAGTAGCGCAGCGAATCATGATTGATTCAAAGTTCAATCATGATTGTATAACGTTTAAATTCAAGACCAATGTGGAAAGAAATAAAACAATCTAAGCGGAACATTTAGAATTTGCATAAAGGCCTATTTCATTACCTCCACATAGATAATTTTTACCAGATGATATTGAAAAATGGAACAGAATTTATAACCTAATAGCTACCCGCGATTTCTCCCGCGTGGAAGTTAAATATACCATAAATCATATTATATAACACTAGACAATAGTGTAGCTTTCTTTCAGCGAAACAATTAACTAAAAACAATTATTTTTTCAGATTGAATCAGAAATTCTAGATATTACGTCTTATAAAGAAACTTTACCTCTTTATAATATAACTAAAGAGGATCTTCCAAATAATAATCGGAATTTACCATTTCAAAATAGTAAAACAGGCTCAAGTAATCCAAATTATATGTTTGCTTCGAAGAATCGTCCTACATAAATAAAAATTAAATAATTTCTGTTAAGTATTGTTTAATGTTAGTTCATTGGTTTGTTGAACACTCGAATGTTGTCAATGTTGAAACAGCTGTCAGCTGCCACAGCTCAGCCTACCAATAAACATTCAGTACCACCACTAACGAACAACTCGCTTAGAACCGGTCCAATGGTTCCAATAGATCAACTTTCCTTTTTATTTAAACTCACATCTACGCTAAGACCCAAAACATTGATTATGATAACCAACTTATCTATATTCTGTTTGTTCGCAGGTAAATATTCCACGTTCCTGCAGCAGCACGTGATATTTTGGTAACTACGAAACATAACAAAAATATTTGTAGAATTATGGTTTGTTGCCATGAGATTCACTTCTAAAAATGAAGCCGTGGCGGGATATAATGCGATATAGTTTGTTTTCGAGACGCTGGATCCACGTTTGCTTACGGCACTAGCAAAATCAATGAGGGCGGCGGCTTACTCTACGTCTCATTATTAAATCATGAAACAGCAGCGACACTGACCGCATTTTGGTTCGCAGCTTGTTGGCCTGCAGCATCCAACACAGGGAAATGCACCTACTTTCTTTCCACTGCAACTAGCGGCTTTAGCTACAATCGCCAGCTCTGTGCCCAGTCAAAACAACACATGTTTTTTTTGTCATATTCTCTTCATCATCTCTATCGTCATTATCATAGAGTTCATATTAGCTTGTTCTGCTTCTATTTAAGCCCTATACACACTGCGCACAATCCCGTTTATTTTTCCGTAGCGAGATGGGTGTACTCGCCGAGCTCGGTTAGTCGTCCGTAAGCCACGGCGCGGTCGGGCCGCGTTCGCGGGTGCTACAGTTATTAAACTGACGATATTAGTGTGAGATCTGGTTTTTGGAACATGTGCTGTGTTTGATAAAGAAGATGACCGGTGAAATTTGCTGCAGCCAAAAATGGTATGCGTTGATTTGTGCGCGTAGCTGAAAGGAGAGATGCACTTGCGTGCTCTACTCTCACTCGAACGGACAACTGCCGGCATGAAGGGCCAACCGGTTTGGTGAGATCTCCTCCCGATCCTCACTCATGTAGAATAGAAAGCAAAGCCCTTAGCTTAGACCATTTTGTACTTGTCCATCGTTCGCAGTTTGAGTATTGCTTTTACGTTTATTTTTGCTTATCTTATAAATTTTAGTAAGCTGTAACACAACATGTATGTGGATCACGTCGTTAAAGATTTTGTGTATGTGTTTATTTCGGCACATCTTTCTTATTGGTCACGCAACGTGTATGTGAAGCTTTTTATTTCTTAGTAACATTACATAATTGCAGATACACGTTGTCAAACGTTGGGAGTTTCATCAGTACCTCCACATAATGTGCGCTTATGCTTAACAATTGAAACACACAATGAATACGATTACGATTACAAAGGCGAACCCCAGGATTAATAAAAGGCGCTTTTACAAAATGAGTTTTATGAGATAATTAATATTCTTGTCATATCACGTTTTGTATTTGGATAACATCGTTTGTTTAAACATTCGACACTTTCGGGTATTGGATAATAATAATCGAATTATACGGTCACTCTCATTGATTAGTTTGGAATTATTCGTCTTTGATGTTGTGGTCATTTCAAATTATTTTGCGATATCCATTAGGCATAATTGATGGTTGCTTCCACACCCCTGTTTACTGCTTAAATGACTTCTGAATGCAAAAATAGGTGCAGCTTGTTATCAATTAGTTTAAAGCTATTATCTTTTCATACATCTAAATCTACCTCGTTTTCAATTATCCTAATGATAATGTTATTATGTTAAATAACTTTGTTTACAATAATTCTGAGAATTTTATCAAACTTGGTACACCCAACGGGTGCTTCGTAACGAGAAGTAAATAATGGTAAATTGTTTATCTATTACACAGAGATAACTCTGCGGATTATGTTTCTTTACTTTACAGAAGAACTGACTACCATATCTTATGTTTGTTTTTAATTAACTGGTTAGAATGGGAAAAAATTCGCCAGATAAAGCTTTTCATTTTACAATTACAATTTAAACACTTCTTCTTCCACTCTTTCCGAACAAGATAAATTCTTCTGGTCTAAAATCCATCCAATCCCAATTTCGATTTAAATTGGATCTTATTTAATTCCGTTGAAGCGGATAAATCTAACTGATCTGGATTTCTTCAAAGTAAATCAATTATGTCCTTGAAGTTCAAGAGAGCAATTTCTAACTCGGTAACAACTGACGCCTCGGTGGCACCTCCTTCCCCGTTTTTGGCTTGAGTAAAATATGTATCCCTAAATTCTAATTCGGTAGGAATTTAGAAGTAATCTTTGCTGTGTAATTGTATCTAGTCAGGTCATTGTCCATCATCACGTGCAACTAGGTACCCAATCTCTCATTCGACTTTCTCAGGTAACACATTAACGAAACAGTAAATTATCACAATACGATGTAGGTACCTGGCAAAATCAGAACATTTTTCTGCTTTGTTTTATTGAACTTAGTTTAGTAGTAGTAGAGCTCTTTGTAAAGGAAGTAAGTACTACCACCATACCTATTTTTGCCGCAAAGCAGCGTTGCTGCCTGCTGCCTATGGATATTTGTAATACCAGCGGCCTTACAGTTGCGTTGTCATCCAAGAAACAAAGTTGAAATGTCTCATGTGCCTGTAATTACACCATTTATAGGGCATGGGTACTGGTGTCTCTGGTATTACAGATGTCTATAGGCAGCGGAGACCACTTAACATCAGGTGGGCCGTCGGCGTCGGCTTGTTTGTCATAAAATAATATAAAAAAAACAACTTCACAAAATTCTTAATTAAAAAGTATTCACCATGTTGTATTGTTTGAATACGCCATACAAAATTTCTTAAGAACACATTGATTTGTCACAAGCCTTTGATTACTTTGTACTTTAAATATTGTTACCCAAAGCATTTATACGCCCTCCTATTTATTACAACCCCAAGTTTCTAAACGAAATAAGGAGAGTATTGTATGAGAAACCCCAAGGTAAACGTTTAAAATGCTTGACTCAGTTTTATAGTATCTTAAAATACTGTTCTAAACTATAGCGAATCTTTCAATGTATGGCTATAAAAATAAATTCAACAATTTACTACCCAATCGATGCGCATCCAACAATATTCGAATAGAATTAAAGCTGGACCAAGAATCGATCCTTAGGGAACCATTTCATCATTAAATTACACACGTGTCACATGACACACCTGGAAACTAGCTTCTCAATCACGCGACAAGATATCGGAAACCGAACGGTAATCAGGGTCCTACGAACACGTGGCTCCGACATGTGCCATCGGCTGATCTATCTAAATCCATCTTGCGGTGGTGTGGTCACGACTCTCGAGTGTCTGCCACCGAGGTCACGTGACAAGGATCACGTTGCCTTTGCAAATCAAATTGAATTGAAACAATAAACAAACTATTATCCACAGTTGCTACATTTCAATATATCGGATGCAAATCTTGAGAAAATTGCATGTAAACTATTATTTTGTATTTCTGCATCGTGTGTGTTATCGTTTTCCTTAACGATATGTTTGGTATGTGTTTTCTTATACTTGTTTTATTATTCTTGTCATGTGGTTTTTGGAACTTGTCAATGACGGCATAAGTGGTTGGGATGTCCCCTTAATTTCAATGACATTTTTACATTTCTGCTTAAACGAACCAAACCATAATCTCTCAATAATTAAAAAAAAAACAATACGCGAAATGTAGGTATTACTCTGTGTATCCAGTAACGATAACAGTTCAATGTTCGTTCCAAAGTAGGCTTTAAATAAAATTTATATTAATCAGTGTTAATTATGTGTTATTCAAAATTATTACAATTGCTCCGAAAAATGGGAGAATGGACGTGCCTAAATACATTCTGCCATAATTAACCCCATTTAAAGAACACATATGTTCAACAAAAATCTTGAAATCTATTCACGGAAGACTGGGTGATTTATAGCTCTTAAAAAAGAAAATACAAAACAGTCCAAGTACCGCTTAAAAGCCAGTTAAACACAATTTTAATGTGAAAACATTGTTTGAAAAGTGACGTAACAGCGTCCGAGAGCTGCAAACCGCAACAGTTATCAAAAATAAAGCGTGGAGCCATCAGCTGTTAGCTGCTTGTTACAAATAAATCCGTCGGTCATTTGTTAGTCTGTTTGTACAAACTTGTACTGCTGCCAACATCCCTTACTTTCGTTTCAACTACGTCGAAATTGGATAAAGAATTTCTCAGCTGCTTTATAAAGAGAACAGAATTCTTCTACCGATAATTAAATGTATGGAAAAGAAATACTGTTGTTAAATAATCAAATGTACTTTGTATGGAAATTTTATTGCCCATAGAAGTCTATAATTGGCTTATACAGTCCAATGACATTAAATTTTCAGCAAATTCACTATTGAATACCTAGTGAAAAACAAGATAAGTCTTTTGTCATTATACATTTCAAAAATGCTAAAAGCTTTTCAATTTTCATGATTTCTTATTTCTTTATCAGTCTTGTAAGATATCTTTTTCTTTCTTTGCTAAAAGATATTTTCCCTAACCTAAAACTTTTGTAACATGAAGATCCTGATTTTAGATAGCGAGGAGTTGGAAGGGATCGCTTTTAACACTTTTAATTTAACCTTTTTTAATCTCCATTATACCAGGAACAATGTTCCATGTTATCCGATCCCTTATCGACATTCCTTTACGAGTTGAATGGCATCCACAGCATACTACGGCCATGAACCATGTGTAACTATGCGTCATAAAGGACGCGGTAAAAAAAAGGATAACAAAACAAGAATATGGAGGGATCCTAAATTGGATTTCCACGCTCGCAGACAAAAAGATTTTTTGTTGATAAGAATGTACCCTATTAATATGTCTGGCAGTGTAGACTAACCATAGAGAACAGAGACAAAAGAAATAAAAATCAATTTTAATTTATTAAAGAAATATAAACAATTCCGAATTCAAATTGTATCTTCTGAATGAACGAAAATCTTCATTCTTTACTGAATGTAATTTAAAATTCCGTTTTTAGTGAACGTAATTGTCATTTGTCATCATCAGTGTACAGGAAAGGGGGCATTGTAGCGGACCCTTTCTTAGCAGACTCTCATTAAAATTGTCGACGAACACTGTCCATTGTTCGCCACATCGCGCTTGTGACATTCTACTGTTACGCAATGGACAATTTAAAGTGTTGCAAGGTGAAGACGACAGGTTAAACAATGTTTTTAGACATAAAACAAGGTTTTAGGATTATTACGAGTTTCAAATATCTAAAATGTCAATAGGTACTATTCTATTATCCTACCTGTCAATATGATTTATTTGTAGATTAACAATTAAATACTTAATGTCACACTTCACCTGTAGGTAGGTATTTTATTGTTTAAAGATACAAAGTGGAATTACGCCTTAATACTCACTTGGTATTTTGTTAAACCAATCCAGAATCATACCTTAGAAAGATACCTTATATATTTCTTTCCTCATACGTGATGTAAAAAAGACACATCACATTTAACCGTCAACTGCACATACTGCTAATGTTACTTAGTTTTTACATTGAGCAAAAAATATTGTTGGGAAAAATAAATATTTTAGGTGTGAAAAATCAATGTTTATGGTAGCGCGCAATTTTAAAGGCGCCTATAACTTGATTAACAAAAAAAAAAGTTGGAACTATGGACCTTCAATATCTCTGTTGTAAAAAGACGGTTCCAAGGCATGGACCAAAATTAGAAAAAAATACCTCAATCGTGAAAAAAAGCATGTATATTTGGACTTCCTTAAGTGTCTTTTTATACACCTATGTAGATAATAACGACATTACTGTCTCTTAAGTATGTTGATTTTGATCTCCCCTAAACTATAAAAATAAAAGCAAGCACTCACTTTGCAACTTAAAAATAACTCTCATTTCAATAACAAACATTGGCGAGACAGCCAATGCCTGTTATATCATCAATTCATCACAAAGGCCAAAGTTGAAGCCGAACTGAACTGTCAACAAGGCTTTGTTACCAAAACGGAATACAAATAACTATCGCTATACATTTTAACGATGTTTAAGGCCCTCACAGCTCGGGAACTCATCTCTTATTGAATAGATAGGGAAGCTGCAGTAGTGCTGAGAGCCTAACGGTATTAGCACTCCGAATATAGATTAATATAATTGGTGATGACTTAGGCTGGCTTGAATTTTATAGACTTTGCTTCATGTGCAGTGAGAGTTTAACTTAGAATAAGGAACGCAATGAAAAGCAGACGAAGTGAGATAAAGTGCAATATTACAAACAGTAGACGATGAAAGACAACATTTTACGACATAGCATATAGTACTAAGGTAAGCAATAGTTTGTTTGTCACACATAATAAAGATAAACAAAGAAATAAAACAGAAAAGTATCAACAAACAACATTGTGACTCGTTAAAACTCCTCCCTCAAAATGTTTGCGAAGAAATCCGTATTTTTTCCCTTATCTCTCCCTGCCAACAAGGAAATAAGCGCGAATATCTCGCAAATAATATTCCACGCCAGAAAGTCCTTTTGTAACACTGAAAGTACCCTAATTCCTTCAGGTCGTGACCTCTATAGAGGCGTTTGATGGCTGCCACGGAGCAAAAAACGAGATAAAAAGAAGCTGGGTGGGCTCTTATCATATTGTCAAGCAATCTTACACTGTAAGCCTGGATGGTAATCTGATAATGCCGAGTCTCCCAAAAGACTGACCAATAAAACCTTATAAAGAATATTTTCTTGTGAAACAAAGAAAGGTACAATGACCGGGTTATGATACTAAAGAGCAGATTTTTATGTCCCCGATAAATCTACAGCAGCCACGGTTCTTTTTCGCAAAATGTAAGCATGGAATATGAAAGATTAGGGTAAAGGGAAAGTTAAAAGCTCGATAGTATTAGAATTAGAGGTTTATTTTTCATAAGGATCTCCTATAGAAGTTACTCAATTGCATGTTATTAATAAATATATGAACTCTATAACTTGTGCGCTCCTTTAATTATAGGAGACTGCATTGTTTACTTAAAATCTTTGGATAGTTCCAATATGCACCATCATCATCATCATTATCATCTTGTCCTTGTCCCATGTTACTTGGGGTCAGCGCAAAACGTTTTCTTCTTCCATGCTATTCTGCCAACCATCATGCTATTATTGACTTCCTTCTCTTTTATACTATTCTTCACAAAATCCATCAACTGAACTAAAATAAAGGAGATGATCCTCAATATTCCTCAACCGACTGAGCGAGAAAGATAAGGTACTATAGTACTAGGTTACACTATTATAATACTTACTATTTCCATAGATATTACAGCTTACCACCACCGCTTAGAGGAGACGTCAAAATATAAACTTCAACATAATTATACGACATATTCTGTAAATTTGCATAAACTTGACATTACAGGGGTTTTAGTACATTCTAATTTCAAAGCTTTAACATAGAAGCTATTTCCGCCTGTCTCATGATTCCATCTTCTTTCACCGTAATTATAAGTGAAGTAGAAAAAACTAATTGCATGCCAAGCTGTATTGTATTCTATGTGAAGTGTTATAGTATACTTTTTGCTATAATAACAGCATCATCTGGCTTAGTTACTAATTCTTCAATCAACCTCATCAGAAATGATGACATGTAAAGGCGTATTATTACTGACAGCCCACTCTGTCATTACGCCGATCTCTCGTCTCTCGCATCAACCTATTTTGTTAAAGTATGTCAACTAAGTGTAATCTGAACTTATGACTGGTTATCAAATTTAACCCTGAACTAATTCTTACTTGTTCTATATCTATTCTGTATAAACTCCCTCAGCAAATTAAGGTGAACCAAAAAAAAAATGTCTTGCATTGCTTGTACCAGAAAATGAAAATCATCCTTCTCTTTGGTTTTTTATGTTTTTATATCCATTCACATATGATTGTGAGCGTAATCTGAAAATAATTATCTACCTAAACTTACAACGACGTGATCTAAAAATAGAAACAATTAACTATCGATTTCTGTTATAAATAGTCCATTCTAAATTCAAACTTCTCAAGTTAGAATTACTTACAACAAACGGGTCAACGTCACAATAGTAGGTCAAATGTCGTGACCGCTTTCCTTGACATATATTTCCATATACATCTAATTTACTAGTGCATGTAGGCCATTTTATGGGGAATTTTAATACATTACTGTTCCTGGTAATAAAACTATACCAATTTCGATAATTACCGGCGGTACAATGCAGCAGGAATTTTTTACTCTTTTATAAACAGTCAAAAATTCTTGCAACATTGGTATAGTAAAAGATTATTCTTTTACTAATGAGAGAACATAACTGTGTAATGGATGCATTGAACTGTTAGAAAGTTTTCTGAAAGGCGATATTTCAAAGTGTTTCCTATTAAATAAAATATGTTTAGTAGTTAATAAAGATTATAGTAGTGAAGGTGAAACTGACAAGAAGTAATGACGTTCTTAGTGTGACCAGTGTTGAAAATGTAATTAACAAAAAACAGTTATACTAATAATGAAATGAAAAATACCACTTTGAATTTTTAACGAAACATCTCCGGTATGTAGAGCATACGATGTGCATTTAATTTTAAAAAGCTATACAGCATTCTTGAAATGAAGAAAAATAAGAACATCTTAATTGATAAATTCCACAAATAATTTAATTCTTTAACGAATATGAAATAATTCTAAATGCAATACAAGAAAGTAATGTTCAAAATGTTATTGTAAGTACTCGAAATAATAACATAAAGTCGAAAGTAGACGACACATTATATCTCATCTCAACATAAAACATTAATTCAATTAGTCGGCTGAACAAACAGAGACCGAATGAAATGAACGAGATAATCAAAGTATTCGGGCGAAAGAAAATCACTGCCAGAATAATTCAGAAAGGCTTTTATTTGTCGTTGCTGGATTATTACCGTAACTTTACAAGGACACAACATACATAATAAATGTACCTATATTATTCTATTTATAGTGTAACAAAGTTTTTTTTATCCTTGGACATAAAAGTATCGCCATATCCATAAAAGATATATTGCATTTTAGTCAATGAAAGCATTTTTTCCAAGTATTCAAATAATCGCCATGTCGTACGAGTAAATAAAACACGATTATTATTCCAAGAAGGTCTCCCGTCTCATTTCTGTCCTCAAAATGAAAGAAATCAATGCCTTCAAGAAGGCTTGTAAGCGCTTGTATTTATTAAAGTTAGAAAATAAAAAGAATGTAATCGAATTTTACGATTCGAGATTAAAAATCTACGTTTTTTATATGTAAGTATGTATTTACTTGGTGTAATGTCCTTTAAAAAACTTCAGAAATACTGGTTTCTGATTTTAAACAAACATTGATCGATGCGTTAACAATACATTTGCATTCCAATGCTAGAGACTTGAGGATTTCACCTTTAGCCTTCCTTTGCGTTTAAAGCAAATAATGCTACTACCTACTACGTAACTACATACCTACTAAGTGCGAGATAGAAATAGTCGAATGAATATTTTTACATGCCCTTCAATTAACGTTACATACTGGCCGCATAGCATATGTCTGTTCATTTAAAAACGTTGTATTTCGTTCGTTCATTCATTCATTCATTCATTCATTAATAAATTAGTTTGAAAATAGAATCAAAAGTTTTGATTCTAATTTCAAACTAATCAGTCACAATCAATCACTTCAGTTTCTACATTTTTTTACAAACACATACCTTTTTTTTAAACTCATTGGATGAACTTTAAAAAAAGATCACCCACACCTAGGGTTGCCAACTTTTTGTCGGTCAAATATAGTAGTTCTAAAATTATTCCCCATAAAAATATAGTAGATAAGGGAATATGAAAAAAAAATATAGTAGGTTCCAAAATAGGTACTTTATTTCTTAAAAGATTTATTTTTGCTACTTTCAGCCTTTATTGATACATTTTTATTTTTAAGGAATGCCTCATAGCTATTATTGCAATTTAAATTTAATAACTAATAGAGAAAACTATCCCACATGTATTGTTGTGCATTTTCCATTATGGATATTATCTGGATCGCGTGCTACCCAATCGTATTTGGACTCCCACCCGATTTAAATTTTTGCAGCCACTTTGTTTTTTTTCGTGGTGGCGTTATAGAGCCAACGTGCATAATTTCACGATCATCATTATTACTATTGTTATTCATTTTGGAAAAAGAAAATATTCAACTTCAACTCTTCTGTTGAATAAGTAGGTACTTAGTTACAAAAAAACAAAGTCGAAAGATGGCCGACAGTGCGAAATCGAAATTGACAATCTGTCAAACTATCTATTGAAAGTAACTGTCAACTTGACAGTAATGACATTCCGGAATCGTTATGAAGTAGATATTGACGTTTCGTTTTATGCTAAGACATTTTGAAACGAATATTTTTGCTTATAAGTTTGATGCCTTTAAAATATAGTAGTTTCGCCTACTATATCTTTTTTTCAAAAATATAGTAGGTGGGGGCTCCAATATAGTAGGATACTATATTATATAGTAGGGTTGGCAACCCTACCACACCGCACGCACATATTTGTTTTGATTAAAAACAGACTACAGAAAAACATCGTAACAACAATATGTGACTATGTAATCTACGCATATTTGTGTCTAATTACTTACCGTTTAATAATTATGTAGATAATCACGCGTGGTGTAGATACCAAATTACTTAATTATAATTAAGTACTAAAGCGACGATTATACCAAGTCAACATACTAATAACAAGATTAATTAATTATTAATCAAAGACGATGTCCCTACTAATAATTATGTAACCAGTACTATTCTATACTTCCGCATTATCATTTTAAAATTGGTCTTTTCTTTCAAAAGATTTGCCATATTTTAAATAGAGACATTTTATTCTATTTTAAGTATCCTCATGCAAAGAGCGTATTATCTTTCCTCTCACTCATTCATTAACTATATTATGTTTCTTATTCGCGAATATAAGGGTAAGGCCGTAGATTTTGCCACTTAGTAACAAAGAGTAACAAGACACTTCTATGTTACGGTAACGTATAAGTAACGCGAAAATAACGCATAATGTTTCTAAGGGCGATATCATAATGCGCTATTTTAGCCTACTTCAAAAAGGAACCCCCCCACCTCTGCCTAACCCTTCGGGGAATACAGGCGTGATGGTATATTTATTTATTTTTATTTTTGCAAAAAGGAAGAAGTTTCAACGCATATTTAAGCGTATTTACATAAAAAAAATTGTTAATTGCAAGAAGATGAGACTAAAAATATCAACGGTTTAGAATTTTTAGTTTAGAAATATTACACAACCATAAAATCCAGCAAAATTAACCAAATAAAGCAATATTATCAGGAAAATAATACTACGTTAAAACTGAAATAACAAAATGATTTAATGTCATAGAGTTTCTCAAACATACTTCTATCAAGAACAAAAAAATAAAGAAGATACATTATAATATGTTTAAACCTAGAAAATAATGTACGTTTGCCCAGCACGGCCCCTCAGAATTTGCATTTATGGTGTACACCATTGCAATGTACTCGCCTCTAGCAGTATATGTACCGATTTCTTTTTCAATGTACCTCTATACTTTTGAAGAAATATGCAAAAAAAGGTGGCCGTGCCAGCCAAACGCTTTCAGCACGGCCCCCCATGTAACTTGAATAATACATACCGTATTAACAAATGTCTATAACTCAAGAAATGTACTCTATTAATACGTTATATGTGCCGCAACAGTTATTGTGAATTCATAATAACAAATAATATATAGATGTGGATAAGGGGCCGTGCTGGAAAAAATCATTTTAAGAAATATCTAAAAAAGACAAAACATACTTAGCCAAAAACTATTAAAAAATAATTGAAGTTTAGCAAGTAACATATGTACCGCATTGATTTCTCATACAACTTGTTATATTGTGAAAAATAAATCTATTTTAGTTCATTCAGCACGGCCCTCTATAGTTGCCTATATCTTTTTAAATAAGCCGTGTATGTTTACAAAATTCGACTTCCTGAATAATATATAGGAGTACATTCCTTTCAACTAAATTGCAATTCTGCTGTATCAATACTTTAGAAGATAAATTCAATCTAAAATATACATACATTAAAACTGATGGGGTGACCATGATTTCATATATTTGGTAGGTAGGTACATAAATGTTCTATATTTATGTACTTATATTAATTAAATAAACATTCTTTTTACCCGACTGTACCAGAAGGACGGTAAGGTTTTTGGAGTGAATGAATGTAGATATGTAGCAACCTTCATTTCTTTGGCACGCTTTGTAGTCTAAACGGCTTTATTAATTTCAACTTGAGAGATGTCGTTATATTCGTCTTAATTTTGAGAATGACACAGGGTAGGTATAGGTACCCATCAAAAACATTAAAAATAAAAATAACTGATTCTTGGCGTCAAGTAATTAATCGTTTTCTTTTCCTCAAAGCCTATCTAGTGGGATAATATATTAAATAAACGAATTTCTAAGTGGACTAGCTTTAACTTACGGTTCGGCTCGCGTGGTAGAAATAAAAAATATATAAAGCGTGCTTATAACCTTCCCCTAGAAAAAACACAACTTATAATATGTTTAAATAAATGTTATTCAGAATGAGAAATGCTAAAAAAAAACAAAATATTCAATGTTTCTCAAAGTTTAAAATTTGTCCGCTATTGGGTAATTTATTTAAATAATTATGTGTTTATTCATTACATCTTAAAAAATAATCATTAAGTATAATAATATATTATCAGTTAATTTTGTCGTGTGCGATCGCTATTAGTTCACTGACGCTACCGCTACGCTATTATGTATAAGTACCTAGTTATCGTTTATATAGTTTACCATATTGTTGATTTGTTTATTTTAATAAAGATTTACTCAATTTAAGCAGTATTTTTTATCCTATTTTCATGTAGAATCATGGTCACCCCATCAGTTTTAATGTATGTATATTTTAGATTGAATTTATCTTCTAAAGTATTGATACAGCAGAATTGCAATTTAGTTGAAAGGAATGTACTCCTATATATTATTCAGGAAGTCGAATTTTGTAAACATACACGGCTTATTTAAAAAGATATAGGCAACTATAGAGGGCCGTGCTGAATGAACTAAAATAGATTTATTTTTCATAATATAACAAGTTGTATGAGAAATCAATGCGGTACATATGTTACTTGCTAAACTTCAATTATTTTTTAATAGTTTTTGGCTAAGTATGTTTTGTCTTTTTTAGATATTTCTTAAAATGATTTTTTCCAGCACGGCCCCTTAACCACATCTATATATTATTTGTTATTATGAATTCACAATAACTGTTGCGGCACATATAACGTAGGTATTAATAGAGTACATTTCTTGAGTTATAGACATTTGTTAATACGGTATGTATTATTCAAGTTACATGGGGGGCCGTGCTGAAAGCGTTTGGCTGGCACGGCCACCTTTTTTTGCATATTTCTTCAAAAGTACCTATAGAGGTACATTGAAAAAGAAATCGGTACATATACTGCTAGAGGCGAGTACATTGCAATGGTGTACACCATAAATGCAAATTCTGAGGGGCCGTGCTGGGCAAACGTACATAGAAAATAAGCCACACAATGAGACCAGAAAATTTTAAATCACAAAAATTAGAACAATATCTTACACATACAAAAACTCTTCTAAAAAAACAAAAAAAAAGTAACATACATTATTATTATTATTATGCGGCTGTAATTATTTAGCTACGAGCTCCTGAATCTATACCAGTAAATAAAACAGTTAAATAAGGAATTTGTACCTGCTTGGAAAAGGTTTGTGCATATAGTATTTTATTATTCTTTTTTGCGAAGAGGAACATTGTTAAAAATACCTATCAACTTTTTTATTCAAAGCTTTGACATCACCTAGATAGATTTTTACGGCGTGATAAATATGTACAGAATAGCATGGCAGATTATTCGTTACTCCATAGTCTACAGCTACACAGTCAAAACTTTGAATAAAAAAATTGATATTTTTAACAAAGTTCTTCTTCGCAAAAAAAAAAGAATAATCAAATACTATATGCACAAACCTTTACAACAGTAAAACGTTACGTAACATACAACCAACGTTACCAGTGACATCAAAGCTACATAGAAGTAACATAAAAGCGTGACTTTTTAAGGTTATAAGTAGCCATAACTCGACATCGAGGTAAATTTTAAACAAAGACACATCATCACGCTTTTATTAGATACATAACGCATAATACTATATGAAAAGTATACAATAAAAACTGTTATTTAACTTAGAAATCGCCAAAATTCAGTATTTAAATTCACTGACGAAACACACACGTGCGCCTTTGACAGACTCCAGAGACGAAAAGATGGCGTCTTTTTTTTTTTTCACTGCGCTGCCTGAGCGTTGGGTGTTCCCATTGCAACCACAACATACTACCAAACTGTTTTCAATGCTTTTTAGGGGAAATTTTTGGTAACATAGAAAATAGTAACATAAAAGCAAAAATATGGAGCATAAGTTTGAATAGTAATAAAACTATAAAGGACACGTTTTTTAAGACACGAAAAGCACGATGTAGCAGCTTAACTTTGACACATTTCAGATATCATAATTAATTAAATGTATATTAGAAAAAATATAAGATTTTAAGGTGCTAAGTGCCAAAAAGACATCATGTTTTTCGTTAAATTTAGGAGTATGGACGAGTTTAACTCGTTGTATATTTTTTATTGTACAACTTACATTCATTTTAAAAATATGGTGTAAGAGTGTACGAGATGCTTAACCTGATAAAAATACCTTCAGTAAATTTCACCTAATACGCTATTTTTTATAAGCAAACAAAATTGAAGATTTTTTTTCACTTCAAAAAGTGGCAAAATCTACGGCCTTACCCATAACCGCTATTTCCCATCAGTTTACCGTTACCTAGAATACATGCGCACAATGTACGTACGTGCATACATGAGTCGTCTATGACCCTAAGAATGATTAGTATAAATTAATACTTACATTGAACTAGGCTATCACTAGTAACCTCCTAACTGTACTAACGGAATCTGGGGCTAATATTCGCCAATTAGAGTAGGACGGTGAACTAGCCTTAGTAATGGACATAATTTTAGACCAATAAGATCATCGGACTAAGAAATGAGTAATAAAAAGTAGTTCCGACATTCTATCTACAGTGACAAAATCTAGTCTCTAATTATTGTAACAAATTTCCCACCATTGTCGAAAAGTAGGTAAAGAACGAATGACACTTCCTTCCCGCGCAAATCATGAATTCGTAAATCGAAGCGAAAGTGTATCTATGGTGCTTGTGAGATGCGTGGGCGTTGGTCATGGCCACAAATACATGTCATGTAGGTATTTGTAGAAAAAAAATATAATGGATATTTCCTTCAAGTACGTTGACACTGGCCAGATAGAATTTATTGGTTTGGCATGCGAGATTTATAGGCTGTCTAATCCGAGAAATGAGGTCGATAATTTGAAGTGAATAATGTATTGACGTCACAAAGAAAACAAAGGTTTAAAAAAAGAAAGTCATAACGAAGAGTTTCTCCTGTTTATGCTAATGAGTGTAAGAAGAAAACCACGCAATGTTTTTAAAGAAAATTAGAATAGGTCGCGGTAAGCTAATTGTGTGTCGAGACAACGGCGTCTCTATGAATCATCTGGTTGAAGTCTTAACTACACATTAACGATAAAATCTGTTGGGCTTCAATTTACAGTCCATTACTGTTTACAAATCCATCACCGAATTTCATATCGATGTGAAACCGTAATGGTGCATAAAACGTATTTATCTGTGTGGTCTAACAGTCGAACCCTGGTTTTCTTGCCAGCCAGTGTACCATAGTTACTGTTGTTTATGAACGTCACTACCGGCTCAACCGAGTTACCGTTATAGGTGTGAAAAAATCGCACTGAGGCGAAAACTGAGTCGCTGATTGAGATTTCTGGGTTATTTTACTTCTTACTTTGACGTGAGTTAGAAATATCAAGTATTGGAGTCGACATGCCAATTAACTGGCTATTGAAAAATACAAAGAAATGTGTTAATAAACGCGTTATTGAGTTCAGCTCTATTTGTTTTGCGAAAAATAAATTTCATTTCGGTTGTACCAATTTCTCTGTGATTGGACAGAAGCTGAAAATATTTCACACGAATATAATTGAATCGTGTTTGCAGATGTACCTTGTAATATTTAAAGTATCCTCACGAACGTGGCTCCTACCAATGAATACAAAACAATACAAACAGAGGATGCCCGCAGTAAATAAATAATGTGTGTACACCACCTGCTGACATCCCTACATTACTTACAGACCCAATGGAAATTCAATTTATTTGGCCACCTGCTCCCGTGTCTGAAGCTCAAGTATTTCGTAACACGTTCACTAAAATAACAGTTCTTTGTTACTAGCTAGAGAACCTTTTAGAACTGTTAGGTATTTTAAAAGTATTCCTAAACAGGCAATACTTTTACTAAAATATGTAGTGCAACATTCTCGAACATGGTAACACTTTTTATTATTAAACATTTGCTGATAATGTATTGCCGGGAAAATATGACGAGTTTGAAAGCATCGAAACTTATGACGATTGGAGTAATCATATAAAAAATGAGTGGCCGGGCCACACATTTCGACAAAATTTTAAGAATGACCTAGCACCACAGTCGAAAATAAAGTGTAGGAGTGCCATTAAATACATTCTTCAATTATGTTTCACAATTTAATATTTTTTGTTACGCAAAATTGGCTGTATCCAAAAGTTAACATTTCATATTTTAGAAATTAATTCTTCATTCCCATACTGTTCATTTACATAACATTGTTTAACATTGTATGAAATGAAATAAAAGCGTTACGGAAAGCAAACATGTTATCAAAATTGTAGAATGTTATAGCGTACAAATTGATTTATTCAAACAGAATTACTTTCGGATATTGGACTTCGTAACAAAACTCCGAGTTAGAAAAACATTGATTAAAATAAAAATATTTATTTACCATTTCCTATAAAAAATCCCAATACAAAGTTATATCAAAACTCTTTGCAGAAAAAGATTTTTATACCTAAATTAACTACGTATAAATTAATTTGATGAAAAAACAGGTACCTATTACTAATGAAATCGGTAATAAAACTTGCATAGTCTATCACACTGCTATCCACCGAGCGCGGTCATTGAACTATTTTTTGCCGCTTCAAATCTCGTTTTATATTACTTTTAGAGGCAGTTGGCAAAAGCTTCATAGCATTAAAGATATGATACGTTGTACTTGCCTGACTAAAATAATAGGAAGATAAATGACTGTTTAGTAAGTGTTATAATGATGACTTATTAACTGTTCTGAAAGTAATTTGTTAAAGTTGAATGCCCTTATTTCTCTCGTTTTGTGTACCGTACTAGTATGGAGGCGTATCATTTTATTTTTCCTATTTGTCACAGTGGTGACAATTGGGAACAAAAAGAGTGGCCATTCCCAATTGCCACCACTGGTGGCAAATGGGACATTTTATGGAAAGAAATCCCATTTGTCACCAGTGGTGGCGTTCACAGTGGGGACAACTGGGAATAACCCCTCAATTCCGCGGAAGTAATATTATCAGGCGAGTTCGTAATGTGGTCAAAGTTTTGTAACGGACATGAAAGTTTGTCGGAACTGATGTTATTGGACATATTGGATTTATCTTTATTATATTGAAGTGTCATTCTGTTTCTGTGTATATCACATACAATAGAGGCTGGAACAGGCTGGAATTTTGATGAAAAATAGAGGAATATGTCATCATGTAGTTACGAAGATTCTTGCTTCAATTTTAAAACCTGTTTCAGGATAGGTTGTAAAGGTACTTTATTAATTTACGTTCAAGTGAAATGACTGGTTTCATTGTAATACTTTGATTGTTTTAAAATTAGATCATTGTTAAATCTAGACCTAATTTTTTTGATAAAAGTTATATAATCTACATAGATCAAACACGTAAGAATTCTAATAATTCTTTAAAAAATACTCTGGTTTTAATGAATAGTTCGAATGTAATAAAGCACATTGTATAATAGCATGAAGCAACTTTGCACTCCCCCACAATAAGCTTGAGAAATATGACTTGGTACTTGGTAGCTAAGAACTGGCAACTGCTGTCGAACACGCCACTGTCGCCATCACTCCTCACAAACAAGTTTTTCCCATCAAATTATCTTTACAATTTAAATAGATACCTAACATCTTTTTTTTAATCTGAGAATCATGTTTGTTATTTCGAGATATTTGACTATCTAGAAGGCAGGTGGTCAGTACGTCTATTCCAGGGATGGCGAACCAATGGCACGCGTGCCAGTAGTGGCACGCGACAAAATAATTCGGGCACGCCAATATATGACAACTGTATATGTATTTGATCGAAAACAATTTACAACAGCAGAAATCACACTAACCTTTTATTAAAATAAACATAAAATAGTAAATATTACGATTCTTGTACAAACTAGTTGCAAACAAAGAGTGTTAACAGCTTCTAGTTGTATTTTTCTCCATTCAATGACTAAGCCAAGATTCTTTGATGGCACGTCATAGTCACATTATTATTTTTCTATAAAAAATGGCACTATCACCGATAAAGGTTCGCCATCCCTGGTCTATTCTATAAAAATCTCCTTATGAGAATTTAGGTGATATAATGCTTAATTCAGATGTAATCCCATCTCATACTTAGGAGATTGACAACTAAATTCGCCGAGAGAGAATTTTACAAAATAACACTGCAGTACGCAGATTGATAAAAACAAAACACTGATAAATATTGGTTTCAAAATACACACGTACAAAATAACACAGCTATTAAAAAAATAAAAGCAGAGTGTTACCAGCTGCTTCCAATAAGTAATTACCACGTTGATAAAAGGAAACAATTTGTTTTGATTGAGTTAATCTTCTTATTGAACCGTACTATGGGCCTATTTATTTTTAGAGTAGATATAAATTATTAAGGTAGGTTTCGATGTTTCTTTTTGTAGATCTACGCATTAACAAGTCTATTTCGCACATTAATGTATAAATAAATCCAAAGTACGTTAATATTATAATATTATCTGAGGCCAAAGTTTAGTACCCACAAGTTTAATCATGACTAATCCTCGGGCTTACTCCCCCATGGCCGATAAACGCTATATTTAGAGTCTGCTTTGTATAATGTATGTCAACTTTAAACCCTTTTCACATATGATTCATCTGTACGTGTGTATGTCACTGAACTCCTCCTAACGGCTTGGCCGATTTTAATGTTTTTTGTTTTGTGTATTTGAGTGGGTGCTTTATGGTTTAGATTCAAACTTGGACCCGGTTGGTGGCGCGGCAAACCAATGTTCAGGTCCACTAGTAGTATATATGTTGCAGTTAAAACTCTTAACCAGTCAAAAGTACTATTGACTAACAAAATCAGTCAAAAGTACTTTTGACCGTATGCTTTAGTCAATAATACTTTTGACTGCGGCCCAATGGAGCTGGTTAAAAGTACTTTTGACTAAGTGATTCCGTCAAAAGTGGTTTTGACTGCTCGAATCAGTCAAAACTCTTAAAAATCAGTCACTAATCTGCAATAATAATTAATAATATCTATTCTTTATAAAAGTAAATTATAGGATGAAAGAGCGAGCGAAGCGAGCTCGGGACTTGGGGCAACCCGACTCGGACAGGTTAGGTTAGAAGAGGATGGCGGGGTCTAGAGAGCGAGCGAAGCGAGCGAACAGACCCCGCCATCCACTTCGTGGTTATATTTTTTGTAAACCCTTGAGCCCCGCGACGCGGGGCTCCTCGACTATGCTTTTTAAGCATTATTCACATCTGACAAGTTAATAGTGATTTTGACTGATGCTTTATTGCAGTTAAAACTACTTTTGACGAAGAGCGTTAGTCAAAAGTATTTTAACCGCAAATTTGCAGTCAAAAGTACTAATAACCAATATTTTTCAGTCAAAACCACTTTTGACCAACCTGTTCAGTCAAAAGTAGTTTTGACTGATTTTGTTAGTCAATAGGTAGTACTTTTGACTGGTTAAGAGTTTTGACTGCAACATATACATAGTTTCGATGTAAAAACTTCGTTATATAAGTTTTTGTACGAATTGGTGTAGGTACAAAGGTCTCTGCTACGTAATATCTGCGGAAGTCTATGGTTAGCGTTAACAAGACACACTGGCCATGAAACAACGACGAGCGGCGCTCCTACAATATATTGAACGATAGGAAAGAACTAGATAGCTTATCTAGTACTTGATTTATTATATCTGCTAGCCACAAATGGAAATACAGGCACGATGAAACTAACTTTTTCTAACTGTGAAGGTTGAAGCGGAACGTCAATGAATCACCTTAGCTTGACGATAATATATGGCCGACAAGTGAATGTGTTTACAGATGTTAGAAATATTGAAATACATTGGAATAAAACATTAGTGCTAACGTTTTTAAGATAAAAGATATAAATAAACAGATGAAAATGAAAACAATATTATTTTTAGGAAGCCTACTTGAAAACAATTCTACTAACTTTAGGAACGATCGCAATCTCATTCGCAATCAGTCAAAAATGCCTCTAATTTACCTACATTATTTGACATTGATTTTCGCTGAGATGAGATTACGATTCGAGTTTATAGTAGAGTTGGCCTTCAGTTTTCACTTCCCTCGGTGAATTAAAATTCTAGCATGTTTAGTTTTGTACGTAACTTAGTGATTAAGAGCATGCGTGTAAGAAAATCGCCGGGAAAATGTTAAACAAGAATCGCGTGTTAGCAATTTAACTGAACGCGGTGAAATCTGCCCTTTGCAGTGTTTACCATCGCATTGCGGAGTGCTCACACAACGACCGGACCTATTTGCAAAATAAAATAATAATAATTAACAGTCCTTCTGGAAGGCAAGGGCTGCTTCCAGAAATTACCTTTTACAAATAAAAATAAGTAAAAAGAAACAAAGAAACGCTAGGTAATATTAGTAGAGATATAGATAACAGATTAAATTAATTATTATTCATTATATCCCTATCGCTTTATCTTCGGATTGTAGATAAAGTTCATTTGCATTATAAGCTTTGATAAAAAGATATCTGTTAACACCCGCATAATCACAATGAGAACTATTAGCACCAGAAACACGTGTTCTTCACACCCACCATTATTATGTATGCATACCACACATTCACAAAGAGTACATTTCAATTCGACTTTAAACTCCCAAATATTTATACGCCCCGATTCATTTCCGCCAGATATTAGAAACGTAGAACTAATGAAATCATCAAAGCCATGATGGTTTATTAACTGCTAAACATCCGTTTCCCCACATCGATCTAGGCCAAGTATTCAGAAATCATCATTATGAGATCACATTAGACAATATCTGCAACTGACGTGATCCTAAAACCAGGTTTATTTATTTAAACTTTATAAAACAAAAAGTACAAAGGCGGACTTTAATGCCTTAGGCATTCTGTTCTTACAAAGTTTTGTATATTTAAATCCTGGGTAGGTTGTAAATAAATGAGAAAAAAAGAGTTTAATTTTAGAAAAACCAATAAAAACAGTAAAAGCTTTCTCCTTGATATAAATTCCAAGTGCTTACCACCTGTAATCTTAGTAGCGTTGGTAATAAAAGTAATAAAACAGGAAAAACATCAGTGTTATAGTTGGCCTATTTATTTTTACTATAACATTAACACCATTCGGTTTTAGTCTAGAATAGTCTAGATATTACTGCCTTGTTCATACTGGATGCATTTATTTTTAACGCACTCAGACATGTTTCGTAGTTTTTCAAGGATTTATCTACATTATTTTTATTGTATCTTATTGGAGAGACCCACATGTTGGCTAAAACAAGTACTTTGTCAATAAAACGAAATTTTTGTTAGCGACTTGAAAAGTCAAAGTCGCTTCTTAGTTGACGTGTCCCACCTATAAACTTCCCGACTAGCCAAATTTCAATTTCATAGGTCAAGTAGTATTTCGCTTTTAAATATTTGTTTAACATTTTAACCGCGTAGAACTCAAGTAAACTATGCAGTTGCACAGTTAGTTATGTTAATGTAAATATAAATATGAAACGAACATTGAAAGCGCATGTAAAAGTGGTTGACACAAAGCCTCCGTGTGTACAGTTGTATAACTTAGGCAAAGGCTACGTCGCCGACTGCCACGGCACCGACCTTCACCACTCGAGGGTCATGGCTTTCATGCAAAACGACTAATTTCAGAAGAACCACCATTTAAAGCTGTTCCTTTAACACGCCACGACTTCACAATTTACCGTATTATGTCTGCAAAACACGAAAAACATTGTGTACTGCTACTACGCGAACTCGAAGCTAGTTCACTGTCTTTGAAGATAGAATAAATGTTTATTACTCACGTTTAGCAGATGTGGCCTTTTAGACAACCGAATAAACTACACAATCGCAGTAACCAGGTTAAAGCAACGGTCAACCTATTTTACGCAAGAGAATAATTTGATTATTTTTTGTTTACGTTTTTGGGCAATGTGCTAATAAAGTGTGTATTTTACGTAAGTGCATCTAATAAATAGGCAGCTGTAATAACTCATTGTGCTATTTGATCTTTACAGACTTCTGAAGAAAAGTGTTACGATTTTTTTTACAAAAATAGATCCATTGTTGTACTACTTCAAGTTTCAGAGTACTGAACTTATTCATTTCGTTTTAAAAATACTTATTATCTTATACTTTGATTGCAAACAAAACAACAATTAAATCAACTACAATATTACTCCATTAACCTGACTCTTCGCAAAACACTTAAGTAAATAAAAGCTTTTAAAAATCTCATAAAAATGTATATTTAAGTCAATTAGAATTTAATAGAGACTCGAATTGAAGAGTGACTTCGCTACGGGCGTAGCAATCTCGTAGCACCGTAGGCGTATTAAAAAGAACATTAACAATATACTTACATAATTTTTCACTCGATTATCGCAAACTCGTGGTATTCGATTGCCTAGTAATTTTTACAGCAAGTTCTAATAAGATGTAATCACGAAAGCCATGACCCTGAACGCGTAAGCATGAAGCTTTCGTTCTTAATTTATTAATCGTTCGCTGAAGCGTGATTTAGCAGATTCTAGACGGGAAGATAAATGATCATCTTGTGTTCGTCACTATTATCTGATTAACTTGATCAAGGCTTTTTGTGTTATATTCTCCTCTGTTCTTTCTCACATATGACGCTTAGTTTTTATTTTAACATAATATTATGTTTAAATTATTTCTGTAATGTGGTGTCCCGCAATACTTTTCTTTGATCAGATTGTGTGGAGAATTATAAATGTGTGGATTAAAATAAAAGTCTAGCTAATATAAATCTTAGCTAGTGAAATGATAAATATATAAACTCATAGCAATTAATCATCTTTTTGTTACTTATAAAAAAAAAATGCAATTCTTTTTTTTTCACTTCTTCGTTCGCGAGCCAAATTGCCGGGTGCGTTGAAAGGCAGAGTTACTCACTACACCAATCAAAATCATTTGAATTGTTGAAACAGGATGTGAAGGTTAATCAGGTTATCAAGAGAACATCTGCCAAATAACTGAGAATCATTGAATTGGAACCATCCGTTCTAATTCACAGTTTAAACGAACACGTTGTTTTATTTTCATGAAAGTTTAAAGGGTTAACCCTTTAAACTTTTCAATTGGCCAGAAGAGTAGCAAGTTCAACTCCACAGCCTATCGATTTTACCAAGATTAGCATACGGCTGCATCCAAACACTCGGCATAATCTATTTGTGTAGCACGCTATGACGTCACACACAGTCACCTGCTCCTAAATAAAGTGAACAGTTTTGAACTGACCAACAGCGACTGCACTTTCGTGGTTTGCCCTACATTTTAATTTTAAATAGACTCTGCCCTACATTTTGGCCCTGAGAGATGCCAGATTTATTTATAATTTTATTAGGACACTCGGTTATATTAATATTTTGTGTCGGTGTATGCATCATACGTGGTGATGTTGGTTTCATCTTTCTTGGAAGATGTTGAAGCGATAAAGGGATTCGAAGGGTAATGAAAATAAGGGCTAATTTATTATTCACAGTTACAAAAAGCACTTTATTGGGCTTTACATTAGAGTATTGTAACTGAAGACAATAATCGTCCAATTACGTGGTTGGTGCTGAGGATCGGTAATACAAATTTAGTTAACATAAATCATATTTTTGGTGAGATTCTTCAGAGGGGTCGGGTGCTCGTAACCGGCGTGCTTATATGACGATATATGAACGAGGACAAGACGAAAGGATCGTAGCAGGTGACGTTCTTTCGTTTCTGTAATAATGTATGAGTCATTTAAGTGCCCAAAAATGGGCTTACCAAACTGATATAAGTACAGTCGAGTACCAACGATCATAATATTGACGACGACCACCAGGGCCTCGGCTACTGAAAATTTCCGCATTTATTTAACAAAGTAGGTAATGTAAATAGATCCCTATTGGTCTAGTTTTCAGAGCAATGTCTGATAACAATATTATACGCATAATGCAGTGCAGTATTTTTCCGTTGTTTATAAAATCAGTAAGTATGTAAGTATCTACTTACCGACATTATTTTTTCCGTCAGAAAAGAAAAGTTGTAATAAGATTATAGCTTCTTAAAAATGTACACAAAGAACATAGGATACTGTTTAGTAATCAATCTTCCTACACTGTGGTTCGTTGTAATCATTAACTAAATATTTTGATGTGATGCATACCTACTTTTACCAACAGAGATTTGACCGATTTGAAAAGTATCACGCTGGGAACATGAGGCCCGGGTGGTCAACCGTCGCGATTTTAACATGTGATACACACTGCGATTTTTTATCAGATTACAATGACAAGGGGCGTTTTTCAGAGAAAAGCAGATTTATACTGAAACATAACTTCGTATAGAGTCTATTTTTTTTTTCCTACAATAAGGCCAATTTATCTTCATTTCTTTATCGTAACCTTCACTTGCCTTCATTTAATTTTAACAAAACCCGACCACTTGTTAAGCAATAAAAACGCTAACATACTCTTTACTAAATAACAACCACCTCAGAAACAATATTTTCTAACTGGCAACATTAATCATGTGGTCACGTGCGTGAGGCACACTTGCGACCTCGGCCGTAACCCTGCAGGGCTTCAGTAAGCCCCATAATGAACCACAATACATGAACCGTATTAAACATGCTTAACTAGCTAAGAGGATTTGCCATTGACGTATTTACTGGCTCGTTTGAATGTGGTGACATATTCACAATACAATTTGAATACAAAGTAAACTTAGGTGTAAACAAGTCTGAATGATGTTCCGAATTGGTAAATGCATCGTGCGAAATGCAATTAGTTTCGCTCTGCAACTAAATGATTATGTAGAAGTGTTTCTGTACGTTTATAAACAAATAAAAAGGCATATCACGGTCTGACAGCTGCATTCCGGGATATTCCTTTCTACGTGGAGTTCCATTGCAAATTCAAAAAATCATTTTTTTTCCGCTTACTGCGTAGTATTTTGTAATGTTGCCATTACAAATAATTGACATTGGTCGTCAGCGTCAATTATGTGACTCGACCACCGTTTTAATGAACCGGAAGGTGTTATTAGCGCGGGATGAGGACTTTATATTACTGGATAAATGCTGTAGGTAAGTAGGTAGGTGGGACTGGGTATTATCTATGAGATCACAAGAGTAAAGTACGGAATATTCCATTGGATGAAAAAAAGTACCTAACATTGCAAAAATAATAATTTTTTGCCCGTTTTTTTAGTATTTTTTAAAACTCCCCAACACCATGCACATTTTAGTTTCATACGCGATAAAACGCTCAAATATAAACTTGTTGATTTTTACAGCCACCTTTTCACTAATTGGCCTGATATCTGTAAACAAACTACTTAATACATCTACTTTGTGTTGCCAAGGCTTCCCTAAGTATATACCTAAATATATACCAAATGGTGACATCTCACCTCCACAAAAACAGCATCTTGACGAAACTACACGACGACAGTAACAATAGAAGTAGGAGTGGATGTCTATGTATAGTCGCGACGTGAACGTCGAGCAGGGCTATAAATAGAGCACAGGTGACATTGGGCAACCCTCTTCACATTAACAATAGTATATAGAAGGCATCAGTTATCGATACGTTCATTACCAGTGGCCATTAACCTACATGGACGATGTGAACATCTATTTTTTAAATTAAACCGATACTTCAATCGATATAACATTAAAAAAATAACGTTACAACGCTCTGTTATTTGATGATATAGATAAGCAATGTAGACTATAAGCTATTTACAGAAATATCACCAAAATGCAGTTGTGTCAACAATATAACTAATTTACTGCCGTTATTTGGTCGTTATTTTTAAATGCTATAATAATTGGGTAAGCATAACCATATTCCAAAAAGTTCATACCTATGTAAAGCAATAATTACGTAAACACATTTTCAGTTTTCCACAAACTGATTAAACAGTAACTAAATCCATCTAAATTAATTTTATTATAAAATGCCCGCTACGTCGAATTCGCTCCCTGCCAAATTTCAGCTTCACATGTCAAGTAGTTTCCGATATTTCGGGTTCACTCAGTGTGTACCCTTAACTTTTAAATATAAGATAAAATACCTATATTGTTTTAAACACTAAGAAACCATTATTTTCTCTATATTTCTCAAACAAAATCTCCACCATAACTAATTCGTTAAGCATAGCAAATCAATAATAGTTAGAATTTGAGAATTTACAAATACAATCTGCTATTTTTTACTTAATAATTCTATTATATTCTTCATGTCTATTACAGAACTAGTTATAAGGTCGGCGCCACGGTATATTGACCTGATATTCTATCCACCCAGCCCCGCCTATAAAGCTTAGCAAATATTAGCCCCGGATTCATTTACCGTTTACATTAGAAGGTTTGTGCCACAATGCTATATTTATATTAATAAGCTAACGGTAACTCCTTTGCTCCCAAGCCCCAATAGAGTCGGTGAATGGAAATTAAATAGGACAGTAATGTAATGGAACAAAGTGTAAGTCATTACGGGTCTCTTCTCCCCACTCCTTTCCCCCAATCCTAGTATGGGGACAAGAGAAACAAAAACTGCATAAATAGTAGTTTTTAAAACAATAAAACCTTATAATTATGTGATATCTTTATGAAAATACCTTCACAAAAATATCTTGACTTTTAAGCATGACAATTTGTTCATAGTTTTATTATTTTTCACACAAACGGAACTGCGTACTAAGCTTTCAAAAAAAAGCGACGCCGGAGCGTCCGGTCGGAAATGTAATCCTGTGTGACAGCCTCCCAATAATCGAATCGCGCCATAAACGTTTCCTTTTAGTGCGGAACCTAAAAGCACAAGAAAATAAACAAACCCAATAAATTCTACCCATGAAAATAGTATGTACCTCCTAAAACAAATTTACGACACACTCAGCCAGTTATATCAGATTTTTCCAATAAAACCTCTCGTAACCGAATCATATTTCATTCGATTCCATACGATCGTCTCGAGTGATTGAAATTAATCGGTTCATTCTATTCTAGCGTGCCTATAATAATATTTTACTTTACGTATTACTGGCAGCTATTTGATCGTGAATTACCTATTTAGTGAACAAAATGCTGTGTTATGAAACCGTGCATGAACACGTGAGTTTCAAATTGAATCCAATTAGTATGGTTTATTTTAGGAGTTAGGATTACTAAAATACGTACTGGCAGATATTACGAGTAATAGTCGTAAGTCATTATGAACTGGCTGACACTAGAATCTGATTTGATTACACATAAAATAATGTATGTACGTCACAATATATGACATGCTACAGAACCAATTTATAACTAGGTAGAGTATGCTAAAAACTCTTAAACTGTATATCACAACCTGTTCACGTGTTTCACGCGGCAATCCCAATGATTACGTCAAAATAAATTTAATGTTTCAAATGTATGTTTAATACATTATTATATGTTATCGACAGGGCCGACCACTTAACAACAATATTATCATAATACTGGCTTTTTCCCGCATGCTTCTGTTTACGGTTTTTTTTTTAATAATTAAATATGGCACTCAGGGATATCGGCGCTTCCTATCAGCAAAAGAATAGTCAGAATCAGTCAGTAGCTCCGCATATTAACGCGTTCTACAAAAAAAAAACTCTTAAGTTTTATAAATTATCAGTGAAGATTACATTTTCCTTTCCAACCCACGATCATTGAAAATTAAACAGTGCGCTAGACATAGTAATATTATAATAATATGTAATGCGTTTCTAAGCATACAAACAGCTAGGCACTATTCACAATGTCTTTTTTTTACTCAGTTGTACCTAAATCATGACAATGACCACGATTCAGCTTACCAGTGGCTCACCAAAGAATAATATATATGACCTTTGCCTGTAGTAATTTTATTTACGAGCAATCGACACTCTAAGCCCATCGGTTAGAAACCCAGCTAAAGCCTTTGTAACCAGGGGACTTACCAAATAGTACCATTTTAATGTTACTGAATTATTTCAGTTGTTGGATTTTCAACTCTCGGCGTAGAGTCGAGCGTTGAAAATCCAACAGTGCGCAAAGCAAAGTAATATAAAAATAATACTGTTTTAAGAAATGGTTGTAAGCCCTCTGGCTCATGGAATTCGGGAGTCGCAAGCTTATATCACCGAACTATGACGTAAGCACACTTAAGGCTTTTTTTCCAGTCTTTCTTACAATGGCTGAAGATGTAACAGTGTAACAAAGATTTTTCTTCCATTTTGCTAAAAGGATAGGATTTTTTCTTTTAAAACGCTTACTTTTTATGTAGAAAAGAAATAAAGGTTGAAAGGACTTGCCATTTCGCTGCTCACTACTCAGAGTAATGAGTTTTGAAGCTCCTCGAATGTACTCCGTGTCCTACAACGTGAGAAAAACTTTTAACAGTTGTATAACTTGTCGGTTTTGCACAATACTGGTGCTGGAGGAAGCCATTTTGTTATTTTTGTTCTTTATTCAAAAACCTGTACCAAATGCCAGTACCTTTTATATTTTAAAAAGAGGTCTGCTGTTATATTTCTGTAATTTCGACATGGTTTTAACTTCGTAAATAAATTAAATAAGAAAAAGATGATAAGAAATAGATTTCAAACATCAAATACAGAGTCTACTGCAAGGTTTTCTTTATAGTATTACAGCTTAAAGGTAGGCCAGCAAACGTATTTCGTCTGCCAATGAGCATCGGTTTTCCATATGTTTTATTCTATTATTGACGTTTCTTTGTTCGCTTAGTTATTTCGCAATAGCTATCAAAATCAATGTACTGGAAAGGGGGACTGATATGTCTATTCAGATGATTACATCTATTTCTTTAGTGAGAACTCTATTAGATTAAAACATTTTTTAGGCACACGTTTACAAACGTGCCTTACCATCTTGTATGATTAGATAATTTGTGAAAAGCAACCAGCCCCCATTTCTTAGACTTAAAAGGTTTTTGTCACTTTTACTTTCAACCCTTTATTTATGAAGTAAAAGAGTAAAACATTTTCTTTACCTTCATATAAATCTTTATGACAAACATAATATCCAAAAGACTCGTTGCTAACTCAAGTGTGAATTTTCAGATAGATCCAAACGCGGCTGGAAATTGGGATAGGCGTGTAGACAAGACACTACCCAAAAAAATAAGAAACGTATTAGCCGCCTCGTTGCACAAAGGCCTTCAGTTCTAATATAACATCAATATGATATTCTGTAAATTTCTCCTTTGGTGAATTCTGGCAAAAGTGAGATTGATGTGAGTTGAGTTAGCATCAAGATGAAATGACACCTTACTTTAAGCATATCGTCATCATCATCATATCAGCCGAATGACATCCACTGTTTTGTTTTCGGATGGGAAATCCTCCTCTCTCCCTAGGCGGGGCGGAAGGAGTGTCAAACTTTTACTGACTAAAACCCATCCATGTTCCGTTCCGGGGGCGCAGTATCTCTTTCGAACAACCCTCAGCCCCGGCAGGCATCGACGTCCACTGTTGGATATAGGCCTCCTCTAAAGAGCCACAACCACCGTTCCTGCGCTGCCCTCATCCAGTCATTTTCCGCGACCTTTACTAGGTTACCGATATTCACCAATATTTTATTTTTCAGAATCGTCTGACAGGCTAAACTATAGGTACTTTGGTTCTGTGAACAATACATTGTGATTACTAATTGGCTATCGGCCAATCACTAGGTCGGAAAAATGGTTTAATCGCATGAATCCCGAACATCAGCGTCAATCAAGAATACAGTTATCGGCAAATAATGCGAAAGGCATGCGCTATGACGTCACAAGTTATGTTCTGTAGCCACGTTTTGTTACATTACTGTACTGTTTAATGTGTATGTGTTTAATATTCGGAAAATGAAATAGGTAACACATTCTTTTACAGAAAGAAATACTAGGTAATATCGATAATAAAAAGTACTAGGTAGGTACTATTGATTTTATTTAGCTTGAGAAATGACTATCTACACGACTCATTCTTTCAAAATTTATTAGAATAGGCACTATTGTGCCAATTTTATGTCAGACTGAAAATTAGGTAGGTATATTGTTTATTTATTGTCATAATCGCCCCGCCACGGTACAGAAGTATCGAATAATCAAATGACTTATATATTATTACTTTAATTTTTTTTCTACAAAAACATGTCCGCAGTACAAAACATCAACACTTCGAAATAATAGAACGGTCTCTTAACTTTTTTTTTGCTTTTTTGATAGGGAACTCCTCATAGACTACCTCCGCCTTGAGGACTAAAACCCCAACGGTGTTCCTCTA
The DNA here is from genome assembly GCA_932526535.1 of Caradrina clavipalpis. NCBI lineage: Eukaryota > Metazoa > Arthropoda > Insecta > Lepidoptera > Noctuidae > Caradrina > Caradrina clavipalpis. The sequence goes on from OW052096.1 coordinate 3,824,622, forward strand.
ACTACCTTTGGCCATTCATTACAGCATTCTTCCGCATCCCGGTCGTCCCTTACCATTCTACATGTTATTCCCCCTGACTATTATTTAACTATCCTATAAACTAAACAACCCTTTTCACTCAATTTCATTTGTGTTTTGTTATGTTAAATACCTCTCATTTTGCCTTTGTGTCCTTGACATTACGATACGTGTAAACTCATAAATTACCAGCGTTTACATTTGAAAAGAATTCTCCGTTATAATAAATACGCGCGATTTTGATTGCGCCGATAAATTAACTTTAGCACGGCAACTAGTGGTCTGGCTGGCTGGTGTAGAATTTTTACGATTTTCCACTGTTATTTTGTCTACTATTCTTATATCGACTAATGCTTTGTGTCTCGTGTTATTTTTATCAGTATTTTTCCGAAAAGTAAGGCCTTCTAGAATCTAGGATAAAAAACGGGCCATGAACACGTTGCCATTAGGAATACTTATCAAAAATGTCATCAAAAAAACTCTTTAATTTATTTATTTTAACCAACAAATCCGGCCAGTCTTTGAACTTTACATAACCAATATCAATTTACTTTTGAATATTCAAAACCATGGCACCGTCTCGTCGGCACCGTCTAGCCTTTGTTTACTCCATATCCTGTATAAGTGCATAATGTTTATATTTATAAGGTGTGCCGTGTTGCACAGTAACCAAGCTCGCGCTGGGACCGGGATAGGGACGTTGAACCCAGTCTGGTTTCCACTCCGACGCTTCCGCACGTCGGCAGCGCTGCCACTATTTATTCACCTGCCGCACTCGATAATCATCTCGACGGTACATGTTACACGGAGTTGTTGGTACGTAATTCACACCTGATGGAACTTTAATGAGGCGAGATTGGAAAAATATCGTCTGAGCCGAGATGAAGTCGTAAAAAAATTTTGCACCTGGTGTCGTTAAAGAAATTAAATACGCACTTTATCCCATATTTTATGTCACGTACCTACTTGTATGGGTTCCTACATAATACATTTTAATGTAAATGAGACTGCTATTGCGATGCTAAGTTATGAAAAGCAGCGAATCCGTTCCAGATTTGAATGAAAATGCAATTCAACATAGAAACCTGCAGCTACTTAGTACCTAACTGTAAAGAAGAATATCTTTTATATATGTCGTAGGATAATTTGATACTTCGAATCTTCGCGGAAATCCTAGGGGTTTTGCAAAAACGCGGATAATTAGACATAGGCGAAAAATTATCAAATCTTACTGGACAAAGTCAGGATTTTTGCGAAAATACTCGTTATTATAGCAATATTGCGAAACGAAACGCTGGCTGTTATGAAATAAGAACGCTGATTGGTCGGTCAGCGCGTTCAATAATAGATCGTCTCTGATTGGTTGCCGTCTTAATCATCGGCAAACTAGGAACCAATTAGAAGTCAGCCAGCAAAATTGTAGCCAATCAGTGTTGAGCACATCAAATCTTACTATAGTAACGAGTATTTTCGCAAAAATCCTGACTTTGTCCAGTAAGATTTGATAATTTTTCGCCTATGTCTAATTATCCGCGTTTTCGCAAAACCCCTAGGATTTCCGCGAAGATTCGAAGTATCAAATTATCCTACGACATATACATCAGTTCGATAATTTATCCATTAACCGACGTCATACCGTAGCACCAACAGGTACCAACACCGTCTGTCTGGCTTCAAGTTGCTCCTATTACAAATACCAAGATGGCCACCGTGAAAACCTGAAATAATAAACGAGACAGTAGCGCTAACCCAACAAAAGATAAGATAGTTAAGATTAAACAAGTTAATAGTCAGCTAATCTACCAAAATACTACGTCTTTGTTATTAGATAATAGTTATTTGAGATAAGATAAAATTGCGTTATTAGAAGATAACTGAGTATAATCGACGAGACGACTTTCACACGACCCATTATTTAATAGTTTTCCTACGAAAACGTGTTACGAACGTTGTGTAACCGTTAATAACGTATTAAAACTTTCACAGTACATATCCAAAGGACTGTTAAGATATTTTAACTTTCAGATATTTTTACGATATAATAATATTTCCTTGCTTCCGAACTTTATGGTAAAGCAACACTTTTAAAATGTTCTTAACAGATCTTTTATGATAAAAGCCAAATCACGAACCAAATCTGATCTAAAGGTGAGGGTAGATGACACAAATAGAAGAAGAATAAGAAGACCAATAACATAAACTAGAATAAAAATACTTGGCACATTCCTCCTCAGACCAAAAGTACATTAACATACCGCTCATCACGTAAATGGGTATCCCATCCTGTTCAAGCTTTCGAGCGTTCATCGTTTACTGCATATCAAAACGAAGAAACCTTTGAGCAGCCGACCAGCGACCGCATCCGGAGAATAATCACTAATCACGCACTCAGACTAAACACTCGCTCACGTTCTTGAAACATAACTACATTACACACTGGCAGAGTGGTCTTACTACAAAATATTTACAATATAGACTGACTCTTAGTCACTATTAGGGAATCTTCCATGGGATGTGGACTACTGTTTTGCTTAGCAACCAACTTGAAAAAGGAAAAGCCATATATTTTTCAAGAATTTTCATTTACTAAATGTTGCATTTTTGTTTAATAAAACAGTTTTTTTTTTTTGGTATTTATCCCATAGTAAAAGCAATTTATATTATTTTATACCTACTTTGCCCTCTTAAAATATTTGGAAGAGCAATTCTGTCGGTCCAATCTTGAAAAATCTCCTTTGATAAAATTTAGGTTAAGTGAGTTTGAGGTCAGCTGTCATTCCAACAAACTAGGGATTGACAGGTCACTTCAAGTTCAATTCACCTAAATTGAAGAAGATAGATTTTAACAAATGAGCACAGCTGTCCGTGTAACCGCGCCTTTACTCAGATCCATCGATCGGTGGGCGGAGCTCCTTCTCATCAGTATTCAGATAACGCAGAAAGTTCCGCTCGGAAAGGAAATCTGTAGTACAATTGTATTGTGTGTTCCGTTTCAAGTGATTGTGTTTAATTGCCTCCTCGCTTCCTCTTCGCTTGTGGCTAGCTGGAGGAAGACCGTTAGTTGAACTTTGAAGTTGTTTCGTTTATAAATTCCCTTTTTTTGTTTCGTTTTAGCCTCATGGTTATATTTCCTGTAAACTGGCTTTGCTTTTGTGATAGTTTCTCTGCTTACATGAAGCCTGTTCTCATTTATATTGGCAGTTTATTAAGAGGCTGAATGGCCACTGCAAATATCCCCATTTATAATACTACCTATGAACATTTGCAATCTCGAATTCCAACTCCAGGTCTCACTACTATTGCAGCTTATAACCGCTTGCTCAAACAGGCAGATAATAAAACGGTTAATAGCCTTTTTCTCCAAAATCACAAAAACTAATAACAGTTTCGTTTTATGTATTGCCAACTTTTACGACACAAATAGCACCATGTATCAAATGTTTAGTCAAGTTCAACCTGAAATAATATTCTGAAGCTGATAGTGTTGTACTTTCACTTATAACTTTAGAAGCTTCATAGTTTGGTTACATAGGAATTAGAATCTGTATCGAACCTCTCGCTCCCTCCTCCCGTTCTGGCCAAAACCCTCTTGTATTTCTTCTATTCTGTCTGGTTCAAATAGCTGCAGAGCTTGTGCTAAACCATCTTTTTTACTTCTTTTAGACTGGCCAAAGTGGGGCCAATCTGCTTGTTTATCTTGCTCGTCTCGTCGGATACAAAAACATTAGATGTAACACATACCTGTATATATCAGTATGCATTTACGCAATACAAGCGAAATACGTAACAAACACAATATCGGACATGTTATCATTTGTTGATATAATAACTTCTGGCTTTGGAATCGCTGGCATTGTAAACGATGTACTGGTATAATATTTCGTTTCACCTACTACTGAAGTGATATTGATACTAAAGTGATTACAAGCTCAACCAATCAAAAGTCGCACATAGCACCATGGCTGAATTGTCATGATCAGTTTGAATTTAGAATATACAAAGTGCTCTAGTTTCAAAGTTATTCCAATAAAGGAACTAAGGGAACTCATGATACTGTCTCTAATGTGGGATCAAATTGTTCCCATAACTTCTCATAATTGTCCCATCTTTTCCCATACTTTGAGACGAATGCCTACGTTGTTATTCCATTGTGGCATTCCCGCACCAATTGGAATGCCTTTTCTAATCTAATTTTAGCTTCCGACGGTCTCATGTGAGGCGATTCTGTATTTAAGGCGGCAGTTCTTTCTATCCAAAGGCCTAAGCTTCGGGATTGAGGAATAAGACGAGCTTAGGCTTAAACCTTAATCTTCTTACTTAAGCTCTTTGTTGCTCCGTATTTTGTTCCAGGATAATCTATTTTTGTTTCCATGTTATCCTAAGAGGTGTCGCTTTGATTTAAAAGTACCTTCAGACCTACTAGACAAGGTGCCGTCGCGTCGTACCGTTTTCTTTAGATAATTCGTCTAAAGGCCAATTCTCGAAGGCAAAATCTAGTCGTAAACTCATATCATTGACAATCAACGTCAAATTGGAGATGGATGTCAAATAGATTGAGACTGAGATTCTAATATCAGTCAATCTGTCAAAACAAACGTTAGTAATTAGTAAACGTTACAGGATTATTCCCCTTATCTTAATCTGCTTCGGATTCAACGTTTAGACATAACAGCCCTTTGTCAATCAACTCGCCTGACAGAGTTGCGTCTGCATGAACTTGATATGATCCCCGCGTGTCGAGTAGGTCGGAAGCGTCGAATAAACGGTACAGCCAATCATCCGAGTCGACAGACAGCTTTGTACGATTCGTTCGACAGAATGAATTCACAGTTGTTGAAGTCTCGCTGCTATAAACAGATAGTGCGGAAATAAAATATCAATAATAATGTGCTAGTAAACTTTATTGAGAATTAAAGTAGGTTTCGGAAGTTAAGACGCTTATGTAATTAGATTACATAATTGCCATTTGTTTAGATAACAGAAAACACGTGTGGGGCCGAGAAATGAGACACTCCTATAACACGATTGGCCTTTTAAACAGATGCAAATTACCGACCTACAAATCGTAATGAAATTCACGCGATATAATTTTTATCGGTTTTTAAAATAAACAACGAGTTTAAACTTCCGTAAATTCGGCTATTTTTGTTTATTGCGCGGTTTTGTGCAATCCCAAATCACTCGTTCGGGTTTTACTACGAGATTTGTTTCAATAAAAAGAGTCGGATGTAGATCGTAAAGTTTTATTTGTGGAAAATCGTTCGCAAAAGACACTTTTAAACCTATTGGTACGTCTGCGTATGAGTATATGTAAATAAAAATAAACTAACCATAGTTCATTAGAACTCTCCCGGTTTGTGTGAGCCAAGTGCGTCACGCCACTCTGACGAGATTTCTCGATTTTTACCGAAGTGGTTATCTATAGACATGGAAATGTTACAACAAACAGAACAGCTGTGCTTGCTATGACGCTCACTCGGTGGCCATTTTTTAAGCCAAAGTTTTTTTTTCCAAATACAGTATGTTACTTATAGTTTCAGAAAATATGTTCGAAGTCAACAACCTAGTACATTGTAATGTCTGTATGTAATGTATCTGTAATGTCCTCTTATAAAAACTTAATTATGTATGTAATGCTGCATTGTTTATTTTACTAAGTCATCAACTAGCACAATAGGCAGCTAGGTATATGATTGCTATTCATAAATTTAATTTACAATCGCATTATTTTTTTGTCATCATTTATATCTACGAGAATGCACTTTGCATTTTGAACGTGGAGATTCTAAAATTCTAAATACAAATCATGTCCGGCTTCAGCGGATATGTCAATTTTGTTTTTAAAAAGAGAAACTTCTTTCTCATTTGTGCCTATAGGTTTTATACCTACAGGATACGTTCGTCCGTCACGTCCTCCATATTACTTGATTGTGTGGGGGGACGGCGACTATTTTTGAACAGACTGCTACAAACAGCTAATGACGGCAAATTGCCCCCTGTGTCTACCAGAATAAACCAACAAAAATAAACGTTGCGTGTACAACCACACGTGGCAGTAAACAGTTTAACAATTAAAATTATCGTTATTTAATCTAAATCGAAATAATCTAGGAATAGCTACTGAAACTGTTGATTGTAATCGTTTTTTGTCGAAACATGTCGATCGTATTTCGCATCCCACGTGTTGGATTATTTTATGAACCCGGGAAAATTACGTTTTACACCAAATTTAACGGACTTTAAAAATAACCGTGTTCTAAAATTTTTACAACTAAAAATAACTTCAAACAACGTTAAAATGAAAGCATAATCATATAACCTACTTAGTTATCTAAAAAAAAAACTCTTCCCCTACTAAACGACGTAAAAATAGAAAATATTCAAATTCGACAGCTTCAACACGTAATATCACCGAACATGTACACAATCCATCATAATAGAAAACAGTAACTTTGTCCACGGCCAGTGGATCGGAAACCACGGTTAATTGACGCAGCCGAACCGGAACCACCGTTAAGTTCCCGCCATTATTCTCTTGTCATGTTAGCATCATGGCCGCCAATTGATTTGTTTTGAAAGGATTTGCTGGAATCTGGCCATTGCAGCATAAACAAACATGGATTTTGTCTTTACAAGTAGCCATGAAAAGTTATTGAAGTAATGGTGTTTCAAATATTTTAAACCTGTCATATCAGCGATGTCCATATTACTTATTAGGGCCTACAGTTAAATTAATGTACAAAGCAACTATTAGATTACATTGTTATAGCCAAAACAATCACCGAATGTAAGAAACTCTTACGCCAAACTTATGAAAATATTATAAACAAGAACATAAGTACAAATAATAGAAGATTTTAGGTACTACAATTACTTATTCGGTAATTTAGTTTTAGTACCAAATCTTAGATCAAAGGTCAAATCCATTCCATTCCAACGTCATGTCAAACAAGCAAATAACAAAGTCAAAGAACCTTAATTCTGTAATACCAACAAATAAAAGGAAATAACATCCCCATTTGGTCCCAAATCCCTTTTGTCGTGTCAACAGTAAATCACAATTTATTGTGTGTGTGTATATTTACGTTGGGGACGAGCTACCAGATATTAGGACAGCTTCATGTCTTAAGGTCGGAAAGTCAAAAGGTCGCTGTGAAAAACTTGGCCGTATTTCACTATTGTTATTACGTCAAAAACTGAAAGTCGTAAGTTTACAATCAATGGCAAAGAGACCAGAGTCTACTAGATACCTGCTACTAAACGGTTATGAGGATAGATAGATGTATGTTACTCTTACACCCGTAAACGGCTGAACAGAATTAGTTGAAATTTTGCACAAAAAATAATATGTAGATATTGATCTAGTTTTTTAACAAAAAGGATAATCATTATGCCGTTAGAGTTTCCGTGAGATAATTTAGAATTCTATTTTTATACATTTATTTAGTACTTCCAACAAAAGATATACACAAATCATTACATACAAACAATAGGTCTAAGTCTTGACAAAGTTACGGGTAGATTCGAGTAATAATAATTAAATATTTATTTATTCGTATATTTTAGACTATGAGTCGCATTACAACTTGGCTACGGACGGAAATGACGCCCAGGCGGTAAAACATAATTTAGCATCCTACACGAGTATTGTTCTCCAAATTGGTAGGGAACGAAGGTACGGTCAACAAAAGAGATAAGTAACCAGACCGTCTAATATAGTTGAAGTTTTATTTAAAACCAGTGGTCATTTTTACATAAACTTTAATTCAATTAATAAACTCTTTATTTTCTATTTATAAAACCAAAATTCATTAAAAAACTCCTATCGGTTTTTGTAAAACTTTGATTTCATTAGAGGACCCAGGTTACTTATCTCTTTTGCTGACTGTACCTATACGTATTAAGGCTACAGCCTAATTTTGTTACAGACGACAAAGAATATTACAAAGGGTACAATTAATTATGTGCGTCCCGTTGCTGACGTACAGTCTCTGTGTTTTTGTTATATTTCTTCTGCCAACTCTCATTTGTTTGACCGCACCTTAAATTCCAGTTCGAGGGCGATCTCCGATTGCTTAATTTGAGTTGTAGATTTGATAAGGATAGCTGTTCAATTTCCATCGTACGACATTAACTTTATCACTGTTTCTATCATTTAGTATCAAACTATGTATACCCCGCGGTGTCACCCGCGCTCGGTTACTGCTCCGCTCCCATTGGTCGTAGCGGGATGTTCTATACGTATAAAACTTCCTCTTGAATCATTATATCATATATAATGATAATGAATGATAATAGAATGATTATATATATTATATATAATCATTCTATTGATGAAACGTTGTGTAGTTTAAAATAAAATATCTTAGCGTATAGAGGGACAGACGGCGGGAAGCGACTTTTATTTTATACAATGTAGAGATTTACAGTATTTTTCTCGAACTCCAAACTCATCGGAATCATATAAAAATCTAGAAACATAGCTTCAATCGAAGCATACTTACATATAAATGAGCAAAAATATAACTTGATCGCTACCTATAACATATTGTGGTATTGTATGCAAAACAGTCATTCAATGATATTCAATTATTGGCGTCCATACATCCATTTGGAAAGTATGAATTAATCTTAATCCAGTAGCCATATACCTACTTAGGCTAAACAATGCGTACCTACTCCTTTTTTATATGGAAATAAGACGTCTAATATTTATTTATTATGTTGTATACTTACACATATACCTACACCAAATACCTAAACGCTATAAGCGATACAAATGACTGATCAGTTATAATAATATTTTTACTCGTATCCTACTACTATTATAAAGGCGAAAGTTTGTATGTATGGATGTATGGATGTATGTATGGATGTTTGTTACTCTTTCACGCTTAAACGGCTGAATGGATCTGGATGAAATTTGGCACAAAGATAGATTATAGTCTGGAATAACACATAGCCTACTTTTTATCCCGGGAAAATGTACGGTACCCGTAGGATAACACATCAACTGTGACGCGGACGAAGTCGCGGGCAGAAGCTAGTTTTAGAATACGAGTAGAAACAACTCCAATCAACTGTAATCAACTCACGTGAGTGTCGTATAAAAACACGTTGTTTCAAAGGTAATTGAGCGTCGCGTTGTATTGTTATAATAATAAATATGTACATAAAAATAGTACACAGACCTATTGAGGAATCAGATGAGTTTTAGAAAATTTGGTGAAAAATATAATCAATTTGAAAAGCCCACTTTTACCCGCGATTTATTTCGCGTATCTTTCGGCTAACGGCAAATCTAACTATTAACGAAAGAAAATTTTCAGATTCGGAACAGTGATCCCGTAAATTAGCTACTTAGTTAAAAAAATCTTTAATTTTAATATTGGTATAATGGAACTGGTAGTGAAAAAGATATAAAAAAATAATTCTACTCGCTCTAATAATATGCAATAGTACATACTATGAACAAATGACAAACACACATGTGACCAAAAGAGTAATGAATATAAATGTGGATGGATGGAGAGGAAGAGGGAGGCCAAAGAAAAGATGGATGGATTGTGTGAAGGATGATATGAAAGAGAAAGGAGTGAGTGATAGCATGACGGCTGACAGGATGGTATGGAAGAAGAAAACGTGTTGCGCCGACCCCAAGTAACATGGGATAAGGGCAGGAAGATGATGATGAGTACATACTATGAACAATAAATGTTTAATACACTTATCCAAAGTACGAAATTTCCACGTTACCGCCAATCAATAAGCCACGTTTGATGACGTCTCTCAGAAATGTAAACAGAAATTACCGTTTGCACTTTACAAAATTGTTTCAGTAAAATCAACTCCATAGCAATAAACTCTAAACTGTGACAGACCATTATATTGGCCAATAGTCGTAGGACACGAGTTATACGACTCGAGTTCAGTGCCAAACTCACGTCATTAATAGAACTACTCCACGTTGAGGGACACGTGTGGCCAATATTAATAAAGCACTTTTTGTACACTTTATACTAGATTTATCACTTGTTGATGACGTTTAAAATATATGTCTGGAAGTGGCTGCAGCTAGGGTTAGACGCACATACACCATCACGCCTGTATTCCTCGCAAGGTTAGGATGAGGTGTACCAATATACACCCACAGTTCGCCGATATGTTTAGGTCCCGTATAATAGGTGGCGACCCTATTGCCATTAACCGGTACGGATCCTAATTCTTAGCTGCTACTGAAATATTACCTAACGATATCTGTGGGAAACCGGAAAAATAGTACAATGTTTCCGCTAAAAATGAAAACATTCTAGCGGAAATATTGAAATTGGAGAAAAAGATAAACTAATGGTGTTTGGGAACTTTTAGAGTAGGTATAACCTTGCAGATTCCATTAGACACTGATTTAGAAAGAAAGAAACACCTAAGTCAGAACAAAACAAAACAAATAACATCTACGCATTAGTATACCTAAGGCTATCATCACCTAAATTACCGACGCCGAATGCAAACTCATCAAAATTTTCGGACAATTGGGTGAAATTACGATTTTTTTATCAGACCAGCATTAGACATTCAGTTGTTGGCCATCATCGGCTATTTTGTAGTACAGTTTATGATTAGGAATGGATGGCTAACTACGATTTGTTTTAGTTTACTTAGCCTGGTACAAAAAGTGTTCAAATGGCCACTTTTTGAAAACCTGGGGCTACCCCAGTCGCCGTCTAAACTAGGACAAATCCCGAAAATCCTGGAAGGGTAACAGCCCTAGCCATAAGTATACGTAATCCACACAGATATAAGAAAGAAGATTTCTGTGGTAATCCATCTCACTAACAATACCCAAACAACATATTTATCAAGTTTACATTAACATTCGAGAGAGCAATTTCTAAAACGTTTATTTTCATATACATATAATTTGAAGACGGAAAGGGTACTTAAAATACCATTACGTGTACCGATGATAATAGTGTTTATGACACTAGTTGTCTGCACGGCAAATGTTGGAGTGTTCTTACACGAGAACTTTACTAATTTTAGACCTAAGAATGCGTGGGAGACGTTGTTTAGTAACACTATATTATTATTAACGGCTTGTGTAGGTTGGACTTAGAAGATTTATTGGTGGGATGAGGCACAACATCGGGAGAAACGGAAGGAATTAGGGGAGGCCTTTGTTAAGGAGTTAGACATATACCTATATTATTAAGGAGAGATTAAGGAGAGACACAGTCAAACAAAATGTTTATATTTCGCATGACACCCCAACAAGTTTTAATGCTGATTTTTAGGGTATGTCTGTTTGAACGCACTAAAGAACTACCTACTGCTCCGATTCTAAAAATTCTTGCCCTATAGCTTCCTATAGGGATAACGAAGCTTCCTTCGTTAACCCTAAAAGCCATATTTTATTATAAAAACAGTCCATAAGAAAATTTACGCGGATGAAATCGCGGGCAAACGCCATATTCTTGTAGCTACGCAGATTTAATATCTATCATCTTGAGAATCGTCTCAGACATTTCATTTCAAAATGTTTGCCCAAATCTGGGAGATAATTTTCTGCAAAGCCGTATGATTAATGTTTTCATGTTGCTAACCTCAAAACTTAATGTTTCGGGCGTCGAGGTTAGGCCTGAACTAAACTGCGCTCATTTCTCAACATAAATAACTTGACACCATCCTTGGATTAGGTGGTTTTAGGCAAGGAGAAACTAATATTGGTGAAAATGATTACGTAGACTGTGGCAAACAAAATGAAACCAGTTTGTCTATGCTGTTCTGTTTACATAATTTTAATAGTCGTCTTATAAATCTGAATCTCATTTTAAAGATTTATGGAAAACTAGCCTGTGTAGTTCTGCCTGTGACTTAGTTTGCATAGACTTCAGGATTATGCCAAAGTCCTATATTATCCTGCGGAGACGAAAAAATGGGAAAAAGAAATCAGATCAATATTCATATGTGTGTACCTAAACAGCAAATTCCGGTCCCGAGTAAGCGTAAAAGAATAACAAACATACATCTTTCCATCCGTCAACACAAACTTTCGCTTTTATAATAATTGGAGGAAAATAGTGCAAAATACAATAAGAACAAAAAGATTTAAAAAAGGTTATCCTAATTATTTTATACCACAGCTTGATTATTGCGTATCCTTCCTTATGCTTTCGTCAGACCGAAAGCAAGGTAGTCTAAATAATATAGTACTCAAAACTCAAACAGTCTGTTAGCCAACAATTTGCGTAGGTGATGATACGATGCTGCAAAGCGCCCGCGCTCCAGCGAGCGTTTGCTCATTACCCGTTCAATTCTTTTGCTGCTTTCTGTTATTTGGACTTTAATGACTTTTTACAAGTTTTTTTTTATTAACGTCTTCATTGCATCTGGCCATGGTTTACGATTCGCTCAGCCTCGTAAAAACCGAACGTTGATAGATTAGCGGTTTACTGTTTTTTGTCGTTTTTAAAATACCGTTACTTAGTTCTTTTCGTTTTATGTCATAAAGTGACATTGAACTGTGTAATCTGTGGAATATTTTGATGTTTTATTAAATAACGCTGAAATACAGTTTTTTTTTTTTTGTAACGGTATAAAAAGGAAAACAGTCGCATCGATTCTCATTAGATTTTGAAGATTAGTTCATAGTATCTAAATAAATCCAATATACCACCTATACGAAAACAACTTTGAGAAAAATAGACCCGAAACTGAAACCCTTTGAATTTTATGTTTTCCAGTGAAATGAAGCTATTATCAAGATCATCTTCTTCACCATTACCCATCTTTAGAGACATTTTTCCAAACAGAATCGATCACTGTTAGTCTATACAACATACTTTCTTCTTGCCTATAGACTCAGAGAGTGTCTACGCGTATCGGCGCGTATTTGGAATCCCTAAAGAGTCACACAAAGGACGTGACACTCTCGTATTGAAATTCCTCCTTTTTGCTAAACATACACTCTCCAACATTTATTCAATACCTGGGTAAAATATTTTCACGGTAATAAAAAGTTCTTTTAGAAAAATTCCACATGTGTAAAGATAATGGCGATGAGTAAAACAAAACAGAGGCCCCCACGAGCGTGCTGACGTGAAAGTATTCGATTCGATTTTTAAATTTGAAAATACGACTGTCGTTTCAACAATGGAAATTAGGCACTACCAATCAATTGACATACTTTTTATGACCTGTAAAAACGCAATTCCCCATAGATTTTGTAAATCGTGATGTCACTTTTTAATCAACACAATTGACTAACTATTTATTCATTTTAAAGCAACCAAAACTCTAATTTTACAGTTAATTGTTTATTTGCGGAAGTAATGTCTTAGAATTGTTGGATAATGGTGTCAAGTACCCAATTAGTATCACACATTGATATGAATAAAGCCATTAGACTAAATAACTAAACATTAAGTTCGAAACGGGAACTTTTGAATTTAAAAATCGATAAAATTTACGTTACGAGAGTGAACAGAGATGCAGGATCTCTCGATCTCTCCCAAAACTATAAGTGTGGTTCAAAAGTTGAAATAGTATAGTGTGTTCACCACAAGAACACTAAATCGTTACTTATAATTTAGTAAAAACAGTAAGTCAACTAGTCTTTCTTTGAAAATAAACTATATTATTTCTACGAAAGTTTATCCCGATACACCCCCGAATCCAATCATTCCATTTTACTACGTTTACTCCGCGCGCTCGTGATAGGCCAACACAATCGAAGCTATAATGAGCAACAAAAGTGGCAATTATCATGAGACTATAACAGAAATAGCATGGTCCCTGGTCCACGTTGAACCCTCAAGGTTGAGCCAAGATTATATTAGATACTTCCCACAGCGCCAACAAAATATTTGCTTTTGCTAAATAATAATTAGCGGCGGCGAAATGTTGTCGTCTCTATTGTTTTCGTTAGATACACAGAACAAGCAAATAATAGAGTACTCGTTTATGTTGACAGTTATTTATTCGGGAAGCAAATGTGAGATTCGAAATTCAATTTTATTTTTATATGCCTTATTGCATTTGCATTGTATTTTGGTTTTGTCATGGCATCCTCACCAAAGCACCACTTTTAAAAATCGAACACAGTTCTAATGTTTTTTTTTTCTTTGTTGACAGGACTACGTCACCTCCCGGGGAGCCCTTGGTGCGGGCCCCGGCGGGCAAGCCAAGGTGCCCGCCAGCCATATCTCGTCTCCGCGTGGAGAAGGTGGAGGGTGGCCTGGCAGTCGCGGGCGTCGTAGTCGCAGCCAACTGCCAGATAGTACTGCCTATATTCGGATTCCTGTTTATGCTTGTCGGATGCGTTTTGACTGGTAAGTGCTCTTTTTTTATGTTATTAGGTGGTAAATAAGGATTGCCAGCCTTATAGTTATATTCGTCAAAATATCTGCCTTGAAACGCCTTGTCACCCAGAATCAAAGATAATGTCTCTCTCACTAATTAGGCACATATACTTACCAACCATCATCTTACGAGCGATTTATAGCTGTTGAAGAAATACCAACTCTGCAACACGTCTATTTAAACATGACAACACAAAGACTGTTCTGCATCATCCTAGTCAGACGATACAGCTAGTCTTGGCAATAGTAGAGCTGTTGTTGCAACGAAAAGCTGACAGCAAGACTATCAACTATAATACAAGGAATTTCATATTCTTAAAGCCAGACAAAACACAAAACAGATCCGAAAACAAAAATACGTTCAAACCATCGATATTATAAATTTTCCGATTTCCGTCGCTTCAGGGTCGTGGCTAGACTAAATCAAAACAGAAGCTTTTATTTGATTTTATAACTAAATTGGAAACTGCAGCTCCGCCTACGCTTGCTGGAACCCATCAGAATGTACATACAATCTCTAACGAAGTAGAAAACGTATTTAAAACTGAAAATAGATGGCCATAATGTGCCCACGACTCCCACGCTCGGTTTTATACAAAAGTATCTATACAAATAACGGATCAATAAAGGTACTTAGGAGGACTGCCAGAATCTTCCTCATATTTGAACCAGAAGCCACTGAACATTATCTGACGGTTCATTGCGCATATTCACCATTTTTCTAAAGAAAATCGAACTAAAATTGCGTTGGATCCGGGCAAAACGTATTTACATCAATACGGTGTCAGAAATGTTGTGAATTTTGTGATATATGAACGTAAACACGGATGCTTTCCGTATATTTTTCACGCCACCTTGCATCCCTACAGATAGCTACGAACAACTTTTATTTATTTCTATGAAACTGTGTTATAACCATGATATTATCTTCAGACATATTTGTTAGACATCGCACTTTCCAAAATTACACACAATATTAATGCACGTAACAATACGTAACTGAGATCGTCACGGAAAGAATCTACATGGTTTCTAGAATATCTTTTCGTAGCAAGGCGACGACAGACGCGATTGGCAAATTAGACGAGTTTTCAAAGTTGCTTTCGTTGTTACCTTGACAATTGCATTCAAAACCCCCACAATATTATTCAACTAATGACTTCAATGATTTTTAAAGGACATGTACTGAGCTCAAATCTCTATTTTGTCTGACATAACTAGTGTATAGTATATAGTATAGTGTATTGTAACCACAAATATACGGAGTGTAAATACACATCACATACCCGATAGCTTCTCATAGGTAATGCCTATCAAACTAAGTAACATTGACCAAAATCATTGCTTTTATTTTTAGTGTGAAATCAATATTTATTTGTGGTAACACATGCAAATCAATATGTTTACCGGTGCATCCAACTGTAGGTAAAGGGGTCATAAGGGACATTTAAAGTAATAACAACATTAAAACCTTGTTCATAAAAACAGTTGTAACTTCGACAATCAAGAAGAGAGGAACATGTAACTTCACCTGTTGTTAGGATGTCGAAAATCTGGGCATTGTAGCATATCCTGAAACATACCTATATCCAGTTATAGACTGCGATGAATTGAGCAGATTCTTTGAAGTCATTGTAAATGACATATTATATAAGACTGGTGTTCTATTACAGCGGCATCGTATCGCGGTTGCGGTGAGAACGAGGAGCCAGACCACTACGCGGCCCGCATCGCTTTCACAGGCAACTCGCGAGTGCTAGGCCCCGTGTGCATCGTCGCTGGAGCACTTATGACTATTGCTGGTACGTATATCTACTTCAGTATTGCCGTGATGGTCCAGTGGTTAAGGCATCCGCCGAAACCGGGCATTGTACGGACGTCATCTATTGGTTACCCCTCTTGGATAGCCTCGAGGATAACCAGTTGATGACGCTGTCTGTACCAATGTGACTTTTCTAATTCATGTGGTTTTTCTAAGATTATATTAGATATCAATGACGTCGGTGAAGGAAAACATCGTTAGGAAACCTTGTCTTGTGTGTAATTAATTTAAGTCTGAAATCTGCCCTGAGAAAGCGTGGAGATCAATGCTCCTGCCTTCTCTGTACGAGAAGAGGCTTTTGCCATGCAGTAGGACAGTAATTGGCTAGTGTTTTATACATAAGTAGTATGGTTGGAAACTGAATCAGGGCATCATCATTAGGTTTGATTAGAATGGATTGATAAACGGTAATCGATAGTATGTCCGCACGGATTGAATTAATCTTTTAGAAGGCTATTTTATGCAGTAGATTTATATTGTTACTAACTTTAGTGTATTCGTCAATATTGACGAATATTTACTTGTATTTGTCATTAACTTTGCAGAACTTGTAGGGCCTATATAGAGAGGAAAGAAATTGAGACTCCGTCCACCAAACCATGGCACAACCATTGCAGTTGTGTCAATTGCATTTACCACTCGTATTTAACTTTTAACCATAAAAAACTCCAGTTTATTATGGAGATGCTTACGTATCCGTTCAGCATTCCACAGAAAAAAGATGACATACAAAGCTGGTGTTTTCTATAGGCAAAAACTGAATTGAGCTGAATAAGTGTACTTAGCCCCTGATTATAAGTACCAAGACCGCAGAAATGATGAGGCGGTAATACCTCAAATATGGACCTGACACGAGAGTGAAATCAAATTAGAGATTCGTGAAGGAAACACTTAGAGCTTGACTTGTAGAGTTAATTAACGGAAGCCAGTTATTATGGCAATCATAGGCGACAGAGTTGTGTTGATTATACGCTTCTGCCGTCGTTAGCCTACGTCATACATGACGTCAAACGGTTTCAGGTAGGCAGAGTAATTGGCTGAAAATACTGATGATTGTTCTTGCGTTACATATAATCAGGTTTCCTAACCGGAACTTAAATTAAGTATTCATTTAAACTAGCCAGTGCCCGCGATTTCGACCACGTGGAATAGTTATTCAGCACTTTTTTATTTTTAAAATGCCCACTAATTTATCAAAAACGCTTTTACGAATGTTTATTAATTTTTTTGGATCAACGTTAAATGGTTATTTTTATGACAGTTTTTGTTTTAGATAGGTAATGTATTTTTGAATCTGTCATGAATACAAATAATTGTCTAAGTTCATACAGAGAGTAATGCGCTCAATATTTGATGTGTGACCCTTTTCGCTCATTGTGACCTCGTCTTTGAGCCCTTTACCCTATTTGGCCGCGGTCCTTGCTTAAAAGATAAAGGTTACTGTGAGTGATCAAGACTCTTGTTATACAGAAATTTTATTTCATCCATTTCATGAAATGGTTGTACACTTCGTGAAATGATAACTTCTAAGATGGCTACGTGACTAATAATTTTAAATAACTATTACTTACTTATTATGTTTGAATGATCACAATCAAATATTTCCCGAAGAGGTAGGCCCTTCGAAAATTATTTGATTGTGTGTGATCATTTTAGCTAGTTTGATTGTTTGTAAGAGACTATCTCTGGAAGTACTGATCCTATTCCAAAAAATCTTTGATTGATAGAAAACTACACTACTGCTGAATGCCAAAGGATATATTTTATGGTAAATATAGTACTTGAGTTTTACGTGAATGATGTCGCAGACAGAAGCTGATTAACGTGTGTAAATTAATGCTTCAAAGCCATGTGCTGGCAATCTGTTTGCACATAGGTACGAGCATGACATATATACCTGCTTACTTCTAGTAGAATGGGCCCGGATTTACCTCACGAGATTGGATTAACCTAGTATTGTCAAAAAGTTATTTAACCCAGATACTAAACACACAGAAATATAATCTCCGAGCTTCTGCCCGTTTACGCAAAGTTAAGAAATAAGCCGAAGTTCTAAATTATCCAGAATACAAATTATCCTATGTGTTAAGTTAGATTAAGTATGTGTGCCAAATTTCAGCTAATCCCATTAAGCCGTTTAAGCGTCGAAGAGTAGCAAACATCAATAATTCATCATTCTAAAATAATTTTCGAGTTTATAATTGTAAGACGTAAGATGAGGTTATCTAACTGCAGTAGAACAGGCTGCTCGACAAAAACCTCATCCAAAGACATCCAACGGCATAGAAACAGTTCCAACATAAAACGAGCCTCATTCCACCTCCTTACGTATTGACGCCATAATACTCGCTAAAACAACGGCTGAATAAAAGGCATGTGTCTATTCCAGGTATCGTGCTGTGCATGCTAATGCGAGCGGCCCAGCGCCGGCAGCGCAGGCTGGCGTTCCACTGTCCCATTCACGGAGACTTCTACCCACTTAGCCCGCAGAACAGCAGAAAATATTCTCGTGAGTACTTAGGCTAACTTTTAATTATGCGAAACTATTATATATACAGAAAACTGTTTGTTTTAGATTACAGAATCAATTCAATCAAATGTTTTAATACCTCTAATTCTTAACTTGGCAGTAGTTATTTGCTTAAAATATTCATGAATACGTTTGTAAAACAGCAAACTGGACCGCCAAAATTAGCAAACTGCAATAAAATCGAATCAATTTTGAACATTTTAGCAAACTTCAAACTTTCTACTAATCGTTCTAATTGCAGCTAGTGAACCATTGAAAGCTTTTGACTAAGTTGGTTAAAAAATGTTATTTTAAATATTAAAACTTTTACCTGACGAACTGACAGATGACCTGCCAAGTCCTAAGAAACCGGATCAAAATAAACTAAATTCAATAGATTCCCAAACGTACAGATTTCATGCCCAATTTAATTATGTATTTTTGCATGCTAAGAAGTAGTGATGGGTGTTGCAGGCACTCCGTCTGGCTTGTGGCGCTGGATGCGCAGCTGGCTGGGGATGGTGGAGGAGGGCGAGGCGGCGAGATGCCCTCGCTCCGCAGAGCCCGCCTCACCAGCGCGCGCAGACGCACCGTGTCCCCCTCCGTTACCTTTCTTGGTACCCTCGGATTCTGTCGTGTAAGTTAAATTCATTATTTTTTCTTCACCATCACCATCATTCATCACCGAAATTTTGAGAGCTGTTACTTGGCTAAGGCCAAGGAAAAATATTCGTGGCCAGTAAGTCGCGAAACACATGACGGGGTGGGCAAGACCGGTCAATTTGACCGCGAACGATAGTTTAAAGGGAATCCTATACCACCAACGCACATAAACGGCAAAAAGACGATATCGATATCTGTGAGGTATATTCGCGGTGAGCAGCCGCGGCCATCAACGATCAGACGCGGTCTTTATTGATTCGTGGTCAAAAAGACTGCTCCGCCCCATAGTCTGCAAAGCGACTAAATGGAGAGATGAAAACGTACTTTTTAATTTTGTACTGTTACGCTGTAGCAACTACTAATGAATCTTGTTCATCATTACAGAGGCATGGCATCAGTGCTTGGAGCTCCTCTTAGTCCGGAACAGACCTTCGGCTCCATCAAATCTCTCGCGATATCGAGGGAGGTCGCTAGCTTCCCACTGTCGCGCTCTCCGACACCGCCACCATTGAGGTATGTATACATTCTTTAAATTAATATCCCAGATTAATACTGTGCCTCCATCTCAGAACCGGCATAGAATGAGAAGTTGATTCTTTAGGGTGAAGGTTACTTGCCAGAAGGCTACGATATTACCATGATTGTAGTCCCATAGCTTTTTAGGTCTCGGATATGGGCCCTAATAGAAACAATTTTTATTTTGCCAAAACCAAACTCTCTAACATAATTTTCTTTTTTTACAGTTGTCCGCCATTCAAAGAGGAGCCGAAATGTCTCGAAGACATACCGAACGCGGTGATCATACGTCCAGACTTCGACTGCGGATCACCGACGTGCAACTATCGCGTCGTGGAGTGCAAGCTGACCACTACGGAGGAGATACACCGCAGTGCCCCACATCACAGTAGTGTACATAGCGCGGAAAACAAACAAATGAGACCCAATACAGTTTCTATAACGATACCCGACGAGGGGAAAGGTTAACGATACGTGTTAGGTTAGACAATTTTTTAATTAATATTGTTCAAAGTGAGCTGGAATGCGCTATTCGGAATATTTGGCGTAAGGTTGGCGCCGACCAAATTGGGCGTATGTGTGTGTAATGCTAGTTTTAGGCTCATTGTTGTTAGTTGTGAGCTCTCGGACAGCCACGATACGCCTAGTGTGGCCGCACCCTGATAAAAAGTGATGTACATATAAAATGTTTTATTTTAAGGACCACACAATATTATTGTTTCTTAATTACCTTTGTCTGCTCAAACGATCACGATTTGTCTTCCGCTACTGCTCACTTGATTGGACACCTCGAAATTGATCACAGTAATTTGTAATTGACACAAAAACTTGCTGCATTTACGTTTGTGCAGGATTTTTATTTATGCAATTTATTACCTGTTGTAACACAAATAGGGTGTGATGGCCAACTCTGGGTCGTGACTCGTGTATGTACAGTTTACAAAGGACCATTGTTTGTTATCCCAAACGTTCAGTCAAATAAGACTAACAGCCGGTTTCTGGAACGAAAAACAAGATAAAATTCAAGTCTAGTGGTCTGATTGGCTGTAGATAATTGAGACAGCCAATCACAGCAGTTGACATGCGTCGAACAAATTGTTAGGAAAATTTTGAATTTATTTTCGAATCAGAACCCGGTTGGATAAGTTGGATGTTTTACCCTAGATTATAATATCACAGTCTATCTCTATTAGCAATATATTGCGCCAAATATCATAAGTGTAAAGAGAGATTGGAATAAGAATGTCTATTAGATGTCAAGTGTTTATAAATGGTGAAGTGTTTAATATTATTTTTATTTTTGCTTCCATTTATTTTGAACTGAGCAGAGCATTTCGTTCATTTAACATTATGCATGTTACGTTAAAATAGTCTTATTTATGTGATACTAAGATTTTTGTCGAAGAAAGAAAAAAACACAAAGGAGCCAACATTTGAACTAAATTAATATTTACTGCCTTTGTGTTCATTGGGTCAAAAATGAACTCTCATAGGCAACCGCCTACGTGCTTTATCAATTGAACTGCAATAAGTAATAAGCAGGTAGTATATACTAATGCAGATATTAAAGTACGTACCTACGTGGAAAAATATAATATCAAATAAATAAAGTATCACGTAAATAAGGTCGTTTATTGATTATCCCAATGCTCATTGTGTCGGCATTCTAGTCGTATCGTTCTATCTTATATTTTGTTGGTGTAATTAATATACCTTACTCATATTATATTATGTACGCGGTAGATGAAATGTATTGGCTCAGTAGGATAATCGTTCCTTATATTAAATAATATTTGTAGGAAATTGTCCATTACATTCGAACACGTAAAATTAGTGTAAGTATATTATGTAAGAGTACATACAAACACGTGCCCTAGGTATAGTTCCGATTGTGATATTTTTTTAATTTTTATCATTCTTTCGACCTGCAAACGCAACCGTGTTGCGTCCGCAGAAGACGAAAGAAACTATTAGAAAGAAGAGTTTTCTAATGTTTTCTGCGGTAATCATGATCAATATAATTTGAAACAATGTTGTATATAATAGTATATACTTACCTCCCTATTTCGTTGAATCATAAATCATTGTTTTGGTGAATGAGCCAAAGGGAAGATGCCAAAATAAAGTTCGTCGCGTCCATGTCTCGTATGATCGTTTGTTTCACACTAAATTAATTAATTGTGCTCAGAAAAGACAATTATATAAGAAACGAGGATGTAGGTAAAAGTTGTAGTCCACGTATATAATTTAGTAACTATTGGTACATAGGTACTTTATCAAGTTATAAGTTTTGTGATGAAGGCATTTATTGGCCAAGTTATTCGAAATTATATGGAATGTAATTTTTTTATAATCCGTAGGTAAGTGCCACGCCTAAATAATCTATAATAATATTGTATTGTATACTTAAAATAAGCTTATTTAATATTGTTATAAATGTAAGGATGAAAAATGAAAATACAAACTTGAGTTTAAAAATGAGTTCTTTTTTTTGATATTTGAAATCCTTATCTACCCTAATAACATAACGTATGAAAATAGTTTTTTTAGCCTGAAACAATTTATCAGATTTGAAATATAGTTAAGTAGGTATATACGCCGTGGTGTCACGCGCGTTAAGTTAGAAAAAAGTCAGTGATAAGACCTGTCGTTATGTATGGATCGGAATGTTGGGCCATGAAGAAGACGGATGAAAAAAGATTGCATGTTGAGGTGGATGTGTGGTGTGACCAGAATGGATAAGGTAAGGCTAAGGAATGAGTATATTAGAGGAAGTTTGAAAGTAGCGCCAGTGACAGAAAAGTTGAAAGGGAACCGTTTGTCTTGGTATGGGCATGTAAAGAGGAGGGATGACACACATGTGACCAAAAGAGTAATGACTATAAATGTGGATGGATGGAGAGGAAGAGGGAGGCCAAAGAAAAGATGGATGGATTGTGTGAAGAATGATATGAAAGAGAAAGGAGTGAGTGATAGCATGACATGTAACATGGGATAAGGGCAGGAAGATGATGATGATGATGTCACGCGCGTTAAGTTACGTCTTTGGTTACTGCTCCGCTCCCGTTAGTCGTAATGTTCTGTCTATTCGTATAAATCTTCCTCTTGAATCGGTCTTAGGTAGTTCAAAAAATCAAAGTGCACTGACAAGGGGGAGCGACTTTGTTTTAATACTTACTTTGTAAAGATTAAATTAGTAGATCCGGACTGAAACCGGGTTACTACGTACGTCTAAAAATCCGTAACAATCACAAAAGTTGCCATCTGAGTTCATAGAGTATTGAATCGCGGTGTTTAGGTACGGAACAGATTAGTAAGTAAAGACCTTTCTTTGCATTAGGTACATTGTAAGTTGAGTAAAAAAAGAGTGGATTTTATTTTTATTGCAACAATACAATTTCAATTACAAAACACGGAGTCCCTTACCTGATAGCACCTAAGGGTTATATTGACAACTACCTGGTACCCGCGGCTTCGTCCACGTGTATGTCGGTTTTTTTACGGGGCTTTTTTTACGGGCCATTTTTTTTTAAAATGATAGTACCCTAAATAGCTCCTTACAACATCACCTATATGCCAGTCAAAGTCCTGTCAAACTAGGTCTAGCCATTTCGAAGATTAGCCGGTACAAACAACAAATAGACAGACTAAACTTAAAAAAAATGGTTGCTCGGTACAAGTATCGTATAAACGTTCTTATGCATTTAGTAAAAGGCTGTTATGTTCACATTACAAACAGACAGTTCAAATTGTATTTATTTGTATAGGTAGGAACACCTGTTCCTGTTGTCGGGTAGATGTGCATCCCCAGTCCCAAAACAATAACGCACCGTATACTACCTGTCCCGAGCAGCTGTCCCTAATCCCGTTTATCCGCTTGGAACTACGACAGATGACATCGACAATGTTACACATATAGGTACATACCATCACGCCTGTATTCCCCGCAGGGTTAGGCAGAGGTGTAATCAATGTACACCCACAGTTCGCAGGTATATATTTAAGTCCCTTTAATTAGTGGGTGAGCCTATTGCCATTAACCGGGCACAAATCCTAACTCCGAGCTGCTTCTGAGAATTTCATAGAAAAACCCAATAACACTTTTTGCTCGACCTGGGAATCGAACCCAAGACCTCTAGAGTAGCAGTCGCACTTAGTGCCACTAGGCTAACGAGGCAAAAACTGTTTTTCGGGGTCTAGTCACCCTACAGTTGCTCTTCGTAGGTACGAGCCTGCCTGGGTACCTTGAGTAGGTACCTGCTCATAAATCGAAGGATTTACACTAGACGCACCTACCTATAAATAAAGAGAATCAGTACAAAGCAGTCCCTAATATATAAGAGGTGCAAAAAAGGAAGGATCCTAATATGGGTAAGGTTTGTATGATCTTCCTTACGCACAAGCTCAATTGTATTAATATAGACAAAAAAAATGGACAAAGAGCTCAACAGCGAAAACCATTCATAAGAAGATTACTTCTAATAGGACTTGGTAGCAGCAATGAATTACAAAGATAATCTGCTAAAATTTTATTAGAACCCTACTTACTACTGTGGATGCAGGGGGCGTGAAGATATTTGACATAAAAAACCGGACGGAAACGCCCAAGTATGACGTAGCAAATAATAGGTGTTGCTATATTGAAAAAAATGTAAATTCGTTGTTTCTCAATGAAAGTGTAATTTCGCATCGTATCATTTAGCAAACAAAAATTTAATGCTATAGAGAGAGTTAATGTGCACAAAGCTAATGATTTATCGGCTTAGAACTGGGAAGATAACATAAGCCAAGGCAAAATACGCATATAAAGCTGAAAATCGGCAGCTTACTTGTTATTTTCACGTACGTGAAACAGCCTAGTTACCCTGAAAAAATTACTAATCAAATACAGAAAATGAGTTTTTAAATAAAAACTCATTTTTCATACTGGCATTTTCTGTTTTCTTTGTACGCAAGTCAAGTAGCGCCAGCGAGTTAAAATGTCGGCCATCTTGAATCAAATTTCATAGTGGCATGTGTCTTTCCAAATATCAAGTGATAGCAAATAGAGCAATCGAGGAAATAGTTAAAACTTACCATAAAAAATTGCATATTTATAAACTAAAAATTGATAATTCCAACTGGTTTTAGACACTTCAAAAAATTAAAAAGATCACCAATAAAACAAATCAGCTGTTATCCGTCAATCGATGTCAACAAAATTACATAATTTTGTTTAGAAAAACAGTGCAGCCTCCGTTTTTAGTGTCATTTTGAAATAATCAAGCATGAAAAATTCGATCTATGTTTCAATGGACAAATTGATAAAGTAATGTGTACCCAGCAGCTTACAACATTGGCGACTGTGATTTTTTGTATAATGTAGTCCGCTGTAATAATAGATAATGGATCACAACAATATTATTGAGTGCGGTGGATTTTATTTTATACACAATTTTGACTCGGGAAATCTAGGACATGTGGAACGAGTGCCTACGGAGCTAATAAGTAAGCGCATATTTTTTCACAAATAACGCAAAATCGCAAAGTCCAAAGACTTGTAATAATTTTGGGAGTTGTTGCCAATTTTATGCCCTTTTCACGGACTTTTTGTTATTGTTGAGAGCTCGAAATAGATTTGAGGACATTTCAATACACTTCAAGTGCCCTGGTGCACCAACACATTCAGTATTGGCTTGACACAGATATGAAATGTTGACAGCACAGCAAAGAAAGTTAATTTAATCAAATGGAATTTTCCATTTAACTTGTTTATTAATATTCCAACAAACCATCAGGTTTTTAGTTTTTTGCGAAATGAGTCCATTCATACATCAACATTAATATATTTTTAATAAAAATAAACACAATGAACAGAAAGATAAAAAAAAAATACATGAATGAAATACTTAGTTCAACACCTTTCACTTAATTTTAAATCTAGAATGTAGCTAGTAGTAGGTAAGTAACTACCTATTATCATTCGTAATATGTCACAAGCAAAGGTCCAGCTGAAAACCATTGTTGGACCATCGTCTGGTGTCTATGCCAAATTGGGCCTGATGGCACAGCTGTGAGCCACACAATAATAGAATAGCCTTTTTATTATTATTTTTGAGTTCATATGCAATAAACATTATTTCATTCTTTCTTATGCTTTTTCGTATATGGCGATATTTTATTTTTATTAGCATAACATCAAGAATCTGTAAAGAAAATTTAGTCAGAGAATGTTCAGGCAAAATTTTGTAATGTATATTTACAAGAATATTCCTTCCTCAGTTCCATCTGTTAACCTAAAGACGAATGTATCAGAAACCCCGGACTATGAATTCAACCTATGGACTCGGCCCGACTGTGCGGGCACGGAGTTTGAGAATGGCAATCGCACCTGGTTCTATTTCGGAGTGCAGGCCAGTGAATCTGGAGTACTGGTAATTTAACTTTTAAATTATTTTTTGTTAAATGTGCTATTTTAGAATTAAGTGTTCCATGAAGACGAGAGGTAAAAAAACCTTGATTACATGTACTTCAAGTGCTGCATGACTTTACATTGATTCTATTATACTTTTTAGTTACTTTTGAATTAACGAATATTATCTCTTAAATGTATGTTTTTAAAATTGAAATTTCATTAACAGGTGCGGTTGAATCTTATAAACCTGAACAAGCAAGGTAAGATGTACAACCAAGGTATGGCGCCGGTGACGCGGACCCTGCCCGGCAAGCCTCAGTGGGAGAGGATCAGGGATCGTCCTATACATACGGTATGTATTTAAAATAACCCCATTAAATTAAAAGTTTAAAATTATGAAATTGAGTTTTTTAATTTTTGTATGGTTCATAAAAGCAATATGCACATTAAATTGTTTCGTTCTTTTTCTGCTGATTATTTATTTATTTATTTATTATTCAGTTGTTTAAAATTGTTGTATGCTGTTGTATTGTGAATCTGCCAGTATATGTAAAAAAATATATATTTTAAAACACTGTTTGTAATGGAACTAGGAAATAAGTGCTCATTTACCACTACAATAGCCTATCATAAAATAAATCAATTCTTTGTGAAAGTGACAGTAAACAAAATGGATTTATTATTATAGGATCTTTCACTAACTTACACACACACACACATACTTATGACAAACTTGTTTCAGACGGATGACAATACTTTCACACTGAGCTTCAAATATCGGACTCCAGAGAACCTGAAAGCGACCACTTTCTTCGCTTTCACATACCCATTCTCGTTTGCTGAGCTGCAAATAGCCCTTAACTCCATAGACTTAAAGATGCTGCCGTTACCACCTCCGCAGTCTGTTGACGATATCTACTACACAAGGGAATGTCTCATTTATTCCCTTGAAGGTAATTTTAAAATAAAATTAAATCTTTTTATTCCTGAATCCTTAAAAATCTATACTCTTGTTTTTTTTTTTAATAAAAGTACCAAAATTAGTATCATAATTATTTAAAGTGATAAAATACTTAAGTGAAAAATTATTTTCAACCTTATTGAGATATGTAATAAGTGCTTTGTTTGATAAATGCAGGAAGGCGTGTGGATCTATTGACAATTACGTCACACCACGGATTGACTGCAGAAAGAGAGGAGAAGCTTAGAAACTTGTTCCCAGACAACCAGGAGAGGCCATACAAGTTTCAGAATAAAAAAGTAAGCTTGTTTCTTTAATATGGAAAACAAAGTGGCGCTCTAATATTGATATAACTTGAGGATATCGCTTACTATAACAACACCGTTCCGACACAGCACATAATTTGCCATTCAAGTTAGGGCTTTAAATTGTGTACATTAAAGTGAATTTTATAATACAAAAACAAAAAGCTGACGCCTCGCGGGCGGTACGCTGGCAGGTAATAGTTCGAGTTTTCGAGACGGTTTGGTTCGGGCCGTTGCAGTGTAGAAGAGGGGCTGTTTATTGAGCTTCTATATCATCAAAATTTAGCAAAATCCAATTTCTACGGAATCATGGAATATTATCTCAACCTGGAGCTGCTTGGAAACATTGCCAAAACCGCCAAAAACAACATCAATATTATTTTACGTGACATACCAATATAATCAAAATACACAATTACCATAAATATATATTTTTTAGATCCCTAATAATATTACTGCCGCATTATATTATGAGACTAATTAATCGACATGAAAATAAAAAAGATATAGCCAGACTAATAAATTGAATACCAAAATAATGAACTGAAAAGAAAACAGTCGCACGCCATTGTGACTTTCAATTTAAAATTAGAACGTTCTTAATTTTTCTTTTTTATTATCCGTCTTCTTGCAGAGGCTTCATGCTTTGCAAACGAAAACATCAATTATTTATTGATAGCAGTTCTATTGCTATTATTCGTTTGAATGGGAATCGGTTTGCGAAGTATTTTGATAATATAAAGCAATTTTCTCCCATCCTTTAGGTGGGCTATTGTATACAGTTCAGTATTATGAATCTGTTCTGATAGTTTTGTTATTCTATATCATTTTACTTCGAAAATATAGTCAGTATGACAAGATACTCGAAGACCGCGTTAGAAAAACGAGTATTGGCATCCGGTCCATCACAAAATAGCTGATGTCACTCTGAAAGCTACACACATCTGTTGTATGTGGGCTGCGGGTTGTTCGAAAGAGATACCGCGCCCCAGGAACGCAAAGGGCACATGAAGGAACAAAGACGGGTTTTAGTCAGTAAAAGTCTGACACTCCCTCCCGTCCCGCCCAGGGCGGAGGAAGTTATTTGATGATATCCCGTCTATAAAACAAAAAAAAAATCTGTTGTATGTCAGACAGTTATTGAGCTAAACCTAGGACCCAATGAGTCCCTTTCCAACATCCGATACTAAAGCATACGCAATCGGCTAAGAACGGCTTATACAGTTATATTCAACATCGTTATTTTTGTTAGAAAATCGTTGCACATTTTTTGTTTATTTCGAATACCACTGCAACGTTCCAAGTAACCAGCAACATGTCAGAGTTGCACATCATTGATACACGAACATGTTTTAGTGTTGGGGGAACAACATTATCTTTGGGGGAGGCATACGTAAAGCAGCGTGCGGCTATAGGCTGATATGATGACAATGATGAATGTTGCGCAAGTTTATTTTCCAATGAATATAGGGCTTTATTGTGCCAGTTTGAGCAAATTATTAGTACCTAAACTAATTTCTGCCCGCGACTTCACGGGCACGGGTTACGTCTTTGTAACTTTCCTAAGGGTCGGTTCATATCTGACGGAAAATGCGTCGCGTTTTATCGGTCGCGTAACGCCAAAACAGTCAATTACATAATAAAACATTCAACCTTTCACACCTAACCGATGATGCGTTAGCGCGTCTACCTAAGAGCGACGATACGCTCGACGTATTTTCCGTCAGATATGAACCGACCCTTAAGGAGCAAAAGCAAAGTCCTAAATTATATTATTATATACTAAAGCTTGTGACTTACTTTACTACTGTAAGATAGGATAGGAATTGCGGAATTAGTTCTAATGAGTCACTGCGACTCTGGAACGCAAAATCATAGAATGTAGAGAGCACGGATGGGTTTTGGTTAATAAAAGTCTGACACTCCCGCTCCGCCCAGAGCGGAAAAAGGAATTTGATGCCTCATCATCGCCTAGCCTTTTCCCAACTATGTTGGGGCCGGCTTCCAGTCGAACCGGATGCAGCTGAATATCAGTATTTTACATGGAGCGACTGCCTATCAGACCTCAACAACCCAGTAATGGGTAATACGATACTCTTGGTAAGACTGGTTGTCAGACTTTCTGGCTTCTGACTAACAGTAACGACTGTCAAGGATCTAAAAATGACAGCCGGGACCAACGGCTTTACGTGCTTTCCGAGGCACGGAGGAAACATTAATTACATTTGATGACTGCCCATCCTTAAATATAAGATAGGAAATCGTAAAACAAATTGACTAATAAATAATTCCTCTCAGGTAATCTTCATATCAGCACGAGTCCATCCAGGGGAGACTCCATCTAGCTTCGTGTTCAACGGGTTCCTTAACCTGTTGCTGACGCGGAACGATCCCATCGCCATCCAGCTCAGGAGGCTCTACGTGTTCAAGATGGTCCCGTTCCTCAACCCTGACGGGGTTGCCAGGGGGCATTACCGGACCGACACGAGGGGGGTTAACTTGAACAGGGTATATTTGAGCCCCTCGTTGAGTCTGCATCCTACTGTGTATGCTGCTAGGTCGTTGATCAGGTAAATTGGTGTTTTATTTCTGGTTCGTAAGGTTCTTTTTTGTTTAAATGGTTTTAGAATTAAATCAAATTAAGGAGTTTATCGTTTTGTGTCAGAAATTGAATCAAAACCAAACTGTAGTTTATTTTTAATACTTTAAAATGTTTTTGAGTGGCATTTCGATATCAAACGTGCCACACATTTTTTTTTTAATTTCTTAGGGTAAATTTTTCATTGTTCAGTTATCTTTTACCTGAGGAATAAAAACGCAGTTTGACAGCTTTTGTATGACGGTAATGGGAAGTACATTTAACTTTCGGTTTATGTTTCTTTTTACACTCGTTACGTAGGACAATAATGTCAATCCGCCCCTATTTATTTTTGAAATGAAAGTTATATGCCAGTTGATAAATCGCCTCTTATCTAGTATGTTATTCGTCTCTAGGTATTACCACTACGGCTGCGAGAAAGAGGACTTGTTTGATGATAGCAAGAGTTTCACGTCTCGAAGCATCCAGAACATTAGCGAGAGTGCCGAGGTACATAACAACTATTTTATTTTTGTAATATAGTATAACTTACACCCTGAAAAAGACATGACTCATATTAAAAACAGGGTCTTGACAGACGGACAATGAAGTGAATCCTTCCTATAAGTAAGTTAATATCCCTTTTTACGTACGGTACCCTAACCTGTACTGCATCTTCAAGAAAGGAGTTTTGAGGTTTTTACAGGGTCGGCAACGCACGAGTGATGCCTCTGGTGTTGCAAGTGTCCATAGGCAGCGGTGACCGCTTAACATCAGGCGGGCCGTTAGCTTGTTAGCCACCTTCAGAGGTATAAAAAAAAAACTTAGGTATGTTATGCCATTGGATATCAAACCTAACACAATGCTGCCTATATCCGCTGCCTATACACATCGACAATACCAGGGGCATTGCCATCCCAGAAACAAAGTTGGGAATGTCTCATGAACGTGTAATTACACTGGCACTCATGCACTTCAAACCGGAACACATCAATGCTGCTTTGCGGCAGAAATAGCATGGTGTTAGTACTTCCCCGGATGAGGGCTTTCACTTGCTAAATCTGACTTAAAAGAAAAACCTCTTTCATACTACGATGCGACGTAAGCATCTGCCTAAGACTCCGGCGTGATGTATTTTTTTTATCATCATATCAGCCGCAGGACGTCCACTGCTCGACATAGGCCTCCCCCATAGATTTCCAAAAAGACCGGTTAGAAGTGGCCTGAGTCCAGCGTCTTCCTGCGGTCTTAATCAGGTCGTCGTTCACCTTGTGGGTATTTTTTTTATGAGATCTAAGTATCGCTTTCCCACAGCTTATAGAAACAAAAAAGAAGAAAGCTCCTCACTCGCCGTACAAGGCCGGCGACTACTATAAAAGGGAGAAGTCTAACAAGCCGATGACCACTAACAAGTCATCGACTACTCTCAAGGCACCGTCTGACATTTCTAAGAACAAATCAGTCAGCGGGGACGCCGCGCATTTGGCTGAACAAGTTAGTATGACAATATGACCTGACAACTCTCATTATAGACTCTGCCATTGTATTTTGAATCTTATTTCGATGTATTAAAGAGTTGTGTGTAGTGCGCTTATGATTTGTAACTAACATTGCATTTCTTTGCTCATCTACTGAGATTTATGGCGCTTGTAATAAGCTTCTAAATTAAAGTTGATTTGATCTGTATTTGTGCCTCACTGCTGAACTACCTAAGTTATTCAGGTGGTTATACATCCTAACATTTTGAATGGCTTTTATATGCTCCTAAATAATATTTAATCGGGAATCTAAATCATGAAATAAACGTCTATTTTTTAAAGAAACTGCCCAAAACATAAACTGCCTCGTTAGCCTAGCGGTGCTAAGCACGACTGCTACGCTAGAGGTCCTGTGTTCGATTCCCAGGTCGAGCAAAAAGTGTTATTGGGTTTTTCTAAGAAATTCTCAGTAGCAGCTCGGAGTTTGGGTTTGTGCCCGGTTAATGGCAATAGGCTCGCCCCCTATTACATGGGACGTAAATATACCGGCGAACTGTGGGTGTACATTTGTACACCTCTGCCTAACCCATATTGATGCACAAAACATAGTTCAGGCCTGCACGGGTACCAACCAACGACCTACGTCTCACGAGAGCCCTTATCATTAGTTCCCCTCTGTTATTTATCCCAGGACCCCAGAAATATTTATCTGTTTATGAGATCGCGGTTCGCCTGTAAACGATCGAATAAGATTCGATTCGCGTGAGCGACACTAACAAATCGTAATAAAATCGTAATTTCTTATGGCATTAACAATCCCAAAATCATGGTATTTGAAACCGTTGCAATGCTGCGTTACCCGAATGTAAATGGTTAGTACTTAAATATCAAATACATGAACAATAACGTATTTAATGAACTGCCCAAGTAGCAAAATAGTCCTATAGTTATCGAGTTATAGGACTAAACGTCTAATACGTATCTAATAGACGCTTTGACTAAGATAACTGATCTCACAACAGCATCTCATAAGATGATTTGCGCTACAAGTACTTTTGATCCTATTTCTTAGTTTTATAGACGTTTATATTATAACTAGATACGATTCTTACTAGATCTTGCAGTTATATAAGCGCATAGTATAAAACTAATTAGCAAGTATTGCATTTTGATTCTATAAACGCATTTGATAAGATTGTTTATACTTGTTAACGTCTTATTTCATTCTTCTATAAGACATACACGTCTATAAACGTCTTAAATATGGGTGTTATAGGTCAAGCATATTAAAGGATTGATTTGTCTGAGACGCGACTTCTAATGGATTGTTCGCACGAAACTAGCATGCCCACCGATGTTAATAAGTAAAATTCTACTTATATGTATCCTACATTTGCTGTTATATTACTAGAGTAACCGGCCATATTGTTATTAAACAGAAAAAAACAAAAAAAATAAAAATAGATCTAAACAAATGGAAACAATTTAATCGTAGTGGCAGTTATCGAAGATGAGTTTCAAAAAAGTTACTTGAAATGAAATCAAAATCGGAGTGCGTGTCGATTCTTCTTAAATACAATAGTCTCATGAACTGTTTGATGGTTCCGTACAACATAAAAATGAAATAGTCCAAGAAGACTGCGAAGTTATTTTTCAGAAATTTCTAATAACCAAAAAGATAATGAAAGCAAGAGCGGAAGAAATGAATATAGTGATAACAACCGTCCTGACTTTGAAAAAAATGTGAATTGCAAGAGGATGTAAAACTGTGGGCTATTAAGAATAATATGTACCTATATCAAATTCAGCCTTAACAGAACTTTCTGTAATTTTAAATAAAAGAATAAAATATGCTTAACCTAGGGATGCCCACAATGCGTAAAAAACCATCGTGTGAGCTATCTTATTCTCGTAATTATCAGATTAAAACGCAAGAATAACGTTTTTACCGAATAATAACATAGAAGTGAAGAAAAATAAAGAATGTACAAGTGTCTAAATATTGATTTATCGTTTTGCATCCCTACACTGCCTACTCTTCATCTAAGTCGAAATACATTTTATGGAGGTAGTTTGAAAGTGTTGTAAAATTCTGACACTATTCTTATAATTTTAGTACTGATTAAAAAATATAGTATTACATGTATTGGCATGCGGTGTATTTATTATGTATTTCTCTAAAGGAACCCCAAAACTTAAATATGGTGGCGAAGTAGGTATGTCATATAGTAGTCTTAACAAAACTAAATAGTTTTGTAAAGGTTTTGATGAATGCAATATCATGGCACATGATCCGATCCCATGGCGGCTTATAAATATGTTAATAATTATCGAATAAACAATTAATAAATACGTTTCTTTTGGAAGGGGCATGAAGACATACTCATTATCTTCGAACACTTTATCAATAAAATTAATTTTGCAAGTTGATTAGGCATTCTTTACACACAAAGTAAAAGACAAAATTTACTTATGTTAAGCAAAGAGATAATATATTATAATGTGGATAAATCTCTTTTTTTTTTGTCAGGACAACCAGGGTTACCCTTTACAAAAAGGATTAAAAACGAATGCTGTTCTTAACATCAAGCTGATCAATGTAGGATCAATTACACCAGTAACGGCACGCACTAGATCGTTACAGGACTGATTACACCAGTTCGCGTCACGCACTAGATCGTAAGAGGACTAATCGTGCTTAGACAGTGCGTTTACCGAATCTTTATAGGACAATTATATCCTGTAAAAGCATCTACTAAGATAATTATAAAATCCGATTGCACATTACCGGACTGCTACACAACGATCACAGGACGTCTTAGTCCTATAAACTGCGCCTAAATGCGGTTCTATAAACGTTTACAGGATTTCTATAGTGCTAAAAAATGCAAGCTCCTAGAATAACTACAGGACTACATTTTGCTACTTGGGTGAAATATTTGAATATTCTGCTTGAAATACTTTTGACATAAACTGAACTGACTGACTATTTCTCTGTCTTGTTGACTACCTAATTTTTTGGCAAAAATGTGGTTTCGTGAGCAGTAAAACCATTTCCAATATTTTTTGGGAAATAAAAAGTATCTGAAATACGAATTTCACTGCAGGATAACGGTTCGTTTAAATAAACTTGCTTAGAATCGATTTATTTAAGTTTTATAATTCCGTAATGTTTAAAAAAAACCTCAAACATTTTTTTTTTTTTTATAGACGGGAAGTCATCAAATAACTTCCCCCGCCCTGGGCGGGGCGGGAGGGAGTGTCAGACTTTTACTGACTAAAACCCGTCTATGTTCCTTCATGTGCCCTTTGCGTTCCGGGGGCGCGGTATCTCTTTCGAACAACCCGCAGCCCCGGCAGGCATCGGCCCTCAGTGGCCCCATCCAATTTTGCTGACATCTCTTTGAGGCGCGCGTGGAACACGAACGCGCCGTCGACACGGTCTGTCGTTGTTTAGTGAACGTACGGACGGTGAGCTACCCATTGCTCACCGTCCACAGACCCGCGCCTACGGTGGCCGGGAGTCGTCTCGCGGCTCCCGACGCCCGGAGCGTCTACCGCGGCGGCCGCTGGGACGGGGGACCCTCCTTTCCCTCTCCCGTCCCGCCGCCTCCTTCTCCAGCATTACAGCTTCACAGAAGGAGGCGACTGCTTCCCATTCCCTCTCGCTCCGGACCATGGCCTGAACCAGTGCCAGACGCGAGAGGTCGCCGCCGAAACCTCTAACCTAACCTGCCGATTTTGCTTTAAGCAATTGGATAGTAATCCATTAATCAATAATGCCAAGACACAAAAAAAAACTAAAGAACACTATTATTTGGCGCTGAAAACGCGATTTGTTTTAATTTTTTGGTTGCTTTCAAATCAATGAAAAGTTGGCCAATTCAGTTGACGAATGAGTGACATACAAAATTTATAGGTAAATCGCGTTTTGACAGCGAATAAAAAGTAAATCAATTCAGGAGTGTCCTACTACCCCATTTACATAATTCCAAACCCAAAAAAGGCTAACGGGGATTTGAAGTATTATACGAACATACATACAGAAATATGAATAATATCAGAAACGTGAGGATTAACGTTAATTAATTGTAACATATTCTGTTATTAAACTTAATCCTTCTATAATTAATTTTGCGTGTACCGATCCGTAAAAAATGCATGAATTAATATATCGTAAGGCTTATCGACTCAATTTGGAATAAAGTCAGCGGAGCGTCTCTACAGCGGATTATGTTGAGAGCTTTCATATATCCTCTCGTTTGTAATTAAACCTCGATCTCATTAACTTTTTGACGTACGTACGTATTTTAGGACAATGGCAAACGAATGAATGATTCTTATTTCACTGCAGTTGAAACAATTCTTATAAAAGTCGTTTGTTGAAGAAAGAACTAAAACCATGACTTGCGTGCCGAAATTATTTGCATTAATAATCGACATTACCTGCTTCAAAATATCTACCCATAGTTACTACTATGGGTTGATATATAACTTTAATAAACAATAAATGAAAATCCTTTTATAATCACCAATTTTTTAACTCGCCGCTTTTAAATAAAATAAGAAGGTTCGCGCTTTTCATTAAAAAATGTCATAGGACCTTCACATACCGCAGTTGGAGTTACCTTCAGTGGAAAGCTGTCACCCAAATCTACACCTTAAACTTAGCACAAATAGCGACTTTTTTATCATAAAATCGTAACCCTTCAATCCTCACAGGTTTACGACATGAAGCTCCAAGAACAGCCATCACAAACCAGCAACATGTCCTCCAAGGCTTCAAACGCTGAGGAGACCTCTTCTTTACTGAGCGACAATCTGCTACGGGCTTGCCTGGGGTCTACGGTCCACCTGAGTTCCAGTCAGGAGTTGAAGTTCCAGGCACCTAATCCGCTGCGACCTTTACGTGATACGCTGAAGAACAGTATCAGTCTGCTTATGGGGTCATCGTCAAATGTTACTGGGTAAATATGAATTGTTCTTTGTTTTATTTCGAAAACTATCAGATGAAATAAGAAGGTTAGGGTAAAAATAGGGATGAATAAGTCAAAAACGTGATCAATTGGGTACTTGACACGATTAAGCAATAGTTCGAACACTTAAATTCTTTAAAAAGACCTACACAACAAGATTAATTTTTAATTAACTGTGATTTCTAGTTTTTTCGAAATCAATAAATGTATCTTCCAATAAGAGACTGTAAGTACTCTTTTTTTTAGTTTCCATAAATGTAATAATTACGCAGCAGTTAGCGGCAAAGGCGCCTGCCTGTTGTTGATGCAAATTTAAATTGCCCTAAAAAAAATATTAAAAATATGACACTAAGAAAAATACCAGCGGGTTCACCAGAATTTTCCCTAGGTCCTACTCAAGCTCAGCAAAACAACCTGGGGGCCAAACACAATCTCTTAAAACAGTATTATTTTAATATTACTTTGCCTTGCGCACTGTTGGATTTTCAACACTCGGCTCAGCACTGAGAGTTGAAAATCCAATAACTCTTACACGTCGCACATACTCTAGTCATGTCAATAAACACAACAAATCGCACAACAACAATTGTCGTTCACAGTGACAGCTTAATGAGCGGTAGGGAGTCGCGCATTTCCAACCTGAAGATGGGCTGGTGCCAAGAGTGCCGCCAGGCGGTGTCCAAGCTGGAAGACACGATGCCTGGCATCACTAACATCGTGCCCGGGTATAACGTCTCTGTGGTATGTATTGCATCTACTAACTAAGCTAAAATAAGTTCATATAGTTTCAATAACTCGATCTTTGCCCGTCATTTTTGTGGCGTGCCATTTTTTTTTTTTTTGATCCAAATCCTCTGAAATTTTCCACGCTTATTAAGCAATTTTGAACTTTATTCTTGTTGTGTTTCAAGTTCATTATTAATTAATTAATGTCCTACTGCTACTCGGTCTGCGCTCATCGTCTATCTAATGAGTTTTCAAGTTTCTGTGATAAACAGTTTACTGCGCATGTCTATTAAAAAAAAAACATAAAGACGAATTGAGATCCTCCTCCTTTTTGAATAAGCAGTTGAAGCAGTGTAGTAATGCAGAAATTCCTATAATTATTATTAGTATCCTTATGATACCCGCCAATCCTTAATATCCTATCCAGCCTTTATCCTATTTCCATCCAGGGCCGTCACTTAGCTTACCATACTACCATAGACGACTATAGAGAACACCAGAGACAACAAGTCGACGAGCAAACGAAGAAGGTATTATTACTCTGTTATCTTTATGTAACTAGAGAGATAGTAAATTTTTGACCAGCAAAAACCGCCCTTATTACTACGAATTAGGGGTTCTGAAAAAAAAAAACTTATTCTGAATTACTATCACTATACCTATCTCTGCCGCAAAGCAGCGTCGCTGTGTTCCGGTTTAGTGTGCCTGTGTAATTACAGGCACATGAGACATTTCAACTTGGTCTATGGGATGGCAACGCATTTGCATGGCCTCTGATAATTTGGCATAACGAATGGAGATTCGTTGTGCCATTACACAAATATCGTTATTTCTAAGTTAGCGTGTAAAAAGTTACGATATTTCACGGTAAAACCAAAGCTATTCTAAATATCCTAATATCCTTTTTAACTGGCCTGCGTGTCAGCAAAGACAGGGTATGTTTTTTACGCAAATTGTAACATACCATCACGTCTGTATTCTTCGAAGGGTTAGGCAGAGCTGTACCGATGTACACCCACAGGCCGCCGCGCCGGTATGTTTTAGGCCCCTTGTAAATTTAATATGGGACGAGCCTATTGCCATTAACCTAACTCCGAGCTGCAATTGAGAATTTCATAGAAAAACCCAATAACATTTTGCAACACAAATTCTGTATGTTTGTATGTGGGTTTTATTATAACACTAGCTTTTGCCCGCGACTTCATCCGCGTGGATTAATAGTTCCCGTTCCCGGGGGATTTCCGGGATGAAAACTATCCTATGTCCTTTCTCGGGTCCCAGACTATATCTGTACCAAATTTCATTGAAATCGGTTCAGTGGTTTAGGCGTGAAGAAGAGACAGACAGACGGACAGACAGACAGAGTTACTTTCGCATTTATAATATTAGTACGGATTGTGGGGAGTGTTAAGTAAATAGTTGGTAACGTGCATTTGTCCACAGACGCAGGACGCCGACTGTCTGCAAAAAGGTGAGAACATCCACTTCTGCACCAACTGCTTCAAGAGATACGTTATCACGGATTCCAACCAAGAAATCGTAAGTACTGCACTAGTTGTATCGTTTCTCTGGGACTCGTCAAGCTTCATTGCCTCGGTGCCTTCATTTTCTGGCGGTCTCCACGGTTGATTCTGGCTTTCAGGAGTTGCAGGGGTTGGAAATAGAGTGGCAAGCTTATCCCATTAAAAAAATAAAAATACTGCATTACTTTTTGTTATGCAACTAGAAATACTACTTTTAAAATTAATGGTTTGATTTTGTTACGTTGGTCACCGCTGGGAATTTCTCCTGAATCGTAGGTGCGTTTACAAACATATAAACTCACAAACAGGTCCGTAGCCTTAAAATACCTTAGAATACCTTGAAGAAAATGCCTGACTTATACATGACTTTTGGGACCCATCCATCTTGCCCCACTTCTGGGCCCTTCGCCCGCCTCCGGGCCCTCTCCTCCTTCAAAGATATCCGAATGCACTGAGACATCACCACAACTCCATGGCCGTGGCCTCTCTTCTGTAACGACTACCTAGGCCAGTCATACCCAACCTATCTGGCCAAACAAAGCCCTTATGTTATTCTCCCCTGTATGTGGCAACCAGCGTTGCCAGACGTCCCACTTTTTATGTGTAGGCTGTTGAATGTTCCGCTTTTCGGGGATAACTCGACCGTGCGTGCAGCGTGCTGAGGTAGCGCGTTTAAAATATCTTTTTTTTTGTACAATGAGTATTTCGCCTATCTATTTTTATGTAAAACTAATATTTAAAAATATTTAAAAGCTTCTGATTATATACGTATTTTTACTATGTCCCGCTTTCAACGAAATAATCCCGCTTATTTCACTCAAAAAATTTCAAAGTCCCGACTTGCCAAAAAAAGAACTGGCAACGCTGGTGGCAATATTTTCTTAAACTGTTATCATGTTATGTACTCCACCCGTGTGTCTGTGTACAGAAGCTGTGCAGCGTGGTGTCGGTGCAGAGCGTGGGCGTGTCGGCGGGCGACGCGGCGGAGAACCACGAGACTGACTCCAGCGAGGTGTTCGTCGGCAGCGTCGAGGAGACTGCGCCGCCACCGCCGCCAGCTCCCGCCGCCGTAAGTATTTTTTTACCGATGGGAAATTATCAGATGTCTTCTCCCGCCCGGGGCGGGGCGGGGCGGGAGGGAGTGTCAGACTTTTACTGACTAAAACCCATCCAAATTCCCTCTTGTGCCCTTTGCGTTCCCGGGGCGCGGTATCTCTTTCCAACAACCCGCAGCCCCGGCAGGTGCCGTCGTGAGTAGCCCCTTCCTTATTCTAACGAAAAAAATACACATTTCATTGTTTGAATTCTGAATACGTTGCACCTTCTTACATTGAAATGTGTATCTTTTCGTGTAGAATATAAAGTTATATTTTGAGTAGTTTTATTAAAAGATGCGCGCAGCGCTGCGTCGCGGTTGGTGTGAACTGACCCTAATACTGATGTATACACTTGACCTCGTAATTGAGTCACTAAAGGAACATACATTGCACACAAATCAATAGGAAAAAATAAATGAGAACCATAACGAATTTCCGTCACGGCGGACAATTTCAATCGACACTAGCCAAATACGCAGGGGATATTATAGTGTACAGGTGTGTGCGCACACACATGCATCCCCTCGTCCCGTAGTCTTATAGTCCGATGGGATGGAAACCCGACCCGACCAAGAAGAGATCAGGAACAGGTTTCGAAACTCCAGGCTGCTACTGAGAAATCCATAATGGAAAAACCCAATAACACTTTGCTGACTGGGTAATTGAACCCGACCTTAGTTCACTTTTTTCATCACCCAATTACGAGGTCGACTATACACAAGATAGGACTATCCTATAGCCTGAGGCGAAAAAATAAAAAGTGAAAAGATATTTAAATTTTCTAACATAATAATATACCATCACGCCAGTTTTCCCCGGAGGCAGAGGTGTACCAATGTACAATAAATAATATAATCAGTTGCCGTGTGTGGCTCGATCCTTTTAATATTTTCTTTCTTCTTTTGTTTGCTTCGCGTCAATATTGGGATGGTTAAAAAAATAAAACCAAGAGAAAAAAAAACTTGGTTTTACATCGGGTTAGTAAAATTGTTCCAAAACGTTAAAAAACGTTTTCCCTCCAGACACAAACCCGTAAGGAAGAGAAGCCCAAGTCTGCGCCAACGAAGACAGGCAAGAAGAAGGCGGCCGCGTCTGCCAACACCGCCAACAACACCAACCTGGCCGCTGTGAAGAGCTCCTTCAAGGAG
This sequence comes from Caradrina clavipalpis, assembly GCA_932526535.1. Lineage (NCBI taxonomy): Eukaryota > Metazoa > Arthropoda > Insecta > Lepidoptera > Noctuidae > Caradrina > Caradrina clavipalpis. Next base: position 3,865,696 of record OW052096.1, read on the forward strand.
GTCGACTCGGGACTGTACCTGTACATAGATTTACATGGACATGCTTCTAAGAAAGGTAAGGTACTACAAGTTTCCTTGGAAAAAAAAAAAGATGCTGTTTTTATTTATTTTTCTTATTTAGGGTCTATGTTAACCTTTATGATATCGTCCTGTACTTGTTATTAGTTTATACGTATATTATAGGTACTATGGCTTAATATATTTTGACTCTCTAATCTCAAAAACAAATATATTCATATAATACAATGTTCCTCCTTTTAATATTGATCATTTTCAATGTATACAGTAACTTACTGCTGCTCAAAATGAGTCACCGATACTACTCTGCGTTCGGTCTTCTTCAATGTCGCGACTGTTTCCGCAACTTTGGTGAAACTTTATCAACTCATTTTAAGCAACGTAAATTACGCTAAATCCGTCGATTTTTATAACTCCATTACAATCTGCAAAACAGCTCTCAAATTCGATCGTATCCATACAAATCAAAGCTCTATTTCTTTTATATTTCTTTGATAAGCCAACAAATGTGTGTTGTGCAGGTATATTCATGTACGGCAACCACTTCGAGGACCTGGAGAGCTGCGTGGAGTGCATGCTGCTGCCGCGCATCATGTCCATGAACAACCTGCACTTCCACTTCTCCTCCTGCAACTTCACTGAACGGAACATGTATCTCAAGTGAGTTGTATTGTCAGCATTGTCTAGTTTGTGACGTCATGATGGCTAGGACACATCTCTAACATCTGAAATCAGGGTCTGTTTAAACAAAAATATTGCATACGAAAAAAATATGTGTAAATGTTATATTGTATTGTGTATTTTACGAGCCAGTAGAGCTGTTGGCAAGAAAATTGTCGAAATTCCTAATTATTCGACAATTAGTTTTGACTGTGTGATGTATTTCAAAAAATATTATAAGATTCGGGTTATCTCGACCATAGCTGGCCGTTTGGCATCAGATCCCAACGTATGCCTGAATCTGGGATAACAGAAAATATGAAGCCAAGAGAACAGAGACATATTTTTTGTTTTAGCTCCTTAATATGATTTTTTGTAATAATATTTGTGCGTACATTTTCCCTGTGTTAAAAAAAACCTAAACCAGTTTACTAAAAATTGACAATCTACCAGGGACCGTCGTGACGGCATGTCCCGGGAAGGCTCTGGCCGGGTCGCGGTATTCAAAGCCACCGGCCTAGTCCGCTCTTACACGCTGGAGTGTAACTACAACACCGGGCGGCTGGTGAACGTGCTGCCGCCCACGGTGCGGGACGGGCCGGGCTCCAACACGATGGGCCCCGGGACCCCCCTGCCGCCCAAGTACACCCCCCACATCTTCGAAGAGGTAAACCCCTTCCAGGTTTGTGCGCCGCACGTCATCTAGGTAGATGTTGCGAAGCGTTGGTTGAGTCGGCACTGGGAGACGACCGGCGATTATGTGGACACGTGTTCTGGAACACAATGTAATAATACGACAAAATTTCTGTTGAATATTTTATTGATGTACCTTTTCTGTTAGTTAGGCGATTATCACACTGCACCACGCCCCCTTGCGTAGCGCGGGCAGCAGATTTCAACATCGTATACAAGAATGTAAAAGATTCTAAAAATCTGTTGCTACGCGACGGTGCGCGGTGCAGTGTGACAGCCTTACATAAAGCCCGGCGCAGACAGACGAACATTCATGTCAATTTTTTTGGCCGAATTATAGAACACTATGCGTTATACTGCTGTACAGTTCTATGTCTTTTGTAAAAAGTGCGCTAAGGAAGGTCTCTCGTCTTCGCTAGGCTTTAGGCTCTCCGCCCACGGCCGATATTTTTATGGATTTTTGACAGATTTGTTTTTAGGCGAGAAGAAATCTGTCAAAAATCGGCCAAGAGCGTTTCCTGTCCTTTTGTAAGTTAACCTCCCTCGCTCGCAGTGTCGATATAGTGTAGGTATATGTAATTCTATAGTGTCATCGTAATGTCAATTTTAGACGAACTTAGACCCGTAATCAGTTATAATTTGATAATTAACAAAATCGGTATCTTAGTTGATTTCCGGTAAACACAAACTCGGAGTAACCATGGAGTTTCTTGCTTATAAGCTAAAATAAAAATAAGCTTTGAAACTAACAAACTAGCTTCAACATCTTGATATACTTACTGACACTTCTCCTTCACAAGTCTTAAATACATACCTAGGGGAGTAGGGGCCTACTGCCAACTCTAAGAGTCTGTTGGATTTTCAACTCTCGTATCAGCACGGAGAGGTGAAACTCCAACGGTGAACATTACGAAGTAATAAATAATACGGTTTTAAGATATTATAGCCCCTGGGACCGTACTACGAAATGTTAGAGTCATCATTAATGTTAGAGTTATCGGTGCGAGAGAAAGATACGAGATAAATAACTATCTCGTTTTCTCCAAGGGATAGAGGGCCTACTAACATCTTTTAAAACAGTATCATTTTAATATTACTTTGAATTTTAGTGGTTAGAATATCAACTCTCGGCGCTAAGCCGACCGTTGAAAATTTAGCAGTGCGCACGGCAACGTAATATTAAAATAATACTGTTTTAAGAGATATTGGTGCCTATTCCCTTGTTCACAAACTAAACTAAAATTAGAGAATTGACATCTCTTACTAACATACAGCGAAAGAAAAGGACGGTAATACCTTACAACTAAGTTAGAGATGTCAAATTAGTTTTGCCTTGAACTTTTCCGTGTTTTTAATCAACGCGTTCTGACTTGTCATCTATAATTGTATAGAGATTTTAGATCAACTAAAATTGACAAGTCTTATTCACGTCCGTCCCTTTATTGTTCGATAGGAAAGAAAAAGATAAAAATAGTCTAAATTAAGTTTAGCTTGTGCATAACAGAATCGACACCAGTGCCCCTAGCAATGACTTTAAGATTATTATTGTTAAAAAAATTAGATTGAAGAGAGAATTCCTTAGAAAGTGAACACGTTTCAGGTAAGACAGAGTCGTGCAAAGAGTCTGAATCTGGAGGTTTTCGAAGAGATAGCCCCCGCCGAGGTTTGTCTAAAACCTTGTACCTACCTTACCTACCTTGTACTTATATACAACGTGTAACATTTTAAACACACACTCTGATTCCGCTACTGAATCGATCTCAGGTATTTCAGAAATAGGTCATTTTTTATGATAAAAAAAAATCCGGAAATTTAAACTTTAAGTCAAGGCAATAAGGCTTTTTAAAATACATTTTTTAAATAAAATCTGTTGAAAAATTAAATTAAATAATTTTTTCATAAATGATTATGAAAAAAAAAATTGGATATAAAATTTTGTAAATATACAATATAAGAGCTTTTGCACATAAAAGTATTTTTTTTGTGCTCGTATTATGATTGTTACTTAATTTTCTAATTGGGGTGTTCGATAGTGTGTGTTATTCCAGTTACATGTTGTATAGAAAAAAATATTAAAATATATAATTATAAAACCGTTATATATTCTCCCATAATTATGTATTTGCTTTCAGTGAAGTAGTTTGAGCACTGCTTTAGTACTTATCTACATACATAAATGCTTTGTAAATATCTACCTCTTCAAAAATCTCCAGATATTTTATTTTCAACACATGCTGCTTTTGAAACACTTATATACTAATGAATTCCTCAATATACATCACTCGTTTTCACTGACATGAGTACAATGTGGACCTAGTGTAAGTAAATAGTAGGTAGTGTAAATAATTAAAAAAAAAAATGATACCCAATTTTCAGGCCTAATTTTGAAACGTTGAATAAAGATGCGATAATATTTGTATGGAGCTATTACCTTTTACTAAGCAAATACTTATAATTACTAGCTTCTCCCAGCGACGTCAAATATACCATAAAACGTATTGTAATCCTATGCTACTCTGCAATAACATAGTATTGCTATTAATGAAATAATTTTTGTAATTGGATCGGTACCGATAACCTCTTACAAAAAAATTCATAAACTCTGTTATCTATCCTAGTAACTACCTATACTAATATGAAAACATATAAAATACATATAACATATATAATTTGAAAACACTTCATACTTTTTTTAAAATAATAATACCATCACGCCTGTATTCCCCGAAGGGTTAGGCAGAGGTGTACCAATGTACACCCACAGTTCGCCGGCATAATAATACTTAATCTAATCTTTATTCAGCGTTTAATTAGTACATCTGCAGGACTGACACTCCACAAAGCCGAAATTAACGAAAATATACCAAAACACACGTTCATGGTAATTTTCTTCTACTTATCGGCGGAGTTTCAACCTAAAGATGACTGTACATAAAAATTTAAAACAAAAATCTTCAACTATGTATTGATCTCAACATTTAGCTTGTTAACAAAAAGTACAGCAACATAACCATATCTAGGTGGGTCGTTCGCTGGGCGCGTCGATCCTGGACCTGACGGGGCAGCATCCCAACTCGCGCATCCCCTGCTCCGAGCACCGCAACCTCACCGCCGTCAGGGAGTGGCTGCGCGCGCACACTCGCACCATGAGACCACAGGTATGGATGACGGCTGGATGTAGGAAATGTGCTAATGGATGAATGATCTTGGCGAGTGTAGAGTTAGCTGTTTGGCTGCGCAATGGATCTTTTAGGAACAAAATTGTCTACTGCGCAGCTACTTGGCTAAATTCAGACTCACCAAGATACGTCGGCCATACTGTAACTACGAACTATACAACACAGCGGAAGAGGGACATTGTGATACGAACTTTTATAATGGATTCATTTCATGATTCTGTTACCAGGGATAAACATTTTTGGGCGGTTATTAAAAATAATGCTGTTGCATACATTTTTACAAAGGTAAAGTAGTAGTTTGTAGGTGTTACATTTGTATGAAACGGCTGATTTTTATTAATAACCGTTGTAGAGTTTTAATTCTGTAGGATCGAGGATCATGAACTGAAATTGTAAAAAAAGTTATTAATTCAATTTTTGTAGCAAGATAAATGTGTGACAGATACACAAATGACAAATGACGACTAGACTCACTTATTGTCATCGCTCACTACAATAGCACTGCTCCGACACGGTAACGGCTCGGACGAAATCGCCTCTCAAAATCCAATCGTTAACACGCCGCCCGTAAGCCATAATCTTTTTCAGTGACCTTGTCATTAGAAGAAGTACATATTTAAACGTTAACTATTTAAAGCCCAAACTTGAATGGCAAATTATTTGCTGCTAGTATGTCGGAAATTGTAATAAGCGATGACTTTTACTTTGCATGCTTAAATACTCTACACACTTTTCTCTGTTTGTAACACTACGTCTTTAATTTTCAGTGTTAAACTACTAAACACAACAACCGTTTTATACTAGTCGTGGTAAGAATATAATTATGGGAGTGGAAGTGTGCCGTTCAATCTGATCATTTTAACATACACTAGAAATACAATACTAAAGTTTTGAGAGTTCTAGTTGCATTCGACTCTGTATGTTATCATCAACCATGTGAGAATCATAATTGCCATGTTATCTGCTAATGCTTGCGTTTCTTTCTAGCTGACCATGTCTCGCCTGCGGCCCAAGACTTCGTCCCCTACCCGCGCGCCGCTGTATGCGCGCTCCAAGGGCAAGGTGACCGAGGAGCGCAAGGAGAACACGTACGTGGGCGCCAAGACTGACTCGGAGCGCAAGCGCACGCCGCCCATCCTCGCGCCGCGCTCCGGACACGACATCATCAACCTCAACATGAAGTTCAGCAAGAAGAACGAGCCCGTCAAAACCGCCTCCCGCACCAGATACTTAAGCGAGAATGAACCCAAACCCAAAACGCTATCTACTAAACGAAGGAACATTCTAGCGATACGGAAACCGAATTCGAGTAAGACGCAGGTAGGAGGGGGCGTGGTGAAGGCGAAGGTGAGCCGGCGGTCGGCCGACGACGCGGAGAGCTCGCGCATGTCCGTGGTGAGCGCCAAGCTCAGCAAGCGCAGCTTCGCGCGCTCGTCGCTGCGCGGCAGCAGCGCGCGGCCGCCCCGCTGCCGCGCCATGGCGTCGTCGTCGTCGGACGACATGCTGGGCGGCACCTGGGAGGACGTGTCGGGCGGCACGGCGCTGGGCCCGCACGACGCGCTGCTGGCGGGCAAGCGGCGCTCCTTCGCCGCGCCCGCGCCGCCGCACCTCAAGAAGATCCGCCTCAAGACCGCCATGTAGCGCCAGCCGGCGCCGCCCCCGCCGCACCAGCCGCGCAACTGATGCACTCCATCCTATACGAACTGAATTCAGGATGGATCTTTTCGTGTAATTATTGTCCGGTCATCTGCCATGACGCAGAAAACGTTTTTGAAATAAGTTGATAAAACATGTTACTTTTTCTGTTATATGGCGGGTGGCCGACGCATCCGGCAACTAAACCACTGCCAGCTGCTAGTTAGTTACCTGTTAACTAATTATCTAACCATCGGAAACGTTGGCGAACAGCGTGTGGGGGCATCAGACGAGTCGGTAACTTATGCCATTAAAATTATGTGTGATCTTATCTCCTTACTCTTGCTCTAGTTAGGATATTTTCTCGTTTTTATGTTTAGACTAATGTCGTCCCGACTGCGACTTGCCACCTGTACGAGTTTACACGGTTGTTATAACACTTATATTTTATTTTATAATTTATTATTGATAGAAATATTTTTAATGGCATGAGATATAAACTAATGTGAGCTAGTGTAACTTAAATTTTCGTTGCTAATATTTAAAATAATAACTTCTCGTAACTCGTGATTATGTTGACTGACTGAACTAACAAAAATTTTTGTGTTCTCTAGCATAATGTTTTATGATTATGTCAATTTTTATCGTTTAAATTAAAATTGAAAGTCTGTATAACGTTTTACGAACCTAATTTTGTGAATTGAAATTTTATTTATGAAAAATGTAGATTTTACTGTAAGGTTTTATAAAGACAAATTATTATTGTTTGTGGTGAATTATAAAAATCATCCCAACTGTAGGTGAGTTTGATGCTCATGGAGCAATGTTTTCAAGATGTGCTAATATACTACGATGTACTATTGATCTCATTTATGAAATTCAGCAGAAAGCTGGTTTCACAGAGTGCTCATATCTATTCAATCAAATAAATTTCTGTGTCTATGTCATGTTTCTAGCTACTTCATTCAGTTGAGCTTTAAATAAATTTGCAAAAAAAATGGAAACAGAAATAGCAACAGAAACAAAGTGTTTGTGATATAAAACAGCTACTTGATTTATAAAGGGTTTTTTTAGAATAATGTATGTATTATTAACATGTTAACTTGTCTACACGAGTAGTATAAGGGGCGGAACAGGCCTCCTGCGGGCCGGTACGCTACAACTTAGTGCAATAATTTTATATAAAATATAATATGTACCAGGAGGTTTATATACAAACGTCAAAACACACTTCAAAATTATATGTTTTTTATGTATAATATGTTTTTGGTAGAAATGCGTAGTGTGTATATTTTAAAACAGTAACTATTTATTTATCTGAATTATTAATATATGGTAACATACAATGTTCTCACAATCATTTGTTTTATTAAGTACTAGCTTTTCCCCGCGACTTCGTCTGCGTAGATTAATAGTTCCCGTTCCCAGGGGATTTCCGGGATGAAAACTATCCTATGTCCTTTCTCGGGTCCCAGACTATATCTGTACCAAATTTCATTGAAATCGGTTCAGTGGTTTAGGCGTGAAGAAGAGACAGACAGACAGACAGAGTTACTTTCGCATTTATAATATTAAGTAAGGATAATATAATAATATATCTAATATAAAATTCTCGTGTCACAGTTTTCGTTGCCATACTCCTCCGAAACGGCTTGACCGATTTTGATGAAATTTTTTGTGCTTATCCGGTATCTATGAGAATCGGCCAACATCTATTTTTCATACCACAAAAAAAATGGCAAAACAACGTTTGCCGGGGTCAGCTAGTAATATATAATATTAGTAAGGATATGGCCCGCAATACACGGGCTGCTCGAGCAGTTAGCCAGTGATAAACATACGGACCGCTCTTGCAGTCAGGCTGCTTGACCGCACGCACGATGAAATTTCACACCGTGCCGCCAACCGCCCGAAGCAGTTGCAACTGCTCGTGCTTATTCGTGTAAGTACGTAGAAGGCTGTAGTTTACTATGCAGTCGCAGCTTGGAATAGTTGATCCTGACTGCTTCAAGCTCTGCGTGTATGGCCGGCCTTAGGTTCCCACCTTTCCTTGTCAAGTTCCTGTTCTGAATATTAGAAATCTCTATCTAATGATATTTATCATATTTAGTCCAAGGATTTAAGCCAAACAAAGACGACGCTAATATATAAAAAAAAAAAAAAAAAAAAAAAAAAAAAAGAGGTTATAAAGAGGTTTTTTTTTTCTTTTCTTTTATCTTGCAATCAGTCGTGTGAACTATAAGCAGATGGGATGTAGGAAAGAATGATGTGTAGGGTGCTAGAGTACTCCCAGCGGAGCCCACCCTTCGTTTTGTATAGTCGGCCTTCAGCGACTATTCTCGTCAAACAGATCTCGTCGTTTCTTCAGTCGACGAATTGTTTCCGGAATGGTAAGCTGTCCTGCAAGCTGATTTGGATGCTTTTGTAGACGCGACTTGTATCTGGCGCCACAACAATCTATCACTTCTCTAACCATTGGTAGGTTAAGAATTTCGTGGATCTCCTTTGTTTTGATGAACCATGGTGCATTTGATATTTGCCTTAGGTTAGGTTAGGTTAGTTATAAAGAGGTAAGACTTTTTTGTTTGTTTGTAATGAATGGGCTCCGAAACTACTGGACCGATTTTAACCATTTTTTCACCAGTAGTGAGCTAAACAATAACAAACAAAAAAACCCGACTGCTTTTCTGAGTATTTATGAAAAATCCCTAAAACAAGAAATTCGTTGTACCAGATTGCACTTAAAATTGTAGCAGTCGGGACCCATTCTAGAAATGGAGGCTTAGTGAATTGAGAGCACACCTATGTTATATTGCAGATGGTCCCGACTGCTACATTTAAGTGCAATCGGGTACAACGAATTTCTTGTTTTAGGGAATTTTCATAAATACTAAGAAAAGCAGTCGGATTTTTTAGTTTTTTAAATTACCCTTTTTTTTGTCTTTGTAACCACAAGGACTGAAGGTAGTGTCACTGTAGGTTTTGTTTTGTATGGTTGGGTTTTACAATTAAATATAACCAGAATAAAACACAGAACTACTGCAAACTCCTTTATTTAAAGTCCACAGTACGCTTAAACTAACAGATTACAACCTGCGACCTCTTCGGCCACCCTTCCTGCGAGTCGAGTCAGAGGGCACGGGGGTAACATCCTCAATGCGGCCAATCTTCATGCTGGAACGGGCCAGAGCACGAAGTGCTGACTGCGCACCAGGTCCAGGTGTCTTGGTCTTGTTGCCACCAGTGGCACGCAGTTTGATGTGCAGGGCAGTAATGCCAAGAGTCTTGCACTTCTCAGCAACATCCTGAAAAACAAATATAAAATAAAAGTTGATGACAATGTACACAAGAGGTTAAAAGACAGGTTTTACTGATATCACATTAAAAAACAATAGTTAAGCTTTTATATATTTAAATAAAATTGCATCAAGAAAGAGTTCTGTTGTAAATACAAGATTCTGATGGTTCTGTTCTATGATTCAAGATTTCTGTTAGTTTGCAACGGTAGTTAATCGCAACATCAAGATGCTGAATCGATGGAATATCTAGACTTGGAAAACTACTGGACTACTGAGGATATTTGACTAATTCTCATCACTCAAAATACTGACCTAACCTCAAAATGTTTTGTTGGAAATAAAACTGTTGAAATCGGGTAATAGTAAACAAACCTGAGCGGCCAACATAGCGGCGTAGGGTGAGGCCTCGTCACGGTCAGCCTTCACCTTCATGCCACCGGTAACACGGGCGATGGTTTCCCGGCCAGACAAGTCAGTAACGTGTACGAATGTGTCATTGAAAGAGGCAAAAATGTGAGCCACACCGAACACTGTCTCGCCCACCAAGTGCTGCGGGCCCAGAGTTACCTGGACCTCCTCTTTCGCTACTTTGTTTTTTCTCGGTGCCATGGCTCAGCCTGAAAATAACAACACTGTCTTCAGAACCACTTTTGTAACCTTAAATATCTAAGTAATCCACACACTGTTTACCGCGTACAGAGAACGAGATATTATATTAGGGTTTTAACGATTCGTAAAAGGAATTATTTCTCTTTAAATCGTTTTAAATAAAGCATTTTTTAATAAATCTTCAAAATACCTTTAGCTTTGAAAGCTGTCAAAAACTAGAAAGAATTCCGCATGTGAATGTTACCAGCAATTCACTATAAAAACTACTGTTTACTTTATAGCAGATTTTTCAATAAGCAGAATTACTAACTAGACTACACTTTTATCTAAAGAATAAATTTAAATGTGCCAGTTTGACGTATTTTCCACACAAAATCTGTCAAACTGAAATGTTTATTTCTCTGTTTTAAATTATATCACAATTAAAAAATCGGCCCTATGATGTTTAAAATCTTAAGATAATATAATTAAGTCATATCACACAAATGTAATTATCGCATCTTTATTGATCAGTGATATGGCTGTGCTGTAGCACATTTTCTTATTTTCCTTAATTAACTACTGGCTAAGTTCTAGGTAGTTTTTATTATGTACTTCAAAAAAATTACCATGCCACTTTGCACCAAGAACCTGGCAATACGCTTATTGTAGCGTTCAAAAACAAATTTATCCGAGAAAAAAATTTATTTTTACTAAAAGTTATTTTAACCGTTGTAAGATTATTACACACTGTTTTACCTGAATTTCACTAAATATTCTTATTGATTTTCGCTTAGTTAATTCATACTGGCATATCTATTGTTCAAAGTCAAATTAAATACTGAACAACGAGCCATTCGGTCGAGGGATTATGCTTATTTGGGAAAAAGTTGTGAATTTTAATATGTTAGTACATACGATAATAGTATTATAGTATGGCCTTCAAATAGTATTCAATTAACTAATTCATGATCACACCCTTAGAGCAATGTGACAACATCCGGAAATAGCGTACGTCATTGCCAACAGATTCTTATTTCATCGCATATTCGTTGCTGAGAAAAATCGTCGGTTTTAGCGACGTAACATATTGCAAATAAGTGTGAAATATTGTGATAAACTTCCTTTTAGCATTAGTTAAACTAGTTCAATTTTAAAAAGTGAGTATTTCATTTGCGTTTTTGTGTAATTCAAGTTCGAAGTTTCAAGTACGCGAATGACGTTCTGTCATTCATGTTACTCAATTCAATATTGTATTCTTACTACGTTTTCGATGTTTCAACGAGTTTGACGGCATGTGTGATGTGCGGTGGCATTACTGAGTGATATTCCACTGCTGGCTACTACGACGTAATTGATAACAAAAAGATTTGCAAGTCATTACACGTCCCATACGTTGATACATTCTTCTTTGTGATGAAGGTGGAGATGATGTCTGATGTATGATGGAATAATATCATTTCGTACGTTCCAGATTCAAAATGTTTATCTTGGATTGGTTCACTGGCGTGCTTGGATTCCTTGGTGAGTAATGTTCTTATTAGACTTTAGTGGTGTATTCAAATAGTCATTAACCAGGATCTAACAAAATGACCATAAATTACAGCTTAATTAAGAATATAACTGACTGGTAAAGAAAGTAGTGTAACAATGAATTGCATTAGAAACTGGTATTTATTTACTTACTCAATGTTTGTGCTAACATAATCATTGTTAGAAGAGTAACTTTAATTTCCACCTTAAATAATGTATCATTTTCTCCTTTTATAATTATGAATGATTACCAACTTGTTAACTGAGGAATAAACATATCAAATACAAACTGTTGCACATTCTATTAAATAACTGAAAATAGATAACCTTCTAGTCTAGACAAATCAAATAAGTGCATGTGTGTAAGCAAACATTGTTTTTATCAATAATTTGATTGTAATGTTGACATTTTATTTATATTAAGAAACATGCATAATAACAACAGAAATAATTTCCAAATAATTGTATAGTAGATACAATACAATATCATTCATGTATTTTTAATTGAATTAGAACTCAGCCAGCTCAATAACAGTAAATAATTCATAGCCAATTGAAACGCAAACAAAGTAACTATTATAAGCGGTGAAAACATGAAGGTCATTAGCAATGAGCTTGGCACAGTGACCTACAAACCTTTTTAAGCAACCATACTCTTCCTTCAATAAAACATAAAGCATCTTTATTTATGAGCTGGCCATAACATTCTATATTATGTAATAATTGCATGCAGTTCAACTTCACGCGGTACAACAATGCAATTTAAATTAATGAATGCATTTACGAAATAAGTATGAAGTAACTAATGAGGTTGTTTGTCCGTCAGGTTTGTGGAAGAAGTCGGGCAAGTTACTGTTTCTGGGCTTGGACAATGCTGGCAAGACCACACTCCTGCATATGTTGAAGGATGACAGATTGGCGCAGCATGTCCCTACGTTGCACCCCAGTAAGTATTAAGTCACTATTGTAAAATGCCACTGATGCCATTATAAACTTGGCCACATATGGGATTGAGTACCGTAAATATAAAAGATTAAGCAAAATTTAGCTAAAATCAATTCGTAAAGCAGATTGAGCAGTCAGCTGTAGACTTTGGTACGGTCTTAAGCATCATTTTGTATGTGAAACGGAATGTAAATGTAAAAAAGAAATACTACCAGAATGTGATGCCATAAAAAGATGCGCTTTCTATACAGAATGATCTGTTTACTATTTAAAATACTCAAAAATGTTTGTTCAGGTCTACTTATCATAGAAAACAACTGGCCCAAAAGTTAGTTGTTCAAACTCTGACACTAATAAATAATCCATACTATCATTTTTGGGAGCAACAAATGCATACCTGTTGATCTGATGTACCCTTTTGTTAGGCAATGGTAGGGTTGCCAGATCCTAAAATCAGAAAAACAAACAACCAACCAGTTAAGCCAGACTTTTCGATAAAAAGCCAGGTATTATTGTATTTAATTCTTTTGATACTTCATCATAAATCAACTCAACTTTCTATGAATTCCATGTAAAAGTCTAACAAAAGAACAAGCCTGAGACTGACTAATTTGGCTGGAGTTGCATCCCAAAAACCTGACTATTTCCGAATTTATCCAGACACCTGGTAACCCTAGACAAAGGCAATTCAAATAAAGAAAAAAAAATTGAGGGATTTTTTCTTAATTTTCTAATCAGGACGTTACTGGCTTTTAAACATCCTAAAATTTGATCATCTTCACTGGCCTGTACATACATGTAAATTGCAAAGTATTGGCTAGTAGACCTTGTGCATACATTAATTCTAATTTTATCATTGACATTTGTCTCATAAATTAATCAAGACCATTTGATAAATTTATATTATTTGGTTTATACTTAAAATTAATAGAAATGAATAATTTTGGGGCTAAGATAACCTTCCATCACCTCCTACAGGAATTACAATAATAATATTTTTTTACATTTTGAAGCAACAGGCCATAATAATATTAGTAGATCTTGAATATACAATGCTCATAAAAATTGAGTTTACAGTTTGCCACATATTTTATATGATTTGCATATAAATGTAATGTCCTTTATAAATTTTATAATACATATAGATATTGATTCATAATTCTACAGTAAGACTGTTTGTTTTTACCTACTTAATAGCCAAACTGGTTTTACTCTGCCAGAAAAGTGGTCTTCCATTTTTATTATAATGAAGGTGCTTTCAAGGTTGTGAAGCAGTCTAATTTCCTGTTTAGAATCAATTATTTTTATAAGTAGTTTTATAGTAGCGTCATGCTGAATGGCATAATTATGACAATGTAAAAATATGTTACGTAAACTAGCGGATCGCCCCAGCTTCGCATGGGTGCAGAGTTTCCACTTTTCTGGTGGAATTTTCATTCATAATACTTGGTCCGGAAACTTACGAACAAAACTTAAAAGAATCAGTCCAGCTGTTCTCGAGTTTTGCGCTTAGCCATTTTTATTTATATGTATAGCTATAGAGATAGATCGTAGGAATGTATCGTAGGGCCGAGTAACTATTCTTCAAATACTCGCAAACTTAATTTTCGTAACATATTTTAACTTGACTTTTTTTATCGATTTCCTGGTTACGTCACATATATCTGCATCCTATTTGATAAACAAATAGCTCATTTAACTCTGTCTGCTGTCGTGGAAAATTCTTGGTATTTCATTTACATTCTAGTAATTAATTGATATTAATTTATTTTGAAAAATAAGGTCACAGAAAACATCTGCCAAGTAAGTGGGTTACATGCAACAAAATAAATATTGATAATAAACGCAAATAACAATAACACAACAATAATTATCATACATACATCAAGTTCGAGACTTTAATCTCTTCCATGAAAAAAAAAACACAAACATTTGTTTCAATATAGTGGAATTTGCTGCGGGTTGTTCGAAAGAGATACCGCGCCCCCGGAAAGCAAAGGGCACATGAAGGAACATAGACGGGTTTTAGTCAGTAAAAGTCTGACACTCCCTCCCGGACCGCCCAGGGCGGGGGAAGTTATTTGATGATTTCCCGTCTATAAAAAAAAATAAAAAATATAGTGCAATTTATTCTTAGATTTTACCTCTGACGCAGTCCATTGATGTGATTAAAATAAAACACCAGCGGTAATATTTTATTACTGACTACTACTGATAAAAAAAAGTCTCACGTACATCCATTGAGATAAAAATAAACTTCTTAGTGGTTACCTTTACAAACAAATGTACGTTGGACGATTTGCGTTTAGAACTTGTTAAGGTTTTTTTTTAAAAAAATATATATATTTTGCCCCCAGAGTAGGAATTTCCCCTGCATCGTGGGTGCGCTTACAAACATATAAATTGACATAAACAAACAGCCAGGCCCCTGTAGGCCATACATACATAATATGTATGTATGGCCAAATATCAAATATTATTTGAATTGAACCCGAGACACAGCCACCCTGTTTGCTTAGCCACTCCGCCCACCGTGCTGTTAATTTATTAATGGCGAGGGGTGTGGGCTGGTCATTAATATCTTATATTATACTGTTCTTTAACACCCTGAATATTTCAAGATATAATAGATTTGAGACGTCTAGAACCTCGCATCGTAGCAGGATTCTCTGTCTACGAAAATAAAAAGTAAAGTTTGATGTAACTATGTCGTAAGAGGTAATCTCTGAAAATATTGGTTTGATTACAAAATAATTGTTTCAATGCTAGAAGGCCAGTTTATTATTGAGTTGCTGCTATGTTTTATGGACGAAGTGAAAACCCTGCAAACGTGACAGTGAAAGTATGTGTTAAATCATTTTCGAACAACATAACAAATAAACATTATCTACATGCACATCCTCTATATTCCAGCGTCGGAAGAACTGTCAATAGGCAGTATGCGCTTCACGACATTCGATCTCGGCGGGCATCAGCAGGCGAGGCGCGTATGGCGCGACTACTTCCCGGCAGTAGACGCGATCGTTTTCCTCGTGGACGCTTGTGACCGCGCGCGCCTCCCCGAGTCCAAGGCCGAGCTGGACTCCCTCCTGACTGACGAGACACTCAGCAACTGCCCCGTGCTCATCCTCGGCAACAAGATCGATAAACCAGGCGCCGCCAGTGAAGATGAGCTCCGTCAGTTCTTCAACTTGTACCAACAGACTACTGGAAAGGTTAGTCACCATCACCAATAATTATATACCTACGGAGTGTAAGAAACATCTATCCTTAAACTTCGCCAGTACACTCAGAACAATATTCTGACTTCAGAACAAGTGGAATTTCTTGCAGGTTTTCTTTTTCCATTTTTCAGTAGATCAAGTATAAAAAATTAAGTTGTTGCTTTTTTAGTCGTCCCTAATGGCAATAACGGTACTTGTTGACCTAAAACAAAGGGAAAATATTTTTTTACCAGCTGCTAAAAACGATCAGAAGGAATAGGAGCGAATTTTCCTTATCGGAAAAGTATTAAAAACCTCCATATCTCTTAACTAATAGTTTTCCTATAGAAAATCTTGTTGTCTTGTTGTCATTCCAGAATAGGGAATTCATGGTTTCAGTTTATTTAAGGATAGATGTCTCTTACACTCGATATATTTTCTCGGTTTCTAAGTTCTTCGCAAAGTCTCCCAATAGCTATAAATACAGTTGATATCAATTTGCTTTATCAGACAGTTCTGAAACGCGATATCGATCCAATACCATTATCGAATATGAACTCCTGTTAAAATACCTCTCCTTCCTGAGTTCACAGATTTACAGTTAGATGATAAATAATTTACGAAGCAATGACCGAAGTGTATTGTCGCCTTGTCGGTAACCATGTGCATTACTTCACACTATCATCCTGGTACTGTTTTAAATTAGCATGTTACGACCAACTGACCCAATTCACAAAATTCTTATCTTTGGTTGTTTTTTTACGACACGCGCCAAAACTTGCGTTCTGTTAACTTTACTGTTTAATTAAATTTTAATGCCACTTCGCGTAGTTGAACAAATATTCGCCAAAATATAGTTTATTTCCATTCAGGTAAAGTTTATTTTGTATTAACGAAATAACGCGAACATTTGTACAAATATGCCTAATGAAGAGATGTCGAAAAATTCATTATACATCTTGTCTCACGGAAATGAGTATAAACTAAATGATGCAACATTCTAATTTTAGAATACTTACAAAGAAATGATAACTGGTCCGTATCAGTTAGTTTTCACGTGTTACGGTACAATGTTTGTCTACCAAAACAGAACTACCGTAGACCTTGTCCCTACGTATTATCTGCTATTAGTAACTTATCGCCTCGTAAATGCATAAACGTGTTCGTATTTATTTATCAAGTCGTAAATATTAAACAGGTCATGTTGAATTGCGATTAAGGCATCCCCATATACGGGCAATATTATCACCTGGGCGATATACGAATATATCTGTGGCTCTAGTGAAAAAGGATTTAACTCCAAAAATGCAATTTTTGCGATATTGGTGGTAACATCACTCGAGTACGCGGATGCTTTTATTCTGCAAGGAATAAGTGCTTCCATAATTATGTTTGAATTTGTATGTCTAATGCAATGCAGATAAGCACTTACAATTATGAATATAAAATAAATTTTCCTGTGCGGTAATAAGCGGTGAATATATAATATACATAGCTTCTGCAGGATATATCTTATTCATAATCATAAAAGTCAAAGCAAATCTTTAGATTTATTTGTTCATTAAAGTGATAAGCATAATTAAGTACCTACTGCGGTAACTTGTTAGTATTTAAAGACATCATGATAACGCATTTATAACTTGAGTGTACTTCTAACAATAAATATTAGCATATTGCAATATCTACCTACCAGATACCATTTGTTGGCATGCAGTCTTGCCAAGGTTCATTTACTTTAGTTAATATTTTATAAACTCGACTTATTGCCGGAAGTCTTGAAATGATATCTATTATGATACATACACGTACCATCACGCATGTATTCCCCGAAGGGTTAGGCAGAGGTGTACCAATGCACAACCATAGTTCGCCGGTATGTTTAGGTCCTATATAATTGGAGACGAGCCTATTGCCATTAACCGGGCACAAATATTAACTCCGAGCTGCTATTGAGAATTTCATAGAAAAACTCAATAACACTGCTCAACCTGGGAATCGAACCCAAAATCTCTAGCGTAGCAGTCGCGCTTAGGACCATTCGGCTACCGAGGCAGTTTCAGTATCTACATTACATGTTAATAATTGGTTTATTTCTTATTTTCTCATAAATGGTGTTCATATTAACTCACCAGTGAAGTGCATTCAAGTTTACATTGTAATCTTTAAATTACATACTCCATAAATTATGTATTTCCTACAACTTGTTAGATTGCAAAAGTATACCATTTAAAAGATAAAATTGTAACTTGTGTTTAGTAAAATGTAGTCCCCATCATGTAGATCCAACTATTATTATTATTAATTAAAGTAGACGTAGGTGTTGCTTATAGATGATAATATGAGTGTATTGTTTCAGGGCAAGGTATCCAGATCAGAGCTGCCCGGGCGGCCCCTCGAGCTGTTCATGTGCTCGGTGCTGAAGCGCCAGGGCTACGGCGAGGGCTTCCGCTGGCTGGCGCAGTACATCGACTGAGCAGCGCGGCCGCTCGCCCGCCGCCGCCGCTCGGCTCGCTTATACTCGCGTATGCTTCTCATATAAATATCAAAACGTAGCCGCCCAAACGCAATAACTCTGTGCCTCATTTTAACTTCTTTAAATTATCGTGTATTTTAAACAATTTGAACATGAAGTGGACTTGATTCTTCTGTACATATTTTGATGATGACTGATACTTTTCTTTACTATAATTGCACTATTGACCAAACGTTGGTCTCTGAACTGCCTGTGTATGTGGTTACGGTGCCTTCGTGTCATTCGTGAGACGATCGCGCAGCTCGAGAGCAATAAGCGGCTACGTTTCTAAGATGTGTATATGCTCGAAACGCGCCCGTTTGTAAGCAGCCTAACTCGCTCACTAGTAATGCTTTATATCATATTTGTAACATCTCGCTATCGAGAGTAGACGTTTACTAAACGAATCCTTTTATCATTAAGGGATCAACTTTCAAATAAATAATAATTTATTACGCTGCCTCTTTTTCATAGGTTAAGTAACTAATTCGGCAGTGCCCTGATCTAAGTGATCAATCCTCTGTATGTTATACAATGAGGTTTTAATCGCAGCCTTCAACAAGGATGCAAATATTGAAGTACTTAGTTACTAGCAATACTAGTGTTAAAGTACAAATGGTAAGTGTGGGCGAGCCGGTGGCGCACCAGCATTACTAGTTAGCGATGTGTCATGTGATGCGGTCCTACGATATCTCAGCTACGAATAGCTGCTAGCTGTATTGTTCAGTGATTTTTGTTTTTGGCTGTAAACTACTGAAAAACAATTGTAATTTTACGTAAGTCTAACGATTGCGTCAGGGGTTTCTTCAAAGTTCTTTAGGTTTGTGAAACCATATAAATTTGTGTCTATATAAGTAAGGTAATGGTGCAAAGCATGGTAATTTTGGTATTATGTATGATTTCATCGCCAAATATCTTCAATTGTTGCGACAGAGCTGCATCAATCTGTACAAGCGGCGCTGTCGCCTTAGTCCTCTATAGTCTATGTATAACGGTACAGACAGTCTCCGTCTCGCGGTCGAGTCGAGTGTAAGATACAATTTAATTCAAATTATAATATTTATTTTCTTATTCTCATTCCAACTTGAGTGATAGTTTTGACTCGATTATATATTTATCAAGTAAAGCTCATTGTGTTGTATGTGTTAAAAGTGACGAATGTTATATTTTTGTAAATTATTTCAATCATTTGAATTTTTCGGAATGTTTAACTTTAAATAGACAATTATAAAGAAACGGCTAGTCTACGTTAGTGGTAGCTGAGACATGAAATGAATTTAAATACTTACTCAGTTAAGGTTTTATAATAGACAAATATCTTCCATTAATACTAATTGACGGTACAAGTTAATGGAACCCGAACAGTATTTGATCATTTCAGTTTGTTTCAAGCGCAATCAATTTGATCATTATCAGATGCGTATTTTGTTCAGATCAGATTTTAACCATCACATCAGTAAGAGATATTGTTTTGATGTGTTTAGTGAGTTCACGTGAAGCACGACACATGCTTGTGAGGTGGGCGGCGGTCGCCTGTCGCTCCGCTAGACAAGCCGTTTCCACTCATAACTTTGTTGCGATCAACGTGTGCTGGATATCCAGCTTTACTTAGACAATGTTCTTTGGTATATTATTTGCAGTTTAAGTAAAAAAAAAGTTTGTAATAAAATTTATATGAAATAATCGGATGTTTTATTTTGCTTTTATTAAGTCGGTGATTCGAAACAAACAGCAATATTTTATTATCTTTCTATATCATACAATCAACCGTGAGTCGTTAGTGTCACCTAATAAACTACCAAAACAACCCATACCTACTATTAAAGGCGATGTCCAAATCAAAACTTACTACAGACGTGCCGTCGACAATACCTAGCCGGGGGGCGGATAACGTCCGCCCTCGACTAACAGCTATGCTATTCTGAAATAGGCAAATCACTTCGAAAGTCATATCGATAGTCACGCTTGCTTCGCAGAATATTAAATCCTATTGAGACGTCAAAATACTCACTCGATATAATACTTCTCACTTACGTCGTCACGTGGTGGCGCTTGTGTCGAACTCACTCATTGTAAGAATACCAAACTAAAATCTCACCGCGGATTCAGAAGTGATTTCGCAATTAAGTTTTTAGAATAGCACTGCAGGACCCCGCGTCGGCACGGGCCGTGTCCGGGTCTGCTACACATGAAGGTACCAAGACTACTTTGCAGCGTGTAGCACTTCATGCCACATATTCGTGATTGTCTAGCATTTAATCACTTTAGTAGGCGGCTAGACGTGTACTTCCCGGTCGCCGAATTTATTATGATAATAGAAGGAACCGTGGGTGGGGTTCTAGTCGATATCTAGAGCATATCTTTGTTCTCCACAGACAGGAAATACCAATAAATATTTATCCAAAGAATAAGTAAAAGGGGGGCCAGGCCTTGCGGCTTCACTGTCCCGTTGTGTACCTTAAGGAATATGGGTGAAAATAAAAAGCTGTTTTATACTAATTAAAATTTTAATTATAGGAAAATAATGCAATAAAAATACTAATGTATAGAATATTACTAAAAGTACATACCTAGTTTTACAACTTTCAAAATGTTCTCTCATGAAAATAATTTGAGTCAAACTTTAGTGCAAAATGGGAATGCTTTAAATAACATTGATGGAAATATAAATGAGTGGTGTATAACTGATTACAAATAAACATAACTATTCCATGATTATATTAAAACTGTTCATCACTGATTCACTGCGCTACTGTCATATTTACAAACTGTACTCAAGATATGATATTGCACATTTAACACTTAAAATTAGTTTGCATGAATTCATAACATTGGTAGACGGCAACCTGCGTTACAATAATTCCTTGTGCTACATACGTTTATTTAATATTTCTCTATTGCCAGATCTTACAAGCGTCTGTGAACGCATTCCATTGATCCAACAACGCGTAGTGGTGCGTAGCGGTAACGCAATAAGCTAACCTAACAGGTTACAATGGCCACTACATAGTGAAATTCACGCGAAATTATGTGAGGTAATATCACATTTGGGACTATTTATTAAAATTACATAAATAATTACACTATCTACTATGTGCACGTTGTTTTATTCACACCATTTATTTGAGACGGTGGAACTATTATGTATAGACTATTACTTTGAGTAAATATTCGTAAAATAATTTCATCACTAAATGTCATGTCTTCTCTCGAAAATATATGTCTATCACGAACGACCTTTCTTTCCTAATTCTCGAACTGAATTTGTATGTAATAAACCATGTGAATAAAAGTACGCACGCGGACATTCACACAAAGGTACATTCAAACAGCCAACAGGTATACATTCACGTTCGTCCACCGTCGGAAGGCGCGATGTGGTATCCGTAGATCTAAGCTACGAGTTAAACAACAACGGGTCAGGCACATCGTGGCGCCGCTCCATTAGAAATTATTATATTACTACCCTGTTCCAAGAAACGAGTATCGCCTAACACTTGGCCCTACATAATTTCTAATAAAGAGGATATTTATATCGCTAAATAAATTGTGCTCTATGCATACTAAATGCAGACTCGTCTATTTGGTAACTTAACCTAACAATTAGTCACTGCTGAGATTTCCTGGTATACATTCGGTATACGCGAATATTGATTAACTGTGACGACTTAGGTGCGATATTTCTGAAATAAATGTTAATTAATAAAAGTCATTTAAAACAGCGACACAAAACATCCATAAAATACATTTAACATAATAAAATTATAAACTTAGTCTAGACTCTACTCCGTAAAACGTTCACATCTAAAACATTTAAATTCAATAACAACTTTTATATCGATTTAATATTATTTACAAAAAAAGTTCCGATTGATTACCGCGACGGTTAAATATAGTTATAAAATTGAAGATTACCAGTTAAACTCTGTTGATATTGTCTTATTCGTAGAGAATCACACGTCAGCTCTGTCAGAGTGAAATCTTAAATAAGTCTACTAAATATGATTCATTTACTTACAATGTAGTACAATCACTTTGGTACATAAAACTAGTTATCATAGCCTTTCCTACGCTAAAAGTCAAATCAAGTGGGTTTATATATTAATGTGTAGATGTCCATGTGATACAACATGTACGTTTACACAAGAATATACAAGTGGTATGAACAGTGCTGGTGTCGTGCATTGTGTGTCCGCCTCGTCTTCGTTCAGTCTCCGATGGCAGGTCATCATAAATTCTTGTGTCGTGTTCAGTTCATCCATTTGCGACAGTTGGGAGCGCCGCACATGCACATTATCTTATGCGCGTCGTCTTCAATGTCGAATTTGTAATCGTATGCCAACTGCGGAATAAAATAGACAGAATCAGTATGTGTTACGTCCTAATTTTATGTGTGGTGTACAATTTGGTACTGTATGTTCCATTTATGAGTAGCTGTCTATTTAATCACCTTTTCCAATAGTAAACTTGCACATTATGTAAATTATAATATAAATTTCACTGTCATGTTGATCTCGTAGTTGCAAGCGCTACTGCAGAAAATGAGGGCCCTGCTGAGCATTGGATTCCCAGGTCTGGCAAACAGGTTCTGGCAATTCGGATGTTGGTGGTGTGACACCCCCCCATGCATACAAACAATTGTTTTATTGTTGGAAACGGCACACACGTGTATGTGTACAATATTAGAGATCAGATTAAAATGCAAGTTATTACCTCTTCCCCGCGCGCAATGCGTCGTTTCGCGAAGATGATGATACGCAGATGTCGGTCGACCTCGACGGTCTCGGCGACACAGTTGGGCTGGCACGAGTGGTTGATGTAGCGCGCCAGTCCGCCCGACAGCGTCGCGTCCACTACGCGTCGCTCGTCCAGGCGGAACATGTAGATGCCGCGGTTCTGTCATTGTAAACATTTTTTTATAGAAGACATACTGCAAAATCTATTCTCTCTTTAATCTATCTTGTAGCCTGTCTATTCTGTCCTGCCCCGTTGCCCCGTTGGTCTCGTAGTCGCAAGCGCGACTGATGTGCAACATAGTTGGGAAAAGGTTAAGCAGAGGATGAGTCTGTCTATATTGTAAAAAAAAAACTTCTCGGTAAAAGGTGAAGTGAGCTTGATGCTGAGAATTCATCAATATTTTTACAGAATAGCACTGCAGGACATAAGTATTGGGTTGTCCAATTAGGGGGCAAAGAGTTGACTATTGTCAGCTAGAAGCATAATGATACTATAACCTTCTTAGATAAATTAGATCTCATGCAAAACAGCAAAACTGAAGTGAACTGAACTGAACTTGGAACTGAAGTGGTGAATGATTGAAAAGTTCCAAGAAACTTATGTATCTAATACACAACATGACTGTGTTTTGTACAGAACTAAAATCTAAGCACAATATGATATTTGTTACCTTAGCTTCATACTGTTTCTCCCGTATTTCCGATAATTCGGAGCGAATGATCTCCCCGATGTACTCTATTACCATGGTGTGCTTCTCCAAATCCCGCGCTGCGTATAGACCCAACCCCTGGATTTTGGACCTAGAAACAATTATGACTATTTATCAATTGGTTCTTGGACTGTATGGTCAGATACCCCAGGGTAGGGCCTGCCATCACCTACATTGGTGATGTCGGAAAAACAAAATGTTCCAAAAACCCTGGATATTTTGATAAAATATTAATATTTTCCTGGACCCCTGACAAAAATATTTTTATAATAAAAATAAAATCATTTTTTATGTGTTTTTATTAACGGCTCATGTTTTTATTACGTGTGTGATACTTTTTGAAAATTCCTTCCGGACGCTCTCCAAATCAGGACAAATCCGGGGAAACCCAGACGGACGGCAGCCTTACCCCAGGGGATGCCAGTTTAGAAAGAGTCAATCCTTTTTCAAAAATCATCATCTTGTTGACATGCTTTTCCATTCAGTTCTAAGTACAGGCCTAACTATTGAACATAAAAGCACTATTGCCCAATACGATTTTGTCGTTCCACCAATCACCATCTACTCATACAAGATCACACACATAACTTTCAAATAACATACAGAGCGCACTGCGGTTTTATATTGAACAATATTATTATCGCAGAAATGCGACATACATACATATAAATTTATATAACGAGCAAAGGCGATCAAGTATTACAGTACGATAATAAAATCTTGCTGTAAAGTTGTATCACAGTGCGCGTTAGCTCTAATTCGACAAAAGCAAAATCGGCAAACAAATCCATAGTTTGCAAACTGCACACAATAAGTTTGTATTTTCCTGTTCTCATTCTTACCGTATAGTTTGGAATACATTGATATTTATTACTGTTATTATTTTGTACTGCACATTCGTCATGCTTCCTTAAATATGTTTGCGAGCGGTGACGTCATGTGTTCGGTTCGTCGATTCTTCTTTTAATATGGCGAAGATGCCGGCTAGACTTTGCGTCGTGTTCTACGGGTGCCGCCGGCGACGACTGCTCAACTTGCTGGCTGAGATTGATTATAATTTATTTACATTTATCAAATCCTAGTTATTCATGCGCGATTCTCGAAAGTCAGTTTTTAAAACGATGGCCCTTCTTGTTTTGTTTTTGAGGTTCACGTTTTTGTGAATAATGGGTGTAACAAATATGAAATCTGAAAAGTTAGGGTTCAATGAATGTTCGCAGCTAGACAGGATGTTGTACCTGGCGAGGTAGACGTTGTTCCGCCACTCGCTCTTCATCTTCTTGTACTGCGAGCTCTTGGTGTGCACGAACTGCTTGGAGTAGGGGCAGGCGGGGTGGTCGGGCGCGGGCGGCGGCGCGGGCGCGGCGGGCAGCAGCGAGCGCGCCGCCCGCCGCCAGGGGGCGCGCGCCCGGGCCTCCGCGCGCGCGCAGCCCGACGGGTTCACCGCCAGCCCGCCCTCCAGCAGCGCCGACCGACCGAACTTGAAGCGGTAGTCCGTCAGCGTCTCTATGCCTGCAACCCACCACACGTTACCGCTACTGCCTCCAACGATGCGTTTATTACATACCGCATGCAGATAATTCACCACCGACAGACTCACCGGGTAAGCTCTCGAGGACCCTCACCACGGCGGGCTCCGTCAGCCCGAACAGATCTTCTCCCGTGACGTAGTTGGGCCATAGCTTGAGAACACCATCTTCACTGCGTCCTTCACGTAATGCTGCTACAGCATCTAATACCTACGAAGGATAAAAGGCGTATTTAGAATAATTCAATATTCAAATGTCACTGAACAAAAGAAAGATGACAGTAGCTCAAAGCAATTGTCCTCGTATATTTCATTTACACAACTTATGAGAAATATCTTCCTTCTTACTTCCAAAAGACTCTAGAAATTCAAAGCAGCTAATTTATAGTAGCTGCTTTGAATCTCAAGTTATAAAAACAAATTTAGAAAGTGAAGATAAATTAATCACCACGCCTGTATTCCCCGAAGGGTTAGGCAAGAGGTGTACCAATGTACACCCACAGTTCAAGTCCCATGCAATAGAGGGCGAGCCTATTGGCATTAACCGGGCACAAATCCTAACTTCGAGCTGCTACTGAGAATTTCAAAGTAAAAAACAATTTCCTTGGATTCGTCATAATGTAGTTATCTTGTATACGTACGTTGGCCCAGGCGGCCCTGGGCGTGGGCGCGGCACACTCGTCGCGCGGCTCGTCCTGCGCGCGCACGTGGAAGCGCGGCCGCCCCGCCTCCTCCGAGATCCAGCACAGGTAGCGGCAGCGGCAGTTCGCGCGGGACATCGACCAGTAGAAACGTACCTGATCATACAAGGTATAAGGTTAGCAACTCGAAATACTCATCATATTTTATTAAGCTATTCGGGCCAAAAAGTTAAGGCATTCCGGAATTTACATACTCAAAACCGTTATTAGTTCGTTATGGTGACACATTGTGTTTCTGAGATTCGTATATGTAAAACTATGTCAAAATAACCGTTATTGCGATTTTTCTAAGAACCTCCAAAACCGGGCCTTAGACGAGAAATATTTGAGTATAGAGAACAGCGAAAGAAAAACGAACATATAACACAAAAAAAAGTTATTGTTATAGGGGTATGTCTGTGGACAATGCACACACATATTTAAGACCGGAACCTACTATTTATTCCTATCTCCTTAAATATTTGATCCCAAAAACAAACAATTTTCTCAACACTAAAATAAGAACTGTCAAAGCTACTTACAATTTTATACCCAATAGGGTAGATGTAGTTGGGCGTGTGGAACGCCGCGAGCTGGTGCGGAAGCAGATGTCCCGGGCTGAGGAATATGAGGCCTCCGACCCTTATCAGATGATTGGTGTCGGAGTGGAGCATGACGGATGCCACTTGACGCTGTTCGTCGCGAGATATGTACACGCGCCGCTGGACGCTGAGGGTCGTTAGCTCGTTGTCTTTTTCATTCTGTTAGGAATAAAAGGACGGGTTATTGCTAATAGTAAAAATAAATCTGATTACTTTAACTTAAAAAAATACCCTTTTTTCCCATAAATCTGAATCATTTAGTGCTAAGACTACCACATAAACACTAAATGCGTTTAGGTAGCACTAAATGTGCTGTCAATTCTTAATTTGAACTTACTATTAATTTAATTGCGTATAATGTATGTATTTATTATGATGTCATTGATTTTACAAAAATAGGGACAGCCAACCAACTCATTTGACTTAAGACTTGAATAAAAATTGAAATAGAGGGTGACACAAATGAATAAGCAAAAATCACAAAATGACTCACCTTCGGAGCATGAGAAGCGCAGAACGCAGTCTTGTTCTTATAGAAGACACAGCTGTCTTTGACAGCGCACCCCAGGTGATACACACTTCCGCAGCGCACCTTGAAGCAGCGCACAGTCGCGCCAAGGCGGCGGCACACGGCACACGTCGCGTTAGACCCGGCCGCCAGTGCCGTCTCCACGTTCATAAGTGCACCGCTTACAGTCTCATAGACGCCTTCCGACCATAGAGCACAATTCAAGTGCACCCAACGGTTCACGTCACAGTTTAAAAGTCTCGAAACTCCATCGGCCACTCCATCGCCTTGTATACCGCATAATTCACATCTTCTCGAGTCTTCATTCGTCACCGGCATTATAGCGACGCCGGTACGGAATACCAGTTCAGTTAGCTCCCTATCAGTCGGTCGCTTGTATTTGACAGGTGGTCCGATACAACCAGGGGACCACGCCTTATAACGTGTGCCTCTGTATTTCTCTCTCTCGGTACTTTGGTTGCTTTTATCGTCTTGGTCACTCTTCAGGTCTTCATCGAGCGCGCTGACGTCATCACCGACTTCTTTCATTAGTTCGTCGTTATCCAGGGAGTCCATGAAAGACAAGTCCATTTTCTCGTCTTTGATGTCTGGTTTTATGTCCAAATCATCAGTCTCCATGCTTTCGGTCGATGCTGTATCGAAATCATCTCGGTCTTTGGACAAGTTGGTATCGACGTCGGACTTGCTATCTTCTTTGACGGTGGTCTTTGACTTTCCATCGAGGATGATGTTAGTTGGGCGCCACGCGAAGCTCTCGTAACATTGTGTGCTACAGAAGTACAGTTCTGAATCACTGTCGCAGAGAATTTCCTCAGCGTTGCCTTTGTTGGCGGATAGTAATGGGAACTCTGACGCTTTGGCTCGCACTACTGAATCTAAAATAACAACATCACAATGACGGCAGAATTTCGCCGCCCCGTTCAAAATACTTTGGATATCAATAGGTGTCCCTTCCTTGCCGTCTTTACCCTTAGACCTATATAGCCCAAGCTTATGTGACGGTGGAGTTGCAGTTCTTTCTATTATTTGATACGAGGTCGGTGGCGGTATGTGCAAGATGCCTGCGAGCTCTTTGAGTACGCCGAGAATATCTTCAGCGGCACCAGATGTGAGGGTAAGCGTGACGGTGACGTTTTCATTGGTTTCAGAGCTGCCTGGCGAGTCTCCGCCTTTAATCTTGGCGGCGTCTGTGTCGAGACACTTGAGCGCCTTCTGGTTCTCTTCATCATCCTTAGACTGGTACAGAGACACTGGCTTCACTCTGATCGGCACGGGTGCTATGATCGGGATGATCGGTGAAATCCGACCTGAACCCGAGTCACTATCTTCGTCTTCTTCTTCATCGTCAATAAGTTTGAGTCCCGGGAACCGGTTAGGGTGTTCCGTATCGAGGCATTCGGGACTAGAGCAGCTAACAATGCTGTCAGGCGTGTCGGTGTCTCGTTCTTTACAAATAAAGTCCAGTTTCTTATCCTCTGGATCGTCATCAAACAGAATCGGCTGGAATTCTTGGTCATAGAACCCTCTTTGGGTCGACGCTGGCGGTTTCTCTGGTAAAGGTTCGTCTTCCCCGAACGGTTTGGTATTATAGTAGTCGCCAACATTTGGTATTTTCGCATTACCAAACTCGCCAACCAAATCACCTTTCAGCACGTCATAATCTTTATTTTTTAATTTTGTCAAGTCTCCAGAGCCGAATAGTGGACAAACGGCGAAGTTTGTAGTCAGAGCGGGTTCTTGTATCTGCATAGCGGGCAGTAAACGTAACTGTGCCATGAGGTTGTCAATAAACGTGTCGTAGTCTTCCTCGTACCGGGAACCCTTGCGTGGTCTCTTCTTAGCGTTGGCCGCATTCAAATTGTTCTCAGCCGCTGCTTTCATATTCATCTGTAACTGCTTTCGCTTTTTCTGTTGATATTCACGTCTTTTACGTTTCTTAGCTTCTGATGGAGTTTCCGGAGCATTGACTTCAGTGGACGTTTCCATGTTGACGTTCTCCGGGAATTCTTCTTTCATTGGCTGGTCAAGTTTGCCCTGATCCGATGCGGTTGAAACCCCAGATGTCGCTGACTGTTGGGAGCTCTCATCGAGCAGTTCCTTCTTCACGTCCATAGGAGTGAACGGCCTGTGTACGGGACTCTGTTGCGGAGGAGCAATCTCTTTCTTTATAGCTTGTTGCAGCTGCTGATTTTCAATACTCATTGGATACATTTGCATCGATTTCATAGTGGGTGAGCTCTCTGGAAGCGGAGTGGTCTCTTCCTTGTTGATCATTTTGATAGGCGGCTTGCGGACATCCATCAAGGATTGTGTTGACGTTTGCGTTAGTGGAGATAATATCGTGGAGGTGGGAATAGACTGTATGGGACGTGTGTTGAAGGGAGAGTTCACTACGTTACTAGTCATAATATTATGTCGCGGCGAGTTCTTTTGCATATCTACTTCTTGCGCTAAGGATAGTGTCGGCGGTGGTATTGAAGGTCTCGCCAGCTGTGCTTCTAGAGACGGTATGGTGCCCAGTGCTGGCGCTGTTCTCTGTATGGTCAGAGTGCGCGGAGGCACTACTGTAGCTGCCGTAGTCGTGGTCTGCAGCAGTTGCTTCAACAACACATTCTGGGACTCATCATTCTTCTGATTAGCTGCCGACTGTTGCAGATTATTATTATGCTTATTTGTCGCGTCAGTAGCAGTTGTTGATGTATTAGGCTCGTCTGTCTCCATAGGTTCAGATTTGACTACTACAGCTTCTACACTATGTCTTTTCGTGGGTTGTATGTGACCAACGATTACTTCACTTTTTGGCTCATCGGTAGATTTTGA
The DNA here is from genome assembly GCA_932526535.1 of Caradrina clavipalpis. Classification (NCBI taxonomy): domain Eukaryota; kingdom Metazoa; phylum Arthropoda; class Insecta; order Lepidoptera; family Noctuidae; genus Caradrina; species Caradrina clavipalpis. The sequence continues at coordinate 3,895,566 of OW052096.1, forward strand.
CCTCTTTAGAGGGGACGTCAGTTGCGTGTGAAGAAGTTTGGATGAAGTGATGAAATTGATGGAGCCAGGGGGCGCAGGTTTAGCTTGAATCTGATTGATCCCTGAGCTAACAATGCTATGTGTGCGTACAGTTACATTCGGCGCTGGCTCCTTGTTACCCATCATTGGTCGAGACGTCATGACTAGAGCCGGTGGCTGACTAGTACTTATACTCTGCTGGCTGAATGGTAACGTACTAGTATTTATTTGTCTTGAAGGTTGTAACAACGTATGACCTAGAATACTGGTAGGCAGCGACTGAGTCTTCTGGAATCCACTCATGCTGGTGGTGATCGTGTTATTCGAGTGCATCATAGTAGGAGGAGCTGTAGAATTATGTATTTTCGAGAGAGCTGGCATTTGAATGATTTGGTTGGCGACCGATGTGGGTCCGGACTCATCCATAGGAGAGAATGATTGATTTGACATCAAGGGAGCGGGAGATTTCATTAAAGAGTTTTGTAGGCTTACTGGGGAGTTAATGGGAGAAACGGTAGGAGACTTCCTCATTTGTCCCATTGATGAGAGTGTGTTGACCCTTGTGCCGATCACTTGGGCAGCGCTCATGGGTATACTGTCCGTGCTGGGAATAGACACGGGGGGCTTATCAATCCTCTGTATGGGCGACGGTCTCGATACTGCGACCTCAACTTTAGAAGAAGGTAACAAGTTTTCAAAGTTGACTTGTGTGGGCGTCGTCGCATCACTGTTCTTCCTCATGACAGGCTGCGTGTCCACTTTAGGCGTGTTCGGGTTTAGTGACGACATGATGGTGCGCAGTTGTTGCGACACATTCGCCATGTTTGACGTCAGCTCCGCAGGTTGTGACAGCGGTGACAGCTGAGGTACCGTTGCCGTCTGTAACGCAAGCCTCTCTGGCTCACGCTTCGCAAAAGCAGACTGTTCTTGGCTTTCTTTCGGATCCAGCTTTGGAGTACTTACATTGGGATTCTGAATATTCGAATTCGCAGATTTAGGATTCGGTTGTTTCATGCCGTAAGTTTTAGTGTCATCACCAATTTTTTCAAGTATACACAGCATATCTTCGAATGTTTCTACATGCTTTGTGCTCTCTGCAGCCTCATGGTGTTCCTGCATCGTTATGTCGTTCAAGTATCGTTCCTGTGACGGCGTAGGAGATGGTATGGATATTTGAACTGAGTCCTGCGCCATGTCTGACGTTATTTGCATGTTTGAATCTATTACCATTTCTTTGGTTTGATTAGCGATAGCTTTTATCGTCTTTACTACATTTTCTTCGGTTTTGTCTGACATAGGTGGCGGTGGCGGCGGTTCAGATATACTCTTATTATAAGCTAGCAATAAGTTATTCGGTATGTTGTCCTCGGGTTTATCCTCATCATCGCCCTCCATGATATTGTCAGGAATTTTCTCCGGAATGGGATCGGGACTCTTTATGTCAGCCTTTCCTAACAGCAGAGGCGTGCGGTCGCTGAGACACAATGGGTGCGGCAGTTCCGTCTGCTGACTGATCTCAGTTTCTATGTCAATGTCTTTATTTGGCTCCTTGAACAAGCCTGGTCTATGGTCCAACTGTGGTGAACTATGAGAACTCATTGCTGATAACTGTTGGGACGTCGAAGACATAGGGTTTGTATTAATTTCCTTATCCTGGTTATTATCGGACGAAACAGTGCTATCAGGCGACGCAGCATCGTCCTGGAATATCTTCGCTGGTAACGTTGCGTCATGTGATACTGACAAACTGGACAGTTTGGAGTTAGATAAAGCGAGCATCATCGGTTTCTCTAAAGTTTTCACTATTTTCTGCTTAACTTGGTGTTGTGTCAATATCGAAACAGGTACGCGTGGTGGGTTTATATTGGCAACTTTCGGCACGTTCGAAGATATGACGCTTATGACAGAGCTGATTGGCTTGGAGAGCGGCGGCGTCGACATGTTGATCGTGAGAGGCGGGTTGGTCAAGTTCAGAGGTACTTTCTTGATCTGTGACTTACCGACTCCGCCCACGTGACTTGCCACGCTTGCAATGGGTACTGTGAGGTTCTTTAGTACCGGCACGGAGATAGTCTGGTTAGCTATCGAGACGGAGGCGACAGTGGCCTGTGATACTTCGTCGAGGATTTTGGTGTTGGTATGCGGAGACAACATAGTGGTGCTAAGCAGAGGTAAGCGAGCCCGCGAGTTGGCGGCAGAGTTGAGGATCTTGTACTGTTGCACGCTGGCCGGCTGCTTGCCGGTGGAGAGGCTTATGACGGCCACGGTCTTAGTAGTTGTCTCTGTTCGTGTAGGTGCGCGTTCAGTCGCTTCATCTTCAACCTCGTCGTCCGGTTTCCCGCTGTCGATGAGCTCTTCGAAGTCCTCTTCTGTCGCGATGCGTTCTTCAGGTGAGATGGCATCGGGTTCCACCAGTACGATGTCATCATCGTCTAGGTGTTCCACTAGTTCTTCTACGTCATCATCATCATCAGAGCGCGTGAGTGAGGAGCGAGGTTCATCACTCCTCGAGCCGCGAGGCCCGTAGTCCAGTGCATCGGGTGTGTACACTACATAACTCCGCGCGTCAGCTGAGCTGGGCGAGTTGTTGGGGTCGATGATGTCTTCCACGTGGTGCGTCGGCGTGTTGAGGAGTCGCGGGCGTGGCGGCGTGCGTCGCTTCAGTATGGACACCTTGGTGAGATGTGCGGGGCGGCGTCGCTCGTCGTCACGTGGCGGCCAGCCCGGCGCGCCGCCGAACAGGCCCGGCTTGAAGTAGCGGTAGCCGGGCGGGATGGGCGCCGGCCCGTGCGACCCGTGCAGCCCGCCGCCGTGCTCGTGCATGCCGCCGGGCGCCGGGGACGCGGCCGGCGACGCTGACGGCGTCGGCGTCCGCGCTACGTGTGGTGATCGTGCCACTGAGGGCGAGGCGGGAGCGCCACCCATGGGACTGTACTGCTGGCGTTGTAGCATTTGCTGACGCTAAAACAAGATAAAGAAGAGATAAACACGGAATGTAAAAATGTATCTACGTAAGTCTGTCATTAAGTACGTATACTTACAGCCATCTCGTTGCCAGGGTTTCCGGGCGAAGGTAGAGGCTGCGGACTTCCTAGAGGTGAAGTCTGTTGGCGACCACCGAAAGGACCGCCAACTCTTATACCTGACGAAGAAAAAATAGTTTAGAAATTCTGCAATTTAAACTTAACTTGTCTAATGGTGAAATATAATGTCATTGTACAATTACCTTGTTGATGATGTGGTGGTCTAGCAAATCGAGTTGGCAAAGGGGAGCAGCCAGGTGCGGGACGGGAAAACCTGCCTGTGCCGTAGTCAACCTGACACAAAATAATAAAAATGTTATTTTAAGTACGTATATGTTTACAAGCGAAACAAATATTTTCGTATTTAAAGTTGGCCTTACACTTTGCATTTGAGGCGAATGTGACGCTACTGGGCTTTGTATTTGAGATTGTTGATATATCTGAAAGGAAAATACACAGTTTAATTTCTATACTTAAGTTCGATAACCAGTTAAATTTCCCCAAATAAGTTCACTTTACCTGAGGACTTCGACTAGGCGTTGGTAGTTGAGGACTAGTCCTTTGAGCCTGGAGTTGCTGCAGGAAATGCTGCGGCGACATCGACGTCTGCATAGGAGACTGTTGCGTATGCATCGGCGACTGTTGCATATGCATCGGCGACTGCTGAGAATGCATCGGCGACTGCTGCGGCATCGGCGAGTGCTGCGACATCTGAGTTTGTTGCGCGTGGAGGGGAGACTGCTGGTGCATCGGAGATTGTTGTGGATGCATCGGGGATTGGTGCATCGGAGACTGCTGCACGTGCATCGGAGACTGATGCATCGGAGACTGTTGGTGCATCGGCGACTGCTGCGGCATGTTCGTCTGCTGCACATGCATCGGCGACTGCTGTGAGTGCAGCGGTGATTGCTGCGTATGATGAGGCGACTGAGTCGACGGGTGCAAGGGAGATTGAGACGTATGGTGTAAGGGCGACTGTTGCGAGTGCAGTGGCGACTGCATCGGTGACGTCAGGTGGTGGAGCGGCGACTGTGGCGCCAGAGAATGTAGCGGAGACTGAGAATGTGGCGACTGCACGTGTAGTGGTGACATCGCAGGCCGAGCTCCGGGGGTCCGCGGCGTCTGGGGACCTTGTTGCATAGAGCTTCTCACTCCACCCATCTGCTGCTGTCCAAACTGCACCATACCACCAACAGACTGCGGCCTTTCCTGGACCCCTGACAGTTGTCTCACCAGCTGCTGCTGCGGAGCTCCAGACTGCTCTATGACGAGGGTACGACCACCTTGAAGCAATCTTCCTTGAGTGTTCAATGGTGACGTCACCAGACCTATCCTTTGTTGCGATATTGGCTGTCCATCGGCACCAATAACCGTCTGTTGCGTGCGAATGAGTGTTTGTTGTTGCTGTATAGTGGCGCCTTGCAACCCCAGTTGCATGGGCCGGTTGATCGTGGTCTGCTGTTGCACCTGCTGGCCCTGATTCATGTTCTGATTCTGAGCAAATACAGTTTGATTTGTCGTAATTTGCTGTTGATTGATGACAGTCTGTTGGGCCAACTGGGGATTCTGTTGACGCTGTTTTGTCTCGTATTCCTAGGGAAAAATAAATAGAATAAAATATTACATTAATTAATCAGACACCACAAGTCGTATAGGTTTTTTGTGTTTGGAGTATACCTGTATAAGCATGCTGTGCTGGCGCGCTTGCTTGCGCGCCGCCTCGAGATGCTTCTGTAGCGCCTGCTGCTCGGTGGACACGCGCTGCAGCTCGGCCGCGTCGTTCGGCAGCAGCTCGTTGCCCGACTTGCGCAACTGCCGCTGCTTACTGTTCAGCGACTGTAAACCGAAAAGCCTCAAGTGTAACATCGGGCCGATACGTGCCGTGAATGCCCCAGAGTTAGTCACAGGTTCGTTCGGTTACCACGAGCCCGGTGACGCCACCTGTAAAGTTCTATACAGCGGCCGGGAGGACGGCTCGCCACTACTAAGCTCACGAACACGAAAGCGCACTACTGCGGCTCACCTTGCGGATCTTCCTCAGCTTGTGCACCTCGCCCTCGTAGTAGCGCTGCTGGTCCACGGCGAACGCGTTGAACTGCTTGAGCCACTGCTCGTACAGCAGGCGCGCGTGCGGGTCGGGCTCGCGCTCGGAGGGCGCGGGCGGCGCGGCCGGCGCCGTGCCGCAGTACAGCGGGATGGCGGGCGGGGCCGCGGGCGCCGGCGGGGCGGGGGGCGGCGCCGCCGCCGGGCCCGCCCACTCGCCGCCCTCGCGCTCCTGCTCGCGCTTCTCCTGCTCCAGGAGCTCCTCGAGAAGCAACGGTTGCTCCTGGTTTACGTTCTGACGGTTAAAGTAAGCCTGTTGACGACGCCCGGCCTGCGCCGTCGCCCGACACCGTTAGCTTCGTCACCGGTCGCGATGCTAGTTTCCTAGGGTTCCTAGTTTTGTCACCTAGCGTCACGTTTTGTGAATCGAGCTCGGTGCGTACGATACGACATTCAATACTTATATTGATGTATACATGAACAGTTGTAGCCGGTTTAAATGACTTTAATTTTACCTATCTCATCTTGAGTGTTGAGCCGAATGAAACAGTAGTTTCAAAACAAAGGTGTAATAATATTCTAAATAAAAATAACAAAAAAATCTTGGAGATTTTTCGACTACAAATTACAACAAGGTAACTACAGAATTTTCAATCGGCTCGACTATTAAATTCTAACAAATTTTGAAAATAATAAACTACATTTACTTGTGATGTGAAAAGTAATATTTCATAACAGTTTTACTAGATGTGACTTAAGATAGGTCAACTAATAGTTTGGTGCGCATAATCTATTGATAGACTGTTTATCAAAAATAATAAATGTGAAATTACAACGCAGTGCCAGAATCATCTAAGTACATTTATAAATCGTACTTTTATATTAGCAACAAATCTAATTAACAGAAGATTACTATTCAAAACTAAGAGACATCTAGAAGTTAATTTTGTGTCTGTGTAATTTACATGAAAATTTCTAAATGTAAAATATCGCTTTAAAACATTTTTATTGATCTGTAACAATGCCTAAAACTATAATCATTTTAGACTTGCCCGATAACGTTTTTATTTTATTCGTGAAGGCAATGTTCTCTCGTGACTAGCATTGCTTTGGTCCAATGAGAATGACAATATGAATCATGTTCATGATAACTCAACTATGTATTTGGAGGGCCTCTATATATACTAATAAATGATCATAATTGCAACCGTCTTGTACAGATATCAAATACATTTGTCTCTATCATGCATATTCTGAGCTTTCATGCTCGCATCACTGTTTTGTTTCGCTTTGGGACCTCGCGTATCTACATTCATGCCAATTAAATTGCTTCTACCTGCCTTACGTAATAGCATCATGATTAACTACTACAAGCTGACGGCCCACAACCAATTCAAATCGAGTTTCCACCACCACTATTTCAATAAAACAAGATGAGAAAGGTAATCCAATCCTAACGTCTGCACTCGTCTACGTCTTGACAACAAATAAAAAGATAATTTATGTAACATTTTGTTTATTTTAGTGCTAGTTTGTTTAGATCGTTAGTGTCTTTGTGTTAGGAAGGATGCTGAAAAGGTACAAAGGTTAGTAGTCAGTACGCATGCGTGCCGCGAGCAAGCAAAGTAAAAAGCGTTAAAACAGACACGAATAAGGTGGTTAGCGGTGACAAGGCCCTCTATTCCGACTCGGACCCTCTAGAGACTAAGGAAAGGAAATCTAAGAGGAGGACGTAAAGGGAAGAGGAGAATACAATTACAGATTTATTTCTTGATTTTTTATGTAGGCAAGAATTTTGAAAATTCTCGTAAAACTAGGGAAATAAACAAGTGTGTTAGATAACAATAGAGAACAAGGTAGAAATCGAGAATTCTATGTAGTAAAGGTTTGAACAAGGAGTTTTACAGGGTAAAGACGAAACCCGCATTAACAATACCTTACTGAAGTTTCATACATGTTTTATTTGTGCTTTAGAGCAATCTCGGTAAAATATTGTCACTGTGAACTTTATCTTTAACCTATAGCGAATCAATGCTAGGTCACGTGTGTTTTGCACCCACAAATGTAACTCGTTGATTTTTTCCGTAATTTTCTTTGTCACTTGACAGATTCGGCTTCAAAGATTATGAGATTTCTCACCTTTTCAATGCACATAAATATTGTAGACACCAAAATGGTTATATGGGTTTTCTCATTACCATCCCCATGGCTACATTTCTACGTCCAATACACACGTAACTAAACAAAAGACTCTTCAAACTCTTGTGACGACATCAAGGAGTGAAGGAGTAGTGGGGGTGCGCCTAGGTGCGGAGTGGGTGGGGTGTGGGTGTGGGGTGGGGCTGACCTGCAGCAGCAGCGGGCGGCGGTGCAGCCAGTCGCCCCAGTCGGCCGGCTCATAGGGCGCCTGCCCGCGCCAACAACCATCAACCACCGACATGCAATAAACACCGCCTGTACTCCGCCGTCCATACAGCCTGCGGGGCGCGCGCTCGCGCAACTCATACGACACATGTTGGACATACTAACTACTTTTGATCCCTGACATTACCCTTTGTAACGACGACATTGTTATAAAGGGTTTGTCTGGGCTTTACAAAGAAAGAACTGTTTATACAAATATTTCCTGCATGGTCGTCTGAATTGCAAGCGATTGCATACCCATGCAATATTAGTCTTCTAAGCTTGTAACGAATAAAACAAGCGTCCTCTTTCATTTCAGCGTATATTTACAGTCGAAAGGATCCGCCACCGAAGCATAGACAAATTAATATTGCTTTGGATATGATTGCGCTAGTTCAACTTCACATTGTCTGCGATGCGATCGAATATCGAAGCGACTGATGAATATTGTTACTAGTTCACATTTATTGCAACACTTGTGAGACAATTGTGACAAATCGACAGTGACTCGTAAATGTGAACCCAAGCTTACTGCATACATTTAAAGCCAATGAATTTACTTCGACACCGTCGCCGTGTCCAAACAAATTCATACAAAAAAAAAACATGTAGATAAAAATATTACTGCATGCACGACAATGTATCCAAAAATCCTCCAAGACTATCAAAATACTTAATATTAGTAAGATTACTTAATCGTAAGTTTTCATTAATGGTGTCTCAAATCTGGCAAGTAAATCATTATTAGGCGATTTTTGACGTGACACGTATACTAAAGTTATAGATCGGTAATCATAAAGTTTGTTTCTTGAGCAAAAATTGAAGAAGCTGAAAATAGGAACGGTTTAAGTTTTATGTTTAATCAAAAGTTATTTTTTATTTTGTTGTTTTAGGAAATTGGTGTTTATTTAATTTGCAGTTAAGTAAGTACAAATGAATTTAAAAAAAATGAGTTGCCGTTTAGTGTAAGGGGATTAAATTCATATCAAAATTATTATTAATACGCAGGTTAATTAAGCATATTAAATGAATGTGTGGTCACGTCAAGAATCGGTGTGTAACATAATGTGGAATACAGAACGTGGCTCGGCCTACCTGTGGGTAGGGCGGCGGCGGCGGCTGCGGCTGGCGCAGCGTGCCGGGGTAGGGCGGCGGCGGCGGCGCCCGGGCCTGCGTCGCCGGCCCCGCCTGTGCCGGCTGCGGGACCTGCCCCCCTGCCACTGTTGCTGTGGGGAAATTCGCATTTCACTACTGCGTTTAGTATAACTTTCAAATTTTCGCAGCAGTGCATTTCGGTAACGTTCCGATGATGTTGTGAATTGTAGACTTAATATGGACGCAATTGGGTAGTATCCACCACCATCAGTTAACATGCTTTTTATGAACTGTTAAAACGCGACTCTCCCCTAGATTTTGTATGGCAATAGCACGCTGTGACGTCACTACGTGGCCTACTCTATTGACTAACTATTTATTGATTTTAAAGTAAGTAAAAATCTAATTTTTTCATGGGTAAAATAAAGTGCTTTTTTTAGAGAAGTTGTGACTTGAAATTATTGGTTAGTGGTGTCAACTACCCAATTGAAACTCTAATTTGGTGTTTTTATTATGAAAATACGCGTGAATTGAAAATACGCATCAGTTTTTTGTGTCATCTAAACATAAATTAATTAGTGTTATGATATCTCAATGTATTTAATCGTAACACAGTCCACGGAGCGTGCCAATTGTTGAAGTATTATGTCCGCTAGGCCAGACGCACACTGACCGGCGTAGGGCAGGTGCGCGAGCGCGACGGAGCGGTCAGCGCGCACGACGCCCACGGAGCCGTCCGCCGCGACCAGCCGCGTGCCGGCCGCGATGCTGCGGCCCGCCGCGAACGCCGCGTTCACCTGCGCCGTCATCGCGCTCACGATGCTGGCCGCGCTGGCGGGGATGCCGGGCCCCACAGGACTCGGTCCGCCCGCGTTTCCGCCCTATAAATTGTGAAGTCACACTTAGTAACGCTGCACACTTGAGTTCCCGTACCTTCGCCTGCTTTCATATACATATTTGAGGACGACGAGTATTACTAGTGATTTAGAAGTCATCATTATGATAACAATGCATGTTTTTTGTGATGATTTGCGTATATCTTCTGTTGGAGATCCTAAATAAATAAATAAATAAATAAACAAACTTGCCCAAAACTATTGACATCAAAACGGGTACTGAAAAGTAGTAGTGTAATATGTAGTAGTGAAGTCTATACTTAACAAAATGTTTGTATTGTGTGTCCATACCTGAGCGTAGTGCATGTGTTGCGCCGCAGTGAACTGCACTTGCGGCCGCTGTACCACTTGCTGGCTCATCACCTGCTGACCAGGTTGGAACTGTTGCGGACGCTGTTGCTATAACACAAAACAATTCGCTAAAAACACTAAACTAAACATAATATATTCACGTAGGTTTCTAAGAGTTTTGGTAGCCAGACACTTGATAAACAATAAAATTCAGGTGCTAAACAAAGATGTAATAACGAATGTAGAAAAATACTTAACCAAGCCAAAGGTTATATATATATTTTAAATATTATTGCAATATTCTTTTTGATTTAGACCAAATTATTAACAGTACTAGCTTGGCCTCGATTTCGTTTACGTCAAAGTTTAAATATTATCATCCCATGGGAACTGTAAATATTTCCGTGATAAAAAGTAGCCTATAAATCTATCCCTGAGCCAAATTTCATCCAGATCCGTTCAGTCGTTCCAGCGTGGTTAAGTAACAAACTTCTATCCAATCGTTTGTATTTTGATTAGTACTTAGATTTTCAATAACAATAAAAATCAGACGGAAATAGAGCTGTTTTCTTTTACCCGTATTAGTACCTGGTGATGTAACTGTAGCCGTTGCGGCGCGTTCGTGAACATCTGCGTGAACACCGGCCGCTGAGGCTTGTCCTCGTTCTCTAGCTTCACTTCCGACTTGATGGCTTGCATTGCGTTCTGATTAGAAGATATAAGATATAAAGGAAACGCGATGAATATTTCAAATTCTATGTATGCAACGATTAGATTAAAAAAAAAAAAGAAATTGCACTATTTTTGCTAATTTAATTAATTTGTTTTAGGGACTTGATCTCCCAGGGTTGCGGAATTCGTTCGAAAGAGTTACTGTGGCCCTAGAACGCAAAGAGCATTAGGATGTGATACGAATGTGATTTAGTCAGTAAGAGTCTGCCACTCCCTCCAGAGCGGAAGAAGTCGAAGACGATTCGCCATGCATAAAAAAGGGACTTGATTTTGTTTCCTCTTAGCCTTATGTAAACAAAATTTTACTTTTATAAACTCTAATGCAAATAATATCACTATAATCATGCTTGTATACTTAGCTTAGTAAATAAAGAATACAATATAAAAATAAAAAATAAAAACAAAAAATAAAAAATGGTCAATTACATAAATACTAGCCTGTAGCGCCATCTGCTGGTTCGGGGTGATGACTCTCTGCACAGAGTCGCTGTACATCTGCTGCGGCGCAGGAGTCGCCGGCGCTTCCAGCTTTACCTCCGTCTTTATATCTTCCATCTCGGATTTGACTTCCGCTTTAGATTCTATGTTTTTAACAGCCTTTTGTAGGTCACTGTACATTTTATTATCTCGTGCCTGTTCGTGTTCATCCCTGGGAAAAAAAGAATAGATTGATATAGTTAACAAATTAAATTAAATTAATTTAGTTGAATTCTTAATGGTTCTCTTACTAGTCAACTAACTAGACAAATGGTCACACCGACAATACAAAAAGAATGCGAATGATACATTTGTAGTGATCACATTTCACATATGTGTGTGTTCAAACTATATGTCCAGCCAGTAACATCTTACTACTGATCATTTACCATAATTATGATCACAATGAAAAAAAAAACAATATCATGTCCCAGCCCGCATAACACGGCTTTAAACAGACTAAATTGAACCTTATCACTATTACTTAAAGACTTATTTTAACCTTGCACTGTACGCAAAAGCTTACATCGTAAAGCAAACTTACTCCGGTTCTCTCTTAGCATGTCTCTCAGGCATGCCATCGTCAGCCAACTCCAGTCCATCCAGAATGTGCTCTGCATCATTGAGCGCAGCAAGCTCTGGGTCCGCGTACTCGAGGATATTGAACTGTTCGCCTATTTCTGCTGTTAACGTTTCGAACAACTCTTCGTCGTCCTCGCCGCCTAGTCCCGTTAGGATGTCACCCACCTAAGCAAAGAATTATGGACGGTTTAGATACGGATTTAATGCAATATCAATATTTTCATGATTTTAAAAGATAATGTTGGAGCATGCCTAACTTGAGTGGCAAATGGTTTGCAAATGCAAACCAAATGGTTGGCAAATGGTTATTGCAATCATACACTTGCAACACAACTATACATTTTACATTTTTTTTAATGTACAGTGAGCAACAACAGTAGATTTAACATTTCAGATTTTTAACTCCATATTATTGAGTACAATATCAAAGGAAATACGACATGCATCTAAAATATAGAATGATGAATGAATATGATCTCTTAGGTATTGCCTAAAATAGTAAATATCAGTGAATTGTGTTATTTCGTGTCTATTTAAATTATATGTACAAGTAAAATTGTTAATAGACTTTTGTTGCTCACCATACATATTTCAGTTTCCAATGACAAGTACCTAAATAATAAGTTTCGAGTCTTAAAAAAAGAAAGAAATGAAAAGTAAATTATGATATAACATACCTCTCCAATGTTAGAGCCATCTTGTTCAAGTTTATCCATGTCTCCCATATCCATTTCATCCGTACCTTGTTCTTGATTCGATTCTTGTTTATGTTCATTACTCGGAGCTACAAAAAATATCTACGTTAGATAATCGTTAACTACAAGTCGAACTTCCTTATTAAAACATTAAAATGTAGGTAATTCAGTATTCAAATCAATGCCAATATAGCTTAACATAAAGTTACGGGCAAAGACTTCAAATGATATAAACTACCAAATACTGTACTCCACATATAAAACAAGTTGATAATGTCTTAAGTCAACTTGCAGAACGTTTATGGAGATTTGGGGAACAAATAAATTTATTCAGCTCCATTCAGCTTTTGTGCATAGAAAACACTATTCTAGCACGGAGACGCGAACGTTTTTTTTTTTAAAGATTTTAAATCATCAAATAACTTCCCCCGCCCTGGGCAGGGCGGGAGGGGGTGTCAGACTTTTACTGACTAAAACCCATCTATGTTCTTTCATGTGCCTTTTGCGTCCCGGGGGGCGGTATCTCTTTCGAACAACCCGCAGCCCCGGCAGACATCGGTCCTTAGTGGCCCCTCTGAAAACGCGAACGCTTGCGTTTAGCTTTCCGCGTCTGAACGGATGCGATACAAAACTGATGTTTTCTATAGACAAAAGCAGAATAAGTGTATTTAGTACCTAAAAACGCAAAGAAAAATGTTTCTCATGACATTGTAATAATTACCATTATTCTGTGCGACATTTTGTTTCTGTTCAACCATCTGTGGCGCACCAGGATTCTGAACCGATTGTTGTTGAAGTTGGCTGTTGTCTGCTGACACTAAACGCTGTTGCATGATCACTGGAACAATTTAACCAAGTTGTAAAAGTAGCTCGTGAAGTACAGTACAGTACGGTCGACGTATCTTGGTGGTCTTGTAGTTAGCCGATTAGCTGCACAGTAGATAATTTTGTTCCTAAAAGATCCATTGCGCAGCCAAACAGCTTACTTCAGGGCTGCCAAGATACGCCGTACTGTATATAACGAAAGTAACAAAGAAAGTCACCGTGTGATACGGTCCAAAGTATGCAACAACGTACGCGCACGTGCGTACGAACGTGCGTGTGTGTGTGTCTGTAACTGTGTTAGTGGTATGGCACTGTAGGTGCTCTGCCTGTTTGAATTATAATCAACCTTATTTTAGTAGTTAAATCTATACAGTTTAAATTTAGAACAAATACTATTCGAAAATAGAAGAATCGAAACTTGAGCGTCAATCTGTAGGATTGACTAGCGGTTATGGTTTAACCTCAGTAGAAAAGAGACTTCAAGTGAAAGATCCAAACCTTCACAGTACTTACAGTGGTGGTCAGGTCGGTTAGCGTGCATGAGAGGCGCCCGCGCACGCAGCGTGACGGGCAGCGGCTGACGGAACGGCTGGCCGTCTCCTACGCCGGTTGACGGTGATCCCTCATTATGTTCTATGGTAAACACATTCAGTTTTATAGTAATATATTATACAGTATATTTCTGCAAAATTAAATTGTAAGATGTAGCTGTAACGGTTTATATTGCTTAACCTTTATTTATCGCAAACAAAAAGCTATTTTCACTAAAACTATTTCATCAAGTAATATGTTTATTACAGTTTGGCTTTATACAGTAACAGTTTTTATTTTGGCATTTTTCCACCAAGGAAAATTATTATAAAGGAAATATAGTAAAACAACAATGAAAATAACTCACGTCCCGGCCACATCTTCTCCGGATGTCTCTGCAGTAGATCTCTAAGCTGCCTATTGATATCTTCATTGTTGCCGTAGTGCAGCGGGAAGCGTTGCGCGGGGAAGGCACTGCGCGGGGCCTCGGCGGAGGGCGCGGGCGAGGCGGGCGGGGCCCCCGGCATGGGCGGCGCCCCCGGCAGGGGCCCGCCCGCCGTCGGGCCCGGCGGGGAGCTGCCGTCCGGCGTACGTAACCGCTGCATGGCTGCTTTCGGGTCGAATTTACGTGTCGGTTAGTGCGTGACATACATCAAACGGTATCACCTTTTTTTATAAAGAGCAAAAAGCTCTACCTATCTTTATATGCAAACGTCAACAGAATTAATATTATTGGAAAAAGATTATGTTTATTTCCAGTAAAGAAAACACAATCTAGGCCTACTCGCTATCTGGTCATCATTGGCCAAATAATAATCTGGCGGAAGATTTCTATTAGCACTTTTAAAAGGACAATTTCCGAACACTTTTTATTGTCATTTAGCCGAAACAGCGCCAAATAACATCAATATGGTTGAAAATGCAATGCCACTGCATAGTGGAAGGTACCTTGCATCCTCTGGTCATGTATGATCTGTTGCTGCTGCTGCGTCTGCTGCTGGCGCTGCTGCTGCAGGTGCTTCCACTGGCGCTCCTGCTCGGCCTCCCGCGCGCTTCGCTGTTGATTGCACGCCCGCTCTTGCTCCTACGTCACACGGCAGATGTTAACACGACACCACTTGTAAGTACACGGCAGTCAATTGTCATTGTATATGGACAAAATCATTGAACGGACGTAATGGAAGTTTAAACGCCCGAGATATTTAGAAACAAGCTTATTTTCACATAAAAATATCTGATCTGAAAATTGTCTTTTTAGAAGAAATCTATTTCAAAAAGAAATTTCGCAGAACAGGACGCACAACGTTGTTCGGAGTGCGAACAAGACGCATAGCAGCGAAATTGTTTATGACATAAATTCAGCTTAAGACAAATTTCGGAGCGGATATGTTTACGCGTTCTGCACATAGAGCGTCTTTCAGTGCGATAAGTTTATTATATATTTGAAACAACGCACGCAGTCCAAATCCACATGAAACGCATCATCCAATTCCTTCTGCATGGCACCATCGCGCCAGACTGCGCTCGGTGCGTGAAGCTCCTAAGAGATAATACTAAATATTAATTTTAAATATTGTAATATTAAGTCGCCGCACCACTAAGTATTAGATTAATTGCAACCTATACAATGACAATCAGTTCCGTGTACTTGTTGTCCATTATTTTAACATGCTGTAGCTACGCAGGCAATTTTATATTAACTCTAATTTACATTGTTTGAGAGATGAAGTTAATGTTTTAAAATATGATTATTTTATTTTATTTACATTACTAGAATATTGTTTTGGGTATTTTCAGAACTACTGCTATTAATTTTATACAAATCAGAATATTCTATTTTAGGCTCATCATATTAGCTCGTAAACTTATATGGCTCAACATGGGCCTCTTTATAATTGCTACAATAAATACTTGTGACATAACTTATCACTTAATACAAGTAAACACTACTTGTAATATAATTGTTTTTTTTTTATTATTATCTATTCACTTTTCTTTTAAAATATGTCTATTACAGGGGCGTAGCTACCGCCGTATTTGCCGTATCAATTATACGGGGCCCCCGGGCCACGGGGGCCCCCACTCAGACATCTCACTATTGTCCATAGAGGCAGAAACTTAAGAAAAACTAAAATCATCATCAGCCATAAATGATTTAATAAATCAGTTTGCCGAAAAAAAGGCAAGGAGAGGGAATATTTAAAATTCGATTTTTATTTGTAAAACGGGTAAATTATGTGATAAATAAATATTTCTTCTCACAATATTTTTTTTCTTTTGTGAAAAATCTTTACCTCCATATAAGGGCCTCCAAAAAAATTTTTATACGGGGCCCCGACAAGGCACGCTACGCCACTGGTCTATTAGTATGTAATGCTTCAAATTTACGAATATCCATGCTCATGTGTTAATAAAAATAATTCCGAACTATGAGATGCATAGTTAGTATACATTAAGTTTAAATAATAGATAATAATTATGTAACTTTAATGAGTAGGTACTATCACAACCCTGTAAACTTAATAGATACTAATTTATAATCCCATAATGATATGTTACGTCATGTTAATATTTTTACTATACACAATACCAAAAATAAAATACTGATACCTAATAATAACTATGATTTGTACATAATTTATGAAAACAGCTCTATCTGTAAAATAAAACCTAATCCTAATAGATTAATTGCATAGTATAGAGTTGGGTAGATAAACAACTTAACATCTATACCTGTAAACTTACAAACTACATCACAAAGCTTTGTACAGAGCGAAACGACGCAAATAAACTGTGAACTACATCGAACTGTGTTAGAATTGTTAGCACACCACAACCAGCCACCAACAGCGTCCAATGTTAAAGCCAACACTACCAAGGCAAAGCGAAAATAATAAAATCAACATTACGGAAACAGGGGACACGAGTCCGGGAGGCTTTCGGGAATCGATGGGAAGGTAATGGTCTCGTATAAAAAAAAAAGCTTAAAGAAAATTAACAAAATAATCACACAGCGTCCAACGCCATTAAACAGCCAAGATTATTGTTGGGTGATGACAAGAATTTTAATAAAATCGGAGGAAGTGCTCAGGATCGCGTGGTGCGACGTCGCGCGATCACCCAACAAATCGAAACGTATCTCGCATATACACGCCACACGATGTGTTCGTGTCTCATGTCAAGTTGTGAGTAGTGTGGGCGAGGGTGTCTCTAATACTGTTTATTCTGCTCTCGCAAATATATTTTAAAGAATTTGTGAGGGTGAGAGTAAATCGTGACGTGTGACTGTTCGTGTGAGCGGTGTTCGTGTGAGTGTGGTGTATATGCGAGCGTCGCGTGTCGCGGTACCGTGTGTCGCGCGAGCCGCGGCAGCGTGCGCATGATCTCGGAGGGAGTGAGCACGCGGATGTGGGCGTCGGCCTCCAGGAGCCCGCCCGCCGTCACCGTGACGTTGGGCGCGCGCACCCCGCCCCCCGCCGCCGCCACAGCTGCGCCCGCGGCCGGAGCGCCGGGCGCCGGCGCCTGGGCCGGCGCGCTGGGAGCCGGCGCCGGGCTGGGCGCGCTGGCCGGCGCCGCGCCGCCGTCCGTCTCGCTGGCGCCGCTACTCGAGCTCTGTCGCGCCCCACTCACTTCTTAGTAACAATTCGAGCGTCCCGGGCGAGATCTCGTGGTCGCACGCTTCCGTCGAGTCGCTCCCGGGGGTTAAGTGGCCCATTAGACCTCGTCGGTTGACGCGTCAGTAAGCGCAATAGATTGGTAGGGTAAGTTGATATGTCGGAAGGAATTCGGTTGTGTATCTGGCTACGCGGTGGGTACAGAAATCTTTAACCTACCCTCATGTGTGAAGTGAGAATGATATTGAGGTGTACTAGCAACGGTAAACAATGAAAGTTGATGGAGGCCCTGAACCGGACGACGTGGCAAATATTATAATGTGTTTTATTAATGCGTGCACGGTAACATCCTGGCTCGTACGAAACTATAATATATGAATGAATAAAACAGTGCTAATCGACCCCATATGCAACTATGTATATCCCATACAAAACATGATAGAATACAAGTAATAATGTAAGTACTAGCACTAAAAGAATTAACTATTCAGAATGTAGAGACCACAAAAGTAACTAGCCCAAATTCGTTAACACAAGGTATTTGCCCAAAAGGAGTGATGGCCGAACTATAGTGGCGAGTACTGTAGATCCTCTCACTTCATTGTTCAACTGCTGAAGCCTTTACAAATTGACATAGTTTACACAAAACAAAACTAATGGTGTGCAACGTGTATCCTACAGCTGCAGTATGTACACTTGTGCTAGCGTTGAGACAGGCGACAGAATCTACAGCAGCCGTGGTATTAACAACAGGTAACACTTCCTAGGCCGACCGTGAGTGACACAACCACAATATATCGGACAGTTCACTAGACAATTATACTAGAACAAAGATACGTTTTTCAACGCATAGTGAAATACTTAAGGCTACGAGTAGGGCGATACTGAACGATGGTTCAGAATGGCCTTTCTGGTAGCCTGAAGTGTGAATGACACACAGTATAAACACGGTGGTAAGTGAGTTGGGTTAGCACACACCACATCTAGCGACACACAAGCCTACATACCTGTTGTGCCTTCTTCATGCGGATGGCGCTGCGGTTGTCGCGGGCGCGCTGTAAGTATGGCGCTTTTTGGTCGGACGGTAAGGCGCGCCATTTCTTCAGTATTTGCTTGCAGCGGTCCACCCAGTTGGGGAACTCTGTTTTCCATTCCGGATGGTTTGTGTTGGCGTATAGGACGGCTGATATTGTCGCCGCTGAACCTAGACCTATGGGGTGCGTGGTTTAATGTTACAGATCTAATGACGCTATTTACAGTTAGGCAATTTATTTCGGCGAACATTGATGGATCAATGGTCTGATTGTAAGTGTAATACATACAGCGAAATTGTTTTTTTCTATAAAACCTTATATTAAAGTAAATCAAAGTTGTGATACAATGTTTCTAAACATTGTTTCCTACAACAACAGCAACTCAAAACAATTTTATTTATTATAAATTTTAACATATTGCCAGAAACACTTCGAATCTCCATGTAAAACAAATACATGTTGCTGAAACAATGTTGCGCAACTTTGTTTCTCAACAACTTTAAGTCTTCATCAATACAGTTTGCTACTTTGAAATAAAGTAAATCTTCTGTAGTACGTAAAAAGGCGTGAGTTTATATATGTTTGTATGTATGTACGTACTCTCGTCGGCCCGCATCTTGTCTGCGCTGCGCTGATTGTAAGATGGCGGCGGCGCCTGCGCGGTGTCGGGCCACGCCGTGCTGCCGCTGCCGCTTTCGGAGAACAGCGGACTCATAGCACTGTTACTGCTGTTACATTAAAAAAAAAACAGAATGTGTAATATGTTAATTGGAAGTAATAATATAAGTGCATACAGGGATAACTGTTGACAGTCGTTACTGTTAGTCGGAAGCCAGAAAGTCTGACAACCAGTCTTACCAAGAGTATCGTATTACCCATTACTGGGTTGTGGAGGTCTGATAGGCAGTCGCTCCATGTAAAATACTGATATTCAGCTGCATCCGGTTCGACTGGAAGCCGACCCCAACATAGTTGGGAAAAGGCTAGGCAGATGATGATGACAGGGATAACTGTTGGTTGGTTTTCCATTTCATTTTAAAGCCATTTAAGAGCCTCCTGCGAATTGGCTTCGGCTCCTCGTACGCCTTTCAAAGGTACGGGACCCTAGGGCCCCGAGATACGTAAAAAAAAGTTATCATAGTATACGAGCCAAAATCTTTTTTTTAAATAATAGTTGAGACCTTCTTCGTTCTTCAAACTTCGTTTCGTAACTCCAATTGTATGTTTTAATTAATTAATAAGGAACTTGCTATGGCTGCAATATAGACTGGTTAACCGATAATGGAACCAGTTAGACAGATTAACTATCCACGTTCACTATAGCAAAAACCTCACTAAAATAGAAGGCTTTCATAATAAAGTCTAGGCGTGTAAGATAACACTAATAACACGATTATGATCCATCACTAACCTGCTGCCACCGAACTCAGGATAAGGCGATGTATATTCCATGGGGCTCTGCAGCTGCTGCCGTTGTTGCGAGTACGGCGTGCTTGCCATCGAGTTCACATACGACACCGACGACTCTTGCGATTCCTAGAATTAACAAATAATATAGAAAAATTTACGTAATCTCAAAATTGCAGTCTGAA
This sequence comes from Caradrina clavipalpis, assembly GCA_932526535.1. Classification (NCBI taxonomy): domain Eukaryota; kingdom Metazoa; phylum Arthropoda; class Insecta; order Lepidoptera; family Noctuidae; genus Caradrina; species Caradrina clavipalpis. The sequence continues at coordinate 3,915,417 of OW052096.1, forward strand.
GGAGTCTTCCATGCTTCAGAAACCAACTAGCAATAATTTGAATTAAAAGAAGAAAAAAAAACATTAGTCATTAAAAAAAGACACTAGGCTGTCCAAAACTTGTAAAGACAGGCTATAATTTAAAAAAAAGTTGGAACTAGTTTTTGCCCACAGCCCTGCACATTGATTTGGATGATATACTGACAAAGAAACAGTTGCGATTATGTGATCAACCACTGACCTGACCAGTCTTATGGCATTTGGATGAAGGGTATAAAAAGAACAAGGTGCAAACAAATACCTTTTTCGTAATAAAGGTCAAAATGTATGCACCAGCTGATTAATTTTTAAACGACGTAAAATTTTAATACTATGGCTCCATAATAATATTCTGAATCCTATATCCAAATTAAAAATTCGCATCACAAACCTGCGAGTCATCAGTGAGCACACCCTTGAATATTTCATCGACATCGTTGCTGTCCATGTCAGGTAGTCCGTCGCGCACCATTGCGTCCAGGTTCACGCCGAGTAACGACAGGTCGTCTTTAGGAGATATCGTTGATGCTTGCGACGAACCACCCGTTTCTGTAAGAAGGGGGGGGTATTAAAGAGGTGTAAACGAAATGTTAAACAAAAGTAGGTATCTCAATCGATATTATTTATTGTTATGGCGGCCATCAAGTGTCTTCCTATAAGGGTTTAAAAGATACAGACCTGCCCTTATTGTTTTCAAAGTATGTAACTAAAAATGCAATTTTGCAGTTAACACATACCATCACGCCTGTCTTCCCCGAAGGGTTAGGCAGAGGCGTACCATTTTTCATCCACAGTCGGTATGTTTTAGGTCCCATGTAATAGTGGGCGAGGCTATTGCCATGAACCGGACAGAAATCCTAGCTTTCGAGCTACTACTGAGAATTGCATAGAAAACCCAATAACACCGCTCGACCTGGAAAATCGAAACCTAAGACCTCTAGTGTAGCAGTCGCAGGACCACTAGGCTAACGAGGCAGTTACCTTTTTGTATGGTACTATGAAAATACTCACCACTACTAATCGTCTCCGTCTTAGTACTATGCACGGTAGGTATGCTCTCAGTAGCGACCGTAGGTGGTTGTTCGGCCTCCGCCGGCTGCGGGCCCAGTATAGCATTCTTCAACGCCGTGGAGTCTTCAGTATGCTTCAGCTGTCCATCGTCTATCTCCATCTTTATCTTCACTGTACCGTCTAAGTTTGAGGAAGAGTCGTCCTTCTCGTCTTTTGGTTTTAGGGAGTTTAGGATGTCTACTTCGTCCTGTATGGAGGAATTTATAATTATTTAATAATTTAATATTGAATCAAAAGCTTATACTAACTTCAACTCTTCTTTAAGGGTTTTGTAGAAGAAACACCACAATATTGCAATAACACGTAGGTACTACGAAAGACTATAAAATGCTGGAGTTTGCTTAAGGAATTTCAAGCTTATACTCAAAGTAGAAAATGTAGAAGTACCACAAAATAAAACGGCAACTACAGATGCTTAGGTTCTGATAAAGTGGCCATAGCCATAGCAGCTTTACATCTTGGGTGTAAATGAGTATCAACGAATAATCGACCATAAAATCATTACAAAACAGTTGAATTTACTATATTCCTTCACATAACTCTCACAGCTATCAGTTTTACGTACCGTGTTGAGTGATATAGTGACAGTAGAGTCGTGATCGTTGAAGGTGGTTAACGCGGCGAGTACGTCTTCACCATCGCTGTCGGAGTTGTCCAGCTCCCACTTGAAGTCGCGCAGTTCACGGTACCCTTCCGGTGTGGCGGGGCGAAGAGAACCACCTGGGCTCTCTGCAGGGTTCGCTAGGAGAGAAAACCGAGATAAGGACTCTATTCTGTACGAAGTAAGGTCTAATTTAGTCTAGAGACTATTTGGCCGCGAATTTATTTTCGTAGTTACGCTCCATAGTTGTGATAAAGCGACTGAAATGATAATTTATAATATGAAGGACTTTGGAAATGATTTATAGGATTTTTTAGTGGTTAGGGCAACATTGAAGCGCTCGTATAGGTAGCTCATTGGGGCTTTAGTGCTGCCCAAAAATGTAGCAAAGACAAAGTATAGGCACGTTTCGCTTCATTACATTTATAAAATCCGGCAGAATGTCATCTCAATATAAATAGTTTGAAATTACCAAAGAATGTCGTAGAAAAAAACAAAAGCAGCATTGTACACTTACCAGTTGACGTGACTGCAGCTTTGGTCGGCTCCAGTAGATCCTTGCCAAAGAATGCTTCTTGCATGTATGAAGGGAATTGCTCCATTAGCTTAGAGCGCGGTTTTCGACGAGGCTTGCGTTTGTTGCTTGGCGATTCTGAATAAAAAATCAGTATTATCACATCTATCTATACTATATAAACTCCTATTTCTCCTCACTACATAATCATGATTTATATGTTTTCGAAATAGCGCCATTAGTACTTTGAGTATTTTTTAAACTTTCAAATTCAAAGTGAAATCATTTATTTCAATTAGACGATTAAAAGGCACTTTTGAGCGTCGCAAAATTAAAAATATTGAATCTAGTTGCCCACCCCAATGGGAGTTTCGTATGGAGAAGAATGGGTAAAAATTTACATACTCTTTTAAAAAACGTATGACAGTAAATTTAAAAACGGAAGCTCCGTGTCAAAACTGGCTTCAAAACTCAAAATTCAAAGCATTTATTTCAATTAGACCATTTACAAGCACTTTTGAATGTCAAGAAGTTACAGTTTAGAATTGAAGCTAGTTGCTCGTTCCAATACGTAGGTCTCTATGGAGAAGAACAAGCAAGAAACTCCATGGACACTCTTTTCTTTCAATTTAGTTTTTACAAAATCTTGGTTACAATATTCTTGTTGCTTCTATATGTGAAAACAATGAAAATAAAAAAAGTTACAAAATTATAATAAAGATGTAAGCCATGGCAGTTAAGAGGTGACCAATCCCAACTGACAGCACCCGTTCACGAGCATGACGCGTGCATCAGCACCATTTAGCTCAACCATACTTGATTGAGCTTGGTTGGCTTGGTTTGGTTTGATACTTGAGTTACTAACAAAACATATTTCATTGATATCTCACCTCCAGAAGCCTGAGTTCCATCGCCCTCCTTCTCTTCGTCGGCCTGTGCCTTAGCCGTCGTCTGCCTCTGTCTAACGACAAACCCGCCAATGCCGAGTTTGTTCAAGTTTCTCTGTCTCTTTCTCCGTAATACTGTGAGTCCTGAATCTGTGGTGTATATAGTGAAGCCTTCGGGAGGCGGCCCGTCGTTCGCGACGTTCCATAGTATGCCCTCTTTAAAATTTGTGTTTGGTACACCTGTTTGATCAAATTTTGTTGATTAAGCTACGTTTTCACCGGTTTGATTCAGAAATGTTTTGTTATTTGCTAGGTTTGTTGTGTAGAAGTTAAAGAAACTATTCGAGTTGTAGTTTAACTGACTTGGCAAGTAATTTTTACTTCAAAGAACTGTCACTGTCACTTTTACTGCGTGTGCGGTTTTTTTTTTGAGCGAATCACATCTTTCATTTTCACCACCGCATTAATGAATTTCGTTCGATTATACGGTGAAAACGTTGCTTAATTGCTCGTTCAAGAACACAGTATGACGCAATGATATATCAGTTTGTATAATTTTTAACAAGGCTTTTCTATTTTAGTAATGTTTACTTGCAAATATTTAAAAACATTTATTTAATTTCATTCTCTTAAAGACCCATTTTCAAGTTGGATTCTCTTTAATATTTGTTCATAATAGTAGTCGTACGTCTTGAACTCACCAGGCTCTTCCTTAACTTCGGCCGTGCTGTCTGGCTTGGAGTCGTCGCCCATCTCGACGTCAGCATTCTGAACCACTGTTTCAATAGATGCCATTATTTCTAATCCACAATGCCAGCGTCGAACATACAAAAACTCATGTTAGATACACATCTTACATGTACTAATTAAATATTAAATAAAAAATTACATATACATATAGCAATCATAAAATATTAAGCATAGATAGATGTGATAATAGAAAGGAGGAAACATTTAGCAAAACTATTCCTCAGTTTATGTATAAAGCAGAATACTGGCTGGCATTGGGTTAGAGCATAGAGGTTTTATAATAATAAGCATATTATAATAAATGTGTACCAAAATAAAAGAAACGACCTAAAAACCATGCAAAGCTGACAGGACAAGACGAACAACACGGATGCGTAATCACCTGCTTCTTTCTCGGTGTTGTCGTTCTTGAAGCGCCTCTTGCGGCGCGTGTGCGTGATGCCCATCTCGGCCTCCAGCTGCTTCATGTGGTGTGCGCCGCGCTGCGACAGGCACACGTCGTCCACGTAGTACTCGCCCGCCAGCCCCAGCGACTGCGGCGTGGGGCGGGGCGCGGGCCGGGCCGCGCTGGGCGCCGCCCCCGCGCTGGGGGCGGTCCCCGCCTCGATGGCGCGCGCCAGGTGCGGGGGCGGGAGCTCGCGCCCGCGACACAGTACGCATTTGTATCTAAAGTTGGAAAAGAACCATATTTTTTTCTGTTGCCTTCTTCATCATCATCGTATAAGATGTAGGACGTCCACTGCTGGACAGAGGCTTCCCCAATAGATTTGACGAACCAAAAACGACTGGTTGGACACGGCCTGCATCCAATGTTTTGTTTGTCTTCTTAAGTCTTTATTAAACTTAAGTAAATACTATGAACTATGAAGGCGTCAATTACCTATAACCGGGTTAATAGGATAACTTATTTAAATAAAAATACATAAAACACTCACCCAGCACGACAACACACTTCGGCGTCACTTTCGCTGCGTATAGAGTCACAGGACGCGTGCAGCCAGCGCCGGCAACCCTCGCACTGGATGATGAGCTCGCCGTCCGAGTAGGGCTCCGAGCACACGCAGCACATCACCAGCGACGCGCAAGGAGCACATTCTTCAGTAAAAAAATCACAAAATTAAAACGCTCTTATTTATCCAACAAACATTAAGGCGCGAAATTCACGGCGGGGCGGGCCGGGCCAATCAATTTGACCGCGACCGATAGTGCAAAGGGAATCCTATACTAGCAACACACACAAAGGCGCAAAAAGACCGCGCAGCCGGTGCGGGCGGGGACTGGTATATCTGTGAGGTATATTCGCGGTGAGGGCAGCCGCGGGCATCGACGATCAGACGCGGGCTTTATTGCTTCGCGGTCAAAATGACTGCCCCGCCCCGACAATGATGTAATGGTACACCATTGAAGTTCATCTACGTTGAAGTTCCATATACAGTAATCTTATTTCAATGGAGAAATCGCTATTGAATTTTGCCGAGTGGCGTAAACTTTTGAACGCTTCAGCTTGTGAGAGCTTACCGGTGTAGTTGTCGCACCAGGCGAGCGTGTGGCGCGTGCCGCACACGCGACAGCGGCGGCAGCGCTCGCAGCGCCAGGGCCCGCGCGGCACGTCGGCGAGCGGCGGGCGCGCGCAGTACGTGTGCCACGTGGTGTCGCAGTCGTCGCACAGCAGCAGCAGCGTCTCGTCGCCGCGCGCGCCGCAGCCCTCGCACACCGTGCAGTCCAGGCAGCGCCAGCCTTGCGTCACTATCACCTGCGATACCTGCAAACAACATAATAACATAACACACTTATCCCCATCGGCGGCGGCGAACTGTCGCGTCCGGCCCTGGTGCAAGCCATGGTCCGGAGCGAGAGGGAGTGAGATGCGACAGCGGGACAGGAGAGACGCAGAACCTCGTCCCAGCAGCCGCCGCGGGAGACGCTCTGGGTGTCGGGAACCGCGAGACGACTCCCGGCCACCCTGTAGACGCGGGTCTGTGGACGTTGAGCAATGGGTGGCTCACCGTCCGTACGTTAACAACGACAGACCGTGTCGACGGCGCGTTCAATTTCCACGCGCGCCTCAAAGAGATATCAGCAAACAGTTGGAGGTGCCACTCAGGGCCGATGCCTGCCGGGGCTGCGAGTTGTTCGAAAGAGATACCGCGCCCCCGGAACGCAAAGGGCACAAAAAGGAACATGAATGGGTTTTAGTCAGTAAAAGTCTGACATTCCCTCCGGCCCCGCCCAAGGCGGGGGAAGTCATAAGATGATTTCCCACCAGTAAAAAAAAAAACACAGTTATCCACCACTTTTGTTTCGTCGCGCTACATAAGCAGTACATGTAGGAACAACAATGCAGCAATTGGGTAGTAGACACGCATCATCATCTGCCTAGCCTTTTCCCAACTATGTTGGGGTCGGCTTCCAGTCAACCCGGATGCAGCTGAATATCAGTATTTTACATGGAGCGACTGCCTATCAGACCTCCACAACCCAGTAATGGGTAATACCATACTCTTGGTAAGACACGATTAAACAATAATTCTAAGACACAACTTCTCTAAAAAAAGTTTATTTTACTCCTGGACAAACGATTAATTTTTAAATAACTATAAAATTAGATTTTTAGTTGCTTTGGAATCAATAAATAGTGAATTGAGATGACAAAAAAGTGACGTCATAGTTTAGTATTGTCATACAAAATCTGTGGGGGAATCGCGTTTTGACAGCTCGTAAAAAGTATGTCAATTGATTAGTGGTGTCATCTACCCAATTACACCAGTTTCAAATCTGCTCATCAATCACTCACCTTAATATTAACACAATAAGGGTGATACGTCTGTCCGCACTGCGCGCACGCAATAAGGCACCCTTCGGAATCGGTTCCGATAGCGCCGCACATTACGCACAGATCTTGCGTTAGGACGAACTTGTCTTTACTTGAACATAACACTAGTTTATTCTCCACACCTAAAATAAATAAAAAAACAAGATTAGTAAATCCTGGCTACTAGGAAAAAAGTGCCGATAATGTGTTAACATCGTCTCTGATCTCTACCTACCCTAAATCATTATTTAAACCTTGTAGTATCTTATTTGCGACCGAAAGCTAGATAGTGTTTGTACTAATGTAAAATCCTACTTAAAAATACATTATCAAATAATGCAAATGTGTGAAACAGACACCAATTTTGTGCTCTTGTATTTCACATTTCTTAACGCCTCTGGGTGTGTGGGTTCGTTTAGAACTTACTGCCCACACGTTAAAGGAAAGAAAGAGCACCGCCTCTGAAAACTGTTACATGAATAACATTTATGTACTTTTAAAGTGTTTATAAGTCCTCACCTGGATCATCTTCTGGTGCTTTATTATCAGGCGCCTGTGGTCTCTGCAACCCTAATCCTGGTACTCCAAAAACTCCTCTCATCTTTGGTTTAGATCCTCTCTTCCTCCCAAAGTCCAGGACTGATCGCTGTCGCTTCTGGAAGCCTAGTTTGCCAGCCGGAGGGAACCCGCCCTTTAGCTTGTATCCACCTATCTTTTTCTTCGCCACTTTCGCTGACACCGTGAAAGGCTTCCCCTTACCTAGACCAACATCAGGCTAGAAGAAAGAAAAGACAAATCTTGTTGACTGAGGGACCTTGATTGATTATAGCATTTATAGGATATTGTTACCTTTGAGCCCCAAGGTCGTGATTGTACAGGTTAATTTATGGCCCATTCTGACTTTTGAGCCCAAAGAATTACAGAAAAGATAGAAGATAGGTATGGTTCAGTAATAATATCATAAAAACCTAAAGACCAAACTGTAATTAAGTTCAAAATTCAGTCGTAATATTTTCTCAGTGACAAACAATGTCAAAAACATTTCTTTAGGAAAATTAGAGGTGTATTTGACTGATTGAGACTAGATAACTAGTCTCAATCAGTCAAATACACCTCTAATTTCCTGATTGACACACAAAGACTGTACCATCCAGATGGTAGCTATTCATCTAGGTCTTCTATCTTTGAATGACTGAATGCTTTTAAAGCAAAGGCAACAGAAAAACATTGAAACAATTACCTTAGCTTCTATAGCAAGAGGATCCTGCTCTTGCTGTGAATTCTCATCACCGAACGACGAGTCTTGAGATGTCGACGCAACTGTATCTTCGTCGAAAGCTGTTAAAAGACACAAAAATCAGGATATTCTCCTACAGTTTCTTATAATTTTATAGTATACATCTTAGAAATCACAAGCGTATGTAATGAGACTTTTACGTCATTGACATTAGGTTTAAATTCCAATGATTTATGAAATGAAATGTGAAATTCGACTACTTTAAGGGTTATTAGTTACTCACATCCAGATTTGGAGCCAGTCAGCTGCATCTGCGCCTTACATATTGGACAGCTGTACTCATATGATGGATTCTGCTCTTTTTTCTGTCTGTACTGCTGAGGTTCCGCGTCTGGGTCGCACATTCCATGCACGTATCTATACAGAAGTTTGGAGTTCAACATTACGAAAGCATTCAAAAACATGTTAAAAACAAATGCTTATTTTATTCCCTTGCCGAGGCCTCGCATGCGGGAAGCGAGTTTATTGAAAACAAACTTTTATGATTCTGTAGTACTGACACTTTTTTTCAAAATATTGGTCAATCAGACATTATTGCCTGACTGACAGGCTATGTGCAGTGTTTGTACTCGTAAGCGCCCGCGCCTCGCGCGCCCGCGCCCCGCGCGCCCGCACTCCACCCCCACCGTTCTAAGAGCGACGCGATCACGCGACGCTTACGTCTTTAGTAATAAACCAGTGGTCACGATACACGGTCGTTTCATTGCTAGCCAAGTACCTACGCTAACTATTACGTATATACATATATAACACTATGCCTGATTCCAATGCCAATTGCAATAAAGGAGCTTTTGTTTCGAATTTCTCTGAGGAGAAGCCGGCTGGAATCAAGTTATCGCCACAGGCACAGATTAAATAAGTACAGATACTTCACTCAGTAGAAAATTTCCAATACCTACTGCTATAATAGCCTACTCCGTCGCGTCAACTCGCGTCAGCAACCACTGCAAACTAAAATGTGCCTTAGTGCTCAAGCGTACAGTTGTGATCGCTTCGCACCGCGCGATCCCACAACAATCGTAGGGCCGCCTTTTCGATAAAATTAAATTAACATAACTTTTTATGTCTATGTTATTGAGAACTGTGAATATGTTCTGACTTATATGTGGCAGTTTAAAATTGTATCGTAAATGTTTATAAAATATTTTTTTTATAAATTGGTGCTGACTGAGCAATACCTCTAGATAAAACATAATTATTCCTTCTTTTACTTGATTTGCACCCATCTACAACACATAAGGCACCAGACGGCATCGTAGGTAATGAATGAAACTATTAAAATTGAACAACGTGCGTGATGCGCTTGCGAAAACCGCACTGAATTTGGTTCGCAAACGGCCCGAGACCGCTCGGCCGGGCGGTAGGCAATTATAGCGCGCAAGTACATAGAGTGACGGAGGCCTGCCACAGGTACGGTCAGCAACAAAAGTCGATAAACAATGTTACTTTTACATATCATTTAAAAAGACACGAAATAATACAATTCATTCAAAGTCAAAGTCAAAGATTTATTTGCATTGCTATTCAGAATTTTACGTAATACCTAAGAGTTCTGTTTATCTTAATTTTAGATCTTTTCCGTATTTTCTTTCATATTGTGCTCAATAATAAGGATTCAAAATTCTGAAACGTTAAATACTTTGTTGCTGACTGTATATGCTTTAATGTTAACTACAGTGTAACCATAAGATAACCAAAGTAAATGTGATCACTGACCTCTTACAAAGTATACATCGTATCATATCTCTGTACGCAGCGGCGCGGTACGCTCTGCGGCACAGCGGGCAGCACGATCCCTTGTTCCGTTGTTGATAGCACGAGTCGCACACTGTGTAGTGAGCGTGCCAGCGAGATGACGGACCCGCGCCTGGCGATCGCGACCCGCAGTCGGAGCAGACGCGACAACACTGCGTGAAATAAGGAAATATTATTATGATCCTAGTTTGCCTTAATGATATCATCAGCCATGCCGCTATTCTATCTTCAAATCGAAGGGGCAAGTCAGGGCCGATGCCTGACGGAGCTGCGGGTTGCTCGAGAGATACCGCGTCCCCGGAACGTCAAGGGCACACGAAGGAACATGGATGAGTTTTAGTCAGTAATTGTCTGGCACTCCTTCCCGCCCCGCCCCTGCAGTGGCATTCTATACGGTAATTCCACCGTCACTTCGACGCTCACTTCGCACTTCAAAGTGTCAAATAAATCAATGTCATTTGAATTTGACTGAATATTTGATGTCATTGAATAGCGACTTGAGATGTGAGTTCATGATGTCTGAATTTTACAGAATCACCATACAGGTCGGGAGAAGTTATTTGACGACATTCATCCGAAAAAAAAAATGCTGCTATTCTATGGAATCTCCATTTGAGAAACTAGATGGTTCTACAACAATCATTTGTAAAATGAAGGTACAGTGATATTGAAGTACTCACCTTACATTTCCATCCATACTTAGGCACGGTGGCCATGACAGGCCTAAGGCAGGTGGCGTGGTAGACCTTGTCGCAGTGCTCGCAGGTGACAGCGCGCGCGTCGTGCCCGACCGGCACGAGCCCCGTCGCGCCCGCCTCGCCGCGACACACCTGACACGTGCGGCACGAGCGACACGACCAACCCGACCGGACGCCTGTGCAGATGCACCAACAGATAAGTTGCAGGATGGAAGTTAGAACACAAAGTCAATTTTTTTTTTTTAATTACACCAATAAGAGGCACTTTTGAAAGTCATTTACAAAAACAAAAGAATATTAATTCTGACTAAATCTTCTTTGACTCTTAAGTATTTATCTTGTCTTTATTATTTTGCACTTGAATGTACGAGTAGGTATGTTAATCATGTATGTGTGTCTGTAAAAATGCTAAGTAGAAGTAAGAGCAAGAAAATAAGTCCAATTGCAGAGAGACACTATTAAGTATTCCTAGTGCTCGAATGACTGATGCAAACTTAATAAGTTCATACAGGTGGCCAGAACTTTAAAAAGCCCCTCTCTTCATCCTAATCGCAACCTCCTATTTGGAACAAGACATCCCAATGTTAGAATTGTACACAAGTACATACCTGGTAACTGCGCGAGTCCGACACACGTCCCGTGGTAGTGCGCGCCGCAAGTGACGCACGTCATCAAGTTAGCGATATCGCCGATAGTTCTACACGTCCTACAGTCTATGTCTGCAGTACCTGCCCAACATATTTACCTTTATGAATGAATGGCGGTTTTTCGCAGGGTTTTAATTTATTAAATTGCTCAATTAATCAACTTACAAATAAGAGGCACTTGATAAAGATGGTCCTTGCAAAAGGAGGATTTGGTTTGGAAATCCATAAATCCTGCAGAAGCAAGTACACATGGCAGATGAAAATATTTGCTGCACGTCATCTGTAACAAAACGTAATATGAACACTCATGAAAATGATAGGTATTCTTTTCTTTTTATATAAAATAGATTGCTTTAGAAAATGGGTTCTTTTAACACTAAAAATAATTATAACTCACTTTGCAAGGTATGCTTGCACCATATCTGCTACAAAAGGCACATTTCCTCGACAGAGCGGCTGTCACGATCCCTTTGACTCTCGCTTCTTCCAACTGGTCCTTATCCTCATCAGCATTCGAGGCTACCAACACCTGATCCTGATACGGGGGGCTGAACTCAAGGCAACTCCGGTGTATGTACAGGGCACCTGATGATACCACCGCTGCTAACTCCAAAATATCTGCATAGCCAATGATGGACAATTCATCTGTGTGCTCCATGTTGTATAGAGGTGTCCTGTGAGAGAATAAACAAATTAAATCAATCAACAATGAAGTGCAGTGAAGTATGTCATTCATATAGAAGTCTATTCCAGTAACGGGGACAGATTGTTAAGTGATTCATATCATTGCCTATGTCCTAATTTGTACCATCATTGAACTTTATTTGCTACGTAATAATATACATAAATATGTATTTCAAAGTGCCATAGAAACAGAAGAAAGCTGTTCTAACTTACTTGCACTTGTTGAAAGCTTTCTGGCGCCTACTCAAAGGCAGTGCGAGAGGATGTTGATTGGGGTCCACAAGTTCCGGGGGCGGGGACACTAGGCCCGGTGTAACCGGGGTGCTAGGGGTACTGGAGGGCGTGGTCGCCGTGGGTGTGGCCGCGCCAGAGTTGGATATCGCGGGGGTGCTGACGCCGTCTGCTTCACCGAGCTTGCACCCTATCTGCCGCATCTCACCCTGCCCTAACTGACTACGCTCACTTAAGTTGCAGAGGCCGCATACTTTTCCTGGCCTGTACACACAATAATAATATTTATTACAGTGTCTTAGTGCTAAGATCATCTAGTTCATATTAAATTTTATTGAAACAAAATATTATCAATAATTAACTTGGATTTAACATACCATTTCTCGGGCATATAAGGTGGTTCTTCAGGGATGGGTGGAATTGAGAAATCATCATCATCCATCATATCTTCGAGGGAATCATCCCGACTCCCCCGGTGCCTCTTAGCGCCCCTTAGAGAACCCGCATTCCCTCCTCTATATCTATTAAAAAAGTTTTCAAGTGTATATTTAAAAAGTCATTAACATGATTTGGTGAAACACGAAAATAGACTACAAATATTGAAACCAGATTATAGACCAAAACCCAATATTTAAAAAATAATATATTATAGATGTCCACTATACTTTATGACTAATTCTCATTTACCTTCTAACTATCTTGCCCTCTCGAACCAACTTGGGGCCTTCCTTCCTCGGCCTACCTGGCCCCCTTCGGCCTGACGTGAAGAATGGCCTTGTATAGGTCTGATGGTGGAAAAATGCAGGTTGGGACACACCACCATGGGGAGACGCTGGTTCCTCGCCCCGCGGGGATGATGCACATGATGTTGGTGTCGATCCAGGTCCTGTGTAGAAATCTACAATATTTTTTCTGTATTATTTCCCATCTATTATACACTTTCACTTGTTTTGATTAATCTTATAATCAATACCTAATTAGTTTACCCATAGTGTATAATCTATTGTACACCAGTAATATTACATAAATTTACATTGTTATTTGTATGTAACTAAAAAAAATAGGTACACAAACAAATAATTCCTGCCACATTTTTACCATTAAATAATTTAGGCATATTAAATCTTACCAGTTTAATAAACTCAATTTGATAGCTGCTAAGGGTTTCTGACTTACAGAAAAAAGAACAAGGAAGGACTAAGCTCCACAAAGCAGAGTGCCATGTTATACACATTTTTTTTATTGTTTATGTCCTGGGTACGAGTCGTAGCACTTTATACAAATAAATTAATAATGATTAAGCTCTTCGTACCTGACGACGGCGGGGCTTCGCCTTCCTCTTCGGATCCATCGTCAGCTAACAAATCAACGTCCAAAACTGTATCGTCCTGTACGTCCATCTAAAATTTGTAAACAGTATTACAGACGCGATACACTCCACTTCAAGTAAACATCTCGCGGTAGTTATGATGAAATTATTTACAACTAGCATCAAATCGAAGTAATGAGACCGCCATAATGAACGAGAACGACAGTCGACAAGTGTTATCCAAAGTAAACTTCGAAACTTACCGCAACACGCTGCGATGGACTCAAAACTTGTCAAATTTAGGAAATAAAACTTAAAGACGGTAATAAAATCATTTTACTATTTAAAATTACATTGAAAACACAAAAACAGAAAAATTACACGACTCGCGAAACGCGAACGAAACGAACGAAGCGCATAATAGTGATGTCCGGTCACCAACCAAACCGAGTATTCGACTATGATTCTAGAGGTATGAAGGTATCGATTAAATTCAAAAATCGATACCCAACGTAGTAGTTTCGATTGTTTTTTCCTCTGTGTGAAATAAGTTTGTTTTTATTAACTTTTGACACTTTTCTAGTTTGTTTTTTGTCTACATAGTCTGAAAACATTTTGAAAATATTGATTTTGTAAAATGGAACGTTGAGCAAACTTGATTGATTTGCTTACGTGTTTGCATTTTCATTGGTTTACATGATTATTTAATTTCAATTTTAAGAGATAAGATAGGTACTATGTATGGATGTGTGTGTTGGGTCACATAACAAAACACACTTTTACACGAACACATCTATACTGTGTGGGTGCAACACGGTGCACACAAAAACATACTGTCAGTAGCGGTCAGCAGAGTTCATTTTATTAGACAGTTGGTTGGTTAAACTTGGTAAAGTCCATTGGCTTTTTGGTGGGCTCGTGGTGTCTCTGTCTGTTTACGATACGTGTCAGATAAGTCATAAAAACTTAACACTACGATTACTACGGTATTAATTTAAAATTAAAAACCATGAAATTTAACCTGATATCAGTAATACTTGTGTTTACATTAAGCATTTCATGTGAATCTTCACTGTTCGAAAGCGATTCTTGTTATTCATTTGGAAGCGGCAATGTTTTTCCCGGCGGCGCAAGAAAGATTGATCATAAATTACAATTTACTAAGGCGATGAGTAAGTTATTTGACTAAACAATAAATCAGGATAAACTTATAATTAGTTATAGTGATTAAACACTGCTAAACTTTTCGTTGTTTTCTCACAATTTCCAGTCTCAAAACCGGCACCGGAATGGGAAGCCACTGCAGTTGTTAATGGAGAAATTACTCAACTTTCACTATCAAGCTACAAAGGGAAATACTTAGTGTTCTTTTTCTACCCATTGGATTTGTAAGTAAACACAACTATGTTAAATTACTACCTGTGTAAAAAACCGCCCAGAAGGCGACGCTTTGTCCACAATTTCAATCTATATAACCAAACCGAAGTGTTTATTTTCATAAAAATTAGTCAAAATAATACCTAATAAAAATTATGTTATACTTACAAACTTTGTGATACCATACACTAATCTTCATCTACATGCTGTACTAATCATTTTTAACCTAATATCTAAAATAGAACCCGAACTATCTATAATATATTTTGTAAAAAGATATTTGTAAAACCATTTAATTTTTATTCCAGCACCTTTGTTTGCCCTACAGAAATATTGGCATTTTCTGAAAGGGTGGAAGAATTTAGGAAGATAAACACAGAAGTGGTAGCTTGCTCGGTTGACTCTCATTTTACACATCTTGCCTGGATAAATACCCCACGCAAAGAAGGAGGCTTAGGAAAAATTAAAATTCCACTATTGAGTGATTTGACTCACTCCATTGCCAAAGACTATGGTGTTTATCTAGAAGATGTTGGCCATACCTTGAGAGGATTATTTATTATTGATGACAAAGGTATTTTGAGGCAGATCACAATGAATGATTTGCCTGTTGGACGATCGGTTGATGAAACTTTAAGGCTAGTGCAAGCATTCCAATATACAGATCAACATGGCGAAGTATGCCCCGCTGGCTGGAAACCAGGGCAAGATACGGTGCGTATCAAACAAATAAATTGATAATTATAGATAAGATTTCAATTTATATTTTTTAATCTATGCTTTTAAGTGTTTTTGTTAGATAAGCTTTTAATTTTTAATATTTTATCACTTACAGATAATACCGAACCCAGATGAAAAGAAGAAATATTTTGAAAAAGTGGCAAGAAATTAATAGCATTTTGGTAGAATAAACTGGAGCATAATAAATTAACACATTATTATCACAAATTCAGTTAATATTTGAGAATAAGGAAAGGTACTTATAGTTAAGATGATTTTACTTTATTATAGCATTTAATTTGTGATAGGCTAATCAACTCAAAAAAATTGTAAACATGTGTTTGACAACACATCCAATCGTTAACATAATGCTTGTGAATACTTTTGTTGCCACTCTTATTACTGATTCCATTATCAAAATAATATGTTATGTATGCTTCAGCCTAATTCTCTTTTACCCAAAACAAAATGTGGAATAGATACAGTAAAATATACTTAAATACTTATTATAGAAACATAAATACTCTTATACAAATTGCTGTGTGAATTTAATCAATTTTTATTGAAATTAATCATCAGTGTTATATTTAACACGCTCCATTAAGTTAAAGTTGTACAGAATTAGTGACAGTTAATAAAAAAAATATATTTGATATGAAACATCACAATAACATTACCAATATAATTATAAACATCACTGTTAAAAGACTGAATAATGTGAAATTAAAAATGACTTTGTTTAGAATGTTAAATAAGTACGGAAGATTATTTTTGTAAAACTTAATAAAATCAATTTCTTAATAAATTCATTAAAAACATAATTTGATATTTTTTTTACACTTATTTCTTATTGTAATTAATTTAATAGACTAGATTCTGTATTTGTCATACTAACTAACCCATATCAATAGAATCTCTGGGTAAGTTTAAACATTGAACATAAAATACCGAAGAAGTCCATTTTTTTTATTTTTATCCAGTTACTTATGTAAACTGAAACTGTTCAACCAATAACGTAAACTATTTAAAAAAATAGATATCTGAGCAGGCACCATACATACAACTGTCATTATAGTGATTGATTATGCCTATTAAAAATGCTCTAAGGATGCCTACTAAACTATATAGATAAGTAC
Organism: Caradrina clavipalpis; assembly: GCA_932526535.1. Taxonomy (NCBI): domain Eukaryota; kingdom Metazoa; phylum Arthropoda; class Insecta; order Lepidoptera; family Noctuidae; genus Caradrina; species Caradrina clavipalpis. The sequence goes on from OW052096.1 coordinate 3,931,924, forward strand.
TTAGTTTAGTATAAATTATAGGCACGCAGTTTATGTTTACCAACAAGAACTAATTTAATATATTTTCGAATCGGCACCATTAATGTTAAGAATAATTATTGACATTATTTAAAAAAAAAAGGACCTTTGACTGATTTTTGACTGCCTCGGTAGCTTAGTGGTCCTAAGCGCGACTGCTACGCTAGAGGTCTTGGGTTTGCTTCCCAGGTCGGGCAAAAAGTGTTATTGGGTTTTTCTATGAAATTCTCAGTAGCAGCTCGGAGGTTGGATTTGTGCCCGGTTAATGGCAATAGGCTCGCCCCCTATTACATAGGACCTAAAAACGTACCGGCGAACTGTGGGTGTACATTGGTAAACCTCTGCCTAACCCTTCGGGGAATAAAGGCGTAATGGTATGTTTTTACAAAAAAATATCGTAAGTAGAGTATTTGAATTAGAAAAAAAAACGCTAGCGAGTTACGGGCCGCTCTCATCTACCCACATGATCGAGAATCGGGCCGATTCTCGGTCGCGGGGGTAGACCCTGAATCGCGTACCTAGTCAAGAAATGCGCCAAACAACGGCTGCGTACCTAACTACCTACCTACTATTTAAACTTACCTACCGCATTCTAGTAAACAAAACCGCTCCACGGTTTAACGGCCAATTATTTTTACTATCATATAAAATTGTTTTAATTGTACCTACTCTATAAACTGTGTTCTACACATTATCTATATGTACCTACTAACAGTTTTTTTCACCCACTCGGTTAGGTCCGCGCTTATGCCGTTCCAAGCAGTATAAGTTCCATGCGAACATGAACCTTAACTATTATGTAGAAGTCTGAATTTTCTTTTGCTAAAGAAAATTGTAAATGCGCTCCGTTGCGGCCCGGTTGGTGGAAATCGTACATGTCTTAAGTTACTGCTCCGGAGTGCTCCACTCTCGAGTCATAGTATAAAGAGGGGAAGTAAGTTATCTTCATACAAACGCACCGCGCGCGGCTTGTATGTGTGCGTCATAGTATCTACGCGTCGCCGCACGCACACTTAACAAAATCTCAACCCGTTTCTCAGTGCGCCAGCCGGGGCTAACACCGCATGAGATTCGCGCGTCACGGCTTTTCGGTACCGCTTAATGAATGAAAAATGTGTGATAATCGCAGGAGAACGTATTGCTGTGTGTTTGGGTGTCCGACAAAGTGCGGACAGTCGCGGTCACACCGTGCACCGCCTCGCCGGTTTATTTTATCCCTTTTTTTGAAAATAATACCTACTGCTCTGAATCTTGAATACATTCTGTATTTGTTAGGAAAACCATTGTTGAACTTTATTGACTAATGATCACTGAATTAGCTATACAGAGATGTGTTACCCATGGCCACCCGTAGGCACTTAAGCGTGTAACCTTGAACGAGTAACGGAGGCCTGGCAGTACCTACTATCAGTAACCTACCGTTTACTCGTGGTCATTACCGCTCCACGCCGCCCGCGCCCGTGACAACCCTGAGACAGTAGGCAATTATATCGCGGATTGGCCCGGAGATAGCCTACTTCCCTTCTTTATACTATGCTCGAGTGTCATAGCGGGTTAAACTAGAGGCCTTTACTATTACCTCATGAACTCCTACCTATTATATCCAAAAGATTTTTTCCAATTCACGTGCACGACTAATACCTACCACAGCGTCTGCGGGCCACCGGCGAAACTTGTTTTGGGAGAAGCATTTTTAGACTTCGTGTTTCGTGTCTTTGTGGCTTCAATTTTTTTATGAACGTTTTCATCTGATATTTATAATTATAGTAAAACCACTTTGTTTATACCTAATGATAAAACTCATGCTGTTTCCGACAAAGATTCCATACATGATCGTTTTATAAATTATCTTGGTGTTTATTTTTTATAACATTCGGGATCGGGAACAACACATGTACAAAATAAAACATTATTTTTGATTAAATGATTATATTAGAAGATCAAAATACAAAGTAGGTATCTATTGACTAAAGACACACACGGACACACACTACTAAATAATAAGATTGACTAGTGTAGTAACAGCAGCATATTTTACTACATAGGCAGTCAGCTACGCAACCAAAGTATAAGTAATAGATAATTCTTCGTACAGAGCGTTAACTTCCCATCTGTCAAAATAAGTGTACATTGGTATGATTGATATAATGAATAGATAGACGCGCAAGTCTCGTCTCTAATTCTAATTTTGATTTTAATTTTAACAGATCTTGAATTTCCATTAATACATACGTAGGAATCGGGAAGGTCAAAAAGTTCGCGGAATAGAGAGGAAGAGGCGACCAATTAAAAAAATTAATTTACTTTTCTTTAAGCCTGCCAGTTTTGTAAATAAATAATAATCCGAAGGGGCCAAATCTGGACTGAGTAGGGTAGCCATCGTAAAGGTATTAACAGACGTTCGAATATGGTGCGCTCCGCACCGGCGAACTTGGTGTGCTCCGGACCACATTCGAGGGTATGTGCAGCGGTCCGCCGCACATTCACCGTCAATAATAATAATAATGTGCGGCGGACCGCTGCACATACCCTCGAATGTGGTCCGGAGCACACCAAGTTCGCGGTGCGGAGCGCACCATATTCGAACGTCTGTTAATACCTTATCATGGCTCTTGTGAACGGATGCATTGTCCTACAAAAGGAGCACACTTCACGTCTATTAATTTTTCCAATGTGGCGTAGTATTTTCCAGCAATTAGCTATTGACACAGTTTTTTTTACAATCGGTCAAAAAATAAAATAAAAAACTAGCCATGCTGCAATGTCCATAGAATTTATGTAGTAATTCTGTATTTTATCAGTGAAGACCTGTAATTGGCTGTCAGTTTAGTTTACTGCTAAAAAAACTCTATTCCGCGAACTTTTAGACCCACACTGATAATACGGTGCGTACCTACTTACACTACCTACTCCTACATCACGCACACACAGCTCGCTATTAAGGTGAAGATGGTTCACTTTCTACGACATGAGTGTCGACTGGTTCTTCTTTTTTTTCTATTTCGGGTTCCCTATTTTTCTTTTTCGGCCTTTCCTTTTTCGGAGTAACAAATTTGGGTGTTCCTCTATTTCTCTCAAATTCGTTTATTATTCGGCTGACAGTCCTTCTTGAAACTCCAGTAGCTCGTGCAACACGCTCATGAACCCTTTCAAAATAGTCACTGTCGCATGCACCATTTAATAGTTCGACATTAATTAGTTCCGCTTCACAAAGAAAAAATTCATAGACACTAGAAACCATTCTGCGGGTTTCATCTTTTTTAAGTTTGCCTTGTTTTATCTTGGTCATCTTAGTTTTCAATTCCATCACAAAGTCGTTGGTTTCACAGCTCTGTATGTGATGCGCGAACAAACCCTAAGCCAAGTAAAATGCGATTGACTGTGTGTTTACAAAAGATTATTATAGTGAACGAGCGCGTTACACGATGTAAATGAGTATGTGGATTTAAGTACTGCCCGTCGAGCTACTAGCTAGTATTAATTGAGCTGTTAAGACGAGTAAACCTTTTACCGGTAAGCTATGTCACTGCTGTCGCAAAGTTATCGATTGAAAAAGTGTGAAAGTACTGAACAGTGTTGCCGACTTCCGCGGTCTGGATTACCCAAAAAACCTTGCTGAAAATCCCCAACTTTGGGGAAAATAAAATCGGTATTTTCTACAAGTTTTCAGCAAAGAAATAAAAGTACTGATCATATAAATCAAATATATTTATCACTTACGTATATATTTAAGTAATTAATGATTTTAACCAAGGTATTGGCTCTTCACTGCGCCAAATTTATTTTGTTACCATGTTATTTGACGGATCAAATTTTAGACTCCTTTCTTCATAATACCTTCTCTAGTGGCCATAAGTACTACCACAGTGTCATTGTTCAGGCGATTTCGGAACATCCCCGATAAACGATAAAGTTTGAATGTTGCCATAAAATAAACGCAAACCTTCTTGAATTAATTACTTTTAAGTTCAGTTCTAGAGTAAATATCTAAATTCTCCGCATTTTCCCCACATAAACGCTCTTCCCACAAATTACCCAATCCCCGCAGTTTGGGGAATTCTTCACAGATTGGCAGCGCTGATAGGATACTGAAATACTTGCTGAATAGTAAGTCATGGATGTGAGATGTGTGATACTGACGCTGACATAATAATAATTATGATGACATGATTGTGTAGTGCAATTTTTCAATATAGTACATACTATGAATTTTGATAAACTCTGAATTTTGACAAAAAGTAAGGACAATAAATTGGCGTTTATTTTAAAATATAATTATGAGACTTTTTAATAATAAAAACATTCAAGCCATAGCATTGGACCAATATTATTTAGGACTTGGAATATTTATTTCTCCGTTTCTTCCGATATCAGACGAAATTTCAATTTCTTTATTGCAATCTATAATGAGTGAAAATACTGCAAAATCAAATATATACCGTACTCTTTTTCTGTTTGTTCCGGCCCGGCTAATCTGCCGCACCGATTTTGACGGGGTTTTCACTAGCAGATAGCTTTTATTATATGAGTACCATAAGCTATTTTCTTTTAGGAAAGGAATTAAGATAATGTTAGGTTAACCGACATTCACGTGGAATAAAGGCGCGGGCATAAGCTAATATGTAAACACTTAATATGTTCCTATATTTTAACCCATATTAGTTATTATATTGAAAAACAGAAACGAAGTTAATTTACCAAAACTATACAAAATTCTACACTACCTACTTATTTTTCTCATCTTGATAAATTGGTAAAATATTAACAATCTTGAAACATCAAGTCCCTACGTAACTCGACAGATAGTATTTTTTTTCCAAATCTAGACATCGATTAAATCCTTGTTATTTATTGTTTTATGACATCACTACTTTTGACAAAGTTTGAAACAGCGCATTCAGTGTCAAATCAAAATGTCAATAAATATTAAATAGTAGTAGTCAGTCAAGAAATGAATCATTAATTCTAACTTGACCTTAACTTATTAATCATTAAGTAACGAAATCCATAAAACTGAAGACGTTACCTGACGTTACCTATCCTAAAATAACGCACTGACCGTTGTAAATATTACTAAAACATTAGCGTAAAGTTTATTAGGTACTGAAAACAAAGGCAAGTGAATCTAATTTCAATTTTATTTTAAAGAAGATCTAAGTGATTTGCTGATTACTTTATTTCATGTTTTAGACGGTGGGTGAAGGAATTTAAAGATAGCATGATGTTTTATTACTTTAATTCGCTAGTTTCTGTTCGGAATGCATTTACTAAAGCGAATATACGTACGTATCTGGGTAGAGATAAATATTATGACATGATTATCTCACTTTTCAATAACGCATGAATGCCTTTTGTTAGGTATTGATTTAGTATCCAGTGTTTTAATGAATAATGCTTTATTAAAAACGTTGCTCTCGTGCGAGTAGCACTAAACTTGCAGCTATAAAATCTTAAATTTAGTATTTTATGTTGCACAAGTCTTGTATAATGCAATAAATTCTGCACCCGGTCTATTTGTCGTCTCTGTGCATAGTATATAAATGTGCACAGGTAAGTTTAATAATTACAAGTAATTGTAGTGGCTTGTAGTGGCTTTGAGTATTGTACATAGTATATTTGTGTTATGTCATTATGTGGTTGTGTACTAATCCTATCTATAAAACAAAATGTAATATAAATAAGTATATTTTTGCACAGCTTGAATTAATTATACATTTAGTGTTAACTATTGTGCCAATCTGTGTGTTGAGGTCTTTTACACATTCAAAAGAAACAGTCTTTTTAATTCTCGAAAAAAAGAAAGATTTAGTACCTAACTAATGAAAGTATGACAAAGTCTCTAAGACCCACATTAAAAAATAATAATAAGTATTTTTGTAATATTTTCTCACATATAAATTCTACTTTAATATCATGTTTAAATTCAACTGCACTCTATCTCAGTGCCGAGTTTTACCTAGATCCCTTCAGCCATTTAAGTGTGAAAGAGTAGCAATCCATCTTCACAAACTTTCACATTCATAATATTAGTAGGACTAGGAACTTAGGAAGTATAGGATAGTATGATATAAATATAATTACAAAGTATGAAACATAGCAGTATTGGCACATTAGTTGAATTAATTTCATTATTTCCAGAAGCAACTTGTGTCATATTTTATTAATCAACAATTTATTACAGACCTACTATACACTTGTATAGTACACCCAGGTACAAATTCATATAGCAGCAGCAACCAAGATAGTACACATAGTAATATGGAAAGTCTTAACCGAGTACTGAGCTACGATGATATGTTGAAGGTGATCAATGAGCCACGCAAGGTAATCATTGATGTCCGCGAACCCGATGAGGTAGAGAGCACGGGGAAAATACCGTCCAGCATTAACATACCATGTAATTTATCTTTTTATTTTATTTTTATCAGCCATGTGTATAATCACAAATCTTTAAACTATTTTTGTAATACATCTAAAAACAGTATATTTATATCATTAGTATGTGTACCCATATATTTAAAAAAGAACGAATTAATCAAACTGTGCATTACTTTTTATGATTGCTTTGAAGTAGGTGTCACATTAGGTTCATTATTTTCAATGCAATGTTATCAATGCTTGCATTAACAATGTATAGCAACCCTTACTTGCTCTGATGACTTTCCAATTAGATTCTTAAGTAGGCACTTACACCTATCATTGTTACAGTATCATGCTTCAATGAGCTAAAGACCATGTCGAAAGAAGACTTCCAGCGCCAGTTTCAACGTGAAAAGCCAACAAGTGATGATGAGCTTATATTCTATTGCCGGTCTGGCAGGCGGTCTACTGAAGCCCTAGCAAAAGCACTGCAGATGGGTTACAAAAAGTATGTAGCATATAGATAATGTGTTTCTATAGTAGTTTTTTTTTTTTATAATTCTTCGATTTTTTTTAATATTTATAATTTCGAATTATAAAAAAAACACCTATAAAAATATGTGACCGACCTGTGCCCAGCAGTGGCAGGGCACAGGTCTCCCCCCATTTCCTACTATTCTATATCCCTATGCGCTACCTGTTAATAGCAATATTAAACTTCCTATTTTATTTTGATATGTATTCAACCATGATCTTTCATTAGAATAGATAAATTAAAAGCTCTGTGCTTTTCATTTATTTATTCGATGCTCACACATTTTGAGATATTTGGTTTTTTTTTTCAGCTCTAAAAATTATGTAGGAAGCTGGATGGAGTGGTCAAGCAAAAATAAATAGTAAGGTTTGCAAATGTGATTGTAGCAAAATAGGTGTTGGTAATAAAAATGGTGCTGTTTATATTTTCTATCTTTCATTTAATCCTATTGGATGGACATTGTTCGAAATCCTTTGAATATTAAAAACAAAAACTTCAAAACAATCAATCCTAACTGATATTATAGATGCAAAAGTAAGTTTATTTGTTTGTAACCTTTTCACGCCTAAAGCACTGAACCGATCATCCTGAAATTTTGTAAATATGTTGTCAGGTCAGGTCAAGAAGGGAACAACAATAACGTTCTTATGATAATTAGATGGCGTCATGTCTTTCGAATCATGATTGAATTTTAAATATAGCCGACATTTACGCGAACGAAGTCGCGAGCAAAAGTTAGTACCTACCTAAATAAATAATTTATGTGAACTAAATACAACCGCAGGCCATCTTATCACAATATTGCAATATTGGTTGAAGTTGAATGCACAGATAGTTTTGAAAACCACAGCAGTGATAGTGTAAACACAAAATTGATAACATAAATAGAATTCATTTATTTTTTAACACAGACAGATAATATACATAACATTATTTAAAATTCGATAGTAACAAAACTGTAAGCAAATTGGTAAAAACCATTACTAACATCATTAATAGATTGCTTCATTGGGTCTTGGTGGCCCATTCTGTCCAACTGCCAAGGTAGTTCTTTGCACTGGAATAAAACAGAAAAGGTTAATATCCCGTAAATGCGAAATTATGACATCTCTTATTGGAATTCCCCATAGAATCCTAACCCTTACCGAGAAGACAATGTGAGCCGAGCATGAGCAACTACTCTTAACATACACAAGATTATAAAAGACACCGCTAATAAATTGACACGCCTTTCAAAACGCTTAACATCACTTATTTGACAATTCAATTGACTAACTATTTATTTATTCTAAATAACCATGTATGATGTAGTTGTCTGCTGAATAGAAGTTGAATACATGTATTTAGTGATTTTGGTGAAAGTGGGTACTTTCACCAATATAACTACACATATTTAGGGCCAAACAAATTTAAAACATCATCCCTGTTGTTCCGGGGCTGCGGGTTGTTCGAAAGAGATACCGCGCCCCCGGAACACAAAGGGCACATGAAGGAACATAGATGGTTCTTAGTCAGTAAAAGTCTGACACTAAGGACGGGGCGGGTCATTTGATGATTTTACCATCTTTAAAAAAAAATAAAAAAAAAACCCTGTTGTTAGAAGACAACAGAAACAGAATGATAATTTAAGAGCGCGCATCCAGATAGTTGGCAACGTCGCAAACAGCTGTCAAATATTTCCCTGTTTTGATTAATTTGTCAATATTACTGTATGAAAATAAGAAATATGGCTTACTAATGCACTAGAATATTAATAATGAATTGCAATTAAAACACTGAATTTGATGTTGTACCCGTTTTAGGTGTAAAAAAGGCATTTGTAAAGTTTCCAAATACTTTTTTTACATCTAAAACTAAATATTCGGTGTTACGATATTAATTATTGCATTTCATAGTGAATATTCTAGTGCATTAGTAAGCCATATTTCTTATTTTCATACAGTAATATTGACAAATTAATCAAAACGGAAATATTTGACAGCTGTTTGCGACGTTGCCAACTTTCTGGATGCGCGCTCTTAAGCACATTTAGCGCTAAATATGTTTAGTGATTTTGGTGAAACATGGGCCTTAATAACTTACTTCTTGTATCCTAAGGTGATAGCATTTTGTTGTGCCTTACTGGACCTTTTACCGATCATACAATAAAATATAATCTCAGTATCTTCTGATGGCTTGGGTCTTTTGTAAGTCTCCTGAAACTCTTTTTCAGGCATTGTGCCCAGCACAGGTGAAACATTACCCACTGTAAATACAAAATTATTATTAATTATCTTTTTATTGTATAAATAAGTTCCTAATTAATAATAACACTGGCCTATTTTAGGACACGAGGTCTCTTCTTTTACAGATAAGGCACAAGCATTGATTGTCAAAATTGCTCAAAGTGGAATTTTTAATTCCAAACTTATATTGATGTCCAAGATCAACTTGGAAAGTACATATGAATTGAAAAGGGCAAAATTTGGGGAAGGCACTGTAGCTACTGGGCTATCACAACAAAGCTGCTAGTTAGGATTGAATAAAATGTATAATTCATAAAATTTGTGTAAGATTTTTTTTTTATTATTGATAGAAACATAAAATTATAACTTACATGGAATGTTAACACTGTTAGGAATCTTGCCATGCTCTTTGATTTCATCAGGTTCTCTAACATCAATTATTAGCGTACTGCTGTTTGCTGTTGCCTTTTTGACATAGTCATAGTCTACAGTGAACTCATCATGGTTTACTTGTACCGAATATGAACGCAGTGTAACTATTTTTGGTACATGTGAGAATGGTGTATACCTAAAAATACCTGACAATAAAGAAAAGCATTAGATTATTTTGAGTTCCACTATTTTATATTTATTTTGAATAGTTTTTAGGTATTATATTTAGACCAAGGTTGCTCAACTTTTTCAACAATTGGGTGAAACAGTCCATTTAGGAATTTTAAGTGGGCCTTTTAGGGTTCCTATTTTAGTTATTTTTGGAACTTGTACAAAATACCCAATGATATTATGAAATATAATGCAACACTGTCAGGATTTTTAAAACCTGACTATGCTATTGAAAATCATTCCACAGGCGATGGTTGAGCAGCCTTGCTCTAGAGCTAGACCATAGGTCTTCAACACATGGCCTGCAGCGGCTTAGTCTGCGGCCCGGCGACCTGGCATGCCTTCATTGCCAATTTTTATTTAGAACAGAAGATAATTTTGGCCCTTAACATCAACAATGTTGAAGACCTATTTAAACAAACCTGACTTGTTAAATTGTTAATATATATTATTTTTACTTTTCAAAGTTTATTGTTTGTTCTTCTAAAAAAGCTGCTGTTTGGAACAAGCAACTAGTTTCAACTTTCTTCCTTGACAATACAAAATTGCATGGTTTATTTTAAATACTTAAATGATAAATATTTGGGCTATGAGCTTATGCAAACTTTCATCAAATTCGTATCCAGTTACAATAAGTTACAAACATTATGTAATTTTAAGATTGTCTCGTGTCTGACAATCTTAAAATCACATAATGTATAAAACTAATAGAAGTTAATCCAGTGCTTTTGTACTTACAAGGTAAATTACACCGTCTGAAACAGCTTCCTATGTTTATACATCCCGCGGCCTTTACTGCCTGACAAGGCGTCGGAAAATACCGGATTGCCCGTGCAAACATGTTTTGTTAGCTATAGTACAAAAAAATTAAAACGATCAAAGAAAAATATTTAAAGTTTAGAACCACTGTTCTGGTTTATGTATCAACTTTTTGAGTGCGCTAAACAAAACTTAGATTTTTTTCTGATTTCTGAATTTTATACTTTTTGATTTGACAAGTGACAAACAGTCAATCAATCTGACAGTAGGGATGGGTTTAAAATTAATAACTATAAGCTGCTAAATTAACACTGCAATTTTTTATGTGTCAACCCCTGTTACATAAATAGGGTATTCTACTCTGTTTGGCAAAGTACTATAATATGTTCGTTTCATCGTTAAAAGACACCAAAAAAAATATTTCGGCGAAATAAACCCGCTTTCATGCCATAAAAATACTTCAAAATTTTAAATATATTTATTCCCGCGAAAACAGGCTTCTGCGCTGTCCGCCATGTTTATGACGTCATTTCGGCATGTAAACAAAGCTTGACGTTTAAAGTTTGTTGTAGGTACGAGTTGTTGTATCTACACAAAAAGTTTACATTCCATATTTATATTGTTGTTTTTTGAAAAAAAATATGAATTACACTCGCTATCGGTGGTGTGTAGTGTCTAGTTGTAAAAATACTAGTGTAAAATCCCCGGAAAAACTTTTTATCCAAGTGCCGGACGACCATAAAATGAGAAATGTTTGGTTGGAACTCGCTAAACGTGATCCTATGACATTGTCAACTAAAAGTAGATTATATATATGCGAAGATCATTTCAATGTAAGTACAACCAAGTCTTAATAAAAACATTTGAAAAACAAAACATAACCTATAACTTTCCGATATTTTTCTACAAATTAGCTGTTATTTCATTAAAAACAACATAATAAAGGTAATACTTACAAAGATGTTTTCACATTCCGGAATTCGGCAGAACAGAAATCTGTATTACATGCAAAGAACTTTGCAACCATCATCGTGTCGATTTTTGGTAAGTTCGTATTATCTGCTTTTACGAAACCGGCTTCCATTTCGTGTTTTAAATAGTATTTAGTTTCTTTTAATTTAGTATTTATCAACTGAATAATTTTGACGAAGAGCACTGACGAATCGAAAATATAAAGTTAAAGTTTACGACTGGGTTGACAGGTGACAGCAAATTATTATTGCCAATATGACGTCACAGCATGGCGGCTCGTGTTTTTAGTCACGTGATATACAGATTAAAAATATCAATTTTTAATTTTAATATTATAAATCAATCATGTACATCTATGACTCAAAATCAGTTTAACTATGTTTATTTTTACATAGAGTTCATTTTGTACCGATTTTTATATTTTTTTATTAACCACCGAGAGTACCCTATTCTGATATAGTTGTTAAAAGCAGTCAACTAAGCACTGACAATACTTTGTGATGCTGAATTATTGCTGACTTAAATAGTAAGTAAATAGTAATAGTAAATGGTTATAATTCTGAAAATACACAATTCTTACGCACGCGAATTATACTTTAATCAACATATAACTTATTACTAACTTGCAAATTGCAAAAAACGTAAGCAAATTTGAACTTCACGGGCTACCGTGGAGGTTCCACCTTAAAAGGTATGTCCAAGGTATTTAGAGCCGTATTTTTCGGGGTCTTTATCATAGAATGTTTCTGGTTATGTATGGCACCTCTATGCCCATTTCCTGCCTCAGGCGGAGTATATTATTATAACATGCTTAGCATGGTACTGCCTCAAAGCTTATCGACTCGCTTCCTTTCATTTTAAAGTTTCAAGGAGAGAGTGAGAATAATCGTCTATGTTTTTTATCGTGGCAATAAATGAAGATACACTTTGGTTTTGACACATGGTATCACTAAATTTGACAGCTGACCCCATCCATCAAATCAAAAGCTTTCAAGCTTGAAAATATTCTTAATTTTTCGTAATTAACATTATCTCCTTATAAGTTGTAAGTGTTTGTGTGTTAAATAATCAATTAAATGAAACTAATGCTATATTTTTTTCATAATGAGTATGATTTTTCAAGTCGAAACTCGACGCATCCTCAATACCTTGTGATTTTTATTGTGTTCTATTTCTACGCGGAACAGCAGTACCTATGACAGTATCAATAAACATGAGTGACTTATCTTATTTCCAGATGCTATAGGCATAACATACAGGAGTGAGCGAGTGTAGTTGGTCAGTCAGTGGTGTGAAATGGTTTCATGTTGAAATCGACCAAGTCATTACGTTAGCAATTATGGGGTCCATGCGACCGACTGGAAGGTTCCTATCATTCGCCAACAATATCCAGAGGACACAGAAGCAACCTGGTAAATGTGCATCTTTAATTTGTCAACAAACTTGATCACATACCTAAGTTATGAATCATACATACAATATGTCCTTGTTTGTATTTACTAGTATTTGCAAATACTATTACAAATTATGTATGTCAAAATCGTGTCATTCGTTGTCAATAGAATAAAACACTTTCAATATTTGTTTGGTGTTTATCTATGTGGTTTAAACTTACTTTAATAAGTAAGTATATTACATTTCCATTTTCATTTGAAAAAAACGTTTGAATACTACTATTAATTACCAAGTTGTCAATAAGAGAAGCTTAATCATTAATTGTGAATATATTGATTGATCCTGTCTTATGTTTACTTACTTTATTTCTTTGTGTAGTGCCGAGCGGGTTTCCACAAAGTCTTTCTGGTAGTGAGACAGATGTGTCCACATCAAATGAGAACCTGTCACGAGAAGAGCGTTACGTTGTGCGACACACAGCCAGGGTAGAGCCGCAGGGACAGGAGAACCAGGCTCAGTCCAACAACAATAATCGGAATTCACTCAAGGTACAGTAACACCCTTTCCTAGTAACCTACATAATAATAAAAGATAATCAAAAAACTGTTACCTTGAACAGTATGCTTGCTTTCTTATGGAGCTATTTGTTAAACTAATCAGCTGTCAAATCTCATAACAATGTCCGCCCTGAATTATGACTTGTGGTTATAATTTTGAACATCATGTGAGCAGCTGGTTATCAGAAGTTATCGCAACCCCTCGAATACAAATTTGTATTTTTTTTTTAAATAGGTATAGTTTTTGCGGCTTTACTTTTGTTTAGTGTGTGTAAAAAATTTGGGCCTACAAAACTTCTTTGTACACAATATTCTTAATTAATCTGTCATTAGGCGCTCAAACTATTAGGTACTGATAGGTTCAAACTAATACATTTACATCCTCCATCATCCCTTGTTTTATCTCCATTGGGGTTGAATTCATCAAAATCCTATTTAAGCGGACATCTTCATCGTAGTAGCTCCAATCTTTAATTTCAGTTCAATTAGTCGAAAATCTATTTATACAAACTTCATCCCTATTTTATCCCTTTAGGGGTGGAATTTATCAAAATCCTTTCTAATGTCTGAGGTCCCGTGTAATAGGGGGCGAGCCTATTGCAATTAACCAAAAATCCTAAGTGTGCGTCCACACTGAAAGCGCGGTGACTGGAGCCTAAGGCGGGCGCGGCGAGCGGGGGCGTGCGGTGGCCACAGTGAGGCGCGAGCTCTTGTAGCGGTTTGAAGTACATCAGGTGTGCAACACCTGATGTACGTGGACGTAACTATGGACGAGGATTTGCTGTTTTTACTAGACAGTCCGATCCTGAGATGGGAGGTGTTGAACACTAGAGATGGTGTGCACGAAATAAATAAAAACAGAGCAATAACTGGTGAATTTTTTAACTTATATGAAGAATTGAGCTTATACCCTACAAAATTCTTTGAGTATACTCGTATGCCCGTGTCAACTTTTGACTACATACTAAGTAAAATATCACCGAAAACCACCAAAGAAGATACTAACTTTCGCAAAGGTATTAGACCTGAGGAGAAATTATTCATAACTCTCTCATAAACAAATACAGACGCACATACGCCGAGCGACAAGACCGAAATGGTTTGTTACCCCCGCCGCCCGCGCATTGGATCGCTCGATGACTAGGCCCGTAGTGTGGCCAGAACGCGAAGACAGAAGCGTTTGAAACTTACGCGCGCTGTCTCGCTCAGTCCCGTCACACTAGGCTTCCGCCTTAGTCACTACAATATGGACGCAAAGGTGACTTTCATATGTTTGATACTTCGCGCCCGTCGTCGCAACCACGCCAGGCTCGCAGTGTGGACGCACACTAACTCCGAGCTGCCACTGCTGCTGTAACAAGTTCTTATTATATTGGTCTCTTAATTACAATTTTAGGACAGTGTAACGGGCAGCAACCGCAACTCTCTCAAAGACTCAGTGGGTGGAGGCAACAGTAACCGAAGCTCCCTGGATGTGTCCTCATCTTCATATAACACTCTCATCATACATAATCAGGACGACTCCTGGCCTCCAAGACCTACTCCTATCAGGTATGACCAATTCATATCTAGTATTAACATTAAGCTTATTGTAGTCATAAAAAATTATGGCTCCATTACACTAGGTTGTACGCGCGAATATGAATAAAGTTGAGTGTGTCCGTTTTGGGGTAATCTTGTCCGTATTCGTCCTTTCCGAATACATATGGATCTTACGACTTCCTGCTGGAGTCGATTTCATATAAACTTCTTAAAGTAGTTAGCTTGTATTCCAGTGTGATGACCAGTGTAATTAATGCATTGGATGCCCAATTTCAAGTAAAGTCCTGAATATGGGATAATGACCAAGTATAATTTCCCATATTTATGGGAAAATATTCCGAGTGGCAAATGTTTAAAGATTTATTCATAGGCTTGGTACAAGAAAGTAAGTCTCAAATATACAATATCCTAAACTTCTAATGTCTTCCAGAGAACACGAACGAACTAGTAGTGAAGTGAAACACCCAACCACACAGTCGTCGCCATACCACACACTGAAAAAGAGCGAAGGCATGAAGAAACCTAGTGGGATACCTGTACCCAAGATGCATAAGGAACAGAATGTCACCACCACTGCCAACTACATTGATATTGGAGGCCAGAGGATTTACACCAGTCCACCTGACCATGGTGTTCAGGTATTATATTCCTTTTTTAAAAGTATGTAATAGTTTTTGAACTAAAACTTCTTTATGCATGCTTGACTTGAGTAAGCTGTAAAATGCGTGACGAGAGCGTTACGAAAAGTGTGATCGGGCGAGGCGAACGGAAGGTGAGAGGGAGATATAAGTTAGTGGAGATAGAAAGAGAGAGAAAGTTGCGTTTCTTATAATATTACTGTAGGGGCAAGAGAAAGAAGTGCATTATTTTTTTTCTCTACTTCTCATAATCAGTTACTAGATGGAGTTAAAGAAGTTTTAATTCAGTCATGTTGTAATCATCTGATCACTGAAGCAACAGCTGTTTTGTCTATAAAACTTTATATACATACATAAAATGAAATGTTAACTTCTGGTCTGAACGAATGAAATAGTATTCAGGGTCCGATTGTATGATATGCTTAAGTTAGATTCCATACAAATTAATTATTTGTTTTTACGGTTTCAGTCTAATATAAAAAAAAACTGTCGCCTTTTTTTATTATTCACTTATTTAATATCCAACAGGAAATAACAGAAATCCCTGACGACTTTCTCAACCAATCATCAGTGTTGAAGCACCTAGCTAAGGAAGTAGCGCAGTCGCCCACCCCGCGCGGGCCCACCCCGCCCGCCTCGCCCCGCGCGCCCGCCCCGCCCCGCGACGACTCTAGGAAAGCCAAGGGGAAATGTTCTAAGGCTAAACTGAGCAAGGAGAAACTGAATCTGTCGAGGTCACAGCCTGATCTTACAAGGTGAGTTTAAAAATGGCCAGTAAAGTTGTAAAACAACTTTTTATAAAAATATTTATATGATTGAAATACAAGTTCTTAGTTCACAGGTCACGCCTGACTATATTTATTATTTATATTATCTGATTTTAATTCTGAATACCAATGAAATGGATGAATTAATCATGTTGTTATACAACAATGTTTTTTTCTTTTTTAACATGTTGATAGCAAATGATTTCATAGGTTTTAGTAGTATACAAATGTACCTACCATTTGTATGCACATGAAGAATACTCCGTTCATTTTAAGGTATGACCGACTAACATCCAAGACTACTATATCCCTTACTTTTTTTAAAAGTAAATATCGGCCTTTCTAATTTGAATGTCTGTTATTCGTACCCAGTGTTGGTATCCGCGCGGTGCCCGGCGGCTCAGAGTCCAGCGGCTGGTGCAGCGGCGGAGAGGGCGAGCTAGAGGAGCCGGATGACGCATTCACTGCCGTGCTCGATGCCTTAGCCGCTGAGAACCACCAGCTCAAGAGGCAGCTAGCTGATGCCTGTGAACGAGTCGCCAAGACTAATAAGGTGATGGTTCTTGAGAAGAACTTGAAGAACTTGAAGTTCATTCTTTGCTTTTTCGGACCCAAAGATTTTGGTACAGAAAGAATAATAAATATTCTTTATGGCACAAAAAATAAACGTAAGAATATAGATGATGCAATAAATATATATCACGCCTGTATTTCCCGAAGGGTTAGGCAGAGGTGTACCAGTGTACACCCACATTTCGCCGGTATATTTAGTTCCCATGTAATAGGGAACGAGCCATTAATCGGGCACAAATCCAAACTCCGAGCTGCTACTGAGAATTTCATAGAAAAACCCAATAACACTTTTTGCTCGACCTGGGAATCGAACCCAGGACCTCTAGCGTAGCAGTCGTGCTGACGACCACTGAGCTAACGAGGCAGTTAAGAAAAGAAAAATGATGCAATAAAGTAAAGTTTTAATGTTTTTTTTTTATGCGAGATGGTTTCGCTCTTGACTTTAGTCTTGGTGACAAAGACTTAGCCAGCAGAAGCCAGTTCACTCTAACTAAGAGATTAGGAAGGTAATACAGTGCATTATTTGGCGGATACACAGTACACACGCGCATATCACAAGCGATCTTAACCGGATTTATAAAATAATAAAGATGGAAATAGTAGGTTGTGGGTCATCGTGACCATAACTAGAGCGAAGTTCCTGCATCATTTCATACGAGAGTTTTATATTTAAGCTTGAAGAAGAAGTGGAGAAGGTCCGCACGGCTCACGAGGAGCTGGTGGGGTCGTGCGAGCGTCGGGAGCGGCTGGAGCGAGCGGCGCGCGTGCGGCTGCAGGCAGACTGTCGCAGGCTTCACGATCTCAACCGAGCGCTCAAACAGCAGGTATTTTACACACCCATTTTATGTCTGGTAAATAACATTTTCTTATAATTTATAAATGTACTGTCTTAATATCTATCTATATAAATAAAAATGAATAGCTAAATGTGTTGTAAACGCAAAACTCGAGAATGGTCGGACTGATTTGGCTAATTACTTTTTTAATGTGCTCCTCATTTTCTGGACAATGTTTTTATGAAAGGAAAAATTAGAAAATCCGACGGAAATGTGCATCCGTGCGAAGCCGGGGCGGCTCACTAGTAATAATATATTAATAAAATTTAAAAATGCTCTTACATAACATAAACCATACTCGATTACAACTGTGGAAGATGCTCACATACATTAATCAACTAGAAAAGAGCTGATAATCATCAGACGGCTGAACAGGCTTTTATGAATCATAGCTAAGAACACTTAAAAAGTAACCCTTCAAACAAAAAAAAGGAAATCTAAATTGGTTCTTTCGTTAGGGAGCTATTAGGCCACAGATACACCTGTTAAAAATATAACACCCCTGGTTTCGTCGGAGGTTAAAACAATCAACCACCTCATGTTTTGTCTTTTGATAAATTAGCAAACAAAAATAATACATATAGATAAATTGAATAAACGTCTCTACATATCCATAGGGTTTCCTTCACCGCGTCAGATAGTGCAAATGTCATCATTTTTCTAGCATTAACTTCATGTCACGTTTCAGGTGGAGTTACTATCACAAGGGGTGCGCACTGAGAACGAGAGCAATGCGGAAGCGTTGCGCAAAGAGTTGCAGAACAGAGAGATGCTCATCGCACAACTCATCACACAGAGTAAGATGAACAGTGTCTCCTTTACATTGCTCAACATTTTTGTGCAGTTAGGACAATGGCTGCTGCTCTGTATGTCTCGTGTTTAATTCCCGGTGGTAACAAATACATGTATGGCTTACAGGTATATATGCTTGTAAATACTTATCTTCCAAGTCAAGCAACCTCATCTTAGTTGCAATCTGCAATCAAATGTAAAAAAATGTAGGTAAATTAGAGGCACTTTTGACAGATGTCGATCGTTCCTAAAAGTTAGTAGAATTGCCCCACATAAAACACACACATATCATCACGCCTGTATCCCCAAAGAGTTAGGCAGAGGTGTACCAATGTACAACCAGCGTTCGCCGGTATGTTTAGGTCCCATTTAATAGGGGGCGCATCTATTGCCATTAACCGGGCACAAATCCTAACTCCGACCTGCTACTGAGAATTTCGTAGAAAATCCCAATAAAACTTCCTTAATATTGTAATTTTGTACGCAGACAAAGAGTTGGCGTGTGCCAAAGAGCGGCAAGAGATCGAGATGGCGGCACAGCGCGCGACCCTGCAGGAGCAGCGCACGCACATCGACATCCTCGACACCGCGCTCACCAACGCGCAGGCCAACGTCGTGCGCCTCGAGGAGGAGGTGAGCACACTGACACTACTGGTTTAGATACACTACATAACGCAAGCGGAAAGACATTAAGGCGTTAAGACCGCCTTTGTACAGTGTATTTTTTACATTTGTGCATAAAGTTTTAATAAAGAAATAAAAGACACTTAGAGTGCCTTCACACTAGCGTTTATCCAGCGTAGGCGTTCGATGAACGTATGCACAGCGCATACGCCGCGACTATGCGGCGCAGGCGTCGCGTTGTGGCGGCGTCAATGCAAGAGTAAATGAATACTCTGAAACAACAACGCAATTGTGTAACGTCTGCGCCGCGTTAGTCCAGCGTTTTATTGACTCCAGCGGAAACGCCGCAACAACGCTACGCCTGAGCCGCGACAACGATAAATAATGCGTAGGATTGTGAGCAGTATGCTACGGTTCACAATCTTTCGTCAATTTTTCGCGAGACAAAATATAATCTCACAGGTTGTGCAATTTTACGATGACATATACATATTTATGTAAGCACAAAGTTTTGTGCGCATTACATCGTAATGTAACCACCACGTATGGTATCATAAACTATTTTTTTACGTCTAATATAAAAGTAATTTCCAATAATACATTTTATTTTTGTTATGTTGTGTTGACTAAATTCTTTTACATCGAGCAATTCTGGCAGTTACATTCGGGCTGTTCTGTGCTATTTCTATTCCATTAGTGCACATAAATACTTCTACGTTTAAAATTTACCATACTCTACTCTCTTTTGCGTTCATCTTGACAAACTCTAAAGCCCACTCGTTACGCGTAGTGTCGCCACGCCGGCGGCTACGTGGAGCGTGTGATGGGTCTGCAACGCGCGCTGGCGTCGCTGCAGCAAGCCTCCGACCGGCGCGAACACACCGAGCGGAAACTACGCGCTCAGCTAGAGAAGGAGTTGCAGACTCTCAGGTATTGTGTTTACATGGTGTACATGTATTTTGTGTTACAGTAAAAGTGTTTTAGTGAAATTAGAGTTAATGGTTAGTAGTTCAGTTTACCTAAATTTATTGAGGATGATTTTTGTAGAATATCTATACTTATATTATAAAGAGGTAAAGCTTGTGAGGTTGTAGGAGGTAATCTTTGGATCTACTTAACTAATTTTGAAAATTCTTTTACACATAGTTTTCTTTTTCAACATTGTCTGTGTGTGTCATAGGCTATATAATATCACAGTACGACACACGGGCGCAGAGCAGTAACCAGAGACGTAACGTGGGTGAAATCATTATGAACTGCATAGAACATAGGAGTGAACACCATAGAAACATCATAGAAAGATGGTCGCTTCTTTTTGGTGTGTAATTTTACCAACTAAAGTCGGTTGTTTGCCTATATGATGATAGTTGAATGATTCTCTGTCGGAGGATGATTGCTAAGTTGCCGATTGGTAAGTTTAGTCGTTGTGTCGAATATTTCTGAAGATTTTCTATGTATGCAGGAAGCGCGAGTGCAACTGCGGCGTGGCGGCGGGCGGCGGCGGCGAGGCGGAGCTGCGGCGCCAGCTGCGCGAGCGCGACGAGCGGCTGCTGGCGCTGGAGGGCGAGTGCGCCAAGTGGGAGCAGCGCTACCTGGAGGAGGCCGCGCTGCGACAGGCCGCCGTCTCCGCCGCCTCCATACCCAAGTCCGTCCACACACATCACACTAGCTCTAGCTGCCAACACCCCGTTACAACGACACCATAGCACACAATATTTAGCGCTCATTTATGGATCGTACGTTAATGCGTAGTGACAACACTCATGTCGTAATGCTATCCGACAAGCCATGCATGCATGAATTTGTAGAGATGACAAAAAATGAAGTTAAAATTGTCCCAGAAATACGGCCGATATATAAGCATGTATAACTATTAATTACGCTAGACAGAGATCCGATATAACCAATGACGACATTGGTTACGACGGCCATATAAACTCCGTTTCAATTTCGTTTTGCTAGAAAGAGATAGAAACAAATCTTCGATAGCTTATATCTTTTAGAATGTTATAATTATTCGAAAAATTATTTTACTAAACTGTTTCTAACTTATAGGAGGATTGACTATTAAATTTAAAAAAATCATGCATTCCCTATTGTAGTTCACTTCAGTCAATTAAGCAAGGTATAACCCTCAAATGGATCACTCGCTTGTAGTTTCAGAAACCTAACTTTGAATTAGTAAATGCTGTGTTTGTTATTTGATTAAACCAATTATTGTTGCAGAAACACAGCAGTTACCCCAAACTTAGTCAGAAATCTAGCAACCTTACTATAAATCTTCAATATTTTCCTTTCCAATCGATACCATCGCTTCTAACCTTAACAGAAGTAGCATTGTAACTCAAAACAGTTCCGTTTTCAGGGACGCCAAGATCGCGGCGTTGGAGAAGACGTCCGCCGAGTCGGAGCGGCTCATGGCGGAGGCGCGCAACGAGAAGATACGTCATATGGACGAGCTGCATTCTGCGCAGAAGAAGCTCGCTGATCTGGAGGGCAGGTCGGTTAAACGAGGCTCTGTACTAATACTTTTACAAGTACAATACTGGGTGTCCCGTAAATCGATGAAATTGAATCGGATGATAGAGGTCAGATCATAATAGTTAACATATAAAAATTTAATAAATCTTTGCTAAGTATTTCAAATATTACGGGCATTTATAAAAAAAAAAACTAGAAAATCTACTCCTTGTGACGGTCATTTCCATTCGGACTTGAGTAGCTGTAAATTTTAAGCAACTGTTTTCAGAAGCATTTCAGATGCAGCAGGTTGTCCCGTAAGTCGTTAAGAGACTTTTGTTTATCTATCCTATAATGTGCCACTGCTGACTGAGCCTTTGCTCGGAAAAAAATGGATAAAACCATTTTGTCATAGTAATATTTCATTTATTATGCCAAATAGTTTTCGTACTGTACCGTGTACTGTTTTGTATTGTATTGTCTTTGAGTTATAAAGAGTTCAACCTTGTATAGTTCCCAAAATGACGCCCATCTAAGTGTGAATTCATCTCTCCCCTCAATAAAAGTATGTATTTGTACAGAGTGAAGGAGTTGGAATCTAAAGTGGCTGAACGCGACGCGATGATCAAAGTCCTGCAGAAGCACACGAGCGCTGCCTACGACAGCGGCGCCTCGCTGAGGAACAACTCCAGTCGTGAAGAACTTGGTACGTTATTACACGCTCAATGTAGTGAGAATTTGTACAAAAATAACACCATTTATTCGAATTTAGCTAATTTTACCTTCAAAACTTATGTAAGAACCTTTCAATACGACTTCTTAGCGTTATAGCTAGGAAGTACCGCAAATGAAGTGAGAGAAGTGACTTATACAGTCAAAATTAAAATGAATCTTAGTAACTTTTACATACGGCTGTAAATGACATACATCTTAAAATACTCCCAGTTGTCTACTAATGGAAACTGTCACTATTGTGCTTCGCTACCTTTTTACAATAGTTAAAACTGCGTTGACAATTAAACGGTGTTATCTCATTAAAACTAAAATTATTAAGTAGCAAAGTACTGGTCGCATTACATAAATGGTTTTTACTAATAGGAAGATACTACTGAATGTCATAGGCTATATTTATTTGATTTCTTTATGTAGGATCTCTCTAGCTGGCTAGAAATTTAATCAAGTTGTTTATTCGGCAGTGGGCCTGTCGTCCGGCGCGTCGTTCTCGAGCGCGGAGGGCGTGAGTGGCACCAGCGTGGCGGGCCGCTACCGGCACCTCGCGCGCAGGAACTACTCACCACATAATGACAACTCTAGCGGTAAGGCAACATGTCTTTGTGGCAT
Organism: Caradrina clavipalpis; assembly: GCA_932526535.1. Taxonomy (NCBI): domain Eukaryota; kingdom Metazoa; phylum Arthropoda; class Insecta; order Lepidoptera; family Noctuidae; genus Caradrina; species Caradrina clavipalpis. The sequence goes on from OW052096.1 coordinate 3,954,921, forward strand.
TTGAGAACATAGTAATTTGACCACCAATGCTTTGTTAAATATAATGATAGTGACAGAGAGAGAGGGTCAGCTCATAGTCGTGACTTTGCAGACATTCTTTAAAGATTGCCATAGGGTAGTAGACACCCTTAAATAATTTTAAGACACAACTTTTTAAAAAGAAAACATATTATTTTAGCTCTGAAACCCCATAAATTTTTAAATAACTATAAAATTAGATTCATAGTTGCTTTGGAATCGATAAATAGTTAGAACAAAAAACTGACGTCATAGTTTGGTAATGGTGCCGATTCCCTTGTTCACAAACTAAACTAAAATTAGAGAATTGACATCTCTTACTAACATACAGCGAAAGAAAAGGACGGTAATACCTTAGAACTAAGTTAGAGATGTCAAATTAGTTTTGCCTTGAACTTTTCCGTGCTTTTAATCGACGCGTTCTGACATGTCAACTATAATTGTATAGAGGTTTTAGATCAACTAAAATCGACAAGTCTTATTCACGTCCGTCCCTTTCTTGTTTGATTGGAAAGAAAAAGATAGAAATAGTCTAAATTAAGTTTAGCTTGTGCATAACAGAATCGACACCATTGTCACACAAAATCTATGGTGGAATCGCGTTTTGACAGCTCATAAAAAGTACGTCAATTGATTAGTGGTGTTATCTACCCAATCCAATATAGATCTTATTTACTAGATGAAAAGGTACATATTTCAGTGAGTGCTAAAGAAAACTGACCGTAACCGTTTTATTGCGTATCAGTTGTATGTTAACTTGTATCGTACGTCGCAGGTTGCGGTTTCGACAGCACGTCTCTCCGCCTGGACGAGCAGCTGGCGGCGCTGGAGTCGCGGCTGGAGCGTCCGCCCGTGCCCGCCGTGAGTTACCTGCCCGCGCAGGACGCGCGCGCGCATGCCACACGCGACTACTACTGACACACTTGTTACTCACACAACATTCTCCCACACAGGCTGTAGGCTAGCGTGCGCGATGCGACAAATTTCTCTCCTCACATAACCTCGCACCGGAATAAGGGTGTAAAAAAACAGTTAACGAAGCCGAAAGTTACATGTACTTCCCATCATTGCGATATTTTTTTTCTAGAACACTCCTGTAGTGCAATTCTCTAAAATGCAAACTTGAAAACGAATCTCACTCAAGTGGCCGAGCTCACTTCGATAACGAACCCACTTGACCTTGGTTTAGTATTCGCTCGCCGTGGTGACGTCACCTACGTGATCGTGTTTAATAGAATACCATTTTGTAATCTGAATGCGGATTCAGCTTTCGAATTACGAAGTGAGTCTTAGAGAATCGCACTGCAGGTTACGAAGATATTAAAGGTCAAGGTTACAACGTTTTGTTAAGTTTTTTAACAAAACTAGCATTAAGCGTTATAACTAAATTTGAAATATCCCCACGATCCTGTACTGTTACATGCACTCGAAAGTACAATGCGTGTCACTGCACACAGAAATACAGTGATATTTCACAACGAAAATAAAAGTCGTTTCTCAGCAATAACTTTTGCTTAAAGTTTCTTAGTTTGATGGTCAGTATGTGTAGTAAACGGCTATGTGACGTGTCTCTTACACTCCGTATGCGTAGTAAAGTCTCGCGAGACAATGTGAGAGTAAAATATATCGCGCATGCTAGGGGGGTTACTGGAAGCCTATCAATAAATCGGCTCTCAGATCTCATGTTAATTATCTAAAAACACAAAAGCAACCAGTCAAGTACTACATGAGATTTAGACATGCCTTTCAAACACCTTCCCATAACAGCGCGGGATTTGAGATTACAATTCACTGACCTTTTAAGGGCCATTGTCAAAGGTAAAAGATTTGAAACAAACAAATATTAAAAATCGATTTAAAGTCTCGAAATTATAATCGGATCTGTACTCTTTAACCGATTAACAGATCTCTCGAAAAAAGCATTTTTTTTGCAAGATTCCGACTAATGTGAACATTCCTCCGATCGATTCCGCTTACTCACACAAACATTCCGGCGATGTACAAATGATCACGAACTACGCTTCGTTTTTGTGTTCCGTGTGATTTTATTCCAAGTGTTTACCTAACCCTAACCATAGTATAATAAATTTGTATAGATGTGAAACTCACTCCCTACTCGTGCACCTTTAAGATTTATGTTCGCTCGAGCCAAAACATGTTTGTGAACATTAGATCGATCGAGTGCGAAACTCGAAATGTTATAGATTACTGGGGACCTACCAACATAAAACAGTATTATATGAACATCATTTATTAATTTCCTTTGTGTTGCTAACTTTTAGGAACAATCTCAATCTAATCTCATTGTAAATTGGTCGTAAATGTCTCTAATTTACCTAATTTTTTTTACATTGATGGTCGCTGAGATGAGATTGCGGCTAGACTTTGAACTGGGAATTGGTAGAATTGTCCTTTCTGAGCTTTGAAAATACAACAATGGAAATTACAAAGTAATATTAAAATAATATTGTTTTAAGACATTGTAAGGCTTCCTGATTGCATTGAACTTATCAAAACTATGGGCATGTAGAGTTTGGAGAGCAAGTTTCACCTCTATAATACATATAATCTTAACACAGATGAAAGACAGTAATAGAAGTCTGAACTTTAGTAACATGATGTGCCTTTAACCGTGTCTTAACTATGAGTGTGTTGGTGTCACGTAGCTGATAAGAATCTCCGTAAATTATATTTACTCCTGTTTGCTAACTCCACTAGTATCGACCTAGTCTCTAAATTATATTATATAAATTTTAAGTATACAAAAGATGGGATGCCTTACTTTGTAGCAGAATCCCAGAGAGGGATAAGATAAGAGGAGAGCTATATATGGAGATGGAGCAGCAGAGGCTTTTGGTAAAGCCTTAGAATCTTAGATGGTTCCGAATGAATGATGGTTATTAGAAGAGATCAAGAGATAGATGACCACTGATTAATCCTTTGATTCTTTGAGACATGCTTTTCCATAAGTAACTTTCTCCTAAACTCCATGCTGGATGGTCAGAGAACCTCAACAACTCCTTCAATTGAATTTGCTCACATAACAGTCTCCAGAGATGAATTGAGTGAGCATATTGTTATCATGAGGCATAGAGCATTAATGGTCACAGATTCTGGGATGCTGATTTGAGTCTAGAAAATAGTAAGGCATCTGTCATCTAACTTGCCAAAATAACACATTACCATACAAAAATATTATTAAACAACTGAGTACAGTGGTAACTTGTTCTATCAAATATAGAATATTTGTAACAAATATTGTACAACGTGAAAGGTAACAATTTAATGATAATTACTTCATAAATGATATTTCGTGTGATTCTGATTTTATATAGAAGTAAAACAGAGGCATTGGTCACAAAAATATGCCAAAGTTAGTACCTATAATATTATTATTTTTTCGGCCCATTTATGAAATGTATTCCTTAAAATGAACATAGATATAAGAATTACGTTTATTATTGTATTTATTTTGTATTGAAACGTGCTAAAGGATTTGAAATTATAATTGTTTGATTATAGGTCTTGCGACTTTGCTTTTGTTCCTATAATTGAACAAGATAAGTCTTATTGTATCTTTAGATTAAAATAAGTTAAAGTCTCTTTACTCCTAAGTTGCCTCAAGACGGTGTAGCACAAGCACGGCCGCGTGATCACTGAGAGATTAATTAAACATAATTTTATTTTTTGTATAGCGTTGATTAGGGCGATTTTATTCCTAAACACAGGTATACACTGCTGTGTATGACCCTAAGGCGCCGTGGTACGTGATAAGGCTAAAAACCCATGCAGCTATGGTTTACGGAAAAATATTTCCTATTGTAAATCTCATTATATAGATATTGAATGCCTATTGTGTTATTATTACCAATGTAAACAATTAATATAGAACAACAGGTGCTTGTGAACATTTAGAACATAAGAATCGAGTCATTATACGACGCAAAGTTTAATCAGATTGTACAAACGAAAATATACACTTTTGTCAGAATTAAATTAACACATTTTATATTGTTTTTACCAGAAAGTATATACATAGCCGACTAAATATCGATGAAAAATGTTTACCTATATCGATTATATAATCGATTTATATTGCCGTTATTCCCGAGGCTTGATTAATTAAGTACTAAGGAATTGTATACAGATATATTTTTGTAACTGATGTATTCGATGTAATATTAATCATATTTTTAGAAGCATGTTTTAGAATAAACATCATGTTTTGTTTGTTGTGGTTTTAATGGCTGTTCCTAACACGTAGAGGCTTTGGCAGTGTTTAACCCCAAGTTTCTGAGAGGCTATTTGAATATGCAGCTGGTCTGTTCTGTAAAATAGCTCATACAATTTAGGTGAATAAAGTGAGTTCTCATCCCATTTGTGGTGCTATTCTGTAATCTACCTTTGTTTTAGGTGAAGTGAGTGTGAGATGAGCTGTCAATCATTTAGCTCACCTTAATTCCACTTCACCTAAATTCACTATAGATTTTATGAACAGTATAGCACTGCTTATATGCTAGATATTGACAAGACTCTACCTAAATTCACGGAGGGGAATCTTGTACTGAATAGCGTTGCTGTTTTATCTCACGAAAGTGACTTAGCCATAGTTAACAACAGATATTATTATGGCAATTAACAATCGTGTTAATTGACACGGGCTTGTTCGACCTCTCAGAAACCGGGTGTTAGATTGTACCCTGAATAAAAGGCGAAAATGAACAATGAACAATTTGCCTCCTCATAATATTAACATTAATGTATTCGCTTTTGTTTGGAGTGTTGCAGTGATAGCCTACTGACACTGCTATAACAAGACTGCTCTAAATAGGCCACTCTCAATCTCACACAAGTACCTACACATACATAATACTGATAAACCTTTCACTTAACACTTTTATCTAGTGTTATTTGACTGATAACTGTGGGTCACATGAAATATGAGTTTTAATTACTTTGTTGCAGCAAAGTATTTAAAAATAACTCTTATTTACACAACAATTAAGTAATTAGGTTCACATTATTGATGAATATTTCTTGGCCAAAGATTGGTTCATAATGCTCCATATAGTAACGGATTGGATGGTAATATCCTCCAAGTTTATTTATAATTGGAGTGGTCTTACTAGAGTGGTCACGTTATAACTTTCTTCGGGCAGCGCCGCTTCCGCAATGAGGTAAGAATCACTAATTATTGGCGTTTGTTTGTACCTATTGTTCTATTGTGCCGGTTCATTAACTCTATAACCAGTGTTACCACATCTGAACCCAATTATTTTTAGATCATCATATTGAAAATAAAGAAATATTACAAAATGTTCTAGTCATAGAATGTGTAATGAATGGAATTGGCAGTTTAATGAATGACATCATCAGGGGGCGTGGTCCTTGCCATTACACGCGCATATTTTAGAAATATTATTGCCAAAAACGTGTTACTACTACCAAAAATGTGGTTCTAAGTAAACCCTCTTAGGACAGAGAGTCATTGTACCTATTACTTCAAGAAGTGAGCAGGCAACCTCATTCCAGTCTATCGATAAATAAAACGCATATCCATGAAACGTAGCGTAGTCGCAAAAACCTTAGCTCAGCCATAATAAATCCAATAAAATGTCAAGGCTATTGGAACACAGTGTAATTTTCTAGTAGGTATTCCAGTTTTTAGGTCGCAGTTAAAAAACTGGCTAAGTACTCAGTTACACGGTTAGCTATACTACGATCGTTGACTTACCGTGGAGCCAGTATTCGTTGTGTTGAACTTTTTTTTTAAATTGAAATAGATAGGGGAGGGTTATAGGTCAGTAGGTATGTAACTACAACAAGCTTTCTCTCCACAGCGTGGGCTGTGCTGCTTCCCTGGTCTGGGCACAGTGGGCGCGCGGGGCGGCGGGGGGCGCGGCGAGGAGGCCCTGCTCCTGGAGCGCCAGGGCCGCGCCTCGCAGCAGACGCGCTCCTCCAGCCTGCCGCCCCCGCCGTCCGCCCTGCCCCGCCCGCCCAGGAAACCTTCTGCCAGGAACACAAGATACGACCGCTTGGAACATAGAGATGCTCGAAAGGTAAGGTGTTTTAAATGAACCGACGATTATAGACCAGTAATTATTGTTAATGTTCCTTAAAAAAAAAAAAATTGCCACACACTAGGAATTAATCCTGTATCGTGGGTGCGTTCACAAACATAGAAAGTCACATACACAAACAGCCAGACCCGGAACAACTATCTGTAGGTCATACAAACATTTGTTCCATCCGGGAATCGAACCGGTGGCATGCAGCGCAGGAGCCAATCGCTTAGCCACTGCGCCAACCGTGCCTACTAAACTGCTACTCTTCGGCAAAAAGACGGCAATGGGTAAAGTCATTAAACAACTTCAAATTGATGTAACGGAACAGTGCAATGACATTCTGCCGCTAAAAACCAGTGAAGTAGAACATAATGTTACGATTATTCAGTTACCTAGCCCTACAAATAAAAAATACCTACTCACATTAAGCAAGCTATCAAAATAGGCCATGTAGGTAGGGGAAGTTGTGATTATCCTTATTGTTGCCAGCCGGAAAAATACCACTTCTGATTATACCTACGTAGTTTTCCCTATATCCGCCGCTACGAGTTAATTTAGTGTAGTAAAATATTTTGTTTTGATATGGCGGGTTTTTTTGATGGAAGGCGTAGCAGGAAACATTTAATACCCGTACCTGTGGCAGTCTTGATGTTGAGAACACGAACCAACATTTAAAAGAGTTAATCAATTTACGAAAGTTTTGAATTTTGGTCCTTATACCTATGAGGAAGATCCGAAAAAAACTCCTCGGTTGCGCTGAGGCAGTACTTCTGAGAAACTGCAACAGTGTAATATTATTTTATGTGGGTGTAGCATCTTAGGTGCTCTCGTATTATATTTGGTTACTTTTGCTAAACATACCTTTACGAGAATAAAAAAGATGAAATGGCTGCAAGGTGTATGTTTGGCTAATATTTATTAGGAGTTTTATTCGACGAAGTAAGTAATAGGCACCAGAAAACTAATGGACACTATCTTTGCCCTACTTTACAAATCTGTTATGGTTTCCACTCGAGCGCAATTTTAATCCATTTACTACTAATTTTCTATCGCAGAACAACTATCAATGTTTTTATTTATAGTAGGTACTGACGTCAGCCGGGTTCGTCCTGCTCTATTTTTAGTCCTACCACAATTAGTGACAACGTGAAAGATTCGTTCTATTTACAGCTTCAATAAAAGTGACAACTGTGAATTGTGTGTAAATTGTGAATTACCTCGTTGGCCTAGTGGTCCTAAGCGCGACTGCTACGCTAGAGGTCTTGGGTCCTGCCGGGGCTGCGGGTTGTTCGAAAGAGATACCGCGCCCCCGGAACGCAAAGGGCACATGAAGGAACATAGACGGGTTTTAGTCAGTAAAAGTCTGACACTCCCTCCCGCCCCGCCCAGGGCGGGGGAAGTTATTTGATGATTTCCCGTCTATAAAAAAAAAAAAAAAAAAAAAAAAAGAGGTCTTGGGCACGATTCACAGATCGAGCAAAAAGTGTTATTGGGTTTATCTATGAAATTCTCAGTAGCAGCTCAAACTTTGTCTAATAATGGGGCCTAAAAACATACCGGGGAACTGTGGGTGGTGGGTGTACATTGGTACACCTCTGCCTAACCCTTCAGGGAATACAGGCGTGATGGTATGTGTATAAAATTGACAAATCCTTCTTAGTTTTATTGAAGGTAAAACTAAATTTAGTTCGGCAAAAAGCTTACTGCGTCGGAATTATATTGATGTCATTGCCCTGTACTATGCCAAGGCCGCGTTATGGTAACAACATGATTATAATGTATTGCTTTATGATATTAGCAGTAGGTATTGTTAGTTCATTGCCCCAGATAATACCGAGTGCATTATTCAGGAATGGAATAAAAATATTCAAGCTTTTTTTTCTCCGCCCTGGCGAAATGTGCTATATTCGTATTACAATATCTCATGGGATCTAGGCTGTGTGGTCAATTTTTTCCTCACCGCTACTAGGTATACCGTGTAGTTGTCTAGCTATAAGGGCAATGTTAGAGTGTTAGTTTACCGAGGAAAGGTTAGGCAAACTTATACCCTAAGATTATAAGGGGTGCAAAAGATATCACAATGCCGTCAACTACGCATACTGTCCATCAAACTAAGTAGGTAACGTTAAGCAAAAATTATTGCTAGGAAAACACTTTTGTTTTTGGTATTAAAAGCACCATTTATAAGCAAACCCGTGCTTATGGGTGCATGCACCAGTACCGGGCACGGGTTAGTCGTGCTCGAAGTTCAGCAGTAACATTTAAAACTTATTTTCGTACAAACACCTAAAAATTAAATAACCTTGACCTTTAATCATAAATCATAAATCATAAATCATATATTTATTTGCAAACATGGGTGGAATATACATTGATGTTTTCATTAAATACTAGAGTTCTCCATGTTTAACCATCACATGGGTATGCAAAAATTCTATTCTAAAACAGTAAATTAATTAATTATGTCAGCCTTGTCAATCACAGTTATAAATTATAATAAATAATATTTATATGTCAGAACATTAAACAATTAAAAACAAATTGAAATATAAATTAATTTAGTAACAATATTGGATCTTACAAAAACTTTGTTCTTAATAATTTAATATCTCCGTAACCAGAAAATTTCCAGGAACCTAGGACAAAATTATCGCGATAATGGGAAGAGCACGAAACTTTCGGTTTCGTTAAATGTCATTTTACACCCGTTATTTTGAGAAGGAGAAAGTCACGTGGAAACGGCCAGGCTGACTCGGCTCTGACCTTTTTCCGACTATCACGTTTAACGGAGATTAACGTAAACTTACACGTAATTTAAAGAAACGATTTGTTCCAGGACTCAGATGGCTCGGGGTCCATCGCGTCAACCGCATCACGAAGCTCTCCCCTGCCATACGACACGGTTCGCAAGCTGCCCTCCGTGCCGACATCCGCATCCCTGCCTGCAGCGGAGTCCCGGGAGTCCCTAGTCCGTCCCCGGGACTCTAGCCTACCTTCGCCTTCTAAGTTAGCGGTGTATGCCGCCGCCAGGAGAAGGTCCGCGGAGTCCGCGAAAGATAACAAACGTACACATCATTATAGAATTCAGTTTTAAACGGAGAAGATGAAGATGAATGCAGGACGTACTTAGCTTAGAGAGTGTTCTTTTCTTACTACTGCCTCTGAACACAACACGATCAGACGTATGCTGAAATTCAGATATAATTTCTTCTTTCTCAATTGACATTTCAGAGAAACTTACCAAAGATAGAAAACGATGAAAATAAACAATATGAAACTTGAGTAATTTGAAAACAAAATAAAGGACCTGAGTACCTATATTATTAATACGTAGGTACAATTTTACACGTCCTAAACACATACTCGTCCGCTCAGCCGTGATCCTGAATAATACCCTTCATGAAACCTGATATTGACGTGTATATTTTTAGTCGGAACACTGAAAATAAAGATGCCAATATCATGTGTTTATGAACATACCATTTCACCTCCCTACGAGTGTGTAAAAACATTTTAATGAAAATACGTGAATGTTTTCCCTATTTCTTTCATGCGGAGGAAAATGTTATTCAAATGCGTAAAGAAACGAAACGTGTAGATAATTAGTTTGGTCTTTGCTTTACAAAGTATCGATTTATCGTAGCCATTGTTTTGTGTAAATGGATCGAAGTCCAATTAATTCGACATAGCAGACCATTGACCTACTGATTTATTTTACTTATTTATAGGCGTGTTAACGATGAAGGAAAATAAAAGTAGTTTTTGTTTTTAATGAATTTCATTTGACTGCATTATTTTTTGTAGGTATAGTGAATGATAATCACTAGGGCCCGGATTAATATGTAAATACATATTTTTAATGTACGCGATTTTCGGCCTAGAATGTGTTTTTTACATCGATTGTCATATTTAGACTGTGAAAAACCAAGTTTTATTTTCCATATTTTTCCATATTTCAAGGATAGGTCCATATTTTACAAGAAAATGTAACAATCATCCATATATTCGCAAAAATACATAAAATTTACGTTCCCGCCACCACAAGGCTGCGTATTTTGTGTTGCTTGCGCGTCATTATATTTTTACGCAGTCAGTCAGTGCTACTGCTAATAGTCTAGGTACCCATTTTATTTAAAAATGCCGAAGGATAAACAACCATTGCGGTTCAAATTGAAAAATATATAGAAGATTTCCCAAACCAATCGCTGAGTAGTGAGTATAGACTATCTTTTTTATCGTTTTTTAAATGTAACTAAGTATGTACGTCACGAGTGACCCTTTTCTTCCAATAACACAATGTTTACTTATGAAAAGTATTATTTTATACTCCATATTTTTTCCATATTTTTTTTTTTCGTCCATATTTTATGTACATAATTTAGATTTTTTAATACATATTTATCCGGGCCCTAATAATCACATTCATATTCGATCTCAGGGAAAGTCCTGATTCCGAATCTTAAGTAGGTAGATCTATTTAAAATAAAAAGCGTGTCTACTTTTTATAGACTGCCAAAAGATAACGAAATGGCAGGTAATTTTGAGGATGTCTAAATAATTAATTCGGTTACTGCCTACGTGTTGTACGCCCAAGTTGGGAGTTGCGTGGGGTATTTTGAAGTAGCCCACGGCATTTACTTAGAAATTGGGCTTGAAAGTAGTAGGTTAAAAATAATATAGGTGTCTGTTATTAGATGTTCTGATATAGATGGGACAATGACACTTGCTGCGGCCTAACAGGGTTCATATCTGCAGGTGCGTGAGTGCAATAAAGTTTGAATAATACGAAAATAAATAAATACGAATTTCATAATTATTACGATGTAGTTACTTAGAGCCTGTTTCACATAATTGATCAGAATTAATTCTTATTCCCAATCTGTTAGATATTTTTATTTATCTTTTGAAAGTTAACAATAAGTAGAGCACGACTTATTAAGTAGGTATGTGAAACAGGTCAATGGAGATTTTACGAAGAATTTATGAATGTAGAGGTTTGTTAATGTTTTATAGGTAGGTCATAACTTCGAATAACGATATGGGTAAGTATTTACAAAAATTAACTATAATGGCCTCCGTTGACATTTTTTATTGAGTAGGTAAAGTTTCGTGTTTACGTGTGTAATTACCTGGAGTATGTGTGGCTAGTTGGGCTTAAGTATACAGACAATAAAAAATATAATTAGGAATAACTGTTTCAAATGGATGCGACTTAAGTTTCCGTCTAAAAAAATCTATACAATAAAATCGGCGTTCTTGTGCCGCTATCAAGGTAGATTTTATTCATACATTTGTAAATGTTTTTAATTATTTGGAAGTGAGAACATGACAGTGACAGGAATAATTCTTATTTATTCCTGTCACTGTCCTGTCGCACAATTTACTGTCAAATTAAAAGTGTAAACGAACTACGTCAAAAGTCAAAGTCAAAGTCAAATCATTTATTTCAATTAGACCATTAAAAGGCACTTTTGAACGTGCACGTGCATAACGTTTATTAGTCGCGGCTTGAATAATTTTGGGATTTGCAAATTAATAATATAATGTAATTTTAAAATACAAAATTGCAGTAGTTCACCCTGAATGGGCCTTCTTTAATCAGCCATTGTATTCAACATTCAAAAAGTGTAAATTAATATTATGATTATTTACGAACGAAGAACATTGATTGTTTTAATTTAGTTAAAAACTTTACTCGAACTAAATTGTCTATTGTTATATTTCACAACTTTCACGATGTGTAAATAAACTGAAAGTCAATCAATTCTGGCCAGCAAGTCGGAGTTAACAACAAAAAGTACTTATTTCTCTTTGTGTAAACATTCATCCAGTAGACTTATATGAATGTAAAAGAAGCTTAAGTTATAATTAATGTATTCTGAACGCTATAGGGTAAATACGCTAAATGTCGGCCCCCTTGCGGTTTTTCTGTTTTGGGATCAGTCTGGCACCATCAATTTGCAACGAAAGGATAGCTTCCGATGCAGTTTTGGATACTTTCATAAATCTATTTCATGTTTATGGGCATAAGATTGACATTTCTACTACAAGAAAAAAGTAATAAGGTTTAGATGCGTCGAGAACGAAAAAACCCTAAAGTCGGCCATTCACGGCCCATGGTCGGTCGCGTTTTTCCCAAATGCCGGCCGGGTATAGGGTGTTTTAAATTAAGGCAGACAAATATTTCCATTATTTATTGCCTCAAGAGCTTCCTTTATTTTTGTGCGATCGTAACTGCATAATTTTCTTTGTTTCCTTGAAGGCCCTGGATCTTCCTGATCTGTCATTGTAGTACCTTAAATTAAAAGCATTATTTCTAAAAGTAGCTTTTTGTGACATGCAGGTTATATTCATGAATGAAAGATTTACGACCAACCATTATTTTTATTTTTTAACATGCGTTTATTAGGTAGCTAGTTCCAAAGAGCAATTTATATCTTAGGTATATTCCCAAACCGTAATAAGCTATCATAAATGTTTTCAATATTATCAACTTCTACATTAAAACTTAAATCTTTATATTATTAATAAATTAAATGTATAATAAATATTTAATTTTGAGAAAATAAGAAAAAGTAATCAGCCTGTATAGTGGGGCTCGAATTCGAGGCTGGTCGACATTACGATCTTTAATGTTTCTAAAGCCGGCCCCTATTTCGTGTACATTTTTTCTCGAGATTCAACTAATATCACCCCGGCCGGTATTTGGCGATTAAACGTAAAATAGTTTTATTTGCCTATATGCGTTGCAAATTCTCTTATTAAGCCAACAGAATTAGTACAATTAGAATTTATAAAACAGACTGCATTTACTTTAAGTCGGCCACGGCCGAGATTCGGGTTTTAACTCAAAATTGGTATTCTATTGGCGGCCTCCTATTTTTACTTTAAAGCAATACGTAAAACATTGAATAAACTATCTGAAAATATAGTAAAAATCACTAATTACTAATATTAAAGCTTAAAACAAAAAAAAAGAAATGTCTTACCGTTTTTATATCAATCCCCGAAGTGTGGGTATTCACAGCAAGTAAGGTACTTTACATATGAAATTGACGATTCAACGGCGCAATCGCTACTGATGCTCAGTTTGCGAAGAGTGAGTGACGTAATCGGAAAGTAACGGTTTGTACATATAGAGTATGAACTAAGGTTGTAATTTGAGTGGCAAATTTGTCACTTCATTACGTTTTAAATGAATGCAAGCTGAAAATGTGCAGACGGCCGAAGATTGGGGAGGGGCCGACGTATGGCGTATTTACCCTACCTACAATAAATAACGTCGGCCATCAAGACGCCCGCGGTAATTGGAACTAATTAAAGGTTAGTTTTACTTTATTGCCCGCTGGAGCGCTTTGCCGACAGTCCATCCGTACGACTTTCACGTTTTAATAATTGCATTTAAAGTCTGAATATTAAAATATATTAATAGCTCAAGTAGATATTAATTAAATGCTTGTTTTCTTGTTTAATTAAAGCTCGATGATCGTTGCAGCTATTTCGGTAAGAAATTGTTTGTATTACGGCAGTGTCGGGTCAGTCGACAGTTTGGTTGTGAAGCCCGATTCACACGTCGCTGTTCAACGAGTTTTTATTTTTTATTTATTACTTCTGACGCGACGACAGCGCGCGGAAAATTGGCCTAAAATAACGTAAAATTCAATTTGTTTACGGATTTTGTTAAGCTTCTTGAGTAAGAGAGGGGAAAATCGGTAAATGCTTTTGAGCATTGCTAACTTTCTTTTATAAAAGTATAATTATGAATACAGTATTACTTACACTGTTTTCTTACTTTTTTCCGGGAAAAACCTTGTTTCCATCACTAAATGGCGTACGTGTGAAGTGGGTTGTTACAATTTTGTGAACGATACGCACCGGTAGTTCTGACTGGAATACAATATTGTGTTAAACAATTATTTTCAGCTTTGAAATATATTGTACCGAATTTAAGAAACCACTAATTGCTATTGATCGAATAAATGAGAGCGTTGCTACATATTATTTTGTTCTTGTTTAATTTATTAAATAACCTTGTTTTTCGTATCCTTACAAAATTATGTTTTGCTGGTGATTTACATAATTATAATAGCGGATTTCTTACCCCGAATTTTGAGAGCTCATTGAATTGAATCCGTTGATAAATCTCGTGCCAATTAATTTGATTGACTGTTGTGATTATTCGGTCAACCAAACAAAGCAGTTAATATGGGTTTGACAGCGTGTTAGTAATTGTTTGTTGTAGTTTAACCTGCCAATACAAACGAACCCAAGTCAAAATATTTCACATTTTTTGGAGGAACACAATTGAATTATTTTGAACATAACTGGTTAATTTTAAGTCTGTTTTAGGGATACGCGTTTCGGATCTATAATGAATTATAAATGCTGTATATTGTATACAACACATATGGCATAATGAATTAGTTTGATGTACTTAATTCATTTTATGAGTCATTGTGGGTTGGCTCGTTTTGACTGTACTAACCTCAATTACCCTTTCAAGACTTACCTAACGTCATTATTTGTTGCCTCAACCATCGAAAAAAAACTGAGTGTTACCAGCTTTTTGTATATCGATAGCGACAAAGCTACTCAACAGCAAAATGCTGGCAAGTAGCAAGCTTTGCGACCTATAAAAGCAATTGTTATGTCTCTGGCCGAATTGAAAAGAAAATGGATCTATGTACCTATAAATTGGGTAGATGACACCATTAAACAATAATGCCAAGGCACACCTTCACAAAAAAAGCAATTTATTATAGTTCTGAAATTCCGAAGAATTTTAATTAGGTAGGTATCTATTGTAGCTACGATAATGCAATATTGATTGATCAACAAAGGACATCATGAGTGTCTCATCCTGTTTGCTTTGCACTTTGACCAGTGCCAAGGATAAGTACCTATTCAGTGTTTAATACTTAGTTTAAACAGTGAGAATTCAGTTTAAAAAGGTTTAAATTGAATTCTGAGTTATGTTAGAAGTCAATCACTACCTAATATTTGTTTCAAAAATTTTTGCCAGATTCGGAGAGTAATTTGGAAGAGGGCTGCCATCCGTCCGGGATTCCCTGGATTTGTCCTAGTTTAGAGAGGGACCGGATGTCGTCCGGAAGGGCTCTTTTCAAAAATATTTGGATGAAACCCGGTCATTTTTTTGTATCAGGGGAATCCCGATTATTTGAAAGATAAGCAATAGAGTGTCCGTGGAGTTCCCTGCTCATTTTTCTCCATAGACATTTACCTTCGTTTTGGAACGTGGAAGTGGAACTAGCTTCAGCTTTATGACTAACTGACCCATTCCTTGGCAGTTTAAAAGTGCCTGGTTTAATTAAAATAATTGCTTTGACTTTAACTTAGAAAGAAAAAAATATTCGATGTGCCTAGTGGGATACCTTTAGTGTGGTGTGGTTAATGGAGGAAAATAATGAGATCTAAAACCTAAAGGTATTTACTTACTTAACTATATCTTGATAACGGAAGGCGTTGCTTATACCTATAATTAAATTATAGACCCAACAATAGCAATAACCGTATCAATAGATGTGAAATAATCGGATTAATTTGTGTGTATTAGTGCAGAAAGGAACATCCTGGACTTGTTGACAGGACTCAAGCCAGAGTAAACAACACAATAAGCTTATTATTTCATATTAATGGTGGACCTTTACACTTGAAGAGACGCTAATAAATACGAATTAATAAATGTTCGCGTGTTCCTGAAAAGGCAAATAGCTGAAAGTAAATACTATAGGTAAACCTTTCGCTTTCTAGCGTAGAAACACTTTGATGGCTTTCCATTCTAATTGAAAGCAAAATATTAAACATGAATAAGATTGAATAAATTCTTGAATGTTCATACAGCGGCCTTGATCCTGACATTTGCGTACCTAACGAGAATGAGGCCGAGTGGCGGCCTCGCTCGCCTGACCGCCTGCGCTTGCGCAACAGCTTACCACCGAGCACTGTAGTGTACACTGATAGCCACAAGACACGCGGGGCCACGCTGCTCTGCTACCACGACGACAATGCAACGACAGAGATAAACGTACTACCCTCCATATCGATATCTCGTTTTGATACACGACATGATACAAACGACCCAACCTTCGTCGAATTGACGCTGCGCGATATCGATAGCCACCTACAGAATGAGGACAAACGAACAATTTACTGTTCATTTATCGAATTGATTTGATTAAAGATTTATATCAATCAACTGCCACTCAATTCAGAGGCTGTTGTAAGTAGGTACAATAGATTAATAATGATAATGATTTCTAGGGTTTTCAATTAAGATAGGGATCGAACAACATCGTAACTTGTAGCTAACCACTTACGAATTTCAGCTATCGTAACGTAGGTAGGTACTACGAGTTGTTGAAAGCAGTTCCGAGTAGGTACCTAAGTACATTTTGAAATACCCACCACCACTACGTTTATCTTTGGACAAAACAACAACAGTTCTGCAAAAAAATGTTGAATCAAGATTACCAACTGTAACACTCGGAAATGTAGAGAGACTTGGATAAGATAAATGTTAACATTATGTTTACTCAGACCGTGGGGACGCGCGGACATACGGTTTGTTGTTGTTTCAGATAAACAAGTGAAAATCGTTCACATGTCAATAAAACACGGTGGTCGCACAAACAACGTTATCTCACAGCGACATTTTATGGACACAGTTCCATAGAAATAGAAAATGTGTTTAGTGTGCTGATAATATTATATTTTAATATTTTTTCCTCTGATTCGATACAAAAAAAAAAGCAGTTTCTTTGGTAGGTAAATGCTTTGTAGAATTACGATCTTCCTTACCTTAATATTATTTTAAATCTCACATCTCTCACAATTTCCATTAAAGTAAGTATTCATGTAGTAGGTTGTGATTGAGTACTTAACTCTTCTTAAACTATGCCGTTTCATGTATCTGTTCCTCAAATAGCTCGTTAATTTCCGGAGAACACGATAATAAATGCTGATGTTCGTGTAATTATAGTGTTTGTTAATCGATATAATGAGCGGAGCTGAGCCGTGGGCGGAGCTCAGTAAATCACTCTTTCCGCGGTACAATCGGCTTTATCGTATCACGATACGACATGCGAATTGTAGCTTAGTGTTGCCATGGAATTGTGAGATCATTTAACACTAGGTCAGAAGTCAGAAGTGACTATGATCGACGAATGTTACCGGGGAAAAAAACGATGTGGTTAATGGAATAGGTAGTAATCATTGTTGCGTGTTGTTAAATGCATATTTTTAACCCCCGACGCAAAAAGAGGGGTGTTATTTACTGTATGAATGAAACCATATCTCTTATTAGCCCCGCTACTGGATGTGACAGCGTGATACGGGTTTTTATTTTCCTTAAATTATTGAACTAGAGCAAATAGAGAATTGGGCCTAAAGTGTTTCCCTGCGGAACACCACGTGTTACTCTTGTGTGTGTGTATGTAGGTTTTTACACGAAAGCCCTAAAAAAGAGTGTAATTATAAGTACATTATTTCCTGGTTCATTTTATATTTAAAACTAAGTATTTAACATTAAATATTTACAAAAACTATAGTACTATTTGGCCAAACCTGATCTATTAACCGTGTTGAATGCTATAGCTAGTTCATTTCTAAAGACAATTTAATTACAATAAAAATGGAGAGTGATGCTCTTACCTACACAATACGGTGTTTCTGACAGTCGCGTGTGTTCAAGAATGGTGATACCTGATTGGCGAGGCTTGGTATCTAAACCGGTTGCAAGCATTTTTTGCGATATCGACACGACAGCGTGCAACGGTGCGCGCACGCATTCGCTTATAACGCGGGTCTTTAATCAAAATATTAAACATGTTAAATTGTGTTTCACGATTTACCTCGTAAATATTATTGTTTCAAGCACAATAAAATCTATGTAATTTAGGTACCTAACTATTATTAATAATCAAATATTAGATTATGGGTTTGAGGAAGAACGGGACTCTGAAAGCTTTGGTTATAATGTAAATCATTGTTATTAAGTACCCTGTTAAGCAAAGTTACAATATAAGAGCACAAGTAGTCGTAAATATTGACTACATACTTACTATAATACCTACTTAAGTATATACCTAGTTAAATGAACAATTACAGAATACACAGATAAAGATAAGTAATTATCGCATTGTCACAGTATTACTCAACTGATACGATTGACTCGGAGCGTGGCATGTGGAAATAAGTAAATACATAAGTGGGTACATAAGTGAGACAGAGTCGCGGGAAGCAACGAAAGAGATGGCGGCGCGGCGGGACGAATAGAATGGATTCCTTCCAAACCGAAGGATATGATATGATCTGATATGTGAAGGATGGAAGGAGTGGAGGGAGGCTTTTGCGTAGAAGAGGAACAGAATAGGCTATAAGAAAAAGTACCGAGGTAATTGTCCATACAAATGTCGTCGTTACAATGTCAATAGTTCCATTAATTATGAAAATCTAACAGTGTTTTTATGATCTGAGAGAGTGATTATCAAAGAAGCATGACGTTTGTTCTTTGATATAGTGACGCTCGTTTATTATCTGCGAGTGTGTCTCTGTCTATCTGTTTCATAGCCTTTATTATCTGTGATGTTACTGAACTGCGTTTTATGGCATTCTTCCGTCCAGATCTATATTTTCAAATATTAAGTTCATAAACTATTTTATTTTTGCGAAACACTGAAGTACGAATACTTTTACCGTTATGCAAATAAAGCAAATAATTCATTACAACTTTTTCCCTTTCCAACCTAATAATATAAAAACAAATTAAAGGTTTTCTCTTTCAGTACCTTATTATGATTATGATGAACGATTAACACCGATTTGTCCGAACGTAAAGTCGTTAAGTAAGGTCGATAGCTTTCGAGTGAGTCATTAAACTCAAATGACGCATACAAATTCCCATAGCCACATGTGTAGATGCAAAGTTAGCGTCCTTTTTTTATTTCTGAGACTAAGTAGGGGGTTTACCCTGAACAAACACTTTGGTATTAACCATATTGGTTTCTAATAAAAAGTAGAGACCTCTTCAATTAAACCAAAACAAATTTTTTACCTACAAACATTTTTCTTAGTACTAAATATAAGTTCTATATTATTAGTGTGTCTCATTGCTACGTTTCTTGTTTGATACCTAGTAATACTACTTTATCAAAGAATAAGCGGCATTCTTATGCCATCTAACATATCCACACCACATTACAAGATATACACGATTGTTCCTGGATTTAATACAAACTGCAAAATCGAAAATTCTCAAAGAAGAAGAAGGATGAATATAGTAAGGAATCTACTTCTTCACTAGGCATAGGTAATTATGCATGCAAGTTAAAAAAATGCTAAGGAAAGGCTGTAGATAGGCTCAAAAAATAATAATTAATGTCTCAAAGTAGGTAACATTATAAACGTCAAAGTCATCAACCTTCCTAATAATTGCAGAGCAAAGTACATAGTGGAATTAAAGGAGGAAAAAAATATGAAAATCTCGTTTTCTCAGCACGATAACCTTTAGATTAGAGTATTTACGCAAATTATTTCCTTTTGTTGTCTAATCAAGGTCAAAACAGGTTTCAAATGTCTTTGTCTTGCTCTATAGGCTTATCGTTTTGTCTATTACATTTTAAATCTCATCTAATGATAAACCTTGACCTGTCTCGCAGGTAAAACGTTTGTTTTCCTGCCTACTTTATTTCTTTTTTTCAAGAATTTTTCCACAATATCTTATCGACAACGGCAAGATTGATAGAAGAAATTAACCAAAAATATCAACGTCATAAACGCCATCCATCCATGACCCATGCCCATCAACATCCATCATCATCACTAATTCAACCTCCATCCACCAAGCGTCGTGACACGTGGCAAATCCCTTTTACTACTTATAAAAAATCACTACCCAAACTACAACAAACTATTTACTGAACCACCTCGAACCCAAACTCGAATTCAAACATTCAAACTCGTAACAATGAGCTTGCAACTCGATCCGCTTTCAACTTGGCACTGGTTACGTCAATCCCTTAATATAATATAATAATATATCATTTATTTCAGGTTACATATAGACCCATATAAAAGTTACAAAAAATACACTTAAAAACTAAAACTATCGCACACGAAGAGACGGCGTCGTGTTGCGCTGCGAGGTGTCACGTAGCCTTCCGCGAAAACGCCGGAACATGACACCCTTCGGCCAAAACTGTTCCTTGAGGAAAGTCTCCACATGATGAGTCGGGGCCCGCACCACAAACGACTTAAAATTGGTGTTATGGCGCGACTCCAACTCCACGACCCTCAGAGTCCAGTTGGTCTTGACTCGCACGTACTCCACAACCTCCTCAATCTTTGTGGTGTGGTGTAACCTGGACACATACAGCAGCGTCGTAGGTATTGCTGGACGCAGCAGCATATTGGGTCCGGCCAGCGCGGTCCCACACTGGTTCCGACTAGGAGGCTTCTTCCTCTTCTTCCTCTCCACCTTTACGAAGCCATCCTCGTCACACGTGGCTGTAGCTAGGCCCTGCTGCCTCGAACTCCTTTTAGCAGGATTTCTGCAGCTCTTCTTTACCCCCTCCTTGGGTTGTGACACCGGTTTGTCCGTGGCGACGATATCAGCGTAGGCACGCTTAGGGGTCAACGTACCTACACGAGTCATAACCTCAGCCGGCTCTGACTCAGTGACGGCGGCGGTACTCGCAACGCGTGCAATATGAGCAGCGGGTGACGCAGCGGAGCTCGCCGACTCAAAACTGCCGACGCTAGCGTTTCTCGCTTCGCGACATGTGCTCACGTTGGAGGCATCAGGTGACCTATTTACCTTAACAGCGTTGCGCAACAACACTACTTCGGCACGCAGTTCACCAATGGTGTTATTCGACACCTCCAGCTTGGACTGTACCTCGGCCAGGCTTGCCTTGAGGACTGTAATGTCCT
Source organism: Caradrina clavipalpis (assembly GCA_932526535.1). Classification (NCBI taxonomy): domain Eukaryota; kingdom Metazoa; phylum Arthropoda; class Insecta; order Lepidoptera; family Noctuidae; genus Caradrina; species Caradrina clavipalpis. Next base: position 3,975,953 of record OW052096.1, read on the forward strand.
TCAGCAACCTGGTGACGTCGACGTGGTCGAACGTGACGGGGGGCAACTTATGTAGCTCCTTCGCCACAAAAGCGGGCACGTCGTCTGGGTCGGTGCTCTTCATCAATGTGATGATATCCTGCACACACTTCTGGCCACCATCCCTCCGGCGGGACTGCATCTGCTCGACTTTGCCGAGCGACTGGAACAGCAACAGCTTGGCACTGCTGATCTCCTCCTCCTTGAAGTTGGACTTGCAGATCTGCATGATGCTGACCTCGTCCATGTAGTCAATGGCATGTTTGACAAATGCCAAGACCTCGTTGGCTATGAGCGGTTGGGAACTCATAGCGACGTACACCGGGCAGCGGCTAAAGCCGCGCGACACGCGAATATATTATTCGTATCGAGCAGCGCACACACGTCCGTACTCGACCGTGCATTGCACTGCTATGAGGTTAATAATTTAAAGTTCCGCCTAAATCCGGTAGGTCCAAACACCGCTCCACTTTGATGCTTCTTAATAATTCATTGGATCAGACGAATAGATGCAAACTTGGTTGTTATTAATCGATTCCTCTTGACCCAAATCCGTGTGGGTCAAAGCCATGTCATAGCTGAGCCGACCGGAATAATAATGTCTGGTTGGACTTGGATTTTTAATAAGCTTTAAGCCTTGTGATGTTCTTTTTTTGTGTGCTTTGTGTCAGGCCTTCGTTACGATTGCCATGTTGTTATTTTCATTATGTACGTAAACAAAAGTCTGAGCAGTAATCTTCTACTGTTTCTATTCATGGCCCCAGATTGTGGTCCTTAAATTCGCTAAAATGTGGTAGGTAGGTAAGGTGTAGTTACCAGATATGTGATAATTGGCATCATTATCTAGTGCGCGGGAACCGAACTCGTGACACTCAGTGCAGCAGTCAACCGCTCAGCCACTGAGCCAACCGACCCGTCGCATTTTAGTTTAGGTAGTACATGTAGTAACAATCGTTAATATCTGCAATAAACACGGCTAATATAACGAAGCTTGGCGTTGTTTATTCTGTTGTCTCAATTTGAACAGGTACTTGTACATTGATTTTTGGCACCGATTGTATCCACGTGGCGGCAGTTGTTTACAATCCAACAAACAGACGGCGATGTATAATTATTAGTTCAGTCACAGATTAGTTCAGTGCACTAACACAGCATAGTATAGCATAATCAGCATAATAATGGTCCCATTAAATACCCTTCTTTTCCCATTAACCTTTTTTATTATTACTTCATAGTAGTTAGCCCACTACTATGAAGTAATAATAAAAAAGGTTGACTTAATATCGATTTGGAAAGAAGAAGTGTCCATTTCAAGTGTTATTTCCGTGTAAGGGCGACACTCCACTGAAGCGGAGAGAATCGGAGCGGAAGAAAATTAACCAACGTCACATGCTCCGCTCAACAATCATAAGGGGACCCCTTATGATTGTTGAGCCGTTTAAATATTTGTACTCCATTGGTTGATTTTCCTTCGCTCCTCTTCTCTCCGCTTCGGTGAAGACTCACCCTAAGGGTCGGCTCCGGTAACCCTTCAAACAAAACTGTTGGGCAGCCTACAATAAATAGAGTCGTTAGTTATAACTATTAATGGCCTGCCTAATGGAAGCTGTTCGTCGGTTTAAGAAGGTACAGACGTTTTATGTAACAGCCAATACGATCCGGCAATGAAACTAATATCGTTATACAGAAATACGTAGATATGTATGCATATTCAGTGATCCTTCTGTGTTGCAGTATTAATTATAGCCTTATTATTGTGTTCGTTTACTGCTTATTATTATGTAGTCCATTACGTGGTGGTTAAGTTCAAGGAAAATAGAATATGGCGCCAGTATTTGTAAATATATTGCCGGAAGGACAATGTGTAGCACGTGTATCTTTATTTACATTCACAGATTATGCTAGTGAAAAAATTGAAAACTCTGATAGTGTGACCTCTTTTTTGGGATGAAAAACGAAACGTAACTCTGCAAAAAAAAGAAATAACTTTATTCTAAGTTTAAAAATAAGGCGTTCACCCGTAGTCACCTATTTCAATTAAACCATGTACCTACAGGCAGTTTTGAATTGTCAAGTAATCGGTCAGTCAGTCAAGAAGTTAAGTCAGAAAGTTGGTTTGCTTGTTTTATTTTCAATCAAACAAAGTAAAATTTGTTTTACGAAATATACTCAGATTAAAATGTCATTAGGTAAGCACATTTCCGTACATCAATGTGCCATTTCCATACGTACGTAGACGAAACGAAGAAAACGCTGATTTATCAGATGAGTTGCAAAATTGCGTAATATTATGAAATTGTCACTGTTATACGTATAGCTAGCACCTATTATATTTTTTTGAGATTAGATAGTTTAGATATTTTAATATAAAAAGTGCACTTTCTTCATTAAGAAAGAATTGAATGTTAGAAATCGTGCAAATTAATTAATAAGCTATTGATAAACTCGGTGAAATGTGACCGTAAAAGTAGTTATTATTATTTTATAGCCAGGGCTTACAAACTAAGGATTTTCGTTAAATTAATACAGTAACAGAAAGCTTTATTAATTTCTTTTGGGGATCAAAGTCACCGAGTCATTAAAGAAAGGAGTTTAACCTTATTCTTTTAGCCATCTAGTTACCTTCACCTTTTTCTTTACCGTGACGAGATGGCAGACTTTCTTTCTAAAATCCTCCTTTCAAATGGTCATTCACAAGGTGTCAGTCGACCTTGTGCCGACGACTTTTATACCTAACCGGAATATACTACGTTACAGCATGTTGTATAACCGTGAGCATTACTTATGCAAGAAGCCGTAATGAATACACTGATTCCATCTTGAAAGGCTAACAGCGATTCGTGATTTCGACTGCAGCTAATTAAAAGGCTTTCTGACTTTTACCTTCTTTGATGGATGTTAGGTACCTAGGTATTTGTATTTCCGTTTCCATTTGTGTAATAATTATCTGTTTCTGAATTTATATAGTACAAGGTTCTGTCCGCGACTTAATCCGCGTCAAAGTTAATATATTATCCCACGGGAACCTTACATTCCGTTTGTTTTTATTGTTCTGTGCTTACATTTTACGGGATAAAAAGTATCCTGTGTGTTATTCCACACTGCAATCTTTCGTTGTACCAAATTTCATCCAGATCCGTCCAGCCGTTTGAGCGTGAAGAAGAGACAAACACGCAAACTTTCGTCTTTGTAATATTAGTGTGATGTGATAAAAATCTACGTATTTATTTATGTTATTATTTAATATTATGTGAGTTATATTTTTCCGTTTTTTCTATTGAATGTAAACTCATAGACAGGTGCTTTAAAGTCCAAATTAAAACAACAAATGTAGCTAAACTAAATTGAAATAAAAACGCTGTGAGCGACGCATGCGCGGTGCGAGCGACGCGCGCGCAATGCTAACCCAATTCCAGTGGTATCGGCTTTCACAACGCGTTGCATCACAGCCACACACACAATGCAGAGATGTGCGAACTTGTCTACGTTATATAAAGAAATAATTACTCTATTCTATTCACTTCGAGAGATATTAGATTTTAAATAGCAAAAAAGAAGTTATAGAGGCCTGCCACGTGTTACTAAAAACTAATTTAAATCGATTTCTCTTTTGGAAAATATTTTAAGTTGAGTACTTACTTAACTCGTGTTATTAGTTATACGGCTAGTTTTATCTTTACCAAACCCAACAATATTAATCAAATCATTTTAGCGAACTACGCTAGTGGTTTGCAGAAAAAAAAATGTTGTGGCGTAGCTTTCGTAGCCTAGCGTAGCTTTGTAGGCTTCGTACTCTTTAGGCCTACGCGCTACGAAGACGAAAATATGAATGAAGTTATTGAGGTGAGCTAATTTATAGAATGACATGATTGCGTTGTTTTTTAATATTAATGAATAACTTATATGTAGATTTAACTAAACTATTGTTCGTGTTTGCTTTTTCACTTAGTTTTTATTACGTTTATTTATTGTACCTAATTATTTTATACCTACAACATAATTAGGTACCTAATATTCGTAATGAAAATGATTAACTTATTACTGAATATATTTAATGAACCCTAATCTGCGTTATTAATCTTACGCTCCGTTTAATTACATTTACATATCCCTAATTTGCGTTAAACGGTAATCACGATACTGGAAATAGTAATTAGGTAAGTTTTTTAAAATCCCCCACTCTCGTGTGTTGTTCCAAATAATCTATACTAATATTATAAAGAGGTAAGATATTTTTGTTTGTTTGTGTTTAAGGAATAGGCTCCGAAACTACTGGACCGATTTTAACCATTTTTTCTCCACTAGATAGCTACATTATTCCTGAGCAACATAGGCTGTATAACATCACGCTACGACCCACGGGAGCGGAGCAGTAACCAAAGACGTAACTTAACAGCGGACGAAGTCGCGGCCAGTTCACTAGTAACAAATATTTGCCAAGGTATGCTTTTTATGGAACAATTTAACACATAACCTGTTTTCTAGGTCAAGTGGGCCACGAAAACGCTACATTACCTTCCTATTCACGTACAATTTGTATTGTTTACTCACAGGCCTCAACACGATAACCTAAATATCCTTAACTTACGAGTTACGATTACGCTAGCACTGTAATAGTTCTAGATTGTTTGTTAGGTCACATAAAGCACGGAACAAGGATTACTTAAACTCGAATGTTGAATAAATAACTAAAATTACTTCGCAGGAAGTAAATAAAAAAAATGACTACCTTGGTATTTGAATTAATGTTAAAACTAGTTAATCACGGCCATATTCAGACGAGTATTTAATTTATTGTGTTAAGTTAGTGGAATAGAAATAAAAATGAAAGTCCGGCTATTTTTGTTCCCACGCACATTGTCAATGACTTTGAGAAATGGGTGGCTATGATTGTGGTGGGCGAATAATCTTTTATAAATGTCTCGTGTTGCTCTGTTTACAATACTTTGACAGAAATAAAACATTAGCTAGAAATATCGATACTTAATATAAAAAGCTGAAGAGTTGTCTGTTTGAACGCGCTGATCTCAGGAACTACTGACCCGATTTAAAACAATCCTTTTACGATATTTAGCCCGATTATGGAGGAAGCTTTAAAGGCTACAAAACATCACGCTGCGGCACACAGGACCGGAGCAGTAACCAAAAACGTAACTTAGCGCGAATCAAACCGAAGAATAGGAATAGCTATACAAAATACCTAACTAGATATTTCTAAACATAACTACTTACCTACTTCTATAAATTCAAATAGAAACACGGTAAACGGAAGCCTAAATCTGTCGGTTAACACCGATGTGTGACGTCTGAACTATTTAATATTTACTACCGCTCAACCATTCTAGTTAGTTAGTTATTATTTAGTTCACTCAGCACGGCACAATAAACATATCTTCATAATATAATTAATGGGGTCAGCTATAAATTCTATATTTTATCACACAATCTATTTTTGAATTTACGATGAAAATTGCCAGGCGAAAAATAAAATAAAAAAACAATTATATTTATTATAAAGTTCTTAAGAATAATCGCAAAAAAAAAACAAAGGTTTCAGAAAGGAGGTTAAAACTTTATAGCGGTCTCTATGGCAACAAAACAAAAGTTACCAGCTGTGGTTTATTTAACTATAGCGGTTACATAATTTGGTGGCACTTGGCAGGTCTTTTAAACAGGAAGCAGCATAATATAAAGCAATCGGTCGTTATTTCAATTGACCGCGCGGCCTTGCTGAGTTGAGGCGCACTTGACGAGATTGTCAGATAGGCAGGAAATAATGTGACTTGCTAAAATAATAACGCAGCATCTCGAGGTTGTTGTAGATTTATCTTCTTCTTTTCGTGTGAATCTTAGTTCTGCAAAAAAGCGAGCTAACCGGCAATCGAACCATAATTCAAACTATTTTTTTATTTAATTAAAAACGTTGCTCCACACTAGAAATTTCTCCTGCATCGTGGGTGCGTTTACAAACATATAAACTCACATACACAAGCAGCCAGATCTGGGAGAACTAGGTATGGTAGGCCATACAAATATTTGTTTGATGCGAGAATCGAACACGCGACGCCCAGCGCAGCAGCCAATAGCTCATGCAGCCACTGCGCCAACCGTGTCGACAAATGCCAAATGTGATGGTTATCTAAATATTCAGGTAACTAACAAACAGCTAGGTTTTTATAGAAAATCATTAAAATTATTTTTACTTTTGAAAACGGGATTCATTTCAACGTTGCGTTGGTTGTTTTAAATTGATGGAACTACACCCATTTTTTTTCGGTATAATATACAATATGGGCTCGTGACTTCGTGGGAAATGCCTGTGACAGCATCAAAATCCGATGACGCTGTAAGGCAGGGCTGATTCTGTATTAGTCATACAAACTCGGCCAAACTCTTTTCGCCATAATGACTCAAACTGTTTTTTGTTTCTGAAAAAAGAAACAAACAACTTAAATTAAATATTTTTGGTACGTTTGTTTATTTTTCCATGTCGTCGTTAATAAGAAAATCTATTCCGTAGGTTATTGACTTTTGGCGTAAAAGCAATAGATAAGTAATTGCTGTAGGCATTTTCATAATGTATTATGTTCAATAAACGTATCATATAACGTATTTACACTCACAGTTTGCCGGTATGTTTAGGTCATGTAATAGGGGGCGAGCCTATTGCCATTAACCCTGCACAAATCGTAACTCCGAGCTGCTACTGAGAATTTCATAGAAAAACCCAATAACACTTTTTGCTTGACCTGGGAACCCTAGACCTCTTTTTTTTTATAGACGGGAAATCATCAAATAACTTCCCCCGCCCTGGGCGGGGCGGGAGGGAGTGTCAGACTTTTACTGACTAAAACCCGTCTATGTTCCTTCATGTGCCCTTTGCGTTCCGGGGGCGCGGTATCTCTTTCGAACAACCCGCAGCCCTGGCAGGCATCGGCCCTCAGTGGCCCCTTCCAAGTGTGCTGACATATCTTTGAGGCGCGCGTGGAACACGAACGCGCCCTCGAAACGTCTGTCGTTAGTTAACGTACCGAGACGCGGGTCTGTGGACGGTGAGCAATGGGTAGCTCACCGTCCACAGACCCGCGTCTACGGTGGCCGGGAGTCGTCTCGTGGCTCCCGACGCCCGGAGCGTCTACCGCGGCGGCCGCTGGGACGGGGGACTCTCCTTTCCCTCTCCCGTCTCGCCGCCTCCTTCTCTAGCATTACAGCTTCGCAGAAGGAGGCGACTGCTTCCCATTCCCTCTCGCTCCGGACCATGGCCTGAACCAGTGCCGGACGCGAGAGGTCGCCGCCGCCGATGGCCGCCACGAGGACTCGGCGATGCTCCTCCCAAGCGGGGCAAACCGCCAAAGTATGCTCGACCGTGTCCTCGGGGCGATCCTCGCAGCGGTGACACCCGGGCGTTTCCTCCCGCCCGATGAGGTGCAGGAACCTCCCGAAACATCCGTGTCCGGTGAAGACCTGCGTCAGGCGGTAAGTGAGGGCGCCGTGGCGCCGCTCTAGCCATTCCTCAAAGAGGGGACTTACCGCCTCAATTTAGGCGAGCTCTGCACGAGGTTGCGACAGTCGCTCTCTCCATGTCGCCATGAGATCGAGCTGGAGGTACGTTTTTTTGTTGTTTCGTGGAGTTTCCCCCCGGCCTAGTGCCTCCGCGCGCGTAGGCACTCGTGTAGACGCGCGAGGACCAGAGCCTCCAGATCCTACGGCGGCAATCCGGCAAGGAGGCTCGCTGCCTCGATCCCTAGACCTCTAGCGTAGCAGTCGCGCTTAGGACTAGGCTAACGAGGCAGTTCTATGTGTATTTATTTCTAGCATGATTTCTTTCTTTTTTCAATATAAATAATTGGGCTATTTTGCGTTCTACAATATCCTACTACTATTATAAAGGCGAAAGTTTGTATGTATGGATGTATGGATGGATGTTTGTTACTCTTTCACGCTTAAACGGCTGAATGGATCTGGATGAAATTTGGCACAAAGATAGATTATAGTCTGGAATAACACATAGGCTACTTTTTATCCCGGGAAAATGTACGGTACCCGTAGGATAACACATCAACTGTGACGCGGACGAAGTCGCGGGCAGAAGCTAGTCATCAATAATTCTTTCTACACACAGCTACACTGTGCCAAAATTTATGTAATATGAATAAACTGTTTAGTGGGACATAATATATATTCACATTCTCTCCACATACTTATTTTTTACGCATATCTTTGTCCATTATCATATCACTTTACGATATCATCTCATTGTGATTACGTACCATAATAAACATTAATAATGTAAACGGCACCTCGAACGTGGCTATAAAAACGCCAATTCTTGTGAAACCTTTTTAATATAATGTGTTTCATGTGCTAATGTAAGTACATACGACGAAACGTGAAGAAAAAGGCGTTGAAGAAAGTGACGCGTTCGAATTCCGAACGTGTGTGAAGCGCGTAACGTTGATAGGTGGCGCCACGTGTCACGTTTGACTTTGACGTGTATGTATGTATAATAGATCTCTGATCTACAAACTTATGCATCGATTGTCAACTAGTACTTGACAAGCGACAAATTAATTTAATAAATCACGTATTATTGACTCGGTAAAAGAAAAGTATCGTGAGGAAACCTTGAATTATAATTATTGTTTGAAATCCTCAATCCGCCTGGGTGGTGATAAATACCTACCTTCTCTATATGAGAAGAGGACTTTGCGCGGCACTGGGACAACAATAGGCGAGTAACATCAAATTTATTGTTTTTTTTATTAACTGTCTTTTTATTTTCTAGTTATATTGTACTCATTTCTTAGCTGACTCAACAGCAATAAAAAATCTAAAAATAGAATATCTTGTATTTCACAGATACTGCGCTGTGGTTCGTAACTGTGTCAGATGATAAAACTTACCGTAAGCGGGTATCTTTTTTAGAACGACACACGTCGGAATTCAAATGATGCCAGCGATGAAATAGATTCGCAAATGTTACCCAAGCCAAATAATGCGAAGGACACATCTCAGGAAGTGAACCTGTAGATGAATTCCTAAAGAAAATCAATAATATTTACACTCGTATATCTTTCCTTGCGAAATCTATCTTGGAATAAATAACATAAACAAACAGCAGAGCTATGTCGACTCGTTGCTAATTAAATAGGCCAGTCCCAGTCACAAGGTCGTGATCTACATTTTCCCGAGAACTGTTCTCGGAAAATATCTTTATAAACCGTCTGAATGTTGGTTTTCGCATCTATTTACCGTTATACTATCTGTTGGTTTTATCTACTTAAATAAAATCAAAAGGTCATTCACTGAATAAGCATGAAATGTCGAAAGCTATTCGACTAATTAAGTTTTGGCAGGTAATTTGTAGGATCTCCACTAACAACGGATTTTAGCACAGGTCCGAATGAAGTAGGTATCAAAGGCCTTTACTTTTACTAGGACGAAGTCATTAGCAAAAGGTAGTGTATAATAAATGTAAGCAAGCCTTTTTCACACTCGTGAGTAATGGATTATAATAACCTGCCAAAGTGTCAATATAGTCCTACCATAGATAACGAGGTTACAGCCTCGACCACGCGTTTTTATTTTCGGACTTAGCTTTAGACCTGGACAAAAACAAGCCTTGTTAAACCGCTTACTGACCTTTTTTTAGGATGGGAAATCATCAAATGACTTCTTCCGCTCTGAGCGAAGCGGAAGGGAGTGTCAGACTCTTACTGACTAAAACTCATCCGTGTTCCTCCTGATGCCCTTTGCATTCTAGGGCCGCGGTGACTCTTTCGAGCAAATCTGCAACTCTGGGTAGGACTTACTTGCCTAATATTTTCACTTCACAAATTTTCACGAGTGTAATGCGATGCGAGCTTCAGTTTGTAACTCGTAGTAAATCGTGTTTTATATGTCGTAGGATAATTTGATACTTCGAATCTTCGCGGAAATCCTAGGGGTTTTGCAAAAACGCGGATAATTAGACATAGGCGAAAAATTATCAAATCTTACTGGACAAAGTCAGGATTTTTGCGAAAATACTCCTTTAAAACTAAATTGAAATCGCTTCATCCGTTCGGCAGCTATGATGCCACAGACAGACAGACAGACAGACAGACAGACACGTCAAACTTATAACACCCCTCTTTTTGCGTCGGGGGTTAAAAATGCAAGAGACTGGTGGGGCTAGTGTGTAGTGGCAAAAAACCTATCATAACGTGTCTCATTTAGACTCCGCCCCTATCCGAAATTATCCGAAACTTTTATTCGGTTACGGTTTCGGATAGGTTTTTATTTCAGCCATCCGATAGTTTTAGTTCTGGTTACGGGTTACGGAGCTCCATAATATTCCTGGTATCTAAATATTTTTGGAGGGTAGGGCGGATTATTTAGTATTGAAATTACGTTTGCATTCTGTTGGATAGGAACCGATTTGAACCGTTACATTCCATTATGGTATTTTTTTATCTCTTTCGTTCTCTTATGGTATTCAGTGTTATGTTTCCTCTAGAAGTCAACAATAATATTATGTTTTCTTTAAAAGTAAACAACATTGCTGTCATTGTTCCTACCCATATGTTATGTCATGTTCCGTGATTTAATAGTACCTATATTTAATACTAATATCATTATTTTAAACTAGATTGAGACAGCGACTTGGTTCGCGTTAAAGTTGATATACTATCCCAAGGTAGCCCGTACTTAGCCTATGTGCTATTTTAGACTATAATCTATCTCTGTGCCAAATTTCATCCAGATCCAGTCAGCCGTTCTGGCGTGATTGAGTAACGTGGTAACAACCATCCACCCATCCAAATTTTCGCATTTTTAATAGCATCTAAGTAAGGTTATGTTGTGAATAATTAAGTTAACTTTATCGTCATTCATCGTTATCTTCAAACTTAGTAGAAATAGAAATTACGTTACTCATTTGCTTATCAGAAGCTGTGCAAGAGTCTTACGTGATCAGTTGGAAATTAACACGTAATTTTGAACGCTTTATGAATATTGTAATCCAGAATTAACGATAAACGATCAAACAATTCGTCCCAAGGGGCATTCGCAAAACGCTTATCAAGTAAACTCTGTAAACTAGGGATGTTAGGGAACTCCATAACTGTATCTGAAAATATCGGATATTTGAAATAAAAATCTATCCGGAAACGTAACCGAATCCGATACATGTAAAATTTTCGAATAGGGACGGAGATTTAATTAAACGTAGTAAAAACGAATAATGTTGTTTTATTTAGTGTGTTTTAATTATGTTTTTGCTTTTTAAGTACATAAAATTCAAAAGTGAGTTGCGTTAATAAAATCACCTATAAGGCTACTTGCTCTATTATATGACTGTTGTTAGTACCAAGTATGATAGATGTCAAGTCAAATCATTAACTATTTGTATTTTCTTTTTATAGTAATAATGCTCGTAACCGGAAGTATCCGAATAATCCGAAATAGTTTCATATCCGTATCCAGATCCGTAATTTAGTATCCATAACATCCCCGCCGTAAACCAATTAACCTCGTGATCAAAGGCCCAGGACAAAAGCCCTACTGTTTTGACAATTTATTATAGTATTTAATAACAATACACAAGCTCAAGTAATAAAGACCAGAAAATCAAATGGAACTAATGGAAGTGGAACAAAAACAAAACCTTCCCACGTGTTCAGAGAACAATGACATCGGAAAGTTGTGCGAACGCGGCGCGATAGCGAAGAAAGTCGTCGAAATACATCAACCGTGATCAACCATCACCAAGATTTTATTACTTAAGTGTTAAAAAGAGTTAACACTATACAACAGTAGTAGTCCGTCACCCTCTCGCTCGAGCACTGGGGATAAGTAACGAGTTTCCTGGCAATACCGCGGAACGCGATTCAACCGTGAACTGTGCAAAAACGCAGCGCGCAGAGAAATTTGCTTCATGTTCAACTTTTTGTTGCGTGTTTGATTGCTACATAACGGATTTGTTTTTATACTGTACGCTTTGTTGAAGATACATATTTTGCTTCAATATCAAAAACAGACAGTAACTTACCTAAATTATTATAAAATACTAACTATATCTACTTACTGATATTAAAAATATATTGGACCAGTAAAATTATGAAAACAAAGACATCAATTCACTGAAACAGCTTGTAAAAACAATAATAATTAACAATGCAACAAACCGTCGCGCGACGATTCATAAATACGGCTGAAAAGGCCGTTGTATACGGTAATAACTCTACCGTACTAAATAATGGCAATAACTTTGTTGCCGAAGAAGCCTTTCAGCTGAAAAAGAAAATTTCTGTTACTCCGTCACTTTTTGAATTCGTTTGTTACCACTGTTAGTGTTTGCAATGTAGCCCATCTCATTTATAATCAATAATATAATCAATCAATAGATTATTGTACCTATTGCTTTCCAATACAGTCACACGAAATATGTGTCAATGTCCTTTTACGCCACAATTCCTGATGCACTGGTCGTCGGAGGCCGTCTCTATCGGCTGCACGCACGTGCACGCCCCTGCGATCTCCCGTCATGCCATGCCATAGCGGTGATAGCGGGATTAGCGGGTGCTCTTCGGCTCGTTTCGCTACCTTTCGGCCTGCCTCGCGACTCGCTCGCGTCCCCAGCTTGGACGTGATTGCGAGAGCGAATGAGACCTCGTCCCCCCTCTACCCGCCCGGGGACAGTACCTACTTGCTTGACTCAGTCTACCTCGAGTCTCGCCCGGGTGTGGACGTCTTGTCGCTCGCAAGAGCGATTTTGGCCGTCTTTTAATTCGTGTGTTCTCTTCGAATAACCTTAAAAACTCTTGGAAGTTGCTATAAAAACTGGATGATACGCTTCGCAGGAGCGCTATCAAAGTGACTAAAGTTAGTTTTGTGGTGAATCGGTGACAGTGAATTGGAGCTGGTCGCGCTACGTCTGTCGTCGTGCCTGAGTTGGCGTCGTCCCTCCGACTCTCGCGAGGTAATGACGAGACTTCTCCGAGGAGAGCGCATACGTGGACAGAAACCGGATTGCGGTGTCGTGCTTTTAATGAAATCTATTTCTTAAAAAAAGTTAGTGCAAAGTAATTGGATTCGCTACTCGCCACGATTGGCACGGAGCTGAACGTAGTTCAAAAGACGTGTACCGTTAGCCGACGTCGCGGTCGATGCCTGCTCGCGGAGGCTTTCGTTTGTAATGCTCCTGGTTAATACGAACTTTATCACAAGTTAGGCAAGTGGAGCCGCGATATGCCACGATCAGCCATGATCTGAAACGGGCGATCGCTGCCGCTGACTGACTTAAAATAAGGAAATGTTTACCGTGTTAGCATGTTTCAATGCCATTATCTTGATAAAGACGGTTACGTATGCGGAAACGCCGATGAGCAACTTTATTGTTCCTTAATCAGCGAGTGTTGAACATCTGGCCTTTGTTAGATAGAAAATTGTGGAATGTAACGTACTGAATGGAAATAGGCTGCACGAAGCGATAAAAAATAAGAACGCTATTTTCTAATTAGGAAGTTATTTTGACAAAAACGGTCGGGTTCAAATGGTAGTCAGCTCCACAAATGGGCGTGGCAAGTGGCCAAGTGCTTCAAGGCTTTTGGGACGGGTTTTTAAATCGTGCTCTACGAGTGTGCCCACTTGAGAAGTTTCGACATCGCAGACGACCGTTGGGTCACTAGACACTCAAGCTTCCATGATTCTGTTCAATCTGTTATCCATTTATCCAACAAGTTAAGTTGAAAAAAAAACACCTACCAACCTATTCACAAATGTGTTCCAACAATAAATAAACACGGTTTATCTTTTTTGTTGGCCAACCAACACACCCCACCTCAACGAAAAAGTTTGAAGTAGGCGGCAACAACGAAACAATTGCTCAAAGTTCAGCAGTCATCGAAATAAAACTTTCTAATAATTTCAATAGGTAAGATGACTAACGCGAAATGGATTTATATCTACTTCTTACGATAAAAATCACTTCATTTTGAGTACGACTGCACTACGTTTTACTAAATAGGTATACACATTACCTATACATTTCGAAGAATGAGGATAATGTTTGCCAATATGTCATGAACTCATGACAATAATACTTATAGTATTACTTCGAAAACATGATTTTCGATCTAAAATAACCCGAAACATAAGCTAATACAATACTCACGACAACTTCGCTGACGATTTTAATGATTCAAACTATCGTTGATACAATGACAGGGACATGTAACACAAGATTCGGAAATTAGGAGCAATAGGTATTAAAACATTAGACAAAGAGGCGACGAAAGAACGACATAATAATATGATGTTGGTCGTGCTTTCTCAACATTACGGCTATTTATAGAAGGATGCCATGCGCGATGAGCTGGGGCGGTCGGTCTGCGCCAACTAACTAGGTCGCGATATTTGCGCGCGTACCTGAACATGCGCAAGCGACGCGCAGTCAATGACACTGCATGAAGGACGTGAAAATCTACCACTAAATAGGCCACCTCAATTTCAAAGTTATAAAAACAAACCCCATACATCAATCATAATAAATTGGATCTGACAAGATTTATTAAGTTGTAGTAAATGTTGAAATATTGAAAGACGTCTCTCGGATGCGTAGGAATGTTGGATTAATCTTGGTTATCGGAGATGAATTTCGAAGAATGCTCCCGAATAAACGGGTCAAACACCCAAAATAACGTGAGCAACCGGAAGTTTTTGTGAATCATGCTTGCAGTCCGATGTCTGCAATTTAATTACTGTTCATGATGTTATGATGAAATGTAATGGATGCTTATTTAAAACAAAGAGTTCATGACAATGTGTTAATTATGAATAAGTAAGTGAATCCAAAGATCTGATTGAGTTGGGTCCAAAGATCAAATTGAAGAGAATGTCGACATGTAACGAATGTTTGGTGGCCCTTTGTCGTAGTTGGCAGAACGTCACTTGTTTCCGTGACGAAGGGCGGAGGCAGTGAACGACCGAAATATGGCGTGAAAGATAATTTCTAGCGGTTGGACCGATGTCGTCAGCTGATAGCCGGAGGTTAATGGCCTCGGGCCTCGACTTTGTCTCGGTGCTCACGCTCCTATCGTCCTATTCCACACCAAGTTAGGTCGATGGGTTATCGGATTATTTTGTTGATACAGTAGATTTGGATTGATTGAATGATTCTGTTTAAGAATGTATTTCGAATTTAGAACCGAGAGCTGAGAATTTCTTAAATAATAAACATACTTATTGTGTGCTATGAGAATTTAGACTACAACTTAATGCATACTTCGATGAACATTGATCGGAAACAAGGAAAAATAACTTCAATGATACAATACTATTGTGGCACGAGTTACTGGCTTGACCTTGAATTTAAAATTTCGACATTAGCTGTTGTAATGAATTGCAGAAATGCAGACAGCCAACGCATAGTCTCAACCTTGGTATAAATTGTTAGTCAAATGTCCATATATCGTAAAATTGGCGCTTGTACGGTAATCAATAGTCACATTGTAAAAGGAAACAGACATTGTGATATCGGGCCCATGACGTCACATCCTCACGAACAAGCAAGGTTAGGCGTTCGGCAGTAATTGAGCAAGATTGCCTTCCACGCGTCCATGATTCATAATAATTCATCGTAAGAACCGTCGGTTTGTCTGATTTATGTCCATTAATTCGCGAGTCTCGAGGATTCTGGATTTTGTCTCGTAAAATGCGTGAAAAATGTTATTTGCACCTGAAACAATCATACCCTTTACGAATATAACATAATAATAAGTTGCAAAGCTAATAATGTTTAATATTTATGATACTCGTCGTACATTAATAATGGTGTTTAGATTGGCACGATGTTTCCTGCTAATAGAAATTAATCCACTTGAGTCGACTCTCCACATAATGTTGTTTCTCTTGTAATTGGGAGCAATCTCCCACGTATCCAGGGTTAAGATATAACAATCAATAATTTTATAAGTATGCAAAATGGGTTTGAGTGTGAAAAGAAAAAGATTGACCCCGATTCACCCCTGGAGACGGTTGGGGGACACCGAACTTAATAAAAAACCCGGAAAATTGCAGCTGGTTTTTACAATTCCATAAATAAATCTGATGTACTTACTTATAAGTAAACAGTTGCCTTTCTGAGTCTTTTTTGAAACGGTCCTTTGATAACGCTTGCAAAAATGAACTTCATAATAATAAAGGCAATTACCGAAGTCTTTTGACGTCGAACGAAAAAAACAGCGTACTGAAAAGGCAATAAAGGTAAAAGAGGATCCTTGTGGAATTCTATTAAGCGCACTTTATTTCAGTACCTTTAACATTTGCCATCATCGGAGTAACTAAGTTATCGGTGTTTCAGACCAGACATAACTCAATAATGTGTTTTATAAACAGCTTTGTTATTGGCCGTCCGGCCGACCGAGACTTCAGCAGGGTTGGTCTACTTTGTAGAGCTAAATTGATTTAACATCAAAGCTAAGAATCACGTTACAATATAATTGTATTATCAAGACACAGGTAAGTAATGTATGTATTTCTACCCGACCTCACTTGGCAAAGTGTAAATAATGTGTTCACCAGATCTGCCTATGTGTGTATCATGTATTGGGTATGTTGAAAAGTGTCCGTGGATTATCCTGCTCGTTCTTTTCCATAGAGGCCTACCAAGACCTACGTTTTGGAACGATCAACAAGCTTAATCTTTCTGTCTAACTGACCGAGTCCTTGACAATTCAAAAGTGCCTCTAAATGGGCTAATTAAAATGAATGCTTTGACTTTGTATATATGTATGTTTGTTCCTATTTAAATGTTTATTTAACACAATTATCCAAGTCGCACTGTTTGCAGTTGACATTCACACGTTCATATTCACACGTTCACACTTACCTATAACACCAATCAAATGAAAGTTGCTGGCAGCTTCCACCGAGTTTTATTGGCTAAATACTTGTTGTTGTTGCATATTTATAACACTGCTTTTATATGCATAACTAACAGCTACGTAACGTTACGTTACACTCTTCCTTGAAATAGCCAGTGCTACAACTTTATTATTAGGGTCGGTACGTGATTACCTAATACCTTTTTAGTAGTCAAGAGCAATAAACACATATTATTGGCAGTTGACGATAGACTTTACGTAATGTACCGTAATGATTATTATTATAAATCAGGAAACTATTCTCTATGTAACAATAGTTCGCGTGTTTCGTGTATGTAGGTGATACAGTTTGGAGCGATGCAAGTTCCGGATGCGATGCGCGGGCGCTCGTTGCGAAACCGCGGCCTCAATCTACGATCAGGGTCAGCGCTATGGATTGCTTTATCAAACAATATTCGTTGACATTGGTCTACGTTTTTATTACCTTGAGTGACTATTCGTTGCAAAAATCGACGTAGCTTTATAAACTCATAATTAACTATCGCAATATAAACCAAAGCAGGTCAAACACAATTGAAAACAAAAATGCCTCCTAGATAAGTAGGTACGTAAGTAGACTCGGCGATAATGTAGGTACCTAATTGATCCAATTAAGTAGGTACATGGATTGGATGCAAATTGGAGACTTGTTTGCAGATTTGCGATATTCCTCAATGCGAAAATATAATAATCCGTCCATAGCAAATATACTCAATTAAATATCGTTAAAACTAGTTTAAAACTGGAAAACTTCACAGGTATATGTACTGGAGCTTCAAAAGCGAGTAATTAGCCTAGTATTAGTTATAACAGTTAGAACAGGTTGTGCAAAGATTTAACGAGGCGACGCCGACGGCAGCGACCATCGGCCACCGCGGCCACTTTCACCGCCGCCATCTTGCGGCCGCCATGTCGTGCGTTTGCGCCGTTCATTGACGAATTGGCACGCCTATTGTTGGTCGTGACGTCACGCACGTCACTGTTTCGGGAAAATCATTAAATTTTGTCTTGAGTCTTCGTGTTGGCACGTTTTTACATCATACATACATATGAAATGCCATAGTGGGAACTCGTGAAGTTACAAGATCTTACACGTGTTTGTAATAAGGAGTCATTTTTAGATGTTTTCCTAATAAATATCTATTGACATTATAAATCTTCGTCTGGCATTATAACAAAAGAAACATGTTAAATTAAACATTCAACAAGAAAAACCGGTTTACAAATTAAAGAAATAGGTAGTGATTGATTGATGAAATTATGACATGAATACCTACCTACTATTTTTGCTTCAAAGTTAAGAAAAACTAGCATTTTCACAGCGTATTCATCCGGAAAGATTTTACAATTTTGTTTGAGGTAGTAGGTACCTACATACTGTAACGCTTATGGCGGTGGACCAAAACGCTACTCATGGAAAGACGTTAGTCAATTTAACGTTATTTATTTTATATTCAACTAGCTTTTGCCCGCGACTTCGTCCGCGTCACAGTTGATGTGTTATCCTACGGGTACCGTACATTTTCCCGGGATAAAAAGTAGCCTATGTGTTATTCCAGACTATAATCTATCTTTGTGCCAAATTTCATCCAGATCCATTCAGCCGTTTAAGCGTGAAAGAGTAACAAACATCCATACATCCATACTTACAAACTTTCGCCTTTATAATAGTAGTAGGATGTCATGTCCTATTATATTTTAATTCTATTCTGTTTACTCTGTTACAGTCCGTCTCTAACAGACTGACTACTAGCTTAAAGTATAAATAAGAGGTTGTATTCCTTCAATTAAAGCCTCTACGGTAGGTAGGTACCTACCTATTTCAAAAAATCATGATGTTGACATATGTTTTATCTGGTTTTACTTTTAAAAGCTACGGACTTACGAAAATTCCTCCCACTACCTATTATTTTATCCTCATTAGGGTAAAATTTCCAAAAACTTTATAAGTACAGAAGCCTGAATGGCAAAAATTTTCAGTAGCGTAGCTACATATAAATTGGTGTTTGATTTCTTGGTTAGTTTAATCGTCCCGTTTTATTTCTTTAATACTTACAACTACTAAAATCAAACTGGACTAATGATGCTGAAAACTGATGTCACTAATGGAATCTAGAATTATGATCAAGAGTGTAGCTGGTACGGCCTCCTAACCCCCTATAGGCTCATCGTTAATCGTTGTATGTTGGGGACGTATCTCCCGCAATGGACATACAAGCGAATATGGTCACAGTCTCAGAGATAAAGAACACACTACTGTACGTCCGTATCAGTTATGGAAACGGTGTGCATTCCACAGTGTTCCCAGTGCCAGTGGGTTAACATGACATACTACTGGTTACGTTACTCCAAGTGCTTCATACATTTACGCTGCGGTTTTAACTGCGGTATTTATATAATTTCGATTCTGTTTAAATCAACGAAAGCTGTTTCGTTTCATATTGACAGTCGGTTGCGAAAGATGATGCATTTAATTTACAGAGCACTCACCTGATCTGTTGAGTATCGGGATTTAATACTCGTACCGTGTATCAAGAGTCAATGATATTATAAACTATTATTATGACGTTGGAAGTTCTGCTGTGGATCAACTCGTTCCGTTCTTTAGAACTACTTATTACTATGTACCGTAGTGTGTACCTAGTTAGCCAATAAAATATGTAAGTACTGCTATTCTTTAAAGATAATGTTGAATGTAGTTGCTAGTTTCTGCGTTTCATTCTTACTATGATTTGAATTATGCTTGTGAAACTTAAATTGATTACACAAGTAATCTTTATTAAAGAACATTTAAATACAAGCTTTAAATTTAAATGTCTGCAGCTAAAAATAAATTAGTTTTGCTATTTTTGTTTCGTTGTCTGTGTCAAACTGCGTGCGGTTGAATAAGCAAGATTAACATTTTTAGCATCTCAATTGTTAAGTTATTTGGCCCTCAAAGGATATTAAATCCATGTAGGAGTGTAGAGCGACACAACATACGTTTCCAAGAAAAAATTTTTTTATCAGATACTACACATTTAGATTTAGGTACCCATGGAGTATAAAATCCTGGAAATAAGCAATTTTCTTGCAAAAGTATTACTTAAGTATATTTTGCAAATAATCCGACCAATTGATGATCTGCTTGGTTTCAATGCAGTAAACCGAAAAAAAATGTGTTGATAATGCAATACCATGAGCAAAGCCACTATCGAGAAGAGTTACCTAGTAACAGAATTATCAGGTATGAACCGTGCTATCTACATAAATTAAACACTATTGTCTATGGCGCATATCCTTTTTCTTAGCCAAGTATTTAGCCACACAGATGGTGTTTTTGTTAGCGTAGAATAATTTTTGCTAGGCGCAGGTGTTAGGGTAAGCACGACATGATCTAAGAGTCCATATAAGTTTATACAATACCAGCTTCACCCCGCGACTTCATCCGCGTGGATATTTTCACCCGCGCTAAGTTACGTCTTTGGTTACTGCCCCACTCCCATGTGCCGTAGCATGATGATATACAGCCTATGTTAGCTCGAGAATAATGTAGCTATCC
Organism: Caradrina clavipalpis; assembly: GCA_932526535.1. Taxonomy (NCBI): domain Eukaryota; kingdom Metazoa; phylum Arthropoda; class Insecta; order Lepidoptera; family Noctuidae; genus Caradrina; species Caradrina clavipalpis. The sequence goes on from OW052096.1 coordinate 3,996,416, forward strand.
ATTGGTGAAAAACTGGTCAAAATCAGTCTAGCTGTTTCGGTGCTTATTCGGTACAAACAAACAAACAACAAATATTTCCTCTATAATATTAGTGTAGATCACTAAGATTGTAACTCTACCTATGAACTCTTAGATCCTAATCAAGGTCATGTATCACTTTTGCTATTTAAACACGTGTAGTGTGTGTCCAACCCCAGGGAATCGATGAAGTAGTCTATTTTCAGCGAAACGGTTGATAAGAATAACTGTTTTAAATAGTTATACATTTAAAGCCACGTGTAGGGTTCTCATTATACCTACTAGTTTAAGCCCCGCGACTTCGTCCGCGTAAATGGTTTTTTATCGGGGATGCAGACATGCCGCGAAATATAAAGCAACCTATGTTCTTCCTTGAGATCCAAATTTACCTCGTACCAAATTTCATCAAAATCAGTTCAGTGGTTTAATCGTGAAAGCGTAACAGACAGACAGTCAGAGTTACTTTCACACCTTGTTTAATCTTCGTTTCAACTTGAAACGAAGATTAAACAAGAATATGATTTAAAAAAATACTAATAAAAATCTAACTACACTACTTCACTTTATCCCAGTTTTAGCCTATAAATGAACGGTCAAATCTCCGGAACTAGGTACTGATCCGATTCTGTAACATTTGCTAATAGGAAGTTACAATTATCCCTGAGTGCTAAGACTATATTTTATTATGAACTAAATTAGGAATCCGTAAGAAAAATCACGTGGAATAAGTTGCGGGTAAAAGCTTGTAAAGTATAGTAGATCAACAGTTAACTCCATAAGTCCATAAACTTATCTATTTGTACCTAAACCTAAGTAAATAGGTACTGTATTTCAATTTTTGTAAAGTTTCAAGTTCATCATCATTACCTAACACACACTCTACAACATGTTTAGTCGGTAGCCATGAAATATGTAATAATTTGTGTCGTAATATCTAATTATCTCTACAGTTTAAAATAAACTGCGAAGCACAACATCAAAAACCTAACTTAAATTAGTAAGTGTAGATATAATAATAAACAAATGTTAAATTTAATAAAAACATACAATCTTCATAAAGACAATGTTTGGTGGCAGTTGGCACTTCTCCCACTCGCCATAAAAACTGCGGCATCTCATTATTTCTGTGCCACATGTCAGCCAGATGAATGAGTTGTAAATTGGAAAGGGAAAGTTGATTATAATCAGCAAAATGAGCAAATTATAATACGAATTACCAATTTTGAATCCATTTGAATCCTTCCTCAAGAAATGATCTAGAGGGCACTAGTGAAAGCTGTAGCCAGCATAATTCCACCACTAGGTTAGGTTTTTTTTTTACGTCTGACTTAGTCTAGTCAAAACTATTTTGTCATATCATAGACAAAGACGGTTTCTTTTTACCCGACTGCGACAGAAGGAGGGTTATGTTTTTCGAGGGTATGTTTGTATGTATGTATGTATGTATGTATAATTGTTTGGCACGCTCTGCAGGCTGAACGGCTCGATGGATTTTAGCTTGAGAGGTGTCGTTAGATTCGTATTTACTGTGAGAGTGACACTGGGTATATAAAAAAAAAAAAAACAAAATGGCGGATTTTTGGCGCCAAATTCAAATGTTTGGCTCGCTCTGCAGGCTGAACGGCTCGATGGATTTTAGCTTAAGAGGTGTCGGTAGATTCGTATTTACTGTAAGAGTGATACTGGGTATATTAATTTCTTTTTTAAAACACTAAAAAAATAAAAAATAAAAAACGGTAATTTAAAAAACTAAAAAACCCGACTGCTATTCTTTAAAAATCCCTAAAACAAGATAAGTTGTAGCAGTCGGGACCCATTCGGGACCATCTGCAATGTAATATAGGTATGTGCTCTCAATTCACTAATCCTCCATTTCTAGAATGGGTCCCGACTGCTACAACTTATCTTGTTTTAGGGATTTTTAAAGAATAGCAGTCGGGTTTTTTAGTTTTTTAAATTACCGTTTTTCAACGTTTTTTTTTAAGGTTATATTGTTGCGATGCGAGTGTGAGTGCTAACATTCGATCAATGTTTTCGTATAGCGATAAAAGACAGCCTTGTTTGAAACAGGTCTATCCTTAAATGGTTCCGAGAAAATTAAACAAAGCCTTCTAAATTCTTTTAGGTGTCTAGCCAACACAAAAGGAAAAGGGCAAAAGGACAGTCGTTGACGTCGCGTCGTTAATAAAAAGCCAAATATCCACTTTGATATTATGATGTTGGATAATTTGATTTGTGGTCTTAATACTTAATTCTCTTTTATTTTACGAGAGCTATATCATTTTGCTAACTCAACAAGTCGACTTGATTGTATTTCTTAGATGCCTACGCTAAAAGTTATAGGCATTGCCGAAGCGTAGACGCTACGTAGGCGACCGACGCGTAGGCGAGGTGTAGACTCTGCGTAGATCCTGAACAGACAGTGCGTAGACGTTACGTAGTAACCGCGCCGCGCTATCTCCATAATTATAACGATTGAACTGTAGTGAGCTTCATTCTATTTTGACACTAGTTTTATTTTTGTTTCAGATTTACAACTTATAAATACCGGCCATCCATATTGCCAGAAAAAGGTAAGCATAAGAAGTCGATCATATTTTCATGGAGATATTTTTTTAGTACGGTAAGTAAATAACTAATAAATATCGGAAAATCAACCGCTCAAATTGACTATTATGACGGATGCTTATAAATAGCTTCGACGACCGACCTTCGGGAATCTTGAATACCCATTCTCATTAATACATAATTACCTACTACTATCATGTACTTAATTGAGTATGTATTTAATTTAATTGATAAGTTAACATACTGGCCTTCAATGGGATTTAAATGTATAACCTTGGAGGGTTTAACAGTTAAACTAAATTTCAATTTCTGGGAGTTCTGAGTGAACAGTTTGTGACTTTATATAATTTAGCAAGGTTTTTGGTATGAATCGCAAGTCGCAGACTTAAGGCAATTGCTCAAATTCGTTTCGTAAAAAAGAATGTTGTGACCTCGAATGCCAGATGCTCAGTCGTTTTGCCGAGATACATGCTAAACATTTATACCTACATATTAGAAATTCATCCGTCCAAAAATTCCTCGAAGAGCCTCGAACCCAGATATTAATTATAGAACCGCATTTTTGGTAATACCTCGATAATCTGGAATTACTAGCTGAGATTAATTAAAAACATAAATTAAAATACTAAAATGAGGACATAACTGGAGAATTATCGCCAATAACACTGAATATTTACATTCGTGTCCATTCCACTGCATTCTTGTTGCAAATCCTCATAAGATTCTGTTGTTTCGCACCTATCAGCTGTTTACGATTGTCTAACATTTCGATAACCAAGGCTGTTCCAACAATGGCCGCTGTATATTCATAGGACGCAAACTGTCCGTAGAAAGCTTTACTCCGTGCAAACAATAGCTTTACGATTATGACGGTCGGTCCGTGCCTCCGATATGCGGAAACGAAAAAAGTTTTACCTTCTCCTTTTTTATGTCAAGTACATTGTCTGTGCCTGTTTAAAATACACCAGCGGGTATTTTTGAACGGGTGTAGAGTCTACAGTGATAGTCGTTTGAATTCCCGTCTTAATATTTTTATTGGAACTCTACGAAGGCACGCGTTCCTTCGCGTCTTCATTGACATTTACAAATTGCTTTGTTTTCAAAATTAAAAATCGTATGAAAAATCGTTTATCTATCCATAGATACTAAAGTCCGGTACTGTACTGTAACTGTAGTCCTTCAATAGTTTATCTGCTGTAGCTTTACGATTTGAACGTGATCGGCTAAATTACATATTTATTTATAGTTTTGTCATCAGATCATTAATAGCTTCAGATGATACGAAATACGAATAACTATAATAGTATCTATCGGTATATTTCGTATAAAACAGTCTAGTATCGTCGTAAAACGCTCGTAACCTGTCTAGAAAAGTTTGCAGAATTAAAATTCATGGCCATTTGGAACGCAGAAAAACTGTTGTACGTAGTTAATAGTTAACTAGCTTTATTTTCGTAGGTGACCGTAATATTGTTCGTCCAAAGTTCTGACGATGATTTTTTAACGTTAACACGACAATGAATTCGTACGCCTACAGATAAAGAGCCAGTGACATCTGGCGTCACCTTGGTTTATTTATATTTTGTAAACATCATTGTGCCGCGGTTCTGCTTATGAGTTTTATGACGAAATTGGATTCGAGAGAAAGTGAGTAGCGTTTTATAGCTTTATTTTTATTACCGCCATCAATCAACAAACAATCAGGAAATGTGGTCGTTGGAAATGTGGAATAGCTAAGAGTATTTGCACACTGTATCCAATCTAAACAAAACGTCGAAAAATATTCTAAATTCAGATCTAGTGCACTGACGGGTTGCGCACTAGATCCAAACTTCGTCCGTCAGAACACCTCGGACCGTGCGCGTGTGCATTTGCGCATGCAGCAATACCATCAACTATTAATGCTTACAAGAGATTATGGGAAATACCAATAGACATACATTCGTAGATATATAATCAGGACTCAGTGTACAAACATGATTATTAAAAGATATGTATGTAGGTAAACGTGCCAGCGCTCGCTCGACCCAATTTTTAACCAACTTAACAAAATAGAAGGTTATCTGTCCGACTCCGACCCGCATAATATTATAAACCCAGCGCCTCTGCTTACAGCCAACATTTATTTGGTTTTCGTATTAATATTTAGTAACACTGCTGTTACCCATCTGAAATTCATATTGGAATCTGTTTACCTACATTCTAAAATAAACATAACGTACTACGTTTACTCTGTTTTGCATTAGCATATTTAGACCACTCATAAACATGGTGAGTTGATTCTTTGTCTTTTGTGTTATTGTTATTAAAATATTCGAATCCATACGAGTTTGAATTAGTAGAAATTGGGTCCTATTTTAGTTAGGTTCAATTTCACCAAACTTTTATAGCTTTCGTACCTAGAATCGGTCTTTTAATTGTGGAATAAAATATACGTCTAACTGTTTGTGTATGGATGGAAATACTTAGTAAGTACCCAGTCTAGTGAATTCGTTAAAATTGTTTCAGATCCATATCAATTAATTTTTCTTCAAAGCTCTATTGATAAATTCCATCTATAAATAACTAGTTCTCAAGGTAAAAATTGTTAAAAGGTATCTTTCTTTATCTCGAAGCACGATTGAAATAGAATGCTGTCTAAAACACCTGCCATTTCTTTAATTAGTGCATCCGGCCAAATAATGTTCTATTGTTTGATTGTAAATAACATTCTTTTGTTTATTAGGAGAGTTGATTCAAGTTTTAGTTATGTTACACTACTTGCGGACGCGGAATGTTTGCTAAATGTACTGACTTTGCAAAAAAACCCTAGAGAAACTTGTATGCGGCGATGGCAAAGCGACTTTTTGCAAAGGGCTATTTAAAAAGAAAACGTGAAAGTAGGATGAGAACCATTGAACTGTGCAAGCAAAAAGATTATGAAGTTTATCTTAAAGATAGCAAAACGATAGCTGTAAATCGGCAGATAGTGTGACATCCTGATAAAGTTGTGTGAAACCATTGATGTAGGTACCTACTTAAATCGTATTTTACAGAAAATCCAAACGAACAGAGAACCACTTAAAAACATCAAATAACAAGCACCTTTCATTGAATTAATAACGTCTACAAGGTAACAAGTCAGATTGACTGGATTTTTAATAACCTTTTAGAAAAGTAAATTATGAGTTGAACGTTAAAAGCTTTTTAAATTAAGTTATTTATATGATTACCTTGACATTTTTTATAAAGGCGTGGTTGCGAAGGGTTTAAAACGTTTCTAATTCTCCCTCTGTGTATTCATCCTTAAATAATGAACTTGACCCAGAAGGTGGGGTGCCGGGCTCAATGCTCACTTGTCTCGCCAGGACGACCTTCGAAAAAGTTTTTGTTACATTTGTACGATTTGTTACTAAACTGTACGATTCTCGTTGAACTTGTTGTTGCCCCACTGAATTTATACGGCTTCTGCTATTGTAACTTCGTGTTCGGTAGTTTTGGTAACATTATGAATCTAATTCCTTTGAACAGCAACTGATAAATTTATTAGCGTTAGGAACATATTTAGGTACATACGGATAGGTCGCCAACCAAAGAGTTATATGTAATTAGGTTTTACGGCTTAGGAGGTAATCATAATAATATATATCAAATTATGTTATAAAGCGAAATTGATAGAACTCGCAAATATCCGGAACTCCTGATCCGATTCTGAAAATAACGTGCAATTTTTTCTCGGTTTGAACGCGGGCGGTAATTGACTATAAAATACATAGACTTCTGGTTAAAAAGTATAGATCTGAATCGGGACTAAAAGACATTGAACTTATCACCGAATATTTAAAATCTTAAACCCTTACCTACCTACCTACTTACTTTTTTGTACGTGTTCTTCAAAACTTAATTTACTTCAGAATTGTTTGATTAATGAATCGGCCATGAATAAAAATGTACCCACAATGAACTGCGTCACTTCTGTCAGTAAAAATAAGCTGTAAGGTAACTGAACTTAATTAATTATTCAGGGTTTTATTAAAAAGTAAATATTCATTTAAAACGGTTTCCGCGAACAAAGGCAACGGGTTCTGCGACGCTTATAAAATAAAAAAAGCTCTTTCTCAGAAGTTCCTGCTTCAATGCGAAACTATTGATTCTTTATGTAAATTATAGCCACTCCACACAGGTGCGACATCAATTTCAATGATATTTCACGCGACCCTTCCCACCTAGGACGTACGCAACCTTGGGTGATAATACCCCTGGAACAATACACACGTGTGTGGAGTGACCTTTAGCTACTTATGCTTTCATCAAGTGGAGACGTGGCGTCGGGGGCTGCAGGTCGCAAGTCTAGCAAAAAAGTGTCCGCTACATCGAATTTGATTCGCAGTGCAGCGACACAATGAAGTTACGGTGTCGTGGTGTCGCGGCTCGCGCCCGGGGCTCGGGGGCCGGGGACCGGGCCGCAGGTCAATGACGCCCCGCGTCTGGGGCCCGCAGCCCCCCGCCCGTGCTTCGCCCCCGGCCCCCAGCCCGCCTGAACCAGTTCTACATGTAGCTTACCGTCATCTCTATCTAGTTTACATCGAGTACCTACCTACTTGCTTACCTGCCGAACATTCTCCCTAGCTTACAGTCTGCGAATATTAGATTAGAACTATTCCTCCCTTCGATCAGGTTCAACGGGTTAAAGACTCAAAGCAGAACAACTCTTCAAAGAAACTTTAAAAGTGAATCAAGCCTATTCGGTATAAATCTCCCTCGATTAATTTTGAGCTTGAAGTGTGCTGTCATCCCACCCACCACGCTGAGGATTGACTGCTCATGTTACGTTCACTTCATATAAATTCACCGAGACAGATTTTTTACAGAACTTATCCATAATTATATTTTTTTCGTTAACTCCTTAACGCATCATGCAGCTCATCTGTAGATTTTTTATTTTTCAAACTCACATCGATTAAAATTTGCATCCTAACCACATGGTACAGCACCATGAAACATACGTGACACGTAATAGTCATCTTGACAATGACATTCATAATACAAGCGACTCAATTTGAACAAAGACATCAGTGTCACGATTTTATAATTCGTGTAACTCAACAAAAAATATAAGTAGATTAATTGTGGCCAATTCAAACTGCGATCTTGTGCTCCACTCGGCAAGTTCAACAAAAACTGAAAATGATCAACAGATTGTTTTAGATGGATGGTATATCGAGGTGGCGATGTCCGCGAGTAGTCAAAACTCGGCGCGGCGCGGTCCGGCGATGTCGCAACAATCGCTTTCGCAAATGGTTTCGTAACACCGAATGCCGAAAATAGTCGAAAGTTACTTCATGTTTTTTGTCATCACGCACGTTTGCTTTCCGGCCGTTCTGTAAAAAATATATGCACGTACATATTTATTTTTGCTGAAATTATACATTATGGCTAGTGTGTAGATGTCGAGGCATTCATTAAGGTGTAACGTGTATTTGGTGTAACGTTGTTTTCGATAGTTGCTCTACTGCAATAGGTTTAAGTTCGTTGTCAGGAATGGAATCCGCAAGATGATTTACTCCAGAATTTGAAGACTGAACATTCTCAGTTCCCGGTATTTGCCGTAAGACTGTTTGCTTACAGCTTTGATATAACTGGCATATACGTGCCTACCTACGATAAAGAAATAGACAATTGCCAGGGATAAAGGTAAAGGTCAAGCCACGTTGCAGGGATATTCGGTGTTAAATATAATCTTTATATAAGTGACCTTTTTCAACGCGCAATAAAAAAAAAACCGTCTCCGCTGTAATAAACACAAACTTCGTTTTCCCTCAATTCCGCATGCCCGCCGGAAAACCCTCAACCCCGTGATAACTCAATTTAGTCCTACATACGGCATGCAAAATCCCGATATTTTGGTATCCCGGTATTGCATTCCCTCTACCGTACTGGAATTTAATCTTGCACATCACGATACCGATCATTATGATACCGATGGTAGGCAAAGGCTTTTTCCATGACAAATAATTATGTGTTAAATCTTAAACGTGCGTGAATTTTTTTACTACTTACCTGCGCATTACTACAATTCTCTTATCAATAACTACGTACGTACGAACGTACTGCACGTAGCGTAGTAATGAACTTCAAGTTAGCTACTCGAACAACAATATTGGAGAAAAAATCACCCAGAGCGTGCCTCATAGACTCATGAACACCTCACTTTACTATATCTCTTCTTATTGTAGAACAAAGTGCCAATATTCTTAAAACTTTGTCTAGACAACCTTGAACATTCGGAACAAAAATATGAAAGATACTATTGTACCCGATGAATTATTGAACTTGCAAGGTAATTAATACGTTTGCTGAGATATTACAAATGAAGTTCAAGGTCTGTCGCCGGCTGCTATTTGCGTTTGCAATCGTAGAACAGCAACTCGGTTTAGTACCGTGGGTAAATAGCTTGTTTCAATGAAGGGAAAAATGACATGTGCATTGGTATACGTCCATTTTCCATAGCGGGAGTTAACAACGGTATCCTGCAGTTCCAATCGCTGCCACTGATAATGACGTACGCTCAGTACTCAGTAGCTTGCGTAACAGCCGCTTCGTGCTGTGAACTTATCTTTTTAAAACAATGAGCATTAAGAACTGAGCTAAATACTACGTAATAATGAGGAATTACTGTTTAAACCATGCTTTCTTTTTAAATTGATGTCTTAATGCTTGGATCTAATACTCTCTTTTTTCTTACATTATCGTCGCTGACTGATACTGCCTTTTTTTAAGGATACGAAATCATCATAATGATTTCGTATCCTTAAAAAATCCGTTCACTTTAGGGCGGCGCGAAATGGAATGTCTAACTCTTACTGCCTCTGACTAAACCCCATCCATGTTTTCTTGCTAATGCCTTTTGCGTTCCAAAGCCGCGTGACACTTTCCAACAAATTCCGCAACCCAGGATTGTTTCTACCTAACGTTAATATTTCAGCAGTGACAAATGTTTTATGGTTTTTATTGCCGACTACTTTTTTTAAGGTATTACTGAGTTTTGCCTACGAACAACGTAGCACTAGTTAATGTCTCCCGTAAATACTATCTAATTTAAATGAGAGAGCGATAGAGACGATCAACCCTTATTAAATATTTGAAGATGATTCCTATTTGGAGTTTTGTAACATTTCACCTTCCAAAGTCAATTCACATGTCATGTTCCGATTTTATTTGTTTGCTTTTGCACAGTTTTGCGAAACAGAATACATTAATCTTACCTTCTTAGGTCGTCGTACTCGTAAAAAATTAAGATTGTGGGAAAAATGTGGGTTTGCACGTGTTTTTATAGGTACATACATACACTCGTCAACTCTATTGAACGAATTGATTACTATACCTACTACCAATGAAACGTGTTGGTAAACAAGCGCTCATTGTATGTGTAAAAAAACAAATTACCTACGCAACGATTTGATCATCATCAATCTCCCTTCACTCGCTTCATTGCGTCCGTCCGTTCCTGACTTATAAATTCGGAGTTTGCCATATTGTTAAAAAGCCCTGAAAGAAATCGCAAAAAACATGATTAATAATTGTCTTTTTATTTGTCCGCGTGGTTATGTCCAAATTCAAATTCCTTTATAACAATTTTTAAAAGATACTTAAGTATACAAGTTTTATTCATATTCTCAACAAGTTTTTTGTTTAATTGTGTTGCATGAAAGGGCTGGTTGTGCCTGCACGTGCCTGTACCCAAATAATAATTCACAGGGGGTTCCGTGCGAATGTGGCCCTCTGCCAATCAAACAATGTCACTTTTTCCAACCTGTCCTAGTGTCACCTGTTAACAGTAAGACCTGTTATAGTCAAACAAGACTTCCAGCTTCTGTAGCTCACTTCTGATGTAGTTACGAGCGCAGAAGAACATCGAACAAAGATCGATCAGGTTCGTTACAATCACTTGACCCTCGTTAACGTCTTTAAATTCCAATACAAATATTGTCATGGCTTCACAAAACCTCTGTTTGATTGAATCATTCGCCAGTAAATAACTTAACTATAATAAAGATTTTTTCCAAGTAAAACGTATAATAAATGAATATGGCAAGGAAATGCAGTCGCCGTTGTCAGCAATATTGGCACGATGCCAAGGTCAACAGTTTTAAAATGTTTTTTTATGGTCTGAATTCCATATTGATTCGATATTCCTGGCATGCACGTAAATTGTAGAAAGTAGGTAAATAATACTAAATGGAATGTCAATGAACATTATTCTTTTAGTAATGGTAATGTTTTCCAAAGCACAAAGTACCAACTTAATGATGATAAAAACTATATTTAAGAGTATTAGAGTACGATGGACGAACGGCTCGGCTGTGTACACACGGATGTGGCCGAGGGGGTCAACGGTTTTCCTTGGTGGGGTGTTCACCTTCCACGACCTCATTCGCTGCGTATTGTACTACTCGATTAGGTAAATTGATGTATTCTGCACAGTAATCACAACTCGATTGCTTTTTATAATGTGCTGAAAATAAAGTTCTTATTGCAAATTAAATGGTCGCGCCAGATGTTTTACTTTGCACATTGTCCGTAGTTGTTTACTAACTATTCATACTGTACAATGACTATTGTTTGTAGTGGTTACATTACATAGATAAATAGATGCGTATCTTGGGTTGTTCACATGTCCTGAAAAACAGAGAGTCGATACTAGAACTTCGTGTTTGGATCTACAATTAAACACAGCCAAACGGATACGTTGTCGTTGAGGTGGTGCTAGTAGATAAGTACTAGTTATACGTAATAACAGTGTCCACGTATTACTTTACGACACTGACATGAATCTCAAGACTCTCAAGCCAGTGATTACATCTTGTCGCGGGCGGAGAAGTCCCGTTCAAGTATTTACACGAGAAGATTGACTTTTTCGTCACGGTGACCTGCGCGGGCGACTCGGGCTAAACTAACTTGCCACCACGTGTGCCGCGGTGCCCGGCCGTTGATACACCTGTTCTGTAAATACCGAACTGTCATTGTTTACTCTCTTACTTTAAGACTCTTAGGTACTTTCAATGTTAAAAATCAAATAACCTTAGGGATGTTTGGGAGTGGTAATTGGTATAGTTGTTTTTTGTTGTTTTGTTGTTAGTTGTTTTTTCTTTTGATATTGCAAAGTAAATTCAAAGCCGCAATTGGATACAGGTTGCTGTTGCTATGGCGCCTCTAGGCGACCGACTTGCAAACTTAAGCTCTTGTAGCATTTGTATTATTTTTAAACAAATACTAAGCATGTAGGTAGTCATTATAGATAACAATGCCTGAGCTGTACAGTTTAAACTTTTATTCGATGTTTAATTATACTGTTTACACAATCGTTTACATAAAGCCACCTCCATCACCTTCACAGTTTGTTGACATTTTCTGACCCCGACAAATTAATTTATTTTCAAGAAAGACGAGTTTCTGCTTTTTTGCAAATCGAATCGAGCACCTTGAGTTTACCAATTCCGCCAATAAAGGTCACCGAATGACAGCGAAATATGGTTTGTTGTTCTCTCTCTGTAGAATTGTATTCGTAATCAAAAACAGACAGGTATGGCAAGCGAATGTACGATAACAGTAAGTCTCGCTTGATGCTATACTTAATACCAAGTTCAATACACTGTGAACTACTGTGAAGGATATTTAATCGCTAATGGAAATTGATAAGTGATTTAGGTGCGTACACAAAGTCGGTAAGGAAGCATGTTTTAAATATTGAAGTGAATCGAGTAGCGAACAGGCGAGCGAGTGGCGCGCCGTGCGGCGTGCTCGCAACCTTGCGGCGCGCGGCGCAGGTCAGATTTTTCGAAGGTCGATGACTCTCCGCCTGTAATCGCTGCGAGTTATTATTATTTGTTAACCAACCCCGGGACTAGTGTTTCGTATCGGAGCTCGCATCGATGCGTGGAGTGGCTGTCTCCTTTCGATAATCTCGTATGGGTTCATATATCATCGCCCTAACTGTTCATTCAAATTATTATTCTGGGGAGTGCAATGGTTGCTTTAGCAATTTTGGTAGAACAATTCAAGTACTTACAATATGTCTGCTGACCTAAGTAGTGTAGAAAAACATTGAGACACAGTCATGTTGACATGTTCTTTACACTCGCATCATTGCGATAATTTGTTTGTACCCTGGACCCATTAATTGGGCCTGCTAGTTACGGAGTTGTTGAAGGTCAAAGTTACAACTTTTTCATTACGTGATTTTACGATTACAAAAACATCTATTAGATGTGTTTGCTTGCCTTACACATTGCGCGCTACCATAAACCGATTTTTCATATCAAAAATGAAAGTTGTTTCCTAGCAATATTTGTGCTCAATATTAGTTGAACGTACAAAAAATATCACTTTTAATTTAAGTAATCTGTTTTTCCTTGAGGAGTCACATGTTACTAATAAATTCAAAAAATGTCGTGAACGTGAATAATTTAGGTGAAACAATACACGTTGATTACGGGCGACGACAAAATGAAACGCAACATTGTTAGCGGCCTTCGAGTTGCGCAACATCTGCGACCAAGATCACGACAGACAAAAAAAAGTAAAATTAATTGCTTTAAAAACGATTCCAAAATGGGGCTGATAATGTGGTTCAAATTGTAAGATTACGAGTTGAAGGGCCTTACGTATACCTTGCAATGTATCGTTACAGACAAAAGTGTTACAGCGTGTAGCGTGTTCGCGCAACGAGTCATGAACGTGCATCGCGTAACTATTACTACTACGTACTACAAAAATCGACGATTTAATATAAATTATGGGTAACAAATAGGTGAATTTAACAATAATTAATCACATTATAATACATTTCCAAAACTATAAAATAATGGATAATAGGAAATAACAATGCGACCAAAAGTTTTCACTAAAATAGATCTATACTTCTTGAATTGTTTACAAATAAATGCAACTGCTGAGTAATCACTCAGCAGTTGCATTTCAGTTACAGCTCAATTGAGCTCGACGGAAATTGGAGAAAACATTCGAAAATAATTACAAGCACGTTCCAAATTTTATTTAAAATAACTTTACCGAAATTCCGGGAACAATGAAATCCCAAGAATTTCGGGACGGTAAAAAACCCTACATCTCGGGATACCGTGGTCGAACACCCTACACACAACTTACTATAATGTAAGTATAGTAATACTATGTTCAGTGGTAACACAACCATGAAGCGTACAACCGTGACGCACCGGACGATTTATTATTCGCGTACCGGGAAAGCCGCAAGAAGAAGAACGTTTTTCTGCCACTTATATTTAGAGGGATAGCTCACCGGGATCAGTAAACTGACGCTATGAAATGAACCTAACTTTATCCTCACGCAGTCATGCCCTCGCTACATTGTGTTGAACTTGACAAGGCGTGGGTGCGCTGTTGTAGCTCTAACTTATTGATAGTTTGTCGATGTTTTGTGTCCAATTGAGATATTAAATACGGATTTGCAACTTACAGTGTCTAATTTAACTCTTGTTTAAAATCATTATGACCTTAACAAATTAGTCGTGGAAATTGTTACTGCAGATGACACCGCGTCTAATAATAAGAATAACGATAAGATAAAACTAATCTTTTAAAATATGATGTGTGTGTGTGTGTGACGTAACCCGAGTTTTTATTGTATCAATAGTAAATCACCAGCGATAATACAAAAGGGCAATAGATTGTAAAGTATTTTTTTGTAAGCTTAACAAAAAATACTGACATCCCTTCCCTGGACCTGTGTAAACGAGAAGTCAAACTACCTGCTGTGGCTCCGATCACAAATAATGTAGTAAATGGGGGACCCTTCCCAACTCATGTCGTAGATGTTTCACAAAAAAAAACTTATTGAAAAAACGTCGTGTCGTTGGCGTTCTATTATTAAACGCAGCGTCTGCACTCTACAGGTTTATTTGATTAAAGATCGCCTATAAGAATTCACTGAACGCTTTCAACTTTGCAAGACGTCCAATTACAGTTTTGCTTTTCTTATTTTTACCAAGAATATTCTTAGAAAATATTTTCAAGCCATATTAGGTACTAGTTACCAGAATATTTATTTGTGTACTTCTGCTTCTGACGGATGTTATCGATATAATTAGGTAGGTGGGGTGTTTCCCACGTTATCATCAGATTATTTTTGGAAGTACCTACCTACTCGTGCCTATCCGAATTTCTCATCGTAGAAAACATCGATGTGGGCGACGCGCGACGTAGCCATGAGCGCAATTTACTTATTTGAATTCGCAATGAAAACGATATCCGAGTGGAAGTCTAACTGAAGGTTAGATTCGCGAAGGTCAGACAATGAATGGCGCGGACGCGGGATCCGAGTGAAACACACGTTTATTTACAACTGCGTTTATCTTTTAACGTCATCATTATTTTTATTAACAAAATGTAAAAAGTCCTTGCCGAAAAGGTAATTTCTAACATTCCCATGAGCCATGCATCATTCAGGGTTCGTACGTAGGCCACTAGTCATTAAAATATACCTAGGTATGTAATTTTGCATCATCACAATTGCTTGGTTATTTCTTCATGGACACTTACGGATCACATGTTTATCATTTTGCACACGAAAACTCCAAGGTCTTAGAACTTTAGAATAAATATGCAGTCTTGATTTCTAGGATGATCTTGCCGTATAGATTACCGACGACGATTGAACTCGCACTAAATTCAAAGAACTAATTAGGTATCCAATTTGTTCAAAATAATTGCAATAATTACTATTAAAACCTCTAAAATACACTTAACATTTTCAAACAAGACATTTGCGGAGTCGATTCGTCATCATCGCATTCATTTGTTTCATTTTTTTTGCTGGTCATTGACACCTGGTTTTATTATTACTCTGCGTCAGTGGGTATTTATTTAGAAGATAGGTACCTACTAGCGATTGTTTATTACGTAAGTCATACGCAATCATTCAGTACCTTTGTGTTTTGTCTTATATTCACACAAATATACTACAATATTGTGTCCTACCTACCTTTACAATCGCAATCATTTTATTGAATTCGTTTCGATTTTTTATTTTTATCCGACTACGGAGGTTTATGATATTAGCAGTATATGTATATGCTCATATGTATGTGTAATATATCTCCTACATTATACGTCGCCGCGTCGCGTCGTGTATTAACGAATGAGGAATATATTCACAGAAAATTCAAAATGGCGACTTACAGAAGGCATTAAACACGTCGGTAACCAACAAATAATATAAAACCTTTTTTTTATTTCCATTTACATCAAACCCAATTTATTCTTAAACCCAAGTCAATTTCCAAATCGCATCTCACTTTGTTCCTTGGCAACCGCATCTAGTGTGTCTATGATTGCAGTGAAAACTAAGAACCGCAACCTTCGTGGAAAATTAACTCAGCGAATGAAAAGATAAGACCTGACGGGACTGAGTGCAGAATTCCGCTAACAAATTACATTTCCTCTTTCATAGACAGATTAAAATTAAAATAATATTCTTTGTTACATTACATTCTTAACATTTTATACGTACCAGGAATCTATTGCCTTATATCTGTGGGTCACACAAATAATTGGGCATTACGTACTTATGAGTAAATATAGTAAAAACAATTAATAATGGTACCAGGTTTCCAGTTATCAACAAACACCAAGAAAAGCTAATACTATCGTTTTAAATTCCTAATCAGTATAGCATCCACTAAACTAAAGGTTAGGTAAAATTGTAAGTTCGGTAAACTTGCACTCCAAAATAATAGACACAAGTTTATTGTCCTTTGCCATTAATAAAATCTATTTGGTGGCCGTACAAATAATCAAAGAGTGGAAGTTATCGAATATTTATCCAAAGCAACCGGCTAAGAACGGGTATTTATAAAAATATCCGTATCTCGCCGGCTAAAAAGGATAAAAATGCTTATTAGCCAAAAGAGGCGCTTTTATCCACTTGGTCCAAACCTCTTTAGTCAGGTTAACATCTATTGATCTGTAGGTGAGCACCATTACCACTATTCAAAAGCCCAAGTGCCCAAGCTCAACAGTTTTGAGCACTTGGCCTTCATGCTTTCTCAGTTTTCCTTTATCCCTTTCTTTGCTCATTCTAACGTCGAAGCCGTTGTCGCGATTTCGCTTTCGTGCGAAATATAAGATATTTCGAACAGATAACAAAGATTTAATTACATAACTAATCTATAATTTTATACAATAAATTGTACAACAATGCGATTATTTCACCCTCTTACCCTCCATTGTTTACTAAACAATTGAATAGATAATATCAAAATAGGTTCTAGTAACGGAAACGGAACGAGGTTTTACGTTAAAATGTAAATTAATGGGCCTAATATTTATGAAACTAAGCAGGTACCAGTATTATGCGCATATTTTGCAAGCACTTATAATCTACTATTTTTCTGGTGTTTCTACATTACGACCTTTATCGAGGTTTTAGTTGAGACATTAATATTTTATAGAAGTTAATGCAAAATTAATGACTTAATTGGCTGAAACTTCTAGCCATTTTCTAAGTCATTAAACAGTATTCGATTTTGGATTGAATAATCATCATCAGCTTTGTCTTCCTGCGCTAATCCCGTGTTACTTGGGGTCGGCGCACACGTTTTCTTCTTTTATTCAATCCTGTCAACCGTCATGGCATCACAGACTCCCTTCATTTTCATATCATTCTTCACATAATCTATCCATCTTTTCTTTTGCCCTCCCTCTTACTCTCCATTCATCCACTTTTATATTCATAACTCTTTTGGTCACATGCGTTTGAACGAATATAAATTCGAATTCAAATTCTAAATTCAAAAATCATAAAAAGTTTGTGTAGCTTTCAACCTTTTTGGTTCCTTTTTGAATTTAGAATATTATGTAATATAAAAATGCAGAAGAAATAAATAACATTGCTTTGCGACATTTAACAACAACAAAAAGAAAACGTGTCTGTCACTTGTCGTAGGGGAATGTAGCAAGCGAAAAAGCGCAAAATTGCTGACCTAGTGACCTAATTGTGGTGTCCATGAGCCAAGCAAGGTCAACCCGCGCTCTTGTTCGCTTGTAATCACTTTTATACCGATCAGTAAACTCGATCGCCTACTTACCTACATTATTTAAAGTACGCCAATAGATGTGGGATTGTGGAATTCTGACACAGGTAATTTATTACTGTTTTATACCAGGACTAAGTACGACTAACAACATAATTGCTAAATCTTTCTTACGTTTTCCTGTTAACTTTGAACAAATAAAGAATGGGAAAGTAGAGCCTGATTTATGAATACTTTGAAGCGATTTATAAACAAAATGGTAGAACAAAAATCAAATCAACATTTCCATCGTTATTAGGTCAAGTTAGACATGTTGACAACAGACTTTGCAACGGAAGATTTGTATCTCTCTACTCTCGAATGTCACCGAATAACAAATCTGTTGCGAAGTCAATTTGCCCACGAAACAGACTGTTCGTTTTCGGATCACTGGTTGTCAATGTCAATATTGAGTCGAAACTCGAAATAAAAATATTCATACTGTAATTTAAATGACTTCAAATCTTATTAACTTACCTAATTACCAAGAAGTAAATGTCAATTTATTCAAAAACGTGATCATATTTGTACTTCAAGTTATTCAGGCGTTAACAACATCCAAAGTCAGGGCCAACTCCTACTCATTATAATCAAGATAGGCAATTAGTGGCATTTAGGCCGTCATTTATATTTGTCACAGTTTAGTAGATAATGTAAATAGCAAATGAATACAGTAATTTGATAAGGAAGTGTCATTGAACGTTATTTATTTAAAGATAATACTCATTTCATATTATCTCTGTTTTGTTGATTAAGTGTAGTCAACTGTGCAGTGCCTAATGGTCTGTGTATGTCATACTAGATTCCAGGTTTCAGATAATATGACGTCCAACCCCCGGTTTATAGGTTCGAAAGACCGGGGTAAGGTACAGTCTGGTTGACACAAGAAACAAAATATGGCACAGGAGTTTTAAAAAATCGTCTCACATCATCACCAATTCACCATACAGGTCTGACAGGCAGTTGTGCCATGTAATGCTTTTTGTATACGTACTACATACAACAAACATTATTTAACAACCTGCCATTGTATTGAGAAACTGATCTATTTTGCACAAGCGCGTTAAGTATCGGGAAATTCCTGAGTAAAGAATAATTTGATGGGTTAATATTCGCAGTTTATCACGGCACACCAACCTATTTTTCATAACTTTTTATAAAATATGTAAATGGAATCTTAGGCCTTTAGACTTCTTTGAGGAGTGGCTTGACCGGCGCCACGGCGCCCTCACCTACCGCCTGACGCAGGTCCTCACCGGACACGGAAGTTTCGGGAGGTTCCTACACCTCATCGGGCGGGAGGAAACGCCCGGGTGTCACCATTGCGAGGATCGCCCCGAGGACACGGTGGAGCATACTTTGGCGGTGTGCCCTGCTTGGGCTGAGCACCGCCGAGTCCTCGAGGCGGCCATCGGCGGCGGCGCCCTCTCGCGTCCGGCACTGGTTCAGGCCATGGTCCGGAGCGAGGGGGAATGGCAAGCAGTCGCCTCCTTCTGCGAAGCTGTAATGCTAGAGAAGGAGGCGGCGGGACGGGAGAGGGAGAGGACAATCCCCCGTCCCAGCGGCCGCCGCGGTAGACGCTCCGGGCGTCGGGAGCCGCGAGACGACTCCCGGCCACCGTAGACGCGTGTCTGTGGACGGTGAGCAATGGGTAGCTCACCGTCCGTACGTTCACTAGCGACAGACCGTGTCGACGGCGCGTTCGTGTTCCACGCGCGCCTCAAAGAGATGTCAGCAAATTTGGATGGGACCACTGAGGGCCGATGCCTGCCGGGGCTGCGGGTTGTTCGAAAGAGATACCGCGCCCCCGGAACGCAAAGGGCACACGAAGGAACATAGACGGGTTTTAGTCAGTAAAAGTCTGACACTCCCTCCCGCCCCGCCCAGGGCGGGGGAAGTTATTTGATGATTTCCCGTCTATAAAAAAAAAAGGCCTTTAGACTAGAATCCGACCTCAACATAGACGAGAAAAGGCCAGGCAGATAATTACGGTAGTCAAGTGATGCCAAATCATAACTTATAAACAAAGTGCCTACTTATTAGCAAATATTATTATGGTTGTAGTTGAAGCTATACTACGTAGTCCGACCGTGTTTTCAAACCGTAGAATGACCTTTAATCCTAAACATTTATCCCACGCATGTCTGCAGCGTGTCATATCACTACGATTAGGTAATTAATTACTTAACCCACATCGATATCGCTTGCTGCATCTGTCAAATGGAAAACAACGACATTCCTAATGACGCAGTGATGTGACATCATAGTAAAGTTTGATCTGCGCTCGTCGCGCGTGTAAGCCGTGTAACTCATAAGTGTGACACCTCACGGTGCGACCGTAATTTAATAAGGTTTGTATGCTGCCTGCCTGACCCGAGTAACGTAACATCGGGTATCGTAGCTCGTAGCGGCTCAGAGACCGTTATGCCACCGCCACCGCACTGCACTACTTCGGAACACTTTTATTTTGTAGTTGTACTCTTAAATTCACTGCTAGTTTTCCCAAAATGTAGCTTACCGGAAATTGGTTGGGAGTATTATTAGAATTATTTATTTTTGTGACTGTCACTCAAACTGGACTAAGTACTCGTATGATTCGGAGTTATGCAGCTATAAGTGAATTTAAATAAATCGTACTAGATCGAATGACCCTTGTATAATATAAATATGCACGGGCACAATATTCGCACAAATATAAATTTAGTTTCTTCGGAAAACTTCCGCATGCATTGCGAATTTTCTATCATCGACACATCGCGTGAGTACGAGTACCTACGTGACAGAACGTGGTCACGTGACATCGGCATTGTGACAATATTTTTTGTAATGTTTTTCAAAACGTGTCAGTTTATAAGTTGCGCAACTGTTCGAAATAAGTGAAATTTTTTTGCTAACCGTAACGGAGATATTATGACGAACTTTAAACGCGACCTCGTTACGCAAAAACGGGGTAACGTTATTCCGCTACAGACTCAGAACTCAGCGTGTATGACTCGAAACTTGACGATCACTTGGAAAGTATTCGCTTGGAAACGGTCACTTTCTCTAGAACAGGTCCCAGTCTTGATCGAACCGCGGAGGTATCTGCTGCATTGCAATTGCAATGACTCTACCGACAGTGCAAATAAGCTTTAAAATTGTGAAATACGTGATATTCGGCTGACCGGTTGCTTACAATGTTAAAGTGCTGAGCCTGAGGTAAACTGTGTGTGCGTGTGTGGCTTAACCATATAGGAATTATTGACCTTGGCGGTTTCGTAATAAGATGACGATTTTGCAATACCGAATATGGCTACCTAATATATCTTTAAGCGAATCGAATTGGAAATTTTTACATTGCCAAACTCGTGAATACGGTACATTACAAATTCTCTGTCCGCATGAATGTCGATGTTATTGGCTTGGCAAAATTTAGTGTCGATGAGGAACAATTGCGATTCCCGTTAGTTCTATAGTATCCACTATTGAAAATCGGAATTCAGTAAAGGCGCTGGTAGATAAGTATACACATGACCTACATTTAACGAAAAGTAGTTTCAACAGATTTTTATAATCTCTACATTTATCGCCTACGCTATTTATTGCTACGTACACAACCATAGAACTTGTAGAAGTGTCACATTTATATGTTCTACAAAGATCAGGAAAAAAAACAATTTCCCTGAAAAATATTCTCGGTAAAGAGCAAAATATTCCCTTCATGAATCTGTATTACCCGGATTTGGAATAAATTCAACCACGGTGTCGTCGACAAAAATTTGCAATCACAATTTAACAGTAGTACCAGAACCAGCGAAAGGCCCGTTTTGCCACGAGTTAAATTGCTGCCATTAAAAATAAATAAACTGGTAAGGCAATGACTTGGCATAGGAATGAAAAAAAAAAACGATCGAAGCGCGAGACAGAGAGAGGTATAGAACCAAACAAGTGCGTTACCCCCACGAAGATTATCTGCGTATTTATTTTTATTTATCTCTGCGTAGCGGTCCGAGTGGGCACTGCATGAGGATACATCATGTTTATTAAACTCAACTTCAATATTTGTCATTATTACAATTTCAAATGAGTTCATGTCCGTTACCAATTTTGCTTCCTCAAGCGTAATGAAAACAGATTTTAAATTCATTAGTCACCACTGCACCAGTCACCTTCATTGTATTAGATAATACTGCCGTAAGCTTAAGCCCTAATTACCCTTTATCTATCTAATCTATTGTAGTTATATAATCGCTACAGACATTATGTTCAGGACATAAGTCTGTTAAACTAAGTTAACTTATCAAGTTATCATTAATGAAACGAGTTATTTATTTCCCAGCAGGCCTTCGTTGCTTATCGTGGTTGAATTAGGTTTGTAATTAGTTTGTATGTAAAATTAGCTGGACCGGTTTTCGTTTATTTAGTTTTGTCAGCTTCATAACGACTTGTTCTTTGAGCTCTATTAGAATCTACTAAGTATTTTTCAACATGGAATTTAAATTAGGGCTGTCAACCTTGTTACAGCTGATAATTTTATTCAGTGACATTGTCTGACTTTCTAGGTATACTTACATTGGATGCATCTAGCTGTAGTTATTACTCATTGTAAAACAAATACAAAATATACCAAACATCACGTAAGAGAAAACAAAGGCTTCCCAGAAACAACAAATTTTAATAGAAACGTATTAAAACTAACAGGCGATGAATAAACAGACGAAGAGGAAACATTCAACGCCATAAAGATTGTTTCCATGGCCCTTATAACCTCAGCTTACATTTTATCAGCTCTTATCAGCAGCTATCTCATTGAAGCAAGTTCTTCATTTGTCGCTGATAATAATTTATGGATGGATATTGATAACTCTTCAAGAAAAATTAAAAAAGAATTGTGATCGTTTACACTTTACAGTTTTAGTTAAGCAATTCGACGAGCATTGTTATTTGCTGTAGCAACTACGCGATGACCTTTACGCTCGGGCGCCTGACCATGAGAAACTCTGAAGGTTGCGTATACTTCTCGGATGGCCGCTCAGTTTAAGACTTCAAAAGATTTATCTCTTGGCCTAACATCTTCAGTATTTCCAGCAAAAACCCCTGTAGCTCGTGTAGCTGCACAAGAAACTCCTATGATCGGTTCGAAACCGTAAGTATAGTGTCGCACTGCACAAAACCAGCCTACAATCTTCTGTCTGACATTGCTGCTGTGTGTGTGTCAAGCCAATAGGTCGACCAACCAGTCGACCAGACGCTCTCCCTCCCTCGCTTTGTCCTCCGTCTGCCTGTTCCCCCCTCCCCCTACGCCCCTCCATTGCGCCAGCCAGCCAGTCAGCGTTTGGTCGGCGGACAGACTGCACGTCCGGCGTATCAGCTACTACTGACTTCTTTACGTCATAGTTAATTTTGTGCTTATTTTAAAACACATACAAACCTAGTAAGTGACACGTGTCTTATCATAGCGCTCTTTATTTTAAGGCGGAATTTCATCCTTGGTGATTATCGACTAAAGTCATAAA
Source organism: Caradrina clavipalpis (assembly GCA_932526535.1). Lineage (NCBI taxonomy): Eukaryota > Metazoa > Arthropoda > Insecta > Lepidoptera > Noctuidae > Caradrina > Caradrina clavipalpis. The sequence continues at coordinate 4,019,583 of OW052096.1, forward strand.
ACTTACTACCGCTTTGTCTTGTTACAGGTACCTACTTGGAACTGGGTGTGAACCCAGATACGGTGTGTGTGGTTTTATGTAATCTTATTTATACTGTTATTGAAGAAACTCACAGTGGAGTTCGTGAATTATACGCTCAGTGTTTGTGCAACGACAGAATTGTATCAGAGCTAATTGATTTATAAAAAGTGCAGTGTACACTTCAACGATAGTTCTCTGATTGTTATGCTCTGTAAACAAGTGATTTGTGTCATTATTGGATTGTTATCTATTTGGATTCTCAGCAGCTAAATGGCCATTGTAAGTGTTTTTCTTTTCTTTATCTACTTTTACGCCAAATATTTTTTATTTCTGTACATACAATCGGTACGTAGTTATCATCATGGAAAACATTTTAAAATTATTCTTATTACTGTTAACAAGGTCAGGTTAAGGATTGACAATTTATTAATTTTTACTTTGCATTTAATAGCTGTTGATAAGAACAATGTTTAAATCGACAACAAACATAGTTAAAAAGACCCTAGTGTCACCATAGATTAAGATGGCATAAAGGCCAGTATTTATAGCAAAGTGCAATGCATTAATTACTTCTAAATCTACGTGTTAATCTTATAATGAAGGAATATACAAAAATTATATCAATAGCATCCATAATACAGTGGAAGACAATTAATTACCTGATATCCACAAAACAATAGAAATTGAATTAGAGAAAAAAGTCAACCAGTCAGTTTCGTGCAGGCCAAGATTTTTTGTCGGCTATAAATTGTGATTCGGAGAGTTCAGGCAGGTGCAGTGAACATTCTACGAATTCTCACGCTCGCTCGCTATGCTGGCCTTCTGAATCTATTTGCTAGTGCTACATGTATAAATTACTCATTGTGAATTGTTGAGCAAGGCTGCAAAGCTAATGAGACATCGAGATTGCGAATATACGGGCGCCATCTTTACGATTTGACTGACGCGCATCGCGACCTCGTGAGCAAGTTCACTAAATTTAGAACACGGTTGACATTCTGTGCTCTCGTTGCTTGTTTAAACGTTTAATCACTGTTTACTACCCATATAAAGTTGTAAAACTTAACTGCGTATTCGTGTTGCCTATTTTCTTGGTTTTGTCGAAAACGCCCAGTTCTACGTAAAATCAGAAGTGTTTTGGTTCTAATTTGGTGAAAATGTTATCCGCTCATCAGTCAATTCCATTGAAATTGATTTCGGTCTTCCGCTTAATTTCCTTCCAGTATCTCTATTTTTCGGGTTAATTTAGTGATTCAAACTCGAAGTTTTAAATTATTGCTTCGTGAATCGCAAACATGTGGTAGCGAGAGCTTGGTTCGCGCTCATGAAGAGGTATATAAAGTGGGTCAAGGCACAATCGCGGGCGGCTGGCGTTTCCTACTCGCCGCAGACACTGACGACACAAGGAAGGCACTCGTTATTCGCACTTTAAAACAACCTCCACTGATATAAACTGCTTACGACGAATTATTGTCAGTAAACCGATTAGGTGATGAAGAATATGTTGCAAGTTCAAAATACGAAGTAAGTGTAACTATTTCTACAATCACGGATTCGGATTTAAATATTTTTTAGGTGAAATATCTTTTATGTTTGCCAGTAGAGAATCTAGTATCGGTAATGCCAACGATAAGCTTGAAGAATCAATGAATGCGAAATGTGGAAGGAAATTGGTGTTACAATTTAGATGCCTACGTTGCTTTGTTACAACTACGAGCCACTTGATCATTTTGGGTCAAGGATTTTATAGATAAACTCAATTACTGCCACCTACATTGATAACAATCGATAGGACCGCTTTCCTTTTAGCAATATTATTGTTTAAATTTGCAAATGAGCGTTTGACTGATTGTTGTGTACACAAACAGAGTTTAGTACGTACCTACGTATTTAGCAGATAACAGCAGTTTGCACTAGTTAACGTTTGCGCCGAGCACCGACCCACTTAGATACCGACTATCACTTACCGTTACGATAACGTCCGACCACTTTCTCTGCACGCTCCATTTCGTGAAATACCTCGTCCTCGTGTTTGTTTACTTAGTATGCTAGTGCTAATTTTGTATCCATATTGACTTCCATGATAACAATACTTCTGCTCTTTACAACTGCTTTATCTTCATCATTCCATAACTCAAAACTCTTAAAAAGTTCTACGTCAAAATCATCATCAATAGAGTGATAATCATCATTCTTGTACTGATCAATATTAACAGTTTCATAGTCATAGAAGACCATTTGCACATTTGCCTTGTTTAACATAAAAGTGTCTTAACGGTGCTAGAGTTAAAGTGCTGCAATAACGCCAGAAAATATGTTTTCAGCTTGGGCAACACTGGAAGCTTTGTGCTTAGGATTTTAAAACACATTCAACGGTACAAAGTAACGGTAAGTTTCGCGAATTCCGTCTGCTAGTCATCATGTGTGTCTCGAACAGCACGATTATCGAATGTAACATTGACTTTCACATTTTTTGTGTCGTGTGGCGCTGATGTAACACGGCCCGCCGCTGCGCCCGCGCCGCCCGATGCGATTAGGTAAACGTTGCGCGCAGCTTTCACCCCACTTTCACCTCTATTTCCGCGTTGCTTGGAGTCGCTCATTGGCGCTCATTTATACAGATTATTATTGCATATTGCAACATTTTTATGTATGTTTTATGTTGTTGTAGCTCGTTAGCAGCTTTGGCACACACATTTGTTCTCATTTTAGGAATTCAAAAGTGTAGGTAGGTGGCAGTAGATATTTATTTTATGCACCACATGGTAACTGTTTAAGGTGTCGGCAACAGTTTTAACATACATTCATAATAAATTCTGGAAATCGAAAGCCTTTCTAAAGTCATTGCTTCGGGATGCCTGTCATCTTTCAAAAGGTAGTAGTAGTACTGACGTCTTAATATTGACATAAGATTACTTTGAGTTAAATTGTTTTATCGCGTAACTAAGCACTGATATACCTATTATTTACATTTATATAATTCCAGAGCAATATTCTACAAAGGTTATCTATTTACGAGTAGATAACGAACGCGCTTCCTATATACCTAACTACTGTTAACGTGGCGAGTACAATACACAAACACATAAATATTGTATAGAAACGTACGAATACCTACGTTAAATGTTAAATATTCTTGGAATTTGTAGTTGATTTGCTCGAGTTCACGCGAATATCACCTGCTTACCCATGAATCATATATTTTTTGCTTTAACTTTATAACTCAGGGCTCGGGCCAAACCTAAGATTAGATAATTTTGAATTTTAGTCAAGTTTTCCGTGTAGGTAACCTGAAAATCGTGGGAATAAAATGGCTCGATTTAGAGAGTTTATGACTTGAGATTATTTAATGATTCATGTACTATTTTCAGTGGTTCATACAAATATGTAGGTAACTCTTTATTAAAACTATTAAATTACTTGCTTCTGCCCGCGACTTCATCTTTTTGATATAGGTATTATCTCACGGAAACCGATATTTTTTCCGGAATAAGTAGGACTTTATGTGTTATTCCACACTACAATCTATTTCAGTCCCAAATTTCATTAAGATCCGTTGAGCCGTTTGAGCATGAGGAAGAGACAAACATAAAAATTTTCGCCTTTATAATATTAGTTTGATTTGAAATTGGAATGACTAAAACAGGTGAAGTAGTGCAGGATAGTACCTTGACATTGGCCCGGTGACCGATAGTGCAGTTCCTTCGTCCGCTATTCGTTTGCACAACTGTGTCTAGCACCTATTCAACTCGGTACACATCACTACATCACCGTCAGCAACAGCATCACTATACACAGCCATCGCATGCAGCTCTATTATAGAATCGTGCGAAAAATTATCACTTGTATGAGTTATGTAACCGCAACAAATGTACCTAGGTACTGAATTATGAACAATTCTATTACATGCAGGAAACGAACATTGTTAGGTAATCGCCGTTCTGGTCATAGACATCGTTGGCACATTTTTTTTAAATATTTCATTCATGTGATACAAATATATTTAGAAATTGCGGTTTCACTCGGGTTTAATTACGCGTTGGGTTACTGCTTCGCTTCCCTGGGTCGTAGCATGATTTTATGTAGGATACTACGTTCCCCGATAAACGGACCGTTAAACGCAAAAAAGATTTTTACGAATCGGACCAGTATTGCCTGAGATTAGCGCGTTTATACTAACTCTTCAGCTTAGAATAGATGAAAAAATATTTTTTAAAGGTCAGGTCATTATTAAATCGCCTTTTTAATAGGCCAGTAAGTTTATGAAGCTGCGCTTTAATAATAGTGAGCACTGAGCAGGTTCGTGAGTTGTTTGCGAATTGTAGTAAGCACGGTTGCAGCCAACTATTGACCCACTGACACACTAACTGAAGGAAAACAACTTAGTTGAGTGTCACAATCGACCCGCCGATGTAACTATCGAGATTACTTTCGTTTACGATAAACGATACCAATTTTTTTATAAAATTTTAAGGCGATATTTTTAAAACGAATTTATGGTGTTTGTAACTGAATTACTAATTGTCAATGTGTTTATCCTTACTTCCTTACTAATATTATAAATGCGAAAGTAACTCTGTCTGTCTGTATGTCTCTTCTTCACGCCTAAACCACTGAACCGATTTCAATGAAATTTGATACAGATATAGTCTGGGACCCGAGAAAGGACATAGGATAGTTTTCATCCCGGAAATCCCCCGGGAACGGGAACTATTAATCCACGCGGACGAAGTCGCGGGCAAAAGCTAGTTTTTAATCATTAGTAGCGAACTATCCGTGACTTCGTCCGCGTGGTTTATTTCATCCGCGTTAAGTTACGTCTTTGGTTACTGCTCTGCTTCCGTAGATCGTAGCGTGATGTTATATAGCCTTTGTTAATAAGGGATAATGTAGCATTCTAATGGTGAAAGAGTTTTTGAAATCGGTCCAGGAGTTTTTGAGTTTATTCTTCACCTACATAAAAATCTTTTCTCCTAATATTATTAAGTATACGTAGATGTATTATTTTAACAATTGCATTTGTAATCAATTAGGTTATTTTTATAGACAGCTTAGTACTGTTCTGCGCCGTTTATGTGGGACGGAGGCACTCACGTGGTTTGCGGTGTGACAATTAGATTCGTCTTACCAATTGAACACGTCCTTTGACGTACCTTGTAACTAGGCAGAATACTACCACAGTTTACCTAATCGAATTACACACTAACGATGCGACGAAAGTTGTGAGAAAATCAGATATCGCGGTTTTTTTTAAATCGAATTTTCCTTCGACCTTCAGGGACTACTATGCTACTTAGCCTCACGACTTTTTGACCGATTTTTGAGAGATTTCTTTATCAGCGAGAAGAAATCTATCAAAAATTGGTCATGAGCGGAGAGCCCATTAAGTTTGTGAGGATAGATGGATGTCTGTTACTTTTTCACTCTTAAACAGCTAAACGGTTCTGGATAAAATTTGGTACTGAGATAGATTTTAGTGCGGAACACATAGGTTAATTTTTATCCCGAAAAAACGTATGGGATAAAATTTTGACGCCGAAGAAGTCGCGGGTAGAAGCTTGTAATCGCAAATAACTAGGTATTTTAATACAAATACCTACCTGTTAACAATGACGCTCTTATCATTATTAAATAATATGTTATGCACGCGCACCACACTTGTGTTATGCTATATGGCAACACCGCAATATAAAATAATAAATATTGTACATACCGACATGCTCGCTCAATTATTGAATTTACTAAATTGAAAACAGACAACGTACCAGCCAATGTTCTTGGAACTTGTTCCTAGAAGTTATGCCTAAATAAAATTGGGTAGATGACACCATTAAACAATAATTCAAAGACTCGACTTCTCTAAAAAACACTTTATTTTACCCCCGAAAACCGATAAATTTTTAAATAACTATAAAATTCGATTTTTAGATGGTCTGTATTCAATAAATAGTTAGTCAGTTGTCAAAAAAGTGACGTCATAGATTAGTATTGTCATGTCATACAACATCATTCTATGAGGGAATTGAGTTTTGACAGCTCATAAAAAGCACGTCAATTGTTTAGTGGTGTCATCTTCCCAATAGAAAGAAAGCTGGTATACCTATCTATTATAGCTCCACGCGCGAAATACTAGAGAAAAGTGGTAGAGAAATAGAAAACGAAACATAATTACCTACGTAGGTATCTCATGGAAATAGGTAGCATTTAACCCTTTTCCGTGAGCGACAAACTGCCTATTGTTCTTATTCTTTTAAAATTAAGTATGGAAGTACAGTACCTTACCTACTCATAATAATATAAAAAAGTTCACAAAAATTTTCGGCAAAAATTGCCAACTCACAATTGTATTTTTTCCTTATTATGTACCTATCAATAGCATTTTCATTCATAAACTTTCTCGATAACAATGCGTGGGTATAATGAAAATCACAATGGAAATAACTTTCGGCAAGCCAAAAGAAAAACAGAAACAAAGAATTCCGTAACTTGGTGAGAAGTTTCTGAAAATCGTCACATTTCTTTTACGTAGTTTGTCATAGGTGCATAGACAGGGGTAGAGAACAAAAGGCCCATCGCACGATCTTTATATTGTTAGTGAATGTTGGAGACACTCCAAAACGTCGAGCTCTAGTTGCTACAATCTTAAAATAGCCTCTGTAGGTATTTTATCTCAACCTATTTATGAGAACACACAGCTGTTCGCTCCTGTAAATCGAAAATCTTAATGAGAAATTGCAATGCAACTGTTAGATGATCGGGGTTGGTATCGTATCGTGGCGTAGGAAGACGGTGACCAGTCTGAATCTGGTGTATTTGTGCCTGTTTTTACCAATTGACATCTAAGTTGATAACGATTTTTGATATTTTCCCAATAATAACCACTTGGCTCTATTAAGTTGTACTACGTGAAGTTATTGAAGTGTTGAACACACCTATTACGTGTAAAATTCACTAAGGTTATTTATTCTTGTTTTGACTCATTTTCCAATGAAGTTGGAATTCCTGTATCTATAGCAATACTAAAATGCATAAGTAAATTACTTTATAATAATGTATTACGCATTCATTGTAGTATTGGGGAACTATAATTTTCCGTATTAAGTACCAGATAAACAAAATTGTTGGGCAGCCCCGTGGCTACAAAGCGTTCGTCATGATTGTTATTCTACATACTTCTCGCGTTTGTTTTTACAAAGGCACTGATTCGGTATGTACCTACTTTACTTATCACGAGCAGGGTTTCTCAGTAAATTAATTCATTTACGGAGAACTAACTTTTAAACAAACTAACGAAGTTCTTTATTGTTCTTTTTTTCTATTGTAGGTAAATTACGTTAAAGTTCAAACAAGAGTTTCGAGGTGATGCGATTATAAATATGTCTTTATTCGTAGCCTAGTGTTGTAAATGTATATGTCGTAGGATAATTTGATACTTCGAATCTTCGCGGAAATCCTAGGGGTTTTGCGAAAACGCGGATAATTAGACATAAGGCGAAAAATTATCAAATCTTACTGGACAAAGTCAGGATTTTTGCGAAAATACTCGTTACTACAGTAAGATTTGATATGCTCAACACTGATTGGCTACAATTTTGCTGGCTGACTTTTAATTGGTTCCTAGTTTGCCGATGATTAAGACGTCAACCAATCAGAGACGATCTCTTATTGAACGCGCTGACCGACCAATCAGCGTTCTTATTTCATAACAGCCAGCGTTTCGTTTCGCAATATTGCTATAATAACGAGTATTTTCGCAAAAATCCTGACTTTGTCCAGTAAGATTTGATAATTTTTCGCCTATGTCTAATTATCCGCGTTTTCGCAAAACCCCTAGGATTTCCGCGAAGATTCGAAGTATCAAATTATCCTACGACATATACAACTCAGAGGATGAAAACATAAGATTTAATAACATAAATAGAAAATTAGAAACGTATACAATACAGGAAGTAAAGGCAATTGAAACTGGTCGATGTTAGTCGGTCGACGGCCATAAACAATGCGGATCTAATAATAGAGGGCGCTAGCAACACTGATGAAAAATAGAACACGTAATGTGGGCCACAGCCGCTCCCGCGCCACACCGATACGATTCACTGTGCCGGCTGCCGAGATGCCGAGATCCTTTGTGATCTATTCTAATCTCTAAATTGTTAATTATAAAAATGTGGACAAGCAGCTCTTCTTGGAAATTTTATTATCTTTTAAATCTTAGCTAAATGTTGCCAGAAAAAAATAAAACGATCGATAGAGAGAATACCGGCTTGAGCTATTCGACGTCTATGGTCTAACTCCGCGAAATTAAAATAAAATTAACTGTTGTATTTTTTCTGACTAGGTAGTTAAACGTTAATAAATTGCTTAGCAACGAGAATAATTTTGCTACTAAATGAGACTGAAGTGCCTATTATGTATGAATTTGAACAATTGTATATTTATAATCTCATTGTAGGTGCCTTATTATTTTATTGCGATTTTTTGTATGCAATTTTTTTCTAGAGGCTCTAATTCTTTCGTCTCCGCTTTTATTGTAGGGAGAGAGTACAAAAAAAAAGGGTCACAGCTACAATGAGCCTACACCTGTTATCGTGAAAAAATAAAATGTCAACGAATGATAACAGAAATTCAGTTTTCAAATCACTATCATGCGTTTTTTTTTACGATCTTCAATATTTTCACCTAAAATTTACAAAGAAGGCATTGTTTTTATTTAAGACATAAAAATATAGAGCGATACAAACATTTGTTCAGGGAATCAATTAAATATGACCGTATAGGGGCTAATAGTGTAAAATTGGTCGGAGATGGCGGGAGAGTCGATATAAATTTCATTCCCCTACGCATCCCCTTTGCCATTATTTGCCTTGGTTCCATGGGGAGTGCACGTTGGGGCAGTAGGTATGATTTCTACACGGACGTGACGCACCAGGGTGTGGGGAAGATTAATTGACTCTGAAATTAGTTTGGTGCTTTTATTTTACGATGTTTTTATTGCTTATGGAATTTAAGAATGCAACATGTGTGCATTATTGAATGTTCTCGCGTTATGCTTACGTAGTTAAATGCCCCGATATAAAAGTACGAAACCTTCCGTTCTCGCGAACGAATGTACAACAAATACTATTGATAAAGTTACTAAATTCTGATCTTTTTCGTCACACACGAGCGGTAAGCACTTGGATAGCAACTGGGAATCCCGCCTCTAATATTATTCCTGCTAAATTTAAAATCTTAAAGGTTTTCGGGATATTTTACATATTCTCAGAACGCCCCATTTAAATCGTATTAGAGTTTCTAAGTATCACGCGGTGACTCGTTACCTGACACCTACATAATAACATCTCATCTAGTGATCTCATACGTTATTAGTATTAATAGAATTTGCGAAACGATAGGTATAAAAACTTTATAGAGTCTCATTTCAATAATGAAGGAGACAAAAAGTACAGATGTCACCGGAAAATAACAAGATCCGTAAGTTTATCAATTTACTAGGAAGTTTATAAACTTTCGTAAGATTCTAAACGGGAGATAAATTGTAATATTTTACGTCCGCATTTTCGTAAATTTATCAATTTCCGACGTCATACGGTAAATTTATAAACTAACGAATATCTATTCGTAAGATTTTATATGGTTCGACCAATCACAGAAACTCTTTTAAATATACGATCTTTGAAATACGTAAAATAACACACTGCTCTCTGATTGGTCAATGTTCATAGTGGCAATGCTTGTGTCCATAGGAGGAAGGAGAAGTGACACGTGACAGCCAACCAATCAGATCGCGCGTAGCGTTTGGTTACTGCTTACTTATTATTTTACGAGTGAGTTCAGTAAGTTTATCAATTTACGAAAATGTGGACGTAAAATATTACAATTTATCTCCCGTTTAGAATCTTACGAAAGTTTATAAACTTCCTAGTAAATTGATAAACTTACGGATCTTGTTATTTTCCGGTGACACAGACATTACGATTCACCTTGTTTCGCGCGGCCCGCGGGGGCAATGACCCGCCACAGCTGTATCGCGTCTGTGTACGTAAATAGTGTTTCACACACGCGCGATTGCGCTCTGTTGTTGAAGAAAATTTTGCTGTTTTTTTGACGTTTACACATACATTTTTTACATACGTCAATGACGGTTAATGGTTACATTACAGATCTCTGTAAGCAGTTTTATGACCATAAAGACGTCTGCATTATTTTATTTTTGCTAGTTATAATAACGTAAATAATTATGTATGCCGTACATGGTAGGAATTGTCTTGATAAAAAATTTCAAGCTACGTGACACGTGAGCGACGGACGGGCATAATATCATGAATAGGATCACTTAATCCAAATTGATCAATCAATTATGATAATAATGTATATTCGATTGGATATAGTAAAAATATTAACAGTCATACAGTTATTCGTGGTTTGTTTGTAAGTTCGTAAGTAAATGATGTCTCAAAAGCTGCAATGTTTTCTGTTTACGTTACACTAATTTCAATCGATTGCGTCTTATGTAAAGATTAAAGGAATCTACGCCTCGTAGGTACGTATAATTTCGATAAATTATTTACATTAATTACCTACATCACAATTTGTATGTATTCCATTGCGAAGAAGGAATTAATTTAACATCAGAGAGAGAGGAAAACATCTTTGGCTTCTGTTGAAATTGAAAGAGGATCAAATTACTAAGAATGAACTCCAGTTACTTATTAGGTAGGTATAAGTATAATTATAGTTTTCATTAGTTCGTACTACAGCGTAATAAAACGTAGCTCTATTATAGTCTATTATGATTACGTGGTGTTTACATAATCGTACACACGATGCACAAAACAAAATCGTCATTCAGAATCAGAACATGCCTATTGTGTATTTTTATTCAACAAAATCGATTTAAAAGTCAATTCGCATGATGTGCTGAATCGTTTGTCAACGGATGTTGGATGTAGGTCAATGTCCATTTGGTGCAACACTTAACTACCTATCTGTGTGTGACGTAGGTACGTGTGCTGTAAACTATTGATAAAGTAACTAATGTGTGTTTATAGAACATCTTATCAATAGTTCACGACGATAATTTACTCGATTTATCGCATTCAAGTTACTGCGTATGGCTAGTTCGTGTAATTTCTTTAGAGAAACCGTTTTACTCACATCTATCAGGATTTTAATATTTCTCATTTCTCTTGCTTCCGTTAACGCTTTTACGACTCTCATATCACGATAGTGTACCGCACCGATACGAAGCTGCTTTTAATACGAGTGACATCTATTCAATAAATAAAACACGATTGTTATAAATAATAAATGACGCAATCAATTCTAGCCCAGTTATGTAACGTTTGCTCTTAAACTAATAACCTTGAATTATCTGTCTGCCAATAGCTAAACGATGTAGGTACTTAGTCAGGTCTGGGTAGGTAGTGTAGGTACTCTTGGGGTCACACATGACACAGACACGCAAGTTCACACTACCAAGTACGCGTACTAAGGTTCGACGATCTTTTTCGCACATGTGTGTCACCCTAAAGCGGGCGATAGATGTTCGAGTAAGTAGGTACTCGTATGAAAAGTTCGACAACCTTTTTCACTTCTGTCTCACTTTTAAAGTTCATTTATAGGGTGACACGATAATAATTATGTTAGTCTACAAAGATTGTCGAGCCAATTAGTACGCGTACGTACTTTCTAGTGTGAAGTGCGTGTATCACCCTCATAACGCGAATTTTTCGGATGATTTTATGTTCGATGGGCGTCAAGCTTTATGTAAGTACGCGTACATCTACATACATGCTTGTCTGTCTCTAAGCAACGTTATAGTCTTATAGTAGGCCAATATTAGACGAAACTGTGAACCGTCGGCGTCGTCGTGTCACCTTGACTTGCCCTGCAGACACTCCTGTCCTCTGAATTTGATCGCCGTAGATCAGGGAGATTGATCTGTAGTCATAAAGTCTATTGAAGTAACTCACGGGAGGTTTCCATTCATTTCAGAACTTATTGGAAGTGAAGCCGGAGACATGAACGCGCCTAGGGGTCGCCACTCTCATCAAGCAGGGTAGCCGCCGCCGCTGTTATACCACGTAAGTTTTCCAACTAAGATATCCTTGCTACTTTTTTAGCCTAAAGTAGATGAGCCATCACCTTAATTGCCGATGCCGGACAAAAATTTCAAAAACTCCGGGCATTTGGGCGAATTTGAGATTTTTCCTCGAATGCCCCTGAGAAAAATATTTTTACAATAAAAATAGCGTATTTTTTTTTATTATTATTCAACTAGCTTCTGCCCGCGACTGCATCCGCGGAAAAAATGATGTGTTATTATCTCACAAGGACCGTACATTTTTCCGCGATAAAAAGTATCCTAAGTAGGTATTATTCCATACTAGGTACAATATTTCTGAGTTCCAAATTTCATCTAGATCCGTTCAGCCGTTTGCACGAGAAAGAGTTGCAAAAATCCATCCAACCTCACAAACTTTCGCATATAAATATTAAGTAGGCTTAAAGTAGGATAGGATAATAATTAGTAGGATAGTAGGAAGTAGAATTTTTGCTGATCTTTCAATTAAACGGGATGGCAAAAAAAGTTTCTGAAAACCGGGAATCCCAGCGGATAGCAGCCCTTAGCTACTGGCTACTACTGCATGCCGTTATCAAAACGCCATTGTTATAAAACTGCCTAGAGTTCAGTGTTTTGTAGGCATCATTTTATTTCATTCCGGTCGGCAAAAATCGAGATAAATAAATCGCATTATGTTACTATGGACCATTATACAAATACTAGCTTCTGCCCGCGACTTCGTCCGCGTCACAGTTGATGTGTTATCCTACGGGTACCGTACATTTTCCCGGGATAAAAAGTAGCCTATGTGTTATTCCAGACTATAATCTATCTTTGTGCCAAATTTCATCCAGATCCATTCAGCCGTTTAAGCGTGAAAGAGTAACAAACATCCATACATCCATACATCCATACATCCATACTTACAAACTTTCGCCTTTATAATAGTAGTAGGATAGGATACATATGTGCTGATGTTATTTAAGAACACGTCGAGGTCACTATTTTAATTAACACCTATACATAGATTTAAAATAGCAAATATTCAGAATTCTAAATTCGGATTAAATGGCTAAAGAAATCAATTTACGAAATTATGAGTTTGCATATTGTTGCCATTAGCATTCATCCGCAGTTATTTTTATGTAGATTACGTCGTCATAGGTAATGCTGTAGAAACAATGCCGGGAATGCAAATATCGTAAATCACAAGTTATCCTATTTAACCTAGCTTCAATTATGCATTGTTTGTTCTTTGCTCATTATTACGGCTACCATCCGTCCGGGATTACCTGAAATGGCCCTAGTTTAAGGGGCGTCCGGAAGGGGTTAAAAAAAGACCACTTTTTGTGTCAGTAGGTAAATCCCGATTTTTTGAAAAATAAGCAAACTTTTGAGGCAATTTTTTTTCTGATTTCACCCAATTGTCCAGAGTTTTCGAAATGTTCGTCCAGTGTCGGTAATTAAAGTGAGGCAGCCCTAGTAATTATCAAAAGGACCACAGCGTCCACAGCAATATATTTGTTTGCAGGCTGCCAAAATGCGTTTTACTGTTGTTCATGTAAACGAATTTTGCGGTGTGGCAAGGTATTCGTTTCAAGTCAAACAATGGTCAATAATGAGTTGTAGCTGGTTTCACCCCGCAATGAGCATGCTGACTATTCACAAGTTAGGCAGTGTAATGGAAACTACTAATTAGTTTACCTAAATAATTAATGTGTAATGAATTAGCTTAAATCCAATGACTTAGCTAATTCATTACTCATTAATAACACGTCTAATAAAGTGCTATAGACACGTTAGTCCATTGGGACAAACGTGTCTATAGCACTTTATTACACGTGTTGAAAAGTTATTTCTTTATGTACGTAAATCTTGCAAAAGTTACTTTTTATTCAGACGTATAATTTCCTGATAAATAATAACTATTCATAAGGTAAGAGCTAAAAACCTGTTATGTAAAACCAATTCCGGTATCTTTCTATTACATAGCTAAGTAGATTTTACAGTGGGGCGTTCTCATAACGGAATCCGCATAAGTGCAGTACGCGGTAATTGCATCTTGTAACGCACCGATGCACACATGCTATTATTTAGTTTTAACAACGCGATTTCAGCTTTGTACTTAGTATGATTAACTTTGTAATTACGGAATAAAAGCTATCAAACATAAAGAAATAAAACGCGAAACTGGTTGAAGTTTCAAGTTTCATTGTCTACAAAGTTGAGCTCGAAAGCAGTTAGACGCTTTCTTGTTGTTTACTTTTTGCGTTTAAATGTAAGTAAATCCACAAAGCTAAAGAATTTTAACTAACTTTTATTGAATCCTTTTACCGTAAAAGTACTCTATGAAAAACTTATTATTAAACATAAAATAAAGGTGAATATTCTTCCTTTCTTTCCATAATTGTTTTTCTGAAGTTTCGTTTTATTTTCGTATTTACCTATTATGAACTGTAATCAGTTAAAGACATGCAGATAAGATAGAAAGCATAATATTTCATACCAGTTATCTTTAAATTGCCTGTAAAATGGCTTCAAATAATTTTCAGATCAACCAATTTTAAAATACACAAGTATTGCTAGTAAATGTCTTAGAATTTCGTTATCTGTGATTATTATTTCCACTCGTGCAATCTTCTGACGTGTTCAATGCGTAGATATCTCTACGTGCGATATGAGCCGCGAGGTCATTAACCCCGTATCTTACAGACGGTCGGGTAGGTGACATTGACCTTTCTAGAAATCACAAATAGAGTTAGGGTCGATCAGTCTTTCTGTTAATACTCTGTGGGGAGTACAGATTACTGAAACATAATTGGACCGTGGAATTAATAATTATTGTTCATCTGCAGACTGGATTTAGGTCTGGCACAAAAATAAATGTCCGTTGTAAGGGCAGACAACTTTTTTTTAGCGCAATTTCAGTCTGGTTTACGGTTATTTTGTGACCGCAACGCCAATAGATATCCAATTGAGTACTTTTAGACTAGAAAACGAACAGTCTGTAACAATCAAATCATAGCCAGAGTTTACAACTTTTGTCCGTCCAATAAAAACAATAGCTCATTTGTTATCGTTACCTACCTATTAGTGTATGTTTACTTCTACATATTCAACGTATGCAACTACGCTATGTGTCTACAAACAAATATAGGTATTTTACGATATAATTTATTTCACGTAAATAGAGATTTAATCAAGTTACGTAGGGTAAACCAACCACACGGGTTTTTATTATTTATTGTTCAAACCTAAACAAAAACACGATCAATCGAATTTGCGGTGTTCATTTTGTTTATTGACATTAAAATTTAACTAATAAACAGAGAAACATTAAAATTCAAACTGTTCTAGTTATTAGCTGTCGATGCAACTGTTTGTATAGTTTGTCCGGGGCTCGCAGCTCATTCGTCACCGTTGTCAGGGCTCGATGCAATCGATCGAGCCACGTCGCTTGGAGACCAGCTTCCGTCCTCCGGGCTTTACAAATATGCGCTCGGTAAAACGCGTCGCTACAATTTCAGCAACAAACAATATCACACACAGGTATAATCCGATAAAAGTTCCATGTGTACTCGTTCCATTTTCAGTACATTAGCACTTGGTAAATAAATGTCAGAACTTGAACAATAAAACTGATGCTTAGACCAAAACATTTCCTTGTTATCCCGGGGTGGATCGAAAGAAAAACAAAGTAAGTATCAACAGTTTAACTTTCCGGATGTTTTCAGACGTAGATACGTAGCAAGATACTCAATGTTTGTTTGTGGCGTAAAAAGCAGAACGCGTAGGTACTTTTTACCCGACTGCGTGACGCATAGGGTAATGTTTCTTATAAATAATTATTATCTTAAGAGATCGATAGACGTACGAGCATGTACGCGTACTTATGGTTACACGATCTTTTCGCTCTACGCAAACTTTAAACGTAGATTTTTAAGTACTCGTCGTAACTCGTAAGTATTACTGCTAGTCGTATTATGTTATGCGGGAAATGTAAATGAAGATTCTTGAAGCCAGTCGCTAACAGCAACAACTAATTAACATTCGTTATTCCTTGATAAGTTGTAATTGCAAATAATTAAAGAAAAACCTTAATAGTGAAGGTTATTCTTAATCGTTGACTCCCAAACAGGTATGCGGTACTAATTACTTGTGCTGTTGTTGTATTGCCCACAGAACATAAAACAAAAGGTGTTTTGTGGTATCCTCATTGCTAGAAATACCTGACACGGAGAAGGATTGCATGTTCAGATAATTAATGTTTCTAAGCATTTAGCACGTCATACAAAATACTGAAGTAATAGAAAACCTTCTATGTCCATACTATTTTTCCTTATTGCAATTAATTTGAATACTTACCTATAAATTAACTTATTGTTATTTATCTTAGCTAAAAATTCAGACGTTATGATGATAATATACCAAACATAAATTGTAACTTGTTTTGCAGGAATTGTGGCCTCAAAAGAGAATCGCTAATTAATTACACGGGGTTTTTGACATTCAATCGAATGAAGGTCAGTTAACTTTAAGCAAGATACTCATGCGGAAGTGGGCAGAGTGTGTGTAATATCACGAATCTATATGATCGTGTATATGTGTGCGTGCGGGGGCGAAGTACGCTCAAGGGCAGCCGCCGGGTAACGACCCAACCACGCACCTTCGACAAGTCGTGCGTTCAATATCGATATCGGTATTTAAACTCGCTCACTGCGATGATTGATGAATATCGCTTTTATTAACATTTTGTGATTATATTTATTAACAAGTACTTGTGTCTTGTTGGTGTTGTGTCCATTTAATAAAATATGAGAGTGATGTTTATGCATTGTTTCAGGTGGTGCTTAGAGGAGACGGAGTATGGACGTGTCTTTTAACAATGTACTGGAAGGGACGCGCCAGTACTTCATGGGGGTGCCGAAGCAAGCGCAGGCAGACGGCTCCGGTCAGCCCATATGGCCACCAAATGCTCCATTACCAGAAGAAGGAGCTCCAGCGCAATCCGGGGCTCCAGCTCCGTCGTCACGTCCGCCTTCTGCCGCCGCAGCCCCACCTTCCGTCCCGAGCTCGACACCCATCGCAGCTCCACCACGGCCGCCCTCGGAACCTATTGAGCCTGAACCACACATTATCCACAAGGCTACCGTAATGCGCGAAGCGGCAGAGAAGCGACGGGAGCAGCCTGAGATTGAGGATGATGAAGAGGCAGTGGGCACACTTTCACCTCCGTCCCACATAATCCGCAAGCCTCCGCGGACGCTGCCCTCGCCCGCGCCCGCTCCCGCTGCTCCATGCCCGTCACCCGCGCGACCTCCATCAGCCGCGCCGCTGCAGCCACCCGCGGCCCCAGAGTCTCAGCTGGAGCCTCCTGCACAGTACCGACAACCTGTACATCGCGTGCAAACGCCGACTGCTAGGCAGTCTGATCACTATGCTCCAGGCCGGCCTCCAGATCCGTACCCCACGTCACGTCCACCGGAATACGGGCGATATCCAAATGATACAAATATGTCAGAAGGAAGCAGAAATTCTCATGGACCGGTAGCTTCACCTCAGCCTTCGACACATTCACGTCATAGCCCACAAACGTATGCAAGGTTATCGGGGTCGATGCCGCAACACACCGCGTCGAGATTGCGCGATGTAGCGGCACAAAGTCCACCTACACAACGATACCAAATGCAACCTGCGCAACCGCCGCCACTACCAAACGATCGTGTTCCACCTATACATCATCCGCAGCCAGCGCCTACACAGAGGCACTCGGCTGATAGCAGGTCAGCTCAAATGCAATATGCATCCCTACAGCAACGTCGAGACCCATCGCCTTATGGACGACCAACGTCACATATTGACAGGCATCCTGTTGTACCACAGCGCAAATATGACCACCAACAAGCATATCCAAGTTATCGACCTACACCGGTCGCGCAGCCTATTCAGAGTCACCATGTAGATACACACCAGCAAGTTCAATACAAACACGCACCGATGGATGTCATGGCAGCGCATTACTCACCTAGACCACAAGAGCGTTCGCCAGTGCCAATCCCACCGCACCCACATGACGCTGTGCGCTTGCCGCCACGTGCTGGGTATCCCAATATGAGCAGATCTGTAGACACAAGAAGCAGTTACCATTACCCGACACCTTCAACATCAACGTCTAGGTATGGACCTAGTGCGCCAGTTCCAATTATTCAAAACTCGACGCAATCAAGATCTGTTTATCGTCCGGCAGCTGCACCTAAAACTAGCTACGAGTACGCTCCTTCAGCCCCCGTCCAAACTTCGCCAGCGCGATCTACGGTAAAACCTGGTTACCCTAATCAAGCACGCATGACGGTCTCTGTTACAACACTCGTGAATCAAATGAATCAAACTAAGCAAAAGCACGAACCGCCTGTTGCAGTAACGCAGGTCACTCAAAGTAAACAGAAACGAGAATCACCGTTAGATTTATCTGTAAAAACAGTCAAAAATTCAGCTGACTCGTCGACAACTCAAGAAGACGCAGTAGATTCTGCGGCTGAAAATAAAATGATTGCATTGCCTCACCGGCCCTCTTCGTCCGGTAGCCGTCACGCACATTTACCAACCACAAGCTATGTTGCATCTCATAAAGTGGATTTTGCACCAAATTTCACCCAATACGGAGAGAGGGCTGCTGCGCATGGATATGTGGCACCTGCACAACCTGCACATCCCTCTCTGCGTTACAACGGCACATATGAAACCCGACCTCGACCATTGCCCGAGGCATATCCTGTCGAATCTCCACATCCTTACCAAGAACGTAGCGCGCCAGTGAGGGCCGAATACGTTCCTAAAATCGATCTTACAAGATCTCTTGGTGAGCAGCGTCATCCTGATAATAGAATTCGTGATGACCGGCACTTTATTATAGAAGAGAGGAAACGTCCTGCAGGTCCTATTGTTAGTAACATTCCGGAAAAGATAGTTCGTTATGAAACCTGGACAGCAGATAGCCGGATAGATCATCTTAATCAGTCTGCTAGAGAACAACGTGAACTTATGAAACAGCCTGTTTATAGTTATAGCAGATATAAACAACATTTGGAAACTTACCAAAACGAGCAAAAGCGTCCTGCCGTTTCTGGCGTTTATCGGGAACACCATAGTCAAGCAAACCGCAGATACTCAAATAACCCTTACCACCCTGAATTAGCTCGTGAAACGAGTGATTATCATGCCCACTATCATGATAGGAATCCGTCAGTTAATAGCCGTCATCATGTTATACAAAAAATTCCGAGCCATAGAGATATTCATTCGCATCATTTTGATCCCTCCAGTGGAATACCTGCTGATAAAAGGGTGCTAAGTATACTAAGAAACAGTTTAGAAACAAAACAAACAGGCTTTGTAGAGCCGCCAAGACAAGCCAAGCAGGTTCCAGACCTCATCGTAATAGACGATGCAGAAGATTCTGTGATAGATATCACAGATCTTACAAAGGATAGTGATGCAGAAATGGCATCTAAAAATTTCGCCAAATTTACTTCAAATCACCTTACTCCCAACTTACACCAACATATTCAAATGCCTAAAGCTGTGGATTCCATATCACGCGACTCCGATTATCACAATAGTCCAGATCCAAAACCAATATCACCTGAAAATGATGTTGCATCTAGAATAAGAACAAAGGCAGAGTTAAAAGTAATGCCACCCTCACAAGATACCATGGCGAAGGCTGAGAAAAAGCAGATACCACCTGAAAATGAAAAGTTAAAATTACTTCCTAGAAAGACTCATTTATTTAATCAAATAAGGGAAGACAATTTAAGACTAGAATCAGTAATTAAAATGGAAGAGCCACCTGTGTCAATGATTACAGAAGTAAAAACAGAACCAATGAATATTGAAGAAATTGAAAAAGACGCTGAAATATCCATTAAAACGGAACATATTTTAGAAAGTTTAGAACCAGTGGGTAGTTTAAATGAAGTCAATGAACCTCCCTTTGAAGACCTAGACTGGGCAAATGCATGTGACAGTTTTATGGAACAGTTAAAGACAGGCTGCCACAAAAAGAAAGTAAACAAAAGACGGATTGACGCCCCTGAGAATGAAAATGAAAGTAAAGTCGATATGAGTCTAAGCGTAGACCCCGTTGAATCTAGTTCGCAGAATCCCTTGAACGAAATAACTCCTTCCATGGTGGAGATCCAACCACCTGCAATAAATATCGCGCCACCGTCAGGACAGACCACGCAGTCCGTAGGAGAGACCACAAAACAGACAGAAGAGACCACAAAACTGGCGGGAGAGACCACAAAACTGGCGGGAGAGACCGCAAAACTAGCAGAAGAGACCACCAAACTAGCAGGAGAGACAACAAAACCTGCTGGAAAAACCACAAAACCCTCGGCAGCGACCACTGCACCTGCTGAAATGATCATGCCACCTATAGTAATAAAACAAGAGCCGTTAGATGAAGATGATATCAGGATGGAAACTGAAATGTCAGTTATGCTACAACCAGTTTCGGTAGAAAAGCAATCTAGTAAAAGTGAAAAACGCAAAAGTGATAAAAAGAATGATAAACAAAAAGAAAGCGATAGGCCTACCAAATTGAGGGGTAAGACGAAAGTTAAAGTAGAAAAACCTGATAATTCGTCACCTAGAAAAGAACTTAAAGAAAAGACACCAATTAAAACTGTGATAAAAGAAGAATGCGAATCTACAGATGATGATGAGCCACTTATAAAGAGTAAGATTCTTAAAGAAAAGGAAAAAAATGATCGTCTCAAATATCAGTTGTTAAAGGACTTGTCAGAGAAATCTGCGTATGTAAAACTTGAGTGTTGTGATGTAGATGTAAATAAAAATACTAGGAAATCCCTCGATTCTACAGTAACAAAAGATAAGGAAGAAAAACAAGGCAAGGGAAAACTATCTAGGCAAATGTCTAGATCTAAAGCGAAATCGTCTATTGATAACAACAAAAATGAAAAACAAGATGTTAATTCTAGTTCTGATAGCGATGATGATGATATTAGTGTAGCAAGAAGACTTCGAACGCGTAAAAATACAAAAAATGAAGACAAAAGTACAGTTAATTCAAAGACTTCAGTGAAATCATCTCCCGTTAAGAAACAAGATAGCAGCAGCGCAAGTAACAGTTCTACGCCAGTACGGAAACCAACATTTGGCGATAGTTCATATTTTCATCCAGGTTGGGAAGAAGAATTATATAAATATAAACGTTCTCTTCGAATGCCAACTAGACTGATTGCAATACCAAGAGGGCGTTCCGGGGGGCCGTTTGTTCGAGGGTCAGGTGCAATTTTTACAAGAGGTTCTACATCTCTACCTGATTTGGACCCTGCACCTCTCTCTCCGGCTCCTTCCTCAGCACCGTCAGCTGCTACCGATGATTTGTACGCACGACGTCCTGATAAACTTACCCTTGATAGCGATTTGGATTCGAACTCGAGTTATTCTACACCAAATAAGTTGCATTATGATTCAGAAGCATCCACTTCCACTGTGTTATCCTCAAAGATTAATAAAAAGAAAAGTAGTTCCATTGTTGATGTTTTGATTCAGAAATGCGGCAAAAAGGAAGAAAGTAGAAAAGATAAAAAAAGCAAAGAAAAAGATGAAAAAACACCAAAAGTCATTCCTAAAAAATCATCGAGTGAATTGCTGCCGACACCTAGCTTAGGTTTGGTAAAAAACGGAAATAAAGGCAGTTACAGTGTAAAGAAAGAGAAATTGATGGAGGACATATTTTATTTAGGAGCATTTAGAAAAGAGACTGTAACTGCGTTTAGAAATTCATTTATTAAAGACACAGATGGTCTGATTGGCGCTACTGAAGAATTCGCGCCGGTTGTTCTGAAATCCAGGACTAGAACAGAAAGTCGTGTGCTTAAACAACGGGCAACGATCAAAGAAGTATTTGGTGATGAACGGCCAGCGTCTGCGCCTCCTATCTCTTGTCGAGAAGAAGATGTACCCGAAGAAAAGGAAATAAAAGTTGTGGAAATAAAAAAAGAACCAGAGGCAAAGCCCAAGTTCAAGCCTAGAAAGATCGTAAAAGACAAACTTAAAAGAAGATCTAGTTCAATAAGGGATGGGCTACGAAGCACTAAGTCACTCAAAAGGAACGACGCTAAGGGTCGACTCATGCGTTTAAAAAAACGAAACAGCATAATGAAATCACTGAATCACAAAAGAACAAAAGAATTGTCAGCGAATAAACATAAAAATGAAAATTCTACTCAAGAAAATAAAGACAAACCGAAAGTAGAAGGTAGTTCTTTAGTTCCAACTGAGGGTGTAACTACAAAAAGACGCTTAAAGCGACTTTTTGGGAGAAGAAAATTTAGTTCTGGATTTGATTATATCAGGAAGAAAAAGAAAATAATACGTAGAGAAGAATCGGCCACTAAAATTCGAAGACCTGCTGTCAAGCCCAGTCCCGAATCAGTTCACGATATTAAAAAAGAGATCAAAGGCTGGTTCATCAATAAAAGTATTGGAGAAACGCATCTACATCGAGCTGCCAGGCTGGGATACACGGTAAGTATCTTGTACCAAGTTCGCAACATGATTAAAACATATTTGAATATAGCTAATTAAAACGTTATCTCATTAACAGGATTGCGTCGCCTATTGTTTGGAGAAGTTGGAATCGGACCCGTCAGCTAAAGACAACGCAAGCTTTACACCATTACATGTGGCAGCTGCGAAGGGTCATGTCAGAATAGCTCGACTACTTCTGCAGTACGGCGCAAACGTGTCTGCAGCCGCCCAGGGTGGAATCAGGTTTGTTTAAAAAATATGAACAATATCGAAAACAAATACGATTATTGTTGAGAATTCAGCTAAAGAGGAATATTTGATTTACAGGCCTTTACACGAAGCTTGTGAGAACAGTCACGTAGAAGTGATACGTCTACTTCTTGCGTACGGTGCGGATCCACTGCTCGGTACTTACGCGGGTCAGACTCCTGAAGAACTGACGGAAGGCCCCGCTGCTACACTGCTGAGATTACACATTGCTGATGTACAGGGGAAGGCTATTGAACCCTGGCGGTTTCCTCCACCAACTGAACTGATAGGTAAGAAAGAGTAAATATATAGAGATACATGCTTGTGACGTTAATTGTGTGCACATAGTTAAGTGAGTCAGTTCTCGAGACATCCTTCACGTTTGTAGCGGGAGAAGACATGTAATGCTACAGTTTACTGCGTGGCATTATGTTATAAGTAACTATGGGTATGACATGTAAATTAGCAGTATAGTACGTAAATCAAAAGTTGTAAAACTATACACTGATGAATGATGTAGGTTTTTATCTTGAAACGTCGAAATCGGGTACTTTATATTTATAATATGCACACACCGAGAACGTTTGTGTATAGGTCATACAAATATTATTAGCTCATTGCCGGCATTAAACTCCAGAAAATTTATCAATGGCCTTGTCTCTAACGAAGTTGTCGTTGTACCTGTTTCACCGGAATAAAATAATTATTACAAAATAATATCATTATTATAGGATCGACGTATTTAAATCTGACCGTAATTCGCTTTCGTAAAGATCGAGAAAATTAAAGTCTGAATATCAAAATGTTCTCGTTTCAGATCGAGAGGAGCTGGGTTGTGACGTGCTGTCGTCCCCGCCCCCCGCCTCACCGCCGCCGCCCCCGGACTCCATGATCGAGATCCAGTGCACCGAGGCTCCACTGCCGCCCTTTTACAGCCTGAGGACTCCCACCGGCCAACCGGCTGACGGGCTGTGGTGTTTGCTGCAGGACATTACTAATTTATTACAGGTAAACATAATATTTAATGACTTTTTATTATTTACAGAAATAGATATCTGCGGTCGTATAAAAATCCTTAAACTTCCGCTAAGCTGTCATCCAGCTGGTACCTAGCTAACCTACTTTCACCAGGCCTGAGGGGGTTTTACGTTCTACTTTACCATAACTTATTTGCGGTTTTCACTAAAGAACGCGTCTCGCCAATCGCTACGGTTAACTGGCCGCTTTTGTAAACACTTATTAAAACATTAAAAATATTTATATCTGATCCTTGTCTCTTGTTAACACATCCATAACTCAAGACAAACTGTTCTCAATTTCCAGATCAAATCAAAGGACAGTCTACTAAAACAGATCCACTGCGGGTCTGGGTCTCCCAAAGAGCTGTTGCGCGAGATCCGCACGCAGGAGTTCCTGGAGCGTGCGCAGTGTCACCAGCTGCTCGGCGCCGGGGAGAAGGTCAACGTGCGCGCCTCCAAGGTGGCGCTCGTCCGCGTCACCGACAAGCTTAGGCAGCTGCTCAAGATAGAGACCGTACTGGTTAGCTGACACTAGGAGATACCCTCAGGCCGCTCGACTATCAAATAACCATAACCCTCTACGGAGGAGAGGCCTAAATTAACTTAAAGATATCACATTGCTCTAATTTGTTTTGAAAGCAGTTTTTTTTAACGATTGGATAACGTCCACGTCATTACGAAATTGTTTTTTAATGTGATATTATTGCAGTAATTATAGCGTCCGTCTTTATGACGGTGCCGCTAACAAATATCCCTTGAAACTAAATGACTTAATTACATTATTCTTGCTGCAGGATAGCAATTATATAATAATGACATAATACATATAACATTGTTTTTAAATAAACACATAATACACGTTTGATTGGAGACGGCTCAATAACGAGATCTTAATACCAAGCTTGACTGATTATTGTAATGTAACATGTATCTCATTTAAGAACAATATTATAAACATATTCGGTTTATGAGACTGTGTATTTTAAGGCAGCCATTTCATAATCAATTGATTCTTGTCTCACTCTAAAGTCTGGCTTGTGAGATGTTGTGTATACTAATGAACAACTTGTGTAAATATTGTAAATAGTTTAGTTATATTAATGCGTATAGATGTTGCTTTAAATGTTCGATATTCTCATGGGTGCTATTTAATGTTGGTGTACGGTGTATTGGGTAGATAGGTGACTAAGTAATGAACGCTGCGACGAGATGATTAGTGTAATTATATTAATATTAGGAAATTAACGACATGTAGTTACCACACTGTTAATTGTAAGGCGTTAGCATAATCTTATACTGTGTGTGCAATAGTATACGTGGTTATCTTTGAACATTGTAGATGATTTGTATGTGTTTGGAGTGAAGTTATCAGTCACAGGGTTGGATGGCCTTATGCACGCGACTGTTGTACTTAAGTCATCGAGTGTGAAGAAGTGCAGTATCGTATGCGAGTAGATTCTATGAACATTATCGTGCGCTCCTCGACTAGTTCTTCTATCTGGGTTTTCCAGTAAATGTTTCGTTATCAATAATACATCACCTATGAACTGTTATAATCATGTTTTGAGATTATGCTAGTAACTTCTTTATCAATTTTAATTTTAAAAATTTTAATTTTAAATATGGCATTTTTTGTTCTTTGTTATGTTTGCTAATATTGTCTCCCCAAAATATTTTTATTAATATTGTACAATATTTTACTTTAATTATAAAATGAGTTATGTTTTTATATTTATACAGTCCTGTAAAAAATTAGGAAAATTGATTAAATCATATTACGCATATCGCAAAAATAAATTAATAATGTAAATAAGATGAAACTGTCATCAAATTAATTTTTAACTTATTTTGGAGCGGCAAATATCTGAATTCTGACCTAAGTAATGCCAATAAAATGTTTTACACAAATAAGTAAGTAGATGTTTTATTCCTGTGGCAATATTTAGTGCAGCACACAAACTTCTGTATAATATTTTGGGACTCTGTACGAAAGTAGTTAGCAGTTTTATATTCAGTAGTCAAGGCCATGTTCCGCCCTATCTATTTATTTCTTTGTGAAAACATGAAACGAAGAAGTACATTATTAATCTGTGATGAAATATTATTAGGAGAATTATCTTGCGCGCGGAAAACATGTATGAAAATAATGATAATTTTTGGAGTAAATGTAACTAACGATTTATACAGAATTGTATACTTTTCTGAATGGTATCGAAATCGTGTAATGTTTTATCTGTTTTAGCTATACCTACAGTATAAGTATTACTATAATTATTGACTCTTATTTCTTGTTGATAACATGGAAAATAAAACCGTGAACAATGAAACATAATATTTTATTCCCTACCCATTCTTTTCTTTCGTTTGTTGGGATGTGTGCCAAGTGGTTACCGGCGATAGCGAAAGCCATGAGGTAGGTAAGTATAGGAAGGGAACATCCTCGAGGTTTTTCCATACCGGAACACAAAATAAATGCGGCCAAGCAGGCACACTTAGTCCAATTTATTTTATTATCACTGAAATGGGTAAAAACAATCACACTTCATTAAATTCTACAGAAGATCATACAAATACATTAAGGCGCTACCCTGACCAAATAACCTTGAGCATTCGTTCCTTTGGCGGCACACTAACGCGGCGCACGAGATAGGTACGTAGGAAATACGCTCAGATTTTAGAGTAAAATCTATATAAAATCAAATTTAGGTGTTTTGAAAAAAATAAAACTAGCATAATGTTCTTTATTAAATTGCCTAATTATTAGTTTAAGTCGCAAATCAAAATAATGTTTACTTTACGAGGAGATGCATGTCAAAAATTATTATTTCTCATTTCTGTAGTTTCGTTATGACCCTATAATTAAGCATTATGTTACTAAAAAGTTAAAAATAAATCTACCATTTTCGAGTCAAGAATGTGTAAAAATTTAACGTATTTTTTATTAGTTGGTATTTCTATTTAATATAGAGAAGTGGGCTCCTAAAAACTGCCCTAAAAACGGCTGCCGCTGCGTTTTGCACGGCCACGCGCCTTAAATCTGCCACTCCAGCCCGTGACTACCTGAAGGTCAAGTCTAAAAATCAAAACAAGTCTAAAAATGTAGCATGTGATAAGTGTGTTCCTGCCATAAGTTTGCAGGGTTGCAATACACAAAAAAATTACTAACTACGCATCTTACTAAAAACTCAGAACGTCAAATGTGACATATTTACATCACTAAAGTTGAATGAATGCTTCTTCCTTGAATGAATTTAATTTCGAATCGAGTTGGGTTGGGCGAGGCATTATTTCAAGGTGTTTGTCATCATCAAGCTATTTTCAAATAAGAAACGTATTTTAAAATGAAACTGTGATATAAAAGCCTGCAAAACACTTGTTCATCATCACAAAACTAATTTCTGTGTGAGACATGAAATGAATGTTATTAATTTCTTTGTTTTGTAACAGAAAATGAAGCGTGTTTTGTTAATACTCGCGCTAACGAGTTGTGTAAGGAGTCAAGTTCCTGAGTCTAGCGGTACGTTCAATCCAAACTATCCTCAACAACAACAAATATACCCAGATAATAACCAGAATGGAACTCTGTATCGTCCAAACTCACAAACTGTACCTTACGGCAGCTTTCCCGTAAACGGCAACGACTACAATTCAGGTCAGAGTTCGTTTTACCAAGATAATTTTAACTCTGATAACTACGGTGCCAACGACAATGAAGTTGATCCACAAAACACGGCCACATATTACGCCGGCTTAGATTACGAAGAAAGATACAGGTGTCCACCAAATTGGATCAGATTCCGGGAATCTTGTTACCGCTTCACTAAGTCGCCGGATCGCCCTAGAAATGAGGCTCGTAAAATTTGTTTAGCTTACGAAGCCGACCTAGCAGCTGTCAATAGCCCTGAAGAACATGGATTTATCATTACAAATCTAATGAGGCTAGACCCTCAGAAAGGGTCATGGTATATTGGTGCTCATCAACAATCTCCTGGGTATTGGTCCAATGAAGCTGATGGTTCACAGTTAACTGGATTAGAAAATGCATTTTTTAATGATCATTCACAAATATACACAAGTTATAACTTATTGCCTCGTGATTACTTGGTGTACAAGTTCTCATACCCGGACGGGGGGCGCTGGGGGTTGTCTCCTGTTGAAGGTACCCAATATTATCACTTCATCTGTGAAGGACAAACACAAAGGTTGCACTATCTTATAGAAGAAGAGAGGTCATTTACCTATGGATTAGAAACCTACGACCCTGAGAGAATACCAAGAGGACCTTACTTTATTAAGGAACCAGTGGACACTATCTATGATCCAATGAGAAATTATCATGTTCAACTGACCTGCTTGGCAGGAGGGTATCCCGCACCTGTGTACAAGTGGTACAGAGAAGAGTATCAGGTTGACAGCCCAATTTACACTGAAATTGATCCTTTAGTTGATACCAGATTTGTTCTCAGTGGAGGAACACTCATGATTTATGGCCCTGATACTGATAAAGACAATGCAAGGTACCACTGTACAGCTTCTAATAAATTTGGCACCATTAGATCAGAGTCGGTGCGCTTGTCCTTTGGTTTTATTAGGGAATTCAATCAAAAGAGGTCCGTTGAAAGTGGTAATCAATATTGGGGCAAAGTAATGTACTGTGATCCACCATCATACTATCCTGCAGTTAACTTCTTGTGGGCTCGTAACTACTTTCCCAACCTTGTGGAAGAAGATAAGCGGGTGTTTGTGTCTTATGACGGAGGCCTCTACTTCTCTGCTCTAGAGACTATTGACAGGGGCAACTACAGCTGTAATGTCATGAGCAAGGTATCTGATGCAGGGCGCAATGGACCATTCTTCCCACTCTATGTTTATCCACATTCTGATTATCAGCATCTTAAGTTTCCAAATAATTTCCCCAAAGTATTTCCTGAGGCACCCGTTGTAGGACAAGAAGTTCGTCTTGAATGTGTTTCATTTGGTTACCCAGTGCCTTCTTACAATTGGACAAGAATGAATGGCAATATGCCAAAAAAAGCACGTTTGAGTAACTATGATCGTGTCTTAACAATACCTAATGTTGGGGTAGAAGATGAAGGAGAATACTTGTGTGATGTGAAAAATGACCGAGCGCACATATCTAATAGTGTGTTCCTGAAGGTGCAAGCCATGCCAAACTTTACGATTCCCCTAGCAAATAAGCACATGGATAATAAAGGCGAGTTACATTGGAATTGTGAAGCTTTTGGTATTCCAGATGTAAACTATACTTGGTGGAAAAACGGACAGAAACTTTCAATGGACACTTTAGAACCTGAAGATAGAGATCGTTATATTATCCAAGACAATGTATTAATAATAAAGTATCTAGATCCTACCAGAGATCCGGGGATGTTCCAGTGTCAAGCTAAAAATCAGCTGAAAGGAAGCTATTCAACGGGACAGTTGAGGGTGTTATCCTTGAAGCCCTCATTTAAAAAGCGGCCACTTGAATCAGAGACGTACGGCTCAGAAGGTGGTAACGTTACATTGAAATGTAACCCTGAAGCTGCCCCTAAACCTACATTTACTTGGAAGAAAGATAATATTGTAATCGGCGCTGGTGGAAAAAGATTTATTGCCGATACTGGAAACCTTATAATTCGGCAACTGTCTAGAGATGACGAAGGCGTCTACACTTGTGTTGCCAAAAACCAGTATGGAACAGACGAAAGTAGAGGACGATTAATTGTACTGCGCGCTCCACGCTTCCTTGAGCGACTGCCTCCGCGAATTACGACACAAGTTAATACAGTCGTATTTTTACATTGCAATGCTGAAATAGATCCTATGTTAGACACAGCTTACCTTTGGAATCATAACGGTATTCGCATGAAGGAAGCAGCTGATTTGTACGCCGACAAGAGAATCAAAATCGATGGAGGTGAACTTACTATTTTAAACGTCAGTTTATCAGATGTCGGAGACTACGAGTGTATTGTTAAATCAGCAATCGGACGTATCTCAAGTCACACTCAGTTGCGTATCGAAGGACCGCCCGGCCCGCCTGGCGGCCTGCAGACGCTCAACATTCAGCGTTCCTCGGTCACGCTTGAATGGACTGATAGCAACTCAAATGGTCGTGCTATCACTAGCTACATGGTTAGCGGTCGCACACACTGGAACTCTACGTGGTACATGATAAGCGAGAATGTAGCCAACGTGGTAGAGATCGACCGATACAATGGTCGTAAACGTGCAACTATATCTACAACTCTGATGCCATGGGCGATTTATGAATTTAGGGTCCAAGCTGTGAACCTTTTGGGAGCTGGGAAACCCTCGGCACCTAGTCCGCAATTCTCCACTCCTGCAGATAAGCCATACGAAGCGCCCGCTAACGTGGGAGGCGGTGGAGGAAAAACTGGTGATCTCACTATTACTTGGAGCCCCTTGCCATCATCTAAACAGAACGGGCCTGGCATTTACTACAAGGTATTCTGGCGTCGCAACGGCACCGAAGTCGAATTTCAGTCATTGGCTCTCAAGAAGTACGGCAATATCGGAACGTATGTTGTTCATATATCGACAACTTATTTCTTTACGCCATATGATGTGAAGGTACAGGCGTACAACGAAATCGGCGCCGGTCCAGAGAGCAGCGTAGTCACTATATTCTCTGCGGAGGACATGCCGCAGGTGGCTCCACAAATGGTTTACGCGAGATCCTTCAACTCGACGTCTCTGAACGTGACATGGAACCCCATTGACCAGTCGCGCGAGAGATTGCGCGGCAAGCTAATCGGGCATCGACTCAAGTACTGGAAGCAGGCAAACAAGGAAGAGGAATGCATTTACTACCTATCCAGGACGACGCGTCATTGGGCTCTTATTGTTGGACTGCAACCTGACACCTACTATTATGTTAAGGTAATATATTTTTGTTCATAACATTAAAATGTTGTAACATTCCCAAAGCATAAATGAATATCATTAAAAGTTATCGGCGCGGTGACTTCTTGACGTCAGAAATTCACACGAAAACATCAACAGTCTTAATCTCAATATTTTTATAGTCAACAGTTATTTATTTTTATAAAATTAAATTCTATTTACAACATGTATCTGGTATATTTGTATAGGTAATGGCCTTCAACTCTGCGGGCGAGGGTCCTGAGAGCGAGCGCTACCTGGAGCGAACATTCCGCAAGGCGCCGCAGAAGCCCCCGGCCTCAGTCAACGTGTGGGCCTACAACCCGACCACTGTGCGCGTCGTATGGCGTTACGTACAACCCACCGATGAGGAAGAACCTTTACTCGGATATAAGGTATATTTTGCATTATTTTTTGGGAGGGCACATTGCCCGATCAAGGCCCAAGTTTCATAAAAATAATATAGATAACATTGCAAAGGTTATCTTTAGCAGATATCCTTATCGTTGGAAGTGCAAGGTACTTTTCGGATGGCCACACACGCTGTACCCCTTTAAGTAATAAATCCATTGCAACAACACTGTCAAAATGATTTGAGATTCCCCCGTTTTGTAAGTACAATAAATAATGTGTAATCTGTTTTTCCAGGTGAGAGTATGGGAGATAGACCAGGATATGAGCACTGCAAACGACACCATAGTACTAGTGGAGAACAAACTGGAGGCTTACGTCATGAACCTTACCCCCGGCAAGTCCTACAACCTGCGAGTCCTCGCCTACTCCAACGGTGGTGACGGCAGAATGTCCTCGCCAGCTATCACCTTCCAAATGGGCGACTACCACACAGACTCATACGGCTACTCAGCTCGAAGCTCCGCCCATAAACAATCAGTACAAACTTTTTTATTCTTTACCTCTTTTCTTTTAGGTTTCTCTCGTAAATGGGTAATCTCGTGATAACATGGTTGCTGCTTATTTTATATGATTATGTATTTTTTACTAATGTTAAAACATTCCGTTTTATTTTGTTAACTGATTTTAGGTTGTGATATTTGCATCCGGCCATTGCTTTCGCTCAGAACGCGAATAATGATATTTATATTTTTTCTGATCATGAGTTTAAAAACAACTTATTATGGTAATTCTTTAGGGCTTTAAGTATAACTTGTGTAACTTTATTTTGTCTGTAGATGTAACTTTGAGACTGTGTTTATTTCTTTTGTTCTTGTACTAAAAGACTTCTCACTGCTTTAACTCAGTAGCACAAAACACTGCAATCATTTTATTTCTTTTATTTTTATGAATTATACTACTTTTCTGTTAAACAGGTCAAACCAATTACGTCGATAGTTGTAGATACATAATAGTTATAGATTTTAAAACGATATGTAGTTTTACATCTTTTTCATTAATATGTATATTCTACTATTTTTTTATATTATGTAATGTCCTGTCAATTTTTATTGACAATAAGTAATATAACGACATTTGATATTACTTATTTAGTAAGCGGAATTTTATATGAAATTCTTTAATAATTAGGTCCATATCACATAGGGTAGATTAAGTATAATATTTTGTAATTGTGTAACAGCTATTTTTGTAACATAGCTACCACCAATCCGAGCCATTGTATCATTGATCTGATTTATTTTTGAATATAAGTTTAATTTTTATATTTATACAAGTGTTCAAATACAAGGATAGGTAAAGTAAAACATGACATTTTAATTTCGACTTGGTTAATAAATTTTAAAATCTATGGAAATCAAGTACAATAAATTAAATCGGATTTTTTCGGAATCAATATAACTTTTTTAACTAGTTACTTACTAATAAAAGAACCACGATCATTTAATTCACCTGAGTTTTTATTGCTTATACATTATATGAAAGAGTAAATAGAATTTATTATGGGATAATAAAACTACGTATATGGAAACTTATTATGAATTAGTACACTAATCCCGCCTATTGTATGCCTGCTAAACGAATCTCAAATTTTTCCGATTATTGTTGTAGTGTACTAGATGTAAAAAGATATGAAATGCCTTATAAAATGTTAAAATTATCATTGTAATATGTATTTGTTTCCAGTAAAAATCTAAAGAAAACTACAGTGTTTTTATTTCATCGATTGTGTATACTTTTTAACATCTTATCTAGATGTTACGGTAAACGCTTACTGATCAGTAAAGTGCCCAATATAGCGTGCGAAAAGATAGGTCATTCCCGCGCGTACACTTATTCTATATCAACTGTATTGTATACTAGCTTCTGCCCGCGATTTCATTTGTTTTTTTTCACCCGCATTAGGTTACGGCTTTCGTTACTGCTCCGTTCCTATAGCTCAACGCGTGATGTTATACAAGGCGTTGATTTGCATCATCGTCAAATTCAAGGAGTTAAACCCGCGATTCTTATCACGAATCAATAATAAAATAAATTGGTTTTGAATTTTTTTTTTGACGTGATTTTCAAATTCGGGCTATCCATCGCGCCAGAGGGTTTAGGCGCTATGTACACATTGATATAGCCACGTGACAACTCTGCCTACCGCATACGCAACTGGGCGATTCTGAATTTTGCAAAAGGAGTATTCTGGAATACTGTTATTTGATAGTTGTAACTAAAAAAACAAGTATTTATCAGATATTGGCCATGTATCGTAATTATATTTGATTACTTCTATTTTTTTATGACAAGCTCCTAAAATTTTACGAGGATGCAAATCAACACCTTGTACCTATAGCTTAAAGCCTTCCTCTATAAATGGAGTCTCCAGCACCAAAAAGTTTGTTTTATTCGAACCAGTAATTCGAGACTAGCGCGTTCAACCCAACACTTCCGCTTTATAATATTAGTAATAAATGTACATTTATATTTATAGTATAGATTACCGTTTTATTATTTACTTGTAAACTAGGTACTCGATATAATTATGATGTATAAATTATTACCGTGCTAGACACGGGTTCAAAGTAGGTTCAAACCGATTATAGTTCTTAATGTTTTAACCGACTTCAAAAAGGAGGTTCTCAATTCGTTTGCATGTTTTTTTTGTATGTTACGCGATATTTCCGCCAATTATGAATAGATTTTGATGATTCTTTTAATTTGGTAGGTTATACTTCAGAGGTGGTCCCCATATATTTATCTAAATCGATTAAGTAGTTTTGTTTATAAATCAAGATAACTGAAAAATATGCCATCCAAGTAAACGAAATTGGAACGAAACTTCCCCAGGAACTGGCGTGAGGAAGCACAACACATAGGGAAATGAAAGGAGGCCTTTTCCCAGAAGTGGGGCAGTAAAGACTAGAAAAAAAATTTACTTACCTAATCCTAGTGCCTGCAATTGATATAGGTACGTACACGTACACACAAGCTCACAAATTCATTCCATTTATTTTGTTTCACACTACATAATAACCACACTTCTTTTGTTTTCACGCATGTTCAAGAATTAAGCCTAATGCCAGCGTTAGGTCATATGGTTAAACCACCGCACTGGCACACTACACTGCTGGCATTTGCAGAGTTCCATACCCATTTGGAGAAACTTAAGCACACACTACGCGACTACGATAAATACTCCAAATAAGTTCCAATTAGCACGCAAATACGCGCTAAGACGTGGAGTTGCGGACACCGGACAGTTATACTAAAAAGTTTCAACTACCCACTAAGCGCCATTGTTTATTTTATTCAATTTTGTTTTCTTCCGTGACACGGGTATGTGAAATTTGCTACGTTACTGATTTTTAAGTTTTGTGTGGCTTCTTGGTCTATACTCATTGATTCTTACAGGCGTCACTTACTGGTTGCATTTCTGCCTTGTTATCATACCTAGAAAATAAAACATAACGTGGGATATTTAATTTTTATTATAAATCTAAACGATAACATTTTATCACAATTTCTTGTATTTTACCTTACGTTTTAAACATTTAGCGTCTACATTATCTAGTAAATCAACTCCAATAGAGTTCTTCCTTTTCAATAAACTCCCCTCTTCCGTCGGCTGCACCTGTTTTAGAGGAAGCAGTCCAACCGCGTATGGTATATTATTTTCTATCGAGGAATTAATATTATCAACATTCGTCTGAGGTTGTTCATTTTCTTTACCCATGTCATCGCTCTCATTCATTATGTCTCCCCATTGCTCCGTCTTGTCAGTTACGGCCCCAGTCAAATCTATCACAGAATGTTGATACTGAGATTCTGACGCCATTGCATCTTCAATCTGACTTTCATTACTGGTTTGATGTTCGTTACTATCATCAGCGTCATTTTCACCGGGCTCCTTGTTGTTCATGTCTAGATTACCCCACTGTAACCCACTCGAGGTTAAGGTTGCAGACAAATCTCCATTGCTGTTCTTAGAAGAGTTTTGTAACTCTTTCATATTCATATTGTCGGAGTCGTTGTCGAACACGTTAGGGACATTAAGCGGGTTCACGTTATAGTTTTGAACGTTACAGTCAGGATTAGAATTTAAATTATCTGGATCATCTTTTACAGATGAATTGTGTTGTTGTGCCATATTCATTTTGTTCTCGATGTTCATCAAATCTTTTATAATTTCATCTCTTTCTTGTGCTCGTTGATCGAGTTGTGTGCTGTCCTCGTAATTATTTTGTTCGTCATCAACATTACGTTTAGGCGTTGCCATGAGACAATCTAGAGCGTCTTCTTTAAATACGGCACTTTGTGGAAGTTGCAGGCCAAAGTCATAGCAGTCTTCGTTTCGTCTTAGGTCTTCAGAATTAAGATGATTATATTGTTGACTTAAATTGGAACTTAAATGAGAACTCTTTGAGTCAAGAAGCGAAATACTGAAGTTGGTATCTAAGGAAGTACTTGCTGGACATAATTGTTCAATAACTCTAGCGTCATGCAACTGCTGATCTTCGTAATATTTCTTTACGTCATCACTCATAGATTTCGTAAAGAATTGCATATCGCCATCGATGCAGGAGAAGTCATGAGCATTTACATGATCGATTGAATTATTGTTTTCTTGTAGGCGCGGATCTAACACCACATAGTTTTGTTGCTCTTCAAAGGATTCCAAGTTGTCAGGTAGTATCGCGTTGAGGCTGTTAATAGTGTCCTCGGTACGATTGTACTGCGATGAATCTTTGTCGTAATCAGAG
The DNA here is from genome assembly GCA_932526535.1 of Caradrina clavipalpis. Lineage (NCBI taxonomy): Eukaryota > Metazoa > Arthropoda > Insecta > Lepidoptera > Noctuidae > Caradrina > Caradrina clavipalpis. Next base: position 4,055,570 of record OW052096.1, read on the forward strand.
TTAGAGCCGTAACCTTTATTACCTAGTAACATTTCTCCTCTTTCTATAGACTTCGACAGATCATCGATGCTCTTTATTTCGCTCGGGTCTGCAACTTTTTCGATAATATTAGGTTGCTCTATAACTTCGTATTGAATTTCGCTGCTTTGCACCATGTCCAGCAGTACTTGTTCATTGACGTTGATGTAGGAGCCATCACCGGATTCAAAAAGTATAGGTAAGTCGGTGGGAAGTCCTGCGCTTTTCAATGCGTTAACATATTGAGACATAGCTGTGCTGATACCTCCCGTGGAGGTGTCAACGGAACTGATGGGGTTGGTGTTGGAATAGCTGGTGATAGTTTCATTTCCCAAGGAGTGTTCTTTATTATAGGCGATGGTGGGATCGAGCACGTTAGACGAGACCGTCTGGTCCATATACATGAGGTCGTTGTCGATGTTCATGTAGTTGGTGGAGGATTCTGGGCCACAGATGCTGTTAACGGCTTGCGAGAGTGTGACTCTGTCCATGTAGTCCTGCAACAAACAGATTCATATTTTAATGGGACTTTTTTGACAATATTTATTATATCACCACATTAAATAGATGGTACATTAATAGGTGTTTTGTACGTAATGGCTATTATGTGGCAGTTTACCTGCATGTGCCTGGTCTGCAGATGTTTTAGCTGGTGTATAGCTTTGCGCGAGTCCTGTTCGCGTCGCATGAGAGCGCGTTCCGCCGCGCGCCCCAGTGCACCAGCGCCGCCCTCCCACGCTCCAGTTCGCTGTAATAGGCAAAATGTATAAATTGTCTAATATTTTAGCTCCATATTATCCTGAAGTTTCGTAAATCCAGCATGAAATTATCTCAGTTTAGCGGAGCACTAATATATATAAAACGTGCCCTATGTTTAGGACTGTGGATTAGTAAACCTTAGTGTAGATATATGTCGTTCTTCGCCCTACAGAAAGATCTCCGACACCGATGCAGGTATTATAGCTTCGCGTTTTACCCTTACAACGTTTACTTCTCACGTTATCGTTATTTAAACGGAAGTACCAACGCCAACTGCCTAACACGGTTCGTAATTTTTGCATGATGTCTTCAACCCACTTAATGATTTGCTAACTTAAAGTGGATCATATGTGCTTTACCTAGTCCTAATATTCGTGACTCTACTTACCCTGGCACTTGGCCTACCGCGGCGTGGCTTGATAGCTCTCGGCGCGTCCGAGTAGTCGACTGCAGGCGTGCTACCTCCGTTCTCGATGTCAAAGGGAATACGCACTACCATGTCCTGCTGAAAAGGGGAGTATTGAGGACACGTAGGTGTTATTCTAGGTTATTAGCTTATCATAGAAGCACCTACATACCAGTTAAGTAGATACCCAATATGCTCAATCAGGGCTTATTTTAGATGAAAGCCCGGAGAGAGTGATCTGGCTATTCTACTAACTTAGCTACGATTGCAGTCTAATCAGTCTCAATCACCCGAAATGCCCCTAATATACTTTGATTTTTGTTGAGATGAAATTGCCTCTACGGTCCTAGATTTTGAACGTTTTTAATTAGTATCTAGAATTGACCTTTTAATAGATATCCAAGATCTGAAAAACGTATAATTAAAGCTATTTATTCTACTATTACTGTAAGTGTCTCTATTAGTTCTTCGACTTCGACGCGAGTTTTAGCAAACAGAGCTGGATGTTATTATTACTGTTTCTAGGTAATATTAGCCTATTAAATCGGATACCGGTTAGTTTTTTTTACCAACCTTATTATTATTCATTCTATTATCCACCGGCTGGCTAGTGCTGGTTGCAGGTGCAAGCTGCGAAGACTGTGGCGTCTTACTGTCATTTTCCTTGAAAATAGCAAAATACGCTCTTAGACGTGGAGTTGCGGACACCAGCCCATTATACCAATAATACCGCTAATAAAATTTTATATTTAATACCCCTATCGAAATAAACAAAACCGAACCCGGATCCAAACCAGGGGTTTGGTTTCCGCACGCCATTGGACCATTGTGCGTACAACTTTATATTAGGTATGTTCTATTAGCTATGTAAGTTGGTGCATAAGAGGTCATCTATTCCTGATATGGGCCAACCATGAAGTGGTATAGGTAGGTAGTGAACAAACATTTGGTGATTTTAGATTAAGTAACATGTTAAAAATCTTTGTTTTAAAATATGTTCACGTACAATGCAATAAAATATGTAAAATAACCATCAAACCATATTTTATCTAGATGGCTACAAACATACTACCCTAGGTTAATTTTTTTTAATTATAAAATAAACCATTTTTCCAAGCTTTATATTATGGCTTATTTTAGAAGATAGGTACCTAGATTTTTAAGAAAAAAATTAATAATTGAAGTATTACCTGAGAATGTAAATCAATAAGCGATTGTGGAGGCCTGTTTATCACCACTGGTGGAGTGAAGATAGGCATTTCACCTAAAATTAGTACACAAAATAACTATAGGATACAACAGTATACGTATTTGCCTTCTTAACCAAGTTCGACTTTGAGTATATATTCAATTGCTTGCAAAGTATAAAGAATCCAAAAATAGAAAGAAGGGCGATCACTTACTGTTATTGGCAATGCCAAGACCCTCCTTAGTGACTTTCGATAGCCCTTTAATCTTTAGGAACTGTGCCGCAGATACTAGTTCATCTAAATTCTCTTCTAAGCACTGAGTTTTCCCACAATACATGAACTCCACCAAGCATTTTAATACGCTAAAGCGCATCTTTAATATTATAAGTGGTTCCCCTGCTTGCTTTTGTAGAACCTCCTTGAAAAATAAAGCCAAAAATTTGTAAGTGGGTTTGGCGGCAATTCAAGTTTTTGTAGAAGGAAACCTATGTAAGTAGATAATAATTATTTAATGCAAAAATACGTAACTAGGACATTTACCCTACCACTCAAATAGGGCAATAAAACTTTTACCTGAAAGTAAGCACTACTCGCAGCAAGTACAGCTTTGTGAACGCGTAAAGTGTGAGAGCTACACATTAGTGTCATGTCCACTAAAGCCTGCATTTGTAAGAGTTTACCAAATCTTGACATTAAATGCTCAGAATAATCTTCATAGTGGAGACTATAACGTATCGGAGCCATTTCAAAATATGTTTCAAGATATTCATCACAACACTAAAGCGAAAAATATGTCAATATTTTGATAGGTTTTAAAGAAAAGACAATCGAAATATTTGAATGTCATTTAAAAATTATTTATAGAACGTGTTTATGCCCGATAAAAAAAGGTTTTCAAGGCGCACAAAGTTTTTTTTTAAGAAATTTGTTTTTGGTTATTATGACATTTAAATGAGGTTATGAATGTATGGTACCTATAAAAAAAGACATTGTGTCAGTCAGTATTCCTAGAAGGGCTGGCAGAGATGTATAGTACCTAGAAGGGCTGGCAGAGGTGTAATACTTAGTACCTACCAGAATTAAATAATAGGCATTACTATTGTTGGAGTCTTTTTAATCCATTAAAAATGCAGAAAAAAATAGTAAAATGTTAGAAAATGAACGTATTACAAATTTGTATTCATAGTGGATACTTCCAATAAATAATGTTAACAGAAAATTAACTAAATTAACAAAGATTGAAGAACAACTCATTGTGTGTTGATTTGTATAGTAAAACCATAGTAAAACATAGATATTCTATCACAGACTAATTAAGTACTCAAAAGTCGAACTTATACAATACAATTTTTGATACAATCAGACCCTAATTTGGAGGTACTAAATATTTTTCAGCGAATACCTATTATTTAATCCATATAAACGGTTGGAGAAACTAATAATAGACAGTCATACACTTTGGAATGTAAGTAGGAATGTAAGTAATGATTTGTTCATAAGGCACTTGGAACAAATACAGTGAGATTATAGTCAGATGCGTAAATATAAGACAGATAACATCACAAAGTTCTGTATTGTTAATAAATTAAAAATAGTTTTGATTAGAATAAAGTTTGTCTTACAATCCATTACGGAAAGTGTTTTACCAACTATAAAACCATTAAATAGATGTATAGAATCTAATCACATTTAATTATATAATATCAAATTCATAATTAACATGTACTTAAATCGAACTTTTTTATTAAGGAAGAGTTAATAGACTTATACAAGATAAAACAAACTCACTCAAGACATAAATAGATTTCTAGAATAAATATGTTTAAAGGTATGGATAAATGCATAATATAAGCTGTAGGTAGTCAATAATCCAACAGATGTGTCCACTTGCTTATAGATATCTCCTCACATTATCCACATTAGTATTTTTATAAAATACAAATTTGTAACATTTCCAATACTTTAGGATCTTCTTAGAAATCAGTTCCTATACAATACAATAGCTTTTACGTTTTACCCTTACCTCCCTACGTCGAAGCTCATAAACGCTGTGCCACAGCCGCAAAGCTTTCGCACGACTCACGAAATACTGGAACACATTCTGAATAATATCTGAGATAGAAATAAACCCATTTAAAATATATACATACTTGCATCTTCGCTGCATCTAATATTAATTATATTTATACTGTTTGCTGGATGATATCTATTTCGCTGGGTCAGCATGTGGCTGACAAGTCGTTGTATGTGTGTAGCCGTAGGTTTAGTTAATATTGAATAATTTCAATCGCAATAAAATAGCGGATACGAAATACATGTGAATTGAAAAATAAGTCTTTATTATCTCTCATATTTCTCAAAAAGAATGAACGATTATTTAGTAGCGGTTATTTTATTGCAATATATATGGCATTATGGCAGTCGTATTCAAACTTTCAAAGTATTATGACCTCTTTAAAAAAGTTATAATTATCTGTCCAACCTTCTTTGGATAAAAAAATAATCATAGACAAAATTAATTTATCACAAGACCTTTAGGCGGGAACATAATAAAATCAACATAATATTTTGTACCTAACAACTAGACAGCATTATTAACAATTACAATATTTCGAAGAGTTATTATTTACTTACATTATGCACTACGATATTGTCATACTAATACGTGAATTAACATAAAAATTACATTCCATCCCAGATATTGCAGAACAAAAAGTGTAAAGAACAAAGTTACAGCCATGAGTTCGCTTACGTACGAGTCCGTTATTTATTTTGATTAAATCCAAATACGTATAGAAAAATATTTTTATTAATAAAACCGTTTAACGTTCGTTTTATACAACAGGATTGCATAGGATTCTATCATGTTTCAGGTAAGGATAATTATTTCAAAAGGTGAATTCAATAGATATTTTATAAGTAATGAGCTTATTGAACTTCATGTTATAGCGTATGCAATATAAACTTGAAGCAGTCAGTAGGTGTCCTTTTGTACATCAAATGAAGCAGGCGAACGAAAATATTGTTGACATCATGGTAGGTAACAGTAATGCAAAGAACGCAATAATTTGCAGCAGGTGCGAATAAATGAAAACGTGTTTTTGATCTTCATAAGGTATCGCAATTTATAATGTAGCCTTATAATAGAACCCTATGTCAGCCTTGATTATTAAATTATAGTTATTTTGTTTTTTGATTATTATGGTGTACAGGATGTGTACAGGCAAAATTCTTAGACAACTATATTGTTAACAGATTGACATGCTAATTGACAGCTATCTAAATAAACAAAATGTTTTTTTTTTTAAAAGAAATATAAAATATAATCGAATTAGGTACGTAAAGTAATTTGTTAAAGTAATAAAATAATCTTACATGAACACTTTACATAGGTTTGAGTAAATTTGTACAATACATAGCATGTAGAAAAAATAGAGATTCATTTTATAGAGATCGTTCAGTGAAACTAGATCATTGCCAGTTACCATGTACTACTACGCCAAATAATTGTAATGTTTTCACTAACAGGAATTTCATAATTTATTCTTATCGAAGGCAATTGATGGACAAAATAATGAAAAACAATTAACAGTGGTTTTAATAACATGGTAAAATATTCATGAACCGCATTTTTATGGCGTAATAAAACACTGCTCTCAAAATTAGCTTAACTTAAATAATGTACTTCTGAAGAGTATTAATACTTACGTATGAACTTCTTATTACATTGCAAATATGTACGTCGAGAGAGACAAACTGAGCAATGGTCTGTTTCAGTGGCAGGTTACATTAGTACTAATATTAAAAGCAAATTACAATATTTACACCAGCCGACAATAGTACATCTTGCAAATAGGTATCTAATATACACGTTAATTATTTGTTCATATTTTAAATAACCACTCGAGGTTATATAATACGCTCACGAGTCCCCAGTAATACTTAATTATCAATTATTTTTAAAAACTCCTCAGGGGAGATGTGGACGTCTTCGGGAGGCGATGTGTCGGTCGCGTTAGGGACGGTGTTCTTGAGTTCACCGAAGGTATAAGTCGTTCGCTTTTTATTTCTAGAGTTGGAGACGCGAGGCGGGCCCGGCAGCGACGCCTCACAGTCGAGACTGGCGCGTTTGTTCCAGCAGAACGCCTGCCGCGGCTCCGCGCCCGCCGACATCGGCATCGCCAGCTGTACTCGAGACTTACACAACTCATTATCACTTAACTGTCGTTTTAACTTATCCTTCCCCACGACTAGCTGGAAGCCCCTCAGCCCACTGTCGCCGTGAGATTTGGCCAACTCTACTTCACTGAGCTGTCTCCTAAGTTTCGAAGACTCAGTCGGACTGGACCGAGCCGGCTTATCGACTAGACTGTTTTGACGTGAAGTTCTACTGCCTCCTTGCCTGGAACTTGAATTGTGCTTGAGTAGCGCAGTGTCGTGTCGACTGCTGCCAGATGAACTGCTCGTATTTGTGTTACAAGTATTAACATCATTGGCGTTATTTCTTCGTAGCGATTCGATGACATTGTAGAAGTGTTCCAGCTCAGAGGTGCTGCTATTTCTGGATCTGCTTATATTGTTTGTACTATGTCTATGTGGGCGGATTTGAGCTCTGGGTAAATGGCCGTAGCTGCTCTGTCGAGCTATGCTGGCGCCGACACTGGTCTGTCGTCGAGGCATGCTGCAACTCTTAGGAACAAAAGCATCTTGTGACATCATGACATTTTCGTAAACGTGAGCGTTTTCATTATCTTCTTGTGATATAAGATTTTGCCGGCTCTCAGTAGTCTCTTTCTTTTGGCCAACGGAATTACTCTTTTTATGTCCACTGCGAACTTTAACATCTGGTATTTTCTTCGTTAACTTACAGTCACTGACACTTCGAGGTAGTAAATTAGCGTAACCATGAGTTTTGTTTTCTTGGTTTTGTATTTTTTCTATTTTGGGGGCACTGGGACTTGCAGCATTTTCTGCTATCCTGGTGGAGTTAGAGAGCTTCGGGACTTTATTGGATGGATTGGCTTTCGCAACATCCGCAGGAGCTGGTTGAGGTACAACTTCGTGTCGTTTTCTGTCCACGTCGGGCTTTGAAGATTTGTCTAGAACGACTTTCGTCTTATCACTTTTGCATATTTTGACACTGAACCTAAATGGAGGTTTGAACACGACTTGCAGCCTGGCCTTCTCGCCGGACAACAAGTTGGTGGCGCTTTTGGACGGTCTAGTTTTTCTGGAGCCTTTCTGTACCTGTCTATGTGTTCTTTCTGTGAGACCAAGTGGTATGGATTTAGATTTAGGTATGGCAGTAGGTTGCGGTGAACTGAGCAGCCACCTTTGCACCTTACTCAAAGCTTCGGTGTCTTTGATCGGAGAGGCGGGGTGTTTCTGCATAGAACTGTAGTCTATTATCTCTTTCTTCATTTTCGACTTGCGTTTTTTAACTTTACCTTTATGTTTAGAGAGTATCACATGTTTTGGTGATTTGCCTTCGGCGTTTGTGACAATGACTGTGTTTTCTTTTGCTATTTTAGGAACTTCTTCTAATTTAGCTTGACTATTCGGCTTCTGTGAACAATTAACAGAAATGTAATATTAACAAAATGTTCTTACTCGAAATTAATATCAGGAAGGATTTACTAGAAACTTACCCTCTTCTTATTGGCACTGTGTAGCGGAGAGGCTTTGTCTCCTAACTTCTTATGGTCTTTCTTATTGCGATAAGCTCGAGTTCGTAGAGCCACTTTCTTCTTAAGAGGTAGTTTTGACCTGTAAAAACATCAAACAAGAACAATAATTTCCATCACTAATAAATTGGAAGAGACAGTTAAACAGCCGTTACGGATAGTCAGAAGCCAAAAAAAAAGTCTGACAACCGGTCTAACCAAGAGGTATCGTGTTGCCCAGTAACTGGGTTGTAGAGGTCAGATAGGCAGTCGCTCCATGTAAAACACTGGTATTTAGCTAAATCCGGTTAGACTGGAAGTCCACCCCAACGTAGTTGGGAAAAGGCTAAGCAGATGATGATTACTAATAAATCGGAAATCATAACATGCAGAACTTTAAATGTTGTGGATCTATGTTTATGGCGTCTGCTAGTAGTTATGACAGCGTAATTACCTGACAGCTGTATGAACGATCAGGCCCTGGTCAGCAGCGTCAGGCAGGCGGACGGTCTCAGTCGTGGAAGAGTGGATGATGGTGACAGACTTCAGCTTCTTGCCGTGACGGCCCAAGAAACGCGTACTTGCCACCTAGAATTACACAATTTCAAGTTAGAAGATTTTTTAACGTAATATGTAAGTGTAGCTCGTCTACGAGGTGTAAAAATCATGATTATTGGTGATGATGATGACAACATAAATCGCATTAAAATGAATATTGTTCCAACCTATTACTTGTTTCGCTAGCAAAATACCTATGAAAAAAAAGATAAAAACTCGTATTGGATTCTAGCTTACAATTATGAACATACTTCGGTACTTGTAAACTAGCATACTAATATAAAGTTTCGGTAATATACCTTCCCAGAGGAGTTATACCTAAGCTAGACACTAACACTTAGTGTCTATTTCTACCGCAACGTCAAGTGCGCTGCAGCAACGCTAAACAAAACAGGTTCATTTAATATTGATTGTCCACTGTAAAAAATAAGGGCTTGTGGTTCGATTCCACTTTAGGTAGCTGGTGTACCTGTCTGTTGTCATAATTAGAAGGCCTTAAAGTAATATATTTACTATAAAAAAATATTGTTTACGTTACAGAGATTCCCCATGGGTACACACTCTGATAAATTGGCGTGTTTACGCACCATAAAATTACCATTACAAGTAAATAATGTTTGGACACCTACATTAATTGGGTAGAAATTACGTTCACAAACTTCATAAAAGGATTACCTTTTCTTTTTTCAAATTGATTTAGTATAAAGTCCGAACATACTTTAAAATGTACAAAAAACGTTTGACTCACCAGAAGAGCGATGACTGCCAGCAATATCAGCAGCACCGCATACCAGTGCTTGAGCACCCATCGCTTGAAGCCGGCGATACTTTCGTCCGACAGCAGAAGCTTTCGTAACGTAGCTAGCGGACCTGACGGGTCCACCTCGCGGCAACGTTGGAACACGTCGCAGTAACTGGAATTGAATGGAAATGTTGCTGTATTTTGTATCGAAAACTAATTTGAGTTCTCTCCAAGATTGAAAGGACTTACTTTGCTTATAAAAAATACAACTTTTGCTACGGAATCGACATTGGACACGCAAAAATAAAATCTAAGATTTTGTTATCAAAGTTCTCTCTCTGGTGATTTAAAATGGCAGTTGGTCGCAGTCCCCTGCTTAGCATAGGCCTCTCCCGGACTAGCTAGGGTAGCTTGTAGATGGACCGACAAGCTTGAAAAGGCGACTGAGAGAGATTAGAAAGGGCTAAGCGGAGAATCGGGTGTTGTAGTGTTACATAATGAGAGGCCTATTATAAGCAGGGGACTGCGTCAAACTGCCATTTTATTATAACCCATTTCTAGTTTTATTTAACTTACCCATTATAATCATTACAGGGCGTGCCCGGTTTGGCATACATGTCGGGCACGTCGTACGGCGAGGTGTTCCACTCGAAGGAGGACTGGCAGACGCCGCCGGGCTTGCGACAGCACAGCTCGCACGCCGAGCGCGGGTCGTCCTTGCGCGGCGCGCACTGGCACGACTCCAGCCCGTATGCCAGGCAGATGGAACCTGTGCACTCCTGGGGATAAGGAAAAATAGAGGTGAGTTATATGAATTATATGGTTCGTATTTCCGAAATGAAGCTTAAAATTAGTTTTATACCAAATGTACTCCATCCTGCGATACTACAACTAAGTCTTTTTCTTCTTTATCGTGTGGGCAGATGGTGTTACGACTCTACACAGTCTACACACACTAGTGTCAGAGTTTTTAAACCACCCCGAGGGCCTCTGACATGGTTACCGATGTGAATGATATTCAAGATAAACTTAGGAAGTGAAATTCATATAGAATTAGAAAAAGTCACATTGGTACTTGCCCGTGCCCGGTTGCGAACCCACAACCTCGTGCATAAGAGGCGGAGTCTACTACGGCTAAGTCTTATTGAAATGGTAAACATGCATGATATCTTATCTTAGCAGTCAACTATTAAATTATCGCGAGACCTCAAATCAGCTTATTGGCAAAAAGTTTACAGCTGCTTATTATCTCAATGAAAGCTTATACTCACTCCCATATAACACACGAGTTCCTTGTCGCAACGTGTCCTGTTTGGTTTGTGTCGGCTTTGTGGGCAGTTGGCCCGCTTGCCGTCACAGAAGGCTGCATCGCGACACCCGTTGTCAGAACGACATTTGTCGCGAAACTTGAGGGTGCACGACGCAGTGCAGCACGGACCCTGGAATATTAGCATCGACATTTGTGAAACAAAGAAAATTCTTATAAGGTACTTATTTTTGAGCTAATCAACAGTATTGCTGGCTGACATTAATAAACTTATTGCTGTAGGTACATGAAATAGACTTATGTTTTGTAGGGTATTTATTTATTGCAAAATGTACACACAGTTACAGGCTTGCTTAAAACTATGAGTTCATGACCGTTAGGGCGCAGCAAGATAACACACAAATTCTATGACACATTATGATTCATGATTTTTGACACAGTCGTTGACACCTTTGATTTTCCATCTACTGTAAACGTGTCGTTGCGGCGAGATTCCTAGCTCCGCGTTTTCATAATCACAAAGGCTAGTTTTACTTTCTACCATCTGAATATCGTACCTGGCTGGGACTGCAAACGCTGTGTTCAGTAAGCGTACACGGTTTGTAGTGCGGCCTGGCAGCCTGCGGGCGACAGCACACGTCTGTACACTCGGAAGCCCAGCCACAGTCGCATTCTTCACCTTCTTCCACTACGCCATTACCGCAGATAGCTGATTGAGGTTCTGAAAGAATTGTATTCCACATAAATGTGGTGCACCTCAAAATATCAGTTAATTTTAATTACGGACAAAATCTGAAGTTTAAGTTGTGATGTATCTTTGTTATGATCGGTACATAGCATCCCATGCTAGTGTCACATTAGCATCATATGCCATAATACCGCGGGAATAAAAAGAGATCTGCTAAGTTTAAACTTTCTATCGTTCATATAAGGCCTAATTACCAGTAAAGCATCCCTTCGGTGATCTCGCCTTGTTATTAAGCACCGGGTCAATAGCTCTGAGCGAGCACGGCGAGAACTTGTTGTTGTTCTTTCTGTCGCCACTGGTTGCTCTGGCAAACATTATGTAGTTGCCATCCTCACCGAATGGGGTGCATACCTCTGGGTCGTGCTAGAAGATAAAACAATTGATTAATAATTTCAATAATTGTATGATTAATAATTTCAATAATTGTTTTCGTTAGAGCAAATGAACAAGCACAGCAAGTCTTTGATATATGCTATGCAAAACTGAACGTAACTTCGAAATAATTTAATTACTACGTTTCTGTATTGCCATGAATAGAACCCAAGCAACTTCATACGTTGCGCAGTGCAGTTCTTAGTAAACTATGTCAGGCCTACGTCACTCTATGTACTTGCGCGCTATAATTGCCTACCGCCCGGCCGAGCGGTCTCGGGCCGTTTGCGAACCACATTCAGTGCGGTTTTCGCAAGCGCACGCACGCACGTTGTTCAATTTTAATAGTTTCATTCGTTACCTACGATGCCGTCTGGTGCCTTATGTGCTGTAGATGGGTGCAAATCAAGTAAAAGAAGGAATAATTATGTTTTATCTAGATGTATTGCACAGTCAGCACCAATTTATAAAAAAATATATTTTATAAACATTTACGATACAATTTTAAACTGCCACATATAAGTCAGAACATATTCACAGTTCTCAATAACATAGACACAAAAAGTTACGTTAATTTAATTTTATCGAGGAGGCGGCCCTACGATTGTTGTGGGATCGCGCGGTGCGAAGCGATCACAACTGTACGCTTGAGCATTTAGGCACATTTTAGTTTGCAGTGGTTGCTGACGCCAGTTGACGCGACGGAGTAGGCTATTATAGCAGTAGGTATTGGAAATTTTCTACTGAGTGAAGTATCTGTACTTATTTAATCTGTGACTATGTATCTTGAATCAAGTTAGTAGTTAGTTAACGCCAGGCGGCAACATAATGAAGACATAAGAAACAAGATGGAAGAAGAAAGTTTCTATAGCAATAGTAAATTGACAACAAGTCATCAGATCTGCAACATGATTTGTAGAAACTAAAAGTTTTTACCTACCTACATAATTGAAAACCTTGGAAGAGAACTAACTACAAGGTTTTCAGCTATGTTGAAAGTTAAAAGTCAATAAATACAACAACGTACCGGCGATCCGAAGTTGTGTCCGATCTCGTGAGCGAGCGTCACGTGGCTGACGGCCGGCGGCACGTGCTTGCCGTAGTTCAGCAGCGTCACTATGCCCGTGTTCAGGGACTTCATGCTGCCGCGGTAATGCTACCAAATAAAAATAAACGTATAGCAAAACAAAATATAACAACAAAGATATTTGTTAAAAAGTCACACTCACCCCATTCTTCTCACAAACGCCTCCGGCATTCTTCAGATCCCCTGTCCAAGCCAGCCCAAGCGTACCCATTTCGAAATCTCGATAAGTAAACATGTACGCCAAACAGAAGGCATCATAATCTTCCTCTGTAAGAAAATATACCTTGAATCATATATAACAATTTCGACCCCATAAAAAAATTAAACAAGCCTTCCGCTTTTAAGCGCTTCTAATTTATTAGTATAATAGCTTAACTTTGTGGAATTGCCCTCCAGAGAGAAGGCGAGCGGGCTGCTCTCTTTTGAATGGCTAATTGAATATTGATGAAAAAAGGCAAACCTGAAAAAAGCTCCAAATACTTTTCAACCCCGTAGTTATTAGGAAACCTATAGGCAGGATCTTTTAGTGCGTCTAGTGTGTGGACTTTAATTCTTTTAATCATAAACGTGATGTTGTCTGGTTTTCCATCTTGGTTGAAGTCTGAAACAAGTTTTACCATTAGTAAAGAGAATATAATTAAGCCGGTGTGTCGTGATTGAGTGAAGCTAAAATATTACCTGTCACTTTATATATTGCGTTAACCTTCTGGACATGACGCGTCATGACTTCAATACACGCCTCCTCTGAGCCGTATCTTTGATAGAACATATGATCGGCCTGCAAGTATACGAGACACGTAGTTTTCCTCGGATCCACTGTCGCTCTCTTGTTCACATGTCGACCGTCGTCACTCGCGTTCGCAGACAACACTGTGTACCCTACTGGCTCCTTTTTGACTATATCCTTACTAACAGTTACAACTCCCGCTTTCGTTTTTATCACTTCGACGTGCGTCTTTGGCTTTGGTCTCGATTCTTCGGAATCGAGTCGCACTTTAGTTATGAGGTTACTTTTATCGATTTTGGTTTTAGGTTTTCTAGTGCTTAACTTATCACCCGGCTCGTTGTTGCTGGTGTATGGAAAGTCTAAGTCTAAAGGTAATTCAGGATTCTTCTTTGGCTCATCGTCTTGCATTTCATCTTCGGGGAGCCATCGTTTCTTGCGTCTATGTATTTCACTACGGAGATCTTCAGTAAAATTGTTGAGGGATGAGTCTTTTATGTTTCGTTGATCGGTAAAGTTAAATAATTCAACTTCCTGTCCTAAAGTTCTTTTCATATGGAGTAGATGTGATGCGCACGGTGCCCCTTCACTTGTATCATGTGGGTGTTGGACGTCTGACCGTCGATAGACAACGCTATGCATGGAAGGATGGTCGATGTTGTATCGAGATATAGGCTCCACATAATATTCTTCTGTAGGAGTCCAAATTGTTCCGTCGAAGAGACCGTCAGCTGTGATAACACCGTAAACGTGAGAGGATTCGTCATCTAAAACAAAAGGTCCATTATTTTTCCATTTGATCGATACACATTAGTTAATTAATAGTTTAAAATAAATAGAGAATTTCAACACAAAGACTGCAGGATTTCAAAATAAGCCTTTGAAATACAAACAACTTGGGGACACTCAAATAAATGGCAGACGATATTTTATGCAAACTAATTCGAGGTGCAAAGAGCCTCGGGACTCTGAATGAATTAAAATCACAACTTGCAGTCGCAGTAGGGGAGGGATTGAAACCGCTCATAAATAACGGTAATTACTGCTCTCACCTACACTCCGTTTCTCCTTCATTCATTTTCTGGCAGAGGGTACTAAGCAAAAATCGGTTTGTAAAACAACCACGTAAGCTTGTAATGGACAAGATACCTTCTGATAAATGTTTTTAATGAGGTCTGATGTCTTCAGGGATAAAACCAGAGGCTGCATTATTACGGGCGGCCGAATCGTAAGATCGAGATTTTGAGTAATGGTGATGCGTAATTTAACGGAAGCCACCTGCCCCAATTCTTATGGGATTTTGATCTTTGTTCGAGTATAACGAACAAAGGGAGAATAATTTAAAAGCGAAGAATTTTAATAATTGGATAAAATTTGTGAAGGGTCTGTGATTTATGAGCCAAAACTTTTTGTGTTTGGAATTTGTTATTTTCCCTTGACCTTTATAAATATTATTAATTCTAAGTATTTAATAATTATATTAAATAAACCTAAACAAAAAGACGAATTTGCGCGAAACATACTTCATTAAACTTACGAAGTAATTTGTTCAAAATTCACTTTGTCTCCAGCGTTCCAGATGGGTCGCAGCACATAATTTCCTTTTATTAAGTTAGTCACAGAATGTAGAAGTTTGTTGGGCTCATGTTTAATTGGTTGTTTCAAAGACTTGGGAAATAAGTGAAGGGTTGGAGTATGTCTAAAGTAAGTACTCAACTAAATTATATTTTAATTAAAGCAAAACGGAATTTTGTAATGAAGTAACATTACAGACGACTGATTTGTTTTATAAGATGGTGTTGGAGGCACAAATCTATTCTTAACAGTCATGTAAAAACCTGCAGTCCGTTTACACAAATCCTATATTTAATCAGCATACAATGCATTTAGTAACTATTTTACTTTCACATAATACAGTTAGACGCAAGATTTACGGCCTAGCCGCTCATTTACCAAGTTGTAGAATCAGCCAGTTAAATTTGAACTGTAACGTTAATTTGTAAACTTATTAACGACAAAGTCATTTTAACAGGACTTTCGCTCGTAATTAAAAGAAACCTCGTACAAAGGAGTAATCCGTTTAAGGAAAACAATTTAATTCCGCAGCCCGCCGAACAATTAATGGTGGGTAGGAATAAAAACGAATGTTTCGAACTGCAATGATGGAAATATATAAATCGCCTCGTTTGTCCCGGTTTTTTGCGAATTGAGGGTTTGAATCAAAAGTAATTTATGGAGATATACTTCGCGGAACATTGTTTATTAAATACTAGCGGGCCCGGCAGACGTTGTCCTGCCCTGAAAGTCGGTACAAAAACCCAGTTCCAGCCTACTCTACCTCACCTACCTACCTACTTACCCTACCCCTACATACCTTCCCTACCTACCTACCTATCTACGTACCCTACCCCTACATACCTACCTACCTACCCTACCCCTACATACTTACCCTACCTACCTACCCTACCCCTACATACCTACCCTACCTACCTACCTACCCTACCCCTACATACCTACCCTACCCACCAACGGGATAAAAAGTATCCCGTTGGTATAGTCCTTCTCCTGGTTCTAAGCTACCTCCCCACCAATTTTCAGCCAAATCGGTCCAGCCGTTCTCGAGTTATAAGTGTTGTAACAAAAACGACTTTCTTTTATATATATAGATAAATTTCTGAACGCACACATGATGTCTTCAGAAAAAAATTAAGTTGTGGCTTAAAGGCCTAAGCAACCAGGCCATAAGCTCTAAAAAAGTTGTTACACTATTTGACAGGATTGGACAACAAATGTTTGACATGTAATAAACAAATCAGCATCTATTGAAATGATTAAGTATTCATTACACATATCGAGTTTTTATTGTTTTTAAGATGTATTCTGCTATTCGGGACGGAAACAAATCCAACAAATCAAAAAGCATGGCAGTCGGTCCAGCCGTTCTCGAGTTATAAGTGTTGTAACAAACACGACTTTCTTTTATATATATAGATTTTGTTTTAACCGGAGTAATGTATGCAAGTACTTAGGGTTTTTTTTTTGTCTATACTGTGGTTAAATTTATATCTATTACCTGTTTTATTAGAAACTCTCTTCGCTTAACGTATTTAATATAAGCCATAGGCACCCATATGTTTAAATAGGTTGCATAATGATTATAACTAATCTAACTGCACGTTCTAATAACTTATGTATGACGGCACTAATTATCGTCGGCTAGGCTACCTAAATACCTCTCCTGTATCTACTAAGCTAACGATCCAATATGCAATAAGCTCGGGTATGTCCGTGGAATTCGGTTAAGTATTAAGAGCGTACAACCCTGCCTCACATCATGTATTAGGAGGCTGCATGAATTGGCACAAACGAGTCGGCTCGCACGTGACTGCCTTTGCTACAGTTCCTCATTGTATAGGGCTGACGAAATCCTGCTTATGGTAATGAGGAGCATCTATTTATCTTTAAAATGTGAATATAATTCGTATATATTATTATAATGAAACCGTTGTATAATAGGTAGCTACTTAATTAAAGGTGATGGCTAAATGACTGCCCCAGGGCAAGAAACATTCTGGAATGTATATGAATCTTACATAACCTCATAATATTTAAAAAATCATTCATGAATTATATAGTGTTTAATATTTTCCTAGCACTTTCGTGAACTATTAAACATAATAAAGTATCTAAAAAAAAAGAAAAACTTTGTTATCACAAACATTCGCTTATAAATATACAACCTCATTTTCGTTTTTAATTTTATTCTTTTTCGAAAGTGTCAGTTGAAGAAAATTATATACTGTCCCACACACCTTTTTTCCTATTTAGGCAATATTATTTTACCATTATATTATTCCCAAAAAGTATCTGAAACTTTTTTACATGAAATACTAATATTTAGCCATTCAGCATTACATTGTGCTAGGTACCATATTTATACATGGTACCTGGCACATGGGGCAGTGGTCTATACTTCCATTTAGCCATCTCCTTTGAAAGGTCTCCTTAAATTTTTGCAGACATCTACTTTTGAATGGCATTAACCAAAGCTCTCTTAATTAGCTTCTAAAAAAATATCAAGAATCATTTGAAAGCTCTAAAAAGCGAGGTAATGATAACTGTTATAAAGATAGCGGTTCGCCGTCTCTGTCATTTTAATTAAATCTTTTAATTATATTACCTAAGGCCTGACCTTTTGAGAAGCGAAAATAAATGAACGGAAACGTGATTTTCCCAGTAGTAAAAGTGTACCATCGATACGATCCCATTGTTTGGTGTACAGTCAACCCTGCGCAGACATCTCTCTTGGCTAAGACCGGGATTACATCACTAATGCTTATCTGATGCCGATGCCGCGGCTAGATTATGTGATGTTTTATTGTGTTCATCGCAACATCTCTGTGTATTTAACGCAGCAATTACTTTGGTTCCTCGACCGTTATTATAATATCGAATTCGTATTTTAATTACTGGGTCGGTTGGTAAGATTTAACAACAATAATGGTTTATATTTAGTAAGAGTCCATTACATTTAATTATGCCTTTGAGGCTTTGACGTAACGACGATTGATTCGACCTGGATAGTGGATACTCACCAGAAAAGGTTACAAAGTTAGTAGGTAACTAGGTATACTCTGGTGAAATTCTATTACAATAGGGCCCTTATACCTACTTTGTGTTATCAAGCTGACCTTAACGTAAATTAGAATTAAATGAGCCGTAAAACCTCTAATATAAAATACCGCTCACTTTCACGTCTAACAGGTTACATCATATCAGGAGAACTTTTAGGCTAGACTGAACTTTACGCTATAAATTTAAGCACATATCTCACATCTAACGTTCATTTTTACGAAAAAGGGAACATTTCTTTTTGGTAAGAAGAATTTTATAAAGAGAAATAGCTTGGAAATAATAGCTAGCTTTGGAGAAAACTTTTGACATGATAAGGTTGTTTCTGTTACTTAAGGGCTGATAAGCTTCCTTGCGTTTGAGGTCCTGGACTCTAGTATCGGTGAAATGAAAAAAATACAAAAAAAAAACTAGTTCGGAATTAGGCCAATAAAAGGCGTAAATGTTTACATTAAATAGGTACAGATGATGATGATGATGATGATGACTTATTAAAATTATAATAATGCATAATGCACTGAAAGCGAACATTCCCCAATACCTGCGAAGGTGTGATCAAAACAGCGTGCCTTGTAGTGTTAATATAAGGTTTAAATAAAACCATTCCGCTAACCAACATGACAAGGTAACTACAGCAGCACCACAATAGCTAATTTCCCCACAATGATTATTATAATTTGCGCGAGATGTGAAGCAAGTTTGAGTTCTCACACTTTACTTTTTTATTTCTATCATAAACCGTCGACGGCGAGTTATAATATTATTTCTTATGAAATATTCCAGAAAACTGTTTTCTTGATCAGAAAATGAATGTGCATGAGGTGATTAAATTTTGTCATGATAAGATTAAGTAGCTTTAAATTGGATTGAAAACTAACCTTCCAACTTCCCCGAATAGACCTTGGCAGGATTAAAGTCTACCTCACCGCCCGTTGAATGGAACTGGACGCCGTCTGCAAAAACTGAGCTGGGGTCCGGTCTTAGCACCAGCTTGAACTCCCTGTAACATTAAAAAGAGCTGGTTATTAAATGAAGTAGGTACAAAAAAAACATTAAAACTATTTGCCATAGATAGTTTCAATCCAAACATAAGAAGAAAATGGTTACATTATTGCAAATATCATACATGATTATTGTAGGCTTCTTGGAATAAGACCCAGTGGGAGGCCGTAGAAGCACTGGCTAAGAAGGATGAATGTAGGAGGTAGTATAAGCCGACAACACAGCCAATGCAAGCCGCTGAAAGATGCTTTTAAGTCCGAGCAAAATAGAAAAGCCTAGTCGGGAAACGGACTCAGGAAACAAGATCATTTTCGTTTGAGGTTCATCTGTATTCTGTACCTATTTTTTATGTATGTTCATCAATATTTTCGTTTATTTTATAACATAGAGAAACTTCATTAATCATTATTGTTTTAAGAGAACAACTCTCAGTGTTAACGCAAAAGTGCTCTTTATCGTCGTAGCATTAAGCTCGCGGAGGTGAAGTGCGCAAAGTTTCGCTATTTCACGTAATACGTCCGACCTCGTATTATGTTCATACAGCACGTACCACTAATTATGATTTAATGCTATTCACACTAAGTTCAAACTGTTCGTATTAAAATGTAGAGCACCAGTGTAATGGCTAATAAATCAGACGTGTAATTCTGATATACTGGGCCTCGTGCCCTTTTATGTTTTTAGTTGGGTAACTTTTATTTAAGGTATATTTTAATAATGTGAAGGTAATAGCGCACTCTCGGACGTGTTAGCCGTTACACCGGATAATAATGTCTGTATGCTTGAATTTTAATGACACACAACCCGGTTCAAGGCTCGCGTTCAAATTTCCGGACTGAAATGTTAGTTGCTGGACGAGGATGCGACAGTTGGATTGATTATGCTCATAGTGATGAGAGCAGGACACAACATTCTAAAGACGACCTTACAGGTGGCGCCATTATAATGCTGAGGGCAGATAGACAAGGAAAACGTCTTCACGCGGATAGTCATAGCGGATTACATGGGATGCTTTTACAAATGTCAAGCTTAATTTTCCATAGATTAAAATAACAAAGGCGAGTAATCTTATAAAACCGAGAAGATTAAGATTGAAGGATTTGTTTAACAATCCCCAGAGGAGTCACGAGTCGCTTTGACAAGTTACCGCAAAAGCAATTCCCGTATTCTGTAACATGACTCTGAATACAATAACGTCTCATGATAGTATTGTTATCCTACAAAGGATTCTCTCCAAATACATTTATTCTTAGTGAAGCGACATGAAACATTTATTTGTATGCCTCAAGTGATTTTATCGTTGCTTGTAGACGACATAAAACGTGAAAAGCTTTAGATTTACTTTCTACTGTGCCTAACTCAACAAATGCTTTATTTATTTACCGGAGCCGACGAATAAGTAAGACGAAAATAATCCAGCAAGTCATACTTAATGATTGATTTATTCAAAGTTAAATTCAACACGGTATCTATTTATTACAAACTATATTGGTAATAGAATAAATATAATTATATTTAAGAGGTATATCTGAATTCTGTGTTGAACAGTCGACAGTCCCGGTATCGTAATCAAAGTGAATCGCATCACTATTTACGAGGCAGATTCGAAGATGTAGGGCGTCTGTAACTCAATAAAATTTTCACAATTCCCCCAGATTGGACGTCAGAAGTGGCACTAACGAGCGGTATCTAATGATGTTAGACGAATAGACGGTCGGATGTCGCTCCTGTTTGTCTGATCTAACTTCGTTATAGGAAAACTTGCTCTGATTTCAATCCAACAAAACCGATGAAGTGTTCCTCTCGACGGCGGATTGGAGAAGTATTCAAGGTGGTGTGGGTGATCATTATTTTCTGCACGATTTTTACCTTTACCCGGCGACGGCGACGTAGGGAATTCCAAGTGACATGCGACATTAATATTGTGGCCTATGTGGTGCTTTGATACTGCTGGAAGCGTCACATTGTAGGTATCGGATTTAAGAATTGGAAATGGGCGTAAATACCCTCCTCCTCCTCCTTGTTCATCGATCACGATTCCTATTCATCTCAATTAAAAGGGGAAGTTTTGTAGCAGAACACAGTTGTGTAAGCAAAGTTAGTTGTAATTTCAGAACTTTATATATTTTTTATGAGTAAAGCCTAGTTAAGAGTTATTTTTTTCTTTTGAAGAAAACAACCCCAAATGTTAGTACGAAACTTATCTTTTTTCAAAGTTAAATAGAAGAAAATACATACTTATAAATTTCTTTTCAACAACCGAGTTCCCTTCAACGCGTCTTATTTATACCTACTTCTTACAATGATTTTGTTATGCGTACTTAGGTATTCAAACGGTTTTTTTTTGTACGTTAAAGAAATGCTTACCCAACTAAATTTAAAAGAACGTTTACAGTAAGAAAGTTTCAACTTTGCTGACGCAAAAAATATCGGCTTGAAGTTTAAGTACCCACTACCCAGAAGCAATTACCCTCTTAGTAATTAAGCAGATATTTATGTAAAGTCAAGTATAGAAAATGGCTAACGAGGCATAAAAATAACTTTTTCATTACAAAATTGAGTGAGCGCCTCGGAATTTCGCCAGGTCTATTGTTTACCAACCGGATTTCTAACATGATTAACGAATTAATTACCTGAGTAATTCCATTGGTTCCGCGAAATTAACTTGAAATAGTCTCAGGAGTAATATTTAACTCAGACTTGAGTAAATATTAATAAGTCGACAACTTATATTTGCTGGGGTTTAGGGACTTAGTTCTGTAACGAGATTAGTGCGGCGGGTTATTGAGTTGGCGGGGGTGCTCGCTTCCAGTCGATGAAGTAGGTTACCTACCTAATAAATTTCATTGTATACAGTTGTGAGATACAGAGCCTGTTTATATGTGAATCAATAAATTACAAATACGTCGTGAATACTTGTGAATCCATTGAAAGATGTAGCAGTTCATATAAAAAGTAAAACCGTCTACCTAAATAAATAGCACCAGTAAACATAATATTATTTTTAACTTTAATTTGGCACATGGTAACAATGGGGACGGAGAAAATAAAGTAAAATTTCTTCACAATTCCCATTTTCAGAAGCCTAACAGACTCGACAATGATTAATAAACATGGCGTTTAAGTCAAAACAAAGTGACAGCGAAAATTCTGCCTTAACTTTTATTAAGAAGTTGGTGTATCAGCGCTCGTCCATCCCTATTTGTTGAGGGTAGATCAGACCTGAAAACTCTGTAAGAAGTTATTAGCGAAGGCAATTTCCAGAAGCCATTACTCATTTCTGGTAACAAACAGGCTTGGAGGCGGCCTGGAGGCTTCCTCGCAGTGTAATTGTTGAAACCCGAGCTGGGGAATATTAAGTGATGACGTCACGGGGAAGTGGTTTCACGTACGTTCACCGCTGTAATTGAACTGAAGCCTAATCTTGTCTTCTCAAAATAGGTTTCAGGTAACTTAGGGCGTATTATTACAGGTCCCACAATTTACTTGACATGTTTTCGAGGTGTGTGGGTAAATTACGCGTTTACTTGTACGAATGCTGTCGTATATTTGTCGCTTTACGAACGTTATAATATTGTTATATACGGATTACAAATGGAGAATTAAAGAAAATCAAAAGAAAGAGAACGTTCACACATAATATGTCAATAATGTTAGGCCACCATGCCTTGTAGGATAGAACTTTTAAACTAAAGGTTAACACAAACATTATGTTTGTAACATAAAAGGAACGAAACATGTAAGTACAAGGATTCATCAATTTCTGAGAAAAGAAAAGTTTTATTGTCTTTCGTCTAATGAAAAGTTCTTGGGATTGTTGAAAGTTTCGGTTTGGTCAATACCTCGTTTGAGAAACACAATTAAACTTGCGGTTAGTTCGACAGTTGTTAGAGGTATTTCGAATACGTTTGTAATTATAAATTCAAACCTTTGATTTCACTAGAAATGGTTTCTTGAAATTGATTTATGTTTCTACGCAATGACAACCTAATATAAATTTCCTAGGTATGAGGTTACTTATAATTAACACATAATTTCACTGGCGAACTTAAGTAATGATTCGATCAGGTTAGGGTAATGGTAAAAGCTAAAGGTTATGCTAAGATGAAATTAATAAGTCGAGGCGCCCTGAAAGTAAAAGTAATCATGAAACGTAATCCAAATCAAAATTATAATATTTATGGTAAGGTACATAACTTATGGTTAGCCGGACAACATTTATGTATTGTGTAAACCCACCTAGTCATACGATGTTTTCTCTGCGGGCATTAATTATGAAACTAATTTATACTTAGCCACCGTTGCTAAGTAATGGAGCCTTAATATTTCGGTCTAATTTCAACCTTGATAATCGTCACGATATTTACGTTAGCGTTTAATTAATTAATTTTGGAAACTTACTAAAGTATAATTTGAATAATCTACAAATAAACTGGGTCTCGTTATAAAAGTTAGGTGGGATAAAGCGTCCGCGGGGGCTGTTCATTTCTATATTAAAATTTTAATAGGACTCAGAATCCAGAGCTTTTGAGATTAGATGGCGGTGTACGTTACGCAGGTTTACCAACCGTGATGAAGGTACGCTCGATGACACAACGCTTACCCTCACAAAAAATATATTTATAGCCAATTTTCTGAGATTTGCTTTTAATTAAGGGTTCCTATTTTAGAAAAGTTAGGGTGAACGTTGTCGTTCTTATAACGTATACGTTTTTTAGTTTATTAAAAAGATACAATCCGTTATTATCGCCACTCTTCGGAAAAATTCGTACACTGCGAGGCACTTCTATATAAAAGTAGCTAGTGCAATTTGCCTCTATATAAATTGAGTACCTACACACTTATTCATTGTTGAGAGCTGGACTTGTACCAGCTCGTAGTCGTACAGTCAAACGCATGTCCATGGTAGCGATTTGTGATTTCGTAGCAGTAAGAACGGCGTATGTAGTGTTCCTACTGACGTCGGGTTGACCGTACCAGTTCGTACACTTGGGCAGGCCGCAAATCACATGGTCTTCAGCTTTATGTTCCATTTAGTGCCGCCCTGCGCAGCCGGCCACGCTACGTTTATTTCCGCTCTATAACACTCTGTTACACTATTAATTCCTAAGCAACTGCTGTTATTTATAAACATTTAACTTAAGTAATGTTGCATGGTCGTAAATATGCATTTCGTTTTGCATATGCATATTGCTTATGCTTGCTTGATGAGTTTAAACTAATTTTCGGCGGAACCATAAAGACTTCTGCCCTTATTTTAAAGCAAAACAAATAAATTAAACAAAGTAATTTAATTAATTACTAGGTAGGTCTTATCTCTAATTTTGGGGGCTTAAATTCGCTAAATACGTGTAGCGACAAAAAAGTGGAACGTTCCATAAATAGTACTGAGTACGGCATTATGTGTAAATCCAGTTTTAAAACAGGTCACGTAGTATTGTTAACAGCTAACACTAAATTTTGTTGTGGTGTGTCCACGCCTGTCGCATTTCATGCTGTGCACACAATACGCACAGCATTGCGTTACTATTACCATATTAAAATATGCAAAACGTATTATGACCGAAAAGTTTGCAATCCTAGTGTGAATAGAGTGTGGTAGAAACGTTTGTATGGGCCAATAGTTTATTTTGTGTATTTTGCAGGTAGATATAATTTGATATTAGATAAAAATAAATAAAATTTTAGTACCCCTAAAATTTAATTTAAAGTCGATGACAGGCTCCGTAATGGTTAGGAGGGGTTTCCGTCGGCGTCGGGTCGACGATGAAGTACCTGGGACTTGTCCTCGACAGCCGATGGAACTTCGTGGAGCACTTCCGACGTTTGGCTCCCAAGTTGGCACGGGCGTCGGCCGCTCTCAAGCGGCTCTTGCCCAATTTGAGGGGGCCAAACGCCTCCTGCCGGAGGCTCTACGCGGGGGTCGTGCGTTCGATGGCCCTTTACGGGGCCCCGGTGTGGGCGCGGGGCTTGAGGCGGCTTGCCGCCCACTACCTGAACGCGTCCCAGCGGGTGATCGCCATAAGGGTCATCCGCGGATACCGCACGATCTCCGGCGAGGCAGCGAGCCTCCTTGCCGGATTGCCGCCATGGGATCTGGAGGCGCTGGTCCTCGCGCGCCTACACGAGTGGCGCGCGGAGGCACTGGGCCGGGGCGAAACTCCGCTGCCGCGGCAAATTGCCGCCCTGCGGACGGAACTCCGGCTCGATCTCATGGCGACATGGAGAGAACGACTGTCGCAACCTCGTGCAGGGCTCGCCTCGATTGAGGCGGTAAGACCCCTCTTTGAGGAGTGGCTAGAGCGGCGCCACGGCGCCCTCACCTACCGCCTGACGCAGGTCCTCACCGGACACGGAAGTTTCGGGAGGTTCCTGCACCTCATCGGGCGGGAGGAAACGCCCGGATGTCACCATTGTGAGGATCGCCCCGAGGACACGGTGGAGCATACTCTGGCGGTGTGCCCTGCTTGGGCTGAGCACCGCCGAGTCCTCGAGGCGGCCATCGGCGGCGGCGCCCTCTCGCGTCCGGCACTGGTTCAGGCCATGGTCCGGAGCGAGGGGGAATGGGAAGCAGTCGCCTCCTTCTGCGAAGCTGTAATGCTAGAGAAGGAGGCGGCGGGACGGGAGAGAGAAAGGAGGGTCCCCCGTCCCAGCGGCCGCCGCGGTAGACGATCCGGGCGTCGGGAGCCACGAGACGACTCCCGGCCACCGTAGACGCGGGTCTGTGAACGGTGAGCAATGGGTAGCTCGCCGTCCGTACGTTCACTAGCGACAGACCGTGTCGACGGCGCGTTCGTGTTCCACGCGCGCCTCAAAGAGATGTCAGCAAATTGGATGGGGCCACTGAGGGCCGATGCCTGCCGGGGCTGCGGGTTGTTCGAAAGAGATACCGCGCCCCGGAACGCAAAGGGCACATGAAGGAACATAGACGGGTTTTAGTCAGTAAAAGTCTGACAATCCCTCCCGCCCCGCCCAGGGCGGGGGAAGTTATTTGATGATTTCCGGTCTATAAAAAAAAAAAAAAAAAGGCTCCGTAATGGTAACTGGATATCTATATTATTTTTTTGGAACATCTTTTTTTACATGTATTTTTGTTTATTAAAATAATTATATTCACACAATCACAATTTTATTAGTTTACTTGAGAACAATTTTGCTTCATAATCTGTGCCCGATATCCGAGAAAAAAGCGGAGCGAGGCTCTAGCGTTTAATTTGATTAAAAGACACAGGAAAAACGTAAAATATTCCCGCGCCCTACCTTATTTTCAGGTGTGTGTTTAACAAACATCACAACATGATTTAGGATTTCAATGGACACGCGTACCCAGTCTACCAGTTTATTTAACAAAAAATCAATAATCACATGTCTGACGGTTTTCACGCATATTTACCTATACAAAATGTACAACGTATTTTGTGGTTGAATGTGCCGTATTACATTAATCTCTTTGATGTTAGCTGTGAAGCGTACTTTAAAGGAGAATGGGCAAAAATGTATGGAACGTGGTACCCGCTCCAATAGTCATCATTAATATATAATTGAAAAGATATTTTGATGCAGATAAACGTCTACCATGGCGCCTGTCCCTATTCACGTTTAATCTTAATCGTTTGTTTAATCTCACTAAGTTTTATAAATGAGAATTTACTACAAACTACTTATATTAGTAAAATAAAGCTGGAATAAGATAGACTTAGACGATGATATATTGCCGCCGTGGGATCTGGAGGCGCTGGTCCTCGCGCGCCTACACGAGTGGCGCGCGGAGGCACTAGGCCTAACCTAACCTTTTTTTTTTTTTTTGCCGTGGTGGGAAATCCTCATGGATGTCCACCGCCCTGGGTGGGGCGGTGGAGTCTGTCAGACTCTTACTGACTAAAAACCACCCCGGTGTTCCCTTCTCATACTTACGCCGGGGATCCCGGGAACGTACGCGCCTTCCGCGATCCCCAGCTGGTGCCGGCCGCTGCGGGCCTCCTCAGGTCTAGGGGGGGGTGAGGTGTTTCACTCCCCCCGCGACGTCAAAGAGGGGCGCGCGTGGAACACTACGCGCCGCCACCTCGGCTCCAGTTGAATAGAGGGCGGCGGGCGTCCCCAAGTCCGCCGCCCCTGGACCCATTCAGGGGGGCCGGAAGAGGGCGTCATCCGCCCTCCGCCGACGCCCAGTGCGCCTGCTGCGGGTCGGGAGAGAGGTTGTGATCTCTCTCTCCCTTTCCGCAGCCTCCTTCTGCGAGATGACCGTTTCGCAGAAGGAGACCACCGCGTCTCAGGACTCTTCACTACCGACCATCGAAGTGACGACGGCCAGGCCTAACCTAACCTAACCTAACAACATTTTTGTTATAGTAAGCGCGGATTCAACAAAGTCGTCGGGCCATAAATCATTTCGCTATGTCTATCTCGCTTGCACTTACAGAGCTTATGGAACGCTAATACAAAATAATAACGCATTACAATAATAGAAGTGACTTTCGAAGGTCCGATGAATTCACACGTGCGCACAGTGTTCAGGTAGCTAATATCGAGTTAGAAAGGATAGGCCCTTTTGTTTGTACTGCTAACCTTTATCTATTGTTATTGGTAATGACCATCTTAAGTGGCATCACCTGTGTTTATTTAAAATGAAGAACATAATATACTTAGATAAGTGGGACCTAATATACTATGATATGCATGTTTATTGCCGGCGCCACGGGACTGTCTAAACAGGTTACCGTGGCCCTAGAACGCAAAGGGCAACCGAAGGAACAAGGTTTTTATTAGTTAGTAAGACTGTCGTTTATCTCCAAACGCAATAAGATTTGAGACTGGTGGCTATAGTAAATATTGTTCCTCTTGGTAAGACCTTTTAAACGACACTACAATCATATCTATTGGAGCCGGGTACCATTTTGCCCATTCTCCTTTAAACACCTTTCTGTACTGTTGTCTCCGTTTGTGGCGACTCTCGTTGCGAGTCGATGGTTTGCTTGCTCCAATTTCAAGCTTCAACGCGGCTAAATGCGTGGTACCTACTATCACGACGTCTTATGTAACTAAATCTGCAACCGCATTTTGTTTACACATTTCGTGCATTGAAGTTTCATCATTGTTGTGCTGAATAACGTGGATAATTTGGTGCACATAACTTTTGTAGCTAATTTAATTTCGTTTTTATAAACAAAAGTTGTATCAGCTAACTACCTGAAATTATCTAAGTAAAAATATTAAGTATTATTTTAACCATTATTATAAAAAAAAAAAAAATTATAAACCTGAGACACGTTGTGAGGTTGTCACGCCACATTTTCTTTGCCGTGTCTTGAGCAAAGGAAGAAAATGCGAGGGAGGCAGAAAGCTAATTTAAATACACCAGGCAGAGGTAAATTCCTTTTACGCTCAGTGTTTCTTGAGGGTTAAAACCTCATCTTGGGTGGATCGTCTTCGTCACACACACTCTATGTCGTCCGCCTTTGATACAGAGTCAATCGACCGCTAGTACAGGATTGACTCTTTTCGAATTATCTGACATCAGTACCATATTTGAAGACAAAGTAATATTTCAAATCTTTATGAGATTGTGTAAATATACGGGAAAGTGTAAAAAACGTTAGGTACATTTTGCTTTGTGGCAAATCCGTGGCATTGCTGTGGTGTATAATTTCGAGCATCAGACTAGATTCTGATTAGCATGTGCAAAGTGGTGGAACAGTTTGTTAGCGTCTGGATGCAGTTCCCAGTGCACGGCGCCGCGCGTCACGTCCCGAGTGCAACAACATCAGATAAAATCTCGTGGATTTTACACTTCATAACGAAAATTAAAACGAACTTTGTTATCTCAAGTTTAATCTCGCGTCGTGTTTTTCTCGCCCATTATGATAAATTGGCGTGTAAACAAATAAGTTGACTTTTACTCGTTGCGCAAATTAGAAAGCCAAGTTTAATTAAGTATAATGGAGTTGTTATAGAAATGCTTTTAACGAGTTGTTATACTTTTACGTTTAATTAATAAGTCCTTGTTTCTGCAGTGTTTAATTAGGTAAACATGTCGGAACTATCGTAAAATCATTTACCGATTCGTAATAAAAGTAGGTATTTACTTCCTTTGTAGGTCGAGGACTAGTACATTATGTCTGTAGTTAATCTTTATTATAAACAGCAGCTATTTATCGCATAAATTGAGAGTCTAATAGAGTAGGCAACATTACTTGTTTAGACGCAGGTGTTACGGATTATTCTAATGACTAAAGTCAAGCATAACTTTGTGATAGAGTATTTCTTGCTACAAGTAGATCCTTGCGGTGGAAGTGTTTTGTTTATTCATAAATGACAGAGGTGATGCTTTTGGAATGAGGAAAATTAATCCAACAATGTCTAACCTTCAATAATTGTTAAACTGATTTTGAATGTTCATATCTTTGTCAGGAACATTTTAGGATTTCAATTTAGTTTGTATAGAACCGAATATCCAGCATACATAAGCCAGTTCAAGCCAGTCAGTCTTTCCGCTGAGTTAAGTGGTGTTTATTCTCAGCCTGACGTTACTGGCACAGTGCAGTCCGTGATCCCAGCACTGCCGTGACGCCACCATAACATTATGTGATCATTGCAATTCGTGATGTGGACCACAACCGTACAATTGGCCCGTAATACGATTAAAATGGAGTTTCGGTGTAACGGCACCGCTTAGCTATGCGTGTCGTTACTTCAAATGATTCTATTAACTGGCTTTGGTTAAAGCGGTTTGCAATGTCCCGCTGAAAGTATTCGGTGGTCTAGGTATAATTGTGGTTTTAAAAATAAACGGTATTTGCAGAATTTTAATGTGGATTTAAAAAAGGAATTCCTTAGTAATATTATGAAAGTTTGTTTGTTTTTATTCTACTTTAGGTACGCTCGTATCTTTCTTTATAAGAGGTATTTTTTTGGTCTAATTAAAAAAAAACTTTCAGTGATTGAAAGCTACATTATTGCCGAGTTCCACAGGCTGTGCTTTTGGGTAACTTGACTTCCACGCAAACGGAGTCGCGGGACAAAGCTAAAATTTAATAAATTAGGGAGCTTATAAGTTTTCCGAACGTAATAATGCAGTCGAATTCATTCGACAAAAACGTTCAACATGATGAATACGACCTAGCACACAGCAATCAGCAATGATACCTAAACCTAGTAACAATTTAAATTGTGATCTCTCACGACTGCGCCGCTCAGCTAAAGAATGAAGTTGTTAACATCAATTGCAATCGCTTGTATCCTACTTGTCCCACTTCCTATTTGAATAGATTGAGAACCAATCATTTCGTTAACAATTCAAAACATAAAAGCCAGTTCCTGTTATGAAAAACGTGGCATGCAATGAGGATTTCCTTTGGTAGAATACATGCACACGTGTAATAGGCGTGGCAAGCACGGTGTGCACAGTGCACTCTGCTATGATTGGGTAGAACCCAGCAGTTTAACTCAAGTCTAAGCTAGTAACATACAGAATATGAATATATTAGTTACACATAAGGAAATCCCCGTAACCATATTCATCTATACTTAATATTATAAAGCTGGAGAGTTTGTTTGTTTGTTTGTTTCTTTGTTTGAACGCGCAAATCTCAGGAACTACCGGTCCGATTTGAAAAATTATTTTTGTGTTGGATATCGGGGAAGGCTATAGGCTATGTAACATCACGCTACGACCAACAGGTGCTGAGCAGCGAGGGTGAAACCGCGGGGAACAGCTAGTATAACTCATATAATGATTGTCATAGATATTCGTAGAAAAGCCAGGGCCAACCCTTGGCGAAGCGGATATCCACTACAAACAATATTGTTCATTCTTTACTTAATTATAGCTTGACTAGCTTCTACCCGCGATTTCGTGTGTGTGGAAGTGAAATATACCATAAAACATATCCTATTATGACACTCTTCAATAGAGTAGCTTACTATCAGGGAAATATTTTTTGTAATCGGACGAGTACTTCGAGACAAACCATGCCTCTTTATAGAATTAGTATAGATAACAAAGAAATATATAAAAATCGTTCCAATTCATGATCTATTGCAATCAGTCACCGGCTGTATCCTGCAGCACTATATCCTGAAGTTTTTAATTTTCCAGATTGATTCCGCTTTTCCTACTTCAGCTAACTATCAAACTATCTCTGCCTGGCATCGATATCGTTTGCCATCGGTATCTATGTAGGTAGTAAAGTGTACATGGAAGTCGCTGGGGACCCTTTGTTCACACTGATTAATCCTGCGGCACCGTTATGGCGACAAATTGTCAATCATGGCTTACAAAGCAAGGACTCAATATGGTCTACAATACTCCGAAATTACAACGTTTAAGATAAGAATGAACCTATCAGACAAAGTATTGATTAACTTCGAAACATAAATAATTCAATGTCATGTGTGGGTTTTCACCGTCGAAGACGAAGCTTTGTGATAGATATGAAGGCCAAGATATTACCCTCAAAATCTATAGTAATAAAGATAGATAACTAACGACCCTCCTCCCATATTGTTCTCTTGATCTTCAATACAGCTGAGAGGTCTACCAATAATACGTACGTGGTACCCAGACGTAACACAAAATATTATTGGGGCGGTCTGAGAGCCCTGCCTCTCAGGCGAACAGTATTGATAGACAAGCAACTCTTATGTGATGTGCCCATCGATATTCTCAATGGATGTGACTATTTATTTACTGCGCGATAGGTACTCTTCAGGGAATGCTGAGAGGGAAGTGGAAGTGGAGCGCCGCTTTGTTGTTTAATGGCATGATCAAGTAGTGGAGGAAGTGTTGAATACTTCAAAAGCACGCATACTACGGTGTAAGTAGACCTGCGAGGAGTTTAGAAGTAGTCTATGTAAACTGGAAGTACATTATATATTTATAGTCACTTATGTAAACTTGTGTTACATATTACTCTAAAACGACTGTTAGAAAACTAATTACTAATAATGGTTTACAGAGCCACCAAGCTATAACCATTTATATAAGTATACATTGTAATTGAAATTGACAATTAGTTCTATCTCCCGCAATAATAGCCCAAACATTAACGTTTTAGTTGGTCATCCAATACTGAATGTTAATGAACATAGATAACAGTTATTTAGTTGAATCAACAAATTGAGTGCATCGAATCAACTTTGTGATCGCCGCTTATCATAGAGCGGTATCATTCAACATACCCGATCGTCACCAAAGATAATCTGGAATCGTCGGTATAAAGGGCACGTTTCACTATATTGGCGTAGGAACGGTTTAATTAAGGGAATGGAGCGGCCAACGGCTGATGTGCACGCTCGCCGTACACAACTTACAAATGGATTAGTCTGAAACACGTTCAATTAACTTATCTGAGGCGATGAACTGCTGTACCGAGTGCGAGCTTCCTTTTGAACTTCTGGTTTGAGTGGACACCATATTTTGGGAGATTATCGTGATTTGAGCGGAAACGCTAGTTCACGTCAATCTGTGTAGCTTAGAAGTGAGTGTGATCTATTAACTCACAGCCAGAAGATCTATGCAAAATATGGAGGCTATCACAACGTTGACAAAACTTTTGCACTTATTAATAATGTGAAGTAAACCTACCTGCCTAGTCTCAGGACTATCACCATTAAATCTTTCAAATCAGATAAAACGATTTGAAGAAACATTACTCACGTTCACGATATTAATGTTCAGTTTGTCAGTGTACAAAACAAATATTTGACGAATCGTACAAACAAGCAGCTTTCAATGTTAAGCTCGTGTCCGTAGTATTTGGCAAACAACTCGTATCCCCGTGTTACGGACGTCCTAATACACACAGATATAATGGCATGCCTTAATGCTCATTTAATTGGATATGAGCTGCCATTACTCATGTACAATGGCCACCCGCTTTGAATACGACACATACAAGGAGATCTATTAATTATTAATTTCAGTCATAAGCTAAGTTGTAGTGTATTAACCCTTCGTAATTTTGATACAAACAGGATTTAGTAGCTAATAGGGAATCTGTAAGATTCGGGGTGTGCAGATTCGAAGCTCTTGTTTATTTATAACGAGACCGGAGAAATGCTAACTATATATTTTGCATAAGTAAACAAAACAGATAAATACACGAACAATTTACCTTTGTATTCAGATTTTCAAACAGATATTTGTTTAATTTGCTGACAGCATTGATTGTGTTTGTAACCTGTTGTAAGTGTAGTGAAATTGAATACTGAAATAAAACGTAGTAAAATCCAGGTATTCGTGATTGATGAAAATTTGCAACGATCAATTTTTCTTTTTTTACAACAACGTTACGTCGCACTATGAATTTCTTTTTTATCGTGGGTGCATTTACAAACATACAACATATAAGAAAACACATAACATAAAGTATTAACGCATTACAAATATATAAACATATTATATTATATTAGAACAGTTTCCATCTTTTATTAACATCAAAATGTGCTCTGCACAGACAAATAGCCTTTTTCTCAAGTGAAATAAGATTCTACTGACTTTTAGGTAAAACTTTGACGTATGCTATAAAACCTGGGTCCTCGCTAATTTTTAACGTACGGAATTAGGCGCAGTTTGCCGAGTGCCAAACTCTTAGCGTCGTAAACTTCAGCTTATT
The DNA here is from genome assembly GCA_932526535.1 of Caradrina clavipalpis. Taxonomy (NCBI): domain Eukaryota; kingdom Metazoa; phylum Arthropoda; class Insecta; order Lepidoptera; family Noctuidae; genus Caradrina; species Caradrina clavipalpis. Next base: position 4,089,350 of record OW052096.1, read on the forward strand.
TTTTTATCTCACTACAAAAGCTATAAGAAATTTCAAGTATTTTACTTTAGCAAGTTATTTAAAGTTTCCTTGAGATATACGGAAAGTATTTTTAAACAGAATTACGGTATATAATCGAGTCTAGTGATAATTTATACAAGAATATGTTTTTATAGGTAATCCAAAACTTCTTATTTTTAAACACTACAATTTTGTTATTGTATTTAAGTACTTAAAAACAAATACTCAAAAGAGTTTTACCAGGTAACAGGTTTCTCAATTACGCTGTACGCACAATTTTACAAATTACAATTTGTCTCACATAAAGACAAAAACAACCATTAAAATCATAATTAACGATACCAATAGTAAACACACCAGTGATTAACGGTAAAGCAAATGACTACATAGCCATGAAATCACATAACTTATAAGACATTGGCCTCTTCATCCTACTACTATTATAAAGGCGAAAGTTTGTATGTATGGATGTATGGATGGATGTTTGTTACTCTTTCACGCTTAAACGGCTGAATGGATCTGGATGAAATTTGGCACAAAGATAGATTATAGTCTGGAATAACACATAGGCTACTTTTTATCCCGGGAAAATGTACGGTACCCGTAGGATAACACATCAACTGTGACGCGGACGAAGTCGCGGGCAGAAGCTAGTAAAAAAATATTTGTCGATTTTTACGATACAATCTAACATTGAATAATCAATCAGCGAAGGAAATCACTTAGCCGTCATGAGTCATTAGTCAACCTGCCTAGTCACACATCTACTTCACCGGTTTAATGAATTTCGTGACATACAATTTGCTACGCTTTAGTATTTTAGAGTTCCGCACTTTCATGTGACGCAGAAAGAGATACTAGGATTTTAGTTCTAAATGTGAAGGTGTTAATTTATATTGTCAATAGAAAACGGAAACCGGTAGCTTCTACCATTTTTTTTCTACCTACCTACATACTTGTGAATACATATCATCACGTGTCGCTTGTACTCCCTCGAAGAGTCAGGCATAGGTGTACCAATGTACACCCACAGTTCGCCGGTATGTTCTACCTACTGTACCATTAAAAACGGAAAGCTGCCACAAAAGCAAAATCAACCAATTGTATTAAAAAACTGACTGATATACTATGTAAAGTGAGTTCCTGAATAGAAAACTTTGAAGTAGGCAAGTAGGTAATTATTTTTTACCAAAAAACAGGTTTTATCCATACAAAGATGTACAGGTACATCTTTGTATGGTCTGTATGGCCTTGTCTTTGTATGGCCTGTCGTAGGTCTACGACAGCCTACTTGCACAACACTCGGTTCTCCCGAGGCTCCTACTTTAAACTTCACAATAAACAACAACGTCACACAAATATTATATTATTTATTTATTTATTGTTATTTATGACAATGAAAATTTAAAAAAAATGCATGAATAAATGAAAATGAATTATCTTACTTGTTGTGAGCATGAAAGGACAGTCGCAAAGGCGGTGGCGGGGGCTCGGGCGGCGGAAGCGCGGCGCGCCGCAGCCGATGTCCACCCACGTGCGCGTACGCCGCTGGCTGCCAGTGCCGCACAAATGGTGACAGCGACAACCCTGAAACAAAGACATTAAACATCAGAGAAGTGTTTATCAACCAGAGCGACTTCCAAATAGATTGGCTGCTAGGTTCACTGAAAGTCGGCGATTTTAATGCTTCTGAGCTCTTTAAAGTCCGAAACAGTTTTAGCGATATGGCGGCGAATGGTCAAGTAGAAAAGCTTAAGTGCGTACGTTCAGGTATTGCGTTTTTAAGACGGCTTATTGTTCCTTTTTGGCGGCAAGAAAGAAATGTCATTTTGCCGATAAATAGCATGGCTGCAAACAGAACCCGTGAATTCAAAGAATGCCGAATATTTGGATTGCTAAAGCTCACGCAGTTCTGGCATACCTGAACAGTCAACAAATAAATGTAAATCATCCAGTTTTGCCCCATATTCATTATTTAGTTGTTCTAGCTGTGACCCGCTATCGTGGGTTAAAGACATGGGTTACAGGCGGTCAAGTGGTGGTATGTCTCTACAATAAACAAAATAATGTATGGATTCTATTCCTAACCCTCTTCAACTATTATCCTTTTTCAAGTAGATAATTCAATGTTCTAGTTAATTATAAACCTTTTCAGAAATATTTTCATTGAAACTTACAAAACGATTTTACCTTTGGAATATAAATAACCGTTTTTAAATCCACCGATACACACTTAAATAATAAATTCATTGCCGACATGACAGGTGTAATGAACATTTACATAAAAGTATCGTTAAAACGCAGCCCTACAAAGGATTTTTAATTAAAATTTTCGAAGCGATAGACTTCTGATAAATCATAATGATTGATGGCATTTTAATTGAAATGAAAGTATTGTTATTCATTTTCTACCTATAAGTAAAATTATTTATTAACTGAATGAAAACCTATCTGTAGGCATTTACGGTACTTTAGATCATACTATTTTAAACTATTTTATTTTAAAGAATTTTAACAATGAACCAAGACATATCGCAATTCACAAGTACACTCTAACTCTTATTATACAAAACAAATCTAATACTGATTAACTGCCCGACGAAAACAAATTAATACAGTGACGCGTACTATTTAACAAGATCGCTATCAGATATCTAACGCTGCAATTTATCACTTCAAACGGAAATATGAGTCTCACCATACCACCAACGTAATTGGAAAATCAAGTGCAATATATTTCCTAACCCGAGTTCCCCCGAGACTTTCTAGGATTTACACGCGTCTAGGATTCAGAAGTTAGCTTAGATTAGCACCGGCAGCATTGGAACGGGATTTATTGGGACTGTGTGCCGGCTAAACTACGTATGTCCGACAGATGGTCGAGAATAGTATTATTGTTTTTGGATTACGAGTTTCGCTGTAAGCATATTCAACAACCGAGATCTTTAGCTACTAACTTGTTTAAGTAGGGATATGTATTTTTACATTCTCTGCACGTAGAATCTACACATTTTGACAGTTTGCATAAATATATTGTTAGAGTCAAGACTTCAAAAACAACGACGGTTTGCAAAGCAACAGTACTAGAATAGAAACCAGATAGAAAAGGATATAGAAAGTTTATTAAAATAATATGAAAGCCGTCTGAAAATATTGGCAAGTGTAATGCACTCGTATGCCAGCCTCGTAGTGAATGCAAAGTGTATAATTTTTCGCGCCGTTTGCCTATGAACGTGAGACGTGCACTAGATGGCGTCGGCGCGAAGGAACGTGACTCCACCTTCGCCGTCTAGTAACTACCCAACACTGTAATATAGTGAGCCAAACTTCGCCCAAGTATGTACAAGTTACCTAATTTCCAAGTCCTTTATTTGTTTCCGAATGAAGTCAGCTGAACTGTTCACCGACCCAAATAAACAGAAATTCTTTACTGCGATACAGATGAAAATTTTCAAGTTTCTGAAAATTAGCAGTCCGTGCATACTGCTGGTTCTCAAAGACCCAATAAGATGGATCTTGGATGTAAATAGAGTTTGAGTTTGTTTAATTCCCAGTCGTAGTTCCATTGAAGGATCTTTTTTTCACACTTTCCGATTTTGGGGACGTAAACATTCTCTCGAAAAGAGGACAGGGTCAATTCAGAGTATTCAGATTCACAAATGTTGAATCTTTTCCTCCATTGACGTTTTTGTGTAAGGAAATTGTTTACATACAGAGGGCCTTTTCATTTTGTAGACAGATTTGGAGTAACGTTTTATATGCAAGACGTATTCTATCTGCTTACTAACATAGCATATGACATTCAAACTTCACTTGAAGCATTGTATTCAAAGTTGTACGAATTATAATTGCGGCTTGTAGCAATCAAACGTTACATATTAACTTTCTCTTATCTCTTTGTGTCTGAGCTATTGTCAAGTCAAAATACCAGTGGGCATAGTTAAGATACGAACGGGTATGATAAAGCGATATTATATTAGAACTTCTCACATTGACGTCGCGTTAACGCGAGGCAAAATCTCTGTTTTCCTACCTACTCGAATAATCATTTACGTATGGCTGCATAATATTTGTGACATGAAAATAACAAAGAACTTATTACATTTGGCGTCTGGTGCCGAATGAGATGCCAGATTGCAGGCCCTAAAGAAGAACTAACTAAAAAAAAAATGCGATGACAAACTATACGCAGTGCAGGAACGTTCCTTCTTCAAAACAACAGTTGATTGAAGGAAGGAAATGGAAACATCCCACACAAACAAAATCTTATCAAGCCTATCACATTTTAGTTCACGAAAATTCATTTAGCATGTCAATCTTCCTTTCCTTATATTTCAGATAGCAAGTGTACAAAACTTTCGACAACAACGACCATTTAGGGAATTACTGAAAATTTCAATTGCCATGGCAACCCTGCTTTGCACAGTTCGTAGGTACTTATTTTATTTATCGTGAAATAAATGGAATAAATACTGCAAAGCGCTGCAGGTGAGTAGTATATTATTGGGCATTCTACCCCACCTTCCGTTCCATCGGCTCACTCCGTTCGCCTCCGTCACTCACGGTGTGGTAGAATGCCCAATAATATCCGACGGAGTGGGCGCCGTTCAACAATTCCGTTTTATTACTTATCGTTCCTACGTCTCACTTCGTTTGAATTTGCGTTTGCGTTAATACTGGATTGGCGCCTATTCCACACCACTTCACAGTCAGTTTCACACATATTTCGTTTACTAATGGAACTTTACGAATATAGTAAACTAAAATTTTGGGACAGATTGTCTCATGTCTCTTCACAGAGTAAAAAATAGCATGCACCTACAGGTACACACACATTCTTTTTCTATGACCCAGATTGGGCACCAAGGACATCCAAATTTTAATTTAATTAACTCATACAGTTGACACTAGCTTACATGTTAACAAATAAACTAAAATTTGGGACAGATTGTCTCATGTCTCTTCACAGAGTAAAAAATAGCATGCACCTACAGGTACACACACATTCTTTTTCTATGACCCAGATTAGGCACCAAGGACATCCAAATTTTTATTTAATTAACTCATACAGTTTTACATGTTAACAAATAAGTGTGCTCGCTGTTAGAACCATTAGTCTAAAATTCAGGACAGATTGTCTCATGTCTCTTCACAGAGCAAGAAATATTATGCATCTTCAGACACACGTACATTCTATTTCTATGACCCCAGATTGGGCACCAAGGACATCCAAATTTTAATTTAATTAATCATACAGTTTTACATGTTAACAAATAAGTGTGCTCGCTGTTAGAACCATTAGCCTAAAATTCAGGACAGATTGTCTCATGTCTCTTCACAGAGCAAGAAATATTATGCATCTTCAGACACACGTACATTCTATTTCTATGACCCCAGATTGGGCACCAAGGACATCTGAATTTTAATTTAATTAACTCATACAGTTTTACATATTAACAAATAAGTGTGCTCGCTGTTAGAACAATTAGCCTAAAATTCAGGACAGATTGTCTCATGTCTCTTCACAGAGCAAGAAATATTATGCATCTTCAGACACACGTACATTCTTTTTCTATGACCCAGATTGGGCACCAAAGACATCCAAATTTTAATTTAATTAACTCATACAGTTTTACATGTTATCAAATAAGTGTGGTCGCTGTTAGAACCATTAGCTTAAAATTCAGGACAGATTGTCTCATGTCTCTTCACAGAGCAAGAAATATTATGCATCTTCAGACACACGTACATTCTTTTTCTATGACCCAGATTGGGCACCAAGGACATCCAAATTTTAATTTAATTAACTCATACAGTTTTACATGTTAACAAATAAGTGTGCTCGCTGTTAGAACCATTAGCCTAAAATTCAGGACAGATTGTCTCATGTCTCTTCACAGAGCAAGAAATATTATGCATCTTCAGACACACATACATTCTATTTCTATGACCCCAGATTGGGCACCAAGGACATCTGAATTTTAATTTAATTAATTCATACAGCTAACACTACCTCACATGTTAACAAACAACTACCACTGGTAGCTCTGAAATGTTCTGTTGTTATATACTCTGCGTTGCGCTTGATTAAGATCATCGCACACTTATACAATTGCCATCGAAACGGTTCGTGTGCCGTCCCGTGATCATCTATTGTACCATACTCCTTTTAAACCGCCGGACGACGGCGTCGGATCGGCGACCGTGTTAAGCTTCACAGTATAAGTGTACGTGATTCTTTACAATCGCAAAGACTGCAAAATTGCATTATGTAAATTTGCAGTGTTCGAACTTTGTTGTACCAGGTATATGATTGAGTCATTCCCATGTATTCAACAATTTAGCTGTAAGATGATCGCTGTGCATGTCGCAGTCTCTGATTAAAATTGGTATTTTATAGAACTTCATAATCAATGCAAATCATTTAAATAGAGGATGTTCCTTTGATAACTTTGCTAATTATTTTATATTGTTTATTTGCTATATTTATTTATAAATAACCAACCTATACTTGCAGTTTACACCAGACATACAAGTTTTTGGTTAATACATACTGAACAAGCATAAAACATATAAGAAAACATAAAATGTTACAAAATACATTGATAGTTCTTTAACAATCTAGGGTTTGTTTGAAAGATGAATCTAAATACTAGTAGGTACCTACCTACTGAACTTATGCATGAATTGATAATAAAAAGTTCGTTTTAGTCGTTAGATGATATTACTTATTTACGATAATGTCAAGTTTTACTGTAGCATATAAGTGACTAACTTTTTGCCGCGAGTTTGTTTACATGGATTATTCTGCACAAAAAATGTTTTCAGGATATTTTTCTTTCAGCTCTCTTCCGTCAAAAAATGATTTTTTATTTTTTAGTTCACATGTCATCATGCGAAGTTTTACATCACATTTTATTAAACAAACATACAATACTTTATTATATATTAATGTATTAATCATAAGCGTCATGTATCGTCTTTGTCGGCGAGCGAAAAAAGCTGGTTTTATATTTCATTTCTCACGATAAAATTGCAATTAGACGGAAGTGATTTTCAATCACTACGGTTTAATTAGACGTAAGTAACATAAATTAGTCATACAACTGTCAAGATATGTAGTTAAGGTTTAATTTTGTAATGGGATAAATATTGCTGAAATGGTATTTTTTTATGTATAAAATCAATCAATTTTGATCATAATATTACATTCGCTGCAGTATCTTCCAGTGATAACCACCGGTTACCTTCAACTATAAAATGTAAGTAAGTACTACTAATTTTACTGAATTTACTAATGTACTAATCGCTACCCAGCTACGGACCTGGTTTCTGCCTGCCGGCTGGTGTATTGGTTAGCCTTAATTTCATCGCATAGATGTTAGAATTTTGAGCGTAAACCATATAATTTTATGTAATGACATTATAGGGAATTTCATGAACTATAGACATGTCCATAAATTATTCCACTGAGCCATGTATTTTTCTCACAATTTAAAGAAAACTTCAAAATTAATGTTATTTTGTGGTTATCCGATTCAACTAACATCAAACGTATCGCTATTATGAACCTTATTTGTTGCCGCGATGCGTTATTGTCAATTACCGAAACTTAAGTCATAGTTATTAGTTACAAAATTAATCTTTATGTGTTCCATTTCAGGTCTGACTCCGATTCAGAATACCAGTCACAGTCCGCAACTGTAGCCGAGCCGAAGCCGCAACCAAAGAAGAAGGTGTCGAAGCGCAAAGCTTCCGAGAGCACCACACCGTCCGTACCGAAGTCAAGGTAATTTTGTGTTACCGCTTTTACCTTTAGGTGCTTGTTGTATATGTTATGTCAATTAAAATGTTATACACCGATAAACGTTGGTTAGTGGATTTAGAACTGCAACGAAGAGAGCTCTGAAATCAATTTCCAATTATATTCCTTGTAGGAATGTTTACAGTTAGTTCATGAGGTATTTAAATTATTATAACAGAACATCATGCTTTCTATCCCCGTAGGGTTCAACAGAAGAGTAATACACCATCAATTTGTCAATATTAAAAAATAAATGTAATAAATAATGTGTTAAATTGTTTACAGTAAAAGGCGCAGCTTGAGCTCGGACCTCTTTGGTTTGGAGAACTACGTTCCCACCAAAACCTCAGTTGCGGACTTCGGTTCGTCACTCATCAGCCGTGTCGCCAACGGTAAAGTGCGGCGAACGGCAGACGTATCCGGGGACTTCTACGTGGAGGTTAAAGTTTACAATAAGGCTGAAGTTGCCTCCACCCCAAAAGAGGAGCGGTGGAAGAAAGCCTCGGTGGCACTAAAAGTGCAGCTTAACCGGAACACGCCGCAGTGGGACGGGTTACAAGTTTTTATGAGACGGGCTCATGAGTTTTTTGATAACTCTGAGCCTGTCTTTTATAGTGATAATATTAGTTTAAAATAAATATTTAAGTTGTTGGGGCACCAGATGTTTTTGTATTTCTGCGATCGTAAATCATAATCGTAAAAATAGTACATTGCTACATCTAATAGTAAGTTTAAAACTATTTTAATTTAAAATGCCGTTCTGTACTGTTTGTAACACATCTGTTGAGCGCAGTCACTGGACAGGTCACCTACGTAGTACTAATCATAAAAACAAAACTATTTCGCATTTTTGCGAAGGTGTTGAAATAATACATTCTGCATTTCGTAATCGTATAGCTTCTTATAGAATTGTCGATCCGTCTGAGAATAGTTCTCTACAACCATTTCTTATTAATATTTGGGACAAAATTAAAACGTTAATTAATATTTCTCTTAAAGATCATACTTGTCTAAAAGTTAATTTCGAATTTTTTGCTTTATTTTTAATGTTTAAAAATGATTCTCAGGAGATGAAATCATTTGCCACAAAAAACTTTACTCTGCATCAGAATTATGAAATTGAATCATTATTAACTCAAGTAAAAAACATTTTATCAAAAAAGATAGAAGAATTTCAGGACCGAGACAGTGGATGGACGTTCTTGAGCAGTTCTCATTTGGAAGTCAATGTTAACAAATATCAACCGTTGCATGGTTCAGGCTTTATCGAATTGCCTTCTGCAATAAAATCGAAAAGAGCATGTGTTAATATCCACAATAATGACGAGTATTGTTTTTTGTGGTCTGTTGTTGCTGCTTTATATCCAGCTAAAAGTCATCCTGAAAGAGTATCTTCTTACCCTGATTTTCGTAACGTGTTAAATGTAAAGGATATGTCATTTCCAGTGAATTTCTCAGATATTGCGCGGTTCGAAGTGAATAACCCCGAAATTTGCATTTACATTTATGGTTTAAAAAATAATACCGTCGTAGGACCGCTTTACAAACCAAAAGCCTTGAACGGAAAGGTGATTCATTTACTTTATTTAGAAAGAGATAATTTGTCACATTACTGTCTCATTAAAGACTTGCCGCGACTTGTTAAAAATCAAATAACAAAACACCACAGTAAACTGTACTTTTGTGATGCTTGCTTAATGTTTTTTAATTCATGCGATGATCTTAGTTCACATAGTTGTGGAGGTGTTGTCACTGAACTACCTCCAAAGGGTTCTTTCATACAGTTTAAAAATTATAATAGAAAGCAAATTGTTCCATTTGTTATATACGCAGATTTTGAAACAATGCTAGAACGGTATGAATCTTGTGACCCTGACCCCACTAAGGCGAGTACTGTAACGCGACAGCGACATGTGCCTATAGCTTTCGCTTATCATATTACGTGTACGCTAGACGAAAGCCACAATCGTTACGTTTCTTATCGCGGTTCGGATTGTGTATCAAATTTTGTGAAGTCTATCTATAAAGATGCACAAAAAATTTACGATATTGTAAAAAATAATGTTCCTATGATTTATTCAAATGAAAATGCTCGCGACTTTGAAAACGCGTTGACATGTCATATTTGTGAACACTTCTTGTTCGGCGATAGGGTTCGCGATCATTGTCACTTGACTGGTAAATATCGCGGCGCAGCTCATAGTTATTGTAACATACAATACAAACTACCATCATTTTTGCCAGTATTTTTTCATAATTTGTCTGGATACGATTGCCATCTTTTCATAAAAGAATTAGGTGAAGCTCCTGGATCTATAAAAGTGATACCTAAAACAAAAGAAAACTATATTTCTTTCACTAAGTTTATTCCGATTGCTACCGGGGAAAGCATCCAAGTTCGGTTTGTAGATTCTTTCAAGTTTTTAGGAACTAGCTTAGAAAAGTTGGTTAGTACAATGAAAAAACAGGACTTTAAACAATTAAAATCTTATTTCCCTAATAAAAAACAATTTAACCTACTCACTCGTAAAGGAGTGTATCCATATGACTATATGTCTCAATGGGAACGTTATGAAGAAACGTGTTTACCCTCAAAAAAATATTTTTTTAACTATTTAACAAATGATGCAATTACCGACGAGGACTATGAACACGCTCGGTCTGTTTGGTCAGTATTTAATATTCAAAACATGGGTATGTACACAGATTTGTATCTCAAAACAGATGTTTTGTTGTTAACAGATGTATTTGAAAATTTTCGAAAAACTTGTAAACTACATTACAATCTCGATCCCGCGTTTTATCTTACAGCACCAAGTCTATCTTTTGATGCAATGCTTTTAAAAACAGGAGTACAATTAGAATTGATTAGTGATGTTGAAATTTTTAGAATGATACAAAAAGGTATTCGAGGAGGTGTTTGTATGTGTTCCAAAAGACATGTCAAAGCCAATCATAAATATTTAGATACTTACGATCCAACCCGTCCTAATTCATTTATCATTTATTTAGATTGTAACAATTTATACGGTTATAGCATGTGTCAATCATTACCCTATTCGGATTTTAGATTTATGAATAGACAAGAAATAGATTTTTTACAATTGAACTTAGCAGAAATTAGTGATACTGCAGAAAACGGTTACATCCTTGAAGTTGATTTAATATATCCGGAGAATTTGCACATGGAACACAATGACTTTCCCTTTTGTCCAGAAAAATGCTTACCACCGGGTGGTAAGAATAAAAAGCTAATACCAAATTTGTATGATAAATATTACTATGTTATTCATTACGTACATTTAAAAAAATGTTTACAGCACGGTTTAGTATTGAGAAGAATCCATCGCGCTATTATATTTAAACAAAGTAGTTTTTAAAGCAATATATTGATATTAACACCCAGTTACGTCAAAAAGCAGAGTCAACGTTTGAACAAGACTTTTTCAAATTATTGAATAATAGTATTTTTGGAAAGACCCTAGAAAATAATGAACACCGAATAGACGTTAAGTTAGTAAACAAGTGGTGTGACTCGAACAATAAAACAAAAAAGACTACTTGTGCTGAAAAATTGATAGCCAGCCCATATTTTCATAGCGTCTCTGTATTTTCTGATGATCTAGTAGCAATCCAAATGAAACCTGTGCGTATTATACTTGATAAACCAATTTACATAGGGTTTGCAGTATTAGAATTATCTAAGGCTCACATGTACAACTTTCACTACTCCATCATTAAACCTTTTTATGGTAACCGAATAGAATTATGCTATACTGACACAGATAGTCTAGTATATGATGTACAGAGTAATGATGTTTATAAAGACTTTAAGCTCCACTTTCTAAAATATTTTGATACCAGCAATTATGACTGTAACAATGACTATAACTTACCAATTATTAATAAGAAGGTTCCAGGACTGTTTAAGGATGAAATGGGTGGTGACATTATCAAAGAATTCGTAGGACTGCGCTCAAAGCTTTATTGTATTAAAACGTTAAACAAAACAATTAAAAAGGCAAAAGGTACAAAAAAATGTATTACCAAAAATTTTAATATGTTAGATTATAAAAATGTTTTATATGATTGCAGTGTTATTCGTAAAAAAAATGTATTGTTTAAATCAATAAAACACGAAATATTTACTCAGGACTTAAATAAAGTAGCACTTTCAAGCAATGATGATAAACGATTGCTATCGTTTGATAAAGTTTCTACTTTAGCCTGGGGTAACGCAAGTATATTTAAGTAATAAGTACATATTTTTAACATGTTTTTTATTGATTGTGAATGGTAAAACTTATGACGTCCTAAATGGAAAGTTAGATAATTTTTCAACCTACCTACTGTCTTACTTACTATTATAAAAAGTCTGTAGGGTGGATCGATGGATGTTTGTTACTCTTTTTTAAAATGTGAAATAAGTAGTATTGCTGTGTAATTTAATTCAAATAGTATCGATAGAAGTTTCTTTTGAACCTGGTTTTATTATGTATACAATTCTAAATTGTGTGTATTCTTGGTGTCCCTTTTACTAGTTAGAGCTAAACAGTGTAGGTACTTATATAATTATCTATTATGTGCCTACAAAGTATAAAGTTGAATAAATAAAATTGTGTATATTCATTACATAAGTACATCTGTTTCATTTCTGTTCCTGATGACAAAGCACACAGGGCTCGCCGTGTGTCGATACAGGTTCCAACTTGATAAAATATGTACCTAATGTCCAGTTTTGATGACAAAGCACTCATGAGTCGAGGTTCGCGCGGTGTAGAATTTGACACCGATCAGGTGCTCATCAGATTGAACTTGTTGAGACATGAAATTGATTCACATCGCAAGGTTTTATGGAGTTTGCATTTCATAATAATATATTATGATTAGTACATACATCACAAGGGAGTCAGCCGGACTGGTCACATCACACTTAAAAACGAAACAAATTGTAAGTATTGCACAAGCGTATAAGTACTTATAAAATTATGTCTTATTTATGTGTTTGATATAATTATTAATAATTATAATATTCTTTGTTTCAGATCATCAATAATGTGCGATTCTCCAGATATTATTGACTTCTCACAATACGGTCATGGTTTTCCGACTCCGAGTTTAAGCTGGCATATCCCAGATATCCAAGATCAACAAATACCTGTCAACAAGGAACCTAGAGCAAGACAAGACTGCGGACCTGCTAACAAGAAGCCTAGAACAAGACGGGAGTGTATAAAACAGAAGTCATCTCTGCTTAATTATTGTGAATCATATGTCATAAACAATGAGAAGAAAAAAGGATTACGACTGATCCAGGTACAAGTGTTGGATATCAGTGAACAAGAACCTGCAAGTGACAATCAGAATGTGATGTTAAGTGCGCAGTATGTAGTGACTGAACCGGTGGACTATGTTATGGAGGAGACGCAATCGTTAATTAACAAAATTTCAAAAAAACTTTGTGGGGACAGTGGTTATTATTAAGCGATGTAATTATTTTGTAAGTACCTACTTTATAAGTTACTATAGAAAATATAAGTGTAATATATGTGAGTAATATAATAGTTATTAGGGTATAATAATAGGTTTTTATGTTGTGTAAGTTCTGGATGTATAAATTATTACAATACCATATATGTAAGTAAAAATAAAAAAAAAAAAAAAAAAAAAAAAAAAAAAAAAAAAAAAAAAATGTATACAAAAGAAGTTAAAAAAATATCAAAAACAAAAAATAATAAAGAGAGAAAAAAATTTAATAAAATATCTAGATTGTTTTAATGTAAATAGATAATATTAATCTCTTAGTTTAATTTTGTTGGGTAGTGCTCATACATCACAAGTTTTTATGTTAAGTATGTAGGTACGCGTAGAAAACATGTGGGGACAGTATTATGATTATTGGGTTGGTAGATATAATTAGTTTGTAATAATTTTAAATAATTTAGAAAATAAATAAAAGTATATTCATTTATAATTTAAATTATGTTTTATTTTGTAAGTACCTACTTTATAAGTTACTATAAAAAATAAATATATGTGAGTAATATAATAGTTATTAGGGTATAATAATCGGTTTTTATGTTGTGTAAGTTCTGGATGTATAAATTATTAGAATATCATATATGTAAGTTTTATTGTAATAATCTTTTTACATTTTTATGTATACAAAAGAAGTTAAAAAATATCAAAAACAAAAAATAATAAAGAGAGAAAAAAAAAAAAAAAAAATTAAATAAAATATCTAGATTGTTTTAATGTAAATAGATAATATTAATCTCTTAGTTTAATTTTGTTGGGTAGTGCTCATACATCACAAGTTTTTATGTTAAGTATGTAGGTACGCGTAGAAAACATGTGGGGACAGTATTATGATTATTGGGTTGGTAGATATAATTAGTTTGTAATAATTTTAAATAATTTAGAAAATAAATAAAAGTATATTCATTTATAATTTAAATTATGTTTTATTTTGTATCACTTATTTATACTCGAACTCTAAATTAGCTCTAGTGTAATGATATTATTATAGGTTAATTGCTTTAAGGATTTTTTCTTACAATAATTCGTTTAATAAATATCATTTTGCTACAGCTCATTTAAAGTTTGGTATGTAGGTTACCCTGATTATATTAAATAAAACACTCATAAGTAGATAATTACATTTTTATTAACTGTTCAACACAATAATAATTAAAATAAATTAAATATAGACATATTATTATCCACATACCATTTTCTAATACACACCGCATTATTCAATGCACAATTTATTTTATGGTTCACACAATTAAAATCAGTTTTATTTTTACAGAACTTCTTTTTTAATGTCGCAAAATTAGGGCACCCTTTTTCACCTATGTCAATCACTTCACAGTTTGCACATAACTCTTTAATCCACTTAATCTTTTCCAAACCCTTTGTAATAATTTTTTTATTTTCTAAATACGGTACGATGACGTGTTGAAACTCTCTGTAGTCTATAAAGCCCTCACTCCAGAAAATTCCACGATTTCTTTCCAACCATCGCACCTGCTTCTTTTCTTCTTGAGTTAAATAATAAAACGAATGCGGTGGTTTAACCAAGAACGTCTGTGTGTGGTCATTACTTACGATAACCACTTCTTTGACAATAAAATTATTGTTTAAATATTTGAATCCTTGGAGTTCGACAATGATAATATCCGCGTTCATGATAACTTCTTCACTGTGTTGCTTAATGGTTTGTATTCAACAATACAATCGTTGAGAATGAGACAGTATGCCGAAGTTTGATCTGGTATTTCTGAATCACTCTCAATTTCTACCCTTACATCCACAACGGGTCCAGTCTTCAGATTATCGGTCTGTCTAGAGCAATCAACAACAAACAACGGAGCTAATTCTTTAAATTGTTTCTCGCTTAATAAAGACTCCGGACAACGTCCATAATATGACTGTTGAAATCTGATGTATTGCTCATATAATAAAGCAATTCTGTTATTGGCGAAGTTCACATTGATGTTTTCATACGGGAAATATGTCGAATTAAGGTACACTCGAACATCACGAACATAGCAGTGATCAAACTGCGACATGTCAGAACTTGCATTATTTTTTCTACTTGTTTGTAGACCAATTATTACATATCTCGGTTTTTCTATTTGAGATGAAGTTTTGATAGACCAGGTGTGCTTTGTAGTTCTTGGTAAAGTGGGATATTCATATAGATCCCAGTTTCTAAAAACCATCTGAAGCGGTCGATCTTTTTCCAATAGTTTTAATAAACTTATTTTTTCTTTGTCCGATACTTTAACATGGGGTACGCGCCATATGATTTTATTGATTTGAATGTCTTCCACTATTTCGCCGGTATTTAATTTTACAGCGTTCAAATTAGTGTTGCTTCGTAATAATATTAGTTCATGTCTACTATTTATTACAACTTTTTTAAAATCCTCTGCAAAACCGAGGATATTCCGAAGTGGTATAGACGCAGAAAAACTTCCTCCATTAATATTTTTTATGCCATCGATACTCCAACCCCAAGCTCTAGCTATTTTTGATTCATTCTCATTCATTGATATTAATGATTTCATGGTTGTAGTTATACCTGCATTTTTTATTTTATCAATCTCC
The DNA here is from genome assembly GCA_932526535.1 of Caradrina clavipalpis. Taxonomy (NCBI): domain Eukaryota; kingdom Metazoa; phylum Arthropoda; class Insecta; order Lepidoptera; family Noctuidae; genus Caradrina; species Caradrina clavipalpis. The sequence continues at coordinate 4,105,269 of OW052096.1, forward strand.
ACTCCGTTTAATTCGTACCTAATATCTTGGAACAAGAAGAGTAGTCCATTGTTCGTAAAATTGACACTAGTAGCTTTCTCTTTTGAATCTTTTTTGCTAACGATAACGGTTCCTTCCAAATACAGAGTGCTGGCTGATGGTAATATGTACAGATCCTGTTGGTTGATAGGTATGCGTATTTCATCGTTCCTGTTGAAACTCGTTACATAAGGTTTGTACGAATGAAATTCGATTCCTTCTATACTGTTGTCGTAAGTCGGAGTGGATAAAACGTCTAAGATATTCATTTTATCAATCCGATCGCTCTGAGAAATATCTTATTGTCTTTAGTTAATTTTATTTTGCTCTTAGAACGACGTCTTATTTGGTAGGCAGCTTGAGTAGAACTGGTATTTTTAATTTGATGAGACACATATTTATTGTAGTCAATCATTTTTTCTTCTAAGATGTAAATACAGCTGCACTTCTTCACCACGCAAATTAATTAAACGATTGTTTATATCTAGTAGTCGGATATGTATGCAGCTTATGCTGTTTCGATTGATTGGAAAATATATTGCGTTCTTCGGGATTTCTACGATTCTGTATCCAGGTGATACGTTGAGTGCGAATTCGTGAATTATGTGACTTGGTTCACCGTTTATGTAAGAGCCGCTCACAATGTCACATTCGATCCTTACCACGGTCGTCGGTAAAATGTTGACTGGATGTTGTGACACATGCCATTTATTTGCTTTCAGAACCTGCTTATCAAATCCTAACAGTCTACTGAAAGAGTTTTCTTTCTTAAAATTAACGTCTTTTGAACAGTATAGGGCAGTTTTTAAAGTATTGTTATTACATTGTAATTTGATTGAGGCATCTTTTATTTCGGATTTTAAATAATCGTAAATATCTTGCAATTCATAGGTGCCTTCCGGTATTTCAATAACATCGTTTGAGCCATAATAATACTTGTTATTACTTTTATCAATATTTGGTATAGAATTAAATGTTGAAAAATGCAATAAAGCACACTCATATTCTCCATTGAGTTGCAACGTATTAGGATAGTACGTAGATAAAATTGATGAGTTTCCAGTTATTGACAAAGTGAGTGACATCTTGCAAATGAATGAAATAAAATAAAAGCATTCATTTTATATATTTTTATTCCAAAAAGTTCTTAGATATTTTAAACATAAATGACCACAGTTTACAGTATTAAATTTTTGATATCTTGTGTAGTTATATGAAACTTTACAATTCTTAAAATATCGTACCAGTTCTAATGGAGGTTTTAAATTTCCATAGCTATCAAAATATTCACAATAGTCATATACTTTTACATAAGCTACCCAATGCGTTCCTTCATTTTTAGAATCGTCTAAGTTAACAATACCACATTCCATACGTTTCGGCTTCCTTGGTAATTGATCTTTCATATATACTCCTCGGAAATATGGGATGTCTCTTGCATAGTATTGGATGTCTACATTAGTTAGTGCGCGATTTGGTAGCTTCTTGTTCAGTTTTTTGTTGATTTTATAAACAATCCTTTACCGTTTTTATAAGGCTTTATATATAAACCCTTGCCCACTGCTAAACCCTCCATAGTTCTATTGTGTCGTTCTGTCTCTCGCAAATTTTGTTGAGCTGATTTGTAATCATTTACCGTTTTTGCAATGCCAGCCGCACCACCAGCTAAAGCTCCTAAAGCTGATAAGCCAGCAAAAATTGGAATTAAAGGTAGAACTCCACCAGTCTTCGGTATGGGGATCACTCTCGGCACTTTGATTTGATGTAATTTGGGGCATAACTTTTTTGCAGCTAAGTAAGCGAAGTTTATTAAAGACTTACTATCCTTGGGTTTTAGCTTTTTTATTTTAGATTTTATTTTTGATACTAAACTCTTAAATGTTTTGGCACCAGAACCAGATTTCAATTTGGCTTTCATGACTTTGCTTACTAACCATGAGCTTAATTTTTCACCTTTTCCTGCATCTTTTGATTTGAGTCTATGTTTAGCCATGTTCAATAGCTGTAAGTCGGCTTTATGACGATTAGGTAAATCTGTATGATTTTCATATGCTATATCGTGGTGCATACAAGCTTCGTCTAGTTTATTCACACCTCGATCACCTCGCAACAAACGTTTATGAAGTTTAGTTCCTGGTCCGCAATAATTGTATCCAGGCAAATGAGCTTCGAACGGTAGGTTATTAATTATACTGTTAACTAGTCCACCACCTTGCATTACTTAAATTATAATGATACAAATATAACAAAGTACTTCTTTTATATCTCAATTTATTAATGCAGATTTATCAATCCAACTGTTTTCATCATTACTGAGACCTAACCATTTAACGAATAGTTTCTTTCCTTTCTTTTTAAGTATTTTTTCTACTAAATAAACACCAGGATAGTTCGATTTTTGAAGTTCTTGTTCGTAAAAAGTTCCTAATATATCTTGCTTTCTTTGATCTTCTATGTGATATGTTACTGGTATAGTTTTATTAATCCTTTTTATTGTGAAGAGTTCAGTTGACCAGTTAGGAGTATAACCTTTCTCGAAATTGTGTTTGTATTTACTGATACGAACACAGTCACCTTTTTTAAATTTAGGTTTCCACTGGACGGATACATGATTACATATATTTTTTATATTTTCTTTTACGATTGCTTCATTAGATTTATTCACATCAATAGGTTTAACTTTAATTGTACGATGTTTTGTGTTGTTATACGTATTAAATAAATCTTCTAAGGGATAACCTAACCACTTATAATTTCCAATGAGACTAAAATATTTATACAAGTTATTTTTAACAGTTTTAATTAGTCGTTCTACAATTGAAGCTTTTTTAGTAGAGAACGATGAGTAATGGTTAATGTTGTACTTCTTCATTAGCGTTTGAAATGTGTTGTTATAAAACTCTGTGCCCATATCTGTTTGTAAATTAACAGGATTTTTATTGCTGCTTAGTAGTATTCGTTCAAACGCTCGAGTTACTTCAGATTTATTTTTAGACTTTAACGGTTCTGCCCAGGCATACTTTGAGAAGCAGTCAATCACCACTAAAATGAAATTGTAACCTTTATTATACTTTCTTAGGTTTTGCATGTCCATTAGATCTGCTTGCCATAAATCATCGATCCCTTTGAGAATAACAGAACGTCGAAGAAAGTTTCTTCGTGCTGCTTTGTGTATTTCATTTACTATTTGTTGTTTTGCCATTATTGAGATTTTTAAGTAATTTATCTATATCTGCTTTGGTGTAAAACTTCTCTTCCAAATGAATCAAAACCTCAGGCTCCTTTGCTTTTAAAGTAGACTGAACAGTCTTTTGTGCATCTAATATGATTTGAGCACGCAATGAAGCAATCAGCTTATTAAATTGATTTATCGTATCAGCACTCATTTGATCTACATAATCCTTGTTCACAGCATCGTCTGCTTCTAATGGAGGTTTAATTCCTCTCAATCTAGATGACTTTAAATCAAAATCTCCATTTTCTGATTTTAACAACGCGTTATCATTGAAATTAATCAGTTCTGACAATCGCATTCTTTTATGAATTAAATGTCCAAATTTATCAATATTCATGTTTCAGGTGTACTATATGTAAAGGCTGATGATCAACTGAACAATAGTAAATTTTACACCTATTTATTTATAAGTTTACTTTCACGTAATTCTTCAATAATGGATATTATTTCATTATCTAATCCTGTGTTACCAGCATCTCGAGATGCTATTAATAACTTTAACCTTTCCACCAATTCATTAGGATCATCCCAATATACCAAATCTATGTTTTTTTTCCAGATTTTTGTTAATGGTAGTCCTTTTCCTTTTGAATGATTACCCTGAACAGTACTTTGCAGTTTAAAAAGAGGTTTAATAACTTGCAAATATTTTTGTCCCTTATTACTTTTTATTGGTTTACTTGGGTCATTATCACGACGATGTGCGTTTGTATCAAGTAACATTTTCTTATAATATTGCAAGTCATCTTCAGTAATCAGACTTAAATCAATATCTTTCTTAAGCAGTAGTTGTTTTAAACCAGGCGTATGTCTGTATTTATGACCGGCTACGATGATATAATGATCGTCGATTGTTATGTGAGCAGAACCTAACATCAATTTTCCGCGTTCTACTCTAACACCAAATGGAATGTCTGTTAATGCTTCTGAAGACACTGACCAGGATGATGTATCGCGACCTTCACTTTTTTCAACTGATTTATACGAAGATTCACTGCTGGTATCAGACTCATCTACATCACTACCAGTTGCGACTTTTTGCAAAGTTTCGTCTATAAACAGATCTTTAGATTCTTCATCTTCATTACTATGCAGCAAAGGAGTTTGCATACTGGCTGTAGCAATTTGGTTGAGAGGCTCTGTTACAGGTTTAAAAACTGTTTCCAAGGCTTGCTTACGCTCATTCTCAACATCTCGCATTTTTCGCACCTTCTTCTTTACAGCTGCTGCAGCATCAACAATTTGTCTCTTTAAAGATTTTTCCATAATTGATGAATAGATTGTAACCGGTTAAGCTCTGTTTGGAGAGTAATATTATTGCAACGATGACACCTTATTATATACTCGTGCTCTTAATCAAAAATTACAAAGGTGTCAAATTTATTTCTATAACATCCTTTATTTTTTGCACAATCTTTATTAATTACAACATAACTGAAGGGCTCACTCCATATTTTTGAACACATTTCTCGAAATTCAATCCATGTCATGTCAGTATTGACATGTTCTTCATAAACATGTCTCATATTTCTTTCATCTTGTTTAAAAAGTACGATTAGGTTTGCGTTGTCTCTTACTAACTGCTTAGGGATTTTACTATACGTCTGATTTAGATAAAAACAATCGATGAACTTGTGTCTCCCCATAGCAAAATAATCACGCAAACCACTTTGATTTTCACAAGCAACATCATCGAATATAATTACAGAATTCGGTTTTGCGGTCTGAACACTCAATACTTGCTCATTATCATGATATTTCTGAAATGAAATGCCTGGTACCCGTTGCAAGACTTTTTCTAAAAAAACGTACTTGGGTTGTTGTAAGGTTTTCGAATAAACATAAACATTTTGAAATCTTAAACCATTCTCGTGTATAAGAAGACCAATTAATAAATTAGTTTTTCCACAATTTGACGGTCCGCAAATGATGCACCGTACCGATTTAGGTAATAATTCTCCATGGCGAAAACCAGTCTCCTGAGAATGAACACAAAGTTTGTTTACATGTAACGATTGTGGTTGTTTTACAAATTTCATGACGACTGCTTGACACGGTTACATTAACAATGATTTAATTAATGTAATACATTCATATTTATAACTCATTATCGCTAACTTGAACAAACGTACAACAACCTCACTGACTGTGAAGTGGTGGTTAAATGTGAAACTTGTTAACTAAAGTAGTGATTTTGTGTTCAATTCGAGAATCTGCAGTACATGATCGAGGTAAGCCATCGGTAAGTAATAATAATGTGCTCAGCCCCTTTATCCGTAACTGTATTTTTTTCTCGCGTGGAATAGGCGCCAAACCAGTATTAACGCAAACGCAAATTCAAACGAAGTGAGACGTAGGAACGATAAGTAATAAAACGGAATTGTTGAACGGCGCCCACTCCGTCGGATATTATTGGGCATTCTACCACACCGTAAGTGACGGAGGCGAACGGAGTGAGCCGATGGAACGGAAGGTGGGGTAGAATGCCCAATAATATACTACTCAGGTGAACCCGCTGCAGATGAAACAAGCACTTTATGCTCTGTGAAATGTAGGTACTTATGTATAACATGCTGGTTTCATGTTGGTTTACTTTATAGGGATTCCGTTTACATATCCTCGAGCTAATAAATGTTTCAATTGAAATATTGCATTTAACGTTAAAAAAATAACGATGTCGTAATTAAAAATATATGTTTTTACTAGCGTATGGTTGGTCAGGACTTGTAGGCAGGATTTGTATTTTTTATTGGTTTCACATTCAAAGTAAAGTTTATGATGATGTTTTAAAATAAACTAATTAAAAATGGTGGCCAAACAAAGAAGTTTATCATCCCATTTCAGTAACACATTTTACTAAGCGAGTTTCTCCACAGTTCCTTTTAAGGCATGCGTTGTATTATAATTATAGCCCATGCCTTAACATCTTTCCTTTTTTAATTAACTATATTACATGACTAGATCTGTAGCACATAAAGGTACAGACAGGCTGTACAGATTTAGATGTTGAGCTTTATTAATTGCGGCCACAGACGCGCGTCGCTGCTCAGACTCCACAAGGAGACCTATTATACATTGAGGCTTTTTTTAAAGCCTGACTGAACGTCGTTTTGAGAAGAATTATACCTTTATTAGAGCTGAATAAAATCAATAGCGTCTTCCTCTCTGGCGTGGCTAATGAAAGCCGCTTGAATGCTTATTAGCTTGGCGTCGCTCAGTCCAAGGTTTAATGGGAAATCGGATTCTACGTCAGTGTCTGCCGTAGCGCACTCCAGATTAGTGCCAGTGATTAATACAAACTGCGGCCGTCATATCTCCGGTCTGTCATGGACAGATGAAAAATGCGTCCGCATCAAATATCAAAGGGTTGATCTGGCGACAGATGACTTTGTAGCTGGCTTTTGTTGTACAAGCGTTTGTTGTCGAACATTATAATATTGCTGTCATATTTCACTTTGATTGTTTAGAACTCCAAATATGTCGAGTATTTCTTTGACCGCGATTCTCTTGATTTTGAAAGCGTTGGTGGTCTCTGTGAATAATGTTTTTTAACAGAACTCTATATCGTTATCTTGATTAAGTCTTTTGTTATTTATGAGGAAAAGATATCCACTTTATCTTTATAACGATCCGTCCATAACAAAGTTTCTGCCATGGTAATTCATTTCATAGTTATGAATGATGACGGTTTCAACAGTTGTTGCTGCTCCAGAAATATGTCACTATCGATCGCAAATTGTACTAATTCAACGTTCAGTGACACAGCAATCACTCGAAAAACTTCTAAAAGAAAATTTATTTCTAATGTTATATTCATTTGCGAATTTATCGGTCTGGTAATTCTGTCCCGCATTGATTTGAATAATCTTTATTGAAAAAGAAGAGCTCTGTCTTCAAAGGTTAGCAATCGTTTTTAAGTAGGTACAGCTGCGCAAAAGAAAACGAGCATGTTTCTACTTAGATCAGTATCTGTCGAATCGAACGAGCGATCAGTTCATTGGTTCACAGTTTCAGTAATAATGTGAGTATTTTGTTACCGCGGTGAGCGTTATGAGAGATCTTATTAGGGTAGCGGTAGTGCATCCGGGTAGCTATACGGTTCACATAAATGGATTTTGTATTAGATGCAGTACTTGGCAATAGAAAGAACATGGCGCGAGGCGGAAATGTGGAGCGCCGGTTAAAAAATAAAATACACTTTGAACCTTATTGAAGAGCACCTTGTGTGTAAGTTCGGTAGGCCTTTCAATTGCTGTTTTAATCAATGAAACATAAAACATAAAGACCTGTAGACCCAAATTCAATATAGCTAGAGACAAATAATGGTTAAAGCTTCTACTAGCGTACTAGATAACTTTTATCTAAGGAATAAATATGACGGTTCGACAGCTTCTGTATTGTAAATATGTTCAACTGCCATTTTTATTTATCTTCTAAGTTATCTGTTGTCGGCGATTGCAATTTCTTCGTTATTAAATTATAAATATATAAATAAATGTTTATGTCTTATGCTATAATGAATGGTTAAAAACATGCAGATTTCTTTTTATGGCAACTTAATTGCTTTTCTGAAAGCTATAATGGGAATATTTAAAGCAATTAATTTTCTTTCCTTCCTGCTATAACGAATTTTTAAATAAAGGTTTTAAAACACAATTTGCGTGTAAAGCACTCGCAAATTGTGTTATAATTAAAAATATCAGAGGGATATTTAATTTAAAAACACGATCTTCATAAGTTAATCGATCGAGTAAGCCTCTGTAAATTACAGAGTAACAGAGTAAGTAATAAAGTATTAATAACGATGAAGCGAGACCGAATTTATTACTAATTGAATTACGGTAGCGTTTATGAATATCGTACTTTATATTAATTTTATTCAATCCTCGAATAAGTATGAAAATTACGTTGTAACTTTGTAATAATGGTGAACCTCTAATTTATTAACGTCCGCCGTGATTAGGTTCATTAACAGTTTAACAAACTTCTCTATCTTGAATTTATGAGTAATTGAGTATGTAGTAAAGCTAACTAGTCTTAGGCACGTGAAGAAATTTTACATATTCTATCCTCGAGCGTAATTTATTAATAAGAAAATGATTGTATGTATGGGGTTCTATGATGTGCTGTGGGAGATACGAACAGCTGCCATGTCACGATTGCAATTACTGATTTAAGAGTATTTCTTAAATTCATCATATTATATTGATAAAATTATATCAACACGATATTATCGCATTCTTAAAATATCCTGAGCTAAATGCAGACCCTCTTTAGGAGGAATCAGATTAGCCTGAAAGTCTCTGTAAGTTTAAAAGAAAGTCGGGACTTTGTTTTAGCCTTTCATAAACTGTGTACTGATTTCCAGGTCTTTTTCTAGAAAAAACTTAGGCACTAGGAAAAAAGTTCAAGAAAATAAACGCCACAGCGAAAATAAAATGTTTGTGTACTGAAAGAAGTTTTTGTACTACACCTACAATAAAGCTGCTATAAAACAATAATATTCCGAAGTTCGTGTCAAGAGCCGTCGCGCCATGAATCGCTCGATGAACCCTCCTATGTGAACTATAGCCTAGCTCTTATCTTATCAGCGCTATTTCCTTTCCCAGTATTTCCTTCTACGTTTAGCTTTCAAGTTATTGTTTATTGCGTTGGTAGAATGCCTTGAAAAATAATTAAGTTTCCTTAGTAACTATAGTTTGTTTATAGGAGATGTCTAGAGCGTTCTCGTGCAAAGGATTATCTTTATTTCTCAAGAAAGAAAATTTATAAAACTTGGGTACACTTAAGTGTACTTACAAATGATGAAGAACGTACTTATATTGCTACCTAATAACTGCCACTTGACTTCTTGCCTTTTTTATTGTTGCTTATCAAATAATCTAAGTGTTTTCAGATCTAAAAATAGACCTCTTATAAAGTGTTTCTCATCTAATTTGTGTGTAGGATCTTCTCGCACAAATGTTTGTTGTCGTCATCGTCTCCTTTAAGGAAAAGGGTGATTAACCTGGGTTGACGGCTGGGTGAGCAACCCGTGCGTCGCCCACGCGCTGCTGATCGTTTACTTATCAACTACCTACACGTGCCTATGATGTTGCTGAGACGCAATTAGTGCTGGGAACAATTAAGTGGTACTAAGCCTCCTTGCGAAGGATCACGTTCGACCATTGTATGTTAAATAGGTATGGAGCATTTTGTGTCTCATGTATAGAAGTGATAGGTAAACTAAAACCTGAAAAGTTTTACATCTACTAGGTAGTATAACACCTATTCTATACAATCGTACATGATTACAGAATATTTCATGGATGGAAATAAAAGACTTGCGGTACTATTCATTAAAGTTCCGTCCCCAAATGGTGCCGACCTGTCTGTCACAGGGCGGTATCTTTTGACTCATCATAGGTACATACTTGACATTTTCATCGTGTGTCATCTATAGCCGCCAAAACAACAATGAATATATAGGAAATATATTATTTTACAAAACTATAGGTGTTTTGTAATACATCCAATCTTTTTCAGTCTGATATTTTACAAAAACATTTAGGCGACGTTTTCAGTACCAAACGCGAAACTTAATACGTATCAGGGATGTAGAAATTGTACGAGTTCGGGAAGAAGAACTCACGCAGTGAGAATAATTGAGTATCACCTCATACTGTGCTCGTAGAATCGGGCCGCGAGTTTCAAATTTCCCGGATGACTTTCAAATTCGGTAGTTAACTGGCGGATTCTTACCGAGAATTCTGTGCGGCGTTACAGATAAGCGAAGCAAAAGCGTTCGGCGTGTTTCTAATACTTCGAGGAAGGTAAAATGTTATAACATTTAGGAAACAATCTTAATAAGCTTTGCACAAAGCTCTATAAGAGTTCGAAGAAAACACGAAGTAGGTAGTAAATAGATAAACTTGAAAGGTGTGCTGTTCTACTAAATTAATAAAAAATAATTTATATTTCAATTTGTTTTTAATTGTTTAATGTTCTGACATATAAATATTATTTATTATAATTTATAACTGTGATTGACAAGGCTGACATAATTAATTAATTTACTGTTTTAGAATAGAATTTTTGCATACCCATGTGATGGTTAAACATGGAGAACTCTGGTATTTAAAGAAAACATCAATGTATATTCCACCCATGTTTGCAAATAAATATATGATTTATGATTCTGTGCTATGTCTTAATCTACATTTTGAACATGTTTAATTGGCCTTCTGAACCAAAGTCACTAGTTAAAAACGTTCAAAATCTAATTATAATCTCATCTCGGCAACAGTGAATGTCAAAAAATGTAGATAAATTAGAAGATATTGCGATCGACCCCCTGTTATAATCAGATAATATTTTTTCTTCCACCAATTTCAACCGGCACCCAAATCCTTTAAACTGGAACACAGTAACGCTGCTTTACGGCTGAAAAAGGTATATTGGTAGTACTTCCCTGGACAAACTCCTTCACAAAGAGCTCTACCTCTACTACTACTATTAACAAAAGTGAATAACGAACGACAACGATCTCCTAAATGTAACATGTCTCACTAGTCAAAGTGAACGAAATTGCATCAAAGGATTCAACATACTATTCTGTCCATCCACGAAATACACCAAAAACGTTACTACATAGAAGACATAACTTTTCGAGCACCTGTATGTAGCAGTTTGTCACTTGTGTGACCACCTCTTTATCCGATAGCTCGAATAGCTCCAACGTTCGCCATTCAATGGGTGCCGGCAAAATGTTCAAGACCCCTGGCGGACTTTCGCATAGCTTCGCCGAATGGTCGGTGCATCGCTTTTTATTAACCACTCGTACTGCGCTTAATCCAATTAAAGTTCCGAGTTCGGCCGTCAGTACGACGTTCAGCTGTTTCATTAAAACTGTATTTCATAAGAGTGGATCTGCTTAATTATTCCGACTGTACATAGAACAGCTTTTCACAGAAAAAAACACATCATTGATTTGGCTAAATACTCTAAAAAATAATATATATCTTTAGTTAAATCCCCTGCCTCCGAGTCGTCAAGTTTCTAAGAATTTCATATTTCAAATAATTAAGCATAAACATGGTAAGAACTTTCGATTAATCCTTCATAATACGATATCAAAATACAGTAAGTAAGTACTTAATCCTAAACATGTTTAAAGGTTAAACTGTCTAAGTAATCCGATATTTAGTGTACTTATCTCCCCGCGATATATGAGTAGGTACACACTTGGAAATAGTTGGTAGAGCAACTTGAAAATTATCTAGTAGGTAACCACCAAACTAACAATTAAAATACAATGAATATGCGAATAATTTTAATTGGCTACGAGCTTGCTAACGTTGCAAAACTAACTAGAATTGTAATTGAAACAATATTTTGTTAAATAAGCAGGTATGAGCTAGCCAATGTTTTTACCATTGCACTATTAATATTTATTATGCAGCGGACAATGGGTGCATAAATTTATACATTTTCCAGGCGGTATGTTAAAGAAGTATCGTTCCCCTTGAAATAAGCCCCTGTATCCACTTACAGGAAAGCATGTACCTACGCAAGTAAAGCATAGTGGGATTGATTATTTATAAATTCGACCCATGCAGTGTCGGTCCCTCCGGGGAGAGTGACATAAACATCTGTTGTTTATTCATCGTGTCCTCCGAATATCGCTACACTCCTCCTTTCCCTTTACGTGTCTATTTTTGTTTGTAAAACGTGTCTTTCTAGAGCCTTTCGTACTTGGAGATAAAACAGAACGAAAGCAATCACTTGAGTTTAATACAAAAGTCCTTGTATACATACATGTTTAAACAGTACACAAAGCCTACAAAATCCTGAGTTCTGAGTAGGGCTTAGTAAATATTTTGAATTTTAATTAATAAATAGGATCTCATTTAGTCACTGTTATTTCTGCAGAACTCAGGAGACAAAATATGTATAACATTGGGTCTAGCAATCCTCGGAATAGCTCCGCAAACTTTGTATTTGCGAAACTATTTCCACCTCTTCGAACCTTTTGAGAACAACAGCTATGGCAGCTATTCGAATAAGGCAATGAGAACCGAACTGGCATTCCATTGCAGGTTGAGGAGAGGCAGGTAATCAAGTGTCATTGATCGCGATGAATGCTCGGCGCTCGCTGTATCCTCGTCGAGCTCAACCCTGCACCATGTACTATGGGTTGAGTATGTAACGTGTAGGTACATATGCTCACATGACTATGAGACATGTGACGTTCCGTACATCTATCGCACCCGTGGAGACATACATGGACTACTGTATGAACTTGCTGGTCTCTTTATAATACCCGGAGGTCCTTCAGTCTTAAAGCTTATGAATAATATGGTGGTGTTCTATCTTAGCGATAAGTACGTTTATTAAATAAGATAGTGCACTTCTTTTATCCCACATTCTTCTTCGGAAGTGGAAAATGAAATATTGAAAAATTGATAAGATGAGTCTGTAGTCTACTCTCAAATCCAGGTCAAGTAGTTTGAAACTTGAAAGCAAAATGTCCAAAAAAGACTACAACAGGCCTCCATCATTACGGCTTAGTAGTTATCACTTCAGTAGAAAGCAGTAACCTAATTGTTGGGAAAATATACGCGAGTTAAGCAACTTTGTTAAGCTAAAATAAACCAGTTTGTTATTATTAATTAACTGTTCCTTCCTGATTAAAGTTTCCGGTACAAGGGTAAATATACACGTCAACTCACTTAGTAAACACAACTCGAGTTTGGCAAAATTCGAAACTCATACCGACGTGAAATTCTATATTGTTTACTTTGAGGATTACTTTTCTTTTCTGTTTGATTTGAGTGACCGATTATTTTCATTGTATTGTAAAATAAAAATAGCGACTAGGTTGGGGCTTGGAGCCTGAGGAGTTATACCTAACTGTGAGTTTAGATACAATAAATAATAAATATAAATAATAAATAAATATCTTGGGACAACTCACACACGGCTATCTGATCCCAAGCTAAGCAGAGCTTGTGTTATGGTAACCAGACAACTGATATACATACTTATATAATTTACTAGCTGTTGCCCGCGACTTCGTTCGCGTGGCTTATTTCACCCTCTAGGATACGTCTCGGGTTACCGCTCCCGTGTGTCATAGCGAGATGTAAAATACCCTATAACACTTACATATAACGTATTTTCTATGGGTAAAATATTTTTTAAAATCGATTCAGTAGATCCAGAGATTACCCCCTTGTGCCCCGCGGTATCACCCGCGTTACGTTAGGATTTTGGTTACTTTTCCGTTCCCGTGGCTCAAAGCGCGATGTTATGTAGCCTATAATCTGTTATTCTGAGGCAACTTTTTTTTTTTTTTTTTATATACGGGAAATCATCAAATAACTTCCCCCGCCCTGGGCGGGGCGGGAGGGAGTGTCAGACTTTTACTGACTAAAACCCGTCTATGTTCCTTCATGTGCCCTTTGCGTTCCGGGGGCGCGGTATCTCTTTCGAACAACCCGCAGCCCCGGCAGGCATCGGCCCTCAGTGGCCCCATCCAATTTGCTGACATCTCTTTGAGGCGCGCGTGGAACACGGACGCGCCGTCGACACGGTCTGTCGCTAGTGAACGTACGGACGGTGAGCTACCCATTGCTCACCGTCCACAGACCCGCGTCTACGGTGGCCGGGAGTCGTCACGTGGCTCCCGACGCCCGGATCGTCTACCGCGGCGGCCGCTGGGACGGGGGACCCTCCTTTCCCTCTCCCGTCCCGCCGCCTCCTTCTCTAGCATTACAGCTTCGCAGAAGGAGGCGACTGCTTCCCATTCCCCCTCGCTCCGGACCATGGCCTGGACCAGTGCCGGACGCGAGAGGGCGCCGAAGCCGATAGCCGCCTCGAGGACTCGGCGGTGCTCAGCCCAAGCAGGGCACACCGCCAGAGTATGCTCCACCGTGTCCTCGGGGCGATCCTCGCAATGGTGACACCCGGGCGTTTCCTCCCGCCCGATGAGGTGCAGGAACCTCCCGAAATTTCCGTGTGCGGTGAGGACCTGCGTCAGGCGGTAGGTGAGGGCGCTCTAGCCACTCCTCAAAGAGGGGACTTACCGCCTCAATCGAGGCGTGCCCTATTCTGAGGAGAGCTACTGAGGTAAAGGCTACGGAATGTCACGCAGAGTCATTATTTTGCTGCGAAGTTATTTTAAAACTGTGATATCTCCTAAGATATTTATTGAAATTAAATGATGTAAAGGGCAATTTTGTTCAAAATTAAACACTTGTGATGAATAACGTATTTATGTTGATAAGGATTAATACTATGTTTATAAAAATACCTTCGCAAATAATGCATTATTTTAAAACAAATTGTCTGCCCATAAAAATGGCTATACTGAGTCAACCTTTAAAGTTAGGCATGTACTACCGCGGACTTTTTTTTAGAATATTTTAAGAGGAACAATTCTCTGATACATTATTTTTGGGTAACTTTAACCGTTTACGCAGCGCACGCAACAAAAGCCCTAAAAAAGAATATTTTTTCCCCGTTTTTGCCACATTTTTCATTGATGCTCCGCTTCAATTGGTCGTAGCGTGATGTTATATAGCCTATAGCACTCACGAATAATGCAGCTTTCTAACAGTGAAACAATTTTTAAAATTGGTTCATTACTTCCAGAGATTACCCCCTACATACAAACTTACAAACAAATGTTACCTCTTTATAATATTAGTATAGATAAATACATACATTTTATAGATAAATCACACCCAGACACAGAACAAACAATCATGCTCATCACACAAAGTTTGTCCTGGATGGGAATCGAACCCACGACCTCCGGCTTAGCAGTCAGGGCCACTAACCACTAGACTCGGACTAGACCAACAGGCCCGTCAGATACAATATATACGTATAGTGCAGTTCTGTGTTCACAGCAGAGGTAAGCACCGCCTCTAGGCTCCCTGTGATGCATTAATTTGCTACAGCTACAGTATAAACAGAATTACTATACCACATTCGCTACTAAAATATTCTACATTTGTATGTGCTAGAACAGTTTGTGGGTGCCCGAATTGGGGAAAGAGCTCACAAAATAGACTAGCGATGAGGTCAATACTACAAAAGTAGAAATAGCGAGAGGAAACTAGTTTAAAAACTCCCAAACGTATCAAATTCAACCTGAAACCTTGCCAAACAAGGTGCTAAAATGAAAATGGATCATAAAATTATTCACGAAAATAAAAACACGAGATGAAAAAGCCATAAAACAAAGCCTAGCGTTGACATATTGCAGAACACGCTTACATTGTTAAGTCAAAATAAAAAGATATAAACATGAATAAAAGCGCAAAGATAAGGAACGTTATTTATTTTGTGAAACAATTTGGAGCACCGTCAGACTCGCTGTAAACACCGAGCCACCATTTGAACAGTTAAATTCCGAACTCGTATTTATTATGTTCAAGTATTTTAATTTGAAATTTAAATATTTCTGGAGAACTCATACAGCTTGATGCCTGGAACTTTAATTAAGTACAAAAATACATGTCGTTTTATGAAGTTCATTAAAAATTATATAAACCCAGTGTTTTGTTACTTTTATAACATTCTTTTACATTACCAGTGTATTGTATCCCCATTCATGTATAAGCTTGTTGTAATTGTACACAGTGGTGATAAAACCTGTTTCAAGTTCGTTTCTTTGATTGGTCAATCAGATAGTTGATTCAAAGAAATGCTTCCGCAAAGTTGTGGACGACCTTCGTCACGGCGTCGTGAACATCTGCTAATATAAACACATCAATGACTCATTTATGCTGTCTCAGGTGCGTTCCGAATACCAAATACCGAATACATTACTCGAAATGCGTGTCCGAATTGTAGAGACAATCGGAAACTGGGTCATCGTGCAATTGGAACGTTAATAGAATTCACTAGATTAGGTTTGACAGGTAAGCCACAAGCGTTTGGTGGTGTGTCGGTAAATTGACTACACTTAGGAAACCTGAAGGTGGTAACCGGATTATCTAGCTGCCAGCTCATGCATGTTAACACTTTTATGGATCACATAAGCTCTACTAACTCTAGGATTTGCCTTATCACTTTTCCAAAGTGCTTGCACGAAATGAAAGCTTTTGAAGCTTAAAGTTTAAACATTTTCCTAAAGATACTAGAAACATGTTTATTGGTACTGACTCCTCAGAAATCCAGTTGATTGTTTTTCAGCAGCCGGCGATCCCCTTCAATAAGCGAGGAGGGGAACCGACCTTACTTCAGTGCAGACTTCCAAAGATTAGTATTCTCGCCTCGTACGCCACACGCAACTGGCGTCAACTACTGAATGAAATGCGACTCTGCTACGTTTCTTATTTACAATCTTTAAATGGGCTTCAGCCAAGCCAATATAGCTCTTTGTGCCTTTCAATAAAGTGGTTTTGAAGTGTAAATGTGTTGTCAGCTGATGAGATCAGCGTCGTCATTCACAACATTCACGCACTATATGTTATGTGTGCAGCTCAGTGGGTTATAAGGTCGAGTTATATAAACGTAACGAATTTTGTAAATACACGCGAGAGTTACTAACAAGTACCTACGAGTACGTTCATTACGGCTGGTGAAACGTAGCGTAATTTCTTTCAATTTGTACGCGATGCTAATTGTTTTACCGGAGGCAATCGTTGAGCGTTTCTCCTTTGTATGTGAGTCCTGTTTCTAATAACTTTTGCAAAAATACATGTAGGTATTCTAATGTTTCTTTACGTTAATGATAATTATTATTTATCATCCTTTACATCTTTACCTGAACGTATGAAAACCTATATTTATAGACGCCGAATGTATGTAATTCGAAAAGTTAGAATTTGAAGGCAATTCACAATTTTTTTTTTTTTTTTTTTTTTTTTTTTATTGGGACAAGCCCGCCACACTGTTCCCAAACCACTGCAACTCCTGTAAGCCAGAATCAACAGTGGCGACCACAAGAAAAGCGCCGAGACAATGAAGCTCGACGAGTCCCAGAGAAACGATTTAACTGTCTTGGATCCCGCAACGAAATTAATCAGAAAAGATTAGCGGAGGAGTAGGAAAAATATAATTTCCACTTCCCTCCAAACAAGCAGGAGACAGAACAGAATTAGGCCAATAGGCACAAAGGGATTATTTACAACTGGGAGAAGCCCAGATTGCCAAGCACCACGGATTGCAATTATCATTAACTTTAATGGGTCCTAATGTGAACTGTTACATTTGATTCCAGTAATAGGTATGGCAAAAACGCTTGAACGCACGGAAATTAGTTCTAGTTTCTACAAGGTCCGCATAATAAACAACACCGGATGTAACCTGTACACTATCTAACATAATATTTCGCTCATTCTGCCAAAGAATACACTCCCATAAGATGTGATGAGCAGATTGTTCATATTCACAGTCAGATGTAGAACATTGACACAAAGGAGAGGCAACAAGCTTAAAAGAGAATAATTTACTCTTAAAGTTGCCATGACCTGTGAGAAATTGGGCAACACAGTGGTCCACCTCCAGCCATGTTCTGGCCAGCCGTTCGCGAACTGAAGGAAAGAACTGATGGAGGTGCCGGCCCTTGATGGAATTATCCCACCTACATTGCCATTCAGATAAAAGTTCGTCCCAGACATCAGTCTGCGGTTTAAGTAATCTAGAGATCTTAGCACGGTCACGTTGAGTTAGAAAGTTTGCGTCCATGGTCTCTCGCGCGGAATAGTACATTGCAGCACGTCGCTGCACCTCGAGATCGACTGGAAGTACACCTGCAAGTACTGGTAGTGCTTCAGTACTAACGGTCCTATACGCTTTGCATAAAAATATTAAAGCTAACCGTTGGCTTTGAAGCAATTTACGTCGTACCGCCCCTATGGTGGCCCTATCGGCCCAAACAGGTGCACCGTAGCACATACAACCTAGGTAGGTAGCTGCATAAATAGTTTTCAGAGTTAAGAAAGACAGACCCCAAGTAGCTTTAGATATTCTCGTTAGGGCATAAAAATTCTTTTTAGCTTTTTCTCCGACTGTGTTAATGTGGTCAATAAAAGAAAAGTTCTTTTCTAAGACCATACCAAGGTAGCATACGGATTGTTTTCGTTTAACGGGAACGTTATTAAATTTAATACTAGGCCATGATTTAAGATCACCTTTTAACATAAGTTGATACGTTTTTTGCGGTGCAAAGGTTAAACGGTTCCGATCGCCCCACTGAGATATTAAACGTAGGCATGTGTCAGCTAAATTCTCAAGTCCAGCCCGAGTACTCGACTGAATGAGCAGAAGGCCGTCGTCCGCGTAACCGGTTAAAGAACAGCCGCATGGTAGCGGAATCGCAAGAAAATCGTCAAAACCTAAATTCCATAGATAAGGACCGAGAACCGAACCTTGAGGACATCCCATGGTTAATGACTTCGATGCGGAATAGTGTCCAAGTTTGAGCTTCGCGGAGCCATTGAGAAAGTAAGAGGAAACAAGAGAATAGATGTTTTTATAGCAACCACGGGTTTTTATTTTAAGTAGTAGCATAGGCCACCATGCGTTATCAAAAGCCCCAGAAATATCGAGGAAGATCCCAAGTACATATTTATGTTCGGATGAGGTTACAGTTTCCTTCCTTTATTCGTATAAAGCCACGTCGCCAAATTTCAGGAAAAACGCCGTCCGCAATGCATCGGTTATACACTGTTAAAATTGCGTCACTCGCGGTTTTACACGCCTCTATAATCATTTTATTAGATATTTTATCTTCACCCGATGACTTATTGAGTGGTAGCCTCTTCACCACATTTAAGAACTCGTCAGTGGATGGTAAATCTGACGCTGGTGATTCAGGTGGCACAGCAGCCCACGCCCTGATCTGCTGGTGGTAATCGCTGTCGTTTACCGCTGAATCATCGGGTATAAGAGTATTGAGAAGTACTTCCGTTGTTTCTTCGATACCGGTAGTATGTTTATTATTTACTTTTATGTTTTCGATATATGCTAGATCGACCAATCTATTAGCCTTAAACTCGTGATACAAGGGAGACCATGGACCTTCTTTATCTAATTTTTCTACAATTTTGCGCATTAAATTGCCCTTAGATTTTTCGACTGCTGCTCTGTAGCGCGATCTGGCAACTCTAAGCGTATTTGAAGCAAGAGCAAGCAGGTCTCCGGTAACCTTACGCTTTTTAAGCTTATTAAACTGCCTACGCGCTCTGCGGTAACTTTTACGCTGTTCAACTAGGTATTCACTCCACCAATCACATCTACGAATATTGGTCATAGATGCGCGACCAATGGCGATGTCAGCACAGTATATGAAAGTTTCTGACATAATCTCAGCACTTTCTTCAGCTGACAGCCCGTCGTGAGTGAAGTCTTTGGCGTGACAAGCAAAAAGCGAGCTAAAAAATTCCCAGTTCGCGCCTTTACATTTATATCTAAAACTACCCGTAACATGGGACGAACCTTGAGTAAACATAGGAACAAATTCGTACACGATCAGGCGATGATCACTACAAGATGCGTCCGGTAGGACACGCCACTTAACTAAGCGAACGTCTACACTAGAAAGTGTGACGTCAATACTAGATTCGCCCATTTGGCTGCAAAAAGTAGGTGGTGCGTCAGGGGTGTTATGAATTGAAAGGTTCATTTCGGCAATGAAATCTTCAACAGCGCGTCGCCGTTCGGAATCCGTCCACCGAACCTTGCCATACCACAGGGACGATGACGCGTTTACGTCCGCGCCAACGATAACTTTGCAGCCCGCGAGCGACCGCAAGACGTGACGGAGGTTGTGTATATGAGGACCAACAGGGTCAGAATATTGAAAGTAACAGCTCACAACGTAAACTTTATAGGAAGCCGATGAGACCTCCGCAACGGCACAGTGAGGTGTCATGAGGTTACGCAAAGAAGTTACAGTAAAGTTAGCAGAACGTGCTACGTAAATACCGGCTCGTGCTTTGCAATCCAGCTGTACTACCTTGTGACGTAAGCGCGCGTTTTGATATTGCTCTTGAACAAGAACTATGTCTAAATTGTACTCGATGATTAATCTATCTAACTCGGAAGTCGCCACTCTATCGTTGTGAAGATTTAATTGTCATATTTTTAAACTATCCATCTTATTAGTAATTAGTGTTCAGGATTAGTTGCTCAAGTTTCAGCTTATAGGTGGAACAGTCTTCAGACCCGCAACGATGGCCAAACGGTTTTTTAAAACGCTTACACGCCACGCAAGTCGGCGTGTAATCTACATTGTCCTTATGGGGGCAATCGTTCGATTCATGTGCCTCCGAACAGTTAGCACAGGCAGGTTTTTTGTTAGTGCAGTGTTTTTTAACATGACCGAACTGTTGACAAAACAAGCACCGAACTACCTCTAGATCATCAATAAAACGGCACGTGGCCCAATCAATGAACAGTTTATCTTTAGTAGATACTAGGTGTTTACGTACCTCAGAATCCATTTCAATTCCTATCCATTTCCGACCATTGTCAGTAGAACGCCTGCGAATGATTTTAGTGGATTTTAAAAACTCATCCTCTTTGATGGCTAATTCGTCTTTAATATTTTGCCGGTATAATGCGAGCATAAATGCGCTCTCTTCCATTGAAGATGGGATGTCTTTAACTAATATGCGGGGCCTACGGCCTTTAGGTTTCTCTAAACGTAAACCAGCGGATTTAATAGCATCGACAGATTCAAGTTTTTTTAATTGCGTTTCGTTAGCGACACGCAGTACAACGCCAGACTTTGCGGTTTTTTTAACGCCTACAATTTGAAAACCGTCATCACTCGGTTTAATCGCCTTCATAAGGGCTTGTTTAGTTGCGGATGACGACGCATAATCAGCTGAGCGCTCGGCGGTGGGGTACGCGACGACACACGGCAGCGGAGCGCGCGACTCCATCGGTGGAGCCACCTTAGGCAAGCGAAGTTTTAATGAATCCGCATAAGATATTTTTTTGGGTTCATTATTCGTACTCGTAGTAATGACACCGGGATTTAATTTGATTTTATCCAATTCTCGTTCCGTATTGGCTAACTTAGTTTCATTGCACGAAGATTTTAGCGCTAGCATAGAAACAATGGCCGTAACTCGCTGAGTCATGTCCATGATCGCAGATTTATTTGCAACGTTAATGCGGGACCCTTGGTCGTTGACGAGGTCGTTAATCTTTGACAAGTACGAAGATGCCTCGGAAACTAAGTCACAATAGTCGGTACTATTATTATTTATTGAGATGCTTGCATTACTAATGTTTAATATTGGCGAGGACTTTTCAAAGGATTCGGATGTTTGAAACCGTTTGGATCTATCCTCGGGCGACACGTAAGTCGGAGACATGTCGCTGAACAAACGTTTAGTGTTACTATTAGCGGAGGTCGGCGCGGGCGGCGACCTGGGTGTCTTGGTATTTCTCCGAAAAATTTGCCCTCCACGGTCTGGAGGGTCATCATTATTAGAAATCATTTTTAAGCGACAACAAACTTATTAAAGTGAAGAAAAAACACAGTAAAAAAACACGACGATTATTTTTCGCGATACCCTCACACTAAAGAAAATAAATGTACTCACCGATAGCTGCCGAAATTAACTAATTACCAGTAATTATGGGATTAAACACGTATAAAAACTTACGATACCAGCACTTAGCACAATAACACACAACTAGAAACAACTCACGAGCCGGGAATCAAACACAGAACACAACAAACGTAATTATAATTAGCAGCGAAATAGATCGCAAGTGCACCGTGCGCGCGCGCGGAGGGAAGTGTTCACAAATGATTGTTAAAACATATGACCCCACCCATGGGCCATGGAACACATGGATTATATTCACGCTACAAGGTAACAAGGTGTCATCCGCACCCGCACATAACGAAGACTGTAATCAGTGGAACCTTCACCAAGGTTGTGTAAAAAGCGGAAGAACTTCAACCTTCGCCTGTGCAGCACTGTGTAACGAGGTACATCGTGCAAGTTATGTTACTCCAAACTACAGTAATATGGACTTGTCGAGTATAATGATCAACTTGTAGAATTACGGAGACTTAACTATCTTCAAGATTCTAAATTTAAATTACGTGTAGTGGTAGGAAAATATGTACTTTTAATAGTAGATATGTATTTTCGTTCATCATTAATTCTCACATAGTACGTAGGTACTTACTATGGAGATAAAACGTAGGTACTATACATATTTTGATACATACATTTACCTTTATGGAGCTAAGAAATGATTACAGTATATTAATTTTAAAAGCCATCCTGTCACTTTTTTAGGCTAATCACTTTAAATTTAAATATCCTTCTATAAGTAATATCTGAGCTAATGGAAATTAATAATGTATTTATGTTAAAGCGTGGGTGTGAAAGACCTCACAATAACCGGGACATTAACTGTAGGCTATGAACCTTCTCTGACGCAGTTCAACCTTCATCTCCGCCAAGAATTTTCCTGTTTCGGATTTATCTTGCTTTACTTTATTTAAATCAATGCTCCGATAATAAGAAGCCTCCCCGTTTGGATC
The DNA here is from genome assembly GCA_932526535.1 of Caradrina clavipalpis. NCBI lineage: Eukaryota > Metazoa > Arthropoda > Insecta > Lepidoptera > Noctuidae > Caradrina > Caradrina clavipalpis. The sequence goes on from OW052096.1 coordinate 4,128,035, forward strand.
ATCTCCAAATAGCTCGGCCTTGTAACACAACCGGTCGAGGTCGCTATTGTGTCCAGATCTCCAAAACATTGTGCTCGACTATCTTATGGGGTCCCCGCTTCCATTCTAACGTATGGGGAACATAATAAGCGTGAAGAAGACAGCGATGAAAACGCCTTTAAAGTAGAGAGACTCAATAGATTCGGTCTCCTTTATGTGAGCTCGCCAACACATATTGTGCCAGATATTTCAGAAATACGTGTAAAAGCGAGATTAATTTCATTGCACGGGTTTGTAGGTACTAATGTAAGCATTTGGACAATAAACACTGGTTTTTGGATGATAATAACATTTATCGTTTACCGTATTTTGAACAATATTTAATTGTAATACGAATTTCTACTTTGAATAATGTACAAGCCTTTTTAAGTTCATTCAATCGAATAATAATTTGTTTATGTGTTCTGGCTGTAATTGTACGTACGTACAATATTCCCGATAATGATCGTTGTAATTATTTTCAGTTAAACACGGCGTGATAAATGAGAATCGTAAAGCTAACAACAATACCCTTCAATTACTTATGCTCCAGAACAAGGGTAATGTTGCCTGCTATGCTGAATCACTAGCTCGTTTGGGGCATGCATTCGTTATCATACATAAGAAGAACATAAATAATTAATGGTCCTCCGATACGAGCCAACTTTGATAATTGGGAACAGTTGTATTCGACGGCCCTTTGATTCTTTCTATACGTATTGTTAAGGAGAAAATGGGGAAAACAAGGCGCGACCTTGCGGCGCCGACTCGCCTGTTTATTTATGTTACGGTTGGAATTAAGGAATATGTAGGAAAGGCCATTACTTTAACATGTGATGCTTGAATTACAAGTTTTTACTTTCGGTTCAATGACATTTATTTTTGCAAGAAAGAACATTATTTGCAGTTCACTTCTTATGAGAAAAGTTAGTACAAATGAAAGCATACGAACATAATGTAGCGTGCATTAGGTATAAATTTGTAAGTATAATATGATAGCTTTTCTTGTTCTAAAGTCTAATCTATTACAATAAAGCAAACTTCATCCGCGTCAAAGTTGATATATCCCAAGGGAACACAAAAACGGGATTAAAATTATCCTACAGTTAAGCTAGATCAATATCTATACGCGTGTTAAATTTCTGCTAACTCTATTCAGCTGTAAAAGCGTGAAAGAGTAACAAACATCTATCTATCCTCACAAACTTTCGCGTTTATATTAGTAGTAGGATTAATTAATGAAGTAGGTATGAGTATTAAGGATTCATGATTTTGTTTGACATACAAATCTAGACGTTTTTAAATAAACATAGACCGGGACTATTAATTATGTTATTAGGTAGGTTGTCGTATAATTTCGCCCACATATATAATTATGCTTTTCGTGCCATAGTTGGCTCTGTATCAGTTGTAAAGTGGCGGCTTCTAGTGTCACGTTTTATTTTTTTAATAGGTAATTGTGTATGGAAAAGGCAACTATGTATAGGCTTATGTCACACAATGGTGATGGGTGTGGTCTTTTAACAAAATCCTGGACCTACGAACATCAATTCTTACAATAAGTAGCTAGTCTTGATAAATAAGAACCCTCTTTCCAAAAGTGGAGGTTAACGAGCATTCTATAGGATAGTGGTGAAAAAATCATTGTCTAAAATGAATAGTGATGATAACTTGATGAAGAATATGAGAACCTATTACTGTTAGGTATGGTGACATTTTGAATAAGTAGATATCGTTGCAATTGATACTGTCGATAAAACTGCTAGCATTATTAGTGTTACAGACAAATTGACTACATTGTTAAAGCCTCAAACATTTTTTATCTATATAGGTACATAGTTCAGTGGAATTGGCAATTAATTTAAAAGTGAATGGCATGCTGAATACGTTTTAGCATATTAAAAATCAAATCAACAGTTTCAACAAAAAATAAAATTGTCCAACGTTATATTTACCTACCTACTTGCAAAATTTTACACAAAGTTCCCGCTCCATCTGATAACAAGATGAATTTCCAGGAACTGGTGCAATATTCAACCTTACTTCAATGGAAGCTTCTGTAAGTTTATAATCTCAAAATCAGAACCCTGTCCTGGTTTTGAAAAGAGCGTCGCAGCAAAGCTTTCAGACTTTATCTAGATAGGTACGTTTTGAGTTAGCTACATGACGGCTTCACTGTCGCTTTCATGCAGCATTCGACGAGATACTCTTGAGCTTGTACGTACTCTACGTTCCTAGGCTGTGGTGCGGTACACCTGGTCGGTGTTCCCAGTCTGTGGTGCAGTGTACCCGAGCGCCGCCTACCTAAGTATATCACGTCTAGTTAGATTACACTGATCAGGGAAGCTAACGCTGGGTTATTTATTGGTTAGCACCACACCGCAGCGCACCTGCGATCCGCGTGGGAAATTCTGATAGAAAATGTTTTACTTTTCTGCCTGGCGCTTGTGATTAAGGTATATTTTAGTGAGCTGGATTTGTGGCTAGTTATGTGCCGTAAATTGATAAATATTTCTGTATTGGTGGTACGTAATATGTTTCGCATAGTCACTCAATTATATAAAGCATTCCTACTAATATTGTTTGTGAGGATGGATGGATGTTTGTTCCCTTTCACGCTTAAACAGCTGAAATAATCTAGATGAAATGTTGTACTGAGATAGATTGTAGTGTGGAATAACACATAGGATACTTTTTAACCCGCATTATTCTATTATTCTCGTGGGATAATATATCCAATTTGACGCGGAGGAAGTCGCGGGCAAATGCTAGTTATTTGAAGCTACAATCTTTGGAAAAACACCACAGGAAAACTCATAAAATATAATACCAATTGCCACATAGCAGTAACCATACAATATCTGGGAAATATTGCACAACACGGATAATAACAAGTTATTTCTCGATCACTTTTCCTTACCGTTTTGAGTTCCCATAATAATACAATTGCAATATCTTGGAATAATATTTCCGGGATACTGCATCAACACCTCTCTATCACAAAGTGAATTAGGTACTACGGTACTTATTGGTTAGAAATACATATATTCGTGCCATCTTTTTGATAGAGGTTCATGTTAACGGTGAACTTCGGTAAATAAATACATACATACATACATACATACAAACACGTCTGTATTCCCCGAAGGGTTAGGCAGAGGTGTACCAATGTACACCCACAGTTCGCTGGTATGTTTTTATGTCCCATGTAATAGGGGGCGAGCCTATTGCCATTAACCGGGCACAAATCTAAACTCCGAGCTGCTACTAAGAATTTAATAGAAAAACCCAATAACACTCGCTCGATCTGGGACCTCTAGCGTAGCAATCGCGCGTAGGACCACTAGGCCAACGAGGCAGTGAAAAGTCACGTCAGTTTGATAGAGGTTCATGTTAAATATCTAAAAATAATTTGTATTTTACAATAGCGATAAACTTTACAACTGAAACCCTATATTTATAAAAGATGAAACCTATAAAACTCCGCAGTACGTGTTCTGAGACTCCAATTGTGAATGAAGGCCGCAGAAAGATTTGTTTCAAACTATATTCAAAAACTTTCCGGGTTTTCTCTGAAATTTTGCATGTAAGCCGAAATCCACCGACGTTCCCACAAAGTATTCAGAGTTTTTTGTACGGAAAACTAGTTCCTATTCCTGTACAGACATACAACACTAGTTTGAGAGATAACATTGTATTATATGTGTCGTATACGACTGCCATCTTTGTAAATAATAATATTAATTCATTTATTTCAGTCTAATAATGTCCAAAGTTGTTAGTAACAAATATCTTAAAACTATATTAGTCAGTACTAAAATCAAAACGAATAAGGATAAGTGTAAAATATAGGCTTCAAATGACTTAAACGATGGATATACTTGTTAGACAACCTGAAATATAACCTACAGTCTAAAACTGAATTCTAATTACTCTGTAAAATTTAAAGCACAGTAAATAGACAAAAAACGAGGCCATTTTACAAAGCTAAAAACATTTTACGTCAATTAGTTAAATGAGCTCTTATGAATTTCAATTCATTTTCACTTCGCATAAAATGATTTCACACACAAGTAAACAAATTGGATTCTATCAGGCGCACCGTAAAGAAATATAATAAAACAATAAAACCAATGCGAGACTGTGTACTGAATATCTACTAGCAATTTTTTACAAAGCCAGTACCTAGAGCTAAGAAATTGAATATTCTTTGAAAACAAAGATGTTTTAAACGACTCGGTTTTATCTCTTTGTAGCTAGACTAGACTTTGCAAATGAGGACTATAACAGTTTTTGTATCATATTTCTCCGAGCTATTGCTTTCAGGCTTTGGTAAGCACTCAAGTGTCTTCAGTTAGTGAAATTACGTTACTTAGTTTGTATCTTATCTCCATTAAGTTACATTACATTTTTCTTTAACGTACAAGAAAAATGGTTATGTATAAATTCCTGTTAATTCTAATACATGATATTATGCTATGTTCATAAGGGCTGACCACACTGGGCAGATACTACAGAGTATTTGTATAGATGGGTCGAAACTAACGCCGGCAAAAGACTAATGCAGTATCTGACCGCTCCGGTGTGATTGCGTCTGAGTCCAATTCCACATACTGTCATTCTCAGGTATTGAACGCATTACAAGTCTCTGTGTTTACGCGTACGTGTTTACAAACCCAATCAGGTCTAAGCTTTTCATAGAGGGTAGATTAATTAATTAATGCAGATTACACAATAACACAGCTTACCTACACTATCTACACATCATATTACGGTGCCACAACATTCTATAGACGGTAATGAATCAAATCATCGCTGTATTGTAGGGTAATCAATCTCCGTACATAAGGGCATCAGGACAATAAGAGAGCGACCTAATTAGCGGATGAATAATGATGCAAGTAATGTGTGCTACTAGCGAAAGTGCTTAATTATGGAGAAGATTATAAGCCCTTTATCGTATCTGTCTGAGTTATAGGGATCGGATATTCGGATAATAATATACCAAAAGTTTTCTCGTTAGGAAAGTATGGATACGATTTGTATAAATAATTGTTTCGGGTAAAAAAAAAGTCCCACATTAGGTGAATATGCATAAGAATTGTCTAATCCCTGGTTATAATTAGGTAGGAAGGCAGATTTATGAACTGGAATTACACTAATCAAACAGATTAGCTGACCCGTGTGGTGTCTGTTCTGTTAAACTTCTTTTATTTTTTTTGTGTAAACAATAATGAATACATTGCAAACACGTAGGATACATGCAACACTGGTGAACTATGTTCACGGCGAATTCGAAAGTTCTACAAAACGTGGAGATTTTTAGTATTAAACTGTTTAGATAGTAAAATGCAATTGCCATTGTTTTACGCAGTAATAGCGGGTGCATGCATTCTAATTTTCCTAACAAGAAAGTCAATCCGTTGCCATGGATTTTCAGCACAATATATGGATTACGTTTTGTGCGAACGTCCGTAAAACATTCAACGATAACATGAAACTTGTTATTGACAGATCCACTAAATTCTTATGTTTGTCATGCAATAAAGATCCGTAATACCTGTCAAATTAAAGTTGATACTCCTCTGTGGAAGGGAAAATACGGAAAAGCTCGCGTGTCCTATTCCGAGCGTTTATTTTGTTCCGAATCTTGTTTTCTAATGAAAGTAAACACAGAAACAAAACCGTTTGTTTAATTAAAGGAAATTCTTTGTCCTGTTCCATGTTTGTAAAGCCCTTAGAATTGCGATATCTGTAATTTGTTTCACTAATGTGCAGGACAATTTCTTGTTAGACTACATAATGGAATTCTTGGACTACAATCATTGCCGATCCTCATAAGTTAGAGGTTCTTCCGTGCTAACCTTTTATATTATACCTACAATTAATTATTGCATGTAATAATAAAGTGGGTGCCTATCAGTGTATGTCCGTATGTTGTAACAACGATCTAAGTCTAACGCAGTAGAACATAACAACAATGCATCGGATTATACATAATTAATGCATATTTATTAGTGCATTGAAATTAGAATAATTCCGCTCATTGGCTCCATTAAACCGAGACGACATTCCACGAACAACATTCTACCTGTCGAGTTAAACGCCCAACATTCTTAAATTGGGCATGCAACATTCAATTTCCACATTTTCCCCTCCATGAGGCAAAGGAAATTCCATCAACGACCTGGTACAAACAAGGTTGTATTTAATGAGGCAGTTGACAAAAATTACCATAGAAACAAAAGCGTTATCTGTGTCTGTTTGTACGAGTGAGCAATCTGACGATCGTCGGTCATTAAGATTTACGAGGTACTTGCTATCACTGACGTCTATACAAAAGGGATAAAGATAAGGGACGAAATAAAGCTTTTATGGAAATCCTTTCCGACAATCCAGACGATATAAACACTGGTTGTTCATTAAATATTTAGGCTTTATTACGTACAGGAGTCGGACCGTGAATGAAGAAGGCCCTCCTTGAGTTCAAGTTAAAAATCTTCAAGTAGATTAAATCCTTAGAATCTTATAAATTAATAGCTCTAATGGAATTTTGTTGATGGCAACAATTACTCATAATTTTATTAAAGAAAAAGCATGATAAAAGCTTTTTGTAATATACGCTAAGGAAAAATAAAAACACAGTAAAAGAGAAAGACGGCACAACATCGTAGCGCTTGTATAAATAGTACAGTAGATACGCATCAAATATGGGAATATGTCTAGCTTGCGCAAATAAAATATAATTGGTTGGTACCAAAAATCCAGGTAAACGGCCTAAGTGTACCTATGCCTTCAGCAAAAATGTACAAATGTGTTTTGTGTTTAGAGATAACTTTTAGCTGGATACGAAAAATGTATGGATCTAAAAACAATGAAGATAAAACCATTGAAATAGAATGGCAATAGAAATCCTCGGAGACGGTAAAATTCTTTGAAAGCTAATGACGGAACCGACGCCCTATTTTAATTGCTAATGTAGACAAAATACTATTTCTGATTTCATAATTATACAAAACCCAGAGCCTGACTACTAATAAATCAAAATGCTTGAATGCAATATATCACAGTGCAAGTGCAAACACAAAGTTACACAAGTGTTACATTTGAACGAATTAATTAATGCAGTTTTATTCCGTCATTCCATTAATTAAGGTGACATTATCACTAAATTAACCTACTAACCTTTACAACTTGCAAAAATCGTAATAAAAAAATCATGCTGCGCTTATTTAACACGCTACCGTAACTAATTGATTTATGAACACAATATTTACAAACATTTCAGCTAGCCTGTGCAAAATATACACCACAAGAGAAAAGAGTATCATGAAATAAATGACTGATCTTTATTATTTCAACGGGATCCAATAATCCGTATTAGTTCAAATAGAATTGGAAGATTGATCGCAGGTCGTTAAATCCCGCATTACCGTCCAAACCACAAAGGAATAACGCGAAACTTGGGTTGTTACAGATATCCTTTTGTAACGCAAGAATTGTAGCGAACTAGGAGATCATATTATACAAGGAGGAATAGAATCAAAAAGCGTCGTAGCGTTCACAAGTGCGTGTTGGCAAGTAATTCGAGTACACTCGCGTTCGCGTCGGTACGCAATGAGGGATATTGCAAAAAAATCCAATAACAGTCGTAGAGGGGGAATAGGGTGTTCAGGAAATTGGAACGGTGACACCTCGCAGCGACAGGCTACGGCACCTGTGCCAATTACACTTAGCGGCACGGAAAATTGCCCACATGGTGTACTGATTAAATTGTAATTTTCTAACACAAATATACTTTACCTCTGATTACGTAAATTGCTGTAAATATATTTTTTTTTATTAAGAGAAGCCACTCAAGTCAAGCCACCGTTATAGATCATTATAATTATAGTATCAGAGAAAGTATACATTTCTAAAAACGGTTTTATATCTAATCTTATATTCGATTGACTATAAATCGTCAATCTCATCAATATACACGAAGCAAATTATATATTCATGAAATTCTGTTTTTGGCCCACTTTACATTTTATTATAACAATAAAAGTGGTTTAAACAATAAAATTGTCCCACTGACCCGCCGCTTTCTCGCGACCTTGACTTAACAGTAACTGTCAGCATTTCTTTTTGGTTTGGTAACTGGCCAACTTGCACATGATGGGAATGGGAACATTTAAAGGTTACGCAAAATTCTAAAGTGACCTTCATGGATGCTGGATGCTCGCCAGTCCATGGTGCGACTTTGACCCAATAAATGAGAACAAACATTAAGTTGCCAGCCAAAATGTTAAAGGCCAAGTTTCAATGAAACTAAATTCGACTAATCTAATGTAAGTTGGAATTAGCCTACTTCCATTATGTCGCGGAGTAAGGATATTATTGTTATTTCTAGTTATTTTCACCAAGGACTTGTCCGAAACGACGATATGTACTGCGGAAAACACATTACGTAAAAGACGGCAATGGTCCGAGATGCCAGAGTCCCTAGACAGGCGTCATCAGGAAAGAAAATAGACAAAGATGGAATATGAAGTTTAAGTGCTAGGTTCAGTGCTGGGCCATTTATTAGCACATAATCCACTTACGTTTAAGTTTATCATTTATCTGATACCCGAAAAATCAATATTGAAACTAGCCGTTATGCATATCTACATTTTTAATTAAATATTTTTTTGAGAATCAGCCTAGGTAAAATGTCAAAGGTCAGGCGAGTCCAGGATACTAGTGTAAAAGAAAACAAAAAGCAAGTTTGTAAACGACAAAGGCAGGTTTGTTTAGTCGTTTAGTTATATTTCACAGGGTTCACTACATTGGGAACTTATCGGAACTGCACGAACAAAATGAGTTTCTCGATTGACTTAGTTTTACCCCAAAAACATTCAATAGGAAACAGGCGATTTCTGGTGCGACAAAAGTTTCCCAGTCTCGGACAAATATGAAACTTCTCATTCAATATAAAGGACAAAAGATACGTTTTTCTTAGAATGGGACTTTAGAAGAAGATTGTAGTCAATTTATTTGTGGAGACAGTGTGGCTCGTGTCGAAAAACTTTACGTCATCACTTAAGAGTGGCATAAAACTAGAAGTGTGGGGGAGTGCGGCCATTCCACGGATTAATTAGCCGTACAGGGCACTTGAATTTAGTCTTAACGATGTTCTTTTGAGTCGAATTCTCCACGAACATTTGCGGAGACAGTTGTAGAGGTTATAAAGCTAGCGTTTACGGTCGCCGCAGTAAACACATGCTGTGGTCCCCGCTCCAGAGCTTGTATACCGACCCTCGTAAACGGCACGCCTCTAACAAAACGCAGGCTCCCTTTGTTGTGCGGAAAAAACACGTCTAATCTAAATAGCATTGTGTTTAGCTTACAGAATAAATGAAAACACAATGTTTAAATTAACTAGTACAATGTGGATCGTTCGATATCGAACAACAAAAATCTAAACGAACGATTATACTGTAACAACTGAACTATTGAGTTGCCACCTACACCCCCGTTGCTAAGACAAAAGCAAACTCAGGTTAACACGGGTTCCCACTCGGCGGGTTTAATAGGCGTCACCGGCTGATCGGATCGCGCCCGGGGCCGGCAGCGACGACGAACACCACTCACATACAGCTTGTGTTCGTGAACAAAAACATCATATATTACCTATTCCACATTGTTATTGTTGTATAGAATGCTACTAACAATACTTCTACCCTGACAGTTGTTCATAACGGATGAAAAGGACATCACAGACACAAAATAAAAACAGCTGTTCCATCTAAAAGTGCAATTTTATTAACCGACGAATATTTGTTATTTGTTCTAGTATCATATACTAAAACCATGGTAAAAGTTTTCGTTACTCTTTCCCCCTTTTGAACAACTGCTACTCTTCCACCCCACATTTATCATAACTGATGCCGCAATGTTTTCCTAATACCAAAGGATAACAATAGCGCACCGTCTCTTGTTAAATTAAACTCCTTTATTTCTGTGAAGCCATGAAATTGTGTCTCTAGATGTTGCATAACATACAATCAAGTAGGAATAAAAAACGCTGCATACGAGAAAGACAAAAGTCTTCCTTTCCACAGTAACTCACAAAAAGCAAAAACAAGATTTGTACGAGTCATCTGAGAAATGGAAGAGAAGCTTTAACTGGGACAAAGTTTCTGGAACAATCGTTATTTTTATTGTCACTCGAAGTGTTCTTGTAACATAATAATATGTTTATGTGTCATGCGGGGCAGGGTGAGTGGCGCGACAGGCGATAGGAAAACACAAAACTGTAATTATTTCAGTACACAGCAAAAATATCGTCCGGGCAAAAACAATAGCAGAACTAGGTTATTTATACGCTTGACAACGTTGAAATGTTGAATCATAAAGTTTTCCTGGGAATCCCTTCAGCTGCCCCGCTTTGAAGAGGAAATAAAGAGATCGACTCAACTCGCTCTGATGTTTGTACTGTTTTCGTTCACCCCTTTACGTATAAAGTTTAAGGAACTCTTTACAGCACCACATTGCGTTGTTGATTTATATATACTCTGAGGCATTACGAAGTTAATGGGCCGTAAAATTATGCTAGTGGTTTACCCGGGTTGTTTCAAGAACATGTAAGTAATCTAACTACGTGTGGGAGCCAGCGGAGGAAGGGTCTTCTTGCGACAAACTCGCCATTCTCGGGTGTATAACATATTTCGGAGCTCGTTCTAACTAATGTGTTTAATTTTCTTGCTTTTATTTTAAATGTGGATAGCATTAGTTTTAAAACACCAATTTAAGGCTTTCAGATGTCTTAACTTCAGTAAAATAGACTCGCCTACTGGAAACGACAAACAAAAGGAACTAACGAACAGAGAAAATTTAAAAGCTCTACATTTCTTTTGTACAATGATCTAAAAAGCTTATTTGTAACGGGAAAATTTAAGTTATACAGTAGATTATTTTTTTTTGTATCGACCATAAAAAAATAACACATAAAGGTTAGTATTTTCACGAATCTTTGTTCTTTTTGTTGACTATATTAACGCTATTGAAGAATCGACTGAGGAACCCTGTAAATCGCTAGAAAGTGCTAATAACGAATACGATCGAAAAGTCCTAAGTAACACTAGGTACGACTAGAAAGAAATAAAAAGAAAGAAGAACATAGAGAGGAATAAAAGTGAGCGAGTTCATTAGCCTTCCCAAAACAGAACAAAAAATAGAAACAATAAAATTTGTGATGAGCTTTGTACAACCGCGAATGTTGAACTGCCACAAACATACAACAAAAGAAAACTCGAAACTCCGTTGCTGTGAAGTTGTGATATAAATAAGAAAGTATCTGACCAAAGGCCCGAAATGTTCCCTTTGTTCAGGGGCACATTGTTGACTGAAACTATTCAATAACAAGTGTAGTTATGCCACAAAGCGCTTGCCTATTCCACCTGGCCATTATGGGGCTCGGCAGTCAGAATGTAATTCCTTATTAATTTATAACGCGCACAAACCGAACGATGGAACTTGCGACAACAATTTTGGGTATTTCGAATTTTCGACGTAATTTACTAAGTTCATAACAGGAGCTGGCGGCTACATGATGATGGAAATTTCAATAAAATAACATGAGGTTTTATTAAGTGAGAGTGGGTCATTGTTGTGCGTACCATTTATTGGCTGGAATGAGCAAAGTTATTTTTATTATTATTCTCACGCAAGTGGCGAGAATAGGCAATAATGTGAAGGCTTGGACCTTTATTGCAAGTACCGCAATAGCAACAAATAATATTCGGAATAGATGGGCCTGTAACATACCATCTAAAACATATTCGCAGCAAGAGATTACAGAAGGCTTACTGGGCATTACAGAATATCACATAAAGGTTAGTATTTTCACAGATCTTTGTTCTTTTTGTTGGCTGATATCAGGAAGAAAAATATGACTAAAAGGAATCCTTAACATTTACTTTAGCTATAGTTTGATAGTTTATGTAGTTCAAACTTCCAAAAGCAAGAATTATCTGCAGAGATCCGATATCGTATTACGGAAGTCAAACGGAAATGCAGTCTGATACGTATCAAGATAATTAAACGATCACCAGATAACGTACGAGTATGTCAATCAATATATACATGAAACAGTCGGACACGGCGGACATCTATTACAGAACATGTAGGTACATCTATTTAGAACTATCGTTCCAATGCGCTAATGCAGAGATTACACTCTATTACAAACTACATAACATAAATCCGAGTCTCAACGGATAAAAATAGAGAGGTTGAACAAATACAAGTTTACTTTCCACTGAACATGTCTCGGAGAAATATAACGTCTTCATCTCCCGTATTTACCTTTTCTTAAAGATTTATGTACACAATAAATATAGGCCCACTCGCGCGCCCAATCACGCTCCCAATATTCGAGAGGTTACGTCCAGTCCTAAGCAAACTCGACCCGGACCCCTAAAATGTCGATTACACTAACTTCTCTTTGCTAAATAAAATATAGCTAATTATAAAGCGTTATAATGTATGGACGGTCAGGCCGTAATGCTTGTCACGCCGAAGGGAGTTAAAGACAGCTCAGAAAACCAAGTCTTTGATGAAGTGATCTGCATGGAAAGAGAAATGGTAAAAAGTCAATGAATTGTTGAGAGATCTTCAACAAGAAATTTAAATGTAAAGTGGAACTTTTATTTAAATTGCGGAGTAACTATTTTCAACCCTATTTACGCCGCAATGTCACGGCGAATTAGAGCGAGATTGTGGCGGAGGACAGCACCGGTAGAAAGTGTGCAACTTAGATGAATTATCTATAATGAGAGCTCTCATTTTCACTATCGTTGATATTCATATTGTTATTTAGTGTGCAATTTTTGCACATGAGACCAAGAGAACCATGAAGGAAAATTTAAACTTGTTTAAATATTTGTTTTTATTGAGTTCAGCAAGATTTAAAATGTTAACTTACGTAATAGCCCAGCTATAAAAACTGCCACAAAAACCCAAAAGGTACCTAAGTCTGTAAAAATGGCAGGTTTACGATTAGCGCAATATTAAAGGCCCAGGATTCCATTATCCCGGAGAGAGCCCGGACGTCCTAAGGGATGTCAAAGAAATTCACGTACGTTGTGTGCTCTCCCAACTAAACTCGATAACACATTATTACAGAAACTACTTTTGAAATTATACACATTGAGTTCTCATATTTATCACTAATGCCGAAAGAAATTGATATTAAGTTCCTATTTTTATCACGAAACGTCTCGATAGAATATTTAACATAAACACGTAGGTATATTGAAATTGAATAAGGCTCATATAAGTAGCGGAAACTCTATAGCCTCCGAGAAACCTTTTAGTAGCTAAGACAGAAAATACAGATCACGTGTGCGCATTGAGTGCGCAAATACCTATATCTCGGCGAGGTTATCTAAGCAATGACTTCGATTCCATATTCCGATAATAAGAAAATTAACAAGAGATTGGGTGGGGAGCGTCCCGACAAGGTCACCTACAGCGAGCGGGAATTTTCATTGATTCTCAAGAATTCCCTTTAGGCTCAAGAGGGATTACCGATCATTTGTTTCAGTTTGATTCTGTAAGACAGGGGCACCCAAGAAAATTACTCGTGCGTCTTGCGAGGACAAAATGAAAACATAAAAGAAGAGACTTCCCTATTTATTATAAATCCATTTACAGGGTCCGAGGGATGTTTTTACATTGGCATACAGTACAACATGATGTCACGGTTTCCTTATCACAAAAAGGTTCATGTTTTGCGTTCATAATATTTTGAGAAATTCAAGGAAATATGTGTTTATGTATATGTATAGTTAACATGCAGGTATGAGGAGGAGCTCGTGGCTAAATAATTACAGCCGCATAGACCGATCTTCCGGGTTAAGCCACGCTTGCCGAGGTTGGTCTGTGGATGGGTGACCGTTTACCATAGCGAGTTTCCTCCGTGCCTCGGAAAGCACGTAAAGCCGTTGGTCCCGGCTGTCATTTGTAGATCTTTGACAGTCGTTACGGATAGTCAGAAGCCAAGAAGTCTGATAGCCAGTCTAACCAAGGGGTATCGTGTTGCCCAGTTACTGGGTTGTGGAGGTCAGATAGGCAGTCGCTCCTCATGTAAAACGCTGGTATTCAGCTGCATCCGGTTAGACTGGAAAGCCGACCCCAACATAGTTGGGAAAAGGTTAAGCAGATGATGAACATGCAGGTATATACTTGAAACACTTTTGTGGTCCAGTCAGTGCCACGCATTACCTGACCCCTTTTAGAAGTAAGAAGAGAGGAAGGGGGGGCAGGTAACATGAGAAATTATGAATAAACCAGTAGGTATCTACATATAATCAAGCTCTACTTGTGAATGAAGAAACTAATACACACGCAACACATGAAACTAAATGTAGTCAGGATTAACTTAGTTTCCATATGAAACGTTCCAGCAATACGGCGCACATTACTTCGAGATTTCCTACATTTCCTCTCAGTAAATCCTGTGGCCCTGGTAGAATCGTGACGGCATTAAAGCCATTCAAGATTGGATGACTGTTTCAATATTTACAAAGGGTAATTCTCTGTACTTCAATAAATTACCTAAGCCAAGCTCTTCGTGCGCTATACGTGGGGGCAAATAAAACTGCGTGATGCTGTCCCACGGAATCCGGGCTAATGTGAAAGCTTTTGCTGTGCTGAAATATGCAAATTTAATTTAAATAACTGACTTTGCCAGTTTTGCTCGCACGCCACTACGGGGCTGTATGAGCGAGGCTACATGTTGCTCGCGTCGCGTGGCCGGCCTGCCTTCGGAAATAGCCTCACATATTTGTAACGTTAACGTTTCTACGTATTCCGCTAATTCTAGTTGGGTGGTGAACAAGGCATGAATATATTGACTTTGAAACAAATGTACTTGCCACTAAATTAATACGGTTGAAACGAGTTACCTACAAAATGTTTCTTATTTAAAAGGTTTTTGTTTGCTACTTGAGTTTCTTTTACCACCTTTACATTTTCTGAAAAACGCCGAAATGTACTTCACGAAAGGTCTCTATTTCTTCAAGCTTTTTGTAGAAAGCAAAAAAATAACTAGATCTAAGGCTGCCTACTCGGTTTAATATTCGTCAACACTTTGTAAAGGCGCAAAATCCGGACAAGGGTAACAAAGTGTATTGGGGAATATATTATACGCTACATCAAGACGTATGACCCTTTTCCCTTTTAGCGTATTACATTAAAGCACCTATATCATAACAAAGAACTTCAGAACAATGACAAGTAGTGTGACAAAATGTGACAGACTACAAGCACCTTCTAATTTAGCTTGAAGAAACAAAGTCTTATTAATTCACTTGGAAGCTTTTGTCGCGCGCGCCGCCAACTCAAACATTCCGGGACTTTGACGACTTTTGTATTAAAATTACATAAATGTTGTCTTTCCATTACGTCACTCTGGAATATTGTGATAGCTTGCGAGTTTACATACCTGTCCACACGAGTTATAATTGAGTGTGATTTCCTTCTCTTCACATTTTCGCTCGGTAGGGAAACAGGAGGAGGATACAAAAGTCAACTGTGCATACATATTTTGAAAATACAAATTGAGCTTTAAAAGCCACTCAGCTAAATGTATACATCCTTGACCAGTCCGCTCGTTTGACCCACATGTTTAACCTTTAAACACTAATAAAATAAAACTAATAGTTCTCCTTCACTGGAAGCTGGATCCAATTCCCCAGCGTGTGATATACACAATTTCCTATTTTATAACGGTTCGCGAGGGTCCTATAAACTTCTGTAAGAAGATATTATGGTGGTCGCTATCCCTCACGTTAATTGCTACTGTTTTAATCTCTTGGAATAAAACCCGTCCTAAACAAATATACGAGGGCACCTCGTTACATTTTACAATCATTAATGTGAAAGCTTCATTTTCCGACCGCGGAGAAAAGGACCAAATTATGACAGTAAGTATTATATGGGTATAGAATTGGCTATTACGTTATTTTTTCCACAATAGCAATTTAATTAGGGTCATTATGGTTTCGGAGAAATTCCTTTTTAATAGGTAGATGGGTGAATGAATTGTACATGTTTGCTCACGGAATATCTCTTATAGGAAAGATGACCTATGATGATGTTTCTACATATATCGTGATAACTACTACTAGCATAATATGAAATGTTAAAAAGTTATGAGTCCCCAGTCACACATAAAGGATCTCACCGAGACTATGCTACAGTAAATAATATGTGAGGAATCGAATAGAACCTTAGAAGTCTAGCACGAGCTAGAAAACTCAAACTGAAACTGTCATATTTTATATCATTACTTACCAGTTTTTTTTTGTTAAACCATAGGATCCTAGAAGTGGGAATACTTGTAGCTTTAAAATAATTATGTAAATGTAGACATTATTTGAAGTCCTATTTATAATACGACTAAATGCGTAACAAGGTCATTTAAAATGGTCAGCTTAATTTTCTTAATTGCTCATGTAAATTCGACAAGGCGTGGGAAGCATAACTACTACCTACTTAACTTTATAAGGAACGGAAATATTATATTTTTGAACATCAGTATATTTACCGTGTATTGATGTAGCCTAATACAGAACATGATACATGCGTAAATAGGATGACGTCATCCTCTATTAGTAAGTTATTGAGAATTGAGTAGTTCAGTCACCTTAACTAATGTACTTCGGCACGTGTAACTAGTGAAGTGTAGCAACATAGGTAACCTAAAGGCTAGTCTAGACTGCCAATACCTCAGGGTAGAAAGTATCTAGTCGAAACTATCTTTAGCCAGACGTCCAATACTACTTAATTATCGTCTTATTTGTGATAGCGACGTCGCTAAACGTTCACAATTTGTGACACCAATAAATATAATGGTAAGTGTCTCGGCGGGCGCTATCGTGGACCTTATAGCGTCCAGTCCCTGCTGTGATTAAACGACTACAATATAAATGATGAAGGCTCGCAATTAAGCGGACTCGCCCACCACATCAATCACTCCGGAGATATCTCGCGAACTGATTTTGTTAAGCCATTTTTCTGGTAGCACACCCTTTCACTTGACATGTGGCTATCGACGATTTCTAGTTTCTGTTTACTGTAAAAAGGCCTTGCCCCACACTAGAAATTTCGTTGTATCGTGGGCGCGCTTATCATCATACAATCTCACATACACAAACAGCCAAACCCGGAACAACTATCTGTTAGCCATACAAATATTTGTTCCGTGTGGGAATCGAACCCGTGACACGCCAAGTGTGCGCCCTCAAGATTATAAGTCTCCTCCGTAGCTAAGGCTATAACTAATAAGTCTGATGTGTATAAATGCGAAGGAAATTAATCGTCGCCTGTCTTACCATTGAAGAAGGATATTTCTTTGGTTGTCAGTTATTCAATACGGAACATTGTATCTCGATGCGTCACACCTCACTCGTACTCATAAGCAGATATTTCCCAATCATTTTACCTGAAACAACAAGAAATCATTTGTTAAATAACCGTGTAAAATATCGTTTTCAATTTTCATTAATTAGATTAGAAAATTGCTTCTCAAGCTGTGGTACATGTTTAAATACTTTGCTACTTAGCAATACACAGTGGCGTCCCAACTAGCAAAATAGTCTCAAAGCTCGCACTTATAAGAGTGGTAGGCTTTAAGCGCTCTTATAATTGTTTTAGTACAATTATAAGAGCCATCGATCCTATATTACTTTTAGACAAGCCGGTATGGTCTCAAAAACGCTCAGTCTCATAACCAAGTCTCATATATGTATATAAAAGTATATTACTATGCTATTGTAAGCCACATACTCCTATAAGAGCATTTACTAAGACTAATTGCACTTGAGAACACTTGCTCTTATATGCGTATTTTCTAAGCTCGTTTCATTTTATAATAGACTTGCTGAATGCTATTATAAGATGTCAGACTAATATCAGCATTGCATAAGAGTACTGTGAGTACGTGCATTTCTGATCTTACTTAAAACTATTATAAGATCAATAGCACTGGATAAGTATAATATTAGAGTGATTTTGGATCAACAATTTACAATAAAAAAGACAAGACCCACATAAGAGCGTTTGATCTTAGATCGATTTTGGGAATACTATTTTTAATAGTTTTAAGAGTAAGATTTTTCTGGCTAAAACTAGCTTTTGCCCGCGGCTTCGCTCGCGTATCCCTTATTTTATCCCCATGGGAGTTGAATTTATTAAAATCCTATTTAAGCGGACATCTTCATCATAGTAGCTCCAATCTTTAATTTCAGGTCAATCAGTCGAAAATCTAAGAAGATTTATACAAACTTTCATCCCCTATTTTATCCCCTTGGGGGTAGAATTGATCAAAATCCTTTCTTAGCGGATCCCTACGTTATAACATCTACTTGCATGCCAAATTTCAGCCCGATCCGTGCAGTGGTTTGGGCTGTGCGTTGATAGATTACTATGTCAGTCAGTCAGTCACCTTTGAGTTATATATATTTAGATGGTTAAAATTTAATAGTAATTAATAATGGATGTATTTCAATATGGAGTTATCTTTAGTACACCGAATGCTAAAATAAGAGTAAACAATCTTACAATAGTCTAATAGTGTGCTTGTAAAATGTAGCTATATTAATGGCGACACTATCAATACAATTTAACAAATAAAATAATTAAACGAGAACAGGAAATACCTTATTTAACAAGGCGCATGAATTTTGAAGTGTAAAACGAGGTATACTTAACAGTAAATATTATTTTGCAATACGATTGCTTACCGTAAAACTTAGATACACGCACTTGATAATAGCAGTGCTTTAGTATAAACTTTAACTTCACAGCAACTTTAATTGTTTTCATTTTTTTTTTTTTGTAACTTTGAAACGTATATTTATAAAGAGCTTGTATTGCCTAAAAAGATTCTAACATTAGACCAATATACGCCTATGCAGGCTTACAAGATACTTACGTAAAAGCAATATTAGCCTTAGTCGGCTTAAATTAATTTTGACTAGATTTCTGTAAGTGCAAACAGCATTCAATTAGACTGATATTAGAACGATATTATACTAAATATGCTTATAATTGGTGCCCAAATCCAGGCTTATACGATCATATAGGAGGGATTTAAGAGCGAAAAATAGTAGTCTTGAGATGTCTGTAAGCCTAGTTTTTGCTGGTTGGGGTCTAAGGGGTAAAACCATTGTAAATAGCTACAAATTATAAGTGTGTGCCGTACGAGTGAACTAAAACAGCAGATTTCTTTAACTTGCGCAAGTGCACATCCTACTCAACGATTTTTCCACTTCCATCCACCACTCAAGTTCATCACGGAAATCATAGCAACGCTTGCCCAACAAGTTTCGATCTATTACAGTAACGTAGTATTAAAACCTCGTTATTGTTACGTAAGTACAAGTCACGACGGCTATGCACGACAAAGGTTAAATGACATTTCACGTCTCTTTGTCATCTTTACTTTGTCGAAGCTTGGCTTCATCGCAGTACGAGCGGCGCAATAAAATGCAAGTGCAACGCTATTCGCCTTTGTGCCTCACAGGAATCCTATAAAGTATTTATTGCCTTGTTTAGTCGACATTCAAGTCTTTAAACGGTTTGAAATGAGCTCGCACTAGGTGATGTTTCGACGTACTGTATTACCGACGAGTACATAAAATACAAAGTCAAAATAACGTAGGTACAACACTGTCTTGTAGATTTTCATACAGAATATTATGCAACAGAAGAGCTTTCGCAGATAAGGGTAATCTCTTTGAATCTTGACTTGTACTTCGCAGAAACATTAAATATTGTGCAAGGATTTTAATATTTTTTAGTACAGAGCACGAAACTGAATTTCTGGAAAATACTGCGACACTGTGGATTATTTACATAGTTTCAGCAGAGTTGACCTATAAAGTTCGAAAATACTGGAACATATCGCATTATTCAATAAGTAAGCGCACCGGTCTACTGTAAATATGTATAGAAACTAGTCGTGGGTGAACTTTCGAAATACGCGATGCATTATTTTTATGCACATGCTGTTCAATCGTATTAATTTCGGTAGGATCTTTATTTTGTATTGTGTTTTGTTTATTCTTAAATATTTTCAGACAATCGGTCAATTAAGAAAAATGGCGCTCAAAGTTAAACAAACGGATAACAAATTTAAAAAAATAGCAGTAGAAAAATACCAATTAAGTAAAAACTTAAATAGAACCGAGCGAATTTAAAATGTTATTAAATCATAACTTTACTGGATTTCTAAAAATCCAGTAAAGTTATAATTTAATAACCTCCAATATAAGTAGATGTATGTGGGTACCATTCCGAGTTTTCTGCACTTTCCAAGATTTAATATTGGAAAAGCTTTTAACTAGAAAAGTGCTTTTGCAGATTTATATTATGCAATAAGAAAAAGGTATAGCTCATGACATCAAACGGCAGCGCTCTCTTCTACGAAGATTAAACACACGACTGTTAATCTTCGTATACTGAAAACGGGATTCGATCGATCTCATTATCTAGCAATACGTATAGGACGAGCACTCGTTAAGATAACGTTTCGATTGTCTTAATGGGGGCGGGGTTTAATTCCCGTATCCACACCCTTCGCTCCTGCCCATATGTTTACGAGTGCTTACGTGAAGTGATTTGTGTTAGCACGTGGGTATTTCCAAAGAAAATAGGTCGCGTGCGTAGGTACGGCTGGCTGGAACGATCACGATCAACCCTCAGTGAAACGACATTCATCACGGGACCGGCATCGAGTGTAGACGTGCCAACGTCACCGCTGCTCCGGAATCGATGACGTCACTTGTCAATAGGCCAATTTCGACGGTCATCAATTCTGGTGGCTTTATCGCGGTCGCCGCTATGAATATGGGACAAACAACCCAATTTT
Source organism: Caradrina clavipalpis (assembly GCA_932526535.1). Lineage (NCBI taxonomy): Eukaryota > Metazoa > Arthropoda > Insecta > Lepidoptera > Noctuidae > Caradrina > Caradrina clavipalpis. The sequence continues at coordinate 4,148,958 of OW052096.1, forward strand.
TCACGTCATATCTGAAAAACCTTTCTAGTCGGGGTATTTTGACGTGTAGTATTCTATCTAGTCTATAGTTTCTTGCCCCAATATGTCTATGTCGAATTCTAAGTAGAATGGACGTTTCTTTGGTGTCGATGTGTCACTTACCGGAGGGCATTCCGTTGCGATTTTACAATCGAATATTTTGCTGCCGTTAGCATATAAAACGGTAACAAAATTGGTAATACAAAATGTGAACAGAATAAACGGAAGTGCAGCAGTTCTCCTTTATCACATGAACGCAATAATGTTAAAATCCTGAATACAAAGCCATTTATCGGCGCTCAATTTCCTGCTTTCAATACATAAGTACGTAATACGTGCAAGTAATGTCATACAGCATGACATAACGGCATTTACGATAATACAGCATTGTTTGTTGCCGTCACTCAGTGCCGAATGATTGATAGCGACTTTCGAGAGTGATGCATCATGCCGAGCGAGACGAGCCAACGATATTGAATAAGAACTGTGGCTTCGTAACGTGTTACCGTTTAATCATTTCGACTTAAGTTACACGAGTCACGGTTAAGGCCGTATTATGTTCAATTAGTTAGATACTATTACTACAGCGGTTGTTAGTAGGAAATAGAATAATTGTTAGGCATTGTAAAAAAAACTAGAATTAAAGTAACAGTTGACTGTCAATGCCAGCTTATTTATTTCACGGCGGTGAGTTTGCACGATATCTATAATTATAGAATACGTAGCGTGTCCAATACAATAGGTTCATAATTATTATTGTGTTCGTTGAACGTCGCTTCCCGGATAGATGCGCGCCGCATGCGTGGGAGTGCGAGTGAACGAACTCGGTGACGGAGACGTGTGCGCATATTCATTTGCCACCCACGTTACATTAAGCCCCTGGCCCCTTTACTTAGCTGGATAGATGCGTCGTCACGTTTCACGATGTTTGGCTAAACTATTGGCATGCATCCGATTTCGCTCGATTTTAGCCAGAAGTTTCAAAACAATCTGGTAATTTAAAATATCTGTTGTTTCTAAAGCATAGCTTTGTATGAGACGTGTAGATGGAAATAAAGATACCTACCTGTTGAAAACAATTACATTAAAGTTACCAATTCCTATGAAACAAAAGCAATTAAGTACCAGTTTTATGAAGAAGAAAATGATCGTAGGAAAACTAACCCCGTTCAGATGGGTACTCTCTTTAGTTTAGTTAGGCGGAGTAGTTGCGCAGTGTGGCAAGTGCCCGCAGGCCCGCGGGACCGATCCTCCCCGCGATGTTCACGCCTACCTATCCACAGATTTTTCACAAACTATGCATACGAGGGAGTATAATCTCGAGCACTCCAGATTTTCTTATACACTCCTCCCCAACTTACACGGCTCTCATAAATATGTAGTTAACTTGTGTTGCTGAGAAACGATTCCAACAAATTGGAAAGTCATGCATAACAATTTAAGTTTGGAATTGAATTGTATGTCGCTAAGATTGCTGCTGTCGGCCCGTGGACCGTGTGGTGAGTCAGATGAAACTCAAGGATCAATACCTACTCCATGATGCCACAAATTAGATTTCTCATCCAAAACAAGGCTTTGTTACAGAATGTTGAATTCTAAGAATTTCTCTTCAAATTATTTACTCTAAAGTTGGTATTCATTTTTACGGCGTAATTAAGAAACACAAATAACGGCACACCAGACTGACTTCACAACTTCTAAATTAATTTATTTTTAACTCTTTGAACGCTTTAATTTTTTCCATCTAGGCGTAAAAAATGAGCTTTTAATTATACCAACGCTAAAGCTTTTATTTAAATAGTTCTACAAAGGAGAACTTTCATAAAATAATATAATCCTCTGGAAATGTTCCTAAAGAAAACTTGGTAACAGTAACCTTTTAAAATTAAACAAAAGATACGTTTAACTTTAAGGAAAGTCTTTTAGAACAATATTTGTAATGAGTTCTACGTTGTACCTGAATAAATAACTAAACTTTTAATACAAACAACACTATGTGCAAAGTCGGTGTAAATAGAAGACAATCTGTCGCCGGGCTCACAGATAAAACACTGGATTTTGATCAAACATTCCACGTATAGAAAGAAGTCCCGTAAAATACTTTCGCACTCAAAATATTGGCGACGGGAACACACATAAACATAAAACACACAAAATATTGTAAGGTACACAGGGAACCCGAGAGATATTGATACTAGAAACATTTACGGCGTTTGCTTCACCGGATAAGCCTCTGCACATAATATATAGCTGTAATATATTCAGACTATGACGAACGGTAAGAGGCTTTTATGGTCCGCCCTGGAAATCTTTCTTTACTTTGAACTCCGACTATGTTTATTGTGCAAATATTCCAATATCTCCACATAGTTGTTTCAGCACCTCGTGAATGTTGATGTTTGCGGCGATCCTTTTCAGTGGCTTGTTTAATTAGTTACTTAACATATTATTTATGTCAACAGTGTCGTTTCAAAGGAAGACTGCTTGAAGCTTCGTAAAAGACATGTTTGGTGTGACAACATGGACACGTCGACTGTTAGCTTTATACATTGCCGCAACTGCGTCTTTGTTGCCTTTTTTATTTATGTAGCTATTAGAGAAAATATAGCAAAAGGTGTAGTTTATTACTTTTTGTAAATTAACCTTCATAAACGTACTAGCTTTTATCCGCGTCTTACTTAAAAGTTGCTTTAGAATCGCAGTAGGTAACATAATGAAATATGACGAAGATCTAATTAGCTTTGAACATTGTAATTATTTCATTTTTAATACAACGTTACTATCCTAACAAGAAAACCGTGTGGAGGAGTTTCGCGGGGAACGTGCATACACAGCTCGACACTTGTTTTTAAATGTAATTTATCACGAAAATTAAAAACTTTCTGCCAGTTGGAGTATATACTCGTGCTCATGACAAGAGGCAGGCTGTAACGTATGAAGGCTCATACCGTTTATAATGAAAAATAACATGCTCGAAGTAACATAATACCTAGTTTGTATTAACCTCACGGCTCCGTCACCGTAAGAAAAAAGCCGTTTCATTAAACTCAGGAAACCTCCCACCTGTAGAAAATGTTATCGAAATATGTTCAGCCGTTTCAGAGTTATTGATCAACAATCATACACACACAAGCATTTCTTTGGAATATTTGCGGACATATACGTAGGTGCACTTCCTTGCACCTTAATTATATGTTACCTAGATACAAGGTATTACCCGTATTACTAACACCTGCATCCGTAACAGGGTAAACAGGGCACCCAGTTAGGAATTGGGTCACACAAGAAACATGGCTAGCAATAAGTCAGACTTGCAATCAAGCGTGAAAAGTGCAAGTGGCTGATCGCTACAGAACACATCTTTGCCACAACTGCTCAGCTGTACTGTGTGTAGATACCTACAGGTATATCACAATCTAATTTAACTGCCTTGTTGGCCTAGCGGTCCTAAGCGCGACTGCTACGCTTGAAGTCTTGGTTCCGATTCCCAAGTCAATCAAAAAAGTGTTATTGGGTTTTTCTATTAAATTCTCAATAGCAGCTCGGAGTTAGGATTTGAGCCCGGTTAATGGCAATAGGCTCGCCCCCTATTACATGGGACCTAAAAAAAAAACATACAGGCGAACTGTGGGTGTACATTGGTACCTACACCTGTGCCTAACCCTTCGGGAATACAAGCGTGATGGTATGTGTTATGTGTGTGTAATTTAAGGGTTATTATTCACAGAAACCTTGCGACAGTTGCGTTATGTTAATTCTAAAGCAGCACTAATTAAGTAAGCCATAGTTTATGCAATTAATAGGGAATCACTAACTTAACACTGAGTAAGTATTAACCAGACACGCTAACGTTTCTGTACAAACATTTGCGTACGCCCCGTGCGTGAGTGATAAGCAAACTTAACCATGAATATATTAATAACATAAAGTGTTATTCCATGAATTGTTCATCAAAGTTAACCTTAATCCCATATTTCATAACGACCAAATTCATTTATTCCACCCCAGTTAACTCCGATTGGAAGCGTTTTCTAAATATTGTTTTTTAATCGAAAAATGAATCAATCTCTACAATGAGAGTGGAAATCCGATATCTGATAAATATGAAAAAAGAAATGATTCGAATCGTGCTAAGTGACGCGGCCACGTAGAAGGTGGCCGCCATTGTGTCCAAAATAATTTGGACGTGTTGGGCCCAGAGCCGCTGCCGAGACGCTGCGGTCCCGTCACAACATTAAGCGATATTTCCAATCTCACGCCCGCACTCCTGTTTTATTAGATTTTTCACAAGCTCGCGCTATCGGGAATCTTCAGCGGTGCCAAATAATAATAACGAAATTCAGCGAAATTTGCGTTTCACTCACCGTTCCACGTCACCCTCTTTCCAAAATAAAAATGATAGGCATTCCTAATGCCTTAATAGAATAAATCGTTTCAGTTGAATCGCATGAATAAAAAATCGTCAGCGGCACTTTACCCGCATACCCTTAGACAAGCCGTTAAACATTTAAATGTGGTACATTGGTGAGTATGTTAATTAGCAAGTTTTATGCAGGCGGGCGCGCACAGATAGTTTGTGACGGTCGCCGCCGGTCGCGGAGAGAGCTCCTGGACGTTTTATTGCCACCGTTGCTCAGTTTTGTGAAAAATTTAATTCAGCTGCACACTCGCCCACGTTCACGAATATTTATTCGGACAGTAAACTACGCAACTGGAAGCGAGCACTAATTCTACATACACATCTGTTCTGTTAGCACTATAAATAAATGCACCGGGGCCCGGAGCACGTTTATACAAACAAGTTGGTTTTCGTCTCTTGAAACTGGACGTCGTTATTAAATCAAGCGAGTAAGGCGCGCACGGAGTCTGATTTCAGCTGTAGAGCGCGGTGCAGCGGTGTGTGCGGGTGATGCGGGCGCGCCGGAGGTCGTCGCCGGTGACCGCATGTTGCCGCACTTGCACCCGACAGATTTAATCAGGCGCCAACAACCGCGAACACGATCTCAGGGCGTTCCACTCCACCGACCGCTTCACTCCTATCACTCCGCCATTATGCATCGTGTTAGTTTTTAACAGTTCTCGGAACGAAACCTTGCGGACACGAACGCTCGTTTTCTATTAAAGTTCCATGTTGTTGAATTCATTATGACCGCGAGACGCACGGCAACGTGCACTCACAGCTCTGAGACAAAAGGTGCACTTTAATAAAAATATTAACGATATCGGCATCATCGTCAGCGTCATGCAACGAATTCGGTTTGTCACGATTCTGAGAAAGAAATAAACGAACAAAGAAACAAGGAGAGCATGAAATCGGTAAGAAACATGCAAATCAGCGTGATGTTGCGAAGCGGCCAACGAACCGCGCGACCTCACAGCCATCGCGCGGTTCAATATACGCGCACCACAATAAACCAAATTAATCTTCTCCCACGCGAGATAACGTATTCGGGTACTTAGCCGCACCCGGGCTGCCGTGCGGCACGTACTGATACCAATAACAACAGCCCCTAATGAAATGCGAGAAGTCGTTCCGCACCGGTGTCAGCACATCGCTGAGAAATGTGGAAATAATAGACACGCAGAACCTCCGTAATGGATTTGTATGGATTAAGAAATTAGATAAACAAATTAATTAATTACCGAGCCGCGATTCCGCGTAAATGTGATTGAAGATTGGGGAGTACATCAACGTCAGCGGTGTCCGCGGCCGGGGAGGGCTCGGATCGTACTTTATCTGACGCAATAAATTGCACTCGGGGCAATTTGTCGACTGTCGCCGCTCGTTATCGACACTCTAAACTTGACTTGAAGTACACTTCTCAATTTAAAATCAGATGTCTATGACAAAAAGCACTTAGGTGTGGTGTTTGGTAATGGTATGACGATAGGTATTGGTAGAGAACGAATTTAGCTTCAGAGCCTTACGATCGAAGCAAAGATCAAAGCAAGGATTCTGTCACACAGTTCGCTAGCTTCAAATAAAGCATCTAGTATACATCATTACACAAATATTGGCGTGCCAACACATACATTTCTCAGAGGCAGTACAAGCATAACAAGAAGCGCGAATGCTGCGAGTTATACAAATTGCGTTTCATTCGCTCGCCACTGAAAAATACGAGGTTCACACAAAAAAGGGTTGGTCGGGATGGAGCGAGCTCTCAGTAATATAACAGGTTTGAAAGAGCTGGCAAAGAAAATACACGTCCTCTGCGGAATTATTGTTGCGTTGACAAATGACTCGCTACGGGCTTTTGCTAAAGTAACGCGATTAAATAAAGATTTAAGAATGTTTTAATTATCATTATTATGCGCCTTTTATCTTTTTTTTTGTCTATATTCACTGCAGCTAAGTTTCACACTTCACATCATTTCCAGAGCACGTAAAGCCCAGAATTATCGCACCCGAAAAACTTCTTCCTGTTTCTATCTTATAAATTGGGAATGTACACAAAACAACACACACAAGAACTGAAGACACACGAAAAGAACTGGAAAAAATCATAACGCGTCAGCAGTTTTAGTTTGCTCTCGGAACTTTGCTCTCCGTCAGTAAACAACTCTGAAGACACAACTGTTTCTGCAAAGAAATGTATTTAGGAATCAGCTACACGCCTCGGTTCGGAGAAAGAAGTCGAAAAACACACGTACGTGATATAAAAACATGTATTGATTTAAAATAGGCTACCGTTACTTTTTCCCGCGGTTAACTTTGCGTGTTCAGACTTGTTTGCTATACATGGTGCGACCACTTTTTTCTGAACCTTGAAAAACGGTTTCCTGTCTATTTTTACTTTACAAGTGTTTTTGCTGCATTTATATCACGTGTTTTTACTTAAAATTATTCGATACAAAATATATTATTCCTATCACCGAATGAAAAATAATATACCCTATTCTCAAAGACCAACTAAATAAATATAACAACAAAGTTACATAAAAAAAGTACATACCTACATTTCTAAAACTAAAAATGAAATGTAAGGAACTTACACAAATCAAATTCCCAGCCAATAATATCAAATAGCACGAAGTAGGTACACAAATTCTATTAAAAGGAACGAACTAAGCGAAATATTTCACAAAGAAAACAATTTATAGTGAGAGGAAATTCAAAGCATTCGGGAGACGTTCGGATCACAAACTTGAATCGATCCGTCGTCCCGTGAATAAATAACATTTTCGCGTAATTTAACGGTAACATTCCGCGATTGTATTCAAGCAGCTATGGCGACGTCGGGTAGCACAAATTGCACCCGGTCGCGCACCCAGCGCTCTGAAAAATGCTTTCCTTTTAACAACTGGAAGGGGAACGGCGCAGGTTAAATGGTCATATTCAGTCAACTCTTACGTACAAATGGGTTCTTGTGTGCTTCCTTCGAAGCTTTGTTTTGGTTCGCTGCTGAACGTCTTGCTTTAAAATATAGCGTTATTGTCTTTACGGAGCTGCAAAGAAATGTTGAGAACCGTGAGAAGTAAAAAGGTTACAGCGATGCTACAATAAAAGCTTGTGAGCTTTATGATGAAGATTATGTGTTTGACTTCCGTTGTGTTACGTTGGGAGAGACTAAAAAAAGTATTAAAAAAAAAACAAAACATGAACAGAACAAGTTTTTCTTCTTTCCCTAACAACAAATTAAGACAACAGCATCCTAAAATTAATAAAGTTGCAATTTATTTAAAAAAATAAACCGTAATAAACTAGGAGAAGGGGAAGACGAAAACAATTTCAAGTCACAAAGAGGCGTTTTTTTAAAAATAATTTTCCAATTTACATACCCAGCAGCGTCATAAAGCAATAATACAACATGGAATAATAAGTTTTTTAATGCAATTAAACGAACTTCTGCGCTGAAGGGGAGCGCAAAAAATAAAAAGAGTAAAGGTGGCATGCTCGCTCGAGTGTAGAGCCACTTTAGACGGAAAGCGGGGAAGATGCAAACATCTATAGCTTGAGTGCGGGTAATCGTAACCTGGACTACAGTCGTAATTGCAGCAATAGAAAAAAAGTCAAATATTTTCTTATATTTATGCGAACACTATTCATTGGAATGAGTCCTTTATAATGCTTTTGGTCACGGATGGCTTGGCCGGGGCGTATAGCCGTGACCAAGTGCGCGGCAAAAGGCTCGAAAAGTGAACAGAATGAAAAATTTAACAATAAATGCGAAGTGATTCTTAGAATCTTATGACTCTTTGAATTGCTTTTCGTTAAGCGAGCCGCACTGTTATTGTAGTTAAAGAGCATTTTAACTTATAATAGATTTAATGGAGACATTTAAGAACACTTTAGATTTATTGCAAGTGTAATTTATATTGCGCCATTGTGGGGATGGAGACTGACATGTGTGACAACAAATTTTAATAATCCAGCTTGAAATAAAGTATCTCTGGAAATTATTTCATATGCATAATATAATATCCACGTGTATTTTTAGAAGTAAACTTGATACTTTCATTTCCCAAAGCGCCTAATATCCTTGTAATATTACGCGATTCGAAATTAATAACAAAAAGCTGCAAAGAATACGTAAGTACCATGATTCCCGAAGTTCGAAATTTCGCCCGTTGTTGTAGATTAAACTGCTATGAGCAGGCTCCGTTGAGATTTAGGTACGAGTGCCGACGATTTTCGCCCTAATCAATTCTTACTCAATAAGTTTTTAGCTTTTTCTGATTTCGTAAGTAGACGCCATGCCTGCTTAAATTGAAATAAAGTTTGCGGAGTTAAAAAATTGCTCGCTTAGGGAAAAGCTACGGGTTTCAAAGATATTAGGAAAGGTTTGGTAGCCATTTAGTACCTTAAACAGTTCAATACGTAGTGATATTTCTGTAAAACCTAAGTTTTTAAACTGGGAAACTAGACATTAAATGTGGATTTATCGTTTGATCCCTGATCAACCAGAAACCCTACGAAATCATTCGCTGAACATGTACAAACACAAAGGAAAAAGTTCATTGAAAAGTTCAATAACTGGTATCCATCCGCAATCCGCATTGACCCCTGTTTTATGGGACTCTTGCCCTCTATCTCTTTCGTTTGAATGCACTTCACAATCCTTCAGCTATCTCATTTACAATCATTAAACCCTACAGAGTACAGGAGTATCTTCTACAGCGAACATTACAGAGGGGTCGGCATTGTAACGCAAAGGCTATATACCCTTTTTCCATTTTAAAAAAGAAAAATGGGGTTAAAAATAAAAAGACTGTTTTTTTTCGACAGTTTTATGTTAACGTTGAGTAAAATATGAGTCTTCGTAAACAGATAAATCATGCTGCCATGCTTTCGAAACAAAAACAATTTTATATTTTTAATAATGAAGTAGGTACTAAGTTAGAAGCTACTTATTATGAAAATAACATATTGTTTGAAGGCCAAAGGGGCAGTCGTCTCGTGACAGCTTGCGGTTACGATGATAATAACATACCTACTACAGCTCTTACATCCCCTGATAATACCATATCGATTCCTAATATTCCAACGAGGGTATCGCATTGGCTTACCATATCCGCAGATATTAAATCTGATTCGATGAGCCTATCGGGTTAGGCAGTATTGTTTTTACTGGCAACATTTTTTATATGAGTCCGCCATGTTGTGTGTGCGTTGTGCGTATAAAACGGTTACTGTAAATTATTTTTCAAAATTGGAACTCTGCTATCAGCAACATGGAAGGTAATTTTTTAGTCTTTCCTAACTTTTGTTAACCTTTTTACTTTTTTATGAGAATCACAATAATTTCTGATTTGGAAGGATTACTGAAATAGCTTAAAAGAAGAACTTGAAACTCAACTCCATTTCAGTCAAATACATTTACACTGTAAGCATATAAAATGAGCATGAGCTCTGACAGTCGAAAGTCGTATCAGAACCGTTTGAAGTGCGCGAAGTTCCCGCGCCGAGTTTTAACGCACTTTGGGAATTCGGGAACTCCGGGTATGGTTACTTAAGTTGGTGTGCTTCATTAAAATTCAATATCGAAGCGAGTGAGGCTTGATATCGATCGCCGGCGTGTGGCGACGCCGGGGCGGCGTGACGCGTAAACAACGCACCGGGGACGCCGCTGCATCCTGCCGCCCAACGTGGGACTAATAGACAGTAAATATTCTGTTCCCTACACACAAGATAAGCTACGTACACAGTCAGTTTTCGCTCGTGTGTGAATGAAACATGTCTTTGCCGGTATGCGTTTCTCTAAAATGTCCTGTGTAGATTTAGTACATTTGCGTACATCTACATTCATCGGCATATAATGAACGTAAGCATTGTTGAATTTGTTTGAACCGACATCAACAAAAATATACATCCAAAAAACCAATTTAATCGTCGATTGGTTTCAAACTAGTAGCAATCCAACTGTTCAACAAAACCCATTTGTATCAGTGCATACTTATGATCAGTGCGATTAATTAATATCAAACAGTAGTTTGCACACAGTTTAATTAATAGGTAATTAATATTGTGTTCGCGTTACGCTTGGCTGTTTAATGATTACTTCAAGAGAACACAACTCCAACCGAGCTACTGTTGTTGATAACTTTTGATTAATTCTAAGAAAATAACTCGAACTGTTTCTATGTTGAACATAAACTACTAGAATTACAAAACAAGAGCTTTAAAACCGAACAGAATTTGATGAAAAATATTTGGTTTGTCAAGTTTCAAAACAGATGGGAAAACACATCTACGTCCACCTCCTAACAATCTTAGTTAAGTTTATAGAATTGCTACATACATCATGATGTAATTTACATTTTAAACTCACTTTAAAACACGTGGAAGGTAATTAATCAGAACACTTTTGCGAACGTCGTGTTCGTCATTAAAACAGGACATCACAAGTCTCCAGAGGCACACATACAGTCGTCACATGTCGTGTACATTGGCCGAATAAAACGGTCGAGCGGTAACAGATGCGCACACGGTCACATGAGCCACAATAGCTTGTCAGCGGCCACTGCACAATACAGTCGCGGCGAGGGCCCTCGGCGACCGGCACCTCCATTACCGGCCACGGCTCGTCACCGGCTTTTCACATCCAATGCTTACACTGAAAATAACGTTGAAAGCCCGCTATATAATTATTTTCCACCGGCTCAGCTGCGCTTGTGACTATAAAGCATTTTATTGTCGTTTCGCCTGAGAAATAATTCTCGGTTTTCAACGACGAGACTTGACTTATATTTTATGATTATTTAAGGGACTGATAAAGTTTGTCGTAAATGTGAGATGTCAGTGTATCTGTTACCAATATTAAACAAAACAATGTTTAATGTTAAACAAACATATAATTTGTAAATAACTGCTGGTAAATCTAACAATGCATTATCCTTGAACATCAAATCAAAGCGCTAGCGGGCCGACTGTGTGGTTTGCTATCATTTATTGATGACCATCGGTTATTATAATAACGTGATTACGCTTTAATGCGCGTTCACCACAAATTAGTGATAATAATGATCATACATAGAATACATTGCCAGATTTTAGGACATTGCTGAAACAGGGGTCGTTGACTTTACGGCAACGTATTTAAGCCGGTGGCTATACAATAGAATTCATTTCAACGGTAAGTGACAAGCGTTTAGACATCATTAATGGTTTAGCAGCGGTTTGCGATACGCACAATAAACTCTATTGTTAATTCAAGATATTTTTATTTTCCACTGGACTACTTCTGTACACAATTCAAAATACAAATACATACTTTAATGGACCACCCAAAATAAGTTGAAGTAAAAACAACTTGAGTAGGTATATTTTTGAAAGCGCTCTTTCTTTAGAAGTCCTAACTAAATATCAATTTACTATATCAACAGACGGGACGAACGAAATTGAGTCTTTGAAATAAACTTGAAAAAATATAAGAAGAAAACTTGAGGATTCTACCGAATTCTCTCCTCTTCTTTCTTCATAATATTAAATCGAAAATATATGCAGAACAGTTAAGTACCGCATTTATCTGAGTATTTTTATTTGATGGTAAACAATCTGAAAACTGTAATATATTTTAAAATTACATACCTACCATTAGATTAACTTGTATTAAGGTGAATGCTCCGACCAGTCAAGTCAGTCAAGCTTCATGTAAAATGTCAAGATTTCATTAAATCTTGACATTTTACATGAAGCTTGACTTATGGAGTCATTTTACTGATTTTAATGGTTATAATTTTGAAAATACATACTTCTTACGCCCGCGAATCATACTTTAATCAACATTAAACCTAATACTGACTTGCAAATTGCAAAAAAACGTAAGAAAATTTAAATTTCGCGGGCTGGTCGGAGCATTCACCTTAAGTAAATGTGTTAATTGACATTAGATAGTATTTCTTTACTAGGTTGACTTAAAATATATTTTAAAATAAATATGCGTAAGTAAAATTACGCCTGCTTTAACAATAATTTGCTTTGTACGTTGTTCTGAACGCTAACGTATTTCAGTGATTGCAGTAGAAAACATTATTCCAGTATTTTTATGTTAATGAAAAGAGTTCGTGGAAATATTGGAAAAGCATTTAGAGCGATGTTTGTGTTTTATTATTTTACAAAATATTACTTGCAATAAAGCTGCTCATATTTATTTTGCTTTTATATAAGACATGCAATTCTATAGATACAGGCAAAGAAATTCATACTGCATATGGGCATAATTACATATGAGATATTTCATTTTGTTTCTAGGCAGCGATGACCACTCAACATCAGGTGAGCAGTCGGCCTATTTTCCATACAATGGTATAACAAAAAACATCTCGCATATAAAACCTAACATCACTTACTCATCTATTTTTGTATAAACATAGATACCGTCGCATCAACAAATTCCGTAACCCCTCACGGTAGTCTTCCTTCGTAACTATCAAAAACATTCTGTAAACTTGCAGCACAGTACACCACATCAAAACACACTGTCTACACTCCTGCATGATTAAATTCCTCTTGCTCCAGTCATCTGATATTGCAGACACTGAGAAGGGCTCGATTGCTAAGTCCCTTTTAAATTCAATCGGATCGCGTTCTCTCTCGGCTTAAAAAAGGAACACTTGGTCACAACAAGAAACGGTCGTGTTATTAATTTAATTGGAATGCCTGCGACGGGGTATTGTGCAGCGTATTCATGGGTACCTATAGTGTATTTTTTCCTTAGTCGTCTTCTTCGTAAACAAATATGGAAGGAAAATTCCGAGTTTTTGCATCAATCATGCCGCCATACGGCAATGTAAAAAACAACACGATTTGAAACATCAAAAACAATTTTCTCATGATCAATATCTCAGTAAGTTATACATGTTTACCAATTGTAAAAATAGGTCAGTGCATCAGTTCTGAACTTAAAAATACCTGTTACGGAATCCCACAAGGCAGTATTTTGGGTCCTACCTTGTTCTTAATATATATAAATGACCTATGCAATTTGACACTTCAAAATGGTGTCATTATGTCATATGCGGATGATACAGCTCTACTATTCGCAGCTAAATCAACAGTCGATGTCTATGATGTTGCACAGAAAGGTTTTAATACTGTGTCTAATTGGCTTCATAAAAATCTCTTAACACTAAATATAGACAAAACAAAATACCTATTATTTACAATGAGAAACACTTATCCAACTCTTACTAATCTAAGCATTCAAGCGCATAACAATTGTAATTCACATTATGCTGACATTGCATGCACTTGTCCCACTTTAGCGAAAACAGAACATATCAAATATCTAGGTATTACGATTGACTCAAATCTGAACTTCCGCAAACACATCGATTTATTATGCAACAGAGTGCGTAAACTAATCTACATTTTCAAAAACTTACGTCACATTGCCCATTTTCGATTAATTAGACAGGTTTATTTGGCTTTGTGTCAATCTATTATTACCTACTGCATAACATCCTGGGGTGGTGTCGCTAAATCAATTTTGCTGCCCCTAGAACGCGCCCAACGAGCAGTTTTAAAGGTTGCTACTTTTCGCCCATTCAGATTTCCTACACATCAGCTTTATATAGCATGCAATGTGCTAACAGTACGTCAATTGTTTGTTTTGAACGTAATCTTATTACAACACACTGAACTTTATTTTAACCCAGTACCCTCAGATAGGAGGAGAAAAGATTTGGTTTGTGCTAACCTTCGGACGAAACATGCTTTTGCTAATCGTTTTTACTTATTTTTGGGACCCTACTTATATAACCAGTTTAACAGAGTACTAAAGATTTATAGTTTAAGTTATAATAGGTGTAATCTACTAGTTCAGGAATACCTGGCAAAACACAATTATGCAGACACGGAAAAATTACTAGAAATTGTGAAATAAAGTCTGTATGTACACACTCTAATAAAAGTCTCACTGTTTATCTAATCTACTCTATCTACTTTAACATTATTCGTTAATTTATTGTAACATAATATATATCTTACATTCGATAATATAACATAATAATTAATAATATAGAAGTCTTAATATTATATACCTAAATAGTTACTTGTTAAGTCATTGAAAATAATTATGTCTTCTCTATAAGTTAGCTACTAACAAAATTTACTAATGTCCTCTTTTTAAAGTGTTTGAACTAAATTGATGGCCTGAAACACAGGTTTTCATAAACCTAGCTCAGGCAGGTCTACATTATAGTTAGAATTAATTTTCCTCTATGACGATTAATGTAAATCTTAGTTTTACTTATATTTTGAATAAAATTTTTATTATTATTATTATTCCATTTATTCATTAATTAAACATATAAATTACATTTTTAAATATTAGTAAAAAATATAAAAACATTTAAAAATATAAAATATAGTAGCCCACCGGCGTCGGGAACAGGGTCCAAGCCACCGGTGGTCAGGGCTCCTGAGAAAGGAATCTCCTAACGATACGCGCCGTGTCTAGGAGAACCGCTTTCTGAATCAAGCCCTTGATCCAGCTACCCAACGAGAGCCTCCTAAGATGTTGGTCGAGGCTCGTGGCAATTAAGCCATTGGCTGAGACGACTATCGGCACAATAATCGCTGAGTCCACATCCCACATGTCGACAACCTCGCGAGCCAAGTCAAGATACTTGATCTTCTTATCATTCTCGGCCTTCACGAGGTTCACGTCATGTGGGACTGTTATGTCAACAATCATTGCGCGCTTCTCTAAGCGATCCACCACCACTATATCAGGCTTATTGGCTACAATAGTCCTGTCAGTGATGATGGATCGGTCCCAGTACAATGTGACATGGCTATTTTCGAGAACTGGGTCGGGCACATACTTATAGTATGGTACTTCCGATTCTACAAGGTGGTATTTCAGAGCAAGTTGCTGATGGATGATCCTGGCTACAAGGTTGTGCCTATGCAAGTACTCTTCGTTAGCTAGACGAGAACACCCAGAGATAATGTGGCGGATTGATTCCCCCGGCCGGTGGCATCCCCGACAAATGTCAACCGTGCCATCCTTCACAATAAATCTCCGGTAGTTATTCGTCATGATAACTTCGTCCATAATTGCACAGACAAAACCCTCGGTTTCCCCAAATAGGTCACCGAAGCGAAGCCAGGATACGGACGCTAAGAAATCTACATCGGGCCCATGTAAGGCCCGGAAAAAGCGTCCGTGAAGCTCCTTACTCTGCCATACCTCCTCGCGATCTTTAGTCTCCAGCACTACTGGTTTGCGCCAGTTCTCTATTATTATTATTCTATTATTATTAGTTTATTATTATTCCATTTATTCAATTAAACAAACATATAAATTACATTTTTAAATATTAGTAAAAAATATAAAAACATTATTATTATTATTATTATAATTACGACAAGTGAAAATAAATACACTTTACCGTGTATAAAGTTATTTCAAGAACGTTAGTGTTTCAATAGGTATTTTCTGTAGTGCTGGGAACTCGATGACTCGTGTATCGGTGGGAACGCGTATACCATTAGTTCATAATGAGCTGCTAATAGAATATTTAAGTAACTTAAATGTATAATAAGGTTAAACGGTTTATTGTGTTTCTGTCATTGTGTTAGGAGACGCTTAATTACGATACTGTGTCACTAAGATACAATATGTTACGCACGCAAAGTAGAGCTTTGTTCCTGATGTCAAAATGTATTTATTAATCAACAATTCCAAAACACATCATCTCAAAAAAATACACTTTATTTTAGCCCCGTAAACCGGATTAATTTTAAATTTACTGTGAAAATAGATTTTTAGTTGCTTCGAAATCAATAAATAGTTTGTCAATTGATTTTCACAATAGTCAATTGTCAAATAATGACGTCACATTCTATTATTGTCATAGAAAATCGTGTTTTGACAGCTCATAAAAAACACGTCAATTGATTTGTGATGTCGAGTACCCCATTGCCATCGTTCGTTATTTAAATAAGTATTCCAACTACAAAATGTCCGACAAAAGGCTAAATAAATCGGAACAAAAAACCTGCTGGTTAATGGCAATAGGCTCGCCCCCTATTACATGGGACCTAAATATACCGGCGAACTGTGGGTGTACATACCAATGTATACCATCACGCCTGTATTCCCCGAAGGGTTAGACAGAGGTGTACCGACACCTCTGCCTAACCCTTCGGGGAATACAGGCGTGATGGTATATATATATATATACCTAAATCCCCAGAAATTAAAGAACAATTAGTACCAACTGCGAAGTACATATAACAGGTAAGTACTCAATTAATGTTCGTGTTATATGACAAAACGTAAAGTACAGTCAGAGCCTATTATGTTTTAACAAAGCGCTTACTAATATGTGCCATTAGAAACTTATATGTTAAATTAACAGCCAGCTCTTGAATGCGTCAGTTTAGGTGCTCTCATTTACGACGACATTCAACAGTTAGTACGCATTAATCTAAATGCTATTAGGTAGGCCAGGGATGGCGAACCTTTATCGGTGATAGTGCCATTTTTTATAGAAAAATAATAATGTGACTATGACGTGCCATCAAAGAATCTTGGCTTAGTCATTGAATGGAGAAAAATACAACTAGAAGCTGTTAACACTCTTTGTTTGCAACTAGTTTGTACAAGAATCGTAATATTTACTATTTTATGTTTATTTTAATAAAAGGTTAGTGTGATTTCTGCTGTTGTAAATTGTTTTCGATCAAATACATATACAGTTGTCATATATTGGCGTGCCCGAATTATTTTGTCGCGTGCCACTACTGGCACGCGTGCCATTGGTTCGCCATCCCTGAGGTAGGCTATCCTTAAACTGTATGATGCAGTATTTTGATTTGTGTGCTTGCCTGTCTCAATCATACGGGTTATATAATCATTTAGTATTTGTCCGCGACTTCGCCAGCATGAATTTAATTTGGATCCTTAGTTTTTGTGATAAGTTTCTATATTAAATATAGCCTATAGTTCTGTAAATGAGCGCGTTTTAACAAACAAACTCTTCAGCTTTATAATATTAATATAGATTTGATGATCGCCGAAAAAGGGATAAGAATATTTTAATTTAGCGGGCTACCTTAACGGATCCCTCTCAGCTCATGGTCTGGCTGACATTTCTCTCCAAGAAAGAGGCTTAAAATTTGATAATCTGAGGTAAACCGATTAAGAGTTGATTTAATTAAGATTAAGAATATAATGATTTTACGATTAACGAACACCGCTTTGTTTCAACTTTAATACTTAAAATAATCGAGTCATATTTGCACGACTCATTTTTTAAGACCTCTTTTAAAACATCAAGCAATTAAGGTCTGACTCAAACGACATAATAACACCCAACGTTTTTGAAGCACCCAGTCATTCCTTACTTTTACATCAAAGGTAATTTTGTAAAAAGGCACCAACCATTGCTCACAGCGATATTGAAATGTAACACGCTTGTGCATTAGCGTCCTTCGTACCGCGAACAGTATTGTGTTACGAGTTCCTTGTACCTCTAAAAAAGTACTAAAATAAAAAAGAAAGTTCGCACATAAAAGTGCCGTATCCATGTTAAAGCTGTAAGTATAATGAGATGTTACACTCCACGGTAACTTTTATTAAGTAACTAACAAGTAACACGCCTTTCTAGAATGTTCCGTGGCATATGGCGCAAGAGTTTTGTTATAGTTCGCTTCGTCTACAACTTTAGATCATAAATACAAGTTTCGAACACATGGCAGAAGCAACTGAAATACGATATTAACAATACTTACTGAAAAGCTGTTTATTTTTATTTTTAAAATAAAATATTGGTTGAGACACTTGCTGTGTTGTTCCTTGGGTATAGTTCTACATATATACACTCGAGCTTTGATGTATATTGAGATTCCTAAGATGGTTACCTATATTATTATCTTCATTATTCAGTCACAATCTATACATATCCCAATCTCTCTGAACTCTATTTATTACACATGTATCGTTTCATCTCCCTTCATAAATGATTTCCAAGAAAAAATTAAGTATTATAATTCAAAAGTATTATTTTAGGATTTAAAGTTACATCTTAAAACGTAAGTGTGTAAAGCTCAGAAGGTAATTTTGTTACTACTAAACTTAATAAAATATAAGAGTTCAATCACACTAAAGCGAAAGTAAACATTAAATACTTCATAATACAACCTCCATCACAAAGTTATGATCCTTCCTTCCTTCAGACACATTAACCAAGAAAAATATCTCACGTGCTTAAAAGAAATTCTTAAACTTTGACTATGTAAAATCCCGAACAACTTTTTAAGATCCCCCAAGGTAAATGGACTAACCCAACGCGATATATTTAAGGACCGTTCGGCTCCTGCCAACTCTAAGTGCCTATTTAGACGAGGACGAGATCAACCGAGCGTAATTCTCTTATTCCACTCGTTTCTCTTATTTAAATAAACTCCTATTCGTTGGAAACAAACATAAGACAATTTACGCACAGCGCCTTTTGAGTACATAGATAAGATGAGAAATAAATCTAGTAAAAACCCTCCTAATCTAAGTAATAAGCCTGAATCTAAAGGTACTTTATTCAACCCGTCCAAATAGTTATCTTGTTGACGTAAAGCCTTTTCTTAGCTTTTCTTTAAGTAGAATACATCTTTGCGGTAATATTGATGTTCAAAATCTATCTTAAAAAGCAATTTAGCAAAGTTTATCTCCAAAACTAAAACGATTTGAAAGCAGTACATAAATTATCTGAAGGCTTGAAAATAAACAAATCCAAAAGTTTGTTTAGATAGATAAACATTGCTTAAGAACCCGCAGGTTTTATAGGTCTCATTAATATTGCGTTGTTGTTGTACGAAGGCTTAGCAATAAACATTAAATCAGGCTTCATATACTTATATCTTTGGTTCTCTTTAACGTAGTGCAGTTTTTTTCTTACATCCGGTAGTTAAGTCCCCTTTTAGTATAATTTTATTGCAGCAAACAACATAGCGACAGTCCCTTCGAGGCTGTATGGGCATCGATACATTTCAATAATGTAGACAGAACCAAAGACGATACAAGTATTCTTAGTACTGCACCGATATCCAATCAATGTATTAAAAAAATAGCTACAACGATTTGTTTCTATGAGCGTCATGACCATACGTAACAAGGGCTTCCCAGATGAAAGTTATCGAGAGCGTGTTACACAATACAAACACTCGCGTCTTGTCTACACCTACATATCTTTTTGCAAACAAAACTTGATTCTATACAATGTTCGCTTTGTAGTCGGTTAGCAATCAATATTTGCAACTTGTTTTTTTTTTTCGTTCGCTACGTTAGTTTGCAATTTTCAATGCTAACATATTAGAAAAAATACAATTATCATTTGAACCACTACCTTTAATGGAAACCTCTATTTCGCCAGTTATTATTCTATCGTCCTGTGGTAATGATGTCCATAAAAATATAGGTAGCCACCAAGTGTCCGTGTAACTATGTGGTGGACGTTTATGGCAACGTCCAGTGAACGCATAATTTTCGCATCTCGCCGGGGCGCAGACGTCGCCGGTGTCGCAACGACGCCGCCGCGACACTCAACGACCGGCCTGCGGACAACTGCGCCACCAAATGTTCACACTTCGCTGTGTTGCTAGTTGCTACCTAAATAAATGCAAATGAATTGATACAAACGAGCTTTTATATCAACTTTTTCGTTTTCGCTGCAATATTTTCATCCGAAACATTGTTAGTTTGTTTATGCCTTGATACTTTGAGTCAATAAGGAGAATTAACTGTACCAAATATAGTAAGGCTTCCATAAGGCCACGATATCTTCGTCTCTGCTCTTTTTCTGTACGGTTTCGCTGATCCGGTTTGGGTGTTAAAAGGTCATGTTCTGCGCATACGTCACTCACTTTGACTGGTTAGTTCTAAACAGGTCAGTCACAGAAGAGGTCACAAGAGGAATCATTATGTGCTAGGGACAATAAGCTCTCAAGGGGCTTGTTCCCGTCGACTTACCGCTGTGACCTTTGGCGCAGCTCATTTGAATAATTTGCGACCAACGAACCACCATGTAGAATAGTAGCACAATTTCAAGCAAAATTAATTTACATACTTTGCTCTACAAGTTTCATTAAAACATCAAAACATTGAAGTTGGGTGTAATTTGAATAACGAATACAACCGAGATTGTAGCTCACATAACAGTGTAGCCTTGCTTTCTGTAAAATAAGGCGACCCTATGGAGCAATTACGAATCCGCAACGATAAAATGCGAGTTCCACTCACACGTCTAGGGATCCGCACCGCGAACATAAAGCCAAAACCTACTCATAACAATAGTAGGACTTACAGAAGAACTATTTGAGGTTCCTTCACGTGCTACATTATTACATAGTAATTAGTGAATACCTAAGTAAACAAGTATAGCGCTGTGGGCAAATGAAGCAAATTAATTGTTGATTAATCCTTTGCCGCATTAGTGGGAACGCCTCTGCGGTCGGATTGGTCAGAACCCTTGATCACGTCGATGCGGCCCCATCAGTCATGCGGTACCTGACTGACGAGGGATGCCACTCCGGCGCCCAGGATGAGAGCCCGGCGGACTACACGCTAACTATCATTAAGGCCAGAAAAGGTGCATATTCGAACATTAGTTCAGCTACTATTTATCGATGGGCACGGTAATACTCTGGATCGAAATAAATGCAACAATATTGTGCGTTGCGACAGCTTAGCGTTCCAGAAATAAAATACATATATTCTTTTGTGCCGCCCAACAGTCCCAACAACAACTGAAAAATTATCATTAGTCTTAAGTGCTGATGAAACCATATTACTAAATTAGAGGTTTGTAAAAGTTTTTATTGTGTGCCCAACATAGCAGGCGGCAAAGCAAAGTTTTATATAATATAAAGGTCGTAAACGTGGCTGATAACTCAACTTTTTAGCGGTAAAAATAAAAAAGAGCATAAAATATGATAAAAATTTATATTACAATGCTAACAAATTGTCGGTGGAGTTAACCGCCTTTCGCTCGTTACTTATTCCCAGGCGTTGCTGATTAATTGTGGCAAGTTTGCCGTTGTCCGCAAGGACGTCGACCCTAAGCAGATAACTGCGGTGAGCCCTGTTCCTAACTAGGTATGCGGGGACACTTTCTAAGACGTGTGACTGACGGGGGAACATCCACTAAATTGCTTTATATCGAAGTAATGTGTTTGAAGAGAACCGGTCTTATTACTCTCGGGACTGAAGGAATTCCTGCGAAGCAATGGCTAATAACCATAATGCAAAATGTCTTCGCTGACAGCCTCATCTATTGCTAACGTGAAGAAGTATAAACCGAGATAATGTTGCAAATAAAATACTTTATATTGCTTACTCGAAGTATATGGTAGGTACGCGCACACACAATAAACGAGTCGACACAGACACATCTTCGAAGCAATCGACATAATATTACCATCAAGTTCTTAATCAAGCCGGTGTTGATTGTACTATAAATTAAATATACAATTGAAAATGGGTTATATTAAAGACTTTTTATGTCAACCTCGCCGCTCGGATATTGGCTGCGCATAAGTTTCAATATTGAAGCCCATTTCGAAGGGAACGAACGAGTTTATTACAGTAAACATGACTCATAAAGCCAGATCACTGTGCTAATAAAATGGCTACCCCTCGCTGTCTGCGAAAATACAGCGCTAGCCCAAACAGAACCCCATAACGGTGACCCTTTCCCATTTGTGCCCACGTCGGAGTGGGGGAGACAGGGATGAAGTATTGCCACGTTTGGATCCTAAACAACAATAAAATCCGCAACAAAAATAGCGCAGAACGCCAACAAATTACTAGCGAACCAAAAACATGTTTCCTATACAAGATTTATGGGGCTACGTAAAGGGAGCGCTGAGGAAGTCAATAAATATTTCCCAATAACTTGATTACTACAGAGCCTTTGATGGAAATAAATGTACTGCTTGGAAACAGGTGCTGCCTCCGGTACATTAGGAGCTACACACGCATATTCAGACACACTTAATGGCTTTCTTGATTTATTTAACTTTTCAATTTTGTGTTTGACACGCAATCCAATTAACGTTAACTACCAAGGGCGTTAGACGTGGTCAATGCTGATTAAAAATTCCAGGGACAGTTTTTTCTGGAATGACGACGGGAATTTCCCTTTGTTCGATAAAATTCTCCAGACAATTCGCGTCTATCAAAATCAGTTTTCAAGTTCCTAATCTTTTTTGTTATCTTGGGATCGAACGAAAATAAAGAAAACGTGTTATTTGACAGCTTTTTATGTTTTAAGTAAAACAATAACTACATATTTCTGTGTTAACCTTTTTACTTAATAGTAGCTAACGTTGTCTTTTACAGCATTACAGTGTAGACTTAAAAATCTGAATCTATTACGAAAACTAAATCATTAGATTTGATACTGATAGTTCTTACACAAACAAAATGTTATATTCATTTTCTGGCTGCATCGTCACCAGTTTTGTTCCTAACCGAAAATAACGTGTCGTGTCCTCAAGGGTTTATCACAAGTCTTGAGGGATAAACATAACGCTATAACCGCGCCGCCAATAAAGCTTACCCTGGATAGAATTGAACGTTTTTAGCATCACAGGAACGTGTAAAATGCGGCTGCCCTTTATAATATTCACGAGGATACGTGGCAAAAATGTTCGGTGACCTCGAAATGGGGCTTTTTCCCGGAGGGCTCTCGCCGAGTCAATTTCGTAACACTTTGACCCTAAAGGTGCCGAGGAACGCTGCCTAAATTATCTTTGGGACGACTTGGAAAAGAGGTCACCTGTATGATAAATAGTTAAGCTCAGGTTAATGGGTTGGACGTTAGTGCAAAGTTGTTTTGTGGTTCGATGTTTAGTAAACACTTTGCATTCGGAGAAACTAACAACTGCTTCCAACCTAATTGCTTTAAAATTGTCGCGCACTTCTGCAAAAATGTTGAAGTGTGAATTCTCTTTTATGTGCAAACCTCCATGTGCTGTCATTTGCATGCGAGCACAATAATTTATCTAGCATTCGCTACAAACAGAATAGTATGAATTAGTGAGTGTCACTAAAGTCGGTAAATCAGGAGACGGTTCTTTGAGCCATCTGTTATGCAGTTGCAAGCCTTTGCTTTGGGGGATAATATATTCGTGTGCCCAAATTATCTCGGTCAGAATAATTTACAGTGTCAAAGCCGACTAGTGAATGCGGTAATTTTCGATTTGCACTAGTTGTACGAACGTAATTACAAAAACAAATGTCCAAGTCATTGACTCGTGGACATAGCGAGCCCACTGTAGCATGAAGAGAGAAAGTAGCCGCGTACTCATGGCATCGGGAATGTACGCAAATTGGGTTTCGATTTCTATACAGCCATGAATAATTAGGTTTGTATAGGAAAGTAAAAAAGGTAAGTACAAAAAGCCGGGCTGCGATTATGAACGCGCATGCTGCGAGTAATTTGCTTACCAACGTTTTTGTCGTGTTGGACAACGGAGGGTGATCAAGGTTTCGTTGCAGCAACACTCCTGTTCGTAAACCAACGTTGTGACATCAAACTAGAACGGTTAATATAATTCTCCAATATTCCTGTTCACCACTAATATACAATTATGATCGGAATGTATATTAAAACAGTGTGGGTGTGTGTGTGTAGTTTAATAAAGGTACCTAAAGCATTTCATTACGAGTGTAATAATGGTCTGCCGTTTTCACGTTGCGGTTGTGTTTGTTTTATAACTTGTAATTTTCATTACGGCAGCATTCTGATTAAAACATTAGTTTGACCGCAAAAGAACAATGAACGTTGCAACGTTGTACTACATAAACATAATGTCTCATCTTTTTGTTTCTTTGGGAAATAGGGCTAGTACTGGTCCCACAGCTTGTACGACATGCAAATGAGTAAATTGTTGTCGAGTCATAATAAAAAAGTATAAGATGTTTTCTTGTCAGCGATCATAGTGTCTTAGTTCTAATTCACGAAATTATAATAATAAAAGCAATACTGCCTCGTTGGTCTAGTGGTCCTGAGCACGACTGCTATGCTAGAGGTCCTGGGTTCGATTCCCAGGTCGGGCAAAAAGTGTTATTGGGTTTTTCTAAGAAATTCTCAGTAGCAGCTCGGAGTCTGGATTTGTGCCCGGTTAATGGCAATAGGCTCGCCCCCTATTACATGGGACCTAAATATACCGGCGAACTGTGGGTGTACATTGCTACACCTCTGCCTAACCCTTCGGGGAATACAGGCGAGATGGTATATTTATATTTATTTGATGGTATAAAAGCAATACTAATAGTTTTTTTTTATATTTTTAAATGTTTTTATTTTTTATATTAATATTTAAAAATGTAATTTATATGTTAAGAAAATAAATAAATGGAACAGTAACGCAATACCAGCCTATTATTGTCCCACTGCAGGGCAAAGGTTTCTTCTCATACAGAGAACGCACGAGCATTGATCACCACGCTTTCTCAAGGCGAATTTTCCATTTTAGACTTGTAATGATAAAAAGTCCAGAGTTTTCTTACGATGTTTTCCAAGATGATGTCATTAATAGATCATCGTAAAAAGGACTGGACAGTATCGAGCCCACAGCCTTATGAGACCACAGACAGAAATTATTACTACGCGGAAATTATAAATTAAACAAATAATCTACGCAAAAAAAAACAAAAAAAAATTTTAGTGGGAAACAGTAATAACATGCATTTCGCTTGAAAAAACATGATTTGATTTCCAAGAACGAGTCATATTTTAAAAGTAATGTAAAACCTGTTAAACCTGAACAGAACAAAAACCGCCCGAAGTAAATAATAAAAACGTGGGCTCGTTCCAGTAGCACCCGATTAAATATCACGAAGCCTCGATACTATTAAACATGTACTGTTTAAAACAATCTCAAGAGCCAGTAATAACACGGCACATAATTCAGTGAGGTTCGGAGCGCGCGGTCCCCGGTGGAAGGTAGCTACAGAATACATAAACAGTTCAATTTAAAGCCCCAGTAATGCATGAGGGAGTAGAGAACTTCGGCAATGAAAGTAATGAACCCACTGTTTTAGTTCGCCTTTACGAGGTGCCTGCGGTTGCCGCCTATCACACCGAACCGTAACGATTCACACCTCGACGATTCGGTCTTTCCATTACCGCAAGTTGGGAACACTCATTACATCTCTGAACTGCTCTGTCGCACTCGAACGTCGGTGATAGCCGGTGAAGTCATTATACGAAACTTAGTCCTTAATGTCAACGGACTTAAAACAAATCCAAATAATATAGCTTATTATAAAGTCGCAACAAAGGCCCGTCCTATTAAAGTCTGAATAATAATATATATTTAAGCTATAGGCAATATAAAAGACTTAAGATTTTAGAATAATAATTGGAAATTACAGTGAAAGTTAAGTTACAAACTTAAATTGCACTTAAACCTTTGATAATCTTTTGAATTTAAATTGGTACCCTTTACAATGGAATTAGGAAAATAAATAGGGGCTTATAACTAATAATGTAGACGGCTATTCGTGTAATCGTGGATGCCATTACAGAACGTGAATTATGCCGGCTAGACTAAGCTTGGCACAAGGCCTAATAGATTTTCGCTGTTGAAGGGAGGGGAATCAAACCCTCATCTCTTATCTTATATCTAAACAAAACGACGCGCCGCCGCCGCCGCATCAGCGTTAGTCATAACTCTGACTAAGCAAACATTAACTTCCCAACTCGAGTCAGACGTTAGAGTGTGCTATAATTCTGTTAGAACACCTCTATATACGCGCTGTCAGAACATTTGTATTCATATAACTGCCGCACGATCGGTGTAAATAGCCATTAAGATTAAAGTGTGTATAAGAGCGCAGCTGGGTCGTCCGCGGAGCAATCCCATTCAGCGGCAAAGTGTTTAAGTGGCAACACTAGGCGAACGATCCCCGGAGGTGGCCGTGCCACGACAAGGAAAAAAAAGACACCGAACGGAGTACTTGGTGCTACGGCTTTTGGACGCTAAACATTTTTGTGTTGACAGACGATCGATAATGAAGTGTATCGTTTTCATAAATGAAAGGACCGTTTCGATTTTATTTTTTTATCGAAATGCTGACCATAATCGCCGATTCTAATTACAAACATTAGCCAATACTTTTGCAAATCGGTACAAATTATGCTGATACAACTGGCTTTAACAAAAAATATTTACTGAATTTTCACTGTTACAAAACATAAAATTAAACAGATAGTTGATTGATAAATAATTTATTTAGTGCACACCTAAAATCAATTCAAAATTGTGCGCAATGCGGCCCTAATCAAAAGAGCATTACCAGCAACATGGCCCACATGTTTAATACATTTCGCACACAGCATATTTATTTACCAACGTTCGATGGGCATTTAACTGCTGTATACGCGAATCAAACGGTTTCCTCTGTTTGATTAGGTATATGTTTGTGTGCCTAACTGTACGGAACATAAGTCACGCGAAAACATGCATGAATCTGCACAATGCCAGTGAATCTACAAACGATTTTGGTCGCAAAGGGCCCTCACATAAATTAATGTTGTATCAAAGAGACCGCCGACATATCGTCGCGCAGTTATAGTCGAGAGCTAGGCGGAGGGTCCAGAGTGGCGTGTAGTGGCTTCCTCTTGTTCTCTAACCCAATTTGCAGTAAAGAGGACTTCTTGATAGTGCTCTGATTTCGTTTCGAATTTGACCACTGTGGAAGTGTGGATTACCGCCAGTGGACTTGACGCGCGGACTTTAAACTTTGAGTTGATTCTACGAAATAGAAAATTGAGTAATGGTACCAGGAAATGGAATTTCAGTGTCTATCTGAAAAATATAAAAGTATTCAAGGATTTTCGAAGAACAGTACGCAGCTTGTATTTTTCGTCAGCAGAACATTAACGTTCAAACAGGAAAAAACTCGAATACAATTTGGTTCCTGTTTGATTATATTATTTAAAAGAAGGAAAAAAGCTTCCTATTCCTTTTCAGTGAACATTAAAAGACTTTCATACAAGAACTGATTGATCAAGTGCTTGGAATTATTTAAATGTGTTGAAGTAAACATGTCATTGATATTAATGTCCTCCGTTTCATTTTTAACTCTTTATTTAGTGAAACGGATACAACTGTTGTAGGTAAAACTTTTGTACACTGTCGTAGAAAAACCGGTAAATAGAAATCGGATTAAACTGAATTACCACTGTGTTAAATAAACATGCCATTTAAAATACTTAGCTGACTTCGAACTGTTTTTTTTTTTCTAGTTCGTTTGTACGTTTTTAACAAAACGGGACAAAAGGTTGTATAACTTAGCTTTGACTGATTTGACTTTGACTTTTCGGACTTTGCTTTGGCACAACACTACTTTATTTAATAAATAAACATTACTCGTATTCACCTCAAGAGACCACACAAACATTTAAGGGCTGAATAGAATAAGTGAATACCAAGTACAACATGTGTTGCCACTTTATATATTTATGCTGTCTCATTACTGTGGCACTTCGGTGGGGCAGGCAGGGTCGAACGACGCCTTTGCCAGGGGTCACCTTAATTTAGCTGCTACCCTTTTAGATGTCCATGTTTACTCATCTATTTTTGAGTCGACTAACCTCTTATTTGCACATCGCTTCTTTGTGAGATTCTGTTCATGTTTTAGACATACATACCATCTCGCCTGTATTTCCCGAAGGGTTAGGCAGAGGTGTACCAATGTACACCCAAAGTTCGCCGGTATGTTTAGGTCCCATGTAATAGGGGGCGAGCCTATTGCCATTAACCGGGCACAAATCCTAACTTTGCGCTGCTACTGAGAATTTTACAGGAAAACCAAATAACACTTTTTGCTTGACCCTGGAATCGAACCCAAGACCTCTAGCGTAGCAGTCGCGCTTATGCCCACTAGCTTAACGAGGCAGTTAACGAGGGAAGTTTTAGATTTCGGTTTTATTTTGTTTCAAGTAAAAAGACGAGCGGATGTCTGTTTGTTTACTTAATCAACAACAAGTGGATCATCAATTCATCCTCCGGCAATTCAGCTTTGACCGTTGATTTTGTTAAAATAAATAAACGTTGATTAGAAAGGCAATGGAAACAGCCATTTTGGGAGTGAATATACAGGTTGACGAGCAAGTGTTAAATCATTAAACACGCTTCAAGTGTTGTTAGATTGAATTTTGGGACCGGCAGAGTAAAGATCTACCAAAAATATGCCTCAATTTTGATACCGTCAACCGGCTTTAATTAACAGCGTTGTGGATATTTATCGTTATTATTAAGCTCGCGTTTGACCACTAGTTTTATTAAAATATGTAAGCTAATAGAAATAAAAAAAGGAGATGGAATTACTCGTGTACATTTCTCTTTATTTATATAGTTTTTTCCCGTTTGTTTTTATTTTAAAATGACATAAAACAAAAAAGTCAGTGCACTCTCCATGTTATCTCTTTACAACATTTGGTTGATTGCTAGAGAATTTCAAAGGCATAAAACCCGCCTTTGTACCTTTAGTTGCATAAAGTTTAACTAAATAAATACTGATAATTCAGTTAGCAATTTGTTCGAAACTGTAATACCTAGTAATCAATAGACTAAACGTCGCTTTACACTAATCTGTGGTATTCGCAAGCCTGTGTTGCAGCTCGCTAAATAATTCACTCAATTATAACAATGTCACATACACTAGCGCACTTGTAACAACTATATTGCGTTCACTAAATGTTCGTTATTTATTGCGTAAACAGTTATGGACACAGATATTATTCCAGTTAGAATTTACATATGTACATACCTACCATCACGCCTGTATTCCCCGAAGGGTTTGGCAGAGGTGTACCAATATACACCACAGTTCGCCGGTATGTTTTTAAGTCCCATGTAAAAGGGAGCAAGACTATTGCCAATAACCGGTCACAAATTCAAACTCCGAGCTGATACTGAGAATTTCAGAGAAAAACCCAATAACACTTTGCTGGACCGGGGAATCGAACCCAAGACCCCATGCGCATCAGTCGCGCTTTCGACCACGAGCCAACGAGGCAGTTAGAATTTGTTGATAAAATACCGAAATGTATTCAGCTCGTTGTGTTCGCTCGATGTACATTAATTACATTTTATTCAAAGGCGAGTCCTTATTACTGTAATTGGAATGTTGGTCCGAATGAGAATAAAGCCTCCAATTAAAATTTCCTTTTACACATTAAAAGTAATACGGTGTTTAATTATGGCTTTGTTAATAAGAAGAAACACGTACAGATCGATAAAGTACCTACTTTCTTGTACTGTTTTGGTAACTGCTTTTGGTATTTGGGTAATGTTTTAGGTAGAAGATAGATTGCTTGAAATTGAAACATATGTATATTGTATATACCTGGGTATCTAAGGAACTTTAATTATTTTCTAACTTTATTTAACAACTTCAAATTTTATTTAACAGAAAAGTTTATAAGTTTAAACTTAGAAAGTACCTATTTGTCAACAGACAGACTCACTTTAGCATGAAAATAATTCCAAGTCAAAGCATTTATTTCAATACGACCACTTACAGGCACTTTTGAATTGTCAAGAAGTTACAGTTTAAAATTTAAGCTATGAATATTATAATCATATCAGCCGAACGACGTCACTGCCGGATATAAGCCTCCTCTACGATATCCACAATGAACCTATGAATACGATGCAAACAAAACAAAACACATCCCGATCCCAGTACTTTAATAACACTACAATCATTAAATGAACACAGCTTGACACTATGTTAACTACATCAGTACTACATGTAGTGCCAGTAAGTGTAAACACAGTTTTTCGGAGCAAAGAGGTGGACGCAACCATGTGGAAGTAGTTCGTACTGCACGGAAGACGCCATTGTGCCGACAGACGAGCCAACATGGCGACTGTTTTGTGATAACCCTATGACGTCATAGTGCACGAAGGTAATATGCAGGAGTGGGTTATATCCTTGCAGTGATGAATAGAAAAAAAATTGTTTTAAGCTTAATTAAGACTGTGAAAATTTCCATGGAAATAAGCAGTAGTTTAGGCTTTAGGAATTTAATATCTTTACTTAACACGACTTTTACTTTTCAACAGTTTAACTGTATGCTACATTTTTGTAGATCAATACAGTTCACATCTCATTTTTTTTAAGTCGCACCTGAAGACCAATTCTCTTTATCAAAAACGTTCAATAATGACAATCAATGTGAACAATTTTGGTGAAATATAGACATTTTAGACAATTTCAGGCTGAACTTAGAACGTAAACGATACTTGAAGTTACTAGAATTTCGTTATACACTTACAATTACAATTTTTTTTTTCAGTTGAACAATTATTGTTCATTGAGTTATTTATGTTGTCGAGTAAAATCTTTTCTAACAAAAATGAAGCAATGCATTAAGAATCCCCTTTAAAATGAAGGGTAATTGTGATTATGAGTGAGTTAATTGAGAAACTGAAATTTGAAAAACGTCGTAAAAAAATCATCAACTTTAAAAAAAACATTTTGACAGCAAGTTGACATAACTAGACTGTACTAAGCATGATTACCTCATTGTGGCGAACGTTAAATCATTTATGCTTCGTCCAAGTTTCCACACGCCGCCATTTACTTGATGAAAAATTAAGTTAATCAAACTTAGAGCGGCGGCCGTTTGTGTAATGAACAGATTTATTATAGTGTCGTTATGTACCTACATAACAAAACTATAACCTAAGTACGCCTATACTTTGTAGATTTAAGGGGCTATCCAACCATATGACACCGATAACGCACATTCTTTTGTCGTATAGTGTAGTAGTATTGGTACATAATAAAAGCCTGAAAAAAAATGAGTTTATAGTCAAGGGTTCAAAGAAAAGACTTATCTATAAATATTTCATGAAAATAAAAAATGAAAGAAATTTCAGAATGGTTAGCTATTCAGCTTATATTATGCAGCAAAAAAATTTTTTTGGCGCGTATTCTCATAATTTTGAGCTTAAACTGTATAATTGTATGTAATGATATTGCATATAGGGAATTTTATAAACTAAAGACATATCTATAAATTATTCCATTGAGCCTTGTCTTTTTTTCTCAATTTAATGAAAACCTCAAAATTACTTGATTTTGGTGGTTATTCGATACAACTTACATCGCTATTTTGAACCTTATTTGTTCTTGCGATGCGTTTTTATCGACATGACATTACAATTGCTTACCAGAGGGCCTTAAACACGTGGAAATTTACAGTCATATTATGAAAAATGCTAAAAAAACTCTGCATGTCTCTTTGTTAGCACGTTATGGCAGAACCACTGAACCGATCGTAATGAAAGACAAAGGTAGCTTGGGATTTAAATAAGAACACAGGTTACTTTTTAATGCATGACTTCATCTGCGTGCGCCAACCGTTCAACATTCATGTGAACGGCGCGGGCAAAAGTACTGCCATTGGGTTTCTTTTTTCAAGATGGGAAATCATCCTATGACTTCCCCCGCCCTAGTGTCAGACTTTTACTGACTAAAACCCATCCATGTTCCTTCTTGTGCCCTTTGCGTTCCGGGGGCGCGGTATCTCTTTCACTGCCATTTGGATAAAAGGCTTTACTTAAAACTAAAATTAGATACTTAGTACCTCAATAACTCAATGTCAAACGCCTAATGAGGTGTTTTTTCTTAAAATTACAAGCTTATTCAACTATCTCGGCAAAAAAATGAGAATACTAAAAAAGCGTAAATCCCAAGGAAAATAAATTACAGAATCATTTCCCAAATTAAGTTTGGTACCTTATTTCCAAGGGTGAAATTGTTTCATAATTTTGGAACAAAAAATCTCTAACGTTTCGGTAAGCAAGGCTCAAGCCCTTATCGAATTTGTTACTCGTGCTCGTTATATTTTTTGGCCCGTAAAATGGTAGTCTAAGTTTACTCAGGCACTCGCCTACACATCAAAGTTACCCTTTTAATGTTATTTAGTAAATGGTAAATAAGAACAAGTGTTTATTTTTATTTAGTTTGCGGAAGGTCATGGAGCGGAAGCAGATTTTTCGTCAAACATAGTTTTCCTTTTACAAATATAAAGTAGAGCAGAATTTAATCGCGTTAAAAGTTTTATTTAGTTATTAATTTTACTCATTTGCGTAGTAACTTTTAATATAGGTACACTGCACAAACTCAATTAACGTCTCGTGCAGAACTTAGATACATACTACCAAACGAAGTAATAAATAAAAATAACGCATATTAACTTTAGTGAAAATTATTTTCTCAACGCGTAGAGGATAGCGTTGAAATCTTCCACACAGCTCGTAGCGCTACGAGTGCTCGTAACTCCGTAGCGCTACGCGGCTACGACGTACTGTTTTGCCACTTGTTTGATAAAATTTAAATAACGGATTAAATGCTTTAGTTAGTGGAATCAAATCAAGTAAATGTAAATAACCACTATGTTCGGTGTATACAGCATTTTAATGTTATTATTTAACATAACAAAGTGCAGTAATACAGTTTCCCGCTTCATATTTCAATTTGGACAATAATGCCACTAAGTAGACAGATAATCCCGCTCCGCTAATAAATTATCCATAATTTGCCGAATATGAGTTTAATTAAATTAGAGCTTAAATCAGATTTCGATTTACAAAATAAATATGAGCGCGGGTCATGTGTGAGTATCGAATACTATTGACACAATATTACGTGAATGAAGTAAAACGATTTTTTATATAGGTGTTATTTTATTCAATAGCAATTTCAATCGACACACGCACTTCGAACGTATACAAAAAGAAATAAAAGTAAACACTGTTTACATTCTAAGAATTGCCTCTTACACAAAGCATTGATAGCGAGCAAAATAACAAAACTTCGCAGCCGTTGCCAAAAGATTCAATTATGCCGACAGTCACGGGCGTTTTCAAATTCTCTCCTATAAAAACTTCTACCAATAAAGCCTCCGAGGAGAAATACGGAACAGTGAACAGTTGATTCCCAAAAGAAATCTCATTAAAGTGTCTTGCATTGAGGACTGATTAACGTTCCGGCGGCGCACCGGACGAATACTGATGTTACCCGCTATTTACAACCGTTCCAACAGATAAATGACTTCTTAACTTAACTGTGTAGTGTTGTAAGGACTGCGTGATTCACATGTGAGCTGCCGGCTTATTCTGTAAGAAATCTCCCTCAGTGAATTAAGGTGAAGTGGGCTAAAACTGGGCTGTCACTATATGATGCTAGGGATTGGCAAGTCGCCACACGCTCACTTCACGGAAGGAAGGTTTTACAGAATAACACCGCTGTGCTGTTGCTACGTAAATTACCCTCGTTAGATCATGTGACTTTTACAGTTCATATGTACTTTCTAAGTATATCTTGTATGTCTCTGACATCGGTGAAGGAACACAGCATGAAGAATTTGAATTTTTTAAAAAGCGATTTTAGACTTATATTCTTTATAAGTCCAGGTGATTTATGAATGAATATAAGTCTGAAACGGCCGAGCCACCTTGAGCAAGCGTGGTGATCAATGCGTGTGCCTTTTTTGTATGAGAAGACGCCTTTGTCCTGCAGTGGAACAATAATAGACTGGTATTATTAGAGAGAAGATAGTAAAGCAAAGTAAGTGAATACCAGAATGATTCAACATAAATTCGTCTAAATAAGTACGACCCTACTACCTATTACTTAGAGTAACTTTATGATTGATCTACCGGTAGGTACAACGACTGCTAATTCAAAGATGAAGCTGTTTATTTAGAACCTTTTCTTGAATGCAGACAAATCTCAAAACGTCATCCGGCGACCTCCAATGCCTTCCATTCAGCTATTTGTGTTAAAAGCAACAATTTAAAGGTTTTCAGCGCTAAGAACGATTGCATTTTCTCCGAGTTACGAGTTTCACTGATGGAATTGGGCAATAAGGAGCTATTTTGTTCCCGCAATTGTATTTGACCTGATTCTTTAACCTTATTGTAGTACTTCAAAGAGAATGTTCACACAAAAATACCCAAATTTTTCGATTCATTCATTTCTCTTCTTGTTTAAATAATTAAATAAACCTAATTTCAATGTCAAACACAGAAAAGGTCAAGAAAATACTTTTTAGAAAGTAGTCAAGTACTCAATTTATAATGAAGAGAGCTCAGGACGAGAATAGACGTCCTAAGATGATTCATTCAAATATAGTTATGAGTGGTAATTCTAGAAATTGTCCCAGAATAATACTTGTTAAAGGCATTATGAGTAACTATTTTAAAAAGGACCTTCAATTGAGTGGAACTTATGTATGTAAAAGTAAAGCAAACATAAGTGACAAATACGGGTGTGCTAGCTAGCATAGGTACGCGTATTTGCTGTAAATATCCACTTGAAGCTAGTTCTGCAACTTGTTTGCCAAGAGTATGTTTGAAACGTTCAAAGTTTGTGCAAACAGTGATATGCGTTAGCATCCAATTTCACGCGGTGACGTCACGTTACAGCCCTCGGAACTCGTTAATCAGAGTCGCTGCTCAGCGTGGCCGGCGAGCAGTCACACCGTCGCGAGACGGAGCCACGATGCTCACTTTAGTACTCGCTATGTTATGAGCGTTCGGATACGGGAGCGGTCTATTCGGCGGCCCGTGTTTGGTAAACTTTTACGAGTTGTTTCGGGTTGCTACGATGATGATAATGGATTGTTAGGATACGTCCCTAAAATAGATGTTGTTACTTATAGGTGTAGTGTTGTAAAACTACCCAAATCTGTTTGATACATTCATGTCAAAACCGATGTAACTTTATATTACAGCCGCCCAACCGACGCTCCGAACCACAAATACCCAAATGAAACCACGAATATCGAACCCTCGGTGTGGGGGCTCAACGTACAAACAAATATCTAATAACGGACGTGAGCGAAATAAATTAAACGTTATGAAACCGATTTCTGTAATAAAGAACCCTAAATTCCAACAGGCGCAATTCGTTTGAACAGATCACTTTATAAGCGAATATAATTTTTCAATACAGGAAGACGTATGAAAGTGTTACGAAGTCGACGAAAGAAAATCCTTATAAATCTGTGCCCTCGCGGGCCTCAGCTAAAGGGGGATTTGGTCCGCTACGCCTCCTCGCCAGACTTTCATTAAGTCCTCGCTTAAACGCGACAAAGCTTTGTGGGAGACTTTTAAAAGGGACGTAGGTAAACCGAACCAAGTCGTAATGAATTAAATATAATAAGAGACACGATATATACAACGATTCAGTGCCTACATGACGTGACACATGTAACATTAATTTAGGCAAGCCTTCAAGCAAGTTACCAATCACATCACCGAAAATGTATTTCAGGAAATAAGATTTGATTTATTTCTGCGAAATCGACTTTCATTTGACGAGAGATTACAATTTCTCATATACCTTCGTAATGTAGGGCAAGAAAAGGTTTTTCTCTTCAAGATGGTCAGATACGAGACGGATGAAAGAGTGCTTGTGTAGAACCATTGTGCGTTACAAACACAGCTAAACAGCGTAATTACACGCTCATTTATTGCACGTGTTATATATTATGGCTTTTAATGATAATAATCATTAAAAGTTATAATATATGTACTGTATTTTTAATTGTTAAAGGTGTATTTTGTGATTTGTTGATACCGGAAGTTGGTTCGGTTATGATTCAAATCATAAAATCATAGCTAGGACCAGTTTTACGTTATTTATATTTTATTATTTATGTCGTTACATAATTATAGCTTTTTATACACATAAATATAATTTCTAGACACATTTGTACAAGTCTCTGTACTAACGACTCGATGACTCACTTGTTTGTCACTGTCTATAAAGGCGAGAGCCCAACGCTTTGAGTGTCATTCTTATCTGAGCTGTCGGACCGAGCAGATCGCTAGTTAAGTATATTTCCTCTTTTATTAGATATTATAATTATATGTTCCTTATATACTTTTGTATTGCTGGTGGCAATATTGGTTATTTACTTTATTTAGTTACATACCTGACATGGTAGCTAAATAATGTTACCAGTAAGCAATGATGTTGTATAAGTACTATGTACGTATGTATATATACGTATAAGTATGTGTATAAAGGTACTTTTCTATAAGTGTTACTATATATATACTTTTGTACTGCTGATAGCAGTGTTGGTTATATACTTGATGTAATAACTAAATGATGTTACTATTGAGTAATGATGTTGTGTACATAGGTATATGTGTAAAAGTATTTTTGTATAAATGTTGGTGTGTATACATGATGATATAGAATCATTGTTTAATACAGATGTAATAAATGAAATGAGTAATAATGATGAATGACTTTCATTGATATATAAGGTTGGTTTCAATATTGAGCAACTTAAATAAATCGGATAATTGCCATATATTAAATAAATAAATATATTTCATTGAAATTTATTTTAATTATTTTACCCCTTTCTCTATCTATTTCTAACATCAGAAGTGGGATCACCAGGTGCCATACCAATATTTATAATAATTATGTTTTTATTTTTATATTAAAATGTAAATAAAATGAGGATTTATTAAGTGAATGAGAATATATTTCCAGGATTTTTGTCACTACCCGAATGGAGACAGAGATTATCCAGAAGCTGCTTACTGCTGACAAATAAGCGTTATCCAGCAAGCATCGGCAGGATGACGTGGATCTCTCAATATTTGATCCAAGCGCCACCGACAGCAGCGGCATGTTGAAAAACTGAGAAAGAATTTGATTGGAACGACTTAACTAGAATCGCAAAGGCAGGTAAGGCCCTCGAGGGCTCTGCATTATCATGGTACGAGCCCTGGCAACACCAGGAAGGACCATATGAACATTTAGGTGCTGTATTAATTTCATTATACAACGATTATAACACTACGCAAGAGAGGTTGTAAAGAATACTAAAATTGTATTTTCAATAAAATTTAGTCTAATAAATATAACTAGTTGCGGAGGTATTCGAAACAATAATGTGAAAATGGCATCTTTTAACAGTAGTGTAAATACGTCTGAATTAATAGCTTTATAAAAGCCTAAAAAGTTACCATTAGATCAATCTTCCCACAATTTACACGGGCCAAGAAAACATTACAAGCCAATGCTAAAAACCGACAAAAAAACACATTAAAAAAAAATCGTTACGTGAGGTGAAAAAGAACATTTCTGTACACAGTGCACAAAAACTAGTGAAACAATTTCTTCACCAAAGGACAAAAAAAAATGTACAATCGTAAATTCGAAAAAAAAAACAATTGAACTCTGAGAAAAATCAATGGGTAGATGCTCAAGTCACCTTAAATAACGTTTAAAAATTTAAGCTAATCAATGTCACCATTTGTAACATGTCTATTGTTTCTATTATCGATACAGAAGCAAGTTGTAGCATTATACGAGAATCTATTACCAGACTACAAAATTATAATGTATGGTACCTACCATGCTCTAATGGCATAGAAATACTTGACTTTTGCAATTATCACAGTGCCAGTTAAATTTGAAAACGTCTGTATAGAACTAGATTTACATACCTGTGACAAAGATATTCCATATGGTCTCCTTATTGGTAGGAATTTAGTTCGTCATCCTGATATTCAAATTATAGTACTTAGATTCTGAAGGTTGTAAGGCCTACATGGAAAGATCTATCTCCTGTTGCCACTGTATATCTAGTTAATCAGTGTGATGCTTATGTTAAGCTTCAATTCTCAATACAGAATTTGAACACAAACTTAAAAGAAAATACAAAAAAAAAACAGGCCAATTGATTTGTTTGATTGAAAATAATAAAGTAGTAAATTACAGACCATGTAGGTTAGCCCCCGTTGAAAGACAAAAAGTAAGCATAATAGTTACATATTTGGTTGATAAAGTCAAAGTCAAAACATTTATTCCAATTCGACTATGAAAGGCACTTTTAAAACGTCAATTAATTAAACTATTAAATCTAGTTGCCCATTCCAAAAAGTAGTTTCGTATGGAGAAGAACATGTAAGAAACACCATTACATTATGTTGTACAGTTCTATAAATATACTAATGTCAAAAACAATAAAAGTCACTCAAAGTACTACAATACGCACTAAGTGCTACGAATTAAGAAATGAAAGCTAAACCAATTCAAAATAACCAAGATAAAGATAAGACAAAGATACATTATTGCATAATTGTGTACATTAAGATCTTATTAATAAACATTACATTTTTAGTATCAACAATCCACCCAGGTCGGATATTTTTTGAGAATTAGGTATTTGAAAACTCACAAATATTATTTTTTATCAAAATACTCATTACATAATTATCATATAAATATTATTTTGAATTAAGATATTCATTTAAATTATAAAATACTTTTTAAATTTTAAAAAAAATCGATTTATATTTGAACATATTTCCAGTTAATTGCTTGATGGCTGGTGGTAGGTGGTTGACTGGTTGTACACACGAATAGCAGTAACATAAGTACTTTTATAATACATCATATTGTTGACAGCCGGTAGATTATAATGTCATATTTATACTGTTTCCGTATGTTTATTTTAGAATCCGATTCCAATTAAAATTTGATACGAATTACCAATGTTGTAATCGTAGATGATCACTTCTAAAATTTCAAAAGACAACGAATCAGTGTGAGCCATATTAACCATAAAATAATAATAATGAAATAAAAATAAAAAATGAAGCATTATTGTTTTAGAGGAAAAAAAAATAGTAATAATAATCAAAACAAATAACTTATATACGTATAATTAAATTAGCAAACAGTTGATAAATAGATAATTCGCGAAAGTCACTCCCCATTCGCTAGATCTATTTTGTTAGGTAAGAAAGAAAAAAAAGGGGGCGATGACCGTTCATGTATCGATCATCGTTCACCAAATAAAATATAGAAAAGGACAGGAACTCATTAATAGAGTTGTAGTTCTAGAAAACATTAATCAAAGACCAATTTTTGGTTCCCATTAATGGCAGCATTTGTGAACAGGTATTTGTACCATTGCTTCATTTATGTAGAGCGAAAATTCCATTCTGGCCCAAAAGACGGACACATCCAATATATAAGTCACCATACTATTCACTCGGTTTGTGCAGGGCCTTTTCCCACAATCCACAGACGGTTATAAGTATGTGTTCCTAATTATTGACGACTAAGCCAAAGACTTTCGGGGCAGCTGAGCTAGTATCTATGATCAGAGACACAATTACTCTATTTGGTACCCCATCATTAATAGTCACCGACCGTGGCACAAATTTTAGTTCCAATTTAGTTTGTTCTTTATATCGAGACTTAGAAATAGAACACCACATGATAGTCAACGGAACACCGCGGTAATATGTCAGATTGGCCGAACGAACTATGGAAATGGCAGTAATCCATAAATACCATAGTTCAAAAACTACGGGTTTTTCCCCTATACGACTACTAATTGTTAGTAATGCGAATATAATTTGTGTTCAGCCTCGCTTGAACGAAATTTATGGTAAATAATAATCATGTTAATATAATATAATAATCATGTTGCGAAATGTGATTTTAACATTCAAGCAGGTCGCGAACTCGGTCACAATCGTCTCATGGCTCAAAAATTTAAAGAACGTTCGATGCAGTACCCCCTTAAATATATATAATAATAATATATTATTTAATTCAGGTAATAAAGACCCATAAAAAGTAAAAAATCACATATATATATATACCACGTAGGGAATATAGTTCACGTTATCAAGACCATAGATGTCATAAAAAGCTTTAGCTAAAATTTAGGGGCTTGTATTGAAATTCACGATTAGACAGGCTACGATTTTGGCCAGATGAAATTATTTATGAGAATGCTATTGTTGAAGATGCTATTTATCCCCAAATATTGATAAATTATAAGTTATTATTATATTTGTTAAATAAATGGCTGTGCCTATAATAAAAATAAATAATGTGGCTGTGCCCATGGCTGTGCCTATAATAAAAATAAATAATGTGGCTGTGCCCATGGCTGTGCCTATAATAAAAATAAATAATGTGGCTGTGCCCATGGCTGTGCTTATAATAAAAATAAATAATGTGGCTGTACCTGTGGCTGTGCCTATAAAAATAATAAATGTATCAATCTAAAAAAAAAAAAGGCTGTGCCTGTGGCTGTACCTGTAACAACAATAAATGTACTACTTAAAAAGATATAAAAAAATATATCATGATTGTACTTCGAGAACGAAGTACTTATCAGAATGGCCGTGTTATATATTATGGCTTTTAATGATAATAATCATTAAAAGTTATAATATATGTACTGTATTTTTAATTGTTAAAGGTGTATTTTGTGATTTGTTGATACCGGAAGTTGGTTCGGTTATGATTCAAATCATAAAATCATAGCTAGGACCAGTTTTACGTTATTTATATTTTATTATTTATGTCGTTACATAATTATAGCTTTTTATACACATAAATACAATTTCTAGACACATTTGTACAAGTCTCTGTACTAACGACTCGATGACTCACTTGTTTGTCACTGTCTATAAAGGCGAGAGCCCAACGCTTTGAGTGTCATTCTTATCTGAGCTGTCGGACCGAGCAGATCGCTAGTTAAGTATATTTCCTCTTTTATTAGATATTATAATTATATGTTCCTTATATACTTTTGTATTGCTGGTGGCAATATTGGTTATTTACTTTATTTAGTTACATACCTGACATGGTAGCTAAATAATGTTACCAGTAAGCAATGATGTTGTATAAGTACTATGTACGTATGTATATATACGTATAAGTATGTGTATAAAGGTACTTTTCTATAAGTGTTACTATATATATACTTTTGTACTGCTGATAGCAGTGTTGGTTATATACTTGATGTAATAACTAAATGATGTTACTATTGAGTAATGATGTTGTGTACATAGGTATATGTGTAAAAGTATTTTTGTATAAATGTTGGTGTGTATACATGATGATATAGAATCATTGTTTAATACAGATGTAATAAATGAAATGAGTAATAATGATGAATGACTTTCATTGATATATAAGGTTGGTTTCAATATTGAGCAACTTAAATAAATCGGATAATTGCCATATATTAAATAAATAAATATATTTCATTGAAATTTATTTTAATTATTTTACCCCTTTCTCTATCTATTTCTAACACACGCGTTACTGCGTGAGAATATGTCATACAATTATATTGTTGCACTACATATCATATATAATGACGTATTTACATCATGCTTTCGTTCCTGGCACATTGAACACACTGCATGTACCTACGTGTTGTCGTATTACTGGAGCCGAGAGTTATTGTTATTACTGCAACCAATTGTTACTCGATAGTCCAATACCGCACGGTATTGGCGAGGATTCTTATTTACGACTATCACGAACGTCTAACGTGACGGGTGTGTTGTATGAATACACTTTGGGGAATAAATCGCGCACTCAACGCCACCGCGCCTGATGAAAACTGCCTCACTAACAGCGGATTCGATTTCGGTGCTTACAAATACACACGTTTTCAACGTTAAACTTCTAACAGATTGAAGTATAGAGGAAAGTTTACTTTAACTTTTGCATTCTATTATTTAACATTCTTACTTTGGCCCACTAACCGTTGGAAATCACAGATGCGTCTCTATTTAATTTTGTATGTATGAAATTCACATATAATAATAATACGATGCGACTAACCGCAATTTAAACTGCATCGCTGCAGGTATCATCATACAACGTAAAACAAATACATTGCTTTTACTGGCACAAACAAACATTGACTAAAAACATTATTTGCACAACATTACTCTGTAAACAGAACCCACATTTAAATGAATAATGTAAATAGTGAAGTTAGCTAGGCACCCACATATTATGGAAATCACAATACATGTTGATGTGTAACACACCGTTGGGCGACAGTTATAATAAGGGCGGTACGCATATCATCATCATATACCTATTAACGATACATACTGCTATATGGAGCGTGCGATACCATTCACTTAATCATTCGTTCATTGCGGATGTTCACTCTATACAGTATGAATGAACTACTGAGCATGGAACGAACATTCATATCCGTTAGCTATGCGACTGTGCTATTAATAACATGGTTTTTACTGCATTTTACAGTTATATATTAAGTATATTTAATGGATGATTTAACATCATAAATCAGTAGAAGATACATTATTTCCTGCAGCGATTTTCTCGACATACTTCCGCTGTTAGACGTTTATAAGTGATCCATCAATATTTACATGCCTACCATAAAACAGTATATCAGGTGGATGCCAAGCTACTCCACAAGCAAGGTGGTCTCGGATGTATCCTTCCTAAAGCTTCAAGATCGTTCGTGTCGAATTTGAAGCAAATAGTGGAAGCAATCAATATGTCTAAAATTACAGGTCAGCTCGTCGACAGGCGCACACGTTTACGTAAAATAAACAAACTGCATGACATCTCAATACTGTATTGGTACATAAACCATGCAAAATTACGAGCGGACGGAGTGCAATACATTTCATAATCACACCATTACGAATACGTTATAAATTCACAGATGAAAGCAATACCGTACACACATTATTTTAATGACCAACAGCCGGCTTCAAAACTTAATTAAGTTGTGTGTATATTTGCAATAATATCGGTAAATCATATCGAATGGGAAATGGGGACTATTATTTGTTGCTAATGTTTATTTATGTTCTGCGTCACACTACTCAAGCCGGTACAGGAACACGCGATGTATGAAATTACGTTTTTAATCTTCATACGTTCTAATAAATAAACAAAAGTCCGTCCATATTGTTAGGCGGTTGACAATTTGTATAATAGCTACATTATTGACCTTACTATAATTAACAATACACGTGACATTTACGTAAAGGTCACTTGTTTGTGGTACAATTTTGAAGTACCCATCACCGATTAAATGGTTATGTAAGTAGTCTAGCCAATTTAAATAAGTGTCCCAATTATCAATAAATTGAAGCGTAATATCTTTCACGCGTATATTCTGCTGAATGGTCGAAACCGAAGAAATAAAATCCGAAGAGCTTTTTACAAAGTAGCAATCGCTATATAAAGCGCAGCGCTTTTCAAAGCGATCGCTTCAATAGTTTGAAAGCATCACATGCAAAAAATACAACGTGCTAACGAGCTTAGAACCAATTTTAAACCGAGACAAGTTTACAAACCAATCTATACATACCACTACAAATAATTGCTAAAGCGATGATGATATTTTAATTCAAAGAATCTCAAATAAGAATCTACAGAAAACTGTTATTAAGTGTGAGTCAAGTTTATTGCGAATAGAGATGTCTAGCCAATACAGATAATGTCAAGGCTGTATGTGCCAAGTGCCAACAACTAGTGAGGTGACATTGAGAACATATTATTATTAGTGTCCCTCTTACCGCAGACACATAGCGGGCGAAAGGCTGATCTTAGATGCTGATCGGGCCGTTAGGCATGTCATAAAAATGTCTCAAAACTTGTCTACTAAAATACTTGAAACGTATGGGAGAATCAAATGGATGTTGTGAAACTGTTGAGGATTTGTGAGCCCATTATCTTCCATGCGAGTGACATATCGATATCGTAAAAAGTTATTTAGCCTAGCGTGAAAGGAGGTCTTAGTCATCAAACTTATCTTACTAGTATTATACATGCGAAAGTTTGGATTTATGTTACGTAATCTTGCCAGAACGACTAAACGATTTGTCCGAAATTTGGCGCAGAAGTACCTAGACTATAGTCTGAAATAAAACATAATTAAGCTACATTTTATTTGGTTTTTGTATTCCCGAGGGATAAATTTTGACTTTAGCTTAATTCACAAAACTCAGACGAAGTAGTGGACAGAAGCTAGTCACTTGTTATTTAAAATGCAGAAGCTAGTGCTGCTTGATATTAAATGCTGTCTAGACAAAGCGTAATTTATTCTAAATTCCAAGAAAGACAGCCATGTTTAAACGCGTAGTACGTATACATAATTTGAGATCTCTCAAAGTTTAAAGTTCCCCATAAACCACCTTTTTAAAACCAAATAGAAACCAATCCAGGCCAAATACAAAGAAAACATTCTCCATTGAATATTTTGTCATCATAATTTCCGATCAATTTTGTCAGTAAGATATTGCTTAAAACGCTCTATAGTAAAAGTTAACTTCATAAATATTCACGCCAACTCTGTGGAGGAAATCCGATAGAAGGAATAAATTGAGTAGAGAGGGTTATATTGGGCCAGCTTTAGCCGAGAAATGAA
Organism: Caradrina clavipalpis; assembly: GCA_932526535.1. NCBI lineage: Eukaryota > Metazoa > Arthropoda > Insecta > Lepidoptera > Noctuidae > Caradrina > Caradrina clavipalpis. Next base: position 4,193,673 of record OW052096.1, read on the forward strand.
GGACTTATACAGCTATGAACTAGGGACGTAATTGTTAAAAACGTAGATTATTTAATAATGAGCAGTATTAGTATTCCTCGAAAAATATTTAGGACCATCTCATCATCAAATCTATTAGGTTATTTTCGAATTCACAATACACCATGCTTATAAATCTGGTTTCTCCTACTTTCTACTGATATTACAAATGCGAAATTTTGTGAGGATGGATGGTAGGATGTTGGTTACTCTTTCACGCTTAAACGGCTGAACGGATCTGGGTGAAATTTGGCACTGAGATAGATTGTAGTGTGGAATAACACATAGGATACTTTTTATCCCATAAAAAGGTACGGTTAACAAACGGAAGATATAATTATTAAATTTTAAGCAGACGAAGTCACGGGCAGCTAGTAATCTTTATATTTTTAAAAGCAAATACCTTTTACTACAAACCGTCCTTTAGCGAACAGTTTACCCAGACTAGAACTTTATAACTTTCTTATTGTACTACTTTAAGCAACATCTTCTAGTCTTCTAGTGCAGTGCACACATTGCACTCATTTTACTTCAAGTACTTTTCCATTACCCGCCGTTTGAACTCCCTAACAAATACTTGCAAATTGATAGCTCAAAGAGAATCGATACATCCATACATCCCATGAATCCGTTCACACGCGAATTATACATATATGGAGAGGTTTAAACTGAATGATTTATGAGCACAACCAGCCAACGCACAAAACTGCGCAAAATGGACGGGAAAAACAAAAATCTATCGAATAAGTTCTTACAATAATCACGAAGCATTGAATATTGAAGTAAAAAACATTTCCGGTTGAAACGCGTGAGTCACATATGCACGCCAAATAATGAATTGTATATTTGGCTATGGTTTTTGTATTGTTGAATAAGTTAAATTCAAAATCATTCTGTTGTAGAAAAAACTTATGAGACTCGACTAATTTATAGTATTTTTTACCATTTTATTTAAATTGGTTTGAGTGCTTGTTTTGGGAGTGTAATATACTTTTATAATGAACAAATGAATGGAGTCTTAATTTTATATTTGATGAAATATTATACTGCAACACTTGAAGAATTACGGTCTAGACAAGTCAAAAGTTTATAGACATTATAATACGGGTCACCTTCATAGCGCGCTCAACCTAAATCAACAACAACTTTATACATTTCAAAGTTACATTGTGTTTTGACTAAAACCTAATAGTTACTAAACATTAATTCTCTCGCTGCTTGCCCTCTGGCTGTAGCTGTATTGTTACGTAAAACTCGTAAAAGCAAGATTTTTTATACCTACCTGCACGACAATGATTAATGGTAACACAGTGATGAAGCGATTAAGTATTCAATAGGCAGTTTTTCGCGACTTAATATTTCTTTTCTATAATAATGTGCGCCTAATAGCCAGTAGAGAGTGGTCTGGACGTCGTAAACATATAGCCATCATTACCCAATGCAAGTATAGATACATTGAAACAGAGATATAGGCAAAACATAATCATAAATTACAAAACGATAAATTAGGTTCACCGAAATGATTTAACCAATCGCGATTCAGGACATTTCGGTTTGACAATCTATTTTCCACAGACAACAGGCCCGTCGTAATGTGGTGCGGTGTGTTCAGATGACCGCATTCGCAACTAGGGCTTGCGGTCGTTTTACATCAGAATCGAAGGATTCTGTATTCGATCTGTATTGACGTCATCGATTTGGGAAATATTCCGTGAATCATCCGTAGTCAAGTCCTTTAGATTCATTTCATAATATCTTGAGGAATTATTCATTAAATAATGCTTTATCGTCTTTGTCTACCCGGCAACGGTTTTCAAGTAATAATATTGCCTCCATAAAGTTAACCTTTTAACATAATCAAACATATACCTTCCCTAATTCTCATTCCAAACACGCTTTTTTTACTGCGCAAGGGTTTCCCAACAAAATACCTTATCCAAAATTGATCAAGGGACGACCGAAGTTCAATTGTTCGCTAAATAATCCATTTCGTCCGAAGAAAACTCGCATAGCGACCAGCTTTTATAAGTCGTCGTCCAATAGCTGCTGGCCTACAAATTGGAGGATAGTCTGACGAAGCTCCGAGATCGATGTTGTATCAAGGATCGGGAATCCTTTATCTTCTACTACGGAGTACGTGATGTGGTTTAAATTTTGTGTCATCGGCTCAAACGTGCTAGATTCAGGTCTTAAGAAATTATTATAACGGAAGATCGACACCGACACGGCGGAGGCGGTCACACATGTTTCTATACAAAACTTGCTTTGAGAACATCCTCAAATAATGGCGCTGATTCTCTTGTTCACAAACTTAACTAAATTTAAGTTAAATGCATCTTTCTCTTTCAAATCCTTAAAGAAAAGGACAGAAGATACATATTCGTTTAGTCCTGTCAAATTAAACAGCGCTTGAAGAAAATTGGCGTGTTCATAGTCGCCACGTTTTTAATCGCGTCTAAATTATCTATGGAGTGTCTAAATTTGACAGAACTTAACTAAAATTTTATCTTCTGTCCTTTTCTTAATGAAAAGGAGAGAGAAAGATGAAGATAACTTAAATTTAGTTAAGTTTGTGAACAAGAGAATCAGCACCAATGTCATGTCAAAAAGAGTTTAAACATCGTCACAGTATACTGAACTACATGTGTATTCTAATTGTTAAATGCTAATTCGAGGACAAAAACCCGAAACAGTTAAATATTCACGCGTCATACGACACACACAAAGGTCCCTGACACGCCCACACTTTTTGTTATTTAAACGAGTGTACTACGAACAAGTATTCAAAACATTACTCAGATTAAGCAAGCGAACATTTTTTATGTGGTTTTAAATCACACACGTGGGCGGAAGTGGGTTAACGATCTGTGATTCAGACGGAAGGACGATGCACTCGCCAATGATCCTCACATAAATCATGCCAAGTACTTGTGGAGGTAATAAAGCAGTACATATAGACACGACCGCGCTGAGGACAGACTATGAATAGCAATCCCCTAGCCAGAACATTTAAATAAGGCTGAATTCATTTAAGAGCTGGAAGTTGATGGGGGAGTAAACGCTATTTTGTCAGCTAACAATTTTACTGTGGAGGACACTATAGCCCTTGTTGAAACTGTGCTTCATCAGTCTACGAATCGCTACTGTAATGAACGTTAACAAAATTAGTGTGGTTTGTTCTTTACTCAAATTCTGTGGATTTATAAGAGTAACTGTAATTTGGACATTTAAAACTCATTTTATAGCCTAACTTAAAACAACACGAGACAGCAATATCCTTCTGAAAATCTCTATAATTTTAGGTCCTAAGTACCTACTTAAAGCAGACTTGAGTGTCGTTATTACACGCAATAAATAAGACTGTTTACTTTGTGAGACAAAGTCAAAAGAATAAGGTAACAACAATAAGAGGCTTTTTACTTGATAAAGCGACGAAACAATTCGACGTAATCCCCTTTTCTATTGACGTGATGACGTCAGAGAGAATGTCGCCGGAGAGTGGTAGCTTCAAGGCAGTAGTACATTAGATATAAATTGGCCACATTGCCCAATACATGGGGAAGCCATTCGTTAATAGGTTTTGTCGGAGTAGAGATAAGATCATATCCAATAAACTCTTGTCAATATGACTCTTGTAATTTACGTGTGGGAATCATCAAATGACTTCTTCCGCCCTGGGCAGAGTGGAAGGGAGTGTCAGACTCTTACTGACAAAAATCATCTGTGTTCCTCGGAATGGCTTGGGAGGGTCGCGATAACTCTTTCGAACCAATTCCGTGACTCTGCCAGGCAGTAGCCCTAGCGGGCCCTGACAGCTATTGTAGAATATTCAGGCGCACGGGTCGAGGGTTCCGAAGAATTAAATAAAAGACGAGCAGAGTCTTCAACCACTTATATTGTTGTTCACAAGCTTCCGATGATTGCTACAGTACGACTGACTTACGACTGACAAATTTTGCCGTGAGGCGGCTATATTTATGACTTTCCTACGTGGGTGCAAGTAGTGCCATGACAAATAAAATAACAAAAGGTGTTTGCACCAATCACGTCACAGTATTTCTCCCATATGTCTCTACGGTGGTGGAAGTAGTGGGTAGGGCGCGACATCATCAACAAATGTTCCACCAATCAAATATGCACATTTTTGTCATTAAATTTACTTATAATCTAGAATCATATATTTACCTTAATTCTAGATGTATCCTAAGTTACATTAATGCTAAAAATAACCTAGGACTAGATAATCAAAACATACATCATTTGATAGCGCAAAAGCATCTATATTTACATGAAAATCAAAATATTGTTACAATTATAGATTTAATCTCCCTATTGTACATATTTAAAACTACAGAAAGCCCTCGTGCTCTCTTACAATTCCACCCCCCGCAAGAGGGTTCAACCGATTGCGCTTCCGTCAGTAGGGAGCACGACAACTTTTACTACGGGCCGACGCAGCGTACCCTTTGTAGTTTTGATATCTACAATTCTAACAATACTATCCGCACCTGGATGCACTTTGGCTATAATGCCTTTGGTCCATTCACTACGTGATTTGTTGTCATCGACCACTATCACTACATCGCCCACTTTTACGTTCGGCACTACACTGTTCCACTTTTGTCGTTGCTGGAGCGTAGGCAGGTACTCGCGCAGCCATCGCCTCCAAAAGAGGTCGGCCAGCGCGTTTACTTGGCGCCACATGCGCCGCGAGTCGATGTCGGCGGCATGCTGACGCGTACACGGAGCATCTCCCGCGGCAGTGCCAAGCAGGAGATGGTTCGGTGTCAACACGACGGGTTGCTCAGCATCGGTGCTCACGTAGGCTAGTGGCCGGCTGTTAATTACCAGCTCGGCTTCTGCGAGGAGAGTGAGTAGCACCTCCTCCCGAGGCGCGCGCTCTTTTAAAGTAGAGCGCAGCGCGTTCTTCACGGAGCGCACCAGTCGCTCCCAGCTCCCGCCCATGTGCGGGGCGGCTGGCGAGTTAAAGTGCCAGGCGATTCCCCGACCTGTCGCCTCGCTTCTAATGCGACCCACGTCTAGGTCGCGCAGGGCCTGGCGTAGCTCGGCGTGTGCTCCAACGAAGTTGGTCCCGCGGTCGGAGTATATGTCCGCGGGACATCCTCGACGTGCGATCAGGCGTCGCAACGCCAATATGGCTGAGTCTGCACTCAGCGACGCCGCTAGTTCCAGGTGTACGGCGCGTGTGGTGAGGCAAGTAAATAGAACGCCCCATCTCTTCTCCCGGCGCCGACCGATGCTCACCTCCATAGGGCCAAAATAATCCACTCCACAGTGGACGAATGCCCGGCGATTAATCTCCAATCTCGCGATGGGTAGGTCGCCCATCTTAGGCGTCGACGGCTGGGCTTTCTTAATCCTGCACGTTTGACATTCTCTTGCGATTGCTTTCACTGTTGACCGTAAGTTCGTTATCCAGAACTTTTCTCTTAAAGAGTTCACCACGGTTTCCTGGTTGGCGTGAAGCGCTGTTGTGTGGTATCTTTTAATGATAAGCCGAGTCAAGGCGTGCTTTCCGTCTAAAATAATGGGGTGACGCGCTCCGAAAGTAAGTTCACTGCAGGCGCCCAACCTGCCGCGTACCCGTATCAAACCATCTTCAAATAACATTGGGTCTAGTTTTTTAATCTTACTGTTCCGTGGTAGCGGGCGGGCTTCTTGTAGAGCTTTTGATTCTTCCTCGAAGCTCTCAGTTTGTGCTATCTTCAGTAAACGTAGCTCCGCCTCTCGTAGATCGTCGACCGTTACGGTTGTCGAGTCGCGTCGTTTGCGACAGCGGTCCGTGAAGACCTTTATACGTGCTACTACGTATAAGATGCGTGTCCACGTACTATACCTTTCATAGGGCAGCGCGGGTTCGGCCTTAGTAGTGACGTTCACGTTGTGTACCCGCTCTAGGTCTGCCTCTGACACTGCGTCAACTCCAGAGTCCACCGGCCATTGCTCCTGTGGGCTGGAAAGAAATGAGGGACCCGAAAGCCACATATTACTGTTGACGGGCCACTCCAACCGGGTGCCTTTATCGGCTGGGTTCATCGCCGAGGGAACCCAGCGCCAGTCTTTCATCTTTGACCTTTTATCTATCTCTGCTAACCTATGAGATACAAAACGTTGGAAGTCGGTTGCTTCCGAGTGGATCCATTTGAGTACTGTCCTACTATCTGTCCATAAGACCTTTCGGGTGATTTCAACTCCTAACTCTTTCTCCACGGTGTCGGCTACCCTGCAGGCCAACACTGCCGCCTGTAACTCAAGGCGTGGGATTGAAATCACCTTTTTAGGTGCCACTCTAGCTTTCCCCATCACGAAGCTAACGCGCCTAACGCCGAGTGCATCTTTTCCCACCAAGTAGGCGACTGCCGCGTAGGCGGATTCACTAGCGTCCCCGAAGACGTGAAGTTCTACCTCTGATAACTTTATACCGTACCATCGCGGGATGGTTATATTGTTTAAGATTATAAGGTTCCGTAACCACGCGAACCATAAAGTTGCCTCCGCTTCATGCAGCCTCTCGTCCCACTGGATTCCTGTACGCCATATCTGCTGCATTAATATGCGCGACTGAATGACGCATGGATACAGGAAACCCAGCGGGTCGAACACCGACATTATGAAGCGAAGAAACTCTCGCTTCGTAGGAACAACGTCACCCTCTATAATTGTCTTCGGTAACTTTTTAAATGATAGGTCAAAAGCCAATTCATCGGTCCCCGGTGACCAAATCATACCTAAGGTGCGCTCTGTGGCGCCCTCGTCTTTTTCTAACGAGACTCTGTCGGGCATCTCTATTTCGAGAATCTCCCTGAGTTGTGGCGAATTGGTGACCCACCCCCGTATATTAAACCCGCCTTCGGCGTGGATGTGAGCCACCTCCTCTATGCGTTTGCTAGCCTGCGCGACGGACCATGCACTATCTAAATAGTCGTCCATGTAATGACTGTTATGTATAGCCGACACTGCTTCGGGATACTGACTATTAAATCTGGCCGCATTTTTATTCAAAATATAGATTGCGGATGTAGGGGAAGACACAGCACCGAAAATCATTGAATTCATGACAAACGTGTCAGGTTCTCCACTATTATTTTTATTCCACAAGAAAAGCTGTGCCCCTCGGTCACGTTCTCTGATTTTTATACGTAGGAACATGTCCGCTATATCTCCGGTGAATGCTACCGGTCCCAATCGGAATCTAATTAGAATTCCTAAAAGAGAATTTAATAGGTCTGGCCCCGCGAGCAAGCAATCGTTAAGAGCGGTACCTTGAAAAGTGGCGGCGGCGTCGAAGACTAGTCTCAATTTCCCCGGCTTATTAGGATTCTGTACCCCAAAGTGAGGTAGGTACCACACCGGATCTTCGAAGCGGCCGTCCGCTTTACTCGCATAACCCTCGCTAATTAATCGTTCAATTTGATTTTCATATGCTTCCGCGTACGTAGGATTCTTATGCAACCTACGTTCTATTCCCGACAGTCTCTGTCGCGCATAAGCATAGTTATCGGGTAGCTGTGGATCGTCACGCCTCCACAACAATCCTACTTCCCATTCGCCGTTAATAGTGAAGCTACTGGTTTCATCTAATATTTTTAAAGCTCTGTCGATGTCTTTATGAGACCTAGGGATTTCGGTTATACCTATTGCTTCTAATTCGAATTGGTTTTTCACCATATCATGCAGTTCAGACAGAGGTTCCGCTAAACAGTTCACGGCTTCGTAGCCTACCCTAAACCCTTTACCTATGGGCCCATGCAGAACCCAGCCTAGCTTGGTCAAAGATGCAACTGGCTTACCGGACTTTCCTCGGCGAATCTCCTCGCCGACCAGCAACTCCCAGTTGTCCTGTCCCAGCAACAGCATCGGCTTGACTCCGCACATTTCCTCCAGGCCCAAGTCACGCAGGTGGGCGAGCTCCTTTATCAACGCAGCCGGCACCGTTTGGGCGGGCAAATCCAGCCTCTTGAACGTACGCACACTTATTTTGTGATTCACTTTATTTGGCCCGCGCACTGTCACATATATTTTCCTTGAGGATTTATCAGACACCTCATTACCGCGCGCACTTTTTAGCACTAAAGGTATTCTATCACCCGTTGCCTTTCCAGCTATCGAGTCGTCGATAAGCGATACTGTAGCTCCGTCGTCCAGTAGAGCGTAGCAATCTCGTTCGTTTCCGTTCACTGACACGGAGACGGGAATTATCTTCAACAACGCTTTGCCGTTATATTCTTTCACATTAGTGACGCTTTCAGTTTTATGCTCTCTATCTACGTGCAGTAAGTCGTGATGTGCATAGTGGCATTTCGAGCATTTGCTTGCTCGGCAGAACTTCTTCGCATGTTGTTTTATTATACAATTAAAACACATCCTCTGATCTTTTACAAATTGCCATCTCTCATCAGAAGTTAGTTTCGCAAACTTTTCACACTTCGGTAATTTATGATCTCCCTTGCACATAGCACACTGCACATTGTTCTTATTATCTTGTTCGCTGTCGCTTTGTACATGTAATCTCTGAACATTTTTAAAGTGAATGCCTGGCTTACTATGTGCGCTTCTCAAACTTTTAACATTAGCCGTTTGACCGGCAGCGCCCATGTCCATCTGCACATAAAATGACGTAGCTCGGGCTAAATGGCTCAGGAATTCAGATAATATCTCTAGGCTGGGTGACACTCTCACATCGATGCCCTGAGACGCCGCCATACCCATTGCGAAGTCGCCATATTGAGCCCTCTGCACAGGCGTTAATTTACTCAGTAATTCACTCACCAGTTGTGGGTTGTTCAGGTATCCATTCGCGTGCACATTCCTCAACAGCGACACACAATTCCTCACTGTAGATGAGAACTTTCTCAACTCACGACCACTTTCTGTTACTTTCGGTAACGCACGCACTTTCTTCAACGCACACTCCAATATTAAATTAGGATGTCCGAACTCTTCATCCAGTGCCTTCATAATCTCCGATGGGTTAGTTGATGTCCGCAATAAGTCTTCTACCGCTATTTTTGCCTCTCCCTGCAGTGACGTTTTCAAGCGCGCTAAGTTCTCGTGCGGCTTAAAGTTGTACATAGCTGTTGTGTCCCAGTACATGTTCTTGTACGATAGCCACTCTGCCGGGTCACCGTTGAAGTATGGCAACTCATAGGCTTGCCTGGGTACTGGCCGCGGACGAGCTAGGTTTGAAATAGCTTCTGCCAGCTGATCTATTTTCCTGTCTCGCGGCTTGCTTCTCTCCGTTTCTTCGGCGAACGATTGATCCCATTCAGGCACTTCACGTGGTGGCACTCGCGGAACACTAGCCGTTACTATCGGCGTATATTCGCGGAACTGTACGGTCGCGGGCGCACACTGAGGGAGCGCAGATATCGAGGTCGTATATACTGTATGCGGTTGCGCGGTCACTGTTTGCGGCGCGGTCACTGTCACTCCGCGGGAGGTCGCGGCACTCTCGGTTGCAGGCACTCCGTACGCAGTCGTTACTACTGCGGGCACTGGCACTGGCACTGTTTCTTGCGCGTCGTGAGCTTCTGCGATCACTTGTGTTTCACTCGGCACTGAGTGTGTGATCCAATCTTCCACACGGCGTGTTGTAGTTTCTTCATCGGACGAGTCTTCTTCGGCGACGGCATCTATCTCGGCCAGTTCCGCCTCCAACTTCTTCTTGACGAGATTTTCCCTCAGGCGCACTAATTCCCTCTCAGCCTTGTACTCGGCCCTCCGGCGGAGGTAATCGGCACTCTTCTGGCCGCTCTTCGATGAGACGTGGCTGGTTCTTGATCTCGGCGTCCGTACCACCCGTAGTATCTCCGATTCCCGAGGCACTGCAGCCGCGTCGCGATGGTCAATCACGCGTCCGGGGCCCGCCAATGGAATCACGGGTGCGGGTAATGCCGACGACACTGTAGGCGCTATCGAAGGTGATCCCGGTGCCATTTCAGACGGCACTCCTGAATCGGCTTCCATCTCTCGTCGCTTGTTCAACGCTGCCTCCAATTTGCGCAGCTTGCTCCTCGTGGCGACTGAGCTTCGTTCACTCATCTTGAATGCTTCAGACTTCTCAGGCTTGAAACTTCAAACTCTTCAGGCTTGAGATGTAATTCTTCAGACGCAGGATCCGGCTCGAAGGACCAAAATTGTAGAATATTCAGGCGCACGGGTCGAGGGTTCCGAAGAATTAAATAAAAGACGAGCAGAGTCTTCAACCACTTATATTGTTGTTCACAAGCTTCCGATGATTGCTACAGTACGACTGACTTACGACTGACAAATTTTGCCGTGAGGCGGCTATATTTATGACTTTCCTACGTGGGTGCAAGTAGTGCCATGACAAATAAAATAACAAAAGGTGTTTGCACCAATCACGTCACAGTATTTCTCCCATATGTCTCTACGGTGGTGGAAGTAGTGGGTAGGGCGCGACATCATCAACAAATGTTCCACCAATCAAATATGCACATTTTTGTCATTAAATTTACTTATAATCTAGAATCATATATTTACCTTAATTCTAGATGTATCCTAAGTTACATTAATGCTAAAAATAACCTAGGACTAGATAATCAAAACATACATCATTTGATAGCGCAAAAGCATCTATATTTACATGAAAATCAAAATATTGTTACAATTATAGATTTAATCTCCCTATTGTACATATTTAAAACTACAGAAAGCCCTCGTGCTCTCTTACAGCTATGCTGACATATCTTTGGGCGTGCGTGGAACTCGACGCGCCGTGGACCCGGGCCTGGTTCTAATCGGACGTGTACCCAACCCTGGACTTAAAACAAGGTTTCGAAAATCAAATTAAATAAAATCATGACCAGATTAGATAAAGCTACAATGAATAGATACTGATTAACATGACGTGACTACTGCACGACTGCACGTGTCCCATAGGTATGCGCATTTTAAACTTTCCACACCTCTTCCGATCTACTTGTACAATGTCACACTGTCACACTTATGGGCGCGTACCGACCTTGCGGTCTACAAGATAAGTACTGAGGGTTCCGGTTGTCGTGCCCATGGTAAAAGAACTGGTCTACTTATGATCCAATAATGAGAAAATGTTTTTAAATCAACTTGTTGTAGGTTATAGACAGTCGTCGATCGATACTATAAAGTAGTATAGAATATGTTACAGTAACAAGTTATCGAACTAACACAAAACAAGTCAAACTGAACCATAAACCACAAACGCATGCAAAAAAAGAAAGCCAGGCAATCAGTTCCAAAAAAGAAAAATAAACAAAATGATGGCCACATTTCTCCACCGCACACAGAAAAACAAATGCCACGATTATCTCTGACCTTATTACATACTGACTTAAATTAATATGAGGCCCACCATTTCACGTTAAGCTGACAGACAAAAACCACACAACCACATATTAGCGTCCGCGGCATAAAATGTTGCATGTTTGTCTATGTCCGTGCCCATTCACAACACAACACATCAGGGTCGGCGAAATATCAAACAAAGGCACAGAAACATCAGAAACTAAACAAAAACTGGAATTGGCAGATAAGAAAAGTAACTGGCTGGCTAAAAAAGTAAAACCTGTTCGCATTTAGGTTCTAGCCATAAACAAAAACTTCGTAGTAGAATTCTTTTGTTTTTTAGTTTTGTTAACAAGACAGGATCTTGTGATTTATTTTCCGAAATCTCAACGTCATAGCACGGATTATATACTCAATTAAATTGATCTAACTAAACCAATTAGGACCACTTGGCGGTCAAAACTGTACAGTACACTTTGAACTTGTAATGAAACTTGAATGCCAAGAGGTGACTTATTAATCACGTTCTATTTAAGCCTTAATTGTAACATTTAAAACTTTCCTCCATCCATTTATTATTTAGGGCGGTTACTTGATATTTGTTTCTGAAGAATATTTTTGGACTATTACGTAAATAGTTGAGCGATTAAATCATTTGACATTACAAAATTACAAAATAGTCGATTGACTTGTGAATTACATTATGAAAACTCTTTGAATTTCGATGTGACGTCAACGACAGGAATTGAAATATCAATCATAGAATTATTAATAGATTCATGAATAAAAGCGCTGTACCTTCAACTAGTGTTATTTACGTTGTGCTGTTGTTTAGCTGCTGTTGTTGTTTAAAGAAACCATTATTTTACATAACTTTTTGACAGCTAACTAACTTCAAAGTCAAACTACTGACTAAACTTTTGCCACCATCGCTGTAGTTCAGCGAAACTCTACTGCTCAGACGCACGTATGCACACTGTTCCGACAGTTTATAATAAAGCCAACGTGTCACGACGCAATGTCGCCATGTCGCGACACATCACGCTGACAGCATTACACACATTTAGAATTCATAATTAAAGGAGGTAATCATGAATTCAAATTATATGCTTATATTTCTTTTTACGGTGACAAACGGCGGCGCCTTTTAATGGTGTAAAAGCATCACACCCTCCTAGTCACCCCTCTTTTGAAGAACCCCCTTTATTTGCACTTTTCAATTTGTGTTTTATTTTAAAGGAACACAAATTAATGCACGACTTGCACTTAAGATAATCGCGTTTGTATAAGAACTTGAAACCCCTTACAAAGTAAATCACCAAGGTACATAATTGAACCACCATAACTTCGTAAAGACATGAGACGGCAGCCGACAGCGAAACTTCCTCCATGTATAAATGAAGACACGCTACATGGGCAATACAATTACAGGAGTCAAATTAATAAGACTTTAATGAGACAATTAAAATGCCAAATTTCCCGCGGAGGGAAGGGACGAAACCGCAAGCAAGCGTTATTCTATCCCGTTTCGGGTGTCTCGCTCCGATGCCGTTATTTAGGCACCACGTAGGTCTACGAGTGCTCGATTTAAACTCAACGGCAATTCGAGGTATAATTGAAAGCTGTTTCCTTAAACAATTAGGTTGTCAGCAGTGGGGAAATGTTCAGGTCGCTGGGGGCGTGCGCGCCGCCGCAATTTTCGAACAAATAATTACTTTTGTTGAAAATTTTCGCCTCAACTTAGGAATCCCAAAGCACGCGTCACTCAGGTATACCTGTTTACTGTTTAATCGAAATTACATCCGTTTCAAATTTCCCCATAATGAGAAAATGAACAATGCACAAACAAGCCCTCTTCGTGACCGTTTAAGTTGTAAACGAAATGTTATGTAGGCTGTGTACAACCTTCGACGAACATTCCCCATCTTTGTCCAATCATATTCGTCCATTTATATAAATTACTTGATTGGTACGATGACGACCGCTATTTAAAACCACGCGTACACGTGTACGAAGCGAAACATAAACTTGACACAAATAGTGGTCGATGAGCATCTACATTCGTAGATGCTCATCGACCATACATATTTGTTTCACGGAGTACATAGCAGTACGGTTAAAACGAACCGCGTTGAATATTACATCGCCGTAATACTTATTCCGCTAAATTATTCAGTGCAACCGTTCGCCAATTACGTCGGCACTAGGGCCATATGTTTAAACACACTGTATAAAATTTCCCACAGTTGTTTTTATTTGGCTCGTGCAAGTGTGTTGTAAATCTGTGAGAACAGTGTGCCTGCAAACAAGAGCGGGCTAATAACAGGTTATGCAATGAAATGAACACGAACTAAACCGCAGAGCGCGACTCCGATGAAATTAATTGAGTAATTATGGTTGACTTCGAAATTTCACCGGCCTACGAGAACGTTGGGTAGTTGGAGGAAATTAGACAGCACGGAAATGAGGGCATGTTGAACTGTGTCTAGACCGTAGGCACGTATGTACTTAGCCGTATTAAATAGAAACATTATTTCAATAAACGCAAAGTTACGGTATTTCTTTTTTGTAAACATTGTTTTGGAGTTGTTTAACTATTGCCGAAAGTAGGCCGCGTTCAACCCACGCCTACAATCAAACAAGTACAATTAGCTAACTAGCTGAGGAGACGAAAAAAAATAGTAGCTGCGAATAAAGAATTTTGTCTTTCTAGAAATGATTTTCTGTTGTCTCGCAACTTGAACCAGAGAGTTATAATTGCTAATAGCTTATGCCCGCGACTTATTTTGTGTCAATGTTGGTTATCACGGGATTTTATTTTTATGCGCGGTATCCTTATATCTGCCAGTGTAAGTCCCGTCAAAATCGACAAGGCATTTCAAATTTGCCGAAAGAAACAAACATACAGATATCGACGATGCCGCAACACTTACCAATGTTTCTACCAAACTGAACTAGTGACAGGGAAATGTAATCATCACGTACCTGAAACAAAATAAATGTTCATTACTTAGATTAGATTTGTTAAATGAGGAGAAATACATACAATACATACATACATACATATATCCTACTACTATTATAAAGGCGAAAGTTTGTAAGTATGGATGTATGGATGTTTGTTACTCTTTCACGCTTAAACGGCTGAATGGATCTGGATGAAATTTGGCACAAAGATAGATTATAGTCTGGAATAATACATAGGCTACTTTTTATCCCGGGAAAATGTACGGTACCCGTAGGATAACACATCAACTGTGACGCGGACGAAGTCGCGGGCAGAAGCTAGTAATACATACATACATACATACATAAACTCACGTCTTTTTCCTATGGGGGTAGGCAGAAACCGCAGAACGAGAAAAAATAGTAAGCACATTTTTTTCTTGACGCTGACTACGTACCTATACGAGCAGAGCGTGAGAGCGATAGATGACAAAAACATAATTTACGCGTTGTTATTATAGGGAAAGCATATTTTTTAAATACTTACTACATTATAATACAACTTTTTTTTATTTTCTTTATAATAATAAGTACAACATATTACAGACTACTTCAAGACTTACATTTATTAAACTATATCATAAAATAAACATACAATTCAACAGTAAAAATAAAAAGGATCCGTCAAATTTTTATTCCTCTTTCAATTCAATGATGCGCTCCAGATACAAATTTCGACAGGCTATCAAAAATATTTTCCGTAGGCATTATTATTTTTATTATAACATATTTGTTATAATATAATACTTTATTACAGTTACGCTTTAGGCACAACAATCGTAATTGGCTCCAATTTCTACTTATTCGAAACTTTTTGATCGAATTGGAAGTTGAAACATATTTG
Source organism: Caradrina clavipalpis (assembly GCA_932526535.1). Classification (NCBI taxonomy): domain Eukaryota; kingdom Metazoa; phylum Arthropoda; class Insecta; order Lepidoptera; family Noctuidae; genus Caradrina; species Caradrina clavipalpis. The sequence goes on from OW052096.1 coordinate 4,208,848, forward strand.
GCATTCATTTATTTTCTGTAGACCAAAATTACCTATTCAGAGAGACTCTTTATCAACATTTCAGCCTTACTTATAAAGCAGTCTCAAATATTTGAGAAACAGTTAAACATAAATCAGTGAAATGAGTGAGTTGGTTGAATGTTTAGACTTTGTTGTGAACAGACGTGTCGAAGAATTATTAAAATAAATAAATAATTATTTGCTGAATTGTGACCTGGTTTTGGAAATAGCCGGCAGTAAAGCAAACTGTGTCATATCTACACACATAATACGTGAATAGAAGTTTTGCGAAAATGTGTATAAGTCGTTAACAAGTGATTAACTTGTATCACAATGGCAAGCAGCCCCTTCAGCCGAGGAGGCAGATGCGCTCGGAGCCCACCTCCTACACCTGTGCCTGCGCCGACACCTGCTCCTGCAGCCCAGCCCGCACCCGCGCCTCACCCGCAGCCGCCCAGCCAAAGAGACGATGCCACGGAAGTCATACCAACCTCTGAAATCCAGAACTGGATGTCGTCCATTGAGCAGTGCCTAAATGAGGTGTGCGCTATTGCAACAGAGGGCAAATTAAACTCCGAGCAAAAACTACGTATCAGTTCCCTGTGCCGAAGAATTGGTAATGGAACATCGCAGATGGCCGTTCAGTACCAGTCCGTCAAGCAGAAAGTCCTCCTTGCCAGCTCCACCATCCGAACACTTGAAGACCAAATTGATTTGTCGCATCAACTCCAAGACCTAAAGATGACAATCGGTTCCTCAATTAAACCTGTTCCGGAAACTTCCTTTGCTGACATGGTGAAAAAAGGTACCAATAATTTTATACAGCCGCAGAATTTAAGCTCGTTGGCCATATATCCCAACGACAAACTGAAGTCTAGTGAAGAGACAAAAACCCTTGTCCAAAAAATTATATGTCCCGAACAAATGAAACTACAAGTAAGAGGACTACGCAAGACCAAAAATGGTGGTGTCATTATCAGCACTGAGACGAAACACGACATAGAGAAGGTGAAAAAATCGATGCAACTATCAAATTCAGGCCTTACCGTCGACGAGCCGCAAAAAAGAAAGCCTAGAGTTGTAGTGATTGGAGTGCCCTCATCCATGCAAGAAAAGGAAGTTTTTACTTGTTTGTTCAATCAAAACCTAGCCGACAAACTTCAGGATTGCAGCCTCGAGTCCTTTTTGACCTTCATTAAGCTAAGTCATAAGTCAGGCAAGAAGGACTCTGATACCTGTAATTATATACTAGAGGTATCGGCCGACATACGCAAAGCCCTGATATGTAAAGACAGAGTGTTTGTAAATTGGTCATCATGCCCTGTGCGAGATTTTACTCTAGTCACACGCTGCTATAAGTGTCAGCAGTACGGACATGCGGCTAAGTCATGCAGGGAGACCACCCATACTTGTGGCCACTGTGGTGATCAGGGCCACTCCATTAAAGAGTGCACAAAGACGGCTGAGGAACCCAAATGCGCTACTTGCTTGCACTTTAATAAACCGAGCAATCACAAGACCAGTGCAGCTGATTGTCCCGCGAAAATAATGGCTGAAAAAAGGTACATAAACTCGATTGATTATGGAGGCGCCTAACGACAGCGTTAATTACAAAGTACCTATAGTCATAATTATGCAATTTCGTCTTTGACCCAATTTATGATTCCGCTAATCCACAGTGTTGAGTGTTGTACTGACCTAATCGAAAGTGCACAACAAGCAGTACAGAGGAACTCGGTCGATACTATCATAATAATATAAGTACCATAATTGTCAACTGATTACTCAGCATAATTATAATTTGTCTACTTTTACTTTTTACACCTTTACACTCTTACGTAACATAAAAACTCTTTTAGCATAAGATTATTTATTTACTTTATATGACTATTTTAGCTCTTCTCGCCTGAGACACAGGTTTTACCTAGTTCAGGCACGTAAATCTTAGAAATATAACTTATTTTTAAGCAAAATTGTATAAATTTCATATCCTGTAAATTTGAATAAATGAATTTGAATTTGAAAAAGTGACTGATCAGCAAAAATCTCACTTATAAACGTTAATCAGCGTTGAGAAGTTGTTGAGCAACAGCTCAAATCTAAACAGCGGCGACCCGTTGTTTAAGTCTGGTTCAAGATGGCGGATTTCAATCAGCTGAGACGATTACATTGACATGTCGATTTGACGTTATGTTATTGTGACGAGGTTGACATTAGTGTCCAGTAAATATAATTTGTGAAAGGAGAGTGGGCAAAAATGTATGGGAGTCGGTCTAGATACTCAACAGTGATGTAACATACGTCGTTGAATAGGTTATTGTGTGTACTCCATTTTGTTATATGGCCGTTAAGTTGTAGGTAATGGGGTTCTCGAGATATTTTCCAAAAACAAGCTAAAGCAAAATAATTTCGCCGAATAGAACAATAATGTAATTTTTCATTAACTACGGCTACATAAGTGACTAGCGACCGTGTCGAACTTGGAGGAGTTGGTAAACCACGCCTCTCGACGCGTGCGCTTTGTTGGAAAAAGAGCGAGCTTTAAATATTATGGCTTATTTGGCATACCTATTTAATATTGGATGAAACGACAATCGACACAATGATCGCTGAGTGCACATCCCACATGTCGACAACCTCGCGAGCCAAGTCAAGATACTTACTTGATCTTCTTATCATTCTCGGCCTTCACGAGGTTCACGTCATGTGGGACTGTTATGTCAACAATTATTGCGCGCTTGTATACGTGATCCACCACCACTATATCAGGCTTATTGGCTACAATAGTCCTGTCAGTGATGATGGATCGGTCCCAGTACAATGTGACATTGCTATTTTCGAGAACTGGGTCGGACACATACCCATAGTTCGGTACTTCCGATTCTACAAGGCGGTATTTTAGAGCAAGTTGCTGATGAATGATCCACAAGGTTGTGCCTATGCTAGTACTCTTGCTAGACGAGAACACCCAGAGATAATGTGGCGGATTGAGTCACCCGGCCGGTGGCATGCCCGACAAATGTCAACCGTGCCATCCATCACAATAAATCTCCGGTAGTTATTTATCATGATAACTTCATCCATAATTGTACAGACAAAACCTTCGGTTTTTCCAAATAGGTCACCAAAGCGAAGCCAGGATACGACGCTAAGAAATCTACATCGGGCCCATGTAAGGCCCGGAAAAAGCGTCCGTGAAGCTCTTTACTCTGCCATACCTCCTCGCGATCTTTAGTCTCCAGCACTACTGATTTGCTCCAGTTCTCTTTAGCCAAGGAGAGCGGGGTGAGGCCCTTATCCACTGCCATGCCATGCACCATCTCGGTGCATTCCCACGTCGGCTAAAAGGAAAAAGTCCCTGAGACTGCATATCTCGCGATTGTGGAAAGTCTTAGCATTTAAGAAGCCACGAACTCCACACTTCCGCGGAATATACAGTCTCATCACCGATGACTGTAGGTGATGCATTCGATATGCCGTTAACAATGTACGGACCCTCCCATCCAGGGTATTGAGTTCCGTTTGAGTCCATTTTATGCATGCCAAAAGAGTACATCAATACCGGCAAGACCCACCCGTTGAAGACAACCCTGCTTCCGCCTGATAAAAGACTATTAAATACTTTTTTCAGGCGGCCAAAGAAGCGCTCCTTCAACGATTGCTTCACGACAACAGTATAAATGCCCAACGCTTCCGACATACCCAAATACTTATTGGTCTCCGTTAAAGAAAAGGATCTAAGGTTTATGGATTCCGATACATGACCGCACATTTGTCCACACCAAATTCCATCCTGATGGCGCTACTAAAAGTTCCTGTTACCTTCAGTAGCTACATCAGTTATTATTATTATTGATGTGTTGTCTAATGTGAAAACTAGAAAAAATAACTTTATGAAAATAGCAAACTGTTGTTCCTAAAGTGTAATCAGTTAAACAGCTGAGTGATTAAGTATGTGACGAGTTCATGATCTTAAAGCAGTAAGGCAGCGGCGCTTATATAGCTATAGTTAATGAAGATTTGCACTAATTTTCCATTCAGCGAAATTAATTTGCTTTAACTTGTTTTTGGGAAATATCTCAAGAACCCCATTACCTACAACTTAACGGCCATATAACAAAATGGAGTACACAAAATTACCTATTCAACGACGTATGTTTCATCACTGTTGAGTAGGTAGACCAGGTTGCCCACTCTCCTTTATATAATATTATTATATTATTTATATAATAAGCAATAATGGAGTTGTACAGTATACCCCGCGATTTTCAAAATGACGTGGCAGAGCTGAGATACTTTGCGACTCCACGAAAACGAAGGAGGAAGATTTATAAAGTGCGGTTTAATCCTCTGCTAGATCTTTCCGACTCTGAATTTCGGCTGCGATACCGCTTCTCGAAAGCAAACATGAGCCGAATTGTCAGTATTGTGGGGAGGGATTTGCAGGTGGACACCCGAGGTGGTGGTATACCCGTGGAGCTGCAAGTCATGGCCGTGTTACGATACTGGGGCCGTCACGAGGTACGTACTAATATTTTGATACATCATTTTTAAGCGGTATTTTTATAAGTAAGGCTGCAAGTATCACGAACTTTGTCAACGTTCCCCAAAATAGAGGTCAAGTCCTTTATCGTAACGAAGGCACGTATTTGGCCACCTATTTATATTGACTTTTTTTTTGGTACCCGTTGGAAATCCTCATGGACTTCCTGCGTCATGGGGGTGACGGAGGGGCATGCCGGACTCTTACCGGCTAAAACCACCGCGGTGTTCCACCTCTGCCCATGGCCGGGGGTGCGGGATTCGCATAAGCATTCACCGCTCCCCCGCCTGTCTTACGGATAAGCTCTTCCATTAGTGTTTAATAATTCCTCCCGAATGCAGGTGTCTCAGTACGCAATAGGACCGTTGCATGTAATGTTAGCCATTCATCATGAACAAGCACATCTGCTATACAGCTTAGACTTCTTTTGTATTTACCCGACTGCGACAGAAGGAGGGTTATGTTTTTCGAGGGTATGTTTGTATGTATGTATGTATGTATGTATGTATGTATGTATGTATGTATGTATGTATGTATGTATGTATAATTGTTTGGCACGCTCTGCAGCCTGAACGGCTCGATGGATTTTAGCTTGAGAGGTGTCGTTAGATTCGTATTTACTGTGAGAGTGACACTGGGTATATCAAAATAAAAAAAACAAAATGGCGGATTTTTGGCGCCAAATTCAAATGTTTGGATCGCTCTGCAGCCTGAACGGCTCGATGGATTTTAGCTTGAGAGGTGTCAATAGATTTGTATTTACTGTGAGAGTGACACTGGGTATATCAAAATAAAAACTAAAAAAAATAAAAAATAAAAAACGGTAATTTAAAAAACTAAAAAACCCGGCTGCTTTTCTGAGTATTTATGAAAAATCCCTAAAACAAGATAGTCGTTGTACCCGATTGCACTTAAAATTGTAGCAGTCGGGACCCATTCTAGAAGTGGAGGCTTAGTGAATTGAGAGCACATACCTATATTACATTGCAGATGGTCCCGAATGGGTCCCGACTGCTACAATTTTAAGTGCAATCGGGTACAACGACTATCTTGTTTTAGGGATTTTTCATAAATACTCAGAAAAGCAGCCGGGTTTTTTAGTTTTTTTATTTCTTATTATCTTATAGCTTCATAATTAATGTATTATAGACCGTTAGATTAACTCTTGGCCTTTAACTCCGCGTCTGCAGGCATTAGTAACTACTGCAGCATTACAAATGTACCACAACAGGCAAGATTACAGTAATACTACAATCTGTTAGCAGCTGTTATTACATTTCCCGTCTTGCAGAATCCTTAGTAACGTTAGATCCAATAACTAAGCAGCGTTCTTGGACTTACGTACGCCTTGCTGCCATAGGTTATAACCTATGGTAGTAACAGTGGAATATTTATTTATAGCACCGTTGCTCGCACTTATTATCGTTCGTGCTCCTTCAAGAATTCCACGTACACCTAACTCCATTTTCCAGAAAATTATAATTTCCAGGATATAACTCTCCATGTTGGCGGTTTTGTAGGGTTTCGAATAGTAGCAGCGATCTCATCGATTTCCATACTAAGCAAAAATCTAAAATTCTGTACGATTTATCACACTTTTTGTAAAGCATGAAACAAGAAGCATGATGTTTGAACTATTAAGCAATTATTACAAAACTAAAATATACAATCTTGTATTTTTTTCTTTAGTATTGAGTTTGCCTGTAAAATTTACATATATCGAAGCTTATTTAATTTACTTTATTTTATTTGGTGTTTACCTTTATGTAATTGTTACAAGGTTAAAAGTTTTAAACATTATGTTTTTATGTTCAAGTTGTTAGTGTAAACAGTTGATCGTGATTCAAAAAAGTAAATAGGCTAGACCCACACGATTGGAACTATGTTATACGTACCTTTTACAAATTAACTGTTGTAGTAATAAACCAAATCAAAAGAGAAGAAAGAACAAAAATAATTTCCCTCGGGATCAATCTGCGTCAAACAAGTGCTATAAGTAAGAATATTACATCTCAGTCATAATTCAATTATTATTTTTGGGGTGTAACAAAATCTTTGACGCTAGAAAATAAAAATTTAAGTGTTTTCTCAAACATGGCTTTTTTATTAGGTTATCATGGATTACCTATTGATCTGCCCCGTTACTCTCGTGTCGCAAGCTCGACTAATGATGATGACTGTCCTGGATTCGATTCCCATGTCGGGCAAAAAGTGTTATTGGGTTTTTCGATTAAGAATTTCTCAGTAGCAGCCCGAAGTTTGGGAGTTTGTGGTGTGACACCCCCGTGCCTCGGAAAGCACGTAAGGCCGTTGGTCCCGGCAGTAATTCGTAGATCTTTGACAGTCGTTACGAGTAGTCAGAAGCCAGGAAGTCTGACAACCAGTCTAACCACGAGGTATCGTGTTGCCCAGTAACTGGGTTGTAGAGGTCAGATAGGCAATCGCTCCATGTAAAAAAAAGGTATTCAGCACCATCCGAGCAGATGACGCATTAGATTAAATAAAGTCGAATTACCAATCGTCGATTCGTCTATCTTACAAAAAATAATACAACAAAAAACTCAATCTTCTTTAAGTGTTAAATAACGGCCTTATTTTTATTCATCACTTTAATACAACATTATTCTTCTTCGCAAAAACAATTTGATAGCTAGGCGAGCCCGAGGATGCCCCAAGCAACTGGCCTGACCTTTCTAACGGCGAGAATATAAAAAGTGTGTTACGCCCAACTCGTCTCGCCAAATAAGGCATACGTACAGTTACATCCCGATTACTGTAAATATAAAATAAATAACATTAATCTTGGCTATTAGTGCCAGTACACGGATCTGATGGACTTGTATTAACTGCTTATTACATGATGCAAACTAATTTATACTCGGAAATCAGAAGATAGGTATAAGTTGAAGTAGACAGGTAAATACAGACGTGCTCGTGTTCAGGAAACTTATTTAATTGACTTTTTTTCAGTATTTGAGTTTGCTTTGTAAAAAACGAGCTTTTAATATCTAATTTGAATTTTAGGTAGGCAAGTAACCTACCTACAATCGACAGGATTTTTCCTTTATTTGTTTCTCAGTATTGGACCCGGTTTCTAGATTTGCGCTTGGTGACAACAAAAGGCTCAATCGACATACAACACTAAGGATTATAAACTAGTAAAATTATGTGCACTAAGTATAAATACATCTTTATTCAGATATGTATCTCTTGAGCAGAATTCCAAGGTTTTTACTTGATTTAGACACATTCAGTCAATAAACAAACATATAAAAGACGATTTCCGTATCCTTATTTTAATTTCCTAAAGTTTTTTAAGCAAATTAAGCTTTGAATATTCGTAATTATTATTTAAACGTAGATCACGACTACAATCTTTTTTTTAATACCTAATAATATAATTCCTTTCCACTATCCGGCATCGGTCGTCAGTAGGCATCAGAGAAGGATGACGTGGTGACGTCACTGCATGCTCCATCGATGACTTCACCCCAACATGTAAACACGTTCGAACCGCAGCAGCCTTTTATTATTCAATTGTTGAACTTTAGCATTTTACAAAGCCTTGGCAGATTAGTTAAGTGCTGAGGTTACTGGACTGTCGCTTAGTGTTGCAGTTATGTGCAATAGGATGATGATATAACGTGGAAACTAAAGATTCTTAACAAAATTTAAACTGAGTTGAACTCCGCAATTTTTTTTTCGTTTTTATTTTACTAGATAATTATGTGATAAATACCTTATGTCAAAGTACTCACAACTTATTTGTGTGTAGCATATCAATGTCTCTTTGAGGTACTGGCTATTGTATGAGGTAACTTTAGCCTTTTAACACCCACAGCCATTTTAGTTATATAGATAACGTTATATCAAAGTAAGCTACAAAGTACGGCTTTATAGGCTCCTAAAAGTAACTGAAATGTTAAGAACACATTCACGCTAAAAGCATCATAGATTCATACCGTCTAACAATAGATTCACAAAATAAGAGACAAAAGCTATAAATTGAAGAAATAAACCGGTTCTATTGCTTTATAAATAAAAAAGGTCACTGATTTCATTACTATTTAGATAAAACATTTATATACTCATAGTTTTAGAACGCCCACAGATATTGTCTAGACAAGATTCTGGCCTAGTGAGCAAGCACTTACTCTTTCCAACATTGATGATATATTTGACGGAGGTACAAAAACCCCTAGTATTTTAAGAAGCTCTGGTAAACATTGCTTGTTTATACGAGTTATTTTAATTAACACAAGGTTACAAAGGTTGCAAATTACGAGTTTTTCCGATATGAGTAACCCTGCAGTAAAAAATGTTGTAGGCAGTCTAGATTTCTCTAATCAAGTACGTGGCGGGTTCATTTCATACAGCAACCGGTCTCTACTTAGCTCATTATAGACAGGACAGGCCCCATTGCGTCCGTAGTCCGTACCAGAGTATTAAACATTATATAACTCATCATAAACAGCTAATGTAACCACGCAATCTTCATAAACGAAACGTTGCCGAAAACCACGCCATTAGGCGTACTCCAGCAGAGTATACGAGTTGAGTACTCAGATAATAATCAAAATTTAATTATGGGTTATATCCACAAGACACGCGGCCATTAATTGGCTTGTGTCGAAATAATTGAGTAGCTAGAGGGGTTGCGGGTAGGAGGCGACAGCAGCGACCTTGCGGCTACCTTACGTCTTCCGTTGACACTACGCTAATGTGTTATTGTTATTTTCTTGTCAAAATTGGCTCAGAAACTTAACTTTTCACTAATAAGATAAGCATATGTTTAGTTGGCTTTGGTCTTATGAATTGAGGTTTCTTAATATGTAGTAAAACTTCTTGTATCGTAAATTATATACCGCCGGTATCAAAGTACCAAAAATCATAAAGAGATCCCTCTAATAATACTTGTCTGAGCAACAAAAAACTTTTTACCCTAAACAAAATGTATGTTTGAACATAATGACAGTAAACGCGACCTTTGAAAATTCATTCTTCGTTTCAGAATAAAAGCCAACAAAACCACCGAATTTCAATTTAAAGCGTAATTTTGATGACCACAAAAAGTTATCCAAAAAGACAAACATGACGCATACAAAAAAGAAATTGCTTCTTTAATAGCTAGTCAGTTTTTAGCACGAACGGCGCCGTTACAAAAGAAACAACGGTTCGCTTTTTATTTTAATTAATTTTGCTTGTGGCGAGCATGAGTGTTACATGTGCATGAATAAAAACTGCTTATACGCATAATATCTATGCACGCTATTCTGCAATCAGACCTCTTATTTTTGTATTTATTTTTGATATGCAAACTACTTCAGGTGTCTGATTTTAAATCGATAAACGTTTTGGGAAGAGCGAGACCCTTGGGAGACCAAAGGAAAGATAATAAGGATTGTGTGAGAGATGTTATGACTAAAAGAAAAGGGAGTGAATGAAAACGTGACAGCTAACGAGAATGGAAGAAACAATTTAACGTTAACGTTATATGGAAAAAGATACCTTAAATTAACTATTGTTAAGTGTCTCAGAAAATGGTTGGAGAGCCCTAAATAAATAAATAAAATAAATTCTTTTTTTTTGTCAAAAACCTTGAATTAACTTTGTGACTATGCTACTTATGTGGCTATTTTGGCAGGACACAGTAAGTGGCATCAAGGATACCATCATTTAATTTGTTACCCAAAAACCCCATTTTTTTTCAAGGATGGGAAATCATAAAATTATTTTCAGTCTCTTCTGACTAAAATCCATCCATGTTACTCCTAAAGCCCTTTGCGTTCCAGGGCCGCGGTAACACTATCGAACAAATTCCACAACCCTGGCAGACCCTATAACCCGTGCAACTTAGAAAATGTGCGTGTGGTGTGGGTGATCTTTTTTTAAAGTTCATCCAATGAGTTTAAAAAAAAGGTATGTGTTTGTAACAAAATGTAGAAACGTAGTGGTAAAATAAAAAAAAATGTAGAACCTGAACTAACAAAGTTATAGCGAAAAACAAGATCACTCAATCTGCCACTTTGAAGAAAATGCCCTATCACGTATCTCAGTATATACCAGTATTGTGGTTTTAATTTATATCTCAAATATTTGTATAAAAAGTGTAAAAGCTATTAACAATATTATTCGTTTCATTGGAATGTCCGGTTGCAAAGTTTGAATGCTTTATTTGGATCACTCAATCAACACACGTGCCCGTGTGAGTGATCTTTGAATGGCGGCCTTACACTAAATAACTACGTAATATTTCTTTTGGATATTATACCTAAGCTCGAAAGAAAATTGTACAGCATAAATCATACCTAAATACCTATTAATTCAAGAGCTAACGCAAATTGAAAATTGGTAAAACTGCCGATCTGAGTGATCCAGTTTTTGGCCTGTAAGTTCAAAATCAAAACTCGTAGACAAACGGAGCTTACACACGAAAACGTATTATTTTTTTTACAAATATTTGACATGTCTTCGGCTTTTCCAAGTACTGTACTTTAAAAGATATCGCAATTTTTAGATTTCTCAAGGAAAAAATTTGTAGGGTGTCCATACATTTGCTGCAATTATGGCGACCTGTCATATACTAGTACCTGGAGAGACGCCTATAGCATGACCTACATGTACGACGGAAAGTACTTGTACCATTATAGTCTGGGAGCCGACGCACGCTTCGGTTGTCACCATTGTGGATTGTATCAACAGCACATTTTTTTAAAACTGCTCCGTTGGTCTCGTAGTCGCAAGTGCGACTGCTGTGCAAGGGGTCCCGGGTTCGATTCCCGGGTCTAGCAAAAAGTGTTATTGGGTTTTTCTATGAAATTCTCAGTAGCGGCTCGGAGTTTGGATTTGTGCCCGGTTAATGGCAATAGGCTCGCCCCCTATTACATGGGACCTAAATATACCGGCGAACTGTGGGTGTACATTGGCACACCTCTGCCTAACCCTTCGGGGAATACAGGCGTGATGGTATATTTTATATTTTTTTTATATATTATTTTTTTTAAATGTTCCCAGTGCGAGTGCCCAGAGGGGCACTCGCCTAGCTACGACAGTACAGCAATGGAAAACCAATTGAGACTTCAAAAAGTATTTCTTAATTATTGAAATAGAAACAGATATATGAATTTAATATTGATTTTTCGTGAGTTAGGTTTGGTCACTTCAGCTTCTCTTCGCCAATTTTCGCAGAAAGATGGCTGGTCAGAAAATATTGAGTCTGTTGGAACTCGTTGACCAGTGCAGCTTTTTAATATTTTTGAGTGCTTTTTTTAATTGGTAAATCTTAATCTTTCTTTTTTAATTAATTCTTTACTTTTTGAAGTCTCAATTGGTTTTCCATTGCTGTACTGTCGTAGCTAGGCGAGTGCCTCTCTGGGCACTCGCTCTGGGAACATTTTGAAAAAATGTGCTGTTGATACAATCCACAATGGTGATAACCGAAGCGTGCGTCGGCTCCCAGACTATAATGGTACAAGTACTTTCCGTCGTACATGTAGGTCATGCTATAGGCGTCTCTCCAGGTACTAGTATATGACAGGTCGCCATAATTGCAGCAAATGTATGGACACCCTACAAATTTTTTCCTTGAGAAATCTAAAAATTGCGATATCTTTTAAAGTACAGTACTTGGAAAAGCCGAAGACATGTCAAATATTTGTAAAAAAATAATACGTTTTCGTGTGTAAGCTCCGTTTGTCTACGAGTTTTGATTTTGAACTTACAGGCCAAAAACTGGATCACTCAGATCGGCAGTTTTACAAATTTTCAATTTGCGTTAGCTCTTGAATTAATAGGTATTTAGGTATGGTTTATGCTATACAATTTTCTTTCGAGCTTAGGTATAATATCCAAAAGAAATATTACGTAGTTATTTAGTGTAAGGCCGCCATTCAAAGATCACTCACACGGGCACGTGTGTTGATTGAGTGATCCAAATAAAGCATTCAAACTTTGCAACCGGACATTCCAATGAAACGAATAATATTGTTAATAGCTTTTACACTTTTTATACAAATATTTGAGATATAAATTAAAACCACAATACTGGTATATACTGAGATACGTGATAGGGCATTTTCTTCAAAGTGGCAGATTGAGTGATCTTGTTTTTCGCTATAACTTTGTTAGTTCAGGTTCTACATTTTTTTTTATTTTACCACTACGTTTCTACATTTTGTTACAAACACATACCTTTTTTTTAAACTCATTGGATGAACTTTAAAAAAAGATCACCCACACCACACGCACATACTTAGAAAGACGATAGAACGCCACTTTTTTCTATTTAGGCGAGTTTGTAGTTTCAATTTCAACGTACGGTAAAACATCAAGTCTAAAAACCAGTAAGTTACTCACATTCACAACGAAGTTTAAAAAGAATACCTTTAAAATATAGAACATATTACAATCCGGAATTTGCTGTACAATCGTAATATCTGGGTAAGTGGGACCAATCAACATTACGTTGAGTTAAAAAACATAATATAAGTTTCCATTGTATTTTTTGCGGATGACACTAAGAAAACAAGTTTTCGGCGACCAAGGTTGTCCGTTTATGAACATTAAATGTAGTGACGGAGACGTTATTTAGTAAAGGTCAGTACATAGACGGAACAGGTTAGATCATTTTAGCTCCTGCGTACATGCACATAAAATTATTGCTCAACAACCGGTCGGCCCTGCTAGATTCCCAGTTTATCTGGTCGCGGTGAGCCAACAGATACCTATATTAAGAAATTAATACTCCATACTACCAGTCTCTCCTCGTCGTGTCGAATGTCGTCAGAACCAGAAGTTTTATGTACAGTCAACAAAACTATTTGGTATACAGGCAACATTATTAATCTTCCTGCCAATATTTGTTTTTATTGTATGCGTAATTAATTTTTAAGCTTATGACAAACTTAAGAGAGTTAAAAGAATTGACTGCTCAGCACACTCACAACATTGTTTAAAAGTAATCTCAAGTAAGCTGCCTGTATACCAAATAGCTTTCTTGACTGTACTTCGTGTACTATTGTTTCATCTTTATGAAGGCATATTTTATATTTATTACTGGAAATTATAGTAGAGCATAGCTTACAGCTCGTCAATGCCCAGACGAAACGGTTGGCGCAGTAGCTTTGGCTGCGGCGCTGCGTCTCGTGGGTTTGATTCCCGCACGGAACAAATATTTGTATAGCCTAAAGATAGTCGTGCCGCGTCTGGTTGTTTGTGTGTTTATACGTTTGTTTGTAAACGCACCCACGATACAGAAGGAATTGTAAGGATGTGGAAACTTATTTTTAAGACAAACGAAGTCCAGCACCTTCAAAAGCTTAATAATAAAGTAAAAACAAATAAGGGTTCTTCGTCTTATAATTCTATATTTGACGAGAAACCCAATGGACGTCCAACACAATACGGATAGTAAAGGTCCGGCCTCAAGGGAACTTGCAACATGTTCACTTGTGAAATAAGTCTGTGAGGTACATTTTTTTTTATTTCTAACCAAACTTTACTCATCTCTATACGCGTAATAAATAACACTAGCCTATTACTGTCCAACTCCAGGGCAAAGAAATGTTTTCATCCAGAGAAGGCACGAGGATTGATCACCACGCTTGCTCAAAGCGGATTTCTCAGATTTATATTCATTACTAGCTTCTGCCCGCGACTTCGTCGGCGTCAAAGTTGATATATTATCCTGCAGGAACCGTTCATTTTTCCGGGATAAAAAGTATCGTATGTGTTATTCCACACTACAATCTATCTCAGAGCCAAATTTCATCCAGATTCGTTCTGCCGTTTAAGCGTTAAGAAGAGACAAACATACACACACGCAAACTTTAGCCTTTCTAATATTAGCGTGATAAGTCCAAGTTCAACCATCATGATGTCTCATCTCTAAACGCACCTCAAATGTCTGCTAAAAGAAGTGGGCAGGTAAATACATTACACTGCAAAAGAATTGTCTCGATATAAAAAGAGGCTGTTTATGGCAAGTCAATTTGTAAGCCAGTTAAAGAGATTCTCGCTATTGGTTTTAGAATTCGTGGCGCAAACAAATGCAGGTAATTTCTTTTTTCTTTGCTTCCAAACATTACTGTACCTATTTTGTTCGCTATTGAAATTACAGCGATTATGTGGCTCTGAACGGTACTACCTACGAACTCTTCAGTACAGATATTGATATACGGAACTCATTTATGTAACACTAGCTATATAGCCCGCGGTGCCATCTGCGGTCAGTTACGTCTCTAGTTACTGCTCCGCTGGTACTTGTCATAGCGTGATGTGTTACTCGCGCTCTATCTATTGATGAAAACCTCATAATAATCCACTGAAAGATTTAGATCTTTCAGAGGGATTTTAAGGCGGTTACACACCAGAAGAAGAAACAAAGACGGCGTGAAGTTACTTCGTTTTATACAATGTGGAGAAGATACAAAATATGTATTATGTATAAATTAAAGAGCATAATACCTAGGTGAAAAATAATGGTTCACCTCTAAAAGCTAACTGAAGGTAACATATGTAGGTAACAATCTTTTCCCCGGAACAGCAATTTCCAGTTGGGTTAAAATTCTCTTTGTGCATCTTTTTGGCACGCCAAATAGCTAGAAGGTACACCGCAGCAAGAAAATGCATAGGAAATTTTGTAGAAAATAAGGCAAGACTAAGAAGCGCAAGTTACTAAATACTGTGAAGGACTAAAAAGAGCAAGGATGACGAGTGTTTACTGTACAATTTATATACCATTAGCACTCATGGCAATTTGAACACAGCGGCCTCGCCGACACAATCGCTGCGGAGAGCCGAGTGCCGACGACAAATCCTGTCGCAATGTTCGCATCATTGATAATTGTGTTGTAATCTTATTATGTTGCTTACCCACAGGTTAAAAGCTATCAAGATTGAAGAATTCTTCGTATTTCTTGAGAATGAGTATTGTTCATTTTAAAGGTTGTGAAGGAAAACTATAGGCCCCATTGTTACGTGCCTTCAATGGGTATCTTAAAACAGAGTTTAATTATATATTTACCGCAGACACCATTCATTTTCGGATTTGGCAAACATAATAAGCGAATAGGTACAGTTTAGTTAAACGTTAACCCAAAAGCCAAATAGATATTGTTTAAAGACAGAATTTTAGTAGAGCGGTTAAAACTAAACTGCTTGCTGTTCCAATTCGCTGAAATATGTACAGCTGTAAAAGATTTCGCTAGTACTCGTACCTTTTAGCAAAACATTCCAAGTGGCGGCCTTTAACACTCGTTTTATTCGAGCCAAGTCGGGGCGAAGCTTCTTTGATAGCTCGTTATAAGGAACAAAGGCAACGCAACATCAAACGAGGTATTTCTTTACGCTGTGACATTTTAATAACGGTTCCCCAATTGGTTTCCCATTTTATTGTTAACGTCAATTTAACAATGGTTGGTCGTCGAGCGATAAATTGTTTCAATTGCGCGCTTTAGGTACACCATTTCCATTACTCACCTGGATAACATAGTTGATATGACATTGTATTGAAGTTTTGGATAGTTGCGACACTATGTATGTATGTATATTACACTTACTACAATCTCGTAGGCTTAAGAGCAAACGTGAAAGATATGCAGAACTAGATGATGCTGATGATGCACAATAATTGTCAAGTGTCTATTTTAGTTCCAGTTCTAGTAGATTGAGAAATCATTTTTGACAGCAAGTTATCTACCTCTTCGATCTGGAATCTGTGGGTAAACCAATTGATAGAAAACATCTTTTGAAAGTTCAGTCCCATGCAGTACCATTCTAGTCAGCATAGCTTTTATCTTGAAACAAGTTATTAAGAGACAACTAAAGATGTTTCTTATTGATCTTACCAGCCTTTACTTAATCCCTGTATAATGTAAACGAGCTCATACGTAAATGTAACGAGGCACTGGGAGCCAGCGAAGTCATTTGCCATGTAATGAGACTCATTGCCCTCTGCAAACCAGTTCGATGGACGCGCGAACACAAACAGGATTCGCGGTCTGCGCCTTCCGTACTCGACGATTACGAACCAATTAGGTACGTGAACACGTTAAAATAGTCATTTTAGACAAACAAACATTGCTTAACCCTATATCTCTACTGTTTTTAATATCTATAGAGAAGTGTTCAAGTGACCTTCTTTCTAATTTTAAAAGCTACTTGGCATCATTGCGTCCGCCAGGGGCATTGTGTCCGATCAGTCACGGTCTCGTTCATGATCGCACGAATAAGCTCGCTCTATCGGACGGTCCGCGATCATGTTTCACAGTCATATTTCGTGATGAGAAATGACGAAACGAGGAAGTTTCGTGAGAGTCTGCCGCGCGTTACTATCGCATCATCTAGATGTGGTGGAAATATTGCCAAAACACTTATCGATGTGAATGGCTGTACATATAATATCTGCGGTGTCGAATCTGACACGATCGCGATAGCACGTCTAGGCTCGGAGGTGGAGCTCCCTCGCGCCACGGTCCCGTTAGGCGGATGCCGCAGCGCCCGCTTGTTATGCAACTGATGTGTCCCTCGTTTGCCGCACCGACGCGGATCGTGCGTCGGCGGCGCGCCGTCCGCGCATGCGCTCACTATAATATAACTTTTATAACCCAATTACTTTAAAACTGTACCTACGTTAACTACTTTAATTTATTCGCCCATTATTGTAAAGGCCACTACTTTATCAAACGACTAAGTGGCATTTGAAGTTCGAAGACACCTCCACCCGACACAGTCCCAAAGGTGACTGAAAGGTAGTTACATAAAGAAACCTAGTTAAAGTTATAGCAAGTTTAAGGGCTCTTTAAACTTATACGTTAGCGGACTGTCGCAGCACAGGAGCAGTGCGGACTGCACACGGACGGTTGTCTTTTTTATACTATTGACACGTCCGCGTCGAGTGAGCCATCCGGATTCCGTCTGACTGACCCTCGGGCTGCTCTAGTGCCGCAGCAAACCCGCGTCCGAAACCGAATTCTGAATATTTCTGTTCAGCCATGAACTTTTTTCGTAAATGACCTGAATGATCCTTTTAAGTACGACGACTAACTATTTACATTTCGTACATACAAATAATTAAATAATCACGACGAACGCAAAACAATGAGTGTTAATTTTTTGTTCTCAAACAACTAAACTTTAGTAACATGGTATTAGGTAAATATTCGGTGTTTGAATTTCCCAAAATGGAATTGATATTATATCCATGTTTAATTTAGTGGGCTGCAGTCATGGATCGAACTATTGGATTGATTTAAATCAGCCTTCACTACAGATCAGGTGGAATAAGCTATTGGAAGAATGTAAAAAGCTAGGATGAGAATCACTCCACATCCTTTTGTGTCACTATAGTGTGTATCTCTGGTAATATAATGTAAGTACTAAATTCTGACCGCGACTTCGTTCGCGTGATTTTAATCAGTTACGTCTTAGTAAGTTACTGCTCCGCTCCCAAGTGTCGTATCGTGATGTTATATAGCCTATAGCCTTCCTCGATATTCCTATTCAGAACAAATGTTTTTTTTTTCAAATCCAACCTTTAGTTCCTGAGATTAGCGCGTTCAACCAAACAAACTCTTCAGCTTTATAATATTAGTATACATTACATTTACCAAGCAATTTTGGTTGCATAGTAACGTAGAGCAGCGCCGTCTGTCGCCGGCTCTCTCGGCCAATGAAAACTTTACTCTCAAAGTACGTGTATTGCAATTAAAAGAAACTGAGAACATTTCCCGGCAAACAGGACGGCAACTTATGTACGTGTCGTGCTGTCGGAGTAGAGGTGGCCCCCCTTTGCTACCAGATTATCGACTCAGGAAGCAATTTGTGGGGATTTGCAAGTGATCTCCACAGAATATAAAAAAGATGTTCTTCATTCCACAGCAAATCATTTGCGGGGGTATATTAGACATCAAGGTGAATACTTTTGGGCTTCTGGTCGTAAGATTTTTGCTAGTTTCGCTGTTTAAAAATTAGTGTTGGTGAAACACCTGGATCCTCTAAAGAAAAACAAATGTGGATGTGTCCATGGATTTTCTTGCCCATTCTTCTCCATTAAAGAAGGAACCACTTTCTGGCTAACAAAGTCCTGGACAACTTAAAAGTAATTTAGGTTTAAGATTTTTTTTTTAATTCGAAATAAGCATGTAAATTCTTCGTTTCGAGTTTTAGTTTAAAATCCAGATTCCAAGCCACTGTGTCTTGTTATCACAGATATCCCAGGATTTACTGAGATAGGAATTTCTTTTTTTTTATAGACAATCTTAATTTCCAAAATACTTTTGAAAATCTAAGTGGATACTATATATTTATAACAATAGTACTCAGTATGCAATGAAGTTGTAGAAGCATGCCATTATCTATTCTAATTTTTAAAAGTTCATCAGCTCGGCAAATGCTTCGAATGATGGCAAGTGATAACTATAATAATGAATACCATATTTACTGCAAAAATATTAAAGGCGTTGACTTATATTGTGTCTTACACACTTAAGATTTCTGAGTCTATATAAAATGTATTAAAATAATGGAAAGTCGAGAAAAAATAATTTTGTAGTTATTGCCTCGTTAGGCTAGTGGTTTTAAGAGCGACTGCTACCCTAGAGGTCTGGCTTCGATTCCCAGGTCGAGCAGGGTTATTGGATTTTTATATTAAATTCTCAGTAGCAGCTCGAAGTTAGTATTTGTGCCCAGTTATTGGCAATAGGCTCGCTCCATATTACATAGGACCTAAAACCAACTGGCGGACTGTGGGTGTACATTTAGTCATTTTCTTGAATTTGTTACCTATATTTGCATTACAATGTATTTTACAGGCTGTATTATTTTTTCCCAAAAAATAGTTTGTTTAGTCAAAAATATAAACTTAATATTTTTTTTATTTTGCCCCTTGATTTATATATATTGAATGGTTGATGAAATATGATATATTCTGATCAATTCCAAAAAGAATGACAATGAAATAAATAGGTAAGTAAATAAATAAAAGATGACCACATTACCATTATTTTTCTCTTAGTTTCAAATATGTTTATTTAAGTACTTAAGTAAATGTTGCTTTTAAATGCATTGTACATTTTTCTCCAAATTATAAGGTCACATTTTGATTTTAATGATGGTAATATTAAAATGGGTAAAAACATTTTTATTGTCATGAAAATTTGGAACGGCATGTTGATGAAAAAATTAAGTTGTAATAAAAAGTTTTAATTTATGATTAGGCTTGGCTAGGTGTTGCTTTCTTTCTACAATGTTAATTGAAAATTAAAATATATGAAAAAGTTCGTATTTACAAGGGAAACTGATAAAAAAAATACTTAAAATGTTAAAAAAGTTAACCCAAGCTTAACAACCAGGTCATCTTGCATTCATATAACTATAACACAAAATTGTGTGTGAAGGTTGCCTAACACCAAATGTGAACAATTCACATGGTTATGTCAACATACATTAATTGTTTAAGTTCTTACCTACATTTCATCAAGCATTATTAGGATTCTTACCACAAAGCTTGACTTCTTGGTAAGTATAGCAAAATATTACATACAAAAGAAAAACAAGCTAGAATCATCTCCATTATTATTATTAGAAGTCATTCATACCAATCCTGTTGCAGTTGTTAAAATTGTGTTTATGTGTTAAAGTGTAAAATTATTTTGTTCAAAAAGTAATAAACAATAAATTAAAGTTTTGTAAAGTTCAATGTCAATGTTTAAAAAGTGTAATAAATAAAAAGCATGCAGATTTAAAGCAAGTTAATTTTAATAAACACAATTTGAAATGAATGAAACTAAAGTAAACAAAGTAGGTAGTATAACAAGCTTTTGACATAAACATGCATAAAGCCATGCGAAGCACGACCACAGAGGTAGGTGGCATCGAGAGGAGCGTAGGCGGCAAGGTTTCTCTCGTCTCACCTTGCGGGATCGGCGGCGCGGGGTCCAGCGGCGTCGCCAGCACCGCGGCCAGCTGCACCACCGCTTCCACGGCCCACAGCACCCCCCACATGTCCCACAACCACATCACAACACTCCACTATCTCATTATTGGCACAATATTCACACAACTTAACCAATACGAAAGCCTAACTATACTAATAACTTCTACTGGAACGATCATACTTTGGAAAAAATCATGTCGCAATATAACCGTTTACTAGCACATTATCCAGCTCTATCTATCACATTATTCTACGACTCTGGAGTAAAGTTTAAAACAAGTGTTATTCAAACAAAGACAGTTACTGCACGTCATAACATTCCTTTGACTGCGAATTACGAAACAATCTACAACAACGACTGAGTTACCACTAGCTCATACGAAACTCGACTACCTTCACCTTGTTGTGTTGTGACGTTGTGGCTACTGTTCTGTCAGTTTGTGCTCGCCCGAATTTTGACGTTCAGAAACGAGTGACAGTTCAAAATCGAATAATCTTTTCGATTATCGACAACAAATCTTTTAAAAATTACGGTTTCTGCTTGTGTTTGTATATTTTTAGTTTGCACGAACATGGATAATATGACTGAATTGGTGGTAAATCTTCACGTCCTAACTGCATGACGAATTTTGCCATTTTTTCTAAGTATGGTAATTTCATTTGACAGTCCAACGGCATTAAAAAATCACTTGCTGGCTTCCAACGCCCCTTGACTAATCTAGCAGGTTGGGAAAATATTCCATCAAAGTCTAATCCAAAAGATCCTATAAAAAGATAACGTTTAGAGGGTAAATAAAATAGTTGTTTTACTTTTTAGTTCCCATATAAATAAAATTATATTGGTTTAACCATTTTACCATTGCAAGGAATTCCTAGATTCACTATGTAGTCGGGACTGGGATCGATACACCACATGTTTATCAAATTTATTACCGCATTGGCTTTGTTTCTTGCCTCAGTTGCTTGTCCCTGAGTATACATGTTCTGGAAAAAGTCTTTATTATAATTATTATTCAAAGTAATTACCAATCTAAAATATGTAAGTACATACCTAAGCGATATGATTGTTGTCTTAAATAAAAATATAAAATACTTGCTTTTTTCTCAGCTATTTTCATCCATAAGGTATCATCAAAATGCATCAAATAATATAAAGTTCGCAATTGCGGAGTCATTGATCCAATGATTAGAGTAGAATTCTTCACCCTTGTGAATCTTCTATAAGGTTCGAAACTGTTATACTTGTGCACCGTTGTTCTAACATCCACCAGATGGTTTATTCCAACAAATCCCCAGACAGGTGGACAAAATATATTTCTCATGGGCACTTCGGCGATTTTTGCTACTATTGGTAAAATTTCCATTCCTATGTCCGAAGTTGCAACAACTATTTTACTTTTGTCAATATTAACACGTTCTCTAAGAATTGTAGCGTTATAACATGCTGGCCCTATGTTTGGAAAAATGATAT
Source organism: Caradrina clavipalpis (assembly GCA_932526535.1). Lineage (NCBI taxonomy): Eukaryota > Metazoa > Arthropoda > Insecta > Lepidoptera > Noctuidae > Caradrina > Caradrina clavipalpis. Next base: position 4,230,796 of record OW052096.1, read on the forward strand.
CCAAGAAACGTGGGCCTGAAGCGTCGATCATAAGGGCTAAGTTTTGCATTAGTTTTCTGTTACCACGCAGCCATTCCCCTATGGATTTAGTCTCACTGAAAAATGTATATTATTTATGTTTTTATTGTTGATATGGAATTGCTTGCCCATTCTTCTACATAAGAAACTACATTTGTTTGGAACTACAACTAGATTCAATTCATTATAAAAAAAAAAAGCCATCACGCCTGTATTGCTCGAAGGGTTAGGCAGAGGTGTATCAGTGTAGGTACACCCACAGTTCGCCGGTATATTTAACGTAGGTCCCATGTAATAGGGGGCGAGCCTATTGCCATAACCGGGCACAAATCCAAACTCCGAGCTGCTACTGAGAATTTCATAGAAAAACCCAATAACACTTTTTGATCGACCTGGGAATCGAACTCAGGATCCCAGGAGAACCCAGTTCTTTATTGTTCTTGTATAATATCACGTTTACAGGGCTTTTTAATGGTTAGGTAATTGAAATAAATGATTTGACTGTGTTTTTCACTCTCACATATAATTTAAAAAAACTTAGTATGTTATTTAATATGTAACATATTAAATATTTTTTTATCTAACTAACTAAGTAACTTTATGTTTCGTCATTGTTACTTACTCAAATGGTTCATGGTCGAGGACTATCAGTACATCCGTACTTGTAAGCGCCATTCCAATTTTATCAACATATCTTACAACTTTGCCTGGAGTATCAGTCTGAACGTAGGAACATTCTTTTTCTACATGTCTCATGAATGTTTTAGAACAGCAATCATCATATAAGAATATTTTATTTATTAATTTACTTCCTCGCGTGAACTCGGGATCCAATAGACCCGAAATCAAATGCATCGCTATTAAATGATGAGCACCAGAAATAGTAACAACACAAGTATTTTTGGGTGGGGGAAAGTCTACTATTGGAGCTCTGTGTAGATTTTCTTTGACCATAACATTTTCTAAATGAACCTTTTTTTTAAACTGTACAATATTGTCTAACAATCCTTCGTATTTCTCAGAAGCAAACAAAGAATCGAAGTTGTAGTACGAATAACAATAATCTAAAAACTGTGACGCCCCACCAATATAATGTGCTTTGCTGCCTTTCATCAACAATTCTTTCCAAACTATAGGTGATTCCGTATGATGCCATTTGTTTTTCGAATTAATCTTGCGTAACCAACTCTAAAACAATTAGGAATTTTCATATAAAACTAGCAGCATCTTTCTACACTACTTACATAGCTAAATACTACACAGCCATGACTGCAGGACGATAGTGACTGACCTATGGTCACGCGCTGCACCTATGCCTGCCACGAGTGCAAATAAACAATCAATCGTCTGCCTAGCCTTTTCCAAACTACGGACAACCAGTCTAACGGGATGCAGTTTAATAACAGTTTTTTACAGTAAGCGACCACTTATCTGGCTTCTACTACCCAGTTACTGGACAAGACGCCACGCCTTGGTAAGACTGGTTATAAGATTTTCGGGTTTTTGACTACTCGTAACAATTTATAGATCTACGAATGACAGCTTGGACCAATGGCTTTAGGTGCTTACCAAAGGACAGGAGTTACAAACGTGAAACTTCGAGCTACTACTAAAAAAAATCTTAATAGAAAAACCTAATAACAGTTTGCCCTACCTGGGAATCGAACCCATGACGCCATGCTCAGCAGCCGTCCTTGCGAACACGAGAACAACGGAGTTGTTCGAACAAACCAAAGTAATTTCTTTTATTTTTAATATCTAATAACATACCTTCCATTCTCCAACTGGTTTTTCGATACTGTAATAACAAAAGCTTGGAAGATGATGTGAAAGATAATCTGCTAAAAATACAGTTTCCGCGAACGCGCTGCATTGTGTCTCACCGGCTATTAAAATACGAAATACCATAGTCAGTTACAATGCAGAACTATAATTCATAGAATTATCTAAATTGAATCAATCAATGGCAAATTGGCAATCAATCCATAACAAACAATCTATTCGACGAATGACATCATCTTGACATGATGTGACGTAGTATTGAAAGTATTTTATAAATATTTTTTTCAAAAGTGCCAGTAAGGTATTGAAAGAATTTTATATTATATCAATCGCGAAATGTACTTTCTATCTATGCAAAAGATGCTTGATAAAAAATCTTAAACCATCAACGCGGTTATACGCGGCTAGGAAGAGGTGGTGGCCGCGGCAGCGGCGGGCAGTGCTAGAGTGGCTACTAAGAAGATCAGGGGCTGCTGCAGGTGCAGAAACCGTCAACGGCGCAAACTTAACAAACTAATGGGAATTATGTGTTCAAGCCAGTATGAATACGTTTAGCCGAATTATGGTGAGTTTTACACCTAGTATTAGTCTTTTAACCGAGGATAAAATTGATGATAGACTTTTTTGAGGAAATGCCACACACTGAATTCTGTAAAAAATTCAAAATGTATTTGTCCCTTACGTATGAAAGTCTGGCAACATTCAAGTTTATAGTAAAAGCGAAATAAAATCGAGAACTTTAATCGAATTCACAATTTCTAAACGAAACAAAGACTGTCAGTTTGTGTTTTGGCTTGGTTGGGGTGCGTTCAATTTACAAATGTATATAAAGAGGTTCAATTTTGCAATAAAATTATTATGGTGCAGCAATAGCTACACCATAACAGCTACGAAAAAATGCTTTGAATTTTGCTTAAAATGGCGTACATGCCACGTTCTGACAAATATTTTTTTTAAATTTTCTGATGCTATACGTGATAAACAAACTGTCTACTTATCAGCTGTCAGACAAGTGTCAATTGTCAATTATTGTATTGTGTACACTGCCGGGTGCTGCGGCTGCATGCAGAGTGAGAGTGCTGCTAGATTATGTATTTGTGTTATAAATTATATGTGCAGTGTGCAGTACGTAGACAGTAAACACTACGTTTGAATGCAGAGCATTTTTATTTAACTTAGTTTATTTGTTATTTAAAGTTCCCTAATCTGTTATATGTTAGGTTAGTCTAAGTTTTATTTTCGTATTAATATTGTATGTTTTCCCTAAATCGTTAATATAAAATATGGCTAATCGAAACTGGGGATTTTGTGACTTATTCATCAGCAAAAATTATGATTTTGAAAAATTACACCATATAGAAAAACTTGGTTTTAATACAATAGCTATTAATACACACATCGAAGAACCTTCAGATGAGCCTAAAAAAAAGAAAAAGAAAGGAGAAACCCGTGATAAAAAAGACTATGTACCTCCGCCGATAGAAATTCCAAACCATATTTCGGACATAACAAAGTTAAATATTTTACAAAGGGTGACTATAGAATTCTCAGACTCTGGTGTAGCTCACAAAGTAAACCAATCTGAAAACTTAAAGAAGTATGACATCATTGCTGTAATACCTAAAACTTTACAAGCATTCCAGTATGCTTGTGGAGCTATGGATATAGATATAATAACATTTGAACCAGAAAGTAAGATCCCTTTTAAAATCAGTCGGAAATTGTATTCTCAAGCTGTGGAGAGGGGTATATTCTTTGAGCTGATGTACTCTCCTGCTATAAAAGATTTAACATCCAGGAAGAACATAATCAGTACTGCTCACAATTACCATGCTGTTGGGAAGTCACGGAACATCATTGTGACTAGTGGTGCTGAGAACCACATGCAAGTGAGAGATGTGCACGATGTCATCAACTTGGGATTCATACTTGGGCTAAATAGCAATGAGAGTCTTGAAGTAGTCCGGAACAACACAAGAAGACTAATCTTGAAAGCAGGAGGAAGAAAGTGTGGTAAACACTACATGCTAGTTGACCCAATAAGTGAAACAACCAATAAAATATCTGACAATTATATTGCATAATTATTTAATGACCCTATTTATAATTCAATTTATACAATTATCATTATTTACTAATTACTCATCACAGACAAATTACAGTGGGTTTCATCTCTTCATTATATTAAATTATTTGATTCCATAGCGCATTTAAGCATACCTTAATTATGTATTATAACAATATAATGGCTTCTTTGAAGCTCAGTCCATACAAAACCTTAGTGTAAAAATATTTAAAAAAATGTTTTTGGTCTGAGAGAAGATGGAAAATACTGCCTCAAATTCCTTAGTACTAAATAACAGTAAGAATCTAAGTTCAACATTAAATAAAATTGTAGTTCATTTTTCATAGTTGTGCTGCTAGGCTGCTGCCATGGGAGTTCAATGGAGTTTCTTGCCTATTCTTCTCCATACAACACTACCTTTTGGAATGGGCAACTAGATTTAATATTATTCAGATTTTTAATGTAATTGACGCTCAAAAGTACCTTTTATTGGTCTAATTGAAATAAATGATTTGACTATGCCACCATTCATACACAGAAATGAAAATGTATTGAATTTGTCTGCCTGTAATTTGTATAACTATTGGCCTATTGTTTTTTATCGTGTGGGCAGTGAAGTCTAGCAACCCCACACACCCATTGGCCTATAGTGCACTAATACGAAATAGATTGGTTCTCTGAGAACCAAGACAAGCTACCACAGTTTTGTTTTCTTGATTGAGTGTTTGAGATTCCATTGTGCAGCTGAACAGCAATGATTAAATATACCGTATCATACTAATTTGGTTTTTGTACGAACATTATTTTATAGTAGTCACCCTCAGAAAGACGATTAATTGACTGATTGTAAACAAGTTTCAGTAAATTGTCTCTACACCATACACCATCTTTCTGAGGACGACCATGCCTGCCATATGCCTATCTAAAATAAACATTAGGTACGGTTTGCCATTTTATTCTGATTTTAAATGTTCTATCACATGATCTTTCTCCAACTTCTCTACAGCAGGATCCGCCGAGACCCGCGTTGCGTTAAAAGTAGCTTTCGTCTTCGTTTCCTCTGGGTATGTGAACCCATCTGCTACCCACCTGAACCTGAATCGAAGGAACATTCGTTTTTAGGCATACACTTCTAAGCAAACCTAATGAGACTGAATATAAGACATCTAAGGCAGAAAGAAGCTAAAGCAGTAGCAGTAGACGCCTTGCGTCTAGCGGCGATCAGGGAAAAGCGATCAGATGAAATACTAAGCATGTTTGATAATGTTCAAGTGCCAATGCTACTAGGGAATATTTATATGCGTGGGTAGAAATAAAAAGGACCATATCAATTTTTATAATGTATTATTTCAAATGCAATCTCAACGTTTGGTACAATATAATACAAAATGTATAAAATCCGCACACTAAATATAATTACTCTACTCACAAACAATCGAGATTCACTCACAAGACTTACATAAGCGCCCTAACATGGTTGTTCTAAGTACATTACACAATAACATTAGGTACATATTTATTCTTGTGGTGTGTTCTAGTTTATATTAATGATAAATTGTAGCACCACTGGCATTATCTCATCAACTTTTTACATTAAAGTAGGTATTTAAACACACTACATATATGTTATGTTGCTACGTTGTGTGAGATCTAACTCTCTAAAGTAAACTGCAGTTTGCGCGTTAGTACGTAAATAATGATGGCTGATGAATTCTTCGAAAGGGGTTAACTGTTCGAGAATATTAACATGTGTGCTAAAGGCCGTACGATTGATTCCCTGCAACAGAGATCTAAGAAGACTAGAATGTTGTATCAGTTAGCCTCGGCATGTAAACCACAAGAAATAAAAACAATATTAATTCATCACCATTGCAGGGTGAATTTGTGTGATGTAAAATTGAGCAACAAAAGTTTACATAAATCTATAGTTATTCTAGAATAAAAACAGTCTTCAATGTCTTTTATATTAAAATCACTGTGTGATAATATTAATGCACAGCGCAAACCAAAAGAAATTGAGACAAGATAAAATGTGGACTCATATAAAAGGACACCACAACAGTACATTTTACAATTTCATGGCAATAATTAATTAATTAAATCTTACACAATTGTTTAATTTAAAATAATAATAAAACTAATTATTGTAATTCATTCACCAGTCACATTTAGTAATTACATAGACGTAACGAAATAAAATAAATAATCTCCTGTTCCTCATAACTTTAACAAATTCAGTCTCATTGGTAATAAAAAAATCAAATTTATTCTAGCGAGTCTTTCCTCAAAAACTTTACAATATTACAATTTACAAATAGTAATTATATGACACAATTTGTATACAATAAAATACTAAAATAGGAACCGAAATAGATAGAAATCAATTGGTAGAAAATAAATGCAATAACCTTACTATGCCTACCATGTTAGTCAATACATTGATGTTTTACTATTTTTATTGCTTTGTCATTTTCTGTAATGGACACTTATTTTAAAGAAATACCTAATAATTTAATTATTAATAATACCTATTAAATTGTCATTTATTATTATTTATTACATTAAATAAGCTTCAACTATTCTGAAGTTAAACTATTTCAGGAAAGGAGACATTATTCTACAGCACAATATCCCCATGCTTTAATTTTGCCTTTTGTTTCATTTGTAATTAATTATATAAAAATGAGTGAACTAAATATAAGACCAAAATTTGTTCACTGCGCTAGTAATAATAATTATAAAATGATGAACCAGATCTGTGAAAGATATTTTTCAAGTACTTATACAAAAGCCATCCTTCCACATCGCATACGTATTGTGATTCAGCAGTCATACAGGATGGTTGTAGCTGCCAAATGAGAGCGCGAGCTACACGCGCGGTGAATGTTTGAGAACTTCGGTACAAAGGACGCAGGCAGACGTCCGTTCAGTTGTTGAGGAAAGACACGCAATGCGCGACTGTGTTGACGTTTTCCACCAACCTGTTGTACAGTTCCCGGCGCACACTCGCCGTGAACTTGCTGACGAGGCACAACGTCACCGTGCCCGCGAATATGGCATTGTATAATAGAACGAGTTTGAAGTTTCCCAGCCATTCGATGCGGCCGAACTCGCCCAACAAATCGAAGTTTGTGATACCTGGATGGAATTAAATATAGATTTAGTACTTCTATGATAGTCACCCCAGTCTGTTTTTGTTTCTAGAAAGTCGCATTTGAAAATAATACATGAGGCAACTTTTTTATATCCCTTCGATAATTGCGAGAAACTGACCTCGTATATATTATTTTAGAAGTGTTTCACAAAAATAAATTATATTACGAAAAATAGTTAGAAACTAACCCAACATCTTAACGAGCAGAGGATGCGCAGTGGAGTAGGCGAGCAGCAGGGTGCAGTGCGCGATGATGCGCGCGAGCGGCGTGCGTCGTGCGCGCGGCAGCACGCGCAGCGCCCGCAGCGGCGTGCCCAGCCCCGTCAGCGACGCCGCGTACAGGTACACGATCAGGAACGCCTCCAGCACCGCGCCCGCGCATCCTAGCTTCGACAGGGATGCTATACCCAACGTAAATTGCTGGAACGTAAATATTTACTCGTTAAAATTACATTGTAAATAAACAATAAAACAAATCCGAGGTTCTACTGAGAATTTTATAGAAAAACCCAATAACACTACTCGACCTAAGAATCGAACTCAAGACATCTAGCGTAGCATCCGCTACGCTAGATGTCTTCCTCGTTAACCAAGTGGCTAACGAGGAAGTAGCGGCGATTAATGGTAATAAGCTTGCCCCCTATTACACCTAAACATACCGGCAAACTGTGGGTGTACATTGGTACACCTCTGCCTAACCCTTCGGGGAATACAGGCGTGATAGTAAGTTTTAAATAATAAAAATAAAATTACTTAATACTACAGAAAAATCGGTTCGTAATGAACAGTCCAGATTAGCTTGGAGCCACTACATATAGAGTTAACAATACCAACCCTAGTGCTAAGCGGCAAAGCTTTGATTCCGATGAGCAGTTCGAGCGTGTTCTGCAGCACCATGAGCACGGTGATGGTGGTGAGCGCGAGCAGCAGCAGCATCGCCAGCGGGTACACCACGTTGCGCTGCAGGGACGACGTCTTGCGCTGACTCTCTACTTCCTGAGGAGAGAGGAGGAGCAACGCATTATAAACAAAGCAAAGAGAAAAATGTTAAATTAAGAAATCGGTAGAAATATGCGAAATCCGTGGAGAATAGGAAATTCAGTATCTTCAGTCGAAAGACGTTCACTGCTGGATATACACCTACCTCATATACGCGTAAGGGCGACAACCTCTGGCATTCAGAGACTGTCACTTGGTTGTCAGTCCATCTTGTGACTACACACGCTCCGCTTTTCGATACGCAATCGCAACTTTTGATCTTGTCAACCTTGGCCCAGTGTCTGCCAGGGTTGCGGGATTTGTACGAAAGAGTCACACCGACCCTGGACCGCAAAGGGCATTACGAGGAAGACGGATGGGTTTTAGTCAGTAAGAGTCTGACAGTCCCGCTTCTAAAACATCGAAGTTCCTCTTACCTTTCTCATGGCGACGACCCTGTGAAGCCTGTCGTTGAGTCCGGCCTGGAGCGCGCCGTTCCTCAGCCGCAGCAAGGGCGTCTCCTTGCCCAGACGCACCGAGGCATGCTGGCTGTCCTTCGTTATGGACACGTCCGCGTCCAGCGGTGCCGATATGTCGCCGCGGTCAGGGTACATGGGCTCGGGGGATATGTAGCCCACTCCTGGAGAAGTGCATGATTTTATGTAAAAAAATAAGAATATACTATAAAAATTACAATACCGTTTAGTCTAACTATTCTGATTAGGTCGCAGAAAGACGCTGAATGCAGGCCGCTTCCACTCGGTCCTTTTGGAAATCAATAGGGGAAGCCTATGTCCAGCAGTGAACGTCCTGTGGCTAATATGATGATGATTTTAATTGTGCTGCTACCACAAAAACTTTTTAATCTTGTCGATAGGCACACTGGTTGCGCTTATGAACTCCTTCCAGCTTTAATAGCTATTCTTCGATGTGTTTTGGATTCATAGGTTTAATCTTATATTAAACATTTAATATTGGTGTTTAAAGCAGGACTTGAAATTAAACATCCAGTCACAAGACTTGTTAGATAAGGATCTATATATAGAACTGGAGTAGGTTATGTAGGTTGGTTATTATATACTAGACATTTATCGGTTAAGACTTAAGTACAGTTTATTATGCCCGTTAATGATAACTTGTTTTGAAAAGATAAGATGGTCAGATAAATAAAAGTAGATAAATAAATTCTTCGTTTCAAAATAAACAGAAAGTATGTCCGTTTGCTTTTGTGACACAACTCGTCAACGCTATGTTCGTTAACCTATCCTTAGCTGAGACATTGTGTTGTGCGGTTGTGATTATGATAATGTTTTCTACAAAGGTTCAGAATAAATAAATTTATTTCGTAATATACACTCAGCGGCACGGAATGTGGCCCAAGCACGTTATGTAGTTTATTATCAAAATTAAACTCAAAACAGCGTTTTTTTTTGTTGTAAATCCTAAATGTTTATGCGCACCCTTAATGCGAATGATTAATTAACAACAAAGTGGGTTAACTACGAAAAAAAATCAAAATTGCAAAAGAAACATTAAGGTCTAAGTTTAAAAACAATGTTTTTTAATGAAATTTACAAAATAACGCTATTGTACTTAAAATTAATAGCGGGTATTTTCACCCCTGGCTCTGATGACCGCCTACATGTGATCAGGCATGCTGTGGATTATGTTTTTAATGTATGGGTTCTTCTTACTAGGCGGCCACCTGAACGGTTTTCAACTGACTGACATTCTCTGGATGGTTGGTATTGGATGTTTAATGGAACTCATGCCTGGGCTTCGTGCCAGCCACTCCAATTTTGTGAACCTCGCCTCCGATAGGTAATCATCCACGCAACGCGCTGTGTGAGGTCGGACATTATCTTGCATTAAAATGAAATTTTCGCTACCGATAAAACCCACGAATGGTAAAACATGTTCTTGGAGGATCTCTTCAATGTATTGCACTGCCGTTAGACGACCTGCAAATACTGCCAACTCTGTGCGTGCTGAAACGGTCCCTATCTAAATCATAATTGATCCACCATGAAAGCTGACGGTTTCGCTGGTAGTGATTGCCAGAAACCTCTCCCCACGCGTTCTCCATCCACGTTTGCGGCCATCTAGAGCTCTTAAAGCCACTCTGCATTCGTCAGTCCACAGAACTTTACCGTATTACTTGTGAGACTAATTTGAGTGAACGCGAGCGAACTAAAGTCGAGCTACGCGATGGTGCCTTGGCTGTTCTGGGCCTCAAGGTGGCCATCGAGTAAGCACATCCCGTTCCTCCATTCTCCTTCTTATTGTCTGCTCACTTCCGTGGATCCCTCTTGCCGTTTGTAGTCGCTGTCGTATTTTAACTGCAGTAAGGAACCGATTTCTCAAAATTGTGAAAGTGCTAAATCGGTCAACTCGCGCTGACTGGTAACAAACTAACGTTAAGGGTCACAGAAATTAATCAAAGTAATTTTTGTGCTCACTTTCTTAAATTAACAAAAACAAATGTCTTGACAAACTGCCACGAAATTCTCATATGCGATATCAAAATCGCATGTTATCGGTTTGTTTATGTTTGGGCCACATTCCATGCCGCTGAGTATATGAGGCGGAAGGGCAACAGACGGACATCGTAATGAAATCTTTTCAGAACCCCCAGGGATAAATTTTATAACGGTTTAAAAAAATATACATCAGCTGCTCCATGCTTTTGTATTTTTTGTGCTGCTTTTTTTTAAAATTCATTGTATATGATTCTTTTCATGAATTCGTTTTGAATCCATTGTAAAAATTTTGTGACGATGTCCCTTCCATCCCATATATTTAACTGCTGTATGACTTGTACTGAACTTATAAAATTCTTTTGTAAAAAAAATTGCCATGGTTGCCTGTTCAAATGTAGGTACTGCTGACCTTGAACCACAAAAATTAGACTGGAGAATCAGGAAAGAAAATAATTAACAGCGCGTAATCATTTGCATACCAAATTATTTATTATCTTAGGTCATTACGTGATACCTAATAATCAACATAATATTTCTAAGAAATAATACTGATAAGCTAATGTATCCGATCTTTCTCATGTTTTTAGGAGACAAGACTAGGCATGGAACATTTCATAAATAGCAGGTGAAATTTCATATGAAAAAAAAATCATTAATCACACCCGCTATTTGCCTTCACTTATACTGCGATTTTTCACAATCAATGAAATCACGAATCATTATGACTTCATTTATTCATTCGAGCGAAGTTCGTGAGCGGCGTGCTGCTGTCTGCCAAAGCGACCGAGCGAGTAAGAAAGAAGGAATGATTTGTTCATGTGCGTGTTAGATAAGGACGAGAGATGTGATGACGGACAACACTGGGCATTTTAAATTTGAACTTTAAACTTAAAGGTGTAAGGTTTAGATTTCCTTGTCATAATTCATTGTGATTTCATTAGATAGCAGGTCGCAACGTGTTCGTGGCGCACATTATAATTATGAAAGAGCTACATTATGACACTGCGAATAAAAATCATTGCCTGTGAAATTTCACATGTGAAATCACATGATTAAAAATGATCATTTCATATAATGAAAATGAATTAAAAATAGCAATCATTTCCATGCCTAGACAAGACTTCCGTGCATATAAATCGAGGCGTATCCATAGCTTTCTATTGAGTTGCATTTTCAAGACCATACAGTAACAGAAGAATCCTATTATAAATATAAAAAGACTGTATCGCTGCACCACGTCATACATCTAGATATTTGATTTAATCTAGAATATTTGATGAATGAAGAATGCAGATGAATGGATCTCGTGATCTAGAAGTGGCAAGTTTGTATGTAACATAACATAACGCTTTCCCGAAGGATAAGGCTTGTTTCGCACGTACCACAACGACATAACGTGGGCGGGCGCTAATTTACATGAAAATAGACCACATTTTACCATCAGCGACACAGCGAAGGCACCCGCTCCTTCGTTGTCTCGCGTCTCGCGATCAACTAAATCGCAGACATGTTTTTGTTACCACAATGCAATTACTAGAAGCTGCAGGGAAGCTATTTACACGGTACCACTGCTCGCCCACTTTTTCTCGCTGCCTTGTGGTGTGATTGTGGTATGTATAGTATAAATAGGCCCTAAGGCAGTGTTGTTCCTACGTATAATACACCCACATTTTTCCAGTCATGTTAATATACTGATCAGGTAGACTGACTGGTAGGTTATAATCTTAATCTTAATACTATTAAACATGCGAAAGTTTGGATGGAATGATGGATGCTTGTAACTCAATCACGGTCGAACGGCTGAACGAATCTGGATGAAATTTAGCATAGATATAGATCAGTCTTTCCCAAAGTGGGCGATAACGCCCCCTTGTGGGCGCTGCAGGCCTAAAGGGGGGCGGTAAGAGACCCAGAGAAAAAAATAGGGGCGTTGTGTAGAGGCTTGGGGGGCGATTTGTAATTTTATCTAGTTATTACGACTCTTAGACACCGACTAAGCTCTATTTATTTAAACTTTATGTACAAAAAAAGTACAAAGGCGGACTTAATGCCTTAAGCATTCTCTACCAGTCAACCAAAGGTGGTGAAAAGATTACACGGCAGGTGCAAAAGTACAGTAGAGAGACCAAACCCTTGCAATTGCACCTAGGCTTTTAATCTCTGAAAAAAGTACTGTTCCCGTGGTATCAATCAAATCAAATCAAATCAAAGCATTTATTTCAATTAGACCATTTACAGGCACTTTTGAATGTCAAGAAGTTACAGTTTAGAATTGAAGCTAGTTGCTCGTTCCAATACGTAGGTCTCTATGGAGAAGAACGAGCAAGAAACTCCATGGACACTCTTTTCTTTCAATTTGGTTTTTACAAAATCTTGGTTACAATATTCTTGTTGCTTCTATATGTGAAAACAATGAAGGTGAATGTATAAAAAGTTACAAAATTATAATAAAGATGAAAGCCATGGCAGTTAAGAGGTGACCAATCCCAACTGACAGCACCCGTTCACGAGCATGACGCGTGCATCAGCACCATTTAGCTCAACCATGTTGAAGGGAACCGAACGATCCAATGCACGCGCCACCATCAGCGAGACATTAAAGCGAGCATGTCAACGCTCTCCACCGCCATGCTCAGTGTCCAACACGTATTTAGTAACTTGACCAATATAATATGCCTCCATGGTACTCACATTTACAAAATTGAAATAAATTATGTTCAATTATACAAATCTAAGGTTTTCAGTGAACCTATGCAATAAATCAACTGTACTATGTAGGGAAAAATAAATAATAATTATAATAACGGTAGACGTTATTAAAGTCAAAAAAAAGGTGCTAAAAACATCATTCCCTTTCGAAAAATAAGCATATTAATTTGTAAGCTCGAGTGGCTGTGGAGCAGGACCAGCATTAAGCCAAGCATTTTTATCATTTATATAGTCTTCTAATTTATAATATGCTTGACTACATAGTGTGCGTTTTATGCATGTTTTAAACTTTCTCTCATTTAGTTCGAGAATATCGAGTGGTATTTTATTATAACATTTTACACAGTACCCCATAAAAGAAGTGTGTACTTTCGACAATCTGAAACTTGGTTGATCTAATTTGTTCCTATTTCTAGTATTATAATTATGTCTATCACCTACTTTTTTAAAAAGATGAAGATTTTTCCGAACATACATAATGTTTTCGTATATATATTGACAAGGTACCGTCATGATATTGATTTTTTTAAACAATTCCCTTAGAGATTCGCGTCTACAAAGATTATAGATAGCTCTGACAGCCCTCTTTTGCAAAATAAAAATAGAATCTATGTCTGCAGCCCGCCCCCAAAGCAATATGCCGTAAGACATGATGCTATGAAAGTAGCTAAAATAGACTAGTCTCGCGGTATCCACGTCTGTTAATTGACGGATTTTTCTGACAGCGTAAGCGGCTGAACTTAACCGCCCTGCAAGAGATGTTAAGTGAGGACCCCACTGAAGCTTTGAGTCAAGCGTAACCCCCAGGAAAACTGTCTTGTCGACGAATTCCAGTACGTCCTTATTCAATATAACGTTACATGCACTACTTTTAACGTTCGGTAAAGCAAATCTTATGCATTTCGTTTTCTTCTCATTTAACACTAAGTTATTAATCGTAAACCAATTATGAATCTTAAGCATAGCGTTATTTACGTCGTCAAGATGCTGTGCCCGTCTATTTACATTAAAAATCAAAGAAGTATCATCAGCAAATAACACTATTTTAGGTTGGTTTTCCAGTAAATGAGGTAAATCATTTATGTATACTAAAAAGAGAAACGGACCTAATATTGAACCCTGCGGAACACCCATCTTTACTTTTAAGCCTGATGAATTTACACCGTTTATTTGAACTTGCTGCAGTCTATCATTCAAATACGATTTCAGCAAGCTAAGCGCCAGTTGACCGAGGCCATAATGTTCTAGCTTCAGGAGGAGCGTCTCGTGATTTACGCAATCAAATGCTTTTGAGAGGTCACAAAAAATGCCAATGGCATCCTGTGAGTCCTCCCATGCATTAAAGATGTGCTTAATTAGAGTGACACCAGCGTCAGTAGTACAACGCCCTCTGGTGAAACCATACTGTTGATCGTGCAAGATGTTGTTGCAGTTGAAATGATTTAGCATTTGATTGAGCATCACTTTTTCGAACACCTTGCTGAAAACCGGCAAAATCGACACAGGTCTATAATTGTTGGTGTCTTTGCTATCTCCGGACTTAAATAATGGTATAACCTTGCTGTGCTTCATTAAAGTAGGAAAAACCCCTTGGTCTATACACAAGTTAAAAATTAAAGCTAAATAGGGTGCTACTGTCTCAATTATAGATTTACATACATTAGTAGACATGCCCCACAGATCTTCGGTGACCTTGCTCTTGAGTTGTTTGAAAGTCTTTATGACAACCAGAGGATTAATATGTTTAAACTTAAATTCCTTTGGGCAGGCTGAAACATTAGCCCTTACTAAATCAATAGCAAGTGCGGGCGAAGAATTTAAAGTTTCAGTAGTTTTAATTGGAATATTGGTAAAGTATGTTACAAATTCCTGAGCCACATCAATATTTGTGCTTATGGGCCCTCGGGAAGTCTCTAGACTAAAATCAGCATTATGTCTTTTATTTCTATTTGTTTCGTTATTAATAATTTTCCAAACCGTTTTTATTTTATTATCAGCTGATTTAATCTTGTTACTAATGTACAAGGCTTTAGCTGACTTACAAGTATTTTTAAAAATTTTAGAATAAGTCGCAACATACTTATTAAAACTTTCAGTATTTACATAAGGCTTAAGGCCATACAACTCAAATAGTCGTTCCCTACTTTTTCTGATACCTTTAGTTGCCCAATCACTAAATAAAAATTTTGGGCAAATTGTTTTGGTTTTTTTCTTAAAAATACTATTAAACTCTGTTTGCACGACTGAAAAGAATTCTTCATACAAAGTACTACCACCATTCATATCAAGGCTCTGAACACATAACTTACTAATTAAAGTGCTATTAAATTTATTTAAATTACCAGATGTTATCGGTCTTGATTGTATCTGCACTTTTTGTAATGGTGTTTTGTGCTCAAAAGAAACGGTTTGTCCGCTGTGATCAGACGGAAGATAATTTACTATGGCTTTATCTAAGTAGTTGCAGCAACAAAAAACATTATCAATACATGTAGCAGTAGTCGAAGTTATTCGTGTGGGTTCTAGAAAAACATTTGACAGGTTGAAAGATTTAAAGAGACTTATTAATCTACTGCTATTTGAATTATTTTCTAAAATATTGATATTAAAGTCACCACAGATTATTAATGATTTATTACCAGTTGTAAGTTTAGACAAAGCATCTTCCATTACTGTCTCAAATATAGAGTAATTTTGGTGATTTGGGGGTCTGTAGACGCACACTATAACATGCTTATCTAGCTCAACACAGGACAGCTCAATAATATGTTCAACCGATAGTTCAACGATGTCTTTACGTGGCTTGGATTTAATAGAATTTTTAATTAAGATTAGTGAACCACCACGCAACATGGATTTTCGGTTGAAACAACTACTCACAGTATAATTCTCATAATTAATTAACATTTCATAATCTTTTAACCAATGTTCGGTAAAACAAATAATGTCGAACATTGTCTTTTCCAAAAACAGTTCAATTTCTAATTGCTTTGAAGAAAAACCTTGAATATTTTGATGAAATATTTTTAAGGAATGTTGTTTAGCCCCCTTTTTTAAATTTGCTAAGTGATTGCTAGAAGGTACCTTTTCATCGATAAGTTTAACTAAATTGTTACTGGTACCTTCTGTTGTCTTAATAACTAGTTTAAAATATTATTTGTGGGTACCACCCTAACATTAGTATTATTACTAAATATTGTGGTGCAAATTGTAGAAGACTTCGACATACTAATTATGTCTGAGTTAATATTAAAAGCTAATAGCCAAGCTATCTGACGTCTAAAACTAATGGGCAGATACGCTGTATCCCTAGTCGATCTCAATTTTTCAACAAAACAGTTGATGTCTAAAAACATGAGCTTGTCACTATAGTGACTAACCAGAAATTGAATGTGATTATTTAAGTTATAAATGTTATTATTTTGCCTGTTTGAGACATGCTCAAAGTAAGGAAAAGCACACAATATTATTTTCTGACAATTAATTTTCAAGATTTCAGTGACCCTGTCAGTAATGTCATCTTTTGTAACATTTATACTATTGCCTACTAATATAGTAATAATAGAATTTGCATTTAAATCTTTTTTTGTTATTGTAGACATTATTTCATTGTAGGAAGTCCCAGGCATACAATAATTTAATGAAGAAGAATGTCTCAGGTTGTTGTTAAGTAATTTTATATGTATAATATATTAAGTGAACTACGATGGTACGAGCTACTTATATAGTTATTATAAATTAGTGCTGGATATCGTCAGTTCTTGATGGGTCTCGCTAAATTATAAATGGCGATTATATTAGATGATTTATTATAAACTGATGATGTTTGCAATTATGCGGTGTCATAGACAATGTTTGTAAACAGGACTATTGTTCGGTGGGTCATCCGCTGCCGTGTTGGAGCGCTCATCATCTCATTACGACACGACGAAGTTACGCGGTTTGTTGACTCCTGCTAGGTATTGAATTCATCATAATATCATTTCTATGAGGTATCTTAGAGACCGCTTCTATTAGTTATGCATGGGACCTAAACATACCGGCGAACTGTGGGTGTACATTGGTACACCTCTGTCTAACCCTTCGGGGACTACTGGCGTGGTGGTATGTGATCTTTGCCGCAATATTGCCTTGCGGGTTAGGTCTCTACCTAGCCGGCAAGCACTGGTAATGGATTCCTGTTCGTTTCAGGAATTGGGCTCAACAAGAAGAGGAAGAGCACCGCTTCGATACAGCGAATAATTTGCCATTAAAGTAAATTTTATAATGATAAGATAAAAGGCTCGCGGAGGACGGTGTGCTGGCAGCTAACAGAATGTACTTTTAGAGGCTGGGACTTTTAGAGCTAGGTCGATGCCGTGTTGGAGCGGTGCTATAAGTACTAGAAAATGGTATCTAATGATGATTAATAGACTACCATGTCGTACATAACCCCTGACTAGCCTCTAACAACACCCACGATACGAAACAGAGTCTATTCTTTGCCAGACTCCACAAAATTTAAATAAATACCCATCATTATCCAAAAATACTCGCAATACTGGAATAGCTGTACAAAAATATACCGACTGCACCAATTTATGTTGTCGTTACCGTCAGAAGTCTTGGCTCATTTAGTTTTAAAGTCATAAAAATCTTCAGACGATGTCAAACGATGGAATGTGTAGTTGATGAAACATTACACGTCGATTAGGCGCACCCGAACCGACTGGCATTGAGGATACGTTGTCACGTGGTAAACATTCAACAACTGATGAGCCCCATTGCATAACATGAAATATATTTGAGTACACGTTTATGATTCCTGTCGGAATGAGCAAATTTGAGAGAATAATGCTATTTTGGCCACCACGCATACGGGAAGAATTATCTCATTACTATTATATCTTTGATTTTATTTAAAGACGTAGGTACAAATTATATTATTAAATATTATTACTTACGAAAATAAAAAACCTTTCAAAAATTGTTGTGCACTGGTATCAGGAACAGGGTTCCAGCTACTGGCTGTCTGCGGGTTGTTCGAAAGAGATACCGCGCCCCCGGAACGCAAAGGGCACATGAAAGAACATAGACGGGTTTTAGTCAGTAAAAGTCTGACACTCCCTCCCGCCCCGGCTTCTAAACGACGAATCTCCTAACAATACGCGCCGTGTCCAGGAACACCGCTTTCCGAATCAAGCCCTTGATCCTACTTAAACCCTTAAACCGTTATTTTATAAACATATAAATGAGTGTATGTTTATACGAAATCGGAATATCAGCAGCAGCTTGTGAATACAAAGCCGTTCCCAACGATATGAACATCTCAGCTGCCATCACAAACAGATCGTCAAAAATCTTAACAAACGCGTTCGTTCAGTTCAGTTAACATCAAACAGTTGAAATACCGCGTTAATAAAAGACCTACCTATCAGAACAAATAAACAACTCATTGTATAATTTGCATAATCTGTGCAAATAGAATCTTAATTAACTGAATCATATGTGCGAACTTATATAGTCTTTGGTGCGAACCAATGATATTCTGAACACAATGGTTGACCGTACCTACTCTATTTAATGCCATACGTTATAATTTTTAATTTTTATGAAGTGTTAAAATCTTTCAAGTGTGGACTGCGTTTCAATCATAGGAATTATACGATAAGAACCAAGTAAAATAAACAATTGAATAGTAGACACAATTAACCAATTATTTCAAGACAACTTCTTTAATTAAACACTTTATTTTAGTTCCAAAAACTCAATTAATGTTCAATTAATTCTATAATTAGATTTCTAGTCGTTTTAAAACCAATTAATAGTTATTTAATTAAGTGCCGTCACCGTGCCCTATTGCCATACAAAATCTGTGGGCGAACCGCGTTTTGACAGCTCATAAAGAGTGGGTAACTATGTCAAATGATTAGTTGTGTCTTCTAACCAATTAAAAATAGGTACGTACTGATTGATCATTGTACTCAAATCGGTGCGAATATAGATTTTGAGGCAGATGACTTGACAATCTGTTAGAAGGGGGCCATGACCTATTCACGCACGGGCATAATGACAAAGAATGTGTCACTTCGTAATCATGGACGTTTTGTGATGTTGTTCGATGGGGTCACGGCTCACACGGCTTATCCGCTAACTTAAAAACATCACCCAGAAATTCATCATTCACGCAAAGATCATTCACATACCGCTCCAATTGACAGACAAAAAATGACTCAATAACAATAATAGATGGATGGAAATGGAACCATCATATGATAAAAATATCGTTACAAGTCAACCCTAAAATTATGCTATTTTCGCTGCGAGTATTTTAAATAACACTAATGTACAGTTGCTTTTTTCCGCGTGTACATAGTGGCACGTGCGATGCGATTTTTAAACGTAATGTGTTGGGAAGGTCGGCTGTTCTGCTCGTAAGGTCAAGTCCACGTCACACGGAGAGGAAGCAAACGCAGCATCATTAGGCACATTGCGTTTGTAGTATCCTTGTGTACCTATGCGAGAGGTTTTGGCTACTACATTGTTTAGTTAACCTTCTAAACTAGCTGATAGCATAAATGATTACGATGTACTGTTACCTTGATTTATGTTCGGTTTACGGTACATTCACAATCAAAACACTTACGTACGTGGTCTATCTACGTAGACGCTTGCGTATCTTACGATTTAGAATGGTTGCTCGAACAAAATGTTCTTGTTCATTAAATGTAGCAGATGTAGAGCTATATTTGCTCTATGCATTCTAATTCTGTCCGAGGTTTATACCTTAACTACTTACCTTTTATGAAAGATCGACATTTGTTGATTACTAGAGATGAAAAGTAAAGAGGTCATTGTCGGAAATGTTACCAGATCGTTATCTTTACCTGTGGAGACAGCATTATTGATCCTCCGCCTGATGGTTTCCTCTTCAAAGGAGTACACGTAGTACTCCTCGTTGAGATCCCTCAGGAATTGCGGCTTGACGAGCACCCCGCCGACCACGCCGAATAATCGCACGAAGCCGAGCGGAGTGAATACTGTACAAACAATCATTGTTATTAGTGAAACATATCGATATAATTATATCAATTGATTAATGAATGAACCATGTGTTATATCATCTCTAATTTTGTCTTCGACATGACTTCCGTCCGACGATCCAAACATGCTTGGATGATTGCTGTTTGAGTGAGATTATTTTTCTTGCGTTATTGCGTGTAATATAATTAATATACGGAAATAGAGTATCTAAATATATATTTTAATGTGTATCAATTCTGGTTTCAAAGTTAAAAGTTGTAGTCTCGCATCCACAATAAAATTATCATAATTTATGTTAGTTAAGTACGTGTGTAGCCTTATTGTTTGAAGTCAAAAGGCACTTTTTTTTTACTACGCCAATATTAATTGTTGTGTGCAACACAACTTTGACATTAAAAAAAACGAACACAATGAAGCTTAAATTATTATTCCACTAAGTTTACAGTGAGAACACGTGTCTTATACACATAAAAATACCACTCGGAAGCATTTCTAACTCACCTTGACTTAAATATAGATTCGACTAGAACATAAAAAAAAACTCAAGAGCAACCGTAACTTACTAGCTTATTACGATGAACTGATTGAAATGAGTTAATAGCCGGATCCACACCGGACGATCCAAAATGGATCGGCGATCCCGCGATCCGCGATCCAAGATCGTGATGCGTGGAGCGTGGATCGTTCTAGGTCGATCCAACAGCAATCTTTTGCGATCCTGACTAGCTGCTCCAACGCGCTCCTGCCGATCCATACTGAATCAGTTGAATTTGTCTGGCTATGGAGTCACACGTGCAACGACGGCGACGAATAGCCGTAGCAGCAGCAAGCTACATTTTACATTACGTTATATTTACGGCAAAAATTACGAAAACGAAAAAGACAGTATTGGGTTAAAACAATTTTTAAAAACCGGTTGGAATATGGGACTCTACTTTACAAAGAGTTCTTCATCTTCTCTTAGACCTCTATTTGTGTAATTGGTATCATTAGGATCCCATAAACATTATTCTCCCTATATAAAGAAATTAAACGGATACATTGCGAATTATCCATAACGGCGGATCACGCGATTCTAAAATCAGAATCGTCCAGACCGCGCGCGCCAAGCGACTGAGGCCCCTTTGTGCGTGACCAAAAAACCGACAACAAATGGATCGCACGCGGCGAGGAGCGCGCGCTCTCCGCCGCGCACATGGATCGCGCGCGGCACGTCTACACTTCACGCTCCGTGGAGCGCGCTCCATGCCGCGCGCGATCGGAGCGCATTGGATCGTCCGGTGTGGATCCGGCTAATGACGTACACTGTGCAAAAAATACTGGCCGTTACTGGAACGAATAATAAACAAACTATTTTTTTTTCATCTCCCCTGACATTTAGTATAGTT
Source organism: Caradrina clavipalpis (assembly GCA_932526535.1). Taxonomy (NCBI): domain Eukaryota; kingdom Metazoa; phylum Arthropoda; class Insecta; order Lepidoptera; family Noctuidae; genus Caradrina; species Caradrina clavipalpis. The sequence continues at coordinate 4,252,393 of OW052096.1, forward strand.
TGACACGGTTGCCATGTAAACTGTTATGTCAATGCAAACTGTTTGTCAAGTAAACAAGCACGCGATTTTCTGAATTTTTGACCAATATTACAGTAAAAATGAGTATTGCAAACAACCCAGTTTTAAAGGATAGAAAAGCCATAGAATTAGATGAAGAATTTAACAACTTCATGAAAAGAGTCGGTGAAGTATCGAATCTTGTAAAAGACATGGCTGGTGGCGATCGAGTTAAGGCAGAGGCAGCTAAGATCATCGCTGATCAATACTTAGATGGAAAACTGCTAGTTGAAGACGACGTTACGCTGAAAGTGAAAGAAAATCGCACTCTAATTAATGAGAAAGCATTCAAAAATCTCCAAAAGAATGATGAGGTGAGCAGGAGATATTAGGCTTAGATAATGATGCTATTTTTAATAAAAATAGATGAAATATCCTGTTTATAACACCCTACGAAAATAAAGCCCCTCCCTCTAAAGCTTCGCTCTTATTATAAGGATAGTGTAAGTCGTAGGGGAACCGAGAATAAACAGGTTTAGAAGTTGTACTCTTTAGAAGGTATGCTAACGATCCTGCTTAACGACAAAGAAACATTTATAAATTACACAATTTCAAAACATTCCATGACATGGTTTGCGTTCCTAATCTAAGTCTGAACATGGAATTAACAGAAGTATTCGATACGGTTAATTGTATTACTCAATACATAACGAAACTAGGTTATCAGAAGAACACCTAGGTACCTGTACGCTGCATAATAGGAACAGCGTACCCAGGTATGCACATTGATTAGTGAAAAATCACTTACGTTGGTGGCAAGAATAAATATTTATATTTTTTGCAAACGACAATAGCACAATAACATGCCAAAGCGTTATATTTAACTACATAGGCATCAGGTAACACGTGAGCCTGCAATTGGGTCGCTAGATAGAACTCATAATAGATTTATCTAGGTCTGATCTGATCATGTAATTTTTGGGGTCTACCACGAGACCGCGGTGTACCAGATTCGGATGAGCGTCGACTTGCGGATGGTTTATTCATGACCACACCTGCAGCATGCATTTGTAAACGTCATGCAATGCACTTTCGTAGTAGACCTCCAAGATGCGAGTAGGTGCACGTCTCGTATTATTATCAGTGAAAGCAATTTGGCTCGCGTTTCTCTATAAATAAACATCCACCTCGTGTAGATACCTACTGTTCTTTTCTATTTGCAGTGCGGATAGAAATATTCGTGTTCAGTGTTTACATACATTACGATGGCGTCTTCGCTGCCTCACCTTACTATCGATCTCTAAAATTAAATTACTCGCTACGAAAAGATAATAATAATACACTAATGTATTAGGGTGGGAAAAAATCTATACCTATTAACATCTATTCAATTTTTTACTGATGCCAACGAAGTTTTATTGCTACGCCAAACAAAAAAAAAACATTTCCTCTTTATTGTTTACGCACTAGGAGCCTATACTTTTTTGTACGAGCGTAATCTAAAGCTATAGTTCCAATTCACATATACGTGTCAAAATAACGTTTTGGACAAATCGGTCAGTAGGACAACGTGCCTGACCGAAGCCATGACTGTCACACACAAAATATTTACTTTGTCAATCACTACGAAGTAGGAACCAATCGGAAGACGACATTTATAGTAGCCTAGCCTAAAAGGAATTACTTACATAGCAGCCTAACCCTTTATTTATTTGTATGATAAGATTTCCACTAAGATTAGGGCCCACTTTCACCAAACTCACTAAACATATTTAGCGCTAAATGTGTTTAGAACACCGTTACATTGCATCCCTGTCACATTGTTAGAAGATGATAGTGACAGAATGATAATTTAAATACATTTAGATCTCAATATGTTTAGTGAGTTCGGTGAAAGTGGGCCTAGAACTTGATTCTTAAAATAACCCGATTTTTTTGTTTATTATCCCTGAAAATTTCCCTTGGTATCCAGTGTATTATTGTAATCACGGAAAGTAATGAAGTGTTGTAGAGCACTTCCTACAAGATCAATCTAAATATGACTCAGATTTATCAGTAGTTTGTAGGTGTAATCCCAATGATATAGTAACACGATTTTATAGCAGTCATTAGCACTATCTCTAAGTCGTGATAAAGGAATTAAATAAGCACCTATGTACCTAACATTTCGTAATACATAACGATGAATTAATCGATCGAAGGTCGTCCTTCATAGCTTTTACTTTAATTGTTTGAAGAATAAATATACAAAATTATTGTATTATTTCTGCCATGGGAAAAGGCTTATGTATGTATTATACTTGTAAGAAATATCATAGGTACTGATCTATTTTTAAATGATTCAGGGCGAGATGGGCAAAGAAGCATGGATGGCAGAAGTGAGTAAGGATGCAGAAAAGCGCTTTCAAGACAAGAAGGTGCGGCGCGAGCGAGCTGACACGCTGAAGACCCAAGCCATGAAAGCGTTCCGCCGCGCAGAGTACGACAGAGCACTCTCATGCTACAACCGAGCTATTGATCAAATCCGAGACGATGCCATGATGTACTGCGACCGAGCACTAACTAAAATAAAGCTGGGGAAATTCGACCAGGTCAGTTCTAGAACTGTTAGAACCACCACCACTTACCACTAATTTGGAAGAAGGTCAAAGTTCATAAACGTGACTAGTTTATTTCCAGACATCCGAGTAATAATATTTTTATAATATTGAAAGTAGATGTTGTTATTTTAATTTTATTGGCGTCTTATCGCATCGTCGGATTGGAGTACTGTTGACTCTCGTCTCGTTAAGTATTAATTATTGCGGATGTGCCCGTTCTCCCGGATCCTCAAAGAAACGGATAGCTATTGATTATTGTATTCAAATAAAGTATGTGAAGATAAAAATTATAGGTAAGTTAGAATGTAAACGAGAACCTTATCTACAAATTATACCTAACGCAACTTTATCTACGTGGTTATTAGATTCGATAAGGCGATTATCGCACAGATAACTTAATGAGTAATAATTAATTAATTAGGAAATGATGAAGAAAGGTCATCGGTCTTAGAGAAAAGTTCTAGAGCCTCATTTGTCGTATTTAAAATGTGTCTGGTTTATTTATATTTCGGTAATTCCCGTTTCAATGAAGCGTAGTTAACTTCATAATCAATTCATTAGATCAATAATTCAAGACCAATATGGGTAGCGAGCGTATGTTTGTTATACAAACTTATCAATCATGAGCTGTAATAAATTATTTATGCTTTTACAAACTAAGTACGCGATACATGGCATGTAGCTGCGTTTGTTGAGGATAAAGCTCTTTTAGAACTGAGGTCAACTAGATTGCATCGCTATATACTCGCGTAAGTACATGGCTATGTTAAATGCGCAATATTTTTGTGAATATTTGTTGATGATCGGTTTGCAAACATGCAAGTGTGTTTTCGCTTTTTAAAGTCTACGAGAATGTCTTAACGCACAATACGCAATAACCAGTAACTTAACATCATGCAAACTGAATAAATATTACATGGGCCACATTCATTGTAACTACGTGAACGTTTCTAATCTTGCTACTCGAGTACTCGCAAAACGTTTAACATAATAATCGAATTGGTACGTGGGCGAAAACTACTAGGCACAATGATATAAGTAGCAAAGTATAAATTGCCCGCACTTGGCATAAATAGATAAAATTCCGCTCTTGACAGATTGCCAGCTCATCGCCTTTCTACTAATACAATCATAATATTATACAATACATACAAAAGAGCACTATTCTTGTACAGGTTTATAAGGATTGTGACCTGGCGCTTCGTCTCAACGAACGCAGTTTTAAAGCTCGCCTTTACCTAGCTAAAGCGTACAAAGAACTTGAAGAATTGGATAAACTGCAAGAGTCCATGAAAGAATTGGACGAAATGTTCCCACAACACCAGGAGCTCATCAAAGACTTTCTTGAGAGAAAAGAAGAATACGAGAACCAAGAAGAAGATGAAGAAGAAGAAATCGAATAAATAAAGAGAGGTTTTAGAAAGTTAGATGCAACACAACACTTTAAGTGCAGTATATTTTTCTAAAAAGTTCTTTAGCTATTACCTACTTAATTTATATTATTTAATTTTACATTATTGCAAGACGGTTATAATGCCGGACGACGATAAGTCACGGTGGCCGTAGTCGTGCTTTGTTTGTGTTCACGTGTAGTGTATTTAGCTAATAAAGTTTTATGTGGATTTGAAAGATTACAGCTGGTTTAAATAACCCTTATCAGTGCAGTCATATCGATAAACAATATGAATGCTACTTCACAGTAATCAAGTATTTATTTTAACTTTATGCACAAAAAGTACAAAGGCGGATTTAATGCCTTAGGCAGTCTCTACCAGAGATTTCTAACACACAGAAGTACGGTAAATAGTCAAGATTTCCAGTCTCCAAGCAAATTACTTTAATAACTTAGTATTGTTCCACCACATAGAAAATAAAAATCAATTTAGCTCAGAGTTCGATGCACTCTACAGTCTACCTTCACTAACGACGCGCAACGAAATAAACAGAATGTAATAATTAGAGGTCAATGTCTGCAAGTGCCACGTGACGTCACCTAACTTAAAGCTTCAATGGACCTTTGCGCAAACAAACAAGCATTTGTAGAATTCATAATAATAGCATGCAGGGCATGCGCATACGAGGAATGCAAGGGAATATTGTATCTACGTTATAAAATACTCGCAGTGTTCATGTGCAATTTTCTAGAAAAGTTGCATAGAACCTGTCTATGCGTAGCCAGTTTTTACAATAAAGAAAGTGGTCAGGCTAACGACCGATCCATTGATAAGCACTTGACGTCGGTTAAAGACATTCTTAATTTGAAAAGAAATGACCATAGATAAGAAAGAATTTAACTCACCTAGTAACATTAGAACTCCAACGAACGACACACAGGAATACAGGAAGGGGAGGTATGTCCACAAATCTGTGAGCAAACAATAACAAAATGTTAATACAATTTTAACATACAATACAATACGTTTGATACGCGTCGTCGGTTTGATTGTCAGGGCCCCGGGGTACTGATGTGTTACGACGCCGGGCAAAGCAATCAGGACAACACGATTTGTCCTCGACCACGCATAGATACAGCAAATGAGTCGTTTAACTTGGTTTGGTATTTAAAATACGAATATTTAAATGCTAAAGTACAGGATGTAGTCCCGGTGCAAAATCTGAGAATCAAGTAGCACATGATAGAACAAATAATCAGAAAAGAGCGTGCAAAAAAAATTGGAGAGTCGTCAACATTCAAAAGTGATTTCTTCATAGGATTTGGGTTTAATATATGTAATTAGGTACGTATTTTAAACTTTTCGTGCACACTTTAAATCAAATTATTCGATAGTCTAATTTTGTCTAATGAATCGCTTTTGTTTGTCCCGTGTCCTCATATTTTTTGCACGTAAGTGTACATTGGCCATTGCATTTTACAAAAACCCGTTTCAACAGTAAACAAATACATTCTTCGTAATGATACTGTATGTTTGAACCGAACTGATCAGTTTCTCAAAACTAGCACAGTGTCCAGTGCAATCGGCGCATCCATTAACATTGACTGGGGCCGAACAATTACTGTACGCTCGCTTCCTTCACACTCAATTGAACATGGTGGACATGAATATTATTCGCGTTAACTGGACTACTTGCAAATCACAAAATACGAGGTAGGACTACATTATCATCTGCCTAGCCTTTTTCCCAACTATGTTAGAGTCTGTTTCTAATGTTATCGGATGCAGCTAAATACCAGTAATTTACATGGAGCGACTGCCCATGGCTGACCAACTTCTAAACTCAGGGCTGCTACTGAGAAATACTTAATAACACTGCCTGCCCTGGGAGTCGAAACCAGGACCCTTCGCTCAGCAGTTGCGCTTGCAACACGAGACCAATGGAGCATTTCAGTACTACATGAAATACTTAATTAAGGAAATCATACTAATTCGCAGAATAGACAGCGTAAGACGAGTATGGCAGATTTTATAGTATCTAGATTCTAAATGGTTTATTATACCATATGCACATTTTGGTTTATGCAGGTGCCCAACTGGGGTTCCACGGGATTACGGGATTTATATTGCTTACTTTCTAAGCTATTTTTAAATAGGCAAAAGTTAGTTGCTTGGCATTTGCATGCTTTTATTTTGGCATAGAACTCAAAGAAAATTTATAAAGGATGCCACAAGGCTCTATCCTGTGTCCCGAAAATGTTTTTAAACACGTAAATAATTCATACTCACTTAACAGAGCATCAATACTGGAACGGTCGCCTTCTAACCACGCCGAGATAACATAGGCCAGGCCCAGCATGGCCACACCAAGTAACGCGAGGACTATGAAGGTTTCATACACCCTGCCCTTCAGGCCCCGGCATCCAGGGAACCCGGACGACTCGGAGAACAGATACGCGAACGGCAGGAACACGAACATCGACAGGTTTGAAAACAGGAACACGTGATTCCATAATCCTGGAACAAATTACAATAAATACATATCTGAAGAGATTGGGACTAAATAGTGTTGTACACACTTATTAGTTTGTTTGTAGCCTGGGTGGATCCAGAACGCCTTTACGCAATAATCTATACCAATATTTAAAAGAGATATTAGAGTAAGATATTTTTGTTTGTTTGCAACGAATAGGCTCCGAAACTTCTGGGCCGATTTAAACCATTTCTCACCAATAGATAGCTACATTATTCCTGAGTACCACATGACAGGCTATATAACATCACGCTACGACCTACAAGAGCGGAGCATTAACCAAAGACGTAACTTATGGCAGGTGAAATAAGCCACGCGGACGAAGTCGCGGGCAGTTCGCTAGTCCTTGTTTACAGAACAAGTGAAACAACTGTTAAGTGAGAAATAAGATTTCTCTTAACAATACATATTGATTTTACAGTAGAAAAATAAATTACTGTAGAGTTAGAACGATGTTAGTACTTTCTGGATTCAACAAACTGACACCGCTTACGCGTCGTAAAAAGGGCCCCTAACAGTGGCGTATTCGTAAACTGTAACGACGACTGTATCAATCATGTCCCCCGCCGCGGTTATCTATTAGGTACGTCTATCACACATGGATTTCGCAAAGGGAGACAGCAGAGGTGACGCTTTATGCTCTACCCAGGTGAAGGATGGCATTTAGTCCTATCTACTAGAGCACCAGCCTGTAGTGCTTTATTTGAATTGGCTTCCAGATCCTAAACAGAAACATCAACTGTATCATATGATCTGAGGTTTGAATCCAGTATACTTGGCCGTAAGGGCCTTATCACACTAGCGGTTTGCGAGCGTATTTTGTATGAAGGCGATCACGCAGCGAATTCGCCGCGTCAGATATTTGTATAGAAAACACGCTCGTAATTCGCAAGTGTGATAAGGCCCTAAGCCTTGCATTCTCACCAAGCCATTGAAACAAGTTGTTAACCATATAATAATTAAGAAACACTTTTGACATTACGCACAATTAAACATAATTTGTGTTGTGTTATCATTATTGATTTATTATGTAATACCCACATTACCTACATCATACTACATATTTCTAATGTACTAGACACAGAACAAATATTTACTCCATACAGAAATAGTCTGTTTATACATCAGTTTTAATATTCAACAAAAGCAAATATGGTGTCCTAAAATATTGTAAACATTTACTTTATCATCAAAATGAAATAAGGTTTACTTACAATGTTCCTAAAAGTTACAGACAAATAATTTATTTCAATTAGACCATGAAAAGGCACTTGAATGTCATTCGCATGAAAAAATATCAAATAGGATTCGATTTGTTTTTTTTTTTGATAGGATAAGGGACTATGTACTTAGTCTTTTAAAAAAGAAATTTAACCTTTAAATTTAAAACGACTTCAGATGTCAAAGCATCTAGAATACTAGAATATTTATATAGTAACATATTTTAAAACTCACCCTGTATAAGAGAGCTGTTGAGCCATTTGACATAATAACTGTTTGGATACAGAATGAGCACTTCATTGCTCACTATAGATACTGGTAGTAAGAGAGCAGACCCAAGTGACACAGCTAGTGCAAATGTGCACAGCCACAGACTTATTCGGTAAACTTTCACCTCATCTTCATCTCCGGTGAAGTAATCCTCGCTGTCTCGACGTCTGAATTTCTCGATCAACATAAATGACACAAGGTACAGTAGTATGAATAGTAGTAGAAAGATCTGTAACAAAAAAAAACATAATTATTATAAGTTTATCATCAGTGTGTATCAATTTTGATGGGATTTCCACCACTATAGAGTACCTACTTCTTGTGGATTTTTTTGTATTGTTTATGTGTACTTTTACATGTATGACTCCACTTTATAAAATACCTTGTGATTTAGTAAGCATGTATAACTCTTACATAATTAATCCTAAATATACTTTGAAACTGGCATCACTGAATACAGGTAAAAAATTCAGAAAGAACAATAAAAATATGGCTAGCATTTTTGGTTAATGTTTAAAATTCTTAGCTGTATTTTTAATAATGAAATATTATCTCTCCTTGACCCACATAGCTTAATGTATACTTAATTAGCTGTCCCACTCTACACTGCAATGCTGTGTACAGTTCTAACTTTACCCCAGATACCCCAGCATAGCCAAAATAGCCCTTAAATTTCAAAAAAAATGTTATTATTTAAAAAAAAAAAACTGCTAAAAAATGAGTATGGTTTTAAATCATTAATACTAATAGTTTTTTAGTATGATACAAGGATTTTTCACTAACAAAGACTGCTCCTTGCAAGAAAAGACTTGTTATCAATAATGTCATGGACATCATAAGGTCACCCTATTTGTCAAAAAGTTGATGACACGGAAAACCAGTCTACTTGTTCTTTTAGTGAAATAGCTAGGTTTTGCCTTAGAACTGAGAACTAGAATCAATTTTGTCTTATCTTATACGTGTTCTATGCAGTTCGAATCTGGTTCGATGAACAAGTCTTAAACTTACATACGAATTGGGACAAAGTTTGTCACACAGATCTTGTTGTTTAGACTGCCTAGGGCATGATAATAGCCTTTGTTTCGATAGCTACTCACAATTTGCTCCCTCACGTTGTTGTGGAATATCTGTTCGCGCAAGTCTGCCTCATCATCATCCATCGTCCCGCTTTTGTATAATTCTTATCTTGTAACAAATATTAGTGTTTCTTTTCTGAGTCTTTCATTGAAATGGCACTTCATTTTCAAATAACATTACATTTTATTTGTTATTAATAAAACACCTCACTATCCACAACACTTAGAATTTTACGTACACCACGAAATTGAAAATATGAATCGACGATGATGATTATTATTATTTTAAAATTTATTTTAATAAAAGTAGCACGCAACGCAATGAATTGAAGTTGTGAATGTAATAAAAACACGACGACCACCGTGTGAGTGAATGAAACCGAATGTCAGAGTTCGAGTTGTCCAAGAGTTGTCAGACTGATTGAATGTACTCACTGATTGATGCTGTCATGTAATGTCATTCCCGGCCGCCAATATGGAAATAGTATGTACCAAACCAAAACACAAGGTGAAATAGGTCACTGTCACTCAGTTGTCACTTTCTGTCAAAAATTGTAAACAAAAACATTATTTCTTGCAAACGACATGCGATTCTATATAGACAAGTGTTTTCGTGTACTGTGTGAAGAAGGACAAGGAACAAGTCGTAACATGAAATTGTATTACGTTCATAGCTAAAAATTATGAACGGCTTGAATAGTAAGTATTAATCTTAAATCATTCAGGACATTTAGTAGCACCCGGCGCAGCTACCGGTTTGTATATTTAAGTGATATGTTTCAGATAGTAGTCGCAGTAATCCAGAATTTTCGGTTAGAATTGTGGTATGTGATCATTACTTGAGTAAACCAACGCCTGGAATAGATGTGATTTATTCAGATTTCCGAGGGGCAGATATAAAACAGGTTAGTCAGTCATATTGCTGCTTATTACCTACATTTATACAACCTCAGACCAAATTGATCTGGATCTACAACCTTCTAAGACCATTCAATATTAAAAGACAACTTCATAATCAATATAAAAAGGTTTATTTTCACTGAGCCAAATTAAACATGTATGATTGTTATGTTGCAAGGGTGCTCAACGTTTATAACAGTCAGGCTAAACTGTTGATTTATACATTTTTGGAGGGCCACTAACTATTCCTATTTTAGTTACTTTTGGGACTATCACTAGATGCAATCAATGTCATTTCTGACAATGTTTCTGTTGTAATTGTTTTCTTAAGTTAGGCGTCATATCAGCTTTTTAACAACAGTCTTGAATGACAATTTTTCAGGTGCCAGTTTTAAGGATATTTGGACCTACACCTGATGGTCACAAAGCATGTCTTCACATACATGGAGTATTTCCATATTTTTACATACCATGCCCAACCGCAAACCCACAACCACAATTTTTATATCAGGTATGCAAACAACACCGGGTGTTAATTTTAAATTTTTGTTCACACTATGTAGAGCTAACTTGGATTGGCTTTTGCAGATTGCGGCTAGTTTAGATAAAGCATTAAATACTGCACTGAAACAAGCAACATCTTCAAACCATCATGTATACAAAATATCACTAGTTAAAGGATTGTAAGTACTAATAAACAATTAAAATCAATTCATGCTTTATTAATTTAAATCAGTACTCTTGAAAGCAAAATCAAATCATTTTTTTTACAGGCCTTTCTATGGTTACCACAACAAAGAACATCTATATCTGAAAGTATTTTTATACAGTCCTGGTTTGATCAAACAAGCCGTAGAGCTCTGCAGTAATGGCGCAATTTTAGGCCAAGCTTTCCAACCTCATGAGTCTCATTTGAATTTCACACTACAGTTTTTCATAGATTTTAACTTATTTGGAATGAGCAACATCGATTTGCAATATGTAAAGTTTCGGAAAGCAGGCATATCACAAAACAGCAGTGAAGCACAAAGCCCAAATGAATTTGGACTCAAACCTGAAAGTTCCTGCTATTATGAAGCAGATTGTGCCGCATCTCATATCATTAACCGCCAGAGAATAGGCAAAGGCGATGGAATTGAAAACCCAGGCTTAGAAGAAGTGTGGAATCAAGAAACAGAAAGACGGAAACAATTGAACATTTCTCTAGCTTCAAAATCATTATCTCAAGGCAGAATAAAAGCTGAGGAGACTGAATCACATTATAAGTTTGAACAGATGTTTTTGATTAAAATGTCTAATTTAATTGATAAACCTGTGATAACTGAAAGTGAAACTAAACCCCTTGAAATAGTTCAATATCCTGCTGAGAGTATGGAAGGAACACAGTTGTCCAATGCTGTAGATGTTAGTGTTCACCTTCCTGACAGTTCAATGGGAGCAAGTTTTAACCAGACATTGAGAGGGAACTATTCCAACAGTGATGATTTTGATAACACACTTGTTGACGAAAGTCTGGCTCTAAACAGTAGTTTGTCTGTACACTATAGTCAAGTTTTATGTAAGTACTAGCTGACCCGCCACGACTTCGTTCGCGTGGTGTCCTACCCCTACCCTACCCCCACCCTACCCCTACCCTACCCCACCCCTACCCTACCCTACCCTTACCCTACCCCTACCCCTACCCTACCCTACCCCTACCATACTCCTACCCTACCCCTACCCTACCCTACCCCTACCCTACCCAGGCACCATCCGCCCGGAGCGCTCGGGCATGCAGACCATTGTGGTCAGCTGCCCAGTGACGGCGGCTAAAGTCATTGTTGGGGGGGGGCCGCTTGCTGGTGGGCTGGGTTTCGGCGCAGGTTAGACTGCTCGAGCCCAGACCCCTGAGGTGTTTCCGTTGCCACGTGGGGAAACACGTGGCATGTCGGTGCGCCTCGGAGGTGGACCGCAGCGCCCTTTGTTTCCGCTGCGGTCAGCCCGGTCACAAGGCCGCGGCTTGTGATGCCCCGCCGCACTGCGACGCATGTGCGGGGGCTAACAAGCCGGCCGATCACCGGGCTGGGGGCAAGGCCTGCGCCGTACCCGCCAGGACCGGGGGAAGGCCCCGCACCGCCGCCGCCGCGGCCGCCGCCGCCGCCGCCGCCGCCGCGGCCGCCGCCGCCGCCGCCGCCGCCGCCGCCGCTACCGCCGCCGCCGTCGCCGTGGCCGCACCCGCAGCCGCCGCCGCCGCTGACACCGCGTCCGCCGGCGCAATGGATTGCCAATAACGGCACCATTGCGCCACCCGCAGGCGGATACCGTAGACACGGTCTGCGGGCGGTGAGCAATGGGCAGCTCACCGTCCGTACGTTATTAACTAACGACGGACCGTGTCCACGGCGCGTCCATGTTCCGCGCACAGAGGTGTCAGCCACTGGAAGGGGCCACTAAGGGCCAAATGTCTGCCGGGGCTGCGGGTTGTTCGAAAGAGATACCGCGCCCCCGGAACGCAAAGGGCACATGAAGGAACATAGATGGTTTTTAGTCAGTAAAAGTCTGACACTCCCTCCCGCCCCGCCCTGGACGGGGGGGGTCATTTGATGATTTTACCATCTCTAAAAAAAAAAAAAAAAAACCCCTACCCTACCCTACCCTACCCGTACCCTACCCTCTCAACTATCCTATCTCTCAAGTTGGATCCAACTGCACATGTTGTGCGAATTTTATTATAATCGGTTAAGTGATTTAGGAGTCCATTGAGGACAAACATTGTGACACGAGATTTATATATATTAAGATAAACAAATAAATCAATTCATAGCCCTTCTTTAAGTAGCACAATAAGAAGCTCATTCATTTCTTGTTTCAGTAAATAATGAAGATTTGGAACTAGTAGACATGTTGCAAGATATGGACGAGAAACCAATAGAAGAAGACAGTGTGATGGGAACACCAGCTAATGTAGAGCAGGATAGAGATATTGATTCTGATGATGCTGAATATTCAAGAATATTCGATGAAGAAACCATCATTCTTGATCATGATAAAAGGTAGGTACTTTCCTAACTAGCCCCAAAAATTTATCAAGTTTATATTTTTATATACTACAGTGATGTTTATTTTAGTAAAGATGATGTAAGCGAAAGTTCTCCCTCATGGAATGATTCGTTTTGGGATGGCGCAAGCATTCCACAACTAGATGGAACGTGTGACGAAGATCGTAAGTAATTACCGAGTACATAAAGCATTTCTTACTTCACTATAATCATCATCTGAACTGAGAGACATTTCACTCATAATATCACCCCCTCATAGTATTCCCTTTAAAAATGTACATTGTATTAACTTTATAGATACAAAGAAGGTTAGAAAAAGAAAAATGAGACCATTTAAACTAGGCTTATCAAGACCTAAAACGAAAACGAAAAACGAAAGTGAATCGGATGATAAATCAGAATCTACTACAGATGTAAGTCAAATGGATGAAATAAATGTTTCCAGAGAAACTATAGAAGATATATCTAATTCACATTTGAGAAGAGTAATAAAAGCTGAACCTGAGAGTATTTTAAATAAATCGATACAATCTGATGAAGGTGATGTAGTGCAATGCAAAGTAGAAAAACTAGAAAATCAGTCAATTGTAGATTTAGTAAATAAAGTAACAAAAGAATATTTACAGCCAGCAGCAGCAGAAGCTTATGATTTAGAGAAACAATTTGAACCAAAACCAGGCCCTTCAAATATTAAAGCTCATAATTCATTTAATCAAACATTCCATGATAGTGATAATGATATAGATTCTTCTTTTGAAAGCAATAAACTAGGTATAATAAGCTTCTATGATAAGTCTAAAGTATTTGATGTGTCTCTAGAAGATACTATGTTATCTAATAACGTAGTTAGTGAAACTCAAGAATCCGTTAAATCTGAAAAGTTTGAACCAATGTTCATAGAAGTTAATAAACGTGAAGCTATAGAAGTTAAGTATTCTGAAGAACAAATGGAAACAGACGAAGTACTCAAGGAAGTGAATATCAAAACAGAACAAAACACAACATTAATAGATAGAAAAGTTTTAAAAATATTAACGCCTAAAATAAAACCGCCTACTAAAAGCTATGTATGCGCAAGCTTGCTACAGCATAATATACCTAAGGTAAAAAATCAGGAACCATACTATTCAGATCACAAAGATGTAGGAGACAAAGTAGAGATAGGTCAAATGGTGTTGAAAGTAAATAGTAGACTATCGAGAGATCAGAAACCTTTCGATAAAGTGTTAGATATGACAAGTATAGAGGAATGGCGTCATTTACTTTTTCTGCAAACTAATGAGATGTCTCAAGAATCTACAAAGCCAGACGCATTGAAGAGACTACTGGCTGGCAACAGAAACTGTATTTTAGAACCCGTAAGAAAACCGCCGACTAGTATTGAAATTAAAAAGTGGTTAATGAGCAGAGATGGTGAAGTAAAACAAGAAGACAATTCTGCACATGATAATGATATTAGTACAAATATCGATGAGTTGGAGAATTCGCAAGCTTTAGGTCTAAAATATGAAATCGATAGCAGTATTAGTTTGGAAGTCAATGATACGGTAAGTAAAAAACGTTCACCAAAAAAAACATTGGCTCTTTATGACCAATTTTACCCTACGCGTCTAATGTTTTACTTTTTCAGGAGAAAACTAATTTGAATAATAGTCTTCAAGTGACCATGCAACCCGATGGTTCATTTTTATGCTTTGGCAGTACCGAAAATCGTCCAGAAAGCGGTTCCATCGAGACTGCTATTGTTGATGCAAGTATTGATAACAAAAAAAAAATACTAGTGCTTTAAACCAAAAATGCAATACTCCCTAGCTAGATATTTGGTAAATCTCTTTTAATACAGGTATTTTTTGTTTAGGTCAATTTTCTAACAGTCATGGTTGCTGAAGTTCACACTTCAGTCAGAGGAGACTTAAACCCCGATCCTGCAATAGATCCCATAGAAGTATTATTCTTAACAGTAACAAATGATTGCCCACCGGGCCATCGCTTAGAGAAAAGCCTAACAAAAGTCATAGTCGTTGAGACATTTACACCAGTAAGATATCTAGATAAATGTGTTTTCAACATAGATGTCACATACGTCGACAATGAAAGTGAACTTCTAGAAAAAGTTATCGAATTAGTGATGAAACATGACCCAGATATACTGTGCGGGTATGAAATAGAAATGAATTCTTGGGGATACATCTTGGAGAGAGCACAAATTTTAGGACTAGAGATAGTTAAAGAAGTCTCCAGAATAACGGAGAAGTATCGGCAGAAACGTTGGAGAGGGGACGAAAACGATTTCGAAGGAAGAATTATTGGCAGGATAATGTTGAACGTCTGGCGTCTGTTTCGCCACGAGATGGCGCTGTCGAGCTACAGTTTTGAGAACTGCATGTATGAGGTGTTGAAAGAAAGAGTTCCTAAATATAGCTACGCCCAGTTGTCGACATGGTGGCGGGATGAAACCAGGATATTACGATGGATCCCAGTAGAGCATTATTTGACCAGGCTGTCTGGGACTGTGAGGATGTTGGAGAAACTTGATATCATAAGTAAGTATAATTTATTTTTGGCATTACGGGTAGTCAGAAGCCCGAAAGTCTCACAACTAGTCTTACCAAGCGGACGTTATTACCCAATTACCGAGTTGTGGAGATCAGATTGGTAATCGCTCCATGTAAAACAGTGGTCTTCAGCCGCGTCCGGATATACTGGAAGCCAACACCAACAATGTCAGGAAAAGGCTAGGCAGATGATGACAAATCTTCATTGTGACAGATTCCTTAATGTTATCGCTATTTTTTCTATATAAAGTTGCTTGTGCATAGATCGAACATCGGAACTAGCTCGTCTGTTCGGGCTGCAATGGTGGGAGGTGCTGTCTCGAGGCTCCCAGTTCCGTGTCGAGTCCTTAATGCTGCGAGCTGCAAGGCCTCTCAACCTGGTCGCCTTGTCGCCCACTGTGAAGCAAAGAGCTGCCATGAAAGCACCTGAATGTCTTCCACTTATATTTGAACCAGGTATGGAGCATATTTTAGTGATGATCGATTAATTAAACACATATAAAACTCCAGTGAAATTGAATCTATAGCTCTATGTATGATATACATATTCTCTTCAGCATTATAGGTATTATAATGCTGAAGAGTTTGTTTATTTGCTTATCTCCGGAACTATGAAAAACTGGCCCGATTTTGAAAACTCTTTGCTGATGATACTATCGAAAAATTTAGGGACCAGTAAGAAACATGCAATGGAAATCGCGGCCAAAGATAGTTAAAATAAATTTGCCCCACCAGACATCCTGAGATTTCTTAACATGACTTAATGTTTTTTTTTTATCGACTTATGTTTAGTTGTTTGCCCTTTTCGATTTGTGTCATAGTAGTTTTCCATCTTATTCACTTAGATGACACCACCTATGCTATGTATAAATAAATATTGATTTCTTGCCAGAATCTCGTTTCTACACCGATCCCGTCATAGTTCTGGACTTCCAAAGCCTGTATCCATCGATGATGATTGCTTACAACTACTGCTTCTCAACGTGTATTGGACGGGTGCAGAATATTAATGGGTACGTTTAACTACACCACAAGTTTGCCACATAGAGAACATAAATCATATTTCACACAGAAACGAACTATTTTTTCTGAACGTGTTATACCATCCACCCCGAAGGTGATTTAAAATGGTGTTTTCACCCCTCGTGATTTTTTCTTGTGCATATGATTATAACGCCCTCTTTTAACCCTTTCAGTGCCCAGCACCCGGCTCCCGAGTCGAACGAATTATCGTTCGACTCGTGAGCCGGCTTCCTTACGCTTTTTTATCATTATATCATATCCTTTTTTTTAATAACATCTACTATGTTATTCTTCAATTCTAAATAAAATGAAATAAAATATTAGGTACATAATTTATATTCATTACTGTTTTCATTGATTTACCTACTTTCAGAGAAGCAGCGTACGAATTCGGAGCATGGCGGTTAAGAATAACAAAAGCAAAATTAGAAGCGTTGGTTAGAAGCGGATTGGTTCACTGGTCACCTGTAGGAGTCGGGTTTGTCAAGGCATCCGTGCGTCGTGGAGTCCTGCCTGCGTTACTGAGAAGAATCTTAGCAGCAAGACAGGCAGTGAAGAAGAATATGAAAGTGCAGACTGATGAGGCCGTGAAGAAAGCTATGCATTCCAGGCAGTTAGGTAAAATCAAACAAAATATAACTTTCTTTTTATTTAAAAAAGCAAGGAATTCCTTCTGTCTCGTGAGTACATTTACAAACATATAAACTAAAATACATTAACAATTAAACCCGGTACCCCTTGTACGCCACACATACCCACATACATACATATTTGTCCCGTGCGGAAATCGGACCCACGACACGCAGCTCAGCAGCCACTGGACAGTAAGCTTTTCGATACTGCTTTATCAAAATAATGCTCATCAAACTATAATATATGTGTTGCCTCATAATCTCGTCCTTACCTCGCAGGTCTAAAGTTGATAGCTAATGTGACGTACGGGTACACAGCCGCAAACTTCAGTGGTCGCATGCCATGTGTGGAGGTCGGCGACAGTGTCGTGTCCAAAGGACGCGAGACGTTAGAGCGAGCCATCAAGATGGTGCGCCAGAGCACGCAGTGGAATGCTAGGGTGAACAGTTGCATTTTAATTTTTAATATATTGGTTATTTCTGATAATGTATTGGTTATTTATGATGATTTGGTGTTTTTTTTTTTTAATATGAGAAGATTTTGGGAATAATTTCAGTGGATTTTGCCCTGCTTTCGTGCCTTTACAATTGGGTAGATGACACGACTAATCAATTGACCTACTTTTTATGAGCTGTCAAATCGCGATTTCCCCATAGATTTTGTATGACAATACTAAACTATGACGTCATTTTTTTGTTATCTCACTTCACTAACTATTTATTGATTTCAAAGGAACTAAATATCGAATTTTATAGTTATTTATAAATAAATCGGGTTTTAGGGCTAAAATAAAATGTTTATATAGTGAAGTGGTCTTAAAATTGTTGTTTAAAATTTTACATACCTACCCATATATACAGTTAGGGTATTGTCATTTACATTGTACAACATTTCACTGTACTGTAATTGCACCGATTCATGTCAATAATATGCGGCTACAATATGTGAGTGTTTGTGTAGTGGAGGCATTGCTGTCCATTCTTAAAGAATTGAGGTTGAATGAAGTAGTCAACTTCCCAATCATACGCAAGATACACGCTTATCAGGCCATTCGTCATCATCTTCCTGCCCTTATACCATGTTACTTTGGGTCGGCGCAACACGTTTTCTTCTTCCACGCCGCCCTGTCAACCGTCATGCTACTCCCTTCTCTTTCATGTCATTTTTCACACAATCGATCCATCTTTTCTTTGGCCTCCTTTTTCCTTTCCAATCGCTTATCAGGCTTATTATACCTGTTATACTATGTAATTATTTATTTTATACAACACATTACCAGGTAATATACGGCGATACGGACTCAATGTTCGTACTGGTGCCGGGCGGTACGCGCGCCGAAGCGTTCGAGATCGGACAACAGATCGCCGACGCAGTCACCGCAGACAATCCCTCGCCCGTCGCGCTCAAACTTGAAAAGGTAATGTAATACAACTAGTAACCAATTCTTTGTTGAAGCGAAACGGGGCGTACGTCAAGCAGCCAACGGCACAATTAGCCTCCAGCTTCGGTCAATCCATATCATGAATACCACCTCAATGGTCTAATCAGCTCCAGAAACCCACCCTTTTTCCGTGGGGAAATCTTTATGGAATCTTCACCTTCCAGCTGGGCAGAACGAAGGTTTTTGTCGGACATTAAGCGATTTAAACCCTACGTTTCCTCCTGTTACGATAAGTTGGGAGTCCTGTATTCGTTAGCCCCGTCTCCCTCTCCTGGTATTATTGAAATAATGATAATGATTTACCTGGTGGTAACGCAGAGTCTAGCTGACTACTCCTTTCACCACGATGATACATCCAAGCTCATTTTCCAGGTCTACCAGCCCTGTATCCTACAAACTAAGAAGCGTTACGTCGGCTACATGTATGAGACTCCAGACCAACAGAAGCCTGTGTATGAAGCTAAAGGCATCGAGACTGTCCGGAGAGACGGATGTCCGGCCGGTGTTAAAGTAAGCCATATTATTATGGATGAACACTTTTACCCTCCACAAGTCCTTTAAAATACACACATATTACATACATACATACATAAACTCACGCCTATTTCCCATTTAAATGCAAATTCAAATTCTTTATAATTTCTGCATTTTTGTGTCTTGCTCCCACCTTCTGTTATAAATTAAAGTTGCGGGTAGTCAGAACCCCGAAAGTCTGACAACTTGTCTTACCGAGGGGTATATTATGTTATTTATAACTGGGTTATGGAGATCAAGTAGTAACTTTGTAAAATACTGGTATTTAGCTGGTTATAGGTTGGAAGCCGACCTCGAAAGACTAGGTAGATAATGAAGATACAAAGTACAAAAAAAAACTTCGATTTCAGCTACTTCAGCGCGCCCTGTGCGAGTTATTCGATACCGGTGACATGTCTCGCGTCAAACGCTCCGTCATGACCACATTGTCCCGGCTGGCGGACGGCACTCTGCCGGCGCCGGAGCTGTTCTTCACGCGGGAGTACCATGGCCCTGCGGGGTACAGGCCCGGGGCGTCCGCACCGCCCAATGAAATAGCCAAGTAAGTATACGTATTTTATGGACAGGAGAACAGTGTGTTTAAACTTTTGTATGGATCACCATATTTTTTGTTATAACTGCTGATAAATTTTGATCCCTGGTATATTTAGAAAAATAAACTACGTACCCAAAATTGTTTTCTGGATTTACTAACGGCCGCGTCGAAGCATTTGAGTACCCAAAGAAACATAGCTTATTTTGTGTCCCACAGCTGGGCAAAGGCCTCCCCTTCAAAAGCTTCTCATCTTGTGCGATCTCTTATTGTCATACCATTTTCGCCGCGTCGATCTTGACGACGATGTCCACGATGTATCGACTGATAGTGGCAGTCGATACAAAGACCTTCACAGGATTGTATTTATCTTTGCAGACGTCTTCTATCCCACGACCGGCGCGCCGCCCCGCGCTCGGGCTGGCGCGTGTCGTGGCAGGTGACGGCGGGCGCGCCCGGGGCCCCGCTGGTCCGCCTCGCGCGCACGCCTGCGGAGCTCGCCAGGGACCCCACCTTACAAGCGCACAAAAGCTACTACGCGGCCAGAGTGTTGCTACCGCCGCTGCATAGATGTCTGTCGCTGCTTGGCGTTGATGTTTTTAAATGGTTGGTAGAGCATGTTTTGCAATCTGTACATTGTCTTAGGTACACTGCGCGAGGTGTAAGCTGAGCTTTGCATTTGTGTAAGTATTTACCAAATGTAGAGAGTTGCGTCCGGTTAAAACCGGTTTAGACGCGTCGCACTCTAGGCTGACGTCACACCTACACTATCTTCATAGGCACTTACACAAATGCTAAGCTCAGCTTACGCCTTGCGGACTGTACTAATGTATCAAATGTTCTACATTTAAAAACAAATTTTTAAACAATACGTCATCATTACATATATGCTGTTTCCATTTGGGCCAAAACAGACATATTATGCCTGCAAGCAAGACATAACAATATCCCAACAATAATTATAGAAACACGGTAAAACATAAATTGAATGTCATATATTTTTGTAGGTGGAACGAAATTGGATACACCCGAGAAATTCAACTGCGCGAGTCGCGTCCTACAGGCGGCGTGGGCATCGCGCGCTACATGTGGCGCGAGCGCTGCGCGGTGTGCGGCGCCCGGAGCGCACGCGCCGCCCTGTGCGACGCGTGCGCCGCGCCCGAGCGCACGCAGGCGTCTGCCGCCACGCTCGCGCTGAGGCTGGAGACTGCTAAGGAGCACATGCAGTACTGTATTGCTGTGAGTATAATAATAATACCAGCCTATAACTGTCCCACTGCAGGGCCAAGGCCTCTTCCCATACAGAGAAGGCACGAGCATTCATCACCACGCTTGCTCAAGGCGGATTGGCAATTTCAGACTTATAACAATGATAAGTCCAGATTTTCTCACGATGTTTTCCTTCACCGATGTCAGTAATGTGAGTATGCTTCTTCTTCTTTATCGTGTGGGCAGTGAGGTCAACGACCCCACACACCCTAGAGCCAGAGTTTCTAAACCGCCTCAAGGGCCTCTGACATGGTTACCGGTGTTAGTGATGTCCAAGCTAAACTTAGAAAGTATGTATGAATTAGTAAAAGTCACATTGATACTTGCGTTTGCCTGGTTGTGAACCTACAACCTCGTGCATGAGAGGTGGGCGACTTATCCACTGGACCATCATGACACTATGTGAGTGTGACATGGTTTTAAATGACGTTCATTTAAAACCATGTCCCACTCACATAGTTTGTTTCAACTCAACAGGATTGTTTAGCGCAAAACACATGGTTTAGATCTACAGTCGCCACAAACAAATAACTTACCTATTGTTTACAGATCTGTGCATCATGCTGCGGCCATAGTCAATCTTCAGAGTGCGAGAACACAGAGTGTCCAGTTCTGTGGCGTCGTATGACTGCTAAACATAAACTTGCACAAATCCGGGACGTTGTCTCTCATTTACCACACAATTTTACAAAAGAAAGCCTTGACTTTTAATTATGTTAATAATATCGAGGGGGTAGAGGGAGGGTTTATTTTGCAATCAGATATCTCATCATCTGCCTAGCCATTTCCCAACTATGTCGGGGTCGGCTTCCAGTCGAACCGGATGCAGCTGAATATCAGTATTTTACATGGAGCGACTGCCTATCAGACCTCCACAACCCAGTAATGGGTAATTTTGCAATCAGATATATGGAATAAAATGAATATATTATTTTATGAAATTATGTGAAAATAAATATTTATTTTAAATATATTGTAATTATTTTACTTCTAAATCGGTTGTTATAATAATGATTCTCTGATCGGCGACATCATCATCATCATATCAGCCTATAGCCTTGGGGCTGCGGGTTGTTCGAAAGAGATACCGCGCCCCCGGAACGCAAAGGGCACATGAAGGAACATAGACGGGTTTTAGTCAGTAAAAGTCTGACACTCCCTCCCGCCCCGCCCAGGGCGGGGGAAGTTATTTGATGATTTCCCGTCTATAAAAAAAAAAAAAAAAAAAAAGCCTATAGCCTTCCACTGCTGTAGGTAGGCCTCCAAAGAGCGCCAACCATCCCGGTCCTGGGCAGCTCGCAACCATCCGCTGCCCGCCACCGTGCTGATCGGCGTGACCACCAAGATTCCCAAAGTTGGCCGGACCGCGGACCGCGACCAATCTAACAAAACGTTATCTATCCGTTAGCTTGTTTGCCACCTACAGTGGTATAAAAAAAAAAAAAAAAAAAAAAAACTTACAAGTTAATATTTTCTTAATGTGATTTTGAAAAATCATGCCTATTCCCTATTGACACAGACTGTGACAGTCGACTCACGCGACGGCAGACGCGTATCATCATCATCTGCTTAACCTTTTCTCAACTATGTTGGGGTCGGGTTCCAGTCTAACCGGATGCAGCTAAATACCAGTGTTTTACATGGAGCGACTGCCTATCTGACCTCCACAACTGGTTTAATTCTCTAAGTCCACATCCCAGTAACTGGGGAACACGATACCCCTTGGTTAGACTGGTTGTCAGACTTCTTGGTTTCTGACTATCCGTAACGACTGTCAAAGATCTACGACGGCAGACGCGTATGTTTGTTGAATTATTGCATAAAAATAAGAATTCGCATCTATTTGTAATTCGATGGCTGGTTCGTGGGTTCGTGCAACGAAGACTATTTAAACGGATGTATGTAAAACGGTTCCATCGTTGCAAAACACAAAACGATCTTTATAAACGGTTCGTCGCCGCAACCGCAATTATCTCACTGCCCACTGCTATCTGACAGTGACAGCGTCAAATGTGATGTGTTAATAATGTTTGTTTTGTTGGCGAAATCTCAATGAATCAGTAGAGGAAAACAGGAAAACATATTTTTTGTTTTTTAACTCAGTATAATATTTCTAAACTAAAACACCATGATAAATTCTCCTATAATGCAAAGGCATGTGGAGCTACGGAAATTGCCCACAGCCTCTCTCCATAATTTGGCAACTATTTTAGAGATTAACAACGACTGGCAAAAAGTTGTGCCCCTCATACCGAAAGACTTGAATAGTGAACAGTTTGTGCGTAAATACAACTATGAACATATGAGGTATCTGTTTTTATATAAATACAAACTAAGAAAAAAACCACAAGAAAATATTCTTTACTTCCTCTCCATTTGTCAGGTTAATGGAAGAACATGCCAAAACAACAAACAGGACATGTGCCGAAGTACTGTTTGACGAATGGGGTACCTCAGGCAGAGTTAGACCAACTTTGGAAACTCTCATGAAGATCTTATATCAGGCCCAGATATTCAGAGCTGTTGATGAAATCGCGCGCATGCTAGGAGGTAGGTGTATGACTTCTAGTAACCAATGCTGTAACATGTGTACATTTACTGTATAGTATTTCTTTGTGTTACAGAGCCACCACCACCCAGGCCCAGTGATGGCCCAGCAGCTCCCATACCAATCAACTTGACAGCCCTCCTTAATGATGAAAGTGTAGAACAAAGATTAAACTCAATGGCCTCTATTGAAAGTGATAATCTTCATAACTCAAGCCATGACCAAGCGATGTGTAATCGCACTACAAGACAACTCAAGGAAACAAGTGACCTCATAAAGTTTTCTGAAACCATCCAGAGCAGAGATATACCTAACCTGAGTGCATTGCAAACTTTTGGCAACAGAAGTACTGCTTTAATGAAACAACAAACAAATCTGATAGACTTTTCTCGCTCAAATGTTATGACTTCAGGGGAGTTTCCTGACTTCAGTGCATTGATACCTAAAGCTAATGAATCAGGTCCCAAAACATTCAACTCTATAACTACTGCATCAACTTCTACTGAGAGTGAATCATCTCAGGTTGATACTACACCACACAGTGAACATTCTCAGTATGGGGCTGGTGGTAACTTAACTTCGGTACCAAACATATACAGCATTATAGACAATGCTATATTAGAAGATAAGAATTTGGTTCATTTTGATTATAGAGAGTTGGAAACTATTACAGAAAAGTTTTCTGAAGCCTTTGTGGATAAGCCAGATGGACCGGTCGGGAAAATAGGAAGTGGGGGCTTTGGAGATGTGTATGTTGGCACACACGGCAAGCATGGGGCTCTGGCTGTCAAGAGAGTGAGAATTCAAGTTCAGATAAGCTGTGAGGTAGCTATGAAAGTGTTTAACACTGAAGTGAAATCACTTTCCCATCTTAGACATGAAAATATTGTCCCTATATTTGGGTACTCAATAGATGGGCCAACACCATGCATAGTATGTGAATACATTGATGGTGGGTCCTTGCAACAAAAAATTGCTGCAAAGGTACTGACAGAGAAACAAAGAATGAACATAATGAAGGGAACTGCTGAAGGTCTGAAGTACATCCACCACAGTGAGAGGCCAGTGGAATATGATGACAGTGGAAATCTATCCGAGTCTGTGTCTACCAGGAAAAGCTATTATCTACATGGAGATGTTAAAAGTGCTAATATTTTGCTAACTCGAAACTGTGTGCCCAAAGTAAGTACTATATCTTCATTACATTATTTAAAAAGTATACAAAGAGAGAGAACTTTAATCTTATTTTAGAGTTTCAACTATTTGCCAGTATACTAAATAATTTCTATTGTTACAGCTATGTGACTTTGGCTTGGTCAAACAACTGGAAACAACATTCATCGTCACCAGATCTGTGATGATGGGAACCTCAGCATACATGGCACCAGAAGGTTTCTCCGGTACAGTCACACAAAAAAATGATATCTTTAGTTTTGGTATAGTCCTGTTGGAATTATTAACTGGTTTGAAACCCATTATAGTAGCAAATGGCGAGAATAACAACATAAAAAATTATGTTGAAGATAATTGTGTAAATGGTGATATTAGAAATATTTTAGACAGTGTTGTTGAGCACTGGACACAAGCTCAGAATGTATTCATACTAGCTCAGCACTGTTTACAGCACCACAAGAATGATAGACCTTCTATTGATGAAGTCTGTGATATTTTAACTAGACTAATGAAATGATAATGACTATTTGTATCTGACTTTTAGTATTTGTGGCAAAGAAAAGTAATATGTTATGTATATTCAAACTATAAGTGCAATAAAAGGCAAACATGCAATCAAGTGCCAATAAAAGTCTTTAGTTTTAAGATATTAACTTTAAGATTCTTTTTATCAAATAAAATATTTACATACTGTTATTAATTTTGAAATAAAATGTGCCTTGTGTTAGTATCTTTAAGACATAAATCATTATGGTTAAAAACTATTAATTATTAAGAGGATTGTTAACCAAACTTGTTAAGTGTGTAATGTTTATAAATAAAACAGCTAAGTACTTTATTCACAAATACTTTCTTTAATTGAATTAATCCTAACTAAAAAATCACTGTTTAATCCTTTTGGTACTGATTCAAGACTGCTACATATTTGCTTCTTTTCTTCTTCACTGCATAAATTAATTAATGTTAGAATTAGATTCTGAATTTGTAATATTGTTGTTTCTTCTTTGGCCACATAAAGAATTTTAATGAGCACATACAGCATTCTTTGGTCTGTAGATAACTTCCAGATGCACCAGCAATATCCAATCCAGTTTTGGAGGCACTTAAATAAAAACATATTTATTTAAAATTGCTTTTCAGGAAAACCGTTTTGTTTTTAAATTTAGAAATTGTTCATCTTGCATCATATAGGTATATACTGAAAGAGATGGACTCTTAACCAACACCATAATGTACGATTTGCACTAAAGAGGCTGCGCAGGAGCTCATTTCACTTGGCTAAAGAAAATTCAAGCTTCTACATAATAGTTAAAGTTCATGTTTGCATGGAATTTATACTGCCTGGAATTCGATTAGGTCCGCGCGTATGCCGTTCTAAGGAGTATAAATTCCTTAACCTTACAGTATAGAAAAAGTCTAATGAAAACCCCATTTACCTCCAAAACATGTTCTATTAATATTTCATAAACACCTTCATTGCAACACAAGTCTAAATTGTCGCAAATGATGTCTTTAAATATTTTCTTCTTCTTCACACAGTGTACACCATGAATCTCTAGTATTTTAGTACTGAAGTCAAAACAAACTGCTTTTCGATACAAGTTAGTTTCTGTATTCAATTGGTCTATAACACTTGAAAATATGTCATCTAACTTCGTTTTCTGTAAGAAAAAAAAAAACTCAAGTTCAAACTCAAGTTCAAAGTTTAAAATAAGAAGATGATTTTGAAGCAGTGATGCAGCCAGTAGCAGTTTAGTTCCAGCTCAGATTTTATCCCACCAACTGCATCAGACTTAAAATAATCATCTCACCAGGCATTGTTACTCACAATGTCAATAGGAATCCAAGAATTTCTCTTATGATGTTAAAACTAATTTAATTGTTTAGCTTCTAGGAAGAAACATAAACAAATGCATGATATACAAACTATAAGCCCATTACTCTCCCCCTTACAACCTAATTTCCCTGGGCCTGTGTTTCAACTCCATTACAGTCAGTTAAAATTGAAAATACCCAAGCCTTTTGTCAATAATTTCTTAAATTTTAAACTTACCTTTACTTCAAGCGGTAGGTGTTTTAGGAATTCTGGAAAACATTGAAATAATGCTTTTGTAACTTCAATATCCTTCTCATAAATGTTATTCTTGAGGCTTCTGTATACAACTTCATAGTAATTACCTGTTGCAAAGCTATCGGCTTTCTGAATCAACATGAAAAGAAGAATAGGTAAACAAATACATATAATTGACATATTCAAGCAAGTAGTACAAAGTATCTAATAATAAGATGAAAATAAATTAATAGATGACAAATATTGATTGATAATTAATTCATTGATGATGATTGTTAAATTTAATTATAAGATTCACTTTCCTAACACAATTACTGTCTCTAAGATATATAGAAACTCTAAAGAAAAAAGTGTGGGTAATTAAGCACAAAACAACACATACCAAACCCTGCATTATCTGCATACAGCACTGCAACCCTTTGACTTTATTAGAAATAATGTAATCATCAATCAAGAGCAAAGCCACGGGTAATACCGCTACTGGGTTTAAAATAACATTATATTCCTGCAAATTGAAAATTTACAAATAAATATGAAGTGCATGTAATAACAAAGATGTTGGCTTACACATAGAGATGTATGGAATAAGGCATAACGGGAAGTACAAATACATTGAAGATCTAAGACCAGAAGAATGATGACACATTTATTTTTATATATTTTATTTTTCACACTAATTGACGGCACGGGGTGACTATAGCATCTATGCTCTCGTAATTTATTACTTTAAATAAGTACTCATGCACTCAAACTATTATGAATTAGGAAATTAAGTATATCACCTGAACATTCTTCATAAACAAACAGTAGACTTCAATAAGACCGGGATATTTCTTAAAATCATCTAATGTCATTTTCTGATGCAGTTCTTTAATGCATTTATCAAAAACTTCTTGTGCATTGAAAAAATCGTCTTTTAATAGTATTTCTTCAAACGTAATATTATATTTAGTTTTAAATGCCTGGTTTAATTTCGCTGGATAATCTTTTGCTCTGATGTTTTCTGAATTCCATGGACCTTCAGTTTTTAATTCCGTATATAAAATTAGTAGGGAATACAGCGTACTTGAACATATTTCTGGCTGCTGCCTGAAGTCTACATTTTCTACTAAATCGAACAATTTAGGAAAATACTGTTCTAACTTGTTACTTCTTATTTGATATTCAGAGTGGTTATCCTTTTCATGACTTGGTTTGAAAAGTCTACTTATTAAACAGTTGTTGATACATTCTTCAAATTTAACGAAGGTATCAATCATTTTTAGTTCCGATTTTGAATAACAGATATTGTATCACATAAGTATATTATTTGTTTATAATTAATAATAGCAAAGTAGCAACTGAAACAAGACCAATTAAGTATTATAGCTGTTGATCAATAATTGAATTTCATGGACAATAGATTGATCAAATGACTGAAAGTTGACATTATTTGACATTGACATCCTGCCATCGACTTTTATTCAACTCTATTATCTTCGGCTCAAAGTACTTAACAATTCCATGCTCCGCGTCTTAGAACGTAACCTCATTGGATTGAAATGTTTAGATACTTTTAGTTTGTTTTATTCTTTCTAGGAGTTCCATAGTAAATAATTGATTTCTTTGCCAACATGGGAAGGGTAATATTACTGTTTTGCATTCCAACAAAACAGGTATTATGTGTGAATAAAACACACAGCGTTGCTAGGTGAAGAAAGCTGTATGTAAATCCGCCTTTATACTGATGTCTATGGTTAAAACTTACCGATTTGTCCATGGTTTTATACCTGTCTCTCTTTCTCACCAGCGGGCGTCCTTTTCTAATGATGAAGGACGCTTGGCGCGAAGCTGTCAATCTCATAGGGTCTTCAACTCACCAGCTAGAGAATAGCTGCAACGCTGTGTGTTTTATTCACACATAATACCTGTTTTGTTGGAATGCAAAACAGTAATATTATGTGGTTTCTAAAACACACAGCGTTGCTAGGTGAAGACCTGTTTGATATCTGCTGGTGCTAAATACAAACGCTATGATGAATTAATTATACAATAAATTGTTCTAGAATATTAATCATTCTATTGTAATTAAAATGACATTTATCTATATCCAAATGACAAAAGGTAAAATAACATTCTTTAAAATTAACAAAGATATAAATAATCATAAATCAAGAAATAAACTGCTTATTTTCTCACATTAAAAACTATTTGAATTATTTAAATATCAATTGTGATGCAATAATAATCAACATTTGAGTTGTTATCTATCATCAACTCTGTTTACAGAGCAGCAGTAAAATTTTTGAAATGTCTTAATACTTATCCAGTTTCCTCTGTTAAGTATTTCTTGGATAGGCCTTCTCCAAGCAACTTCTAGAAGTTGACTGCTAACCTGATACTGCCCGTTCAGGCATCTATATTAGCATTTCTAAAAATACTGCAAATCAAAGTTTTAATTTCCCTGATAGAGAAATAAATAAACTTAACACAATCCTGTCTGCTCTTTCTAATTTTAGATTTTCCTCTTAAGTTATTGATGTGTATGAAAGGGCAGACACGATGCTATTGGTGTTTCCGCAACAACCAACCTGTAAGTGTATATTAGAAGGTGCCTTTGTACCAAATTTTGGGTACAGAGTAGTCTCATCTTCGGTAGAAATTAGACTCTCGGGGCTATTTTCTAATAATGTGACATTGTGAATTCTACAACCAGAGGTCAGCAAGAGTACCAAAAGCAGTTTGCCTAGTAATTTCAAACAATGTATCTGAATTTGAGGTCCTTAGCCAGTTAAATAAAATTAACTTGCTGGCCTTCTGGTGTTTTTGGTTTAATTTAATTGGTATCACACCAAAATACGTATCTTCTAATAGGGACACTATATGTTTTTAAAGTAGGTGTTCGCCAACTACTTTTAACAAGTTTTGGTTCTCTACAGACCAGTGAGCGACTTGATTGGTCCACCCCCCATTTTCCAGGGAAGAAGAGTCACTTGTCCACTTGTGCACGGCAATCGCCTGTTGCCCGATCTATAAGAACCTTCCGCAGGTTCTTTATCGGAAGTGGCCCTACTATGGCTCCCGCTTGCAGGTCGAGTAGCCAAAAAACATTTGGTCTCCTCCAGTGTTATTAGGATGTATATTCCTTTTGCACTGTTCAAATGAGCGAGTACTTTCCTTATTAAAACTGGGTGGCATTAAAAATGGCCAGCCCAGGTAATAAATAGTCCCATTCACGACTGAATGCGTCGCAGAAGACTACGGAGCAATCTCTGGAATCAAGATTACATACCGTAGTACGATAGCCCTTTCTCTTGACGAGAACAGGTCTACGTCTGGGATGCCCCCCATTCTATGAATATGGCCTTCGTGGCAAGCCTCCGCGGCCTGGGGCAGAAGATGAGATGACCGCTCTGGTACTCTCGGACGCCCCACACTATGAATATAGCCTCTGTGGCTTGGGGCAGAAGATGCCACTTTGGTACTCTGCGACCCCTTGATAGGCGATGCGCAATTTCGTTTAGACTCTCCGAGAGGTAAGTGGCTGAGAGAGTTAGATCTAACTGCTCTGCAAGTTTCAGGACCTTGGACTTTCCGACACCCCATACTATGAATATAGCCTTCGTGGCTTGGGGCAGAAGATGCCACTTTGGTACTCTGCGACCCCTTGATAGGCAATGCGCAATTTCGTTTAGACTCTCCGAGAGGTAAGTGGCTGAGAGAGTTAGATCTAACTGCTCTGCAAGTTTCAGGACCTTGGTCGTTAATCTCAGTAGTGCGAGAGAATGTGCCCCCCCTCGTTCTTGGGGTACGCGATCCAAGTCGTGTTGTCCGACTGAATATGCAGATGTGCGCCTTTAGAGTCATCCGCTGACTCTTGATGGCCGTAAATACGACATAAGTAGTTACATGTCTATTCTATAAAAAATCATGCATCCATGGTCAAGGCTTCTTGACTGTAGGTTTCAAGCTGCAATCGACAGCTTTTAACCACCATTTTAGGTCTTGCTGAATAGGCATAATTTTCTCTTAATCTGTTTGATTAAATGATTTTAGAGAGTTGGGTTCTGCAACAGGGCAGTAAGGTCTAACAACCCCACACACCCTAGCGTCAGAGTTTCTAAACCACCTCAAGGGCCTCTGACATGGTTACCAATAAAATAAATAAATTATCATTTATTTCTCTCATAAAGGTGGTACATTGTTACACTAATTAATTTATATAATTTTGCCTTATATTCGAAACCTTTGTGATATCTGGAGTTTGAGCTAGGTTCGGGACCTGTATGACAAATCTCCAGGCGCACACCCTATAAAACATAATCGCATTTTGCGGCAACTATACATGAATCATAGTTGCAATGTCAGTGATGTCTAAGATATACTTAGAAAGTACATATGACTTATAAAAAGGCACAAACCTTATAAACTTTGAGGTTCTCGCAGAGAACTGTTTGCATTGTTCAACATTCAGGAAATTATTATACTAAGTTTTGGGAGGAACTTTTACTCGGTTTAACTTAGTTTCCATACCAAGCCAAGATATTCTACCTCCTGAGAGAGCAATAATTTATGTACCAACCAAAGGTTTCCAACATTCTCTATGTTTCCGAAACTTGAGAAGCTAGTATAGCCCGATCCTGACTGACCAGGAAAAATCAACCAAATATACAATTATAGGGAAACCTTATGGTCTTAGGATCTCCGCGATCCAATTTGTAACTGAAACAAACATCCTTGGGGCCAATGTGACAGGCCATATGGCAAGGCTGTCAACTGTAGCACTTTCGCTATAAATTATTAGTAGAAAATTCCTGTGTCTCTGCAATTGGTAAATAAAAATAGGCCTGATGAATGTCTATTTTCACTAACCAATCGTTTGTCTGTAGGAAGTTGGCTACATCATCATCTCTTTAGCCTTTTCCCAACTATACATATAGGTTGGCTTCCAAAAGAACGGAACTTGGCTACATCTGTTTGTCAAATTAAAAGGTAATGTTTCACCTCACCTCATATGAGTTCAGACCTCCGTGGTTGAAGATGGGACGTAGGCCTCTTTTTATTTTTTATTAGGATCATTCAAAATAAAAAGCCACAATTAACTTATATGTCTGTCAAATCCTTTGCTATCTTGGCCTCTCCTGAAGAGGAGGCTTCTTTAAGAATAGAATATGGCCACCCATTACATATTTATTGATATTATGATTGTCCGTTGACCAGTTGTTGCAATTAATTAACCTTCATATTGGCATTGTCTTTTAGACAAAATATGAGATGTATTTAAAGCTTTTTGTCCTTGATATAAACAGGAGTTTTAAGCTACATCTGGAATTAATACTAGTTAGGAAGCTATGATAGGTTGCAAAGCCTCTGGACTAAAAGATATATGTGGCTAGAAGAAACATCATTCTATCATACTACGACTACGAGGGCACGTAGAGCGTCATACTCTAAGCTAGACTTCCGCGTTGGACACATGTTGCTGACACAACTGTAACAGACCATGCACTGCGCTGACACACTTACCATCGACTTATTTTTAATTCATAAGCACATTAGTGCAAATGTCTAATATAAATAACAGCGACTCAAATGTGTTTTTGCAACCTACTTTAATTCTGCTGACGCAAATTCTTTCCGGCAATAATTATATGTTTAGTTGTAAGTTAGTAGAGATTAAGTTAAATTAATAAAATTGCCATTATGTAATAGATAGATATTAAACAAAAACCTACTGTCCTATATTTAGCTTTTGGAGCTCCTGCAGCCTGTGACACAGGATTATCCTAGTACAGGCATCTAACATTATTTTACCTACAATGTTAATTTTAGATTTATTATGTATTTTACCTTTTGAATTTCTGAATAAAAAAAAAAAATGTATAAAAAAAAAAAAAATACTTTTAAATTTCTATTAATAAACTCTTTAAAGTATGATGCCATGTAATTCCACATACTTTCTGCATTGCAATCTATGAACTTTTATATATTGAGGAACTATATATACTATTTTTTTTTTTATATTCCTAATATTTTTTGATAAATAAAAGTTTAATATCTAATTAATAATAGATATCAACACAACAATTAATCATTAATAAATAAAGTGTTAAAATGGGTTTGTCAAGGCCCAGTCTGAAATAGGTGTCTTTGTCCCAATTTACTTTGAAAACCTTGTAGTAACAGTTCTATAGAAACGAAATTAATAATCCTTTCCCATCTTTGAAATTGCACAACTCTTCCTCCAGTTTCAAAACAGCAAAACAAGGCACTGGCAAAGCAGAATTGTTTGTAGTTATATCCTTCCAAGGGGATCATTTTTTTTTTTTTTTTTTTTAATACAGTGTTAATTCCTTGAATCATTGTTTCTCAGCTGGTGGAAGCAGTTGTTTTCATGAAACTCTGTACCTAGTAATAGTATGACGGGCTGGTTTCCACAACTCCACGTCTCAGTGCGTATATTGCGCACATACTCTGTACCTACTAAAACAAAAGAGTTTACAAGATTTCTCAAAAAAAAAAAATGAGGTGTGGATGGGGTCGGATTAGTTTCTGATTTGTTGGTAATAAGTAGTGGAAATGTTTATAAGCGGGTCCGGACCGGTATGAACTTGTTTGCACTTACGTGAAATTTTTCATCATCTGTTGGGCGGAGGTGCTGCTATGGCCTCGTCATCCGCCGAGGATGAAGAAGATGATGACGATGAATCATTAGGCCTTCTATTACCTGTTCGAATCTGCATTCGAAACTTACCCCAACAATTTCGTCCGGATTCATATTGGAATAGTAATTCACAACAAATAAACCCGACGCGTAAACTTAATTGACGCTGTGTGTTAATTTAATACGACAAATAATAGTATTAGCACATTTTTTTTTTACTTTGAAAATTTTTCGTGTTTTTCCCGGCAAAATTTACAAACGCTATGAGATTGACAGCTTCGCGCCAAGCGTCCTTCATCATTAGAAAAGGACGCCCGCTGGTGAGAAAGAGAGACAGGTATAAAACCATGGACAAATCGGTAAGTTTTAACCATAGACATCAGTATAAAGGCGGATTTACATACAGCTTTATTCACCTAGCAACGCTGTGTGTTTTAGAAACCACATAATAGGTTTTACACAGATAATGTTCTTCACGCTCTGCCGTCACATAGAGTTTTCAATATTATCTCGATTCAAAGTTATAAACTGTGTATCATAGGTGAGGGCACATCGAAGGATATTGTTTTATTTTTCGTGGCTGGTAAAAAGAGAAAAGGAGAAGAAGAGCTCGAGCTATTAATGCAAGATACGTTTTTGAAATAATTTCTACTTCAGAATGAGATCTTAAATATTTTGTGTGATTTAAAAGATAAATTAATTTATTATTATTCATTAAAACTACTAATAAAAACAATAAACAGTATCAAGATTGGTCAATCCTTTTTGCCCAGTATTGTACTATACAAATTTTGATTTGCCTATTTGAGGGCAATCAAAGACAAAAGTTGTTGCTGAGCTAACCGGACACCACATGGGCAACATTGTGAAATCGTTCAATAATCACAGACAGTTGTCAAAACGAAAGAATCTGTCAATAAAAGAAAATTTTATGTTTGTTGCTTCGAAGATTATATAATTTTCAAAGTAAATATACTAATAACTTTAATGTCAAATTAACCGAAGAAATGTTAAAGTAAGTAGTCATTTACTACTTTTATTTACGATGTTATATCGTAACAAAGTAAGTAAGTAATTACTTCTGGCATAAAATAATGACCATCATTATTTTTTTAGGTTCGGAATAAAATCAGCTGTTCTGGGCTCGGCGGTATATTACACAATTGATAAGGGAGTTTGGAAAGACAGTGCCACTACAGCTGCTTTGTATGAAGACCTCGAAAAAGGAGTTTCACCTTATGTTGGGGAACTTAAAAAACAGATTCCATACGAGGTACTTACCTAACCTTAAATATTTATTTACTGCTGCACTCTTTTTAACTCTTAAGAATATTTTAATATCTCATTTATTTGTTTGTAGCTGCCACCACTTCCATCAAATGATAGAATTTCGTACCTGTTCAAATACTATTGGAATAGTGGAGTGAAGACTACATTCAGCTTCTTGGTTGGACTGCCTTCATACACCAGTAGAGCTGCGAGCGCGGCTTACGAATATATTAACACGGCTCTGGAAGCTGGTGAACAATCTGCAGTTGCTGCGACAGCCAAACAAGAAGAAAGCAAATGAAGTTATGTGGGAAAAGTTGTATTTATTCAAAATGTGATTATTGTATATGTGAAATAAAACCTAAACAAGGTTGATTATTGAGTTTTCCTTAAAATAAGTGCAAAGTTTTCTATATTTTTATAATGTATACCTTCCATCACAGATGGACAGCACAACTGCTGTAACCCTTCCAACTCATGCACTGTTACAAATGCAGATAAAACTGCATTTAACTTTTCCACTAACAGCACAAGCTGTGTGCAGGTGTATACACCTATGGCTTTTCAGCTTGATAATGGAAATGCTAAAATGTCACTGTACTGCACTTATTTTCACACCGGTGAGGCATGGAGTGGGTTCTGTAGGTTGGAATTAAAATTTGTGTAAGTAATAAATACTCTATTCACGCAGCATAATAATGGAATGTTGTACTAACATCCAAAGAGTACATTGTATATAGTGCTAACTAACATCATCATCTTCCTGCCCTTAACCCATGTTACATGGGGTTGGCACAGCACATTTTCTTCTTCCATGCCACCTGTCAACCCTCATGCTATCACTGATTCCCTTCTCTTTCATATCAATCTTCACACAATCCATCCAACTAACAGTTATTTTGATTAGTCTTGCCAATCATGAGAAAGAAAATGTTGATGCATGTGGAGAGAATTAAGAAAATTGTCCATGGAGTTTCTTGCTCATTCTTCTCCATAGAGACCTACGTTTTGGAACAAGCAACTAGCTTCAATATTAAACTGTAACTTCTTGACAATTCAAAAGTGCCTGTAAATGGTCTAATTGAAATAAATGCTTTGATTTTGATTTTGAAATTTGTTCATACAGTATTGAAATATTGCTGAGTAAAACTAAAAGAGTATTTATTTGTAAAATGGATACACAAATCTCGCCCGACCCGGAGTGCCATTGCTGGTCGGCGCGGTATATGTCTCGGTGTGAAAGGGTCAGCGTGATTTCAATTATCGCCTATCCAATCTACGGTCCGCACAAGCCGAAATTAGTCAATGGAAAGATCTGCAGGCGTGTATTTAATCAACCGTGTTAAGTTACGTCTTTAGTTACTGCTCCGCTCCCGACGATGTGATGTGACGTTATATAGCCGTGATGTTATATAGCCCTCCGCGATAAAAGGACTCTCCAATACAAACATATATTTTCAATTCGAACCAGTAGTTCCTGAGATTAGCGCGTACAACCAAACAAACGAACTCTTCAGCTTTCTAAATATAATATACAAGTATAGATAGATGGGGTTGTGTAAATAAAAACAAAACTATACAAAAACAGCCCACAACTGTGGCACAGTTTGATTTATTCCTTCTTTGCAGTGTCACATATTTTACAACTTTACCTAATAATAGAGTCTGATCCATAAACATGTAAACATTTCCAAGCTTCAACAAATATTGCGGTTGACACAACACAGATGTGCTCCCATAAAACATGAAGACTCATCTCAATTTTAATATAAAACCATTAAACTAATTCTCTTTCTATAACATTAACTAGGTATTTTTAAATGAAAGAAAGCTTGGTTGTGTTAATACACTTATGTAACTGACTTCAACATGAACATAACGAAATAATGAAGTGTAATTGGGAACAAGCTCTGCAATATAATCTCTGTAAAAATTATTATCTCTAACAATCTTGCTTAACTGTTGTAAAAATATATACTCGCACCAATGTCACAAAATGATACAATATGGTATCAATCTAATATTTTTTAAAGGAATTAAAATTTTGTGCACATTACAAGGACTAAAAATAAACATTTTTAAAAGGAATGGTAGTGATAAATTGATCAAATTATTAACTGCAATATCATCACTTTAGTGGGAAAAAGTCATTTTATGTACAAGTATTAAATCATTCCAATGATGTAGAAGGCAATGAGCAATTACGTATTGAAAGCAACAGAAAATATTAGTTTTTACTTAATAAAGTAGAATAGCACACAAGTTTGTATTGCTTTTGCCACAAAAAGGTAGCTTGTAGGTATAATCAACCTCTTATTGCTTTGTGGTTTACCACCCTAAGATCGAATGTCACTGGCACGTCATAAAATGTCAAGGTCTAGTTTTGCTGTGACAATTTTAACCCTTTCAACCCTAATGAAGTTCCAATTTACTGAAAGTTCTTGTCTAAAGTGGTAAAGCAATTATAAAGTTGAAAATACCTTTACATTAAAGGTGGACTCTACAGTTAATTCTGATTTAACACAAGCCCATAACGGTTCACAGATTTACAATGTTAAAAATTTGATATCACTTAACATTTTCTAGATGTCGGTTTTAATGGCTTGAATTATAGATATCCTTAGGGTAGGTTGAGGGAAGCTGTAGAATTCATTTTGTTTATGTCCTGGGCAACCTGTTGCCCGTTGCTAGGCAACAATTTCGACTTCCATTGGTTCTTCAGCACCAGCTTTCTTTTTCTTCTTCTTGTTAGATTTCGCGGATGAGTTGAGGAGTGCCTGAAAGAAGAAGTGATATTTTAGACCCATGATCTGAACTTCTGATTTTAGCTTAATTGTTTTATTTATAAACATTTTTCCTTTTTTTAAGACTGGTAATGTAGTAATGAATCAAACTGAAATGCGAATGATACGCAAATCGGCTCAAAAGCGTTACATATCATTTACCCTGTGCTTGTTCAAATCACACCACGTGAAAGCATGCTTTGAAAGATAACAGGGGAAAGTTTAAAACTGATTGTATCGTAAAATACTATATACGTATGGTACTGCCCCGTTGGTCTCGTGGTCGCAAGTGCGACTGCTGTGCAAGGGGTCCCGGGTTCGATTCCCAGGTCGAGCAAAAAGTGTTATTGGGTTTTTCTATGAAATTCTCAGTAGCAGCTCGGAGTTTGGATTTGTGCCCGGTTAATGGCAATACGCTCGCCCCCTAATACATGGGACCTAAATATACCGGCGAACTGTGGGTGTACATTGGTACACCTCTGCCTAACCCTTCGGGGAATACAGGCGTGATGGTATATTTATATATATTATTTTTTGTATCGTAAAATAATAAACGATTGATGTGTGAACTTTGATGTGTCATCAAAGTATTTATGTAGACACAATAAACTAATTAAAATGTTTAAACAATACATAATTATCATATTAATACTTACGTTGAGTTCAAGGTCCTTGATACTGCGTTCACTCTTGCACGTACTTTTTTCGAAGGGCAATCCCGTGATACGATGCGTGCCGCTCGGTAACAGCAAGGCAGTGAACTTGAACTGCGCAACAAGCTCTCCAGGACGCTCATACAGAACCTTTAACAATAAATAATATTATACTTATATACCATAAGCGATCCATCTAATATAGTAATGTTATGACTTAAAACATAACTACATGTATAAAATTTACTTGTTGGTACAGAAAATACGTTTTTATTGTGGTGTACAATAAAAAGTATTTTATCTGCAACAAATTAATTAGAATAATTTACTATATGTGTATTCAGATAATTCATAAAGCTTAGTTATACAACCATATTATAATGACAATACCACTGCATGTATTTATATAAAAAAGTTATTCATACCTGGAAAGGCTCAATGAGTTTGTGGTTCACACACTCAACAACACCTAATCTCGCACTGGTCTCCTTATCGAAGCTACGAAGGTTAAAGGGCATTGAACCGTGTTTATTGCGGACCTGTCAAATAAATAAACATGCAATCAGTGTTGATAAAAATTAAAACAAGTTGTTGTAAAACATCAAGCATTCTATAATCACACTGTGGTCGTAAAAATGAATTTGTAAACAAATAACATCATTAG
Organism: Caradrina clavipalpis; assembly: GCA_932526535.1. NCBI lineage: Eukaryota > Metazoa > Arthropoda > Insecta > Lepidoptera > Noctuidae > Caradrina > Caradrina clavipalpis. The sequence continues at coordinate 4,291,213 of OW052096.1, forward strand.
CAAAATTATCATTGTAATTTTCCTGCTCTTACCTCACTATAGAACATTCTTGAAGCTTTCAGTTTCAATTGATACACCTCATCAGTTTTCTTGTATATTGTACACCTGGTATCCATTTCTCGACCCTGGAAAACAAAAATATGCAAATTTTATAAAGTAATCAATGAATATTTTGATAGACAAAGAAGTTCTTAGTTGTTTTAACCCTTTCTGTGCCCAGCATCAGGCAGCACCAGCCGGGTGCTGGGCACTGACAGGGTTAATGTCAGTGAGATAAAACAAAAATGCTATTTAAAGCATTTCAGTTAGAATTTCACTTGTTTCTTTTCCCTGAGTACTGCCAAAAAATGTATGGTACAATGTCTGGAAAGAATTCAGGGCCTTTTTTGTAAAAAGCTAGATTATTCATATTAATCCAATAGCAAAAGTTATCACAAACATATTATGTATTAATACTCTAATATTAAGCGGATACTAACAACTCCTTCTCCAGTGGATACTAGCACATCCATTGCATACACTTCATAAGTCTCCAAAGTGGCCTTCTCATGTTCTTTACGCTGTGCCTCAGATGGGTTCTGGATGATGCTCTTCTCCCCATCAATTCGGAACTGCTTTAGTTGGTGTGAGAGCATGCCTTCCACAGGCTTGCAGCCATACTCTGCAGTAATCTTCTGCACTGCATCAGTTATTGCATAGTTCTAGAAAATAAAACAAAAATTATTTACTATATTGGTGATGAAGTATGTCCAACAAGTGTTATGAAAGAGCTGGCATGTTTTCAAATTAAATTTATTTATACTGAAGACAGGAAATCTTTCTAATAGAAAACAGTAGCAAATCTATGCAAAATAACAAAACAATAATAAGGGGAAAAAAACAATAAAAAATAAGACATACACTGAACAAAAATTCTCTTTGTCTTATTCCAAAGACAAAGATAAAAACATTTAATAAGTATACCTCATTACCGGGCCGCAACAACCTCAAGGCGGCTTCACTAGCATAGTGGGCAGCAAGGACAACATCAGCAGCTCGTCCTGTCGCCTCCACACCACCAACAACAACAGTGTGGGCAACCACTGCAATGAATCCATCTATGTGTGCACCTAGATCTCTGAAAATAAAAAGTAAATTAAGTACCTATACAATAGATGTGTAATGTATGCAAACTAACCTCCAAATGTATTTTTACAAGTTACAAAATTCTTCTTGTGAAATTCACAAAAATAAAGTGGATAAAAACAAAACTGTATCATTGTTAGGTGACCTAATTGTGACAACAGCAATTGAGGTTATAAAAGCATAGGTGAAAAGTTATGTATTAACTACTAAATTAAATTAGTTTTTAACTAGCTTGACTGCTGTAACTACATTTTACAATTTTAACTGACTCGAAAGCAGAATTCTTATTAAGAATACTGATAGTGAAACAAAGAAAAAGAGTGCACTGAAACGAGTTCCGAACAAAGTTCACTATTTTACATACTTGACATTACTTACATCTTGGCCAGGTCACCCTCCTTGAGGATATAGTCGTTTTCGCTAGGAATAGGCGAAAAGTGACATATACAATTGTTCACCGAAACGCATGTTGAGAATGCAATACCCTTCTTGGAATCTTTCTCTTTTTTGAAAACCTTTGAAGTCTCGTCTAGAATTTGCTTGTCGCCAAACTCACAAAGTTCTCTGGCGGATGCTTCAGGCACACATTTAGCAATTAGCTGTTCCAGGACACCTGTAAATGATATTTGGGTTGGATTTAAAATGCATGTGTAAGAGAATAACTTGGCACGGATAGCGGCACCACATTGTCCGCATGGCGATGACACGCGTCCATCGGTCCAACCTACGTCGCGTAGGTTTGGTCCTAAAGTCTAACACTGACGTGTTCATTATGATAAACTTTAAACAATTTCACATGCACTTACGATTAACAATTTGTCCAGCTAGTTTGTACTTGGTCACAACCAAGTCTTCCGCAATAGTTTTCTCTACTTCTTTATCGTCAGCCATTTCTCAAAACTGTGGATTTGTGGTTGTCGGATATTAGCATTGAATTTTGATTGGGCGCTTTAGGTTATGGTCACGTGACAGCGGTAACGAATAGCAAAGATGGCGGGTAAATCAGAATGCTATTTTCATAGCGCCTGAAAAAGTTTATGCCTCCGCGAATTATTATGATTTTTAAATAAAATTAATTTTCATTTTTTAAATGGTAAATCTATTCAATTTATGCTAAGATTTAAAAACACTAAGATAAATTACAAAACTAATTCTTTCCAGTTCCCGAATAAAGCTATTTTTAGCATCACGGCCACGTCACGCCAAGTCGAACCGCGCACGGCGCCAGTGGCACGAGTCCAGGAGTCCGGTCTTGTGGTGTGCTTAAACTTAAGGCTTACATAAATACATAAATATTATGATAAATGTGATGTGTTAAAGCCTTAGGTTTATGCAGACAGCTTACAATTATAGTCGAGGTATCTATAAAGTCTATATACATGCAAAGCAAAGCTTCTTAGTGCAGTGCAAAGAGCTGAGTCGGCACTATCACTACTAGTGATAGTTCCGACTCAGCTCTTTGCAACATAGTGATTCACTAGATGTTGGACCATGGAAATAGTATGTACTTTACTTATTGCACAACGTTAGGCGTTATTTCAAGCGTGGCGTTTAAGAAGGTATAGGTGCATATGTCAAGTCATATTCGTTCTGTCATTCACAGAGAACTTGAAGTTGACAGGTTGACAGCATTGAATTGAAAACATTTTTGTAAATAATTAGATGAAAATTTATTTTTAATTTAATAAAATGGAAACTTCAAAAGAACTTATGTCCTTACTAAATGATAAAGTAGCTTTTGGAGAAAATCTTATTATTCAATTGGAAGCATTAAATGAAATAGATGGAGTTATGAAATTACAGAGGAAAATTAGGCAAGAAATAGAATTCTTGCGAAAGGTAATGCTAGTGATAGTGTGTCTTGCTTTAGAATACAATTTAGCATAATAAGCATGTTTGTTTTAGCTACAAAAGTCCAAGAAAGTTAAAATCGAACAGCTATCATGTTCAAATCTCCGGCACCTTGGCGCGATGGTCGACTCTGCTCTGAGACCGGGCGTTATTGCCGTGTGTAAAATCTTTCACATTAGCGACACCTCAAAATTAGTTATTGACATAATTAGCGAAGAAGGCAGGGTGTGGACTAAAGGTGAGAAAATATTCAACCAACCAATAAAAATAAAATTCTGAAGAATCAAACTGTGTTTCTTGAATTTTATTATTATACTCTTCACTTATGTTCTTAAATGAGTTCAGTCCTACATTTAACTTATATGTATTATGTTCCAGTTATTGCTAGGAATCCAAAGTCTCTATCAGCGTTAAGTGCAGGCAAAGCATCGTATGGAGCTAGGTCAATATTGGACCAAGCAGAGGACTATCTGGAGTGTGCCAAGCTATACCCATGCATGTATCAACCTCCCAAAGTATGTTCAATTTTATAAATAAATACATACCTACCTTATTTCATCATAATTATTTCAATATTAAGTGAATTCCATTCAAAATTGAGTATGTTGTGAATTTGATTAATTGTGTAAGCCAGGCATTCTGTGTGTTCTGTGGTGTGTGTCTGGTGTGTGTGTTTCTGTGTGTGTGTGTGTAGCTTAGTACTGATTGCACTTTCTTTTTATTAGCTTAGTTTGGTTGTGGTGTCACTGCGACTATAGTTATTCTATTGTGATTGTATGCATACAAAACGCGGGTGTTCAGAAAACCAAACTGTATTGATTTGGCCATACTTATTTAAGTATTATAATCGCAGACGATCGGATAAGCGGTTGTTCAGTTTATCGGCATTCAGCTAATCGGCTCTCCACTGAAATTGATTAGTGATTCTAATGCTTATTAAATATTATATTGTGGATTTCAGGTAATTTTTGAATTTATGAGTGGCATAGAGGAGAACTTGGCTAATAAATTGAAAGCTGTTGGTGTGATAGTGAAAGGAGAGATATTGCCGAACTCTAACCTGTGTGAGGATAGTAATGACTCTTGGGACGAGGAGTCCAGTGATGATGAGTGCCTTCAAGCCAGGTAATAATGTAGTTTAAATTAATTAAACATCAGATTTTCATAACCAAAATTCAGAAATATTAATCTACTGATGAATATGATATTCCTTTGGTCTATTACACTACAACTACATGCTCCCTTATGTACGATTTCCATTATGGAATTTATACAACTTGGATCACCATACACATATCTTACTAAGTTCCAGGCAGTATAATCTCCTATTCATTTATTTGCATACAGTAAGCAAATGAATTTAGCCTAACAAAAGTTGCACACCGACTAATTTGGCCAGTCTATATCCTTGAATATAATATATTTGGAAGTCCATATCTAAATCATATAATCTCATTGATGAAATGTTTCACAATCCAAAAGCCCTTATCAGATTTCAGGCAATACTACCAAAAACCACCTTCTCAATGGAAACAATCCGTAAATTAACTTGTCCATTCACTTTCAGCCAAGAAACAGCACTGAAAGAAATGTCAGAGTGCATTGATGACCATCCAGAAATTAATACACTAAACTTAGATGTAACAGCAATGATGGCGTATGTTAGCAACATGACAAATGGACACTGCAATTATGTGTTCAAACAAGAAGTTCTTACTCAGCAATCTGCATGGGAAACTGAGAGACCAGTGAAACCCGTTTTGGAAAGATTATTTAAAGGTAATGTTAACAAAGACATAATTATTATTCTCATTTATTCATTAACAATATATGCAATATCCTATCCTACATATTATTTTGACGGAGGGCCCACTACTCTTTGGTTTTTCCAAAACAAACATGCAGGATGCCTATCAATTGATAATATGTTTAATTTCAGTAGAAATAGAGTCGAATATTCGTAATGTCTGACCACAACATAGCAGATGGCATTAACATGGTCACTTTGTCATATATTATTTGGGGTTACACCACAGAATACTCGCTTAAAATTATCAATCTAATCTGGTGCTACTGTCCCAATTTTAAATGTTACTCATGAATAGTTTTTCTTTTCAGATAAGACATTAGTATGCTGCAGAACTGCTTGGGATGACTTTGAAAAGATTGTAAATAACTTAGGTGGGGAAATGGAGATTAAAAGAACCGAGGAACTGAAGAACATGGTCAGAGTGTATCCTGATGACTTTGGTGGTAAGAATAAACTATAGATATTATATATTAAAATAAGCTGAAGGGCACAAAACAAAGAGGTTTGGCCCCGTTCCCACTATGCCGGACCGGCAGATTTGCCGAAAACCGGATGCCGGACAGAGTGTTCACATTACACCGGACACCGGAAGAAATTCACAGTTGAATTTGGATGCTAACTGCTGCTAACTTTAAGTTTTTGTCTTTATAGACGTCTTCGGTCTTATCCCACAGAACAGGTATCTCTTGGACAAGCGTAATTAAAATTTCTGCTTGAATATCCATGCTAAACGTCTACTTTTACCAGAAAATGCTAGCCGAATGACGTGTGTGGAACACGGGCGGGGCGAGGGGAGCACGAGCGGGGAGAGCGGGGGACAGATACCGGACAAACTCGTTCACATTACTCCGGGTCCGGTCGTTTTACCGGAAATTCCTAGTGACAAAACGCTCGGTAAAAATGCCGGGCTCGGCAAAAATGCCGGATCCGGGATAATGTGAACAGCTTCATATAAATTGTACAGCCACTAGCCCTTCCGGCAGATTTACCGGCGCGGCAAATCTACCGGTCCGGCATAGTGGGAACGGGGCCTTTCAAATGGCCTCATGTCAGAAACAAATAAAATATGTATGGCAGTCTTTTACGGAATGGCAGAGTGACGACTGTGAGTGAGGGAGCAGTAAATCTTCTAGTTCACATTTGACTGGAATACTTATATTCACTTGTTTGTGTTAGATGCAGTGAGCCAGCCAGCACTCTTACGCGTATTATAGTACTGGTCCTGATCCGGTTTGCTCTATGGAGAGAGCTCTGTTATTTAATTATTTTCTTGTACACAAATACTTTTATTTTTTTCAGGCGAAGATGATTTTCCAAGGAAGAATTTAAAAGTAAGAGGCCATGTTAGGTTAAGATCCAAAATTATTTTTAATTTTGGGCATAGGATCAAGGCTCTGACTGTTTCAGCTAATGAAGGGTTTGTCAGGGCTGCAATGCAACAGGTATGTATTAAAAAGAATTAATTGTATTATGAAGCTATGTAGTAAGTACATTATTTAAAACATATGTTTTTTTTTTTTGTTTCCAGGGCATAACTTATGCGTCGTTTATTCATGAATCAAGAGCCTTAACAGAAGGTAAAGAGCCGACAGCAACAAAAATCTCATTATGATATATCTTAATTTTTAGCAATTACTTTTCCAATTTTCAATCAAAAGTGAACAAAATTGTTCTTGAATAAAGAATAATGTTTTTTGTTCTTTAGGATTATATAATAGTCTTTCAGGAAAACTTCTGCCATTTTGCATGTTTTAATAAATTAGGATCAGCTCAGACAAACCAGCAATATGCTCGAGATTTTTGATTGATTAATGTGATAAGGTTGAGCCACGGAAACGTGAAGGGTGGAAGGAGCGGAAGGAGGCCTTTACCCAGGATTGGGACAGAAGGGCTAACAACATAAAATGATTATTAATAATATCTAATAGAAATAGATTTGAACAAATCTTGCATATAATTTTGAACTGTATTCCTATTATGTTTTAGTTAATTATTCAATGAACACTTTTCGGCCGTATTGATACGCTTTTTGCGCTGACCCTTAGCAGCAAATGAAAAGTGTATTATACGTTACGTGTAGTAAAACCGCGACACAATTAAAATTCTCTCTGATCTCATTCTGTGCAATTACATACAATTTTAAAACAACTTTTAAAACAAGTAGCTACAAAAAGCTTATCATAGACAAAATAGACTAACATGTTACCTTTGGACACATTTATTAAATTAGTTTTATTGGTTGTTAAATACTTATTTACTATTATTTCTTGTAATTTACTAGTTTAATCTCTAAAATAGAATTTGTTGAATTGTAATATAGCTTTGTATTATTATACCTACGTAATTATGATGCCTCGTGGCATATTCTGTGATCACAAATAAATAGTATTTAATAATGCAAATGTGAGTATTTTTTACAATAAAAAGGAAACGGGTTCATTGGACTGGTTTGATCACAACAGCGAAGGTCAAGGAAGAATAAAGCTTGAAACATAAAATGAGAAATGCTGAGGAAGGTGGTGCTGCGTCTAAAATTCATTATTTTGATATACTAAATTAAAAGAGCGTGATATTTAAACAATCTTACTTATTTTAAAGTTTCAACGTTAGAATAAACAAAAGGAGTATAAATAATGAAAATATGGAGAATTGTGGTGCTTTATCTTTCTACTTTTAGTATCCCATGATAAAAGACTAACACTTTAGGAGGTTTTTCCATACGTGACACTTTTTAATAACACGTTAGCGTCTTAAAGTTTTCAATCTATTGCCGAATGATACTGAGACGTTTGCAATGAAATATTAATTCTTTTTAGAATGAATCGCCTATCAATATTTTGGGATAGTCGAGTTCATCTAGTCAAACACTTAATAAAAAGTTCGGAAATTAATATGTCAATGTCAAATTGACGGTACGGAAATAGACTTTGATATTGCCTGACACAGTGAGTGACAGTGACAGAGACTGTTGCTTTTGAATGTTGTGAAAATGAATTTATGTTATTCTAACAAAGTTTTAGCATGGTTTTAGCTTTTAAAATACTACATTGACTACTATGGATACAGAAGAAATTGATACTCAATTTCTAGCAGAAAATATTGGTTTCTTAGACAACTGTTTCGATAATTCATTTATATTACAAAGTTCTTTGCAAGTTGTAAAAGAACATGCCTCAGAGCAGAATGATGCAGAATATAAAAGAAGTGCAAAAGTGTGTAAGAAACTTAACAATTATTCCCAAAGCACCACCATAGTATTAGAAGACTTAACCCAAAACAATCTGGCAAGATCTCAAATAGAAAAGAGTAATAACAAAAAGTTAAGTGACTGGGGTTTACCAGTTGAAATTGCAAAGAAATACGAAGAACGCGGTATTACAGAAATGTTTGAGTGGCAGGTTACTTGTTTAGGTAACTCAAAGGTTCTTTTCGATGGCTGTAATTTAGTCTACTCAGCCCCTACGTCTGCTGGAAAAACCCTTGTTGCAGAGATACTAACAATAAAAACTATTTTGGAACGCCAGAAAAAGGTGATAATTATCCTGCCATTTGTTTCAATAGTTAGAGAGAAAATGTTTTATCTTCAGGACATTCTGTCCAGCTCGGGCATTCGAGTGGAGGGGTTCATGGGATCCCAGTCACCTCCTGGGGGTTTACAATCAGTTCATGTTGCCATATGTACTATTGAGAAAGCAAACAGTTTAGTAAACAAACTGTTAGATGAAGGTAACATAACAGAGTTGGGAGCCATCATTGTTGATGAATTACATCTGCTGGGTGATCCCAGTCGGGGATATATCCTCGAACTGCTTTTAACCAAAATTAAATATGTTTCATCCAATTTAAATGAGGCACAAATACAAATAGTGGGTATGTCAGCTACATTACCCAATTTAGAGAGTTTAGCTAACTGGTTGGATGCTGAGTTATATATCACACAGTTTAGGCCAATCCCTCTTGATGAATTCTGTTTAGTGGGAAATAAATATTATGATAAACAAGGAGCATATGTTAATACTATAGACTTAAGTTTAACTACTGAAGGAGATAATGTTCTGAAAATATGTTTGGAGACTATTAAAGATGGATGCTCTATCCTCATTTTTTGTATGACTAAGAATTGGTGTGAAAGTTTAGCACAGTCTGTAGCATCATCATTTTATAAATTGGGATGTGAGGCCAGTGAAGCCGGCTCTGTTTTAAGAAGTCAGTTAAAGTCTGACAATATTCTAGAAATTCTTGAACAATTGAAGAATTGTCCAGTTGGTTTAGACCAAGTTTTAAAGAAAACAATATCATTTGGTGTTGCTTACCATCATGCTGGCCTGACATTTGATGAGAGAGACATAGTTGAAGGTGGATTTAAATCTGGGGCAATCCGAGTCCTTGTAGCTACATCTACACTGAGTTCTGGGGTGAATTTACCTGCAAGAAAAGTCATCATTCGGTCACCTGTGTTTCTAAGAGAACCAATCAACATCTTGACATACAAACAAATGATTGGTAGAGCTGGAAGAATGGGCAGAGACACAAAGGGTGAGAGTGTCTTAATATGCACAGAGGCTGAAAAGAAAATCGGGTTTGATTTAATGATGGGCACCTTAGATCCTGTCAAGAGTTGTATTGAGAGTGAAGATAAATATATGAGGGCAGTGCTAGAAATGATAGCTAGTCAAGTGTTATCTACAAAGGAACAGTTAGATTTGTATTCCAAATGCACTTTGCTTTACAATCAACAGGAGAAATCAGCTACACAAAACTGTCTCTTAGAAAATACTTTAGAGGAATTAATAAACTTTGAGTTAGTAAGAATTCAAACTGAAGGAAATGAAGAGCATTTCATTGCTACTCCTTTAGGAAAAGCTTGTCTCTCATCATCAATGGCTCCAAATGATGGGTTGTCTTTATTTTGTGAGCTTCAGAAAGCTCGCCAGTGCCTCGTCTTGGAGACAGATTTGCATCTTATATATTTGGTTACACCCTACAGTGTGAGTAGTCAGTGGGGTAACATAGATTGGATACATATGCTGACTCTCTGGGAGTCCCTCACGAAGGCCATGAAAAGGGTCGGGGAACTGGTCGGTGTACAAGAGAGTTTTATAATAAGATGCTTGAGAGGAGGCAACAAGGGAAGCAACATACAAAATAAAGTGAATATACACAAAAGGTAAGATATAACTTCAATTTGTACAGATGATTATGTGATTACTTAAAGATGGTATGTGGTGTGGTAATTTATTTGGGTATTTTCTATTCAAGGTTTTATACTGCCTTGGCTTTACAGGACCTAGTAAATGAGGTTCCCTTAGCAGAGGTAGCAATGAAATTTCAGTGCGCTCGAGGTTTCCTGCAGAGTCTGCAACAAGGAGCAGCTACTTTCGCGGGTAAGTGCATTTTTTTTTCAGTACCTAATCGCATAATTGTATTCGCTGATATTGTAATACTATCATTTATTTTAGGGATGGTAACAGCCTTTTGCCGTCAGTTAGGGTGGAAAAATATGGAAATGTTAATATCACAATTCCAAGACCGTTTACATTTTGGAATTCATTCTGAACTGCTAGAGCTAATGAAATTGCCGTCACTTAATGGCATGAGAGCCCGAACACTTTTTGATTCAGGATTCGAATCAATTTCCAGTATTGCATCAGCGGATGCAAATACTATAGAAAATATTCTACACAAATCAGTACCTTTTCAGAGTGAAAAGGAAAGAGAGGATGACGATAGTGATGATATAAGGAAACGTAATAAAATGAAAAGTATTTGGATAACCGGTTATTGTGGTATCACTACTAGAGAAGCTGCCGATAATCTTATCAAGGAAGCTAGGAAACATCTATCTCTTGAAATTGGCGTTTCAGAAATAAAGTGGGATTCTAAATCTGCAGCACCCTCCGACTCTCTAGAAAGTACAAAAAATCAGGATATAAATAATAGCTTGATTGAAATAATAACTCACAAGGATCAAGAAACAGAAAAGAACAATATTAGTCAATCTAACGACACTCAAACATCATTAACCAAAATTAATGCCACAAAGAAAATCTTAAACAGTTATCATCAAGTTGAAGAGCAAGATAATTCAGAAAAAAATAATAGCGCTAATGTTAGTAATAATTCACAAACGAAAAATAGTATGACTAGAGCTTTAAATTTGGACAAAAATGAATTCTCGAAAATAAATGTAAATATTTCAAAAGAAATTGTCAATGGCAGTGAAAATAGCAGTCCATGTCTATCAAATGATATTATTTGGGATTCTCTAAATTTCACTGAAGCTGGTTTAGATAATTTAACAAAGTTGCGCACATCTGATAAAATGTTTTCACCGAATATTAGTTTTGGTGAAATTGAGGAAAAGCCTGTTGTGTCTGAAAATATCAACAAGTCAGAGGTTTTGAGTTCATCAACACATAATAGTATGTCGACTAAAGATATTAGTTTATTTTCTTCAGATGGAGATAATTCTAGTTTATTTGAAGAGAGTTTGCCTATAGACTCAATACCCAGTAAATTGCTCGACAATGAACCAACCATATTGTTAAGACAAGAAACAGCTTCCGATTATGCTAATATTAACTCTAACACAATTTTAAATGCATTTAAATCCACATTAGTTGTGACTGAAGGTGATGACGATGATGAAAACGAAGATATAAAGCTGGTTTATGAAGACGATAACGTTATAGAAAGAGAAGTTGCCAAGTTTGAAAACAATCGAATTGCAGCTAGATATCTGGCTAAGAAGAATCTTGTTGCTTGTAAACGCAGAAAGAATTCTTACAAAGAAACGCAACCAGTCATTAAAAAGAAAAAAGAAGATTTTACAATACCAGACGACATTAAAATGAAATCTAAAGATAGAATATGTACTTCACCAAAGATAAATTGTCCTTTATCAAAACATTTCTCCATCGAATTTAATGAATACAAAGTGGATTGTTATGTTTTAAGAGGAAATGATATAATTGAGAATTTAGATGTAATTCAAAGTGTTGAAACTGCATCTCTTCATTTGCTATTGAAAAAAATGAATTTACCTAGTAATAATGAAATCATAGGAAGCAACATTATTGGTTTACAAAAGTCTGTCCCCAAAGTCGTAGAAGGAAATGTAGATTGCCCAATAAAAGGGATAGTAGTGTACTTAAATCAAAAGACAAGTATATTTTTAGACTTTACATCTTTAGATAACGTGCAAGTATTGAAGGATAGATTACGTAGGTGGTTTCAGAAAAACCCGTTGAACTTAAAAATGTTGTGCTCCAAAACGGTAAATGTTTACATAAAACGATGGCTTGGCGTAAATATAACGACAAACTGTATCGATATATCTTTAATTGAGTGGTTAATAGATAGCACCGAAAAAATACCAAACGTTGATTATCTAGTAAGTATCTGCACTTATTAAAATTTATTCTTAATGAAATATTGTTCTTTTTTTATTTTTCAAACTAAAATTTGTATTTTAGACTAAAAAGTATTGTGGCTTAGATTTCACAAAAATGTCATTCAAAGTCGGCAACCAGCAAAAAAAGTTCAAGAATTTAGATACTTCTGAAGGTCTGTGCTTGAAGGCTTGGTCAATTTGGATGATTGCTGAGAAGCAAGAAAAAACATTTCTAGCGTCTCTACAGTCTCCTCGAAGTGTCATAGGTGCGTACATAATGTATTTAACTATTCCCCTTTCTTCTATTTTCATTTACCTATTTATATTAATAAAAATCATCGCACATAACGTGGAATAGGGTTGTTTCAACTTTGAATCAAGACAGACAAAACGAGCATTAGATAAAATATTAGAAGCAAAGAATACAGAATGTAGTTCTTCGGTACACCTCCATCGCTCCTTAGGATACCACGAAATATAAACTCTCAACCACGAATTTATTAACGTCCATCAATATTGATCTTTTGTCAGATATCGAGAACCAAGTCTCGAAGATTCTAGCCAACTGCGAATATTACGGAATCACCGTAGACAAGGATCTCGCGTCACGTCTTTTGATTGATGTAAGAAATTCCCAAGAAAGTCTGCAAAAGAAGGCGTACAAACTTTGCGGATATCATTTCAACTTTAACTCTTCGAAAGATGTTGCCAAGGTACCTAACTAATAAGTTTTATAATACATACAATATGTGACAATTTTTGTTATAGTTTCGTTCGTATCAAATTGTAGTTCATATTATAGTTTATTTTAGGTTCATATTTAATCAGAATATTGTTGTGTTTTTGCCAGGTACTGGGGTTATACAACGGTCGTAAAGTGAGCACTAAGAAAAGTGTGTTAACTTCGCACAACAGTCCCCTGTCAAGTACAGTTATTTATTGGAGGAAGCTTAATTCTATATTGACGAAAACGTTGTACCCACTCACTGAGAAGGCTTGTATCTACAGCGAGGGAGACAGGTAATATACCTATTTATATAGTCTTTTCAATGAACTCTGCTAGTTTTATGTAGCTTTTGTCTACTGAAGACGGGCGTGAAATGATACATTTTCGCCAGTTTATAATATTACTAAGTTTTGCTTGCGACTTTGTCCGCTTAAATGCTGGATGCAAACGAAGATGCTGAATAAAAAGCAGCCTATGTCCTTTCTTTGGGTTCAAACTTACTCCGTACCTAATTCCATCAAATCTGTTTAGTGGGTTAACAGTAATAGAGTAACAGACAGATAGTCTGACAGTCTTACTTTCTCATTTACTACCTACAATAGAATAGTTTTAAAAAGGTTTGTTACGAAAATAGTCCTACGTGTATGACGCTGCGTTCCCACATGCAGAAACTCCTGCGAATAATGTGGCTGTCTGTTGCAAATAAACACTTGCAAGAAAATAAATATAATTTGAGACGCAGCCTTTATTTGGTACGCAGTTTTCACTTGCAGCTCAGTGTTCACTGGCTCAGTAATATTAATTTGCTACAAAATTTTCACTGGGTACCCTAGCTTTTGTTTTGTCATGTAGTTTTTACTACACAGTTATGTAGGTACTTGGAAGTTCAGTATCGGATACCCCTTTCCACAAATCTCGCAAAAGTACTGTCGCGTATGGAAATGTTGCCTATAGTAATTAATTGTTTAAGAGCCATGTAATAAATCTGACAATAAAAAAGGCGATAAACTACTCTACGGCAGCTTAAGACGCTGTAATCTGGAAAAGCAATGGCTTTCTGTCAACCTAGTAAATTATTTTGTAAGAGAAAGAGGTCGATACAAATCTGTTTTGCGTTAGAAATGTTTCATGCTCTATTAAGATTAATTAAACATGTAGGGTAGCGACAGGCGCGGCGCGGACCGACGAGCAATTTGAACCAATTGCCTTTTTACCTTCGACGTGTCAGATTTTATGTTATTAATCTTGTTCGTTTAAGCCTGAGACTAAATTTTCTTTTTGTTTGTTCTTTATTCTGATTGAAAACCTATTATTCGGCATAAGCTGTGTAACCATTACCAGGTTTAAATCTAATACTTTTATTGTACCCATTCTGAACCAAATGTTACTCATAATACCTTTACCTAACTTTGCATAATGCTATGTCTAGTATAGTTCTGCACCTCTTCACACTTCCCCTGTGTGCACTCTACACGTGTCTACATACAATTAAACATCTCTATTCCCAGATTAAAACTGGACTCGGACAGTCAAATGTAGTTAAATAAAGGAATAAAAAAAAAACCCAAATAAATTGGACTTATTTTGTAAATGGAATACGTACGCGTTGCAAATTACAACAAAAGTGCTTTATTATAAGCAGTTTACACGTACCCTCGGGGCGGTATAGAGAGGGCGGGGGGGGTCTGCCAGGAGCGAGGAGGATTAATTAAAGTGAGAGCTTGCCGCAAACCTTATATTTTTTATTCGCAGAATAAATCCGTCGTACACAATGTTCACTTGCACCGGCCGGATCAGTATGCATGAGCCGAACCTACAGAATGTGCCGCGAACGTTTTCCATCCCTTCAGAATACCTGCACAGTGTCGCAAATGATGACGTTGTGGAGTTCAACTGTAGGAACATATTCAAAGCCGCCCCCGGCTACGTCATTGTGTCGGCAGACTATTGTCAGCTGGAAATGAGGGTCCTGACGCACTTCAGCAAAGATCAGGTGTTGGTGGACATTATGAGATCTGATATGGATGTTTTTAAATCTATTGCGGCGTCTTGGAGCAATGTTCCTGAAGAGATGGTGAGATTCATTTATATTTTCTATGCTTTACTTGCCTGTCAAACTAACCCAATAGGTTTAATCGCATCGGCGACTGTGCTTAAATCCTACTTTATAACTACTTAAAACCGTTGCCTTTTCAAACCATATTTTTTATAGTGTGTATGTAAAAACTGTCAGTCATCAATTACATTTAACGAATAAAGATATAAAACTTTTGTAAAATCAACCCTAACAAATAAAACTTTCATCATAACAGCACTGACTAAAACACAGCCTCACAAATCTGCGCCCGACGCCGCTATATTTAGCGCTACCGTCTCTTGTTTGTTAGTCTTTGAAGCCGCGTAAAAGAGCACTTGACTGAACTCGACGTCTCTCATTATATTTAGCTTATAACTTTTTTACTCGCGGTATCGGAAGGATAAACATTGACAGACTTACTTATAAAAATAACGCTAAATAATACTTAGCTACCTATCAATTGATTAACTCTCAAATCCTTGACTAAAAATCAATTATTTATCACATAGCAACCACTTTCAATGGTGTCTCAGGTGAAAAATCTTACCTATAAACGTTAATCAGCGTTGAGATGTTGCGTAAGTGACAGAAAATTTAAACAGCGGCGACCCGTTGTTTAAGTATAGTTCGGAAGTAAGATGGCGGGCAGCAATCAGCTGTGACGATGACATTTTTGGTCTATGGATTCTATTGTAAATTTTGACAATTATGCTCAATTGTTCGTTCGATTTCGTTCTTTATTCGAATAATTTGGTCATTTGGTAATTTGCTCTATGCTGACCGTGGTGACCGTCTAAGCGTTGGCAGATTAAAATAGTGTTTCATCGTTCAGTCAGTCACATGAGAGGTAGCTAAGTATGAATTAGCGTTATTTTTATAAGTAAGGCCCTGAATAATTAACAGGTAGACGATGATCTCAGGCAGAAAGCCAAGCAGCTTTGTTACGGGATTATTTATGGAATGGGTAACAAAACACTTGGCCAGCTCCTTGAAATACCAGAGATGGAGGCGGCGGTGTTCATGGACTCGTTCTATAAAACCTATCCGGCCGTGCAAGTGTTCACTCGGTCGGTTATCGAAGAGTGCAGGGCGAAAGGATACGTCGAGACGCTCACTAAGCGAAGGAGATATTTGCCCGAGATTAAAAGCAATTCTGGAGCTAAGAAGAGTAAGTATAAAAATAATGAACTACTTTACAGTTAATTTTGTTAGGGACGATTTTTTTAGTTCTAGATAATGGGATAATATTTTTAGAGTATTTTTTCTACATCAAGAAAAGATAATAATATTGTGACTCGAGTCTGGCTATATTATGTAATTAAAAATAACTCCCTCTATGGCCTAGTCGTCCTAAGCACTACGACTACTACGCTAGAGGTCTTGGGTTCGATTCCCAGGTCGAGCAAAAAGTGTTATTGGGTTTTTCTATGAAATTCTTAGTAGCAGCTCGGAGTTTAGATTTGTGCCCGGTTAATGGCAATAGGCTTGCCCCTATTACATGAGACCTAAAAACATACCGGCGAACTGTGGGTGTACATTGGTAGCCTAACCCCTTCGGGGAATGCAGGCGCGATGGTATGTGTGTGTAATTAAAAATACCTCCTTAATCTTTGTACATCAGGTGCTGCCGAGCGTCAAGCAGTGAACACCACAATCCAGGGCTCGGCGGCAGACATAGCAAAGGCTGCCATGTGTTCCATAGACACCAGGACTGACGCCCTCGACCCGAAGCCTCGCCTCATACTGCAGATGCACGACGAACTTATATACGAAGTACCCTTACAGCACCAAAAGTACTTTACAGCCATCTTGAAACAAGTCATGGAAGAAACCGTCAAGCTCAGAGTGCCTCTACCCGTGAAAGTCAAGTCTGGCCTAACTTGGGGCAGTTTAAAGGAAATTAAGTTTTAATTAATCATGAACATTCTACTTTAGTCTTGATCCTTTGATCTTAGCCAAAAGGCCGAATAGTCTAGATCCTGTGATATTTTATTCCTCTCACGTGATATTTTATCGTCTTATTGTAATGTAATTTGATTTTATAGGCAATAAATTATAGAATGTAGTAAACTGCTTTTTACTACACCTAAACGGTTGCTAATAGAAACTTATGTACTTTAGTATCGGATAATCATGTAGGTGATATGGATTCTATAGCAGGCTCCTACGTACCTGGTTATAGCAAAATAAAAATATTGCGGTATTTAAAAATGAATTTTCCAACAGGCCTCACTTGAGTCCACTCTACATCAAAATGAAAAAAGCCTTTTATTAACAACGCAGGATTCGAGTAAATGAAAAAACATGAGTACCTGTCGTACCGATATAATATACCTAGTAGTACCGCGTACCTACCGCTTTTGTTCGTGCCCACACTATGTATAATTAAGTAAGAATAAAAGCGGGTGCATGTTAACAAAGTCGCAGTGAGGAACTTGCCAAATTCGTACAGTAGGACCACTTACCCACCATATGTTGTGTACTTTCTGCAAACATGTTACCAAATAATTTTCTTCTCACTGTTATCCAACAATTTACAAATGTAATTGATTCATCTACCTTAAAATGACAATGAATATGGAATTAAAATACACGACGTCGCGTCGTTTCAAAGTTTCAAATTATTTTACCGAGGTATTATGATTTTATGAATTCTAAAACTCCTTACTTCTACTTTATATTTAGTACCTACCTATACTTAATTGTTATTTAAGTACCTGAAGTGCCTAAGTGAGAATTCAATATTTTCACCGTACCTATTGGCGGCAGTATTTGAAATTGGTTCTTGTGTTGAGTATCGCAACGCCATCTCAGCGGGCTTTCCACGGGTTTTCCCGGTTTTTCGTGGCAGCGGTAGAGGTCGTGGGGTGCGCGCGCCCCCCGTGCGCAATCAATACCTGCGCCGTCCGCCGCCGTCCCGAAGGCTAGCTTGTCACCCTCCGTCACGTCAGCCGAGCGCCGACCGACGCGCTCTCACCCGACCATTTCCAAATCCAACATAAATGATCTTTCATAATCCGTTCTCCAATGTATTATGACTAGATCCCTTAAAATGAGCGCGTCAAGTTGCCAGGTTAAGCGTTCGCGGATCGGCTCGCGAGTCCCGCGCGCGTCTGCATAATATACCGACGATGGTGTACGATTGAGTTTACGTCTGAACTGAAACAGCGAAAATGCATCTTCACTTCGAGAGAAACGTTAATGCAAAATGCGACTGCTCCATCCTGTCTCTGTCCTGGATGGGGAAGGTGCCCGACGAGCTGCCCGAGGTGAGTTTAACTCATTGTTCATATTGATACTTGTAATACCTTAGGTCTCGCTGAAAAGAGAGTTCTACGGTCGCAGCAACTTCGCTATGTATAATACTAATTTTAGATTCTACCTGTATCTACGTGTGTGTAATCTTACCTACCTATTTCGCGCGGAACCTAGGCTCAATGCCATTTTTTAAATCAATATTAGAATAACAATTGTGTTATGTTGAACTCACCTATTAATTGGCTAAATAAAGAAAATTCCACCCCATTTTCCTTATTTATGTACCAAGGTACGGTGTATTTTGGTACCTAAAATGACAAGTCAAAAGAAGTACTTGTTTAGGTACTTGGCATTTACTTGTGATAAAATCCATAAATTCATTTATGTAAATTGACTTTTAATAAGTAAGACATTAGTCCTGAAAGAACTTCGTTATATGGACGATAAATAAAAGCCTCATACATATTTATGTACCTATCTACATTACGTGGGAAAACGTACAGGTTCATAGTATCCTACTGGATGTGGCACCTACTTATATTGTTCCATTATTCATTGTTTTGTTACACAAATGCAACGTAAACCGCCCTGGTTTCAAGAATTTGTGTATGGCTACTAAAATAGGTTTCAAAGAATTCACATTTCAGTGAGATGTTGTGGACCCTCGCGCAACTGTAATCTATGTAACGCCGCCGAACCGAACAGTTGAAGCTAGTTGAAGCGGGCGTTGAGGGGTCCCATTCAATTAACCTTTCTTCGGCTTTCCCAGCTTTTGACCTATTTAATTCCATTTCTATGCAACACTCGTCACCTAGAGGTAATTTGGTCGCGCTACCGCGAAACATCTTATGAGAATGCAACAATGTATTCCACGATGGGCCCCGTGGAAATGGAAAGAAAATAGCTTTTTTTACGACTGTCATCGAGACGAATGAATAGATAATTTTGGGAGGGAAACCCGTAGGCATACCAATGAATAGTATATTAGGAGTGAATGTTTCATGCATTAGTAATTTATAAGATCCTTGATATTGGTTTTATTTAGCTTAAGCAACTTATCTAAAAAAATATATCTGCCTTCGTTGGACGCTGCACTTTGCACAAGTGCTTTTTTTGTGTGAACTATACCTACTTAATATGGTACCTTGCTAGGCAAAGATATATTATGATTCCGTCTGTTATCGCCTGATCGGTATGTTAAGATTCTTTCGGCATCAGAAGGGCAATTCAAAATCTAGTCTCAATCTCATCACAGCGGCAATCAATGTCAAAAAACTTAGGTAAATTAGGCATTTTTGATAGATAGTCTGAGATTAGATTACGATCGTTCTTAAAAGTTATAGAATTAGGTACCTCCTGTTATTTCATTTGCATCTTGCACATAAACGCCAACCAAAACTTTTTACTAAAGATCCCGTTGTGACTAAGCATAAAACTTTATGTTAGAACTCTATTTTATCATCTGTCTGATAAAAACACTTAGCTACCTGTCTCGTTAATTTATTCAGCAATTTATTTCTACAAGACGACAGGTCTGCTGCTGTCTTGTTGAAATTAATAAAATATAACACAGGTACGAAATATTTGAGATTGGGTTTTACTTTTCGTATAAATATAAAATTTGAGCGAATCGAGCCGTGAAAAGATAAATCACTATTTTCGTATTACTAATGGATATTTCGTTCCCTCATAGGATCCTTGTTGCAAATTTTCAAATGGTCTCTCGGTCCTCATTAGTCACAGGCAGTTGGAGACACTGAACTACGAGCACGCTCCACGCTTGTAACTGGCTTAATGAAGTGGGGGCGTCTCCATTTTAAAATTTCCGACCGATTTCACTTTTTAATTATGTCATACATTAGAGAGCTGCGAGAAAAAAAGCCCTCTCTCTATACATTTTTCTATCACCTTCTTTTAATAGTCTTTTGTTCTTTAATCACATTTTATTTAATCGTTTCTTTCAACTGCTTTTAATTAAGGCAGATAGATTATGTAAAAATAGACATTAATTATTTTTTTTGCGTTTAAATATAGCAAAAAAAATGCTCGGTGTATTTTAGGGAACCGTGGCCACGGATTAATTTTGTCATCGTTAGCTCAACTCTCTCGTCAACCCTGTCGGGTCCACAATGTGCTATACATATGTGGTACCTATACACATTTGGGAATTTGACATTGAGTAGGTATAATCCATTTAATCCTATAAACTGAAAGGCTTATTTCAATCCTCAGATGTATAATGTATATACTTATCATTTTTATGGCCGGTCTTGACCGGTCTTGCGCTGCCCGCATCCATGGATTTCCCGCGAAATAATAAAAAGAACAGGATAGTCAAAGGGTAATCAAGCAATACTAGGAACAGAATACAAATTGAGTCTGAAACATCCCTTCGATTTGTCAACCTGTAGAATGATTTCCCGACAGGAAATGGTAAGAAATGTGTCCTAATTGGGCGGCGACGTATGGATTAATGGAGGGAAGGGTGTCGGATCGTAATATCTAGCTAATTGCCAATTTCGCCTTCGATCTCCGGTCTGCCGCCGTCGTCGGGACGGGCATGCACCATTACGTGCCTGTTAATTGCCTGACTTCCTATTAATGTGCCCGTTCAACTGAACATGCTATTTGTAGCCATATTGAAAAATTAATTATTCGATATGTGCAGGTAACACACGGCCTTTTAGCTTTACATTAGAAGTATAAATTCTTTTCAACGTAGGTACCAGGGCAACGTTTCAGTTGATTGCATTAACATTTTCTTCAGTGGCGCCATTACTCTCGTGTCAAGGTACCTAGCCTGGCGGGGATGTTTGATGTGTTCTAACGAGGTTACCTAAAACGGCGAAAGCGAGAGTGTACAAAGATTTAATTTGTTACCTACCCTAAAAGCTAGGAGTGTTCAGGAGCCTCGTAAAATTATCCGTAGGGTTACTACTTCAAGACCAGAGTTGTTAAATTACTTCCGTTCTTGAATGTTAATAGGTATACCTAGTTATGATTTTTTAAAACCAAAGTTCAAGGAGAATGGTTGAAATTATTCATTACCACGGTTACTTTATTACCTTCTCGGTTTAGCTCCCCTTTTCCTGCCAACATAATATATTATGTATAAGCATGGAAGTAGGTACTTATCCTCATTTATGTGAACGTTAGATTTAATCATATGCCGCAATTAGGATTTACTCTAAAGAGGATGTTGGTGCTAATATCTGCTAAAATTTCTTGTAAAATGAATTGATTTTTAAATAATAAATAATAATAATAAATATCTTGGGACAACTCACACACGGCTATCTGATCCCAAGCTAAGCAGAGCTTGTGTTATGGTAACCAAACAACTGATATACATACTTATATAATTTATAAATACATACATATTATAGATAAATCACACCCAGACACAGAACAAACAATCATGCTCATCACACAAAGTTTGTCCTGGGTGGGAATCGAACCCACGACCTCCGGCTTAGCAGTCAGGGCCGCTAACAACTAGACCAACAGGCCCGTCAAAAAATGAAAGTAAGAACTACTAGTAGGTAGTTAATTGTTTAAGTAACAACAGAATGCATTTCAATATTCATTGTGGTCGACTCACGTGCCTATTTAGACGATAGGCTGCAATTTAGAGACATCAATTTCACGCTGCACTGCTCGTTATTATGGGGTCAAGGCTTTATTCGAGGTTGGGCTTATTTAATTTGTGGCACAACTAAAGATATGCTTTGTTGTTATAGGAGGAAGGTTGGAAGTTGAACCGCAACAACTACTACCAGGAGGGCTGGCTGGCTACTGGCAACGTGCGCGGGGTGGTCGGAGTAACGTTCACATCGTCGCATGCGCGCCGCCCACACGAACTGCCGTTGCGCACAAATTACAACCTGCGGGGACACCGGTCAGACGTATGTATTCCTTTTATTATTTTGTGATTTTTTATTTTCATTTTAAATAATTTTGCAAGTCCCGCAACAAATCAAAGTACTTAACTAGTTTGTTTAGTAGATAATTGTTTTTTTTTTGCAATTCGCAAAATTAAGTACCTACCTAAATTCCAGTGCCGTCACATATTGATCCCATCTCGTCTGTGTTTTTTTTCACTAAAGCAGTGTAGAATTTCATTGATTTTCTATCTATTTCTGGGTTCAGTATATTTCTATCCGAATCTACCCTGACCTAAAAAAATAAGTCGAATCCATTCGGGGTCTCTGCCAAAACAAAGTGAACTTAACGTTTTGACCTACCTAAATTCAAGTT
Source organism: Caradrina clavipalpis (assembly GCA_932526535.1). NCBI lineage: Eukaryota > Metazoa > Arthropoda > Insecta > Lepidoptera > Noctuidae > Caradrina > Caradrina clavipalpis. The sequence goes on from OW052096.1 coordinate 4,313,711, forward strand.
TAACTTCAATTCACGATTTTAGAAATGGCTTTCGAATGGACATATTGTCGTAAAATGTTGTTAAACTGTCATAATACGTGAACTGTTTAGTTACCGTTCTGAATAAATTCCCCCCTGTAGTATGAAATGACGGGAAATGTTATTTGAATAATGCAAACGACACGGCAATGATTGTTTGTGACCTTTCGATTTGTTAGGAAAGCGACATCCTAATTTCGCTACATGTCTGTGTAAGTGACATCGCGTCCATCGCGCGATGCTATCTCATGAAAAGGGCAAAAATCTAAATATAGATTTGATTGGACTTACATAAGATAGCTTAGGTACATGAGAAGTAGCGGTACCTGCCGGAGGTACCTGCCTACGCTTTTGAAAGGTTTTCCTCGCATTTGGTTTTGTGGAAAGCTTGTTCACTGAAAGAGGTCGGGACAGTGTGGCCACGCTAATGACATTCTATGAATAGTACAAGTTCTCTTGAATATCCACGCATAAATAATTTTGACTTCAAATCATTTTGGTCCTTGGGTACTAGAAAAATATTCCGCCCAATAACAGTTGAAGTAGGGCAGGTACGTCTCTCTTTTATTGAAATAGGAAATCGTACCGGTATTACTGGATGAAAAGCTGAAAAAGTAGCGAAGTTCCGACCTATTCACGTTAGAAAGTTCGAATTCGCTGAAATGTGGGAAGTCAAGATAAGCAAGCTATAGGACGCTGGTTTGCGCATTGGCGTATACGTTTTACAAAATAAATAAAAAGGTCTTGCGGTCAGCTAAAAACAGATGTGAAGCGAGATAAATGTGCACAATGTAGGAACGAAAAACCACTGCATGTACCGTATTTGAAATATCAAAATCTGAAAGTGCTACAAAGTGTTTGGCAGAACGTTGAACATGAAAATGGTGGATAGTTGAGGCCATCTGCTACATAAACAGCCCTAAAAAATATTTTTTGGTTTCTTCTAGTTTCACCACTTTCTTAACTTTAAAGTGTAATTTTTATTAAAAATGGGTAAAATGCTAACTAGAAGGCAAAATCTTTTTTTTTAATATCCAGCGGTCAAGGGCCAAATAAATTAGGGCTGAGTAAGTAGCAGATGACCCTACCTATCCACCATTTTCGTATGTTCAACGTTCTGCCAAACACCCTGTATACAATAAGAACAAGGATTTGTTTAAAAGTTGCAACACAATATAAATCCTCTTATAATTATAATAACCATCGGAAAACGACCTTTCCTCATTATTTTTTTAAATCCAATTATTGGCGGACTTTTCTGGATCGTGTGTTTGAACTGCGATTCATTATCTTTGCTCAAAGGGGACCCCTTTGTCCTTGTTATTGTTGTTTTGCACCGACATACATCTGTACCTCTCGTGGCAAAATTGAATAATCACAGGATCAATCACTTGGATGACATTCAAGTTGTTTGTCACATCAATTGAATGCAGCCACTCCGGCTTTTTACTTGCAGTCTATCCTGTATTATGAGTTCACCTTCATAGAATTGTAAGGCCTATCGTCCTAATCTTTTAGGTACCTGCACAGTCTGCGATGGTATCTACGTATTATTGTGACCCTATTAACACCAAAGCCATATATTATGGTGCGTGTCCTTGTCCAAAACACAGCAGCAAAAAAGCCATTTTGGTCCTTTTGGTAATTAGGTCTCGAAGCACCATTTAATTTTTTCCAGGCCACTTGGCTTTAAGTATTGATAAAATCACCAAAAGGTCTATGTTGTTTAAGATTTTCTCAATTCATGGAAAAATGCTTGTGGTTCTCAATCACATCATTTAGAAAAGAACAAAGAAACCTATTGTCGGCTAGACCTACTCTCAACTGCAGCCATGTGCTGTGAAATTCAAATTCCTCATAACATTATGTAAAGAGAGCTGAGGATTTAAAGTTTGCACTTTGCAGTCTCTAGGGGTTTGCACATATCGTAGAAGAAAAAAGCGTAGAAATGAGTGGACTTCGTTACATTCAAAAGGCAAAGTCCTCGAGTCTTACATGACTTTGTTATAAGCCCCACCCTATCGTGTTTAAGTGCCACTCGCCGTGGCCTACAGTGTAGCCCTTTTATATTTATCCAAGCATAATATTTGCAAAAATAACACTTAGGTACTCGTGTTGTGCCTATATTTATTCGTTCAAGTGTGGCGTCATCATGTTGTTAATAATAGTCCGAGGCAACACCTGCAGCCGACAGGCAAAAATGTAATTACCGAACTTGGAACTTTTTGTTATCGAGTCCAAATCAACAGGTCAAGTATTGTGTAGTACTTGATGAATTAATATATTCTGAGGTTCAGAATATTTTACGAGTTTCCAAGTAACTTTAAGATGCAGAGCCCCATGAGACTTACGACTCAACTATTCCTAGCTTGAATGGGATAATAGGAAAGTACCTAGTTAGGTTCACGTAAGTTACAAGTTTACAAAGGCAATGTGATCTCGCTTTGTACTTTGAATGAAATTGTCATTGTCTACTAGAAGTTTAATCTAGGTATTTCAAATCTTTTCGGGTGTCTGGACCGTTACGAAGTCGTGGTACTAGTTTCTATTCTTATTCTTTTCCCAGCTACTGTACGAACAACTGTTAATGATCTCCTCCACTCGGTCTTATAAGGTCATGCCTCATCACCATTTCAGAAACATTCAAATTTGATCTTTAATCTTGTCAGACATTTGTTAGCTCCTTGTTAATTTAGTTTAGAATAGGTAGTCGGTATTTGTGCGAAAGCTATACACTAGAGTACTAACGTGCACACACTCTAGTTATCTATACATGCGACCTCATAAATTTAACGCTCAGTGCGGAGCCGAGAGCCTTGTGTCAAACGTGTGATTGCTAGCAGTGTGTATACCGTCGGATTCCTTCGCATCCCGACTGTTTTCTCTAAGTGGGTGTAACTTATATGGAGCGAAGGGCACGTGGAATGTGTAATAACATAGCGTCTGGAGCGCGACGGCTCTAATCCTCAAATATAGACTTTTTTGTACCTACTCAAGTTATCTTGGGAAGCTCAAGAACGTTTAAACAGCCAATTGTGTAAAGAGGAATTTCCTTATATTAATATTGTTTTGTTGTTCCACTCGAGTAGTCAAAGCTGATATCTACTAGTAGCCATAAAGTTGAACGAGGAGCTTTGTATCATGCGCCGAGTTGGCAATACCGTCTTCAATTTATCGTGCCGACCGTCGTCCTTGAGAGTCGTATTGTATTCTATCGTTTACGCTTTTCTTTTACGAGCTGAGGAAAGTTTCATGCGGTAGGTTCAATGATAAAGTGTCGATGTGCAATATCAAAACGAAAGAGTGTATAGTACAAAAATGAGTAATTGGGTTTTGAAGCACTCTTAAACTTTAAAGAGTAGCTATAGTGATAGATTGCAGCCGGCGCGTCGCATCGCTCAACCCAGCGTCCTCACTCCGACCGCCGAGGTCACCACCAATCAATTACATCCGGCTAACTACTACGGGAGCTCTGGCGTGATCTGCTCGAGTGCTGGACCTAATTCATGGAATGTCTGAGATGCAATAAGATGTATCTGATAACATTCTGTAGGATTACAAGCCGGCGAAAATAGGTTTTATAGCCTGATTAAAGTCGGGTTTACTTGAATAAACTACAGAATTAATGTTGCGAGAACTCTTAGCTCCTTTGTACTTTAGGAATTATATTATCTGAAACACTTTGAACGTCTGCATTTGTAAGTACGACTATACATTACTCACGTACGAGTGTTTTACTTAGTACTGCACCTTATTTAATTAAAACTACGTACGGTAATTAATCTAGAGCTGTCACTAGAGTGGATTCTTGGCGCTGGATGTACGAGGGAATATATTCGTATTCGGTATGTACTGGGTAGCTAAGTACTTAATGTTCAAGTTGACAAATTAAAAAGTTGGGGTCGTGTGTGAACAGTAGGTAGTGGTACTTAACTCCTTTTGATATCGTCTAGTATTAGAACTTACAACAAAAATTATGACGAGTTTTTATATTTTGGAGGGATATTTTTAAAACATGAAGCAACGTAATAAATAGGATAAAATATAAATATAAGGACTTAACTTTCTTTTAAAATCATCTCTTTAATGACTTTTATGATAAGTATAATGAAACTAAACTTCATGAATAATGCCTAGAAGCCCAAAACCTCGTATTCTACAATCGTCAGTCGTAGGCAGGTGTATATTCAGAAAGCTTGCAAGCGTAACTAGGTACCTATCTACATTATGTAATTACCTGGGATTTGTGCGAATGTTAGGAGATTTATTAGTGCGTTAATTTGTGTTATAAATGTTATAATTAATCTCGACTTAGCTTACTGAAGGCAGTTCCCAAACTTAGTGCTATCTTCTTTAAATTGTATGTTCGACTTTGCCCATTTTTATCTGATGGTAAGCGATAGTGCACTATTGCCTAACCTGTGTAGGTACTTTTTTTTTATAGGAGATGAGTAAGCTCTTGACTCTAGTCTTGGTCAGAGACACAGACAAAGTCTGCGATGGAGTGAGCGTACCCAGAAGAAGCCTGCATGTTCACTCTATATTTGAAGAGATTAGGGTTGAATGCGTTCAGAAATACAGACGCAGGTAGACGTTCATACGAGAATGTAGGACTTACCTACAGGTTATAGCTAATTATGTTATTGAAGTTATAACTGCAATAAGGGCAGGGACTTGCAAAGTATCCGGTAGGCCATTCAGTTGACAAACCCTCATTATTTGAAACCAGTAGACCATGACGTCAACGACATAGTTGTCAGGTGGTCGTTAGTTGTAATTGAACATAATTGTGCACATCCCTTTAGCATAACCCTCGTTCACATAATACTATGTTTGTGTGACTGCCCCGTTGGTCTCGTCGCAAGCGCGATTGCAGAACTAGTAGTTCCGGGTTCGATTCCTAGGTCAGGCAAAAAGTGTTATTGGGTTTTTCCATTAGGAATTTCTCAGTAGCAGCCCGGAGTTTGGAAGTTGGTGGTGTGATACCCCCGTGCCTCGGAAAGCACGTAAAGCCGTTGGTCCTGCGCCTGGTCTCTCTCCGGTCGTGTCGGATTGCCGTCCCATCGGGCTATGAGAGTTAGGGAAGAGGGAGAGCACCTGTGTTTGCGCACACCCTTGTGCACTATAATATCTCCTGCGTAGTCTGTATTAAGATTAGCCGCCGTGGCCGGAATCGGTCTTGAGAATTACACATTTACATTATGTTTGTAACTATAGGTGATCTTGGTGAAGTGGAACGAGCCGTATCAGAAACTTGCATCGTGCGACAGTAGCGGAGTGATATTCGTATGGATCAAGTACGAAGGACGATGGAGCATCGAGCTTATCAACGACAGGAGCACGCCGGTCACACATTTCTCATGGTCACACGATGGTCGGATGGCTCTCATATGCTATCAGGTTTGTCATTTACATCTTTTTCTATAGTAATATTATAAGGTGCGACTGCTGTGCAAGGGGTCTCGGGTTTGATTCCCAGGTCGAGCAAAAAGTGTTATTGGGTTTTTCTATGAAATTCTCAGTAGCAGCTCGGAGTTTGGATTTGTGCCCGGTTAATGGCAATAGGCTCGCCCCCTTAATAGGGGTTAGGCAGAGGTGTACCAATAATACACCCACAGTTCGCCGGTATATTTAGGTCCCATGTAATCATGGGGTCTAACCCTTCGAGGAATACGGGCGTGATGGTATGTATTGAAATGTGAAGTTAGTTTGTAAGAGGTATAATGTCTGGAAGTACGAGTAGAGTTACAAATATTCTTTCAATGATAGAGACCTACACTATTGCCGCGTGACATAGGGGCATCGGCTATGTTTAATGGTAACACTAGAACTTTTGAACTTGACTTCCACGCGGATAAAATCGCGGGCAGAAGCCAGTTATAATCCAGCGTACATAAGAAGAAAGAAAAAAAACGTGTTAGTTTGAAATCAAGCTAGTTTGGATTGTGTCAAGTCTCCTCCTGTTAACAAAAAATATCCAAGGTCTGAATGTAATTATTAAAGAAATCGTCATTATAGCCAGAATATGGTCACTGCTGCAAGTAGGCCCCCCATAAGCGTCGTCACGTTACAAGAGGGACATACAAAAAATAAAATTATATTACATATTACTCATAATCCGCTACTGTCAAATTAATATTGGTCCCAATATACGGATTGTTGTATATTGTATACTTACATGTAATATTTATATACAAAATGATGTTAATCCAAAGTAATACATTCAAACCGGACTCTTTCTAACAATTCTAAGCTCTTCCGAAGTCCAAAAACTTATTTATTATCTGCTGAAACCACCAGATCCTTCAGATTTTTTCGTAGAGATCCTTTTTTGATATTGTTAAAAGGATAGGTACGGTTACGAATATGAGGTCGATAAATATTCGTCCGTGTGCTAAATTAAAGGGTAGTACAATAAGGGAAGGGGCCCATTACTAACCGGGTCAATAATGCAAACAGATGGCGAATACATTTGAATTCAGAACATAATTTCACAAACTTATTAACATTAACACGTAATTCCTTCTCGGTTTAATAAAATATTCTCGCTAAAGTTCTGAATTATATTTTAAACATGCAAATCAGACTTAATTCGTTCGTTTAAAAGGTCATATGTGATTTAAACGAGGTCGTTAAGGTATCTATTACCTACACTGGCCTACAGCTGAAACCTTTCAGTATGAGCTTGTTATAAAACAATGTTTGGCGGTGTCTTATGTAACCAAATTGGATGTATTCTACTGTCAGGTAGCCGCTGTCGTATTAGAATTGAGTGGCAAAAAAATAAGGCTTCAGCAATGGAAGAACATACCTATTACCTGTAATGATAGCTGTAAGTGAGAGATAAATAAATAAACAAATATTGTATTTGCTGAAAATAGGTTTCCTAAATTCAATTTGTAGTAATGAATCATTATATCACACGTTTATATCACAGTTTTGCGAATTGTATTGAGTTATTTTATGATTTGTAATGAGTTCGAGTGAGTGAATTTATCGTTCTTTTTTAAATCCTCGTATTCCATGCTTAGGCTAGTTACATATTCTTTTTTTTGAGAGTTATCGTTAAACGAAAATAACATGCGACGTTTGTTCTTTCCTTTGTTTCACGTTCGCAGTTGACCGATTCGCTATTCAAGTTTGGACACATCGACAACGTGTCAGTACTGTCAGTTCGATTACGCCACGTGATGTTCATCCACGTGAATACGGAGCAAAGCCTCCGCCGGATCAGTCAAAACGTCGCAAGCAATTTGCTAAAAGGCTTCCCCGTGATGCCGAGAGGCGAATGTTACGTGACACCTCTGAACACAAACAAACGTGAAACGTGCTAAGAAAGGTGTGTCGATTTGGCGGGGGCGTGCTTCGATTCTGATATTACTCGTCATATTGTCTCAGAGACTAGACGTCGCAGACAAATACCTACTTACGTCAACGATTTATAGGTATGATACCTAGCGACTGTGTAGGGACTTGGCTGTCACCAGTTACGTAATGCACCTGTCGAAGCGTCGACAAGCCGTCGGTGTAATCATTAGTCTGTTGTAGATAGCACATCTTGTAGGTGTATTTGTTCTGAACAATTCTGACAAATAAACGGGTACAGACATCTGATATTAACTTAATAATACCCACATATTCTGCGATTACATAACAAATTGCTACGTAACATCACAACTATCATTTACGAAGAGTGACGTCTCTCTTCCATTGTCTTCAGTAGCTCTGTCTACGATAACTAGGACACACAGACCTTGAGAGTATGATTTTTTGGCCCAGTTCCTTGGGTTCTCTTTATGCTAATATTGGCAGGCGACCCGACACGGTAACACCCCTTGTGTTGGTGGAAAAGTTTCGCAGGGTGACAATAAAATCGTGGAATCGGTTAGGGGCGATAAACTTTGTAGCGGTTGTGGGTCCAATCCAATTTATTATAACATCACGGTGATCGGGAACGTTATAAGCGATGAAATCTTTCGGGTTGATTGATAGCCCATTCTGTTCGGTTTACGGGCTTCCCTCATTGTTACATTTTTTCATACTTATTTTTACGCAATCGCAGAAATATGTTGTGCTTATTTCTGTAGATTGAAAATGGTAAAGTGATATAACGTAACGCTGAATTCTATATAAATAAAATTGAATGTTTGTCCTCTACGCGTTCCTGCACATTGATGAGATTGCGAACAACTTTTGGTAGACTGTTCTCCGTACGCCCGCGAAAATTCCTGACTCAATAAAAAAAGGCCGGGAACGAAGTCACGGGCAACAGCTAGTACCTAAATAAATGAAATATTGAAATATTACTGAATAAACACAACGTAGGTATGTTTTGTTCATAACGTAACACAATGTTACATTATTTCCAACACATTCGTTGAAATTGCTGCTTAATTAAGTAATAATGATTTACTTTAACTGTTACCTTCGTTACGTATTATTTGAAAATGAAACGTTAACAGTAATTACTTAAGTACATGTGAGTATATTTCAGTATTCAGCGTAACAAAGAGCTTTTAGTACAATATGTTGAGTGCTGTTGAGCGTTATTTAGACATCGGCTTCACGCGTTTAATTAACTCACAATTTGAAGTTCTACTAATAATAAGCTTTTACTTTAATGATTGGAGGTTGCAGTGAATACGTAAATATTAAATACATATTATTATTAGCACGCTGGAAGGTGCACTTGACATTATCAATAGTAACCTTTTGTGACGCCTTCCTCCTTTTGAAATGTCGTGATGGCCCAGCGGTGATTCACCGGTGGGTGAATCAAGAGGTGTCCTGTATGGTTGTGGCTAGTTATACGCAACACGTCGTGTTCAATTCATATAAGTACTTTCTAAGGATATCTTGGCCATCACTGGCATCGGTGTAGGAAAACATCGTGAAGAAACTTGGACTTGGACTATATTAGTATAGGAAGAAACGAAAACAAATTCTTTAGTTTTAACTAAAGAATTTGTTACCCGACTGCGACAGAAGGAGGGTTATGTTTTTCGAGGGTATGTTTGTATGTATGTATGTATGTATGTATGTATGTATAATTGTTTGGCACGCTCTGCAGGCTGAACGGCTCGACGGATTTTAGCTTGAGAGGTGTCGTTAGATTCGTATTTACTGTGAGAGTGACACTGGGTATATTAAAAAAAAAAAACAAAATGGCGGATTTTTGGCGCCAAATTCAAATGTTTGGCTCGCTCTGCAGGCTGAACGGCTCGATAGATTTTAGCTTAAGAGGTGTCGGTAGATTCGTATTTACTGTAAGAGTGATACTGGGTATATTAATTTCGTTTTTAAAACACTAAAAAAATAAAAAATAAAAAACGGTAATTTAAAAAACTAAAAAACCCGACTGCTATTCTTTAAAAATCCCTAAAACAAGATAAATTGTAGCAGTCGGGACCCATTCGGGATCATCTGCAATGTAATATAGGTATGTGCTGTCAATTCACTAATCCTCCATTTCTAGAATGGGTCCCGACTGCTACAATTTATCTTGTTTTAGGGATTTTTAAAGAATAGCAGTCGGGTTTTTTAGTTTTTTAAATTACCGTTTTTTTCGTTTCTTATTAACTACGGATTAGATTAATTGAGGACGAGGGATAACATCACGTATTTTAACGCGGATGAAAAATACCACGCGGGCTAAGTCGCGGGCAGAAGCTAATTAATCCACATACCATCACACCTGTATTTCCGAAGGGTAAGGCAGAGGTGCAACAATGTACCTACACCCAGAGTTTGCCGCGGGTCTGTGGACGGTGAGCAATGGGTAGCTCACCGTCCGTACGTTAACTAACGACAGACCTACTAAAGAGATGTCAGCAAACATTTGGAGGGGCCACTAATGGTCGATACCTGCCGGGGCTGCGGGTTGTTCGGAAGAGATACCGCACCCCCGGAACGCTGTGAGGATCGCCCCGAGGACACGGTGGAGCATACTTTGGCGGTGTGCCCTGCTTGGGCTGAGCACCGCCGAGTCCTCGAGGCGGCCATCGGCGGCGGCGCCCTCTCGCGTCCGGCACTGGTCCAGGCCATGGTCCGGAGCGAGGGGGAATGGGAAGCAGTCGCCTCCTTCTGCGAAGCTGTAATGCTAGAGAAGGAGGCGGCGGGACGGGAGAGGGAAAGGAGGGTCCCCCGTCCCAGCGGCCGCCGCGGTAGACGATCCGGGCGTCGGGAGCCACGTGACGACTCCCGGCCACCGTAGACGCGGGTCTGTGGACGGTGAGCAATGGGTAGCTCACCGTCCGTACGTTCACTAGCGACAGACCGTGTCGACGGCGCGTCCGTGTTCCACGCGCGCCTCAAAGAGATGTCAGCAAATTGGATGGGGCCACTGAGGGCCGATGCCTGCCGGGGCTGCGGGTTGTTCGGAAGAGATACCGCACCCCCGGAACGCTGTGAGGATCGCCCCGAGGACACGGTGGAGCATACTTTGGCGGTGTGCCCTGCTTGGGCTGAGCACCGCCGAGTCCTCGAGGCGGCCATCGGCGGCGGCGCCCTCTCGCGTCCGGCACTGGTCCAGGCCATGGTCCGGAGCGAGGGGGAATGGGAAGCAGTCGCCTCCTTCTGCGAAGCTGTAATGCTAGAGAAGGAGGCGGCGGGACGGGAGAGGGAAAGGAGGGTCCCCCGTCCCAGCGGCCGCCGCGGTAGACGATCCGGGCGTCGGGAGCCACGTGACGACTCCCGGCCACCGTAGACGCGGGTCTGTGGACGGTGAGCAATGGGTAGCTCACCGTCCGTACGTTCACTAGCGACAGACCGTGTCGACGGCGCGTCCGTGTTCCACGCGCGCCTCAAAGAGATGTCAGCAAATTGGATGGGGCCACTGAGGGCCGATGCCTGCCGGGGCTGCGGGTTGTTCGAAAGAGATACCGCGCCCCCGGAACGCAAAGGGCACATGAAGGAACATAGACGGGTTTTAGTCAGTAAAAGTCTGACACTCCCTCCCGCCCCGCCCAGGGCGGGGGAAGTTATTTGATGATTTCCCGTCTATAAAAAAAAAAAAAAAAAAAACCCCCGGAACGCAAATGGCACAAGAAGGAACATGGGTGGGTTTGAGTCAGTAAAAGTCTGACATTTCCTGCCGCCCCGTCCAGCCTGGGCGGGGCGGCAGGAAATGCCTGGACGGCAGGTAAAATCATCAAATGACTTCCGCCGCCCTGGGCGGCCCAGGGCGGCGGAAGTCATTTGATGATTTCCCATCGGTAAAAAAAAAGAAAACCCAAAGTTTGCCGGTATATCTTAAGCTAATTAATACATATAAGTCTGAAATCGCCAATTCGCCTTGTGCAAGCGCGGTAGGTAATCAATACTAGTGCCTTTTCTGTATGAGAAGAGGCCTTTCGTCCTGGAGTAGAAAATAATGGGCTGGTATTTTTTCTCACAAACTTTTCCGATTGGTTCGATAGGACGGGTTCGTGTTGGTGGGTTCAGTGGCTGGCCAGCGATACTGGTCATCCATGTTGTCGCTGGACGCCCGCATAACATGCGGCTGCTGGACGCCTGATGACAATCAGGTGTACCTGGGCACCGCCTCCGCGCAGCTCGTGGTCATGGACGTCCATGGAGCTATGGTGTCACAGGTCGGTGTACGAAGGAATTTGATCCTTCTGCTTTTTTGGTCCTTTTTCCGTTTTTGAGTTAATGTGTAATTGAATTAAGTAGAATTGATATATGGAGGCCACCAAATGTACTAAATGTACCAAATGTTTATTTTTCGTAGTTTTTAACAACGTGTAAAATTTGTCTTTGCCCCAAAAGACAAATTCTAAAATAATTCTGCAATCATTTTGAAACGATCGCAATCTAATTTCAGTCTCAATCTGTCAAAAATGCCTCTAATTTATCTAAATTAATTGTCGTTACTATGAGATTGCAACTAGATTGTGAACGTTTTAATTAGTAGATAGAATTGGCTTTCTTATATTACTATAAATCTGATAATAGGTAAAGAAGGGACCTAGTTAACAAAGCAATTTTTCATTTTTCACAATACATTTATTTATTTTACTGAAACATTTAAGATTTCCATTATCTTTTCTTCTTTTAATAACATAGCAAATAACACTCCATAATTAATTACTCAGGTTCAACTAGTCGCGGAGGGCGGGATCACGTCAATGGCGTGGTCCTGCGAGAAGTTCAAGATGGAGGAGGGCGAGGAGGGCGGAGAGAACAATGGAGGGCATGTATTGGCCGTGGCTCTCGGGAACGGGGAGATAGTGCTGCTGAGAGGACACGATGACGTCAGCCCGGTGCGAGTGACGACGGGGCTACGAGGCAACACGCTCGCCATGGAGTGGGCTAACTCCAGAGAACTCCTGGCTGTTGCTGGTACCCTGTTAGCTGGTGAGTTAGGCTCTAGACAGACGGACTGCAAATTTGCAGTTTGAATGCAGTTGACATGCAGTTGTTGTCTGTAATGACAGGGGGACTACATTTCAACTGCATTCATACTGCAAATTTGCAGTCCGTCTGTCAAGAGCCTTAGTTGGACAACGTTCTAGGTCTGCTCTAAATCCACAAGAAAAATCATATTGATAGTACCATTCCTTCTTCTTTGCAAGAAATGCCAGCGCGCTAAAAGTTCCCGTCATAAAACTAGTGCTCCCTATCGTTCTTGCTTCAAATGTCAGTCTTTTACTAAGCTTAGTAAACTTAAAAGAGTACCACAATATTATCCCCATAATACGAAATGGTACCTATAAAAGAGCCGAACGGAACTAGTCGTCACTGCACACCTTTTTGCACGTAATCACCTACATATCGGTTCAGCCCGCCCCTGAATAGTTTCTATGAGAACCTGATATTGATAAATTGATGTGTTGAGTGAGCCTTTCTATCGTTTTGATAAACGACGCATTCGTTTTGGGGCTTTTCAATACGTTACTATATTTGCCGCTTTGTGTATAGTTAGACATTTTTATTTGTTAAGGTTTTTTAGGTTCGTGGTAAAAGTAATGACAGCTGTAGGTACTGTTAGAGCGATTAAAGGGTATTTCATTATGACTCTAGTTTGTAATGTCTAATGAAAGCTTTTATCAAATTGTAACTAATCCAGATAAAACCAGAATTGGCAAATAGGTAGATGATTAGCCAAACGGCCGATACCTACGGTTCAGACTTATAGAGGATAGGTGAGGATAGGTGGGAGATTGCAGAAGTGGTCTTTAGTTCCATACTTAGCAAGTATCAAGAATCATTTATTTGATGTGTATATGTCACCGGAAAATAACAAGATCCGTAAGTTTATCAATTTACTAGGAAGTTTATAAACTTTCGTAAGATTCTAAACGGGAGATAAATTGTAATATTTTACGTCCACATTTTCGTTAATTGATAAACTTACTGAACTCACTCGTAAAATAATAAGTAAGCAGTAACCAAACGCTACGCGCGATCTGATTGGTTGGCTGTCACGTGTCACTTCTCCTTCCTCGCGGCCGCCAGCTGGACACAAGCATTGCCACTATGAACATTGACCAATCAGAGAGCAGTGTGTTATTTTATGTATTTCAAAGATCGTATATTTAAAAGAGTTTCTGTGATTGGTCGAACCATATAAAATCTTACGAATAGATATTCGTTAGTTTATAAATTTACCGTATGACGTCGGAAATTGATAAATTTACGAAAATGTGGACGTAAAATATTACAATTTATCTCCCGTTTAGAATCTTACGAAAGTTTATAAACTTCCTAGTAAATTGATAAACTTACGGATCTTGTTATTTTCCGGTGACATATACACATAATTTGACGTTTGCAGAAGCGGACGAGCCAGTGGACGCACCACCTTACAAGAACGTCGTCAAGTTCTATTCAGATGTCGGGGCTCTCATCTACACCGTCCCTATACCTTATACACAGGTCAGTCTAAAATATATTGTTATTTGTGGAATAGAACATTAATCATATTTTACCAAAATATTTCAAGCTGGGACAGTATTAGTAAATACTGTATCGTTACTAGATTTTTTCTCTTCTTCATTAATTCTACTTTTGAGTATGAATTACACACTGATTCGTTGTCTTTAACTGTACAACTTGTAATATTTTTTTTATGGCGTTTGGCGTTTCTTTCCCGTTCTTCTCCATACGAAATTACTTTTTGGAATGGGCAACTAGATTTAACATATTTTTTATTTTATTTGTTAGAGACATAAAACAGTTAGTGTTGGAAATAACTTAATATTCTTAAATTAGCACAATACATACTTATTATTGCAGTTATACATAATCTATTCCATATTTATGTTACTACACATGTAACTCACAGAATTGTTCACGAATTCACAAAAAGAAGTTTAAAGTAAACAGACATACAGTGGGAATCATAAAATATTGTTAAGAAGAAGAGAAATAAAATAAAAAATATATAGAAAGATTCTTATTATTTTTTTATTAATTTGACTTTGACTTTGACTTTTGTAATAAGTTTGGTATGTCCCGTGGGCAGGGCGCGGTGCGTGCGCTGACGTGGGGCCACTGCGCGCGGCGGCTGTTCGTGTCGGCGGGCGGCGCGGTGTGCACGGCGCGCGTGTGGCGCGTGGTGGCGCCGCTGCAGCTGCTGGCGCGCGTGCGGGCGGCGCAGGCGCTGCGGGACCCGCGCCTGGCGCCGCGCCTGCCGCTGCCGCCGCGCCTGCAGCCCGCGCTCGCCAACCTCTTCGCGCATACCATACGGGTAATCAACGAGTATTCTGCCGTGCAGACCCTGAAACGCAATAATTTTTTTTATTGTAAATCATCGTGTCTCTTGTAACATGTTCATTAAGGTTCAATTTTTTTTTTTTTTTTTTTTTTTTTTATACCACTGTAGGTGGCAAACAAGCTAACGGCCCGCCTGATGTTAAGCGGTTACCGCTGCCTATGGACACTTGCAACACCAGAGGCATCACTCGTGCGCTGCCGACCCCGTAAAAACCTCAAAACTCCTTTCTTGAAGAACCCCATGCTGTAGTCTCTTGGGAAAACCGTAGCAGGGAGCGCATTCCACAACCTAAGCGTACGAGGGAGGAAGTTCCTCTGAAACCGTACCGTACGGGACCATTTCGGTTCCAAGGTGTGAGGATGGGCCCCCTGCCGATGGCGAGAGGTGCGATGGTAAAAAGTGGCCGTTGGCATCATTTCAAATAATTCCGCGGAACACAGCCCATTGTACAGGCGGTAGAACACACAAAGGGAGGCAAAGTCCCTCCTCAGACTTAAAGGTTCAATACCGCCTGTGAGCATGGGATCGTCAATAATTCTCACAGCGCGTCTTTGGACCGAGTCAAAAGGCCCAAGCTGGTATCCCGGAGCTCCCGCCCAAAGGTGGCAGCAGTACTCCATATGGGGCCGGACTTGCGCTTTATACAGCACAAGTCTTTGCCCTGGTGTGAAATACTGCTTTGCTCTATTGAGCACACCGAGCTTTTTCGATGCCAGCTTGGCCTTTCCTTCCAAATGACGTCGGAACTGGACGTCGCTGGAGATATCAACACCAAGGATCCCAATGCTATCGGAGATGGAAAGGGCTATGTCCTGGAATTGTGGAGCCACAGCAAATGGGGTTTTCTTAGCGGTGAACGCGCAAACTTGTGTCTTGATAGGGTTAAATTGGACTAAGTTTAGTCGTCCCCAGTCGGAGACCCTAGCAAGGGTGCTCTCGACTTCAGACACAAGTTGTCTACGACTCTCCTCTACACCGGAACGAGGGATGTTAGCACGACCCGTATAATAAGTGTCCCCGGTGCTGTCGTCCGCATAGCAATGAACGCCGTCTATAGACAGCATATCATTGATATGCAACAAGAACAGCGTTGGGGACAGCACGGAGCCTTGCGGGACGCCGGCGTTGATGTCCATGCAGTCAGAGCAGCTGCCGTCAACAACGGCCCCAAGATACAGTCACCGCTTGGTTTGGGTGCCATTGTTTTTAAGTACAAATACGGACCGCTAATTGTTACCGATTTTTTATACTATGTTAACCTAAGGAACCTTTGTAAGAATAACTTATAAACTTTACTTTAGGTACTAACTTTACCTATCAAAAATTTCTTTACATTAGTAATATAGAGTGTTGCCAACAAGTAGGCTTAATGGTATATAATAATTATGTAAAAATATTAGAATCTTTTTGGAAACCAATTATATTAATTAAAATCCGTTTTTAAGTTTCGTCTTGATTTACCCCTGCAACCCTATTTTACGGTACTAATCCTTGTGTCATTATAGTGCAACGTGCCCGAGACAAACGAGCTCCGTCTATTCGTGTCGCGGCCCCCGGCGGCGGGCGGGCGCCTGCACTGCACCATGCTGCGCCACGACGACGAGGAGGCGGGCGCCTACACGCTGTACCTGGAGCACCTGGGCGGGCTCGTGCCGCTGCTCAAGGGACGCCGCACCAGCAAGATCAGGCCCGAGTTCGTCATCTTCGACCCTCAAGCTGAAGGTTTGTGGATTTATGGAGTTACTTGTACTATTTTCCTGATTAAAACAAAGGCTGAGGAGGTTGTGGAGTATGTGCGAGTCAAGACCAACTGGACTCTGAGGGTCGTGGAGTTGGAGTCGCGCCATAACACCAATTTTAAGTCGTTTGTGGTGCGGGCCCCGACTCATTATGTGGACACGTTCTTCAAAGAGGAGTTTTGGCCGAAGGGTGTCATGTTCCGGCGTTTTCGCGGAAGGCTACGTGACACCTCGCAGCGCAACACGACGCCGTCTCTTCGTGTGCAATAGTTTTAGTTTTTAAGTGAACTTTTTTGGTACTTTTATATGGGTCTTTGTAACCCGAAATAAATGATATATTATATTAATATTATACTCATTTATTTATTTCTATTACATATTATTTACATTTTTAAATATTAATATTTAAAAAAAAACATTTAAAAATATAAAAAATAGTAGCCCACCGGCGTCGGGAACAGGGTCCAAGCCACCGGCGAGCAGGGCTCCTGAGAAAGGAATCTCATTATTATTATTATTATTATAAAAAAATAAATGTTTTTTTCGCACATGTTACCGCGTAAGTACCTATGCCATTATTTTATCTACTCTCATATCGAAATTTTTAAACTTCAAAACATGTTTATATTGCTTTATCTTACAAACGAGATACCGAAATATAAAAATAACATGATTATTTCTCGTATTCTTAGAAGGAAGAAGTAGCAATTTTGAAATTGAATCTGTCTTATTGTTTTGTGTTTTGGTACTTCTTTCCAGGTTTTGGAAATTTGTGTTAAACTTGTATTGGTTAACATGTGTTATCTCGTACGTAGCGGAGCAGGTGGGCAGCAGCGTGGTAGTGCGCGCCAGTAGCAGCAGCAGCAGCAGCGGCGCGGGCAGCTCGTCGAGCGGGGGCGCTGCCTCGCCGCGAGCACCCCGCACGCCGCGCCCGCCGCGCTGTGCCGCGCACTCCGGACACACCTCGTCATCCGACACCGAGCGGGAGGAAGGTACGGGATACGTTACATCTAGCACATGTGTTTAGTTTACTATGAGATCCGCCTGAAAACTGCACTGCTTCCTCCCTACTTGAATTTAAGCAAAGATTTTTTGGCAGTTATTTCAGATGAAACTAGGGCTAGGGAAGTCTCTAAATGCGAGAAGACTCATAGTCAAAATCCTGAGACGTCCCGAAATTTCGAATTTTCTCAAAATAAAGTTTGATTAGAGTTAATTTTTTGCAGGATGTATCTATTTATAAAATAGCAAATTTAGTAAAAAATTATATTTGTTGAACAGAAAATCAAATCCAAAAATTTACAACATCAATTTAGTTACATTAAAAAAACCTCGGGTCTTCGATACTCGAGACGTCTCGTGATCCAAAAAAACGAAAATTAAATATTTAAATCTAAGATAAATATTTCATAGGCGCCTAATTAAATGACAGGTTGTTCGGGGTCTCCGCGGCTGCAGCGCCGCCGCCGGGCTCGGGAGAGACGAAAGGTACGAAGCTCCAGTGAGAAGGACGAACCGCCCGACGAACTGGCTTATATTGACTCCTTGCCAGAGGTACGCCACCACACATGTCTAGTAGATGGGAAATAAACAAGTAGAAATTTTAAATGTGTTTTGATTTTCATTTAAAACCTAATACATAGGTGTTATGTTTAGTGATACTTTTTCACGCAAGTTCTTGTTGCAGGACGTACGTTTAGTAGAAGTAACATCTAACATATGGGGCACTAAATTTAAAATGCATGGTTTAGCTAAAAATGTTCCGGCCAATCTCGGGCAGGTCACGTATAAGACCTCGTTGCTCCACCTCCAGCCGAGGCAGATGACTCTAATGATCACAGAACTAAGGGATGACTACCCCGTCGGTCCAGACCCTACGTTTAACCCAAACATTTTCTCCGAGGACGAGGAAGAGGTCTTTCAGTCCAACGATTCCAACGATTCTCCGTCGCACACTAATAATAATAATATCAGAAGGAAGCTCACTCTGAACGAAAGGATGAACAACACTAATAACATCAATCAGAATGAAAATTACGCTGCTAATAATAATAATCAGAACAGTCCGTCACTCGCGAGAGCGGAGTCGTATGAAGAGTTCCCGTACATCGACACTAACGAGACGATCAGCAATGTGCCCGAGAGTGTGTACTCGACGCCCGTCCGCCACGCCAGTCAGCCCGCCGAGAGGAGGGTCAACAACCCAGCCGGGGTGCCCAACCGACACGCTATATCACCGCTGCGGTGCGAAAGCTCAGTCCCCACCTTGCAGTCGCCAAAAAATGCCGTTGCGCCCACAGACATCATATTTGAGAGACCCTCCCCGCAGACTGTGACGTGCGGGGGTCGGGGGGACTTCTGTGGAGGCAGGACTGACTACAGCGTCCGCGGAGACAACGTCTCGCTCAAAGGAAACCTATCCAACTTAGAGCAGCAATCGTTCAACCTCAACCTTAGTCTCGAGCCAAGTCGACAAGTGACCATCAAAAAGTGCGATAACCATGTCACAGACAACTGTCTCTCAAAACTGCGGAAAAATATTTGTAGCAGAGGTGAATCTGCTTCGTTCGAAATGAACACGAGGATTCTGAAGTCTCTTTGTAACAAAAATTACGAGCATGAGGTGCATCCGGACGCTCTGACCAAGCGTGGTGACACTGTCAAACATTTACAAAAGAGCGAGGACTTGAAGTTTATTGATGAAGAGACTCCAGTGGATACCACCATTAGTAACCTCACCGATAAGGCTCGAGAGGTGACCGGCAAGGTACAGAGAACTACCACGGTGGTGCCCATCAGCCCCGTGTGTGCCACCGTCCCTGTGTACGACACCATGACACGGAGCTGCAGTGTCGGGTACCTCGACCTAGTGGACCCTCAGGTCCTGCACGCCCAGGTGAGTCTGACGGCCTTGCGCGGGGAGCCGCCCAGGAGACTGGTGCTCGTGAACAACAAGCGGCACAGGAAGCAGAGGCGTCACGTCCGCGCGACTGACGCCAAGCAGACTGAGTGCACCAAAACGCCGAGCTTACGGAGATGCGGCAAGTCCAGGAGCCTCGACTCCAGTGAGATGTCGCTGACGGTGGACAAGAGTAAAAGGCAGTCGCGGGTGGATACGGTGTGTCCAAAAGCGGAGGTGACGTCAGCGAACTCGAGCAGCCGGTGTAACAGTACAGGAGGCGAGGACAACAGCGGCACGAGCACGTCGTCGGGCGCGCGGCGGCGGCGCGACTACCCCGTGTGCACGGCGTGCCGGCTGGTGTCGCCGTACGACCGGCGCGACGTGGACGCCAGCACGTACGTGTGCGTGGCGTGCAGCTCTCGCGCGCCTGCTCGCCCGCGCTCGCCGCCGCCCGCTCGCCTGCGCACCGACTCCGACTCCGACTACAGCAAGTATTACAGTTAGTACGATAAGTAGATGCTTTACTTCACCCGCCGTCGAACACTACACCCCCGGCGGCGCCGCACCGCTCGTCGCAGCCTGTCGGAGCTCGGGTAACGTTTCGACGGCTTCCTACTATCCCCGGCTGCACCCCTATGTCGACTAAAGGTAGACGTTAATTTTAGTTGGGAGTTAACCGGCCGGTACACGGTCACTCCGCTCGTTTTGGCCCGCTCTCGGGTCTGCACGGCCGCCTTGACGCGCCACCCTCCAGGGCTTGACACGCAACACTTACCGTTTCTACTCCGGTAGCCGCCCGCTTCTCTATAGAACGCATGAAGCTTGCCTAGGACGGCACGACTCGGCATGGACACAGGTAGAGATCGACGAAACTTTACATGGAGCGGCAGAAGATATAATAAGTGTCGTATGTACAGGTTCGCTGGAGCAGTTGGCGCTGCGCCTGCTGGCGTCCCGGTCGTCGCGGCGCGCCCAGAAGGCGGGCGCGGAGGGCGCGGCGGGCGCGGCGGCGCGGGAGTGCAGCTCGGCGCCCGCGTCGCCCCGGCCCGCGCGCTCGCACGCCGCCAGCCCCGCGCCCGCCTCGCCCGCGCCGCGCAGCACGCCGCGCCGGCACCGCTACTCCTCCGCCTCGCCTATCAGGTCAGCAGTTAGGTCTGTTCGTATAGGCTTACAATTTTACAGAAATAGAGAGTAGTTACAATCAAAAAGCTAACGATTCGGACCTGAGGGTTGTTCGAAAGAGATACCGCGCCCCCAAAACGCAAAGGGCACAAGAAAAAACATGGGTTGGGTTTTAGTCAGTAAAAGTCGGACACTAAGGTCAGGAGAAGTCATTTCACGATTTCCCATCTGGAAAAAAGAAAACAACTCTGACGTTTAAATGTAAATGTTCAGGGGTAGAATACATAAGAGTCAAAGTAATCATTGTTCCGACGTGTGAATCTCTTTATCGCTTATATTCCAGGCAACTTTTAAACTCTCCGCTTCTGAATCGAAGAAGAAACAAGAAGCCGTCCGAAAGTTCCGACGACGAGTACTCAACCGGCGGCGGCTACAGCGAGGTCAATGGCAGAAACTATAGGGACTTGGAAAGTTTCCAGAAGGCACAACTCAGGAATAAGGTACCTTGCCTACTTCAGTTTTGTGACACATGTAGTTTTTTACTAAAATATGGGTATGGCGTTGGGTAAGAATATATCATCGCAGGGTTTAAAATGTCGCACAATTTTCATTGCAAACCCTCGAGCGTACTACTTGCTGCACTGTTTGCGGTTTGCGCTGATCCTTTTGGTCTATTTTGAATTAATTATTGTTTTTAACAACAAGGTACCTATAGATAGTACGACTCAAACTTAATGGCGGCTCAGAAGTTAGCTGCGAGTGCAGGTTCGCACAAATTTATTCGAGTTAATAATAATTTAGGGTCCAATTAATTACTTCTATAGCATAAATATATATCTAGAAATCATTAAATGGAGCCAAATTTTTTATTGTTTTTAATGAACCTGCGCGAACCTTCACTCGCAGCTAACTTCCGATCCTGCTATACAATTTTACAAGTCTTATAAGTTTTGGTACTTTCAAGTTTTTACTTAAGTTTTAATATTAAACACTTTTTTCTCCAGTTAAAGCGCGCCGGCGGTGTAGTAACAGCGGCGAGCTCGGGCAGCGACAGCCGCGGCAGCAGCGCGCGGCGCCAGCTGGTGATGCACAACAAGGCGCCCATGTGGAACGAGAACAGCCAGGTGTACCAGCTGGACTTCGGCGGCCGCGTCACGCAGGAGTCCGCCAAGAACTTCCAGATTGAATATCATGGCAAACAGGTGGGCTTGTGTTATATATCAGACTGGAGTAGCTAATGCTCGGTGTCTATATGCAAAACGGATAGTTTATCTTACTAGATTCAATAGTTCATCTAGTTAGATTCAATAGTTTTAATTAATTGACGTTCAAAGTGCCTTATAATGGTCTAATTGGAATAAATGATTTGACTTTACCAGTCGTAATTCTTGGGACTGGTCGTTTGTGAAAATTCTGGTGACAATGTTGAATATAGACATGTTTACACAAATTGTGGATATAAACCAACCCGTATGCTGAAAAAAAACTCCAATAACAGCGAACATACTAAGGAATAGGAATCGGGAATAAATCATACTCGTAAATTTCGTAATGTGGTCAGATGGACTGTGGTCTTACTTTTTTCGACATTAACCACAAGTAAATGTCTGTTATCACTTATCATCATCATACCATCACGCCTGTATTCTCTGAAGAGTTAGGCAGAGGTGTACCAATGTACCACCCTTAGCTCGCCGGTATGTTTTAAGTCTAATGTAGGTAATAGGGGGCGAGCCTATTGCTATTAACCGAGCACAGATCCCAATACCACTGTCGGTTATGTGTCTATGTGTTTTGGTCTGTGTCTGATATGAGCAGAGGTCGGAATTAGGTAGAGGTACCACTGATTTCATATAGCGAAAGAATATAGTGGATATGCCTCAGATCCCGAGATTAATTGTAAAGAACAGAAAAATCCCGTGCTTTATTAATTAAAAAAGTTATTTACTTTTACACAATTTAATCCATCCGACATCTGATGTCCGAAGTTACAAAATTCCAATGCGCACACGCACGATGTTGCCAGATTTGCAGTTCGCACAACATAGCTTGTGAGAACAAAAGAAAACAATAGCGGGAATGCGGAGCACTCCCCGGCAAATCCCGGGAAGATCCTTATTAATATTAACTTTTCGATGCAAGTACATAAATAACTCTACCTAATTCCGACCTCTGGTTATGAGTGTTTCGCCACTTACTAACCAACCACAAACTAATCTACATTCAGCAAAAAATATTGCTAAGAATTTTATTTTTGAAAAGGCACTGTTATTGTGGCACGAATTATAAACACACGCAAATCATTGTGACCGAATCAAATACACAGCATCATCGCCTATACTAATTAATTAAATAATAAATTCCTCAGGTAATGCAATTTGGTCGCATCGACGGCAACGCGTACACCCTGGACTTCCAGTATCCATTCTCAGCCCTGCAGGCCTTCGCCGTCGCCCTCGCCAACGTCACGCAACGTCTGAAGTAAACTCCATCCTAGCTCGCGGTAGCCGCGCGGCTCTTATAGCCTCGCGGTCTTGTAGCCACGTGCTCTTGTAGCCGCTGTGGGCTGACCAGAGGGTACCATGATACGAAACACGAATATATGTTTAAAATATGTTGTTTTTTATTATACCTGGCATGATGGCATGGTGTAAATGATGTAAATTACCGATGTTTGCTATCTGGACTGTCGCGTGGAATGAACCGGTTCCGGGCCACGTGTGTAATGTTTTCCATCTTGACGGACGCTAAAGTACGTGCGTGTACTGTACTGTCGTCGCTTGGCTTGTAGCAGATAGTTATCATTGCTCATGAACTCTCATCAGAGTTAGTTTCGTGTGTAATATCCTCTGTCAGCGTCCTTGTTAGTAGCTGTCAAAATTACTCGATATAAGCTTTTTACAAACACTGTCTTAGTTAACGCGTATCGATCAGCGAACTCGCCCATCCATTAATATTTTTTACGCAAGCGTAGATAGGATAGCTTTGTAAATTTTCAAATTCACCGTCTCAATGCCGAAAGACGAACAATAAATCGGATTCATTGGGACCACCAACACGGACAGCGTTTATGTATAAGGATCCATAATCCCACTCTAGGCTGACTCTAGGAGCGTAAAGAAATATTTTAGGTAGGTACCTACAAATATGATATATTTTCACAATAGACCTAGTTCACTTATGAATCATTCTGACTTGATGTATTGGCCTATAGTTTATAGTTCACACCCTCTTGATGTTGTTGATCGGGTCTACATAGTTGTTAATTCTTATTTAGCCACAGGGTTACATTTTCTACACAACTAGCTATATACCCCGCGGTGTCACCCGCGTTCAGTCACGCCTTTGGGTACTGCTCCGCTCCCGCTGGTAGTAACGTGACGTTCTATACGTTTTAATCCTCCTCTTGAATCACTCTATCTATAGATGAAAACCGCAGCAAAACCGTTGCGTAGTTTTAAGGGTGTAAGCGTACAGAGGGACAGACAGCGGGAAGATTTTGTTTTATGCTATGTAGAGATGACAATTTATTCTCCGTTACCTTTGTGATGATTGGTTAGTACTGCATGTTGCGTTTTATATTGCCAATCGTGCGGCCTAGGTATGTCACTCAATCTTTCAGGTAAAAAGTAATACGAGAGTCCACCATTGATATCGAAATTAAAATCTATAAATATTGTGCGTTTAGCACGCTCTGAATAGGTCAATGAAAATTGTTGTGTGTGTTATCTATAAAATAATGTTGTTGTCATTGTATAATTATAACCATGTTCTAGGTGTTTTATCATTGTGTTCATGAAAATTTTTCAATTATACGTTTTCTTTGAGGCAAATGAACTGATTTATCGACTCTTAATACCTGTATAAAAAGTTATACATAACATAAGTGCATACCTAGCAATTAGTATGAATAAGATAATTATGTTAATTGCACTTATGTTTTATATTTTAGTCTAAACTTACATATCTATGGTTAATTATTACTAGATTGTTAGAATTGTTATTGTCCTTATTTCTCACAGATTCATTTTGAAGACTGCACATCGTAAATATATTTTGATACCCATTTTATTGATTACTGTGTCGTCTAATTTAGTAAGTCTTAATGTTAATTAAGTAATGTTAAATAAGCCAAGTTAGATTTGTTTCTGTTGCTCAAGAACTCTTTAAGTTTTTGAATGTTGTGGTGTTTAAATAAATAGGTATGAAATGACAAGTATTTCCAATGTCGCCCACTCAAGCCCCACTCTCAATACAATTAAGCGCTGAAATGTTAATATCTTGATTAAATGAATTATTTATGAGCAGTTCAATCGTGTATGGTACATCACGGGTACAAAAATATGATCCTAGCACCGATTTTGAGCGGTGCTAGTCACCCTTTAGGTTGAGTGGTCGGCATTATTTACTGTTATTTTTTCTGTATTGTTAGGGAGAACGAATTATTATATCGATTGATCTATACGACGTTTTGTTATATACAATCGTTTGTGCTGCATATTATGTCAGGTCCGTTTTATTGGCAAAGCAGCACGGAACACTAGGGTTGTCTCTCGCTTTATTTTTTATGAGCTGCCATTTTATGATAGTTGTCCCATCGCTTTTTCTTTGATATTTCACTTGTCCGTTGTACATACCTACTTTAGTGACAAAGTGTAAATAAAATATTCTCCAAGTAAATACAAATAGTTTTATTGAACAATAACTGAGTAACTGGGTAAACCACATCTGATCGAAGGCCGCGCGTCAGCCAATAGGCGTATAGTTCTAACACTGGTTCACTGCCCCCCCGAGGAGGGGCGCACTGTATGCTAATCACTTTCACTGCCACTCTGTCCTGGAACATAGTCTGCATCATCTTCGTCCGATATTTCAAGGTCATCCAAGTCTTGAAACAGAGATTCGTCCACTTTGACTGCATCTCCTGAAAACAATTTAAACACTCATTAGTGATGAGTTTGAAGGTTCTCGTTATCACAATATTTTTTTCCCAATTTCTGAGAACCAGAATCAACGGCAAATTCCACTAAACAGCGCCGAAGCGGTGAAGCCCGATGAGACGCGGAGAAATAATTCATGGAATTTTCTTGGATCCCGCAACAAAATTAATCGAAAAATAACAGTAGTGGAGTTAGAATAAACATAATTTGGGACCCATCAGCTAAGAACGGATTTTACGACAGAGCCGAATTACGGGAGTATTTGATTTGCTTGCAGGTAAAAACTAGTAGTAACATCACCATCTGCTCATCTGATTAGCCTTTTCCCAACTATAATGGGGCCAGCTTCAGTTGTAATAAAAGTACAATATATTCGCACTGCCTCGTTGGCCTAGTGGTCCTAAGCGCGACTGCTACGCTAGAGGTCTTGGGTTCGATTCCCAGGTCGAGCAAAGTGTTGTTGGGTTTTTCTATGAAATTCTCAGTAGCAGCTCGTAGTTTGGATTTGTGCCCGGTTAATGGCAATAGGCTCGCCCCCTATTACATGGGACCTAAATATACCGGCGAACTGTGGGTGTACATTGGTACACCTCTGCCTAACGCTTCGGGGAATACAGGCGTGATGGTATATATATATTCGAACTTTATAACATTCCATACTAACCATCATCAAGGAATTTAAGGTCAGACTCGTTGAGTGTGGTGTCTCTCAGGAACAGCTCCCTGCCCGTCAGTTTGTTCTTATCCTTTGCTTCCTTTTCCCTCTTGGCTGGAATGCCCATGTCTATCTCAAACTGTTTCCGCCACGCCAGGAATGACTCTACTGTTACTCTGGTACCTTCAAACCTTTTCTGTAATGATGGGAAGCAAACATGTGGATATAAATTATGAAGAGCATTTATACTGAATGCAATACTTTTTCTTATGTGTAAGAACTGCCTCGGTGGCCTAGTGGTCCTAAGAGCGACTGCTACGCTAGAGGTCCTGGGTTCGATTCCCAGGTCGAGCAAAAAGTGTTATTGGGTTTTTCTATGAAATTCTCAGTAGCAGCTCGGAGTTTGGATTTGTGCACGGTTAATGGCAATAGGCTCGCCCCCTTTTACATGGGACCTAAATATACCGGCGAACTGTGGGTGTACATTGGTACACCTCTGCCTAACCCTTCGGGGAATACAGGCGTGATGGTATATTTATATGTGTAAGAAAATAATAGGTATGCATTATTTTTTCAGTTTCATTCTACCAGTCATTGTGGCTATTAGAGGAAGTCTATCTATCTCCAGCAGTGAATGTCATTTGGCTGATATGATGATGAATTCTACCTAACTTTCTAAGTTCATCTATATAATTGATAATATAGATAATGTTCAAGAAATTAATTAACAAGGTTTACTACAAAACCTGCAACAGTTTGTCATCAATTATTACCATAGGTCTCACTAATATTATACTCAGAAGATAGAATTAGAAACTGCAACAGTTTAAATTATCATTTATGGTGTGAAAGTGCTCAGATTTATTTCAAAATATCCAACAGGCAATTCTGTTTGGGTCATACATTACAATACCCATCTTTTGGGCTGTCGATTTAAAATAATAAAGTGTACCATTTCAGCTTCTTCCTCTGCCCTCTTCTTGGCTAATATTTGTTCTTCTCTTTCCTTCTTGATAGTGTCCCACCTCACATTGAGCCACTCCTGTCCGGCTGATACTAATGTAAATACCATCACCATCCCTACATTTTCATTTCCCTGTAAATAAATAGATGTTTATAAGATTACTTTCAGCAAACTGTTATTGGGTTTTTCTATGAAATTCTAAGTAGCAGCTAGGAGTTAGGATTTATGCCCGGTTAATGGCATAGGCTAGCCCCCTATTACATAGGACTTAAAACATACTGGCAAGCTAAGGGTGTACATTGGTATGCCTCTGCCTAACCCTTGGAGGAATACAGGTGTCATGGTATGTATGTGTATTACTTTAAGTAATATTTCTCAGCTGGTCAAAGACTTAATCAGCATTATGTCAGGACTAAAGCAGGGAATCATAAATCAAATTGACAAACAAGAGCTAAGGGTATTCAGAAAAATAAAAATGATAGATACAGCCAGTTGGACAGAACAGGCCCAAAACAAATATTTATGGTCAGCTGCAAAAGAAAGGAATAAATTGGATTACCTGTTCTGTTAAATGTGAGAGTAATTCATCCTTATCGACTATGTCATCAAAGTTTTCTTCATCTTCTATTTCTATGACAGGCAACTCATCAGGGTACTTTGCTGTGTATGTAAAGACTAGCTGACATGCAAGACCTTCTCCTTCGTCGAAACCTTCAGACTTTATCGGTATACTGAACTTGTGGTATGGTTTTGTTTCAATGACTGCAATTAAAAGTTTAATAGTAATGGAATTGGTCTTGTAATTCAAGGTGTTATGAATAACAGACTTATGGAGTCTATTTCTGAGTGAATATGAACACGGTATTCTCAGATGCATGAGATGTACGTACAACGACCGGCCGGACCGAGGAAAAATTATGAACCTCTTTGGTTTTGTTGTCTAGAACAGAAAGTTAGATTAGATGGCTAAGTAAGTAAGTCATAACTTACTTTGCATATCTCCATAATAAATAGAGTCTAAGGCTTCCACTTCACTTGTCTGTTCGTAATGGTAATCCATGATTCCTATTTGGTTTGAAATTTCTTCAAAATTCACACGTTTTACTTACGTTCACATACACATTTTTTAATCATCTGTCATGGCTGTCAATATCAAAAATGACAACATATTTGTTGCCATACGACATGCCTGTGTAAATGTTGCCATATATGTCTGTCTGTGGTCATTCTTCTGCACCATAGACAAAGTGAGGAAGGTCCGACCAAGAGCGGGCCAAGCTAGCCAATGTTAAGATCATGTCTAGCATAGGCTATGCCAAACAGTACACCGCGCGCCTTTCGTGTCGCAAAGATAAAATATTTCTTCGCAATGGCAGACGCCGAACCACACCGCGTCTGCAACAAAAATTGTAATCCAAAAAGCATCATTGACAATGTCAAATTAATGCCAAGTAATGTCAACACTGTCTGCTGTCAACCAAACTAAACTTCACCTTCACTAGCACTACGGTGGCTGAACTTGGGCCGAATTGAGTTGTTGTTGTTTATTTATAACGTGATTAATACGAAATCGACACGAAGAAAAAGCTACAAACTTAGCTCATAATTCTTCAAAATGGACACCCCAGATTTATTGACAACTTACGTTCCTCAGTCGGATTCGGAACCATCTAATACATCAGGGTTAGTTTATACCTATTTCTTCTTTTCGAATCGATCGACTCATACAATTTTGTTCGACCTGTATAGCTATATCAATAGCCTCGGTTAGATCTTTTCCTACCTATTAAAAAACAAAATCCCATTTCAGATGTAGGCTTATAGCATACTCGAATTTTAGAAACCTTGTTTGATTATAAATGATAAATAATCTGGCTAATTTTTCAACTGTTGCTATTACAGGACTGTTCCAATGACCATAGTCTCGTTGGAAAATGAAGACTTCTCGGACCTACAAGAACAAGTGATTGCAAATTTTCAAAAACCCAATGTACCCAATATCAATGTTCCAGAAAGGATCATTCTTTGTTTAGATGTTTGCTGCGACAACCACAAGTCATTGTATCGCTTGGGAGATGGTACAACATTCTCTCCTATTAACATGATGAAGCGTGTGCTCGATTTTTTCTTACATTCTAAAAATGCCATCAACAAAAAGACCGAGTTTGCCATAGTAGTATTAAAAGGTACAGAACCATGCTGGCTTCAAAATTTCACCAACAATTTGAAGGAAATTGTAAATACTATTGACTATATTAATCCTGAGGAGTGTACTAATGAAACATTTGATTTTAAGAAGCTTTTCCAATTGATCAAGCAGAAGGTTGAAATACCAGAATATAAAGATGGACAGTGCATACAGCCTCCCGCGTATGTTGTGCGTATGATTGTAATGTATGGAAGATCTTCTTGTATTCCAACTATTCCACAAGATGATGCATATTTCAACTTTTTAAAGAAACAGTTATATTTCTATATTGACATATTACTGGCACATGAGGAGGACTGTTCATTCTACAAATGTGAAGAGATCTATGATGCACTACAAGACCTGGATAATGGCTATTCTTATGTATATGAAGTATCAAGAAATGCAACTAAGATCCATGATTGCATTGCTAAATTACTCGCTCATCCTTTGCAGAGGCCTTTACAAAAAAACACAGATTATTTGTTTGGAACTAAGTATTAATATATATATGATAATAATTGTATTTGACTTTTTAATCTGCTGTTTATTTCTGATGTAACATGTTGGTAGTCACTATTACAAATCCATCAGCTACTAACGTAAGACTAAGCTGTCAGACATAATTCAAACTAAGTCAGATATAATTCAAAATACCTACCCCTTAAATATAAATAATTGGTGCTATCAACTACTATTTTTTCTTCTGTACGGGCTGTCACACAAAAAGGCGCGACGACGTTCATCATTGTTGAAATGTCGCGTCTCCATACGGCAGTTAGACGCTTGGCGACGCGACGCTGCAACGCAGTGCTCAGCGGCGCGTTGCGTGAAGCACCGCACAGCTTTTATATGTGACGGCCCTGCCTTCAGTATTCAGATCGACGATGGCGGCCCAATATTGGTTAGTACCTACTCAAATGTTGCACTCTGTTCACTGTGGCCGTTTTTTTACTGGCCGAGTTTTATAATTTAAACAAGAAATAATGCTTTGAACCCTTCATTTATTTTTGTGACATTAGCCACACTACGGCATCTGATAAACGCTTGGGTTGGAGCCAGGGGTTGGGTTATGCTAGTGTGCTGTGTGCTTTGACAGACAAACATTACAAAAGAAATAGTTTAACTTAGGGATCATTATACTCACAATTGCGTTCACGACCACCTGATGATGTAAAATAAAACAAAATATAGTCGAATTGAGAACCTCCTTTTTTTGGAAGTTGGTAAAAAAGAAACAAGCAAACTCCTTTTGTGATAATTTATTTCAGCTCTTAAAAGGGGTTATGATTGGTATAAAAGAAAAAAAAATCTAATGCTATTTTATTACACAATAGTTTCAAATACTTAAGACATTTATTATGTACTTTTAGAGTTGATCAATATTTATCAGGCTCCCAAGATTTATTTCACATCATATTTACATATTGCAAAAGCATAAAATGCTGTATAGACTGGTCATTTTATCTCTTTAATAACTCTGTGAAGATTAGACTGGCTAATTACATACAATGTTATAATACCAGCTATAATAATCCCAATAACTACTTACAGAATCAAGTTGTTAATCTAAATTTTCGGGCACAGCCAACATTTTAATTCCATACTTACCAATAGAGATTAATTTATAATACTTGCAAGTTGACTAATTTTGGATATGATTGAATCAATATTTTTTTAAATCATGTATCAATAAGCAATTTAATCTATTTTTTTCATATTGAGCATTAGCAAATGATTTATGCTTACCAGACATACAAATCCCATTATGCGGCCTCTTCTTTTGCTTCTTAAAGATAGATTAGCGAGACAATATTATGAGAGGAATAAAAATATCACGTACAGGCTGTTAAATGTCACAAACACGTAGCAAACATTTAATTATTATTAAAATAAAACAAACTCGCCAAGCTATACATTTAAGTAAAACATATTATAAAAATAAAAGTAACATGTAAACAATTCATAAAAAATATTGATTTATTTACAAGATTGGTATTACATCTAAAGCGAATTTAATAAATCACGTAAATTTCAAGGAAGAGTGCTTTATTTTTATTTTTTTGGAATCAATATAATGGAGACCAGCGGCAGCAGGTCAGATACAGAACATACCAATACAAGCATAATTCAGACAAAATGTAAAGTGGATACAAATAACTAATGGGCGATAGAATCATAAGTTAACTTTGTGTACTTGTCACAGCTATGTTCAATAGCATAATTTAATAAATAATTTAAAAGATGATGTTTGTCTGTTACTTAGGTTTAGGGAAGGTTGTCAGATGGCATGAAGCACTAAATTAATGTATTTTTTACCATTTAAGCTGCAACACTTATCATCAATAGATTACATAATTCAGATTTTAATATCCTACTATCACTATATGCCTAATGTCATTAGACTGTTAAAAAATTAAATAAAGCTTGTATTACATTAATACGTGATTTTCCCCAAAGTACAAATGATTGATCAACACGAGATTTCATACACATCAGTCACAAACATTTCAATCTATAGCTATAGTATAATTACATCTGAGATCCTAGGGGTGTAATGATACACTATCGATGCCTAAGATTTGACACTGGTTAATTTACGAACGAAATAAATAACTTCATGTATCAGTCTCAATATTTTAAAAACTATTTACAATATTGTAATAAATTCAGCCGTTGTCAAATAAAATACCGAGTGAATATCATGCGGAATAAGAATGAGTCAACAGCTACTCCTAGCCACTTTTATCACTTTCTTAAATCTGTACTCTAATGACCAGGGATACAGATTATATGGAATGATAAATGATTTTACTTACAGTACCTTAATTAAGCCAATATTTGTGATAGTAAAAGAGAATAATTAAAGCGTATAACCGCTCAGCCTTGTCGCTGGAGCGAAATGTTACAACGGAACTTCCTAAATCGAACCATGAAATTTATAAAATCGATCCCAGGATTCGTCCGGCCGCACCCGACCGGTCGCGAGCTCGTCGCTCAGTCGTCCGCGATGAGACGAGTCGCGATAGTCGTCGCAGCGCGTCCGGCTCGGCCGGGGTAGCCACTCACTAAACATAATTCACTGCACAGTCCTGAGGAAGTGGAGCCGTAGCTGAACGTAACACTCGCACACTCGGAGACACGAGCTCGGGCGTCCGCCGCGTGTCGACCGCCGCACTACTCTACCATACACGAGACGCGACGTCGCACGCGCGGCGCGGGAAGACGGGACTAGAGGGGGCGCCTTGTACGTGCACACTGTACGCACTACACACAAGCACAGCGCGCGTCGTACGTGCACACCGTGCACAGGCACAGTGCACGCACGGCGCGGCGGGGTCACAGCACGCAGGCGGCGAACACCGCCATGGCGCGTCAGGGGGGCGGCGCGGCGGGGGCGGGGGCGGAGGGCGCGGGCGCGGGGGGCGCGCGCTCGGGCACGGCGGGGGCGGCCTCGTCCGCGCCTGCACCGCCGCCGCGCGACCGCATCACGTACGCGTACGTGCGGTACCTCTTTATCTGTCAAATGTACCACCATTAGTAGGAGACAGGAGAAAACTCGTGTATATTTAGATGTTTCGTGACAACTGACCTCGTACACGAGGTAGTGCTCCTTGTCGCGCGCGTGCGGCGCGTTGTCGCGCGCGTGTCGCAGTGCCGCCAGCTCCTCCTCCAGCCGCGCCGCGCGCTCCTCGTGCTCCGACAGCTGCTCACGCTGTCACAAATAATTCATTTACATTCATAACAGATTTTTTATTTTATTTTCATTCGTGTTGTTACACTATTGCGAGTGCAGTATATTCGCAGTGGCGTACCATGTTAAGCTTGGTGTGCGTGCAGGGCAGCAGCGGTCGCTGGAACTTGCGCTGGGAGCCGACCGCGCCCGCCAGCGGGGCCGCGGAGTACGCCGCGCACACGAAGTTTATCGTCTCAACCCACGAACATAATTCCTTTGAATCGCTGTCAACAAGGGGAATATTCTAGAACTAGTAAATAAATATATCAGTTACAACACCAACCATGAGGTTTAGAGCGTATGATACGCCCAGCCTTGCTTTTATTCTATGTATTTTTCTTTGATAAGAGTGAACACAATAAAGCTGTCTTACTTACCTAGTTTGGAATAAATATTCGGCCTGATCAGCAGTTTGCAATCTAAATACGTGTTGCTTTTTCGTGTAGTCGGTCGCTTTCGTCGCTAATGCGTGGTGTATCCTGAATTGAAAATAATAAAAATTAGATACTATTCAAGGATGACTGACACCGGAAATTCCGATATCTGAGTATGGATATTACTACACATTTATTCACATAACTCTAATGATGTTCATTAAATTTAATTAATACTATCAAAATGAATGTTCCTTTTTCATTACCTGATAGCGTTATGTAAATTATCAGACATCTGACTGCGCCTAAATCCATGTTCGTCTTTATGAAGATACAGCACCAGATCTCGAAGCGTGCAGTAGAACATTTTCCAACCTCGACGGCCGAAAGGAGCTGACGAAAGTATTACATTCATTTTTATTACTGGTAATCTGTTCATTGGTCATTATACAGGGTGGTTTTTTGAGACGGCTCACTAAGGGCAGGTACCACAACCGCTATAGTTACAGGAAAACGTTCCTCGGACACCACCCATAATTTTTTGTGATACTCTGAGCTGCATTCTCATTTTTTGGAAAAATGTACAGTCAGCGACAAAAATGCTAAAATACGTTTTTTTTTTTAAATACCAATCATATTTCATTTAGGGAACAAAATACTTTATGTAGGACCATTTAAGGTGTGAATACTAGAAGTTACAGAAATCGCCCAAAAACTTTTTCTATACATTTTGCGCCCTTAGTGGCCTGTCTCAAAAATTCACCCTGTACTTAGAGTGATTACAAAGATTTAATTTGGCTCGCTCGATTATGCCTCAGGTAAAAGGAGTTTTGTGGATGGTGGGAATAAAGTCAGATATAGTCAGGCTTTTTAGATGCGTGTCCGGCCATATTATTCGGTGTCTATAGTAAGTGCTATGCAAGTGATACTGACTCTTCTTGCCGTTGGCGTCGACGCAGCACTTGCGCATGACGTAGCCCTTCTTGTACTCCACAGCCCGCGACTGGTCGGGCACGTCCAGGAACGGGTTGCTGCCCACGCCGCGAGCCTCGCCCGCGCCGCCCGGGTGAGCCTCCGCGTCGCTACAACAACATACATTCCTATAAATTAATGTACATCTTTTGGATGTTATAGTTCGAAATTTTTGGGATTTCATTGTATTTATTTATAGTGTGTAGTTTTTTTTTTAATTCTGTTTTTAATTAGGGACATTTATCGCAATGCGTACAGTCCCATCATACACTAAATAAATAATAATAAATGCTTACCGAAATACATAATTATATTACACCTAAACACTCTTCGCATATACGTATAGTGGGTAGTTTATACAAACAACTGTATGTGTCTATTACGCTTTTATGGCTAACGTATTGAACCGATTTTGATGAAATTTGGCACAGACTTACCAGGCAGGCTTACTAGGCATTTGCGATTATCGACATTCACGTGTTGACGTGATACTGCTTGTTATTTATTTACTTCACACAATACGTACAGTGCCAATCTAACCAAGAGGTATCGTGTTGCCCAATAACAGGGTTGTGGAGGTCAAATAGGCAGTCGCTCCATGTAAAACACTGGTATCCAGCTGC
This sequence comes from Caradrina clavipalpis, assembly GCA_932526535.1. Lineage (NCBI taxonomy): Eukaryota > Metazoa > Arthropoda > Insecta > Lepidoptera > Noctuidae > Caradrina > Caradrina clavipalpis. The sequence goes on from OW052096.1 coordinate 4,348,663, forward strand.
ATCTGGTTAAACTGGAACCCGAACCCAATATAATTGGGGAAAGGCTAGGCAGATAGAAAGATATCGATATATAGCGTCGTGATGGCCCAGAGGCTAAGGCGCCCGCCTCTCATACACAGGGTTGTTGGGTTCGCAACCGGACACGGGCAAGTACCAACTTTTTCTAATTCATAATTATGTACTCTCTAAGTTTATCTTGGACATCACTGATATCGGTAACCATGTCAGAGGCCTTTGAGGCGGTTCAGAAACTTTGACACTAGGGTGTGTGGGGTGCTTAGATCTTACTGCCCACACAATAAAGAAGATCGATATATAGCAGTATATAGAATACATACAGCGCCCACTGCAGCGGCTGCGTGCGGATGGCGTGGTAGAGCTGCTTGAGCGTGTCGCGCGGGAAGTTGTCGCCGTCGTTGAGGTCGGCGAGGTTGTCGATGAACTCGGCGCACGACATGCGGCGGAAGGCGCCGCCGCCGCCGCAGCCGTGCAGGTCCGTGTTCAGCAGCATGATGGCGCACGTCAGCGTGTGCACCGCGTCTGGGGGGAAAGGAACAGGTGTTGAATAGCTTGTTTATTTATTTATTTATTTATTAAAAAAGGTCCACCAACAGCTTCCATGTGTTACATATTATAGGTATTGGTTGATAAGTCTTGGACTCGCATAGTTGCCAATTACTGGTTAACCAACATTTACAAAAAATAACACTACACAGACAGAAAAAAACAACAAAAACTAGATAGAAATAAAAATAAAGATAAAACAAAATTAAACTTCCTAATAAAAAAAAAATTAAGAAAGATATAAAGGTATTAAAAAAGGTATTAAAGCTGATTCTTTCAAATGTATGTTCCTATGAGTCATTTTACTGAGATTATGAATGACTTATGACTGATGATAATTAAGTTTATTACACATATTTAAATGTATTGATTTTTTAAGAGTGTTTATGACTTTTGGGAGTTTCTTGCTCGTTTGTCTCTATAAAAACCTACTGTTTGGAACAAGCAACTTGCTTCAACTTTCTGACTGATCAACTCCCTTGACCATTAAAAATAGTCTTGGTCTGATTTAATTGAAAGTATTTTCTAGTAAAAAAAAAAACTGGCTATCTTATACTTTTCCCACCTTGGCAACCGAAGGACGTAAAAAAAAAAACCTTATATTGAATTCCGACAACAGCACTAACACAATACATACAAGTTATTATCCATACCTTGCGAGTTGAAGGATCCAGGGTTACACTCTAGATACCGCCTGGAGAAGTGCACGAGCACTCTCTCCCGCTCCTGCGTCTCCCCGCTGAGCGCGAAGCGTGCGAGGAAGGCGCGCAGGGCCGCGTCCAGCGTGGCGCCGCTGAACTCGAAGTGCCGCACGTACTCCTCGGCTACCGCGCGGGAAAACTCGTTGCTGACGAAGAACAAAATCATGGACATTAGCAACGCAGTACTATCGTCATCTAACGATGTTATAACGTCGGTAAATACCAGCCCCCTAGCCAAGTCACAAACGATAATCGTAAACGCTCGGTAGGTACTAATAGATTTTCAACGTAACACCCCAGAGCCTTAAGTTGAAAATCTATTAAAGATTTCTAAGCGTTAGCGACTGGAACGAACGAAAACGCTATGCAATCTTCATTAGATCTTCAACTTAAAACCAAGCAGTAAAGTTGAATATCTATTAAAGCCTACTCAGCGTTTGCGTTTATCGTTTGTGACTTGGCTAGGGGGGCAGAACAGAATATAAATTAGGTCTTAAATTTCTAGCCAAAGCAGATAATTGAAAAACTGAGGTGGACTGATAGAAAATGCCCAAGGCATTAAGTCCGCCTTTGTATGGTGTATTTTTACATTATGTACTTCTAATAAATAAATAAATAAAAATATTGGTCTGGTACGAGCCCATTGTTGTTGCAGTTACCAAAATCAACCCCATTATTTTACATTTAATATACCAATACCAACTTTTTACTCAAATGTCTGGAGACATCCGACTTCTTGAAGCCGTCGAGGTGGTACAGCCGCTTGGCCAGTCTCTCGGCTGAGGGTATGTCGACGGCCTTGGGACTGTAGTGGAACGAGTGCAGGGAGTCCCCGTCGGAGCCCTCGTCGGAACCTACGTCGGACCCGCTGCAGAGCTCCTGGAATGTGTTCCGAATAAGTTGATAAGCTGAACTACAATGAATCCATTGTTTATTGCATTTAGAATGAAGACAAAAACAACGTGAGGTTCGCTAGTTCGTCCTCTTGGACTTATGAATACATATTTCCAATAGAAACTTTATCGCCCCATTTAATATTTAGAGTCGATTCTATAGAATTATGCCTGTCATCCTTTAAAAATGTGATTAGAAGAAAAGTGTTACAAACAAACATGACAGATACATTTTCGTATGTATAACATTAAACTGGTAAATAATGACAACACGAGGGTTGAGAAAAATACGAATTGTTGAAATAACATAAATATAATGATGTATGTTCAAATCAAGGAAATCAACCCTTACCTGATAGCCTTGGTTCTCCGGTGAGTTATGTCCATTCTCTTTACCATTCTGCGTATAATTACTATTGTTATTATTATTTACATTCTCCGTCGTGTTGGCGTTCTGTTTGTCGGGACCTTTGACTTGTATCACTATTCTATAGTCGTTGTTGTGGTCTCCGTTTAACGTGACGTCACTTCCGTGCTCGTTAGAGTATGAGGAGTTGGATTTGGCCCGTTTGTGGCAAGGTTCGGATACCAGTATCGTTGAATCCGAGTCGGAGGGGTCGGACAGTTCCATCCGCGGACATTCGCGGCCCGTTTCGAACATGTCGTCCTGATCTTGATAGTCTGGACTCGAAATATTTGATACTGCTTCTGATAGACTCATGTCGCCTGGAAAACAAGAGAATTAATGTCTTAATGAAGTTCGTAAACAATTTAAAAATAGTATATCCGTCCTCATTCATTTTTAAAATTTCATAAGAATCGGTTGAGTAGTTGTGAAAGCGTAACAAACAGGCAGAGTTACTTCCTCATATATAATACAGCCCGCGACTTCTTCCTTGCCCTTGGGCGGTTAGGAACTCTGACACTAGGGTGTGTGGGGTCGTTAGACCTTGCTAAAGTATAGATTAGTATGGATTAAGTGTGGTTACCGTTGAGCGGTCGGTGGTGGTGATGCGCGGGCAGCTGGCGGTGCGGCGGCGTGGCGCGGGAGGACATCACCGACGACGACGCCGACGTGGGAGACGCTGGCGACGACGAGCTGACCACATAGCATCCATATAATAACACTCTATAGCACTCATATTACACACAGACAGAACATTACGCCTGTAGTCCCCGAAGAGTTAGGCAGAGGTGTCCCAACCTGGGACTTAAAATATGCCGGCAAACTGTGGGTCCAGGGTACCAGTTTGTCGGTATATTTCGGGTCCCATGTAATAGGAGGCGAGCCTATTCCCATTCTTCTTCTTAGCGTTTCAATGATAAACTATATTATAAATAATATATACTATTATTATAAATTATATTGATGCGGCCCAGAATTCGGCCACTTTGATTTCATTAAGCGGGCACGAATCGTAACTCCGAGCTACTACTGAGAATTTCATAGAAAAACGCAATAACACTTGCTCGACCTGGGAATCGAACCCAAGACCTCTAGCGTAGCAGTCACGCTTAGGACCACTAGGCTAACAAGTTACACACAACATCAATTTATAGGATTTAATTCACGTGCATATTTTGGTACTGTGAGATATGACTGGAGTAAGGAACAAGACCCATTAGCTGAATTTACAACGATAAACTAATTCTGCGTAAAATAACGACACAACATCAGTCCAAGGTTTTTAGTTTCAGGGCGTGGGCGCCTCACGTAATACACAGGTTGACTTTACACCTGCCATCTTTAAGGGGGTGAAAGTATTCAGGAATATAAACAACTTTTATAATGGAATCAACAGTGAAACATTTAAAAAAGCAGATGTTCGCTACAAAAATGCAAATGCAATAGGATCAAAATGTGTGGAACAGCTGATTTTGTTTTTGATAATTCGATGTTGGTCATTTAGTAAAAGTTGATCGTATTCATGAGTACTTTTATCTGCTGAAAAATGACAGGTAAATGAAGTCACCCTAGTATGTATAACATATAACCAAAACATACACGTGTACACACCAAAAAAATATATACATACACACATTATTTTAAAAGGCATTGTTTATTACAATTAATGTTAGTGTCCGAAAGGGGGTCAGTAGACATTATTACTAACGCTTTATTGCTGTAGTGTTAACAAGCACTGCATCGGACTTTCTGATATCTAACTAATCTACAAATAAAATAAAGGAAACGCTAAAATATATTTCTATACATTTTTCTTCGCTAGAGATTTTTTATTTAAAGAGAATACCTGTATCTAGCTAGAACGGAAGAAATGAAGGGGGTTTAGAAGGCTATACATTGGGTGAGAATTGTAAATACATTGTGATACCGTCACCAGCGTGTAGAGATAACAATTTAAACGTTTCCGATAGTTGGATACAGGCCGTAATAGAGTAGTTGACTCATTGAAAGAATGTACCTAAAGCATCTTATAATTGTGCCTATAATCAAAGTAAATTCAGTTCTGATTCTGGTTCTGCACCTTCATCTAATGATAAAATTTGTTCTTGATGATTAAATGTGAAATCATTGGTGGTGATGTCAACTCAAACTTACATACCTACATTTTATAAACGCGTTTCCCCCATAGATTTTACATGGCAGGATTAAACTGTAACGTCACTTATTCATCATATCAATCGAGTAACTATTTATTTTTTCAAAACAACAATCAATTTAATTCTACAGTAAATAGAAAATTAATCAGGTTTCAGAATTCAAATAAAGTGTTTTCTTTTTTGGAGAAGTTGCGTCTATAAATTACCAGTTAACGGTATCAACTCTCCAATTGCATGCAGTGAGGTAGACTTATCAATTAAATGTGTATTCTCTAGGTGCGTATACCTAGGGAATAGTAGCAGCAGTAGTTTTTATCAATATTTAATTCAATTAATTTTAAACGAAACTGTTTTTGTTTTTACGTCATACATTCAACCCTTATCTCTTCAAAGCTAGAGTGAATAGAATTATTTTGGGTAAGCTCACTCCTTCGTAGACTTTGTCTATGTCACCTGACCAAGACTAGAGTCAAGAGCTTACCCAACTCAAATAAAAAATAAATTAAAGAAAATAGTCAACTACTCTACTAAAAAGGAAATCTATATAAAAAGGCACGTTACCGTTGGGACATGCCGTCCGATATGGAAGTGGAGTTGGATGTGGCGCCCGACCCGTTGCAGTGCGTGCGCTCCGACGCGCACGACACGGGCGCGTTGTACGTCCACACGATCCTACCACACACAACCGTCAGTCGGACAACTAACACGCTAATGCTATGCAGGGACCGGTTCACCACTCGCTAGTATATTATGTCGAACACAGTCATTAGCAAGACTCTAACTCGGGTTGAGAAATAAGGGCACCTCCTGTTTGAAGCGTTTATCGAACGTATAAACTGCGTTTAAGCGACGCTGACGCCGCGTCGAGGTAAAAACGGTGTGTAAGCAGCGTCCACGCATGTGTATTTTTTTTATTTTACTAAAAATTATATAATACGCCGCGTTTGTCTTTGAGCCGATATGCAAAACTATTTTGTAAATGCATCAGTTTTTAATTTCTCAGATAACTTTTATCTGAGGAATATATATTTTAGGATAGATTAGTTCCAATACAAAATTGTTTGGTCTATACTCATTCCTTCGTTAAAAGATATCTGACGAATCAAAACACGGCTAAATGAACGACCCTTAGTCAAACTATTTCCGAGGTACCGGCAAATGGTGAAACCGGCTAAGTTAATCAATAAGTTGAGTTGCGTTGTCGTGACAGAAATAAACCGAGCAGTGATGCTAACGCGAGCCAGCGTGGTTAAAACAAAAAAATATTGCTTGACAAAGTGTTAAGACCTATCGGCTGTAGTACGTGATGGCTGGTAGCACTATATCGGCACTGGAGGGTTTAGTCAACCTGAAGTAAGTGTAAATAAAAAATAGTACCATTTCGACAAACCGACATTTTGTTAGCACAATTATACTTGCTTTATAGTATCTTTTTTGACACTGCTTATTGTGCCATTTTTCATTGGCGGTAGTCTAGCTGTTGTTGCAGATTTCTGACGGGAAGCCAGTAAGAATTCAGTTGTATCGGAAATATCACTAGAAGGCCCACAATGGCCAATGAGAGATTTTATCCGCATTTTCGGCCTATCAAAATCGTTCACCAGCCATCACGTCGTATAGTTAAGCAGTGTGCAGTGTGTCACCTGTCCCGCTCCGGGTCGGAGTCGGAGCGCGGGCCCGGCGTGGCGGAGTCGGGCCGCGCGTCCAGCAGCGTGTTCAGCGATGACGTCACGTCCTCCTCCATCTCCACCGCCACGGCGCTGAGCGACGACTCCTTCTGGAACTTACGCCGCGATACTCGACACTGTTGTATTTACATATAGCTAGAGTACCTGGTCTGTTAACAGTTTGGAAGAGACTGCCACACATGCATGGTGGCAGAAAGGACGCTCTACAAAGCCGGATTTTTTGTAAGATGATGATTGTGTTAAAAAATATTCAGGATAATTAGATAAAAATGCATGTGAGACATGTGGTATGGGTTGCCTTGATATTTGTACTAAGATATTTTCTGTAGATCTTAAACCACTTACAATGATCCACAGCTTTTTATATTACATCACAATGATCTTGATGATGTGAATGTTGTGCAGCGTAACAAGCAGTTGGTAACAAACGTGTAGTATCAGAGCGTGTGTTACCTGCAGATGGTCCTCTGAGCGCGAGGTTCGCACGGCGTGATGCGCACGCGCACACACGTCGCTGGCCGCGCCCGCGCCCGTCGCGCCGCCCGCCGGGGACGCCGGCTGAGATATGAACCTGCCACGATTAGCTTAGTGAGCGTTTCGTTTTGAGTTAGGTACGAGCTGGGTTGAACCATCGGAGAAGATAAGGTGGTTAAATGGACTGGTCTGGCTGAGTTAGCTGAATATTTAAACAAATTGATGCCTAATATTTGGTTGCTATACCACAGCATTGTTGAGCCCAAAAATAATATTATAGTGGAAGCCTCTCGAACGAGAGCAGAAAAGACAAGCAACATTTCCAGTTCCAGTTTGGAGGGTATGGGTGCCGGTGTAATTACAGGCATATGAGACAATTTCAACTTTGTCTCTGGGATGGCAACGCATTTGCAAGGCCTCTGGTATTGCAGATGTACCTATGCAGGCAGCGGTGTCCACTTAACATCAGGTGGGCCGTGAGCTTGTTTGCTATCCAATGGCATAAAAAAAAGGCTTCCAGTGTCAAGGATATCTGCGTGTCGTGTCTGTGAGGCTGTGTGTAAGGTTCATACATTTTACTGGCATGGTCTCCAACGATGCCGGTGTCGGGCGAGGAGTTGTGCCTCTGCGCCAGCTCCACGCGCCCACACATGCGGTTGTCACTGGGCGACGCTGGCGTTGAATTGTACCTGACCAATACACATTATTATAATAAAGTTAATAGATACATAAGTACTAGATAGTATCCGAGGCTTTCTTTTGAATTGTTGAAAATCATTAAATGACTTCTTCCTCTCTGGGCGGAGCGGAAGGGAGTGTCAGACTCTTACTGACTAAAACCCATCGGTGTTCCTCCTAATGCCTTTTGCGTTTCAGGGTGACTTCCGAACAAATTTTGCAACCATGGATAGTATCCGAGCTTGGAAGTGGAGTTGCAAACACCAGACTGTTTCATTATACCATAATGTATCTTAAGTATGTAAATAAAACCTCAAAATCTGCTAATTCATACATATGCATTAAACGTTTTAAGGCTGAGTCTACAATAAAAGTTGTTCCTAATGATGAGAACAATCACACCTTTTTAGGTTTGTGGTAAACAAAAAGCAAGCGTGTATTGGCAGACAAAGTTGTATAAAAATAAAATAATATTGATGCGAAAAACCATCATGCATGCAGATCAATCTAAATAGATTTGAGTGACGTTGTATTTCCTGAGACCTTTGAAGGGGCGTTTACGTTATTGTGATAAGTCAGAATAATTGGGACGTTAAAGTATGTTGCAGTCTACAACGACTGATAGCAATGTTGACAAAGAAATAATAGTTACAATGACCAGTCTACTTTGTCTAATTTCCGTGTTACATATTTCGTCAGCCTTTTTTAATCAGTCACAGCTCTTTATAGAGCCTATGTAGGAAGTGAGAAGCTGTAAAAGGCATCAAACGAATATCAACCTTATAAAAAACAGTTCTTTGATCAGCGATAAAGGATGATGACTTAATTGAATATCAGCGGCGCACGAAGCGAACCTTGGCATTTAGACTAAAATAGCCTAGTCTATACAGTACAGAGTAAATTGTATTAGAGATAAACCTCCTATAAACGCCATACCGCGCATCCGTCTTGTTTAATAATACTCTGTGAAGTTTACTCTTGGGAGTCGGCGGGATCAAATGGCAGAGGAAGAGTAGAGGGAGGGAATGGAGGGAGTAGATGCTAGCTAGCCCTGCCTGTGGAAATGATGTTTTCTTACTCCTCCGCTAATCTTTTCTGATTAATGTCGTTGCGGGATCCAAGACAGTTGAATCGTTTCTCCGGGACTCGTTGAGCTTCATTTTCTCGGCGCTTTTCTTGTGGTCGCCACTGTTGATTCTGGCTTACAGAAGTTGCAGTGGTTTGGGAACAGTGAGGCGGGCTTGTCCCATATAACAAAAAAGAAAATAGCCTTACCTGTGGTAGTGTGTCCGGTGGGTTGGTGCGTGGTGGTTGTGGTGCGGATGCTCGACGCGCGACAGGTTGAGCATGAGGTCCCCGGTCATCATGTACGCCTCGAACTTGGGCGTGGCGCGCCCCCGCCGCTTGTCCTCCACCCCCACGAGTGCCTCGCAGCTGTCCCCCGACTGCACACCCGAGCCGTTACTGGATGAGTTGCTTGACGAGTTGCTGTTCGAGTTGCTTGATGGCGGTGATGCCGATCTAGCGGGAATTAGAGAGGCATTTAGAGATCCTTTAAAAACTGCATGGCACTCCTCTGCATGCACACTTAACATTTAAAGTGTGTACAGGCACAATAGACAAGAACTGAACATGTTTGGAAACTGATTTACTATTGAAATTAAAGGAATAATATGTTATGGAAAGCCGGGATCCTCTTTAACAGGCTTGTACGCGTTAGTTAGCCAGGGGCCACACTAGAGGTCTAGTGGGAAACTTTCCAGTTTCCCGCACGCTAGGGCACGTGTCAGAACTAAGTAAACAAGTGTTCAACTGTAGAGTACTACAGCCGACCCAATTACAAATAGGTTACAGACCATAAACTGCGTTTTCAGTACATTAACTGCGGCCGACACACTAACTTCGTCTGCGATTGTCATGGCGAATGCGGGAGATAAGTACAACATTCATGCGTTACGTGCTTGCCTTACTTTATTGTTTGTACATAATAACCTTGTTTTCATACTAGATTGTTGTTTCATGAGTTGCAATGCAAATGATAAATATAGATACTGAATTAGTCAGAACATATCGGTGACCTGTGACGCATCCCGATAACTTGGATAAAAATAACCCGAAGGTTTTTGAGATGGCGCAGACTTCGCTCGAGAAAATGTACCCACTTAGTAACAATAAATGTTATACTAGTGTGAATTGTGTTGTGCAATTGTAAACAATATCGCTACTAGCTTTCTCTTGCATAGCGATAAAATATTAATTATTATATTTGTAACATAACGGTTATTAAATTCCTTATTGTTCAGCACCATACTACGAAAGGTCAAGTTTCGAGTAGTAGGTGGCATTGCGATATAATGTGGTATGTTAATATTCAATGAAATTTTCTCAATGACGAGGTTATATTTTTTTTTAAAAGTACTCTACGCGATTTTTCTGTAATGGGCAACATAACATTTGGGCACGAGTTTAGAGGCACCAAGGTCTGCTTAAAAAAATCCGCGTCGGCGTCGTTTTGCTCTATGCGTGTGTAACACTTTTGTTGTAGTAGCTTTCTAAGCGGTACAGTTATAACGCTTTAAGTTAAAGATCATACTTATGCAAAAATTAAAGCAGCAGGTTTAATAACGGCATAACTATTTACGACACGGTACAACATTGTTTTATGTAAGTCGGAATTTAGAAAAAACAGCTGAGAACACAATGTACGAAAAATGTTTAGATGTTCAATCCGTTTTAGAAAGTCGTTAAATCGATCCCATCAATTGGTAACAGCTGTTAATGTTTTTGGAATAATCTTGACCGCGCTATAAAATATTCAAAGCATACACATATGCACTTCAAGGTTTCCGAGCATAAGGTGGGTGTTTTAATTATTTAAAAATACATTGTAAGGATAATGATATAATCACGACTTTTCGAATTCATCGTTTGAACCATTGGTTACGATGTTAACATAGTTAGTGGGAGAAACATTATAGTCAGTTGCAAGTTGCAATATGGTACGTTCCAAAAATACAAGAATACGGGGTGACGTGTCATCGTGGCGAGGGTGGTGCCTACCCTCCGGCTCCGTCACGACACATGCCACCAATAATCACTTATCGCCGTCGGAAATCAGCTGTCGTACTATAGAGGGGGTTAGCTTCCGATTATTTACCACATGCACCAGGCTTCACTCGCGAAGCGCATACAATCGGAACTAATTAAATGTTCAAAGCACAGTCTGCGATTTCACAAAATAAATGCCTCTGTGCAACTATGTTATTATTTTATGTATTGATTAATTTATACACGGCCATTTACAGAGTCCAAATAGAATAAATTATTATGGACGTATTATCGAAACAAAAACAAGAAGAATTAATGAATTATATTAGAATGTATCAAAGAAAGAAGCGCGCGTAAAGTCGCTGTTGAAGCAGCAAACAAGCTTTCACAAGCATCAATGAGCTTATCTGTATAAAAATCACGACAGAAAACAGAAACTCACTTGTCGTGGTTGGTGCGTGCGCCCGCGCCGCTAGAGCGACGCTCGGCGGCCGCGGCCAGGTATCGCCTCACACTTGCTTTGATCTGTGGGTCTGCACACATCGGACTATCAGCTGTTATCTCACGCACACCCAACCGCCCTGTAACTACCAACTTATGTACCATTCACTAGGAAAATAACACCGGCATCGTATCTAGATCGATGTGTCGAGATATTACATTATTAAGGGGAACAAAGCCACTGTGAACGAGAGTTATCCCGGCCCGGATCCCGAGAGCCACCTATAAAATTACTTCGCGTATAGCTACTCTTATTTGTGGCGGCTTACTTCGCAAACTCGACCAAACCACTCGGGGATAAACGAATTTTATTACTTGCAGCTGGCACGATATATTCCCAGTCTCGAATGTCATAGTTCAAACAGTACCACTAATACATTGATAAACAAGGTCAGAATATAATAACTGGCGAAACTTCACTGGCGTGGGGAGGTATCGATACGCAATCATGATAAAAAAGAAACAATACAAACTCGCATAATAATCTCAATTTGAAATACGTATCTACAGATTTGCCGATACCCGTCAAAGTGAACTTTCACCACTAGATTTAATTTTACTTCATCATCATATATTTTGGCTAAAACAATAAACTCACCCTTTCTCAGTCTTAAAGTGACGGGATCCGATGATAGTCGCAAGCATTTTAAAACTGTAACAATCAATTAAATCTCTAAAGGTACATACACAGTGATGATTAACATAATAATTTTAAAAAAGTAACCAAAGTAGTGTTCCCGCTGCGAGGTGGAAAGTCCCAAGCAGAAGGTGGTTTGGGATCTAGAATGAGGCCCCATTCAATATCTGACTTTTGACCCAGCCATTTATTATCATAAAATACTACCACCATCACCTGCGTTAATTTACGTCTACAGTTAATGCTCCGCTCACTTCTGTCGGAGCGTGACGGGCTATAATTCCTTATAAATCTAGCTATCATATACACAAAGATTTGTACCAATCCGACAGTTACTTTCAGAGATTAGCGCGTTTAAACATCAACACAAACAAAAAAACAAACAAACAAAAAATCTCTTCAGCTTTATTATGATGTTGTAACAAAAGCAAATACAAAATAGTCAGGATACGAAAGAAAACAATTCATAGATTTACGTTGTGATAACATCTTGATTACATGTCGGAGGAAATCAATTTTGCGGACTAAAAAGGTATTTTCTTACTGCTAGTCTGTACGTAGACGTGTGAAATGTGAATTGCGAGATTGCGTGTCGGTCACGAGCCGGCCATAACGCGATCATTGAATTAGTGCTAATAAGTTCAAAGATAGCGGTCAGACTTGACGTTTTAATAACAACTATTCTTTCAATATTCGTGCGTAAACTTGATTGCTATACCGTGTACAAGGCGCCAGCTGCCGCCATTCAGAATATTTTAACTTGGAACAGTGGCTCTTGTAAAGTATTTACATACGAGATGAAATAACATTTTCAATTACACTCCAGTTATCTGTATGTTAAGAATGTCTCGTAGATAAGTGGCATGTGCGTGATAAATGGCAAATTCCTTACCTTCTCGGGTAGTGAACCGGTTTACATCAGTCCCATTAACCTTGAGCAAAACGTCTCCCGCCTCGACCTGTAATCCAACACGCGTATTCACTTATTTCAAATCTTAAAACATTGGGCCTACTATTTTTGAGACTATGAAATATAGATACGAATTACTATACATGGGTTCCAGCCACTCCAGCTAGGCAGGTGGAGTGTAGTCACAGCCGAATGGATATTAAACATAACTGAAAAGTCACTTGCTACATCCATGCTGCGGATTCAAGGAGTGACGATACTAACAATCGATCCAGTGATGGAATATAATGTACTATAAACATGCATGTGCATGAATACCGCAGCCTTCAATATAAAGCAGTCAACACGTGACTGAGTTACAGGAGAAAGATCGGAGCCAAACAAGGTCTCAGTACAAAACCGGATAGGTGTATGTATGTTTGGCTCAATTAGATCACCTTCAATATAAAATTTGGCTTAAGTAAATACATGTATTAAGCAGTAACATTTAAAGTTAGTATTGTAGCAACGATTTTTGATGATGATCAGCAAGATGTAGTCACAGATATAGATAAACATCAAACACCAAACCATGTAAGTACTGCGTTATCAAATTGGGCATGTAACATATCATCGGCAATGCTGCCGAATACAGACCTTAAATTTCAAATCGCTTGGTATTTTTTGGATTACGTGAGTAGAGTACTATAACTGCTGATGTAGAGTCACACACTCACACAGATGACAATATTATTAACACAGAAACTATCGTTAAACAATACTTTATTGACGATTAACAGCCGGTATCTCCGCATCCTTGCGGCGATGTCAATGATTCACTGAGGCGCAGTCCATTAATCATGACCGGTTTGTTAACTTCGTAACTTGAAACTCAAACAATCACACTACACGGTTCGTTTTATCTGTTGATTAAGGTCGTATTTATATTCCGATGCAGTTTCTGGTGTGAGGACAGGATTTCCCTAGTACAAGCACATTACGTTGGAATAGATAAGTTTGTAATAGGGAGTAGCGAGTGTGCGAGCGTCCGCCGCGCCCGCCGTCCCACTGTCAACTTGTCGTTATCACACGAGGGTCCGCTAATGGATTGAGCTTACAGATAAATTTGATCAAACTCCTACAGAAGTGCGTAACGGAAATATGAATTATGTGGCAGCTGGGCTCCGATGATGGACGTTGGGGTTAATTTTGAAGTTCCGTCGCCTAATTCGATAAGACCTAACAGTTGTTTACCAAATAGAACGTTGGAAACTTGTTTACAAACATATGATGCCATCTCTTGTATTTTAAGACTATAATGATAAATAGTTTTTTTTTAGTTTGTTAGTAAACACATCGGGTACCCGATTATGCCTCGCGTGGTAAAATGTGTTAGGTGTATCGTTCTATCGTAGGGAGGATGCTACGTTTTAGTAGTGCATTTAAAATACCTGCAGTGAAGTGCAGTGTGACGCAATGTACTTTTTGGAAATAATAGACACTGCTGATTGAACACTGCACTTCTGAAGGGAAGTCGGTAGAAATCGAGTGGTTTCAAGTCCACGCCACTGGTCAGAAGTACACTTGGTGCAAAGCAACAGACAGTTTCTATGAATCAAAGAAGTGTGAAAAGATTTTAAAGAGTGGTTATTTTTGTGACGCTTTTCTTTGTTTGATAGCCTGTCTGCTGATATATGATAGCAAAGGAGTAATGAACGCGGTTAGACAGTGTTGAATGAAAGGCATCTAAGCTAGTTTACGTGTTTGTTAGATGATATCACAAGACAGGCTGACGTCGCATATTCTGTAGCGATGTCTTCCAATCAACTCGAGTGTTTGTTTATGTGTGCAATATTACACTTACGTAAAATGTGGCATGTGTTTGCAAACAGGAATTTATTGCAGTCGTCTAGGAGCGAGGATGGGGCGGCCAGTAACTTCGACCGCAGGCACTACGCCCACTCTATTAGGTATGTACCACGAACGTGCTCTTAGTACTTCTCCACCTAGTTTTTGTTGTCTGTTACTCCCAATCGATTCAACATACGAATTATATGTTCATGAATACTATGGGTATCTCTAGCTTGTAAGAGTGAAATGAGCTCAAACGGACCGCGACCAGCTAGCGTGCAAAGTGTATCGAATTGCCAATGCTACCCTACACTAGTGTTCACAAAGAGGGTCACTTCCACCGACTGTCAATATCGAGTTACGGTCAAACTTGACAACCTAAGGTTGTTTGGGAATTAGTCACTTTGGGTTCGATTCCCAGGTCGAGCTAAGTGTTATTGGATTATCTATGAAATTCTTACCAGCAGCTCGGAGTCAGGATTTGTGCCAGATTAATGGCATGCGACCTAAACATACCGGCAACCTGTGGGTGTATATTGGTACACCTCTGCCTAACCCTTCGAGGAATAGAAGCGTGATGGTATGTTGTTGTAGTCACGTTTTAAAGTCCCGTGTTATCTCCTCCAACTATGTTAATTATTCGGATAGCAAGAAGCGCCTAACATATTCATTTATCTGGAACTTGTTTAAATATTCTTGCTAAGATATTTCGTGTCCCGGGATATGCCCGTCTCCCACGTCACCGTCCAATTATAACAACGTGTAAAATACATTTTATAACGCGGAATCGTTGAATGAGCTGTTACAGACGTACGTCATTAACATTTTACGGGAAAACAACATCGTTTGTATAATGTTACGGGCCGAGCGCGATTTCAGGATAAACTAGTTATTTCTTCAAACTATAATATAATTTTATGCAAAGTTGGGCAAACAGGGTGTTGCTTCTTTAAACAACACCGAGACTTAATTGCTCGATCGATTAATTAATACATAAGTAATGAGTGTTGTTGTAATTTCTATGACGGTACAATAATTCCGAGGACCGTGTTAGTTTATTTGAATTAGGACTATGTATATGAATGACTAGTGTTCGTCAGTCTAGTCTCTAGTTGGACTAAAAATGTAATGTCCTCTTTCAAATAAAGTTCGTCGTCCTACGTGCTATGTCCGTCTGTCTGGAGTCTGGAATGGATACCATTAACACTTTCTATGAAGGTACTTACTTTTTCTTTGAACGTAAAATAGATAACAATATATATATATCATGTTTATAAGTTTTCTGAATATAGATTAAGTCAAAAACAAAAAGAAATCAGCAATTTATGCTTCCTAATTTCTAAATTAATCGAGTAATTTTTGGCGTGGGTGTCATAGGTGACCACGAAGTTAAGCGAACACCAAAAGATGATCAATTGGTCAAGCTTAAAAATGCCATACAACTTTTATGTTTGGTGAATGTGACAATAATCTCTATTATAACCGTTTACCGTGAGCCAGCATTGTTTACGGATAGATGTAAAAAATATTTAAACGCGTACGTCATCTAAATGATAGTAACGCTATTATGCATTAGTCTCATCAAATGTGAAAGGTCCATCAATGCGAAAGGCGAAAGTATGCGGAAGAGAATAAACGTTAACACCAAACAGTTGTTTTACATACAACAAAACGTTTGAAAAAGTAATCCTAGGAAGATTGTTTCTATTTTTGTGGGTTCGTTTTAGTTTTAAAATCAAGATGACTTTCGCACCAGGGCCTTTTACATGGCAGTATCGATTGGATAAAATTAGAAATCCGTATGAAAGAGGTAGACGGAATGTGGTGTAACTGTCGTTCGCCAAAGAGTTCCGTAGAAAACATTTTTATGGTATGTAAATAATGCGGATATTACTCCGTTGGTCTCGCAGTAGCAAGCGTGACTGCTGAGCTTGGAATCCTGGGTTTGATTTCCAGGTCGGGTTAAGTTTTATTGGGTTTTATTTCCGCAACGAATTTCTCAGTATAGTCCGGAGTTTGAAGTTGGTGGTGTGACACCTCTGTGCCTCGGAAAGCATGTAAAGCCGTTCATCCTGAACCCAATCTCTCTCCGGTTGTGTCGAATTACCATCCCATCGGACTATAAGAGTGAGAGGAGTCCACCTGTGTCAGCGCACATCCTCGTACACTGTAATATCTCCTGTGTACTTGACTAGTCTTTATTAAGATTGGCCACAGAGTCCGATATTAAAAATAAAAAAATCTACCACAGAGACAAGAGATGGAGTGTGTAAAGGATTTAAAAGGATGATGATATCGTCAGTAGAGAAGAGAGAGAAGGTTGGTGGAATAGTGTAAAAGAAGGGGATAGTTTATAGCTGCCCCGATACCATATGAATAGGATAAGGGCGGGAGAAAGACGCTGAGGGCCACGGTACTGGATCTTTGACTAGTTTTGCTTCAAGCAAGTTGAAGGTTGGCCAGAAATTACACCAACCATAATCAATGAATGTACGTTAGTGTTAAAATAGGAGTACAGTTCTGTGCTGACGTCATTTTATGACAAATATTATTTGCTAGCAAGTTAGTAATTGTAATTAAACACATAATGAATGACATATTGTGCTCATAAATGCTGTTTATTTATCGTTGTCGGTAGACCTTTCGGGAATTTATGTTGACTGTATCTAAAATATCGTCTTGTTGAGCTTATAGATGTTTCAGAAATTCAAGTCTTTATAATGTTCCAAATAAAATACGTATCTCATAATACAAATTGATTGGAACATACGTTCTGTAAAACAACCGCATATACCTCCATATATTAATTAGTTTAGAAATTCAGCTGCTCAAAACGAAGGAAACCAATTAAGCTGTGACTTAAATTTCCTCAGCCTGTTTATTAGCGGAAAACAGTTTCTAATGATTTATGCGTTGCAAGGGAACCGACTGTAACTGTTAATGTCTGCGAACTATACACTTCATAGTTTTATTACAATAATATTCCAGATAACACAATACCGTTGATTGAAACCAGATGTGTAAGTTAATAGAACAAATACAGCAACAATGGATTTTTTACTTTCATCTCTCAAATTGATAATCGACTATTTGTCTGAAAAACGTTCCAGGAAATAATTACGAATTGTAATCACAATACGAAAAACTTAGGTGAAGTGGAAATAAAAAACGGAGACTAAACTGCCATGATCAAATACAATGGCTGTTTTAATGACGTCTGGTCTGAAGTTAATAAAAACGGTGTTCTGGTGCGAATGGTAATTATCCGAGTATCCTTACTTTCTCAATTATTAAAGAGACATTGCAGACATCGCTTCGAATAATATAATAGCACAGAGAAGATAATAGACTGTAGAATTACTTCGGAAAGTATAAATTCGGGTGACAATTTGAGACAAGCAATTACCATAGCTACCATGGCAACAAAAGCATAATAGTCGGTGTCCAGATACCAAGTGTTATGATCTGTATTGCAGCCGCTTGTCTAATCTGAACATGCTGTACGATATCATGTAAAAATGATCGATTACGCATGGACGTATCGTCCAGTCGATTATGATACTAGGCAATAATTAGAAGTCAAAGAACGTTTATCGTTTTCCTTTGGCATTATCGTATTCATCGTACATTAAATTAACTAATGACATATGATGCTAATCGCAAAACAAACACGTTTATTAGTTGTTTGTGGCCGGGCATGCAGCATTGTGTGCTGTTGATGTATGACGAGATTATTACGAAGCTTCGGATTATAATACTTAACTGTGACACGCACGAGTGCCGCAAATACTTAACTCGATAATTGGAAAATCGAAAGCGCGAGGACTGCAGAAATGCAATTTTGTAATATCTTAATAACATGTTTAATTAGTTGTTTTGACGACTTAATCTCGCCGTTTCAATAAATATAGTATGAAATATCCGACATATCAACCGCGCACCTTGAGGAAACTAACCAAAATATTCCCGATAGATTTAATAAATCATAATATTGGATGGAAAACAACAATGTTAGCCGTTTCGCCGCACCTATATTATTCATCTGGCATGACTTGATTTGTTCATGTGTTTCTAGAGAACTGCCGGATACATGCAGAACTATCATAATATTATCATGAACAATATGATAGTGGGAATAAATATTACAGCGAATTAATAAAAAAATACTATCAAACTAGATTTTATTTAAAGCAGCGAGTGCTGTGGTGCCTCTGCCACGCCTGCGTGGGATTATGGGTCGTGTCCATGAATATAAGTAGTGAAAACTAGTCGACTTGTATGGATGGAATTCTTCTACTACATTCGAATGCGTAAGTGACACGATTTCCAAGAACAGACAGACATCTACTTAGGTCTGCTAATGAAGTTAGGAGCCGACTTCTGAAAACCAGACTTTGAATTGAAGTGCCTCATCAGATGACGAGGCGAGCGCTAAAAATGTAGGGCTGAATAGGTCAACTGTTAAGGAAAAAAAGATTAAGTTGGTAGGTACCTACATATTTTGCCTTTTTACATTTACATTATAAAAAGTTGTAATTCAAGACACGTGTTGCGAGTTGATCGCTGCGGTAAACGGCGACTCCTATCACGTTGGTCACTATCAACCTTCGACACAGCGTGATGGGTTGATTCTGATCTAGTGATTTAAATGTCTATTTATAATTTTAACTCTGGAAATGTTCAGATTCTTCTCCATCTCGTAAAAGCATCTTGTGTTATCGTAACAGGTTTCATGACTTTTGAATGTAGCGTCACTCTCGCATGGCCTTCAGGTCGATAAAAAATCTCTTTGCAGTCACGTTTAACGGTAACTAAAGTTCAGTAAAAAAAGGGAAATAAAATGCTTTCTATATTTTTTTATCAGGTGCTTTGTTGTCCTGTATACAGGGGGATACGGGTGGCGATCGCGCAAAAGGGTTGTTATGCCTAAAATAACTCATACCTTTTTAAAATGAACCATTTAGGAATGTTCTATTTTTAACTAAGTAGGTATTATAGATACGTAAAATGAAGAATAGGCTACTTAAAAAATGGGTTGAAATATTGTCAACTTATACATACAATTTTGTACAAGCAGTAGATGTTTACCCGCAAACATACGCAAGTATTTTCAGACACATAGTCATGAAGATATGTTTAAAATGGCCTTGATATAATTTGTCAGTGAATTAAATTCTATCGTCGTCGTCTGTTTGACCCAGTGTGTCATGGCAGTGTGTCGGACGCGCAAATGCAGTGATCGTTCATCGCGTTAAATAAAGAGTTATTAGTTATTTGGTACACTGAAATTCAATGATGTCACTTGGCGAAACATAAAATTTACATATTCATTTGTATTGTACAAATTGTTGTAAAACTTAGTCGTAAAATGACGAGTCTATCAATAAGAGGTAGGGCAGCATACAACAGGGAAGTTGCATTACCTGAGTAACAATCAGATTGGCTGGCCACTGAATAGTTCATCATTATACTGGTATCAGTCATACCAGTCTGCATCATAGGTGCAGCTCATGGAGATGTAAGGCATTAACACCACAATGGTGAATTTAAAGTGAACATTTAAAATTCTCTAAACTCTCTCCTTCTCTTCAATATTCAAGAGCTAGCAGCTAGTATAAAACTAATTAGTAAAGTATTTTAGCACACTATCACTTTGCAGTTGACACACTAAGGTTATCATTAATCAATAACATGTTCAAAGTCAGGTATTAGAAGGACTTATTGGAGCTTGATAATTGTATTAAGTTGGTAGGAAAACGGCATTTAAAGGTTTTCCTTCAGGGTAAACGACAACAAGTGGCCAAAAAAGGCACATTTCAACAACTATGGTCATTATGAATAAGTGAAATCAAGTTAAAATGTATTTAATCTGTATATAAATGGAATACCTAGGACTGTTTGAGTTTAAAGTTATGCAGGTAGACAATTAAGTACAGGCAAATGACCTGCATAAATAGGTACCTAACCATGTTCTCCTTGACATGATAGGAGACTAAGTAGGTAATATGATTGAATGGTATTATTATACCTCACAGATGCAGGTTGCAGTAAACAGATAAGGACCTAGGTGCATTATATTGCTCCAGATAATCATTTTTATCAATACACAAAGCAGAAGCAAGAATGTTAAAATTTGAAAAAAAAAACAGTACTTTCCTTTTTTGAAAATTTTGCCTGTATGGGATTGTCAATATGTGAGACAGAAACAACAGTCTAAGGTACCAATGATCAAATACATAATATGGCATCATAACATACAGCAATTATGACTAAGGGTTAGTCATTACTGTTTTGATGAAAAGAAAAGTGTATCATGCCTTTGATACACAATTTTATCAAAGGAGTCTGTCTATAAAATATATTTTGCTCTGTAGTGAATATTTATGGCCAAGCCTGGATAATTTATATTTAATGATAACATAAGTATTAAAATGTTAATAAAGTGCCTAATTATTTATTTGTTTCCTGTTTAAAACCTACTTATCATACATAAAATATTCATAGTAAATCTACAATAAATTGTAAAATTGTTTAATATTCTTCTAGCATCCTGATTAAACTACAACCATAACTAAGTCATGAATAATTTATAAAATTTAAGCAGTTAATTTACTGCAAGACAGATAAGTAAATAGTAGTAATTTAACTATTATAATAAAATTATGTCATTGTTTCAAACACCAGAAAAAAACAACAGCTGGTATAGTTTACACTAATTACTTGTTGGATACCCACAGGTGTACAGATTAATGAATGCAAACACTATGTAGAATTTTAATAGATCATTATTTTAATTGTGATTTGATTAGTTTTAACAAAATTCAGAGTAGTATGTGAATCATTCTGGAAAAACTAGATAGTGGGCAGTAGTAGTGAGCACAATGGTTTTGGGTGTTTACTTCAATATTACCTCCTCCATTACTCACAACAAAACCTATTGTATTGGGACTATATAGCCAGAATGAATTACTTATAGAACCTTGTGTTCACAATGAAACTTATTAGATCTTGATGAAAAACATGTACTAAATACAAGATATCTAGGTATATAGAATAAGAAACTTCAAGAATACAAATAGTACAATTAAATTAGCACCCAAAAATGTGTGGTAAATTTTGGATTACTAAGTTCTAATGCTATTCTGATCGACTTATTTTGATTTTTGTTTGTGACTACGAAAAGCTGACAAATACAATGATAAAAGTAGGTAGGTAGGTAATTTACTTATTTTTGTATGCGTGAAAATAATGAATGCAATCTTACTTCACCACTTCGAGCGGCAGGGGAATTTTCTTCGATCTCGTATATAATATGTGGCAAACCGGCTTCGCCAAGCAGAGAGAATCCGAATCCCAAATTGTCACTACGATTCAGAACCACTAGTCTTTCGTCAGCCATATTCAGTGAACAGCAGCATTGATTAGCATCCACCGAAGGATTTCACTATTAACACTTTAGAAAAACTACATGAGGGACTATTTAAAATGGATATTATTCAATTATAAAACGAAAAATATTCATAATTACAACACACGATAAAAAGCAAGCGCACCCAACCAAAGCGAAGACAGGCACAGATACAATATTATTTTGAAGTTTGATTTTTGATTTTGTTGGGGTGAAATTCTCTTCTTGATTATTGTAGTGTAGCGCAGTGAAAATTTTGTGTATTCAAAAAAATTGTCATCCAAGGGCGGATTAGCATTACAAAAATCTTTCTTGCTGCATCTTTAGCTTTCCGATTATTGATATTTTTCATATAATGCTTCCTTGGAAGTTCAATGACGAAAGTATGTAAGAAAAGGCGCCTCAGATTCTCTTTGTTGAGAAGTAGCTTGTTACAGGCAAACCAAACGACAGACCAAAGGCGGTGGCGCTGTTAGTATGAAAGGGATGGCAAATCTTCTTAATTTCTACAATAATTTCATTTAGTTTTTATCATACACCTTGTTAATATAACTACTAAACTATTTAATTTAAAACCTCCGTTTCAATGAAGGCTGGCAGCATTTAGTACACACTGTTAGTGTTAATCCGTAAATGTCAATTCTGTTTCTGTCTGTCAGTGTCACATGTCATGTGGTTTTGTATCTTCTGTTATTTTTATGTAAAATTAATTAAACCAATTGCAATTTGTTTCAAATAAAATGCGCCCATTTTACTCTTTAAATAACATGTAAGTGCTATTAATGGTTCCCATAATTTTAATTATAGAAAACGTTCATGTAATTTATACGTAAACTTGTTGTAAATGTTGAAAAATTGAATTTTAAAAATTACCGCCGCCTTCTATGCTAAAGATTGAGGTTTCTATGCTGAACTTTGTATTTATTTCACTACGGTGTTGGTTGTGTAACTGCCAAGTACGAACAAAAAAAACAGTAGATACAGCGGCGGCAGTGAGGTTGCTAATGTTAGTAAAGTAATTAGATAAAATCATCAAAATGTACATTGTCTCGAACTTAGTAAAAGTTACCATACCCAACTATTTGGCTGGTTTGCCTATTCCAGATTCTATCGGTGGTTGGTTTCACCTTGGAGGTAAGAAAAATACCATGTGTACACAATATTTAAAAAATATATATGAAATCGTAAATGTAGGCCACCATAGTTGCCCCAGATATTGCTATATTTAAAATATTCTGTTTATTATCTAGCTGCTAGCTCTAGATAGTTTAACGTTATACATGTATATAGTAACTGTACTTGTTTCTTGCAAAAAGTACACAGTTATCAGATCTAAGCATGAGATTATGAACTTTATGCAATTTCAATAAAATCCATATTTGACTAAAACATTTCAAAGGTTGTTTTTGTGGTATTCCTGTACATTTTCAATGTCATACTTTCAAATTGCTTGAATTGCCTTTGCCGCATGACAGATGATTATAGATAACATGCAACTCTAATTATTTTCCTTTAATATTTCATTGTAAATATGAGTAGTCCACTTGCAAAGTCCGCTATGTTGAAAGAATAATAATTTTGGAAAATCGATTAAAACCTCTAGTGTTAAAATGGAGTTATGAAAATTAATATTACAACACATTACAGTAACTTTCAGTAATGTGTTGTAATATTAATTTTCAATAGAATATATTATATTCTATTCTGTTGAATGAGGTCGCATCTGTGTTATCATTACTTGTTTATTTTTCAGTCAAGGATTGGCTTGCCCTGATCCCACCTGCGGTAGTTGTGGGAGGCATTTCATATTACTCCTACGATACAATTAAGAAGGCTCGAGCTTCTAGCAATGGTCAAGTAAACCCCTCCATCCGGAAAGATATCAACAAGGTGGTAGATTTTATTGACATTGAAGATATCACTGAGAAGGTGTCCCTTTGTCGTTGTTGGAGGAGCAAAAATGTAAGTTTTACTGAAATATATATAAAATATATAAAGTCATGTGATTTATGAAAAACAAAGTAATCATATAACATCTAAAAAGTTTTGTTTTTCTGAAATGCATTTCAAAAACATTATTTAGTGATTGTTCATAGTTTAATTCATAGGGTCTTGCATTTAACGAGCTTATAATGTCTCTGACTCAGACAAACTATATTAAATATCAGTTTCCTTGTTTGCTTGTTTCTGCCGTCAACATCATATTATAAATTAATTGAGTGTGTTACTTAATAATAGTATTGCTATAGGTCTATTTGTCATTCACAACCTACATAATTCATTATCAGTTGACATTGATAACAATATCAGATAAGGAGTTGGTGTAAATAAATGTAGTGTGTCAAATATTACCTCTAGTTATCCAATTTTGTAAGCAACCCCCAAACATGACTTCACTTGTGATTCTTTGGTTACTCCTATATTGATTTATTTTAATTTAATTGTTTTCAGTGGCCGTATTGCGATGGTTCTCACGGTGCCCACAATAAGGCAACCGGTGACAACACCGGCCCCGTTGTTGTTAAGCACAAGGAAAAGAAGTGAGCAGTAATAACTATACACGTAAAAAGGTGATAAACAAATTGTGATCATATTTACTTATTACAAAAATTGTTATCCTATTCTAAACACGTCATGCAATTCACAGTAACAAAAAAGATGCTCATTGTAGCCCGTAAGAACAAAAATTAATGTTAAGTTTACTTTCGTTATTTTTTTTACTTTTTAGATGTTATTTTCTTGGTCACGGTTATTGTAGCCATTGTAATAAACATCATTTACCGAGTATTTGTAGATTTTCGATAAAATGAAATCAATAAAATTTTAGATTGTTATGGGAATGAGATTTTTATTTTAAGTTAGTTCAGTACCTAATCTTAATACAGTTAGTTTACGAAGAGGCCATTAAAATATAATAAAATTAAGAGAAACAAAAATATTTTTCTTACAAAATTTAATTATCAAATTTTCTTAATTAAAAACATCACAGACATGTTCTGACTTTAAAATTATAAATAGGTAAATATAGAAACATGCCACTAGTTTACATACAATCATGTTTACTGAAAATGACTACAATTAACACTGTTTGTTCAAAGAAAGAAGTGTTATGGCACTATTTAATAGATTTCGATGCAACCAGCAATTTAAAAGTTAAATAATTTTGGATATAAAGATTTTACCATAATGTGTTAATACATAAAAATTTCAAGTTTCTTTAAATTACAAGTATCTAATACAAATATACTTAAAATATCCATTATTTGTTTCTGGAATTTAAAAAAGTAACAAAAAGTCGTGTATTAAAAAAAAATACAAAAATCCTGACTGCAAAAACAACCAAAAAGTTCAAAAACATTAGAATGACTTCCAATTAGGTTGATTCAATTGGCGGTAGTTATTTTAGTTCAATCTTAGATTTTATGCCACCAAGGTCAATCAAATTCCAACGATTTCACATTTGTGAAAATCCGTTCGCTCGTTTAAGCTCTAGCAGGGACATAGAGGCAGATATGATATACCAACCAAAAACAATGACCCTCTTTTAGACGAATCACACACTGCACCGCACTACGCTTCGAAGTGCGTAGCGAATTAGCGCTGAGACTGCGCGCCAATACATTTTCTGTGTGTTGCACTACGCGTGTTTTTTATACAAACAGACACACTTGCAAACAACGCAAGGACTCGCACTCCCGCGCTACGCTCCGTGTTGCGGTGCAGTGTGCGAATCGCCTTAGAGCTCCGCCGCGCCGCGCCGCGCCGCCGCCGCGGCAGGAAGAATTTTTCGTTTACTTATAACTGCAAAATCTACTGGCTGAAAGACTTTTGCCTTGACTAGAATCAGTGGAGCCTGATTACAAGATTATAAATTCAATAAAGATAGTGCAACACATTTTCACGTGTACTTTCAGTGACAAGAACCAATTTATCTTACAGATGGAAGCATACCTAAAGATATTTTACTATACAATAAAATCAAAATTGATAAAACAACTTATCATCACAATTTATGTAACATTAAAGTTTAGTGTGCTCATGATAATTTAATTATGTTTCATTACATACAAGGATACAAAATTATACATATTCTATGAGACCTACTTAGTTCCTAATGATCGTTTAATTCTACGGAATTTATTGCAATTCAGTCTTGAAGCTTCTCAGAAAGTTTGAAGATAGTGCCTCCAAAAAATGTTGTTCTGGAGAAATCGAGTTCGTGTTCAGGAGGCTCTTCCACTTACAATTTTCACAGCTGAAATAAAAAAGTGGTCAATTAAATTTTTTCGTGAAGTTTCTGGCGAAAAGCATCAGTAGTGTCGTAATTACACAAATTCCCGACGTGTATTGCTCAAACCACTTTTATCTTACTGTTTACGTATTTGGGGACCCTAGGGTCCCGGACCTTTGAAAGGCGTACGAGGAACCTAAACCAGCTCGCAAAGGCCCTTTAGACTTTAAAATGAAAGGCTATAAAATGAAAGGCTTTAAAATGAAATGAAACACCAACCGACAACTATATACGTAAAACAATTAATTAATAATTTATTAATTTGTTGTAACAGTTAATTAATTTGTTTCGTATTTGTAATGACATGCGTGTAACGGTAATTTTATAAAGACAATTAATTATTAATTAGATCGAAATAATATGGCGTCCCATAAGATAGCACGTTGGGCCCGTTCTTATCTTTCCTCACCAATCGCTTTTATTAAAAACAAAAACATTGTAATAACAAAAGTCTGCTTGCTGTCAAAAACTTGTTGGTGCGGAATGCTAAAAAGTATGTTTAAAATAGCCTTCATCTTTGACATCTACTTACTTCTATTCTAGTCTCGGCAATATTTTCTTCATTTCGTAGTAGTTCATGCTTGAGTCCATTACGTTTTCTGGAAAGAGCATAAATTCTATTTTAGTTTAAATTACGTCCAACGCGTATAAAAGGGGTTTAGAAGTTTCTATCGAAATGCAATAAAACGAACAATAAAACGCTGTATGTCTTTGTTCGGCGTTTATGTCGTGAGAGGGTTATATTCACTTGGCATAACGCGGTTTCCGTCCCAGTTGACCGCTTCCTACGCACCGGGACTCGGGAAGGCGCATATCGTGTTACACCACACAATAGGCACTTTATGTAAACTTGGAAGTTTGGAACGTACGTACAAATAAATATTACGTTAGGCGCGACTATTTGTTTACTTAAGGTAATTCGGATTTATTGAAGGGGTTTTGGTATACTTACAAGTATATCCTCCTCCACACGATGAGCCCTGTGTAGGCGAGGCATACGATGCTGCACGTGACCACGACCATGATGCCGGCGGCGGCACCTATCGGCTCTCCTCGGATATCAGAGGTCCGTACTTTCTGAGAATCCTTGCGGACCGTTTCGCCAGGAGCTGGAAAAAAAGAAAACAAATTAAAATAAATCTAAAGATTCTTCCGTCTTTGGAACCCTTAATGACGGAAAAACGTGACGAAGGCCATTTTAATTATACAGGGAAATATCACAAATCAAATAGGCACGAGACTAGTGGACACAGATCTAGGTGATTACATGAAGATGAAACTAAATGTAAAACTGTTTACCTTGCAAGAACTCTGCCTGGGAGTCGGGTATTGAGGGCACCTCCGCACGGGCGTCCTCCGCGTCTTCGGGGAAAGTTGGCAAGTCCATGTGCTTCTCATTGTCATCTCTAGAGTGAAGCATGTCGAACACTTCCGATCTGAGGAGAGCGCTGTTTTAATTACATTCATTTCCTCATCACCTTTCGTATCGTATAGTACCGTCTACACTGGTTATCCGTGGGTTTCATCAAACATTAAGAATTATCGTCGCGTTTTAATGAACAGGAATTTATTGATTTCTTCACTGTGAGCCCATAGTGCAGTCTACTGCTTATTGTATCGTCCTACCCAACCTCTTGTCCCAAATCTCCTTTTAGTATCTACACTTTCGAAACCTACATGTTTCAGTACTCAGTAAAGCATGTTTCCATTACAAGAATATGTCGAACATTAATTGGTAAACCCAAGCATTATGCTTCTTACCTGCTGACACCGTTTTTGTCATCCACTAAAAGCTTTAAGACAGTTGCGTTAGCTTCTAAGGTTTTGTAACGACTGTTGTCCTCCACCTCCTTTGCGAGTTCAGGCAGCGTACTTTCTTGTTCCTTCAACGTGGCCGAGTTTTCGCCGTAGCATATTGTTATATCTGGAATACGATAATAAGTTCTGTAAACAGATTTTTCTAGTAGATTAATTCAAAATGGCAAGTAACACAAATCAATTAACACGACCGATGTGAAAGTTATTTGAAATGTCGAAAAACCGTTACCGCTATGTTAAATGTGTTCATTTTTAACCAGTGTTAAGTTGTTAGCTAACAAAGAGTGAACTGCAGTTGACTTTAAACTTATCTAAATGCAAACATTCTCGTCGCCGCCGGCCAGCCAACACTTCAATTAGTGGGTCAGGCGCAGCTTTAACTTAATGTGTACTTAACGGTGTTAAAATCCGGTTTCCTGGGTTACCAACGTCTGAGCTCATATTTAAGTATGTTATTTCCGAATGATACAGCGATTGATGAGGTGACTCAGAGCCGTCTCATTGTTCAGAGTAACCTCGTATCTCCAAGTGAAAGTATTTATCGGAGCAAATCGACTAGATCTTGTTAGTACGCAGAATATTAGCCAGAGGCGTTGCGGCCAATACATTACTATGAAAGTAAGACTTCTCGAGCTGTAGTAGGTCGCGAAATGTTTCTTTTTTATGCTATTGTAATATAAAAAATCTAGCTATGCGAAAGCATACCTAATTATATCGCTAAATGTGAAGATCCACTAATGCATCCATCTTATGTAGAGTGTGTGTATGCTAAATTAAAATAATAATAAATATGCGCACTTATTCGCTTAATAGTATCTACTGTGTAAATAATAGAAAATACTCCTCTAGTTATCAAATTATACAAATGAATATTAAAGCGATGCTTACACAAGTACCTAACTGATGAAGTAGGCACGTACTTCTTTTAATGATAATTTTGTAAGGTGCATCAATGGGCATTGTTCATTTTTTTTTATATGTTGTAATTAAAAACCCGTTTCGAGGAATAGCGTCACTGAGCATTATGGACTAATTAATAATGAAAAATATTCATATTTTACTGATATTTTTGATAAAATACGATTGACCTTCATTGCCCTTCAAATTAGGTCAGCGCTGGCCGTTTTGTATCGTTGCCTCAGAAAATAAAAAAAAGTAAGTGCCAAGTATTGTCAACCAGTTGTCAAGTGTCAAATTTTAACGCAAATGTCAAAAGTTTTTGAAACTTAATAACAGTTTAAAGTTTTTCAAAAATAATATTATTCCTGCGACTTTCCTAATAATCTTGTTCCATTATTCCGACACTCGACAATTTTTATAGTGTAAGAGTTATGGAATACAGGAAGTGCTTTGTTCCAACTTGCAGTAATAATAGCAATAATAGTCCAAACAAAATTTTTGTCCGTATAAGGGAAGATTTACGAGAAAAGTGGTTTATCATCGCTCATTGTGGTTTAGGAAACCGAACAATAATGTCACCTCGTCGATTGTGAACACCTTAAAAAAGCACTCTCTGTTTAAAATTAACAGTTACGGTTTGAAATTTTCAATTTTAGATTTGTTTATGTATGAGTTATGTTATGACGCCTATTGACGTTTGACAGACGTTGTGTTGACAGATTTAAACTTTTAATTATGTAAATAGTTGGGCAAAGACACAATCTTTTGAGCCAATGATGACGTCATCTATTTTAAAAAATATATATATTTGAATATTTTTTTAAAAAATAACCATTGAGCCAATCATCAAAATATTCAAATTAGTTTCTCAAAATGGTCTAAATTTTTAATAAATAAAATAAAATGTAGTGGTTAAATTTTTTAAACTATCCCCATTATTACAAGGAATCACTAACTCATTTAGGACGGGGATTTCCACATGAACATTTACAAAGAAACTGTTTTATCATCGAGTAAGACAGTAATCAATCATTATTATTTTAATGCAGTTTCTAACTACATATTTCCTCAATTCCCTGTATTTCGTAACCACACTGTTGTTCCATCCATCTATGTATGTATATGAAGATACATTTTCTTAGTAAACCCTTTGTCCATGCAGTTCGTCAGTAATTGTTTCGTTCGTAACTAATTGGGCGACCTAGCAATTAAGTAATCTTGATCAGTAATGGTCGCGTCCATTGTGGTTGTTTCCGTCAGCAATAGATTATTACCTAGCGGAGCAATTTATTTAAACATCGATTCCATAGTGTTTCAACAGAACTTAAATGGTATTATTGCTGCCATTCTCACGGCCCTTGCCGGAAGAATGGTAAACGCTTCCGCGTATAATCACTGAGCACTCACGAAGACTTCACATGAAAACTAATAAGTGATTAATTCAAAACCATGCCTGGTGTAATTATTAATAAATGCGGCTTTTGCTGCATAATCCAATTGACGGCACTAGTGTAATTTTTACTTCGTGAGTGTAATCATTAAGTTGGAGATGTTCTTCTGTTTATATGTACCTATAAAATCAAACAAACAATAGTCTGTAGAAACAGACCGGTCTTCACGTAATCGATGTCTAAATATGCATTCACTATTCGATAATGAAAGTAAACAGGCATGTTCATATCAATAATACACGAACTAGAATAGCTTCTAGAATACTGTGTGTTGTGCTGCGTCAATTGAGTCATCAACTTTGATAAAATTCAAGTCTTCCTTTGTCCGACAGTAAATTGGTTAACCGTTCTGTTATCTTGGTGGCATACCACTGTGCTAGCCCACACGTCTTTACGTTCCTTCCTTGACTTTATATAATGTAGGTTTGTGTATCCAGGTTTCACCTACTTTCCATTTCAGTATCTCGGTAGGTCGTATTTTTTTTGTACAAAGTATCTTTATCATAGTGTAACGCTTTGTTTTTTCTGATAACTATATTTACTCTACTGCCATAATTGGGCCTAGAAAGCGTAGCCTTTTTGATTGGACTGTGGCGACGTAGGTATTTCGTATTTTAAATTTTATTTGTTCTTCGTCTGGTAGTAGAGTAGTCCCTGAGAATTACATGGGCTCCGTTGAAGTACGTACTTATGTGTGTGTAAACATTTACTGATGTAAGTACATGGGCTAATGGACTTCCGAACACACTGTTAACCACGGGTAGGGTTACCAGATGAAAAAATCAAAAGTCCGGAGAAAAGGCCTGATTTTCATTGAAAAATCCTGAGATTCATTACATTATCAAAATTTTCTCTCGAATTTACTTAACAATTTAATAAAGTCGTAAAACTATCGTTTTTGTGGATCTTACTTAAAAATGTATCATCACATATTAAGTGTGATAAAACTGATTAAGTACCTAGGTACTTGGATAAATAAGTACTGATTTTAATTGTGCAATTATTACCAAAGGAAGATTATTTTTAGTTTGTTTAATTTTTTATCAAAGAGATCTTTAAAATGTAAGCTATATTTTATTGAAAATTCAAAAAATCCTGAGATTTCATGAGATTTGCAAAATCCGGCCGCAATCCTGAGAAGAGTCCAAAAATCCTGAGATCTCAGGACAAATCCTGAGATATGGTAACCCTAACCACGGGACAGAACAATCTAAGAAACCCAATCTGACAGACATGATGAACTTTGGAAACGTAAAGCTTTTTTTCAAATAGAGTGTGGGTGTAGTAGCTACATCAAAAGGTGCATAACCTTACGATGACAATAGACAATCGATGTTTTTAACCGTTAGAGGTATCTCTATTTTATTCCCGACTAGCTGACCCAGTGAACTTCGTACCGCCAAAACTAGTTACTACTTTTTTACTACTTTCATTGCAATTTCTTTATATTTTCTCGCATTTTAAACCTTCCTTAGACTTCTACAAATATTTCAAAACCAAAGTTAGACAAATCGGTTCAGCCGTTCTCGAGTTTTTGCGAAACTAACAAACGTCATATATTTATTTTATATTAGATTTTTATTTTTCAATTCGATTAAATTCTTACTGTAAAAGGCGTTTATTCCTCCATATATTTCAAGTTTCTTTTGGTCAGGGCAATGCATTTATATTTACATAAATGGAAGTAAAGGTCAGTTATAATCAAAGCAGAAACTTCCATTCGACTATTAAATCTGTATACATGTACATTGAACCGTAGTGACCTACGCCGGGAAAGGGAATAATCAACTTGGGCCCCTTCTCTGAGCCTGGTCACGTTTTGCCTATGTACCATGTAGGTAGCAACTATAGGTATCGAACTTTGTCTTTTACATAAAAGAGGTGATACATACTATAAACTTGCATATCTATCTTGTTACTTATTTGTAAAAGTAGGCCTTACATGTTAGCTCACATCTGTTCAGTGGTCGCACTGACTTTTTGCTATCACATTTGCAACATAAATGACCTCATTTCATTCAATAATGTTTCTCTTAACGTGAATCAAGAACTCCAGGTACGAAGAAAGGCCACAATAAGGTAAATGTTTAAACACAAGTTTTACTCATTCACGGCCACCTGAGAAGCCGATAGCTATGAATCACTATGTAAATAATTTTACGCTACTACTACAGACGACACTCATGTTACTTGTATCTCTGATCTCATATAAGGTATATTTACATAACAATAAGAATGGGTTTCTTTATGATTCGCTTCCATTGCTTTTCCATTCATCTTAAACTAATCATCGAAATCATGAATCACTCCCACGTAAATGATATTCTTCTGAGAATTTGGGTGTAACAAATTGTATACAATTAAAGCGCTATTAGTTTCGTGGTAATGAGTCTGCAGTCAGCGGTGAAGTGCTTCTACAGATATTGAGTTATCGTGGTGGCACTGGACAATTCAATTGCATAGGCAGTTTATCAATGTGTTTCTAGTATTAGGAGCTTCAGTCACGATCGGCGGATAGGTAGAGTAGAGCATAAGAGAGCTTGTTTGCTATGAATTTATAGTTTTTTTTTCTACAGTAAATTTTGTGGAATTCATTATCGTTGTGCTCTCATACCATTGGGGATCATCGCGGTACGTCTCTTTCATCTCTTTTAGTTGTCATCTCAGAATTCACTGCCTTTTTAGTCATATCATTTTTCATACAATCGATACTTTCTTCGGTCTGCTTTTCTTATTTTACACAAGGATTCATGCATAACACTTCTATTATGACTTGCTCCTCATTCCTCTGTATCACGTGTCCATACCACGAAAATCCTCAGCTTTACAACCATAAGCTCTATTTTAAGCAAGCCTCTTAACATTATAAATTGTGTATCAAGAAATAGATTCAACCTTTTGGCACTTTCGCCTAAAGTAAAATAAAGGAACGTATCAATTGGGGTAGTATGATATTCAGCTGCATCTGGTTCGACTGGAAGCCGACCCCAACAGAAGTGGGAAAAGGCTAGGCAGATGATGATGATCAATTGGGGTAGTAGTCCGTAGTAGTGATGTTGCGCTTTACAATATAACAAGGGACGTAAAAACTGGCTATAGGCATAACTTGCTCGGTGACTGGCTGCTTATCACTCAGCCTGAACTTGTTCTGCAACTCGGAACCAGTAGGTAGGTAGGTACATAGAAAGTTTTTGTAAGTAGTGAAAAGTTACTTCATTTCCATTGGACATTCAATGAGAAGAGGAAGGCAGGGGCATAGTTTGCCTTAGACGGGCCCCGTATCATAATTTATTGGAGAGCCCTTCTACTTAACTGTGGCGAAGCCCAAATGGAGGGTAAAGATTTTTCACAAAATAAACAAGTTTGAGTGAGATAGTGAATAATATTTGGGATTTTGAATTTTACGGGTTCGGTGTCCCTGTAGCTGGGGAGGCCCGTACCATCGATACGGCTGATACAGCGGTAGCTACGCCCCTGGAGGAAGGTAGGTTCAACACCCGTAAACAGAGATTGGCATCAGTAACTGCACCTCGAGATATCCTGAATCATTAAGCTGTTATTATGTATTCATGCCAAGGTGCCACAAGACAA
This sequence comes from Caradrina clavipalpis, assembly GCA_932526535.1. NCBI lineage: Eukaryota > Metazoa > Arthropoda > Insecta > Lepidoptera > Noctuidae > Caradrina > Caradrina clavipalpis. Next base: position 4,382,608 of record OW052096.1, read on the forward strand.
GGCTTAACGTGATGATTTCTGTGCCAAGTTCGTGATCAACGAATACTTAAATAATCTTGACTGCTTCGTTAGCCTAGTGGTCCTAAGCGCGACTGTTACGCTAGAGTTATTGGGTGAGATTCCCAGGTCGAACAGTGTCATTTGGATTTTTCTATGAAATTCTCAGTTACAACTCAGAGTTGGAATTTGCGCCCGGTAAATGGCAATTGGCTCGCCACCTATTACATGGGACCTAAACATACCGGCGAACTGTGGGTGTACATGGTACACCTCTGCCTAACCCTTCGGGGCGAGGCGTGCTGGTATGTTTTGTTAAATAATCTAATACTCTTTTTAGTCGGAATGATTTCTTGTTCATAATCTACTTAAGTAATTTCCAATGGATACATACCCATAGTGGCGACGATGATCAAACACAGGAGCTGGGTGCGCGCCATTTTATTACTTGCCCTGCAAACAGATAACCGATTGTATTATTCATGTTAATAGCGCTACTGTATGCGCTTATCTGCACCGGTCACACTTCATAAATACCTACCTAATTACGTAGATGGATACTGATAAGGGGACAATGACAATTAGACTTATATTATTGAACAATTCACGATTCAGGAACCAAGCTAAAGTACGCAGATGGCTATTTATATTTTGAATGTTTTGTGTAAAAATGTTTATAGCTACGTAAATAAAGCCGACACGTTTGGCTAATAATAGAATGTTGTTTATCTTATAGGTACTGTCCGTGGTAGATAGCCCTTGTGCTCTACTATTTTATTCCATAATTTTTCACAATAAGTTCTGAATTGAGTGAGCTGCACAATTACTGACATATGCATGCACTGTTTAGACTAGTCCAGTCAATTCTAAGTGGTGCTTTCCTCAAGAGACCACATATTTTTCATATGCTTTGATCATTACAAGTAGGCAACTGTGTGGACTTTATACCACAGAGTATTCGGTGTTTCTTTTCGGGCTAGTTTGCTGAGAAAGACAGACGTGATCCAGTTTAAAAAAAAAGGTGTGTGACAGTGTTATTTTTAACCAAGTTATACCAGCTTGCGACAGGGTTATCTTTTAATTCAGAGTTAGTTGGTAACACAGCAGGTTACATTATGACATTTTGTAATTCGACTTCGTGTTAGCAAACGGTTGGTGTAACTGGCCCTTACAAAATAAAAATAAAAACAATATTTATGAAATAAATTGATTAACAGAAACAAACTGCAATATGTTGTAGGCACTTAAATTATACAGGTCAGAATTAACAAGATATTCGAGTCACTTTCGCGATGTTGAGCTAGAAAACCAGTTCTGGATGAGAGCCCGATTACTCTTAAATACCTGGGAGTCGTCGCGAGAGATCCGGCCTTTGCAGGAAATACCACTTTCCACGATCAACTTAATTTTATGTTCACTTGTGTTTGTCACTATTTTGATCGATGTAATGCATGCGCGGGCGCCGATGGCCGTTCGGACGTTCGTCTGTGGCCGAGCCGTGCGGTATTCTGCGGAAGAGTGCGCCTGCGCCTGACGATGCCGTCGCGCCGCTCGACGGGAGCCTGAGACGCTGACCTCACTGATGCAGGAAAACACTAAACTCTCAAATCGCGTAGATATGGCAAAGGTGACATGATGGTTTAGGTGCACCTTTGGAGATCAACATTCACTAGTCTTCATTATACAGTCTCATTAGTTATCTGCAATTTTGTATTTATCTAAGCCAGTGAGGCTGTCGCTTGAATACTGATTGTTTTCTTAGTGTTTATTTCCTATGGTAAATAGTTCTTAGACTGTGTCAGTAGCTCGATACGCAAGTCAAATAAAGAGCAAGTTATCTGTACCTACAAATGAACTATACAAAATAAAAAGAAAGGATTTACTTAGGTAATATCGATTCGAAAAAAAAAAGATGACCGCTTAACTGTTCCCCAAGACTTCCCGTAAGGTCTACTCTTTAAAGGTGAAATATCCTAAAAGCCTATCTTCTGAAAGTAAATGCTTAGTTTTAATGTGTAGTGGTTTAGTCAGTGGGTTATCGCTTACCAGTTAATCAGTCAATGTTCCTAAGTATTAATTATTATATTTAAATTTATTAAATACGTTACTACTATATTTCTTTATACATACATAGGTATTTAAGTTACCCTTACGTGAGATGATAAAATCTCTCCCAGAGTCCACAAATGCAAAAGCTTCATTATTGTTGCAACTAATAAGTACAAGAAGGTACTTCTTGTCAGTTCAGTTCAGGGAGCCTGTTCGTACGTACAGAACTGCAGATTGAGATAAAAACTTCTTTGTTCGTCAAACGTGTGGCGTGAGACACTTGCAGGGAATTCGCGGCGTGCACGCTCCCGGCCCCGGCCGCTTCGCCCCGCGCCCCGACAGTGGCCGCTGACCCCGCCGACTATGTTACAGACTTCATTTTAATTGACCTTTTTAACAAATTAAACCTGCTAATAAAATCACGTCTTCTTTTTTGTATCGTCATGATATATAGTCGTGGAGACTAGATAATATTTTTTGTCACCCGCTGTTTTAATGTGAAAAATTAAGTCAATAGTAAGGAACTTACAGATATAGGTATTTTATGTACTTAATAATGTGAGATAATAAATAAGAGATGACTGATATTATTATATAATACAGGGTGTTTGGCAGAATGTTGAACATACAAAAATGGTGGATAGGTGGGGTCATCTACTACTTACTTACTCAGCCCTAATTTATTTGGCCCTGGCCCCCTGGATATTCTTTTTTATTTTTGCTTTCTTCTAGTTTCACCGCTTTTTTAACTTTAAAGTGTATTTTTTATTAAAAAAAAAAGGGTTTAAAGTTAAGAAAGTGGTGAAACTAGAAGAAAGCAAAAAAAATATACCTAATAGAGACATTAGAGAATTACTACTAAACTTATAATACCTACAGAGGTACTAGTCATACTGGTATTATAGACACATTAGGCCATGGCGCCACATCATCCAACGAAAGTTAGGGAAGAGGGAGTGCAAGTGCACTACTGGTAGTAAGTACCGTACAGTATAATAATCTCCTGCATACATCTACTACCTACATGTCTAGTTAACTCTAGTACAAGTACATACTTGTACCAGACAAGTAGGAACGCAGCCTCCATTAATTAAGATTGATCAGCACGACTGAACATTTATTATGCAATTAGGAATATCTCTGATACAAAAAATGGCTTGCACAATGGTAAATTTGCTTAAACTAAAACTACTGTATAACTGCGTAATGTCCAAAAGGTTCGCTATCGTGTACATACATACCATGACGCTTGTATTCCTCGAAAGTTTAGACATAGGTGTACCAATGTACACCCACAACTATGGCTATTCGTCCAAACTTTCGCATAAATTGTTTGTGCCTGCAAGTCGCTGCGAGTTAATTGGGCCATACAGCAAGGCTTTGAATAACAGCGCTCTATCTTTACCACAATCTTTACACTAGGTAGGTAAAGCAAGGACATAATATTTCCATAGCTCTGTGCGTGGAAAACAAGTAAAAAGAAACTTCAAAACTCGTTTTGTCAAAGAGGCAGCAGAATGATAACTGGATCAAGCCTGGATCTGTGCTGCTTACAGTGGCTAGTTGTCAACATAAAACACAAAATCATCGAAGAAATAGTTTTCCTTTTCAGTTTATTATTTTTTTACATTCTTTACATTATATTCATTGTCTAAGAAATCTCTGAATAATCTCCAGCGTTTGATGGATAAATCTATGGTTTCATGGCCTATTACAGTTTCTACACAATATTGGCAAAAATTTAGATTTAAATCTGCATAATTGCGGTGGTAGAGATCCACAAAAGCTATTAATGAAGAGCTGAAGTGAAAGTCGCCTAGAATCATTGCATGAAATGCAATAAAATGGGTAGACAGAAGTCATAAGTAAAACGTGATATTATTAAAACAAAAACTTTGAAAAAAAAAAAAATGTAAAAGCTGGTACAAATCGTAAAAAAAAATCGTCTATTCATCCTATTTTCAAAGATCTAGCAAATTATTAAACTGTTTCTTCTTCGATGTCGCTAAAATAACAGTTGGTAACAGGTAGGTACATGTATGAGATTCGATGAGAACAAAAAAATCCAGAAGACATAAAAAGAGAAAGGTAGGAAGACCATGCCCAGACGATCTCAGTAAGAAAAAATAACAATCCAGCATACATAGAAAAAGAAAAATGGACGGGTTTCCATTCCTGAATATTCTGGGTAAGAAAAAACATCAATGCAGTAGCCACAGTAAAAGTGAAATGGACGGAACTCCATGCACGGATATACTGAGTAAGATAACACATCCATGCAGTGGACACAGCAGTAAAAGAGAAATGGACGGGATTCCATTCCTGAATATTCTGGGTAAGAAAAAACATCAATGTAGTAGCCACAGTACAAGTGAAATGAACGGAACTCCATGCACGGATATACTGAGTAAGATAGCACATCCATGCAGTGGACACAGCAGTAAAAGAGAAATGGACGGGATTCCATTCCTGAATATTCTGGGTAAGAAAAAACATCAATGTAGTAGCCACAGTACAAGTGAAATGGACGGAACTCCATGCACGGCTATACTGAGTAAGATAGCACATCCATGCAGTAGACATAGAAAAGGAGAAATGGATGGGACTCCATGCACGGATATTCTGAGTAAGATAACACGTCCATGCAGAAGACACAGCTGTAAAAGAGAAATGGATGGGACTCCATGTTCGGATATTCTGAGTAAGATAACACATCCATGCAGTACACATAGAAAAGGCATGGACGGGAGTCCATGCCTGGATATTTTCAGTAAGAAAAAACTATCTGATTGCAGTATCGTTGGAGGCTGTCCGCTGTCCCTAGAAGAGCTAAAGCGGAAAGAAAAATATTTAAATGAAAAATTAAAGGAGATATTAAAAATGCAATGCAAGTTGCAAAACCAACAAATACAATTAGAAAAAAAGCATTGCGTTGATTTGAGAACGACGGCGAAATTAAACCAAGCTCGAAAAAGATTACAGGCTATCTGTGCTGTGGCGATCAAGATGAAAGGAAAAAACTGTCAAAACTCTTATAAGACACAGATAGAAAAAATAAAACAAGAAACAATAATAGATAAATTAGAATGCCCAAAATGTATTGAATTACGATCAAGATGCGCCAGAACACAGTTTGGAAAATGTAGTTCTAGAATATGTAGTTCTAGACGTAATTTTTGCAAGATGAGTAAATTAGTTTTCCAGAGAATTAAAGAAGCGACTCGTCGTAGTGAAGAACTTTGCACAAATTCTGGCTGTAGGAGGGAACTTGCATCACCTACATCTAATGAAGAATATTGTTATAGGTATATGCTATCAAGAGTTGCTTACCCTCTCCCTTCTGTCCATTGGGGTTGGCCATTTCGTCGTAAAATAACTTGTGGGATGGTGCTACAAACACTAAAATTTTATTTTGCGGTAATTTTTGCCTTAATATTTTGGTCACCGTGCGTGTTATTATTCGTATGTTGTTGTACGTTGTTTTGTTGAAATCATGATTTACATTACAGAATACCTTGCGACCCCGCCCGATTTTGCTCGGGTAGTAATGGGTAGTATTTTATCATAGATTCAACTTGAAATGAAATAAAGCAATACTTTTCAAGACCTTTTTTAATTAATTCTCGAAACTCTACAGATGCAATAATACAGGTGCAATAATATGAAGATGTTGAGATTGAGACCACGTCATCTGTCTAATTTCTTCCACATATTATAAACAAAAATACTAGCTTCTGCCCAAGACTTCATCCGCGTGCTTTTTCACATGCGTTAAGTTACGTTTTTGATTACTGCTCTGCTCCCGTAGGTTGTAGCGTAACGTTATACAGCTTATACTATTCCTCATGAATCTAGTTATCATATACAAAATAGTTATCATAGTATATGTCACCGGAAAATAACAAGATCCGTAAGTTTATCAATTTACTAGGAAGTTTATAAACTTTCGTAAGATTCTAAACGGGAGATAAATTGTAATATTTTACGTCCACATTTTCGTAAATTTATCAATTTCCGACGTCATACGGTAAATTTATAAACTAACGAATATCTATTCGTAAGATTTTATATGGTTCGACCAATCACAAAAACTCTTTTAAATATACGATCTTTGAAATACGTAAAATAACACACTGCTCTCTGATTGGTCAATGTTCATAGTGGCAATGCTTGTGTCCATAGGAGGAAGGAGAAGTGACACGTGACAGCCAACCAATCAGATCGCGCGTAGCGTTTGGTTACTGCTTACTTATTATTTTACGAGTGAGTTCAGTAAGTTTATCAATTTACGAAAATGTGGACGTAAAATATTACAATTTATCTCCCGTTTAGAATCTTACGAAAGTTTATAAACTTCCTAGTAAATTGATAAACTTACGGATCTTGTTATTTTCCGGTGACATATATAATATTTCCAATCTGACGGGTAGTTCCAGAGATTTGTGCGTAAACAAATACACATTTTTATCTATTCCATTTTTATCAAAATGGTGATGATATTTTCGCTTTCGTAAATGTATAATTATCTGAAAGTAGTAGTTTCTCCTCGTATGATGGATGGATTGTGTGAAAAATGATATGAAAGAAAAGGGATTCAGTGATAGCATGACGGTTGACAGGTTGGCATGGAAGAAGAAAATATGTTGCGCCGACCCCAAGTAATATTGGATAAGGACAGGAAGATGATGAGTAGTTTCTCCTCGTTGGAATACATTCTGTCTCCGAATGTGTTGCAACGTCGGCACCAGTCGGCACTGCACAAATGTTGGAGGTACACCGACTACCCGCGGAAGCCAATAGTGGGATCAGCAGTGCGATTCTCTAAGCCTCACTTCGTAATTCAAAAGCTGAATCCGCACTGAGATAACAAAATGGTATTCTGTTAAACACGATCACGCCGGTGACGTCACCACGGCAAGCGAAAACAGAACCAAAGTCTAGTGCGTTCGTTACCGAAGTGAGCGTGGTCACTTTAGTGAGACTCGTTTCCGAGTTTGCATTTTAGAGAATTGCACTACAGATTGGGCCCTAAGGATGAGGTCATACGAACGTAGTCTTGCGAGTTTCTCAACGCGCGTTTTTGAGCCGCGCTATTTACTCTCTATTGAAACTGACAACTTATTTTGCGTCGCCGTGTGAACCAAACAGGAGTTTTGTGTGAAAACGAAAATAGCAGAAATTACGCGACTCACAATTCAAAAAATTACGCTCGTCCAGCTTCACGCTTAGGGTGAGGTCACACGAATGTAATTTTGTGAGTTGAGCCTCGCGTTTTTAGAGCCGCGTAATTTACAGGCTTTCTACTGAAACTGACAACTCATTTTGCGTCGCCGCGCCGTGTAATTGAAGCATGATTGTATATAAACGAATATAGCAGAAATTACGCCACCGAAATTACGCTACGCACAACTCAAAAATTAAACTCGTTTGGCTCCACCCCTAAATATCTAAAACCGAAACGAAGCTCTAGCTGATTATTTCAAGTATTAAGACACAATCATCCACTATTACAATAAAAAAAGCACGTAAAGCCGTTGGTCCTGCGCCTGATCTCTCTCCGGTCGTGTCGGATTGCCGTCCCATCGGGCTATGAGAGTTAGGGAAGAGGGAGTGCACCTGTGTTTGCGCACACACTTGTGCACTATAATATCTCCTGCGTACGTGGCTAGTCTGCATTAAGATTAGCCGCCGTGGCCGGAGTCGGCCTGGAGAATTACATTACATAAGATTACAATTTTCAATTTTTTTACAATTACGAGTCAAATTACACCTAAATGAATATAGTGTAATTACTTACATAATATGTAGGTACCCTGTTTAATTACCTATGTTCGTGTAAAAATGTTTTCCAACTATCATGTGAAGGACTAGTGAGTATGTACCGGTACGCCATTACTTCTTAACGACATACTCCTCTATTTAGCCTCAGACCTTGATAACGTGGCTGGTGACTTTCGTTTCTTGGACCATTAGGAACAAAAGAAAAATATTTTAACATCATAATGGCTTTTGACCTATCAATTTTGATAGTTTGTGTTTAAGTTTTTAAGATTTATTTACAATTTTATACAATTTTAATATGGTTAAGTCTTCGTTTATTATGATTAATGATTATTCTATTGTTCTTGTGGTAAAAAATAATGTATATGCACGAAAGGCATAATATTTTTTAATATGAGCCATGGATTTGCATAGGTTACGAGTTGTAGGATTTGATACGTCAATAAGCAAAAAAGAAGGCGAGAATAAGTTTATTGAGGAGCTTGAAGAGTATGAAAAGCTCTTAGAGAATACCGCTGATGAACAGAAGAATGAAACTGGTTACGATATTAAGCAATGTCTGGCTGGCAATGTAAGCCCGCCAGGAAAGTCGAAAAACAATTTTAGTGACAAAATACGTCCTCTGGAAACGTTGAAAGAATATCTTGGTGATACCTCAAGTCCTCAAGGAACATCGATAAATTGTCTGAACGACAAAAATACTCCATCAGGGACATCTCAGATATGTCTAGGTAACAAAACAAGTCCTTGGGAATCGGAAAAATGTCAACATCAAATCATAAATCCTCTATGGACATCGGATAAATATCAACACCACATCACAAATCCTCCTCGGCCATCGGAAAGATGTCAACAGCACATCACAAGACCTCCAGGAACAACGAAAAAATTAAGATTCACCAAAAGTTTAACAAACAGCGCAAAATTCATAATTCTACCTAAAAGTACGTAAGTTCAAATGCAAAAAATAAAAATCATGTAATTATGACGATTAAGATAGGTTGGTACGGCAAGTATACGTACGAGTGCTTTATTGCCCCGTCAAAAAAATCGAGTAGTTTTAATATTAGAATTCATTAACGCACGTATTTTTTGTAATGCATTCGATCTACATCTTTCATGCGAGCTTATTAATTTTTTTATAATCAATGCTGGTTTTTTTTCCAGAAAAGTCAAGAATACGTGACCCTAAAATCAAAACAAGCGATGTAGATCTTACAAAACTGTTTCAGAAGAGAACATATTCACATCAAAAGAAAATACCATTTAATTTGCTGAAAAGAAACTCAAAGATTCAACAAAAAATTGAAAATGTTAAGGATAAGAAAGAAAAGGATGAAGAAGTACTCTATTTATTTGCACGTGAAACACCTAATTTTATAAGATCGTGTAAAAAACGTGCAGTGAATGAGAGAATGAGATCGAAAAAAAAACGCGACTCCAAATTATCGAATGACATCTGCGGTTTTCAAAAAAATAATAGGTGTATGGATCCATATCTGTATAAGATGTCTTGTTTAAATTTCCTAGATACAGATAAATTTCTCTTCAAAAAATTTAGAGGATTTCACCGTAAACTCGAACCACAGTCACCACCGTCACCACCGTCACCACCGTCACCACCGTCACCACCGTCACCACCGTCACCACCGTCACCACGACGTATGAGTAATTGCTGTTGCAAACATCACGCAATGAGAGTACTTAACTATGGTTACGATCAAAACGAGTGCCCATCAATTTATTACAATTTAGATACAGTTCATTTAGATCAAGAACAAGAAAATAGTTTTAAAAAAGTACGTTATACGGCCAAGGATGAAATAGTACAAGTTTCATCAAAATCACTCAGTCCCGTGTCAGTAAGTTTTCGTGATGTGGGTACTGGTCCCAGCAAAGACGAGCTTAATGCAAGCGACAATTCTAACCCACCTAACGTGTTGCCTTGCACGTTCGAATGCAAAGGATGTATGCGTCCCGAGATTCAGAAGCGGAGTACGCAAACGGATACACCTGACCCATTTGCAGCAAGTGCTACTCCCGCACAAAATATACCTAAGCCAAGTGCGGGGAGTCATATCCCTGCGCAAAATATAACTGAGCCAAGTGCAGGGGGCGCTGTAACTGACCCATCTGCAGCGGTTTCTACTCCCGCACAAAATATAACTGACCCATCCGCAGCGAATGCTACTCCCGTACAAAATACACCTAGCACGCTTGCAGCGAGTGCCAGCCGTGCATTTGCTTTAGAGGAGCAAAAGAAAACGAAAAAAATATTTTTCGTGATGAACAACCCTCGTAAGAGCATTATTTCCAGAATAGTTCATCACATTACTGATTTCCATACAAATAATAAGAAATGTTCAGGAAAAAACTGTGTAAAATATGTTCTCTTTGGACTGCTTGTTGTGGTGTGGTCTCCATGTCTGCTGGCGGTAATTCTGGCATGGGTGATATGTCCTGCGAGGATGAGAAATATTATGACAACAGATACTACATCAAAAAGTTCATTTCCAACGATGAATCATGCTTTTATGCATAGACTTGGTAAAAAAGACTCACCTTCTGAATACCAGCAAATGTGTTTTCAAAATTACATGCCGAAAAAAAAAAGGAGTTTTATGACGACAGTGGTAAATTGGTACTCACGCACATTTAACAATTCTGTCAAAGCAGTGATATCTTTGTTTAAATTTAAAAAGAAGTCATCAACGTGTTGTGCTGGGTCTTCGTTTTTGCCAACAACTCATCCAAACCCGAGGAAGAGGTATACCTTGTTCTATGCGGACAATAGAGGATGGGTGATAAAACCATCACGACGTAGAAATACACGATCTCGTACTAGCAGTCGAGTAGTGCAAAATACACGATGTGAAAACATATCAAAACTTTGGCCTGCTCAAATCAAAAGGGAAAAAAAACCTCAAAAAAAATCATTAAAAAAGATTCCATGTCCAGTGCATGGGGTTAATAGGTATCCAAGGCATCATTTGTCGCCAGCAGGGGATGGCTATCCTTATGAAAATCCATGGCCCGGGTGTACATGTCGGAATAATTATGCACAAGGTTCTTCTGTATGTAATTTAGTAGAATCACGTCATCGTCCACGCCAACAGGTAAATATTCAATCGAAATGTTTTTACTCAACGTCCGGTATAGCACCCGATTCAGCTCATAAAACAGTTAAAAGAAATTTGAATTCAAACCCAATAGCAGATAATATAGTACAGAAGACTTTTGTTAAGAACCACATTAATCAACGAAAAAATGGAACTCTTCCATTTGGTGTAGTTTATAATGACCCCGGTGGACCAAAAAATTCGCTCGTAACAAATTTGAAAATATATAGATCTCAAAACTGCAAACCTAATTTTGATTTAGCAGGTAAAACTCCAACTATGTCTTCAAAATGCACTCCCGGGTTACTGATAAAAGGTTTGCAAAGTCAGTATCCCAAATGTAAGCACCAAGCGGGCAATCCTGGCAACAAATCACTTTGTGTTCATCGTTTTCCTGGTTTTACAGACATTACAAAAAGCATGCCATCAAAATCTACTCCCAGTTATAAATTGAATGGATTACGAGGACACAGCACTAAACACAAAATAGCCGTAAACGGTCTTAGTGGCAGGAACCATAAGTCAGCCATAATGAATAATAAGTTAAATACTCTCCAGAAAAATGTTTGCTGCCAAAATGACTATGGTTTAGCAGATATATTTAAGTTGACTAAACAAGGTAATACATACAAAAAAAATAACGCCCAAAAAACAGAGAATACCTCTAAACACATTGCATATCAGAAAGTTGCTAATAAGCCTAGTATAACGAAAAAAGGTAAGTCCGATATTACAGCCTTGAAATACACTATTGAAGACAAACAACATTTACATAAACAAGCCTGGAAACATAAACTTAATAACACCCCTGTTGCAACTCAAGCGAAACCAAAGACAGTTGACATCATGACAAATACTAATCGCAATAAAGCATCGAATTTCCCCCCTAAAAAGAAACACAAACAATGTACACAAATCCAAAAATATAAAAATGATACAACTCAAAAGCGATCGAGCACAGTTGACAACAGTTACAAACAGACTAAACAAGAGTACAAATATAAACCAGATCAGATCGCTGCTGCAAGTCAAAAGCGATCAAGCGTAGTTGACAACACGACAAACACCAATCGCGATATAGCTGCAAATTGCGTATGTACACGGAAACACGAACAATCTAAACAACAGTACAAATATAAACCAGATCAAATCCTTGTAGCCATTCAAAGCCAACAAGGAACAGCTGACATCATGACAAGTACCAATCGCGATAAAGCTTCAAATTGCGCTTGTGAAGAGGAATACAAACAATCTACACAGGTGTACAAATATAAACCACATCAGATCGCTGCAGCGAGTCAAAAGCGATCAAGGGCAGTTGACAATACGACATGCACCAATCGATCAGATCAAATCCTTGTAGGAACTCAAAATCAACAAAATACAGCTAACATTATGACAAGTACCGATCGCGGTTCAGCTTTAAATTCACGAAGTGGAAAAAGACAAGAAGAATATACACAAGAGTACAAATATAAACAAGATCAAATCTCTATTGCAACTCAAAATAAAACAAGTACAGCTGACATCATGACAAGTACCACTCGCGAAATAGCTTTAAATTTCCCAAGCGGAGAAAAACACGAACAATCTAAACAAGAGTACAAATATAAACCAGATCAAAACTCTGTTGCAACTCAAAATAAACAAAGCAATGATAACATCATGGCAAGTACCACTCGCGAAATAGCTTTAAATTTCCCAAGCGGAGAAAAACACAAACAATCTAAACAAGAGACATATAAACCAGATCAAAACTCTGTTGCAACTCAAAATAAACAACGCAATGATAACATCATGACAAGTACCACTCGCGAAATAGCTTTAAATTTCCCAAGCGGAGAAAAACACGAACAATCTAAACAAGAGTACAAATATAAACCAGATCAAAACTCTGTTGCAACTCAAAATAAACAAAGCAATGATAACATCATGACAAGTACCACTCGCGAAACAGCTTTAAATTTCCCAAGCGGAGTAAAACACGAACAATCTAAACAAGAGTACAAATATAAACCAGGTCGAATCTCTGTTACAACTCAAAATAAACAAAGCAATGAGAACATCATAACAAGTACCAATCACGATATAACTTCAAATTGCCCTTGTACAGAGATATACAAACCATCTGAACAGGAATACAATTATAAACAAGATCAAATCCATGTTGCAACTCAAGATCAATCACACAAAGCTGACGTGAAAAGTAGTAGTAGAAATATGGCTCTGAATTGCCCTTCTGGTGAAAAACACGAACAATCTAAACAAGGTTTTAAACATAAAACTAATAAAACCTCTGTAGCAACTCAAAAGCTATCGAACTTAGCTGACGACACGACCAGTATTGAATATAATTCTGCTTTTAATTGTCATGGTGGTGCTAGGCACAGCATTGCTATCAAAGATTTATTGTCTATTCCTAGTATAGCTGACAAAGCTACGATTTGCTATAAAACAACTGGTTTACCAGAACGTCTCCCTAAAAATCAAAACATTTCCATACAAAAACAGTCTTCTAAGATCGAAGCATCTGTAAATTGTGGTAGTGAGTACGAAATAAGTAAAACAAGAGAAATGGTTTGTCGAAAACAAACTGCATATATAACAGAAAATCAACCAACAAAACCTCCGAGGCAAGCGGCACCTCTTGTTGGGAAAGCGTTAGAATTGAGTCTTTCAGTTGCCCAACCTATAACCATAAGAGAGTATCAAACGGAAGTGTTAAAAATACATTCTCCAAAAGCACGACCCAATAGCTCGCTCCTGGGAATAGCAACAGTCAGTCATTGCGATGTAACCTCTTCACAAAATAAACCGAATAATGAGACGAAGCAAATTGCTACGGATTGTACAAATATACACAGTCATAAATTTACTTCAGTAAAACAGCCCCACACTCAACGACCAGCACCGGCACAGTTTCACACTTTACGAGAACAGTCGCAATCATTCGGAGTAGCTTATGTCTGTACTAGTGGAACAAACCAACCAACTGTAACTAAGAAAAATTTGAACAACAAGGTAACGAATTCCAAATTTTATGGCACCGAAGAAAGTCCACGTTCCTCCAAGAGAAATAACGTAAAAACAAACAACCCTCGGTCAATCTTTTCACTATCATCGGAACATCTGCCATCCAAAATAAAACGAGTTAATAGTCCGAAGTTAAGAATTGCACCAGACTGCCGCTGCCATGTAATCGCCGAACAAAATAGACCCGATAACTTGACAGAGCAAATTGCAACGGACAGTAAAACTACACTCAGTCATAAAACAGGTTTACTAAAAGAATCTTCCAGTCAACAGCCAAATTTGCCACAAGGGCTGCTTTCCACTTTACGAGAACAGTCGCAATCTTTTGGTATAGCTCCTGAGTGTTTTTGTGGAACAAACCACGCAATTGTAGCTAGGAAAAATTTGTGTAACAAGGTATCGGGTTCCAAAGTTTATGGCGTCCAAGAAAGTCCACTTTCTTCCAAGAGAAAAAGCGTAAAAATAAACAATACTCTGTCAATATTTCCACAATCACCTAAACAAAATAAACCCGATAACGGGAAAAACCAAATTGGAACTGATTGCATAAATACTACTGCTGCTGATATAAAAATAATTAAAGAGCCTTCCAGTGAACAGACAAATATAACACGAGCGCGACTTCACACTTTACAAGAGGACTCGCAACCATCTAAAATTCCACAAGGAATTCGTCCGCTGTTAATACAATCACCAGTATGCCATTGCAGTTTAAGCCCCGAAAAATATAAACCCGATAACCAGATGGAGCAAATTGAACCTAAGGGTAAACACAAACATAAACACACTCTTAAAACTACTTTACGAAAAGAACCGCCCAGTCAACGGGCAAATTTAACTCAAGAACAGTCTCACGTTTTACAAAAACAGTTCAAATCGTTAAACAGAGCTAAAATCCAATCAATTGTGACTGAGAAAACTTTAAGTAACAAGATAACGGGTTCCAAATCATTCAAAGCACAGACAATGCACTTACCGATAAATGGGAACAAGATGACCCCTCAAACATACCAAAATCAACGCATTCTATATCCTTCAGGATCGCAGGCCACACGCGATGCTACGTTAGAAACTAATGGTCAACGCGAATTCCCTCAGCACCTTTCTAGTGCGCAATCAAATAAGTTAAAAGTAAATACACTATATCGTTGTTCTCAGTTAAAACAGTCAGAGAGAACAGTAGAGAAACAGTTTGTTGCAATTTCTCAGCAACCTAAAGCTAAACAAATGATACCAATAATTTCAGGCAGATGCGCAGGATGCGTACTTAAAACAGAACAATCATCAAACAACAAATTAGAAGCAAATACTGGTTTGCAGAAATTTCCAAATGTCGGTACTCGGTCTTCCGATAAGCCTCGATCACATGTTTCAAAATCACCTGAACATCAATTTAAATCGCCTTTGGGTAAAATTCTGCAGGATCCTGTAGATAAAAAAACATCTCAAGGTTCTCCAAAGTCTAGGTTCTGGGGCAAGTGCAAGACATTCCTCAAGTTATTCAGTCGAGATAAAACTCAGCAGCACGAGCCACTTTGCTATAGCTTGAAAACTACAGAGTCTAATATACCAGTTTCTCAGAATACTATAAGAGAGTCTTCTATTCAGTCATGTACAGAAACAGATTACAGCCGATTTGTTCTTAAAACTTCTCCTCAGCTTCGATCTAGTAGTAGAATATCGCAATATTCAAGTAAAGTTAATAGTTTAGTTAAGAGTTTAAGTTCTAAGTTATTTAGCCGTAAGAAAAGCCAACAAACAAAAATATTAAAAAATCCCACATCGCATTCAAGTCAATTTAAGTGTCGTTGTCAAGCCGATAACACCTCGTCTGTACGGCGTAGTACATTTTCCTTCCATAAGCACCCTATATTTTCTACAAGTATTATAAATCAGAAGTCTAGAACGTCTCAGGATTCGTCAATTGGAATGTCTAAGATTCCAATAAAGTGTAAATGTTTGTGTGATAAAACTTTTTTGACTCAGCATGACAAAATCTCCTACCAAACTTACAAAAAACCATTTAAAAGAAAATCACAACAACTTTTACGTCAACCAAATAAAAAATCTAAGTTTTCAGCTTCACTTAATCGATCTCAGGAAATACTTTCCCATAATGTCTTGACTAATAATCAAAGACCAGCTGAAAAATACGATTCGCACGTGCTTTCAGAGAAACAAACAGTAGAAACGCAATGCCTCTCTCCTGATAACTATCAACCAACACCGTCAGCGAACCAAACGATGCCATCGCAGTACCTGGGAGAACCCATTATACCAGTCATTCCAGGAGTGTGCAAATGCGCAGCTAAACATTTTAGTAAAACTACAATAATTAACGATCTACAATCTATTTATAAAACTTCTCTTGAAAATAAAAAAGAAAAAACGTCCACTTTACGCGTTTATACGGCTTCAATAAGTCCAAGTAAAACTGGTTATATACCCGAAAAACTGCATCAATCTTCAAATAAAAAACCACAGCATTCCCGTAAATCCATACCAGAGAAAATAGCACCGTCTTTAACGCAACCATACTTCCTTAGTTCTCAACTAAATGAAGACTCTTGTAAATCTAGAGTCTCAAATGCGGGGGCTGAACATGGGAACGAACAAAAAGTATTAAAGAGCTTATACAAAAACGCAGAAAATCTGTGTCCGGAAAAGTCCCATTATTCTTCAAAAGAATTCCAAAAATTACGTTTGATTTTGAGCGCTCGTTCCGCGAAGATAAATCGTTTAGCCAGAGCAAATATGTCTAATAATGTACACACAATGGGCCGCGTTAAACAATTACTTGGAACGAAACATATAATCGTAAACCGGTTACAAACCGTAAAGAGCCCACGAATTCAGATATGTCAACAAAATCTGACGAATCCGCAAATTCAGGCAAATCTGCAAATTGCCACAAAAGACAAACCACCTCCTGAATTGTTACAGCGATATTCAACGGGGCAAGGCCAACAAGGTAGAACTGAGGGTGGAGTACAACAACGGTGTCCTGACTTTGACCTTGTATCAATGCACTATCCTGGTCATAATTCTCCACGTAGACAATCGAAACAGACGCCTTTACGAGACAAACCAGCACGTATTCATCCTCTTACCATTAGTAATTACAAACCAGCACCTGGAGCTACACCGCCTCAAAATTACACCACCGAACCGTGTAGTGCTTATGTAGCAAGTGGAACGCCGTCACCTTATGATGAATGCGCCCTTAGGCGTGCCTATAGCCGTCGTCCATTACTGTACGTAGCACCTAGGCAACGCATACCAAGAAAAAAACCCAGTAAAAAAATTTCATACATGACAATAATTAAACACGAACCGCAGAAAGTGCACAACGGCTCTACTAAATGTTGTTCTATTCGAGAATCATTACGAGAGGCAGACAAGGAAGCATGGCCTGACGACGTTTGCTGTCGTCCTTTATATATAAATATTTTAAAGAATAAGCCTGGTTTCTGGATTTACAAAAAATGGCCAGCCCTCTACCCGACTTTTTTAAGTTTTTATAAATATATGCGAGCCGTAGGTCAATTCTTAGTATACTTTTTAACAGTATGTTTTTGGAGTCCATGTTTATTGTGCAGTTATTTGTGTTTTGATTTGTTATGCATCTAATAAAACATGTTCAGTGAACGAAAAGATAAATATTTAAAATATTTTTTATTAATTGAAATTTTAGGTTAAAATAAATTATTATTTATCTTATTTACTTAGGGCTGCCATCCGTCCGGGTTTCCCCAGATTTGTCCAAGTTTGGAAGACGTCAGGGGAGCGTCCGGGCGGGGTTTAAATTGTAGTCCGGGTTTTCGATCAGATCCCGTTGCCAAAATTTATGTAAAAGCTATGGGTTAGGTATTTCACTGCACGCGCTGCTCACTTATTGTCACAAAAACGATTAAACACACTATTTCATGCAACAAGAGGTAAGCCTCTTTTGTTGCATGAAATAGTGTGTTTGATCGTTTAAATCAGTTTAAATTAAAGTTTTCTTCTATCAAGTACGGAGTAAAATATATTTTAATCAAGATGTAAGTGAATGAAAAAAGTATTGAAATGTCCGGGGTGAAAGCTTCAAAATCCGGGGAACTTACGCTTCCGATCCTGGGAGTTAGGTTTTAGAGATGGCAGCCCTATATTTACTACATACCAGTCTACCACCATAATCATACGTACACCATGTATAGTGTACTAGCTGTGCCCCGCGGTTTCACCCGCATTACGTTAGGTTTTTGGATACTGATCCGTTCCCGTGGCTCATAGCGCGATGTTATGTAGCCTTTAATCTGTTATTCTGAAGTATAAGCTACGGAATGTCTCGCAGAGTCATTATTTTGCCGCGAAGGTATTTTGAAACTGTGATATCTCCTAAGATATTCATTGAAATTAAATGATGCAAAGAGCAATTTTGTTCAAAATTACACACTTGTGATGAATAACGTATTTATATTGATAAGGATTAATAATATGTTCATAAAAACACCTTCGCAAATAATGCATTATTTTAAAACAAATTTTCTGGCCATAAATATGACTATAGTAAGTCAACCTTAAAAGTTAGGCATGTACTATCGCGGACTTTTTTTTAGTATATTTAAAGAGGAATAATTCTGTCATACATTATTTTTGGGTAAGTTTAACCGTTTACGCAGCGCACGCAACGAAAGCCCTCAAAAGGAATATATTTCCCTGTTTTTGCCACATTTTTCACTGATTGCTCCGCTCCAATTGGTCGTAGCGTGATGTTATAATATATATAACCTATAACCTTCCTCGATAAATGGGCTATCCAACACAAAAAGAATATTTCGAATCGGACAGGTAGTTCTTGAGATTAGCGCGTTCAAACAAACAAACAAACAAACTCTTCAGCTTTATAATATTAGTATAGATTAGTAGTTAAGCATTGTTTAAATATTTTTTGTCTGTCTATTCATGTGACTACCAGACGGCCAGTACCTATAAGTATATAATCTATGGGCTGAACGCGTACGTGGATAGCGTTGCACGACCGCCTAGCGCTTAGTTTGCCCAAACATCAAAAAGCTGCTTTAGGCGCTGCGCAAACACGTTTAGTTTCCAGTCACCGACAACGAGCAATTTTTGATCGTCATGACTATGTGTTAAGTGGAAGCAACTGGACACAAAAAATGTTTACGTATGCGCAGGGAGTTGATGATTTCATACTGGTGCTATAGAAATCAAATAATTATACTTCGTTGGCTTGTAACTGACACAGGACACAAAAGTGTCCACGTTTGCGCCCTGCCTTGTGGTCGTTACCATGAATATAAAAAAGTAGAAGAAGACAAGAAAAGAAGTTCCTAAGAAATAAACTCTCGAATATGCAAATACTAGAGTTGTAAGTCGCGTAATTTCTGCTACATTCGTTTTTTATAGAAAACTCCTGATTCGTTCACACGGCATGGCGACGTAACATGAGATCTCAGTTTTAGTAGAAAGTAAATTATGCGGCTCAAAAACGTGTCTTAATCTCAACTCACAAAAGGACGTTCGTGTGGGCTCCCCCTTAGACCTTATCCAGAAGGAACGAATTCGCCGCAAAATTGCGGGCGAATTCGCCCTTTCTGGACAAGCTCTTAGCGCCGAATTTCCGCGGCAGAAAATCAGTAGCGCAGCTTTGTGTTTTGTGTTTCCGCTGCGGTCAGCCCGGTCACAAGGCCGCGGCTTGTGATGCCCCGCCGCACTGCGATGCATGTGCGGGGGCTAACAGGCCGGCCGATCACCGGGCTGGGGGCAAGGCCTGCGCCGTACCCGCCAGGTCCGGGGGAGGGCCCCGCGCCGCCGCCGCCGCCGCCGCCGCCGCTGCCGCCGCCACCGTTGCCGTGGCCGCACCCGCCGCCGCCGCTGACGCCGCGTCCGCCGGCGCAATGGATTGCCAATAACGGCACCATTGCGCCTCCCGCAGGCGGACACCGTAGGCACGGTCTGTGGACGGTGAGCAATGGGTAGCTCACCGTCCGTACGTTATTTAACGACAGACCGTGTCGACGGCGCGTTCATGTTCCGCGCAAAGAGGTGTCAGCACAAGGAAGGGGCCACTAAGGGCCAAGGCCTGCCGGGGCTGCGGGTTGTTCGAAAGATATACCGCGCCCCCGGAACGCAAAGGGCACATGAAGGAACATAGATGGTTTTTAGTCAGTAAAAGTCTGACACTCCCTCCCGCCCCGCCCAGGACGGGGGGGGTCATTTGATGATTTTACCATCTTTAAAAAAAAAAAAAAAAAAGCTTTGTGTATATTTACTTTAGTGCACAGAGCATCATGCTTTAGTGTCTCGAGCGCTGTCGTGGCGTCGTGTCGTGTTATCTAAACAGCCGGACAGACAGCGAAAGCGGTGGACACGTGGGGTGCGGGCATGCCTGCCTCCCGCTGTTCCGAGCCCCGGATCTTCGTCGGCAACGTGTGCTCTACAGGATACGTTGCCACCGAATTGCCGCAGAACTTACGCCTGACCCAAGGTTCGACTGTAACGCAACGTAATTTCGGCATAATGTGTCGTCTGTGGGGGGGTCAGTTCACACCGAGATGCGACGCGAAGCGACGCCGCGCGCACCTTTTAATAGAGCGACTCAAAACTATAACTTTATTTACAGACAGTGAAGTCTTAGTAATAAGGTCCCGTTTTACCCTTTTGTGTACGGAACCCTAAAAATGGGGACGTTTGTAATGTACGAAGACACGAATACCAACTAAAACGTCTGTGTAGCGAAGCGTTCCATAAATCCACATTTCATTTCACTGACCCTTTGAACAATACAAAAATAAACGATAAATTATCTGTGACTTGTCTGTGACTTACGTATAAATATAATTGACATTGACACAAATGACAAATTCAATTTTGATTTGATGGCGATTTGGTTGGTTGTTCACCTGTAATTTTCACCAAAAGTGTTTTGTTTGTCGATTGGGTTTTCGATTTATCATATTCAATCCGTATCCCATGTATTCTAATCTATATTTCGTTTTAGCGTAATTTGTCTATAAGCAGTTTTTTAATAGTTTTCATAAACCATTCTCTTAAATAACGAAATATACTAGAATATCAATACAATGCAAGCGGAAGAAAAACGCTCGAAAACAACGGTTGATTTGGCTTCTTTAGAACCTACAGCGAGGGTCAAACAATTAGCCAACTATGGTGCAGTAGTAGACGTAGATCCAAACGTTCCACCTAGGAGGTAACTATACTATTAAACAGTTTAATTGTAACATATTACTATGAATTAATGCACGATCAAGGTAAGATGATATGACGCATCTATGCAATGAAAAGCTGAAAAGTTGGTACTATAGAACACGAGCCTATTATTGGCAAAGCCTCATGGAGAGAAGACACGAGTATTGATCACCGCGCACATTCAAGATGGATTTCCGATGTCTGATTACTTGTATTAATCATAAGCCTTGGTTTCCTCACAATGTTTTTTGCCACCATGTCAGAGATGTCCAAAATAAACTTCTGACTAAAAACTGCCCTGTTTTAAACCAGCAACCTTTTGCATGAAAGGCAGGCACCGTAATCATTATAGGTACTATAGATTAAATGTAATGAGAATAGCCTTATAGGGGAAGGTTCACCTCTAGTCACATTAGCAATACTGGGAAACATTGTAAAAGGCGAGCTACTGCCAGTGTTAACTTATGGTACATTTACACACAATCATAAGTTGTGATGAAAAATAATTGTAATATATCAGTGAAAATATTATCTACACAGAATAATGGAATAAGTGTTATGTGTGTTATCATAGTGTGTTGATGGTCTGTCCATGAAGACACTTGTTGTAGCTAATAAAAGTAGGTCTCCTTATTTTTATATACTAGTGCCAATCTTTTGGAACACATAATTCATTCTTTTAAAGTACCCATTCCTTACATGGTACAACATACATACACACCATACAGCCTTTATTCCTCATAGAGTTAGGCAGAGATGTACCAATCTACACCCACAGTTTGCTGGTATATTTATGTCCCGTGTAATAGGTGGTGTGCCTATTGCCAATAACCGCGCACAGATCCTAATTCCGAGCTGCTATTGAGAAATTCATAGAAAAATCCAATAACACTTTGCTCATCCTGGAAATCAAACCCAATACCTCTAGCGTAGCAGTCGCACTTAGGACCAGTAGGCTAATGAGGCAGTCCAATACAATACTATGTGATATGTATTTTTTTTAATGAAATAAAGGAATATCATGCCCAAATAGAATGAACATCTTCAAATAACATCATCATCTTCCACTGTTAGTTAAGTAAAGTACTATTTAGTGAAGAGAGAGATTGACGAAAGTGTTATGGCATGCAAAGCATTTTATTTATAATTGCAATTAGATATTGCTATGATATATTATATTACTAGCTTCTGCCCGCGACTTCGTCCGCGTCACAGTTGATGTGTTATCCTACGGGTACCGTACATTTTCCCGGGATAAAAAGTAGCCTATGTGTTATTCCAGACTATAATCTATCTTTGTGCCAAATTTCATCCAGATCCATTCAGCCGTTTAAGCGTGAAAGAGTAACAAACATCCATACATACATCCATACATCCATACATACAAACTTTCGCCTTTATAATAGTAGTAGGATTGTGTGCAACTTTGCTTTTATGATGGAAACTTTGAATATTTTCCATAAAAATAATAAAAGTTAAACAAATTTGATTTGTAATGATTAATTGGCTGCTGTGTGTGATGTTCCATAGACCATTTTTATTAATGTAGCAGCATAATGGTAAATTATAAAAATAATTGGGGCTGCAATATTAACAACACATTTCCACTTTTTAAAATTTTACGCATTAAATTTAAATAATTTCAGGTATTATAGGTCAGGTTTGGAGATGGTCAGGATGGCTAACGTGTACCTAGCAGAGGGTAGTCTCGAGAATGCTTACATCCTCTACATCAAGTTCATGACATTATTCTTGGAGAAGATTCGCAAGCACCCGGAGTATGCATCAGTCCCTCCTTCAGTAAAGGCTGTGAACCAGGCTAAGTTGAAGGAGGTGATGCCCAAAGCAGAGAAACTGAAACAAAAGCTTCTAGACCAGTATGCTAAAGAACATGTTGTTTATCATGAAGAGGTATATATCCAAAACTCTTATTTGAGGTGTTATGTATTTAGTCAACTTATAATTTCCCTTATTGCCAGTCAAAAGTTGTATACAGTTGCCGACACGTATTTTGGCAAGATTTGGCGTAGTGTGGTTAAGTTTACGCATGTACCATTAAGTACAAAAAACTAATTCTGCACATGTACTGACTCTTACCAAGTTATATTACATGCATGTATGCTGACCCTGGAGGGGTGCAGAAATGGCCAGACCAGGACCAGAATAAGATTTTCAAGGGTGTAGTTATAGAAGCTCGTACAAGGCGCATAAAAGGCTAATTACGTTACTGCATGTATGACAGTAATAGCGGCATGCACAGAATGTGATGACATGACTGATCTTTAATTGAAAAACAACATCTATGATACTATGTCATTCGAATTTGTTAGGAAAAGAAAAGGCGTGCAGCAGAAGAAGAAAGAAGAAAGCAAGAGAGAGAAGATGCGAAGCTGGCTGAGCGACTCCAAGCCGATGAGAATAAGAAAGATGCACACACTACAACACCACATCTGTTACATGCTGTGAGTCTAGTTTACAGATTATACATATAGACCCTCTATTAGGGCGAGCTTCCTTATCAAACGCAGTAGCCAACCGAAACTCGATTTTGTTACTGAATAATTTATTGAGTGTCGTCATGCACACAAGTAAATTTAAAAATATTGGTTATTTGGGAAAGTTATTAGTTGTCATGAGTACAATAATTTGTTTAAATATTGGTCACTTATTACCAGTCACCCTATACAGTTAATTATCAAATTAATTATAATTAATTATTTATGTATTGCTGTTCTGTTTCTGCTGACCTTAAGGTTACAATAGTCGCTGTTCGCGCTATGCGTCACGTTATATACGTAATCATAGCAGTCATTTTGGAAAATACAGTGATGTGTACATTCGATATCAGCAGTACTTTAGATTAGATACGCGGATAGATTGAGCAGAGTGACGGCTTCGTGAGCAAACTGCTTTGCATCGCCAGAGTTCCAACAGCAGTCAATGTAACCACTGTAACAGCAAAAAACACGCAAATCAAAAAAAATATAATTTCGCTTTTTTATTTGCCATATTTTTGGAACGACATAATGCGTGTTCCTGCGCGTACTAAAGAAGTAACGGTGTTACATGTTGGGGAGTGTAGCCTAGTTTGTGTGTGTGTAACGATGGTGATTCAGGAGCAGTGGGCCGTGTCGCCGTCGGCGCCGGCGATGGACGGCGTGCTGTACCCGGACGACTTCGCCAGCGAGCCGCCGCGCGCGCCCTCGCATCTCTACCATCCAGTGCCACCGATCATACCGCCCTCGCGGCCGCAAGTGTAAGTATAAATGTTAAAATTATATGTACCTACCATATAATACACTCTGTATAATTTAACTTCAGCCCTGTAATGTTGCTAGAGAAGGAGGCGGCGGGACGGGAGAGGGAAAGGAGGGTCCCCCGTCCCAGCGGTCGCCGCGGTAGACGCTCCGGGCGTCGGGAGCCGCGAGACGACTCCCGGCTACCGTAGGCGCAGGTCTGTGGACAGTGAGCAATGGGTAGCTCACCGTCCGTACGTTCACTGAATAACGACAGACCGTGTCGACGGCGCGTTCGTGTTCCATGCGCGCCTCAAAGAGATGTCAACAAACTTGGATGGGGCCACTGAGGGCCGATGCCTGCCGGGGCTGCGGGTTGTTCGAAAGAGATACCGCGCCCCCGGAACGCAAAGGGCACATGAAGGAACATAGACGGGTTTTAGTCAGTAAAAGTCTGACACTCCCTCCCGCCCCGCCCAGGGCGGGGGAAGTTATTTGATGATTTCCCGTCTATAAAAAAAAAAAAAAAAGCCCTGTAATGTGTAAAAAGGTAGGCAGAAGTGTAAATGCCCAAATTTCCCCAGTTGAATACGATGCTACAGACATTAAACCGGACCTTGTCCGGGGAAGTATTACCACCATACCTATTTATGCCGCAAATCAGCGTGTTCCGGTTTGAAAGTTACCGGGAATCGGAACCGGGTTTGGGTACCGGTGTAATTACAAGCACACGAAACATTTCAACTTTGTCTCTGGGATGGCAATGCATTTGCAAGGCCTCTGGTATAGCAGATGTCTATAGGTAGTGGTGACAAGGACAACTTAACATCAGGTGGGCCGTGGGCTTGTTTGCTATCCAAAGACTTAAAAAAAGAAACTCTTTCGGCTTTATAGAATGTAATTTAACGGTGAAATGTAACATTCTATAGTGGCGCTGCGAGTGTGGAATCTTTATACGGCACGTCTCGCCTGCGAACGGTGGTGGTCCCAGCCGCACTGCTGGCGAGGTTCCTGCGTCTCGCCGCCACCAACACCTCGCACAGTGTCGAGACCTGCGGCATTCTTGCCGGGATACTCGTGAGTTACACTTCACTCAACAATCCTACTACTATTATAAAGGCGAAAGTTTGTAAGTATGGATGTATGGATGTTTGTTACTCTTTCACGCTTAAACGGCTGAATGGATCTGGATGAAATTTGGCACAAAGATAGATTATAGTCTGGAATAACACATACTTAGGCTACTTTTTATCCCGGGAAAATGTACGGTACCCGTAGGATAACACATCAACTGTGACGCGGACGAAGTCGCGGGCAGAAGCTAGTCTACAATATTCAAACATTACTAGTAATTACCGGGCACAATGGTGTTGGTCACACAATTGAAACCAGGTATTTTTTTTCGTTTATGTGGTCTCTTCTCGACCACACATTGATATGATTGTCCAGATTTAACTTAAATCTCCGGGAACAAAAGCATCCTTCTTCCAGCAAATAAATTAATAAATATTTAAATACCAACAGTTTCTCTGTACATTGCTCGTTTAGTATATTGTTTTGATATTATGACGTCATCACATTATAGGAGCGCGATCAGTTGAAGATCACACACGTGATAGTGCCAAAGCAGACGGGGACGCCAGACTCTTGCAGTACTAACAACGAAGAGGAAATCTTCCATTACCAGGATCAACATAACCTTATCACTTTGGGATGGATTCATGTAAGAAAATATTAATACTTAATACTTTTATTGCTTTTCCATATTATATGTAGCCTTATGTGGTAAATATATGTATAATTGAGATCATTATGGACTCTGTAGGGCACAGCAACATAGGGTTAAGAGAGAGGAGGCCCTGTTTTAAAGGATAATTAAGTTGTACATAGAAATAACAACACAAGAACAATCAAAATTAAAATATATATTATTAATGTCTTATTTTATTATAACACTGTTAGCGTTTGCTCACTTTCACTCAAAACTGACTCATATTATATCTACTTAGGGCTTACTTTATTTATTTGCCCTGTGTACCCTATCATGTCAGCCCACTTATTATTTAACGAAATTGTTCAACTAGGCAAAATGTAATTCGTATGAACTTGTGGTAATTAGTAACCGCGATAATGCTGTATTTTCGAGCGTTGTATTCTTTACATAAATTATAACGGTTTATGACTCATCACGACAACAAGTAACTAACATTTTTATTTTTAAGTATCAGTGATATCAAATTGGGGTACAAAGAATCAAGGTCTTTGTTTTGTTTACTAGCTTGACTCACTATTATGACAAATTAAATAATATCTATAATCAATATCAACATTAATACATATGTTGAATAAAGCACACAATATTACTTTTATGAAGCACATTTTATCATATCTATATCTCATCAATTGTAGGTTTAGCCGATTATAATACTAAGATAAAACTGAATCAGCCTATTAGTTACGAGACGTCAGACTGATAAATCTTGGTTCTAAAATAATCTGAGTGATATCAATACATACTGAAATATTCCATTGCAATTTTTTAACTAAGCTGGAAAGGTTTTTTTTAAAACATTGGCCCACTAGGAACTTTTCTCCTGTATCATGTGTGCGTTTACAGAGATATAAATTCACGTACACTAACAACCAGCCCCGGAACAACTATATGTAGACTGGCCAGCGGGTTAAAAATAATACTAGTCTAGTAACTCAATATAAGTAACTGTTACAGTTACAACAGATAACGTTTGTGACTGATTAAAACCAGACTGTCGATAATATTGATAAAAATCTGAATAATATAGGTAGAAACAAATGAACAGGAAAATTATTCTTTATAACGCCTCTATTTGTTTGTTTGTAACGAATAGGCTCCAAAACTGCTGGACCGATTTTAACCAAAGATGTACTAATGACGTAACTTATTGCGGGTGAAATAAGACACGCGGATGAACTCGCGCGCAGTTCGCTAGTTTTATTATAAACACAAAATATGCAAGAAAATTTAATGTGTATGTTTATCTATCTGTCTCAAGAATCACTCTTATCCGATTTTTTTTTCGCGAAATATTTTCGGTATTTGGTCAACGTACCAGAGCGGACCCGTAGGCACAGCTAGTATGTTATTCTACATCACTGACAGGTTATGTTTGTTACAGACTCATCCCACTCAGACGGCCTTCCTCTCGTCCGTGGACCTCCACACGCAGTGCTCGTATCAGCTGATGATGCCTGAAGCAATCGCCATTGTCTGTGCGCCCAAATACAATGAGTGAGTTAGACTTTGATTGTCTTTTTGATAATAAAAAATATATTTTTCAACGTTTTCTATATACTATTTTTACTTTTCTGGTCAATTAAGTCAAAAGGTGGCTTTCTTATCTTTTTTATTGAATAATTTGTAAGGCGTTGAAACAAGTGAACTCAATTTTTTTTACAACCGTGTTGGTGTTAGTTTAATTGCAACAAAAGACTATTAATTGACTTTTTATTGGAAAGATGTTATGGTTTTGTTAAAATATTCTGTAGAATATTAAGGTTATCTTAAAATCAACCAGCTTTGCTTGCAGCTTTTAATCACACGTTATGTCTGGTATTATTTTAGGACTGGTTACTTCGCATTGACGCCAGACTACGGGATGCAGTTCATCACAAATTGTAGACTTACCGGTTTTCATCCGCACCCGGACGATCCTCCACTATTTCACGTAAGTATTACTTTATTGAATTATTTGATTTAATTAGCTTGAACTTCGAAGGGTCTCCATACGCGAAATTTCTTAAATATAAATATATTTTTTTACTATCGTTACGTGAACTTGAATAATTAATATTTTTTTACGATCCTTTAAAGTAATCGAACAGTGTACCAGTCAATTTAGAAATATTTTCGTTCCGAGACGACATGTGCCATTTTTAGTATATCCACGAAAAAGGTACTCATTGCAATAATTAATTTCCAGACTGTAACACACATAAGGGTGGACGAGACGGCGCCAGTAGATGTAGTAGACCTCAGGAGATGAACACCGAGCTTCAACGAATACGTTCACTCTTCCCCACAAGCTTGCGTTCACTCGTAGTGCATTTATTAATTTAACGCCAAGCCTTGTGGCAGTTGCAGTCTTAAGACGTGCGTGTAGCTAATATCTCGTGTCATATTCATTTATATTACATACTAACGAACTGCTCGCGATTTCGTCTGCGTGGCTTATTTAACCGCTTAGTCTTTGATTAATGCTCCGCTCCCGTGTGTCGTAGCGTGATGTTATAGTATATGTTACTCAGGAATAATGTAGCTATCCATTGGTGAAAATCGGTCTAGTATTATCGGAGCCTAATCGTTACAAACACACGAACAAAAAAAAACTTTCCTCTTTATAATATTAGTATGGATTGTTCATCTCGTTCATGCGTTTTATGACCGCTTCTGCCACAAACCTTGGTGTATACTAGCTCGCTTTCTTTCCTACGGATCATATCCAGTACTGTTCAATACCAAGTATTATTCGGAATAGTCGGTAGTGTATTGTAACTAATAGTGGATTAATGGTTCTTGTTTTAAACGCGGAGTAGTAAGTAAACAGAGTGTTAATTGGTGGATCGTGTTACAATATGTTCTCAAAGTCAGAATCACAGTGTACTAAATTGGTTTGAAAGGATCGCACATTCATGTGAGGTTAAGTTGGGGGAGAAGATTTGCATTAAGATTGTTCCATAAAAACTGCCCGTATGGTGCAGCGGGGCTATCTCGACAGCGGGAAATTTCAACTAATCTTAGTAAAATGTAGAAGTTATTAAGATTAGTTGAAATTTCCCGCTGTCGAGATTGTGTCGAGATTGCCCCCGCTGCACCTTAAATCCTTTTTTACGGGTTTTTCTTTTACTCATTAAAAAAATGATAGCGTTGTCTTGTTTCGCCTCATGAAGACATGATGGTGACGTCTCTTATAATTCCAATTAGCACTCCATTCGTTTTCTACTCTGTGTTCCGTAGCTGACTAGTAGTAAGCATGTGTTCAGTATGCATAATCAAGCCTGTAGTAACTTTTGTATGACAAGAGTGACATTGCTATAAGTGTTAGAAAAGAGCGGTTTATTATTTAATGTTATTTGTTGCGTTATCATCACTTTTCTTAAGTTTGTGTGAAACTAGATTATTATTTTTTCATAGAATGTGATATATTATAAAAAGAAAAATCTTCATAGATGCTTTAAAATGTAATGTTATGTATAAATATAAAATATTTTATTTAATAGTAATTGTTTTGAATGATTACGTTTGTTGAAGCACTAATAAAATAAGTTTACTTTTCAAAATATAAAAATAAATATTTGGGCAAATTACTTGTTAAGATTGAAAGTCTTAACTATTAAATAAAATGCTTATATCTGCTTGATTTATAACTATTTCTGTAGAAATATTGATAACGATATAATTAAACTTTTTCAGCACTGATTAAATTGCTTTAGTGTGGAAATCTACTAAAACAATAACATAGATAGAGTGTCAATGAGTTACTAATCTTTATTAATCAAAAACTAAATGATATTCCTTAATTGTGATGTGTCGTGTTCAATAGCGAGACTGCAGAATTATAATTATATATTTTTAAATTAGGGAAAGTTTCTACTAACATGCCAGCGAATCTGAACAGAATCGAATTATGCATTTAACCAAGCTGAAATAATATAAAATGTTTGTACACCTTCCCTTCAATCGCCGATAATTACGTTGTTTAACTTGAGCTATTATGTTTAATAAAATCTAACACTATAATATTTATATTGTGTGATATACTATAATACGCATACACAGCCTGAAGACTGACGCTTAAAGTTTATATAAACTAGATTTAATATATTTATAATATATTTCTCGACTCTTGTGATTTATTAGCTCCTTCATGGTTTTGACTACTCTTATTTTGTAATCTCAACTGTTTATTTTGTTAATTGTAAACATTCAAAATTTTCAAAAGCTGTTTAATAATATGTTTGCCTGTTCGAGATCTGTCTGTAAATATTTACGCTAAGCTGAAGATATGCATTTGTTTTGTATAATAATTTTATTTATATTATAATTATGAACACAATATGCAATTGTTTGACTGCACCATTTTTTATTTTTTATGCACACGTGTCAATGTATCAGGTGATGTTATTCGTGCCATTATGTATTATAAAACTACTAATTATTGCATATAAGGCGACACATTGAGTGTGAACAAATGTATACAAGCGTATGATATAATCTCATTACGATTTGATAAGTTGCAGAGATATTGAGATATTACGGAAAATTATATTATTTGTACCAAAAAAGTGTCGTGTATATTTGAACTCAGACTGATATAATTCTATTATAGACTGAATGAGTATTGGTATAAATGATAATGAATTTTCGTATAAGTGTGAACCTGCAGAGAGATCGCAATCCGACTATGTAATACAGTGAGAAATTTACTTAGCCGACTGTCGGTTTAATTCCATTTAAAATATAGTTAGTTAACTACATACGATTGATAAATGATTTATAATATACCCCACTAGCTTCAGCCCGCGATTTCGTCAGCGTTATTTTTTCATGGTTCCCTATTTTTATATTTTTTTATAACCTACAGCACTCAGGGATAACAGGCGTCATTTCAATCAGTGACAGTAATAGTGTTTGACAGTTTCAGTCTGTCAGAATACTTACTGTATTGCAGTCGGAATGTATTCTGTCTGTACAGGATTATTTGATGCGGGAGTGAATATCTAACGTTAAAAGTGAAGTCCCAACTACTGCAATGTTAGATATAAAATGTGCAATTAACGTCATCTAATAAATAAGAGCAGTCTTATGTATGTGTGATTCAACTAACATGGACCAATGTGAATAAAAAGTTTATTAAATTCATTATATGTTTTATTTATTGCACAATAGTGTATGGTTATGATATGCATCGTTGGCAGTGAAGCGAGACTATACGTACATTATACTTCACACGCAACTACCTACATAACATTAATACCGCTGTAAAATTTAGGCGACAATGGCAACACTGCCAGTATAAAAAATGTTTTATACTAATAACTGAAGTGATGTAATGACATCACTTCAGTTATTAATAAGTCCAAGGCAAGCAATAAATAAATGTATAATCGTTGCTATTTTATTAAACAAAATGCGGCGATTTGCTTGTCTGATGTCGAGTAGGTGGTTATCATAAAAATATCCAGGAACTTGTGATACTGTGTGACTAATATTTGTCGCCTAATTCATACACGGCTTACACAAACGTTAATTAACAATTACTAGGTTAAGAGGAATATATTAGTGTTAGTTACTTTATAAGTATACAAAGTGCATACGATAAGAAAGAACATTGCTTCTGTTAATAGATCTCAAAAATTTTTTTTCGTCGTAACGACACACAACAACACCATTTTATGTGATTATGCTTATATTATTAGCGAACGCCCCGCGACTTCGCCCGCGTGGCTTATTTCACCCACATTACGTCTTTGGTTACTGCTCTGCTCCCATGTGTCGTAGCGTGATGTTGTATAACCCAAGACACTCACAAATAACGTGGCTTTCTATGGGTAAATTAATTTTCAAAATCGGTTCCGTAGATCCAGAGATTACCCCCTACAACCACACAGACTAACTTTATAATATTAGCATAGACGAAACCTATTATTTTACATTTTTATGTTGGTACAACTTACTTAAAATAATTATCGACTCATTATTACTAAACGTTTTTACAGACTACATTTCAATAAGGCACTCGGTGCTTGAATTATTTTAGATAAATTCTTTATAGAATTTTGAAATAATTACTACATAAAATTCTCATACAACACTTATATTTTTACAAATAAATATAAGTACAAACAATCATGTTTTTATTATTATTTTTTAATAAAATTTAATATTAACTTATTTTTACTAACATCAAGACACTGATCAAAAAGCATAAATAAATAGATTTTTATAAATAAGCCGCCGAGGCCGGCCTAGAAAGAGGTGGCGCGACGACCTGGACGCGTACCACGAGGGCTGCTTCAAGGAGGCGCAGGAA
This sequence comes from Caradrina clavipalpis, assembly GCA_932526535.1. Taxonomy (NCBI): domain Eukaryota; kingdom Metazoa; phylum Arthropoda; class Insecta; order Lepidoptera; family Noctuidae; genus Caradrina; species Caradrina clavipalpis. The sequence continues at coordinate 4,415,107 of OW052096.1, forward strand.
AAGAACAAATGGAAGGAATTGGGGGAGGCCTTTGCCCAGCAGTGGGACAGTACGGGCTAAATAAAAAAAAATAAAAAAATAAGCAAGTACCTAATTGGTTGTCTGGCTCTGGTATGAACCCTTTTGGGGATATCCAGAAATGTCCAGAAACAAAAGAGTTCCAGACAAAAAATCTGTAAAAAAGTTACACAGCCACTTTCAGCGCATCAAGTTAAATATATGATAGTAGCAGTATATAATGCTTATGCTACAATAATAAGTGAACACATCCACGATAATAGCACATCTATTATTCCCGCTTTCACTTATTGTGTATTATTATGTTGGAATTTCAACTCTCGGCGCCAAGCCGAGGGTTGAAAATCTGACAGTCTGCCTTTATTTAGAGGTATGAATGTGTGGCCAAACAAGGTGAAAACGGGTATAATTTTTGTGTACCTACATTCAGAAAAAGCTATTGCGTAAGGCACCATTTCGGATATGACATTCGTACTCACAAAGGCACTCTATATAACAATTATTATTAATAAATTATTCTACAATATAACTAGAAATTGCTATCTACTCTACGATATTCGCTAAGTAATAAATAACATGTTTCTAATTTTTATTTAATTTATAAACATTAATATTCGAGGTGAAAATAGAAAATAGAAAACGTTAAGTAATGTATCTACCAATGGTCTGTTGCACCATCACCGGATAAATTCCAATTAAATTCTAAATCATTTATTCGTTTATTAGTGATAGAAAGTTGGGTAAGTTCAATAATGTGTGTAATTGATAGAGTCCTCGTTGTATAAATGCCCATAAGTAATAATATTTTAGAAGAACTAAATGAATACAACCCACTCAAAGGAAATACAATAAATGTGTTTTTTTTGCATTTATGCTCGATCCTAACATAAGGTGGTACAGATCCATTGCACTTGTTTCCTTAATTATTTATTAAAATTCTGTCAAAAGTTATAATTTATATCGTAGATACAATCCAGACACTGTAAAACAGGTCCTTAGTTTAATTAAATAAGAAGATTACATTGTCCATTACAAAGATTTACACAATAGACCCCATCATTGCATTCACTGCCATGGCAAATAAGAGGCTCGACATCTTTACACTAGAGCCAGCAGAGTTGCTGTCCACCTTCTTGGCTTTGGAAGGTAGTTCCAGGGGAACAGTCTTGTTTATCATCCAGTAGTACACGTCTGTTTGTCCACGAGACTTCAATTCAGGTCCTACTTCCTTCCTTATTCTCTCGTTGTAGTTGTTCAGCCATAGGATCTGGAAACAACATGTATTTAGATTTAAACATATAGATACTCCATATTAGTAGTATTTTACTATAATCGCGTTTCTACTTTGTTTCTACTTCATATTATGTTCGGAAAACCGACTGCCTCTGTTAGGACAGAGGCAGTCATTATTTATCAAAGATTTTTTGTGGGTAGGCCCACAAAAAATCTTTGATAAATAATGGAAAACTGACTCAACTAAACAAAAAAGGTTTTTGGAGAAAATACGATCTTGCAATGAGGACTTTACAATGCTTACAATGCGTAACTTCTACGTAATTTTAACGGAAGACGGTAGATGGCGCTACGAAAAGCCGGTATCTTTACGTAACTGAATTCATACCTATCTACTAATGGGTTCTACACTGTTAGTAGTATCTACACTGTTGACATGTTTTATTTTACCTCATACTCAGTAAGCAAACTCCTGTCGATCAGCTTTGGCTCGTAAGGTATTAGAGTGGCCTCACGAAATCCTAGGTAGCCGTTCGGTTTAGGTATCACTTCTAGTATATTTCCCAAGCGCACTCCGTATTTACCCGTCTCGTACCAGCCTGGCTCTAAGAACAAATAGGAATTGATTAATTAACTTCAATGGACGGATAAGAGAATTTGAAAAATAAAATAAATAATTTGGACACATGCCTGCTGTGATAAAGTATCCCTCTCGAAGGGTATGCAGATTGGTGTCTTGTCTGTAGTCAATTACAACTGGATCTGAAACAATAACATTTTCAAGAGTCAGATTGAAAATGGTTAAAAAAATCCAAGAGAAATAAGGCAATTCGCACACTATGCGCGAGCTTTGGTGATCTGCAACACTGCGCGTGAACGCGTTTTCAGTGTGTTAGAGTACGCGTGTTTTCTATACAAACACAGATAGGTACTTGCAAATAACGTAAGAACACGCACTCACGCGCCACGCTCCGAGATGGGGGGCAGTGTGCCAATCGCCTGAGGGTAAGATTAGGGACGAGGGCTGGGTATGTTCAGTGTCAGCTTTCAGGTTTCAAGAATTGGATAGGTTATCCAAGCATCTACGGATCGTCTTAAAGTTTCATGAAATGGAAACTACAATAATTTTATAGAAGCTTTTGACTTTATTTGGTAATATAAACGCGGCATTTAATTACCTTCCTTACGGCTGAGCGCGGCGCCAACCCCATGTCCTGTAGGATGTGGGTAGTCCTGGTTGGCTTCCCACAGCGGCGCCCGCGCCACCGGGTCGGCGTGTGCCGCGGGCAACGTGGCCGGGGCGCGTAACCCTGCCAACGCTGCCAGCCCGCGCATCACCGTGGTGTAGGCGCGTCGTTCATCGCGTGACGGAGCACCATAGTGCACGGTACGGGTTACTACTGTTGTACCCTCTGTGGAAGATATACCGTAGTTATACTTTATAAGGTACTTTAAACAAACAAGGTACCATACCCAATTGTATCATTTTTTTTATACTTCTCTTTACTGCAGAACGTGGATTAATTTTGATCCTTCTTCTTTCTGATCGTATAATTAGGGTAGCAAATAAAGTAATTATATTGACTAATGGAAGTTAAACACAATAGGTAAATCTTGTGCTGCCTAACAAACAGCTTAATTGCCTTGTTGGCCTAGTGGTCTAGTGCTCTAGCGTAGCACGACTGCTACGCTAGAGGTCTTAGGTTCGATTCCCAGGTCGAGCAAAAAGTGTTATTGGGTTTTTCTATGAAATTCTCAGTAGCAGCTCAGAGTTTGGATTTGTGCCCAATGACAATAGGATCGCTCCCTATTACATGGGACCCAAAAACACACCAGCGAACTGTGGGTGTACATTGGTTCACCTCTACTTTACCCTTCGGGGAATACAGGCGTGATGGTATGTATGTAAATCTTATGAACAATATACGTCACCATCATATTGTCCTCCAGACTGTATAACTAGTGTCGCGTTCTTGAAGATCATTTTGTTGGATGTGTTGGTGGCGCGGTAGTCGGGGTCGGCGGCGTTGGCGGCATATGCCACGCGCGTCTTCATCGAGGGTCCGATGTACCCCGCCTGCGTCTCTCGAGTTAGGTCGGTTGTGTGCTCTACCGACATCTCGCTTAAGGCAGATTTACTCTGGAGGTGACAAGAAGAAAATCTTTATTTTAGGTAGTAGGTAATCACTTGAGTATCCATCTGTTCTCTCCTGACAACCGTAATAAAGATAGGTTACCGACATCTTTCGATGCAAATCATTCAATTTAGATTTAATATGACTGAAGAATACTACTAAGACATTGTCAAGTTTGTTTGTGTGGGCTAGATTTTATTTTGGTAGTACCAAATACAAAAATTCCAGTATCGTGTCTATCGACTGAATTTACCTAATTTTTTACCTGTCAAGACACAATTATTACACAAAATTTTAAGTTATAATAATCACCTCAAGATAGCTTAATAAAGTGCACATAGCAACAGCATCCCGAATATGAGCTTTCTTCATGCCCTTAACCTCAGCCTCGTTCTTCTGAGCCTTCAGGTAGATGATGGGAGAGAGTAGGAACATTCTCTTGGCAGGGGGCACACTCTGCGCGATGGCCGCGGACGCCCCTCGCTGGAACGTGCCGGCTGCAGGGATCAGGATCTTAGACTCAGCTGCCCGACGCAGTTCGGAGTAGATGCTGGTGTATTCGTTTACCCTGAGAAAGAATTAAAGGTTCTAGAATCTGAGATGTGGGAAACTATTGGAATCTACAGATAGAGTTGCTGATTGCAGATCCGTAGATGCAGTAGTACTTGTAATATTTGCTTTGCAGTTTGGCAGATGATCAATTAAAGTTAAGAATATACATGTAATATTGTAATCTATGTAAAAATGTGTAAAACCTTTACTCTGTTCTCGCAAATGTACGCCTAATGGATGATAATAATTATAACCGCTCCCAGGTACTACTAGAAGGTTGTTGGGTAAACGTTAGCCTACTTGTGTAGCATACAGGCGTGCTTGTAAGAATGGAGATTTCGTCGTTATGGATCTGAGAGCTGTATGCCTTATTAAGTCTATGAGTTCAGACCACAAAACACATACAGGCAGTCGATGTCTATGAATAAATATTTTGATTTTATTGTTTCATTCACCTGCTACAGTTATTATTAAAGCAGTTATAAACGGCCAGCGCATCCCGCACATGTACAGACAGCTTGCCCGGCGGGACGAAGATCTTCACCTCCCGTAGACTGACCACCACGAAGGCCTTCAGCAGTCTCGCGTACGGCAGGTCCCTTCCTCGCACGTTTAGCAACCACGCCACCTCGTCCAGGGCCGTCACTATCATGGCATCAGCTCCGACGGCGCGCAACTCGTTGCGGACCATAGTTACCTTGTCGCGCCAGCTGATACCTGGAATGGAAACGCTTGTTGATTGTTGACTGTTCCATGCTGTACCATTTCTTTCAATATTTGCTTGGTAGGTAATGGTTCACTGCGTGGAAATACATGGTCTATTATAAGTACAATCCCTCTTTTCACGTTGTAGGTGTTGGGTGTTGTGACTCCTGATGAACTGAGTTATACGAGTAGACTTGAAGTTATGTAATTACTGATTATAGGTACTAGGGCTAACAAGAACACCTATAGCAAGTAGGCTTGTATAGTAGGGCATGTATTAAAAAGAGATAGTAACCAGCAAATTCAATTTCATAATTTTTGGCGACAGTCTTAGGGAAGTCGGGCCTGCGGCGGTCTGGGTCAGGCTCTTCGTTCCAGAGCTGATCCAGCAAGGAGGGGATGTGCACCAGCTGCAGGCCCTCTCGTTGCAGGGAGGTTGACAGGATTTGCCACTCGCCCACCGATGTCAGCCGAGCGTCGCCTCCTACACGACCACTGCGGGCTAGTCGCTCCTATGAACAAAATAGATATTTGGCTTCGTCACAAGAATAAAATAGACAAATTTTATATTTTTTATAATTTTTTAGGCACAGTTGTAAGTTCAATAAACGGTTAACCTCACGTTAGTTGTAACTTCTCAACTACTCAAACTGGTCTCATTGCAAAGAAATAAAAGACACAGCCCAACCGAGCTGTTAGCCTGTTACCATAGGCGTTTGGTTATCTGTACCTAATACAGTTTTTTTTTAAGGTTGGGAAATCATCAAATGACTTCTTCCGCTCTGGGCGGAGCGTGAGTCGAGTGAGCGATAGTCTCCAACTCCCTAGTGTAGTGTGAGGCTCTTACTGACTGAAACCCATCCGTGTTCCTCCTACTGGCCTTTGCGTTCCAGGGCCGCGGTGACTCTTTGGAACAAATTCCTCATCCTTGAACCAATAACAGTGCTAGATAAAAAATACCCTAAGCACTGACCGATATCCATTCAGTGATGGTGGGCTGGCTAGGGTCATCAGCGTCGATGACGAGCCAGGCGCAGGTGAGCACGGACCGCGCTCGCCGGACGTCGGCGGACGGCACCCACACAGCCGCTCCGCCGTCGGCCAGCACGGCACCAGTGCCGGATCCGTCCCAGCCGCTGATGTATTGTAGCCGACGCTCCGGCATTAGGGGCTCTTCACTCTGGACGAAAGATATCAGTGTTTTAGGAAAAATCAAAGCTAAGAGAAATATTTATTTCTGGATTTAAAGTATGGCAGTACTGCAATGGTAACTGTTGGAAATTGTAAACTTATCTATCTTATTTAACAGAAGTATCTACAATACGAGTATTTGATTCAAAAGATTTCAAAATTTTGCTACGCTAATGACGCGCACGTCAGATGTAGTACAGTTGTGAAGAAAAAAAGTTATACAAATCGTGATTGAAGTTTGGTATTTTTTGTTTTTCTAAGTTTTTGTAAAGTGTATCATATTTTTAGTAAGTATTTATTTATTTATTTATGGAAGTCATTATCAAAGAGTGTAAACTGGCGGGAAATAATACAAGATAACCTAAGAAAGAAGTAGACTACTAAAGAAAGAATACCTACATGACATAGGTACTTTTTTTTTCAAAGACCGAAAGTCGATGAAATTCCATTATTTGAAATAATTTAATTAAATAATAAGGTTCTTACCAAATGCTCATCGGTATAGAATATAAGGAAAGCATCAAAGAAAGCGTTCATTTGTGTGTAAGCGGAGTTCCTCATGGCACTGCGGAGTCTTCCAAGCGGGTTGTTGACGTCAGTGGCATCGGAACAAATGGGTGGTGATGGTAGAGTCGGCTGTTCCTGGACGATAGTCAACGGAACTGGTGACATCGATGTAGTTGGTGGGAGAGTCGACGTCGTTGCCTGCAGGGCCGGCGGAGCTAAACGCGCGCCCCGACATACTGAAAAAAAAACCGCACTTCAATCAAAGCTGCATTATAAACAAACTCAACGATTGCTCATTTTATAATCGCTAAGTGTATTGTCAGCTCATGGTTAAAACAGCATTAATTAGTAACACTTGGAATATCTCTGTAGAACAAAGCATTCAGTTTAATAAACTTTGCAAGTGATAGAACGAGGCAGGAGTACTTGCACATTTTGTTGTCCCTTTCTCGGCGTACGATAACTAAAAAAGTTCACCAGAAGGAGAAAGCGGCTAGCGACAGTGGCGTTCGTAACGCGGGAATGTACCAAGGCATCATGAGGACCGAGGAGGTTGAAGAGACAGAAAGCTTCCAAAAGCTCACGGGTGCGACAAAGACGGCAATGGGACACCCTCCCGTTTTAACTTTGTTCCCCGACCGCTGGGTCCTTTTATTGTTGGGGGCGTGTCTTACATCCAACCTCCCTATTCCTATAGCATAGACCGACCGTAGTATTTATATCATGAGGTCATGACAATGCAATGCTGCTTTTAAATGAGTCGTCAGCATAAAGCAAACTTTATTTTGGCCAAGGTTTAAAAAAAAATGTTATATTAACATTTTTGTGAACGATGTTACTTGAACCAATAGTAGACGCTTGTTAAAAAAATGCCAAGTGCGATTGTAAATATGACCCATTCTAGCCCTAAGTTATTATTATTGCAACAACTTCACAATATCACCATTTTATTTATTTGGGGCAAGGAAAAGGACATTAACCAACTTAAGGTCAATGTTCGAGAGGTACCCAAGGGATGTGGTTCTATTGGAATGACGTCAACAACTAGCAGGAATTCAGAAGGCGTGAAGATGTTGCTGTCCTTTCCCTTTCATTCACCGCTCGGGGGTGGAGATCTCTCCGAGTGATAAAATGAAGTATGTAATTTGTTACGCCGAAATGGCTGAAATGACGTCTGTAAAAGCCAGGGAGGCAGGATTTTGAAGAGGCCGAAAAGGATACTTGGTATTTTGTGTTTGACACTGAACCATGAGGTAGGCTTAAATAAAAAAATACTTAATAACTTAAAACTATGTGCATATTTTGCTATGTAAGTAATAAGTACCAAGTTAATAATTGAATCACTTATAAAACAAATTAGTACAATTTCGATATCATCCCAAAGGAACCGTTTTACGTAGGTAATATTTCGTTTTCGGTCCTATTATTTTAAGCGTGTTTCTCTATTTTTTTCCGCGTATTCTTTGTTACTTATAAGTTTTTTTTACATAGGTTTTCAAAACACTGTGCTCTATTGTTTAACAACTTTATGTAGGTTAGCAAAAAAAAAATTTGAATTTGAAAATAAATTACAAATAATCTAAGTAATTATTACGTAGGTACCTACCACACCTTTCATAATAATTTTACCACAAAAAAAAAAAACAATATTAAAAACATGAAACTAAATTAAAAACAAAGAATACAACCAAATGTTACCGAATAAAAATAAAACCAGCATACGTTCTTGTAGATCGTCTTATTTGTCTTTTTAGTTTCTTAGTTTTGTTGTACTGAAAATTCTGCTGACGTGTATGTCCCTTAAGGATGTCTGTCGTATTTCCCAAAGGGACGAAATATCCTGCGAGGTACTAGGCTGGCATAAGATATGAGAGGTTTAAGTTTGAAGCGTCGTCCTGTTCAAGGATACTCAAGGATAAAAGGCAACGACCGCCGGCGACCGCAGTGTAATGCAAGCGACTGCAGCGGCCGTTCACTCCGTTACGTAGTTACTACACTGATAATGATATTGCACGTCAGTGAGCGATAAATTACACTACTACAGATACAACATTGCATTTACACCAGAATAAAGATTATTAAAATGAAAATAAAGTTAAAAGTACGCAAGCCAGATGAAGTCGTGTGGTTATTGTTTGGCTGCGAAAGAAACTGCATAATTAACGGCATTTTGATAATTAGAAAACCAAAAATCCCTAAGTACAGCTAAAACACATTTGATAGCCTAATAGGTGGAATCTTGCGTAGAATAAGTACATACATACGTATTTAGTTTAAAAAAAAGTTAGGTTGATGCACCTTATTTCTTTTTTAACAAAATCCATACTCAACGTTCCGTCAATTAGGTTAATTAACCAAACACAAAACATAACCATAAACTGCTAATTTAATCAAATAAGGTAATCTCATTAGAAAAAATAAAATGTTTTCAAATACTAAGTACTTACAAGGCAAAATAATAGAATCGGAAATGATAAAACATTGCATCACAATGTATACCTACTATCAGGGAGGATTTCACCAAACGTGAGTTGGGTAAAAATCTAGAACAAGATTTTTTCTTCAGTACCCTTGGTCCGACAGCGCGAGCAGTATGTGTTTATGCTGCTCTCTCTCTTGCTTCGGGTCGAATACGAGTAAACGAAAACAAACGAGTTAATACGAACGAATTTCCCATCTTTTCTACCAAGGAAGCATGATCACGAAGATGTAATTTTACATGACGTTTTACCTTTGTAAACGTCATGTAAAATTGAAAGGAATCGAAGGAACTTTTTTCCTAGTAACTTTTACAAAACAATTTTGTTAACGTAAATTCACATTATATTATGAGTTGTGAGTTTGTAGATGATAAAATTTAATAGGCGAATCGTTTATTTTTAAATGTCATAATTATTATCACGACTGAATTATCTATTTCCGCAAAAACTGACTACCGAAATTACAAAAAAATGCGTGTGCGTAAGAACAATGGTTTGCCCCCTTTTTATACTAGGATAATATGGGTCGCAGAGAGATGTCAGTTTTCGAAAGGACCGCCATGTCCGCCATGATATCGTGTGGGGGTGTTTGTGTAGGCGGGATCCCAGCTCGACGGACTTTTACAATGACGAGGCATACCGGGGTGTGCGTGAGCCGCTCACTCACGAAAAAAGAAGGATCAAAATAATAATAATGGCCGGCTCCAAGGGCGCGATGTGTATCAAAGGACCAATCCACAAAAATCAAAATTGGAATAGAAATTTTGTTTTCCATTAAAGGTACACCGATGAACTATAGATACGAACTATTTTTAAAGTAACGATTAAAGCAAGGATAACACTATTTAATTTTTCTTCCTATTGTTCTTATTAATAGTAGGTACTTACATCATGTAAATAACATGGATTGTTTAATTTTAATGTAACTATGATGTAAGTGTCGTTTTGAAATGACTGACAAAAACCGTATAGAAACGCTGACGCAAACCCAAGACGATAGGTTCAATAAAAGTATTTTTATTAACACGTCTTATGACGTCAACTATTACTAGGTTCCCATAATTTGCTAGGAGTAAAGTTCCAACTTTCCAAGGATAAGAAAAATAAGAATAACGGGACGAGTAATCACGCTCTACGCCACGCTTTCTTTGTCTTCCGTAGAATTAACTTCAATAGGTACTTTGATCGTTTTTATCTTTGATTGGAAGGTTTGTTTACTCGTCTTATTAGGTATAAAAAAATAATTCGTAACCAATTTCTAATGTAATTTACATTAAGTAATCACAATTCACACGTGAATTAATTGATTATAAACAAAATTTGATTTACTTATAAACTTTATTTAGTAAAAAAAAAACCCTAATCGATATAACTTTTTATTAATGCTATTTACATAAAATTTTGCAAAAGCAAGGAAATTGTTGATTAGTCGTCTACTACGTAACCCGTTCGCATCTAAGGTGGATCGTTTACTAGGAGCACCTAACTCGTCAGAAGGTGGTTGCTATTCAGCCCGAGTAATAGGTGCTTATTGCATACGAGAAGGTACATAATGAAACGTCACAGATATTGCGTATCTAATACTTGACATAGGTTATGTTTTCCGTGTAACTTTAAATCAAAGTTAAGGCATCCGGGATGGAAATCGCTGAGTTAAGAAGAAAAGCGGTAAAAATCATCTATGTAAAACAGAGGCATGAAAATAATAAGAAAAATGTTTTCTTTTTCACATAGGTTGATAAACTTAGCCAGATACAGGTTTAAAAATGAATAAAAATGCAATACCTAAATATTAAAAAATAAGATCATAATGTTCGTAGTTCATAAATATACCTAATAATTTGGCACAGTCTGCTACGCTACGGGCGCTACGACTACGACCTACAAAATTTTCATCTACACATTTTTTCTATCCTAGATAATTATTCGTAGCACGTCGTAGCAAAAATTTGGCCAACATCTTTTATTATGGGAAAAAGTGAATGACCTTAGTTGTTTATCACCTGACACCTACTAAGTAATGAGTATTAATCATTATTTAAGTTATCATTGTGAATAACACAGACAGTTCACAACAACACGCATGAGTTAACATTCGTACTTGTGTGATACAATAAAATTCACAAGAGTAAAAATACTATCTGTGTTTGTAACACACAGACGCGGTGCCAATGCATACAGCGACAACGTGAAAGACAGAGATGGTATTTGTGAAGCATACTAACAGCCCTCTGTAGCTGGTTGGTCTCTTTCTCCCAACGCGCGTCCAAAGCATTGCGACAATCGTTGGTTGGAGAGAAACAGAGGGAGGTGCGTGTGCAGTCAACTGCGGTTCTTGTGAAACCGGCTGGTGGTATATTGAAGGGCAATGCACCTCCGTGGCCGGCTGTTCGCCTGGTGCAATAGTCGCTGTTGACGCATGTCACTGCGTCACGGGGCGTGTGCGACGGCGCGAACTGCCCGCTTTGCTTCTGTGTTGTGGTTGCGAGCCGAAGACAGACACATTTGCATTGTGCTTGCTGTTCGTACGTAGTACACCAACATGTCAAACAATAACCACGTCTGTAGTAGATTACATCAAACAATGCGTGTTTTACATGTGTGTACCACCTATGTTTAATTTTACCTAGATTATTATTTTAGAACTTATTCTCTAAGTCCTACAAACATATTTTCGGATTCATGCTAATTACAATCTACTCATTATAAACTCACGCTATTTAATTATCCATAATAACTGTGATATTTTACCGTGACTGCTCACACACTCAAATTAATTACATACTAACACGACACGCCAAATGAAATAAATAGACAGTCGGTAGTGTGGGTCACGTATGGTACGAGCACGTGTCGGAAAGGGTTGCACATGTGGGCTATAAGTACCAGGGTAGCAGAGGAAGGGTGGAGATTGAAGTCACATGTGCTTCGTCAGTGTGTGATCTCGATCAGCTGTTCACGAGGGGTGTGGAAATGTGCGTGTGTAGGGGCGACTGTGTAATACCTATATAATAGTTATATTGGCAAAAGATTGCTCTACGCTGCTGTAGCACATACATCTAGGATGACGTCATCAAGGACCAATTTTTTCGTAGCACGTGCTACGAAATTCTTACATCTACACGTAAATCGAAGATTTGTTAAAAAATTTCGTATATATTAAGTTATTTTTGGATGGTATTCGTTTATAATTAACTTATTTTGTTGTAAATGTAATTAGATAGTTTTCATTTTTGCATAATTTATTATTCCAAATAACTCTTAGATTTCGTAGAGGATTTATAAATTTCCAATGTCAAAATTACAATTTAATAAAGTTTTAAAGACATTAATAGTAACTTTGTTATTAAATTAAATTCTTTAAATATACATATCGTTTTAAAACATGTAGAGCCAGTTTAAAGTAACTTACGTATCGTAAAACCAAAAAATAGCCATACATATAACAATTAGTAAAGAGATTTTAAAAGTGCTAGCAATTTTGCCTATACTAGGATTACTAGGTACAAAATAAAGTACATAATATATTTTTTTGTATAAAATATAAACATCGTCAGAAATTCTAATGTTTACAAAATAATTATTTCTTTCTAACGTATTTATTCCGTCAACTTTCCAAGTGGCAAACTTTCCTCCTGGATTATAATTTTTCCAAGCCCGCGCGTTTTCGTCGACATTCCGAAGCTACTATAGCTTCATGTTCGCCTGGTATTTGGGATTCAAGTGAGGCCATCTTTATCGGAATTCTTACCAAAGAAAAATAACTTGGCTCCCAAGAATTTGTGGTATTTTTTTGGTATGGATGTTTCAATTTGGTCTAGATATTAATAGGAGTTATTTTTGTCTTTAAATTTAATTCACAAGAGTTAAGTGATAAAATATAATTGAAAATTGTAAATAATATTTATGAAAATAATCAGAGAACTTGTTAAAAAATTATATGATTTTTTTCTAGATAATTCCCAACCCTATCACAACCAGAATAACAAACATAATTATTTCATTTAAACTCAAGTTTGTTCTTTTTAGGGCTACATACCTACCTCGTAACGAGAACGCGTCATGCAAAGGGCAAAAAGATACTGTAATTAAAATAAAATGCATACAAAGATCGAGTCGGATCTAAGGACCAGAAGGTTAGACACCGTAAAACGGGGCGAATATGAATGCACGGGGTTATTCAGAACGAAACTTTAAAAGGGATTTCAGTGTCCAAATAATTTAGTTTGTTGCCAAAAAGCACTCTTCTTTTTTTACTGAACTATAATTAACGAGTCAGTGTCCTTTTTGACAGCAAACTATAATATTACTGCAATGTTAAAATACCTTTTAAAATCTTGTTCCGATTCACCCTCATGTTTCCCATTCACCCCGATTGACAGTAATCAATAAAATGTATAGATTTCTAACTCATGACCATAAGTGTCCTAAGTTAAACATATACAAAAAAAATTAAAACTTTATTTAAAAAATAAATAACTTTGTTTAATTAACATTAAAACAATTTTGTTTCAATTAAAAAAAAAGAATCAGCGCCTACCCCACCGTAAACTTCATCGTTCGACAGAACTTATTGGTTTTTGTCCGGGTCGGCCCTCGAAGGTTAGCGAAAGCCCTTTTTGAATAAAACTCTTACAGAATTATGTGAGCCTGGTACACAAAGTCATTGGGAGTGACATGCCCATTATTTCTTACTACAAAGATATCCCTTCTGTCATTTACACCTTCTTCGACAGCTCTAGGCGTCCCTTTTTAATAATTTGCATATTTAATTACATACTGTTAATTATGTTTTTGTCTCTAACATTTTCTATGAGTGGGAAGGAGCTGGCTGTTTGTTCGTTCGTAAGACAATAAACTTAGTGAGAATGTTTGTATACGAGTCAAAAAACATACTATTGGAAGTTGCAATTATAAATGTGCATCTTTTCACTTACATTGTAATTCAGTTGTTTGTTGTCAAATTATAATATTATTGGGGAGCCCTTTAAATTATTTATAATATAACACAGATTACTAGGAACGCAAAGAGTATAAGAAGTTCGAAAGGGCCGTCTAAGGGCCTGTCGAATTTCACGGCTCGGTTTACGCATTGGGCGTGGCCTTTCTGACCAATAAGAACGAAGACAGTTACGCAAGAAGTTACGCACGTTGGCGAAGACCCTTCTTTACCTACAGTTTATATCGTGTCTCTTTTTGTTTATGTTTTTCAACAGAAAGAGAGGCAAGACTACTTGAGCAGATGTACTTGAAAGGTTGCAGCAGTCAACAATGCTACAATAGTGGAAACAGTTAGGAAACCCACGCTTTACATTAGGCATAGGGCATTAGGTAAGCGTAAAGACGAAGCGGATAAAGATTTCAAAGACAGGTCCTATTTCATTTTATTTAAACAGCAATATCAGTAGTTATGTGTATTAGTGATAAAATAATGAATTGTGATGTTTTCAGAATAATTAATGGAACTATTGTCTGATTCTACAGTTCAGAATTTGTCTCGCCTTTAATTATTAAACCTCATCCGGACCATCTCATTTGAAGATCGGAAAACTAGATTATACCTGTGGTAGGTACCTACACAGATGAACACCTTAGGAGAGCAAAGCGTACATTCAGAGGAACATCAAAAATATATAAATTGTCTTCAGTAGTTGTCTTCACAGAAAAGCACCGTTTCGTTTTTCAGTTGAGCGTAGAGACAAATAATATTCGATTTTTAATGCTTTTAATAACCCGAGATCGAGACCATGGGTTTCCTTCCGGACCTTTGTTCGAGAGATCGAAGTTATATCGCGATAAAAAATTTCATTAAAATTATCGCACTCGGGAAAACATTCTCCTAGAACATTGGCTCACAGCGCCACCTTTCAGATCCAGTTATGAATCTAAACTATCCAGGGACCCACTCAAATACACACAAAATATGCAATAAAAATCGGTCTAGCCGTTTGGGAAGACTTCAGTGAACAGAAGAAATTAACATACTTTTTTTTATAATAAATAAAACTTATTTTATGCAGCAACGAAATCATAGCTAGGGATGACTTTGCTTTCCGGTGAAAGGAACAGTGTGCCATTTTTAAATCAGGGTAAATTTTAGTATCTATCTGGCAGAATACCGAACACGACTGATATTATAAGAGAAAACTAGAAGCACCAATAAGAATTTACTAAAATTATAAAACAATACGCTAGGCTACGAAATTCGTAGTAAAGTATACCTAAATTGTCTTTAAGGACCAAGTTAGGGACAGGGTTTTGTTTGTAAGCAAGGTTACTAACTTGATATCTGATGATAGCAAGGCTATATCTGCAGACTCTATAAACGTCTACAGCACAAATATGTTGTGTTTTTTGTATTAATGAAAGAAGGAGATGGGTGTAACGAAGTGGTACCAAAGGACCAAAAATGAATTAGAAGCATTATTAAATGTGTGTGGCCCTTTGAAGTACACTAAACTTCGAATATGATTCATTGATTCATTAAAAGCTACTACCCGCGATTTCGTCAGCGTAGACTTCAGATGTAAGCCAAAATCCTAAATTATCCCACTAGAACATGTAATGGGATAAAATCGAAGTGTTAATATAAGCTAGATCACCAATTCCGTTCTGTCAGGCGTTTAAGAGTGAAAGAGTTATTTAAACAAAAATCCAGATAGTAGCGCCCATACCTAAGGGTTGATTATACATAATGTAGGAAGGAACGTATGTTTTTGTATATGATAGCCAGATTCATGAGGAATAGTATAGACTAGGGTATAATAACAGCACGCTGCGAGCTACGGGAGCGGAGTAGTGACCAAAGACATTACCTACTTAAAACCGGTAATAAAAATACACGGTCGAAGTCGCGAGCTAAAGCTAGTAGAAAATTGACTTAAGAAAACATGCCGTAGGTACTATTTAGATACCATCCCTATAAAAAAAAGTAAGTACGTTTTATGGGTAAAAATAGTTGATCAAATCAGCACATACGGCCAAACAGTAACGTTTACCTCTGAGAAGTAAAACGGAAATAAAGGAGCCGCGAAAAATCATGAATGAAACAAGCTTCGTACTAGAAGTTACTGTGTAGTACTAGTAGTATAGACAGCTGGCAGATGAAAGTGATAATTACGATGAACTTTAACACATAGACAGGTATAACATACGTACGTATGTACCTATGTGGGTGTGTGTACAGAATGGTTTATGTAGCGAGTACACCTCTACCTACACAAACAAAAATGTTTTATGTGTGTGTGCAAATACACAGTAGTTTAGCGACGGCGGCCATGACAGGGTTGCAAGGGGTGCACTATACACGGAAGCCAGCGGCTCGAAGAGGTGGTTCAACCCCCTGGTTTTAGTTCCCTATTACTAGTAAACTTGTTTAGATATTGTAGGTTCGCACGTGGTAGAAAAAGTGTTTGTATTTCGAACAGGTTTCGAAATAGGTCTAAATTTTATAAGTAGATACTTTTTGTGAGTATATTATAATACTATAATAGCTGCCAATGGGGTGACTTATAGATGATACTTTTTAAGGGTTGACATCAATAATTTTATTTAAATCAGCAACGTTGGTAAAAGTAAACAATAAATTACTTATTTATGTAACGCAGTAGTATCTATAATTAAAAAATTAAAAAAATAAATCTCAAAAAGGCTTAAACTTAATTATGAAATTAGAAACCGATTGGACAAATATTTAAATACTTACTCCAAAGTTATATATTCTGAAGATTGATGACCTATCCTATAATTCGAGAATAATACTTTACTACAATATTAAACGTCCCTTGTAATTATTTACTAAGTAACACCTAAAACCCTGAAGGGACTGTAGGTATTTTCGCAGTTCAAAACGTTACCTCCTACCAGATACGAGCGAACTCTAGTATTGTTCTGCAAGCCTAGTACGCTTGTGCGCGGTATTGCTGCGGATCCGACTCCCGACAACCAAAATGGATGCTACAGGGCCGCGTTTGTTGCTCGATGCATAGTCATCATAAATAAGAAGCTTACATGACGATATTTTTTTTAAAGCTTTTTTTAAAGCTTTTTCTGGTATTCCATCCAATATCTCCCATAATTTATTTGACTGACCTACCTATATTATATTTGGGGTAGGTCCTAGGTACATTATCAAACTAGCGTACTTTAATTAGTAAAATGTTTTTCTTCATTACCACCGCGTTTCCAGGGTGGAATCCGGATGTGGACGGATTTGAAACCGGAAATTCCTTCAGGAGTAGCCAGGATAGCAGGAAGTGAAAGCGGTTGCGTTGTCTAGCGCTGAAAATCAATATCCGGGTGGATGGGGGAAAATCTAGATATAGGTACCTAAAGCTCCGTATAGGCAAAAAAGTTTGAGGACCAAAAAAATAAAAAATATACATATTTTAAAATGTTAAACAATAAAGTAAAACTAATTACAACAGATTACAGAACTAATTTAAAATATGACAATAAAAATTATTTTATTGTCATTCAATTACTTAAGGGGTGTTCCTTCAGCTCTACGATGTCGATATTTCCATCGGTCTTCAGTTATTGGAAATGTATCGGCGATTGCCGATAATGTCGAACCGTTCGGAAAGCACCAAGACTTCATAGGCGTCGAGAAGTAAGGTGACCAGAAATCGATATCCCATTAATACGTGTTCGAAGCTATAGAGCACGGTATATTGGTTTGGGAGCAGGTGAAAGAGAACGTGAGGGATGGATGCATTTAGGGTGAGGCGGGACTTAGGACCACCGCGAACGCGCGTGCGCGTTTCTGAAAATGGTTGCTAGGAGAATATTAAACTGAAACATCAAAAGTTTAGAACAAGTTAACTTTTGGAAACTTTTCTAACTTCGTTTTTTTTTAAGTTCTACTTAATTAAAGACATAATTAATGATAGATTTATTTATCCAAGCGAATAAACAATAACAATTACTGAGAGATGACATTGATCACTACGACTCACTTAACCCACGGCATTAAGTAGGTAAACTTAAACAAGAAATAAATAATAAATAACCACACCTCCAAACAGAAATACGACCAAATAAAAGTTTGTAAGACGCAGCGCCCGCAGGCAGCTGTTAAAACAAAAATAAAAGGGGAGTGACATAATGATATGCGTAATTAGATCAAAGAAGTATCAGGACAACATATTCTGTAGGTAGAAGCGTTGCCGTTAAAGGACCAAGGGCACGAAGGACTTCGACGTCACACTCGGCTCGAAATACGAAGGGCCTCGTCCGTTGCTATGGCAAGCGTGCGCCGCAGCGCCGCCAACCGCAAAGATATTTCCCTTCCTGAAAGCTCGATATCTACTGCTACCAGGGCGACAGAAACGAGAGCGGGTGTACGAAATCATGAATGGTTTCATCCCCCAATGTAGGCGGAGAAATGCGCGCGCGTGGGTGTTGTTATGGAAACGGTGTTGCCCACCTACTGGTAACACATGAAATGTAGGAGGTGTATCTTAAGGGGAAAGTTGCGGAACTTTCAACTTGGCGGGTTTTGTACGATAAGTTCAGTTTCAGTTTAGTGAACTTTTGTTGAACTTTCCTGTACGATTTCAAGGACGATGGATGTTGTTTTGGATATAAAAATATTGGTATGTGTGCTGAAAGTTTATTTATTTTATAATTTCTCATTGCAGTGGGGTTGTGTGCTAATCGCGTAAATAAACTTTATTTATATTTGTTGATGTTTGCTTCGCATTAATAAACAATGCTAATTTTGACGCCGTAGAATATAAAAGACGATGTGATATCTAAACATTTATTTTTTGACATGTTCCCAGAAAGGCATTATAAATAATACCCTCACTTATCACTTGGTCATCGACATTTCACGTGATGCCAATTGAACGCTTTAGTTTCGATATTGTTATAAGACAGTGTAAATCTTAAAGATAAGGTTAATCATTACCTATCGAGTTCATTAGCCACATAATGTGTAATTATTGCAAGAGGGACGGAGGCAGGGGCAGGCGGAGTGGTCAGCGCAGTATGTGTGCCATGGCCGTGTCTGTTTGTCTGTCTGGTTGCCAAGTGGCCAGCGAGGTGGGCTGACTCGCGCGGCCACGCAACCAGGCGCGCAGGCGGCTAAGGCGGTGTGCGCTGCAACTGCACAAGTGCATTCACCGCGGGGGCTGCACTTCGTAAAGTTTATTCACATCAAAAACAGAGTGTACCAGCTGCTTAGCGCACGCCTCCTCCGCAAGGTGCATTCATTTGAAAATAATAATATACCTAAGCAAAAGGAACATGGTTCGTTTAAATTTTATGTGCATTGGAATGACGGATAAAAAGCACATTTGGTTAAAAATAAAAGGTAACCCTTATGGCACATAAAATATAAAATTGTCTGCCCTGTAACATACTCGCCATAATGATGAATATTACCATAACAGTGTTGTTCGGTCAATTTACCGCAAGCGGGTGCGGCTGGCATTTTGATGGGGGTATGAACACGCCGATGTTTACCGCCTGTTAGGTATACTTATCTAATTTGTGCATGTTCATGTTTTGCCAGACAACATTTTATTTTAAACCAGTCCTTTTATGTACTACTTATCTAGCTTATAAAAATAAGTTGTACATATACAACCCATTGAACTTAACAAAAAATCAGAGATTTTCCAATCTTTTTTTAAACAGAAAGGTTATCCTGTTCTTTACAGTGCACACTCACAAATAAAATTAAAACAGTGGCCAGAGTTTAAAACTGTACCAAAAGACCAAATCCGAAAACACTTATTTAACAAAACGACTCTTCTAAAAACAACAAAATTTAATTACGAGCAATCTCGCTTGCTATTTTATGGGTCATCAGAATCGAGGCAGCGCAACCCTTCGGTAATAAAGAAAGACAATGGGCATCATTTGTCACCGCCTCCGCCCCCGCGCCCCTCCTTGCGCCCTCCGGACCGAAGGACCGACCCCAATATGTGTCATCACTATGCTGCGATTTAGCCTGATTCCCTAAATCCCTGCCGACTTAATTACCTTCGTTAGATCGTTAATTTTCACCTTTATGTTCCCAAAAACTATTATTTGGATAAATGACACAATTTGAGGTTAACTGCTTTGGGTAATTAAGTAAGTGTGATTCAGATTTATAAAGGCAAAATAGGTCACAAAGTACCCATTTCACTGTATAGTTGGGTAGAACTCATTTTAGATATTTCACATGAAAGAACTGGCACGAAGACACCCTCTGAACTGGGTGAATTGAGAAAATCAAAAAATGAACGCACAATTTGTCTTTTAAAGGACAGCACACTAGTAGGTAATGCAAACAAGACGAATCGACCCTTCACTAATTGCAAAATTGAACTAAATATCTTTTATTTTCAAGATCATTTGAAAGCTCTTCCGCAAACGTGTCTTAAAATATGCTTCTATTTTCCTAACGATTACAATAAATAATATAGCAAATTGCCATCTGTTACCAACAGCATTACATCATAACTTTACCGTTATGTTTTCAGACATATTCTTTTAGCAGATAAAAGTTTATGCGAAAGTTTTTCCGAGTTTGTTAAAAAAAATACTTATTCTAGGTCACCTAAACTTTTGTTCGATATTCATTTTGAAGTCTAGTCTATAAGATACTTGAACTAAGTAACTATCTATTTTATTATGTTCTAATTAAATCTATCCAAAGAGGTAGAACAAAACAGGTTAGTGGGGCATTGTTGGAGCGGAACGAGTTTATAGGGCGCGGCGAGGCCTTTGCGAAGCGAGCCTCCGCGTGCGATGCTACCCTGGTAGATATTTCTTTTTATGGTCTACGGATAAATGTCAGGGGAGTGCCCGGCGCGCCTAGAACCCCGTGCGTTATGACTTTCAGCTTTACGCGTCTGCTATAAAAAGAATGGGGCACATTTTCCAATCGTTACACCTTACAGCAGACTGTCTATGGCCGTGGAAAAGTATTATGACAAGTTTATTACTCGCCTGACCTTTGAAATCAACGTTAATTTATGTCTTAATATTTTTTTCCATGACTTTCCTTTCATTTAAATACTTTTCCGTTATATATGGTATGAAACACCCCTTTTATTATATCATTTGGTGTGTCTTCCACAAAAGCCATTAATGAAGAGTTAACGTCAGTATGTAAGTCTTACTACTAATAAAAATTCAGCTAATAAGTTTTGGAAAAGAATCGCGTCATCGAATGTTATCTTAAAACTTTACCCCACCACTTGAAAGGACTATACTCCCGCCGGATTCCTCGCGGATTCTTCGATATCCTACGATGTCATGTTCTCCTAATAAAAAGGACACGTCAGCATCCCGTATTTCTCACGCTCGCACCCGAACAGCCTCCAGCCTCCCTGTTTTGTCTCTTTTTGTTCCCTGGGACGCGCCACTCACACGCGTTGCTTTATCGTGGGAATAACAGATGAGAACGACACTGTTCCTTTTGTGATTAGGATACAAAGGCAGTTTTTTACATTCAGTTACTGGAATTAAAGTAGCCAACATAAAAATAATAAATGCCCATAGATTTTCGTTGTGTCATTTTCTGAGTGACAAAGAACGCAATAGAGATCGCGCGCGCGCCTTTACACATAAAAAATACGCGAACTATTTTTAGACTAACTTTTTAATGCACTCTTAGATAGTGGTGGTGTTAAGATACACTTTTTTGTTAAAGTAAAACGCACCATTTATCTCTCGGTATCATGTAAATAACTTTAGTTAACGCGTGGAAGGGTTTTAGTTTAAAAAAGATATTTTAAAATTAGATCCCATTCTACCTGAGGAAAGTAAATAACATGTTTACTGCTTGGTTACTGATTTAACTAATTAATTAATTAAGAAGTTTCCTAAAAAAAAAATTTACCTACCAGCCTATTATTACCTATACCACTGCAGAAAAAAGACCTCTTCTATTAAGTACAGAAAAGGCACGAGAATTCATCACCACGGTTGCTTAAGACGAATAAGTGATGTCAAACCTACATCAATTAATAGGGCCATGTTTCTTCACGATGTCCAAGATTTTGGACTGGAGGTACATGTGAACTGAAAGAGTTTACCTAACTCTTTGGTACTGAACCGGCATCGAACCCACAATCTCATGCATTAGAAACTTTATAACCATCGTGCCATCACGACACAAATCTACACTAATGAATACTAATTAGTTTACTTGGTGTTTTTAATTACTTTGCGAAGTAGGAAAAGTACAGAATAATAATTAAAGCGAAGGAATTAGTAGTGATAGATGAAAATACACCGCTATCGCCATTAATCGAATTCAGTTCTCGCGCTATATCTAAGTAATTAATTAATTAGTAGCGAAAAGACAGGTTACCCTGACCTGAGGCTGTGCCCACCCACTTCACATAAGGTGGCCGACAGCCGGTGGCCGTATTCCGGGCGATACGACGTTATTTATGTGACATTTGCACAGGAGCGACTTGTTGACCTTCATAACGCTGGAAATAACTTTTAGGCTAAAGTTTTACTGAGAGGCGTTGCCTCTTATGTTTACAATATACCATATACCCATCCATTATTTTTTCAAAATTAGAACTTTGGCCAACTTTCCTAATACCAGAACTTTATTTTTATCTTTTTAGTCATTTGTGTGAGAGACTGTGTTTCAAATCTATGTGACCCACATATAGAAAAACGCTGAATTACCCCTTTATTTAAAATCATTACAAAATGCGTCAAAAAATATATAGTTGAGCAGACGGTAATTAGCGGTTATTTTAAAAAACTTTAAACAAAGTTTAGCAAGGGTGTTAATGTCTAAACATAATTTTTGTCTGGAAGCCCTTAATTTAAGCAGCGAGTAAAGTCTGACGTAAACCGGAACTTGTCACCGGAAGTGACCCAAAAGGTTGCGCGTCTGACGCCCCGCGCCGCACGCGTCAATTTTGATATCGGATACCTTTTTGAAAATAGAACCTTAACTACCATATCGCACTTCCATCTAGTAATTTGAAAAGTCACAGAAAATTTTATTGGATAAAATATATACGAGTACTTATGTATATAGTCATGCCTCTTTTCTGGTCCGTTGGTCTCGTGGTAGCAAGCGAGGGGTCGACCAAAAAGCGTTATTGGGATTTCCATTAGGAATTTCTTAGTAACAGCCTGGAGTTTGGAAGTTGGTGGTGTGACACCCTCGTGACTCGGGAAGCTCAAAGCCGTCGGTCCTGCGCATGATCTCTCTCCGATCGTGTCAGATTGCCGTCCAGTCGGACCACGGAAGAGGGAGTGCACCTATGTCTGCGCACACACTTGTGCACTGTAATATCTCCTGCGTACTTGGCTAGTCTGCATTAAGATTAGCCGCTGCGGCCGGAATCGGTCTGAAGAATTACATTTACATTAATAGACAAACTATATCGTATATAACTTTTTATTTTGTTTAAAAAAAAGCGTTGCGGACACTAGGAATTTCTCCATTATCGTGAGTGCGTTTAAAAAACAAATAAACTCGCATGCACAAACAGCCAATTCAATCAATGCAAGTACATCCCCACTGTTCTAGAAACGGAATGGAAACATGGAGCATAGAATTAAACATTTAAAGACAATGCGGCATCTACTGATTCGTGGAACTTGGAACGGCATACGCGCGGCCTAACAGAGTTCCAGGCAAACGTGAACCTTAATTATAATGTAGAAGCTTCAATTTTCTTTAGCTGTGTGACATGTGCTCCATCCAACGCGGCCCGGTTGGTGGAAATCGTACATTAACGAGTCCCAGCAGTGGGAATATAGACCTGACTATATTTATGCTTTATTACTTAAAGTCTGGAATCTTGAACAATAATAATAAAGTGTCTGTAATTAATGGTTTAAATAACTAAATACTTTGACTTTTTGAAGTAGGAATTAGGATTGTTTTACGTTCCAAGTCATGGTAAGACTAGAAGTCGATATCGAACTATAAAATGCCTTGAGTTCTGCAACTCAATACCAACAACAACTACGCACTACCAACATTTTAGTATACCGTTAGAAGAGTTAATTTTTTTTAAGAATGGGAAATCAACTTCCTTCTTCTTCTACACTGGGCGGAACGGAAGGGAGTGTCAGTCTTTTACTGACTAAAACCCATCCGTATCCCTCCGAATGCCCTTCGCAATCCAGAGTCACGGTAACTCTTTCGAACAATCTCCGCTAACCTGGCAGTTAGAAGAGTACCTACTAAGATCTCCAAACTGCTTTTAATGGCTATAAGATATGTGAAAGATGATAAATAGCACCAAAGTCATGAATGTGTAAAGAATGGCCATGGTCTGTAATCCGGCAGATTATTCGATTGACGAGACTATTATTCTGCCCCTCGTCACACGTCAATTTATGAAACTGAATTGTTTGTTCACGGTTTTACTGCGTGTGACATCATCTAGTCTAGACAGATGTTTTTTTAGATTAATTTATTACGATAGGAAACTTAATGGAAATGCCCATGAGATAAATTAAGGACATACGTTCCTGAAACGAGGTACTCTAACCATTTTTTAAACCTTGGAACTTTAAAAACGCGTATATTTAACACGCAGTACCAACCAAGTCTGTAAGAAAATATTTTTTCCGACAGTTTGCCAAACAAAATAAGCATGTAAATGATCATCGAAGGACTTTAGAAGTTTTAAAAAGTTGTTACCAATAAATCGGAGTAGTTCGAAATTCATAACAATTGTAGTATCCTTTATCAGATACTAATAAAAGTTTTGTAAGTAAACTGCTGAAGAATCATCAAAGATCACTTACCTGTAACTACAGCAGCCAGTGCCACCAGCTGCAAAATATTCAGCCGCCACATTCTTGCAGTAGCCATTTATGAATAAACCACAAACTTGAGTAAAAATCATACGCAAATCATAATAGTAAAAGTACCAAAATTATCGCAATGAGGTCATTTATACGATAAACCTCAATAAAATTAAGCAAAAATAAATCTAATATGAATCAGAGCTGCATTATCTGTTAAATGTAAAAACAGAACGATTGAGAAAAAAATATACGAAAATCAGTTAGGAGTAAATGAGGAGTCGGTGTGTTTCGCGAGCACGTTCGTCACTTTGTCAGTCGCTCAACTATTTCAGCAGTCCTGAAAGCTTGGCTGCGCCCCTCGCAACCCCACCACCCTTTACGTGGTGGTGCAGAATGGGGACAGGGAGCGTCCCACGGCTATAAAGAAAATTGTCTTCATTGCGATGATTGAAACAATATTTGTTGACTTGAAAGGTGTCGTGCAGGTTTCATAGCCGCCTCGTTAACTGGCTTGTAGGTATTGGCATGTGACTCATGTTGGGAGTAGCTGATCTCATTCTATCTTCACCATTTCGATACTTCTGGGCCCGAAGGACATTGTGTGTGGCCTTTAATACGTTTGAGCCTAGAAGTAAGTATAAAAGGTATCAACGAATTTAAATAGGTACCTAGTACTTAAATAGCTATTATTATTTTGTATAGGTAAGTGTGTCGTTACTACCGAATTTTCAAAAGCGACTCAAAGGTAGCAACTGTTAATGTTACTAAGTTCTAGTTTATTTCGGTATCGAACCCGCTACCTTTGTAACGCATCGAGACATGAAATGACTGATTGACTGGTTTATTTAAACGATATATGTATACCTTATTTTTAAGGATGGGAAATCCTCAAATGACTTTTCCATTCTGGGTGTAGCGGAAGTGAGTATCAGGCTCTTACCGACTAAAACCCAACCATGTTCCTCCTAATGCCCTTGGCGTTCCAGTCCAGTGACTCTTTCGAATAAATTCAGCAACCAAACAATAAATACCTATATCCATATTGCGACGAAAACAAAATTTGGCTATAAGGTAAGAGAGGAGAGAGTACGCCATGCCTTTAACGATGTGTCTTTGTTTATTCAGACGCAAAAACAAAAGAGCATCACATACTTTCCACTAATTACCTACCAGCGAAATGATACCTAACATGCAAATAGTCACAGGCACATTATTGCTTTTCGCCAGTTCGAAGGTAGGTACCCCGCCGGCCTATAAGGGGGAGGCGAAAGGTAACGAAGCTATAAGCCCCGTAAATGCCGCGGCATGATCGTCTATGGGCTAACATTTATGCAGCCATCCAATTAGGGGACGTGTTTGTATAGTTGGCGATGTAACCTTGCAGTGGCGGCGGCAGGCGGCGAGGTATGGCCAAAGGTCATGTTTTATTATAGGTAGTGTAAATTCTCTAATCGTTTTGCAGACGTGATAGATGGCTTGAGTGTGGAGAATTTGGGATTTGGAACTTGGTTTTATGATTAGTAACATGGTATTGCGGGATTTAGGTGTAAATTCAATAAAATTGGATAAAATTCAGTGGTTAAGGCACCCGCCTCTTATGCATGACGGTGCCCGTTTGATAATGGGGAGATAATAATGAGACTTTTCATTTCCTAAGTACTACTCGTGCCTTCTCTGTATGGGAAGTGGCCTTTGTCTTGCTGTGGGACAATAATAGGCTAGTATGCCTTATTATTGAATTTATAGTAAGTAAGTATAACATTTTCAATCATAGCATAGTTTGTGGTGACCCGACAGAAATAAGTAAGCTTTAAGCTGAGATGGTAGGTTAAGAAGGTAGCCAGCCTCATTAGCCCAGTAATACCTAGTAGGTAGTAAGTGCAGACCAAATATACGTTCTCGAGTTCGATTGCCAAGTGTCTGAAACGTCCAGCAGTGGTTTTCTTATGACACGTAGATGCAATACTTTCGGAAATATCTGAATAAGTGTTCAAAAGTTGAGTTATGATGAATGACTAGTAATTGGCTTTCATTTTCATACCTATTGTGTTGCTTTCCCAAATGTACAAGCTATAAGTTTTCTTAAAATACCATATACTACCACGCCTGTATTCCCCGAAGGGTTAGGCAGAGGTGTACCGATGTACACCCACAGTTCGCCGGTTTTCTTAAAATAAAATTAATAAAATATCTTCACCCAGTTGAAAGAATAGTGTTATTTATATAAGTTGACGGCACGTAAGTAGGTACCTCCTAATAATAACTGGCTGGTGGCGATGGAATCTTCCATTGCCTTTATCACACTAATTTTATAATGTTTGTTTTTTATTTGACTGTTTGAATAAAGAATATTTTAAGTAAGTACTATAATAAACAATGAAATAAATGATAAGCAATGTGAATAAATGATATGCATAAAAAACGGTTTATTTGGCAGCAGAAAATAAGTCGTTATCTCTGTTCGCATAGATTTCGTAAAAGCATGAAGCCAGACGAGAGTAATTGAGTCGTGATTCGCGTAATTTCTGCTACATTCGGCATTATATAAAAAGTCCCGTTTCGTTCACACGGCGGCGGCGCAAAATGAGTTGTCAGTTTCTGTAGAAAGTAAATAACGCGGTTCAAAAAACACAAGTCTCACCTCACAAAATTACGTTCGTGTGGCCTCACCCTTCGATGTTAATCGTAGTCAGTGGTTCTGAACTCTTAAGAAATTGCTGTTGTGGATGATTTTGTTTTCTTTTTAGGCAAGTAAAGCCCGTAGATAAAATACATCTTCTGCCTAAACAAAAAAAAAAAAAAAGCTAGTAAATAACTTTTTGACTTTCATTTGACATTACCATTTGTATTTTGCATTTACCATTTGTTTCTCGTCAATTTACCTACACCAAAATGTTCAATGTAATTTTTGTCCGATTGTATTTTTATCTTTTTACACGTGTCAAAGAAAACCTTGTTTATGCTGTTCGCACAAACAAAGCCGAACATAAATATTTAAATTCAAAGAACTTGATTGTACATCGTTTTTATAACGACTTCCGAATCGTGATATGACACCAGGAAAAAACAAAACAAACCTGATAATGTTTATAAACATGTTTTTATTAATAACCGAAAATGTACATTATTATTTTAAATACTACAACTTCATACATACATAACCATAACAGGTAGTACATACAGAACAACTATCTCGAAGGTGAGGTTAAAACATGTACCGGCTTTATACCGGTAATATTTCCTTAGCACAACATTCAGAGCAGGCAGTACATTTTGATACAACTCTTTCACATACAAGTCTTGTTTATCAGTAATAGGTATATGACATTGCTTCATAATTATCTGAAAAAACTTGATTAAAGAAACCAGATCTAAATTAAAATTAATCCCGTCAAACAGTCAATTCTAATAAATTATTATGCCATTTTGCGATTAGTGCATTAAAATAATAAAAACAAAAACACACAAAAAATATTACTGGGATGCCTATAACGAAAAAACGATAAATCAATCATTTGTATTAATTTCTATTTATTTAAATAAAAGCTGTAATCTTTAAAATTAGAACGATTTTTTTTGTCTTGGTTATGGAGTAAAGACCCAGGTTCTATCAAACCGGAGAGGAGCGATGATTGGATCAGTACATTGGCGTTGTTATTACATATTCCCGCTTCGGTATACAAAACAATAATAACCTAGTATGGGTATTAACGATTTCACGAGACATCTCCCCACCATTTTGATAGAAACCAGGCGTGAACACTTGAACATATTAATCCAAGTATTTTATTATTTTACTACTACGATCGAAAAGTCTTTTATAACATATCGCTGTCATAGATCATGATGTTCCATAAAGACACTTATGCACATTGAAA
The DNA here is from genome assembly GCA_932526535.1 of Caradrina clavipalpis. Lineage (NCBI taxonomy): Eukaryota > Metazoa > Arthropoda > Insecta > Lepidoptera > Noctuidae > Caradrina > Caradrina clavipalpis. Next base: position 4,443,547 of record OW052096.1, read on the forward strand.
AGGAATATAATGGGCTTGGTTTTTTGCTAAAGTGATGATGAAATTTCTCCGGCATCATCATCATCATACGCAGCTCAGTGCAACAGATGTTACATTAATGGTACGCGGTTGTGGGCAGCGGACGCGTAACATGGCAGTACAAAATATAAGTTACATAAATATTATAAACAAATATGTATATAAACAGACGCTCACCCACATATCTTAATTTAAAAAATAACACTGTAAATCTACACACAGAAACCTAAAACTAAAATATTTTATCGTCTATGACTATTATATACACAATTTACAGTTATTCAAACTACTTCGTCTAATATCAGTGAGAGTGATCCAATGTTTAGTGGAGAATTCGCTTTTGAATTTATTTAGAACAAACAAAATCTACTCAACAAACAATTACAAAGAACGATTATTTATTTTAATGCTTTATTAACAGGTGCAGAAAATAATAATAAAATATATTATGTAACTTTGTATATTAAATCACAAAAATTGACAAAGCAAGTCGCTTTTATTTGTAAAAGTGAATAGAGAAACATAATTATGGTTTTAATGAACACTTGTTTGTGTTAAACAGTAAAACAGGTGTCCATGTAAATTATTGTTTATCTACTCAGCTATACATACAATGCTTCAAGAATGATTTACAATAATATCAACTAAATCACTGTAAAGTTTGAACTGAACAAATAAATTCCTAGGCCGGTCATGTGAAATATTATATTGTGCCTTTCATGACATTACTTCATTATGTATTACATACTAAAATTTTATTCGCAGATATGTTAGTTTGTTAAAAACCGAGTTATTATGATAAAAAAAAAAAAACAGTTTTGAAAGTTTATAAATACGAGATCCGACACTCAACCTTTTTTTATCAAAGATAGAAAAGTAAATAATAATTTTCAATAAATAAAGAATATTTTCCTATTTAAGATATCAGTTAAATTACATATCAATAGATATATCTAATTAAAATTCACCCGAGCCGTGCGTTTCAATTATTTTTAAATTTAAATGTCAAAGATGGAGTGCGATAGCTGCTGAAGCATTTAACATAGTTCGCACGTCCCGGGTGTGGAGTGATCCTTGACAACAATAACATTAGTTAAGCATAGTATATAGAATGTATGCGGTCGCGGCTCCGAGCACACCCCGGACGAAACCTAAGCCTAAGTAGATCTGACCTTAACAGCTTCAAGTAGGTATGCCAAGACCAGTTCAGTTCAATTCACAAAACGCTCATTCAAAAAGTTTACATGAAATCGAAGCGAAAGTCAGTATTATGAGATTAGTTTCAAAATGTATAAAAACACGCTATACCCCAATTAAATGAGGGGTTTTGGAATTGAACATAGGTTGACCACCATAATAACGGACAGAAAAACAACTGGATAAAAAGTCCGTGCAACAGAATATATCAAAAATATTATAATAACAATTAAATCTAAGTAGCACGCAGGTATAGGTACTCGAAGTCGCGGCCGCTAAAGATCAACCAATAGTTATGTTTGTGCATATTACTTAGTAATGCCCTCAATAAGTTAACATTGGTCGTTATTACTGAGCCCTCCCACCTACAATCAGATCTTTATTCATAATACATTTGTTATCAATACCTAATCTCAATCGAATATTATTGAAGACAATATTTCAATAATTAAAATTAATTTTGGTTAATAAGTATAACATTTGACCTACACATGAATTTACTATAAACTGAGTATTCATAGCTAATAAATAATTAAACAACATTCATCATATACATATATTTTAGAATTAAGAAGAACGTAGTCATTAGAATAGTTTAACTTGACAAACGCGACATAATGCGTTTGTAAGAAATCAATAAAGAATTTGACGCAAGACATTTCTCGCAAAATAATTGAGGATTTTTTTTTACTTAAGACATTTGCCTTCTTAAGTTCATAAGTGTTTCCTGACGACTGAGATCACGGATCATTTGAACTGCGGGTTATATTATACGGTTGTATTTACACTACGAATGCGTCGAAATCCTCACTAATTGACTTGAGCAACATCACCCCACTTTGTGTAGCGTAGTACTGGACGCGGCGATTCTTGCAATCATGGGAGTAGTCGTTTTACTTTTGCTATTTACTTGCAAATGAGTTATTTAAATGCTAATTATCGATATGGATAACGTTAGTATTAGTAGGTTCATTTCACCCAAATGTTCTAGCCGCGTATTAATGTTACATGCGCATTTGAAGAATTTGAATGAATCAACTACGCCTTAATATTATTTTATTACTACGTACGAAATATCTGAGACGAATATACGTAGGATATCATAAGAGCGTGTAGTCGTTTTGACAAATAATTTAGATATAACAAGATTGAAAAGGGATAGTATATTGATTTGTATACAGGAGTGGAAACTACACGTACACGGAGTCCCCAAAAATAACCAAATAAGTCCCCAAAAATAACCTTTCTGTTAAGGGGGGTTTAAAAATCAATTTCAAAGACCTTGTTTGATAGGAAGTTCTTTGCAAAAAGGTGTCAAAATCAAATTTATTTTCAAATAAAATTAGTTTAACCAATTTGGTAGTAGAAAATAATTTGATTAAAATTCAAACAGTATAGTAACCCGCATATTATGCTATCTATTACTTGTGATTCACGAATCCTACCTACAGTAAATACTTCACAAGTGTAACTAGTCTGAGCAGCCAAACATTAAGATCGCGGAACCAACAACATCGTGTCGTACCAACATAAGCGATTATTACGAGACACGGTACAGCCCAAGACAAGCCATAACACATTGAATTGTGGAAAAAACTGAGTCTTATTTTGGAAGCTGATTTGTGTTCTATGTTATAGTAATATGCACCTTAAATGCATTGGCTAGCCGACCAAGAGCATTCAAAAAACTAGTTCGAAACCTTTCGCCCACTTAGCAGTAAGTCCTTATTTGTAATTTTTACTTTGAAAGCCACATCGCCATTCACACAGATGTTGTTCATTATAACCTGGTCAGCTAGTATCACTTTCAACTAAAGAATTGGAATAAAATCCGCAAATAAAGTTCAAATCCCACCGCAAATCACTAGTATCATTTGAGTTACGAAAAACGCCCTTATTGTTTGGAAATAAGAGCGCTGTGACTTTCAATTTATTACCAGTGACCATGAATGAGCGGTGTATTGTGTTGCGGCGATCACACATCTGTACCTGAGAGCCTAGACGGGTAACGGCAAACGCTAACTATTAAATTTATGTCAATGACAACATACGGAGGTGTCACGTGACCTCACACAGTGAGGCTGGTTTCACAGCTGTCCGGGAGATCCACCCGTACGGGCAGTGCTCTGAAACGATAATTCAGTATCTATTCAGTAGTCTTATGAGTAGGTGGTGCTGTACGGGCTGAACCCGGAGCGGGTCGCGTACGAATCAATCCGCGTCGCTGTGAAACTTTGTTGTGTGTCTCCAGGACAGGTAAGAAATCAGCCTTATTTTCTTTGCAGTCTGTAGCGTGTGCGGAACATATACGGATGAATTTTGTCTAGGCCTTTCGATGTTGTACAGCCTGGCGACTGCAGGACTAACGAAAATTTTTTAAAATCATAGTACTTGTGACTCTGGCTGCGTCTATATTCTGTTATTATCCTCGATGGCTTCCAGGGGCGCTGACTTCTTGTTAAATTCGCGGTACAGAGGGTTCTTGCTCTTGATTGGTAAGGGATGCGCTTCAGTGTTGAACACCCACTCGTCGAGAGGCATGAACGAGTCGTCGGCGAATAGCAGAAATAGGTACTGAAATGAAAGGGAAGTAGGTTAGTTTTGGTAGTTTCGGGTTCGGTACAAACTATGTATATGAGGTAAAACGACTTGAAAATTGAAACTAAACTTTATGCTCCCTAGAACACGGTGAAAAATGGAATGACAAAATAAAATTCGCCTGACGCTACTCCATGGATTTTGGACACAATTTTTAAAAAACACATCAAACTTAGCAATTTTGAAATTTTTAGTTTTTCTGAAAGGCTTTTGAATTGAAAATAAAATTTTAAAATATTCACATGTCATGTCATTTAGTCACATGTCGCAGTTCTACCGGTTTATTGTGTAAAAACCAGCCTCAGTGAATTTTGTTGAAGTGACGCTGTCGTCACCTCACCTCAACCTCACTATGCTTTTAGGTATAGTTCACCCACCGAGATTTGAACAGAATACATTAAAGACAATGATGGGAACTTCACTTAGTTCCTAGCACCTAGTAATTTTACTAATAGTAGCTAATATGCTAGGTATACCTTAAGTCTAACTGGTTTAACTGCCTCGTTGGCCTAGTGGTCCTAAGCACGACTGCTACGCTAGAGGTCCTGGGTTCGATTAACAGGTCGAGCAAAGTGTTATTGGGTTTTTCTATGTAATTCTCAGTAGCAGCTCGGAGTTTGGATTTGTGCCCGGATAATGGCAATAGGCTCGCCCCCTATTACATGGGACTTAAATGTACCGGTTAACTGTGGGTGTACATTGGTAAACCTCTGCCTAACCCTTCGGGGAATACAGGCGTGATGGTGATGGTATACCTTAAGTGTCTCAGCGAGGAAAAAGCTCTGCTGCACGTCGTCGCCCTGCGGGTTCTGATGGTACACGTTCACCAGTCCTGTGTACCCACCTTCCACGCGGCAGTGCTTCTCCAGTGCCTGAAATACAATACAGTGTTTCGGAGTTTAGTCAATTTATTTTGTTTATGAATTGCGTGGATATTCATTATGTACACTTTTGTCTTGTAACATTATTTGTCTTATTTAATAAAAATATTGCCCCTTAACGAATTTCTCTTGTATCATGCGTCTGCAAAGCTTTAGACCCCCATTCACTTAGAGACCCAGGTCCATGCCCATTGTTATTCCATGCGGGACTTGGCTTCCAAGACTCGCGTTACGCTAGGATTTTTTTTTAAACTTTGCCACACACCAGTTATTTTTCCTTATCTTTCTTATCATGGGTGCGTGAACAAACAAATATACAAATATTTGTTCCGTGCGGGAATCGAACCCGCGACAGCGAAGCCGTCGATCGCTCACCCACTGCGCCAACCGTGTCGTTGAATATATATTTGGGGTATGAAATGTTGGTAATTACCTGAACGCCCTCCCATCCCCAGTCGCGGTACCGCTGCTGCTTGGTGAGTCTCCACATGATGAAGTAGCTCTCGAAGGTCTCCGGCCGCAGGAGGTACACCTTCTCGTTGCTCTTCTGCGCACGCGCCTCCACCGCGCCCGAAAATCTAAACAAATCATTGTTCTATGTAGATCCCAGGCTACGATGCCATCGAAAGAAAAAAAGCCGTAATTACACAAAACGAAGTAACCGATTTTCGACTGTATGTCATTATTTTAAGGTCGGAAATCTATTACTTAATTTTGTGTAATTACGTCCTTTTTTTTACGATGGCAGTACGTGGTTATCTAATTGGATTACGTCGGTTCAATGGTCTTGCTTCGATGAGGTAACGAATAGATTACTTTCGTATTTATATTATTAGTGTAAATGCATAGTGTGCAATGTTTCAATGACAGTTCCACCAGATACACATTATCAATTTAACGGCCTCCGCCCATGTCCGATCTTTTGTAGGACCGTTTATCGGATCGTTTATTAGGTCTATGGGTCGGTGGGTGGTGGGTGTTTAGGTCGGTGGGTTGACTGCCCCGTTGGTCTCGTGGTCGCAATCGCGACTGCTGAGCAAGGGGTCCCGGGTTCGATTCCCAGGTCGGGCAAAAAGTGTTATTGGGTTTTTCCATTAGGAATTTCTCAGTAGCAGCCCGGAGTTTGGAAGTTAGTTGGTGGTGTGACACCCCCGTGTCTCGGAAAGCACGTAAAGCCGTTGGTCCTGCGTCTGATCTCTCTCCGGTCGTGTCGGATTGCCGTCCCATCGGGCTATGAGAGTTAGGGAAGAGGGAGTGCACCTGTGTTTGCGCACACACTTGTGCACTATAATATGTCCTGCGTACGTGGCTAGTCTGCATTAAGATTAGCCGCCGTGGCCGGAGTCGGCCTGGAGAATTACATTTTATTAGGTCTATAGTTTTGTGGGACCGACTTTTTGTAGGAGATGTTATCATCTATTATCTGTTGTTCTGTGTGTAGTATCTGTTGACAGTTATGTTTTTTTGTTTTATATTGTTAGTATATCTGTGTGCACATGGTTTGTGTAAACAAACTTTTTTATTTCTTTCTCTGTCTGCCTAACCTTTTCCCAACTATGTTGGGGTCGGCTTCCAGTCTAACCAGATGCAGCTGAATACCAGTGTTTTACATGGAGCCACTGCCTATGTGACCTCTACAACCCAGTTACTTGGTAATTAGAAATAATAATTTCTTTGATAAAGTTGTTTTTTATCATGAGCACAATAAAATGTGTTTAAGTATCAGTTACTAATTACCTATCACCCTATAAAGTGTTATACATAATATGTTAGGTATAGTTTTATTACCTGCAGAATACATTGCCATTATTATTTTTACGACTATATTACTACTTTTTTTACGGATGGGAATTCATCAAATGTCTTCTCCCGCTCTCTAGTGTCAGACTTTTACTGACTAAAACCCATACATGTTCCTTCTTGTGCCTTTTGCGTTCCAGGGGCGCGGTATCTCTTTCGAACAATCCGCAGCCCCGGCAAACTACACCGCACAGTGTTTTATTTTGCCTCAAAATGACCATCTCCCTGATTATTAGTGAATCAGATAGAGCTTTTTATTCTAAATGCGAGAGTAAAACTCCCACGAATCTATCTTATCTAGTTTACGAGATACGCGGCGTTACCACTTTTTACCCATATTTTTAAAAATTAAATAAAAAAAAATAAAAAATAAAAATTCGTTTAAACTTTTACAGTTGCTTTATTTTTTTAAATACATTTTAAAAGGTCTTATTTTTATCTATGTTACGAGTCCTTTATGGCTGCTCTAGACCTCGGAGGAACCGAGAAATCAGCGATTTTGTGATTTTCGTTTTTATTTTTTTTTGCCCATGTTCCTCAGTATTAGAATCTGCAATTTGCCTTAAAAAAGAGGTAATAAGGTAGACTACCAACACAAAAAAAAACAACAATTAATTCCGTGGAATCTCGGAAATACTAAGATTTACCCGAACTTACCCAACCCGGGGTAATTTACCCGCAATTTTTTAAGACGCGTAATTTTTTTTTTTACTTTATAATTATAGTAGAATTCGTTTGGCGTAATAAAAATAATTGTGCTTAAACATCATCTGCGTTACATATCTTCGTTGTAAAGAAGTGTTGTAAATTCATTTTCTTCACTCTCGGTACATGCAGTTTCTTCTTTGACATCACTGTTATCTTCATTTAAACATTCAGAATTGTCCGGTTGTAACATTTCTATAACAGCTTCTGGCAGTGGCATTCTCCTTCGGTTACTTAGGCGTTGTTTTAGCCGTATCGCTGATATGACAGGGTCGGATGACTCAAGCGCCCTGTGGAATAAGTCCATCGTAGTATGAACCCTAGAATCTTTCCGGCTGTGATGTTCCCTATCCTGACGCCAAAATTTATTCCTCGACTCTCCAGCCTGTTCAGAGAGCAGTCCTATGGGTAGCGCTGAATTTTCTATAATTTTTTCTCCGTGAATTAAGATTTTATGTATAGAAGTAGTCATAGGGTGCCAGTTGTATTTCTCTACATACTTATAAGCTACATTTTTACAAAATGTCATGTCACCAGAATGTTTTTTAAATTCCTGTCTATATACAGACAAGAATTTAACTTTTTTTATTTAACTTATAAGCTACATTTTTACAAAATGTCATGTCACCAGAATGTTCTCTAAATTCCTGGAGAGAAATACAACTGGCACCCTATGACTACTTCTATACATAAAATCTTAATTCACGGAGAAAAAATTATAGATAATTCAGCGCTACCCATAGGACTGCTCTCTGAACAGGCTGGAGAGTCGAGGAATAAATTTTGGCGTCAGGATACACATCACAGCCGGAAAGATTCTAGGGTTCATACTACGATGGACTTATTCCACAGGGCGCTTGAGTCATCTGACCCTGTCATATCAGCGATACGGCTAAAACAACGCCTAAGTAACCGAAGAAGAATGCCACTGCCAGAAGCTGTTATAGAAATGTTACAACCGGACAATTCTGAATGTTTAAATGAAGATAACAGTGATGTCAAAGAAGAAACTGCATGTACCGAGAGTGAAGAAAATGAATTTACAACACTTCTTTACAACGAAGATATGTAACGCAGATGATGTTTAAGCACAATTATTTTTATTACGCCAAACGAATTCTACTATAATTATAAAGTAAAAAAAAAAAAATTACGCGTCTTAAAAAATTGCGGGTAAATTACCCCGGGTTGGGTAAGTTCGGGTAAATCTTAGTATTTCCGAGATTCCACGGAATTAATTGTTGTTTTTTTTTGTGTTGGTAGTCTACCTTATTACCTCTTTTTTAAGGCAAATTGCAGATTCTAATACTGAGGAACATGGGCAAAAAAAAATAAAAACGAAAATCACAAAATCGCTGATTTCTCGGTTCCTCCGAGGTCTAGAGCAGCCATAAAGGACTCGTAACATAGATAAAAATAAGACCTTTTAAAATGTATTTAAAAAAATAAAGCAACTGTAAAAGTTTAAACGAATTTTTATTTTTTATTTTTTTTTATTTAATTTTTAAAAATATGGGTAAAAAGTGGTAACGCCGCATATCTCGTAAACTAGATAAGATAGATTCGTGGGAGTTTTACTCTCGCATTTAGAATAAAAAGCTCTATCTGATTCACTAATAATCAGGGAGATGGTCATTTTGAGGCAAAATAAAACACTGTGCACCGGTATGGTATACAGTACCTGAAGGCCTCAGGTCCAAGCTTGGTCTCCGATCGCGCGTAGCTCTCGTGGCAGGTGTTGGTCAGCTTGTGCGCGACGTCCATGTATCGCTCCGACAGTGTGTTCTCCAGTGTGGTCGATGCTAGCGCGAACATGCCCCCTGGAAATATATTTATTTTTATGGTCAAAATAACATACACCTTCCTGTAAGTAAAATTGTTTCCCTCCCACCATGCCACGATTGTTTATCATTTGAAGAATGTCGTGGCTAGCTGGTAAGCGGTTTAAGAACACTGGTGCAGTCAATTTTAACAGTAAACTATCAGTGAAAGTTACATTGTCAAATCCGACGTTGACGTTCTAAATTGTAGAGGGAACTCGCGTTAGTCAAATACTAAAAGCCATCTATGGAAAACTTCATGCCTATACTTGTGTAGTGTTTGTCTAAATAAATTAAAGATTTGCTGGGATAAACCGGTCGCTATATACGTATACATTAGGCACAATTTAGATATTCACAGACAATCTACTACTACTGTTACTATTAGGCTCGGCTCGCCATCATTATGAGTGACCTGACACGACGCCTTCTAGCCGTGTATCATAGGTCTCCACATAGTGGTTATTGTGACCCACAAAATCTATTTACTATTAACCAAGATATCAATATCATAAAACCATCATCACAAAGGTAACTCACCAGCAAAACAAGAAAGATGGTCCATCTTCTCCTCAATGATTCTTCCGTACTTAAGCTCGGCCAGATAGGAGAGTCCCGAGGGCGAGACGCGTAGCATTTTGTCGAGCGCCGCCTGCATGGCCGTGTCGAACATGATGCGAGCCTGCTCGTCGACGCCGCCCGACGCGATCCACGCCTTCAGCAGGTACTCGTAGAAAGAGTCGCCCAGAGCGCCCAGAGACATGTGCCCTGGGAAATGATAGAGTAGACATTAGACATACCACATACATACCATAACACCTGCTTTGCCCGAAGGGTTAGGCAGATGTGTACAAATGCACACCCACAGTCCGCCGGTATGTTTTAGGTCCCATGTAGTAGAGCGAGCCTACTGCCATTAACCGGGCACAAATCTTAACTCTGAGCTGTAACTAAGAATTTCATGGAAAAACCCAATAACACTTTGCTTGACCTGGGAATCGAACCCAAGACCTTTAGCGTAGCAGTCGCGCTTAGGTTCACTAGGCTAATGAGGCAGCTCAAACAGACTAAACTGTGATAAGAGGATTGTGGCATCATCATCTGAACCATGAATTCAGGACGCATTTATATTAAACATATGAATGAGGACAAATTCATCAAACGGGATCTCCGATATAGGACATCGTACCATGTCAGGGTCGCTATAAGTATACACATTTAATAAGTTGGTCGGCGCATTCGGTTTGGCATTTTCAAAGGTTTTATTGAGAATATGCCGAACCGAATAGGCTGACCCCTTTAGGTGTATAGCGATCCTTACTTTCGACTTTTTGTGTCTATTTATTAATTCACTAGCTGTTGCCCGCGGCTTCGCTCACGTCAGCCTTAGTGTTACTTAACCAATTAAGGATTGAATACTATGTTTTCATAGTCTTCCAACTGTCAAATGGTTTCTAAGGTTAATAATAGTTACAACTGTGGGTTTTAGAAATTAGTCAGTAGACGCCCGGAGTCAGATTTTTTGTCCGGTTGGTAATGAGCTTGCGCCATACCTGGGATTAAAACATATTTATGCGGAAGGTATATGATATGGCTTTGCTATTCCTTTCGAAAATACTGTGATGTGCTGTCAAAATTTACTTGTTTTTCTTTCTCTAACCGTTGAAAAACAGTTTTAATAGGTTCTGCTTTAACACTTACATCGTAGCTTCGATCTGTCTAGTATCAAAACCGTAGAAATGAATCTTGTAATCAGAGTAACTGCCAACTAAATCTGAACTTCATGTTATAACCAAGTTAATAATAATTATGTTGTTGGGAAAAAGTATGGGCAAAAAACAGTAAGCATATGACTTATTAAAAGGCTAAGCAAAGTTTTGCCTCTCAAATTACCTTTCATCTATTGCAGAATGAGGCTAAATAATTACAGCCGCATAGACCGATCTTCCGGGTTAAGCCACGCTTGCCGAGGTTGGTCTGTGGATGGGTGACCATTCACCATAGCGAGTTTTCTCCGTGCCTCGGAAAGCACGTAAAGCCGTTGGTGCCGGCTGTCATTTGTAGATCTTTGACAGTCGTTACTGTTAGTCAGAAGCCCGAAAGTCTGACAACCAGTCTTACCAAGAGTATCGTATTACCCATTACTGGGTTGTGAAGGTCTGATAGGCAGTCGCTCCATGTAAAATACTGATATTCAGCTGCATCCGGTTCGACTGGAAGCCGACCCCAACATAGTTGGGAAAAGGCTAAGCAGATGATGATGATATTGCAGAATGATGGTAATAGGTAACCTTCATTTTCATTTTGAAGTTCATTTTTAAGCATACAGAATATGGTCTGTTGACAGTACCTACCTATTAGAAGAAATTCTGCGTGCGATGCATGATTAATGATTGATGCATTATTCTACATGTATCGTGAAAGCTTGAACTCTGAGAGACATTTTTTATATACGTATAGGTTTAATTAATTTTGGTACACTTCCTGTTGTAGCTAATTTATTTCTGTTTAGCTATTGGAATAGAAGTATGCTTTTTTGGTAGCGTAGCGCAGCCCTGACAGTATAGTACTTATTGCACACATAACGTTTGCAGATAAATCGTACGACACTTGTATGAAGTATCGAGGTTGGTAGGCCCACGGTGCGGTGATACTTCTTTTTTAATGATGAAAAATCGTCATATGAGTTCTTCCGTTCAGGCGGAAGGGAGTGTCAGGCTCTTACTGACTAAAATCCATCCGTTTTCTCCTAATGCCCATCGCGTTCCAGAGCCGCGGTGAGTCTTTCGAACAAATTCCGCAACCGTGGCAGGCACTGGCCCTAGCGGGCCCCGTCTTCTGTGCTGATATCTCTTTGAGACGTGTGTGAAACACAACGCGACGTCGGCACGGGTATGGTTCTGATCGGACGGCGAGCCACCCAACGCTCGCCGACCGGAGGCCCGTTGCCGTCGATCGCCTCTATGAGGACACGGCGGTGTTCCGCCAAAGCAGGGCAGACCTCCACCTTATGCTTCACCGTGTCCACCGGATGATCTTCACAATGATATCACTCTGGCGTGTCCTCATGTCTCATGTCCACATGTCCGGAGAATACCTGCGTCAGAGCATCATGATGTTGCGACGATCCTACTATCGATATAACTTGGTAACTCTTCAAATAGTCTGAGGCGCCGTTTTTTACTTACGAAAAATATTCTTAGCGTAGCTAGAATTTGTGGAATCAAAAGAATTATTCCTCTTCAGTCGAACCATGAATATTTTTTAAGTTATGTAAGGGAAGAAACGAAACCCGCCTAAACCTGCTTTAATATAATATTGAAAAACAAAAACCTATTAAAATAATAAAAAAAGTAACAATTGATTGGAATTGAACCCACACAAAATATTTTACATGGTTTTCATTAAACAGCGAAACTATTCACTTTATTAACGTAACAATTAACTAAAAATAACTATTCCCATACATGTCATATTTGAACTGCTCCGTTGGTCTCGTGGTGGCAAACAAAACTGTTGATCGTGGGGTAATGGGTTTTTTCATTACGAATTTCTCAGGAACAGCCCAGAGTACGGACGTTGGTGGTGTGACACTCACGTGTCTCGGAAAGCACGTAAAGCCGTTGGTCTTGAGCCTGATCTCTCCCCTATTGTGTCGGATTGCCGACACATCGGACTATGAGAGTTAGGAAAGAGGGAGCGTTTACTCACACACTTGTGCATTTTAATATCTTCTGCATTGGTTAGTCTGCTTTAAGATTAGCCGTCGTGGCCAGAATCGGTCTTGTATTGAATTCTATTACACAATTAACTGCTTAACTTCTTGTGGCTATGACTTGATGATTTTTATTTCATAGGATAAATATATTATGTTAAAAATCTTCAATATTTTATGTATTTTATAACAGTTCCGTGGTAAAATCTTTACGGACAATAAACATAATGGAATAATGCTTACCTACCTAACTCCATTATTTGTTACAAATACCCAAATAGCCTCACTATTTATTATAAAACCCACCACCCAAATAGAGAAGTAGATTGTGGGAAGGAAGACAGCCACCACCTCATGACTACTTGAAGCTGCCAGAGTACCTGCTTCCCGGTAGTGAACTCAGTGATGTATCTAGAAGGTACTGTATATGTCTGAACTGGTGTAAATTATTGTTAGGGAGATCATCGATGCGAAAATATCGCGTTATAAAATACAGCCATGTGTTGCCTGACATTTAAAGACTATTTTGTCAAAATTTAATTTCAAGAGTCAAACAGACAGATTTTTTTTACGTATATTTTCCGCTCTACTATCGTTCCCACACCTATTAGTTTGTTTATTTTTTTTGATTTTGATAAATGAATAATTTTGACTTCAATATTGTTTATATGAAACTATGATTGTATAGACATTATTTTTTGCAGAAATAATAAAATATTTGAAAAATAAGAAAGCAAAATGTTATGGCGGAAGAATGCATACTTCAATTTTATTAAAGTTTGGAAATGTTCTAGCATTAAAAATGTATTTAAAAAATCACAAAAAGTAAAACAGTTTTCGGGGTTCGAACTCAAACGCAGCGACTTGTAAGGCGGTCATCGAACCATTAGACCACAAGCTTCGATAGGAAATACTCTAAAATAGCCGTTCTAGTCTGTCACGATTAACTGCTTAGCTCCTTGAAGGTATAGCGTTATGATAATTATTTTAGTAGTTTAAGCCTCAGCTACCTAAAGTATTCTTATATTTAGTCTCGTATTTTTATAAACGCGATGTAATCTGCAGGAGAACAAAACATAATGCAATATTGCTCAGCCCCCAAAGCAGATAGCGTGATAATTTATAGCCTACGGTCAAATTTGGCCTATGTGGAATATTTATACAAAAATTGAACAGAATCTGTCCGGCAGTATTTGCGTGATGCTCTAACAAACAAACAGACAAACAGACAAAAATTCTAAAAAATGTATTTTCGGCATTAGAATCATTCCCCGACCTCGTAGCAATCACTTTTTCTCAAAAATATTAAATGTACAGTTTTGACATCGCTACAATTTTATTATATGTATAGATTGTCATCGATTTAATTGATAAGACGCGTACTACACAAAGAAAAGGCCAACTTAATAACTAAAAGTTTAGTATTTATTTGTTGTTGTTTGTTTCAACTTAATTTCCAACGAATCTATATTGCTGTTATGCCGTCTAGAGGTCAGCGTAGAGCCACACAAATGGCCATATCAAGGTTAATGGGACCAACCTATTGAGTCCACTTCACGAATCAATGTATCTTGTCAAATCTATTCATTCTTGATACAATTCTGATAGTGTACAGCACCATTAGCAGTTGATCGATTACATCAATGGGTCTAATCTAATCAATTGGTTTCGCGAACGGTACAAGATGACAAACTAGATTATGGCCGGTCAAATTCTATCAGGGTCATAATACGCAAAGTTTCGTGTTCGGTGCGGCATTCCTGTCACGTGATCGCAGTCACAACAGTTTAATACAGCAAGGAATACTGCATTACACCTATTAAAACATTTCTTGAATATTAAATTCTGTTTTTTTCTTTTATATACCACTGTGGTGGCAATCAGGCATACGGCCCGACTGATGGTGAGCGGTTACCGTAGCCTATGGACGCCTGCAACACCAGTTCCAACTATCACGCCTGTATTCCCCAAAAGGTTAGGCAGAGGTGTACACCTACAGTGCGCCGGTATATTTTAGTCCCCATGGTTTTTTAACAGTTTCAATTAATCTGTTATTAAAAGAATACTAGCACTCATTCGCACGGGCGCTTTCCAAGTGCCAACCGCACTTAAAAAAGCGCTCGAAAGTAATTCATGGAAAGCGAAGTATCTGGTTGCACGAAAGCGCTTTTTTAATCTGCGTTTTTACTGAGTTTTCTCCGGCGTTTTTGTAACGCACGTTGAAAAAGCGCTTGAGCGAATGAAAGGCACTATAATACCCTTCCATCTTGCACTAACTTGTTTATAGCACAAGGATTAGGATGACGTCAGTATTAATTACAGTTACAAGTGGACTGATAACAAACGCGTGTTTCACGTTGAACTATGTCAATTTGAATTGTTTATAATTCAAACTAGTTTGGAGTACCTACTATTAATTGTGACATAAAGATAACAATGGCAGTTATCCAGAGGCGTGAGTCAAAAACCATTAACCAAATATTAGTCATAGGCACTCATAGGTATCTTCAAATACTCTGGTGGCTGTTTCATTCAGTGAGTATTCTCATTATTTCTATAATTTATACATTATTTTTTTATTCGAGATGGGTAAGCTCTTGACAGTCTTGGTCTAAAGTGGCATAGTCAAAGTCTACGATGCTGTGAGCTTACCCAGAAGAAACCTGTTCACTCTAACTTAAAAAGAAAACCTTATTTTTTAATATTTTTTTACATACCGGCGACCTGTGCATGTACTTTGGTACACCTCAGCCTAACCCTTCGAGGAATACTGGTGATGGGGTGTTGTATAAAAACAATGCCTTGCACTGGTATATTCTATTGTATTGTGAGTGCGTTTATAAACATATTTATCTACAAATCAGACCAGGAGCAACAACCTGTACCTAAGCCATACAAATATTTGTTCCGTGGCAAACAAATTGAAATTTCTGCGATTTTATTGTCATCATTGTCGTGCGATTACGGGCGTTTCAGCAGCTTTTGCCGACTAAGATTGGATTTGACACCACTAATCAATTGACATACTTTTTATGAGCCATCAAAACGCGATTTCCCCATAGATCCTTTAAGGCAACTGTGACGTTACTCATTTTCCAACGGAATTGACTAACTATTTATAGATTTTAAACCAAATAAAAATATGTATAAGGAAAATTGAATCTTTTGAAAAAAAACCTAAAAAAAGTTGCCTTGTTTTCAGGAGTAGTAAAATAAAGTTTTTTTTTTTAATTGTGTTGTTCTGGGATATTAATTAATGAGGTCAATTACCTATTGTGGGATCTTATAAACAATTGACGATACAGCTGCTGCGCTACGTGTCGCGGGTTCGATTCCCACACGGAACAAATATTGGTATGACCTACAGATAGTTGTTACGGGTCTGGCTGTTTGTGTATGTAAGTTTATATGTTTGTAAACGCACCCACGATACAGGAAAATAATTCTAGTCCATACAAGGAATTTACTTTGCTCATGGAAAAGTAAAAAAATAATTATTTAGGTACGTAGGCAAATTGGCTGGACGTGTTCTCAAGGTAAAAGACTTCTTCCTCTATACGCTTAATTTAAATCAATTAAGAATATAAACCTAATGAATATGCAATCCGGCTAAAAATACATAAACATATACGCAGCATTATTAAACTATCCAAAGTATTAAAGTCTTGGATGTATTGACCTGAGTTACTCAATCGTGCACTTTTAACCGACCGTCATTTGGAATAAAATAAATTACACATTATAATTATTTTCTTATTAAATGTACGAAAAGTAAACATAATTACAATTAATTTTGACGTGAATTAAGTTATCCTACTATCCTTCCTACTTCTTACTAATATTATAAATAAGTTTGTGATGATTAGTGGATCTATGTTACTCTTTAACGCTTAAACGGCTGAACAGATTTGTATAAAATTTGGCACTGAGATAGAATGTAGTGTCGAATATCGTATAGGATACTTTTTATCCCGGAAACATATACGGTTCCCGAGGGATAAAATATCAATTTGACGCGGACAAAAGCTAGTCATGTTATAATTATGGAAGTTTAAACCTTGTGGTCTTAACAATAAATTTTAAAATAGAATAATAGACAACTTACTTTGCCCCCATTGGCCGGTGCGTGGGTTAATGAAGTTCGGGTACAGATCGCCTGGCTTGTCAATGTTGTTCAATACCTCACGGATGCGATTCACCTTCTGTCTGTAAACTAGACAAAGAACAATTGTTAATATAGTAAGTAAAACCAGAAAATATTATAATTAATTAAAAAGAAAGGAAACTAGAAAACACTTTATCTATACTAATATTATAAAGCTGAAGAATTTAATTTGTTTGAATGCGCTATTCTCTGGAACTACTGGACCGAATCTGAATAGTTTTATCAGTAATGGGAATCTACATTTTTATGGAGTGCTTATAGGCTATATGTTATAAAAATAGGAATAGGAATCTGTAGGAAAATTCACGCGGCTAAAGTCACCGGCAAAGGCTAGTATTAAATAAGCTAAAAAACAAAATAGCCTTCAAATCTGGGGTTGGTTTAAATCGTTAACGCCGCGTAGATGTCACGCTACCGTCGCGTATATACTGGATTATAACTAACGTCAAGATTACGCAGCGTACAAGTTCTTCGAACGCCTACACTCAATGCTTGTAAAGACACTGAGTACACCAATTCTCAATACAAACCACAATAATCCTTCAGGTAAGTACATTCATTATCGGTTACAAAATCACGGCCACGGTCCAGAGTATCTTTTAAAAATATCTTCAACAAAAGAAAAGACTAAGCAAGTCGCGCGTCGGCCGCTTGAACAGGGAATGATGAATGGCTGTTAATAATATTGGAGTATGACAAATGTGCTTACTATCACGGCCTGTGACGTCACTGAGGTAGGTGAACTCCAGATGGAGAGTCCCCAGTTCCGAGAGGATGCTGTTCGGTACCGCCCAGTGGTACTGTCGACTTGCCTGTGAAACGTACCGAACATTATAATGGAGTCAGAATAGAATTTGCGATTTAGACTTAGAAATAGCCTAGAATCTCGAAAAGTATATTATTGAACTACTTTATCGTTTCCGATAAAAATAACGATATATTTATTTCCATAGCAATACGTAATATACGCCGTTGAATGCAGGCGATATCTTTAATATCACACAAACATGAAGTAAATGTCGCGTGTCCAAATCCTATTTGATTTAGCTTTGTGTCGAATCCACTTCTAATAACATACTTATAATTATTTTTAATTCGATTGATGTGTGGAACAAAGGACGTTAGATTAATAAAATAGCTGCAAAATGCGTGCAGCATTAATAATTTATCACAGCACCGGCTAATAAGCGGAACCATCCAACTAGGTTTTCAGGACATTGGATTTGTTGCAAACGTCCTGTTTTAACGTCACCGTGCCACGGGATTTTGATGTTTGGTTAATAAACGTAAGAATATTCTTAGAATATATCACATACGCAAATCCCATTTCGTTTACATGATTGCGATCTTTCAAATTATTTTTAAATTTTTTGAACGTCTATTTTAACGCTCCGGAAATACTACGTAAAATTTCGTCGAAATCTAGACGCGTGCTGGATAAATTAATCCAGTTATCGTGGTCGATCGTCGTTTAATATGACAGTGGGTAGACAATATATCCATAAATTAGCAGGTTGTACGAAGGCCGGCCGTCCCTACGATAATTATGTTACGGACATTTATTCCACGCATTAAGTGTGTCAGCTTGGATCGCTGTTTAACATTCTACGACACTATAAATCATAAATGTGTCCACTTACTGATAAACGTCTCTGTAATTGCTAGTCATTTAAGTACGTGTTGGGTTTTCATAAAGATTTGAAATAATGTATTATAATAAATTAATTCGTCACGACAAATGAGCGACGCGCGACGTTGATACTTAGAGAAGGCTGGAAATGTTTTCACTTATCCCGAATTAGGATTGGATATTTCGCGTTAGTACAGCTGCTCGCTCAATGAACTTACGCGTCTTACAAAGAAATACTCAAGACAGCAACTTCCTTCTCCCCCTCGAAGTAAAGGCGATTAAGGGATTACACATTTTTTGCAGGCATCGCTCATTTTGGTATTTTTGTCGTCAAATCACGCGTACATATTAGAAGCTGTTTTGTGCACAGTTATCTAAGCCGAGGTTTGTTCTGTTTCTACATTACCTTAGTGGACGGGTTGATGAGTGCATACGGCAGTCCGGTGGGCGTGTCGAAGGCTGGCAACAAGGCATCTGCGACCTCCGCGGCCTTCTCTTTGAACACGCTGTCCCCGGTCAATGCGTAACACGACAGCAAGCCTCCGACGAATCGAATTGTCGTTTCGAATACTGACAGGTCGGAATCCTGGCAGAAAGAAAATAACAAAATTAGGTAATAATCTGTCTCAGTTTCCTGTGTGGGTTTTGATCACGAATAAGGCCAGTGATACCCACGGGTGTCGTTAAATTCGATTTCATAAAAAGTTTCGTTGACCTGCGTAAGTTACTGTTCGCAACTGGCTAATAACAAAGTTTTAATAGGGTCTATTCGTACAATTTTACGTTTTGAGACAAATTTAAAAACGGAACATAATTATCTCTTGAATGTTTATACATTTATTATGATTCTATTCTTGCACAAATCGATTGTACGCGCGAACAAAAGCCGTTCTCAGCACAAGGTAGGCATTGATTGAGTCTTTAAAACAATATACAGTTATTGTCAAAATGTCAAAGCCCCGACACTAATTTATTGTTCATTACTTTTGCCTCTTAAATACGAGTGACTGTGGGAAACCGGATTGTTATTATAAGTTTTGATTTCGACTCTGGAATGCAGTTTTTATTTGCTGATATCGAAAAATGTTTACTAAAGTATAATTACAACAACAATATCATCAATAAAATTCTGCAAGCCAGGCATGTCGGCCACACATCTGATTCACTCTTGACGTTGCATATCTTCTGTTTTTACAGTACACTGCTAACTAATCAATATAATTATAAATAATTTCCTCATTGACACTGATACCTAAATATTTGATGTGCCCTACATTCAAATGAAATGTGGCAATCTAGCTCCCTTGGCCTTTGTTATCTTGACATGTTCAAGTCTCAGTTTAGACTAGCCGCATGTGAAGAGTCCATTAATAGACTCGTTATCCATCGCTACGGTTAATTTAGCATTTCGATCTACTTCACTGAAACTGGTCAGTTAATTAATAGCCAAGATAAAAACCTTTTAGACATTTTATATTGTTTAATTAACTGGAAAGGCGTTAAATATTATTCAAAAATAATCGTAAAGCTTATCTACAATAATTGTCATTATAAATGATTAAATTTTGTTAAATTCTCAACAAATATTTAGTACCTAAGTCATTGATTTATCCTAATGTGTCTGCTAGGTATAAATAAATCAAAAGAACTAGCTACAAAAAAACATAGCAATGATGTTCTTTCGGAATCGTATCGACGCCTTTAATTTGATACCAACCAAACGTTATTACCTTTATTTTGGGTTCTAGCAAAGATGGGTAAAAATAGCGAAACATTAATTCTAAGCTATCTAATGAATGTGTAACCAATGACATCATGTCGCTGCAACAATGTTGCTAAACTTTGGCTTGGCTTTAATTGATTTACCATTTATAATTATAAAACCAACATTATTTTTGCGCATGGACTTTTAAATTGGTAACGTAGTAAGTAACGTTTTAAACCAGCTCATACCTATGTGTGTTTACCCACCTAATAAAATATCCCTAATAAATATTCAAACGATGCATTGTTCACAACGCTCCCACAAGTACTAACGAAGTGACGTAAATTAAAATCTTTTGCTAATTCCATAAATGCTTCAGTAAGCCTGGCTTCCTAAGTATTTGCAAGTGACAGGCTTTGTTTGACTTACGACTTCATTAATATGCAAGTGATCAGCGACCCAGTCGCGCCCCTCCCGGAACTCGTCGTTGAGTCCCATGAGGTAGAGGGTATCGAGACCGTCGACGATGGTGGCGCCGAGCTCCCCTGCACCGAACACGCTCGACAGATGCGCTCGCTTCGACATCGGCTTCAGCTCGTTCTTGCCCCAAGCGTACAGCTTGTAGTTGTTCCACGCGTGCAGCATCATCTGGGGAAAACAATCATTGTTAGTTCTTGCATTTCGAAGTATTGTTGAAGTGTATCATTAATAGCTCATTGAAGTCGACGCTCCACGCGTTATACATTATCTAAACATTCATTATGGATGTTATATAATCCCGATAAGCCCGCTAAAGCCGCTAAGCCGATGATGCTCAGGTCAATTAAGCTGTCAAACCTCGTGTTTTTTGACAACGACGACATATCGTCGGTCGGCACCTGACAGCGAGTTGTGGCAATTGATAGTTTTGCTTTGCAGAAGACACCGCTTAAATAATAATTATAAAACATATTTTCTTATTTAGGAATCAAAGAAGTCATTGGAACTTTATCTTTACTTGAATCTCGGTTGTAAGATTAAAACGTGAGCATGAAATAGCACGAAACGGTCGGTCGCCTCGGGAAATTCAAAATGTTTTGCGAATCATGTGAACAAATATTTTTTCATAAAGTACGACCACATTTCACATTTCAAAGGCGTGCCGTGAACGAGGTCTTTTCAAAAAGTGTGCTCGCAAAGCTCTTATTCTGAACAAGTTTTAATCTCGACCGCTCCGTGCGGAGACGGGACACTAATGAAAGGATATCGGACTTTCGTCGGGGCCATTAATTATTATTAGGTACCGGGAAACTTCGAGTCTCCAGTGACTTGGAAAAACTGAGAGACTTAACCAATTACAGTTTAAATAGAGCTCAGTGAGATTTAAAAAAATATATGATTGGATGCCGCACTTCTCGAACTCTACAGCTAAATATGGACAGGTATTTAGGTAAATAATCAAATAAACGATGAAAAAGGTTATTGTTAATTTAAGTTTATACTTATTATTACACAGAGTGTATATGAAATGCCTGTTGCAAATGAATCCTACGATCCAGTAGGACCATAATTTAAAGGACAGTTGTTTAATGATGACGTCAAAAAAACGCCGTTTCTTGACTGTTAAATAGAAATAAATAAATCACACCTGTATAATATACATTCGTTTTTGGTTTAACGTATCCCAGTTGTCAGGTCCACTAATGTCGTCTATTTGAATTTCATTAGGGACTTCTCGGGACGAGCGGCTGTGCCTGCCTCTTAGGTGCCTGGACACTCTTGAATCGACATCCGAAAGGTAGACCAGCAACACCAAAGTAACTGTGAACGTTAACCCGACGAGCACCATTCGCGTGAATATACGCATTTTTAGCAACAATTTTTGAAGCTCACAAAATTTTCGCTGTGATTATTTAACTAACGCCTTTATATTTTATCACTTTTTTTTTAATCAGAACGGCGTAAGTATGTTTAGGTCGTGAACCGGACACGCGTCGAATATGATCCACTGAATGAAGAATATTCACAATATTTGTGACAAGCGAGAAGCGCGTACACATGCGCGTACGTCGGCGCCGCGCGATATATTGATGAGGATGACATGTCGTCTCACACCCTCAATCACGATGTTGATAAATCTCTCAGATATTAGTAAACCTACACCAATATAAAACAGTGGTATGTGTTACAATACTTACAATAAGTATTGTAACACATACTACTGATTGATACACTTCTGAAATCGCCGATTTATTGGTTCTGGCCTTTAATTAATAGAATTATGTTTTGGTACCTGTGTTTTCGACTTGACTTCTTTTTTTGGACATATTTATTGATATTCTCGGTCTACTTCGAGGCTAGTCATGTCAGACTCCTACATACTGAAACCAGACGGTGCTTCTAAACCTTAGGATTACATCTGCTCCAGAGGAGGCTGGCGACCGTTGCCTATCCTTCGGCATTCTGTACGTCTGCTGCGAACTCAAAGATAAGTTGTAGCCTGTCTCTGCTTTTCCTCCACATCATCTACGACCATGTCTACTCCACAGGGAAGTACACTCTATCTCTTGCCACCATGGGCTGAACCATGAGCGAGAAAGCATATCTGCGGCAACAATTGCCACGATGAGGACAGAGACCACACTGATCCAACAACTTTAGTAAAACAATGTATTTCATTAAATAAACTTAGTACCTAAGTATTTTGGAAACTGATACCCACATAACAAAATAAACTGTTATAACATTCAGGACCGTTTGTAAGTAAAGCAAGAATAAATAATGTAACATCTGCAGATTAGAGAAAGACGTACTGCTTTAAGAGGCGGTCGAGATAAAGAGAGATATTAATGATGCCGAATACATTTTCTGTCAGCGCAATAAGAAATGATGGTGACAAAAGACTTGCGCGAAGATTACATTATATGTATAAGATCCAAGTAGGACATCATCGTTGCTTATTACTTAGATACAGCGTTCTTGATAATTTGTATTGATACAGATGGGATTGTGAAATTGAACACAGAACCGTCTGCGTACAAAAACAAAAGAGCGTGTTAATCGGTAGCATTGCGGACTGGGGTAAACACTTAAACGAGTAGATGTTGGTGAAAACTAGTCCGATGAGGGCGGGGATCGCTGGGGCTATATGCCGACGCTACCGCAAGGGAACTAATCTCGGCGGGCGGTAATTAAGTGTGGCCTCCAGTGCACTGCGGTCCGTAAATCCGAGCCTCCTCCAGATTTACTGTTATAGCCCGCGCAGACACCATAAGACCTCTTCCTCCACACGTCTTCACACTGACTTATGGCCCGTGCGGCTCTCGGAACTATCACTTTAACTGCCGCCCGCGAACCCACTAAACCTTTATCCACGTAAATCCACTACAGTCAGTTTATTTGTCAATACTTTGTACCTTCACTGTTTATAGCATTGAACTGTTATTGACACGACAAGTTACGCGGTTATGAAGATATTAATTTAATGAAAGACGGCATTCTGGCAGATTACAAGCAGTTTTCTTTCGCTCAAAATGATGTGGATCAATTTGTTTTGCTTTTTCACTATTACCATAAAACTGTTCTGCTAACAAAATGTATACTGTTGAGAACTTATTTACATGCTGCCGACAGACGAGAGGCTCTTTCGTACAAGTTATCAAAGAAATTGTATATGTATAGTTGTCGCACTTTATACTGAATTGCTGATGTGAAGCTTTGACCTTTATTTTGGATTCGTGTTCCCATCTTTACTTAATGTAAAAATGATATTTAGATGCAGCACACTTTCATTGTTTTGTTTGAATTTTATTTATCAAAGTTAAAAGAAGAACTTCACCAAAAGTATCTTGCAAGAATTCATCTTATTATTGTTACGAGTGAATCTAAATAAAAGCTTATTATAATTAATTAAATTAGGCCAGCTCTGGTTATGACGTCTTTCATTGTTAAGAAAACAAGACATTAGGTAAACAAAAACAACAAAAACAAACAAAAAAATAGGAAAGAATTAAAAAAGAAAGTTATCTCGGCGATTGCCGGTGAAATGGAACAGCATTATTAGAAAATGTCGCAAAACAAACGCTTTCATGATAAAAACAATGCCGTTTATTGTGGCGAAGTGTGCATTGTCCCTTGCGATGGATGAAGTAAAAGGCTTTGATTTACAGCTGTGGTGACGCCTACTTCAAAGAGTAAAAGACTAAAGAAAATCAGTATTTGATAATTAATGGCCATTAATTTTTCAATATTTTGTATTTAGGAACTCTACAACCACCAAACAACATACAACAGACGCCATCAGATGACATATATAAAATTTGAGAAATGAATGAATTAATCAAATAAGGCTTTACAAAATCACGTAGCGATGACACCTTCATACACAGGTCGCTTTATCGTGTCAAATTCGACTAAAATGAGCGGACGACGCGTGTTTAACGAGAAACCACCCGACCCTCGCCACTGTTTGTGGTGTCAAATTGACGCCCTGTCATTGATCGATTGTCTTGTCCCAAAACACGTTTGTCTATTTCGCTTCCAGTCACCTACAACACACATACACACAGTCTGTTTAACGTGACGTTGACAGGCAGAAAACGCGAACCAGCAAACCGTCAAATTAAAAAACGTAAATGGTTCAATTCATGGAGAGATATTTTTCATCTTATTGTCTCTATCGCTGTTTTATGTGTGGCGAGACGATAGTAAAATTGGTCAAGTGAGGTTCGAACAATAGAGATTATGATAAAAATAATAACATGAAATAAAAAAACATCATATTCAATAAATATATGTTATTGGCCGCCCGGAAAGATGGATTGAATGCTCTTTGTCATGGTAACGCGCAGTGTGATTCAACTGAAGGACGGAGCTACTGTTTGAGTTTTTCTCTAATGGAAAATCTGCATAATGGCTCGCTCCCCCGTGATTCGATTTGCACGGAACACGTTACCGTGGAGGCGCGCGCGCCGTCACCCGCGCCCTAATGGACCACTGCTATTTACTCGCCGACGGAAGACGACAGTTTTTGTAGATCTCCTTTTGCAAAGTGAACTTGTAAGTGGGCCGCCTTTGTGACTTAACTGCCTTTCACGAGGATAAAACGAGCGATCGACGGCGCCTGTCTCACCGACAAACATGGGCACCCTTGTAAGCGATATCCAATAATGCCGGGCCCTTGAGCTCACTCGTGTTTTATGTCCATTATAAGGGCACCACACCTAAGCGAAAGATTCGCAAGCTTCACTCTGACCCGCGCCGTGACAGCGGCCAAATAAATCATCAGCCAGACAGAAATATTAAAAAATATGACGAAGCACAAGCAATTAATTATTGTAAGCGCTGACACCGCTAAAGGAATTCCTGAAAAATGTACGGATCATGGATTCATATTGGGATTTGTATTATTACTAAAACAATAAAATCCTTTTTTTATTTAGATTCACGAGCGGGGAAGGGTCGGAATCGGAAAATATTTTTGATAGGGGTTAGCCGAGGCCCACATTTATCATTATCACGTCGTCGACGTGGCAGGTCACCGCACCTTTGCTTGTGCCTACTAAATCATAAAAGTTGCAAGTCCGAATCATATTTCACTGAATTGTACAAGTGTGTATAGTAAAACGTAGATTTCTGAACAACATCCATCACGTAATGATAAATTATTACACAAGGACCTTCACGCAACGAGCACTTTAACTGTTAAGCAGTAATGATGTATTAACTACTACTCAATAATCTTTTAACGAGTTATAATAACGGTGTTTATTGTACAGGACATGTTTCGTAATAACTCTAATTTTGATTAAGTAGTATTGGTTTACTAATGAACAGTGAATAAATACAAACAACTACCTAATAAATGTAACTTTTATTACGTGTAAAAGACACTATATTTCTAAGCAAATAATATGATACGTAAGAAGGAAAATAAAAGAACAATAATACAAAGAAAATGTTACAGGGATGTAGAAAAAGAAAATGTAACTGGAGGGCATTTATATACGTGTGTAGTTACCGTGTGAGTCGACAGGTGCGGGCAGAAATATGTTCACACTGCTCTTAGTATGTACATCCGACACGCTTCCAGAGAAAAAGGCTACACATAAATATAAGACAAAACAACTACACGCGATGAATCCTTTAAAAGGATAAATACTTAGCATCACTTGACATCGTTTATCAACTTCTATCGGAGCAGAATCAACATCAGATAAGGAATCGAATTAACTAGAATCTGGTAATAGTTTTATTTCGAATTCATCAACTAAAATAATAAAACTGAAGAGGTATTTTATTTGTTTGTTTAAACTCGTTAATGTCTGGAATTCCCAGTCGGATTGGAAAAAATATTTTTGTATATGATAGACAGATTCATGAGTAATAGTATAAACATAACATCACACTACGACTTACGCGTGGAATTGTAAACAATACAAAATAAAGACTAATATTAGGCAAGTAATACGTTTTATTACATAGGCGGTAACATAGAAAGTAAGAGTTAATATTATTTGAATCGTAAAAGTATCGCGTAAGGCGTCGTTTCTAAATTGGGAACAACAAAACGGAAAGCCAACAAACAACACGTGCTTTTATTGGGTTAGTAGTAATCAAATATCGACCGGTGAGACCTGATACCCACAAGCCACACTTGCCTATATTGTATTCGTCGTGTTCATTTGAATATATAAATGGTTGCATGTAAGCGCGGCCAATGAAACGCCCATTCGCAGGGCTGCAATAGTACCGCTCTATTTGTTCAGGACAGCGTAGACGGAAGTTCGTGTAGGCGCGGATCGCAAACACCGGCGCGTTTCCGCTTTTGCGGTGCACTGGTTCAATAAAGCAATACTGGCTTTACTTCAATGCAGAGTACAATACTCGGGTCGCTTTAGATAGTACGTGACTCGATGCCTCGATAAAGCATCGTTCGTGACGGTTCACGGCCGAAATACAATTTTCGTCACAGAACAAGTTTCATTTATTACCTTAATAAATTGATAGCAAAAGTTTGCCTTTGAGACGATCATTTTCACTCAATTCAATAAAAAGGAATTTCTATGGTGTAAGGTAAGTTACGAGTGTCCTGTTACGAACGAATGGGTCAAAGGCGCACTTTCCTTCGAGCTGTTATTTTTACTGCAACACCTGCGCAGTCCGTTTACAGAAAACATTTTTGCCTTAACCTTTGCTTAGGCTTTAATACTGAATAAAGACTAAATAAATATGCAATAAAACGGTTACAAAGTGTTTTTGAACAAAACCTTCGAACTGAGTTATTTGACGAAACGGGGCGTGTCATGATGCGTGACGGCTTCGTGACTTTGGAACGCACTGCACTGAAGTATAAACAAAACTGCAACCTGATTCCATGTAAGGCTTTCAGTTAGTATGTAGACTAAAATCTTTACTTACAGTCTTTATGACATACACTCCTTTACAAGCACAGCGTAACCCACACAAAAGTTGTCTAGTCATATTTTGGTCAATAAGTAATTATACTCGATGAAATTTATAGGATTACAGCCCTTATAGGATAAGGGCATTAATTAACAAGTGTATGTGGTTAATTAATTTCAAAATGATATTTTGAATTACGTATCATTTTGAAATCAATAAGATCTTTCTTAAAACCATTGACACAAAAATAGCTACTTACTCTTTCTCAGATGAAGTTTAAACTAACTGAAGCCTATATATTACAGAGGTGATAAAGGTCAAGGCAATTATATTCCTAGTGCTCATCTTCTAGGGAATTTGCGTTTGAAATGGAATTTTCATCCATTTTCTCATTAGAATCTTCCATTAGTAAATTGGCGTTCATTTCTATTAGGCCAGCGACTAAACTATAGACGATTATTTATGTATATTTCCAACTTGCAAGTTTATGATTTAGTAGGCGAAGCAAGGTGCGGTGACCCATCACGTCACTTTTATCTACTCGTCTGTCATAATAATTAATGTCTTGAGCATGGAGGTCTTGTGTAATCATTAATAGAGTCGAATCTGTTTTATAGGTCATAATGCGCATATAGCTTATTATTGGATACAAAAATAAACAAATGTGTTTATGAATAAATAAAACGCATAAATTGAAAAAGCCTTAAGTAACCATTTAGGTAATGTTTGTCGTACTGTAGCTGTTGTATAAATATAACCGTATTTCTGATTAAACGAAGAGGAAAGTGAAAATGCTGAAGAAGAAAGACGTTTTCGGTTTATAATCTGTCAAACGGCGCGATCCAAATCCCCTTATTTAATTCATTTCTGTCTCAATTTATCCATACACAAATAAGATTATACAGTCGTGTCTGTTTATTGATTTTTGCAACAATTTTCCTTCTACGTCATTTATTTTGGATGATGAAACAGCCTATTACATTCATTGCCGAAATAACATTCTGTTTTATATTATGACGACGGTATTTATTGTTTTATTGAGATGCTTGAGGCTATTCAACGAATTTAATAGACATGAGGGCCTATACATTGCTGCGCAAAATATATTTGAAAGAAACATGTTTTGTTATCAACGTATTAACATTTTTTTAACATCGAATTACAATTTTACTGGGTGGTTACACACACTTCGGCATTATACGCTCTTAAAAGTTAACTTAACAAAAAATAGAGTGCATGTTTTAAGATTATTTTTAGGCGGAAGCCATTCCTTTGGGGGTGCTTTAAATATATAGCTTCTAAACCCACGTGATGAAATATCAGGGTGTTCCACAGCGTGAAATGGAAAAGCTAATCTGAGGAGTAGTTCGCGTCGAAGTGGAGGCGAGTTTATCTTTTGTGTAAACTTTCATTCGGCGCCGCTAAGCCCAGTTTCAGCCTTAAACTGTAAGGTAGCTGCGCGTTTTCGAAGAATGCGCTCTAGAAAACATTTACTGCACATTTTCTTCTTAGAAATTAAAGTGGGAAATAACTGGCTTTAATACTTTATCGATAAAAGGTTTCGCTCAGTAAAGTTTCGTTTGAAATCGGCTATTTCAAAACGGAACTTATTATTTCTAAAACTCCGTTCAAATCTTTTGATGTACATTTCTTTTTTACATAAGGCGTGTAGTGTAAGTCCCTTTATACAAACAACAAATCGAAGGTTCAAAATAATCAAAGCAACGGAAGAAGGTAAGATACAGAATTATTGATAACCATTAGCATAGCATTACGGTCCCTATTCAAAACTCAAGCTTTCATCGCACCAGGAAGAAAGCAAAATACAATGCAATGCGGAGTACGTAATAATAATTTACGTATTCAATTAAACTGTTTACGACAACGTTTTTATTGTGGGATGCATTAATGTACAGCGGGAACACACTCTGCGGGTAATCTCCGAATTTACGAGTGCCGACAGCGATGCCAGTGCGCTATGCCGTAGTGCTGCACAGAATATTTGCATACGCCCCACACACAGGCTCAACTTTAATCACGGCCGAGTCAAAAATGTAATGAGTTATTTTTATTGTTTTTGTAGACCGCGTACTAATTAAGCCAGCCTACGGCAAGGCATACGCGATTGTGCACTACAGTGAATGAAGTTGAAGAAAATTACAATTGCGAACGGAGTTTGTTTTGATTTGGTTGAAGCTCGGGGAAAATGAAAGACGGCATGGAAAGGAAACACCATGCAGTTTATTTTTAATGTGAAACAGCAACGTTAGTGAAAGAGAGAGGATGGAGGAGACGACAGAAGACCATTAATCAACACTTAATTGTAAAGATCATCATCATAATAAATTCCATTATTAGGTAGGTAACTTGAATACATATTTTTAACCCCCGACTCAAAAAGTGGGGTGTTTTAAGTCTGACGTGTCTGTGTCTGTGGCACCTTAGCTCTTAAACGGATATACGATACGAAAGATAAAAAGTATATTAATACAATTGAAATACTAAAATTCGTCTTATTCCACATCTCAAAAAACCCTAGTCATAACGCGACAACACCCTCCCACAGCCATCGAAGGAAAGATAAAGTACGAATGTCCTGATACGTATCCGTTAGTGAGGAGCCAAAATCACGTACATATCTAGACTGTGAAACACTAGATATTGGCAAAGTTTCGAGGGCCGAGCATGGTTCGGCTTTCACGATCGCTACTCAATATCAACAGTTTTATCTTACTGTTTTATTGTTATTGCCATTTTACTGCAATTGGTAAGTGAAGAGAGTACGTTGGCCGACAATAGGGAGTCGGTACAACAAATAGCACGATGTCACGCGTCGCTTGCTATTCGACAATGACGGATATAAAAAAGCAAATAGTTTTTTTTAGGTATGTTCTTTGATATGCAATTATTAAGGAAAGTAATTAAAATATTTCGATAACTCGTTCTAAGCTATAATATTGGCACATGCGATAATCAACGCTGGTAATTGGCTATTAAATTGCCTGCATGAAACGTGTCGTGTGATAAGATTTCGGCGTTCACACCCAACTCGATCGTCGAAATAGAATTTAGTAGATTCAACAGTGTTTTCCTAAGGTTTATGGGGAGAATTCCAGCTCGAATCCTATAGTCCCACAAAGTCACAATCCTATACAAAAACAAACCAATCAAAATAATTCCTGAAGCTAAATTAAAATTTAAAAAATCCGACTGTAAGATTAAACATTAAGTTGCGTAGAAAAGATTAGAGATGCTAGATTTATTTAGAACAGCCATATATTTTTACTTAAATCACAACATTGGAAAACTTTCATTGCAGCTACCAAGTAAACGTATAAAATGGTATTATTACGTAGTACGTGGCCACTTGGCCAGTTACAGTAGGCGATAGAGAAAACTCGATTTATCCAGTGGACAGTCCCTAACGAGCGGTCCCCTGTGCAACGACTGGCGCAATACCAGGGTGACATGGAAAAGGCGGGGTGGGACCGAGTGTGGACGCGAAAATCTTCCCTTTTTGCTCATGTACCGTGTTTGATAGCATTAAATGCTTTTAAACGTATAGATGTGTCTAAACCGTTCAGGGGCAAAATGTCCAATTCTCAAAATGTCCAACGGTGTCAAAATGTCCAATTACCCAAAATGTCCAATGGTCAAAATGTCCAATTCTCAAAATGTCCAATGGTCAAATGTCCAACTCCCAAAATGTCCAATCTTTGAGAATGTAGCAAATTTGTTCAATAACTCATCAAAACGCTTTTTTAATACTTATGATAAATAATAAAAACAAAATAGTGAAGGAATTGATAACAAAAATAGTGATTTCGGGTATGTTGTTGTCTTCTCTGGTCTTAATTTGTTATTTATAAATAAAACATATTTAGATTCTTTCAGTATTTTGGATTTATTATTTGTCATAAGTACTTATTAAAAAAGCGTTTTGATGAGTTATTGAACAAATTTGCTACATTTTAATTTTTTGGACATTTTGGGAGTTGGACATTTTGACCATTGGACATTTTGAGAATTGGACGTTTTGACCATTGGACATTTTGGGTAGATGGACATTTTGACACCGTTGGACATTTTGAGAATTGGACATTTTGCCCCTGAACGGTCTAAACTACTAGTACCGTTAATGTAGAAAAAAGGAAACTATCGAATTTGCTGCTTATTACACGATTCGGAGAGTATTTGGGTACTAAGGTATTCTTTCAGATACAGACGAGCATATTTAGTGTGTTTGATTTTAAGCGGTATTGCCTATTTACCTTTGCCTTTGTTTATTTAACTGTCTTAATGATCAGGTAAAGACGATAATGCAATGGCGATGTTTTCAGTGACAAACGGAATGGTAAACATTGTATGACTCGCAGTTTGATTGAATTCGTGCTGTGAATGACTGGGCTAGTAAGCAACTCAGATGTCACAATATAGCAGGCAAGGCATTTCATTAGTCACAATGTAAAGTGATGTTCAGATAAGCCGAATTACAACAACCCTTCAAAACTTGGAGTACTTATGTTTATAATGGCTGAATGGAAACTTACGCACTTCATTCAATGTCACTGCCACTTCTCACAATACATGATGCCCTTGTGTAGATAGCTGAACAATTAACGGGAGATAGGGCATCGATTTTTATTGCATATCCTACCATTAGTGTTGGAAATTCTAATACACAGCAGGAGCATTTATGAACACTTAGCTTTTGCTCGTAATTTCAACCGCGTGAATGTATTGCGGATAAATAAGTAGCCTATCTGTTTTTTGAGGTTCAAGAGTAGTACTACACCAAATTGTATGACAATCAGTTCAGTAATTTTGCCACGAAAGCGTAACAAACAAGACACAGACATAGATACTTTCGCATTTAAAAAAATATGTGTGTGGATTCATTTTAATGAAAACTTTGTACCGTACATAAGCAGTATGATGTTCAGCAGTTTTAGCAAAAGCTCTCGGCGAAATGCAAACTGATTCGGCTGTCTCTCCACTTTAGCCAATGTTGTAATAGAAGACCTTGAGTAGTCATTGTCAAGATGCAAAATCAGTTACCATGAGATTCCTTATCTGCTTATAGTTTATCTTACGATAACTTTGCGAGTGAAAAACGGCTTAAAGCCAAAACGTTTTCAAATCACGTGTGTACCAATCGAGATTGTATCGAAATGCGACGAGATAAGTCGGCGATGCATGAAAGGAAACGGTGAACAGTCCGAGTAGCACGTCTCTCCTTAATATTCCCTGTGATGGCGGGCTGCGGTGCACACCACCACGCCACCACCCGCCACCACCCGTGCTCTGAATCGACCAACTTTAAAGAAATCTCTTTATTCGAATACTAAGCGACGCCTCCACCGAGTTTCTAAACGCTCGCCAACTTTACAGTCCAAACGATATGAACGTTACAAATCGGTAGGTTTTACTCATGTTGTTTTTTTTTGACAAAGATAATGTTTGTTAAGCCACATAACTCACCTAACAATTTGCATGATTTAACATATTTAATACGATACACAATAACAAAACCAGTAATGTTTATACAAATGCACTCATACATTACAAAAACATTAAACAATTCTACAACCGTTAATAGTGTATGAACCGAAACAAAACACGTTACAAAAATAAATAGAGAATGTTAGCAGAAAGCCGGGAGAGTTATGTCATGCGGGCCAAGATAAAACTCAACTGTTTGTTCAGTTTCGATGGTGGACACAGTTACTACCCTCTTAATCAGTCAACTGAGAAACTAAATTAAATAAAAGCAGAAAATGTAGTCTTACTACAACCTTTTGTTAAAATACCACACCGACAAAGTTACAAAAACCACATAGAGAAACCTATCAAATTTGTTTAAAAGCAGAGCTTTTAAAACTTGTATTAATGTTTCTCCGAGACAAAGCCTTAAGAGAAAAAGACCACAAAGTTACAAGCTTTTCTCCAGACGAAATGTAATTTCAAAGTCGGTGGAGCTAAGTTAACGCCGGCTGTGCGATACTCAACGAAATTGCTGATTTAAGTCATGTAGAGGCTCTTTCCTTTGACGCGATCACGCTACTGTACACGTTCATTTATTTAGACAACAAAAAAAATGGATCAACAGAGATGGAACTTTCTTGAAACGCTGACACGTGATACAAAATCCAGAAAGCATGATTATTTCACGATTAATTGAACACTTTGAAAGATTGTATACGAAATGAAGCAGATATAATGCCGTGATTATATTTTTACTTGAACAAACAGTTTTTGTTCCAAAACATCTGGAACACTTAAGTGTTCCCGTATCAACAACGTGCAAGAAGGACGATACAGATCAAATACACAGCACTGTAGTGAGATTTATGGATATCGAGTTTTTACATCTTGGTCTCGGCACCTACAAATGAGCAAGTTTGACATCGATGTCATATTTCATAATTATTTTATTCAGACGTCGCAGACAGCTAGCTAATGATGAGCCACAAATGACTCGACAGCGATTGGCTAAGTTAGCGTTTGGCACGTACATTATCCATTGAGCGACGATGAGGAAGGACGGCGCGCTCGAGTGGGCGCCATTCAACGACAAGTAGTCACTGGAATTTCTCTGTGAATGCAATTAAAATAAAGCCTGCTTTGTTTACTTACTAAGAGTCACTAATTGCTTAATTTGTAAACAGAAGCGAAGGAACGAGGGTAACTATAACAAAGAGCAAAATAGATCAATTATATGGCGGAAGATGCCGTAAACAACTGTTTGATTTCCAACTTGGAGATAATCAAACATTGTATTTCTTGGTTGAACTTACATAAATTACGGTTCAGCGGCTAGATTCCACTTTCATATCGATATAATAAATACAAGGGAATTTATGTCAGCGTTTAATCTGAAGACAAAATCGCATTGGCAGTCACGAGGCGCATTGTTGTTGGGCAATAAGGTTTTCACACGACCCTCGCGCGTGCTCGCCTCGCTACCAATATCACAAATAATGTTCGTCTATTTCAATAATTTCATCTTGATGGAGGATATGAAAGTCATGATCTGTAAGTTATGGCGGCTATCAGGCCAATATCTCTGCCCTTAAATTAAATTGAATATGAGACGATAACATTATCTAATTTTATGTTAAGGCAAGAAATAGCAGCGTTCAGGAAATCCTAATCTTTTGATCATTTCAAATTTTGTGCCCAAAGTCACAAAACAATTACAATATTTGGAGCAAACAAA
Source organism: Caradrina clavipalpis (assembly GCA_932526535.1). Classification (NCBI taxonomy): domain Eukaryota; kingdom Metazoa; phylum Arthropoda; class Insecta; order Lepidoptera; family Noctuidae; genus Caradrina; species Caradrina clavipalpis. The sequence goes on from OW052096.1 coordinate 4,478,383, forward strand.
AATACTGACAGCAGTGCTTATTAATATTCATTTTAATTGGATTGACATCTCATGGTTTAATTAAGTAAAGCGTTTAAATGCACTAATCGATCGCATAGTTGGTTACTCAGGAATTTACACCACAATGAACACTCATAGCAACGTATGGAATGTGACGTAAGAACTGTAATGACCGTTTCTTGTCACAAAAATAGTTAATTTGCAAATTTCAAACAATGATTGCTTTATGCAAGCAATACTACATAAAGCAATCGGTGTTCAAAGGACTCGATTCATTGGTTCGTCACAGTCTGTTAAAAATGAACGAGCATTGCAGCCTATTCGGAAAAAGACATCTCATTCGAGATCCAATTTACGCCGGAGCGGGAGCAAACCGCATATAATCCAGTAGCGGAGTTGACTCCGCAAACAATTCATTTCAATTTCAATCCAAGTGTGTGCCAGAGACACTGTCCGTGGTCACTGCTCACTATTTCATCTGTGCAAACTGTTCCTACTATTATGATATCTTCAATTTGTCCACGGCATAATTGAAATCCAATAAATTCGATATTTTACCCTTGTTCGGAGCGACATCGGTTATCCAGATTCAATTTGCATTGATTACAGGGATCACACAATAATTTAACTATCTTCAAATTCATAGATGTTATCGAATCTTCAGAAAAATTGCCGAACTGCTGAAATTATAATTTTAGTAATGACTAGCGAGGTTGGGAGAGTAACATTTATATTTAAAAGAAAACTAGATATTTGAATACGTCAATGATTTGAGCAAAATTAAAAAAATAAACTGTGAAAATCAAATTGGATTTTGTAAAACTTATTTTACTTATGGATGGTAAAAAAATTTCGACAACATTTGATGACTTTCTTTGAACTGAAATCAAAGTTGAATTAAGCAATCAAAGTTTACCCAGCTCACCAAAGTTACAAATATATCTGAAAAATAATGTCTATCTACGTATAATCCGACTTCGGTATGATTGAAGTCTAAATTCGGTAAATATTTATTCGTTCAAAAATGTTGTCAGATTCCATCAGAACCCCTCACGATTGGTACCCACTTATAGGTACATCAGACAAATCACAAATCACTATGGAAGGATTTATGTGTTGCGCATGACCGGTACGCAATTATTAACGTTTTCAGTCAGAATTTTAGTATTTCAGTATATTTTTTTGCATTATTTTGTTTGTTTTAAATTGTGCACCGATGAAACAAAAACTGTAGGCGACCCCGACATCAGGGAAGTTTTCGTGATTCTTTGAAGATTCAAGTAGTTTGCAGAAACTATAACAAGCTTCCACTTGAACAAATCATGTGTAAATTTGAGCTTACATAATAGAAACTCTCGGCGAGTTGTTAAATGTAAACTAAAATCTTCCTGACTTCTTACAAGGAGAGAGAATGGAAAACAGGGTGCTCGACCCAGCGCCGCGGGTCGGGGGAGGCGAAGTTGCTCGTTTTATATGCAAATTTTCTACGTCCTTATGAATATGAAAATTTTCTATTAGAACGTGTCGTTGTCAGCGGTCCCTTGATGTACTGAGAATGATGCCTTCTTTTTCATAGATTTTCGCCTTTCAGCAGTTTGCAACGAAAATGCAAATTGAATAAGAAGTCACTCTGCTGTCACTTTAAAGTGCAGCGCTTGCAAGCGTGCAGAAAAGAAGCGCAGTCGTCACTGTGATGTCAAGAACTTTTGATAACATTTTATCGCAGAATGTGTGTTTTACATGATGTAAGAAGTGTTTTAAGGCTGCGCATTCTGGAGCCAATTAGAGACGTGGGTCCAAAAGCTATTGGAATAGCTTTAACTGCTCCAAGGTTATGTAAGTGGATTATCTATAGAAAATTCGACGAACGTTTAATCGGAGTATAATGATCCGCACTACAAGTTGTTAGTGAAGGGCTCACGAGTTTATGCCCTAAACGGGCGGAGCGGTGTTTGCGAAACGCGCACATGAGGCCTCGGGCGTTGCATACGGGCACGTAACTCTACTCCCTCAGGACTCAGAACTGCGACATTCACTGAATATCTTTAAAGTTAGCGGGCACACGACACGCCAGTTTCAAACTTCGAGGTAGAGAAAACGTATTAAGCCTATTGCTTTTAAAATATAGACCGTATATATCCTTTCTAGAGACTTAAACGTAAGTTCTTCGTGTTCAAACAAATTGGTGGCACTTTATACTTGAATGTTTGTTAAGTTACAAGAAATAATTCTTGTAAAACAGAGGGAATTGATAATACCTATTATGAACTCTTTGTTGAAGCAATTTTTGGACAGCAGATCCTAAACTCTGAAGATTCAAACTACGGGTGAAGTGCCTACGAATGTCTTTCGTCGATCACTTGATAAGTTCGAACATTTGTTTCCAGAGGCTTGCTTCTAATAAACAATGAATAATAGAGTATAATTAAAGGTACACGACGAGGAATAAAGTTGTTTGTCGGACAAAGCCATAATGAGTGGTCAAGGGACAAATGATAATGACTGACATTGCAAACCAAATTGCATTCGTCAAATGCACGAAGTCATCATACTAATCTAAGTATCTATAGACGCATTACTGAAGACACTTCGTCCGGTATGAGGAAAACAAATACACAATGTGATACCGTAAGTCAAGAATCTAGATTGACACAAAATAACGGGGAGCGCTAGTTGCAACAATCACAATCTTAATAACACTAAGAAAGGTATTTTTATGACAAGGAATCCTGTCATTAAACCGGACTTATAAGTGAGGTAAAAGAATTCATTTAAAGTCGAACGGAATGTTTTAAACGGTAGAGAAAAGACAGCCGTCGTCGGCAAGAAGTTAAGAAAGAAGGAATACCAAAGTTAAAGTTTGTGAATGCAAGTAAGTCGTGATCGAGAAGCGAAGTGCATAATACCAGCCACCGCCGCCTCGTGGTCCTCTCTCATTTAAATTTAATACGCAATAGAAAGCATGTAGACGAAATCGATATTGGCGAGGCTGTGTTCAGAGTTGGTACGGCGCAAACTGGTATATTTTTGGACAAGTAAAGGGCGATACTAATATTTATCTCTATTTTTAGAGAATACTTTTATGGATTGGTTTTTATTACTAAATTTTGTGGGTGTGGCAGTGGACACCGTTCGGCTAATATGATGATGATGACCTAAGCTTTTAGATTAATTTAAAATGCTAATCTAAATGTTGATTAAAACCAACAAACTCTACAAATTTGATTTTTAGATTGGATATCAATCGCAGAAAAATAGCAGATTACAGGTTCATGATTTTTTTAATGCCTAGAGGTCACGTTCATCTTCCAAAAATTAAGATGTGTATGGGACTGTTACCATTCTAGTATCATCCAGTGACAAAATATTAGTGTCAATTAGGATATTCATTAAAATGATGTTATTAAATAGGCTTACTATTGAAATTACAGTCATATTGATTATTTCATTGTTTGTATTAGTAATTGGCATGAATCAAGTAAACAAACAGATAAACACATAAACAGAGTGGCATTGTGATTGTGTTTGCTGTAGATATATACATGATTGCACTAACTGTACTATGGCATACAGCGAACGCGTAACCACAGTAGGTTACAAGATTAAAACAATAGAAAAAGTAGCACAAAAGGAAGAACGGAATATGTGAATAAGTAGCGCTTGCTCGTGACGGTAACTGTTCTAAATTTAGATAAATAATCCCCAGTTGGTGCACAGGACAGGCGGAGCAAAATGCCGAGGTGGGCACAGTTGCTGTCGCAAGCCCGAGGTCGCCCTGAGAGCAACAATTCGTGAAAACAGGCACTCTGCCAACGAATGCAGACCCAACAGGGAACATTTAAGCGCTTTATAGCACATATACTTAAAATGCTAATCCAATCGCTACAGAATTGGAAAACTGTACTGACCCCACACAGAGGCTTTGAGTAAACATTAAAAAGAGAATTTTCAAGTTCTCAAGACACGTATGAAAGAACTTTAGCAATAAAAGGAGAAAAAGGGGCTTTCCGGGCCATAGCTTTTACCGAGTTAAAGTTACTCAAAGTGGCGTACTTTGGTGGAGGCTAACTTGGTGATGGTCAATAAACTTAGCTGCCGCCGCGTCTGGCCGACTCGCGCAACAATGAAGCGGAACTTCCGCAACAGTTTATCTCATGAAAATCTTACAAAAAAAACTTTTAATTTTAATCTTCAAAAGTTGAAAGGTGCTTAGAGGACGTAGAGGATAAAGGAGCGATTAATGTTCACGTACAGTGAAGGCTCTGGGTAACAGCGAGGGTCTGTTTGCCAAGAATTCAATCGGGAAAGCGGTGCGGTGCGGAGCAGGCAGGCAATATGCACTCGTCCCGGGGGCTGACGGCGCCACCCGCTCATTAATTGAGATACGAACATATCTACTTGATACTGTAAGTGCTTTTTGATTGAAACAATACCATACATGCTAGGCTCTACCGCAGTGGTCTTTAGCGCGCATTGCTTTAACTTGGGGGCGGGACAGGTTACGATTGAGTGATCTTAAATGAAAATGTGGTTTACGAATACCATTGCATTTCAAATAAGGTAATACATGTCATAGAATTTAAAATAATGTTAAAATACAAGCTGCCTTATTACATAAATAACGTCAGTATAAAGAGAACAATGATATAAAACCGACTTATTGCTACCTTCAGTGTTTCGGAACATCAGGTTTACGACGGTTCGTAAATGTCTGCGGGTGGTGGAATAAAATTTTTGTGACTAGCTCTCGCGCAAAAATCTCCGGTGTCACAATGTAGAAACAATGTAAAATCCAATTTCCTAGGATCCCAGGTACCTGTGAGCCCAATGTCGTAACGATAGCAGCTTTACGACCATCACCTTTAAATGCTTGGAGTAGTTCGAGTAATCAATCAATATTGCGAACTAATCGAGAACAATATGCTTTGAAAGCATTTATGTCATGCTCTGTTTTACTGAATTGAGAGTCAATGGTGCGATATCATAACCACGTGTAGATAAAGTACTCCCTGTTGCAGTAATATTCATATGGTGATCGGTAAAGTCATGTTTTTCTTGTGCCTATTGATGGCTTTTAATAAAATAATTCGTTGTACATTCATGAAACAGCGATAATGATCAGAATACTTTTAGGTACATGTTGTCTAACAACACATTACAAACAGCGTTGATAAATTGAGTATAGTCTTTTATGAGAACACATAATTTTACAAGTCCAAATTAAGCTTTAATTATTGTATTACTCCGTGTCTCGAATGACAAGATCCAATATGCCGCCTGGTGAGACAATGAGACGAGACGTCCGACGGAGGGCAAAAACGTTGGCCGCGAACTGGCACTCACGCACGCCCTTCATCTCCGACGGGCACCGACAGAATTATCAAACACGACGGACTCCACGGACAACATGCAATGATTAATGCTCCATGGAACCTCAAATTTGATTTATTTAACGATGCGACGAAAACCCGTACCGTTTAAAAAGATGGACAAAAACTCCCGACGACTTTAATCCGCACAAACCATAACGAGAGCGAAGGAACCCCTTTTACTTAACACAATGAATACCAAAAGATAAAGGTGAATTAGAAATGCAAAGTCGAAGGTTTGCTCGATAAAGAAGATAATATGATAAACGAACCACGACAGATCACTGCGGGGGTTTAATGTTTTATGTAAGATCGCAACAAGTAGCGCATTACAATGTGAGATTTCCTTATCGATATAGTGTAGCGAATGACAGTCGAAGAATTAAATTAGTCGATTCAAGTTTTCCTAAACGAGCCATGTTAATCATTAATTATCGTTTTAAACAATGCAAATTTTGAGTTACATTATTGTACATTATTTGCACTGCTTTGCTTTTGCGAAACCCAAAAGCCGTTTTCAAGGGTGGCACATTAACTAAAAGCATTCGTTTTCAGTCTTTTTGCATTCATCTTCAAATACGTTGTCGAGTTTGCGTGGATTTATATCCTCCGCCTGTCTAATGTACAGCTTGGCGTCCGCAAAAAGCTCGGGAAGCATCCGTCGGAGGCGGCATCCGCTTCGATGACGGATCGCAACCAGCGCGCCGCATCCATCACTCTGACTGGACCCACCGGGCTAATGTACGGAGAACACTCATTCTCAGCTTACAAGCCACACACAAATAATGCGCAATATTAACTAACAGAACAAGCGTAAAATGAAACGGAAACTTAACTACTAAACATGAAACCACATAACATGATGTAACAGTTGCCGCAACACCGCTAAACACTTCAAGCATATTGCTGTTCCACACTACACAAGGATTAGTTACAATAACGTATGTGGGTTGAATCATTACCGCAAACTTTCACTTCACATTTCCCGCATACTTTCCTATTTACATAAATTTTCCACTTTTGAGAACTTTCTTTGATGTTTCAACAACAATTTTCACATTTGCATGTCTTTCAATTTCACCGCTACCTAGTACTTATCGTTTTATCTTTGTTTGGTGTGCTGACCTGTTTAAAAGGAAGTTGAAAACATTAAAGAGACATTGGATTGGATTCCATTCGAATGTACATAATAATAATGAATAATAGCGTTGGCGATAGTTATCGCTGTCTGTGTCTATCGAATCCCAGCCGAGTTTCTCTTTGTTGTTACGTCGTCATAAATTTAGGGAATAGCACCACATTTCATGTAAATCAGAGACAGAAAGCATTAATCATAGCTATCATTACTGGCCATATTGAAACGGTTACATAAACTGCCTTTCACGTTAACGCGGCTTTATTGAATTATAATAAATGTACAGTAAATTAGCGTACATTTTCGGGAACAAGATAATAACGTTACGTTACAGTGAGAAGCAAAACCCAAAGGTATCTTTATTGCAATCTAGGTAGTTTATATAATAGCGGGTGGCAAATTAATTCATAGCACGGCGGCGGCAGCATCGTCCCGGTATCTCCCACGATAAGTTTCGGACCGGCCCCGGGGTGCTGAACACCAACTATCGTAACGAGATCGGGATTTCTCAGAACGTAACGTTGAATGCTCGAATCGTTACCACCGACGTATGCGCTCGTACTCTTATCACGATGTTCGCTACATCATTTACGAGCTCAAATGAAAGTTTGAGGATGTATGAAGATTGAGATAGAGCAAATATGATAAAAAGGGTCCCAAAAACATGTTAACGTTTTAAAAACTTGCCGAGTTCGAACAATCGATCTTCCGACAAAACTTGGTGAGTACATTAAGGACGATGCTTAGGTGACGGTGACGGGCACGGAGCATGAATATGAAACGTAATGCGAATGTGCCCTGACCTTCACGAGGCGAATAAATGTGAACGCGAGACAACTTCGTCGATCTGTACGAGAAGAATTACACAATACGATCTGCACTTAGACAATTACTTCCAAGATTACGTATTATTAATACACACACAACGTTAATAGTAAATAGAGTAGAACCCTACAATACAATATTCCTCCTTCCAGTTAGATTAAAATGTAAGTATATCCCAATGTAATAACTTAGTCGAGTCGTACAATAAAAGTCTGCTAGGAAGGATGTTGTGTTTACTTGCCAGTCGGCCCGCACTTGTTTGCTCCCGCATATTCTTATTTACTATTCCTGAAAGCAAATAAAATCCCGAAGAAAATCGTATAGACTGTTGTCGTGGGCCTATATGAAATTTTTACTAGTTAGGTGCCTCCAATGTCTCACAATGAGTTTATTGTACGATAGCGTGCGTTTCTGCCATATTTTAATCAGGGAATAAGTTCACGGCTTTTTGGAAGCATTTTGCTGGAAATAATTTCCTTGTACAGTTCTCCTCAGCTTGAATAATGTTTCTAATGAATGGTTTGTGGTCACTTATACTTGCCCATAATAAAAATAGTACGCCTTAAGAATAAAGCAGGCAACAGCTAGAATAATTTATAAATGGGTAATAAATCCCCTGGAGATTCAAAAGAATTTATAAGTAACTTCATCAGCATTTAAATGCTTCATACAGTGATCGTGAAAGAGATTGCACCGTCTGATATGTGGTGGACATTGTGTATGAGGCGAGGTGCCGGCGGCCGGCGGTGGCGGCGCCCACACGTTGACAGGACAATTGTCGATTTATGCTTCAGGGATCCGCACTGCCCAATTTACGAGGCCCAGTCACCGCCCGGTTAGTTCTCCAAATCAATTGCGAACCTGCACGTAGCGTTTACATCAACCCCGCACTGAATTATAATAACAGTCCCCATTTGGACAGTTGCGAATACTTCCAGACGGCCGTTTACGATAATGTAACGACCAAATTAATTTAAAACTTTCTTAAATACCAAAGGATCCCCTCGAAATCGGTGGGCGGTATTAAGACTGTCCATTATAATCGGCTCTACACGCCATTAGAGAGTTACGTTTGGTGATCAATTTGGTTCAAAGTTTCCATGATATTGTGAAGTGAAGCTGGGGCGGGTGAATTCGTTCGTAAGCTCTCGATTATTTATGTGGACAGGCAGCGGGAGCCGTCGCTACTGCCGCCACCCTCCGCGTATCACTACGAAAAGAGGAGTAATCGCTTGCGGCTGGCTGGCTGAGTGAATTTTTTCATTCAGAAAATGGCCAAAGGAATTAGGCATCTCAGTTTCATATTTCAAGAAAAGGTCTGCGCGCGCCTTTCGCGTTTGGGCCATGACGAGAACACAAGGTACAGGCGAACCCTGAGTCGTTTTTTATGTTCCTCGTAAAAAGGAACATACGAAAATATTGCCGGAACAACGGAAATCGGGAATTGCCACAATAACGCAGTTTGTGAGAGGGGAAATATAAAAATGAATTAACTGCGCAGTAAGCTCTTTCAAATGCCCTTCTTGAGAGTTCAAGCCGTTTTGTGTTTTATGAATTACCTGAAACAAGAAACATTTTTATTAGTTAAATTGGTAGGTACTAAAAGATTTTCTCTTATGACTTTAATATTTTCATCATCATGACTGTTTCAAAAGTAGATGCTGTTAAACATGACTTACGAGTCATAATAGCCAGCACCCTATTATTTGAACTTGTAATTATCACTGCAATGGTTCGACTGGCTATGTGTGTAGCGAACCAATTAGGCACACAACAGTCCGCTGTTCAGTACTATTGGTACCACGTTCTAGGAATAGTTAACGTGTGAAATTCGGCGCTCTGTCACAACCAAAATATAGGGTATGTACGTATCTAGGGACATACTTTTGCAGTTAGATCCAGACTTAAAGCACATAGAGCAGCCCTTTTAAAGTAACTTTGTTCAAACACTTCATCTCATTAAGAGCAGACTCGTTTGAAGATTCCTCGACTCACGAGAAGTACGGAAACTATGTTCATAAAGAGGCCGTGAAGCACTGGAACAAATTGCAGCCAAATTTCGTACGCTTATATACATATTTATACTAATAACAACAGAGAGTTTAAAAATATGAAACAATGTAAACAGAAGCAACGTAGGTATTACAAAACCAAACATTGTTTTAGTACAACGACCCCAGGTACGTTGATCCTTATGAGTATTAAATTAAGCATACGTGTGAAATAAGAGTGTTTGGATGATTTGCTCGTAAAGTTAGTGCTTCGTGGCAGAACCGTTGAGGACTAGAAGTTTCCGTAGCGGGCTAAAGAGCTTCCCGGAGGACAAACGAGCCAGATAAGGCACCGTACTCTCTAAGTATCGCTCGCGTTTTACATTCATGAAGATATCGGATTTGAATTTTAGAATATCATTTCTCTAACGTTAGAGGCAGTTTATACATGATGGGTTGAAAGGAGAGTAATGGAAGATTTACTGACACAAAAAAATAGAACACGGTTACTTTTGGCAGCAGTGTTCATTCGTAACGATTTGATTGATTGTTATGATAAACATTGTTTAATTTTATTTCATTTTCAAATCTTCAAGACACGTTGATTTTTCAAGGTTCTAATAGGTACGTCTAGCTAACCCAATCGTGTCTCACACCACTAGGTTTGGGTTAATTTAAGGGAACCTTTGTTGCCTGAGCGAGTTCATGAACTTTCTAGTTCTTTGAACCTAGATAGGTACAAGTTAATTTTCGGGTTAGCATGGTGAGGTCGTTATACGTAGTATAGGTACTCACAAATTTTACATAAATAAATTACCAATTTTTACGGTACTGTAGACTCTGGTTGATTTAGCCATGTCCAACCTTATTTTAACAGCTTATAGCTCCTATGAGAAAAACAATGTTCGAACATAAAGGAACAAGGATTGGATAGTAAGCCACGATGGCTAGCCGTTTTTATACGAGTTCCAATAATTGTCTTTATATAAAATTCTTATATTAATATCAATATCAGCATTTTATTTAAGAATCTAGAAAATAGTAAGTTTCCCAAGGAGTTGAAAACTCTTACAGCACATAGTAACACGGTTAGTCGATTAAAGTAGAAGATCGCAAATAAATCAAGCGAAATCAAGCAAAAATTAATCTAGATGATTTAACACGCTATCTTACAATACAAAGATTATGATAAGGGTAACTCCGACACAAAACAGCGTGTTACAAGTAGCTCCCATTGTGGGTCAGCCGCATTGAACGCTATCACCTATCAGTAACAAGATTACAAAATCACTCACTGCTTTATCACCAACTAGTAGATTGTACGATTACCTTCATATAATCGTATGGACACAGCAAATAAACCTTTTTATCGGATAGCAATAAAACATAGTTAATCCCCAATATAAAATCAATGTCAATAGTCAATACTTCAGATATTGCCGATATTTAGAAAAATGTGGACTTCATTTGAGATCTTAATATTTATTCAAATACTGCAGATGATATTGACATTACGACTTATGGATTTTCCAAATATTTATACGGTATAAGGACCTTATTATGAAAAATCAATAATTATTATCTAAGCACTTCAGAATGATTGCTCTCACAGTATGTGAAATAGCACAATGCCATGTCCTTACGTAAGGAATAATTAACATCTACATACCGAGACTGAAGTACATAACCTTCCATCGTTCATACACTCATACTAAACATACAGTAGCATCCGAAAGACAAAACACGACGGATGGAAAGATCGGAGTTTCTTCTTACAAACAAAACACCGATAAGTTCTCTGCTTGAATAGAGAGCAACTAACAACAAAGCTGCATTCACGAAAAAAGGCTCTAAATGTAATGGAAAGGAATCCGATGAGCACTGACGTCTGTGTATTTGTAAAAGAACAAATACATAAGTGTAACTTGAGTTACATCTTCATCCAGGTCGACCAAAATTCTCAGTAGCATCTCGGAGTTTGGATTTGTGCCCGGTTAATGGCAATAGGCTCACCACTTAGGTATTACATGGGTCCTAAAACATACCGGCGAGCTGTGGGTGTACATTGGTACACCTCTGCCCAACCCTCCGGGGAATACCTACAGGCGTAGTGGTATGTATGTTCATAAATGTAACTTGAGTTTTACCAAAAGGTAGGCCTGAGTTCGAGAGCCATTAGATATAGTTGATTAAACCTAAATACCGTTTTCAATTATGTAAAGTACAACCAGACTAATAAGCTAAATACATAATACGTGGTATGCCATTAAGAAAATGAGGTGTCATGTTCAGTAGAAAGCCATGTACAATAGTAATGAAGTCTAATGATTTCATAAGCAGTATAATCAGGCGGGTGGTCGTGTCAGGCGAGTGATTGAGACTCGTTACCCCCCCTTACCCTCTATTATCGCACATTAGCCGAACATCAAGCGGGAACAACAACCGTATTAGGGAGGAAACATAAGTATTAAGATTATGTTAAGACACATTTGCCTGCAGTATCCAAGATGGCGTTAATTGTGTTGTTAAAAACGCATTATTTTGAGATATAGCTTGTTTTTTGTTTTTTTGCGAATATTCATCAATTTACCAATCATCACCAAAATTCTTGTTTTGGAAAACCAAGTCCACTTCCTCTACTCTCATAGTCAGATGCGACTGCAATCCGACACAACCGGGTAGAGATTAGGCGCAGGACTAATCCTGCGCCTAATCTCTACCCGGTTGTGTCGGTGGTTTGACACTCCCATCCCTCGCAAAATACGTAAAGCCTAATTTTCAGATTATGTTTAAAATTTTTGACTAGCGAACTATCCGGTTTATTTCACCCGCGTCAAGTTATTCTTTTGGTTACTGCTCTGCTCCAGTGACTCGTAGCGTATTTATAGCCTTCCTCGATAAATGGACTATACACACAAAGATTTTTTCAATTAGAACCAGAAGTCCCTGAGATTAGCGCGTTCAACCAAACAAACAAACTCTTCACCTTCATAATATTAGTATACATAGATAAACTGAATTCTTACTGTCTCGATTACACATGCCTGTCTTTTGTTTCAAATTCTAGTAAACGAAATATTAGCATGCTTGTTTTACGCAAACAATAACAAAATTGCTCAACTCATCGCTTCATCAGAAAAGAAAGCAGCATTCAAATTTCAACGCCTACTATTTAACAGAACGTAAGCTGAATATACGCGTTTGGATTTATTATGTAACGTATACTATTCCCAAAGGGCCAACTAAGAAAGTAAGAAAAACGAAGTGTCCGGTTTCTTTTCACAGTCCATTAGTCCACGCTCTTTCTTCACGAACATCAATGAACGTTGTCGTAACCGTTGCAGAAAAACTGTAATGGGACATAAAATGTTCAAATCTTATACCCGGGTATTTTTGTGTCTCTCACAATGTACTTGGTCGATAACTTTTGAGATCAACTACAGAGAACGGAGGAGGAATGTTTATTGAATGAGTCAAATCATGTATAGGTATGGTACATATACGTCCGGGCATTATGGAAAACATGTTTAGCAAGTTTGTTCAAATTATATTTGCATAACACATACTAAAGGTCAGCCACCACTGATGTTTATGTACAGAATTTAATCAATCAATTCAGTACTTTTGTCTGAAATAATCATGAATGTAGATAAAAGCTAATCTGGTTAACAGGATAAGGTTTTTACGCGTTCGTACAATCATGTTGCAGTTCATTGACACGAATAAAGGACGACCAAGCCAATGTACAAAGGAGGGTTCAAGTTGTTGTGGCCAAGAACGGAAGATACTCATTACGATATATCCTACCGGCCACTGCTAAGTAACCACTTTAGATATTGGATCTGTGACCGTTGAATTAAATAAACAATAGGACCAAGAGCTGCACTGTAAGGAGAGCAGCTTCTAAAGAAAAATAAAATACAAATAAAACAATTTAATAAGAAATGTTACTCTCGTCAGGAATCCCGACTGAGGATAAAACATTTTTGTCACAATGTCGTCTGTCCATTTGGTTAAGCATTTCGGTAGCGTTCATTTAGTAATGTGCCCGCCTACATGTTAGACTTTTTATCCGTCGATTTCCAACCCACGTTCATAATCGGCAACATACAAAAAGTACAATCGAGCTACAGTGAATGCGACGTGCCTCCGCCGTTATGTAAACGTACATCATACTCAACAGACAGCACACAAAAACAGCAGCTCGCGGAGCCTTACAATGACAATACTGTGGCTGTGAGTAACAATGTGTGTCGAAAAGAGAGCTGTGTCACTCACTTGGCATCTAATTAACATTTTTATGAGGCAATATCGAGTTCGTAGTATTGCGTAGTGTGATGAGGTCTCGTCGGCAACTGTTTGGGCGGACATTAAACGCAATAAAAGTTCTCCGGAACGTCCTGTGTGCTAATTGCGGCTCGCATTAGGCCGGACCGGCGCCTTTCATACGATTAGTTGCAACTAATTTAAACGGTCGCAAGATTTAAGCCGGAAACACTATGACATCATTAGTACCTATGTATAATTTATTTACAACGAAGATGATACGATAACCTTAATGTCTGCGAAAGTCTTTAAACGAATTTTATTGTTTGAACTAAGTGCTATATTTTGGTACGTGTTTATGTATTCACAGTTTAACTTGAAACATTAAAGTGCGTCATATTTTTACTCACGCTTGTAGAATACAATTTGTAGTTTCCAGTTTTTTGTTGAATTTGTATCGAGCACACTAAATACATAAAACTGGCATAGCGGTTCAATCAAATTAATGGCTTAGTCCAAAGATAGCCGATACAGGTACACCTAACGGTAGCGCTTTGTGATTATTAAGTAAATAACGCTATATATTCCTTTCACAACTTTGAAAAGCTAAACAAAAATAGATTATTGTGTCAATGAGACATCAGAAAAAAACAAGATTTTATTTCATGCATTGATTTTTTAATTATAAATATAAATGTGGATGGATGGATGGAGAAAAAGAGGGAGGCCAAAGAAAAAGATGGATGGATTGTGTGAAGAATGATATAAAGAGAAGGGAGTGAGTGATACCATGACGGTTGACAGAACGGAATGGAAGAAGAAAACGTGTTGTGCCGACCCCAAGTAACATGAGATAAGGGCAGGTAGATGATGATGATGATGATTATTTTTCAATTAAGGTTGGAAAGTAGAAAAATGACAGTTCCCTGATTTATCGAAACAAAACAAGACAAATATTGTCAAGCGCCTTTATGCTGTTGTAATTGATTGATTCAGTTAACCAATGACAGCCACTTACGCGCGATTGACAATTTGTCACATTAATTTTTCTAGTTTTTGAGTACAAAAACGGTAATTTAAAAAACTAAAAAACCCGACTGCTATTCTTTAAAAATCCCTAAAACAAGATAAATTGTAGCAGTCGGGACCCATTCTAGAAATGGAGGATTAGTGAATTGAGAGCACATACCTATATTACATTGCAGATGGTCCCGAATGGGTCCCGACTGCTACAATTTATCTTGTTTTAGGGATTTTTAAAGAATAGCAGTCGGGTTTTTTAGTTTTTTAAATTACCGTTTTTTATTTTTCATTTTTTTAGTGTTTTAAAAAAGAAATTAATATACCCAGTATCACTCTTACAGTAAATACAAATCTACTGACACCTGTCAAGCTAAAATCCATCGAGCCGTTCAGCCTGCAGAGCGAGCCAAACATTTGAATTTGGCGCCAAAAATCCGCCATTTTGTTTTTTTTATTTTTATATACCCAGTGTCACTCTCACAGTAAATACGAATCTAACGACACCTCTCAAGCTAAAATCCATCGAGCCGTTCAGCCTGCAGAGCGTGCCAAACAATTATACATACATACATACATACATACATACATACATACATACATATATACATACATACATACATACAAACATACCCTCGAAAAACATAACCCTCCTTCTGTCGCAGTCGGGTAAAAAGTGAATGTAATGGCGGTATAGCAATTGTTTTGTTAAATGAACACAAATAAGTACGCTTGCAATTTCCTGGAAGGAAAAACGCGATAATATCTGCTAACTACCATGAAGCAAATAATAGCTATTCTAATAAAAGCCCACGACAGTACAAATCCCGGAATCAACTGCAACGTTTGACAGTAACATTTATTAAGATAACAAAGATACCGTTACCATGACAACACATTTTATCTATATACTTATAATTTTATAAAGAGGTAACATTTTTTGTTTGTTTGTTTCTAACGAATTTGCTCCGAAACTACTGGCCTGATTTCAACAATTTTTTCACAATAGACAGCTACATTATTCCTGAGTAACATAGGCTATAAAACTTCGCGCTACTACCTATGGGTGCGGAGCATTAACCAAAGACGTAACCTGCGCGTGAAATAAGACGAAGTCGCGGGCATTTCACTAGTGTTTTAATAAACCTATACTAAGCTGTCAGATAAACAGAATATTACCATGGTTCCTTTCCACAAATATTAAAACGGGACACTTTTATGTTATCGTTGCGATTGGTCCGGTTCGTAATATTTCATTTTTTATTGCAAGAGAAGGTTTTTGGCTGCAGTCGACCTTAGCAGTAAAGGCCTCTCCACATAGGTGCGATATTATCACATTTGGGACATTTCGTTCGGAGAACAATTTCTATGATATCTCGCGGGTCCGTTCACACATAGGCGACGTACGCAACCTACGGTATTATCTTCCCTGTGATAACATCAGTGTGGAGCCTAAATAGTTATTATTATTTGCTTTATTCGAGTCATCGATCGCCGGGGAATTTCACTTTATCTTGTTATTTGCAGAAAAAGTGGAAAGGTATTTGTTAGTTGCTGTTAATTGATATTTGTTTTTTAATCAGCCTAACTGCGTAACCAAAAGGAAAATACATTTGCCGTCAGCTCGAAAACAATACTAAATAACACGCAATGGACATAATTGAATTGTTATCGTTATAATATAATAAAACGAATTGTCATTCCGAATAAGTAACGTTATTAGTGTGCCGGTCTACCGTTATGTGAAATAAGAAGCAGCATCTACACATAATACAAACTGGAATCTGCTCTGGAAAAGACATTAATTATTACACTTTGTTCAAGATTTACCTAAACGTTGAAGCCACGTCAAAGGACGATGACAAAATTTGTATGGGACCCGTCCCCCCCCTCCAACAGATGTTTTGTATGTGTCAGGGGGTGCTTAAGGATCTATTAAAAGACCAGCAATCAGTTTTAACTCCAAAATCCATGGGGTTTAGAAAAAAAACTAAAAAAAATTTTTTTTTTTTTTTACTTCTAATTCCTTACACATATGTTATAAGAACTAAAATAACAATATTTAAGGCTATTATGAAGTGTATACAGTTACACCGAACGCCGTGCGGAGCCAAAGATTGTGAATCAAATTATTGTGTTACCTACATATTTTACAAATATGGAAAATAGGTATTTTAATTGTCATTAATTATTATTCTATTCAGCAATTAAAAATCGAATGTACTGCCCAAGCCCCATGTACCACGTAAAACGAAATAATACGTATACAAGGTGGCCCCCATGTATGTTATACGATTTTTTTTGTGGTTTAGGAATTAGACGATTTTTTATTTTGTTTTTAGATATTCTTACCTGACCATCAGAACTTGATGGTTCCTAGTCTTCTTGAGTAACATTTTTTTTAATAATGAATCCTGAGATCTACCTACGGTCGATAAAATCTGACTGTCTTTTCATCTCCTAAAGCGACTAAAACTAAGTTCAAAGGGTTATTTTTTAAATTCGTTCCAGATTTTCTATCACTCAAACAAAAAAACAAAAGACGGGTGGGAAGTACCTCAAAGTAGATTTACAACTTTAACGGACCCTCAGCTTTCCAAAACAATACAAATAACCGGTTAATAACCAATTTTACTGGTCAGTATTCGGTGTAATTGAAACTTGAACATGGTAAGGCGAAAATATCAATACTTAAAAAGTCTTATTGGGTTTTTCTATGAAATTCTCAGTAGCAGCTCGGAGTTTGGATTTGTGCCCGGTTAATGGCAATAGGCTCGCCCCCTATTATGTGGGATTATGTGCTCCTATTATATGGCATATTATAAAACATACCAACGAAGTGTGGGTGTACATTGGTACACCTCTGCCTAACCCTTTGGGGAATACCGGCGTGATAGTATGTATGTATGTGTGTATCAATATTTTAGTGTTCAAGTGAACACATGCCATGACGCCTGTATTCCCCGAAAGGTTAGGCTGAGCACGTGTACCAATGTACACTCACAGTCCGCCGGTATGTTTTAGGTCCCATGTAATAGGGGGCGAGCCTATTGCCATCAACCGGGCACATGTCCTAGCTCCGAGTTGCTAATGAGAATTTCATAGAAAAGCCCAATAACACTTTGCCACTCGACCTGGAAATCGAACCCAAGACACCTAGCGTAGCAGTTGCGCTTAGGACCACTAGGTTAACGAGGCAGTTGCTCAAGTGAATGCTGATAACAATGACTTTCAACGGATTTTCATCAAGTTTTTAATGCAATATGAGCTCTATATAACTGTTTTTATAATAACGTTAGTATTTAGTAGTAGTATCTACTTTAAAAAGTTAACCTAACTTTTTAAACTATTCAGAATCACCATAATGCAAAAATTAAACATGACAAAGCGCTCGAAACTTGATGTGAGATCGTTATTATTAATTTTCATTAGCTTTTACTTGAACACAAAAATATTGATATTTTCGCCTTATCATGTTGAATTTTCAATTGCACCGAATTTGACCGGTTTGAAAAAAAGACCGCTCAACTCTTATCGGGGTTGACCTCGATTCCCCATTTCCAGGACCGAGTGCCTAAGGAGTTTTGAGGAGTGCAGGGGAAGGAATCAGGGTTGTGGGTTGTGGGCTTTGAGGGACCCCCGCGTTTATGGGGTGCGCCCTCGATACGATAGCGGAAGGTGCATGTGATGAATGGTGTATGTGATCTTGCGATCGTTACACCACTTGGCCACTTCGCCTTGTCTTTGCCTTCTCTTGTATGGAAGCTGAAGCGGGGGGAGTAGTCAGGGGCTCGAGGGAAGGCTGGTCGCTGGGAGAGCGAGTGCGGGGGGCCGCGGAGGTGGTGGTGGTCGCGGCTTTTTTGGCCTTGGAGGCCTGTAGGAGGGTTGTAGGAGGGTCTTCGCTTCTTCCTTCTACTTACGACGACTTAGAGCGGGCGGGGTTGCTGATATAAGTTGCAAATGCGCTGCTTTAGGCATCACCTGCAGCCGATCGTTATTATATTTTGCTGATTCTTAACAGATGTTGGGGAGGACTGTATGTGTTCAATGACGATACTGGTACTTAGTTGACTGCTTTATTGCAAAAAAACAATAATTCTCCAGACCGATTCCGGCCACGGCGGCTAATCTTAATGCAGACTAGCCTCGTACGCAGGAGATATTATAGTGCACAAGTGTGTGCGCAAACACAGGTGCACTCCCTCTTTCCTAACTCTCATAGCCCGATGGGACGGCAATCCGACACGACCGGAGAGAGATCAGGCGCAGGACCAACGGCTTTACGTGCTTTCCGAGGCACGGGGGTGTCACACCGCCAACTTCCAAACTCTGGGCTGCTAATGAGAAATTCCCAATGGAAAAACCCAATAACACTTTTTGCCCGACCCGGGAATCGAACCCGGGACCCCTTGCTCAGCAGTCGCGCTTGCGACCACTGCTTTATTGCTAAACAGTATACAAAAGGTATACATAACAAAGACATTATTTTAATTATGTACGTCTTCTCCAGACCGATTACGATCACGGCAGTTAATCATAATGCAGATACAGAGTAGGATTAACATCCTACTCTCCTGCGTACTTGGCTAATCTTGGCACTATAATTAGTGTACAAGTGACTGCGTAAATACAGGTGCACTCCCTCTTCCCAAATTCTTATAGTCCAATGGGACGGGCATCCGATATAACAGGGAAGAGATCAGGCGCAGGACCAACGGCTTTACGTGCTTTACGAGGCACGGGGGTGACACACCACCATCTTCTAAACTCCGGACTTTCACTGAAAAAATCCTAATGGAAAAACCCAATAAAACTTTTTGCCTGACCTGGGAATCGAACCCAAGACCCCACGCGCAACAGACGTGCTTGCCACCACAGGACTAACGGGGCAAATATGGTTACTATAATAAAACTTTAAAACAAACTGTTATTTTGTACCACAAAATAATCCTTTTAAAACTTGATTTTCTGCTTATCTCCCATACTTTAGAAAAATGTCGTCATAGTAAAAAATGATCAACTTTTTATCAGCTTTCGATTGAGATACATTTCAATTCTGTTGGTCGAAGTAAGGTTGGGGGGACGTTTTCAAGCATCGTCCTTTACTTTGAATTTTTTAGTTCTATGCCCACAACGTTTCACATAAATGGAGAAATGCGGTTTCATCATCTTCCTGCCTTTATTCCATTTATTTAGGATCGGTGGAGGATGTTTTAGACTGCTATGCATCTCAACCAGCTCTATATCTACCGTCTCTCAGTGTTCCATCGTTTTTTTGGGTCTACATCACTCACCCTATTCACATTTGTCCTCTAAACTTTCCACACTGACCTTTCCTTCAGAGGCAACTTTAAACCCTGTAATTGAGACATCGTGGACACAGTTTGGAGTTTGAGTGACCCTAAACACACAGTACAGGAACACAGGACCCTAAATCAGAAAAGAGAGTTTCGCACTTGACCGAGTTTTTTTATCACATCCCTGGACGCGATACTGAGGGCCGGCTAATTGCCCCGGTTTGCTCTCGACAAGCCTAACTCCGTCGTCAACAAGGTTTTGTTTGTTTTGTCGCTAACTTATCGACGCTTTGCCGACGCCGACGCCCGCCGCTTGAATTATCATCCGAATTAAAACAATGTTTACATCCAATTGCCGGATTATTTTGTAAAGAATTATTGCTGGCTTTAATTTATGTTGTAAAACATATCTCGTTGGTATCAGATTCTTTGTGACGACTGAAATTAAATGTTACAGGATCTTTATCGTAGCCTGAAACATAGACTAGAAATGTAAAATAGAACCTAGTTTAAAAACTGTCAACGTTTGTATAAAATGTAACGAGGTGCGACATACGCTGAGTCAGTGCCCAATAATACACTATTTAGACCCCGGAAGTACGGTAGATGGGTCAAAATGATGCTATAACGACGCAATTTGTAGTAATTTATGCAGAATTTGCATCACCCCGAGCAATTTCTATAGACATTACGAGCGTACAATGTACCAACCCAAATATTTGAGTCACCGTGGAAACGGAATATTTTTAAAACGCATTCCTCTGCGATACGGAAGAAGTATATTTGCGAGAAAGTGTCGCTAGTTTAGTGTGCAGTGAACGGTGATGTCTTACTGTTTTTGTGTGAAATGTGTGCCGTGGGGTCACCGGCGATGTCTCGCGGCGGCCGATTCGGTGTGCCGTTACGTTCCGTACTTAACACGGCACTCTGGCGCCGATACTAGTGAACTGGGTCTGCACGGTATATGCGGAATGTGCTTTTTAGATCAGCACAACCGGCGTGTCATTCTGTGCTCTACTCATGTGCGTGCTACATTGCTATTTATACCATTTTGTGTGTTAGGCAATGCAATCGCGAGTACTTACACTGTACATTTTATGGCACTACATCATTACATTTTATATAAAACGCTTTATCGCTGAATTTCTTATCTAACTGAGAGTAGGTACTATTCGTATTCAGAACTTAACCCAATACTTAGGTCTATAACATTGCTTGAACTTAAGACAGGCTTAAACGTTAATCACTACTTAACTTTGTAACGTTTAGAATAGGGTACCTATGTCTAGTTATTTTAGCAGCACGTAGGTACTAGTAAGTTGTTTGTAGCATTCTAATGCTGTAATTATGAGGCCTGACTTTCCCTTTGGTAGTGTCGTGAGCGTATAATTTGGGTTGATACTACTTGTTGCTATACATAATAATATTAGGCTCATTTTTACTTCCTTTATTGTCCCTTTCTAATGCTCAACACGATGTTGCCATAAAATCAAGAATCCTCCATAAAAAAAAATGTGATCACTAACAAGGCTTTGAAACCATGTTAACATTAATAAAATATAATTATCTTTAAATTCAATTACAATGTGGCGTGGTACCTACCTACACAATACCTACGTTATCGATGAACAAAGCACTAAAATGAATAGAAATAATAGAACAACTACTATTTACTTCACGGCTGTTCAAATATTTTTAGAATCACAACTAGAATGCTAACTGAAATAAAACTGATTGAAGTTGGTAGGTACGTATAATCATGAAAATAAACTTAGCTTCGAGTGATGCAATCAAAGCGATAACCGAATAAGGACTGGGAATTTTTGTGGCCTTAACTGAGCGTTGATGGCAGAGATAATATTTGCGGAACCAGAAACCTGGCACGACTCAAAACCGGCTGTTTCTCTACTTAGCGATCGATCGTGTGAAAAAATATCCACTGAAGCTCGTGTTCACCAGCATCCAATCAATCGATTGCATGTTTAAACAATAATATTTATTCCCTTAGAAAATTTCACATGAACAACAGTTTTAATATGTAATCGGCTGATTAAATGTTGGCGAACACGGGCCTAAGCTTCTTTAAACAAGACAAGCCAAACTTCTTCTCTTTATTTACATAATTTAGAATATCATTGAATAATTCAATAAGAAGGAATTATTGTATTTATCTACAATTCAAGTGAAGCAAAACAGTGTTTCAATGAACACCGTATTTGCATTCTGTAAAAGTAATTCAAGACAGATGAGTAGAGCGAGCAACTCATGAATGCGAGTATAAACAAATAATTAATGAATAATGATTTCACTTGTTGTAATGCATGCGCGCGCGCATGGTGCCTTGAGGCACGTTGCGGAGCCGCCGGCGCCTGCGGTCATCGACCAATACGAAATAGTGCCAAACGGGCCACCATGAAAGTTTGCGAGAAAGCCTAGAACTCGACCCGCACGTACTTGGCTATTGTTCTTTGATGAGTAATTAATTTGATGTAATACTATCCGTTTTCTACAGCGAGTCTGAAATATAATCTGTCCATGGTATGTCTAAGTACTGTTGAACAAGCTGATCGCTGTATAGGTAGAGAGTAGATAGTGAGAGTGTTTAGTAATCAATTCTTTTACTTCACTGTTATAAGACTCTACGCTGTAAATGTAAATCGTTATTAATAAAAAATAACACAATAAAAAATACTAAGCAGTGTAGTACTTTTTATTAAATACCAAATAGCTTTTTGGACTGTACATAGTAAAACATAAGTGGATACAACACTTATCAACAACATATTATTATTACATGTAGGTACCCAAGTGTCACGTGATACACGATGCCTCAATCTAAACTCCAACGCAATCATAATGCGTCGGATTTGCAGATTGTAATACCTAGCGCACAAGTATTAAGAAATTACTAGGTTGTACCGTTGCGTAAGATTGTGCAAACTCTTCACGGAGCTTCGGATTTTCTTTTGTTATTCATGGGGCCATAGATTTCTTGCAGCTGACGTTTTCACACGGCTGTATTTTTTGGAAGGAGAGCTATGAAAAATGATAAAAGGACAGCTTTGTGTTTTAGCAAGGGTTTGATAAATACGAAACTTGTAGTATTTAGTAGCAGCTGCAGTTTTTTGCAAATGAAAGAGAATATTGAACACTTTTGAGCCTGTTTCAAGAAAAGTACTGTGGCTATATGCTGAGTGATTTTAGAATGAAGAATTTATTCATTTTTCATTGCCCGACCAGAATTTGATTTTCATCTTAAAGTTTTCAGAATAATCCTGAACGGGGTCGTAAAATCGTTCTTAGCAGAAACTAAGATATTTCACATATTTCAACACGAAATCATATTTACATTAACTTATGAACATCATCGTTTGTGATTTATGTTCATTATTTGTATCGCTGAGTCAAACCCTTTTATTTCTCTTATCAAGTAATCAAATAGTTTCAGAGCATTGGAGCGATAAAAATGTAAATAATACATTACAAAAGTACTAGTTTGATACTACGCTTTGATTCTGCTAGTATCATAGATCACGAGAAATCACGCGTTTTCTATTTATTATTGCAAATAGGTAAGCGATAAGATAAACAAATTGGTGTAATCGTTCAACAAATAGTATCGTCAATCGTTCAATAATCGAATAGTAATCGATTATCATTCGTGCATCATAAAAGTCTGCTGCAAGAATATTTTGAACTTGATTTTCATTTAGGAAGTTCGTTTCTGCAGATGTTGTAGAATTCAGTTAAACATACATTGTCTTAGTATGCGTGTTTGTAAAACTACAGATAAGCCACTCTTCGAAAGCCTTCAACAGTGGCAACAGACCAGGATTATAAACGGCAGTTGGATAATTGCCGATCTCATTATGCATAGCATGAATGATTCAGGTATATAGACAGCGATCAGAATGCTTCGGCAAAATTATTATGTGCTGCTCAGTTTCTTTAATACGACATGCATAGACTCCCTTTAGGCTCGTTGTCGCAAACGCGACTATTGAGAATGGGTTCCTCGATTCGATTTCTAGGTAGGAAAATATGTTATTAGATTTCTCCAATAGGAATGCCGTTAGTCCTGTGTCGGTCGTGTCGGTTTCCCGTCGTATCGGACTATGGGAATAAGGGAAGAAGGAGTGCACCTGTGAATGCACTTGTGCACTATAATAGCTCTAGCGTACTTGGCTGGTCTCCACTAAGATTCGCAGCCGTGACCGCAAATTCAGTCGGGAGAGAAAATATATTATTTCAATCTGACTCCATCTTGGAGTCTAACTGATTTGATTTCCGTAATAGCTAAGAATCTCTTAGCTATTACAGAAATGATGTTTATTTATTAACGACTATCCAATCTAGTCTGTATTGACTAAAAAGTCCTTCGTCTTTCTTGTGTATAGACAAAGTGAAGTTGACGTGATCTATCATTCCATCAGATACCTTCAAAGGACTGGCAATTGACCTCAAGCACACTTCACATAATTCACCGAATCGAATTTCTAAGAATAGCCCTAATTTTCGCTTCTAATGCGATAGTTAGGGAGTCAAGTCGTGTCACCTAGACTTCATTTAAACTCAGTGGGTGTCATACGGCACACATGTTCCACCCAATCTCACTTAACTTAGCAGTAGGTACTGTAGCTTAATGTTTTAAAAATACGTTCATTTTCGCAGCTGCTCGACCAGATTATGACAAATCGCGACATCTGAGACCGGTTGCCAAAACTAAAACCGAATGACCTCACCCGAACATTGACGCTAGGTGTCTCAAAGATAAGAATTTTAGATTCCAGAAACATCTTGATCTGGAAAACGCGAATTAGCCAAGTGGGGAAAGGGAAACCAAGACATAGCGACACGTGGAATCAATAAACACTTGCCACGGTGACTCGCACACACGAATCAACTTTCAAACCATTTGGTTTAACATCGTTATGGTCCGCGGCATTTGATTAAACATGTTCGAACGCTGCCGACTATGTGATTAGGCACGGCAAATTATCATACGACCCTGAGCTCTGTGTTACAGCATTAAATACTATTTTATAAGATCGCTCATTACTATTTTTCTGCAACAAGCACACTAATTACGGCCTTGTGCGAGAACTATTGTTTACGGAAAAATATTTCGTTTTGTAACTGTTGGAATAGTCATGAATTCATGAATCATAATCCAAACTAAAATTTTAAAGATGTTTGAACGCAATCATTTCACGAATTAATAGTCCGATTTGAAAAAATCTTTTTGCTTTATAGAGCCCGTTTATCGAGCAAGCTTTTTAAGCTATAAACATCACGCTACAACATACAGAAGAGGAATAGTAATAAAAAATAACTAACGCGGGTGAAACTGTGGGGTATTGTACGTAATATTACACGCGTAAGGCTGCGGCTGAAGAACCTACAATTACGAAACAGGCACAATGACAAAAAGTATGGACTATGGCAGCACGGGAAGCCAGGCCTTGGTTTTTAAGCTGAGATTACCCACCTGTAATCCTTTAATACCGACTTAGACAAATAAAGTACTAGGAAATAGAGAAACTGCCTCGTTAGCATAGTGGTCATAAGCGCGACTGCTACGCTAGAGGTCTTGGGTTCGATTTCCAGGCCGAGCAGTGTTATTTGGTTTTTCTATGAAATCTCAGTAGCTCGGAGTTAGGATTTGTGCCCGGTTAATGGCAATAGGGTCGGCCCCTATTCAGAAGCGTAGCGTGGCTTGGCGGGGCCCC
Source organism: Caradrina clavipalpis (assembly GCA_932526535.1). Classification (NCBI taxonomy): domain Eukaryota; kingdom Metazoa; phylum Arthropoda; class Insecta; order Lepidoptera; family Noctuidae; genus Caradrina; species Caradrina clavipalpis. The sequence goes on from OW052096.1 coordinate 4,504,015, forward strand.
GTATAAACATTGGTTTGGGGGCCCTTAGGAAGGTAAAGATTTCTCACAATAAAAAAAAATTGCATAAAATTAAAAGAAATATTTTTTATATCATAATTATATACTCGTATCTGTCACTTTTTCCAAAAAAAACAACAAATTAAATAGGTATATCTACACCCTCCTTACCTTTTTTTCGGCAAACTGATTTATTCAATTATTTATAACTGATGATGACTTTAGTTTTCTAAAGTTACTGCCTCTATGGATAATAACCGCGATAACCGATGTAGGGTGTTGCCAACTTTTGAACGCACGCTTTGCGCGGGCAAAAAATAATTGCTTGTTTTGACTTTTGTCATTTGTGAAATAACAAAAAATTTGGGAAGTTTTTATTAATTTTTGCTTACGCACATTGGGGGCCCCCGTAACCCTGGGGCCCCGTATAATTGATACGGCAGATACGGCGGTAGCTACGCCCCTGCCCCTATTACATGGGACTTAAATATACCGGCAGACTGTGGGTGTAAATTGGCACACCTCTGCTTAACCCTTCGGGGATTAAATGCCCGATGGTATGTATTTATGAAATAGAGAATATGATGATCGTAAAAAGGTTTAAGGCAGGAACATGTGTTCCGTAGTACACGCGATTTATCCGCCAGCCGTGTTATCAATCACGGACAATTGTCGTGGCAGATTGTTGGCGTCCTGTTAACTAAAATAATTAATAAGGAGATGACGTCATTCAATCGTTGTATACTATCTGACGTGGAACTGTATTCTGCGTGCCATAATCCGAGAATGTAATGGATCAAGTTTATTATTTTATAGTCTGTGGCGCCAAAGGGAGTGAAACTTGTTTATTACCTACCATTAGATTTGCATAACTCTATGGATTACACCAGACTTTCTTCACTCTCAGTGTTTTGTATTTATTTTATTGTACTTATAATTCTTAATGCTGTGTATATGATGTATGTTTGTTTATATAGATGTTATGTGTAGACTGTCTGCCCATTGTCTTTTTAAATACTCTTTCTACTCTATTTGGCTGCCTGTTAGAAATAGTCGTAAGTTTTTTTTTAAAACAACTTTGCCCCGTCTATGATTTTCTTCTGTATCGTGGGTGCGTTTACACACATATAAACTCCCATACACAAACAGCCAGACCAAGAACAACTATCTGTAGGCCATACAAATATTTGTTCCGTGCGGATATCGAACCTGCGACACGCAGCGCTGCAGCCAATCGAGCAGGCACTGCGCCAACCGTGCCGCGTTTGTTTTATATAGTTCAATCAAATGGTTTGATGTTAGATGTTTACTGTCTGCCCATTGTCTTATTAAATACCTACTCTCTCTACAATATTTGGTTGCTTGGGAGAAAATGCTGTCAGTTTTAATGTCACCTCTTGTACACTATCTATGGTAACTCCAAAGTATATTTTTCTTATGGTGTATAATACATAATTAGGTAATTATTTTGATTTATCTGTTTACCTAACTTGTAAACATTAGAACCCAGAAGTTTAGTAAGCGTATGAAAGCCAAAGTCAACTCACAGAAGCCCGTAAGATAACTTTTAGGTATTGTAATAATATTCCCTATTTATGAGTATTACTACCATTTATTTATTTATTTAAGAGTATGTAAGCATCGTAGCAGGTGTCGTTCTGTGGTTTCTGCTTACGCCTATGGGAAAAGACATGAGTTTATGTATGTATGTGTGTATACTCTATTTATTACACTTTCTTACTTGTAGAGCTTCATTGGAGTCAAGGCAAACAGTTAACTGGGGTAGTCAATAAGTCTCTACGGGTCAAGGCGTGAGCATTGAGATACCTAAAAATATTCTATAGGTATTTATTTATTACATAAACTCAAGCCTTTTTCCCATGGGGTGGGCAGAAACCACAGTACTCCACCTGCTTCAATATTTACATATTACTTTTGCTTCATCCACATTCATACATCTGGTCAAACAAACATGCTGGGATATTTAATACATTGTTATAATTTTTTCAAATTTTACATTGACAAGTTTTTAACAAATTTTACATGAAAGATAAATAATGTAGCTTCTGTTTTCAGTAATTGTACTTTCATCGAAAAATATTGTAAACTATCAAAAATCAGATTAGGTACTCAAATTAAATACCTGTTATTAATCTGTTGTTATATCAATAGTAAACATGAGATTATGGTATTTATCGATGGTCAATATTTAAACTGATAAAGTAATAACATTCAATACAAGCTGATAAGAGACGTTTACTTAAGATATATTTCACTTTCACTTTAATGCTTTTTCTATGAGAAAGTTACCTGTAAATATTCCTTGTTTTAACAAAGCCTAAATATCCGTATTCTGCCTGATAAAATTGGATGCAAATCCTTAAACAAGTGTTGAAGTTCTTTTCAAAAATATTTAAGATATTTATGATAAATACCAAAATTCATATCATTGTTGAAAATGAGATTATTGTGTAATTGTAGCCAATTATGCTAATATTAAGTTGTTTTGTTATGCTGTGTTAAATAATAACTCTCATTACCTTCCTGATTCATGGTGCATGGTTTCTAACACTTTTACCTTAAAATTACAATGTCTAGCACACATAAAATCATTAGAAAGTGAAACTTTGGGTTGTTTGTTGATATAAGTACACTTATTTGGCTTATTTGAACATATCATCTATAGGTGACGCACCTTTTTGACAGTTTCCAGTTTGTGTTTGATGTCAGGATCAGCTCCTGGTGCCAGGGCCACAGCTACGAACTTGTCGGAGCTCTCCGCCTTCGGGCCCGCGGGCGACACGTCCTTGCTAGCTGCATTGTTCCCAGCCGCGGGCTCCTCAATCGCATCTACTGGCGGCTTGCTCGGCCTCCGCGATGACGACACAGAAGGTGCTACATCAAACTGCGGCCTCTCTAACACCTTCATGCCCATATCCTCCTCTATCTTAGCTCGCAGGCGGTTCCTGTCCTCCACTATGTGAGGATCATCACCCTCCTCACCGTGGTGGATCATCCCCACCACGGGAAACTCACCAACGTCGTTTTGTGCGAGAGGAGGCGGCATGAGCAGCTCGGGGCCAGCTTTCTGAATTCGTTTGTAAACATTGTAAACACTATCGTTCACACTATTGGAACTTTTAAACTCTGGCAAGTAGAACAGTGCCCCTAACCACACGATCCCGAATGTCAAAAGTACAGAAACAATCAAATATTTTTCCCGTAGGCGGAAGGAACGCCGAGAAATGGACGGTACAGGAACTCCATTTACAAAACGCTGGTATGTAGGCAAAATCCCCGTCATGTTTACGTAAACACGAAACCTACACTTAAAAATCTAAAATAATAAATAGTGACAGTTTCCAGACAAACGACCCGTCACCCGTGGTCGCCATTAAAGAACTGCCAACTTGATGAAAGAAAGTTGTTACAGCGAGTGTTACCAGCTACAACTAACCGAACTCCCAGATAAATGTATATGTAGTATTATGTAGCAGTAAACGATCGAACTACGTTCGCTTTTGTGCGGTGTATTTTTTACATTTGTGCAAAAATAGTTAATAAATAAATCCTTAGAATTTTCTATTATACCTAATTTACCAAGTCTTCAATGGTAAAACTTCAAACTCTGTGATAACAGTTAATTTTAAATGTGTGTGTATTAACTTAAAAAATATTCGGAGACACAGTTTTTAAAAATTATTATCAGGTTTCTTTTTGCAGTTTTTTTTTTTTTAATTTAATTATAATTAAATGATTTGGCTTTAACTTTGATCCTCTAAAACTTTTCTCTTGTTGTGTAAAGAACCCACGATAGTAAATCGTAAGATTCGTTAGTAAAGTAATTTTTGAGTGGATAACTATATACTTAATTCGTTTTTGTTTCACTTATAACATTTTGTTCGTGACATAAGTACTAACAAGTTGACTACTGTTATTTACAAAAAGGAAGGTAACTATTAAACTAAATTAAATTATTGAAGCTGGTTTATTCTTGTTACTATAAATTCTAATTCAGATGTTTGAGGTGCCCCTATTCAGTTACAAGTTAAATTAATAAGTTTTATTTTCATCCACTACTTATACTCTATAATTAGTAAGTCCTTACTTAACGGGAGATCACACGGAATCTGGTAACATTTAATTAGTGCTGCGAAAGCATTTTATTAAACCCATACTATTAAATAAATAAGTGTATAAGACTTATCATTACTGAGCCGAAACTGCTTATGTTCCAGCAGATTCTTTGAGTGCAAGAAGCGCGCGTTGGGCACCCAAGCAGTGTACCGTTTAATATTATTAAACATTATACAAAGTAACATTTACACATATTATTTTAGTCGAATAGTAATTCCGTAATTGTTTTTTTTTTGTCACATAACAACTGCATTATTTCTATTTGTTCAACATGCATAAGCTATTTGGGACTTTTAGTTGTTTTATTCAACTGCCTAGTTAACTAATAGACTATTAAATTTAACAACCAAATTAATTGCCGTTATATTTAATTGCATTAGTTAGCAACACAACAATCCATTGAACCTATATAATACAAGGTGTAATGAGGAGGAGCACTAACTTTTTATCACGACAGAGGGCGCATAAGCAACTGTACCCTGTTTTGACATAACAGTTGTCAAATCGTACGGTTTATTGCATTCAGTAAATATTATTATTTATTTTTTCCCTAATCTTGAGAAAGATGCCTCAGTGTAGAGCGTTAAATTGTAAAAATAGAGGAGTACATTTGTTTCCTAAGGATAATAAACGCAGAAAACAATGGGAATCGGCGTTACGTATTAAAAACTTTAAGGCAAGTAATACTGCACGCTTGTGTGCTGCGCATTTTACTGAAGACGATTATCATGGGAAAAGCAAGTATACAGGTGAGTCATCGCAGTGGTTCTACTTATAATATTCTACTATCAGTCAGTAATTGACGAACCTAAGTTCTTAATTCAATAAATATATTTCTTACATTATCTACTATCTTATGTATATAGAAAACAGCTTCTTAAAGATTTATTATTTGAATATAGGTACCTACTTTTCAAAATAATCCTGTATGACCTCTCTTTTGATCATTGGTAGAGGAGTATCTGCATTTATATCTATGAATGTGTTTGTAGGTGGACACTGGTACACGGAGTCCTCGTGGATGTTACAATCGGAACCAAAATTTTGATTCCGGTCATATGATTCTACTCTACAAATAAAACAGGATAGTTAGTCCATAGAAACAAAAAAAAAACCTTACAAATCAATTATAACCTCAACCATTTTAAGTCTTTACCTTTCAATCAAATCGGCCTTTTTACCGGCAGTTGTCGCATTCCTCTTACGTAACTCATCTTTAAGTTGAGGGACAGTCAGAAAAGAGTACATTTTAAATGAATTTAACTAAGAATATTAACGAAAAATCAATCACAATCTTGTCTTGACAAGTAAACACGGTACAGTTGCTCCTGGCGCCATCTTTACTCAGTTTTGCCTGTGGCACCTCATTGATTAATACTACCATTGCTGTTACCGACTACTTTTATTGTTGTAAAAAACGATGGCTAAAATGAATTACAAATCGTTTTAGTAAAATTGAATCATCATTGATTTAAAATGGTCGCATTTTCTAGAAAAAAATAATTAAACAGAGCTGGCAACTTTTGCAAAAACGTCAATCTTTTCACGTCCATGTCATGCATGGACAGCCTGTCAGTGTCAAGTCTCAACTGAACTGTCGTCTGTCCATACATAGTGTCAATGCGTAATTGCGAACGCATTGGTAATGACATTTATTTGATTGTTTGTTTTGATTTTGCATTTGTTTGATTTATAAAGAAATTCGTATGCAGCTATCGTGCTTACAGTAATTAAAAAATACGAGTTACAGCAAAAGTTTGTAAATATTAAGATCATATCTTATCGGTTCATTTCCATTTGATGTTAGTAAACAAAATCATATTGAATATTTTGTAAGTAGAAAATAATTGATTACTACTACTATATTATTTCATTATCATTTGTGGTGAAGCGAAGTTATTACTTACAATTTCGTCTCGTGCACATGCATACATCTGGTCATACAAGCATGCCGGTTACATAATTTCGTCTGAAAAATAATAAGGGCCACCCACAGACCAAGATTTCTAGACCCCCTGACCGATACGCATTAATCCGGTCAGAAACAGCCTTCAATATTTCGCAGAATACTACCATTGGTACGCCAAGCAAGTCAGTTTGAGGCCATTGAAGAAAAACGTTTGGTCGAGCATGGCTTGAGCATGTCAAGAGTAAGGATTATAGTAAAATAATATCAACATGCTTAGAGAATTAATTATTTGGGAAACTTATGTTATAATTTCCTACTAAATAATCAGAGTAAGTAAACATGAATTACTAGAGTAATTCCTAACAGATATGAAGGGTGAGTCACGAAAGGCACTTTTTTTTTTAAGTATGTGATCCCACCTGATTTGTTTAACTGTATACCTATAGTACTTATTTGAACAGTTGCCAAACCCTTCAAATGTTTTTCTTTGGTGTATGTTGGAAGTCTTCATAGATTTCCTCTATTGTGGGGGTGACGGAGGCACATGCACCTACCGCAGTGGTTAATTTCTGCTTATGGCGGGGGCTGCGGGATTCGCATAAGCATTCACCGCTCCCCCAACAGGCCTCAACTGTCTGTTCCTCTTCAGTTTTTTTCTCTCTGTGCAGCCATTACTATAATGGCCACACCAGCTACTCTCAAGCCTTTCGGGTCGGGCGACAGGTGCCCCTAGTCCGCCGCCTTGATGAAAGCTAGCTAAATTAAATATCGTTTTTATGATTTTCAACCTGTGACACAGCACCAAGTGGTATTTAGGGCCTTCAAAGTTCCTAACTCTTATTTTATGCACATGTGATCATTTACTGTATTAGGTTGGTTGGAAGTACTTCTGCTTAAATAAAACTGAGATATGTTTACTTGGAAATAATTTATTTATTTTCACTTTAAGGCACTTTAAAGAAATAGATTAAAATTCATTAAAAAAAAACTTACAATTACAATTCTGCAATGTTTATAAAAATATTTTCCCACATGAGATCAGTCAAGCCTTAATACGATAATCTACTTATAATCTGTTTCATTACTTAACAATATTAATACATAGGTACATACATGTAATAACTAACATCCCATATGGGTTGAATCGAAAATACAAAATTAATTGTAATAGTTACACTACAATTGAGTATAATTTGACATACAATTCCAAATTATTGCTATGAGCGGGGTTTGAACCTAGACATGTAAAAATCACAATCGGGACAATACATCGCCGGTGGGTTGATAGACTTCTTGCGACATAAGTTGCAAACGGTCTTTTGTTGCGTCTGTGCGTCGCCGGTCGGGTATGCAAGGTTGCCGTTCATTTGCGGCGGTATGGGCGAGTCCGTGCCTCCCTTCGTGCCCGGCTCGAACGATACAGACTTCTTTTGCAGCTGTTTCGGCGTCGGTATGTGCTGATACGGATTGTAACCGTTCTGAGCATACTGGTATTGCCCCACTTGCTCAGTGTTTACATTACTATCTACGTTAACGTTTTGGCTATACATGGAGCGTTGATGCTGCGTGTTAGCGTAGTGCCTCGTGTCCTGCACTCGCGGCTGGCCAGACGGGTTGTCTACGTAGTAATTGTTAGACATTTTTTGTGGGACAGTATTGTAATTTTCGACGGGAACGTCACCGTGTGGCGGCGGGACCCTCTGGTACGGCGACTGGGTGTAGTGGTTTGTACTATTCGCCTGGGGATATCGACTAGAATATTCGGAGCTCGCATAGCTTGTCGGTGGGTTGTGATAGCTCTGGTAAGCCGGCGAATTGGTGGGCACACTTTGATAAGGCGAATGGTTAGTGTTTGGCATATTGTGTCCATACTGGCGATTTGGGGGGTAGTTGTCGTTGGAACACGATGTTTGCGGCACTCTGTGGTAGTAGACGTTGTTCATGGCCGGGTGCGGCGCGGGCGGGAGGGCGGCGGCGACCACGGGCCTCTGCAGGCTGACGGGGTGCTTGGACATGTAGGCGGGGTTGTGCGTGGGCGTCAGTCTGTTCGCAGGCGTTTGGCTAAAGTTCGGTGGGCTAGCGTTGCTGTGATTGGGGTATACTGACGGTGGCTGGGTGTACGGTATCGGGCTGGTGGTGTTCTGTGGTGTGTTAGTAGGCAATGTTTGGTATATCTGATTGCTGTTTACTCCACTACGGTTTTGTGTAGTTTGTACCGGCGAGTTCGTTCCATAAACACTATTATTCTTTTGTGCGTTGTATTGTTGTTGTAAACGATTCGGCGGCATTTGATATGCTGGATAATTGTTTTGCAAACGAACGTATTCGGCGTGTGTAATCTCATTGTTTGCGAATGAGTTTTGTGATAGCGAAGATATCGTGGATCTAGATGACTGACTGTCAAATGAGTCCTGTCGCTGAAGTGAAGGTTTATCCGACTGGAGAGGCATAGTCGTCAACTCAGGTTTGTTCAAAGCCGATTTCAAAACTCTCTCTAAGATAGGATTCGGTATGTAACTATCGTCTTCTTGGTCCTCGGCCGTAGAAACTAAAATTACCTGGTCACAAAAGGACACAGATTTTTTCTTAGGTTTGGATCGGTCGCCGTATGCGGTGTTTACAGATTTCTGGTCACATTGTTCCTCTTCAATTTGTTTCGGATCAATTGACGATGCTGAAGCACGGCGGTTAAGTCCAGCATTAGACTGATCGGAGCAGTTAATCACGTCTCGGTTTCCACTCATGCCTACGAAACCTATATGCGTTCTATCACCATCTTGTGATGCATTCTGATTGTTGTTTTCGAATCTAGAAGCGATATTCCTAACGTTACTGCTGCTCTCATACATATTGTGAGCATCCACAGGACTGGACAGCTGTCCCTCCAAGGAACCAGATCTTTTCAATTTGAATGATGCCTGTTTGGCTTGCAACTCCTTCAATAATGACGGATGAACGTTTAACTTCTCGATCTGCGCCATTTGAGGGCTGCATTGCTCATTTCTTAAGATTTGATTTCTTTTCTCCTGAAGGCTTGCCAATAAGGTCCCTTTGGCTGCTTCCATATCACTTGTCATGGATATTTCACTTATATTCTGGATCTTTTCGAGTTCGTCGTGAAGTGGCGTTAAATCAATAGGTGGAGGAGGTGGGGGGAACTCTTCACTAGGTTGCCGCGAGTGGTTCACTGAGTTCATGGGACTGGGGTAAGGCGGCAACTCGAACATGGTGGGGGACCTCCGCGGAGGAAGCGCGCAGTCCACCACGTCCACGCCGTTGTCGAACGTGTGCGTGAGGTTCTGTATCGTGTTGTGAGATGGCAGTATAGGTGGCATAGTGTCTCTCTTCACGGGACTTTGTTCTTGGTGGATCATAGCTTTAGTCACTACTGTGTGAAAGTTTTGTGCTGGCGAGGTGTCTAACCGGTCGTAGTGACTGTTAGATTTGTCGTCATATGGGTGTAGGAAGGGTAGTGAATGAGGCTCGTCACCATACTGTTCCGAGAAACCACCGTCTTCTTCAATTTCAGGTGGATATGTACCTTTTCCATGTTCTGAGTAAGCGTACTTGGAGCCGGTGAGTTGCGAAGTAGTACGAAGTGGTGGTGGAGGTGGTACTTTCGCGGCTGTCAGTATTTTACCGGCGCTGCCGTGGAAGCTCTTTCTCATAAGTTTACTTCTTTCTAGGTTCGGATTGGTGCCGCTAGCAACTGAGTATTCCAAGTGCCCTTCTGATAAGTAGCCGCTTAAATTGGTTTTGTCCTCAATCGTCCGCCCGACGTCGGTGTCGTCAACGGAAGACACGCGCTTCTCTTTGTTAGCCGTGTCGTTGGTTCCGTCCGCACCCTCCGTCAGGTCCGGCATCGATCTGTTCTTTCTTCTAATCAGTCCGCCCATTAACAACTTTCTTCGGATTTTATGTTGTTTCTTATTAGCTTTCTTCTCTTCAGCTGTTTCCTCTTTTTTCTCTGTAGCTTTTACAACAGGAGCCTCCTTTCGAGCTCGACTCCGGTCTTCACTTCTCGATCGCTTTTCTCTTACTTTGTCATCATCCCTAGATTTGTGCCTAGGAGGGCGCTCTCGTGTTACAGTATCGATATCATCATCAATACATTTTGGAGATTTCTTTGAAGAGCCTTTCTTTTTTGGCAACGTCGCATAGATTTCGATAGTCATGGGTGATGCTTCCAGACCACCTTTGGTGTTTCGTATCGGGGCAGCCTGAGGTATTTCTGTTACTCTGGTCATACCAGCCATTCGTCTCTGAAGACTGCGCGCACGCATTACGCATGTGTTGTGTTTCATGCGAGCGAATGTCACCATGTGGCGATTATTGTAAGGAGCATCCATTGCTGCGCGAGCTTTAGACGCGGCTGCGTCGCAAAGTACTAAGGCTGTTTCGTAATCAGCCGAGTCTTCTGCGTTTCGAGACTTTTCCAGTAGCCTATCAGCTTCTAAACAGAGAGCCTCACATTCTCCACGTGTGGTTATTTCTGGTATCTGTGCCAATTGTAAGTTATGGCGCAGACCTTGTTGCAGAGGTAGGCTATCTGTAGAGGACAGGGAATAAGAGTCGTATCCGGCGTCACAAGAACCGCCGCTGGACAGTTCTCCTTTGCGCGTGGGGCTCCCAGGAACGCTGCCCGCACCACGGCCTCTGGGGTACATGTACGGGCTTTCGGCTGTCGATGACGAAGCAGATGACGCACTGTTTCGGTCTCCGCTCCAGTTGCCCGAGTCTCGTCGAGCTCGCGGCCTCTCCTGGGTGTCTGACCCGGAGCCAGTGCTCAAACTACGGTTAAGTTGTGCGCGTCGGTTAGCTTGTACTTCCAGCATGTTCTCTACAGCTTTTCTACTGACGTAATCACTTTCATTATCTGGACCTGGTGTGACGGCTCGCCGAGCGAACCCTGTCGCTGGACGCTCGGGTGCCGGCGTGACCGCTCGGCGAGGTTCGGGCGCCGGGAATGGAACAACATCTTTAGGAGCATGACGAGTGTCACACGGCGTTCCATCGACCGCAGCGTACAAAAGAAGGAGTGGTTGGAATCGTCCTCTTTGACATTTTTCCACGACGTGTGACCACTCCGGTCCTATTTCTTTGACATCCGCATCATCGAAGTATATCCATAGGCGGAGTTTGCTATGGAAGAAGAAGGTGGAGTAGTGCTTGCCGTAGTAGGTGACGAGTCCGACGAGGCGGTGCGTGGCGCGCGCGGCCCAGGCGCGGTCCACACACGCGTGGAAGGCGTCGGTGGGGCGCAGCTCGGTGCCCAGCGCTGCGTACACGGCCGCCACGTGCTCCGCCGCGGGCCTCTCGGAGTCCCACACCATACCAATTGATACCACCTCAGGACGATTCATCAGCGTTCTGCATATTTGGATTTTGGCGCCACATGCATTCTGCAAAAATAGAAAATAACATTGATTAATCAATCAATACACTATCTCCATTTTTAATCCCAAGTACTATTCTCTAAATTGGCTCAATAGGTTTGCAAATAATATGTATAGAATAGGTACTCACCGGACAATCTCTGATATCACCCATTCCTCCCGCTTTTCTCAGTAGCAATCCAAAGCTGTCACCGTGTTCACCGAGCGCAGCTTGAGCTGTTAGCGCAGTCGCTGATACGTAATGAACCATCTGGAAAATATCGAAAAGTGCTCATGATCAATCTTTATAAGAATGGTGTAAACTATCTATCTTCCAAAAACTGACAAAATATAATTGTATATTGTATACGTCAACATATCTATAATATCTTGATTAAATAAAACTAACATCATCATCACTAATCATCCTCCAATCGCAGGCTATCAATCGGCTCTTTGATCATTAGCTAAAATTATTCTATGAGCTAAGGTTGACATCTCACCTGAGTAAATGGCAGTGGTTCGGACGTGGCTTGGCAGGCGCTGCATACAGATTGTTCAACGAGCATCATGGCGAACTTTCGGTGGGGTACGCAGTGCGGGGCCCGGCAGGCGTCGTCGTCGCGGCGGTCGGAACCGGCGGCGACGTGCACATGCACTCTTAGTAGGAGGTGTTCGAAGCACTCGCTGGCGTCGGCCATGCAACCGAGCTGGAAGCGGGCGCCGCCGCCGCCCAGCGCGCGCCGTAGCCCGTCCGCTGCTGGTGCCCGCTCCGCTGACCATTGTAGCTGCGTGAACAGTTCCTGAGAACAAGTAAAGGATATAATTAGATATGTTCTTGATAACTGTCAACATTCTGTGAGTATTGTAGACAACTGTAGACATTACCGACATACGCTAAAAAAAGTACTTAATTAATTATATTAATTTAATAAAGTAGACCTTTCTAGAACAAACCAAACAATATCTGACACAAATCTTTATATTTTGAACCGGCGAACGATTTCTCGTAAAAAAATACACGGGGCCACTACAGGCTCTGCATAAAGAAAGTTGTGACCGACTGTCCGCTATGTAAATTTGGGTTTTAATATCTGTACAATAAGATTGAATGTAGAGGTAGCAATGTTAATACGAGACTGGAACAAAACCAATATGGCACGAATACGAGTTAAGGTATAGGTCACAAACACGGCGTGAGAATACTAAAAGCCGTTAGAATACTAAAAGTTATTCAACATTTTAGATTCATCGTTAGATGGCTGTATCAATGTCAAACTGCCCAAGTTAACTCGTTTTTAGATCGTAAACGCAGCAGTTGTGGAGCGGTTAACATTTTTACAGAGTAAATTAATTAGTGTTCTATTAAAATTTAACATTATTAGCGAAGCGGAACAAACATATTTGGTTCGTATGACAAATATGTTTATTTAGCTTGATAAAGATGAGTGCACAATTAAATGGCGTATTATCCGGTGCACGGCGCGGCGGACGCAGCTTGCGCCCGCGCCTTCCGTTACACCGTTTTATAAACATGGCTAAAACCAGATACGATGTTACCGGATTGTTTAATTTAAAGAACGTAAAAACTGCGATCGTGTTTACCTTTCTAATTTACAATAGCGCATGTATGGATGGTTGAACACAGGTGTCAGGTAAAACATTATTAGGTACCTTCAGATTTCATTGAATACATTGACCTTTTCGAAAGTAATAAAAAAATCAAGGTCTGAAAGCAATAAACTTATATTAATTCCTACTTGAATAAATTCTAGTAATATTATATGTATCTAAATGGAAAAGTTAGTGAGGATGGATGTTTATTTGTTACTTTTTCACGCGTAAACGGCTGAACGGATCCGTATGAAATTTGGCACTGGGGTAGAATTATTATGATATTTTTCCCGTAGAAAAATATATATCAAATTTGACGCGGATAACAGCAGAGCAGAATCAAGAATATCAAGCAGAATCTAGTAAGTCTTAATAGTATCATATTATTCCCGATAAAGAAATAGAAACTAGGTCTCATTAAATTATCAATAATAATTTTCTAACACTAAATAAGGAACCCAAGGATTTAAAAGATTAAATAGAACTTGGTTACGCTGATATACCAGTTTGCAGGTCAACGCCTTTGGAACAAAAAATACAACTGCAAAAACGAATTTCCTTGTACATGAATTTTTACAAACGTACGATAAAATAACCAGACATGCTAACTGCTAACTGATTACGATAACGGAAACTGCATACAGCTTTTGTTAGTACACTTTTCTTGCAATTTGTATTATTAACAAAGAGTTCGCGCCTTTCCACAGTTCGTCTGTGAAGATGTTTTTATGTATCTTTTTTAGGTACGTTGCGTTAAATAGCGGTTAATTGATGTTTCTATGTTGTTGGTAGTTAAATGAGACGTGAAGCGAATTTGTTTAAAAAGTCGAATCAGTTTTTTAGTTCCAATTTCAGACCTATTTAACTCTCGTTATGTTTTCTGAAAACAATTTTTCAGTAGCACGAAAATCTACTAGTTATCGTAATCATCATCATCATCTTCCTGCCCTTATCCCATGTTACTTGGGGTCGGCGCAACATGTTTTCTTCTTCCATGCCAACCTGTCAACCGTCATGCTATCACTGACTCCCTTCTCTTTCATATCATTTTTCACACAGTCCTTCCACTAGTTATCGTAATATATCTTAGTTATAAATATAGGAATTAATGTGGTTTCTTTCTTAGTTTAGCATTTGTTTAGTCATTTATTTTTCACCAAGCTCTCTTGTCAACTCATTCCTATGCATTATAAACATCAAACCGTAAAGAAGGCAATTGAATAAATATCTGCAAGGATTGGTACTGGCAAATTGCCATACATGGTTCTCGAGGACGTCGCAAAGGAATACAAACTCACTGATTACGTTAGCTCCCTATCTTGTAAACTTGCAAGTTTTAATAAACACCCGGAACTAATGCATCATACAAATGACATTAGTAGCACACCAGCCGATGGGTGAGAACGCGGCTACAGCGAGCAAGCTAGTCTTTGTTACGTGAGAATGATGCGGTGAACCCAGCCCTGACCCTGGTTCTTATGCCTGTATGCTTGCCTGGTAGCTACGACAATGTTCGCTTCAATATAAGGCGAGAAAACTAGGAAAATTGTGCCATATATGTTTGTGTTAATGAGCGTGAGACGTTTTCTTTTTATTTGTGAGTGCTTCTTGACATGGAAGTTGCGGAAAGGGTAGGAAATATTTTGTTTGCGCATCTTGAAGGTTGCGTGTGCTAGCAATAATGAGTCTACTACGTGTACGTCACTAAATTATATTAATAGATTAGGAAAAAACAAGTAACTTTTGAAATCCGTGAATCAGAGTTGACTCAGTGTTGGTAAAACTTTTTGAATCATAATAGTCCGACCGAGTAATCGGTAGAGCCTATTAAAAAATATTTTTTTTATCTATGCCATTAGCAGCACTTAAAGAGAGAATACCTTTTAACAAACGTTTTAAGTAGGTAATATCAAATCATTACTTTATGTTGATGTTATTTATGTTCATCACTTAAGATATAGGTACCTTAAATATTTTATTCATACCCAAGTTCGATGGTTCCAAATAAGCTAATTTCCTGAAGACAAAGATGCTATCAAGCCAAGCTTTGTCTATCTGATGAATATTAATACGTAACGCAGTGAAGTACATGCGTGTTCGAAATATGAATACCTAATAAAGCATAAGTTCCAATATAATATTGAAGTACAGTCAAGGGCAACAAGAAGTATACGCTTAGTTAAAATCATAAATGATATATTTTTTATTTTATAATGTGTTAGGAACTTAATATCTTCTCACTCGTACTTTGAGCTTTTGATGAAACTTCTTCGCGAGAAACTGCTTTTTGAATTTACCTAAGCGTATGCATATTTTTGTCGTCGACTGTACCTATATGGCACGAAGAGACAATAGTGAATTCAAGGCGCGAGTTACGCCGGAGGACGGTGACGGTTGCGCATACATACTTAAGTGGGCATTTTATGTATTCCTGAGACAAATTGCCTTTGGAGGCATCGACACAATAGCCTTAGGGGGGTCAACGACGAGTAACGCATCCACAACTTATTCTCTGTCAGGTTATTAAGTACTGTATTGTACTTGTCTGTCGGTAATATGCATATTTTTCTACCTGCCAACAAAGGCACATATAAATCTTTATTATGGTTGAAAGGGCTCGTCCAACTGAAGACTCTGTTACATTTTGCAATGTATGTCAGACTAAACTATGCAATTTATCTGTTCTACTCTTTCCGTTCTAACTCGTTCTTCATTATTTTATAGGTAAAGCAGGTTTTCAATCTATTAATGGTGATGGATTCAACATTTTATCTAGGTTTATTAACATCAATAGCACAGGCAAATCGTACCTGGGATCATTAAATCAAACTTGTAAAACCCAGTAACCATTAAATCTGCAATTCCAATATTTCGATTGGATATTTAAATAGGATTAGGTTAATATTCATGAGCTGTAGCGATTCCACAAACACGGGTTGTGTTTAAATAAATAATTACATGTGCAATTAGCAACCAATGAGGTAACGACAAGATTACATTTGTAACTAAATCGTTGATGTCTTTTGTTCGCTGTGGGTGGAGACCGTCGCGTCGTGGTTAACTTGGATTAATTTGTAATTAAAATAAGCAACCATTTATTTGTAAATTGGTTGGCAGAATGTTTATTTTATTGTGTTTCATGTTTAATGGAGTTGAATACTTTGGTGTATAGTAGGAGTAGGTAAAATAAAAATGTAAAGTAGGTACATAATAATAAATAATATGAATTGGAAAGAAAGGGCAGTAAAGTTTTCGAAAATGAACGCTAAGCTCTAAAAATTTTGGAAAATAACGTTAACGGTGCAAGCCAGACTTACTCTGAACAGCAAAATAGTGGTTTGGCTGAGCGGAGATTCAACAGGCTCACGCCTAGCCGCTGAAGAGGGTCGCGAGCGAGGGAGGGTGTTGTTCCTCACTCCCGCGAGCGACCCAGTCAGCAGCATGTCCTTAGGAGGCAGCAGCTCCCGGTCCCGAAGACCCTCGATCTTCGTCTTCTGTATCGCTGTCCCACTCTTCCCGCCATCGCTCGACTCCTTACGCTTATACCGAAACTTGATCATCGTTCCACTGTAGTCCGCATCGCTCACTCGAATCACAGAATTATCCAAACGAATTCAGTTCCTCATTTGGATTCAATCTCCATACCTATCGCAAACACAATGGCCGCAAACTAAATATACATTTGTTCTTCGAGTCCGCAAACAACTCTATACGGCGATAAGTAACCAACACACGTAGGATTCAGAAACTTTTCATTTGAATTACACTGCACGTGGAGTACGCTGAGATATGCCTTTATACGATATTCTACTTCACTATTATAATGGAGCTAGTGGTTAACAAGTGTGGTAGGAAACCTTAAGGTTTCGGCGCGAAAACGTCAGATGTCTTAGAGTAACAGGTGGCCACAAAAGTTATTAACACAACTGTCGCGTTTCAAAACTCAGCTAATGAAGGCACTCACAAACACAGATACAAGTCGCTATAATTATATTTCACGTTTCTTTAAGGACTGGTTTCAAAATCGTAAATGAGTAGAACAAACGCTCGACTCTACGAAGGCTTTCGTGCAGACTGAGTTGAGACAAGCGGCAGAGGTGCGCGGGGGCGGGACCCGGGCGCCTGTACCTTCCAGGTACCACGTTTTTTTTCTAATCTATTGTTAACGTAACTCACGTGGGCCATGCGTTGTCTCTGTCTCTCTATAACAACTTACTGTAAGCCCGTCTCAGTCATTTACGACGACGCGAAGCTTTGTTTATATTTCTATGGCGATAAGCTCGAAAGCTTATAAAGTTACAAAATTTTGAGAAAACGCCTTATGTAGTGTACAGTGTACACGTGCTTTGCAGATGTGTACAAACAAATAATGAGTACTACACTATAAATCTGTAATTCTTGGAACACTTAAATACCTTTTAATTACCTATTTAAAGGAGTTTTTCAAGGAAATCACACGTGTAACCCCTACGTGTGAATTAGTTTTAATAACCTAATGGCTCATTTTAATCCAATCACCAGTGGTGGTCTACAAATGCGTAGTCCACTCAATCACTAAGATCATTAGGTAGCATTCTCACTCCCAAAAAATCCGTTTCAATGATTCATACCTCAAAAATGCTAAGGGTCTACTGATCCCATTGATAAACGGCCCTTGACGCCTAAATTAATGTAAAAAACTGAACAATATACACACATCTGTGATATTAATGTTCTTATGTAAGTAGAACATATTGAAAAATCCTATGCGTAATGAATGAACTTTCACGGCTCATGAGTCAGTGTGTAAGTATGCCGAAGTTGTAAAATATGTGGTTAGTTTCCTCGACAGCCGGTCGATACGTCAGCACCTCAACAGGGCACTTCTTAAAACAACCCATAAAAATACTTTAGTAGTGTAATATCTCCTATAAAGGCAATTTTGTCGTGGACATAACAAACACCATTATTAGAGCATCGGTTTTCAAAACAGGTTGTAGACTCGTAAAGAAAAATAATGTCATCCGCTTCCCTTTTTAGGTAACTTGCGTTTCGATTTCTAAAAGTGAACATAGTATTATATTTAGTGAACATAGTATTATTATATATGTTAATTTTATTGCTTTTAAATTACTTGCACTTCCGAAGCAGCAGTGATTCATCCATGTAACGTATTGTTAAAACAACGTTACTTTATAAGTTCAAAGCTTCGACTTCTGAGAACCGAGTTGAGGTCGCCTCATAAGGAAAACCGAAAATCTGCGCCCACGCAAGCGAACTTTGGTCGTATTCTAGATTTGCCATTAGTGGCGTGTGAATGAGTTGAACTTTATTAATAAATTAATGACATCTATAAACTTTATCTACCATTATTATTGAGCTGCATACTAATTTGGAAATTATGTTTTTGACGTAATGCTGGCTATAATATAATTTGTGTTAATATTTTTATAAAGGTGACTTAATATAGGTTTGACTGTTAATTAAACAACTGTATATTTTGTGTATGTACTTTTTTATACCTATAGCTCCGACTCTGCTAGAAGTAGGAATTTAGGGTTAACGACTTTTTAGATTTTTTTAAGATCTCTAAAGCAATGCTATCATAAAACCGTTTTTAAGTAATTTCAAATTAAGAGACATCAATCTAAAAAAAAAAAGTTTTCAAAACGAACAAGATAATTTCCATGTAAACTTTCATGTAGAAACCACGGCGTCTAACAAAAACAGTACAGTGAATAGGAAAAGTGTATATTTAATAATAAATGTGGCTTCAATAAGTCGGTGTTCATGAACCGTGAGAGGTTCTCACATGAGAACTAGCGATCCAGTTACAACTACCCACAGAACTGCTCGTGTAGCCGACTGTGAGAAACTATCATCTTTTTATCAATTAACTACTTCCCGCTTAATTAAGATCCGAGATTTGCGATCACACCATAATCTTGTCGACACTGACATTTGATAAAAAAGATAAAATATTATGCTTATCTCATAGAATGTATGGATACTAATTAAAAAAATACTTTGTTATTAATTTGGACTAGGGTACTAATATTTTTTATGCTATTGGATGGCAAGCAGGCCCACGGTACATGTTAAGTGGTCACCGCTACCTATAGACATCTACAATACCAGAAGCAAGGCAAATGCGAAACTTGCTAAAAATACTCTAAAACTATGATACAATTTACAAAGGATGCTTTACCTACTCATAGCACCTACCTCACATCAAACGTGAAGAAAAGGCGTCATTACACGGTATTGTTAAAAAGCTAGAGTACCTAAGTGCGGTGGTCATAACCGTCATGTCAGCACTGTTTCGCCACGGTTTCTCCGAATAAGGCTATTCAAGAGGCGGATCTTTTCGGCGTATCACACCATCGGTTACTCACAGTCTTGCGACAGGGACCTTGGACAAATTGTACTAGTTTCTCCTTGAAATAATTCTAGAAATTGGTGTAGTTAAATTTTTGACTAATAATCGTCAAAAATTGAATAGTAATTGGACGGTAATAACTTTTCTGTAATCGCCCAGATGTTTCGTTTTTGTAATAACCAATTCGTTCCCACTAATGTGATGATATACATAGATTCAAGGATTTGAAATGATTACAAATGGCTCTAGTTTCTAACCCTAATCATTCTGAGTCATGAATTTATAAGCACATTACATATGTTCCAATTTTCCATACCTAGAGAACGTGAGATGAGGTAGGTACTCTTACTAACTATATTTTGAAAGATGGACTTAATTTTGTATTATAACAAAGCAAATCAGAAAAATGCCTGATTACCTACCCCAAATGGTCTAATGCCTACGCTACCAAATTCAACATATTTTAGGTGTTGTGTTAGTTAATTGTGCTCTCATGCTAACACCCATATGGTGTGCATACGGCCTAATTCATTTGTAATTGCGGTTGCCAAGGTGTAAAAGCACAAACAATCGACATTGCAACACTAAGCGGAACCCTTAATTCTGTAGAATTCAACATCGTATCAATTACCTATTGTAATGCAACCTAACTCTTCTTCGAAATCGTTACAAGGAGATACATCTATCATAACGTATACAAGATTGTATCGCAAAATACATGTGTATATGTGGTTGTTATCATTGTTTTACTTCCTTTATAGGATTTACGCAATTGAATTGCCATTTGGCTTGATTAGGCAATCCAATTTCCAGTTTAATTCATGTGTTCACATGAAACTGTTGTTTAACTTTATAGGAAGTCAGGATTATGGAAAAATGGTAGAGTTCCAAGTATGTAATGCAATCACGCATATGTAGCACAAAGAATTCAATAATTAGATAACAATACATCACTTAAAAGTAGTACAAGTCAAAGGAATGAGATCAATCGTTATCATAACGCAGTGTGATGAACTCTCGTTCTATTGGATTACTCGGTGCAGCTATCGGCGCCACAATCGATTCGTTCAACTCGTAACATCTAATTCAATTACTGCTGCAATAAACCATTGTGCAAGTGAGCTCCGCGATAAACTTGATGTGTGATTTATCGATACACAACCGGAGCCCTTATACCATCATGTTTGCCAAGATGATTAATGAACGCAGTGGAGAAACAGAGTAAACGAATTTATATGGATTAACGTTTAAAGCGAATCATTATTCATGACCAGTGTGGCAGTGAATTATTCAAGATTGTTGCAAATATGTTGCGTATTGACCACTCACTTACGGTCACTAATCAATTATTACTAGAGGTGATTAAATAGAATTGCACCATGGATTTTTGAGGTCAATTTATATTCAGTTGATTTATTAGGGACAACCTGGAAGAAGTAGGTACCTAGAATAGATTGGATGCTAAAACCGCAGCACAATGAGTAGCACAACTAGGCTGCTTTCGGCAGTAGACTGTGTTGGAATATTTGATTCCAAATGCAAGTCTCTAAAGGAGATATCCTGCAGAATTCATAACGTCTATTAAATCCCGAAGAATCTTCCCATGGATCTGAGACCTGTCATTAATAAAACTACCAACATCCGTAGCATGAGCACTCCTATGCAAATTTTGATGATTTCACCTTTACACAGATACAGAAATGCGGGTCGGTTTTCGCTTTAAGAGGTACTAAGGTAAATTGCGTAAAGGACAAAAGGAGTCGAGTTGTGGGAGTAATGTGCAATTAATGACAAGGACAGCGAGAGCATTTGTGACAATGTTTGCATGCGCAGGCGTCTTGTTTGGCAAATATGTCTGTACCGATACAAGTGTACGAATTTGTCACATGGTGTGGGTGAACAGACAATGGGCGAATTTATAATGATCGTAATAATTAGTGACGCTGTTTGACAACTGTTCAATTAGATTCATGCTAAGGAGTCGGTGTTTTTGGGCTTAGATATTGGTTCTGAACTTAAAAAGAAATATTTTTAAACCAATTAATTATCTACTTCTTTCTTTTCGAGTCGATGATTCTAGATAATGCTATTTTCTATAAGTCCTTTAAATAACGTACTTATAGGTTCTTGAGCTGCAAGTTTACACACAATAGTAAATTGTTTTCCATAGTAACTTTCTGAGAAAAATATTTGTAGACCTAGAAATAGATTAGACACGAATAGAGTATATTACAGCTAGCTAGACCAGCACTATTATGGCGCAAGTTAACGCACTGTGTGGGGCAATCCATCGAATTCTATAAACCTAGCGATTGCTTCATTAATTTCTCGTTTTGATAACCGAAACGCGACCCTGAAAATGGCATTTACTTATCGCAGCACAGGGTTGTCTCGTCACATTTAAATAAATTAACACTTGTATATTTAGTTTGCAGTCGCCGAAGAGCTGTCGCTCACAAGGCTAACAAGTAACCAATTCACTGTATAAAACCATATCCAATATAGATACAATACCGTTCACTTGATTAGGACACGATTTTATATGATAATGACCTTTAACACAAACACATTTCACTTAGGGCACACCACTTTCACTTTGTCATACTTGTCTAAATACATGGGAATACCACGTAAAAATCCAGGGTTGTGGCGGTATTCACGTGTGTTTTATAAGCGTTTTAGTTCGATAGAATACAAAATAAACACGCGACGTGCGCTCCGGTAGAGAGGCGTCATGTACGACTGTACGTGGAGTAGGTAACCGCGCAGTGACAGGCTGCGCGGGCGCAAGCGAGCGACAAAGATAACAGATGATGAAGGCTTTGGCGCCAAGTCTGCGGTCGCATAAGTGCGAGCGAGATAGACGAGAGGCTTGCGCGGGAGTCCGGTTATGTATCTTACTTGTTGTAGCAAGGAGATTAAAAGTATGTGGAAACTACAAGTTATATTGTAATTATAATGAAAATAACTTATAAACAATAATATGCCACAAGCAATAGATATAAAATCAGCTATTTACTAAGAACAGGTTAAACTGTCTTAGGAAAACAACACAAGGCACAGCTTGTTTATAGATTTCCTACGGAGTTTAATAGAGCTTTTGAATAGGCTTAAGACTTAACAAAACTTATTAGAAAGCTTACAATCAAGCGCTACAAAATGACTTCGAACAATAAGCCAACTAAGGAACTACGCTCAATTATACATTCTATAAAATGACTGAAGTTGTGAAAGAAACTATAGTTAATCAAAAAGTCATTGATTTCTTATTAATATTGCAAAATTTTTAAATCAGTCTCCTCGCGTTCCACTTTTGCAACCTTTGGTATAAAAAATATTCAAGGAGACGTCAACCAAAAACTTTGCGTGCGTTTAGACTTACTTTAAAGTGCTAGTAATAATACAAAGTGATGACGTCACCGTCGCGACCACGGAACGGTTCTCCGCGACTCGGTAATTAATCCAGTGCGCAGAGTTTAACCACTGGCTTAGTCTGTATCTTGCTTAGATCATCGACCGCGGTGTCTCAACCTTCACTGTTCCTAAAGAATTGCACATCACACTCTAAAGGCCAAAGCACACCAAATGCGTGGCGTGATGCGTGGCGTGCACGCACCAGTTGTAATGTATGAAACTGTAAGAAAGGTGTCAGACCAGATGCGTGACGTGTGCACGCGCGTGACTCACGCACGCAGAGCCGCATCTTGTCACAAACTGAGTCCGTACGCGTGAGTAGCGGAGCGGCAACGTCGCACACGCGCGTGCAGTGATGACGTTGTATTATATGGCGCTCCCTGTTAGATGCCACACCGGGCACGCACGCATACGCATCGGTCATTGCTGCACGTACGCACGCACGCAAAGTTGTATTTATTTACAAACAGAAAGCAGTTTACGAGTGTTTTTTTTCGCAATGGAGACAATTTTAAAGGAAAAACTAATAGAAATCGTCCGCAAATAATATGTCTCTACAACACCAAACATAAAGAGTACAAAAAAAAGTTAAAAATTATTATTATGGGAGAGAATTGGGAATACGCTGGAAATAGATGGTAAGTTCAAATTAGTACAAAAATTAAAAAAAATCAATTGTTAAAGTATGTAACAAATTTTTCTCGAATGTTTATTGCATTATTGGATGATCTTGCGTTAGTACGTCTGCGTGCAGCAGTTCTGCGTGACGTGATGCGTGCGTGCGTGACGTGTGCTGCACCGGTCTTGGCCGGTGTGACAGTGCTCGCACGCGCGTGTGCACGTCACGTCACGCATCACGTCACGCCACGCATCCGGTGTGACCCGGCCTTAATTCTGACAGGCTTCAAGCCATTGCAATGTAAGTTATCTAGTTGAAAGATCTGTAGTTTCTATAGATTAGGTAGCATAATATGGTATAGCAGTAACAAAGGATTCAGGATATTGGTCCAAGTTTCGCAAGTTAGGGATCTGATCTCGCAGATATAGTATATCATGCTTATGCAAAACAAATCTGGTGAGTGCGGGGTCAAGCCGCAGTTGCTAGTGGATACCGGTTTCAGTAACGCGATACGACGAAGTAACGACACCTCGTTGTGTATACCTACGTACGCTAATGATAACGTTGGTACTTGACGAGCCAACGTAATGTGATGCCTTTCTTATCGTAACTCCTGATGAGACTACTGGCGCAACGAACCCTGGCGATAAACAAATGAAGACGATAATGATTCTTTAAATTTTCTTCCCGTCTGACGATACTGAGATAAGCGTGATAAAAAATTGGTCAAGATGGACGCGCACACAAACAATACCGTATCACCATAACTACTTTTTTTTTATTGTTTGTTGTTACAGTGGCGGTCATGGTAATGCACATCTGTGATAATTTCTGGTGTCTACCTATTATAGTTTAAGAGATACAGCTTTGTGATAGACGGATAAATGGATAGACGGCTGAGTCTTAGTAATAGGGTTCCATTTGACACCCTTTGGGAAACCCTAAAAAACTGTCCCCTTTAAATTAAGCTTACTGACTTGCGCAAGAAGACACACAAAGCTAATAAGATAGGTGTTGGACCCTCATCTTTAAATGAGACGTTTTTGCAACACTCAATAATTTCATTTGAACAGTTCAATTGGTCTTTATCAAACACAAGAGGTTCGTTATATCGGCTCCGAAGCACAATCGGTTGTAAATGTCAAAAGTTTAGTTGCATGTAACATTAAAGTCTATTGAATCTCGCAACAACGGGTTTCCGTGACCGTGAATATGAACGCTTGCAATGATAGTAATTCATTAACATAACATTAATCTAATGGGTAGACTAGACTTAATATGAATGGAATTGTTTTATATTAGTTCTAGGAAGTCAGACAGGACGGGAAGCAGAGCGAACGAGGAAAAGGTTTACGGAAAAAAAACCGTGTAAATGGTTTTTACACAATAAGAACGCAAGTTGGTTTATTAGTGTAGGTGCCTAAGCTTTTGGCTTTTATGGTTAAACTACTGAACCGATTTTAATAAAATTTGGTACAGACTAAGCTTGAATCCCAAGAAAGGACAAATGACTACTTTTGAATCCCCAACTTCGTCTACACCCGCGATATAGACTTTCAAGTAGACGAATTCGCGGGCAAAACCTAAAAGTTTCTACTTCACTTAACAAGTAAGACGAACAATGATCCAAAACTGATGACTCACCATCAATGAAATTCGGAAACAATAAGAATGTTCCTTTAGACACACAAAGATCGTAAAGTACAGTTATTGTAATAAGAAATCGAACACAGCATCCAAACATACGGAACTACGGAAGGTACTCCTACAAAGAATTCAGCAATTGTTAGCAATAGCTGAATAAAATTTAACATGGCAATTTTCAACTACCGTGTATGGCTGAGTCACGTCATACTCTTGGAATTTAAAATGAACAAGTTACCTACTTGTTTTTATCTTCGACCGTGTGAATGAACAATAGCAATAATTTTGTCTATAAAACTTAACTCGTTCACTACAAGCTTGTTACCACAGAGCACAACATTTGCTCGTTGCTTGTTACAGACGAATCTGCAACTAACAATTTACCTAACAGTCAAGATTTAGAGATGAAGTTCTAGGTCAAAAGTAAGTTAATAGAGCCGTCGTAATTAACTACAAACAAAAGCTAAAATAACACAGAAAATAACAAAGAGAGCAGAAACTGCACAGCATGCATCCGAAATGAAATGGAGCGGGGACCTACAGACGAATCACCACAAATCAAAATACGTGCGTACAAAATGGAAGTTTGTGCTTAGTTCGCTGAGCTGAATCTTTTATTCGTCCCGAACATAGAGTTTTCAATAAAAGAGCATTAACCCGGACAATAGAGCCACCTGCATCAGTAGAAGTTCACACGGCAATAAAATATGAGTTAAAGACTGGTGGTCAATGAATACATGTTGAAGAATAGGTACCGTTTTAAAAGAAATTGTCCAATGCGGTGTCAAAATAAAAATAAACACTCCTGTTAGAAATAAATTTTAGGTTTCAGTCAAGACAAGTTTTTACCCGACTACGGCGAAGCAAAAAGGAGGGTTATGAGGTTGACCGGTATGTATGTATGTATGTATGTATGTATGTATGTATGTATGTATGTATGGATGTTCATCTGTTCCCTCATAACTTCTAAACCATCCAACGTAAATTGACAAATGAGGTGTCATTGGAAGCGTCTTGATCGTCCGCTGGTTATAGGCTACGTTATGTTGCAATAAATTGTATATGGCGCCCTCTAGGGCTCATGAAGATGTGAAATAATATTTTTTTTCTTCCAAATATGGTCGTGTTGCATATCAAATTAAAGGGCTTAATTAGCACATTTCAAATATATATATATTGTATAAGTAAATTGTACATAGCACCCTTTAGAACGCATCATAAACCTAGCTAACTAACCAATATTATTATTTAATATATTGTGTATATATGTTGCAGTTCCAGTAATATTACGTATATAAATGTCTAAATTTGAACCCCAAAATAATTTAAATAAAAAATAAGTTTAAAAAACTAAAACCCGACTACCAAAAACCACGTTCTAAAAAGTATGAAACAAGAAAACATTCCTCATCTGAAAGCCGTGGTCGTATGCCACCTAATTCCGGTAATACAGTATGTGTTTAGTTATAGAACATGAATCTTTAGCACTAAAGTTTCGGGCAAAGTGGCATACGACCACGGCTTTCAGATGAGGAATGTTTTCTTGTTTCATACTTTTTAGAACGTGGTTTTTGGTAGTCGGGTTTTAGTTTTTTAAACTTATTTTTTCGTTGATATGAATCTGATCTTTTTCCAGTCATTTTAGTTTTGTAACCAATGAAGATATATTATTTTTCCGACATGTTTTTTAATCTTACACGGCCAGTTTAAAATGAAAATTAACATATTTTTCAAAGACGTCTCTATAAATAATTTCGTCAGAAAAGTTTTATACGCTCGAGTGATGCCCACTCTCACTGTATATTCATAATGTGTGTCATCGTCCTACATTCTCTACACTTGTTCATTTCACTTGCAACCTGTTTGACGCCCAAACATGTCTCCCAAGCTTAACTTTAATGATTTCATATTTTAATTATCGCTCTTGTGTTAATTTCGGCTAGTAATTTTGTCATTTCCGTTACCAACTCCAAGTGATTTTGATACTTTAATTAAGTATTTGCAAGCCAAATAAGGCGACCAAATGAATAATTAGCGTCCAGCTTTATTAAATATTTAACTTAAGCTGCAATTTTGTATCGGTAATAGGTGGTAAGTAATGGCAAGCAATTTAGTGTGCCGCCAAGGAATTGCCGCGCTGATTGAAGTTACAGAGTAATTCAATGATGATAGGCGTAATCGTGTGTCCGTTATAACATATATTTCCCATATTAAATCACTTGAGAAAATTTCAAACGAGCTGTATTAAATGTCTGTAGTACCTATACCATAGAGTAGTTGACACCAGAAATTAATTGACATTCTTTTTATGAGCTGTCAAAAGGTAATTCCCTCATACATGTCGTATGGCAATACAGTACTGTCACGTCACTCTTTTGCCGATTTATATAGATGACTACCTATTAATTGATTTCAAACAACCTAACCAAAAATCAAATATTATAATTATTTAAAATTAATCAGGTTTTCAAGTCTAAAATAAAGTGTTTATTTATAGAAGTTGTGTCACACAATTATTGAACAATGATGTCAACAATCCAATAGGGGAAAAAAAAATATTTACTTAGGAAAAACTTAACCCAGAGTTATTATAAAAAAGAAAACAAGCTACAAAATTATACAAAAACAGTAGATTCCAATCCAATCTTAAATGTATTTCATAACAACCGAGTCGATTAGTAATTACAGTAGGTAACACCTAGCTAAGATAATAGTCAACAATTGCGCATTCCTTACTTAACTGTGCCTAGCCTCTCTAAGCCGGTTGAAGGTTGAAAGTAGAGCCTCTAGTACTTGGTTGCAATCAATTGGCTTGCTTGGCCACTTAGACCGGGATTTTTCTTTGTTTTGGAATCAGTTTGATGCAGATTTTGTCAGTATACTCTGAAGTACAGAATTAATGAAGCATTTTGTTAAAACAAAAGCTGTAACGCGTAACTGTACTTAAGTGTGTGTGTTCATGAAGGGTTAAAGTGGGTGAAAAAAAAAGATATTATACTGATAATATCCCTTCTTATTACTAAATATTTGGAACAGTAATATTACTTGAAATATGGTTCCACGCAAAAAAAACACAATTGACTGATAACCGAAATTCACGCGAACGAAGTCGCCCACCGACATAAGGTACTTTAACATAAACAAGAGTTTTTTTTCTAAAATTAGTGAATTTCAAATGTATGAATAATACTCTAATGCTGTGCCTCATCAGACTCCATAACGTGTACTTTAGCTTTAAGCCTCACGCAACATCTTTTGCACATATTGTGGTACGCAAATAAACGAATACGAATATATCAATATGGGAGGACACTTGTTAATAATGACAAACATTCAAATGAAAAATACAACGCCATGTTCGTGTCTGAAACAATACATTATATTGACATCGGTCGGTTATCGTATCCACACACGCATGACAGTTGGCTATGGACATGTGCGTACGATGATTGACATGCGCATGAGCATCGCGCTTACATCCCTACGTACATCACGAATTAAAACCATGAAGCATAATTTTAATCCTTACCGTAACAAGAATAGAGCACACAATTGGATGAAGACGAGGTGACGAGTTATCATTATGAATACCACATAATAGATGCTATTGGCATTTTGCGGTTGATGATTTCTTTTGACAGGGCCATAAACTTTTTCATCCTTACTCATACTAAAAATACAATGGGACATTCAGTTTATTTGAATTTAACAGCGTAGGTAATTAAATGTTTCATTCGGCTGTTTACCTTTAAACTACAGTAAAACCTTTTCCTATCTATTAAAAACATAAATCAACCTCCCACGACGGTCCACCATGAACTCTGACAGAACAGCAGACAGCCCGACAAGCTTAATTATGTTATATATCAAATAAAATGTAATTTACGATGTAATTCGAAGTGAAATGTAAAGCGGAGCAGTTAGGGTGAAGGGAGGGCAATTGCGCAGGCGCCGACGACGCCTGTTCGGTATCTTTCGTGACTGGTCGTGGACGCACGTGGCGACTCGACCAGTCCCTAAAAGGTCTGTTTTCACCGCTTTCCAGCTATAAATTGGTAGCAGCTAGATTTTCCAGACGCGCGATGATTTTCTCTTGTTGATATTAATCGCGTTTCTTTCGACTGGTTTAGAAAAATGAAGTCTCTATTCGCGTGATTTTAATTTAACTTGATCATCCAAGCGAGATTAAAAAAGTCGATAACGTTTTTGTGTACTAATCTCGTTAGATCTGAAAGCTTATCATTCATTACGAATATGGTTCAATCCATATTAACTGAGGTTCTTAGTCA
This sequence comes from Caradrina clavipalpis, assembly GCA_932526535.1. Taxonomy (NCBI): domain Eukaryota; kingdom Metazoa; phylum Arthropoda; class Insecta; order Lepidoptera; family Noctuidae; genus Caradrina; species Caradrina clavipalpis. The sequence continues at coordinate 4,533,371 of OW052096.1, forward strand.
GCTAACTTTTTCAGCAAAGATAGTAATCAAATCGTCACCAACCAAGTAGTGGGCGAGAGCCTTGGTCACTAACTTGTACGTGGGAGTGACTGGTGAAGCTTAACTTTTATACATACTTATAAAGCCTGAGTAATTTTATGTCACTTATAAATCTTAGCTTAGCAGGGCTCATCAGGCAACCCAGTATTTAATACAGTTCCTCGGGTTTCTTGAAAGGGAAATTAATCACACAAGCTTATGCGCGCTAGACAATTTGTCTCATAAATTTTTCGTTCGGAAATAAATCGGGGTTTATTATCACTTTTTAGTATACATTTTTTGAAATCACCTGATGCGGTATTTTCAATCTGAAGAAGTACTCGTAAATTTAGTAAATCATAGCCATACATACTGAATACTGCAGGTATATAGATCATTTTATATAGCAGTCTTATGATCCTCTCAATCGAATCTCGTTAATATTTTCATTAATTATTATTCTTGATGATGGCCAAGTACTTATTGGTAAACCCGTGCTTATTTGTAAACCCGCGTGCAATAACTTACTTAGTAATAAGGCAGGTTAAGGAGGTGTAGTATGATTTCGTAGAACCGGCGCGCTGGTGTAGTACAAATGGTACGTCCATTGTTGTAACTGATATCGGTGCACAATGCACAGGATGCAAACCTCGGGAGCAGGTAAACGTACAGTTCTTTCGCAATAACATACAATAGACGCTTTTTATTACATTTAATAGGCGTCATTGTATGGGGGGACGTTTTATGCGTGATTAGACATTTTTTAGAGTTCGAGGCATCCAAAAATCTGGCTCTGTTTAAGATCTTTAAGTTTTATGAACACCGAAGTGATCACAGATCCGTAATATTATATGACATGGATTCTGATCGGGACCACACTTATAGCTATAATTAAGGAGTCTCAATTATATAAATTCTTTAAATAATATAAAATAACCTAGACACACTAACAAGGAAAAAAGGTGATGAGGAACATTAAATAAGACATGTAATTTTGATACTTTTTGCTCGTAGGTTAAGTGTACTTTTTGCACGAGACTATGCAAAAACTAAGTCCGTCTTTCAAAATAATGGTTGTCTTTAAGTTTTTGCTATTTACTTTGTATGTAAGCATCTAGGTAGATGCTTACTTATAAGGTAAAAAGCAAAAAGTATCTACCTAAGTTGGTAGATACTTTGGTACCGTTCCTACTTAATTTTCCGCGAGGTTCTCAAGTGTTTGAATTGCTGTACAAATCAAAATTCGCTTCTCTCTTTTTTGTTCTGCACATCAATATTGGGTATATTTATTTCTACTCAAATTAATCTCTAGATACATACATTCATAAACTCACGCCTTTTTCACATGGGGGTACGCAGAAGCCACAGAACGACACCTGCTACGATCCTTACATACCTATCTCTAGATATTGTGGGGAAATAGTTTTCTTCATCAATATCAATTAAAAAATTCTTAACGTCCCCGTCGCGTTGACGTTATAACCAATAAATAATACTAAACAACATCATTAAACCAAATCAATCCTTCAACACACCGCAGCATCCGCATCTTACTACTAAGACAGCTTTTACGTCCATCCCAACACTTAACTGTACCTATAGCTATAAACATTTATAGTAAAGTATGACATGGCAGAAGTTGGAGTAAACGAGAAGTCAAAACCGGTCCTGCAGCTGCGCGTGCGACGCTCCTATAGATACATGGTGTAATGTAGATCTATTATATTACGGGTACCATGGACTATGGACCATGTTTACAAAGTAGATAGGTGCAAAAGGTCAGCTTCAGTGAAAACGCACACAAAGACACGTGTCTACGTACAGCGAGTACACGCGCCGATTAATTTTATCGATTGTAAGACCGATTATCGGAACGATTCGGTTGTTTTATAGTTTCGTAGATCCAAATTGTTCTGGGACATCTGCGTGAGTATTTTGCAAATAATATAAAAATTATCATTGATTGCCTGACGTGGGCGGTTGAGATAGTTTATTTAATATCCCATCTTCGCCGGTTGTATGGAGCCAGCCTTCTGCACCTATCTACCTTATGGCATAATCCTAGCATCCGCGGTGGCGGCGGCACGCTCTCGCGTGATCTACCCCCATGAACCACATTATCAATCTTAAGGTTTTCACGACCTTTTATTCCGAGAACGAATTTAAATGCACGATTTTGACACGTGGTGGTAGGCATTAATATTAATTGAGCTGTTATTTCTGGCAAATATTACTTTTATTATTGTGTTTTTAATACATTTCTGGGACTATGGTTATGACAGTAGCGAATTTATGGATATGCGTTGCTAATGTTCAGAGCCATCAATCACTTTGAGAATCATATTTTATCCTTGAAAACGAAACTAACAATATTAATGCATAGTGACGAAACCATTTATAAAGAGACGCCTCTGCTTTATTCAGTCAAGTGAATATTACAGTACTGAAAATGACAAAAGAGTGTCGTAATGACGCTATGTTTTTGTTACTTATAAATATGTCTATAAAGTTAGAAACGGTAAGCCTCGCCGTAATGATAAATGATTGTTTAGCACAACAAAGTCATTGAATTGCAAATTTGAACAAGACGAAGTCATAATATTCCTGCATACCTGACTCAAAGCGACTATTATCATTATTGTTTTTACAACATAACAATAGTATACAAGAACTGTATGAGTCTGTGTGGGTAGAGTATAATATCATACGTGGAAAAATGAGGGGGGAAGAGCCTCTAACCCGAAGTGGGCGGAAAAACCGGATGATAATGGCTACTGATGCAACAGACTTATTAAATCCCACTAATGTTGACATATTGACCCCACCTACGATAACTCTATCTTATTCGATATTTTATGTTTAACAGCTAAATGATGAGTGGATTTGTGAAGCTGGTTTTGGATTTATTACGTTCCTCTTTTATACTTAATTAAAATACATTGGTGTGACAAATTACTACCTTGTCTGCCATGTGGATTTACCTCCACTAAAATTTCCAACTGAACATACAGAATCAAAAAGGACACTTCCAGATAAAACTATCGCATAAAAACTCCGAATTCCGGAAACATACTTTCCTATTCCACTAATTCTAAGCTTGTAAAATAGAATAAATACAAACAAGTATCTATAAATTTTAACACAGTGGTGTAATATTATCTGAGTAATTGGCTGGCCCAGTTTGTGTCCAGCTGTGCGATTCTCTAACAAATCTCAGCGCTGCGCTCGACGTCGAGCTGGTTGACGAAACTTCGGTAAAATGAACTCTATGCGTTGTGCATAAAGTTGATTTGACAGTAGTGTAGTCGACGAGCTCGACGTCGAGCGCAGCGTTGAAATATGTTAGAGAATCGCACGGCAGCTCGGGGCACGTACTACCACGGCCCGATTCCACGGAACGTGCCTAGATCATGGTCTAGCGTCGTGTTGCTACATACCACACTAATATTTGGCCTCCTAATGTTTCACTTATTATGTTGTTAGATCAGGGAGAAATAGATATTTAAATTATGTTCTACTAAAGTTACATTAGGTTAACTTTGCCTTGGAATAGAATAGTCTTTTGGATTTGGTTCTAAAGCGGAACGAAGCCTTTTGGTCTGATGCTGTTCTCGCTCTGTTTAATTGTCCAGTTTGGTACCTGTTTATTTTTTGAACGTAGATTTATATATTTTTACTTATGCTGTGCTGACGTATAAGACGATGGTGGGCTAGCCATCCAATGATGGAGCAAGGGGTTACAGGTTCTATGGCCCATAGGTAAAACCATTAATTAGGTTCTCTCACCGAGAGCATGCGCTTTTAATAACACTTTTCATAACTGTTCAGATTTGAGTTCAAATGCTCGTCAGTCAATGAGGCAGTATTGTAATGAAATGACCGAATCTCGTCATCAAATCATAACAGGCCCCCATAAAGGCTTCAATCAATGTAGAATTTAAATACCAAGTTAAGAGTAGTAGGTACTTCTCCAGGCGTTTTTTAAAAGGCTCTAAAGCTTGGATACTATTTATTTAATTGCTTAGACATTCTAAATATATTCTCAATGAAAATTACATCACTGAGTCTTTATAAATTGCAAATAAAATTGCTATAATAGATACCTACATGTGCCTATTAAGAGAAACCGTAGCTAAACGTAACTGATTAGATACAGCAGTGTTTGAGATATTAAAGTTTTTGTTGTACTTTTATATTCTGTATCTAAATTGGCTACCAAAAATGGCTTCTTGAATTTTAAATATATTGATGAATCATAGGTATTTTACATACATGCATACCATCACGACGGTATTCCCCAAAGAGTTAAGCAGAGGTATACAAATGTACACCTACAGTTCGCCGGTATGTTTCTAGGTTTCATGTAATAGGGAGCGAGCCTATTGCCTGTTGCTATTAGGTAAATAGGCATTTTATAAAATCAATAGATAATATTTAAAGTGAAGCAGCTACCATAAGTAGAATAAATCGCTGTGAATTACCGGTGTCATGCCGTTAGAAGAAAGGCAAAGTAAAAGTTTTAATTACCAGTTGATATAACAGATAAGGCTAAGAGCTTGCTTGATCATTGTCTATTATATCCATTAACTGTTCTGATTCACAGCTCTCACGATACATATATTTAAAAAAAACTGTTTTTGGTACAATAACAGCAACGCGAAATTTAGACACATTTAAAAGAGGTTGGTTCACCTAGATTCGCTTTCTATGGGCTAATTCACGTAACTATGGAAGTTTAATTGCATTGCTGTTCCGATTAATTTTATAAAGTTATTTTTATTGAAACATAATCGATTCTTTTTAATTATTTACTGAATAGTCTTTTTTCTCTCGCATTGTAGATTAATTTTCTTAACTTTAGCTTGCCCGCAGTTGATGCACAATTGAGGTTAAGATGAGGTGGAGTACAAAGCTGAATTTTGCACCTGAGTTTACATTTAGTAGTCAAACCAGAAACTAAGCAAGTTGATTGGCAGGTCGCGAAATATGCTGATAAACATGTCGATACCAGAAGTATCAATTAACGTAAGGGACATTTTGGCGAAAATGAGTTATATACATCATTGGATTCAAAATTTTCTGCTCTATCGAATGGTATTATTAAAAAAATTCTATCGTTAAATAAAAATCCCTTACGTTAAAAAAAATTGGCCTGCGTAAAACGATTTATGAAAAAAAAAATGATGTAACGGACGTTTACATTTTTTTTTCTCTGAAAAATAAAGTAAGTCATAGTGTTAAATAATTTACAACCTCATCTTAAACCTCAAATCAGTCGATTTATATTTAAATCGACTGATTTAAGAGATTTTTTTTGTGATTTTTTTGTGAATTTTTTTTAGATTTTTTTTTTGACTGATTTGCATATCCCTTACTTTAATTCATGATTAGAGTTTTTTAAGAATTATTTCTAAATTTCATTTAAATCTGTGATAGCTAAGCTGAATAAAAATTAATCATGCAAAAAACCCATTTCCATGGTGTTAAAATACCATAATTTTAGTAGATAATCTATAGTTACATCAAATTGCAACACTGTAAAAGTCCTTTACAATAGGATTACGTATAATTTTCTATTTCTCTTGCTGCTTACACTATGGTTGACGGTTTACACATAAAATATTAGTAACGTAAGGCACAACTGAACATATTTTTTTAATGTAAGGGACATGCTATATTTTAATCCGCTGGGTATTCCTAAATCTTTCGTTTAGAGCATGAAAGAAGAGGAAATTCTAAGAAACTTTGCTCTAGACACAATTAAAATTGGAGCAGACAGTAAAAAGTTATACCCAGATTTAAAAAAATAAAATCGTTTTTTGGCTCTCCTGAAAAACCGTGTTTTGTCCCTTACATTAATTGATACTTCTGGTATCGATGTATTGTTTCATCGAATGAGATTCTTACATAAAATATTATATAATCAATAAACTGTTCATTGATTTCCTCAAATACTACCTTTATGATAGACCAGTCAATTTGTGTTCCAATCTTCCGGAACTTCACCTCTGTTAGGACTAAAACGACTAGAACTTTCACGCCACCTTTCACTACAATATTTTCTAAGAAATGCCTCCAGTTATTGTTAATTCAAGGGTCTTCATAACCTGGTTGTTTATGAATAGATGAACGTTAAGCTTGGATTCGCATTCGTGGTTCCGTAGAACAAATTCAATTTTGAACGGGAGAGATTGCACCCAATGAGTACTGTTACTCTAATGATACAGATAGCTTCTGCGTTATTGTTTGTTTATTGTAAGAGGTAATCTCTGGAAGTACTGATTCACCCACAAAAAACATAGGAAGTTTTACAGTTTACTTGATTTAGGTATAAACGCGGATTAAGAAGCTAGTCCCAGGGTTGCGGAATTTGTTTGAAAGAGCCCCCGCGGCCCTGAAACGCAAAGGGCAATAAGAGTAATATGGTATGGATGGGTCTTAATCAGTTAGAGTCTGACAGAGTGTCAGATTCTTACGCTCTTCTGCTCCACTCGGAGCGGAAAATTCATTTAATGATTTCCATCGTCAAAAAATAGGCAGAAGCTAGTTGTCTAAAAGAGTAATAGTTTTTTTTTTATTATTTTAGCTAGATAACGAACTCACTGTGCAAGTTTCAAACAATTAACCGGAGCATATTAATTTTCACCCACGACAGTAGTTTAAAACTGCCGTGGGCGATAGAGGTAGCTTGTAGAAACCAAATTAATGAACAGTTGTTATAAGACGTTAAAATTATTGTAGTAGGTTAATTAAATAATTGCAGGTATCTTTTATAACCCGATCAAAATCGTTCGATCAACCATTGATTAAATATATTTTTTATTACTTTTTCTTCAATTAGGTTTATAAAATAAATGTTAAACGTGTATGCTATTATTCTTCATTTCCTCTACATTCCCCTTCCAAAAGGTGAAGAATCTACACCTTTTGGAAGGGGCAACTAGAGGCAATTCTATTTTTTGCAATGAAAGTTCAAAAATGCCTTTTAATGGTCTAATTGCAATAAAGACTTTGACTAGTCTGCAGCAAAAGATAGCTGCAACTTAATAATTTTCCTGTTGCGAAACATAACCTTTATTTTTATTGTTACTATTCTAAGAAACAGCAATGATCCAATCATAAAAGTTGTAGGTATTCTCATTAGCATTTGTCGTATCGATAAAAAGAAAGGAATGAATGTACCTATTTGGCGCCACAACACTCGCCGTCCAATCACAGCTGAGGCTAAAAGTTCTACGAACTTACGCGCGCAGCTCATTGGTCGAAAAGGGCGCCAACTTCAAACGAGTTTGAAAATGGAAATGTAACGGCGTGTGCGCACGCGCTGCCTTTGCCGGTACCAAATACATACGTACTTACATCAATACGTACGTTGTAGAAAGTTGTATTGTGATAACGAACAACGAGAAATTTTTCTATTGAATTTTTAATACGATGAGTATAGAATCTTTGCAGGTGAATAAATCATGCAAAACAAAACTATCTGCAATTCAATTATTTTAAAGATACTTTAATGCAAGATTAACTACATAATTGCATCATTATTTAATATCATTTCAGTCGGCAAACGTTTCTACCCAAAATTTTGCTAATGCGATCAGCATAATTTGACGTTGACAAAACAATAAATTGGCTGGAAGGAAAGACAAAGGGCTATAAAACTATCCCAGACCCGAGGGCCAATCAGCAGTTAACAAATATAAAGCGGGTAGCTAAATCACAGCAAGACTGGAGGCTGCGCGGCCCATTCTGCGAAACCAGTCCGGCCAGTCTAGCTCTAGTAGATTAACCCTCTGTGCCCTTGAATCCCGTCTACCTCATGTATGAAGCAGAAGCTGAGCTATTTTAGGACTAAAACATGGTACCGGTAATTGTAACTTACATGGAAAAACTCGTGCTCATACATTCTCAAAAAATCGCACTTATCTGTTTTTATACATTCGCACTTTTAATACTTCGTATGCGTACGTATAAAGTAACGCAGAGAGGTTTCTTTATAAAAACGCCATGTTCCTTTACGATATGAACGCGTTGAAAGCTCAGAGATTTCATTTTGAATAAGGCTATGAACAGATTCTATTGTTCACAAAAGGTCACGTTTGTCTGCCGGGCACCGGCCGAGGTCACACCAGTTCTTTCGCTTTGTTAGAAGTACTTTGTAGCGTTTCGAGTGGTCAAAGAATCATGTTTCTAGTTGTTTTAGTTAGACCAGTGGTTGTAGCACAACTAAAACAAGCCGTTTAAAAGCTAGGAATGAGAAAGGCTTTTGCAGTTTCTGCTGCCAGATGTACCTATTGCGTGTGTAACAAATTGTGTAACTATGGAGAATTTTAAAGTGCATCGTAATAGCGTAACAAAAGGTAGCACTATGTAGGAAATTTATCGCGAGCTTTTGTTACGAAAACTTACCATGCTAGCTTATTAACACATACCTATTAACAAAACCGACTTAATATTTTCACTTCCATGAGGTAAATTTTAGTCGATGATTATCTTTATTGTTACATATTTTGTAAGAAAAATAATCTCCTTCGTGTCAGTAGTATAAGTACTGGCAGATGTTTACGTTTAAATAGTAGAGTAATTGTCTTACCTTTAGGGCGCAAAAAATACAGGACGGTCCAAGGCAAGCGTGGCCAGTGAGCTCGCGGAAGCTGCGCCGGAATATATCCAGATGCCACAGCACCTGTGACAAGAAAGGACAAACACATTAAAATATATTGCAGTACTTCATGTTATACAACTTAAGTGACAACCTGCCTGATAGCTAAGGGGACGCAAGTCACACAAGACTTGTTATTTTTTCTACAACCTACATCACAACACAATTTATTTATTTCGTTATTATTCATAATTACACCAGCAAATGAACAGTGAACATTAACTTTTCAATTGCTTTATCACACATCTGTGCATTATAAGCTATAGTTGCGTCGATTTCATTAAAATTCTTCACATTAATTCATAGCCATCTTTAGCACATGCGCTTAGCAGGTGTGCTAAGGTAACTAGGTAAGATCTAGGTAATTAAATCCATATAGATATTTAAATTTTCATGCACTGTTTTGGTATATGTATAGGACTTGTTGGTACATATTCTCATGTAAATCTGGTGAAGTTACAGTCTATTTGATAATTAAGGAACGAATCGTGCATGGGCATTCGAATCGCAATTTTTTTTTTATTGCCTGTGTACCTATGTAGTAGGAACATCTAATTGATATTGATCTTGTTACTTAGGAAAGTTCTCATTTGTTTTTTTTTTTTCTTATAAATCATAAAAGGCAGACACTTATTTTCTCATTCACTCACTAAACCCGAAATCTCGAAAACTACTTGGCGTATGAAATAAGTTGACATAATTATGTAGTTTGGCAGATAGATAGCTTATAGTAGCCGTAACGACAGCTGCTACTGCTGCTAAGAATGAATTTTGCAAAAGTCAGCTAACACTAGCTAGCACAGCAGCTACTAGCACTAGAAGCACTAGAACACTAGCACACGCACACGCTAGTACCTACTAGAATATAGTCTAATTTCAGATCAGCAAACTGGCACCATAAAAGAAATTAATTAAGTTTTAAATTGAAGGCCTGATAGGATCAGTAGGTTAAACTTTAAAGGAAGCACATGCTAATAAAGAAACGTTCAACGTTAGGTGCACGTGGCAACGTCAGGTGTGTAGAACATGTGTCGCGAAACGACGCGATCATAGGCAGCTTTCGATAATCAACGGTTATTTATGAAGCTTCGGGTTAATACATCAATAATATTGTGTCAACGGGCCTTAATGTGTGAAGAAAACTTTTCTACAGCTTTTTGTACACCTGGCTTTTGTTCGCTGTCAGCAGTGGAAATAGATTTCAAATAATTTCAATGTTACTGCCAGTCTGTACCTTTTTTTAAACACGTTGCTTTTCCAGCAGATACGAGTTTTCGTTCGAGAATTGATTCTGTTAAGATTAAGCGTATGTTCTACGTTTTACCCGCGACTTCATCTACCTGGACTTCAGAATAACATTTTAAATTACCCCAGGGATACACAAAAACGGGATACAAATCCCGTTCAGCCGTTTAGGTGTGGTAAAGTAATAAACAAACATGCATTACAAGGATAAAAACAGGAAACGTAAGTATGTTCGCCTTTTACAACAGTAGTAACTGAATCTCCCATTAAATTAAATATCAACTACATCATAGATATTTAAGATAAAGCTCAGCACGTATCAGTTATAAGTAGCTATTATAATGGTCACAACGCCAACACACTTCCTGCCGCCCACATAACGTAATATTAAAACATAAATACATAATCTCATCGATGGACTACCATATTTTTTGTAAAGATTTCAAATATCAAGTTGAACAGGTATATATTAACATTTTACTCCAGTTTTAAAAGTGTAAAATGTCAAAATAAATGGTTGACTTGGTTATAAATTATATACTAAATGCATATTTTCACGTCAAGAGCATTCAAAGAAACTACAATATACTTTATATTTTTATATGGTTTACTCAACACTTACCGCCCACTGATGCATCAGAAACGACGAGATACAAATTGCATACAACTAGTTTACTAGTGTAGATACTCATAGACTACCACCTTGCGCGCTTAAAAATATTCAACCATGCAAAAAGTGTCATTATTCCAATTACATGCACATTCGATAAGAAAATAGTTTACTACAGAATTTATAGTAATACGCTGTAGGTTGGCAATTATCGTATTTATACAGAAAGCAGACTCCTTAAACATCATCCCTCACCTGTTATTGTAATGCGAGCTATACCTACGTGTCTCGACTGTGGCGAGTTTTTCGCGATTGTTTTCGGGCCTGGCAGGCAGGTGGACGTTAACTCGTCCCGAGCAGATGCCGAGTGCTCTCATAATACACTCCTGTTTTATTTTGTATCTTGGAATCGACCGTGAGCCGATTTCGTGTGTATAATAATATTATTATTCGTTTCAACGCTGCACTTGGCTTATAAAGTCATAACTGGTATACACACACTTTACATTATCTTTTCTTATCTACAACGCGTGCATTGATTTCGTAACTTGTCAAACTTTCATTTTTTGTAGATAAACCCAGGCCATGGTTGTGTTTATTGCAGGACAATGTACAGGAAGGCGAAAAAGTAGGAAGGATGACAGATGCGCATGCACCGGTAGCGTAATGTTCTGTGAAGTGAGCTTAGTGCGCGGCTAGCGGCAGATTAATGTTGATTTTTCTTAGTCACGTAACTAAGGTACTGTTACTGGCGACATATTCTGCGCTTACAGCCTACATAAGTGGATAAAGTAGACCTAGTTGTACTACTTTAGAACTACGTACAGCTTCTAGGCAGAATATAATTGTGATAAATACTTTCCATATCTCGATATCAAATGAGCAAAATCGTTTGCTGCAATATAAAGTGTAGTCTAGTCATGTTTAATGGTTCCAGTTCTATTTTATCTTATTTATGTAACTTTTCTAAAGTTTCACCATATCGACCTCACGAAAAAGCGCTTGTTTGCACGACGAATTATGACGAACGTGAAGATTTCGTTGTATTTCTATAAAAGCATCTCAAACATACGCAATAAAGGCACTGTCGTCAAACAAACAAGGCTCTAAGGCTGGCTTCACACTGGTCCTACAGGCCTACAATACCGATAGATTCTGAGGCCTATGTTAAGTGATTGACAGAGGGCTCGAGTGTACGCAACCTACATTTAGAAGAGCTCGTGACAAACAGATAAAATTTCTCGCTAATGGAAGCGGGGACGTATTGTCGCCAGATAACGATTTCGAAACAAGACGGTTTCGGGAACAACGGTTCTTGTCAATGTTTACACTGATAAGATTTAAGTTGTTTTGAGTATAAACATAAAGATAAAATATTCCTTAAAAAGTGAAGAGGATAAGAGGGAGGTAGAGCACGATTACAAACGAAGTCCTATTTTTTCTTTAGCATTCGCAAAATAAACTGAACTAAGCAAAACAGAGTTACCTTTCTTACGGCAAAATAAAATATACTTAGTACTGAAAAATAATCGATTTCAAATCTTTAAAAATCACAAGTTTTGTTTTCAAATACAATCAAGAAGATAATATTTGAATTAAAAAAATACTTCTCTTTTAAACTCTATACCTTCGTAATAAGGTTAGGAATCATAAAATCGTTTTACCAGTTAAAGACAGAGACCCACAGAGCAACGTTTCGCATTATTCACTCTAAGAGGCCTTAACGAGTTACATATGACGACGGCGGCATATAACGGTACGCAGCGCCTATACGTTCACTACGGGTTCAAAGGACTAACTGATGAGCTGATGAGTGACTGATAAAAGTGGGTGGCCATCATTTTATTTATTGCAGATGTTTATGGAAGCGCGAAATAAGTTTAGGGTAAAGAAGCCGCGGTATTTATGAAAATATTTTACTAAACTGAAATTTAAATCAGGGCAATTCCACCCACCAACTTTTAGGAACGCAATCTAACCTCGGTGTCAATATATCAAAAATGTATCTAATTTATGTGATGATTTTCGCGGAGATAAAATTGTGACTAGATTTTGAAAGTTTTTAGTTATTAGAATAGAGCTTTACATAAACTTTATTTTTTGAAACAGACTTACTCATATTTAGGAGATAACTTCTGAATTTTACAAAAGCAAATGTAATGTAATGTAGTATAATAGAATAAAATAGAAAAGCGTTTATTTACATGATTTTGCTAGTCTGTGTCCACCTCTATTCCGATTCCCGATACCATTTATCAAAGTGCAGTGAACCGTGAAATGATAGCCGAAGCGTTTTCCAAGAATAAATAAAAATCACGCGACCATTTGTAGTTGGATACTCCTACTATTATACGTAATCCGACACAGATAAACAAACAATTTGATTCAAAACAGAACTGAAGTGATTATTTATAAACAGATGTTATTAATAGATTCTGCTGAATTTTATTTACGAATGGGAAATGTAAAAAGGCGTTGACCTAAGCATGTTACTAGCACAATAAAATCTGTTTATTTACACATATTTTATCACTGCGTTATTTATGTTAGCCGCATGTTTATTACGACAGCAGATTGACCTAATTTTTTTATTACTGTACTGAGTATATTCTTTATTTCTGTAGTACTTTTATTACAAATCAGGGCAAAAACTGTTCGGAATAAAACCTCAGTTGGAAAATAAATGAAGCTGTTCTTGCTTATGTTTTAATGCTTGTTTAATTGAAATAATATCGAATTACTTTACTGCTATGATTTAAGTGCACTGTTTTTCTTTCTACAACGTGCTAAGTACAGTTTTTTAAGAAATGTGAAAGGGAGAGGGTCAATTAGTACACGTTTTTACATGCAGAGGGGGAGCAGTGATGCGTTGGACATGTATTGAATAATATACATGGAAAAACCACGATTTGACGCCCCGTGAGTCGCGTGGGAAGCCGACAGCTCGCACCAATGCACCATTTAACTCTTAATCGACAAATAATCTGTTAGATAACTGTACGTTTATCTAGATTTATTTTATCTTTTAAACTTGTTTGAGAGTATTAGTTTCATAAAATTAGCGTCTGTTTGAATTGACGTCAAAAAATCATTGCTAAAATTAAATCCATGTTCTTAATTTCAAAGTAACGTATGTTTATAAAAGTAATTACTTATACTTTTATCTGCCACATACACATTGTACATCAAGTGGACCTTATCAATAAATCAGTAAGCGGAAGTAGTATTTGAATCGTAATATGGCCGGTGCACTTCCCCTACGGAAGCGCCTGCGCCTCACCTACACTTGAACGTATTAATAATTTCAACCAATGAATTTGATGGGCTATTTTGTGATACCGGTGTATGAATAACAGCTGTCAAAAATCAATACGTATCTAATTATAATAGGTCATTTTATGTGCACGGCATGTGTGCTCTTTATATCCGTAAAATATTTTTATTTTTACAAAAAAATATGTCTAATTTATTAGTAAGTAGGGATATAAACATACAGGCAAACTGTGGGTATACATTAGTATATCTCTGCCTAACCGTTCAGGGAACACAGCGTGAATGTTAGTACATATGTATGTAGGGACAAGTTTTTTCCTAATTATTGTTCTCAATCTAGACAGGTCACGTTTATTAAAAGCCTCAGGGAACAACGTGATACATGCATTACTTAGGTATCATTATACAAGATAAAATAATAAACAATTACGTCATCTAGCAGATACGTAATTACTGGCGGTATTATTTATGTTGGATGCAGGCCGCTTCCAACCGGTCTTTTTGGAAATCTATGGGGGAGGCCTATGTCCAGCAGTGGACGTCCTGCGGCTGATATGATGATGATGATGATTATTTATGTTACCTATACAGTGAATATCGTATGAAATTACTGATCAAGGTCTAGACTCGAAGGATATGCATTCCTTAACTATTATTTTGTAGGTAGATAAAGATTGTTTCATTTAAAATTGCATTGCAATTGAATTGTGTGCCTACAAAACAAATAATCCCTCCATTGCATATTTCACAATTAAATTGGTTATAAGAGAATTCGGTGGAAGGGATTGCAATTTCAGTCTAACATTGTACGTAGCGTCAAGTGTTATCTTACACTATTTTTGATGCAAGTTAAAGTTCGAGTGCATTGAAATGAGACATAATATTCACACGTTTTAATATTCTAATGTTGTAAGATCAGTCATCCATGAATAATGTACCGTTTACATTAGTTATATAATTAATTAATTGAATCCGATAGACTCCCTAAAACAATTAAGCCAAGTGTCATTCATTAGAAACCTGTAACTAAACCACGTCAATAATTAACTAATTACACCAATTCAAATAATTGCTCAACGTTAAGCCGGCTTCTAGTCTACCTGATTCTAGAAAGTAAGCTACAAATTACCATGTTACGGTCTAATTAAGAACCTATTCGGTGAAACAACAATCACATGTGTGACGAACATGTCTAGGCGATGATTCAAGTGAATGTATATAAGAGCTGAGTCACGAATTGTCACTATGTGATATTGTGATTACATGTTATAACATAGCGCCACAGACCTGGTATGTTATAACATAACATAACAATTAATGCGAGAACGTGATCTTGTTGAAACTGATGACTTGGAATTCTGTAATAAGAGCCAAGTCATACAATCGGTACGGATCGATACTTGTTACGATTGCGAGAGAATCGATGTTTATTAAAATTGTGTGACTAATACGTAGTGTTTTATAAATTGTTCTTGCCCTTTGCTCTCGGTTAAGAGTAACCGAATAAAGCTATACTAGCTCTCTCTTTTTCTTATACTGGTAGTTGCATAGCTTTATTTTCGCCATTTTCATTCATCTTTATCATCTCATCATCTAATGTGCCGTTGAGTCTTGTAGTCGCAAGTGCGACTGCTGAGCGTGGGGAATTCTATTCCCAGATTGGGCAACAAACATTGATGAATTTTACTGTTTTTAAATTATTGGAGTTGAGAAGTTTGTGGTGTGTCTCCCGTGCGTGGGGAAGCTCGTAAAGCCATTGATCTTGCCCCTGACCTCTCTCTATTCATGTCGAATTGCCACCCCATCAGGCAATGCACGCGAGGGAAAAGTGCACCTGTGTTTACGCACACAATAGTACATTAAAATAACTCCTGCATCATGGCTAGTCTCCTTTGAAATAAGTCACAGTAAACGATACTCGGTCAAGTGAATACAATTACCCCTATACGTCTTCAATTCCATAGTAACATGCTTTTAAAATTCAAGTCATTGATATTATCTATTTTTTTCTTGTAGACTTTCGAATGTGTAGAATACTGATGGTGATCTATGTTATTTATTTACCAGTTTATATCAAATTGCGGTCAAAAGATTTCCACTCAAAAGTGAATATGATATCTGTGACTAGGCCTCTGGCCCCTGGCAATATATTTGGACATCAATAATACAATATTTTATACTTTCTATTAAAGTTTGAGTTGTCCAAATTAAATATTAATGTTTAATAAACGGTCAATACTACAAAGAGAGATTTACCTTTTATAATTGTACAAAGATTAGGTAATGGCAAACACATTAAGTAGTTTCTAATTGTTTTATGTCAGAATATTCCCACAATTTTCGTACAAACAAAACTGGTATTAAAAGATCAGCACCCAACAGGATGCTATTTAAGTAATAGATATCTATCTCTCGATCTTGTTATTTAGTGTGGTTTGATTTGCGGTACTTCTATAATTTACTGGCGATGATTGCCAGGGTACTGCTATTAATATAGCGAGATGATTGAGCAGTAAAAAAATTAAAGTGATATGGTGTAAATCCGACCCAGCCGGAACCGGTCGGCGAATTGAGAGGAGCGTGTGTCCAATTTCCGAGAACCAACCACATCTCGACCAATTTACTTTTTTAGTTCGCCAGAAATGTTGGGTTAAGTGCTCATTAAATATAAATTATGTTTTCATATCGTAAGTACCGCGTTAGTTTAAAATTTGAGGGCTATAAGGTTTTAATGACAAATTAAGATGTCAGGTTAACATGGACATTAAATCAGTTACTTACCTAACTTGATAATAAATATTCAAATATCATATTGTATACACATTTAAATGATGTACTTCATAAGTAACAACTTTAACACGTGTTTACGTAAACAAAATACAGAAAAGCCTCAAATTCCAATATGAAACTCAAATACATAATATGTAAATAAAGACCCCGATTTCAAAATCTAACGAAGAATAAGTAAAAGGATTGTTCAATTCACGCATCATTAGCACTCACTGTCCGAAACGAAAGACCCCAAAGTTTAAATGCCAGCACATTACATACGGTCAAAATCTGCCCCAAGCTATTACAGAGCATCCCTTTTTAAAAATGGGGAGATCAGCCATCCGTGCAACGGTCACTACCTGTACCTATAAACGTACCTGTATGTATTCGAAATCCCAGTCCTTAATTATATACAAATGTAATGGAGTAGGCTACTAGCCAGCGAAACCAAAGTCAATTGTGCACGATAAACTGTATAATATAGCTAAAACTTATAGAAAATACAATATTAACAAAACTATGGGACCGTCGACAATAAAACAAAACCCCATCTCATATGTCCTCTTGACGGATGCGCGCGCCGCATGCGGGAACACGCATGCGCGGCTCGCGCTTTACCAGTCCAACCGCGTATGTGTGTTATAGTCTCCCCCTCTAACCCTAACGAACGTCCTCGTGTTTGGGTTAGTTTCTACGAGGTTTCCCTCTCTTATGCTTCTCCTGTACTGGAGCTTGGATGCGACAAACGAAGGGAGTCAGTATCGAGGCAGCAATCCATCTGGTTTCCCGGTGTTTGCCTTATATCGCTGACAAGGCTCACAATTCTTTACACATTGCGTAACGTAGGAACGCATTCCTGGCCAGTAATACTTACCGACCGAGCGTTGCAGCGTACGTTGCGCGCCCATGTGACCAGCAGTGGGTGCATCATGGTTTTCGGCCAATAATTTAGCGCGTTCTTGTTCTGGGACCACCAGTCTGGCGTCGCCGTGCTCTTCGTTCTCAGGACAATATCTATACAATACGCCTTCGGAAAGCACGTATCCTTTGGTTGCCTATGCCCTCCCCCTAGAGGGATCGTCGGCTTTCAGATCCTCGATAATCTTACCGACCTCCTGGTCCTTCGTTTGATTCTCGGGCATGTCCTTCAGACTGCGAGAATTTAAGGTTTCTGTGTCTTCCTTACTTGAACGTTATGAACAGCGAAATCTGTAGGCGGTCCAGCCGAAGCAAATAGAGCGACTCTGCTCTTCAAGGACTCGTTGAGTGCGGCTCTGTGCTCCGGTGATAAGCTCGTACCTTCATCGTAGCGCAGCGATACATCGCAAACCGCTGCGTGCATCGCGGCCGCGCTCAGATACGAAGACCTTAGCTCGTTCACATTCACCTTATTCTCGCGCAATAACCTCGCGTAGTATCCTGTACGCAGGCTTTTTCACGACGTAGGCGGCGCGCAAGCGCGCGAGCGCGTCCGGCCATGAGCCGACGCCGGCTCGGGCGCCGCGCCACCACCGCTGCGTCGCCGATCAGCAACATGGAGTGGCCGCGTAACGTGTGCTCGTTGGACACGTCAGCGCACTCCTTCTAAACTTACTTCGACTGCGTCGATGAACGCCTCCAGTGCCTCGTGGTCGCGTAACCGCCCGTCGTACCTTGCAGTGAACTTTATAAGTGACCGCCAGAGGTAGCGGGCGCGTTCGTCGTTAACAGCTGCTCGGTGCCGAACGCTGCGGCGGGCGGCGCCGGTGCGGGCCCCGCCGAGCGCGCGGTCGAGGGCGGCACCCCCCCGGGTGCGCATCTCCTCGTCCGGGTCAACTGCACCGCGTGCACGGGTGGTAGCGGCGCCGTTACAGGAGCTCGTCTCCACCTCGGAGTCGTCATCCGTGTCGGAGTAACCGTCGCTTCCTTGCGGTCGATCGCTGGTCGTGTTGCCCGAATGATTTGTGGCATCATAACGTCTATGTTTTCACTGATTTGTATCAACTACACTTTCACGGGTCCGTTTTTCAGTTTTCTGAGAAAAAACATGGCCCCACGTTGGGCGCCACTGTAATGGTGTAGGCTACTAGCCAGCGAAACCAAAGTCAATTGTGCACGATAAACTGTATAATATAGCTAAAACTTATAGAAAATACAATATTAACAAAACTATGGGACCGTCGACAATAAAACAAAACCCCATCTCATATGTCCTCTTGACGGATGCGCGCGCCGCATGCGGGAACACGCATGCGCGGCTCGCGCTTTACCAGTCCAACCGCGTATGTGTGTTATACAAATAAATAAGTATAAGCCCAGCTACATGCGACATCGGTCTCGCTTGCACAACTAGTGTTGGGTAATGATAATAATCCGGTTAATATCATTTGGCTAATAATCGATTAAAAGCCAGTAAGTAGCCATTAATAGCAATTATGGATGATAACCCTGCTATTATTGTTATTTTAGTGATTGAAAATTTCCTTTCATGGTTTTCAGGCTTAGGACTGTCAGATTATACTTCATTTCCATCATCTTTATTTGTAGTAAATAAATGTGCAATTTAAAACTAATCTGGCCCATTTAAAAATTTTTAATCAGCAATTTACATAGATTTTTTTCCGACTTCAAAAAAAAAAGGAGGTTATCAATTCGACCCGTATGTATGTAATATTTCCAGAACTGCCCAGTTTTCGTATATGTTAGTCTATATCAGCGCCTGAACAAGTGTGCCAAATTTCAAGTGTATGTATGTATGTTTTTATGTTTGTTCGCGCATATCTCCGTAACTACAAGTCCGATTTGAGTAATTCTTTTTTTGTTATACTAGATATTGTTCAACTTAGGGAATACTGCAAGTTTCATCGAAATCGGTTCAGTAGTTTTTGAGATAGGGAATTTTAACCGATTTTTTATTATATTATGTTTGTTCGCGGATAACTTCGTCATTTGTGAACCGATTTTGATGATTCTTTTTTTGTTGGAATGGGTATACTTCCCAAATGTTCCCATTTAAATTTCATATAGATCTGATGAAGGACTCCGGAGACAGACAACGGAACTCTTCAAAAAATTACAGTAAATCAACAGCGATTGCTGCTATCGCATAAATATGCATTGTTTACGCAATCACACAACATAACATCACGGCCGAACACTCAAAAGGGTTACACAGATGTAAACAGTAGTATTTGAAATTTCTCATCCAAGTAAACAAAATCGCATATTCTGCTTTCTTATGACTTTTAGTGGTGTCTCGTTAATTTACATAATATGAAACTTTCTTCATGGATTTGGATAACAGGAAGTTGATACTAAAAAGCGAGAAATAAAAAACTTTTTTACAAAAAATAACCGCCTTCAAAAACTAAAAAGTCAAAAATAACTTTAGCTTTGGAAGTCGGTGGCAATACAAAACAACAAACAGAACCAAAGCCGCCGACTTCCAAAGCTAAAGTTATTTTTCTCTTTTTAGTTTTTGAAGGCGGTTATTTTTTGTAAAAAAGTTTTTTGATAATTAGATTTTTATGTACCTACTTAGTTTTTTTTATTCTTAATCAGTCTTTAAGGGGGGATATTTTTTATATTTTTTTTCCGAAACATATCAGTCGACGTACTGATCCCGGATTCGGTTGGCGTCACTGTAGTGCAGTTTATGCATCTCTTTCTGGCACGAATAAATATTAGCGCCAGAAAGAGATGAAAAACGGGGGTGCGGGGATGCATGTTACCTACCTTCCGCTCGGGTATTTTCCATTGTTTATAATTTACCTACGACGTATTCGCAGAACAGAGCTAAAAATAACTTACTTATTGTACCTTACATTTTTACGTATCGGTTAAAGTTTATTTGTAGGTATACATACACTTACTTGGTTTAAAAAAGCGAGCTTTTTTAAACCAAGTAATTAATTAGGTAGATGGTTAAATCACAAAGCGATGTGTCAATAGTAATTTTGGTATTGGCACTCGAAATTAACCATACTGAATTTTCCAAAAAATGTGTTCCTTTTATATACATATTAACACTTTTTCACGTGCAAAAAGTGAAAATAAATAAAAAGAATTACAATACTTTGAATCACACTGCGTACACGCACCCAATTTAAGTTCACACTCACAGATTTTACACTAAACAAAAAAAAAGCATTTATTTTTTTAACAATACATTAATAGCAGGGTTATCATCCATTGCAAGGCTATTTATGGACACTTATGGATTATAATCGATAATAACTCAAAGCATCCGGCTATTTACCCAACACTATGCACAACACACAAAAACACCTTTAAGTTATTGCTGTCTCTTTTGTTCGTGTGCGTTGATGTCTTTTACTCCAAGCGTAGGCCCCGTAGGGCCACAGTATAAGGAAAATATCAGATACCTTTTTGCTTACAGCTAGAACTAGGAAAAGTGCATTTAGTTTTTTGAGAAATATTCCCAAACAATGAATAGTGAGCGTAAAATGTAACACTTCCTATTTCGAAGCATATCTACTTACATCATAATTATATGGGTACGTATTAAGATCGAGTCAAACCTTTTCCCTACTAAAAAATCAACAGTAAATTGAAAACAAACCTACTTTCTAAACCAACTTCTTTTATCTATAGACGTATTTTTGCGCTGTGTATTTAAGTACCACTATCAGGAACGAGGAAGTAGCTTTCTATTAACTCACCAAGTCAACTATTACCTAAGTAAAAACCGATTATTGAATAAGTTTCTGTATTTTTGTGTATACTGTGCGATGCATTCGTTATTTTAGATTGGAAGCACGGAGGCTTTGAAGGGCAGGCGGGAGAGGAGGGATCAAGATTCACGACGAACGTCCAGAGAACCGGACTGGAGTGAATTTCCCTCCATATTGTAACTATCGTTAGGACATTTAAAAAATAGATACGATCTCCACAAAATAATAACATAAATGAGGAAGTGTCACATTTGCGAGAATTATTGTTGAATTATTTACATAAATAACACGCTGACTGATTGTTTAAATATAACTCTTTTAAACACATTTTTGGTGGTACACTTCATGTCTGCACAATGTAGAAAGCTAAAGAACAGCACTTTCATTGATGAAAACACAAAATAATACCAAATTAAAGTAGAAGGGCTCACCTTCGCACTGTGGTAAAGAGCGCTGGTTCGTGTTATCTTGGCTTTAGTCATCGTAAATCCTTGCAATCCGTACAAAAGTCACATAGAACACAGTTCATAACAACACTTCCAAACAAACTTTCATGTTTACAATCGTTTTTAGTCCACAGGGATACGAAAACAGCACGCGGGCGATCGCGCCTGTGTTTACAATGAGAGATCGTACGTGGGAGTGTAGAGTTGCAGGTACGCCGCTCGTGACGCCAGCGCCGCCATCGCTCACAGCGGCGTAGTAGCCGAACTAAACGAGAAGCGCCGCACGCGGCTACGGCGGGAAACAAGCTGCGATCAGGATTTTGAGGCTTCGAAGCGGCCATTTTGTTTTATAGAACCAAGGCGCGATGCCCGCGGGATCATGAGTATAACGATGACATGAGCTATAATTGTTGTTATTATAAACACGTCAAGGAAATATGTGTATTTCATCTCAGAAAATATGACATTCCTCTTAAAATTATAGTTATTACAATGTTGATTAGAAATACTGTTACTGACTATTTGTAATTTCGACCTTATTGCAATGTTTTGGTTAGAAAAAGTGGAAAAGTAGCCCTTTTAATCGAAACGTATATTTAATTTTTCACTGAAACGAAACCCGAAAGTATGAGCACATCATAAATAATAAAACGTGGCAAGCAGTGTTGAGTTCAAAAATAAAAATTACCTGTTCTGTCTTATGTTTTTTTATTCGCTTTAAAGCAGGTGGTCGGATGAAAAAGTATGAACGTGCGAGGGAGCACTTTTCGACTGCACGGCGGGATGAGGGATTAAAAAGGCCCCAAAAAAACGTATCGCTAATTTCGTACACCTTGCCGACTATAATATGTAACAGCTCGTAATACCTTATCAATTCCCGAGAAAATTTCAAACGAGGTTTCCTATTTATTGTCTATGATTGCGTGCGTGACTTATGTAATACTGTATCTACGCATAAAAATTCTGTAAGAACTTGTCTATTATAGTAGAAATATAGTAATGACGTAACTGATTGTGTTTGTGGAGTGGAAGGAAAATAGTTTTTTTTTAAGTTGTCTATCATTAGGAATCTGTTGTATGCAATCCCGTAAAACCTATTATTTTTTTTAAATTAAGAACACATTGTGGGCTTGTATGAATTTAGTCATAAAATCTTTTTAGATCGAACTTAGACAGATCAATGGTCTAGCTGGCAAGCCAATATTAATCTCATATCATCTTTATGGCTAATCATACTAAGAAAATCGGTGTCAATCAACAGAAATTAAAGTGGTAAGCAAATATGTACACATACGTTCACATATTTGTCCGTGAGCTCAATCTGTACCCGCAGTTGACAATCGACTGCTGTCAATACAATTTGTAAGTATGTTGTAGATTCTATTCCATACAGCTCAACGATAGTGGCGCAACAACACCTCAGTAGTACGTACATAGTAGTTAGGTACTGTGGCGCTGTCTCTTGTTCCACCAAGCACAAAGGTTTCAAGTTCCCTTTGTGTTTGCGCACGTGCGGACACAGTTACTTATGCACTGGTAAATACAGTATTGTAAACAGCTTCAGTCTCAGTAACAAAACTATCCTACCAAATAAACAGACTTAAATTAACAACAGACGCATCTACCAATAAATAATCCTTTAAAGGACACAACTCTATGGTATTTTCGAATCAAAAGTACACCTCCTTTTATATCAGTAATCTTATTATCTTACCTTAAGAAGAAAATCGATAAGATGAAATAAAAAAGCAGAGATTGCTCTACTACCCAAACGGTGAGCGGACCGACTGGTCCAAGCTACGGGTATTACTTATACCATTCCGTAGTAATTGCGTAGTGGGCAGTTTGGCCCAATTATACACTCCCGTCTAGTTAGGTGAGAAATAGAATATTGCCGACATGACGACGGGTCCAACTATTATTTTTACTCACAAAATTGTGAGTGTAATAACATGTTCAGTTACGTAAGTACGACGATGAGAAGTGTTTATTGGTACTTGTTTAGAGTTATCATTACAATGATGATACGTCTTAGAAATTATTGGGAAAGAAACTCTTATCTTTTCGTTCAATTTGATCCTTGGGTTTTGGGCAATTTGGTTGGCGTGGGAGGGCAAAAATAATCAGAAGAGAAATTCATGCAAGTTTAACTACGATCACATTCTAATTCTAAGCTCAATTTGCCAAAAATACTTCTTATTTCCCTACATTTTTTACATTGATTGTCGCTGATTGCGACTAGATTTATTAACGTTTTTAGTTACAAGAATTAGCCTTCAAAAGGTGCTGACAAACTAATAATTCTTTCAATAAAAAGATAAATTGACGTCAATAAATCCTTGTAAAGAGGCGTAATTCGCAACTGTACCAACATTATCCCTTCAAAGGAAGCCTTACGTTTATTAAACGATAATAATGCCCATGACGCACACATTCCTCGAACCAAGGAATGCAGAAGGGCTTGCATTAATAAGAACTCCTTGCTTCCAGATGATGACATGGAGGTATTTAACTAGCCGCCTCTGACGAGTAATTAGCTGCGTGCTAACGACCACAGCAGATAGCTGCAATTTGTCTCTTCTGTGTATAAAATCCGTACAATTCTAACTTAAAGAATATCTAATGGGTTAACGGGATTGTGATGGTTGGAAAGGGTTCCTTTGTTTGATGCAGTTGACTATAATGCATTTTGTTTTTCAGGACGAAGATAGGACATGCAACTAAGGAATTTTAAATTCAGTGTTAGGTCTTACCAAGAAAAAAAAATGTAACACGTCTATTTATTGGTTTGTGTTAGGCCCTACTAAGAAAAATGTAACTTTGTTCTATTTATTGGAAAAACAGCTCTATTATAACACTAATCCTGTTGTTAAAACAATTCTTTTTACCTTAAAATTAACAACAAAAGCCCAAATATTAAGCTTAAAAGGATTTTAAACATTCCCTATTCAACCCTTTGTACCAAAAAGCAATCTAAATCTTATTAAAGAACAACACGACCAACTTAATGGAAGTTGGAAGCACAAGGCATTTAAAAAAAAACGTCGAATTGAGAACCTCCTTCTTTTTGAAATCGGCTTAAAATGGGAGATAAGATCTAATCTTTTATAAGCTTCTTTGTAATTAGCTAGCTTGTTTTAGCAGCTATTTAATCAAAATAAGTAGATTGGTATAGGTACTTTGGTTTCAAATTATTGAGAAGATTTTTTTCAAGACGAGTACAAATAGTTCTCTGGCCTAGTGATCCTAAGCGCGGCTGATACGCTAGAGGTCTTGGGTTCGATTCCCAGGTCGTGCAAAAAGTGTTATTGGGTTTTTCTATGAAATTCTCAGTAGCAGCTCGGAGTTAGGATTTGTACTCGGTTAATGGAAATAGGCTCGCCCCCTATTACGTGGGACCTACACAATTACTGGCGAACTGTGGGTGTATGTTGGCACACCTCTGTCTAACCCTTCGGGGAATGCAGGCATGATGGTGTGTTATGAGTACAAATAGGTATTTTTAATTTATTAATTTAATTATGTAGAAGTTAAAATTCGAAATAAAGAAAACCTTAACTAAAAGGAAACCATTGACATTCCAATAATTTGCAAGTTGCAACACAATAGAGACTAAACGAGGCTCTACGATGGTTTTTTTTTCAGCAGAAAGTAGATACTCATGTTCGAAATAGTAATAACAGTCCATGTCAATTGCCTTAACAAATGATAATATTTCAGTCCTCTACTATGTAATTTCTTGCTAGTTGGTATATCAGCGTCATCTTATTGCTGCACCTTAATTTCAATTTGTTCCTTTTTCAAACCAGATTTACGATTAAAATAAGAAACTTTTTATATGTAGGCATGTGTGTGTTTATTAATATCCATATAGTAAAATTACAACACCCCTAACCGGTTTTCATCTCGTAGTAGTACTACACAAACATATACCTGTCTCTTTTATTCACATGAAACCCCTTTTTTACAAATCAAAAGAGCCTTTAACGTTATTTGGAATAGCTTTAGAATCGTTTGCAACGAACTTCGGAGCTCGTAGACTGTTGATCTTGTAGTAGGTCGTAGTAAGACGAAACGAGTTTTGTGCTAAGAGGAAATGACCACTTCGCTCAAAAAGATGTTTACCGTTAAAGAAACGTCCAAATATAGTAGGACATACATACTAGATATTGTATCCCTTATTCTACTACTAGAAGAACTAAATGAATATATAATGTTGAACTTCGTAACAATCGAAACATAAATATTTATAATTAATATTACTTTCACGTACTTAATATTTTTTGTAACAATCCTACAGTTTTTGGCAATTCCAAATATGGCAAAATTTTACTAAGAATAAGAAACAGCCTCAAAACTAAGTCGATAACAATACATAATATAAAATATTCAACAAAAGTCAAAGCTGCGTGGGCACATACAAACTTACCAGGCGCCTAGTAAAATCACATAGCAATCTGTTGTATAACAGCGCAATGTGTTTCTACTTTCTACAGGCTTTGTGTTAAAATCATAACGTCTGTAGATGCAGATTGTAGTATGCAATTAATAAGTATACCTACATAGATAGATAGGTCTGTAGCAAACTAATAAAGGAGAAATATACATATTATAGCATAAAATATGAAACTAACACAATGGGTTATAATGAAGACGTTGACAATTAGTTTCTTATAAACAGTCTTCACCCTCGCCATTGTTCTAACGGTAAATATTTCCCAGATTAGTACACTTTCGAGAAGCGTTTCAAGCACTAGTAAGTACTAGATTGATACATGCGGGTGCTACTACATTTGAGACAGCACGCAGTTCCCACGACACCGCCATTCACTAAACCCGCAACACATGAAGAGTACTAAAGTACTTAGTCGGGTGTAACGAACTTATTATACTCTTGGATGGTGGGGATGGGGTGAAGTTCCTCGGCCCAAAAGGAAAGAACTATTAGCCAAATGAGTGATGTTCTCTGGTGGTTAATGCAACAGCTGTCTGTAGTCGGACATAAAGGATTATGTGTAGACAAATTCGCGGTAAATTGATTGATTGTGACGACACCGTTAGCACAGTGGCGATTGGCTGCTGCACTTCGTGTCGCGGGTTTAATTCCCGCACGGAACAAATCTTTGTATGGCCTACATGTATGGTCCCCCCATCCACGATACAGAAGAAATTACAATAGCGGAAAACATTTCTTTAAAAAAAGCCTACTTGCTTTCGCAAGTTACAACCACTGATTGAGATTAACAAACCAGTATTAAGATTGTAAGAAACCAGTGGTTGTTATCTACAACTAGTCGCATTGCATGACGAATACTCATTGCTAAAATACCAAAAAGACAGTCCATTTTTCGTCGCCGTGATGTAAAAGTGATAACTTTCACGACATTGACTCAAATTCTTTGCTTTCGTTCATGCATAATGTATGTGACATTCTTTTAGATAATAGCATTATTATTCAACTTTTTCATAGGAATTTAGTATTTTGCAATAATGCGAATCGTACGGTGAATTACTGATTCGTTCTACTTATTAACCAATTTTCTTAATTGTTTTTTTACGACGAATTTAGAAAGGATTTAATTTCCTTTTAATTCCTCAATCAATGTGTGATTAAATTTGCCGTTGTAAGGCTCACCTCTGTTAATTCATGAAGTAGGTAAGAGAACTTTTGTTTTAAACTATTTACTTTATGATAATACAGCTCACGATATACGCTATACAATATACGACATAATGGACAGAAAAAATGCAGATGCATAATATCACAATGCTGTATATACTCATAACTTGTTGTAGTACTTTCGTTGCTCGTTGCAGACACATAAATTGCTGCCTATCTCAGTCGTATCAATTTACATGAGAGATGAGCACGAAACTGGATCGTCTACAATATCGCACGAGGTTTCACTAAACTACGACCGGTTCCCTCAAGGTGGCCTATGGATCTTTCCCTAAATTTCAAAATGTAACCGACCCACAGACGTGGCCCACTCTAGCAAGCAAACCGGCAGTTTTATATGACCACTCAAGCCTCGGCTTACAAATGGCTCTCCGAACTTCAGCGACTTTTATAGTTTCCAATCTTAAGTTTTATAGCCAAGCGAGAACAGGTTAACGTCCAAATGATAGTCTTTGAAAAAGCTCATTTGCATTTTAATACTAACCTATGCTTAAATGATTATTTTATTTAAACTTACGGTACTATTGTCTCGTGGATTTATACTGAATTGAAACCACAAGACTTGAATACAAGTTTTATTACTGTCGTTGTGTGCTTCATTGTTGCGACTGCTTCGCTCGAGGTCTTGGGTTTGATTCCCAAGTCGAGCAAAAAGTGTTTTTGGGTTTTTGATATTCTCAGTAGCAGCTCGGAGTTGGGATTGGTGCCTGGTTAATGCTAATAGGCTCGCCCCCTATTACATGGGACCTAAACATACTGGCAAACTGTTGGTGCACATTGGTACATCTCTACCTAACCCTTCGGGGAACACAGGCGTGATAGTATTTAAGCTGCTATGTTCACTGCTGTCAGTTGTTAAGCAGGTAATTGGAAAAGATAAAAAAGGATTGTTAGACACTTAAGCCGAACTAAAGTAACTGTACTCTAGCCCTAACAGTCCGTCTTTAAACGCCTATAAATTCACACCGGAATAAAATATATATGCGAATGGTCAGTTAAAGGAATTAACATAACAACGGCACATTTCCACATGGGCCCTTTGTTTAAGCAAAAGATTTATTTTGTCAAATGGATGGTTCGATAAACAGTTTTTCTTTGGAGGTCCATAAAGTAATAATCAGCACGTTTTGTGGGAGGATTGATGGCCACAATATGATATGATGAAATGTAGGTGGCTGCTAATGGTCATCTACGTGATCTATGGATAATTGGATAAGCAAAAAGTAGAAAAAAGAAACACGCAACCAATTTCCGAATTTTCTTTAGAGTAGTGTGTATTTCGACGTTGCAAATGTTTGATACAGCGTAATTTAACACCCATTAATAGATCACATAAGACCTACATGCTTATAATATGGCGCAATATATTATTCAGCCGTCAAATCGTTTACCATTAAACTCTTTTCTATACATATGCAGCAATAAAAATATAAATAAGAAATCCACCAACCGCGACTGGCATATAATTTCTCACGGCGATCACGCATCGTATTCAGCGCGTGGCTGAGCCGGCGCCTACCCGTGGGAGTCCGAATGATCCAACCGATACTACGTAAGGCTACGTATTAGGAAACTGTTATCGATATGGTGGCCACCAAGTTCAAACACAAGAAACTTCTGGAAATGGTAACGTTGGCAAAGCAGTAAGCCTAATTATTTATGTAGGTAGTAGAAGTTATACGTTGATGCCTTGACAAATTATTAGGTAGCATCTGCACACGACGTCCGCGTGAATTTTACGGATCCCTAATTCTTTCTATAATAAAAATATAGCCTATACCACTTAAGGCAACTTCGTATTAATGAAAGAATTTTCATAATCGAACCAGTTCTTCCGAAGATTAGCGTGTTCAAAATGAACATTTAATTTTATCGTTAAATAGATTGAAGATTGATTTGATTTTGACTCAACAAAATTAAATTTATTCAACAACTCAAAATTGGATATGGTATTGATTTTATACTAATCATTAAAAATAGAGAAATGTTTGTAAACAAAGCAACCACAACATTGGAAATCATTTTCAGAACAAGCGGGAATCTTGTACCAACCGCGGTCCCACAGTTATCCCACTACCATAAATTGATACAATTGTTTCACGAGACTTTCAATTTCAAACTGACTATATTGGAAATAAATTGCTACTTTACCATTTACTTAAGTCTGGATAGAACAATGGACGGAACATCTTATTTATTGAATTAAGTTTGCATGAATTGCTTTTTCCAAGACCAAGTTCACATGGAAAACAGCTGCTACGTAAACAGC
This sequence comes from Caradrina clavipalpis, assembly GCA_932526535.1. Classification (NCBI taxonomy): domain Eukaryota; kingdom Metazoa; phylum Arthropoda; class Insecta; order Lepidoptera; family Noctuidae; genus Caradrina; species Caradrina clavipalpis. The sequence goes on from OW052096.1 coordinate 4,563,019, forward strand.
ATACTGATCGGCCATAGATTGTATCCATGGAAAGACCTTAATTTTGATAATGATGTCATTATTATCTATTAATTAGTTCATACAATTGAAATCCTCCGGACAACGTGAGAACAAAGCAATCCCTTTTATTCCTTTCTTATTTGAACCTCATTAAACTAACTTTCACACAGCAGACCACTTCCAGTTCGTAGGACAATAAAATTGTACACTCCATGTCCTTTCCAGTCGCGTCTTATTATAGACTTCCTATCATCGCTGGTTTCCAGACTTCCTTATTGCAGGGCAGTGCAAGAAATTGCCTTTAATACAAGGTCCTGTCTGTGTAGAGTACGTGTAACCTTTGACCGGGCACCTGTCAAGTGTTGTAATTAGATCGTTACCCGGAGCATGGCCCGACGGTCAAGCTCGGCTGGGTTTCCCACACGTCTTGGCGGCTGAAGCGGACCCTCGCTATTCTGATGATGAGATTAACCCGCGCTTCCAGATAATACCGATATGCGTCTACTTAGGACTGTTTCACGTTAATAGCATAATTTTCTTCGGTTAGTAACGGGTAAGTAATGGAAGAATGGATGGAGTATTTTTCCTACATGTGTTGGTAGATTTATCTAGTGATGCGAGTTGATTTATGAGTAACAAGTAACGGTATCATATCTAACACATTTAGGTTGTGGTAAGAACTTAAAAGCCAGTTTGACGAAGGCACACCTGCTTTTTATGATACACGTTAAAGATTAGTCGACACTTACTAATAACGTGTCAAAATTTAATACTGCTTCAACGCTGCCTTAAATCGAAGAGTTCCTTAAATTTTAGAGTGTCGTAAACGTCACGCAGAGGTGAAACGCTCAACGAGTTACGGCATGGTTACAATGGTCTATATTCGAACAATGGTGGCTTTTTACCAAGAATTAGTCACAGGAGTCATATCCTTGAAGACGGTCAGGAAGGGTGAGTCATCAAAAGCCGCGGGTCGCGGGGTCGCGGTTCAGTGCTCACAACCGAACTGTGCCAATGTTGTGTACTGCGCCGGCGCAGTTACGTCATTGTAAGCTGTTATATAGACTACCGCCGGCTTTGTCACGAATTCGAGATAACAAAGGACCAGCTTTGAAGGATTTCTAATGCGAATTGTTATATAAATTGACCAATATAATTAATCAAAGTAGATACTCCATTATTTCTGAACGTGTAATGTAAACTAGCTAAAAGACTCTAGGTTCTTAAAAATCGGTTCAGCCAAACGCGAGATATACATACATACAAACATACAGGTCGAACTGAGAACCTACTTTTTTTTTGAAGTCGGTTAAATAGTAGGTACTATTGTTATCAATAACATAACGTTTGTATCTACATAATGTTAGTGACTGAATACACCAACTTAATAAAGGTTCCGTATTATCCTTTCAAGTACAGAACCCTAAAAACGATAGGCAGTGAAGCATAGTGTCGTACGACAAAGTCTATTGAGATGCAAGTGTGTCCAACGCGACGAACAGAGCGGGTAATACGCTTTAACTAGGGGCCAACCATGAGGTCGATCCGGTATTAACCAATCATCGGGTACGTTAACATTTCTTTATAATTCAAATTAGGAATCACTTTATGTTGGCTACCTAGTGCCGAGTTTCAAGCATTATCATTATAGAAATCTTAATCTTGGTTTAGAATATATTGGATAAATCTTATCATATTATGAATTAGCTACCGTGGTCGGCCCGCGTTCCGTTACGTCTTTGATTACTGCTCCTCTCCCGTTGGTTGTGGCGTGATGTTCTATACGTATAAACCTCTAGAATTACTTTATCTATCTATTGCTGAAATTCGCAATAAAATCAGTTGCGTTGTTTCTAAGCATACAGAGACAAACGAGGCGGGAAGCGACTTTGTTTTATACTATGAGTACAGATGAAAAATATTGATGATTTTTCATTTATCTTATCTTTCAGGTTCTTAAATGTGATGAATTTCAGTTGCATCATAATCTTACATCATATTATCCTATCAAACAGCTGGACAAATCTCATATCTATAAACAAAAGTAGATAACGATACCGATTTTATGCTTGACACAAATCTCTTTCACTATTCATTACAAGAGAAATGACAAAACTAGTGAAGTTGCATCATTTTCTAATTATTTTCAGATTAGCTATACTTCCGTTTTATTTCTAAACGACGGAGCGTCTAAAATGATCGGAAGTCAAACATTACAGTCGGATTCTGATATCATTGTTGGACACACACGACGACGGTTTTTTGACCAAAATTGAAGAAAATTGGGTTCATTTTATTTTATTAAAAGAAATTGTTTATAATGGTTCTGAAAATTATTTTACTGCATGTGTAAGTTAAATCACTATATGAATTCTGCAAAAGTAAACAGTTATGCAGACACTGAGATATCAATATCGTCAATAACATCGGAAAGTTGTCGTGATGAGTGGTTAAGGCACCCGCCTCTCATGCACGAGGTTGTGGGTTCGCATCCGGGTACGGGCAAGTACCAATGTGACTTTTTCTAATTCATATGTACTTTCTAAGTTTATCTTGGACATCATTGATATCGGTCACCATGTCAGAGGCCCTTGAGGCGGTTTAAAAACTCGGACACTAGGGTGTGTGGGGTCGTTAGACCTTAGTTACTGCCCACACGATAAAGAAAGAAAGATCGGAAAATAACAGCATAACTTTAAACAATTTAAAAACAAAATGCAGTAAATTTTCAGGATTTCTGCCCTATGCCAGAAATAAAGAAAAACAATCACAGTTGAAGACAATGTTACAAAAACAATTAAATCGTGAACCGTGACGGTTGCACTCGTAACAGCTTATTAGAAATGCAATAAAAATGACCCACAATACGGGGGCTATTAAAATAACCGTGGGATCTGTAAGGAACTGCACATTGATTTATATTTAAGTAGATCAGCATGAAAATTCTAATTATCTTTACATAGTATAAAACAAAACCGGTGTATTTACGCTTAGATCTTTTGAACTACGCAACGGATTTTAATGCAGTTTTCATCAATCTATAAAGTAATTCAAGAGGAAGGTTTATAGGTATAGAACATCACGCTACGATTAACGGTAGATGAGCAGTAACACGTAACTGACCGCGGGTGACACATCGGTGTAATAGACAGTAATACATGCGAAAGTATGTAAGTTTGTTTGTAACGTTTTCACGCCTAAACCACTCACTGAGTCGATAGTTGCATGCCTAAAATTTTTCATATACGTCATCAAGTATACAGAAATGGACATAGGGTAACTTTCATCCCCGAAAACAGGCCCTGCTCTCGTGAAAACCAACAATAACATTCTTATGATAACAGATGGCGCCACGTGTTTTTCAAATCATGATTGAATTTGAGAAAAAAATAAGCGGGCGATGTCGCGGGCAGTATAAAATAAATTAGGAAGAAGGCTCTCTTCACTTACTTACTTTTATTATTTTACAAGACCTGCATAAAAAATAAGAAGTACCTATTGATTGAATTATATTGAATTTTATTTTGTTTATTTCAATTTCCAACAAGAACATCAGGCCGGTCTATTCTGTAAAAATCTCTTTTAGTGAATTAAGGTGAAGTCTGTAGTTGTGCTCGAGGTAAGGCATTCACCGCAAAAGATATTTATGGAATAACGCTGCTAGTTAATTAATACCAACACGTTTTAACTACAAATCCGTATAATGGAATTATCGGTTCTTATCGGAAAAATAAAGAATAACGATGGGAACGAATTTATAATAATTAATCTAATGTTGCGTTGATTAGCATGTATACAGTACCTAATAGCCACGTAGTAAAATCGCTATAATACCTAAACTGCCCCGTTGGTCACGTGGTCGTAAGCGCGACTGATGAGCGTGGGGTCCAGAGTTCGATACCCATGTCGAGCAAAGTGTTATTGGGTTTTGCTATTAGCAGTCCGGAGTTAAGAAGTTGGCGGTGTGACACCCCCGTGCCTCGGTAAGCATGTAAAGCCTTTGGTACCGGGTGTCATTCGTAGATCTTTGACAGTCGCCAGCAAGTTTGACCACCAGTCCTATCAAGAGGTATCGTGTTGTCCAATAACTGGATTGTAGAGGTCAGATAGGTAGTCGCTTCATGTGTGCTACCGAGCCCAAGGATACTGTTGGGAAAAGGCTAAGCAGATGATGATGACACAACCAACAAAACTGTTTTGTTAAAGATAATTTTGTCTACCGTTTCTAATGTTAATAAAGTCCATTTGATGACTAACGTAAGTGTGATAATGTATTAAAAGATATGAGTTATCATGATGACTTGTGTTTCCTATAGATACAGATATCGGAAACGTGTGTAATCAATACTAAAACGCGTTTTGACTATGAATGAAGTGTTGTGGAATATGAGTTAATTTTGATTTATTTTATTTAATGTTGTAATTGTCAAAAAGACGTTGGATATCTGTGAAAGTAGTGCACAAATATAAACAATGGTTGCGCCATATAGGACATTTCTACTCGTCGGGTTTCTGGTAAGGTTAAATTTAATTTTAAATAGGTAGTTTAAACAAGGAAACATTGAATAGTTTTTAACAGTAACTAATTTTAGGCGTGGAAATCTTTATTACAACCCTTCACTGTTTATTTTGTCATTCATTAAACTTCCGATATACTAATAAATAAATGGTTTAGATCATCTTCCCAATGAGATGCTGAGTCAGGTTTTTTCAGCCTCCACCCTGATGCTCGATATAGGTTTAATGATCAAGGCCATAAACGACAACCTACAATCAACGACAATCAATTTTAAAATCTTGTTAATACTGTTGCTAAATTAATGTTGTTTTTGATAGAATGAGGCTGAGATTAGAGTTTCAACGTTGTGTTTAACCCTTTAGCTGCCATGTCAGGCACATGTGCCTGACGCTAGTGGAGGTTTGACCTTTAACATTTTTGACCCTGCAGTGAATGTGTTAAATACGAATCGCCACTTGAAGTTCATATGAAAGCAGTGTAGACTTACCTAATAGTCTCATTTTCACTTGTTTCAGGATTTGATGTCAGTATACTTTATATTGCCATATCTTGATATTCACGCGAAAGACCTAGGCTTCAATCATATACAGATTGGAATAATTGGAGCCATTTTTCCAACATGCCAGTTGATATCATCACCCATTGTAGTAAGTTGTACACAACAAAAACGCTATTGAATATTTTTGTTTTTTAAATAAATGAGCTAGAAGAATAAGTTTGTTTATTTGCAGGGCAGCTTGAGTGATGTAAGAGGAAGAAAACCAGTATTGTTGTTATGTTTGATTATTAGCTCACTTGCTTACTTCTGTTTGGGAATGACATCATCTCTTCTCGTATTCTTAGGTATACGAGCTGTATTAGGTAAGCAAAACTATAATATTTATGATATGACTTAATCAAGGAAATTGTAAATAAATTTAAGAGTGTTCGACTGCTACGCTAGAGGTCTTGGGTTCGATTCCCAGGTCGAGCAAAGTGTTATTGGATTTTTCTATGAAATTCTCATTAGCAGCTCAGAGTTAGGATTTGTGCCCGGTTAATGGCAATAGGCTCGCCCCGTATTACATGGGACTTAAACATAACAGCGAACTGTGGGCGTACATTGGTACACTACTGCCTAATCTTTCGGGAAATACAGACGTGATGGCATGCTATGTTCAATACTTATGGTGGTTCTCTGTGGCAAAATAGTAAGTTAGAACATTTATGAGCAATCCTGTTTCACAAAATTGAGAACATATGGGCAATCGTATTCCACAAAATGTAATGAATGTGACGTTTAAGATGAAAAACCTTCTTTAATGTAGTTGCAGTAAAAACGTGTTGCGCCGACCCCAAGTAACATGGGATAAGGGCAGGAAGATGATGAATGTAGTTGCAGTAAAACCAAACTTTGTATTTACTGTCATAAGTATGATAATCCTTAACCGGTTTGTTTCAGGAACATTTAAACATACTCAAACGTTGACAAGGGCCTTAGCCCCAGACTACATCGACGATCAAAACGACATTACTGCTTTGTATGGCAAGTTAACGTCACTGGGAGGCCTAGCATTGGCCCTAGGCCCTCTGCTGAGCGGGTACGTCATGGAAGCGTTCCCTGAAAGTGGTTTTACCATCATGTGTGTAGTTCTATCGGCGTTTTTCATATTAAATGCAGGTAAAGAACATTTTATTTTTCTTACTGGTATCTATACTAACGCGAGTACTAATACAATTGAGTTGAAAAGTTTGTAAGTTTGTTTGCGTTGATCTCAGGAACGACTGGTTCGATTTGAGAGAAGTCCTTTTGTGTTTTGTAGCGTTTATGGTGGAAGATTGTGGTTGCATTATGTTATGTCTAAAGGGATAGGAGCGGTAACCAAAGACGTTACTAAACGCGGGTAAAAAACTTGCTTTTAGATGCCTGTTACGGATCCTTGTCTCTCAAGCAACTGTTACTAATTAATCTATCATTGTTATAGGTCTGATCAACTCTTTGCCAGACGCCTCAAAAGAGAAAGAAGAAAAATCAGAAGCAGCGATTAAACCAACAAAACTACTCGATCCCGTTGCCAATACGTTCAACCAAACTATTGACAACTTCAACAACATAAACTGGACAATATACTGGGATATATTCTTATTTAAATTTCTCTTATCAATGTCTATAGGATTATACTTTAACAATTTTCGTTTATTTTTGAACACTGAGCACGATGTGTCGCCCTCCATTCTCGGCTACATTACAACGTTTCAAGGCATTCTTGCATCAATAACCAATGAGACAGTTTCTTCTATAAACAAAATATACGTAAATGATAGAGACTATTCTCAACGCATCTTTCACATATTTTTGGTAATGGTATTGTCTTTGATAGGGTTAGCTGTGGTTCCTAGTCTACCATTGTATGTTATGCTAATAATTCCTACAGCGGTATGTTTCGCACTCTCTAGAGTAGTTGCTTTGGTGGTACTGTCAAATAGAAGTAAGACAAGCAATCGTGGAACTCTCATAGGGGCGTTCAATAGCGTCAGTTCAATATCTGGTATAGTGGCACCGATCATCGCCGGTATTATTAATCATTATGTAGGTGTCACGTATGTATTTTACACTGCTGCCATGGTGGCTTCAATAGGTCTCGTTTTAAGTTGCAGAGCCAGATGGAAATCTTTAAAACAAAAATCTATGTAGATTTTAATTTTGTTAACTTGCCACTTTTATGCGATTTCTTGACACTTAATTGTAGAACAACGACGACTCTAACACAGTAACTGAGAGACAATTTAGGATATTTCTTTCAGTAGGGTCATTCTTCAAAATCTCTCGCACAATCATTGCATCAAATACAACAAAATCTAATTGTTTTAACACGTCAGAATAACACCAGTAATAGGTGTGCTCTAATTACCAAAACATTATGCAGGTGAATAATAAGGGAGTGTATCGTAGAGCGTAGTGCTGTGCTCGGTTCCCACGACTCGGTTCCTTCCGGAGGCGGCGACCCGTGACGCTACCGTCTTGGCGCCCACATCGCGCCTCTCATTGTTTCTACGCTACTTACTGAACTTCTTACAAACGACAAGGGTCAATTTTCTAATGTACAAATTATGTTTGGAGCTCGATCAACTCGAATGAGAAATAATTACGTCACATCATACCGTTATTAAGATTCTGAAGAGATAAAAAACAACACAGCAAATTAAAAATAACAGTAAAGTAAATAACGGACTAGGTATTGTATGATCCGTCAATTCCGTCATCAATATTAATTGTTAGTGGATCGGAGAAAAACTGGGCGGTGTGACGGAAATGTCTGAAGCGCCGGGAGTCTTGGCACACGACGGAATGTCGACGCAAGCGTTGCAGGTGCGCCGGTGAAAAAAACTGAGGTGACCCTTCAGTATGTCCAAGGCCCATTGTGTTCTTTGGAAAGCTTTTGATAATTGTGTTCTTATAAAAATAAAAATATACATGCTACCACACATACCATCACGCATGTATTCCCCGAAGGTTTAGGCAGAGGCGTACCAATGTACACCGACATTTCGCCGGGATGTTTAGGTCCCATGTAATAGCGGGCGAACCTATAGCCATTAATTGAGCACAAATCTTAAATAAAATAATCTTTATTTCGGACAAAGTAATATCCATAGTGTGTTAACAAACAAAAATCTGATAATGTGGGATATTTTATAAATTTTCAAAGAAACAACGCAATTTTAATAGTTGTCATTACCTCTCGAATTACATACTCAATTTAAGTACCGTTCATACCTCATTAACTCAAAGTTAGAATACTTTATTAACATATTCGATAAACTAGTAATAACGTATATTCTATAATTCCCATAACACTTCATCTTTACATATGAGAAAACACCTTTGCTCTATGCACCGCATCATAAATGTTAATTACGTCGCTGACATTTAATTACAATATAATTCCTGTATGCGCACGCGCCTAGTAAACAAGTTTTGTGAATTATTGTATGGAGATCGACAGGTGGAAGATGTACACAGGTGTATCAGTCTTATAATGATGAATAATTAGTTTTTGTTTCTAATAATTTTAATTTTGAAACCTCGAGCATTTCCCTCGCGTTTAATAGGGTAGTTGACAGTGTTGACACCACCATCACTTGACATACTTTTATGAGCTGTCAAAACGCGATTCTCCCATAGATTTTGTATGGCAATATCGAACTATGACGTCACTTATAGACCTACTCAATTGACTAACTAATTATTGATTTCGAAGCAAGTAAAATCGAATTGTACAATTAATTGAAAATAAATCGGTTTTCAGGGCTAAAATAAAGTATTTTTTTTAAGATAAGTTGTGCCTTGGAATTATTCGTTAGTGGTGTAAACTAGCCAATGGAGCTATTTCACACTGAGTTAATAAATGTATGATTATGTAAGTAATTTATTGTACCTAGATAATAGTTAAAAAAAATATGAATTTGTACTTATTTTGTTGTTTTATTACAAACGAATTTGCCTATGATTGTTTTATCATAGTAAGCTTATCATGCTAAAGATGCCAGATGGCGATTTTTATTCAAATCCTTAAGTCACGGATACACTTAGATCAAATATTACGTGATCACGTTTCGCGTCACGTGTGTAGCAAAATGTTGCGCGACAATGTGCAGCTTGACGCAGATCTGTAGTCTGAGTGTTGCGTGACACGTTGGGGGATATTTTGTCCTCTAGTGTATCGATGGCTTTAAGTTTCAGCAAAGACAGAGCAACAATATGTTCGAACATTTTCCATTGATTAATTAACAATGAACTAAAGTGCAACAAAAATAAAGTTGAAAATCGCGCAATTGCGTATAAGATTCAAAATCACTTGAAATTATATACTGCACACCATTTCTAAACATACATTTTATTGTTTTTTGATAATTGACAATTAATCAATGAAATCTGCATATCAAGCGTATTCTGCAGGTTGTTCGAAAGAGATACCGCGCCCCCGGAACGCAAAGGGCACATGAAGGAACATAGACGGGTTTTAGTCAGTAAAAGTCTGACACTCCCTCCCGCCCCGCCCAGGGCGGGGGAAGTTATTTGATGATTTCCCGTCTATAAAAAAAAAAAAAAAAAAAAAAAGCGTATTACTTTTTCCGCGCTTACCCTTATTCATAACATATGTTTTTGCGACGTATCACATTCCTACTTCTTAAAATATTAGGTAAATAGCTATTAGGTACTTTAATTTATTCATGTACTTATAACAATTATAAGTACCTAGCTACAGAAACGAATGGATGGAAAATATGTCGTGAATAAATTAAATCTAACAATGCATTCAGTACATTTCGCTGCAAGCTTGTAGATAAACTTTAAACAAAGTTTATCGTGTAAGTAACTCGAAATAATTTTATACATGTCTTATAAAACTTTCCTACATTCCCACCAATGGAATAAACATAAATAAATCACGCTTATGTTTATTATGTTCCACATGTTCACACATCCTCATTTCATATTCAATGTTGGCAACACCTCGTTTATGCGTACGACATGTTTGACGTGGTCAAAATTAGAAATGAACTAAAATAGTCGTAGTATTTCTGCACTATGGCCTATGGCATAACTTATTTTTAAGAATCGTAAACAATGGTTTTGAAATTACCACTTAAATATGCTAAAATAGCATTCCTTGGAAGTTTGTGACTGTGGGTGTTCCAATAATGGTATTAATGTTTGTTTTCAACGTGATATCTATAAACATTTCCCTCCCATTAAGATAATAGGCATAAAATTATGTTCATCCAGTTCATAAAGGCAGATTTCTCGGCAATAACAAAAAAAAGAAACAAAGCCTTCTACTCGGGAGGCCAATCGGAACATTATACCGCGAGGTGGAATGCCCGAACGCTCAACCAATCGCACTAACGAGCTCACGTTTTATCACCTTCATATTGTTTTTAATAATTACTTTTATAGCATTTTTAAGTAATGGTTGGCTTATGTAACGTGTTCTTTAAATGATTGATAAGTTTTAGCTTAGTCCTAGCAATAGTGGAACTTTCTATCAGTAAAATATTTTTTTGAGTAGGTATGTCCTGTGATTGTCTTGTATAAACAAAAACACAAACTTGACCTCTTTATGATATTAGTGTAGATTTAGTAATCAAAAGTTTTAAAAAGATATATTCGGAAAACAAGAAAAAACTGTTTCCAAAAAAAAAAACACAGCAACCATCATTATTCCCTTACAACACAACAAACCACAAATTCCTCTTGATAACTCTACTCATATCTCTCAAGAAAATAACTTGTAACATCTACGACAGATACTAACTAGAAAGTAAGCTAGAAAGCAATTAAAGACCATTACGTAAGTTTATGACAAAAAAAAACATAGTTGGAGGCGCCATAAGTAAATAACTGGGCCCGAGACGGAGACGCGAGTGGAATACTCGATAGTTAGTAAAATAACTTGTGTAAGCACACGTGCACCTGTTCAAAGAGAATATTGTTTAGAAAACTGGCAACACACACGTTCCTTCTCTATTCCGTAACAGGAGTACCTATAGCGTGCTGTCTCACTCACACACACACCAAAATCAAGTGAAAGAAAAAGAAAAGCATACATTCAAGATTGATTAACATTTCTTTATTATAGGCTCGTGCTTTAGAACAGGTGATGGGCATTTAGAACGCGTTTAAAAATAAAGTTTAAAGAAATTAATGTTGAGTTAAAAAGCGCGATCATCTTTGTAATGACGACAAATAGTCTCCAGGTGGTTTCAGCAAGCGATTTTAATAATTAAGGACTATTAAGCTTTCAACAGTATCAATCAATGGTGGCAATTTAATGAGGAAAAGTTAGCATTGCAGCCAAGAGCCATACATTTTTTAATGCCTTGTGCTAACTCTTATCTGAGAAATCTCCACCTGCAAAATAATTTGCGAATATTAGGTACTAGGTTCTGCCCGCGACTTCGTTCAAGTAGAGGTAAAGTATACCATAACACATATCCTATGATACTTGGCAATAGTATAGCTTTCGATAAGCGAAAGAATTTTCCTAATCGGAACAGTATTTCCAGAGATACAAACAAACAAAAAATTGTAAAATTACTAAGTTAAGGAGTGTACTATGTAGAGAAGTCCAATTTCCAAAGTTCTGCTGGCATACAAATGTCCGTCAAATTGTTTAGTCTATCAGGTTTAAAAGTTTGTGTAACAAGTGTGGGTGACTGTGGGCACGAACCAAACATATTTACTAAATGTACTAATTGATGAAGAACACAAGATTCAATATTGAAATTAACCAAGAGCGACGGCTCTTCGGAAGAAGAAGTTATGTCAACATGTAACAAGAAATGTTGATTGAAGGATATCATCAGTTCAAAGAATTATGAACTAGTTCCGCGTAGCTAAGACAACACAGAGGTTGATATAAAATTCTGCCGCAATTATACCTTTTATATGCTCCAAATATAAGCTTAAAAACCAGAAAAAATGACTCAATCGCACACAAACGGTATAGAATATTGATAGAAACAATAAAATAGTGACTTCATTGCGTAACTAATTTCCGATTTCAGGCTAGTGCTTTTCCGCCAATAGTAAAACCATTGTTAAAAAGCGTAGGAAATGGGACGTCGATAACGACTCCTTACATAAACGTACTTATATTTCCTTTACAATGAAATCAATAGTTTGTTTACTTCGCAACGTAGTGAGTAAAGTAAATTGACTAGTTGATATTGTATGCAAAGGTTCTGATTACAACACAATCATACAATTGGTTATCAACACCTATATTAGCGTAATATTGTTCAAAGGCCTATAAAACTTATTCCTACCTTTTGTAGTACACGTATAGAGCTTAAAACTAACTTCAGTATAGACTTAGTAGGTACCGGCAACGACGTGCATTTTGGTCGATCCATTACGGAAGAGATAAGCCGAGTAAAGAATGGAGTAAAGGCTAACACGGGCTTATCTTAACGCTTTCACGAACAGGTGCACAAAGGTATAACGACCCCATTCTATGGTAGATACCATAAAATGGGGTGCACACACCTGAAACACTGTAACTTGGGACAACTGGAGTAAAGGCTACATGAAAATTAGGAACACCAAATGGAGTGGTATTCTGTAAGAATCTCCTTCGGTGAATTTACGTGAAGTGAGTTTAAGCTGTTCGTAGTGTATAATCTAAAGAAAATTGATCAGAGCTCATTTTACCTACATTTACAGATGGGGATTTCTACAGAATAGTCAGTCCGGCTACGCTAATATTTTTTTGCATCTATGTTAGAGAGTGTCCGTTTGTCACACAGTCTGTCTACACATCAAAACAGCATTTCTTTTACCGCAATAGCGTTGTCTGAATCTAACAACTATCATTTTAATGTTGCTATATCTTCTATTCACAAGATTTCCCACGTAACTAATTCGACTCTACTTAGTACGGTCAGGTTTATTAGAAAAATGACGTTAAAGACACTGGTTTTGTGACGTCTGGACACTTGGCTAATTAAGTTTGACCAAACATGTTGACAGCTTTGGGCTTTCTTAAGATAAAGAAGACATTAGTTTCCGTTTACATCACGGTGCTTAATTTACGATGCGGAAGTTCATTAACCGATTTATGTCAATTAAATCTAGAAATATCTTTCACTTTGTAGTAGGCCTGTATCTATTAATTTATAGACAATGAAGTAATTTTTGATTCCATTATCTGAGCGAGATTGATAGGGCTATCGCGTGCTCCAATTAATTTTACCTTTATGGGAACGCGACGGCTATTAGAAAACCCGTAAAGCATATCCCCTCTTCAGGCTAAGTTCACACGATCTTTGTTTCGTTATATTAATACTCTTCGCATTAATATCAGTCTACTCAGCGTTACAAGTTAGCGGTATATTTTATTACTGAGCTAGCGAAGATACACTGATTGTTTCTGGTGGTGTTACAGTAAACACAGCCGTAGACAAAGGTAGGTATACGTTTTTTAGTTGTCATTGCAATTTATACAATAATTGGATCTTACAGAAAAACAACAGCCATCTTCTATTATAAGTAGAAATAATGCTCAGTCATCAAAACAGAAGATTGAGGAAAGGGATTCAAATAATTATAACATAATAACAAATTGCCTAGGTTCATCTCAAGTCACGTCGTATTTTCTAAGAAGTAACGAGTTGCGAGCCTCCATCCATCATATTCCAGACGAGACGACGCAATCTTTGCCGCGTCATGTTACTTTGATGCGCAAATCCCATGTCGCCTTCAACACTTTACTTTTTCTAACATTCCTGGCTCGTGCCAACTATTCATGGTACATTTCTTTAGTTACGCTTTTAAAGCCGCTGGAATGTTAGATAATAAAATGTTTCTACGACTGTTTGATTGGAACTAAAGACTAAGGTTCGCAAATCTGCGTAAAGGAATTGCTGATGGCTCCTATTAAAGTGTTTTCATTGGAACATACAAGTAAGGTCTGTTGACATTCTATATCCTTTTCAAATGTTGTTTTTCTTTCTACATAATTACAAATGGTCGGTTTTAAAACACACAATGTTAACATCAGAAGCTATAGCAGCGTCTTGATGAAAAAAAGGTAAGGTACTCGGAGTAAGGTACTTAGTTTCTACAAATGGCTTGCTCTTCTACTTGACTTCATACCTTGACCAACCCAAATACCTCGAGAAGGCATACTAATAACTGTTAATTAAAAACCTTGGTCCTAAATAAGATCACACACGTATACCTTGCAGCTATGACATCATTTGTCTCATTTCGTGGAATCTTCACGCGATGTATAGGCAGGCATTTTAATGAGAGTTTGATGCGGCACCCAAGGTACCACGTCATTACGCCCAGAGCTGATGGTTGTAAGTTTTTTGTAAGCTCTCGCGTCTTTTCCGTGTGGTAATTACGTCTATGTAAATTGGATCAGATTTATCAAGTGAGTACGAGGCATGGAACGTCAGCTATGCATGTGTTTAGAACCGGAATACATAGCTTAGTTACTACTGACCGACGATTTGTTTTGAGTGAAAGTGTAATTGAAAACGTGAAGTAAAGATGATAACTTTGGACGGGTGTAATAAATAAGAACACGTTTCACGAAAGGTTTGCTCTGAGCAAATATAATACTTACCCTGTCTGTGATTGCCACGAAGGCGAGATTTTTATAGCAACTTTTCGCTATTTAACGCTTCGATTTTCTTCTGTTTTCGGTGATGAATTACCACTTACATGAAGAAAGTCCCCACTTATCTCATCGATAAAATCAATCGCAGAAAACAGTAATTTAATGTTTTACTAATTAAAAAAGCATGTTGTTCCCACGATAGAGCTAAACCTATTACCGGTACGACGTAACATTTTCGTTAACTATCTCGAGCCAGACTGCTGGTGAGACGACGCCGATGTGGGAAATGTAACACTACATAAGTGGTTATTGTATGAAAAGTTATAGCTTCATCGACGTCTTTCTCTTCACATGGATATGACACGCGCGAAAAGATAAGACTAGTAATTATCATATTGTAACGCTGTGTTAATACAATAGCTTCGACTGCTCTCCGAGAAAATCCAACGCGCTGTTCCCACGGAAATTTTCGTTTTTCCGAAAGCAAATGAGCTTTACTTAGCCGTTCAGTGTTTAATGTTAAAGGTTGATTTTATCTCTCAAATATTTTCTCATGATGACCCAAATTAGTATCAGGTAGAAAAATATTACGATGTCCAAATTATATCAAGTGTAATTTGATACTTTCGGGGCCCACCAGCTACTTCAAAATATTGACGCTACTCCACAAGAAGCCTCTAAACAGGTTCTAACATTATTAGTATAGCAATCACGTCAACAAACGACCCCTAATGGAAATAGCCAACTGTGTCATAATCATCACGTAATACCACACAGAATTCAACTTTAAAGCAATCAGATGAAGATTCCTTTTTGAATTTACATTTATCAAGAGAACCGGTGTAAATGAGTACACGCCGTTACTTATAACGTGTGTCACCAAACCATATTGTCCGCTTATTATTTGAGTGTGTTTACCTTTGACCATAAAAACTTGAAGTAGCAGTATTTTATATGAAATAATGGGTCACTTTTGAAGCTGAATATGAATGAAGAAGAACATAATGAACAAGGCACACTATGTTCAAAGGAACCATGAATGGATTACCTACATGAAAAGTGATTAACTAAGGCTGGAAAGTGGAAAAATACTAAAATAAAGGCTGATAGAGATGACATGTATGAATAACGGTTCATAATTAATATTAATGTGTCTAATGTTCCAAGAAGGAGAGCTTTCTAGCATCACGCCGTAAGAACACCCACCATTATAAATCATCCTATGATTCCCAACCTTCCTAATCTGAACGTGATAAGGAATAATGCTTTGTTAAATATTCCAGATAGAGGATTAAGCCTCCAGCTCACTCGATGAAATTTGAATAATGCTCGAAGGCGTGCCAATGACAGCCTACTAATGCTTCTCGTTTATCTCCAAATTTATCACTCAATATTATTTACGTCAACTTAAAATATGAAATCTTTTAAGTCCACGAACGAAAGCTGTTAAGATATACATTTTAAACGTTAGTGTTAATAATTGTAACCATTGTTGCCAACAAGCATGAATATGTATTGAGTTATAATTAATTTCGTTTTACATTTTAAATGAGCGTTATATATGAGCTGTGCCTTGCATATTTGGGAAGAAACACAACACAGTTTAGAATCCAAAACATCCAATTATGATAATATTATAAATGAACATACTTTATGATAATTACTCTAGCATACCAGAATGTACCAACAGCTATCCAAAGACAAAGAACAAACAAAGACAAAGAGAAAGACAAAATTCCTCGTTGCAAGAAAATGCTAGAAATAAAAATGACGTATTACTTTTAAAATCTCACGCATATTTATAAATAGCTGTATGTATCAACCACATAGGTATTCCGCTACCCATCAATGATCAACACACCACCCACGATAGTCAAACATTCAGACACGTTGAACTTCGCACACAGCCATTTAAGTACTTGTTTGCCTTCAACCTTCGAGGAATTTTGCCCGGGCTTAAACAATCCTATGAGCGAAGGTCAGGCAGGTCGCAGATATGTTGCTACATAGAATATGTACGAGTATTTCGTAGGAGCTTCTTCAGTACTGGTAAGAGTTAAATGCGACTCAAGAGCATCGCTAATGGTTAACGGTGTGACATAATTAAACGAATGAAAGCTACAAGGATTTCAAGAAATGAATTCGCATTAGAACGCACCTTGTTATAAGTAAAGTATACATATATTTGTGAAAACGTAGGTAATAAAAACACTGATCGCATCGCGTTGTCGCATTTGACTCTTGCCAAAGCCGATTAAGAAAAACATGAAACAAATAAAAGGCTTACCTGTACAGCACTGTTTAAAAAGCAATTGTTCTGTCCCGGAGCATTCCACAATCCCTTAGTGGTGTGAAAGATCCCGGAATCTCGAGATCCATCTCTCGAATGCTGAGGTCGGAGTTCAGCGTCGCGCGCGTAACGATCGTGCGCGGGAGTCACCATTGTTGGCGCCATTACTTATCACCAATCCGCCATTTTGATGAAGGGAGCACTACAGTCATTTATACACTGTCCACATTTCGGTATCTGGAAAGATAAAAATAAAGTGGAGACTGTATTAATGTAATTTAGCTAACAAGTCTGATTTATGAACGTCTGTCGGTGCTGAGATGTCTGTACTGAAGCCAGATACATGAAACTGGGTCCAGAATACATTTGACGAGTAATAACTTAGTCATCCAAATCGGAAATAATGTATTAGGTAGGTACCTACTCCTTATAAGTCTAGTAGTAGCTTAATGACTTTAAATCTTAAAGATTCATTTCTTTATTTCCTAATTGCTTTATTTTCTAAATTAAGTTTTGGATTTGTTTACTGCCTGTTCTTTAGAACGCTTTGTAAACCTATCAACAGCTTCAAGACTGGTGCGAAAACGTCTAAGAAACAAGAAAATCCGTCAAAAGCAGACAAGGTGGTACAATAATTTGACGAAACGTTCACACAGCCTAGACAAGACAATCGGTGGGCGGAGTCAACTATCGTGTTCTGATTTCTCATTCATATAATTGTTACATTGGGGTTAATAAGGCGAGTTTTCATATTTAATTACACAATGATTCATTAACTGATTCCTTTCACTACTCAAGTCACGAGCATTGTTACTGCGACTGGTACCTCCTACAACAATGAGCTGGGTTCCCTGTCAACCTTTATTGCAGGCAAACGGTTGCAAAGCTTGCTAATTATCGATTGATTGTTCGTGATAGACCGTGAAAAATAGTTTTAGCAAAATAGAAGTCAATTTTGTCACGCGAAACACAATAGGTAGATCAGGATGACGATACATTTTAGCAAGTGGTTTTCAAAATTCGTTCCACTGATAAATAGTAAAACATTCAGTATCAAATAAGAAAAAATAACACAGGAATTTATACGCGATAAGGTAGCTAGACTTCTTTATAAAAGAGACTTGTTTATAAAAAAAGCATGTCCGGAAGATATAGTAAGACTAAAATGGCAATTAACGAAGTTACAACCATAAATGTTTCTGATAAAAGAAACGCTATCCGCATTTCTGAAATAACATCGTATTAAACAAATCTTAGCTACAAAACAAAACAACCGGCAAATGTGATATTAAAAAAATCGACATTCACATTCAAACAAAACATCATTTAATTTAAATGCCCTAATTACTGTGAACATTTATTAGCCGCTTATTTGTTCTTTTCTTTCTATTTCGATTTATACAATGGAACAGAAAGAAGATAAAGAATCGGGGTTTTGCCGCCGATTTGTCCAAATTAGTGTTGCAAGTTGTGCGCCGGCGGCGCCCTGCGGTGCATCGGTGGCATGCGTAAGCACATGTGCGGGCTTCCGCGAAACGACACGCAGTAAAACGGTTTATTTCAAACACCATGATTTATGCACATTATATGGGAACGTACGCCGAACGACCGATTGTCCAATTTCACTTTCGAAGATTTTTGTTCTTACATGACGAAAAATGAAATTAAGAATATAAATAAAACAATAAGTAGGTAGTTGCAACAGACTAAAGCATCCTAGACGTTTACTTTATCTAGATACATACATACATACATACATAAACTCACGCCTTTTTCCCATGGGGGTAGGCAGAAAACATAGAACGCCACCTGCTACGATCCTTACATACTCCTTTCGCCTCTTCCACATTCATACATATAAAATAAGACCAGATTTTATCTAGATAACAAGTTCAATATACACCACAAGTGTCCAGCATACATCTAAAAATTCTAGCATCTGACAACACAAATCTTTACCAACGTAAAATGCATTCTATCTCTGTTTGGTTTCCAATAAACGTAATGGTATTGGTTCCGTTAAAGGCGCCAATATATTTTGTAATGCAAATGCACGCGTACGTGTTGAGTTTACATGTTGTTTCTAAATACTAAGCAAGCAAGCTGAGCTATTTCAGTCGGAGACTTGCGGCCACACTTCCGATCTATCGATAATTTCACAAAAAAACGGGGTTAATTCCTGGATATCATTTGCTCGTTGCGCAAGAACACACGTTCCCGTCTCGGTTTTTTATTTACAGATTCTGTTACAAGTAACTGAGATCGTGATTACGGATTCCAGAGCATAAATATTTGTAGTAAGTTGAAACAACTCGGAGCAGAACAGTCGGTAGCAATAAACAATGCGTATAATTAAATCACAAAACTTTTCTTTTATTCACATTCTTCATATAATTATTAGGTTATCTAAGACCTGCCGGCTTATTCTGTAAGAAATCTCTCTCAGTGAATTAAGGTGAAGTGAGCTAAAACTGGCCTGTCACTATACGATGCTATACTAGAAAGGTTTAGGTAGTTAACTAAAGGTAAACAAATCGTAGAAAAGGTTTTTTATAGTTGACACTTCCTTGTTTAAAAATACGTTACAACAAAATCAATTCTAATTTCGATTTATGCGATACTTTTCTCTTTTATTAATGTATGTAAAACTTTATCATTTATTCGTAAACTACTCTTCATAGATGTCATTGTTTGGACACCACTTTTTTGTTAGTTTTATAAAATAGTATAATATTTTGTAATCTGTCTATTGTAAAGAGCCTAAAAAGACAGGTTCCCAAAACCTTTTATAAGATACGATGAATTAGATAACGTCGCTAAATTGAAGAGTACGCCCGTGATGTAGTATGGCAACTAAAATTGCAGGTATTACGTTTAGTCGATTAACCAGGCGCCTTTGAAAATTGCGAGTGTCATGTAATAAAACAAGAACAGAAAATGTTTAAATTAGATAAAATGATTGATAATACCACTGAATGTTTTATTATTAACGTGGCAAATAGTTCCTCAAATTCTGATATAGACTAGAGCCTATTATTATAAGACTTTAAATAATACGATTTTAAAATTTGAAGTGAAAGGTTTAGCATCCATGAGTCACGTGGTTTGTTTTGTTTACATTTAGTTAACTACCTAAACCTTTCTAGTATAGGTATTGCCAGGTCGCCACACGCTCACTTCACGGAAGGAGGATTTTACAGAATAACACCGCTGATTATTATCATATAAGCCATTCTGATTATAAACTCGAACTGGATGCATTTTAATCTTCGAAATGCTTAATTAAACGTAACCAACAATTTAATTACAAAAGGGTTAAAAACCCCATAACAGCGTCCGCGCCGATACACCGTGCATAATCCGTGCACCCAAAATAATTAATCTCAAGTGTTATGCTCCAACCAGCTTCGTTTATACTTCTAGTTCTAAAAGGTTCTAAGTCCTTTACTTAGTCTTCTATCTTGCTTTTGACCTTCTTTTTTTTTGTAAAATAACTTTCGATTTATCAATTGCTTATTATTATTACCAATGTTCTCGTCGGCTAATTGTCAGTTGTCTGCATTTCTGCCGACTATAACCACCTAGAAATGTAATTAAAAATGTGTTCATAAATAAGCACAACAGCACACAAGTTTCATACAAGTAATATCACATTGAATCATCAGTAATTGAATTATTAGGTACACCTACACAAATAAATAATAAGTTATTATATTTTTTACGCTGAGGAGCTAGAAATGGAGTGTAACACCACGTGGGTAATAAGTAACAACGATTGTAATCACCGAAATGATCCGACTGACGACCGCAGTCCGCATTCCTGCGTTAGATACGCTCAAGATTCACTTTTATCTCTTGTTGTAGGACATTTCTTTTCTCTATTTCAAAGCCTATTACTTTCTAGCACTGTATTTCATAAACAAGAATATAACAGCCATTATTTTTTATACGTTTTTTATTCAGGGCAATCATAATTATGACTTTCAATTGTGGCATTCAACAGAAATAAGACTTCAACCATGTAACATGTATGATGATGCGTTTTGTCACTAAACGTTCTTTAAAAGCTTAATAACATGTTAGTTTGAGCAGCAATCAAGCAATTGTTGCTTATTGCTCAGTCACGCTCCTTTTACCAGATGACTGGTTCCGTTCAAAGAAATTGATAAATAATTGACGGTTACTTTATGTGTTTGTTTACTGTAATCTTCGAAATTGTAACTTTTGTAACAAATTATATTTCTGTACTTATAAAAAAGTTGAAGTAGATCATGAAGATTTATGTCATGTTCCGGGAAATTGCATGTCAAATCACATTTCACATTAGCAGTTCAACAAAAGTGCGAGGTGACAAGTCAAATTGCTATTCTGAGAAAATATTCTCAACTTTAATCTCGATAACAAATCTCAAGCTATTAACTTAGCGTGTGATTCGGCATCAAAGCCGGCACACTGCTGAAAAAAATAAGAAAACGATCAAGTGGTTGCACATTACCATGGGAACAAAAAACTCAAACTTAATACAAAAACTTAAGAAAGCGAGGGAATGTTTCAAGTGTTCCCACTAGTAATAAAACATTTTGAGTGATAACCTTAAAAGCATTCGCTTTGACTCGAGCACCTATAAAGAGTAAGTAGGAAGGTACTAGCTAAAGACACGTAACTTTGTATCCTCATAAAAATGTTATAGTCCATGTTTGATCAATGCTTTACTGAATATTAATGGGTATGTTAGCTACGTATGCTCCACTACAAACAACCAGACTGGGGGTTTAGATAGACCTTTAATAGCAGGTCGAACTTACACTGACTGGGCAAATTGTGTAAATTGGCGCAGAAAATTTAAGCGAGAAAAAGGTTTAGATTAATTTAATTAGGGCTCATTTTTGCTCGTAACTACACCTTTTATAATGGCTCAATCTCTACAAAAATTAAGCACGTTTAACTTTAATAGAGAACAGTTCAATCAGAACAAGAGTTGTCTAAATTCCTTAGAGATAATTATCTTGCTATTGCGGTCGGCATGAAGCCTCAAGCCAAAAGAAAATAACACAAAAAGAATGCCTACGTGCTACATTTTTTGTTTTCACATCCACCACACATGTACCTGATTGTAAATGATTATTTCTAGTTGTACGGGCCATGACATAGCTAGATACTAGTTTTTAGTAGAGCGCCTACCTTTGACCTAAACCCCGAGGGTATTAGAGGTTAGATGGCTGGCACTCACGGAGTCTCAGAATCCAGTTATGTTGTATGTTTGCGGACAATATTATCTATTAATATTTTATTTTAGCTAAAAAGGATTATGCTAAACTGGACTGACAATTCAGCATAATCTGTACATTTCACCAAAAGTTATGTCGAAAAGTTTTAAATTTTTTATCTGAAATGGAAGAATAAGCTAATAAGCAAACGATTTAAATAAATTAATTCATTCATTTTGAGTCTATCTAGGAATGCTATTAAAACGGACAGGTATGTAATTATTCGGTGCGCAACCTCAGAAACACAAATGAAATCCGTTCAAAGTTTATACGTTGTGTTGAAGCACAGACGGTCAAAGATTTCTTACAGGCACACGTGCGCTACAGCACACCATTAAAAGGAACGCACACATGCCAACGTCACGAACTTGATTATACGTTACAACAAAAAGAGGAAGAGCGGAGGCTGCGCGTGCGTCGAGTCGCCGACCCGCGAGATGGCACGAGTCAAAACGCCGCGTCGCGCATAATATTACTATTATTATTTTATGACACTATTCCTCCTATACGATCAACACATTTGGCTCCGTAACTAATAAAAAACAGCAGGCCAGTAAACAACACGGGAATAACTACATCATCACTAAAATAACAGCAGCTCGTTATTTTTTCGATAATTAACTTTAGAACTCCATAACTTATGCAATGACATAATACCTAAGAGATGATATACCTTACCAATTATAGAAATACAGTCTAACTGATTCTCTAGATAAAGTTCATGATAAAAACTAAAACACTGATAGACCTTCAGAGACTAATGCTATGTGCAGCCACTATGATATTATGAGCCTACCAGTACAGAATATTATACATCCCGATGCACTTGTATTAATGATAAATATCATATGCAGTTCCAAGACTACTAATGGAAGGCAATAAGAACGAGATTACTTGAAATGCATTGTACATTTATTAAAACTTTCATTCGACCACCAACGATCACGGAGCACAAAGTCATCTAAAATTGAATTGAATAATATAAAGTAGAAGTAGCGTATCTAAGTGGCGTGACGATGAAGACGATATACGAGCATAAAATACCTACAGCACGTTCAAAAGAGAAGTGTCAACGTGCGACATTAGCCATTAATGACTATCATTCCTCAATGTAGAGCCCCATGAAGAGAATTCAATTGGTGTTCAAGATTCGAATCAAGACTGGTGACACAACATGTATGGACATTCTTACATGTTGATACAATAAGCGGAGCCTTTCGATCGCTGGCACTCTTGTGATCCTCAAAGACTGACCAGACTGCTAGAGGCGGAAAGGACTCCAAGTATATTCCAACAGTTAAAAATGATGCCAAAGTCTTCAAGACGTAGGACATTGCATCATGCTGCAAAAGGATATGTCTATCTAACAGAAAATATAGGGAATCTAAACAGGAAGATAGAGACGAAGACTTGACTTTTTTATTTAAATGGTTCATTTTGCCAAACTGAAGATAGGAAACAGAGTTGATGTACGACCATACATACATACCTAACTATGACACAATATATATTTTATCAGTCCAATAACTAATTCGTCTATTACACTAAGCAACGAGGTACCTCGTTTGCCTCAAATTTACGTATCCTCCATGAACACATGTGAATAATACTGTAACTAAAGCTTCAACAAAATGATGTCACATACGCTATTATTGGCGATTATAGACTACTATCTGCCAAACATGACTTCATTAAGGGTAATGTGCTCTGGATTTGATACAATGTATTCATTTGCCATAGTGAAGCCCTATCTATTAACAAAGTAGGAATGCTATTTGTTGTGTCTCTTGCGTTTTGGAGTAAAACGGTGATGAAATGACACGACAGTCCAAAGTAACTAAAATACGGGAGGCAAACAGAGCTTGTTTCTCAGTACACACATTCATATTCGCATATGTTTGTCACAGTTTCACAAACCATAGTTCCCGCGGTCTATTGTTTACAAGTATCAACGTTCAATGGTAGATTGGTTGAGATTAGCCAGTCGTGATGTGGCCCATATCTCGATGAAAGCAATCACGATCACCACCAGAGACATACTTGTCACACGAAGTTCTTGAGATGATCACGATATGGCCTCGAGCGAGTCTGAATCATATACCTAGCTTTGACCCATTGTTATATAATGATGAAACAAAAGATGTGCAATCAAAATTATTTGGGAAATGGATAAATAATAAGAGTATCTTCTAAGAATGAAAGCTTTTTATTCGTATGTGCCAGCAGATGGATGCGGGCTGTCCAGGACCGGGATGGCTGACTCTTTGGGAAAGGCCTAGCCAGCAGAGGACGGCTATAGAATAATACGCTGATAATGTGCCTTCCAATTCAAAAAGCAGTGACAAACTAAAAGCTTTACAATCATGACAGTGACTACCTGCAAGCGATTTTGGCAACGATGTAAAGCGACTAGAATAAAAGTAACAAGGAAACCAAAATATTCCGGTGATGTTCTGGCGATGGGAAAGCGACAAATCGTCAGTGAAGTGACATGGAAATATAGTGACAGACGCACTGGTTGGTAACAAACAAGCAGCAATCGAGCATGCAATGTTTCATGCTCATATGAGTTAAGTAATTGCACACCGTGGAAATATAACTGTGGATAAATAGTAGGATCTGTGCAATGACAGCATCGCCTATGAACATATTTAGATAACGGGGATCCGTCCGTATGCTTGTTAGCTTGTGTATACACGGCAGCTACTCATTCCTCCCAGCTCTCCAAGACGGTAGCGCAATTTAAATATTAATCGTACAAACTCGTTCTTTGAATTGGAATAAGCTTTTAACAAAACACTTATCAAGTTAGTATAAAGTAGTACTTGGTTCCTAATACAAAACATTTAGATGTACATCTTAAGAGGCGTAAAATGGGCTTATTCTCTGCATAGACATAGTTAATTATACAAGCATTAAAAAAATTGCTTCTCCACCTGGCTCGAGGCACGTGCCCCGTTCACCTGTTCTTTAGTGGCACTTTTAAATAAGTAGGCTCTAAAAACCGGCAGTCATAGCTGTTTGAACCATGCCATTATTTTTTGTATACGTTACAAAATTGCTGCATCGTATACGTAATTATAAGTCAGCAATAGTAGTTGTGATAGCAGGCTACTATTATTTTTAAATGATGATTAAGGCGTAGATGTGGTTTTAAATCATTCGAATGCTATTAAGAAACCATCGCTTATTTTGTCTATTCTGTTGGCGAGTGTTAGAACTGGTATACAAATAATATAACGGAATCCATTACCTAAGGTATTAAACTTGTATTAGGTGAAATAGGGTCATGCATTCATTAAATTCGTCTTGTAGATGTATTTTGTGAGTCTTTCGTATGTATTAAGTTATAATAGTATTAGAGCTACTAAAACAATTTATAGCTTACCAATTAAGATTATCTTTATTCTTACAGTTTCGTCATGAAAATAATGAAGCTCGCAACAGAATAGACTTCGTTGGAGTCATTAATAACACATATCTCATGCCCGGGCTGGCGACAGTTATTGCGATACTGCGCCAGAATATTGGCCTCAATATTTACATTAATATTGATTTCTTTATCTTAACTATGTTATAGCGTGTTTTAAAACAATTATTAAAGCGCTGCTTCAAGGTGGGCCAAAAATGAGTCAAGCTAAATTATATGAATGTCTGTCTATGCTCACGATTACATAGTAGACCACGATTCGAATCGCTTTATGTTGCAAATCCTTTCTCCGTTGAGAAAGAGGCAGTCAGAACAAAACTATAACTTGGTCAGATGTCGATTTGACCGACTTTAGAGTTACGTTTAGTAATAACTCTATTGTTAATCGCTAGGTATATGTCTACTTATGGGTACTGCATCGAGTAACAAAAGCTTGCTAATACTAGGGCGTCTGCGCCTACCCAAACAATCCAGGCTTTGAGCATTGTCCTTTAAAAATAACTTGAGTGGGAGGTAAGCTAACTATAACTTGATTGTAGGTTTACAAAGGACTGTCTCGCTCAGGATCGTAATCCTTGAACTACAAAAGTGAGTTATATTCCTGACTGAAGTACCTGACCGCTGTTAAAACTCTTTAGTCGTATAAAAAAACTACCTACTACCCCTGAATATTTATTACGTCCAGCTGTAAAACGGCCAAACACAAAACAAGCATTTCCAGAGAAAAAATAAAGGTGTTTTTATTATACATCTCTATTTTTCCAATGAAGTTTCCAACTTGCAGTGAGTTAGCTGCAAACTGGAGGTCTACAATCGCAGTTCCTTCACCACAAGCTGTTAGTCTGAAGCGGTTACCTTTAAAAACAAAACACGACGCACAGACTCAGCAAGCCCGATTCTAACAATAAGACCAAGAAAGGCACACCTACTGAGATTTCATTAGTATTCACGTCAACATAGACTCAGAATAATACAATTATTTTAGGTAACAATGGTTCTGTTTTTGTTTGAAACACGAAACCGAACTCGTTTCTTATAATATATCTTGAACAAGACGGGTGTTTTAAAAACAATAAATGCTTACCTTGCGTTTGTAAATAATCAACACAACATTTTTTAATTTCTATACCGCGCGAATAATTGCTTTTATTTAAATTATCATTTTCAATTGAATTTTCTTACTTCTCGTAGGTAGTAAATAGTCATTTTCTATAGGATTCATGTTTAATTTTTGGGCCAACTTTTGGCAATCATATTGACAGACAATTCTATTATTTTTAAACCGTTATTATTATTTTTTATTTGCAAAGAAAAATACAATGACCATATTGAAAAGACGTGTTGGCAAATGCAAAGTTCACCGATCTTAAATTTTATTGTCGTAATGAATATATTTTATTAACACTTCAAATGTGCACTTACCATAAAATCCACACATTAACAGGATGACAGTCCTTTTATTTAGTCCGCATTTACACTTTAATTTATTTTATTTCACCTATAGTCCCATTTAATCCATCACTTGGGGTCCAAATCACGAACTGTACAAAACAAAATTGTTTACAAAAGTTTTTAACACAATTATTCAATAAACAATTAAAGAAACGTTGTTCAACGTCTGTTGCAAAACTAAATTCGCAAACGATAGAGAAATTCACGTTCAAATTTTGAATCAACCCTTTCCCGCCAAATATTTATTTCGTCGGTAGCGGTAGGCAAAGGCACGGAGCGCGCGTCCAACCGCGAGCGGAGCCGGTTCGCTGTTGATTGTTTTATTTTGAACGTGGCCGCGCTGTCGTGGTTCAAGCGCGCAACGGCCAAGCGTCCCTCGATACACGATACCAAAAAAAGGTACTCTTGAAAACAATCCCTTTCCACTGTAATGGGATAAGAACTTTTTAAATGAGATGAGGCGAAAAAATAACTAGCCGCATTTGAACATAACCTATTTATTGATTGTGTAGCCCGCTACAAAATGTTGATCAAACAGAATTAAGTAAAAACATAACAAATAAATAAACGATAGTATAATAAAATAATTAGGATTGCTTACAGACTATTACACTAATTAAACTTATTAATTGTTTGGAACTTATTGCCGGTTAAAAGGCTGGAATAAATAAAATCGCTTTTACAGAAAACCCTTTTAGAGTCTTCCAAGAGGGATGATTTAGCGTTGATTTTTTGTTATTATTCGCTTATGGAAAAGAGTGGTTTTATTTATTTAAATTACCTTCGCAATTCAATAATTCGCCTTACTTTTAGCTTTGAACCTTTCGTCAGCGGCCAAATCTCACATTAGTTACGCTGTTCAACCAGCGCCATCTATTGGCGAATGAATTTCTAATCAGCTTTCAGCTGGATTTTCTTTCACATTTTCTTGCTCATTCACTTGTTTCTCTCCTTCGTTATCTTGCTTATCTACTTCATTTTCGATTTGTTCTACATCCTCTATACTTAAATCTCCATCAAAAGCATTCTTATCTTGATTTATATTTATGTTGGCTCGTTTTAAAAACGGTTCATGCAAGACTTTGTATAGCTTCTTAGCTTTAGTAGCTCCAAACCCGGGACATTCTGCAAGCCTTGACTCTGACGTTTTAATAATATTTTCCAAAGTGCCGAATTGAGATATTAGCGTCATTGCGTCAGTTTTGTTCACTGGTTTTATTGTGGTTAATGCATTTACCACCTACGAATAAAGAAGATCATTTATTATCGACGAAAGGTTATGTCGAGGAGTCAGCAGAGATCGAACTTATCGCCATAACTTATAGTCCAATATAGAACGACAAAGTACGAGCCATAATATTCAAAATTCAAGAAAAATTGAAAAAAACGATTCCATGTCTCGCGCCTTTCAGATAAAGTGTGGCAATAAGTTACATAGGACCCGTTTTTTTTCTTTTTTTTTTTGAACTGATTTTGCAACACTCGAGACCAAACCACAACACAACCAATGTTTGCAACTGTGATTTTTAGGTACTATACCTAAAGCAGAACGAAATAGACGGGAGTGCTAGCCTATACTTAGGAGCTCTTGTATTACAAAATACGTAACAGTCTCATTCTATCAATCCAGATTATTAATAATGAAATTTTTAATAATGTTGTATCCCTGAGGGGCAAAGCCCTCTTCTTATGCAGATAAAATACAACCATTGTTTTCCTATGCTTGTAGAAGACAGATTGGTGCTTTCAAACATGTCACATAGGTACTTGCCTGGTTTTAAACCCAGAACCTCACGCTTGAGAGGCCGGTGCCACAGAGCCATTTTGACATTTATACAGATTGATCTACAATAATATTTAATTACCTTCTGATGAGGATCATTCTCAATCTTTTCCATGATTCTGTCAGGTGGTTTATTTTCGTAAATCTTGTAGTTTTCTATAATCTTGGCTGCCTCGTCCGGATTCCACGCTAACATCAATGTCAAATCAGTTAGAAGACATATTCTTGTTAAGTTCTTCAATGATGATTGAGGTTCTTTGAGATCCACCTACAGGTAAAAATTCGATGTTAATTAAAAGCTTTTATTTAACTTGCAATGTTATAATATAATTTTTCTTTATACTACTTATTATACTACTAACTTGTTTGTGACCAAAACATGTATTTTAGGCTTGTTCTACTTTATTAGCATGAATTATAAATACATTTCTATATGTCATCTATTAGATCTTTCTTTTTTTTTAAGAATGATGACACTAGGAATTTCTCCTGTATCATGAGTGCATATACAAGCACATACACTCTCATACACAAACAGCCAGACCCAAAACAACTATCTGTAGGCCATACAAATATTTGTTCCGTGCGAGAATCGAACCTGCAACAAGCAGCGCAGCAGGCAAATGCTTAGCCACTGCCCTAACTGTGCTGACAAACACATTTACACATTCACATTTGTTGTAAGTTGCTAGCTGTCAAGTTATTAGCTAAAATAATATTTAAAGCATGCTGTAACTGAGTGTTACAGTAGCAAATCAAGTTTTTATTTATACCTGAACTAAAAGTACCCTGAGTTCATACTTCTTCCCAAGCTCCTTGATCCTGTTGTGAATGTAATCGGGGTTCATGTTGTGGTAGCGGAGTGACAAGAACAGTAAGCATATGGTTTTCCCCACTTCATAGTCCGGAATTATGTCATCATACTCCCATGGAACACTTGTGATGAACTTCAATACGGGATTGCCTCTCTATAAACATTCAACATAAGCTTAATTAAAAAATTTAAGGTTTTTGTAGATTTTAGAATTTTGTAGATTTTAAAAATACCTTAATGTGAAATGAATATTTATATAATAATAATTGAAACAGTTCTTTAGTAGATACATTAAAAAAGAGTGCCATTAAACATAACACTTTATTCCCTAAAATTCTGATTAGCAGTAAAGTGTGTTATTTCTTGTATATTTAAATGACCTGTTGCTGACCATACAAGCAGCTGTATCACTGACCTATCCCTCATGGATTTAATCATAGAATAGGGGTAATTAACTAATGACACTGGTTTGTTTTTCAAGCACACAATGGGCATCAATCAACCTCCCTCTGGTCCACTACCATGTCACTCAACTAAAATATTTTGACCAAGTTTTTATTGGTATAACGGGCTGGTGTCCGTAACTCCCAACCCATATTTTGTGTATGGATACAGGTGTGACCAAATTATTACCAGAAGTAGTTAAATTAATAATAAATTACCTGTTTCTGATTGACTAATACACAGTGCGTCTTAGAGGAGGCAGGTTTGGTTACAGGCTCTTTTGATGTCCCTGAAATAGTACAAGAGTTGTTTAGTAAAATATTGTAAGATAAATAACTGTGTAGCTAGATAAGTGTTCTGTGATAAATACACGGTCTGTACAATATTTCCTTTACGTTTTACAAGTTAGTGTTACTTACAACTTTTGTTGTGACGTCTGTACAGACAAGTTACAACATGTTCCAAGTAAGAATGGGGTTATTATTGGCTTAACTAATTCATACACGCAAATGATTCTTATATCATATAATATGTTACGCAACAAGGAGCATTTGTGGGTCTAAAATACAAAATAAACCAGAAATAAGTAACTTGCAAATAGGAGTAACTTTTTCTTACCAGGTTGTACTTGCTGTAAATCATCGGTCTCAACTTTTGGTTTCTTTGGAGAAGTCGGCTCGATAATTTCAGCAAGTAAATCGTCGAAACCATCTTCCAAATCCATTATACTCTAAAAAATTATAAATAGAGAGAAAGTCAACACTAAAGTGAAAATGTGAAACCAAATAAATTTCAAATAATCGCTGTTGTTTTAATGTTGACAATTATTTTGACAGTAATTTTGACGTTTAATATACAGTGTTGTCAGGTTACAGGAGAATGGGGATATCTTTGAATTTGACTCTATCATAACGTAAAACCGTGAAATCTAGTAGAATATAGTATGCTAACGGCTTAGAACTGTGATTGTATATAATAATATGGTCGCGTTCGAGTCATATGTATTGTATGGATGCTTGTCCATTTTTTCAGTTATTGTGTCGCACCTAAAAGCCTTGGTGGCCCTTCCCTCAATCACTCAGCTGACAGTTGACGTTTCACGTAACACAGACGCTCTGACGTGAGACGTCAGTCAAACAATCACTCGTGATCACTCGTCGAATAACTGTGCGAATAGCCGCGCAAAGATATTCTAAAATAATTTTGTTTCATGTTTTTAAAATAGGTGTTAGTTTTAATTAATGGTGATGATCAAAGTTTTCTTAAGTATCCGAGTTAAATTTTATCTAAATAATAATATTATGTGGGTTTGACGATTTGATTAATTCAAACAAGTAACAATTATGAAGTTTAATTATGAACAACTTGCCTAGTACTAGTAAATCAAAACAAATCGATGGATTCGAAGACGATGAAATATTCGACGACTCTACGTTGTTGGCCCATTTTGATAATTCCTCTTTCATACAAAGATCAAGATTTTCTGAGAGTAACTTAAATGACTCGGCTAACGCGAGCGCTTTTAACGTAAGGTAAGTTTACCTTGATGAACATTAACATCTATACAGCTTACAATGAGTACATTTGTGCACAGCAGAACAACCTTACTTTATTAATTCATATTCTTCATCGCATACTAAACATTTAGACACAGCTTCTTCTAGATAATATTTAGTTATGGATTGGAAGAAAAAAAAGAGATATTAAGAATAACTTAACCACATGTAGAATAATATCATATCTATGAAATACCAACCACATACGATGGCCCATCTTACATCGTGCCCTGCATGCCCTAACAGCTGCACGCAGGAAGATTTAATGGCTGCTACCGACAACGCAGTCAAAGTGGCCAAATTCTGGGCCGCATCAATATAATTTATAATAATAGTATATTTATTTATTTATTGTAATATAGTTTGTCATCGAAACGCTAAGAAGAAGAAGGAGAATACCAACCAACCGGTATACACACAATTTCAAAAATTCATGTTTTTCAGTGCTCTCTGCTGCGATGAAGAGATTAGTGGCTATGACAAGCTGACAGGCAAAACATGGATCTACCCTACAAACTACCCAGTGAGGGACTACCAATTCAACATTATAAAGGCTGCTATACTTAAGAACACCTTGGTAAGATTAGTAACTAGCTTCTGCTGGCAACTTCATCCGTGTTAAAGTTGACATATTATCCGACTGGAACTGTACGCATTTTCAGGATAAAAAGTAGCTAATGTGTTATACCGCACGATTACCTACCTCAGTGCCAAATTTCATTCAGATCCATTCAGCCGTTTGAGCATGAAGAAGAGACAAACACACAAACTTTCGCATTTTTAATATTAGTAGGATGTGCACTACACTGATGGCTTTGTTTGTTACATAGTATACACCTGTTTCACCACCTTCAAATATATTTTTTTTAAATTTCCTGGTTTTTCGTGTCAAAGTTGACGTATTATCCTACTGGAACTGTACGCATTTTCAGGATAAAAAGTAGCTAATGTGTTATTCCGCACGATTACCTATCTCAGTGCCAAATTTCATTCAGATCCATTCAGCCGTTTGAGTGTGAAGAAGAGACAAACACACAAACTTTGGCATTTATAATATTATTAGGATGTACACTACACTGATGGCTTTGTTTGTTACATAGTATACACCTGTTCCACCACCTTCAAATATTTTTTTTTTTAATTTCCTGATTTTTTACTATTTTTGTCAAATTTTTGCTAAAATCAGGAGACTGTTTCTTTTGCAATCTGATCTTAGCAACAATCAAAGTCAAAAATTAATGTAAAATAGAGACATAATTAAGCAGATTAGCTTACATTGCAATCACTCCTAAAAGTTAGTAGAATTGCTCCCTTGTTCTAGTGTAAAAACAAGGTATTACTAGGTAGGTGTAGGTGGTAAAATATATCATAAACCTATTTTTTTATATATGGTATTCTAACATATTTGTTTACATACTTTTAAAATAGATATTAGGTACAAACAATACTTTTAGTTTAATTTATATTGTTTGTTTTTTTTTATCAAGTTTTTTATTACTTTAGTCTTCAAATTAATTAGACTTTATTTTTGCTTTTTATCAAAGCGCAAAACAATATATTTTAAAAAATTCTTTGCCTTCCATTAGGTCAGTCTACCCACTGGGTTGGGTAAAACATTCATAGCTGCTGTGATTATGTACAACTTCTACCGCTGGTACCCACTTGGCAAGATAATATTCACTGCACCGACCCGGCCGCTAGTCGCACAGCAGATCGAAGCATGCTACAACATTATTGCTATTCCTCCTAACGACACTATTGAAATGACAGGTAATAATTCACCTTGATATATAAATGGTTATTTTTCTATGACACAAGGGTTCACCCTTAGTAGTACTATTGAAACATAGAATTAAGCTGAATAAATTGAAAAGCTTTTTTAGGTAAATAATAAAAAAATATCAATAAAATTATATGGTTCCTACTTTTGTTTACACAATAATTGTTCATGAATTTTTTGAAACCATTACAAAAGAATTGATTGTATTACGAAGACTATTATCTTGTGGGAAAGCAACCATTAAAAATTCATATAGTACATAGATTTTTTTACTGTTAAGATGGTGTCTAATGGTCCAGTACAAGCAGCAGTAATATGCTGCAGTTTTCATTGATTAATTGATAATGAACTAAAAGTAACAGAAATAAAGAAAAAAATTACGTGCAATATTCATATATAAAATTCCGTGCGGCATTTTATGGTCTTGAACACAATTACGCTATTTTTAACTCTGTCTGCACTAGTCCATACAGTCGGTTTTACAGTGCTTTTCTAAATTCTATTTTAATAGACTTTAAAAATGTTACTTTGTTATTGTTTGTATGTGTTTGTAAATACTTAACGACTGCATTGTCCTAGCTTAATTTGCATATAAATAGCATGCACTAAACAGTCATACTATATATGTTTATCTATAATATGTATGTATTTTTAAATTATATAATTATGTATATCAGTTGTCTGGTTACCATAACACAAGCTCTGCTTAGCTTGGGAACAGATAGCCGTGTGTGAGTTGTCCCAAGATATTTATTATTTTATTTATTTATTTATGATACGTTTTCAGGTCACATGCAAGCTACCACAAGGAAGCAACATTGGCAGAACAAAAGAGTGTTCTTTGCCACGCCACAAGTTATATACAATGACATGAAGTCAGGTATTTGTCCTTGCGACAAAGTCCGATGCCTGGTGATAGACGAGGCACATAGGGCGAGAGGCAACTATGCCTATTGCCAAATAATATCCACCTTAGATGATATTGGGCATAAGATTTATAGGGTGCTGGCGTTATCAGCCACTCCTGGCAGTAAAGTTGACGACGTTATTAATGTAAGTATGTACTGTCAAACAAATTATTTGGTATACAGGCAGCTTACTTACAATTACTTTTGGTCAATTTTGTGAGTGTGCTTCTTTATCGTATAGTTTATCTTTGACATCACTGACATCAGTAACCATGTCAGAGGCCCTTGTGGCGGTTTCAAAACTCTGCAATAGGGGTCGTTAGACCTTACTGCCCACACGATAAAGAAGTGAGTGTGCTGAGCAGTCAATTCTTTAACATCACTCTCTTAAGTGTGTCATCAGCTTAAAAAGTTATTACCCAGACAATAAAATATGATATTGACAGTGTAGTAGAAAGACGAATAATTTTGCCTGTATACCAAATAGTTTGTTCGACTTTACTTAAAAACAAAGATTATTTTGACGAGAAAAACACCTTGCTAAAAAATGTTGCTGGTCATAATAATCAAAACCGGTGCAGTATATTATGAACTCAAAGAATAAATAAACTAAAGTAGCGCCAGATGCTGCGCTTAATCGTAACAGGATGTAAATAATCCTAACGCCACTAAAATAATCGGCTTATTACTCACCATGTTGCATGATTATAACAACGCTATTTTTGTCCTTCACAGACGGAGCTATATATAAATTTCTATTTACCATAGAAAATATATCGTAATATGTCATACCGTACTATATACAGGGTGGAATTTTATAATGCTACCCGGAGGGAAAGTACTCTTAATACTTAAGTAAGCACATTTTACCCAAAGGAAACATTCCTCTATTTTTAAAAAGAAACAAAACTGCATTTAAATAATTTTGAAAATACGCTTGCCACACCCGGGAATCGAACCGACTAAAATCGGAGAAAATAGCATTCTGTATTTTTATGGCACTAATCGATAGGGTCAATCATAAGGATCAAATCTCTGCAAACATGGTAAGATAAATTAAACAAAAACCATGAAATATCAATCTAAACTTATTTTATATGGACGAAAAAAATGTGTGGGGTGTTTTGGTGAATATTGAAAATTGCATTACGCTACCAAAAGTTAGTCAAAATGATTTTTTTAAGGAATAAACTGGTGCATCCGTGGGTGCATCCAAGAAAATGAAGCTCATTTCCAGCAAGGACTTAGTTAGTTTACTCGTTTTTTTCGTCCGAATAAAATAAGTTTACATTAAAATTGCATGTTTTTTTTATTTTAATTTACCATGTTTGCAGAGATTTGATCCTTATGATTGACCCTATCGATTGATGCCATAAAAGTACAAGATGCAATTTTTTCGAATTTTAGTCGGTTTGATTCCTGGGTGTGGCAAGCGTATTTTCAAAATTATTTAAATGCAGTTTCGTTTCTTTTTTAAAATAAAGAAATGTTTCTTTTGAGTAAAATTAGAGTACTTTCCCTCCAGGTAGCATAATAAAATTCCATCCTGTATATAAAATAAATATACCATCACACCTGTATTCCCTGAAAGGTTAGGCAGAGGTGTACCAATGTACACCCACAGTTCGCTGGTAGATATATTTAGGTCCCATGTAATAGGGGGCGAGCCTATTGCCGTTAACCGAGCACAACAATATTCTTAATATATATAAATCTCGTGTCACAATGTTTGTCCTCAATGGACTCCTAAATCACTTAACCGATTATAATAAAATTCGCACACCATGTGCAGTTCGATCCAACTTGAGAGATAGGATAGTTGAGAGGGTAGGGTAGGGGTAGGATACCACGCGAACGAAGTCGTGGCGGGTCAGCTAGTTATAATATATTTTATAGGTACGGCTGTGACGGGCTTTAAACGTGATAGTATAATTAGATTATACTAATAATATCTAAAAAACTAATCAAAATACTAATCAGTGTTTCAATTGAGGATAAGGTTTAAACCTTATGTAACATCTTTAATACACATTAATGTAAGCAAATAAATGAATATGAATATAGATTAAATCGTTCAGATCCGTAACCTCGTCTCAGGGGTTACCGTGCCATGTAAATTATAACTTTTTATTTCAAAATTGTGTAGCCGAGGCCGCTTGTCATGTATTCACGTAGAACCTGTTTCAAAACAGTGTAGAAGTGATTTGCTAAAACCGATGAGACGAAAATACGTCGCCTTGGCGAGGGCTATAGCTCCATAACTACGTGTCGTACGCAATTAATTTATATGTGGTTGGAAAGAGCAAAGCAGCCACTACTCAGATCAACTTAATTCGTGCCTAAAGTAGTGGGTCGCGCGGCCCAACATCCAAATGTTACCTAAATGTGTACACTGTTACTTTTACATCGTTCTGGAGCCTAAACACAGGAACTCCAGTCGACTAATTGGTACTATTGGCGTTATTATTTTTTAAGACGTCTTAGAGACGTCTTAAAAAATAATAACGACCTTGAAAAATTATCACATTTTTTTTTAATTTCGAGTTAAATGTTAGTAGCTCTTGTCTGATCGATTAATGGATTTTGCAAAGGCTACCGTTCGCATGTGTAGTCAATAAGGTTTACACACAAATATGAATTGACTGCAACAAAGGGCTACATCGAGTTCTCACTATTTCACAAATTAAATTTTCGTGTTTTTTTTTTTTGACAATAATGGTGGCAATAGTTTCTGTTACTATGTTAGAGCTTATGGCTTTCGGTTCCAGAACGATGTAAAAGTAAGCGTGTATGATACATAGACGTTTCACGTTAAACCAACGGCTGTGTACCACGAGACAGCCTCACCTTTATTTTCTATGGTTTTAGGTAGTAAAAAGCCTGCACATCGCTCACTTAGAGCTAAGGTCGGAGAACTGCATCGACGTGGCACCGTACAGTCACGCGCGGAAGATCAGCCCCGTCATCATACAGCTGGGCCAGCAACTGTCGCAACTCAGACAACAGTACATTGAGGTATGCTCAACACTGTACTGCCAAACGGGGAGAATAGGGACGCAGGGGGGAATCTCGGACGAAATTATAAAAGAGATTTGAACTTTGTTTGATTGAAATAATATACTAGTGATTGCTGCACTTCTATGTTCTATGTTAGGGGTTTGGTTTCCGTACTTAGGGCCTTATCACACTTGCGAATTACGAGCGTGTTTTCTATACGCGTGATCGCCTTCATACAAAATACGCTCGCAAACCGCTAGTGTGATAAGGCCCTTAGTCCGTCAGTGGACCATTGTACGTGGATTGCTGCACTTATTATGCACTATTCTTCTTCTTTATCGTGTGTGCAGTAAGGTCTAACGACCCTACGCACCCTAGTGGCAGAGTTTTTTAACCGCCTCAAGGGGGGGTAAAGCACTATTGAGAAATTATGATAATGTATTGTGTAAATATTTTTTGGCTAACCTAAATAAATATAGTTTTTTGCCAAAGAGAAGTCTAATATTTTATCGGAATTATAATTAAGTTTCCTTGTTGGCACTAAACTATATTATTTCAACATTTAAAAATCCTTTTCGTTCCAATTCACCCCTGGATCCCTATTCACCCCCTTATATGGTATAGCATAATAACTATCCGACCATTGTCAGTCTTGGATATTATAATTATTTTCTCATCTTTTGCCTACAAAGCAAGTACATGTATGTAACAAATCAAGATGCAATATCATGTATGTTGTAATGTTATTCAGGATTTATGTATTGGTTTCCCTATTCTGTTTAGTACTAGGTAAAATCGTGAAGTGTATGTTATTACGGTATATTTCTAACAGCGCGTTATCAGAATAACCTCGTTCTCGTAGGTATAGGTACATCGGAACAATGCTGCTATATTTCAAGTACTGCCCCCCCCTAGCCAAGTCACAAACGATAAACGCAATCGCTGAGTAGGCTTTAATAGATCTTCAACTTTATGTGCTTGGTTTTAAGTTGAAGATCTAATGAAGATTGCATAGCGTTTTTGTTCGTTCCAGACGCTAACGCTTAGAAATCTTTAATAAATTTTCAACTTAAGGCTCTTGGGTATTAAGTTGAAAATCTATTGGTACCTACCGAGCGTTTACGATTATCGTTAGTGACTTGGCTAGGGGGGCTGATATGTATTCGTACTTCGTATAGTGTTTAGAGAAGTGTTACTCTAAACACTTGAACTTATCTACCTGTATGTGAATTCTTAGTAGAATCGATGGGTGCAGGGTTTGGGAGGTAGCATGAACTATTCATAGAAAAAAAAATCGCATATTTGCACTTTTACATGACCTAAATGCCTATTTATTACAGGAATGCAAAAGTGTGATGACGATAATTCTAAGTCATAATGTCAAGCATGTTGTCTCTGAAACTGTATTCTTCTATCAACAAAAATATTATTTCGTCATAAGTGACGTTTAAATATGCGGAGGTGGAAATGAGCATCGATCAAGACTAGCTGAATAGATTATACACAATTTTTTCAGTAGTCTGAAAAATAATAATGACCGTTTGAATAAATTTCTATCCAAAAGTTTTAAAAATATTGACTCTTTATAATAATAATTAACAATGACTTAGTGATTCAATAAAGGAAAAATAATTGTTTCTACATATGTATAATTTTAATGACGATTATCCTATATTCAGGTCTACAGTTTTACTGATGTATTCATTTCATTTACCCGACTAATGATTAATACGTGATTGAAGCTGTAAACAAAAATATGTGTCACGAAATTTGTAATACTTATAAATAAAATATAGTAAGTACCACGTTTCATTAGATAACAAATCTTTTGTTGTTTGTTACAGATTTTGG
Source organism: Caradrina clavipalpis (assembly GCA_932526535.1). NCBI lineage: Eukaryota > Metazoa > Arthropoda > Insecta > Lepidoptera > Noctuidae > Caradrina > Caradrina clavipalpis. Next base: position 4,602,222 of record OW052096.1, read on the forward strand.
ACGGGTACGCCAGAAGATTAAAACAAATGAATATACTGCCGGTTAATTTGGGTAATCTGTCCAAAGGCCGAATAGTGATGCTTTACAAAGAGTATCAGACTAAAGAACGAGGAGCCAGGTGAGGGAAACTTGTACGCTTCTTTGTTACCAACTTTCTTCAGGGCATTTGCTAAAACTCAGGCGGGTGCACAAAGCAAGGTGCCCGCTTCATCTACCCGCGCACCATAGCGCTGCTTATACTATTTTTCCAGGTGCACCGCAGGTGTACCTATAGCACGTCAAACGCGTAAACATCTGCCAAAGACCTACGGTACGGTGCACGACGATTCCGGGGTTACCCTGGCCCTTCTCTGCTTACTCGCACCGATCATAAGTTTCTTTTTTTTGTAATCATTGATTAGCAAACAAGCGGTCCGCCAACCTGATAGTCACCGCTGGCTACAGGCATCTGCAATACCAAAGGCGTTGCAAATGCGTTGCCATCCTAAAGACAAAGTTGAAATGTCTCATGTGCCTGTAATTTCACCCTCCACTGCTTTGCGGCAGTAATCATCAAAACAAGTACTTAATCTCCCACAGGCACCCCCAACACAACTACATAATGAAAGACTTCACGCTCCTGATCGCTCTGTACCACGGCCTAGAGTTGCTCGTGCAGCACGGCTCCAGGGTGTTCCTGAACTTCTTCGACGAGCACCCTGAGAAGTCCTGGATACAAACGGATGACAATCTGACAGCGCTGTTGGAGAGGCTGCGAGACGACCTGGGAATCAACCCTCTGGCGTTGGACCGGAGTATGTTGCCTGATGGGACGGTGCCAGAGGTGAATATTAGCGTAATGAGTGCTATAGTATGACTGGGTAGTTGTGCGAAAGAATCTTGTATGCTACTTTGTTTTAGTCTTTTATGTCACTGCTATAGCAAAATAGGTATCTTATAAAAAAAATTGTGAGCTTACTATTGAATCTCTGAATAAATGGAATTTATTAAACACTTAGTCTAAATAATTGTATATATTGAGAGATTCAATTCAAATTTTTAGTAGGTTATGAGAAAAAGTTATTTATTTGCTTAAATATAAAAATATGACAAAACACGTGGCCCGTGTCGCAGAATAGAATAGTTACACCAAACATTGGCTAATAATAAACGTAATTCTGCTGAAATCAATTTTGTGATAATTGCAAAAAAACAATACTAGATTAAGTACATAATATATTATATACTTTTTTTTATAATTTTCTTTTTTCTAGATGCCAAAAAATTTAACCTTCGGCCACCCAAAGTTTGATAAACTAAAAGAAATAATGACGGATCATTTTACTAAAGCGCTACACAACAAGCAAGATACCAAAGCAATAGGTATGGTACCATGAATATGATAATACTAATGTAAACTTTACAAATTGCATGTAATCTAGAGAAAAAGCGAACACATACAGAAAATGTTTGTAGTTTTCTTGTCACCGGTCTCGTTGGACGGCACGGTTGGCGCAGTGACTAAGCGATTGGCTGCTGCGATGTGTGTCGCGGGTACGATCCCACAAGGAACGAATATTTGTATGACCTACAAATTCAGTACTAGGACTGGCTGTTTGTGTAAATATAAAGTGTGGCAAAAAGTTAAAAAAATAAAAATAAAATATCACTTGGATTTTCCGATTCCGAACCGAAAAGTTATAATCATATAGTATTTCCGTAGTGTTCTGCGAGTACCGCGAGAGTGTGAACCTGGTGCACTGCTTGCTGCTGCAGTGTCGGCCGCTCATCAAGCCGCAGATGTTTGTGGGACAAGGCGCTTCAGGTAACACATTATACTGATTTAACTTTAATTATGAACTGATTTTGATCAAATTTAGTACGGGGTAAGTTTGAACCCCAAAACAGGACATAGGCCACTTTTTATTCCGCGACTTTTTCTGCGGTTGTGAAAACCGACATTTACGCGGACGAATTCGCCCTCTATTACATGGGACCTGAGCATACCGGCGAACTGTGGGTGTACATTGGTACACCTCTGCCGAACCCTTTGGAGCATACAGGCGTGATTTTATGTATGAACGAAGTCGCGGGCAAAAGCTATATGAGTGGCATATTTCCAGGCAAGGACGGCAAGACAGTAGTCTCTCAGAAGCAGCAGCTGCGTGTGATGCGCAGCTTCCGCGAGGGGCAGTGCAACGCGCTGGTGGCCACGTGCGTCGCCGAGGAGGGGCTCGACGTCGGCTCCGTTGACCTCATCGTCTGCTTCGACATATCCACCAAGTCGCCTGTACGACTGGTGCAGAGGTCAGCTTAGTTTCAACATGTGTGTTTGTAGGAAAATTGTAGTCCCGATTGCTCGGAAAATTACTGCGACAACTTATTTTATGAAGTGCGCGTAAGCTGCTGTGATTGGTTGATAATTCAGACGATAGAATAGAATCATCATCATATCAGCCGCAGGACGTCCACTGCTGGATATAGGCCACCCCCATAAATTTCCAAAAGGACCACCAAAATTACCGACATAGCTTAGCGAATTAGCAAGTTGAAGTGGCAGTGGGCGGGGCAAATGGCACGCATAGTTTATGGCCGATGGGGCCGCAAAGTTCATGAATGGTTCTCGTAGGAGGACCTGATTAAGACCGCAGGATAACGCTAGATGCAGCCCGCTACCAACCGGTCCTTTTAGAATATAATAGAATCATAAATTCACCTCTAGTAAAAAGTCTCAAAGTAAAGTTTTAAATTAACCTTTTTTTTTTTTACTATTTTAATTATTTACATACATAGTTTTTTATCTAAGGTGCGGTCGTACTGGTCGTGAGCGTGGGGGACAAGTTTTCATTCTCGTCACCGAGGGCAGAGAGCATCAGGTAAACATTACTATTTATTTATTTTTATGCAGTCACGATCAAAAATAGACACACTTATCATAATACCGGTTAAAATGTTGAAATTTTACACAAAACATAATTTGTGAAAAAAAATGTCGTTGGCTTTTTTTTTATTCGAGATGGGTAACCTCTTGACTAGTCTTGATCAAAGGTGACATAGACAAATTTGAACTGAACTTTGCTAAGTTCTAAGCCACGGCAGACTTAGAAATAGGAACGATATTTAACTTTTAAAGCAATATAGAAATTAAATTACCTCTTGTAACCATCTTTGATATAAAACTTTTTTCCAGACGTTATTAGACTGTATGCGGCAAAGAGACGGCTTGAACACAAAGGTTCTCCAATCAAAAGAGGTGGAGAATAATCTGTACAAACTGAACCCGCGCATGATACCGCACGACTTCACGCCGCAGTGCCAGAAGATGTACATCACTGTGGAGAAGAAGCAGGACCCTAAAGAGAAGAACAAAGAAGGGATCGAGAAGGCTAAGGTAAGAAGAATATGGTGAAACAAATTGAAAACTTTTTTGTTGAAATTTGTTGACATATGTATATGAAGCTGGATGCAGGCCACTTCCAACCGGTCTTTTTTGGAAAGCTATGAGGAAGACCCATGTCCAGCAGTAGACGTCCTGCGGCTGATATGATGATGTATATGTAAAAATAACAACTGTTGTCCTTTTTATTCTTAAGTTGCATCGTCTTCAATAGTAATAGTAACTATTTAATGAAAATATGCTTTTAAAAAACACACCCCTAAGTGGTTTTACAAATACGCAACGAATTTATGTAATAAATATGAAATTCACGTATGTTGGTTACCATTTTCCGAAACGGCTTGACCGATTTTCACGAAATTTTATATGTGTATTCAATAGGTCTAAGAATCAGTCGTAATCTATTTTTTAAACCAATATAAAAGAATTATATGGCATATCCACGTTTCCCGTTTAGGGTCAAAAAGATTTAAGAACAATGCTGTTATCGAGAGCTTCGACAAGTTCCGGTTCCGGTTCTTCAAACAAAGAAGCGGACAGCAGTCTGATCACTGAGAACGAATTTAAGGAGTTGTTCCCTGAAGGATATTGTAGTACTACATTGTTTGCTAAGCCACAGGAATATTGGGCCATGAACAAAGGTTAGTACAGAAAGAAACGGTTGTAAAAAACATAAATGGTGTTTTTTTTTTTATTATGTTTTAAATGTCGTAATGACCTAGTGGTTAAGGCGTCCCCGCCTTTCATGCATGAGATTGCGGGTTCGTGATCTGGCTAGTACTATTGTGACTTTTTCAATTCATACGTACTTTCTTAGTTTATCTTGGACATTTCTTGCTTCGGTAAAGGGCTACATCCTGAGGAAACCTATACTTTAAATAGTAATTATACCTAAGTCTGTCATCGCCAATCATTCTTGAGAAAGCATAGTGATAATTGCTCGTGCCTACTCTGTATGAGAAGAGACCTCTGTCTTGCAGTTGGACAAGAATAGGCTAGTATTATTATTTTTAATTACAACAACATTGAAATAATATCAAACCTTCCAGAAACAATAAAGGACCTCCCTCCCTCAGAAGACACAGAACTGAAACTGACGAAATGGCTAGAATGGCAGCGAACGCTACAGAGAACTGTAAATATACAGCACTCGAGAGACACGGAAATATTAGCGGAACTGTTGCAGTATAGTGATGCTAAGAGATTCGAGTTGCCACCGTCTACGCAAAATCCATGTAAGCATCAATTTTACAAAGTCAAAAGTTTACTTGTGAAACATAGGTCATATATACAAAATTGTACGCTATGTTTTGTATTAAGATATATAAATGTAATAACACGCAAAATAAATATGTTACAAAAAATACGTTATTAAAAAAAAGTATCACAAAAAATTACAGATGTCAAAATGTTACTGAAGCATTAACAATTATAACTCTTTATTACAAATGCTACTGAGAATGCAAAGTATTGACTATCTCGGTGGTAACATTTTCAATTAATAGTCAGCATTAATGTAACTCCTAATTATTCAATTACAGGTTTCGGTAGTCAAGAACACAATTCGCAACCAACCATTTTCTCGTCTCCGGCCAAAACAAAACAAGCCACCCTTTTTATGTCTCCTGCCAAGTCAAAACAGCCAAACTTTTTGATGTCTCCTGCCAAAGCAAAACAACCAATGGTTCTCACATCTCCTGCCAAATCAAAACAGACGAATAAAAAGAAACAAAAAGTACCTCTAATAAAACCTTTTGATAAAAAAGCTGGTGACATTAGAGCCCTCTTTAGTACTGCCACTAAATCTACCAAGAATTACACCAAATTAATTAACGATCTAGGTCTTCAGAACGATGGGAGTGTACCTACTCGTTTGATTAGCTTACTCGTCGACCTAAGTATAGATAATACTAACGCTCCAAAAAACTGTTATGTTTGCCAGAATATTTGCGAATGCACTCTTTTACAAAGTATTAGAGAAGAGAAGAAAGTTCCAATGGTGGTCCTAGAAACTATAAAAGAGCCTAAATTACCTGATATTTATCTAATCGACGATTTTGATGCGGAAACTATAATGAAATGTGTTAAAAACTCTGACGAGGATATACATAACACCAGTTTTGACCAGTTCGATTTGGGTACAGATTTTCTTTCTCCAGATCTTGAAAGCATCAAATTAGAAACCAAGACACAAAATATGTCCGTAGTTTCGGATAATTTCGATCTCGGTGACATTGCCGACATATTTGCTGATGATAGCAGTCCAGAACAAGCAATAGAACGAGACACACACAAAGACGAAAACCCGAAGGAAGCTAAAGTAACATTAGAGTATGACATATTTATTGAAAAACGTTCACTTCTTACACCCTCTGTAGGAAGTGTAGTTAAGGATGAAGTTATAGAAAGAAAGACCACTGTCAAAGATGAAGTTATAGATAGAGAAAATACTGTCAAAGAAAAATCGCCGAAGAAGGCTAAAGAAACATTGGGATTCTTTGGTTTAGATAGTATTGATGACATATTTGCTGACGATGAAATTGATGATACACCCCCAAAGCCAACACAGAATAAAATCAAAGATACTCAAACTGTTAAAATCAATCCGACACCTATTGAAAATCCACTAAGTCCCTCCATTTTATCTGGTAGAATAAAACCAATACCTTCTTCGCCTATACTTTGTAGTCAGCCTCGTAAATTCCAACTGAGCACCAAAAAGGATCGACACCATAGTTCAACACCCAACGTTAATTGCAGAAAGCAATTGATTAAGGAGACAACCAATAATAATAATTTAATATCTGCACCTTCTATAAAACCGGAGACTTCGACGAGGAATAGTCTTTTAAACACAAGCAATGATAAAAGTTTAATGACAATCACGCAACTAGTGGACATGATCAACAAAACTGATAATAATGAGTCTGTTTTAAAATCCGTTTCCGATAAAGTACAGCTAGAGAAAGAACGAAGCGTTTCGCCAATTCTTTTAACACAAGCTGACAGAAGAAAATCCTCAGTAAAACCAAATATTTTTGATAAGTCTATAGCGTCTACATCCCAAAACAAGACAAAAGACAGTCTTATCATACTGGACAGCGATAGTGATTCTGATAGCACGCAATTATATGACCCATCAGTCTTGGACAACACTGGTGGTAATAAGCAATCGTTGAACCGAACCAATGTCAGTCCATCAGGTGGTAAAAGAAAAAGAGTAATAGATGATAGCTTTGTCACAGCTTCACCATATTTCAATAAGAAACAGAAATTAGAACACGAGAATGACAAACAGATGTCTTTGCAAGAGAGAGTGTTAGCTGTTATGAAGAAGAATAAGAACACGAAGAATGATAAAACTGTTTTAAGTTGCATAGTATCACAACCGATGTTTTCATCGCAAAAGGAAAATAAAAACCCTCAGTTTTTAAAAGATGATGATAACAAATATGAAGAAACTGATAAAAAAGATATTCTAAACATGTTACAAATGTTCAGGCGAGATAGCAAACTCGAAATTGACAAAAGTAAATTAAATGCCGTATTCAAAAGTCCCGTCAAGTCTCCTTTAGGTGAAAATAAACGAAAACTGGCGTTTGATGATAGTGACGATGATTTTGTTTGTGATGAGAAGAGTGATTACACAAACCATATAGAGCACAAACAGAGTGACAATAAATATAGATCTACAACTAATCATAAGGTTCGAAAAGTAAGTTATTTTAAAATATTACATTATCTTTTGTGTCGTAAACATCTCGTTATAAGAGCACGGCTCCAAGACACGAAACTAGAACTTTAAATCGTGTGCGTTAAAATATTTTTTCTAATGACTAATAAAAAGTTGACGGCTCGCGGGTGGCGCCATGGCAGTTTACGTTTGTGCTTTCGAGGCGATTCCGCCGGAGCCCTTGCTGTGTCTTAGCTATGCCATAATGCCAATGACCATTTTTTACTATTTCTTTAAAAATGAAATTAAAAAATTGCCTAATTTTACCTGTGGCATTATGAAAACAATTAAATATTTATATTTCACTTCAGAAAAAAAAGAAAGGCAACGAATTCTTAGACATGGAGGCTGAACTATCTGACGAAGAAGGTCACAGTGGTGACGAGCTATCTGACGAGAGCGTCGGCAGTATCATCGACTTTATATGCGACGACGACAATGTAACTCATCATGAGGACATACAGGCTGTCTACCTCAAATCTATCAAGTAAGTCAATAGAAGAAGAACTATTTTTCCCCATTTAATGTGTACTGAGTTTTCGAGTATCGCGTGATAAGCGCAGTTTTTAAAACTAATGTATACGCTATTGTATACAATTCATTATTATCCATGTACTTTCACGGATGTGGGTTTTGAATCATTAAATCCAAGCAATGGGTGCCTGAGGATGGTCGGCGTCGCCGACACCGGCCCAAGAAGAGGTAGTAAGATGATCTAGACTCGCACTGAAAGAGTCCCAAATAATCTATTCTTGACATTTGCCTATCAGTGAGAAATTACGGGCTATATAAAGAAAAAACAATACCAATCACATGACAGGGTTCGAAATCACTGCTGGTACATTTACTCGATAACAGAAAAACGCTAAAATTCTTTACAAAAATACTAAGACTGAATGTCACCCATATTTGGATGATTTTGTTTTATTTTACTTGTGATCGCATCTATTTTTATTAATACTTTTCCTTTGTGTAAGCGAACTGTAAAGTGGAAGGAGGATATGCCACATAGGAAACACGCTGACATACTTACTTATTTACATAATACATTTTTCAGGAGTCCAGTTAGAGGAGGCGGTTTTAAGATACCAGAGCTGCCAAAGAGATTCAATAAAGAAGACATTTTATCACAGTATGTGGAAGAAGATTCATATGAAATGGTATGTTTAGTGGAAAAATAGCACTAAAAATAACAACTGTAAGGTTATTTTTCCTTTGTTATTAACTTGATAATTTCTTATTACAGGATAGCTTCTGTGTAGACTCCGACATCGGTTTAACACAAGCTCACGAAGTTTCGGAGCTCGAGTTAGCAGAAATGAGGTTAGAAAAGGAAAGAAGAGCCAAGAAAAAGTTCAGACGAATATGTACACAGGAGGACAGTCCAGATATTGCAGTGGTAAAGAAAAAACCTAAGAGAAGATTGATTGATAGTGATTCTGATGACGATGGTACGTGAGCTCGGTTGTGTAAGTTAGTATGGTCAAATTGTGAGTAAATTGTTTTGGTACTTTGGTGCTGAACTGCAAACGGGAGTTGTTTCGCAGTGAATCTTACCCTATAAGACAGACAATGAATGTCTGTACTATATTCGGCAATTTTGAAAATGTATAGAGATGTGTTTGTCAATGTATAGTACACTAGAACGTATTTTTATTGCGGTTTTTTTTAACCACTCTGAATCTTAAACGTTCCGCTCAATGCTCAGATTTGAATATCCAGCTTAATTATTGCAAAGGCCAAATACTATCTTAACGTATCCGCAAACGACCGATAATCGGGTCGATTTTTGACAGATTTCTTCGTCAGCTAGAAGAGACTGTTAAAAATCGGCCCGATAATCGATCGTAATTGACGATAATAGGTCGTGTGCGGAGATGCTTAATCGTACAAAAGTAGGAACGCTCTCCGCTATTCCCAATCTGTGTGCCATATCAACTTAAGCTGTCCTTAGTGCAGTACAAGAATCTATAAGGACAAGTATCCAGCCGGTCTGGATGTTACTCTCACTGTGATATAATTAAATTATAGTAATGATACTTTGTATTCATGATTTTAATACGTAAATTCTAAGTGCAACTTGTATTATGGTTTAATTAACGATATGTAATTAATAATTTGCTATAATAGTGTAAATCATGTTGTATATAAAATGTGAAATAAAACATTGTCACTTATTAATTAGGTTTTATTTCTGAATTCCGTCACAATCATTTATTTAGGGAATAGTCAAAATATAAAGCACAGTTCTTGCGACGAAATATAAAAGTTTGTTTTTGAGCAAGTTGCTCAATCATACGATCATTTTATACAATATTTATATATATTTAAATACAGATAACAATTAGGACTTATTGAATTAAATGCGCCTCGGGTCCATCTTCACGGGTGAGAGAATGAGGGCGACTCGCCGTGCCATCAAATTCATTACACACTATGAGTTAATCATTGACATGTCGATATCATCACAGTGATAATTTGATAGCACGGCGTGACTGATGCCATGATTCTCTCGCCCGTGTAGATAGCGCCTTAGGAACTAACGATACTCATTCAGATTAATTCCGCTTTTGCTATTGAGATGTTATACGTACGCATACGTTAATTTTTCATTTCAGAATCAGAACAAAACAACACAAATCTAGCATTCACACTGATACGAAATTAGTGACAAAAGTCGAATTATGCTGAATAAATGTTGTCAGTAATTCAGAGACCCTATTAATCCCACACGATCTTCGCCTTGATCAATGTCAAGTCGTCAACCTCGTAGGCTTAATAGTTCAAAATAATCAGTGATTAAGGCATACACGCCCATGACAATGAATCAATCATGTACTAGTGGTAGACTAGTCAATCAACCAATGCCGATTTCAATCATTCATCGGCACTTAAGGCGCGTTTCCATTATGCAAGTGTTTGCATACATGTATGACGTCAGACTTGTGTGCAAGTGATTTGAATTGGAAACACGATTTTGTTCAACTTGCATACAAGATTTTAGTGGTATACAAGTTAGTTCTAGTTGGACAGTGTTTATCATGGGTGCTTACTGGTTAATTAATGGTTACTTTGAGCTTTCTGGGTTAGTTTTATGATCTTTCTATAGAGGCTAGAGTATTTTTTTAGCACTAGTTTATTATGAGATTACAAAGTAATAAAGTCATAAACAAAGTAATCTTCTATGCACGACCGCATGCGCTTGCAACTTGCGTGCAAATGTGCCGACTTGATTATTGTGCGTACAAGTTTAAACCTAATTGCATACAAGTTGCAACTTGTTTGCAAGTTGTTGTTTCCACTATACAACTTGCAACTAGTATGCAAGTCACTTGCATAATGGAAACGCGCCTTTATGACAACTCAATCGGCAATCGAGCACGATTGACAGCGGAGTAAACAGATTACAATTGACTGATTGAAATACAAAGCCATGTCTCATTCTTAACCTTTTGAACGCCACAGTCGTGTATAGCCGACAAATGAAAACGTGCCCAACACGCCACAATCGTCTATAGACGACAAGAAAGCATTTGTCGGTTATACACGACTGTGGCGTTCAAAAGGTTAAACTGGCCATCCATATCATTAACTTTGTCGCCTTAAAATCTTAATTTGTTTTTAATAATAATATTTCACTCCTCAACGGGCTTCGTTTCCACTTCTTTGGGCTGCTTTACTTTGTGGACATCCTCTATCTCCGCTTGAAGCTCCGAATACCTCTTCTGCAATTGTTTTTCTCTGTCTATTTGGCGATTGACGTCGTCTGTCAATGACTGTAAAAAAAAGACAATATAAATTATTAACAAGCCGCCACACTATTTCCAACCACTGCAACTTTTAAATGTCAGAATCAACACTGGCGACCACTAGAGAAGCGCCCAGGCCCCAGGCAATAAAGATCCGAGGGTCCCGGAGAAACGATTCAACTATCTTGGATCTCCCTGGACACTTCCCCCATATCAAGCAGGAGACAGAACAGACATAGGCCAATATGATTAAAGTATTACTGAACTATCTCAATAATCTAGTAAGCCCAGACGCAAGGGCGGTATGGGACTGCGGAGTTATGTTGTGTTCGCGCCCCGGGTAAGCACGTGTTATATTGAGGTTTATGACTAAGAAATTGTCAAAAGCAAAGGGCCATAGGGTCGGTCACCCTTTATCTCTGCCTTCACCACAGAAGCGTACGTGTGCATTATATTTATTGTTATCTCAAAAGATAAAAGGTTTGGAACATCATAACATACCTCTATTCTACGTGGAATGGCTGCTTTTTCTTGTTCGGCGAGGAACTTGAATGTGGATAGTTCCAAATTGGCTTGCTCTATCTGATCTTGTAATTCTTGGAACTGCTTAATCAATGATGCAGCTCGACTTTGATAACCACCTAAAAATTTTTAAATATTTCAGATAAGTATGATTTTTGATAAGTGTAGCGGACTGTTGCCACCAATGGACAGAAACTATCTACAATATATTAAGTATATGTACAAAAAAAAACTGTGACTGTGTTATATTGTTTAAATTACTGCAGTTTTGGTGTTTTTTTTTTTTTAAAGACTATTTTTTGTATTCATCATGAAATACACTATAATTAAAATAACGATATATTTAAAATGTTTTATAAAATGGGGTATAGATAAATTAGTATTAGTAATTAATTTGTATAACATTATCTGATCTCTCTCGGAATCATGAAAAAGGAATGTAACACATACCTGCCAAAACTCTAAGTTTCTTCTCCATTTTGGAACACTTCTTGGCTTCTTTGGCCATGTGGCTCCTGTTCTGTTCTAGCCGTTTTTCAGCGGATTCCAGTCTGTCTTTCTTACTAGCTAAATTGGCACGTGTGTATCTGTTTTGGCCGGGTAGGAAGAGCACCTGAGGATAACAGAATAGAGAAATGAAGAGTGAAGAAAGATTTGTTTATGACTAATAATTTTTCAACCTGCGACTGACGTTTGTAATAGCGTCAGCAATAAAAATACATTAAGATACCTCTGAAGTGATAAAAAATGTAATATACTAATATTATAAAAAGGTAAAGTTTTGTGAATTTACGAGGTTGTACTGGGTAATCTCTGGATCTACTGAACCGATATTGAAAATTCTTTTACACATAAAAAGCCACGTTATTTGTGTGTGTCATAGGCTATAAACCCGTAAGGCGGGTGAAATAAGCCAAACGAAGCGAAGTCGCGGTTAGTTCGTGTTTTATAACCACAAGGCGAATGAAGTCGCGGGCAACAGCTAGTAGAAAATATATTGAGCACTTATTATATCGAGTGTTTTTTTCAATTCGTTATTTTCAGTTTAAATAATTCAACAATATATACCAATACAACAAAATTCCAGCAATTCCCACTTACTTGTGCGAGACACTCCTCCCACACTTGCGTGTACGCGTCCATGCTCAGCTCTCCGTGCCCCATGCCTGCCTTCACCAGCTCCATTTCCTTCTTCATCTCCAGTTTAGCAGCATCCAAGTCTTCCGATGAGAACTCCTCGTAAGGATGCTGTTCTAAGTACGCTAAGTGCGACGCCTGTAGCTGTACCGCTCGCTTTTTGTCTACACCTATTGTGATAAAATATAATTTTATAGACAAAAAGGTACGTAACGAGATGACGGCTAATAGATTTATGGAAAATTTTACATTGAGATACGGATAAGAGAATGATAAATCTTAAAAAAAACTTCGACAATTAGCGCTTGTATAAAAAATACTAAGGCTAGTCGTGTCGGGGGAGCTGTGAATGTTTATGAGAATCCCGCACACCCGGCCATAGGATGCCAAGAAAAAAAAAATGCTAATCCTGTGGCATTTTAGAACAGAATCTTTTGTGACGTAGTGTGGTAACATCGCTAGCGTCCGATAAATATATAGGTTTACACGGCTCAAGTGTACATACCGGGCGGCGGGTCCCTGAGCGAGTCGTAGTGCAGCATGGTGACCATCTCCTGCTTGAGCAGCTCCTCGGCGTGCTGCAGCGTGGTGAGCGCCGGGCCTGCTCCGCCCCGCACCACCGTCACGTTCACCTCGCCCGGCCGCACGCAGCCGCGCTGCACCGCCGACGAACGGAGCTTCATGGCGGCCGCGCCTAATGGATTATATCAACGGTTAAAACAGAAAATAGTACATTACTAACTGTAGCACGAGACTTCGTTAGCATTCTAAAATAAAAGTAGCTTAAGTTACTTCTATATTTGAGTGAAAGTTCGGTGTAAATCGTTCCCGCTGTTTCAGTTTAGTCGGAACAAACAAACAGACAGACAAATATAAAAAAAAAACCCTTAAAAATTAACTACTTTCATGAAATTACAAACAGCAATTTTATTTATTTGTATAGATGTCTTACTAGGCTCGAATATGCATCCGCAGGATCTTACACGGAAAAGGAGGGCGCTAGTTGCTATCTAACTATAGTGCGTCTTAAAGTTAAAATAATAGCTCTGTTCTCAATCATAATCAGGGGACCTAAAATAGAACCTTGTGGAACCCCACGAGACACCATTAATTACAAAAGTCACAGCCAACCAATAGAGACACAAATGAGATCTATTTATCTTATACAGATCACTGCAACAAACAGAATGACTAAGAACGACATATCCGTGGATATAACGCGAAGTTAATATGTGATGAACATAGTCAAATGCTTTGTCAAAGTCATTGCAGACTGATTATGTAAAGTCAAAATGTATTGTAACACAGTAGTTGTGCACTTACGTAATTCCTCCTGTTCCTGTTGTAGCCTGGCATCGGCGTCAGCCTGGTCTTCCACATGGGAGGTAGAACTAGAACTCTCCATCGGCTCATCATCTTGATCCGGTACTACGATTTCGTAGTCATTCCGCGGTGTTGGCAGTGACGATAGAGCGTTACGGACTAACGCTTTTTGCTAACATTAGAAAACATTATTTTAAGATTATATTGCTGTCATGTTCTGTACATTATTGTGGTGTTTAAGTAGTAGTGGTCTGGCATTTATGCTGAACTGGGCCTGTTTGGCGCAGCCGTGAGGCACACAGTTATGTTGTTTTCTATTGAATAGCCTTTTTGTAGTATATCTGAGTGCACATGGTGTGTCAACATGTGTGTGGTTTTCTTTCTTTCTTCTTTTTCTTTAAACGAAAGGTAACCATACATACAGTACCAATGGATGGAACTTATGATAACGCAATTACAGCCCGCAAGGCGTAAGATGATCTTTGCATTTGTGCGAGTGCCCATACAGATAGTGTAGGTGTGACGTCGGCCTAGTGTGCGACGTCTTTGATTGGTTGAAACCGGTTTAAACCGGATGCAACTCTCCACTTTTGGTAATCCCTCACACAAATGCAAAGCTCAGCTTACGCCTCGCGGACTGTACCAAGTTGCTTGCTGATAAGGTGCGGTAAACGCTTCACAAACCAAATTATGAGAATTTAAAAATACACTACATTCTTAATTTACATGTAAAGGTTTCTTATCTAAGTGATTTGATAAAAAAAAACTGAACACATTACAATGTCTCACCTGTTTCTGTATTTGATTGGCAACTTGTGGCGTATCCCCGGTGGTTATTCTATCTTCCGGATTGATACTCAATTTATCACGAAGTCCTGGAGTCTGTAATACATTGAAACAATAAGAAGACTATCATATAGATATAGGAACAAGTAATATTCCCTTAACAAGGTATACATACAGCTAAACCCGGTTGTACAGCTACTTGACTAGGCGTGTTGAAACTTCCAGGAGTCGATACTTCGCTGCGTGATGACCTGGATCAAAGAGAATTATGATATTACTTTTTCAAGGAACTATTTTCCACCCCTGTCAAAATAACTAAGGCGCAAATGTGCCATTTCAGTAGAGATTATTTTGTTGTCTCTAATTGTACCCGATTTGAGATTAGATAAACATCTTTTTCAAATGTAGGCCTAACCAAATATTACTTAATCTTACCTGAACGGTGTGATGAGCACAGTATTCGGCGTAGCAACGGCCTGTGATTGCGGCAAAGCGCCCGTGAAGTCTGTCTGATGCAGCGGAGTATTAAGACCTCCTTTCAAAGGAGTATCCACGTGTGTTAATGCCATCACGTTTTGAGCTTCCATTAGGATCCTATAAGTGACACAAAAAAGATAAAGTATTAAGCAAAACCGGTGATAATATGGTTCGACTAAACAACAAAAACTTGTCAAAAGGTAAGGAAGAGCTCAAAACAAGGAAAATGGCATAAAAAGGATTTAAAAAGTCTGTTAGATGATTGATGATGGAAAAGCCTTTGTCATATAACAAAAATATTATTAAATCTAGGGACACAACTACTATAGACGGGACCCGCTAGGGCCAGTGCCTGCCAGGGTTGCGTAATTTGTTCGAAAGAGTTACGGCGGCCCTGGAAATCAAAGGGCAATAAGAGGAACAAGGATGGGTTTTAGTCAGTAAGAGTCTGATACTCCTTTCCGGCCCACCCAGAGCGAAAGAAATCATTTGATGACTTCTCATCTTCAAAAAAAAAGGCAACAACTACTACCATAAACAAATCATTGAAGGCTGTTTGTGTCAATAAGCCAACTCAAATGTCTGACCAATGTGAATAAATATAGCAACTAATATACCTGTCCTGATGCTGCGCGGGCGTGCGTAGCGCGGCGGGCGTGGCGGGCGTGAGCGCGTACTCCGCGAGCAGTGCGTCCGTGGGCGCGCCCGCCCCGCCCGCAGACTCGCGCGCCGCCTCCGACGCGCGGCCCAGCTTCACCACTTGTTGTAACTCCTGTGAAACAATGTTCATAGTTAATGTTATCATACAGCATTACTTGACCAGTCAAATGTAATGCTGGTGAAAACACAACAACGTTCACGAGTGATAAGGAACAGCAGTTCGTCAAATGTCACCGGCACCATCCTAGGACGCTTAAAGAGTAGCTTTGACTTTCTGTCTTTCTTCACAATTCAAAAGTGCCTGTAAATGATCTGATTAAAATAAATGCTTAAACTTTAATTTTTGACATTTGCCTCACTGTTTGTGCTTTACAATCATAAATTACAACATACTACATTTTTAAATTACTAATAACTCACGCCCTTTTCCCTTTTTGGGTATAAATAGAAACTACGGAATGCGCAGAATGGTCCGGTGCGCAGTACTCGTAACCAGCGTGCTTGAATGACCAGATGTATAAATGTGGATGAGGCGAAAAGGCCTGTGCAGCAATAAGGAAAATACATCACCTGATCAGTAACTTGCGGCTCGGGCAGCACCAGTTTACTGCGCTTACGTGCGGGCTGGTCACCTTGGAGCATAGCTTGGGGCACGTCGTTCTCTTTGCGCTGCTTCAACTTCTGCTTATCCTTGCGGCGGTCTCTCTGTAATAAACAGTTATTAAACATTATTTCGAGACATATTTCTGTAGGAAATCCAATTTTCTGTAGGAAAACAATACAAATATTGTAAAAAATATATTGTCTGTGTTAGTGGAAAGGATATCGTCATATCGTGAATGCTCTACACCACCCCACGAAATTCAAAATACCAGTTTATATTAACTGTTTGATAATCGTAGAAACTAATAGGAAATATGACTTCACGAGAACAGAACATTTCCAGGACAGGAAGTCGAGAGCTGTATTCAAAATCGAGGCTTAAGCTCTATGTCCATGAGTTAATTTACCTCTTCCTTCTCTGAAAGTAGTTCTCCATCAAGATGTTGCTGCCGGAGTCGGGAGAAGTCGGGAGCCATGGGGTCCACCACCTCAGTGGACGTGTCGTAGAACCCAGAAGCGGGCTTCTTCTCAAACGGTATCTCTGAGTTGTAGTCTACGCCGCGTTTCTTCTTGCGCCTGTCGATAGGGAACAATTAATTTATTACAAAAATTGAATTAAAAAATTATCTTCTTTTTAGCATCATGAAGAATTTTATAACATTTCAAATATTTGGCCATCGCGTCCATATAGTGCGCTCTGTACAACGTCCAATCCGTCCCAAACGGGTCTGTACCAGTACCATTATAAACATCTGCTTAATGGTACTAAAACAGCTACAGCAGAAAAATACATAATTAAGAGATGCTGATACTAAACTTCTTTATTTAAAACAAAGAAAATCGATCTTTTGCATCATAGTATCATTATTTTGTACCACAGCTAAAAAGCATGTAACATAAAAAAATCTATTTAATAAGATCTAGAATGACTAAAACCACTAATAGCATGATGGCTTACCTAATTGGCACAGCAATGCCAGCAGCACTCAGCTCTCTCCTCTTCTGCAAGGCAGCAAGTCTCCGCGCCTCCTCCAACTGCTTCTCGCGAGCCTTCCTCTTTGCCTTCTTACCCTGTGTGTTGGCTAAACGAGCACGCGCTTCTGACAACATCTCCAGTTCTGTGTGAAAAGTGATTTTTATTTAGTCATTGAACATGTTGTATGCGAAAAAAATGTTGTGCCCGGTTAATGGCAATAGGCTAAAACCATACCAGCGCAATGTGGGTGTACTTTGGTACACCTATGCCTAACCCTTCGTAACTTACAGATGTGGTGGTACGTGTGTAAAAAAAAAAGTGGCATAAATATTGCCAGATTCAATTATAGGATTTTATGACCAAACATTACTAGGCAAGTAAGTAGTTGATTTCAAAGTCAATATTATGTAATACATTCATTCTATTGCTCTTCTATAAGCCAGTCTGACAACTGTTACTATGTTACACATGTTGTTGTTTTTGGCTAGTTATCACTTAGTGCCTGATAACAATTAACAATGATAAAGGATATGAAAATTAAAAACCTATATTAAATTTAAAAAAATAGAATTATTGATTGATTTGAACAGTTTTTTTTACTTATGATGCTCCATATGGTCCATTAATACATACATACATAAACTCACGCCTTTTTCCCATGGGGGTAGGCAGAAACCACAGAATGCCACCTGCTACGATCCTTACATACTACTTAATAATGGTCCATTAATAGTTTTATAAAATAATCTAATATTGAAGCAGCACTTACCATCTTCATCCATGTCCTTGGGGTCAGGCCTGGCAGGCTTTGTTTCAGGATTGGGATCAATTTCACCAGGCTTCAGTTTGCGGGGATCATCACCCATATCCTCCCCTTCTTCTTTCTTCTGGGCTTGATCTCTGCATCATGTTAAAATATAAGAAGCAAATTAATTCAATTCCATTATTTTTTCTTGTAAATGTTAAATTTCATAGTTCCTTTTAATCCATTCAGTGCGGGCAACGCACACGCGTGTCCAGGAAAACGTGCATATGTCTTGCACTGTTATATACAGTACAGAAACTTACAAAGTGGATTATAACCATTGGTTTGAAAAGAAGAAAAAGCATAAAAAAGTCTTGGTTAGTGGGTCATCTTATTGGTTGTTGGGTTAATTATTGATACATAATAGAGCCAAATACATATGCAGTGCCACACATGGAGGCCTACTTACAGTAAATATTCGTATCTCTCCAAACATTGTGCTGCCGTACGACCAATGATGGGCGCAATGGTTCTCCACTGTGTCGGCATCAACTTGGCCAGATGCAGCAACTTCTCGTCTTCCTCGCGGGACCATTCCGTCTTCTTGATGCTCGGGTCGAGCCACTCGTACCATCGAGCTTTGCATTGTTTTGCAGATTTTCTATGCAGCAGCGACGCAATACGGGACCACTGGTTTTTCCCATATTTCATCACCGCCGCTTTGAGGATTTCATCCTACGAATTGGGAAATGATTGGTAAGCACATTGAAATAATATAAATGCAATAAAAATTTTTTTATCTATTGAAGATAATTTTACAAACCTCGGTGTTGCGCCAAACGCCACCTTTTATCATAATTCGCGGCATGGTTCAGGATATATGTATGCCACTGATCACAAAATAACAATTCAATTGTTCAAATCACTCATATGACAATTAGCTACACTAGCTACGAATCACTATAAATTAAAAAATATTGGAATAAACACAAAATAACCAACATGAATTCCGGAAAGAAAAGAAAGGAGTGAAGTTAGAAGCACCTATTGCAACGCAGATCTGTCAACATTTTATTTTGATATATGGCAATTCGGAGTAATCGACTATTGGCGTTTCTCTAAATGAAATAAGAATAGCAAGAGTTCTTCACGTTCTACATTATTGAAGGTTAGCATGTGGGCAGTAAGGTCTAACGACCCCACACACTCTAATACTCTAATGTCAGAGATTCTAAACTACCTCAAGGGT
This sequence comes from Caradrina clavipalpis, assembly GCA_932526535.1. NCBI lineage: Eukaryota > Metazoa > Arthropoda > Insecta > Lepidoptera > Noctuidae > Caradrina > Caradrina clavipalpis. The sequence continues at coordinate 4,621,558 of OW052096.1, forward strand.
CTTACATAATGGTTACCGAGGTTAGTGATGTCCAAGTTAAACTTAGGAAGTACAGACGCCAGCACATAAAGCTACTACAATCTGTCAAATTTCTTTTAATAGATTTTCAACTTTATCGCTGTATGATATGGTTCAAAGTTGATTGCGAAATTGGACAGTTTCGGGTAGCTTGATGTGCTGGCGTCTGTACATAATATGAATTATAGTGTGTTTTTTAATCTCAGAGACTGATTTGACGGCTTCTTACGTCAAACTTGAAAATAGTGTGCTTTATGTCTATGAGCCGAAAGCACATTATTTTTATTATATTTGACGTATGAAACTGTCAATTTGGTCTACGAAATTAAAAAACACACTATAGAATAAGTCATATTGGTACTTGCCCGTGCCCGGTTGCGAACCCACAACAACCTCGTGCATGAGAGCTGGAATGGTATTAAAGACCACTGGGTACTGCTATTAAATAACATGTAAACCAAAAACCTAAACGTTTAGTATTGTTTTAAAGTCTGTGTGCTGAATTTTAAAACTATCCATGTTTTTTATTCATGGCAAGGACAAGAACAGTTTTCAACTATACCAACCTTTAGAAACAAACCTAAATGTCAAACTGTTGTAAATCTAAATGGGTGATAGCGTTTCTGGCACTCCCTTTTCCTTGATTATTGATGAAAACGTACATAAGTGCAGAGTAAATCACTACAATATGAATTTTCATTAGCAGATTTAGTTCGCTGATTAACATGAAACATTTATTTGCTGCGTAAAGCTATTGTGTGAACTAGCGCAGTGTAATAAGGTAACTATGATTCAAGCATATTTATCACCGCGGTGGTACTCTCGTGCTACTTTGCATTACTTTGTTGTATTTACTATAATTGCCTGCAGTCATACATAGCATACTAAATAAAAGAAACGCAAAGTGATACCTTGAAAGCGTTATTTCAGTAAAGGATTCTATTTGAGCAATCAGGAAGGATATGATAACACAAATTGGATATGCGGCATTAAAACCAATTGATTCTGAGTCGTACCTCGTAGTTCGTAATTGTCTCGGTTGTAGTTTCATCTATCGTAATACCTGTACCTTTTATATCTTCTACATTTATTTCAAACATACCAAGTAGTTTTTGGTACCAGAATAATTTCTCATGGTTAGTTTAGATACATTACAAAAGAATGAACAGTAAACAAAACAGTATTACTCCAAACATTTACATTACATCCTTACAATTAAAATCAACAAAGTCAGTTATTGAACACAAATCCCACCCAGTAACTAATTGAATGGAATTGTAGCACCTATTCAAACTGTATTGAATAATTAATAACTAGTGACCCTCTGGGAGCTAGTGAGTGTTATTGCATGCCTACTCACTACATCCTGTTACTCATAGAATCATTTTTAAATTTAAACTTCAATCAATCAGGCTTTGGTTATAAATAAAATGGATATAATAGGTATATTCATGCATGGTAACTAGATTTTCATTTTGGACATTTATTCATGTGTTTTTCCTTTTTAGAATCATGTCGACCATGTCAAGATCAGTCCACATCAGCCAGCAGAAGCTGGCTGAGAAGCTCATCATATTGAATGACAGAGGTATCGGAATGCTGACGAGAATCTACAACATCAAGAAAGCATGCGGTGATGCTAAATCTAAACCAGGCTTCCTGTCTGACAAGGCTTTAGAGTCTTCTATTAAAAACATTGTCAGAAGATTCCCTAACATTGATGTCAAAGGCCTTCAGGCTATTACAAACATCAGAAATGAAATCATCAAATCCCTCTCATTGTATTACTACACATTTGTAGATCTTTTAGATTTTAAAGATAATGTTTGTGAACTCCTTAATATTTTGGATGCATGTCAGGTCACATTAGACCTGACTTTGAATTTTGAATTGACTAAAAATTATCTAGATCTAATCACTACATACATCTCATTAATGATTTTACTCTCTCGAGTAGAAGACCGTAAAGCAGTACTAGGCTTATTCAATGCTGCACATGAAATGGTTCACAATCAAATTGATCAAAGTTTCCCTCGCTTGGGTCAGATGATTTTGGATTATGATGCTCCACTAAAAAAGCTTTCTGAAGAATTTCAACCACATCTGAAGGTGCTAACTAGTGCACTCAACTCACTCTGGCAAGTGTACCCTGCAAGAAACCTAACAGCTGAGCACTGGAGATCTGAGCAAAAGCTGAGTTTGGTGAGCAACCCTGCACAGCTGTTGAAACCTTCAGAAACAAACACCATGTCATGTGAATATGTTTCATTGGAGTGTCTGGAGAGATGGGTGATATTCGGCTTTGCCATTTGTCACCAAATGTTGCAACAAGATCATGCAAACAAAATGTGGGTCAGTGCCTTAGAGTCGGGGTGGGTTGTAGCATTGTTTCGTGATGAAGTCATTTATATACACAGCTACATCCAGAGTTTCTTTGATGGTATAAAAGGATATGGTAAAAGAATATCTGAGGTAAAGGATTGCTATCACCATGCTGTCCAAAAGGCGGGATACAAACATAGGGAGAGGAGGAAGTTCTTGAGAACAGCATTGAAGGAGCTAGGTCTCATTTTAACTGATCAGCCAGGATTGTTGGGCCCTAAGGCATTGTTAATTTTCATTGGTCTCTGCTATGCAAGAGATGAAGTATTTTGGTTACTGCGCCACAATGACAATCCTCCACAAAAAGTAAAAGGCAAAGCTGCTGAGGATTTGGTTGACCGTCAGTTGCCAGAGCTTTTGTTCCATATGGAAGAGTTGAGAGCTTTAGTGAGGAAGTACAGCCAGGTCATGCAGAGATATTATGTGCAATACCTGTCAGGTTTTGATGCTGTTGCTCTGAATTTGATGATACAGAATTTGCAAGTCAATCCTGATGATGAGAATATAATACTGTCATCACTGTGTAGCACTGCTGCTAATTTAAGTGTAAAGCAGGTGGAAGACAATGAGCTGTTTGATTTTCGAGCATTCCGGCTAGATTGGTTTAGATTGCAGACATATACTTCAGTTGCCAAAGCTGCATTCAGCCTTGTAGATCAAAGGGAGTTGGCGCAATTTATTGATAAAATGGTCTTTCATACAAAAATGGTTGATAATCTTGATGAAATAATGGTGGAAACATCAGACTTGTCTCTCTTTTGTTTCTACAGCAAGATCTTTGAAAGCCAATTCCACATGTGCTTAGAGTTCCCAGCACAAAATCGTTATATAATTGCATTCCCACTAATTTGCAGCCACTTCCAAAACTGTACACATGAGTTATGTCCAGAAGAGAGACACCACATTAGAGAGAGGAGTCTCTCTGTTGTGAACATATTCTTGGACGAGATGGCAAAAGAAGCTAAAAATATTATCACTACAATCTGTGATGAACAGTGTACAATGAGTGATAAATTACTGCCGAAGCATTGCGCGCAGACCATCGCGCACCTGGCCAACAGGAAGAAGAAGGACAAGAATAAGAAAAACACAATCGCTATTGTACAGCCAGGCGCTGAGAGTTATAGGAAGACCAGAGAAGATCTGACTACCATGGACAAACTACATATGGCTTTAACAGAGCTGTGCTATGCCATCAACTATTGTGCTACTGTCAATGTGTGGGAGTATACATTCGCGCCTCGAGAATATTTACACCAGCATTTGGAAACTAGATTTTCCAAAGCTTTGGTTGGAATGGTTATGTTTAATCAGGATACAAGTGAAATTGCTAAACCATCTGAGCTGCTCGTCAGCGTTCGTGCTTATATGAATGTCTTGCAAACTGTTGAAAATTACGTTCACATTGACATAACAAGAGTCTTTAATAATTGTCTTTTACAACAAACACAAAACACCGACAGCCATGGAGAAAAAACAATAGCTTCGCTTTACACGCAGTGGTATTCAGAAATCTTACTGAGGAGAGTTAGTGCTGGGAGTATCTGCTTTTCCATGAATCAAAAAGCTTTTGTAAGTTTAACTGCGGAAGGCGCAATCCCATTCAATGCTGAAGAGTACTCTGACATAAATGAGCTTCGAGCTTTAGCTGAACTTATTGGGCCCTACGGCATGAAGTTACTGAGCGAGACATTGATGTGGCATATTGCAAGTCAAGTCCAAGAACTAAAAAAGTTGGTAGTACAAAACAAGGAAGTTCTCCAGATGCTCAGGACAAACTTTGACAAACCTGAAATAATGAGGGAACAGTTTAAAAGACTGCAACATGTGGATAACGTTTTACAAAGGATGACAATAATTGGCGTCATTTTGAGCTTTAGACAAATCGCCCAAGAGTCTCTTTTAGATGTTTTGGAGCGTCGTATTCCTTTCTTGATTAGTTCAATTAAGGATTTCCAACAGCAACTGCCCAGTGGCGATCCGATGCGTGTCATATCAGAAATGTGTTCAGCGGCGGGCCTGGCGTGCAAGGTTGATCCGACGTTAGCATCAGCTCTGCGCCAAAATAAAACGGAAGTTGAAGAGGAAGAGCATCTGATTGTGTGCCTGTTGATGGTGTTCGTCGCAGTCTCCTTGCCCAGGCTTGCACGAAGTGAAGGGTCTTTCTACAGGCCTTCTTTAGAAGGTCACGCAAATAATATTCATTGCATGGCACCTGCAATAAATCACATCTTTGGTGCACTGTTTACAATCTGTGGGCAGGGTGATATTGAAGATCGTATGAAGGAGTTTTTAGCTCTGGCGTCTTCATCTCTGCTTCGACTGGGTCAGGAGACCGACAAGGAAGCAATAAAGAACCGGGAGTCAGTGTACCTGCTGCTCGACTTGATTGTACAAGAGTCTCCATTCCTGACGATGGACTTGTTAGAATCATGTTTCCCTTACGTTCTAATACGTAATGCTTATCACGAAGTATACAAACAAGAACAAGTGTCGTTGCATTTATAATGATTTTAGGAGATGACGAAAGACAGAACGCTTTGAGAAGTTAGCTATAGGTATGTTTTATTATTATGTCGCTCTATAGACAAATTCCAATATTACGAGTATTATTAAGAAGAAACAGCATTGAAATGTTCAACAATAATATGTTCGTACATATATAAATAAATACTGTATTATCTAATAGGATTCATGCAAACAGATTAAGTTATTAACCGAAACATTTGGCTTTAATGAGACTGGCTTATTATTCCCTGGTTTATCTAAATGGAATATAGTTGTTTACTTTAAGCCTCTTTTAGTCGTAATGATTTATTATTAGAAATTTATTACATTAGTTAAGGAAAACAGAACAGTTCAATATTGGTCAAAGATTTAATCGCAATCAACTTAATAGTACCTTATGTAAGAACGTAATCCGTAGAGGCAATAAAACAATAACAATATGAATTCCGTAGCTACAATTTACAAAGAGATAGTTTAGAGAATATGTTTAGGTAATTAGTTATATAATTGCCTCAATGCTTTTATGTTTTATAGTTCATAGATTTTCCAAAATTTTATTATAGTTAATGAACTTTTACTTTAGGATCATTTAGACACCGCCTAACAGTCTAATAATATCACTCTTGCAGCGGCACTCACGCTAACTTCTATCAATGATATTCCTTATTCCAGTACCTATGTAATTAGCTTTATAATATGATTATTTGGCTATAAAAACCTATTTCGTTGAAAAAAAAAAGACAATTCTATTTCTAAGATAGCTGTAACAATGTTCGGACAGTAATATTCTAAAGTTAACTCAAAAATTATAATTAGTGAATAAAATTGACTCATCTGGTTTAAAATAAGCGTGGGTAAAAATCGCATTGGAGTCAATAGGAAATCCGTTGGAGATAACCTTAGAATATTCCTGTACGTGTGAGTATTGCTAGTTTAAAAAAAAAACGTTTTTTTATTTGTTTGATGGTCTGACTTCGTTATTCTTGCTATGGAACTCAAATGAAGATATTGATTTGGCGTTTATTATTATAAAATGTATTGACATAAATTCTCCTAATTCCTATTTGTACACTTCTGTTTATTGTCTAGCTATAATTATGATACTTTTGTACCTTGTATATACAGATATATCCTTTATTAAACTATTAAATAATATATTACGTTGGTTTTATATGGACACGTCCCCCTGATTTGAATTTATGTACGGTCGGCAAGTAAAGTTGATTAAAACTTACTACATTACTTGACGTTTAGGCCGGTTACAGTGCTCCACTGACCGTCAGTACGTATGGTCCGTCCTGACGATACGCTTGAACCGACCGTCAGTTTGTATCATTCAGTGCTCTCCTGACCAACAAACTGACCGGACTGGTACAGTCGCACGCAATGGAACCGTTTACGTCCACCGGTCGGTGCAGCACTGAACGCGTTCATATGTTTCCATAGCGCGTCGGTCGACCGACGGCACGCATGCGGACGCGCTCGACCGACGGTCCTCGTACGCAGTGCGTACCAATATACGCGTGCGTACGGTCAGTCCAGCACTGTACGGTTTGTGAATTTTCATAAAATGACAAGCGCGACTGACGTACGCACCGACGATCGGTCAAGCACTGTAACCGGCCTCACTCGTGAAACACGCTAAAGCTAAAACCTATCACAAAATGATTTGATACACATCAAAGCATTTCATATGAGTACACTAAGGGTAATTTGTATTCTTTTAAAATACAATGTACCATTTAAGAAGAAAACATGTTCCGCGGACCCCAAGTAACATGGGATAAGGGCAGGAAGATGATGATGTATGTATCATTTATAAAAAAACCTCGGGCAGACACCTAAATAGCGCATTTAATTATCTAATTAAAATTTGACAGTTAACCGCGTAATAATCTACTTTCATTGCTGACCTTATTATCAAACGTAGAATAATCCGATCTGATATAGCGAGAAAACCCAAAACGCATGTTAACATTTTGAAATAATCAATACTGTTAAAGGCATAGGAACACAAATAAAAGCACCAAGTTCATGTAAAATTTATTGTTTTTTTTATTATTATTTTGAAATCACATGTTGTAACATTCATCTTGTTAATTAAAAATATTCACATTGTCATTTAAATAATCTATTACGGTAATCTAGCTTACACTTAGGAGAAATAATGCCATTGAGTACTACTAGTGACGGACATAATGTCGTCCGTCGGTTACACGATTGGTCAAGTCATTCTACAACAGAACATTACCCTCAGTTTACATACATACAAATATACAGTATTATAGTACAATTACAAGAACTTGCGTATTGTTTCGACATTCACTAATAAAATGGCATTAATATGGTATACTTATAAAACCGATTCTTAATATTAAAATGTATAGAAATAATAAAAATACATCATGCTCTTTGGCTTGCACGACGGAAAGTAATAACACTACGCAATATGATTGTTAACATAATCTCATAATCTATCAAAGAGATCAATTGAACTGTACGACAAAATATACTGATACAGGTGTAGGAAGGAAGCGGTGTGTGATATGCAAGTTTGTGTAACACCAGCCGACGCGCGACGCATCACCTGCGCCCGCGTCCGCTCCTCTGCCTTGAGCCACTCACGGACTACGCACAACTCATACAGTCACAAATAATACAAGGAATGAGTTTATAATACGTCATCGTACCAAGACGAAAGTTTCAGTCTAATAACATTTGATCATTTGGCAATATTGTTTAATTTCACATTACATTCTACTTAAAATAGGATAAATAAAAAAACGAATACAAAAGTACATTAATCGCCATAGGAAGACTAAATGCATTATTTTTTTGAAAATATGTAGGTATTTTGAGCCCTTTACTAATAAATTATCAATACTTATGATAAAGGTATTATCACGATGCAGTGAGAAAAGAAGAACTAACGATTAAAGGAACAGGAATACAAATCGGTATAATGGCACCTCGACATTCCACTTACGTTACATTCAATACGTTAAAAATTACTTTATATAAAAATTACAATTACGGAGATTCGAGTAAAACAATGCAGTTACTTTACAATTACTTCTAGAGTCGGTATGAACGTTCCGGTTTATAGTCGTATGATATTTTTACATCGTAGCCTTTGTATACCTCTCCATTTATACAGGCTGACTTCATTCATTGACGATCTTTTAAGGGGTTTGTACTCATGACTACACTTTTATGAGGGGAAAAAACAGCTGTTCTATACATTTGATTGAGTTGTGCATTTTTGAGTTGAACAGCTGTTATTTTTTTTTAGATCGTTTTTAGAGATTAACCTATCGTAAAAGTTGTTTATATTTATGAGTATTTTCACCCTTGAAAGATTGCCAAAGAACCAAAAATCACCTAGTATACAAAATATACATAAATGTCCGGTTACAGGAGCAACACTCTACTGAACAGTTAAAAGTATCACTGGTTCACACGAACATCGCGCCGTCCCTAAGAGTTCCCCTGCTATTTCTGTATAAAAATAATAATTTGTTAGATCACCGCGTCGGTCGCGAATATTTTCTACTTTTGAGCTCAGAGAGAGCGGATCGATCGCACTAATCCGCATTGAGCAAATAATGTGGCACCTCGGGGGAGGTACAAAGTAAATTTTTTTTGTCACGTTTGTCCTGGTTACCTCGTGGGGCGTCCGCTAAGTCACACACGGTTCCCACGAGACACGCGCGCATGCTTGAACCGTACATGTAGTATTAGAATCGCACTGAAGCGTGTGACGGTGTGCGAGCAGCCGGGTGGCGCCTATATGTCAGCTTGCGGGCGCTGCGGGTTGGTGACGGTGAGCGACTCGGGCGAGTGCAGCGTGATGGTGGTCTGCGAGGCCACGGTGACCGTCTTGTGGTCGGGCGCGCGCGTGTCGCGGTACACGTAGCCCAGCAGCAGCGGCACGCCGGGGGCCAGCGGCACGCCGGGGGCCAGCGGCACGCCGGGGGCCAGCGCCACCAGCTCCAGCGCCGCGTCGCCGCGCGCCGCCGAGCCCGCGCCGCAGTACTCGTACTGTCAGACTTTCTGCGGGGGCCGCATCTCGTACGACTGCGGGTACGCGTTCGCGTACGGCTCGCTGCGGCGCCCGCTCGGCCCTGCCGGCGCTGATGCAGGAGCTGTACATAAATGTTTGGTTAGGTAGGTAATATTTACAAAGATACAAACATTAGGTAAACCAATCACAAAGTCAAATTTTATGCATTTATTCTTCCCATATTCGGGATATACACCTTTATTCCCAGGTGTGTTTCAGCACGGCAAAAAAATATATCGCAATAACTGGAAGAATATGTGACCCTTTACTTTATTTTTAATCACTAGATATAATGACAATGATACGTACGCAGGTCCCTGTGCGCGTATGTGAGCGGCGGCGCGTATCCCTTGTGTCCGCGCGCGCGGTGGTGTCCGGCGCGGGGCGGCGCGCGTGCGGGCGAGCGTGCGGCCGCGCCCGCGTGACGCATGCGGCGCAGCGTGTTCATGGGCCGCCGGAGTGTCTCCGACAGGCGCCTGGTACACGGGAACCATATTAACACAATTTTGTTATACATACCATCACGCCTGTATTCCCCCCCAAAGGGTTTTAGCAGAGGTGTACCTATACCAATGTACACCCACAGTTCGCGGGTGTCTCATATGATAGGGAGTCTATTGCCATTAACCGGGCACAAATTCTAACTCCGAGCTGCTACTGAGAATTTCATAGAAAAACCCAGTAAGAATTTGCTCGACTTGGGAACCGAACCCAAGACTTCTATCGTAGCAGTCACGCTTTAGACCACTAGGCAAACGAAGCAGTTTTGATATAATCATCAATTATTAGAATTATTTGTCATCCACAAAATTTAATCACCATCAATACACCAATGTGAAAATCTTCACGGCAACAGTTTCATAAACGTACCTAGCAGGCGGCCTCTTAGGGTTGGACGAGGGCGTGTGTACGGCACAGCACTTGACGAAGGCCCCCATGCACACGATGAGCCCGACGCCGGCCAGTAGCACCGCCCACCACTTCTCGATGATCCACGCCTGTACGGTCTGAAGAGTGGCTCGGTTCAGCAGTAGGTTCTTGAGACGAGCTAAAGGACCTTCCGCGTCGACAGCTCGGCATTTGAGGAATACGTCGCAATAACCCTGGAAGGAAATTATTTGAAGGTTCATGAAAGATACACATCACGCCTGTACTCCCCGAAGGGTTTTGCAGAAGTGTATATGTACACCCACAGTTCGCCAGTATATTTTTAGGTCCAATGTAATAGGGGGCGAGCCTTCATAAAAGATGTGAAGAAAATAATTTACTTGTACAGACAGCGTCATCAATTGTTTACGCCTACTCCATTAAAATTCGTTCGAAATGAGGGAGGATGACGCTGTCTGTAAGGAGATACTCCACACAATAAAACAAGACAAAATAATAATAGAAGTATGTTTGTGTCATTCTTTATGGAACTTTTTACTGTATTCAGTGTTAGTTTAAAAACTACTTTTTTTTTTACTCATCGTTATTGTTATGTACAATGGCTTATTATATTTCTAACTGCGGCGAAGCCCAAATGGAGGGTAAGGATTCTTCGCAACGAAATGTAAAGAAATAATACAATCTACCAATAATTATCCCGGTCTGGCATGCCAGCTGGTATTGTGTCATGTTCCAAAAGCTACATACCTGGAAGTTATCACAAGGCGACCCCGGTCTCAAGCTGATCCCGCCCGTGGGCAGCCCGACGCGCTCGGCGAAGTCCGCGGTGCTCTGGCAGGAGTCCTGGCGCGGGCCGGTCTGGCACGCCAGCTGGTATTGTGTCATGTTCCAAAAGCTACATACCTGGAAGTTATCACAAGGCGACCCCGGTCTCAAGCTGATCCCGCCCGTGGGCAGCCCGACGCGCTCGGCGAAGTCCGCGGTGCTCTGGCAGGAGTCCTGGCGCGGGCCGGTCTGGCACGCCAGCTGGTATTGTGTCATGTTCCAAAAGCTACATACCTGGAAGTTATCACAAGGCGACCCCGGTCTCAAGCTGATCCCGCCCGTGGGCAGCCCGACGCGCTCGGCGAAGTCCGCGGTGCTCTGGCAGGAGTCCTGGCGCGGGCCGGTCTGGCACGCCAGCTGGTATTGTGTCATGTTCCAAAAGCTACATACCTGGAAGTTATCACAAGGCGACCCCGGTCTCAAGCTGATCCCGCCCGTGGGCAGCCCGACGCGCTCGGCGAAGTCCGCGGTGCTCTGGCAGGAGTCCTGGCGCGGGCCGGTCTGGCACGCCAGCTGGTATTGTGTCATGTTCCAAAAGCTACATACCTGGAAGTTATCACAAGGCGACCCCGGTCTCAAGCTGATCCCGCCCGTGGGCAGCCCGACGCGCTCGGCGAAGTCCGCGGTGCTCTGGCAGGAGTCCTGGCGCGGGCCGGTCTGGCACGCCAGCTGGCACAGCGTGCGCCGGTCCACCACGGCCGACACGCCGTCGCCCATGGAGCGCGGCGCCGACGACAGGAAGCACTCCGTCATGTTCCACGCTAGGCAGATGGAGCCACTGCACTCGCCGTTTAGGCATAGTTGTGTTCCTGTGGGGAGATTGTTACATTAGTAACTAATTAAAATTAAAATTTCTTTATTTCGAGTAACATCACTCATATAAATATAGATACAATTACACAGCACATAACAGACACACCAACATTTAACAAGTAAACATATGAAGCAGGAGCATTGTCGGACGTACAGGCAATCCAGTCTGTTGGCGATCATCGTAAACGCGTTGCTGAACTGGACGCGGACGGTGCTGTTTGCCGCATGAGTATAATTTGCCCACAGACTGCACGTGTAGAGGGAAACACAATAAGCTCTGAGCAAAACAATAGTGATGTGAAATAAAGTTTTACCCTTTGCCTGACTTATAGGCACATGCGGCGTAATAATTTGCAAAATTATTAGGCCGCATGAACTACCTTGAAATAAAATTCAGCACATTCAGATAAATCGAAAATTCACTTTTTATAAAACAACTGAACTGACCATTATTACACTTAGTGTGGTTAGGCATAGCCCTGGGTTCGGGGCAATCAGCCGAATTGCCCGAGCAGTAAGACGCATGACTGCATTCTGACGCCTCGCGACACGTCTGGTTGCGAGAACGCGGGACGAATTGACACGTAGCCGCGTGACAACACGGACCTTGTGACGGACTGGAAAGGAAATCACAATATTAGAGAAAGTATAATAAATATCTATGGTACTTTGTATCATAGACAAACATGGCACTGTTGCTCTATGTGTTGGAGTGTAAGACACGCATTTTACATCCGTTAAATTACATCTTTAGTTACTGCTCCGCTCCCGTGAATGGTAGCGTAATGTTATATAGCATACGTTACTCAGGAATAATGTAGCTATCTATTGGTGAGAAAATGGTGAAAATCGGCCTAGCAGTTCCGGAGCCAACTTGGTACAAACAAACAAAAAGATCCTATAAAAAAAATGAATTTGTATTAGAAATTGTTCAGTAACGAACCTGCATTGCGTGTTTGCTTTCCTGGTGCATTTCTTTGCGGTGGAGTTCTTCTCTCGTTCAAACGCACTGAGTTGTCGCGGGTAACAACACCGGTCCTTGCATTCATTTTCATCGTAACCTAGGTAATGAAAAAACGTTCCAAAATTATATAAATAATATATGTAGTATCAGTAGAGTATACTCCGGATTCCCGACTTATTTTAGCGGTACTTCAAACATGTTAATTAATGGACAAGCTTGTATTGCCTTGGTTGTGAACAAGATGGAAGCGAAGGCGAACAGGCAAATATTACGTAGACAGAAGTTACAACTATGTACTTAGAGACTTATTACATACACCATTGATTTACTCTTTATAATCAAGCAGACGTGGGGCCCGAACAAAAGGAACTGATAAACTTAATTCTCCCATGGCCGTAGGAAAAGGCCTATGAGTAATTTCCCCATGGGGAAAATGCACAAAAGAGCCCTGTCTGGAAAACTGCTACCGATATATCTGTAGCTATGAGATAATTGACTATCGCCACTGGGATAGCAACGCACCTGCGATGCCCGTGGTACAGTATTTCTTTTTAAGAATACGTTGCCCCACATTTCGAAATTCTTCTGTATCATGGGTGCGTTTAAAATATAAACTGCCATCAATATCAACTCTCTTGCCATCAGGAAAGCAAGTTATTATTTATGTGCCACCCAAAACTCACCACAATCGCACTCCTCGCCGACCTCCACGATCTTGTTCCCGCAGAAGGCGCCGTCGCTGGCGGCGAGGCAGTTCCGCTTGCGTCCGTCGCGCACGGCGTCCAGCACGGCACTGATGTTGCCGACGCTGCACGTCGAGAAGCGGCTGTTGTTGGGCCGGTCGCCCGACGTCGCCGATGCGAACATTATGAAGTTGCCTTGCTGGCCGCCGGGGCGACAGTCGGAGGGGTAGTCGTGCTGTTGACGAAATGTTGTTGATAGTTACAAGAATCACTTTATTATTCTCGTCTTTCATTAGGGCGATTGGTTTGCCGATGAACGGAATGCCACATAAATCTACAAATGTCGATAACAAATATAACACCATATATAGAACTAGTTAATAGGAGTCGATTATGCACCTTTCTGCACCCAAAAGTGTTACAGAGGCAAACATAGTACCCGTTCCAAATTTGACAAAGTAAAAACACACCACAAAATAAATTCCCCTTTTAGGTCATATTTATCATCAGCCTATTATGAGACCGCATCAGAAGGCCATACAAATATTTGTTCCATGTGGAAATCAAACCGGCGACACACAGCACAGCAGCCGATCGCTCAGTCACAGCGCCATCTATGCCGTCAACTTGTCAGTTTCTGCTAACTAAACTTACCGGTGATCCAAAGTTATGTCCAATTTCATGAGCCAAGGTGAGCTGGCTGACTTTGGGCGGCACTCTGCTGTTGTAGTTGACGAAGGTGATGATTCCGGTGTTGAGCGAGCGCTTGGTGCTCTGGTACATGCCGCCGATGGTCTCCGTGTACGTCTTGTACTTCTCGCAGATGCCGCCCGACGCGCCGCTCGCGCTCGCCACCCATGCTAAGCCTGAACATAAAAAACGAAATAGTGAAGATTCTGATATATTAATCTAGAGTTTATGTAAAGTCAATTAAATGATAAATTCAGGAAAAAATACAAGAATAGATTTCGTAACCTTTTAATGATCAATTACTGACTGTATTGTAAAACATGTTAGCTAAGCTTGAGTTAAAAAAAAACTTTTTTACAAAAAAAGACAACCGCCTTCAAAAACTAAAAAGAGAAAAATTACTTTAGCTTTGGAAGTTTAGAAGGCTTTGGTTCTGTTTGTTGTTTTGTATTGCCGCCGACTTCCAAAGCTGAAGTAATTTTTCTCTTTTTAGTTTTTGAAGGCGGTTTTCTTTTTTTGTAAAAAAGTTTTTTATTTCTTGCTTTTTAGTATCAATTTTTTTATCCAAATCCATAAAGGAACTGTCGTGTCATGTAAATTAACATGACACCGCTAAAAAAAGTCATAAGAAAGCAGAATACGCGATTTCGTTTACTTAGATGAGAAATTTTCAAATATTACTGTAAGTATACATCTGTGTAACCCTTTCGAGTGTACAGGCGCGATGTTATGTTGTGTAATTGCGTAAACAATGCATATTAATGCGATAGCAGCAATCGCGGTTGATTTGCTGAAATTTTTTGAAGAGTTCCGTTGTCTGTCTCTGTAATCCATCATCAGATCTATATGAAATTTAAATGGAACCTGGAATGGAACATTTAGGAAGTTTACCCTTTCCAACAAAAAAAGAATAATCAAAATCGGTTCATAAACGACGAAGTTATCCGCGAACAAACATAATATAATAAAAAGTCCCTATCTCAAAAACTACTACCGTTAAGGAGTACTGTAGCATCATCATCAGGACAGCAGCATCAGATGTTGACACCCTGAAGCATATACCTGAGTAAGACATGATTACGTAACAAAAACACCATACGAGCATACAATTTTCGGTGGTTGCCCTCGATTTCTCCTGGATTCCATCATCAGATCCTGGACTGGTGAAAATGGGACCACCTCAGAAGTGAACTCTATCCAACAAAAAAAAAATTTTTGAAATCCGTCTATAATTGACGAAAATATCGGTAAACATACATAAAAAAAATATATATATATTATATATACAGACGAATTGAGAACCTCCTCCTTTTTTGAAGTCGGTTAAAAAATACATTTCAACCTACACAAAAGCTTGTGTTATTATAACATTGTACCTACTAATTTCTCAAAAAAAAAAGAAAGAAAAATAGTTCATTGTCACAGAGATCAGAGAGAAAAAAATACAGGTGCATATAAAATAGATACACTTTTGAACGCCATTTACGAGAAAGATAAAAAATTTGTTTCCAAAAGGTAGTTTCGTATGGAGAAAAAAAAAACGGTAATTTAAAAAACTAAAAAACCCGACTGCTATTCTTTAAAAATCCCTAAAACAAGATAAATTGTAGCAGTCGGGACCCATTCTAGAAATGGAGGATTAGTGAATTGAACAGCCTGCAGAGCGTGCCAAACAATTATACATACAAACATACAAACATACCCTCGAAAAACATAACCCTCCTTCTGTCGCAGTCGGGTAAAAAAGGCAACAAACGCCATACTTCCTTTTTTAAAATATGTTTTAGAATAAGTTGTAATACATTACAACGCTACAATGCTTAGATCGACACATATCAGAAAATAGTCCGTCCATCCGTTTGCCCTTCCGCCATTCAAAGGCAAAGCATTTATTTCAATTAGATCATTTACAGGGACTTTTGAATTGTCAAGAAGTTACAGTTTAAAATTGAAGCTAGTTGGTCGTTCCAAAACGTAGGTCTCTATAGAGAAGAACGACCCAGAAACTCCATGGACACCAGTAGTTAGCAACGACTACTTACCAAGCGTGCCTCCAGTAAAGTCTCTGTATGTGAACACGTACGCCAGACAGAAGTCCTCGTGGTTGCCGAGCGAGTGCAGGTTCAGGAAGTTGGACACGTCGATGTTCTCCAAGCAGAACTGGTTCGTCTCGCTGCCGAACTCGTGGCCTTTGCACATTGAGTCGTCGTCGATCTGTAATAAATGTACATTGGTTAGACGAAAAAAAAATACACAATCTAGAAAAAAAACGGAGTTTATTTCTGTAAGTAATTTCATAACAAAGAACACGCCGAACCAAAACTTCCGTTTCGTCCTTTGAATGCCCAAACGCCGATCCTCATGCGGCTAAATAATTTATTTTGTAACTAAAATCTTAGATCATATAATGCAGACTGCATCACAGTGTCGTCACTCAGTTGGTGCCGAGCATGGTCGCCGAGGGATCCCTAGGAAACGCCGGTATAATGACTTAAAAACGTTTATGGGAGATTGGCCAGAGAAGACAACGCATTGGAATGAGTGGTAGGAAGTCATCAAGGGCGACATTTGCTCAGCAGTGGGCCAATACAGGTTGAAAAAGAAAGTGTCTACCTACCTTAACAATCTCGTTACAGATGCAAATGACACAGAGCATAAGTTTCATCATAGTGTTATTAGTAGTCATTATGCAATAAATCTTACTAAGTTATGAGTAGAGATTAAATGAGTCAGCACCGTTATCAAGATTGCACTCGGGAAATTCCTTTTTTTATAATGTTTACACAATTAAAATAAACATCGTTACGTCTCGAAACATCCCACGCACGTAAGTATGAGTATACTCGATTACTAACTATGATTACTTACTAGATAAACAATGACGTTTAAAAACATTGTTTTGTATGTTGTGTTATGTTTTTTTTTTATTCTATAATTGTTATATCATTGAATGGGAAACAAATGGGCGGCCCACCTGATGTTAAGTGATTACCGCTGCCTATAGACATCTGCAATACCAGATCAGATGCTTTGCAAATGCGTTGCCATCCCAGAGGTAAAATTGAAATGTCTCATGTGCCTGTAATTACACCGACTCCCATACCCTTCAAACCGGAACATATTAACGCTGCTTTGCGGCAGAAATAGATATGGTGGTAACACTTCCCCGGACGAGCTCCTTCAGAAAGAGCTCTACTACTAGTAACATACATATTTACAACAATGTTTGAAATTTTGTTAATTACTTTAAAATTACCTAAAAATATGTAAGTTTCATTGTCCCCTAATATGATTTTATCTTGTCAAATTAATTTAAAATATCTATGAAATACTAGCAATACTAGTGATAAGAAGAGTTACTACAGTGTTGTGTGTTGTTTTTGATTGCAGATAACGTTTTCTGTTCTGTGATTGATTACTACACAAATTGATTGACAGCCAATTAGCTTCAACTTTCTGTTTGACACCTTGACCATTCAAAAGTATTTTAAGATAAAAAAAAAATATATACTCCATAGAGTGTTTACGACCAATTACATGTTTTTAACAATATATTTTCTTGTTAAAAACAACACAAACGCTACCTTCAAATCAGTTGAAAAATAAATAGACAGGTAGGTTATTTATACGCAATAATAATAATGCCGGTCTATTATCCTTCTACTGTAAAGCAAAAGGCTTCTTATTATATAGAGACGCCACGAGCATTAATCACAACTCTTGCTCAGGGCGAATTGGCGATTTCAGACTTATATTCATTACAAAACCAGGTTTCCTCAGTTGTTTTCCTTCACCGATGGCAGAGATGAAAGATGTTTATACAATAAATAAAAATAATAAAATACATATGTCTGTACCTATAAATTAAACCGTAGCTAAAATACGAGTCGATAACATTCGTAATGGTTAACTGTATTTCAAATCAAATTTTACGCTTAAACGTTTAAGTCATACGCTCATATTGACGATTTTGCTTCAGTTTTTAACCGACTTCTATTATAAAAGCTCAGAAAATGAACTGATATTAAAAAAAGTACATGAGTCACACATTATTGACCACAAGGCGTTTTAGATCTGTAAAAAAAAAACCATCACGCCTGTATTCTCCGAAGGGTTAGGCAGAGGTGTACCAATATACACCCACAGTTCGCCGGTATATTTAGATCCCACGTAATAGGGGGCGAGCCTATTGCCATTAACCGGGCACAAATCCAAACTCCGAGCTGCTACTGAGAATTTCATAGAAAAACCCAATAACACTTTTTGCTCGACCTGGGAATCTCTTAAGATACAGAACAATCTGCTTTTAAATCACGAAATTACAAAATGTTTTTTGTTACAGGTCTGCAAAAAGGACTCTTTAAAATTAAGCAGTTTATACATTTCTTTTTATGTGTGTACATTAATAAATATTTATCCTGAGCCTCTGAAAATAAAACATTTAATACGTATGCCGCATGCATCCGCGATCTAAAAACGGGAAGTATACCAGTTGTTACGAACTGACCACATCCGAAATCGGACGATACGTGTATGTGCCTCTGTGGTTAGTCCCGTAAGATAATACTTTTTCGTTTTTCCTCAAGCTATATAATGTTAGTTAATTAAAAAGCCAGTTACAAAAATAATTACGCGAATTTGAGGAGGTCTGAAGACCGGCAAGAGCCTGTGTGTATGACTGGAATGAGATTTATTGTGAGTTGGAAGGTTGGAACATACCTGTTGAACTATCGACGTAGTCACTCTCTCAGTCATCACAAACATAACGGTTGTTCAAAGACACTGCACGGAGCCAACAGTTGGATGTTGGAAACGAGTCATAAGTGTTCTGACTAAATTAAATACCCTTGCAGTTTTGCATGCAATCGAAAGCTCAAAGTTGGCGTTATTACATAACGCGCTATCAAAAACCGTTTGACACCAATAAAACAAACTTCTCCCTGCAATAATTTTCGCTTTAAGTTACTTAGCTTTATGGACAATAATGAATGGTGATGTGATGTGTCTTGTCGCACCCCTTAAGACCTTCGCAAGGCCTGGACGGCATGGCAAGGGATTTACTTTTTACCAATGGACATTCAAACGTATCGATACAGAAATACGACATAAATTGCTATGCTTTAAAATTATGCCGTTGCATCGACAAATCCCTTTAGATGCTGCGGCATCAGGGCTACTACCGTGTGAGTGGGACTATGGTAATGATCGAGAAGTTACACAAACCTTGATTCTCTGCACTTCAAACTTGATGTTCCTATGTTCGAGCCGTCCGTCGAACTTGGTGTAGCTGTAGATGTAGTTGACGGCGGTGACATGGTGAGATATTAGCGACAGAATCTCCTCGCGGGTCTTCATGTCCACCTCGCTCTTCTTGCTCGGGTCCCGATGCTGGAAATAAATGTTTATTTTTAGTATTAAAAGAAAAACAAGCCAAATTAGCGTTATTCTGACGCAGCACTAATTTTACGCTGCTTTGTAATTCCAATGCGCAGTCGCAGCGCAGCAATTTTTATGAAAAGGTAAAGGTATGGCAGGTAAATAACTGCGTATTTCTTCTAAGCTTTAGATTTTCAATTACAAATTAGGTATCTCACACACGCATTCACATACTTTGATCGGAAAAAAATGTATTTACGCAAATATTAGTACGCTGATAACATTTACACTATTTACTTCTAAATTATACAATGTAAATGTATCAATGCCTTTGTTTTTTTCCAGTACTGTTCCATATTCAGTTTCAATAAATATGCAGAACCGAATAAGAATGAAATGTAAAAGTATCAAAATTCTTTAGAACGTTTGGTAAGTATCAAGTGGGCTGAATGGCTGATGCATGTTTTAACTCAACTCTCGGTGGTCTTTGTGTAAGTTGTGCGAATGTGAAACATCTTTTGATCAGTGTATATTGGGGTCAATGAGGTCATGTGCTGATGTTAATGAGGACTAAGTGAATATGTGAAATATCCGTCTACATGGATCATGTGATGTTTTTTTAGCATCTTTTTTAGAGTTATTAAACTACCCAAAATCAAGTGTATTTTTTTTCTACGGAAATCATCTAAAACTAACATAAATCTGGGAAATCAATCTTTCAGTTATCGCGCGATCATCCAAAAAATAAATACACGTGATTTTTCAGCACACCCACCGCCCCCTTCCCTCTTGTGATATTTCGTGTTTTTTTTAAGCCTTCCCCCCATTTCCAGCCTCACATGATAACGACGATCCCCTGTCCATCTACATAATTTTTGGGGTCTACGTAATTTCATAAGAATTATCGTAGGATATTTTTTGGAATAGTAACTTTTTAATATTACCACCATTATGTTTTCCTGTATGTTTTTGACCGACAAATCCTCGTGAAATCAATTTTTAGGGGGCATTAGCATGCGAAACTGTACCGCGATATGATGAGCGAATTGCGGACGGAAAACTAATGATGACTTACGTCCGGGAATCCCTCCCTAACGTGTCGTCACGTTAGCGGGCCTGTCTGTGTGTGGTACACGATTCGTGACCTTCTTTTCATCGGAAGTGCGATCATCGCCTACCTATCTGGCTCTCTCAAGGTGAAGTACGCGTATCTGAGCGACAGCGTCAGCTGGTTGTAAGTAGAGTAGTATGTGTCAAAGTTCTTGCTATGGGTATGGGTATAGAAATTATATAGCAAGCTTAGAAGATAATTGGCGGCATACCGTCTTGGTACAATAAAGAAGGCTAATTATCACAGCAAGTTCTTCAGAAAGGTCGGGTGCGCAGTACTCGGAACCGGCGTGCTTGTATGACCAGAAACGACTCGAACGAGGCGAAAGGAGTATATAAGAATCGTAGCAGGTGGCGTTCTGTGGTTTCTGCCTACTCCAATTGGAAAAAGGTGTGAGTTTATGTATGTATGTATGTTTAACTATGGCATTAAGGCGCACTTTCACCAAAATCACCATAAATAGGTACATTTAGTGCCGAATCGTATTTAGAACATCGTTGCATCCCTGTCACATTGTTAGAAGGTGACAGTGACAGAATGACAATTTAAACACATTTAGTGCTAAATATGTTTAGTTATTTTGGTGAAAGTGGTCCTAAGAGTTTGGAGGATTAATCAGTTTTATTTAATCATAATTAAAATGATCAAAGTAACTTACGTCCGGGAATCCTTCTCTAACATGCCGCCATATTAGCGGGTCAGTCTGTATGTAGAGCGAGCAAGTGTTGCCTTTGTCGTAGGTGGCTCGTCGCGAACGCGTGTGCTCGCCGGTGTTCGCCGCTCGCGAGTATTTGTTGTAATGGTGCATATCCCAGTACCTGGAACAATATTACGATGGTTTACTTACAAGTGCTATAGGGTTTTTCCATTAGGAATTTCTCTGTAGCAGCTCGGAGCTAGGATTTGTGCCCGGTTAATGGCAATAGGCTCGCCTCCTATTACATGGGACTTTAAAAACATACCGGCGAACTGTAGGTGTAAGTATATTAGTACACCTCTGCCTAAACCTTCGGGGAATACAGGCGTGATGGTATGTGTTTACTTACACAAGAGAGTTATAGCGTACTACAGGAAAAAATCAATGAATCTCCCACCGAATTTCGGTCACGATGCTCAATCCGAGTGGCAAAAGTGTTTGCGCAAACACAGGTGCACTCCCTCTTCCTTCACTTTCATAGTGCGATGAAACGGTAATCCGACACAACTGGGGAGACATTAAACGCGATTGTTACGCTAGAGGTCTTGGGTTCGATTCCCAGGTCGAGCAATGTTATTGGGTTTTTCTATGAAATTCTCAGTAGCAGCTCATAGTTAGGATTTGTGCCTGGTTAATGGCAATAGGCTCGCCGCTTAGTACATGGGACTTTAACATACCGGCGCACTATGGGTGTACATTGGTACACCTCTGCCTAACCCTTGGAAGAAAATAGGCGTGATAATCATGGTAAAATTATAACCAAATCGCAACAATCCAAACGTAATCGTTTCTAGTGGTATCGTATCCACCTTCGCTCAAAACATTAAATTATATAATTCAGTTTAATCTAATGTTTGTAAAACCCACGAAAAAGAAAAACAAAACACCATTGTTTGAACTCTTGATTAAAATTAGAAGAACTAACTTGCAATCACGCAACCGCAGTTAGGTACGAAAAACCTAAACCAAAACAGACTGGTAGACAATTACAATGACAACTAGACAATTTTCCCCCCATATTCTATGAACCTATTGACCTACCGATAAACCGGATTTAAGACTACTAGGTCCTCTTTCGAATAAAGAACAAACCACTTCACTTACAAACCGAGTTCGGTCATGTACAGCAGTTAATTGGGCGTGGTTTAACTAGATTTTTTGCCCCGGCTCCGTTCCACGTGTGGCATGTGTCAGCCCATGTGGGTAATAAAAAAAAGGTTTTAAACCTTTGCAGGGTACACATATAATAATGCGTTCACGGCGTGCCTGCCACCCATCCCATATTTATTTTGTTTACCATCATCCTAAACAATTGCATTTTAAATGATTTTCCGAAAATAAATTTTTGTTTCTAGATATTTATTTTTTCGATAATGTTCTACCAACAAAGAAGTTTGTTAATTACACTTTTTATCTTTTGATCACGAAAGTAAACCGAGGTTCCATCGAGATTAACGTTTTAGCATACCTACTTACTTTGCTACAATGAAAAAAAAGTGTTTGTTAAAATAATTTTAAATCAATTGTAATGAGAGACTTCTCATTGTGTATGATTAATCGATGTGAAACATACCGCTCTAAACAATATTAGAAAGGTGAATGTCTGAATCTGATTTATTGTTCAAATTAAATGAACAATTAATTTAATAGATCTATGTAAAGGCAGATAATAGCATGCAGTATGTATAAGTGAACAAAGACTCGTCAACCTCGATGAAATAACTTTGATAAAAGTGATTCTACTTGAACATTTTAAAATAAGTTTATCGTAAAACGAATGTCTAGCCAACAAGCTAGCCAATAAGCAACCTTATTATGTAAAAAAAATAACGTAATATGCAAAAAGGTCATGATCACCTCGCACCCAGAGAGTCAGCTGCAACCTCACTTGAAAACTGTAATGCATCATCCAAAAAGGCGTCATAGTCATCCCATTGCATAACAAATTATTATCAACCAGAAAGCTAGCGCTGTTGTAGTTTGTTAACATATTTTAACCAACATCTATAGCACAACGTGTAAAAAAAAAGCGTAAAGCAGTTTTGGCAAGGTAAAGCGTCTGCTCTGTCTCTTTCTAAATAATGTAGTAGCATAGCAACCACCAGGCACCTCAAGTGACATAGTTACCTGGGCTCATCGTCCCGTAAGCTGTTCGGATGCGGTGGCTGGGAGGCGGGCGCGTGGTGCCCGAGAGTTGGCGGCGGCGGCGTGGACGATGTCGGCGTAGGCGCTTGTGACGTCAGCGGCTCGTCATCAACGCCCGAATTTTGGATGCGCTCCATCCATTGCACCACCTCATCTGTGATACCGCAACCACCTACGTGACCTGGTACAAGAATAAAACGTTAAAGTTTAACTCCTTTAAACATTGCCCCAAAATGTTGATTTGAAGGGTACATTGCAAGAAACCGGTACTTGTAATTGTAGCCACGGCAGCAGTATCTATATTGCTAAATAACTGATACACGTGAAGGCCAATTTATCTGTTCTTAGTACAAAAATATGATATAATAATTCTCAGTCAATCCTATTATGATAATAAATCATTATCATATTCATTTAGTTTCAAGGTAAATAAGTAACTATCTTCATTAATTTGGCGAAGGCCCAATCTGAGGCTTTCATATTAGAAATAAATGAATAAAACCTTACGTAGAATTCACCAGATATTTCCACAAACGCTTGTGAATCGATAATACTGACTAAGATAGGTACTTATTTTTGATACCTTTGAAGACAACGAGATGTCTGTAGCTTTTGTACTTGATTAAAGCCTAAAATAGTATTTATGCAACAACTTAAATAAGGTACACGAGACAGCCGAATACCCGATAGCATAACGGTGCCCGTCCCACGCTCCGTTTTTCGGTTCGTGGTCCCGATACTAGATCTTCGATTTATGCATTCAGTATTCAACTATTCAGCCTACATTCACCCACTGCTCTGGTTTATGTTATCTTCCTGAGCCAGTCTCGTGTATTTCCGTTCACATATTGGCAATATTTACAACGTCACCGTCTTGCCATTGTGCTGAGTTTATCAGAATCTGACAGCTGTCGTCAGTCTTCTCTACCGACATTACAAAACGTAAATTATTGCATGTTATGAAATAAACGTCCGCGAAGTGCGTGAGTCAGTCTTGTGTAAGACGATCTCTCAAATTGTTTAAATAAGTATTCCTGAGATTAAACTTCACATATTTTTGCTTTCAAAACAGAGCAGAGATAAAAGCAATTTTAGAAATCCCAAGAAAGGAAATTGACACTATTTCACGTCTTTTAACAAAATATTACCACGCTTCACCATGGGCATTACATCAAGTCACACAGTCGCAATGCAGTACGTGTCTTGAATACGAAAGGTCGATTTATCGAGATTTATAATCCAGATCAGTCGTAGCGATTGAGTTAAAAAATTAATTCCATGTGTCGTTCAACGGGTAAAAAGAATATAATCAATACGCTGCTTCCCAGTGACACAATGTTGAAGAATATTCCACGAGATGAACAGGACATTTTAAATTATTCATGATAAATCCCAAGTTTTGCCGTTGGAGTTGGGAAGAAAAATACGTAGCACGGCGGACATCGGTCTCGACCCGTTCGTGGTGAAATAAATACGAAACGCTGACACCAAACTCTTTTCTATAGCGCTATTCTGAGATTTATTTATCAACCGAGTTCCTGTTAGATTTATAACCCTAATATATATTAATCTCTTTGTTTTTTCCTCTTCGTTACGAGATGTAGCCAGTGCTACTGAAACAGCGGCTGGACTGATGGCTCGGGTGATGTTTTGCTATCTGCACATGAATAAATGAACCTGTTGGTTGGCAAACTAATACCGATCTCAGCCTCTGCATTTATGAATACCATGTAGTTGCGTCAATTAAAAAAGAAAATTCTAAAAAGCTAACGCGAGGTTATGTTTTGCTTCCAAGTTAAATCTAAACTGCAGAGCATTGAATAGAAAAACCATAATGACGCATGAAAAGTACAATGCGAGCGAAAAAGCGCAGTTTTAAAATTAAAAAGTGCTGAATAGTAGAGTTTTTTTTTCAGCTCGTGTGTGTCGTGTTAGAGCACATTGGCGTTTCGCATCCGGGCGGGCTGCATTTTAACGAACCTCCTGTGCGCGAATGCGGCGGCAGCCAGATAACGGAAATTACCGCCTGCTGGCGTACATCGCGACTTTAATGCCTACAGACCTATTCAAATATCATATTTACTCGCAGATTTGAGACGTGCCCACTGTGTATAACAGACTTAACTGAAAGATTAAACTTTAATTGGTGTTAATGAACACAGTAACATGAACACTGCTACGTTCATAATATAATTACATGATAGCCGTTGTACAAGCATGGGCAAGTTTACCACAAGGTTTGATAAGGGCTGTGTAATATCGCTTTAACGATAGTAGTAGCTGGAAACTGTTTTTTCTAAATAAAAACATGGTGGATAAGTTCATTACCAGAATAACAATTATAATTATCCTGTTTGTGATTAACTGAATTATGTTTTAAGAAAATGCAAATAAATGTTTTTCTTACGCATTTTCAGATCTCGTCGATAGCGTAAAATACAACGAAGTTTAAGGTACAAAAGCAAAACTTTAAACTATTAATTAAAATGTTGCGCGCCGTAAGATCTCAAGTGTGTCTCAAGTCTCAAGTAAACTTGAGCACGCCGTTTCCTATTACACTAATAAATTGAAGTCTTGATACCTATTTACTTAAGTATCCTGTTCAAATACCAGAAACCCACTTTATTGTTAGATTAATAACCAGTAATGGTAATAACTTCAGTTCGAAATATTACGTACATTTATCATGCAAATGTTCCGGACGGCGCAGTTGGAGTCGTTGCGCCAACTCGTGCCCAGGCGAAGTCAAGTGAATTCTATATAGGAATACTTAGCTGTCGATTGTTTGTTCTGCACGGAACATAATGTGAGTAGTATAGCGTCTGTTAGTAAAGGAGCATTCACTCAGATCTGCCCGAGGACTGAACAAACATTCTCCATCCGTATCATCTCATATTTCTAAACACCATTAAATTTTTTCAAAAATATCTGGAGCGTCGAGCGTTTCTTTTATACCGTCTAGAGGAAAAACTTGCTACAAACTATACTAACATGTGTGTATTTTTTTTTTGTTTTGTGCTCTTTCACAGCTAACCTACTGAATCGATTTTGATGATATTTCGTACAAACTAAGTATGAACCCCAAGAAAGGACAGTCTACTTTTTAATCCGCAACTTCGTCTGCATTCACAATAATACCGACATTCGTGCGGACGAAGTTGAGGGCAAAAGTTAGTGTACTAATAATTATGATTGGGAGAAAAGCGATGCGATGTCAGAACTCAGATATTAAATGAAGCGAAGTTCTGTACAACAGTTTGTATAACGAAACGAGAACCTCCATTCGTGACTACTCGAGAGTTTGGACAATATTAAATTAGTGATACTCCACAGTCTTCGCGAGACGGTTTACGAGAAGTATTTTCTATTCGGTTAATGCGTTTTGTATGTACACAAATGAGAAGGTAAACAGTAATATTCAATGTTATCTAGGTTTTGTTTGTCTTATCTAAATTACGGTTTGAGTAAACGACAATTCGGTGTTTAAACAAAGATTGTAACGCGTACCTATTATGCACAAAGCCTGTAAAATTTCGGTTACAAAAGATCTGATAAGAAGTCGTTCGCTTAATTTTCTAAATATTCTTGAATTTTTCACAAAAGAAAATTAATTAAGTATTGACTAGCATTGACATTAAATGAACTTCAGGTAACGAAGTACGAGATATTTCAGTTCCTTACAAATGGTTAATTAAGGTTTATTTTAAGCAAAATGAAAATCAAAGTCATCGTCGCCTTTGGGAGTACTAATTTAAGGAATGCCTTTATGTTACATTAATTTGTAAGCAAGTGTCGTAGAACCAAATTAGACTGTCACCTTTCTTGTATATTTTGTACAAAAAAGGATCCCTTATTTGGTTGGTCGTGAAAGTCTTTCATATTCAAATAAAAGCTCCATAGAGAGCGCGGTCCCCATGCCGCTGTTCAATAACTTGTAATGAAAACAAATGTAGCTACAAACGCAACCCTTCCTGCTCACTCAATACCAACGAAATTTATTTTCCGATCAAACGTAATTTTCAGACGCAAAACAAATGAAAAACCTTGTTAACAATACAAAGAAAAAGATCACCGGAAAAACGACACAATACCCAGGCGAAATATACAATCAATACAATGAAGAACGAAAATGTGATCGCAGGTAGCAACAAGATAAAAATAATGTGCCCATACTCGTCCCAGTTTATAGTGGTTATTCAAAAGCAATGCTGAAAGGGGCTTCTGTTTATGCAATTCAGTAGAGTCGCATATTCAGGTGGGCTGCTACTATACAACTGCACAATGAAATTGCATCTACAACACAGTAGAAACGGCAAAAATGCAAACTCGGCAGGCGGGGCGGTGTTGTTGACGCGGAATTACCATTCCAGTGCAGCCTACGGACGAATGAATATGTAACGTGGAATTTAGTCTGGTTTGATGACATTGTGAACCGTGCCAAATTTCATCTACACAACGATAAAACATGATTTAAAGCATGTTAAGGTGGTCACGGCGAATTAAAGTCGACTGTCCGAATGAATTTATGACAACGGCGCCGGCCAATAAAATGAGTCGAACGTTCCGTTATAAATAAATGCGAATTTTCCGATGCAAGCGGTGTTGCAATCAGCCGGTGACAGTGCGCCGAGCAAATGGGATTAAACTTTGTTAAACGACCTTGCGTTGCAATCCATTTGCCGCGCGACATACTGTGGCGAAACTTCCACGCGGCTCGCCTCTCCCTCCACTCCCGAACTCCCGACTCCACTAACTGCACGTGTAGTTACAAATTTCTACACAGTTAATTTTGTTATTGCACCTACGCGAAGGAAACTTAATTGTACACAGCATAATGGAATTAAAACCGTAAAACGCGATTACTTGATTTGATACGACTCATAAAATAGCGTATGGAATACATATACATACAGGGATATAAGAGTATCGGATTTTCCTCGCAACAACAATACTGATTCAGCATTGTGTAGCTTTTATAGCGTAACTTCCTCAGCTCTCCTATTATTCGATCATGGTAATTTATCTAACAACTTAATCTTATCCACCGAATAATTTCACTGGTTCCAAGTAAAAGTATTTCAATTACTCTGAACTCTGCGTGCACCAATAAATGAACTTGTACTTCCCTAAACCTTCATTACTGTAGCTGGAACCGCATTCGCCAGTGGTTTGGAAAATTGGCTCAAGCTTACAAATAGCTGTCTGCCGTGGCTTTGCTCGTATAAAGTACAATTACAAGGAAATCTGGCAATGTAACTTTAAATTGGGAAGGTTATTTATTCAAAGTTCTTAAGTGTACTTACCATGTCTTCGATGTGCGTATGGGTCTCCGACGTCACCTTCTCTGTAGATGACGGAGTGGACACGCGAGCGCGTGCCGTTCGGAGGGAAGTACCGGCGTGCATGCTCCACGTAGAACGAGCCATCGCTTGCCACAATCTTTCCCTCGAAGACACCGTCTGTCACCGAGCCGAACACTGCCGATTGCGGATCATCTGCGCATAAACAAACAACATTATTTTATACCGTGGCAACACCGAGGGTTTGCATACATATAGCCTCATCTGTCTCTGCAATAGCATTATTCTGGGGTGTGGCATTAGACTAGAATCTACCCTTCTACGTGTACTGAGCACAGCGGCTGGGATTATAATCGTACGCCGAGATTACCACTTTAAAGCTCTCATAAGTCTTGTTATTTACGTGAAGAACGAGCATCATGATGTAATGCACTTTCTTGTACTTAGTTACAATACGAGCGTTTCTATGAACCTATTCTATGGACTTTGATCAACAGGCAGCTTTTACGACCAACTGTAGTTTGTTTACAAACATGGTTCACTATCTGTGCCATAGTCTACTTTATAAACGTGAATTTAAGACAGAAGTATTTTTTGTCGTCTTTTAATGTAGATTCCGTTCTGCAATACTTAGGTATGTTGCTGTAAAATCACGAATTACAATAAATCCCAACATTTACCAAATGTGAATTGACACCTCAGAGACACGGTGAATGTAGAAAATAATCATATTAAGGAAGGACATGCTTGGCATATTACCATACTCGCGGTTCTATTTTGAAACATCGTATTATTCTCAATATCAACATTTTACTATTCGTCATTGGTAAAACCTAGCATGTATGATGTTTTTTAGGGCTTTTACGTCTTTGGCACATGTGCCAAAGACGTAAAAGCCCAAAAAGTCATCATTTTTTTATATCTAATCTTACCATTATTCTTTCATTATTGATTTACCAATATTCGAACCTTAAAAATAGATGAATCTTCTGTTCACTTTTCAACATATTAATTTTGCCCAGCGTATCATAGATTAGGTGGTCTAAAAATAAATTCGAACTAATTAAACACACTTATGTTCTATAAAAGGAACAAAGCCGCAAAAAATTTCATTACTTTCTACGTATATTACAAGGCTTTCTCTAAAGTCTTGACGCTGTTTGCCTTCATATGAGTTTGTTATAACGAAATTGCCACTATTAAGACGTTAAGTATGTGTTGCCTAATATTAGGGTTGTATTTAGAATTTTATTAGGACTAGACTGTGAGGGAGTTTATTGTAGACGTGTTCTACTTTGGTCCCTTTTAGAGCCTAGACTGCTGGGATATTGGTGATTCTGGTGTCGCCGTACTAGACATATTAGACTTTTCTACGATATTGTGTACTATCCTTATCCTTCTATGATAAAGCCGCTGTGCCTGTCTGTCGTTCAATATGCTTATTACTCGAGAATTACTTATTCAATTTACGTAAGTCCCGTGCAATTCACAGAAATGTTCTCTGGCTAGCTTTTAGTACCTTTTACTTTCTGATTCATCCACACAACGGGAGTTGCGGGCACGTATTGTTCATGACATAATATCACCAGGTGCTGCAATCCTGCCATGTGATCATGTCCCTTCTCATAAGTTCATTCATTCATTCATTCATGTCAACAGTCGTTATAATTATCTAAATATCTTCTATTTATAAAATAACGAGCTAGTAATAAATATAATCTGTAATTATATCACGTAATTAGAAAGTATTATTATAATTACCGCGTAAGGTGTGATATAATATTGTCAGTCTTGTCACTGGCTTATCTCTAACAAATACTTTAGCTACATAATATTATTATACAGCAAGATAAGAATAGATAATGTGAGTAATTCAATATAAAAGATAAACAAAGATAAATTTTCTTTATTAATCGCCCTCCTGACCTTACACAAATTAATTTGGGGTCGCCGAATACATTTTTATATTTACCAATTCTCATGGCCAATTAATTTCTTTACGCATTCAATCATAATTTAGTGACCTTGTACTCATAATAACACTCGAAAGCATAACAATAATATCAAAATGTTGGCACGATTTTCAATCTCACTTTCGAACTATACTTGTACGGAGGTCTCATTACTCAAAGGTATAAGTTTAATACTCCACACCCGAGTCACGTACAGCCAGTATCCACTAATGCGCCATATTTCGAATACTTGTCTTAACGATACCCCTTAATCGGTCTCGGTCACCCGAAGCTCACAATTTGTTCGTACGATAACGATGGAGCTTCCACTTAACAATTGCTGGGTGTCGTGTCACTAGCGCGTTAGTTTTCAAAGGAATATTAATAATGATAGCTGGTGAGTCACACCGTTCGGCTAATAGGGGACCGAGGTGTATTGTACTTACGTAAATTGAACGTTGCAATTACATTTGTTAAGGCGTACCATTTGTATGGTGTCCCTCCCTACCCACTGAGATATGCAGTGTGAGAGGTGCGATCGGTGTGATTACGATCAAATTGATTACGCGCTTAACTGCCGCTGCTGCGCTGGTGACTACGGGTTCATTATAATATTATATCCGCTAGCATGGTTGTGAGGTTGTATAGGTTCAACAACAATTATGTAGTTTGCTAATTATAGTTCTTGAGAAACCTTTGTATGAATGCGATTATGTTGAGACGAACAATATCGATAAAGAAAACAGTCAAGTAATTTCTGACTTCTTATTGTTTTTACTACGCCAACAATGCCCAAAATCAGCGCTACTTGTACTACTACATCTACGTATGCTATTTATGTAAAACTTCTTTTATATTTGGACTGTCGATCTCCACATCTGTACGTCCTCCTACTAGAAAATATTTAACTTGCTACAAACAGACCTGATAAACAAATTAAATTGTTAAATTAATCATTAACAGCATTTTAAAGAAAATGGGCTGGTTTCCAACCGGTCTCATACATCATACTTTTGCCCCATAAGTTCCGTAATATATCGTAACTTTAAGTTTCAAGTTTTTACTGCAAATATTCTACTAGAAACAAAGATGAAAACTTCACGTTCACTATAACAATATATCATTGGATTCTTTGATGGGAACCGATTCGGGCAAGACAATGAAGTATTGAATTGTCGACAGCTGCAGTTCAAAGAATCAGAAAGTGACCACCGTCAATTGATAAGGCAACATTATAAAAAACAATAACGACTACGTGACTGCCATGAGAAGCATAAGGATAATTTTGCTCTTACTAATATAGTCACTATTTGAGGATTAAAACGCACATAATCATGTGCACAAAAAAAAAGGAATATACTTGGAAAGTACGGAGGAAACGTGAAATGTTTTCCGCACCAACCGCAGGGCTCCGAAAATGTTTTTCAGTGAAATTCAAGTGCGACGGCAGAAAAACTCGCGCACATTTCTCTGAAGTCAAGAGCACTAGTACCGGTTCTGTTTTATCATTCAGCAAGTTTTATATTAACCAAGTGACTATTCACATTTCACAACATAGATACGGATCTATTGTTGTGCTCAACGAAAGTGAACATTTACCAACTAGAAATAGTTCGCGTATAAAATTCCAATGTTGCTGATTGCCGAGTTTTAATGGATGACCTAAATAGGCGCGGAATTATAGAATCACGTTTCACGGACTAAAAGACGTTGTTACATGACGAATATAAGCTTTTATATTTAATGTGAGAAACAACGTTCATGGAGGAGAATTTATTTAAGCTTTTTCATAAAATGTTGCAATACACCCTTTGTGCAGCTTGCCCGCAACATAAAGTTCAGGAGTTTAGTCCTACGCTTAGTCACATCACATCAAAGTGGTAAGCCACAAGAAGTAGACCCACAGTTTTTTTTTTCTTTTTTTTTTATAGACGGGAAATCATCAAATAACTTCCCCCGCCCTGGGCGGGGCGGGAGGGAGTGTCAGACTTTTACTGACTAAAACCCGTCTATGTTCCTTCATGTGCCCTTTGCGTTCCGGGGGCGCGGTATCTCTTTCGAACAACCCGCAGTAGATCCACAGTTATGATAATAACAATAAAAACGCAAATCGTGTTTACAGTTGCTGATAAATATGTGGGGACGGTGGGTTGTGCATGCAAAACGTAGGTTGCAACTCGACGACTAAGTGCATCGGAGAACGCTGTAAGTAGGGCGACGAACTGCGATCGATGCCGCGCCGCCCTCCGCACAACTTTATCCATTTACACTGTTCCAAACTTTCACCATCATAACACCCGCACCCGAACTCCGAGTCGCACCCGCATCCACGTCGATACGCATCATCATTACACTTTTTCATTCATCGATTCGCTAACTGGCTATTTTCAAGTAATATCTTCTACATAATTCAAGTATTGCATCTAGTAATCTTTACTATATCAACAGTTAACTTGAACATGATTAAGATAATAAGATGGATTTCAGACCAGTACCTAATTAGGGAACATTTTACCTCTTACATCTAATATGTATCAAAAATTGAGGAAATATTCGTTTTAGGGCGGAAAATGTTATGAATTTCTTTAGCATATTTTGCGAAACAGGAATGCGGGCCAAAGTTTTCAACAGTGTAATTATTTACATAACGTAGCTAGCTAAGCCTGCGGAGCGTCCAACCATTCGGCGCGGCATCCACCCGCCAACGTTAAAAGTCGAGTGGCCGCCGAAAGCTCCCAATTAGCCAGGACTTTGACGCCGTCCCGCCAGTAATTGCAAAAAGAAATATGTTTTAGTGGTCTCGCAAGAATTATTAATGTCGGGAACGAGAGAAGCATCTCGCTCGCGAGGTGCGATCTGGTGCAGGCGTGGGCAGATGCGAACCGAGAGTTAGCGTTTGGCTTTTGTTTGATTAAAGAGAAACACAATCGCGGTCGACATACTCCGAGCGGGGGACTTATTAAATTTTCCCTCGGGGTGAGGGCAAACAATAGCGTCTATCTTGGGTGTAGATAACGTCGGTGTTCTCGGCTCCCGGTGTACAATGGGAGTGGGTCCCGAGTTGCGGCTGTCAGTCCGCCGCACGCCACCTACAAAGTTTGTGTCTGTCTTTTCAGTACGTGAGTGCTCCGCTCCGCGCTAAACTGTTAAAGCACTCCACTTCACCTGACTTCACATTTAAGTGAATAACTCGTTTAAGTGCCTACTATTTGTTATTTATCAGCATGACTAATTTAGGCTTATGACGTCATAATATGGTTATCATAATGGGTTTATATCCGTTGGATATGCTAGTTAAATCTATTTAGCTGCGCTTTGCAAAACTACATTCATCGACTGCTCTTTTTATGTTTTACTCGTTCTTCTCTTTATTAATTTACTATTAACAAAGTAACACTTACCGGCCAGCTCCCCATGATAAAGGTGTGATGTGTCGACTTCATGTATCTGCCCTTTTGCTCCCTCAACCTGTACGTAAAACGAATACATTGGGGACAAGTTGCATAACCTGAGAGACATTAAAGTTTCAGACAAGGTCCCATTTACTTACTTTAAAGTCTTCGCTGAAAGCTGACAAGTCCCGCCGCAGCCGTAGGTGGAATCTCTTTCCATGTGCGCGAAAGTAAAGTCTTAAGTCTGCCGGCGCGTCTATCGAGCGACGTGCACGCAAGTGTTGCTCGTGCAACGTGTCTGGGTCGTAGTCCAGAGCCTCGTAGTGCTCGATGTACTCGCTGAGCCGCCGGCGAGAAGCTGCAGACAAAAAAAAACCAGTAAGACAGACTGCTCAGAAAGTAGAAAAGCTTTTACCCGTAAGCAAGAATAAAGAGCAGACAAAGATAAAGTAGATACGTACGGACTACACTAAGAAATAGGACAAAAGGGAAGGCCGCAGACTACGTAGATTTTATAAAAAGTTTAATCCCAACAGTTGGTAAAAATGCAATTCAATTTACAAGGATAATAAATAGGCTTGAAAATGAACAGCCACCGCAGTTCTTTATTCGAGTAGAATTTTCGAACGCCACTAAATCTTGATTCGACTTAAATGCTCCCCCGCACAAATGCTTTGAATTCTCTATATTTCGTGTAATAACTTCTTCCAGAACTTATTTCACCTGTAGTTGTTCATACAGCATATATTTAATGATACTTAAGGAACGTAATGAAGAACACCAATATCAATGTCATTTTTGTAATGTCTTATAAAACAACGTCATATTAATTAACGTGGATTGTGTAGCGTGCACAGTACAATGAAGTGTCGAGTTCTTCACCGTCCGCCGGGCGTCTCAAGTCGCGGGCAATTGCTAGTTTTATGTAAGCTCATTTAGTTTACAGCTCAATCTAACGTGATAGTTACGAAGTAGTTGGTTGGCGTCCGGTCCCCCGACGGTCTGTGACTCCGAAGACGGAGAATAGCACTTCACACGCTTGCTCAACTCCTACACAAAGTAATAGTTATTATTCTTTGCCTACACTTTGATTAAACGCCACTTGCGAAGCTACCGATTTCCTCCTAACTAATTTTTCCCTAACATTAATTATAAACTTTTTGGGGCGCCTACTCGGTGAGATTCAAGTTTTAGACACAATGGACTTATAAGTATATATTAAGTTACTTTCAGAGGCGTGAATTCCATGACAAAATTATGTGTCTCACAATCCTGGCTTTTGGCTGAAGAATATATTTTCAAGAGCTTATATTATGCTACCGGTGCATATATGTTGACAAGACTGCAAGAGTGTCAACACGTTTTGATATCGCCGTAACACGGTTTGATTCATATTCAAGTGTATTTTCTTTTTCTGTTGTTGCTGTTCTGATGTTTATACGTCCTTTTGTCATAAATCTATTACACTCTCCCTATATATTCATACTTATACGCACGTGTATCCTAGAACAATACGCTGCTGGTCTCCGACTACGGTCAGTTATTTATATTCTACCATTGTGTGGTGTATTGTACACTACATTTATTATGTACAAGGTGTCCAGCTTACTGGATATGGAAGTTGTTACGTGGCCAGCGCATCGGGCACGTAGGAAGCTCGGCGCAAATAAATAGCCTATACGTTCTCGTTAGGCCTCCATTTTGAGAAAATGCAGCATAAAGCGACAAGAACAACTTGATACAGGGATTAAAGCGATGTGAGAAAAGTGGAAACTAGTTTTCGACACAGAGAAATTGAACGGAACGCGTATTTTGTTTGCGATGCCATGTGCAGTGGGACATAAGTTACGAGGGAGCTGCAGCTGAATGCAATCTGAATGCGAGACAGCGTGAGACGCGGCGGATTTATTTAACGTCCCATCTGAAATTGATTCCCTTGTATGCACGCAAATAAAATGCGCAACATGTCAGCACCGTATCGATACATTACTAGCAAGTCGAAGTGACATCCAAACTGGCGTATGGCAATTTCTGTATTTTCCGCTTTTGCAATAGGAACGCTTTCTGGCATCGAATGATAGCGTGCAAAAAGAATGTACATATTTCCAAAATCAAATATTTTCTAATTTGTTTCCTACTCTTATGTGAAAACACGCGACAACCGTTTTTTTAAGGTCGTTAAAAAATTCGACATTATTATATCACGTTCAAAAACACATTAATCATTTATCAGTGTTTGCGCAGCGTGACGTTTGTGGTTGGTCGTTCGTGTGTAACATTTACATACGCGTGTATTTGTTCAGGCGTACAAAGTGAAGCTTTTTGCTTTGGGCAATAGGCAGGCACCCGAGGCACCGTGTCACTGGGTCAGTGGGACAGGAGCGCTGTGTTCTGGACGCGGTTATAAAGCCAACCTTGTACACTGCACGGTTTTATTCCCTCATTGTCTTTTTCAAACTTGCAAAAAACTACCTTCTAGTTTTAGTATTTCCTCTGCTGCACAGCAGAATTACTAGCATGCTCTTACAAATGCCTGAACCGTTCCAATATTTGCTGCGATCGTTATAGAACATTTAGGGTGAAAGTATATAAACCTTATATCTAATAACCGTACTTATATAAGGTTTATATACTCCATTATGTACAAGCTGACAAATATTATTAAACGCTTATGTCCCTTGGCAGGCTTCAACACGTTGCGTGTAAAAATAACCTTTGTTACGTAGGTACGCAAATGTTGGTAAGTAATTTAATTGAAAGAAAACAATCAACATCATAAAGCTATCTATCTTTCCACACACTTCTTAATATAATTATAATATCAAGAAAAGGAAATTATAAAATAATTGTTATCAATGGTGGAGTAGTTGTCGACTATTTATTGCAATACCCATATCTGCGTGATTTATAGCCTTCCGAATTGTATTGCAAGAATAATCATAGAATAACTCTCACACAGCAAAAGAGAACAAAGCACGCAGTTCTGTACAGTACCGTAGAATAGGCAAATTATTTATGAGAAAGACAGACTTGCATCAGACACGAGCACGACAAATAACAAGATCCAAGTATGTTTCGTAATTTTACATTCGGATTCGAACATAGGCTTAGACCACAAGCTTAGACCACAGGCTTAGACAGATGAAAGAACAGAAGCTAATTTTAGAAGCTGAATAAGCATACTATACATTTCGACGGTCAGTTGCAGGAAATGAAGCCTTATAGCACCTAAGTCGAAACATAATATGATTCAGCTTTAATTACTAATAAATATGCGTAATATTCGTGCAGAGTTGTAGACTAATTTACCGAGTTGTTAAAACACAAAGCACTTAAAACATGAATGGACGAATTAAAGCCTAAAGCGAAGATTAACTTTGGGGTATAGTGGTCTCTATGATTGATGCGTTGAGTATTGCGATGTTAGATCGCAATCGCTTTAATTGGGTCGTGTATTAAACCGTCCGTCTACTTTCACATGTAAACAAGATGGGTACGACGAAGCTACGAGTTATAGAAGTGGCGATAGTCCTGCGGTCACAAGTACCGGTTAGTTAGCGACTATCATTAGTTAGAACATGGGCGAGTTTCAATTTGCAAATACTTGTACCTACGCGAATTAGTTAGTCAGGTTCAGACACATAATAATTACCTATTGTGTTACTAATTTACTACAAAATCGTTCTCTATGAAATTATGATAAAGGAAGGAAAAAAAAATACAATTGAATATGACCGGTAAAATGGTAAAATAAATTAAAGACTGAATCTTCCTATAATTGTTAGATTTTATTGTCACATTCTATTGTAATTTGTTTTATATAGGAATTTAATGTATACCTAAATGTTGCTGTACGCACAAGGTTCACTATTGTGCCTAGCTTGTCGTATAGTGTTATTTAAGCACTTAAAACATTGAGGAAAGCAATCAATGATGGATTTCTAACCGACTATAAATTACTATAATTCTATAAAACATTTTTAAAAAAGAAACACAGGTCACAGGTCCTTGAAGCACTAAATAGTTACCTATAGTCCCGTCCCGACAGTGCTCTTGTGGTCCATTATATCGTACTAAAGCCTCAAAGTTTAACGAAAATCTTAATACCTCGGCCAACTTGGAATGATGAAGTTAGTCCATGGACTCGTATGATAACACGCTTCTAGTTGTCGAAGAAACTGCGTAAGTTTCCCTCACTATTTCTAAGTTTTCAGAGGTGTGAGCCATTGTGTTATAGTTATAACTAACCTTCTGGGTCTAATTTAACAGCCACTTTAACATAATATTCTTTGCCGGGGCTGCGGGTTGTTCGAAAGAGATACCGCGCCCCCGGAACGCAAAGGGCACATGAAGGAACATAGACGGGTTTTAGTCAGTAAAAGTCTGACACTCCCTCCCGCCCCGCCCAGGGCGGGGGAAGTTATTTGATGATTGCCCGTGTTAAAAAAAAAAAAAATTCTTAGTCCCTAGTCCAAAGGGATAATTAACTTGAATTACACGTCTCATGTCAAACATTACAACCAAAAAAACGTTTTGCTCCGGCTTTTGTCACATTTTCTCCCATTTTTTGAAACCGCAATAACGATTCAATAAGGTAATAATCTGAATGATGTTACGCTGTTATTTTCCTTAATTGATTTAAATATGTAGTTTACTCAATATTATTACGTACAGGAAAATTGAGCTTAATAAGACAGCATAATGATTTACTACGAATACATACGTAAATAAGGCTGCATGTTCCTTTTTGATAAAAAAGGTTTCGAACATTGATAAGTCTTATTGCTTGCTATGGTTTTATATCTAACGTATCCTCAGTTTGCAGTTCGCAAACAATCGGTAGAACGTAAGCACGTCGGTAAACTTGTTTAACTAGGTATTACCTTTTCTTAAGATTTCTTTGTTTTTCAAATTGCTTTTTTTATTCATCAGGGAGACGACCGACGTTTAGAACAACATTTTTGTAAACGATAATTTCTAATTGATTATCAAGAGCGAGCATTATCGCTTTAAACTTGCCGATACAGTGCAAGTATCAAAATGTTTTAAGAGCATAACATAATAATATAAACCTCTGATGTTAAACAAGTTGATTGTCTACACATTATTTTTGTATGATGATTGTAAATACCTTAAGAATAGCCTTTGTTGCTACTACAGATCACAGATTGAACGGATGATCAATCCATCGTTCAGCTTACTTTGGAAGCGTCTCTGTTCAAAGTTTTCGAATATCAAACGTCGCCGTACACTTTATCGTCACCCAGCCCTCAATTTACTATCCAATGAAAATAAATATAGCCGCATTCACGTCGTATCGTGGGATATTAACATTTAAGTTACCTATTTGAGGCGTTATTATGAGTAACGAGAAACTTGCCATAAAACTGTCTAACGTAGGCTTTACAGCATATTGATAAAGCAATCTCAAATCACATTCATTTCCTTTCATGATAAGAACGGGCTACTTTCATATCCTCTGTCGGTATAAGGTGGTTTTACACTGGCGAGCCGAGGAGTGGATTGGTTGAACGGGAATTCAAATTAGGATATGTTATTAATACTCTATTTATACAGCAATATACTCTCGCCAATCTTAGGTGTGAAAGGTCTGGATACCCGAGGACGTGAGAGGCGAGAATGGAAATTCTTGTTCGAACAATATTGAACTATATTACTACATTCATAGAGTGGCTATTACTTTGCAAAATGGGTATACAAATCTCGCACGAGCCGGCGCGTGCCAGCACTGGTTGGAGCGGTACTCTGTGAAATCCAGTACTCGGCTCGCCTGTTTGAAACCACCTTTAGACCCGTTTACGGGATTCTATCAGGTAGTAGAGATAAAACAGATACACGATAACAACATAATTACGACAATTCAGAAAAATTGTGGGATAAAAAAAGTATTTGTGTACTTCTACAACTGCAGTATCATGTATCATGTATGGCAGTTTTAAGGTTTGTGTTTACAAATGTATATTAACGATGTATTAATTTTTACGACATAATTACACAAAATTAAAAGTTTAAGTAAGTATCCTTTGCCTCTTTATGTTTGCAAACCATAACTCAGTGAATGGAGGGTCGCATCCTCACGCCAGTACCTACCTGGGGCACGAGCACGACGTGACGACCCAATATTATCAGAAGTGAAAGTACCCACCGAGGACGGAGGACTCTCCAAGGGATTTATGGATTACTCGACTGTCCCTCGGGATCCGTAACTTTGTTCTGCGTGAGGCCTTAACTTTGTTGTTGTTGGAATTGGCCGTATACAGTTATATCACGCGTTTTGAGGAATTAACGTTAAGTAATCATGTTAATGTAATGGTGTCTGACGGAAACATTTCGACAACCATTTTTTAATGTTATTATAAGATATACAACTAACTCAATAGATAGAAATCATTACATTTGTAATTTGATGACGAAAAACTCTTATCACACATATGCATTCTCACGGAATGTCCAAAACCAAACGGTTTTCAATTTCGCTACTGACAATTATCATATATTCTATATTATTTATTGTCAATAAAAGAAGCACGTAAGTATTACTTTAAGCTTATTTTATTTACCCATTATCGTTTATCGTATAGTAAGTGCAAGTTATTGTAGTCAACTGAAGAAAATGGCTCGCTAATCATAGTGGTGCTCGTAAACGACGGGTACTCGTAAACCTCGTCACTACTTGTGTTTTATAGCAATTTTTTCAACTATACTTAATGTTACTGCCGCACGAAGCTTTAAAACATTTTATATCACTTTTGTTAGCACCTCTAACAGCTTTCTAAAAAGCACCCTAACTCCGATAAAATTGATTAATAGGTACTACATTACCATGTAAAGTATATGTACGAATCCAATTAAGTACCGGCCTTTGACAAAACGAAAACGTTTAATCGGCAGTGATAATGGAATGGAAATAATTACTACTGTTAAAGAGGTATTACTACTAAACTCAGATATTTAAATGAAGCAACATGAATAGAAATACAAAATACTTAATAAATATCAAACAAATCTAACACTCCGTTGTAAACCTGACTGAAGGTACTAAAAGTAAATTGCAACTCGTACAATTACATCAAGATCAGACGTTTGTGTCAGTAAGATGGGCTGCATCAGGAAATACATCAAAAGAAATCGATTAAGATGAGATAGTCGTTAGATAGAGAAATCTAATTAGTTGGTGCGCAGAAAGTGCTTTCGTTAACAGCACAAAACAAGCTAGAGCAAAGGAATACCCAAGGGAAGGGACCAATTACTTAGTGACCAGTTACATCGATACAAGCTTTCCCTACACGGACTCCAACACACTTTAGCCGTTTAATATTCTATTGACCAATTGAAACGCCACGCTGAACAATAAATTTAAATATCGAATGTACCATAATGTTTCGTATTATTATTATAATTCCTAGAATTAAACGAACTGAGAGACTTTCAGATTAACATGACTACTTTTTGACAAAACGTTATATGCTCTCACAAATTGAATTCAATACACAATAAAGCGTCTTTATAAATTTCAAAATGAGGAGTGGTGGTTCGATTTGACACACAATAGCCACATGAACTGGATACGAGAATTGCTCAATCAATGAACAATATATGATGATGGGACCAAACTACCGTGCGATACGACCTAATTGATAAACTGGGTGCCTGGTGGAGCGAATATGTACAGCTCCCTCATCCAATTAAACTGACGCAAACCGACCCCCACCGCGTTCCATTTCTTTGTTAAAAGTTTGGTTAAACAACTGAAAGTAATAGTTACAGGCGACGTTCGTGGACACAGTTTCAGTGGTTCAGATTCAATTTGTTATTAGGTCTACCGAAATAAATGAAGACGGGAAAAAGTTCGTTTCTAAAAGTAATTGGCACACGTTGTTAAGGACTTGGTGTGTAGGGAAAATGGAGCGCGTTGAAAAATATATGAGTAGTTTAGTGTTAGTGTGTGAGTGGTGCAATAGTTGGAGTGCTCTTTCATAAGAAGACGGTGTCGACGGCATGTGTCGCTAATTGCCTTCGTTGGGCAGCGAGTGCGAGCTCGCGGCCACTCGTACCCGAAGCATTATAATATCTGTAGCAAATTGCTTTGGCGCACTAAACGCTCCCTAACGTATTGTATGGCGAATATTGCGGACACATTTGGTGCACGTCTGTGCGTTAATATAAGAGGGCATCAATATTATATTATGATATATTAAATTATACTATAATACAAAAGTAGTGTAAGAAACAGTTTAAAATAACAATAAATAGACAATTACAAGAATAGATAAGACTATGAATTAGTGAGCTGCGTTACCTAATTATAAATAAAAGACCTTCTCATAGT
Source organism: Caradrina clavipalpis (assembly GCA_932526535.1). NCBI lineage: Eukaryota > Metazoa > Arthropoda > Insecta > Lepidoptera > Noctuidae > Caradrina > Caradrina clavipalpis. The sequence continues at coordinate 4,663,715 of OW052096.1, forward strand.
GCTTTATGAATCACCATGTTGATATAATAATAAAAACATAATACATACGTTCAATGCAGCAGGAAATCAAAGGAGTGTTATCTAGTGTGAACTCCCAAGTCCCACCCCCTGTGTTCCGGTGACCCAATTATATACAGCTTCATATTTTATCTCGGATAAAAATACCTCCAGAGCTTCTATTACAAATCTAAGCCAATATGAATTTATTTCGGCAAGAAATCTATCATAATAAAACTCTCTCGATCATTTCTGTAACTGGCGTTCCATCTTTATAGTCATTACTAATAAAGATTTCCTAAATAGAATAATTGCTCGGTCGATTAGGTAATTCTTTTGTAACTGTAGCCAATTAAAGTGAAGTGTCCGCACGGACGGGTAATTATCTATTCATTTATGTAATACGCAAGATTGACGGTCTGACGAACGTACTTATATCCGCAACAATGCTACCTATTCGATGCTATGGACACGCCACGCAATGAATTTCTTCACAAGAGCCATTCGTTTGATTTAGTCTTTAAATAGCTGTAAAGAGGGCAAACGATTAATTTAAGTAACTAATCATTAATCAGCAATGTTTGTGTGGCCTATAAAAGACTAATAAATCTGATTGTCCATTCATCGGTAGCTATCATCAGGCATGTTCAGACATTTGTTTATGTTTGCAGGGCGCCTAACTACGGCCGACGCGACGCCGAGACGGGCCGCCCGCCCGCCCTGTAGCATGGATGTTCGCTACAGCGGGGTCAACAACCGCGCGCTCCCACGGCTCACAGATTTTACAACATAATAAACCTAAACCTTGTCACATAGTACGTCTTTTAATTAGAAATTCTCAATGTTATTTTATTGCTTGAATCATTAAGCAATTAAATGCCAAAACACGTTTAAGAAAATTAAAAAAATACCTAGTTGTTCTTAGCGTGTCGATGGCAATGTATATTGAGTCGGCCCAAAATTTAGCTAGGAGTTTTGGAGCCATCAGTAGTGTCCATCGATTCCTGTTGCGCGCCGCTATCAGGCCACGCAGAATACAACAAGGAAAAGTGAAAATCTCTAGAAAATAACACGACAGCGTTTTACAAACAGAAGAAAAAACATCAGACATTTTTATTATTCAACTAAAGAGGGTAAAAGCTGTTGATGTTTATCTGTTATCATAAGTAGTTAAAACAATTAAGCGTTTCTCCACAAATTCTGCTCTCACGTCTACACACTACTTGTACCACCGTAATGACCACAGACCACAGTCACAACTAGCCGCCCGACTCACATATAATTAGCAGCCATTCTACAAGGCTGATGGTTCAAAAATATTGCTTATTTTACATTAAAATGAGAGTCTGAGACAAATGAAGATGTTCGAAGGCCATTTTCGTTCTAGTGTTAACTTCTTGCTATTATGACGTCGTGCGGAATGAAGCTAATGAAGCGTTATAAAAATTATCATTAAAATGAACACTATTCAAATTAAGCAATTACGTAACTTTAAATTAATACAGCAACAGCTTTTAAAAAGAACTAGGTAAATCTTTTCTTAAGTAATCTGAAAAACAGTCACGTAGGCAAGTATTTCGTGGTCAAGACTGTTTGGTATTTAAATATCAAGAACAAAAGATTTGTTATACCTTATACTAGTCGTATATATTTTATATATTACACAACATGTAATTTTCAAGTAAGATCGGAAAAGCCGTCTTAATTTTCGTAATGTGCTGAAATGAAAAGGTTAAAAGAAATTAACAATAAGCGGTAAGAAAAGCCAAGGTTTCGTTTTCGGTCACATTACTTATAACAACATTAAATAAGCAAGATAACAAGGTACCTTGTGAATGACGTCATTAGGCTTAAAAGAAAAATACCTGAAAGTTTTCTGAAGCCAATTACATACTTATAAAGTACGGTACCTATAAATATAATGAAAACCTAAATAGCTATTCAGAAACGTCTGAATTACCTATAAAAGGCTAAAGTTAAAATACCGTTTAAAAGTACTCATACGAAAATAAATATAACAAGTCTAGTATCATTCACAACATGAATAAGCTTCTAAGAAACGACGCGACGTACTTATCAATTTATTTCTTATTGGCTGAATCAACATTTAGTTTTGAGCAAACTCCATTGCACGTAAGTAATATCAATATTTGGAGCACTGAGAACGAACAGAACCATTCCAATATGTTTGGCTTATCTCAAGCCAACATGCTCTTACTGTTACTGATTTTTACTACACTATATCTTTTATCAGGATTATCTAATAGTCCCTTTCAAATAAGTCAGCCAAAGTAGATTCATAGAAGGAATTTCTGTATAATATTACATTTGCTCAAAAACTTCTTTGTCTGTAGCTTTAAAAGTAAGTAGACAAACATTGTAATTTAATTGGAAGTACTCTGATCGATTTGATTGTCTGCACGTAATTGCCCATATTGAAGAGAACAATGTTTAACTAGTGGAAATACTCGTTGGTATCTAGATTCTAGATTACGTTATAAGAATCAGATAATGATTGACGAGGCTGAACGTATCCTTTGTTAGAGCTCTGCATGATTCACCAAATAACGCTCAGTACAGATTCAAACATACTAAGGAAAACACATAAAACTTCAACATAATATTTTTCTCAGAACTCTTAACTTCCTTTAGGCAAACTCGCTAATAAACATTAGCACAGTTTTCCAAGGATCTGTCGAAATCGAAGATTCGAGTTTTAATTACTGTTGATGAATCATGTGTTAACAAGATTTGCAAGGAAAATAAGGTTAGTGCGTAATAGTGTGGCCGAGATCGCATCGAAGGTACAATAGATTAAAGATATTGGTGCTGGGCTGCTTGCCGCGTCATGCTCGGCGGAGCGTGGCCGGCCTCCAAGGCTGTAACACGATTTAGAGCCTCGCCTCAAGCTAACAGCTTCGCGTAACCGATTTTTTTTTCTTACTATACCTACTGATACATAGACAAAAGCTGATTCATATAATCGGACCCATATTGCGTGTTCCGCGTTCCGATATTTGTTTCATCTACCGTTTTCTGGCGCAGCACTGCGGCGTGCGTGGTGTTTGCTTGTGGTGGGTACCGGATAAACATTAAACACTAATAGCTTACTTACTATACTTTGGCTCGGTCTAACGTTGGCAAGTCGGGGTTCTAATAAAATAATGGCTCATTAACTTTAGTACGTCGACCTTCTACGTACGGCACGCGTGATCTTGACTTCAAATTACTATTAAGTAGCACGAATGAGTGTCGTTGTGCCAGACTCCAAAAAATTCATATACCTAAACGTTGTGACAATAGTTTTAGCAGTCCAAAACTTGGATGTTTTTCTGTCTGTCCTTAAATAGCTATCGTGATATGTCAAGGTTACAAATCTACAACGTACCAGTCTCATTGATGGTATCAGGCCATGTAGCCACTACCACATACTTAAGTAGCACGTTAGTCGGAAAAACGACTTGGATAAGCCCCCTGGCCTTTTTCTTCATCGTTTTCTTTCATTTGTGATCTTGTACAAAAAAAATGTAATTCTCCAAACCGATTCCGGCCACGGTGGCTAATTCTAATGCAAACTAGCCACGCACGCAGGAGATATTATAGTGCACAAGTGTGTGCGCAAACACAGGTGCACTCCCTCTTCCCTAATTTTCACAGACCGATGGGACGGCAATCCGACACGACCGGAGAGAGATCAGGCGCAGGACCAACGGCTTTACGTGCTTTCAGAGACACGGGGGTGTCACACCACCAACTTCCAAATTCTTTATGGAAAAACCCAATAAGTAACACTTTTTGTCCGACCTGGGAATCGAACCCAGGACCCCTCGCTCAGCAGTCGTGCTTGCGACCACGAAACCAACGGGACAGTTATTTGTGATCTTAGGGACAATATGGCAAAAGCATTCTAAAGCAAACAGACTTGACTCCGAATACTCCAAGATCCGGTAATAGTTAGCTAAGCAAATGCTTCTTTAGAAAGAACATTTTATTAATGTAAGCCCAAAGCTAAGCGCTGTATTCGACGAACATTCTAAACGTTAGACAGCGAATGGGATATCAATGCACCTCTTGCAGCCGCGTATTACCCATTCAGGGATTACCGTCGGCAGTGCCAGGCGCTACTCTAACCGCCCGGTGGCCATTTTGGAGATTTGGCTCCGTTGTGCATGTTCACATCATAATGTTGAAATGAAATAGTAGTATTCCCATGATCATGTCTACTAAAACTACTAGTCATAGTCCAAGATAATAATATTTAATTTTATTTGATTGTCGATGATTACGTTGTACTGTTGTACATAATTGCTCTTCTAATCTCATCTCATAACGTCTATACTTGATTGAATGGATTCAGAATACGTTACTTAATGTGATTCAATAGGAAACATTATCTTTTATTACGATGAGGTAATTAATAAACGTATGTACTTACTATACGGACATGTGGTCATGATACATGAACATGAAAAAAGGTTAATGTCATACCTAAGTACATAAAAATAATGGGCTTCAAGTTGACGGTCAAAACAGCACTTCCTGTGGCATTATTCTGTTATCGCTAAAACAATGATGGGTAGTGAACCGTGGTGCCTAACTTTAATAACGAGCCAGATTTTGGGCTACAAATATAATGCTAATTAATTATTTGTAATCAAACTTTATTTTCAGGACAATTAGGTATGTTATTTTGTAATTAATTATTTAAAATGTACCTATAATTATAGCCTTCATGATTGTAATTATAAACTTACGCCCAGAGACAGCTGATCATTTTGACTAAGCTACTTTTTGAACCCCTACTATAGAATAAAAGTCCTGGGGTTCTCATTTTGAAGGAGATTGCTACGTGTTTTAGAAAATTCGACGACAACAACTTATTAACGTTATGAATTTGAGGTAAATGGTAAAATTAAAGGGATTACTGCGCTTAGTGTGTTACGCACTTAAGCAACTGTCCTGAGGGCCAATTGTCGTAATTAAAACTGTTTTAAATCTATTCACAATCGCATTTCAGTGTCAGTGTCAAAAATTAAGTAATAAAAAGGGGCATTTTTGACAGATCGAGACACAGATTAAAATGCAAACGGTCCTGAAAATCATAGACTAAGAGAGTTCTTGAACACTTCACTGTGCGTGTGTACAAGTACACGTGTTAAAGAAATATAATCGCGCAGAAAAGTCATAACGTTGTGAGAACGTTCCACTACGTTTACATTACGTGATACAACAGACAATGACACTGTACCGTACACAGGTAAATGAGAAAAACTCGCGTCATACATTACAAGTATTGTAACATTTATAACAATGTTGTGGCACTTTTATAATTAAACCTATAATATTTCATGCACAAGTACGCAATACTTGAGCTGTATTTTCAACGAGTACATTTTTCTTTTGTGCTTTTTAATGCTCCAACAATGTAAGAAGATTCTAAAATTACATCTGAGATGTGTTTTTTTTTTATCTAAGTATATAAATTGCACAATCAAAATGGTTATAATTGACACCAATATATTTTAGCACGTAATGATTTTACGGGCAATTATACACTTTTTTTTGTTGTGGAACTTAGCGTGCAATTCAAAGGCAACAAGTATACAAACAGGACAGGACAATCAAATCTAAATGTATATAAAAAAATAAATGTTTAAGTATTAAATTAGGTACTTAAGTACTTTTAATAGTTTTATTATTGTTAAAAATATTGCCGAAAGTTAAATTTTAGTAAAAGGGAAGCCAAAGCAAACAATCTATTAGGTAAACAACTTTAGTTTACCGAATTTACCACTATTTAACGTTAAACTAAAAGCTGACAAAATCGAACACCTGTTTTATATTTTTACCCGAGTGCGCCAGAAGGGTGTATTTTTTATTTGGCAATAGTAAACAGCAAATACTACTGACAATGACTGTGCCATTTTTCAATGGCGATAGAGTAACTATTTTTTTTTATTTGAAATTAATTATTTCATTCGCGTGAAATGGCGGATATTTGTTTCCTGTGTTTAATTCTGAACCTGCTTAATTAATTTACAGATTTTACTATCATCATCATCTTCCTGCCCTTATTCCATATTACTTGGGGTCGGAGCAACATGTTTTCTTCTTCCATGCCGTCCTGTCAACCGTCATACTATCATTGACTCCTTTCTGTTTCATATCATTCTTCACATAAAATCAGATTCAAATTTTACTATCATAAAGAAAGAAAATATATCAAATACATAATTTAATTTAAGTTGGCAAGTGCAACTGCTTTACCCTATGACGCGGACTAAACGCTACTTACGACTAGCATTATAAAAATGTGAATTAAGTACATACTTAGTTTAACAAACTGCCCCAACGAGGGGTTACGTACGGTACTTACTTCTAAATGACAGTAAAGCAAGGCAATTAACAAACTATTTAATAAGCAGTAAACAGTAACACTCCGGTTTCTGAAAGGCATCAAAAATTTCATGTCAGATTGTCAAACCCATGTCTAGTTATTTACTGGGCTGTTGTAATTTTAGTTAGCTAATGTACTGCAGTTAACATGAGTTTGACAATTTGACAGATATTTTTTATCTTGATTGGGCGTAAGCTGGGTGCTAAAGATATTTAAAAATACACATACAATTACGTCTGTATTCCCCGAAAGGTTAGGCGGAGGTGTAACCAATGTGCACCTACAGATCGCCGGTATGATTAGGTCTCATGTAATAGGGGCGAGCCTATTGCCATTAACCAGCCACAAATCTCTCCCTCTACTGCTGCTACTGATAATTTCATAGAAAAACCCAATAACACTTTGAACCAAAACCAGCAGTTGCGATATTTATAAATGTCTTCTAAATTATACGCCTTTTCTGAAAACAAGAATGAGGTGTTTTGTTATTGCACTACTCATGCTATATAAACGTTTTACGAGGCTACTTTCGACGAAACTGCCGTTCGGCTTGCAGCGATTGCTTTGGCTTTGTCTACTTAACTGTGTCAAACGCAGTAAAAACTTCTCAACTCGCTTAAACAGCGAGCTAAAACGTCGTGTAACGTGTTACAAGACGTTTTCTACGTAAACTTTTTCGATCAAAATAGGTGTTCCAAAGTAAATAGAAAACGTAAGTTAATTGAGTGTAAATTGCTAAGTGTTTTTTATTGAAGTAGGAACCTACGCTCGCTTAGGTTTGCGTAGGAGATTACGGTGATAGTTATTTGATAGGGTGCCAAGAAAAACATACTTACTACTACTTTTGAGTGCTTAAGATTGAGTTTTGATCTTTTTTAGATTGCGTCTGTAATGAGTTTAATAAATAAGCATTAATTAATAATATCTATTAGTAGGTTCTTGATATCATGTATGTATTTTCCATATTGTAATATTTTGTTTCCTTAAAGCTATATTAACCGTCAACCAGACCGCAGCAATGCAGACCTCACCACTTACTAACGTAATTAGTATGGAGAGCATGAGCAAAGCAACACATGAAAGAACTTGAGAGTGTGGCTAAAAATATCTTGTTGATATGTCATGTCGCAAAAGGAGGCACAACACAGTATCCGGCGACCGCGGGGGACGTCACAAGGCGAGATCATAGCTATGAATGATGAGAAGACGAGGAGTGATGTGCGATAGTGTCCGAGTGTCGCCCGGTGTCCGTCCGTCACTCGGTCTTGGCATCGAGTGCGGAAAGAATAGAGTGTTTGTAAGCGGTACACGTCATGGGTGGACGTGACCTCGCCGGTTCAACGAACGCACCCGTCGCCGTCACAGCCCGCGCGCAACGCTGCGATGCGTCAACCCGACTGTCTCATGAGAGACACTCAAATGATACAATTATTATTAACTGGACCTAACAGGTGCTAATATTGTCAACTTTATATCTACTGATGAGCAGGCTTACATCAGTGGTGTATTGTGCACAATAAATAAAGATAGCAACAATAACTTCTTCGCAATAAAGGCTGTGACATTGCAAAGTTTCTACAATAGCAACGCTCACAATTCTATTGTACTTACAACATCATTGAATTGAAATAACAGTAAAAAAAAATACAAAAAGGATGTTTGTTTTCCTTGGAGACAAATTGCTTAATTTTTATTAAGAATTTGTCTTTCAATGAGCTTGTTTAGTAGTTTCGTACTTGACGATAGTGAGTCATGAATGTCGTGCTGCAGCGCTGTAGCTCTGACTTTACTCAAATTATTTTTGCAACAACTTTATCAATTGACACGTTTCGGTTGGTTATCTAGATGAAAACTCCGTTATCATGCACATAACATGATGAATGAGATACCTTATACAAGTCTGACTAGGTAGATTATATACGTAATATACAAGCTCTTACCTAGACTTAATGTTACAAGGAGGTGACGTTTGTTATTTGTTTGTAAGAGATAATCTCAGGAGGTTTTGGTCGGGCAACAAAAAGTATATCACTGTTAGAAACACTGTAATATTATTGCCGACAGATAAAAAATATCTTGTCTTCTACGCAGATGACGTCGCGGGCAGGAGCTAGTTATTCTTAAAATTGCCAAAGAAACAGCAAGTGTGGCAAAAACTTTACGAAAGTAAACAACGAACGTGACGGTAGGTACAGCAATAATTAAAGTTAATAGACTCAGTCTCAGTCGGTTTTTCGCGTCACGGTCGTAAAAGGCTAATTGTTCAATTTGAAAGATTGTCTGCCAGTTTCAAACGTGTAGGTTGGTACCTACTTGGGTGGATGACAATAACATTACAATTTCAAGGGAGACATTAAAAACCCCTGCACTGCGTAAAGCTTGAAGTATTAATAAAGATAAATAAAATATACAACGTAATTTGTGGCAAGGCTCACCAGATACCGTTATGCAGCGCAAATTAAGAATGAACGACGGAGCGCAAAACATGCTCTGATGAGAAATAAATAAAATTCCTCGAAACAACATGAGCCAGGGTTAATCTTTTGCACTGATTGGCGATCATTCAGGTTTTTGAACCGAGCTTGCTTGTTTAGTTATCAATGTGTAGGTATTGGCGTTCAATATTCGCTACCGAATTAGTGCAATCAGTGATTGCCTGGTATGGTATTAATTACCACCATTTTCCGCTTTTTGGTAATTAAACGTATTATTTACAAAACTTATAGTATTGACGCTGATATCGCTGGGTAAAACCCAAGATCGATTTCAGATAAATATGGCACGCTAAAAAGGCTACAATGATAGACTACCTATTATATTCTTAATAAGAACTAGTTATTCGAGTCTAACGGTTAAGTAGAGCGAGAGAAGAGGACGGATGGACCTGACGTACTTCGTTGACGAGACGAAACAAATGACGGATTTACGCAATCGCCGAACAACAATGGACTTCTCGATCGTAATTAGGTAGGTAGCGTTTTGTTACAAGGACTATCATGAAATCAGAAAGTTCATTAAAAAGACTAATTAAGTAACTAATTATAATTAACTTCTAAGTAGGTATGTTATTGCTTATTATGTGGATGTAGCTCACATTCTCCTCATGTAATGAGTTTCTTAGTTACAAATGGTTAACATAAAAACAAGAAGCTAACTGCAATTCAGCTAATAAACACATAGTAATAAAAGACAAAGTAAGCAAAGATTGTTTACTTTGGAAACGGAAGAAAAATAACACAATGACATGTCATTGAGAAACACCTGAGTAAACAGAAGAACTACCTATTTAAATATTATGAAAGAAACGCACTAGATTGTTTTACATTTTTTTTATCAAAAGAATATTGTCTTTGTCAATTATCTTTTAGCTAAAGGTCCGGATGGGCAATCTTTGCTATAAAATATCCGTCGTCCTATCTCTGGACAGCGATCATTGTTCTTCGAGGTACGGAATTACAGATAGATAGCGCATGAATGGATGTTATTTCCTCCCGGCCGTAACAGGGGCCATTTGCTTTTTCACACGATCACAGGCACCCTCACCTCTATGGAACTAGGACAGGAATAAATCAACTTCACCTGGCTGTAAAGCCTGGGTGTGTGACATCGGTGACACAGAAAATATGGGACATTTCGAAATCTGACACAAGGATAATAACAAGATACCATCACGCCTGTATTCCCGGAAGGGTTAGGCAGAGTTGTACTTATGTAGGTACACCCACAGTGCGCTGGTATGCTTAGGTCCCATGTAATAGGGGGCGAGTCTATTGCTGTTAACCGGGCACAAATCCTACCGACCAGATAATAAACCAGGTAAATATTAACCGATCTTGCGATCTGATATTGTCGTGATTATTACTTTATTTATTTCACAAACGCATATCAATTTACAATTTGAAGATTACTTAAATTAAACTTTTATTTAATAAAATTTCATATTTATTGCTTGGATTAAAAGATACTTATTAAAGGCTATTAAAATAACTTAGCTATTTAAAGAACATTTTTACGACCTAGTAACTGTAAATATACATGTTCATACCGTTAGTTAGTACGTAATTAAAGACACGAATATATTATTGGCAACCAATAATATGCTGTGAGCATCCTGTAGGCAGGTACTTAAGAATATTGGATACTAGCGGGCGGACTATCTGCGAGTTCATCCGCGTGGCTTATTTCAACCGCGGTTAGGTCACGTCTTTGGTTACTGCTCCGCTCCCGTGAATCGTAGCGTGATGTTATATAGCCTATGTTTTTCAGTGATAATGTAATGTAGCTTGATACCAACAAAATATTTTTTGAAATCGGTCCAGTATTTTTTTTTATGTTTATTCGTTACATACCGAAATACAAATCTTTCCTATTTTTTTTTTTTTTTTTTTAATATTGTGGTTACGTTTACAAACATATAAACTCACATACACAAACAGCCAGACCCGGAACAACTATCTGTAGATCATACAAATATTTGTTCCGTGCGGGACTCGAACCCGCGACACGCAGCGCAGCAGTCGATCGCTCGGCCACTGCGCCAACCGTGTCGTATATTATTAGTATGAATGGATCCTGTAGCTGTATTTTACACGGCTCCCTGCGCCTGGTTCTGATTCTGATGAATTGAATGAAACTGCAACCCAAAGGATGTAAGCAGATATCCAAAGTGGGTATTTCCTTTGTTTATAATGTGTTGCTATCTTTAATTACATAACAAACCATCACGGCTGCATTCCCCGAAGGGTTATGCAGAGGCGTACCAATGTACACCCACAGTTCGCCAGAATGTTTAGGTCCCACGTAATAGGGGGCGAGCCTATTGCAATTACCCGGGCACAAATCCGAACTCCGAGCGACTACTGAGAATGTCATAGAAAAACCCAATAACACTTTGCTCGACTTGGGAATTTAACCCAAGACCTGTAGCGTAGCAGTCGCGCTTATTACCACTAGGCTAAAGGGGCTATCTTAATAAATATTGGTAAAAAACGAATACGTGTGTTCCGTATACATCGCGACTAGGTGAAGACCATGGAAAAGTGGAGTTTCTTTACTGCTGATAATTGGCATTGTGGTACACTACCGGTTAGCCAGTAGGTTAATCATATATTCATTAAACACGTAAGGCACAATGATAACCGATCATTTGATAGTCAACTATGCTAATCATATCCTGTATCCTTCAGTTCAATTTAATGACGTCGTCGATGGATAATCAGCTCAAATCCTATTGAGGATTTTGAGCAAAATTATAAACACAGCATAGCTTGTGTTGTTGGCAACATTACCTACATTTCATTTACTTAGGAACTTTTTGTGAGTCAATGATACCTAGATGATGCAATTCTATTTTTGAGAATTCAGTCATTCAATTGTGTTTTATTTTTGGTCAGTAAAGATTCGTTATTAAACTTTGCTAATTTCAATGATGTACTTAAGATTAACAAAAAAATATTATTATCTAGCGACCCGCCCTTGCTTCGCGCAATTTTTTACGATCTGACAAAAATCGAGATTAATTTTAAATAAATGCAAGTTTAATATAATATTTTGTAACCTGTTGCGTAACATGCCCTTTGGAATAAAATTTCGTAATAAAAATGGTTAAAACCACATTAAAATTTATTGAGTAGGTACTGCAGAACTGAGTGGTCATACAAACATTGTGTCAAAACACAAAAATATACCGTTTTATAAAATTATGTATGTTTGGATAGATTGATATTATGTATTAATGAATAACACAATATAAATGAATAAAACAATAATAATATGAATGAATAACATTTTCATAGGTATTTATTTTTAAACAAAAGGTTATTTAAAGAGACGTTAAAACTATTCCACAGTTAACTTTCGAAAATGGAGTTCGTAACTCAAGTAGAGGTAGATGAATAACGCGCCTGATTTACGATGAGTCAGAAATTTAAAAACTGGTTTTTCGCGCGACTGTATCGAACATTGACGGCACAGGCGAACACCAAATGTGGAACAAAAAGTATCTATTGTATGTGTGACTAGTTTAACTAGTATTTCGTAGTCAGTTTAACTGTTATCATTGATGAAAGTGTTTGAAACTATCCATACATGTCTTTCAAAGGGATAACTCATGTCATATTTGAAGGACTTAGATGGTACAAAACTGAAACCAGTAGAAAAAGAATAGAGGCTTTTGCTCTGCAGTGGGACTCTATAACAATAATTGGCAATTTCCTTGTAGGTTACTTATACAACCATTAATTTTATGATGACTAACTACCTACAAAAATTACTGTGTTGAATTTCAAGGAATTCAAAACTGTATCATGCTCAAATCTTATTAAACATGGCTTCAAAAGATGAGAAATATTAAACCATTGAAAGCCCAAATTTTCTTGGTGACTGTACACTGATATAGGTACACAACCTGTAAAAGTTGAGACAGTCCCAGTTTTCACAACAACTTACTCTGGCAAAGCTGTTGCCAAGCCTAAATTACCTACATGCACACAAGTGAATCTATGATTAATTTGGAAGTCTTTCACCAGGTAGCCGTAGCAAAATGTTTTTGTCCTTACATGAAATATGCTGCCCGAACCTGCTAATATGCTGCCAATAAATTTTCTACACTTGACTGGCTCGTGAAAGTGCTATTACTAATTTCTTTTTGTCATTTCCTATTGTTTTGTCAATACAATTTTTGTGTTCTTTTAGTCAGTTAGTTTGTAGACTCCCCTCAAACAGAGAAGTATTTTTTTTTTGTAACAAGATATCTAATAGGTAGTCAATATAGATTACAATTTATTTTTAATTGAGTTGGTTCTGTTTTTGTCTACTTGCAAATTTTGTCTTTTATGTTGTCTTGGGCCTTTGTTAAATGCCTTCGTCTTATCTTACAGAACTAGGTGGCCTGTAATTTAGGACCACAATTTCTCGATTCAAAATTGTGCATTTTATTCTTATACCTGTACTATATCGAGATCTATACAGATTTATGTTTAAATGTTGATTGAGTTGTTAGGGAAAAATGTTACTTTAATTCATTCAGCATGGTTATAAACAAAACAATATAAATATGAGTTAAATTAGGAAAAGATATAGGTACCTATAATAATTGATAGATTTATTAGTAATTGGGAGTAATGTCATGAAAAGCAAATGCAAGCCTAAAATAATTAGGTAAACATGTGTCATTTAAAAGTGCATATTTATGAAACAATAATGGCAAATTAAATTATGTAGTTAGGTACTTCAAATATATGGAACTAGAACTAGAAATAATTATGAAATAAAAAGTAAATAATGAGGTACCAAAGTCTATTAAGTGGCCAAGGTGAACATGGAAGTTTTTATTATTAATAGAGTCTTAATGGTAATGGTTTCTGAGAATCTGTGAAACAAAGAGAACATTAAAAATATAAAATGGTTTCATAACATTTTTGCTTGTTCAAAAGTCTCACACATAATTTGTGTAATTTGAACGTCCTGCATTTAGAATATTAAAACAGTAGTAACAAAGATAATTAACTAGATATTATTTAGGGTATTATTATAACTGGTCCCAAAAAAAAAAAACTTGGGATAGAAACAGGCCCTTGTCCTGCAGTAAGGCAATGCACAGTCAAAGAATAAGGTTCACTCTTATCTATGATAAATACAATGCTCTAGTTACATGGCCATTTACAAATACAAGACACAATATTGTTTGTTACCTATGAATGGCATGAATGGACATGTAAATAATAAACAATAGTACTAATATGTTGTGTACTATACAGATACAATTTTATTTACATTATTATTCTCTATTGCAAATATACCAGACTTAAAATAGTACAGTTGTCTGGTCAATGACACCTGCTGGTATTTTTTTGAGACTAAACACCTTTGTTATGCATTTGCTAAATACTAATACTGAATGCTTATTCAGTTTACTCATGAATTATTTACAAGTTCTAGACAAATCATGAAGAATATTTTAATATGGAAATGCTGATGAGGTAGTTTACATATTCAATGTAGATTATTGAGAATCATTGTACCTAGTTTTGAGTATTTCAAGGCAATCATCAAAAATATGGGTGAAGGGCATCTTATACACAATAATGTAGATTTAGCTGTAAGTGCAGGCCTATTCTATTCATTGAAACCGTTTACGACACATTTCGGTTGGCAGAATAATTGCTCTATTATTGTAAGTGGGTTGCAGCAAAAAATAACTTGTTTCGGACTTACCACTTTCGATGTACGGTAGAGCAAGAAGTAGAAAAACTATGTATCCGATTTCACTGAACATTGTCGCTTGCAAACATACACTTTTTGTATCACTAAGTCATCGCACATAAAATACAGCTGATTTTCAAACCATACAAAACCTTTGTCTGTTTTTGACACAAACGCATGCGCGAGCAAACAATATTTTTTTATTTACATTACAACATATTATTTTAGCACTTAAAACCAATTCACACTTTTGTCACCACGATCATTAACTCAAGACTACCGAACTTAGGTTGAATCGAAACAATAAATAACAACATGAAACGTTTCCGTGTCTACTAAAAAGAGAAAAGAAAACTTGAACCACGTTATTGTAACAGAAATGAATCATCAACAATGCACCGAGTTGTGTTGTTGTGCCATATTTACTTTATTATTCACAACGTCCTATTCTTATCCTAAAATATTAAAACTAAAACTAAACCTTCGACTTGACCAACTACAACCTGACATATTGGAATTGGATTTTTTTGAGCTTTTCTAAAGTTTACTGTGTTTGGAATCTCAGCATTTGAGTTCTGCCAAAGAGATTTTGGTAGATTTTTGTAACTACTAAATTTAAACTGGTAACATTACAAATATCATCCCTATTATTTTGTCCATGGATTTTAAAATAGTCAAGTTTTTGTCCTAAAACAATTTGTAGCAGGGCAATGATAATAGCATGTAGAACTGAAGGGGTAAAAACAATTTTTGGTCCCATGCCGTGGCTGTAAGGACAGAACGATGAAAAAGCCAGGAAGCTACCATTTACAATTTATTTTGTAATACGTACAGTCACGAGCATAAATATGTAACCATACACTTGACAAAATTTATTTTCTCGTGAATGAACTATTGCAACTTTGAGATAAAACCTATTTATTAGTAGTATGGAAACTAGAATATTATATTCGTAATATCTTTTCATTTTATTTTAATCCATCCTTAGAAGGAAATTACTTTCGAAAGTTGCTAAGTGTCTATAAAAAATGCACTAAACTTTAATAGAAAGCAAACCATTCACGAACTTTTCGATCACGACCGCACTTTTTAATTTCATTAACATGATTATGAATGGTTGTTTACTGTATGTGCTGCTAGCGCCTCTGGCGGTAAAAGGTAGTTTATTGAGATGATTTTATACATGCACCATGATACCCGTTGGCCTTCTTTCAAAGTCCAAAGATGCACAGTTGATAGGACTCCTGAAGTAGGAGATTAAACGTAGTGATTATATACTCTCCGTAGGAGATACTCCATCAATATGGGGGTAATTTAGATTTTACAGAATGCACCGCTCAGATCCAGTCCAGATTGATAATTTCTGTACAGTGGAATCCAAACAGCAAGCAAAAATTTTACTATTTCAGTGATGATTTTTACAGCCCATCCCCGCTATTAAGCTGGGAAGAAAGAACGCGGGCAGTGTTGGCTACAAAGAAAGAGTCCTCGTTTGCATCTTTCAAGATAGTTCTATGGTCAAGGATGATTATGATATCGTTATGTTCTATTTGTTATAAATAAAAAAATGTATTTGTACCAATATCTTTTTTTACAATAATTTTATTCTTACATGCGATTATAACAGTAAACAGTATAACAATCTTATAAAAACATAGGTATGTATTGTTTATGAGCTACTTATAGTATTTCGAATATTTTTTAAATTAATGGATGCAGTAAGTTTAGCAAAAATAAATACACTTCCGACTTCGTTATTTGTAGTCGATTCCGCTCAGTTTGTCTGGAGCAAATACTCCTTTTTCTGTGATGATTCCAGTTATTAGAGCAGCAGGTGTTACATCAAAGGAAGGATTCCAACAACTTATGCCTGAAAGAAGAAATATGTATAATATTTTTTTTTGTTTTATTTTATATTTATAACGAAACGTTTTGGTAAATTGCAACTCAAAGAAAAAGAACTAAAGAAATAATTCAAAGCACAACAACAATAATATTTCTAGAAAGTTGCACCTAAATTGGGGCGGGCGCGAGATGCGTCGATATGAAAGTGTCCATGATGTACCCTCGATGATGGAAGTTTAAACATACCAGGGGCTGCAATCCTATGCTCTCCAACATGAGTCATTTCTCTCTCTGGTCTCTCTTCGATTTTAATTCTATCTCCCGATCTTAGGGCCATGTCTATGGAAGTGAGGGGGGCGGCAATGTAAAAAGGCACTCCGTGGTGTTTCGCTGCAATCGCTATTTGATATGTTCCTATTTTATTTGCTGTATCACCGTTCGCGGCAACCTGAAACGGTCAAGGTATTTGTATTTTATTTCATGTGTTAAAGTAGTTTTGGCATAAAAAATGCTAGGTAAGGAATGGTATAATTAATCTTAGTAAGATGCATAACATTATTTCCTTTTATGTAATCATTTCGGTTTTTATTATTGTGTGATGTTGACATGGTCTAATAATTATGTTTCTTTAACCTTCTTTTCATTCATATATTACCAACTATTCTGCAATAATCTTCGTACTTTTAAATAGCCAATAGTGTGGCAGACACCTTATTTTATCAGATGTGTAGAACAAAATCCTGAATTCCATCTTTATCTAGATTCACAAATAAAATACTTACTCTGTCGGCACCCACAACAACTGCACTTATCCTCCTTGAGTTCATAAGAGCTGATACTACACTATCTACTATCAATGTAGAAGGAATCTTTTCATGAACAAGCTCGTAAGCCGTCAGTCGCGCTCCCTGGTTGTACGGCCTCGTCTCCGTGCAGTACACATGGTCTGAAATATTGTTTGAAGATTCATAAAAAATGATGCATTAGATGACATTTAGTACAGCCCTCCATAGAAATATATGGTCATTTTAAAATCTTAGTCATTTATTTATCTAAACTTTATGCAGAAATATAACTTTAAAGGCAGCCTTGATGCCTTGGGCATTCTCAACTATTCAACCAAACATGGTGAAGAAATAACAGCAGGTGCAAATGATTAAATATTATTTATTAGTTAAGTTTTTCACTCACCTAGCCTCTTTGTTTCTCGTAAGGACCTAATAACTCCTAAGGCGGTGCCATAGCCAGCAGTGGCTAATGAGCCAGTGTTGCAGTGTGTCAGAATTCTGACTGGTCCATCACCCTCTAAACTCTTCAATATAGCCTCGCATCCGTACCGTCCAATGGCTTTGTTGTCTTCTATATCTTTGCTTAGCATTCCTTCTATCCTGCTTATGAATCTAAAAGAAAATTGAAATGAGTATTGCTGCTAAAAAAGATAATCTGATTCTACATACAAAAATGCACTTTATTACAGGTGGGTTTTTATACCCTTATAAACTTGTCATAATACAATTATTCTGCATAATTGAAACAAAAGAGAGTAGTATAGTTTCTATTATCATGTGTAATGTAATTGTGTACAATTTAAATGTATTCCAATACCCACTTTTCTTTAAATTCCTCAGGTGTAATACTCTCGTCGGCACTCAGGGAATTTGCTAAATTTATCAGTTCATCAGCTGCCAGTTTTATGTTTACAGCTGTTGGCCTCGCCGACACTAGGTAATTAAGTTTACCTTCAATCTGTAACCATAGGAAATGTTGCCAATTACAAATACATGTTCTCATTAAAATATTTAGGTAACTATTTGTGTTCCGTAATCTAAATTACGAATAGATATTAATATCAGCCATAAATATGGGTGATTTAATCTTTATTACTGGTATTTACTACAAAGTTTATCATAATCATAATGACGATATTTTATAGGTGTGCAAGGCACCTATTAGAGCTACATAAAACTCCACAAAAATGTTGTAAATGACACAAGTTAACAGCTTTTAAACATCTTGCTACTATTATTAATGCGAAAGTTTGGATGGATGGATGGATGGTTGGTACTCAATCACGCCAGAATAGCTGTACAGATCTGGACGACATTTGGCACAGACATAGATTATAGCCTGGAATAGCACATGTGCTACTTTCTATCCTGGAAAAAACTGGGCAATTCTGGCAATATTACATACATACGGTCGAATTGATAAGCTCCTTTTTTTTTAAGTCGGTTAAAAATGTACAGTTGTGGACAAAGCTACAGGCAGGAGATAGTTAAATCATAATTTGTCATGCATTAAGTGTGCCATGAGTCTGTACCCAGAGATTACATAAATAATTTACTAAACATGACAGCAGCATACAGTTTTTGTTATGTATGCAAATGACATAAGAACTCTTTTCCAACCACTCCTACTTTTCTAAAGAAGTCATGATAAGAGCATTGAGCTGATAACTCATCTCATTTATTGTAACAATGATAAGGGGCTTATCTATTTTAACATTAGCTTACATCACTATCAGGTTAGAGCTAAATTTCATACAACATTTTATGTAAGACTATTGATAACTGTAAATTACTTATCAATGAAGAGGTGAAGATAAACTGACCTCTTGCCTCATGATTTTTTTGTCGGAATTGTTGTCTCTCTCTAGTTCCACGGCCAGTGATAAGCAGCCCACTATAGCTATGGCAGGGGCTCCTCGCACCTAGAATTATAATATTTCTTTTTTACTTTACTAAGGCATTAATAGACTAATAATAATAGTAGCAGGGATCATAAAACAGCACTTATAAAAATTTGCTTTTTAGTCTCTAGCTTGTTAGAAGAGCAATTTTAAGTATTCAATGGAAAAAAAATGGTTAGTACTTTGCATCTATCAGTAAATAAGTAAGCTTAGTTATGAACACTGCAGCTGTTGTTTAACTTTTGGTGAAAAAGGGCTTTATATGCCAGTTTTTTATATAAGAGCAAAAGGTGAAAACATGTTGCCAGATGGTGAACTTCTGAGCACCGTAATGACCAAAAACTTGGGAAGTGAAACTTAATACATTAACATTATAATAAAGATTGTTCTTTTAATTAAAATATATCCTATTACATTCAAATTATAATAAAGTTATTGTTATTAAATTAAAAACATATCAAAATCATAAGTTTCTAGTTGGTATTACCTAGCTTAGGTACCAATTGCTCTTGTGCAATGTAGACTTAAATGTAGCATATGCTGTTATAAGTAAATCATTACAAAGATATATTATGTACCTGCATTTTATTAATAACTTTCCAACCATCTTCAACACCTTGCACCTTCACGTATCTTGTCTGAAGCGGAAGAAGTAACTGGTCCAGGATCTCTAAACTTCCTCTGGTATATTTTATGGATTCTAAACTCATTTTGTACTGAAAATATTCAAAAGGAAATATGTAACAGCCGTTGACAACAACTTAATCGTACTTAAGAGTTTTAGATGCATATACATACCGTTGCAGCTGGTTGTAATTTTATGTGGCAAGAAAATTCACAAAGAATAGTCCTTTTATTTCAATTCATATGGTTATTACGTGTTTACCTTTTAGCTACATGAAATATGTACTGCTAAGCTATCTAAACCTGAACTGAATCCTCTCGATTACTGAAATTTTAAATGTCAGTTTGACTATTTTGACATGACATTACATAGAAAAAAGTCAAAACACAGGCCAGTCTTTGTACACAATGGGCCATGCTTGCGCCAATTTTGGAAGAGAATCACTTTGCTAAACCACCACCTGCTGTGCTGTGCTGCCACATTGTCCTCTCTATAGAGGGGATCAGAAACGAGAAATATTGTGCATCAGAAAAAATAGAATCTGTTGGCAATCTAAATTATATAAATACAAATCAAAATGTAGTTATAATAGGGGTAGTGGCTGAGCCTGAAATTCATGTCAACTTCTGGAGTTGGGACGCAGACTCATCAGCATCAGCCGTGATCACAATAGATCAACTATGGTCCCAGTAAGACCACAGCCGCAGTAAACTAAAAAAATCAGAATTGCGTAGACCATTATCGGCCATGGTCTACCATGCTAGGCCATTAGCCAAACATGGTGACCCACTCCTTCGGTCTTTGTGCTGTACTGACTTTTAATTATAAGAATAATCAGTCAGCGATACATAATTTTTGAATGTTATTGGTAATACTTAAAATTTCCTAACAAATCATTAATTATTTTGTTACATCAATTTATGAAGATACAAGATTTTTTATATTCTGAACGTCGTAACTCGTAGGATATGACGTAAGAAATTTGTCTATGCTGCATTCTGTTTCCGCCCGGCATCGACAGGAGACGCATCGTCATTGTGGTGTAAAAAGCTTAAATATTCGTCAGAGACTCTACATAATAAAGCAATATGGCTTTACCCCGAGTTTATTTCGACGTTAACGCCGATGGTTCCGGTTTGGGAAGAATTGTTGTTGAGGTATGTAACATCTTAAAATTTCGGTTACATCTCGTCACACCGGTGCTCCGGCCGGCGTGATTTTGCACAAACCACGCTTTATGTCCCACCTACTGTAATCCCTCTAAGATCTTAGTACTTATTTTAAGTTTGATTTCGAGATTATTTATTTTAACAAATGAAATAATAAGTACTTATAACTTTACGTGTGGAGAATCTGTATATATCTATATATAGATGTATGTAGTCATATTAAATCTAGAGTAAGATTACCTACGCTAAGTGAAGGTCAATTCGTCAAGCTGTAGATAATTATGATCGGAGCGGAATTTGCCATTACTACGGTGTTTGTTTTTGTATCTTGATGTATCAGCCTCCTTTGGGTGTCGTGGTTACTTTCACAGAGTAGACAATGCGCCGGCGGCGGCCGCATCGGTTGGTAAAAATTTGTATTACTCATTCGCATCATATAAACGCGAAACGCGATACTGACACACCCATTTATTTTAAGTCAACGTCAAACTTTAATGGAAGATTAAGTTTTTTAATGTACCGATCATTATGAATAATCCCGCTACAGAATAATCTAGGCGGCAATCTTATTTACCTAAGTTTTTTTTTGTTGCAGCTGAGAACAGATGTGACCCCCAAGACTTGTGAAAACTTCCGCGCCCTGTGCACTGGCGAGAAGGGCTTCGGTTACAAGGGCTCCACTTTCCACCGAGTGATCCCCAACTTCATGTTGCAAGGGGGTGACTTCACAAACCACAATGGCACTGGTGGCAAGTCCATCTACGGCGAGAAGTTCGCTGATGAGAACTTCGTCCTGAAGCATACCGGCCCTGGTGTCCTGTCGATGGCCAATGCTGGTCCTAACACCAATGGATCCCAATTCTTCATCACAACTGTGAAGACTTCCTGGTTGGACGGCAGGCACGTCGTCTTCGGCACCGTTGTTGAAGGCATGGACGTGGTCAAGCAAGTTGAAGCCTTCGGCTCCCAGTCTGGAAAGCCCTCAAAGAAAATCATCATCTCCGACTGTGGTCAACTCTCCTAACTTAATTCTGTAATAATTATAAAAGTATAACAATATTTTTTAAGTTAAAAACTATGTCCTCCCAGGTAATATACCTTCCCAGTCTTCAAGAGAATTGAATATGGTTCATTCCAATTATGATAAAACTTATTGCTATGTTTTAGGTTGCAAACTAGGGATTGCATTTATTTCTGTGCATTGTTTATTCATAATAAATTAACTTATATAACTTGATTGTATTTTTTCTTAACCTATTAATATCTTTGAACTTACTTTTGTTAACTAATCAAGGCTTGTCGTAACTTAGGACTTAATGGGACCAGCATGTCCAGCAAGCCAATAAAGTAGGTACTAAACCATTTTTCACCATAACAATCATGACAATTACTCATAATTACGAAGTGACTGACTTAATTAATGAGAAAACCTTTTTACTTTTTTTGTTTGCCAGTCACCTCATGGGGTTTTGTAACAACAAGTACTACTAATAAAATAAATGTTGTGTACCATTATTCAATAATCGCAAATATACTTTCAATCTGCAATAAAGTCGATTTTTGGGTGACGTGTTTTTTTTTGTCACGCCGAAAACGTCAACCGGCGTTTAATTTGTTATGTAAATGAACCTTGATTGAATATTAGCGGGGCGTTCGTTGCAGACCTGCTGAAGTTGATACCTGAGGTAGTTTTCCTGTTTATACAAAACCTACCTATTACACTATACAATATAGGTATACTTAGTGTTTTATATTAAGTCTGCGTTCGTTGACCTTTGCGGACATGTAGGGCATTCTAGTACCTACATGGGTGGTAGATCGAGACAGTAGCGCTAGATGTAGGTACTTACCTACATTATCATTAAAGTAAATTACTTCAATTGCTTCAAGAATCATTTAATATTATAGGTACATTACGCAATGTACCCACCGACTTATCATTTAACTGTGCAGCTTATAAAACAAACGATTGTTTACGAGATAACTTACAGACACTCTGAAACTTCATGCAACGATCTCATTTGATTAGTCGTCAAAAATAAAAGAATGGAGACATTCAAAGTCGAAGCCAATAGGAAGATTAAAGTTTTTAATAAAAAAATAAAGTGTATTTTATAATCTCTGAGACTAAAATTACAGTTTCATACACATACGTCAAACATAAAAATAATGTGCTTTTGGCATATAAACTTAAAGCACATACACGTAAAGCTGTCAAATGTCTCCGAAATTATTAGATGCCCTTAAGCTAGTCATCTACCTTAGAAAATTTTGAGCAGCTCTGTAAGCAAGCTCTGTTATGTGTACTATTTATGGTAACTTACTCATACACTTTACACTTACCTACTTACCAAGTGATTGCAAATAATTTAGCATTTTCCGTGTCACGATGATTAAGCAGAATCTAACATCATCTAACGTATTATGAGCTTGCCTCAGTTACACAAACAGGTACAAGCTGCTCAGTTTATTTCGGTAGGCATTCTTTTTTTTCTACTGATATAATCAATCAATTTTGTTATTTGCTTGTTTACTCAGTAAGTCGCCAAGAAAAATCATTGGATTGGAGGTGGGGGTAGTATCTGGCTTCTGAACTGAATCAGTCTTAAAACAAGAAAGTTGTAGAAAATAAGAAAAAAGTCATCGCCGCCTTTCCAGAATTATCCACTAGGTAGGTACTGGATAAAGGCCTCCTTTTATTTCTGCTGGTCTCCTGCATTCATCGCGTCACTCGTTCAGTTTCTCAATTGGGTAGATGACACACTTATCAATTGACGTACTTTTTATGAGCTGTCAAAACGCGATTCCGCCATAGATTTTGTATGACAATACTCAACTATGACGTCACTTTTTTGGCATCTCAATTCACAACTATTTAATGATTTCAAAGCAACTAAAAATTGATGATAATAGTTATTCAAAAATTTATCGGGTTTTCAGGGCTAAAATAAAGTGTTTTTTTTGTGAAGTTGTGTCTTGGAATTATTTGTTAGTGGTGTCATCTACCCAATTATTTATACCTACCTGTCATAAAAAACCGCTGTCATTATCAGCATCACCGTTTACGCTGCCCGCCCACGTCAAAACATTTTTTTGTCGGAGAGAATGGAATATGAATTCTAAATAGGTACCTACCTACTAACGAACATGTCCTACAAAGTCGGTCCCATGAAACTATGTATAGCTATAATTGGTCCGACAAAAAGTCGGACGACGAAGGAGGCCCTTTTAGTCAAATTAGTTTAAAAAAATGTCAGCTTTATTTTACTATTATTGACACCACAAAGCTCATCCCTTACTTATTATATACAAAGTGATTTCAAGATATTTTTAATGTCATGCATTAGCAAAATAGCGTTGTAGGTATCTATCTTTAAATGAACTGCCATTGGTAAACTAATCTGTTTAAAAGTTACGTATCACGAAGAAAAGGGCGTTATGCGATAGGTAGGTACCTAGTGACCTTCCCTACATGCCTAATCATATTTATTTCTCGCCTTGATACATGTAATTGTCATAATTAACATCGACAATAAATACTTGGTAGGTACCTACTAGTATAAATAAATGTGCATGTATAATAAAATACATACCTACGTGTACCTATTATATACGTACCAACAAACTTATGCCCGCGACTTCGCGTGAATGTCGGTTTGCTGCAAAGTTTATTTTTCTTAGAACCTTGGTTATTTTTCTGAATTGAAAGATTAAGTTACTTCTTAAAACATCAGCCAGTAAAAGTCCCGTCAATAGCAGTCCAGCCGTTTCAAAGATCAGCCGGAACAATCAGACAGACTGACCGACAAAGAAACAGACAAAACATTTAAAATTGTTTTGTTCGTATTAGCACCGAATACCTATATATTATTATTTATTTTGTAGTACATAGCTGTTATTTTGACATGACACTTCAATCTTATTTATTTGTTTGAAAGATAATTAGATACGGTATTCCATACACATAATTAACAAAACATTTAAAGATTCCTAGATGAAGCTTTTTTGTCACCCAAGCCACTCGGAACACACAATTTGCATTATTTATAAAATAATTTTAAATAACCATAGATATGCTTTCTTCAGTTATCTTTATTTCTTTAATTTTAACAACATAATTTTTAATACAACCTGAAAGGATATTTATCGCTACGTTTATTGTGCAAATAACGTTTGCACATAATTTGTGGATGATGTTCGAAAATAGTAGAATAATATTGTAGCTAGAATAGCTGGGTAAGAAAAGAGTCGCTAGTTGAAACCGTATTGTTTGTGGTTAGATAATATGGGCCATGGAAACCACAAAGATAGGCTATCAACGCCCATTTTAACATTTAAATGTTTATCAATCAAATTATTAAATCAACTGGCAATGTCACGTAGGTACTGGCTATTTTTTTTGTTTTTTTGTAAGTAGGTAGGTACTAACAAAATGTGGAAAGTAAACATCAACGACATGAACTGTAGGTCAGCTGTCCATGTTGCTATAAACAGTATACCTTTGAGACGTGTCGTGCACGTACGAACAGCAGTTAAGGAACAACTAAGAAAGTACAGTAATAGATGATATTTAGATCAATAGGAAACATAAAATTACACAATAAAACTAAATGAGTGTAACAGTTACTGAAAAAAAATAAATAGTGAACCCATATAATTATTATTAGTTATCAGATTTGTCTGGCAGAAGGATTACCATTTTCAGTGGCTTCAGCTAGCGGTTGAGTCTTTACCCAAAGCAATCTATTACATCTAGACACACACATAGGTACATATGATATCGGGAATTAGTTGGTACAAATTTAAGGTTAAAGTAACAAAAGTAAACAATAAAAATAAAATGTTGAAAATCTGTCACACCACTAGCAAATACACGGTCGAAAGGACATCGTGAGTGACACTAAGTTTTTCCAAATTTCCACAGTTTCAGTACGAGTGTATTACACGACCTAGAAAAGTGTAACCTCGAATCACACGTCCGCGTAAGTTTACTAATACGAAACACTTAACAACGAATGCACGCTACCACGAAAAACTTGACGCCGTAGCCATGCGAGCTCGAATAACCAAATCTCTAATATTCACCTATTCGAAACTCTTAACAACGAAAGCACGCTACCCCAAAACACTTAAAGCCGTAGCCATGCCATCTCGAATAACCAAATCTCTAAATTCACGTATTCGAAACTCTTAACAACGAAAGCACGCTACCCCAAAACACTTAAAGCCGTAGCCATGCCATCTCGAATAACTAAATCCCAAAAAGGCTTTACTCATTTCACAATCAACCAATCCAAACATTTAAAAATAAAAATATGTTTTAATCAACATAAGAAACAATAAAAAATATAAGAAAAAATTGTGCTGCATAACACTCGTTCATACAACAGTTGTAATAAGTATAAATTATTATTTATCGTTTAAAATAGCACAAGTATGCAAGACCATCTAAAAATGTGGTTAAATCCATTGTTTCTTTTTTCTCCAAATGTTTTTTAATTTTTTCTTCTCGTTTTTCTTTATTCTTTGCTCTTTTCGTTACTTGAAACTGTAAATGTCCATTTTTTTCTGCCCAATAGACTGGTCCATGGACGAATTATGCAAAGAACAAAAACATACAGAATTGCTTGCAGAAAAATTAAATTCGAATACGTGAATTTAGAGATTTGGTTATTCGAGATGGCATGGCTACGGCTTTAAGTGTTTTGGGGTAGCGTGCTTTCGTTGTTAAGAGTTTCGAATAGGTGAATATTAGAGATTTGGTTATTCGAGCTCGCATGGCTACGGCGTCAAGTTTTTCGTGGTAGCGTGCATTCGTTGTTAAGTGTTTCGTATTAGTAAACTTACGCGGACGTGTGATTCGAGGTTACACTTTTCTAGGTCGTGTAATACACTCTTTCAGTACATGATTAGTACCCTCAGTACCCTCCAGAGTTAGGAAACATTTTACAAAAGTAATTAAAAAAAAAATGCTGTTCCATGCCTATAATTATGGTCCAAACATATGGAACAGCTGATTTTTTTCTCGCTGCTCGGAAGCACTTACTGGTTTTTGCTCTCTACTCGGTCATGTTGGATTGCTGTGCTGTGCCCATCTGACTATGATAGTGAAGGAAGAGGGTGTGTAACTGTGTTTTGCAAACTCATTTATTTTGTGCACTGCATTAGGTACATCCAGACTATCCAAGTACTAATACTTGGTTAGTCTCCGTTACGATTAGAATCCGTGACCCATTTTTTTAAAGAAAATATATTATTTCTGAATAATTTTGATCATCAATTAAGTTTTATTATTCCTATTAAGCAAGTTTCTCTTTGGCTTTACTTAAAAGACTATTCCTAATAATATCGCTTTATCTACATAAATACATGAATGTTACATTGTAACATTCTCTTTCTTAATTTTTTAATTTAGATTTTAATCCTGATACAGAATCATAAGTATATTTTTTTAATAGATTTTCTTACTTAGATATAATTAATTTCTGAAGGATCGAAAGCTGATTTAATTTGCTTGTTATTCATAAAGATTTATCTAATGCAAAGTAATAATATTCGAGCATATTGACAAAAATTCTATCTACCTACTATTATCATAAAATCTTTGAGAAAATAGCAAGGAACATTATTTATTTGGACATCTGGAAAGCTTTATCTGTCTACCTACCTATATTGAATCTATCTAAAGTTTTTTTTTGTTTTTCAAGCGCGGTATGCAATCAAATTGAACGGATGTACTATGTAATAAGTTTTTGATTATATAAGTAGAGATTCTATATTGGTTCCTTTTTCAAATTCGTATCATGTTGGGTTTGCTTGGGATTTTGAAATCGTTCACATCCGGTCCAAAGAACACCTACTTTGCGTAAGAATCTTATAGCATGATTTACTTGAGTAGACGCAGTCTTACGTAGGTAGAGAACGGGAGTAGAAAGCGGTGGTACTTTATGCTCTACTCGGCTAACATAGAGTCACAATCTGATCTTACTGATTAGTATGTTAGGCATGTTATTAGATATTTACTTTGGAAATCGATTGATGCGATATTAAAATTTCGATATACTCCCGTCGGATTCTTTGGTACAGATGTTACTAATCTAAGTGTATAAGTTTAGTCATAATGAGAGTAACACGACAGTAAAAGGTACAATGAGGAGGTCGAGGGCATTCTCGTCTGATCCGGAGCCGTAGTTGCAGAGCGAGGTGGTGCAGCACGAAGTACAAGCGTACAACTTGGTCCTCTCTCCGATGACGATGCAACCAGGCTCGCAGTGTTTCGTACAGTTGCGTTCTAACGCCCACATTTTTGGCAGCGTCGTGGAATTTTCAGTAGATGTCGTAAAGGAGAACCGTTTTACCTGCAATGTTAAAAATGTTTTGAAGACAAAACAAACTGCATCTTATATTTAGCATTGACCCGGATTCGGTTTTAGTACAGCTTGGAGCTGGTATGTACTCTTAGGAACTGTGTAGACAGCGTGCTCTATATAGAAGTAGTCAAGTCCTATTTCGGTGAATATGTTATTAAAATCGATGAAATTTTGAAGGAAGAATAAGGGCACTAATATCTATGATTGTGGTTATATAGTCAGTTCCCCAGTAAAATTGTTAATTTTTAAATGATAATCCATTTTAAATTCTCGTTCTAATTCCCTTGACTTTGAAATAAGTGAAAGTATAAAAAAAATATGTCCAGCGCACTGTCTATAGTTTCCTTGTCATTCTACAGTAATGTGTCGATGTCCATATGACACATGGAGTGTTTGACGTAAACTATCACGTTTCATGCATGAGTGACAGACACGAACACATTAAATTCCTGTCGTAGACATTCATGCGTTTAAACCTCGTGGGGCCAATCACTTGTTGGCTTCTTTCCAATTACTAACACATTCAAGTATCTTTTGGAAAAAATGTTTAACACACACATGAGACATTACTACTTTGTCTCTGGCATGGCATCACATTTGCAAGGCCTCAGGTGTTGCCGATGTATAACGGTAGCTGTGACCACTTAACATTAGGTAGGCCGTCGGCTTGTTTGCCATCCAAAACCCTTTTTATTTTTTGAGCAATAAGCTCCTAAGAACACCCTTACCATAAACTGTCTCTATAATCATGACAACACAGTTCAAAATGCCAGGATCTCAGTCAGTACTCGTACGATTGTACGAATGCGATTTCTACAATTGATTCTAAACGGATAAATTAAATAATAGTAGGTCTTCTAAGAATGTGTAGTATTTACATGTACCATGCACATCCGCCGGTCATTGTGGCACTTGTGTATGAGTGCGGAGTTGTTGTGTCGTAGGTCAGCGCAGCGGTCATCGGGCACCTCCGCGAGGCACTTGTAGCACCACAGCTCATTGTTAGGCCTGGCTGCCGCTGAGGTCACGTGGACGCTGTCGCGAAGCAGGTCACACTCGCCCTCTGGAAAGCAGCAGTAGTTTAGGCATTAATAGTCGTTTTTAATATTTTATGTCATTGGATAGTAAACAAGCCGATGGCCCACCTGATGGTAAGGTACAATACAACACAGTGGTACATACAATTGTGACTTATTTCTTACTTTAATATGGTTTGTCGTATGTATGTTGGTCTTTGGTGTCAGGTACGGTTGTTGATAAAATTTAATGTAGGTAAAAGAACATGGAAAGCTTCATAACCATCTTGGATTTTAAATTATGTTATAGGTACCTCTATCATAGATACCCACATCACGTATGCTAATTTTAATTATCACATTAAATTAATAAGCCCGTTAAATAAATCTATTTGTATTTATATTCATATTACCATAATGTGCATAAAAGATGTTACATAAGTCACTTATACCTACGCAAGTTTTAAGTAGCTATTTTTATTAAATAATGAGCAAGATAGGCAGCTAATTACGTGAATGTAAACATAATAAAGAAAAATAGCTTTAATCTAGGAATCCAAGAATGTAAACATTAGATGCCTTTAGATGTCTTATTGGTAAATATTTAATGACAGGTCCCACGAAACTATGGTCGTAAGAACTGTGCTTCTATTATAGATATTAGAAAGCATCTATTAATTAAAACATGAATTCCAACTCAATAAAAAGAAAGCATAAAAAATTGGACAAATTCTAGAATCAAAACAAAGATCGCGCGAACCATAGACAATAAGGTAAACTTTGACATTTGTGTTCCAAGATTGGTGTTTAGGAACTATGATTTGGCGGAGAATCACGAAAATAACAAACACACGAATTAATACGATTATTAGGGGATTATAAGAAACATGAACAAGTATTAAAAGTTTATTTTAACATACCTGAAGCGAGTAATGACAGGACGAGCAGTATCAGGGAGCGCATTTTGTTTGCAATGCTCACTGCGCATGATCCAGCCTCCGAGTATCGATCCTGTCTGGACCAGGACCTGTTGCTGGTCCCGGCTTCGCCCCCCTCACCCCGCGCCTTAGGCTTCTCTCAAACACTTTGGATGAAGCAAAACAATCTCAACTTTCAGAATTCTTCGGGAAATTATAACTTTATCGGTGGTCGTTGAAGGAACACTTTTTAGAAGATGAAGTGGAAATTAATTATAGAACTCTACGAGACGATTTTGCATACCTACTTTGCATGTACATCTGATTCCTTTTTTAATTAAAAAAGTCTGTAAATTGTTAGTTCTGGTAAAAATTTGAACAAACCACGATTTATGAATAATAAAGTGGTTGTTTATCAACCGAGTTAATTAGCTGTGTTTTAATGGATTGTTAGGTCGACCTTTTGTAATTGTTAATCGAATACATTTAATGGAGTGTCAAAATTATTTAATCTGTACCCTCATTACACACCATTCAAATAACTCATTATTTCAGTTTCAGCGTCTCTATAATAAGCTTCTTTATTTTACAATATCAAAAGAATTTTAGACTATTGAGTATTGGTCATATACATAGAAAAATCACACAAAATCCAGTAGTTTACACAACAACGTCAGTTATTTTTCTAATGCTATGATAAATGGGAGTACCTACCTGCAGCAATGATTACAATGTTAACTTTAAATTGTCCGTTTAAACGAAACATGACATTTAGTTAATACGTAAAGTCGAACTAAGTATTTAAAAAAAACCTCTTTACAGTATTCTCTTTTTCCCTTAAGTTTCTGGTTCGTTTGCAAGTCGGGTGCAATTTTCTGCCAATTGGTCCTCAGTAGCAAATTGGCTCAAATAGTCGATGAGAATGAACGCACGATAATTTTGCTGTCGCTTTTCATTACCGGTCGCCGTGAACGGAATCTAGCGTGATGAATTGTTTCCTAAGCTTTTTATTTTAATAATTGATTTGACATAATAATAATATAGAGTTGTATAAAGAGTCATTTGTTTAAACATGGCTTGTATCGCGAGGGAGTCAAGTCTATACTTAATACCTACTATAAAGAGGAAAGATTTTTTTGTTTGTTTGTACCGAATAAGCTCCGACACTGAAGGACCGATTTTAACCATTTTTTCACCATTTAACATAGGCGATATGACATCACGCTATGACGAGAGCGAAGCATTAACAAAATATGTAATTTAACAAGGGTGAAATACGCACGCGGTCGAAGTCACGGGTAGAAGCTAGTATACTATGAAACATAGCCTGTGGCACTGAGCAACTGTAGCTTTCATTCCATTTTCTAAACAAATTTTTCATTTTAGCATTACAGAAAACTAATTGGTACCTATTAATTAATCCAAGCTTCAAATCTTTTAATTAAACCGACGTGTGAGTTCACAAACCTAGCGCACATAATAAGTTAGTCGCATTCGTCGTTTTCTTGCTAATGTAATTACTCGAAACTTAAACATGTACTGAAAGCTCTACCTCGCTAACTTTAAAGTTATATTTTGAAACATTACCTTAATGAAAGCCACTGATGTCGCGTCCCGAGTCTCCCGACATGTCGCGTATGTAGCAAGACTCGAGAGAATCCTTGGGGATGTTTTGCAGAACAATATTTTATTTTTCCTCATTAATGTGGCTTTAGTATGTGTTATGAAAGTCGGTATAAATAATGAAATTTATTAAGCAGTATAATTCTATCTCTTTCTACCTCTTTTTAGGGTTCCGTACACAGAGGGTACAAATGGAGCCCTATTGCTTTCACTCATCCGTCCGTCAATCTGTCTATCCCTCTGTCACAGGGCGATCGATATCTTGAAAACCATACCTAATTGGTAAACGCTTGAATTTTTTCTCGCAGTGTGTATTACTGTTTTCTTTAACAATAAATAAGATAAAAAAAAAACTAAAAAGTGTACCCGTACAAAAAAAACCCCTTTTTTTTATTCGATCGTAATATTATAATACGCTTTTGTGGAAACCTGCATGCACGAAGTTTTTGTTTAAAGCAAAGGACTACAGTATATAAACTATTCCTCCATCAGTTTTGAATTTCAACAACAGATCTACTCTTTACAGCACTCCAAAACCGCTGTTATTTTAGCCGACAATTTTAACGTTTTATTTAAAATCATTTTTCATTCATTTTTATCTGCTAACGACAACGGTATTAAGTAACCTAACATTTATTAAAATCAAACTCAATAATAAAAGCGAAGTAATGGATATAAATCTGAGGTATTCCTCGTAGCGCTCCCGTTTTGAAGCGCGCCCATCTAAGCGCTACTGTTTTGTTCCTCGTAGCGCTCCTAAAAGGAGCGCTTCGAGGAAGGATTCAAAATATTAAAATTTATTTCCTCGTAGCGCTCCCATGATTAACTTTCGGATAGAGATGGGACTATACTAACTGAAATTATCGATAATAAGTAGAACACATTGTTATAATATACAACTAGCGGCCCGTCCCGGCTTCGCACGGGTTTGGTTTTTTTTTTTTTTTTTTTGTTTTATTGTAAATCCTTTAGTCCACCAAATAGATGAAAATCTGCCGACATAACCTATTCATATATTTTTATTGTTTAGAAAGCTTATGATTTCTTTCTATTATGTTTCCCATAAATCAAAAAGATATTATTCTCCCAATTTTTTTTTTTTTTTTTTTTTTGAAAAAAACGTTACCCCACACTAGGATTATCTCCTGTATCGTGGGTGGTTACAAACATATAATCTCACATACACAAACAGCCAGCCACCCGGAATAACTATCGGTAGGTCATACAAATATTGGTTCCGTGCGGGAATCGAACCCGCGACACGCAGCACAGCAGTCGATTGCTCGGCCACTGCGCCAACCGTGTTGTCAAATTGGTTCAACTTCGAAGTCGATGATGCACACATGAGTTTTTAAAAATTATCGATATAATTAATTACGTTTACTTCATGCTTTTCCCTATTTTTACACGTGGGAGCGCTTCGAGGAAATAAATTTTAATAATAATAATAATATAAAATTTATTTCAGGCAACAAAGGCCCATAACATAAATACCTTACAGACTAACATACATAATTATAATAACAAACATATAAACTATTTAACACGAAGCGACGGCGTCGTATCGCGCTGCGTGGTGTCGCGTAACCTCCCGCGGAATCTCCGAAACACGACACCCTTCGGCCAAAACTCTTCCTTAAGGAAGGTCTCGAGAGAATGAGTCGGAACGCGTACCACAAACGAATTGAAATTTGTGTTGTGGCGCGACTCCAACTTCTCGACCCTTAAGGTCCAGCTGGTCTTCACTCGTACATACTCCACGATCCCCTCAACCTTCGTGGTGTGATGTAGCCTGGACACATAGAGCTGCGTCGTCGGCACTGCTGGACGCAGCACATTGGGTCCTACCAGTGCGGTCCCGCACTTGTTCTGACTGGGAGGCTTCTTCCTCTTCTTCCTCTCAAATATTTTTAATATTGCGCTTAAATGGGCGCGCTTCAAAACGGGAGCGCTACGAGGAATACCGAGGTATTCCTCGTAGCGCTCGAGGAATTTTTAAAAGCTCATGTGTGCATCATCGACTTCGAAGTTGAACCAATTTGACAACACGGTTGGCGCAGTGGCCGAGCAATCGACTGCAGTGCTGCGTGTCGCGGGTTCGATTCCCGCACGGAACCAATATTTGTATGACCTACCGATAGTTATTCCGAGTGGCTGGCTGTTTGTGTATGTGAGATTATATGTTTGTAACCACCCACGATACAGGAGATAATCCTAGTGTGGGGTAACGTTTTTTTCAAAAAAAAAAAAAAAAAAAAAAAAAAAAAAAAAAAAAAAAAAAATTGAGAGAATAATATCTTTTTGATTTATGGGAAACATAATAGAAAGAAATCATAAGCTTTCTAAACAATAAAAATATATGAATAGGTTGTGTCGGCAGATTTTCATCTATTTGGTGGACTAAAGGATTTACAATAAAACAAAAAAAAAAAAAAATACCAAACCCGTGTGAAGCCGGGACGGGCCGCTAGTTGTATATTATAACAATGTGTTCTACTTATTATCGATAATTTCAGTTAGTATAGTCCCATCTCTATCCGAAAGTTAATCATGGGAGCGCTACGAGGAAATAAATTTTAATATTTTGAATCCTTCCTCGAAGCGCTCCTTTTAGGAGCGCTACGAGGAACAAAACAGTAGCGCTTAGATGGGCGCGCTTCAAAACGGGAGCGCTACGAGGAATACCTCATAAATCTGGCCTTTGCCCAGCAGTGGGACATTATAGACTAGATAAATGGATAAATCTGGCATTCCGACTTTTTCCGGAACGCCCATTGTACATTATTTAATGTATTTTCAAATAGTTACGCGTTAGAGGGCCGTGTGTACATAAACCCTGGTAAAGGAGGTCATTTCGCCGAGTACACATACCTCGGGGGAACAGAATGATTCTTGTATGCATATGTTTATTGATGTTTAATATTACTATTTGAATTTCGAACCGTATTCTAGCTGTTTTGATAGCCGGTCTTCTATTTGCTTCACGGATTTATGGTAGAATAATATTATATCTGTTTTTCTTACGATCTATACTATTGTAATGTGAAGAGGTTTAGTTTTAATCTATACTTATTATAAAGAGGTAAAATTTGTGAGTTTGGATATCTGGATCTACTGATCGATTTAAAAAATTCTTTTACCCAAGGAAAGCCACGTTATTTGCGATTGTCATTGGCTACATAGCATCACGCTACGGCACACGGGAGCGGAGCAGTAACCAAAGACATAACGTAAGGCGTGTGAAAAAAGTCATGCGGATGAAGCCGATGAAGTGGCGGGCAGTTCGCTTTTTAATTATAATAATAATTCTACTTTTGAGTACGCGATATGAAGGTGATTGGTACACCGTGAGTCCGTGACGCTATATTTTAGGATGAATTAAGAAAGATTTAAAAAAGGAATCTATTTTTTTCATATGTAAGTGGAACATTTAAATGTCAAATGTATGGAACTGCCATTTCTTTTTTAAATAACCGCCGCAATTTATCAACTCTAAAAGTTCTAGTCTAGAGTCATGTGCTGAATCTATGGTAAGTGTTTTTAACCTGTTTAATAATTTTGTATGAGAAAGTTCGAGGTCTGCGTTGACGAAGGTTCTGGCAAAGTGACACTTTAAAACCAAATTGACATAAGCTTGTGAATTTCATCATGATTTTGATACCAAATTGTATAGGTTATATACTACCTTTATATAGGGGGCTGTATAGTGTTCTTATGTACTAGCCATAATTTGCAAATAAACGATTTTAATTTTAAGGTGAATCTTTTAATTTACTGTAAAAAGCAGCGATAAAGAATATCAAACCATTTACAAAAGCTCTGTCCTACTTAATATTATAAATGCGAAAGTTTGTGTGGATAGAGGATAGATGGATGGATGGATGGATGGATGGATGGATTTTTGTTTTTTTGTAACTCTTTCACGCTTAAACAGCTGAACGGATCTGGATTAAATTTGGAACTGAGATAGACTGTAGTATGAAACAACACATAGGATACTTTTTATCCCGGAAAAATGTATAGTTCCCGTGGGATAATATAACAAAGACGCAAACAAAGTCGCGGGCAGGAGCTAGTGGTTTTTTATCGCAATCCAGTGTTGATAAAAACGAGTTTTCGGGTTATAAACTTTATTTAAGCAAAACATTTTTTAAATTCATATTTTCTTTAGCGGTGTTTCTGTAGCCTGCCCGGTTTACACAGAGAAAATGTAATTTTATTCTTGGTGCTTGTAGCCCGGCGGCGACGGCGGCGTGCTTATTCCGTCCTAGGCAAGAATCAAAATGTTACGGCAAGACAAAATATAGCAACAGAATATTTACTCACTATAATAGAAAAAACTGCCCTGTTAGTCTCGTAGTTGCCAGGATGACTGCTGCACGTGCGGATTTGGGTTTTGTTCCCAGGTCGGGTTAAGTGTTATTGGGCTTTACACAGGGCTGTCTTTAACATAGTGGGGCTCTGGGCACATAAGAATCACGAGGCCCCTGTGTGTTTTACGTACATATTTTTATATTTGGCAAATTGAATTTCTTTCTTTCTGTTTAAGTGAACCTAATTAAATTATATAAAACAATACTAATATCTTATAAGCTTGGGGCTTGAAAATTATGGTAAATCGCACTGTATTAAATATACAAGCAATACCCTGTATGATTACTTTGGGGTCAGGCAGGGCCCCCGACACTCCTGGGCCCCTAGGCCAGGGCAGTTGTCAAGAGTGCCCAGTAAAGAAGAGGGGCCTGGTTTTACGTTAAGTATTTCTCATTAGCGGCCCGGAGTTTGGAAGTTTCGCCCGGCTGTCATTATTAGATCTATTATAGTCGTTACAGGTACTCAGAAGCCCGATTGTAAAGATACAGTCCTGTAACTGGCTGTGATAGACAGGCAGACAATCAGACGGAATTGGCTTGGTAATAGGGTACCCGTTGTTACCCTTTGACCACGGAACCGTAAAAATCTGTTATCATTATTCCATAGTCATACAGGCAAAGCCTCTAGCTTCAAACAAAATAATTAAATTCAATTAGGAGTTGAGTGAGACCAATATAAATAAATAAAACAATTGGGAATACTAAACAGTCAGAATTTTTTGTAAAAGTAGAGAAAGGAAGCCCTCTTATAAAACTCTTGAATAGGCTTTCTATTACAGAAATCTGAGATAACTCTTAAAGAAATAAAATCCTGTTTAAAATCTTTTGTTAGGAAAAGTAAAGAGTTGGTATTTTTTCTGAATGCCTATTTTTTATTCTTTTTGTTACTAGGGACTTTTTTTGTCTCTTGGGTGCGTTTAGAAATATAAAACCTCATAAATAACCATACCTCGAACAACTGTACAAACATAATTACGTGCGTGCGTTATAATTACGTGTGTTACGGTACGTGCGGGACCCGAACCCGGGGCACGCAGCACAACAGCCAACTGCTCAGTCACTGCACCATCCAAGTCGTCAAACTGAATTGTGTTAGTGAAACACAACCCAGTGTGCTGTGTATGCAACTGTCAGAAACATACATAACACACTGTCAGTGAGTTTATTCAAAGCCGAGCAATAATTCATCATTTCATAGCGCATTGTATTGCGTAACATGCCTTTATATCTCGTTCAGGACAATAGGCTACACTGGGCTACCCCAAATAACGAGGTTTGGTGCTCACAATCGTGCCATTACCTCGCTTCGTAGAATTCAATTCTCGATATTGTGTCTTTATTAAGGAGTCTGCCCACTCTGGGACATGTCAGGCAATAAATATTCTTTGTGTTGACAAGTACCTATGAGGCTAGGTCCACTAGACCGTTCAGTCACCGACCAACACCGAGTGCCATGCATGGGACGTCTACAACTGTCATTTCACAGGTTCTTGTGAGCATAGTAATCAGTGTCATGTTTATTCTTCCCTGATAATTTCATAGCACGGTAATGGTATGACTGCCCAAAAAATTAATGTAAGTTTTAAACTACATATCTACTCGTACTTAGAAAAACTTTGAAATTTCTCATTACCTAAGTTTCATTAAATCATTGATTCAATCAGTCAAGGACTTTTGTACAAATAATATTTTTTTTAGGCACAGTTGCCGTCAAACGTGGTTCAACTCCCCAGATTTATACATTTTTTTTAAGCACAATATTCAAGAATATACGAAATAGTTGTAAAATCAATACAAAATAAACTCTCTATAAATCTGAAATGCTAAAAAAAAAACGCGAATGTGCGTCGTATTATTTCGTGTTGATTTAAATGATATAATTATGTAAAAGTGACAGTGTTAATTAACTTTTCCTGTTGACCCTACTTGTCGTGTGTTCTCGACCACTGAAAGTAAATACCTACAGCACTCCGGTATTTACCGTGTCTAACGAGGGTCATAAAATTAAGAGGGTGGACCCTTACGTACTAATAGTCTTACTCTGATCTCCTTTCGCCCCGACATTGGCAAACGTGCCAATGACAATTATGTCTAAATCTTCCCGAAATTGTAGCACGTAATGACGTGATGCGAAGGTTGAATACAGTTTCGGTTATCATAACAAATGAATAATGATACTATAATATTATATTCCAAACTAAATAGTCGGTTATGGCGGCCTATATCAATGAAAACTAGTCTCTACGCAGAAATAAGAAGGTGAAATGGTGGGGAATGGTAGTGGAATGAGAAGGTGATATTTTAGTGCACAAGTGGGTGCACTCCTGCTTCCATCACTCTCAAAGTTGGTATAGTAATCCAACACAATAAGGGACAGATCAAGCGGTTAGGTCATTTGTCACACCATCAATTTCCAAACTCCGGGCTGCTACTAAGAAATTCCTAGCGGAACACCTCAATAAGGGTTATGCCCGACCTGGGTATCGAAATTAGGATCCAATGGTGTAGTCTCGCTTGCGTCCACGAGACCAGCAGGACATAGTGATATAATATAATATGATGATCGTAAAATTATAAATATCACTGAATATATATGGATGTTTGTTCCTGTATTACGCTTAAACGACTGCACGTCTTGTATTGTCGTCTACTGACATGTCTTAAATTTTCGTACGATATATCCACATACTCTTGTATCCGTATACATTTGCGATTGAAAGCGCAGGCAACTCCACAATGATAAATCTAATCAGTAAACAACACAGTGGTAGCAAAGTATTTTTAAAACACCTAAGTGTATTTAAACCCAAAATGTAAATCGATCAATATATATAATTATTTGAAAAGCAATTAGGTACTAACGATAATATCGTATCGAAAAGCACTTACCTATACCTCATACCGGACTATGTAGATACCGTACATACATTTAACTTTCATAGCTTTTTTTTCGAAACTCTGTGTTGTACCCACCAATCATTGAATTAATAAGTAAATCGGTAATGTCTTAGCAACACATGAAGGAAAGGTTCCGTGTTAGATTTGTGTGTAAGAGCCATCGATCTCTTTTCAATTACATTACATCAATAATCTCAGCCTTTTATAGTTGGGTGAGCACCGGTCGAAGCGAGAAACGACTCTTTGAGTAAGCTATATCTTTGATGTCGACTTAATGGGCTATAACGAATCTCTTAGAGCAAATTTCATTAACGTTTATTGTTGGTGAAAAGCTGTGACCGCGCGAAATTGCCTCGCAAACACCTCGGGAAGAGAACGGTCGCACGGTGGCTGCCCCTCACCGCACCACCTTTGGAATTCTCACACTTTCGATGTTTTGGATAAATTTTCGATGTTCTGGATAAATTTTACTATTTAGAAGAGGTATTTATTTTTCAAACATTAAACTTACTTAAATAATAATTAAATTACAAACTATGTACAGTTTATAAAAAAAGGGAAGGACATAAGGCATCAAAAAAACTCATCCGCATCGATGTCAATGAGACAAGTGCTTAAAAGGCTGGCCGAATTGCCACGTTGTATGACAATAAAAAAAAACTCTTTTTTTGGATTTTGATAGGTAATTAGATTTTGTAAGCTTAAGAAGTGTAAATAATAAAAAACAAATAATGCCAGTCTTTTATTGTCCCATTGCAAAGCCTCTCTTCATACAGAGAAGGCACGAGTAATTAGAGCAACTGCCAGCAGAATCTGACCTTTGTGTTCCAACCAAATTGTTTAGATGAAGTATACAAATAAAACACAATTTGGTGAGCATTTTTTTATTCATTCTGGCAGGTAACTATTTCGAATTTATTTGTACAATAGGTGCATTTCTAGTAGGCGTCTAAACACAAGCCATTTCCTTTACCAATGACAGATAATGATGTATAATCTAAATCTTGTAGTCAGAAGTTTATAATATAAATTATAAGTCAAGGTTTCCCC
The DNA here is from genome assembly GCA_932526535.1 of Caradrina clavipalpis. Lineage (NCBI taxonomy): Eukaryota > Metazoa > Arthropoda > Insecta > Lepidoptera > Noctuidae > Caradrina > Caradrina clavipalpis. The sequence continues at coordinate 4,703,886 of OW052096.1, forward strand.
GCGATGTTTTCCTTCACCGATGACAGTAGTTAATAGTATAATGATGTTTATATTGTAGTTAGAAGTTCATAAAATAAAAATAAGTATTCAATGGTACATCTACATCAAACTTTATAGTTATTGATTGGCCACGTGACTTTACATAGGGATACCTACTAATATAGGTAGTAGGTACACAGTCGCCAGGCCGAACATTTCATATATAAAACTGATTACTCGATCAATATCTAGATTCCACGAACAGTTCTAGAGCAATTAATAAACAAAACGTTAATGGTTTTGTTACTGGGGAGTGAAATGCTACATGCTTTCATGTCAGTAACGAATGATGTTAATTTATAAATTGAAACGCACGAGATTCAATTAACTAATTAAATGACGTAACAGCTTTGGGATCAATAGGTCCCTATAAAGTGCGTTCGAGAGGAGTCCTATCAGGCATAAAACGACTGTCGCAACCAGTCGCAACGAACACTATCGAAACTGCAAAAAAAATTTTTGCTTTCTTGCATTATTGATAAGATAATTTAAAACTCTGTCGGATAAATTAAAAATTAAAATTAAAAAGTCATAAGTGAAGATGTTTTTAATTGAACAAAATCGATAGAGTTGATAATACTATCTCTTGTATATCGATTTTAAAGCTTTGAATTACTCTTCTGTGAAGTAGTTGATTTGCAGTTTCGAGAGTGTTCGTTGCGGCAGTCGAAATGTGGCCTATTTGTTTCTGAAACGGTAGAACTTCGTAGTACGAATGAAATTCCTCTATGTTTTTTCTCCCACGAGACGCCGCACAGCTAAAAAGCATTGTTTTTCTGTTAGAGGTTTGTGTATTTGTATTTTCACTCGACTGTTTCCATAGAACTCGTGTATTGTGTTGTATCGAGGGAAAATCGTACGGTTTACTGGTAAAATGGTTTGTGACGCTCCTTTATCTGGAAATACGGAACAGTGTGTTTCTGATTCGTAGAAAAATGTGAATGGAACTACAAGAAGTAAGTTTTTAGTGATTTTGTGTTTTGAGTGTTTTGTACCAATTTCATCATCATCATCATCATCATCATCTCAGCCATAGGACGTCCACTGCTGAACATAGGCCTCCCCTTTAGATGTACCAATTTATGTTAACGTAATTTAGTAATTAGCAGGCAGAAGGAAGAAGAAGAAGGAAGCTAGCATGGTTGCTAGCTTCCTGATTGCTTTGCCATATGGTCTAAAATCCCACACATGTCAGTCTTACATTATTTTGGCATAGTTAAAATTTTAAGAATGTAAGTAGGAATATGTTATACGTGATTGCAAGCTTGAAACTTTTACTCGTCGTTACTCCGGGACTCGTCGAGCTTTATTGTCTTCTCTGGTGATCGCCACTGTTGATTCTGTATATACTATTAAATATTAATCAAGCAATTTGCCTACATAACACCTACTTACCCGCACATGATTAAGTTAACCACGCAGATCAAATTTCCCGATATGGTAATTTAGTTTGTAACCCAAACCAATTAGGCACGAGCATAGTTGGCTTATTTAAAGATGAGGTTTATTTTTAACCGACTTCAAAAAAAGGAGGAGGTTATCAATTCGACTGTATTTTTTTTTTTTTTTTCTTTTTATGTTTGTTACCTCGAATTTCCCGACTGACCGATTGTCATGATTCTTTTTTTATTTGAAAGCTGGTGCTTCCCGTGTGGTCCCATTGTCACCATTTCAATATCTGATGATGGGATCTTGTAGAAATCGGGGGAACTCTTCAATAAATAACAGCAGATTAACCGCGATTGTTGCTATAGCATATTTAAGCATTGTTTACACCATCACACAATATAACATCACGCCTGTACTCAAGGGTTACACAGATGTATACAGTAGTATTTAAAAATTTCTCATCCAAGTAAACGAAATCGCATATTCTGCTTTCTTATGACTTTTTAGTGGTGTCTCGTTAATTTACATAACATGACAGTTTTTTCATGGATTTGGATGACAAGAAGTTGATACTAAAAATCGAGAAATAAAAAACTTTTTTACAAAAAAATTACAACCGCCTCCAAAAACTAAAAAGAGAAAAATAACTTTAGCTTTGGAAGTCGGTGGCAATACAAAACAACAAACAGAAATAACGCCACCGACTTCCAAAGCTAAAGTTATTTTTCTCTTTTTAGTTTTTGAAGGCGGTTGTAATTTTTTTTTTTAAAAGTTTTTTTTAAATATCATTGGATGGCAAAGAAGCCGACGGCTCACCTGATTTTAAGTAGCCACTGCTGGCAATACACATCTGCAGTACTACAGGACTTGCAAATGCGTTGCCGCCCCAGATACAAAGTTGAAATGTCTCAAATGCCTGTAATTACACCGGCACCCATAGCCTTAAAAGCGAAACACAGCAACGCTGCTTTGCCGGGGCTGCGGGTTGTTCGAAAGAGATACTGCGCCCCCGGAACACAAGGGCACATAAAGAAACATAGATGGGTTTTAGTCAGTAAAAGTCTGACACTCCCTCCCGTCCCGCCCAGGGCGGGGGAAGTTATTTGATGATTTCCCAACTATAAAAAATAAACACAGTAATAGGTAAAGTCAATCATAACTACATAAGTAGTTTCCAATGGTCTGAAACAGTAGTGTGTGTACAATAACGCGGTCTCGTTGAGTCTCGTTGAGTTTCAATCGTGCTCGGTTTATTCGCTATATTTGTTTGTACACTCGAGCACAATGGTGCTCCACTGGGGGTCGATGAGCTACGTTAAAGGGAAAGCAATACATATTTTTCATTGATATGTTTGGGTAAGCAGGATTTTTTTTTTTAAATAAAGGGGTGTTATGTTGGAGGAGCTCGTGGCTTAATAATTACAGCCGCATAGACCGATTTTCCGGGTTAAGCCACGCTTGCCGAGGTTGGTCTGTGGATGGGTGACCATAGCGAGTTTCCTCCGTGCCTCGGAAAGCACGTAAAGCCGTTGGTCCCGGCTGTCATTTGTAGATCTTTGACAGTCGTTACTGTTAGTCAGAAGCCAGAAAGTCTGACAACCAGTCTTACCAAGAATATCGTGTTACCCATTACTGGGTTGTGGAGGTCTGATAGGCAGTCGCTCCATGTAAAATACTGATATTCAGCTGCATCCGGTTCGACTGGAAGCCGACCCCAACATAGTTGGGAAAAAGCTAGGCAGATGATGATGATGATGAAATGGGTGTTAATGTTAAGTCGTTCATTTCGGTGTGTGTTTGGATTAAATATCTAATGGGTCGGGAGTTATTCAAATAAAACTTGAGTATTTTTTTATATTCATTTGCAACTAGCACATTGCCCGCGACTTCATCCACGTGGCTTAATTCACCCGCCTTACGTTACGTCTTTGGTTACAGCTCCACCCCTGTGGCTTTCCATGGGTAAAAGAATTTTCGAAATCGGGTCAGTAGAGGCAGAGGTTATCCCCCTATAACCTCGCAAACTTTACCTCTTTATAATACTCGTATTAGTATAGATTTTCATCCCGGTTTTGTGTGCCCGTGGGAAAATTTACGGCCCTGGCTTAAATCTGAAGAAGCTAGTAATTGAATAAAACTAATTAGTTTCAAAGGTCAAGTTATATCTTTAACGTGAGAAAAACAATGTTACGTAGTTCATCTAATATTAGTTTCGTAGCTCGCTGTACCAGGGCCCCTTGGGAGTTAGCACAGAGTGGTCCAATCGTCGGGTTTATTGCAATTTTCTAAGTATGTGTTGTGCATACATGTCGGGCGATTGTTCAGAGCTCTCTGTTACTTTGCTGATTAAATATTTATTGAACGAGTTTTGTGTTGAATTTCTATTATGTGTAGGTGTATGGTATGAAAATGAATTGTCGTGCGTTAGTCTCTCAAAAACTCGAGAATGGTTTGACGGATTTCAATAATTTCTTTTTTGTTTTGATTGCGTCAATACTCGGGTAGACATGTAAAAAAGAAAATTAGAAATAAAGAAATCGAGGTGGTGCGAAGTTCGCCAGCTAGCACTAAATATGTATAAGCTTATTTTAGAACGTTAATCTGTTGTTTTAAAACCTATTAATTCGGGTCTATAAAAGCTATTCGATCATGATCGGTTTCCACAGTAATTTTCCGATAGACAGATTAAACTTAAAACCTAACTGCTTGATCTGAATGGAACTTAGCTAAATAAGATCCCAAAAATCAGAAGTCAAGCTTCTTACTAAAAGCCCAATGTGGCGTTCTCTAAATTGATCTCACGATAATACAAATTGGATGAAACCTCCGTGATTACCGAAATCACTGAACACTGAGCAAGCTCCGTTATTTAAACGTAGACGTAGGAGCCTTTTAAGAATGGATTTGATCAGTTCAGTGCGCTGTGATTATGACAGACATCTGTAGGCACTAAACTCTTTGACGACGTTGTAATCTATTCGGATAAATTGGATCAGCTGGCTCGTTGTATTGTGTAATAGCCCTATTATTACGAATTTCTATTAGATCCGCTTATTATCTGTGTAAAGTGCGACACAGTTTAGAGGTTCCGTCGATGTGCAGTTAATTTTGCCGTGTTGCAAAGTTTTCATACGAATGTTGACTATAGTCGTGACATAGACGTTTCACGTTGAACCAAAATCCGTGTGCTCCGACACAGCCACATGCGATTTTTTTTGCTCCAAAGTCAACTTTATTTGGTTTATTGGTAGGTTGTTTTTGAACTTGTTGGCTGACGACTAAAACTATAGCAATCGCTTTTCTCTCCTCACATCACTCATTTAACATTTTTGTCTCAGCAATTTTTTGTCTGACTTTGTTCTATCTCAAATCGCACTAGTCTTAAAGTCAAGTACCTTTAGCTGTTGAAACTTACAAGTTGTGTCTAACTGTACGTGTCAGCACTCGACGCCAATTTATATTTATAGGTATATTGTTGTTATCGATCTGTAAATGTCAGAGGATTTGATATGGGTTGCTCTGTTGGGCTTGTTATTACATTTATCTTATTATTTCAGTCAAAAAAGGTGTTTGGTAGAAGGAGAGATTTTTTTTTTTAATCTTTAGGATGAATTCTGTAATTGTCGTTCTAAATCTTTCGCATTTATAATACCTAATAGTAAGATTTGTATGTACAATGTTTACACACAATGAAGACAAATAATTATGACATTTCAAGTTAACGGCTATATAGAGAATTTTTTGATGCCATTTGTTTTCGTTTGAGCTTAGAATGTATACTTGCATGCTTTAATGCTAGACTCATTGCCCCGTCCTTTTATTATGATTTAAAATGTCAGTAAATATTAGTAAACATTTTATCTACACTAATATAAATAGATAATGTGTATTCCTAATAGATAATCTCTGGAAGCTCTGGTCCAATTATCAAAATTCTTTAACTGATAAGTTTGTTTCTAAGAGGTAATTTAGAAATATTGGTCTGATAACAAATTACTATTTCGGATAAGCTACATTATTGGCGAGTGCCTTAGGGTATAGTTTATGGTATAGGCAGAAATTAGTAAGTAATGAAAAGTCAATAAACGTGAAAGAACAAAGTAACATTTACTCAGTAAAATCACATAATATGGCTGACAAATACTGTGATTGGCTTCAGTGTAATGAGCGCATATTAACAGTCAGCTCGATGGCGGGATTAATTAGTGCGGACTCATTAATCCCTCTGTCCGCCCTCCGGCGGTATTTTCAATATTTCCAAGAGATTTTAGTTGTTATTCGTAATGTTGTAGAAGATTAAAAAGTACGCGGGCGTGTATTGCTTTTTTTTTGACCGATGAGACATTATCATATGACTTCCCCCGCCCTAGGCGGGGCGGGAGGGAGTGTCAGACTTTTACTGACTAAAACCCATCCATGTTTCTTCTTGTGCCCTTTACGTTCCAGGCTACGCTGGAGGTTTGTTTCCGATTCCCAGGTCGAGCAAAAAGTGTTATTGGGTTTTTCTATGAAATTCTCAGTAGCAGCTCGGAGTTTGGATTTGTGCACGGTCAATGGCAATAGGCTCGCCCCCTATTACATGGGACCTAAAAACATACAGGCGAACTGTGGGTGTACACCTCTGCTTAACCCTCCGGGAAATACAGGCGTGATAGTATAATGGTGTAATTAAAAAGTGTAGTAACCGACTGTAAAACATTTCCTACAATCTTCTGCCGCGTGACGTCATCTGCATAAAGTAAAAACTTCTATCCTTTTATGTATTTATTTAAAGTTTGTGCAACAAAAAGAACAAAGGCGGACTTAATGCCCGAGGCATTCTCTACCAGTTCACTAAAAGCGGTAAAGAAATAACATGGCAGGCAGCCAAGTGCAAATTATTGTACGAGCAAAAACAACACAATTAGAAAAAAAAACTCACTTTGATATTTTTGTGCTTGCCGTGTAAAATTAAACTAAAATTGTTATAGAATAGTGCAAATTATTTCCAGTTAGAGATTCAAATCAAAAAGTTTTACGTTACTGAGCTCGTGTTAGGCCTACTCATCTTGTAAAGTGGTCATAGTCATTTTGTACCATAAAACTTTGTGTATAAAACCCTCTTAAACCGAAGACATTTAGAATAGTCGTTTCACAATTTAAAAGAGATATATAAATATACCATCACGCCTGTATTCCCCGAAGGGTTAGGCAGAGGTGTACGGATGTACACCCACAGTTCGCCGGTATATTTAGGTCCCATGTAATAGGGAGCGAGCCTATTGCCATTAACCGGCACAAATCCAAACTCCGAGCTGCTACTGAGAATTTCATAGAAAAACCCAATAACACTTTTTGCTTGACCTGGGAATCGAACCCAGGACCTCTAGCGTAGCAGTCGCTCTCAGGACCACTAAGTTCGAAAGTTTATACTTTAAAAGCCAGGTATAAAGCTTAAAGGCTTTTATCACTGAACTGGAGCTGTGGGTGTACATTGGTACACCTCTGCCTAACCCTTCTGGGAATACAGGCGTGATGGTATGGCTTTTATCACTAGACAATTTTCCACGTAGCAAGCCATTAAACATTATTTCCCGCATCACCGATCGATATCCCGCTTTATCATTACAGTATTACGAGAGGTGACATGAATGACGTCACCATATTAATTGACTCAGTTACGGCTGAGCGTTCCTGAAATCTAGTTACATGCCCTTCGGCTACGCGGCTACGAAACGCTACGGTGCTACGAACGGCGTAGCTCCGAGCTACAGACCAAACCTCATTTGCGAAATGTTATAATGGTATAACAGTTTATGTTGTATTGAATTATGAGGATAATTATAATAGTAGTTAAATGGAGTAGAAGGGAGGGAGATGGGGGAAGGGGGGTGTGTTAAGGGTAGTACTTGTTAGTATATTGTAAGGCATGTCAGCTACATTAAATACACATACACGGTATGTGTACCTATGTATGTATTATTGTTATACAGTTAGGCAGAGGTGTATCAAAGTACACCCACAGTTCACCGGTATGTTTAGGTCCCATGTAAAAGGGGGGAGCCTGTCGCCATTCACCGGGCACAAATCCTAACTCAACAAATTTCATAGACCAATTCAATAACACTTTTGATCAAACTGGGAATCGAACCCAAGACCACTAGCGTGGCAGTCGCGCTTAGGATCACTAGGCTAACGAGGCCGTCACACAACATAAACCATAAAATATTTAAATATATTTAAGAAATAATGAAAGTTAGTTACAAGTTCCCCCTATAGTTAGTACCCAGTCTCAGGTACACTTAAATTAGCTGTTAGTTAAGGAACAACTTGCTAGTGTCAGTTCCTTGGTTGTCGTGCAACTACCACTTCAAAATTGCTTTATTTTATTTATGAGTTCATTTTAGTCTATAATAAAAGAGGTAAGGTTTGTGAGTTTGTGAGGTTGTAATCTCTGGATCTACTAAACCGATTTTGAAAATTCTTTTACCCATAGAAAGCCACATTATTTGTGAGTGTCAAAGAACATATAATATCACGCTCCGACACACAGGAGCGAAGTAGTAACCAGAGACGTAACGCAAGGCGACTAAAATAAGCCACGCGGATGAAATCGCAGGCAATTCGCTAGTTTAGTGTCGTGATGGTCCAGTGGTTAAGGCGCCCGCCGCTCATACACGAGGTTGTGGGTTCGCAATTGGGCACGGGCAAGTACTAAAGTGACTTTTTCTAATTCATATGTACTTACTAATTTTATCTTGGACATCACTGACATCGGTAAATGGTTACCGATGTCAGTGATGTCCAAGGAATAAAAGTAGTCAGAGGTCCTTGAGGCGGTTTAGAAACTCTGACATTAGGGTGTTTGGGGTCGTTAGACCTTACTGCCCACACGATAAAGAAGAAGCTAGTTTAGTATAAAGTTACAAAGGAGCTCTCGGTGGCTCGTGTAATCATTAAATTAGGTCTTCAGTAGTTGCTTGAAGTAGTAAAATGAAAGAAAAACAAAGATACCTTTGAATAAAAACGTCCTTTTGTCTCATAGTCGAACTTGTTAAATCAATGTTCAAGGTAACAAAGTTCGATTTACAAAAGTTTTATGTTTTAATGGCTAGCGGTCTTTAGCTTAATTTATTTTCTAATAATAAAGACAGTCAGTTGGTTTGAAGGGTATTTATATTATAGGCACGTGAGACATTTCATTTTTAACTTTGTCTTCGGGATGGCATCGCAAGGCCTTTGATATTGCAGATGTTTATAGGCAGCAGCGAACAGTTGCCGGGCCTGCGGGTTGTTCGAAAGAGATACCGCGCCCCGGGAACGCAAAGGGCACATGAAGGAACATAGATGGGTTTTAGTCAGTAAAAGTCTGACACTCCCTCCCGTCCCGCCCAGGGCGGGGGAAGTAATTTGATGATTTCCCATCTATAAAAAAAAGCAGTGAACACTTAAGGCCAAAGCACACCAAATGCGTGGCGTGATGCGTGGCGTGCACGCACCAGTTGTGATGTATGAAACTGTAAGAAAGGTGTCAGACCAGATGCGTGACGTGTGCACGCGCGTGACTCACGCACGCAGAGCCGCATCTTGTCACAAACCGAGTCCGTACGCGTGAGTAGCGGAACGGCAACGTCGCACACGCGCGTGCAGTGATGACGTTGTATTATATGGCGCTCCCTGTTAGATGCCACACCGGGCACGCACGCATACGCATCGGTCATTGCTGCACGTACGCACGCACGCAAAGTTGTATTTATTTACAAACAGAAAGCAGTTTACGAGTGTATTTTTTCGCAATGGAGACAATTTTAAAGGAAAAACTAATAGAAATCGTCCGCACATATGTCTCTAGAACACCAAACATAAAGAGTACAAAAATAAAAGTTACAAATTATTATTATGGGAGAGAATTGGGAATACGTTGGAAATAGTTCAAATTACTGTTTTTATTTATATAATATAGTACAAAAATAAGAAAATTTCAATTGTTAATGCATATATTAATTATATGCATGAATAATTATTGCATTATTGAATGATCATGCGTTAGTACGTCTGCGTGCAGCAGTTCTGCGTGACGTGATGCGTGCGTGCGTGACGTGTGCTGCACCGGTCTTGGCCGGTGTGACAGTGCTCGCACGCGCGTATGCACGTCACGTCACGCATCACGTCACGCCACGCATCCGGTGTGACCCGGCCTTTAACGTCAGGTGGGCTGTCGTCGACTTGTTTGCTATAATAAAAGTCTGTATTTATTTGTGTGTATTGTTTATTTGCTTTTTTATAGAGAAATAATGACATACATTCTTGATATTAGCTGAAGGTGAAGGAAGGATTATAAGTCTGAAATCGCCAATCCACCATAAGCAAGTCTGATGATGCGTATGATTTTTCATTTTTATTATTTATTTATTAATCACCAATAATATTTATTAACCAACCTATATTAAAAGTATGTACCTGAGCTATAAGTTTTCTGCATGAGAAGAGACATTTGCCCTGTAGTGGGACAGTAACAAGCTGGTATTATTGTTATAACTTATCAATTATTACATCTTTTAATTATCGTGTACGTCGTCGATGTACACAGCAAAAGTCGAGTAATATTTTATGCAAGGTCTTTAATATTCACGTAACATTGAATAATCCTTCAATATCCCTAATTTATTTCGAAACCCCGTTCAGTTCAGTTTTAATCCGTTTCTATTAACGGTCAAAGTTTCGGGAAATCGGGAATTCGGGGCCTCCGACTTTGTCGATGCGATCGAACGAAGTAAAATTAATAAATCTTCTAAAATTATTGTTATAACTTTACTTGAATATCAATACTTACTTAATAAAGCTGAAGGATTTTTTTGTTTGTTTATTTAAACACGATAATCTCTGAAACGTACAGTGAGACCGGATTTTTTTTTTCACACCATCACGCCTGTATTCCCCAAAGGGTTAGGCAGAGGTGTACCAATGTACAGCCAGTTCGCCAGTATGTTAAGTCCCATGTTATAGGTGACGAGCCTATTGCCATTATCCGGGCGCCAATCCTAACTCCGAGCTGCTGCTAAGAAATGCATAGAAAACCCCAAAAACACGGGACCACTAGGCTAGCGAGGCAGGTTTTTTTTTTTGGTATATAATAGCCAGATTCATCAAGAATAGTATAGGCTTTGTAACATGACGCTATGACACACGGGAGCGGAGCACTAACCAAAAACGTAATTTAATGCGACTGTCAATAAACCACTCAAACGAAGCCGCAGTCAGAAGCTAGTTATTAATATACATAGGTAATCTACTTACATTTCTGCGTAATATCCTTTACAAAAGATTATAATACCTATCTGTGGAACACCGCGGTGGTTTTAGCCGGTAAGAGTCCGGCATGCCCCTCCGTCAGTCCCCATGACGGAGGAAGTCCATGAGGATTTCAACCGCGTACAAAAAAAAAAAAAAAAAAAAGTTAAAAGTTATTTGAGCTCACCTTATCTTGATTGTGGAATAAACCGAATTTACTAGAACATAATTATAATTTGTTAGCTGAGGTTCTATTGTAGATAAAACTCTTTTTATCGGAGCTTTTTAGAAAATATTTAATTAAAAGCTAGTAGACTCGTGGTTTACTGGAAAAGTAATTTCAGGCTGATATTGTTGGAGTTTGGTTTGTTTGTTCAGATTTTTTTTTTTTAGTTTGTTACTATACGAGATTTGTACATTAATGTTTATTTGTTAGTAAAAGATTTGTTAATAAGAATACAGAAGCAGTCGCGCTTAGGATCACTAGGCCAACGAGGCAGTTCTTTTCTCTATAATAATAATATTATACCACTGGAGGGCAAAGGCTCTTAGTCAGAGAATGTACGAGTATTGATCACCACGCTTGCTCAAGACGGATTTAATTAAATAACGCATCACCATTTAATATCAGGTGAGTTGCAATCAAACGCAAGTCACGTACTAAGCATTTTTTTTTAAATATTCTTCTATTACAATATTTAAAAAAAAAGTTTTCTGCTAAGGACCTGGCCCTAGTACGTAACATAATAATATTAAGCTAATCATTGAGGCAATGGGTTGAAACAAATGTCATTAAAAGTAGTCGAAATAAAAAATACAAAACAAGTTTGACTTCATCGAAAGAATATCTAAACATATTCTTGACGTTCTTTATTCAAACTACTTATGTTTATGCTGATCGTTATTATGTTGCCATGGAAACTTATTATATGCTACTTAACTAAACTAAAAAGCAAGTAAAATGTGAACACAGCTTTTCTGACGCGTCGTAACTTGACATGGGGTGTTAAACCCGAGCACGTCTTATTAGCTAACGCATCCGGCATGCGGTCTTCAGGGTGGTTACCTCACTTGGCAGCACCTGTTCCAAGTATATTACCTCTCAATTAAGGGAAAACTACCTGTGTGTCTTTTACATTATGGTTTACTTATGAATTTCTGCTAGGAGACTGTACAAAGTCAAAGTAAAATTATTGATTTCAATAAGACCATTGGACAATAATTTTAAAAGTGATTTACAAAAAAAAAACAAACTGATAGAACACTATTTAAAGTCATTGTTAAATTAATGATTTAAAATTGAATCATTGGAAATCACTTTTGAACATCTTTAAAAAAACCAGAATTGAACCTAGTTGTCCCTTCCGAAAGGTAGTTGTAGAATGAATGTAGAATGAAGAATGGATAAGAAACTCCATACTTATCCTGTTAAGAAAAAAATTTTACCATTAAATATATTACAATAATATTTATTACCTATGTATGATTCATAGTTAGATGATACTTTGCGCTAAGATTTGAGAAAACCAATTTACTCCCGACAGTAAGGCTCAAAAATAGTCATAAATATAATATAAGGTATCACATAACGAAATATAATATTAATGGAAAACCACTAAACAATATTCCTTCAAAGCGTTTATTTATTTCATTTTAGAAGAGTTGTTGTAGTAACAGTTACGCTGTCTTCAGAAAACGAAAGACAATTCTTCGATTCCTTTGTAAAGAATTTACATATAATTCTTGAAAACAGCGATGAATTCATCTCGTTTGCACCACTATGTATATTTTATACTCTCATTATTTTCTCATGAATTTCCGCTCGAACAAGGGCGAAACCAATTTAAATGTCGGTTAAAATAAAAAATACACAATTTTGTCGAAACATTTCTCTGTAATAGACATAAAAGTGTCGTAAAAGTTTTATTTCTATTACAACAGGTCTTTTTCCATTACGTTAATACTACCTGACTAAACATTTAGACCGTTTTTATGTTTTTTTGGCGTTCAAAACGAATTTTTTTCAGGTGAAGTCGTAAAAATGAGACAGAACGAATCGTAAATTATTCCGGTGCGGTACTGGAGGGTGGAAGTGTTTCCATCTCACTTTATTATACAGAATCCAGTCCGCCAAGAGATACTCGCCAAGTTATTTCTATGATTTAGGAACACTGAGGGTCGTAGTTTTCAATAAACTTCAAAGCTTTAGTTGTGGAACGATACACATTTATTTGAAATATGTTTTATGCTTAAAGTTTTGCTGACTGTAGCAATAAGGAATTACATGTTCGGATACATTTGTTTTGAAACGATGACGAATGGGAATTTTTGTATGAGTAAAATTCTAGTGACGAATCGAAACAGCAGCAATTTAGGAATGACTCACGTAAACCGTATGTTTGCATGAAGTATTAAAATTGATGTGTTGATCTTAGGTAGTTGATAATATTTCATTCCGCTGTTCGAAAATATTGAGCCTTTAAAAATTCATGTTATTCAGCTTTCCTGACAATTAAAAGGCACATTTTAATTGTCGGGAAACGTAATTTAAAAAAGAAACGAATCTTGTTGAATATAATTAATATTGTAACCTTTTTTTATTTAAATGTTTGTAACAGTTAAAAAGGACGTAAAAAAACTGACAGCAGACAAAAACTAATTAGCCATTAAAGACAACATAATAAACAAAAACAATAACATTTTAATCGTTTAAAAAAACTTAACACTAAAAAGTGTTAAGTACCAATACATTGGAGGAGCTATTAACGTTTTTAAGACTGTCAAGCGAATCTAGAGCCCGGGTCAGGTGCGCGAGACGGCGCAATTTATAGCCCCAGACACTTTAAACTGACTAAACGACCTCCTCACTTTTACTCCGTTACCTTAAGGAAATATTTGTCACTCTCACTCCAAGACTAAGATCCCAGTGTTGCCAGATCTACATCATGTCATACGTGGGTTTTACCTTGACCAGAGGATTAATAACATTGCTATCTAAAACTCATCATTGGAAATATGGCCACTCTTTTGGACATATTTCCAGTGGACGGTGATGCAGAGGATTTTTTTGATGCTATATAGTTTTAGTTTCTTTTGTTTATTATTAAGTATTCTTTATGTTTTCTTATTTTAAGGTTGTATTTATTAACTTATTGTATTAATTTAAATTTCAGCTAGACGCTTTAAAGGTCTTAAGTTGTCTAGCAATAGCGAATTAGTTAAACAATGACAATTACCGATATATAGGTTATTGCATTGGTAAAGGGTTAATATGAAGTAGGTCTGTCGACTTTGGGATCTTGGATCATTCACCTTTAATATGTTTCACGAAACCCGGTAATATTTGTAAGTTTGTGAAGATATTTAGATTTATACATATATGGTTCTGGTTTATTACCCAGTCATGTCTAGATTTGGTAACTGAGCTAATTTTTTCAACAAACAAGCCAATCAATATTACAAGCTAACATGATATGCATACGTTTCATATTTGCTGTTTAATTATGGTATCAAATGAATAATGTATCACGTAGAACGGTGAATGTGTGCTGAAAACGTCGTTTATTATTGGTTGGTCGCCGTGTTGGACTACAGCCTGCTTGGTGTGCCTGTTAGGCTGTCAACATATGTATGTACTATGTATTATAAAGATCCTTTGTATCGTTCATATATCGTTTTCCTTACCATTCTTATTCTTTGGATTTGAAGCTATCCGGTATGGCCTTTACGTAAAAATATTAAAAAAAATCTTTGAAAATTTAATTACTTTCCAAATTGGTTATACGAAAATATTTACAATTAGTTTTTAGGAAAAGAGATAATTGTATGAACGAATAACAGTGGGTAAAACAATACATTTGGTAATTGCTTTATTATAAATGACTAGACTCAATTAAACTAATTATTTCGTATAGGCTCTTTTAAGTAAGGCGTAAGACTATGTATTTCAGAGAAAAAAAAACAACGTTACGTTATTAATAACGTGTTTTGGCAATATCCCCGTCTCTGTCGCACAACTGTCAAACTACAATTGCAAAATGGCGTCTGCAAAATATCTAAACCAAAGTACGCCTGAGTAACATTTTTTTATGATGCTCTTATATTTTTTTGGTTCTGTTAGCAGATAATATGAAAAACATTATTGTATCTAAACAGTTAAAGCGTTGGAAACAATTTCCCAACATGGTTTTTAATGGAAAATCATTTTTCTGACCAGACTGTATTATTATATTTACACCTGCCGCTACAAGTCACGCATAGCAATAACTTATCGACTTTGAAAGACCTTCACAACTTGTAATAAGGCACGAGGCAATGTCCTGTGTTTACATACAAATGATAGGTCTTATTAGGTACTTTCAATATCAGCCTATCATTTTCTTTTATATTGATGACCAGTATACTATAGGTATTTACTTGTTCCACCATGTAGTTAAAACATATAGTACTCATATGAATGAACTGTATCTATGTATTGAGAATTATGTCTACTAAAAACTTGGGTGATTTAGTAAAATTTACCAACAAATTAGGTCACAAATATGTACTGGCTACCAAGAAACTAAATAGCGTCAGTAAGTTCTCTGGTAAGCCATTTTTTGAAACATTTCTTTACAGAGCTTTAATTAAAAGGTTGCCTGACCTAATTACAAAATCTTTAAATCACCTTTTAAGATACCAAAGGAAAAATAGTAACATGTTCTTATTTTAAATTTTGCAGCTATACCGATAAATATTCTCTATTGCAAAATATTCAATAAATTCTTGCATGAATGAGCAGTGGAGAAAATTGTCAAGCAACGATCGTTATTCCGAAGCTTACTTAGAAGGAAAAATGCTAATAACAAGCTTATTGCATATTTCAGAGTTTATTTGCGAGTTTGTGTTGGGTTCCGTAGAATTTTCCTTTAACATTTTTAATGACAGAATATTTACTGGAGGTTTATGAAGGAATATTCTTATACTAAAATATACCTTTATAACTTTTGAATGCCTGTTTCTTTACCTAGTAATAGACACTTCAAAGTCAAATCATTTATTTCATTAAAAGGCACTTTTGAACGTCATTACATAAAAAAATCATTAATATCATTAATAGTACTTCACGAGCCAGTCAATTCTGTAAAATGTGAGGTGAGTTTGAGGTGAGCTGTCATTCCTTTTTTGATGCTAGTGATTGATAGCTGACATTTATTATTTTACATTGACATCACGTAAATTCACCAACGACGTAGATTTTTACAGAATAACACTAGTGATGCTCAGGACCTCAAGCTCTCATCAAGACAGTTGAATCGTTTTTTCAAGACTCGTCGAGCTCCAATGAACCTTGGCGCTTTCTTGGCAGTCTCCACTGTTGATTCTGGCTTTCAGGAGTAGCTGTGGTTGGGAATAGTGTGGCGAGCTAATCTCAAAACAAAAAAGATCTCCCACCAAATTTTTCTGTGATAGACTTTTATAGAATAGGACATACATATATACACAAATTCTCTTTTGTTTTCCTATGAGGGTATTTAGAAACCACACAACGTCAGCCGCTGCGATCCCTACATACTCCTTTCGACTCGTGCACGTTTATACATTTGGTCTTATAAGTACGCCGTTTAATACTACTGCGCATCCGACCTTTCTGAAGAACCTTACAAATAAGGTCTGCATTGTCACTAAAATCTGCCATATGAATTCCTTTTGTTAGTCGCCTTTCACTCATCCTCTCAAAATATTTTATTTTAATTATTTTATTCTTTAAATTTTAGGGACTTTTATTACGCATAGCATCTGTCTGTCCCATCGCAACCTAATACAAGATACACATCAAACTAATGAAATTAATATATCAGGGCCATAAAGTGCTGCGGGTTGTTCGAAAGAGATACCGCGCCCCCGGAACGCAAAGGGCACATGAAGGAACATAGACGGGTTTTAGTCAGTAAAAGTCTGACACTCTCTCCCGCCCCGCCCAGGGCGGGGGAAGTTATTTGACGAAAAAAAGGGCCATGTAGTCGAACAACTTTCTTGAATCTTCAGAGCTCGGGTTTGAAAGCATTTGGTGGAATTTACCTATATCGTTCTTGTTCAACTTCAAAGCCATGAACAACTTACTCCTATCAGCCAAAGCGAACACATTCCATCAACAAGTTATGCATTCCTCTCAACATGTTCCAATAGAATAAGACTGCTAAAATATTTAAAAATGGAACATAATATATCCAAAGAGATCTACCAAAAATATTTAATTAAAACTTATTGGAACGTACAGATAAATGCTCTAAAGCTGTCCTCTCAGCTGGTATATCCTGAAACTTATTCAGGCTCAAAGTCGACATAGCTAAAACCTACTGAAGTATAAGATGAAGTCGGACGGATAGAAAGTTTGTTTAACGAGCTTCAGGTATAACTAGCAACTGTCACTGTTTGACGTAGATATAATAAAGTACGAGTATAATACTGTGTCAGCATTGGTACAAGTAGTCGGCTCATTAATGTTTACGTTATATGTGACAGACATTCTATTTAATTATTACTTGACATACAATTTTCTACAATTAATATTAGGTACTTGGGTTCTTTTCTGTTTAAATTTACTTACTCAAATCGTATATCTATTAGTTTAAGGGTTGCAAAACAGAATGCGTACTTAAAATACATTGCTTAGGTAACATATAGTATTAAAGTATAGATCAAGACCTTATTCTTGTGTACAAAACACTTTTCATAAAAGAAAGCACTTTTTTTTAAGAAAAGTTGATGAAAAAGTTAAGTTATGTAGGCTTATATCTAAACTAAACAAAATACATAGGTGTAATTGCCTGTACTGCCCCCCACTTCTGGTCAAAAACCTTCCTCTCTCCCTCAATCAAAGGTTTCTACATTTCATTTACGTAATTCGAAATAATTGGTTGAATTATCTTTTTAAATTCAAGCAGCCCGCGATGACTAATAAGAAAACATGAAAACTCATTACTATTTTGTGGCAGAAGCTCGTTATTATAGAGGCAACACACTCTAAGTTCTTAACATAGTTAGATAACTATGGGCCTTACTTATAAAAATAACGCTCATTCATACTTAGCTACCTCTTATGTGACTGACTGAACGATGAAACACTATTTTAATCTGCCAACACTTAGACGGTCAGCATAGAGCATGACCAAATTATTCGACTAAAGAACGAAATCGAACGAACAATTGAGCATAATTGTCAAACTTTACAATAGAATCCATAGACAAAAAAAGTCATCGTCACAGCTGATTGTAGCCCGCCATCTTACTTCCGAACTATACCTAAACAACGGGTCGCCGCTGTTTAAATTTTCTGTCACTTAGGCAACATCTCAACGCTGGTTAACGTTTATAGGTAAGATTTTTCGCCTGAGACACCGTTGAAAGTGGTTTCTATGTGAAAAATAATTGATTTTTAGTCAAGAATTTGAGAGTTAATCAATTGATAAGTAGCTAAGTATTATTTAGCGTTATTTTTATAAGTAAAGCTGCATGTAATTAATTGTAGTAAGATTGTAGAATTATTAATATGAACATTCAAAGAATTGAATGAATTGTTTAAAAAATTGTCTGGTACCGCCCAACAAATGACATGAATATTTCAATTTATTAAACTACTAATCTGTCCTTTGAGCTACAGGAAATAGTGGTTGCTTTTGCCTGTTATTTGTGACTGCTATATGTCAACACACGCAACATCGACAGCATTACTCTGACTTGGATTCAATGGATTGAAAAGGACATAACTAAATAACGTTGGTATGTGTTGCATTTCAGAGAACATTAAAGATCACGGTCAGCTTTGGACACAACATAGGAACTTATAGAAGGTTTATGTAATCGCGAGTTCAGCCGCTTGGAAGTCAAGTACTTATACCAGAAAATATAATATAGAACACAGGCCAAAAAATTATGCTTACAGAAAAAAACGACCAAACTTCAGATAGCTCCACATATACAAGGTGTTGATTTGTATCCTCGTCAAATTTTAGGAGCTTGTCATAAAAAAATATAATTACGATACCTGGCCAATATCTAATAAATTCTTGTTTTTTTAGTTGCAACTATCAAATAACAGTATTGCAGAATATTCCTCTTGCAAAATTCAGAATCGCCCAGATGCGTATGCGGTAGGCAGAGTTGTCGCGCGGCTATATCAATGTGTACATAGTGCCTAAACCCTCTGGCGAGATGACTAGCTCGAATTTGAAAATAACGTCAAAAAAAAAAACAAAACTTATTTATTTTATTAAGAATCACGAGCATAGTTAACTCCTTGAATTTGACGAGGATGCCCCGAAGTGTTAGGCAGAGGCTAATGTATACCCACAGTCCGCTGAAATGTTTAGGTTCCATGTAATAGGGGGCTTTTAACAATATAAGTATAATTGAAGTATACATTATAAAATCGAAAAGTAAACCCTACTACGTTCTTTTCTAATTAATTTCGTTGCGGCATCCAAGACAATTGAATCGTTTCTCCGGGACTTGTCGAGCTCCATTGTCTCGGCGCTTTTCTGACGGTTGTTGACTGTTGATTCTGGATTTCAGGAGTTGCAGCAGCTAGAAATACTGTGGCGACCTTGTCCTATATAAGAAAATCCTTGGAAGATTAGGCAGAGGATTTCTATACACGCTTCACATGAGTACCTAGTTATGCGAAGTGTGTATAGAAATTATGAATGAGTTCGTTCATCATGATGGTCAAAGGTAACTGAAAGATTTTCTTGTTAATATGACATACCATCACGCCTGTTTTCCCCGAAGGGTTAGGCAGAGGCGTTCCAATGTACACCCACAGTTCGCCAGTATTGTTTAGGTCCCATGTAGGGCGAGCCTATTGCCATTAACCGGGCACAAATCCTAACTCCGAGCTGCTACTGAGAATTTTTATAGAAAAGCCCAATAACACTGCTCGACCTGGGAATCGAACCCAAGACAGCCAGTCGCGCTAAGACCACTAAACTAACGAGGCAGTCTTAAATATGATGAAAGGAAATTAAAAAAATGAAAAAAAAAAACGATAGCGCATGTACTATAGTTTATTTAAACATTATTTGTTTTTAAAATGGAATCCATTTTACTTATCACATGCCACCGAGCGTGCACCGAATGATAAACAAATAACGAATACTTCTCTGTAATTTAGTTTAATTATTATTTGTTGTTGACAAGCCCGCGTACCCTTGTTGTTTAATAATATGAAAGCAATGACAATATTATTATTTTTATCGTAAAAAGGAGGTTATTAATCAGCGGAATTGAACAGCAACCTACTACTTATTTCTTTATGACCCCATTTTTATAGGAACATGACAGATATAATCTATAGTGTATTATGAATGGCATTATTTAAAGTACTAGCTTTTATATACGACTGCGACCGCGTATTTTTTTACGGAACCCTGTTAAGTTTTTAAAATAAAATTTTCTCAGAGGTATCGCCGCTTCCTATGGAAGAAAGTTTTGAATCGGACCAGTAGTTTTGGAGATAAGCGTGTTCAAATGGAAACAAATACTCTTTAACTTTATAAGGTTAAGTACAGAAAACTAAATGAATGAACGCTTTATAAAAAATATTTGCATGAAAGCGTGAACTGACAATAACCATAAATGCTTGCTTTATGAAGTCCTTAGATAAACTCTCTTTAGCTTTTGATTCGACAAAGTTATTTATTTGCATTCAATGTCTCAAGATATAAAAATATGCAAAAAAAAGATTAATAAAATCACAATCGACACAATCTTAAATAGGCAAAAAAGAAGTTTAACGTCCTAGTTCCTCCGTCTATATAGATGGGACGTATTAAATTAATAGTAATATTAGTAAAGTAACAAGGGGCCAATTTTACTAACTTGAAACGATCGCAATCTAATCAATCTGTCAAAAATGCCTCTAATTTACCTAATTTTTTTATTGTTGCTAAGATATGATTGCGATTACATTTTGAACGGTTTTAAGAACAATTCTACTTTAATAAAATTGTTCTTAAAAGTCGGTAAAAAGAAAAGGAAAGCATAGTCAACAAAATCTAGGCTCGTGTCCAATTTACACAACTTATCGCTACCTGCTGTAGCGTGTAAAAGGCGGAACAGCCTATTATTATCCTTGCTGGCCTCGGCAGAAGGCCAAAGGGTCTGCAAAGAACCCGTGTATTTTCACAACATTATAAATAAAAAGAATTCTCCTAGCAACCCTTTAGATGTTGATACACTATTAAATTGAAATTCTTGGAACACGTTCCCCGCTTTCAGTATTGATAAATCGAGACGGGGCTGCGTAGCTATCTTTTCAACTAGAAAATATCCTTTTTTTAACAGTTTTATTTCAACAAACTCTAGTCTTAACATTATTAAATGTAATATTAAGGAGAATAGCCCAGTTTTCATTTTAATAATAGTGTGACGACTCTAATTAAAAAGTGAACCGCAGGCTAATTCCATTTTTAAAATGTGATTACATAAGCTGGTACGGCGAGGGTAGACAATTGGGTAATTTGCATATGAAAACTATTTGCAACGTAGTGCTAACATACGGAAAATGAAACGTAAAAATATGAGTAAAGAAATTTAAAAAATCCTATCCGACTTTCTAGGTAAACGTACCATGATATTTATGTGAATTGTAACTTTTATGAGCGTCAAGGAGTCAGATTTCTTTCGTTCCATATAAAAGATAGGCGTATGAAAGCATACAAGCCACTCCTAAATCTGAGTTGATAGAGATTTATAATAATATTACAGTAGTTTCAGTTTTGTCACAAAAGAAAAACAAATAAAAAAATATTGAGTCAGGCAAAGAAAGAAAAACGGTTGGTTGCTCCTTCAAATCAAGCTATTTCGAAGTCGAATGCACAACAAAAGGCTATGATTGTGGTTCCTTCAAAAATGTCATCGCATAAATGAGTTCGAAGATTAAGCGAGATATTTCTTAACAGAATACGCTGTTAATTGCATAAAGTGGGCCATTTGGAAGCTAATTTGAATGTCAACTCAGTTTCCAGAATTAATTGCGTTTTGTCGGAGCGCAGCACTTGAGTGGTGAGGTAGTGCCAACCTCTAATAGACCTTAGTGCTTTTAAGGAAGCGTATGCAATACAATATGCATATAATGTATTGTTATGTTATGTTATGTAATGTAATGTTATGTTATGTTATGTTATTTTATCTAGTCTAAATCATTGTTTCAAGTAAGTATTTATACATACATACCATTACGCCTGTATTCCCCGAAGGGTTAGGCAGAGGTACACCTCTGCCTAACCCTCTCTCCTCTCACCTCTGCCTAACATTAATTGGTACACCAATTACATGGACCCTAGGGCCTAGGGTAACTAAATAAAACGTGCAAGCATTTTTCGCCGGTTATTAAAAAAACCAGCCCCCCTAGCCAAGTCACAAACGATAAACGCAATCGCTGAGTAGGCTTTAATAGATCTTTAACTTTATGTGCTTGGTTTTAAGTTGAAGATCTAATGAAGATTGCATAGCGTTTTCGTTCATTCCAGTCGCTAACGCTTAGAAATCTTTAATAGATTTTCAACTTAAGGCTCTTGGGTATTAAGTTGAAAATCTATTGGTACCTACCAAGCGTTTACGATTATCGTTTGTGACTTGGCTAGGGGGGCAGTTGTTCTTTACATTTGAATCGAATTTGGAAATTAAAATTACAATTTGATTAACCTGTTTTCACATCTAATCAAGTAATTAATTGTTAGTCCGACGTATGGTTATGGAGCAGGCCTGTTCAAATGTTAATAAAACAACATTAATACACATATTATTATCTTTATTACATATTTACCAATGCGGATAGAATATGATTTTTCAATGGTTAAATGTTTTTAGTATCTACAAAGTGTTCAACTTTTCATGTCAGCGCTGTTACACAAATAAGCGCAAAACGATCCAAAGAGATTCCTGGAAACAGCTATTGCTTGAGATTTTTCGTCGTATTCGAAGTCAAAGTAGTAAAACTGTAATTGTCTAGGTATCTAGGTTCTTTCACAAAGGTATAGAATGACTGAGTTGTGTATCTCTCTATCGATTACATTTTCCAACTTCCAAGGATGGAGACAGAAATGATTGTTTCGCCGCCGGCAAAGTTATGGGAACATTAACTATATCTCCGACGTTTATTTAAGTTAAACGGTCGAAGTGGGAGCTCACCTATCCAAGTAATTGAAAAAGTTATCACGTAAAACTTGAGGAAATTGGTGCCGATGTCACTTACGAGTTTGTTCAGCTTCGTTGTTTAGAAATATGCGTCGACCTGCGACCTTCATTTTACTGGCTTTGAAATGAAGTTTAACTTTTTCGCTTCGCGTAACAAGGTGAGAAGCCTGTACATTTCAATTTACACTATACATCAATATACTATACATATGACGAAGTAAGAAATGAAAATGCATTATAACATCGATAAAAACTTTTATTGATTAAAGGCGACAGAATGTCGTCTTCGTCTATTAAGCGTACGTTTCTCCCGACGTCTTCATTTAATGTTTGCTATATGATAAAGTTTTAATTGTTTTAATGGTAACACTGGATTACAATACACAGATTGTGGAACGAGACGGGTAGGGGCGGGCGCGCGGTGGGAGACCGCCGGTCGGCGTGGAAAGCGCGCGCCCGGTCATTACGAATATAATTCTCTATCTAACAATAAGTCAATATTTTGATCGCTAATATCAAAAAATTTACAATGAAAATAGAATTTACTCTAAAAATAATTTTACGCGAATCAGACGTCGGTCGTGAGTCGACTCAGGACGACCGGCGCCGGCGCGTAATCTATCACATAGAAAGATTCATAAAGTACAATCAGGCACGCCGCGGCCGCGACCACCGCGGGCCGCTGCGTCATACCTCTCACTCTCCATTTTAGAAACGAATCTTTACTCGACAACTAAAGGTATGTTATAATTTACAAGAGTTTAAATACACGCGTGGTGTCTACGTGAAGAGTTTGTTTATTGACGCGCAGATAGAAGCATCGCAATCCACTATTTCTTCCTCCTCTGGCCTGTTGGGGTACCAGCGCTCCTCCTCTGCGCGTCCAGTCTGCCGGGCCGTGGCTGGAATGTCTCGTGTCTTCAGTCGTACCTCGGTTTTGGGTGCTGTTTCTTTTACGATTACCGCCGTAGCTGATGTCGATGCACCCGGGTCTACAACAGAGCTCTTCCTAAGGAACACTTCGATCGCACTGCCAAGTGCACTTGCATCCACAACGGAACCCGAAGGTTTATCCCAGACCACAGCAGCCACGTCACCGGGAGCTGGTTTTGAATCTGGGGCAAAAGTCACTTTGGTCTTCTTGGGTTCATTTTCTTGTTTCTTCGTGGCTAAGGTCTGATGCCGCCGAGTGAACCAAGTAGTGCCCGAGTCCAAGGGCTTGTCTCGCAGCGAGGATGCATCGAAACTGCTGGATCTCATGTCAGCCAGTCGCCGGGACCGCTCTGGCTTGCCGCAGCGATCGATCTCTGTGGCTGACGAAGTGAGCGCATTGAGCATTAAATGAAGGTCTGTATCGGTACAGACCACACCGACCCCGGTGGCGTTGGCGCCGCTGCGTGGTGGGATGGGCGGCGGCGGTGGCATCTCGGAAGCTCGGCGACGAGCTGGTATCGGCGGCAGGGGCGAGCCCACGAAATCTGAGTGTCTGCGACCACGGTTTGTATACCGTACTGAGCCGCCCACGGGCGAGCGTTCGTCCAACGGTTGTACTTCGCATACTCGTTCATTTGAAGTGTTCCACAGACGCATGCGTACTTTGCGAGCTTGTACGATGTCATCCATTATATCTAGCTGGAGATTGTGAGTGCTGCCAAGAGTGTCGGTGGCTGGTGGGCCTGCAATGGAAACGAGAGCTGAACGCAGGACATGTTGACTGTTCATGGAAGATACACATGCGATTATCAGTTTCTGAATGGTTAGATATGCTCACATTTCTTGGAGCCGGAGTCTCTGCGCTGACGGGCGAGTGCTGGAAACGCTGCGATGGACTCGCGGCGTCCCCGACCGAACAGTGCCTGAGGCACTCGAGATATTGTTACTACGGAATGTCTGAAAAGAAACGTTGAGTCAGCAATTGCAATTTTAATAATTTAGGGAATGATAATGTTGGAGAATTTGTTCTGGAATGTGAATCACAAAATTATAAAATGTTTTGGTTGTTGTATAATCAAGTTGGTATTTGAAGATGATACTCATACTCAATATACATATGCGAAGCTAAATATGGAGGGTGTAAATATTGCAACTTTTATCTTTGCGAAATAGTTCCCTATGATATATTATGTATCATTAGGCATGTTTAAAGAGAATCTTACCTTCTGCCGCCTGGCTGTGGCTGCGTAGATGTCAGTGTCGCCAAGAATGCAGCTTCGCGTGCCTCGCGGGCCGCACTCTCGCCTCGCTCCGAAAGCCGCCGTACCTATGACAACATTGTCATAATTGTTTAATACTTTAGAGAAATAGGAATGTATTTGTACCTAAAACTAAAACTCAAAGGTCCGCTTGCACCAGCCAGGGTTATTTAATTGACCCGAGTTAGTTGTCACCCTGGACCCGTTTGTTTGATACATTTGTCATTTACCCACGTGTCAGTAACCTCAGAGTTTTTGGGCAAGTAGGCCTAAGGCGCAGAACGAGTGTCGAGATAGCACTATCTACCAGGTAAATTAGAAAGTCTTGTAGAATTTGGGAGTATGTTGGGATTATTGTGATATGTTCTGTTAATTTACATTAAATATTCTTCATTTGAACAATCTATAGTGCAAAACCAATCACTACACTGCAATATATCGACTGTACCATCACATACTTCGCATTATGCATACGTGGTTTGATTGAAACTGATTGAAACTCCGCAGAGCTCGCTGTGATTAATTTCTGAACGGATTGATTATTAGTAAGGTATGCATGGTAGTAACCGCATACACGCCGAAACCAAAATATCGGTAAATAAATAACAGATATCACCAACAAAGGTAGAATTTATTTTAAACAGAGTGGAATTGATTTCACCCCGTTTATTTTTAATTTGTAATTAATAAAATGAAAACTTTTGCCATGTTAATCTAAAAATTATCTGTTCCATAAAAAACCGTGTAAGTGTTGCACTTTTGCATGGAACAAAAATTGATTTCAATATAATCAACAAAAAATTTTGTTTGCTTGGGGATCGTATAGTACCAATATGCCATTTTCAATTCATATGTACTTTCTCAGTTTATCTTGGACATTACTGACATCAAGTTCTTAACTGTTGCATTAGGGTAAATCCTGTAACGAATAAGTTGTTATAAGTAAATTAAATAAGAAATATTATGTATGTTTTTTTTTACTAGAATTGGCCCTCTGCGCTGTTATTTTTATTTTTCTAGACACACAGTCACCAATACCACCGGTTACGTAAAACCATGACTCAGGTATACCTTACTATTCAATTACTAACTTTATTGAAAGTACATAAAGGCAAGTTTCCATTAATAGAATTGAAGAGGCAGCCAGTGAATGGTAATATCGAGCAATAACTGTGGTATTACTCGAACTACTGTAATCAGATAAGCTCTGATAAGCCGCAGATGATAGGATACGAATGGATTGCTAATTTTCTCTGTACTGATATCTGTATTTTTTATGACCTTAATGCCTATTTCATTAGTGCTTTTTTATCAAGCTTAGGGTTTTGTAAGCTCGTCTCCATATTAGTATTATAACCATATTTTATATTGACTGGACTGCCTCGTTAGCCTAGTGGGCCTAAGCACGACTGCTACGCTAGAGGTCTTGGGTTCGATTACCAGGTCGAGCAAAAAGTGTTATTGGGCTTTTTTATGAAATTCTCAGTGGCAGCTCGGAGTTAGGATTTGTGCCCGGTTAATGACAATAGGCTCGCACCCTATTAGGTACATGGGACCTAAACATACCGGCAAACTATGGGTGTATATTGGTACACCTCTCCCTAACCCTTAGGGAAAACCAGGCGTAATGGTATGTTATTTTATATTCATCGAGTATTTTTGGCACTTTAAATTTTAAACCTTCTCGTTCTGTATGGGTCTCGAGATTTTCTACATTTTCCTCAAGTTTTTTTATCCAAAGGTCTTACCACAGTTTTTTAAGTTTTCAAAGGTATTAAATGGTACTGACCTGACTCGCAGTGGGTCCAGTAGTACAAGATGGCGTCGGCAGCGAGTGCTTGCGAGTGTCGCGCCACGGAGACAGGTGGTAGGGGTCCGGGGGCGACTCCTGGTCAATGGACAGACCACGCGCCGGGGCGGAGGAGTGAGGGGACGAGTCTGTGTCCTCCGTGCCGCTCTCCTCCACCACGATCAGCGGCTCGCCCCCGCCCAGCGAAGGCATCGCCATCGAACCGCGCCGCATCATTGCTGGGTAACAAGAGAAGATTATTTAAGATTTTTATTATTATGACAAACCTTAAACACCCTATTTTTGAATTATTAGACCTGAGGCGTACTGCACTTCAAAGAAACATACGGAAATATCATATTAAAGGGAAGTGTTCCTTTGGTTGACTGGTAGGTAGAGAATGCGTAAGGCATTAAGACCGCCTCTGTACCCTTTCTTGCATAAAGTTTAAATAAATAAATAAGTGTTGTCTATTCATTGGTATTTATTGTTCATCATCATATCAGCCGCAGGATATCCACTGTTGGACATAAGCCTCCCCCATAGATTTTCAAAAAGACCGGTTGGAAGCGGCCTGCATCCAACGCCTTCCTGCGGTCTAATGTTAAATATACAATGTATAGCCTTGCCTTAGCCAAATGACCAACAAGAGACTATTAGTCTTGTCGAGTTTTGTCCATCTTTGAATTTTCAATTGTATATTACCTAAACGAGATTTTCATCTCTCATATTTATCTGACTTAGATTCTAATAAAAAAAAATCTCTTACTGATTATTTCCAAAATCGTATTACAAATAAAGAAAGACACTTTGACCGCGTAAACCACATCAAATAGGGACCCTATTAGATGTGGTTTACGTGGTCAAAGTGTCCGGTAACATCAAAGCTGATTGGATGAGATAATAAGTAAACAAGCATCGAAAGTGTTGCATGTTTATGGCAAAAGACTCGCGAACTATCAAATACGACTAAATTATTTTGCGATGAAGTGAGTACACCCCCTACGTCTGCTTATACCTCTGGGGAAAACAGGTGTGATGGAATGTGTAATCTACTTTACGGTACATTGAAAAGATGCCATCGATCAGATAAAAGTTGGAGCGCGCTTTCCGCTCCAACGAACATTAAGCATTCCTAAATGATTGGTTGCTTTATAACATTGCATAGTGATGATAAGCATAGTGATACTTTATATAATTATAACACCTCTCCTGTTATGTAGATGTGTCCACATAACAATCTTTTTCTTTTTCTTTAAAAAAATACGTTGCCCCACACTAAGAATTTCTCCTGTATCCTGGGTTAACAAACATATAAACTCACATACACAAACAGCCAGACCCGGAACAACTATATATAGGTCATACAAATATTTGTTCCGTGCGGGAATCGAACCCACGACACGCAGCGCAGCAGTCGGTCGCGGCCACTGCGCCAACCGTGTCGTCAATCGTTCAATATTCAACAAAATACACGTAAAACATTCAGACTCCTAATTTAATCTCATTATTAAAACGAGGACGTAACTTTATCAAGTTCTAATTACTTTTGTTCATGTCTTGATAAAAGATAACCGGCACATTACATAGGTTTAATTAAATATTAATTAAAGTTCAACGGTTTATTTGTCTTTATATTTTATATAAATTAAGCGTTCGGGAGGTTTTAAGCTAATTTCGTTAAGCGGCCGAGCTTCATTTCTATTAAACCTGGTAATTGCTGTCAGAAAGTTAAATTATTTCAGTGATTTGTAATTTTATTCAATTTTAAGTCCACCGCCGCCGCCCGCTGGTATTTTCTGGATCTTTGTTACAGACTTTTAATGAGTTTACTTGACGATTTCATGTTTTGAATTAATGAACTTGAATTTGACTTGAATGTATAAATATTTCACTTATTAAAAGCCTGACAAATGGAAGAGGTAAACTGCGGTGCTATTCTTAAAAAAAATCCATTGGTGAATTTAGGTGAAGTGACATTTAAGTGAGTTGTGAATCCTTAGTTTTAAGTGGGATGACAGCTCACCTTAAGCTCACTTACTCACCTAAATTCACCACGGTATTTTTTTACAGAATAACACTGTTCTTGGGCCATTACACTGATGAAGTCATGTGACGTGTTATTGTTTACATTTTGAAGGTTATTGACCCGTCAGAACTATCATGACCAATTAAAATAATATACAATCACCATATTATGTAAGTGGATGTTTATCATAGCTCATATTTTAAACACAGGACGCATAACGAGCGGCGCAGACTTAAAAGTAAGGTGTTAATAGACAGAACCGGTATGTGAAGCACTCATTATCGATTACCAATCATTCTACACTGATAGCAAGCGATGATTGATAGTAATTGGTAAGGCAAGGTCTGTATTAATAACTACTGTATCATTTGAGAATTTCATAAGATTTTATTTTGCTTAGAGGCTGACGTTGACAGTATTTATTGGCAAAAAATTCCACTATTTCCCACCGGTGGTGTTTCGCGAAAAATGAGGATAGAAGTGAAAATTATTAATTTATTTTTTCTCTTATTTTACTCATATTTTTTGGGATTATGTAAAGATTTTTTTTTACCGATGGGAAATTATCCAATGACTTCTCCCTCCCTTAGTGTCAGACTTTTACTGACTAAAACCCATACATGTTCTTTCTTGTGCCCTTTGCGTCCCGGGGGCGCGGTATCTCTTTCGTTCAACCCGTAGAATTTTATATGTAAAGGGTATGATAACGGTTTTTGATCGTAACACATGATTGGAATTCCACGTAAAACAAGTTTAGGTAGTTACAACTACTAATTGGTCAGGCTATTGTGTATTTTCCATTATACCGATACAAAACATTATTATCATTAAACATTATTGACTTTTATAGTTAACTAGTTTCTGCCTGCGATTTCGCGTGCGTTAAAGTTAATATATTATCTAACGGGAACCATACATATTCCAGGATCAAAACTATACTATGTGTTAGTCCAGACTACAATCTGTCTCAGTGCCAAATTTTATCGAGATCCGTTCAGTCGTCCTAGCATGATCTATACTAATATAATAAAGAGGAAAATCTCTTTGTTTGTAACGAATAGGCTCCAAAACTACTGGACCGATTTTAACAATTTTTCACCATTAGAAAGCTACATTATTCTTGAGTAACATAGGCTATATAACATCACGCTACGACACACGGGAGCGGAGCATTAACCAAAGACGTAACTTAACTCGGGTGAAATAAGCCACGTGGAAGTCAGGGATAGTTCACTAGTTAAGTACGTTCGTTAGTTCGTGTCGGATTGCCGTCCCATCGGGCTATGAGAGTTAGGGAAGAGGGAGTGCACCTGTGTTTGCGCACACACTTGTGCACTATAATATCTCCTGTGTACGAGGCTAGTCTACATTAAGATTAGCCGCCGTGGCCGGAATCGGTTTGGAGAATTACATTACAGTTAAGTAATAAGTAAACATCCGTCCATCTCAACTTTCGCATTGATAAAATACATAGTAGTAAGATTGTAGGTTATCGCCCTATGTAGTGTGACTTGTAAACCACACTTTACATCAAATATTCATGAATAAATAAAGTGTCCCAAGTTTCAATTTCATAGTCGTTACATATTTACTAGGGAGTAATTAAATAATAACATAATTAATTTTGATTACTATGTGATAACAAATATTGTTTTGTACTCTTTTTGAAGATTGTTTATTTCAGGAATGATTATAAAAGCTACATGGTTCAGTTTTCTTAATTAACGTCTTGCCTGCTTACGACGTATATCTATTAAATAATATAGCTTCGGCATGTGACTTCGTTCGCTTGTTTTTTTTCAGCTGCGTTAAGTTACGTTTTTGGTTACTGCTCCGGTCCTGTGGATGGTAGCGTAATGGTATATAACCTATACTATACCCCACAAATCTGGCTATCATATACAAAAAAAATGTCCACTAATCCTACTTTCAGTTTCAGAGATTTCAGAGCGTTTTAATAAACAAACAAAAAACTCTTCAGCTTTTCTATCTTAGAATATAGAAGCGTAAGCGAAGTCGCTTATAGCAGGTATTACAAAGGTTCCTAAAAACTAAACCTACATATAGCCTATATGTAGGTTGAGATGTAGATAAGATTATTAGATGCCCTATATGATATAGGGCATCTAATAATCTCAGAAACTGATTTGACAGCTTAATATGTATCCAACTTGAAAATAGTGTGCTTTACATTTATACGCCGAAAGCACATTATTTTTATGATTGACGTATCAAACTGTCAATTTAGTCTCCAAGAGTAAAAATACACTTTAGGTACGAGACAAAAATCGTTTAGATTGAAGCCAATGAAACGATAACGTAGAAATTAAAATTCAAACTTTATATTCTTCATCAAGTAACATCTGTTTCATAAACAAGTTTAATATTTAATTTACTCTACATAATTCTGAGGAACAGCTGGTTTTTAGGATTCCGTAATCAAAAGGTAAAACCGGACCCTATTACTAAGACTTCGCTGTCCGTCCGTCCGTCCGTCTGTCTGTCTGTCCTATATAGTTAGACAGTCGAAATTTTCACAGATGATGTATTTCTATTGCCGCCATAACAACAAATACCAAAAAAAAACGAATAAAACAAATATTTAAGGGGTCTCCCATACAACAATTTTGTCGTTTTTATAGATAAGTATAGTAATATATAATACGGAATCCTTCGTGCGCTAGTTCGACTCGCACTTGGCCGGTTTTTGAGTTAAATGTTTATGCAGACATATGAATTTAATTATATTACTTGTGTGTTATGATATTACGATCTCGTAATGAAAATTGTGTAAATGTTTCTTATATGTGACTAGTTTCTATTCGCGACTTCAACCGCGTTGTTTCTTCATTCGCATTATTTATAAGGCCTTTGTGATATGAAAGAGAGGGAGTCAGTGATATCATGACGGTTGACAAGACGGAAGAAGAAAAAAACGCAGAAAACGAAGAAGAAAACGTGTTTTGTCCGACCCCGAGTAACATGGGATAAGGGCAGGAAGATGATGTTTAATTAGTTGCGTCTTTGGTTCGCAACAACTCGGCTACCGTGTGTCGAAGCGTGATTTTAAAAAGTTTATACTTATTTCTTTTGAATGTAGCTATAAAATATTTAAAAAAAAATCTGATCCGACTGGAACTTTCAGAGACTAGCATGCTTAAACAAACAAACGAACAAAATAACTCTTCAGCTGTATTCTATTAGTATATATAAAGTTCTAAATCGGATTAGGTACCTACGTCAGCTAACAAAATATAAAATTATACATCAGATTCACATATTTCAGTTATTGTATACAAATCCTATTAGAATGCAAGCGAAACAGAATTCATAAATAATAAAATATATTCAATTCGCAAACATTCCGCTTTTGTTTCTGCGAATCCCTAATTTACACAGTCCATATTGATGTTTTCACAGTAAATATAAATATTCGTACTCTTTTATTTTACAGTAGAGCTTTTGGGAATTTAACAAAATAATACAGCGGGCCGGGCTTTTAATGGTCCGGCTTTTTACGTCATTGGATGGCAAACAAGCCGATGGCACTCACCGTGGTCACCGCTGCCTATAGGCAACACATTTTAATGTTTTAACTAAACTTTAAATCTGCACTTTAACCGTTTAATCTGTCGCATGCACTCATAAGCATAATGTACTGCGTGCTTTTTATTACGTTTATTAACTTGGAAGGGGCCACTAAGGCCCGATGCCTGCCGGGGCTGCGGGTTGTTCGAAAGAGATACCGTGCCCCCAGAACGCAAAGGGCACATGAAGGAACATAGATGGGTTTAATTCAGTAAAAGTCTGACACTCGCTCCCGTCCCGCCCAGGGCGGGGAAAGTTATTTGATGATTTACAATCTATAAAAAAAAAACCCTGAACTGTTCCATGCAACCATGCGTCATTATAAAGTGTTGCGCCGCAACTAATAACTGATTTTGCACAGCAAAAATAAAACTCAGCCAGCCCAGCAATAATTTATACTCCGTATAAATTACTTAGTTTGATGGTTATTGTGCGTAGTTTGTGAATATGTGATGTATCTTCTACACCCCGTAGCTATGGTGGTAGTATTTTACCTGACGAGGACCGTTCCAAAAACCTCTACTACTACAAAACAAAAAGCTCTTTTACTTTGCCTCCAAACCACTAGGAGAGTAGAGAAGCTGTCCCCTTAAAAACAAATAATATATTGTATTGCGTTGAAATTTAACGGACAGGTGTAAAAATAATGTATACACATTGGTTCATTGCGACATCGCTCCTAAGCGCCTAGATGGAAACTTCACCTTGTGATTTCAGAAGCAAACAATAAAATGTCTTTCTATTTAATTCCTACCTGCAATTAGTGTGAATACACCTTACTCCGTGCTAATTTATTACCATCACAATCGCTCACTTAAATCCGATCGAACAAAACACAACACACTGAAACTTTTATTCACTTATCAGACTAGAAATCACGATCTTCGCACAATGCTCTGAGGAGCCAATAACAGACATTATCTAATCGGCTGTTACGATCATTTGGTTCAGTATCAACAGGTCTGGCAGCCCCGGCAGGCCAAGGCTGCTTTGGCACTGACCCGTTTCCGCGACCCATCCCCCCCCGAGCTACCCCCCGCCCGAGCTCGCATCTCCCGCCCTCTCGCCCGGGGAGCACCCACTTGCAGTACTGTTGCAGTTCGGAAATTACCGTCCAGATCTACTTTGACTTAGATGACAGTTTACTGCTTGTTTTATACAGCACTTTGAGTTTATGGAGCCTTTGTTTTTATAAAATGTCTCTTTTATCAAAGTACCAAGTCAAAAGCGTCAGAAAATAAATAAATGTAGATAGTTAGCGATGGGAACGCTGTCAATTTACCGTTAATAAACGGAATGGCTACGACCTAATTGGATTTCAGTTTTCATCAATCAACCGTGTTACCTTGTAACAAGGTACAGAAAGTAATTATCAGTAGAAACGTGGGAGGAGACAGTTTTTGGGGCAAGTCTGCGAGGTTACGAGACACGAGGCACCGGTGTCAATTGTGACCTCGCTAATAAAAAATCTACGAACTTTCTCACAGTTTTAACAGTTCTTCAGTAGAATAGCGTAAAGTTTCCATCGGTTTCCCGAAACGACTAGGTATTATCGGATCCCTTTGCCGCTACGTTATGGATCATGAAAGCCTATTACCAATGGATTATTACCGCTAACATGAAACTTTACTCTGGTTACCGGAGTGAAGTCGTAAAGTTCTAACGAACGATTTCAGTCTTGAAAGAATTGGGGTTATGTTCCTTTCAGAACTGTTTATTAGTTCGTAGAACATCTGAGCTTTCGTATAAAATGTTTTATTTGTCAATCAATGAGCAGTCAGGTGAAATAAGCGTATTTTGGATTGATGTTTTTTGATTTAGCAATAGGCTTGCCCCCTATTAGGTACATGGGACCTAAATATACCGGCGAACTGTGAGTGTACATTGGTACACGTACACCTCTTTTTTTTATTTTTTTATTTTTTTTTTTATAGACGGGAAATCATCAAATAACTTCCCCCGCCCTGGGCGGGGCGGGAGGGAGTGTCAGACTTTTACTGACTAAAACCCGTCTATGTTCCTTCATGTGCCCTTTGCGTTCCGGGGGCGCGGTATCTCTTTCGAACAACCCGCAGCCCCGGCAGACGTACACCTCTGCCTAACCCTTCGGGGAATAGAAGCGTGATATTTGATTTAGTTAAAGAATACATACATGTTTTTTATGTCATTGGTTGGCAAACAAGCCGACGGCCCACCAAATGTTATGTGGTAACCGCGTAGAGACAAAAGCCGAAGTGTCTCATGTATCTGTAATTAAACCGCCCTTCGAACACGAACATAGCAACGCTCCTTGGCGGTAGAAATAGGTACGTTGGTACTACTTCCCCAGGTGAGTTTCTTCACAAAGATGTCTACCTACAATACGTAAACGTTGTCAAAATTATCACAATCTGAACAAGTTTTCAATAGATTCGTATTCTGTTTTTTGTGTTAAATATAACTCAAGTATATTATTATAGAATAGAATAACTTCCAAATTATCAATTTATACAAAAGCGATAGGTTAGTACGTTAGTACAAAGATATAACTTTAACATATAAATAACTTCTGAATGTCAAATGATTTGTTTCTCTAGAATTTTCAAGAAAATGGTTACAAGATGAGTTTGAAGTTTGAAATGTTTGAGAAGTATTTATATATCTACTTCAGCCAAGAAGAATGTTATCGTTATTATTCATTTCCTTTCTCATCTTTAGGTTATGGGGTGAATAACCTCATTCCGTGTTAACGAGGTTGAGATGGGCGCTACACATTTTTCTCATTTAAATCAAGTATCTACAAACACTTGAGAGATCTTTGTTTATGAAGCTCGGTACTATACTGGATAGTATGATAACCTCAATCGTCTATTTATCCGTGATCCGTTTGCAAATTCAATCTTTATTTAGTTGACCGTAGATCTACTTGTTGCAAGAATGACTGTTGAGTTGGGGTTTTGGGGCCGGGGTCGATTTTCGGCTAGTGTTATTGAGTTTTTAAATTCCTATAGTAGTCCGAAAGTTCGAATAATATGTGTTCGGTTTGCGGCAATAAGCTTGCCCACAATATTTTTGTTGGTCGTAAAAATGGTAGATAAACCTAGGGATAGGATACAGGCCGCTTCCAACCGGTCCTTTTTAAAATCTATGGGGTAGGCTTATGTCCAGCACTGGACGTCCTACGGCTGATGGTTAATTATGTTTGAAGTTTTGCGAGACAAAGTATGAGAGAATATCCACTGTTATTTATTAAGTGTGTAGTAGATTTTATTAGTATTGTGTTTCTAGATTGGTTTGTAACCGTCTTAATTAACTATAAATAAATAACACACCCTGCCTACCCTTTCAGAAAACACAAGCGTGGTATTAAGCAAAAGTTTTTATTTTTAATAAAATAAAGGAAATTAAAGGCCATTGAAGGAAAAATCTCAAATGAAAAGGTCACCTCTTAATAACGCAAAGAAAAACGGTGGCGCGATCCGTTAAGTATCACTTTGAAGCGACAAGCCGCCCCACTGTCTTACGGCTTTAATTACAGCATTTAATGTGGCTCCCGAGGAACCAGTTCAGGCTTCCACTTATCTACACTTTCTGTTTTACGGCTTCCAAAGTTGACATGTAAAATAGCCTTTTGTTTGTAACAGAATGTTTTGTTTTGAACTTCAGTTGTCAGTTCTTCCGGACTTTTTTGATAAGGGAATAATGGAAACGAAGACGTTTAACATTTTATTTGTATATTCAGGGACATGGAGTTCAGATTTCAATAGGTCTAGCAAGAGCACTGACGTAAAAGTTGTCGATTCGTGTCGATTTTCGAATTGTAAATTCGACAATCATAAAACACATGGGTCTCACATGGGATGGCTCAGCATTAGTGTTTTATTTTTATTTTTTATTTTTTTAATTGCCTAAATGTTTTTTAGTTTACTAAAATAGTATTAAGTTGTTTTTACTAACATTTGTGAGTCTCTGTTACTCGAATAAAGAGTTTTTCTATTCTATTCTATTCTATAAAGCATTTTGGTTTAATTTTATACGGCAAGCACAATTATGTGATACAAATCGATATAAATTAACTAAATAAATTGGGCGCGAAACGGATATTTTCAATTGACTTTTGCTCTACGCGCTCGCTCGCGCTCTGATCGTACGAATTACGAGTCGCTAAATAGATTTGCTAAAAAGCCACCGTTATGTTTAGCCTATTGCCATTTACCGGGCACAAATCCCAACTTCGAGCTGCTACTGACAATTTCATAGAAAAACCCAATAACATTTTGCTCGACCTGGCAATAGATCCCAACACCTCTAGCGTAGCAGTGGCGCTTAGAACCACTAAACTAACATGGCAGTCTTCTACTACTTCAAAGCCGTTTATTTATTTATCAAAATTTCTTTTGTATTTCCTTATAGAAATCGTGCATATATACAAACATAACCTAAAATATATCTACATTATTGACGTCCTCGTCATTATAATAATAATAATGTAACTCACAATAATAATTATTATCTTTAATCTAAATGACCGAATGTTTTTGATTGACTGTCATTGTGGTTTCTTTTCAAAGAAAGCATTCGACAATCAATCAACAATTTTTATCATTACGTCAAATATTTCTCGACCTCGGTATATTTTAATAAAGTAATTACTTCTTTACCAGAAAATATAGTAAGCAACTTATTCTTAATGAGGTGAAAAGATTTTCAAATAAAAATGATATTTGTTTACTGCCTCGTTGGCCTAGTGGTCATAAGCGCGACTGCTACGCTAGAGGTCTTGGGTTCCATTGCCAGGTCGAGCAAAAAGTGTTATTGGGTTTTTCTATGAAATTCTCAGTTTTAGCTCGGAGTTTGGATTTGTGCCCGGTTAATGGCAATAGGCTCTCCCCCTATTACATGGGACCTAAAAACATGCCGGCGAAATGTGGGTGTACGTACATTGGTACACCTCTGCCTAACCCTTCGGGAATACAGGCGTGATGGTACGTATGTATGTATGTATTTGTTTACTCAAAATATGACCAGCTGTGCGATTCTCTATAATGCAAGCTCAAAAACGAGTCTCACTTCGATAACGAACCAACTTGTCATTGGCTTAGTATTATAACGAATATAAACCAATGACAAGTTCACTCGATCACTTTAGTGAGACTCGTTTTCGAGTTTGCATTTTAGAGAATCGTACTACTGATGTATGAACGTGGACGAGGCGAAAGGATATAATTAAGGATCGTAGCACCGGAGGCGTTCTGTGGTTTTTCCCTTAACCATGGCGAAATATTTATGTGAAAATATATTTTTATGTAAGTTTCATACAGTGACCAAAGCTTAATTAAAAAACACGTGGCAGACAGCATCTGTGCGGCATTACTAATTAAATCAACCTTTTTGGCGGAAACATTGCATTTTTATTTTATTTTCTGTTTTCGCTTTGTTTTTATGTACGCTGTGGCCACTTCAAAACCATCATACTATCATCACACCTGTACTCCCCGAAGGGTTAGGCAGTGGTGTACCAATGTACACCCACAGTTCGACGGTATGTTTAGGTCCCACGTTTTAGGGGGCGAGTCTAGTGCCATTAACCGGGCACAAATCCTAACCCCGAGCTGCTACTGAGTATAAAGAAAAATCCATTAACACTCGATCTAGGAATCGAATCAAAGTCCTCTGCTTAGCAGTCGCGCTTAGAACCACTAGACTAAAAGGGCTGTATTTTTTTCTTTTAATTTAATTTTAATTATTCTGTACACAACCTAAGTTAGGTCAACTCTTCCACAATAAATATGAAACATCGTTTATTAGACACGCGACTCAAAGTAATTTTACCCCAAACTGAAGAAAAAGAGAAAGTGACATAAAATTAAGTGCTTTGAGTAATAAAAGGTGGTGGCCCATTGCGGTAATTTTACGGCGGAGGTAAGGGCCCGTCGTGGCTTCACACCTACGAATATTTCTTTGTTCTATGTTGTGATACCAGTTCGGTGTTTACGACCCCTGAACATGTTGAGATATATATTTGGAACGTTATTTTTGGGGTGTTAAAATGTTACGTGCTTCTATTTTTGTGTAAAAAAAGTGTGTCGTCACATAATTGATTAGGATCCTTTTTAGATCTTTTGCCTACCTTTTTTACTTATTTAAGTGAAATAATCCATAACATTTCTAATTTAGGAAGTGTAATAATTTCCTAGGATAGAATATCTTTAATACATTACCTTCCCTAACATCATAATTTTAAGGTCCATTTCCCCGTGAACGTCTGTTTATCTACTCAAAGCTTACAACGGAACGTAACATGTAAATGCGCGTAAACAGAATAATAACGTGTTCTTGTGTTAAATTCATGAACGCTTAATTACATTGTTCCAACCACGAAATAATTATTTGTAAGCCCCTATTTTAGTGTCCGGATAAGCATTATCTACTGGATAAATTAAAATATGGAACCGATAAAATATCAAAATATCTGACAGATAAGATAATTGAAGCTTACAACTACGACAAAATATTATGGAAAATTGGCTGTCGGTTTCATAAAATTTAATGCTAACAGCCATTTTTTTTTGTGGTGTATAAAAAAAGGTTTAAAAAACTCATATCCTCGGCTTAAGCTTAACGTAAACATAATTAATAATGTAAAGTAGGAGCGGCGAAGTAATTGATTTCCCTTCGATACTTTCTTACTTTAGCTTTTAAATTATTCATGTGTGTGTTTAAGCTTAGACAGTTTTTGTTTGTTTCATCCACCCACTACTTAAACAGGCTGCCTTTTAATTCATGCATACGAACAACTTTTAAGTGGGAGCAACCTTAAAATGTGAAAATAAAAATCAGCTGTTCCATTTCTTTTGATCGTGTTAAAGTACATTTATGTAGAAAATACTTGATATTTTCTACATCCAAACTCCGAGCAGCTACTGAGAATGTCATAGAAAAACCCAATAACACTTTTTGCTCGACCTGGGAATCGAACCCAGGACCTCTAGCGTAGCAGTCGCGCTTAGGACCACTAGGCCACCGACGCAGTTCAGGTTTGGTCCTAGTATTTATAACAGATGCTCGAATGCATGAGTTGGGATACTATTCCATATTTGGTTATTTCCCCCCTACTTTTAAACCCTGAAAGATGTGCAGGAAATTAAAAAATAGTTTGTACAACCACTAGATATTAAGGAATGGGCACTAACTTACTTTTTTTTTAGTATAAGACTTTCGCTTTATGTTTCCTCATCACCACAACTGTCCATCGAATTGGAGACCATCACAATATGTACTTACCACGTGAACAACACTGAATATAGTGGAACATCTAAAACTATCTCGTTAGGAACTCGAAACTCCTATACACCTACTGAAGATGCGCCATTTACTTTGTAACTAGCTTCGAATTTCGAAACTGTCAAACAACTTAGGCTTGGTAGTATCTACCTCGTTGCTCTAAAGGCCGGGCCACACCGGAGCGGGCAACTAATAAGCGCAGTTGCGGGGAGATAGTTTTTTTTATCAGTGGATGGCAAACTATCCGTCGACCCATCTGATGTTAAGTGGTCACCGCTGCCTATAGACATCTGCAATACCAGAGGCCTTGCAAATCCCAGAGGCAAAGTTGAATGTGTCATGTGTGTGTAATTACACCGGTACCCATGTTTTGCCACAGAAATAAGTATGGTTGTAGTACTTCCCCGGACGAGCTCCTTCACAAAGAGTTCTACTACTACGATGTTGCAATTGTTGTTGTTGATGTTGTTGTTGTTGTTGTTGTTGTCGCTGAGAGATGTTTTTTTTTTGTATGTCATTTGATAGCAAACAAGCCTAGGGTCGACCTAATATTTACTGTAGTTATGTGGTCACCGCTGCCTATAGACATCTGCAGTACCAGAGGCTTTGCAAATGCCATTCCCGAGACAGATGAAATATCTCATATGCCTGTATCTATACCCCTCAAACCGGAACACAGCAACGCTGCTTTGCGGCAGAAATAGGTATGGTGGTAGTACTTTCTTGGACGAGTTCCTTCACAAAGAGCTCTACTACTACGATGTTGCAGTAGGACCCGAATTCTGCAGTATCTGACCGCTTTCGCGACCGCAAATTGTGTTCTCCGGTGTGGGCAGGCTTTTAGCCGTGGCACTACCTCGCTCTAACTAGGTTTGTGACATTTTCCACGGATATTGTGCAAGCTTCCGCGGTAATAGGCCTGTTACATAAAGAAGACTCTTTACCGAGATTCCATTAGTTCTTAGAAGTTATGGTTCATATCTTTCGTTTATTGATAAAGGATTTAGCTTAGCTCGTAGGTGTATTGTGGCTTAGCAACCAGAATATAGGCCAATAACAACGGCTTTATTTCTGCAATTAATTGCTGTTATACACTAGGTTCTTGTTCTGGAAACGAATATTTTTAAGACCTGTTATTTTTTGTGTCTGTAAATACAACTAGTTATTTTAAAAATTAAAATATATTTACGGAAACAGCAAGATTGAAAGATATACTACTAAAAGTTTATATAAACTCCACTAACATTATAAAAAGGAATGTTTGTTTCTTTGTTTGTACCGCATAAGCTCCGAAACTACAGGACCGATTTTGACCATTCTTACAACAATAGATAGTTACATTATCAGTAAGTACACAGGCTATATAACATCACGCTACGAACCACGGGAGCGGAGCAATAACCAGAGATGTAACTTTACACTGGTGAAAAATACCACGCGGACGGAAGCGGGCAGAAGTTAATTCATATATATTTTGTTTACGTCTTCCTACGTGTAAGTATTTCGTATCAACCTCGAAAACTAAAACGTAAACAAACGTAAATATAAACATGTCACCAAATCACAATAAAAACGTCATGACATGAATTTATGATTGTGCACAAGATTTCAAATAAAAATGTTTTCACACTTCAAAGACACTGTGCCCTACTTTCTGTTTATATTATTAGATCGTCGATATAAAAGGGCAAGATTAAAATAGAAAGAAATGTAGGGGAAAGCTGCGTTCTAATCTTCTAGTTAGTGTGTCGACTTAGTTAGGTCGGCCACTCGATCCTTTGTGGGTGATAGATCACGACAAACTTGACAAATGACAGTCGATCCCTGTTCAAACTGTGATATATTACAGCACTTTGCAGTTTGTTATTAAGATGTCCTTCCGTTTGTCAATGTGTGTATTTATCACAATGATACTCTACACTGACACTAAATAGATTAGTAGCATTATAGGTGAGCCTCAGATCATTAAGTCACTTCTTCCGCTCTGGGCGGAGCAGAAGGGAGTGTCAGACTCTTACTGACTAAAACAGATTCGTGTTTCTCCTAATGTCCTTTGCGTTCCAGGGACGCGGTAACTCTTTGAAATAAATTCTGCAACCCTGGCAGTCACTGACCCTAGCGGGCTCCGTCTATTATGCTGACACCTCTTTGAGGCTCGCGTGGAACACAACGCCCGGGCATTATGAATTCTGTAAGTAAGATTATCAATCCGTCTGTAATCACAGCGAATATCCAGTCCATGATCAACAGAGAGCGTGGGAACCGATTGTGATTAAATCTTTAAATTCAAATTATTTCAATGTATCAAGATTCGGTATTTAATTACTTACATAAGAGCTAGACTTCGTTAATTAAAGTAATTGAATAAGAGCATGTATCATTAACGTTTATTAATAATTGAACACGATGACAGTAATTACATTATCGAGCCGCGGGCTTGATTGAATTTATCTTGTCACATAATTAATATAGCATAATTCTGAGTGTTCGAGTTAACGCCGCTAATACAATTAAATATAGTGGCAAGTGTGGCATCTAACATCGTGATCGTAATATCAGAATATAGTAACCGCGTATACACACGTAAGTAGGTATGTTTATATCCAGGGTTTCGGAATTGGTTTGTAAGAGTCACCGCGGCCCTGGAATGCAAAGAGCATTAGGAGCAACATCGGTTGGTTTTAGTCAGTAAGAGTCTGACACTCCCTTCCGCTCCACCCAGAGCAGACGAAGTAATTTAAAGATTTCCTATCCTTAAAATAAAGATACGTATAATAAATGATCAACTATGCGTTGAACACATGGCTAGATAGGCAATTGTTTTTTTTGCTCAATGAGAGTTGTCGGAGATTCCCAGCTAGAAAAGACAAGGCTAATTATTGTAGACCTGAAAAAACCCGCGACTGATATTTTAAGTTTATGTTCCGGATATTAACTCCACCTAGATACGAAAGGGTTTTTGAATAACCGATAAATTGCACACTGCAAAGGAGTGGAACTCTCGACCTGCGTGTGTATTTTCGAACGCATTCAACCCTAATCTCTTCAAAGTTAAAGCGAACAGGCTTCTTCTGGGTAAGCTCACTCCATCGTAGACTTTGTCTATGTCACCTCTGACCAAGACTAGAGTTAAAAGATTAAACCATCTCGAAGAAAAAAAAAAAACGCATTTCTTGTGACATTTTTTAAACTTTATCATCATCGCCTTTTAAAGTCTGTCCGACGAAGAACAGTTTGTTATAATTTCACTTACGTAGGCGTAAACGAAGTTAAATGTTAGCAATTATGTATTTGAAGCCCTCAAAATGGCGTCAAAAATGGTGGCACTCGCGAACGGGTCGAGTTCATTAATTAACTTATTGTCGTGTGTTTGCGCTCCACGGCACATTGCTGCATGTACTTTACTCGGTTATGTTATTTTAAATCGTCATTTTGTCGGTTTTTATTAATTACAGAGACTTTTTTATTCGTCGAGATTTTGTTGCGGTTTTTCCGCGAAATGTTTAGGTTATAGTCAGGGACTTGAAACGTTACTCAAAATAACGTTACGCGTAGTTCCAGTACCGATAATTTGTACCGTTCCACCAGGATCGTAACAAAATTAATACCTTGGCTATAACGATACTGACAAACGGAACGAAATCTTAAAGTGTTCACTAACAATATTATCAATATATCGTTATTAGTATAACGATATAATAACGTTATTCATTACAGTGGTGGCTTGTGCCGAGGCTACCGGGCCGCGGGCGACGACGGAGCGGTAGTCAGCGAGAAAAGTTCTTAAGAATAACGTTACAAATGAATCTGTAACGTTTCACCTGTAACGTTATTACAAGCGGATAAGCTTAATGTTACTGATACCTGTAACGTTACTTAAAATTTTGTTGTACGAAAATGATATTCTTTAACGTTTCTTTCTTGTAACGTTATTGGTATTTTTAAGTTTTAGTATCGTTACAAATTTTGGAACGTTATATGATAACATTAATGATAACGGAACGAAATTCATTTCGTTTTCAAGTCCCTGGTTATAGTTGGCTGTGTATTCTAGCAATACCTATTTAAAATTATGGATAAGAAACGAATAAACTTTTTTACTGCCCCGTTGATTACCTCGTCGCAAGCGCGACTTGGGGTACCTACTGCGGTCAATTCCCAGGTCAGGCAAAAAGTAATATTCGGTTTTTCCAATAGGGATTGCTCAGTAGCAGCCCGGAGTTTGGAAGTTGGCTGTGGGATACCACCGTGCTTTGGAAAGCCCGTAAAGCCTTGGTGTTGCCCCTGATCTCCCCTGGTTGTGGCCCTTTTGCCGGCCCTTCGGTCTATTAGAGTTAGGGAAGACGGAGTGCAC
Organism: Caradrina clavipalpis; assembly: GCA_932526535.1. Taxonomy (NCBI): domain Eukaryota; kingdom Metazoa; phylum Arthropoda; class Insecta; order Lepidoptera; family Noctuidae; genus Caradrina; species Caradrina clavipalpis. The sequence goes on from OW052096.1 coordinate 4,747,976, forward strand.
CTCTGTTTGCTCACGCACTTGTGCACTGTAATATCTACTGTGTACTTGGATAGTCTCTATTAGCCGCCCTGACCGGAATTGGTCTGGAGAATAATATTATTATGTTCTTTTTTAAATATAATGTAGGTTTATTTTTAATTATCCTGAATAAAAGATAACTACAGTAAGTGCATGTAAAAAATAAGCCTGTAAACCTTAAAGATATAAAGAACAAAATACTGTTATGTACCGAGACCAATAAACATTCTTTCTTTCCCCCAAACATTTCGACGAGCCCGAAGTAATATCACAGAAAGTTTCCGAACACACTTAGGTACATACATACACTATAGTAAGTTTTATTACAACATTCCAAAGATATAAACAAAGCAATAGCACGACACTGAGCCGCAATCACAATCCGATAAACCTTTCCAACTGTTGTGAACAAAACACAAGCTTTTACTAATATTTATTCAAACAATCCGAGATATTATTGATCTCTATTCCAGTTATTAGAAAACAACAGCTTCCATTTACTAATAAAACTAACATTGGATTAAGATCGTAATGAAAGTGCACATTGTTTGTTCGTTTGGATGCGAAACAATGTTTGATTTATGTAGTATCATTTGTTTTTTGTTCGGCTACGGCGAATCAAAATGGAGAGTTGTGGTTTTGACCGGTGTGTACATAAAATGTATGTTTGTTCATCTATGTAAAGGGCTCCCTTTTTCCTTTCCAATCTTCTCTTATTTGTGCAGTATCTAGCTACGTTTGCCCTACAATATTGTCAGTTCATTTTCAAATTATAATCATAATAAACTGGCAAGCGCAGAGTAAGACATCCACCCAAAAGGTGGACAGACGAGATGATAAAGACTGCAGAAAAACGCTTCTAACCGGTCCTTTTAGGAATCTATGGGGGAGGCCTATGTCCAGCAGTGGACGTCCTACGGCTCATATGATGATGATGATGATAAATCATGCTAAAAAAACAAAATATTAGTAAGTAATTAAAAAAGCTTTTATTGCTAGTTGTTACAAAATAACCGACCTGATTTCCATTTACACTCATAGCGCAACAAAAAATACAACTAGGTCATCGCGACCAAAGAAAATTGAGCAATAGATCCTAAAATATGTGAGTACAAAGGAGTACACTACACCACAGTAACATCATAGCAAACAGCAGTGCACAAGGCTATTAAACAAATTAACTGACGCACGTTTTAGCGCCATTACGAATTATTTACTACCATCATGTCGGATTAACGCTTTCCAACAGTACTGTGGGAAATTAGTACATACTTAAACTTCACTAGCTTTTGCCCGCGACTTTATCCGCGTAACTGTCGGTTTTTCTAATTCATATGTACTTTCTAAGTTCATCTTTGACATCACTGACATCGGTAGCCATGTCAGAGGCCTCTGAGGCGGTTTAGAAACTCTGACACTAGGGTGAGTGGGGTCTTTAGGCGTCACTGCCCACACGATTAAGAAAATGAACTGTCGGTTATATTTAAAATTCAATCTTGATTCGAAAGATACGTCGCGACATCTTTTGTCATAAGAATGTTATTGTTATTTTACTCAGTACTCTTTTGGGATGAAAGGTACCCTGTGTCCGTTCCTATACACTTGACAACGTAAATTGAAAATTTCAAGATGATCGGCTCATTGGTGTGTACGCGTGAAAAGGAAACCAACAAACAAACTTACTTTTACATTTAAATCATACATACTTAAACTCACGCCTTTTTCCCATGGGGGTAGGCAGAAAACACGTCACCTGCTTCAATCCTTACATACTATTCTCGCCTCCTCCATGTTCATACATTTAAAAGTTAAGATTTATTAGCATAAGAGAAAAAGTATCCAAATAACGATAGTTATTAGGTTATTTCGTGGAAAAAACTGCATGTTAGTAATATTTTTTAAATATAAATGGTAAATAATATATATTTTGTATTTATCGCGAAATAACGAAGCCAACATTGAAATACCGATAGTGTTATAACAATATTTGTCTATTGTTATACTAAACAGAACTCTGAGAAATTTCACAGAATTTTAACTGTTTTCTAGCAAAATATTGAATGTTGGATAGAGATTAATTTAACAACATTAACAATGTTGTTAAATTAACGTAAGATATAACGTTTCTGCGGGTTCCTGTAAATGAAAGCAGATGTTTCTGTCCTAAAGAACACATCTGTTAGTAAATGTCATCAAAAGCTGTATCGGCAAACGATAAATATTGGATCTTGGTTCTTAAGTCCTTGTGGTCTGTGTTCAAATTTGCATGAACATCAGAATGGGCACTTAAAAGTTTTAACCTGGTTAATATTTTAGTTAGCAGTTTCATGTCAAAGTCAAAGTCAAAGCATTTATTTCAATTATACCGTTTACAGGCACTTTTGAATTGTCAAGAAAGTTGAAGCTAGTTGCTCGTTCCAAAACGTAGAACTCTATGGAGAAGAACGAGAAATAAACTCCATGGACACTTTTTTCGATTTGTACAAAAACAAAATCATATTGAAGCCAAGTTTTTACAAAAACTTGATTTCAATATAATTTTGTTCGAACAGATAATAACATATATCTTCACTATAATTTCAATAAAAGAATATAAACCTATATTCTGAAAAACAAATTTCATAAAAAATTAATAAGTTTTTCTGAGAATGAATACGATATTCTCCTGCACAAGTAATATTTTATTAAAGTGGAGCAAATATTCCGTTGAGTGGATATGTAAAAGCCGACATCTTTGTGATATTGCAATCTTGATTCATCTGACATACGTTCTGTAGAAATGCAAATAAACTCAACACGATTGCCTACGTCTAAGGAATAGGATACGATCAATATTGGTTCGATTCAACTTTCAAGCTTATTTGCTCGGAGACGGCTTGTTTCTGTATACATACAAGAAACTTTGTACTTCACTAGCTTTTGCCCGAGACTTTGCCCGCGTAAATGACGGTTATATTTAAAATTCAATCTTGATTCGAAAGACATCTTTTATTGCAAGAATGTTTTGTTGTTTTACTCGGGAACAGTTCTTTTTTCGGGATGAAAGGCACCTTATGTCCGTTTCTGTACACCTGACGATATAAATTTAAAAAATCTAAATATAGGCTGTATATCTTGTTCTCACAGGCTTGTTAACCACTAAAGACCAGTTGCTGTCGAAGTGGCTTGTTTATTATTGAGAACCACATCGTCACAAATGTTTTTGTCTAGCCTTTAATGTCGCACTGTTGGGCATAGGTATCCCTCAAGTGCTTCCAAATATTCTATTCTTGCGCCACTTCGAACCAGTTTTGGGGCGATTTTTACAAAAACATTAAGTATACGACAAAGCAATCTTAACAATCACCATAATAAATATAAACGTAAATGTTAAATAAAATAATAATGTTCAAAAGCGACCTAAACATCAGTTTTCTATTTAAAGCAAAAGAGTCCAAAAGGCCTACTCGTAGATATAAACTCTTTTTATAACCCAAAAAAGGACACGTTAGTGAGATTATCAACTTAGCTATTTTAATTTTGAATTTATGGTGATCGACCATTACCACAGTAGTAGTAGTTTCGCGAAGGCAATAGCATGGCCGACATCGCATAAAAAAAATCTTGCTGCCAGATCACCTCTCGCGAGCTGTCACCTTTGTTATTTTGTCATTGTGAAAATTATTTTAACAGACACGATTTAAAGTTCTAATTTTAATGGCAACTTATTTCCTGTGTCGTAGCCGTGTTATTATAATGAGCACCTTGAGCAAGTAATTACACAGCCATACGCACAGCTAGTCAAATATTACATTGTATAATTGCAAATGTAGATACTACAGCAGTTCATTATCTCAGATTGTATTCTGTTGCAATTGTCAAGCGAGTTGCTAGATGGAAGCTTTCAGTGAGGTCTCTGTGGACGCGATCCCTAAAACCAACACTGTACAAGTACGTCGGCACATTCCAACACCACAGGATATTAACCCTTAACACAATATAGAGCTAAAGCTATATCAGCCTGCAATGAAAGATGTATTGATTTGAGAGCTCAGTGACGAATAATGACTTCCATTTCGGTTTTGATTAGATTGAACAATATATCTCTTTGGATGAGAACATTTCATTTCAAGTTTGAAATCAGAAGTAATTAATGTGTTCACATAAAAGCTGAAATCGAAACGCGCAAGATAAATATACTCATTGATCAAAATTTTTCAATCAGACATTCGTCAAGAAAGCTAAGAATGGAAAATGTGGGAGGCGCAAATACTGCGAATAACTGATTGAGCTAATAATAACCTTCAAGACTTACTAGTCTTGAAGGTTATTATTAGCTCAATCAGTTATGACTCTATTACTATAGAGTCATAAAGAAAAAGTGTAGAATTTTCATTTATCATACCTATAATCTTATAAACTCACGACGAGCACCAACCGAGCAACTGCAGATTGATATAAACTAAACAGCTTGATCGACGGATATCTACCTCACGTAGTTAAAAATCGTTCGTAAATCATCGATCTTTGTTTATAATACTTCAAGTTTAGTGGCTCTTCACTATTAATAGAGTTTATGTAAATGTGGAGTTCACGAGAGCAGCTGCATTAGCGAGGGACTCCAAGTGTTGTGGAGTATTATCTACCGCGCCGAATATGTGGTCGACGATGAAAGGCATAAGTGGAATTCGCTACGATGATTAATACTGAAGTGCATTGTAGTTTACACTTTCAAGAAAATGGGTGTTTTAGGGCTGATACGATATGGCATTAATCGATGGCGATTCGATAATCGTATTGATTGTTAATCGGTATCAATATTGATAATTGTGTATGCTAAGTAAAATAAAGAGATTATAATACCGTTGTTAGGTACTTTTCTTTATAATAAAATAACATCTTTTCACTTTTCATTTTGATCCAAAATATTTTTTATTTAATTGGGCTTTTTTCCTCAGGCTTGCGCCGTTGATTATACAAAGAGCCAACCGAAAGTTATTATCTTTTAATTGCTCGAGTTCTATTGGTGCTGAGAAATAGAAAATACGAGGAAAAGGTTCTAACAAGTCGACGTTGCTCAAAGTTGCTTAATTGCGTTTAACAGCAAATTTATCATTTTTACTGAAATAGGAAAAACAAATTTTTTTTATGAAAATGTTACTTAGTAATTTCTATTTCAATCAAAGTCCCGATGTTCGACTGTAAACGAATTGTTGTGTAAATATTACTCTATCGTGCGGCACAGCCCTGAGTTCTACGTGGCAGAATGTCCGATGTTGTTCCTACGTAAATAAAGCTGAAAATCGTTTTCACGAGTACCGCGTTAAAAGTTTATTTCAGGTAAGTTCGGTACTTTTACGTCAAACCTTTGGGAACGGAGCTAGACAGGTAAAAAACGAGTAATTTTGTGCGATCCCGCTAAAGTAACATTTGCATGGGTTTATTGGAAGGTACCTACGGCGGTAATTGGAAATTCAGTGTGGAGACAGGTTAATGAGAAGTCTGAAAAGTGTTTGTGGTGAAGAGAATGTAATTGATTAATGTCCTTAGATAAATCGCTTGATTTAAATTGATTAGCAATAAGTTTTTTTTTTTTATAAAAATAACTCCTTACGGGAGTACTGCTCATCAGACCAAGTAACATTGAGTAAAAATTATTTCTGGGAAACCACTTATTTTTTGGCGAAGAAAGTCATTGTTTATATAATGTGACGCACGAAAAACATTGCGCTAATTTGCGAAATAGACAGGGATAGTGTTAAGTTAATTTATAACATTCATAACTTGCTTTCATAAAATCTCCGTAATCAGAAGGCTCTCAGGTACATTTCGACATTATCTTTTTAAACTAGTTATTATTCGCAGCGAAAAAAATTGTTTTCTTTTAATTCACTCACTTAATCTAATTAAGTTCTTATTCCATTTTTTACACGGTTAATATTTGAAATATTTCGTACACCTACTCACTATGATCAAATTCTAAAACTGTTCGGTAAAGGTTTTGAACAGATCTTCAAATTAATTTATGTTATTCAAAGATCAAAGAGCAGACAAGTATTAGTAAAGTTCTCAAATAGTAAGTGCTTTGAAACTTATTGATTAGAAGTGTAATTAATCGTGAACTAAAATATCAGAACGTGAAAGTTAAATGCGGGGTTTTGTGTTTATATAAAGGTAAAATATTACCAATTATATCTACCTATACCTTCATAAATAATAAACCAAAAGGATCCATCTAACTCAAAAAGCTTTTATAAAAAATAATGGCCCAAATGTACTGCCTTGAGGAACACCTTTTTATAACTATGTATTCTTTTCCTACTCGACGTATACCTAGCGACGTATACATCAGTGGTATACATGTATGGAGTTTATGTAGGCTTAGCCCTGACCTTTACTGGGGACTTAAGCAAATTAAGCTCGCAACCTTTTAAAATGATCATATCGTTTGCTGCTAAGCGGTCTAAATTATGACGCCTGAATTGATTAGCGGTATATGTCCTCAATGTGATTTTGAGTAGAAAAACTTGGCTAATATCGCGGTGAGTTGATAACTATATGCCAGTCGGGCTCTTAAGACTAAAGTCGTATATTAAATACTGAAAGGTATAATTTAACTAAATGATTCATAGTTAGTGACACACCCACAAAACGTTTGATAGAGTAAACTGGGGCGGGTCTTAATCGAACACAATTCATATAAAATTGCAGTTCCAAGAATATCTTCAATAAAACAACTACTTTACACCTTCCTTTGAACCTAGCTCATATAAAGTACGTACGTCTTCGTGTTAACAGTCCGCCGTAGATAGCTAACTTAAATCCAGACCGGCGGAGTTTATTTTTAGCTAGATAAATGCCAACCATCTGTAGGTAACGCCAGAGAAATGTCACTGGTGATATAGGAAACAGGAGCACAAAAGAGTACTAACCTGACGGGTCTCCAGCTGCCGATCAGATATCTTCCGGAGTAGTCTCTCGGACTAGGGCATAGCCCCCCCCGACTCCAAGACTTACAGTTATTTACTGAACCAACACTCGAACTTCTACGCCTATAACAGTTTAACGGAATCCCGGTCAGGCACCACACATTTATCTTTGTTTATTACAATTAGAATTAGAATTTTAGGCAAAATACACGAACTATTTTATGAGATTTATACGCAGAATGTTGTGGGCGTAATTGTAATTAAAATGAATACGTTGGCAGACAAACAACTAACTATAGAGAGGGTGATAATGATGAACAATTAACTTCTACGTGGTGTGAATAGGCAAACAAAAGGTGAGCGGCTCTTCAGGACGTCAACCCTATGAATATTGAAACTGAGATTTAACAAAACCGGATAATCCTTAAGCGGGGATAATGTGAAGAGATGACGTTAACAAAAAAAAAGATGATGGAGTGATGTCATTATAACTAACTACTGTCGTAAGGGAAGAACCTATTATTATTATATTTCCGGGCTAAATTCCCTTTGAACGTCGACTATCCACGAATTCAATAACGGGAATCACGGAAATCCGCTCTTTGTTTCATTCACTGCGAACGCGATATTTCTACAGGCGAAAATGCGAATTGAATTCAGAAAACTGAGTTATTGTTCATTCGTTCCCGTGAAATCAAATAGTTTTCATTTTAATAATCATTTGAACGAGCAGTAATTGAAAGTGAATAATTTAAGTTATCATGAACTAAAGCTTAGTATAAACAGAAGAAGTTTTTAAATTAAGGAGCATCTAATAGCATTATGCATTATGAATTTGTACTTTATTTTTATTTCGCTAAGTTTTTTATTTGTTAATACATTTTATTTGAGACTTAAATAAGTCTCAAATAAAAAAATAAATGTATTCTTCTTTTTCGGAAATTGTTAAATAACAATTTCCGAAAAAGAAGAATACAGAGTAAAATTTTTGACAAAGGCGCCTTTTATGTCTTTTCTTTAACGTGATAAAATAATACATATTATAATGAATTCCTTTGATATTGTCGTGTGTTAATTATTTTTTAATTAATGTGGTTGATTGTTGTAGTTTCTCGCAGTTTTAATTAACATCGACATGTATCAAGAATTCTATTGAATGATGAAATTTCATAAAAGTTTGACATCATTAAAATTATTTAATCATTAAGATCTCAAATGAGTACTTTTAAAATTAATGAGGACCTAGTCAATCTGGCAGACTTTTATTATTTTTTCCTGCGGTGGCCATGATAAACAGGGAGTGTTGGCAAGGAATGCCTTGACCTAGTGCCACCCGGAGCGAGACCTCGAGGCCGAGAGGAGATAGCTAGATGTGCACATTGATATAAGAGCCAATGAGCTGTTAAGGAAGGCGAAGACCGAGTTGATAACGACTGAACTGGAAAACAAGTCCTACATATTGACCACGTTAAGTAAAATATGTGTAGGGAATACACAGATATATAAATTATTTTTATGTGTTGCTAAATATGAAATAAAATTACTACTGATGATAATAAATGCTCGTGGCTTCTCTGAATGAGAAGAGGCCTTTGCCCTATCTATATTTAATAAGGTATTTTTCAATCAAGAAGATTGATTAAATAAGAGAGGCAAAATTTAAATAATGTTATCTTCGTTGCTTCTAAACGAAGTCAAAAAGGAACTTCATCCTATATAATTCATTGACGAAAACGTTAACAGATTTTTGGAAGCTTGATTAATCGAAAGTTAAATGAAATGGGGCAGATTATTAAAGTTGTTTTTCCAGGTTAATCGCGATACCGGAGCGAGTTCGTCTGATAAGATTCTTGTTATTGCTTAGTTTACAGATGCATTTTTATTTAATTTAGCATTAAGAGTACAAAGTGTTCATAAATATGAAAGGAATTAATTCAGCCGACTGGAAGGGATGGCACAAAGCCTTGTCTTTAAATCTTTTGACACGAAATTAATGTAGGATTATTTTTATTCAAATGTTTCCGAAAGTATATTTGTTTATTGTGACGCAGCTCTCAGATATTCAATACATTATTGTACGTTATTACGATGCAGTAACGTTTTTAACTGAAGTTTCAATGGGTTGCGATTTAAGAATAACGAATTTAGTGCGCCGTTAACTGTTTACGAGGTAATGATTTACATGCCCGACAAGAAATAGCACCAGTAAATGGACTAAACAAAGATAAACGTCTGAAGGGAATGCTAATAGGAGAGAACTACTTAGTCAAATATTTAGAAGAAAAATCTACAGGTTTAATAATGGGAACACATCCATGCAAACAATAGTGATATAAATTGCACCCACGGTGAATACGTATTGAGAGAACGTTTCATTGTTAATGACATAACAGTATCGAAGTGTGATGCTAATTGATGATCAACGTGTGCGTGTAATACGTATCCACCTGGCCGCGGAGGCTGGGGGGCGGGGCGGGGCGCGGGGGCGAGGGTGAGGCGGCGGGGGCGGGGGGTGATGCATGCGTGTGTTGGTGTCGCGTACCGACCGGCGGGTTGTGTGGTGTGCGTGCGCGTCGCGGCGTGCGCTCGGTGCGGCGGTCGAGCTGCCACTGGGCGGGACGCGCGCCGCAGCCTCTCCCGGACCCGTCGCCCGCCCAGCCGCCCAGTCAATCTCTACCGCTCAAACTTTTGATGCACCTCTTAAACGATTCTCACGACCATCCACTTTACTAACGTACTTAATGTGAATGTAAAAATAATGTTCACACCCCATCTTGCCGTTTAATTACTTGATTAAAATGTTGTACTAATAAAGGGTTAAAAATAATCTGTAATCAGAGCAGCGAATCAGTGTAATGGAAACATATCCAACGAAATGGAATTAGGGTGTGCTGAACGTTTTAACGGTTGAGGGATTTTCGTATGTTTTATTGAATAAAATCTGCGTTTTTATATGGTTCACTGGCGATTAATTAAAAATAATCATACTGAATTACAGGGTAGAAGTTAGTTGAAGCGGAATTAGTTGTACAATGTTCCAATTTCCGGCCAAAGTCCGTATTATAGTGGTCCAGTGGAGGAAGCTTACCGCTAAAGCCTTTGTCCGATCTTGTGCACTGTGCACACTGTGGTTGCACAATCTACATGAACACACTTACATCAAATACAGTACATTCGTTCTAATATAGCGCTTTGAGAGCGGATCTCGCTTTGTTCCCAACAGCTCATTCAGACAGTAAATTTACTTAAGGCTATATTTAAATAAGCACTCTGAATGTGCTTATTTGCTCGCCCTTCTTTGCTCCTATTCTGTGAGAATTTAAATTACACAAAAAGCTTGGACGAGGGCCGAAAAATAACGAAATGTAATTTGTGGAAATTTTGAATGCGGCTCATTTGTCAAAGGTCTCAAGTTTATAGCAAGTAAGGTAGCCTCGACACTTATTTATAAGTTGTAAGTTAAAATTAAATTTGTTCTGAAGCCGCAGCAGTTTGGAACTATATTTAACATCGAGTTTATTAAACTTGGTCGACAAAAGTGACAGTGAAATTGAATAGTGTTGTTTTACAATAGCGGGTTGTTCATAGAGAGTTTCATTGTTTTGGTTATTTTTGAAAAAAATATAGATCAGGGGGCCGATGCTACTCACTTTTGGAAATTATCGCGATCTAATCTCAGTCTGTTACCAAAATTGCACATTTACAATACATACATTTAATAGTTACCTAATTTTTTTTTTACATTTTTGTAATTTTACCTAAGTTTTTTAATTTTTGTTGTTTGTTTTTGAGATGAGGTTGTGCCTACATTTCCAATGTTTTTAATTATAAGAATTGGCTTTTCCATTTAGTACCAAACAAGGTTTTCTTCCATATCCTAAAATTGTAGCTAGCTAATCCAATGATTATTGTTCGTTTCGAATCGAATGAGTATTGCCCGTTATTATTACGAGTGGTTGGTTCTCAATTACAGAACCCTATACTCTAAAAGGTTGTGGAATTTGTTCGAATTTTAGAAAGAGTCACCGCGGCCCTGAAACGCAAAGGGCATTAGAAGGAACACTGATTTGTTTTAGTCAGTAAGAGTCTGACACTCCCTTCCGCTCCACCCGGAGCGGAAGAAGACGGTAATTCGATGATTTCCCACTCTTAAATAAAATAAGGGTGAAAACGGGTTTTATGTTTTTATTAAGGTTTAATCATTCATATGTTACCCTTTTTAAAGTTATTATGACTCTTTGTAGTGAAGTTATTTATTTCCAAAATCGACTTCTGATGATGGTGAGGCTTTTGTAAAATACTTTTTTACTTTGTCTACTTATTTTAATAACTTTTATGAAAACTTACAGATTAAAATTATGATGAATTCTTGTCAAATTTTTGACATTGGTAATTTTTGGCAAGTTCTTGACATTGGTAATTTTTGACAAGTTTTTGAGATTACAACTAGATTTTTAACGTTTTTAATTACGAGAATTTACCTTCTGTTTCACTATTGATTCTAAGCTCCTTATATCCTCGTCAAACAAAGTTACGTTAACTACGTCAGAAGGTACTCTTATTGTGTCTATAAATAACTTCTTTGCTAATTATTTACATAATAGTATTATCCTCAACAAAAGCGTTTTATTAAGGAGCTTATTAGCTTACCTGAGATTGGATAGCTCGTGTTTGGAGGTCTATTTTAGGGTTCCGAACCTAAAGGGTATTGAAGAGAACCCTATTACTAAGACTTCACTGTCCGTCCGTCAGCCTGTGACAATGTAACTTAAAATTTTGTACAGAATGTGTATGGCCTTTTAGCCCTTAATAAAATAAAGGGGATGACCCTATGGGTCAAAACGTTGTTACATTTTAACGTAACAACGTGGATAAAGAGTACGTATATTGTTTATGAAACAAGAAACGTACTTTTTTGTATGTAATGTTCAATTTGGACGTCGGTGCGGTAGTACAAAACCCTTCATGCGCGAGACCACCTTGCACTTGACCGGATTTTACTTCAATAAAATACCTCCGTGTCTAAAACAGTTACTTATAAACTCTTAAATTAAAAAACCTGTCTTATCTTAGGATATAGGATACAAATATTAGGTAATTACTAGGCAGTAAAGGCACTGAAGACCGGAGGCTAATCCAATAATTGATTAAAGAAAATCGAGGCACAAAATTAGAGGACCATAAAAGAAGTCAGTAAGTACTAGCAGACACTAAAATCTATTATCAGTTCGTATCAACTTATATAAAGAACACAAGCGACGTCGTCGGTATAGATGACATAGACATGTGGTTCATTAAGTTTTTAGGTCGCTAAGTGCGAGGGGACGTGAATTCATATCGCCGACTTAAGGCTCAGCTTATATCAGACGTGATCTGGAAATGTATCGTCATTATACCTACACAGGAGCTCAAAGTTATGGACGAGCGTCGTGAGAGAATGGCCGTCGCCTGACTTTTATTGCAATAACCACATATTCTCTATTGTCAACGCTCTAGTGCTATTTTATTCCTCCGTTATTCTATAGAAATTCCATAAGTTCTGCGCTTAACTCTGGAATGATTCAATAGTAAATGCTCTATATTGTTTTCGTCGTATCTTTGTCGCGTCTTCCCCTCTGTATTTTCACTGAAAGACCGATGAAATATCCTTGTTGGCATAGCGTAAAGAAGATTACTCGGTCGTGAAGATATTGTTAAAAATACTGTTTAAAATGTGTTGATACAGGCGTCGTGCCGGCGAACCCTTATTGAGTACAAAACGGTGGCATGAAACAGGTCAGTCGTCCGTTTATCTTGGAGATAAAAGTAACAAAGTTTACGTTACAGATCGCGACCTAACTAAGAATAAGGCTGTTTTTAAGTGTGGGCTGTTGATAAGTATTCCCCTCACGGTGTTATGAGGGGGTGTCGGCGCGGCGCGGGTAAACATCGGGACCTGTTGCGCGCCGCGGCGCCGGCCGACGCGCGGCTCACGGACGGCTGACAGACGTCGCAGTAATGTGCTGTAGCATTTTGTGAATAAACACATTTACGTAACAAATGTTTTTCTTTATCGTTGCTAATGTTCCGATCGATAGAACTTTTATTGTAGTCCGCTCGTAGCGAGAAACATGGAGTATCTTTCCTGATCTTTTCCGTGAAAATTACAAATTGGAATTAGTGTGCAATAGAAATTCTATTTTAAGAGTATGCTTAGATAGTTCGATCGTGTTGGGAGGATGAGTAAAAGGCGACTAACAAAAGGAATTTATTTGCCAGATGTGAATCTTGCGCCTAGACTAGACGCCCTAGTAGGACCTACCTTATTGGTGAGGTTCTTCAGAAAGGTTGGGTAAGCAGCACTCATAACTGACGTGCTTGTATGACCAGATGCATGAACGTAGAGGAGGCGAAAGGAGTATGTAAGGATTGTAGCAGGTGGCGTTCTGTGGTTTCTGGCTACCCCCATGGGAAAAAGGCGTGAGTTTATGCATGAATGTATATGTATGTATGTATGTATGTATAAATTCTATCTGTTCACAAGTGACGGCACGCACACACAAGAAAGAGCATAGTCTATGAGAAAATAAAGGCTTTGTGTTTATGAGTAGGTAGGTAGGTAAACAGGTACCAGGATAACATCATCCTTTAAATTTTAAGGTAATATCTAAAATTAAATGAGCCTCTTTAGCCGCGTCATAAAGTGAGCGTTCAACGACGTCATGTATACAGGGTGTAACAAGACACATGACATCGTCGTTAAGTACGCACACTGCCCATTAAATTAAGTAACATAGGGAAACGACTTTCTTTTGGTGTGAAAATCATGCCAGCAAGCAAAACATTTGTTTATGGGGGGGTCCTGGTCGTGCTTTCTAAGTTTATCTTGGCCACCACAGACATAGGTGAAAAAAAAAAAACGATGGGTTGCACTCCGGGAGTGCCGGCAGAACTGAAAACTTAACCTACACTACCTACTTTTTATTAACCTTGTGCATTTTTGTTATTTTGGAATGGTTAGGGAATAATTTTGCACGAATTGCTTTAATTATCAGTATAAAAGTACTAACATTTATGTGGTAGAATACAATATTTATTTATTGCGCTATCGTACACAAACATGACAATTCGCGTCAGGACACGTGACCTGATCGAAAATCTTACGAATTTTCGATCAGGTCACGTGTCCTGACGCGAGTTTAACATTTTTTACCCATTCCAAAACAAGTACACAACGCCACTAAAGAAGTTTTCACTTCAATAACATCTTGAGGAAACCTGGACTTAAAATTATTATAAGTCTGAAATCGCCAATCCGCCTTGAGCAAGCATGGTGATCAATGCTCGTGCCTTCTCTGTATCAGTTCTGCAGTGGGACAGTTATAGGCTGTTATTATTTATTTATTTTAACAGAAATGTGTTTTTCCCCATAGCGTACTACTTCTTCATTCTGTCAAGTAAGCGTTTAACCTACACAAGACAAATTACTCACGGTCTTGGCTCACATTTTTATTAATATTCACAATGCAGGGTTGTAGACTTGATCCTTTTAGCGTCGGTGATAAGCGTTTTTCGGAAATTTGATGCTCATATTTTTTTTTCTATTGTTGAACGCTATGTTGCCTACGCAAGTCTCTTGTCTGGTTTGACTCTAATGGTGGGTCCACACGACACAGACTTTTGTCTGTATAGACATCTGCACAGACTATAAAGTCTGAGTAAAAAATTTTACTTTACCAAATGTCTGTGCAGACTTTTCATCAGTTCAGACTTCGATTTTAATGAATAAATTAAGTAATTCAATAATCATGAGTTTTGCTCCGACAATCGTACAGACATGTACGCAGACTTCCGACTTTTCTGATACACCGACATTTGTCTGTACTAGTTTGTTGTACAGACAAAATTCTATAGAAGTCTGTGTTAAGTCTGTATCGTGTGGACCCACCATAAGATAGATTGAATATGTAAGCAAGGCAATTTTTATCATGAATCCTATAACCTAACAGCCAAATGTGGAAAACAATATGTATATATTCTCCAGACCGACTCTGGCCGCGGCGGCTAACCATAATGCAGACTAGCCAAGTACGCAGGAGATATTATAGTGCACAAGTGTGTGCGCAAACACAGGTGCACTCCCTCTTCTTTAACTTTCATAGTCCGATGGGACGGCAATCCGACACGACCGGAGGCAAAAACAATAAACACATAACTAAAATATCGTAACATTAAAAAATCTATTTGTATCATTCGATACCTACTGTCAGCGATAAATAAAACGGATGAGACTGAAAATCCGAATCAGGGTACGAAGTATCGAATTGGAGTGTTGACGTCGATCAATCACTCGAATGTGTGTCGGTGCCACCGCGGTGCTACGCGCTACGAGCTACGAGTCTAATAAACGGGGAGCTTTGCGTAGCACACGCGTAGCCGCGTAGCCGATCGACACTTTTCCGATTGAATTGTTTTTATATTGTTTGATGATTTGTTTGATTTTTCAGTTATATTCCGTGATACGTGGACTGTATAATTTAAAGGTCTTTTTACTTATGTATTAGTGATAAGTGTCGGGTTGGGGTACGTAGTCATTGATGAAGTTTAAAGCACATTGTGTGATTTTAAATATCAATATATTTTAATTGTAAATATCAAAACATAACTTAAAGTGTGAGTAGACATGCCTACTAAACGGAAAAGAAGCTATTGTTTTCTACGTCAAGCTATAGTCAATATTGAAAGATATCGTAGTATCCATTCTTGCATTGCAGAAACTACAGTAAAAAATACCCACTCAGGCTATACATATTTAACCATCGACAGAAGTGCTCATCGGCTAAAAGTGTATCGTTAGCCTTTGAGAGCGGGTAGCCGGTATGAAGCACTAAGCGGGGAAGTTGGCCGACTTGTTGCTCCGCCGGGGTAATCAACTCGAACACAAGCGCTACTTACTGCTCATTTATAACGTACGTATGAGTATGTTGGCGACCCCTTCATTATTAAATGGATGTATGAAATTAGTTCGCGAGTTGGTAAATGTTTGAGCTTCATTATGATTCAGCTTTCAGAGCAAATTTTTTTATGGTTATATTTTATAAAGTATTTCAAAATATACGTTTTATAAAATATGTTGTTGTGTTTGTTAGCTTTGTCTAGTGACGAAAACATCGTGAGGAAACCTGGACTTGTAGTTAATATTAAGTCTGAAATCGCAAATCCGCAAGTGTGGTGATCAATACTCGTGACTTCCTTGGGTGAATAGAGGCTTTTGCACGACATCGACACTATAAGCTTTTGGTATTTTTAGTATTATAATGTATGCTGCGTGTCGCGTGGTCAATTCCCGCACGAAACAAATATTTGTATGGTATACAGACAGTTGTGCCGCGTCTGGCTGTTTGTGTATGTGAGTTTATATGTTTGTAAATGCACCAACGATACAGGAGTACTTCCTAGCGTATAGTCTTATGTTCAGGTTCAAACGGGTTTATTTAAAATATTTGTTAAGTTTTTGACTGCCTCGTCAAAAACTCGTGGTCCTAGCCGCGACTGCTACGCTCGAGGTATTCCCAGGTCGTGCAAAGTGTTATTGGGTTTTTCTATGAAATTCTCAGTAGCAGCTCGGAGTTAGGATTTGTGCCCGGTTAATGGCAATAGGTCGCCCCTATTACATGAGACCTAAACATACCGACGAACTGTGGGTGTACTTTGGTACATCTCTGCCTAACCCTTCGGGAAATACAGGCGTGATGATGTGTGTGTAATTAAGTTTTTATCGGTGCAGTGCCTACGTAAAGTGTATAAAATAAAGTTATTTTTTCCGTTACTTTGTAAGTATACCTTATTCGCTGAGTAAATACAGCCTAGTGACATTTCGATATCGCGAAAATAAAACGTATTGAAAAGGAGTAAGTTTTAATGTTATTTGTACGTCATGTGCTGGTTGCAAAGGTCAACACGTTAACCAAACAGAGTGTGGGATTGTTGTTGAACTCGTAAATTTAGTGCTGTGCGTTTACCAAATAGGACTTTGGAAAAAATATACACTGTAATCTGTACCTAAAGTGCATTTTGTGATTTGACAGTTTTATGTGTCCCACTTAAAAATAGAACGCTTTTTTGTAACTGCCCCGTGGGTATCATGGTGGCAAGCACGAATTCCTATGACGGGTATCAAGTGTTATTGGGTTATTCCATTAGGAATTTCTCAGTAACAGCCCGGAGTTTGGAAGTTGGTGGTGTTACACCCCCGCCGTGTCTCGGAAAGCAGGTAAAGCGTTGGTCCTGCGCTAGATCTCTCCCAGGTCGCGTCAAATTGCCGTCCCACCGAACTATGAGATTTAGGGAACTGGGAGTGTTTGTGCACATACTTGCGCGCTATAATATCTCCTGCGTTCGTGCACAAAGCACAAAAGTACATTATTTTAATATGTAAAGTGTAACGTATAGTGTTTGACTGTTAATTAGTCTCTGCATTTAAAAAATACACTTTAGATGTTTATACTAGGTAGGATAGATTTTGTTTTCCAGCTTTCATCTCTCATGTCAAAAAAGTGTAAAAATTCTCAAAAATAAATGTTCCACATAGCTGCGAACACAAAGAGGATTCATCAGATATTCATTCAACGCTCTCTGAAAGATTGTAAATTACTGTATATTGTTTGAAGTGTAAAGGCGACGACATTAATCTGTATTGTCTTGTTTGAGTAACGCGCAAATGATTGCTTTGTAACTTCTAAACATTTCTTAGCGTTTCTGTGTGTAATTGGAAGTTTAGAAGATGTTGGGATAATTAATTTGTGAGTAGTTTTGTTTATGAGATGTTTTACATCATACATGTAGTTGTATATTTTGAGTAGAACTAGAACTTTTTGTTGAAGAGCTCGTCCGAGGAAGTACTACCACTATACCTACTTCTGCCGCAAAATAGCGGTTCTGTGTTCCGGTTTAAAGGATGTGGATACCTACCGGTGAAATGACAGACACATGAGACATATTAACTTTGTCTCAGGGATGGCAACGCAAGGCCTCTGGTATTGCAGATGTCTATAGGCAATGGTGACCACTTCACATCAGGCGGGCCCTCGGCTTATTTGCTATCCATCCAATGTTTTTTTTTTTTATAATTAAATGTGTCGTTATTACTTCTCATCCTCGACAGAGCATTGTATATACAAGACATTGAATACCAATGGCGTTAGTATACATAGATTACTATGAAAAATGTGTGTGCTACGGCTTTACGGCTTGGAATATCAACAGTGTAGGGAGGTCGATAGCCGTTGTTATTAAAATAATGACATACTTGCTTATGCCTACGACTTTGTGAGTGGAATACGTCGTTTAGAAGGTCTGCGTACTTGATCTATTCAATGTTGAACCCTTTTTATACCTGATACCTGAAAAAGGTCTTAGAATTGAATTTCCCTAGCAGCTAAGTATACCTTCTTAACGATACATTTCTCTATCTAAAAATCACGTAGGTAGGGCAACCTCGGGATTTTGAACCATGGAATATATAACATAAGATCTATAATAGCAAATGTAAATCTTATCGAACTTTAATAATGTAACAATGGCTAATAAGAGTTAATTATCTTATTTAGTATTCATCGCACACTGTTCTACTTTACATTCCAAGTTTATCAATAGGTACTTTCTTGTAAAAAATCCAATAGGTACCTGTGCTTACTTGTAGATAAGAGCTTTACGTAAAATGTTGACTTTCGCTTCCCTACTTTAGCTCTCAAACAGTATTAAATGGTGAAAGCCTACTAAGTTAATACGTGACACGACTTTTAGTTCTTTGGGAAACCTTTGCCTAACGTGTGCGGTGAAGTGTCAATTTAAGATAAGTCTACTTATATCTTTCTATCGATATTTAGTTAGATAAGTAACGATAATATTAAGATTGCTCTACCAGGTCCCTTGATCATTAGTTGATTAGAACCTGTTCCTAATACCCGTGGGCTATAAAAATGTATACTTCAATTTTTATTTTATTTTTGTACAAACATAAACAAAAAGTATTGTGCATTCTCCGAATGGGAAGACGACTTTGTTCTACATTGTGAAATAACAATAAGGTGGTATTATAATGTAATGTATATGTCTAGTACAAGTGAAAACATGAAATAACATCTAATAACATTTATTTATCAAAAGTAGGTGTCTTATACACTTTTGACGTAACCGGTAAACCACAAACAAAGCTTAGTTAGTCCCTTGTATGTCGTGACTCAGATAAGTAAATATAATCATTACCTAAACCTATAGACAGAAAGGTTCTACGATCCTTGTGTAGTCATCCTGCTTCGTCCACGTTCATAACATACAGCCATACAGGTACGAAAGTGTCCATAAATCTGCCCCCCTAGCCAAGTCACAAACGATAATCGTAAACGCTCGGTAGGTACCAATAGATTTTCAACTTAATACGCAAGAGCCTTAAGTTGAAAATCTATTAAAGATTTCTAAGCGTTAGCGACTGGAACGAACGAAAATGCTATGCATTCTTCATTAGATCTTCAACTTAAAACCAAGTACATAAAGTTGAAGATCTATTAAAGCCTACTCAGCGTTTGCGTTTATCGTTTGTGACTTGTTGAACGTTTAAACTGCGTTTGGTGAAAAGTTTAGCAGCAAAGCCATGTAGCACCGCTTTACTTGTACCAACTTAGACGTAACACAGTCAAACTCTTCCGTGGATTGACATCTGCTGTCTATGAGAGACGCGCACTTTGAATAATATTATCTATACTTAACGTTTAAAGCGTAAGAGTAACTTGAGATACTTTTAGTGGTTTTTAATAATATTTAATTTCAGTTGATAATGAATTGTAAATATCGCATATAGAGGTAAACATACCTATAAGTAGGGCCATATTCTTTGGCTGGCCAGGGGCTAAACATTGCCGTCCAATATGGCAATGCCACCAGTCTCTTGGGTACATTACTAATCAACATCGATTCGGATGAATTGTTTGATGCCGCTTGTTTTAGTTTTTTGGTTGAATTGTTATAGGATATTGTATACTTTTTGTGTATACTATCATTCATAAACATTAAATTTTTATCCTTTTGCCGTTCGATCTAATCGACATTCGTTGATTCTACAAAACCTTTATGTACTATTAACATTTAATCACTTCTCTGTCTATTCCAAGCCAATATTACAGCTTTTAAAGATAAAATACATTTTATAGAGCCACTAATCTAATTTTGCACAAAGCAGAAGCAATCGTAATGAATTATAGGAGCTTCTTTGATGTCTAATTGTAGCGGCTACATCTAAAAATCACGTCTACTGCCAGCTAATCGATAGAACAGTTATTTCTGAACCAATCTAGGCAGATAGACGGATTAGGAACGCAAGACTTGGTCTTACTATATTCTGTTTATCGAGACGAGAAAATGCAAAAGCTACGATCAACTATGACGTAAGTCCTTATATGAAGCATACTTAATAATGTGGGGTGGGTACATCCTTATAGTTGTGCTTCGTAATATTACGTTGTGAGGAATGTTCAGGGCCGAATTTGATAGATGGAAAGTTTTTGGGATATTGTTGGAGCGTGGGATGTTGTTACTTTTCGTGTATGGTTAAATGCAAGTGGTATACTGGATTTTAACAACATTTGACAAAAACGTTTGGATAATTTATATTTTTTACTAAAACGAAAAAAAATGCAGTTAAGCAGCAACTGCATTTTTTTAATAATATTTAAACAAGTTTTAATAAAAAAATGTTTTGTTTAAATTTTTGACAAGCTTTGGATACTGGGAACTTGCAATAGATGTTTCAGACACAACAAGTTATATGTTATCCCTTTATGACATTTTCGTCGCTCTAGCTCCAATAAGTATGGTAGTAAAGTAGTTCTGAAAGTGTGGGATTTGACATATAAGCCCATTTTATTACTGCATTTTTTTACAGTCTACTTCTAGCATACCAAATCTTGAAAAAAAATGTGAGAAAAACGTAACATTGATACCACTAAATACGTACTAATAGTCACTATGCGCATTCACAATAGAAATAAATATGAGCAAAGGTAGGTACTAAAACGACACCAATTTATATTTTACAAATAGATAGAGACCTTACCTTTGACCTTATTTCACAAAATCCATTTTCAATACACGTATCAAATTCTAAATGCAAACGCAAACGTACAGCTAGAATATTCCGACAGAAAGCTTTCCTTGCAACCTACATTTTACCTACAAGGAGGCTTTAGTCACGACCTAGAAATGTAGATGTGAATGTACGTAGGTACACTTAAGGGCGCCTTCACATTACGTCGCAAGCAGCGCGACAGTAGCGCGGCAGAAGTATATTCCTTCACATTACAAGAACAGATCAAAGTTTAGGTCAGTATGGCGCACTTCATTTTAAAAATAGATGCTGTGGGCGACAGCTCTTCTGTTTTTTTTTTATTTTTTATTATGAAATTCTGACGGGGCGACAGTCGCGCGACAGCCGCGTTGCTCCGCGGTAGACGCTCCGGGCGTCGGGAGCCGCGAGACGACTCCCGGCCACCGTAGGCGCGGGTCTGTGGACGGTGAGCAATGGGTAGCTCACCGCCCGTACGTTCACTGAATAACGACAGACCGTGTCGACGGCGCGTTCGTGTTCCACGCGCGCCTCAGAGAGATGTCAGCAAACTTGGATGGGGCCACTGAGGGCCGATGCCTGCCGGGGCTGCGGGTTGTTCGAAAGAGATGCCGCGCCCCCGGAACGCAAAGGGCACATGAAGGAACATAGACGGATTTTAGTCAGTAAAAGTCTGACACTCCCTCCCGCCCCGCCCAGGGCGGGGGAAGTTATTTGATAATTTCCAATCTATAAAAAAAAAAAGCCGCGTTGCTAAAGTCGCCTAAATGTGAAAGCGATCTAAAACCTTTGCGATGAACTGAATTCGCATCTGTATAGAGTTATATTAAACTCTACACAACGTAATATGTTTTATGAGTATATTAATCCTAGATTAAGGGAGTGTCTTCCTGTTAACTAAGTAGTAGAACGTGACGTTTGTTTATTGTGTTGTTGAAATGTAGACTATACGCCTGCTATATTAGTTTGGGGTTTGTTGAATCTTATATGAAATTGGGGATTTTCAGGTTGGAGAAAATCTTAAATGGTAATAAAGATTTACAGAGCAGCTAAAGAATAGCTTCAATTTAGTGAAATATGTAACTGTCACATTTTCATGAGCTTTTTGAATCAATCTCTCCTTGTATATAACGTAACTTATTTTTTTTTAGGAATGGGAAATCATCAAATTAAGTAATTTGATGATTGATGATTTCGCCATGGGCGGAGCGGAAGGGAGTGTCAGTCTCTTACTGACTCGAACCCATCCGTGTACCTCCTAATGCCCTTGGCGTTCCAAGGTCGCGGTAACTCCTTTGAAAAAACACTCTGTTAGGCACTGGCCCTAGTGGGAACCGTCTGAAAACATTGCATACAAAATGAACCATAAAAGCAGCGCTCAAAATCATGGCGATTTCGAAACGACTTCTAACTTACCATTTCAAAATGTAGAAAATGTCGTACAACTCACCCGGCGCTGTCTCGGCGTAAGCTCGACTTCATCGCAATGGCAAGTCGTTAAGAAGCGCGGATGTCAGGATGTCAGCGCGTTCCTTCAAGCGCAAAGACTTCTATTACTCTCGTATTTCTCGATCCAAATGATTGAAATTATTTTCAAGGAGACAGCTGGCTTCATATAAAATTAATCTAGTCTGATATTTTGGTCGATAAGTAATTGAGGTTGATGAAATTTTGTGGGTTGGAGGGAGAAGAATACCAATGTGTAGGGTCAGTTTTCCGTAAAATTACTTTAAATTACTCTGCTTATTACTCTGCCCCCGTTGGTCATAGCGTGATGTTCTGTACGTATAAACCGTCTTCTTTAATCAATGTATCTATTGATGGAACTGCATTAAAATAACTGCATTATTTGTTGCGTTAGTTTAAATATCATTTTAAATCTTGTACTACATTTAAAAATCAATGTCAATTTCAACCTTGGTCGTAAGCTGAGCATTGCCATTTAACGTGGCAATGCCACCAGTACTTTGAGCACCAAACTACGATTAGTCGATAGTGACATGGGAGATTTTTTGATACTACAATTTTGTTAGTTCATAGATTAAAACTGTTGCGGATTATGTTAAGTGAATTTTCTTATCAGCTTGCTTAAGATGAAGTTCGTCGAATTCTTGAGTATCTGTTGAAGGGAAGCGTAACGTATTTCTCCCGGTTCCAGCTAAACTTGTTAAGCCAACCAGCTACTTAGAATATCCTCTTTGTTTTCAAACTCGCCTTCCGTTTTCGTTTACGCTAATATGATTAATTTTATCTTTCTGGAATTTTCATTTCCCTTTCCGGACCAAAGGAAGGGTTACTTTTATCGCGCATTACTGTGTTTGCGGGATTCTTTATTTGTAACGTACGAACGGGTGGATGGATTTAATAAATGGGATGTCCTTTTTATTGCATACTCAGTTTAATTTTGACATTTGTAATGTTTCGTTGAAGGCATAATAAAAAATCTGATGGCACAAAGTACATCGTGTTGACATTTATGTACGAGTAGTTATTTAATTAATGTACCTATTTAAACTATTGTAGAATGTAATGTTTTTAAAAGAGTCCATTCTTTTGGTTTTTTGATTTTATCTACTGATAATAACAATCTAACACACATCTTAATGTAATTAATCTAAACACAATAGGTACTTGTAAATAATAATTAAATTACAATAAAAAAAAGTTACTAGAAACTAGGTACTAGTTTTAATTATTTTTTGCAAATGACGTTCAAAAGGGCTTTGTAATGGTCAAATTAAAAAAAAATGACATGACTTAGCAACGCAAACCTTTTCAGTATGTTTACATCACTACATTTACAGGAAGAGGCTTCAATAACAAAGTTTACCAAAACCGCATCAAAGCAAAACAAATACATTAATTTAATTAAACATCTATTTCATAAACATGAGACGTCGTGGTTGGTGATCCGAAGTAATCCTCAGTACCGGGAACAATGGACCCCGACCTTACTATCTAAACTTGTGGCACTTTACATACATACATACACAATATTTGCGTGTAGTGGAAGGGACATCGAAAACTTTTGTTATGGGTTCAGTATATGATTTTAGACATAAAATTTGCTATAAATATAAAATAAATATACCATCACGCCTGTATTCCCCGAAGGGTTAGACAGAGGTGTACCAATGTACACCCACAGTTCGCCGGTATATTTAGGTCCCATGTAATAGGGGGCGAGCCTATTGCCATTAACCGGGCACAAATCCAAACTCCGAGCTGCTACTGAGAATTTCATAGAAAAACCCAATAACACTTTTTGCTCGACCTGGGAATCGAACCCGGGACCCCTTGCACAGAAGTCGCACTTGCGATCACGAGACCAACGGGGCAGTTACGGTATAAAATTTGCTGTTTCATAGATTTTGAGTGTTCTGGAAGTGTTGTACTTTTGTATGCAACACTTGATATTTATGATACTGAAGTCTTTTTTTTTAAAGATGGGAAATCATCA
The DNA here is from genome assembly GCA_932526535.1 of Caradrina clavipalpis. Lineage (NCBI taxonomy): Eukaryota > Metazoa > Arthropoda > Insecta > Lepidoptera > Noctuidae > Caradrina > Caradrina clavipalpis. The sequence continues at coordinate 4,772,460 of OW052096.1, forward strand.
AATGACCCCCCTCCCCACCCCCCGGGCGGGAGGGAGTGTCACACTTTTACTGACTAATAACCATCTATGTTCCTTCGTGTGCCCTTTGCGTTCCGGGGGCGCGGTATCTCTTTCGAACAACCCGTAGCCCCGGCAGGCATTGGCCCTTAGTGGGCCCTTCCATTTGCTGACATCTCTGTGCGCGGAATATAAACGCGCCGTCGACACGGTCTGTCGTTATGATACTAAAGTCTAACAATGTTTTTTAGTAAATCTAGAACAATTTAAAGTTTTCTATAACTTTGAAATAGCCACACTTGGAATGTCTTCTGTGTCGTGGGTGAGTTTGTAAACTTTTATTTATATACTCACATACATAGACAACCAGACACGGAACAACTATTTGTAGGATCGAACCCGCTACACACAGCGCAGCAGTTAATCGCTAACCCACTGCAATAACCCAGTCGTCTTTAAAACTCATTGCCATAAATATTCCCCACTCAATCTTAACATTTATTTATAAAGGTATATGTAGGCATATACCTTTATCTAAGTAAAATAATTATAATTATGTAAGACAGTATTTAATTTTCACTCGCGCTGTCACAATAAAGTAGGTAGGTATAAGGGTCTGATGTGACTACTCACTTCACCACGCATCGATTCAGACCAAAATAGCTTTATTTATACCGGACCAGTCCTTCCTATAATATCCTTAACCGAAGTACGGTCACGGGTAAAATACATACATTCATAATATGTAACTATATTATGGCAAAATGATTAGACGAATACCATTTTTTCTTCTTTAAGGCCGATTTTCACATAAATCACTAATTACATTTAGTGCATAATCGTGTTTAGAACATCATTGCATCCCCGTCACTTTGATAGAAGGTGACTGTAACAGAATGATAATTTCAACACATTTAGCGCTAAATATGTTTAGTGTGTGTTTCTCAGTAGCAGCTCGGAGTTTGGATTTGTGCCCAGTTAATGGCAATAGGCTCGCCCCCTATTACATGGGACCTAAATATACCGGCGAACTGTGGGTGTACATTGGTACACCTCTGCCTAACCCTTCGGGGAATACAAGCGTGATGGTATATATTTTTTTAATATTTTTATTTATGTTTAGTGATTTTGGTGAAAGTGGACCTAAATCTTTACACGTCTAGTTCTTTAAGTAGCGATCTGAAATTAATATCAACTGTATTAATTTCAAATTGTTAGAGATTTATGTAAATATTACACAATGAATAAAATGCTGCTTATAACTAGCAAATTATTTTTCAGAAATCAGTAAAACCAAACTTAGTTCAACGCCATGGGCCACTCATTCTATGATTGGACACTCTTAATGTCCGACCATAGCTTCATAGTGACCAATCGTAAGTTGATACAAATTCATATAATTTTGTGACTTCAACAGCGAGGTAGAAACTGCGGTGTTATTCTGTAAAACTCTCCTTCCGTGAAGTGAGCGTGTGGCGACCTGTCAATCCCTAGCATCGTATAGTGACAGCCCAGTTTTAGCTCACTTCACCTTTATTTACTGAGGGAGATGTCTTACAGAATAAGCCAGCTGAACACAAAGTGCTTACTACGAACGATCATAAGGCTGCCTGTCCACAGGAGCGGAGCGAGGCTGCGGAGCGGAGAAACGGAGAAATATTAACCAATAGGATTGCACAAAATCTCCGCTCCTCTTCGTCTATTGGTGGATGTTTACTTCGCTCACCGCTCCGCTGCCTCGCTCCGCTCCTGTGGACAGGCAGCCTAAAACTTGTTTTTCCCACTTCCATACTCTTTATCGTCATCTTCCTTAATTTAATATTAGAAAAGTACAACGCCATCACTATTACTACATATGTTAGTGAATAAATAAGCTTTGTTATTTCACGATAAATACAAAGCAATATAGACATTTACAAAAATATATCACTAGAAATGCAGAAATTTAAAAAATAATAATATTACACAACTTTCGCTAGATGTGTCATAATCATATTTAGTAGTAACCTACCCTGATATTTTATACCTCGTTTCAGGTACTCTATTTGCAAATAAAAAAAAAGCAAATAACACTAAAATGCCAAAATTAACAATGATCACTCGCAATGATGATAATTATTCAAAAAAGTGTTTCCCCTTTAAAACATGAGCTGAGCTCTCAAGTGTAACGAGTACATTAACACCCTCGACGCATTTACAATGGTTGCCACTGGCACTGACCTACTTTCTCTCCCACATTTTTTAAATCTAGCACGTCGGCAAAGCTAAAGGTAGAGAGAGGTTAAAAGCTTTTTCAGGGGCTGCAGTGCTGCACTCATGCAAGGACGTTGAAAAAAGAAAAATAAACGTTCTCCTGAAAGTGTTCAAAGATTTCGAGCCCAGGTTTCTTTTTGAGTAAACATGACAGCACTTAAATAACAGTATTTGGAATATGTAGACGATTTTTAAATTGTCCAAAATTCAATTGGAATATGTAGACGATTTTTAAATTATCCAAAATTCAATTGGAATATGTATCCTATTGAATTTTGGATAATTTCATGCAACAGGCATCATTATAATTTACTGCCATTATAAGTGGAGAACGTTTCGAAACTGGCAGCGAAGTGGGTGGACTAGGTTGTTGGGCTCTCTTCAATTAGACTCCATGCACGTTTTTACATTTAGTTTATTCTATAAAGACTTTAACAATGATTTTGAGCTAATGTTAGGCGCTCTCTAAAGTTTTGTAAATTCAACACGCTTCGCCCGGTGTCGTCGATGGAATGGGCGGTGGCGCGGGCGTCCCGCGCTCACCGCGCTGCGCAGCTACCCCGCGCACGCCTCACCGCTGTGACGTATTACCGCTGTGACGTATGCTCGCTGCGCGTCGCCTCCCGCGCCGTGCCGTATGCGTGTGTGTGAGGCCTTGCGCACGCACACATGCAAGGCGTCAACAAGTTGCCCCCCTCGGCAAGGGACTGTAGCTTGTAGATTCTTCAGGTCGATCTTCGACTGGTAGCGGGCACAGCCGATTGAAGGCGCGCCGCAGAGTGCCCGATGTAGTCTTCACGTCTGCTACCCTGGTCACACCGTCGGAGCCTGGATACACGCTGGTTACTCGCCCGAGCAGCCATCTGTTTGGTGGCAGTCGATCATCCTTGACGAGCACCATCTCTCCAAGTCGTAGGTCTCTTCCTCCTCTGCACCATTTCTGTCTTTTTTGCAGCTCTGTAATGTATTCCTTATAAAATCTATCCCAGAAATGGGTCTTCAATTGTTGAGTTCTCATATATCGTGAGAAAGTGCTCAACCTTGTAGTGTCTTGTGCCTGAGGAGAGGGAAAAACAGTTAATGTTCGCCCAAGAAGGAAATGTGAAGGTGTGAGGGCTACTAGGTCTGAAGGATCAGACGATAAAGGAGTTAAAGGCCTAGAGTTTAGGATCGCCTCTATCTGGGTAAGAACTGTGTTCATTTCCTCATAAGTAAGGTTTGCAAGAGCAAGTATACGTTTCAAATGATGCTTAACTGATTTCACGGCACCCTCAGCTAAACCATTAAAGTGTGGGCTATACGCTGGAGAGAATTTAAAGTTTATTGATAAATTTGAAGCATATTCACTCAAATAGTTTGCATTTAATTTTAAAAACCTAGCCAATTCATTACATGCTCCTACGAAAAACATGTACCATTGTCCGAGAAGATGTTGACAGGTTTTCCTCTGCGGGCAATAAATCTGTTTAAAGCAGAAATAAAGGTTTCTGAGCTGAGATCAGTCACAAGCTCTATGTGTACTGCTCTAACAGCCAAGCACACAAAAATACAAAGATATGCCTTGATTGAATTACTGCCTCTACCCTTTCGGTTCAAAATCATTATTGGTCCCGCATAATCTACAGCTGTATTTATAAATGGATAGTCAGCATGTAGCAGTATAGGATGTTTGGTGTCATATCTATAATGTGAATTAGAGAGCCTACCACCAACTCTAATCAAACCATCAGAATGAAAGAATGGATTCAAATTAGTTAATTTATTTTTTAATGGCAATTGTTGTTTATTTTTCAATAATTCACACTCTTGATGGAATGATTCATGCTGTGAAATTCTGCATAATGTAATCAAAGACTGATTAAGTTCATATAAAGTTAAAAATCCTATATACTTATTTTGTGAATAACGACAATTATGTATAAATCTCAATATATAAGCTGTAATGCGCTGTAGCTTACTAAAGTCTGAAAATTTGCTCACATATTCTACTGATTGTTGCTCTGAGACATTTAAATGACATTGAACCTTAAATTCTGGCAAGTCATCTTCCTTAACGTTTGTAGGGGGGCCAGGCCAGTTAGACTCTGGTTCAATTAAAAATGCTACAGTAACAAGTTTAGTACTTGTTTATTTACAAATAGTTTGGTAGGTAGATAAATATCTACCTGCATTACAAAACAATATTTTAAGTTACATTGTACTTTAATAAATTGTATTTTATTTATTTTTATTTGTCTAATATCACCTAATGATTTAATAAAGTTAAACCAAGCTGCTTGAATCTCACTTGACACATCTTCATCCCATGTTATTTTTAATGACCATAATTTTTGTAGAATAATTTTAGCTTGCAATATGCAAGGGTTAATGAGTCCAAGTGGATCAAATATTTGTGCCATAGTAGACAAGATTGTGCGTTTTGTGATGTGTTCATGTTGTTTAATGTTTGCTGAAAATAAGAACACATCTTCTTTACAACCCCAAAGTAATCCTAATGTTTTTGAATACTCATGGTTACTTAAATTAAGTAACTCATCTTTGCTATATTCACCTAAAAGTTTTATAATGTGTGACTTATATTATCAGTCATGTGACCTAATGACATATATTCCTTAATGAATTCAGCATATTGCTTGTTTGAATAAAGGGTCACGCTTGAATCTACGTTCTAACGATATGAACCTAGACAGGGCTTGTTCATATAATTCATATGAACAGCTGTTGAGGCGATTCTTTTAATGGAATTGTTACAATGAATCGACCATCCTTTCCACGAGTAGTTGTTTGTATAAATTACTTTCACATTCCTGTTCTTCTTTGGATGCAGGTTTGTGCTCTGTAACTGTTTCAAGTTCAAAGAATTTACTTAATTGATCCTGAACTTGATCATCATAGTGTGTACTTAAATGATTGCAGTGGACTGTATTAATGCTGTGTTGTAAAGAGCGTGTGGGTCCAGATATCAACCATCCAAACTTGGTTTCACTCAATGTGGGCTTATTTCTACCTAATGAAATCTTATTGTTTAACAATACACTCCAAAATAAGTCCGCTCCAAGAAGCATATCCACTTGGGACGGTGTGTGGAATAAAGGATCCGCTAATGTAATATTTGGAGGTATATCCAGCCCTTTATGGTTGACTTGTTTGCAAGGTAATGCTTGAGTAATGTGTGGAACCACCAAACAATGTATATTCTCAGAATATGAATTATTAAGTGATGATATAATGGCATCACAACTTTTAAATATGCAACTAGATTGATGATTTAACCCTTCAACTAATGTCGAGGTTGAATGAGTGGGTAATTTGAGCTTGTCACATAGGCCTTTTGTAATGAAACTTGATGTGCTACCGTTGTCTAATAATGCACGGACTCTATGTTTGTGACCACTGTGGTCTATAACATTAATGATAGCCGTTGATAGCAATATAACGCATTGAGAGTTATTAGTGGCTGACATAACCACACCATCTTGTGAGCTTGTTGACAACTGTGTGTTTGACTGTGATGTACAAAGCACTACACTACTTGTATTAGGAGTAGGGTGTGTAGAAGTAGGTTGAGAATCAGTACTACCATTGTTTGTACCCTGTGTACTGGATGGCCCACTCAAATGCAACATGGTGTTGTGTCGTTTATGACAGTGGCTGCAGCCACCCATCCTGCACTTAAATGATTTATGACCACTACGTAAGCAGTTAAGGCACAGGTTAAGAGATCTTGCCTTCTGAATACGATCTTCAATGGAAAGTGACTTAAAACTAGAGCACTGATAAATGGCATGGTCACCCTTACATAATGGACAACTGTACGGTCTGTTTTTAATTGAAGACTCAGAGTTGACAGTAAATGTCTTTTGCTTATGTGTACTTTCACCTTGTTTGTGGGTACTGGCACTATGCTTTCCCTTCAAACCATTATTATAAACCTCTGCAATAGTTTCTAATAAATCAGCTCGATTCTTAAGAAATTTGTTAAAATCAGCAAGTGTGGCTAAGTCATCTAATGCATTACGGTAAGTTTCCCATTCCCTACTTGTCACTGAATCCAATTTACTTGAGACTATGTGTATAATGAGCACATCCCACCCATCTGTAGGCAACTTAAGTGTTTTTAAAGCTCTAATGTTACGATTGACTGTATCAATGATGTTGCGCAGAACTTTAAAGGATTCTTGCGTTCCATGTTCAATATTAATGATAGCTTGAACATGATTGTAAACTAGAAGCCGTCTATTATTGTAGCGGTCACATAGTAGCTGCCATGCAACATCATAATTCTCATCGGAGAAGTCAAGGGAACTTATTATTAAAGCAGCGCTATCCTTTAAAGCAGCTCGCAAGTAATGGAATTTACTAATTCTTGGAATAGTGTCATTTAAATGAATTAATGAGATATATGTGTCATGGAACTCAAGCCAGTTGTGATATTGACCCGAAAAGGTAGGCAAGTGTATTGTAGGAAGTTTAAGTTTGATCCCACCTTTATTTCCACAAACAGTACTAGCACCTGTAACTGATCCAGTGCCCGCAGAGGTCTCCTGCTTACTCAACAGCTCCCGGGCAACAGCAACCGCAGCATAGTACTGGGTCTCGTAGGTTTCACGATCTTTGTACTGCTCTTCTGGAATATCAGATACATTCTCTAAGTCACTTTGTATATTATCATATTCAGGATATAACTCCTCTATTTTTGTTAACCTTAATTTTAATTCAGTAATTTGTAAGGTACTTAAAGTATCACAACTTTTTACTATTTCTAAATATGTCTTAAATTGAGTTAATTTAGCTTTAAAGGTTCCACGTTTTTTAAGTAATGACTTGTAATCCATGATAACGACTCACTTAATGAAATTAAGGTAAAGACAAGCTACAAAAATCTTCAAAGTAATTAGTGCAAGGTTATACTTAAACTTTATCTGCAAGGAAGCAGTGAGGGTGCGCATGAAATAAAGGCAAACACCAAGCAAGCACGTGCAATGCGTCAGCAAGAGACCCACGACACGCAAACAAGCCACGTGGCGCACGTGGCTCGCTCACCAGCCCAAGTAGCCTAGCCGCAGAAAGCAACAGCGACCACGTTGTCGCAATAAAGTATTGAGCTGTGAACACAAAATAACAAATATGAGTTAATGAACACTATAATCAACCATACATATAGGGGCGGTACAAGATACTAGGCCTGACAATGGGAACTTTAAAGAAACGAGTAGAACACTCGTAATAATAATTTGAAATAAAGGGACGTGCACGTGGAGTAGATTCGCCAACGTTAAATAAGGAATAGTAATTATGGAATAAGGAAACACGGCACTCAGTTTGCACTAAAGGTTGGCACTATAATTCTTGAGCTCCATCCATGCTGTATTTTTCCTTCTTTATAATTTGCACGACTCCTCGTGTCGTGCTTTAGTCCACGTAATGGCCGCCTCGTGCGCAATTTCTTTGTTCTGTTCGCGTCGCGTCGCCCGTATCCGGCTCGTCAGGACCAAAATGGAGAACGCTTCGAAACTGGCAGCGAAGTGGGTGGACTTGGTTGTTGGGCTCTCTTCAATTAGACTCCATGCACGTTTTTACATTTAGTTTATTCTATAAAGACTTTAACAATGATTTTGAGCTAATGTTAGGCGCTCTCTAAAGTTTTGTAAATTCAACACGCTTCGCCCGGTGTCGTCGATGGAATGGGCGGTGGCGCGGGCGTCCCGCGCTCACCGCGCTGCGCAGCTACCCCGCGCACGCCTCACCGCTGTGACGTATTACCGCTGTGACGTATGCTCGCTGCGCGTCGCCTCCCGCGCCGTGCCGTATGCGTGTGTGTGAGGCCTTGCGCACGCACACATGCAAGGCGTCAACAATAAGTATCACTTATTGAAACAAAATATTTAATCGAATTTCCGAAATAGTTAAGTAAGCGGTCGTGCTAGGTCTTCATTAAAATAAATTAAAATATATATTAACAAAACAGAGTTGGATTCCGGATTTGTGCCTGATTTAAGGTTAACCAGACAGAAAACTTCAGATAAACTCATAGATAAAAGCTCGTCTACGTAACATATAGACCTAAATGTAACTGGCAAAATATTCTGCATCAGCACCTCTACCTAATAGAAATAGCGGTGTGTTGTTATGTAGTAAGTATAGATTTGTATGAGATTACCAATAAACCAGTTTATTACTTTGCTAATCTGTGTTCCTCAATTTCCTTTCCGAGGCAACATCCCTCAAATTGCCTCGACACGTGAACGTCGAACGCTGTATAGTAATAGGGAGCGAGCACACAATTCGTGGAAATAAGAAGCACAGAGAATCTCGGATCCCGGCGCCCTGTCATATCGAGGGTGTGGTGTCAGTACCACTGTGTACCACTTGTGAGCTTTGTCGGATTAAAATCACTGCTAACCTTTACACCGGTACGAGTGAACCACTATCTACGAGTACAAAATTGAATATGAGATCTACGTCTGAGCTTGAAATAAAGTTGGTTGAGTTTATTTATTTTATTACGAAAATCAGTCTTAATCTTCACGAAATAAAGGTGTAGTGAAAATATATTGTCAGTGTTATCATGATGCTGCGGTTTATAGGAGTCTTAAGCTAAGTGTCAAAGAGTATTGATCCAGTGCTAAATAAAAAAGAAGTTGTACTTAGTTGCTCTGAAACAATGATGATTTTATATCAAGTTATGGTTGAGACAAATTAAAAGAAATAAACAAGAACTGACAACTGTTATAACCTTGTCACCAAGAAAGCAAGAATAGGAAAGGGCGGCCATCTTGCTAAAGGTAAACTTGGCTAAGCATTTTATAAGTAAAATGAAATGTTCGTTACACTCAAACGCAAACAACACAGACTTGCCGTTAAATAAAATGAAAACAATAAAATATTGTTTTTACGTTACTTAATGACGAAAAAAAGCAAGAGCGAAATGTAATAAAAAATCCGGCAAATACAAATACGAAAACAATACGACGGGTTAAAAGGGCTGGCAGCATTTTCACGTTAGATAGGGTTGCTGTTTTTTTGGCCAAAGAATAGTCTAGCCCCGTCAACCGTCAGCCAATCATGCCGCTTTATCTCGAAAGAGGCGAGTACTTCGACAGAATAAACAAGGTTCTATAAAGATACCGCTAAATAATCGGCGTCTCGGCGATTTCATGATCTAATCCATAAAACACCGACTGCTTGACTCGGGACAACATTATTTCACACCATTAGGCCCCATTGATTTCCCGCCAGACGACTGATGGCTGACGCAGCCCTCCAATTAGCCGATTGCCTTTTCCTCTCTCGGATTTCTCGGTACGATCGCGTTTCAAGCGAAATAACATCCGGCTGACGATGTTAACCTGTTTTACGGATTGTCTATTTAAACATTAAAATGTTTATCGTTTAAAGGTCAATACATAATAATATTTAAGTCATAACTCTTTCATTTCTGTTTATTATTGTTCTACTGTCACAATTTTTCTTTTTTAACCCCCGACTCAAAAAAAGGGGTGTTATAAGTTTGACGTGTATGTGTGTGTCTGTGGCACCGTAGCTCTTAAACGTTTTGTTGCCTGAAACATAGAATTACCTAATACAAGAAGGTATCTAAGATTGAAGAATATAATTTACATTCGAAAATACTATAATAATAATAATAATAAGCTGTCCGCAGGGCAGCTTGTGGCGAGCTGTTGGGCAGTAGCGACCCCACGGACCTGATCTCCCGGGAGAAGTCTTGTTCTTCATCTCTGGCTTGCCTTAATTGGCCGGCCGGAGTGAACACTGACGAGGAACAGAGCTCCCACCTCTCTCTTGCCTTCATTGGCCGGTTTGAGTGGAGATTCGCAAGAGCATTCGTGTTCGGGGGAAGGAAGTGTTTCACTAAGGTGCTGGTAGGGATCTTGACCGTACTTCCGGGATTGTCCTGATAGCCTTGAAATACCTCTCCACTCCTCAAGCACCTCAGTCTGTGTTGCCCTCTTGTCGCTACGTCACTACGTGCTAGCGGCCGTTTTAGGGGGCCCATTTATCGAGTGTGCTAGTCACCCCCTGCCATTTTATCTGTGTCATAAAAACATTGATTGGCAGGGGCCATAGTCCTTCCATAGTGTCAGAAAACCAGTCCATTCAAGCCACCCAAACCCATAGCCCTATTTTTTATTTCCATATTCTGCAATAGTCCTGCGCCAGCCGGGGATTGTCCTTGGGTGCATTTGCATAGTGCAAACAGGGATAACTGTCGGCTGGTGTTCCATTTCATTGTAAAGCCATGTAAGGGGCCTCTGCGAGTTGGCTTCGGCTCCTCGTACGCCTTCCAAAGGTCCGGGACCTTAGGGTCGCGAGATAATTAACGGAATCAAAATAATAATAATAATATATGTTTATTCACAAAGATTACAGATAGTTACAATGCATATATCGATGGTAACAATGGGTAGAGATCTAAACCACTTAAACTATTTGTTGTGAAATCTGTACAAAAATTGAGAACCCTGCCTCTTAAACTAGGTATAAACCTGTATTTTAAGGGACAGTGAACGGCCTATTAACTTTATAAGTACCAAAATAATATTTACTTAATTCTATCCATTTTCTATTTCATTTTTAATGTCTAAGAGGTCACTGACGAAAAGAAAACTGAAAAAGTTACACGTGTCCGAAGAAATATCAGGGGATGTAATTGAATTGTCAGATTTATTTTGGTAGGAGGACAAAACATTTATCAATCTAATACGTGCACACTGTTTTTGGCAACTGCTGGTGTAGTAAACACAAATATATTTGTAACAAGGTACCAAATGTGCCCAACTAGCGAAAACTAAATTCTATCCTGAGACGGGGAACGTTAAAGTTTATGTCCTGAAAATAAGCGCTTTCTGAGAATAACGATATTCGAACCAGTCTGCCATTTGAAGTATTTTAAGGAGTAGGTTGAAGAGATTTATAAAAGTGTATTTTAAAGTTTTTTTTTATGGTTTTCTATTGAAATATAAAAACTACGATCTTATTAAGTCTTATTAAAGTGTGTTTTTTAATCTCGTAGACTGATTTGACAGCTTCTTACGTCAAACTTGAAAATAGTGTGCTTTATGTTCATGGGCCGAAAGCACATTATTTTTATATTTGACATATGAAACTGTCAATTTAGTCTACGAGATTAAAAAACACACTATAGGTAGTATAAAAATTGAAGAGGCATGGTACTTTGATACAGACCTTTTCTGTATCATTAAACACTGTTGTATCTTCAGAACAATACGATAGTAAGAAAACATGATGGATTCATAGTAAGGAAACTTAGTTATAAATTTGAGCGTTTTACAAGCATTAGCAATATTCGCTTTAAGTATTATCCGCCGGATTTAGTTCTCTCTCGAGTGAAGCGAATCACGAGATAGATTTTCTTGTCGGATTAATCTAAGATTATTTCCTCTCGGTATATTCGTGTTTATTTAGTGCGCAATGCTATAGTGGAGTTTGAAGGACGATGGGTCTCTATTAATTTTGCTCTCGACAATCAAATGTAACCCCAGTTCGAGCTCAAGGCGTTCTTGTAATTACTTCCAAACTTCGGAGTTATGCGACGGTGAATTTATTGTTTTCTTAGCTAATTTCTCGTTACTGAGTAAATTTACTGATGACTGAAATTCGGTCGCGAGAATATTATTATACTGATTAATAAGTATGCATTTCATAGCTACTTTATGTAGACGGAATTGTTATTTGTATTTATTATACGTTACGACTGTTTTTTGTTTTTATATGACGGTGAAGGAAAACATTATGAGGAAACCTGGGCTTGTAATTAATATAAAAGTATGTCTGAAATCGCCAATCCGCCTTGAGCAAGCCTGGTGATCAATCCTCGTGCCTTCTCTGTATGAGAAGAGGCCCTTGCCCTACAGCGGGACAGTACTATGCTGGTATTATTATTATTATAACTTCTTCTCCCATCCTTACGAATAATTCTAAAACAATTGTTTGTTCATAATTAGTTAATTTAGTTATAGAGAGGAAATGGGCCATCATTAATTATTCCCGGAGTATAATGATATCTGCAAACAAAGTTGTCGCGTCACTGCTTGCTCAATGAACTGGCAACTCCGAATGACCAGCCGCTGAACGAAAATTTAAATTATGTATTTCGTCTGATACGGGATAAACAGGGGAATGGGATTTACCTACTCGGCTGCTCACATTTGGCCTTTAGGCAAAATACTGAGTATTTCAAAACTAATTCTCGTAATTAAAAAGTTCAATTTTCAAACGTATAATCTAGTGGTAATCTCATCTCAGTGACGATTAAAGTCAAAAACTTATAAAGAATGTAGGTAAATTCGAAGCATTTTTGACAGATTTAGACTGAGATTTGAATTTCAACGTTCTTTAAATATTATAAAACTAAAGCAATTTTAATTAATTCTTAGAACGAATTATTTTGGTAATTGGCCAGCATTCTATTCTTATTTTGTATTTGTCTGGCTTTCTTTACTGTTAGATAGAAATAAGACGGAATACAATGTAAAAATACCTCGGCATATCCAGCATTCACTTACTGTCTTAAGTTCTATCGTAGCCGTAAGTTTTACCACAAAACAGGGGTGTAGCTACCGGCCGCCGCCGTATCATCTGTATCAAAGATACGGGCCCCAAAATTCCAAATATTATCCACTATTTCACTCAAACTCTTCGGCTGTACGCTAAACTTTTAGGGAAAAATTAACATATTGATTATTTTGTGAAAAACTTTACAATCCATTGTAAAAATGTTTTGATTGAGAGAGAGATTGGGCTTCAAATTTGGGCCCGTCTAAGGCAAACTACGCTACTGCCACAAAACTAAGTAGTAAGTAAAATAACATTAGCCAAAGTAATGTGGCGCGTAAAATCACGTGAAATGTTATTTTAGTGAGCGAAGTAGCGTGACCAATGGTCGGGTAACGTTGTTAGTTACCCTCGTCACGAGTTGCAACTCTGTCTTAAAAGCTCGTGAGCGAAGTTTTAGTGAGCATCAACTGAAGTGGGGTATTGCAAAATTGGGTTCAGTTATAAAATGCAGCGAGTCAGGCTGGCCACATACGATATTCCCCGAAGTTGGGTTCACCTACCGTATTTGGTTATTTGGTGCTGGTGCTTATCTACATTATGTTAAATCTCATGGAGTGTCTAATGCAACCATACTCAAATTGTGCTCCGCTTAGCCCTAAGACAGAACATAGCTTCTGTGGGGTCTAGCCTAACGTCAACAAATTGGAAGCGAATTTATAAAATAATTTTATACCTCCCATTAGATGACAATGTTAATTACTTAACAACAACCTGAGACATTCTTCTTCATTAAATTATTGTATGCCTGGGACTTCCTACAATGAAATAATGTCTACAATAACAAAAAAAGATTTAAATGCAAATTCTATTATTACTATATTAGTAGGCAATAGTATAAATGTTACAAAAGATGACATTACTGACAGGGTCACTGAAATCTTGAAAATTAATTGTCAGAAAATAATATTGTGTGCTTTTCCTTACTTTGAGCATCTCTCAAACAGGCAAAATAATAACATTTATAACTTAAATAATCACATTCAATTTCTGGTTAGTCACTATAGTGACAAGCTCATGTTTTTAGACATCAACTGTTTTGTTGAAAAATTGAGATCGACTAGGGATACAGCGTATCTGCCCATTAGTTTTAGACGTCAGATAGCTTGGCTATTAGCTTTTAATATTAACTCAGACATAATTAGTATGTCGAAGTCTTCTACAATGTGCACCACAATATTTAGTAATAATACTAATGTTAGGGTGGTACCCACAAATAATATTTTAAACTAGTTATTAAGACAACAGAAGGTACCAGTAACAATTTATTTAAACTTATCGATAAGAAAAGGTACCTTCTAGCAATCACTTAGCAAATTTAAAAAAGGGGGCTAAACAACATTCCTTAAAAATATTTCATCAAAATATTCAAGGTTTTTCTTCAAAGCAATTAGAAATTGAACTGTTTTTGGAAAAGACAATGTTCGACATTATTTGTTTTACCGAACATTGGTTAAAAGATTATGAAATGTTAATTAATTATGAGAATTATACTGTGAGTAGTTGTTTCAACCGAAAATCCATGTTGCGTGGTGGTTCACTAATCTTAATTAAAAATTCTATTAAATCCAAGCCACGTAAAGACATCGTTGAACTATCGGTTGAACATATTATTGAGCTGTCCTGTGTTGAGCTAGATAAGCATGTTATAGTGTGCGTCTACAGACCCCCAAATCACCAAAATTACTCTATATTTGAGACAGTAATGGAAGATGCTTTGTCTAAACTTACAACTGGTAATAAATCATTAATAATCTGTGGTGACTTTAATATCAATATTTTAGAAAATAATTCAAATAGCAGTAGATTAATAAGTCTCTTTAAATCTTTCAACCTGTCAAATGTTTTTCTAGAACCCACACGAATAACTTCGACTACTGCTACATGTATTGATAATGTTTTTTGTTGCTGCAACTACTTAGATAAAGCCATAGTAAATTATCTTCCATCTGATCACAGCGGACAAACCGTTTCTTTTGAGCACAAAACACCATTACAAAAAGTGCAGATACAATCAAGACCGATAACATCTGGTAATTTAAATAAATTTAATAGCACTTTAATTAGTAAGTTATGTGTTCAGAGCCTTGATATGAATGGTGGTAGTACTTTGTATGAAGAATTCTTTTCAGTCGTGCAAACAGAGTTTAATAATATTTTTAAGAAAAAAACCAAAACAATTTGCCCAAAATTTTTATTTAGTGATTGGGCAACTAAAGGTATCAGAAAAAGTAGGGAACGACTATTTGAGTTGTATGGCCTTAAGCCTTATGTAAATACTGAAAGTTTTAATAAGTATGTTGCGACTTATTCTAAAATTTTTAAAAATACTTGTAAGTCAGCTAAAGCCTTGTACATTAGTAACAAGATTAAATCAGCTGATAATAAAATAAAAACGGTTTGGAAAATTATTAATAACGAAACAAATAGAAATAAAAGACATAATGCTGATTATAGTCTAGAGACTTCCCGAGGGCCCATAAGCACAAATATTGATGTGGCTCAGGAATTTGTAACATACTTTACCAATATTCCAATTAAAACTACTGAAACTTTAAATTCTTCGCCCGCACTTGCTATTGATTTAGTAAGGGCTAATGTTTCAGCCTGCCCAAAGAAATTTAAGTTTAAACATATTAATCCTCTGGTTGTCATAAAGACTTTCAAACAACTCAAGAGCAAGGTCACCGAAGATCTGTGGGGCATGTCTACTAATGTATGTAAATCTATAATTGAGACAGTAGCACCCTATTTAGCTTTAATTTTTAACTTGTGTATAGACCAAGGGGTTTTTCCTACTTTAATGAAGCACAGCAAGGTTATACCATTATTTAAGTCCGGAGATAGCAAAGACACCAACAATTATAGACCTGTGTCGATTTTGCCGGTTTTCAGCAAGGTGTTCGAAAAAGTGATGCTCAATCAAATGCTAAATCATTTCAACTGCAACAACATCTTGCACGATCAACAGTATGGTTTCACCAGAGGGCGTTGTACTACTGACGCTGGTGTCACTCTAATTAAGCACATCTTTAATGCATGGGAGGACTCACAGGATGCCATTGGCATTTTTTGCGACCTCTCAAGAGCATTTGATTGCGTAAATCACGAGACGCTCCTCCTGAAGCTAGAACATTATGGCCTCGGTCAACTGGCGCTTAGCTTGCTGAAATCGTATTTGAATGATAGACTGCAGCAAGTTTAAATAAACGGTGTAAGTTCATCAGGCTTAAAAGTAAAGATGGGTGTTCCGCAGGGTTCAATATTAGGTCCGTTTCTCTTTTTAGTATACATAAATGATTTACCTCATTTACTGGAAAACCAACCTAAAATAGTGTTATTTGCTGATGATACTTCTTTGATTTTTAATGTAAATAGACGGGCACAGCATCTTGACGACGTAAATAACGCTATGCTTAAGATTCATAATTGGTTTACGATTAATAACTTAGTGTTAAATGAGAAGAAAACGAAATGCATAAGATTTGCTTTACCGAACGTTAAAAGTAGTGCATGTAACGTTATATTGAGTAAGGACGTACTGGAATTCGTCGACAAGACAGTTTTCCTGGGGGTTACGCTTGACTCAAAGCTTCAGTGGGGTCCTCACTTAACATCTCTTGCAGGGCGGTTAAGTTCAGCCGCTTACGCTGTCAGAAAAATCCGTCAATTAACAGACGTGGATACCGCGAGACTAGTCTATTTTAGCTACTTTCATAGCATCATGTCTTACGGCATATTGCTTTGGGGGCGGGCTGCAGACATAGATTCTATTTTTATTTTGCAAAAGAGGGCTGTCAGAGCTATCTATAATCTTTGTAGACGCGAATCTCTAAGGGAATTGTTTAAAAAAATCAATATCATGACGGTACCTTGTCAATATATATACGAAAACATTATGTATGTTCGGAAAAATCTTCATCTTTTTAAAAAAGTAGGTGATAGACATAATTATAATACTAGAAATAGGAACAAATTAGATCAACCAAGTTTCAGATTGTCGAAAGTACACACTTCTTTTATGGGGTACTGTGTAAAATGTTATAATAAAATACCACTCGATATTCTCGAACTAAATGAGAAAAAGTTTAAAACATGCATAAAACGCACACTATGTAGTCAAGCATATTATAAATTAGAAGACTATATAAATGATAAAAATGCTTGGCTTAATGCTGGTCCTGCTCCACAGCCACTCGAGCTTACAAATTAATATGCTTATTTTTCGAAAGAGAATGATGTTTTTAGCACCTTTTTTTTGACTTTAATAACGTCTACCGTTATTATAATTATTATTTATTTTTCCCTACATAGTACAGTTGATTTATTGCATAGGTTCACTGAAAACCTTAGATTTGTATAATTGAACATAATTTATTTCAATTTTGTAAATGTGAGTACCATGGAGGCATATTATATTGGTCAAGTTACTAAATACGTGTTGGACACTGAGCATGGCGGTGGAGAGCGTTGACATGCTCGCTTTAATGTCTCGCTGATGGTGGCGCGTGCATTGGATCGTTCGGTTCCCTTCAAGATGGTTGAGCTAAATGGTGCTGATGCACGCGTCATGCTCGTGAACGGGTGCTGTCAGTTGGGATTGGTCACCTCTTAACTGCCATGGCTTTCATCTTTATTATAATTTTGTAACTTTTTATACATTCACCTTCATTGTTTTCACATATAGAAGCAACAAGAATATTGTAACCAAGATTTTGTAAAAACCAAATTGAAAGAAAAGAGTGTCCATGGAGTTTCTTGCTCGTTCTTCTCCATAGAGACCTACGTATTGGAACGAGCAACTAGCTTCAATTCTAAACTGTAACTTCTTGACATTCAAAAGTGCCTGTAAATGGTCTAATTGAAATAAATGCTTTGATTTGATTTGATTTGATTTGATTAATGTCAAGTAAGTCTGTTGTTGAAAAATTTAGGGCGTCATCAAATATTTCGGTTCCCATAAGGGTTCCGTTGTCTAAAAAGTTTGAAAACCGCTAAACGAATGTTTTTTAATTAAGTTCTGTTACGTGTGTACGATAAATTGCACCTGCCATGTTATTTGCTCACCACCCCTGCTCGATTGGTACAGAATGCTGAAGATATTAACTCTTTGAACATTTTGTTGTAGAAAGTTTAAATAAATATGAACCATAGAGCCAATAGTCACGTTAGCCGTATTTAAATATATGTAATAGTGATTATATGGGTGACAGAAAACTGGGCTTCCTCAATTTTCTACTTTTATTTTGTCTTTAGCGACATCATAATGTAATATTTCTATTTCCATTATTTGCTTCTCTTTCGTGTCATTGCACGTATCTTGTGGCCTTTCTTTTCGAGTTCAATCATCTGGAAATATGTAAAAACGGAAGGTGAAAGGTTGAACGGAAACATTCAATTGTGGAACCTCTCGGGAATTGTTCACGGGATTTTTGGTTTACATGATTGATTTAATGAATATTTATTTTGTGATGTAATTGAAACACAAAATTTCAACAAATTGAATGAACATCAAAGGTCTGCTTAATATTAGTTGGTTACAACTTTGTTTGGTAACTTAAAACGAAAAGCGTCAAAATCGAAACGAAATGCTGTTATTAACCTAATCTAACCACAAATCAAATTTAAATCAATCAAGCGCGTACATTCGCGCACATAAAATAAACTATTGTATTATTTCTCAATTCTAATTTGTAAATAATGGGTAAATAGTGATGTCCGTTTTAATAATAAATTTTGTATAATGACATATGTGATTTGTGGCACGCAGCGGATGGAAGCGGGCTGCCAGGATGGTTAGCGCTCTTTGGGAGAGGCCTACGTACAGCAGTGGACGACTAGAGGCTGATATGGTGATGACGTAATTTATAATCAAAATATATTTAATGTAAATAAGAATTGTTATACTTATAAGCTTTTATTTAATTCTAATGTTTAATTTGAATTTAATTGTAATGTTTCCTTGTTACTTATGTTGCTTTGCCAGGATTCATAGTTGTACCTTAGCTTTACGCCTATTGACATTATGGTTTACAAATAAATGAATATGAAATCGATTATTGTTTGTAACTGTTTGCATGTCTGTTCGGCTGTAACCAAGCTATAAGACCTCAGGCAGCTTGTCTCCTGCTCAAACAGCTTTACAGACACAGCATCGCTTTATACGCTTTATCCATTTCAGCAGTGCCGATAAATCTCTCCGTCTAGTTAAGATATCGGCCGAAGTAATATACTTACCTTATTCCGAACCATTCAGCCAAATAGCGCTTTTATCGGCAAACAAGATGCCGCCGAATTGCTTTTAGATTTTCTTGAGCTCAAGACGAAAGTAAACTGACTGATGTATCTTTGAGGTGGGACTATGATTGGGATCGAAACGTATTTGAATTAGGATAAACGATTATTTTACAATTCGCTAATGTATTGATTATGCAATAGACTAGTTTTACAATTGAAATTTGAAAGTGCCAATACCCATGTGAAGGTCCCATGTAATAAGGAGTGAGCTTATTGCCATTAACCAGGCACAAATCCAAACTCCGAGCTGCTACTGAGAATTTCATAGAAAAACCCAATAACACATTTTCCTCGACCTGGGAATCGAACCCAGGACCTCTAGCGTAGCAGTCGCGCTTTGGACCACTAGGCTACGATGTTACAATAAAAGTAAAAAAAGTAAGTATTAAATGTCCATATTCAATGTTCCATTCGATCTGTCAACAGTTACGTTGTAAAATATACAGTTTCTAAAAAAAGGCTACGATTTAAAAGCTTTTTCCAACATCGGAACATTCATCAAAATGCGATAGTTTGAATGGACAACAAACCTAATTCGTATGGATTGGTTTTACCGACTGTTTAATCGACTCGTATCTCTATTTTGTCAGAGATTGAAAACATTTTTGTTCGGCGAAGAGGGGCAGCGGAAATTAAACCTGAAATACAGATACAGTTTGTCATTCAGATTTGCTCGGCTGACGTCTGTCCGGGTGATTAGCACACGTTGAATAGACTGAATGGAAGCCCTTAGATCTGGATTCTATAGTAAGGACGGGAGGGATTCTCCCGTTTGCACGATTTATACAAATGTACTCTAGTCATGCTTTGGTCAATATGTAGTAAAACTAGATTTAATTGATTGAATAAAGTCACTAATATCAAAGCTTGTAATTGGTTAGTTTTTGCAAAGCAGCATGTCAGTGTTTGAAGGGTATGGGTGCCGGTGAAATTACAGGCACATGAGCCATTTCAACTTTGTCTCTGGGATGGCAACGCATATGCACGGTCTCTGGTATTGCAGATATCTATAGACAGAGGTGATCACTTAACATCAGGTGGGCTATCAGCTTGGTTGCTACCCAACAATGTTTAAAAAAAGAATTGGTCTGCCAAAAACCTTCATGTAAAAATAATGTGTAACTCAAAATTTCGTAAAAGTTATTAGTACCCTTATTCTGTCTGCAAAATTGTATCGAATTTAATTACTTATTGACTAATAGGTATATGACTAGATTATATTTGCATGGAGCGCTGTTGGTAGAGGCACCCTAATGGAATTTTAATTCGGTTTGCCCACTTTGGGTGATATAAAATATTCCGTTAGCCTCGTAGTACTTTTCAGATGACAGCACTAATGCGCGTCTCATTATTATGGACCCAAGTTGCTGTCTTTAAATAAGTTTAAAAATATTTCTAAATGTAAATCGATTTTTAGGAGAATGTTTTCATTTTTTAACAAGCAAATATGACGGCCCTTTGGTTAATGCGGCCTTTCATGCCAAGTTGAAGCTGTGGGTTCGCAACCAGACACGGGCTAGTAACATTATGACTTTTCCTGTTTTATATGTACTTTATAAGTTTATCTTATATCACTGACATCGATCAAAGAAAACATTTTGAACCTGGACTTTTGATAAATGGGCATTTTCATTTTAAATGGCGCAGGTTAAAATAAATAGGCTTCAAAAACTACTGCAACTACACACTACAATTAGTTACTAACAGGACGTGACGGATATAGATCGTTTTTAAAATTAAATTTAAATACTCAAACAATATTATCAGAAAGCTGTAAAATTGTACTTTTATGCTTTCAGCAGTGTATAAGTTATGTATACCTAAAAAAGAAAAAATGACAAACTTTATATTCATGAAAAAAACGTTACTAACTACAACAGTTCTTTTTTAACCATTGATTGTGCTGCAAAACTTACTGCACTAGCTAGACACCTAGCGCGACTAACTTCAAAATAACATTTCATACTTTGAAATTTGTACCCAGAGTTACCGTTAAAACCGAATTTTGATGATAAATGTGTGTATTTCATAGTAAAAACCGCGTGACTATCCGGACATGTCCGATAGTCGCGAATTCGTGGGACAAGCTTTTTATTAAATTATTATATTATATTTTCTTCACTAACTGAGATGAAATGCTTAGTTTAAATGATAAATTAACTATCTAACAATAAAATGAAAGTGTCGCTACGTTAGCTGTCGTACAAAAAATAACGAAAAAATTGAATGCAATGATGCAAACTGTCATGGGGACATCATGATTTTACACGATTCCGCAACATTATTAATTTAAATAAAATTAAATACGTGCTCTATAAGGAACGAATAAATTAAATCCACATATTTATAAAAATACCTACAGGGTACAATAGATTTTTCTTAAAAAAATTGTTTGCAAATATTTTTTTCATCATATTTTAGTCATGGGACAACCGAAAAACAGCCTGCGCCATTTAAAATGAAAATGCCCAAATATAAGTCTGAAATCACCAATCCGCCTTGAGCTAGCGTGGTGATCAATTGTCAGCATTCATCAAAACAGTGGAACTGGCTGGTAGGCTAGTATTATTAGCAAAATAAGTGATTTTTTTGCCAGATTGTTTGTAAGAAAAAGAAACAATGTGAATTTTTCGACAGTGAAAAAATGTCCACATGAAAATCAGAACTATGTCCCTTTTTCATTCCTTCACAAACCCAGCTGCTACAACTCCCCTGTGCCTCGTAACAACAAAATAACTTCCAAATTACGTTTCTAATGATTGCATAATTCACGATCACGTTGAGTTTCTGTCTGGCGAGCAATAAGTGTACGAAATATTGAGAGGCAATTAAAAAAACAAATGATCGCAATTTCTATGAAGACTTAAAAATGTTAACGTTTTAATAAACACTGGAGGAAATTGTGGAAACTTCCTTACCGTTTGTTTAAGTTCGTGTTTTGTTTTTATTTTTTTAACTTCGATAGGTACTTTGGCAGATTGAGTTGGGGACAAAGGCTGCGAACGTCTCGTTTTCTCATTTCTGTCGGGAGCACTGGGATTACAGACAACTACGTAGGTCGTAGACGGTACCTAAATACACTCGTTTTTAACGAATCTTTTATCCAAGTACTTTTGAAACGAATTAGAACACTTCAGACTATGAGATAGCAGTACTAATGGTTATTTGGCCTTTTATTTAATAAATAAAATGGCTTTATAAAAAGAGATGATGTAATAAAAATACGCATTTATTTTCAGTTCAATCAATTTATATTGTTGGCTTAGAATTTTTTTTAAATTGGGACAAGCCCGCCACACTGTTCCCAAACCACTGCAACTCCTGTAAGCCAGAATCAACAGTGGCGACCACAAGAAAAGCGCCGAGACATTGAAGCTCGACGAGTCCCAGAGAAACGATTTAACTGTCTTGGATCCCGCAACGAAATTAATCAGAAAAGATTAGCGGAGGAGTAAGAAAAATATAGTTTCCACTTCCCTCCAAACAAGCAGGAGACAGAACAGAATTAGGCCAATAGGCACAAAGGGATTATTTACAACTGGGAGAAGCCCAAATTGCCAAGCACCACGGATTGCAATTATCATTAACTTTAATGGGTCCTAATGTGAACTGTTACATTTGATTCCAGTAATAGGTATGGCAAAAACGCTTGAACGCACGGAAATTAGTTCTAGTTTCTACAAGGTCCGCATAATAAACAACACCGGATGTAACCTGTACACTATCTAACATAATATTTCGCTCATTCTGCCAAAGAATACACTCCCATAAGATGTGATGAGCAGATTGTTCATATTCACAGTCAGATGTAGAACATTGACACAAAGGAGAGGCAACAAGCTTAAAAGAGAATAATTTACTCTTAAAGTTGCCATGACCTGTGAGAAATTGGGCAACACAGTGGTCCACCTCCAGCCATGTTCTGGCCAGCCGTTCGCGAACTGAAGGAAAGAACTGATGGAGGTGCCGGCCCTTGATGGAATTATCCCACCTACATTGCCATTCAGATAAAAGTTCCTCCCAGACATCAGTCTGCGGTTTAAATAATCTAGAGATCTTAGCACGGTCACGTTGAGTTAGAAAGTTTGCGTCCATGGTCTCTCGCGCGGAATAGTACATTGCAGCACGTCGCTGCACCTCGAGATCGACTGGAAGTACACCTGCAAGTACTGGTAGTGCTTCAGTACTAACGGTCCTATACGCTTTGCATAAAAATATTAAAGCTAACCGTTGGCTTTGAAGCAATTTACGTCGTACCGCCCCTATGGTGGCCCTATCGGCCCAAACAGGTGCACCGTAGCACATACAACCTAGGTAGGTAGCTGCATAAATAGTTTTCAGAGTTAAGAAAGACAGACCCCAAGTAGCTTTAGATATTCTCGTTAGGGCATAAAAATTCTTTTTAGCTTTTTCTCCGACTGTGTTAATGTGGTCAATAAAAGAAAAGTTCTTTTCTAAGACCATACCAAGGTAGCATACGGATTGTTTACGTTTAACGGGAACGTTATTAAATTTAATACTAGGCCATGATTTAAGATCACCTTTTAACATAAGTTGATACGTTTTTTGCGGTGCAAAGGTTAAACGGTTCCGATCGCCCCACTGTGATATTAAACGTAGGCATGTGTCAGCTAAATTCTCAAGTCCAGCCCGAGTACTCGACTGAATGAGCAGAAGGCCGTCGTCCGCGTAACCGGTTAAAGAACAGCCGCATGGTAGCGGAATCGCAAGAAAATCGTCAAAACCTAAATTCCATAAATAAGGACCGAGAACCGAACCTTGAGGACATCCCATGGTTAATGACTTCGATGCGGAATAGTGTCCAAGTTTGAGCTTCGCGGAGCCATTGAGAAAGTAAGAGGAAACAAGAGAATAGATGTTTTTATAGCAACCACGGGTTTTTATTTTAAGTAGTAGCATAGGCCACCATGCGTTATCAAAAGCCCCAGAAATATCGAGGAAGATCCCAAGTACATATTTATGTTCGGATGAGGTTACAGTTTCCCTTACAGAAAGTACCGCGTCGACGGTAGATTTACCTATTGTGAAACCGAATTGATTGCTGTGAAATTTCGGCCCGTCTGGCAGCAAGCGTGGTACGATAAGGCGCTCAAGCAGTTTCCCCAAAGATGGTAGTAGGGTTATAGGTCGATACGACTTTGGATCGTCCGGGGGCTTGTCGCCACTCTTTGGAATTATTCGTATAAAGCCACGTCGCCAAATTTCAGGAAAAACGCCGTCCGCAATGCATCGGTTATACACTGTTAAAATTGCGTCACTCGCGGTTTTACACGCCTCTATAATCATTTTATTAGATATTTTATCTTCACCCGATGACTTATTGAGTGGTAGCCTCTTCACCACATTTAAGAACTCGTCAGTGGATGGTAAATCTGACGCTGGTGATTCAGGTGGCACAGCAGCCCACGCCCTGATCTGCTGGTGGTAATCGCTGTCGTTTACCGCTGAATCATCGGGTATAAGAGTATTGAGAAGTACTTCCGTTGTTTCTTCGATACCGGTAGTATGTTTATTATTTACTTTTATGTTTTCGATATATGCTAGATCGACCAATCTATTAGCCTTAAACTCGTGATACAAGGGAGACCATGGACCTTCTTTATCTAATTTTTCTACAATTTTACGCATTAAATTGCCCTTAGATTTTTCGACTGCTGCTCTGTAGCGCGATCTGGCAACTCTAAACGTATTTGAAGCAAGAGCAAGCAGGTCTCCGGTAACCTTACGCTTTTTAAGCTTATTAAACTGCCTACGCGCTCTGCGGTAACTTTTACGCTGTTCAACTAGGTATTCACTCCACCAATCACATCTACGAATATTGGTCATAGATGCGCGACCAATGGCGATGTCAGCACAGTATATAAAAGTTTCTGACATAATCTCAGCACTTTCTTCAGCTGACAGCCCGTCGTGAGTGAAGTCTTTGGCGTGACAAGCAAAAAGCGAGCTAAAAAATTCCCAGTTCGCGCCTTTACATTTATATCTAAAACTACCCGTAACATGGGACGAACCTTGAGTAAACATAGGAACAAATTCGTACACGATCAGGCGATGATCACTACAAGATGCGTCTGGTAGGACACGCCACTGAACTAAGCGAACGTCTACACTAGAAAGTGTGACGTCAATACTAGATTCGCCCATTTGGCTGCAAAAAGTAGGTGGTGCGTCAGGGGTGTTATGAATTGAAAGGTTCATTTCGGCAATGAAATCTTCAACAGCGCGTCGCCGTTCGGAATCCGTCCACCGAACCTTGCCATACCACAGGGACGATGACGCGTTTACGTCCGCGCCAACGATAACTTTGCAGCCCGCGAGCGACCGCAAGACGTGACGGAGGTTGTGTATATGAGGACCAACAGGGTCAGAATATTGAAAGTAACAGCTCACAACGTAAACTTTATAGGAAGCCGATGAGACCTCCGCAACGGCACAGTGAGGCGTCATGAGGTTACGCAAAGAAGTTACAGTAAAGTTAGCAGAACGCGCTACGTAAATACCGGCTCGTGCTTTGCAATCCAGCTGTACTACCTTGTGACGTAAGCGCGCGTTTTGATATTGCTCTTGAACAAGAACTATGTCTAAATTGTACTCGATGATTAATCTATCTAACTCGGAAGTCGCCACTCTATCGTTGTGAAGATTTAATTGTCCTATTTTTAAACTATCCATCTTATTAGTAATTAGTGTTCAGAATTAGTTGCTCAAGTTTCAGTTTATAGGTGGAACAGTCTTCAGACCCGCAACGATGGCCAAACGGTTTTTTAAAACGCTTACACGCCACGCAAGTCGGCGTGTAATCTACATTGTCCTTATGGGGGCAATCGTTCGATTCATGTGCCTCCGAACAGTTAGCACAGGCAGGTTTTTTGTTAGTGCAGTGTTTTTTAACATGACCGAACTGTTGACAAAACAAGCACCGAACTACCTCTAGGTCATCAATAAAACGGCACGTGGCCCAATCAATGAACAGTTTATCTTTAGTAGATACTAGGTGTTTACGTACCTCAGAATCCATTTCAATTCCTATCCATTTCCGACCATTATCAGTAGAACGCCTGCGAATGATTTTAGTGGATTTTAAAAACTCATCCTCTTTGATGGCTAATTCGTCTTTAATATTTTGCCGGTATAATGCGAGCATAAATGCGTTCTCTTCCATTGAAGATGGGATGTCTTTAACTAATATGCGGGGCCTACGGCCTTTAGGTTTCTCTAAACGTAAACCAGCGGATTTAATAGCATCGACAGATTCAAGTTTTTTTAATTGCGTTTCGTTAGCGACACGCAGTACAACGCCAGATTTTGCGGTTTTTTTAACGCCTACAATTTGAAACCCGTCATCACTCGGTTTAATCGCCTTCATAAGGGCTTGTTTAGTTGCGGATGAGGACGCATAATCGGCTGAGCGCTCGGCGGTGGGGTACGCGACGACACACGGCAGCGGAGCGCGCGACTCCATTGGTGGAGCCACCTTAGGCAAGCGAAGTTTTAATGAATCCGCATAAGATATTTTTTTGGGTTCATTATTCGTACTCGTAGTAATGACACCGGGATTTGATTTGATTTTATCCAATTCGCGTTCCGTATTGGCTAACTTAGTTTCATTGCACGAAGATTTTAGCGCTAGCATAGAAACAATGGCCGTAACTCGCTGAGTCATGTCCATGATCGCAGATTTATTTGCAACGTTAATGCGGGACCCTTGGTCGTTGACGAGGTCGTTAATCTTTGACAAGTACGACGATGCCTCGGAAACTAAGTCACAATAGTCGGTACTATTATTATTTATTGAGATGCTTGCATTACTAATGTTTAATATTGGCGAGGACTTTTCAAAGGATTCGGATGTTTGAAACCGTTTGGATCTATCCAAACGGTTCATCATGTTGGCTTAGAATATTTGGTAGCAATATTTTTCAGTCTTTGCCTTTTCTTTATATTGAAAATGCTATGAAAGGTATTCATGGCACTAGGGTAAATAAACCATTTACACAGGTATTGCGATAAACTATTTAGGCAATCTTTTTAAAAGCCTTTCCCTTACATCTATCATTAGAGAACTACTGGTCTATTCTGTAAAAAATATCTCTCAAAGAATTTAGGTGAAGAGAACGTGAGGTAAGTGGTCAATCGATAGCATTAATAGTAATCCATACATACATAAACACACCTTTTTTCCATCATCATCATCATCATCATCTCAGCCATAGGACGTCCACTGCTGAACATAGGCCTCCCAACACACAACACCACAGAGCGCCACCTGCTACGATCCTTATAATCATACTAATTTCGCCTCGTCTACGTTCATTGGTGATATTCGCAAAAATCTACCTCGGTTATTTTAGGTGAACATAGATACATACTTCACGCCTGTATTCCCGAAGAGTTAGACAGAGGTGTACCAATGTGCACCCACAGTTCGCTGGTACATTTAGGTCCCATGGAATAGGGGTGAGCCTATTGCCATTAACCGGGCAAAAATCCTAACTTCGAGCTGCAACTGACAATTTCATAGAAAAACCCAATAACACTTTATGCTCGACCTGGGAATCGAACCCAAGACCACTAGCGGAGCAGTCGCGCTTAAAACCACTAGGCTAACGAGGCAGTTACCTTGGCTTTTTTTTTATACCACTGTAGGTGGCAAACATGCTAACGGCCCGCCTGACGTTAAGCGGTCACTGCAGCCTATGGACACTTGCAACACCAGAGGCATCACTCGTGCGTTGCCGACCCCGTAAAAACCTCAAAACTCCTTTCTTGAATTTTAGGTGAAGTGAGATGAAAATCCCTGTGTGGGATGGGAGCTCATTTCACCATTCACCACTTATACGTATCGAGGTAGATTTTTGCAGAATAGTACCTAGTCCGTGTCCCGCCATAACTTCCATGAGCTTTCATAACGGAGCTGTGGGATTATATGTATAAACCTTTATGAATTTCCACTGTCTACACTATTGTATTTATGCCTTCATAAGTTTTACTTTGTTACATTTTATGTTGCAAATTAATTTAACATTATCGGTAGCTTTTATTTGTTGTTATGGGTATTTAACTTCAAAATTATTGATGACTTAATTTAAAATCATGTATTGTATTTTAAAATCATTATCATTTTGAAATAAAGTTTTTTGACGGGAGACTGTTTAACTACAAGTTAAGATATTAGTGCCCCAGTGGCATTCTATACGGTAATTCCACCGTCACTTCGACGCGCACTTCGCACTTCAAAGTGTCAAATAAAACAATGTCATTTGAATTTGATTGAATATTTGATGTCATTGAATAGCGAGTTCATGTCTGAATTTTACAGAATCGACGTACAGTATCTACAACTTTGGGAGTTTTATTACTTTTTAACCAAAATATGACAACATTTATTCTGTATGGAGCGCGTCGTAGGTCTTCATTAATTAAATTATAGACGCATACTGAATTTTACCAATTATACATACCAAAAATAAAAAAATGTGATGTGTTATCAGATTTTTTTTATTGTTGGTAAGTTTAATTTATAATTGCCAATCTACATAATATATCTACCTTACAATATGTAATTGTATTCCATAATTAGCTAGCTTGAATAGTTAACATTGTAATAAGTACAACCAGGAAAGTTACCTAGGTCTGTTTAAAAAGCAACAGCTGAAACAATTCTGTTTCAATATAACAGGAGCCATAGAAAGTCGATGGTATAGCCGCCAACCGGTATTGATCTCCACGGCAGTGATTCAGTTCGCTCTGACAGCGTAGTCAGCGGTATTCGCGCCAAAATGGAGCGGCCATTTTTTATCAGGTACCAATTACAATCTGTTTGTGACAGATTTACCGGCTGTTGCAATTTATCATGTAGGTAGACTTATTGAATAGTGAATGGTGAATGATATGATTTTAAGTAATGACTAAACACAATATAGGGTATTATACAACATGTAAAACACGCATTAAACGTCACCCTAAAAGTAGTTAGTTCAGAATAGGCTACGGAATAGAATTTAACTATTATTAATCGAATATAACTAAAATAGGTAATGTTTTGTCCTAAAATAATGAAAATTACGTAAATAATAGTTACCTTTCCATTAAACTGTGGAATAGATCGAAAGCTAAACTTAAGGTTTTTTAAATCACAGTTGTAAATAAAATTACAAAATATGTACCTACTGCGTATTTTATACTATCACATAAAATTAGGATAAATGATCTATATTTTTTTTATTTGCCATCAATATGCTAACAAAAATAAAAAAATATATAATAAAATATAAATAAACAAAATATTGTAGCACCAAAAGTAAAATTTCAGTGCATGTATTATATGTAATTGTAACTTCATTTTATAATTGGGGCGTTCAAGGGGAGCGTTATTTCAGTTACATGTTGTATAATACTTGTAGCTTATGTAACCTCACAATTTCGAAGCTCTTAGGTCACCTGAGCCCTAGCCATAAATCAAATGCGCAAACAATGCATGCGTTGACGTCACTGCCGAACAAAGCCACGAATTGATAGTCCGGAACATCCATGAATAAATTAAGTGATATTGTGTATAATGTAGAATAGTATTCTGCAAGCAGTAGTTGTAAATATGTATTAAAACATCTCCATAATACAGGTAGTTGGTACCAGAGTCGTGGTTTTTTTTTTTTTATATAGACGGGACATCATCAAATAACTTCCCCCGCCCTGGGCGGGGCGGGAGGGAGTGTCAGACTTTTACTGACTAAAACCCGTCTATGTTCCTTTCATGTGCCCTTTGCGTTCCGGGGGCGCGGTATCTCTTTCGAACAACCCGCAGCCCCGGCAGGCATCGGCCCTCAGTGGCCCCGTCCAAGTTTGCTGACATCTCTTTGAGGCGCGCGTGGAACACGAACGCGCTGTCGACACGGTCTGTCGTTACTGAACGTACGGACGGTGAGCTACCCATTGCTCACCGTCCACAGACACGCGTCTACGGTGGCCGGGAGTCGTCTCGCGGCTCCCGTCGCCCGGAGCGTCTACCGCGGCGGCCGCTGGGACGGGGGAGCCAGAGTCGTGCTGAAAGTCTGTCTTCTAATTTCTTATTTTCCTCTCCCCGTTGGTCTCGTGGTGGCAAGCACGACCCACTCCGGGCTGATGCCTGCCGGGGCTGCGGGTGGTTCGAAAGAGATACCGCGCCCACGGAACGCAAAGGGCACAAGAAGGAACATGGATGGGTTTTAGTTAGTAAAAGTCTGACACTCGCTCCCGCTCCGCCCAGGGCGGGAGAAGTCATTAGATGATTACCCATGCGGAAAAAAAAGCACGACTGCTGAGGGTGGGGTCCAAGTGGGGTCAAAAGTGTTATTGGGTTTTCCCATTAGGAATTTCTCAGTAACAGCTCGGAGTTTGGAAGTTAGTGGTGTGACACCCTCGTGCCTCGGAAAGCATGTAAAGCCGTTGGTCCTGCGCCTGATCTTTCCCCGGTTATGTCGGATTGCCGTTCCACCGGACTATGAGGGTTAAGGAAAAGGGAGTACACCTGTGTTTGCGCATACAATTGTGCACTATAATATTTTTTGCGTACTTGGCTAGTCTGCATTACATACATTTTTCTCTCAAATACAAGGTAGTACTTAAGTAGGTACAGATAATAGCTTCCACGTAAGGGCCAGATGTACTTAGGTTAACTAAGTCAGAGCTATAATTGCAGCCCTAATGCACACTCAGAGTATGATGTTGCTTGCAACGTAATTTGTGTTGAAAACACTATAGACTGATCTACAGGTTGCAGTAACAGGGGGAAACATCTATTGTAATTTTCTGTATTCCCATATGATACTTGTAGGTACTTAGAAATGGTAAAGACTTTATAGCAGATGGATAAAAGTGATCTTAAAAAGATGCCGTTTTTCCCATTCAGGTATGGAACCTGAAAAAAACGGGCTCCGAGTAAACAATTAAAAGAGAAAGGTGTTCTTGAGATACCTAATTAAAGTTCCTATTTGACGCTATACAAAAGAAAATTACACTTATCTACCTTTAAAAAATAGAAAATCCCCCCGCTTCTGATTTCTTTTTCAAAGCACCAAATTCTCGCACCTTCTAAGTACATTTATTTAAAACAACACGTCGTCTTCCTACGATATTCCTCGAAATGCCAGTTTTAATGGCGAACCTATAAAAAGTTGAATCCTGAATTTGCATTTTAGAAGTTCAATTTGCGTCGTTGTTCCTGATTTATTGAATTGCAAAGTAAGTAGTTGGAAATCAGCTTAATTATAGTTGAGAATGGCAATTATCGTTGAGTGTTTGAAGAATAAAGCTGAATTTTAGATTTCTATCCTTTTATGTTTGTTCAGGAGAATACTTGACCTCCTTTTGTCGAGCTAGAGACAAAAGGAAGAGTGGAAATTAGACAGGGATTGTAGAGCGTCTATCTACCTGAATATAGGTATGGATTAACTAGCTGTGCCTGCGGCTTTGTTCACGTGGACTTAAGTATAACCTGAGGAAATAAGTCGTATGACTTCGGGGCTTCCTTCGGGGAATACAGGCGTGATAGTATTATCACGCCTGTATTCCCCGAAGGGTTAGCAGAGGTTTACCAATGTACTCCCACAGTTCGCCGGTATGTTTAGCTTCCATGTAGTAGAGGGCGAGCTTATTGTCATCAACCTGGCACAAATCTAACTTCGAGCTGGTACTGAGAATTTCTTAGAAAAACCCAATAACATTTGCTTAACCTGGGAATCGAACCCAAGACCTCTAGCGTAGCAGTCGCGCTTAGGACCACTAGGCTAACGAGGAAATAAGTACCTTTTTAAAACTAAGACGTCATCATAAACCTCCAAGTGAACATAATATATACTTATGAACTAATAAGTGTAACTTTAAACGCTTGGTAGTGATTCACTTAACCACCAGCTTTAATATTTGTCTGATTGTTCAGTCAAATATTTTCCATAAAAACCTGTCATATTTGTTCCACGTATAAAAGTTCAGCGATTGAAAAATTATCAGCGCATATCGAAAAGTATAGACTACATAATGTAGTCACACATATATTATGATAATGTATTCGCCGTATAAATTATAGCAGTGAATAGACCCGATATTATTGCGTCCCAGTTATATAAAGGAGGCACGAGAAACGAGGCATCTTAATAACACAGTTACCGGCGTGAATGTGGTCGTAATAATATAATAATATACCATCACGCCTGTATTCCCCGAAGGGTTAGGCAGAGGTGTACCAATGTACACCCACAGTTCGCCGGTATATTTAGGTCCCATGTAATAGGGGGCGAGCCTATTACCATTAACCGGGCACAAATCCAAACTCCGAGCTGCTACTGAGAGTTTTATAGAAAAACCCAATACCCAATAACACTTTTTGCTCGACCTGGGAATCGAACCCGGGACCCCTTGCACAGCAGTCGTACTTGCGACCACGAGACCAACGGGGCAGTTCACACATATATTATGATAATGTATTCGCCGTATAAATTATAGCAGTGAATAGACCCGATATTATTGCGTCCCAGTTATGGTTATACAGGAAAAGTTTTTAACCAGTGCGTAAATTTTTTTTGGTAGTTCAGTGTCAGTAATAGAACACATTTCCGTGTTTAGAGAAAAAAAAAAAAAAAAAAAAATCATCCTTATCTGAGTTTGAAATAAGCAAAACATGGACATAATCTATTCGCCATACTATCAATGAAAACTCGCGGCCGCCGCCCGGGCGCATGGCTGGGGTGAGGGGGTGGGGAATGCGCTAGCGCCGAGTGACAATAAAATATGGTTTTTAAGTAAACATGTTTCGTAAGCGATAACTTTTTTTTAGTACTAAGACATATCAAAATAAAATATACGTGTTTAATAAAACGTGTTGAAGTTTATTATGGCAAAATTTACGCACTGGTTAAAAAATTTTCCTGTATAAAGGAGGCACGAGAAACGAGGCATCTTAATAACACAGTTACCGGCGTGAATGTGGTCGTAATAAATCTCAAATTCAGGAAGTGAGATGTCTCGATGGGCCTTTCATTGGATTTGTACTCCTAACGTCGATTTCCGGGGGGAATAGAGAAGCAGTTTATTAGTTGCTAGATATACGTACTGCTTATGAAGTGTACTTTGTGAAGCATGAATATTGAATTGAATTGAACAGGACGGCATTGCTTACTTTTAAACTTTTCAAATATCGAAATATAACATTTGATTTGATTTTGTGTTATATAAGAAATAAGACGTTTTTACGACGAAACTTTGTTTAGAGAAAAACTAATATAATGAGGGATTTTGTGTCAAACATATTGAAGCAAATGGCTTATAAACTAGTTAGGTAAGTTGTGGTTTGATACGCGCCATCAAAAAGTATGAAGATGAAACTAGATTAGGATCGATCCACGTCAAGTAAGACCAGTTTTTTCAGAAATTTTCGGTTATTGTCAATTTGGTAATTAGTATTTGCTCTCAAAAAAGTGCAAGGAAAACATGATATAACTCAGCTAACAAAATACATTTCACAACTTTTTCATCCAGTTTTAATTTTTCAAGTATCGTGCGCTCGTTGCAATTTGATTTTTGTTCGGTAACTATCAAAGTTTATAACTTTATACCCTGGTATAATTAAGATACAAAACTCCTCATTTTTTGTAGAATATTAAGTTAAAAGAGTCCTTTCGCTAAATAAAGTACTTTGACTCGTGAACACTTTGAGTCGACTGAAGGAATAATAAAGCTTTCCTAGAAGGTCTTAAATTAAAGTCGGCATTCATAACTCCAATACTCTTGTCATAATCCGTCGTTAATCCGTCTCTCTATAAAATCAGTAGACGGCACTTTTAACTGATTAAATTCGGAAATATCGTGATTTTGGATGATGGATGGTAAATTCGTAACGTAGTGTAATTACGCCGTTCGTTCGGAGTGACCTCTCGGAATAGTGAACCGCGTACAAAAGGTTATTCGGGATCGATTCCGATGAATGTGGAATTATCGACTCGTTTCATAGTATGTCTATTTGATTGCGAGCACGAAGCACTGACAATGAAAACTATTGTGGATACACGAAATATTGTAAGCTTCTGATCTATTATTATAACATTTTATTTTAAGCCAGTAAATATCTTTTACAGAACGTAGGTTATTTATTATCTACTTAGGAACGGTTCTAAAAGTCTAATAATGATATTAAATACTAAAGTGTCCATTACTTCACGACATCACCCGCGTGAATTTTCTTAAAGATCTCTAAGTTTATTTACAGCGAACTTATTTTATCCGCGCTAAGTTAGATACGTCTTTTGTTACTGCTCTGCTTCCGTAAGTCGTAGCGTGATGTTATGTTGGCTATGTAAGTCAGGAATAAAGTAGCTATCTATTGGTGAAAAAATGGTTAAAATAGGTCCAGTCGTTTCGGAGCCTATTCGGCAAAAACAAACAAAATCATTTTTAAAATATCAGTATAGAAGTATATCCGAGATAACTTAACTTTGTTTTACAGAATTATCATAATCGGATTAGTAGTTTCGGGGTTTAGCGCGATAAAACAAGTAAACTCTTCAGCTTTATAATAATACAACAATAAAATATTAGATAATAGTTTATTATAGGTTTTCCTCCCTATTTCACCACCACTTTTCATAACAAAGTGTTTCTTACTATTTGTAGAGGGCTAGAGTGTTCTTTTTTTACAATCTTCATCATCATTCTTCAGCTTTCTATACAACCGATACGAAATGTGTGAAATGCATGTTTGCTTTTAATCAGACGAGACCTCCATCTAAGCTGATTTGACTCCGAAATCCTTTGACAAGTTCGTCACACTATTTGTTCTAGTAATGTGTTTGAATAGCTAAAGCATCGATGAATAAACTTACTATTATCTTAACGTATCTTAAACAGATCTATATTGCCTTGCGTAGAATGAAAGTTAATCTATTTTCTCAGACACACAAACTAAATCTCTGATAAGTATCCGTTAGTTTTCCTTTCCTCAATGATTGGCAGTGGCACTGCCTTCCTAGAGGAAAAGTTTTTCTTCGAAGCTCAGTCGCGTGTAAGCGTCGGATTTTTCCTTAAACAGTTCATTTAGCTAGTAGGTAAGTCAAAAGCCAGTGTGTGAATAATTCTATTCACCTTGACCCCACGGTAATAGATCCCAGGGATTCGGACAAGCTTGATGTCGAAACGTTACTAATTCAATTCCTGTCGATTACAGTATACGTCGTATGTGAGCAGTTCAGTCGAACTGAAGTAAATTAACGATTAATATTCAACTCAGTCTGTCTGCCGCGGCTTGGTTTGGTGAAAATTTAATCAGTTCCGAAGTTTACGGCAACTTAAGTATACTACTCTGATTCACTTACAAGTTTCTAAGACTTTGTGGTTATAGTACGCAAAGTCTTCATTTATAATGCTTAAAGAGCTGAAATTGTTGTGAATTCAACCTTGGCTAGCTAATAGATATAAATTAATCTATGAAGTTTCAAGGAACTTTTCAGTGGTGAAATAGATACCCATGTAATAAGAACGCAAACATTACCTACCTAAAACGTAATTCAATCTAACTAGGGTGGCAGGCAAACATAATGATATTACGTGTCAAATTACTAAAGAGATACGTTATTGGCACACGCCAGTGTTTGCTCCGACCACGCGGCCGCCATACACGATATATTGGATTCCTAATCACGGCACCTAATCAAATAATGAACCTTTGTTTGTTTAAAACATTAACAGCTTCAGCTTTGTCTGCTAATCGAATCAAGGGTTTAACGTGTTCGGCCGTAAAATGTAGATTTATAGCCAATTTCCATTTCAAGTTTTAACTGGTCGTCGACGTAAAATTTGGGGATATGTCCGGCCGAGTTGGCGTCCGCACTTACAATCGTTCTAACTTTGGATATTTGGGCAAAGCGAGTTTCGTAAACTGAGCAAATTCGCTATCCGCTTTATGGGACAGCTCTTCAACAAGTTTGAGACGCTACTCGACCCTTGTTTTCCTTTTCCTGCTATGTTATTAAATACAAACGTGGAGTTGAAAACTAGAGTACACGAAATTTTGTGAAAACGATGGAGAAATCTACCATTTTCCTGCAATGGTTTCGTAGAAAATCCAAATTAAGAACAGAATAGGCACGTTTTCTGTCACGTTGACGCACCCCTCAACGTGATAAGTATTGGTTAGCAAACGTACAGTTTCCTTGATTGTCCATACAAAAGATAGGAGAATAATGGAGGTAAGAGTCATATTTGGGTCATTAAGTAGGTAATTCAAATCGATAAATGTATTTTAAACAAGGGCAATTTCACTACAATTCAACAATTTCTAGGCTTATGATTAGGCAGCTTTCTGTCAAATGACTTAATTTTACTGAACGCAACCTAAAATAACCTACACCCTATTAGAAAAAAAATACTACCCATTTTTAATAATTTAGTAACCGCTAGTGCTGGCTATCTAATAAAAAGTATGGAGTAAAATATTGTATTTGCCATACAGGAAAAATGAAGCCAAGAATATTTTTCCCGCTTATTTATTTTTTAGCAAAGGACGCGTGGAAAATGTGAATAATTTACAAAAAAGTAGGGTTTTGAATTATTAAATTGCTTATTTTTTTCTTCTGCATATTATGATGAAGTGTAAAATTAACGCTGTTATTGTTTTGCTTGTAAAAATGTGAAAAACTAACCCATTATCAAATCCAAGCGCGATCTTTAATATAAATAATAGCTTATCTGTACTTACTGTTACATTCTCCGAGACTTTCCGGCTTACGTAATTGGAAGACACGGCTCTTCTTAGCTCAAGTTTGATTCGGTCATTACCTTCGCAGATTGCACGAGTAAGCAATTATTATTTATTCTGTCTCTGTCTGACGTTTTCCCAACTATGTTGGTGTTGGTTGCTAGTAACCAACACTACATAGTTGCTACAATAGTACCAACCTATTGTGTATTATCTGGACGGAGTATCGCAAGCGGTAACTGGTTTGTGGTTGATATTGATAGCCTAGTATAGAATCAGTGGTCAGAATCGGAATATCAGTTTACTGTCGAAATCATTAACCAATAACTACAAGAAACACACAACTACAAGGCCTTTTTAATAAACGTTTGAAAAAAGTACAAGGAAGAACTAACTAAATTAACACGTTTCCTAAAAAGCTTCATGAAAAAGAAAATTGAACTTTATAAACTGTTGTGTGTAGGTACTGAAACATAAATATTAAAAGAACACAAAAAAGTTCTACTCGTCAATAATTCACAGTTGACTCAATATAGTAGCTGTACGTTATTAATGAAATGGAATGCTCGAGGACGAACCAAATAAAAACAATCAAAGATTGCACTAACGCGATGTATTTGTTTCATCAACCATCTGTTTGCGTGACCTGGAACGAGTGACCTATTTTAGTGCTGCATTTTATTAATTAAGCCGCAGGTAGTTAGTGGTTGTGTTTCATCTAGGATCGATGTGGGGAGCTAGTTATGTTCTTGTTGCTGACTGGGCTAGGAGGTGTTATGTGCCTATCGCAAGGTATTGCGTAATATCAGCAAGCTTTCCAGTAGCCTTTGAAGTTCTATTGAGTATTTATAAACCTTGATTTGGAAGAAAATTAACGAGTTCAGTTCCTTTTTGTTGAAAAAAAAAAAAAGATTTATAAGAATAGCACATTTATTACGTGAAGTAGTTTACAATACATTATGGCACTTCGTTGCGCATTATTATTAAATATTATATACCTTAAATCTAAATACTTATAAATATGAAAAACAACGTACAAAATACTGGTTACACTGACACGGAATCTCCATTCGAACGAACAACACATGTATACGCCTGTGATCCTCCGAGAGGGCGTCGCGCCCATGTGCTTGTGGATTGAGAGGTCCTACCCTCGAGCGACAAAGACGGTGTTGAGACCCACATAATAGAGGTAAATCTACGCTTGTCGTAAATTTCCCCGGGTAATATTTTCCTAGAGAAAACTGGCCGAACTGGGACTCCAAAACCCGGGATTTTCGCCAGTCCAATGTGGCGGTTGAGGTGTGGTGTGGTTCCCCAATGTGGCGGTAAAGATAAGGTTTTGTTTCTTCTAGCCGTAGCCTCTGAAGTGATTTCGTTCGAGCAGTCGGCAGGCGTTGCAGCAGTACTTCCTGAAGGGGGGCACGAGGCAGTGGCTTGACAATTGGTCGTTGTCGAAGAGTTCGCAGTACTGCGTGGTATCCGCGGGCGGGCAGGCGGGGCGGGCGCGCGCGCCGCAGTGGCGCACGCGACAGCGACGGTGGCGCTCGCGGGGGCGCGGCCCGCAGAGCAGCTCGTCTGATGCTGGGCACACTAATGGGCGACGGGAAATGCCGCGACCGCATGTCGTTGAACACTGCAGGGATAAAAAATAATTAAATTTTCAAGGTCTTTGTCTACATCAGAAAGACGATGATGATCTATGAACACACATCATAATTGGGTAGATGACACCACTAATCAATTGACGTACTTTTTATGAGCTGTCAAAACGCCATTC
This sequence comes from Caradrina clavipalpis, assembly GCA_932526535.1. NCBI lineage: Eukaryota > Metazoa > Arthropoda > Insecta > Lepidoptera > Noctuidae > Caradrina > Caradrina clavipalpis. The sequence goes on from OW052096.1 coordinate 4,811,126, forward strand.
CCCTATAGATTTTCTATGACAATACTCAACTATGACGTCACTTTTTTGTCATCTCAATTCACTAACTATTTATTGATTTCAAAGCAACTAAAAATCGATTTGTATAGTTATTTAAAAAATCATCGGGTTTTTAGTGCAATTTTTTTTTTGTGAAGTTGTTTCTTGAAGTTATTGGTTAGTGGTGTCATCTACCCAATTGTGAATTGATGACAGATCCTTTACATACAAAACTGTGCCATCTTTGACTATTTCTGACGTCTAATATTAAAGTAATTTTTCAAAGGAATCATAGTAATAAGAATTTATCTTTGCCATACTATTAATTACGTAATGAACTTGCAAACCGTCAATTAGTGGTTGCGGAAACCGTTCCGCAAACTAGTAAATCAAACTAATTTGCAGCTGTATTTGCACGAAATGCATTGCAAGGTTTCCAGTTAACTGGGTCGCTCCAGGGAGCCCACTCGTACCTACCTTTACAAGCTTTGATATTATACGTTCGATAGATGCTGTGGCTACGCTAACATTATCCTTTTCACGACAGTTTTAGCTTGAAAGCCTCTTTGTGTAAAATACTCAGGCTATACAAACTAGGCCACTCATGACTTCATGACTTTTTCATGAAGGTTCCATTTACATTTATATACGAAGCCACCTCTACATGTTTACGGTTGGTTACGCTCGGGCCCTATGTAGATAGGTAACAACATACATATTTACGGGGCAAAAAATCCGGAATTTGTTCGTTTTCTCATTTTTACAGAATAGGTACGTATACGTAGTATATTAGAACTGCTTTAATCTTTGGAAGCTTTTACCGCAACTACACAGAGAATATTTGATGGCCGCAGTATTTTGTAGTTGCTTTGTTGTCGGTCGTCGTACAAATTATGTGCTGAATATGATGAGTTTCTCGGTCTACAGTCGCTTCATGTCGGTTTTAATTAGTATCTACTTTTTGATATAAAATAAACTTTTTAATAATTTTGTTTATTTAGTTAAGGATTGCATAATATGGAAGTCGTCTGATTATGGAGCCGGAGGAAGTTTTTAAAGCCATGGATAAACATTATAGAGCACATTTTTTGTCACTCACTAATTTTGTTTTGTGTCTGCAAACTTTATGGCAGCTGTGAACACAAGCCGAGTCGCTGAGCAGTAACAAATTCATGTTTCACCGGGAGTGAGGGACGCGGTACTGCACAGCGGGTAGCAAAGTCAAATTATTCATTTCAATTCGACCATTCAAAGGTATGTACAAAGGTAACAACAAGACAAACAAAAAAGAATGGATTTGGTTGCCCCTTACAAAAGTTAGTATTGTATGAAGAAGTACGGAAAAGAAACTGAACACATACTCTTCAAAATTAAAGGTTTGAAATAATTTGTAAATAACTATACTAAGAGAAAATGATGTACCTTGAACTAAACGACTACACTAGAATTGGTAAAGAATATTACAAAATTAAGAAATTACAGCTAAATAGCTTATTTTTATAAATACATACTACTACAAACACACCATGACTTTATGAAGACTACATTAAGTCGTGGACTTTGAGGCTACAATAAGCTAGTAAAACGTGGGGTATCTTGTCTAAGTATATATTACCTGGGTCCAGGGCATCTCTCTCCAATACACAGGACAAGGCAGGCGATTGCAAGCCTGTCGTGTGTCCGGCTTCGGTGACGTACACAGAGCAGGTGACACGCTGTTCTTTATTAGTTCTCGTCTTGATGTTGTACTGCGAAAATAACATCCAATAAGTAAATGAAGTCTGTGACGATGTTTTTAAAGATATTTCGTATACATGATGGCACCAAATTAATGCAGACGTCATCTATCTATACTTATATATCAACATAAAAAAGGTAAATATTTTATTTGCTAATCTCTACGATTCTGAAAGTTTTTTCGGGGAAGTGACGTGACGACGATTCTTGAGAGCTGTAGACTATATTTTATTTTAAATATAAAATTCACGCGGAGGAAGCCCCGGGCAAAAGCTAAAAAGAAAAATAAAGAGCAGAACTAAACACGTAATAAGCAGTTGCTTGTTGCGTGTGTAGTACTGTATTCATTCATATTTGGTAACATAACATAATTTTTGAGCGTGGGGTCCTTTCTTATTTTTGTTCTCAGATCGGGCAAAAAGTGTTATTGAGTTTTTCCATTAGGAAATTTCTAGTAACAGCCCGGAGTTTGAAAGTTGGTGGTGTGACACTCACGTGTCTCGGAAAGCACGTAAAGCCGTTGGTCCTGCGCCTGATCTCTCCCTGGTTATGTTGGATTGCTGTCCCATCGGACTATGAGAGTTAGGGAACAGGGAGTGCACCTGTGTTTGCCTACACTTATGCACTATACTCCTGCGTGCTTGGCTAGTCTGCATTAAGATTAGCCGCAGTGACCGGAATCGGTCTGGAGGATACACTTAATATACATAAATGAGTAGGTACTGCTAGACGGGTGACCGCACTGACCTGACGTTGAGCGGCACACAGAACAGCTGCCTCTCCTGCACGCCGTCGTCTCCGCACGTGGCGCTGCACTCCTCCCACTCGCCACTCGCCCATGCGAACTCACAACTGTGACAGATAGCCAAATTTACAATATAATATTGTTATGATACTAGTTAAGATGTCATGAGGTTTCAAATTTGTTATAATTTAGGAGTAAAGTAATAACGGTATGCTTTGGTCGTGTCCAACATAACACACATTACATAACATAACACATTTACATTTAAAAACAATATCATCGTAGAACTGGCAACATCATGGTCGACAGAGGTAACTCAAGAGGTTGTTACGCTTCAGCAAGAGGCTCGACAACACTAGCCCCAAATTTAACAAGTTAGGGTAAGTAACAATGCATATTTGCTAGCTTCAATGTTTCAAAGCGTCTGGCAGAAGTTATGGTACACGCAAAGTGTCTGGCAATAAAGAATAATGGGTTTCAACAAGATGCTGTAAAACATATTATGCAAAAATCAGTTGTCCCACTTGTACCTAATATCCGAAAAGGGCCCAACATTTAAGCTAGCAATAACGCATACTTTCTTAAAGACATGTTTCTTTATCTACTTTCAATTTCGGTGGTTTGGCTAAAATTGATCAGGAAACCAAAGGACTTCAGGCACTGCCAAACAGGACTGCAAAAAATGCCTTTGTTTTAAAACTATCTTAATAAATACAAGAAAATGGAAGATTGTTCATCTTATTTAAGTCGAAAATAAAAGATAATGACAGAATTGTAGAAGAGCAAATAGATTTATGATTTATGAATATTTAACGACAGAACCTTTTCGGGGAATATTTGTAAAGAGTTATTAATTTAGGCTCGGGTCGGCGGCCACAATTAAATATTGAGTCGGGGTGGATCGATGTTTTCGATGTCATCATTATATAAAAATGTTAAGCAAATTCAACAGAAGGTTTAATCTATAGAAATATAATAAATAAGAGAAATAAGGAACGTACGGTAGTTGTAATAAAGTTGCTTTTCAAATTAGCAAGCAACAATTCACGGCGCGCCTGTCGGCCTCCATGGAGCTCCTGGTGGCAGAGAACAGGAGGCTCCAGGCGGACCTGGCTGAGCTCCGCGGGACCGGCTCCCGCCAGGCGCCCAAGGCGGGGAGCCAGAGAGCCGAGCCAGTCGAGCCAGTGGATGACCAGGTGCTGAACCTGGTTCAGCTGGAGCTGGCTGCCTTCCAGGCACGGTTTTCCGTCCTGGAGGGCATCGTGTTGCGTCCCCCTCTGGCGGCGAGCGGGACGACCGCGGGCGACAGGCGGGCCTCGTACGCGGCTGCCGCGTCTGTGCCGAGGCCGGCTAATCAGCCCCCCAGCAGGGCTGGGCCGGCCCCCGCGAAACCGGCTCCGGCAAGGCCGGCGCCGGCGCAAAATGCGGAGCCCACGAGGAGGGGCAAGGCGGCATCCCAGCCGCCTCCACCCCCTCCGCTCCCTGGTTCCAACCCTCCGGCCGCGGAAGCCGAATGGCAGGTGGCCGGGGCAAGGGAGAAGGGGCGCAGGGCGGCCAGATCGGCCAGAGCGGCCACCAGACGGGCGGAGGAGCGGCGGCGACGCGGTGAGCGCAAAGCCGCGGCCAGGCTTCGCGCCCCGAAATCCGCGGCTGTAGTGATCACGCTACAGCCGGAGGCGGAAAAGCGGGGCGTGACGTATGCGCAGGTGCTCACCAGGGCCAAGGCAACGGTCAACCTTGGCGAGCTAGGCATTACCGGCCTCCAGCTTAGGGTCACCGCAACTGGGGCCCGAATGCTGGAGATCCCCGGCGCCACCAGCGGCCCGTCCGCGGACGCTCTAGCTGAGAAGCTTAGAGCGTCCCTAAACGCGGACGAGGTACGGGTGTCCAGGCCCGCCAGATGCGCAGATCTGCGCATCCTGGGTCTGGACGACTCAGTTTCCGCGGAGGAGGTGGTGGCCGCCGTCACCAGGGCGGGTGGATGCCGTGCCGAAGAGGTCAGGGCAGGCACCATCCGCCCGGAGCGCTCGGGCATGCAGACCATTACGGTCAGCTGCCCAGTGACGGCGGCTAAAGCCATTGTTGGGGGGGGGCCGTTTGCTGGTGGGCTGGGTTTCGGCGCAGGTTAGACTGCTCGAGCCCAGGCCCCTGAGGTGTTACCGTTGCCACGTGGGGAAGCACGTGGCATGTCGGTGCGCCTCGGAGGTCGACCGCAGCGCCCTATGTTTCCGCTGCGGTCAGCCCGGTCACAAGGCCGCGGCTTGTGATGCCCCGCCGCACTGCGATGCATGTGCGGGGGCTAACAGGCCGGCCGATCACCGGGCTGGGGGCAAGGCCTGCGCCGTGCCCGCCAGGGCCGGGGGAAGGCCCCGCACCGCTGCCGCCGCCGCCGCCGCCGCTCCCGGGGCCGCCGCCGCCGCCGCACCCGCAGCCACCGCCGCCGCCGCTCCTGCGGCCGCCGCTGACACCGCGTCCGCCGGCGCAATGGATTGCCAATAACGGCACCATTGCGCCTCCCGCAGGCGGATACCGTAGGCACGGTCTGTGGACGGTGAGCAATGGGTAGCTCACCGTCCGTACGTTATTAACTAACGACAGACCGTGCCGACGGAGCGTCCATGTTCCGCGCACAGAGGTGTCAGCCATCGGAAGGGGCCACTAAGGGCCAAATGCCTGCCGGGGCTGCGGGTTGTTCGAAAGAGATACCGCGCCCCCGGAACGCAAAGGGCACATGAAGGAACATAGATGGTTTTTAGTCAGTAAAAGTCTGACACTCCCTCCCGCCCCGCCCAGGACGGGGGGGGGTCATTTGATGATTTTACCATCTTTAAAAAAAAAAAAAAAAAAAAAAAGCAACAATTCACGCCATGTGTATGTATTTTTCTGGCTATTACCATATCCTACCTATAAATTGGCTCTTGGGCAGAGGCAATGCCGCCGGTCTTTTGTGCACATTTCTAGATGACGGCGATGCCGGCGATTTTTGATGCCATGTAGTTTTAATTTCTTTTCGTATTACTATTGCTTTTATGATATCTTATTTTAAGTATGATAAGCTTATGGTTTGTGTTTAAAGCTTTTTATTTTTGATTTACCTACCTCAACCCAGTTGAAAAGTATTTATTTTTTAGTGATCTGTCAGCACAGATCACCAAAAATAAATACACGCCGGAATAGCCACAGCTGTCTATTCCGAGTGGAACTTCTTCACTGTCTAAGTATCCATTATAAATAAAGCTTTAACAGAAAATTCAGCGAGCGTTATATTACAATACGAGACTCGCTGAATTTTTGATAGGAGTGGCACGTGCCACTTATGGAAATTAATCGTAGCCACCGCTGCGGCGCTGCCACACGGCTTTATGACGTTGTGGCGTGCTGCACCGGGTGCATTATATTAATCGACTGCCTCGTTACGTTCGTGCTATTGCTTTGTAAATACTAAAATGGGACGATGTAGACATTCGTTTATATTTTATTTTAAGTTTGCACGCAATTTGTAGATCACGCTGTAGTAGGTAGGTGTCTTAACTTATGTTTCAAACGTCATCTTTATCATTGGTGCACCTTATTTGGCGTTCTTAAGTAAAAATAGTTTATTACCATCAATGTTACCTTGATGTTTAGGATCATGTCTTGAGGATTCGATACTTAGATCAAGTACATCGCGATTTTCAATGAGAATTTTTCAGAAGCAGCCTAGAGTTTGGGTAGATAACATGGACTTGAATATAATTAAAGTTGAGTGGGTACCCACTAGAGGTACCTATGCCTACATACCTTAGTGAAATTAAGGAATGATATTTTGTGCCATATTCTCATTGTCAAAATACGTAGCAATGGTGACTGCCTCGTTAGCCTAATGGTCTTAAGCGCGACTGCTACGCCAGAGGTTTCGGATTCGATTCTCAAGTCGAGCAAAAAGTGTTAGTGTTATTGTATGGTTTTTCTATGGAATTCTCAGAAGCAGCTCTGAGCTAGGATTTGTGGCCGGTTAATGGCAAAGGGCTTGGCCCCTATTACGTGGGACCTAGTCATACCGACGAACCTTCGGGGAATACAGGCGTGATGGTATGAAGGTGTGTAACGGGGGTACTTGGTAATAGTATATCCTACCTGTGCGTGTTACAAGCTTCGAACATGACAGGTGCACACTTGTGGTCGCGCAGGCAGCGCGGGCGCACCACGCGCACGCCGCCGCCGCACGACGACGAGCACGGGCCGCGCTCCGTCGACCATCTGATACAATACGAGAGAACAACATTAAGCTGGTATTGCAAGAGGGATAAAGAATTTTTATCTTTAACACTCGGACTTTATCCTTACGAGGTTACAATTTTAGGGAATGAGGATTGGTATTTATTTTTCAAACATAAAATTTATTCAATTACAAACTATGTGCAGTTTAATAAAACATGGAAGCTCATAGGACATCAAAAAACTCATCCGCATCGCTGTCAATGGGACAAATGCAAAAATCACTGACAGCGTTATCACGCTGTATGGCAACTCTGATTCTTTGGCCCAAGAAAAAGCCAGCCCGCTGGTCACGTGAAGAGTCGACCAGTCTCTTGGAGATATACCAAAAAACTAGATGAGCGCTCGGACCCCATGGCCCTAGTGTTTCTACCCCAAACAGCTCAAATATATAGCTTCCAAGGAGGTTATTATATTTGCGCCACATTTTAGGGAATTGGGTCTAAAGACAAGTCTCTTGAGAAAAAAAGAAAAAAGGTTTGTTTCCAATTTAATTGAAGTAGCAACTGGTACAAGTGTACAGTCGTTCTGTACAAATAATATACAAGTGGCGGTAGTTTATGTAATGCACTGCCTCTATAAATCCCACAAAAGCACTCGCGGCTTCATTATACAATATCATTTTAATTATCCTCCATGTTATCGTTAGCCCACAATGTTACAGAAATTAATGATTATCGGGCAAATATATCGGTGGTGATATAATACCAGTAAAAGCGCAGTGCATATTAACCACACGTGACAGGCTTGCGTCATGTTGTGTTAAACAGATTTATACATAATTTATAGCCGACTCAAAGGCGTAACCTTTGAAGGGTGAACTGTTTGATCGAACTTGTTTGAAGTGCCCGCCTGTCTGTGCTGCTCGTGTAACTTGAGACACGAATATTGTGTTTACAATCCTTCATGTAACGAGCCTAATTCATAAAAGAGGCAATATTATTTATCAGTAATTGAGAAGGCTAACAAATAATGGTTGTAACAAACAAAAGCAATGTCTTGTATATCTACGTATTACAAAGGGAACGATCCCTAAATTCACAATACAAATGCGACGCAAAGTAAAGCAAAGGGTAAGTTATGGTCTCACAATAAAGGAAACTTGTAGCAAAACTTGGGAGTGTACACAACTTGCTACAGTTCAAATATTAGTAGCAAGGTTCAATTTGAAGTTGGGAGAGTGTCTATTAGATATAATAAATAGGTAAGATATAATAGAAACTCGTTCAGTTCACTTTTGTTCCACTATATCTATAATAAATCGTGATTTATGTCTGCGCAGTCATGAATTTGAAACGCTCATTACTTAAATAGTGACAGTGATATAATGGCGTGTACGTGATATCGTGTAAATGAAATATTCTGGAAAAAGCTGTCGTAATGCAGTCATATTTCTCGAACGACCCGTCCTGTCACAGGAGTATTCGCTTTGCATAGACGAGTGCGTACAATTACTGCTATCACTGAAGTCACTTGAGGACGTGCGAGTGAAAATTGAAAGGAATCGTGAGAGGATAGAATTTTCACAATTTAGTATTAGAAAAAACTATCGCTGCCGCTTTATGAGTCTCGGCGTGCAAAAATAACAACTATAGATTCGATTGAATTAGGTACCTAAGTAAAAAGTCACAATTCGGGGTTTGGCTCTCGCCTATTTTCTTCCCGAATATTGAACCAATATAAAAGAGATTTCATAAACTGAATAAGAAGTATGTATATTACGTCCCTATGTTTTCCTTTTTTAATTCATAATTTTCAAACTTGTACTTCTAGGCCTCTGTTCACAGCGATACAATTAGGACATTCTGAGAATTTTCTATCGGTTCTAGTGCTTATAAAATAATGTATTAAAAAGAAAACATAGGAACATACAAACAGTAGATGATAAACTTAATTGAAAAAAAAAATGCATTAAAATCAGAATCCAGAAAGAAAAAATACAGGCGAGAGCGTTTTTATGGAAAAAATACCATCTGCATTTCCTCCCAAGTTATTTTGATAGTAAAATTAGAGACGACTGCTGCTGCTGCTGTGAAATTAGAGTGCGACTGCTGTGCAAGGGGTCCTGGGTTCGATTCCCAGGTCGAGCAAAAAGTGTTATTGTGTTTTTCTATGAAATTCGCAGTAGCAGCTCGGAGTTTGGATTTGTGCCCGGTTAATGGCAATAGGCTCGCCCCCTATTACATGGGACCTAAATATACCGGCGAACTGTGGGTGTACATTGGTACACCTCTGCCTAACCCTTCGGGGAATACAGGCGTGATGCTATATACAACGTGTCCCAAAATTCAACGATAAGCGGGCGCCAAAAGGTTGACCTGCTCATGAGCACTTAAGGAAAAAAAATAAAAAAAATATACCAAAACTTTTTTTTTAGTTACAAAATAAATTTAAAAATTCTTTGAAAATTTACACCTTGTATGATATTTTGAACTACCACAGCCACAATTTCTTAAATATGCTTAAGATTTTTTTTGTATCGGATACCTAAGTAGTACTACTATTCACCACAACTCTTAAAAACACCACAATGCTAGCAATTTTTACACAAAAAATTATCAAAATATTTTCTTTCCCTCAAATTTTTAAAGATTTTTACTTTCAGTCTACTTTGACTCATGGTCTTGCAAAAAAAAAGTATGAACACCGCTATGGCAAGTTATTTTCAAAGATGACGCAACTAATCAAGATTCCAAAATAGTATAATACCCTAAGATAACTAGTCACAAAAAAAAATATGCGTACCATTTGTAAACAAGAACCAAGTAAAGAGAAGAAAAATTTGAGGGAAAAAAAATATTTAGATAATTTTTTATGTAAAAACTGCGGGAAAAAAAATTTTTGATATATTTTTTTTATTATTTTTCCTTAAGTGCTCATGAGCAGGTCAACCTTTTGGCGCCCGCTTATCGTTGAATTTTGGGACACGTTGTATATAAAATTAGAGATAAATTGGTTTATACTACTGAAACAATACATCCGTTGGATAGGTACTTTAGTTCTCGCTTAAAACAATGAAAGAGAAACGAGCGAAAGAATGAAAGCGAAAAAATTCAATTGTAATAGGAGGGGGACTGTTTCCACATGAGAAGTCTTCTTCACCACCGCTCATGTGAAAACAAATGCGCGGGACTCGGCTAGCGACTAATTGTTACAAGTTTTGTCATTAGCACAAGTTTTCACAGCTAAGTTCTATGAAATAACTTCAAAAACACTCTTCTTAATTTATTATGAATGACGTACTAAAGAAATATTAGTTTTTTACATTTTATTAAACACGCCACGGGTGGATGAATATTTTCTTATAATAACTAACGCGTCCAAACGCGATTTCGTCCGCTTGTAGCGTTAAGCTACGTCTTTGGTTACTGCTCCGCTACCGTGAGTCTTAGCGTGATGTTATATAGCCTATGTTACTCAAGAATAATGTAGCTATATATAGGTGAAGTGGTTAAAATCGGTCTAGTAGTTTCGAAGCAGCGGTACAAAGAAACAATAAAACAAAATATATTTTTTCTTGTTATAATATTAGTATAGATAACGTACTAAAGAAAATATTATTTTTTACATTTTAACAAATACGACACTACTGGGTGAATAATATTAAAAACAAAAACATTGAGGTGAAACTGCTTCACTGAACTACTACAAACTACTCCTAACTACAGAAAATTGTAATACCAAACATTCTACCAGCTAGGAATTCAACCCGGGATAGATTAATGAGACTATTAATTAAATCCAATTACTTTCCAGACAAATATACCGCCCTAAATGATAGTAGGTAGTGTAGGTACTGTATTTATTTTACACACCGATTATGTAATACTAATAAACTCACAAGAACCACTCGTGTCACTCATGAAACTACATAATCAGAAAATATTGACTCAACTTTCCATATAAACTCTCTCATGTATAAATAAATCAGTACTGAAGTGGCGGTACGTATTGGAAAAAGAATTTTCCGGGACCCGCTCGATATGACCAGACAAAGGTAACTTTTGTTTCACTTAGTAGCACTGAACGGAGTCTGTCTCAAAGTTTATAAGATACATTAAGGTTGCTTGTTCTCTCTCGGCGATACGGCGAGGGATTTGCTCAACTTGTACATGTTCTGTATGTATATTGTATACTTTTTAGGATGCTTCAGAGCTGTATCTTTGTGAAGTTATTTGTGTTGAAGGGGTCTGTTGAGAATGTTTTATTCAAATGTGGCTATTGTGAAGTGTTGAAGCATTATTATAGTATAATAAATGTACTGTTATATTTTTGATGATTCACAATTTATCATACAGTATATCGAAAGTATCTTCTAGATTGTTTTGAAGTGTAAAATACGGTGCGCAGTTACAAACCTATTATTTTTATAAAACAACTCTTAAGGAAAAACGAAATATTAATTGCAAACCTCCGATCAACAATATTGCAAACACGCAAAACTCGAGAGCCGCACGGAGCAAAAATCAGAAGAAAACATGAGACTCATCAAAAATCTATGTGCTTGAATTCTTTATTTCTTTGATAATTAAGGAAAGTTGTAAAAAATTGCTATTTTTTGCCTTTGATTTTATACAAAGGGAAGTTCCTTTGTTAGATTTTATCCTTATCAGCAGCTTTACAGCTTAGAGAAATAATAAAAGTTGGTATTTTCATAAAATGAACCAGTTAAGAAATAATTGGTTCTAAGAGCTCTTTCAAATTGCGTTTGGTGCCTGACTTCCGTACTGGCGCAGTACGGGAGTCGGACTGCACGCGAAAGGTTTTCTTTTTTCATACAGTCAACAAGTGATGTCTGTCGTTCTGGCGTGAGGAGTCCGTAAAATGCTGTAGCAGCCCAGCACCAAACGCATATATTTAAAGAGCTCTTTTACACAGCACTTTAACAGTGTGGTTTACGGACTCCTCACGCCAGACTAGCAATACTAGGACTATACTAGCAATGCTACGAAATAATAGAAGAAGAAAGGAAAACTAAGTAATATTTACCTATACTCCATTGGTCTTGTTCGACTGGCAGGCGTGCTGTAGTTCACTGAGACCTCCACCGTCACGGCCTCACCGGATACCACTGGATGTTCAGGAAACGCCTGCGCAACAAATTTCATAACTTAATGATGAATCGAAATGCCCAAAGACATGAATTTGTTTTGGTAAAAAAATAGTCGTATAGCGAATATTTGAGTGCTTAGTGGTGAGTGGTTTGGTGGTGAGTTTTTAAAATTACTCGATTACGTAAACTTCTATTTGTACTGAAACTGGAATAGCGTCGTGTAGTGACAAAATAGGAAACACAATTGTTCCATAAAAATTGACATGGGTACCTAAGTGTACGAATATGTTAACGCGATTGTATAGGTTAAAAAACTCACACTCTGATTCTGATGGCGAATCTCCCCAAATATTAAAACTATGGTCTATTTTTTTAAACGTAACTATATATTCAGTCGAGATTTTGTGAATTGTTCACAAAATCTGGTAAGATATTCCCAAGGATCAGCAAAAAATATAACAAGATTGAAAGTTCTGATTTCAAGCGAACACGTGGATTTTTCCACCCAAGTGAGCTAAGTATCCATAACTCTGATGCCTGTAGTGCGATTCTCTAAAATGCAAACTCGAAAACGAGTCTCACTAAAGCGATCGCGTTCACTTCGATAACGAACCAACTTGTCATTGGTTTAGTATTTGTTCGCCGTGGTGACGTCACCGGCGTGATCGTGTTTAACAGAATACCATTTTGTAATCTCACTGCGAATTCAGCTTTCGAATTACGAAGTGAGGCTTAGAGAATCACACTGTTGGTAACAGACTATTGCGTTATAACACTGGCGCTATTAGCGTTTCATAACGCTTTATGTAACATTGAACACATAACGGTAAAGTAACACGTGTGGGTAATGGACTCTTTGTTTACCTTTAGGTACTATTTTCATAATGACCTATTATGAAAAACAAACTGTAATTTAAAACAATATGAGTGTCGCGTTATTTTATTATACTCACATAAAAACAAAATAACACCTTATGCTTTTATGTGAAATGTCAGTTTTATTTCAACGTAAAAAATTAGGAAATGGATAAAACGTCAACTTTGTCTGATTTGTGCCCGGTTAATGGCAACAGACTCGCCCCCTATTACATGGGACCTAAACATACCGGCGAACTGTGGATGTACATTGGTACATCTGTGCCTAACCCTTTGGGGAATACAGGTGTGATGGTATATTATGTTATGTCTGTCTGAAAATGTAAGAAGGGCCATTTGCGAGGAAAAACTAGGGCTTACATTTTTTTAACTTTTGAACTAACCTTTAAAAGAAAACCTCAAACTAACCGCAGTCGTTTACGTGAATTGTTATCCTACTTAGTAACATCCCCTTTTGAACAAAAGACGATAAAGAAAAATGAGATACAAAGTGTGTAGCGTGAGTCCCAATTAACTTTAGCGGCACAGTTGAAAGCGTTGTTGAATAATTAACCGGGCGCGGATGCCGACCCTTATCATCCGATGTTACGCTTCGTTACACTTTTCATAGTTTATTCCGTTTTATATAACATGTTGTGTTTAGCACACAATCACGGAAAGGCTAGTTTCACTTTAATTCAAAATCTGTGAAAATCATTGCTGGGAATGGAGATAATAGGCGAGCTACCGTGGAGAAGGACTTCATAAAAATTACCGACATAAACGTTGACATTTATTATATCCACGTGAGAAAACCCGAGGTTTTACGTTGAAGTCAAATTATGAAACTGTGTTACCGGAGACCGAGGAGATAAATAAGTGAAACGAGTACAAACGGCTCTTAATATTGTAATATAATTAGGTTAGTTTGTCCTTTATTGTGAAAGCGTTTAAAATTGCGATATCATTAAAAAAACTAATATTTTAATCAAGTAGGTAATAGGGGGAACAGTGTAGTTATTGGCCCCTACATAGTTATTAGCCATTTCAACATCGGTATTGAAAAACTAGCAACCCACATTACTACATGGTAAATTTTAAAATACACTATGACAACACAATTGTTAACTCTCAAAATGTTTCGGTAAATCACCGCTAGGTGAACTCGTTCTTTTGTAGTCTATGGTTTTTTCGTGCCGGTATTGAAAATAGGTAAGTTTGTTTAATAAATGTTAAGAGCATATAATTTTAGAATATCATATTCTGAAATTAATTTACAAAGTTCAGTGATTTAAAATCCGTACAATATATAGAGTGATATGCATAGTACGCGTATTTGAAGTGTAAAACGACAAAATCATAACATAAGCTTAAAAAAATGTAGTGGCCAATTACTGTCAATAATTTAAATAACATTTACAGTAAATGGCCCCCTATGTCAATTACTATATTAATTTCACGAAACGATCTTATCTATGTAGTCAAAAATGCTTGCACTAACTTATCCCTTTTTTAACATTGATTGTCTCTGAGATAAGGTTATGACTAGATTTTAACTGTTTATAATTGCGAAGATTCTTCTTTAGTTACTTGACGGAATGTATAACTTAGTATCTTTATAGAAATGGCATATCTTGTCTTTATGGCACGGTTGATGACAGCAATTGGCAGCTGCGTTGCGTGTCTTGAGTTCGTTTCCCGTACGGAACAAATAATTTGTATAGCCTACAGGTACTTGTTTCGGGTCTCATTGTATGTGGAAAATATCCCGGATGATGACGAATTAGTAGATTTTATATGCCACAAATGTTACGTAATTAACGATGATTCCGAGCCATCTGATGATGAGAACATTTTTAATCCAATAACCCTCGCTGGGTTATTGGATTTTTGTTAAAGTTTTATTTTATAATTTAATTTTATTATTTTGTTTTCTATGGCCAATTACTGTAACATTACATGGCCAATTACTGTGATTATGGTGGCCAATAACTGACAATTCAATATTTGTATCTTTATGTTGAGTTTATTAAAAACGTGTATGGTAAAAGAGTATGTAAGCCATACCATTGAATAAATACGTTAATGTTATATATTTTAAAAATTATTTCATTTACATCTACCCGTTTTATATTTTTATATATTATAAATAGTGTCTTGAGGTGGCTTAAGTGGCCAATAACTATACTGTTTACCCTTTTACTCGGAGTGCACGTTCCACTTATTATACAAATTGGCTTCTTTGCAATACACTTGGTTTTTTAGGGTTACGTACTCAAAGGGTTCAAACGGAGCCCTATTGCTCTCGCTCATCCTCCTGACCCTCTGTTACAGAGCCGTATTTTATGAACCGTAATAGATAGACGCTTATTTTTTTACAGAGTGTCTAATATTAGGCCGCTATGACATAAAAAATAACAATAAAAAAAAACGCCCAAAAAATCACAAGATAAGAAATGTGATTTTCAGGGGATTTTTTTTTCTCAATATTATATATACCATCACGCCTGTATTCCCCGAAGGGTTAGGGGGAGGTGTACCAACGTACACCCACAGTTCGCCGGTATATTAAGCTCCCATGTAATAGGGGGCGAGCCTATTAACCGGGCACCAATCCTAACTCTGAGCTGCTACTGAGAATTTCATAGAAAAACCCAATAACAATTTTTGCTCGACCTGGGAATAGAACCCAGGACCTCTAGCGTAGCAGTCGTGCTTAGGACCATTAGGCTAACGAGGCAGTAACGATATTAGTATTATTATTGTACAGTGGTACGGAACCTTAACTCGTTTTATTAAAACGACTAGTGTATTCAGCTTGGGTAACATAGTCGGATATAAATCCTGTTATAATCCTCGCACAATGCATCAGCGAAGTTTATTCGTAGTGAGCCAGAAGCGACCGCTTTTCAAAGTAGGTAAGGTACCTCGTTAATAAACGCTTGGAATCCACTTACAATTGAGCTAAAAATGTGTGAGGGAAGCTAAGCTACGAAAATCAATGGTTTATAATTTAGTTCTTCTGTTGACATGCCTTTTTAGTACAAATATAAATTAACTGTTTCTCTTATAAAAGATGGGTGCTCGATTTCGATATCAATAATCTGTCACGAATGACTATTGTCATTCACACTATTGTGTGATTTTGATTAATATGTTCGATTGGCTTATATTTTAATTGGAAACTTACATTTTAAGCCTATATAGGTAGCGATATAAATCTATAAACATGTGAGTATAACATTAAATGTCAGCTAGGAATACACATTGTAGCGTAAATGCGTTTAAAACATAGGGTGTCTAAGCAAAACTGCATTCGATTTTAACATAGTTTTAAGAACGAACAAAAAGTAGCTTACGAAGTTATAGCGTATCTTTAAGTGCAGTATCACAGTGAAACTTTTAAGAGCTTTAAGAAAATTCAAACTCACCATTATCAATAAGTCGGTCTGAAGCCTCGAGTCTGAGGATATAAAGACATCTGTGTCGGTCCTCGTCCAGCGGAGGAGCGTCCCTCCCGCGACCGCCTCCCCCTCCCACCGAGATCCTTCTTTTATATCTATGACATGACTATCCACCTCTATGATCTGCAAGTTCTGAGGTACGTTGGGATCATACTTCAAGTATTTATCCTGTTTAGAATCAATGTCGTAGCGTTTCGAGTGTTTCATCAGGTCGAGGATCTGTTTGTCTCTCTTCTTCTCTCGTATGGCTATGCTTAGTGGTATGGGGGTGGTGATGTGGACTAATAGTTGGTGAGCGTCGTGGGGGATCATTGTCATGCGGGTCCAACCTAAAAAAAATGAATTAAGTTAATTATCTAATTTTAAGAAGCCATACATGATTATTATAACAATTTCAATAAATTACTGTTCTGTGGCTAAGCATAAAAGTTTTTTTTAAGTACGATCCCGAAAAGTAAAAGATTGCAACATTCCCAGATTAGAGGCACTAGCTTCTGCCCAGGACTTCGTCTGCGTAGTCTTCAACATTAAGTTATGATTTAAAATTATCCCACGGGAACACAAAATCGGGAAAAACGGTGAATATCTATATAATGTGCCAAATTTCAGTTTAAGTTAAATCCGATTAAGCCGTTTCCGCGTAAAAGAGTAACAAACATTCACATAAACTTCACGTTTATAATAGTAGTAGGATTAAGATGACGCTAAGACACACCCTCTAGACATAATCCTTTTAGCCTTTCACGAAAATCACGTGAAGAAACCTTGTAAGTTAGGCTATAATTTGGAAACACGTACAATGTACTTACTCGTGTAAAACTTTGTAGTGTAAAGTCTAATATACCCTTTGTTATGTTAAGTTTGTGGTAAGCACTATTCAAGTAAGAAATTTAATAAATTCTGTCTGCTCTTGACAGTTTCTTGTCCCTAGATAAGTTTTAGTTTATCAATCGGCTAGGCGTATAAATTCCATTTGTAGAAACCGCAGCAATCCCCAGATATTCCCACAATTGAATGTCCCAGCCGGTTCTTGACCTTTACAAAATATTCGAGAACTGAGATTCCGTCAGACGTAGTTTATCTGATTCGTTGACTGAGCTGTTCTGAATGAAATCTAAGTGAATTACTTACTCTTTCGCTCCAGAACGTTCACTTATTCCCTAAAATCTAGCTCCTAGATAGAATCGAGGGAATTGGATTGCTCCTTTTGTTTTACAGCGTTTGAAGCAAAAGTTTGCAACTATCCGGGCGATAAAATCTTTTAATTGCTTCAGCAGTTAACTGTCTTTGTAACGGCAATTTGGTTCAGATTATAATTTAATGAATTGATTTAGAAATTGATCCTATTTAAGTGTTTTATCGTTTGAAAAATGTAACACTAAGACAGAATAAGTTATCGTTCGTCAAAGGTGATGGCTAAATGACTGCCCCCGGGCCAGATACATTCTGGAATGTATATGAATTTTACATATCCTCATAATATTTAAAAAATCATTCATGAATTATGTAGTGTTTAATATTTTCCTAGCACTTTCGTGAACTATTAAACATAATAAAGTATCTAAAAAAAAAGAAAAACTTTTCATCACAAACATTCGCTTATAAATATACAACCTCGTTTTCGTTATTAGTTTTATTAATTTTCGAAAGTGTCAGTTGAAGAAAATTATATACTGTCAAACATACCTTTTTTCCTTTTTAAGCAATATTATTTTACCATTATATTATTCCCAAAAAGTATCTGAAACTTTTTTTACATGAAATACTAATATTTATCCATTCAGCATTATATTGTGCTAGGTACCATATTTATAGATAGTACCTGGCACATGGGGCAGTGGTCTATACTTCCATTTAGCCATCTCCTTTATCGCAATCTCATTACCGTTGCCTAGTTGTCGTGTGTACACGTGCGTGTTATTGTTGCAGTAACCATCTGGACACCAGTTGCAGACGCTGTCTGAAGAGTTGCAGTGTCCCGGCACACAAGTACCCTGTGCAAAAAAGAAAACATAATTAGGTATATTCACTACTAACAGAATATAAACTACCAATTACTAATATACTACCAAAATCTGTATCCATCGGGTTTTAGTAAGACTGTGTCACAAGTATAGATCCGTGTTAGTAATTTATGCATAAAGTAGACCACGAGCAGACACAGACAGCTCTGACAAAGTAAAAGTCAATCTTCATTTATTTCAATTAGACAGTTTTGGATGTTATTTACAGGAAAAACAAAACTAATTCAATCTAACTGTCCCTTCCAAATAGTCAAATAGTTATATGTAGTTTCGTATAGACAAGAATGGGCAAGATACTTACTCATTTAATAATGTTTTTACAATATTTTGTATAGGCAACCCCCCCCCCCCCCCGCCCCGTTGGTCTCGTGGTTGCAAAGCGCGTCTGCTGAGCAAGGGGTCCCGGGTTCGATTCCCAGGTCGAGCAAAAAGTGTTATTGGGTTTTCTATGGAATTCTCAGTAGCAGCTCGGAGTCTGGATTTGTGCCCGATTAATGGCAATAGGCTCGCCCCCTATTACATGGGACCTAAATATACCGGCGAACTGTGGGTGTACATTAGTACACCTCTGCCTAACCCTTCGAGGAATACAGGCGTGATGGTTTTTTGTATAGGCAAGAAAGTACACCAGTAAGAACCTTTTTTTAAATTTGGGTTGGCCATATTAATGGCCGGTACTGTAGATATATCAGTACCGCCGTTACTAAATATTAGTAAAAGGAAAACGGTGTCACAAGCTCAGAATTAAACGATGAAAAATTAAAAAGCATTTTTTCGGCGAAGTTTCGTTGAGAGTTTTCCACTTTGCCCTAAAAAGTGGCTCGAGTTGGGAGCCCTTAATTAAGTTGATGTTATAATTATTGCACATTTTTATAAGTGAGCGGAATTTAATCTAGCTAATGTTTTGATAAATTTCAAAGATGTTTTTTGTTCATTACATCGCTCACCTAGTAGTATATTGGCACATCTGCAAAAAACGTGTAATTGAGTTTTTACCGCACAAGTGTTCAAAATGGCATAATCATAAGGTACAATCACAATTTCACAATTTTTGCAGATGTGCCAATATACTACTAGGTGAGCGACATTATTGTATAGTATCAAAGTGTATAGTAAAGTTTACCTTAAATGTTGGTAGTTTACGAGGTTAATATGGCGAAAGACAGCGCTTATGAAGGAATTTCAGTATTTCTTTAGGAACTTCGTTACAGACACCTTTGTTCTAGTCTACAACCCAGATTTATTAAATAGCTTATCTTATTTTTTTTATCGGTTCACGTATATTTTTTTGTATGCCTTTGGATGGCAATCAAACCCATGGCCCACCTGATGTTAAGTGGTCACCGCTACCTATTAGATTTCGGCAATATCAGAGGCCTTGCAAATGCGTTGCCATCCCAGCGACAACGTTGAAAGTGCTATTACACCGTTAACCAGAACCATACATACCCTTCAAACCGGAACGCAGCAACGCTGCTTTGCAGCAGACATAGGTATAGTGGTAGTACTTCCATGAACGAGCTCCTTCACAAAGAGCTCTACTACTACTAAATGATTTGTGATGAAAATAGGAGTTGTTTGTTACCTGGAAGCACACGTCATAAGGTCTACTGTAGCTGCAGGGTGTACCGTCGGGCAGAGATCCGAAGTTGGACGGACCCCCACCGCCGTAGTCCACGCACCACACCTCACAGTGCTGGGTTTCTGAGAAATATACAAGGAAAATGTAGTGCGATTCAAACAATGGACTGGTGTCCTTAATTTTTGAAGGCATTCATAGGAAAGTCCGGTGAAGCAGTACAAAAACTGCTGATGCTAAACCGATAAAACAATTCAAACCATTATTGTAATACAATGGACCAGTTTATTTAAGTAACATACTATGAAGATATCTCTATCCAGCCAGGGTAACATTACAAAAATAACGTAATTAATCTAACGTTATATCGATACAAGCGCGTTTTAAGCTGAGTTATTTTATGATAAATACAAAACAATGTAATCTTTTTACCATTTATGTTAAAATTTGACCAATAAAATTGAGTTATTTTAACAATATGACGTAATAACTGTTGTTATTTTGCCATTATTTTTCCTAAAAACATCCGTCTGTACTAATATGCGTAAAGAGCCTCCAGATTTGTATTTTAATGATAATATGTATATTGGACATAATTTATTGTAAATTTGACATAATATTTGACATAAATAATTTTGATAAGATATAATTTCTGGACTGTATTACATTTGCACACCTTATTGGTTATTAACAGTGTACCTTCGACCTTTTGTAACATCTTCTCAACCTGTTTTATGCAAATAAATGATTTGTATTTGTATTTGATTAAAATATATATAATACAGGCTCTGAAAAAGTGATGACAGCACTGAAAACAGAGAAAATCTACTTTGGATATTTTAGTAACAGGGTGATAACGAAAGTTCTAATGGCTTAAAATCATGACCCAAAAAAGTAAATGAATAAAAAAACATAGAAGTACTTTGATTGGGTAGATGACACCACTAATCAATTGACGTACTTTTTATGAGCTGTCAAAACGCGATTTCCCCGCAGATTTTGTATGACAATACTAAACTATGACGTCACTTTTTTGTCATCTCATTTCAATAACTATTTATTGATTTCAAAACAATTAAAAATCTAATTTTATAGTTACTTATTTAAAAATTAATCGGGTTTTCAGTGCTAAAATTAAGTGTTTTTAGAGAAGTGTGTCTTACTGCCACACTCAGAGACGTTTAACGGTTACTTAAGTCGCTCCTTAGTAAAGATTTCCAAGAGAAATCTTTACTAAGGAGCGACTTAAGTAACCGTTAAACGTCTCTGAGTATGGCAGTTAGAATTATTATTTAATGGTGTCTACTACCCTTAATAGCAGTTTATTCATAAGATACAAAAAATCTTATTGTCTTCTTTCTTTATCGTGTGGGCAGTAAGGTCTAACGACCCCACGCACCTTAGTGCCAGAGTTTCTAAACCGCCTCTAGGGTCTCTGACGTGGTTACCGATGTCAGTGATGTCCAAGATAAACTTAGAAAGCACATATGAAATAGAAAAAGTCACATTGGTACTTGCCCGTGCCCGGTTGCGAACTCACAACCTCGTGCATGTGAGTTGTGATGTGCTCGTGTGTGTGATCTTATTGTATTATTCTTCTACTAACCATTAGGGTGTAGGTAGGGGATGAATCTAGCGTGTTGTCGTAGACAGATGCCTGCGCGTGCGTCGCGCGTGGCGGCGCACGTCACTCCCGCCCAACACGTGCGCACCTGGAACCCAGCGCCCTCGCAAGCGCTCTCCGATGTTATGCTGTGAAGTTTAACATAACTATTAGTACGTAAAAAAAAATGTAAGTCAAAATTAAGTATCTTGACCTATCTCCCAAGGTTATCGACATGTGAGATGTGAATACAGCAATCATTGCGCCGACGTGGCGCCGACAGTAGTGCCGGCCAATGGCATAATAGCCAAGAGCCTCGACATAGGAAGGCTCTCGTTGGGCGGTTGGATCAAGGGCTTGATTCAGAAAGCCGTACTCCTAGATACGGCGCGATTTGTTAGGAGACCGCGGGTAGCTTGCACCCTGTTTCCGATACCGGAGGGTTACTATTTTTATATATTTAGATGTTTTTAATTTATATAAATAATTAAAAATGTATTTAATATGTATATTTAAACATTAAAGACTTTCATTACAATCCTACATAAACAATCACTTAACAAATCAATTGCCATAATTATACCACTCACCCTTTATACCTGCACCGTCTGATGCGCGTACGCAGACCGTACCCGCAGTCGGCACTGCAGTCACTCCACTTGCCCCAGTCACTCCACTCGGGTCTCTCGCTCTCCCTCTCTCTATCCTCCGCCTTGTGTTCAGTGACTTCTGTTTGCTTCCTCTCTGGCTCAGTTCTGATGGCGTGTCCTGGCATCGGCTCGCATATGCGGTCCACGCACCACTGGAAAAGGAAATGGTTGTAACGTACTGTAGAGGCTTTAATTTTAGGAGCTTATTTAAACTGTATGATATGGATGCCGCTCATATTGTTTTTAGAAAAAGGTAGTAGTTAGTCTATTAGAGACGGGCTGTCAGTAGGCAATAGACTAAAATGAAAATATAAAAAAAACGGTAATTTAAAAAACTAAAAAACCCGACTGCTATTCTTTAAAAATCCCTAAAACAAGATAAATTGTAGCAGTCGGGACCCATTCGGGACCATCTGCAATGTAATATAGGTATGTGCTCTCAATTCACTAATCCTCCATTTCTAGAATGGGTCCCGACTGCTACAATTTATCTTGTTTTAGGGATTTTTAAAGAATAGCACTCGGGTTTTTTAGTTTTTTAAATTACCGTTTTTTATTTTTTATTTTTTTAGTGTTTTAAAAAAGAAATTAATATACCCAGTATCACTCTTACAGTAAATACGAATCTACCGACACCTCTCAAGCTAAAATCCATCGAGCCGTTCAGCCTGCAGAGCGAGCCAAACATTTGAATTTGGCGCCAAAAATCCGCCATTTTGTTTTTTTTTATTTTGATATACCCAGTGTCACTCTCTCTCACAGTAAATACGAATCTAACGACACCTCTCAAGCTAAAATCCATCGAGGCGTTCAGCCTGCAGAGCGTGCCAAACAATTATACATACATACATACATACATACATACATACATACATACATACATACATACATACATACATACATACATACATACATACATACATACAAACATACCCTCGAAAAACATAACCCTCCTTCTGTCGCAGTCGGGTAAAAAAAGAACATATGAATATCGAATAAACATACGTTAAAGTTGATATCGAGATTTAAATTAAGTAGCGTTTTGGTCCCTCCACCGCCCGAAGAGTTACACGCAGGCAAAAGTCACACCCGATAACATTAAGTAAATAGGGAATGCTGGTGATTTGAAATAAACCACTGCTAAAATGATTAAACTAATTAGGCATAAGTTTTGTGTTATGTACATTCGAAAAGTACCTAGCTATGTGTTAGGAAATTACGAGCGTGCCAAGCTTTCTTCACAGGAATTCATAATAAGTAACTTATAAGCTCTAATCTAGTGGCATGTGCCAAGAGATGAAAGCCGAAAACCTCACTATCAAATATTTACAAGATAAGTCAAAGTAAAGTGGCGCGGGTTCGTCGACAAGCCTTTCGGCATCACGAAAGGTAACGAGAGTGAACGATAATGATGTAAATGCGATACAAATCTGTGCAAAAATATGGTTTCAGCGAATTTTAAATTCGATTTATGAATCCGTGCTATACTCACCGCCAACCTTTCACGGTACAATTGGACATAAAAGTTATAAAACGGAAAGCGTGTCTCTTATTGGATATAAAATTTCAGTTCAAAGGAAATTGATATAGCCAATAATACTTATATTTTTATTTCTACTCGTTCTCTTTGGTCTGACAAAAAATAACAAAGAACAATAAAATTATTACTATCCCGATGTTTCAGTAAAGCCTCAAAGCGGCTTTATTATAAGGCGATTAGAAAGTCCTGCAATCTGAGGGGCAATTTTATGTTTATTTCATTTTAGAATGGAGCTACTTTGGGTTTAGACGGAGGGACTATTTGAGACGGAAGGTAGTTTCAAATGTCTTTGTTGTAAATTATTTTGTTAATAGGAACAATTGATATATTTCTAGAATTTTTTCTTTTTTTTAAGACAATAGGCTCGCCCCCTATTACATGGGACCTAAATATACTGGCGAACTGTGGGTGTGCATTGGTATACCTCTGCCTAACCCTTCGGGGAATACAGGCGTGATGGATAGTATATATATTTATAGAATCTATATTTAATAAAACTTCTAAGAAAGTATTTATGCACGAGTTACACAAGCTTTTGAATTCTCGGTTGCAAGCTTTTAAAGAGTTCCAAGAACAACATTGAGAGGCGTCGTTACATGGCCTCTATAAAGCTAATTACTTTCTCGGAAGTTCAATGAGAGATCTTTCTCGGTATAAAACAGGCTGGTTTTAAATGAAATGAGCGAAGCCCTCATTGAAATGTCCTCGGATGCGAATTGGTTTTAAATCGTCATTGAATTTTGAAATGGCATGAAAGCGCTCTAGGATTGCTGTGGTATTTCACGGCTGCGCACAATAGCACTCGCGTCGGCGGCGGTATTTATCTGGCGGTGCCAGCACTCGTCATTTGCATAGCTTGAAAAACATATTCACAAAGGATTTCGTCGAATTTATGCGCACACACGTGCCCTACCAGTGCGACCGATGGAATCCTTAGTAAGGTACACGACAGCGACACGCGAACACGAATGCAATGTTCTATTTTCCTAGAAATGTTGATATTGGATCTTAAATATCGATATTATAATGTTGTGAAATTAAGTAAATTTTCATTAATTTCGATTTGAATTCTAATTAATATTTCTGTTTGGGCTGATTAACGCCGGCTGTTGCCTTACTCAAGTGCCTTTCGGTTCATTAATTTATATACAAGAAGTTAGATTTACTGTTAAAACAGTTTTTTTAACGCGCCTAAAAGATTAAGAAGCGAAACCTTACGACTTTTGAAATGAAAATAATTATTATAAGAATTGTATCTATACATGTCATGTGTGGCTCTTTGTTATTATTACATTACAGTGGAACCCGATTATCCGAACCCCCAATTATCCGAACGTTGATTTAGTCTATCCGAATGCTTAATTATCCGAACGTTGGCGCGAATTTGTTGCTCGCTGATTCTCAAACGGCTGCGCGACTTACTTTTTTAGGTGTTTTATATTTCAATGCTTTTGATTACCCGAATTAGTTTCGGTGCCAATTAGTTCAGATAATCGAGGTTCTAATGTATAATGTAATTACATATAGTTAGTATATAAGGAGTAATGTGGGTGTTATTAAGTCGGTTACCTTGTTGTGACCGCAGGGAGTGCCCTCGAGTGGCGGCGCGCGCTTGGTGTGGCAGACGTGTGGCTTGGCGCGGTGAGCACACCACAGCCGTGAACACGCCGACCGCACCTTCACCGACCTGCATACTGAAAACCTGAACAAGAGAAAAAAT
Organism: Caradrina clavipalpis; assembly: GCA_932526535.1. Classification (NCBI taxonomy): domain Eukaryota; kingdom Metazoa; phylum Arthropoda; class Insecta; order Lepidoptera; family Noctuidae; genus Caradrina; species Caradrina clavipalpis. The sequence continues at coordinate 4,836,350 of OW052096.1, forward strand.
ATTAATTACAGACGTCTTACTTGTCTAGTGCAGGTATGGTGACCCTTTATCAGTGAACCTGACATTTTTAGTTTAAAAAAAAGTTATGTGGCTATGACGTGCATCAAATTTTAATAATCTTGACATTCATCACGCCTGTATTCCCCGAAGGGTTAGCCAAAGGTGTACTAAAGTACACCCACAGTTCGCCTGTATGTTTAGGTCCCATGTAATTGGGGGCGAGCCTATTGCCATTAACCGGGCACAAATCCTAACTCCGTGCTGCTACTGAGAATTTCATAGAAAAACCCAATAACATTTTTTGCTCGACCTAGGAATCGAACCCAGGACTTCTAGCGTAGCAGTCGCGCTTAGGACCACCAAGCCAACTAGGCAGTTAATAGTAATAATAGTCGTCTTGTTTGTTTAGTGCAGGGATAGTGAATCTTTATCGGTGAACGTGCCATTTTTATAAAAAAAATAATAATCTGACTATGACGAAATAATCTTCACTTAGCCATATAATGGACAAAAATAAAACTAGATGCTATTAAATCTTTGTTTTCAACTCATTCGTACAAGAATCGTAATATTTACTCTTTGTTTATATAAAATGTTAGTGATTTCTGCTGTTGCAAATTAGCTTTCATCAAATCCATAGTTTTGTCATTTATCGGCGTGCCCGAATTATTTTGTCGCATGCCACTACTGGCACGCCTGCGATTGGTTCGCCATCCCTGGTCTAGTGGTTGCTGAGTGCCATGGTTCGATTAGCAGTCGGGCACCAAACGCAAAAATGTAAACAGCTTTTAGTCTTCATTTTCTGCACTATCCCTTTGAGGTAAATGAAACGCGAACGTGGTTACCGTAAATTGAAATCGCAATTGAATTCCGTAATTTAAAATAAATAAAAGTATACCATCACGCCTGTATTCCTCGAAGGGTTAGGCAGAGGTGTACCAATGTACACCCACAGTTCGCCGGTATATTTAGGTCCCATGTAATAGGGGGCGAGCCTATTGCCATTAATCGGGCACAAATCCAAACTCCGAGCTGCTACTGCGAATTTCATAGAAAAACCCAATAACACTTTTTGCTCGACCTGGGAATCGAACCCGGGACCCCTTGCACAGCAGTCGCACTTGCGAACACGAGACCAACGGGGCAGTTTAAATACATATTGTTTATTTATTTGAATCAGCCGTGGCGTGGATGTGTGGATAACCACGTGGTTCGACGTCGATATATTTAAAATCTAGTTTAATTTCAGAATAACAATCAGAAAGGTCAGAACGTTAGGAAGAAACCCCTATAAAATACTGATATAATCAGTAAGGTACATCTGGCACAGAATGTTACTTGTAAGCCCGCCTTCTACTCGCTCGGCTTCCGTTATTGTTTTGGAACGAAAACAGCTTTCTTTTCCAATCCCCATATATTGCGTTTCAATTTATAGGTCCGCAACAATGTCGAAATTGAATTATTTGTTGAACAAGCTTACTGATATTGTGTTACTGGAGTTTAACCACAATAATGGGTAGTTGTTTTTATTAATGAATGTATCAAAAAGCTCCTACTTTATGGGGTACATGTTTCTGTAACCATTGTTGCTATGCCATCAATTCGCACTAAGCGTTTCCAATCGACTTCTATAATGCGCACTGCAAAGAAGTGGAACTCTCTACCTGCGTCTTTATTTACGAACGCATTCAATTCTAATCTTTTATAAGTAATAGTGAATAGACTTTTTCTGGATAAACTCACTCCATCGTCGACTTTGTCTATGTCACCTCTGACCTAGACTAGAGTCAAGAGCTAACCCATCTCGAATAAAAAAATCTCGTTTCGATAATTTATAAAAGTCTACATCCTGCCTGCGACTTCGTCCGCGTTAAAGTTCATATATTATCCCACGGGAACAGTACATTTTTCTGGAATAAAAAGTAGCGTAATAAAAAGTGTTATTCCACAATACAATCTATCTCAGTGACAAATTTCATCCGTTGAAAGAGTAACATACATCCATCTATCCTCACAAACTTTCGTATTTATAGTGTTAGTAGGAAGTCTTGATTCATTTGCCCACAATACCTTCCAACCCATTGTAGTAATCTGACGAACCAATTTGCATACAAATGGTCCGAAATGTAGTGAGTGATGCGCACATACATAGTCTGTAGATATCGATTGTGAATCGTCACGAAATTGGATCGGATTATGTGTTTAAATTACACAATGATGAGATATTTGGATTGTTGAAGGCTTTATATTAAATAAAACCGTTTATACAGGTTGATATCAAACTTATAGACGTAAATAACTTTTTCTTCAATAAAAGAGTACTGAAAAAAACAATTCATCTACACGGCTGGGTAATCAAATTCAGTTATTTTACGTAATTGTACGATGCTTAACTTCCTGTTATGAAATAATTTCAAGTGCTTCTACAGGAAACGTAACCAAAGGGTACGATTTTTCAATTAAAACCAGTTAATCCAACCCTTGATGTTATGTAAACTAAGAGGTTGCGAAAGGTTAAAACTAAAATAGGATTTGTAACTTTCCGCAGCGTATTTTGCTTCATAGTGGCAGGGCTTTAATTTTAAAGCCTGACAGTTAAGTATTGAATAAATCAGACATGCTATACAGCGTTATTATGAATACCTTAGCAATTTTATCAAAATGTCTCCTAAATTAAAAATATATTTTATTAATTTTATATTGATTCATGTTTTATTAACGAATAAGCAGATTTTATCTTTTAAAGTAGTCCTACGGAATAGCAAAATTTCGTCCTTGTGCATCTCTACCGCTCCTGTGTGCGTAGGTACTCCCTCGCTCGCTGCTTACTTGTGTGTGCGTAACGTACCGAACCTAAGGTCATTTCACTTTGCTATTTTATCCCACTTTCTAAAAGTTCTCGGGACATAGTTATGAAAAAAACATGTAATTTTTTTTTTTTTTTTTCACTAATGTGTTCTGTTATCGATTCTGGTTCACCAAAAAAAAATTTTGCTAAGGCTTTTATAATAACGCGGTATGTAGAGTTACAAGAGTTTAAAATTCTTATGACTTATTTATAAACAACACCATTGAACGAGATGATAGGCTGTTGATACGCTCATTATTATGCATTGAAAATGTTTGAATAAAATATTTATCGTACTTTTACTGGCTCTTACACCAAGAGCCCTAGAAATTGAAGAGCCCAGCTAATTTCAGGGCTTCGAGTATTTTACTCAAAGAGAAGTCAAAGACGGTACCTACTTGTGGAAGGTTAGGTCGGCACTTGACGGAACATATATGTGATGGTGTTTAATAAAAGCTAAAGAAAACTATAATTTGTAAGGATGATAACATGGATTAGATCTTCATAAGTTGGAACAGTTAACACACTGTGATGGATGAATTAGGCGCATGTTACGATATAGTGATTATTAAATTAGCATTTCTTTTGTGTTGTAATGTTAATTTTGTTGACTGTCTTCTTGTGATGTAGATATTCGCACATTTCTTTTTTTTTTGGTAATCAAGGCGACTGCCTACCTGATATTATGTAATCACCGCTGCATATAGACATCTGCAAGACGATGCCTTGCAAATGTGTTGCCATCCCAGAGACAAAGTTGAAATGACTCATGTGCCTGTAATTACACCGGCACTTAAACCTTTCAACTCGAAACACAGCAGTGCTGTTTTGCGGCAGAAATAGTTATGATGGTACACAGAGCACAACAACCAGCTGTGCGATTCTCTAACATGCAAGCTCGAAAACGAGTCTCACTTCGATAACGAACCAACTTGTGATTGGCTTAGTATTCGTTCGCCGTGGTGACGTCACCACAGCGAACGAATACTAAGCCAATCACAAGTTGGTTCGTTATCGAAGTGAGACTCGTTCGTTGTTAGAGAATCGCACAGCTGTAGAGAGATCATTGACAAGCTTTTGTTCTAAATCAAAGTCACCTAAAAACGGCGGGGGGAGAGGTAAGACTCGCCGCTGTGATTGGGTGAAGAATTCACAAACAAATGACAACGGATTATCTAGTGATTCCAAAAATGTACTTTAAAAATATCGATATCGATAATTATTTGACTTTGTTTGATACGGAGATTTCTGGTTCGATTTTGAAATAAAACAGGTGTTTATTTACAAGATTTCATTTATACAATCAGAGATAACTTTTTTGTGTAGCTCTAATCCAAATTTCTTCTCGATGTCATCGTTGGGAAGTCAGCAAATTTTAATGCATATAAATACTTTTTTTAACTTATTACATTGGCGTTAACTACAGCACGTGCACAAATAAATGGGGCTAGCAAAGTGTTCGCATACTAACCATTCAGCCCCTTTTAATACAAAAACAAACTTTGAGATATACACACTATTCTTTAAAAAAAGAATCATTGAAGTCAGATTACACTGTGAAAAGTTAGTCTTAATCAAACGTCAAAAAAAAATAAGTGTCCTGTTGAAAACTTCCATTTTTTGTCTTAATCTTTTTTATTTATATAATGATCTTAAACTAAATTTTGTGTAAAAGGCAGGCATAGGCATCATACGCTTACAGTTTTTTTCTGTTATGTACAAGTAAAGTTTTATACTAGTATTATGTATTTCAACATACATATTATTCATTCTCTGCACATTTGTTAGCAAAGCCAAGGGCATAAGCATGTTTTAAAATAAAGCAATAAAAATACAAAAATAAGAAAGATTATATCGATATATTTTAAATTAGATCGATACAATCGTCGCGATGTTGCGAACAGCACTATCGAGAATGGCTAAAAGTAGCGTATGCTTGGTGACCGCGGTAGCCTCCGCATGCGCTCTCTACTGGTTTTTCTGCTCGTTGTGATGGTACGAGTAGTACTACCCCAGACGACCTCCTTCATAAAGATCTCTTCTATTACTGAATCTATTTTGTAGTTTTTTTCTATGTATTTCAAACAAGAAGAAAGGTTGAAATTATGTAATCAACTAAAAAGATTGTGTAAAAAATCCTAACAGAATAATGACTAAGTTTGAAGTATCTAATTATGATAATGATTGGTTGTAACATGGCCACGATGTAACAAGATATCAAACGCACACTTTGTAGCTAGGATTTCAGAGCGGGATCAAAGGATGCGATGGACGGTACTAATAAGCTGAAGACAGCGGGATTGTGCTCCGAGCTTCAGAACTGTACGTGTACATACTGCTATGATGTACGGTCAGCAACAAAAGTCGATTAACAATGTAATTTTTACATAATTATAATTTAAAAAGACAATTTTAGGCAATACCTAAACGTTTATTTTATCTTAATTTTAGATCTATTTCGTATTTCTTTTGATATTGTGCTCAATAATCATCATCATATAATCAGTCGTCCACTGATGTACGTAGGCCTCCCCCAAAGAGCGCCAACCATCCCGATCCTGGGCAGCCCTAAAGTGGAAATGGGACGGTCATGTCTGCAGACAGACAGACGGTCCGTGGAGCAAACACGTGTTGGAGTGGAGACCACGTTTAGGAAAACGCAGTGTGACGCCCTGCTGCATGGTGGACCAACGATTTAAAGAAGGTGACAGGCAGCGGATGGATGCAGGCTCAATAATATGGATATGGCAATAGGCTCGCCCCCTATTACATGGGACCTAAACGGTACTACTGGTGAACTGTGGGTGCACATTGGTACACCTCTGCCTAACCCTACGGGGAATACAGACGTGATTGTATGTATGAATGTAATATGGATTGAAAAATCTGAAATGTTAATCTACTTTTGTTGCTGGCTGTACGTACACCGATGATATACATCTACACAGAAACTACATTATGCATGAATTTACCACATAGACGTGTGTAATATATCAAGTTCTACTATGATTGTGTTACAGTTAATATTGAATATGAGTCACGAGTTGTTTCAGTTGTTTCAGCTGGTTGCTTTCATGTATTTCGGCAATGTGTTTTGGTATGAACGAGAAGTTTATTTTTTTAGTACTTATTGTGTGGTTTTCAGATTGTAGGTAATGTGAAAATGAATTATTTAAAAGTTTAGTAGGTTTTCGTATAAAATGATTTACTACTTTTCAGTTTATTTGTTGTTTTTGTAAAACGATTTACAAACCCTTTATTCATATAAGTAGCTTATGTTCGTGTCTCGTCCGCGTGAATGATGGTTTTTTGGGTTTTTTTTTTGCGGGTTTAATTAAAGTTCATTCCTATAACATCAGCTATCTTCCAGTGAAAGTCCTGTCAAAAAGCATCCAGTAATTTCGGAGATTAGCTTGATCTAACTACCAGACAGGCCAAACAGGCTGATAAAACATAATAAAATTGGTTGTTTGGTACGAGTAACGTGTTAAATGGCCTCATATTCTGGGGTAATGCGCCTAAGGTTCAGGAAGTACTAATAGCACAGAAAAAATGTATCCGAGCAATTTGTAAAATAAAACAAATAGAATCATGCAAGCCACATTTTCATACGCTAAAAATATTAACTTTACCGTCACTTTATATTTATGAAGCCTGTAGTTTCATAAAGCAAAACATGAATTTATATAGATTTGTAGAAAGTAAACAGCGCTCAAAAAAGCTGCAGATGTTAGCAACAAAAACAAAATTTCATAGCAAAAGCTTTTATGCAATGGCTCAAAAACTATATAATAAGTTACCAGAACAAGTTATCTCAAGTACTAACATTAACGAATTTAAAAGAAATCTGTTCAAATTGTTAAACAACAAAGTGTATTATTCTGTTGACGAATATTTAAATGATAAATTTTAACTTTACTTCCTTTAAATAAATAGAATTTGCTTTTATGAGTTGACTATGATATTGTTAATTTTAATTATTGTTGTACCTATTAATGAATTAGTGACATTATTTTTAGTTTTATTTTGTATTTTTGGTTTATTATTACTTTATTTAATTTGTCATTTTATCAATAATTTCATTTAAATGTGACATGATTTATAATAATTGCGATTGTTACTTTCCAATTTCTAAAATGTATTTGGTTTAAAATCTCTGATATTTTGTATGCCTTTTGGCGGGGCACAGCTCGGATCCTATAGTATTTATTATAACACCTTTCATGAATGAAAGTGTTCACGAAATAAATAAATTTGAATTTTGAATTTGAATTTAAAATTCATAATAATTATGCATTTAGTAAAAAGTTACTGATTTTGATATGATACAGTCACTTAAATTTTATTTATTTAAATAGATTAAACCGAGTTTTTAATTTCAATTTTGTTGTTTCATTATTTTTAACTGCCTTGTTATCTTTTCACCACCTTTGTTAAGATTGCTTATGGTATTTTTTTTTTGAGTTTTGTACAACAAAAGGTACAAACCTTTTGTTGTACAAAACTCAAATAAATTAAAAAAAAACAATTGGAGGGTATACACTTATACAGTCTTGCTTTAGTTAAATTTTCCAGAGGGATATTCAATGACTGGCAAGACATTTATTTATTTGATGGTTTATTTCAATGATCATTAGTATTCATAAGGAGAATGGACAATCGTAGAGAGAATAAGTAAGTAATAAGTAAGTAAGAGAGTAAGTAAGAGAGTAAGTAAGTTACTATGTGTTGGACACTGAGCATGGCAGTTGAGAGCTTTGTCATGCTCACTTTAATGTCTTGCTAACGGTGGCGCCTGGGTTGGATCGTTTGGTTCCCTTCAAGATGGTTGAGCTAAGCGGTGCTGATGCACGCCTCATATTCGTGAACGGGTGCTGTCAGTTGGGATTGGTCATCTCTTAACTGCCATGGCTTACACCGTTATTATAATTTTGTTATTTTTTATATTCACCTTCATTGTTTTCACATATGGTAGAAGCAACAAGAATATTGTAACCAAGACTTTGTAAAAACCAAATTGAAGGAAAAGAGTGTCCATGGAGTTTTTTGCTCGTTCTTCTCCATAGAGACCTACGTTTTGGAACGAGCAACTAGCTTCAATTTTAAACTGTAAATTCTTGACAATTCAAAAGTGCCTGTAAATGGTCTAAGTAATTGAAATACGAGTAAATGCTATGACTTGACTTGACTTGAATCATCATCTTTATCATATTAGCCGAACGACGTCCACTGTTGGACATAGACCTCCACTAAAGATAGCCACAATGACTGTTCCTGCATTACCCGCATCCAGCGATTTCCTGCGACCTTTACCAGGTCGTCGGTCCACCTCGAGGCAGAGAGAATATTACGCAGAAAAAAATCTGTACATGTCAGATGATCGATTGCTTTGCCAAGTCATCAGCGACCATCATTCATCAGAGTTACTCCAATCAATTCAATTTATATAAACAAAGCAATTTCACGCTTCATCAACGCAAATAAAAGTAAGAGTGAATCAGTAATCAAGTTGAGTTAATTCTTGAACCACTAACTAACGCGAGACAATAAACTATCATCCTTTGTGTCCGATAATTAGAGCACGTCGGGCTTTAATGAACGACCCAAATACCGGATAACATATCGGAATGTATCGTTATGAACCAATCAAACGATACTATTATTATTGTTACAGGAATTTTTAATAAAGATCATCAATAAAAGTCAATTGTTTTTGCAGGGATAACTGTGTCTGATGTGATTAATTTATTAATTCGCATATAAAAGTTTGTAAGCTTTATGTACGTATTTGCATGTTTGACATTTTTATTGTGCGCAATCTAAAACCCTGCAGGACCGGTCATTGTGGCTATCTTTAGGGGAGACCTATGTCCAGCAGTGGACGTTGATCGGCTGATAATATGATGACGATGATCTTAAATCTAAATAAAATGAGAACTCTGCACAAAGAATTTTTTTTTTAACCACGAAAAACACTTACAATTTTATTTGTACGTAGGTTTCAACAAATGTTCCGACATGTCAAAAAAAAAGTCAAAAAGTCAAATCATTTATTTCAATTAGGCCATTAAAAGGCACTTTTGAACGTCATTACATAAAAAATCATTAATATTGAATCTAGTTGCCCATTCCAAAAGGTAGTTTCGTATGGAGAAGAACGGGCAAGAAACTCCATACATACTCTTTTAAATAACAATGTATTACAATAAGTTGTATAGTTACATTCATTCCATAAAAAGATATATAAATGTCAAAACGATCTATCAAAAATAAAAAGTCACTCAAAGTACTACAATACGTACTCAATGCTACAAATTAGAGATGAAAGCTAAATTAATTATAATATTTAACGCCAATATTGTGATCGTAGATGATTACTTCTAACATTTCAAAGACAACGAATCAGTGTGTGAGTCAAACTCAAATGTAGAATTAATGTCGAGGAGAAAAACAATTATTGGTCAAAACAAATTAGTTTTATGATTAAATAAGCAACCAGTTGATTTTGTCAAGACTTGAAATTGTCCTATGGAGCAAGACCAGCATGTTTCCAAGCATTATTATCTTGAATATAATCCTCTAACTTGTAGTATGCTTGTTTACAAAGTGTGCTTTTAATACAATTTTTAAATTTTCTTTCATTTAATTTTAATATATCACTAGGTATTTTATTGTAACATTTAACACAGTACCCCATGAAAGATAAGTGCACTTTGGACAATCTAAAAAATGGTTGAGCTAATTTGTCCTTATTTCTAGTATTAAAATTATGTCTATCACTTATTTTATCAAAAAGATGTAAATTTTTTCTTACATACATAATATTTTCGTAAATGTATTGACAAGGCACTGTCATAATATTAATCTTTTTAAATAGTTCCCTAAGAGATTCGCAGCGACGGAGATTATAAATGGCTCTGACAGCTCTCTTTTGTAAAATAAATATGGATTCAATGTCAGCAGCCCGACCCCACAGTAGAATGCCATACGACATAATGCTGTGAAAGTAGCTAAAATAGACCAGACGCGCAGTATCGACATCTGTTAACTGTCTAATCTTCCTAACAGCAAAAGCTGCTGAGCTTAGCCGCCCTGCAAGAGATGTTATATGTGGTCCCCATTGTAATTTTTCATCTAGCGTGATTCCTAAGAAAACCGTTTTATTAACAAAAGCCAGTTTTTCGCCATTCAGTATGAGGTCACATGCGGTATTTTTAACATTTGGTAAAGAAAATCTAATACATTTGGTTTTCTTTTCATTTAGTACCAAATTGTTTACCGTGAACCAATTTTGAACCTGAAGAATTGAGTTATTAACTTCGTCAAGACTTCTAGAACGTCTGTCTATCTTAAAAATTAATGACGTATCATCTGCAAATAACACCATATTAGGTTGCTTTTGCAGTAATTGTGGCAAATCATTTATATATGCTAAAAAGAGAAATGGACCCAAAATCGAACCTTGAGGAACGCCCATTGTCATTTCAGACCCCAATGAGTTCACGCCGTTCACCTGAACTTTAACCTGTCTGTTTTCCAGGTATGATCTTATTAAATCAAGAGATGTGTTTCTAATCCCATAGTGCTCCAGTTTCAATAATAGTGTCTCATGGTCCACACAATCGAACGCTTTGGAGAGGTCGCAAAAGATTCCAATGGCATCTTGTGCTTCCTCCCAGGCATTAAAAATGTTTTTAATTAAGGAGACACCGGCGTCAGTTGTACAACGCCCTTTGGTGAAACCGTACTGTTGGTCATGAAAGATGGAATTTGTATTAAAGTGACGTAACATTTGATTGAGTAATAGCTTTTCAAACACCTTACTGAAAACTGGCAGTATTGAAACAGGTCTATAGTTGTTAAGTTCCTTACTTTCACCGGATTTAAATAATGGAACTACTTTACTGAGTTTCATGAGATCCGGAAAGACTCCCTGATCTACGCTTATATTAAAAATGAAAGCTAAATAAGGCGCAATAGTTTCTATTATAGATGTACAGACTTTTACTGACATTCCCCAAAGATCTTCTGTTGATTTCATTTTAAGATCTTTAAAAGTTTTAATAACAGCCTGGGGATTCGTATGTTGAAATCTAAACTCCAAGGGGCATGCCTTTACATTATTTCTAAGAAGGGCAACGGAAAGTGCAGGAGATGAATTTAATGATTCCGTTGTGACTAGGGGAATATTAACAAAAAAGTTTTCAAATGCCTGAGCTACTTCTACATCAGAGTTTACAATCCCATGTGAAGTCTCCAAACTAAATTTATTATTACACTGTTTCTTCCTACCTGTTTCATTATTTATTATTTGCCAGGTAGTCTTAATCTTATCATCAGATGATTTTATTTTATTAGTAATATAAAGAGATTTAGCTACTTTACAAACACTTTTGAAAGTTTTCGAGTATTTTGCAACATACTGATGAAAGCTTGTATTAAGTGAATGTTGCTTTAGACCATATAGTTCAAATAATTTCCCCCTACTTTTACGAATGCCAGGAGTCGCCCAATCACTGAATAAAAACTTTGTATAAATATTTTTAGTCTTAATTGGGAACGTGTTATTAAATTGCGCGTCTAATAGTGAAAAAAACTCGGCATAGAACTCATTTGGGTCACTAATATTATTAAAACTCTGAACACATAATTTACTTGCTAAGGAATCATTAAATTTTTCTAAAATTTTACATGTTATTGGCCTAAACCTTATTTGAATCTTTTGTACAGGTATGTAGGCGCAAAACGTTATCATTTGTCCACTGTGGTCAGATGGCAGCTTATTTACAATTTCTTTGTGTGAGTAATCACAATTACAAAATATATTATCAATACAAGTGGCAGAAGAAGCTGTCACTCTACTTGGTTCTATAAACACATTTGACAAATTAAATGACCTAAACAGGCTCAATAATCTAATACTAATAGAGTTATTTTCTAATAAGTTTATATTAAAATCGCCACATACGATGATTGATTTACTGGAGGAACTAACTTTTTTCAACACATCTTCCATTACAGAATCAAACACAGATAGATTCTGGTAACTTGGAGGTCTGTATACACATACTATAACATGCCTATCAAGCTCAACACAGGACAATTCAATGGTGTGTTCAACCGATAATCCGAATGTGAATAAGAAAACAATAACTTTTTTATTTTACCCGATCTTTAATGTATCTTTGTCGCTACAATTCTTCTTTAAGTAAGAGAGCTAGCAATAAGATTTAAAGGCGACATAAAATTGAGTTGCTTTCGAGAATTTAGCCGTGAGAGACTCTTTTAAAATCAATGGCTTTAGCAACATTTGCAATATTATACACAGAACAATGTACCTAGTAGTGTTATTTTCCGGATGGAAATCAATATTTAGGTTTGATGCCTTCCGTGTTAAATCAAACAGAATTTTACTCATTATTACAATCAGGTAGGTAGTTAGTCATATTGAGTAATGAAAATGAGTATTGAATGTTATAAACATGTGTATTAAAATACATTAGTCAGTCAAGGTTAGCGGCGCGAGTTCAAACAACAAAGGAAAACATTTTCAATTCTGATAATCTTGTAAAAGGTAGCCGGAAGAGATATTTACATTCATAATGAGTTTTGTGGTTATTACTGAAGGAAGGAAGGTACTAGATTAATTGAGCTTAGTTTTGCCAGAATGACCTAACACACATTTTCTCATTAATTCAATTAATTACGACATACTATTTTAATATGCAAAAAGTGTTACTTTACTATCCAGTAAAAACAGTTCAATATACATATATCCAATACGTATTGCTTAGAACAGATTTAAAATTAATCGGCATTAAATAAATATAAAAAAATCATTACAATTGTAATTACGTCAAAAATGAAAGAAATAAAAACGTGAATTGGTTTATTTAAAAAAAAGCTATACCCAAATAATCTAACAATGTTGTCTTTGTTTTATCGTAATTTTCTAAGAAAATGAATCTACCTACAATTTACCAATTACAAAAAATATATTTGCGTTTTTTCAATTGCCATAGGTCGTTTTTGGGTGAGTAACAAAGTAAGTAGCTCCTAATATATTGCAACCTGAAACTTTCATATCTGTCTTCGTATTGTCATATTTTATGTGGCAATTTAAACCGAGGTGTTTCGTGTTTCTCGCTCTTTTGTATGCGATACCGGTGTCACACAAGTTATAGGACACCGTTGTATTTTTATATGCCTGCGAGCACCCGAGGCAACCCCGCATAATGTAAATAAGGTTTTCTTATTCGTGCGGCAGGTGTAAACAACAGTCTCGTACATATAAAAGATAAACAATATCTATGTACCGTGTACAAGGGGGTGACGTACTCGACTTCCAAAACAATAGGCGACTTTGATTATTATTTACCCAATATTCATAAGCTTTACTCAATTTTGGCTTAAAACTAAACGCGGTCGATTATTTTCCTTCAATTAGGAACTCCAGCCGTTAAGCAATTATTTTGTCAACGCATCCGGAATATTAAAGTTAGTTCGGTGTGAAGAAAATTATATTTATCGAAAATTCGTTTTACATCGGGGTGACTTGAAAAGGTCATAATAAAAGTAGGTGTTACCAAAAACGCTCCAATTTTAATTGTAATAAAAAGAATCTTCATCTCCCAAAATATTAATCACTTTCAATTACATACCGGCCCTTAATAATATAATCTTTCAAAAACTCGTCATTATAGTTTAATTTTAAGATATCTTTTTCCTTAAATTGTAAAATCTATTTAGCTTTTACTTAAATCTTACCCCAACGCTACGGCATATCAAAATTAAAACATTTGTTTGAAACAAAACAAAAAACTGCCTGAAACAGTATTGTTTGAGTTTGTTCGTTAAAAGAATCATGTCGCTACGTCCTTTGAGCTACCAATGTCGATCCTCGCTCGGGGCAGTGAAAGAGCTCGCCCTCAAAGGGTGCCCGACCTTTGTTTCCAACCACTGTTTTTATATGATTAAAAAGGCAATAGCATTTACAGAATTAACAAAACATTATTGCTGGAGACATACAAATGGAAATATAGGACCTTATAATTTATGTTGAACCCACATTACAGTGATATCAACGACAATTAAGTCGTAATTTTATTAAAGTCTTTAATTTTGTAATATTTTAAAACCGTTATACACTTTAGAAATATGTACAATAACATGTTTTGTATTAAAAATTTAATATTTTTATTAATCGGACTATGACACAAAGGTATGCATGCTAGTTTCTTTTAATGGATATTTTTTTAATTTTATTTATTTTAGAACTGGCATAAAATGTTAAAGTTTAGGGCACTGACCATAAGTGACAATAACTTCGAATCAGCATTTGGAATGCGAGGACCGAATGCTGTGGCGCAACTAACGCTAAACTGTGTTGTTCGGTTTGTAGTCTAGCTATGCTAATAACCATTGTCTATCTCAATTGCCTAAAGTATTGAAGAGCTAGGTAGCAAAAGTAAACGCTGTAATTTTCACTCCCATAATGCAAATGGTTATTGTTCTGAAACTTGTGAAATGCAAAGCTTTTCCCGGTACTGTTAAATATTCCGCTGTGTCATATTCAAAGGCGAGTTATTGTTGTTCTTAGGATATTCTATTAACACACATTACTCGAGTCATATGTTTTGCCATTTATAAAACAATTTAACGTTGTTGGTAAACTGGGTGGTTCAACAGATATATTTGGAACCACGTGCCGCCGTTGAGCGGAAGTAAACAATAGCTCTCCTTACGGATTATTATTTTGAACAATTTTAACAGAGACTAGAACAATAAAGCTATGTGGAAACGTGATTAATTAATTCTATTTGTTATGTAGCTCAACACGTTCAGGCATTAATTGTTTAATTGTCTACAATTGGCGTGGTTTGTCTGCCGGAGATAATCTTTTTGTTTTATTTGCAACAAAGCTCGTGTTTCAAGTTAAGGACATGTGTGTCCATAAAACAGTGAGTTGTCTACAGCAACCGGCGCATAATAGTCGGCAATAAACACATACTTTGCTTTTAAAGCGCCAAGGGACGACAGATGTTACGACCGCCTCAGAGGCAACAGAAATAAAACGGCTCCACAGGTGTCTGAATAAAATTGTATGAGGAAACGTATTCCTATTTAGTAGCTACAATTAGTTTAGGTTATTTGGCTGTCACCTTCCATTTGGTTTCCAAATATCCGTATGTATTTATAATGCAATCTGCCGCCGCAAATGTATTCCGCCGCTGCCTGCACAGATTCGATTACACGTAAACAGATTATCGGAAAAATCTCAAATGTAGTGTCCTATATAGCGTATAAGAAGAATTTTCACAACAATCTCAACGAACAAACACAGTTCTATTTTAGATGAAACCTTATTGCAGGATTGCATAATGTTAGTTGAACACATATTGAATTTTCGTGAAGGTTCGAATCGATCAATCAATTAAAATGTGATTCAACAGTTGAAGGCGCTTAATTAATATTAATTAACGTTTCAGGTTTCCGAGCATGCATGAGTGCATCGAATTATTAACTGTTTCAATAACTGTGACGATGTTAATATATTATTGGTTACATAACATGTTTATTATAATAACTCACTTACGATAGCAAAGCTTTGATTTTTATAATTGAGCCCGCATCGACAGCCGGCCACAATTACTAAACGTTACATAACTCAATTGACAGTTTGACAAGTTGTCAATGAACTGTCACACTGGTATCTTGTTTCATTCATCGAAGTTATGGGGAGCATACAGGAGCTTTGATTCTGTTATTAGTTTGACATAATCGATTCGACACATAAAAAAGAGAGTTATTACGATATTTTTTATAGATTAAAAAACAACATGAAAGGTGTTTTAGGTTCTTTACTAACGTTTTGACGGATAAATTAAAATTAATAATAGTATGAATTTAACCGTATCCAACCGGTCTTTTTGGAAATCTACGAGGGAGGCCTATGTCCAGCATTGGACGTCCTGCGGCTGATATGATGATGTTGACGAAGATGAATTTAAAAAGTCACATTAATACTTGACCGGTATCGAACACGCAACCTCATGCATGAGAGGCGGGCGCCTTAACCACTAGGCCAACACGACGATCAAACTACTAAACTGACCATACCACTTAAAATTTGTACGTTTTATTTTCATACTGGATTGAAAGTACATCAATCTCATATAATTTTATTTTTATGAGTCTTCAAACATTTTATGCGGGCCTCTGGCACAAGAGCATCATGACGTATTTAATATGGGATGTGGGTTACCGTAAAACAGTTTTATCGGTTTTTCTTGTGGTTTTATATATGACTCAGAAAGTCAGACCAGAAGGAGCAAAAACCTTCCCATTGTTAAGTACAAATATAGAGTAATGAACTATCAAGGTCAGGATTAAAACATTTGTATGAAAAAGGGTCATAATAATAATTGATCAAAGAGTTTGATTACATTTTGATTCATAAACAAAAACAGCTAAACATACGTTAATAATTATGCTGAAAGCTTTTGCGTATTCATTTTAGATTTACGGTAACTACCTATGTGCATGTTCCATTCGTAGCTTTCACTTCAATATTTCACTTTGGAAATGATTGGCTGAAGGCAGATACGTTTCTCATTAAAACATACATGCATGAATGAAGAGAACAAAAATACAGGGATAATCCTCGTATTTTTTAATTACCTTCGTTCACAATCGACATATTCATATTCATTTATTTGCATACCATAATAATATTTATAAAGATGTTACCTAAGGCTTAAAGCTAACTTAGTCAAAACTTGTCAAAAATGCTTCTATTTTACTTACATTTGACATTTTTGTCACTGAAATAAAATTGCGATTAGATTTCAAAAGTTTATAATTACAAGAATTATCTTCGTAAATGGATCTTTTTTTAAGAACAGTCAAGGCCGGAATATGCTAAAAAGACATAAAAATCTCTTTCTTCCCCAAACCCATTCTTCCCTTCCCAATTCTTACTGATACTTACATACATACATAAACTTACGCCTTTTTCCCATGGGGGTAGGCAGGTTTCTTACTCATGGATAAAAAAGAATACGAACCCTTCTCCGAACTCCGTGCGGCACTGCTCGTCCATGGTGAACACGTAGTGGGATATCTCTTTAGCACCACCCAGCACCAGGCCTTCGTCGTGACTCCGCTCGTGCAAACACCACCAGCGCCTGCGCAATTATTTGCCTTTAATACATGAATATGTATGTACTTATTTACCTTTTTAGGACCGTACCATCACGCCTGTATTCTCCGGAGGATTAGGCAGAGGTGTATCAATGTACACCTAATGTTCGCCGGGATGTTTAGGTCCCATGTAATAGCCTTTTGCCATTAGCAGGGCTCAAATCCTAACTTGGTTGCTCAAACCAGCAGCAGGTTAATCGATAGACGACTTTGGCATCTAAAGCGGTCTCAAATCGGATCTATTCAAATAATTCGACTATCAAAAGAAGAAGGAGGGAGTAAAGGAGGGTGCCTGTGGTATGCCATTATACGAGTAATTATAAGTCATTATAATGGCATAACATAGGCACCCTCGTTGTTCTTAGATATCAGATTTGGGAAGTAGCCACAAAAACAATCGAACAATTTCTAACTTATAAAATCTTACCATGAAAAAAAAAAACAATTTTATAACTAGCGCATGATAAGCTTTTTTCCTTATGGCAGTCAATTTTTGCGCCACCCGATAGAAAAATATTCTATACTTACGAGAACGGAAAAATCCTATCACAAAGCGGGCACAGGTAAGAACCGAAAAAATGAGTAAGGTTACGTATCTATTTCGACGTCGGTTTGACAAATTGGATTATTACAATAGGTACCTACTTGGAAACGAATTGATTTTTTCAACCAATAGACGATCAGCTAGCTGTATTTATTTTCCCAATAAAGCGGTAACATTATTACTAATGAGCATTCAAATATGGAATGTTGGATCATTAGTTAATGATCACCTGAGGTACACAGGTGGTTTAGGAAGGTATGACGTCACACATCTATCGTGATAATTGGGTGATCAAACTGGCGAACACTGTTTGTGTAAATTCATTCAATGTCTTTAAATATTTGCTACTGTAAATAAGATGTTAAAATTCTGTTTTGTACTCTAAACCGAGGTACGTTTTCTCTGAATGAAAAGGGTCGGTTTTATTTAAAGAGTAAAATCAATCTAGAAGAATCGATCGCGAATCTCACAGTTCAAACATTCACCAATAACTTTGTGTTTCCATGTAAAGATTATTCAGGGAGATACACCCCAGTATGACCGTTGTACATATTTGTCTTTACTTATTCCTTTTCTTTTATCTTGTGCTCAGAACACAAATATTCTTTTCGTATTATTCACCTGTTGATTTCTTAAATTCCCCAGTTCGTTCGCCTCAACAAGTCAACCAGCCGGCTTATTCTGTAAGAAATTTCCCTCAGTGAATTAAGGTGAAGTGAGCTAAAACTGGCCTGTCACTATACGATGCTAGGGATTGACAAGTCGCCACACGCTCACTTCACTGAACGAGGGTTTTACAGAATAACACCGCTGATCTAAAATTCCTTTTCGTGCACGAACAAAGTTATTTGGCAACATTTGTTGTATGAGTACATCTGCCAACTGGAAGCTGGTTCTTTTGTAATAAGCTCAAATAATGTGGTTAATTTATGGGCGCAGAGTAACGAGGGTTTCAGTAGTGTGTGAAAGAAATAAGAAAGTGAAAATACGGCTATTGGGCACAGTTGGACAGAATGTTATTGTCGGAGAGAATGGCGAGACAATTTGTTTTTCGCTATAATTTAAAAGGCTAGCTTGCTTTATTTTTCTGATTTAAGGTTTCGTAAGGTTTTTCAGATAGCGTTTATGCGCCAAGAGGAAGGTACCAATTAACTGCGGCATTTTTAGGGTTCCGTGTTACTAAGACTTCGCTGTTCGTCAGTCTGTTTGTCTGTCTGTCTGTCTGACCGTCTGTTACCTGGCTGTATCTCTTGAATAGTTAGAGAGTTAAAATTTTCACCGATGATGTATTTCTGATGCCGCGTTAACAAAAAATACAAAAAAACAGAATAAAAGAAATATTTAAGGGGGCTCCCATGATTTTTTTTTTGCCGTTTTTATATGTATTGGTACGGAACCCTTTGTGCGCGAGTCCGACTCGCACTTGGCCGGGTTTTTTTAGGTCGCAATCAAATATATCTCGGTATCCAACGACTTGGCAACACAGCCGTAACAATAGACAGCGCAACGTGTAGTAATAGGTAGACAACGCATGACTGTATGTTACTAGACGTTCAGGCGCTTCCACCAATTTGACGACCGCAGCTAAACTAAGTCAGGCAATTGAACGTCGGCATTTATTGTACCTATGTTCGTTCAATTACACTGTATACGTTCCATTTACTTCTCCAGCTTTACCCGTCCAAGGCTTGATTTAACAGCTTAAGCACCGTCTGGGTTGAGGAAAATCTCTACCCAGGTAATAAAGATGGACCTAAAATAATATGTTCTATTGCGGCATTCTGGAGATACGCTCACGCGCTTGGGTGGCCTACGTGCGTAATATTACAAGCAGTAGGTAAAGCCATGTTGTTATGCTACAAATTGTAATTGGATACGCATAACGTGAGCGCCACAAAAGATAATAAGAAGGGGTCAGGTTCGCAAGAAGAGTTTACTTAAGTACAGCATTATGCATGTTCTAATGACATCAGCGATACATTTACGGTTACCGCACAAATAACCTGATAGTCTGAAGTTTCTTTACTTGACACGCTAGTTCACGCTACTATAGCTTGACAAATTGGCAATCAATATATTGTCGAACACAAGGATATCGGAGTATTGTGCCTTAATTGGGTTGCGGAGGTCAGATTACAGTCACTCTGTGTTCGGATATTCAGTATTTCACGGTTAGACAATTACGAGCAGAGGCCGAAGAAACGATACCACTATGTATCTATGGATTGTGCAAAAGATGATATGGCTAATAAGGAGATGAATACCGAGAAGATAGCTGAATCAGATGTATGGAAGAGAAGACATGCTGCACTGATCCCAAATTAGGAAAGATAAGGCCACGAGGATGACTGGAACCCACCTAAACTTTATGTAGTTGGGAACAAACATTTGAAATATAGATTTTATTGTTAGAGACCAATTCCAACATTTAACGTCGTAATGATAATTATGCAAGAAGGTGGAAATTTATTTGACGGTGATTTGTCTCTTTTTTAATTTTTAATTCGTACTTACTTGGATTTATCGTGGAACTGTTCCTTGGAACACGATGACCAGGCGTAGTTGTGAAGGGTGGCCAGGACTGTGGGAGCCATTACTGAGCCTTTGATTGCTTCGCTCTGACACTGGTTGTCACCGTCGTGGGTTAGTCCTAACCTGTGAAAAATATTAATTATTTAGTAAGCGCTATTATATCATCATTGCCTAACCCTTCGGGGAATACAGGCGTGATGGTATGTACATCTTACAATCATTATGAGTGCAAGCTTGGAGTAATAATGAAAAAAAAAACTGTGCAACTACAAAAGGCAGGTTGCGTGGTTTTGGAAGGTTTTTGCAGGTTCAATTCATCAGTTTCCAAATAACGAATTCCTACAAAACAAGAGCGTAGATATCTGTGGAAGGAAATAAAAAGTTACCGGCACGCAATAGAAGAAAAATCTTTTCTTCCTTTTTGAAAAACGTAGAAAGAGTTTTCTACCAAAAGGTTCTTTCAAAAGGTTCGCACTACGTAGTTTGCTGCAATAAACATCCAGCAAGTAATAAAGTTTTAGTGAATCAAAGCATAAATGTAGATTAGTGCCTACCTACTCGTATATAACGAAGGGACATTCCAACTACGGTAACAAAGGATTTTTCTCTTGGAATGCAGACATAAACTCAGAATACTATATTTAGATTTTTTCTCTCGTTTTATGAGGACAGTGACGCGTATAATGCAGTACGATAGTGACATTTAGCGAAATCATATGTATTTATCTTAGCCTAGACGTGTTCAGGATAAAAATTGAAGTTTTTGACTTGCAACGTCTTTACAATCACACATGAGAAGCGGATTGTAAAGCTTTTCATATGTCACATATCCAAAAGTGTCTGTTAATGGTCTAATTGAAATAAATGATTTGATTTTGACTTTTATCGGATTTTTGACTGATTTCTTCGTCGGCGAGAAGAAACATTAAAAAATCGAGCCGATTCTCGGTCTTGTGGGGAGACGCTTAAAGCTTCACTGACATAGACATTTCGCCCGACACTGCCCCAAACGATTATTTTTTAGAAAAAGAAAAGAATGGATATAGAGTCATTACTACAATCATAATAATACACATGTATGACAAAGAATCATGGAAAATTGCCCTTCAAGACGATAAAACGCACTACTTTAAACTAACTAATACATTTTCTATTGCTTCTAAAAGCTATTTAGGTGTCAATTACTGATGAATGTACCACAAGCCTTTTCAATTTTGCCGCTCTCGACCCGCTTCTTAGTTTTAGTTTCAAATGGAGCGGTTTGCTTTGAAGTGGCCTTTTATGAAACTTACGAGTATGTCGGCAATTAGCTCGTGCGGGCTTCAACATGACTCAACAGCCACCCAAACGTTAGAGTATGTTGCTAGCCGTCATATTTGGCTTGGTGTTACTAAATTGTAGCGTTACGGTAAGCGGTAAATGATGCCAATGAAACGTTTGAGATGTTTACAGTTTCATAATGTATTTTACGAAGTCGGATTTACATCTCAATATTCTTAGTTAGCTATAGTTTTATAGAAATAACAATACTCACGTTTAGGTTACACATTTAACACATTAATTGACAACTGAACCGAATTTTAATCAGTTAAGAATCTGCAATGACCATTGCGATGTGCACGATTGTCATTTGTTTTTAATTAGAACGTTCTTTTTCGTCCGAATTCTTCTTTAAATATTTGTTGTTTTTTTCGATCTGTAACTTATTTTTGTGTTGTAAGTAAAATGAAACCTTTTTTGAGTAACTTGTATTTTAATCATTTCTGTAGGAGTTTTGCTTTAACAGATGGTCGTTTGTTTTTTAAGTGTGCGATTTAACTAAGCCTCATGAAACCCAATATTTCAGCATTCTCTTCACGGCGATAGGTATTAGCGAAACGAGTAAATAATGATTAATATCCTTGCATGTTTACCCAAGGCCTCCCTTCAAGCGAATTAATTAATATTGGAGAACGAAGCTAATTGCGCGTGTGAATGGGCCCGCGTGTGAACGAAGCACGACGGGTACCTCCGACTGTACCGACACGACGACGTGACGGATTAATCGAGAGCACGATTCGGGAAATTGTACACACTTTATATAAAGTCTGTTTACGTAAAGTTAAGTTTATGTAAAGTTACGACACATTAGTCTGTCGCTTGTGTGTGTTTTATGCGGAGTTTATCAATTACTTTGTGTTTGTTGGTAAAGTTCGTCAAACTACAACATTGACTAACTTCATCTTGGTAACTTACTGACCGTATCGTTTGGACAGGTCAAAAATACCTGATAATGATTTATATGTAACAATTAGCTTTCAGGTTGATATAGTGTTTAAAAGATTTGAATACAGTCTCTTATATTCACATGGACCTCGTTTTATAACATTTCGTCATTATACGTAGATATTTATAACTACAACATTGTATTGTGGTACACCTGTAATTATAGTTGTGTGTTTGACATAAATACATACCTATGTAAATAGGTCTACTTAGGTATACTCTGCTTACACAAACCTACACGTTTTTTATGGTCAGTCTCTGATAAAAAAGAGTTTATTCCAAGCAAATATAATAATAAATATAATTCTGCAAAACCATGTTCGAAATGTCAGAATGAATCAAAATTAATTAACATTTGATGAGCTTAAAAAACCTTAAACAAAGTTTTAATATTATTCGTCTATCCGTACCCACTCTTACACCCGTGTAAGGTACATGGGTATGGAGGTACCTATTATAGGATTCCAGGAATCTGAACCTTGTATTCACATACGAGCACCCAACCGTGTATACATGTATATTTTACAGGAGGGTTAATCATGCGTAGGTATACATGTTCTTGGAATAGGTAGAATAATCTAGATGTATTTTCTACTACAACTGCCTCTTTGCCTAGTGGTCCTAAGCGCGATTGCTACGCTAGAGGTCTTGGTTACGATTCACAGGTCGAGCAAAGTGTTATTGGGTTTGTCTATGAAATTCTCAGTAGCTGCTCGGAGTTATGATTTGTGCCCGGTTAGTGGCAATAGGCTCGCCTTCTATTACATGGGCCCCAAACATACCGAGGAACTTTTGGAGTACATTGATACACCTCTGCCTAACCCTTAGGGGAGTATAGGCGTGATGGTATGTATGTATTTTCTATTCCTTTTGTACTCAGTCTCACTAAGATAAATAAATAAAAATAATAATGTCTACTCTTGGATTCAAACTCATCTTGCGCGTTTAACAGTGGCGCTTGCAATCATTAGATCAACAAGACAGATTAGATAAAAGGTTATCAAACTTCTAATGTAGCACTAGATAGACCTGAAACTATAGTCTTTATGATTCAAAGAAACATCTCAATCGCAGCATCTTTGAATAAGAGACGGCTTATTCCCACAATACTACTATCACAAATTAAGGAAGATATATATCAATGACACTACTGTTTTTGTTTTGCACAGATGTTCAACTGTTTTTCGAAAACGGTCAAGACCGAAGCTTTGTAACATTACCATAGTGGTCCCGTAGATATTTATATTGACACCGGAATATTTTGTAATAAAATGTCAACAACTGTTGATTGCTGACGCCATGCATGCCTTGACCGTATTTATCTATATTCCAACAGCCCAAACAATTAGGTTGGGTAGATAAGGTTTCCATATAAATCATAAATCATTATGTTCGTGCCCTCCATGCTATCTATGTTAGGTACAAACAACACCGTATATGTACCGCAGAATTATCTCCGAGAATGTGTACGTGGCTGCATTTGGAGCAGCTATAATTATGTCTACCACACCAAACGTTACTCTGGTTAAATTCAGTTGTGGGCCAAGGGCTTACCAAGTGCAATATGTGAAGCAAATTATTTACGTTCAACGAGTTATTTTGTGATCTCCAAAGACTTGTTAACGCTTGTTTGGCTGTTAAATGGAACAATCTTCTCGTTAATTGGGTCGCAGTCGTTAAAAAATTACTCGCGTACAAGGTCACGATCAAGTAATAAGATTAAAATAAATAACACGAAACAGAATAATTTGAATTACTTTCTCCGTCAAACCTTGGGGCTAAAATAAGCAGCGTGTACAAATAATCGTCCCGCGTGCTTCGTGTGCCGGCGGGACCCTTGTTCCATTCTGTGACAGACGACCGCAACGGAAATACATTTGTTGAACATACGGCGCACATCAAAAGGTCAGGGCATGTGTGGAAACACTCGGTATATTTAGAACTGAGCGCTAAATGAGCTCAAAATACGCGAACCGGCTGCATAATGCATGAGACGGTACGTAGAGTAAGGAACAGTGTAGACATAGCAACTAAATGTACGACTAGTTTTTTATTGATAAACTAGCTGATGCCCGCGACTTTGTTAGCGTTGTGGTTATAAAACACGAATTGCTTGCGACTTCGTATTGGCTTATTTCACCCGCCTTATCTTCGCCCGTCTTCGGTTACTGCTCCGCTCCCGTGTGTCGTAGCGTGACGTTATATAGCCTATGATACTCACAAATAACGTGGCTTTCTATGGATAAAAGAATTTTCTAAAAAGGTTCAATAGATCCTAAGATTACCCCCTACAACCACACAAACTTTTCCTCTTTATAATATTAGTAAAAAAATTAGAAGCAATTTAGACTAGTTACTTTTAACTGCATCTAAAATTAAATCTGGTCTGCTTTGGACCTTAATAAACTAAATAATTTATGTCAGAATTAAAAATCTCATGCTAGCAATGGTTCCTAGAGTTCCCATATTCAAAGTACACGCTCCATCATTCGGCTCTATCTGCGCTCAGCCTAACTACTCCCAGCTAACGTCTCAGTGCTCATTCATGTCGTCACTTTATTTCGGGCTATCATTACGTCATTTAGACACGAGTGTGAGTCCTTTGTGACTCATCGATTGACGACCTGAGGTTATCTAGGCCTAATGTTAACAACAAACAGTTTAGATAAGTAGCTAATATACTTTTTATTGGCCTTAATTACTTTAAAAGACTTATGACTCTCGTTATCAAGTGAAATTAGGTAGGTATACGATTACCTTCATAAGAAGAAATGTAATAATGTTAGTCTATGATACAATCATATAAGGTAAACATCCATGTATGTGATGTCATTGATCTAAGAGCAATGTTCGACTCTAGTAAGGCAGGGTATCCAATGGTAATACAACGCTATGTCAAATATGTCAATATGGTGACAATATAAGGATGACATCAGACGACGGCAAAAAAAATTTAGTTTACCTTTACGAACGAACACGACACAAGTGGAACAAAGTATTTTATTACAAAAAAGATTATTTTAATGAAGTTTAAGTACATGCTATATTTGGAAATGTAAGTCTGGTAGGCTCAACCCACTCAATTGAAGTCCACAATGCGAATGATATTTTTTTATAAGAATCTGTATACGGTGTGCTAATAACAATAAACCTAGTCCTAGACGGTATAATTACATAGTTACGGCAAGTAGTTAAATAAAAAAAAATATGCCTCCAATTATGAAGCTACTTTTAAAGCTCAGTATACACAGTAAACATGAGTTGCGAAACATGATTCTGTTGCAACAAAAAATACACACACATACTGTATGCAACATGTTTCAAGCAACACTAAAACATGTTGCAGCAACAATATTTCTTTTTCCTACCACGAATACGAGCCTCTCCTATAAGCCCTCTCCTTTACTGGATTTAGTTTCTTAGTAAAATGCATACAAAATTAGTTCCACCTAGTTTCTATTTATACAGGAATAGGACACAGCCTGACGGTCGTGTCTTCCTCGAGAGTCGTGCTATTTACGGGTTAATTAAGTGCCGGAACACACGGGCTTCCGAACTCGTCAGCTCTGAGATATGCTCGAGCGATGACTTAGTGAAAACAATTGCTGTAGTACTAAATACTGTAGAGACACTGGCTGGTTTAGCCATATATCACCTCATTTTATTACTCTATATTAATATGAGATAAGCTCTGTTCTAAATTTAAAAGACTTGACGGTCTACCAATACGGCTGATACGGTTTTTTTTCCTATTCTATTCCACTCCTGTTCTGAGGCCTCCCTACAGTCCTCCCACCCTTCACATGTCAGTGTCTTAGACACGGTATTACATAAAAAAATGTGTTTCATCTGGCAGATTGAGACCCCGATCCCATAACCACGTCATGAGTGATCATGATCACAGTACCGAGTAATCAGATCAATAAATAATAAGTAGGTATCTTCCTACGGTCCATTTTAAAAGTTTAAGTGCGGAAATCGAGCCTCTATGTTCTATATGAAAAAACCAAACCCGCATATCAAAGAACATAACGCAATACTGTTTTATTTAAATAAGTAGTAGTAGTTAGGATAAAACGACCCAAAAAATTAACTATCGGAATAGGATCATCACACTTTAACACAATTACAACAATCTCGGTACATTTGGTACCGTTAATGTAGTTATAAGTGCTTCCAAACGGTACCAACACTTAACATTTTCGTCCCGTTTGATTTGGCTTGCCTCCCGACAATAATGTAAATGATACATGCATACAAGCATTCTGCTTTACTTGGGGTGACATCAGCGTTAGTATTGAAACAACTATGTACCTATGTTGTTCCACATTGCGATCACGTTGCTATGCAATTTAAAATTCTGATTACTTTACTCATTTATTTTTATTTAAACACGAGTGCCTGTAATTAATAGGAAGTGTTTTATCTGAGGAGGCTTTTGAAACTGTAGCGTGTAATGGCTTGTTAATTGGCTTTCATTAAATTTTGTTTTACGGGGTTTATTATGAGAAAATATTGTATTAAACTATTAGTAAAAGTTGTCGGTTTCACACGGTTGGCGTGGTAACTGAGGGATTGTCTGCTGTTCTGCGTGTCGCAGGGTACATTCTCGTATCGAGCATTATAAAAATAAGACATTAATAAAAGATATACGCAAATGGATGGTAATTTATTCATGATCTCCGAATCTTGATTTTTCTAATGATCTTTTAAAACAGGGCTTCTTCTCTCCTACCCTATGTTGATGAATGATACTATTTACCACCTATGAATACATATGAAAAAGCAATAAGGATATTGAGTAGTCAGGATTATTATGTACTTAAGTAAGTATTTTTATGGCCTATGACTTTCATGAAGTTTACATATTTGTAAACACACCCACGATACAGAAGAAATGCGTACTGTCGGGTAATGTTAATTAAAAATAAACATTTCACTTTATTATTAATTTACCTCTATCAATATTTTTAATGATGGCTTATCGCGAACAAATTTTACATATTAATGTTTAGTTTACAGAAAGATAACAAATTCCGTAATTAAATAAAGTCATGCAACCTCGCGAGTTTTAAAATATGGGCGGGGTGTCGAAGTAGGTACCTACCGGGATTGTGAACAGCCGAGACATAAAACTTACAATCACTTTCATACTATTAACGACGTTTACGATGCCCTATCAAACAGTAAATGCTTTAACGCAATTAATTTTAACTGATGGATAACTTAGCAGGTGTTGTCATAGCAATAAGGCTTCATTTATATTGTCCAAAAATAATCCATAGGATCACCAAAGTCTTTTGCGGATGCCCTGTGCAGTTTACTGGCTCGAATGGTGGCCACTATAACTCACGTACAATGATCCACACTTAAGGACTACCTTGCGGAAAAAGAGCCCCCATATTCAATATAAACATTAAAAAAACCGGAAACCGAACCCGTAAAATAAGTGTAACGGAAACTTAAACGTCGCGTCGTCAGTTAAAAACATGCAATTTTCTATTTCATTGATGTATTTAATAAGGTTTGCGACTTAGTGCTACAGGTTGTCAATCTACTTGAAAATCATCATCTAAATAAGCTTTATAGAAAACACCTGTCACAGCGTGGTACGGCCGCCATTTTGAATATATGTTATCAACTGAAATAAGGTTCGTATCACTTAGGAGTGAGTACTTTTTGGCAGCCATGTTGTGTCTCAAAGCGACAACTTTGAGGCTCGGCCATAGGTACGCCTCGTACGCTTAGGTTGTGGAATGCGCTCCCTGCTACGGTTTTCCCAAGAGACTACAGCATGGGGTTCTTCAAGAAAGGAGTTTTGAGGTTTTTACGGGGTCGGCAGCGCACGAGTGATGCCTCTGGTGTTGCAAGTGTCCATAGGCAGCGGTAACCGCTTAACATCAGGCGGGCCGTTAGCTTGTTTGCCACCTACAGTGGTATAAAAAAAAAGGTACAACTCAATGTGATAATCACTGAGATTATTTAAGTGAAGGGACTGAAGTACCTTCCTAATATGCTAATAACATCCTACGATTATCGAAACGTCTTCTAAATTTGATGATTATAGCAATTACTCCTCCTCTAACTAGTCATTGTTCAACGATAATGGCATATTGATTTTAAGTGCGTAATTAAATTATTATTACGGGTGGGTTGTCGAATATAAAGCCAATTAAATTTAAGTGCTTAATAGCTTGAAGTTTGTATTGTCTGTTTAATGGCGATAAAGCTTTGTGACCTACATTAACTTAAAACAGTCTTGCCTATCCCTATAGAGTTAACAGGCGTAACGATCGGATTAAAACCATTAAAAGAATATCTACTGATTGCCTCATTGGTCTATTAACTAGTGGGTACAAGGGCAATTGCTGAAGGTCTTAGTTTCAATTCTACTGGTCTGACAAAGGATTCTCTAAAAGGATTTTGTTTAAGCGCGCCTTTTCCTTCAAGGCACCTAACTTTGCCAATAACAGCCGAAAATATAAATATATATTATAACAATACGTAATGTATAAATATAATATAATAATACATTTTTGGCATGTTAGGAATAGGCAGGTTCCATCCTATATATCGAATCCTGTCTAGTGTCCTCAACTATGGCTGTATTACTATACTATTATAAATCGGAAAGTTTTTTGAAGATGGATGATTGTATTGTATATTTGTTACTCTATTACGCTTAAACGGCTGAGCGGAATTAGCTTAATTTTAACATCTCTAA
This sequence comes from Caradrina clavipalpis, assembly GCA_932526535.1. Taxonomy (NCBI): domain Eukaryota; kingdom Metazoa; phylum Arthropoda; class Insecta; order Lepidoptera; family Noctuidae; genus Caradrina; species Caradrina clavipalpis. Next base: position 4,865,465 of record OW052096.1, read on the forward strand.
AGATATTGATCTAGGTTTTTTTTTCTATTTATTTGTCTGTACTGTCCCACTGCTGGGCAAAGGCGTCCCCCAATTCCTTCCATTTGCTTTTTTCCTGAGGCACCACAAAGTATAGCCTTCGTGGTACGCGTCCAAATCGTCTCGCCATCTAATCTAGGTTAAGACATAGTATAATTTTTATCCCGTTTTTGTGATCCCTTGGGATAATTTAGTACCTTAGCTACTAAGTCTACGCAGACAAAACCGCGGGCAGAAGCTAGTTATTTTATTAATATAAGTATCTCTACAATAGGTCAGAGTAGGTATACAACCTTGGTCGTCAATATCAATCAGCTGGAAGCGATCTGTACCGAAATAGATGAAAGCTCCAGTTCTTGTGAGTGATCAGCCGCCACGATCAGCGAGATTTATTCAAATGTATATGTTTGTTATTTGATCGAGTAAATATAGATCTGGCACTGACACTGATAGTTTTATTTCAATCTGGTTTAAAGATGATGTACGCTTGAGAATTATTATGTTACTAGTTAGAATGTAGCATTGTAACTAGGATTTTGTAAAAACGTAATTTAAATGAATATTGGCCGTAGAGTTCCTTGCTCGTTCTTCTTCATCTAAGAGGCCCATCGAAAGAGTTTTTTTTTAAATCTCACTAGAGACTAAATTGATAGTTTCATACGTCAAGCATAAAGCACATTATTTTAAGTTTGACGTAAGTAGCCGTCGAATGAGACTGAGATTAAAAAATACACTAACGAACTAATAACCAGCTTCAACTTTCTGACCTTCTTCAACTAACTGACCAACTTCTTGACAATTCAAGTCCCTGTAATAAATAATCCTCTAATTGAAAATAAATGCTTTGACTTTGACTTTATGTTAACACGTTCAAAGAATAATTCAGTTTCCATAAACAAAACACAAACTGGTCAATTGCACGCTTCTTTGTTGAAAGTTCTTTTGAAAGAACAATGAATTGAGTACTCGAGAAAAATTGTACGATCATTGCAAAGTTAGCACCAATTACAGCGTGCTAATAAAAAACGGACTTGTAAACTTTTCCCCGAACAACAATTATTCAATTTAAGGAAAACGATCCTTAATACCATAACTTAGTGTTGCCGCAATAAAAATACCATTCATTAATTTGTGTTAGAGGGCGATCTCAAACGAACCAATCGGGTGCTAATTAAAGGCAGTGTAAAGGGTTCTTTGTGGGGTTCAGTACACTCTGAACTCGCGGTCTCACACTGATTCACTACTTTATCGTCTTCGTCGGCCGCTACATTAGGATAAAAGATATTTTATGACGCGAACTGGCCACAACGAGTGACTGACGCGACCCGCGGCCCGCACTCTGTGTACACTCAACCGCTCGCATTACTAACAATTTCACATTGGCAACGCCTTTACAACGTTGTTATAAACCCGGTCATAGTGTTACTACTCTCATGCGGTCAACAGTACTCACTACATAAAATGTTTTAGGAGGCCGCAACAAAAGGGGAACACTTACGTATTGACGTATTCTTAAAAGTGCTTAAAACCGTTTTATGGACGCTGTAATATGTTTTATGTATTTAATTAAGTGAATCAATTACCCACCCATGTTGTTCGTTTTGATGTGCCAATAAAAGTCGAGAAAACATTGATTTTGATGTGCCCATAGATAGTTGAGACAGCGATGTCTCTTTTGTTAGATGTGTGAAAGTTTTTGAACATGTTACTGGAATCACAAATAACGGCTTTTAGATTTATTTATCCCTTAAAAGTATTGATTGTGTTCACAGAATAATACTACCAATCATATAAAGCACTAGCTGTTGCCCGCGACTTCGTTCGCGTTGTGGTTTAACTTCGTCGGTGGCGGCATATTTAACCCGTCTTACGCTACGTCTTTGGATACTGCTCCGCTCCCTTGGATCGTAGCGGGATGTTATATAGCCTATGACACTCGCAAATACCGAGGCTTTCTATGGATAAAAGTATTTTTCAAAATTCTTTCTGTAGATCCAGAGATTACCTCCTACAACCTCACAAATTAACAAACTTTTCCTCTTTATGTATTAGTCTATATCTTGTCTATGTATCTTTTCTCAATGCCAATCCAACCACGCGAAAAGGCGAAGATATTACTCAAAATTTTGAAGAGTAGATAAAACTACTTCCATATTTTACCCCATAAAGATTCGTAAGACATAGAAATCAGGAAAAACAACATTTATCTTACGTCTAACATTAGACAAATAGTTAAAGTTCAGACAGACGTCTCCTCTAATTTATGTATAACATATTTTATTTGTTGAGAACACAAAATGCGTCATTCTTTCGCAAATGGTGAGACAAAGGGTTTTGTTCTAAATTAACTTCCGTGTCATGAATCAAGATATAAGTACCTATTAAGTATGTACTAAACTAATATTAACACAAACCACTTTGGCTTAGCTATGCTCCCGTCTTTATATTTCATTCGTAGTTTGATATCATTAAAAAATAAATCTAAGACAAAAACAGTTTATTTTAGCCCTAAAAACCCGATGAATTTGTAAATAACTATAAAATTAGATTTTTAGTTGCTTTGAAATCAATAAATAGTTAGTAAATTGAGATAACAAAAAAGTGACGTCATTGTTTAGTATTGTCATACAAAATCTGCGGGGGAATCGCGTTTTGACAGCTCATAAAAAGTACGTCAATTGATTAGAGGTGTCATGTATCCAATTAGGGCTTAGTCAAAGCATGTAGGTACTAAGTAGCGTTTAATTATCTGGACCTATACCTAGTCTATTTTCTTGCATTAAAAAATAACGGCAGTTATTGTGTTTTGTTGTTGGAATTACTGCATTTTGGCGAATTTTTGGTAATTGGCTAATTAACTTTTAAACAACTTTACATAGCATTGCGAAATAACGGAGCTTACAATACGCTAACATTGAAATAACAATAGCATTGTAACGTTATTTTTCTAATACTAAATGTAGTACGGGCATAATATAAATGATGTTATTACTGCGAAGGGCTAAACCTTTGCAGAACTACTTACTAACAAAGAACCTACTTATAGAACAAAGAACGATAAAAACATCAAAATCAATCGTTACATAAGACAGTTATCGATGTATGTACCTTATTATTTATGGCGGTATTGTCCTAGATATCCTGTGGAAAATAGGATTGTTTTTTCTTGCTACCAAATTAATAGTTTTGATTTATAGAGCAATTTAGTCTAGCTTTATGTCAGGGAAAATTGAAATATTGAATGTAGACTGGAGATAGACCAAGGCCCTATTTAATAAAGCTGACAAGCTGACTTTTTTGTCAAAATTGGCAAATTGTCTTGACAAGTGCTGTTTAATAAAACCGACATGTATGTCATAGGTCATGCAAGATAAATATGCCTGTGACAATTTTTCTGTTCCTTTTCACTCTTGAACTTTACCGCGATTTACAAATTATGATTTAATGTTTTTGCTGCGACCTAAAATTATAGTCGTAAAATACGGAATTATCTAAATAACTACTAATTAAATTAAATACTCCCAAAATATTACTGTCTATAAAGAAAACCAAATTGAAAGAAAATTCAAGCATAGTGATATGTGTGTAACGTAATGTGTTTAGTGATGGGATGTTTTTATATGATGGATTATCGATATTTTTTATAGAAAACGAAGTTTACGGCATGTATTTTAAAATATATTTTTTTACATTTAAATGTGTCCGGTACGTAGGCGACCATTTTGCAACGCGACAAAAGGGTACGTACAAAGAATTTTTTGTTTTGAATAAATATCGATTGTGTTTTGAATGTATTTTTTATATTTTGTATTAAATAAATATTTAAAAACAAATTTCAAAATAATAAAGCATTTTTAAAATATTAATAAAGAGAATGAGATTTTAACGACTTACAATCGATATTAATAAAATTGATTTGCAAAATGTCACTGCCCTAGTATTTGCCATTCTGGCATGTGTCACAGCCAACATGCCAACATCCTTGGACGCATAAATACGTACTCATACTGAGTTACATTTACTTATTTCAACCAAAATATTTAGGAATTATCATATCTTTTTGGAGTAGGTACATCATTAGTATTCTGAACTAGCGAGTTTTTATTTGAGTAGTGGTTGATAATATTAATTTATTGAATTTGAATGACAGTTCCCTGTAAATACACATCAAACAAAAACTTATCGAGTAAAAAGAAATGAAACAGCACAGTACAATTATTATTGTATTTATTTACTCAATTACATTTGAAATAATCAGTTGATATAATTACTTATATGTTTCCCGGCCACTGATATTTGAACCAGCCTTTGCACGTCATTCGACTCACCGAAATTCACCATATTAAGTATTTGATAACACAATTATTATTATTTGACCATAATCCATAATAAAAGCTGCTCAGGCCACCTTAGCCAGTTTGATCGCCTTCTTTGTTATCCGGGCATAGTATTAGTAATAGAATTCTCGTAATCATGATAAATGTGATCCGTGTTGTAAAAATCACATGCAACAACATGACAGCTCTTCTTGAAATTGCGAATCGGTCAACAATGGTCTATCTTCTTGCATTCTTGCATAATGAATGCACATCGATACATTTTCGTCGATACGTTTATGCATATTACAATATATATATAGATACAAAATCACAGCGATTGTAAATTAATTTAACATTTTAAAAAGTATACACGAGAAACCACACATATATTTCAACTATACTATAGTCCAACAAGATGGTTCTCGACCACCATCAAAGGGGCAGTATAAACAGAGTAGCTATATGTTTGAGCACTTTGTCTTTTATAAATTAGTAATTTGATTTGAAAAACAATTTTCAACTTTATTTTTAATGTTTATGAGTTAAACATTAAAAATAGAGTTGAATTTTTTTTGCAATAAAAAATTTCGCGCCATTATTGGCACGTAAATACAGTACGTACATAGTACGGTACATTGATCTGACACGTAAATACAGAATTTCTACTCTTTTTCTTTTTTTGATAATGTACCATCGAAAATACTCCGCTTTTACTATATCACCGCAGAGCAAAGGCCTCCTCTTATACAGAAAAGGCAAGAAACGTGAAACACCACCACACTTGTTCAAGGGCTGTTATGTAGGTATCGTAGACTATTTTTTCGTATGAAGACGCCCGTAGCTTGCTCTGAAGTTACCCTAGTTCGTAAAATCATGTACAACAAACGAAATAATGTATCGCTGAGTTTTCAACGCGAAAAGCCGCAACTACAGCTGTCGGACTATGATGATTTTTCAGTTTGACGTAACTGAGTCAGACACTGTCAATACAATGTAGAATACCATATCAGATAATTAAAACTATAGGGAATAAAAGAGGTTACAACCAAAAACGTAATATGACTACCTCGTTGGTTTGGCCGCATTCGTCTATTAGAACAACTACGCTGCGCGCGCTGCGCTCTTTTGTCAAATCCTTTCGCCATCTGTCTTTGGAGCTTTTTATAATCCTACCAAATTTGATATAAAGTAAAATGACCATACAATGACGCCATTTTAGTGAATTTTAAATTTTGTCATTTATTTTTTATCATTGTGATTGAAATTATGTTTATGTCATTTTTTTTTGTGGTTTATCGTATTATTTCTTAGTAAAAAGCTATTTGATTTATGAAGAAGTGTATATTCCTGACTCTTTAAGAAACTAAAATCTCGTAACGGATTTAAAGAAAGTCCAATGAACACATCAGTACCTCAAGTAAGTACCATTGCTATATGTATTACAGATTATTACATGTTTATTTGCAGATTTTCTTCTACACGAATTCTGTTAATATTATTTATTATCATCATATCAGCCGACCGACTTCCACAACCACCGGACACTTCATCCCTTTCAGAAGAAATAGAACAAACTATTTTGCTTTAGTAAAATTTTAGGTGCAACTTTCGTGATGTCAAATGACCTACCACCACAAGAATAATTTATATTCGTTAATAAACCTTTGTTTTTATGTTTTCAGCTTATAATCTACCTACGGCGAAGAACCACTGGCCTTTGCGTTCGAGCTAACAGTGCGCAGGCATCATTTCAGAAATGTTCAGCTATATCTATCACATGATGCAACGTGTTCCGCTCACTATAACTTATTTTTGTAATTTGTTTAATGTTACACTGATATTAAAGCTTGATCTGACAAAATCGATTCAATCGTTTTACTTATAAAATTGCTCGCACCTTAGAAACACAATTAGTTTTCATCTATATAGTAATATTATAAAAGAAAACACATACATATCATCACGCCTGTATTCCCCGAAGGGTTAGGCAGAGGTGTACCAATGTACACCCACAGTTCGCCGGTATGTTGAGGTCCCATGTAATAGGGAGCGAGCCTATCGCCATTAGCCGGGCATAAATCCAAACTCCATAAAAGAAAAAGATTTGAGAATTCTATCAAAAAGGAGTAAAAGAGGAAGTGGGTGAAGAGTAAAGATTTTATGAGAAATACATAGTCTACACCAACAAAAACAATAGCGAAGTGATAATTTTCTAATAATAAATATTCGTTGTCCCTATTCGACGTAATATATTTTTAACCATTTCAGCAAGAAAAAAGAAATTTAAAATTCTCAACATACGGCTTAGTTGCCGGTCAAATTCCAGTGACAATTCGCAATTTCATGTTATCACGTGATGTATTCAAATAAACGTCAATCTACTGTCAAACAGAAATATGTCAAGATTTTCAATGTATTTTGGGCTTTATTAAACAGAAAATTGACAAAACCTGGAACTGTCACCGTTATTTTGTCAAATGTCACCTGTCAGCTTTATTAAATAGGCCCCAGATGTAACCTACTAGCTAGACTTTTATGGACTGAAAATATAATAGGTGCTTTAGGATTAGTAGCAACAGTAAAAGATACTACCTAGCTTTAAAATACACGGAGTTACAGGCTTTTTATATAAATGACAACCACGTATAATACTGTTACGGCATCTACATATTTGGGTTTTTAATTGGGTTTTTGGTTTGAATACTCTAATCTTCTTAACTCCTAATCCGATTCTGAAAATTCTTTCTCTAATAGGCAGCTACGTTATCCCTTCGTGCTATAGGCTATATTAAAAATAGGACTTCATAATAACAAAAAATCACACGAAATCAAACGAAGTCGCGAACAAAAGCAAGTGACTAAAAAATTACTTTAACTTCAGGGCTAACAGAAGACTGACCAAAAGAATGAAATTTACTCCACACAAAGCGCAATCATTTCAATTAACCACGTCCTTAGGTAATTTTAGCTTACCAAGAACTCAGCTATTAATAAAACCACAGCAATGGTTGATTAGACCTTTCATGTGGTCAACATACGTAAGTAACCCTCTGACTGCCGCCATTTTACCGGCCCGCCTGAGTGCGGCCATTTCTGCACTGCTCATAAAAATATTTTCGCCCTCGACGTAAATGGGTTAGAAAAACGTGCTCGTATGTAACAGAACGGAAAAGCTTTTTCAGGCACAGCTTAATTCGGTGAAGTGATATTTTTTCGAGATGAAATGTGAGAGGGATATGGAGAGGAATAGCTGATTGGACTGCCATGTGAGGCTTGTGGTGAAAAGTAGAATATTGAAAGCATGAGGTATCCGTGTATTAGTTCAACTCTTCATGACGGCTATAGTAGAGACCAGATATGGAAGAAAATGACGCGATCTCGACCTTATACAAATTGGAGCAAGGGCAGCGTGACGAAATGTTTAGAAACTGTGCTAACGCCGATGATGACCAATACAAGTAGGTACCTATAGTAAGTTAAAAAAGGAAGAGATCAATAAGGAACTCATACTACTTGCTAAAGAATAAGTGTAAGTGTGTGTTCACACGACTGACTTTATAGGATCGTTAATTATTGGACTGTTCTTTTCCCATTCGCGATGGGTGAGCTCTTGACTCTAGTCTAGGTCAGAGGTGACATAGACAAAGTAATTAGGGAAGTAAGTACCAACGTGTACTTGTATAAAACAGACACCGAGTGTCTGAAGTATTTGAGCACGCTAAGAAGAATCGTACCTACTTCATTACTTTTTTATCTATAAGATACCTACTAGAGAACAGACTAAAAAGCTCCAACAAAAATATTCATGAAACATGAATATTTATTTAGGCGACTGACACCAATTCCTTTCTAATAAATATTTTACCGAACATTAATTTAATAAGGAATACGATCCTATTATTAATTGTCATTTTATTTCGTCTTTAGGAATTTTAATAAGACAAGAAAGTGGCTGTATAAGTAATTGGTCAAATTCAAATTCAAATTCAAATTCAAAGCATTTATTTCAATTAGACCATTTACAGGCACTTTTGAATGTCAAGAAGTTACAGTTTAAAGTTGAAGCTAGTTGCTCGTTCCAAAGCGTAGATCTCTATGGAGAAGAACGAGCAAGAAACTCCATGGACACTCCTTTTCTTCAATTTGGTTTTACAAAATCTTGGTTACAATATTCATGTTGCTTCTATATGTGAAAACAATGAAGGTGAATATTAAACAATTAAATAATACTAATAAAGATGTAGGCCATGGCAGATAAGAGATGACCAATCCCAACTGACAGCGCCCGTTCACGAACATGACGCGTGCCTCAGCACCGTTCAGCTCAACCATCTTGGAGGGAACTGAACGATCCAATGCACGCGCCACCGTCAGCGAGACATTTAAGTGAGCATGACAAAGCTCTCAACCGCCTTGCCCTTAATGTCCAACACATAGTAACTTAAGAGAAAAAATATAGTAAGTGCTCCATGGTACTCACATTTACAAAATCGAAATAAATGATGTTAAGTTATATAAAACAAAGTTTTTCAGTGAACCTATTTGACAGATGACCTGTGGTATGTTAAAAAAGAAACAATAATAATAACGTAAACGTTATTTACGTCAATAAAAAAGGTGCTAAGAAACAACATTCCCTTTAAAAAGAAATATATATATTTCATTATGTTTATTAATTTGGAAGCCCGAGTGGCTGTGGAGCAGGACCAGCATTAAGCCAAGCATTTTTATCATTTATGTAATCTTCTAGTTTATAATATGCTTGACTACATAGTGTGCGTTTTATGCATGTTTTAAACTTTCTCTCGTTTAGTTCGAGAATAACGCGCGGTATTTTATTATAAAATTTTACACAGTACCCCATAAAAGAAGTGTGTACTTTTGATAATCTGAAACTTGGTTGATCTAGTTTGTTCCTATTTCTAGTATTAAAATTATGCCTATCACCAACTTTTTTAAAAAGATGAAGGTTTTTCCGAACATGCATAATATTTTCATATATATATTGACAAGGTACCGTCATGATATTAATTTGTTTAAACAATTCCCTTAGGGATTCGCGTCTGCCAAGATTATAGATGGCTCTGACAGCCCTCTTTTGCAGAATAAAAATGGAGTCTATATCTGCAGCCCGCCCCCAAAGCAAAATACCGTAAGACATGATGCTATGAAAGTAGCTAAAATAGACCAGCCTTGCGGTATCCACGTCCGTTAATTGTCGGATTTTTCTGACAGCGTAAGCGGCTGAACTTAACCGCCCTGCAAGAGATATTAAATGAGGACCCCACTGCAGTTTTGAGTCAAGCGTAACCCCCAGGAAAACTGTCTTGTCGACGAATTCTAGTATTTCCTTATTCAATATAACATTACATGCACTACTTCTAACGTTCGGTAAAGCAAATCGTATGCATTTAGTTTTCTTCTCATTTAAAACCAAATTATTTTTCGTAAACCAATTATGAACCTCAAGCATAGCGTTATTTACGTCGTCAAGGTGCTGTGCCCGTCTATTCACTTTAAAAATCAGTGAAGTATCATCGGCAAATAACACCATTTGAGGTTGGTTTTCCAGTAAATGAGGTAAATCATTTATATATACTAAAAATAGAAACGGACCTAATATTGAACCCTGCGGAACCCCCATCTTTACTTTTAAACCTGAAGAATTTACCCCGTTTATTTGAACTTGCTGCAGTCTATCATTCAAATACGAATTTACTAAGCTAAGCGCTAGTTGACCGAGTCCGTAATGCTCAAGTTTCAGGAGGAGTGTCTCGTGATTTACGCAATCAAATGCTTTTGAGAGGTCGCAAAAAATGCCAATGGCATCCTGTGAGTCCTCCCAAGCATTGAAGATGTGTTTAATTAAAGTGACACCGGCGTCAGTAGTGCAGCGCCCTCTGGTGAAACCATACTGTTGATCGTGTAGGATGTTGTTACAGTTAAAATGATTGAGCATTTGATTTAGCATCACTTTTTCAAACACCTTGCTGAAAACCGGCAAAACAGAAACAGGTCTGTAATTGTTAGAGTCTTTGCTATCCCCAGATTTAAATAATGGTATAACTTTGCTGTATTTCATTAACGTCGGAAAAGCTCCTTGGTCTATACACAAGTTAAATATTATAGCTAAATAGGGTGCTACTGTTTCAATAATCGATTTACAAACATTAGTAGACATGCCCCACAGATCTTCGGTAGCTTTGATCTTGAGTTGTTTAAAAGCCTTTATAACAACCACAGGGTTAATATGTTTAAATTTAAATTCTTTAGGACAGGCTAAAACATTCGCTCTTAGTAAATCTATAGCAAGTGAGGGCGAGGAATCTAAAGTTTCCGTAGTTTTAATTGGAATATTCGTAAAGAATGTTGCAAATTCTTGAGCCACGTCTATATTAGCGCTAATGAGACCACGGGAAGTCTCCAGAGTGTAATCAGTATTATGGCTTTTGTTTCTATTTGTTTCACTATTGATAATTTTCCAGACCGTTTTTATTTTGTTGTCTGCTGATTTAACCTTGTTGCTAATGTACAAGGCCTTTGCTGATTTACAAGTATTTTTAAATATTTTAGAATAAGTGGTAACATACTTATTAAAAGTTTCCGTGTTTATATAAGGCTTAAGGCCATAGAGCTCAAAAAGTCTTTCCCTACTTTTCCTGATACCTTTAGTCGCCCAGTCACTGAATAAAAATTTAGGGGAAATTGTTTTAGTTTTTTTCTTAAAAATATTATTGAACTCTGTTTGTACAACTGAAAAAAATTCTTCATACAAAATATTACCATTATTCATATTATGGCACTGAACACATAACTGGCTAATTAGAGTGTTATTAAATTTATTCAAATTACCAGATGTAATTGGTCTTGACTGTATCTGCACTTTTTGTAATGGTGTGTTGTACTCAAAAGTAACGGTTTGTCCGCTGTGATCAGAAGGAAGATAATTTACAATGGCTTTATCCAAGTACTCGCAGCAACAGAAAACATTATCAATACATGTAGCAGTATTTAAAGTTATTCTTGTTGGTTCTAGAAACACATTTGACAAGTTGAATGATTTAAAGAGGCCTACGAATCGACTGCTATTTGAATTGTTTTCTAAAATATTAATATTGAAGTCACCACAGATTATTACCGATTTATTACCAGTTCCAAGTTTTGCCAAAACATCTTCCATTATCGACTCAAATATAGAGTAATTTTGATAATTTGGGGGTCTGTAAACGCACACTATAACATGCTTATCTAGCTCAACACAGGACAACTCAATAATGTGTTCAACCGATAGTTCAACTATGTCTTCACGTGGCTTAGATTTAATACTGTTTTTAATTAAGATTAGGGAACCGCCACGCAGCATGGATTTGCGGTTGAAACAACTGCCCACACTATAATTCTTGTAATTAATTATCATTTCATAATCCTTTAACCAATGTTCAGTAAAACAAATAATGTCGAACATTGTTTTTTCTAAAAACAGTTCAATTTCTAATTGCTTTGAAGAAAAGCCTTGAATATTTTGGTGAAATAATGTTAAGGAATGTTGTTTAGCCCCCTTTTTACATTTTAGTAAATGATTGCTAGAAGGTACCTTTTTGTTGATAGGATTAACTATATTGTTACTGGTACCTTCTGTTGTCTTAATAACTAGTTTAAAATATTATTTGTTGAAACCACCCTAACATTAGTATTGTTACTAAATATCGTGGTGCTAATTGTGGATGACTTCGACATACTAACTATGTCTGAGTTTATATTAAAAGCTACTATCTGACGTCTAAAACTAATGGGCAGATACGCTGTATCCCTAGTCGATCTCAATTTTTCAACAAAACTGTTGATGTCCAGGTAATTGTGAATTCTAATTTGTGTGATTCAGACGTTGACTCCGCGTTTCTAATTTGTTGGAGAAAATGTGCTACTGTGTTGGGATTCTCGTGTGTGCCGTGGAACACTATTTATCACACGTACTACATGTACAGAAAAATATATGTATACCTAATAATTGGTTAATCTGTATTCTAGAACGACCAACGTTGTCTAGATGCTCAAGAATGATTCTCGTTTTAAAACTGACAGATTTAAATTAATTTAATCGGTTAGTTCATTTTAAAACGGGCATATTTTATGAATTTAAAATCCTTCAGTTTTTAATTGGGAATCATGGAAAATAAATACTGATCGGACAAAATTTAATGAGTCAGTCGACACGAAAAAGAAAGAAGATGAAAACCATTAGTTTTAACATTAGATTTTAGTGGATATCTAATGTTATTAAGTTTAAAAATTAATTTTGATATTTGTAATCGAGATTCATGATTCAGTTTACGTGGGCGTGTCAATGCACCATCACGCCTGTATTCCCCGAAGGGTTAGGCAGAGGTGTACCAATGTACACCCGTGTGAATGCAGTTAATTACAATAATCGAATCATCAGTCAATGTCATGATGAAACCGTAGATGAATGAATATGAAATTGTAATTTCGTGGAAGACAAGGCAGACGGGTACATCCTGCAGCCGACGAGACAAGACTAACATTTTTCATCACACCTATGTTTACGATGAAGCTCCATTGACTGAAGGATTGACTGCATTCAAACAACTCCTTTATAAACAGGGAGTTTATATGCGTGAAGACTGGGGTAAATACCCGTACAGTTTACGATACTCAAAGTGAATATTAACAAATGATGGACTTTTGCATTGTTTTGTTTGAAATTTATATGTGTGTTTTGTTTTTTATATTTTGCTTTTTTTAAGTTGTATGTCTTTAATTATTGTAATTGTTAATAGCTGTAACTGTTATAATTAAAGTGAGATAAATAAATCAAGGAGAAGACATAACATTTTTTTTTTTTAAGTTTTTTGGGCCAATCCCGCCGCACTATTCTCAACCACTGCAATTTCTGAAAGCCAGAATCAACAGTGGAGACCGCCAGACAAGCGCCGAGGCAATGAAGCTCGACGAATCCCGTAGTAACAGTACAACTGTCTTGGGTCCCGCAGCAGTAGATAAGTAAGATTTCATTTTAAGTTTATAAATTATTCCTTATATAGCTGTATTATAGAACCATTAATTTACTCACAGATGTGCCAATTCATGGGCTATGACGAAAGCGCTGGTGAGTCCCTCATCTCGGTCTATGGCTGCTGATCTGGTCTTCGAACAGACACCACCAACGGGGGCGAAGCCGGAGGGCCCGCCTAGCTGTGCTCTCGTCAGCCATACTGTCGCGTCCCATCCAGTGCTGCCTGCGAATAATCAGGTATTCAATACTTGTAATTTTTTATGAAACAGTTACACGCGATTTTGTTCGCGTTTTTTATTGAAATAAATATTTTATTAAATACAATTTCTAAAGTAAAAGTTACTCCTTGTAACATCAGAGATCTGCGAGTAAAATTGCCGTCAAAATTGGTCCAGCCGTTTCAGAGATTAGCCGGGACAAACAGACAGACACACAGTCAAAAAAAAAAAAAAAAAAAAAAATTTATGTGCCATATATGAATTACAAACAGACACTTCAATTTTATTTATTTGTTTGTATATGTATTGTATGTATAGATTTACTGTCGTGTTTAACGTAAAACTGTAATTCCTTGAAAAGTATTTGATGCTCATGTTCTTGACGTCAGGATATGAAAACTGGAGTTGGCACAAATCGAGGAAGACTGACATGTATCATATAGTTATTAATAAAATTTATTACTTACAATGCTGAATTAAATATTAATCAAGCAACTTTAGATCGAGTGTAAAAAAATGTTGACGTTGTCATTAGACAAAAAAATTATGCTAACAAAAATGTTTAAATAAAAATATACTCTCATTATTTTAATGCAACACGCATGCTTATTATCTTTATATTTATATTATATTTTTTTTATATAAACACATGATATATTTAATTTTTATTTCGATATTCATACTCTCATATTTATATTCTCTTTATTTTATTTTATATTCTATATTCAAATCAAAATCAAATTAAATAGTTTATTTATGTTACGTATATTTCGTTAATTTTATATCAAAAAGCTCAATGGTGAAATAAATCAGTGAATAAATTGTCATTACAGCATGATATCAGAACTGTGATTTAGTGCTCACACCGGAAGTTATTACACCGCACTAATAAAATAAATCTTAGAGTAAACAGTAACATGTGACACACACTGCCTACTGCTAATCCTCTGGCATGATAAGTGGCACAGTATAATATTCATGTTACGACATGTTCTGAAGTCTATAAAAATATATAAAAGTATACAGCACCTGCCGGCAACTTCATCAAATGTCTGTAGTTCCATTTATTCGCTGCTTCCAAAGACTTCCTGACGTTCCCATACTTTATTACATAATCTTTCTCCTCGTACAGATACAGTTTGTTAATCACAAGCGTCATGTTCGAGTTCAGAGAGGGATCGTTGAAGATGGCACTGACCTATAATGTATTACATAAAGATTCAATTAATTTAACCATGTAGCGACAGTGTCGTACCAAAATAAACAGCAGTGCGCATCCGTTCCGCGGCGAGCTTCCATACTCACGATGTTCATTAATGCAAGAATGTAATGCTTCACTCTCTCCTTGCCGTGGAACTTGACCATCGTGTGATCCGCCACGATGGCCATCTCGAGCCACAAACCCTGCACACCTGGAACATTAACCACGGCATTGGACATCCAGGATACACTAATTGATTTTTTCAAACTGTAAACACTATAACCACACCTGAAATTGGTCTACTCATAGCTATCGGTCCCCGAAAGTAGTCGGTATCCTGATAAACACTGTGTCGAGGTCGCACGTGCGGCTCCGGCACCGGGTCGTCCTCCTCCCCGAAGTCAAGTTCAAGGTCGGTGACCGTGTCGTCTGTAAGATTGTACGCGGCCGCCCATTCGGACAGCTGCACGTCACGTCTCCGCAGCACATGCGCCGGTCCTTCCTTGCGCGTCGGCTGCAGCACAAACTCCTCGCTGCCGACCTGCAGCAGCCCGTACAGCTGACCATCACAATCTGTCACCGTCGCAGAAGAGTGTTCCTTATCTAAAACTTTGCCTTTGTAGAACTGGCAGTCATTGTAGTAAGGTGATCGTATTTGTGTGTTTTCCTGCAGCTCCAGGTGCCAGTCCAGCAGCTGGAGGTGGCGGGTAGCGGAGTGAGCAGCATGCCTGCGCACGCGCGGTGCCAGCACGAGGGTGGTCTGCGGGCCCCGGGCGCCGGCGCCGGCCGCTGCCGCGAGGAACATGGCCGCCCACAGCCAGCGCGGCATCGTCCGCGCTCCGCCGCGAGCTCCGCCTCTCTGCCCGACGCCGCACGACGCGCTGCGCTTACGCATCTACGCACATGGCGGGCGTCTCGTCGCGCGGAAGGTAAACGACTCCGCGACTTATAGATTGCATGTGCTTCATGCCTCATGCGTCATTTGTAAACAAAGGGCGAGCGCCTGTTTTTGTTTTATTATCGCCTAGCGTGTAACGTGCGGTTATATCTGTATATGTACACGTGAGACTTCCGAATGGTTCGTTTTAGGAATATTTAACTTTCCAGGCCATGTAGTGCATACGATGGATTGTTTCCTTTCACTGCGACAGTAATTGCAAAGTTTGTAGTTAACATGATAAGAGTTGTGCGATAAATGTCAAGTGCATGAACTTTTGCTCCGCTAATTGTGCTGATAGTGCACTGCGGAGCAACTGTAATATTTTCAATTAATTATTTTTTTATTTTACGATAACTTGTGTCACTGCCACATTGGGTGTGAACTTTCGACTGACACGCACACATGCAAATACATACTATAGTTTGTTGCCAGCAAGGACACTAAACTATAAATTATAATTCAGTAAAAACATTAGATTTTATTTTTGTTTTATATTCACTCATGTTCCATTCTTAAATATAGGTTAAGGTTAGGTTTAGGTTTATTAGCGCAAATACTACTGGTAGGTATTAAAGTAAAACATTTATATTCAAATTATCATCATAACTTGTCACATTTTTACAAGCTTCGAGCTCAAAACAACATTTAAAGGCTTTCAAGGCTTTTGAACGAATTCCTAAAATGCGCGCTGCATATACTGGAGTAAATATTTCAGTCACGTGTTACGACGGTGCATGTTCCATACATAGTAGGGAATGCACACTCTGCGTGCATTGTGTTATGCTACCACCACACGTTGGCATAAAATGAACTGCTGTAATAAATCATTCTTTAGCGTAGCCATGAATGGAAATAT
Source organism: Caradrina clavipalpis (assembly GCA_932526535.1). Lineage (NCBI taxonomy): Eukaryota > Metazoa > Arthropoda > Insecta > Lepidoptera > Noctuidae > Caradrina > Caradrina clavipalpis. The sequence continues at coordinate 4,882,051 of OW052096.1, forward strand.
TACCAAAACATCGCTCTTGTATTCCCCGTCTGCTGTAAACCTATACCTAGGACACAATCAACCATATATTGTCTAAGAGTGCGTCGAGCCTATTGATAAAGTAAACGGACAGTAATGCAGACTTTGGACTGCGAAATGCTAATAATAATGTTCTCCGGACCCGTGTACCGAACTCAAGTCCTTAAGTAGGCTTAAGTTGTTGTGCTTATGTCACCGTAAAATTGTAAATACCGTTAGATTATAAACTATCTCGCGAGTTTGTAAACTGTCGAAATATTGTGAACCTCAACGTACTGCTTACAATTTAACGTATTATTATTCGGTAGATTGTAATCTATCGAAGTAAAACCGTCAAATTACAATCAACTGTCCGAAGGCGCTCCCTGATTGGTCGGCTTTGTAGTAGACCGTTCTGTGTCCATAGAGTTAGGAATGAAACATGAACATGAAGCATTCTTGAAGTGCATTAATTTTATTTGACTGATACCTATCAGTCAAATAAAATTAATGCACTTCAAGAATTGTGACATCAAGTAGGTCTGCAGGTATTCATTACTTAGTAGGTAATCAAAAATTCTGACATCACATGGTAAGAAAAAATTGTATCAAAATAAAAAAAAATAGAAACGTAACATTATTTTCTTCTGAAACACAAATTAAAATTGAAAAAATAATGAATTTTTCTCTTAGAAAAAAACGATAACAAAATGAAATCAAAATTTAAAAAGCAAATCAAAAACATATTAACGTTTTCGAAAACAACAACAACCAAATCACTAGACCTACAAACATTTCATAGGTAGATATTGCCATATTACTATAACAAATAATTATGCCAAAATAACAAGGTTAAAATCTATTTACCAACAGTTTTGGTCGTCGACTGCCTTGAGGGACTCCAACTAATTTTAGAACTAGAAGATTTATTTGTTTTAAATTCCTACGTCCATGAACGGTTATGTCGTGTTAATTAGTAGCAGATGTCATTTGTTTACGTCAAAGCTTTCATTGGTTCCCCCAATGTGTAGATTCAGCAAACATGCACATTTGTACAATACCACTGCTTGTCGTGTTTTGCCACAAATAATATCTTGATTCGCACGCAAATTATACAATGCAGTGGATATTTAAAACTATATGTACCTACATATAATTCCTACAATTTTGTTGCTGTCAAAAGCAATTATTCAGGGTCATCTATTTCAATTGAAACCGAAGTCCTTTTGAGGAGTTGTTCTTTTGTTTAAAATTCGGAAGTCAAACATTTGACGATCAATATTCATTTGTATTTTGTACTACATGGGTCTTTGTGTTGTAGGTACCATAGACGTACTGGTTTCATTATTCTGTTTGATGACGTTTATGAAATTTACTTAAGAATAGCTTACAAATAAAAAGTTGGTCGTGATTGATGATGTTGATCGTTTCTGCCATAGACCTATGGTAAAATAGTTTTAAGATTAAACAGTTTTTTCTTTATTAGTAGGTAGTTATTTAAATCTATCATCGTATCCCATTTTCTCTCTTGATTTTTCTTTAAAAAACTCGTAAATGATATAATAACGTCTGAGATTCTAATTCTTAATATCAATCAATCTTTCTTCAAATTAATCTTTCTCTCAATTTCACATTTAGTAGAATCTCTTAGAAGCATGGTGCAGATGGCTATGATGACGTCACTGGGCGTGTATACCCATAACTTCGCGACGGACCAGCACTAATAGATCTTTGTTAACATTCACCGCACCTCCAAACTTTTGTGTATGCCCGTATAATTCACTCTTTGTTATGACACGACAATACTAGGAACTAGGAACCTACCATATTTTTACACAAAATGTACATAAAAGTAATAGCTCTATTAAAATCTACTGATGGTAGAAAACCTTTTCTTGAAGTGTTTAATAAACCATTATTGTGACTTACAACTACTCCGCCTAACGCCTGAAATAATAAGAATGTTAATATTTCTGAATTATACACACTTTCAAGAGATCGTGGGTCATCAGTAATGACTAACTTGTACTTAAAATGTGATGAAAATAACTATTTTTTTTTAATATCCGAGGCATGACTTTGATTGCCTCTTTAGCCGTGTGGTGCTCAGCGCGACTGCTACGAGATCCTGAGTTCAAAAATTTGAGTTAGAAAAGTGTTGTTATTGAGATTTTCTATGAAATTCTCAGTAGCAGCTTGGAGTTAGGATTTGTGCCCGGTTAATGGCAATAGGCTCGCCCCCTATTACATTGAATCTAAAACATGCCGACGAACTGTGGGTATACATTGGCACACCTCTGCCTAACCCTTCGGGGAATATAGGCGTGATGGTATGTATGTAATTTTATCAAAATATCATAAGTTATGTATTTTATGTTAAACATAGATGTTGCAAAACCAATAACTGCATATTATATTTATCTAGTACTTATAAACTATGACGACAGTGCCAAATGTCGCATGAATAGACTTTGGATCCGGTTCACACATCGGCTGGCGACCATTAATCAAAGTGATGCGTTAGTAGTCGGTAATTTCACGGAGCAGTAAGCAGAACGGGAGTCTGTTTTCTTAGTATATACGACATGTAAATGAATCTATAGGTAGGTACAGTCCAATAAGATATTTGTTGTATAGGCATGTAGCTTGCAACTACACATAATAAGTGCTGAGTAGTCGATTATCTCATAAACTAAAAGACGCACACAATAAAAAGTAATATACCTAATTACTACATGTTTTTCAAATAGATCAAAAAAGGCATTTTTGAACGTCAAATAAAAATAATCTGGTCTAGTTGCCCATTCCAAAAGGCTGATTCATATGGTTTTCGCTTCTTATAAAATAAATGTTTTATTTACAATATATGTACCTATGTATATATGTTATGTATTCAGGACCATACAAGATTACACGTGAATACGATGTAGGTATAGTGCGTGTATTACAAAGATGAATAGTTTTGCCAGTGTAACAAATAGCTTGATCGTCTATACCTAGACTACCATTATCCGGAATCACTAGAGTTATTACAAAGCATAACAAAGTAACAATGAAGAAAAGGATATTGACGTGCTTTGTTTTCAGCAGCTTTTCTTCAGTCCACAGTATTTATTAGCTGTAACTATTAGATAATTATGAAGCGTAAAGAAGATTGACGCAGTGTTTTTAGTATAATTTAGTTTAAAGCAGGGCCAATAAACTGTAAAATCTATAATCCCGACAGAATAGTTTAACGTTTATTTAATTGTAGGTACAAGCTACAAGATATCAAATTGATACAGGAAAACGCATTACATATACAAGTGACACATAAAACCATAGTAGTAAAAAGCAGTGGTCATCATTATTATACCTACTAGTGTTTGCCCGCGACTTCGTCCGCGTGAATGTGGGTTATAGTTAAAGTTCAATCATGACTCGAAAGACATGTGGCGCCATCTATTGTCATAATAACGTTATTGTTGTGTTCCTCAGGAACTGTAGCTTTTTTTGGAATGAAAGGTAAAATTTATCCTATGCCCGTTTTTGCGCACTTGATAACGTATATGCAAAATTTCAGGATGATCGGTACAAATTCAAAAATTCAAATTCAAAGCATTTATTTCAATAACACCATTTACAGGCACTTTTGAATGTCAAGAAGTTACAGTTTAAAGTTGAAGCTAGTTGCTCGTTCCAAAGCGTAGATCTCTATGGAGAAGAACGAGCAAGAAACTCCATGGACACTCTTTTTTTTCAGTGGTTTAGGCGTAAAATGGTAATAAACAAGCTTAAGCTGGGGCCACATTTGTATCATTTCGGTGTATCGTATCTCCGTTGCGTGGCCTCGGCGCGTATCATGATCGCTAGTTTGGACGCAAGATCTAGGTATCATCCTGCGTCCAAAATCCTCGGCGCGTGTCATGATCGCTAGTTTGGACGCAGGATGATACCTAGATCTTGCGTCCAAACTAGCGATCATGATACGCGCCGAGGCCACGCAACGGAGATACGATACACCGAAATGATACAAATGTGGACCCAGCTTTAGTTTCGAATATTGTTAAGTTAGGATGACAATCAACGTCCAAGGATGTTTTATGTTATGTTTACAACTTTCAATACTTATGAAGAAAAATATTAATTTGTAATATTTGAAAATAGGTTAGGTTTTAATATAATATATTCAACCTTTAGTTTTCACCCATGAAAAGTGACCAAGGACACGACTCATGTTTTAATCTAGGAATTACTTTACATTCTTTAAGTGCAATATATATGTCGAGTATGGCCAGACAATAATCATTGCTGGCAATCTATTTCAACCACACATTGCCGGGAAAATATGGCCTATGAAGAAGCATAAAAAAATATAGTGCATGGAGTGATGATATAAAAAGTGTTGCAGAAATATTTGCTAGAGTGGCTAGACCACACAAATATTGCCAAGTATTTTAGTAACATTTTAAGTATACATTGCTGGCAATTTAGTGCAGCTAACATAGCCGGGAAAATTATGGCCTGTTTAGCCTGTCTTACCTGATGATAAGACAACACTAGAAAATTTCCCACTATATCCATATTGATCTTATTTGATAAGACGGCAAGATTTAATGTTGATTGAATATTCAGGAAGAATCACCTAACTTCGGTCCGTTCACTTTGTACACTTCAATATTTTTGGGTCTTCCCAGTATTTCACACTACGTAACTATTAATAGTTTGTATTCAGACAGCTTTGACAAATTTTTCAAGCTGCCTACTTACAGGTAGTGTTTTGTACGAATGTTAATGAGGCTATTATATTGTGTACCTATGAATTAACATGAAAAAACAGAATGTATCCTCATTCTAAATATTGTGAAATATATTACTAGATTCTTTCCACGAATTCATCCACGTGGAATTCAAGTAAACGATTAAACTTATCTTATAGTTATAACATTGGGCCATCGTGCATGTAGCTTTCTATCAGTAAAATATTTTTTGGATTCAAACCAATAGTTTCAGAGGTTACCTCTTACAAACAAACTTTACCTTTTTGTAATTGAAGAACTCTACTCTACTCTCATTCCACTTTTGTGTGGGGCTTGAGGATCAGTCTTTATCAAAGAAGTCCAGTTAACTCATCCTGCCACCTCCATGTGGTGATGCCATATAAGATAAATAGAACCTTAATTATTTCTTATACTAGTGAACTGCGCGCGACTTCGTTAGCGTGGCTTATTTTACCCGCGTTAAGTTATGTCTTTGGTTACTGCCCTGCTCCCGTAGGTTGTAGCGTGATGTTATATAGCCTATGTTAATAAGGTAGAGTAGCTTCGGAGTCTATTCAATACAAACAAACAAACCTTTCCTCTTTATAATATATAGTATAGATTAGCCTAGTGGTCCTATGCGCGACTGCTACGCTAGAGGTCCCGGGTTCGATTCCCAGGTCGAGCAAAAACTGTTACTGTGTTTTTCTATGAAATTCTCAGTAGCAGCTCGGAGTTTAGATTTGTGCCCGGTTAGTGGCAATAGGCTCGCCCCCTATTACATGGGACCTAAATATACCGGCGAACTGTGGGTGTGCATTGGTACACCTCTGCCTAACCCTTCTGGGAATACAGGCGTGATGGTATATTTATTTTTATATTTATATAGTATAGATTACGTCAACTCTAACATTCATTTTCTCCTGTCTTAAGCCTATTGTGTATTGAAATATTTATAAAGAGAATACAGATCATAATCCTACCGTGTCAAAGGTGCAGTCATGTACGCATAAGACTTGTGAATCCTATTACAATCGGGCATACAATTATAAATATACCGTTGAGGCAGTGGCTGAGGATTGCTACGAGTAGTAGATTCGATTTTCATGTGAGTGTATATGAAAGAGAAATAGCTGCGGAGCGGGGCAACATCTCGTTTTGAAAAAAACATAACCATCATCCATCATACCATCACGCCTGTATTCCTTGAAGGGTTAGGCAGAGGTGTACCAATGTACACCCACAGTTCGCCAGCATATTTAGGACCCATGTAATAGGGGCCGAGCCTATTGCCATTAACCGGGCACAAATCCAAACTTCGAGCTGCTACTGAGAATTTCATAGAAAAACCCAATAACACTTTTTGCTCGACCCGGGAATCGAACCCAGGACCTCTAGCATAGCAGTCGTGCTTTAGACTACTAGGATAACGAGTCGTTCATCGTTTAACCAGTTGTACTGTACAGATGCATTGTTTATTATTTTTATCCTAAATTAAGTCTATCTTTTCAAACGTTTCTTAAATACTTTACGCATTACTCTATGCCTAGTTAATGTAATAGTATATCCATGTATGTGTTTACCTCGTTTGTATGAATCATCGTCTTTTTCCAGAATTACCATCAAGTATCAGGTGTAATACAGACAAGGTTTTAAAAAAACAAACATGAACACTTTTGAAAGTTTTAACTTTTAGGTAGGGCTGCCGCTGTGTTGAAAGTATATTAACATTCAGATTTTTAAATCCTTATTAAAATGAGCAAGGCTTCAAAGGAAATACGAAATGGATCTAAAGTTAAGATAAAATGAACTCTTAGGTTTTGCCTTAAATTCTCAATTGCAGTGAATTGTGTTATTCTTAGGTTGTCACATATGAGTGGGGACTTGTAAAGTAACCGATTTTAAAGCAGCGTTTTTAAATTTCAGTGTCAAAAAAAACTAATTTATTTTTTGTATCTATTTCGCATTTTTTTTCTTTATAATTTGTCAATAATCTTCCGTTTTGTGAGTATTTTAAAACAAAAACAATTGCCTGAAAGCGTTTTTATAATGTTTAACACCCCCATATATCGTGCACTACACAAAAAACAGTGATTTTTGACAACAAACTGAAAGGTCGTTCATTTCTCAGCAATATTGTTTGCTTTAGTTTGATTGGCAGTTTTCATACGGCCTGTCGTGATGACCCAGTGGTTAAGGCGCCCGCCTCCCATGCACGAGGTTGTGGGTTCGCAACCGGGCACGGGCAAGTACCAATGTGACTTTTCCTAATTCATATGTACTTTCTAAGTTTATCTTGGACATCACTGACATCGGTAACCATGTCAGAGGCCCTTGAGGTGGTTAAGAAACTCTGTCACCAGGGTGTTTGGGGTCGTTAGACCTTACTGCCCACACGATAAGAAGAAGATACTTAACGGGTATAATATGAGGTGTATTTTACACCCCGTATATAAAATATCATGCTCACACCAAAATAGATTTTCTTCTATCGCTCCAAAACCTTTGTTCAACTTTTAGATTGTTAAAAGTTTCGATAAAGTTTCGCCTAACAATGTAGGTACCCATCCGTTTTCCGATAAGGTATTTGAAAGTTACGATAACAATACAAACGGAGAGGGAATCGCTTAAGTGTATTTATCTATTATAAAGAGTACCTTTTTGTAAAGAATGAAAATATCAATACAATCAGTAAAGTTTTCTTGTGGTGCGAGTATACAGGTTGCGTTTTATTTTATTTTTGTTATTTATAACTAACTTCTCTTCGCGTCAAAATTGACATATTATCCCACAGGAACGGAACATTTTTTCTGGATAAAAAGTATCCTGAGTTTTAATCCACACTACAGTTTATATCCATGACAAATTCCATCCAGATCCGTTCAGCCGTTTCAGCGTGAAAGAGTAACAAACAAACATGCATTCTTCCTCACAAACTTTCACATTTATAATAATATGTGCACAATATAGTAGGATTATAATATTTAGTAGAAATCATTAGAATTATAACAAGGGTAAACCTAATTACAATAACCCAATTTGACAACGTGGCTATAAAAAAAACACTTCAAACAAGAAAAACATGTGCTTGAAAGAAATATGGTACACAAAAATTATACACATTCATACCTACTTATTATACGTTCCTTTCCCAATACTTCAAATTCATCCTCAAACACCATCGGGCTTGGTGTCCAGGAGAGCATTGAGCGCGGTTAGAGTTCACGTCATGTCACTATGGAATATAAACTATTATTATTCTCATTTATTCATTAAATACACATATAAATAACATTTTAAATAAAAACATTTTAAAATATAAAGTAGTAGCCCACTGGCGTCAGGAACAGGGTCCAAGCCACCGGTGGTCAGGGCTCCTGAGAAAGGAATCTCCTAACGATACGCGCCGTGTCTAGGAGTACCGCTTTCTGAATCAAGCCCTTGATTAAGCCGCCTAACTAGAGCCTCCTTAGATGTATGTCGAGGCTGTTAGCAATTAAGCCATTGGCTGAAACGACAATCGGCACAATGATCGCTAAGTCTACATCCACATTATTATTTATACAAAGTGGACTCTATTGAATTACAAAAGGTTATCAGAAAATTAGATATTTGATCACAGATTTAATGAAAATAACTAAAGCTATTTGTTTTTAATCAGAACACCGACGTCGAAAGGTCTTTCAGTGAATAATAAATTCTTTACCCGGTCATTGACTTCCGAAGTTATTTTTCTTAATAAATAAAAGAACGTCAGTTTCTGTTTGTAAATACTTTATTTTTCATTCTCCATATTTCTAAATCATTAATTATCTTAAACCTGTCTATTAGTGTCAACTTTTCAGTTATGCAGAAGTATTTAAAATAACACTGAAACTATTTTTAGTTGTTCGTTTTTTGTTTTCTGAAATACTTTAAACACTGTAACTTATTCAAAAAAACGAACATAACAAACTGGCTACTCATTATTATGTACATAATTATTTTATTTATGCTATGTTTTTATAGCAATTATAATTTATGAATAGCAATTAACTTATTTATAGTCTGAGAGACTAGACAAGCACAGACACAGAGAATTTCAGACTGTAATTGTCGTTAAGGTAAGATGGCGACTCGATTTTGAATGTTTTTAATTACGGAAATTGACCCTCAAATATGATACAGGCTAGGTACGCTTGCCCGCCGGGGCTGCGGGTTATTCAAAAGAGATACCGCGCCCACGGAACGCAAAGGGCACATGAAGGAACATAGATGGGTTTTAGTCAGTAAATGTCTGACACTCCCTCCCGCCCCGCCCAGGGCGGGGCAAGTTATTTGATGATTTCCCATCCATAAAAAAAATGCTAGGTACGTTTTTGGTCACAGTGCCTTTTTATCTTTAATGAATTTAACAATAAGAGATCCGTCAGTCTAAGTCAACGGCTACTAACGCAAGCCTTCGAAAAATGAAATATTTCGCCAAATAGGCCATAGCCATTATGACCAGGCGACACTTATAGCCAACATTGGAGCTTGGTTAAGGTTCCCAATAAATTATTACGAGGGTCACTTGAGCACAATGTACTGTGGCCAGGACAAAGTTCCCAAGGTTTGACTAACTTGCGGCTGTCTTGAGACTTTAGACTCAAGTTTTATTGACTTGATGTGAGCACTTATACTAACTTTAAGGCTGTTTACTTAGTGTTCTTGTAAAATTAAGTTATAATTACCCGACTACGGCGAAGCAAAAAGGAGGGTTATGAGGTTGACCGGTATGTATGTATGTATGTATGTATGTATGTATGTATGTATGTATGTATGTATGTATGTATGTATGGATGTTCATCTGTTCCCTCATAACTTCTAAACCGTCTAACGTAAATTGACAAATGAGGTGTCATTAGAAGCGTCTTGATCGTCCGCTGGTTATAGGCTACATTATGTTGCAATAAATTGTATGTGGCGCCCTCTAGGGCTCAAGAAGATGTGAAAAAAAAATTTTTTTCTTCCAAATATGGTCGTGTTGCATATCAAACTAAAGGGCTTAATTAGCACATTTCAAATATATATATATTATATAAGTAAATTGTACATAGCACCCTTTAGAACGCATCATAAACCTAGCTAACTAACCAATATTTCGTTTGGGAGACTTAATAGATTATTATTTCATATATTGTGTATATATGTTGCAGTTCCAATAATATTACGCATATAAATGTCTAAATTTAAACCCCAAAATATTTTAAATAAAAAAGAAGTTTAAAAAACTAAAACCCGACTACAAAAAATTCACGTTCTAAAAAGTATGAAACAAGAAAACATTCTCATCTGAAAGCCGTGGTCGTATGCCACTTTACCCTAAACTTTAGTGCTAAAGATTCATGTTCTATAACTACATACATACAGTTTTACCTGAATTAGGTGGCATACGACCACGGCTTTCAGATGAGAATGTTTTCTTGTTTCATACTTTTTAGAACGTGAATTTTTTGTAGTCGGGTTTTAGTTTTTTTTGTCTCCGTAATGAGAAAAGGCGTCGTTGAGCAAGCAATTTAAACGTCGTTTAGCCATTGTCTTTGCTATGGTGAAGGAAATAAGTACTTAATGTTATAATGTGTCTACAGTGGAAAACATAATTTAATCTACTTACTAATCACCGGTTTTTGAATGAAAATGTATGTGACAAATTGTCAAGAGCGCGTAGGTAAACACGATTATGAAGAGCTTTTATTTCGTTTTTTTTCGAAAGTATGGCACTAGTGGCCAATGTGGCCATTGAAGTAATTTTGATACACATAATATAAAAATACTAGCCAACTGCCCGGGACTTCCGTTAAAATCGGTCCAGCAGTTTCGAAACCTATTCGTTACAAACAAACAAAAAATGTTACCTCTTTATAATATTATATTGATTACGTTACGCATCTCGGGACCCTATGGTCCCGGACCTTTGAAAGGCGTACGAGGAGCCGAAGCCAACTTGCAGCGGCCCCCTAACAAGGCTTTACACTGAAATGGAACACCAACCGGCAATTATCCCTGTTTGCACTTTGCAAATGCAACCAAGGACAATCCCCGGCTGGCGCAGGACTATTGCAGAATATGAAAACAAAGAATAGGGCCATGGAAACATGGCCAACATGGTCAGGAAACTAGTCCATTTAAGCCACCCAAACCCATGGCCATATTCTTCATAAAAACATTGATTGGTAGGGGCCAATCAATGTTTTTATGACACAGATAAAATGGCAGGGGGTGACTAGCACACTCGATAAATGGGCCCCCTAAAACGGCCGCTAGCACGTAGTGACGTATCGACAAGAGGGCAACACAGACTGAGGTGCTTGAGGAGTGGAGAGGTATTTCAAGGCTATCAGGACAATCCCGGAAGTACGGTCAAGATCCCTACCAGCACCTTACTGAAATATTTTCTTCCCCCGAACACGAATGCTCTTGCGATTCTCCACTCAAACCGGCCAATGAAGGCAAGAGAGAGGTGGGAGCTCTGGTCCTCGTCTGTGTTCACTCCGGCCGGCCAATAAAGGCAAGCTAGAGATGAAGAACAAGACTTCTCCCGGGAGATCAGGTCCGTGGGGTCGCTACTCCCAACAGCTCGCCACAAGCTGCCCTGCGGATATTATATTATATTATTATTAGTATATCAGCATACCTAGATAATCGATAGGAATTGACACAGAAATCCCGCGAATGTACCTACTTTTTGATATTGACAAATCAAAACGTAGGTACAACACATACCTAAACACCACTTAAACATAGAATAAATAATAGCACAGAGGTGTGAAAAGATTTAAGCAGCGTGCTACCGATCACTTAGCGACCCGAAGCTTAACACGGTAGGTACTACTACATAGGTACATATAAGTAATTTAACATCAACGTGAGAATGATTATCTGTGTTGATAACGAGTTTATGTAACCGCCTAGCTTGTCTAGTAGCAGAGCAAGTCTTGGGTTCGATAATGTAATTCTCCAGACCGATTCCGGCCACGGCGGCTAATCTTAATGCAGACTAGCCACGTACGCAAGACATATTATAGTGCACAAGTGTGTGCGCAAACACAGGTGCACTCCCTCTTCCCTAACTCTCATAGCCCGATGGGACGGCAATCCGACACGACCGGAGAGAGATCAGGCGCAGGCCCAACGTCTTTACGTGCTTAAATGGGTTCGATAAATAACACACATATACCATCTTGCCTCCATTCCCCGAAGGGTTAGGCAGAGGTGTACCAATGTACACCCCCAGTTCTCTGGCATGTTTAGATCCATGAAATAGCCATTAACTGTGCAAAAGCCCCCAGCACACTTAGAATTTCTCCTGAGTCGTGGGCGTGTTTACAAACACATACAGAAAAAGCCAGACCCGGAGCTACTATCTATCTGTAGGTCATACAAATGTTCGTTCCGTGCGGGAATCAAACCCGCGACATGCAGTAAAGCAGTCAATCGCTAAGCTACTGCGCCAACCATGCCGTCAAATTGTAATTTCATGAGGATTTACTCTGTGCTATCGGAGTTAAAACTAAGGATTTGTACCCGATTGGTGGCAATTATAAGCTCTTTCCCCTATTACATGGGGGTTTATAGTGTCGTGATGGCCCGGTGGTTAAGGCGTCCGCCTCCCATGCACGAGGTTGTTGGTGGCAGCGAATATGAATTAGGAAAAGTCACATTGGTACAAGTACCAATGTGACTTTTCATATGCACTTTCCAAGTTTATCTTGAGCATCACTGACATCGGTAACCATGTCAGAGGCCCTTGAGGCCGTTTAGAAACTCTGACACTAGGGTGTGATGGGGTCGTTAGACCTTACTGCCCACACGATAAAGAAAGAAGATGGGGGTTTTCCATTACAGGCAAAGCGTGGTTACTCTGTATACCCCTTTTGGGAAACAGGGTGTGATATTACGGATGTATGTGTGACAGCTTCTAATGATCTAAGTATATAGTCCTAGTTGACGGGCCTGTTGGTCTAGTGGTTAGCGGCCCTGACTGCTAAGCCGGAGGTCGTGGGTTCGATTCCCACCCAGGACAAACTTTGTGTGATGAGCATGATTGTTTGTTCTGTGTCTGGGTGTGATTTATGTATAATACGTATGTATTTATAAATTATATAAGTACGTATATCAGTTGTCTGGTTACCATAACAGAAGCTCTGCTTAGCTTGGGATCAGATAGCCGTGTGTGAGTTGTCCCAAGATATTCTTCTTTATTCTTTATATACAAATGTTTGTTATAGGTACGGTAAGTTTGTACCTAAAGAGTCACAAGGACTTGAAACTATGTCTTGTCAAAGGCAAAGAGCATTCTAACGATATATAATATTAATATTAGGATTACGTCAGGTTTGTATTTGTAAATGTTTACTCATGTGTGTGATTTAAGAAAATTGTTGAGGAAAGAAGTTTGAAGAGCAAGATTACGTGAAATTTCGAATACACTATTATCGCCATTATACATTTCAAACTTATTGTTGTAAGAAAACGTTAGATCTTTAGCTTCCTATATCTCTATAACTAGATGGCTCCCCAGTATTTTTTAGAAGCAAGAAATATCGCTGGTGAGATGTAAGATTGTAAGAATATGTAACTTTTGGCTTCGATAACTCAATAGCCCACCACCCTCCCCCCGCCCCCTTTATATATATAGCATAACATACGAACTCCTTACTGCTTCCAAACCTCCGTACCGGCTCATCACTTGTCACTCTTGTCAGTAGTCAGCATAAGTGACAGCCCGACAAAAGGAGCCTGGTGACTGCTGTATTTTTACCCGACTGCGACAGAAGGAGGGTTATGTTTTTCGAGGGTATGTTTGTATGTATGTATGTATGTATGTATAATTGTTTGGCACGCTCTGCAGCCTGAACGGCTTGATGGATTTTAGCTTGAGAGGTGTCGTTAGATTCGTATTTACTGTGAGAGTGACACTGGGTATATCAAAACAAAAAAAACAAAATGGCGGATTTTTGGCGCCAGATTCAAATGTTTGGATCGCTCTGCAGCCTGAACGGCTCGATGGATTTTAGCTTGAGAGGTGTCGTTAGTTTCGTATTTACTGTGAGAGTGACACTGGGTATATCAAAATAAAAAACTAAAAAAAATAAAAAATAAAAAACGGTAATTTAAAAAACTAAAAAACCCGACTGCTTTTCTGAGTATATATGAAAAATCCCTAAAACAAGATAAAGTCGTTGTACCCGATTGCAATTAAAATTGTAGCAGTCGGGACCCATTCGGGACCATCTGCTATGTAATATAGGGTGCTCTCAATTCACTAAGCCTCCATTTCTAGAATGGGTCCCGACTGCTACAATTTTAATTGCAATCGGGTACAACGACTTTATCTTGTTTTAGGGATTTTTCATATATACTCAGAAAAGCAGTCGGGTTTTTTAGTTTTTTAAATTACCGTTTTTTTTGTATCTATTTTTACCTCTGTGAAGCTTGGTAGGTTTTGATGGTTGGCATCTGTATATCCATATTTATATTATGAATATGAAAGTAACTCTGTTTGTCTGTAATGCTTTCATGATTAAACCACTGAACCGATTTTAATGAAATTAGGCACTGGGTAAATTTGAGCCCCTAGAAAGGACATAGGTTACTTTTTATTCTGCGACTTCGTCTGCGTCGGGGATAACCGACATTTACGCGAAAGAAGCCGGAAACAATAGTTAGTTTTAAACAAAAAAAAGTCGGGTTAGTTTCACCATTTATAACTCAAGAACGGCTGACTGGATTTTTATGATCTTTGATTTGTTGAATTTGTTTCCACCCCGAATAGCAGAATAACTTTAAAAACATGGGAAAAAATTAAGTAAAACAAATATATTCTTAGATAATTCAAATTCATGTGGTTCAGCCAGCATGGAATAAATGAAAATAATAATTGCCCTCTAAGAAAGCGGCCTGCCCCACCCTGACTACAACCTACAGTATACCTAATATCATTAATACTCAATAAATTGATATTAGGTTCTTCCAAGTATCTCGGATGACAGCACTATTTAGCTACATGGAGGGCGTAGAAAGCGGCTCGAAATTGGCTTTTCAGACAATAACGTATCGTTATCGAAAGGACCGCCTTCTGTAATCTCCTCGAGTACAGCCTTTTGTAAACGGGACCCGGATCGTCTTCCTAAAGGTTTCGATAGACTACTTGAAGCTTTACATTACATGCCTTGTAGACGCGAAATTATTTTGTGATTACATTTTGAGCGCGGTAAATGTTTAGCTGGTAGTACATAAATGGGCTGATTTCACTGAAAGATTTATTAACTGATATTTTTTTGTGTTTATGGTGAAAAGAATAGAAATCAGTTTAATTTTACTGTTCTTAGATGTTATTTTTGGTTGTGTGATTTAGCTAAAGTTACAGTTACTTATGTTTAGAAGCAATAGGTAGGTAAGTCCAACGTTTATAAGATCAAGTTATACGTAGATTACTCTCGTAAAAAATAATGAAAGAAACCTAAGGATAATTTTGAAATACAGTTAATGATACCCCACTTAAAATCGTCGAGTTTCATTTTTTTCTTTTCATTTTAAGGCGTCTGATTGTCGCCATGTTAAACTTCGATTAGGTATGTCATGTCTTCATGTGACATTTGCAAGATTAAGACAAATCGATTGATGAAAGAATCATCAAATTTGCCCACGTCTTTAGTCTCTAGAGCGCCACAAACGACAAAAAAAACATACATGCATAGGCTGATAAACGCAATAAAAATACATAGTTTAGGTACCTACTTACTTTTTTTTTTTAGATGGAAGAAAATCATTCCGTCTTCATCAGCCGTTTGAGAATTCTACTGTTATAAAAGAACTTAGTAGGTACTCAGTTATCTGTTCTTGTATTACATACACCATCACGCCTATATTCCCCAAAGTAGAGGTGTACTAATGCACACCCACAGTTCGCCGGTATGTTTTTAAGTACCATGTAATAGAGGGCGAGCCTACTGCCTATTGTCTTTTATTTTCGTCCAAAAATCAAGATGGCTACTAACAAGCTTCCAGTTACGTGTCGCTTAGAATTCTCACACATTATAATTATTAATAATGCACAAGTCGTGAATCGTGGATTGCTAGGGTACGCTTGAATATTTTATCACTCCGGAGATCGTAACGGTCAATTCCATTTCCCCTGTAGAATAATTAATGGCAAATAGAGCAAACTATTAAGGACTAATGTTATAAAAAGGAAAGAGTTTTTGTTTGTTTGTACCGAATAAGCTCCAAAACTCCTGGACTGATTTTAACCAGTTTTACGTGCTGTCCCACTGCTGGGCACAAGCCTCCTTCCATTTCTTGCATCCATCACGACTTTGCGCTACATCTTGCCAATTCGCAAGGAAGTCCTCCCGGCAATTTCTTTGTGGTCTCCCGAGTCTTCGTCTCGCCATTTCGGGTCACCAATCGGGGCAGATCGTTGAACATGCGGTAGAATGTCCAGCTAAATCCCATTTTAGTTGGGCAGCCGTTTGAGACCGACAGACACAGACAGTGTTTTGGAGCATTACAAAAAAGGTAAATAAATAATTAAACTAATAAATATTGTTAACTAATTCTTTATTACGTGCTTATGGTAAACTGTTTTAAATATTCGCATAAAGTTGCAGAAAGCCTTCCTTAAATACTGCTTCAGTTAATGAGTCACTACCACTAATTGTTCATTAAATTTAAAGACGTTGCACAGAATGGTTGAAGATACAACTGAGGACGGTGGCGGCTTACCAGTTTTCAACCTTATTCATAAGAGAGTAAGGATGATAAATGGTTAACTGCAATTGCCTGCTATTATACTTTAAAAGTTTCTTTAAGTAAAGACCCTTTAAAGACGACATTTAGCAATGTAAAAAAGCTGACAATTTAATGATCTATTAGGACTAAATTTAAAAGAACATTAAATTGCTCAAATTGCTGTTTTGAGCAAGACTTTAATGAGGAATTATCGTTTAAATTTATAATTTAAGATCGTTTCTGCAATTAGGTGTTTCTTTGCTTCACTTGGTGATTTGTTTATAATTAATTACAATAAAGTGCTTGCGTCAAGAACAGGCTTGCTTGATAAACAGGCACAAAAGTAATACTACTAAATTAAATATAGGTACTCATATTACATAAACAAAACAAATAACAAGCCACATGTAAAAACATACATAACAATAACTTGTAAAAGAAAAAATTAAATAAAATAAAAATGATACAATTAAAATAATAAAACGTGTATATTCTTCTCCACTTTCTACTCATGACTCATCGTAAGAAGAATATTTAAAGCGCTGTACGATGCCTTCACCAGCTGAAAAATAATAAAGTATCATAGATAAAATTCTCAAACTTTTTTCATAAAATATAAAGTTATCAAAGAAAGCAGTTTCACGTAGAACTAGAAAAATTTTAATAATGTCGATGAAGTTCGTTAAAATGAGGCATAAATTAAAGTTCAATTTATTTCTTACTAGCTTTTGCCCGCGACTTGGTCTGCGTGGATTAGTAGTTCCCGTTCCCGGGGGATTTCCGGGATAAAAACTATCCTATATCCTTCCTCGGGTCCCAGACTATATCTGTACCAAATTTCATTGAAATCGGTTCAGTGGTTTAGGCGTGAAGAAGAGACAGACAGACAGACAGACAGACAGAGTTACTTTCGCATTTATAATATTAGTAAGGAGTAAGGATTATAAACTTAACTATCCCGTGTCAATTAAGGCAAGCTTTTTATTATTTGCGCCTGCTATCAAGAAGATGGGCAAAATCATATTAAGTGGTAGTAGAGCTCTTTGTGAAGGAGCTCGTCCGGGGAAGTACTACCACCATACCTATTTCTGTCGCAAAGCAGCGTTGCTGTGTTCCGATTTGGAGGGTGTGGGTGCCGATGTAATCAGGCACATGAGACATTTCAAGTTGAGATAAGACTAGGACAAAAGCTTCCGTATCATTTCTAACCGACTTCAAAAACAAAGGAGGTTATCAATTCGTCCTGTATGTATGTAATATTTCCAGAACTGTCCAGTTTTCGTATATGGTAGTTAATTTCTAGCGAGAATTTTTAAAAAAGGAATCCAAAAGATGGCAAATCTTACATTGGTATAAGAAGACAAGGAGAGAGGGTACATGCCCCCCGCAAGGAATATAAGCGGCTTGTTGGAGCGAGCGATCACCAGTTTGATAGACGCGCGGACGCCGGGTGCCTGTGATATGCCACTCTCCCAGCCAGAGAAGTAAGCTGATCGGCCGATGTACTGACTCTGAAATAATTGTATTATATTCGTCATTATTATTTTTCAGGTAAGAACTAATACGAGATTTCCAATTACTAAGAACTTTCTAAGTTAATCTTGGACATCATCGGCGAAGGAAAATATAGTAAGGAAAAAAAAATTGTCCATCTGTCTTTGATCACCACAGTCGAGCTTCTCATACAGGGAAAGCTCATGCAGGGGGGGGGCTTTCCCTGTATGAGAAGCTTTAAATACCTACATTGTATACCGACTTATTATTGGCTGGTATTTTTTGTTATGTTTCGTATTTCTCGATCTGCACAAAATGATCATACTTACCCATCAAAACAGATTAAAATCCTCTATTACTCTTTAACCAATCATTTGAGTAAGGCACTTTTAGAAAAGTCGCATTCTCCCAAAAATGTTCTGTTTTACACAAGTACATACTTTAGGTTTGGAGAAACTTTGTTCTCAATAAAACATACACAAATGTCACTTACTTGAGAACAATAAATTAATGTTAACAATATAAAAAAGTTCGACTTCACCTCTACGCATCTTCTCCCTCTCTCTTACCCTCTCTCTCTCTCTTTCTCTTTTTCTTCTTCTTCTCTCTTTACATGGAACGACCTTCAAATATACGTAACCTAGCAACCATCATCGTAAGACACGTTGTTTCTGTAACACTTACCGTACCTCTTGGGTATGACTTTTAGCAACTTTGAAGGACAGACATTACACGACCGAAACCCCTTACATTTTGTTGCATTATTTAAATACGAACTCGGATTTTAAGCTAAAGTCTTCGTCTCTGCACTTTATATTCTGTAACCATGTTAATTAAGCTTAGTTTTGCCAAGTCGAGCCAGCCTCCCAATAATTCAATTTATTCGCTAATTTTCAACAAAAAGATGTCAGTGTGCCTTCATCCAAAACTTGTACTTCGAATACATTAAAAATTTATTAGCTTTAATTATCTAATATTATTCCAATTTGTACTTCGAAAAATAGAAAATAAACGTTGCACTAATTTTCTATTCAACTCAAAAACACAAATTACATACATACATACATATAAATACACAAATGATTACCTGCAAAGTGATTTCTTCGCACCATCGACAGATGAGGTACAAAGTGAACATGTTATAGCTCAGATATAGTAGTGACATGGCGAACTTCCCCAAGTTTTCTGCAATAGTCTGAAAAGTAAATATATTTTTGGCAAGTGATAATAACTTTGCGAAACATAGTTGTTAGTATCTTTTTAGGGTGATGTGGAAGTATTTTTTCTTCTATAATGTACTGAATTCACGCCATTTTCTTTCCCGTATTATTTAGTTCACTCTATTCCAACTTCTAAAAGCTAGAATCAATACTGGCGACAACTAGAAAAGGGTCCCTTTTCTAGTGGTCGCCAGTATCTCAATAAATTATAAAACCGGGTTGCACTCCGGGAGTGCCGGCAGAAGTGAAAACTTGAATATTAATGTTGTGCATTTTTGATATTTTGGAATGGTTAGGGAATAATTTTGCACAAATTGCCTGACGGACACGTGACCTGATCGAAAATCTTATGAATTTTTGATCAGGTCACGTGTCCTGACGCGAGTTTATCATTTTTTACCCATTCCAAAACAAGTGCACAACGCCGCAAGCTTACGAATTTTCGATCAGGGTCACGTGTCCTGACGCGAGTTTAACATTTTTTACCCATACAAAAAAAAGAGCACAAAGCGGCTAAAGAAGTTTTCACTTCAAAAAAAATATTTTACTGTCTTTGAACCTACAATAATTCAGAAAACAACAGCGGAGGAATGAGAAAAAAATACATAATTTTCACTTTTACATAAAATATGCCAGTTAAACTTCCGTCGATTTATCGACGGAAGTTTAACTGACACTATCCCTCAGCCCCTCATATATTATGTAGCTACTCACTGCCACGAACAAAGGCCTGACCCCTTTACCTACCAATTTGGGGACCAATATACATTGTTACTACCCCACCACCACACAGTCCCCATACTCACACACATACTCGATAAACCCTTTCCAATAATTGTCTTTTTCAGTAGTTCCTTTTAAGCCGCATGAATCTATTTTATTTATTTGAGGAAAGCAGAACAGTATACGGAAAATACATTGCATATGTACAAACAGAATATTACAGTTCAGGTCGAGACTGTATATACACAGCGTGACCATTCCCTTCATTTTATGTCCGGTTCCTATATGCAAAACGGATAGTTTATCTTACCATTCGTAATTCCTTTGAATGCCTTATTGGTTGTTTGTGAAAATTCTTGTGACAATTTTGCATGTAAAAAATGATTAACAATAATTATGGCAACAATGATAAACAGCGTAAATACGAAAGCAATTGTTTGTTACCATGGTTAACGATTACCGGTAGGTAAGTTTTAGACTCTTCGGCAAAATTTATTGTCGGTTTTGAATTGAATATTATGGAGATTTAACTTACTGCTGAAGCTTGATAACCGACTAAACAGATGAGTAAGCCACTGCAAGCTAACTGCCCCAGCATTGGAGCACTCAGTATTGTCTTCAACTCCATTGTTTGGCTAAAAAGAGGTAAATATGTTATTGTCAAAGGTCCGCTTGCACCAGGCATAATTATTTTATTACTTCTGAGTTAGTCGCTAACACGAGCCCATTGTATGACATATTTAATTTGTAATTTAACTTCATGTTAGTAATTTACTCTGAGTAAAGTTTTTAGTGCAAGTGAGCCTTAGTTATTGATCTACGGACGGATTATGTACACATCGTTTACCATAAGATATCCCCTGGCGTGATGTTGGACTAATTTCCTTGTATGTGCAAGACAGATTGACAAGGCAATAGTGCCAACATCATAGCAGGAGACATGTATTTTATTTTTTACCGATGGGAAATCATCAAGTGACTTCCCCCGCCCCTTAGTGTCAGACTTTTACTGACTGAAACCCATCCATGTTCCATACTTGTGCCCTTTGCGTTCCGGGGGCGCGGTATCTCTTTCAAACAACCCGCTGCCCCGGCAGGAGACATCGGTGAACGGTGAATAATTGTATATTACTTGCATCAATAGAATGTTTTTAATTTAGATTAGACTTTTGGTTGTAAACCTGGTTGAAGCCTCTTTTATCTAAGTAATTAACGGCTATAAGTCTGAATCGGGCAAAGCCGTCAGAATATAAGATATTACAGTGAAATCCCAACAAAGCCCTCAGGGAATATTGCATAAAAGGTCTGTTGTCTGTCCCTTTTACTTAATTGTCCAACCCCCATCTCATAAAACAATATTATTTTAATATTACTTTGCCTTGCGCACTGTTGGATTTTCAACGCTCGGCTCAGGGTCGAGAGTTAAAAATTCAACAAATGAAATCACAAAGTAATATTTTAATAGTACTGTTTTAAGAAATGGTGGAAAGCTGATATAGCTTTTTTTCTTTAGTAATTGAGTGTGTCAACTTACTCTAAAATTGCCTGATGTTGTGTCACCAGATCGCCCAATCTTTTCAAGTATTTATCCACAAACATATTGTTTTTAACTAATTCATGTTTGTCTATGTCAGGAAAAAAAGCTGAAAAAAACATTTTATGAATAACGATGGTGTTTTTTTTAATTCGGCTATTTTTCTTTTTCGGTTTTTTTAGTAGGCAATTGAATCGTTACGAGAATATAATGAAAACGATTAATCTACATATTATTCTTTATAAGAGGTCTTTTAAATTTGATATTCTCTTCAAGTAAATATTAACACAGTAAATATCTAACTATGTCACCAGTATCAAGAATTTCGTGTGTAAATTTGGAATACTAAAACGGAGTAAATTCCTGGTTTCGTTAGTCCTTGACGAATTTATTCCAGCTTTTCAATAGTCCGCTTTTGACGTCACAGCCTTTTAATTTGCCTTTGAAACGTTGCACCGAATATCTGGCGCTCTATGAATGGCTACAGAGCGGCGATAGCACTCATTAAAATGATGCGCCTCAATAGGATTTATACTTGGGAATCCGTGTTGTTAACTCGTGACGCATCAGTATCTATCTGCACGTGTATAATCAGGCAATTCGGGTCAATTCATGTCAACTGCGATCCTTAATTTCTGGCTATCATCGTGGTTTGTGATAGGCTCATCATTGGGGTCAAATGGAACAAATCCCTTACGTTCGTTATATATTTTTTCCTACTTATCGTAATATTGGTGGCCGTAAACTTTGCCCTTCACTTAGAATTTCGCTTGTAAACAGCCAGATCCGGAACAACTATCTGTAAGCCATACAATTATTTGTTCCGTGTGGGAATCGAATTCAAGAAACACAGCACAGCAGCCAATCGCTCCGTGCCACTATGTTTGACACTTAGGATTTAAATAAATAACATACACATACATACATAAACTCACGCCTTTTTCCCATGGGGGTAGGCAGAAACCACGGACCGCCACCTGCTACGATCCTTACACACTCCTTTCGCCTCGTCCACATTCATACATCTGGTCATAGGTACAAGCACGCCGGTTACGAGTACTGCGCACCTGACCTTTCTGAAGAACCTCACCGATAAGGTCAAGGTAGGTCTTTCTAGGGCGTCCCCTCCCGGCATTGCCGCTCACATCTGCCATGTAAATCCCTTTTGTTAGTCGCCTTTCACTCATCCTCTCAACATGACCGAACCATCTAAGCATACTCTTTTCAACCTTTGTCACTGTCTGTTTTTTTAAATAAATAAATAAATATAAATATCTTGGGACAACTCACACACGGCTATCTGATCCCAAGCTAAGCAGAGCTTGTGTTATGGTAACCAGACAACTGATATACATACTTATATAATTTATAAATACATACATATTATAGATAAATCACACCCAGACACAGAACAAACAATCATGCTCATCACACAAAGTTTGTCCTGGGTGGGAATTGAACCCACGACCTCCGGCTTAGCAGTCAAGGTCGCTAACCACTAGACCAACAGGCCCGTCAATTTAGTAACATATAGTACCTAAGTCCCTATATTTATTACCTTGAAACTCCACAGCACATTCTTTAAAGATATTCTCGAAGCAATCCGCAAGTACATTGAACTGGCAGATGAGCGGTATCAGGTAGGCTTGCATGATCACCTCCGACATGATGACCATGAGGGAAGTGTAATGAAACATGACGCCCACCCCCAAGTAGGTCAGCGAGTAGCGGAGAGGCCGGCCGGCGAAGTCAAACGGGATCTTAACATCCACCATCAAGTTGGATTCCACTTCATCTACCAATGGGAATGTGTGCCTGTAATGTTTTTAAAACACATAATTCTACTGCTACGCTAGAGGTCCTGGGTTCGATTCCCAGGTCGAGCAAAAAGGGTTATTGGGTTTTTCTATGAAATTCTCAGTAGCAGCTCGGAGTCTGGATTTGTGCCCGGTTAATGGCAATAGGCTCGCCCCCTATTACATGGGACCTATTAAATATACCGGCGAACTGTGGGTGTACATTTGGTACACCTCTGCCTAACCCTTCGGGGAATACAGGCGTGATGGTATATTTTATTTTTATAATTCTAGTGTCCTATGTGAAGGCGCATGTTCATCGGTCGGATTTCTGTTTTTTACACTAACCGATGAATTTCATTGGTTGCTAGGCCGCGTCCAAGGAATGTAGTATATCGACAGAAATACATTTTTTTTTAGTTATTACTACATTTGAGTAAGAGTCCGTGTGAATCAAAGATTTCGAAACATTATTTTTGTCATGAAATTCTCAAACGCTACCTTAGTTTGATTTAGCACAGCACCACTGAATAGCTGTTCACTTTTGGCATATTTTGGAAACATATTTTTTTTTTCCAAAACTTACTGCCACTACCACCTGAAGCCAATACAAGTCTAGGTGGACTGCTTGATTAATAAAAAGGTAATAAAGATTCACCAAAAAAAAAGTAGGTACTTTACAAACATTTTAAAATAACAAAGCCCAAAGCACGGGCTTAAAACTCACATCCAGTAGACAAAAGCAATATAAACCAGACGAATACTTCCATGTTGATGAAAGATGTTCCTGAAGTTTTAGATTAAAAGTATTCCATCTCATAAAGTTGGAATACCTTAAGTTGCTCTCGTCCAACTTAGTTTGAGTTGGGCTAAGTGCAACGTAAATGCATTTTGAATGAGTTAACTTAAGATTAAATAAATTTTGAACAAGTCGGGGTTGGGGTATATAACCGGGGGTTAAACCGCGGTTGCTCGCCAGGGTAAATAACGTAAGATAACTTTTTTAAATTGGACCAGTAGTTCCTGAAGATAGCGCGTTTATAAAAAACAATCTCTTCAGCTTTATAATATTAGTAACTTTAGATTAGTCATACAAGACATCATCATATATTAGGCATATTTTGCTTAAAAGGAGGCTTCAATCTCTTTGTTTGTACAAACATGGTTACCAAATAAAGCTTATATTATTATTTTTATCTTTTAATTTCATTTTTTATTCCGAAATCTAAAGAGCCATGACGGTTATTAAACCAGTGAAAAAGCCAAAATTAGCAAGGTATTATATTCGCTTTAGTACATGTGTAGGTACCACCCAGGAAAGTCAAGGCCTGCACGACGATATTTCCTCAGCATCGTATAATAAAGCCTGTAATAATAAAAAAATAAAAAGCGTATAAAATCAATCATCGTACCAAAAAAACAGCGTTAAATGTGCTATACACAGTAAACATATTAGATATCTCTTGTGAGTATTGGCCCAATGGTTCACAATATCCTTCCGCCGCTGAGTAGATATATCAAAGCTTTGGGATTCCAAAGCCTTTGCCAATTTCTTGAAGACTTTCTTATTGCTCACCTGGAAAAGGAATTGCGAAGTAGATTTGCATTAAGGCGATTCGCACACTGCCCCGCGCCACGCTCCGTGATTCGCGGCGACGACGGAGCTTTGGTGATAAGGAAAACTGCGCGTGAACGCGTTTTCAGTGTGTTGGAGTACGCGTGTTTTCTATACAAACACAGATACTTGCGAACAACGGCAACGTAAGAATACGCACTCACGCGCCACGCTCCATGATACGGGGCAGAGTGCCAATCGCCTAAGAGATATCAAAATTTGCTTGAAATTGAACGTTCAAAACATATTCTTAAATTCAACAAATACAGCATACATGTTTTTGACAGCAAATTCTACATTGACCAGCTCTTCTAAAGATTAAAGTACTCTAAAACCCATTCTTATGACACGAGGTAATCGGATTTGTGGCTGAACACCACGCTTTCATTCCGCACCGATTACATTGCTGCACCGAGCTAAATTTCCGGATTTATATCCTGATATAAACCCTGCCATCTATAAGTCTTTGAAAATCTTTTCGGCTGCTAGCAGATTTTGTTAAGCTACCATCCTACTTGTATGTAGGTACATGAAGTTTTAAACTGCCATCGTTATCGTTCACAGTATTTTTAGTCCCACTTCAGGGCACAAATACTTTTCTAGCACAACGTGCGCACGCAATACACGAACGTGGCAACGTGTACGCATGTAATGCTCGCATTTGCAAGGCCTCTGGTAATGCAGATGTCTATAGCTAGCGGTGACCACTTAACATCAGGTGGGCCGCGGGCTTGTTTGCCATCCAATGACATAAAAAAGATATCCCTATACTATGTCAAGATATGTAAGTAATTCGGAGCATCTTGTACAAACATAATAAATAAGCCCACACACCCACTCCTTTGGAGGTAACAAGTTTCGACAAGTCACAAATCATATGCCAGTGCATATGACTTGTGACTTGTCGAAACTTGTCATTTACAAGTATTTATTTACCACTAAAAAAGGTATTTTGTATGTTTACATTATTTATAGCAAGATATAAAAGAGGACCTAGTTCTGGCTTATCTAATACATATTCAAATATAATTTACCATAATCATAAGTTTCCAAATAGTAATAAAGTGTATGAAGATAACATTGGCACTGGATATGATATCATCCAAGACCAGATCGTTGCCGAACACGTGCCATATCTCGAGGCAGACTTGCATGGTGCACATAATCATTATGAAACTTTTGTACATTATGTATTGAGGATAGTCATCAGATGTGGAGAGACCTGGTGGAAAAAATGGGAATTTAGCATTAAACTCGCGCCATTAAAGAATTTAAATAAAAATGGCGTCAAAATTAAGGAGCTTATCATGCTATTTCATTTGCACAGTATAGTATGCAAGTGTGAGGAGGATACCTATACAGCAATGCTACACGATCGGGAAATTTCAGTAGCAGGACAAGCGGTTTTAAGTAATATCCAAGATACCGGGATTTCACACCACGTACTTCCTGACGAAAGGGTACATCATCATCATCATCATCAGCCTATCGCATTCCACTACTGGACATAGGCCTCTCATAAGGCTCTCATAAGGGGTTTGCTAATTAGATATTCTTAATGAAATAACCTAATAAAACCTTGCCCATTCTGTGCATCTAACCCAGGACCCCACAAGACCAACGAGGCAGTCACAATTTACTTTACCTGTCATAAAGACGAGGCGATAAACGGATTCAAAGAAGGCTCTTTCCAACGGCCCAGCGTGCTCAATAGCTTGACTTTGGGACAATTTCTTCCAGATGTACTTTAAGAACCTCATTGTGTCTCCGTAGCAGTGTGCTATGTGGCGAAGGGATCCCTTCAGCCGATATTATATGTGTCTTATTGTTTCATGCCTTTTAATTAAGTTGTCAAGCCCGTGTTTGTTTCCACTTCAACGAGTGCGCACGGGAATTTAGAAGGCCTTTCAAAATGTAGTTGTGCTTCAGCAACAAAAATATAGGTAAAATAGAGGTTTGTTTGACAGTTTGAAACTGAGATTAAAATGCAATTGCACTTACGGGAAGCCCCATTTCATCTTTTTTTTGGTCCTATTTCCACGTAAAATCGCGCCTGCTTTGCTTGGGGGGTAAGGCAGAAGTGTATTAGCTGTGGCACCTATACACACATTTCGCCAAATAAGTTTAGGCCCCGTAGAGTCTTTTGCCATCAACCATGCACAAATCTCCAGGTTGCTTCTGAATAATTCCTGATTAAAATACCCAATAACACTTTTACTCGTCCTGAGAGTCAACCTAGAACTTCATGCAAACAAATCAGTTAAAGCAGTACATTTAAGAACTTAATTAAATAAACTTATCTTATTATTAGCAGATATTCAATTTGAACATTTAAAATTAATAATTTTTGATAAAAACAATATTTTATGTTATAATTTTCATTCATAAAATTAAATATGTTTTCCAATGATAACGGTATAAATATCGGTTGTTGTTTTCGAAATTATCATTTCGAATTTAGTTAATTCGCATCCAAAACTATATCTGTTTCTGTCTATTAATAAATGCAAAATCTTACTAAATGGAACGACATAAAATCACGGAAAAAAATGAAACAATAAAAGCCACGTAAATCGGATAACTCCATATTCGAAGTACGTGACTTTTCCTTAACCCAACTTACGGTAGTAACGTTTATACGTACTTTCACAAATAAAAAGAAAATTTATAATATCTAGCTTCCACCCGAGACTTCCTCCACGTTAAATAAGATATACATATTATTCTACGGGAATCTTATTGTTTCCGGGATAAAAAGAATCTTATGTGCTATTCCAAACTATAATCTATCTCAGTTCCAAATTTCAGCCAGATGCGTTCAGCCGTTCTGGCATAATTTCGTTGCGGGATCCAAGACAGTTGAATCGTTTCTCCGGGACTCGTCGAGCTTCATTGTCTCGGCGCTTTTCTTGTGGTCGCTACCGTTGATTCTGGCTTACAGGAGTTGCAATGGTTGGGGAACAGTTTGGCTTGTCCCATTAAAAAAAGCAGATTGAGTAACAAACATTCATCTATTTATCCTCACAAACTTTCGCATTTATAATATAAGTAGGATTTGAACCGCAATGGTCAATGGGCATAGGTTCCGTGCATTTGACAAATTGACAGTGGGCGGTCCCTTTGCAAAAGTATTTAATTACTCTTTATTCTTCGTTCGTTCCATTTTGTCTAATTATAAGATATCATTGATATGTCTTTTGTTTGAGACAGTTTATAGATGTCTTGCTAATTACAGTTCCAGCTAACTTTATAATGAGTTAAAATGGTTCAAAGAAAATATATACCTAGTAGATCATATACCATCACGCCTGTATTCCCTGAAGGGTTAGGCAGAGGTGTACCAATGTACACCCACAGTTCGCCGGTATATTTAGGTCCCATGTAATAGGGGGCGAGCCTATTGCCATTAACCGGGCACAAATCCAAACTCCGAGCTGCTACTGAGAGTTTCATAGAAAAACCCAATAACACTTTTTGCTTGACCTGGTAATCGAACCCAGGACCTCTAACGTAGCAGTCGAGCTTAGGAGCACTAGGCTAGGCCACTAGGATACCTAGTAGACATAGGTATATTTTCCAGATTACTCTATTAAAGATATTTTTTTTTGGATTTTGCAATTAATTTCGTATCGTATAGGTAGGTTACTAGAGTACTTAGTAAACTAGCAGATTGAAAAAATATTTTAGTTTTAAGTGAAATATTTTGTTTTTATTTTCCTACTTATATTAAATTGCGTGGTTGTCCGTCGAATCTCCGGAACAGAAAGCTAAAATGTTTAATATTCAATAATATTGTACTATTTTATTGTGTTCTTTTGTGCATTAAACGTGTAAAAACTCATAAAAGCTTCTAGCGTCGGAATCGAAGCAGCACTGTCAATGCACTGTAGGAGGTCTTCACCAACTGAAAAGAGTAACAGTTTGTAAGCTAACATATGGTGGAAAATGTTCTTCTGTAAACCGAATCCTTGAGAAAGGACTTGGAGGCAGAATTGCATGTTTTAGTTAAGGCTTATTATTTTCACTATTTTTAAGAAGAAAATGTATTTCAAACAATTAAATCTTATATAGAAGGAATTATCCGTGTGAATACAAACTGTAGAAGTTGTATGTATTGTAAATATTCGTTGTTGTTGTGTATGTGTTTCGTGTGGTTTAGCTTAGGGACACAAATAATGTTGAAACTTTTATCACCAATTTATGTCTGCCCAATAAAACACAAACAAATTAAACAGTAGCCACTTGTTTGGTAAACATAATTAATTTAGATATTAAGGTTGGAACCCACAAAACAGTTAGCCGCGGGCAAGGCGGGTACAACCACAATAAGTCGAGTTGTGCGAGCCGCCCGTTCGTGTGCCCGCGGCCAAATATCTACGTAAAAGAGAAATTATTTGTTTTAAAAACAAGCTGTATTTTTTGTGCTCCCGTAGTGTTTATCTTCGGTGATTTTCGTCATTTTCCGAAGTTTGTATATGGTACATCCGACGGGAGCAATGTTGATCAAGTAAATAAAGGTTTTGATGGATAAATCACAGTATCGACGAAATTCTCTGAAATAGGGGTGTCGTACACTCGCGTTCTGAAGAAATATTTAACTTAGAAACAACAGCATTTATTTCAAATTAACTTTTTGAAAGCTACATTCCCTACCAGCTTCCAACAGAGTAAATGATCAAACTTTAAAATTGCTTGGAGTTTTCTTGTTCAATTCAACTTACAGTCGTGTAGGACGTTAGCGAGAGGTTGTACATGCCTCCTGCAGTGAGGACCAGGGGCTTGTTAGCCCTGGCGATCACAAACATGATGGTAGACCGAACCCCAGGCAATTTGGAGACTCCACACTCCCATCCTGAGCAATATATGGCTTCTCCTACATTTGCACTCTGAAAATAAAGGCACAAAAAAGTGTGTAAAGTAATTGGTCTTTATTAGTCTCCATCTTGTAAATGTACTACAAGGGAAGTAGCGAGTCAGCCCCAACACAAGTATTGTTAATAACTTAACGGGGCTGCCTCATGCTATATGTATTGTAAGGATTTTGGAACAATAAACAATTTTTTTTTTTTTTTAATTGGGGTTTTCTATGAAATTCTCAGTAGTAGCTCGGAGTTAGGATTTGTCCCCGGCTAATGGCAATAGGCTCGCCCCCTATTACATAGGACCTAAACATACTGGCGAACTGTGGGTGTTCACTGGTACGACTCTACCTAACCCCTTGGGGAATACAGGCGTGATGGTAAGTATGTAATATTTATGTAAAAATGTATGTAGCGACAACGTGAAGAGACCTTTAAATTTTCGCATGAAAGGAGTCCTCTTTGGGGTAATCCGTTTATAAATCAAGGTGACATTTATAAGGTTACCTGATTCGTAATCTCCTCACACCAGCGGCAAATGATGTAGAAACCAAAAAGGTTGTAGCCCAGAAACAGGAAACTCATTAAACTTTTGCCGATGCTCTCGTCTATGGTCTGCAAATTAGTTATGACTTAGTTAAATACTTGTGATAAGTACCAAGTTTGGAGTCAAGTTTAGTTATGAGAATAGACACAATTTGAGCCCTCGAGCCCAAGGGCAACAACTTTTAATACTCGTGAGTAAGGTATTGAAGATCTTTAGAAGTTAGGTGATAAGACTACTTCATTATTTGATATTATAACTTTAGAATGAGTCATCAGTTATTTTCTTGGCGTAATTCAATCTTTTAATTAGCTTTTATTATGCAGTACTTATAATAATCCCTTCTACACTGAATTCGCTTAGTAATATATTTTTAAATACCACTATGGTGACAAACAAGCATACGGCCCGCCTGATGATGAGCGGTTCCCGTAGCCTTTGGACGCCTGCAATATCAGGGGCATCACACGCCCGTTGCTGACCTTTAAAGAACCTATTCACTTCCATCTGGAAGAACCCCACATTGTACTTCTTAGGGAAACTAATAATGATTCTTCTCCACAAACCTGACGTCGAGTCTTTGTCAAAGTCAAGTCAAAGTCAAAGCATGTACTTCTATTAGACCTTTACAGGCAGTTTTGAATTGTCAAGAAGTTAAGAACGTAGGTCTCTATGAAGAAGAACGAGCAAGAAACTCTACGGACACACTTTTCCTCAATTAAGATTGTTACAACATTTTAGTTATAGTACTTATAGTATTCCTGTTGCTTCTAATGTGTTTGTTTTTAAAAATGCCTAAACATCGACACACCTATCACATTGAACTACAAACCTATTGTTAAGAAAGTGTGTGTACTTACGGTGGTGGCCTGATAGCCGATGAAACATATTTCTATGCCGCTAGCTGCTAGCTGCCCTAACATGGGCCCGCTCAGCGTCTCACGCATGTTCATCGTGTGGCTACGCAATAACAATGGTAATTGGATCATTAACATATAGGTTCAGTCACACAAAACAACAACAAAACAGGCAAAAATATTCATATTTTTATTGCACTGGAATCTATACTTACTAATTTAAAAAAGAGGTATAGTTTATGAGGTGGTAGGGGGTAATCTCTGGATCTACCTGAACCGATTTAGAAAGCCACGTTATTTCTGAGTGTCATAGGCTATATAACATCCTCCTGAAGGCCTCATAGGGTAACACAGATGTATTCTTCTGCCAGACATATATTTTTTTAAATTTCATTGGATGGCAAGCAAGCCTAGGCCCACCTGGCCACCGCTGCTTATAGTCATCAGCAAAACCCGAATGCAAATATGCCTTGCCATCGCAGACACAAAATTGGAATGTCTCATGTGCCTGTAGGTAATTACACCGGAACACAGCAACACTGGTTTCCAGCAGAAATAGGTATGGTGGTAGTCCTTCCCCGGACGCGCTCCTTCACAAAGAATTCTACTACTACTACTAAACACATTTCTGTCAACAGTCGTCTCAATATGAACTCCCCTCGTAGCTTGTAGAGACCAACTAACCTATATTTGAGTCCCCTTTGCATGTTACCTATAGAAGATTCGGTTGAGGAGCGCGAATTTTATCTTTCAATAACTTTTTGTATTGATATTATTATCAGAGATAGTTTTGACATTTTTCATCAAATAACCTACATCCGTATTAATATTATAAATGCGAAAGTAACTCTGTCTGTCTGTCTGTCTCTTCTTCACGCCTAAACCACTGAACCGATTTCAATGAAATTTGGTACAGATATAGTCTGGGACCCGAGAAAGGACATAGGATAGTTTTCATCCCGGAAATCCCTCGGGAACGGGAACTAATTATCCACGCGGACGAAGTCGCGAGCAAAAGCTAGTATTTTATATAATTTATATTCTCTTTTGTTGTTTAACATAAGCTTTATTTCAAGTAACTTATCATTTTAATAATAGAACCTCAACTTTGAGGTTTATTTTCATACGTTGACCAAAGTGCTGAACTAGTATTATTAAGCCCCGCGGCAAAATAACATGCTCATAATAAAATATTAATCCAAGCGCAGAATTATGAGCCCGGATTATCATGAACGGTAGTAGAAAAACTGTGCTTAAAACAATAAAAACACGAAAAAATATCCTATTGTAGAAACAGTAGAACAATGTCAGCTTAGTTTAGAAATATTATACTCATTTTTCTAGTCTGTGGTCACGTACTGAGAAGAAATAAATGTTTATGAAACGTGATCAGCTTATCATGAATTTAGAACAACGATACCTTTCCTTGTTGGCCTAGTGGTCCTAAGCGCGACTGCTACGATAGAGGTCTTGGGTTCGATTCCTAGGTCGAGCAAAAAGTGTTCTATGAAATTCTTGAAGCAGCTCAAAGTATGAATTTGTGCCCGGTTAATGGTAATCAGCTCGCCCCCTATTACATGGGATCTAAGAACATATTATACCGGCGGACTGTGGGTGTACATTGGTATACCTCTGCCTAACCCTTCGGGGAATACAAGCGTGATGGTATGATATCTGGAATTCAAAGAGTACCTAAGTATCGTTTCGGCTTCGTCTCAAATTTCCAATTTCACACCGTAACGACGCGATTTGCGCTCACGAAAATTGAAAATCCATACGACAATTTTTTTGAGTTTGATTAGAGTCGATAAGGCAATCAATTGGATATTTTATTTATTTTGTTTTTTGTTTCGTAAGATCAGTAAAACCTCAAGGTTTTTGGGCAGAAAACTTAATTAAATTGTAGATATACTCGTATTTAACTAAAAAACACCGTAGGTAGGGACTTTTCTGTTTACCTACATAATTATTCTCAAAATTTTAAATATGATCGGTTTTCACAATTCATCTGCATCATCATCATCGCATCAACGATACGACGCCCACTGCTGGATATAAAACTAGAGATAGTCACAATGATCACGATTATTTTTGCTTTTTAGAGGAAAGTAATTTACTTGTATTATACAACATTAAAATTAGTATATGCGAAACCTGAACACAGTTTGTTTAGAATAAGTAACTGAATCGATTCCAATAATTTTTAAACTTTCTGATTTTTCATGGTACAATTTTGAAGTTTTGTATATAGATTTTTTACATAAAAATACTAGACAGGTGTTTCGGGTTTCGCATATACTAATTATAATGTTGCATACTTACACATAGTAAGTTGAAATAGGTACATTGACAGATGCATCGACTCACAACACAGTGGGTACATTTTTGCTTCAATTTCAATCAATATTCAGTGAAGCTGCAACGGCACGCGCTCTTTGCAAAGCGTTCGTGTATTTCCGTGTATCGCCCGTGTTCCGTTCACACAAAGGCTGGCTTTCACCGTTCGCATACCTTGTCAGCATACTTTGATAAAGCGTCGGACTCACGTGATACGGGAATGTATAGTGAATATTCAGCAGCGTACAGTGACGGCGATTTTAGGGTACAGTAACGTTAACGTGCCCGGTTAATGGCAATAGGCTCGCTCCCTATTACATGGGACCTAAAATATACCGGCGAACTGTGGGTGTACATTGGTACACCTCTGCCTAACCCTTCGGGGAATACAGGCGTGATGGTATATTATTATTATTTAACGTAAAAATAAACCAGGAACTCTTATAGAATTATTTTGTTGTCCGTCTGTCTGTCTACCGATGCCCTTTTTCTCAGGAGTGCGTTAAAATTACAAGATAAAATTCATATTAAATACTTAATTCTACGTCTTATATAGCTGTAATTAAATTAAGCTAAGTCAATGTAAAATATGCAGCCATTTTTATCGCAGATTTTGGCACTCCCAATAAAAATTTAACCTACTATCCGTTGGCCTCATAGCACAAACAAAGGAAAAATGCAAAAATCACTAATTTGAAGTTAAAAAATACATAAAAGTTTTGCGATTACAACCTTACATTTGAAGTTCTACTATCAATATAGTGACGCAGAATCATGTATGGGAGAACATGTAATGCAACTGCAAAGTTAAGTTTTTCATCCAATTCGGAATTGGAAGTTCATAGGCTGTGTCACTTGAGCGCAGCCGCGGGCAGCCGGGCATGGCTTTGATACAGAACCCCTAAGGGTGTGTGTTGTACTCGCATTTGTAGGCGATCTTTTTTCTTGTTTCATGAAACTTGAAAGGATTTTGTGCAGTCGCCACTTCAGTAGGTATTTAGTATATATTCCTCCTGAATACCTTTCAGCCTATCTGAGATATTATACTGCACAAATACGCAAATATGTTGCACTCGCTCTTCCCTTACTCTCATAGTCCGAAAAGATTAGAAACCGACACTATCGAGGAAAAATCAGGACCAACAAAATTTACGTCCTTTCCGATGCTTGAAGGTGTCACACCAACTTCCAAATTCCGGGCTAATAATGAGTAATTTTCTAATTTGAAATCCTAATAATACTCTTCCCCCACCTGGGCATTGACTCCGGACCCAATGCTCAGCACTCGCTCTTGCGAACACGACTCTAACGGGGCAGCGCAGGTATGAATTTAAAACATTCAATAAACATATTTTACCTCTACATATTTAGATAAAGTAACAAAAATCTTAAAAATAATTATTAAATTATAAAAATAATATGAACCTTTGAAAGGACTGTTTATTTATTTATAGAAGTAGCAACCTAATTGTAACATTTTTTACATTTAAACAAACCTTTGTGAAACTTTTGATGATGTTATAACATTTACCTTAGTATTTGCTTGTGTTGTTGTACCAACTCGTCCAGCCTCTTTGTGTATTTATCAGCGAAACTTTTGTTGTAAACTAAATTGTTTGCCGCTACATCTGAAACAGTCGTTAAAAAGTTTCAGCCATAAGTTTGCTTTGAAAGAGAAATAAATACATTACATTATTTGATTTTCTAAAGCGCTTTAAATATGTTTATCATGTGTGTGTTATGTACCTACGTATGTTGATAAATTGGGTAGATATGACACCATTTGACTATAATTCGAAGATACAACTTAACTAAAAAAACTCCTTAATTTACCCCTGAAAACCCGATTCATTCTTAAATAACTATGTTATTAAGTTTTTATTTGCTTTAAAATCAAAAAATGGTAAGTGAATAGAAAAGTCAA
The DNA here is from genome assembly GCA_932526535.1 of Caradrina clavipalpis. NCBI lineage: Eukaryota > Metazoa > Arthropoda > Insecta > Lepidoptera > Noctuidae > Caradrina > Caradrina clavipalpis. The sequence goes on from OW052096.1 coordinate 4,917,444, forward strand.
AAAAGTGACGTCATAGTTTGGTATTGTCAAACAAAATCTATGGGGGAATCGCGTTTTGACAGTTCATAAAAAGTATCTCAATTGATTAGTGGTGTCATCTACCCAATTATTAATTGAAGTAACAGCACTAGTGACTACATGACGTCATCAAGTTCATATAGGTATCAAAGCCTGTCCTGAAATGAAAAATGAAGACTGAAAGCTTTTACAAACATATTGAGTTCAACGGAAATTTCATTTTAAAATTGCTCGGTGTTAATTAAAAGAGTAACGTTCAGCAAATTGAATTGACATCCAATTTCTCTATCAAAGAGTCGTGATGGCTTTGTGCAACCAAAATATAAGTAACGTTTAAATTTACACAGTGTTTAACACAACAAAACTAAAAGCACAACTAGATTGCAGTCGATAGATGTAAGTAGAATTAATGTGCCACTTCATCCTAGCTGAAATATAAAGTGATCTTGGGAGGCGTTTTTGCAAGATACATAAGACTAGGACATAAGACAATTTCAATATTTATCATCAAAGTCAAATCATTTATTTCTTTTAGACAATTAAAAGTCACTTTTGAACGACAACTACATGAGAAGAAAATTATAATATTGAATCTAGTTGCCCGTTCCAAGAGGTAGTTTCGTATGGAGAAGAAAGGGCAAGAAACCACATATAAAGTCTTTTTCAAAAATTTATAAAAATGCATCATCATCGTTTCAGCCTAAAAGAGAGGGAATCCGGCCTTCCTTTCTTTCTCCAAATATTAATATTGATCGCTTCAAAACATAACTAATTAAACAACGCTACAACCCACGAACGAAAGTCAATAATCGTCTACAATCTAGATTTCCCAAAAGCATACCTTTAAATCCAGCCCGACAATCTCTCAGCAGGTTCTCAAAGCAGTCAGCAAGCACAGTGAACTGACACAGGAGATGCAGCAGGTGAGTCTGCATCTTCAGGTCGGTCACCATCACGAAGTGCGCGATGTAGATGAACGCTATCACCACGATTATGTAGGCTATAGGATAGCGGACAGGCGTCATGTAGAAGAATGGCAGACGGATGCCCACTATTAAGTTGTATTCCACTTCATCTATTAAGGGGAAGGTGAACCTAAAATGTAAAAGAGTTGAATATCAATAAAATTGGTGCCTACGACTGCCTGTGGCCCTAAGCGCCACTGCTAAGGTAGAGGTCTTGGGTTCAATCAGGTCGAGGAAAGCGTTATTAGGTTTTTCTATGAAATTCTCAGCAGCGACTCGTAGTTAGGATTTGTGCCCGGTTAATGGCAATAGGGACGCCCCCAATTGATTGGAACTAAACATACAGGCGAACTGTGGGTGAACAATGGTACTCCTCTGCCTTACCCTTCGGGGAATACAGGCGTGATGGTACGTATGTATGTATTAATAAAATTACAGGTACGTAAATGAGTTCAGTACATAATTCTAGACATCAGTACTATTCCAGGCTGTCTATCTGTGTGCCCAGATCTATTCAGCCGTTCTGGCATGATTGAGTAACCAACTTTCGCATTTATAATAGTATAAAACTGACTTTGTGATTTTCATTATAGGATTTTCAACACTCGGCACTGAGCAGAACTTTCAAAATTGAACAGCGGGCATAATAAAGTCTTAAACTGTCTTAAAACGCTCTTAACTGATTAAAAGAATACATTTATATACTATTTTTTACCATTAGAACCCTTTCCAATTAATTGTTACTTAGTTAAAATATTTACCAAGCTACAAGAGTGCAGTTTCCTAAAGCGAGTAGTATTTTTAAATATCGCTCGTTCGTTCGCCACCAAAAGTCCACCAACTTTTTTCTCTCCTCCGTTGAAATATCAAAGTACGGGGACTCCATGGAACTTGCCAGTTTTTTGTAGAAATCCTGATGTGCCATCTAAAATCAATATATGACGGAAAATATGGTTATGTCGGCGTTATTGGGCTCAGCAGAGTTCCTTCTCGAAAAATTGAGAGGATTTTTCCAATTTCAAGAAAAGGTTCGCTGGCTGTAAGTAACGGCCTACTGAGTGAGATATCTTTGCGTCTAAACACACTATGCCGAACGTACGCGATCGAAGTTCGGCATGATTACGCCTGCAATGTTATTTGTATTACTGACGGCACATTACGCCGAAGTTACATTGCGTTATAAACGCAACGTAATTTCGGTCGGGCGTAAGTTCCACGTAGCGTTCAGCTGTAGTGCACACATTATACGCGACCGAAGTTCGGCTCGATTGCCGACGAACATCTAGCGGGGGAGGGGACACTACACACACATCAAGTAATGCAACTGAATTTCTGCCGCGTAAGTTCGGCACTTATAGTGTGTCATATCAGCCGAACACGTCGGAACGTAAAATCAGCCGCGCAACTTCGGACACGTAACTTCGGCACAGTGTGTTTAGACACTTTGAGTCATAGGTTGAATTCCTGCACGGGGCAAACATTTGTATGGCCTATAGATAGTTGTTCTGGATCTAGCTGGTCGTGTATGTAAGTGTATATATTTGTAATCGCACCCACGATACTGGAAAAACTTTCTAGAACTGCGAAGGTGGTACAATAAATATGGTTTTACAGGAAAACATTCCGCTGGAGTCACTGGACGTACAAACAAAGCAAACAAATGCTTCCTTTCATGCTTGAATGAGAAATAGTAACATTTTATAAAATAGAAGAAAAACCTACATGATCATTGTAATATTTTTAGCCATGACTAAATCTTATTCAGTTTCAACTGTTAGTTATGTACGTCATATTATTATGTACTAGCTTCTGCCCGCGACTTCGTCCGCGTCACAGTTGATGTGTTATCCTACGGGTACCGTACATTTTCCCGGGATAAAAAGTAGCCTATGTGTTATTCCAGACTATAATCTATCTTTGTGCCAAATTTCATCCAGATCCATTCAGCCGTTTAAGCGTGAAAGAGTAACAAACATCCATACATACATACAAACTTTCGCCTTTATAATAGTAGTAGGATAGTAGTAGGATTTACAATTTAGTTTTAGTTAATACGCTATTGTTTTCGTTAGTAAACTTCCTCCAAAACTATAATAGTTTCTATTTACGGCAAACTTAAATACTACGCATATGGTTGGAATTGTAACTACAAAAAACAAACTGTTGTATTTTGAAACTACAAATAAAAAACGTAGTTTAAAGTTCATTAGTTAAATGACATAACTAAACCCCTGTTTCTAGAAAGAAAAAAATGTGACTTTTAAAGCTGCTGTGCGTTGCACTTTACGCGCGCTTGAAAATATATCACACAATCTTCTGCCCACGTCAAAGTGTATATTATGTTACGGGAACCATACATTTTTCCGGGGTAAAAAAATCGCTCATGTAACAACTATAATCTATCTCTGTGCTAAATTTCATCCAGATTCGTTCAGCCGTTATTATTATTATTGAGTAATAAACATTCATCCATTCTCCCAAACTTTCTCAATTATAATATTAGTAGGATTTATCCTACTACTATTATAAAGGCGAAAGTTTGTATGTATGGATGTATGGATGGATGTTTGTTACTCTTTCACGCTTAAACGGCTGAATGGATCTGGATAAAATTTGGCACAAAGATAGATTATAGTCTGGAATAACACATAGGCTACTTTTTATCCCGGGAAAATGTACGGTACCCGTAGGATAACACATCAACTGTGACGCGGACGAAGTCGCGGGCAGAAGCTAGTTGTACATACGCCAGCACATCAAGCTACCCGAAACTGACAAATTTTCTCAATCAACTTTGAACCATATGCTACAGCGATAAAGTTGAAAATATATTAAAGAAATTAGACAGATTGTAGTAGCTTGATGTGCAGGCGTCTGTACAAAAAAAAAATCGGTTCTAAAAACCGGGGGTAAGGGTCGGTTCATATCTGACGGAAAATGCGTCGCGTTTTATCGGTCGCGTAACGCCAAAACAGTCAAATACATAATAAAACATTCAACCTTTACACCTAACCGATGATGCGTTAGCGCGTCTACCTAAGAGCGACGATACGCTCGACGCATTTTCCGTCAGATATGAACCGACCCTAAAGGGCGTTAATTGCATCAAAAATTAAATACATTTACCATATTCTGGTATCTATAAATGGTGATAAACTGTAAAACCGTTACGTTGATACTCTGAGCCACTTCGTCCAAGCTGGAGGTCTCTGTGAATCCATACCACACTTCGCCGCACACGAGAAGAACTATCATCAACTTAACTGTGTTACTGTACATCAGGTACCACACGTCGTGGTCCGCGGTGGACATACCTGGGGAAGTGGGAAAAGTTTTGAATTGAGGCTCGTTTATACAAGGTGATTTTCTCGCTTTGAATAGGTGATTTTTGGGGGGAGATATAAATGTCGTGTAAGAAACAATAGGTAGGTCTGAGGAAAGAGCGCTGTAACGTAAAAGTGTTCGGTTTGAATTTGGAATTGGAAATATAGCTATCACCTAGCTTTGGTTTTATCATATACGAGAAGCACAGTTAGTACGAGTATTATACATTGATGTAACTCTTATACGATAAGCACAACTAATAGCAACCATCATCATCTGCTTAACCTTTTCCCAACTATGTTGGGGTCGGCTTTCCAGTCTAACCGGATGCAGCTGAATAGCAACCATTGATGTAAATAAAATCTTCAAACTAAATAAATGTTATGTGCGATACGGGTATAGGTACCCTATATTTATTTTAAAATCTATCGCGTTTAATTTACGTTTACTAGGGCCTCTGTGTATTATCATAATGAAAAGCCAGAATCCTCCGTGGAAATTATCCGTGTCAGCACAAAAGTAATTCGAGGTGCCAAAACACGGTTAGAGGCGAGGCGCTTAGGCGAGTTTTTTGTTTCTCGCTTACTAACGTAAATTGAATGCGATACCAAATCGCCTGGCAAGCCTCGCCTACTAAACTCGCATGGAGATTCTAACACAGCGTGCGAGAAACCCTCTACGTCTAAATGAGCATTGAAATTGGCCCAAGTTAATAATGGAGAACGTTCCGAGTCTGTGACAACTTTGGACTAAGTGCAAGTTGTTCCTCGGTACTAGACTAGTTTGCAGCATCCACATTAAGATGAATGGGATGGACTGAAGTGTGAAATGGTTAATTAATGTGAATATATGCGTATGTTATTACAACTGGTATGCGTAATTTATTGCTTATTTGTTCTGTGCTCGTTGAATGCTTTGTTATAATTTAGTGGTTACAATTATTCTTTATTTTGCCAATTAGTTGAATTGTTTAAAACAAAAAAGACATAATATTATTTTTTAAAGCTCCCTTACAAAGTTTATCATCTCTTATACATATACTTGTAAATACTAGCTTTCGTTTTGTGTTTTTTTTTACAGATACCTATTTTTTAGAGTTAAATATAACATAAGCACTAAGCACTCAGGGATAATATAGCTTCCTATTAGCGAATTAATTTTTAGAGTCGGTCCGGTGATTTACGTAGATTTATCATCATATCAGCCGCAAGACGTCCACTGCTGGAAGGCCTCCCCCATATATTTGGAAAAAGATCGGTTGAAAACGGCCAGTATCCAGCGTCTTCCTGTGGTTCATAACATGTCTTATGTTAAGTAGATTAGCGCGTGTAAAAACAAGCAAACTTTTCGGCTTTATATTGTTAATTAGTATGAAAGAGATTAACAAATAAGAGACCGTGAGAAGGGAACTAAACCGACCTACACTCACCTAAACTTTTAACTCTAGCAACCGAGTTTTTAAAACTAAATTCGATTTGACGAGTCAAATTTCAAAGGACCACCTTTATTGAAATCTATAAGGAATATTACCAGCATACTTTCTTGCTTTCAAAAAAGTAATAATACAATATGTATTAGCAAAAAAATATAATTTAAACAAAGAAACTGCCTAAAACTACCTCAATAACTGCCGCCCACCAGTACCGTGAAAGCCGTGATACAAAACTTTTATTATTAGCATTATATTTAACTTGAACAAAGCTATTTTTTGCATAATTAGACAGGCACGAGTAACTATGTTAAGAATTATGGTAAAGGTCGCGGGAAATCGTTGAATGCGGACAGCGCGGGACCGGTCATTGTGGCTATCTTTGGGAGAGGCCTATCTCCTCAGCCCCCCTAGCCAAGTCACAAACGATAATCGTAAACGCTCAGTAGGTACCAATAGATTTTCAACTTAATACCCAAGAGCCTTAAGTTGAAAGTCTATTAAAGATTTCTAAGCGTTAGCGACTGGAACGAACGAAAACGCTATGCAATCTTCAACTTAAAACCAAGCACATACAGTTGAAGATCTATTAAAGCCTACTCAGCGTTTGCGTTTATCGTTTGTGACTTGGCTAGGGGGGCAGACGTCGTTCTGCTGATATAATGATGCAGTAACTAAAAACCAATTTCATGGTCAGCTAAACTCCCGTCGCGTCGGTACCGCAAATCCTCAAAAAACAATTTACCTGCCACATAAGCTATCCTATAGATAGAGTCAAAGAAAACTGTCTCCATTCTCCCACTTGATTGGTCAAGAGCCTTTGTGTGACTCAGTTTTCTCCAGAGATTTTTGACGAGCCCCATTGTTGGTGGAACCCTCCTTTGAGAATGTCTGAGTGTCTGTGGCCCTTCTAGTGGCTATAAGTACCGTCTCTCTGATTGAACGGTAAATTAATTGTCGATACGTTTCCATTGTATGAGGGTTATCGGAGAGTTTCGATTAGGATTAGATTTTGAGGACTTTGTCGGATGGTCCTTAATGAATTTCGAATGATTTTGGTGTAGATTTTGGCCAAGTTGGTACTTCCTTAGAAACTTAATATGTTGAACGATATCGTTATTCATTATTAGAATTAATAGACTGTTAAAAAATAATTCGCAAAAGAGATTAAAAAGTCTAAAAATATTTGAAAAAAAGGTAAGGCTCATATTTTAGGATTCTGATAAACATCAACTTGTAGATAATATCATGAAATAATTCAGGTTCAGTTCATCAAACGAATTTTTCAAAGAAATACTTCTTATTTCGTTGGCCATCATCCCCTATTGTTTAATAGAAAAATTGCTTTTCCCCTAAGATAAACGGCAACAAAAAAAAAACATATATCTAGTTCATTTTACATTTAGAAACTCTTCATAATCATTCGTTGTAACATTATCAAATAAAGTCTTAAAAGTTATCCCCACTAATTTACTTTACAAGTTTACAAGCGCCTGTAAGGATTCATTGTGAAGAATTAAATTCAGCGCCGAATTTACATACTTACGCATAAATTAAAACTGTTATAACTAATAAATACAGTAGGTATTTTATTCTCCATTGAAAACAAAGGCAATAAATAATTAAATGCTGGAAAACTATTTGAATTAACCCATTTATTAAATTCAGATTAAGTTAATCCATTTTAAATCCATTAGCAGTACGTATTGTATTTAAACGTTAAATACTGTACAAATGAATAAAATTGAAGCGTCTGTCTGTAATGATAAAATAACAGCTTTTAACAAAATAAATATGAATGTTTACATGGACCAAATACGACAAAACCAATTGTTATTTGTTCGTCTGTTTGTTCCGGCTAATCTCTCGCTTTAGGCTGAACCGATTTTGACGGAATTCCACTGATGGCTGGTATAATAAAAAGTAACTTAATAAAAAAAGAAAATACCAGTCTATTAATGTGCCTTGGTAGGCAAAGCCTTCTTAACATACAGAGAAGGTACGAGCATTGATATACCACGCTTGCTGAAGGCGGTTAGCGATTTCGAACTTCTATTAATTATACTGCCTCGTTGGCCTAGTGATCCTTAGGGCGACTGCTACGCTACAGGTCTTGGGTTCAATTCCCAGGTCGAGCAAAAAGTGTTATAGGGTTTTTCTATAAAATTCTCAGTAGCAGCTCGGAGTTTGGATTTGTGCCCGGTTAATGGCAATAGGCTCGCTCTCTGTTACATGGGACCTAGAAAATCGGCGAACTGTGGGTGTACATTGGTACACCTTTGCCTAACCCTTCGGGGAATACAAGCGTGATGGTATGTAGGTGTATTAATTATAAGTCCAGCTTTCCTCACGTTTTTTTCTTTCACCGATATCAGCGATGTCTAAGATAAACTTCGAAAGTACTAAAATTGAAAAAAGCGAACGAAGTCGCGAGCATAATCTAGTATGGTAAATAAAAGCAGTCAGTTATTAGTTGAATTATTTATTTGATTTATAACAGTCAATATACTTTGATTTATACAACACTGAATATATCACAAACATCGAGATCTGTGGTTACAGTCTTAACATTTAATTACCATACATCACAAAGCTAGGTAGGTACCTGGTAGAGAGATTAAGTACTTACATGTCTGGTTCGGTAAACAAACATAACACGAAAATTGCGAATTAATGTTAATATCTTAGTAAGAAATAGGTACATAATAATATGATGTCAAATTACATTGAAAGCTCCGAATGTAATACTATAGCAAAAGACTAAACAAGTTTTATTTTTTCAAAATTAAAATGTAGATTATCGAAATTCCAATTTTGATAAAATTTACAACAAGTAAAAAATGACGAAACGTACAAATTAAAAATAAACATGTTTATTTTATCAACTTATGTAAATAACATTGTTAAGTTTGGAATCACCGTTTAAGCAAAGATTTGCTTGTATTATTTGATGGTTCGTATAATACCGGCGAACTGTGAGTGTACATTGGTACACCTCTGCCTAACCCTTCGGGGAATACAGGCGTGATGGTATATTTATATTATCCTATAATAAATATGTTTTTTTTTTTGTCAAAATATTAATCTCAGTTATTCTTTCTGAGAGTCTTACAAAATAAGGCAAACAAAGAAAAACACACATCACTACATAAAGGTATTTACCAAATACAATTTTTTCTTAGCAAGAAAAACTAGATTTATGAGCGATTTAGTAGTATTTAGTCACGCTTGATTCCATAAAATATCTAATATTTGGCAAGCTTTCAAAAGATTTATTTTAAGCTTATACTTAGGTACTTAAATAATATCGAACCCATTCCAAATTAGGTATTTACTTGTCATAACATAAGATTTAAGATAATTCTATGGTCCTCTTATTAATACTGATTTAAAAATCTATACAAATAAATTAAATTATAGTGTTTGTTTGTAATATTAAAATAACACCTTAGTACTAAATGCATAATAATATGAATGTTTACTTACACAAAAAAAAAATGATTTTTAAAATGTTTGTGTGTCGATTTGTCTGTCTGTTTGTTCCGGCTAAACTCCGAAACGGCTTTACCGATTCCGATGAACTTTTACGGATAGATCGCAGATGTTACAAGGAGTAACTTAATTTTTTATTTCAGGAAAAAAAGCAGATTCTGCCTCTTAGAGAAACCGAAATTCACATGAACAAAGTCACGCGATATAAACAATTTCCAAAATAAACTCTTGTTAGAATAAAAGATTCAACAGACGACATTCCATTTTGTCTTTGAGTTATCGACAAAAGCATCAAAACACGAGTAAATATGATTTCATTTTATAGCAGTCACTTGCGCCGTTACACAATGTCTTTTCGCCAAATAATGTCAACTTATTTTATAAAATGGTTCACTCCAAAATATAAAATGTTTTATGACAGATATTCAGAACTGTCGAGTGTGTCTTTATTGCCGTCGTAAAACTAGTCAGCAACGGCAAGTACTTACTTGTTGCAAAGTTTTATAAACGTATATTTTGATTTTATAAGCTCGCTATTTGCTTGACAAACTCGGCTATGGTGAATAACAATATAAGAAGATAAATGATTGTAGGTAAATACACATCCAGATACTACCTACTAAAGTTAAAGGTTAAAGCAAAGGTTGCGAAATTTGTTCGGAAAATTCACCGCGGCTCGGGAACACAAATTAGGAGGAATACGGATGGGTTTTAGTCAGTAAGAGTCTGATACTACCTCCCGCAATCCCCAAACCGGAAGAAGTCATTTGGTAATTTCCGATCCTAAGTTCCACTTCCACCACAAATCATTAAACATATTTAGCGGTAAATGTATTTAAATTATCATTCTGTCTCTGTCACCTTCTAACAATGTGACGGGGACACAACGATGTCATAAATACGTTTAGGCACTAAATGTATTTAGTGATACGTTGTAGAAGTGGGCCTTAAACAAAAAAGGTGACTACTTAAAAAATGTTTCAATTACCGATGTGTAGCAGCATAAACCCACAAACCACAGCATAGACTAACATATATGAACACTGAAGCTGTAGAAGAAGAGTAGTAGGTAACACGGCTGCAGCTGACAAGAACAGGCGTTAATTTGTTTATACAAAGATAAATAGAGAAATACAAGTAACCATTGAGACAGTACAATCCTCACAATAAAGCAAATCAACACACACCAGCAGTTCTGCCTAAAACCTAATACTTTAAATACGATCAGCAATTTACAATGACAATATTACAATTATTATATTAAACTAGTTCACAGATCCAGGTACGTTATCTTAGTAGCAGTTACGGCAGCTGCAGCGGCCAATGTTGCAGCAACTGCAACGACAGCAGCCGTCGAACCCATGGCTTTGACAGCGAACCCCATGATGAAAGAGACGAGGAGTTGTGCCACGAACACGCAGCTGCTGACGACGGCAACATCAGTGCCGATGCCGCGCGCTTCTCCGCAACCGCCGCCGCCGCTGTCCCACTGGTAGGACAAAGAGTAAATTGGGCAAATGGGTTTTTAATAGATAAGTGCTTATGAGCTAATTGTGAGAATAATAACACACAAGTACATGATACTAGACCAAATGTGTTAACAAAAAATAATAATTTGTGTCATCAAAAATATATTGTAAAAAAGGAATATAACGCAATAACGAACGCATTCAACCCTTATCTCTTCAAAATTAGAGTGAACAGGCTTCTTCTAGGTAAGCTCACTCCATCGTCGAGTTTGTCTTTGTCACCTCTGACCTAGACTAAAGTCAAGAGCTTCCCATCTCGAATAAAAAAGAACGAAAAGCGAAAAATATTTCAGTCTGCTTCAGGAAAAATAAAATGAAAGAGCGACTGATGAGGAAAAATTAAAGTTCAGATTCTACTCGTATGAAAACAGAATGATAATAAAACAGGAAAAAATATAATATTCTCTACAAATTCCACATACTAAAGCGTTTTTCACCAATGGACACAGTTTCAGAGCATCATGCTTAGCCGCAATTAGCGTTCATTTAATCAATTACAGGGCACGTTCTGTTTGAAGTTCCATGAAAATCGCACATCAAAGGACTAATACGCTGAAATAATAATCGGTTGGTTGAAATTAAAATACATAGGAATATAATGAGTTGACATTTTGTAGCGATTTATTGAACGGCCATAATATTTTCAACGCTGCTTGTGGCGTAAATTCACGTAATTTATTTGCATAACACATGTTATTTTGTGTAATAATCGGTATTTTATTAGAAATTTACACTGTGAGGTAATAAGGGAGAGTAATTTTATAAAACCCACTTAATTCACACGTTTGTGTATCCGGTTAGATCACTGTCGTATTTTTGGACTGAAAACCCAGAGTTTCTAAACCTACATAATATATTTAGCGGCGGCGAATCAAAAATTGCTTAATTTCAATTAAGAGAGTAGCCACTGCCTGACATTCTGAAGGGAAGCTGATAGGAATCGAGTTGTTTCGAGGCAAGAACTCAGCCAATGAAACAATGCGTGGCTGACATTTTGGGTATAGAACAATATATAGCAAAGAAGATAATTAAAAAGTATTTATTAGATTCAATCCTGGTTCCTTTTTCTGTCAACAGGTATAAAAGGTACCTTACTCACTTAAATTCAAGTTTGACGGTTGGTTTCATGAACAATTTACAAGATATTGTTCAAAACCTATATAAGCTCATTATAGACAGATATTTTCAACGGACCATAACATCAGCCAAACGCTTTAGAGGTCAGAACCTGAACATATACATACCTCTCTAGCTATGTATTCATCTATCTATTTATCTATACTAATGTGATATAGGTCTCACAACCCTGGGACCTTGCACCATTTGCCGTATTGACAAAGAATGAGAAGACGTAGGTATGGGATTCATGTCAGATATGAGACGGGAAAATTAAGTACCTACATTGCGAGAATTTTAAGTGATGCTGATGATGTCTGAAGTAGCTCATGTAACTCACCATGCCAGTGGCGTGATAGTGCGCGACCAGGAGATAGGGCATAGTGAACAGGGTTGAGTACATGACGCCGGCCGTCCAGCTGCAGAGGAGCACGGCAGCTTTAGCGCGTATGGCACACAGAGCGATCATCCCACAGCTATAGGTGCAGAGGCCCCCCACGTAGACACGCTTCGCTCTGTAATAAATAAACAGAAATACTTCATTAATACTTGAGAATAGGAACTGAAAAAGAAAAGTGTTTTTGTTATGAAGTCAGTACGTTAGAGTTTTGACGCAAATATTTGCTCTCGGATAACATGCTGGGACACATTTGACTGGCTTTTTTAGAACTATTTTGGGGTTAGCTTGCAGTTTATCCAAATGTAAGACACCCGTTTTTTTTTACACAGAGTGACTGATTTTGAAGCCATTACGAGCTTTGATAGACACCCATTGTTATTGACAATTAATTTAGGCCTCACGAAATAAAATAATCGTAAACTGAAAGCGAAAAAGAAAACGGTATCGTCAGTGACTAAAATCCATAACATTTTAGTTCCTATTTGATTTTATTCCATTTTCTATTTACAATGACCCTCTCATTCCATGAAGGTTTTTCAGGGATATTCAATAAGTCCTTTTAATAAAGCATGTCATCATGAAACCCCAAAACTCCATTAACAATTCATTTATACATCAATCCATTACCACGACCGCCATATTTTCCAGACTTGGTATTAACGCTAAGCACTTTAAGAGGATAAAATGGATCCCAACCGCCAATTAGTGGTTTATGGTCGAGCTTGTTACTAATAGACAGATGCCTGATGTTGAGTGAGATTAATGATACACATGCAGATTAGTTAACTAGCAAATTGGCTTTATATTCCTTGACACTTTAGATGATAAAAATACGTGTCGTGTCATAAGTAAACCAGTGTTTGTGTGACAAGACGGGCTAGGTCCAAACATGTACAAAAACATGAATGCCTATTAGGATTGAGATTTAGACAAAGATCTTTAGACATTTTAATGGTAAATAAGCCGACAGTCCACCTAATGTTAAGCGGTCACCGCTGTTTATAGACATCTGCAATACAAGAGGCCTTGCTTTGCCTTCCCTGGTGAAGGGGTGTCTCAGTAGATGGTTATAATGTTGTTTTCATATTGATTCTAGCCGATGTTTTTAAAGATAAATTCCAAAGTTCTATAAGAAATATACAGGTACTTTTGAGGCTTCTAACCTTGACGAAGGAAATAGACTCTTCATAGAAAATTTTCTCAGTAAATAAATCCGTGATATAACTCGTATGATCCAAACTACAGTGTCCCCGATTTCCTCGCACCATTTGTCGATAAATTCAATTTTATCAAATGTAATGCTTGGTTCACATGGCTAAACCGACAGATTTTTGTCTTTATTTTATCAGAATTAAACTTTAATTATTTTCAGATTTTTCCGTAATATTTTATGTTTTGACTTCTACAAATTCTGTTGAGTATTTGGCAGAAGACATATAAGTCGGTATGCATTTTGCGAGATTAGTATTCGACTCGAATCAATTTTAGAATTGGAAGAACGACTAACAATTATGCTTTAGCCATAAACCAAAATGGTTTAATTTTAGATAGGTGTACAACAATATAATAAGTAATTCATTGATAAAGCTAAGCAAACTTAAAAATGAAACTAAGTTAATGTACGAAACGGATATATCCAATTTAAACATGTATCATATTTTGGTGCGCTGGTGTTATATGTACGTACGGTACGAAAGAATAACAGTAATGCAAATTGCATTAGAAATCCGTACCTAAGCCTTAAATCCGGAAAAAAAATACAGTGTAAACCTACCTCTTGGATCGCAGACGAGCTAAGCCTGTAACGTTATTGATTTTTAAATCACCTCGAAGCCAGAAAAGTGTTAGCCAGGAAGAACATTGCAAAGTCAAGGATCCCTTGATCTCATTACAGCGAGATACTGTTTGCTGGAAACATAGTCAGCTGTCAAGTTGAAGGGTAAGTGCGTTAGATAACAACGTGATTGTATGAACGATCGCTTGATATCGCGAGGTGTGATGTAATCTTTGTAAAAAAACAATCATGTAGCACTTACTAGGTATGTTGCACGTGTGTTTTTGGTGCATAATTATGTCTTATTTTTTTTGGAACTGTTTAAATATTTGCTGAACCATTGTATATATTTTATTTATGCATCCATGGATATGTAGTTAAGCATAGTATGTGTATTGTAATAATTTCTTGTTGTTTGTAAGCCTTAATTCGCAAACCCGTGCTGTTTTGTTTTTCATTTTATCACCATCTATAACAATTTCTTTGACCTTATCTATACTAATAATTATAAAGCTGAAGAGTTTGTTTGTTTGTTTGAACGCGCTAATCTCCGAAACTTCTGGTTCGAATTGAATAATTCTTTTTGTGTTGGATATTCCATTTATCGAGGAAGGTTATAGGCTATATAACATCACGCTACGACCAATTGGAGCCGAGCAATCAATGAAAATGTGGCAAAAACGGGAGAAAACAAAAACCCTTTGAGGGCTTTCGTTGCGTGCGCTGCGTAAACGGTTTAAGTTACGCAAAAATAATGTATGAAAGAATTATTCCTCTTAAAATATACTACAAAAAAGTCCGCGGTAGTACATGCCTAACTTTTAAGGTTGACTAACTATAGCCATTTATATGGCCAGAAAATTTGTTTTAATATAATGCATTATTTGCGAAGGTGTTTTTATGAACATAGTATTAATCCTTATCAACATAAATACGTTATTCATCACAAGTGTTTAATTTTGAACAAAATTGCCCTTTACATCATTTAATTTCAATGGATATCTTAGGAGATATCACAGTTTTAAAATAACTTCGCAGCAAAATAATGACTCTGCGTGACAATCCGTAGCTTAGTAGGACCTAAAAACATACCGGCAAACTGTGGGTGTACATTGGTACGCCTCTGCCTAACCCTTCGGGGAATACAGCCGTGATGGGTTATAATGGGTTATAATAAGAATACAGAAATTTTATTTACCTACTATAGTAAAAAAAAAAGGTTACCCGAAAAATAAATTGCATCCAATGAAATAGTGAACGCGAACGAAGTCGCGGGCAACAGCTAGTCTTTTATATGATTCATCTAGACCTCTAAAAAAGGTTTTAGACTTTTCTAGAAAGATTATAATATGTCATTAATCTTGATTATGAACCTAGTTTAGAGTCGAGAATGATACCCAAAGTTTAAGTCATAAATCAAAATTTAAAGAGGTCAGCTTTGTCAAATTTTATAAAACTAGTTATGAAAGGTGGATGTCCAACAAAATTTATAACAGTTCGTAAACCTTAGTTCAACTCGCTTTTAAAAGCTAATTTTATTAAAGTACTTCGCTAAATTACGCTTGAAAGTTTAACTGGACTCACAGACAGTCCCCACTTTACAATGTATATCTCTAGAAACTTGTTTATTTAATTAAAATGTTTACTCAGTACGTACATTGGTCTATGTACTGGAAGGATTTTATTTAAAATCAATCGAATTATCATCGGCATCTCTAACATTTGCATTAAGTTTGTTTGGAATTGAGTTCGAAATTGGGTTTAATTTTGCCAAAATGTAACTACGTCAAAATTCCGCTCAATTATGAAATGAATTGAAATAATTTTGGATGTCTAAGGTTGGGTAATTTTAAACTTATTTTAAGTACCTATAAGTTTTGTCTGTATACGACTGTTATTGTTGGCTAGTATTGCCATATTAAATTAGTTAGATGTTTAGTAGTTCATTTTATTACTGAAAGAGTGTATTAGTAGTATGTGCCTGTAACACAGGTACCACACACAGGTAACACAGGTTACGTATAATTGGTTGTGTATGAATAAAAAAAATATTGTTATTTATTGTAGGTTGGCTTATCTTGTCAGCACTACGTTCAATTGAAACCTTTTAGTAAAGTATCCCACTGACCCGATTCTCTTGATGAGTCGTTCAATAATAGTAGAGTAGCAAGCACAGGAGAGAGAGTACATCGCCATGCCCCAGCAGCCGAAACGTACGCCTTCCTCGTAATCCGTGCGACTTATACTGCCCACCGGCGCCTGAAATTAAAATTAAAGCATAGTGTTGTAGATACGCGGTTTCATTTTCGTTGCTAACATAAATCTAAAAGTAACACTAAAACACTAAAATTGTATTTTGTTTCTATATTCTTAATCTGTTCATATTTTTTATTGTTTTGCTGGCCTCTCAAGCTTTATAATGTTCAGTCAACTATTGCGTTGGAGTATAGTGTCGCTTTTGTTTACTAAAGTAATCTCGGTTTACTCTTATTAAATAAAGTAATTATAAGCATAGCTATGAGGCCCTCACTTATTATAATAGTACATCCGAGCCGTACTGTGTTTAGCAAATAATTTGACATTTAAGTTAGAGCTTTATATCGTGTACCTTAAAATATTTTTTATAATGGCAAGAAAGAAGGTAGGCTCGCAGACGCGCTAATAATTGGATTTTTCGAGGCAGCTCCGGCCATTGGTGCTGATAATGAGCGATGGCCATTACATGCAGCAAACTTTTACGTAGGCACTTCATTTTATAGTACATATTTCTTTTAAATGGACAGGTATTAAGCAACTAAACAGACATCTACCGATTGTAAGATCACTTCAGTAGTCATGTGTCGAATCATCACAAGAATCAACGAATCACTCTCCAACACGGCTTCCAAGAATTGGTCGTTGATACACCTTGGGAAGGTGACGACAGAGATAACAATGACTATAACAGTACAGGTTGGTAAAACCGACACTCAAAGAGAATGAATCATATATGAAATTAATCATAATATATATAGTTACTTGACCGCATGATCCCCTTATAAAACTACTTCCCGATGTCAGCGCAAAGATTTGCTGAAGTGTGCCTTCAGCAGAATTAGTCGATGAGGCAGACTATGACGTCATGATGTACTTAGAAAGAAACTACTTAGGATAGGCTGTTACGGATTGTAGGGCTGCTGATGAGAGGCATCGTCACTGAAGCTGATCAAGGAAACGCTAACATGATGGACCTGGATTAGATCAGAGAGAGAGAGAGAGAGAATCAAACATCTTTGGATGGGGGGAACTGCCATTGCATTAGACATACGTGTATAATATGTTTATTGAATAAATGTTTATTAATCAAAAAGAGTTACAACTACGTGATATTGTATAGCATGATACTGTACTGCATCTGCACCCTATATCGCGGATGTCAGTCTTTTTCGTCTAACATGAAACAATATACCTACAAATTCCGATATTAAGTATGAAATTACATTACATTTTTAAACTAAATATCACATTAAAGAGTATACTTATACTTTTTTATCGTAGAAAAATGTTCTTGACAGAAGTTACTAACCGCAGGATCCCCTCCAAACACAGCTTCTCCGACGAAGTCAGTAAAGTACAAGGAGTAGCAGACGTGCGCCATCCAGCAGAACAGGTTGGTGAGGCAGACCACGCGGAGAGAGCTCGGCATCATCACGATGGACTTCAAGTAGTGGATGAGGGACAGGTTTTCACCACCGTGGCCGGTTTCCACTACGTTTATGGCAGCTCCGCTCTGAAATTGACAACATTTTTGGTTAGGTTAATCAAAATTGAAGACGACAATATAAAGCCTACTAACTGAATAAGTTACTTTTACTGAAGTAAGACTTCCTGCTAATATTATAAATGCGATCGTTTGTGAGGATGGATGGATGGATGGATGCTTGTTAATCTTTCACGCTTAAACGTCTGAACGGTTCTAAATAAAAGGCACTGGGGTAGGTTGAAGTGTGAAATAACACATAGGATATTTTTTATCCCGGAAAATTTTCGGTTCCCGTGGGATAATTT
Source organism: Caradrina clavipalpis (assembly GCA_932526535.1). NCBI lineage: Eukaryota > Metazoa > Arthropoda > Insecta > Lepidoptera > Noctuidae > Caradrina > Caradrina clavipalpis. The sequence continues at coordinate 4,935,538 of OW052096.1, forward strand.
GAAACCAGTTAGCTAACATTTTTTGAAAACATTGAATAAAATCATCATCATCTGCTTAGCCTTTTTCTCAACTGCGGTCGGCGGTTGGGGTCGGCTTCCAGTCTAACCGGATGCAGCTGTATTCCAGTGTTTTACATGGTGCGACTTCCTATCTAACCTAACCTCCACAACCCAGTAACTAGGCAACACGATACCTCTTGGTTAGACTGGTTGTCAGACTTCTTGGCTTCTGACTATCCGTCACGATTGTCAAAGATCTACGAATGACAGCCGGGACCAACGGCTTTATTTCTCATAGGTATATTTTGTTTTAGGTAAGTATGTCAGGACTATTGGGTGACGCTAGAGTCGCGTCAGTCACAAGCGTGTACACAGTCGTATGACGTTCTCGGACGTCAAGCAAGTTCCCTAAGCATATTTATTCAATGTTGTATTATTTTTTTAAACACGTTTAAAAGGATTTTTAATTAAAGAATCTCATACATTATCATCATCTTACTGCCTTTATCCCATGTTACTTGGGGTCGGCGAAACACGTTTTCTTCTTTTATGCCGTCCGTCAACCGTCATGCTGTCACTGACTCTCTTCTCTTTCATATCATTCTTCATACAATCCATCCATATTTTTTTTACCTACTTCTTCCACTCTATCCATCCCCATTTATATCCATAACTCTTTTGGTCCCATGCGTCTCATCCCTTTAGAATCTCATAAATTAATATAATATTATTTGTATGATCCGTACCTACATTGTATTATATAAACGATTGCCCTAATTTACCAAGATCATATTTTCCTCGACAATGAACCTTTTGCTAATTATTACATAAGCTACCTGCTTATCTAACTTGCCTTTGATAATACAAACATGCCTTGTTGAACGATGGGGCCCGTTGCTTCGAGCGATCAAAAAGGAAAAACAAAACCTCGGACACATGTCGTATCATTTAATTAATTGGGAGTTACTAAAGTGAGAATCATGAAATATGGAAGGAGAATTTTTTCCAGGAGTGGAACCGAACAGGTTACAGTAAAAATAAATATTAGTATTAGTAGTGAACATATTTCCTTCAAAATACTATCTGTAACCATACCTACCTATGTTTTACGAAATAAATGATTTATTGATTAAAATAAATATAAATAAAAATTGCGGCAGAGTCAGGCAGTTCAGTTTATTACGCAAGTTCCATGTGAACAGGTGTACACGTATTTAGTATCATTTTAGATATCTGCATAAAGTATTCTTGGTAACTTGGATAACAAGATTCCAAATTATTATTTTTGAAATAAAATTAAGCATAGCTTATTACAGAAAGAAGATTCCCCTAAAGAAAACCCCTATTTTATGAAACTTTTAATTTTAGAGAACTGCACAAAATTTCGAACACAGCAATCAAATTACAATTCCACTTTACCTCAGGTTGATTTAACGCTCCATACGTTACATTTTCCTTCTTCAAATTCTTCTCCGGTCCATCAGGCCCCTCATCAAAGCTCTCCTGGATCCTCTGAGTCTCTGCCTGCCTCCGGAACTCCTCCTGCTCTGTCAGCTCCAAGAGAGGGATCTCTTTGAAGCTGGTGATGGTTGCGGAGACACATACTATGAAGATTATGGTGATGAGCGAGAATACAGCTCGCACGTGACCGCCGAATATCTCACCTGAAAATTATGTTGTACATGAGAACGGATGGGATGGATTAAACTTGTGAAAGTTATTAAAAACCACCCTTGAAACGCTCACTTTTCACCACTATGTACTTAGTTTAACGCTTTATACTTCCCAGTCAATAATTTGCCTGTATAGTGGATTGCCAACCGAATTTCGGTGACGACAGTCCATCATAATACAGAATAGCCAAGCCAGGAGATATTTTAGCGCGCATACACAGATGCACTTTCTCATCGCTCGCCCTCATAGTCTGAGGGGATGGCAATCCAAAACGACCGAGGAGAGATAGGGCGCAAGACGTACAGCTTTATGTGCTTCAACAACTTCCAAACTCTGGCCTAACGAGAAACCCAATAACACTTTCCCTGACCGAACTCAGGGCTCACTCAGTAGTCACTTGCAATCACGACACCAGCAGTCTGAGGCATTTTGAAGCAGTCTATTCTGTTCTAAGTTACTGGTAACTGCGATATTATCAGCAGTTCTCACAATAATATGGACAAGTAGAGGTTGATCCAGAATAAGTCTACCAGAATATTTCATCTCAGTAAGCTAAAATCCATTACACAAGTTTACCGAGGTGTGACAAATTGTTAAGCGAGCGGAAGCTGCTCTGATTGGTTGTTGATCATTTAGTAAACCAATCAGAGAACCTTACGCGTTCTAGACACGTTTTCTCATTAATTTTTCGTTTGAGAAACCGCGGGGAAATCTAACTCTAAATATTTAATAACCATATTTACGGCGGCAGCTAGGGTAACTAGGTTAGTTGTCGTCCCTGTAAAAATTACACAGCGCAGCCGGGGTTCTAAATCTAATTCGGGCTTTTACAAATGATATTTACCTAATCGGGTATCGTCCCAGTTGATGCCGCCCAACGCGTATCCCATGAAACCACCGAGACCTGCCATCACCGTGAACGTACTGAGACCCTTGGCATGGTCCTCTGTGGAAAGAAAGAGTTCCTTTATTAGATACCAGGAGTGCAACATGTGTATGAGGTATCTCGGGAATATTATTGTCGTATGATATCGTTATTCTGTTTCTCTAGAATCTCTCTCCGTCCGATTCATGTCATAAAATTTCGGGATGATTAGATGAGAGACCAGTGAGTCGCCAGGTACTCAAAAAATTCTCGCAAACTAAACTGAAATATTATTTTTTTCAGTCAACAGCTTAACTATCCAAATTATAAGCCGAACTTGCTAGTATGACTTCATTCAAAGCACTTTACATTTATTGCACAATTGATGAAAATTAGCTCTCATGATATAGATTTTAAACCTTATTTCGAGCTTAGGAGTCAGCTGCCTCTGCCATCACTCTTCGCTCATAATAAGCCTTCCCGTTATTTTAGTCACAAAGTCTGTGTATGCATGGCTATTCTAATATTATTTTGACTAGTGGAAACTTTCCTTATTATAAAAATAATTAAAATTTACAATTATGTATGGATTCAATCCAAGCGAATCCCATACAACCGGGACGATAAAATGTCGCATTCTGTCCCAGAATGTATACGCACTATAGTACGACGTCGCTATGTACCTTTGTATGTGACATCCTCCTATTTTCCAGTCATTTCTTACGGCAAATATTTGCCGAATAAATATTGGCTCAGAGATGAAAATGTATACATATGAGAGTCAAACAGCTTCCACATAGATAATACGTTATATACTTGAAGTCATATATAAATAACATAAAATTGTCGCAAGTCTAACAAAACTGTGTACAATATATAATTATGAAGTACTAAGAAAATGAAGTTTTAAACCAATATTTGTTGTCTTATGATATATATCTACGTCATAATTCATTTTTATTCAGGTTGGACGATTGCCGTTATTTACTTTTAAGTGCGTAGCACGTGCTTTTGCTGTTAAATGTTTATATACAATGTTAATTCTTTGTAACCGGGTCATCAAATGTACTTGATCGCCTTTACTGTTTATGTGCCTTTTATGGCTTTAGTATTATCATTGGTTGATTTACACTTTGGGGTCGCGGACACTCATGAGTACACACTATAGTACACACTCTGTCTACCCATCATGTGTCCTTATAGAAGCTTCGCTTCCGCCGGTGACTTCTTCCGCGTGGTCCGTTTTATTTCACCCGCATTGAATCATGTTTTTGGTTACTGCGCAGCTCACATCAGTCGTAGCGTGATGTTATTTAGCCTATGTTACTCAGGAATATTGTAGCTATCTTTTGGTGAAAAAATCGGTCCAAGAATTTCGGAGCTTCTTCTTCTTAGCGTTTCGATGACAAACTATATTATACGTATGTATTGTTGCACCCCAGAATTTGGCTACTTTGACTGCGAACTTTCTGAGGTACAATCAGCCGGTACAAACAGTATTAGTATAAACAACAGCGTAGTAGTAAAGTTATGTCGGGTTGTCGTGCAAAGCAAGACTCGAGGGAGACCCTTTTACAGTCTCCCCAGAGATGTGCCCCCACAAGCTTTGCACAGAGGGACACCCTCTGTGCGAAGTGTTCTTAGGAGTCTTATGAGGACACGTGTATGTATTGATGGTGACCACTGGGGTGGTTTTAATGACGTACAAATCCCACACGTCTCGATCTTATCCCCAAAGACCTTTCGAAGGTTTCCGCTCGAAAGTTAATTGAAGTGTGCTAAAGTTAGTGTGTATTTTATCACAGTGGTCTGTTGAAGTTCTCTGTTCAATTTAAGTTAAAAATTGATACCTGTTTGGCTATCACAAATAATTTGTTTTCTTCATTGAGATTTGACTTAGTCAGTTCTTGAATGAAAAATCAAAACTGTTGCTAATTTTCTTGTTTTATTTCCTGAGTCGCAGTATTAGAAATCAAAATTTAAAAAAGCCAAAGTTTGATGTTTTTGTCGTGAAAACGTCAATCTAATCTTCTTTGGAATAAAACTAGAATTTATAGAAAATCACTGTGCAGGTCAAACGGTTTAGTCAAAATTACACGTTTTTATGACATGTTAAAACGATTAAAGAAAACTTACGTCGTTTTGAGTACTTCCCATTTGTAAATAATATAAAACGAAGTCGCGTCCCGCTGTCTGTTCCTCTGCACGCTTAGATCTTTTAATCTAAGTAACGGATTTTAACGCGGTATTTATAAATATATAGAGCGATTCAAGTGAAAGGTTTAAAAGTATAGAACACCACGCTGCGACCAACAGGAGTGAAGCAGTAACCAAAGAAGCAACGGAACGCTGATGACACCGCGTGGTATATACCTAGTCTGCTTATGTAAAAATACATAGGTAATGTTTCAAATATACAAAACTTTATCATCATTACCTACTAAGAAAAGCTAAAATAATCATGTTGTCAAGGTATATCTATAAAAAGCCAAACGTAAACGCTTGTCACCGAGATAAATCAATCACGGCCAGACGTTAACTGATAAAGCGCTTGTTTTGTAGTTCATCACTCTCCGACGACGGAAAACTGTCAAACAAACATATCGTAGTCACATGTCTTGACGTAGTGCGGACAAATATTAAAATATATTAATTTTTCTCCAAACTAGGTGAAGGATTTTAACTAATATTGTAAACTGGATTGTATGACACAACCTCTTATAAAATTGCACAAACAACACAAGGTTCGGAGAAGTTGCTCTGATTCACTTTGACGTAACTTTCTGACTAATTACAAATGTAGTAAATCATTCAAGTGTGGATTAACCACGTGGAAAAAACAATTCATTATCTCGTCTCTATCATGACGAGTGCGACTGTTCTATTTTGAGTAACATCCAGTCAAGTAGACACTGTGTAGATAATGCGTAAATCCTCTATTAATAGCGAACGTACGAGTAAAGATACTTTGTTTAGCCACTTGAAGGAATTGGTTCCTCAAGTGTTCAATGTGTTGTTCACCTTTAAAGGGGGTCGCTCCTTCAAATATGCACTGAAAATGGTGTTTTTATTCCGTGGAAACCGAAACCGGAGTTGTCTCCTTCGATAAAGAAAAATCGTTACTGATTTTCTTTTGTTTATTGTTCAATTTCAACCTACGTGTTTATGTAAAAATTTGGACCTCTGAACTAAATAGCTGATCACTAAGAACACTTTTTTTGTGTTTATAATCAATGTTTTATGAATACCGGAAAAATGGAAATGATATTTATTTCGATGCTGTTAACTGGCCGAAAAGCAAAATGCGGTCGCAATTAATTTCAAAAGGTTACAAGGCTACAGTGCAAATACAGTTTCAAAGCTATACGACTTTCTCTCTAAACAAATCTGACCTGGAACTGTCACGTCGAGCAGATAAGCACGGGCTGGGCTCTGACAAGCGTCTGCATCGAAGTCCAAGAAGACGGTGCCAAGGACGGTGAAGAGAACTCCCCAGGGGTGGTAGTTACTGGGCTCCTTGTCCAATGCTGAGCTTCGAGGACCCAGGACCGAGGGAACTTCTGTTCTGTTCAGAGGAAGCTCATCACCGAGGGCGTAGCCTATGTCTTCTCCGTTTGGTACTAGAATTAAGCCTGTGAACAAATGGATTTGTTACACTTATGCTATGGGAAGTATGGGGTGGCATAGGATTTGTTTTTGTTACTAATTACGGACTACAACAAATGTTTTGTAATGTTCATATAGTAGACGGAGCGATAAATAAAAGAAGAGGAACAAAAAACATAAAATAGTGAATATTAAGTATGATGGACCTTCGACGTGAGACGTCTTAAAAATTATATACGCGAACCAAGTCAGAAAACCGGACTGTAACTAAACTTACACGTTTTACGTTAAACTAACGGCTGTGTGCCCGACACAGTCTCACCCGATGTTTTAATTTCAATCCAAAATCCTACAGTTAACTTACAAAACATAATCAGTTTGTTTTTAAGATGTGAAAAGTCCTTTTAAACCTACATTTCATCCAAAAGTTAAGCTAATGACACGAACAATATTGAACAAAAAGTGAACGCTTATCCACCATTTTCGTCACAAAACATCCTTGTTTACGAACTCGGCTGAAACGCCTGTTGCGTCTGCCTTAAGCAATCCTCTCACGTGACAATATAATAGACCTTTATTAAGTACTCCACTTGATTTTCTAAAGCAGTAATTGGGGATATTTCGTTATCTTTCGAAATAATAACTGTTTGTTTAGGATTTCGGGCCCCAACAGTGAATGCCTCCATTACAAATTTAATTTAATCCTTCAGATCTTTGGGTAAATTGGTCCTCAACTCTTTATCAAACAGGTGGGTTCTGTTTAGAAAGGTAATCGTGCCGAGAACTCATTTAATATCTATATTAAAAATATTAAGTTCAGTAAGCGTTGTTCAAAGTAAAATAATCCTCTTGTTTATGTAAGTGAAGTATGAAGTTTCTTGCCAATTCTTCTCCATACGAAATTACCTTTTACGAAGCGGAAACTTTCAATTCTTTTTCCTTTTTCTAATGTTTTTTGACTTTTATGTAGAAATTCAAGTTTATTTTCTTTAAGCATTCAAAAATAGGAATAACTGATTTAATTCAAGAATTTCCTGCTATAAAACATTTTTAGGAATCTTTTACTTTTGTATTACTTTCAGTTCATAAAGTAAGTTGAATACTTACCTAACAATACTCCAACTGACATAAGAACAATGAAAGGTCTTCTTCTTCCGAACCTCGAGCGACAGCGATCACTAAGGGACCCCAATAAAGGGGTCATGAAGAACCCAATCAGGGGTGACAGTGCCCATACTAGCGTCATCTGTTGATGGGGTACTCCTATTTGCAGCAGGGTTGGAGACACGAAGGCAGTCTCTCCGGCGTACGAGAACTCGATGCCCATTACAGCTGCTGATATGCGCATCAACTCGATACGACTTTTTCTCCTAAAACATAACATCATGCCTGTATTCCCTGAACGGGTGAGCAGGGGGGTGTGACATTTGTGTGTCAGGGGGGTGTGACACACAAATTTCAACAGAAAAACATTTTGCCCCACGTAGAGATTGAACCTAAGCAATTGTAGCACTTGTGATCATTGGACCGGCAATAATAAGCTTTCGGCAGAATTTACTTATGAATACTGGATGTGGATTTACAACTACCACCATTAATTTATGGGTTCAAAATCAGTCTATAAAATTCTATTATGGTTCAGTAACTAATACGATTAATACCTAACTTATTAGCGGTAACATAATACCAACAATAGGTTCTCAGTCCGTTCAAAGTTAATACTCGAAATATCTAAAACAATAGGATAATTATGATTGAAAGCAAACTTGAAGCTTTATCCTAATTAATAGGTAAGGTACATAAACTTGTCCTACATTACAAGTTTGTTGCAAAGTAAATATCTCATCTTAGGATATTTGTACTGCTGTATTAGTCTTCGTTCTATTGCTCCGAACTATGTTATTATTTGTTTTGCCTCGTACGGTCAGCAACAAAAGTCGATTAGCAATGTTACTTTTACATATTATTTAAATAGACATGAAATAACATAATTCACTGCAATTACTTGAACCTAATTGTTTTAGGCAATACCTAAGAAATCATTTTATCTTAATTTCAGATCCATTTCGTATTTCCTTTAAAATACCAACATACCATCACGCCTGTATTCCCCGAAGGGTAATGCAGAAGTGTACTAATGTACACCCATATTTCGCCGGTATGTTTAGGTCCTACGATATTGTGCTCAATAATAAAGATTTAAAAATCTGAAATGTTAATCTGCTTCTGTTGCTGACCGTACGTGGGAGTGGGTGCAAAAGAGAATGTAAAATCGAGTTACATATCGATACTCTGCTACACTTGGAGACTTCAATCGATGAATAATAAGATTACTGACTACTCTCGTGCCCCTAACGCTTGTCAAACTTCTAATTGGACTGTAAACGTAAGACCACGAAACTTTTTAATGAACCACATCGTGTATACATGGGTAAATATGGGATTTTCAAACGTTATGAAGCTCATTATTTTTAGATACAAGTGGCAACAAATAATTTTGTACATGGATAAGGAGCTCTTTCACTATAAATAGGTATCATTCATTTTTATACAAGACTAGTTCTGCCCATGGCTTTGCTCACGTAGACCTAAGTGTAACGGAAATAATCCAGTACAATCCCCTGAGTGAACCTAGTTGGTCTAAGTCTTAAAACAATCCCGTGGTAAACTGTAGAAAAACACAGACATAAGGCAACATTGCTTATCCCTTACAGCAAATAACGTGATTAGGTATAGTCTATATACCAACCAGACCAGTAGGGAATATTATTTTGAACATAATCTATCCGTTAGTAATTTCGTAATGTTTTAACATACATTATTTTATTATATTTATATTGGAACAAAATTCCTATGAAATTGTCTGCCAAGTAATTTTACCTGAACTTATTTGAAGATTATGTAACTGGTATTTAGATAAACACCGCATAAAAACCCGTAGCGCAATAACCCTCCAACATTTCTCATCTGAAAAAACACTTTTGACTTACCGATAAAGATCGCTGTAAGCACTATCCTGCCAGACCCTTTCTCTCGGCTCATCAGAGTTAGGGATCCCGAACAGGGTCTCAGCGACCACGTCCCTCACGCCTCTCGGGTGCTGTTCCCTCCACCTGGACAATCGCTCACGGTAGCGGTCTCGGGCACCATGCAGGCGACCTGTCACTCCTTGGTACTCGTGTAACTTGTCTGCCATGGTTCTAGGAGTTAGGCGGTGACGAACATGGAACGTAAAGGTCTCCTAATGTTGGGAATTGAGTTTTATTACCACTGGGATAGGGACTTTTTACATTGTAATTTTAATAATTTAGGATAACTTTTATTTTATTTAGGATATTTTTTTTTAGAATTTAGGATAAAATAACACTGACTTTTAGAGTGTTTAAATATGTATATAATCTGATCAGCCGTTGTTTCAAAGACTTTTAATAGGTCTGCATTTCAAAATGGTAAGTAAACCAAAAAATCCAAAAAAATAAAAAACACAACAAAAAATCAAAACACTTCCTAAGATCCAATTAGCACTTCGACTTCAAACTTTAGTTAAACAAATAACAAGCTTCAATACAGTTGTCGTGAAAGTTATCGGCTAGTGGCACACTGGGCACGGCTAGTGGGCAGTTGCCGCGGACGGCGGAAGTTGACTGGGCGCGCGCGCCGCCCTCGCAAGCCCGCCCGCCCAGCATCTACTGACCGATGTCGATACTTTCTACTGGAAGAGATCATTTAGAATGTTTTTAAAATTGTACATTCTTAAACATTTTGTTCGGGTAGCTGATTATAAAGTACACTTTGATGAAAATTCAGGCAAGATTGTAATAATTGTATTAAGGGAATTTTTTATCATATTTTAATATAAAGGTTTTGTCTGTGCCTTTAGTTATTTTGTAACAAAGTTACTGTATAAAGACATTTTTGACTTTGAATGCATGTACGAGATTTTTCAGGCTTCTGTAATACGCTAGGCATATAATGTAACTTTGCTAAGACGGTCATCTAAACAGTAGAAATATTCAGACTTGTGAACAACGTTTTGCATACTTTTATGACTTGAATAGAACTATTTATTTAAACATTGTATTTAGTCTATAAATAAAATATTTTCTATATGTTTTCAAGCTCTGAAGTCAAATAGGTGTGCCATAAAACATATCTTATGGTTCTCGGCAACAATATAGCTTTTTATCAAACTAATAATTTTATCAGTTAACAATATTAGTTTAAATAAACAAAAAAGATTTTAATAAACAATAAGAAAAACCTTTCAAGATATTTAAAACCAGGATTTACTAACATAATATCGAAAGAAATATACAATAACAAAATTTAAAACAAAGTGCTCCTTCCATTCGTTCTGCTAGTAAATAAAATCATTTTAAAAGTCGCTTCTAACATTATATTTCCCGGTCCCCCGCTCCCCCCGCCTCCCCCGCCTCGGGGATTACGCTTATTGCGTCCCAGGGAGCCAGCGACTGATTGTATCCTCCAATACGGCCTTAAATAAACAAACTGATTGTCTGTTCGACTTATTGCTTTCCCGACTTCTTTCTATCTTTAGACTGACGATCAAATTGAAAGTAACGCCTCGGATTTATCGGATGAAACCGTTTATTGCGTGCAAATCCTTATCGGAATTTGATTATGTGTTGGATACTTTTCTCGTTTGTGTCAATGTGTTTTGTGAATATTATCTTTTTGTTAGATGTTTTGGGAAAGACGGGGGAAAGGGTGACGGAATTAGGGGAGGAATTTTCCGAGGAGTGGGATAATAGCTTATGCCAAAAAAAATGATGTTTTGGGAAACGGTTTTTTTTTACGTTCATTATCTTTAATTATTTAGTCATTTTTAAAATACTAATTTAATATGTATACTTGATAAGAATGAAAATAAGTTGTAATTCTTCAAATGTCACCGTTGATCTCTTGTGACAGTTACAAAGATATTTGGATATGCTATAGTTAATGAAGGTAATTATTTGTCTGTTCGCTCTGTGAAAGGGGTATTCTTCTAGTGATGTTTTGTTAATCGAAAATAAAAGTGAGTTTAGTATGAGATGAGCTGATCGGCCACCTAATGCTAGGAAAAGACAGGTCACCTCATATTCACCTCACCTAAATTTACCGAGGGAGATTTTTAGAGAATACCACTGCTGATGTATTCGTGTTGTAAAAAGACACACAACATAGACGTTAACTATGCAGTCTGCTCAACAAACAAGATAATGCAAAAAATATTATTGGGATATGACTTATATTTTTTGATAGCGCAAGTAATAATGTAATAATATGATATTTAAAAACATGTTTCCAAAAAAAAAACATTCCTACTTTTTCACCGTTTTTTGTCGACCGTGTGCGTTGCTATATATGAATTTATTTATATGTTCCATCGTCGTTGCCATAAAAAATAGGCCCAAGAGTCCGTCGTGGGGTAAGCAGAAGATTTTCAGGCATGAAAACTATTACAATGATGGGAAGGTCATGAAACTTTCAACGTCGTAGGTCTTTTAACACGACGTTATTGACTCAATACACATCCTGAACACTAATCTGTATTTCAAGTTCACAGACAGATCTTATCGAACTCACGATTGTGTCAACAGTACAAAATAATCTCATGAAACATGTCGCAATGAAATCCCGATAACAGTTGAATATTAATAGTATTTACCATTCAGTTAACTTGTCGTCGATTTTACTCCATATCACGATAACTGGCGGCCCGCCACAATAATATTTAACTAAGTACGTATGCGAACGATTCAACTTGCACTTGAAAATAAATGCATATGCATCTATTTGCCTTGTAAAATAATTTACAAGGTGTAATAAATAATGAGACATTAATATGTGGACTAGTTGTTTGCACAAGTTATTTATACAGCATTGTTGGTGGTATCATAATGAACAAGGCTAGTTCCCGCACGATGCGCCGGCGCCGAACAACCCTCGTGACTAGAACAAAACGAGACCTATCTTCTTACTGCTAATTTGAATAAACTTTTGTAAGACTAACCGTGAAAATTAAAGGAAGAAATGGCAGGAAGGACATTCACAATGATAATTATGTACCGCATAAAATTTACAGTCGTATTTGTAAAGTTTTGCAGATGAGATTCAAACCCACTATCTGATTATCCAAGCATATCTGACAGCGAAGAGTTTCTGGAAAGAGTATTTAGTGCACTGTCAAAAATGAGATTGAAGAACAGGTCTGAACTCGAGTCAAAAAACAAGCTTTTAAGCTTCTGACTGCCCGTAACGCGTGTCACAGACCTAGGTCTTTGCGACTCTATGACAGCCGAATCCACGGCTTTGCGTATTTTCATAGGCACGGGGATATCGTCACATTACCAACTTCCAAGGTCCGAATTGCTCCTGAGAAATTTCGAACCCGAAAACCAAAGGCGCTGTCGACCTCTTTTTGGAAATCCCTAAGTAACCCATAAAAACTTTACCGACTTATTTAATAACTTTCTTTGAATGGGTAGTCAAGTAACATCGTATCCAAGGCCGCATTCCAACCTTGATGCGTTCAAAGGCGGTTTCCACCAATCAGCCTTGCTTATCAATCATGAGCCGACAGGTGACAACAGTCTCTTAACACAAGATAAGACATTGAACTAGCAAGTGTTAGCTAATCAAAGAAAGTCGACTCCTTAAATTGAAACATGTTTTTTTCATTATTAGGTTTTTCCAAACATTTTTCGTGTATTCACAGTCGTCATGTGATATTCTGCGAAAAAAAATCGTTTGTTTTTCTCTGCTCGTAGGTACCTACTTATTTTCAGAGCCTGTGTTATCCAGTTTCATACATACATACATAAAGTCTCGCCTTTTTCCCATGGGGGTAAGCAACACCACAGAACGGCACCTGCTACGATCCTCACATACTCCTTCCTCCTCGTCCACGTTCTTACATCGATCATGTCATACAAACACGCCGGCTTAGAGTAGGTACCGCGCACCCGACCTTTCTAAAGAACCTCACTAATAAGGTCAGGGTAGGTATTCGGTTTCAGTTCTTGTCATTGTCATTTTTATTGGACATTTCTTACCCTTCTTGTTAACCTAATATTTGTTTGAAAGCTAACTCACACACACGTACTCGTACAGGCAGATGGGTACGTTTTTAATGATACACGCGCTACACAAATATCTAGATTTAGGCAGTTAAAACCGGTAATAAGTAGGTTCCTACGATCGAAAGTCACAGACTAAAAGCAATTTTCATTTATTTTTTCATTATTAGCTGATCCTCACCTATGCAAGACAGTTGTACCGTTTCTCCAGGGCTCGTCGAGCTACATTGCCTCAGCCAGTACCAATGTGACTTTTTAAAAATTGTATGTACTTTGAAAGATTATCTTGGACATTACTGACATCGGTAACCATGTCAGAGGCCCCTGAGGCGCTTTTCTGGCGATCTTCACTGTTTATTATGGGTTTCAGGAGATGCAATAGTTGGGAGTACTGTGGCAGGCTTGATCCTCATCTATTCACCTTTAAACCACGAGAGATAGACAGGATTATTGTGATAATATGAGTAGGGTTTAGAGAAGATTCTGCTTCATGTATAGGAACCTCCCAAAGTGCGCCACTGAGCCCGAACTTCGGCTCTCCGCATCCAGTTACATCCGCGGAAGAGGCCTATGTCCAGCAGTGGACTGCGATAGGCTGATGATGTGTTGATGATAATACCTAGGAACCTTCCCCACCTCACCTTCCCCAATTAATAAATAATTGTATGTTTCTATGTCCCTAGTACAAACGTTGAACCAAAAGGCTCTTAAAGAACAATGTTCAACAATATTTGCTTGTAGGTACATTTACCTACTTTTGATAACACTTCCTGCGCCAAAGCAAATGTGTGATCAATCACGTGTGTACCATTTTATAGATAAATCGTAATGTATTCATATATGTACAAATCTTACACAACCTTATCGTATTGCTGTGGAAATAAGAATAATATGATTCATGGAAGGTATTTATGTAAGACTAGCTGTTGCCCGCGACTTCGTTCGCGTGGCTTATTTCACCCTCTAGGATACGTCTCGGGTTACCGCTCCCGTGTGTCATAGCGAGATGTAAAATACCCTATAACACTTACATATAACGTATTTTCTATGGGTAAAATATTTTTTTAAATCGATTCAGTAGATCCAGAGATTACCCCCTTGTGCCCCGCGGTATCACCCGCGTTACGTTAGGATTTTGGTTACTTTTCCGTTCCCGTGGCTCAAAGCGCGATGTTATGTAGCCTATAATCTGTTATTCTGAGGCAACTGAGGTAAAGGCTACGGAATGTCACGCAGAGTCATTATTTTGCTGCGAAGTTATTTTAAAACTGTGATATCTCCTAAGATATTTATTAAAATTAAATGATGTAAATGGCAATTTTGTTCAAAATTAAACACTTGTGATGAATAACGTATTTATGTTGATAAGGATTAATACTATGTTTATAAAAACACCTTCGCAAATAATGCATTATTTTAAAACAAATTGTCTGCCCATAAAAATAGCTATACTGAGTCAACCTTAAAAGTTAGGCATGTACTACCGCGGACTTTTTTTTAGAATATTTTAAGAGGAACAATTCTCTGATACATTATTTTTGCGTAACTTTAACCGTTTACGCAGCGCACGCAACAAAAGCCCTAAAAAAGAATATTTTTTCCCCGTTTTTGCCACATTTTTCATTGATGCTCCGCTCCAATTGGTCGTAGCGTGATGTTATATAGCCTATAGCACTCACGAATAATGTAGCTTTCTAACAGTGAAACAATTTTTAAAATTGGTTCATTACTTCCAGTGATTACCCCCTACATACAAACTTACAAACTTACAAACTTACAAACAAATTTTACCTCTTTATAATATTAGTATAGATATAGATAATCTTCTAAGCCTATGTTATTCTGAAGTTGTCTGCCAAATTGTTGAATGCTTTTGGTTTTTCTTAAATCTTTCCCAACTTAGGTACCACTTAATCAGACAATCTTCTCTTTATTTTCTTGCGTTTCGATGACAAACTATGATATAAGTAGGTATTATATTGTCGCTGCCCAGAATTTGGCAACTTTCACTGCGTTGTCAGAGGCAGCCATTAAATACTTCTGCGTGTTGCTGTTATGGCACGCAGGGCACGATGTGAGATGGGCCAGCGTAAAATTCTCCCATGGTCATCTTGAGGTGAACTGTTATCTCACCTGTAGGTACTGCTATACTGTAAAATTCTTTCTCACAATGATCATTTGAGACCTAAAGCTCAGTTCGTCTGAATTCTCTGAGGGAGATATTTACATAATGGCAGATCAATTTCTTTGGTAAAGACTAAATTTAAGTTTATATTAATTGTTTTTTTTTCTAAACACTTTACAGTTATGTAATACCTAAACAAAAGACGCTACATTTCACTCACCAATGCGTTAACTATCGTCGAAGTATTGATATTCTTGAAGTTAGGTAAGTGATGGCGTGGTAATTGGATTGATCGCTGTTACGGCTTCATCAGACGTGGCTAAACTCCGCTTCCTACGTCACGCACCGCCACTACCTCTGACGTGACTTTACATACCTACCTACAATGTAGATTTGTTGCGTCAAATAAAAAATATGTAATAAAAAAATTATATTAGATATAGACAGTTGAATCGTTTCTCCGGGACTCATTAAGCTTCATTGCATCGGCGTTTTCTGGCGGTCCCCACAGTTGATTCTGGCTTTCAAGAGTTGCAGTGGTTGGAAACAGTATGGCGGGCTTGTTCCAAGAAAAAGAAATAGAAAATTGAAAGTGCAAAAAAGTTTGATTCATAAAGTCCAATCGCCAAACTTACTTGGATGGCACTGATGAATAAGGATCTGTCGAGCGTCCTTATTTCAAAAAATACTTAATCGGCAATTGAGCTTAACAGCTAAAACAAATAGAAAAAAGCTTAAATAGCTGGAAAAGGATTTTTTTATTAACTTGCTCAATATCTAGACCATCCCTTTAGATTTAATCAAAAAAACCTTTGGCTCTAATCAAAATATTTAATCATATTCATCTTCAAATGTTTCAGTAACAGTCACCATAGACATTGGCGACATCTAGAGTTAGTTTTTAGGGGGGGCCTGGCCCCTAAGATGCCATGGCCGATGCGATGCAATGCGGTCAGGCGGAAGGTGAGCCCTACAGCCTGGGGTAGGCACAAGACTATTCTGGGTTGGGCCACGGCCCACCCCCCCTATATACGTCTATGGCCATAGACCACAACCTAAAAATAAACTATTAAATAAATAACGAGCGAACAAAAAATATACATATACATACATAACCTCACGCCTTTTCCCCATAAATACAATAAATAAATTAACTTTCAGAATGTCCACGACCAGTGTTCGCAAATTTACAATATCATCGAGTACAAGACTAAATTGTTAATGAACAACTTAGCATTCGTAAATTAGTTCAATTTGTATGTAAATTATTTAGAAGACAATGGATCGCTTCGAGTTCGCAGATGTCAGTTTCATGAACCTTGCTCCTTTTTGTCAGTTATCGTCCGGTGACAGAGTATTTGTTTGCTAGAGAGAATAATATACATCGATATCAGCCCAAACTTAACTACTTCTTTTTTATAAGTTGACTTATGATAAAACTGCACCACAACACGATTAAAATGTATGAAAAGCTGTTTCTTTTCACGTTTCAGTTTTAAAAAGTCAAAGTCAAATCATTTACTCCAACTAGACCATTAAAAGGCACTTTTGAACGTCAAAATAATTAAAACTATCGAATCTAGTTGCCCATTCCAAAAGGTAGTTTCGTATGGAGAAGAACGGGCAAGAAACTCCATACATACTCTTTTAAAAAACGTATTACATTATTAGATATTTTGGGCATACAGGAAAAAATTTTAACCAGTGCGAAAATTTTGCCATAATAAACTTCAACACGTTTTATTAAACACGTATATTTTATTTTGATATGTTTTAGTACAAAAAAAAAAAGTTATCGCTTACGAAACATGTTTACTTAAAAACCATATTTTATTGTCACTCGGCGCTAGCGCATTCCCCACCCCCTCACCCCAGTCATGCGCCCGGGCGGCGGCCGCGAGTTTTCATTGATAGTATGGCGAATAGATTATGTCCATGATTTTTTTTTTATTTTATTTTTTTACTAAACTCGGAAATGTGTTCTATTACTGACACTGAACTACCAAAAAAAATTTACGCACTGGTTAAAAACTTATCCTGTATAGAAAATAGCTTTCGTATTCATAAGAACTTTAAGAAGAAGAAGAGAAGAACATTGATCCCCGGAAAGATATGCAAATAATTAAAATTGAAGCTGTGTACCTATAGGCTTTTCCAATTGCACATCTACCTGAGGTATTTTTTGATAAGATTATAACTGCATTATGGGAATACGAATAGCAACCCTACAACTTTATATGTATTAAGGGACATCCAGATACGATACGATACCATCCATCACCATCACGCCTGTATTCCCCGAAGGGTTAGGCACAGGTGTACCAATGTACACCCACAGTTCGCCGGTATATTTAGGTCCCATGTAATAGGGGGCCAGCCTATTGCCATTAAAGCCTAATAGCATTATTGCCTTTCAAAGTACGGAACCCTAAAAACATCGATCTTTGGTATTAAATAGAAAGTGAACGGTCACGAATTTTCGGTTAATGAAATTGATTGTAAGGTAGAAAAAAAATGTGTTTCGTAACACAAGCAAAGAGGTCGAGGTCTTAGCATATATATTATTTGTTTCCTTATCGATGTTAGTATTCAAGTTGCGATCGCCACCGACCCTACAGGCTGTTACGTGGCTGGTTTATTACCTAATAATTATTTTTACACCTTAAGAATTCTTAAATAAAAGTATTCCTAATTAAAAATCACGTTACAATGCCCTTTATGTTTAAGCAAAAACTAGGTGTGTTTTTTGTAAAGTAATCTCAATACAGCTGACAATTTTATTACTATACATGGAAATTAAATAGAAAACATAATTATGCAGCACCTAAGCATGAACTAATCTGCAAGATAAGTAGGTACGTTAACGGAAATTTATCAGGAGGCATTAAAAAAGACTAACGAAAAGAAAAAACTCATACTATTCCCCTGATTCAAAATGATGACTTGCTTTTGAATCACCTTACTGAAAGATTTGTATTCTTTATTGACGGTCATCAATCAGTGAATTCTCCTAAATGTCGAACGCGACCTCTAAGGACACAGGCGTGCGACTGTGCGTGCAGTGCGACTACCAAAACATGTTTACAAAATTATTTCTTAGAAAGTTCAGACGCCAACTGTAAAATTTTCCCAATTGAACATGAACCTTATGCTTTTTTAATAAAGTTGAAAAACTATCAAAGAAATTAGAGAGTGATGACAGAGGGTAGCTTGATGTGCTGTACACAGCTCAGCTGTTGTAGGTACCTAATCTTTATTGTATGAGGAAAACAATACAATTTACTTAATTTGACAATTGGAAACACAACTTGAATAGAGCTAATTATTTAGAAGTCAGTGCTTATCGCGTGCGCTAGAGGTACTCAACTACAAAACACTTGAACGTCTAATTTCCGAGAAATCATTCAAAAGTGCGCGTCTCATTTCACTGTAGTACATAAATAAATAAAATGTGGATATTACGGCGCGTGGTTACACTGCACACCCCTAGTCTGTGCGACCAAAGTTGGTAGGTGGTCGCACTTGACCGAAAGACGCGCATTGCGCGACCCTGTATCGTGTCGTACTGCAGCTATGTAACTACGTATATAGGACCTACTACGAATCAGCTTATTTTTCTAATGGGAAATCATCAAATGACTTTACCGCCTCAGGTGGGGTGGGAGTGAGTGTAAGCCTTTAATGACTAAAACCCATCCATGTTCCTTCATGTGCCCTTGGCGATCTGGGGGCACGGTATCTTTTTAGAACAACCCTCAGCCCAAAATGGAACGTCTGTCTCGAAAACCAGGCAATAAGCCCGAGCTCAAAAAACCAACGTTCCCCAAAGTTTCAGTGACATACAATTATTATCTAAAAATCGTACAAATACTCTTAAGTTACAGTAAAAACAAGATGCTGGTTCTATGTACCAACAGTATTAAACTAATTTAAGAAATAATTTCAATACCCTAAAAAAGTTGACATCAATACTGAGACTAATTAGTGGTAGGTAGGTACCGTCGTCTTGTTAAAAGATGTTATTAATAAAAACAAATCAAAGTAATCGCCTTACACAGGCAGCTCATTACGCGGTGCCTTGCTCGGCCCCTGAGGGACCCCGACCCACGCTTCGGTCTTAAAAATAACAATCAGCTTGAGTAGCTCCCGACTTACGTAATGATCTTGTCTATGGAGAAGCTTAGAGCACATCTAGCCATATTATTTTAGGTATAACTAGAATTTAGCTCTCTCTCTATAGTTTAAACGTTCCTTTGAATATAACATTGCTACATTTCTTTTGGTTTTGGGTTGTTATTGTGATGCCAATGTAAATGTGAAATTAATTTCACATCTTCACAGTAAGTAACGTCTACTAAGTGTATTATAATTAATGAGAAATCTTAATTATTTTTTTGACAAGCATTAGCTTTTAGGTATTTTTATTCTGCATTTTATTCACACTTTTGTCAGACGATTTAGTTACGCAACAAACCAAAAATTTATGTATTGGCAAATAAATTGCGTAAGTGATAAAATATCTTAGCTCGCGTAAAAGGACTATACTCTGCGAATAAAGCAGTTATCAGTTAAATCTAATAATAGACAATGAAACTAGAGATGAACGCAAAAATAGAATTAGGGATAAGCTCTAATTATAAGCACTATGTTTACTTTTAAAGACTTATGAATGCGGAGGAGGCAAAAAGAGTATGTAAGGATCCTAGCAGGTGGCGTTCTGTGGTTTCCGCCTACCACCATGGGGAATAAGCGTGAGTTAATGTATGCATGTAGAAAAAAGAATAAAATTACCTACGTTCCATCTTATATAATAGTTTTTAAAAGCGCTTTGAGCATGACAACAATGTGATGTTGCGGACAGATCGATCGTGGTCACCGTCATCGGCCGTCTAGATAACACAAGATGAGCGATCGAGCATCGGCCTTATCGTTATCTCGAGTGGAAGGAATCTTAGGCGGGAGTCGGTAGCGAGTCGGCATTCGCACAGAAGCCTCAGCAGGCAACACGCGACATCCTTGAGGCGACGGCAAGCAACGCGTGCGCCGACATACCCGGCCTGCCCACGCGCATCCTCCCTACAGTGCAACACGCAGGGTGACGATGAAACGTTGGTGATCGGTCGGTTTTATCTCTTGACGTGATCTCATATCGGACTTATAAAAGTGAAAAAGTGAATTAAACAAAAATGGGTGAGTTTAATTTTTGAAATTTGTAATACTTAATTGAATTTTAAAAAAAATATTTCAGTAGGTGCATAATAAAAATAAACTGCAAGAACCGGGTGGCAAAAATATATCGTTTAAAAGAATTAATGTAATTAATTGATTAAAAATAATAAAATCATCTAATTTAATTTATTTGAAAACTATAGAAAATTATACAAAGTACACAGTCATTTCTAATAATTGCACCAGTTGTTGAAATGCATTAAAAAATTCAAACGTAACGGCCAATTGCATTAGGACCTAAACATCAATAACAAAACTTAAGTAAACCTACCGAATTGTGGTTGGTTATGTCAGAGAAAAACAATAAAACATATTCTTTAATGCAAAATAATCACATTGGGACGTTAAGACCTGTCAAACGATCTTGACTGAGCTTCAAGTTAACATCGCGTCGCTCAACTTTGTCGTGGAGTGTTGTCTGTTGTCTCTACAATAGCCATTATGACGATGTCTACAAGTCAAGTTACTTTGCAAATTTTTGACCACACGCTTGTCAGTCATCCCTGAGACAATAGTTGTTAATTTTCTTGACATAAAGTTCAATAACATCGAGCATTGTTTTCTATCTAAAAATATAATTAGTTGTGATTGTTTAAAATATCGCCTAGCAATGACTATTAGAATCTCATTTTAGGATTGAAAGGAAAAAAAATGACGTCAAAATTTTCCTGTAAAATTATTTACTTGAATATGTGAATATGTCAGGACGGCATGGAAGAGGGAAACGTGTTGCGCCGACCCCAAGTAACTTGGGATAAGGGCAGGAAGATGATGATGATGTGAATATGTCAGGTAGTGTGGGGCTCGTGGCTAACTGATAACAGAAGTACGGGTCGATTGAAGGCTAAGCTTTGATTGCCGAGGTTTACCCACGGATGGGTGACCAACCATTAAATATGAAGAGCTCTTCATGCCTCGGACTTGTTACCGACAGTCATGAGTAGATCTTTGATTGTTGTTACTGATACTCAGAATCCAAAAAGTCTGACATACAGTCTTACTAATGATTTTACTCAAAACTAATACTGGTATTCAGTTATTTCCGTTTAGACTGGAAGACTTTTAATAAAAAAGTGAACCAATCAATTTTTATTAAAAGACAAGGGCAGATGGGCTGATAAAAGGGAGATGCTGGAATATGTGAATGTTGCAAGTTATTTTAAGTAGGTAAGGTCTTTGAAAAATATGGTAAACTATTTTTGTGTCGAATTTTGGAATAAACACTAAAAGTACAAAAAAAAACTGTAAGTTCTTGTGCTAATTTAAACGAAGAACTATTGTATGATTTGTGCAGTGCCCAGATACCTACTTGGCTTATTCTCTAAGAATGTAAAACATGCATCCACACTAATATCATACATGCGCTAACTCTGTCTGTATTTTACGCTTTTACAACTAAAGCACTGACCGATTTTGATATAATTTGGTACGAGGTGAGTTTGAACCTCAAAAAAGGCTCGACTTCGGCTTCGGCTTCGACTCCCAGGTCGAACCCAGGACCCAAGTGTTATTGGGTTTTTCCATTAGGAATTTCTCAGTAGCAGCTCGAAGTTAGGATTTGTGCCCGGTTAATGATACTTTACCAATTATAATGTTTTCGTGTTTCAATTAGACATATGTATATTTAAGCGCCAGCCTTATCTTATGTAGTACATTAATAATAATCGGCAAAACCCACTCTAACTGATTCAAACAAGTCTTCCGTCATAATGTAAATTAGTCATTATTATACCATGCAGGTGTAGATGCGCGCGCAACTAAACTAATTATTTTTCAATATCAGGTATGCGTTTTATTTGCATAATTATAACTAGCTTATGTCTGCAATTTCGTTTGCGTGAATGTCTGTAATCGGTAATGATTTTTGTGTTTGCTCTAAACCATTTTTTTTTTAATGTAGCCTATGGAGTCATCCTTATAACATTAGTTATCTCCCGTTTAAATCGGTCCAGCCGATTACAAGGTTAGCCGGAACAAACCGACAGACTGACAGACAGACTTTTTTTTTAATTGGTGTTTCCGTGTAAGCTCCGTGTAAACATTTAAGTATATTTAATTATTTATTTTGTAAAAGCTGTTATTTTGAAATTACAAACAGACACTTCAATTTTATTTATTTATACAGATATCAGATTTCTTTTACGTTTAATAAATTAAATTCGAAAAATCTAAAATATTTTTTATTTGAATTAATCGTCACTCCACTATCATCATTGTAGTATCTTTCTAAATGCCATCAGTCTTTCTCAGTGCCTAATATCTAAACTATTCCTTCGCATCGCCGTCAACTGGAAATGTGCCCAAAAGACTGGCGGCATTGCCATGTTGGATGGCAATGCTAATCCTCTGGCCAAGGCAAAAGCCAGCCATTGGGTCCCGAGAAGTGTCAACCAACCTTTTGGATAATTCCTTGAAAAGACTATGACACACGGCTATATTAATAAAATATGATCGTACGTCGGAGAAGCGAATCGAATGAAAATTTACAGCATCATTGATCCCATTATTCATAATCTTTCTTACGACGTTCAAAACGAGACAATCAATTAATTTGTACCATTCAAATGCTAAAATTATTTCGGACAATGAGGATAACAATATCCTATGCAAATAGACTTATTACTGAATAATTTGCGAAAGACTGGTCAAAAATAAATTAGATGTGGCGAATGATGTTGACGGCATGGTTGGCTGCTGCGCTGCGTGTCGCGAGTTCAATCCCCGCACGGAACAAATATTTATAAATATATTTATTGGCCTATACAGATAGTGATTCCAAGTCTGGCTGTTTGGTATATGAGTAGGTATTTAGGTTTGTAAACGCACCCACGATACAGGAGAAACTCCTAGTGTAAGGCGACAGCACAATCATACATCTATACAAATAAATAAAATTGAATTGTCTGTTTATAATTTTAAAGTAACAGCTTTTCACTCAGTTCATATGAAAGTATATGCGATACTTACATGTTTTTTATTTTTATTTGTCTGTCTGTTCCTGCTAATCTCTGAAACGACTGGACCGATTTTGACGGGACTTTCACTCGCAAATAGCTAATGTTATAAGGAGTAACTAAGGCTACTTTTATTAACCGACTTCATTTCAGAATTTTTATTTATTCTAATAATAATAAAATATTTATTTGAATAAAAAAAGGGGTTACGCAAAAACAAAATTGAAACCAATGAAATAGTGAACTCGAACGAAGTCGCGGGCAACAGCTAGTTCTAAATAAGAATTTCCCTGTTTACAAGTAGGTATAGTAAGTATCTATTTTGGTAAGTTGTAGATGTTTTCGTGGCATAAAGATATTTAATCCACAGCAAACATGTAGGTACCTATGTCGGAAAAGTTTATTCCTAAATGCGCCTCATTTAATTCGCTGAAATGATAGCGCCACTGAATTTCTGAATAATAAAACCCAGCGTTTGTAAATAAATCCCAGTACCTACATGATTAGACTATTTTAACAAAAGATAAGAAATTGAGATCTTAATTTAAATTTATTAAGGTTGGATTTAGCTTATTTTTGCGGGACTTGAGAGAGAGATCGATGGATGGATTATGTAAGAATTGAGGAAGCTAGAAAAGAGGTAACTAATCAGATTTATGGCATAGAAGGCATACTGCCCCGACCTCATCTTTATTAAAATAAGGGCAGGAGGAGATATAATAAACACAGAAAGAGTGTAGAACAATCAATAAATCTGTTTAAAAGGAAAAAGCTTCATCGTACAGCATTTCCGTAACCTATAAGTGAAAGGCTGAAAGGTAAAGTAGATCCTACTTACTTTCAAATTCAATTAAATAATTCCGTTTAAAGCCACTATAATATTGGTACCTACAGTTTGAAATGAGCTAAAATGAAACTCCTTACTCCATTCTGTAGGACATTTTTTACATACAGAAGCAACAAGAATATGTTACCAGAATTTTCTAAAAACTGAATTGAAAATCGGATCAGTGAAGTTTCTTGCTCGCTCTTGTAAATTGAGACCTACCTTTTTTTTAAGGATGGGAAATCATCAAGTGAGTTCTTCCGCTCTGGGCGGAGCGGAAGGGAGTGTCAGACTCTTACTGACTAAAACCCATCCGTATTCCTCCTGCCCTTTGCGTTCCGGTGCCGCGGTAACTCTTTCGAACAAATTCCACAACTCTATACACTACGGCCGTCGTACCTTGGCGAGTCTGAAGTTAGCCGAATAGCTGCACAGTAAGCAATTTTGTTCCTAAAAGATCCTTTGCGCAGCCAAACGGCTAACTTCAGACTCGCCAAGATACGACGGCCGTACTGTACATTTAGGAATGAGCAAGTATCTTCAACTTTCTGACCAACTAACTCCTTGATGATTCAAAAGTACCTGTAAATGGTTTATTACGTTGAGTTTGTCTACCCAATCTGAAGGAAAGCGAACCATATGCAGCATCATTCGCACGTCATACGTCTACAATAATCAATTCTGGTTAACTCATTTAGTTTTTTCATTCAGTGCGCTGGTTACATATACGGGCGCAACCTTCGAGCCTGCACAATGTCACCATTAGCATATAATTTTCACATCACTATCCTGTTACCTACTTCTATTTAAAGAGGTATACACTCTGCATTCTTAACCGTTAATTTTGCAACAATGAGTTGCTTTGATGTCGGTCTTTATGTCACCATGTGGACACCTACCTACATTGTGTTTAAGTTACACAAAACCTTCAGGCACTAATTATGTACCTAGATAGGTACATTTCCTTGATGACTGTTTACATCTTTGGAAAATTATCTAAGAAGAATAGGTTTCTTGTACCTGTAGTTCCAAGTATTCCTATGTAATGCATACTTATTTGTTAAGTCTCTGTGGACTCTTAAGTTATTAATTATCTTATTATTAACTTCTACAATGGAAGTTTCTCTATTTCAAAACCGCGTCCTTGAGCCAAGCTACAATGCCACTACAATTGATTCGACGTTGTCATTGTCACATATTTGCCACCTCTAATCGCTGTGCACACAACATTCTGATAAAAATCATGCCTATGTTTAGTCATGTCAGGTTGATTTATTTACGATTCTAAAGCCCTTCATCTCGCGTTCATAATAAAATTGATTAATCACACGGCACTGGTTCGTGTAAACAATGCTACCTGTACTTTCATTATGATAGATAAGATAACACTGACATGTTGTTAACAGTTGAATTAACTTGTTTTAAAATAATTACAAGTACCTACTATTTAGTTAACCTCATTAGAACTCTAAAATAACAGTAGCCTCAAATAAAAGTATTGTAGAGAATTAGGTGTGTTGACTACTGTTTTAGATTGCTGCTCAAATTGTCTGTCAAATGTTGACGACCCCTGTCTGAATTAAGTTGTAGTACATATTAAAAGCAGTACCTATAAATTAACCACGATTCATTTAAAGAGTTTCATTGCATTTGTAATTCAACAAGGCTTTTTAACAAGGTTTAAACCTCCAGTTTCAGTTAGCTCAGTTATTCAAGTGGATTCTTATTGCATAAGGATAAATATTTTAATTAGACTGCATCCGCAATAACCATTTATCTGTAGGTATGCTATCATAGCAAACTACTTATTTGTGTCAACTTAAAATCGTAGGAGAGGATAGAACTGATAAGTGATTCGTTATAGCACACAAGATATTGACAAGTGCTGCTAATAATTTATGTTTACTCATGCAACTACTTAATACGTACGCATTAATAATTACCATCATAACATACGAAAACGCCTGTATTTTCCGAAAGGTTAGGCAGAGGTGTAACCAATGTACACCCACAGTTCGCCGGTATGTGTTCAGGTCCCATGTAATGGGGGGCAAACCTATTGCCATTAACCGGGCAAAAGTTCAAACACCGAGCTGCTACTGAGAATTTCATAGAAAAAATCGAACTCAAGACCTCTAGCGTAGCAGTCGCGCTTAGGACCACTAGGCTACCGAGGCAATTCAGTTTAATAATTATGAGTATTTATTTAAATTATCCAAAAGCACTGGTTGGAAGCGGCCTGCATCCAGCGTTTTCCTGCGGTCTTAATCAGGTCGTCTGTCCACTTATCCTAATCTATGGGGAGGCCTATATCCAGCAGTGAACGTCCTGCGGCTAATATGATGATGATTTAAATTATAGAGTTTATATATAATCTATACAACCTTAAAATCAAATATAAACAACTTAACAAAATTTAAGAGGATAAATATAAATAAATATAAATATACCATCACGCCTGTATTCCCCGAAGGGTTAGGCAGAGGTGTACCAATGTACACCCACAGTTCGCCGGTATATTTAGGTCCCATGTAATAGGGGTATAATTATAGAGTTTATGTATAATCTATTCAACCTTAAAATCAAATATTAACAACGTAAAAAATGTAAGAGGATGTACTGACAAATGCTGAAAAGAGTATGTTAAGATGGTTCGGTCATGTTGAAAGGATGGTGAAAGGCGACTAACAAAAAGGATTTATAAGGCAGATGTGAATGGCAATGCCGGGAGGGGAGACTCTAGAAAGACCTACCCTGACCTTATTGGTGAGGTTCTTCAGAAAGGGCAGGTGCGCAGTACTCGTAACGGGCGTGATTGTGTATGAGTGTGGACAAGGCGAAAGGAGTATGTAGGGATCGTAGCCGGTTCTGTGGTTTCTGCGTACCCCCATGGGAAAATGCGTGAGTTTATGTATGTATGTCAAATAAAAATAAATAAACCGAAACGTCTGACATACCCTCCCACCCCGCTCAGGGCGGGAGAAGTCATTTGATGATTTCCCTACGAAAAAAAAACCCTGGATAACCCGTCTACTTAACTACCTACTCGCACTAGTCTCTTGAAACTGACATTATCAACAAGAAATAAAAACAAGCCATCCATATTGTTTATCAACACTTGAGGTTGTCGGCTTTGTTAAACGTATAGGAGAATCTTTATCGAGAAGTTTTTAGTCCTAATCCCAATCTTGACTTGACCAAAATATTGAATCTCAATGACATTGGTATAGAGATTAGACACACCTTATTTACACATCGTATGTACCTACCTACCTAATACCTTAGAGTGTCGTGATGGCCCAGTGGTTAAGGTGCCCGCCTCTCATGCACGAGGTTGTAGGTTCGCAACCGGGCACGGGCAAGTGCCAATGTGACTTTTTCTAATTCATATGTACTTTCTAAGTTTATCTTAGACATCACTGACTCTCTGCGGGTTGTTCGAAAGAGATATCGCGCCCCCGGAACGCAAAGGGCACATGAAGGAACATAGACGGGTTTTAGTCAGTAAAAGTCTGACACTCCCTCCCGCCCCGCCCAGGGCGGGGGAAGTTATTTGATGACATCCCGATTATAAAAAAAAAAAGACGTCACTGACATCGGTAACCATGTCAGAGGCCCTTGAGGCGGTTTGGAAACTCTGGCACTAGGGTGTGTCGAGTCGTTAGACCTAACTGCTCACACGATAAAGAAAGAAGAATACCTTATATAGAAAAAGGTTGGTTATACGTATTTCTGCGGTATATGACCTACAACATTTTATGTGTTTTTTGTGAACTGAGATAGATACAACTCATAAAAAATCAACATAAAAAATTAGCCTTTGACGTTTAGGTACACATTTTGTATCTATCACAGAAAAGAGACACGAAATTTTAAAAAAAAAACCAGTTGATGAAGAAAATCGTAAGTCCCGTGACCACGGCATCCTAGATTACATTAAATTAATCAATTTGTAGTTAAATTGGTTCAAATACTTACATAAAAAAAAAAAACAGATTCCAAGAAATGACATTTTAATTTATTAACCTTTTGTATTATTAGAAAAATGAAGGTAATTTATTATCCATATTATAATAATGACAGCTCCTCATTTAACAAAGCCAAACTTGACAATTTTCATGTACCCTCACACAAAATTATCACGCAAATCATTCGTGCTAAATTAGTCTCCACTGTTTTAAGATTCAGTTTAAAATGGCGTACAAATCATTTCTACAGACGACGTTGTATCTTTGACTGTCGTGCCATAGAATAATTGGAATCCAATCGAAATCGTGCCAACCATTTAGTTATTTGCGAGTGAAAGACGAAAGCTACCTATAGAATAATATTAAAGTGAAATTGTTTATAATTATTTAGACACGTCGTTACATGAAAATGACCATATAACTCGTTAAATATGAAAACAGAAACGCATATAACAATAAATAACCTAGTAATAAAGCGAGCTTTATCAGTTAAGTTGATAAAATCTGGTTTTTTGTTGTTGTCACTCAGTTTTCAAGAACTTACTTACACAAAAATAATGTTTTAATCTCCCTTACAGGTCTAGACTTCTTGGAACATGGAGCAGACTTCGAAGCTGCTATATCGGCGACAGGTAAATACAAATTTGTGTTTCTTTTACGCGAATATCAAAGTGTCGATAATGGTTCTATTTATTAAAAAATGCCAAGAGGAATAATCAGAATGATAGTGCAAATTGTGTCTAAACCCATAAAATTCTGCAGTCTGCCTGAAAATAGACGCAGACACACACAATTGGAATATACCCAGTACATATGATCAGTTCCCAAACAATAGTACCTAGCTATAGGTAAATAGTTTTGTATCATCGTCGGCATGATTGATGCCATTAACCCTTTGAACGCCAGAGCGTAAACACATCGGCGCCACTGCTACGCCAAACTACAAATTCAGCATTTCGATTAGCAATTGTTGTTTTTTTTTTTCTAGTGAAATGTAAGAAATGAATATATCTTTGTGCTATTTTACAATATTTCATTAATGTAGTTTTAAATACTTAATAGTAAAGAGAAACACAAAAAACTTAATTTAGGACATTTTTAAGTAGAAAATAAGTACTTAAAAATTTCGTTTTCTTGACGGCTGTAGACGTCGGTGGCGTGTTTGACACGTTTTCGTTTGTCGGCTATAGCCGTCCGTGGCGGTCAAAAGGTTAATTAGCATTCATGCGTGTGTGCCAACAAAAGTGATCTCTTAACACAACAGACTGGTGATGTGATAGTGATAATCACAGTAAGAACAATAAATAGTATCTAATAGGCAACTATCTATAATTAACTAATACACAAGGTACATTTTTAAATGCATTTGTTGAATTAGTATCTGTTACTCAGCATTCTGCCCGCGTCTTCGTCCGCTGGACCAGGTACTTCCAGATATTACCACTTGCAAACAAAAAACGAATATTAAAAAATATATACCATCACGCCTGTTTTCCCCGAAGGGTTAGGCAGAGGTGTACCATTGTACACCCACAGTTCGCCGGTATATTTAGGTCCCATGTAATAGGGGGCGAGCCTATTGCCATGCCAGGTTAGGGCACAAATCCAAACTCCGAGCTGCTACTGAGAATTTCATAGAAAAACCCAATAACACTTTTTGCTCGACCTGGGAATCGAACCCGGGACCCCTTGCACAGCAGTCGCACTTGCGACCACGAGACCAACGGGGCAGTCCTTATATAAAAAACGAACTTTTTTATATTAGTATGATACAGACAGATACAGCCTAACTTGATGAATAAAGAACAAATCATTAAATAGCAAAAACTAACGTTTCTACTAGGTATGTTTATGGTATAGTGCAGCAGGCTCATGTTCCAACAGCAGGTAAAGATCTACCTATTTCTTAATTTATCAGGTTATTAAGGGCCAATCTATCGAAAACAATGTGAAAAGGGCATATCGTAGATTGTGTTACGCCCAAAAAAAATAATAACCTTATTAAATAAAATTGATATCACCATCAAGAAGACCAGTGATTTGTTGCCAGTTCGCTCTCAACATGAATGTAACATTCCCCTTCTATACCATCCATCATCACGCCTGTATTCCCCGAAGGGTTAGGCAGAGGTGTACCAATGTAGGTCCACCCACAGTTCGCCGGTATATTTAGGTCCCATTCCCCTTCTCTATTCCAGGATTCGGACGCTTCCACTTCTGCCTACTGGCAGTCACGGGGCTGATCTACGCAAACACTGCCATCGGCATCACTATAGTGTCGTTCGTCTTACCTGCGGCGACATGTGACTTCCGGATGACATCTGCAGATAAAGGCTGGCTCACAGCCGCCCCTATGTTAGGTAAGACACCGAATATACAATTGATGGGAATCTGAAGTCGCCGTGAAAAAGCTTTCTTGCGACTTTCTGCCGGAACTCTGACCGCCGTCGCCGAGCTGCGATTTGAAGGCTCTCGCCTCCAAGTCCCTTGGGGGCAATCCGGCAAGGTAGCCCGCCGCCTAGCCCGGAGATTGAGCGAAGTCCTCGGGCCAGGCGGATGGCCATAACCCTCAG
This sequence comes from Caradrina clavipalpis, assembly GCA_932526535.1. Lineage (NCBI taxonomy): Eukaryota > Metazoa > Arthropoda > Insecta > Lepidoptera > Noctuidae > Caradrina > Caradrina clavipalpis. The sequence goes on from OW052096.1 coordinate 4,966,440, forward strand.
AGACGTGTTCAGGTGGCGGGCTGGTCGCTTCCTCATAGTAAGCGCCCACACCCCATAAAGTACCATGGACCGTGCAACCCCGCGTAAAGTATTCGGCAGGAGGCCCCCCTGCCCCGAAATTAGGCAGAAGCCGTTTGAAGGCAGGCTCGGCAGCGGCCATAGATACAGTATTGAAAATGGCCGTTAGCCCAGCAAGGGTAGTGCTGGTGCCATTCTTTTGCGATGCCATTCCATTTCCATTTACTTTCCAATGATTGCTAAGAAAATAGACAATTTTACTGATGACACATTTATACCACAGCACTATAGTCTACACTCTACAGTGTTAATTTTGCTTGATAATATTTTATCTTAAAACATTCATCGGATTCTAAGAAAATTTACCATATTTCACAACCTAGGTTACTTATCTGTATTATTGACTGTACTTATTTTAATGAGCATTGTTTCCCGCTAGGTATGGTGCTCGGATCATACTTCTGGGGCTGCTTGGCTGACACAAAGGGCCGCAAAGTGGTGCTAGTATCAGCCCTGCTCATAGATGGCTTCATTGGGATTCTCTCCTCCTTCGTCCAAATCCTGCCCATCTTCATGGCCTGCCGATTCATTAATGGTTTCTCGTAAGTAGCCTAATACCTCCTACCTAAATAACGTTTTCTGTAAATTATGTGTTTTTAACTTAAGGGTTATCGAATCTCGAGTTCCAGAGAATGAAAAAATAATGGTATTTATATTGACATAAACTGACAAACACATTTTTTAAACGAACGCAAAGGGCACAAAAAGGAACATGGATGGGGTTTAGCCAGTAAAAGTTTGACACGCCCTCCCGCCTCACCCAGGGCGGAAGAAGTTATTTGATGATTAGCCATCCAAAAAAAAAAACACCCATTGATTGGGATTGATTGAGAAAGGTAAACAGTCTTAAATAACTAAGAATTAAGGATCTATTATGGCATGCGCCACACACAGTCCGTTAGAAAAAGTGATACCTAACATGCGGCATAGCACGTGATGTAAACATCTTCAGAATATACATCATTAGAGCTCTGAAATCAGCGATATATAATTTACGCAATGATGGTGGTGGGTAGATAAACTATTCTACTTAGGTAAGATACTCAAGGCAATAAGCATACATACCATCACGCCACAGGTGTACCAATGCCCACAGTTCGCCGGTATGTGTTAGGTCCCACGTTATAGGGGGCGAGCCTATTGCCATTAACCGGGAACAAATCCTAACTCCGAGCTGCTTCTGAGAGTTTCGTAGAATGGGATTTAAAACATACCGGAGAACTGTGGGCATACATTGGCACACCTCTGCATAACCCTTCACTTCAGGGAATACAGGCGTGATGGCATGTTATGTGATGTTAAATTAACAAAAACGGAAAAAAACACGGAAAGATGTTATTTTGCAAACGCTTCATGACACCCGCGTGTTTCGTGGCCTCTCAAGTCTCGTGTATTTATCTCCTTCAGTAGGCAGTAAACAATGGCGGACACAAATCATGCGGACAGACACGCTACAATTGATTCTAAGCACACGCTTCCATTTACTACCTAATTATTTTCGTACCTAAGTACAATCATCATGACAAGTAAAATGGTGTCATTGTCGCAGTAAGATAGATAAAGCCGTAATATAGTTATATCCCTAGGGATATAACTATATACCGTATCATAGTTATACGAAAGCCATTCATTACTATCTCACTAGGAATATAGTTATAAAACGGTCTAAGTTTAGTGATATACTTATATTACTAGATTAAGTTCAGTGTTATAAATATATTAACCAAATAAAACCAAATTTTATTGGTTTTGTCTTTATTAATAAATCAATTTTATGTATCCTGCAGTTAGTTGCAATACTTTGTGACATTAACACGTATTAAAGTAATAATAATCGAAACGATCATATTTTTGGAATTTAAACATTAACAATACAATTAAAACTAATTAAACATTACAAATCTTTTAAAGCCCAACAGTTTTGAGATATCTTTATTTCTTATCAAGAAGTTGAGATTTTGGTTTCTTTAAAAGTATTTTTTAATTTTTGTTCAGACAAGAAGAGGAATCATGACATCTAGAACTACATAGCACTGAATGCTTCTTACAGGCACATCTTTTAGTAGAACACTGCATATTCGATTTTTTACAGGAACATTTTAAATAACCTTGGCCACCAAAGCGCGACAATTTTTGGCATATTTCTCTCAGTGACAAGTTTTCATTTGGTATAGGATCATTCAAAGTAATGTTTGAAAGCTGTATTGCATTTCTGGGTAACCAATCTCACACACTCGCACACTCCGAAAGCTATTTCACTAAACTTAATCTAGTAATATAAGTATATCACTAAACTTGGGCCGTTTTATAACTATATTCCTAGTGAGATAGTAATGAATCGCTTTCGTATAACTATGTTACGGTATATAATTATATCCCTAGGGATATAACTATATTACGGCTTTATCTATCTTACTGCGACATCATCATAGCGATTAACAGAAAACCAGTTTGATAGTTTTCTTATATCCTGACAGCTAATAACCGGAATTAATTTAATTTCTTCATTTGTATTTTGAGCCAATTTTAAAAAGGAAGAGGTTATCAATTCGTTTGTTTGCTATATACCTCAGAACTCCGATATTTTTCAACGGATTCGGAAAATTGATTTTCTGTTTGAAAAGAGTTGCTTTTATATAGGTCCCCATAGATCATTTTATCAAATCGGTTCAGTAACTTGGTTTTTAAATCAAACTAACTGACAAAAAATATGTCACCCAAGTAAACGAAATTGCATATTTTGCTTACTTGTGACTTTTCAGCTGTGTTCATCTTTACCAACTTCAAAAAAGGAGTCCTCAATTCGACTGTATGTGGTTGTTTTTCCGTATGTTTGTGTCCGCCAATTATAATTTGATTTGGATGATTCTGTTTTTGTTTAAGAGGTCATACTTCAGAAATGCATATGGGCTTACCCCATAACGTATTACATTATTACACATTTACATTAAAAAGCATGTAAAAATCCATTCACCAACAATGTGCTACAATAGATTTATTTACCATTGGATTGGATAATGCCTTATAATATTACCTGTAAGATATCCGTGTCTAGACGCTGAAATTTGGAATTCTAGGCGTAACTTGTGTTTTTTTTTTCACTTACAGTGTTGCTGGCGCTATGGGTATCTGCTTCCCCTACTTGGGTGAATTCCAACAGACCAAATACAGAGAGAAAATCCTCTGCTGGATGGAAATGTTCTGGACCCTCGGAGTCATCTTACTGCCATGTAAGGAAACGTGACGACTACTATCGTAAAGTACTTAAAATAAAACACTCCAGCCCACTTTTAGTTTCATGTGGTTTTTTTCCGGATTTCCTCTACCCTGACTCTGGTGGATGTACACTTACCAGCTAAAATCACATGGTGCTTTTAAATATCTTCAGACAAAGAGAAATTGACTACTCAGTAGCATCACTTATTTACAATTTTTTTCTTGGCAGTGATCGCTTGGGCCACCATCCCTATCACAGGAATCCGTATCGAGAGCGGCAGCTTCTCTTACGACTCATGGAACTGGTTCGTGGCTGCATGTGGTATTCCTTCACTCATGCTCGGCTTCTGGCTGTTCTACTTCCCCGAAAGCCCAAAGTTCATGATGGAGGTCGGTGACTACGATGATGCCCTCGCAGTCCTCAAGGATGTCTACAGGCAAAACACTGGTGATGATCCCGAAAACTACCCGGTAAGGACCTATGTTATTTGGTCACTTCATATTTCATAGCTTGCGAATATTTCACCATTTTTTTAATCTTTGATCAGGCTTTAGTACCTAAATAACAGAATAATTGATTTTATTTTTTCTGTTTATACTTACTTACTTTCATTATTGACTGCTATTTGATTAAATAAGAGAAAAACCATTTAATTTTCAGATCAAAAGCCTTAAGGAGAAAACTCGATCTATCTCCGTTGGCTCGAGTACCTCCAACAAGTCCGTTCGTGCCTTGAGCATGCGCAAACCCAAGGACCTCAACCGCTTGTTCTCGGAGATCTGGGTGCAGACCAAGGCTCTGTGCAGACCACCCTACCTCAAATACACGATCCTTACTTGCCTCATCCAGTTCGGATTGACCACAAGGTGAGAAAATTGTTCATGAAGTATGATGTTAGTGGCGTCTAGTCCGTGGTTTATTCTAAAATGTGACAGCTTCACCAAGGGCAAGAATTCGTGTTTGATGTCCATATATTCAGAAGATTATTATTATTCCTCCTAATTTACTGCGCCCAACAGGGGTTCATATGTATGGACCCTGTTGGAAAATTCACATTGTGAAATGCTATACCTAATGACATTTTGTTAATATTTTAAGTTTAAACGCTGATTTACGTTCATTATAACATTAAATAAAATACAACTGAATTAAATTGCTTGGCGGGGTATTATAGGTAATATTATAAATTTCAGTTACTACACCCTTATGATCTGGTTCCCCGAATTATTCAACCGTTACGAGGAGTTCGAGGAGCGTTTCCCCAACACGTCTGCGTCCGTCTGCGACGTGTCCGGCATTGTCCTCCCGCATGGAGAGGAAGATGTGGATCCGTTTGACTGCTTTAAGACCATCGAGCCCAGTGTGTACATGCACACCTTGATCGTCGGTCTCGCCTGTATCCCGACGTCGTTGTGGCTACCTCTCTGCGTACACAAACTCGGTGCTAAATTCTTCTTGAGTAAGTCACATCCCAATTTATTGAATTGTATTTTTTAAATCAAGATGTCATTTACCTACTTTAGAATGTTCTAAGTTATAATTATGATTTAACAGTCAGTTTATTGTTTAGTAGATTTGAAACAGTACATCAATTTGCTGTATTATAATTATGCTGCCTCGTTAGCCTTGTGGTCCTAAGCGCGACTGCTACGCTAGAGCTCTTGGGCTCGATTCCCAAGTTGAGCAAAAAGTGTTATTGGGTTTTTCTATGAAATTCTCAGTAGCAGCTCGGAGTTAAGATTTGTGCCCGCTTAATGGCAATAGGCTCGCCCCCTATTACATGGGAGCCAAAACATATCAGCGAACTGTGGGTGTACATTGGTACGCCTCTGCCTAACCCTTCGGGGAATACAGGCGTGATGGCATGTTATATTATATATTTACTTTCCATGAGTTAAAAAATTAACGTCGTGATTTTGTCTTACACCATTCCAACACCTTAAGTGTAACTTTTGTGTTCCAGTCTTCAGTTTGGGCTTCGCCGGCGTGGTGACGGTCGGCTTGTACTTCGTTCAGAACTCCACACAGAACTTGGTGCTATCGTGCATCTTTGAGGCCCTCACCTCTCTCGCCATCAGTTTAGTGTTCTGCGTGCTTGTCGACTTGTTCCCTACAAACCTCAGGTAAATATATCCGTTTTTACCAATTCTGTAAGGTTAAACAAAATTATATTGAAAAAAAGCCTTTGTGCATAGCAAGACCACTTAGACCCAGAATACGCTAAAGCAGAGAGGAGCGGAGATGTCTCGGAAAACAACCAATAGAATACTGTGATGTGTTGAAGCTAAACAGTGAGATATCTCCTCTACTCTCCACTTTGGTGGAAACCGGGCCTTACAGTGGTGTTACTGCTGTCAATACACCCGTCCGTAATCTTCTATATAAATAAAAATGAAGAGCTAAATATGTTGCTAAGCGTAAAACTCGAGAACAAGTGGACCGATTTGGTTGATTCTTTTTTTGTTGTATTCGTAATTTCCCATACAAGGTTTATGTAAGTTTTTTTTTAGAAAATCCACCGGTTAACTCGGAAATCAGAACCCGTGCGAAGCCGGGGCGGTTCACTAGTTTTAAATAAATAAGAGTCATTGTCACGGACGGAGAGTGTTGACATAGTGATATTTTTAAAAGGTTCAATATTATATAAAAAACGAGAAATTCCCTCAAATCCTAACGAAATGGTCTTACCAGGGTAATGGCAGCCGCACTCTCCCTCACGGCGGGTCGAGGTGGCGGTCTCATCGGCAACCTGACCTTCGGTTACCTCATAGACATCAACTGCGTCATCCCCATTGTCGTGTTTTCGGCATTCCTTTTCAGTAAGTATTGTTATTGTAACTTCTGAAATACATGTCGTCATGTCATGACATGTTCATGTTGTGTTTTGCCTTTATAGAGTTTTTTCCAGGTATGTACCGGAAAAGCAAACACTTAAATATTTCTGTCGCCAAAAAGGGTGCCGTTGCGGTGCCGGTGCGCGGTGTAATGTTACAGGCACACCTAAAGGGGCAATTCCCATATTTTTTTAAAAGATCACATTTCGAATCTTTCGGCCACAGCAGATAAGCTACCCTAGTTCAAATCCCGAGCAAGCGAAGGATTCTTTAATTCTAATTTAGAATCCTGAGATAGTGAAGGACCAGTGGCACAAGTGACGAAATATTACTTGGCTCTCGGGTGCCACATAGCTACTTAGGTATAACCTCGTAAGTAAACATTACCACGGCAAATCGGCATACTATCGATCGGCAACACTGCAGCCGACCTGATCCAGCAACAGAACAAACGAGCGTCTTCTAATGCTATACGACTATTTTTCGATATAATATCTAACCAATTGTATTCTCACCCACAGTTGCCGCTATACTCTGCTTCTTCTTGCCAAAGACAGGACAGGAAGCCTTAGATTAAGCTACAAGTGGTTATTTATTCATAGATAATACAATTAGACTGTACTACATTATAATTATCACTGTTCAGAGTGGTTGTACATAAAGTAGGTTGTAAATGAGGACGAGTAGGTATTATTTATTACGTCAAGAAGACGCCTGAACCGTTACCGATTTACTGTGTATCAGTATGCAATGATGTCATATGATAAGTGATGAACATAACAGTATTTAGAGTTGACTGTGTAATATAATTAATTCAATTAAATTATTATTATATATTTATTAATTAAAGGTTGATTTACCTATCTTCAATAAATTGATATGTTATTTTATTTCATTTCCCTATTAATTTGCTAAGAGAAGGTTTAGTGCTGTGTGTCATATCCTATACCTATAACTATCAGGAAAACAGAAATCAACTTTAAATTTCTGAGAAAATATATCAACACAAAATAGACTAGGTACTTCCTAAACGCAAAATTTTGAAAATGTCTCAGCATCTACATTGAACAATACTTTGATACCATTTTTAGCCAGTAGAAAAATTGGACCTCGTGGTAATTGGTTATAACGTAATTTATGCGAGCGACCATTATTGTTTTTAAAATGAAATGATAGTTTATTTCAAAGTAGTTAAATGACTATCCAATTAATACTAATTTAAATTCAAATAAATATATACTGAAAGACAGAGATATAAGCAACATTCTTAGAAGATGCGATATTTTTTATGTTGAGTGTAATATTCATTAGGTGCATAGGTTAATTTTTATTTCGTTTTTCCCGTGAGATAAGCTAAAACTTGGGTCTTGCTCTGAAATCTACGCAGATGAATTTACGGGCCGAATCTACTAAAAAGTATGATTGTCAATTGATTGGTAGTGTCTATAATTGTTCTAGGAGCAGTCAAAGGAAATACGTAATGGTAATAAAACAGTTCAGATATAAAGATAATAATATATTTAACTTAAGTATATAAAAATTATAAGAACTAGATTACATTTACAAATTGTTACGGCAACTAAGAATAGAATTTTAATCACAAAACAATATTAGAATATAAAATTTAGTTTCACTTTGTATTCAACTGCTAAACCAAGGGTGCCATATAAAAAAATATTTTAATAACAAGAAAGCAGTTTTTACATAGACTTTAAAACATTATTTTTTTTAATTCAAATGCATGTTTTATTAGTTTACACTCGTGGAATGAAAAGGCTGAGCACTTTCAGAGCCGTTATTATGTGCATAGTACATGATACTTTATTTTTATTTTAACCGCTACCTACATACTGCCAAGATTACGAATGTTAAAGGCAGAACTGTCAGAAAGCTGATGCAGGAAGGACTGTGTCTGACAAATTGCTTAACCTTGTCATTCTAGTACTGAAAATGATTAAGGCCCGCTTTCACAAAAGTCACTAAACATATTTAGTGTTAAATGTGTGTAAAATAACATTCTGTCTCTTTCACCTTCTAACAATGTGACAGGAATGCAATGATGTTCTAAATACGTTTAGGCACTAAATGTAGACATTTAGTCATTGTGGTGGAAGTGGGCCTATGTATACATATTAGACAGATCTCAAAATTGTTCTCAAAAAAGGCAAGTAAATTAATAAATTCGAATTCTGTTATAAAATCAGTGAGGTGAGTACTTATAAAATAAATTTAAAAATAAATGAGTGCTGTTTCCATTTTGAAGGAACAATTTAATTTGGTGGTTACAAAGTGAAATCGCGATGCTTTAAGCTCTTAGTAGAATACAACATACAATTAATATAATTATGTTGGGTGCAGTACAGGTACCATTTTGAAATTACAGATAATAAAATTGAGGTAAAAATACAGCTAAAGATTCCCGTAAAATTATCAAACTGAGGCACCAGTCCCACAGCGGATGATCAACAAAAATTGAGAAGATCTAGTATATAGTTCCAATAGCTTTGTCGCTGCGAAAAACTAGCGAAGAAAGAGTTCTCGCCAATAGTTTAAGCAGTAAGCGATCAACTACATATTTAATTTAATATTATGTATCTCTTTTATCAACAGGGGATCTATATGAAATGTACGTTTCTTGAGAGAGAAAATAGTCGATAGCTAGTCGTTACCTCGCAGGCAGTGGGATAGGTGCCTAAAACAAGTGCCAAGTAAAAGACTGTTATACAATTGATGTCAATTTCATAGACAATGTCAAGCTTTTTGTAATGTAAATAAAATAATTTTGCATTTACGCGAGACGAAGCTGGTCTTATAAGACCAGCCAAATGACACAGCACAGATGCAACAGCAGAAATAATCATCTGTCAAAAACAGGTACTTAAATATTTAGTATAACAGTTTTATGCGGCCCTCAATCAAATTAAACGAAAAACTAAAAGACAGACATAGTGTACTGTAATGAATGATTTTCACCAACCGGGCTTAAACGGAGCGCATTTACACTGTGCTTAAGAAAATTCAGGATTCTATATAATAATTATAACATGCCTGTATTCCTCGAAGGGTTAGGCAGAGGTATACCAGTGTACACCCACAGTTCGCCGATATACAATAATCCGCCGGTATAATAATTAAGGTTCATATTTGCATGGAATTTATACTGCCTGCAACTCGGTTAGGGTCGCACGTACGCGGATGACGTTCGGTTGGTAGAAATCCTTCATAATTGTTGAATAACATTTAAAAAGCAAGTTTACAATGCGTACCTGTACTGCATATGATGACACATCTCAGCGAGAGGTCTGCGCAGCACTTGGTACCTGCGGCAGTCCGAACTCGTCGACGGGTACGCCATCCTTGTTGCGTACACTGTCGGCGCCCGGCTCCTTGTCGGGGGCCGCAGGGGCCTTTACTACGTCATCGAGGTAGGACGCGTCGTCGTCGAGGGCTATTTCGTCTCCTAGAACGAGATCAGTATGTTGAAATACAATGTTTCACTAGATAAAGTGTACAACGAAAATGGAAAAGAAAAAGAAATTTTAAATAAATCTTAGTAAAAGATACCATTAAAAAGACAGCCTTCAAGTAAAAAATTATGATATTTTAAAATATTTGTCTGTTTTAAAATAAAACACCATTTAATATCTCATAAAACATATTTTGAAGCCCCATTTTATTTATGATCCAACAAGCAAATTTCAACATTCTATCTCTGCCACAAATTGTACTCAGCATTTTAAAAAACAAAGAGTTTGAACTAGGCAAGGTATTGTATAAACTGTTCCTTCTTTTTTTTTACTAGTGGTCTACTTTCACCTATATTCGTTTATGCGCTTTACCTAAGGAGAATACCATATAATGTATTATATGCTACAACTAGCTTTTGAAATTATGGTTCTTAACCCAGCTCAACTACGCTCTAACACTTACCAAGAGCATCAAGTTCAGCGTTGAGTTCGTCATCGTCAAGCTCCGGCATGCCGTACTGGCGACCCAATGCTTCTTGTACTTCGTCTGCTTGCTCCAACATGTCTGCTAGGTCGTCGTTAACATCCTGCAATATATGAGCAAAACCATCAGTTATAATAATTACTAGAAGTAAACCAGCTTAATGTAACTCAATAAATTTCGTCAGTGTCAGATTCTAACTGACGAAAACCCATCTGTTTTGCTCCTAATGCCCTTTGCGTTTCAGAGCCGTGGTGACTGTTTCAAACAAATTCTGCAACCCTGCTAGGTATCGGACCCAAACGGGCAAGCAATCGGACGATCAAATTTCCTTACTGTAAGACCCACTTTCACCAAAATTACTAAATACATATTTAAGTGCCTTAACATATTTAGAACGTCATTGCATCTCTGTCACATTGTTTCAAGGTGACAAACACAGAATGATAATTTAAATAAATTTAGCGCTAAATAGTGATTTGTTGCAAAAGTGGGCCTAAATATTCTTAGGCAAAAATAAAAGTTACAACTGGAACACACCTCTATGGTATCAATATTAATCTTCTTAAATTCTTTTTTCATTTGAGTGACTCCATCTTTCATGGCCGCCACAGTGGCATGAGTATCCTTCAATGTCTGTGTAGCATAGTTAGCTTGTTCCATGTTGAAGGATTGTGCTCTAAGATTGTCCAGCTGCTGTTCATACCTAGAATTGTATTACAAAAGAAAGACATGATATTGTAGATGGTACGAATTGTTACAAATTTGTCTAATGTTAGGGCTATGGCCATTTAACTTCTTGAGAATGTGTAATCATTTTCGATGGAAGGATTATTTGTATAATGCAAAACATGAAGACAAAGACTTCCTGGCGTTACGATAAATAGGTAGTAACGACGTGCTCTTACATTTTCTTCTGCTTCAAGACCCGCATTGCTTTCTGTTTAACAGAATTCTTAGCAGGGCCCTCTCTCATTTTGTTCATCTGGTCCTTATATTTTCTAAGTTCAGATTCCAGTTTTTGGACCTTCTGCTCAATATTATCTGCCCTGCTATCCACCTGGAATTTACAATCATTTGGACAATCAATGAAACATGAATCATCAACTATTATAGTACGATATCATTTTTTTAGTACACTTACATTGCTAATGCAATCATTGATACTTGGGCCAGGCTCCTTAGGTTTTCCTCTGCCAAATATTCTGTTCATCTTGAATAATTATTTATTTCAATCTAAAATCAAAACCAAGGCGACTTGACAATAAAAATCTCACACAACAATTTTGACGGACAACCAACCAAACTTCATTCAATAGAACAACAAAATTGACAGCTTCTCTAGTGTTACAAAATAATAAATTAAAATGAAAAACCTGTCTATGATTCATAGTATAAATCGAGAGATGTATTCCTAATCGCCTTTCTGAATTCTTCCTTCGTTTGGTTTTGCCGCAGTCGACCAAAGATAATATTTATTTTAATATTGAAATTCGTCGCGTGCGTCGCGATCGGTCGTGATAGACACTTTCGTGATACATATTCACGTTTAATGCACTCTGTGGTGCAACGGGCAAGTGGAAAGTGGCAACACCTAAAAAAATAAATTCAAATCAATAATCAATGTGCGAGATGTTTTTGAAGTGATGTGTGTTGGATATTGGATATGAATTTGTGAACTTGTGAAGTTGCCATTTCCAATACTTATTCTATCTATAAGTCGTTTATTGATTTGACAGGATATAACCAAAAAAAAACAATTTTTCGTCGCCATGGCTACTAACGGGGTTACGGTTTGTATTATTTTAGTGATTTTAATTCTTAACCAAAATATTGTTCTCTTCGTTTGTATTGATCATTACATTAAGAACATAATAATAAGTAGGTATGTAAAAGGAAGAACTTACTGTGAACCTGATAATAAAAGATAAAGTGGTGATCTACGGTTTTAGGGCTTAAAAATTTAGGGAGTAATCAATAGTCAAAAATCTCGTCTTACTTTATAAATTGATTAAAATGATAACACAATCAACAAGTAACCTTAAACAGAATACTGTAATAATAGATATCTTTTTTAATTTATTAATTTTATTTGCTTTCTTTACTTTGTATTCATCGTCTATAATTCTCAGAATAGTGTCCAGCGTTTGATGGTCAATCATAGTACCTCCGTGATATTGGAAAAATTGAGGTATCATTTTCCCATAAGCCACTAATGAAGAGTTGAAGTTCAAGTACAAAGTCTACTTCCTGAAACAACATCAATAAATGTTAATCAATGACCTCGGAGAATACACATATGGCTGAATTGGTCTGCATAATATTGTAGTGAAATCATTTTAGTAGTGTTTTATTCTTAATTTAAATTCTCCTAGCCAACACTAGCTTTACAAAGCTGAACAAGGTCTTTCATACATTCCATTTCATCAACATTAAATTACTTAGTCTCACAATCAGCTTTCTTACTTTCATACTTATTAGTGTCACAAATTAAATTTTTAGGCGAAAATGTTATGTGATCCCTTGTGTATGCAGCCTAACTTGTGTGGAAGAGCATCATGTGCTGTTAAATGCTGGAAATGGGATGTGACCCCAATTACTATGAACAAAATTTTGAATAGCATCAAATATGGTGTGCTTATTCTGAATCGACCAATCTCACAAAACCGAGATTTTATAAAAACACTGTGGAATAAAGGTCAGTTTTAAATTTAAATTAATTAATAAGTTTATTAAGTTTTGTATTAAAAATGTTAGCCATTAATTGGGTGGAGCTGATAAGCTATTCATTGAGTCTATTTTAATATAGCTGTGATTATATTTCAATGTTAAATAACTATCAGTCTTATAAATTTATTATTTAAGATAAAATAAGTTTTGAAATACAAACTTTACAATCAAAGTTTTTGGATAGAAAAAAAACATTTTTTATATTTAAGTAGTAGCATTTTATATTTACAACAAAAATAAATAAATGTGTTTCAGCTGCTATCAGAGTGACTGTTGATGGTGGCACAACACAATGGGACAAGTTCCTAGCCAACTTCCCGGAAGATATACAGAAGACCATAAAGGATCCTGATTTGGTCTCCGGAGATTTTGACTCTATCACAGATAAAATTTTAGAGAAATACAAAGAGAAAGGTTGTAAGGTGAAATCCTATCTATACTATCTACACTAATATCCTATAATATTATATAGCTGAAAAGATTTTTGTTTTTTTAAATGCACTACTCTTTGGCAATTTTTGGCCCATTGAAAAAACTATTTTTGTTTATGATAGCCAGATTTTTGAGGAATAGCTATACAGGATGGGTTTTTGAAACTGGCCAGTAAGGGCAGGTACCTCAATCATTATAGTTACAGGATAACTTTCCTAGGGGTTGCTTAAGTATGTTTTCCAAATTTTGAAATCTGCCTCACTGTGTGTGAAATGTAAATGATGCACATAATAATTATTTATTAACATAACTTAACTCTTTTAATGAACTTGTTTGACCTCTTTAGTTCATTAACAATCAATTCTGCTTAAGCAAATTGCTACATTGTCTGGCACAAGCTAAAAATATTGAATCATTTAAAGTTAAACAGAATTTACTAATATAATTATCTTTTGACATGAAAATATAAGTTTTCTTATTTTCTGCCAATTGCTGTAGACCGGCCAACTTATATTTTTATTTTTAGGATATTATTCAAACTGCAGTGTAATAATTGGTATTTGTTTTTTTTTAGATCATAAACACTCCAGATCAATCTTATACGGACTTTACGAAAGCACTAATGGAGTTACACTCACATAGTAAAGAAATTGGAATGGAGGTAGGTTTATTTTTACTGTGTAAAGGTGCGGTAACACGGCCCGTGATAACGCGAGCCGCGCCACGAGCCGTATAAACAGGCTCGCCTCGAACGATCCATCGCTTATCGGTTTTTTAACACAGACCAAAGGCGCGCGCCTCCGCTTGTGTTAATACGCGCCTTGTAAACGCGTAGGCTCGCGTCCGGATTAAACCCAGCCGCACATACACAGACGGCGCGGCTCGTGTTATTGCGCCCCGTGTAACCGCACCATTACGGTTATTACTTAAGAAATGTTTCTACAACAATGTTCTTACTATTAAAGTTAATTGTCTAATAACTAGTACTGTTACTGTTGTAACTGCCCCATTGGTCTCGTGGTGGCGAGCACGACTGTTGAGGGTGGGGTCCTGGGTTCGATTCCCAGAAATGTTATTGGGTTTTTTTAATTAGGATTTTCTCAGTAACAGCCCAGAGTTTGGAAGTTGGTGGTGTGACACCCCGTGTCTCGAAAAGTACGTAAAGCCGTTGGTCCTGCGACAGATCTCTCCCCGGCTGTGTCGGATTGCCTTCCCATCGAACCATCGTTCCCATCGTTCTTATAAGAGTTGGGGCAGAGGGAGGGCACCTGTGTTTTCGCACACACTTTTGCACTATAATATCTTTTGCGTACTTGGCTAATCTGCATTCAGATTAGCCGCCGTGGCCCGAATCGGTTTAGAGAATACATACAAATAATCTAATTTTGTGAGAATCAGAGCATATCCTAATATATTCAATAATTTCCAGCTGACCCACGTTATTGCAGTGGTACAAAATTCAGGCCGGCCAGACCAAATACTAGGGAATATCCAAACACTGTTTCTAGTGGAAGAGAAGTTACTGTTACAGAAAAACACAAATGTGTTTTTGATGTCGGATGATTCAATATCCTGGCTACTACAGCCTGGGATCCATGTGATCTATGTCCCTGAAGAGACCAGGCAGCACAAGAGAGCATGGTGCTCTTTAGTGCCCATTGGCGAAACTTGCCAACATGTTACTACTACTGGACTGAAATGGAACCTTGGTAAGTATTGTTTTATATGTATGGTCTACGTGCTGTACGGTCAGCATCAAAAGTCGATTAACAATGTTACTTTTATTTTATGATAGCCTATTTTGTCCCACTTTTGGAGTTCTCCACCTCTCTTTTCCAGTTTTGGAGAAATCTATACAGCTGGTCCCGCTATCCGTCTTGGCCTGCCGCGACCCGGTCTCACTGACTCGTGGCCCACAGTTTGTCTAGCATGCGGCAGATATGTCCTGCCCGGTCCCATTTAAGTTGGGCAATATTTTGAGCCACGTCAGCTATCCCTGTTTTGGAGCACAGTAAAATATTTAATAAAAAATAAATAAACATGGGACCTAAAATACCGGCGAACTGTGGGTGTACATACGTACACCTCTGCCTAACCCTTCGGGGAATACAGGCGTGATGGTATATATATTTTATTTTCCTTATCTCATTTATTTTTATCTTGCAGATAACCAGGAGTTGCGGTTCGGTGGAATCGTAAGCACTTCCAACGCCTTCGATGGTGCAGAAAAAGTGACAGTAAAGTGCAGTCACACCCTGTTGTGGTCTATGAAAGTACCTATTATTGCGGGTAAGTTATTTTTTTCCCTTACTGCCCCTTATATTTTAACATCAACCAACATAGCTTAAGCATAGGCAACTATAACAAAAAATAAATAAAAAAAAATTATTTGCCGGCGACAAGATATTGACAAAAATCGGTTCAATAATCGGTCATAAAATCGCGGCGACGCATGTGTGGCCCACCGGATTTCAAGTGGTTTCCTCTGCCTATAGCCATCTGCAATATCAAAGGCCTTGCAAATGCGTTGCCATCCCAAAGACAAAGTTAAAATGTCTCATGACATGAGACATTTTGTGTGATGTGCCTGTAAATATTATTAAACTCGTGTCCCTATTTTTGCTTACTCTTATGATCATTAAATAAGAAATAAATTCAAAATCGAACATAGGCATTAGTATCGTTATTTTAAACAACTTTTTTTTTTGTTTCAGCAACGTGAATAGGACGTGCATAGAATGATATTATAGGTACCTATAGGGACAACACTTCATAGATTTGGTGTCTATAAATTACTTTTTTATATTACAGTAGTTTACATAAACTTTTATACTCTGAATTTGTAACTTTCTATACTAGGCTCTTATAGGTAGGTGTACGTTGGTGGATAACCCCCTTTTAAACCTTATTACTAAGCCGTAAGGGTGGAAAATGGTCTGACGCCAACGGTTGCGGTTGTATGTAGAAACAGATCAAGTGCGTGTTGATTTATTTGTGTAGGGTTCTGTCATCACAAAGATTAAGTGAATAACAAAGACATTTTTAGAGCTTTGGAATGACAATGCTGATTAGAATTCCATTTTCTTTGCGGTTGTTGAAGTATGGAACCCTACTGTGTTTCTTCGGCACGCTCTTGACCGTTTCGCAAAGAGTAATAAAACGTTTTGGAAGTTTGGAGGACCGAATTACGGTTCAAAATTAAACCATTTCAATCGATAGAATAGTATTTCGTATAGAAATGTGTATTTACAGAACATTTTTAATTATAAGTTTTGAATGTCAGATGACCGAATTAATGCCTTCGCAGACTGGCAGACACGACGGCATAGGACATTTTTATCAATTGAATTTAATAGTTATCCAACTGAAATAAGGTATAATTTTCAAAGCTCGGTGATCAAGATTCAATTGATAAACTTAAAATCCTCTGTCGTGCCGTCCGTAAATCTGCGCAGGTCATTAAGGTCAAAAATTAAACAATTTCAACCATTAGATTAGTATTTCATATAGAATTGTATACTTACAGAACATTTTTTAAACTATAGGTTATACCAATGACTTGCTCTAATAAATATAATCTAGTTCTAGACGCTATAATAATGATTCGATTCAAATACTACATAATTACATAATTCATTTACATATGATATAGTTCTCTTACCTACCAGGGATGTTCGAAGATCGGTTCTGTCAGTTGTGAAATAAAATATTTTTATTTAGCATGTAAATTATTATGTTTAGGGTATGGTGTTATGATATGATATGATATGGGTGCTGTTGATTATTTTTAATAATATAGTACTAACCCGAGTGTGGATTAGTGTACGGGTAATAAATAATCCTACTCCCTCCTAAATCCTAATTATATTTTAGGGTCATCTCACACCGGGACATGTCGGGGCGTTCACTTTTTGACATAGCGATACAATGGTGCCGATTCCCTTGTTCACAAACTAAACTAAAATTAGAGAATTGACATCTTTTACTAACATACAGCGAAATAAAAGGACGGTAATACCTTAGAACTAAGTTAGAGATGTCAAATTAGTTTTGCCTTGAACTTTTCCGTGTTTTAATCAACGCGTTCTGACATGTCAACTATAATTGTATAGAGGTTTTAGATCAACTAAAATTGACAAGTCTTATTTACGTGCGTCCCTTTCTTGTTTGATTGGAAAGAAAAAGATAGAAATAGTCTAAATTAAGTTTAGCTTGTGCATAACAGAATCGACACCAATATAGGACTTTATTTAATGCCAGCGAAGTTTTTTTGTAGCACAGAACCCTAATCCTTTTTCTAAAATAAAAGACTCCTAAATTAGTCCTTGTCACATCAGCTACCAAGGAAAGTCCAAGTCTCATCAAAATCGGTCCAGCCGTTTAGAAGATTAGCCGAAACAAATGATAGACATGACAAAAAAATTAAAATTAGTTTTTAGAAGACACGCGGCGCTCACTTTCTTGTCTCTGTATAAGCTGACCCTTGAATACATTAAATAAAGCATAACTACCTAAATGTAACATCTCTGCGTACCCCTTCGGGCGTGGCATTATATTTAGCTATAGTTCATAGCTGACTTCATGATTATTTACTGCTTCCATTATCTACGCATTTTAAACCCTATTATTCATTTTTTTCTCTAGAAATTCTTGGAACGAATCGATAAATTAACTAAATCGAACGCCAAACAGCCGACCGGTAAGCAAGTCGGGCAAACTCGCTTGCTTATTGATGTATACTGAGCGATTGTTTATCACAAACATTAGGCAAGAATACGCGCTGATTAATCGTGCCAAAAATATCCCTATAGCGCTGTGGTAAACACCCTATTAATTCTTTATATGTGGCCCCTTTTTCATGAAGATAGACATAGATGAGAAAAACTTGCACAAATTGTAAACATGATCCGTTAAAAAAATCCTTTGAGCATTTTATAAGTGAAACTGTTAAGAAAACACATGTAATAATGATAGTACTTACTAAATAATACAAAAGTAAATTGTAATTCTAAATATATTACTTTTGCAACAGCAAGTGCTTACAAACATATATTTTTTTAAATGTTTGTTGTTAAAGATTCTTTTTCTAATTTGACTAAAGTATAGACTTACACACGTGCCTGTTGTTTTTATTGTCTTAATAATTGAATGGTTGTTTACTTAATACTTACTTACCATATAAGGATTTGATCTCCCATTATTGTTTTATTTCACGACTGACGTTGATTTTGATTACGTACTTACTAGCCATTACCCGCATAACGGTGATCTAATCTGTAGAATAGAATATTAAAATATCTGTAATTCAAGTATACGTAAATTATAAAATATTTTTTGTGATGCTACTTACATTTTTTACACGTGTTTTTTAATGTTCCCTATAGCTAGTTCATTTTTTATACTCAAATCGTTTGTGATCTACCAAAAGAATTAGTTTTATATTTTGACTTAGTAGTCTCAAACAAATCCCATTAGTCAAAAGGTTGGTTGTTATTTTATAGTCCATATTCACCAGGCTACAAAAGTAGGGCAATATGTGTCGAATTGCTTACTACGTCATACTGTGTATAAACCATTCGAAGCTTCCGATTTGGAAGATTCATTGAAATGTAAATAATGTATATTCAAATTCGAACATTCGAAAATCGAACGTCATTCTATTTTTTAAAAGGACGACCAAATAAATAAAAAAATGAAGTTCGTTTTGTTTGTGGTCAGTAAAGCATAATAGGTTGCAACGTTGGAGTTCTTAATTATTTTATGAACTTAGGTACTTTAAGTACTTGATTTATGCGTTTTTGATTGACCGCAAAGAACATGGCCATATTATCATTGGCAATATCACCCATTTGTTGCCTGGCGAACTGGCTTATTAATATGTTTATTTATTCATTCTACCTCGCATGTTGTTAATTTATGTTCCTTGTTTAATTTAATTTGTTGGTTATTATGTGTTTATAGTTTAATAGTATGAGAATTGGACGAGAGACGTAGTTATATACCCCTTAGGGGATTGATGTGATACTATTAAGTGTGTCTGCCCATTCCATTTCATTGTATTTTATTTACTGTAGTGTTAGGAACTGCGGGGTTTTATTCGGAGGCCGACCTTATCCTTCGCTCTCCTCTAACGGATTCATGAGGAATTTCCCTCAAAACAAAAAGAAGAGGTGTACCTATAAGATCTATACCATTTAAATTCAATGATATTGAGTTTGTTGTAGCAAGTCCGCCTTATGTACGTACCCCTGTTGTACATGAAGTACTTAAGGTAATGTTTTTTTAAGTTCTTAAAAAAATATGTTGCATGGTTATATTGTTTCTCTAACGACATGTTCCTTTTTTAAATTTAATAACCTAGGTCTGTTTAAAATTACATAATATTAAGCTACTTATGCAGAACAATCTTTCAAGATTTTTTAAGTTCCTAAAAAGCCTACTTGTATGTACTTAAAGCCAACTTATAATACTTTGTTTTACGTGTAGGTAGGTACAGACAGCGTCATCAATTGGTTACCCCCCTCTTGCATTAAAATTCGTTCGAAAACAAGGTAACCAGTTGATGAAGCTGTCTGTACATATTTTACAGTCCCGCCAATTCAAGTGCGGTTACAAAGTGGACTATCATTTGTTGTATATTAATTTACTAGAAAGCTCAATTGAAAAACGTAGGAATTTTGGAAAAAAAAAATGTGTAGAACATCAAAAATATTTTTAATGTTTGTAGCAAAATTTACTTAAAGTATGGTTTTACACATTTATTCTTCCAAATGATTCACAATTTAGATAGAATTTTTTGATGTATTTTATAAAATTTTGTTTAGTAAGTAATTAATCTTGAAATATATCAATGTCTTATTCTAATCTATGTAGTTATTGTTAATAAATTATACAACTTTTATGTAAAAATTACCGATTTTTCTTCATAATATTTTACCATTTACATTGTAATGTGATATACACAATAATACTTAAGTAATTCAATTGAATTACCTAACTGCCTCTCATTACCTTGGAGGCCTCAATCATAGCAAATCGGAAAGCAATTGGCATAATCACCGGTTGAGTACAATATCGATCATTTTGTGTAGTCACATCATATGTTTGTGTCACAGAATATAAAGCCGTAAATGTTAAAACAAGGTATCATAACTTTGATACTTACTTATTATTATTCGAGTGCATCATGCTTTTGGAAGACTGATAGAATTCTGTAAGTATATTTTGATGATATTTCAATTAATTGCTTTTTAATTGGTTGTCATTTAGATAATAATATATTATCTCTGATGTATGTAGAAATATATCGATTAGACCCTTTTTATTGTTCTTGCTATTAACTAATATTAGGCGTTTTTTTTTTTTTGGATTGGAAATCTTTAAATGGCATCTGGGCGGAGCGGAGGGGAGTGTCAGACTCTTGCTGAGTAAAAGCCATCCATGTGTCTCTTAATGCCCTTTGAGTTCCAGAGTCGCAGTAATTCTTTCGAACAAACTCCGCAGCCCCGTCTGGCACTGGCCCTAGCGAGCCCCGTACCTACTATTAGACCTACGATATAATTCTAAAATTAGTATCAAGTTGAAGTTCAATAATTCCGATCAATTACCAGTCAAGTCTTGTGTACAAATGTAATTATTTAACCGCAGTACGAATCACGCAATGATGAGTCGCGAGGCCGCGGAGGCTGCGCAGGAGTCGGCAGTGCTGCCAACCGCACGGCGCGATCACGAGATAGCTCTCATCTTCCTTATCATCAGCTGATGTGACAATAACATAGACACGACTTCTTCACTTGTGAGGATTATTATTGCAGGATATCAACGTTTTATTCAATCGTGAGTATTTTTTGTTTTTTATTATTAGACATTACAAATAATTCTACTTAGAATTATTAGTATCCTAATCGCTTTCGCCACGCCTGTCGGTTTTAATTTATTCTATACAGAGTTATCTGTTTCGCCGGTTAGCCGCGAGAAAATGATCTTTTATTATAAATTATATCCAGTATTATTTACATAAACCGTAACGATATAAACTATTAACTAACGTCCAATTTAATAGATTCAAAGTAATAAAAAACGTAATATAAAATAGTTTACGTTAACGGGATGCCAATATGAACTCAATCATTTATAACTGCGCATGCGCATATATTATTAAAATCCCTTTATATCGACCGTATAAAGTGCATTAAGAATTTTGTTAAAATCATAATTAAAGAAATACAAAGTTAAGGAACAATTTTTTAACGATCACATCACGAAGTTAGCATGGTCACATGTTCGGCGGCACCAACATGGCAATATCACACCAACGTCAGTTGCTTACCGCGCGTTCGTCGCGCCAAACGTGTTACCGTGAGAGGACTGCGTTACGAAACACGATCACTGGTGCGTCCACCTTACTATTTATTCTAACAATACTAATCAAACCTAATCTCTTTCTAAATAAGGTTCATTTCCGCAGTGCACTGAACAACTAACAAAAATTCCTGAGTATATAATTGCATTGAATGTTACGTACGGAACGATAGCAGCCGCCTTGACTATGAATCGAGCCTTTACACGAGTTAATACTTGATGAGTTGAATCGAACGCATTTTTTCTTTACGTTTGTTGGTAATTTGTGAGGAAATTGTGTTTTGATAACTTTTAGTATTTACCGACGATGCTGATCGGTACCAATAAGAGAAAAAATACTCAAGTCCACGCTCGTAAAACTGTTTGAATTTTGTTATTCAAATAATTAATGTCGTTTACATTCATTTGAATGCTTTCCTCTGATTGTATAAGGTTATTATTTAAAGTTTTTAATGTTATTGTGTGTGGGTTTTTGTGCAGCTAATGGTTTTGTAAATATTTAATATTTGATTGTATTAACAATAATTACCGTCTACAGAATATTAATCATTCGTTGTTATGTTTCTTGAAAAACCTTTAGCGGCAATTGCATTATCAAGTTCATAACTAAAACATTCGTCTTGTGCTCTTGTAAGTTTTATCTTAACATTGCCCCTCAACAGTATCTCGTTCATAAGATATATTTTATCTACGCCCAGTTCTTTTAGCATAAAAAGATCTTTTTTAAGAGTTTTCTTATCATTTGTCTGTGTAAATATCTGGTTAATATCTATGTCAGTACAGGAACATACGTTACGTGTCTTTCGGCACAGTATTTATAAGTCCTGTCTAGTCTGAATCTGTGTTCTATTCCCCTGAATCACTACGTTTCGATGGAGCTGTTTTTTTCTTGCATTTCAGCCATGTTAATAGGTACCGAAATCACGTGCGTTTATCAACTTCAACTGTTGACTACGCTTAGTCATTGTAAAACAATTTCTGAAGTATATTTTGTCTGTGAATGGTTTATTTATTACAATCGTATTCCTGAATGGTTAATAGGCTAGTTATGCACCACTGAATTTTTAATTTGGACTGAAATACCGGTGTCGTCAGACCTACGTTACTTGAGCATTCCTAAATTTCGAAGTTACAGGAACATGTCGTTAAAAAGGTTTGTGTGATAATTACAATGCTAAGGCCCTTATTCAGTTATACTTTTATAGTATAAGTAGGTACTTACTGTGGTCACATACGATATGTCCACGGTACCGGGGCGTACTTTATTTTACTTATAAGGCTCTAACTATATCATTTAAACGCACGAAAGTTTTCAGAATTTTATTGTTTTTTCACTATGGTGTCACAGACTCGAAGGTGGCAAAACAAGTGCCATATATAAAAAGCTATTTCTTTTCTATTACATTCGAATTTCAAAAATGAAATTGGACTGAGTGTTTGTTGGAAAATTATTTCAGCCAGGTTGTTGCGGTGAACAACCTTCACAGTACGTACCTACCTACAAAACAGGAAAATTTTAAAAGCCAACATACACAATTGCAACATACCTCTTAAACTACATATTCCTCTATCCATTTGTCAAAATTTCAGCCATGTTAAAATGACGTAGGCTTGGCGACACTGGGATCTTGAACCACTTGACCTTGCTAAAGTTTACCTACTCGAATTTTATCTCGCTAGTTGCAAGCTTCTGTTAAACAATCACCAGACTTAAAACAGTTCTGAATTCAATGCGGGCTTGTTTGAGGAACTTAATCGAAGGCATTTCCTGCCATTTGAAAACTTATTCTACCTATACCTACCTTTTATAATCTAATGATGAAACTTCGCCTTTGCCTAGATTCTTCACTACATACGGGCTGTATGTACCTACTCAAGAATCTAGGTACCTAATGCCGTATGATACGGCTGTTATAGACTCATCCTTCTCTGCTCTTTTATCTTTTTTTTTGGTTGAGTGCAGAATCTGTTCATTTCATACAATTCTATACATAACATTATATTACATATTCTAAGTATATGTATCTATAAATAACTCACTTCTAACTAGACAAATCATTTTTTGCTGATCATACGTCATCGCTCATCATCATCAAATTAAGTAACATCAATTGACCAAAAATAACCGACTCAAAATTATGCTTACGAATACATGCAACACTGCAACAGTATAGACGTCGTGGTAGTATTTTAAGGTTTAGTGACAACATTTAAAACTTGGTGTCGTAAAACACACTTAAAAATGAAGTTGGAACTTTGACCTTTAATATCTCCGTAGCCAGAACACAATTCCAGGTATGATACAGATAGCAATAATATTAAGAACATGACGTAATTTTCGGCTTAGTAACTTAAATTTCTATTAGCTACAATGCTGAAAAAAAAATCGCGTATATCTAGAGAGTAAATTCAATAAAAGTCGCAAGTCGTCATGCGTCTCTATTACATAAATCTTTCAATAGTCGTGTCGCAGTCATTACGGTAGTGTATCAGACATGTGTGGCCATCGTTTCAGTTAGATGCTATCAATTTAAATTCTGTCATCTAGTCGGCCGCGGTGGCTCGTCGCCGAGGTGTTTGTATAACGAACGATCAATTCACGGCAGGAATCACGTGCTAGATAAGGAACGCACTTCCACATTAAGATAACTTATTCATCTTATTGCTTATCTGTTAAAAAAATATCACGGTAGACTTACTTATTATGTGCTTTAAAACACTAGACATAAATACCAAAATTCCATAATTTATCAACATAGCGACGACCCGATCTGACAGTTTAAAATTGATCACCGAGATAGGAAAGTTTAATAAACGAGTATTCAAGCTATTTATAGCCTTATTACCAAGACACTGGTTATACAATAAGTATATGTATAGATAGGTAGATAACTTCTACATAATGAATAGAATAAGCTTTTATTTTGAAAGCATAATCTATAACTCTATAGTAAGAGAATACCAAGCAAAAGAGTTAATTTGTTAAAAAATATTTTTGTATTCACGAGGAATAGTATAGACTTTGTAACATCACGCTATGACCCAAGCGAGCGGGGCAGTAACAAAAGACTTAATAACGCGGCAAAAAAATAACCACTGGGCGAAGTCGCGACTAGAACCTTGTATAATCAAACTCAAAGCTTTAGAAAATCAACCAATCTAACTTGTCAGCTTAACTCGAACGTATTGGTTACGTCATTTGTATGTAACCACTCGGTAATCTGATGTCTAAGCATGCTGCCCACTAAAGTTAGCATAAGTGAAATTTAAGAAATCGCCCGACTACTACTTACCGCGTACCTACCTACATTGGCATGAAAGTAACATTCTGCAACAACCTCGACTTGTTCAAAACTAACCGCTTTTTAATAACCATTAATTAATTTGTAAAACTGCCAAGTTTTGGACGCAGTTTACACAGATGTGCATTGTGTTATCTATAGAAATAAAAATTGAAATGTCTGTTTGTATAATGTCAAAATAAACAGCTTTTTTCAATTGCATAAATGAATGTTACCACAGTCCCTAATTACAGCATAATAAAAAACTTTTTTTTTCTCTGTGTTTGTCTGTTTGTTCTAGCTAATATTCGTAACGGCTAGACCAATTTTGAATAAAGTTGCAAAGCACTGGCAGACAGCTGATGTTATAAAGAATAACTTAGGCTACTTTTAATTTAGAAAAAGAAATAGGGATCTGCACAAAATAATTAACGCCCAAAAAATTGACATTCAAACGGACGAACTCACTGGCATAAGCTAGTATAGTAATAAAATACATGAAATATTGGAGCTGTTTCGCTGTGAGCATTTACTTCATTCACTGTATGAACTGGCAATTACAGCAAATATTGAAATATATCATGAGTAATGAGTGCAAGGTTTGCCTTCTGTGACCAACGTTATTAAAAACAAATGTACGTGGGTTGTAATTTCCCACTGCCGTCCTTATTCGTTTCTGGGCTATTCCGTGGCTTTCCTGTTAGGATTTACGCCAGGTATTTTTTCGAACCTTCCTCATCTTTAGCCTCTTACAATCCAGGGCTGAATAAAGTACCTACCTTATGCTCGTACTAGTCTCTCGTGTCTCGCTTTCTTTCTGTATCTAGAATTGCCTTAGTATCATGTGATAATAATCCATTGTTGGTGTTTATTGGTGAGGTTCTTCAGAAAGGTCAGGTGCGCAGTACTCGTAACCGGCGTGCTTGTATGACCAGATGTTTGAATGAAGACGAGGCGAAAGGAGTATGTAAAGATCGTAGCAGGTGGCGTTCCGTAGTTCCTGCCTACCCCCATGGGAAAAAGGCGTGAGTTTATGCATGTATGTAATAATCCAATACAGAGAACCCACCTGAATGTTTCAATGTGGATCGTTTTTGAAGCCCTTCGGACAATATTTAGCCCAAACACAAAACATTGGCAAACACCCCAACTGCATTTAAAGCATACTTCCCATTCGGAGTATTTCAGCTAAATGACGTTATTTTACACGAATTTAACGATAAATAATGCAATTATGAGTTTCCTTCTGCAACGCGTTCCCATTAGCAATTTGTTATGGGCTGTCATCGCATATCTGTGGTGAAGTTCCCGATCGCTCACCATCTAAAATAACTCAGTTTATATCATATATTGCAATTGTTTATTGCTGATAGTGTCGAAATATTCTTGTACTTTGAAGTATACCGGGCATCATTTTTCATCATAACATGTTTAGGCGGCTTCAATTTATTGCTGCAGCCCGTCGAACTTTTGGTTTATTAAACATTCTTGTGGGCCATGTGCCTAACTGCTAAATAAAAATCGCCATTTTCACAGCGAGAAAAATCAAAGCTTTTCTTGTAGGCATCACTATGGTAACACCATTAGGATATTCTGACATAAGTAGGTAAATTAAACGCCATACAATTATTGTTCATTGTTGTTTTCCTTGAGTGACTAACTCATCGATACTCAAAACGCTCATTAAATCAGTAAATAATTATGCACCATGAACAATTCAGATCGTAATCTAATTAATAGTGTATTTAGATCCTGCAGCCAAGGTCTCTTGATTTATGAACGCTAAAGGATCACAAGTAACAAAAGGACACAGATGTAGGTAATAAAAAACATTGATTTATTGCATTCCATTCCGGTAAAAATAAAAGGTCAGATAATCGGAAGTGAGATAAGTGGTAGTCGACACCGGAAACATAAGTGACGGACGAGTGGCCTTTGAGAGCAACATATAGGTGATGTAGGAACATTCATGTGCCGTGTACTAACATGCTAACCTTCACCGCACCACGGCTACGATTTATCCTGTTTATGACGTCATAGTTCACGAAACTCCTGCGCAGCCGCACCGGCGCGCGCCTCTATTTGCTTTGACAGAACCAGAACTAATTTCAAAAATCGAACCGTTAAATTCGATCAATTTGTACCTTATGCCGATAAGTTTAGATAGCAGTATCTACAAATTAATTACTATTCTATTGCTTATTAACAGTAATAAATGATCGTTATCGTAATTATCTATATAATATTTAATAATTGTAAATTATAGCATGTAGATAACGTTGTGGCTTCATTAACTTAGCCGAGTCGGTAAATAAACTTATTTGCTTTAAAGTCGACATTTCTTCGCGTGGAAACTCTTATCGCTCTAAAGTCTTCAAATATTGATTAACATTCTTCACTTGATCCACTTACAGTCATGAAGAAATTGTTTGCTTTCTCATGCTGAATTGTTCGATAGGTACTCAATTAAAGAATGTAGGGCAGCATTTAAACATATGCTTTTTTTTTTATACAATCACAATGAACGTTGTTAAAAACTTAAAAGTGAATTCATTTCATAAACGTGTCATCATTTTCAGTAAAATGTAAGAATAGCCACAAACACGGCAGATTGTTTAAATATTTACTGGATTTAAAAAAATGGTACACCATTATCATTAAAACTAATATTAGGTGAGATTAGTGAACATTATTCAAAAGAGGTTTTAGCCAGAACTGAATATGTAATCTTGTAGAACAGAAGGTGTGTAGAAACATGTAAGAAGACTAACAAATAAATGTATAGCAGTAATATCTCCTAGCCGTTGTGTGTGGTACACGTTACTAATCATTCTAACTGCCTTGTCAATCATTTGTTATGATAACTACTTAGCGGCCGTTAAAATTATCTACTACTTGCTACTTAAATGAAATTCTTTGGTTTTTACTTGCGTTATATTGTGTAGTCACTTTAGTATTCTATGTCTAGCTCAACACAGAAAGGCATAAAACTAAAAATATACAATTAATTGCGAAGATATCGCATTAAATTGTATCGAGGCATCGCCATTTTATGCTTCTTTCATTAATAATAAGGGTAGAAATTAAATGAAAATTGAGAATATTGCTCTTTTTTATTATACTCCTATTTCTTGCTCTAATTTAAAAATGTTTCTAAAATAATAACGTCCGAATGTATATTTTTCTATTTTGTAATCATCATCATCATCATCATCTCAGCCATAGGACGTCCACTGCTGAACATAGGCCTCCCCTTTAGATGTCCATTTTCCATGATGTTTTTATTTTGTAATATTCTGACAAAATAAAAACTTGAGAATTGTTTTGTAACTTGCGTTAGACCGTGCCTTACACTACACATACCGTGTCTGTCACACAGTCAGTCGTCTCAATCAGCAATTACTCGGCAACTGACTAGTTGACTACCTATACGTTTGGTATGAACGCAGCCTTAGAGCAGGTATACATTCTACTAAACTCGACCTGGGTTTAGTTTGCTTACACCAGCTTATTTTTCCGCAGTCATACAACAAATAAAGGTGTAACAGATATCTCTATTTGCGCTTAATGGCGTGAACTGATTACAGTAAAAAAGTGTTGAGACTAAATCTACAAGCGCGTAGATAACCATCGTTTGAAAATGGCAAACATTTCGAAGTAAGTATTTGCTATAAAAGAAAAGTTGTTTACCAACGAAATGTTAATGCGTCATACTGCATTTTCGCTTAAACAAATGTTTAGGAAGTTGTCTTTTTAACAATACAACATCATTCTTAGAGAATAATAGAGTTTCATCATAAAAACTGGACCGCAAAAGCCGTTGGTGCACAAAAACTGTGGCCTTGCCACTGACCGCGAACGATAATTCCTGCTTCATTGGATGGGAACGATCCGATAGATGACAGTTTTTTGTTTGATCACGATGTGCATTTAAACATGATCGTTTTTATACAATCCCATAATCCAAATATTTACTAGTTTCTCTCCGCGACTTCATCCGCGTGGATATTTTCAATCGTGTTAAGTAACTTCTTTGGTTACTGCTCCGTGCCCGTGTGTTGTTGCGTAATGTTATATAGTCTATGACACTCACAAATATCGTGGCTTTCTATGGGTAAAAGAATTTTCAAAATCGGCTAAATAAATCCAGAGATAATCCGGCTAAGAACCGCTCTTTAAATGATTTTTTCTATTTTGTGTCTTAGAACCGTGAACATCAAGTTTATAATTAAAATTAGATACCGTGCTGTTCTAGGGTTACGCAGCGGGTACGATCAAATCATTTGCTGTAACAATTAATTTGGAGTACGCACTTCAAAAACAACAATAGCTAGATAACTACGCATTGTAGTACAATGCCATTTTTTCTCTTTCTAGTATTATCGTCTTTTTGAGTGGGTCTTACTTAAATACTCCAAATACTGCTATTATCAGTTCGAAATAGCTAGCGGTAACATTTGCCCAGAACATTCTATCTCCAACTGTCTACCTATGATGCAGGTTCCACCATTTCCGAAGTACTTTCCTCTTTCGTGTTGTTTCCCTAGTGCAATAATAAGTGCCTAACCGCATATAGGTCTTCCCGCTTGACACATCAGCAATCATTCAATTACTGGGAGCAGTACCTATTCCACCTGATGATAATAGGACAATTGGGTGGAATTTTCTGAACAGTTGACATTGTCGTTGATTGCTTTTTGGAACACCGTCTTATGTGTTGGTACTTGCATAGCATACTTACTGGCATCGGTACAGACAGCGTCATCAATTGGTTACCTCTCTTGCATTACAATTCGTGCGAAAAGGGGGAACCAGTTGCAATGGTTTGCGGCTGTTCAAGATATGATGATATCATCTCATGACATCATGGAGCATTACTTAGGTAGGCAGTTCTAGGAACAAGAGCCTGGTAGATGCGTTCCGAATTTGTGGATATAACAAAACCATTATCCCAGCCTCTAACCTTACCGTGTCGACGGCGCGTTCGTGTTCCACGCGCGCCTCAAAGAGATGTCAGCAAACTTGGATGGGGCCACTGAGGGCTGATGCCTGCCGGGGCTGCGGGTTTTTCGAAAGAGATACCGCGCCCCCGGAACGCAAAGGGCACATGAAGGAACATAGACGGGTTTTAGTCAATAAAAGTCTGACACTAAAGGGCGGGGGAAGTATCTGATGATTTCCCGTCTTTAAAAAAAAAAACCCTCTAACCTTGCTCCAGTTACTCGTTTCATACTTACATGATCTTAATTAGACGATAATGTCTAATGAAACTGTTTGCTTTTAAAAACGTCTTGCACGCATGAGTACGCGTATCGAATCTTGTGTTACGGCCGGTGGCCACAACTCGTTCAAGATTTAATTTGCTAAAAAGTGGCGCACTTCTAATTGGTAGCATGAGTCATTTGATAATGAATTTACTGCAATTAAACTTCACCATCAATACGGGTAAAATGATTAAATTTTCTAAGGTCGAATTTCCTTGAGCGAAAATTGGCACTGAAAAATGATTGACAGCAGCTAAATGGTCTAGTCTCGAGACTGAACGTCGCGACTCGATGTAGAATCATATATGTATTTGCTATTAGTTCGCTTGCTACGTAACTAGTTTTTAATGGCGAAAGTGTCGCGTCAGTCCATTTAAGAATGTTATATTCATCTTGTACCTACCTACTACATTTTGTCGATGTTAGATAGATAGGTTGGTTAGAAATTATACAGGTATAGCCTTAGTGGCTTTACAACATTACAATTCGCTAGGTACCTATTTGTGATTTTTCGCCCATATTTAGCCGAGCCCCATTCTTCTTTGGAACACAAAGCACGTGCCCGTATACACTAACAATGCGTTCGGCTCCATATATAGAAAACGCGAGCATTGTTAAATAACAAACTAAATATTGTCCGTTCCATAAGTAGCCAATAACGATGCAATGTCGTTTCTGTCAATTCACACGTTACCGATAAATTGCAATAAGTAATCATAAGTCAACCTTGTGACGTTGAATGATAATAAGTTGGAGTTGCCCCCATTTCGATCAGCGGCCGCGAAAACAAATTGCCTACGTTTGCTCATTGTACTACTCACATCTGTAGTACAGCAGGTGTCAAATATGGTGTGACACTGCAATATGAGGCCTTTACCACCGCACCTAAGGCTCAAGTAGGTACTTAGAACATAACAGTGGCATTCCGATTATTTTGATAAATAACGCGCATTGACCGGATCAAATTAATTCATACTAAGAAATTCTTAAGCGATACGGTTTTGGTTATGGTGAACTGTTTCAGTTATTTTGTCTTAAAATATTTTACTTACTATTAAAAAACGAATATAACTTTAACTGGAGTAGCTAGGATCTTGGAGACACCTGCTAAATTCACCTAAATTGCTGATCTGCCTTAAGGTATACCAATTTGGGGTGATCACAACAGACATACCATCACGCCGAAGGGTTCGGCGGAGGTGTATCAATGTACACCCACAGTTCGCCGCGATGTTTAGGTCCCATGTAGGTAATAGGGGGCGAGCCATTTTTTATTGAGGTGATCAATAGCTGTGAATGTTCTAGATACTTATAAATTGTCCCTGCTTCTCATTAGACGACCTAATTTAATTAGTTAACGTGTGTTTCCTTCTATTTACAGAAACAGGCGGGGCACAATAGACCACCACTATGGGGGCCATGTTCCGCAGCGAAGAGATGGCTCTGTGCCAGCTCTTCATTCAGCCAGAGGCGGCGTACACGTCCGTCTCCGAGCTGGGAGAAGCAGGCAGCGTGCAATTTAGAGACGTGAGTATTTTAAAATTCCTGTAAACCTAACGTTACTTAACAGAGAGATACCGCGCCCCCGGAACGCAAAGGGCACAAGAAAGAACATGGATGGGTTTTAGTCAGTAAAAGTCTGACACTCCCTGCCACCCCTCCCAGCGCTGGCGAAGTCATTCGATGATTTCCCATCTTAGTATTTATTTATTTAACTTACACACACTACCTTACAAGTTTACCCCAAAAAATAAAGTGATTCCTTGATAAACAACATAAACAAAAAATTGAAAACACTAAACTAAACCCTATTAAAAATTGGACAACACAATTAATTGTAGATACTTAAATTATAATCTAAACTAATTTCTAACTTCAGACAACTTATCTGCCTATATTATTATTTAGGGCCTGTTTAACGTGTCCGGATATACCCCATCATAAGTAATAGGTTTTTATATAATTATCTGGTAATTAGCTAAAGGGATCTTACCTACGAAGAGGTGGTGTGAAATAGGCCATTGGTCTTGAATTGTTCTATGTAATTAGCATTTTGACGGCACGGTTGGCGCAGTGGCTATTGGCTGCTGCGCTGCGTGTCGCGGTTTCGATTCCCGCACGGATCAAATATTTATTATGACTTACAGATAGTTGCTCCGGGGCTTGGCTAAGTGAGGTATATGTTTGGAAACGCACCCACGATATAAGAGAAATTCCTAGTACTAGGCAACGTTTTCTTAAAAAGAAAAAATATGGAGTAGGTAAAGAGAGGGATTGGACTAGCCTGCCTAGTAGTCTAGCAGTTTATTCATGCGTAATTTCGGAGCCCGTATCTATTGTTTCCTCCGTAATTCTTATCTAAATTATGCGAATAAGGTGTGCTCTAGTTTCATCATTGTTAGACAAACTGACAGGACAGACAAAATGAAGACACATATCATCACGCCCGTATGCCCCGAAGGGTTAGGCAGAGGTGTACACCTACAGTACGCCGCCGCCGGTATGATTGGGTCCCATGCAATAGGGGGCGAGCCTATTGCCATTAACCGGGCTCAAATCCTAAGTCCGAGCTGCTACTGACAATTTCATAGAAAAACCCAATATTCATTATTATTTACCACTTTCACACAAAACAAAACAAAATGAAGAGTGAAATGATAATCATTTTTATTCGAATGCACGTTCCAAACCTTATCTGTCCCAATTCAAAACCGGAATGCGAGACATTATACATGTTGATTAAGAACCATCAATATTCATACGGCCAAAAAAAGAATGCTATTACAAATATCCTTTTGCATTTAGCGCACATATGTCACTTCTTGTAGTTTGCTAAAAAGTGTACAAGGCTTGCATAATCATCAGAAAGTTGTAAGCGTGACGAATGACGGGTTAGTTTGGGCTTGATCAGTCGGGCGAGGTGGGAAGGTTAGCAAGATGGCAATTCGGGGCCTTGGGGGCCTGCGGGCGCCCCGGGCCGCTTGAAGGTGGCCCGCAAGGTCCCAAGTCGCTCGCGGCGGATCGACGCATACGCATAAATTAACCAGTCTGCATTCGATGGCAGTTTATGTGAATGGTAGCAGCTCGAATATTTTCCTTAATGAGTTTCTATTACTTGTTTTTCTAACGTATCGATAAGGCTACGGTCGGTTGAAGTATTTGATAATTAAACATATTATTATACCAGGGTAGCTTAGGAGAGAAATATTAGCATTAATAAACTATAAAATAAGAACACAATACGCTAAATAATGTGTTTTTGTGTGTAATCCTGTATTTACCTTTTTTTTTTAAATTTGATAACATTCATTGCGTCATCGACTAAGATAGTGAACACAAAGTTTAATTCTTTTAATCGCCTGTTATCTTAACTAAGTAAATAGACGCCATTAAGCTTAGTTAGAAATAGCCAAATATTTTTGCTCTCATATTTACACTGGCGACATTTTACGAACTTGTCTCGACCACAAGAGCAATACTCGTTTTATTTATGAATTAATGACAATAATGTCGATATCGAATAGTCTAAGAACACGCGAAGCGGGTAATACATTATGCATACATGTTATTAGACGTCCCGATTACACTAAACTTTACAAGTGTATAATTCGATAAAATAGTCCAATTGTAATTGTGGTCGAGCAAAAAGTGTTATTGGGTTTTTCTATGAAATTCGCAGTAGCAGCTTGGAGTTTTGATTTGTGCCCGGTTAATGGCAATAGGCTCGCCCCCTATTACATGGGACCTAAATATACCGGCGAACTGTGGGTGTACATTGGTACACCTCTGCCTAACCCTTCGGGGAATACAGGCGTGATGGTATACTTTTATTTGTTATTAGGCCAATTGTAAAAAGTTACTTAATACAGGCACGCTCTTGTCATTCAGTAGCATATTGTTAATAATATCATGGGTACATTAGAATATTGATTTCCAAAGACTAGTTATCAGTGGCGAGGTCTCCGTATAACTCCATTCCTACCGGTTTCCCTTCGGCAGTTCGGGACAAAAGTTACTCTCCCACCAATAAAAATAGTCCACTGTCTACTATTGCCAAATAAAAACATTACAAAAGTAGTGTTCGATTGGTTGCCTTTTTGTTTAATAATATAGGTGGAGTTCAATTCAGAAAAATAAAGTCGCAAACGTTATTGTACCTTCTTATTTTTGCGTCGGGTAACCTCACCCTTCTCTACACATATGAAATGAGGTATTAATGTAATCAATGCGTTACTAAGACACAATCTTTATCTACATTCAAAGCAGGGTTATAAACATGCAATAAGCACTGACTGTGGCCAGCCTAAGGATGCAATGTTCCGACGCGGGGTAGGCCTCCAGTCAGACCGGTTTCCGTCCACACGCCGTCTGATTTACGCCACAATGCCTTTATTACCATAGAATCCACATAAAAAACCTTCCGAGATAAATTATTAATGTATTACGAAAAGATAATTATGTAAATAACTAGTTTTACTGCGCTATTTACCTATGACGTGGCCCTTCCTTTGGATTTTTGCTCTACAGCTCAATTTAGTGAAAACAATAGATTTTATGTCTTTGGAATTACGGTTTTGTTTATTGAAAAGAGATAATGTTCGACTTTAGTACATTGTAACATGAATATTGAATACAAAACAATTGCAATCACTACAATGTTATATTTTATGGTGTATGAAAACGAACGTTCGTATTTGCGATTTGCAGAATTTTGCAGAGATTGGTATCTGCGTTTCAAAATTGTGGCTTTTAATACTGCCACGTTGTTAGGAGAAGAAATTCCTAGCAAAAATTCAGAATTAACATGGTAATTGAAGAAAATCCATTTATTAAGTGCATTCAGATTTTCGTTTTATCAATTGCTAGATAGATTAGATAGCTTCATCAAATTGCTACGTTTTCACATCTAACCACTCAACCGAGCATGCACATTGTCCGGAAAGGGACATAGGGAACATACCAGAAAAAGTACTGTTTCTTAGGAATATAAAAATAACTTTAAACGGGGGCAAGCTGTGAGCTATACATTATAATAATGTGAAAGACGTGCGTGAGAGCCGGCACAAGGTTTCCGACTATAGTAACATTTTCTAAACATGTCCTCTATATTTCTATTAATTTCCACGACTTACTACTATGTAAGTAACTACATAACAATATGTAACTAACAACAAGCCACCATATTTACTACAAATTCAAAGGTGATGGCTAAATGACTGCCCCCGGGCCAGATACATTCTGGAATGTATATGAATCTTATATAACCTCATAATATTTAAAAAATCATTCATGAATTATGTAGTGTTTAATATTTTCCTAGCACTTTCGTGAACTATTAAACATAATAAAGTATCTAAAAAAAAAGAAAAACTTTTTCATCACAAACATTCGCTTATAAATATACAACCTCATTTCCTTTTTTAGTTTTATTCTTTTTCGAAAGTGTCAGTTGAAGAAAATTATATACTGTCACACACACCTTTTTTCCTTTTTAGTCAATATTATTTTACCATTATAGGTATTATTCCCAAAAAGTATCTGAAACTTTTTACATGAAATACTAATATTTAGCCATTCAGCATTACATTGTGCTAGGTACCATATTTATACATGGTACCTGGCACATGGGGCAGTGGTCTATACTTCCATTTAGCCATCTCCTTTAGTCATGTACGATGACGTCATCAATACATTTTTGCATATACTTACTCAAATTCGTTCTGTATATCAGCGATGTAAAACATGAAACAGTTTCTTGGGAAGTTTATTTTCGTTTTTTGTACGAATGTGATGTTTCTATCAATGTCTGTTTTTCAACACTGAATCCAATCGTACCTTGGTAGATTCTACCTCGAATTTAACTGAATAAAGACATCAATCTACCAAATAAAGATCCAGGTGTAGTAACCAACAGATATAGCTGAAGCATCTTTTCTCGCAGCTGTAGAATTAACTGACCGGGTTTTATCTCCAATATCAGTAAAGGTGATAGCATTCATGAAAAAGTTACATCCGATGTGTACAAGTTGAACTGAGCTTTCATTAGCTGGTATACTTGTAATAATCCCAACCTATTATTGGTCCACTGCAGGGCAAAGGCCTCTTCTCCCACAGAATTCAGAAAAGGCACGAGCATTGATCACCAAGTTTGGTCAAGGCGGAGTGACGATTTCAGTTTTAGTTATAAGGCCAGGTTTCCTCGCGATGTATTCCTTTACCGATTTCAGCAATGTCCAAGATAAACTTAGAAAGTACATCATTATGAATTGAAAAAGTCACATTGGTACCTACAGTTAGTGTCCTACATTATCTAAACCTTTTACAAAGAAGATGAGTGGAATATGGGTTAGGCAATTCAGGGAACTGATCGTACTTTCCCGGTATCGAACCTCATGCATTAGAAGCAGGAGCACCTTAGCCATCACGAAAATAAATATTTTTTATTTTTCCTTACTCCTCCGCTAATCTTCTCTGATCAATTTCGTTGCGGGATCCAAGACAGTTGTATTGCTTCTTCGCGACTCGTCGAGCTTCATTTCCTCGGCGCTTTTCTGGCGGTCTTTACTTTTGATTTCGACTTTCCGGAGTTGCAGTGGTTGGGAAGAGTTGGGCGGGATTGTCCCATTAAAAAAAAAAAGAAATAATTGGTATAATTTAAAATGTCCCCAAGTTTAACTTCTACTTAATCAATATGTGCAACGCGACCATTTACGTCAATTTAATGAGTCGCATGACTATGTTGCTGACCCCACTCAGGATACTTCTGCCGGATACGGTCGCTCAAATATATTGCTCTAAGGCGCCAAACATTAAGGTTAATTAGCTGCTAAGTGGTGCTGATATTTATGCATGACAATCTATTCTAATTGACACAAACGATCCTAACAAGCTAGTCCAAATTAAACGTATGTGATTAAATTAACTATTTAAAAACTCTAAACAATCATTTAAGAACTTTAAATGCCAGATTTTATGGTATTTTTAACTGTAGTTTTTTTATTTGATGCTGCGTTTTGTTTGATACTATGACACATTGCTTTTCTGAACTCTTCATTTAATAAAAGTCCTGTATTGAATCAAAAGCATTGAGCCTCAATAAACGGACTAACTAACACAAAAATAATATTTCAATTCGATCCAGTAACTCCCGAGATTAGCGCGTTCAACCAAACAAAAACTCTACAGCTTTATAATATTAGTATAGAATAATTATTTAGTTTCACGCGCTACAGGGATAATAATAGCTATTTTAACCTACTTTAATTTGTAAAATAAATGAGTCACTGTTTTGATTTAACAATGTTGTTTTGATGATTATAAAATAATACAAAACAAAGGTATTATAGGTCACCAGTTTTCAGTTGTAACAATGCTCTTGTTTTGAAAATCTTGCACTGTGAGATATCGTAATTGTGTATGTGTGAATGAGAATTTAGGAAAAGTTTGATCAATCGGTCTATTCTTTAAAAAACACCGTCGCGTCGGTGAATTTAGCTGAAGTTATGGTTTTTGGTGAAGTTGTGTCCCTTTGATGCTAGGGCAAGTTGGTAATTGACTGCTCAAATTGAGTGCAACGAGTTTTTTTTTTAAATAGCGCTAATGTTCTGTATTATGTTATCGAAAATACTAATACTTAATTTTTAACCTTATTAAATAAACTGGATTCATTATTTGGATAATTTATATACCTAATTGGCGCTATATCTTTTAGAATATTATTAAGGGCAAAACTTGTTTGAAAAAATGTGCTCTACAGAAAGTTGCCCAATAGCCCTTGCACTAGTTACTAAATATAAAGTTCACTTAACAACTGACCTTTATGAACATTCAGGAAATGCAGAAAAATATTCCATAACAGTTCTACTTTATACTTTGACCCAGCCAAAGTTCAAGCAATTATACATCAATTTTTATTGTATGTACGTTATGACTCCGGATACATCAACTCAAGTTCAGGCGTATAGATAGGCAAAAGCTTAATTTGTGCCAAAGGTTGAGGTCGGGTTATATTTATGCCTAAAACTAAATTTAGAACGACAATTCATGTTTTTTTTTCTGATTCTTACCTAATATGTTATTTTAAGATACATACTATTTTTATTGTATTATTTATTTATTGATTCAAACTTTTTGCACATCATGTAAAAAATACACTGTAAAAACGGCGGACTTCATGCCTTGGGCATTTTCTACCAAATTTTCCTTAGGGTGATGCCGAGACAAAATATTTCCAAGAATAAAATATAATAATAAATACATATACAAGCTGTTGATTTGCATTCTCGTCAAATTCAAGGAGTTAACTAAGCTCGTGATTCTTAACACGAATCAATAATAAAATAAATTTGTTTTAAAATTTATATTTTTTGACGTGATTTTCCAATTCGAACTAGCCATCTCGCCAGAGGGTTCAGGCGCTATGCACGCATTGATATAGCCGCGCGACAACTCTGCCTACCGCATACGCAACTGGGCGATGCTGATTTTTGCAAGAGGAGTATTCTGGAATACTGTTTTTTGATAGTTGCAACTAAAAAAACAAGCATTTATTAAATATTGGCCAGGTATCGTAATTATATTTGATTACTTCTTTTTTTCTATGACAAGCTCCTAAAATTTGACGAGGATGCAAATCAACAGCTTGTACCTATACATACAAACAAAAAAATATACAAAGTAGAGAGTGATAAGAATACATAGGTGGAGAAATAAATAAAAAAAATTGTGGGACGAGTCTGCCACCTTTTTTCACCATACCTTCTACCCACATTATAACCTCCTCTTCATACGTGTTAAAGAAAAACGAAAGTTGCATGGGTCCAAGGCCCTCCACTATTCCTTATACTGCACACGACGTTGCGCTTCTTCTCGTTAATTCTTATGGTAAACATCACACCATAAACTCATACTTGAAATCGTAGGCGAACGTGATTAGTACAATCGTTGGACATCTGGAAGTATTTTTTTATAGATTTAGTTACCCAGTTGCTATTATGCTATGTATGTAGATACACGATACTAAAAGTACATTACTCAGCCGATATCTTAGCATACAAGTTTTTTAAAGAAATCGCTTTTGAAGAGTATCTTCTTTGTCATTCATTCTATGACTACTTGTTTTTTTTTTTCTGATTTTCATTCCGCTGTATTAAAGTCATTATCTCGGGTACATTTACAGCGACAGATTACTTTTCCAAAACATTTAATAAAAAATAAAAAAACAAATAATATGTGTAAAAATCGTGTTCCGCTCGCAGCGAATTGGTAAGACCAAAGCTGACGGTTGTTAAGGATCTTCAGTGAGGAACCTCCTTGAAATGCGTGATAGGAATTATTGTTAGCACAATTGTGCACCACTGAAGTATAATTTCCTAAACCAATTTCTTTTATTTCAGTTAAACCCGGACGTGAACGCGTTCCAGCGTAAATTCGTCAATGAAGTCCGTCGCTGCGATGAGATGGAGCGCAAGCTTCGGTACATTGAGGCCGAAGTGCACAAGGACGGAGTGCACATACCTGCCGTCAAAGAGGCCCCCCGAGCACCCAACCCTCGGGAGATCATCGATCTTGAGGTAAGGAACTTACATGATAAGCAGTAACCGGTTGATAAGCCAGAACTGGTTTCAGAGTCCGAAATGAAGATGCTCCTTTTGAATTTGTCACTTATTGCTACAATTGCGCTGACGACAGACGGCCACATGGTTTAGAGTTTAGATGCTGCAAGCATGGTTCATTATTTGTATAGCGTGAAAAACTGGGATCGATTTCTTTGTCAAAACAAACTTACTAAGATATTGGGTCCCATGATAGGTATGATATTTTAAATTGTCATTAAAAAATTCAACAGGGAAATACGTAACATCACGCGTTGGTTCACTGGTATATGGTTAGGCAGAGCTGTACCTACCAATGTACACACACAGTTTGCCGGTACAACATGGAAATACCAAAGCCAAAGGGCAATGTACAGTCAGTCCTATGTAAAATTAGGAATTTCAAACTATTTATCAGTTTGTAATATAAGATAAACGTCACGCACTTATTAAGTTATTTTTAACAACGAGCTCTTTCAGTCCCGGCCTCATTTATTATACAAAAGACTTCTTGCAACAAGGTTAATTTATTTACATAAATAAACGGTATGGGAGATAAAGGGGACAGCGATAAGTATATCTGAAGGAGGTTGTTAACCCGTTCTGACCTCTATTGTAAGTGCATTATAGTCTCTTCTCGCTAAGCGCCATGCGTCATGGGCAGGGATAATGGACCACTACTCTCACTTCCCGAGTTACAATTCGTTGTTGTGACAACAAAGTAATGTTCCACAATGGAGCGCT
This sequence comes from Caradrina clavipalpis, assembly GCA_932526535.1. Classification (NCBI taxonomy): domain Eukaryota; kingdom Metazoa; phylum Arthropoda; class Insecta; order Lepidoptera; family Noctuidae; genus Caradrina; species Caradrina clavipalpis. Next base: position 5,006,922 of record OW052096.1, read on the forward strand.
GTAAATAAACAGTACGACAGTGTTTGCAAAACAACAATGTTTGAAAATGTTGCACAATTGAAAATCTGATAGTTTTTTTGGAGAAGGTTAGGGATGGTAGGGTATAATCATACTTAAGTGAGCACGCTTGTTGTGATTTAAAGGTCATAACTAGATTTTTATTTTGACTTCCCTAAGTTACCTAATACACAAAGCTTAGTAGGACCTTTAGAGGATTTCACTTATTTTGGTTCGACATATACAAAATACTGACACTACAACAGAGATACATACTTTAGAATATGCAGTACTTACATAATATACAATACCAGTTGATATACTTACGAACTTACATTACCCGGCGTCCACAATATGAACATCATAATATTATTTTAACAATTATTTTTTATTTTGATATATTTGGTATCGCAGGTTTTTACACATACCAAATTACACAGAATAACAACAAAAAATATTGGAATTAAATTCAAAATCAATATTGACCGTCACGCCTGTATTCCCGAAAGGGTTAGGCAGAGGTGTAGCAATGTATACCCATAGTTCGCCGGTATATTTAGGTCCCATGTAATAGGAGGTGAGCCTATTGCCATTAACCGGGCACAAATCCAAACTCCGAGCTGCTACTGAGAATTTCATAGAAAAACCCACTGACACTTTACTCGACCTGGGAATCGAACCCAGGACCTCTAGCGTAGCAGTCGTGCTTAGAACCAGAAGGCCAACGAGGCAGTTCAATATTGAACATAAAATAATTTACTTATTCTGACTGCCAGGCCCATTTGGAGAAGACAGAGAACGAAATCCTGGAGCTGTCCCACAACGCGGTGAACTTGAAACAGAACTACTTGGAGCTCACCGAGCTGAGGCATGTGCTGGAGAAGACCGAGGCGTTCTTCATCGCCCAGGAGGAGATCGGCATGGACTCCATGACTAAGTAAGTAATAATACCAACCTATTTTTGTCCCCTTGCAGGGCAAAGGCCTCTTCCTCTACAGAGAAGGCAAGAGCATTTATCACCACGCTTGCTCAAGGCGGATTGGCGATCGCAAATTTTATTAATTAAGTCCAGGTTTCTTTAAGTAAATAAGTACCACAGTCATTTATTTTCACTCCGTAATGTGTATAAAAGATGTGACATAAGACTTAAAGCTAAAGTACGGTTATGATCCCTGTTAGGGCACAGCAAATATGTAACAGGGACACAGACTATGTTAGGGTTGTAGCTGGATCGTGCCAAACATCAAATCGCGTTAGTAGGTTAAGTAAGTTTATTTTATGTGTGTCGCTTTCACGCGAATAAATGGTTTTTCTTTCTTTCTTTCTTTCGTTTGCGCAGCGATTACGCCACGCTTTTGCTGAACCAACGCCAGATGCGAGCGCGTTCTAATCACTATGCAATACAATAAATCAGAAATCTTATCATGGACGCCGCATATGATTCTGGAATGCCCGGCGTTAACATTATCGTCAGTAAAAAAAACTATTGTTCCATACAAAACTGCCTACATTCCTACAAGGTCAAAATGTATGTAAGCGGATTTTTCTAATAATACGATTATATACAATTTATAAAATAAAACTGTAACATAATAAATTCGCACCGCAACAACACCAAAACGGGCGTTAAGGATGCACATGACAGTGCAAAGTAAATAAGACTTTAAAGGAGTGTGGATAAACTAATTAGTTACTTGAAATGTTCTATTGGCACGTTCCATTTCGGATATTTGCCAATGTAATATACTAAGGTAATGATTATTATATAGTTGTTTAAATTGAGTAGTTAAAACTGTCAAGGAAAACTTTGTGAGGTAAATTATTGACTCACACTTCAATTAAACCTTCTACTGGTCATGTGTTGACAGCAAAAGTATGGTCGTGTAATGACGGCATAAGTTTGGTCATGTGATTATGACGAATTACAGTCATGTAACCGTGACATGGTCACTTTTTGAAACGGAAATTTCTTAAGTTGAGCAAATTTTGGGCGGGACAAAACCTATGTGTTCGCGTCACCGACACGCTAATGTGATCGCCTTACCGACATGTTAATGAATGTTCTGTGACGTGACATGACAGTCTATAATTTATTTTTATTTTGTAAATAATATAATCACAATATGTATGTAATTTGAGTTACTACACTTGGGGTTAGTAAACACAATCATTTTTATTCTCATTTTCCGAAATAGGTGCAATGATTTTAGATATTTAATTCTTATTAATTTTGCACCCATTCTTAGCATAAATTTGGGATGTGAATTAAAATAATATTGCAGTATAGCAATGTCACACATTTGGCATATTAAATTGGATAGGTAAATTTAGATTGACGTAATTAATTAATTATTTAATTTAGAGATTTTCGGTTGGCCCAGAATTAAGCCTACTTATCGCGTTGAATTCAGGTTAACTTATCTGGCTTATAAACACAGAAACACCCCCCAACCGCCCCCGAGGCTGCAAAACAGTTTGAGACGAAACCGAAGTTCTAGAAGTCGATGGTAAAACCCCTTTAAATGATGTTCCACCTTTCCCAGGTCATTAATATCAGACGAGACCGGCCAGCAGGCTGCCACGCGTGGTCGTCTGGGCTTCGTGGCGGGAGTCGTGCAGCGCGAGAGAGTGCCCGCCTTCGAGCGGATGCTGTGGCGTATCTCCAGGGGCAACGTGTTCCTCAGGAGGGCTGAGCTGGATAAACCCTTGGAGGATCCTGCTTCTGTGAGTATTGAATTTTATACTGCTTGTCTACATAATAACTTTTTGGGATAGACTTTGTTATAGATGTAGACTATGAAGACCAAAATGTTTTTGAAGTGTCAACCTCAATTTTTTTTAAATGTATATTAATTATGACCTGGCAACCCAAGCTATTATTTCATATTGAGTAAAAAAGCGTAAGTATGATCTAATTTCAAAACTTTTTCAAGTGCCACAAACAATACTACTCTCGAACCACGCTTTAAAAACGAGAGATCAACAAACCATTGCCAATTGTGTCCGATAAAATTTTTGGTATTTCTTCAAGCGTATTGGACTGTACCTTTTATTTCAAAACCCCGAAAACCCCTTTTTCCTTGGTACAAAATCCTAACCAAAAATTCTCCTACCAGGGCAACGAGATCTACAAGACAGTATTCGTGGCGTTCTTCCAAGGCGAGCAGCTGAAGTCACGTATCAAGAAGGTTTGCTCCGGTTTCCACGCGTCTCTGTATCCATGCCCGCCATCCAACACCGAGCGACAAGACATGGTCAAAGGAGTCCGCACGAGGCTTGAAGATCTTAACATGGTAAGTAAGCATAAACTAAGCTAAGGGTGTTGCAGAATTTGTTCAAAAGAGTCACCGCGGCCGGTGGTTGGGTACTTACTGACAAAAGTCAGGAAGAGTCTGACCCCCCATCTAGAGCGAAAAAAGTCATTTGATGATTTCCCATCCTTTAAAGCAAAATGTAGAAGTTGAATTATAAGCAAAAAAGGATGTTTTCATAATCAAGTAATCTATCTTACTTCACCTTCAACTAATCTATTTGCAGTACCTTCAGTATGACTATAATAATATTACTTGAAAATAGAAGACATAACTGTTTGAGCCATCTTTCTCTGGTGGTATAGTAACTGTGTCCCGAACTTCAGAAGAAAAGCCTTTAGGAGAGTTGTATAGAGTCCTCACCACTGATAAACTATCAGTGTCAAGTATCAAGAATGTTGTTTCGGCTTCCACGTTTCGCTTTGCCCGGCTGACGTTAAAAGACAATACATATCGCAAAAACAAGCAAGCCCTTTTGTATGAGAACGGAAGAGATCTGTGCGATAAAACAGACCATTATCCTATACATGTAAAATAATGATTACTGTTCTGTGTTTCATTTCCTGGATTGCTGTAATTATATGATAAATCTTGGTACTTACAGTTGTCACTCAAAAACATACTTTAGTAGACTATTATTTTTTTATGCCATTGGATGGCATACAATCCTACGGCCCACCTGATGTCAAGTGATCACCGCTACCTAGAAACATCTGCAATACCAGAGGCCTCGCCATCCCAGAGACAAATTTGTAATATCTCATGTGCCTGTAATTACACCGGCATCCATACCTTTCAAACCGGAACACAGCAACGCTGCTTTACGGCAGCAATAGATATGGCGGTAGAACTTCCCGAACGAGCTCCTTCACAAAGAGCTCTACTACTAGTATTATGCGAGCACAGTAAGGAAGCTTTTGGCACAGCCATTTTTTGTTCAGGATTAAAACAAATTATCAGTATTGAGGAATAATATAACTTATACCTGCTGTGAGTAAGTCATTAGTGTTATTTCGTATTCATCTGTGGAGGCTTGTTATTAGCAATTTAGTTACATATTATTGTTATGATAATGTTATTAGTCTGTAAGCTTTCCTAAAATAAAACACATAAATAAATAAATTTACATAAAAACCCCTTTAACAGGTATTGAACCAAACCCGCGACCACAGACAACGCGTCCTAGCCAGCGTTGCTAAAGAGCTGACAAGTTGGACCATCATGGTTCGTAAAATGAAGGCCATCTACCACACGCTCAATCTATTCAACATGGACGTCACTAAGAAGTGCCTGATCGGCGAGTGCTGGGTGCCGACTGCTGATCTGCCGAACGTACAGAAGGCTTTGGCTGATGGATCTGTAAGTATACGTTTACTTGATAAATACGCATAAAGATTAAAGAAAAAAAAAATTGCCAGACTCTAGGATTTTTCCTTCAATCGTAAGGTACGGTCAACAAAAGAGATAAGTAACCAGACCGTCTAATATAGTTGAAGTTTTCTTTTAAACCGGATATAGTTTTTACATGGAATTTAATTAATACACTGTTTATTTTCTATTAAAAAAAATTAAATTCATTAAAAAACTTCTATCGGTTTTTGAAAAACTTTGAATTTATTAGGCGACCCTGATTACTTATCTCTTTTGCTGACTGTACCTGTGCATCATACATGTACACATGTGTAAGGCCCACAGGAATAAATGCTCCGTGCGGAAATCGAACTCGCAATACACAGCGCAGCAGCAAATCGCTCAGCTACTGCGCTGACGGTTTCGGCGAAGTGCTACAAGACGAACCAAAAATTATATATACACGTTTTGTAATAAAAGGTTTTAATTATCTGAAAAGTGGAACATTGATAGCCAATTGTATGTAAAACAAAATAGTAGGTAGCTGCTTTGCTGGTATTGTCTCCAGAAATTTTGATGCGATCAAAATCCACACCAAACCGGAACACAACAACGCAAAAAAATTTGATGCGTTCAAAATTTTCCTTCAAGAACACGTTTTATTTCGCCAATACCTTCTAAGAATATCTTTATTTGCTTTGAAAGTAAGTATACAAAATTTGCCCACAGCATTTTAGTCCCTCGTACGATCTTTTTGGAATGTATATTATATCCTTAATAGTAAGTCACCAGCACAGTCAGTATTCTAACAACAACTTATCTCTCCAGAACGCATGCGGCAGTTCGATCCCGTCGTTCCTGAACTGCATCGAGGCGGACGAGGAGCCGCCCACGTTCAACCGCACCAACCGCTTCACGCGCGGCTTCCAGAACCTCATCGACGCCTACGGAGTCGCCTCCTACAGGGAGTGCAACCCTGGTAATTATACTACAATCATGTACTACAACTAGCTATTTGATAGAATCCTGTCCGGATTATGATGAACTAGCCTTTATTTACGAATGACGATGCTGCGAGAACTCTTGGCAATCAGCCCTGCATCAAACCTTTTAAAAGTAAAGTAAGACAAAAATGTTGAAAGTAGCGAAGTATAAATTGGTCTCACAAGTGGTGACTATTAAACAAGAGAGATTTTCGTTTTGGACGTACATAAACGCACGCCTTTTTCCATGGTGGTAGGCAGGGCACCTGCTACGGTCCTTGCATACCCCTTTCGCCTCGTGCACATTCATAAATCTGGTCATACAATCACGCCGATTATGAGTACTGTGCCCGGCCTTTCTGAAGAACCTCATCGTTTTGGACAGTTTTGGTATATAAATTGAACTTTATCTATTTTCCCCAGCTTTGTACACCATCATCACTTTCCCGTTCCTGTTCGCGGTGATGTTCGGCGACTTGGGACATGGGTGCATCATGGCCATGTTCGGAGGCTGGATGGTCTGGAAGGAGGTCTCCCTCGCCCAAAAGAAATCCACCAACGAAATCTGGAACATCTTCTTCGCTGGACGCTACATCATTCTTCTCATGGGCTGCTTCTCCATGTACACCGGATTAGTCTACAACGATATATTCTCCAAATCTATGAACATTTTCGGTTCTTCGTGGCATATTCCGTACGACAACGCGACCATGGAATCTTATGCCGCTATGACTTTGGACCCGAAAGATGCTTATAATGACGAACCGTACTTTATCGGTATTGATCCTATTTGGCAGGTGAGAAAAAAAAATACTTTTTATTAATATTTTGTGGAGATCCTTCGATACGTTGCCTTTAAACAATAGTTTAATTAAAATTACATTATTAATTATGCATTTGAATATTTTTTCCAGACTGCTGACAACAAGATAATCTTCCTGAACTCGTACAAAATGAAGCTGTCCATCATATTCGGTGTCCTGCACATGATCTTCGGTGTTTGCATGAGTGTGGTTAACTACAAGTAAGTTTGACTTTTTATTTTATACTCCTTTATACTATATTCATCCTTATACATGCAGGCCGCTTCCAACCGGTCTTTTTGGAAATCTATGGGAAAGGTTTATGTACAGCAGTGGACGTCCGGCGACTGATATGATGATCATATCCGGGATAAAATAGTAGCCTAACCCTACCTCTTTGTCACATTGTATTACGACCAGTTCAGTGCTTTTGTCATAACAGACAGAGATACGTTCGCATTTATAACTTAGTGTCAATCACGAGACAGTACCTACTATCGATCCTAAACACGTCGAAGATTCAATCGTTTTGACCCTTTTTTGAACTCGACACGTGCCAAACGAAAGCAATGCTACCTAGCTATTTTGAAGGTTTGGAATGACTAGCCGAGAATTACATAAATATTATCACGCCTGTATTCCCCGAAGGTTAGGCAGAGGCAAGTAATCGCAGGTAAAGCTGCCTGTATATCAAAAACATATGTTGACTGTTCACCCACAGTTCGCCGGTATGTTTTATTTCCCATGTAATAGAAGGCGAGCCTATTCCCATTAACCGGGCATAAATCCTAACTCTGCGCTACCCAAAAAATAGTTATTCGTATATCGATTTTACTATAAATCACAAGTATTGCTTTTATCGATTAACTTTAAAAGTTAGTTAAAAACCTGCGCAGCATAACACGATGAGTGTATGATGGCATGACGCCTGCGTTTTATTCCAGTTTCTTCAAGCGTCGCTACTCAATCTTCCTGGAGTTCTTGCCGCAAGTGGTCTTCCTGTGCTTACTGTTCTTGTACATGGTGTTCATGATGTTCTTCAAGTGGATCGCCTACAGCGCTAAGTCTACGGGTGAGAAATTTCATTGATTAACTAGCGAACTGCCGACGTGATTTATTTCACCCGTAATAAGTATTTGGTTAATGCTCCGCTTCCGTGGGTTGTCGCCTGATGTTATATAGCTTATGTTACTCAGGAATTATTTATTTATTTATCCACTTAGCTACCTATTCGTAAAAAATGGTTTAAATCGAGCTACTAGTTCGAATCATACACGAGCTTATTTAGTACAAACAAAAAATCTTATTCTATAAAGTTAGTATATCATTAGTAAGATGAAACTGTTTTCAAGATTGCGATGTTGCGAGATTACAGTGTTGCATTAAGCGTTATCCAAAGTGGAGAATGAATAAAAAAATATTTGAAAAACATGTGTATACATTCAAGGTTAAAAAACGTGCATGCAGAATTAGATTAAAATAGGTTCAACATGTTTGCCATATTATCCTATGACGTGCAAATATTTTAATGTCACTTAATAATTTATAAAGGAATTTATTTTTTTGAATTTAGTTACGTTATCAACGCTACGGTAAAAACGCTAATACAGGCAATTAGGTCAAAAAGCTAACATAATCTATTCTTCATTTGCAGAGCAAGCCTACACCCAGGGCTGCGCCCCATCAGTCCTAATCCTGTTCATCAACATGATGCTGTTCTCCAGCACGGAGCCCGAACTCGGCTGCAATGAGTACATGTTCGAAGGACAAGGCACCATACAGCGAGCGTTCGTACTGGTGGGACTGTGCTGCATACCCGTCATGTTGCTAGGAAAGCCGCTGTATTTACTCGCTGCGGGCAAGAAGAAGAAGAAGGAGGAGGCTAAGGTAATATTTAAGATGTTAGCATGTATAGTGGCTTAAATAACTTGAACATAGGAGGACCGCATAGGGTATGTATCCAAATTCAGAGGGGTGATCTCCGCAGTGGTTTGTCGGCATTTTAGTACTACACACACACACACAACATACACTCTCAAACTTTAGCGGTTTGATCCCCGGATTTTCACAAGAACGATCAATGTGACAAATTGTCCAGCAGACGTAAGCTGTACTTAGTGATTATTATCGACAATCAATCACTGTTGTGAGAGCGCGTTTGACAATTCACGTTAGTTTTGCCATTTGAGAGATCGGGAGTGAATCGTCTATTTCTGATTGGTGCTTTATATAATAGTATACGAGGTGGAAGGAACATCGTAAGGAAAACTACTACTTTATGATAAAAGTTTACATTATTTCACTTGTTATAAAACAGTACGCCTGCTTTTGATTAACCTTTTGAACGCCACAGTCGTGTATAGCCGACAAATGCAGTTTTCTTGCCGTCTATAGACGATTGTGGCGTGTTGGGTACATTTTCATTTGTCAATAATGTCACTTATTTTTATTTTATCATTTGTATGTCATTGTTGACAAAACATAGCGCTCTATTTACAATTTCTATGATCTTTAATGTACGGCTATAGTCGGCTATACACGACTGTGGCGTACAAAAGGTTAGAACTACGTGGATTTCTTACTTTTATTTTGTTTCTCAGCCTGAACAATCAAACGGCAGCGTAAACGCAGGCATAGAGATGCAAGATCAGACCGACCTCGGCGACGACGCCCCGAAGCCCGAGGCTAAGGCGGCCGCCGCACACGACCACGAGGACGAGCCCTTCAGCGAGATCATGATCCACCAGGGCATCCACACCATTGAATACGTGCTCAGTACCATCTCGCACACTGCCTCATATCTCCGATTGTGGGCGCTGTCGCTTGCTCACGCAGGTAAATGTGTTTTTATTTATTGTATACTAGCTGTAAACCCCGCGAGATCAGCCGCGTTCACTTACGTGTTAAGTTACTGCTCCGCCGCCGTTGGTCGCAGCGTCGTTCTATACGTATAAATTTTCCTCATAAATCAACTTTCATCTGTTGACGAAAACCGCTTTAAAATATCCAAGCGTCCAGACAGCGTCAAGCAACTTTGTTTTATACTATGTAAAGGAGATACAATAGATTTTGGTCATGTAAAACCAGAGCGTATCTATTGAAACGAAGACTGCTCAGCCCCCCTAGCCAAGTCACAAACGATAATCGTAAACGCTCGGTAGGTACCAATAGATTTTAAACTTTATACCCCAGAGCCTTAAGTTAAAAATTTATTAAAGATTTCTAAGCGTTAGCGACTGGAACGAACGAAAACGCTGTGCAATCTTCATTAGATCTTCAACTTAAAACTAAGCACATAAAGTTGAAGATCGATTAAAGGCTACTCAGCGTTTGCGTTTATCGTTTGTTACATAGCTACAGGTGCAGTGCTCAATACGCCATATAAAACCTTAATCTTGATACTTATTTGTCACATTACGAAAATGTTTTTATTTATAGATAGTGGCCTATGACACTTTGCGCTATAGTGTAGCTTTTACGGTGTGATTGACTTCCGCGCACAAATTCGCGAGCAAAAGCCTGTTAGTAACATACTAATACGTTCTATAATTGGCAGAGTTATCGGAGGTACTATGGAACATGGTGCTGACGTTCGGTCTGAAGGACCACGACTACATCGGCGCCATCAAGCTGTACGTCGCGTTCTGCTTCTGGGCGCTGTTCACCCTCGCCATCCTCGTCATGATGGAGGGGCTTTCTGCCTTCTTGCACACGCTGCGTTTGCACTGGTAAGTTTTAATTATTTTGTTAATGGTAATGGGCCTGTCTTTTATTTTCATTTGTTTTTTACTTTATGGTCTAGTATCGACCGACAAAGCTAACAAATAGTCTCAAATGAAAGGTATTGAATCGATGAAGTATCGTGGGAAACTGACAATAATAGATAATTGTATGCAGATAGGCTCGCCCCCTATTACATGGGACCTAAATATACCGGCGAACTGTGGGTGTACATTGGTACACCTCTGCCTAACCCTTCGGGGAATACAGGCGTGATGATGGTGTATGCAGACCTTCAACCAAAAATACAATTATCAATGCACACATCATACTTGCCAGAATTAACACGAACACGATTGATTTGACAGAATCTCGTGGATAAGATCAGACTTATGTTGGGATCGCTATACACATAAGCCGATAGGGTACATTCGGTTCAGCATTTTCGACACAACGGTAACGTCAAACCGAATGTGCCGACCCGCTTGTCTATAGTGGCCCTAAGTTAGGTGCCAGAGCGATGGATATACATACTAATCTATTCTATTTCCCCAGGGTGGAGTTCATGAGTAAGTTCTATTCCGGTCTGGGGTACATCTTCCAGCCGTTCTGTTTCAAGACCATTCTCGAACAGGAAGAAAACAAGGACGAATAAACTTACTAATTAGATCATAAACACGTAGAGTAGATACAAACAGTATTTTTGATTAATATTTCAATAATAATAAATAATTGCAAATGTCACAACTGTCGAGTGAATTGAATTGAAATAAAATATATTTATGCATGTTTATATAGCGGTTTTATTATGCGTCTTATTTTATTAACAAACAATAGTGCTTAAAAATAATGAATTAATTTAAACTTCACGTCTGTGGGGCATAAGTGTTATGTAACTGTAATTCAATTGACGTATTTAATTCATTAATATTTTACCCCGATTTAAATTCCGAAGTCGGACGCTACGTTGCGAGCACCAGAATCAAAGAGCCAATTAAAAATTCGAAACATGGCCTTTGCATAATTATAAATTGAAACAACATAGGTATATAATTATATAAATCCCTCTGCTAACGTTCAATGTCCTCTAATTGCAGGTGTAGGGACACTGGGCACTGTAGTAAATGTACCATTGTCTGGTCAGGAGTGCGGCACTCTCACTGCCTGTTGGTGGGCTCTATAATCCCCCATTTTGATAGGTTATGCTTCATATTTCCTCATTAACAATACCGTAATAAACGTGTGGTCACCTAAGGGGCCAAAAATTACAAATTATCATCTACTCAAAAAGAAGAAGAAGAATGTTGAACATCGATGTAAAACGACTAAGTCCTCAAATTAGTTTTAGCCTTCTCTAATATCTCCTTTTTAATCTTCGGGTAGTCGGGTTGTACTTTCAATATGTGTCGGCAGACTACAATACATTCTGGGTACTTCTTTAGCTTGAGGTATGAATGTGCTAGCTTGTACCCGACGGCGAGGTCGCTCTTACCACCGTGTGACCAGGCATTGTTGTAGCTGTGTGCTGAACTTTTGTAGTTCTGTTCTTTTTCTGCTAGGTAGCCTGAAGAAGGAAAACTGGTTTAGTAAAAGGCATATAAAAATTATAATAATACCAGCCTATTATTATTCCACTGTTGGACGAAAGCCTCTTCTCATACAGAAAAGGCACAAGCATTGATCACTACAGCTGTACAAGGCTTATATTAACTATAAGTCCAGGTTTCCTTTACTAATTACAGTGACCTCCAAGACTTGGAAAGCACGCATAAAATATTTTTAAAAAATCGACAGAAATTGTTATCTTCTTCCGACGAAAATACGATAATTTCTATACGTTTCTGTAATACAACCTCTAGTCATGATCGATAAAATGAACAATAAATACTTGTGTACATACCTAGGTACTGATATGCCGTTGCGCAAGAGTTGTTATGATTCAACACTTTGGTAAGCAATTCTTTAGCTGCATCCAGTCGTCCCGAACTTATCTGGCCGTCAGCTACTTCCAGCCAACATCTAAAAGGATTTTTTTATTTTAAGAAACTTTGCCTTACTCTAAGCATTTCTCCTGTATCGTGGGTGCGTTTACAAACATATAAACTCACATACACAAACAGCCAGACTCGGAACAACTATCTGTACGTCATAAAAAAAATTACACCGTGCGGGAATCGAACCGCGACACGCAGCGCAGCAGTCGATCGCTTGCACCAACTGCACCAACCTTATCGTCAAAATGTAAGTAATAATTTGAAGAATCTTATTTTTATATCATGATATATAAAATGATTACCTTTCCAACCCATCAGCTTTCTCAGGAGTCCAGGGGAGAGCAGACACTGTTCTTTTCAATATGTTCTTCGCTCGAGTGGGTTGCTTCACAATGTTGTATCTGAAATTTAATTTCGTTATTAGCAGGATCCTACTAGTCGAAATCCTACTATCTTGCTCAAATATTAGCAAGATTCTTGGAGAAGCCGCAATAGATATCGATAATTGGCTCCGTAATAAAATGGTGCTTTACGTCAGACCATAGAAGTGGAAGGGAGCATCCATTACTAAATACACCCCGCAGTTTCAACTGCATTCAAAGTCAAATCATTTATTTCAATTAGGCCATTAAAAGGCACTTTTGAACGTCATTACATTTAAAAAAAAACATTAATATTGAATCTAGTTGCCCGTTCCAAAAGGTAGTTTCGTATGGAGAAGAACGGGCAAGAAACTCCATACATACTCTTTTAATAAACAATGTATTACAATAAGTTGTATAGTTACATTCATTCCATAAAAAGATAAATGTCAAAACGATCTATAAAAAATAAAAAGTCATTAAGTTACGTCTTTGTTTACTGCTAGGCACTAATGCATCGTAGCATGATGATAGCTTACAATCTTCCTCGACATATGGACAATATAACGCAACAGGACTTTCGAGTCGGACCAGAAGTCTCTGAGCCCAGATATATCTCGAATAGCTTGTTCAAACATACTATTCAGCTATATATTACTAGTAGGTATAGACTAGTATATAATAAGATAAGTGTTATTCCGCCCTCTAATACAACTACTTACGCATTAGCAATAGCTAGAATCAAGTAGGGATCATCTTGGAAGGTATCTTCCGTAGCCATCGGCAGTAGGTCTTGAAGCACCTTCTCGGCTAGCGGCTTTTGTTTCGTAGCGAGCTGCAACATGGCTTGCAACGGCTTGCGGTCGATCGGTGGCACTTCACCTAGGAGCTTCTCTGCAGTTTTGAGAGCTAGGAGTCTTGTGTCCCTGAGAAAACGATGTTATAAACAATTAATTAAGGTGCATTTTGGAAAATCATCTGTGAATGTCTGATAAAGATGCGCGAAGGGATAAAGCGGTGAATATAATATAATTGAATTTGTAAACTGTATCACTATTATGCTGTATATACAAAGTATACTGTGTATAGTACATATGGGTCTGTCGTGTAGCGGCTGTAAATCCAGAGTTTCAGACATACCGATTTTGATTCTCAGAGCCTAACACAAGTCTTAGATTTTTCTAAATGGATGAATGTTTGTGTAAAAGATGATATGATTAGTAAAGGGTGGGGCTACTGAGATGACAGCTAATAAAGATTGCAGCATGTTTCTTATGTTATACATAAGAGACATGCTGCGCCGATCCTAACTAAATTGGGATAATCGCCAGAATGATGATGTTGCAGTATGGTGGATTATGGCTACTCTCCGTTAAGCCTAGCTATCATGCCTGGTTTTTGCATTTTGTCAAGAGTATATAAATGACAGTACTCACGAGTCTAGCGCGGCGGTGAGGAAGGACTCGCTGAGCGAGTGCGGTGCGTGATGAGCTAAGCACAGCAGCACCATGCGGCGGGCAGCGCGGCCGCCCCACAGCACCGAGCGCCGCGCGTGGTTCAGCTGACGGAGCGCGGCGTTCGAGCGACCCGCGTATGCGCTGCACACTCCCGCGCAGTACCAGTAACCTGTGGGGATTTGAGCTTACAATTTTGTTTGGCTACCTAGTACGGTTTACCAGATAAAATCTTGTGATAGACGACTTAGGCACTATGGCGTAGGACTAAGACCTAGAACCTACACGTACTAGGGATTTTCACACTTTGGTACAAATCCTAAAAATAACTAGGCAAATACGTAAACAACTAAGAAATGAACTTTCTAAAAGCATTTTTAGATCGAGTAATCAAATTAACAAGCTATTGTATTTAAATTAGTAAGAAAGGCAAGTTTTTTACGACACGAAAATTTTGACACGAAGTTTTATTCAATTTCAGTTCCACCTCCTGCTTGAGTCAAAACTCAAAGTCAACCATTTATTTGAATTAGACCATTAAAACGCGAACGTCAATTACTTACATGACAAAAATCTTATAATATTAAATCTAATTGAACATCCCAAAAGATAGTTTCGCATGGAGAAGAAGCATGGGCAAGAAACACCATACATACTAATGCAGTCCATCTGCAACACCCCAAGGTCTTAAAAACTTACCAGGATCCTCTTGTTCACCCAAAACCAGTTTAGCAGCGTCCAAAGCCTGCTCAGCATCAGCAAGTTTCCCGCGTCGCCACTGAACTTCTATCAGCTGTGCGAGAGCCTCCCAACTCATCGGCTTTACAGACAGGATCTGATTCAAATGGCGCTGAGCTGCTTCTAGGTCCACCTTAAGAAGAAGTTAGAAATTCTTTAAAGCAAGACCACTTTGTTGAAGTTGGTTTTGAAGTTTGATGGCTTCAATTCGAAAGTAATAATGGCGTTTAGCATGAACAAGATTCTTCTATGACATGATATGATAAAAAATAAAACACTATCACCAAGGATGATAGCACTGAAATGATAACTTCAATGGAGTACTTATTGTGTAAGAAATAAGAATTAAATGCTATAAAATTAGGATGAAATTAGGATGGTAAGTTTCCTTAAATGTTTGTAACAAATCAAAATTATTTTAATATAACTAAGATAACAGTAAGAGAATACATACTTAGAATAAAATATATTTATTTGCTTGAAATATGGTATGTGTACAGACTCTGTACACAATATAAACACCTCTGTTCTACATACAGACCACATACATACATATGTCTCACCGTTCTAATGATATGCAAAGTTAGTTTAGAATTACATTAATTTCAATTTACATTAATTATTTAATTGACTTATAAGAATCCATGTCACCATACCTTTCTAAACGCAAGATCAGCCATCATGACAGCGGCAGACTCGTTGTTGGGGTCCGTGTTCAAGAGAATAGCACATGTTTGTTCACATTTCTCAGAGTTGTTTATCTATAAGTTAAAAAAACGACTTAAGAATGAAGTACGTACGATGACATGGTAGGCGCAGTGATTGAGCGATTGGATGTTGCGCTACGCGTCGCGGGTTCGATTGCCGCACGAAACGAATATTTGTATAGCCTACAGTTAGTTGTTCCAGGTCTAGCTGTTTGTGTATGTGAGTTCATAATATAATAATATGTTTGTATACGCACCCACGATACAGGAGAAATAACAAGTGTGGGAGAGGGAACTTTAAAAAGAAGAATAAAAATTGATAAACTCATATAAAACGGACGAGCAACTCAAATAAAATGGCATAATCTGAAAATAAAATAAAATCTAAGTTCACTCACATGAGCATACAATTTAGCCAACGCCAACAGAGTACTAGGATCCCTCGGCGAATGCACCAACGCCTCAGAATACAAGCTAGCCGCCACAGCCGGTTCTTTGAAAGACTTTGCTTTGGCCAAAAGACAGAGAATACTCGACAACTGCTGCTTCTCTTCTTGTATATCTCCTCTCGAGTCTATCTCTATTCTCTTAACCACTGTAGTCTGCAAGTCTTTAGCTTCAGCTAGTATTAGGTTCACGTTGGCAGAGGTCGGGTTCTTCAGCTCTCGCCCTTTGGCTTGCATTAGGAGGAAACGCACGCGACGTTTTAAAAGATTGATGTCTTTGTCCCTGTTGTACATTTGATTCAGTTCTGAAGATATTGAGGATTCCACTTTGTCGTATTGCTTGAGCTGTAGGAAATTATACTATTATGTTATATAACTGTGAATGATGTGGGTTCGGACGAAAGCTAAAACTTCCGCAAAAAGAGTATGTGTCTTATAGCCCTTTTATTTAAAATAATATTACAGTTTATACGTAACACTAGCTTATACCCGCGACTACGTTCTCGTGAACGTCGATTATCACGGGCGCAGGCGACATTTACCTGTAAAACTTATCATTAAAACGGATTTTCTTCACAATTTTGATCGAAACTTTTATCTCCAAAATAGAGGTTCTCATCGTCGTACTTACTGCCATCTAGTAGCTACTACATCTGCTAATTGCCAGTGAAAGTTCCGTGACAATCGGTCTAGGTGTTTCGGAAAATAACCGCAACAAATAAACAAGCAACAGACACACTTAAATTTAATTTACTTGTAAAATTTAAAAAATTGTTTTGTTATACAATACGTAACTTTTCAAAATGACCCAATCAAGAGCCAGCCCGGCCAACCAAACCAAGTACCGTGTATTTTGACAACACAAACAGACACGTTAATTAATATATTTGTATAGATTTTATGGTTTTTATGGTGGTAGTACAACGTGTTGTGCTCAGTCTTACTTACCTTGATGAGAAGTTCATAATACTCAAATTGCAAGTCTTCGTCATTCAGCAATCTGATGGCGTTCTCATAATGCTGACACGCCTTATCATACTCATGCATTTTCACTAAAGCCACCCCAAGCTTTTTGACTAGCTGCACGTCTTTAGGATTGCCTTTCAAAGCTGCTTCATAGGCCTCCGCTGCTTGCATGGGATCTAGAATAAAGGAACGTCTAAATATGTCACACTTTCTCAAACAAAATGTTCATTTATAATCAAAAATATTATTCAATAACATGCTTAGGGGTTGCTTATAACATGCTTGACTCACGATATAAAAAACGACATTAAATTGTTTGAAGAACGAATGCCCATGACTGTATTGTTCTAATGGACGAACTAACTAGCTAAAAGGACTAACTTCATACCCCAAATCAGGGATATTTAAGTACATATTTGGTTCTATTATAGTGACCGTTTTCATAGATGGAATCATTAAATGACTTCATCCACACTGGGCGGAGCGGACGGGAGTGTCAGACTCTTACTGACTGACACCCATCCGTGTTCCTGCTAACGCCTTTTGCGTCTCAGGGCCGCGTGAACTCTTTCGAACAAATTTCGCAACTCTAGCAGTATTATTGGGACCTAGTTTCATAAATAGCTGTTAAACTGAGGAGATATGAAAGCATTATGGACATACCATGAATCGACATAAAAGCATCGCCCATCATAGTATGCGCGTCAGCCATCGGATGGTTACTGACGATCTCTTTAAAACAAGCAGTGAACATCCCGCGATCGTTCTTCTCCTTCAAATATATATGTGCCATTTTGCTGTGAGCTTGGAAGTAATACGGCTGCCCAGCCTTGATCTCGTTGAGAAGATCGATGGCATTGTCAACGTCGCCTTTTTTGAGGGCTAACTCTGCCCTCGCGATAAGGAGGCGACTCTCTTCAGACGTGTAAGAAAATTCTTGTATGGCTTCCTATAATAAACATTTTAATAAATAAGGTGTTAAAAAATCAACTACAAAAAGAAATCGTATACTTGCTCAGTATCGGAAAACCAATATAAGGCAAATAAAAAAATAGTTGAGGTATTTTAATGTTTCCCATGTAAAGGCAATTTAGTTAAAATTTTAACCAAAATGCCTTTACATGTGAATTTGTGTCTAAAGCACCAGAAAAATATTCAACAAAAAATATTACTCTATTTTCTTTTAAAAATGTTAGGTCAATTGATAACTGTAATCACGCATTGAACAACAAAGTGACGACAACTCTTAGATACTTCATAATTATCAATTTATTGCCGGAAGTTGTACACACGTTCCTATTAAGGTCATGTGACCTTATATAAGAAATAACAATAAATATTTGAGTATTGAACAAACATCGATTCGTCATAGAAACAGACATAACGTAATTAAACTTTGACTTAGCTGTAAACATTGCAATTTTGCGGATTTCATGGCGGCAGAAAACAATCATAACACGATGTTACTTGAATAACAATATCTGTCTAGGTAAAAATGCCTAAGTTTGAAATGGCAAAGGTGAAATTTTGAGGATAGATAGAGGATTATTATTTGTTATTGCCAGGCAGTTTCCGTGGGCCATAATATCAGCTAGAGGCTTGAAAGTTCCCACCTTAGAAGTGACTGGTTGTAAGTATGGCTAACAGAAAGTGTCTAGCAAAAACGTATGTTGGTTTTTAACAATATTCTGTAAAAGATATATAAAACCAGTCTTCTTACTTATGTTCAATTATGACAATTAAACATAAGTGAGAACATACTTTTTATACCTGGTACTAGAAAAAGCGTCCAGCGTTGAAACTACTAGTTTAGTGTGCATACATTCTTAAAGTTATATTCCCCTATCTATCCTCATCCTCATGCTTAAATGACGTAGACTCAGCCCCCTTATTATAAAATTCAAATAAGTAATGGATGAGACTTTTATAAACATTTACCTGCATTGTCTTCCCAGCCTCAGCAAACTGCTCTAATGCTGTTTGTATTTCAATTATCTGCAGGTACAACGTGGCTTTGTCAATAATGTTGAGATCGGACTCGTACGCTCTATTCGCGTTCCCAACGTTACTCTTACTTGTCGCTATCTGAAGACTCGTCAAGAAACTCGACAGAGCCTCCTGGAGCTGACCAACACTCTTCAATATTACTCCATTTAGGAAATGGTACATTGCACTGTCTCTGACTTTGAAATTGTAGCTTAAACACATTTCTAGACTCTGTGCTGCTTTAGTATAAGCCTGCTGTTGTATGAAAATCTGGGCCAGTAACACCTGGCTTCCAGCATGTGTGCTGTCCAACTCATGGACTTGCTGAGCCAACTTTTGTGCATCACTTGCATATCCAAACAGAAACTTCAACTTGGCTAACTCATACAAAGCAGTTATGAGACCAGGGCACACATCACACACTGCATTCAGTAACTTCAAGCAGTGTGTCACAACAGGGTTCTTGACTTCTTGAGAGTACATCAAATACCCCACTAGTATAAATGGCTTCTTAGGCAAATGTTTCTTGTACTCTTTATACACTTCCAGAAGAAAATCTGGATCTAAATCTTTGACATAAGTTAAACTAAAAGGATGACGATTTGCATATGCAATCTTCGCTTCATAAGCATTGTTCAAAAATGATATAGCACTAGAGGAGTTCTTCAGATTCAGCTGTGCTGAGAGATGATATAAAACTGGCAGCTTATTGGTTCCTTGCATTTCAAACAACAGTTCTATCTGTTGTGCAATCTGTTCTGTTGGACCATTTTCGTTCATCTGGCAAAGAGTTAACCCACATAGTGCCGTAATTGAGTTGCTGTCCAGTTTGCTAGCTGCCTTGAAGAAACTTAAAGCATCCTTATACTTCCCCTGAAGAATGCATTGATAGCCAACTTCACTCAAATAATCTACATTAACTGGATTCATTTCAGAAGCATATTGTGCAAATCTGTACACTTGTGACAGCACTGCACTAGACCGGCTACAAATCCTGGAAAATATCTGTGTAGTGTTGTAAAACTGATAAGCATTGTATGTTTCTTCATTTTCTAAAACAGTATAGAACTTGTTCAACTGATCAGCAGTTTCTATGTAATCTGCATTTTTGCAAAGAGCAATAAAAATTCTGACTTTCAATGCCTCAATATTATCTGGATCAAGAGGGAATATTCTTTCCATAGTGTCATAGACTGCATCCCATTTTTGCAGGGCAAATTCATTCTTCATCTTTTCTACTAGTGGTACTACTTGACCTGGGTTGTTCACAATCAGCCTGTCTAATATGAGATTTGATGCATCATATTCTTTAGAGAAATATTTGAACCTAGCCAAACCCAGTAGAGCATCAATATTTCTGTCACTTTTATTGAGAGCTAACTCTAAGCAGTCCAATATTGACATCTGCATGTCACCCAAATTCATGTACATATCATTCCAACCCTTCAAGATAATAACTTCTACACTGTTGGCATCCTTTCTAAGTGATTTGTTAATATATTCAGATGCCTTTTCATACCTTTCTGCGAATGATAGAAAAAGGCCTGCATAGAAGAAAGACAAAGCATTAGCTTGTTTTTTTTCCTCCTTTAATTTTGACTCTAAGCTGTACAGAGCTTCTCTCTCAGTTGGACTGCCCAATTTATAGCCATATATGAGGGCAAAGACTACTGCCAGTTGAATATCTTTTTCAGATTGCAATGGAGTCAATTCAGTAATCCCTTTTTGTATTTGTCCTTCCAGTATACTAGCCAGTCCACTGTAGAATAAGAACTCGGGGGCATCGCCATATTGTTTTGAGGCTTTGTTGGCAAGTTTTTTTGCATTACCGTAACATTTTTCACGAAAATAATAATATATATTACTCCTTATCCAAGCTAAGTCCATCGTTGATGCTGTTCTTTTAATCGTGCAGATCAACTGTTACTTTGAGGCCCTTATATTTGTGTTGATTCCGCTCAAAATATTTTGCAGCAAAATCACACTGACAAACTACATCCATCTTATTCTTGTAAGCATGGTCAAAGGCATTCTGTAAAAAAAGGATGCATGTTCTAGTTAGTTTCATACACAAAAAGTATAACAAACAGCCAGTCAGATAACACTTGTCAAAGAAACTTGTTTACAATACATAACTAACTAATGTATCACTTAAAAATCTTTGGTCTGGTCAAAAAATTGGTCACCAATTTTATGTAAAAGAGAATGGAACATATGAGTTCTAAAATATTGTTACAGATGTCCTACAAAAGTCCTATGAAACTACTAAATGGTCTGATAATCCCTCTTAGAGGTCATACTTCTTTATCGTTTTACCCAATAGAAGAACTAGACTTAGTACCTAGCTCAAATCAAAGCCAATTTTTAATTGTACAGGTACACATAAGGTGGTATAACGAAGGTTGGGAATCTGCTGTGCCCTAGTATGGCAATCAATCATATTGAATATTATAATACATTGAATTATATACTTACAATTTGTTTAGTTTCAAATAGGTATGTACCTGTATTTAAAAGACCTATTCTGGCCATTACGGCTTATCTTATGACTATGACATCTTTATCTACATGTGACAAACAATAAATGATTTGAATTTGAATTTGAATTTGATTCTTAATACAGACTAGCTAAGTATGCAGGAGATATTATAAGGCATAAATGTGTGTGTGCAAACACAGGTGCACTCATGTAATAGGCACATGCGCATAACAAGATGTCATTTTAAAATTAATACAAATTATGATTTTTTATACATATATTGAATTACTTATCCTGCTATTGACTGTCTTGTTAGCCTAGTGGTCCTAAGCACGACTGCTAGGCTCTAGCGTAGCAGTCGCGCTTAGGACCACTTTGACAAATTCTAACTCTGAGTAAGACCTCTAGGTCTTGGGCCCAATTCCCAGGTCGAGCAAAGTGTTACTAGGGTTTTCCATGAAATTCTCAGTAGCAGCTCGGAGTTAGAATTTGTGCCTGGTTAATGGCAATAGGCCCTTATTACATGGGACCTAAACATACTAGTAAAATAAAATTGTGGGTGTATGTTGGTACACCTCTGCATAACCCTGCGGGGAATACAGCTGTCATGGTATGTTATCTTGTTACATACCTTAGCCAGAAGGCCACCAACACCTTTACCCTGGAATACAGGTGGAACGTCAGTGGTTTGAATTATGAACTTTTTTCCTTTTGTCTCATACTTCAGCACTGCATCTTCTGCAACAAATATTGAAGATTAATTCATTTCTAATTGAATCTTAGTAATAGTAGGAAAAAGTTGTTTTTGGCATTTTTGCGATGACTTCATCATCATATCAACCGCAGGACGACATAGCTGGACATAGATAGGCCTCCCCCATTGATTTTTTGTTAAGGCAAACCAGCTTTCGGCCACCTGATGTTAAGTGGTTACTGCTACCTAAAGACAATACCAGAGACAAAGTTGAAATGTCTCATGAGCCTGTAAATACACCGGTGGGTGCCAGTTTGAAGTGAATGGGTCACTCTTCAAACCAGAGCACAGCAACACTGCTTAGCGGCAGAAATAGGTATGGTGGTAGTACTTTCATGGACAAGCTCCTTCACAAAGAGCTTTACTACTAAATTTCTAAAAAGACCGGTTGGAAGCAGCCTATGCAATGTCTTGCTACAATTAAATTGTATTTTCTTTTTTTATTTGACAGTCCACTGCAAACTTCAATACAAATTGAGAAAGTATTTTACACATCAACTGCACTAACTTTCTAGGTAGACGTGTTTTATTTTTTCATTTTTATAATAAGATGCCTTTTGTTACATGGATCATCTGTTTAATATTGAGAATGCTGGGCTGATAGCCTAGGAATAATAAATTTTGCCGATATTTACATAATGATACCTTCTAACCGGATTTTACACAAAGTTCTTTATGTTTCTCTCTACTTTAAAGAGACTGAATATTACCCCTATATATAATGTACTCTATGATTGGTATTACAGAATTTACGAATTTACTGAGGAGAAATAACCACTTACCTTTACCCAAAGTTACTGTAAACTGTTGCTGGGCAACATTGTTTACAACTTTCAACGTATCCGTTGAGAATAACCTCACAGCGGCTCGGGTTAACATTCCAAATAAATAAAACACCTAATTTAGTACGTAAATTCTATTATAAATAATTTTTTAAAGTTCTTATCAAAAATATGTGTAAACTTGTGTAGAAATATGTATTACGCATTTCATTTCACTCTTTGATCGATATCTTTCTGTAAGTAAACAAAAAATCTAACCAACAAATTTTCTTGTCAAACACGCGTAAGCTGCTGTGATTGGTTCATTCAAGCTGACATAATAGTCAACATTCAATCGGATCCCTTGAATTGCGTTTCATTTTGACTTGCCGATAATTTTCATTCGGGTGTTATGTATTGACAATTTAAATAGAGGTAATGTAGGGTTAAAATTAAAAGTTCGGGAAGGTGTTTATTTAAAAAAAAAACTTATAAAAAATGCATATTTCTCTAGCCAGGATGGTCAACAATGGCCTATTCTAATGTCAAAAATGACGCAAGGAGAACCAAATGGCGGCTTGACAATTGACCCGTATCTATAAACGTGCTATAAACTTACTATACCTTCGCGATAAAAGTGCCGACCTTGAAGCTTCAGGCGCATCTATGACCGATTGATCGAGACTCGAGAGGCCACGCACTTTTACTGCCCCGTAACCGACCATGTTGAGCGTGAGGTCCTGGGTTCGATTCCCAGGTCGGACAAAAAGTGTTTTGGGTTTTTCCATTCGGAATTTTTCAGTAATAGCCCGGAGTTTGTAAGTTGGTGGTGTGTCACCCTCGTGTCTCGGAAAGCACGTAAAGCTGTTGGTCCTGCGCCTGATCTCTCCCGGGTTGTGTTGGATTGCCGTCCCATGGTCATGGTCATATTCCAGACCATTATTAAAGAGGGAGTGCACCTGCGTTTGCGCACATACTTGTGCACTATAATATCTTCTGCGTACTTGGCTTTAGGTGCCGTGACCGGTAGCAGTCTGGAGAATACATACATACCTACATCGTACTTTTAACTCTATTTTTATCCTAGTAGCTCAGATGTATTCAGCACACGTAGACTTACAAAAATTTGGACTTGGGTTTAAAAAGTATGCACGTATGTATGAGGGATAAATTAGTGAAAGTGTCTGAGCCACTAGTGGGTACAACGGCATCACGCTTCACGCGCTAGTATAAACTTGTGCAAGTAATTAGTTACCTATATCGTTATGTGTACCTTATACTTTTAAGGATGGGAAATCATCAAACGAGCTCTTCGGCCATAGACGGCACGGATGGGCGTGTCAAACTCTTATTGACTAAAACCTATCCATGTGCCTCCTGCTCTTTGCGCTCAAGGGTCGTGGTAACTCCTTCGAACAAACTCCGCAGCCGTGGCAGGCACGGGTCCTAGCGGGACCCGTCTGATACCTATAAATTCTCAATTTCTATCACCAATAATTATGCCCAGGTATACATAACATCAAGCATTGCTACAAGTACATTGATCAATATTCTTTAGAGATGCAAAGTTTTAGATAGCCTGTTTTACATAGCTATTCAAGCTATTTCTGTGTGAAAGTCAAAAAGATGATTTTTATCGTTAGGTATAATGGGACATCGTGACACAGACTTGTACCATGGATTCAGTATTCATGATTCTAGATTTTCATTGGTTATTAAAAACCATGATTGCCTCGTTAGCCTAGTGGTCCTCTCTGGAGGCGCTGGTCCTCGCGCGCCTACATGAGTGGCGCGCGGAGGCACTGGGCCGGGGGGAAACTCCGCTGCCGCGGCAAATTGCCGCCCAGCGGACGGAACTCCGGCTCGATCTCATGGCGACATGGAGAGAACGACTGTCGCAGCCTCGTGCAGGGCACGCCTCGATTGAGGCGGTAAGTCCCCTCTTTGAGGAGTGGCTAGAGCGGCGCCACGGCGCCCTCACCTACCGCCTGACGCAGGTCCTCACCGGACACGGATGTTTCGGGAGGTTCCTGCACCTCATCGGGCGGGAGGAAACGCCCGGGTGTCACCATTGTGAGGATCGCCCCGAGGACACGGTGGAGCATACTTTGGCGGTGTGCCCTGCTTGGGCTGAGCACCGCCGAGTCCTCGAGGCGGCCATCGGCGGCGGCGCCCTCTCGCGTCCGGCACTGGTTCAGGCCATGGTCCGGAGCGAGGGGGAATGGGAAGCAGTCGCCTCCTTCTGCGAAGCTGTAATGCTAGAGAAGGAGGCGGCGGGACGGGAGAGGGAAAGGAGGATCCCCCGTCCCAGCGGCCGCCGCGGTAGACACTCCGGGCGTCGGGAGCCGCGAGACGACTCCCGGCCACCATAGACGCGTGTCTGTGGACGGTGAGCAATGGGTAGCTCACCGTCCGTACGTTCACTAACGACAGACCGTGTCGACGGCGCGTTCGTGTTCCACGCGCGCCTCAAAGAGATGTCAGCAAACTTGGATGGGGCCACTGAGGGCCGATGCCTGCCGGGGCTGCGGGTTGTTCGAAAGAGATACCGCGCCCCCGGAACGCAAAGGGCACATGAAAGGAACATAGACGGGTTTTAGTCAGTAAAAGTCTGACACTCCCTCCCGCCCCGCCCAGGGCGGGGGAAGTTATTTGATGATTTCCCGTCTATAAAAAAAAAAAAAAAGGTTGAGGTTTTGGGTTCGATTCCCAGGTCGAGCAAAGTGTTATTAGGTGTTTCTATGGAATTCTCAGTATCAGGAGATCTGCCTAATGCTTTGTTTTTGTTATCAACCATCCGCCTTACCTCAGGCAATGAGTTTTCTTCTATCGCAGTTAATTTTCAAGACCCAAGATATCGCTAAATGTTCATTGTAGTACGTAAATCCTCAACGGTTTAATAATGCGTTACTTACATAAAAACGCCTAACGTAAACGATGCGAACATCTACAAACACGTAACCTCCATTTATCATTGATTGCACCTAAATCATCACGAACTTGAGCAATAACTTTTAATATATTCCTACATATTATGTATTTCCGATGGGACGGTTCACAGACTGCAACTCATGAATGAGTCAACAGACTGCGGCCCGGCCGGTGGCGCTGGCGGTTGCGACTTGCGAGGTGCGCGCGCGCCAGTCGAGACCCGTGCGTAGTGCGCGCGACGCGCAGTGCTCGCGACAACTCACACCGCAAAGTTCGACAACATGTGAAGAAAAGGACCTTGTTTTGTATCAACACGTGTGATCAGCTGGACTGTTTATAGACAGCTATTGTGACTAAAAGTACGGTGATTTTTTTATGGGATTAATTTTTCTTTTTATAAAAATATATCGTGATATTTCTTTTTTAATAACTGCACTATGTTTGTTATCGGAGTTGTTAAAAGTGTAGACGTTGTAATATAAAGAAAAGTTATATAAATCTACTGTTTTAGAATTCTAGTATAAGTCCACGATACTACTATTCATAATCTGGCCTTTGGGATAGAAAAAAAGCGTGTAGTGCTCACGCTTCTTTAGTCCTTTATAAAATTGTATGCCTCCGCTAGCTTTGCTCTAAAGTAAGTATCACGATTCTGAAAAGAAAAAAATATTTGAGAGAGATACGTATATAAAAGCTACAATCATTAGAGAACAGAAAAATTGACTTCAAAACTGTATCAATTTGTATAATTCCTGCAAATGAGTAATTTTATGTGTTACTTACGGTACTTACAAATAATAATAAAGATTATGTCATTATTATTGTTTTTATACACCTGTTATCACTATTCGTTATCTTGTTTAATGATAGAATACAAATTAAACCAATCGAGTTGGTGCAATTTAATTTTAATCTTCCGGATAAAGATAACAACAATATTTCAATAGTACAGAAAGAACACACCTATTACCTACAACACAACACTATTAAATGCGAATATAACTTGAATAAGGTCTTCAAAGCAATCATTGTTTATTACTAAGATGAACGAAATGAATGTATATCTAATATTTTAAAGATGCAGCTACCTTCCTTTTAAAAGATGGTAGGTACCTACATTAGAAATGACCACTAAACCTTGTTTGTAACAATACAACAAATCGATTTGATATCTGAAAAAAAGTAGATCGATTACAAAAGTTCTCTTTCTATGACCCGAGTTGAACTATGTCAGACAGATAAAAAGAGTTCAATTGAATCAAATCTAGTAACTTTCGAGACGTTTCCGGACAATCATCTGCATTTCCTGTTCTGTTAACGTGCACTCTGATTTGTTTAGGTGCAATCAGTATAAAACTGTTGTAAATTGACAGAAAGGAAATAGATTCATTTACCTAGTAAAAGCCAATTTCCTATACCTACTTAACAGTTCAGCGGGAGTTGCATATAAACGGTCACATAAAATATAAAACACAATGATCTTAAAACTGTCAGAAAATGTATGTTTGAAATAAATAATTCTATTTGCTCCACGCCTTCAACTAAGATACTATTCCTTTTTCAACAAAAAAAAACATTAGTCGTATAGCTACTCAGGATTTTTTCTTCCTACCCATATTTGTAAGCTTGCTCAAAATATTTAGTACGGTGTGGGCGTCACATCAAAATTCAGACTAGGTAGGAAGGTAGGAACAGTTGACTCAAAAAGACAAAAAATGGTTTTATTTCGTCCACAGATTCGTATCGTGAGAACGTAAGAGTGAAGTGAAGTGAACGGTATAAGACACATGTGATTTGTTTGGTGTATGTGACGGGCATATGGGGCAATGCGTATCCCGGAGTCATCCGGGCCCGTATTCGTTCTCTCGTCATTATGACGCTGAGAGCCTAGCCAGTACCGTCAGTGGAGCAGTTAGGAGGGTAAGTTGAACTTTTTTAAATGAAGACTAGGTTAGTCTCGTTATGAGATGTTTGTTATTATATTAGGGGTTACGCGTCACCGACATGCGAATGTGACACTAAGTTTTTACTTCTGCCGGAGTATCCATGCCAGTGCATTTAAAAAAAAAAGAATTTTCAAAACAAATCTAAGTACCCTAAAACGGTGTGACTGCATCAGAAGTATCGGGACAAAACTTTGAAAAGAAAGGAGAGTGGGCAACCTGGTCTACCTACTCAACAGTGATGTAACATACGTCGTTGAATAGGTAATTGTGTGTTCTCCATTTTGTTATATGGCCGTTAAGTTGTAGGTAATGGGGTTCTCGAGATATTTCCCAAAAACAAGTTAAAGCAAATTAATTTCAGAATGGAATATTAGTGCAAATCTTCATTAACTATAGCTATATAAGCGCCGCTGCCTTACTGCTTTAAGATCATAAAGTCGTCACATGTCTTAATCACTCAGCTGTTTAACTGATTACACTTTAGTAACAACAGTTTGCTATTTTCAAAAAGTTCTTTTTTATAGTTATCCCGATTGGTAATCACATTAGACAACACATCAATAATAATAATAATAACTGACGTAGCTGTACTGAAGGTTACATGAACTTTTAGTAGCGCCACCAGGATGGAATTTGGTGTAGACAAATGTGCGGTCATTGTCAAGCGAGGGGAGATTGTGGAGTCCGAGGGAGTTTAACTCTCGGGATCCATAAACCTTAGATCCCTTTCTTTAACGGAGATCAATAAGTATTTGGGTATGTCGGAAGCGTTGGGCATCAATCTGTTGTCGTGAAGCAATCGTCGAAGGAGCGCTTCTTTGGCCGCCTGAAAAAAGTATTTAATAGTCTTTTATCAGGCGGAAGCAGGGTTGCCTTCAACGGGTGGGTCATGCCGGTATTGATGTACTCGTTTGGCATACTAAAATGGACTCTATCGGAACTCAATGCCCTGGATGGGAGGGTCCGTACATTGTTAACGGCATATCGAATGCATCACCCACGGTCATCGGTAATGAGACTGAATATTCCGCGGAAGTGTGGAGGTCGTGGCTTCTTAAATGCTAAGACTTTCCACAACCGCGAGATATGCAGTCTCAGGGACGTTTCCCTTTTAGCCGACGACGTGAGAATGCACCAAGATGGTGCATGGCATGGTAGTGCATAAGGGCCTCACCCCGCTCTCCTTGGCTAAATAAAACTGGAGCAAATCAGTAGTGCTGGAGATCGCGAGGAGGTATGGCAGAGTAAAGAGCTTCACGGACGCTTTTTCCGGGCCTTACATTGGCCCGATGTAGATTTCTTAGCGTCCGTATCCTGCCTTCGGTGACCTATTTGGGAAAACCGAAGGTTTTGTCTACAATTACGAATAACTACCGGAGATTTATTGTGAAGGATGGCACGGTTGACATTTGTCGGGCATGCCACTGGCTCATCCGCCACATTATCTCTAGGTGTTCTCATCTAGCTAGCGAAGAGTACTTGTATAGGCACAACCTTGTGGCCAGGATCATTCATCAGCAACTTGCTCTGAAATACCGCCTTGTAGAATCGGAAGTACCGAACTATGGGTATGTGTCCGACCCAGTTCTCCAAAATAGCAATGTCACATTGTACTGGGACCGATCTATCATCACTGACAGGACTATTGTAGCCAGTAAGCCTGATATAATGGTGGTGGATCACGTAGACAAGCGCGCAATGATTGTTGACATAACAGTCCCACATGCCGTGAACCTCGTGAAGGCCGAGAATGACAAGAAGATCAAGTATCTTGACTTGGCTGATGAGGTCGTCGAGATGTGGGATGTGCACTCAGCGATCATTGTGTCGATTATCGTTTCAGCAAATATTAAATATGCCAAATAAGCCATAATATTTAAAGCTCGCTCTTTTTCCAACAAAACGCACGCGTCGAGAGGCGTGGTTTACCAATTCCCCTAAGTTCGACACGGTCGCTGATCACTTATGTAGCCATAGTTAATGAAAAATTGCATTATTGTTCTATTCGGCGAAATTATTTTGCTTTAGCTTGTTTTTGGGAAATATCTCGAGAACCCCATTACCTACAACTTAACGGCCATATAACAAAATGGAGTACACACAATTACCTATTCAACGACGTATGTTACATCACTGTTGAGTAGGTAGACCAGCTCCCATACATTTTTGCCCACTCTCCTTTAAACGTTGAAATAATACAGATTATTTCCAAAAGGACTAAGTTTTTATTGAATAATCATTTACAATTTAGTGTCCTTGTTGGCAACAAACTATGTCATTGCAATGTTAAAACCCCTCTTAAAATTTCGTCCCGATTAACCCCAGCTTTCCTATTCAATCCGTTATATTGAAGTACTCTGTTGTTGTGTCTGACGGAGCGAAGAAACGTTACCTATACATATGAACCTATTTTTACGACCGTTAAAATTTTTAACGTTTTGCAACAGCTGTGACAGCTGTTTTTTTATTATTTGCAAAGTGCACCTTGGATAGCATTGTTAGCACTTTATTTACCTTCCAATAAAAAAAAAGAAACAAGACAATGTCTCAACCTATTTAAGCTTATAAGTTTCAAAATATCTTTACACATAGTACAGGTAAGTTAACATTACAACTTAACCTTTACAACTCATTATCAAACCGCATTATAATACATAAGTAGGTAGATACCTGTATAAAAAAATGTGCTGCAATCGATATCTCGTTCACTTAGAACGCGTATAAAATCGATGTTTTTTAGTGATTCGAAACTCATTAAAACTTTTGTTGATGTCGTAAAAAACTGGTCAAACAAGTTGAAGATTGAATAAAACGTGGATGATGTAAAGGTGAATACTCGAATAATTTTCTGATAAAAAGACGAACGTTATTCGAGCTTTTTTGTTCATGTTAATAAATAAACGTTGGAACAATCTAGGAATTTCTCCTGTATCGTGGGTGCGTTTACAAACATATAAACTCACATACACAAACAACCAGACCCGGAACAATTATTTGTAGGTAGGTCATACAAACATTTGATCCGTGCAGGAAACGTTCAGCCACTGCGCCAACCGAATCACATACATACATACAATCACAAGTGTATCCCCGAAGGGTTAGGCAGACGTGTACCAATACACACCCACAGTTCGCCGGTATGTTTAAGTCCCATGTAATAGGGGGCGAGCCTATTGCCATTAACCGAGCACAAATCCTGACTCCGAGCTGCTACTGAGAATTTCGTAGAAAAATCCAATAACACTTTTTGCTCGACCTGGGAATCGAACCCCCTCTAGACGATTAACCTCTAGCGTAGCAGTCGCGCTTAGGAGCACTAGGCTACCGAGGCAGTGTCATCAACGAATATATAAATATGACGATGTTTTGTAACAGCATTCGGCACGTCTTGTTGCAAACAACTATGATTGACGCCTAGACTTGTGGGCGCATCTTTGATAGCGCATAATAATGATACTTGACATCACTTAGATATTGATAACTTATTCACCCACACAAATAAAACATGGCTACTTTGTCATAGACAAACTAGTGTTTTTGATGAAGGGTACTTTGTAGGGTCCCAAAGGGTGCAATTAGAGCCTCTCTTACTAATATTCCGTTGTCTGTCCGACCGTCCGTCACTCAAAGGGCTGTATATAGCCGTTATAACGACAAGTGTGATAAAATACAAGATTCGTATTTATATGCTAAACTATTACAAAATGTATTTCATAGCATACAGTTACATAATTATTTATGAGTGTGTATCTTCCTGTAGGCCCACAACTAGTGCGCCAATTTAAAAATGTTTAATTCGAGTCGATTCTTGTCTGGGAAATACGTGATATTCTAAAGCATTTTGGTTTAATTTTATAGTATCACTCACACATAAATCTAAGCCTTCAAAACTAAATAATTATTATGTATGTGTGAAGCTGATATTTCCAATTTTAAAATATAAGGAATTTACCTTACACTTATATTTACCTTACTCCGCGCGTTTTAGCTCAGGCCCTTACTGGGATTAATCGCAAAATTTGTCCAAAATAAAACCGCTACGTTTCGTAGCACCGTAGCATTTCGTAGCCGTAGACATCATTAGACACAATTATGCACGGACGAGTGAAATATAACTTTGCATGTATATGTTAGTTAATAATATGTTATTAAGAGCGTGCATCCAGAAAGTTGGCAACGTCGCAAACAGCTGTCAAATATTTCCCTGTTTTGATTAATTTGTCAATATTACTGTATGAAAATAAGAAATATGGCTTACTAATGCACTAGAATATTAATAATGAATTGCAATTAAAACACTGAATTTGATGTTGTACCCGTTTTAGGTGTAAAAAAGGCATTTGTAAAGTTTCCAAATACTTTTTTTACATCTAAAACTAAATATTCGGTGTTACGATATTAATTATTGCATTTCATAATGAATATTCTAGTGCATTAGTAAGCCATATTTCTTATTTTCATACAGTAATATTGACAAATTAATCAAAACAGGAAAATATTTGACAGTTGTTTGCGACGTTGCCAACTTTCTGGATGCACGCTCTTAAATATACAGTATGTATGTACTTATGTGCCTCTTTAAAGCTTTTATACATAAAGTACATTGTTGATGATGTGCATGAGAGCTGAACTAAAGCCTGTATCACTCGGGGCCATCAGCTAAATATTTATATGGCTAAGGGTATGTTATTAGTAGGTTAATTTGTTGCAATATGATTGCAGCTGTTATCATCATAGTAGGTAGTAGGTACAACTTTTCAATGAGTAAGGTCACGTAGATTAAAGTAACAAATTTACTCAACAATACTCATCATCACACAATATAGTCATCATATTATTTATACGTACATACCTATATGTATAGCGTATACATATAGGGTAGATACGAACTGCCTATACAGTATGCTGTATAGGCAGTTCGTAGCTGCCTATGGGCAGCTATAAGTAGGTACCTAAAATAGATAGGCACGTTATTCAATAGACATCCTTTCAAGGAT
The DNA here is from genome assembly GCA_932526535.1 of Caradrina clavipalpis. NCBI lineage: Eukaryota > Metazoa > Arthropoda > Insecta > Lepidoptera > Noctuidae > Caradrina > Caradrina clavipalpis. The sequence continues at coordinate 5,039,607 of OW052096.1, forward strand.
TCCTTTGGGTAGGGCTGACATTATCTAAATTGCCAACGCCGGATAAATACTTAAAGAACCCATGACATTTGGGGAAACTAAGATTCTTTCCCAAACGCCCCTGAGTTTTTTTTTTTTAATAAAAGTCTAGCTACATTTTCTTTTTTCATTATTTTATCTTATCTCAATCTGTATAAGAGAGCTTATCTGTCAATTAGTCGGGATTCCCCTGACACAAAAAGTGGCCACTGGAAAAAAAAACTCTCGAAAACTCCTAACCACCAATGGGGTAACCTTATAAACTAGCATAAATCCGCGGATTTCCGGACGGCAACCCTACCCTTGGGAATTAAGACATAACAATTTAATTGTTAAAACCATTGTATAAGCGCGAATGAAAGGATGTAGTAAGAGTAAGTACCTCCTTAATTACATACATAATTATTTATCTTATTTGGTAGGTACCTGACCAGAAACCGAGACATTGGAATAATTGACCTCTTACACTTATTATAAGCAATGCAACCAACTAACGCTATTTTTTTGAATAGACGGGAAATCTTCAAATAACTTCCCCCGCCCTGGGCGGAGTGTCAGGCTTTTACTCACTAAAACCCGTCTATGTTCCTTCATGTGCCCTTTGCGTTCCGGGGGCGCGGTATCTCTTTCGAACAACCCGCAGCAACTAACAACACTGGGGCGTTATTCTGCAGAAAAAAACCCTATGTGAATGATATTGAAGTGAGCTACCAATCCCATTTCTTTATTCTTGGTAAATTCCCCATTGATACTTTACTCTAAGAAGAACGAAAGGCTATGTCGCACTTTTAGACTAAAACCCCACGATTCCTCCTTTTACTATGAGTTGGGAGCCCGGAATTCGTTTGACTCAATATGCGCGCCCCCGATCAGAATTGAACCTCCATCAGTGGCGGCTGTACCTTAGGTGCGCTCGTGCGCTGAACCACCAATTCAAAAGATTAAAAAATTACAAAATGCATTTATCTCTATTTATAATTTACGATTTTAATATTTATTTTTGAAACATACAAAAACATTAAAAAAATAAAATTCCAATACTAAGTATTCAGTTTATTTTCTCTGTGTAGAAAATATCTCGTGCGCTTCGGTGAGCGCACGAGGACTGCTAATATAACTTGTATGGCGTACGAGCAAATATGCCTGGCGCGTGAGACAGAAGATAGTTCATAGAAAATGTACCGAGCATCTAGCCCGTTTTCGAGCGCCGCACGGGCGAACCGACAATTCCCGAAAACACTCGATGTTTGACGAACTTCGCCGGGACGACGACGACGGCCGGCGGGCGGCCAGCCATGTTGAATGAATGACCTTTCGTCTTATCTATCAGTATTCTATACTTTCTCTGTGACGCGCTGCGTAATTAATGTAATTATTATTGTTTGTTTACATTAAGTAATTGTTTTTATTTCGTTTTGGTTGGAGTGTGGTGTGAGTAAATATGAATATAAACATTGACTATATTGAATATAAGCATTGACCTAATGTATAAAAAATAATAAAATTATACTTATATTCTGTAAAATTTTGTTTTACTGCAATTTCTTATCTTAATACTCAGCGAGCAAGTAAAGCGCACCACCAGTTCTATGACCCACCAGCCGCCACTGACCTCCATTAGTCTTTCATGAGTTATTAAATCCCTAGCTTCGCCATAAACACACTTTACTTCATTCATCGATGAAGATTTCTACAGAATACCACTCCTGGGGCCCTAGACAAAGTCACATTTTCATTAACGATAACGAAATTAGATAAATCCGAAATGTATGGAATTGACATAAGCTCTTGAAATGTCACATGATTAATCGTTTTCGATCGCTATGTGCTAGACAATGTCAAATCGCGGAACGAAACGAAGACGAAATCGAACTACTCGTTCGATATTTCCATACAAATGCGTAGACAAGTGGCGTTTTTGACAATCTACATCGCTGAGATATCGAATCCTTCTTTCGACATCTAGCGAACACTTGAACCCTGTAGATAAGCTAAACAAAATGACTGATTTTAGTAGTAGAATCGTTTTATAGATAAATAATGTATTAATTTATTATAACTTAATGTTTTGTATGTTAACTGGTTGGGTGAGAAAACTACTTACTTACTTGTAAAAATATTAGTAAAAAGTAAGTAAGTAGTATAATGTGTATAAAATAATACATTTAATTCCTAATTTAGTTTGATATCTTTTAAGGTTTATTTTTAGGTAAGAAAGAAAGGTTATATGGTATTGAGGTTTATTGTTGTGACTCAAAAGTACCTGCAAATGGTTTAATTAAAACAAATCCTTTGTTATAAACAGCTCCATCTATATTTCTTTATTAGTAGTGTAATTAAAACACCAATGTTTCTGTTATTCTAATTGACTATCAATAATAAATTACTCATGCTCTAAACAATTGTAAAGACGACATTTTAAATAATGTTTACTAGCTTTTGTCCGCGACTTCATCCACAGACGCTCAGCAATGCGATTCACTAACAGACTCAACATAGATGTTAACAACGTCGAGTTCACTGAAGTCTCATCGTAAATATCGCTTTTAAAAACAACGTTGATAAAAACCGTATTCGCTAAGCTACATAAGCTCGTCGACGATCTGCCGAACAACCATGATGAGTATGATGGTAACAGTGTTGCTGTGTTTTATTTAGAGTATAATGCAGAAAATCTAGACTGACCTATATTTAAGTTATTTCGTCATTTTAAATTAATTCAAATGCACAGTACGTATGTATAAAACACGTAATATTTATTATGCAACGTACCTATATTTAATTAATTATATCATTTTCGACTTGCAAAATAATTACTCAAATTTTTGTCATTGGTCATTTTAGGTTATGTATTTCAAAACAAACAACTTACTTGATCTTATATTGATTGGATTTTTTTAATCAAAATACGAAATTCCAAAGCTCCAAGTGGATTCAAGTGGCTAAGTGGACTTAAAAAACTCTGCACCCCTACCCAATGGCGTGCTACTTGTTCAGAATAGTTTAGTTCCAAACCTATCGAAAGTAAGTAGGTACACAGTAATATTTCCATTTAAATATACAGCACAGTTTCTAGAACTACTATCCATGTAACCAAAATATTTATCTTTTAGTGTCTTGCAACGCAGCTTCTTCAGAAAACCAGATGGAAAATCTTATAAGCTTTTTGGAAAGCAAACCATGGTTGGCCATGCTCGTACTGCGAATGCTCCCATTCGCAGTAGGTACCTCAGGCATGGTCCGAAATAACAACAGCCCTGAACAGTGATGGCAGTGGGTGTACGAAAACATCGGAACAGTGGTATAAGGTTGGTATATTATGTAGTTTGTTATATTGTTGCATTGAGTAGGTAGCCTTCTTTGGTATAGTACTTATCCTTTTACATTGACAGCCCTCTATCCATGTTCTTTATTTCTAAATTAGTTTTAACTACACACATGTACTATAACTTTAGGATAGGCTTTAAATTGCATTTACAAAAACATTTAAAATTGCAACGGATACCTAAACCCGTTTGGTTTAACTTTCCATTGCGTTTTAAATAGGTGTTCTATTTATTTAATACATCAAATCATATAATTCTTACTTGTGTTGCAGTACTGGGATGACAAAAAAGGAGCAGTTAATAGGAAGTCCAGCTTAATTGCAGCCACAAGGCGGCGCACTGGTGGTGGTATAGAGGATGTGCCTCAGTGAATTTGAATTGAAAATCCAAACAATTATGGGAGGAGAATGTTTTAGTTCTGGAGATTAGAACTTAAAAATAAATCCTCTTGAGATTTGCAATTATCAAGGCTATAAACTTACAAATAATAATAATAATCAATATTGATTTGATGGAAATTAATAAGTAATACTTTTACATTTTTAGGAAGATCTCATTGCCCTCTAATCAGGTTATGGCTCAGGCTATAGATAGATTAGGTAGTGCAATTATAGATTTAATAAATAAAAAAATATGTTTATTAATGTAAGAGTGTTTATTTTGTATTTTATGTTACTTACATAGTGTTAAGTTTTTACTTACATTATAATTAGTCATAGTTACTTGAATAAAGAGATTTTCTATTAAACATTGTTTTATTAATTAATTACATTAAAATGACTTTTCCTAGGTAGGTACATACTATTTTGTTTGACTATATAAATTTTATCTTTAGGTAAAACATTATTATAAGTTTAAATAAAAAACATACACTTTCTATATTTTGTGATGAAAAAAATACATTACTACTTAACATACACTATAATCTATATATATAAAAGAAAGTTGTGTTAATTACACTATTTATAACCCTAGAACGGCTGAACCGATTTGGCTGGAAATTGGTAGGGAGGTAGCTTAGAACCAGGAGACGGACATACTACTTACCCACACTTACACTACTACTACTACACTTGATACTTTTTTGAATAGGATTTTATAGATAGTTTGGTAGGGTAGGTTGGATTTTTGCACCGATTTTCAGGGCAGGACATCGCTTGCCGGGCCCGCTAGTTATTAATAAACAATTTGTGTTACAACCTGAATTAGTAATATCTTAAGTCTATTGTTAGTATTGACTTTTGTTATTAACTACTTTCTCCACGCCACAGTCTATTAATTAGACGACCTCTAGCAAGACATCCACTGTCTAAATCACTGATTGAGTTCTGGCTTCCTTGTTGTAGTAACTAAGCTAAGAATGGGGAAATATCTTCTTCCAATTGTGTAATTAGCTCTTCAGTCATCCTGAATACCTTAATATAGTTTATATCAGTAGGAAGAAGATACATATCACGTATCTCGTAAGCCTGGCGTCTTTTTTCTAAATTATCTTGACGCTTAGCTTCTTCCAACAAAAAAATCATACAAGAAAGACGCACTGCCATCTAAAACATTAAAAAAAGGCATAAACGTTTCAGGAATGAAAGTACTATAAACAAAACAATCATTAAGCATTTTAATGTTAAAATAACTTGTTTTACTTACATTTTAATCGCTTACAACCTGATGATTTCTTGGTTGTAAAGATGTTTTGCCTTAGTGAATCGCACTCCAGATTTCAGTCGGCCTTGAGGCCAACCTAGTGGATTGGAAAGATCGTCGTGACTGTAATTGAACAAAGAATAAGGCAATAAGCAACGCGTTGTTAGGTTAACGTCATTGTTTACATAAAGCATTCTCAAGTGATATGGATTTTATTAAGTTCATGGTGTACGTGAATACTTCCTTACCTTTCCATGAACTCCAGTAGGGTCGAAAACTGTTCACCACTGGCACGCACTCTTGATTCCATTATTTTTATACAAATGAAAACATAGTCAGTTCCCGTTTATCGCTAAATATATGAAATATTCACTGAATTATTTAAGAAATCTTGTGTAATTTTGGAACTTATTACAACTATTTAACGATGTTCAGGAACTTATTTAAGAATCTTTTAGTTAATTATTTAATTTTAACACCAACGTTAAACACCGATTACGCTTTCACTGAGTAAACTTTATTAAAAACAACTAGCTAAGTGTAGTTTGTTTATATTTGGCGCGGTCCGGTTGCCAGAATTGACGTCTTGAATTTGACGTTTCTTTCGATACCATAGCTAAGAAGTTGATTTTTGTCGAATGAACGTTTCGACTTAGCGATCGCTTAGCTAATGTTACTTTGTCTACCACTTGGCGATCGACATCGCACAAGCGATATCGATTGTCGAAACCGAATCGTTTCGGAGCGATTGCCACTTGTCTAGGCCCCCTGTTACCGTTACATAAAGACAGCAAAATAAATTGTTTGCTTAGAAAAACAAAATGAGTACCCACTGCAAACTGCAAAGGAATACCGTCGCCGGCGCAGGCGCCGCATTCAATTTAATACAACGCGATTATATCGATTTGTAGCAAACCGAGATACGCATCGGAAAGCTCTCGAGGCGTGACTGTGTATGAATGGAGGCTGTTAGAGCCTCACCAGATAGTTATGCCTGATATTCCTCGACCGACGCTCGCTACAATTAACCGCTGTATCACATGGCCAGCAATTGTTGCCTGACCACACAATGGAGGGCACTGACCTGAACGTCCCGAACCTACTCTTATCTGAAGGTACCTACACCCTTTTATGTTACCGAGTTGCGTGAACATAATAACATATTTACTAAACGGAAAATTATACATGATGGACTTGTCTTACTTTTCATTGTCCCAAGTACTTATTGTTACGTTTGGACGCAACGAAACGTTTGCACACTTCGTTGCACAATGTAAACTGTGCCTCACTGCTGGTTTGATTTGGAACCTGATTGACACTTGCAACTCTTTATTTATTAACATATCTTCACGGTCAACTAATCACGAATCTGTTGATTGTAAGGTTGTATTCGTAAAGGTGGATTCAATTTATTAAACCGACAATCCGTTTTCGATTGCTTTGGGTCTTTGAATATGGTCCAGAATTTCTTGAGCACAATACAAGTAGGTGTAGAAATTGAACCACACGAAGGTAAATAAAAGTGATTTACAGAAGAATGAAACTCGCGCTTTCTTAGTAGGTAATTGGAAAAGAAATACAAAACCCAAATCAAATTAAAATGACCGAGAGGTGGCGCCAAATAAATCGAAATGAATTTATATGAAAAGATTTTGGACTAATTTGGTTTATTAGGGCTTAAGACCCAAACAATTAAAAGAGGTATCAGAACTTAGATTAAGTTTAAATAATAGATAGAATAAAAAACATTTTTGAAAGAACGGTCCAGTTTATATCAGGAATTTCAATAATCAGGAAAATGTATATAACCGTAGCATATCAAAGGTGAAAATCAAACTCCACGTTATACTCTACGTATATTATTTCTGACAGTTGGTAACAAAGGCAAGTGTTTTCACCATTGCACCGTAGATCCACGGCGTCGGCGCCCGCGCAGGCGAGAGTTTCCAGCCCGATGCACAGCAAACCTAGTAATTAACTAATATGTACTTGCATAGATTACATGCAGCTTTCCTATCAATTGGAATGTTTAACTAAATTGCTATTTTAAACGCAAATGTTATTCGAAACCGCCTTTCTATTAACCTTACCGTCTGTGGACTGTATCTGTCTTTGTATCTGGAATAGTTTAGAGATGAATAGAGTGCTGTTTTCTTTGTACTGGAGAACAAATAATAGTTTTGAACTGGATCACTGTAGCCAAAAATCTAGGTACTACATATTTCATTTTGATACAAATATTAGTTTTCATATGCTGATATAATACTTTGCATGCTCTTGTATGTATACACACAACTTTCGCAGATTCTTCAATTCGAAGCGTCGCTTACGGAAGCCTTTAGCAGTTTAATAAGGCTGCTAGGCAGTGGGATGACCTGGGATGGTTGGTGTAAAATAAAATCACATAGGCATGCACGCACGATGGACGAATCTAGAGACAGCCCGGCCAAATCAAACTAAACTATGTATAGTTGTGTAAACAAATAAAGAAATCTTATTTTAACCTATCAAAGATTCTTCGAAATTGACACTTGTTAAATAAAGTTTTAAAAAGTACAGGAAGGAACAGGATGAATATTTTTAAACTTTTTTAACATAAAATTAATTCAACTTAACCATTCAGTTGAGTAAGTATGTATATCTTAAAGTAAGCAAATAAACAGACTAACGTATTTACACTTTTGCAATAGAATGTCACTTTATCTTGCTTACTATTATGTTGAACACAATGGTTGGGTTTTAGATAGAACGTAATCACATTGTGCACTGCATTATTTCAAAATATTTCAATTTACAAGTTACGCACGACTAAGTTTTATGTCAGCCACTATTTATTATTAAAATAAAAAGGGTATAAAACAACCTTATTTTACTCAGAATGTATTAATTTTACTTACATAAGGAACCACTGCCTTTTCAGGTTTACCTTTTTCGATTTCTCTGTTACGACATTGTAGGGTCGACATTCAAAAGTGACAACCCGTAGATAACATTTATTTTACTTTTCTTTTCATTAAGTGCAGGTTATAAATAAATACACCTTTATTGTGTCACCTTTAAGCTGAACTCGGTAAAGTTTCTGAATATAAAGCTAATTCGTTACCTACCTACTTTTTTATTAGACATGAGGAAACCTGGACTTCTAATTAATACAAGTCTGAAATCGCCAATCCGCCTTGAGCAAGCGTGGTGGTCAAAGCTCGTACCTTCTCGGTATGAGAAGAGGCCTTTATCCTGCGGTGGCACAGTAAAGGCTGGTAACATTTATTTATTTTAGATAGGTACTAGACACATCCTCTCATGTCTGTATGCAGTCCGATACCCACACTCCTCCAGTGCCGCACCGGTTCGGCACAGCTGTAAACGTAATTAACTGACACTCAATTCCAATGGCTTTCAATACTAATAAGCATAATTAACGTAATAATGAGCACTTTGAAAAGATAATTGAAATAAATGGAAACTAAAATGACAATTTACAAATGGTTCTTTGATAAGCACATTTGAATGCACATGTACTTTAGATTATATAAATATATTTTGTATAATATAAAATGTATATGTAATTATATTTAATACCTAAATTAAAACATAAAATACTTAAGTGAAAATAAACAAACAAACAATAAAAACAAATAATTTATAAATATTATATATTAAAATAAAATAAAATAAAATAAATATAATTATATGAAATACTTAAATTGCAACATAAATATATGATTATAAAAATATATAATTTATTATAACAATGAACAAAAGATAGACTTAATACTCGTATTTACACATAATTATTATATTACTAGAATAACTAAGAAAGTGATAAAGATAAATTACATTATAACATAACTATTACGAAATATTTATTACCCTTTATGGAAATTATGATAGCGCTCTTCCTCTCTCCTAATTTTTACTATTTTGCTGTGCCCAACAGGGTCCATAATTGTTTCTATTTATTATCACCCACCACCTGTATGTTCACATTATGGAATGCAATAAAGATTTGAGATTTGAATAACTCGAACCAAATAACACGACGGGTTTCATAATCTATGCAAAACCGTATTAGTTAAATTATTGTGTCAAATAGAAAAAATAGAAACAATGCATAACTTTCCCTCTTAGTAGATCAGTTTACAATTGTGGCTGTGTATGTGGTCACATGAATGAGAAATAAAACTATTTGCAAAGTTAGCTGGATATCTTTACTTTCACACGTAATCCGAGATGTTTGGGAATTTGCACTTTTTGTGGTCGCCATTGACAATAAGTACTTATAATGTATGGATCGTAAAAACAAATGTGAGTAGCTTGGGTAGTGGAATGCTCTATGCGGTTATTCGTAACCGAGTGCCATATTTATTTTTAAATTGTTTTCTAATTTTGAAACGTATTTATTTTGTTTACAAGCTTTTATTTACTTTCACCTGTCCCGATGTCTGTGGCTAATCAAATCTTAAAAGTTCAATTTGAGGCACATCCCGATGTTCAATTGAGCTGAAATTTTGCGTATATGAGCAATTTGCATGACAATGCAATATAATGATGTCACAGTGCTGGTCTGATGATGGAGTCGGAAAGTGGCCATATTATCTTAATCAAATCTTACAAGTTAATTTTGACCTACTTCCCGGTTATCGATTGAGCTGGATTATTGAATACATACGTACATTGCATGACAATGCAATATAAAAGCTTGTTTTAAAACATACATACCTACATATAATATATTGGAAAAACCTTGTTTTTAGTGTAAGCAAAACTTCTTGCGCTTGATTGCTCCAATTTGTTACGAGCTCAAAATAAAACCCTTTTTTATTGTTGAACATAACCTGCATAGCTGCGGTGTGACGTGTCGTATTACCTGAACTAAAGTTCAAAGGTAAAGTGCAAAGGCAAAGATGCGAGTGAAACAAAAAGAAACAATTTTATTTGTATAATTTACCTTCATTTTAATAGTACCTGACTATAGTGTGATTAACCTTTCCGTGATGATGCTAAATTATTGCATTAAGTACCTAACGTTGAAGCGATGACTCACTGCCATTTAGCAAAAGATTCTACGTTTATCAAATCAAGACAAAAACAAAGTCATTTAAATTTAATGCTATAATTCCACCAGAACAATAAATTAAAACATGGCCGCTTTATCTCTAAATAAATAGCCGTTGGCGTGATACAGACAATGGGTTTATAGAGAGCAATAGAGAGTACGCAATATTTATTGCTAGTGATTTTCACCGAGTGATGTCCGGCACGACTGTGATCACAATGTCCCCACTCAACTCGTGACACACTGCGGTTCACGATCATTCGCCCCTTCGAGCGCTTCCTGCTCTCTTCATAACTGTTCACATCACGTACAGCTGGCTTAAAGTACTTTAACACATATGGAAACTCTAATACCAATAAAGCCACCTTTTTGTGGCACGACCGACGTGCATTTTTATGTTGTTTTTTGTCGCAGTTTAACTATTACGTCAGCGACTTGGAAATATTGTAAGTTGTGGCGAAAAGAAAAAGCGCGGAAGTGTTTATGACTGTGGGAACACCGGTGGGTGTACTAGATTCTGCATGCACTAGTGGGTACCTAGTCGAAAGTTAGTACGTATGGTGAAAATAAATTGAGTCCTCTAAGTTGAAAACATTATCTTGTTGGCGGCGCGTTGTGTTCCACGCGCGCCTCAAACAGATGTCAGCATAATAGACGGGGCCTGCTAGGGCCAGTGCCTGCCAGGGCCAGTGCCTGCCAGGGTTGCGGAATTTGTTCGAAAGAGTCACCGTTGCCATGGAACGCAAAGGGCATTAGGAGGAACACGGATAGGTTTTAGTCAGTAAGAGCCTGACAGAGCGGAAGAAGTAATTTGATGATTTCCCATCCTTAAAAGAATAAGGTATAGCTCCCTTTCCGAAGTCAATAAAGTGATTGCTATGAGTATTTAATCAATAAAATAACAAGAGCGTAGGAGGCTTGCAAAGCTCATCTTGCTTTGAAAGCTATCGATTGTTAGGTATGATGTCATGTGGGTTAATCGAGGCACCAGCTGATGTGATAAACACATTCTATGGTAGGTTATACACTACAGAATTCTTCAGATAAAGTCTAGAATACCTTGTCCACGCTATCAGTAATTGTCATCAAAATTATACCTACGTCTTTAGTTACATCCATCTTGTACTCCACTTACTCACTTATCATTTTAATGATTGGTATGATCCAATGGAATTTGAATTGCTCTGCCTAAATGAATGGTCGGTGAGACCTAACAAAATATGGAATTACTCTACCGAACTACGAAAAATATAAAAAAGGTATGTATGTACTTACCTACCTACTACGTACTAAAAAGATTATATCACGAAAAAATGGTCAAACATTTACCAAATACAATTATCCCCCTGATAACTATCTACCTATATTACTTTTTATCATGTTTATAGTCTAGGTACTAACTTCACTAATGTCAGTAAGTTAGTATCAACTTTCTAGGTCAATGGCAACACAGGCGCACTCTTTATTGACATTTACTTTAACAGCAATTACTTCTTCGGCTAGACAACAAGACTCGATTTATTAGAGGACAACAGTCAATAGGGAATCTAATCGATTCAGACAGTGTTGTTTTTATTTTAGAGTAACAATGGACGGACCTTGGTAAACTTTTTGGCGTTCGTCTTTTTAACTGAATTTTTAATTTATTTTATTTAATCGATAATATGATTCTTTGATAATTTAATTTACAACATCTAAAATACTAATTAACTTTAACACAAAACTTATCAATAATAAATAAGATTACAAAGTTTGTATATGTACCTATACCAATTTATAAAAAAGAAAAGAGGAGGTTATGGAACATCAAAAAACTCGTCCGAATCGCTGTTGGGATAATTGCCCAAAAGGCAGCATTGCCACGTTGTATAGCAATGCTGAATTCCTCGGTCCAATACACACACATGCCTGTATTCCCCGAAGGGTTAGGCAGAGGTGTAACTAATGTACACCCACAGTTCGCCAGTATGTTTAGGTCTCTGGTAATATGGGCCCAAGAAAAGTAATATTTCTAAGGATCTGATGACCTTGTCTAAACAAATATTCTAGAAAATAATGCTTTACCAGGTATATTTCTAACGTAACCATGCATTTGCTTCACTCGTCGTGCGGCACCACCTTAGTACCAATATTGTAGGGTAGGTAGGTACCATTGCGATACCATAACACAAACGTGTTATTACCTACACGGTTTCTAGGCGTAGCCACACGTAGGCAAGCAATATCGCTTTTCTTTCAGAATACCAATTAAGGAAAAGTATGCGAAACTGATACCTTTTTCTGTGTGATTTATTATTTTATTTTATTCTTGGAAATTTTCTGTTCCTTCATCATCATCATCATCATATCAGCCGCAGGACGTGCACTGCTGGATATAGGCCTCCCCCATAGATTTCTGTTTCTTGCACCTACTATGTTTTGTCTCTGCATCACCCAAAGGTAGACTAGAAGAAAATGCCCAAGGCATTAAGTCCGCTTTTGTACGGTGTAATTTTACATTATGTGCATAAAGTTTTAATAAATGAATAAATAACTTAAAAAGTTTTGCAAGTTTATAGAGTTCCCTTACAAAACCGAGTACATTGTTTATTTATTGTTTAAAAGGAAAACTTTCTCTCTAATGAACGTGATACGTATGTACAATGTCGCATTGTTCTCTATAAATCGCATTGTTAGGACAAAAAAGTTGAATTGCTTGCAATCTCGCGACTTCCTAGTCGCAACGATTGTTCCGAGCAGCGCTGGGATCGAATGGCTGCCTTCATTACTCCTGACTGCACCTGTGTAATGGCTTGGAAATGTAGCTGTTGGTACTAGGGTTGTAACCTCGCCTCCGCCTCTGTAAATGCGGAACTTCCGCACCTCGCACCTCCATGCATCCGCAACAAAATTTAACTTAAAATTTAAACTAAAATGTTTGCGAAGTTGTTACGGAGATTTGTTTACGTTGACATACAATACAACGCAGGAAGAGGTTGTTCAGCTGTGCTGCGAGCATAATAATCAAGATTTTGCTTCTATCGTTCGTATTCGAAGAATATAATTTTTTGCCTCCGCTTATTTTCGATTACCAATAAAGTTTTTATAAGAAAGTGTAGAGCACTGTGTGCCTTTTTTAAATAATGAGTTTTGACTTTCTATTTTTTAAATTATTTATTTATGAATTTATCTTTTTTTTCCCACTTCCATTTCCACTTCCGCGTCCGCCCCCGCCTCCGCTAAGAAAGCCTCCGTTACAACCCTAGTTAGTACATTATGTAGTATTTTCAACTCGGCGTCTACCAATGTTACCATAAAGTAACTGGCTTCTGCCCGCGACTTTATCTGCGGTCCAAGACTTCCAGAAATTCAAATCTTTACCTCTTTATAACATAGGTATATAGATAAAGTAAACGCATGAAAAGGGCTTAACTGCGTTCCATTTCAAAATCAGTATGTTATTTCCATTAGAAAGCTTCCACGTCAATCAAGTAATTTTCATAAAACTCCCCACGTTATTTGACCCGACTAAAATTGCCTTTTCTCTCTCTGCCAGCTAGGTACAGGCTACAGGCTGTAGTAATATTACTTTTGCAAGATGGCTTGAACTGCCTAGCTTTAAACCGTGTACGTGTTCCTAGCGCTAGTAAAACTCAATATCGTAAAAGCAAACGTCAGGGAGGTGAAATAAAATGAAAATTCCTTCGCGTACTTCGTTGTATGTATATGAACTAACACAAGGGTGCTCAACTTTTTTAGCTTTCGGGCCCACAGAAATCTGTGGTGGGGCAAACGATCGATTTAATCGGCGGGTCGCTAACGATTCCCATTTTAGTTTTTTTTTTTTTTTTTTTCTTTGTTAGCCATTACTGTCCCTCTCCTGGGCAAAGGCCTCCCTCCACTTCTTCCATTCTTCTCTTTTCAGCGCCTCGTCTCTCCAGTTTTGAAGAAATTTATCGAGTTCGTCCCGCCATCTCCTTTGTGGCCTGCCGCGACCTGGACTCACTGTCTCGGGGCACCAGCTTTGAGCTATTCTGGCCCACAGTTTGTCCGGCATGCGGCAGACATGTCCTGCCCAGTCCCATTTGAGTTGGGCAACCTTTTGACCTACGTCAGCCACCCCTGTTTTGGAGCGCAGTATACTGTTTCGAACTCGATCAGTTAATTTAACACCCAGTATACTGCGCTCCATTGCTCGCTGGCAAACCTTGATTTTGGACTTCTGAGAATTAGTCAAAGACCAAGTTTGTGCGCCATAGACATGTCCATGAGCTTGCGTTTGAGCGCCATGGGCAACTCGCCTTTAAATAGATCTTTCATGGACCAGTAGCTCTTCCAGGCTCTCCCATTTTAGTTACTTTTGGGTAAAAATACCAAAGATATTAAGAAATGTAATAGTTGTTTATTTAAAATACGGATAAAACACAGAGCACAAACACATGCGGTCGCGAATCACGCCCAATTCATTCTTTCCGCAGTACGCATCACTTTGTCAGCGGGAATTTTAAAACTTGCTTACACGGGCCATTTAAGATCCGTCTGTGAGCCACACTTTGACCCGCGGGCCTTCGGTTGAGCAGCCTTGTACTAACATTTTCTCATTAAACCCCTAGAGAGTGAGTCGCCATTGCTTCGCGATTGCTTGCCTTTTGTCATTAGTAATGTAAGTGCTCCTAGGAAAATTACGGGCCCACCATTACCTAGCTTTATCGAGATCATCTTCTTCGATACGAGGGAAAGCAAGGTGGAATTATGTACTTGAGGATAATGTTCCGGATACCCATTTGAAGATCTTCACTAACAGGCGGTATTGTAGAGGTACTTGTGTATTGTTAGCACCGCTTAAATCTATTATGGTATTCTCCCGACTTCGTTTGCGTGATTGTCGGTTATCTGCGGAGATTTTCTTTTTTTTATCTGATACCCATTTTTTTCTAAAATAATGCCTAAGTTACTCTTGATAATATTAGCTATCTGTCAGCGAAAGTCCCGTCAAAATGGGTCCAGTCGTTTAGGAGAATTGCGGGAATAAGCAGACAGACAGAAAGAGACAATTAGTAGGTATTTTTTATATAAAATGTCTTTTGTAGAAAGCTGTAACTTTATGCGTTTATGTTAAAAAAGATACAGATTTATTTGTATAGATTTCAATTTGTCCATTTACATAGCAAAAAATGAAAGGAAGTAGGCGTATTATTATGTAGATTGTTTGTTTGTTTTGCTGTTCTGTGAAAGCGATCGTTCATCCACAATTATTTTAAATTAGAACGCTTAGATTTCCAACACATCGTAAGTACAAAATGCAAATCGTTTATAATTGCAGATACATTTGTTTTATTAAATGAATTATCTTGATTGCATTTTAATAACAGATAAGTATTATTTTAATAGTTCGGAAATGAATAACTTTGCTCTTTAGCTATAGCTTTTAAGTCATTAAGTATGGTAATGTTGTAGAAAGTTGCGACTAACGCAATAACATGCGGAGAGTCAACTTTGATCGAGTTACTCTTAGATTTATAACTACGTATATGGAAAATGTCGTGATGTCCCAGTGGTTAAGGTTTATGCACGAGGCTGTGCGTTTACAAGCGGGCACGAACAAGCACCAATATGTACTTTCTAAGTTTATCTTGGAAGTTACTAACATCGGTAAGGAAAAACATTGTTAGGGACGGACACAATATTAATATTAGTCAGAAATCGTCGATCCGCCTTGAGCAAGCGTATTGATCAAAGCTCGTGCCTTCTCTGTCTGAGAAAAGGCATTTGCTTTGTAGTAGGAAAATAAAAGGATTTTATTATTATTTATTGCTAATTTCCCGACTTTGTGTGCATGGATATTTTCACTTGTGTTAAGTAACGTCTTTGGTTATTACTCCGCTCCCATGTGTGGTAGCGTGGTGTTACATAGCCTATGGCACTCACAAATAACGAGGCTTTCTATGGGTAGAAAGAAGAAGAATTTTCAAAAATGGGTTGTCGGGGTAATTCCTGGATTTGCTTCCAGAGATACCTCCTACTATCTCACAAACTCATATAAGCTTTACCGCTTTATACCTAATATAATAGTGTACCTATTAGTATTAGATATGGAAACAAAAAATGTTATCCTAGGAAACAGAGTAGGCAGTTCCAAATTTAAAAGATAAAAAAGAAAGGTTTGCGTGCGATAAGCACTTTATTATAAGTTAAATTATTACGTACTTTGCTGAATGTTTGATATCAAGGTCAAGAGATAACCTAGTCCTTCATGAAACTGAAGAAAATGTTAGGAAAATTCCGCTATTGTCAAGGTTCCAGTAAAATATTACTCGAAGGCATTCAAGTACAAGCTCCTTACCAAGATATTGTACGATATAGAAATAACTTCGTAACAAGGGGTTATGTTCACATTATGCCATTCATACAACATTCAACAACCAACCATTCAACAAAAATCTAATAAGGCAATTTTTTAAAAATAATTAAGACATCCGAAAATATGTTGGGTATGACCCAGTTAAGGTTAATTTAAGTCAAAACCTAATGTTATAGAACTTGGCAATCCGTTCAATTAACTATTAATAAATAGGTCTGTTCCTTATTTGAAAAGGAGGATAGCACTTATAAATTCGCAAAAAAAAAACAGCTTTTCAGGATTCTGGTAGACAAAAAAAAACGTTATTAGGTATGTCTTTTAATTAGACAGATCTAGTATGTCGTAGTGTTTAACACTTTTCCACGGCTGAATCAAAAGTACGTGTGTACTTACAGTATAATTTAAAGGTAGGATAACAAAATAAACCATTTTAAATCGTGTATCCTGTTTGAAACGCCTTGGACATATTCAAATGATTGTAACAGTATCTACATTTGGTTCATGTTTTATTGATAGACTAGCTGTTCCCCGCGACTTCGTTTGCGTTCACTATTTCATTGGTTTCAATTATATTTTCGCGTAACCCTCAGCTTTTATTAAAATAAAATAAAGTTTTTAAAATAAAAGTAGCCTAAGTTACTCCTTATAATATAAGCTATATGCGAGTGTAATGTAAAGTCCCGTCAAAAGCGGTCAGCCGTTTCAGATATTAGCCGGAGCAAACAGACAGACAAACAAAATTTTTTTCATGTAATCACCGATTATACTTTTAAATGCATACAAACAGACACTTCAATTTTATTTATTTGTATAGATATAGATACTTAGGTACTAATGTAAATGTAATACAAACTTTACAGTAAGTACTTGAGTAATAAATGGGGGACAGTTCTAAATATAGAACAATACCTGTATGTTCCCAGGTTCCTATTCATCTTGGAGATCATTTTATCGGTACGTAGGGTATCGATAATATCTATACCAATATTATTAAGCTGAAGAGTTTGTGTGATTGAACACGTTTATTTCAGGAACTACTGCGTATTGGTCCTATACATATATTTTTTATTCCTCCGCTTGTCTTTCTGATAGTTTCGTTGCGGGATCCAAGACAGTTGAATTGTTTCTCCAGGACTCTTCGAGCTTTATTGCCTTGGCGCTTTTCTGGCGGTCTTCACTGTTGGCTTTCAGGAGGATTGTCCTATTAAAAAAAATGTAGTACCTAGTCCGATTTGTATTTTTCTTTTTAACTGTTTTTTATTTCAAAGCAACTATTTAAATATTAATCGGGTTTTCAGGGTTAAAATAAAGTGTTTTTTTTAGAGAAGTTGCTGTCTTGGAATTGTTATTTAATGCTGTGTGTACTACTCAATTATAATACTTCGTAATGCAACAGTCTGTAAGAATCGAATTAATTAAGAATCTCTCTACATCTAAACTTATCTGATTATCATAAAACTAATTATAAGAAGAAGTACCCATAACTGTACACAGGTGCCTACAGCGTCTTTACTCCGGGGCGGCGCGGCGGCGCAGACGCAGGTTTATATGTAATACAAGAACTTTCGATCCCTTTCACCGTCCTATCCCTTCGTACGATTGGCGCAGTTTCTTCGTCTGCCGATCTGCCTTTGAATGCAATCTCACCTGTTTCAGATCTGTGCCAAAGATAACATTGATCATGGTGTGGACTGTGGAATGATATGAATAAAGCCAGTGTTCGTTGTGAATAATGATGATTATCATCGCAATGCAGCCGGTGGTAACAAAAGCCTGTTTGTTTTAAAACCATGACGATTTTGTTGATTGTGAACAAATTTTCGCACTTTCGCCGGGTGTGGTTTCACCTTCAATATTTTTTTTCAAACAAATATAATGTTTTTATAGTACGGCCGATGTATCTTGGATCAGAATCAGAATTTAAGTATTTATTTGTAGAACATAACTTTTTATATAAAGCTGTTAGGTTGACATAGGTACTGGTAGGTATATGTGTGCTATGCTTTGCCGTGAAGACGTGCAAATATTAAATAAAACAAGTAGGTAATATAATAAAAAACAAACTAAAAAACATTGGACGTTATCATTTATAAAATCTGTAAAACAGATTTTCAATTAGCGCAGCGTCGCTAACTAGTCAGTGACTAAGTAGCTCAAGTAGCTTGGCGATCCTGAAGTTTGCTGTTTGGCTGCGCAATGGATCTTTTAGGAACAAAATTGTCTACTGCGCAGCTAATCAACTAACTTTAAGAACACTAAGATAAGTTAGCCGTACTGTACTTGTTGTTAAGAAAATACAGGTGTAATGTGTCGAAAGATCTCCTCGTAAGATCGATAAAAAGCAAGTGCTTACACGAAGTGACTATAAAATAGTCTATAGTCTATACCAAACGGCAGAAATTCCGTCTTTCTATTCGTTTATTCATCGAGCATAAAATTTGCAATTAAATTTATTTTATGTTGTAGGAAAATTTTCCTTTATGTTCCTTGGAAATTCATTGCACTGTACGTCGATAATCGTAAAACAGAAACATTACATAATAGGATAATAGTCACTAAACCTATAGGTACAGTCGACAAGTTAAAGGTAAAAGTACCTTTAGGTAAATTTTCCCTTCTACTGTACTTACATAAGACTTAAGTATAATTATTGCCAGAATAATACTTAAACTGTAAATCCCAACATTTTTGAAAAGGTCAGTTCGAAAAGGTTACAAGTCAGTGACCTCTTTGCAAGAACTGAACACATAACATAACATCACGCCTGTATTCCCATAAGGGTTGGGCAGAGGTGTACCAATGCACACTCAGAGTTCGCCGGTAAGTTTAGGTCCTATGTAATAGGGGGCGAGCCTATTCAGCTTATTCCCATTAACCGGGCACAAATCCTAACTTCGACTTACTACTGAAAATTTTATAAGAAAACCCAGTAACACTGCTTAATCTGGGAATCGAACCCAAGACCTTTACCGCAGCAGTCGCGTTTAGAACCACTAGACTAACGCGGCAGTTTGAGCCAGGAAATGAACGTACATATTTGAAAATTGCATTTATTTTTAAATTCCGCCAATGTTACCGTTAATGACAAAACCTGTCGGCGTGAAATTATGGCATGCAAAAATTAACATCTAAATGTTCACAGGTGCCGCGAACATGCACTACATGACACAAAAAATGTCGAAAGTAACAAATTCATAAGGCGTGACTAATAAACTTGTCCTTCGCAAGATTCTGATCAGTTTAAAACCATGTGGAGGCAACACTTGGCAACACTGAGCTAACTTTTCAACGCTGGCAACTCTCCCTTAGCTACATTGTGTAATCGTGGGTACGTACGTCTCGGCGCTAGACACTACGATGCGCAGTAAGTAAGAGTGTAATTAATTAACTAATTATTCTACTCGGGAACACATGCGAGGAATTACGTAACCGGTCTGTGTAGCGTTAGTAACGTAGGAACGGAGAATACGAATGTACAAGCAGTGAGAAAAGTCGAATAGATACTTAGATATTTTATCATTATAAAATATAAAAATAAAAATAAAATATACCATCACGCCTGTATTCCCCGAAGGATTAGGCAGAGGTGTACTAATGTACACCCACAGTTAGCCGGTATATTTTAGGTCCCATGTAATAGGGGGCGAGCCTATTGCCATTAACCGGGCACAAATCCAAACTCCGAGCTGCTACTGAGAATTTCATAGAAAAACCCAATAACACTTTTTGCTCGACCTGGGAATCGAACCCAGGACCTCTAGCGTAGCAGTCGTGCTTACAACCACTGGGCTAACGAGGCAGTTACAGTTACGTTACAGTTTTATTTTTATTCCAACAAAATAAACTTTATGCCGCGATGGCCCAGTGGATAAGGCGCCCATCTCTCAAGCACGAGGTTGCGGGTTCGATAAAGGAAACCACGATTTATAAATTAATATAAGTTTGAAATCAAAGCTCGTGCCTTCTCCGTGAGAGTAGGCCTTTGCCCTGCAATGGGACAACATAAGCTGGTACTATTTTTATTGTGATTTTATTTTTGTTACTTCGGAAGATTTGACAAACAACATTGTAAGGAGCAGCGACAAGACGCATCACCTCAAGTTTTAGTTCTCTTATACAAATAAACGGCTGATCACAGTGACTACGCCTTTATGGCATACGAAGTGACCGAAAACTTATCATCATCATCATCATTATATCAGCCGCAGGACGTCCACTGCTGGACATAGGCCTCCCCCATTGATTTCCAAAAAGATCGGTTGGAAGCGGCCTGCATCCAGCGTCTTCTTGCGGTCTTCAACTTATGATTCTATAAAATTATCTTGTTTGTTTTTATTGCTGTGGATATAAAAACAATAAAAAAAAACAACAAAAAAGTAATTCTTGCATCTGTTCCAATTTTTATTAAATAATATCCTTAAGAAATCTTTAGTTATTTAATAAACTGCAGTGATGATCGACTTTCGTTACTGCCTGTTCATTACATTCAAGTAAACGTTGAATTCACTCTCATAATCATAATTGAAGCAACATTCTGCCTCAAAAATACTCTACAAATCTTCACCGGCGTATAATTGCTTGTACAAATGCACACACTAATGAAGATGGTGCAACCTCGAAGATTTAGATGCGTACACGTAAAAGATGAAGTTCTGATAAATCGTGAAGCGAACATTTAAATAAAAATTTAACAATTTGACGTGACCGTGATATTATTCAACGTTG
This sequence comes from Caradrina clavipalpis, assembly GCA_932526535.1. Lineage (NCBI taxonomy): Eukaryota > Metazoa > Arthropoda > Insecta > Lepidoptera > Noctuidae > Caradrina > Caradrina clavipalpis. Next base: position 5,060,716 of record OW052096.1, read on the forward strand.
ACATAACAGTAAGCTGAATTTGTTGAGAATGCTTTAGATTATCGTGGACTGGCTTTTTTTCGTGACTCCGTCTGCACTGTCTTTAAAATTAAGTTAAAGTACTAAAGTATCCCAAGGGAACACAAAGACGGGATTAAAATTATTATACTATGTGTTGAGGTCAATATCTAATATGTGTCTGTAGCCTCAGTGCTTTTCTGTTGGTCGCCACAGTTGTTATTAGCTTTTAAGAGTTGTAGTGGTTGCGAATAGAGTGGTGGCTGGTGGGCTTGTCCCATACAAAAAAACTATATGTGTTCCAAACAGCTTATTCCATTCAACCACAGATTAGACAATACTTGCTACGTAAGTTTGACTGTTTAAGAGTGAAAGAATTACTACACATCCATCCATCCATCCATCCATCCATCCATAGAAGAATTAAATAATATTTCACAACATCTTGTTCAATGCAAGTATGACTTATAAGTATGATAAGAGGCATCATTTTGATACCCAATTAAGTGCAAACGAACAGTATTGTTTAATTAACAGCTTTTCAAATAGTCTTCTTCAAGCTTTTAATTTACTAACAAAACAATATTTATGACAACAATGGCGTCCTGTCATATTTCTAACGGCATTCGTGACTCCGTAGATGATTCTTGGTTTGTTATCACTATGAGAGATCCATCAATAAAATTACTTACCTTAAAAGTTGAGTTAAATGCCCATTGTAGCTCACGACGTAAAATAAATTAGCCATAGACCGTCTTGCCAAATATGTATGACATCTTTTAGAATAATGCTAAACCACTAGGCTTAAAACATTACAAACATCTTGGATTTTATTTCCACAAAGGTTTTCCTACAACTGAGTGCAGTGCTGTGGAGGACGTCTATCGCTTCGTGGCGATATGTACATACGTGTCAAAATTAGGGCAGGAAGAGAGGCTCTGATGAATCTGTTAAATATAAGCTTGATAGAAGATGTAGCATTTCTTTTTTCAAAGTATTTTGTTTTTAAAAACCTTGCCCCACACTAAGAATTTCTCCAGTATCGTGGGTGCCTTTGCAAACATATAAACTCACATACACAAACAGCCAGACCTGAAACCAATATGTGTAGGCCATACAATTTTTTCTTCCGTGCGGGACTCGAACCCTTTTGTCAGGGCCTGTGTCGGAAGTAGCTATTATTGATCATAAAATAGCTGATAGTTTAGAATAAGTACGTAATATGTTTACGTTACGATGAGGCTGTCATAATTATACTTATGACTATAAAGCCTTTAAATAAAATCAGATTGGAAATATAAAAAAAGTTCCCATAACTGAAGTTTTTAAAATAAGAACAAGCAATTAAGAAAACAATTTCCTCTGCATTATTTATAACACACTATATGGTTGTAGTGCAGTGTGAGTGGAAGCCCGCGGGTGCCACATTACCAGGTCCCCAAGGAATGCAGCTTTGCAGGAAACGGGCAATGACCGCCGCCCGCCGCCGTGCCAGCGCCCCGTGCACACTCAGCAACAAAACTCGATTAACACTCTCAGATTTATTCATCCTAATTGGGTACATGACACACTATTAAACAATAATTACACGATACAACTTCTTTAAAAAAACACTTTATTTTACCTCTAAAACCCGATTAATTTTTAAATAACTATAACATTTTTAGGTGCTTTAAAGTCAATAAAAAAAGTGAAGTCATAGTTTAGTATTGTCGTATAAAAAGCACGTCGATTAATTAGTGGTGTCATCCTTCCAATTATTATAAATATATTCATAATAATAACAGAAATACGAAATTAATATCAAATCAAGTTCACATAAATTCTTAATTCCTGACTGTGTATTGTTTTATTTCATGACTGTTTAAATTCTACGTAAAAGTAACAGTGTTAAACAGCTTTTGTTTCTGACCGTACACTCACCGGGGACGTACGCTGACCATTCATATATTTGCAATACAAATGACCATTTACATAGCTGTTCTAAAATTAGATCTCCTTTTATTACTTTGCGGTAAAAGTTAGATTTATTTTGTAGGTTAGGTGTGAACTTGGATCTAAATTTAAGCTCTAAAGTAGTCTAAAGTGTTCTAACATCAAGATAGTATTAAAAAAAATATAAATAAATATACCATCACGCCTGTATTCCCCGAAGGGTTAGGCAGAGGTGCACCGATTTAGGTACACCCACAGTTCGCCGATAAATTTAGGTCCCATGTAATAGGGGGCGAGCCTATTACCATTAACCGGGCACAAATCCAAACTCCGGGCTGATACTGAGAAATTCCTAATGGAAAAACCCAATAACACTTTTTGCCCGACCTGGGAATCGAACCCAATAGTATTAAAGATTTACGTATTTTTTGTTTGAAAACTCTTAAGTGTTTAAGTTTGAAGTCTTAGCAAGAAAAAATATTTATCTTACTATTTTACTTGCTATCCTATCCTACTAATATTATAATTGCGAAAGTTTGTGAGAATGGATGGATGAATGTTACTCTTTCAAGCTTAAACGGGTGAACAAATCTGGAATAGCCTGGAATAGTTCATAGGCTCCTGTGGGATATTATACAGATATTGACGCGGAAAAAGCCGCGGGCCGTAGCTTGTTTATTTATAACAATAAGTACAATATCTTACCGTTTATAACACGATGTAATTCGCAAAATTAAACTATATCATAAAATATACTTGAACATAAAATTAAACAGCAAAAATAAAAGTAATGATGACTGAAATGTTCTTTGGAATTTCAATTTATCTACAGTGTTTGATTACTTGGTACTCTTGGTAGTTATCCAATTAAGTCTGGTCTGGTCCAGTTATGAGTTAATTGGTCATCAAGGACGGCTAATAACTATGAGTTTAGGATGGAAAGTAGACCACATCAGTGACTATACAACTCAATTGCTAACGGCTTCTCGTCGGGACTTCTGAGGAGCTATGCTAACGCCCTTGATAAATGGCAGAGTCAGTACTATCTACAATTACCGAAACCATACTATACTAACAGGTATAAAATAGAACTGCGAAAGTAACTCTGTCTGTCTTTTAAGAGTTTCGGTAAGTTTGTATCCCCAGAAAGGACATAGGCCACTTTTTATTCCACAATTTCGTCTGCGTCCGCGATAATCGATATTTACAGTGACTAAGTCGCGGGCAAAAGCTAGTAAGAATATAGGTAATCAGTCGCATTACAGGCATTTTAAATGCACCATCAAATAAAGACAGTTTTGACGAAATTTGATCTAGATGTAACTCAAAACCCTCAAAAGGGTGCAATAGAATTTTTGGGTAGTGTGGTGTATGGGAAAAACGAGAATCCTTCCCCACCAACAAAGTTGAGAGGGCAAAGCTTAAAGTTATACCTTTATGAACAACATGAAGTGTTTCTAGGTACAACAACAAACAACAACATAGAACAGGCTAGCAAGTTACAGGTTGTTTTCCAATCTTTACGACTATATCATTGCGCATGGGCAGTAACCTGTTTAAATTAACTCTCACTCACGCACTGTGATACCTGTAAGTCTTGGCTTTGTGGTTTGTACCGCTAAAGTAAATGGAGATAATAATAAAACAATTAAATACTTTCTAAATAACTAATAAGTACATGATCATATCACGCCAATATTAATAACAGGGATAGGTAAATTGGTTTCGAAGATTAGGCGGAACAAACAAACAAATGTTCGTTTTTTTTTTATTTGTTTATAAGCTGTTATTTTGAAATATGTGACACATGTGACCAAAAGAGTTATGAACATAATTGTGGATGGATGGAAAGGAAGAGGGAGGCCAAAGAAAAGATGGATGGATTGTGTGAAGAATGATATGAAAGAGAAGGGAGTCAGTGATAGTATGGCGGCTGACAGGACGGCATGGAAGAAGAAAACGTGTTGCGCCCCCAAGTAACTTACGATAAGGGCAGGAAGATGATGATGATGATTATGAAATTACAAACAGATAGTTCAATATCATTTATTTGTAGTTGTGCATATGTTTTCTAACCGTGTTAAGGGCTCTGCCCCGGGTACTGCTCTGCTCCCGTAGGTGTTAGCGTGATGTTAGATACATTTCTCATGAATCTAGCTATCATTAGCAAAAGGAATTATTACAATACGACTAGCAGCTTCAGAGATTAGCGCGTTCAAAATAACAAACAAAAATCTCTTCAGCTTAATTATACTAGAATAGTTTACAATATTCGATACCTATAAACTTACAATAATGTGATTGTTAAGCCTAGTGTACACGGTCCAAGTAATTTAGGTTGCATCTTATGTAACCGGCTTTACTGTCGGGGGACAATGGCATATGACAGGAAACAGTGCGATTACGCGACAATTAAGTCATGTTCTTGCGAAACAACAGACTTGCAATGTAAGACAGAGGTTCCTAACCTTTTTGATCTTGTTACCCCTATGAAGGGTCCATGAAATTGATTTTACCGCCTCTCCATTCAAATGTTATAATAATAATACCAGCCTATTATTGTCGCACTACAGGGCAAATGCCTCTTCTCAATTTCTTATACAAAGAAGGCACAAGAAGTGATTTCCACGCTTGCTCAATGTTTTCTATCACCGAGGTCAGTGATGTTCAAGATTCACTTAGAACTATTGATATTTGAAAATATGTCTTGATTAAACTTATGTTTTTACGACAAATGTTTTTAAATCAAATAAGCCACACAATACCCACTTTATAATAATTAGCAGTCTAGCCACATTTATTAATGAGGTTTTTTTTTTCAATAAGAAGTGCACTTAGTTTTAATAGACTTCCTAGGGACCTTAATATCGACTTGTTCTGCACCAGTGTAGCGACCTTGAGGCGGCTTTTGGCACAATTATTTTTTAATGACAGTTAACTTATCTCTTAACAAATTGTATTAATTTGTATGTACTTTTTTATCGAAGTTTTCCTTATCTGTGTGTGGAGGCTTGTAGGTAATTAGCTATTTGTTAATACCAAATTCTGTATATCACTGGTTTATTAGACTGTAAGCCTTCTGTAAAATAAAATAAATCTATACTAATATTATAAAGCTAAAGAGTTTGTTTGTTTGAACGCGCTAATCTCAGGGACTACTGGTTGGAATTGGAAAATTCTCTTAGTGTTGGATAGTCCATTTCTTGAGGAAGGCTATAGGCTATGTAACATCACGCTACGACCAACAGGTGCTGAGCAGCGAGGGTGAAACCGCGGGGAACAGCTAGTAAATAATAATATATTATTACAAGCTTCAATACCCCTGCTGAAAAGCTATATTCCCACAGGTTTAGAACCCACGATATAATCAAAGTTGTAACTATAGTACGTATTGTAAATCGTGTGTCTGAATAGTAGTTACTACGACTATAAATGGAAAAGTTTGAATTAATGGATGTTTGTTACTCAATTACGCCAGAACTGCTAAACTAACCTAAATTATATATGGCACAGATGTAGATTACACGCTGGAATAGCACTTTTTATCCCGGAAAAATTTACGGTTCCATCACGCCTGTATTCCCCGAAGGGTTAAGCAGAGGTGTACCAATGTACACTCACAGTTCGCCGGTATATTTAGGTCCCATGGAATAGGGGGCAAGCCTATTGCCATTAACCGGGAACAAATCCAAACTCCGAGCTGCTACTGAGAATTTCATAGACAAACCCAATAACACTTTTTGCTCGATCTGGGAATCCAACCCAGGACCCGATGATGAGGATGTACGGTTCCCGAGGAGTAATATTTGGTTTGACGCGGACAAAGTTTAGGCCAGAGGTAGTTTTCAATATAATGTTATTGATTTGACATCGACATCGCCTTGACCTGTAAGGCATGTGAACTGCACGTTGAGAACAACATCACGTTCACTGTATTTTGCTTTGCATTTGTAATGTCTATGATTATTATAAATTACTAGCTTTTGCCCGGGACTTTGTCTGCGTAGTCTCCAATTATCCCACGGGTATCTATACAAAGACGAGTTATAAATCTCCTCACATTTTTGCGTTTACAATAGTTTCACTACTATAAGTATTTTTTGTCTTTAAATATACAAACAAATATTCGGATATTATTCGGAATTTGTCAGTAACAGCCCGGAGTTTGGAAGTTGGTGGTGTGACACCCCCGTGCCTCGGAAAGCACGTAAAGCCGTTGGTCCCGGCTGTCATTCGTAGATCTTTGACAGTCGTTACGGATAGTCAGAAGCCAAGAAGTCTGACAACCAGTCTAACCAAGGGGTACCGTGTTGCCCAGTTACTGGGTTGTGGAGATAGGCAGTCGCTCCATGTAAAACACTGGTATTCAGCTGCATCCGGTTAGACTGGAAGCTGACCCCAACATAGTTGGGAAAAGGCTAAGCAGATGATGAAATAATCTGACAAACACCTATATATTTCATCAAAATCACATAGGAAACACTCTAATTTACGGCTGCACCCTCTCTCACATACACATCCTCTCTCCCTCACACACCCCTACACACCACTTACACCACTTACACACTTACTGTCTCACACTCACTCACTCATGCACTATGTTTGTAATTGTCTTTTTCTTACTTTGCTTGTTTTTGTGTTATCTGTATCATGTTGTAACTAAGTTATTTAAATTATTGTAATCTTAATTTATTCAGTACATTTGTAATTATCAAAGTAAAATTCAAATCATAATAGCTTTTTCTAACAAATATAAATTATTTTTTTGTAAATTTTTCGTGTAGTAAAGGTTTAATTGTTTTTAAATAATTATTGCATACTATAAGCACCATATATTTAGGAAGAAGAAACTGACTCCTGAAATACAGATATTATATATCTAGCTCTGGAGTCAGGGCTTCACTTAAACTGTAATTAATGTTATGCAAATAAACAATTCTTAATTCTTACCTTGATTTTTAAATATAAATAATACAAAATGAAATCCGGATATGATGAGTGAAACAATAGAATTCTTAGTTTCATTATTATCATCTACATGCTAAGCTTAAAATATAAGAAATAGGTAAGTAAGTACTATATGAATCCTTTATTTATTTACATGCTTCGTTAGCCTAGTGGTTCTAAGCGCGACTGCTGCCCTAGAGGTCTTGCGTTCGATTCCCAGGTCGAGCAAAGTGTAATTGGGTTTTTCTATGAAATTCTCAGAATCAGCTCGGAGTTAGGACTTGTGCCCGGCTAATGGCAATAGGCTCGTCTTTTACCATCACGCTTGTTTTCCCGGAAGGTTTAGGCAGAGGTGTTATAGGAGGCGAGCCTATTGCCATGCCTCGTCTTTTACATGGGACTTAAAACATACCCAGCAAACGTTGGTGTACATTGGTAGACCTGCTCTGCCTGTGCCTTCGGGAAATATAGGCGTGATGGTATGTATGATGTCACATCAACACATTACATCCATTATTTAACAATTAGAATGGCGGAAGAATGTTGATTACTATCAAAGAGATGTAAAAACTCTTGCGTATCATAATTCTTGCTTACACACACACACATACACAGTCACTAGGTGTATAGTAAAACGAACAAGTCGAATGGAGTCGCTTGCGCAAGAACGTGGGTATTGCCATAGTTAAAAGTATAACGTTGGAGAGGTAAAAAGATGGATAGACATAGTAGTTATGTAGTATAAAGGGACAATAATATTTCCTGCTAGTGTACACGCGATGTTATAAAAAGTTGATGAAGAGTCGTCGTCGATTCTGAGTGCCTGGGTTCGATTTCCATGTCAGGCAAAATGTTATTGGCTTTCTATTAAGAATTTCTCAGTAGCAGCCCGAAATTTGTATTTCAGCCCGGAATTTTGTATTGACTCCCGATTTTAAGTAGGATTTCAACATACATTACGAAAATTTGTACCTATGTATTTATCTATTAAACTGTCATCGTCGAGGCATCAAGCTGGCGTAATGATAGATACGTTAATTACATGTGGAGCTTATGAAATGTTTGTGTGAAGCGTATTTAAAGTACCTACTTATGTAAGTAGGTACATAGGTAGGTACCTAAGCTATGCACTGGAGCTTTCAAATGGTTACAATGGGATGAAATTAATTCAGTGCCTAAGTGAGGCTTTTTATTTCTGAATGTCTATTGAATGGCATTTTCTTAATGCCATTAACAAAACTGTCTATTTACGGCCTATTTTTTTTGTGTATTGCGTTTCTGCTATATTTTCTCCATTTGAAAACATTTTATTCATGCCTTCCAAGTCATAATGGCGGTTAAAAGAAAATGTAATACGTATTACTTATTTCGTAAATGTAGCTCCCCTACAAGGAACACGATGAATGATTTGAGGGGGATAATACAATCACGACGTCCGGCGTACGACGGCGCGCGGCTAATGTCGGCCGCCGTACGATGTTATCATTGTAGTCGGCCTTTATTACAGCTTGGGAGCGCAAGTCATAATAATATGACTTATGAATGTGTTTTATCTTCAAATGAAACACCAACTATTTTTTAAGGTCAGTGGATGACAAACAGGCCGACGCGATGAGCCATATGATGTTTAGGCCCGGTCCACACCAAAGTAGAGAGGAGAGAAGATGACTCCTACAGCCAATTGACTTGCTTTCTTTCAAATCTCACCGCTATCGATCCACTCTGTCTCTTTGCTGCCCTTCCCCCAGCTACGCCCTAAGCCTTAGCGTGTAGTCGCTTAGTTTTTAAGTATGCCCTGCTTGGAAGCCTTTAATTCTAAGGCAACTACAGGAAAGTCCGGTTAAGCAGTACACAACCCTACGTTGAACAGCGAGATGCCAAATAGAAAAAAAGTATCGCTTAACTTCCTTACACAGTAACCTATTGGTTGTTGATGAGGCATCTCCTGCCCTTTATGCTTTTGTAGTGGAATACGGGCCCTAGTGGCCTCCGCCGCCTATAAACCTTTGCAAAAATATCAGAGGCCTAGTAAATGCGGTGACATCCCAGAAAGAATGCTGAACTGTCAGGGCTCTTCTTTCAATTTATGTGTTTGGTGCTGATCTGCTGCAGCATTGGATCAGTCTGTTTGTCCGACTTACTTGTAAATTGAAAGAACTCTCAATCTTACAAAGTGCGATAATATTAGCAGATTCTCCATTGTCTCCGGTTTCTTTGGTTGTCCATTTATTTAAAACACAAGGCAGTTTTGTCAGCATGAAAACAATATGCTACGCTGAGCTATGATAAAGTCTACGCTTCGATATCGTTCAAGGTAAAAATACAATAGAATAATTTTATAACTTAATAGGTAGGTACATGGGTATAAGTCTGTAATCGCCAAACCACAGTGGAGTAAGCGCGGTGATCAATGTTTATACAGTTATACCATCTCTGTATGAGAAGAGGCCTTTACCCTGCAGTGAGACAATAGGCTGGTATTATTATTCGTAGATAGGTACCTTCTAGGCTATTATTACAACCAAAGATAACAATGCTCTAACTAAAGTACAGTTTTAAAATATTCTGACTTTTTTTATTTACTGTTTAGCTATCCCATGGAATCCGTACATTTTTCTAGGATAAAAAGTGCTATCCTATATGTTCTTCCACATTACAATCCAATCCATGTCAGTGCCAAATTTCATTCTGATCCCGTCAGCCGTGTAAGCGTGAAAGATTTACAAACACCATCCATCCTCACAAACTCTCGCATTTGTAATATATACTAGGAAGTAGGATAGTATAATTACCAACAATTGATACATTAAAATAACCATAAACTATACTTTACCTATACTTACACCAAATTCACATCACATTATGCACTTGTGCAATAAGATGAATGCAGTCTAAAAAACACGGCAGTAAGCGCCGCGTAAAATAAATTACTTTGCCCATTTAACCTGACACTTGACCTTCGAAACAAAGAATGTCGTTTGGTTCACTATTGTCACTACTTGTCAGTGAGTGATACCTACATGGTTGCAAAGAATGGCGACCGCAATTAGAGATAAGGCACTTACGGCAGTTGTTCATACTGTCACGAGGTGGTATTTAAAATGGCTGAGTCAAGTGAGCTACGATTGTTGTTGGACATTGCTCAAAAGAGTGGTCGGTTACAGGATAATTTGTGTTTTTGTGGCATGGTGCCAGATCCTACAGTCTCATGAAAACTCTATTGTAAACATTCTAGCATGGCTGAAATTTTGAGGATAGATAGATTCTCTGTTGGACCTAACTGAAGCAAGGAAGACGCTAGATACAGGCAGCTGATATCATGATGATGATGATTATAACTTATCCACTTTCAAGTTCCTTTGGAGAGTCTGGCTGAAGTTCCGGCCTACAAAAGTGTCTGGCAATAATTATCTAATGTTGGTTTTTAACAATGGAATATTGTAAAACATTTTTATAATAACCACGAAACTAGCCGTGTAACTTGAAAGTATCCTTTGTCTCATAATAGTGTAAGTATATTATTTTCTTTTTGGAAACAATATCTTAATATATATAAATCTCGTGTCACAATGTTTGTCCTCAATGGACTCCTAAATCACTTAACCGATTATAATAAAATTCGCACACCATGTGCAGTTCGATCCAACTTGAGAGATAGGATAGTTGAGAGGGTAGGGTAGGGGTAGGGTAGGGGTAGGATACCACGCGAACGAAGTCGTGGCGGGTCAGCCAGTTAATTATTATAATCTTTACCAACATTCTAGACGAATCGCTTGTTTTGGTTATATGAGGTAATCTCTTTAGATACTGGTACGATTACAATTTTGTTTTAAGGTCGAAAGCTACACTATTGCAGTCATAGGCTGTTTTATGGAATACTTGGCTTTTACGCGGCCAAAGTCACGGCAAAATCGACTTAACTACAAATAAATAAATAAATCCAAACTGCCCCGTTGGTCTCGTGGTCGCAAGTGCGACTGCTGTGCAAGGGGTCCCAGGTTCGATTCCCAGGTCGAGCAAAAAATGTTATTGGGTTTTTCTATGAAATTCTCAGTAGCAGCTCGGAGTTCGGGTTTGAGCCCGGTTAATGGCAATAGGCTCGCCCCCTATTACATGGGACCTAAATATACCGGCGAACTGTGGGTGTACATTGGTACTCCTCTGCCTAACCCTTCGGGGAAAACAGGCGTGATGGTATAAATAAATCCCTAACAATACTTGCAAAAATAGACACAATAATGGGTCCTAAATAATATCTCAGTTGCTTTGCACGACCACTGAATTCTGGAACGTAGTCGTTCTCCTAACATTAAAATACTCCCTTGACATTTCGTAAGCGTACCTCGAATTCACGATTAAGTATTCAGACTGTTCTATCATTAATCATATTTTCATAATCAGAACTACATAATTTATCAACGGAATTGTACGAAAATGTGGTTGATGAAATTAATTATTCGAATGTAATGACGTGAATACAAAACCAGATAATTATGTTTTTAATGAAGTGGTACTATAATGTTGTTCAAATTTTTCTACTTTTTATATAAAAAATATAGGAATTTACCTACAACAGTAGGTAAAATATAATGGAAAAGATTTTTATTCTCTTGCCATAAATTACAGTTTAAAGTTAAATTAGTCTACAGATTCAATTTTGTATAAGGATAAGTATTTTTCCCAAATGAGAACCATTTTTTTTGTTATAAAATTAAGATGTTGTTTAACTGACTTTTTTAAACATACTTAATTACATGTTAAATTATAAAATACAGAAAATAACATACAATTCCTACATGTGAACAAAACTTTGCGATTTCATTAGCACGTAATGCAAAAATATCATCACTCGAATTCTTCATAGATAGTAGGTATATCTATATCTATCTACCTGGCTACATGTGCTAATAGTGACCACCGGGGTTGTAACATGTACCTAATAACCAAGTACCTAGGCACCTTTGCAGACACACTAAGTACGGTCAACAATCGAGATAAGTAACCAGACCGTCTAATATAGTTGAAGTTTTCTTTCAAACCGGTGGTCGTTTTTAAATGAAATTTAATTAAATTACTAAACTGTTTATTTTGTATTAATAAAAAGCTAAATCATTAAAAAATTTCTGTCAGTTTTTGAAAAACTTTGTATTTATTAGGCGACCCTGGTTACTTATCTCTTTTGCTGACTGTACATAGATACCTTTCTGTGACAGTTACGTTGACATGGACCTGTTTACGCAAAAGGGTTGTACGTTATAAGTAGAGCACAGAGAACGCAGTCCCGAGTGCCTTGACACAGTTCACCGTAGTTCATTCATAGGCAGGTGCTTACAACGGGCCCCTCACTAACCGAACTTGTTTCATGTACGATGTAGGTAGGTTAACATAACTAACTAAATTATTGTTGTAATGGTTTATGAACTCACAAAATTGTGCTTTATGGTTTTAGATATAAAGGCAACTTTTCTATGAAGCAATTAGGCATTTTGGGTATGTGATGAAAGAGACCTCAGTAAAGGCCTCTTGTAAAAAAACTTGAAAACTACTGGAAATTTACCAAAACTGAAAACGTTAGGGTAACACTCCTTGAATTGAAATCTATTTACTTAGCGCCCCTTTTTAATGTGCCATTTGTCAAAGAAAAGGTAATCTATAATAATATTATAAAGAGGTAGTCTGTTTGTTCGTAATAGGTAATCTCTTACAAAAATGATAAAAAGCTACACTATAGCCCAGTAATCTTCTTCTTAGCGTATCGATGGCAAATAATAAAATATAAATAATTAAATAAGATATTTTTTAAACACTATGTTATGTTAGCCCAGTAATGTAAGCTATGTTTTCTTGTATTGGTTTTCCTCGCCGCCGAAGTTGCGGGCAGAAGCTAGTCTTAAATAAAAACAAATTCAATTATAAATAACAGGAAAGGCGCACCTGAGCCCAGCTCATAAGAAATGGCATTACACATTTATAACGAAGAAAGATTTCTCGACCCCGAGGGAGTGTATAATATAACTGTAAAATATTCAACCTCAATTTAGCTCGTTTTAAGCATTTAATACTCTTGTTTAACTACGGAGGTTGTATTTTTCAATTTTAATGTAAAAAATCTGAAGTTCATGTAGTCATCGGTAGCTACCTCTTTTGTGTGAAAAATAAGCGACTGAAATATAATGTAGGTATTAAAATTTTAACGCATGCAAAAAATGTTAAACCAGGTACTTTTGTGAGTAACTAATTACGTTTATCTTGCATAATTTAACAATAAAAACTATTTTGGTTTTTAACACGGAATTTAACAAAAAAGTCTGACAACAACGGAATCTGAAATATTACACGAAATTACTTCACTACATTTTAATTTTATCTATTCTACGTAATGAATAAAAAAAAAGTACTAATGAGATCTTAAACAACAAAGCGTTACAGCGCAGGTACACATAATATAATATTAATTATGAAATTCTGTTTCATTTGAAACACAAAGAACGTGATGTGTACTCTAGAAAAATTACTGTTGTTACAGCAATGAATGTAACACATAAATACTTAGGTACACACGTACCTACGCAGTTATGGGCAAATCAAATGTACATAAGTACTTTCCATTTATGATTTATGTCATGTGTACATTCACCATCTTTTTATGGGTAGCTAGAGAATAGCAATAATTGGACGAAAAACGGCTCTAACCTGCCGCCATTATTGTGGCCATAAACAAACAATGTGAAAACTAATTTCTATGTAGTAGCAGTTATACTCAATGAGAATATTGAACGCATTTTTGCTCCCGCGATGTTACTCGCATTGTGAACAATGTTATTATGTTTTTATTTTAATGTTTCGAGGACTTTTGAACTATACTATATAATACTACTCATTTCGAAGAAACCGTGTCTAGTGTTTTTCAATCTGCAGCGGACCAGTTAAAATAAGGGTTCCCCCAGCAAATGTCAAAACAGTCGAGAAATCTGAAGAGGGGACATGCGCAGTAGGGATCCGATCAATGCACCCCGTCGAGTGCGCGCGCCACCCTCGCCCCGGCCGCCGCTATCTACGCAGTTGCCACAAAAACACCATCTAAAAGCTAGCGCGCTCAGCGGATCGCCCTTGAGCACACAAAAAATATACAATCAATCGGCTCATCCGCCAATTAGTACCCGAAAAATGTTGAGTGAACGTGGGGCGCCTCCACCGAGTAGCGTGTGATTCAGCTCGGTAAGGACACCCACACCTTCCTTCAGTCGTCTGCGGAGCGAGCCAGTGTTGCACCTAGTCAGGTCGCTGTCGCGTGACTCATCGGATTATCCAGAAGATTACGATCGTTAAATTCGCTACGATAGTGGAGTCTTAGAGCCGGTGTTGGTGTGTAACCGTATAAGTAATTAGTGCAAGTTCGGATGCCGGTGGTCCGGCCGCGTGTGCCGACGTTGATGCCGGCGCCGGCGGGCGCTGCTGAGGAGTGAGGTGGCCTCTCAGCCGCAGGAATGGACGACGGAGACACCATATTCTATGACGACGACGGTGAAGCGCAGTGCGATATGGTACGTCCAATATGCGTTAACCTTGACAAAAACCTTCGATAATCCTAAACAATGCAATTAGTGCGCATCATGTTGACATTATTCCGTCGCTTTCAATGTAAAACTGTAGATTAGGTGGATTTCAGTGGTTATATAACGCGGAAACTTCGCTGAGAGTGTGTGCACAAAATGGACGATCTGGCAGGTTTGCAATGATGCAATACCGTTTACTTTATCGATGTCAGAGATCAATTTCTTCTGCGGTGGGAATAGCATATTAATGGTGGTTTTTATAGCGTCATAACTGACAGCGTCATTGATTTACATCGAGAGCGCTGCATCGCTTGAGACCTTGAAACTTGGACGCGCTTGGATTATTCCGTGACTGTTTTGCTACATAATCGTAATAATGAAACCGCTGAAAATTAACATTCTTTCTGAACATAATATGCCATTGTTGTCACTCAGGCAATGTAAACAATTATTATTAATTTCTGAGATTTATTACTGTAGCTGCGAGTTTTTAAGCATTCCGAAATAAAAATCGTGTTCTCTATGAAATTGTTTAGTACCGTTATGGCTCGTTTGTACCGTAAAAGCGAAATCATGTATCGCCTAAAAGATAAGTAAAATTCAACGAGGCATTTCTGTGGGAACATGTGGTTAATTGGCTTCAACTTTAGAATTAGTCAATTAAAAGCATATTCCTACCTTGTAACAATTAATTACCTAAGTAACTACCTTTCCATGATAAGCGCTTTGGTAACTTTGATTGCACTCTAATTACCACATTAAAATAGAAGAATACACAATATTCTTTCGTAAAATATACCTTTGTATGATTATGTACTTGGGTAGGTACAAGCTAGCCTCAGGAAATATCTACTTTCACAATATTGTAAGAAAGAAGAAGTTTTCTTTGTCTGTAGTGTGTACTTAGGTCCGTCATCTGCCTAGCTTTTCCCCAAATGTTCTATATTGGGGTCGGCTTTCAGTCTTACTGGATCCAGCTGATTACCAGTATTTTACATGGTACGTCGGTCTTCGACCTCTACAATCCAGCTACTGGGTAACACTACTTCCTTTGCTAATTCTGGTTGTCAGACTTTTCGGCTTCTGACCTGTAACGACTGTCAAAGATTATTAGAGGCATTTTTTTTATTATTTGGGATGGGTTTGCTCTTGATTCTCCTGTTTACTCTAACTTTGAAGAGATTACAATACTTTTTAGGAGAAAATAATATCGTACAAAGATAATATAAAGAGTGTGACAATCGTCAGCCCACACTAGCTAGGTGTATTCCACCCAGTACACTCCCTCTTACAAAGAAAAGGCCTGAACTATACTCAGCACTCTTCAATTCTATGAAGTGACATAGCAAGATTCTCACTCCCACACTTAAAAATAAAACAGTGTCATCAATAACATTGCAACAAGTTGAAACACAACATGGCATTACACAATCGAACCGATGCAGGTTCTTCACGCTGCAGCAATCAATCACTAAGCAGACTAATGGCCAGAACGTCATCACAGTACCTAGAGTGAAAGTCAAGCGAAACTGGTGAATTAATCTTCATTATGCCAAAGAACCCACGATTCTTTAGGTACTAATTATGAAGCTACATCTTTCCTCCGTGGTCTCGTGTTCATTAAATTTTAGGCGAGGCCTATTGTTGCTTCAAGTAATTGCCATCTTTTATTAATTATTGTTCTGCCATGAAAGTTCATGAAAGCTAATGATTAGTTACAGGTGATGAGATAGTAGATAAGTGTTAAATTGCAGGTTTGCAAGCTTCGTGTCTGTTGTCGACACGATGATTTATTATAATTAGTTCCACACACGTGGATCAGAATAGCTTGGATTAACTTGGATTTTAAATCTTTTGCCAAACACGAGAATCAAGCCAACCCGGTTGATCTACAGAGCCGGGAGGTCACACGCTTCTAAACCATATGTGGGATTAGCTTCTGCCCGCGACTTTGTTTTCAAAGATTTTAACCCACGTGACCACTACATGTGTGCCAAATTTCAGCTTATTCCATTTAGCCGTTAACTTCCATCCATATAAACTTTGTCATTTTTAAACGTTAGGATATCAGCGCTGTTAAACAGGTTTGAATTGGAAGGGGGACAACTAAGAACCAAGGTAGGACTTTATGCCGTGGCTCACCGGTGTCCCCCGTGGCTCCAAAGAAACAAACTCGTGTTTTGCGTGGTGGTCAATATTTTATTGACAAACTGATAAACTCATACATAAAATAAAATTTTAACATAGGCACATAATTTCGTATTTACAAAAATGTGTCTTCTGCTAGATGGTGTAGAAATGTATTTGGAAAAACGAGAATGATGAATATTCAAATTCAGAATTGCTTTTCCTCCTTTTCTGCTTCAGCGCTGGCCTCGCAAGCTGTATTTCTTGACTCCTCTTTTTTCATGCACTCAGCAGATTTTTTCAAATGCACGTCAAACGGGTAACACCACTCAGCCAACTTGTACTTGTAGAGGAATGTAGGCAGGTGATATTTGGTCTTATTTTTCTGTAAGAAGAAAAATGAGAGAAAGAAAAATCTTTTCAAAAAAGAGCTTTTTTACAAGCTTCACTTTATGTGAAAGATGTCAAGTAAAGTAAATTAAGCCTCGTGCTTTCTTTTTGACGATGACGATAACATTTTAGTTATAATTTTGAATACGAGAATAAGCAGATACATACGACCTATGCTTTTGTGCTTATATCACCATGATTAAAAGACCCCTTTTTATCATATCCGCGAATAAGGACGTTACCAAGGTACTAGGGCATCATGAATAGTAAAGCGCTATACCTGTCATATGCACACATTATCGTTGCAAGCCACAATCTCGGAGGCGCACGGGGCGGCTGCTAAACACCATCAATTTATTACAGCTAAGAATGTAGAAAGCCGTTATCTGGGACGGAGAGATGAATAACTGGAACCATCTACTAAAGGGCTCAAAGTCAACGATTTGAGAGGTATTAGTAGGTACCTTTCCATTCAATAGACAATAACTTGATTTTTATGATATTAAATGGGTGGGTACATTAGGCTATCCATTATCTAAAAATGTCGTTGTCGTCGCCCATTAGTTAAGACGCTCGCCTATCATGCATGAGGTTGTGAGTTCGATACTGTGTATAAGTACCAATTTGAATGTGTGGGACAACAATACACTGGTATTATATGAAGGCATATAATATATTAGGCATTTAGTATATTATATACATAAGGCTATACATAGGAGCTTGCTTAGAGAGCACGTGGCTAGTCTGCATTAAGATTAGCCGCCGTGGCCGGAATCGGCCTGGAGAATTACATATTTGTACGTGTTTTTTTGAAAATCACTATTTTCATTATATTTTTAGGGGGTGGATGGAGGGAGTTTTGCTTTAGATCCTAATTATGATAAAACGTCGAAAACGCTTGGATATTACGAAGAAATTAAAAGAATGACATTGAAAGTGCCTTGAAGCGATAAAATAAAATTATTGTTTCATGCTTCTTCGCGTGTAAACTTTTGAAAAATGATTATTATAACGTGAACTGTAGACCTAGTGCGCTCCAGGGTTGCGGAATTTGTTCGTAAGAGTTACAGTGACCCTGGAACGCAAAGGGCATTAGGAGGAACACGGATGGGTTTTAGCCAGTGAGAGTCTGATACTCCCTTCCACTCCACCGCGAAAAAGTCATGTGATAATTTCTTATCTTTCAATAAAAGGACTAGTACGATCGTCTTAAAGTACCTACCTACCAAGTGGTGTTTAGCGGTAGCAAGCGGTATATCATAGTACACCCACAACGCAATCTCAATGCCACTGTTGGTTCAGATAAGGAACTGAGATGGCGCAGATAGAATACATAATTCAATTTGAGTACGAGTATCGTCTATTACTGAGTAACATTGGGACGTCTGTTAAGAATTTTAAACCCACTCGTAATTAAAAAAACAACAGGCCAAGTGCGAAACGGACTTGCACACCAAGGAAAACTAGGTTCTTCAGAAAGGTACTCGTAACTCGGCGTGCTTGTATGACCAGATTTATGAACGTGGAGGAGGCGAAAGGAGTATATAAGGATTGTATCAGGTAGCGTTGTGGTTTTTGAATTATGCCAACCGTCATGGGAAAAAAGCGTGAGTTTATGTATGTAATTACCACCAGAACGTTTCCTTCAAAACATTTCCAAAAATCACGGAAGCTAAGTAGAAACGATAGTTTTCTGCACCTTTGAAGTCAGAAATCTTATATCCTGACAGTATTCTCTAAGCAGGCCCGCGCTTTAACAGTTAATAGGAAAATATGATAACGTAACTGCGGTCAGCAGTGCATAACGGTAGATAGGGATGCGTACGCGCAGGTTGCAGTCGATCGTCCGCTTGCGGCCGGGTTTGCGGTCAGCACTGGATTGCAGCCGTCCGGTAACTTAACTACTACCTTATCACAAGCGCTTTAATTAAAATACTTGACTGTGGCTTGGGATATAGGTACTATGTTCTACTGAGATTTTTGTATGTAAGCGTCTGGTAAATAGCTTGACTTAGGGAAATTACTAAGTGAGGAAATTATCTTTTTCTTACTCCGCTAGTCGTTTCTGATTAACTTCATTGCGGGATCCAAGACAGTTGTTTCGTTTCTCCAGGACTCGTGGAGCTTCATTGCCTCGGCGCTTTTCTGTCGGAGTCCACTCTTGGTTCCGGCTTTCAGGAGTTGCAGTGGTTGGGAAAATGGTGGCGGGCTTTACCCTAAAAAAAGCTTGACTTAGGGTTATTTCTCCTGCCGGGGCTGCGGGTTGTTCGAAAGAGATACCGCGCCCCCGGAACGCAAAGGGCACATGAAGGAACATAGATGGTTTTTTAGTCAGTAAAAGTCTGACACTCCCTCCCGTCCCGCCCAGGGCGGGGGGGGTCATTGGATGATTTTAACATCTTAAAAAAAAAAAAAATGGGTTATTAATTTTTGAATTCTCCTATTCCTCCATTTCCACCAACAATGCCGATAAATATTTATTTCAACTTTATGTAACAAAAAAGTATAAAGGCGGACTTAATGGCTAATGCATTCTCTACGAGTCAACCAAAGGTGGTGAACAGATAACATGGCAGGTGTAAAATATAGTAGGAGAGTAAAATAAAAAAAATATAAAATAATAAATATACCATCACGCCTGTATTCCCCGAAGGGTTAGGCAGAGGTGTACCAATGTACACCCACAGTTCGCCGGTATATTTAGGTCCTATGTAATAGGGGGCGAGCCTATTGCCATTAACCGGGCACAAATCCAAACTCCGAGCTGCTACTGAGAATTTCATAGAAAAACCCAATAACACTTTTTGCTCGACCTGGGAATCGAACCCAGAACCTCTAGCGTAGCAGTCGCGCACGGGAAGTAAAATAAAAAAGAAAAAGAAAATTTAAAATATTGCCTTCGAATTTTATGATCTTTAAGAATTACACAGTATTCGCAAGGCTTACCTTGAAGTTTGGTTTTGTTAATACAAGATACCATTAACATAACTTAGCAATCTTGTTTCAATAGGCAGTTTAAAATAAGAACGTCTATTGTTAAAAAACTAGAATAAACTTTCCCCGTTTCTTTTGCGAAAGGGCTCACAAATTAAATGATCTAAATCTTAGCGTGGCCGTCATACAAAATCGTATTTGTAAAGCCATTGCCCCATTGTACGAGGCAAGAAGCGAATGTAATGACTGCAATCTATATTGTCAGATATTATTCAAACTAGGGGCCTACTACTATCTCTTAGAATAGAAAATAATATAATTTAATTATTATAACAATTTTATTTGAAAACTAGCTTCAACCCGCGACTTCGTCCGCGTCAAATTTAATATGTTATCCCACGGGGACCGTACATTTTTCCGGGATAAAAATTATCCTATGAGTTATTCCAGACTACAATTCTATCTCAGTGCCAAATATCATCCAGATCCGTAAAGCCGTTTAATCGTGAAAGAATAACAAACATCCATCCATCCATCCATCCACACAAACTTTCGCATTTATAATATTAGTAGGATAGTAGGATTTATTATAAGGATTAATAATTTCAGTTCTGGGATTTTCGAATCTCGGCTTAGCGAATGAGAGTTGAAAATCCAACAGTCCGTAAGGTGTAGTAATATTAAAACAATATTGCTGGTAGTAGGCCTCCTGAACTTTTACTGCGCCTGCGACTGTGTGATACGGCAGCCATTGTATGAGAATTCAATGGTCCTCACAGAATCTTACTCTACTACTTGTTCACATTGAATTTGTTTGTATACAAGAGGTGGGAAAGTTTGTAATAGATTTTTAAATAGAACGATGTTATCTATTTTATCAATGCATTAATTGAAATCGGATGATGAAAAACGGCCCGAACCGTGCGTCGGTTGTTTTTAGGGTTCCGTAAGGGTAAAACGGGTAAAACGGGACCCTATTACTAAGATTTAGCTGTCCGTCCGTCTGTCTGTCTGTACGTCTGTCACCAGGCTGTACCTAATGAATGAATGAATGATAGTTATACGGTTGACATTTTCACAGATGAAGTATTTCTGTTACCGCTATAACAATAAATACTAATAAGTAATAACAGAATAAAATAAATATTTATGGGGTCTCCTATACAACAGACAAGGGTTTTTTTTGTCACAAATGATGGAACCCTTCGTGCGCGAGTCCAACTCACACTTAGCCGGTTTTTTGAACCAGTGCGTTGCACGTACAGGAAATTAATTTTGATTGTAAGATTTAATGTTCGAAGGTGAAGTGATAGATTCGCTCCAATGCGGTTAGAATTAATGGTGCACATCAATGTTTCTCACAGCGATCGTAAATGTTAACCGACGGCCAATTAGGTGTGAATGCAGACACACGTTTTTATGTTTTTTCTAATATCATTCGCATCAAGTCTTCGCCGGTTTATCTAGTTCATAATAACAAAGAAAAATAAGGCTAGGGTTGCCATTTCTGAGAATGTTTGATCTTTAAGTACAAATATATAAAATTGAAGTGTCTGTTTATAATATAAAAATAACAGTTTTTGTGCAAATAAAAATCAGTGTTTACATGGTAGGTACTGATATGAAAAACACCATTACTTAACGAGGTAGGTGCTTATATCAAATAGTCAATTTTTTGAATTTTTGTTTGTCTTTTTGTTCCGGCTAATCTCCGAAACAATTAGACAGATTTTGACGGGACCTTTACAGGCATATAGCTGATGTTATTAAGAGTAACTTATGCTACTTTTATGTAAGTAAAAGAATTAGGGATCCGCGCAAAATCGTTGTAACGTTGTAACCGATATTCACGATATTTTAAGAGTTCAAGCATTGATCGCAGTTATTTTATGGTGATTCGTCTCGCTGGTCGAAGGCAACCAACCGTTAATATTAGTTTGCCTGCAAATCTACAAAGCCTGCAACAATAGTCCTGTATAATATTATCACAAAAACATTTCATGATTTTTATCTACATCGATATTTATACATCCTTTTTTGGGTAGGAAATGTTTACATACAAACATACCATCACGCCTGTATTCCCCGAAGGGTTAGGCAGAGGTGTACCAATGCACACCTACAATTCGCCGGTATGTTTAGGTCCCATGTAATAGGGGCGAGCCTATTGCCATTAACCGGGCACAAATCCAAACTCCGAGCTGCTACTGAGAATTTCATAGAAAAACCCAATAACACTTTTTGCTCCACCTGGGAATCGAACCCAGGACCTCTAGCGTAGCAGTCGTGCTTAGGACCACTAGGCTAACGAGGCAGTTTTATTTTTGTTTCTTTTATTGACAACCCTAAGCAACCGATTCAATATGTGGTATTTCTTTTCATTCATGTTTTTTTTTTTAATATATTGTATTTTTTTATTTATACTTTTTTTGGTGGACGAAATCTTAGATGCATAAAGTCAATAATAGTCAATGACCTCACACGTAACTTAACACGGGTGTACCTTGCGAAGGAAGTCCCTGGCAAAAGCATTTATTATGTGCATCGTATTGTGTGGCCCAGAGTATTTAGCGACATTTGCTCCTTAACGTGTAAACGGAAATGTGGCACGTAGACATGCTCAACGTCTTTTGACTAACTGTACTCTCGACTGCCTCGTTAGCCCAGTGGTCTTAAGCGCGACTGCTACGCTAGAGGTCTTGTGTTCGATTCCCAGGTCGAGCAGTGTTATTGGGTTTTTCTATGAAATTCTCAGTAGCAACCCGGAGTTAGGATTAGTGCTCAGTTAATGGCAATAGACTCGCCCCCTATTACATGAGACCTAAAAACATACCGGCAAACTGTGGGTGTACATTGGTACACCTTTGCCTAACCCTTTGGGGAATACAGGCGTTATGGTACGTTATGTTATATCTCGCAACAAAAATATTCATAGAAAATATTAAAATATTACCATTCACTTAGCAGCCCTACGTTGCACTGCTACAATCATTAACATTGAATCGCGTTGTAATCTAACTGTTGGCATACTGTTCGCCTGTTGTGGCCTATTGCCTATGCATGGGAACCTCATGAAGATAACATCTTGACGTGTATGTGTGCTTATGACGAAACTACTCGAGTAATGTAACCTGTTTGACTCGATACTCGTTTGAATACGAGTCGAATCGATTTTGGGTAACGTCGGGAGGCAACCGGTTAGTATGATCAGTCGGTGAGTCAATATGGGTAAGGAATTTTGGGTTCGATACAAAATATATAAGGATAAGATTATGTAGGTACACCATTATGAAAGTTACAGTACAAAGGTTACGACTTAAAATAGGGTACCTATTTTAAATTTTAAGATGAACATGACTAACGAAATCTGATTAAAATAAATTGGTTAAATAAAGAATTTACGGCACGGTTGGCACAGTGCCTCAGCGATTGGCTGCTGCACCGCGAGTCGCGGGTTCGATCACTGCACGGAGCAAATATTTGTACGACCAAATAGTTGTTCCGGGTCTGGCTGTTTGTGTATGTGACTTTATATGTTTGTAAATGCACCCACGATACAGGAGACACTCGTAGTGCGAGGTAACGTTAAAAAAATCGCTTAATTCCGTGTCAAAATAATCGTGGAAAATAAAAGCCAAAGAAATTATTTATCTAGTCTTTCTCTCACTCTAAGTCATATCTACCTACCTACTTTTAATAAAGACATAACTTTATGACGATAACGGAATCTAAAATCGTGACAAAAGCTTAACTTTTAATTTAACTGCTAGAAAATCTGCGATTTATTAACACTGGATGTCAATTGTATAAAAAATATATCCTACAGACATTTCTAGTAAGACTTTTTCCTATTTTGTGTTAATCTTTCTTGGACAATACTTATCAGCGAAAGTTTATTATTGAATAGAAAGATTGATGAATAGAAGATCGAATATATTTAATAGAATAAAATTATTAAAAAGAAAAGAACGTTACAGAAGAGATTTATAGAAAGATCAGTGAAAAAATAAAATATAGATATTTATTTCGTTCAAAAGCTTTATTTATATTAATGGATTTCAGCTTTCAGGTTATAATCGAATCGTGTATATGGTTCTTTGTTACTCTGATAGAAACCAAAGATTATATAGTATTATTGTGTATAGTATAGTACTATATTCAATTCGAAAATGGATTCGAATTGATTTTTTTAGGTGGAACATTAAGCGCTTTACACACTGTAGCTATAATGTATATTAATGTACATTAAAATATCTCGGGCACATAGGTAGCTTCAAATTATCTTACATAATAGAGCTGTCGTGAGTCTCCTGACGGTTTACATGGAAAGATATAAAATAAAATAAAAAACGCCTTATAGTTCATGCATATTTAGGAAAGTAAAATTTAAAAATGGAAAGATGTATCATGCTATAATATACACTTTTACATTATTTATGCTGCGGTGTGTAAATTCCTTTAGTGCTAGGCCTACAGTTAACAACTACACGTAATTATGTGTCTAACAAACAAATTAACCTTTGGCAATGGTTCAAGCTGCATTATGTATATAGCTAGTATTCAGTGCCTACCAGTTAGTAATGCGTGTTAAACTTTACGCCGCACGCGACTCATTTATTGACTTACGTGCAAATCTAACAAATTATGCTAACGGTTTTGGCTGTAGTAAAAAAACTAACAAGTCATAAAAAAGCTCCTTGGAGGTAGGTAGGGAATAAACGACTTAACGATACGAAAGTAACCTTTGAAGAAGAATGTTGACTTTTGGAAGAATAATAAACTGAGCTGAATTGAGAATAATGACTGGTTTCCAGTTAAATCCTGTGAGTTGTTTAATCCTGTGTGTGTTCATTCTAATGCCCTTTGTGTTCCGGACCCGCGGTAACTCTATTATAGGATAAATTCTGCAACGGACGCTAAGCCTTTTTTTTAAGGATAGGAAATCATCAAATGACTTCTTCGGCTCTGAGCGGAGCGGAAGGAAGTGGCAGTCTCTTACTGACTAAAAGCCAGCTTGTTCCTCCTAATGCCCTTTTGCGCTCCAGGGCCGCGGTAATTCTTGTGATGTGTTCGCGGACAAACAGAAGACGATCTTGTCTGTGGAGTACTGTGAGATAAGCGTGTGAATGTTGCTTAAATATGTGTTTAATTAATCTAATTGGCCAATGTCCGTTTTATGTTAAAGTAGAATAAATTAATAAAAACGGAAGAACAAGCCTGAAGTCGTAGTTTATAGAGCTCTAGTTTTACAAGCTGAAACTTTATTGTAATGTCAAGGGCACGTAGCTTTTGTTGACGTGATAATTTCCACGCGAATTGGAACGCTTACAAATGCCGTGTAGGTATATTTTCATCGTAGCTTTAAGTTTTCTTTTTGTAGGTAGGTATCATATTGGTAGATAATTATTTACTTTATTCATTTTGTGCACTTATGGATTTAATATAAATATTAATTTTACTTAATACTATGAAAGTTTTTGAGGATGGATAGAAATTTGTTACTCAATCCCGCTTAAACGGCTGAACGGACCTGAATTAAATTTGGCACTGAGATAGATTGTAGAGTGGAATAACACATAGGATACTTTTCATCCCGGAAAAATGTACGGTTCTCGTGAGATAACATATATCAAAGCTAAAGCTAGTATTCGTATAAGAGTAAGTATTTAAAAATAATAAAATAGTAGTCCACCGGCATTGGGAACAGGGTCTAACTCTGTGGGTCTAAGCTGCTGATGGTCAGATATTTTATTCACTTACAGACATTGTGGTAATCTGTAGTTAGGGACAAATTAGCTTCAGTTAACTGCCACAAAGTCAACCGACGTCTTTACTTGACAAACCGTAGCAAACAATCTGTAAATTTAATAAATAAATACGCGATAAATTACCGTTAAAAACGCAATTTGCACGAATGAGTATTTTTTAATCGGTGGTGTCTTTTATTCGACGTTAGAAATACAAATTATACATAATTATCTATTCTATACTAATATTATAAAGAGGTAAGATTTGTTTGTTTGTTTGTAACGAATAGGCTCCGAAACTACTGGACTGATTTTAACCATTTTTTCACCAATAGATAACTACATTATTCCTGAGTAACATAGGCTATATAACATCACGCTACGACACACGGGAGCGGAGCATTAATTAAAGACGTAACTTACGGCGGGTGGCATTAGTCACGCGGACGAAGTCGGGGGCATAGTTCGCTAGTTATAAATACATTCGCAGGGAAATGTTTACCTAATCTGCAAGGGGAGTAATGATACCCTTAATATTTAAAATAGCTCTTAATGACGTCAAAGGAAAAAACGTGGGCAAATCTTTTTTATCCAACCTTTTTATTTATATACTTACCATACTTACCTTATTTCGTATATTATTAATAGAATTGTTTTCAAACAAATGTCAGTAAGTATTCCCGTACCATAACCATCCTGTAGCCTGTGGGTGACCTTTGACCTCAAGGGTTCTTACACGTGGAAATATTATGCCTACTTGTGTAGAGAAGGTACAGTCAGCAACAAAAGTAGATTAACATTCCAGTCTTTTAAATCCTTATTATTGAGCACAATATCAAAAGAAATACGAAATTGATCTATAATTAAGATAAAATGAACTCTTAAGTATTGTCTAACATTCTGAATAGCTGTGAATTGTGTTATTTCGTGTCTATTTAAAAGATATGTAAAAGTAACATTGTTAATGGACTTTTGTTGCTGACCGTACTGGATACTTATGACTGAGATAATTATAGTTCTTGTTTCACATTAATGAAATGAAATCATGACAAAATAATACTCAAATACATAAATATTTAATGTAAGTATTTACTTACAAACAAACAACAAACAGAACTGTATGTATTTACTAGAGATGCACCGAATATTCGGTTACTATCCGGTATCCGGCTTATCCGGCCCTTTTTTGCTATCCGGCCGGATACCGGATGGTAATGTACTATCCGGCCGGATACCGGATAGTAAACTTGGTAGATTTTATAAATGGAATCTAAATAAAGACACAGTTGTAATTGAAGCTTTTTATTATTTTAAACAACTTTAACTTTTTATAATAAATCAATTATTTAAAGTAACTTAGTGATAATACTGATGTTTAAAAAATGTACTTATTTGTAACTAGTAATAGTAATATTAATTAGGTAATTTAATATTGGAAATCCACCAAAGGTAAATTATGATGTATAAAAACAATATTTTCAGCATTTTTAGGACGGCCGAATATTCGGCGGCCGGATACTGAATATTCGGCTGGTGGTCAGGCCGAATATCCGGTATCCGGTATCCGGCCAAACAACTATTCGTTGCATCTCTAATATTTACATACAGTTCTGTTTGTTGTACAGACAGTTGAAGTCGAGATTGTATTCCTAAATATGTGGACACAGCATTACTGTTCTAAAGAAGTAAACAAGACTAGGAAAAGTTAATGATAAAATATAATTAATCTTAACTAAACTAAATACTTGGGTATCTTTTACGTTCTGATTATACAGGGCGGATTTTTAAGACGGGTTACTAAGGACAAGTACCTTAACCGTTACAGTTACAGGAAAACATTTATAAGAGACAACCCACAACTTTTTGAGATATTCTGAATTGCATTCTCATTTTTTTTTATTCGATATGGGTAAACTCTTGACTCTAGTCTTGTCAAAGGTGACATATTTTGAAAAAAAATTACAGTCATCGATAAAAAAGCTAAAATACGATATAATTATAATTTATAATTTTGACATAGCTTTTCTAATTCTATTTTAAAAATTTAAGCAAACCTTTTTTTTTTAATTTCTCAAGAATATTTTTCTTCCCCAGGGTCACTCTGAATCGAAGGGTGCAAAGAAGCGAGAGAAGAGCGCGGGGGGCAACGGCAACGGCAAGCCCAGCCGAGGAGTGGCCACCTCGTTCGGGTTCCGCAGGCGACCCGCCAGCACCTCGCGTGCTGACGACAACTCGCGCAGGAAACAGAAGGCACACGATAAGAATGGGAATGGAGGTAAAGGAACCTAATATTATGTACTTTAAGGTTTAAGTTCGCTTGTAGATTTTTATGTTTTAGGACGCTTTGGTGTTTTTCTCTCAATGTTAACATAAGGTACTCAGTCTTCCAATTTTTTAAATATTTTTACGTGTAATTTCGCCATCAGAGTCATCTCAATGGACCAGTTAAATATGTCTAATTCGAAACTTAGCCATAACATGTACTACCAATTCAATAATTGTCTTTCACAGTTTTGATAATATTTTCATTAAACAGCTTTTGAACAATGAAAATGTAATTACTTATTATACCTTCGTGTCACCTTTGCGACACTGACAAAATATTTTAATACACCAAACGAAAACGAAAGTATTCTCAAACGAACGCAGTAGCAATAAGAAACCTGCAACATTAATTACAAGTTACCATTAAACATGTTTGTAGCACGTAAGATGTCCATATTTAATGATCAACATTTCACGACAGGTTCCACGGAGGATTTGCGTCCGGAGGAGGTGTTGTCCGGCCGGTCCACGCCACTCGCGAGACCACGCAAGGAGACACCCGGCCAGCCATTACGGTCCACTAGGTAACAAACCAGATCACACTCGCACCTTTACATAATCGATTTATCGAAAGCGATCGCTAATAGGGAAATTACATAATAAAACCCCAAATAATTATTCATAAATAAAATAGAAAGTAGCGCTTATTGTGATTCTAATTCTAAACGTGAATGCGCATACAATTTACAAATGACTTGTTTGTGCGCCTGATGTGTTCGGAACGGAATTTATTGCCTTTACAATTTGTGTAGGCGTTCGCATTTAAGCGGCAGCTTTAGTATGTCTAGCAAGCAGACAGACATTGTAAATACAAATCGATATGTAGCTACCTACCACGTTATGACATTCTGTTAAGAAATAATGATCCAAACAGTTCTGAGAAGAACTTGGTAGCCACAGTAGGTATACAACGTTTTGACAACAGTGATAAGAAACAAGGAAGCATACAGCCCTGAGAAGGACTGACACCATGCCACGCGTCGTCTCCAGGAACACCAGGATCTTCGATCGCCGCGTTTAGCGATTTCTGTTTAGCTCCGCACACGACCGTGGCTACCTAGGAAAGAAAGCGCGGGAAAAATAGGCACCCCTATTTATAACTTTTGCCTGCTCGCAGCTGCACGCCGTAAACAACACAGGCGCCCCCGTGCGGAATCCAAAATTGTAACAATGTCCTGTGTTGTGATTAGTCGAAATTCCACTAATCTTATTGGTTCTGTTTTTCTAAAATGTTTTGTAAATTTAATGTACAAGTTATTATTCGTCAACTCAGATTTTTGTCAGTGTGCTGTATTGTGATTAGTCAAAATTACTCTTTTCTTATTGGTCGTGTTTTTCTAAATTGTGTTATAATTTTAATGTAGAGCCCTTTATTGGTTCAGTCACTTTTTTGTAAATAGTATAAATAACGTGTAAATAAATATTCGATAATTATTCGCACTTCAAACTTCAACACGAGTTTTCTTCACCCTTCTGATATACTTACTTCAAGGAGTCACTATAGCCACCAAACCTTAGCTATCCAATATACTGCCACCAACGCTAAAGTGGTTACCCCGAACTCAACACTGAAGAAATCAACGACCAACGAAGCTCAGCCAGTATCGCCGAATCAATCCTTCCAAGATGTCCACCGATGAACAATCCAGCTCAACATCGCACGCAGTCTCGAACGCGGAAGCAGCCGGCATATCACTCACCATGCGCATTCCACCTTTCTGGCGAGATCGACCACGACTATGGTTCATCAGTTTCGAAGCCGTTACTAACGACCTCAAGAAAGGCCAAGGCCAGCTCGCTCAGATGGTCATAGCACAGCTCGAGCGACAAGACATCGAGCAAATCACGGACCTGTTGTACAACCCACCAGAGAACGACCAGTACAACGCCATCAAACAAAGGCTCATATCTGCATACGAGGAATCTGACAACCGTCAGTTCCAGAAACTGCTGTCCGAAATGGAACTCGGAGACCAGAAGCCCACGCAATTGCTCCGTCGCATGCGAAACCTTGCCACAGACAAGATTCCAGAATCCACTCTGCGACTTATGTGGACAAGTCATCTCCCATCACACGTCCGTTCAGTCCTCGCCGTCAGCGAAACATTCAGCACCAAGACCGCACTCGACGAACTCGCGCTACATGCATTTCCGCAAAATATTCGAAGGACGCCACCTAATTATATTTACGGATCACAAGCCGCTAACATTCGTAATGACAAAAACGCAATCGAATACCGAAACATTACGAAGAACGAGACAACTTTTGTTTATCAGTGAATTTACCACCGACATACGACACGTGTGCGGTAAACAAAACATCGTCGCTGACACACTCAGCCGCATAGAAACAATCTCGTGTCCATCTGCGATAAGCTTCAAGGACATAGCAGGTGCGCAAGAAAGAGACAGCAACATTCAAAAATTATTACAAGAGAACAACATTATTCTCAAGAAAGTAATAATACCTAATACAGACGTCGAGTTATACTGCGAAACATCTACACCTTATATACGACCTTATATACCAGAAGCATATAGACAAGAAGTTTTTACAAGCGTGCACAACATCAGTCACCCTGGTACGCGCACGACTCGCAAACTCGCAACTCAAAAATACTTCTGGCCATCAATGAACGCAGACATCAGCCGCTGGACTCGAACCTGTATACAATGTCAGAAAAGTAAAGTACAACGTCACACGTTCTCAGAAATCTCATCCTTCCCACAAAGTGATCGATTCCAACACGTGCACATCGATATCGTTGGCCCGCTACCTACAACAGCTCAAGGACATCGTTATTTAGTTACGATGATCGACCGATTAACGAAATGGCCCGAAGCAATCCCGACAGACGAAATATCAGCTGATCGAATAGCCGATATTGTGTATCAACATTGGATATCGAGATTTGGATGCCCGACGACACTAACAAGCGACCAAGGTCGCCAGTTCGAGAGTCAGCTGTTTCAAAACTTAATGAAACAAATGGGAATCAAGAAACAACGCACCACCCCTTATCATCCACAAAGCAATGGAATGGTCGAACGATGGCACCGCTCGCTCAAAACATCTCTACGCGCAAAACTATCCGACACAAGTACATGGGTCAATGAACTCCCTACTGTGTTACTTGGTTTACGAGCAGCGCTACGTACAGACACCGGAGTGAGCGCAGCTGAACTTACCTATGGATACAACCTACGCCTACCTGGTGATTTCTTTACAAGTACAAACACACCTGCAATGGATTATACCTACGTCGAAAAATTACGTGAGATCATAAAAGTAAACAAACCGCAAGCAATCACCGAGCATCACAGCAATAATAAGCGTGTATTCGTGCATCAAGATTTACTCAAATGCACTCACGTGTTTATTAGAACCGATGCAGTAAAGAAGCCACTCCAAGCTCCGTATGAAGGTCCCTACCGCGTTATAAGCCGAACTGAAAAAGTATATAATGTACAGTTACCTAACCGGCAAGCAAATATTTCGATTGACCGACTGAAGCCTGCATACGTTATAGCTGAGAATAACAACGATAATATTACCTTATCACCAAGCGAGATTACCATCACCTTAACACCAAGCAAGGATACCATCACCTCACCACCGTGCAAGAATATTACCTTACCTCCAAGCGACAATACCGTTACCGTACCTCCAAACCATATTACCAATACCATTACCAAGGAAAGTACCACAGCCAAGCAACAAGCGCGAGTACCTACAGTCAGCGTGACGTCACATCCCGCTACCAACATGACGACTCGCTCTGGCCGTCCGGTCAAGCTGCCGGTACGCTTCGCTTGAGGGGGAGTACTGTAGCTACCTACCACGTTATGACATTCTGTTAAGAAATAATGATCCAAACAGTTCTGAGAAGAACTTGGTAGCCACAGTAGGTATACAACGTTTTGACAACAGTGATAAGAAACAAGGAAGCATACAGCCCTGAGAAGGACTGACACCATGCCACGCGTCGTCTCCAGGAACACCAGGATCTTCGATCGCCGCGTTTAGCGATTTCTGTTTAGCTCCGCACACGACCGTGGCTACCTAGGAAAGAAAGCGCGGGAAAAATAGGCACCCCTATTTATAACTTTTGCCTGCTCGCAGCTGCACGCCGTAAACAACACAGGCGCCCCCGTGCGGAATCCAAAATTGTAACAATGTCCTGTGTTGTGATTAGTCGAAATTCCACTAATCTTATTGGTTCTGTTTTTCTAAAATGTTTTGTAAATTTAATGTACAAGTTATTATTCGTCAACTCAGATTTTTGTCAGTGTGCTGTATTGTGATTAGTCAAAATTACTCTTTTCTTATTGGTCGTGTTTTTCTAAATTGTGTTATAATTTTAATGTAGAGCCCTTTATTGGTTCAGTCACTTTTTTGTAAATAGTATAAATAACGTGTAAATAAATATTCGATAATTATTCGCACTTCAAACTTCAACACGAGTTTTCTTCACCCTTCTGATATACTTACTTCAAGGAGTCACTATAGCCACCAAACCTTAGCTATCCAATATACTGCCACCAACGCTAAAGATACAAACAAGAATGCTAATTTATATTGACATTTAAAGATTTACGCTTCTTTTGCTGATTGAAATAATAGCACATACTACTGATATCTGTCTTATTGTTGTCTCATTTGTTAGGTTCGGTTTCAGGCAACAACACGCCAAAACTGCGAAGGTCGGGGACGTGAGCGTGGCGGCGGAGCAGGCCTTCGGAGCCACGCATAAGGATAAGGAGACGACTTACAATAACAATGCATTAGGTGAGCATGCGTGATTTGATTAGTAAGCGGTCTGTTATGCCGCTAGGTGGATACATTTACATACAGTCACCTACTATGTGTAGGTAGATTGGTGAAGGAATACATCGTGAGAATAGCGACATGTTTTAGGATCAAAAATTCGTAGAAAAATATTGTGACATCTGCGCTGTGCCTGCGTGGCGGATTACAGGGGATTAGGAAAACAATTCTACAAACTTTAAGCGATCGCCATTTAATTTCAATCTTAATCTGTCAATAATGACCCTAATGCACCTACATACTCGTACTTTGACATTGATCATTCAGGTCGGTCAGGTGCAAATGCGACTAGTTTTTGAAGGTTCTTAGTTAAGAGAATTGACTTTCAGTCCACTCTTAGAAGATCTGAATCGCAGTAGTATATTATACATAGAATAATGATATGTAGATCGATAAACTTGCTTGTTCAATTTGGTGATCTTGATAAAATAAATGCCTTGCCACTTTCATGATTTGACCAAACACCATTCTATGTGAAAGTCCATGTGGGTGGTATATTTTGGGCGTGTGTGTTAATCAAATTGATAGTGTCGCTGACCCGAATTACTTAGATGATAGAGATCATAATTGAATAACTCTGAAATGGAATGTCCAACATTTACTTAGACAAAAAAGTATTCTATAACTACCACCATCACCATTGTTTGTTACTGTTTACTACCTACGGTTTAGTATTACTTTTAGTTAACACAATAATATATAACCGTATAATGTTATGAAACTCACAAATAAGTACCCAAGTAAATCATTCGTATAACCTATCTCGGCAAAATATTTTACGAGACAAAATTTTCTTTTAATCGTATAACCGATCGATTCCTTTTTCCAAACGATTTATTTTTCCGATTCAGTGGTTCTCTTTGCTGTGTCTGCCATTTATTTACAGATATAGGTACCTACTTATTGTGTATATCTATCTAGTATATAGTAGATACCAGTTTGAAGAAACCTGATCAAAGCCTTCTATCGATCTACGGGATGGCGTACGTTTCTATAAACCTATACAAAAAGTGTCTTGCATTTAATCCGATTATGTAAATGGACAATTTGACGGTATTCCCTATAAAGTAACCAAGTGGAATTTAGTAGGTAGACACCTACCTATGTCACGTTGTATCTACTTGGAAAACGTTTAAGGAAAGAACGCTTTGAAACCTGAACAGTGTCGACGATCGTCACCCCTATTTTAACGGCTTTGTCGCCTTATAGTGACATGACAGGATTCTTTATATAAAGGGACTTTATTATAGACATTTTACGCATTTCTTTTAACCCTTGCAAATCTTTGAACACACCACAAAATAGGGATATAATATCCTTCAGACCTATTTCGTTTACCGCTGCTTATCTCAATGGAGACTATCAAAGTATGGCGAAGATATTTAGTGCACATGTGTTTGCGAAAACACAGGCCCTTCCACTCCTTCTTTCCTCACTCTCATAGTCCTATGGGATGTAGCAATCCAACACAACAGGGGAGAAATTAGGCGCAGGACCAACGTGTTTACGTGCTTTCCAAGACACAGGGGTGCGACACTGCGGTCTGCTGCTGAGAAATCCCTAATGGAAAAACCCAATAAAAAACACTGTGCCCGCCCTGGGAATCAAACCCAGCAGCTCTCGCTCAGCAGTTGAGCTTGCAAGCACATCTTCACACATATAGGAATATTATATCTTGTGCACACGGATACTGCCGTATCATGCTTTCGACTCACCCTGATGACGACATTTTTAACTTGCTTTTCAGATAAAAAGACAAGTCCGGGGTATCAGCTGCCGTTGCAGGCGACGCAGGTGGCCTCTACAGGAGTGACGACAGTCGTCGGGGCCGCCGGAGTGCCCAAGACGTTGACGAAGCAGACCGTCATATTGACATACCAGACACAGCAGATCTCAGCGCCAGTAAGTTATGGAAATTGCGATGGACGAGAATTAAAATTCGTATGAGTAATAAATACTCTATTTACGCAGCAATATAGTTCAATGTTAAACGAATTAAACGTCAATTTATATACGAATCTTAAAATGTAATTGAACCATAATTTCCGCTAGCAAGAAGTTTCACATGAGAACAAGATATTAAATTGCTATACAGTCGTGTATATTTTGTTCGTTTACTCTCCTTCAATTAAAAGCTCTAACATAGGACATACTGTAACTACTATCTGCCCACCACTTCGGCACAGAATGTAGGTCAAATGTCATGGCGGAATTAAAACCAACAGGCCCTAAATAACCTTAATTAAACAACGTTGGACCAATTTATAAGTGAAATCCAAGATAATACCATCACGCCTGTATTCCCCGAAGGGTTAGGCAGAGGTGTACCAATGTACACCCACAGTTCGCCGGTATATTTAGGTCCCAAGTAATAGGGGGCGAGCCTATTGCCATTAACCGGGCACAAATACAAACTCCGAGCTGCTACTGTCCAAATCCAATAAATCAAAGCCGCCTAATAAATTCAAAGTTTTTCAAAAACCGATAGAAGTATTTTAAAGAATTTTATTTTTATTAATAGGAAATAAACAGTTTATTAATTTATTAATTAAATTTTTCATTTAAAAACGACCACTGGTTTGAAAGAAAACTTCAACTATATTAGACGGTCCGGTAACTTATCTCTTTTGTTAACCGTACATTGGTACACCTCTTCCTAACCCTTCGGGGACTACAGGCTTGATGGTACTTTTCGCCTTTTCGTCAGTCTCACCAGAACGACTAATTACAGGAAGGGCGCCCAACAAAAAGCGTGCGGATATCAGAACCCGCCACAACTCGTGGTGCTGCCGCGCTCCGCCCGCAGCCCGAGCCACACCGTGGTCCCGGCCCCGGGAAGTACACCTTCCAGACCACGCAGCTGCCCAGACCTCAGTTCCCGGCCGTCAAGAACATTGATGCTAAGACTACTAAACAGGTTAGTTGAGTTTTGGAAAGATGTATGGAAATATGTATTTGTGTCCTGCAAGCCGGCAGGATCCGTAATGATCAAATTTATCTTATACGTACATAAGTTTATGACAGTGAGTTTGACCGTGTGAATGTCGGTTTTCTGCGAAGTGTTAGTTTTTAGATTATTTCAAGTTCTTGCATATAAGATCAGCTATCTGTCAATGAATCCCGTCAAAATCGATATAACCGATTCGAAAAAATATCAAGGAACACATAAAAAGTATTTGGTCTTTGAGATCATAGTTCAGGGCAAATAGACGAATATCTAGTAATTTAATTTTCTCTGGTGAATACAGTGGTAATTTATGTCTGATTACCAAATCTTTGACATAGGGAGTATTTTCACCATCATAATATTTTGTAGGAGAATAATTGAAGATGCCATCTGCAAATGATTATTACAGTTTCAAAAGCGAGTAGCATAATTATTTACCCATGAATGAGTTGCATATTTTTTAGCGCCATTATATTTATTGGAAAGACATAAAGGAAGTAAGAGACATTATAGATATAGTGATGGTAATGAATGAAGATAAAGAGAAATATGATTTTAAACTGAACAAACATAAATAACTGAGGACACAGCTCGAAATCAAAACACCACCACAGTACCAGCGACGACACTTTAACACATTTAACATTTTTTAATAGACGCGAAGTATTCCATAAATTACATAATAGCTTCCTGGACAAGCGATATTAAACTCTATAATTAGATGAAAAACGTTTGTTTTCCTCTGAAGCTGAAAGTGGGTCACTACTTGTCTATTTCAGACTTGTCGTGTGCGATGCCGGTCGCAGTATACTCTAAATATCGCCGGTGCACAGTGCATCTAGCGTGGACACACATGAGATTAGGAAAAGGGAGATCTTTAACATCTTCATTAACTGATTTTGTATGCAAATTTATTGCTCTACTGATTTATGAAGTTTATCACACTTTAGCGTTTGCCCGCGACTTTGTACGTGAGCTATATCAACCACGTTAAGAAAAACAAAAAACCGTCTTTGGTTACTGTTCTGCTGCCGTGTGTTACAGCGTGATTTTATTTGATTTTATGATGTCGCTATCCTACACAAACATATTTTTTCCAATTCTACGGGCAGTTATAAAGATTAGCGCCTTTAAAAAACCAGAAAAAAATTCTTCAGCTTTATTATAATGTGTGTAGATATGCAAAGCGCATCTTTGTATTAAACTGCTCGAAGAAATTCCGATTCCATCAATGTTGAAAAACAGCTCGCAACAAATTTACAAACAATCGTTTCCCTATAAACATCAAACTGATCCACATTACTTGCATAATTGAAGAGTTAACACACATACCAACTCATACATACATACATAATTCTATTTTGCAACGTATCGCGTTAAAAAGCAAAATTAATTGGACGTTACATTTTCCCCTCGTTCTGGACCGTGACAAGACGTGTTTGTAAAAATATTTATTTCATTATTCTTTTCAATAATAAAAGTTAAAATTTTCATGTTAAAATAATTGTTAAAATCACGAAGAAATTGAAGAAAGTGAGTTTTAAAAATAGTTATAAGTTCTGTCGTAAGATATGTTTCAGTTGTCGTGTCTACGTGTGTTGTCGGATTTATTTTTAAAGTTAGTGACTTGGTTCGAATACGGGTCATTTCGACATCTGTTCGCGTAACACTAGGGATAGTGGTCGGGTTCATTCACAGCTATGCACTTCGGGTAGAAACACGACATGGTCAATATATACATTTTTAAGTGCTTGTGTGAAAGTGAAGTGAAAGGTGATTATGTTTAATAAGTGTTTTTATCTTCAGGTGGTGAACAACACTAGGAAGTCTGGTGTTCAAGAAGGATGGAGGGAAGGTAGTACTTTAATTATTGATTATATTGCTTTATATGGACTTTTTGAACAAGTTATCTCGTTCTAATAATTAAAAAAAAATCTTGCATATTTTGATTAAAACAGCCGGTGAAGCTAATGACCTTATAAACAGTCCTAGAGCTCATTAGATCAATATATTTTTGTCTTCTTATTCTAGTAGAAATCTTTTCTAGTTATACAATTTAATTTACCTTGATTACCAACCTACTCTAAAATAATAAAGAAATGCACAAATTGGTAAGCATTCAGTCATTGCGTGAATGTAAATTTTTAAGTTAATATTTTTTTCGAATACCATATAGATGCCTACCTACGTATTTTGTCTTTAACTGTTACTTAAGTTAAATAGAGCAATTAGTACTAGTGCGCAACCCTAATTGTGTAAGCCTGATTTGTACTTGGCCGGTTTTTCAATAAATTAATGTCAAGTTATAAAAACCTTCTTTGTGGAGTATAGACTCATTGCTTACCTTTTTACGGATCTTTTTCATACCGGCCGTCTGCTATCGAAACTTCTGTGATGCCATTAAAGTTTTTTCTTAATGTTTTTTTTTTAATTGTGTTTAATGGCTTTTCTTATTTATTTTGATGAAAAACGGTCAGTGTTTTATAAAGTTATTGAGTGCAACCTTCTTTCTTGAATTACCTTTTTTTCATGTTTGTCAAAAATCCCTGAATGTCTTTTTAAAGAAGAAAACGATGGCTCGTTATTTCATCTTATGTTTTGTTGTAATGTACTATGTACACATGCTTTCAATTCTAGTGACCCTGGCCTGCTTTAGCTTTCGTTATGCTCCACAAAACATTTTTTACTGATTAGAAAATTATTATGTTCCCTAGGTGCACAATCAGCAGTATCCAGTGATTCAGGAGTATGGACAGGCGGGGAGGGCGGGGGGGATGGCTCGCCACGCATGCGCCGTCGTCCGCGCAACCTCGAGATGGTCATGCGCAACTCGCACTGCTTCCATCTTAGAGAGCTGCAAGTTTCTGACCTTGATATTATGGGTAAGTTACTTATTTTACAAAAACGTGTGTTTAAGACCGTTGTTGTTTTCATGTCGACTGACTCCTAAGTATTAAATTTTGCAAAATGATAGAGCTGCACTGGTTGCTCAATACTAGTCTATGGAGCAACTTGTACAGCTCTATCATTGGCCTCGTTGAGATCTTAGATGGTACAGGTGGTTGAGCACGACGGGCAACTAAGGATTTACCTCCCTAAAAGAAAAGTATTGGTAGTAAAAAAAT
This sequence comes from Caradrina clavipalpis, assembly GCA_932526535.1. Taxonomy (NCBI): domain Eukaryota; kingdom Metazoa; phylum Arthropoda; class Insecta; order Lepidoptera; family Noctuidae; genus Caradrina; species Caradrina clavipalpis. Next base: position 5,099,574 of record OW052096.1, read on the forward strand.
GCCATTATTGAGGGGAAAAAAAATAACGATGAAAGTTCAATTCAGTTAGACCCTATATATTACTATATAAGCAGGGAGCTTACATAGTAATTCATTTACCAGCTAACAAAACATGCCATCACGCCTGTATTTCCCGAAGGGTTAGGCAGAGGTGTACCAATGTACAGAAACAGCTCGCCGATATTACCAGCAAACTAATTAATTTTACCATTTTCTTCACAGACGACGCTCTAATAACTGGGCAAGCAGTGATACCTCTTCCAAAATTGCCAAGTTCCTTCGATGACGAGCTGACTCCGGAGTACGAGGTCTCTCCAGTGCCCACGTACAAGCCACCATCCCCCATCCTGCCGAAGCCGTCCCCTGTGACAGAGTCGTCACAGCGACAGAACTCCCCTATGTCCACCCTGGAACGGTACAGGAACAGGAACAGACCTACCTTGATACAGACTAATCTGGATGAGGAGAAGTTCGTTCTGGATAGGGCACAACCTGAGAAATTGAATAAACAGGTAAGAATAGAGTTATCTTTTCGAATAGTAGGTAGATAAAATCTGTACTACCATTATAAATGGGACAGTAACTTTGCCTATTTGCCTGTATGTTACGGTTTGACGTGTAAGCCATGGAACCGGTTTTGATGAAATTTGGTACGGGGTAAGTTTGAACTCCAAGAAAGCTACTTTTGATCCGCGACTTCGTGTGCGTCCGCGATAACCGACATATACGCGGAATAAGACGCGGGTGAAAAGTAGGAAGTAAGAGATGAAAATGACGATATTAAAGCATTAACATTTGATACAAATTGAGCATTGAGAAGAAACCAAAAAATTGAGCATCGACCAGATTCTGATCGAGAATAGTCCTTTAGCGTAGTTCCAGCTTAGTATGAACAAATAACATTGCATGCTAAACTAGTAATGAGGGCAATGCCCCGCAATGAACAAAAGAAATCGACGAACTACACTAACAAAACGTGGTAATAAAAAATAAGGATTTATTCGCCTGAACCGGTGTTTTTTAAACCGTTGCCCGACACTGGGAACATCTTCTATATCGAAAGTGTGTTTACAAACATACAAACTCAAAGACAAGCAGCCTGTCATTACCAATAGCCAACAGACAGACAGAAAAAGAACAGCATAATGATTAATAATCCATTCCTTAATTTCCAGAACTCATTCGTGAAGTCTTCAAGCGGCGTGGTGTCTCCAACCACGGTGAGCTCGTCAAAGGAGTCCAGTCCATCTTGCAAGAGCGAGGAGAGCCACTTCGGGAACAGCAGCGCCTGGCAGAGCCACGCGGCTGGCGAAGCTATGGCGAACAGGTAGCAGCCTCAAATATTATCATTGTGAATGATTTTGTTCCTAAACAGACTTAAACAGAACCCTTACAAAAGAAAGTTTTTTAATGGGTGAAGATAAGGAATCTCTTCTATTTATTAATGGGAAATCTTCCTATAAGAAGAAACAAAAGCATTAAAACTAAATAATAACATAACATACCATCAAGCCTGAATTCCCCGAAGGGTTAGGCAGAGGTGTACCAATATACACCCACAGTTCGCCGTTATGTTTAAGTCCCATGTAAAAGCGGGCGAACCTATTGCCATTAACCGGGCACAATTCCTAACTCCACTGAGAATTTCATAAAAAACCCCAATAACATTTTGCTCGACCTGGAAATAAAAACCAAGAACAGATAGCATAGCAATCGCGCTAAGGACCACTAGGCTAACGAGGCAGACACTAAATAACTATAAATTCTCTCCCCAGATCACAAGACGACGTGTCCCTAGCACTGAGCGTGTCCAGCTGTGAGGACGAGAAGTCGAAGCTGGAGAATAAGCTGGAGGTCCCGAAGGTGGTGGAGCCCGAGATCCCCAAGAAGATGATAGTGATCCTGGACGAGCCTCCGGTGCCGCACCCGCTGCTCATGAAGTCACTCACGATGAGCCAGCACGACGCGCTCCGGGGAACTATGATGGGTGAGGAAGCTTCTAATGATGCTTATACAATGTCTGAAAATATAGCATATTATTATAGTTTCTTAATCTGTTTAGTAGATAGCAGTGAGAAGGGGTAATGATCTTAAGCTTTAAAGGCGGAAAAGTATCTTCTGACCATTTATGTTTCTTTTGAAATAAGTTTTATTTATTTATTTAGAATCTCCAGTAACCAGTCAGTCCAGCAACCAACAGCCCAATTTCAACAGAGTAAACCAATCATGACATACAAATAATAATCAACAAAATGGAATTATGTAGGTGTATGGCCCTCCCATATAGATGATAATTCTGTTTCATTAAATTGGAAAATAGATGACCGTTTTAATACAAAGAACTTGATACAATATATTTTCACACAGGTTCAATGACAAGTTCAAACTACAGCACCACAAGCACTTGCACAAACCAGAGTGGTGACCACCACAACTTAACACTCACTCTAGAAGACTCCAAATTCGACCTATCAGCTCTAGAAACATCCACGCAAAGCATGTTGGATGACGAGACTTCGCCTGCAGACAGCCTGATCTCCTCCACCAGTACCAGTGACTCCAACAATGAGCTGCAAGTGGAAAGGGATCCACCTTCGATCAGCTCGGCATATCAGACGGCTAATACTAAGACTAGGTCGCCAGAGCCGATGGTCAAAGAAGAAGATAATCTTGATGGAGAAGCTATGCAGCCTGTTAAAGAAGTGGTGATGTGAGTATGAATATGCTATTTACGAGGGCGAATCAAAAAGTAATGAGAATGAAGATAAAACGCGGTAATTAAAGTTAAAATAATAATTTATTCTTCTACATAGTCTCCTTACAAATCAATACATTTATTCCATTTTTTTTCTAAACCCAGGATTCCCTTTGAAAAAAATATTTTTCTTGACCCTCCCAAAACGCCTCAAAAGTGACCATCACTTCGCTATCGTCTTCAAATTTCTTACCTCGGAGGTGTTCCTTGAGCCGAGGAAAGAGGTAGAAGTCACTAGGAGCCAGATCTAGCGAATTGGGAGGGTGTTCGAGCAGTTCGAATCCCGTTTCTTGAATGGCAGCCATCGCAACTGCGGCTTTGTGAACCGCTACTTTTGCTCGTCGGTTAACATCCTGGGTACCCAACGCGCGGAGACCTTTTTCATATGCAACTCGTTCGCAAGGATTTTTTGAATGCTGCCATATGAGATCCCTGTGACCTCAGCTACATGCCTGATGGTCACTCTTTGATCTGGCAACACAACATCTTCGACTTTTTTCACGTTGTCTTCAGTGAGGGACGTGGATGGGCGTCTTTCGCGATGTTCATCTTCAGTGGATGCTCTGCCCAGTTTAAATTCCTTGGTCCAGCGTGCAACTGTAGAATATGGAAGAGCAGAGTCCCCCAATTTTTCCACTAAGTCACTGTGTATGTCTGTAGTAGTTTTTTTTTTCAAACAGATGTACTTGATGACTGCTCTAATTTCGTTTTTCTCCAAGTTGGTGTAAATCTCTTCGACAGTTCGTATTCAAATGAATATAACTCCCGGAAATCGTGATATATGTATATGATTTTTTTAGGCTGAAGTTGTGAGTACATAAGTAAGCAAAAAAAAACTTCTTTTGCGTTTTTATGCGGACCTGAAGTAACCGATTCTCATTACTTTTTGATCTCCCCTCGTACTTTGAAATATTAAAAAAAAAAAATTTCGCGTTCTGTTTAATTGGAAGCAGCCAGTTTAATATAGCAGAATAATCTCCAAGAAAAAGAAAATAAAGACAGCAGGAAAACGCTGGATGACAGTCGCTTCCAAGCGGTGCTTTTGGAAATCTATGGGGGAGGCTTATGTCCAGCAGTGGACGTGCCTGCGGCTGATATGATGATGATGATGATCCCCAAGATATATGTACTTAGGCTTTATTCTAGCCATGGAAAAGGGACTTCGATTTTTCCTAATGATGCAGTGAGTTTATGGGAGCACCAATCAGCTTCATAATCGTAATATAATTTTATTTCATTTTACTTTATTGGGAGTTACAACAGTAACAAATTACATGGCGGAATTTATTTAAAGCCTAGGTAAACATGACCTAATAATAGTAATAGACCTTGGATGAGGTTCTCGTTCACGTTACAAAAAACAGCATTGACCTAGAACCAGTACATTAGATCTTAATCAAGTTAAATTGTACTGTAGAGTGTATGTGTATAGAAGCTATAGTCTACAATACAATCAATACGATATTTCCTTCTACAGTGAATCAAACCGTATCAACGGTGGCACCGGCGATGGCAGCAAGAACCCTACTCCGGAGTCTCCGGGAACACCGACACACGCGTCCGGATCACTGTCCCTGTCTGATGGACGAGATTTCTTCGATGATGAGATAGCTGACCAGCCAGCTCTACTCTTTAGAAGTGAGTGCCTTCACCTCATTGAGGAGAGGTCTCCTCTTGTTTTACATGTTCGGCGATCGAGTGATTAAAATTCACGATAGCTTTTTAAGCAGCACTGTAAAACGTTAACGTTAATTATGGCCAAGTGCCAAGGTTTAAGAATTATGTTTGTTTCCATAATAGAAGTGTCGCTGACTGAAATATGATAACTGCCTTCTAAAATACAGTTAAAAGCATTATCTACTATTTTAAAACGTTTTTGTTCTAGAAAACGCAGACGGCAGCCCTTCAAGTAAAACACTGGAGTCAGAGACTAGCAAAAATTTGCGAAGGTCAAGGGAACGTATCACCTCCAGCCCACTGGTTCAAAGGAATCGCAAAAGTAATTATTTTACACTCATGTATTTTTATAACTCAATGAAGCAAAACCTCATTAGTTTACATTCTTTTTTAATTTGTATTTCTGTTTTTTTTTTCCAGCCAGTGCTGGAAAATTTTATTTATATTTTTTATCTGTATTTTTCAAATTGGCGGGAAAAGTAAAAGTTATGAATGTCATTATTTTTATGTAATTTTTTATACTTTAGAAAAATATTAAAATTGTTATTTTTTTAATCAATCGGTTGCACGAATTTGTCATTATGTTTATTAATCTCAAAATGTCGAACGCAGTGTGCGGTTTGCGGAATGGCGCTACTGAACGGACACCATCTCTGGATACACTGTCCAGCCTCGCGTCAGACGACCTGATGATGGACCAAGACCTTGCGCAGTCCATCACCAGCTTGCAGAGTGTTGATGATTATATTGAAAGGTATTTCTTGCAAATAATTATCTTCGATCGTGCCCACTCCAGAATGGTCTAGTGCCTACCCCAGGCTGTAGGGCTCACCTTCTGCCTGACCACATTGCATCGCATCGGCCATGGCATCTTAGAGGCCAGCCCCCCCCTGAAATCTAACTCTAGATACACCAATGGTTGTTCTACATATCTGTCGGAATTGTTATGAATAGTAAACAAACGCCTTTGTTTAGCATAGTGAGGCATCTAGGAGTATAGTGTCAATGAGGAATAAGGAGAGACAGTGACTATTAAATTATCTAAGATATGGTCGCCATACTCATAGTGGCCTAAGAACTGCTCAGTGTTTTGTTTTTAGGTTCAGAGAGTTATTTAGAGGCTACTGGTGTGATTCTCAGTGTGAACGTTTTATTTACGATTTAATGCTCTCCCGTATTCCAATACTCCGCGCAATGTAGGTATTTCCTCACTGTCATTTTATTTAATCAAGTTCTTTTGTTATGGTATCTTTTAGTTTCGTTAATCGTTAATTACGCGCGCGATCAATGCGTGTTGATCAATGCTCTTGCCTTCTCTGTATGAGAAGAGGCCTTTGGCTTATAGTTAGACAATAACTGGCTGGTATTATTATTATTATTGTGACTAAGTATCTTCACCTTTTCTTTCTAGAAGCCTAACATAATAATTTTAAAACAGTATTATTTAATATGATTTTGTATTTCCTACTGTTGGATTTTCAACGCTGTGCTCAGCGCACAGAGTTGAAAATTGTGGTAGGACCCCAGGCTATGATGATGCTAACGCTCCCGGCACTCTGTTCAAAGTTCAATTGGCCAATTGACTAACAAATGTTAGGTAGGCTATAAACTATAATCAATATGATCCATCCACATGTCGAACGAATTGAAGTACCCACTATAAATAATGGCTAACTGATCTATTTCATGTACCTTTAAATATATGGATTGGACACTTAGGAAGGTACACCAATGAGACAGTAAACCACATAAAGGTTCAAAAAACGCTTTCTTGGAAGCCAAGCCTGACATGTTCGAATGGAAGACGACCTTGTCAGTATGTTTAGAGTATTGTGAGATGAGTGTGTGAATGTCATCAATGGCCAGTAAAATAAATAAATCTAATACATCTATAGGTACAAGTAAATATAATTGAAGTGTCTCTTTGTAATTTCAAATTAACAGGTTTTCACTAAATGCATATGAAAGTACTTATAGACTTTACTAAAACATCAAAAATCCATTTTTTTATTTATTGTCTATTTGTCTGTTTGTTCCGGCCAATCTCTGAAACGACTGGACCGATTTTTACGGGACTTACACTCGCATATAGCTAATGTTATAAGCTAAAAGTGACTCGGGCTTCTTTTATGAAAAATAAAGATGATTTTAATAAAATAATAGGGTTACGCGAAAACAAAATTTTAACCAATGAAATAGTGAACGCAAAGTGGCGGGCAACAGCTAGTAATAAATAAATTAATAAGATACTTATATCCCTAGGTTGGACAGCTCACTTCGCAGCGGCCTCAACTCACTAGACGAGAGGCAGCTTCGCCAGGAGCTATCATCATCCAAAACCGCGGTGCGGCAATGGAGCCAGTTGCTGGAACAGAATAATATGCTGGACCGACAGCTCGCGGCCATGGCGCAAGGAATAAACGCTTCCGACTCGCTTACAGCAAGCAACAACAGTCTTTCTAACATCGGGTAAGTCGATTTTTTTTAAGTTTTAAATGTTCTGTTCGGGATCGGAATCGAAAGCAGATCATGTATCAACTGTATACCAGGTTCCCGATGCATGGGGTAGTAGATGGGTTTTCCCCAGACGGTGATTATCCATAGGAAAAAATCTCCATCCCCACGAAAAAAGGGTTTGCTGGGTATAACGTCAGCTGCACAGGACTCCGTAGGTGTATTCTCCAGACCGAATCCGGCCACGGCGGCTAATCTTATTGCAGACTAGCCAAAACAGGAGATATTATAGTGCATAAGTGGGTGCGCAAAAACAGGCGCACTCCCTCGTCTCTAACTCTCTTAGTCCGATGGGACGGCAATCCGACACAACCAGAGTGAGATCAGGCGTACGGCGTACCAACGGCTTTACGTGCTTTCCGAGACAAGGCGGTGTTACACCATCAACTTCCAAACTCCGGGCTGTTACTGATAAAATCCTAATGGATAAACTCAATACCACATTTTGCCCGACCGCTCAGCAGTCGCGCTTGTGACCCCGAGACCAACGGGGCAGTTGGGAGTGATATGAAGTTTCGAATGACGTTATTTCAACGCACGCTATTTCGAAAAAAAATTAAGAGTGGTACGCCAGTTCGAAAACACATTAAGTCGAAAACCGCTATATCAAATGACGCTATTGCGAAGCACGCAATTTCGAAAAAAAATAAAAGTGATAAGTACGCCAGTTCGAAAACACATACTGTATTGAAAACCGCGATATCGAAACCGCTATATTTTTGGTAATGAGTATACCACCTATAATTTTGATTTGTTGATTTCTTTGTTGATATACTTAATGGAAATTAAAAAGTTAACTTAAAATAATAATTACTTCTCCTTACTCTTTCCCAAACCCAATACAAAGATAAGGCTTTATTGGGGTCGCGAGTTTGATCCCCAGACAAATTCAGATTGAAATATGCTATTCGCAACAGTGTATTTCGATACCAAGAGTTTGAAACCGCTATATCATATATTGAATGGTACGCTAGTACCATTTAATATATGATAATATAGCGGTTTCCAATACGGTATGTGTTTTCGAACTGGCGTACCACTCTTAATTTTTTTCGAAATTTCGTGCGTCGCAATAGCGTCATTCGATATTGCGGTTTTCGACTTAATGTGTTTTCGAACTGGCGTACCACGCTTATTTTTTTTCGAAATAGCGTGCGTCGAAATAACGTCATTCGTAACTTCATATCACTCCCGGGCAGTTAGGCACTACAGGCAGGTTACTCCGTAGGTACCTATTACAGTACGGCCGACGTATCTTGGCGAGTCTGAAGTTAGCCGTTTGTCTGCGCAATGGATCTTTTAGGAACAAAATCGTCTACTGCGCAGCTAATCGCCTAACTTCAGACTCGCCAAGATACGTCGGCCGTACTGTACATAGTACGAGTAAATAAAATGCCGACTGTAATAAAACCAAAACATAAAAAACCGCTTCATTCAATACAGACCCGCTCCCGCAATGACTGTCTTCTTAAGATAATAAAAAATGCCTACGTCACCCGGTTATGTACATTACGTTTCTATTACGTACATACAATGCAGTTAGTTAATGTGCCGAGGTACGTACGTAAATGGCTGCGGTCTTTGTTTAGCGCCAATGAAGCGTCTAGTCGACTGGCACGTGTGTTGGGGTGTCACAGTTCAGTGGGGGACGAGAACTGCCTATTCCGTTACATTAAATCTGTGTTTTCGATGAATCATAAGAAGCAAAAGACGTAATAAGTACTTGCAAGTTGCAAAACAAAACGAGTCTTTTTTGTCGCTAGTTATACCAGCGATTTCGTTTGCGTGAATTTTCTAACGGACCCCTTATTATTTCTCACAATACAATAGATCGTAACAGGTGGCGTTCTGTAGTTTCTGCCTACCCCATGGGAAAAAGGCGTGAGCGTTGGCGTTGCTATGTATGTATGTATGTATGTATGTATGTATAAATTTTATATTGCTTTGGAAGAGCGGAGTCTCCTAACACAGGCATTATTTGCTTAACAGGAGGCTCCACCTCCAACCATCAACTAATGTAAAACTTTTTGGTTCAAAAATAAATTATATTTGATGTATGTACAATATATCCTATAACACTCAAGGATAAAATACTTAGCTATTACCGAAAAAAAAATCAGGATCTGACCAGTAGTTCCGGACATTGGCGTGTTCAAATAAACAAACTCTTCAACAATTGCGGCTGTATGAGTCCCTAAGGGTCGTCGAGACGAGAAATGCACTTTATAGGATAGGGAAACAATTATAATAAATCATACTTATTTACTACACAAAGGTACACGCGCATAATGTGTATGCTGAACTTCGTCGCTCTGCGTAGCGTGTCGTATCTCGGCGAAATTCAGCGTGCGAAAGTAAAACGTTTTCATTTATGGTAAAAATAAAATCGATTATGTGTCGCTAATCGTTATGTTAGGAAAATGAACACAGCGCTGGGTGCATTACATCTTACATCACGCCTTAGTGTGAAGTAATCCCAAAAGCTAGATGTCTTTAAGGGGCTATCCGAACACAGGACACCGAAAACACACATTTTTTGTCGCGTAGCCTGGCGCATTGGTACATATTACAAGCCTGAAAGAAATTGAGTGTATTGCCAATGGTTCAAAATAAAGACTTATCTATCTAAATATTTCATGAAAATATCTTTATTTTCATGAAAAAAACCAACCACAAAACTAGTAAAACTTGTAGAACAACTGCAACAACAACTCAACAATAACAACAACTCAACAACTTGCAACTCGCAACTACAACTCGTGCGTTGCGCTCTGCAACTTCTTAGTTTCATGGTAAAAAAAACGCAAACGAGCGCACAAAAAAAATTTCGTCGCGTAGGTACCTACCTCTCTAAATTTTGAGCGTAAACTATATAATTTTATGTAATGATATTATAGGGAATTTCATGAACTAAAGACATCTATAAATTATTCCGCTAAGCCGTTTTTTCTCAATTTAATGAAAACCTCGAAATTTCTTGATTTTAGTGGTTATTCGATACAACTTACATCGCTATTTTGAACCTTATTTGTTCTCGCGATGCGTTTTTGTTATATTTGCTTACAATAGGACCTTAAGAAAGTTAAAATGATAATTATAATTATTACGTAAACTCGTGTCTCTTGTAGAACCTTGCTCCATATATCATTACCTACTTGTTTCGTTTGTAATCTCAAAGTTATAGTTGACGTCGATTGTAAATATGTAATTACTATGCATTTAGCTGATAATAGTAATGGCTCTATAAAAAGCATGCTTTATACTATTCATCCAGATAAGGAACTAAATAACTAGCAGGGCAAACATTCGTTGGATAAAAAAAAATCTCTACTACAAGTAAATAAATTAGTACATGCAAACCACATGCAAACTTTGGCGCAACGAAGACAAAACGTCTACCAATCTATATATCCAGTTTTCTAGCAAAGCACTTATTTTTTTCAAAGTTCTTTATCTAAAATGACCAAAGCATGATGATCCATGCTCGCGCCTTCTCTGTATGAGAAGAGGTCTTTGTCCTGCAGTGGGACATTATCAGGATTTCATTATCATTATTAGGTCTTTAATAAATGAGTTCCAAGAATATCACCAGCTCTTCTCGATATAATATTATTATTGCTGTTATCATCGTGATCGTTATATTGACGGTAGCTATTGTGGTTCAAGATCCCAGTGTCGCCATACCTACGTAATTTTAGCGTAACTGAAATTAGGATCACGGGAAATGTAATGTACCTAATTCGATAGAATACTAATTAAATTGAATTAAGGTTGAGTGCTGTTATTGTAAAATTAGACTTCGGTATTAGTATAACGTAAGTATGAAAGGATTTTCATTGTCATTAATACCTACATACAAAAAGGTTTTTTAAAAAAACTGTTTTTAACAATATTCTGTAAAACAACAAAAAAATTGTCACTTGAACATAAGTAAGTAAGATACCTTTTTATTTGAGCTAGTTAACTCACATACCTTTTGCCCAAACATTCTATTAATTTTTCTCAAAATTTTTGCTATGTTAAAATGACGTACGCAGACTCTGGTATCTCAGTCCATTGTTCATGTTCATAGATACTGAAACAATCGAACAAAAGCGAGTGTTGACAGCGGCGGAATACACAAAGGATATGCTAAGAATCACATCTGAGCAAACAAACGATAACTACAACACTGAACTTTGATGTTTCCTACGATACGTTTGATCTTGCTTATTGTAAACAGCAATATTGATGTTTTACAAATTCCCATACATTTCAAAACAACATTTTAAGGCTATTGGTAATGTATTGTAAAGAAATCGTTAAAATTTTCTCTTCATCCATACTAATATTATAAATGCGAACGTGAGTTTGTTTATTTATTTGTTGGTTGGTTATTTGTTTGTTGATGGTTATTTGTTTGATGTTTAGCCGTGAAAGCTTACGCTTTCACGGCTAAACATCTAAAGCGTTTTGATGAAATTAGGCACAAACTAAGCTTTAACCCCAATAAAGGGCCCCGGGAACTTTGAACCCCAGGAAAGGACATAGGCTAGTTTTCGAGGACGAAGTCGAGGGCAAAAGTTAATACTTTACATGATAAAGCGGACTTCGTCCTCTTAAATGATGGTTATCCAGGACGCACACAACGTCGCGGATTAAAATTAGCCTTTGTTCTTTTCTGAAACATACTCCTTACCTCTGAATAGCGTAACACACAAGCTTACTTTTGCATGGATAATAAAAATATTAGTAAGGATAAAAAAATAAAGCTTTTAGAGATAAGATTCAACAATCTTTCTCAAAGTAATTTTATGACGTGACCTTTACAAGTAGTCAAGCAAAATAATGTTTCTAAATACTCGGTTCAACCTTAAAAATCAGGAAGCCTTTGTAATTTTAAGCCAAGTGGCTCCTTTACTTATCCTATTAGCTGCCCTACCCTAATGGAATCTAAATGCAGCATTATGAACTCCACCGTTTACATTAGCTACTTACTGCTCCAAAAATAAAACATTATTTAAGATACGGGGCAGCAATTACTTCGAATGCACTCATAGATACATTTAACTACTACGTCTTTATGTCGTACCAGTAAGGGCGAATTTCGTAGTTCCTAACGTAGGGTAACCGTAGCTAAGTACTATAATTTAGTTAATTGCCGGGCTACTGTTCTTGAACCGATTTGTTCCAAATATACGGCGTATTAACATTTAAACAATAAGGTCGTGTCGATTATAAAATATTTTTGAAGTTACTTTCGACTTATTATTGCAAAATATCAAGGTGTGGTTCTACGTGACTGTTCCGTGATAGAGCGTAAGTATTACGTACCTGCTACTGCTACTTATATATTTCTAGTTGTAAGTTTATCTTGCATGTATTTTGTTTTTGCAATCGTTATGTTACATCGTTGCACGATCGAAGCATGATGTACCGAATGCTCCACATTTTACGTGCAGTTTTTTAAAATACTAGCTTTTGCCCGCAGTTTTGTCTGCACAAATCAGATTTATGCTAAAGTTCTAAAGTATCCCACCGAAACACAAATTATTCTGTGTGTTAAACTAGATCAATATCTATGTACCTGTATGTGTACTAAATTTTTCTAGCTAATTCTACTTTTAATACAACAATTTTAGCGTGAAAGAGTAATAAACTAACCGTCCATCCATCCTCTCAAAATTTGCATTTATAACAGTAAGGCAATATGAAATTCTCTAAACTTTTATATTAAGAGACTTACAACAAAAAATAGTTATGTTCTATTGTCTAATTCCTAAGATAAACATGTATAATTACTGTCACACTGGGTACATGCTGCACATGCACTAGTAAACACTCATACAAAGGTATTTGCGCAAGTGTTCGTAAAAATTGAAACAATGCCAAAGAACCGTTCCAGTTCCAATTATCAGATTAATTGTGTGGGTATATGTTTGACCTCCATGCGCTCGCGCCGTTGCATGACACCACAATAGATATTTATGACAATGGGTATGGTTTCCTCGCGTCTTGCAGCTGGGGCCAGGTAACCTTCCTTGGGATCTTTAATTACCATGGATTTGTACGGCAAAAAATAAGTACAAGATGATTTTATACTCAAAAATTATCTCGTAGCAACTTGCTACGAAGATTTATTTTTGGATACCAAAAAATAAAACTGCAGTCTTAGTTTTTATTTTTAGAAACTATAAGGAAAATCACCATTCTTATTTGCTTAAGCACGATCTTAATAAAATTGTGAAAACTAATTCTCAACTTGTCAAGTATTGACAATCGTTTCGTAAGAATTTCGCGGTGCGGCCATCGATCTTCAAGGTAGATTTTACGGGCAAGCTTTGTGTGTCGAAAGGTCCTTGCTCCATGAGGTAATCAGATAAAGTAGCAAGCGGCGCAGCTGGCTAGGGGCACTCGGGGCTTCGGTTCATCTCGCCCCGTGTTTGCGTCCGCGTGCCACGCCGAGACCCGATCGGATGTTAGTCTGTAACTCGTCGCGCACGCGGACGTACGTAGCCGGCACGCAGCACGACACGACACGTGCCCGCGACCTCGCGGAACACGACACGATCCGATCGAGATTATTATCTTCCGATATCGAACGCACGGGTCACTGAACGATCGTAATTCAAGTATTCAACAAACATTAATGTGCAGCTGTGGTTAATCGCGCAGTTTGAATGTTTACGTTACGTTTAAATTAGGATGCGTCAGTGCCTAGTGTGAATTGTAAATCTGAACGGCTCCCAGGGATGGTTGTTATTCTTTACGTGCAGTGCAGTACCTAGGTAAAGCGGGTAACTTAATTAAGAGACAGTAACCCTACTTCAAGTACCTATTACATACACTAATAGCTTCAACTGTTACAACAAAAAAATTAAAATAAATAAGTTTGTTTACCCGAACTGTAGCTGCTACATAGTTATGAATGATCCACAATAGTGTCTAATATGGTCATTGACCCAACATTTAAACAGCTATCAGTAGTCTGTAATAGCAATGTCAACAAAGGATGTTGATAATTTATTTGCATTTCCTTTCGTACATAATAATGAGTGATAAGTAAAATGTTCGACAAACACAAATAAATGAGCTGTGAATCTGAAGTCAGTAAATAAATGATTAAATATTTTTCCCGAATTTATTTAGCAAACTAAGGTAGATGTTGTTTGTTAAATATTTAACGGCATCAACGAATCTCGGAAGCTCTTATTCAGTTGCGAACCCTTTTGCATAATTTAAGAGTAAAGGTATTCATATTGGGAGATAAAAAATATCATAAAAATAAATGTAGATGTTCCCAATGATTATTCTACGAGCATATTAAATATTATAAAGCTGAAGATTTTGTTTTTTTGTTTGGCCGCGCAAATCTCCGGAGCTACTGGTACGATTCTAGAAATTCTTTCGCTACTAGGAAGCTACGTTATTCCTGACTACTAGAAGCTCATTTATTATAAAAAAAAATAGGGATCCATAAGAAAATTCAAAATAAATCTCGCATCACTCAATGAGACTTAAATCTTTATCATGTCGGGTATTCATCACCTACCCTCAATTCATCGTTGGTTTTGTTTGTACCATAATCTTATCACAGTGATAACAGAAGTGAATTCCAATCTGTTTGTATAGCTTTAGCAATGTAATGCACATTACTCATTCGCAGGACAGCTACAGGTACTTTGTAAATGCCGTCCTACATAACTGTAATGTATACCTACCTGATGATAAATCCTTCGCGTTGTCAACTCGATATTTAACATCCTCCCATAAAAGTAAACAATTTATAGGTAAACAGAATAGGTACTGACTGTGGTCTCAATGCAGTCTATGCAATTGATCGAGGTACCAGATGTGTCAATCTACACGATTGAAATACATTTTAAATTATTACATCATTTACTAAATTAATTCTCATTTTTTCTTGAAATGTTAAATTTAAATGTGCTTGACAATCATCGTTGCAGGCTGTCTAGTGTTTCACATTTATAATACCTACAGTTAATCTTGTAATCATATTTGAACAAAATAAGGTTCGTTAATGCTAAACCAGACCAGACAGAGTCTCTGCAATACTTACTTAAAGAATAAAGAAATAGGTCGTGAAGAACTCAAAATAATTTTTAAATATTCGAACTTACAAATCTATGGAGTCTACGCAATTATTTTCGTAATGCTAAGAATTTATGAAGGCCTAAGAATTCAGTTTTTTCTAATACAGCTCAATATTTATTACATTGTTCAATATTAGATTTCGAATAGTAGGATCACGTCATTGTCTGAACTCTGAAGAATTTATTGCTATACAATTGAATTGATACAAATGGTTCAATGTGCTATTGTTGTCCAAAATCCGTTGCTATGGCAACATTGAATAGCTTTGCACGGAGCTTTTTTGTACGGGCTTGGCTCACGGCTCGATATCCCAATGTCGAAGCTGTATAAAATAGTTTTAAATATACCGTGCTTAAGATAAAATAAATGTCTGAAAGTTGTGATTATTATGAAGAGTGTGATAGTGTCAGCGATTCGTGAGTGAAAGATATTAAAACAGTGTACTGTAGCTTTGCTTGCTGTAAAGGAAAAAAAACGTATCTGCCATTCTTAAAGAACTGGTTTATGCTCACGTTAGTTCATACATTAGTATACTTTATGGTGCTAGACATTGCCAATTGTACCGTTTCTTGGAGCTTCGTTGGTAATTAATGCTTACATACATAATGTATTTGGTATTTTTTGCCCGTAGTAAATAGTCTTGAGTTCATTATTTGAATTACTTTAACATGTTATTTAGACTTTCGCATCAAATTAACTTCAAACAAATGGTAGATGTAGTTCAAGAGGTTCTTCCACCCAGATATTAATGAGAAAAACATCTAATGGATGCTGTGAATGCTAGCATTTTTTTAACTTCTCGCTGTTTTATCCGCAACGATAACTTTCACGCTAAACTTCTATTCACAATAATGTATAAAAGAAGTCATCATCAGCACATTAGGTATCCGGCTTTCATAGAAATCCGTCCTTAGTTCCATCATAAGTAACCGCAGTCTAAATTATCCATTAGCTTCATATGTTATGCTTACTTTCTAAGTACACAAATAATGTCACTCTCAAAACTTTTACACTGAAAACTTTTAGCTTTAAAATGTTGGGTACTTTCCACATTTTACCCTTAGTTGTCAAAGTGAGGGAATGTGCAAGTAATTTAATTAATAGGACCTAAGTAGACTTTAAATTACCCCAAAATATGTGTTTTCTTAGAAACGTTAAAGTGTCGTCCAATTTTAATAACATTAGTAAACCGAGGTCATGGGAAAGGCTTAAAACGATTTTCACAAGAATAATAAATTACAGTGAAAAATTCATTGGATTTACGCAATCGATAGTTGAAATCAATTGGCGGTAAATTGAGGCGATCTTGCTGAAGAAATTAACATAAAGTTAAGTAATGTTTCTTTTTAGAATTAGATGAAAAGATGAACTGTAACCAAAATCTGTAACACCATTGAAGCTTTACAACCATTACATTTATATTTCGTAAGAATAATCTTGAAAGAAAATCTGAAGTAATCTTTTAATACATCGGATACGCGAACGAAGTGGTTTAGCATCAGTTCATCAGCGTCCTACATTTAAGATTAGGTACTATCGTTAATCACCACGTTTCAAAGTTTCGTAATTCGTCATTCGTCAAACATGTCATAGTGATTGGCGTATTAGGTAATTACATAGTCAGTTGGTAACAGCTCACATTTAGGACCTATTAACTAATGTTAATTGTATTCCGTTCTGCTTGGAAATCTGAGCTTCTCCCAGTTGTAAATGCAACTTTGTGAATATTAGCCTAGTTCTGTTCTGTCTCCTGTTTGTTTGGGAAGTGGAAATTATATTCTTTTCTGATTAATTTCGTTGCGGGATCCAAGACAGCTTTTCTTTTCCCTAGGACCCGTCGTGCTTCATAAGGTTGCCTCGGAGCTTTTCTGGCGGTCGCCACTGTTGATTCTGGAGTTTGCGAATATTGTTGCAGACTTGTCCCAAAAATGTTAGTTGGTAATTGTGCATGATTAAATAACAGCATCTGAATAATTTCCCAGCTCACACCTGTTCTATCAGAAACACTTTTTATTTTAATTAATACCGGTATCATGTCCGCATGTATTTAGAAATCACTTGTGCGTAATTGCGGATTAATTATTGCGTGAATGGTGGTAGTTAATCTGGTTAACGATTACTGACACTTGCTACGAGATATGACGTAGTAACAAAGCATCCAACCGAACGGTGTAAGCTGGTATATGCTGATACTAGTTGTACCTACGTTAACGTGATACCAATTGAGTTCTAGAACACCCTTTTCTTCGTGAGCATACAATAGAGCTCTTTGTGAAGGACGAGTATTATTATAGACACGTGGGATATTATACCATTATCTGGAGGAGGGTAACACATCTGCCATTTCAAACTCTTTATAGATAACCTACAAGCTTCTGCCCTAAACTTCGTCCTCTACAAGTCAAATATACCATAAAAATATCTTATGACCAGCGGCAATAGTGTAGCATTCTATCAGTGATACAATTTTTGTAATCGGAGTAGCTTCCGGAGATTTTAACAATATAGATATGCCTAATAAATGACAAACAAAGTACCTACCTCTTTATAATATTAGAACATATAAGAAGACAATTAGGGAGCTCGTCCACTACTTTAAAATATACTTTCATTCACACTTACATATTCTATAGATAATAATAAAACGAAACATATATCTACCTACCTTCTAAGTCATGCAATAGGAAATTGCATAATAGCAGTGTTATAGTGACAGTAGTGAATAAAACAAGTGTTGTGATGACTATGGAAAAGCCAATTATGACGGAGAAGGAAGCTCCGGTCAAAGGGATTGTGGCCCAAGTAGTCACCATGCTCAATGGCCAAGCACAAAGGTATGTACCACCAAAAATAACTTCTGCTCTTGATTTCGCCTGCGTAAACTTCACAATTAAGCTCATCATCTGCCCTTATCCCATGTTACTTGGGGTCGGCGCAACACGTTTTCTGTTTCCATGCTGTCCCGTCAGCCGTCATGCTATCACTGACTCCCATCTCTTTCACATCATTCTTAACACAATCCATCCATCTTTTGTTTAGCCACCCTCTTCCTCTCCATCCTTCCATTTCACAGTTAAGCTAAAGTCCTAAATTAACCCCAAGAATATTACTAAATTAACCCCATTGATATCTATGTGATTGTCCATTATAATAATAATGGACTATTATTGTCCCACTGCAAGGCAAAGGCCTCTTCTCATACAGAGAAGAAACGAGCGTTAATCATCAGCCTTCCTAAGGTTGATTGGCGATTTCAGATTTCACCATCAATCGGGGTGTATCGGAACGAAAAAAGAAAGGGATTTTGACTTTGAAACAAACAGGTTCGTGCTAATAAGGGCACTAAATTGTAAATTATAATTCAGTTTAACATGAGAGTTCTCTTTGGCAACAAATTATTGCGTCCCTATTCACCCCATTTGAGTATATTCATTACTAGCCAACTACCCACAACTAAACCAACTCACATATACAAACTTTATCTTTTATAATATTAGTATAGATTGTAAAAGGCACATTGGTTTGCCCAAAGTGTAACAAATCATCGAACCAACGATCAATCCATCTATGCTCACAAACTTTCGCGTTTATAATACAAGTAGTAGGATAGGATAGGATAGGATAGGATACAAAAGCCATTCAAAAGTTCTGTTATCTCACTGTATTTCGTAATCGAACCGTAAACATGACGTATACCTACATAAAACCAACTGTATGGGTACTTAAAATTTTATGTTTTTAAATACAGGACATGCTTTCACCCTATAAAACTTGCGCTTAGTTACCTTTGTACGTAGTTGAGAATTTTTAAATGAAATAAACTTACGCAATGATGCATTACTTGCATTTTTTAAGCTTGGTGACTAGTTATTTATTACATTAGTAACTACCTATTTTTACCGGAGTACAAGATATCAACACGTTGATGACTACCTGTATGTTTATTTTACAGTTAAATGTTTTCAATAAACACCAAACGATTATAAACACTTACCTACTCTAGTTTGCAAAGAATGCGATTTAATTTACATTCTTTTCGGATAACTGTAACGTAAAATGATTTATTTAATCGATTCAAATCAAATTACAGCTATTAAATCTCGACCATACGTGGTTAAATGTCTCCTTCGAGACCGACAGCCATTTAAAATAACACAACAAAAACGGTATCGATTAGGTCACAAAAAACTTGAGTGTTGATGTTTCATAGTACCGTTGGAGACTTTTTACAAAGTCACAACATTACATAAAGTCATTAAAAAAGTTGAATAGGCCAATAATTAAACGTAATCACCAAACTGGGATCTTAAATTATATAATAACTTGAATGATGATGACGATTGTCTAATATTTTCAGAAACAGCATGTAATTACTAAAAATAAATAAAGTGCTATTACCTAACTATCCTATTTCTATAAAACTGAGTAGCTTTTTATATCTTTAGCTATACAAATAAATGCATACATATATCTAGTTGATAGTCACCCGGGAAGGATCTAATAGCTCGACCTACTTTGGGCGTTAGTTAATGTTCCACTTTAATTGTGTTTGATAGCAGAATAGTACCGTGTACCCACAGGAAAGTAAGAAATTGTTTTTGTAACCTATAAAGCAAATATACGGTATTTTTCTCAAAAATTTACTGTTTCCAGTATGACTCACGTTACATTGTATCATACATATCGATACTTTCAAATGCGAATGACATAACCTTACACAAATACTAGTACTTACTACTTAAAAACCGGTCAAGAGCGCCTGCACAACTCGAACTACACCTTGTTCAAGAAACTCGTGCGTCTACATTTTCTTGTTACATTCCGATATCAAATGTCTAGGATCTTAGGTTAATACGACAGTTCATTACAGAAATATAACCTAGTAAAACTAACAGGAAATTGTAATAGTAATCTTCTAATAATAAGCTGCTTCTTGGTCTAGAAGCAAGCGTTACTGTTGAGATATAAGGTCCTGGGTTAGATTCGCAGATCGTGCAAGTGTTATTTTGTTTTCCATTTCCAGCTATTTTTTGTAGCAGCCCGGAGTGTGGTTTAATGTTTGGTTGATTTTTGTGTATGAGAAACATACGATAAGTGGGTGTAGATACTATGTAGGTACACCTCTATCAACCTTGTCGAAATAACCGGCGTGATATTATATTATTCAAACAATCTTGCATAATGAAACTTCATACAATAGCCTAAAGCCTAGATCTTTCTGATTAACAAAGTAGACACGATTGTGTAATAAATCGTTGGAAATTGAAAACAACATTTATGTGAATCAAGGTTTTCTCGTGGGATTTAGTTTTGGTGGACCCGTGCTACTTACACCCACTCGGTAACTAGCAATAAAACCGCACATAAAAGGCTTTAGATTTAGATTCCATCATTTAACACGTTTTAATGGCTTCCCTACGTGGCACAAATAGCTGTTAGATTGGACAATTACCGTATAAGCAGTATCTTGGTATCATTTTGATAGAAGTGTGGAAACTTCTTGCGAATTTTCAAGATTATAACCCTTACACAATGTTCTTAAAACTTAATGTACTAGCAAGTTTAGCCATGCCAGGTTTGCGGAGTATGTTCGAAAAAGTTTCCGCGACTCTGGAACGCAAAGGCAGTAAGAGCTTGACTTCCTTCAGCTCCGCCCAGGACGGAAGAAGTCATTTAATGATGTCCAATTTATATGAAAAAAAAAATGGCCACGACACATCGTATGGTAAAAATAAATAAGAAAACATAATACCTATACATAAACAAAAAAATAACATATAAATGTTTAAATCACGCTGTATATTTGAAAGAGGGTTAATTCGTATTATTAAGAACACTCGCATTCTAATCCCAGTCTCAATCTGTCAGGAATATCTTAAATTTTATTAATATTTTTTATATTTGGCCATTAATTGTTGTTGAGATGAAATTTTAACTAGATTTTAAACGTTTTAAATTACGGGAATATTGTTTTTCAGGATTATGATCGTTGTATTAATTGCACCTTTCTATTACATCGTGGAATAGATATCGATAACTAATACTGTTATTATCAAAGTAGATAGTTATATTATCCTTATCACGTATCGTTATTTTCCTCATTTTGGCAATTACGGACTTAACTGTAAAAGTTAACGACCTCAGGTGCGTCGGTGCCTTTTAACGTTCAACATAATAAATGATAGGTATGCTTACATCATCATAATAGCTTTACGAGATATTATAGCGTGGTAAAAAAACTATCCCATCTTGCTTTGAAGACTTCGCGCTCCATACTGTAATCGAATGATTGGCAGGTTCGATAACCATAGAAAAACGATTGGTGGAAAGTTATTGAACGTATCTAATTCACAGATTACGTTGTAAATGTTACGCACTGCCTACCCATTTCACGTTGAGGTTTTTATCGGAAGTTTAGCATGTAATAAATAAATCATATTTCTTGAACTTGAACTCCGAATGACTTTCACAAAAAGCATCTACAATTAAACAGTTCCCAACGCTCTATTTATAAAGTTTTCAGACGAGGAAAGAATTGAATAGGCACATTAGACAGAGTTTAAAAAAGAACTACTTTATAATACCTACCACGAATGTCTGTTAGTTAAATATCAAAAGTTAAAACATGCACTTGCAAACGTGTACGCTAATGTCACATACATAATGCATGAGATTGGGGTAAAACCAACCCCTTAGCAACTGCAGCAGTAAAGCATTGCAAGTGCTTTTTATGTGAAAACATTAATCCTTGTAGCCCTTGCGTGTGTCGGTTCGCCGTCTGCACCGTACCCCATGCATTTGCTATGTCGGCTGTGTAAATATTAAATAGGTACAGGAAGCTTATCGCAAGTCCGCCAATTCGTTCGAATTCCACCGCCATTAATTTTAAATATGATATTTTATAAATAACAAATCAATTAAATATCTTTTTTATCTTTTGGAAAAAATTATCTAATAACCACTTTAAAAAGATTGGCCAGGTGCCGCCAGAGACTCAGTTGGCTAGCCTTGGGCTAAACAAAAGAAGTCTACCTACCTACTACCTACATATTTAATCTGGGTAAAAAAATATGTTCAGTCAATATTATAAAATAAAACGTGAATATTTCTCCAGACATGCCTTGAGGCATTTAATTAAAAAACCAATATAGCTTTCCGGATTAAAAGAAATACCGCTAAACAGCAGTTTAATATCTGCAGCAACGCACAGACAATGCACAAATTGCGTTGTATTAATTAGCTAAGCAGACCACGGTAACCTAAATCCCCAGTGAGAAAGAAGTAGCACCACAAAAAAGATGAGCACAGAAGGTTGACTCCGTAAGAAGATAGACACGCATCTACGTATAGTGAGTGCAAAGCTCATTCGCGACTGGTTCTATATGTATTCATCCGTTTCAGGAGGCCAATGTTTGTATTTTAAAAACAATGGCATTCTAATCTTAGTCTCATCATCATAAGCTTAACCTTTTCCCAACTATGCTGACGTCGGGTTTCCAGTCCAGCAGCTGAATACTAGTGCTTTTTACATGGAGCGATTGTTTCTGTAGCTATCTAACCGTCACAACCCAGTTACTGGGCATCACGATACCTCTTGGTTGTCAGACTTTCTAGCTTCTGTCTTAGTCTCAATTAGTCAAAAAACCTCTAATGTAAACGAAGATACAGTTATGACAAGTTTTGGACATTGATTATTGCTGAGAGTAACTAAAATGTACATCCATTGTCATCTCATTGACAATCAATGTCAAAAACTTGTCAAAAAGGGAGGTCAAATAAGAGGCAATTTTGATTGAGACTGAGTTTTGACTGCGAACGTTCCTAAAAGTTACAAAATTGTCGGGCTCCTAAATCTCCATATCCGTATCCTAAAGTCAATGTGTGCGTGGGCCTGTTTTTTTTTTTTGACGTTATCATGAAGCCGGCCTTCTGTAGCTACCTTGTTTGTGATGATATCGTTTCAATAAAATCGCCTGCGGGCTGCGGTTGCCTCGAGGCCACACCACGCGCTGTCTGCGTTACTGAACATCATTAATTAAGGACCTAATTTAAACTTATGACTTCTGGTAATACTCCCACAAGGAAACTGTAGCGTGAGTCTAATATTGAACTTAAACGTTGGTTGTCTTTGAGCGATCATTGAAAACTTTGTCGAGTAAACGGAATATAATAACTTTGATTAAAGACTAAAATCGATTAACAGGCGTAAAATATACAAATATATTTTGCTGGTTTTCAATTTGATTTAGAGTTAAACGATATAATTACTGGTATTAATTTCATGTACTTACCTCATACTATTAAGTTTCTCTACAGTAGCCAACTATTAACGTTTCGTATTTATTCGACAGTTACACGTAGGATCCCGTTTTCACTTCATCCTTTTATATTATATTTCCAGATTCAAAAGTACTGAATTCAAGTATGTATTACCTATACTATGACTACGCAATTTTACTAGGAAACCAAACTGTTCACACCAGCCAGTGAAAATATAGGGTGTGGCGCCTAATTAGAACAAATTGACGTAGACCTGGCAGCACAATGCCCTTACCAGTGTTAATGACAGCGATTATTAGGTTGAAAGTACTTCATAAATATGTAAAAGTATCTATTACCTACAGTTCGAGGACAAAAGACGTTTTGCATGTCATCGTCCCACATTGTTGTTCACACCATAAGCAACAAATGTCGCTAAATAGCTCAAGGCTATACAATAATGGTTAACATGGTAAAGTTAATTGGTAGATATAAATAATATAACTGTCAATATTACTAGGAAGGGCCATTCAGGGCCGATGCCTACCGGGGCTGCGGGTGGTTCAAAAGAGATACCGCGCCTCCGCCCCGGAACGCAAAGGGCACAAGAAGGAAGGATAGGTTGTAATCAGTAAAAATCTGACACTCCCTCCCGCCCCGCCCAAAGCAGGAGAAGAGATTTGATGATTTCCCATTCGTAAAAAAAATGACAATATTACAAAATCTTTAGAGAATGACTATACGTAGGCCGGGTGCAGGAACCCTGTAGACGCTGCGTAGAAGACACGTGAAGACTTACCTATTTATCCTATTAATATTGCCGACAGCACTCTAAGAAGAATTAAATCAATGCGTAGTTGCTGCGTAGTCGCTGCGTAGATAAAGGTCATAGTTTACGACAAAATGCATTAAAAGATGGAAACACTATTGTTAATTTTCTACATACGATACCAAAAACCGAAAGATGTATTTTTTGTATCTAAATCACCATTCAATAAAGTAGCTCTTTCATTCACGACTTCGCAAACTGTTTACAGCTTCGCAAAACAAACTTCATGTAATTATTCCCTTGCTCAAAGGGAAACAGGAAACAAGTTGTATCGTGAAGCTCATAGTCTAGTTAGCGTCAACGTTATCATGAAAGTAATAATTAGTTTTACATGTCTTGCCTCTCATGCGGACGTTCCCCCGAGTCGCTTAATTACTTGGCACTAAACACAGCCAACGTATGATCATATAACGGGTGTAAAAAACGCTAAATGTAGAAGAAAGTTATATTCTTATACCATCATAGCGATCATTTTTCGTTTTATTTTTTTTTAAGGATTTCCTCAAATGACTTCTTCAGCTCTGGAAGAGAGTGTCAGACTCTTACTGACTAAAACCCACCCGTGTTTCTCCTAATGCCCTTTGTCTTTTAGGGCTGCTTTAGACCATAAATGGGAACCTTCTGGTTACGGAGATATTGAAGGACGAAGTTCCAACATTTTTACACGTTTTTTTAAAGAAAACCAGATTTTAAAGTTATGACTAAACTTTTGATGCTGCCACGATCCCTATCCGAAAGCACACTGTTTTGATGCGTGATATTGCGCACCACCATAAAGAATAACTAAGCTTAAAATAAAATATTACCACGACCCCTATACCGACCCCTATACTGTTGCATTGTCCCGAAAGTACAATGTTTTGCGTGCGCACATCATACGAGTTATTTTTCACACCAAAAAAAAGTCGTTTCCCAACAAAATTTTTCGCTCAAACCTACTTAGTCTAATGCGTAGTTAACGGCTACGTGATGTATTTTTGTTACACTGGATTTTCATATCCCTCACTTATAAAGGATGTAAAAAGACGCCAGTGCAATGTGTCTGTCTTGTACAACCCGTATGTACGATCAATGTAATACTGGATGAAGCTGAATATCAGTGTTTTACGTGCTTATCTAACCTTTACAACCCAGTTATAGTATGACAGCACCTCTTGGTGAGACTGGTTAACAGACTTTCGGGATTTTGACAACCCGTAACAAAGATTTACTAATATTGATCAACGGCTCTACGTGCCTTTAGAGACACCACCATCACACCGCATCACCAACATGTAAATTCCGGGCTGCTGAGAAAGTTTACGAAAGAACCCAGTTCATCAGTCGTGCTTGCAGGGTAAAATCCTTACTAATATTATGAATGCGAAAGTAACTCTGTCTGTCTGTCTGTCTCTTCTTCACGCCTAAACCACTGAACCGATTTCAATGAAATTTGGTACAGATATAGTCTGGGACCCGAGAAAGGACATAGGATAGTTTTCATCCCGGAACTCCCCCGGGAACGGGAACTGTTAATCCACGCGGACGAAGTCGCGGGCAAAAGCTAGTATGAGTATAAAATTCATTATTTATAAATTCCTACATAGCTACTGTTCTCGCCCGTAATTGAATTATTTCTAATTGAATTTCTGCATTTTCTCGTGCGTCGTATGTAACTTAGTGAAAGAGTGAATGTAAAGTGTTCTTTCTCTTATTTATTTTTATTAGATTAGCTTCGTGTTTTCTAGATTTCTGGCTAATTAGTGTGAGATAATTTTGTCGGCTTTTATTTGGCAAAAATTCTATTGTGTATACATACGTAAGTTACAGTAACACTTCCTGTTTAAAGTTCTGCGACAGGCCACACTTACACAAAAGTCATTAAATATTATGACAAAACAAACCAGTTTACTTCTGACTGTTCAGGATGGTAATTGTAGCCATGGTAAGTTACCGTATTTTTAGACAATTGCGTTGCGCTTGGCTGCCATCGTCGTCGTCAGCCCAAACCGTGACCGACACAGCTTGCTTCCATTACCGCCCCTAACTACCTGTAGGTACTATTTCGTGAATTGTAACGGAGCTTCCTGAATAATCTGTGGATTTCAAACCATCACGCCTGTATTTCCTGAAGGGTTAGGCAGAGGTGTACCAATGTACACCCATGCCCATGTAGTGGTTTATGTATGTGTGTCTGTGGATTTCAAAGTCATTCCTTTTCTTGAGCATAAAGTGTCTACTACGCCAAATAATATACATTCAGCTTCATTTACATATAAATTATAACGATAATAAACTTACTACAATTATTCCCTTGATACAGATAGTGCGACTATTCTACGTTATACGAGTGTTGTCAGCAAAAAAAATTACGTCAGTTTCGGGCGGAAATCGATTATGACGTCACATGTTGAATTTTCTTTTGTTTTGTTTTTGTTTTTATGTGAAAACGTTTAGCATTGAACATTCCAAAATACGTTTTAATTCGTAAACGTTTGCTCAGCTGCTACGACGTGTAGAGGGAGAATATATAGAAATAAATCAGCTGAGCCGGGGGTGGTTATTGAACGGACTCACGCATGCGCGCTGTACGCCCGTACTCACTAGCAGATGGCATTCAGACCGGCGATCCTGTGCAAAACAAACAAACGCGTCGAGACATTGACACTGACCTATAAGATCCCTAATCATTATCGCACCCTCCGATTAATTCTCCGTCCTTATGTGTGAAATAGTGTATAGTGTTGTGTGAAACAGTGTGAAGTTGTGTTATTTTACGTGCTTAAGCTGACCTGATCGTTACGGACACTATCTGTATAATGACGCGAAACAAACATAATTACGAGCAAAAGAAAGTGCTTGTGGTGGCAGTGCGCGGTCAGCCAGCGTGACGCTCGGTGTGACGGCTCAGACATTAGAATCGCTCGTTCAGCCTTCTCCCTTTCCGACACACCTCGCTGCGTCATTTGACATGCCCCTGTTGCCAAACTAAAAGTCAGTGGCCTCACGTGCATTATCATCCCGCGCTATGTTGCTGTTATGGCCAACATTATGATAAACAATTATAGTGATACCGTGTCGTTATCACGGTGCGTACACTTGTAGGTTTTACGGTACGCGTACAAATAGAGTGTAACAAAAAGAAAACTGCGTGATGATTATGATCCGTTCGGCATGAATGGATAGGGTCGACGCCACGAGATCTGATTTTTCCGGGCGAGCTGGTGTGGCGTCAGCGGCGGTGGCGGCGCCGATAGCGCGGGCCGCGGCCGTACTTCAGTTGTCCGCGTGCGTGCGCGCTGTGAAAGTCTCCCGCGCGACATGCGGTCAGTGTCGGCCACGTCCGCGAGTGCCGGCCCGGCCGGGCACTCCCAGCTCCTGGGGGCCAGGCGCCAGAAGACGGACCTGCACGTCGCCGTGGCCGAGCCCGCCGCCGCGCGCTCCGCCAGCCCCGCTCCCAGCCTGCGCAGCCAGAGGGCTAAACAATACAGGTGGCCAATAAATATACAACAAAATGTGCTCGTTGCGTGTGTTCAGGTTGCGGTTTCTGTAATTTAAGATAGAAAGTGACATCAAATACGAATGAAACGCATTTGTTCTTTAAGAATTTGCTATCAAAAACAATAAATTCGTATAAAAATCAAATCGATATCGTATCGGCTAGGTGAAACATGAGTGTTATCTTACGATATCAAGTGGTTTATGTATCACCGAGTGCCGTGTTTTCAAAATTCTGTGTTAATGAAACTATTATGTGGAACATATACACACGCTCTACTTTCATGAAACAAATGATTTTAGTTAGCAACGACATTAATTCACTTCATTTTGCAGTCAGGTTTCTTAATTAGGTCGCAGTCGAATGTTATTTTTACCCGACTACGGCGAAGCAAAAAGGAGGGTTATGAGGTTGACCGGTATGTATGTATGTATGTATGTATGTATGTATGTATGTATGTATGTATGTATGTATGTATGTATGTATGTATGTATGTATGGATGTTCATCTGTTCCCTCATAACTTCTAAACCGTCTAACGTAAATTGACAAATGAGGTGTCATTAGAAGCGTCTTGATCGTCCGCTGGTTATAGGCTACATTATGTTGCAATAAATTGTATGTGGCGCCCTCTAGGGCTCAAGAAGATGTGAAAAAAATTTTTTTTTCTTCCAAATATGGTCGTGTTGCATATCAAACTAAAGGGCTTAATTAGCACATTTCAAATATATATATATTATATAAGTAAATTGTACATAGCACCCTTTAGAACGCATCATAAACCTAGCTAACTAACCAATATTTCGTTTGGGAGACTTAATAGATTATTATTTCATATATTGTGTATATATGTTGCAGTTCCAATAATATTACGCATATAAATGTCTAAATTTAAACCCCAAAATATTTTAAATAAAAAAGAAGTTTAAAAAACTAAAACCCGACTACAAAAAATTCACGTTCTAAAAAGTATGAAACAAGAAAACATTCTCATCTGAAAGCCGTGGTCGTATGCCACCTAATTCAGGTAAAACTGTATGTATGTAGTTATAGAACATGAATCTTTAGCACTAAAGTTTAGGGTAAAGTGGCATACGACCACGGCTTTCAGATGAGAATGTTTTCTTGTTTCATACTTTTTAGAACGTGAATTTTTTGTAGTCGGGTTTTAGTTTTTTTATTCACAAGTTCAGCCTCGTCCATCTATGAGCAATATTAGTAGTTTCGTGTGCATTGAAAGGCCAAATAACCACTGCGGCCGAAGCAACATGGCAAGGCCAATGGAGAGGCAGCGGTTTAGACAAGCTGAAGCCGCTCTAATTAATGAATCATGAACAATACGAAGTGGATTATCCTTATTCGTTTGAACATGTCACAGCATTTGAAGTATATTCAATGATGACGAGCATTAAATATACTGAATATCTATTGCTTGTCATGTTTTTCTTTACGTGACTGCGAAGACCATCTGTTCGATTTCTATTGCATTTGTTTCATTTTTGTTTAGCACTACCTTTCCTATACGCTCTATTGGCTGATTATTTCATAACCGGATGTTATTGGTTTCTTTCCCAATAGCACCAACGTCACTTTATTGTGGTATTCACGAAACGTATTACACAATCTGACTTTCCTTTGTTTATTTGTTTTTGTCCATTGTTTTAGTTTTTTTTTTAATTTTCAATAAAACAACTGTATTTCAGACATGCTAGGTGCAACCCATCCGTTAATTACTACTTTTTTTTATAACAGCACATTACTCTGTTTGCCATATTAATACCTGACTGCCCTGATGGTTTTATAGCCACAAGCGCAATTGCTGCCTTCTGGGTTCGGTTCCAAGGTCGGGCAATGTGTCATTGGGTTTTTTTCAAAAGCCATTTCTCAGTAGCAGCCCGGACTTTAGAAATTGGCTGTGTGACACTCTCATTACCCAGAAAGCACGTAAAGCTGCTTTTAGGACTAGCGTATAATTTACGCCTGATCTCTCCTCGGGCGTGTCGGATTGTTATCCCATTGGATTGTGAGAATGAGGGAAGAGGGAGTGTATTTGTGTTTGCGCACACACTAGTGCACTACGTATATTATCAATCGGTTATTATTCATACTTATAATATTGTAAATACTCATATGACTAATCACTGATCTACTTGATTGTTTTCCAATGATAATAAGATGCGACAGTATTTCTTAACAAAGGAAAAAAAGAATGACTGAATCCAATTCAAATGAATCAAGACATCGGCATTGAGAGACTAGAGAACAAACCTTGATTCAACACAAACTAAAAGATGGCAATAGATATGTGAAACTACGCTCACAGCAACTTGTAGAGTGGATTGCTTTCCACGAGCCAAGACACGCACCATTTTCAGTACTCCATTCACAGCTATCTAGTCCGGATGCAGACTTAGGTCTACATTCATTAACTAGATTGTGTTGAACGAGTATATTATCATAGTTATAGCTACAGGTGGAATAACAACTGTATCATCGTTTGTCGCCCTAGTTTACCTAATTAATTTGAGTAGGCGGGTCGGCTCACACCCATCGTCATGACCCTCAAATGGAATCAGCAAGCCATTACTCTGGCCATTAACTTTAGGGGATTTTCATGTACTTGCCGGAAATATGGAATGGGTGGACTATTTTCGGAATTGGCAACGTTTTGGTGAATGGCGGTCGTTTCAATATTGATAGCGACTGGAATTTATGATAACATCTCTCGTCAACTGTAAGATAAGGTATTAATGACAAGGTTGTCACTTGTATAGATCTCAAAATATTTGGTTGTTTCTTGTCAATGCAAATGGCGGGTAAAAGATTATTGGATCTTTGAACATTTCGGGTACCTTCAACTACACTGTCCCGAATCAGCAGAATAAATGTAAACCCTTTGGTTGTCTTTCATAAAATTGAATGATGAGTAAATCTTATAACTTACGGGTAATGTACGTTTGCAGGGCCAGTTTGCCAGTACGCACAGCGCGGCTTTTGCAGCGCTCGCGGACGCAGACGCCGTCGGACGCTGGCATCAGTGATGGCAGCGCGTCGCCTGCGCCCGCGCCCGCCTCGCTGCTGCAAGACGTGGTCGATATCAAGACACTGCTGCTGCAGCTCAAGCGGGTCTTACAGGAGGTCAGTCGTGTTATGTTGAGCATGTATGTGCAATAGTAAGTTACACAAGCGTTCATATGACACTTTTAGATAGAGTCAGGTTTGA
Source organism: Caradrina clavipalpis (assembly GCA_932526535.1). Classification (NCBI taxonomy): domain Eukaryota; kingdom Metazoa; phylum Arthropoda; class Insecta; order Lepidoptera; family Noctuidae; genus Caradrina; species Caradrina clavipalpis. The sequence goes on from OW052096.1 coordinate 5,130,402, forward strand.
AAGACAGTCATGGATCCGAACATTTTATTAAACTCGAAGTGTCATATTTACAACCGGATAATATTGTACTCCATAATAGATAAGACCAATGCCTAAATTGCCAGTCATTTCTATTCAAGGAGATCCTCTAGTAGGTAGTCAGCATCCAATCAATATACCATCACGCCTGTATTCCCCGAAGGGTTAGGCAGAGGTGTACCAATGTACACCCACAGTTCGCCGGTATTTTTAGGTCCCATGTAATAGGGGGCGAGCCTATTGCCATTAACCGGGCACAAATCCAAACTCCGAGCTGCTACTGAGAATTTCATAGAAAAATCCAATAACACTTTTTGCTCGACCCGGGAATCGAACCCAGGACCTCTAGCGTAGCAGTCGCGCTCAGGACCACTAGGCCAACGAGGCAGTTCAGCATCCAATCACTTTACCGTAAAACGAATTCCCATAACCTACCTCATAAACATTGCTTTGATACATTTTTATAATGAGCAAGCAATTTGCCCAGTCAATATAAAGAACAGTTACGTACGTTCTACTTTTAATGCTACACCTAGACGTTTGACAGAAGCCAAATAAATATGAAAAATGACGCAGCCATTATTATGTTCCACTTTACCTCAAGACTCACTTTCTCAATTATTTCGCGTCTTATATAAGTTTCTGTAGTGTTATTACAATAGTAATTTAATGTTCTCATTTCTTTGTCTGGGCGTGTGTAAGTATCTCGTGTTTCAAATGAAACTGTGTGTATCTAAATAATCTGTTTCAGCGCACACGCATATTAACTATTTGTGCTACTGTTGTAGCTCATTGCTGCACCATTTACATTCATTGATCCCATTCAGAGATAGTGAATCACATAGCTTAAACCAATTAATATGGATTTTACTTTCATGGATGGTCTTTCTTAATTAGATTTTACACTAACTTAATTATATTCGCTGAAAGTTGTTTTCAGGTTAAAATGGACTAGAATGATTTTATAATCTTTTCTCAGTAGGTAAAGGCATGTAGCGTAAAATAATTAATTTAGAATCTGCAGATGTTAGACAGTATATCAATGGCTGCAAACAGTTTAGCGGTAATTTCGTTCGACAATAAATCATGCACAACTTCAGTAACCCAATATTATTATAACTACTTCCTACTATCGATGTGCAAGTAGTTCACAATTACATGTTTCTTGTTTTGTTGTGCATAACGATATAGCATGTACGTACGATTTGAATATTAAGTGTAGTTACAAGAGTATAGCGGCATAATCAATTTTCCATTTTCTTTTATTCGTAGGTAGCATGTTGTAGAAACTAGGGTCCCCTTTATTTCACATTTCCCAGGCAGTTACCTACAGTGAACACCAGTGCTCAGATTTATATCTGAACTAGTTACACCAGATAGAAATCTTACAATGACTGAGTGCTTAAAACGCTTTGAACTAAAAACTGTATGTTTTTTCCTGTAAAACCATATTTAATATAGAATGGAAATAATAGTTATACTTTATAGTTATTGATTGTTCTTTTTGTGTCTGTAGTTTTTAGTATTTTGATTCACGAAGTAAATATACAGAGAAGATGACAAAGTCAATTGTGTACCGTGACACCCAATGTGCACTGATGTCATGCACGGTAATTAGGTGTACTACTACTCTACTCTTGGGCACTGGACATTTATATGAACTCTTTATATTCCCCCACTAGGGTAAATGGCGAGGTTTGACCAAAAATCGGGTGCAAATGGGCCGGAAATAATCTTTAAACGTGTCATGCGAAAGAAAACCCTAGAAAAACATCTCCTCTGTACATTTACTTCACGGTTTTGATGTTTTATAATTTTTTAATAATATTTTTCTTCGTTGCCCACTGAAGCGTGTGAAATTTCACTTGCAAAGGATTAAAGTTGAAATGTTAACCGAGTATAAACACCGTCGCACTTCAGTGGGCAGTAGTTGTTTCACTAAATAGAATTAATTTGCTTGTACTTGGCACATTTAATTTGTTTTGGCGTGTTGTAATGTATATGTTTATTTGGTTGCATCGCCTTGTTTGCCGCATGCAGCCCGGGGAGGAGCGTCATTCGATGAGTGTAAGTAACCTGCCTACGCAATATTGCACTGAACTGCACTTCGCTATACAACGCTTAAACGTACAGTCAGGGAAATTACTGTCTAATATTGCCACAGTAAATTGGTCATGACATCTAATATTGCCACGACAAAAATCGGCTTTCAAATAATTAGCGTTCTGAAGGCAATTCTACTAATTAAAAAAGGCTAATGTAAGGACCAATCATTGGCAAAAAAATAAAAGGTAAATCAATGTTTTTTGACAGATTGAGCCTGAGAATAGATTGCGGTCGTTCTTAAACGTAAGTAGAATTGCCTCGACTCATTTGAATATTGAGAAATTGGTACAAAATGAATTTCCCTGACTGTATCTTCTTTCAAATAAGGATCCGCCTATTTGTGCCTTCCCCTTCCTTGACTGCTTGTAAAAGTAACAGTAACGCTTTAGTACATTATCCTTCGACTTTATTGCAACGTGAACAATAACATAAGCTATGAATAATTAAAACGCGATTATTTCCTGATTTTACCAAGGTCAAAATACAAATAGGAGAACGTATTATTTATTCAAATTTACTGTCACTGAATTTTGTTCTACGCAACCAACAGATTTTATCCATAAAAGTTAAATTTCACACATTTGTAACGTAATTAGGTGGTGAGACTCAGACTAGGTATTATACTGTTGTTCAGTTAAATGACGCAAATGCATTACACATTCAATTATCTTGTTATTTCTACATCTGAAAGTTTTGTAATAAACAAATTGTCTCTCGTAATTACACAACATTACATAAAATTGTGTTTAATTGACGGACATCATGTTTTCAAGTTTCTCTTTAAACTTGTAAAATAAAAAACAATAATTTTTGAGATATTTCATACAATTAAAAACTTTGCAACTTTTTGCACCGTTTTAGATAATTCTAGACTGAAGTCGTAACATTCTTTCACGTATTTTTGACACGCTTTCATCACGTTCTTTGTTTTTACATTTTCGCAATATTAATTTTGGTATTTAACATAATTTGCCTGAAAAAATACATTAGGTTTCCATTTGTATAAATTTATTCACAAATAGAAATGAATCGACTAGTCACTAGACTTTTGAGTAAACGACCAAACATTTGAGTAGGTAGGTATAATGCATTAGATATGAATGAGGTCGAAGATAGATGACCTCGTACAAATAGAATTTAGTTCGCTTATAGGTAATCCTAATCCCTAGTTTACGTAGGTAGACAAGGTTTGACAACTGGTCATGACGCAATATACCTAAGTACATTACATTGGTAGCCTAACTAAATAAGTTAGGTGAATTAGGGCTGATTTTTAAGTATGGGATAACTTTTATCTGAAAAATAAATATGACAGTTTGTAAGAACTGACTTTTTAATTGTCAGATAACTTTTATCTGAAGAATAAATAAATGACATGTCAAACTGTCATTATTTTATACAAAAGCTGTCAAACCGCCATATTAATTCCTCCGTTATGGAGTACCTATCTAATTATTGAAAAATCAACCCAAAGAAAAAATATAGATAGACGAACAACTATATAAAATAAGTACCAAAACTGATCGATTACAGTGTATACAAAGGAATGTAGATATAGCAACGAAGGAAATAAAATAAATAAGGTTAAGGTCGTAGATTCGGACAAAATGCCTTGACACTGTAACGAAATCTACCGGTAATACAATACCCTACCAACAGTGGGTCGACGAAAGCTTACGTTCAATGACACAGAGGCGACAAGTAAAAAGATTAATACTTTTGACAGACGGAATTATAAAGCAGGGTACGAGACAAGATGGGTTTGCTTATGTTTTCCTTTTTCGCATTTATATCTTCAATTTATAATGATTGTAATTGGTCATAACTGCTGTAAATAAACCAATATAAATAAATAATAAAACCAAAACAAAAAAAAAACATTCGATTTCTAAACATAATAATTACAAAAAAGGAAATTAGCTCCTAGATCTTAGTATTTACAAGTCTATGTACTAAAAAGTTGTTTGAAGGTATACAATTTGCATATTATACTATTTGGAGAGCCCTTCTAACCGGGCTTTAGTTGTCAAGGCGTAAGAATGCATAAATAATGGACTCCTTAAAAGCGGATAGTGAACACCTGAGTCAACTTTTCCAACTTTGACCTATAATGTTTTGTTCCCAGATGTCGAGGAATGTTATTTTTTTGAATGAGCACTCTTAGTAATTGCTAGCCTGTTGCCTGCGAAGTTTTGCCTTTAAAACCACTTAGTATGCTATCAGAACCTAGGTACAAAGGAAGAGCTTAATATTATATTTTTCTTTAACATCTTTGGTTACATATCTTCTCGTTTTGTAAAGACGAATAGTATGGTCTGTGTCCTGATCCTGATTAGCATTTGGTGGAAGGTTCTTTTTCGCTTGTTTTGCAATAGTTTCTGTGTCCAGTTCGTTCAGATCATGATGTTTGTGTGTATGTGCAGAGCGAAACTCTCGACCCGTTGCTGGCGGCGTGCGCGGAGAGCCCCGCGCGCGGCAACGGGCGCCGCCCCCCCGCCTCGCCGCTGCACCCCGACGCCTGCGCGGAGATGCGCCGACAGATACTGTACCTGCAGGTGAGCATACGACATCAAAACCACACACTACATTCATCATCTGCTTAGCCTTTTCCCAACTTTGTTGAGGTCGGCTTCCAGTCTAACCGGATGCTGCTGAATACCAGTGTTTACGTGGCCTGACCTCCACAACCCAGTTACTGAGCAACACGATACCTCTTGGTTAGACTGGTTGTCAGACTTCTTACTACAATATAATATAGAAAACAGTCGGACAACCACATGTATGTGTTTCCTGAAGGCAAGGTACAGGCAACATTTGAAACATTAACGGGTGCAAAAAGACATGAAACCGAAGTTATATTTATATATTCTCCCTATTCTCCATCCATCTCTAACCTTCTGGTTACGTAGATATTGAAAGTCAAAGTCATCATCTTCTTGCAACGTTTTTTTTTTAAACCCGTTTTAAATTTTAGAACTTAACTTTAAATACTTCCAAATCATTTTCCATGGAGTGTACAATGTTTAGTGTGCGTTACATTGCGCATTACCATAAACATGTTTATGGTAATGAGTGTCTTTTCACCCCAAAAAAAGTAATGTCCCATTAATAATTTCATCTCAAAATTACTTAGTTTGATAGCCAGTGTGCTTATTTAACGGCTGTGTGATATGGTCTTTGTACACCACATATGTATGTATACTTGGTTTTAACTCCCAGTTATGATTTCCAGAGTCAACTAGAAGAACGCGACCGGTTAGTGCGCGTGCTGCAGCAGCAAATGTTGCGCATGGCAGAAAGCCACGAGCCGCGACAAGATGACACCTGCAATGTCGCCACGCAGACCGACCGGGTACGTGTCAATACTAGTAGGATCATTGAAAAGTGGCCAAATTAGTTAGATGTACAGAATATAAGTAAGGGGAGAAAATACTCGTTTTATCGATGATGTAGTGGAATTAAGGGACTATTATGTGAAGTAAAAACTTACGGCCACAGGAATGGTCGTAAGATTTGCCGTCGGTCGAGATGATTGTGAGGAAAAGAAGAAAGTGTTTGCCCATTATTCATTGATAGCGGTATGCTTACATACGAGTATAAGATAGAGGCAGCTTCGCTTTGGGGTTTTCAAATAAAAATACTGGGCAAAATTGGATTTAGCAAAAATTCTTTCGAGATTTGCTGGAATTCTAGACATCCACTTACAATGAAGTCATCCACTTACAAATAGACACATAATAAATTATAAAAGAACAAATTATGTTGTCGAAATAATTTGAGAAGAGCCGACCAAATTCGCGGTTCTTCCTCACATTTTCATCAGCGCTATTTGAAAGGATAGGTGCTTAATTTATGACCATCAAGATAAAAAGCAGTATTATTATACAAGAGCGGAAATTTTAATAAAAATACGTTTGTTTCTATTTCAGTTGCGGCCGCCGATGAGCTCGGCGTTAACGAGTTCTGACAATTCCGGATTAGTGAGGTAACCACATCCTAAACATAACAATACACGACACTGATATTACACACCGCACTGTGTGCAACACCTATTGCTTCAACGTTATCTCATACAGCTACCTCACTTCCTATTTACTTATTTATACTAACTTTCCTTTCTATATTACATTTTATTTATTTCACCATCTATCCAATATTTTTATTTATTGTTTTAGGTTTATCTTCGCTACAATAAAGTCCATTTTTCATACACTGCACTCATCTATCATCTTAATGTACATACCCCCCAGCATCCCCTCATACATGTCACAATATAAAGATCATTGCTCATCACTCGTACATCATACCGTCTCCAAAAGTCAAGCATTAGTTTCAAATCTTACCAATTCCAAATGGATCATCATATTCAAAGACTACATGAATAAGAAAATGACATTTGCACCAACATCCATGTGTAGAATCACTTTAACATTGTCTCCCTACTTCACTGGTATCTTTATTTGATTTAACGTATCCATGTAATTTTATTTATCATGTAACGAAGTGTTGACGTATCATCTATAATTTGACATCATCATCATCATCATCATCGGGTCCTTCAAAATTTTCATTTTGTTCTAATTTCCTCACATGCTGCTTTAAATTCCGAATTGGATTTTCATTGAAAATTCTCGTCATGTTGGATATTGGACGCGGCAGTTTCCACTTGGGTGGTGGGAGGGTTCGTCCGTCGGATCAGGTAGCGTGGCTCGACTGCTTGCTCGCTGTTTGCCTCTTGTGTTCCGTCCATGTGTTGTGCTTACTGCATCTCTTGTACCAGACCAACGACGATGGCGTGTTTCTGGTCTCTGATAGGGACATTGATGAATACTGCTACAGATACATCAAGTGACCTCGTCACTGCGCTAGTTTGCATGAGGAATAAAAATTGATGCGGTAAAAGGCAAAAACTGTCTAAAATGTAAATAGTATGTAATGTGCCTAATCGTGACAATTAAAGGCTTAGATACACAATAATGCAAGGTTTTTGGTCGGTTGGTTGTGATAGTAAAAACTGATGGTGCTAGAACTGAAAAGTAATGAAGAGTCTAAGCATGGATTAATCAATGAGTGTGGTTTGAACAGCACGGCACTATTGGCACGTATTCATTAGGCGATCAATTGGCTTATTTCAGACAGTTAGTGAAGTTTGTATTGTGTTGTTTGACTGTAGGTAGTCGTGTGGTGTACTACACTTAATATTGTTGTAGCATTTAATTTACTTTGATTATGAAACATGTCTCTGTGTTGCACGCTGCCTCGACAGAATTTAAAGGTGAGGTTTAACATAAACACACATACCTATACAAAATGTGAATTATCTTGATGACAAGAGCTGTTCTTCTTTAAATTCATATACACACATAGTATTATTAACCTCTAAAGAAACCTTACCATCCAATACAAGTACCGATTTAATATACAATTTTGTGTTCGCAGTTGGAATGAACAAGCTAGCGTGAGGAAGCTGCCGTCTTACAGTGAAGCACAAAAGACTAAGAGACCTGTTACCAACGGGACTGTGAACAAATGCCAGTGTGGTGTTAGGAAAGTGAACGGACATACTAACGGAGACGAGAACCTTATAGACAAGCGAACGGACACCGTGCACCTGAAAACAAACAGCCGCGTCGGGACTAAGTACTTACAAGCTCTTGCTAACTCGGACACCACTCGTCGATACATCAAGAGAGATTCCTCAGTTGGGGACAAGTCAGATCGTAGGGCAGCGCTCTACTCCAACAGATCTCGCTCCATAGAAAACTTTCAGAACCAGTACGCGAGCACCGAGCGAACGCTCACTAAGAACATCGTCATTGAGGAGACTCCTCTCATCAAGCATCACACTTCCTACGGCGACTTGTATAACGGCAGGATCAGCTCCAAGGAGAGTGTGAACCGGCACAGTCCGAGCCTCAACGGACAGTCCACCGACACCGACTACAGTTCCGACGGAGGCTACAAGTCCCTCCCCTCCTCCATCAACTGCAACACCTCCCCTAAGAAGGTCAGCGGCATCCCGAGGAGGTCCATCGAACAAAAATTCCTTTCCACTAAACACGTCAAAGCGAGTGCTATATGATGTACTTACTAATAAATTCTGAAACAGTTCCCTCATTGTTGTGATATATTTTTTTGAATCGATTTGCTGGGCAGATTTTTGACAGTCAAATAGTTCCTGTATGAAAGTTTCGCTTGAATATTACTTATCCATTGTTTTAGTCCATCTGTTGAGTGTCTGAGATCTGCCCGCAGGTGCGGCGTGGTGTGACTGCGATTGTGACGTCATACGTGACGTCACTAGGGCGCTAGAGCAACGCTTGTTCGCATTTATTTCCACTCATCGTAAAGCTAATTAAGTAAGCTACGTTTAGTTGAACGATGCCAAATTATATCGATGTTATAGTTTGAACTATATCCTAAAATCATTTTGATAAGATTTTAGTTTGACGTGAAATTTAATATTTCGTAATTCGATGCTTAGTGCATTTTATTTTACTGTTAACAAAACGATCATTGACCTCCTGTATTATACAGTTAGTGGATTACCTTAAACGGGAACTAATTTTGTAGATTTAATTTACAAATTTGTATACAGGCGATAAAGTTATCTTAGATTTTCTATGGTAGACAAACTAGTAAATAAAGCTGTAATATGTGATAAGAGTGGCTGTAAGATCTTATATTTAATTTATACCTACATGATATCTTCCCTATTGTTAATCACGAAGTATTATTACTTGTGTATCGAACATTACATAATCAAAAATATTAACTTATATGGATGTTCTTGACTATTTATTTGCGATGTAAAGTTATTTAGACAGAGTAGGTATCAAATAGGTACAAACATCATTCGCTTGTAAGGCATTTTAAATATCCAGATGTCATTTTGAAGCATTTGTCGAATCAGTGTTATTGTAATTTAATGTTAAAGTTAGAAAACTCATATTATCTTCTACAGAGCCTAACGTTAAGTATCCTATTGATACCTAGAACGATATCCTACCTATGTACTTTGACAGAAATGTATTTCAATTAATTGTGTACTTATGGCTACTTATATCTATCCCATATATTGCGCTTTCCTACGTTAGTTGTGTAAATTTAAGCCCACTAGCTTTAGTAAAGATTATTTAAATTAAAAAATTGAAGTTGTTTCAATAAATAATTTTAATTTTCTTTTGTTTTCTTTATTTTTACCATAGCAGCACCAACGGTAAAATGAGATCTTCAATCCATGCCTAATGAGTGACTGTCTATCTGACCCCCACAACCCTGTTACTGGGTTACACAAGACCCCGAAGACTGGTGACCTTTGGACTATTGGACTTCTGAATACTCGTAACAAAATATCAAAGATCATTGAATGACAACTGGGGCCCGACTACAGAGGGGGCATAGTTTGAAATCAATGGTACCGAAATAGATTTTCATAATTGGTAGCTTAAGCCTGGATTTTAGAAAACAGTTGGTATTTTTCTTTTCCATGAATTCATGGGAGTATTTTCTAAGGGTCAATAAAAGTACCTACCAAAATACCAGCTGGTATTGCCACAGAATAATCCTACTCACTGCTATAGTTACGCATGGCAACACCAATCTATTTCAGATGTCAATAATGTTTTTTATCAATATAAAAATAAAGTTACTTATTGATCTACTATCCCCTGACGATATATTATATAATATGTCGTGACATAATCACCTAGTTTGTATAATTATAGATTTTACAATGACTTGTAGAGAACATTGTTAGTGTTTTCATTTGGACCTTGGACGAGTACTCGATAAGCACGGGAATCACGTCTTGTCGTGTCGGCGGGCATGTGTGTGATGCAGGGTTCGCGGACTTGGCGGCAATCACTCGCCACCCGCACCGCGCTTGCGCCGGACCGACCGCGCGTTCCCGCCATTTTGAAGTTTTGATGTTCAGTTACTGACAAAACAAATCGGACGTTTGTGTTGCTCTTGATGACTTGACGCTGATAATAATAAAAGGTTGGTCCTTATTTATTTATTCTACTAATTTCTTCTCATCATTAACTGTTGATAAGCCAGAGTGATTAGAACTCTCAAAACAATTTTTCTGAAAAATAATATTGCAGAATTCGAACATAAAAATATTATTGAAATCTGTCAAACTCGTAAACGTCTTTTTATCAACGACAAAAAGTTTACAAACACCAAGGAGGTTTTTCAGTGATTGAGTTGTCATTGATCAGAATCAATACTACTATTTAAAAACGTCAATTTAATTTATTAGACAAGTGTGTTCTCTAATATTTACTGAAAGCCGAATTGTAAATTATTTTTTAGCTGTATTTTCTTTCGCAATAGGTACATAATAGGCTGGTACCTACATCAATACTTACATAAATTAGAACTGTGTTACGTTACATACCTATTACAAAGGATGAGACAGTAGGTGATAAGTACGCTATCGCATGCAATAGGGTCAGCACAGATAGAGGAGAGTCAAGCAAGACGCGGCTGGGCATCGGACTTCTAAATAAATATTTACGTAAATGTGTGAGGTAATCGCGTGCGGTTATTCTGCAACCCTCGTGTAGAAACTTAAGCTTAGTTTACACATATCTGTACCTACATGTGTTAGTTTACATGTATGTAGTTTACACATATATGCGGCTACAAACACAGATCGCATGCTATTTGAAGACATTATCAGAGACTCCACAAGTAAACCGTGTTAAACAGTAAATTAATCTAATTAAGTTTCTATTTCTCTTAACATTTGAACTTATTGAACTTTTAAATTCATTAGCTCTTTTTATTATTATTTTTAAATACATACTGCATAAATACGAAGTAGGAGCTGACATTTTATGTGTTTTTTTAAATGATATCGTTTGAAACAATGAGAATAATTAGTATAAAAGTTACTTATGTAAATAATGAGTTCATTGGTTCTACTTCAAGGTTTATAAAAAAAAAAACTATATACGCACAGGCAAAGTCAGTGACTCTTTAATAGTTATCAGCCTAAATCTACGTTATAAATACAAACATATTTTTAAATAAAAGATAAAGATGAAAAGTTTGTTTGTTTGTTTGGATGCGTTAATCTCAGAAAAAGAAAATCTCTACTGATTCGATTTGAAAAAAAAAATCATATCGTTATTTAGCCCGCTTATCGAGGAAGATTATAGACTATATAGCATCACGCTACGACCTACAGAAGCGGAGCAGTCAACAAAGACGTACCTTTTTTTTTTTTTTTTTTTGTAGACGGGAAATCATCAAATAACTTCCCCCGCCCTGGGCGGGGCGGGAGGGAGTGTCAGACTTTTACTGACTAAAACCCGTCTATGTTCCTTCATGTGCCCTTTGCGTTCCGGGGGCGCGGTATCTCTTTCGAACAACCCGCAGAAAGACGTTCCTTAACACAGGTAAAACCGCGGAGTATTAGCTATTATAACAGGTACAATAACACGACAAAAAATATGATATTTAGTAAACAACTAATCCTAACATAGAATAACTGTTATCAGAGATTAAGATAACGTCCACGTAGACGGTATGTCTTATATGGGTATCATGGCCGTTGACCTTTCATATTTAATTACACAAAGATAAAAGAAACAATCATAAGTACTTATATTAATATTAAACTAATGTAGAACTAACCAGAACGAATCCGTTTTTTACCCGAAGCAAAGAGGAGGGTTATGAGTTGGACCTGTATGTTTGTATGTTCATATGTTCCCTCATAACTTCTAAACTACTCGACAAATGAAGTATTGTTGGAAGCGTTTTGATCGTCCACTGTTGAGGCGATGGGAACTATCGGAAGTAATCAAACGACTTCTTCCGCTCTGGGCGGAGCGAAAGCAGTGTCAGACTCTTACTGACTAAAACCCATCCGTGTTCCTCCATACGCCATTTGCGTTCCTAGGCCGCGGTGACTCTTTCGAACTAATTTCGCATTCCTGGAATATAGCAGCTTAACAGCTGACTTGCAAGTAATCAGAAGAAAAACACACATACACATACCATCACGCCTGTATTTCCCGGAGGGTTAAGCGGAGGTGTACCAATGTACACCTACAGTCCACCGGTATGTGTTTCGGTCCCATAAAATAGGCCACTAACCGGGTACAAATCCTTACTCCGAGCTGCTACTGAGAATTTCGTAGAAAAACCCAATAACACTTTAAAATTCCGGAAAAAAATTAAGCTTTCCGTAGGACAGCGGACGAAGCTAGTTATTAGTAAAATAGTTACCGGTACAAAAAGATCTTGACATTGTAAACAGTTTACGTAACACTTTCGATAATTTTCCTACCCAATTTCGAATAGGTATCTACCTAAATGCAAACAAATGCTCTATGTTGTCAATGAATATTTTGACTTTTGACTTCTATTGTTATAAAGTTGAAGATCTTGTAAACACGTAGGTATCTTTAATTTCGCTTCAAACTAGATTTTATTAATGAATATTTTATGTACAATCAACAAAACTATTTGGTACACAGGCAAAATTATTCATCTTTCTACTACACTGCCAATATTAATTTATATTGTACGCGCCTAGTTACTTCTTAAGCCTATGACACACTCAGGAGAGTTATTTAAAAGAATTGACTGCTCAGCACACTCACAACATTGCTTAAAAATAATCGCAAGTAACCTGCCTGTATACCAAATAGCTCTGTTGACTGTACATACTATATTATAACCTTTCACCATTCCATGGTGAGACGAAAGAGAAAGTAAATGCTGAGATGCAAGTATCGTTTGTCAGTTGCGATAGTGACCGCAGTGGACAGTGACCTTAACGTTTCAATTAATAAATCGTAGTATCGTTCAATGAAACACAATTGGTGATTAGTTTATTATTTATTTAATGCACACGTGTTTAGATTGTGTGTGTGTGCTCGATAAAGTTTCAAATAAATACTACCCTAAATTGTGAAAGATAAGGTCTGTTTTCAAACCTAACATGAGAGCATAAACTGTGATGTAACGTGGGCCTGTATTACTTGTTTGGCTTCTGCTGATACTCTACGAACGCAGCGTGAAGATGTGTGTGAAACTTGAAGCAAAATCAAGAGCAGGTTTCTATCGTCTACTTTAATTAATATTATTACCTACTAAAATACTACTCTAAACTAAACTATTACAAACTTTATTCAAATATTCAATTTTTTTTATTTAAAAATATAATGTCTCTCAAGATTCATGATTTCTGAGATGAAAAAGAACCTATATTTTTCGGCATATTTTAAAATGTAGCCTTAAGCAACATTTCCATGACGAACAGTATCTATTTATGAACCCACTTATTAAAAAATATCTTGTCCAACGAAGCGATAACATGAAGGTTTTATAAATCACACTAAGTATAGGTAAGTCAATATTTCGCGAGTGCGATACCGGTAATTTCATAACCATTCTTGAAACACAATACGATTACACACGAATAATAATTGGTCACCCAATTAAAATTATGTTTCGCAAACATTAATCGATGAATAATACCATTTGTTTATAAACAAATGTTAAACAAAGATCCGGGAAATAGTGTACCCTGGTAAGCCAATTATTTGTAATCTCTATAAATATTGCAAAAATAAGTATAAAATAATTGGTTATAAAAACAATAAAAACATTGAAAGTACCTACTTCGAAGATACGGAACCAATGTTTATAAATAAATGTAAAATTCCTTACGATTTTATGATTTTCACTACTAATAAAATGAATTAAAGGTCGCATGCCAATTTGCTTTACGATGCACTCGTGCAACTATATTTGTTTCAGCCAACAAAAATCCTAAAAATCCATGTCGGTATCACTCATTTATTCCAACAAACTTAATCGATTTAAAAAAAAATTACTAACCTAAATAATGATTGAGCTTTACAGGTTGCTTAATACTGGTCGGACATTTAATCGAGTTAATTGACTGAATATGACGGAAGGATTGTTGTTTTTTTAGTTTAAATAATACTTTTTTATATATATACCATCACGCCTGTATTCCCCGAAGGGTTAGGCAGAGGTGTACCAACGTACACCCACAGTTCGCCGGTATATTTATGTCCCATGTAATAGGGGGCGAGCCTATTGCCATTAACCGGGCACAAATCCAAACTCCGAGCTGCTACTGAGAATTTCATAGAAAAACCCAATAACATTTTTTGCTCGACCTGGGAATCGAACCCGGGACCCCTTGCACAGCAGTCACACTTGCGACCACGAGACCAACGGGGCAGTTGCGATACTTTTTTGTACCCTGATATTAAGTATAACTCACTTACCAGTATGTAAAAACATCAAAAGAAAGTGAACAATTTCAACCAAATTAAAATACGTTAGTATTCATTAACTTACGTAAGTTTTACAGGTTACCTACCTTTTCTTATTTACACAGCAAAACTCAATCGTAAAATAACAACATACATACACAGTTCGCCGGTATGTTTAAGTCCTATGTAAGTAATAGAGGGTGAGCCTATTGCTATTACCAAGCATAAATCTTATCTCCGAACTGCTACTGAGAATTTCATAGAAAACCCAATAAAACTTTTTGCTCCACCTGGAAATCGAACCCTACTGTGAGTGTACATTGGTACACCTCTGCCTAACCCTTCGGGGAATACAGGCGTGATGGAAATCGAACCCAAGACCTCTAGCGTAGCAGTCACGCTTAGGACCACTAGGCTAACGAGGCAATTCAATAGAGGCAGGAAGGCAGATGAGGCAGTAAAATAACAGTATTTTAGAGAATCTTAAACAATATTGTTTATCGTTCTAATTGTTTTCAATTGCATTGGTTGTTATCAGCAATAGTTTAGAAATAACGCAACGAACCGAAACGAGTAATAAATATTATTCTGTTACGCTTGCATACGCATGCACTCGATATTAATGATGCATATCCGAATCTCGATGACGTCTTGATTAAGTTCCCAATGTTATTTAAAGGAGAAGAAATCTTTCAAACTAATCGCTTAACCGCCAACTGCCTTGTTAGCCTACTGGTCCTACCAGGAAGGTCCTAACAGGAAGACCAGGAAGGAGATGGCGGGACGACTTGGTCGGCTGCCATGAGAATTGGCAAGACGTAACGCAAAATCTCGATAAATAGATGAAATAGAGGGAGGCCTTTGTCTAGTAGTAGGACAGTACGGGCTAGTTTTATTAATAATAACTACATTAAGTTACGTTATGTATGTAGTTATGAATATAAATGTGGATGGATGGAGAGGAAGAGGGAGGCCAAAGAAAAGATGGATGGGCAGTGTGAAGAATGATATGAAAGAGAAGGGAGTCAGTGATAGTATGACGGTTGACAGGTTGGCATGGAAGAAGAAAACATGTTGCGCCGACCCCAAGTAACATGGGATAAGGGCAGGAAGATGATGATGATGAACTATATTCAGTCACCATCGTTTGAAGAGATGCGCAGAGGGAGATTTAAATAGAAAGAAGAATTTTAGGAATACCTTTAATGTTTTGTACGCCTATATTCTTTCAGCCAGTCGCCCCTACAAGAGCGTTATGATTGCAAAGCGCCGGGGCGTGCGCGCACGCCTCCTTGAAGAGTTCTATACATACTGCGCCTTTTGGATCGCTGTCTCTGCTCTCCCTGTTCTAGCATTATCTTACATTGGTATGTATATTTAATACTGCCAAATCTGGCAATTTACTTCTTGCCCGAAATGTGTAATGTCTACCCAGACCATTTAAGAGTCGATTAATCTTCTCTGGAACAACTATCGGTAGGTCAAGCAAATTATGATAACAGTGTTTTCACGAAACGTTATTTTACAAAACAGCAGAAATAATTAGAAGAACCATCTTCATAGCAGTTAACAGCTTTGTACCTATCTTACCTTATCATGATTCATGACTCACTGTCCATTACGTAACAAACCCAATCATTGTAAATACCATAACTATGTAGGTATGTGCTATTGTCAAATGATCTAATTTGTCTTGATTTTTATGAAGATGCGGTAAAGTATTTTTAGCGACTAACTACAAAACGGTATCTAAAATCCTCATCTCAACATGTTTCCAGTTGTACGAGTGAGCAAATACCTCTGGCTGAAGCTCCTTTCAAGCAGATATCCACATCTAGAATTCATCTGGATAGATACAGTGCGCTCCTTACTCGACACCCATAGGAACCAGGGCATCATCAATGTGCTACTTTCTGTAAAAGGTACGTTCCAAATAATTTCAGTCTACCTGAGTCTGTATCTCCGAACACATTCAACCCTAATCTCTTCAAAGTTAGAGTGAAAAGGCTTGTTCTGGGTAAGCTCTCTCCATCGTAGAGTTTGTCTATGTCACCTCTGATCAAGACTAGAGTCAAGAGCTTACCCATCTCGAATAAGAAAATCTATTATTGTCCCACTACCACTGTTCTTCTTATACAGAGGATTGATCACCAAACTTGCTTAGGGCCATTGGTGATATTAGACTTATTTAGGCCATTTGTTTCCTGACGATGTTTTCCTTCACCAATGTCAGCGCTGTCAAAGAAAAACCTAAAACAAATGAATTAAAAAAGTTACATTGGTGCTTGACGTGTATCAAACCCAGAATTTCATGCATGAAACCATGTTCAGGCTAAATAGGTTCAAAGTACGTAAGAAGCATCCAAGCATTAATTCGGCTTCCACTACAAAGAAATGCAACAGAACTTCAGTCCATTATTTTCTCTTTTTCAGGCACTCTAGACCCAGAACAATTAAAGAACCACTTAACAGAGCATGTGATAAACAAACGCGACAAGAATGGTGGGCTTATGTTTCCGAGACTCCGGCATCAGCTGGTGTCCCGCTGGGGCAACTACGCATGGGATGCCAGTGTCACCTTCAGACCAGAGAACCACTTCATTGTCGCCAGTGCCGTGTACCGAGGGCGGCAGGTTGGGGAGAATAATATTCAGGTAAGATTATTTTACCTTTGGTAGCGAGCAAGAGCAATACAGAGGCTTAACACATTACACTGTAGCATGGCCGTTCTGCAGATGTAGGTAGTAAACAAGTATATGAAGTAAAGAGTAAACCCGGAAATGCTTTGACAGCGACGTAAACAAAAGCATGCTCTATGTGTTTACCTTCTGGTGGCACTTTAGATTACGATTTGAAAAAAAAAAAGAATTTTGTATTAGGCTAAATCGACATGAAACTTTTTATCTATAGACGCATATTTACTCTTGAGATATGTCGAATTAAATCTCATTAATGAAAATGATTTCACATGTCCATAATACTCACTCAATATTAATTGCATTTTCAGGAGTACGTCAGTGACATAGTATCAAAATACTTTGCCACCGAACAGTCTCCGTGGCAGTACATAGTCATACCATGCGTCTCAACAGAGCCGAAGTACTACGTGCTAGTTCGCGTCCACCACCTCCTGCTATCAGGGATGAAGTCCCTAAACATTGGCGACTTACTGCTCATGGAACAAATACACCCATCAGACAGAATCAGTACATCACAGACAGAATACACACAGCAAAGTCCTTTGACGAAGTTATCCCCAACGCCATCAGCTATCCCAGAACTGTGGGGCAAGATCAATGAGAACTTATCAAACGCGTGGAACGAATTCGTCTCAGAATACGATCCTGTAGAAAGTCCAAGGGCGTTGAAGACTTTGCCTGGAGCATTCCATGTGGCTGGTTTAGTGTTGATAGCAGCAGTGAGTGCGTTGAGGGAACTAAATAAGAAGTCCAATGGAAGAGATGCGGCTTCTGAAGCACCTGTAACTGCACTGACATTTTTAGCAGCAATTCAAAGAGAATGCAATAGAAGGAATTTAACTATCCCAAAGGTAATTTTCCAATTCGATAAAAAATACCACGTGCCTAGAAACGTATGACAGCAAAAAAAAAATTTTGTCCACAGATAATTCTATCACCACTTATAACAGCAGACCCTCGAAAATGGCCGGGCATGGCTTTCGGAGCCGCATGGTCTTCATTCCGTCAGTTCGTAAGACTGCCGTTTCAAATCCGCAACGAGCTGGTCGCATTAAGCGAATTACGAACATGCGGTCATGCAAGACAACCGGACACTCTGACGTGGAAGTATGCTGAGCTGGGACAGCTGTGCGTGGCTGCAGTGAGCGAAGCCTGGCGGGGGGCGCTGGAAGTGTACCGCGCCCCCGCCAGGCTGTGGACCGATACGATCGGCGCTGATGATGGACAGAAGCATCTGTTGCAGACTGTATCTTTGTGTGGACGTAAGGTACCGATCTATGTATTGTTTTGAGGAAAGTAACGATAGGATTGTTTAGAATGTCTCTGTCTTTGATTCTTAACTTTTCGAAGGATTATGAAATGCATACATCCTCTCAAATCTTTCATTATTACTAGGTAACGGCATGGTCCCGTCCCGTGCCACGCGCAGGAGTGGAGCGTGCAGCCCGAGCTCTAGACGTATCATCGACAGATATAGCACTATAC
Organism: Caradrina clavipalpis; assembly: GCA_932526535.1. Taxonomy (NCBI): domain Eukaryota; kingdom Metazoa; phylum Arthropoda; class Insecta; order Lepidoptera; family Noctuidae; genus Caradrina; species Caradrina clavipalpis. The sequence goes on from OW052096.1 coordinate 5,148,982, forward strand.
GCGGCTACGGAGGCTTTAAGGGCGTTCTTCGATAGCGCGCAGTCTCACGCTCCTGAAACTGTGCTGACTACAGCTCGCGCTGCGCATGAAGACTTCCTCTACACCTTCGCTGAAGGAAACGGGAAGAGATACAAGAAGTCACAAAGTGGAGGTAAGGGAAACGGAACTTAGTTTTTAAATATCGCTGAAATTATTTTTAAATTACGCGCATGTTTTTTTTATTATTTCATTTGTGCGGCTCGTATCGAGTCGTGGTATCGTTGAGACAATAGCTGATCTATTGTGATCGCGGATCCGTAAGACTTCTTATGTGGAAAGGTTCTAAGGGTGCTACTTTTGGCAGGCATGGTGTGCCTCCCCCTCCCGACGGGCGGGTCGCCACGCCGGGTGAGTGCGGCGGTGCGGCGCGCGTGCTCGCGACAGCGCGCGCTGGCGGCGGGCTGGGCGGCGCAGGCGCGCTGCGGGGCCCTGACACGAGCGCTCCCCTCCCCTGTCGCGCGACTACTGCTCAACGTGCTCTCGCGCCGGTACGCGCTCTCCTACGCAGAGATCGACTCACCGCCGCACGCGCCTCCGAGGAAGACTGTGTGGGGACACGATGTGGATGCTGTTGTGTACTGGAGACCGCCACAGGCTAATATTAGTATGTATATTCCTTTATAAATAATTAGGTATTTATTTCAGCTTTAGCAGTCAAATGGCTTCCCATTGAAAACCACTAAGCTTAGCTAAATAATATTCAACCATTAACAGAGCTTCAGTTGTAACTTTGGATGTTGTCAGAATCAGAACCTAAGACGTCAAAATCAGGGTTGTAGGTTTCACTTTGACCAATGAGAATCCTTTTGTCTCTGTCTACTTAGTCAAAAGTATATTAATCATTGTTGTGATAGATTCGGCGTACCTACTATTTTAGGTCAGATTCTTAACTTCATAGTACATTTTCCATCTCTCCAGGTATGTCCTTAACAGTGATCCAGTACGCAGACACAGTACGCCTCGCAGTGATGGCGGACGCGCGGCTGGTGCCAGCTCACATCATCCCGGCCACACGATGGCCCACTGCCATCGAGCAGCTGATCGCCAAGATCGACCAGGAGATCGCCAAGATTACCGCCAGAGCTCACCTCGCCGCCGGCACTGTACCACGAATTATAACCCCAGAAGAAACGCCTAGTACTAGTACAGAGACTCCCGAAGAAGAAACAGATAGTCAAGATCTAGAAGAAGAACCTGGAGGTAGTCTCAGGCCTCCCACAGTAACGGCCGTCAGTCCTCCGCCGATGCGCAGACGCATAGCCAACTAGTTAAATTAGCCAGACTTCTAGCTAAGCGAAGTAAATTCAGCTCCGAAACGTTCATAAGTGACCAACCAAAGTCAGGTCCGAACCAGGAATTTACCGATAAGAGATTGAAAGAAAGTTAGGTGGAATAAACTGGACGTTAAGACACGTCAAGTTAAATGACTCATACGAGACGACTGCTAGTTTTAATTATGTACAGTCAGCATCATTAGCTGGTTGCCCCCCTTTTTATAAGGTATTTTATTGCGTGAGGGAGTAACCAATTAATGTAGCTGTCTGAAATTTCTGAGACAAATGTGTTAAAATCTATATTTTGTTAACTTTGGATAATACGTACCATGGTTATATAAGTTATAGGTATCAGATGTAAAGACACAACTGTGATTATGTCAATGTCAATTGTTAGATATGAAATAATTGTTGTTATTAAAAGTAGAAAAAATATTTTTATGGTGTTAATTTAGTTAATTTACCCACAAAAATCAATTCATAAACCCGTTACTCTAAAAATTTTCTGTTTTAATCTTCGACGAAAACAGAGGGTTTAACGCGTGTAGGGATGTGCGGTGTGTCCCTCTGTGGCATCGTACCTCCCAAATGGCTAAACCGATTTTGACTTGAATTTTTTTGTTTCTTTGAAAGGCAACTTTATTGGAATGTTCTTAGCTATGTTTAATAATTACGATACACTTTTGTACACACAAAATTTAATCACATTTGATTTTATGTCATTTCCTTACAATACAATATTTCTACAAACTGTTGGCGTCATAAAAAACTGCAATACGCATAATAATATACCTTAGTAACGCCTTATAATAGACGGTTATTTTCTCACATTTATTAAAGAATATTATTTATTAGAATAAAAACAAGGTCAGTTAAAGAATGAAACTTCAAAGCAGTTAAGTGTTAACATTTTAATGAAAGAGCAAGTAATGCTAATTATAAAGTGTTACAGTATAAGTGATGTTAAAATTTTTAACGTGCGATAAATTTAAAACCGATGCGTACTTAATTGTTCGATTTCAGCCCCGTTGTTCTCGTGGTTGCAAGCGTGAATGCTGAGCTTGAGGTCCTGGGTTCGATTCTCAGGTCGAGCAGCAATGCTATTGGTATTTTCTATTAGGAGATCCTTAGCGGACCCCGAAATTCGGGGGTTCGGGGGGTTAGAGTATAGAGCTGTTGGTCGCGCGCCTAATCACTCCCCAGTCGTATTTGATTGCCGTCCCATCAGACTATAAGGGAGTGTACCTGTAATTTGTGCACACATGTGTGCACTATAACACCCCCTGCGAAGGTACTTAGCTAGTTTCAGTAAGGTTGGTCACCGTAACCGAAATTGAGTTTGGCGAATATTACTTGATTATGACAAAATTATATTAAACTAGAGATGACAAAAAGACCATAAACTTGAAAAATATCGTATGCAACGTTGCGTAGTGAAAGCGCTACAGTAACAATCCTGCAACGCCGCGTTACAGTAACAGTTCGCAACCATGCTACGAAAAAGTGCGCAGGAAAGCGAAATATGAGAACGACGTTTTCAGTATCTGAAAAAAAGCATATTTTTACTATTCCTACTTTTGGTACGAGGTGTATAACAAAACATAACAAGACCAATAAACTATGGAACATTGACAGTGATCTCAAATAATGGGAAACGACTCTGCATGCAATAGCACGGGTATCATGGGGGTATTCAAAGTTTAGTTTGAACATTTGAGGAAAGAGGAACTTTGATGTTCAATATCTCTGTAACAAAGTCGTTTCCACGTCTAGATATGGTTTGTAACAGAAAAATACGAAAATGATGGGAAAAATTTGTACCTACTTAGTTATTTAAATTTCGGCTTCGTTAAAGTGTCTTTTTACACCCGTACCGTAAAACCGTACAACTTTGCCCAGATTTCTTGCAAATTTGTGTTCGATCTTAAATATTTTGTTTTAATAATATACGTATCAATTTATGATTGTGCTACATCATTGATAAACGTAGTGTTCTTTGCATAGAATGTATGATAATTCAAGACAATGAATTTTTATGCGTCAAAAACCTCAATTCGGACCGCGGGCCAAATATATGGTACTTTTTCCAACTTTGCCCATTTTGCAGAAATCTCCGTAACTTCAGTATTTCCGACTTTAAGGATATAAACGTTAAGGATCATTTTAGGAGAAAAGTACTTTGCTATACAAAGTCAGATTAGTTGGGCAATCTTGTAAGGTTTGACAGTAATTTGAAAGAAAAAAGTATAACAATAACATTAACACTTTTTAATTATTTGATCGAATTTCGACAACAAAGTAACCGGGCAAACGATTTTGCCATCATTTATGTGTATGGATAAATATTTTAAGAACTTACCGAAGCCATAGTAGTGACCCCAACATCCAATAATCCACCGGCTTTCACGTGAATTGGCTCCTGAACCTTTATGAGGAAAATAAGGACAGTCTTGCGATTCTTGGTATCCATATACTCCCAAGGCACATTGTATACTGCTTCCCTTAATTTAATACTCTGTAATTTAAAAAAAAACTCCTAGGTAGGTACTACTGCGGGTCTGTGGGCGGTGAGCAATGGGTAGCGCACCGTCCGTACGTGCACTAGCAACAGACCGTGTCGACGGCGCATTCGTGTTCCACGCGCGCCTCAAAGAGATGTCAGCAAACTTGGAAGGGGCCACTGAGAGCCGATGCCTGCCGGGGCTGCGGGTTGTTCGAAGGAGATACCGCGCCCCCGGAACGCAAAGGGCACATGAAAGGAACATAGACGGGTTTTAGTCAGTAAAAGTCTGACACTCCCTCCCGCCCCGCCCAGGGCGGGGGAAGTTATTTGATGATTTCCCGTCTATAAAAAAAAAATAGGTACCTACTACTATTATAAATGCTAAACTTTGTTAGGATGGATGGATCCATTAATCTATCGTAACAAAGTTTCGCATTTATGATGGTTGTTGTTAGTTTACGCTTAAACTGCTGAACAAAATTAGCTAAAATTTAGCACAGATTGATCGACCTTTATATCATCATCTACTTAGCCTTCTTCATCATCAACTATGTTGGAGTCGGCTTCCAGTCTAACCGGATGCAACTGAATACCAGTGTTTTACGTGGAGCGAGCGTAGTGCCTATCTAACCTCCACAACCCAGTAACTGGGTAACACGATACCTCTTGGTAAGACCCAATTGAGGATGCTGCGTGTTGCGATACATGAGAAAGTCCTAGTGCGGGGCAAGATTAGAAAAAAAAGTTACTTGCCATAGTGCCGATAGTTTCAAAAATTATAGAAAGCAGAATCAACTCTCCAAACATTATACAAGTGATCGGCACGTAACGCATCAGAGCTGCAGTGGTCTGAAAAACAAAAGACATTATTACTGTTTGACTGATAACTTAACATCACGCCTGTATTCCCCGAAGGGTTAGGCAAAGGTGTACCAATGTACACCCACAGTTCGCCGGTATATTAAGGTCCCATGTAATAGGGGGCAAGTCTATTGCCATTAACCGGGCCGAGACTGATAAGTCACTGAAAACCTGAAATTGGATTAAAACTCCCTCGTTAGCCTATGCGCGACTGCTAGGTCTGGGAGGTCTTGGGTTCGATTCCGAGGTCGGGCATAGTGTTATTGGGTTTTTCTAAGCAAACGGATTTATGATGCCTTTCCTGTCCCCCTACCTACAAACTAATTTCGTGTAGTGGTGTTGTCAAAATGCGAGATCTTTGTGGCATTTACAATTAAGTCAATTTGGTATTTATGTACCAGTTTCGGCCCGCAACTTCGATCGCGTCAAATTTGATACACTACCCCACGGGACCCGAACATTTTTCTGGGATAAAAAGCACCGTAGGTATGTGTTATTCCAGACTAATCCCTTTCCCTGTGCCAAATTTCATCGAGATTCGTTCAGGCGTAATTGAGTAACAAACATCTATAGGTACGTCCATCCTCACAAACTTTCGCATTGATAATGTTATTACTATAGGAGGATAGTAGGACTGCCCCGTTGGTCTCGTGGTCGCAAGTGCGACTGCTGTGCAAAGGGTCCCGGGTTCGATTCCCAGGTCGAGCAAAAAGTGTTATTGGGTTTTTCTATGAAATTCTTAGTAGCAGCTCGGAGTTTGGATTTATGCCCGGTTAATGGCAATAGGCTTGCCCCTATTACGTGGGACCTAAATATACCAGCAAACTGTGAGTGTACACACCTCTGCCTAGCCCTTCGGGGAATACAGGCGTGATAGTATATATATATATAGTAGGACTTACCATTATAGAACATTCAAGGAGTAGCAGACACCCGACGATTTGATGGAAGCAGTAGTAAATGAACAGCACCATCCCAAATGCATCCGACATGTTGTTTGTGAAACTAAATTAACACAAATGCAATTGTAAGGCCAGTGCCTACAAGGGTTGCGTAATTTGTTGAAAGTGTTACCGCGGCCCTGGAGCGCAAATGGCAATAGAAGGAACACAGGTGGGTTTTAGTCAGTAAGAGTTTGATACTCCTGTCCGCTCCATGTCAAGGGGAAGAAGTCAATTAATGATATCCCATCTTAAAAAAGTGTTTAGGATGTTCTCCATTTTTTTGTCTATCTGTTTGTTCCAGTTTAAATAAATAAATAAATATCTTGGGACAACTCACACACGGCTATCTGATCCCAAGCTAAGCAGAGCTTGTGTTATGGTAACCAGACAACTGATATACATACTTATACAGGATAAGTTTTTAACCAGTGCGTAAATTTTTTTTGGTAGTTCAGTGTCAGTAATAGAACACATTTCCGTGTTTAGTTAAAAAAATAAAATAAAAAAAAAACATCCTTATCCGAGTTTAAAATAAGCAAAACATGGACATAATCTATTCGCCATACTATCAATGAAAACTCTTGGCCGCCGCCCGGGCGCATGGCTGGGGTGAGGGGGTGGGGAATGCGTTAGCGCCGAGTGACAATAAAATATGGTTTTTAAGTAAACATGTTTCGTAAGTGATAACTTTTTTTTTTAGTACTAAGACATATCAAAATAAAATCTACGTGTTTAATAAAACGTGTTGAAGTTTATTATGGCAAAATTTACGCACTGGTTAAATTTTTTTCCTGTATAATTTATAAATACATACATATTATAGATAAATCACACCCAGACACAGAACAAACAATCATGCTCATCACACAAAGTTTGTCCTGGGTGGGAATCGAACCCACGACCTCCGGCTTAGCAGTCAGGGCCACTAACCACTAGACCAACAGGCCCGCCGAAATGGCCAAAATGTTTATCCCCTAAATGGCTGATTTTATAGGGTAAAAATATAAAAGTAAGTAAATTTTTGAGTTACTACTTATAAGTTTACTTGGAGATCAGAGAAAGAAATAGACCCCTATTTCTTTCCCCCGCAAAAAATAGATCCCTCGCAGGTAACTGACATTTCCGCGCTTAGTCATATAACATCAAAAGCTACTTCTCAAGTACAAACATATTGCCCATATACAAGCTGTTGATTTGCATCCTCGTCAAATTTTAGGAGCTTGTCATAGAAAAAAAGAAGTAATCAAATATAATTACGATACCTGGCCAATATTTAATAAATGCTTGTTTTTTTAGTTGCATCTATCAAAAAACAGTGTTCCAGAATACTCCTCTTGCAAAAATCAGCATCGCCCAGTTGCGTATGCGGTAGGCAAGGTACCTATATTTGTGTTAATTGAAACTTACTCAGCGATAACCGTGTGATATTCTATGCATTCCGTCAATTTAATAGAAACGACATCCAATTCGGCCTGCGAGTACATCGCGGCTCCAACTCTTATGCTCCTTCTTCCTTCTCCAATTGTCTCCACCACCTCTGATGCTGGTCTGGGGAAGGTCTCCAGGTTGTTGATAAGAATTTTAAAATGTCCCCACAAATTGTAGATCATCAGACAGAGGAATAGATCAAACATCGAGATACTGCTTCCACATAATATTGTACCGTACCTAGAAAAAAAACGGAGAAGTCGGTCAAACAGGCATTTTTAAAGCCTCGAGCAGACCGGATGCGAAGACATGCACGTGCACGTACCACTGAGTTGTAATGTATGGAACTGTATGTGACAGGACACACTGCTTGCGTAACGTAACGCGTGCACACGTTACGCAAGCGGTGTGTCCTGTCACATACAGTTCCATACATTACAACTCAGTGGTACGTGCACGTCTACGCTTATGTGTACGCAAACGCATCCGATCTGCTGGAGCCTTAAATAACTGGGATTTGAGAAGAAAGCGATACGGATTTAGCAGTTTGTACAAATTAACTTGCAATTAAATTAACCCAAAGATATGATATTTATTTTTTTAAACATCGATGGGTGATAGGCCGACGGCCTACCAGATGTTAAGTGGTCACCTCTGCCATTACACATCTGCAATACCAGGGGCCTTGCAAATGAGTTGCCACCCCGGAGACAAAGTTGAAATGTTTCATGTGCCTGTAATTTCACCGGTACCCAAACCCTTCAAACCGGAACACAGCAACGCTGGTTAGCGGCAGAAATAGGTATGGTGGTAGTACGTTTCCCGTACTCTCTTTCACAAAGAGCTCTTCTAATATTATAACTAATTAAAAATATTTTACCAGCCACTTAGCATTGCTGCAACGTAACCGCCAAAATTCGTCTCATAATTCCAAGGATACAGGCAGTTAACTGCTTGCTCGTACGTAGAGTTCTCCAAATTGTCGAAAGACGAATACCTGCCCGCTTTGTAGTTTATGTACATTGGAGCAATGTTGAATAAGCAGCAAGCTATGAACAGCATAATAGTCAAGTATACCGCGGAGAAAAACGATAATTTGTGCACTGTTACATGTATCTGAAATAATTAAGTAGGCTTTACAGTTTGAAACTCAAAAATATCGACTATTAAACTTATACTCCAGTCAAATCAGAGATTGAGGGTTGCATTAATTCTCATAGAGCTGAAAATTGGTATGAATGTTCAGAATACTATTATGAATGAATTGTGAAAAGTCCCCATTGATCCCACTTGTGCATTTTTTTGACTGTCAACGTTTTCAAAAATCTTTTTCCAGCTAAATGGTGCATTTTACAGCAAAATTAATTCAGACATAAATTGTAGATCATCCGATTGTCTACAAAAAATGTCTCTACACGTTTTTTCGTAAGTATCGCCATTTCCGTGATAAAGCGGTTCAAACAACTTGAAAACAATATTTTATTCGTAACCCGTGGCGCCGGCAGACGTTGTCCTGCCCTGAAAACAATTCAGCCAACCCAACGCCACCTACCTACTCTACCAAACTGTATATACAGTTTGGTGGCACAGTATTCTGAACGTTCATAACAATTTTCAGCTCTATGGGAATTAATGCATGCTGACACCTATTTTAAGGATTAAAATGACTAGACTACTACAAGGAGATAGCTACCAGTGATTAGGAATCCATACAACTTAATTCCTACCGGCTTCCCTTCAAAAGTTCAATCTACTACAGATTTAAGATATTATTTTGCAAAAAATATGTAATAGACCCACTTTTTGGATGGGAAATCATCAAATGACTTATTCCGCTCTGGGCGGAGCCGAAGAGAGTGACACGACTCTTAACGATTAAAACCTGTCCGTGTTCCTCTTAAAGAGTCACAGTAGAGGAACAGTCATTTGATGAATTCCCATACGTACTTAAAAAAAACGTCGAAATAAAAATATGTATTACTAGCTTCTGCCCGCGACTTCGTCCGCGTCACAGTTGATGTGTTATCCTACGGGTACCGTACATTTTCCCGGGATAAAAAGTAGCCTATGTGTTATTCCAGACTATAATCTATCTTTGTGCCAAATTTCATCCAGATCCATTCAGCCGTTTAAGCGTGAAAGAGTAACAAACATCCATACATCCATGCATACAAACTTTCGCCTTTATAATAGTAGTAGGATTATTAGATACTTACTTTCATAGCATAGTCAGATTTATCTTTAAAATAAAACAAATGTAATTTTTGGATAAATATTTTTGCCACTTCCCTGTATTTTTGCGATAGGCATAAGGTGAAACATCGCGTCTGCAAAAATATAATTTATGTGTTTTTTGAAGTTCGTTTACTTCATCCAATATAACGTTACAAAGCTATTGTCATTTCAATGTTAGCATATAGTAAGCTCCGTTATTTTACAATAAATTTTAGCTTTTTACAAAAAGTGTCGCCAGAATGCAGTAATAACTGCCATTATTATTCTAATGCGTGCAAGAAACATGAATAAAATCATTGAAATCATCATCATCATCATATCAGCCGCAGGATGTCCACTTCTGGACATAGGCCCCCCATAGGTTTCCAAAAGGACCGGTTGGAAGTGGCCTAAATACAGCGTCTTTCTGCGGTCGTAATCGGGTGGACGTCTTACGCTGCGCTTGCCAAAAAACATAAATAAATGTTATTAGTAAATATTTTGATTATAATTAATCTAGGTACTTACAGTACACAAAGTATTCAACAGTAACACTATATATAACTGGCCAAGTTCCAAAAACTCATATCTGTGAAAATTTACTTTCAGATAACCTATTCCTATCACCATGTATAGTAGCGACAACGAGGTGTTATAATACGCATGGCCCATTCCCTCAATCCTTAATGTTTTCTCTCCCAGCGCCTTCCCTGGCCATCCACTTATGATCCGGAGTACGAAACGTAACACCCTCATATATTTGTAATCAATGGGGCCCCTAATCCCGCTGAAAGGGTAGAAGTCAGAATTTAAGGGTCAATTCATACTAGCGCAGAGTCGAATCTGAAACTTATATACCATCACATCTGTATTCCCCGAAGGGTTAGGCAGAGGTGTACCAATGTACACCCACAGTTCGCCGGTATATTTACGTCCCATGTAATAGGGGGCGAGCCTATTGCCATTAACCGGGCACAAATCCAAACTCCGAGCTGCTACTGAGAATTTCATAGAAAAACCCAATAACACTTTTTGCTCGACCTGGGAATCGAACCCGGGACCCCTTGCACAGCAGTCGCACTTGCGACCACGAGACCAACGGGGCAGTAACTTAACATAGCAAATTCACCCTTATCCCCACAATATTATGCACATATTTCTTCAGAGATAAAAACAAGACGCTCAAATTCGCGAGCATTCGACGAAATTCCTGCATCTGACTGATTCGGTTTAAATTTCGTAATTAACCTTTTGAACGCCACGGACGTTTATAGACGTCTAACGAAATCGTGCCAAACACGCCACCGACGTCTATAGACGTCAAGAAAACGAAATTTTTAAGTACTTATTTTCTACTTAAAAATGTCCTAAATTAAGTTTTTTGTGTTTCTCTTTCCTATTATTTAAAACTACATTAATGAAATATTGTAAAATAGCACAAAGATATATTGATTTCTTACATTTCACTAGAAAAAACAATAATCAAAAATTGCTAATCGAAATGCTGAATTGGTAGCTTGGCGTAGCAGTGGCGCCGATGTGTTTACGCTCTGGCGGTCAAAAGGTTAAATCAATTTATCTTTAGATAATTGTGTAGAATTTGACGCTTAGATGCGGTTCGACTATGCGCTAGTATGAATTGACCCTTGAACATTATTTACTAATATTTGGTTTGACACATCTGTAGTAGCTGTACTGTATTTCCAGAAGGGTTGAGTCAAATGGGCACAAATGCAAACTAAGAAGTTCGTAAGCGAAAAAAGCAATAACACTCATACCCGACCTAAGACTTGAATGCTAGCCTCTCTAGTCGCTAGCATTCAATTCTAAAAGTAAGTAGAATTATTGTCCTCTTTAGCAACGAGGCATTTGTCCATTTTCACAAGTAAACAGGTACAATAAAATCTATTCAATTACACTACCAACTTACATAACAGGTTCCCCAGCAAGACGTTCAATTTTAGCAAGCATTTTTAGGCAATTACGTGTTCATCGGCAATACCGAGTGTCATCACGACAACTTTCGTTGCAGCAATGTATTGGAATAAAAATATAATCCTCTATTATATAGTGAATTAAATATAGTTATTATTTTTATTACGAAGCTCCCGCGCCGTAGTCACTTATTAAAGTTAATCATAGTTATAAGTTGACATCTAATTAGAGTCTGAAAGAGAATACAATATGGCATGCTAATTTATTCTAGACACTTGCTTCTAAGGATTAATTTCACAACGCGACATTGCACGCAGATGTTCAAAGAAGCCTGCTCTAGCAATGTGTACCTTTAAGTGTAGTAAATAGGGTTTACATTGTGTCATAGGGTCTTTATAGAACCTAAGAATTAACCCTAAGCATTGCAAGTGCCAATATTCACATGAAATCGTGCGGCTAATTATATACATTAGTTTACATCAGGCTTATATTTTCCAAAGGGGGTAAAATGAGCTGGTGAGATAGTGATAAAGTGAGGTTTTGATGCCATCCCATGTGCGAGATGCGACCCTATTGACATTAACTACTCCAATCCTGACCCTAAGCTGCATTTATGAACATTCTCAATGAAATATTTTATAACACTGTCTGTGTCGGAGATTGACTCAATGACCTCACGACAGCATTTGCGCTTTCAACGACTAGCAGCATGCACTAAACAGACAAATAACAATTTACTAGAAAAAGTAATAAGATTACCAGACAGAACAGAACAGACAGAACTTGGTTAGTAACAACATTTTGTTGAATAAAAAACCAAAACTAATTTTCGTAGAAAACTTATTTATATTTTTCATTATACATATAGTACTACTTCTTTTTAGACTTTTTCTTGATACTTTTAGCAGGAGTTGTTTCTTTCCGTTTCTTCGGCTCATTGTCTACGGCCTGCTTCTGCTGTGTCTCATCGACTTCCATGACTTCCACGCTGAATCCTGGCACGTACGGCTTCACCAACTCGAAGACCAGCTTCTTGTGTTGAAGGTTTGTGCTGTCGAGGCTGAGGCGGACTGTCAGCTCGTCAAATGTCTTCAGTACCACGTCACCGCAAGTTTGTATGTGTTCCTGAGGGGAATATTGCAATGGTTCAATATAAGGCTGGAAAGTAATAAGGCCCAGTCCTGCGTCTGTATTTCTGAACACATTCAACCTAATCTTTTCTGCGGGTTGTTCCAAAGAAGTACCGCGCCCCCGGAACGCAAAGGCACAATAAGGAATATGGATAGGTTTTAGTCAGGAAAAGTCTGACACTGAGGGCGGGAGATGTCATTTGATGATTTCCCATCGGTAAAAAGTAAATTAGTCTCTTTAAAGTTGTGATGAACAGACTTCTTCTGGGTAAGCTCACTCCATCGTCGACTTTGTTAATGTCACCTCTGATCTAGAGTCAAGGGTTTACTCAACTCAAATAAAATAAAAAATAGGTTGATCTTCTTGTGTTTGTAACAGGGTCGACTATGATGGTACTACGCTTAGCGCGTTTGACACGTGTTGTTTTTGTGGGAATAATCCTGTTTATTGCGCTATTACAAAATGAACTTTATTACAATAGATATATGGTGTATTTTATATTGCCCTATACGCCAAGTGCAGGCAGCATTAGGAGAAAAACAGAGGGAGAAGAGTATTAAAAATATATATAAAAATATATAACACGTTACCTCTTCATTATAAGAGAACTTGTCGGAGGGCAAGTACAGAGGTCCTTCCAGGCCGTACTTCGGTATGAGTACATGCACCGCGTTCCGTTTCACTGCCAACACACTCGCCGACTCTACTTCAACTCGTTTGTTGAACAGGATCTGTAGGCGTAAAATGTAACGTAGTTAATGGCACTGCCATAATTTATTTGATCTTAATTCTGCCAAAACGAGCAAACCCACAATCTGTCTATAACTTCAAAGTTATTGTAGGTCAATTATTAGTTATGTGTTACATTACTATGCAGAAAATTATTTTAGTCTGTTTACGTGTATAAAGCAATACTAATATAAAGCTAAAGAGAAGATAGCCGTTCCGCACTTTCGAACTGTTGGTCCGATTATCACATTTCTTTCGCTAATACAAAGTTAAATTATCCGTTAGTGTGGTTATATTATAAAATCAATAATTGAGGTCCTTAAAAACAGTAATAAGGGTTTGGAGGTCTTTGGCCAGAGTTGTACATCTTACACTAATGAAACCGAGGGCAAAAATCTAGAGCTTGAATAAAAATTATCGGCATACAGGAAGACGCTAGCTGCAGGCCGCTTCTAACCGATCCTTTTGGAAATCTACGGGAAAGGCCTATGTCCAGCAGTGAAAGTTCTGCGACAGATATGATGATGATGAGTATAAGTACACATACATGCGTGTTCATAGTAACGGAGGCCCGGCCGGCGTACTGCGCCTGGCGGTGGCGGTAGTTGAGGTTGTCGCACAGCGAGCCGGCGGCGCGCGTGTCCAGCAGCGCGGCGTGCGTGGCGTCCGCGCCCGTGCACGCCGCCAGCAGGCGGTGCACTATCACGTCCGCGTAGCTGGGGACATGGACCTATACTTATATCTATACTTACTAATATTACAAAGAGAAAAAAAAAATTGTTTGTACCGAATAAGCTCTGAAACTACAAGACCGATTTCAACTCTTTTTTTTTTCATTGGATGGCACACAAGCCGCCGCCCCATATGATGTTAAATGATCACCGCTACCTATAGGCATCTGCAATACCAAAGGCCTTGCAATGCATTGCTATGCCAGAGACAAAGTTGAAATGTCTCATGTGCCTGTAATTACACCGGCACCCATACCCTTCAAACTGCTTTGCGGCAGAAATGGGTGCGGTGGTGGTATTTCTCCCAACGAGTTTCTTCACAAAGAACTCTTCTACTACTGCCAATTTTGCCAATAGTAGCTGAATTATCTGGTAATAATATAGGCTATACAGGAAAAAATTTTAACCAGTGCGTAAATTTTGCCATAATAAACTTCAACACGTTTTATTAAACACGTATATTTTATTTTGATATGTCTTAGTACTAAAAAAAAAGTTATCGCTTACGAAACATGTTTACTTAAAAACCATATTTTATTGTCACTCGGCGCTAGCGCATTCCCCACCCCCTCACCCCAGCCATGCGCCCGGGCGGCGGCCAAGAGTTGTCATTGATAGTATGGCGAATAGATTATGTCCATGTTTTGCTTATTTCAAACTCGGATAAGGATGATTTTTTTTTTAATTTTTTTTTTAACTAAATACGGAAATGTGTTCTATTACTGACACTGAACTAATAAAAAAAATTTACGCACTGGTTAAAAACTTATCCTGTATAAAGGCCTATTCAGACCTAAGCGGTATTCGCTGCCGCCTGCGGCAGAGAAAACCCAGTGGGTATGCGGTAATATTACTGTTCACACCTAAGCGGAATTCGCTGCCGCCTGCGGCAGAGAAAACCCAGTGGGTATGCGGTAATATTACTGTTCACACCTAAGCGGTATTCGCTGCCGCCTGCGGCAGAGAAAACCCAGTGGGTATGCGGTAATATTACTGTTCACACCTAAGCGGTATTCGCTGCCGCCTGCGGCAGCGAATACCGCTCAGGTCGCTCTAGCCGCGGTACTTGATACTAAATACCTGAGCGAAACCCGCGCGGTATGTACCTCTACCCACAGCGGCAGCGAATATCGCTCAGGTCGCTCTAGCCGCGGTACTTGATACTAAATACCTGAGCGAAACCCGCGCGGTATGTACCTCTACCCACAGCGGCAGCGAATACCGCTTAGGTCTGAATAGGCCTTAACATTACACGGAAGCGGAGAAGTAACAAAAGACGTAACTTAACGCGGTTGCTGCGGGTTGTTCGAATGAGATACCGCGCCCCCGGAACGCAAAGGGCACATGAAGGAACATAGACGGGTTTTAGTCAGTAAAAGTCTGACACTCCCTCCCGCCCCGCCCAGGGCGGGGGAAGTTATTTGATGATTTCCCGTCTATAAAAAAAAAAAAAAAAAAACGCGGTTGAAAATATTCACGTGCACACGACGACGACGTAATTAGCAGAAGCCGGTAATATTAAAAAGATGAAGAATTTGTTTGTTTTTTTCTTTCAACGCGCTAATTTCCCGAACTACTGATCCAATCCGGATCGAATTTGAAATTGTATCACTAATAGAAAGCTACGTCATTAAATCAAATTTTATCACAACGTTTTATTTTGGATTTTACGAATCCATACTATTGGCGGATTTAGACGATTATATTTCACTTACCGACGTATAGGAGAAGTAAAATGCGTATAAATAGGGCAAGCGAGTCCATAATGGTAGTATTCGTCGAAAGTCTTGCTTCCGCTGGAGAAGTATTGTGCCTGTTGCATACACCGCGTCGCCATGATGCGTAGTAGCGTGTTGAAGAACGGACGTCCGGGGATGACCGCCTCGTCTAGCGACTTGGAGAATGCTTTGTTTGTTGACACGTCTAAATCGAAGCCCTGAGAGAGAATAAGATTTTATTTTATTATATCGTGGATGTCGCAAGCTCGTATGTGGTATGTCTATGTTTCAGTGTGTTCGATCCGTAGTGATACTTCTTAAAACTACCGGCGTTGCCGTTATCATGCTCCTAATTAGACCATGACCCTAAGACCATAAAATAAAATGGCATTTTAAGATTTTGAAACTCATATTCATTTAGGTGTTTGTTTGAAAACTACTTTTTACATTTTTATTAAGAGTTCCTTATTTCAAAAAGAAAGTTTTTGTCCGTCTGTCACAAAAGGTTTTCTCAAAATCTATGTTACTTAGAAACTCGAATTCTGGCGTTATGTTAGGATTTCGACAACATGTTATGACATGTGTAAACTAAACAATTTTATTTTTTTAGCTTCTTTCTAGATTTGTATGTTCTACTTTACAACAGTGTCACAATCAATCCTGATAGACAGCCTGATGAATAGGCTACTCCTATTACATTAAAATTCGTTTGAAAAGAAGGTTATCAGTTGATGACGCTGTCTGTACCAACAAACCTGTTGCTTAGCAGCTTTAAGGAAAGTGTGGAAGTTAGCAGGCGGCGGCGCGGGATGCCTCCTCAGCAGAGCGAACTGCGGGAACTCAGCCGCCAGCTTCTCGGCCACGCTGATGTTAGCAAGCAACATGAACTCCTCCACCATCGAGTTGGTGTCCAGGACCTTCTTGGCTGCTACTTCCACAGGTTCGTGTGTTTCGGAGTCCATCTGGTGGTTGGAAACTTTTGATTAGTGATAAGTCCTTCTGAACTTGGACTTACTTAATTGTTACGTAGGCATGATTCAAAGGTTAATGTTACCCCAACTAGGATTTTTTCCTGTATTCTGGGTGGGTTTACAAACATATAAACTCTCATACGAAACAACTATACTATAACTATTTATTTCGTTAGGGAATCGAACGCATGACACGCAGCCAAACGCTTAGCCACTGCGCAATTTCACTTTTGGAAACAATCAAAATCTAATCTCGGTTTAAAAATTCTACTAGGTTAACTATGTTATGTCTCTGCGTCACCCTAAGGGGCTGTCTCCACGAGCGAGAGAATCGCGACGAGTCCGCCCTTATATCATCGGATAATCTCCACGTACGAGTGATAATTCCGCCGCGTATCTCTATCTCGTCGCGAGAGCGCCGGGTCCGCTGCGCGAGCGCGCGGCGAGCCCGCTGCTAGTCGCGGCGAGCCCGCTGCTAGTCGCGGCGAGCCCGCTGCTAGTCGCGGCGAGCCCGCTGCTAGTCGCGGCGAGCCCGCTGCTAGTCGCGGCGAGCCCGCTGCTAGTAGCGGCGAGCCCGCTGCTAGTCGCGGCGAGCCCGCTGCTAGTCGCGGCGAGCCCGCTGCTAGTCGCGGCGAGCCCGCTGCTAGTCGCGGCGAGCCCGCTGCTAGTCGCGGCGAGCCCGCTGCTAGTCGCGGCGAGCCCGCTGCTAGTCGCGGCGAGCCCGCTGCTAGTCGCGGCGAGACCGCTGCTAGTCGCGGCGAGACCGCTGCTAGTCGCGGCGGGCCCGCTGCTAGTCGCGGCGAGCCCGCTGCTAGTCGCGGCGAGCCCGCTGCTAGTCGCGGCGAGACCGCTGCTAGTCGCGGCGAGCCCGCTGCTAGTCGCGGCGAGACCGCTGCTAGTCGCGGCGAGCCCGCTGCTAGTCGCGGCGAGCCCGCTGCTAGTCGCGGCGAGCCCGCTGCTAGTCGCGGCGAGCCCGCTGCTAGTCGCGGCGAGACCGCTGCTAGTCGCGGCGGGCCCGCTGCTAGTCGCGGCGAGCCCGCTGCTAGTCGCGGCGAGACCGCTGCTAGTCGCGGCGAGCCCGCTGCTAGTCGCGGCGAGACCGCTGCTAGTCGCGGCGAGACCGCTGCTAGTCGCGGCGAGCCCGCTGCTAGTCGCGGCGAGCCCGCTGCTAGTCGCGGCGAGCCCGCTGCTAGTCGCGGCGAGCCCGCTGCTAGTCGCGGCGAGCCCGCTGCTAGTCGCGGCGGGCTAACGACGATGTAATGACATTTCGCGCGCTCATTGCCACTCGTCGCATCGCGGCGATAATATCGCCGTGTGGAGACGGTTCCATAGAGAGTGTATAGAAATACGTGGCACGACGATAATATCGCCGCGATTCTCTCGCTCGTGGAGACAAGCACTAAGCTAGATTGGTAGAATGCCCAAGGCATTAACTCCGCTTTTGAACAAAAAGTAGGTACAGTGAATTTTTTACATCATGTGCATACATTTTAACTAAATAACTAGAAGTGTACATACCTGAAACCTTATTTCAGGTGAAGACAGCGACAGTGCTCCGTTGTCAAGACGTTTCCTGTTGAGTTTCTTGGCGAGCGCGTTCAGTATCCGCAGGGAACACGCGACGGCGTCATTCCGCGAGCGGTCGTCGATCGCTATCTGAGCCTCCTCGTACGTCATCGCTGCTGAAGACTGCAAGACAAACATAACATGAATAAATCTTCAACTGTTGACCTCAAGACACAATAGTAGTTTTATTGTTTTAATTTCAGTTAGACAAGACTAGCTTTTGTCGGCGACTCCGTCTGGGTGGAATTCAAGGACACTCTTAATTAGACTCTACCGCAAAATCCGCGCTTCCTGCTTAAAAACTAACTACCTATCTACCAAATTTTAGCTTCATATATCGAGTATTTTAGTATTTAAAATGTTAAACTTGCAAAAGTAGTAAGCAAACATTTTCAGGTTTTACAACCTAGATTATGTACTAAAAAGAAAAAAATTGAAAGCAATAATGCACTAGACTCACTTTAATAACACTCTTGTGAAACTTGGTGTGTACAATATTGGCATTCTCATCGATTTCCCACACGCAAGAGAATGCCAGTCGCTCCTCGCCGCCTCGTAGCGAACACAGGTTAGAACTAAGCAGATCTGGAACAATGAACATGATGTGAGTATATTGCCCATCGGTTGACACTAAGAGCGCCTTCACACTAGCGTTTATCTAGCGTAGACGTTCGATGAACGTATGCGCAGCGCAAACGCCGCGTCAAGGCGGCGCAGGCGTCGCACGATACTTTTACTGGGTTTACTACGATACTTTCGCCTCGTCCATGTTCATCCCCCGACCTTTATGAAGAACCTCATCAATAAGGTCGGGGTAGGTCTTCCTAGGGCGTCCTCCTCCCGGCGTTGCCACTCACATTTGCCACATATAAATCCCTTCTGTAAGTCGCCTTCTATAACTTTTAATACGTACGTATATATTTACAGTACCGTCTCACATACCTATTCACTGATGATACCACACAAAAAAAAAAGCAACACAAACCTGGAACCATATCAATCCTCCGCCCAACAAGATACACAGTAGTAGATCTGCTAGCGGCCTCCTTATCAAGCGCAGTGTTAGGTCTGACGAAGTGCGTGACGTCAGCAATATGGACGCCCACCTCGTACCGCTTGAGACCGTCGCCCGTCTTGCCCGGCAGAGGCTTGGCGTGTAGAGCGTCGTCTATGTCCGTGCAACCGGGAGGGTCCACTGAACAAATGCATTCCTTGCGTAGATCTACCCGTTTTTTTATTTCCTGTAAATTTTAAATATTAATATTTAATATCACCCTCCACTGCTTCTTTAGCTTAGTGGTCCTAAGCGCGACTGCTACGCTAGAGGTCTTGGGTTTGATTCCCAGGTCGAGCAGTGTTATTGGGTTTTTCTAAGAAATTTTCTGTAGCAACTCAAGTTAGGACTTATGCTTGGTTATAATGGCAGTTGGCTCGCGCCCTATTACATGGAACCTAAACACGCTGGCGAACTGTGGGTGTACTTCTGCTTAACCCATCGGGGAATACAGGCGTGATGGTATGTATGTATGTGTACATCAATATGCTCCAACCGAATATCGGTTACGGCGGCCAGTCTCCAGACTAGTCTAGCCAAGTAAGCAGGAGATAATTATTATAGTGCACAGGTGTATGAGCAAACACTGGTGCACGTCCTCTTCCCTTACTCTCATAGTCCGATGGGACGGCAATCCGACACGATCCCGTATTTCCGAAGGGTACGGCAGATGTGTACCAATATACACGAACAGTACGTCGATTCTGTAAAATTCAGACATGTACTCGCATCTCACGTCGCTATTCACCCTCACTTCGCTTAAGATTCAAAATGACATTGATTTATTTGACACTTTGAAGTGCGAAGTGAGCATCGAAGTGAGTGTTCTTACGTGATCTCATACTTTATCTGTTAAAATTTCCCCATCAATTTAGTTCAACTCGCTGACACGCTCGCAAGAGTGGCGCTAGTGTGAATTCGAGCTGCTACCCATAATTTTATAGACTAACCCAATAAGACTTTTTGCTTTTTCCAACCCAAGGCCCCTAGCGTAGCAGTCACGCAGGATCACTAATAACGACTTCGGTTTCGACTTTTAATCACTTAATAATAATAATATACCATTCATTTCAGGTAACCAAGACCCGTAACATAAATACCTTACAGGCTATCATACATTTATAATAATATCACAATAAACCTGTACCTCTTCAGGTATAGTCCAGTCGTTGGGCGGCAGACACGCGAGCACCGCTTCACTGAACCGAGCGTGCGGCACGTCGTGTTCCAACAATATCACCTCGTTCTCTGCGTCCTTGTCACCTGCCATACAAACACTATGGTTAAGGCGTGCACAAGACACTGAACAAAACACAATCATTGTGTGCGCTTAGTATTGATGTTAGTTTAGTTTGGTACCACAGATACGGGGTCGAACGTGGGTCAAAGTCAAAGTCAAAGCATTTATTTCAATTAGACCATTTACAGGCACTTTTGAAATGTCAAGAAGTTACAGTTTGAAATTGAAGCTAGTTGCTCGTTCCAAAGCGTAGATCTCTATGGAGAAGAATGAATAAGAATCTCCATGGACACTCTTTTCCTTCAATTTGGTTTTTACTAAACAATGGTCAAACTAAACAATGCTCTATCTGTCCTCATTCGTTAGGGATGCTAGAAAATGTTCCTTGTCTTGCTCTTATTTCTGTTATTATTTTGGTCTGAAGTCACCTTATCTCCCTCACTCACTACACTGCACTAAACAGTTTTAATTAACTTATTACAAAAAGTTACTGTCTAAATTCCAATAAACAATTATCGCCTCAAAAATAGTACCTATCCATGCTATATATCCTCCTACCTTCCTGTTATTTTATAAGAAGAAGGAGATTAGTCTGCACGACAACCAATTGTTTGCATGATTAAGATTATATTCAGCCTTCTGTTAACACCTTTTCAGTACAAAACCGTAAAAACAAACATATTTTTGCATTTGTAAACTAAAAGAGGATGTAGTGACAAAGGTTCAAAAGGGTATGCTTAGATGGTTCGGTCATATTGAGAGGATGAGTGAAAGGCTACTAACAAAAGGTATTTATGTGGCAGATGTGAGTGGCAACGCCGGGAGGGGACGCCCTAGAAAAACCTACCCTGACTTTATTGGTGAGGTTCTTCAGAAAGGTCGGGTGTGCAGTAGTCGTAACCGGCGTGCTTGTATGACCAGATGTATGATCGTCAACGAGGCGAAAGTAGTATGTAAGGATCGTAGCAGGTGGCATTCTGTGGTTTCTGCCTACCCCCATGGGAAAAAGGCGTGAGTGTGTATGTTGTAAACTAGATAGTATTGTATGACTCACCGATAGGTCCGAGCGCTCTAACAAAGTGTCCGAGCGGGTAGCGACTGTTCCTCGGCCAAGAGTCGAGCGCGACCAGTATGCGTTGCATAGCCAGCACGTCGCTCTGACGCGTCTCTATGCGCACGCGCGGGATGCACTTCTCAGCTGGCGTGAATAGGTGACGGACTGCGCCTAGAGATGATGTCAACTTTTAGTCTATATGCAATAAATGTATTTTTCAGGCTGATTTCGGTCACAGTGGGTTATCTCAATGGAGACTAGCCAAGTACACAGGTGCACTCCTTTTTTTTAACTGCATCAGGTTAGAATGAAAACCGACCCCAATATAGGGGAAATGCTAAGCAGATAGATAGAACTATTTACAAAGATCAACTGTTTAGATTTTGTTATATTATTGACTGCCTCGTTAGTCTACTAGTGGTCCTAAGTGCCAAGAGGTCTTGGGTTCAATTCCCAGGTCGAGCAAAAGTGTTGTTGGGTTTTTCTATGAAATTCTCAGTAGCAGCTCGGATTTAGGATTTAAGTCCGGTTAATAGCAATAGGCTCGCCTCCTATTACATGGAACCTAAACATACCAGCAAACTGTGGGTGTGCATGGTACACTTCTGACTAGTCTTCGGGGATACAGGCCCATACAGGCCTGATATTATTGCAATAAAAGGAAACAACAGAAAGATAATATCCAAACATCAAAATATCGACAGGCACCTGGAAATTTGCTCCTCATCAGTATACCACAGTACTGTCTCCATTTCCTTCTTATAATGCCAACAACTTTGCCTGTCGGTGTTACTTCGTCATCACTCTTGTCAACTGGTTTGGCAACCTTTAGTAGCACTGATTCTTCTTCTAACTGGTCACCAGGATCATCGGCTTTGTCTTCTAAAACGATGTCACTTGGACGTCTCCATTCTTCTTCAGGGAAGATTTCTACAGCGATAGAGTCCCCATCTACAGCTCTATTTATTCCAATGTGGCCTTGTAGTAGTATCTGTCGAGAAATACATGATAGCACCACTTAATACCTACACAAAATACAAAGAGATTATTTTTTTGTTTGATTTTGAAAAATTGTATTCATTAATTTTTAATAATTTTGCATTCAATATTCGGTAGGGCACTGTACATTAGGTTAATCGTTTCTGATCTGTTACAATGTATTATTTATTTAATTAATAAAAAAAAGTTGAGTGGGGCATTCTGTTAAAATATTATAACCACTTTTGACTATTTTAGTTTCCCTATATTATATTCAACATACTTGTTAATATTATGTTTTAAATTTAAATTTAATTAAAAAAGTGATTACAAGGAATGCAATACATTTATATTGCCCATAAAAACTGATTCAAAATGATTTCATCTGTATGCTGAATTACCAAAAAATATTATTTACTTACAGGTTTCTCAAATCCATTGACCACAGCGGTACCCTCTAAGAAATTATCTCTAGAGGCACGGTATGTCCCCTGATACAGCTTTCCATTCCGTATTCCTGTGTGGATCTGTGATGGTGTCAAGTGTGCCGGATACAAAGCATCTTTTGAACAGGCCTCTGGTATCACATTCTTTGACAGTTTATCTATGAGGCCAACAACTCCAGTCACATTTTCTACGTAATCTTTTGCTGTGAAGAAAAGTAGTCTGATTTTGAAAAATATACTAACCTTTGAGCACAGTGAGTGGTATGACTTTTTCTTTTTTGAGAAATGGTTTCCTCTTTACTCTAGGTCTAAAGCTGAATTCACTTAACACACACACACACACTAGGGGATTAGAGTAGACAAGATCTATAGTAGCAAGGTCTGGCAGGCATGTCTGTAGACTTGCCAGCAGGCATGTCCCTCTAGTGAATTTCCCGCTTTAGTCAGAGGCGACAAAGAGAAACTCCACAATAGAGTGAGCTTACCCAGAAGAAGCCAGTTCACTCTAACCTTAAAGAGATTACGGTTTCATGCGTTTTAGTAAGGGAAAAAAACAATTTTATTATTATTACACTTACCAGTACAGCACACAATACCCTCTTCCTGAGCAATTTTTCTGTTATTCTCATCATCGGTAAGCAATATTATTTTAGGGAACTGTCCGATCGGACTATTGATACTCAAGTGTGACTCGTACCAAGCACATGCTTTGCGAATGGCTCTGTCATTGCGGTCATTTTGTTTCTCACCCGGTTCCCGCTCAATGTGGGTATCCCTAGACAGTAATAAAGTGGAAATTAGAATGGTAATCAACAACAGAGTCTAAAATACAAGTACTATTAAATATCTTACTATTACTATAGTAAGTGCCTTTTTTTTGTTTCTTTAAAAAAATGGTTGCCTTACACTAGAAATTTCTCCTGTATCGTGAGTGTGTTTACAACATATAAACTCATATACACAAACAGCCAGACTTGCAACTACTTGTACGCCATCGGCCATACAAATATTTGTCTGTGTGGGAATCGAACCTGCGCCTACCTAGCTAGAGTTAACTTACTTGTGATGTTCATTAACAAATGAATAAAATTTCCTCTTCTTGTTATTGATAATCTCTAACAATCTCTGGAATATTGCTGTGTTTTGATGTTTCACTTCTTCAAGTACAGTTTGAAGTACGATTACGTTCTTCAACGCATCTTCTTCTAGGACGTCGATTTGATGGAGCACTATGTTGGTGTCAAGGACCAGGTAATGGGGATAGTCGAACAACGCGCACATAGATTCGGGTTTTTCTTCCAACACCAACTCATCATCTTTATGAGGGCATGTGTTACAGGCAGCGGACCCACATAACAAATCATCTCTTAAATAGTGCTCTCTCACAATCTGCAAAATATTGAGGTGTTTTAACATTTCACATTACAGAAACTTATCAAAATAAATTTGGAATAATATAACCTCACTTTTATAATGTTACCGCGCTTTGTTTTGGTTAGAAAACTTTTTGTAGTCCACATCGTGAAAGTTGAAAAGAAAAACCTGGAAATAGCTGCTACTTGAATTCTTTCATGGTAGGTTTATCTAATGTTCGTAAACAATACAGCGTACAAAAATAGTGCCACAACAATCATACGTTCACCACACCAACCAAATTATTTTAATTTTATTGATGATGTGAAAGTGTCAAAGAATGAACTGTCAAAATTGTCAACTAATCAAAGTCAAAGAAAAGAAGTCAAATGTTCAGTAATTGCCATTATAAAGAAATAGAATAGTCATTTTGGTTCCACCATGGTTCCACCCAAACCCAACTATATCTACTCTTGAATTACCATATCCAACATTGGGAGAAAACCAGTTTAAAGACCTTTAATCTGCAGGATATCACATTTATATATTTATTTAGGTTTATGTAGTTAAGGATGTAGAGGCGGTTTTATATCTTTCCGATAGTCTAGACTCCTCTTTACTTCTAACTATTGTCTATTTCTGACTGACAGCTCTTTTCATAGCCACAGAAATGGCGGGAAAAAGTAGAAATCAAAATACAAATTACAATAATGTCAAAATGAATTTACAAATGAATATAATGACAGCATGACATTATGGTCATTATGAAAGCAAATAAAGCGAACCATCAAGAAATGATTGTGCCGTTTTTGTATTTGTTACTTATAGTAATTAAATAAAATGAGCATTATCACAACTGTTTTATTTTATTGACATAAAAGAAACTGCGGTACGGTATGTATTTTGTACTTTTTATATTAGGTACCTACCGTCGTATTTTCTAACAAAAATCTTTGTACTGTTGTGATAGTAATTATTATCTATAGAAAGATTAGCGCCGATAAGAGTATGTAAATCTGTCAGTTTAGTAGTAGCCACTAGATATCTGGATATCAATCTGCATCTATAGGCCATGTTTGTAGTCAATAGAAGTGGTGGTATTATCAAATAAAATAATTGGATAATTGCGTCTTTCCTCGACGCGTAGCCGCAGATAAATATATCAGTCGAGTGGTGAGCGGCGGACGGACGCCGTCTGCCTACACTTATGTAGCGCGGTAACTGCGATCTAACCAATATTTTAAAATTGAACAATAGTGCGTAACATTTGTGAGGAAAACAAATTATCAGTGCCTTATTAAATTCAGTTTTATTTATGAAAGTGATATTATTTGTTAAAAAAGTAATAAACTCAGTTTAAAAAATGCCTAAAAATTCGAGTTTCAAGACACCCCAACAGCTATGGGAAGCTGTATCTTCAAGATCAGTACATCTAGTTGAAGGTATCTTCTTCAATCTTGGAGTGCTTGTAGCAAGACATCCATGGAAGACAGTAATTTTGACATTCAGTTTTGTGTTCCTGAGTTGTATTGGACTGATAAGATTCCACATAGAAAAGAATCCTATGAATTTATGGGTACCACCAGAGTCTGACTTCTATCATGATACTAATTGGTACATTGATACATTTGGCACAGGATTCAGACTTCAGAAAGTAATTATAACTGCAGATAATGTTCTTGAGCCAGAAGTTTTATCTGCAATAAACAATCTCACTAATAGAATAAATTCAATCCAAGTGAATTATGAAAATAAAATATACACTATGAAAGAATTGTGTTACAAAGTACCTGTTGTCAATTTTTATAGTTCAGATCGAGAGAAAAGATCCTTGGACATACTACCTGAAAATAATGCCCATTCTAATACAAGTGTTAGTAGTGATAGTGATTTATCAGACCCCACACTTTGGGTCAATGATGAGTTTTATTGTGATTTCTTAGAAAGTTTTCAATATACTTGTTACCGGCTTAATATTTTGGACTTATGGAAGAATAAACAAGAAGAAATAAACCAAGCAACTAAGCATGAAATTATAGAAAAAATAAATAAGGTCAAAACAAACCCTACAACTGGTCATCCTACTGATTACACAAAGCTGTTTGGTGATTTGAAATATGATGAACATGGTGATATTATTTCAGCTGGATCAATAATGTTAACATGGTTCACACAAGTTAATATGACTAGTATTGATGTAAATGAGGTGGGTAATTTAGTTGGCACTGAAGACTGGGTCTCTATCCCATTAGCTATGTGGGAAAGTGAATTTTTAGATGTAATGGAGTCAATTTCTCATAATTTTTCTGATATTAATTTGTACTTTGAGGCTGGGAGGAGTTTTGCAGATATAAGTGGAAAAGCCATGTTTGATGAATTAGACAAACTATTTTTAGGTATACTGTTAATGTTTTTGTACATACAATTTGCCCTTTCTCGCTATAATTGGCTGGAAATAAGATTAACATTAGGTAGTGTAGGTCTTTTGTGTGTAGGATTGGCTTACATAACTGCTGTAGGCTGGTGTTCTGTTCTTGGTATATCATTTGGTCCAATTCACTCTTCTCTACCGTTTCTTCTTATGGGTCTTGGAGTAGATGACATGTTTGTGATGAATGCCTGTTGGAACAATTTACCTGAATCAGCATCCAAAAAAAGTTTACCAGTCAAAGTAGGACTCATGCTGAAACACGCCGGTGTATCCATTGTAATAACGTCATTCACGGACATTGTCGCTCTGCTTATTGGTGCTATTACGATACTTCCGTCGTTAAAGTCTTTTTGTGTCTACGCGGCTATGGGCGTGTTTTTCATATTTTGTTATTCAGTAACTTTCTATGTTGCAGTATTCACGCTAGATATAAAAAGAATTCAGGATAACCGAAATGGTATTTTATTTTGTTATCAACATAAAAGAGATATTAAAGTCTCTACAGATAAAACACTATTCCAAAAGTTTTTAGAATGGTTTTACAAACGCGTCGTCTTTACTACTCCCGGTAAAACAGTAGTTATTTTATTTACGTTTATTATCACCTGTTTTAGTATACAGGCTATTCTTCATTTGGAACAGCGGTTTGATCCAAAATGGTTTATTCCCGATGATACATATTTCAAGGATTTTCTCAACACACATGATTTCTATTATCCAGAAGAAGGAAATATGGCCATGGTGTTCTTAGGAGAAATGAATTATAACCAAGAATTTGTCCGATTACACGACATGATCCAAGAATTAAAGAAAGAAACATACATTTACGATGTTAACACTTGGGTTGAATACTTCCATCAATACGTTTTACAAAATTATGATATTGATCTCGTAAAAAATGCATCGGCATTGACAGACTATGATTTTAATCGACGTTTGTCAAGATTTTTATATAGCCCCATCGGAGGCAGATTTCAAGTAAATTTTAAATTCTCTGAACACTTTGAGTGTGGAAGCCCGGCAACACAAATAAAAGCTTCTACAATGCTTTTTAACTTCGCGAAATTTAGAGGTCCGGAAGAATACATACCGGCAATGAATCATGTTAGAGATATAGTTAAGTCTACAGATATTATTAGTGGTGACGGTTATCGAGGTGTCTGGTCAAAGGTATTCGCGAACTGGGTCACAGATGAAATCATAGCTATAGAAGTTGAAAGGAATATAGAGCTAGCACTTCTTTGTGTAATGGTTTGCACTGTTATTTTGATAACTAATCTACAAATGTGTTTGTGGATATTTGTTTGTGTTTTATTAACTATTCTCAATGTGTTGGGTTGTATGCAAAGATGGGGTATGACTGTGGATATAGTGTGTTGTATAGGGCTCGAGCTCGCGACAGGTTTGTGCGTGGACTATGCAGCTCATGTAGGTCACACATTTTTAACATTGACAGAAGGTTCTAGCTCTGAAAGAGCTTTCAAGACGGTCACATCTATTGGTTCTGCAGTGTTATTAGGTGGAGGCTCCACTTTCCTCTCGTTGTCTCTCCTTAGTATGTCAAAAGCATACACTTTCCAGTCATTCTTTAAAATTTTCCTGTTAGTGATATTATTTGGACTATTTAACGGCTTAATATTTTTACCAGTAGGTTTGTCGTTAATAGGGCCAGGTTCATACAAATCAAACAAACATAAAAATACCGCCGAAATGGTCGAGTTGAATGGTAAACACGGAAATGTAGAAAAGCATTTAGAAGATGGATGAACTGGAAATATAGTATGATTTATTGGGTTAAATACCTACGTGTGATAAGTAATCTATTCGGTTGTATGTGATAACTGATATTAGTGACAAAGTAATTTGTAATTATGGGTTAAGGTCACAATGGAAAACAAAAGATGATACGTTGAAGTATCTTTTCGTAGATATTTTCAAAATGTTATAAAATACTTGTAAGCTCGTGAGATACCTAGTATACGTGTCTGTATTTTTTGCATATCGTGTCGGTTAAAATAAGTAATTAGTATTTGCATTGTTAAGTCATGGTGCTATGTAAGTTAACCTGTTACAAATTATTTAGAAACGTAGTTTTAGAAGTTTCTGTCGTCTAATAGTCTATTAGTTCCTATATGAAATCTGCAGATTAATTTGATATATGTACATGTATTAACATCAAAGTGCTCAATTCAATTATGTATTGTCGTAAGTTTTAAGAAATAATTATATAACTTACTTAAGTAATATAATTTATACGCTAGATATATGGTAGAACATAGTGATTCTGTAAAATAATTTTCAACTTGTTTTTACCTATGCTCACAAATAAATTATGTCACGTATAAGTTAAAAAAATTGGCTATTGTGTATACAGCATTATTAATTTTACAAAAGGTGTAGGGACTCTCTTACATTTTCTCAAACTCTGTCTTAGAAATACCAAGTATGTATGTTGGCTTCCACTAGTTTTTTACCAAGTTACTTACACATTGTAATGGAGGCGGAATTTAAAACAAAATGTAATAATCACCGAATTTCGAAATACACTTTAAAGATATTATTTTTGTAATGTATTGCTTTAAGTAATTAACATAACATTGCAGGGCACATCAGGTGTAGAATTTTGCAAACAATCAATTGTAAGTAGTTAAGTACCTTTAGATATTAAAATTCGAATGTGTTCGTCAAGTGCCTGATAATTTATTAAAGAACGCTGGTTTTGCCGAAGTGATTCTACCTACCTGAGAATAAATGTTTTATTGTCTCTATCTGAAACATGACTTTTTATTGTAATTTTTTGGGCCATATTACCTAGGTGTCTTATAACTTCTAATTGATGTATTTAAATAGGTATCTAGATAAAAACATCGTAGTTAATTTCGCTTTGCAATTATTGATTTAATTTATTAGTATAGATTTCTTCCACATTTATACTAGTCTCAATTTCCAAGCTGTAAAAAAATGTAGTTGGTTTGGTTCATTAAATTTAATTGCTTACTCAGCATACCTTTATACGAGTTCAAAGAAGAAACAAAATGTCGGACACTTTCAATATAGGTCCCGTTTTATAACTTTCAACTACAGGTCGTGGATCTAGGGTACAATCTCTTCCTATTATATTACTGAGAACTTTCACAACTACCTGTTTTATTAGATATTAGTGAAGGCAAATCGAAAGTACTCCTAACCAAACCTAACATTGCCGTACCTATCTGTCTATACATCCACATCTTATCCTAATTCAACATTTCCTAAGTCGGAATTGGCTGAGACCTAGGTATATTTAAAGATACCTCATACAGATAAATGATAAGATTTCAAACGAGAAAATGAAACTTTATTGTAATACAGCAGAGATCATTTTCAAACTCAACAATGGACACCGGCAAAGGTAAGAAGAATTAACATTGAATTATCTTTATTTTTTTATTGTTTTATTGGTCTTCACCTACATTGTTTTCACATCTATTATGTAGGATCAACAATTATAATGTACTTATCCGCAACATTGGACACACATTGTTGTTCCAATGTTGGACATTGGGCAAATTGGTTAGAAAAAAATAATGTTCGTGGTGTTTCTTGCCCGTTTATCTCTACGTCTATCCTCTTTAACTTTCTGATTAACTGACCGACTCCTTAACTATTCAAACGTGTCTGTAAACGGTTTAATTGAAATAAATGCTTTGTTTGGACATGTTAATTAAAATTTCAAATGTTTGTTATGTGTGGCTTAGATGTGAATTATAGTGACTTCATAATTACTACGGATTAAATATGGCGCAAATGATAGTTTTAATAGGCTAAGCTATATCGCGCGTTAGATTAGCAAGCCACGCATATTTTCGATCAATGTAACACCTGCCGACAAAAACACTGGTTAGAGCACGTCACACTATCTCGGATTGGCTACCATTACCTAGTTTTATAAAGTCTTATCTTCCTTTGTGATATTGAAATGACAACAATGCTAAACAAACAATTTTAGACAAATACCTACCAATAGTTTTTAAATATTTTCCGTTATCTATGTAAGTATTTGTTATCGTAATAAGCCTAGCAAAATATTTAAGAAATAAGTCTATGGGACTTTTATAGTCAATAAATCAGTCAGTATAATTCATCATCTGCCTAGACTTTTCCCAACTATATCAGTCAGTATAATTGATTTATTAAACACTTAGACTAAGAAAACAATGAGATAAGTAAATAGAAGACGTGGCGGTAATGTGCACATTATTCAGTAGAATTATTATCTATTAATTAATTTTAATAGAGGTTAGGTTTATCGTTATTCGTTTGGTGTTGTAACTGTTATTGGTAGGTACACAATACTGATTATGATGTTAAAATTATTGCTTGCCTATGTTTTTAAGCATTTTGACATATCATACGTAGGTAGATATTTATAAAGTTGGTAGATATTCAGCAGTTATCATGATTTGTCGAACTTACGTAGGTCCTTGCGACAGTTATTCTTATTTTATTGCAGCTGAATGTTTGTATTAAGCGATATGACGTATAAGTACGACGATTTACTTTAATCTAATCTAATGTCAACAATGTCACTATACAGACATTTAAAATGTTATCTATGAAATTAATGAATTATCCACGTTTACGCTATGATAAAGTTCCAATTTTAAATCCTGCCAATCAAATTTCGGCGATACCCTAGCGAAAAAAAAAACGGCTTATTTACTCGTATATCAGTATTTATACAAAGCTTAATGACAGTAACAAATCAACCTTGATACAAGTGGTAAGAATTAGTAGGTACCAACTACTAAAAAGACTTGACCGTAGTACACTCATCACGATTGTAGGACGATCGGTTTCTTCAAGCAACGGAATTACGGACCCCGGCAATAAGTCGCGAATAGGTTCATTACCTTACTCCGGAAACGCACCAGAAGTCGTAGGTATCATCAAACGATACGAAACAGGATGCTGATGATGTGTTCCTGATTAACTAATAACTACAGTCTAACTGAGAAATTGCTCTTTGACCCGTCAGTAGATAATGCCGCTCTGAATACGTAGCTACTTACTGATAGATAAAATGTACCCTATTTAAAAAACACTTTTGTACTACTTGAAAAATAATGTGCCCAGATAGTATACTTTACGTCCAATTATTCCCCCTTCTTTTTTAAATTATTGTTTATAACTAGTGCTAAGGTATAATTAATGAGTTTGTGACTCCACATCGCATGATAGGCAATTTACAAAATAATATAATTGTGTGAAAACACTAGGTATGTTTTTAAATGTTAAAACTAATGTATCTATTTTTGTTCTTTATTTTCAGACATACTACGTACCTGAGAAGGTTATTTTATAATTTGGCCATTTATATTTTCTTACGCATTTACCTAAATAACTAACATTAAAATAAAAATTAGATTTTTTACTACCGCTATAATTACAATGGGGCTTAGTATTTGAAACATAATAACGTGGACAGTAATATTCTACAATATCACAGTGACAAATAGGGTCGTAGAACCGTGCTGCCCGGTGGCGAGTGCTATGCCCTGTACAATCTTCATGTACTTAGCACTTTTTGCCTGTGAACAAATAAACAGTACCGCTGTTTTGTATTGCCACCGACTTCTAAAGCTAAAGTTATTTTTCACTTTTTTATATCTTAACATCTTTTTGCTGTCATCCAAATCCATGAAAGAACGGTGATACTACGTAAATCAACAAGACACCACTTAGAAGTCACAAGAAAGGAGAATGTGTAAATACATATTAGTTTACTTTGATGACATAATTTTTCAGTAATTTTTAATTTTTTACCAAACTACTTAACCAGTTTCAATAAAAAAAATTGTAGAAACACATCTAATCTATCAACTAAAAAAAAAGAATCATCAAAATCGGCTCATAATTGGCGGAGTTATCGCTTAACAAACATACGAAAACTCCTCATTATTGAAGTCGGTTAATATGTAAATGTCTGCGCACCGAATCACGCACGATTCTGTGTTTTTATTATATTTTATTAAGGCATGTGATATAATATCATCTGCCTATCAATCTCAATAGACCGTGAAAGTGTGACTTCACAAGGCTTTAGGGTTGTGGGTATGCCCACCGTGATCACAACTGCGGATCGGCGCTTGACCGCTGCCGTGGACCTACTGCGTCGTCGTTAAGTTAATGATTAGGAGGATTCTTAAAACAGAAGATCTTTCTTTCTTTTTTTATCGTGTGGGCAGCAAGGTCTAACGACCATACACCCTAGTATCAGAGTTTCTAAACCGTCTCAAAGGTCTCTGACATGGTTACCAATGTCAATATAATGTCCAAGACAAACTTAGAAAGCATATGAATTAGAAAAAGTCACATTGGTGTTTGCCTATGCCCGGTTGCGAGCCCACAATCTCGTGCATGAGAGGCGGGCGCCCTAACCACTGGGCCATCACGACACCTAGAAATAAGAATTCACTAATATATAGTCACCACATGAGTGAGTTTCTTATTTACTACTAACAATAGAAGAAACATATTTTTTCGATATTTGTCAGTTATTTTTTTGAATAATTAGCAAACATTTTATGGGTTAATTATGTAACTGACAGATTAGACACTTAGCTGCAGAATTGAAAAGTGATTTAATTATCTAAATGTATTTGACGAATGATAAATCTACCGCTTAGACGAGTTTTAAATACATAAATTAGATTGGATGTGCCTATTTATATAATACAATGATTATATAAATAAACAAAACTAATCCTACAAAACTTGTCCAAGTATTTTATTACAGTAAGTTGATTTAACTGAACCGGTGATGTACTTACAAACAATATAAAACTTGTGAGTCATAAATATTTATAAAACACCAGTTTTATATTGTATACACCTGTTTTTAATCAATGTCACTATAAGATATAAACTTGAGATAAAAACAAAATGAGGTTGGGTTGGGGAAGAGGTCTTTACTTAGAGGACATTAAGATGGCATTGAGTTAATTTATCTTATGTTTCTCATCTTATGTGAATTGTATTCTATAATATGTCAAAACACTGGTTCACAACTGTAGCTTAATGTCTGCATTATAACGCAATTGCGTACATTTTTTTAAATTATAAACCAGCCACATTACAAGTGTGCTCAAATATGTAGAATAGTTTACATAATTTTTTTCGCTGTGCCTACATTTTGCACGAAAATATAGTTGTAATTATTACTGTGGGATTCTGAGGCCGCTTTGTCCCAGGTAAACATCAGCCGTCCTTTGTAGTTCTTTTATCAAAAGTTGCAACACTGACTGCTGAGTCAAAATTGTAACAAAAATCTGTAGGTTCCAAAATAATTATAGAAACGTAGTAAAATTGAAAGACGAATATTTATTATACCAGATAGTTTGTTTAACTGCATAGAGCACATACCAGTGATTAACGGAATGGCTTTGGCCTTTCAGCTATTTTTTAACGGTTTCCTTAATTGAACTTCCATATTCAAATTTTTACCATTTAGACAATTTATTCCGTTTATGTGAAGTAATGCATTACAATACATACATTATTTACCATGGATATAGTACTATCATCTCGATGCTTTCACATATCGCCACAGCAGCAGATTGCACCCATGTGGAGGATGACACGGTTCATTAGTGTTACCCTATAAAAGCAGATAGCAGATGTTATAAATACATAAACAGTTGCGTTTGAATTGGAATTTGTAATGCTCGCTTTGAGTCCATATTCAGCTCGTAGATATGCTTTGATATAATTATATGTATGCCCTACAAATCCTTATGAAGAACTTATCTTACGTAATACTTACCTATGTGATTGCCGTATTACGTGCCTAGGTTAATCACAGTTTCTAATTACTAGGTAAGTCCCAACCTATCTAGTAATTCAAATGATCTACCTTCCTTCCTTCATTAAATGTCTGTCTGCATTGGAGATCCACTACACTCACCTACTTTTGATTAGGTAGATTGTCGTCTCGGTCTGACAAAGATAACAATAAATTATGATGAACAGCTATCTCTACAGATAATTATACCGTCTAGTGATTTAATATTGTAATAGCACCTGGAAGTACACATGGGCGTAAACGTAAGTGCTTTAATTTACATAGGTACATAATTTTCGGAATTATATGTAGTTATCTAACGAGTACAGCTTCATCTAACATAAAAACATCCCATAAAACATTTTATGGTCTACTTATGTGCAAGCCAATTACTTGTCCATTAATTGCAATCTTAGTCTTATTATGTGAGTATTTATAAAATACCTACATAAACTGAGATTGTAATTAATGGATAGGTAATTGGCGCCAGATCAGTCGGTCGTTATTTAGTTACTAGCTCTTGCCCACGACTTCGTGCGCGTGAATTTACTTAAGAATCCTTTTCTTCATAATAAAAAATAACCTATAGCAGTCAGGAATAACATAGCTTATTATAAGCGAAAGAATTTTCAGAATCGGACAAGCAGTTCCGAAGATTACCGCGTTCAAACAAACAAACTTTCCAGCTTCTAGCAGTTTCATGTTATAATGTTGTAATTCAATTCCATGGTCATGCATATTTTTTATCCTTGATTGGCAACATCACCATTGTTTCCATGAATATTAGCTTTTTGTTATTATCAATGCAGGACCACGGCATTCAATAAAATATTGCTACATAAAATACTGTTACATTGTTAATGTAACTGCTGGAAGATTTCAATGGATCTGAAGAAACAGACATATCTGACCGTAGCTTTGCCAAAATGAGCAAATCCACAATCTCTTAATAATTATCTAAATTAATTATGTGGAAACAATTTCAATATGGCAAATATCAAATGTGCCACAATACTATCCGGTAATAACAGTTCAATATACATACAAGGCGTTGATTTGCATACTGGTCAAATTTAAGGAGTTAACTATGCTCGTGATTCCTAACACGAATCAATAATAAAATAAATAAAATTGTTTTTGAAATCTTTTTTTTTGACTTGATTTTCAAATTCGACGTAGCTATCTCGCCAGAGGAAACCCTCTAAAAGGCGCTATGTAC
Source organism: Caradrina clavipalpis (assembly GCA_932526535.1). NCBI lineage: Eukaryota > Metazoa > Arthropoda > Insecta > Lepidoptera > Noctuidae > Caradrina > Caradrina clavipalpis. The sequence continues at coordinate 5,184,623 of OW052096.1, forward strand.
ACATTGATATAGCCGCGCGACAATTCTGCCTACCGCATACGCAACTGGTCGATTCTGAATATGCTAGAGGAGTATTCTGGAATACTGTTATTTGATAGTTGCAACTAAAATAAACAAGCATTATTTTATTAAATATTGGCCAGATATCGTAATTATATTTGATTACTTCTATTTTTTTATGACAAGCTCCTAAAATTTGGCAAGGATGCAAATCAACACCTTGTATATCCAAAACTTAGAACAGACTCAAAATTAATTACAGTTAAATAACCTAAACCAATTTCTTAACATAACCCTCCTTCTGGCGCAGTCGGGTAAAAAATCGACGTGAGTTAGTTATTTTTTTGATTTAAATAATAAATAAACTTGTTTTCCTCAATAAAACGATTACAGTCTCAGTTTTATGTTTATTTTATTAAGTAGTTAGATTCTGTGTAGGTACAAACTGATGCCAGTTTAAAAACCGATGTGTCTATATTTGCGTTTGTGATTGGTCTGAGTCCTGAGTGTTCCCTCTCACGGCAATATTGGGTACGAAGGTTACATAACAGTGATGCAGCTATTTTTAAACAAGATAAAACGTTCATAGACAACTAGAAGCAACACCTTGCGATAACTTTTTGCGATAGCTAATGCGTTTAACTCATTGCTATCATTTTCTTGTTCTGGACAAAATTCCAATCTTGTTTGGATACGTTCGATATGTTACGAACTTACAACTCAACTTTATATACCTCTCTCAATTCCTCTACAGCCGTGCGATTCTCTAACATATTTCAACGCTGCGCTCGACGTCGAGCTCGTGGACGACGCTATTGTCAAATCAACGTTACGCACAACGCATAGAGTTGATTTGACAGTAGCGTCGTCGACGAGCTCGACGTCGAGCGCAGCGTTGAAATATGTTAGAGAATCGCACGGCTGATACTGAACGCCACCTGCCACGATCCTTACATACGCCTCATCCACATTCATACATCTGGTCATGAAAATCAACTAATTTTTCATACCAAAAATTAGTTATTTCCCAGTACCTACCTAATGATTTTTGCAGCTAATTCACTCTTACCTCTACCTACGTAGGATAGAGTGAATTACCTACTTAGCTGTTAATGCTTGCATTGTAGATTCTTAATGAATCTACCTACAATGCGTGTAACCTAATGCCTCCATAACCTTGATGACCTTAATGTTCTCAAGCATTAATAACCGGTGCTAAAGGTTTTTAATAGGCAGGTACAGATACCTTGACGGAAACAATGCAAGGAACCAAAGTTGATCTGAGTTAAACATGTTTGTTGGCATTTACGTTTAAAAGAGCAGTTGCCGTGAACTGGATACTTTGTACTTTCTCGGCAAGTAAACACTGCTTTATCAGTAAACGTCAATGAACAAAGATAACGCTCAAACTATAAAAAGACAATAAAGACTGTTGCCTAAGTCGTTAACTTAGTACCCAATCAGTAATCACATCATAGTTATTTATTCCTCTTTTTACGTTTTCATGCAACTATTATCTATAAATTAGCACTACAGCCAGCGGAAACGTCAGTATTCACGGACAAATATTTTTGTAAAAATATTACCTAGTCTTTCAATCATTAAAATGGTATTTACGATAAAAGAGGAGATTATGGTCTTACAAAGCAGTTGGCGAGTCACGACGTAGCCGCAATAGTAGGGTTGCCATCATCTTAATCGACGCCGGGCAAAAACTTCAAAAACCATAAACATTTGAATGAAAATGAGATTTTTCCCAGACGAAACTGAGGATTATTGTACATGGGACCTAAAAACATACCAGCGAACTGTGGGTGTACATCGGTACACCTCTGCTTAACCCTTACAAGGGAAAACAGGCGTGATGGTATGTATGTATTATACCTATTACTTACTTTCATTTATTTCTTATCTTTCACTAAATCGGGATTCCCTGACACGGAGACATTTTGTGCAAACCCCTCTGGAAGACTCTCAAAACTAGGATGAATTCGAGAAACCCTGGGTAAATGGCAGCCCTTTTTATAAGGATAGGAAATCATCAAATGACTCTTCCGCTTTGGGCGGAGCGCGATGGAGCGCCAGACTCTTACTGACTAAAACCCATCGGTGTTCTTCCATGCTCTTTGTTCTTGTTTGGCGCAGCCGTGATTCATACAATTACGTTTTTTATTGAATAGCCTTTTTGTTATTATTTTTGTGTACAAATGATCTGTGTCAATAAACATTTTTTTTTTCTGTCTTCCGTTCCAGGGCCTTGGGACTCTTGCGAACAAATTCCGCAACCCTGGCAGGGATAGCAGCCCTACACTAGCGACGCCTACCTAGATAACACGATTATAACTGCAACAATGTATTGTAATACGATAAGCACAGTTCAATGGGCGCTCTGCCCTTATATAGAGGGCATGCTGTCAATTCGTGTGTACTTAAATAAATAATAAATAAATAAATAAATATATTTATTTGCTCAAACACATGTGTACATACAATAAACAATCGCATGCAAGATATTAAATTGGAGAGAGTTCTAGACATGTTTGCCATGAACAATGGCGTGCAAATATAATTTTGGTTAATTAATATGGATAAATTCCCATCATCGATCTATTTCTATCACTAAACCATTTACAGTTAACATTATATAAATGTGTAAGTATATATTAATGAGTTATAATAGTCAGTCTCTAAATTAATGTATATAATGTCAAGGTATATTTATAATTATATTAATATTAAATCTTATTATTTTGTCATATTATCTAATTGAGTATTAAATTATATCGAACCAAATTTATCATTTAAAAAGTCACTTACATTATAATAGGCTTTGTCAACAAGAAATAATTTTACTTTTTGCTTAAATTGGTCGGTACTTAGATCTTTCCAACTTTTGGGAAATTTATTATAAACAATTGGAGCCATGCAAATAACACTTTTGCGCATAAGTGCAGTCCTAGACGCATGCAAACAAAGTTCAGTTTTATCGCGTCGATTTCGGGGAAAACTTTCTGCCATACGCGGAAATAGATTTGGATTCCGTTTTACAAATAAAGCCGTTTCTAATATGTAAAGGGACGGTAGTGTCAGAATCTTGTAGCGAATGAAATACGGCTTACAAGAATCTCCAATGTCCAATCTAAACATTGACCTTAGACATCGCTTTTGGGCTTTAAAAGCAATTTCCTTGTTGGTGGAATTGCCCCAAAAGATCACACCGTATCTTAAAATTGATTCGGTTAGCCCGTAGTACGCTGTTAGCAAAGCATCTACATTAAGTGTCCATGATAGCGTGTACAGAGCAAATGCACTGCTACTAATCTTTTTACAAACAGTCTCAATATGAGTCTTCCAATTCAAATTACGGTCAATTATTAAACCTAGAAACTTTGTAGTAGTAACCACGTCTATAGTATTATTATTATATTTAATGTCAAATTTAGGAAATGTCAATGCACGTTGGCCAAAATGTATAATTACTGTTTTATTAATATTTATTTTCAAATTATTGTTATCCAGCCAATCGATTGTTTTATTTAACGTATAGTTTACATCTTCTTCATACAAATCTCGATGGCGACAAGGTATAGTAATCGTGCTATCGTCCGCGAATAGTGTCATAGGATGATTAATGGATTTCGGAAAATCATTTATATAAAGGATAAAGAGAGAAGGTCCTAGTACACTTCCCTGCGGTACACCATGGATAACATTACGTTCTTCAGATAAGAATATTTCCTCTCGTTTAGTGTCACTGTTTATCCTACTGATTTCCGTCACTTGTTTTCTATCGAGTAAGTAAGATTGTAAGAGTTTTAGTATATTTCCTCGAATACCGTAAGTCTCGAGCTTTTGCAATAGTATATCATGTTGTACGTAATCGAATGCCTGCGACATGTCACAAAAAATTGCACAGACTGGGTTATTTCTATCTACATTTGTCATAACTATATATAAAAAGTCATAGATTGCCATATTAATGGTTTTGTTTTTTCTAAAACCTTTTTGTTCGTTACAAAGTATGTTATGCTTTTCCAGATACGTACTAAGTTCTTTATAAATATAGGATTCAATTATTTTAGAAAAAATTGACACTAGAGATATCGGTCTGTAGTTTTCTTTTAACTCTTTATCCGATTTTTTATGTAATGGTTTTACTATTGACTTTTTTAAAACATCTGGAAACGTGCCTTCACAAATGCTTAAATTAATAATGTGGGCTAATGGCTTACATATCTCTTTCGCTACTGATTTAATTATTTTTGTTTGTATACCGTCATATCCTGTGCTATAAGTATTATTAAGGCTTGAAATTATTTTCATTACGTCCTGTGGTAAACACGGGGCCATAAACATGGAGTTTTTTCTGTTCAAAATGTGTTTTGTGACTTTGGTCCCGGAATTAATTCTCGGTTGAATCTTATCAATAAAGTAGTTGTTAAATAAATTTGCAATTTGTTTTGGATCCACAATAGCACTGTCATTTTCTTGAATCGTATTAATATTATTCTTTAGTATGTTTAGTTTGTTTTGATTTATTATTTGCCAAGTAGTTTTCGACTTATTTTTTGATGTTGTTATTTTGTGATTGTTTTGTGCGCGTTGAGTTAACTGTATGATTTTTCTATAAAGCCTAGAATAATTCTTAAACCGGTCCTTATTTTGTTGAGTTGGTTTTAATCGGGCCTGCCATAATAATTGGCGTTTCTTTATGCTGCAAGTCTTTATACCGCGTGATATCCATTTCTGCTTTTTAAATAAATTTACAGAAATAAGAGTTTTAGGAAAACACTGCTTATATAAGAATGAAAATATGTCTATAAATGCGTTATATGCTACATTTGTTTCATTGGCTTCAAAAACCTCTGAAAAAGTTAAGCTACTTAAATACGATTTAAATTTGTCAATATGTTCTTCATTATAGTCCCGTTTAAGGGTTCGCCATTGATTTATGGTACTAGTTATATTAATAGGACACTTAAGTATTTGCGCCGTGTGGTCAGATAATGCTAATTCTAACACTAAAGCGCTGCACGACTTGTTAAAGTTATGCGCAAAGTTGTCAATGCATGTCTTAAGGCGAGTTGGTTGATAAAGTGCAAGATTTAAATTATAACTTAACAATAAATTTTCAAATTCAATACATTGATTATTTCTTTTTAAAACATCAATATTAAAATCTCCCGCTAAAACTATATTTTTATAGCATTTTTGTATTAAAATACGTAATATCATTTCCAATTTATCCATACACTCATGAAAGTTATTAGGATTTGGTACTCTATATATACAAACGAAAACGATTTTGTAGTTAGTGAGTTCAATGGCGCAGCATTCAAAAACACCAGTTGTGGATATTTTGGCTATTTTGGGTAATTCTCTCCATTGATGTCCGTTTCTAACTAAGATACATGCTCCACCTCGCTTACTCTCTTTCCTACAGAAACAAGCAGCCAAGCAGTAGTTGTGTATGTTAAGATGCTTTTCATAGCTTTCCTTGCTTTGCTTATTTCAATATTTTATTTTTCCCATAGCACCAGTTTAGTAGTTTCTGTTAATACTTACAACCTGACTTTAGTATGGCTTTTCTATTGATAAGTAAAAAAAATCTGCAAACGCCAGCTAAGCAAGTACCTATGATAAGCCATGGTCACGTCCGGAACATCCGGAAAGGTTACTACTGTTTTCTATCCAATCCAACCAGCTAAAGGTGCAGTACGTACCTACTTACTCGCATATTACTCGTATTTGTAGCCAATGCAGCAAATTACAGCTGCATGTCCATAGAAGCATATGTTTACCATAAACCTTGATAAAATCGTTGTAGGTAATTACCTACTCAATTAAGGTTGTCTGAGGGCAGACAAATTATCAGAACAGCCGAGTTGTAGGATTTTAAAATGTGTACTTAGAGGTTATATTATAAGCATGACTGAGTGTAAGCGAGACGACGTATGTGTGAGAGAGAGAGAGAAAGGACGGAAGGGGAAAAGTTAAGATGGCGATAACCGTAGAACTAATGCGTGTACTCTGTGTAATTTGAAACTAATAAAAGTCCAAATAAGTTAATCTGCTATTATTTCACCGCCTCAGACCTACAAAATTTTCTGTCATGCAAAAAGAGCGCTGGCCGCATGGCACGGCACGCCAGCATTAATGACATCATCCGTCGTGCTCTTGTCTCCGCCGGAGTGCCAGCTGTTTTGGAGCCAATTGGCCTGGCACGCGACGATGGGAAGAGACCAGATGGGATGACTATAATGCCTTGGAAGTTGGGTAGACCTCTGGTGTGGGATGCAACATGCGTCGACACCCTTGCGCCATCCCATCTTCCTTGCACGACGTGTTGTGCTGGGGCGGCTGCGTCTGGTGCGGAAAATCTCAAACGGCGCAAATATATTAACCTTCATGAAAGTTATATGTTTGAGCCGTTTGGGGTTGAAACACTAGGGCCATGGGGACCGAGCGCTCACCTAGTTTATCGCGACATCGCGAAGCGACTGGTCGATTCTTCACGTGACCAGAGGGCTGGCCTATTCTTTGGCCAAAGAATCAGCATTGCCATACAACGTGGCAATGCTGCCAGCCTTCTGGGCACATGCCCCATTGACAGCGATGCGGATGAGTTTTTTGACGCCCTTTGACCTTACTTTTTTATTTTAACTGTACATAGTTTGTAATTTAATTATTATTTAGTTTTTTTTTTTCATTCTAATTAAATGTAAAATTAAAAGTTATCCTACTCAATAATAAACTAATTTTACTTTGAGACGAAACCTGAAATCGCAATGAAATAATCAGCAGTTTCATGTTTTGAGTTTAACGATAGAAGTGAAGGCATTTAATCAAGAGTGTCTACGTGAGTTCGATAAAATATGGAGGTGTGATTCACGTCTGTGCGACTGAACTGTACCGCGACACGAATGCACGCTCGTGCGACACACTGAAGCTCAATCGTATGTCGCACTACCGTTGTGTCTCTTGAACATTTTTTTCATATAATTAGAATTACCTATGCGCTAATGACTAACCAATAAAGGTCACAGCTCATTAGAGCCACCCGGCACCCACTCCGCACCGCCTCGCCTCGTGCGGTTAGTATTCTTGATATGGACTTGTATGGGTATGCGCTCACTACATCAACTCCGTAGCGTCACCGGATCGCCTCTATCGTAAGCCGTCCACGCGCGGATGGCGGGTGGACCACTCGGTGACAACTCGATGCCCTGCGTTGACTGCGCATCGCCAACGCGCAGGTCCGAAGCGGACCGCGCGCTGCCCGCGAGTGATTCACGCGAGGACGATACGTTGGCAATGACTATGTTACTCGAAAATTCGTGGACTAAGCGACGTCCACTCGTTGACCACGCGGCGTTCACTCGTTGAGCACGCGGTGTTCACTCGTTGACCGCGCGGGGTTCACTGGTTGATCGTGCAACGTTTAGGTGATAACGTGGCGTCCACCCGTGAACCACCTGTCGACAACGACTGGACGCCGTACGACGAGGCGGTGCGGGGTGGGTGCCGGGTGGCTCTAATGAGCTGTGACCTTTATCATGACAAACACGACACGTGTTTTACGCTATGTCAGCGGTCGGCAACCTTTTGGCAGGCAAGGGCCACATGGCGGCAAAATGAGGTAGTGGTGGGCCGCGCTTTCACATATATTTTAACCGACTTCAAAAGGGAGAGGTTCTCGATTCATCTGTATGTTTTTTTTTGTACGTTTGTTTCGCGATATTTCCGCCAATTATTATTAGATTTTTTTTGTTTGGTAGGTCATGCTTCAGAAGTGGTCCCATAATTTTTTTATCGGAATTTAATTTCTTGCAGGAAAATTTGAAATTTTCCCCTTTTTTTCGGCAGATCAAGTTTGAAAAATTAGCCTATTGCTTTTTTTTGTCATCCCTAATGGCAATAACTATATTTTTTTACCTTAAAACAAGGCGAAAAGAAATTTTTTGCAGCCGCTGATAAAGGAGAAATAAGAGCGGATTTTTACTTAGCTGAAAAATATTAAAAACCTCCATATCTCTTTTCTTTATGGTTTTTCTATAAAACATCTTGTTGTCCAATACTCAATCCAAAATAGAGTATTCATGGTTTTAGTTTAAGGATAGATGCTCCTCACACCCGATATAGGTATTACATGATTGTGATGCACAAACTTTTTTAATGTAAATTTTATTAATGGGTACGTACTTGTGTCCGCAGCAATATGTCAACGATAAAGCAACAATAAATGAAAAAGAAATGAGAAAAAATTATATAAAGCTTAAATGCCAAGTTCAAAGTTGTTATACAGGGTGTTTGGTGCATCGTGTGCCAAATTGAAATGGTCGACTGAGGGGGTCATCTGCTATCCTTTCGGACCCCTAAACACTTCTCATGCCGTGTGTATTATTTTTCATCGACTTTTTAATGTTTTATAAAAAAAATACCAAAATTTTACATTCAAGTACATTTTTTTTTAAAAGTACACGTCGTAGACTCTCTATTTTAATTTTATTTATATGTGCATTGTACTACAGTACTTTTAAATTCAAAATTAGTGACATTAGCCATCTAGTTTTTTATTTATTTACTCGCAAAGTTTTGGACTTCAATTAAAGCTGTCCATGTTACAGCTATTTACATGACTATAAAAAAAACCAAATGAGACCGGGATCTAAGGACTTCGTCAAAAATTCTCTAGTCTATCCTCTTGCTAGTGATGTGCCACATGCCATAAAAATCTTTTTACAACTTCGTGAATTCCCTAGAATTGTGAATCGAGTCACAAAACACAAAATTCCAAATTATGGTTTAAACATTTTGTTTTGCTTAAATAACACCTGAAAAGTATAAGATAAAATCTGTCTCGTATCCCTCTTTTTTGGGGGAGGGGCGAATGCGACTTCGTACAACAACTGTGGAAATACGAAATAGATGTCTGGCCTGCATTCGCAATAAAGGCCAACAATTTAAGCAGAATATGCAAAAAATATGAAATAAATGTTAAAAATGCATTTTTTATTATTTCTAGTACCCCCTCTCCCAAAAAAGAGGGATTACAAGACAGATTTTATATTGTAGGAGTGAGATAACATATTTAATACGTTTTTCAGGTGTTATTTAAGCAAAACAAAATTTTTTAACCATAATTTAGAATTTTGTATTTTGAGACTCGATTCACAATTCTAGGGAATTCACGAAGTTGTAAAAAGATTTTTATGGCATGTGGCACATCACTAGCAAGAGGATAGACTAGAGAATTTTTGACGAAGTCCTTAGATCCCGGTCTCATTTGGTTTTTTTTTTTATAGCCATGTAAATAGCTGTAACATGGACAGCTTTAATTGAAGTCCAAAACTTTGCGAGTAAATAAATAAAAAACTAGATGGCTAATGTCACTAATTTTGAATTTAAAAGTACTGTAGTACAATGCACATCTAAATAAAATTAAAATAGAGAGTCTACGTGTACTTTAAAAAAAAATGTACTTGAATGTAAAATTTTGGTATTTTTTTTATAAAACATTAAAAAGTCGATGAAAAATAATACACAGGGCATGAGAAGTGTTTAGGGGTCTGAAAGGATAGCAGATGACCCCCTCAGTCGACCATTTCAATTTGGCACACGATGCACCAAACACCCTGTATTACGCTTATACACATTTCAGTGTAATGTTTGAGGCTGTCTTTGAGTGTCTCTTTTCTTATACGTTAGCTTACGCGAATAAAATCATTAATTTAGGTAAAATGTAAGAATTATAATATAATTTACAAAACTGTCGCGGGCCGCAAGGGGGAGAGCCGCGGGCCGCATGCGGCCCGCGGGCCGCGGGTTGCCGACCGCTGCGCTATGTGATTGATTACTGACCCGGCCGACAGTAATTATTGATTTGATCACTATTTAGACACGCTATATATGTATAGGCTTAGGCTTTATCACATTATGTAGGTATTGTTTTCTTTTATAACGAGGTACTTCCCTCAGTTGAAGTTTTGTACGAGTGTCATTCTGAATTTCGACAGTTAATTACTTCGACACGGTCTCAATTTCGAAATTCAATACTTCGACACTTCACTGCTTCGACAGATCATATACTCGACAAGCATTAGTTCGACACACTATACTTCGACAACACATACCTTCGAAGCACACTACTTCGACAGAACACTACTTCGATATGCACTAGTTCGACGGATATCTATTTCGCCGAGACATACCTTCGACATAATACTGCTTTGAAATGTGACAATTATAATTAAATTTAGGTTTACGGTTTATGGTAGAAAAAAAAATATTATGTAATTTCGGTAACCAATCGCTAATTAATTGGTTTTAATTAAATCAGCCTGCTATAAATCTAAATTTTCTGTTAATCGTATAAAAGACAAGTCCACTTAAAATTACATACAATATTTAAAAGTACCCCGCCATCCTACCCAGCAGCCTGGGCGGCGAGTTGTGGCCGGGGCTGCGGGTTGTTCGAAAGAGATACCGCGCCCCCGGAACGCAAAGGGCACAAGAAGGAACATGGGTGTGGGTTATAGTCAGTAAAAGTCTCGTTGGGTTTCGTTGCGGGATCCAAGACAGTTGAATCGTTTCTCCGGGACTCGTCGAGCTTCATTGTCTCGGTGCTTTTCTTGTGGTCGACTGTTAATTCTGGCTTACAGAAGTTGCAGTGGTTTGGGTACAGTGTGGCGGGCTTGTCCCAAATAAAGAAGTCAGTAAAAGTATGACGCTCCTTCTCCCGCCCCGAAATGATGATTTCTCATCCGAAAAAAAAACAGAAAACTGGTATGGTCGGTCACCCTAGTTATGGTTATATATATTTAAATTATTTAAAGAAATCATTAAACTGTACAAAGATGTATTAATGGTTATATTAAAATCATAATTATTTTTTATATTTTTTGTACCATAAACCGTAAACCTAAATTTAATTATAATTGACACATTTCAAAGCAGTATTAAGGCCTATTCAGACCTAAGCGGTATTCACTGCCGCCTGCGGCAGAGAAAACCCAGTGGGTATGCGGTAATATTACTGTTCACACCTAAGCGGTATTCGCTGCCGCCTGCGGCAGAGAAAACCCAGTGGGTATGCGGTAATATTACTGTTCACACCTAAGCGGTATTCGCTACCGTTCGTATCCCGCGTGGTATGTACCTCTACCCACAGCGGCAGCGAATATCGCTCAGGTCGCTCTAGCCGCGGTACTTGATACTAAATACCTGAGCGAAACCCGCGCGGTATGTACCTCTACCCACAGCGGCAGCGAATATCGCTCAGGTCGCGCTAGCCGCGGTACTTGATACTAAATACCTGAGCGAAACCCGCGCGGTATGTACCTCTACCCACAGCGGCAGCGAATACCGCTTAGGTCTGAATAGGCCTTTATGTCGAAGGTATGTCTCGGCGAAATAGAGATCCGTCGAACTAGTGCATATCGAAGTAGTGTTCTGTCGAAGTAGTGTGCTTCGAAGGTATGTGTTGTCGAAGTATAGTGTGTCGAACTAATGCTTGTCGAATATATGATCTGTCGAAGCAGTGAAGTGTCGAAGTATTGAATTTCGAAATTGAGACCGTGTCGAAGTAATTAACTGTCGAAATTCAGAATGACACTCGTTTTGTACAGGCAAATAACGTTTAATTATTCGGCGAATAAGCAAAGGCACAAAAGCAAATATTGATGCAAAATGCTTAGCAAACGATGACTTTTTCGTCAATGCCAATAGTTGTTAGGGTTAGAGAGTATTAGAACTGTGTTTGAAAGGATACCTTGAGCTGTATTTCCTAAAAACATAACGGGTTGCAAACACAATTAAGAAACCCAAAGAAGCTACACAATGACATGTTCTTTCCATCATTGGAATAATTTATTTTATTTTCTTGATTGACCCACTACGGTAGGTGTCACTAGGCCTAGGTTGCAGGTGAATAAAAACCGTTTCCAATTTGTTGTATTCTAGGGTAATATCATAATTAATATTCTCAATTTTGTCTAAACTATGTCGCTCTCCCTACACTGGACATATTTTACCCTAACTAGATCAAGCGGATTAGGTACATCCTAAAACATTAATTTGAATGAATTCATAGTGATATAACAACCGGTACTTCGTTAAAACAAATAAATTAAGATAATGCGCTGCTTTTATCTAAATAAGTCATTATTAACGCAATGGTAATTTTAAATAAACCATTTAGATGCAATATTGTTATTTTGCTTTGTATCATCTCCAAAGAAAGCAGTATGTTGACAGAATTTTAAATACTTACCATTATACAGCAGGTACATACAACCTATAACAGCTAAAGTTTGTGAGGATTGATGGATGTTTATAACATAACATACCATCACGCCTCTATTCCCGAAGAGTTAAGTAGGTGTACCAATGTACCTACATCCACAGTTCGTTTATAACTTTTACGATTTAACAACCAAATCGAGTCAGCTAAAATTTGACAGACTCATATACTCATAGATATTCAAGGATAATTTTATCCCATTTTTCTGTTCTCTTGGGATAAATTAACGACGGTTTTGTTCTGAAGTCTACACAAAGTCGCGGGCATAAGCTAGTATTTCATAATTAGGTAGTCAGGTACACCTAGGTCTGTCAAAAATACGGTATCATGTCCGCAATAATACCGGTAGACAGGTAGAACTAGAAGAACTACCTATGATTTACAGTTGACTAATTACTAAGTGTCTATGGCTCTTCAGTGTTCTTAATTACTTTCACTTCCTGCATAATTAATGTTTGTTATAACACCCATAAAATAATCATTAACACAGTAAGTAGTTTTAAATAGAAAATTAACATTTTGCTGCTCGCGACTTTGTCCGTGTGGTTTATTTCACTCGCGATACGTCTTTGGTTACAGCTCCGCTTCCGTGTGTCGTAGCGTGATGTTATATAGACTTTGTTACTCAGGCATAATGTAGCTATCTATTGGTGAAAAAATGCTGAAAATCGGCCCATTCGTTTATTCGTTACAGACAAAAAATCAAAGATACAAATCTTTCCTCTTTATAATATTACTAGCATTTTCCCGCGACTTCATCCGCGTGGATTAATAGTTCCCGTTCCCGGGGGATTTCCGGGATGAAAACTATCCTATATCCTTTCTCGGGTCCCAGACTATATCTGTACCAAATTTCATTGAAATCGGTTCAGTGGTTTAGGCGTGAAGAAGAGACAGACAGACAGACAGAGTTACTTTCGCGTTTATAATATTAATACGGATGATTATACTCGTATTATAATGTAGAAGTGAAGATTTTTAAGTAAGTAGTAGATTTATGTATTATTACCTAATGCCTACACAGCACGCCTCTTGGTCTAGCTCGAGTGCGTTCACTTCCGACGTGGCTTACTTTCATTGTAATCCAAAGTGTTCCGTGTAAAGTGAGTAAGTACCTATGTTGATTCGTTAAGTTAATTACCTCATACATAATTCATTAATGTCTAAACATTGAAATATGAAACATAATATTTTGCGCAGTAAACTCGGTACACCTTTGAATCAATAAGTTTGACGAATTTGTTTATTAGTTATTTTTAAATCTCGTAATCCTTCCGGGAAAAAAAATACGATACTAAGTAGGTACACCTTTGGGGCAATCGTATTATTAATATAAGTTTTAAAGGGGACCTTGGCCCGTAATGGGACAATAAAATTATTTTTGCACGCTGTCTCACTGCTGGGAATAAAACTACAAGGAAAACTAGCAAGATAGCAATTGAAATGAGGACATGGCTGACATAAAACAAAGTAACAAAGACTGACTGCTTTATCTATTTACTTGCTACTACCCGTAACTTCGTGCACCTGATTTTTTCAGTCGCATTAAGTTACGTTTTCAGTTTCTGCTCCGCTCCCGTAACTCGAAGCGTGACGTTATAAAGCGTATATTATTCCTCATAAATCTGGCTATTAAATACAAAATAAATCATTCAAATCCGACAGCGGGTTCCAGAGATTAGCGTGTTTAAACAAACAAGCAAACAAAAAACTCTGGCTTCATAATATTAGCATAGATTGTTAGGCTTATGTGTCACGTACTGATGTTTATGACCATGACCCCGCCAGGGTACGTAGAATATACTTAGTTGAGAAAATAAGTACACGGGTTTACTACAGATAGGTACCTAGTTATAATGACGCCGTTTAAATATTTGCATAAGGACACAAGCCACACAAACTACGTTGTTTATAGTTAACTATTTATTCGACATGCCAGATTTTTACACGACTCAAAAATTTACCCGGTTATTTACTATAAAGAACATTTGATGATTTCTCTTGCATTAATTGATAGCGTAGATACTAAAATTTAAACTTTGTCTTCAGTTCATTGAATCTACCATACTGACCAAATTACTGATCAAGTGTCGTGATGGCCCAGTAGCTAAGGCGCCCGCCTCTCGTGCACGAGGTTGTGGGTTCGCAGCCGGGCACGGGCGAGAACCAATGTGACTTTTCTAATTCATATGTACTTTCTAAGTTTATCTTGGACATCACTGACATCGGTACTTTAGGCGGTTTAGAAACTCTGACACTAGGGTGTGTGGGGTCGTTAGACCTCACACGATAAAGAAAGAAGACCATACTAAAAAAGTTGTTTTACTTGTCAACTCGTATCTTAATGAAATTGTTCCGCAAAATAAACTACCTACGTCTACTTTCCAGATTTTCACATACTGATCCATTTATAGGGGTTTGTAGACAAATAAATTACAAAACCTTTTAAATAAAAGTAATTTTTAATACGATTACATACATATTTTTTACATTACTTTAGTACATAACATGTTTTATTGAATACATCGAACAATTAACACAACCTTTGTTCCGACACGTATAGATACCTACCTATTTATGTAAAACTGAATAGCTAGTACCTATCTACCTGCCTCATTAACATAATGGACGCAGTTCTATATAATTTTGACATACACCATCTCAAGTTTCCATAAAAAAAAATAGGGAACATAATAAACTAGTTTACAAAAATATTTATATTTAACCTTAACATAAACATGTGTTAACATTGACTTGTCGAAATAACTATCAAGTTATTAAAATTAATAGGCAGGTGTTTAGGTAAACATTATTCAAGTACATTTAATTTTATGAGTTAGTAAAATAATGACATAACCG
Organism: Caradrina clavipalpis; assembly: GCA_932526535.1. Taxonomy (NCBI): domain Eukaryota; kingdom Metazoa; phylum Arthropoda; class Insecta; order Lepidoptera; family Noctuidae; genus Caradrina; species Caradrina clavipalpis. The sequence goes on from OW052096.1 coordinate 5,199,783, forward strand.
ACAAAAATAAAATTGGATAAATAATCCGAAACGGGTTGCCCTAGTCAAAGTGCACGACACTGACCATAGATCACAAGTCAATGTCACTGTCAAAATGAATTAACATTACCCAAAATAACTTTAATATCCGTTCCTGTATCCTTGTAATATTTAGAAACAGTGCATAATAAATCTTGATCCTTTTTTACATTTACCACGACCAAAAGCTTCTTTTTTGGTTTAAATTATTAATATAACGAGAATATTTGATACGACTCTGCGACAGTATAGTTGTTTTTTTTTTAATGTAACAATAATAAACACACGAGATCCAACACATAATTTTCCAGCACCTATAATACCAATTTTCATTCATTTTCTGACGTTAACTTTGACCCAGAACTCTGGGATTGTGGTGATGATGCCCTGGATCCTTTTGGAGGGTTTGAGTAGCGGTTTCCCATCAGCGGTGGATACATTAAATGCTTGCATGAACCCGGCAAATACTTGGAACATGCTCTGTCGAGCGTAGGTCTCACCAGCACACAGTCTTCTTCCTGCAAACAAACAAATTGCAAAAAGCTGTTAATTTAGGTCTACTAATCGTGATCAGTCAAGATGTGTATGTACCTTATAGACGGGGCCTGCTAGGGCCAGTGCCTGCCAGGGTTGCGGAATTAGTTCGAAAGAGTTACCGCGGCCCGACCAGAAGAAGTCATTTGATTTCCATCCTTAATAAAAAGATAAGTAGGTACATATCTTTTTATTAAGGATATTTTAGGTAAACCTTATAATACCTGGTAATACCTTAACCTTAAAGTATTACCATCCTAAAATACCCTGCGGGTTGTTCGAAAGAGATACCGCGCCCCCGGAACGCAAAGGGCACATGAAGGAACATAGACGGGTTTTAGTCAGTAAAAGTCTGACACTCCCTCCCGCCCCGCCCAGGGCGGGGGAAGTTATTTGATGATTTCCCGTCTATAAAAAAAAAAACCTAAAATACCGTTTGGGAAGATATGTACTTACAGATCTTTTAAGCCTTTCATAGACACTCAACTCTAAATTAGAAAGTACCTACATCTAGATAAGGACCTAGGTACCTATCGAGTATTGACATTGAATGGACATAGCAAAGTTGATTAGTTTAAGACAGGCTAATTGGGAGTTGCAATTTGTTACTTGTAATTTTACGTGAAGTTACGGATCATGCTGTTGTAGAGTAGCCAATCTGACGGTGTAAAACATAGTATTCACAGCTTCGTACCTAAGTAACCTATAAAAATTGGCGTTGCCTAAGCCGTAGGTAATTGTAGCAATTTTTCAATCGTTTCCAGTCAAGTATAAGTACGTGCCAATTGCACAACAGAACGCAACTGTGACAGGTTTATAACTAGCGTATAAGTGGAAACTGTATTTATTATGTCGGTTGGTATAACTTTGAATGTAGTATTTGCAAACGTGCCTCTCGCAAACTATGTGGCAGGCATTGAAAAAAACTTGGCTCTTAAAGTGCTGGTACCAAAGCAGAAAAAGTCAAAGTCAAAGCATTTATGTCAATCAACTAAATTGAATTTGTCAAGGAGTCGGTCAGTTAGTCAGAAGGTTGAAGCTAAATGCCCATTTCAAAACGTAGATAGGGGGAAGAACAAGCGAAACAGTCTATAGATACATTATTCTTAGTGTTCTTTTTTTTGTTGTAATCTACACTAATATTATAAAGAAAAGTAAAGTAAAGTTTGTGAGGTTGTGGGGTAATCTCTGTATTCTACTGAAAATTATTTTACCCATAGAAAGCCATGTTATTTGCGAGTGTCATAGGATATATAACATCACGCTACGACACACGGGAGCGGAGCAGCAACCAAAGACGTAACTTACCGTGGGTGAAATGAACCACGCAGATGAAATCGCGGGCAATTCGCTAGTTACAAATAAAGAATAACATACCTGCGCCAAAAGGCAATGATTTATCGAGAGACAAGTCTAACTTGCCGTCCCTCAGGAACCGTTCAGGACGGAAGTTTTCAGGGTCGCCCCATATCTCCTTATCCATATGCAGCATCACCAGATTGGCACTGACCAATGTGCCCTGAAATAATTGGGCACAGAGTTTAAAATTGATAAATAAAAAAATAAAAGATATTCTGGATCAAAGTCTGCTTCTTCATTTCTTATAAAAGACTAGCTTTTGCCCACGATATTTGTTTGGACTTCAAAACAAACTTTCATCCCCTATTTTATGCCCCTTTTTTCGCGACAAAAGGTAGCCTATGTCCTTCTCCAAAGTCTATTCTATCTCTGTACCATCCAAATCGGTTCAGCGGTTTATACGTGATAGCATAACAAACACACAGACAGACTTACTTTCGCATTCATAATAATATAGTAGGGATTTAATATGATGACCTTGTCGGTTGTTTTTGCCAAGTACCTATATACACATAAGTAGGTTTAACTATACTAATATAAAAAGAGGTAGAGTCTGTGAGGTTTTAGGGGGTAATCTCTGGATCTACTAAACCGGTTTTGAACATTCTTTTACCCATAGAAAGCCACGTTATATAACCATCACGTTACGACACACGGGAGCAGGCATTAAAAAAAGCCGTAACTAATGGCGGGTGAAATAAGCCACGCGGATGTAGTTGAGGCAGTTCGCTAGTGTAATATATTTCGCCATAAGCCATAATATTCGTCGTCAGTCGCTGCAGGAAGTAGAAGCGGTTAAAATAATACCGATTACAGTAATGTTACCTCTGGCACATCATAGCCCCCTAACGTGGTGTTCTCCATGGCTCGGTGTGGCACGGACAGCGGTACAGTGGTGTCGAACCTCAACTCCTCGCGAATACACGCCTCCAAATAATGCATGCTGTAAACAAATTACCGCCATTATCCATTATTTACTTAAATAGGTACTAATACAACTAAATAACGCATTTATAACTACATAGATACGTAGTTAGGATTGCGTGCCTGTTTGTCATTACGATAGATTTTGTACGACTTCAGAGTTTAGTATTACCTACCTACTTATGGTGTGGTGCTTCTAAACGGGCAATACTTTTTTTTTTTTTTTTTTTATAGACGGGAAATCATCATATAACTTCCCCCGCCCTGGGCGGGGCGGGAGGGAGTGTCAGACTTTTACTGACTAAAACCCGTCTATGTTCCTTCATGTGCCCTTTGCGTTCCGGGGGCGCGGTATCTCTTTCGAACAACCCGCAGCCCCGGCAGGCATCGGCCCTCAGTGGCCCCATCCAATTTTGCTGACATCTCTTTGAGGCGCGCGTGGAACACGAACGCGCCGTCGACACGGTCTGTCGCTAGTGAACGTACGGACGGTGAGCTACCCATTGCTCACCGTCCACAGACCCGCGTCTACGGTGGCCGGGAGTCGTCACGTGGCTCCCGACGCCCGGATCGTCTACCGCGGCGGCCGCTGGGACGGGGGACCCTCCTTTCCCTCTCCCGTCCCGCCGCCTCCTTCTCTAGCATTACAGCTTCGCAGAAGGAGGCGACTGCTTCCCATTCCCCCTCGCAAACGGGCAATACTTGGACTGGAATATGTAGCTATTTTCGAGTACCACCCGTCAACAATCCTGACAAAAGTTGCTGAAAAAACATTGTTGGCAATGCATTGAAACCATACAAAACTCATTCCACTCAACTCAACCAACTCATTGACAGAAAGAAAATGCCATATTTTCTGGCAATGAGTGATCATTATAAAAAGGGTTGCAGCAATACTTGCCAGTCATTGAGCCACATTGAAAATATTACCAAGTAATTCAGCAACTTTTTAAGTCAACTGCCTCGTTAGCCTAATGATGCTAAGTGCAACTGCTACGCTAGCGTAGCAGTTGCATGAACCCAAGACCTCTAGAGGTCTTGGGTTCATTCTTAGGGCGAGCAAAGTGTTATTGAGTTTTTCTATAAAACTCTCAGTAACAGCTCGGAGTTAGAATTTGTGCCCCGTTCATGGCAATTGGCTCGCCCCCTATTACATGGGACCTAAACATGCGAACTGTGGGTATAGATTGGTACAACTCTGCCTAACCCTTCGGGGAGTACGTACAGGCGTAATGGTAAGTGTTTAACTATGGCCGGGACATATTTCGAACATTGATAGCAGCCACATAAATCGCCTGGAAAATATGGCCCGTTTAGAAGCACCTTTACATAAACATGGTTTTTATTGTGGGTTGTTTACGAGGTCATTACATTCTTGCAAACCACAGTACTGATTTCTTTGCAATCGTTGATGATGAATGAGCCAGTAGGTGAGTAACTGTTTTGTGGTGCAACGCGGTAGCTGGTGTAAAACGGTAATGACCAAGCCGAATGGCCGTTAATGCTTCTTGCCGTCGGAACTGTACTTGCAAAAGTAATTACGGACAAATCGACGTACGAGAAGTACTCGTCTGTTCTTGTTACCTACCTATCTGCACCTAGGGTTGCCAGGTGACTGGATAATGCCAGACATAGGCTATAAAGATGCGTGGCCAGGCAAATTAGACGGTGTCTGGCTGGCTAGGTTTTGTTCTTTACGTTTTATAGTCACTCGGTAATTTTGTTTTAAATTGCGTTTTAAAGAAGACAACTTTATTGTTATTAATTTGAATTATTTTATAATTAAGAACCGACGAAAGCAAATACAATATTCTTATCGTTTTTAAGTAAACGTGTCCAGGATTTTTATTATCAAATTTAACATGAAAATCCGGCTGTATTAGTTGGTCTGTTCAGTTTTCCAGACTTAGGTTCTGGCAACCCTACTCTTATTGTAGTTCGAAGCAACGTGCCTACATGCCTAAGTTTTGAAAGTATAGTTGATTTGATAGGTAGAGGCTTTGGCTGGTTTAGCAATGTTTAACCTCATTTTAGTAGATTATTACCTACTGAACATTCCAATATAGAGATATGAGAATAATGAGAGACTGTTCAGTCCGTTTTTATATGAAAAAGTCGAAGGAGTTAAGTTGTATTCGCTAAATACGACAAGAAGCAATAAGCCACTCGGCGTTTGGTATATTTATGAATGTAGTTTGTTCCTAAACAACACAACACAAGGCAACACAAAAAGGCAACAACACGACAAACAACAACACACAAGGCAAGGCAAGGCGGTTACACAAGGGCGTGGTATCAAGGTCACTACAGCGGTACCCTACATACATACTTAGGTACCTAGTAGTACTGATATAGTGCGTAGGTAATTTTGATCAGGCCCATAATCTTCCTGGCCTTATCCCATGTTACTTGGAGTCTGTGCACCACGTTTTTTCTTTCCATGCCGTCCTGTCAACCGTCATGCTATCACTGACTCTCTTCTCTCTCATATCATTCTAAACACAATCTATTTATCTATTCTTTGGCCTCCGTCTATACTTTTTTGATCACATGCGTCTTATCCCTCAACACGGTTCCATTTCAACTTTTCTGTCACTGGCGTTACTTTCAAACTTCCTCTAATATACTCCTTCCTTTCCTTATCTTATTGGTTACACCACACATCCATCTCAACATTCTCATCTGCGCTACATGTAATCTGTGTTCATCCGTCAGGCCCATGGAACCAATATTACTAGTACTTATTAAAATTATTTAAACAAAATCAATTAATTTATCATACGTAATGACAAGTATTGGAACAAAAAAATATGTTTCCTTCACTTGTTTGCATAATTTCTTCATTAAGGTAGGAAGCAAGATTCGTTACGGAGTCTGAATATACAAAAAAAATACCAATCTAGCGCTTCCTACTTTCAAAACTTTAAATTCTCCAAAAAATTACCTTTTACGTATACACATGCTAACACATAATACGCTTCATACTTTTACATATGTTAATTGAAAAAAAACGTCTACCTATCTTATTCGTTTCTTCGCGGTCCAAATATTTGGACAGACGAGAAATTTTGTGCTAGAAAGCCTTTAGATAATGCGGTTTTTTGCCGCCTGGCTTGTCAGCAAACATTTACAAAACGAAACAAACAGTTTTTCTGTGGTGTCGTGCTTGTTCGCGATTAAAGTACTAAAAAGAGCATAAAAACAAGCAATCTAACGGAAATGTAGGTAACGGGTACCTACGCAGTTCAGAATTCCTACAGTAGGAGCTAGTCATGTTTTGTTAACAGCTTTTTACATCGGACTTTGTTTAGCTTTTTGTGCTGCGTTTTTTTTCTATAAATGTATACAAACCTATAAAGGTCAATGGCCTGCTTCTACTTCTCTGGATAGGCTCTAGTTAACTTACAATAAGTACCAACCTTACACCTACTTATTAGGGATATTTTTATTGTAGAACTATAGCTTCTGCCCGCAATTTCGTACGCGTCAAAGGAGAGTGGGCAATCTGGTCTACCTACTCAACGGCTACTCAATTATTTTGCTTTAGCTTGTTTTTGGGAAATATCTCGAGAACCCCATTACCTACAACTTAACGGCCATATAACAAAATAGAGTACACACAATTACCTATTCAACGACGTATGTTACGTCACTGTTGAGTAGGTAGACCAACTCCCATACATTTTTGCCCACTCTCCTTTGATATATAATCCCACGGGAAACGTAAGTTTTATCGGAATAAAAAGTGTCCTACGTGTGCCACACAACAATCTATCTTGGTGCCAAATTTCATCCATATCCGTTCAGCCGTTTAGGCGTGAAAGAGTAACAAACATCCATCCATCCTCTATAATATTAAGTAGGATTAGTAGCATATTATGCTTATTCAAACACAGTGAAACAAGTCTAACGGCTAGCAGGACAATCAAGTGGACCCCATTCGGCGAGAGGTGAGGCAATGTCAGATTTAAGCCGTCAATCAAAATGGGACATACTTCCGTCTGTCATCCAGTGTGGGAAGGCGGTCTCTGCCGACGACGCGGTCGATCTCCTCGTGAATCTTGTCCTGGATCTCTGGGTTTATCAGCATTCGCTCCACAAGCATTGCCAATACGAACTGAACTACTGCTGATGCCGGGAATGTGAAGTCTGTGCACGTCAATAATAACTGGTCCCCTGGAAATAAAAGAAAGTCTTTTTAGAAAATAGTTTCTACTAATGTGCGAACGACGCGTTTTATTTATAGTAAATTCTTAATTAGTTAGCCCGGGCCACTGGGCTAACTGTAGCACGACTGCTACGTTTGAGATCGTGGGTTCGATTCCCAGGTCGAGAAGTGTTATTGGGTTTTTCTATGAAAGTCTCAGTAGCAGCTCGGAGTTAGGATTTGTGCCCGGTAAATGGCAATAGGCTCTTCTGGGTCTGCTCATGGGATTTCAAAACATACTGAGGATCTGTTGGTGTACATTAGCTGTGTGATGGTATGTATGCTTAATTAGTTAGATATTTGATTGAATATTAACTGTTTATGTTTTCCAAAATCTACAGTCGTCATCGCCGCAAAAGCCACTCGCATAACTTCAATGTGAATGTGATGTGATGATGAATATATTAGAAGGACCGACATTATGTAAATGTTGTATTCATAATAAAATGTTGTTTGGAACTCGTTTTTAATACGTAGTTCATTACTATTACTTTATTGGAGTAACTAACCTCACCTAACAAGCAAGTGCCTAAGCTTATTGAGGTCAATGCCCATCATAATCTATCAACGTAATAGTAGGTTTCTACCATTATGATACAAGTGAGCTAGGTTTGTCATTACAGTTGAGACTTAGGCGAGATGATTAACGCTCGTGTTCGAGCTCATAATATTCTTTATAATGTCTTACACTTCATCATGATCATGATGGCCCGGTGGTTAAGGCGCCCGCCTCTCATGCACGAGGTTGTGAGTTCGCATTCGGGCACGGACATACTTGTCCGTCCAATGTAACTTTTTCCAATTCATATGTACTTTCTAAGTTTATCTTGGACATCACTGACATCGGTAACCAATTCAGAGGCCCTTGAGGTGGTTTAGAAATTCTGACACTAGGGTGTGTGGGGGTCATTAAACCGTATCAGTTTCAGTTCAGTTTGATTATATCAGCCGCAGGACGTCAACTGCTGGACATAGGCCTCCCCCATATATTTCAATAAGGACCGGTTGGAAGTGGCTTGCATCCACCTTCTTCTTACACTTGTGCTATTTAAAATATTCTGCTTCGCCCAGTATCCGATGAGATCGACCGCCATAGCCGAAATAGTATCAGGCGGACTAGTACTTACGCGAGTATGTACTGCGTCCTGTATCTCGCATTTCTTCTTTCATTTTAGTGATGTACATGTCAAGGAAGTGGCGGTCGTATGTTTCATCGTGAGTTTCCATCGCTTCGTCCACCAGTTTCTGGAATTAACAAAACAAATTATTTAGATGTATTTATTGTCTTCTTGAACTCAGTAAAATCCTAAGAATAGTTATGACAAGTCGTTATTGACATGCACGGAAAGGTCGTGAGCGTCGTGACTTCGAATACTATAAAAACAAATTTTAATTTAAATAGGAAACAAAGACTAAAATACAATTGGTCCCATAGTTTAGTTGCCATGTCAGTATTACTAGACTAATTATTATTATTACTTATGAATGGTTGGCGCTCTTTGGGGGAGGCCTACTTACAGCAGTGGACGGCTATAGGCTGATATAATAAAATACCTTATACACATACCGAAAAGAAATCCAGTAAGTACTGGTTGCCCTTCATCAGACTGTTGTATCCACTGTAGTTCGGCAGAACATCCTTAAGCCAAGGCGTCAGGGACAAGGCTCCACCCAAATCAGTAGAGCTCCTTTGAAATAAAGTAGTTCCCTCGGATAGAGTCCACAAGTTGTGGTACTCAGACCTCGGGAGGGTACTCCTGGAGAAGACTTGGAGCATACCGTTGATGAATGGTACGGCGAAGAAGTAAGGCATGTACACGAGGTCGCCCTTGACCAGTTCCTGAAAAAAAGAAAGATAATTGTAGTTATAAATGGTCTTTAAAGGATGTCCTTAGTACTGCGGATGTGTACAACTGATAATAATATGATAGAGTAGAAAGGGTAGATAAGTTAAAAAATGGAGGGCGTTCCCTTTAACCGGTTAATAATAATATAGTGGCGTCCATTTACCCATAAATAATATTGTGATTTTGCCTACTAGTTATAAGGAACGGCATTCGCCGTTCATAACATAGGTAGACCTTGTATGCAGAGTCTTATGATTAAAAATTATAAATTACTGTAATATACACAGCCGGTTAAATTATAAGCAAGTAACACATCATGGTCACATCATCATGGTCTGGCGTTTGTGCTGAACTGGGCCTGTTTGGCGCAGCCTTGAGGCACACAATTATGTTATTTTGTTTTTAAATGAATAGCTTTTTTTGTTATTATTTTTGCACATGGCCATGACCATGACCAGACCATGTGCAATAAACATTTTTTCTTTCTTTCTTTATTTATTCCTTTCTTTCTTTTTTTCTTTCTACAAGGTTCAAAAAAGGACATACCATTTCAGCTGGGTACTTCGGACCGTTGACTCTCAGGTCCAGCATCTCTTTGATTTCGCTAGACATTACAGATTCCAGTGTATCATGGCGTCTACCAAAGCCGAAGTCCCTGAGATAACGCAGTGAGAACCTTCTCTGTACGTGCCAGAAGTAGCCTTCCGTGCCGAATATACCTGCCAAAAAAATAGCATTCCGTCAAAGGTAGGTCTTGGTATGTTTTGAATTAGTCGGGTCGATAAATAATACGCTAGAAAGGTTTCTTTTAACTGCTTCTTTAGTAACTATAATCTTTCTAAGAACTTAATACTTTAAGGCGATTGTGTTATGTGCGCATTAACTTGTAATATGCACTGTAGCTAGCTAATTTTACAAGAACAGGTAAAGTCAGATGAAAAGCAGACCAATATTTTAAGTGTATGATCAGAAGAGCCTTTTTTCTAAACAGGTACAATTGCAATGTAATCTTCGTCTCTATCTGTCAAAAATGCATCTAATTTATCTAATTTTTTGGTATTAATTGTCGCTGCGATAAAAAAATTAATGTTTTTAATTCGTTGATTTGGCCTTCAAGTTGATATATCAATGGCTTTATTCGCTGTTATACCTATTATTGAAAAGTTGCAAGCTGCATTACCAGTTACCACTCAGTAATCTTAGACACAGGCAAATGAATGATGCATTTTCTGTATTTACTTCCCAATTCCAGAATCGAGGTGCTCTTAAAAACCAGCAATACTTCTGCTGCTAGGTAGCAAAGTCATTGCTGAAAGCGTGTAAAACACGGTCGCTTTGACAATGTTGACGAGTATTTTACCAACATTCTACGCAGGTATGGCAGTGCCATACTTATAATATTGTTGGCTACGTATTGCCGGAAAATATACACCGGTTACGAGCGCCATAAGAAGATTGTTTACACCGCATCGTTTGTTTCTTTTGAACACACGATATTGAGATGTGATAATAAGCTTTTGTGTTACTAAATATAGCGATAATAAATATGTTCCTTCTTAAAAGGACATTGTAAATAATGACTATAACTTTAGGAAGTGATTTATTAACTAACAACAAGGCTTCCAAGATTATAAGAGTTATGAATTAATACTTAAGTTTTGTCAATGATAATTTATGAGCCGTTTACTCTAGCATTTGCATTTTAAATTAAGTAAGTACCTACTTATGTTTTTGCTAATATTTTTAGCAATCGCGGAAAACCATGAATGTTAATGTTCATTTTATCTAATAGGTAAGTTTAAATTTTCAATTCAATTGCTATTTTAGCCACTAGCATTGTCTAGAGACGTTCGTATACCTGCCGTTAATTTGGTAGATAGATATGTATCTACGTCCTTCTAGGATCTTATACTTATTACATTTATTCACAAATGAACTTGTTTAAAATGAGTCAAACTAATCCACTTAGGTACAATCCAGCAATAACAGTTACCTATGCTTAGAATAGATTTAAATTTAATAAGTGGTAGGTAAACATTCACTATTATTGCAATACTTTCATTTTGGCAGTACTAAAATCAAATGATTGACGTATTCGGAACGGTTTGCGGCACTATACAACATAGATAACAGAGAATAAACCTCAAATTAAGCCCAAGAGAAAGGTGTTGAAAAGTTCAATAGGGTTAACGGTTCTACGACTTTGTATTTGTACCTAATCTACCTACCTATCTGCCTACCTACTTATTTGACATGAACATTGTTTGCATCACGCATGTTTATCAGCGACTGTACATGCACTGGTAATTAGCAAGAAAAAGCATATTTACATATCTGTACTAATCTACCCTAATATGATAAAGGTGAAGAGTTATTTTGTTTGTTTTTACGCGTTAATCTCTGCAATTGCCGGTCGATTCGGAAAAATCGTTTTGTATTATAATAGCCAGATTTATGACGATTAGTATAAGGTATAAAACATCGCGCGACGACTCACACGAGCGAAGCAGTAACCAAAGATGTAACTTGTAGCGGGCGAAAAAAAACACGCGGATAAAATTGCGGGCAGAAACAAAAAAAAAAGTAAAGAAAGTAGATGTAGTAAAAAAACTCCTAACGAAGCTGATAGTTACATTTATTTTTCCTATCATTGCGTTATTATTTTTGTTCTGGATCAGACCTGGGCACCGCCTATTTACGGAAATATTGGAGGTCAAACTTCCAACTTTTTAGGAAGTATTTATACGAAAACTGGTTTTAAAAGTTACACTTAACGTTAAAAGTTATACTTCGGTCCGCCGCCCGGGATATTTAAAGTTGAATAGTATACCTAGGTAGTTAAATTTCATATATCCCGACGACTGTAGGTACTGTTATAAGCACAATTTTTTGCTTGCGTAACATAGTGTGTTATCAAAAACAGTGACATTTCTCACACAAAAGAGTAGTTTCCCAGCAATAACTTTATTTAAAAATTACTTAGTTTGATGGGCAGTAAGCGTAGTTAACCGCCAAGACGTGTCTTGTTACAAGTGTTACAACCCATATTTACACTTTTTGTGGATTTAGTAGAGTTCTTTATTGTTATTTACTAAGAAATATTCTGTAATAAAAGATTATTAAACATTGTTATTATTTAACATTTGAACCTCACGTGAGTACCCCCTAAGAGTAGATACTTAGAGGTACATAGTTCAAACTAATTTCATCAGTTAGTTTAATTCCATTGGAGTTGAACTCAATAACAAAAATTTGTCTGACACGGAAATCGAACCAATAACAAAAAATTGACCAACATGTAAATCGAACCAACACACTTCAGACATAAAAGGACCTTAATCTGCTACTAGATTTAAATGATGACAATTTAAATCATCATTCTGTCTCAACCAACCTCAAACGATTGACAGAAATAGAACCACATTTGGTTTTTTTTTAGAACGTCCTACACTAGGAATTTCTCCTGTGTCGTGGGAGCGTTTACAAACATATAAACTCACATACACAAACAGCCATTTGTTTAGAGCTTGTATTATTTAGCTTGAATATTTATTGTCTTTTGTGTGTAGTACAAACGGGCCTTTTACTGAGGTTAATAAACATTAAGTATTTATGTAGATGTCGCTTTGGAGCATGCCATTTTAAGGTGTGTTGCTGATCCCCGACTTTAACTGAGATGGGATATTACTTTACAAAATTTGTACGATCAGCAACAAAAGACGATAATTTAAATAGACACAAAATAACTCAATTTACTGCTATTCTGATTTTTCGGAAATACGTAATAGATCATTTTATGTTAGTTTTATATCCACCTCGTATTTCCTTTGATAATAATAAGGATTTAAAAATCTGAAATGGAAATGTTAATCTAATTTCGTTACTGACTGTATAAATTACGCTTGCTAATTTCTTTGAAAGAAAAAAAAAATGAGGTATCGCAATAATAAAATCTAATAATAGATATACTTTCGAATCGTTTTAAGCCTGTCTTATTAGTAAAAAATTAGAACACCTGAGTTCGCTACTACTTAAAGCCGATTGACCAGTGGTATAAAGTAGCACTGACAGCTCCTGTGCTAGAAAACAGTAATATGTAAACTGGATATCATAAGTAGTTACTATAGATACATAAATCATAGGTATTAGTGTGTGTGAATACCTACTTTAAAAATATTGGCCAAGTGCGAGTCGGACTCGCGCACAAAGGGTTTTGCACCATTGTCTATAAACACGCCAAAAAAGTCTTGTCTGTTGTATAAGAGCCCCCTTAAATATTTATTTTATTCTGTTTGTTCTAAGTATCACTGTTCATGAGATACAGCCTGGTGGCAGATGGACAGACGGCCGGACAGCGGAGTCTTAGTAATAGGGTAGTTTTACCCTTAGGGTACGGGTCCCTAAAAAATAAAAAATGCGGCGATTTCATGCGCATGCGCCTGTCTCGAATCTAGTAACACGCGCCCGGTCCATCGGTCGCGGCAATTTATCGCACAAACGCGACTTGCAATTTGTAATCAACACATTTTGTTTGGATGCATGCACCAATGAAATCGCAAGCATGACAGGCGCCAATGATGCGGGACAACAATGTAAACAATGTTTGTTACTGTGAAATCCGGCACTACGGTAAATCCTAAGATTTTCTAGTAAAACCTAAGATTTATCAATTGTTAATGGTAAAATTTCGAAATGTTCTGTGATTGTCGTTCATTTCGAACTTTCACTACAATTCACTCGATAAATCTTAGGTTTTACCTCAAAGACAAGGTAGGTATTTTTTAGTAGTACATAGTTGAGCTCTTTTTGAAGGAGGTCGTCCGGGAAAGTATTACCACCACACCATACCTCTTTCTGCTGCAAAGCAGCGTTGCTGTGTTCCAGTTTGAAGGGTACGGGTGCCGGTGTAATTACAGGCGCTTGAGACATTACAACTTTGTCTCTGGGTATTGCAGATGTCTATAGGTAGCGGTTACCACTTAACATCAAATGGGCCGTGGACTTGTTTGCCATCCAATGACATAAAAAAAGTATATATGTTACGGCTAATACCCGAAGTGCGGCTACACCTAGTTTTAGCCGGTTAGAACTAGGTGTAGCCACTTACTCTTGGTTAAACCTAGTACGAGCCGATTGTTTTCGGGTAAAACTAGGTCTAGCCTTCATCATGCCGGCTACAACTAGGTCCAGCCATTCCCTGTTGGATAAAACTAGATGCAAACAAGTCCTGATTGTGCAACTCAAAATGTCACTCAAGTTTAAGTTGTTCTAATAAATAGTTTATGTTACTTTATAAAAGTGTGATTTATAATTATAATAACATTCTTTAAATTATAATATGCAACTACTTATTGTCTGTTGTTAAAAAAAATGTTCCTGATTGTTCCTATTATATTAAAAATTGTACTCCTAATAATTTGTGTTAATTATTACAATGTGATTTATAAGAATAAAAAAAACTCTCTACGTTTCTTTTTATTGGATGTTTTTTTAATATCTAAAAAAGCTCTGCCGATAGCATGCCAGCTACAACTATGTACAGCCAATCCCTGTTAGATAAAACTAAGACACGCGCTGCTGCTGCAGACGCTGTGAGTCACACTCGCTAGTAGACCTGCAGTAGATCAGCAGCACCTGGCGCGCACAACCTGCAGAGGCGCGTGCCTCGCTATGCCCTCCACCCCGCGCCGCTGCTGCAGATGCTGTGAGTCATGAGTGTGACACGGGGCGGAAGGCTTGGCGAAACACGCATCTAAGTTTTATCCAACAGGGATTGTCTGGACCTAGTTCTAGCCGGAATGATATCGGATAGACCTAGTTTTATCCAACAGGGAATGGCTGGACCTAGTTGTAGCCGGCATGATGAAGGCTACACCTAGTTTTACCCGAAAACAATCGGCTCGTACTAGGTTTAACCAAGAGTAAGTGGCTACACCTAGTTCTAACCGGCTAAAACTAGGTGTAGCCGCACTTCGGGTATTAGCCGTAACATATATATCTAAAAATAGGCCAAGTGAATGGTGGAAAAAGATAAAAATGAACGATCATCACAGAACATTTCAGACATTTACTATAAAGATATGGTAAATTTTTGCTTTTACTGGCAGAACTTAGAATTTAACGTAGTTCAGGCTTTTACAGCAACATAATTAGGTATATGCATAAGTACATACTTGTTTATTAAAGACATACTGGTAATTATCTACACAAACGCTAATTAAGATGTTAATTAAGTAATCAAACGAGATAGATACCATGTGTTAAAGATAACCTTTGTAAATTATTAATTACAGAACGTTGCAATGCACCATTGCAGCCACACCCTGCCTTTGTCATGATTGTAATCGAAATTACCTAAGTATTAAGATATAATGATTACCTATCTATTTGTAAATACATTTTGTGTTATTTAATATAGAAGTTATTTATTAACACGTGTTACTAAATAACCCGGCCCCTAAATATACCGGCGAACTGTGGGTGTACATTGGTACATCACTGCCTGGGTTAGGCGTGATGGTATATTTTTTATACTTACACCACTATATGTATAACAATAATATACCTAAGAACAATACTGTTTCAATATTTAAATATCAATTAATTTCAGACTGTGACATTTATATTTTTGGCTCTCAGGCCACTCTTATTTAGAATTAAGATAGGTAAGGCAGCCGCAGGTTTCCACTGCTGGACACAGTCCCGTAACTAGGGCGGTCCCAGCGGCGCCCAGGCACAGGGCGCAAACCCTGGAGGGGCGCAGAAATAACCGTACCAGGACCAGTTTTTTTTTAAGGGCGCAATTTCATACGCTCGCACAGGGCGCATTAAAAGGTAGCTACCGTAGCTACCTTGCCTAGCTGGCTGGACATAGGCCTTCCCCACAGATTTGTAAAAGGACCGATTGGAAGCGGCTTGCATCCGGCGCCTTCCTGCAGTCTTAGTCAGATCGTAGGTACCTATCTATATTTAAAATGTTAAATTAACTTACCGAGTTTCTTCCAAAACGACCTCAATCTAAACAGTATGATGTCCACTCGTCCGTCAAACTCTTCGCGGTTCAGCACTTCCTTGATCATTTTGGAATCGTTCACGATGATGGAAGGAACTGGTCCTAAGAAACAGCCGACAAGCTTGGTCTTGTATTTTTCTCCAAGCCTGCGGAAAGCTGCGGAGAGGTCGGTGAACCCGCCTTGCGCCAATACGATCCAGAATGCTCCATATACCGGCAGGCTTGGGGGACCTGAGGAGAGTAAGAGAAACATTTAACCTAACTTAGGCCCACTTTCACAATCACTAAATATATTTAGCGGTAAATGTGTCCTTCTAACAACCCTCTAACAATGTGACAATGGTGTTCTAAATACGGTTAGACACCAAATGTATTTAGTGATTTTGGTAAAAGTGGATCTAGGTTTGGAAACCTGCCTGGACATGGTAGCCAAAGAAATGGTTAAAGATTTAGAGGGTTTTAAAATGAATAGAGAAAAGGCTTTGCCCGGAAGGTTCTTACACAAACTAGGTGACATCATTGAAGGAAAAACAGTTAGGTACACAAGCCTCGTCGAAAGACCGCCTTTATTATTTAGATTCTAGTCCGCAATCGATGACACGAAAATATTTTTGGTAACTGTTGAAATTGCGTTTCAAACAGCTCTCTAGCTAGTTTGGTGTCTTTGCTTTGTAGGTACTGAGCAGGTGGACTGCCTTTGACGAGTGCCGCTCCAGGGTTTGTCTTTTTTGGAGTATACGGCCAAGCATCTTCATGCTTGGGCGTATACTCCAAAAAAGACAAACCAGGTAAATACTATGCAGGCAGTAATTCATGACATTACCTACCTACCAGGCATGAACTGCCTTGTAAGCCTAGTGGCCCTAAGTGCGACTGCTACGCTAGAGGTCTTGAGTTCGATTCCAAGGTCGAGTAAAGTGCGTTTTTCTGTAAAATTCTCAGTAGCAGCTCGGAGTTAGGATTTATGCCCGGTTAATGGCAATAGGCTCGTCCCATATTACAGGGGCCCTATAATACATACCGGCGGATGTGGGCGTACATTGGTATCACCTCTGCCTAACCCTTCGGGGAATACAGCTACAGGCATGATGGTATTACCTACCTACTAGGTACGACCTAGGTACTATCTACTTAGTACTTGTATATTTATGTAAAAACCTGATATGAATACATACTAGTTAGGTCTTACTTTATTATTCATGTAACGAGTGACTTACCGAAATGGAATAAATAGATATTACGTATCTAAAAAGCTTTTGTTTAGTAAACCAAAAAAAATAGACATAACATTCGGACGGTTGCATAAGATTACTTTTGCTTACGTCAATTGTAAATGATAACAGAAAATAGTATTTGCCCACTTAATGTACCTTCTATCCTCGCCGTTATACCTAAGTTCATCCAATCTAAGACAGGTTAGATAGCGTAAAACCGGATAGATGCCACACTTTTCAAATCATTCTATGTCTGCCAGTACGAAAATCAAAATATTTTATTTGCAAAACTAAAGTGTGTTTTTAAATCTCGTAGACTGATTTGACAGCTTCTTACGTCAAAATTGAAAATAGTGTGCTTTATGTTCATGGGCCGAAAGCACATTATTTTTATATTTGACGTATGAAACTGTCAATTTAGTCTACGAGATTAAAAAACACACTATAGCAAGTAGGTTTGGTTCTTTATTTACAAATGTATGAAAAGTAAAAAACATAAGCTTCGATATTTCCAGCGTAGGTATTAGCGATTTTTGCGGACCTCTACTTTTTGGGGCATCTATCCCACATTACTGTACACACCAGCTGCAGTTGGCTTCCAGTCTAACCGGATGCAGCTGAATACCAGTCTTTTATATGGAGCGACTTCCCATCTGATCCGCACAACCCAGTAACTGGGCAACACGATGCCTCTTGGTAAGACTGGTTGTCAGACTTCCTCGCTTCTGACTATCTGTAACGACTTTACAGTAAGATAACAGATAATATCACTGCATTGTGTGTGCGCGAGCGCATTACTGAAGGTATCTTGAAGTACTTTTGAAAATTATCTCTTTCGATTAGGTAAGATTAGGTAGGTATATAAGCGAATACACTTTTTTACATTATCAAAAGACGTGATGATGTTAATCAAAAATATTATTTGACCTTTGTATTTTCTGCAAAGTAGTATTCGTGTAGGGCTGTCAGCACCTAAATTGACAATACCGAATAAAATCTTCAAAAACCCCAGACATTTGAGTGAAATTGAGAAGGAAAGAAGGAAGTCCCTAAGAAAAATAGTTTTACCATAAAAAAAATACCAGATTTTTCCATTCCAACAAACCGGACACTTTTTGAAAAGCTCTTCCTGACTACTAAACTAAGACGATTCCGGTAATCACGAATGGATGACGGTAATTTTGAGAAACCAGGAGCAAGAGATAATTGCTAGGGTTGCGGAATTTGTTCGAAAGAGTTACCGCGAAACTGAAACGCAAAGGGTATTAGTACCAGGTAAAAGTAACGCTTTTCAAAGCGTATTGTCAGGGTCTGTACACGCAAAGAGGTGTCAGCACAAGGAAGGGGCCACTAAGGGCCAAGGCCTGCCGGGGCTGCGGGTTGTTCGAAAGAGATACCGCGCCCCCGGAACGCAAAGGGCACATGAAGGAATATAGATGGTTTTTTAGTCAGTAAAAGTCTGACACTCCCTCCCGTCCCGCCCAGGGCGGGGGGGTCATTGGATGATTTTACCATCTTAAAAAAAAAAAAGGGTCTGTACACGGGTGGTCTATAGATCAGCTACACCAAAAGGTCGCTAGATGTTCTGCGCGTCCAGTGCAACAATATCTTTAGGATGCTCTTGGGGTTGCCCCGGTTCTGTAGTGCGTCAGAGATGTTTACGCATAACCGCTTCCGCGCAATTGTGCGGAAGAAAATAGCGTCTGTGGCGGCTAGGACCCGGGCCAGTGCCAACAGCATTCTAAAGACAGTGACTGAGAGTGTGTTTTCTCCTTTCATGAGGCATTTTGTGGAGAGGATGGCCGGTTGAGAAACTGGTTGCGTCTTCTCTACAAGGTGACTCATACCCAATTTTTTTATCTTAATCTATGTATATGTCACCGTAAAATTGTAAATACCGTTAGATTATAAACTATCTCGCGAGTTTGTAAACTGTCGAAATATTGCGAACCTCAACGTACTGCTTACAATTTCACGTATTATTATTCGGTAGATTGTAATATATCGAAGTGAAAACGTCAAATTGTGAAACGGAACACACCTCGCGCGCTGATTGGTTGAACGGCATATGCCCCGCGCTACTATATTTGTTGGTTATATCGTTCGTTGTCGAATGTAAACAAACAGTGTTTTGGTGAATGTAAATTGATGTCGTGTTAAAAGTAACTCACAGCTTTAGAATTAGTTATGTGAAATTGTTGTGGAAGTAAAATTAATCTGTGATTGACGAAAAGAAGTCCAGTTTGAATGATAACTAAGTAAGTTAGTATTGGTCTTTGAACATAGCCTAAATCACATACATTTTCCGTGTTTTAATATTTTTTATGTGCGTGAACCTGTGTGATTTCATTTGATAACATACATACAATGTCGGGTATTGAGCCTGTCGACCAACAAAACTCAGAAATATTAGCCATTGTTAATCAGGATGAATTTACCATAGAGTTACAAAACTATTACAGCAGGCATACAAAAATATTAAAACACGGAAAATGTATGTGATTTAGACTATGTTCAAAGACCAATACTAACTTACTTAGTTATCATTCATACTGGACTTCTTTTCGTCAATCACAGATTAATTTTACTTCCACAACAATTTCACATAACTAATTCTAAAGCTGTGAGTTACTTTTAACACGACATCAATTTACATTTACCAAAACACTGTTTGTTTACATTCGACAACGAACGATATAACCAACAAATGTAGTAGCGCGGGGCATATGCCGTTCAACCAATCAGCGCGCGAGGTGTGTTCCGTTTCACAATTTGACGGTTTCACTTCGATAGATTACAATCTACCGAATAATAATACGTTAAATTGTAAGCAGTACGTTGAGGTTCACAATATTTCGACAGTTTACAAACTCGCGAGATAGTTTATAATCTAACGGTATTTGCAATTTTACGGTGACATATATACTAACACTAGGTATAAGGTACCTACTTTACTAACACTACGGATCTCTGTTATCTGATTATCGGAAATAAATTAAATTAAATTAGGAGAAACACGCATAGGTTTTAGTCAGTAAGAGTCTGCCACTCCTTTCTGCTCTGCTCAGGGCGGAAGAAGACTTTTGATGATTTCCTAGCCTTAAAAAAATGGAGCTAGACATCAAAGATAGTTCCGTATTCACAACTGATTTCTGGTTTATGCGACTGGAGCCCAGGATATAATTATTAGCTGATAATAGATAATTCTTGTCCACACATGTAAGCGCCACTTAGACTAAGTCAATATTAGGACCGAGGTCACATTGATTTTTTATGTGTCTGCGCTTTTATTATGTACATCACGTTTAAAGTGTCTGCAATACCAAATTATCATCGTATCTTAACGTTGTATTAGGAATAATGAACCAGTGGGTTCTACGGTTCTACCTAAATCCTGCCATAAAGCTAACAATGAGTAAGTAGCTAAATATACGAAGGTCTAGGTACAATCATCATGTATACCTATAGTGTATTCACGGAGACGAGTTCGTAGAGCGCTATCTAACACAAAATCACAAGTTCCCTTTAAAAAGTAAAAAAATAAAAAATACGTCGCGTTGGGAGACCGATGTTGCATTTAGGGTACGACCGTCCCAAGCGGTCCCCCAACGCGACGTATTTTTTATTTTTTTACTTTTTAAAGGGAACTTAGGATTTTGTGTCGGGGGTTTTTTAAATTTTTAATTTAATTTTTATTTTATACTTTTTATAGGTACATAGTTATTATAATGTCCATTTTGTTAAGCTGTAAATACATAGGTTCCTAATAATTTAATAACCCACATGACATATCATTTATAGTTTTTCTTCCCCACTTTCACACCCATAACTTTTAAACGGCTCAACCGATTTTCATCAAACATGTCTAAGAACACTCGCACGTAAGTCACCTTTCATACAAAAACAAATACATACTAAATTGAAATCGCTTCATCCGTTCGGGAGCTATGATGCCACAGACAGACAGACAGACAGACAGACAGACACGTCAAACTTATAACACCCCTCTTTTTGCGTCGGGGGTTAAAAATCAAAGCTAAACTTTGTATATTGAAATTCGAAGCTGAATTTTAAATTGTGAAAAATTCAAACTGAACTTTGTATTTCAGGCAAGGATAATTGACATTTGATTTAACATGACTTTTGACGGGTAGAACCGGACAAGTTACACCAAATAGTAGAGAAAGGAGAAAATGTAGCTTTCATCTAATAATTTAAAAATATAAGTAGGTACTAATAATTATATGAAATTTAAAAAAATCATACCTGGCGGGAAATTTTCCGGTCTTTTGTATGCATTCTTATAGAAGTACACTATTAAGTAAGGTATTAAAAAGGCGGCGACTATTGCTAAGACAATCATTTTTCCGCCACTTTGCCGATGCTCGATAGGATAATAATAATTTATTAATATGTCGAGCTCTTAATAGCGACCTTCTCGGCGCCTGACGGATCCACACACTAACTGCATAAAAATAACAACATCCAGAGGCTCTATCTACATTAAAATAGGTACGCAAGCTCCGAGATAAATAAAGGAAGACCAATTAATTTTGACACACGGCAAAGTAAGGAACTACAATGAGAAGTAGGTACTAATTTGTAGGCCATCGGCAATTTTTTTTTGTGAAGAAACAGCGCTACTCAAATACCAAGATATGCTGGACGCTAACAATACATATAATGCGATGATGACTTGGATTATTTAATGTTATCATTTATTATACCTACTTATTATACATTATGTGGTAATCTGAATTCATAATCTGTAAGTACCTACTAATATTGGGTACATTATCACGATACTCAAATGTCAATGAGAATTTGATGAAAGGTGACTGTGGGTACAGACTTGCAATAATGAACCAATGCACATAAAACTTTGGAATCACACGATCGACATCAATATGACGGGTGTAAAGAGACACTTAACGAAGCCAAAGCTGATTTTTGTAAACTTTATGTTATAAAAACGTACAAAGGCGGACTTAGGCCTTAGGCAATCTCTACTGGATCGGCCGAAGGACACAGTGGAGCAGATGGTGGCAGTCTAACCTACTTGGGCGGAGAACTGTTGTGTCCTCGTAGAGGCAATCGGTGGCCGCGACCTCTCGAGTCCAGCCTAAGTTTAATCTAGCCCATCGGCCACCCAGCCTATCTCCGGAGCGAGGGGGAATGGGAAGCAGTCACCTCATTCTGCGAAGCAGTAATGCTAGCGAAGGAAGAGGCGGAATGCGTGAGAGAGTGGTAATCGTCATTCCCCCTATGCCGCGGCCGCCACAGAAGAAAACGCCCCGGGCGTTGGGAGTCGCAGGGCGATTCCCGGCCAGCGTAGCCGCCTACGGACGGCGAGTGTTGGGTGGTTCGCCGACCGATGAAAACAAGGCCAGGGTCCACGGCGTGTTATGTTCCACGCTCGCCTTAAAGCGATACAGCACATTACACGACTTGCCCTTGTAGTCTCACAGTTGTCTCTTGCACTTTGGGTTTGACAGTTGCGTGACGTTACGTGCTCGTAATAACAGTCTTGGTCCCGTTTCGAATTTTGTTGCCCGTTCATTGTATGTATCCTAAATAAAATAATGCAGCTTTACCTACTAACTTTACACTAAAATCCGCTCCCCGCTATGACTTCTATTAAATAAATAGGATATTCTTAAAAACTGTTCAAAAAGAAGAAGCTGCATGGTTCTGTAGTACGAACTAATTTTCCCATACGGTTTCATCTACAGGGTTCAATATGTATACAGGATACACAAATAAATAACAAATCCTTTTAATTAAGAGTATTTTTAATATGGTTTTACACACATATTTTTCTTTAGATTAGTACGTAATATAGTTCTTTATTCAATACATTAAAACAATATAATTACAACACCAACCTTTGTTCCAAGACATAAGTACTTAAGTAGGTATATAAGTAGATACCTATACCAACACTAAATCTAAACACTGAATAACTAGAACCTATCTACCTGCCTCATTACCATAATAACATACCCATTATATTAGTAAGCAGGCTAGCAGTTCTATCTAATTTTAACATAACCCATTTAGGTTTCCATCAAAAATATAGGGAACGCAGTAAACTGGTTTATAAAAATACTGATCTTAAATAACTTTATGTGTTACACACATGTCGGAAAAATCAAATATTGGGATTGTATATTACATTTATCTATTAATTTGTAAAATTGTGATTTAACCGACAAAACCAAAATTGGGTTAAATAATAATCATTGACAGTGTTTTGCTACCTACCTTTAAATGTCGCCTTTTCCGATTGTGATCGAAAACGATCATAGATCGCATCAATGTCACAAATTGGGTAGTAGACATTAAAACAAAAATGCCAACACACAACTTCTCTAAAAACACTTTATTTTACCCTTGAAAACCCGATTAATTATTAAATTACTTTAAAATTAGAATTTAATTTGCTTTGAAATCAATAAATAATTAGTGAATTGAGATGTCAAAAAAGTGACGTCATAGTTTAGTATTGTCATACAAAACCTATGGGGGAATCGTATTTTGACAGCTCATAAAAAGTATGTCAATTGATTAGTGGTGTCCACTACCCAAATATCAAAATGATTTTTTGACAGGACGCCGCGACTTTGGAAACCACCTTTCTTGTAATTGAAATAATAATATAAAATATATTAAGTTTAAGTCGATAACAAACACGAGATCCATCACATAATTGTCCAGTAGGTACAGTACCAATTTTCATTCATTTTCTGACGTTAACTTTGACCCAGAACTCTGGGATTGTGGTGATGATGCCCTGGATTCTTTTGGAGGGTTTGAGCAGCGGTTTTCCATCAGCGGTGGATACTTTGAATGCCTGCATGAACCCGGCAAATACTTGGAACATGGTCTGTCGAGCGTAGGTCTCACCGGCACACAGTCTTCTTCCTGCAAACAAACAAATGAATCCTGTTTTTACTCATTCTAGTTATTTAAGGCGGTACTACCGTCCTGATATCACTTTTAGGTAGATATTAACACATTTCTTAAGCCTTTCGCAGATGCTTAACTGTAAATTGACGTAAAGTACAACTACTGCAATGTAGAGATTCTGACTGGATAAGCCCCATTTAATCTTATTTCACCAGAATCTCATGGCAAAAAGGGAAATCATAATAATTATGTAGTTTGTCATATCGGGGAAATTAGATTATACGGTCTAAATTTTTTTTTGTCTGTAGTTTAACGCACATGAATATTCATGAAAAATACATCAATCGTGTATTCAACTATTCACAGCCCCGAGTAACCTATAAAAATTAGTGTTGCGTATGTATTACTTGTAGCAATTTTGAATTGTTTCGCAGCTGAACATAAGTACGTTCCTATTGTACAATATAACGCAAGCTTGTCAGGTTTATAAACTAGCGTAATAAGTAGAAACTATATTTGTTATGTATCTACAATGCTTTGAATGTAGGACTCGCAATCATGCCTCTTGCTCAACTATGTTGTAGTTTTTGAGGAAAACTAAGCTCGTATGTGTAGACATTTATAATAAAAAGCTATATATTAAAAAAGTCAAAACCTATTTATATCCGGCCTATTTATTTTATTTTGTAGTAGGTAGTAGAGCTCTTTGTGAAGGAGCTCGTCCGAGGAAGTACTACCACCATACCTATATCTGCCGCAAAGCAGCGTTGCTGTGTTTCGGTTTGAAGGGTATGGGTGCCGATGCAATTACAGGCACATGAGACATTTCAACTTTGCATGGGGATGGCAACGCGAACAAAAATAGAAACCTGTAGATATCGGTGACCTCTTAACAACAGGTGGGCCGTGGGCTAGTTTGCTATCCAACAGCATAAAAAAAAAACTAATTACAGCCACTGGCTTGGATCAAGTCAAACAGAGCTAGTTTTCTGTTTAAAAACATCGGTTAAGAAGGAAGAATGAGGAACACGGAACATACCTGCGCCAAAAGGCAAAGATTTATCGAGGGACAAGTCTAACTCGCCATTCCTGAGGAACCGTTCGGGGCGGAAGTTTTCAGGGTCACCCCATATCTCCTTGTCCATGTGCAGCATCACCAGATTGGCACTGAGCATTGTACCCTGAAATCATTGAACATAGAGTTTATTAAAATTGACTGAAAAGTATTTTTTATAGCCGCAGATATTCTGGATTACCGCTAGCCTGCTTCGTCATCTCTACTAATATTATGAACTTTGATTGTGTGTGATGGTAATCTCTGGAAGTACTGGTTCGACTATCTACGATCTCTCGAAATCTTTCACTGAAAGTAATCGATTTTATCAGCCGAGGGTCTTTCGCTATGTTTAATGATAAACTTGACTTCCACAGGGCCGAAGTCGCGGGCTAAAGCTGTCTTGTTATAAAGGATTTTGTAAGACTTCCATCTCAGTTATTTTTACCAAGTCATCATCATCAGCCTCCAACAGTCCACTGCTGGACATAGACCTCTCCAACAACGTAAATTTTAATTTTAGTTGACCTAATGACTGCGTCTGCGGATGGTGTTGCCGTGGCAGAATTTTGGGTAAAACATATCTTATTTATTTGTTTATTTATTTTTATGTATATGTATTCTTTTATTTGCCATCGATGCGCTAAGAAGAAGAAGAAGATTTTAGTAGTATTTCGTCGTGGGGTAGTCAAAATCATAACGATTATGGTAAGTTTACCTCTGGCACATCATAGCCCGCTATCGTGGTTGTCTTCATGGCTCGGTGTGGTACTGAGAGGGGCACCGTGGTGTCGAACCTCATCGTCTCGCGGAGACACGCCTCCAAATAATGCATGCTGGTAACAAATTAAACCATTATTCTGAATTTCTTTGATAGGATTTCATCTACAGTCGTTCAATACATCTAGGTTCAGAGTTCAGTTTTTCTTACCAGATAATACTTTTAATATGTAGCTGCAATATTTTTGAGTACGACCCTGGCAATACTTGCTTTGCTTCGCAGCATTGGCGAAAATATATGGCCGGTGTACATTGAATCGCCGAAGAATATGGCGCGTGGAGTGATCATTATTATGTTGCAGCAATACTTGGTAGAGTAGCCAGGCTACGTTTTAAATATTGCCAAGTTTTCAGCAACACTTCATAGTATATAACTGGTCATCAAAATTAAAAAAAAAAAAAAATGTAGAGAGTGCCCACAATAATGGAACAGGTCTACCGGCCAGCAGGACAATCAAGTAGTCACCATTCGTCCCACAGTTAGAAGCGAAGATTTCAGATTTAAATAAACTGTCAAAAAAAGTGGGACATACTTCCGTCTGTCATCCAGTGTAGGGAGACGGTCTCTGCCGACGACGCGGTCTATCTCCTCGTGGATCTTATCCTGGATCTCTGGCTGCAGAAGCAGTCGCTCCACCAGCATTGCCAGCACGAACTGAACAGCCGAAGACGCGGGGAATGTGTAGTCTGTGCACGTCAATATCAACTGGTCCACTGGAAACAAAAGAAGTTTTTTAGAAGATTATTTTAAATGCTGTAGGCAAGTATTAGTTGTAATGTTGTTCATCGTCACATTATCCAATCGACGTCCACTACTGGACATAGGACTCCCTTAAAGATAGCCAATGACCGGCCCTTCGCAGCCCTTATCCATAAGGGCCTTATGGATAAGGCCTTTTATGTTCTTATATTCTATTAGGTCTGATCTGATAGGCAGTCGCTCCATGTAAAATACTGATATTCAGCTGCATCCGGTTTGACTGGAAGCCG
Source organism: Caradrina clavipalpis (assembly GCA_932526535.1). Taxonomy (NCBI): domain Eukaryota; kingdom Metazoa; phylum Arthropoda; class Insecta; order Lepidoptera; family Noctuidae; genus Caradrina; species Caradrina clavipalpis. The sequence continues at coordinate 5,226,631 of OW052096.1, forward strand.
ACCCCAACATAGTTGGGAAAAGGCTAGGCAGATGATGATGTTCTTATATTCTATTAATGGTCTTTTATTTTATTACCTACATAAACAGCCTTATGATAAGGCTGTTGATGAAGGTAATAAAATAAAAAAAAGCTTATTGCTTTTTTAATACCTTGCTACTTGAATGTTTTTATTTAGTAAAAACGGGACTACAATAATGATGCGCAAACTACTCTTTTATTTAAATTTTAATTAGAGGCTCAATTTGTTCAATATTAGATTAAATATGTAATGCTTTTTTTTCGAGTAAATTAATTTGATTTGCGATACATATAATTGTTATTAGCGCAAACGCCACGTGTGCAACAAATTAAATAACTATTTTTTATGAGTTCATAGTAATCATATTAAAATGTCATTTGGAACTCGTTTTTACACTAGAAAGACCTAGTTAATTATTATTATTTTGTTCGAGTTTTATTGTCTTGTGTTCTGACCTAACGAGCACATTTATGCTCAAGCGCGTTGGGGTCTGGGGTGAATGCCCATTGTAATCTATTAACTTAGGGTGCCCGCACACAACCGATTTTTCGTAGGACATCTGCGTTGGTATAATGAGGAGCCACAGGCAAAACTGAGTATAGATGGCGCCAGGAGCAACTGTACCGTGTTTACTTGTCAAGACAAGACTGTGATTGATTTTTCGTTCTGACTGTCCCTCAACTTAAAGATGAGTTACGTAAGAGTAATGCGACAACTGCCGGTAAAAAGGCCGATTTGATTGAAAGGTAAAGACTTAAAATGGTTGAGGTTATAATTGATTTGTAAGGTTTTTTTTTTGTTTCTATGGACTAACTATCCTATTTTATTAGTAGATTAGAATCATATGACCGGAATCAAAATTTTGGTGCCGATTGCGACATCTACGAGGACTCCGAGTACCAGTGTCCACCTACAAACACGTTCATAGATATAAATGCAGATACTCCTCTACCAATGATCAAAAGAGAGGTCATACAGGATTATTTTGAAAAGTAGGTACCTATATTCAAATAATAAATCTTTAAGAAGCTGTTTGCTATATACATAAGATCAGTAGATAATGTAAGAAATATATTTATTGAATTAAGAACTTAGGTTCGTCAATTACTGACTGATAGTAGAATATTATAAGTAGAACCACTACGATGACTCACCAATATACTTGCTTTTCCCATGATAATCGTCTTCAGTAAAATGCGCAGCACACAAGCGTGCAGTATTACTTGCCTTAAAGTTTTTAATACGTAACGCCGATTCCCATTGTTTTCTGCGTTTATTATCCTTAGGAAACAAATGTACTCCTCTATTTTTACAATTTAACGCACTACACTGAGGCATCTTTCTCAAGATTAGGGAAAAAATAAATAATAATATTTACTGAATGCAAAAAAACCATACAATTTGACAACTGTTATGTCAAAACAGGGTACAGTTGCTTACGCGCCCTCTGTCGTGATAAAAAGTTAGTGCTCCTCCTCATTAATATAATTTATGTTTTATTCTCTCCGACAAAAAATCGGACAGAAATTGTCTGATGTGTAAGCGCACTTTATCTTCTGTAGGGTGTTTGAGGTGCTTACCTCAAACACTTTGTTTACATGTTGGTGTCCTTACACCAACATATAAACAAAGTTTTACAAAAACATTATTTATGCCCAAAGACTCTTGCCATTGTACTTAAGTACCTAAACGTTATAAGGTAATATACTAATCATTTACAACTAAAAAGGTTTAAAATAATAAAACTAAATAAATATTGAACGGGTTTGATAAAAACCTTATTGCTGTCATCCGCTCAAGATAAATAAATCATTATAATAATGTCCTTTGATTATAACCTTTTCAACTTTTTATCTTCAAGGTACAGATAATAAGGTTACAGAATAAAAACGTCAATATTTAACCATCACGCCTGTATTCCCCGAAGGGTTAGGCAGAGGTGTACCAATGTACACCCACAGTTCGCCGGTATATTTAGGTCCCATGTAATAGGGGGCGAGCCTATTGCCATTAACCGGGCACAAATCCAAACTCCGAGCTGCTACTGAGAATTCCATAGAAAAACCCAATAACACTTTTTGCTCGACCTGGGAATCGAACCCGGGACCCCTTGCACAGCAGTCGCACCTGCGACCACGAGACCAACGGGACCAATATTTTTTTACATATAATTCATTACTATCTTCTACATAATATAAAACAAAGCCGCTTCCCGCCGTCCGATCTTTTAAACTACGCAACGGATTTTTATGCGATTTTCCTCAACAGATAGAATCAAGCAAGAAGAAGGTATATTTTTTACGTATAATATTATGTAGAAGATAGCATTACGAGCAACGGGAGCGGAGCAGTAACCAAATACGTACCTTAACGCGCGTAACACCGGGTAGGTATACTAGTATAGAGTAAAGCTAGTGTATTTATAAAAGGAAAAGCTATCTGACTACCATATAACCGCATTAGCCGACACCACACCGACACTATTGGAACTAGAAACGTAAAATTTTGTATACGGCTTTCTTTTATGATCTAGGAAGCAATAAGATAAGATTTTTAGAAATTCAACCCCAAAGGTGATGAATTGGGGGAGTCAATTATATATAAAAAAAAAAACTTGTTTAAATCAAACTCGAAACGCAGCACGAATGCAAAACTAAGTTTATAATAAAGTTTGACGTGGTTCGTTATTTTTTATTTACACCTCAAAGAAATAACTCTATGGTTACGTGTTGTTTCCGTAGTGATGTTGTCTGTGTTAAGTTTGTAAACCTACGCGAACGAAATCGCGAGCAAAATGATAGTACCCAGGCAATATATTATTATAGTATCCAGGTACTAAATTACACACATAGCTTATAGTATATAATGTATATTTCTTAAAAAATGTGTACGAATTATAGAAACATTATTTACTCCAGATTTGGCCTGTCGATTACAAAAATATTTAAGTACTAACAAATATTTTTTTAAAACGTTGCGTTTAGAGTCAATAAAAAAAACTCACACAAGCTACATATTTCTAATGATGTTAGGTTTAGGTAAACAATACTGTTAATTATCACGAACACTTAATATAAGCAATTGACATAATCTAGAGCGAGCTGCCGACAAAACAATAATTATCATTAATATATTGTAATTTGCAATAACATACAACGACCAATGAACTTTGTAATGTAGTTCATCTAATGTTATTCTTGTTTGTGTTATGTAGGTACTGACTAGATACTTTATCTGTTCGTAGCTTAGGCCTGGGACCAAGGGCCGAGGCCTATTAATCATGGCTCTCTCAACAGCAACTGCTCAAAAAAAGCTGACTCATAACTCACCCAAAATCTAGCCTACCAAACTGTTAGGTAGTAAACGCTAAATGATCAGGCAAAGTATTATGCACCTAGGAACGTTTGATCTATATCACCAGTTTCATATTGTAGCAATAGAAAGCCTATATATACCTAATTAGGACATCCATTCTCAAATCTAAAATACGACATAAGCTAAAAGTCTAATTTAGGAGTATGAAGGCTAATTCTACAAATAACTAAAAACATTCAAGATCTAGTCGCAATTTCATCTCGGCAATCAACCATCAATGTCAAATTAGAGATATTTTTGTCAAATTGAGACTGAGATTAAGATGCGAATGTTCTAAAAAATACGAAAAAACCAAACTATGAGAGTTAGAGAAGAGAGAGTGCACCTGAATTTGCACACACACTTGCGAACAATTTTTTTTTATCTCCGCTAAGTTTAGCGTAATCGATATTCGGTCAGAAGGACTATTGTTTACCTGAGTATGTACTGCGTCCTTTCTGTTTCATTTCGTCTTTCATTTTGGTGATGTACATATCGAGGAAGTGGCGGTCATAAGTTTCGTCGTGAGTCTCCATCGCTTCGTCCACCAGTTTCTGAAATAAAGACAATATTTTTGTTAGATTTATTTACTGTTTACTATAATCGAGTAAAATTCTAAGAACGTCACGTATTAACGTCAGGCAGGAAGGTCGTGAGTGTCGTATCTTTAAATGCTACAAACAAAGTTTATTTCCTATAGGAAGCAAAAAGGGGGAGTGGGGAGGATGTGTTTATTGTAAGTAATGTAATTCTCCAGACCGATTCCGGCCACGGCGGCTAATCTTAATGCAGACTAGCCACGTACGCAGGAGATATTATAGTGCACAAGTGTGTGCGCAAACACAGGTGCACTGCCTCTTCCCTAACTCTCATAGCCCGATGGGACGGCAATCCGACACGACCGTAGAGAGATCAGGCGCAGGACCAACGGCTTTACGTGCTTTCCGAGGCACGGGGGTGTCACACCACCAACTTCCAAACTCCGGGCTGCTACTGAGAAATTCTTAATGGAAAAACCCAATAACACTATTTGCCCGACCTGGGAATCGAGCCCGGGACCTCTTGCTCAGCAGTCACACTTGCGACCACGAGACCAACGGGGCAGTGGCATTTGTTTATTATGCCATGTACAAAAAGATACCTTTATCCTACCATTAGTAAGTATATTTAAAATTGTCATTGATTCAAGATCCCCATAGTAGCCAAACCTACATTTACGTCATTTAAGCATGAATAAAATGTAAGGAACAACTAGAGGGATATGTCACTATACTCTGTAAACAACATCCAATAGAGTATACCTTAAAAACCAGTTGTTCGCTTAAACGTATAAGGGAGTCCAAGTACCTTTGAAAGTAGCTAGCAGTTTGTCATTAAACTAACAAATAAATTCCCCCATCTATCCTCAAATTTCAGTTAAGCGAAAATGACATAGGACATTAATTAAGCTTAATACGTAGGTACCTTAAAGAAGGTACTAAAGGTTAAGGTAGGTAGGTTTAGAAGTTGGTGGTGTGACACCCCCGTGCCTCGGAAAGCACGTAAAGCCGTTGGTCCCGGTTGTCATTCGTAGATCTTTGACAGTTGTTACGGATAGTCAGAAGCCAATAAATCTGACAACCAGTCTAACCAAGAGGTATCGTGTTGCCCAGTTACTGGGTTGTGGAGGTCAGATAGGCAGTCGCTCCATGTAAAACACTGGTATTCAGCTGCATCCGGTTAGACTGGAAGCCGACCCCAACGCAGTTGGGAAAAGGCTAAGCAGATGATGACGTAGGTACCTTAAAGAAATCCAATAAGTACTGGTTGCCTTTAACCAGACTGTTGTATCCACTGTAGTTCGGCAGAACATCCTTAAGCCAAGGAGTCAGGGACAAGGCACCGCCCAAGTCAGTCGAGCTCCTTTGAAATAAGATGGTACCTTGGGCTAGAGACCATAAGTTGTGGTACTCAGACCTTGGGAGGGTACTCCTGGAGAAGACTTGGAGCATACCGTTGATGAAAGGTACGGCGAAGAAGTAAGGCATGTATACGAGGTCGCCTTTGACGATTTCCTGAAAGATAAATAATGATGCAAGGTTATATGAGATCTTTAATGCCCCATTCCTAAAACATACCGAGTGGTATACCATACTAACAAACAAATGCCTTTGCATTTTCGCTGTTATTGGAGTTTATTTTTCAGCATATGGGTAGGTTTTTTTTTTACCGATGGGAACTCATCAAATGACTTCCCGCCTTGGGCGCGGCGGGAGGGAGTGTCAGACTTTTCTGATCAAAACCCGTCCATGTTCCTTCTTGTGCCCTTTGCGTTCCGGGGGCGCGGTTTCTCTTTCGAACAACCCGCAGGGTAGGTTTATATCCATAATTTTTGTAAACATTTCGACTTTCAAAATTGTCACCAGAATTTTTAACAAACGACCAATCAAGCATTCAAAAGAATGACGACTGTTAGGATAAACTATACGTTTGGCATATAGAAACCGAGCTTTAAGGATGCTGCGTACTGCGGATGTTTACAACTGATAATAATATGATCGAGTGGTAAGGACTGTAATTATGCAGCCGGTTAATTAACCAAGGGCGTTCTCTTGAACCGGTAATCTTAGAGTGGATGCACAATTGCATATGTGACAAACGATTCATCGGAAAGTTGCACATGTTAGTAGTGATTGATAATTAATTACAGTAGTACTGGATTATGCTTGCAACTTCGTCTGCTTGAATTTTGTTACTGATCCCTTTTTTTTTTAAATAACATATAGCCGATTGCATTGAGGGATAACGTAGCTTTCTATTTGTAACGAAAGTATTTTTATAATCATACCACAGTTCTGGCTTCAGATTTATAATATCAGGTAGATGGTATACTTACTTATGAATATATAGGGTACCTACCTATATATGTACATAAGAACACCTACAATAGGTACAATATGATTCAATTTTTGCAAGGTTTTCTACACATAAATGAAGGTAAAATTCAGGTCAAAGTCAATTTTAAGCATTTAAACAAATCAAAAAGTTCATACCATTTCAGCTGGATACTTTGGCCCACTCATTCTCAGGTCCAGCATCTCCTTGATTTCAGTAGCCACTACAGATTCCAGCGTATCATCACGTCTCCCAAAGCCGTAGTCCCTGAGATACCGCAGTGAGAACCTTCTCTGTACGTGCCAGAAGTAACCGTCCGTGAAGAATATACCTGATGAAAAAAAAACTTTTACTCAAAAGCCTTCTTCTAATCGCTGTTATTTGCTGGTTCTAAAGTAGAAAGAGATTAACTGTCTGTCTGTTTGTTTGTTACATCATCACGGAAAAACCACTTAAGCGATCGGTTATTACCGACTAAATTACATGTAATGGAAAAACTGCAAGTTAATGTAGCTTGCCAATATCAAGCTATCAAGGCAAATAATATTCTGTATTAACTCAATGGTTCCAGAGTCAACCACTCTGAACCTTGTCTAAAGTTTTTTTTATATATTATTTTTGGAATATGGTAGGAGTTACTTATGTATCTAAAAACACAAAACATATAAACTCATATACACAAACATCAACGTCGATAGGTACCTATATTTCGCTCATCAACCGTGCCGTCAATTTGTTATGTAGTCAATTAGATAAATTAGATTAATTGTCTAAACACAATCGTTTGTTTTTTAAACAAATTTTATAGAGGCGTGATAATTAGCTGCTGCGTAACTAATTATGGCGATAATTATGTACCTACGTACAGTAAACATCATCTGTAAATAATGATTATTAGTTTAGGAAGTCACTTCCTGACTAACAAGGCTTCCAAGATAAGCGTTGTTCACACCTGTTTTGTTATGGCTACATAATACATCCTACTACTATTATAAAGGCGAAAGTTTGTATGTATGGATGTATGGATGTATGGATGTATGGATGTTTGTTACTCTTTCACGCTTAAACGGCTGAATGGATCTGGATGAAATTTGGCACAAAGATAGATTATAGTCTGGAATAACACATAGGCTACTTTTTATCCCGGGAAAATGTACGGTACCCGTAGGATAACACATCAACTGTGACGCGGACGAAGTCGCGGGCAGAAGCTAGTACATACATAAACTCACGCCTTTTTCCCACGGGGGTAGGCAGAAACCACGGACCGCCACCTGCTACGATCCTTACACACTCCTTTCGCCTCGATCACATTCATACATCTCGCACACCCGACCTTTCGGCTACATAATATAAGGCTAATATAATTTATGGCTCGGTCACATTAAACATTTTTAGCGTTTGATTTTGTAAATTATGCAGGTTATTGCAAATTTCATTAGCAATTAAAATTCATACATGCGCCACCGCGCCACAATAAATGAAATTATTATTTTATCCAATGAAATTGCATTACAATCAAAACGCGAAAAACAACAATTTCAATTAACTGTCTCGTTGGCCTAGTGGTCCTAAGCACGACTGCTACGCTAGAGGTCCTGGGTTCGATTCCCAGGTCGAGCAAAGTGTTATTGGGTTTTTCTATGAAATTCTCAGTAGGTAGCTGCTCGGAGTTTGGATTTGTGCCCGGTTAATGGCAATACGCTCGCCACCTATTCCATGGGACCTAAATATACCGGCGAACTGTGGGTGTACATTGGTACACCTCTTGCCTAACCCTTCGGGGAATACAGGCGTGATGGCATATACAATCAAAAGTTTTGCTTAAAATTTATTATTTAAGATTAGAATATTTAAGATTAAAATTTCGCACGCATTACAAACAGAACGAATATGTAACATCTCATAATACCTACATTTGATGCACATAAAATGTCCTGTTCTATTCTGATCAGCGTTAAATATTCAAAATTAATTACTTCGACAAATTGACGTGTACCTTTCCTACCGTACGCCACATCATACATCAAAAGTTCAAATTAAACCCAAGAGAAAGGTGTTAAAAAGTTCAAAAGTTAACGGTTCTGCAACTTTGTACCTATTTATACCTAAGTGCTTATGCTACATTAAGATTGTTTGCATCACGCAATATTTGTCGCTGACCGTACACGCACTTGCCATTAGCAAGATAAATCATATTTACGTATAGAAACAATAAATATTGATAAGTACTTTTTTGTGGATCCATTGTAGATAATAATGTACCCACTTAACTATTACATAGTAGGTATGACATAAAACTGTATGAAGTGGTTAAATGACAATTTGCTAGTAGGGCCGCTGGGGCTGGAGCGGTGAATGCTTATGCGAATCCCGCACCCCCGGCCATGGGCAGAGGTGAAACACCGCGGTGGTTTTAGCCGGCATGCCTCTCCGCCACCCCCATGACGGAACGAAAAAAAAAGAAAATGGGCCGATGGAGCTCTGCTGCGCTGGATTCCTATTTGTCTGCAGGGTCTAGCTAGAGTAATCTAACAAAATCGTATATAACACGCTTTGTTTGCTTGCTTTGCTCGCTCATTCTGTCTCCCGTCATCCCATTATCTATGTCGAAGTGGCCCAAGATTCGGAGCTTGCTTGAATTAACTATTTTATATAACAGCCTTTAAGCCAGCCGCGATGTCAAATGTTTTAAACGCCATAATGACATGATTCAACTAAAGAACTGGGTGTGTATTGGCGTTGTTCAATGAATGGGCTAGCCGTGCAATTGAACGGTTATTAGAACCAGTTGGCTGACAACAATATACATATTATAGAAACTTACATACTTACAAGTAATAACTAGTTATCTATATCGGCAACAAATTAAGATGTTAATGAAGTTGTTTACGCCATCTATTGGGGAAGCTGCAAAACCAAACATAAATTAAGTGCGAAATCATTATTGTGGTGCACGCCATCTAGCGGTGAAGAGAGAAAAACGTTCGCGTCCGTCAATGTCAAAGTCTATAATTGTCTACTGTTGCTTTCCGCTTTCCGCCAGCCGCCATCCGCCATCTAAAACCTGTAACAAACAAAAGTAGAAATAAATAATACTTACCAGTGTCAAAAGTTGCTTCATTTCCCGGGAACAAACCTGCTCACATACGCTACATAATTTGGACCTTCGAGTCGGCTGTGAGTCTGAGAAACGAATAAGGAAGATCGCCGACACGCGAAGGCGACGCCAGAGTCGGACCAGCAGCCATTTGTTGAAACATTTACGAGAGAAGAAAAACGGTCAGGTCTTTGTTCCCGTCCTTTCCCTAAACGTTAAGGATTTGTGTTAACGCTGTGTTTATACGATTACAGTTTTGTTGTACCTACGCGACGCAAGAGTTGCGAACACGTGGCTCCGTTGATGCTCGCCCGGGACTTCACGTAAGTACCTACACACGCTTACTCGTAGCCCGCCAAAATGTCGGTTAAATCTGAGGAGGAAATTCTTTCTGAACTTAAAAAACGTAGGGGTAGTGTTAAAGGCCGCTTAACGCAATTTAAACATTTTATTGACTCGTTTGTGGGGGCCACCTTGACTGCCTTACAAGTAGCTGAGTTGAAGTTACGAGTTCAGGCCGCCAGCGAGACATTTTCTAAATTTAATAATATTGAAAGTGACATAGAATTACTTTTATCGGAATCGGAATTAATCGCTAATATAGAATATGTTGAAGCGTTAGAATCTTTATATTTTACGGCTATGGCTAGTGCTAACTGTTTGATTAATAAAGCGGAGGCTTGCAGCGAGCGCCCTATGGTATCAGCTCGGGACGGTTTCCGCCAGCCAGTCAACATTAAGTTGCCAGACATAAAATTACCTATTTTTGAAGGTTCGTACGACCACTGGCTGGAGTTCAAACATTCCTACATTACCATGATCCATACCCGTACCGATTTAGATGAAATACAAAAATTTCACTACTTACGTTCGGCTTTAAGCGGAAGCGCGTTACAGGTTATCAGTGCCCTAGAGTTCAGTCCTGCCAACTACATTCACGCCTGGGAGTTGCTAGAAAGCCGATATCATAATGAAAGACTGTTAGTAAATAATCACGTGAAAGCGTTATATAATATTCCGTCCGTGAAACAGGAATCACCGTCTCAAATACGTAAATTGATTGATACTGTCCTACGTAATTTACGCGCTTTGACGTCACTCAATGAACCTACACTCAATTGGGATACGTTAATTATTTACTTAGTCGTTAATAAGCTTGATTCTTCCACGGAACGGGAGTGGGAGAACCACATAGGTACCTTGGCTTTAGGGTCACGCGATAAGGTCAAATTGAACGACTTAATATCATTCCTCAGAAACCGCGCAGATACGTTAGAAATGATTAGTGTAAACCACGTTAAGTCAAAGGAATTACCTCAAAGTGATAAGCATCAACATACCAGTGATAAACGAAGTTCAAACCGCGTGCATAGTTATCCATCTACTATCAAAACTACTCGTAACAACTATCATAATAATAACTTTAAAAAGAACTTACCTAATTGTGTTTTGTGCAATCAAGGTCATGCGTTATACACGTGCATATCATTCCTTAACATGTCTATTCGAGATAGAATGAAAGTTGTTAGTGATAAGAAGTTATGCTGTAACTGTCTGCGAGCGGGTCATACGTTAGATGACTGTGTTTTCGGACCGTGCAAGCAATGCCAGCGAAAACATAACAGTTTGTTACATATAGAAATTAATAATAATCAAAGCGCCAGTAACAATGCATGTGTGCGTACCGAGTCGCGCGGAGAGGCGAACGTTACACACAGTGCGACAACTGCGTTGCATTCTTTACCTAATAATTATAATAACACATTTCCATGCGATAAAATCACCAGTGATTTTAAACTGATAAGTACGGTTTTACTTTCTACGGCGTTGGTGGAAGTAGCCGATAATGATAACGTTTATCATACGGCTCGTGCGCTTTTAGACAGCGGGAGCCAGAACTGTTTTATTACGGAGAAATTGTCTAAACGAATAAATGCGTCTTTTATACAGTCCACAGTTCGAATCTCGGGTGTGGGACAATCTGTCGCACAGTCGTCCCATTTATGCGATATTTCAATTCGATCAAAATGTAACGATTATTATACCAAGCTTAGATGTATTGTCTTGCCATGCATAACGTCCAGTATGCCTACGATAAATATTGAAGCTGGTCATATACGTATTCCTGATTTCCTACAATTAGCGGATCCTACGTTTAATATTAGTTCGGATATTGATTTGCTAATAGGTGCAGATAGGTTTTGGGATCTTTTAGAAACGGATAAAATACGTTTAGCTAGTGGACCATTCTTACAAAATTCAAAATTGGGATGGTTGTTGTCCGGACCTGTGTTTGTTAAGAACCCGAAACCTACTCGCGTTCAATGTCACTTTAATCAGGACATTGATAAGCAGCTCCGGTTATTTTGGGAAATTGAAAATATTCCTTCATCGCCATCTGCAATCCTTACAGATGATGAACGTATGTGTGAGGAATTATTTAATAATACGACTAAACGCGAAGAAAGCGGTAGATTTTCGGTTCGTATACCGCTTAGAGAGGCACCTGACACACTAGGTGATTCTTATACGTTAGCGAAGAAACGTTTTTTATTATTAGAAAGTAAACTTGAACGTTTTCCGGAATTTAAACGTATGTACACTAACTTTATGCGAGAATATAATGATTTAGGTCACATGTCGAAGTTAGATACTTGTAGTCAGCCTAACTATTATCTTCCACACCACGGAGTCGTTAGAGAGGATAGTACGACTACAAAATTACGCGTAGTGTTCGACGCTAGTGCTGTCACTAGCTCGAATAAATCGTTAAACGATATTCAGTTTACGGGACGCGCGTTACAAAATGATATTTTTTCTATTTTGTTGCGATTCAGACAATATAAATACGTAGCATGTGCAGACGTCGAGAAAATGTTTCGTCAAGTTCTTGTCCAGTCTGATCAAAGGTCATTACAATTAATATTGTGGCGCGATAATCCCTCGGATCCATTGGATACCTACCAACTGAATACCGTTACCTATGGAACTGCGTCAGCTCCATATTTAAGCATGCGATGTATCAGACAGTTAGCGTTAGAGTGTAACGAAAACGATATCGCTCGCGTTATCACTCAAGACATTTTCGTAGATGATCTTATCACGGGTGATGACGATTTAGATAATTTAATTAAAATATGTCAGAAAACTTCAGAAGTACTACAATCAGGATGTTTTCCTTTGCGTAAGTGGACATTTAATAACGAATTACCAAATAAATCCACCGAACATTTTATAGGCGAGCATGCGCAAACTAAAACACTCGGGTTAGGTTGGCACAACACTAGTGACGAGTTGCATTTTGTTACGAATATTGATAACAACGGAAACGAGTCGAATTTAACTAAACGGGTAATGTTATCAGTTATCTCACAAATATACGACCCACTAGGCCTTCTTTCTCCTGCAGTTATAATTTCAAAAATAATGTTACAAAAATTATGGTTAAGTAAAATTGACTGGGATACTCCGGTTACTAGGGATATTCTTATCACTTGGAACCATTTTATATTTACGTTAAGATTTTTAAAAGATATTCGTATTCCCCGCCATATTAAAGGTGATCATACTCAATATACGGAACTTCATATATTTACCGACGCATCCCAAGACGCTTACGGCGCGTGTGCTTATTTACGTACTTATAATGATAACTCGGACGTAACCGTTCGTTTGTTGTGTGCCAAGAGTAAGGTTGCACCTTTAAAGGCCATTAGTATTCCTCGTTTAGAACTTTGTGGTGCCTTAACAGGAGCCAAGTTATATAAGAAAATTGTCGAGTCTCTAAGGTTACAATTTAGTAAAATATATTTCTGGACGGATTCCACAATAGTTATGGGTTGGATTAAAATGTCACCACACTTACTTAAAACATTTGTACAAAATCGAGTGACCGAGATCAATGACCTCACGGGCGACTCAGTGTGGTTACACGTAAGTAGCAAAGACAACCCAGCTGATCTATTGTCGAGAGGTTGTAACTTAGATTTATTAAAAGATTGCGATTTATGGTGGTATGGTCCGTCTTTTTTACATAACAATTCACATAATTTCGATAAGATCAATTGCGATAACTTAAATAATAATGTTTGTAATTTACCAGATTTAAAATGTAAACAAACATGTTTACCTTCTACACAGTGCGAAGATTTAATAAACTTTGAAAGATATGGCTCATTTTCTAAACTTAAGCGAATAGGTGCGTACATACTAAGATTTATAGATAACACACGCATCAAGTCGACTGCCAAAGACGGCCGTCGAATCGGTTTCTTATCAGTAAGCGAATTGAATACCGCGCAAAGAATGCTCATTAGATTAGTACAAATAAAATCATTTCCAGACATTTATAATGATTTGTTTAGTAATATTCCTATTAAACGTACTTGTAAACAATATAGTAGGGTTTCTAGTCTTAATGTTTTTATGGATGAACATAAAATTATTCGAGTTGGTGGAAGATTATCTAATTCGTCTAGTTTTACCTATGATAAAAAACATCCGGTTTTATTGTGTAGTAAACATCCTTTTACTATTAGTTTATTTAGGTATGAACATATCCGATTATTACACGCGGGCCCTCAACTTCTTTTAGCTACAGTGCGTGAATGTTGGTGGCCGTTAAATGCTCGAAACTTAGCAAGAAAAATAGTTCATGAGTGCGTGAAGTGCACACGTTTTCAAGGTAAGACATTGGTACCCATCATGGGCAACTTACCGCCTGATCGCTTGGAACCTGGCTTCCCATTTATGCGTACGGGTGTTGATTATGCGGGCCCAGTGTTCGTACTCAACCGGAAAGGCAGGGGTTCTCAACTAACTAAAGCTTACATATGTTTATTTATTTGCTTTGCGACTCGAGCTATACATTTGGAGCTTGTTACAAGTCTCTCTTCAAACGATTATATATTGGCATTAAAAAGATTTATAAGTAGGCGAGGAAAACCTTGTGTCATTTATTCTGATAATGGCAAGAATTTCGTAGGTGCAGAGAAAGAATTTCCTTTGTTTTTAAAGAAAGGTTCAGAATCTATTGTTAATTATGCTTCAGATAATAACATTGAATTTCGATTTATCCCTCCTTATTCTCCGCATTTTGGTGGTCTATGGGAGAGTGGGGTACGCTCGTGCAAGCATCACCTGAGGCGAATAGTAGGTAACGCGCGACTAACTTACGAGGAGTTTTGCACAGCTTTGATACAAATCGAAGCCGTTTTAAACTCCCGTCCAATTTCACCTCTTTCCTCAGATCCTTCCGACCTTACTCCTCTCACCCCCTCCCATTTCCTCATAGGCCGACCGTTAACAGCTCCACCTTCTGAAGACGTCACAGACAAGCAGACTTCGAGGCTAACTCGCTATGAACGAGTCGAACAACTACGGCAGCACTTCTGGCGACGCTGGTCCACAGAATATATGTCGGAACTACAACTTAGAACAAAATGGAAGACTAAGCAGGATGACATCATACTGGGCAGCCTTGTCCTTATAAAAGATGACAACCTACCGCCGTTGAAATGGCGCATGGGTCGTATTGTACGCGTATTTCCTGGAAAAGACGGCGTGGCTCGAGTAGCGGACATTCACACAAGTGCTGGAACAATTAGACGAGCCTTCTCCAAGATTTGCCCGTTACCACTGCAATCGGCAAACGACGATTCCTGATTACATACTTACCTACTTATTTTGAAAGCTGGTGCTTCCAAGGCCGGGGGAATGTTTACGCCATCTATTGGGGAAGCTGCAAAACCAAACATAAATTAAGTGCGAAATCATTATTGTGGTGCACGCCATCTAGCGGTGAAGAGAGAAAAACGTTCGCGTCCGTCAATGTCAAAGTCTATAATTGTCTACTGTTGCTTTCCGCTTTCCGCCAGCCGCCATCCGCCATCTAAAACCTGTAACAAACAAAAGTAGAAATAAATAATACTTACCAGTGTCAAAAGTTGCTTCATTTCCCGGGAACAAACCTGCTCACATACGCTACAGAAGTAATCAAACGAGCTACCATTGAATAATAGATTTCCTGCGTAATTCATTATTTATAGTATATTGCAACATTGCTTCCACCACTGTATTCCGCACTTTGTCTTTATTGTACTCGAAAGTAGATACCTACATTCAATGCATGTAACACATTAGCGTATCTAGAGTTACTTTTAAGGAGGGGTCCCTAAGATGCCATGGCCGATGCGATGCAACGCGGTCAGACGGAGCCCTACAGCCTGGGGCACAAGACCATTCTGGGGTGGGTACGTTATACTTTTTTTAAGGTCTACATTTCTAAACCGCTATACTTTTTTAAGGTCTACATTTCTAAACCGTCAACACAGACTAGTAACTTGTGGTATGGACTCAATACCTGTTTTCACTATACTTAGATATGGCATTAGACCTTACTCTTAAAGAATGATGTTGAACCACCATAATTATACAAAACCACATCAGGAAATCGGCGCTGAAAGTTGTCTTGCCTTTACATTCACAAATCCTATGTACCTAGTTGAATAGTATACTAAGTATGTAGTTAGCGCAAATGGACTTCTAGATCTACATATACTGTGGGTGACAAGCTTGCCTATATCTGAGTTGGGGAGTTTATTTAAGAATATCTAGCAAGGAGCTCCTAGACTAAATAATTCCATATTAGCATATGTGCAATACAGTCAAATTGATCCCCTTTGCTTGAAAAAAAAAAGAAACAAAAATGAATCAAAGGTTGCTTCTTTCATCCAAATTGATAAGCACTTTAATCGACAATTCGTCCATCATACAAGAAATTTGTTACTTACCAAGTTTCTTCCAAAACGATCTCAATCTAAATAGAATGATGTCCATTCGTCCGTCAAACTCTTCGCGGTTCAGCATTTCCTTCACCAGTTTGGGGTCGTTCAGCACGATGGTTGGAACTGGTCCCAGGAAACATCCTACGACCTTCGTCTTGTATTCTTCTCCAAGCCTACGGAAAGCTGCGGAGAGGTCAGTGAACCCGCCTTTTAGCAGTACGATCCAGAATGCTCCATATACCGGCAGGCTTGGGGGACCTGAGGAGAATAAGAGAAAATTAACATTATTTTTGGTTTGGACATCTGCCGCGGTCTAACTGAACATGTATTGCACTGCATTGAACTGTTATTATTAGATGGTAATCTCATTATTTGGCAAATTTAACTAGTTTCACGTACCTAATAAAATGTTTTATGGAGAGTTTTCCTTTTAGCAGAATTGCGTTCAATTTTACATTACATGCCTTGTTTATTTTTGATTTTATTTAATAATTGTTTTCCACCTTCATGTTAAATAGTGAGCAGGAAAATTCCTTAAGTACCTATAGTAAACAATCTGTTATGTAATCGGTTTACGTGTTTATTGACTATTATGGTAGGTAGCTAGGTACCTTGGCACTTATAGATTTATGTAAATACCTGATGTTGATACACACTAGTTAGGTCTTACTTTATTGTGTATGCCACGCATGGCATATCGAAATGGGATATTACCTATCTGAAGAGCTGTACTCCCCAAAGGGTTAGGCAGAGGTGTACCTATGTACACCCACAGTTCGCCGGTATGTTTAAGTCCCATGTAATAGGGGGCAAGCCTATTGCATTTAACCGGGCACAAATTCTAACTCCGAGCTGCTACTGAGAATTTCATAGAAAAACCCAATAACACTTTGCCGGACCTAGTAATCGAACCCAAGACCTCTAGCGTAGCAGTCGCGCTTAAAACTACTAGGCTAACGAGGCTGTGCGATTGGTAAATCAAATAAAATAAATAGTCGTAATGTTCGAATAATTGCATAAGATTACTTTTGTTTGCGTCAATTGCAAGTGGTGATAACCGAATGATAGTAAATAGTACCTGTAAGTACTTGTATCCCTTATCCTCGGCATATATTATTATTTATCTATTTTCTTTGTTTCAATTGAATAGTAAGGTTTTTTAGGGTAGACTTGAACATTATAAGCCACCTGGTTCTTGTGATAAAGGCTTTAAAGTTCTTTGTTCCTTTGTAGTCTGTCATATGTTTGGTGGGCCAATACCTGTCGAGATGCGGAGGTTGGCAGTCCATGAGGATTTGCCCGAGATAAAACAGGGGTTTTGTAATATGTGAAAAAGTTTCCATTGAGCTAAGCTACCAAAGGTAGTTGGGGTTTAAATCGGTAAGAGTCCAACATACCCTTCCGCTTTTCCCGAGACGTAGGCGTCATGAGGATTTGCCCAAGATAAAAAGGAGTGTTGTTTATGTGTGAGTCAATTTGCTTTAAGCTAAGCCATATTTTAGTTGGTGCATATTCAGTATTGGACTTTACGATATATCAATAAAAAACCTTTTCACACGTGTTAGCGCCACTTAGAGTTGGTCATCATTGAGGCTGAGGTCACATTGACTTTTTAAATGTCTGCGCTATAATTATATAATTCACGATTAAGTTTTTGCAAAAACAAATTATCGCATCTAAAGATAGCTAACAGGTATTTTATTACTTAAATCTACTTTTTATAATTAAGTCCATCAACATACGAGGTCTAGTAGACGTACCCACTTGTATCCTGTAAAAAAGGCAGACAGACAAGAAATTACCTACAAGTATACAAAATATAAAAATAAATAAAATCGAAGTGATTTCATGTCTTTTTTATTTGTTCCAACTAATCTCCTAAATGGCTGGACCGACTTTTACTGATGAATAGCTGTTTTTATATGGAGTAACTTTGCTTTGCTTTGTTTGCTTTTTTATATGGAGTAACTTTGCTTGCTATTTTATAGAAAAAAAAATAGGGAACCGCGCGAATTATAGAAGACAGCAGAATAACATTTACGCGGAGAACGTCTCAGGCTTATACATTTTTTTTACATCTCTATGTATAAAATAAACCACCATCACGCCTGTATTCCCCGAAGGGTTAGGCATAGGTGCACCAATTGAGGTACACCCACAGTTCGCCGGTATATTTAGGTGCCATGTAATAGTGGGCGAGCCTATTGCCATTAACCGGACACAAATCAAAACTCCGAGCTGCTAATGAGAATTTCATAGAAAAACCAAATAACACTTTTTGCTCAACCTGAGTATTGAACCCAGGACCTCTAGCGTAGCAGTCGTGCTTAGGACCACTAGGCTAACGAGGCAGTCTATGTATAAATAAGCACTTATATAACTAACTATCTAGACAAGTAAGTAAAATAAAAGCAGCTCAATGTAAGTCTAAGTCGGATCTTTTTGTTTTCCCGACACGTACTTTTGCAGTTTATTTAGATGTAATATTGTGTATACCGAGCTTTAAATTCTGCAATTCAAAACCTGATCTAAAAGGATCTAAAACTGAGAAAAATAAACATTAATAATACGTAATTACTTAGCATGTTTATTGTCTAAGCTTATTATTTTATCTACCTGTCACTGTCGATGTCGCATTACAGAAAGAGCAAGGTAGAGACGTGAAAATTCTCTACGCCGTACGAAGTATACGTGCTAAGTAAAGTTTATCAATCGACCTAAAACTTCTTACTTACTAATATTTGAATTTAGAAATTCCAAACTGAACTCTGCATTTTGAAATTCGAAACTGATCTTGAATTTCAAAATTCGAAACAAAACTTTAAATTTTGAAATTTTAAACTGTACTTTGAATTTTGAAATTCCAAACAGTACCATATAAGGTAGCAAGAGTCAATGACATAAATTATGACTTTCTCGGGTAGAACCGGACAACTTTGACACCAAAAAGGAGAGAAAAGAACGAATACCGTTATTTTAAAGGGCTTGATCTGCTGGGTCATTCAAAACCAGTCAAATCAAAATATTTTGCAAGTGGTCATTCACACTGAATATACCTAACTACACGTGTCAACCTACCTAGTTACTAGATTAAATATAATCTAAAACATAACAATACATTAGTCATCTAATACTGATAAAAACGAGTGTTAGATATTAGGTATTACAATGGACTTAGAAACTGTTAGGTAGTATTAACGCTAATTGATCAAGCAAAGTATTATTTACCTGTTTTATGATCATTTAACCGACTGAGGTACCTATATGGTATTTTCCCCAGTTTTATCTTGTGGTAGGAAAGAGGGCAATTTTTTTATATTTTTTTATTCGAGATGGGTAAGCTCTTGACTTTAGTCTTGGTTAAAGGTGACATAGAAAAGGTTCATTTACTTAAAAAGTTTAGCCATAAATGTTAAAAACTAAAATCCGACTAAGATAAAAATTAAATTGAGAAATATGAAATGAGATATTCTTATCGGAAAGATAATCTTTCACAAATTAAAGGCATTGTTGTCAGATTAAGACTGAAATTAGATTGCGATCGTACCACAGATAGGTATAAGATTTTTCTATATTTCTCTGTATCGTACCGAATTACCACCCTGCAATTCTTCTCTAGACTTAAAGAAATCTGCTCATAGTAGCAACTCTTACTCTAACAAGGCGACATGCGACATAAGCTTAGTAGATATGAGAGTCCAATATCTGAACAAACTGCATTAAATAGGTAGCTTGCTAAAATCATAACCCTCTTTTTGACTCCGACGTAGTTGAGTAAAAATAAATTCAGACACGGACCTGCAAATTTGGTGGTATTAGAAAAAGCCAATAATTACTAATAAATTGCTTATCACAGAAACTTTTTGTGACTAAGTATTATTTTCATTTTCTGGCTTCGCCAGATCTAATTAGCTAATCATCATCACATCTTTTTATTCAGTTGAGTGCTGCGCGCGGTACTGAGTGCACGTACTTATGCTAATTTATTTCGATGTCACCAATATTTTACTCTTACCCCCCATAACGTGTAATAGTTAATAATGAGTGAAAAAGAGAGAGAAGATAGTAATCTGAGTGCAAATAGTAATAAAGATGAGATGGATGAGCAAGAGAGAAATGAACAAGTATCATTCCAAAGATTAGCAGAAAAACGAGTAAGACCAGAAAGTGATGATGGAGAAATTATTGAGGAAGATGGAGAATTTATTACAGTAAGAAGAAAACCAAAACGTTTAAATAAAAGTTTGTCGATAGAATATGGAAAAAGTGATAATGATCAACATGAGGGTATGTCAAAAACAAATGAAGTATGTATTTCGTCAAAACAAGTTTAGCCGAAACAAATTAAATTAGCTAAATTGCTTAGATCAGAAAATATACAAGGTATTGTTAAAATCAAATATAAAAACCCATATAGGGTATTTGTTCAGTTTGCGAAACGTGAAGATGCAGACAAACTGATGAATAGTAGTAAAATTCAAGAACTAGACTATAGATGTCAATTTACACAAGAAATTAATTTATCTTATGGAATTATTAAAAATATAGATTTAGACACAGATCTGTCAGAAATACAGAATGCATTTTCTAGCCAGCAAGAACATGAATATGAAGTGGTGTCGATCAACCGATTGAAACGGTTCTCCGGAGAAAAGTGGCTCGACAGTGAGACAATACGCGTATGTTTTAAGGGTCCCGTCTTGCCCCCGTATGTATATGGATACGGGTGTAGATTTAAGGTGGAGCCCTATGTATTTCCAGTTACCCAATGCTCTGGGTGCTGGAAATATGGACATCTGATAAAACAATGTCCCGTAAATAAAATTGTGTGTCCTAAATGCGGTGGTGCACATTCTAATTGCGAAACAACAAAATATAAACGTATAAACTGTAAAGGATCACACATGTCACTTGACAAAAAATGTCCAATCTTCCTAAAAGAAAAGAACATTCGTCTGATTATGTCTCAAAATAATTGTACGTACAAAAAGGCACTATATATAAGGCAAAACCAAAGTAACACCGAGGAGATGTTCTTAGACACAGAAATAAGTCAAAATAAAATCATTAACCACACAGAAATAATGGAAACACAGTCATTAGCTACCTATAGAGATATACTGGTTAATAACTCGCAATATGAAGAAATACAAGAAGATAATTCTGAAGAAGATACGAGTAGAGGGACGAGAAGAAATAATTTACATAAGAAGAAGAAGAACAATAAGAAATCTTGCAGAGATATACCAGAATTTGAATTAGAAATGTGTGGCGAAAGACAGAGTACACAAAGTCAAGAAAAGAAGGAGGAAGAAAGTAAAAAGAAGCGAATGAATTTACTAAATAAAATTAAAGAAGTAGCTTTTTCAAGCAAAATGCTGGAAGAGAAAGTATCATTAGTGGTAAAAATAATAATTGAGGAAGTGAAAAAATATGTCGTAGCATTATTTACAAAAACTGAGTGGTTTAATAGTATATTTAACAGCTCAAATGACGAATAGTTCAGTCAGTGATAGTAAGCTTAACTTACTCCAATGGAACGCTCAGAGTATACAACCAAAACGACAAGAATTTGAGTGTTTACTGCATCAAGAGAACATACACGTAGCTATCTTAAGCGAAACTTGGTTGAATGAAGAAATTGAGCTTAACTTTAGCTGTTATTATACTTATAGGAGCGACAGAGAAGACTCGTATGGTGGTGTGGCATTATTGATTCATAAATCCCTCAAGGTACAAACGTCTTTTCATAGGTTAAGCAACGCAGGTATAGAAATTATACATATTAGATTACTTAATTGTCCCAGTTTAGAGAATATTATTTCTGTATACTGCCCCTCAAGTGTACGTACCTCCCAGCTGGAATGGGATGGTCTATTTAGTTTATTTTCGAATAAATCATTAATAGCCGGTGATTTTAACGCTCACCATACAAATTGGTCGAATAGAAATGATACGCGGGGCGTACATATAACGAATTCAGCTATAAATAACGGTTATATGCCGTTGAACGATGGAAGCCCAACGCGGGTAAAGCTTGTTAATGGCGTATTGCAAGAGTCATCCCCCGATGTTACATTTTGTTCCACTGACATTGCTGTTAAGTTTAAGTGGACAGTGACCAATGAAAGTCTAGGCAGTGATCATTTGATCATTAAAATAACTTTAGAATATCATCGATACGGTTGTTATATTAAAAAACGTAACTTCAAATTAGCTGATTGGAAATTATACACAGAAACGCTCCATACAGCTTTCATTAATCCGGTTAGTGGAAATAATATTCAAGAAAAATACAATTTTTTTATAGATGCAATTAATTATTCTGCTGATCATAGCATTCCAGAGACTAAACTATGTACAGATCCGACATCCAAATTTAAGCCAAAACACTATTGGAATCCTGAAATTTCTCAATCGGTTGCTCAACGTAGGCTGGCGTTAAAAGTTTTTAGGCAAAACCCTACACCTCAAAACCTTACTCTGTTAGAACAAAAAAATTGTGAAACCAAACGCTTAATATGTAAATTTAGGTCTGAGGGTTGGTATAAGTTTTGTAACAGCATAGATGAGTCTACATCTCTTTCTGAGATGTGGCGTCGAATGCGGTGGATGAAAGGTTACAAAAAATGTCAGTTTCAGGCTTCCAGTGAACAAAAAGCAGAGCTGTTAGGTAGTTTGGCGCCAGATTCGGTGGTTCCTCAAATGCCGTCTTTTAATTCGATGAACATGTCTCTAGAGGCTGATTTTAATATGGATGAAATGGTTAAATGTATAAAGAAAAAAGATACAGCTCCTGGTAATGACTTAATAACATACTCAATGCTGTACAACTTACCAACTATTGCTAAAATCTATTTGCTAGATATTTATAATGACATTTTGAATCAAGGATCAGTTCCTTTACAATGGCGATATGTTAAAATTTATCCAATTCCTAAAGCTAATAATCCGCATGGCAATGTGAGTCATACACCTAAATTAAGACCCATTGCCCTTATGTCATGTGTAAGTAAAATTTTCCATGCAATGATCACTAAACGCCTTGAATGGTACGTGGAAAAAAATAACATTTTGTCACATAAAACAACGGGATTTAGACGTGCTCAGTCAACTGCAGACAGTTTAGTGCGGTTAATATCTTACATTCAAGTTGGTTTCTCAAAAAAAAGGTCTACACTTGCATGCTTCCTAGACATAGACAATGCTTACAATAATATATCAATTAATAAAGTTGCGAATACATTGGAAGAATTAAATGTTGGGTCGAAAATATCTAGATATATATGGACTTATTTAAGTGAGAGAAGATTATTAATTGATATTGATTGTGGCAGTGACTGCAGGAGCTTATGTCGATGGACGAGTAAAGGTATTGGCCAAGGGGATCCATTGTCACCGTTATTATTTAATATTGTTACCCATAAAATTTGTCACAATATAACAGATGTTATTATATCCCAATACGCAGATGACTTCGTTCTTTATACCAGTAGTAATAGGCTTAGTGAAAGCGCAGACATTATGCAAAACGCGTTAAACTCAATATTTACAATTCTACAAGATATAGGGCTCCAGTTATCTGGTAGCAAATCAAAATATTTTATTTTTACTAGAGGCTATAGGCAGCAAGAAATTCAGCTTCAAATCAATAACGTAATATTGAGTTCTGCCGAAAATATTAAATATTTGGGTATGTGGCTAGACAAGGCTCTGCGTTGGAGAAAACAGGTCAACGAAATAGTGCAGAAAACTCAAAAATTTATGAATTTGCTCAAACTTCTGTCTGGTCCATCTTGGGGCATTCATCCAAGTCACCTACGTAGATTATATATAGCACTAATTAGAAGCAGAATCGACTATTGTAGTTTTTTATTTGACAATAGCGCCAAAACACATGTACATAAATTAGACGTAGTACAAAATCAAGGATTAAGGATTATTGGCGGCTTTCTAAGAAGCACGCCAGTTCATGTAATGGAATGCGAACTGAGTATCCCGCCATTATTTGTTCGTAGGTATTATCTAGCTGCAAAATACATATTGAAGGCAAAGTCCTGGACGAATAATGAAACCATTAATATAGTAAATGAACTTAGCGCTCTTTGTACAAACAGATTTTGGCACAATAAAAAGAAACCCCTTTTGGTGACAGTGTATAACGACACAAAAGATGACTGTATAGATAATAGTAATCCACTTAAAATGTTTACTTTAGACACTTGGGTGACAAAAATTCAAACTTTAAGAATAATAGACTTTAATTTAGACTGCATAAGTTATAGCAAATCTAAATATCATGTTGACATACTCAAAAATGATGTCCTTGAAGAATTATCAAATAAATATAATGGGTGGCACAAAATATATACTGATGGATCAAAGAGCGCTAATGGCATAGGTGCAGCATTTTTTGATCCGTGTTATAATAATAGTGGTAGTTATAAGATTAATAATATGAACATTTGTATAATGACAGCGGAACTCACTGCAATATTAGAAGCTTTGTGTTATATTAAAAGAAAAAACTTAAATAATAGGGTAGTCATAGTAACAGACAGCAAAAGTGCTTTACAGCATTTGGCTCGATGTGCCTCTGGATACAGAGGTGCATCGATAGCCTATGAGATATTAAATGTTATTAATGAATATCAATGCAATTGTATAACTGTGAAGTTGCAGTGGGTTCCGTCGCACATTGGCTTACAGGGAAATGAGGAGGTTGACACATTAGCAAAAGAGGCAGCCATTAGTGGATCAGTCATTAATATAAAACCTTGTTTTTTTGAAATTATACCAAAATTAAAAATTAAATCTTTTGAAATGTGGAAAGAGTATTTTGACTTTAATTCATTAACAAAGGGTATTTGGTATAGGACAATGCAGTGTGAACCTCCTCGAGTCCCCTGGTTTGCCAATATAAAAATTTGTAGGAAAAATATTGTTATTGCCCATAGATTAAGGTCCGGACACATTCCACTCAACAAGTTTGGCTTTTTAATGAAAAAAACAGATAGCCCTAATTGTGACGTATGTGGGATTGTAGAAGATGTCCATCACTTGTTGGTGGAATGCATCCGGTATAAAAGAGAAAGAGATTTACTACTATCTGAATTAAATATAAATAGTTTAGAAATAGGTGCATTTCTCACAGTTCTTTCAAAACCACACAGTGATACCGCTAATAAGATATATGAGTTTGTTGGCAATTTAAGAAGAACGCAGTAGTAGCATTTCTCTCTTCTTAGGCTACGATGAGCCTGGCATAATCAATAGATTAAAAGGCTTGTAAAAATAAATAAAGAGAAAAAAAAAAAAAAAAAAAAATCTTTTTATTAAGATTTTAGTACACCAATACCATCAAATTTTCCGACTTTACAAAGTACTTAGATTTTCCAAAAAATGAACTGACAATTACGACGAACACAACCACGACATAATCAGCCAAATCCGTCGAAACGTTCTCGAGTAATCGATCTTTCATAAATGCGGCAATTTATTGTTATTAAAATAGATGTGGTGAACATCTAAATAATCATTTTGAGACTTCAATAAAATAAAATAAGTCTTACTTCATTAAAAAATTCAAAGTAAAATCTTACCTGGCGGGAAATTATCCGGTCTCTTATAGGCATTCTTATAAAAATACACTAATAAGTAAGGTATAAACAAAGCGACAGCTAATGCTAATACAATCATTGTGACGCCACTTTAACGACCCTCGATAAAATAATAATGATTTATTAATAAGTCGAGCTCTTAATAGCGACCGTCTCGGCGCCTGACGGATCCACACACTAACTGCATAAAAATAACAACATCCAGAGGCTCTATATATCTACATACTACTATATAAAGTAGGTACTCAAGCTCCGAGATAAATAAAGGGAGACCAATGTATCTTGACACACGGCAAAGTAAGGAACTACATTCCTTTCCATCTCAGAAGTGGGTACTAAACTTTATATTATCGGCATTTTTTTCTTGAAGAAACAGCGCCACTCAAATTCCAAGTTATACTGGTTTCTAACAAAACATGTAATGCGATGATGACTTCGAATATTTATTGATGTCATATTATATCTATCTAATTATTTCTGGTAATTCTAATTCTTAATCTGCACCTACTTATATTAAGTAAATTATCACCAAAGGTAATCCTTGTGTTATTATGGGTACATTCAGTAGGCATGTACTTTTAGGCTAAGCCCAATCTAGCTTTATCAAACCGCTAATATCTACTTGCCATCCTTTACAAATACACCTTAGATTTATGCATATTATTGCAAAGATAGTGCAACATTTAAGTTTTCTTCAAAAGAAAGAAGGTTATCAATCCGACCCGTATGTATGTAATGTTATTTGGAATTGTATAATAAGTATTCGCGTATGTTCTATCTACTAGGCTGATTTTTCTTACAATTCCTTTTGCCTACTTATTTGCCCAAAATTTTCCCGCTCTTCAATTTCGCCTCACCGGGCATTTTGCCCTGCTGTCTCCCCATTAGATCGAACCTATCTTATACTTACAACCGCGCTGCATCTCTAAAAATTAAAAAAAACCGGACTTACCGTCAAAAATCCGGACTTTTGGGTCCCAAAGCAAAATTAAGAAAAAAAATGGATTTTTGATAAACATATAAGAAAACACACGTATCAAAGCCACATTTTTGAATCCCAGAGTCGGACGCCAAAAAAAGGCTTTTTGACAAAAAAAGAACAAAATATATATACTTTATAAGCTTAACACTGTCCGGCTTTATCCGGACGGATGGCAACGCTACCCACAATAATGCGTTCATGCAAATGAAACTGCGTAACCATACGATAAACATCGATCTATAGTATTAATCAACCTTAAGAGGTACCTGTTAGTTAAAGACCATTCAACATCAATGCAAAGCATACCATAAAATGTGCCCACAGCTGGGACTCAGACCTCTCTGTGAGACTTGTATGGCTGTAGTTTACCATACGGACAAACCCATTGCGAATCGATGGATGTTCTACGGTAAACCGGTCTCCTTACGATGTTTTCCTTCATCGTTTCGAAAGCAATGGTGATGAAATAAATTGCATAAAGTAAAGTGCATTCTCCGTTTATCGTGGACCTAAATGACATCGGTGAAAGAAAACATTGTGATTTCGCGAGGAAACCTGGACTTATTTTGATCAAATAACAAAGTATTTATAAACATGTTTATTATAGATGATAAGTTTACTGGTGGTCGCCCAGTGGTCAGGCCCAGCTTTCTGTACTTCTTCTCCATAAAAAAACTTTAGCCATGCTTAATTTCCTATCAATTAGCGCGAGGTTTGGTATTCTCAAAGTTTTATCTCCATTTATTAAATAAATAGATAGGAATCGCCAATCCACCTCAAACAAAAGCGGTGGATGCAGGGCTTAATGCTTGTTCCTTCTCTGTATAAGAAGAAGCCTCTGCTTGTAAGGAAACGGGCTGTCTTGTCTATAGGACAATAAAAGGCCTGTCTTTTTTAAGCAAATTCTTGAAAGTCTTGTACCTACCTATTGGTTATTATTCTTATTAGTTAGCCTAATAAGGTAATATCACATTTAATGATTTCTGCATTAGTGAAACCTATCAATCATTCTGTGAAACGCTCCCATCGAATGTAGGTACTAGGAGGTATAGCTACATACAGTATGTTTCAAAATAAAAATAGGATTAGATTGACAATGTAACAAAACATTAAATTGTAGTGCAAATTACGCCTACCTACTACAACTATTTCCTACTCTTTTTATTTTTTAAATAGGACTATTTCCTATTTCCTCCTCTTGTCAACCACCAATAAACCTAGTTTACTAGTGTATCCTAAATACCCATACATTTAGGTACTTAGATAAACCTACATTTAAGATAGTACCTACTAGTACTTAGTTAGAATATACTTAGTATAAATAGATTATAAATTGTAATGATAATTACACTACCGTATTGATAAACTGTTATGGTAAATGTAAGGATGTAAATGTAAATTAATAAATAAATATTTTCAAGAACGCCAAAAAATTACATCGCAAAAAAATTGCGTGCTGACTGAATCCAATTACCCAAAGTAGGTACCTGAAAAAGTTGTTTATTTAGGTATTTACCGAGCAAAACCTCGAAACTGCCAGTTGCATCGATTTATGTCTATAATTAGAGGTGTTACCAACTGACTATAAAGAAAATTAAACTAAGTAAAAGAACCGCCTTGTTAGCCTAGTCTAGTCCTAAGCGCGACTGCTACGCCAAAGGCCTTCGGTTCGATTCTCAGATCGACCAAAATTGTAGTTTTCATAGGAAAACCCAATAGGTGTTTCTATGAAATTCTTATTAGCAGCTCGGAGTTGGGATTTGTGTCCGTTTAATAGCAATAGGCTCGCCCCATATTGCATGAGACCTAAAATCATACCGGCGAACTGTGGGTGTACTATTGTGCATTGGTACATACACCTCTGCCTAACTCTTCGGGAATACAAATGATGGTATGTAGGTATGTATAAAGAAAATTAGTGGCCTATCATGTCTACTTGGGCTCAAAGTTTCTCAGCCAAAGTTGGTTATACTTGCCACATGGAACATGAAAGAGCAGCAAATATGTATATAAAAACCGCCTCGACGAGAAGTTCGAATTGTAGTTGCTGTCGCCAAAATCGGCTACATCATCGTCATCATCATCATCATAAAGAAAATAAAATAGACACCTAAACTTAGTCCTGTTTATCTTTGACGTAAAAGTATCATGAAAGTGCTAATTCATTTATTTTGTAAAGTTACTACGCTATGTTATTATATTTCGCTCTGAATTCGGGTTAAATACAGTCATCAAGTAGGCCAGATTGCAACCTCTGGCCTTAGCGAACAATTATAATTATAGATATCTACTTTTTTACACTCTGGAGTTAACAAATAATAAGGAATTCATATTTTTGGTAATCACAGTCATCATCATATCAACCAAACAACGTCCACTTCTGAACGTACCTAATTTGCTATACGGCAAATAATGCCTTAGTAGGTATACTTACTTCAGAAATCAGTATCGTAAATACATAGAAACCCCCTGTATAACCAGGCAATTTAAAATTATGTCGCTCATTACTAGAAAATAAGAATATACGTAATTTCTTTAATAACCAGACTCCTATACTGGCTAATTGGACATAATTTGCAAATGTGATCAACTTACTAAGTAATTGTAGGTCATTACGGAAAATAAGGAAGGTAGTTCTAACTTCAGGAAATATTCAGTTTTTCCATACCTATCCTCGCAATAGGCAGCTGAAAAATGCGTCTGCAAATCATACGGAACTTCTTTCTGAAGGAAAATTTTGATTTCGACAGGCCAGATATTGATCTCTATAATTTTCATCCGCAGTTACGGATTTTTCTTGCTGGAAAAGGAGTTTTCTTTAGTAACAGAAATTGTCGTGTCAGGTCTGTAATTATTTTAATACGTGCGAACACGCAAAAAATAATTTACTGAAAGAAAGTTACACAATTACCACTTAGCACCATTAGTACCTTAATATTGTATTTTATACTTGACTATGTATATGAAATTGCGGGTAGAAGCATGGTAATTCTGTGATAATAAGATTAACCGGTCAGGAACAGGGAGGCAATTCTATTCTTTTAAAGACCGCGATCTCGGAACTCAGTCTCAAACATTGATTGTGACTGAGATGAAATTGCGACTTTTACTGGTATAATTGGCCTTCAGGACGTTACTGATGTGCTGTTGTTAGCAACACTTTACTAAACCTTCGAAGGTCGTCCTGAAAGCCAATTCTATTAATTAAAGTAGCAAACTCATCAAAGTTACAACGAATGTCTGACACTGGGATTAGATTGCGATCGTTCGAAAACGTAAATAGAATTACCCTCCTGACTTAGTGAGTTTCGATGTCTTTTTCTCCCCTAAAAACAAATGCAGATTGCAACATAAAATATGTGTAGTTCCAAACAACGAATACTAGACAAATACTAGTCTTTGCCTAAACAATACTAAAAATCAGAAATCTGAAATATTTTATTTGTATAGGCACAATGGTTGGTCATGTTTTAGACAAAGCGATACTTAGTGTTTTAGTACTAGACTTCACCGAGGCTATCTCTGCGGCACTATCAGTCCAGGCAGAGTGCCCCAGTGATAGTCCCAATATAACACATTCGTATAAGTAATATTGTTCGTTAACCTCAACATGATTTGCACATTACCTACTTGTTTGTTATGAATGTTCTGGATACATACAACATACGACATTTGACTTCTACTATATACGTACATACAGACCGTGTCGACGGCGCGTTCGTGTTCCACGCGCGCCTCAAAGAGATGTCAGCAAATTGGATGGGGCCACTGAGGGCCGATGCCTGCCGGGGCTGCGGGTTGTTCGAAAGAGATACCGCGCCCCCGGAACGCAAAGGGCACATGAAGGAACATAGACGGGTTTTAGTCAGTAAAAGTCTGACACTCCCTCCCGCAAGTTATTTGATGATTAACCGTCTATAAAAAAAAAAAAAAAAAAAAACTATATACGTACATAGCTTACAATATCTGTTTTTAACTTTATTTGTGTTCTACTAGCTATTTCCAGCGACTTCGTCCGCGAAAATGTTGGTTATAGACAAAGTCGCGAAGTAAAAAGCAGGCTATGTTCTTTCTTGGTTCCCAAACTAACCTCGTACAAAATTTTATCAAAATTTGTTTAGTGGTTTAATCGTGAAATTTATTATGGACTAGGTTTTTCCCGCGACTTCGTACGCTTAAATGATGTCGGTTATCGTGGAAGCAATCGAAGTCGTGAAAAAAAAGTAGCCTATGTCCTTTATCAAACTTACTCTGACATAGGTTCCAAATTTCATCAAAATTAGTTCAGTGGTTTAGTCGTTAAAAACTAACAGACAGAGTTACTTTAGTATTTATAATATTAGTATGGATAGTATGGACTAGTGTGGCTTAGTGTGGATTAGGTACTATGAGTTGGTATAGATTAGTATGGACAGTATGTCGTATTTTTGTACTCTTCTAACTGCGCAAAATGATGTATCTATGCAGAATAGTGGTGATTTTTTCCTCATTTCAGTTCAGAAAAAAGCAAGTCAGTCTGCTCATTTTTTTAGGGGTCACTGGGACAAGTTAATATGGTCATAAAAGCAATTAAGTTCTGGTAAAAAGCAAATTTAGATACCGTGTATCTTTATTTTATAAAAATAGCCTTGTATATATATTTTGTAGGTATGTGTGCGTTTTACGATATCATTAGCAACAGTCTAGGTCCTTGTAAAACATAGCATCTCGGCGAAAAAAATGTTGCAAAAAACTATAGAAAAATTGTTTATTCTGTACATAAGAAACACATAATAATCAAAATTGTACTCTTCACGGCCCAACATTTCGATCCATACCTACACTACGACAGGTCGTATCACAGTTTTGCAAATTTTTCTCCTTCAACTTGAGAGGCATCAGTGGGTCACAAATTATTCCAGTGATCTGTCGCCATTTCATCCAGAGTTGATCCGGTGCGTTATGCCTCTAGTAAAAACTGATATATTTCCAATTTTGCAATAGGTAGGTATCATTATACGTATACCTAATGCAAGTTACTGTAGCAGTCACATTTTTATCACCCACTATCAGCATTGCGCAGTTATCAAAATTGGTACACAAATTCCGGTCTGCAGATTTTTGCATCAGAGAATTGTGTGCAAAATGTACTACCTACTTGCGCATGGATACCAAAACATTTTGTCAAAAAATAAAGTCAAAAAACGAAAACCCGTTTACGACAAAAAACGTCCATCAAAAAGCTATAAATAAGACATCAAGGTGGTTTACCTAAGTGTGTTTAAATCAAAAAATAATATTAGATTAGACAAGGAATATTGTTTTAAGCCGTGATTACGGCTGAAACAACGGACGGTTAGGCTAGCCGCACACACGCAATAATATTGACAATACAGTACGTAGTCAAATATGAACGAGCGGGAGCTTTCAAAAAATATATTTTATTGATTACACAAGTGCTCAGCATGAGCGTTATGACAAAGAGAACCCTTAAATCTAAGTTACATGGGCTTATATACTAATGGAGGGTTTACATGTGTGTATCGGTGGCTGGACCTCCCAATGGGACAATAACAGGAAGCTCTCTTCATGTGTCGATTTACGTTACTGATTGTTTGGCAATCATTTCTAGGATATTTATTACTAGCATTAAATAATACCTGGAATTGCTAATTGGTGTGACATGATCAGTTTATCAAAACAGTTCTTCGTAAAGGTGGGCTATGCATAACTCCTCCCTCCATAAGAACAAAATCACCATTCGAAGTTACATCACAAGATTGATGATTTTGTCTAAACTTATGTAATAATTTATTTCTAAAGCGATACATTATCACTAAAATTAGTACCAAAAGTATAATAATGTAAATTACAATAGTTCCTATGCTAACACTGTGCACATTCACAAAATGACTTTCACCATTTCTCACTTCACTATTGTCCTTTAACGCGTGTGATAGAAACTGTAGATTTTCCAAATCAATCTCATCTAGACTGATAGTTTTGCGTAGCGCAATGTCCCTCGGTGTTATAATGTTGGGTAGATGTATTGATGGAGAGCTGCGGAAGACAACTTCTCCTGTTTGAAGACTGCGTTTTCGTAATGTGTAGGTTTCAAGTTTAACCTCACAGGCATTGTTAAGTGTTAGAATGTATGTGCCCATGATGTCGTGCTGGCTCCTGTCATTGCCACAGTTTTCGATCAGGAATGTAGGGTGACCTGTGAATATAATCCAAGACTCTTGATGTATGGATTTTATTTTAACATCCGACGAATTGACGGGAAGAGGCTGGCACGATGTTATCCTCGTAGAAAACGTCATCAAGTCTTTGATGCAATTATTTTCTTCGTCCGGGGACACGTTGCTCTCGTAACAAAGGAACTTTCCTTCGTCTATTTCTCTGCAAGGCTGTGAGAGCGATACTATTTTCTGCCCTTTCGCAAGGATATGGGAATGTTTTGGAGTAATAAGGTAAGATATATCAAGGCGGGGGTTATACATTGGAAAAGGATGTAGAGTGTAATAATTGTAGATATCTAATTGGACTGTTGGTACCGACATAATAAAAGTAATCTGTTTGCCTTTTACATAAGCTTTGATGTCAATACAATGTTCAATATTAACTAAGTTTTCATTGGTAATAGGGAAAACTAACTTATCAGTTTTTTCTATATCTTGGAGAATATTAATAAGTTCTGTGATATTTAATATAGACTGATGTAATACATTAACTCTACTAAATGCTATTGCTGTTTCCACTTCATCTAATCGAATTAATAATATTTGGAAGTTATGAGTTAACATGTTATAAGTATTTAAGACAAGGTTCCTACTTCTTTGGAATTGGGTTTGATTTAAAATTTCTTCTATTTCCTCAATAGTTTTCTCAATTATTATAAAATTATTTCTAGTTGAATTAGTGAAATTAACGAATGTGTCAACTATTTCAGAAACTAAAGTCACTTTGTTCATGATTGCATCTTGTTGTAATTGCATACTGTTTATCCATTTATCATATCTAAGTGCATCATCGTTGTCTAAGTTTCCAGTAATAGCTTTAATTATTGATCCAATAGGATTGATAAGTCCCCTTTTTATTCTAATGCTTGGAATTAACTGATTATATCGTTCTATGGTTATGTTCATTATATATTGGGTTTGCAACTCTGCATCAACAAGACTTCCATCTAAAACGTATATACCTAATTTTTCCTTCATATAGCTAGAAATATCGTTATATTTTTCTATGTTATATTCTAAATTTCTATAAATTAAATTTAAGTCTAGTATCTTAACTATATGCCAATTATAGAGGCTTAGCGACGCTTGTCCTTCTTTAACGGGAAGGATTCCCGGATTGTCTTCAATCCTTTGAAGTTGAAGGCCCAGGCTGAGGGCTGCTTGCATCGTTACCACCAGGACGAACCTGTGAAGGACGCTTAATGTCTTTAACGGGTATTTTTTTAGTTTTACGGGTTTTGATTTGGACAGCTACCGTATTCCTCTTAACTTTATCTACAACTGTCGCTTTCTGGTATCGTGGTTTGTCTTTGCTACGTCTAGTATTTACTCCTTTCATAAAAATTTGATTTCCTTTTTTAATGTCAAATTGTTTTTCACCGCCACGTTTTTCCTTAACTTTTTCTTTAGACTCTATACTTTTATTAGTTAAATAGCTATATAAATATTTAGTACGCTTAACATGGTCCCTTACCAACTGTTGGGTGTAACTCTTATTGAAATCTACTGCAAAGGTACTTGAAGCGTCAGTGTGTCCAAAGACTACTTCAAATGGTGTTAAACCAGTAGCTGAGTGTATAGACTGATTGTATGACATTATAGCATATGTCATAACAGATGCGGCGTCTGTTATCTTTTTTTCATACTTCGCAAGTCGGTAAATTTCTATAATGGTAGAATGGAATCTCTCTACTAATCCCATAGAGTTAGGGTTATGAGGCGTACCTATGTGTAAGTCTATCTTGTAAAATGTTAACATTTCCTTTAATAAGTTATTATTAAATTCTGAACCTGGGTCTGCACTAATTTTTGATGGCACACCATGGGTGGCGAAATATTTAATAAGTGCTCTTATAACTTCGGGTGTAGATCTATTAGGTATTTCAAATGCTTGGCCTAGCTTACTAAATGCGTCTATAATTGTAAGAAAATAAGTTCCTTCTATTGAGAATATATCTATAAATATCTCTTGAAAAGGTTTTGTTTGAGTTTGAGTTAACTGTAGTTCGGGTTTTATTGGCTTTCTATCATACTTCATTTGCTTACAAAGTTCGCATGAGTTGATGATACAGGCTACGGTATGTTCTAAATTATTCCAATAGTAAGTCCTTTTTAAATGAGCTACGGTTTCTCTGATGCCACGATGGCATGTTTTTCCGGCATGATATTTTAGGACTATTTCCCGTTGTTCGTTTTCGTCTTCAACGTAAACGACTCTTTCAGTGCATTCGTATATATTTATTGCGTCCTTTTTAAATAGGGTTGTAATTATTTTTGAAAATTCTTTACGATGACGTTCGTCTTCGAAGTAGATGTAATGTTTTATTTTAGGACGGATATATTCTTTTAAGAATTCTTTAATTAGTTCCTGATTATCTATTGGCATGTGTACTTCAAACACCTTTTGTTTATCTCTAGAAATGTTTTTAACGCTGTACTCATTTTTATGCCAAGTGTATACGAGAATCTGGTTTGGTTTCGTATCTATGGCTTCCTTTAGTATTGGGATATCGGATGAGTCTGTATTGTTTTCTGAATGGATGGTTACTATCGAAGAGTCTTCTCTTTCAGAGGCTGTGATTGTTTCACTTCCTATTGACGGTATTGAATAAGGTGACTTAGGTCGTTTTTTAGAGTTGCTAGATGAAGTAGTAATATTGTCTTCTTCATCTGATGAGATAACAATGGTCTTTGAGTCATCGGTGTTTACTATCATTGAGACATCGTCTAAGGCATTTATTTTAATTCTTGACGATGCATCTGCGTTACTATTTTGTTTACCGGGTTTGTATTTAATTTCGTAATCGTATTCGGAGAGTCTAAGTCTCCATCTCGTGAGTCTACTTCCTGGTTCATTAATAGAATTTAACCATACCAATGGTCTATGATCGCTCAGTATTGTGAATTTTTTACCGTATAAATAAGGTCTGAAATGTTTGCATGCCCAAACAACTGCTAATAGTTCCTTTTCTATAGCGCTGTAACGTGTTTCGGCTTCGTTAAGAGTTCTACTCGCGAAAGCTATCGGTTTGTCGCTACCAATTGAACCTTGGGATAAGACTGCTCCTATTGCAAAGTTAGATGCATCTGTTGTTAAAAGAAAGGGTTTTTCAAAATCTGGAAATTGTAATAATGGTGCATTGGTAAGTAATTCCTTGCACTTTTCGAATGCGTTTACAAACTCTTGAGTTATAGTGACTTTGTTTTTCTTTTTAAGGCAGTTTGTCATAGGTTGCGTTATTTTAGAAAAATCTTTGATAAATTTACGGTAATATCCTACTAAGCCTAGGAAACTCTTGATTTCTGTTGGTGTTTTAGGCAAAGGGAATTTTAGCACGGCTTTGATTTTATCGTCATTTGGTTTAAGACCATCTTTAGTTATTGTGTGTCCTAAATATAGCACTTCTTTTTTTAGAAATTCGCATTTGTCAAGGGTTACTTTGAGATTCGTTTCTCTAAGTCTATCGAATATTTTTTTAAGCTTATCTATGTGTTCTTGAAGGCTGGTTGAATAAACAATGATGTCATCTAAGTAAACAAGACAGTGTATGCCTTGAAGTCCACGGAGTACATTGTCCATTGCTCGTTGGAAAGTAGCTGGGGCTGTCTTCAAGCCAAAGGGCATACGGGTAAACTCGTAATGTCCTGACTGTGTTGTAAATGCAGTTTTCGGTTGGTCCTCTTTTTCTACTTCTAATTGATGGTAACCACTAGCTAGGTCTATAGTAGTAAAATACGATGCTTTTCCTAGCCTATCAAACAAGTCCGTGATGTTTGGTAGTGGGTATTTATCGTCTATTGTTATCTCGTTGAGACGCCTATAGTCTATGACCATCCGGAACTTTTGTTCACCTGAGGCGTCCATTTTCTTAGGGACTAAGTGTACAGGGGCACTCCAAGGTGAGTGTGATTCTGTAATTACTCTATTTTCTAATAGCTTATCTATTTGTTTCTGTATTTCCACATTTTGGCTAAAAGGGTGTCTATACGGGCGTATGTAAATGGGGTCTTCGTTTTTCGTACGAATCTTATGTTTAACTTGGTTGGTAAAAGATAAAGGTATGTGTTCACAATGAAAGATGTCCTTATACTCGGTACATAGATTAGTTATAAGTGATTTTTCTTCTTTGTTTAGGTGATCAAGTCGTAATTTGTTTAGGTTTTCAGTTAATAGTTTTTCCAAATCTGAGTTTTGGTTCAAATTATAAGTTAGGCAATTATCTGTTAACTCCTGTTTTATATCATGAACTTTAAATGGCTTCGTAAATGTTATAGTCATTTCATTCTCAGTAGTGTTCTGAATAACAGTTTGAGCTAAAGAGTCTATGCAGTTAACTAAGGCGACAGGCATACGAACTCCTGGGCAGAATTCTATGTGATCTAAAATGGCATTTCCATTGTCTAACATTGTTGGCACTTTGACACGTGTTTCTGATCTAGGGGCTATCACTATCTGATAAGATGGGTTGTATAAAATGGGAATTTCGGTAGTATTTGTTTTTAAGACCTGATTTTTCATGTCTATGGTAGCTTCTAGCTCTTTTAAAAGATCTGATCCAATTAAACCGTTATAGGCTTTATCTACGTTATATATGTAAAACTTATGATTAATGTCTGTGTTAAAAGTATCTGTTAAAGGTATGTATGCGACTTCACTATGCTTGCTACGTCCATGTGTACTAATTACTTCAAATGGTTCCTCGCTTTTACAATATTTAAAATATTGGTCGGCTAATTCAGCGTTAATGAAAGATCGTGTACTACCTGTGTCTATCAAGAAAATTGCTTCCATTTCCGGTAAATAAATGTGTGGTAACCTAAGACCACTATAATTTAAGTTAATTACTTCTGTTTCTGGTCTGTTTGATCTGTCGTAGAGGCTTCTATCTGAAAATTTTCTGGTTCCTTAACAGTTTGTACGCAATTGTTTTGGTCATTCTCATCTATTAACACTACAAGGTTCTCGTCATCTAACAATAATATCTGCTCACAGTTAGAGTCAGGGTCAAGTTCGATTGACTCATCGATCATATTATTATGAACTGTTCGCATTGATATGTCGGTATTCTGTCTAGGCTGTTGATTGAGTATTCCAAATCGGAATTGTTGATTTGGATTGGCTTTGAAGAAACCTGATTGTTTATAATTATTAAATGTTCGCGGAATTTGCTGCGGTTGATGAGTTATTGCTTTTGGATTTGTTTGATTATTGGTGATATTTGGTTTAGGTCCTGGAGATCGATTTACCTTTTGATTATTAGGGTTTGAAATAAAATTGGGTCTAAAACCGTAGATTTGTCTGAAACCTTGATTGTTGTTTGCTGGAACACCGAATTTATATTGAACTGGAGTCGTAAAGTTTGGTCTAGTATTATTTGTTGGAACACTGTTAATTTTGGCAGTTGTTTTAATTTTATGGTGGGTTTTGTATCTGATTTGGAAGTTTACTTCCTCAATTACGACACTTAATGCTGATTCTAGTGTTAAACATTTGTTTAATCTTACGAACTTAATCATATCCTCTGGTAGGTTGTACAAGAAGACGTTTAGAGCTGTATTATTATATATAATATATTTTGCTGCTTTAATTCCTTCGTCAGTGAGGAGGTTTACTTTAGAAATGAGTGAGCTCCTAACATTCTGGATTCTATGGCAGAAATCAATATAAGATTCTCCCTGTTTTATTTTGAGGTTTTCTAATTCAATATTAAGGCAAGCTTCGGATCTCGGGTCTCCAAAGTGTTGAACGAGAAGTTCTTTAAGGTCTTCCCAAGTGGTGATATTTTCACGTTCACTTATTAAAACGGCAGCTTTACCTATTAATCTGCTTGTAATACAGTGAAATAAATAAGTCTGTTGTGCGTGGTTGTTCTCTCCTCTAAAACTTCTAATTACATACTCGCATTTTGATATAAAAAGGTTGAGTAACTTATCGTCCCCATCAAATCTTGGGATGATGCTTTGAATTTCCTTCGGAATAAGTTGAATATTCATTTTACAATTTTATTAAATTATAAGGCAAAAAAATTACGTATTAGGCGATTTTTGTCCAAATTACGCTTTAATTTACGCTTAAATGACTTATGTTTGAGTCATTAACACAAAAGTAGTAAAATGGCAATGTTAGTCCAAGTTACTTGAAATATAAAATAAAAATAGTAGATTGGCGATGTGTGTCCAAACTACTAAAACTAATATTAAATCTAGATTCGGCGATTTTAGTCCAAAAATAGATATATTAACGTTAACTGGCGATGTCTAGTCCAATTAAACGTTAGGTACTTAGGATTTAAGACAAGGAAAGGAACAGTGCGAAAAAGGGTTTACTCACAGATTGCTCGCTTCCATGCCGATTCTCTTGCTGCTGCTGCTGCTGCACTTGCGACGCTCGATTGACGAATTTGTTGATTAGGTTCTTTGCAGACTAGAAATCTATGCGTCTAGGATACGTTACGACCGATTTGTGTGTCTATTTAACGATCACTATTTGCGATTTTACTAATCCGACCCGGCTGCGCCAGTCAAATATGAACGAGCGGGAGCTTTCAAAAAATATATTTTATTGATTACACAAGTGCTCAGCATGAGCGTTATGACAAAGAGAACCCTTAAATCTAAGTTACATGGGCTTATATACTAATGGAGGGTTTACATGTGTGTATCGGTGGCTGGACCTCCCAATGGGACAATAACAGGAAGCTCTCTTCATGTGTCGATTTACGTTACTGATTGTTTGGCAATCATTTCTAGGATATTTATTACTAGCATTAAATAATACCTGGAATTGCTAATTGGTGTGACATGATCAGTTTATCAAAACAGTTCTTCGTAAAGGTGGGCTATGCATAACTACGTATTGTCAATAATATTGTGTATGTGCGGCCTGTATTGCGGTATTTTTCTATAGATCTTGAAATTCTGACAATATTGGATTGTCAATATTATTGTGTGTGTGCGGCTAGCCTTACGGTTACGGTGTGACTTGTGATTACAAGTCACACACACATTAATATTATTCGTAGGCCTTACTGGCCTATCATACAAATAATTTCTAAATAATTAATATTATTTAATAATTAAAATATAATACAACTATCAAATGTACATGATGAGATACAGCTCAATGACAGTTGTTAATACGTAATTTAGAACCTATATATATCTTATATAAAAGAATAAAAAATTGTTACCAACATTATACCATCACGTCTGTACCTACGTATATTTTCCGAAAGTTACCCACAGTTTGCCGGTCTGTTTAAGTTCCATGTGTAATAGCACAGGTAATAGGGGGCAAGCGTATTGCCATTATTTTTTATTGAATTTTAAATTTAAGTCAATAGGTTCTACTGTGTTTCTGTGCCCTACCAGGGCCCAAAACTGTACCTACTCTAGCTTTAAGCCTTATGTAACATTTTATACACATTAGAGTATGCAAATAAATGATTATAATATGAAAGGACGTGGGACTATATAAAAATAGGCTGCTAAAATCATAACCCTTCTCTTGATGTTGCCTTAATCGGGTAGAAACAATGATATCTCTCATGATATACGCGTGTGCTCTTGTAATCACGAGCCTATCTTTTAAATAACAATAGCGTTATCGGTTGATTTTTAAATGACCTTCCTTTTTACCCGACTACGGCGAAGCAAAAAGGAGGGTTACGATTTTCACCGCATGTATGTATGACCACGGTTATCAGATGAGAATAAAAAAAAAACTTTAATCAGAAATTCAAAAGATAAAATACATATTTAATAAATCTAAAAATAACAGTGTAGGTAAAATAATGTTAGATGCAATGCTATTATATAAATAAAAATAATATCATTGGTTAGATGTCTGTACAAGGATAATCCTGTATCACAGGATGCAGGAGCTCCAACATAAATAAATAGAATATTTTCTTGTTTCAGACTTTTTAAAACGAGTTTTTTTTAGTCTGGTTTTAGTTTTTGAACTTCTTTTTAGATCACTGAAAAAGGGTTTTTTTTTCTAGATTCATATGGCCTTCTATTTGCATACAACTGTCCATCGTAGCCATGACCCTGGAAGAAATACATATCTGGCACGGGGTCACTGTAAGGGACTACTCCTTCGCCACCGAATGCTTCTGCTACTGGGTGATCCTTGGCTGTATTCCTGCAGTCTACGGCAGCATCGTCATCAAAACTGAAAAGATTTATGACATCGTGGTTAAAATGAACGAAGATTTTGTTTTCGTGTGTAGTTTGGGGCCTAGATACAGGTACGAAATCAGTTTTAGGTAGGTACCTTTTTTGTCTTGACGAAATCCTCTTGGATGTCCTCCGTCCGGGGAGATTACAGCATTAATTATGTCGGACATTTGCCGACTAAAACCCCCGCTTTTCCTGTTACCATGAGTCGGGAGCACGGTGTACCCTTGACTCACGATCCGCACGTCCGACTGGTAAGTTCCTAAAACCTAAGGATTAATAATACCACAGATACTTAAAAGCAACACTGCATGTGTCTACAAACAGGTGATCCGTTGAGATGGTTCAGTCTAAACTATTGGAGACAGAGACAGTTTTAGGAGCCACGCCATCGATTTTTAAGATTATACGTTATATGGCAATATCTTTGATTTCAGAAAACCATTTCTAGAAGGCCAGCTTGTAATATGGCAGTTGTGCTACGCATGGTTTATCTTCGTCTGCTTCGTGAGTGGTCTTTACATGGTGTTGCCAATAGTCGGACTTATCTATCAGAGCTTATTCGCGACCCTTGACGAGAACACTGTCAGACCTCTTCAGTTTCCCATGTGGCTTCCCAACGATGACGCATATAGATCACCAATCTACGAATTATTCCTGGTCATGCAACTAGCCTTGGTTTTTATGTTCGTTCAAACTTTTTGTGGTAAGTTGCCATTATGCCATTATCATTGGTAGCTATGGCAAATGTAGCGTAACTGAGATTGTCCGATTACATATGACCGACCAATTAAATGCAGCCTCCAGACTGATGGCGAGAAGTCTCGCCGGGGCCGTAGTCAGTTCTCGACCATAAAAAACTGTTCACATTTACGTTTCTCGGGTGTTCTTGGCCGCATAAAATGGCGACAGGATTG
Source organism: Caradrina clavipalpis (assembly GCA_932526535.1). NCBI lineage: Eukaryota > Metazoa > Arthropoda > Insecta > Lepidoptera > Noctuidae > Caradrina > Caradrina clavipalpis. Next base: position 5,268,686 of record OW052096.1, read on the forward strand.
TTCACGTTATTTTAGAATGGACCAGCAAGGTGGCAAATTAGGTGATGTGTCCTTGTGGCTGGCGCATTTTGAGAGAGGCCTATCTATCTAATCCCGTAGTAGACAGACTGCAATGAGCAAAATTTATTTTGTCACGCTTACAAAGAATCTACTTTTCTAAAGGCAGGAAATGAAAGCATTGCCATAAAAACTTTACAAGTTACCAACTCATAACGATTCCGGGAAGGTATAATTTATAATTATCTACTGTGTTCATATCTATAAAACGATGAAATCTTCGTTTTACAGAAGGTCAACCCAAAATCCAAATTATTTAGTTTACATAATTATTTTATATTTCAGTGTACATCTACACCCTATTCCACATCCTGCTGCATTACTACGCTATAATGAACATGATAATCATAGACTTCAGCGTGATATTCGAAGGCTTGGACAAATCGGTTGCATTGTTGCCTCGCCATGATAAGCGAAGAAAGGAAACACAACTAATACTCAACGCAAGGATAGGCAGGATCGTGAGGTGGCACCTTTCAGTGTTCAAGTATGTTCACATAATGTACGAATAAGGAAAATTTTGTAGGTTTGGTACACCTAAATACCTCTTACAGATAGTGCAATTCACGAAGACGCGCCCCACCACTTTTCCAGCATCTTTCATTTTGACCATGACGCTCTCTCCTGGTTAATCTATTCATTGTAGTGTGCGTGTGCACTCATAGGTAATTAGTATGTACCGACAATACTCAAACATTGACGGAAGCTTGCACACATATCTATCAACGGTTAGAAGGAATAGTAGTGGCACGGTAATATTATAATACACAATGAATACAGTACTCCAACTTCATACAAACGGACGAAACGCGAGCTATACCTACGCGCCTCGATCCTGGGGTGCGCGCGCGGTGCAGACAGAGTAAAATACTGAAGACGGGCAGCCCCTAACGCATGTTTACGTACCGCGCGGCTGTAGGCATTTATTTCTGTCATGCGGCCGAGTAACACTACTGTATTATTATATTACCGTGGTAGTGGGGCGCGTCTTCGTGGATTGCACTATCTATATCTACCAATTAGTATACATTTTCGTAAAGGGAGCTCCTTCACGTCTGCACGCGCGTCTTTGTCTCTAGGATGGAATCAAGTCTGCAATGACATAGTATTGCAGTAGGTAGATATTATTGAACCCGATGGCTCAATATATCAATCACCATTTATTTGCAAATACATATATGCTGATTTTTCAATAACTTTTGTCTAAAGAGTTATGACTGTTCGGCGACAGCTTTTGTATACATACTTAGCAAAAATGCCAAACCTCTATACATATTTCCATATGTTAATATAATAAAGTACTTACAAGAGTTTGTTTCAGTGCTGTAAGTACCGTGTCTTCGGTATTCGGCCCGCCACTCGTGTACCAGGTTTCCTTCAGTTCCATCGCCATTTGCCTTATAGCGTACCAGGTTACAGAGGTAAGAACGGTAACCTACTGGGACACGTGACCCATGAGGTTGTTATCTAAATACGGTTCAGTTCGTATAAACATGGCACAGTTCGTGTGAGGCGATTGGCACATTGCCCCGCATCACGGAGTGTGGTGCCCGACGACGGAGCTTTGGTGATCTGCAACACTGCGCGTGAACGCGTTTTTAGTGTATTGGACTAAGCGTGTTTTCTGTACAAACGCAGATACTTGCAAACAACGTAAGAACACGCACTCTCGTGCCACGCTCCGTGATGCGGGGCAGTGTGCCAATCGTGTAAATAAGGTTCAGTTCGTATAAATAAGGTTCAGTTTAGTAGAGCCTCGTCTCTCCTACGCATACCTAGGGACATGCATGAAAGTCTCTTTTTAAAGCTCGATGTGTCATATACATATTCACGCTACAATACTGGTATTGGTTTTGAACTTTAGTCTTGGCCTCGGCCTGAATTATGTATGATATTATGATACTAACGTTTGACTTCACGTTGGCGTTGTTGTCGCGTCCGGTGTCCGCCTCGCAAATCCAATTGTTACCTTCAAGTGGACCTTTGAATCGATTTTGATCAAGTGGGCAGTTGCCGATGAATACATTCTTGATACCTACCTAAAATTGGACAGCGGACAAAATGGATTTAAGCATCGCTGACTAATATGTATGACCGGTTTTAAGCCTCAGTTAGGTGATGAGTTAGGATGATAATCCTAAAAAAGGTAGTGTACCTACCTATTTGGGTAAGTACTTATTTCCAAAACCGAAAACCCTTATCTTCACTTGAAACATTAAATTATTATAGGTACTTAGGTATAACTTATTTCTTCTTATGTAAGTTCTTACCTGCATATTATGTAATAAATAAATATCTAAATAAATATCTTGGGACAACTCACACACGGCTATCTAATCCCAAGCCAAGCAGAGCTTGTGTTATGGTAACCAGACAACTGATATACATACTTATATAGTTTATAAATACATACATGTTTATAGATAAATCACACCCAGACACAGAACAAACAATCATGCTCATCACACAAAGTTTGTCCTGGGTGGGAATCGAACCCACGACCTCCGGCTTAGCAGTCAGGGTCACTAACCACTAGACCAACAGGCCCATCAATGACACTAATTATGTAAATGAATGATACCTAATTATGTGAAGAATGTCCTTATTATGTAATGACACTATAATACTATCTAGAAAAATATTAGTTACTCTATTAGATACCTACCTTTCTAATATTTTTCAGAAACTTGACAACGGCGCATTGGACATTCTATTCTGTCTGCTCGGCATTGCTGCGATTTTGCAACTCTGGATACCATGCCGTCTCGGCACCTTGATCCGAAACAAGGTACCTATACTTAGATAGAGATAATCAGTACCGTAATTAGCCTGTAATGTGCCCGATGCGACCTTCTATAACTGCGCCTTTGAAATTTTTGTGGTCTTGGTTTGGTCATTTCTGCGCTCTGCGCCTAGGCACCGCTGGCACCGCCCTAGATACGGCCCTGGAGATTATAATAATTATTTTTAAAGAATTACAATCATTTAAAATAATCATATTCCAATAAATTAAAATATTCCTGATTCTGTACCAATGTACACTCATCCACAGTTCGCCGGTATGCCCTATTGCCTTTAACCGAGCACATATCCTAACTTCGAGTTGCTACTGAGAATTTCATAGAAAAACACTGCTCGACCTGGGAATCGAACCCAAGACCTCTAGCGCAGCAGTCGCACTTAGTACCACTAGGATAACGAGGCCATTAAGAACAAAATCAAATCATCAGTAAATCCACGTTGTGTTCAAGGCATTTGAAGTGGGAGACGCAGGCTGGACATGTGGTTGGCACGAGACGCCCCTAGGCCTGATGATTCGCACCGACATCGTCATCATCATCTTACGCTCCCAGCAACCCGTCACCATCAAGTTTACTGGGTTGCCACACGTTCAGCTTGAAACCTTTTCCTCTGTAAGTATTCTTCTTCTTTAGGTTATTAAAATTGGGGCAACTCACCTAGGGGATAGATCACTATTTATACGACATTAATTCCCATGACACTACTGTATGCTGCCTGTATGAGTGACCAGTCAGGGGCGAGTGCACCAGGGCCGCGCGTATGGCGGGGCGCGGCGCCTTCCCCTACGGGGAAAGCCGACAAATATTTCACATAAAAAAATTATACAGGAAAATTTTTTAACCAGTGCGTAAATTTTGCCATAATAAACTTCAACACGTTTTATTAAACACGTATATTTTATTTTGATATGTCTTAGTACAAAAAAAAAAGTTATTGCTTACGAAACATGTTTACTTAAAAACCATATTTCATTGTCACTCGGCGCTAGCGCATTCCCCACCCCCTCACCCCAGCCATGCGCCCGGGCGGCGGCGGCGGCCGCGAGTTTTCATTGATAGGATGGCGAATAGATTATGTCCTGGATGTTTTGCTTATTTCAAACTCGGATAAGGATGAAATTTTTTAAATTTTTTTTTTTTAACTAAACACGGAAATGTGTTCTATTACTGACACTGAACTACCAAAAAAAATTTACGCACTGGTTAAAAACTTATCCTGTATATTAGCCTAGGGCCCTAGGGTATTTTAAGAGGGTTCCCTACTTGAAATCAAATGACGCGAGATCGAATAACATTTGCTCGAAAACGTTTACTCGATAGTACCTGAAATCGATGAATTATGAGCTCGACAGTTTACTTCCTCGATGCATCAAAATCTCGAATAACTATAAGCTCGAATCATCGAAATCTTTCAACTTCCAATTTTCTAGGAAATCGCCGATCAAGTGACTATAAATGTATTTATCGCGGAGCTTTTATCTACGTATAAGGCTTTGGGCTGTAATATGTCATTGAAAATACATTTTCTACATTCACATTTAGACTTCTTTCCTGAAAATTTGTGTCCGTTACCTCAGCCAGATGTGGTCGAAAATGGTCATTTGAATCTTATAGATAATTAGTTTTGCGGCTTCTATAATTGTTGCGCACATTTTTAAATTTGTTGCGCTTATAGTTTTTTAATTATTTCACAAAAACATTTCCTGCTGAGGTAACGTTACCCCAGCCAGACCTTTTTCTTTCTAATGGGAATATTTAAATAAATACTAGCTATAAAATTAGTTGTCTAGATGAAGTAAATGTTGTGCCTTATTTTGTATTTGTTCTTTCTTCGGTTGCGAAGTTATTCGAGATTTTGCTGGGGTATCGTTTTTGGTTTTGCTAGATCTTTGAAACGGTTAAGCGGATTCTTATCATATTTTGTACAAGACTTTTTTGGAATTAGTTTAAATTTGTTCTGCAATAAAAATACCAAAATAATACATAGCTTAAAGGTTATTTCATTAAATAGAAAAACACTTCAATTGGTCCCAGCACTCTCAATAAGAGGTCTAAAGACTTACTTTAAACATTATTGTGAAGCTTGTAACTGCCTTCAAATGTATGTGAAGTTTCATTAGTATCATGTAAGTATTTAACAAGTTATGATGATATTCAGTTCTTCACGAGCACGGTCATGATGCGCGCGGTGTTATTTGGCAACTGATAAGCCTGTATATGGATATATGAACTGAATGTTATGTCAATTATTAGTTGTGTAGTTCAGTTGTATAACAGTAAAATTTCAACGTAGTACATTGGATAATTAATGAGATAATACGATTAAAGTCATTAGGAAGTGAATGACCGTGGTAACCCGACCAAGTTTAGGTGGTTACGAAAAAGCGAAAACGTAGAACATTATGCTATCTTTTGAAATGTTTAGTATAATACACCTTACAATTTCGGTACAGACGCGTACACTGTTAAATACATAATAATATAATAATATCTGTACTATGAAAACATTATTATTATCTTCCAGTTGCACATACTTATCAAAAATCACCGATAACACGTCGTTCGGCGGGACGCGGGAGGGGTGGGGTGAAGGGGTAATTCATTGTTTGCATAACGCACTAAACATGCTCCATAATTACATAATTCATCTTGTAGAGTGCGCGTGCGCTTCGGCAGTTCCGTTTCCTGTTTTTGAAAATATTTATCGAGTGCGTGAGAGCTATTATTATAATAATAAGTGTGGCAAATTACTGTTAATGTGGAGTGCTTCTATTGATGATCATAATTATGGTGGGTGCTGCTTGATGAATTCACGAACAAGGTAAGCTTGCATAATGTAACTACAGAAATAGTAGCAAAATTATTATTAATATGTACATGTTGTTAGGTACTTATCTAAAACTGTATTTTTTTAAGGCTTAAATATTTGAATTTAGGAACTTACTTATTATTTTCTTTTTTTTCGTACTTAGTTATTACCTGGACTGGAATTCTCGACAATTATGACGACATATTTATCCTTCGATACATAGTACCTATAAAACAAATTCAAAAAAGCAAAATTACTGTCTGTAATTTTAATCTGTGATTGTTTTTAAGTATAAGTTTATTAATACTTTAAAAGTTCAATTGAAATGATTATTTTACCTGTTAATAAAAAATCGTTAATAAACATTTAGTTTTTTTTAACACTTGTGTAAATGTCTGTACTAAATTTGTAACACTATCCTACATATTTTAGAAGGTAGCATAATGTTCTACGTTTTCGCTTTTTCGTAACCACCTAAACTTGGTCGGGTTACCACGGTCATTCACTTCCTAATGACTTTAATCGTATTATCTCATTAATTATCCAATGTACTACGTTGAAATTTTACTGTTATACAACTGAACTACACAACTAATAATTGACATAACATTCAGTTCATATATCCATATACAGGCTTATCAGTTGCCAAATAACACCGCGCGCATCATGACCGTGCTCGTGAAGAACTGAATATCATCATAACTTGTTAAATACTTACATGATACTAATGAAACTTCACATACATTTGAAGGCAGTTACAAGCTTCACAATAATGTTTAAAGTAAGTCTTTAGACCTCTTATTGAGAGTGCTGGGACCAATTGAAGTGTTTTTCTATTTAATGAAATAACCTTTAAGCTATGTATTATTTTGGTATTTTTATTGCAGAACAAATTTAAACTAATTCCAAAAAAGTCTTGTACAAAATATGATAAGAATCCGCTTAACCGTTTCAAAGATCTAGCAAAACCAAAAACGATACCCCAGCAAAATCTCGAATAACTTCGCAACCGAAGAAAGAACAAATACAAAATAAGGCACAACATTTACTTCATCTAGACAACTAATTTTATAGCTAGTATTTATTTAAATATTCCCATTAGAAAGAAAAAGGTCTGGCTGGGGTAACGTTACCTCAGCAGGAAATGTTTTTGTGAAATAATTAAAAAACTATAAGCGCAACAAATTTAAAAATGTGCGCAACAATTACAGAAGCCGCAAAACTAATTATCTATAAGATTCAAATGACCATTTTCGACCACATCTGGCTGAGGTAACGGACACTGAAAATTTGGGCGCCATCAGCGATGAACACGGTGAAAGATTCCATCAAGACATTTCTACCATAGAAAAACGATATCAGGGCAAGTGGAGCCCACGTATGTTAGCGGATTACTGTTGGACTAAAACGCGACGTTCCTGAAGCAAAATACAGACGAAAATCATAAAAGTAAATTCATATTAATGTAGCAATAAATCGAAATAACTTCTTTTTGTTTATCAAAATTCAAAATTTCTAAAATCGTATTACAAAAAAGCTCTTCGTATTTGAAGCATTTTAATTTTATTTCAAGTAGGTATCCTTATCATTCTCCTAAACATAACTAGACAAAAGTTCTCATGTTACATGCAAAAATTGTTTTTTTGTTGACTAGTGTAATTATAATGAAAAAACAACTAAGCGTTGTTAGAAAGCAAGATTATTCTATAGTTATACGATAAAAACACTTTCGGAGTGGAATTTTCGTTTCTATACCCACGAATTTGAATTTACCAGCCAAACTACTTTTAATAGGTACCTATTTTCTTTCAGTGTATGAGCTCGGCGTACACCTACTTCAACATGTTGAGACAATACAGCAATTAAAACACTATAGTGTTTTAGCAAATAGACATGAAATTAAACCTGCACTAATACAATGGTATATTTCTGCACTAGTACAGCCATTTTTCTACACAGCACTTGCCACAATATTTTTAATGTATAACCTACCTTATCAATCAATACTTTGTCAGTAGTAGAATTTCTTGTTGTTCAATTGTGTTCAATAAACAAAATTTAATAAAATATTCAAGTGTTTTTATAAGATACTTTTTTTTTTAAATAAGTAAGTTCTTGCATTTTGGCATATTCTTTGGTCAATATTAAAAAAATCTATAGCGGCGAATTAGAACAGTACACAAGACTTCACGCTCGGGCGTCGAATTTACATATAACAGAAAAACATTTCAAGGTTATTATCATTTGCCGAATATAAAATAAAATTACTTATATAAATTCGAAAATATTGAAAAATTAAATATGTGGGAACAATTAAAAAACTTAAAGAAGCAATAAAACAAAAACTTGCTTGCTTTATATTTATTTCTTATTTTTAAGATTGCCTAGTTATCTTTCGTGAAATTCAGAATGTTTTCGAAACTGGCGAATATTTTCTGTACACTATAGGAACTTCAAAGGCATCCATTCAATGTTTAGAACTGGGTCTTTGAGCATGCACTACAACAATTTCTCCTGTATTGTTGGTGTGTTTCACACATAAACTCTCATACACAAACAATAGTGCGGGTTTTCCGTGCGGGAATGAACCTCGAGACTCGCAGCTAATCGCTCAGTCAGTGCGCTAACCGTTGTGTGAAACATTAATAGCTTGATCCTTTATCTTCAGGCATTAGGAAGTATATCTTGACGGGACCCTTGGCAGTGTTCACTATTTCCGTATGCCGAATCAGCTGTGTTGCTGCAAGACCGTACAGCAGACATGGTATACCTGAAAATATTTGATAAGACTATTGTTATTTACAATCACTTAATATTGTATCAAATACATTCTGTGCTATAGGACTACATTTTTAGCGTTTAGAAAGTGAAGGCTCTTTTAATTTAAGATTTTTTTTAATGGAATGAATGTAACTGTACTGTAATATAAGACGTTTTTTAAAAGAGTATGAATGGAGTTTCTTTCCCATTCTTCTCCGTACAAAACTACTTTTTGGAATGGGCACCTATACAGATTCAATATTTTTAATTAATTGCCTTTTATTGGTCTAATTGGAATAAATGATTTGACTTTGACTTAATAAGCAATTCATACCTAAATTAATAACCTTGATAACTCTCATGAATCTATCAGATACTCCTAAATCTTCAGCTTCCTTCTTGGAGCAGTGGTATTTCATGTAGGGATAGCAGCCGGTCCTCAATATCTGGTAGTTAGAATTCCCAATCTTCCAATTGAAGTTTGACATTCCGAATTGGTCATTCTTGACGCTACTGTACTGAAAAAAATTAGGCATGAATGTAGTAATGTTTTGTGAATGCTTGTCCTAAGTCTCAAGATTATTTGTACACATTTTTTTAAAATAAAGAGCATTGTTCTAAAAATCCAACTGCCTTGTTAGCCTAGTGGTCCTAAGCGCAACAAGAGGTCTTGGGTTTGATTCTCAGGATTTAAATGCGTTATTGGTTTTTCTATAAAAATCTCAGTAGCAGCTCAGAGTTGGGATTTATAACCAGTTAATGGCAATGGGTTCGTCACCTATTCCATGGGGCCTAAACATAACGGCAATATGTGGGTGTACATTGGTACACCTATGCCCTATCCTGTGTGGTGTAAAAATACCTGTAGTTTAGCCACAATACATGTCACACTTAGTCAGACATGGCTTTGTTATCATGTTATCAATAGGGCACTGAGGTTGCCTTTCCATAGATTCACAAATACATCTCTACTAATTGCTACTTGTATCAATCACAGCTAGCCGTGTTCTGCATTGTTCTTTTGCAGACTAAAATCATTTTATCAGACAGCATTAAAAACCACTTGAGGGGACATTAATACTTGGGTTTTTGTACATAAATAACGAATTAATTGGTATTAATTTAAAAAGAAGAGGTAAAGTTTGTTTGAAAGGGTTAATCTTTGTAAGTAATGGTCCAATTACAAATTTTTTCACTGATAGAAAGCCTCTTCATCGCTGAGTGCCATAGGATATATTTAAGATAAACTTATCTTCCAGGTGATAGAAATCGCAGGCTGAAGCTAGTATTCAATAAAACCTGATATTACCTTCACAAAGTACGATGTCCAGGGAGGTTCGTCGCATTGATTCAAATATGCTGTTAGCACCTCCGACGCAGTAGGTTTAGATGAATAATATGATTTTTGTAAAGCTACTATTTTAACCTTTGTTAATAATCTTTTGCTGTTGATCATTTCTTTAATTTAGTAAAAATAAATATTACGTAAAAATGAAAATAAACTTTTTGAATATTTTGACACTTGATTGACAGTGACATCTGACAACTGACATGCATATTGCAGGACAGAAGATACTGCTAGAAAGACCGATAGTGGTGCCCTCTTGTTTTTTTTTTAATGTTATTCTGGTTGAGTTGGTCCATCTTGTTTATCAGCGGAATACGACTACAATCGAATAACCATGTCGTACAACTTTTATAAAAATGCGACATCTAGTGCCTGTATCTAAAAACAGCAAGTTATATTTCTCGATACAGATGGCGACACTATCACATGATGACTTCAGAAAGTTACTACTGAGAATCCCTACAAAGAAACGGATAAAGCAGAGTTTACTCCATACGGAGTAAACTCGGGTAGCATATTAGTACCTCGCGCTTAGAACCACTAGACCAACAAACAGTCATGCTGATGTTTATCTAATACCTATCTTTGCGAACAAAGTTCTATCGAAAACGTTTTCATGGGAAATACGTAATTACTTATACCGGAAAACTGTTAGCGTAGGTGGATTACGTAAAATGACTATCAATTTTAAATAAGACAATTAGTCAATTGTTAGGATGCAAACAGACCAAGGTTGATCGGTTTGGGGCTCGTGGGTTCGGCGGTCAAACGTTCTTGACGATATCAGTATTATAAGAACGCAGTTTATTTCAAGCTTTGTTATATTTAACTTGTCTATCGACCGTAGTCTTTTTGTACCCTAACTTTACAAAGGCGATATACACCCCCACCGACAGCGGTAGCGGCACAATATGGAAAACACTCATATTATAGAAAGGTAGATAAAGGGAAGTTATGATATATTTTTGCGACACGATTAACGCTTGTGAAAATAGATTTGTATTTGGCTAGCGCGGTCCCGCAACCGCAGCGGGCACGGGCGGAAACCGATCCATGAGTTCTTAGGCTAAGGGTCGAGTCACACCGGAATGGCAGCGGCGAGACGCGTCGCCGCGGGCGGCCTCGTGATCTTTTCAAGCGATTCTGGTGTTTTAAGTATGTAGATAAAGTTAAACACTGAAAGTGCTCGCCGCATCGCTGCTCGCCGCTGCCATTCCAGTGTGACTCGGCCCTAAGAGTATTCTTACCTATTAAGAAATTAATCATACATTTGGTATGACACTGTTTTCTACTCACACCCAAATATTATTTAAGATGGCTTTGTACGGCATCCTAATAAATACCTACCTAAGTGGGCGCGTAAATTACCAAGTATAAATCAGTCGCTCAGTAACTATCAGTGGCAACTGATCAGTTCGCCCACCAACAGTAAATAAAAATTATTAATCATCATCATTTCATTTATTTGCTCAACTTACTGACAATTTCGAAAATCACAGTTATTTTTGACATTTTTGTAATATTCAATTACATGATAACAGCTGTCAGCTGTGGTAAAATGGGAAGTGGGTATAAAATGGTATTAAATATTATTATTTATTGGCCGCGGTATATTACATATTTCTATTGAGTAAATATTACAATAGGTACTTATGGGTAGTTCCATCATTTTTTACAAAGTAAAAAGAAAAACATTTCATCATAAAAAAACACGCTAAGTTGTCATAGAAAATGAAAAAAATGATAATAATACTAATAAATAACATTTATCAATTTGTAATTTAGAATCATATTATTTTTTACAAGTTAATGAAATGAGCAAAATGAAGGGCGACTCAACACGCCGACTTGGACATGACACGTAATGTACAATCGATGAAGCGAAACCAACAACAATAATAATACATTAAAATTTAAATTATTCCAGTGATCATCTACATATGAAACAAAACAAAAAGCGTTCGTGTATTTAACCTATGGAAATATGATAGAAAAATCACAATAATATGTCATTGGAATAACATCCTACAGATATAATAAAAAATTAATGGTGTCATCTGTGATACCACTTAAGGGTTAGTACTTAGAAATATTTTAATGGTGGGATCGTAGCTCATCTATATACAATACCAACAATTTCAATAGACTTATACAATCACTCGAGTCCCCTACAGCGTCTACATCATGTCTTCAGAGCTTTGCACACAATTGTTAGCAACACTGCGACCATGTGATGTGTTGTATCGTTCGTACAGTTATTTTGAATGATGATGTGTTAACACTAACAATTTTGTACAAAGCTATGGTACATAAACAACTTTATTGCATTCAATTACCACTCTACTTCAAAATATTTTCAAAAGGCCTACGTTATACAATGTCTAACATTAATGTTTTGTAATTTCTATGGGAACACGAAACACCAAGATTTTCCAATTGAAATATTTGCATTGTGGCATAATAATCAGTTTGATTATTTGAATTTACTATTTATTCTGTACATCTCTATTATTAATGATTTATGCCATTATGTTAGCCAATGAATGTTACAATCAATATAATAATATAATGATAAATTTATATGACATGGATAGTTGTTTTAGACACGAGCTTCATATTTAATACATAGTAATAATTTACATACATAGCTGCAAGAGAATGTTCACAAAAACGACATACATAAAATATTTAACCCGAAGCCTACATCCAAAACTACATCAACGCGCAAAAAGCGTCCAGCGTTTCTCCGTAACATACACATTAAAAGTAATTATTAAAAGCGGTACACTAATTAACCGCAAGAGACAAAAAAACATTAGGATCGAATATCGTCTTGAGATCAATCATAGTAAAACGAAGGGCTGGATCCGTGGATCCATTCTAATTATACGCACACATCCACCGGCCACTCTCACTCCGAATCTCACAGTCTATTGTACACGGTGTATATCTAATACTATTAACATATGCAGCCTTGTCGTGTAATATTGCCCTTGCCTCGGGAAGCCTGGCTGTGACTGGCGTAGACTGGAGCCGTCCCCGACACACGCTGGTCGGGAGTGGGCCATGCTGGCGAGTGAGGTCCTCAGCCGGCGTAGAATTCGAATATGTGTGTGCCGTGTGGCGTGTCTTTGGTATAGAGGCGGGTGGTGTGCGCACGGTGGTGTGTGCACTAGGCCTGCTTGACTCGCTTGCGCGGCGGCCCGATGGGCGGGATCTGTTGCTGCTGCGTCGCCAGCGCGCGGAACGCCTCGGCGATCAGGTGCGGGTGCGACGAGATCATGTTCTTCCAACCCGCCGTGTCCATCACGTCTGTTGCGTGACTCCTGGAGTACAGAAAGATTGGTTAAAATTAATGTTTGACTGGTGGAGAATGCCTAAGGCATTAAGTCTGGCTGTGTACTTTTTGTTGCATAAAGTTTGAATAAATAAATAAATGTTTACTACATTTCTCAAATCTAGATTACTGACACTTGAAACGTGGTGATTATTGACGATTGTTTCTTTTGTCATTACATGATTTTAGCAATACATTAGAAATGACAATTGGTGAATTCTGTCAATCTCCTTCAAACATTTTTCAACATTTTAATATTGCATCCTTTTCTTGCTAACTTAAATGATATCACTTAGTTATTTGAATAATACTAACGTGTTAATGAAGTCAATGGTTTGCGCCTTGAGCTGGTCCGCAGAATGCAGGTCTGCTAGTATGAGGGTGTCCGCAGCCGTCTCCACCGATAGACTGAGGCACAGCGCCTCTTCGCACATCACTTTTAACCGCTCTAGTGCGTACTGGAAAGAAATAAAATAGGGTTTTATTACAATGAGAATTTATAGAAAAAAAAGTACCATCAACAGCCTAACGACAAACAGTGCTGACCATTGATCAATGCTCAGAAGAGAGAGTTAATCGCTAAGTATGTACTGAAGTATTAAAATTACTACCTACATTCACCCAATTTATTGAAAAATTGAAAAAAAAAATTGCTTACTCTAAATATTCGTCGAAAATGCGTTCAATACCGAGGTGACTATAACTGGCGAGTTATATTTACCCAAAATTAACAAATTTTAATCAAGTAACGTTAGGTAAACCTTACAATTTTATGATACATATGATTTTGGTAATGATTATGTTCTGTGGTTTCTGCCTATCCCCATGGGAAAATGTCGTGAGTTTATAAATTTACGTATGATTCTATCTCATCCTAAAGCTACGGTACTATAAACACCTAAGTCATTGGTTGCATTTTCGCACAATTTAATAGTGTAATCACGTTGAGTTTGCGACACCGTCGTGCGAGTATAATCTCTCCTATATCAATTTCTATGCACGTGGCTCAATTACCTTATTATCTCTGCTCAACGGTTTTTATCTGTATCGCGTGATGGATAAAAGGCTTTATAAATAAAGACGTCTCGAGCAGGTTTGTGATTATAGTTCATCTTTGTAAAATCAATTTAGTTTTGTCTTCAGATGAAAATTATAAACGATTCAAACTTTGGAGTTAGGCTGCCTCTTAGAACACTACCAAGCCTCTGATCTGTCATCTAATAACTTGGTTTGGCTTTGTTAGCTAGTTGTTAACTATATTCACATTTATATTATTTTATGTGGTCGTGCTGTGATCTTTTATGAGTGAAGGAATACACCGACGACATACCGAATAGCTTTTATTGTCCATTATTAGTATGACAGTCACTACTTCTATATTTAATTTTTATGACCCCTAACAATTAAGTAAAAAAAGAAATAATGACATAGCAACCGATATGATTGGTGGATCAAAATAACAACAACCAATGATAAAAGTAGTTTACCTTATCAGCGGCTGCTAAGAGGTCGTCGGCCATTTTGTCTAGGTTCGGCGCGCGGCCCGTGTAAATAAAACGTAGCATTTCCCGCAACACCTCGTGGTCCACGTCTGTGATGTCCACTCGATTCCGTTTCCTCTCTTCCATTTCGTGTTCAAACATGGCGGCAAATACTGGACTTCTCGCTGGAATAAAGGAAAAGAGTTTTGTTAATATTTTTTGTATAAACTGCCTCGTTCTAAGCGCGACTGCTCCGCTAGCCCTTTCAGTGCGGAGATCACGCATGCGCGTCCAAAAAACGCACATGTGCGTCGCCCCGCACTGAATGGACTAGAGGTCTTGGGTTCGATTCCCAGGTCAAGCAAAAAGTGTTATTGGGCCTGTCTATGAAATTCTCAGTTACAGTTCTGAGTTAGGATTTCTGCCCGGTTAATGGCAATAGGCTCGCCCCCTGTTATATGGGACCTAAACATACCGGCGAACATTGGTACACCTCTGCCTATCCCTTCGGAGAATATAGGCGTGATGTTATGTTATGTTATGTGTTTTTGTATAAAATCAGAACATTTAATGCTTCGACCAATAAAGTCACTTCGTAACAGATTGTGGAGCGAAAAGGCAGTTGGATCATATTAAGTACTGCTATAGAGCTCTTTCAATTTAAACGGTTGGTGTAACGTGCACGTGCACCTCATTTAATGGTTATTGGGAGACCGTTTTAAGTGACTGAGAGGGCTGTAAAGATTTATGCGTTTGGGCAGTTCGTTTTTCGATCTGCACACGGCCAGTTGTCTTTTTCATATATCCCAGTAACCGTTAAATGTCTTAAATATGTATTTTCGGGCTGTAAATAGTAATAATGAAACCAGTCTATTATTGCCCCACAGCAGGGCAAAGGGCTCTTCTCATACAGAGAAGGCTAATATTGATCACCACGCCTGCTTAAGGCGGATTGGCGATTTCAGACTTATCATATCATCTTATCATTATTTGTCTTATCTCTCTTACTAGAGATCTCAGTAAAATAATATTAGGCAAACATCTCGGACAATTGAACAAGGGCCTCCCAAAGACAGCGACAAAATAAGAATCAACTTGAAAAAACGCCATTCAATTCAAAGTTGCATATTTTTATTGATGTCAGTTCTAAAAATACAATTCCAATTTTGGTCACAAAGGGAAAACATAGCGGAAATCCCATTAGCTCTGCCGTACTGTTATCACAACCTACATAAGAGAATTTAATTTGTATTGTAACACATTCTCTAATCGTGTGATCTCGATTCGAAAAAATAACTACCATATGAATCATAATTAATATTTAACTCGTTATTTCAAATGAATATACCTACAGGAATAAGATAAAATTATAAATGTATGCCACTGTAAAAACCCCACATAACAATATGAACCTAATATTTTGCGAGCTATAATTATAATATAAAATATCATTATAGTAATTCGTGGTAATTACTAAGCTCTGCGGTCTTTTGTTTTGTTAGGTTCAGTTAACCGATACACTTATGTCATAGCGGAAAAAAATATCGATTAATTATTAATAATACATTAAACTAGAGCAATAATACTCATTATATTTTATTTCTAACTAGCTTTACGCTCGGAATATCCACTAGAATATGGTACAAGGAAACTGTAAGGGGGGTTTCGGGACGGAAATAGCTAATGTCCTCTCCTTGGCCTATAATTCCCGCACGTAAAAGTCAATTAAGATCTATAGTTCTGTTGATGCGTGATGCAAAAAGAAAAGAATAAAAATTGCTTACACAATTGTTGATTCAATATCAGATAAATATATTTTAGATGGAATGTTATTTTATTACGCAGAACATGGATGCTATCGATCAAATATCCGGAACCTATCACAGTATCACTATTGTAAAGTGCCTACAGAATTTGCGTAATGCGATAAACGCGAGCATTATACATTTGTGACACATTTTAAAAAGGAATTAAACAGAAAAATGTTTTTATGATAGACGGATATAAAAGTGATATTATAAAGTATTCGATTTTCCCTTTCAGGGATCCCTAAACGTGTTTGCTTCTATCAGGGATTAAATACAGTATATGCGTCAACTCTACCTTAAGAAATGGATCAAAACAATAATTCTTTGGTACACTTTGGTATTCTGCAATAACGGATTATAAGTAGAAAAATAAATAAACATATTAATTACCTGCTAAAATGGCTTTATGCGCCTGGAATTCCCTTCCTCCAACTGCTAACGTGACATCAGAAAACCTTTCGTTGTCGAACAGAGCCCCCAGGTCGTCTGATAGCCGGCATTCGGGCACTTTGAACTGTACCACGTTGCTCTGCCCGCTAATGTTGATACTGTCTGCTACCACTGACACTTCACAGAATATCGTCAGCTTATCTTCTGGTAGGAGGCCGTTTGCTTCGTCTAATAGGAAGTCTCTGGAAATTGGAGAAATATCGGGTTTAGTATCATTGTTTTCGCAGAAGATGTATCGGTTGGAAGTGTAGGAAGTATTAATGTTTCGCCGAAATACATTTAAGTACACGGTGTGAAGGTGCAAATTGGATTGTTTTATATAGGAAATAGGGTAGCGCCTCTCCAGGAAATGTAGATAATCTTTCGAGGTAAAATGGTATATGGTGCCCGTTATTTCGCAGGAGCTGCACATCAGTAACAGGATATTTTTTTCAAAAACAAGATAGAACCTTAACGTGCATATAGCTCCATAAAGCTTGAACAGAATGAAATTTATGCTAAGGTAACTGATTTATAGGCAAGCGTTCTTGTTCTCATTTTTACGGTGTCGTAAAAACGTTAGCACTCAGTAAAGTAGGAGTAAACCTTGTGGTATTCGCATCACCGCAATGGAAGATTTGGCCCGGAGCCGGTCGTTAGTGGCGCGATGCCGCTCGCTCCCTTTTATATTGGCCACGAAATGGAGACTGTTCCGGAATAAGTGATGCTCCTCGATATTTTAGATCACACTAATGTAATATCATATTATGGGAAAACCATTTCTTACATCTTTGGTTAGATGGCCAACTTTTTTCGACCTCATAAGGTATTTTAAATAAATAGTTCTTGAAAAATAATAGTTAGTCGAAAGATTCGGGTTGGACGTTTAGTCAAAATTTGTTTTTTAAATTAAGTGCCTCTATCACACAAAAAGTTAAATTAGATTTTAAGCAAAACTTAAAAAAAAGGTCACAGACTAGTCGGAGCGGGCAACAGGTAGTGATAAAATTGTTAGAATTAGATTAATGAACATAGCAGACACCTTGACCCAAAAAGGGTTTCCGAACAATTGTATCAATCTAAGCTTGTTTCCAAGAATGTATGCCAGCCAGGTAAAAACACTTCTAATAGGATAGACGATGTGCTTAATTTGTGTACGACACTTTAATTTTTGAGGCTTCATTGGACTTAATTCCATATTTAAGATACACTACATCGAGGGCATTCAGGGTATAATCGTAAATAGTTTTGTGACTACACCGGAATATCGGATACATTCAACGCATGACTTCCAAAGGGGTTGATTTACGTCTAGACCAACAACACAAGACCTCCGATATTACAGGGCCGTACTATAACAGCTGTTGCTACAAAGATTACGCGTATGTAGGCAGGGGTCTACTTAATGTGGTGTTTATAGCCCTCGCGAGAAGCCCACATTTTCAGCAGTAGGGAATAAAATTATGTGACTGCGCCGTAATAGGGGTCCGCCCCCAACCTTACTGTACGCGAGTAAAGCCACGAAATCTAATACTGTTTTGTGATTTTATACCGTTATAAAGACGATTATTTTTTTTGTTTGATTTAATATACTTGTACTAATAAAGCTGCTTATTAAACTATACCACACGATTAATATTTAAGAAGATAAAATATCCACGAAGATACTGCACTGCAGTTTGGCAGAATATTTGTGTTTTAATAATATTGTAAAACATCTTTGATTACAATCAAGAAAAAATCTTATTGTACCTATTACGTGAATGGAATTTACATTACAAACAACATCGTTATTTTTTTAACATCATAACAAAAACTAACACTACGATGTCAATTTTTAAAACAAACGAATTACGTTTGCAGTAATTAGAATCTTACTACTATTGTAAATGCGAAAGTTTCGATTTAAGAATATTTGTTACTCAATCACGCCAAAACGGCTGAACGGAATTGGATGAAATTTATCTCAGGGATAGATCATAGTCTGGAATAGCACAAAGGCTAGTTTTTATCCCAGAAAAATGTAGTTTCCATAGGATAATAAATTAACTTTGACGCGATCGAAGTCGCGCTCGGAAGCTAGCATAACAATAAGTATGAATGACTCACCTTCTAATAAATTTTTTGAACCCCCAATCTTTGCCTTGAACGAATCTGTATGCACGCTGTGACTCCATCGCCTTCGTTTCTTCCCGTTTTGCATTTAATATTGAGAACTTAAACTTTGCACGCACTTCTGATTTATTACACGACACTAATAATAAGTATAAGGATAAATAGTCTTTGCTCTCTTCATCGAGTCCTTTAGGATTAACACGAAGACACCACTTTAACTTGTCACTAGCACCTGCTGAAAAAGTCGATGATTTTAACACTTCACCCATTTCTTCTCTACAGAAGCTAAAATTGTTTATTGTCCACATGTAACTGAACTTAACCACTTTGACCTGAAACAAAGGAATTTCAAATTAATATACAGTTCAATAAGTGCGATTAGTAAAGTGCAGATGGGCATAATAATAATTGTTAAAACTCATGTTAAAGGTAGAAAATTAGTAGTAGTTGCCAGATCAGTCAGAATGATGTACAATGCTTCATAAATAATGGACGAGTATAAATCAGTTGGGAAGCGGACACTTCCACAAGGCACCCCGGGTGGGTGTCAATAAATCTTTCTCGGAACGGGTCCCTAACTATTCAGCTTAGTGCTTTGTACATTGTCCTTAATTGCCTCACCGACAGTGTCACCGTGAAAAACAAACAAGCAGTTTAACGGCTTATTTATGGCAAATAAAATTTCATGAACAAAATGGACAACACTCATTATTTCATTCATGATTCAAGGTTGGGATGTCGTCTGTTGTGTATATTTTAAACAGTTTATATTATCGAGTCTTTGATCTTGGTTTCAGGTAATTCCAATGTCCATAATACGATTTTGGCGTGCCTATTGTATGAGAACGTCTGTGACGATTATGCTTAATTCATTCACAAATAATTAGCATGGTGCGAGTAAGATGAATGTGATCGGCGCGTTGTCGGGGGCCCTAGCCTCGTCGGGTGGACACTTGGGCCACGGCATCGGACAGGAGGATAGTCGTAGCAAGTCGCGGGCGCAACCTGGCCGCCTCTGGTCGTTGCCCTCGACCGTTGCTTGGCTTGCGGTGCTGCTGGGGTCTTCGCCCGGTCGCCGACCCGCGCCAAGGCCGCCCGCATCATCCCCGGTCCCCGCGCATTCGCGGACACATAGATAACATCCGTTTGCAGATTCCACCGTCACATAAAAGCCTTATATGTGTGCTCCTTATAAACCAGCTCTCTTATAGAGAAACATGTTTTGTTTTAATAACAATATGGAGGAAAATAAGTTGGCTTTAATAATTTAAAATCATCATGACAAATCAGGAGCGTGGTCAGAATTTTAACTTGAAACAATACTGATAACAAACAAATACGCATTTACATAGTAACAATTTGCGTTGGTCTTGCGAAGGCATAGTTTGTGGATAAACGCAAGTAAATTGCAGTAATTTTAATGGACGTTACAAACTAAAGTGATTTACAATACGTAATGGTTTCATAGTATCGTCGTTTGTGTATGGCTCACTTCAAAGAGTTCTAATTGAAGCGATAACATGCGAGGTTTATTGTTGACGCGTTTCCGAGTACTAATGAAGAACGTGATTATCGGCAAACGGCACGTGTACCGCGAAGCAGAAGTGCTGTGCAGAGCAAACACGTGTCTAAACGAGACTGCATTGCAACAATCCTACACGGAAGTAAAGACTACCTACTGTCGAAGTCCTCTACAATCATTACAATACACGTACAATTACGTTATACTCGACTCCGTTAAATAACGGTACATACTTATACACTACAACAACAGATTCCTTAAGATTAAAACTTGAGACAGATCTTAATAAATGTGGGTACCTACGTGCCACAAAGTAAGCGAAAAAACACCGTTATTGAAGACTTAAATAGATTTTTGGCAAAAAGTATCAAAAAAGGTAATGTCAGCTCGGTTTGTCTATGTCGTACAACGGTCGTCCCAATTACTTGAGCAATGACCATAGTCAGGGAAAAACGTTTTCATTTTAACCTACACACTATAAGCAGAAAATAAAGAATTTCACCAGATAACTGACTCTTATCGCTACGAAGAATACTGTTACTAATACCGTCTATTGACGTCTGAAGGAACAAACGATCATTATGTAACGTGTGACGTTACTAAACGTTTCACTTGACATTACTAAGTTATAACGTCTATAGTTTTAAAATTGGTTTTTCAATATCACTAAATCAGTGACAATCCGCGCGCGACGCATACCGCGACGGTATAGTAATAGTTATAGCTCGACAACGTGACGCACGAGTCACCTCTATAGTTTGAACAGTCGACACGTGCACAGCTCTTCCTAGTAGCTTTAAATATGTATGTACACGTTAACACAATATGCATATGCGCGCAACATATTTCAAGTTCACCGATAACGGCCTTGGTAAACAATTATTATCGCTATTCGCACCACACCAACAGATGACTTGTATTAAATACTTGAGGCTATATGTGTGCGTTCAGACGTTTATTTGACGAATTTTTTACGTGTACAAGGAGTGTTTCTCTGAATTGCGTGACAAAAGTTACTGTTTTCAGGGCCTGAAGTTACGGTTTTCCAACTTCAGTGAATAATTCGTTCGTTGGCAATGAAATGCCCTTGCCATTCATGTCAACCTTCACATTTTGCTATTCTCAAACGTACTTTGTTCAATCGAAGCACTTGTGTACATCACCTGACAAATAAGCATTCTACCTTTAACATTCAAAACTACATCAAATCTGGTATAAAGTTGGATCCATATTTATAACTTTAGATACAATAGCAACTACTAACTAACAAAGAATATAATCGACCAGGACGGGGGACTTTTCAGGTCTCGGTAAAATCAAGTATAAAGGTGGATCCACACTTACAACAGACGATAGACAGAATCGCGCGGAACGGGCGAAACAAAGAGCGTGTTATATTTACGTGGCAGTACTAATTCAAAGTTTCGATAGATACCATACTTTACCTGTGTGAAGCACCAGTTTTCAGCGACGGGCGTGTTGCCGTCGTGCAGCGGGCTGGGCACGCGGCTCACCGCCATCCCGCCGGCGCCGTTGGATGAGACGCGCGCCGACTGCGGAGCGGCCGCGCCGCCGCCCGACCCTCCACCGCCGCACTCGCTGCCTGCCCCGAGCCTGCAACAATACACAAACACACGTAAGTCTACTTGCACCAAATTGCATAACGCATATATACGAACATGACAAGGTAATCCCAGGAGGAATTTCCTTTATTAAAAAGAAAGGGTTCACAACAGCAGAGAAATGAAATATGGCTAAGAAAAACAGCTGCAAACTGCTCATTTATAAAAAGAGAAAAGCTCAAATGTAACTGGTTATTAAGCTGATTTAATGACGTAGGTAAGGTATAATTGGAAGTTTTATACGAGCCTGATATATTACGTCGGACTACCAGGACTATAAATACGACAAGGAGATGCCAGACCATAAATACGAAGGTGAAAATCGATTCAATAAAGAGGGAGGAGAGGAGACGCTACTCTACGCTACACGGATAACAGTTCTGCCAACTTTTCCCATATAAATGAAAATACTTTTGAATACAATAGCCTCAATTACAGGAACAAATGATTTCATCTGCTTACGTTAGTATTCTGAATGAGTGGAAATGCCTTAGTATGACTGCCTCCGGCCTAATTGCTTTAAGTCATTAAATAGCTACTGTAATAAAGTCAGATTAATAAGTGTATTTACTGTAGCGTAATGGACCCAGATCATTACTAAATTATAGACATAAATGTCAACAGACGTGTAATAAATAACGAGACCGACTAATGAAGAATCAATCGACTAGAGGACAATGTAGTAATGAGAATTTAAAGAGACCAGGAATTCGTTTCATAGAGTTTCATAATGCATAATTTATTATCTTAATTGGATCGTCGATACTACAATGTCTACAATAGATGTACAAGTTAATGAAAAAAGAACTACATACTTGGTACAATCTAATATGATAAACCAGTTTGTTTAGTCCTAAAATCCAAATGTCTGATAACATAAAAACACGCTCCGAATTATCACCAGCTGTGCGATTCTCTAAAATGCAAGCTCGAAAACAAGTCTCACTTCGATAACGAACCAACTTGTCATTGGCTTAGTATTCGTTCGCCGTGGTGACGTCACCACGGCGAACGAATATTAACCAATGACAAGTTCACTCGATCACTTTAGTGAGACTCGTTTTCGAGATGGCATTTTAGAGAATCGTACTACAGGTCAGCAATGAAGAGCCGTACCTTCTACATACACAGACACAAAGTAACTGATCGATGATGTAATGTTAATAACCAAAATAAATACACAACAAAAACCGAAACTTATACCTAAGTCAAACAGGACAAGCTTAATGATGTCACCAATCTGTAATTGGAATTTAGGCTTTATTCGGTAAACGACTTAGCAATATAACTAAGTCTAGTTTGTATATTCCTAGCTGAGGTACACAACAAAGACTAATAGGTATGCAATACACACATGAAGGTAATTGTTATGTACGAGTTAGCACTCAATAAAACTTAAGTAACAGAACACCTTTAAGAGCCGTTGACTAATATTGATGAGGCATTTATGTCACATGCCTTAGATGAGGACTATCATAAGGATACACAAGCATCACGCGAGCTAGACATTGCTTTTAAATTGCTTCATCATCTTTTTAGTATCTCTCCATGAAACTAATTTCATTTTCTGCCACACCTTCTGATTCAACATGAGATAGATCACAACTGGGTTACCCAAGGTGTGCTAGTAATTTCTAACACGGATAAAAAGTTTTAGTGTTTCAGTACATTGCGTAGATAGCCAAATGTAACAAATACAATACGCTAACGAGTGACCTAGTGGCCGATAAGCAATACCTGCAAATTCTCATAGAATTGAATGCAAGGCGAAAATGTAGCAACGTCGTAATACGCCAATCAACGATCGTAGTTTCGCTTCCCAAATCTGGGACGCGAACACAATACATTATACTCACTTTATAAATGTATGTACCGGTACGTGCGCACCGAGGACGGTTGCTGAACAATGACGAGTCGGCGAAAGAAGAGTTACACGTTAGTATCTTTCGGCTTTTGGGTTTCGGTGCCGTCAAAATGTCGAGAGTATGTCGAAGTGGGACACTTACAATGTGCGAGATATGACCGTCCTGCGAGACTTTCACGAACTGTATTTCGATTACCAAATACGCGTTAGAATCTGTGTCAGTTTCATCACCGCACTGCATCCGTTCACAGTCCGCGTGCGGACGCTTTTTGTGAAGGTATAATCGTATCACGCCTGTTAACTGGGTACTAATTATTTTGTCTGCTCTTTATTTTGGGAGGACTTTTATTTCAATCTCTGCAAGTTTTTTCGACATCTGTTAGTGGATTTGCTTTTTTAGTAGCTACTGTTCCCAGATCATTGAATCTCTTGTACAGCGCAGCGTACAATACTTTCCTTCCGTTTGTTTTATTAACTAAACAACACTTTGGATTCGGTTTTCTAATAAAAGTAACAGTTGATTTCCATCCTCTTTCAATTGGAACGGAGAGAAAAGTGTAAACAAAGAGAATTAGCAAGAAATAGCTAACGAGATACTTTTGAAGAATGTGAAATATATGAAGTCTGTATTTTACTGCTTTTCAAGTTATCCGTAACAGTTAACAGTCTATCATCACAAACATTGTTGTTAGTGAACGAGTGTCACTGAATGCCGACTTAACGATAATGGAATGCCCTGGACTTCTGGTGAACTTCGCATAATCATTCCATTGTACGTGTACCCAAACAAATTGTTGTCTTACCGTTTAACTGGAATATTTAGTAAACACACGTTGCTCCAGATCAGCGCATGCTTCGAATTATTTTTGACCAACTAAAATTACGAACAATTTAATTTGAATAAAAAGAAGCAGGGTAATGGCTGAACCCAAATAGGAACGGCAGAAATAAAATGGACAGTTCTGGACTGCATTCGAGTAACGAAATGAAGTATGTCAAATATAAAAAAGTGTCACAGCACTAAATAAAAGTAGGCTAAGTGAATTAATCGACACGACCCAGAAACTGCGACTGCTGAGAGCCGAGTCTTCACTAGTGATGTGATGTTGAAGAAGACTAATATTTTTAACACCTTACAATTTTCCAATTCGTTTTCATTTTAAGATCAGCACAGATTCCAGTCAATTTACCTAAATCTAGTTTCATTAGAATTGCATAATTCATAATCCAAATATGTCATGATGAAACCAACATGGAATGTACAAATCGAAATCAAAAGTTAAACAATTTTCGCAAAACATTACACAAGTAGTAAAATTAAATATTTGTTTCATGACAACTTTTAATAGGTGGATAACTTTTCATACCGCTGGGTTGTAGATAAGATATCGCACGACTACGAGCAACGATCACTCCGAGGTCGATCAACAATTTGCCACTGTAGCAAATGGAGCGGCCCGACCGACCTACATTCAGCTTCAGTAAACCGCTCCTATGACGATTAACAATAGGTGAATCATCATATCAACTCATCTATTACTTTTGGCCTACATTTAAAAATGTAGCCATAACCCACATATGGCGTAATTAGTGTAAAACGAGTAGGATTTCACGGTGATTTGTAGGATATTGATGGTAAGGTTGCGGCGTGGCCGGATGGCTCTTGCGGTGGACCACCCACCGATGGGACCACCTTGCTAACGACATAAAAAAACTATAACGTATCGTAAACGATAGCGCTTTTGTCAAGACAGATTTATGACTTGTATAGCGTTATTTTAAGGATTTAAGATCTGTAATCTATTGTACTGATTTGACTTACTTTAATAGGATGTTTTAAAAGCATATTTTAATTATAATCCTAGTATTAAATGATTATTTTTTATTTCCTTAATGAAGATACACCAACCTGCTTCTACTTGGCATTTTATGCCTGTTACGGACAGAAGACGTTTATATTTGCATAGTCGTAAATGCCAAATTTTAATTTAATTGGTCAGATTATTATATTCTTAAGATTATTTGAAGACTATATTTTTGACAATATTGAGAAGAGCTTGACAAGAATTCTTTAAATTTCCTTTTCGGAGCACGTTTTTAAAATAAGGATGTCCTAATACTTGAATTTAATATTGTACAGTACAGTTTAAAACATATAAGTTTGATATGAAATGAAGAAGTCAACAACCCGTGAAATGTTAAGCAATCTACGTAGTACGTATCATCGGTCTCTCGTGGTCTTATTATAGATGTCACCCGACCAGCTCGCATCCTCTTCTATATTTAAGCCCTCTCGACGTCGTTTCACTACATTATTGAGATCGGTTGGTAAATCTCAAGCCGTAAGTAGGTGCCATAAAAACGGGGACTTTGTCGCATTTAGTTGACTGAGTTATTGGTACCTCAGCAGCAGGGCTGCCAGATTGTATAATTGGATACAAATTCTGTATAATCGGACGGTGTACTGTATCCATGATCATTTCGTATAATACGATACAAAAAACATTCGGCATGAAATGGAACGTGAGTTTACCTCTTGCTTTTTTCGAAATTGACCTCTCATGTGTATGGGATGAGCAGAGATGTAAATAAAATATTCCCAACGTGACAACTATGATACAGTGGAGTGTCGTGTGAACTCGTGTGGCCATAGTTCCTGATTGTGACTGCTTGAGTGGGTTGGTTCAGGTTTAGTTCGGTAGTTTGTGTAGGTTTTTTATTTCATAGTTGTCAATAAGTTATCATCTGAGCTTTGCTTTGCTTGAGATTACAAGACTATTCAGTTAAGAGATTATAAAAGTAATAAATAAAAATAATCAGCATTAAAGTACAGGTAAATATGTTTGTTTTAGGAAATTATGAAGAAAAATCGATTTAAAAGAATAGTTTTGTATAATACGATCGAATTTTGTATAATTGCAGATACTAATAGGTATAGCCGCGATTTATTTGCTGGCAGCCCTGCTCAGCAGTGACGTTCGACACATTTACATCAATTTCTGCTGTGTCACGGCCGCTGGCTTTACACTAAGAGATACCTCTATTAAATGTAACCATCTACGCTTAACCAACAATACACGATCATGTGAAAGTTTATTATTAGCATAACAAAGAAATAAGTATTGCAAATACAATCATTGCATAGTTACAGTGTTTACATTTTCATACGCAATTAATTTTCTCTATTATTCTTGATTTATAGTTATAACTGTAAAATAATATTTAGCGTGAATATGTTAACATATAATTAAGGTTGTGTTATTATTATAAAATTTATTTACCTTAAATAACAAAAGTCGCGGTTTTCCGCGAACACTACTTTGTTATTTACAACATTATAATGTCCTATTTATTTTAAAACTGTTAAGGTTTACAATAAGGCTGTACAGCCATAAATTTGCAATCAATAATAATAATGGCGGACGTTAGTCGAGACAATGGAATTGGAATAAGGACGATAGAACAATGAATATACTGATACGCATATGACTGGTTTTATTTTTCAAACGGTGGTTCGCTGATGCAGCGGGCGTGCCAAGGGGGGAGTAACCAAGTGAGCAATGCCCTCTTAACGATGACTGCGTGTTGTGACTCAGACGCCCTGAGGACGACCCGACATTATAGGGTCCTCGACTGGGATCTGAAGGACGGCTTGTTTACAGCGAGCAAATAGTCCTACGATATCGGCTCTGTTATACATTTTATTGCACATTTTTTTATTCGTTTTGTTGGGTAAACAATGTGACAATAACATTGGGAACTATTTGCAATATAGGTTATTGCAGTAGGTAACTGGTTACTAACTTCTAAAAAAATACATAACAGCAGCTACAGGAAAAATACCTGTTGATTGATACCTACTACAGACTAAATTACACTTAGCCCAACTGTCTATAAAGTCTATATTATACAGAGATGTTTATTATACCTTCCTAACTCTCTTAGGAGAGATTTCCAGGAATGTAACAATGTGGAAAGGGAGCCAGAAAGGGGGCGTATTATGCACCACGTAGACGTACTATTATTGATTTCGTGCCAGTTTTCCTACAGAAGTCTAGTCTGCGTCGAACTGAAGACGGTTTAAGTGGATGCGAGGTCGCCTCGACTTGTACACAAAGCGAGTAAGCGATTCTCTGTGACATTTTAATAATAGAGGTATTGTATCATGTCCGGTGGTGACGCAACAAGTACAGATGTCGAGGTTACTTATGTACAACAAGCATCTAGTGTTCCATATGACAAAACCTAATTTAGGCGGAGGTAGGGTGAGTAATGACGACGTTGAGTAATAAACTGACAATGGAAACACGTACTTTGTTCATACATCGTCCTAGATTCGCTTTATTAATATAAAAATTATTTATGAAATTAAATGTGAAACAATGTTAGCGTAAATGTGCTCGTTCTAAATTCTAAGTTGCGGTCAGCCAGCTCAAAGCCGTCTGTGGTGAGTTTGCTCGTAAATTAGCCACTCCGAACGATGCTAGATAAAGTAGTAAGCATTATTATTCTTTACGAGTCCGTGATATACTATGTAAAGTAATAGTTTATGTCTATATTATTGGCTACATAAATATGAGGTGTACATTGGCTGGACGTGTTTGTGTTAGTCGTCAAAGATGTTATACATAGTAAACATTTACTTGGAATTACATAAGTATCCTCATTATTATGTTTTAAACATTCTGCCCCTTTACATAAGGCAAAATGTATGAAGCGAAAACGAACTAAGTTGAAGAAGGAATAAAAACATTTTCATCTTCTTTCTTTTCCATTGCGTGTAATTTGAAGGTGCCATGAAGGTTATACAAGTTGACATTGAATTCATTTCCAATCCTTCAGGGGTTGAAAGTACTCATAAATATAAACTACTTTGGCTATGAAACCTCTTAAATATAATTACGAAAAACAATCGCTATTCCATAAATTTTATAGCGTATATTGCATTTTAGTGTAAGTAGGTATAATTATATTATTTTCTAAATTATTACTAAGTATCACAAATGAATAAAACATTAAAAGTGTTTATCAATTAAAATTAGTCACGTCTACATCACTTGGTGGTTAGTTAATTGGTCTACAACGCACAGCTGCCAAAAAATGTAAGTAAGTACCTATTTTATTTATTTGGACAAAGACTTTGAAGTACTGTTGGCCAATAGATTAAGAAAGAAAGAAAGAAAGAAATAAATAAAACAATAATAGCTGGACTATGGCTATACGATGCAGATAGAAACAGCAGTGTTTGTGACGTGTGGAATAATCCAACACATGATGTATTCAAGGTTGCGCCAGCCGTCATCGCCTCATAGCCATTGTAAATATAACAATAAAACCACTGAGTTCAACGTATAAGTACCATATTTTATTGACACGTAATTATTTTATAGTGACTGAAACAACATAACCTTTTAAATTGTGATTGGCAATCGGCAAGCGTGTCTTGTACTACACTGTACACCATTCTTTGTCAATGAACTGCAGAAGTAAGTTTACAAAGAGACCTCGAAAACATACATGTATTTCTCATTTAAGTATATACGTTATTGCTTTACGCTTACAAACAGAACCATTGTTTCAAGCAAAAGAAAAAGTCTTCAATATGTCGCATGCAACCCCAAAGCGCTTTTGCAAGCAAACCTTGTGAAACATTATACGCAATATGGGAAAGTCAACAGTGAAACCTCTTCAAGCGACGATATACACAAATGAGTTGTGGAAGTGCATGTTCTACAAAGTTTAACTCCATAAAATATTACTTCAATTTCGTCCGGTTATCTCCACCGGTACGTGGGGCTGAAATAGAAGATGGAGCACGAAAGGGATAGCTAGACCTTCCAGCATCAATAGTCAGAGGGGTAGAGCAGACTCTAGAAACAACTATAATAAAGTCTATCGTAAAAATGACCCTTATGTCCTACGCTTTAAGTGTCACAGTAAAATGAAACAACAGCTGTTAGTAGAATGTTGGTACGACTCCCGCGGTCGCGCTTCACGTTATTTGTTATTATTCGCCTTTGTTGACGATACTCATAATAAAATGAATAATATTGTAGACGCACTTAAGAACCGATTTTGTAAACTAGGAGACAATAACATTAACACGTCTTTGTGATGATAAAAACAACAACCACGCTGGTGGGTGATAAACGCAGACGGTCATTAGGTTGAACTATGTTGATAGATGTATTTGGAAGGTGATGAATAATATAACTGTCGTTAGTGATTACATGTAAATAGATGTTCACGCCTGTATTTCCCGAAGGGTTAGGCAGAGGTGTAAAAATGTACACCCACAGTTCGCCGGTATGTTTTAGGTCCCATGTAACAGGGGGTGAACCTATTGCCATTAACCGGGCACACATCAAAAGAATTGCAAAAAAAAAACCCAATAACACTTTGCTCGACCTGGGGATCGAACCCATAGCAGTCGCGCTTAAGACCGCTAGGCCAACGAGGCAGTTACATAATTAAGATATTTCGCAGTTGGAGCGTGCACGCGAACGCGGAACTAAACGCTCACCACCTTTATTTGTCCGCGATGTGCGAGGACGCGCAAGGTGACCGTGCTGCGGCGCTACGTCATCTCAATAGATGATGGCCGACTGTGCGAATGTGTGTGGCAACCTGACAATTAAGGAATATGCCGTAAGTAGAGCTCTATAATAACGTATCATTTATAAAGGGTGTGAAAAGACAGTTATGTTCTTTACATCATCACGATATTTTTAATTTTAAACTGTTCTTGGGAAACTTTCTGGCTACAGAGATACTGAAAGTCAAGTCTTTTACAATAATTTGCACCTGGCAAGTTATCTCTTCACCACCTTTGGTTGACTGGTAAAGAATGCCCAATGCATTAAGTCCGCCTTTGTACTCTTTGTTGCATAAAGTTTAAATAAATAAAGTCAAAGTACCAACTTTTTTAAAACAAGTTTTAAATGTTATGACTGAATTTAAATAGCCCCCTGTAACGCTTTATGCATCCGTTAGTACAATATACCTTAAACAGTGATTTTTCACACCAAAAAATAAAAGCAGTATTCCAGCAAACATTTTTGCTCAATGTAACTCGCTTGATGGGAACTATGGGTATCTAACGGGTAAGTAATATGTCTTTTAACATCCTGTATTTCTTATCAATATAAGTACAACTGACAATTTGCAATAGTGCTACGCCGCTACGAAGCTACGTCTTATGACTACAATTTAACTCGTAGACACGTGAGTGATTGTAAATACATATATGATAAATTAATAACTTTTGCAAGATATCTATCGAAATACTTAGAGCTCTATAAACAAATAATTAGATTTTACCAAATAATTTGTCCTTATTCATGGTCATTTGACAAAGTTAATAAGGAAACGTTTAATCGGTATCAAAAATCTAGCAAAAATCTAAAACAAACCCGGAAAATTAATATTGTACTAGGTAGCTAACAGGTGATACTGATACTGTGATAACATCATAGTACATTGTAATTAACACTTTATCGTGAAAAAGTATGCAAGCGGTAGATTAGGAAGGTTTATTCAGTACCTCCACATACATAGGTAGGTACCTAGTACCTATAGGTACATCGCTACAAACAAGTTATTAAATAATTACTTTATATATAAAACGTTAAGCCTTCCGCAATCAAACACGAGACATAGAATACAGTTGTGTGTTTAACAGTACCTTTGATATCAAAGAATCAGAGAGTTCCGTAGTTTTATCACGTACACAGTCATTGTAAATCCCTTCAAATAAACATCATCATCAAAAATTAAATGTTAAACCTAGTATCAAAAACAGTAAAAAAAACTCAAGACTTTGGGAAATAAACTATTTGAAATTAGGCAATTAGCAATAGGTGTTGAAGTCAGAGATGATAATTGCAAAATAATAATGCATGTATTTACAAACGCGGAGCGTTGAACTAGTTTTCACCCTTACGCCTATAGTAATAAGGTAGATCAGTGGTCAACCGTCATTGTCCTCGGTTGCAGATAACCTTATTGCAAAATAAACCAATGACTGCTGTATATTGTAATTTGGCTAACAAAACTGCGCAAGTACAATTTGCTCAGTTCTGTTTAAAGACAAATAGTGATATTGTATGCGAGGAGGCGGTATCGTGCTTGTTTGAACGAGGCTTTATCGTAATGACATTGAAAGATAAAATTAATCAATGAAAGTCACCAATAATATAAGTACTGAGAATATATAGCAATCGTTTTTCGGATAAGGCAATAATCTATTTGGTTTCCGTAATAAGCGTAACCGGAAAATTTGAACTAATTTGGAAGACCAAGTCCAAGTAAGAGAAGGCAGGAATATAGAGAGGTGAATATTTTAAAATACAGTGAAGAAAACTAAAGACAATTATTCCAAAATCAGCGTAATGGATACTACTAAACTTTCAGCTGTGAAAAGAAACAAAATAACAACCAGTATGACTTTAATGAAGGTCTCCAAAACTATTTAAAGACCTGCTACGTTCACAGCTAACGTGACAATACTCAACACTATCATTTCAATTAATTATGTATCTACAAGTTATAAATAATTAACTACCGAACGTGCTCCAAAGCATCCGCAAAAAACAAAAGATCAATTGCAAAGGTCATCGTGGAAACATATCTGAATATCTTAACAATTTACTTAAAATCTCTGTGTTTATATTAGATTCCGGACCTTCTCCAGTAGCTTCAGACAAGACTTGGCTGGGTTCCAGTGCGATATCAGTGAACGCTTCTTACACACAAATATTACGAAAGTTATCTGCTATGAAATATTTAACGATATAATTTAACTTAGTTCTCGCTAGCATACGGTCTGACGAAATGGTCTTATGTATTGATATAACAGCGAGATGTGTTACTTCAGAATAATTAGTGTGATCATTCGCGTCGTGTTGCTACGTAGCTGCTGTACATTTCCTGGTTGTAAATCAGACTACTATTAGGCTTTAATGTCGGGAGTCACTGCCGCACGCCAACGGTCTTGAAGTTAAGGAAACGAGACAGAATTATAAAAGCGCGCATAACCTCTGCTGTCGGGTAATAGAACGTTTGGCCTCGTGAGGAATCGAGCGATGGATCGACAAACTGAATAATGGTGAGACTACATCGTTACGTCATGACCTTCATAGGCTGGGCTGTGACGTAGACGCACTCACGCCTACCTGTTTGCACGTGGCACAATAAAACCAACGTTATTATTGAAACTGTTCACATGGAAATTGCAAATGAAGAAAAACGTTACTTTACCTTGTCTTGTATGATTGATTTTTTTCAAGCTGTTGATTGACTTTCTCATATTTTAATAACGAATCTACATCTCTACTAGTCTTGCAGAAAGATTAGGTACCATTTATACACAACCCAAATGTAATAGCAATAATTATGTTAAATACGATATATATACCCAAATTATCAAAGTGGTTAAGATAAATAAATGACTTAAAATTATTACGTACTTCAACGAAGAGGCGCGCGCGGTTTGCTGATTATACCTAGAAAGGAAATGACAATATTGTTATAGTAATAAATAGACGGGTGACTTTGGAAGAGACCTAGGATCAAGGCTCATACTACAAAAGATTATCATGGGCACACCGGGCGAGGATAAGCTGTAAGGCGGAAGCGGTAGAGCGAGGCCGAGGACGAACGGCCAATTCTGAATCAAACAGAATGCCTCGCATGTGAACACTGAAGCGGTTTTACTTGCCACCGTTACGTTGTAAACCCACATTGAATTAATTTTTATATACGGGCGTTTAATCATTCTCAATATTCAATAAATATTGTTAATTGATATTAAAATTATACTAAAGATTACATTTAAGATAATATATATTAAAAAGATTACATATTGCAAAAAAAACCGCCAGCGACCCAACACCAAGTCCAAACAAAGCGTGAAAGTTACCGAGTTCTTGGGGAAATCATTTTGAAATGATTACAACGACACTTAACACGTTTTAAATACAAAGAGTGACGTGAGCAGGAGTTTGCGAAGCCGGTTATGTAAGAGCGCACGCAAAGGTGGGCGAATGGGAAACGAAACCGATACACCCCGCCAACCACCATGCACCATCAGTATTTGGCAACATCGCCTTTGGAAAGCGAAGACATCGACGACGGTGTAGCACATGCAGACGCTAATCTAACTAGGACAGATTGATTTATAACTCAAACAAGAAACTGTGCCACCTCGGCCCTACGAGTTCTACATTGTTTTGCCATGAATATGCAATCGCAAATAGATAATAAAGATTAGAATTAATGTTATAAAGCTTTGTATCAAATGTTGGTAGACGAATGGGTTTTGATTTCACCAGGAAGCGCGTCAAGTCCTTTCGCCTCATTACAAAATGACAAAGAAGGCTGAAATGATTCGGCCTTAACTTTTATTGTCCTATGAATTACTAGATGGCCAAAATGATTGGGGAGACCTTGACTTCAGCCTAATATAAATTGCATGACCCTACTTCCTACACCAGCGAGGGTCGTCACTGTCGATTGCCTTTAATTTTATCTGACGATTTTGGTGGCCATTCAGTATCTGATACATAGTTTAATGGACACATAATTCATTGATCATCATTTGAATGTAATAGCACTTTTATCGCTCAGTGATTGTCAATGATTATTTTGTCGGTACCACTAAAGACATCATTGCGTACAAAAATAATGTAGCATTCGAATATTACATTGAATCCAGTAGGATTAAATATCAGCAAGAAGATGAGACAAGGCCGGTAGTGTCGGCACATCTACACACTGATACGCCGAGCCGGAACACAAAACTAAAACCTTGCGCTTTGTTCAGCAAATACAAGCTATTACAACAGCGGGGTCATTTTAAATAATCTTGAATAATACAATAATTTGTAATGCCTAATTTAAATAAAAAGACATCGGGTATTAAATACACATTTATCCCATATCTTACAGCCAAGCAATCTGTATACACCTACAGGTAAACTCGATCTTTACCTTTAACCTTAAAGTATGCAAATATAGCTGTGCCCTCCTTTTTGTAATTTACCAAGTACTTATTGTGCAGCAAACTATCTATGGTAGGTTGAATTATTCTTATTGCGAGCTCTCGCGCAGCACGTTTATTAAAATTATTTACTAGCCCTGACACAATACATCTCGGATAGATGTAGGTGTGCATGTAGATGGCTCGGGCGTAGTGGTGTGCGTGTGTCAAGCTCGTCGAGACTCTGGCAGCAGTTGGTACGAAGCAGCTCAGCACGGGGCATCGAGAACGCGACCCGGTTCGCCGCTCGAGAAAGCATCGACAAAACTCGGTTGAGGCCGCGCACACAACCAGGCGGACGTACACTTTCAGTCTTCGTATGCGCACCGTGTGTATATTAAGAAATACTAGACAAAAACGATATAAATCGGCCGTCAATTACGAAAAGGTGATTTTAAACAAACATACGCCTCCGACTTTATTGAAATGCACAAGCTCATATTATTTTTGACATGGTTTTAAAAGTGTTAAACACGTCGCTAAGCAACACCTTCCATACATTCTGGTTCATGAGCCTTCTGCTCATCATAATAATGAGGCTAATTTTAGCAGCTGCATTTGTGAGTTTTTGAAGAAAGGTATGCAATTGAAAGTGCCAAAAAACATTTAGAGAGAAAGGCTCAATTTTAGTATCTGTCCTAATAGTTTGATGACCTCGATTATTTTATACAAACTTTACTAAAACATCACCAGTGTGTGTCACACGGGATGTATTTCTCCAAGGTGTTTTGATGTTAACGCTGAATTTGACCGTTCAAAATAAATTTGTTCAGCTACATTCGGCCTTGAAATTGATGCCCCCGTTCTACTTTCCTACATCTTTACAATTCGTTAATCACCACATGTCTGGATGTAACGAATTGGTGCAGGTGTAAATTATATCATTAGTTAATATTTTTAACAATATAACATTCATAAATGTATTCACTAGTGTTATATCATTAATATTAAGACTTTCAAAAAACCTTCTTCTCAGCACAAAAAGAACCGGGTCAATTTTGACATCGTAATGCATTTGACCTACATGGTAAAAGAGTGGCATTTGAAAAAAATTGGGCAAGGCCTACGTGTGTATTATACGACTGTATTTGTAGGGCAATCGTTTACATGGCAATTTGCTTTACAGAATCAATGCTAATCTGCCACGTTACGTTATTGATAATTAGCAGACAGTATATTTGAGTAAATAAACGAGGTCTTCGATGATAAAACGGGTTACAATCAACTTGTTTAAAAAATTGGGCGATAAAACGAGACATATGGAGATCTTCGTCGCGCTCTACAACCGCTGAAGTCGATTTCGGGTCATTCTACACAGTAAGGGGCACAAGGTAAAAGATGGTGCATTGAAAATGGCCTTAAGCCCAATAGCAATCTGCGGCCGCGTTGCTTCCTATTGGCGTCGAGGCGACAATGCCAACCAACGCTGGCGGCTGCTGCGAAGGTGACGGAGCTGCAAAGGTCGATCACCACTCCATCGCTAACCCGAAGCTCGGTCTCATTCAGTGCACTAGATTGTCTCAACTTAGTCATGATTCAGTTACTGAAGCATGACTACCAACCTCATAATATTTAGTAATGGGTAACCTTATAATTCCATTCAATTATCAATGTAAACTAATTGATTTCAAGAACTATTATATAATAATTAAACCGATAACAAAATAAACAGTCACGTACAGATATAAGGCCTTTTGAACTGATTATTCTATGTATTTTATGGAGGAATTATGAATAACAAAAACTTGGTCAAGTATACATCGGCCCAAAATAAGTGACCTCAGTTCTGTTAGCTCAAGCTTCTCAAAAAGAATTTATGTATAGTTAAACAATTCTAACGCAATATTCGCGTTGTTACACCTTTATGGATAGATTATATCATTGTCTTTGTTGTATTATGTTAAAGTTTATGGACTTTTCCAGCGAGATACTTCTTTTAACTCAGAGCATAACTTTTAGTTACGTTAATAAAACTTAATTACTTCAATGCCATGGCATTGGATGGCATGGCAACCATTTCTGGAATAAACGACCCCCAAAAACATTATCCTAATTTTTTGCAGGCAGGTACGAATAATGCTAACACGAGTGACCTCAAATCATTAAAGAGTCCATGGAAGTATAACGCAAACACTAGAGTTTTACGGGTCAACCGAGGCAGGGGCTGCCTACCGGAGGGAGGTCGTAGCGCAGAAGGCGTAGGGACGTCGAGCGGGGGAGGACCCTGACACAGATCCAACCAAACTCATCAGTAAAGCGGCGAAGGCCTCGAGATTCGGTTGCTATATCATCGATTCCTCTACGCACCATACCGCTTTACGCACAAAATGGGTCAACGCGCGCGGCTCTCCGACCAAGTTGGAGTGCGCGCGATGTCCCCGTTCCGAATTGCTCCCTCGGCAAATTAACGCCTCACGCTACTGTGCTCCAAATCGGCTAGGGATAAAATAATAAATAACAGCTATATACCTGACACTCAATTATTGAGAAATACTTGCTAACTGATTCTTCATAAATAGTCTCTTTTATTCCAAAAACGCTTGTACATTTTTGCAGTTAATTTTACCCGCGAATATAAAAGAACAATTTATTGTTTTATATACGTATTAAACAAATAGGCTCCGAGAGCTATGTAGAGCGGCGTGGGCACATAATTTAGATCTTACGTGAGTGGGTCTTGTCATAGTTTCATGAGCCACTTTCAGCTGAGTAATGACATCGGTCGAGAGTTACGGTGGAGTTGCGACACTATTCACCTGAGAATTGTCAGGTCGTTCAATTAAAAAGCGAGAAACAATATAGATAAGGTTTTTTTAATAACAGAAAGTTAGAAGAGGGGGGCTAGGTTGAAGCAATTCAATAATACACCATTGCTCTATTTACAATGACATATTTTACAATAATGATCTCCAGATTATCATAAATAAAACCCGCAGGTCCGACATCTAGTCTCAATAATACGATACCACATAGCTGGCATAGCATAACATGAGCGATATTAAAAGAAATCTGAGCAGTGAGCTGTTCAAAGTCGTATGTTGGTGAAACTATCGAGATCATCGTACAAAGAGCGCCACGCACCGTGCCGAAGAAAGACGCAGCGTACTTTCCATCGACAAAGACGCTATATTCAAATTATGAGGTTTCACCTGAGAAATGGCCACAAAACAAATTACAGCCATTCTCTCCAAAAGAGAAACACGAGTTTAACAATAGAGACTCTTGCCGTAGCCTCCGCGACAAATATGGCTTAATCTTTTTTCGTGGGTGTCGTAAGAGGCAAATAAGGGTTATCGTTAACTTAGATGCCAGTCTTGTTAATTCAAAATGTCAAATATGCTGTTATGATAATATTTTCCTATGAAAGCCAGTTAGTATAAGCAAATCTGTTATAGCGTAGTCGCGTGGAGCAAGTTTTCTATACTCTCTATTCTTTCATCTTGATTTGGCTCTGCATACCTATTAGCAGCGAGAAATTGTTTTGATTTGACTTACTGTTATTGATTTCTTTATGAGTATTCAATATTTCATTCAAATTGAGATTATGTTATTAAGAAGGTGAATAATCTCTACTATTCTCTACCATCGGCATCGCTTTTAAACAAAGATATTTAATTCCCTATACCCGGTCAAAAGCCGATTTGTTACTCCAATTTGAAAGCAATCCAAGCATAAACAAACTTAACATCATAAATTCGGAAACTGTTCAATATGAAATTATGTTTTTCTCCGTAAAAGTTGTACGATGGCATAAAACGGAAAAGAATAAATTTGATTTCCCAAACAAGATTCAGCCGTATACATTTGATAGCCTTGACCTTGTGTAATATACATCACGATAATAAGGAAGACTTTGAATACGTATGTAATCGCTTTATCAATAAATTTGCTATTTATATCAACATCATTATGTAACTAGGCGTGGCTCCAGTAAGAAACTGTATTTAAAAACGATTTCGTTGATGGATTCAGCCATGTTATTTTCACAAATCGCAATGCGAGCG
Organism: Caradrina clavipalpis; assembly: GCA_932526535.1. Lineage (NCBI taxonomy): Eukaryota > Metazoa > Arthropoda > Insecta > Lepidoptera > Noctuidae > Caradrina > Caradrina clavipalpis. The sequence continues at coordinate 5,307,681 of OW052096.1, forward strand.
ACGTTTCAAAGATTCTAATGCGTTATTAATTCAAAAAGTCGCCTATTTTGTTCTTATACAATCTAACATATACCTATGACTATGACAATGATTTCGGCAATGACACTCTTAATAAAAAACACTCATAAGTACCGAAAACATTCGAATACAATCAGGTAAATAACCTTCTTTTTTTGTCGGGTAAGTACGGTTGTACACGTGACCACAGTACAAGTTATACAATATACCGTAAATCATTTCATAAACAACAGTACGTACACTAAATACAAGTTGGATTAAAGCCAGAGCTAACAAGCTTATCTTTTCAATGACTACATTCTTCACGATTTACGTTTCATTATTTTAGAGTTACACCATTTCTATTCGGGTAACGGACAGTTCTGTTTAACCTGGCGTTATCGTAACCAAAATTCAGCGTCAGTGCCGCAAACCCACTTAGTTATCGCATTCCGCTGTCAACGAAACAGGAGCACCGAGTGCGGGCTCGGCCGCAATCTTTCGCTTTGTAAACGCTCACCGGCCCTCGGACTAAATTGATACATTCTTGCGAAATAACCTCGCCCAATTTATTCAAACAATCATACTAGATTGTTAGGCTATACGTTCAATACCTATGCAACAATGAGTAACGAAACTCGAGTTAGTGCAGCGGTTAATGCGCTAGCTAGCGTCAGTTACTATGTAATGAATGGCTGTCATATTGGTTACAAATTGGTTTGAAACTGAAATTTTGGGCTTGACTTACTGCATATTCATGAGCATTGTTTCTAATTAGGAACAAATTATTGCTGTTCATTACAGTAGTAACTACAGATAAATATGGCAAAGCGTATACATAATTATATGCTATCTCTTGACATAAACAAGAAATATACTGATAACCAATTTACAACCACGACTTTTATGCAAAATAATGTTAATTTTCCCAACGTGCATGTGCATGACAATGCTTGTTACAAGTATTTGATTGAATCAATGCTGAATTATAAAGTGAGAATTCACCAATAAGGAATAAACGCTTTCAAGAGATTGAGAGGATTTCCAATACGACGTCAAGATTTTCAATAACAATGTACAAAGTAATCAAGTAAAAGCAGGTAAACGCTAAAGAGATTACTGAAGACCGCGATAAGTCAATGTGATTTAAATTGAAGTATAAGAGGATGGTTATAAATATAATATGGGGTGCCAGGGCTCCGAGGTGTTCGTTACAAATAAGAGTAAAGAGGGTCGAGACGAAGGCATCTACCCACACTTGTATGCTCTTCCGTGCATTCTGCGCGAAGGAAGGTCGTCGACCCGCACGGAAGAGCATCTTCGCAAATCTTTATTTTGTACCCCGAGATACGATTCTAACTTTGTATAGACGTCACGATTTTGGGGGAGACTAAAGACGGTTGCGACGAATTTAATATGTATTGTAAAGCTGTAAGGTAAGATAGAAGTGTTTTCAGCGAACAATTCGGATAAAATCAGCGTCGTATACCTAGATTTGGATTCGTGGATCGGTTCCATAATGCGAATACCTAGATAGAGTAACGTAGCCGTTATGAAATTAGTAGTCAAATTAATTATTACATTAACATGTAGGTTAATCTTCTGTATTGGTACATGTGCTTACACAACATTAGCAGAAATTGACTGCCTGCCTTTTAAGTATTGTACTGAACCTATTGAGAAATGGTCTAAATTACATAATTATACATTCTCTATAACAATTATAAGTGTTTGGACCAACTTGAGTAAATAAAGGAAAAGTAAACATGTTTCAATACAGTAAACAATATGGTAGACAGGAATATAGAAACTGCCAAACACGAAATCCAATTCTTTTATGATTTTAACAAAAGCTAGAACGTTACATTTGCTTTCACAAAAAGAGGAACATGAATGAATAAAAAAAAGGCTATTGGAACATCAGAAGGTGAGCGCTTTCCGGCCTCGGTTGACTGACTACCTACCTGCTAAAGGAAAGAAACGAACCCATGCGTTATGACACTGTATAGCTACATCGCATCGTTATCTTTGAAACAGATCTTGTTAGGGTGGATTTAAAAATTATAACAGGTAAAATAAGCCAAAACAATTCAGTCATCTGTTTCAAAGAAAGAGATGCTACCACTTCTAAAAAGGTTAGCAAACCAAACAAAAATGGTTTCAGTGGATGAGGACATAATCATGAAATTTGTTATAATGCAAGCAGTAATAACTGCAGCGATATTGAAACGTAATGTTGCTTAGAAGCCCATAACGTTACAAATAAAACACGCCAACAAGCATGCAACAGTGGGGTTCAACTGTTTGGGGTAGACGTGACGAATGAGGGTGCCAAGGAATAAAAGAAAACATCGAAACACCATAAACTGAACGCGTCCGAGGGGCTGTGGGAGTAACAGGCAAAAGAAGTTTTTATTTGAATAGTGAAATAACACCAATAAATGAAACGATTTAGAAAATACTCATTATTACTAATGATAATGGTTGCAGTAAAAGTGACTCGATTTCTAACTTGCTCCCTCTACCTGTCGTTTGACGTTCAGCTTACACAACAAGGAAAGTTAAATGCGCGTGCGGGGCAAAGCAACTTTCGCCCATTGTAGAGATAGTAAGTACTTAATCAAAACAACACAATCTTGTGACTTAGGAGATCATGAAAGCATACCTGACAATACTTAATTCATCAGTGTCAACGCTTAATACATCATACAAGGAAAACGACGCTTGCTCGTCTGCTAACTGATGATCGTACACGTGAGTGTTCTAATTCATGTAACGACCCAACCGACGAAAAGTCCTTCGATGAACATGATAAAATAAACTAGTTCCGCGTTGACTCCAACAACCAAAATAGCTCACCTGGCTAAGGCCATTATACGTTCGTATAATCCAATTTTCCAAAATAGTTGCACCACTTTGTTATCACAAACAACCACAAGTCAAGTTAAAATAAAAAGTACAATAGTCCACTAAAACCGAATTACACCGGTATGCGAAAGTGTATCACGTTTGACAGTTTCACTTCACCACATGGCTGGTAAGTTGCGAGCGGTGACGTGACAGACGTACGCAGCGCTCGACGAACGACGGGCGACTGCCGTGACTGTACTGGACTCTGAAATGCCGCGACTCGGGGAGTCGACTGTAATGTGAATGTGAGCGCGTCTCTCGCCGCTCGCGGAGAGCGGAGCGGAGGCGCGGGGTCAGCGAGGGCGGAGCACCCGACAACGCGCGCCCGCGGGACAGCTGCGCACCACAAACCCTTTCTCCATTCAGTCTCCATTGTACTGGTGAAAGCTTTAGCCTGTTCATATGCTTAACACGACTTTTTGATGTAAGCGAGCTTATCAAGTTTAACTTAGGCAACCTCCTAATTTTACATAACTATGACAATTTTTTTTAACAAATCTTTTACGGTCATACTTTGAAAATGTCAGTCATAATACAATTTTTTTGATAGTAATAAAATCTGTCAATCCAGAAAGGTCATAATGAATATGATGAGAAATAAGTATTCACAATATGTAAAAGTAACACTGAACTGTAAATAACAGCAGACACAGCAGTTGCTACTTGTCTTTATATTCATCCTACCGAACAATGAGATATCAAGCTTGAACATTGACTGCAGCTTTGTTCAGTGCACGTAGGGAGAAGTTGTTGCCCCCGAGTGAAGCCTTGAGCCGCCCTGTTCGACACAGCAAACAAATAGATGTGAATTACATTCAAATGATAATGCTTTATCACAGACTAAATATTTTATTTTATACAACAGTAATATTCATTTTCCTTATTAATAACGCTGGTTGCGTTAGTAATGTTTGCCGCAACAGAAAGTAAAGCTAAACTGAAAGTTTCGCTCGGTTTTACTTGGTCTGGTTACTTTGTGAAAGGGTCTATAACTTTTAATGCCGAGGCTGTGGCGTTCTTAGTTTCCATTGAAAAATAATTAGGTATAAAACATTCAATTAACTTCAGACCGCCTTTGGTCATGCATGTCACATTGGCGTTGGTTATTAAATCATTCACATTCATAAATAATGCTTTCATTTTTGTTAACTCATGTATGTCTAAATGGAAATGTATTTAATAAAATAATGGATGTGCTTAAACATAGCCAGTTATTCATTTTTTCTCCTCATGTTTATTAAATGGTGTCTATTTTCGGTTTCATGCATGAGAACATAAAATTGTTTTGCAGCGAGATTAAAATAAATGAGAGTCAATTCTTCACTAATACGAAGTAAATGAATATTTTACACCCGAGATGCATAAATTATGCCAACGTGGTAATTCAGAGATATGCGAATGAAAGAAGTCGATTGGTAAGGCCGGGAGGTTAGCTGCAGTAATAACGCGTGCATTGGCTGCTACAACAGAATATATAAATAATATGACCGCAAGGGTTAGTCAAAGTCATCGAGTCATCTCGCCCTCAAAGGCGTCTCAAACACTCGTCGACCTTGGCTCGAGCCTTCAGGGTTAACCTCCCGAAGGGAAAAAGCCCTCGGCCTCGGATTCCTCAACCAACCTTACCTGCTCGTGTTATTTGCTCCTTTGTTTGAATTGAATCGTTTCGGTGTTGTGTTTCTTAGAAAATATTCGGGATACGTCGGCTCATTATATTAATCGGCTATTAAAAATAGTTTGGATAATTAAGATTATTATTCAGTGTTATAACTTATAATGAGCAGGGAACTAGGAATAATTTAATTATCTATAATAAAATCGTAAGTCAACAATGTACATTGAACATGTTTTTAAGATTAAACTATCAGGAGATGTAGTAACAAACGGATCATAATGGAAAAAAATACAGTTTCTATACTTGTTGTCTGTTCGTATGTCTGTTAAAATTTTGTAAAAATATTGCTTAAAAGTAAGGAGGTCAACACAAAGAGAACAGAGAATGTACAAAACTCTTCCAGAATTCATCTTTGGGATACTATATTTATCAAAGATATTTGTTTGCCAAACTAAAAACATTGGCATGAATATGCCAATGTACCAAAATTTTAGTAAGTACCTGATAACTCTAAGACACGTTACTAAAGAAGAAGAGGCATACCAAAGAAAGACTCCCAAAAGGCTGTCAAAGATCAACTAAAACGAATGCAAACGAATAAAGTAAAGGGCAAAAAGGACGATGGTAATATTAGTTCATTCGAAATCCACGAAGCAATATTTCAGTGGATCTAAACTCATAAAAAAGCTACGTGTGAAAATGCGAAAATACTTCTTGCAATATAAAACTCAGCAGTTTATAAATTAAAAGACTTTGCGAAAAATGTGATCTTGATTAAATACGTGACATATCTATCAATTTTATTGATGACTGTGAAAATTTTATACTTGGCCTTATTATAGGAGCGAATTTCAGGCTGCTTGTATATTATCTAGAGCGAAGATACTTTAGAAGTCAAAGTCAAATCATTTAATTTAATTAGTTCATTAAAAGGCACCTTAGAACGTCATTTACAAGACACAAATAGATTTGACTCTAGATGCTTCTTCCAAGAGATAGTTTCGTATGGAGAAGAATGGGCAAGAAACACCAAACTTGCGCTTTAAAAAAAGTAGTTTGTTCAGGTAGAAAAAGAACCAAAGGACTTTTGAAGGATGCTATATCTTATCGAGTTCATTGTCTGACTTGTGACTGCCACTGACAGAATTAACCATGACGATGAAAGGGCTGTAAGATTTTCAGAAATGTCTCACATATAATTTTTTGAACAGTAGTATAAAAAGTTCTATTCTAAAAAGTTCTTTTGCGAAATCACTTCTGAATACGCGATGAAATTTTAGTTTCGTATTTCTAAAATGAGTGACTTCGACACACTAGCTCCACCGCGTGATGTCGTAAGTGAGAAGTATTATATCGAGTGAGTATTTTGACGTTTTTCAACAGGATTTGATATTATGCGTAGCAAGCGTGACTTGCGAGATGACTTTCGAAGTGATTTGCCTATTTCAGCAGAACTGAAATCTGTAATGAAACGTCAAAAATAAACAATACAATAGAATATATTCCGTGAACAATCATTAATACGCCTTACTATGTTTAAAGTGACCATATTACAAAGAAACGAAGTCGACGGACCCATAGGTTTTATATGCGTAGCGTGTGTCATCAATTTGCATAATGCTGTGTGTTTGTGTGTGGACAGTGGCTAAACCTTCTCGATTATCATTACGACCTAAAGCTTTACTATCGAAACAAACGCTTGAATAGCCTGATCAAAAGCTGCGTATAACATTTTGAAGGATTGCCAACACAACAGGCTTACGATTATAAAACTAGAAGCAGATTGAATACTAAAATTGTAGGGAAAGTATTATATGCGCAGTCAGTTTCAAATTGATATCATTTAAACGGAGAAAACACATTAATCTGTGTCGTTTTATTATGTATAACACATTTTGGTCCTCACCGTGTTAGTTAATTAAATTAAATGATATAGAAAGCTCGAGCTTTTGCATCTCCATGGTTACGCAAACCGATAAAAGAAATTCCGTTTATTAGGTAAGCAGTAGTAGCGACTGCTACGCTAGAGGTCCTGGGTTCGCATTCCCAGGCCGAGCAAAAAGTGTTATTTGGTGTTTTTCTCAGTAGCAGCTCGGAGTTTGGATTTGTGCCCGGTTAATGGCAATAGGCTCGCCCCCTATTACATGGGACCTAAAAATACCGTTGAACCGGTGTACCTAAATTGGTGCAACTCTGCCTAACCCTTCGGGCAATACAAGCGTGATGGCATATTGTAGTAGTAAGTACCTAGAGTGAATTCTTTAGTATGTTTTATTTATATATTTTTTATCAACAAGGTCGACCGATTCCCTCGGCAACACATAAAAGTGTGTGCATAAGTAAAGGAACGCTATTGGTCTGATAATGATACCGGCTTTCATTTATTGAATCAAGTACTGTTTTATTTTTAGTAATCGATCATTTGGTGACGACTTATAATTTATTTATTTTTAATGTGCTGGTGCACGATGGCAGTTTTGATCTGCTTAATAAAACTGAACGTGACATTTTCAATTCAAAATTATTTTCTAAGTTTAGCTTGAACTATCACTGACATCGGTGAAGGGAAACATCGAGAGGAAATATGGACTTAATATAAATTTGAATCCGCCAATCCACCTTGAACGTGGGTGGTGAGCAATGCTCCTGCCTTCTCAGTATGAGAAGAGGCCATTGCGCTGCTGCGAGTCCATAATTAGGCTGGTATTATATTTTATAAAATTCAGTCTAAGAGATAAATAAATCTGCGTTAATTAAGGCTATGGATGGGGTGATAGACGTGATAGTATTTTACAAGAAAGTCTGTGAAGAAAATGGTTTCACCCACCCCACAGATTAACTTTTCCTTTAAAAACTGTTTAGGCTAAGCTAAGGTCCCTTCAAACGGCTTTCTTATAAATCTAGATAAGGGTAACGTGCAATTTAAGCCACACAGCGGCGCGAAAGGCTACCCGATTATATTTTTTTTAGAAACTGCACCGGGTGCCAGCAGTTCGTACTTTCCACGATTAACTTTCTCAATTACAATACGAATTGACCTTTCGTTTCTATGGTACTCCAAAAAAAGGGTAACAAAATGTTTAAATATCTTAAACAAAGTTGGATTTAAACAGGTGCCACATAAATCCATAGCAACGTATTTGGGGCTACTCTCATTTTTTGTGTACTACTCTTCATTTTTGGAACAAAAGCGCGTCATGAATCAATCAATCAACAAATTGATTTAAAATAATGAATAATCATATCGATTAATATGGAAATCCAATTTTAGTTCATAACCTACCTTAAAACGAAAGGAAAAAAGGCGTTGAGAAATAAGTATTTTATAGAGAGCACTAAGTTCATGAACGATGTTATATACCTACAGCGTTGTTTATCGATATGTAGGCAGTTTTCGTTCTAAATGTTTTTATTAATATGTATACGAGATTAAGGTAAGGAGAGAGCCGTGGTTCACTCTCAACTCGACTCTCGCTGCGTGGAAAGCTCGCTATCTCGTCTAGGTGAAAATCCTACAATATCGTCGTTGTTACCTGCATTTAGTTCAGACTTGTTTACGCTTACGTATTTATTTATAATGTTTCAATAAATTGCATCTCAGAATAAACAAATCGAAATGACATGAAAAAACGAAATCTATGAAATTAATGAAATAATTCAATGAATAAATTAAAATATAATTTTAATCTCTTCTGAAACCATAATTACATTTTGAAAGCATTTAATTGGTTTTCAATTTATGTTAATACGTACTGCAGAAAAATCTTAATAATTTAATAACATATTATTTATTAGAGACGAGAGGCGGAACGCAACAGTGAAAGTGCATCTCTACATTGCGCCCGCGCACCGAGTTTAGAGCATTTTTCAGTCGTGATTAAAAAGAGAGAGAAATGCAAGAAAGCGCCGCTCAAGCGGGCGATGGTATAGTAAAATTTGAAAGCGCTACACAATAGCGCGTTGTCGAAATTGGAAAGTTGAGTGGCGTGCGTTCATTGCGTAACATCTCTTACGAGCTGCGGTGTGACGCTGACGAAAGGTAAGGTGTGACGTCACCAGCATGAAAGTGCATCGGCCGGCGCCCCACCGAGCGCCGCCTGCGCACTAATGCACGTGCGCTGCAGTGCTGCGCTTCCTGCATCTGAGGACTTTCTATTGGGAAACCGCCGCGACAAGCACTCGACTTCTCTACACATCTAACCATTGGGAAATTCGACTCTCACGCATGGCTACACGAAACAAGATGCATCTGATTGAGCAATCAACTTTACAATGCGCTTGCACAACCATTGACACGGTGGACGAGGTGTTGTGTTAAATATACATGCATCTGCGGTATTATAAGGTAGGCATATTTTTAGTAATTTAAATATTTATACGTTTTATACTTACACCTTACTGCGGTCTACGGCCCCCGTCAAATTACCTGCAAGTAAAAGGATGTCGAGTTCAAGTTATCAAATACCAAATTAAAAATGACTAATTACTTTAATACTCTCGGAGGAATATGCAAAACAGTGTCAATGAAATTACGTCTATAAGTTTTGTAAGTATGATGTACCGATGAATAAAAAATGAGTACTGGCTCAAGGTAAGGACGATGATTGTTGATAATCTCATTTGAATGGCCTAAGTTTTGATTACTTTGATAGATACAGATGCTTAATGCTGCACAATGCATTAATGCACCATTTGATTTCTCGATATTGTTTTCAATAAAAGGTGCACGAGCAAGCATACCTAACTTAAGCCTGGCTGCGCACTGCATCGTAGCCAGTATCGATTTACGAGTCTAAAATTGTAAACGATACCCTAGAACCGAGGGGTGGTGATGCAATATTTCTCCCCTGTCTATTAAATTCGAACCCGCCGATAAATTGAGGAAAAGTGCCACCACAGTTCTGCTCGGCACGTGGGTCATTCTTTATAATAATATAATATTATATTATGTTGATAGTTCCCACTATCATCGAGATCAAAAGGGAATGATATACAATAATAAAATCAATTGTGTAGACATTTTGTACTCATTACAAACTTGAAATCAATATAAGCCGCCTTGACACTGTTTGCTTTTACAGACCGACGGATGCGTGTGTCAGTATAAAATGTGTTACAATGATAAATAATAATTGAAAACACGGATTGTTTGTGAGGCAGTACTAGTAGGTAGGTGTACAGATGACATAGTAGTATTTTTATTTTTAACTCGTTGTAATTCGTCATAATTTTAGCATTAAAACTTATAAATAAACACACGGAATAAATTTGAAATTATAAATAGAAATAAAATTGCTTGCGCGCGGTTCCACTAACCCTATATAACGAGTTCTCAAATTGAATCAGAATCAAATAAGCCACAGGGAAATTAACTTAACTAGAAACTCGGCTTACATTATGATGAGTAAAGGTATTTTTGCAATAACCATTTTATAGCCACATAATAGTAATACCATGCCATACAAATGTCACGCCGATTGACCAATAAGTGAGAGAGTTAAAAATTGAGGTCTCAACGCGGGACGCTCCTCAAAGGAGTTCATGGTTGAATGGAACATGTACACTGTACAGTGTTAAAACTGGCAGCTGTACCTTATTAAACACCTTGTGCTACCTCCGTAGAGTGCACAATGCCATGGCACATCACACGCAGTTCCTAAATGTAGGATTGAGAACGTTAGTGAATATATAATGTTTTAATCTTTATATCCTCTAAAATAGAGTCGACTTCTGTTTACAAGATGGCGGCATTCAAGAAGTAGGTTGAGAGAACGCACGTCTAGTACACTCGTATATCACAAAGACTCATTAACTCATCGGTGTAAGATGTGTTTTGATTGTCAATAATGAACTCTATGAATTTATGACATAAAACTAGCTATGGGGCAATTATTGCTTTATTAATTAATGAAATAATTAGTGTACCTGCCTGCCAACGTAATAGACAATACCTAATTGTTGATGATTAATTTGTACCATTACCTTAACATCGTTTTTTTTGTAACCAATAGAAATTTAAATCGAATTGATGTTTTGTTAATTTGAATAGGTATGCAGTTTCTCAAAAGTGTCAAATTAGATTTTTGAATTTTTATGATTATTTATTTCGTGATTTCTCAATCAATCGATTTGATAAGAGTTACAGCGTATTATTAAATATTGATCTAACAGATATTTTGTAAAAATTGCCTCAAGGTGTTTTCCTGAAATTTAAACAAGTAGCTATACGCCCCGCGGAGTCACTCGCTTTCAGTTGCGTCTTTGGTTACTGCTCCACTTCAGTTGATCGAAGCGTCATGCTCTATACGTATAAACCTTCCTCCTGAATCAGTCTATCTATTGCTGAAAACTGCATTAAAATCCATTGTGTAGTTCAAAAGATCTAAGCGTACATACAGCGAGAGCAACTTTGTTTTAATTCTACGTAAAGAGAAACAGTACTTTTTAAACAAAATTGGCATAAATCGTGATTACTTACCCAAACATTCAGGTGTGCCAGTATAATAAAGTCTCAAATGTACCAATCTTAAGACTAAGTAATAAATAGTATCAGAAAGGCGAGAGGCTCGTGCACTTTCTACTAGAACATGGAACAAAAGTAACGAGCAAAAGTTACGATACCTCGTGTGATATAACCGCGGTGCCGTACATTGCGGTACAGCCGAGCTACACAACGATTTCACGCCCCATTCGCCTTTCATAACACCCTTCTAAAATAAGCACAATTTCTACAGAATGATCAATAAATGAAATTATAAGTGTAATCTGTGAAACTTTCTTCTGATTGCTTCCTGTTTTGATAAATAAAAGAAGACTGGTCATATCGAAAGTTCGAAGCCAACAAATCTATAGTGATCGCACCCGAATCAAAGATAAAAAGTTTTCTTTACTTTTTCCGATTTTACCAAACGTATTTGTAAATAAATCACCCTTAGTAAATACCAACGGACAGTTCCTGCTATTTGTTACACCTCTGTCAACTATTATTTTCTGCCTACACAGTCCTATGTATTGGCTAATCCTGACAAAGCCCACTGACAGATCAGCGAATATTTCGGACGGAATAACTCTGTAATTGTAACTGGCTTTTGTGTTTATTTGTAGCTTTTCATAGTGACTCATTGCTAAGCACAAAACTAACATTGTTTTAAGGCAATTTTCCCTATTAAGGCAATTGTGTTAATGACAAGGCCCCAGAAACAAACAATCCAAATACATTTATAATAACATAAAATGTACCAATCAAACTTGAAAGTGCAAATATTGGCATAGCAACAGTTGAGTGTAGAAATGTTTACCAAACTCGTTCGAAACGGGGATAGGGCAGGTACTTATCATGATTGTCTCTAGGGTCGGCTAACTGGTCCATCGATAAGGCTAAAAGCTCATACATTAAATAAACAAACGTACTAGATTAGAAACTCGCTTGTTTTGCAAGTTTCTAATGCTGTTGATTAGTTGTAATATGTTGCAAGTTATGAATATCTAACAATCTGGCTATGCCGCATTCTCTGACAAAGTGCCTACCTCGCTGGTAAATTGCAAGAGATCTCAGCGAGAAATACGTTCACCGTCCTAGATGCGCGGTACTTTCGTTTTGAAATCGGCGCGCACAATTGGCCGTATCGAGACAGAAGCGGACCAGCTGCACCGTGCGCGTGCACAGCTCGGCCGAGCACTCGCCTGCACATTCCTGTGCCGACGACAAACACACCCTAATAAATATTTGTGTCATAATTTTACCTTGGGGACTTTACAGGTCACTTATTTTAGCCACCCTGTGCCCCAGTTGGAAACAAAATAGAGCGAGAGAGAAACGGAGAAATTAGTCAACTTATTATCTCAATCTTAAGGCTAATTTTCACCTAACTACCATACACTAATTAATTTTGATTTTAAAGATAAAAAAAACTGACTTTCATTAAATAAAATTTCATTTTGTCAAACAACTTTCATGCAACGTAATCGATAACTATCAAAACATAAAAAAAACATTGAAGAGATTGCTAAAATAAAATTAACCATGTAAAAACTTTCGTTTGTATACTTTTTACTAAAACTATTGAAAGTTAGCCATGAAAAGAATTTCTACTGGCTGTGATCGATGATCGTGACAACTTTCAAAACTGTATTTAGAAGAAAGATAATTGAAACTTACATAATGTTACCGATGAATTAGTGAATCGACTTTCGACATGAGTAGTTCTAATTGTGGCGTTGATTTGTCATGATGATGCTGTGAAGAAATTTGTCCCAATTTCTACAGATTCTGGGTCGTTAGAGATGAATGTGAGAACGGCAACTGTGCCTATTACGAAGGTCCTAGGAATTTTCACAAACTTTTCGCCGAAGTATTTGAATAATTCAAAGGTACTTACTTAGATAGTTTTAAAGTGAAACCGCCTAATAAGCAATAAGCACACTTAGTGCGCCAGGCCCCGCGGCTTTTGCAATTCGTGTTACACTAACCGCTACACGGAGAATGTGACATAATTTCGCTGTTTAGACGGTGTGGGCTTAAAAAGAGCGTTTCTAAATTAATCACGACCAACAATGCATTCTTATTAATACATATAACAAAGATATTTTTTGCGTAGGTTGGTTGGAAAGTTAGGAGCTGATTATGGAGAACTAAAATGATGTTAGTGATTTGGAAAATACGTTAATGCATGTTAATTTTCGGACTGCATGAAGAGAGATTCGGAACGTTCACGAGCGAAAATCTTTTGTCAACAGCTGACACAGATTTATTTACGAACGTTGAATTCATACAAAAATCATGTCGTGTCACACTGTCACTGTCGTAAACTCATTTGTAATACATTAAAGGCGTATCAAATTAACTCAAACGGACATATAAAGTGGCTTTTCATTTATGCAGTCAACGTGCGCCAGATTTCATAAGCGTTCTCTCCGCACCCTGATCTAGGTTATGTGGTCGACATCGGCGGCAGCAGCGGTGGCGTATCGAGCGCGTCCGATGTTAACCTACATACATCGCTGGCACACTTACACCAACACGGTTGGGGTCGAGAGCACCCGGACCCGTAAAATTCGTGACCCAGCCCCCTCCCTTCCGACCTCTCGCTGTATTTTGAGGCTTCGCGACGTCAAACGTTGTTAGATAACAAAATTCTAGGTTGTACCTTTTGAATAGGTACTTTCTTTATTTCGAAAAAAAAAACGTTGCCCCACACTAGGTTTTTTTCTTGTATCGTGCGTGCGTTTACAAACATAAACTTACATACACAAACTGCCAGACCCGGAACAACAGTAGGCCATACAAATATTTGCTGCGTGCGGGAATCGATCTCGCGACACCCAATCGCATAGCCACTGCGCCAACCGTGTCTTGTCGCTATGTATGCTTATTGCTCAGTAATTGCACATACAAAAAGGGGGCCGGGTTAGTAACGGCCCGTTCATTAACATGGAGTGAGGCATCTCATAAGGTATTATCACGGAAAGGCTTCAATTTCTTCATAGTACGAGGGGAGATCAAAAAGTAATGAGAATCGGTTACTTCAGGTACGCATAAAAACGCAAAAAAAGTTTTTTTTGCTTGCTTATGTACTCACTACTTCAGCCTAAAAAAATCATATACATATATCACGATTTCCGGGAGTTATATTCATTTGAATACGAACTGTCGAAGAGATAACACCAACTTGGAGAAAAACGAAATTAGAGCAGTCATCAAGTACCTCTGTTTGAAAAAAAATTCTACAATAGACATACACAGTGACTTAGTGGGAAAATTGGGGGACTCTGCTCCTCCATATTCTACAGTTGCACGCTGGACCAAGGAATTTAAACTGGGCAGAGCATCCACTGAAGATGAACATCGCGAAGGACGCCCATCCACGTCCCTCACTGAAGACAACGTGAAAAAAGTCGAAGATGTTGTGTTGCCAGATCGAAGAGTGACGATCAGGCATGTAGCTGAGGTCACAGGGATCTCATATGGCAGCATTCAAAAAATCATTGCGAACTAGTTGCATATGAAAAAGGTCTCCGCGCGTTGGGTACCCAGGATGTTAACCGACGAGCAAAAGCAGCGGTTCACAAAGCCGCAGTTGCGATGGCTGCCATTCAAGAAACGGGATTTGAACTGCTCGAACACCTTCCCTATTCGCTAGATCTGGCTCCTAGTGACTTCTACCTCTTTCCTCGGCTCAAGGAACACCTCCGAGGTAAGAAATTTGAAGACGATAGCGAAGTGATGGTCACTTTTAAGGCGTTTTGGGAGGGTCAAGAAAAATATTTTTTTCAAAGGGAATCCTGGGTTTAGAAAAAAGATGGAATAAATGTATTGATTTGTAAGAAGACTATGTAGAAGAATAAATTATTATTTTAACTTTAATTACCGCGTTTTATCTTCATTCTCATTACTTTTTGATTCGCCCTCGTATAAAACAAAGCCGCTTCCCGCCGTTTGTTCCTCTATACGCTTAAATCTTTTAAACTAGACATCGGATTTGAATGCGGTTTTCATCAACAGATAGAATGATTCAAGAGGAAGGTGTATAAGTTTATAACGCCATGCTACGATCAACAGGAGCGGAGTATTAACCAAAGACGTAACTGCATGCGGGTGCCACCGCGGGGTACCTATATAAGTTAAAAATATGCAAGTAAAGTTTGTTTGACATGCATGTATTTTCATAATTTTTTAACGTTGTATTTATTAAGGTTCCCCAGATAGCACTATTCATAATGAAGAATGAACCGGAAGTGGTAATCGTAAATCGAAGAATCATTAAGCAGTAATATTATTGAAGCGCTTACAGTACAGGTGAGGCACATTATTCGATTTAATGAAGTACATTTTTGTGAAGGAAGGTTGTCAATAATTTACCGAATGCCTTTAATTTAATTCCGAATAGTTGCCGACGATGAAAAGCGGAGTCATTAAAATATTCAGGGTTGAAACCGTAAAGTGAAAAAATAATTGTAATATTGTCTCATAATTTTATTTGATGACTAGCTTTTGCCCGCGACTTCGTTCGCGTGGACTTCAGGTTCGTCCCGTCTAGTCAAAAATTGTAGCCTATGTGTTATTCTGATGTATAAGCTATAGCCTATGTGTTATTCTGATGTATAAGCTATATTGTGGTAAAGTTTCATTCAAATCCATTCAGTAGTTTTTACGTGAAAGAGTAACAAACATCCATACATCCATACTTACAAACTTTCGCCTTTATAATAGTAGTAGGATTTGCACAATTTGTACCAATCAATGTAATATAGGGTAAACGGTTAAAATATATTTTTTATACTTTTTTTATCTCCGCTCATGCACATCCTTTGAAACCATTCTTTTTAAATTACAAATTACACACTGTACCTTGCACAAAAGAAGCTTGCATGCCACTGTGACGTTCATCAATTATCATCAATCAGAAGTCACCCAAGTTACTTGCAAGCTGTTTGTGCAAGTTACAGACATTATTGTATTTGCGGCTTTAAAAGTTATTAAGTGCAATCAGAAAGGAACTCAGTAATCCTGTTTATATAATTTTGCCCAATTCAACCAAAAAGGTTAGTGTTCCAATGTATTGGATTAAAGGACCGCAGTGTGAATTTGCAATAAACAATAGAGTAAAACCTTCGAAGTTGTTTATGATTTCCAGACAAGCACCGCTCGCTCCTCCTTGGGTCACGATGCGCTTCAGTACAAGTGACATGGCCTGCAGTCACGAGGGTCGATGCCCGGCCTGTGTCGCTAACACTACCAATCGATAACCTGATTCGCACTACTCATACAACACTAACCATGATTCACCCGATATAACCGAATTAACTAATGTTTAATTACCGCGCCTATCTCGATTCTCGATGCGTTTCCACTGTCCCGCTCGCACCTACTGGTATTTATGCGGTTGAGTAATCAATCCCTAATGTGGTGTCACATGTGGCGTTATCTTAATTCATAGGAATTTATTTATAAACTAATTTGGACGAACTGTTTTTAAGTTTGGACGTATTACTCATAGCACGCAAAGCTTCCGAGAAAATTCTTAGTAGGGGACACATTGTTCATATTATGGAAATTCCTGGAAGCCATGGTAAAGCTCAAAAATACTGTAGGCAGGTAAGTGCTTTGTTCACATATGGATACTCGTATAGTCAAGGGTTATTGCGATGCGAGTTGATGGGACAATGCAAGTGTCCAGAGCCTGGTCCGCGTGCAATCCGAGGTCGACGCCCTGCCGGCGGACGAGTTAACCGCGGAATACTGACCCCTCTCGCACCATACTGTCAACAATACACTAACGACTCGATCCACATAAGGATAAAGTCCGTTTTACAATGGCCCGACAACCGGTTAGAATAACCACAACTTTGAACGTTTAAATACGAGCAGATATCAACGGCATATTCATGCAGGAAGTAACGTGCGTATTGAACATTTTTGAAGAACAAGCCTATCAAATAAGGAACGATGTTTATTTTATTATTCTAAACACGACGTGCCACTTGCAAAAACAAGATTTCTTGCAAAAATTGCTATGAAATCAATAATTGTAGAGATGTTTGTAATATGCCGCATACCGCTTTGTACGAGGTTTGCGCATTCACGGTGGTATTTATACAGAGATAAACACATAAACAGCCATTTGAAAATGAACACAATAAAATTGTTAAGTAAGATTACAATTTCAATGACAAATGAACAGGAAATGTAAAGCAACACACATTAAAGCATATCAGAAGACGTGGCCAATCAGCCCGTTGTTAACAACAAATTAATTAATCATAGTTAAAAGTAACTGTCTAACAAGGTCCATTTGTCTTTCAGGTTAGGCTTCATCGTCGCGCTAAAATACAGTTAAATGACGTCTCAGTTAACCGTTAGACCATTGATAGCCCTAAAAACATCTATTAGATATGTAGTGCCGTTGGACCGAATTGGATCGAGGTAAAGCGATGAACAACGCGATAGTGAGCTTGATAACTTATCTATCAGTAGGTAGGTACTCGCACTGCGAAACAGTTTGCCTCAAAGCACTTCAACAATAAGGTACTAAATACTTGGTATTTACGAGTGCGAGTTAAGTATACAAGGAAGTATTGTTTTAACATTGTTATCTGTTATACATGAACGTTTCGCAGGGTCGTCTGCCGATGCCGTCACGAATTGATATTGAATCAATATTTCATATAACCTTACGATTTACATGTTTAAACTTAGCCTATGAGGTTATGACAAGGATAATTATTATTATGTTTAGTAATATTTGTGGTTAGGTTTTATTATTTTTGGGTCAATTTACCATTTTTTCTGGACAGGTGTAGATGGAACAGGGAAATCGTCGTAAAAACGTTCTGTGAAATAGAGCTTGCCTAAATGTACTTGTAGGTACTTACATATTTTAAACTCGTGTATTTTCACATTCAGCGACAAAACTATTACTTATGTGATTTACAGAAACGTGATACGAGCCTTACATAGATGAAAGATAAAACTGAATCCAATTAATGAAACTGTAAAGCCACGAATACATATGCCTGCAACTTGCACAAATGTACTTATGCAAGTAACTTGCACAAAAGTATGCAAGTAACTTGCACAATAGTATGCAACTAATTTGCACAAAAGTATGTAAATAAATTGCACAAAAGTGTGCAAGTAACATGCACAGAAGTATGCAAATAACTTGCATGCCAAAGTGAAATTCATCAATCAGAAGTTGTTATGGCACAATGGCAAGTAAACTACTTGCATGTCCTTGTGCAAGCTACAGACACGTGTATTGGCTATATACTCTAGACAGAAGCCTTGAGGATCGTGTAATTACTTAGTGAATAAATAATTGTAATATGATTTCAGGAAATGCTCTATAACAGTGTTTAGTCGATCCCGTAATTTATATACCACCCTTACGTTGAAGGTCAGTCGTATGTAATTATTACATTAAATGTCAAGGTTTATTCTAGCTTTAAAAACTATGTGATAGTTTTAACCTTATTGAAGTTTCAATTTACTGAAAGTTTTTGCCAAAAGTGGTAATACAATTACCGAGGTTTACTATACATACTTGCGGTGGTGTTCTACAAAACACGCCCGAAGCTCTTAACAACTTTTCTGTTACCAGCAATCCTGTGCTAAGAATCTAGGGTCGCTCCCACGCAACATTATATTTGCATAAAGTTTCTAGAGTTCTCAACTAAAGAAAAGTAGGTAATCATGACATGATGTAGCCGAAACTGTTGAAAGCTTCTGTTTTGTAACGCAACGTTGAAGTTTGTTTTGTTTATTCAAGCTCAGGTGTTTCTTTGTTAATTTAATAGGTAAAAGTATTGCTTCAATACGTAAGGCTGTCTAAGATCCGACATGTGTAATAAGTAACTTTATTTATAAATATAGGCACAGGTACTTAGTATTTGGCATGTCAACTGTGTTTTGTTGAAATGCCGTACTTCGCGGAAACAAATATAATAATAAAATTCGGAGCTTGTCAATTTTCAGAAAACACAGCAATTATCGTCATGAATATTTACCAGAAAAGGTTTTTTTTCACACCTACATGCCTACTTATTTATGGTGTTAATTTAATTCACAAATTAAAATAAAGAATGAAGAAGTGCGAAACCGACAAACTACCGACCATAAGCTGAAACAAATCCCGCATAAAAAGATACCGGAAAATACTCAGCTTATGATGAGTCAGAAAAAGTAATATTATGATATTTACTAGATTAGGTTTGACACAAAATTCCGTATTCAGGGTAGTGGGTGAACCGACCTAGAAACAGAAATGATGTCATTTATCATTTGGAGCCTCAAGTCCTTGAGACGAAACTTGCCCAAGGCCGGTATAGCCCCGAAAATATCCTTCGAGCGGGTAAAGTCCTTGGAGGCTATACGATACAAGGTCACCTCATTACAGATGAGGCCTACCAGTCGCACGATCAGTCCATGGATCCAGCTTACGGTAGCAAGGTTACAGAAAATATTTCGGTAGGCACGGGTTTTAACGATAAATTCATTGAGTGCTTTGTGAGTTTATAGAACGTGAATAAATCGGAGGTTATTCTGTTTTAAGCAAGCTTTTTTTTGTTTATGATGGTCTTTTATTATATCCGCATTTATCGCATTCATAATCATAATCATCTTCTTTCTTATCGCTAAGTGGGGCTTTTAATACCTCTTTGTATTAGACATCTACTGTTGCTGTTGTCACCAGCTCAACTTACTCCATATAAATAAAAAACTAATTTTATGGCCTTTTCAACTAAATGGTGGCCAATTAAAACGTCGTAACTAGAAAAGTTATTAAATTACGTTTGTTTTTAAGGCCAAGGTTGTAGCTAGGGGGTGATTATTGTTTGTATCCATGCAACCTTCAGTGCTTCTAAATCAGTTTAGTAACAACTAGTAGAGTATTTTATTCAGGGCTACTGGGGTTAGTAACAAAATGGATTATGAAAGACTTATCGGTTTGAACTGACAAAAAGGCCTCCCTGTATATCGAGAGCGAGACATAAACCGAATGGACACAATATTTAAACAAGGGCAAGGTTTTGGTAGACTAAAGAATATTGAGGCTCCGGAGACTCGTATGAATTAGGGAAGTAGAAAGGATAAAGCTCTTTTTCACAGATCAAAGAGAAGAAAAGAGCCTCCTCAAGAATCATCATCCTTTTTGACGGTATTATTATTAGCATAAGATGCAAGGTGAATGAAAGGACTGCTCAACAGCTGAAGGGGCATTCTAAACTCGACGTAAAGGGAATGATATACACAGCCAAGCTTAAGTGGGACATGGCCGGCTGCATCTACCGTATGTCGAGCAGGTCATGGGCTAAATCAACCACAATGTGGATCCCGGAAAACGTCGAGCGACATCCCGGCACATCCAAGCGAAAATGGCGGGAGTTTGACGCTTACAGGTAGGTTTGGTGCACACTAGCTCAGAATAGAGAAGATTGGAAAGGATAAACGGAGGCTTTTGCTCTTCAGTGGGACAGCAGAGGCTAAGAATACAAATGAAAATAATTATACAGTATACGTATATTGTAACTAAACCAATAGGATCCTTAAAATGAATAAATAATATTTGAAAAAAGAAAGATTACGACATCACGCCCGTTTTCCTTAAAGGGTTGGGTAGTACGCTGAATTAGCTTGTAACCTTTTAACCGCCACAGTCATGTATAGATGACAAACCAAAATGTACCCAGCACGCCACGGTCACGATCCCATGACAGACTTTTAAACATAAATAAACCTCAAAAAACAACATCGATATAACACCGAACTCACTACTATTTTGTTGGTATTAAAGGATGAGTGTGTAGCTTGGCGCTGGGGGCACGATTTTGCTTCTTTCACGTGGCGGTGAAATGAATAAATAATATTTGAAAAAAGAAGGATTACGACATCACGCCCGTTTTCCTTAAAGGGTTGGGTAGTACGCTGAATTAGCTTGTAAGGTTTCGATTCGACCAATTGTTATTGGGTTTACCATTAGGCATTTCTAATTAGCAGCCCTAAAACTGGACCTGTGCCATAACGTATTAACATACTTGCGCTTGGGTGATGGCAATAGGCTTGCCTCCTACATGGACTTTTAACAAGGCAAGATTAAAAACAAAACATTTTATCAATTATTTCTTCTTTGGGTTAATAACATATATTATCTCAGTATATCTGAACTAAAGGTAAGGTCAACACACTACGATTTGACTTTTATTTGTTGTCATTGTAAAATACTTTGTGATTTCAAAGTTCTTTGTACTTACTGTGTTTTTTTTTTATGTCTTAGAGACCTTTGCATCAACTGCAGTCACAAAATTATCAACAACAATATAAATTCAAATTCCTTTTTTTACCCGTCTTTTTTTGGCTTACAGTACCTAACTAATTTTAACTAAAGCTGTATATAAATTATCTCATGAGACGAAGTGATGATGCCACCATCAACGGACTATGGATGGTGTATGCTTATCCTATTTATTCGTAACTTGTACTTGGATCGTAACAGGTGGCGTTCTGTGGTTTCTGCCTACCACCATGGGGAAAAAGGCGTGAGTTTACGTATGTATGTATCTTGTACCTCTAGAAATTAACTAGGTTTCTGTAGTTGAAGTTACGGTTACCTCGGCGATACACTATAGTGATAAACTAACTACGGTGATACAACAACCCTGGTGATAAACTAATTATGTTGATATATCAACGGCCTCAGCCTAGGGGTCCTAAGCGCGACTGCTACGCTAGAGGTCTTGGGTTCGATTCCCAGGTCGAGCAATGTGTTATTGGGTTTTTCTTTGAAGTTATCAGTAGCAGCTCGGAGTTACGATTTGTGTCCGGTTAATGGCAATATGCTCGCCCCCTGTTACATGAGACCTAAACATACCGACGACCTTTGGGTGTACATACACGTCTGCCTAACCCTTCGGGGAATACAAGCGTGATGGTATGTATATATATCAAGTAGTTAACGGTGTTGATCACCTACGGCGATAGTCCACTATTACGGTAATAGATCATAAGTTTCATATAAAGTTAACAACCGTTTTTATGATGATAACTTTATCAAGATACTTAAAAGCAGATAACTTAAGTCGTAGTTTGAAAATAAAACCTGATTAATTATATGATTGTAGTTTAATGGCTAACATCTGCAAGTAGGCTTCATTGAATAAAAAAAACTTTTTCTTTTTAAAACCGCCATAAACTACATAATGTAATAACACCACACTCATACATATTTATATTCATGGATTAGATAAAATACGCTTTACTTTTTAAATAAGTGTTTATGTAAATTCAACAAGCAGTGCATAGTAATAAGGTTGACAATTCTCGTGAGAAGATGCTTGTATAAGTAGAGTGGTAAGATTTATACAGTTTCTTATACAAATTATGCATATTATTAATTATGTCCGAGGTTGACCGTTACATGTGAACACCCTAGGTGAGAAAAATATTTCTTGTATTTTTTTTTCATGTAAAGGAGATTGAGTAATTTTGTATGGAGCTTGAGGACAAGCTTAAGATTGTTGTACATGAACCAAATGTAGGCTAGGATATTGCTTACTTTAAGTAGTTTCTAGGATATATACTTTTTTAAATTTCTGTACTATCTGAGCAAAGTGGTACAGGATAAGTAACCTAACCTAAGAGGATGACCTCTCGTTATGATCCTTGTTATTATTTATCCATTTTAGTTTAATATCGATGCAACTACATTGAATTTACTGCATCTGAGAATTAAGTACATCCAATATGCACTGAATACTCGGGAAGTAGCATTCTAATCATAGGAAGTGAGGTAAGTATAGTAAAGTAACATGAGCGAAAAGTAAAATTAATTATTTTACTTGTAATAAATTGTACATTTTACAGACAGTACCAATATTGCTAAAACTTTCCATTCGATCATCTTTATTTAGTTAAAGATTTTCGGTAGTATTTTCGTTACTGTACAATTAACCGATAAAATGCCCTGATTTGCTCAATCTCCTTTTTATAGGGCCCAGCTTGAACCACTGTGGACCACTTTCTGACAAAGATTAGCTTTCTGGTGCAACATACATACTTACATAGATAAATTATGTAATATTGTTTCCTTAAATTGGTATGATCAATACATGAAAACCAATTAAGCAATTCTCTTTTATGTTTTTGAAAGAAGTAAGAAAGTAAGCAGGTAAGTACGTAATTCTTGTTACAAATTATATTAATGACATGGCAACCACAGCACAAAGGCAGGAGCGTCCTTATTTGGCTTATTCGGGAAACCACACGTTAATTTCCTGTATTTATACCTATCTAAATGATGTCAAGGTTCACATAGATTATTAAAATGTATTTTTTCCCGTGTTTTCAGCGGATACGATAAAAAATTAGGGCAGTCCAATTTATGGAATATATCAATTTGTAATCAAGTAGGATAAGGAAATAGAAATCAATTACATTTATTTTAAAAAAATACGGTTATTATTGTTATTGGCAAATGATGTATCTGTTTTGTCGTGCAGCGCCATCTAGCGGCAACGTGGAAAACAACAAAAAAAAACTATTTTTATTACTTTTTTATTACCATTTCACGAAATATCTCAAAATGATACAAGACATACTTGTTTCTGACAATTTCGAAAAATATAAAGCCCAATTCCCATTAACAATACTTAAAAGCATCTGTCCTTTAGGGCACCCTGTGTGAACATTAGATGTTTTCAAGATGCTTGTTAAACCATTAGTGCGAAAGATTTACGATTTTTTCTACCCATTCTTTGTAAGCAACTGAACACACCTGTTGTATTCACGAAGATAGTAATAAAAAAAACACCTTGGAAGCGACAGGTGTTCATTTCACGAGTGATATTTTAGTTTAGCAGTTATAATATCTTGTAAAAGTCATTCGGTGATACTGATAGCATTTATACAGAGGGATGGAGTTATTAATTACAACCCTAATTATAACAGTCTCTCCCTACGTTTAATGTGGTTTGTTGCAGCTGTCTTTTGGAAAAGTCCATGGTCGCAATGACCGGCAATTAATGAATTAGATGACATATTACATAAGTACATATAAATACATGTTTTTTTGTAAATTATTTTTACTTTTACTTTTGATGATTGAATTGAAGAGTATTCAAAGAGATACGCGTCGATTCGATGTTAATTTTATTCTACTAATTAAAAAAGTTCAAAATCTAGTCACAATCTCACCTTCAGCGTCAATGACGACTAAAACACGTACTTAGATAAATTAGTGGCATTTTTGACAAATAGAGTTTTTTTTTTTTTTCTCTTTATTTATTTTTACAAACAAATAGAGATGGAGATTAGATTGCAATAGTTCCTTAAACTTAGAAATGCTCTACAGTTTCAGAATAAAAGTAAATATTTTTCATTCAAACGAAGCTACTTTAAAATTTCGATATAAATAATTAATATCTCTGTACCTAATCTTAAAAAAAGTACAATGCCAGAGACATCACTCGTGTCCAGTGGCGTGCGGTCCATATAGGCAAATAGACATTGGCTACCCTATAAAATACGTATTTATCTTATATTAAATATGTTTTATTGTATCCACGACTAACTACTATCGTTAAAATAAAAAAATAAAAATAAATCTTAAATCAGCTCCACTTATTGTTAAAATAAAAAACATAATATATTAAAACTTAAATCAGCTCCATCTATCGAGTAACGGTGGAGTCTCATCGATAAATCGCTTCGCGCGAGTAACGGGAAGACACAAAACATTGCGGCTGGGTGTTTCAATGTGTGCCTCATGACAGACTCGTAGGTACGCGTCTACAATAGTGTGCGTTTACTATAAAAACTCGACACACAATGTCAAAATAACGCTCACAAACGTACAAATAGACTTTGGCTAATTTTTATAGTTTGACATTTGCGGGGGTTTTGCGAAGTTAGTTATGTGATTATTATAATAAGTAGTACGTTTGATTTTATTAGCGTTAAATGAAGCACGTTTACTTTTTGTCATAATATGTTTTTATGTTGACGTGACTTATGAGCGGCCATTGTTGATTCATTTTGTACGACTGCAAACTGTTGTGTTTAAAATTAGATTGTGATGTGTTAAAATTGTTCAGGTGTGTGTATGTGCAGAAAATATTAAATTATGCGTTTTCAAATCTATCATAAAGTGATAAAAAAATGTTGATCGCCCAAGGCCGTTATACACCAGATTTGCAGTGAATACAAACTAAAGGTATAATCAATCGTAAATTCAATATAAAACAATAATGAATCTTAAGACTGGCTCACGGGTTGTTTACATAGCAATTGATTATAGGTATTGTTTTTCGTGTCCAGACGTGACTCGTAACGTGTTTTGGGCATATTGTACGTAGTTTCGTGGATATGAGTAGGTACCTACCTAACTACCTAGTTTCAAAACCGATTATTCTTGTAACTATGTAGTTACCTACTTCTGTATACAGTAGAGCTTTGGTTAGTTCTGCGTTTGTATTATGGTATGATTACGAAAGTGTTATAGGTTATAAAGGTAGGTAATATTGTTACTTTGGTGTTATGCTTTGATTACGTATAGGTATGTGACAATTTGAAGATGTTCTTTTTATCATGCGCGTAAGCTATACCTATCCCGAGCCGAAGGGACTGTTTACTCGGTCAGTGGGTCGTCTTTGCAAATACATACAGAAAAACAGACATACCCGCCAAAAGGCCACTTCAAATATCCGTAAATTGATATGTTTATAATATCAGCCAATCTATAGATATTTGAGGTCGAAAATCATATACATCATTATTTAATCGACAAGGCGACGAACCAAAACCAACATGTATTAGGTGTTTTTGGTAGGTAAATTTTCTGTCTACCCTGTCTAAAAACTCTGTGCACGCCACTGCTCGTGTCCTAGGAAAATTATATTAAACCAATGATTCAACAAACTAGCGGCGGCATTGAATGTGCTGTCTGTTTAAAAACCCGAAGTTTCCGCGTTGGAGTAACATTAGATGCTTTACTTTCTATAATTAGAAAAAAAAACGGATTTTACTCTCAACATTTATTAAATCATCTGTTATTAGGGAACGTGCATTCCGAGACACAGCCGTATGGATGTCGACACGGATGACCACCCCATCCACAAAACGACCGCGACTAGCTAAGCTTAACCTTGATCCAGTGACCCGTAAGGCTGTAACAACTTAGCCAAGTTCCTCATAGGGTCATAATTATATGCTATCATTATATAAATCGACATATAATAATGGCAAATTGATACCTAAATATCCTGCATAACGACGGGACATAATTGGAACGGAAAATTCCAACAAGGATAAATAATAATAATAATAATTTCCGCCCCGAAGACGTAAAAGGAAAATTGGTTGAAAACCAAGCCATACAAATGTTTGTATAGATGGTAGAGGAAATGTTTGATATTGACGATATTTTTTACGACTACAATTTAATTTGGACAACCAGTAAGGCAACTAGTAAATGTACTGTAAACTTACATGAATATTGTTTTGTTGGAAGACACTTATTCAGTAGTAAAGAGTATGGGACCCAGCATTGACACTTGTGGCACTCCAGCTAAGATGCTATTATACTTAGAGTATGCTTTCTTCTTTCATTACTTGAATTATTCAGTCTGCAATATTTAATTGTTATTGTAATGTCCACCATTGAGCAAGGAATATTTAATCCAGAATAATAGGCTGTATATATCATCACTCCCTATCAAATGCTTGTTGTAAGTCTTGGAATGCAAACAAAAAAAAAAAAGAAAAGGATTTATAACTGGGCTCAGTGGAAGAAAATGCGTTTTTAAATTACCTACTCTTAGGTACATAAAATCCAGATGGCTATGTCTTCATTCAAAACATAAATAAAATATCTGTATTTTTGTTTTTTACTCTTTTTGAATAAATTACACCAAGGAAAATAGAGATTGTGTAATGATTTTCGCATACAATCCATTCCATTTAGAATTTTAGAAGAGCCTGTTTGACCACCCAAAAATGACCAGAAACAAATAAAACAAAATGTTTATGAAACAATTTGCCAAATAATATAATCAGCAGGCTTATGAGTTGAGAGGTTTCTAATTTCTTTATTGAAATGGTGATTAATATGATGAGTTCAAGCAAATTAATTATCACTTTAGACCAAAAGGTATCAATAGGCAATCCAATAAGTTCTTAATAAATAACTTGGCATATCAATAATTATACAAATGCTGTTTAATTTAGTTTGCTCAAAAGAACCTAAAGTAGGTTCTTAGCTGTGGAATAATAATGTCTACCTATATTACTGTCTAACTGCAGGCCAAACACCTCTACTTATGTAGACAAGGCACAAGCATTGATCACCACACTTGGTCAAGGTAGATGATTACATGGTCATGTTAGATTTAAATTAAAATATTTATATTTTTTCAGGTTTCCTCACAATGTTTATCTTAACCAATGTCAGTGATATTCAAGATAAATTTAGATATATGGCAAAGGTGCTATGCAGTAGGAAAATTATCGAACTAAATCAAACATGGATAAGGTTAAATTAATGTGTTCAACATAAAATAATTTGAAACTTTCTCAAAAAATTTCAAAATCAGTAAATAAACAGTAAACATTTTGCAGAACAACAATATTGCAATTCAATATAGGACAGGGTAAAAGGGTTAAAACATTCATTGTATACAATCAGATGCAGTGCTACCATCATTAAAATGTATATATGACTGAACAGGAGCTGGGTCAAGGAGAATGTGGAATAGTGTCAAGACTTCTATAGTATAAACATAAATGATAAAGTGCACAGCGAACTTGGAAGTGTGTGGGGAGCAATGAATACACTGACTATGGGTCATATTACAAAGCCTTGCAAAGACTCAAGCATTGCTTACAACTAGTTAATGACGTAAAAAGCCATCTGATTGATTTAGGGCAAATCTTTCAATTGTCCGATAACTCTAAATGGAGGTATAAATATGGCAAATTGACAAATTTTGTATAGAAATTATGTCAAACTGTCATATTTAGTCTTTAGATAAAAATTATCTGGCTATTGAAAAATCTGCCCATAAAATAATTTTAACAGTAAACGCAACAGGCAACAGCTGTATTTTAGAGCTATTTATATTTAGCAATTGATTAATTGATGGAATTGTATCTTGCATACAATTTTCAACTTTATTTGTTATGTTTTTTCTTTCACTATCTATTTATAAATTAAAACTGGCCAATCATATTGCTGCTTAGTCAGGGCTGACCGTAAGTAATGCTTAAGTCTTGAAGAAGGTTCTATGTCTCTGTAATACCACTATATGCGACAAAGTATTCGAAAATCATAAGTCAAGGGTAAATTACTAACTTATGTAACACAGGATTTTAACAATAATGCTTGAATTTCACCACAGTTTTACTTTAAATAAAGTTAATATAATTTCAAATATTATTGATTGATATATTACAGAGCTAAGTTATTATTTGGGAAGCTATGCTCTTGTGATTAATGTAAGAACACTAGCTATTTATATTTATATGTATTGTATTATACTATCATGTTGATATTGCTCGGTTTTTGTAACATATCAGTATTACGGACGTACAGGAGGTTCAAAGTGAATGCTGCGCATGTAGTACTGTGTGTCCCACACCTGAACTTAAAATATTTTTTTATAGTAAAAAAAATTATAGTAGGTAGTAGTTTTTGAAACAGTTTGAGTATTTATATGTTAAAAAATAGTACAGGACACTACAATACATGGATGTGATACTAATAACACTCCAAATGGCTCTGGGTTAATGTCCTTATTTATTGACATTGTTTTGAAGAATTTTTATTGTGACTGAAATATTTGATTTTCTTTTTGTTTGTTATTAATAAAACAGGTACTTAGTTATATTTATAGTTAAATAATATGTTCTTTTTAAACCAAGGGATATGTGATGGTATAATTTACACTTCTTTTTATATGTAACAAGACTCAAAGCTATGTAGGTAAATAAAAATAGAATTTGTAAAAATGTATAATAAAGTAATATGGTAGGTATCTCAAAATATAATAAATATAAGATGAATTACAGTTAAGGGTGAGTTTATATTGAAATACGCATAGTGACCTGGTACGCTACTCTTTCTTGCTAACACATGGCAATTTAAGACTCAAAACACCATGGTTCAAGGTCACTAACCACTTTGTTACCATATTTTAACCCAAAATAAAGTAGTCACTATTTTATATTTCCACTTCACACACTTCACGAAGGAATCATTTCTGAACTTGCTAGAAAGGCAAAATGTGTGAAACAAACACGAGCTATCGCGAGCAAAGGAAAACGTTCTCCATATTGCCTTGACGTCACATTGAAATACCAAACAATGGTGCATGAAACAAATCAGTTTGTATTTATTTGTGTATCAAATATTAAAAATTAAGCTCGTAAACGTGTAAAAATGTATTAAAAATAAAACGTCAAGGGCGAAATACCATTATTTAGATTGACAATTTGCGAATTCTAAAATTATACACTTACCAATTGTCGCCGTTTTCACTGCACTTTTAAAGATCACCATACATTTGAAATGATAAATTCAAAATAAAATAGCGTATTAATTAAGTTCTACCTTAAATTAAGGAATTAAAAACAAAAGAAGAAGAAATATACAGTAGTATGGAAGGGGTAATGCAATGCAAAGCCTATGCTGTCAAGTGTCAAGGTGTCAAGCAATGATGGAAAATATAAAAGTATACATCTGTAGCAATATCCAAATGTATTATTGAAAGTATTTTATTATTTATTGAAATATCTTCCGAATAAAATTATTATTTTTTCAAAGAAAAATAGAGTTATATTATAAAACGGACGATAATTGACATTTTTTCCTCGTAAATAAACTTCATAAAGTTGGCCCAAAAAAATTGGGCGAATGGAAAGAACGAAAGAATTAAACGCGATGACTGTTTTACTCTCTGGTTAGTCGTTCTGAAATATCTTTTCTCTTTTTTTTTTTAATGTGTTCATGGATTATCTCATGATCTGAAATGAAATAAACAAGCTTTGTTTGTGAATCTTAGCCGAAATACTAATAGTGAAATTAATGAACATTAAAAAAGGGTCGGATAGAAAAGTAATCAAGTAAAATTACAGATAGACTGACACCAGCTGCTTTCTCTTGTGCAGTTGTGCTGAAGGATACAAAGGTCTATGCCATCCGCGTGCATCTATTGAGACATGTAAAACTCCGTACAAGGTTTTATCACAGCCGCTTATTATTATTGGGCACATAATTAAAACGAATCGTAGCCAATGCTTGCATTCATGTTATTATTGTAAGTTGACTCACTAGACTGGCTAGCTACAATAGCGCCCCATTGCAGAACTATTGTGTAAATTGTCAAATTTTACTATTACCTATTATAAGAAATATGCATAATATTAATTATTACCGTATCACCGAATGGACACGAAACGCAGACTTATCATTAAAATTTGTAAGAATGATAATGGTGTGGCCTAATTGTAGTCTTAGACCATCTATACCTTCATGCTTAGACCTAAGTGTTTCCAAACGAAACAAAAATATAACCTAAAATTCTCAAATGAATGAACG
Organism: Caradrina clavipalpis; assembly: GCA_932526535.1. NCBI lineage: Eukaryota > Metazoa > Arthropoda > Insecta > Lepidoptera > Noctuidae > Caradrina > Caradrina clavipalpis. The sequence continues at coordinate 5,338,287 of OW052096.1, forward strand.
ATCTCTCTTCTCATTTTCGTTTTCGAATTTTCGATTGACATGACGATTTTGTTTGTCTGTAAAATGGTTATTTAGTTTGAATTTGTGTAGATATAATTAATTTCTCATAGAAGCCATAAGATAGAATAGTAATAAATAAAGAACAGAATGGCAGACGAAGAAATTAATGGTGATACTGACGATATTCAGCACGATAAAGATAAAACTCAGAAGAAGACTGCAAAACATGATAGTGGAGTAGCAGACTTGGAGAAGGTCACTGACTATGCTGAAGAGAAAGAAATATCTTCTCAGGACATATCAGGGGTAAATTATTATAGCATTTATTTTAAACTACTCATTGAGGTTATGTTTCCTGCTCATATTGTTGTTTTTATTAAATTAAAAATTTTAGCAGCCACATATTATAATTTTAAATGCTGATTTTCATTTACAAGCTTAAATTGTTATTGAAAAAAATAACAAAATGAGACATTGGTCTTTTGTTTATGTTTATGGGTATACTTGATTAAATGATAATTGTTATGTTAATAATTCCAGGCCCTCTCCTTAATCGGTGACAGGAGAAATAAGGAGGCTGCTGAGCGTCTTGAAAAAGAAAAGGAACTACAAAAAGTCTCAGTGAAAAAGGATGATATAGAATTAATTGTAAGTTTGTAATACTTATTGACTTACGCTAGCAACAGCATTTATGTCTGAGTCTAAGGGATGTACCTTAATTCAGTGCTTTCATAAATGTCAGTTAAGAACAAGCTGATGTCTTCTACTTATAACCTACCTGGCTGCCAAATTTTAAATTCATAGGTCAGGTGGTTATAAGATTATAGTTATTTAGTTAAATTATAGTGGATTTTTATCATATTCATATCAGCTGCAGGACCTGCTAGACATAGTCCTCCCCCATAGATTTCCAATAGGACCTACTATAGGAAACGGCCTGCATCCAGTGTCTTCCTACTGTCTTAATCAGGTTGTCATTGTCTGTAGTCCGTATTTAAATAAATCTGTATGTAAGTGGACTATATTGTCTGCAGTAAGAGTCCCAGGTAACCTGTAGCAAGAACCTACTATAGTAATTAAAGTTTACCTAGAGCCTACCTTCCTTAAAGCACTATTTTTCATGATGGACCAAACCTATATCCAGTGGAGATCTGTATAGCAGTCTTGTACACATGTGGTTTGAATTCCAACCTTGAACACATCACCCTAAAATTCCCAGCTGATGGGAGTGAGTCTTATGCATACAGAGGTGTTTTAACAGTTATTAGAAGGGTTTTTAAAGGCAGAGATTTTTTTGTTTGTTTATAACTGTTACCAGAAAATGAGCACTTAACACTCACTTCTTGTAGCTTTGTCATACTAGAAGCAAACCAATGATGATGTTTTTTTTTGTATTCCTAAGGTCTGCCTGATGTGGTCACCACTATCTATAGACATCTGCCATACCAGAGGCCTTGCAAATGCATTGCCATCCCAGAGACGATGTTGTAATGTCTCATGTGCCTGTAGTTACACCAGCATCCATACCCTATAAACAGTTTAAACAAATATGTCAATTATACATACTTTTCATCAATTTCCAGGTAAAAGAGATGGAGATATCCAGAACATTAGCAGAAAGAACCCTAAGGGAACATCGGGGCGATGTTGTGGCCGCGTTGACAACTCTTACGAACTAACATGGACTATACTAAATTATAAGCTATGTTCACAAACAAACAAATTGTCAGAACTTAAGTGAATAGATTTTTCTATCCAAAGAGATAAACTTTTATTAATTGAGAGCTGTGATTTTGTTTGCATACACACTTTAGCTGTAAGAACCATTAATTAGTGAATTTTCTAAAAACAACTTTGTCTAGCTAGAGCATTAAGCCTAGTGTTGTGATGGCCCAGTGGTTAAGGCGCCCCTCATGCATGAGGTTGTGGCAAGAACCAATGTGACTTTCTAATTTGTATATACTTTCTATGTTTATCTTGGACATTACTGGCATTGGTAACCATGACACGCCCTTGAGGCGGTTCTGAAACTAACACTAGGGTGTGTGGGGTCGTTAGACCTTACCTGCCCACATGATAGAAGATTAACTGCCGTTTTCTATAATGCGATCTGTAGATCGACCTGCCCGCCAACCAATCAAATAAAGGAGGTAGGAATCGCCGATAGCAAACTGGGCCATTGATTGGTTGTAAGCAGGGATCGATCTACAGATCGCGTTATAGAAAGCGGCCGTAAGTCTAGTTTTAATAAAAAAATTGATAGTTCAAATTTGTCCGACTGGCACAATGAGGGCTGCGCCGCCGTCGCGTCCCGGGGTGTGCCTTTAGCACAAGTCAAGTACTAATAGTCTAAACTTAAATCCGTCCATCATGCTGATATCAGTAGGTAATCTAGTGCTATCTGATTTTACTCACGCCAGGAGTATTGACAAACGGAACTGCCTGTCTGTTGGTGCTCAGTACCGTAATTAGCCTTTTATGCGCCTTTGAAATTTTTTTACTGGTCCTGGTCTGGTCATTTCTGCGCCCCTCCAGGGTCTGCGCCCTGTGCCTGGGCACCGCTGGCACCGCCCTAGTTACGGCACTGGTGATGCTAGCATCATAAGGACAGTTTTACAGAATACCACTGCTGTTTGTATAGTATTGGCGCACTTAGTTCGAATGCAGTTGTGGTACAATGTAAATGTTTGATTTGTCTATGAATAGTGTTGTTGATGTTTGTTGTCAAACATTTGCACTTCTAGTTAGATCATTGTGTAGGTTTTGACATGAGGTTTGTGTAGTATATTACTCATTGATGATTTTTCTAAAAAAAATTAATGCAGTTACAGACACGATATTTTACATACTTACCCATAGTATTGTTTAAATCTTTACTTCCAGAAACATCTATTGATAAATACAAAAGGTGATGCGATTGATAAGAAACTTGCAACTGAAGCAAATCATTGAATTATTGTTTACTTTCTCAAATGCTGTGTACTTGGAAATATGATATTTTTGACACAAAGGCGTTATCTAACTCTCAGTTAGGTGATAGATTATAATAGGAGCCAAAAATAAATAACACACACATAATTTACGTAATAAAAATATAAATATGAACAGTAACTTTATTATTATCACTTATTAAAGAATTATCTACCTAAAATTACAATACTTTAAGGTTTATTTTGAAACAATACTGAACGGTTTTCATATGTGGTTAATTGTGTTGTGATTTATCGTATTTTGGCTTATTGTATTCTGGTTTATCGTATTCTGGCTTATTGTATTCTGGTTTGTTGTATTTTGATTCTCTTCAGTTTTGTCGTCTGGTGTGTAGGGCGGAGGCGGAATACTGCTATCGTGAATCTGAAATAATAAAAAAATATGATTGTATTAATTTTTAAATAAGCGACTAAGAAATTGTTCCTTTTGAAGAATAGAGAGTGACTTTAGTATGAATAAACTGAAAAGCTTCTTACGACTTTCACAGGAGATACCCCGGCCCATCCTGTGCCTGAAGGCAAACAAGTTGTCTCCACATATTCCATATTTTGGACTATCTGTCGTCAGCGTCAGTCCATTCGTGGTGAATAGCTATGGTATGAATTTTTGTCTGAAGGTAACATTGGTGGAAAAAATGGCCTTTTTTGCAGTGCAATGAATTGCAATGTGTTGTACACAACAGATTGCAATTGCACTTGGTAGTATAACAACGACTTGCTTCATTGCCATTTGCCAAATATGACTATCGTCCGTCTGTGACTGCCTCGTTAGTCTAGTGGTCCTAAGCGCGACTACTACGCTAGAGGTCTTGGGTTCGATTCCCAGGTCCAGAAAAGTGTTATTGGGTTATTCTATGAAATTCTCAGTAACAGCTCGGAGTTAAGATTTGTGCCTTGTTAATGGCAATAGGCTCGCCCCCTATTACATGGGACCTAAACCTACCCTACCGGCGAACTGTGGGTATACAGGCGTGATGACTAATAGTCCGGCTGGTTTTTTGATTGAAAGTAATTTATAATTCGAGCAGTATACTTACAAATCCAGCGTTGAGAAATGCTACTGCAGGATACGTAGCTGATCCGGCTGCTGGCGTTCGAGAATATCTGAAGATGCAGAAATGTGTTTGTAATATCTTTAGCAAAAGTGACACATTCGAGAAAATGATAGTACCTACACAATAAATGTACCAATCTACGACGAATAAAAACCGCGCCAAAAGAATGGAAATGGCGGCGCTTGCAGATTATTCATTTAGTTCAGGTAACGAGGTAGATCAGGCTCATAGAAAAAAAAAAATACAAAAGCATACTTACCTAAATTAATATAAACAATACTTATCAACTAACCAATACATAATAAATAAACTCACTCGTTACTGTGCAAATGAAAAGATTATGATAAAACAAGTTCCTTTGCTACGCCGCCATTTTGAATTCGTTTGGCGCGGGTTATGATGACAGATAGCAGATGATAAATCCCTTAGAAAATCTAAAGGTATTGGTTTTATTAGTCTAGTAGTACAACAGTAGTACCTACCACCTACCTAACGTGAGGTCAGAGATCAGAATGTTTAGCAGTTATTTATAGGTAAGTTAATATTTTATTCTCATCAGTGTATCCTCTTAAGTGCAGGTAAATAAGAACTAAAATAGACCCGTAAGTACCTACTATAAAACGACTAATATGTACCTATAAAAAAAAGATGTATAAATTGTATAAGTAGCCAAGTACCTAATTACAGCAGTTCATGCGGGAAAGCACCTATTATTTGTCTACCTTACGACCTAGGTAGTACCTAATTATACCAAATCTAGAAACTGCCACTAAGCCCAGGTACAATAATTATTTTTCTACGAACAATAGATTGATTAATCGTTCTATTGTTACCAGAAGGTGTAGCCTTCACAACTAAGATCGCGATCAAATTAACAGTTGAAGGAATAAATTCTCTAGAAAATATCTTGTTAATTATAATGGGAATTGCTTGCTATCATGTACCTAGAAGGAAAGTAGGCACCTAATCCCAAAGCGTTTAATGTGGGCCGGCTGTAATTATTATTTAATCTACATGCCAGGACCCGTCCTCTTTATTAGGCATGCCCTCTGGGGTAGTGGATTAAATCTTTGAAGTAGGGTATCTGATATTAGATAGGTGCCTACCTACGTAGGTATGGTTATGTACTTCGGAGAATTGCATCTATTTCCAGTCATTCCTTTTCTGGTTGTTGGTGTATGTAAGTATCTATGTTTGTAAACACTCGCACGATACAGAAACTCCTAGTGTGTGGGACATATATTTTTTTATCCGACATATATTTTTTTAGTCATGTATAGATGACAAATCAAAACGTGCCCAGCACTCCACGGTCACGATCCTATGACAGACTTTTATATGTAAATGAACGTTATAAAATAACATCGATATAATTCCGAACTTACTATTACTAGGTAGGTACAATTTCGCAAGTATTCAAAGAAAAATTAGTAGCGTGGCGCTAAAGGCGTTTTTGTTTTTTTATTAAGATAATAAAGAGACAATAAGAAAATACAAAAAAAAAGAGAGAAGAATCAATAATAGAATACTCCTTTCTAATTCAGACTTGGAAACTTATACCTAGCTTTCGATTTCTGGAAAAAACAAATGTTCTTACTTATTAGGAATCTGCGTTTATTCTACTCGCGAGGATTTTTTACCTACCCACGGGGGATCATAAACCCTTCCAATAACTTCACGAATAGAAATTAGGTAAACAGCTCACGTAACCTATCATCTACAGACTACAACATGATGTAAGTAGCTATAATGTAGAATGTAGTCTACATACATCCAACATTGTAGTAAAGTAGTTCTCGTTAACCAAATACTAGACTAAGATAGTTTCAACTCGGCATTAATTGGCCATTTTAGAATACCTTTGAGAAATATGTGCGAATGTAAAGGTAAATTTTACAACCTTAGTTGTTGTTTAACATAAAGGTACCTGAAAAGGGGTTATTGCACCCATCATCATGAACAATTGGGTAGTGTCCACAACCATCAATTGATATACTTTTTATGAACTGTCAAAACGCGATTCTACCATAGATTTTGAATGGCAGTAGCACGCTGTGACGTCACTACGTGGCCTACTCAATTGACTTACTATTTATTGATTTTAAAGTAAGTAAGTAAAATCAAATTTTACATTAAATTTAAAAATAATCGGTTTTCATGGGTGTGTTCAAAGTGTTGTTTTAGAGAAGTTGTGACTTGAAATTATTGGTTAGTGGTGTCAACTACCCATTGAAATCGCGAAAAATAAATTAATCAGCTGATCCACACATTTTCATGAGATATGCGTAACACAAGGAAATAATGGTAGTGAGTATAAAAAGTTGTTTATAATGATAAGTAGATACAATATAATGTTCTATTTTCAAGAAGGTACCTACATGGTAAACAAAAACTAAGATTGTACAAGTTGCCTTGCCCTAAATTCAACTAAAGTTAGTTCAACTAAAGTAATTACCTCGGCGGGGCATCTCGTAATCTCTCGTCGACATACAACTGCAGACTTCCGATAGACAGTCGCCCGTCACTGTTGGACCCTGCTCCGAAGGCTCTGAAAGTTAAAAATATCAAATTTATAAATACAGTAAAAATGAGATTCAAAATTTTATAGCCACCATTAGAAAAACCCATGTATGTGTTACCGGCCAAACCCGGTATCAGGCCAAACTATGTCAGGATATATTAGTTTAGCCCAGGACAATCGAGTTTTGGCGTAATCGAAGGAGGCTCATTTCCACGTGTTTAAAAAACATAACCCTCCTTCTGTCGCAGTCGGGTTAAAAATACCATGGATGGCGAAGTCTTTCAGACCGTTTCCGCAAATCTTTCTAATTTAGAGTTAATCTCATAAAAATATTAACAAATAAAATAAGTTTGGAGATGGCTAAACCATCCAGAGTATCTACAGTGCCCTACTACTTACGTACCTACTCATGTAAAATTATCAAGAAAATTTTTGAACAATTTACACCACGTAAGTATGAATGGTTTACGTTACCTTATATCTGTAGTAGCACATAGCTTGTAGAGTAGTATGAACGTGGCAATAATCCCCAGGATTAGCGCCGCGCCCATTATCACCTGGGTACTGGAAATCAGAAGAATTTGTTCTAGGGATTCCCTGGAACGTAACATCAAATGCAGTATTGATTAAAAAATACGTTTTACGCCTACGAATTGTTACTGGCTCAAGGCGGTTGTCTTTTTGTAAAAAAGTTTTTTATTTTTCGCTTTTTAGTATCAACCTCCTGTCATATAAATCCAAGAAGGAACGGTAATACTACGTAAATTAACAAGACACCGCTTAAAATTTACAAGAAAGCAGAATATGCAATTTCGTTTACGTGGATGACATATTTTTCAGTTTTTTTAATTTTGTCACCAAACTACTTAACCAATTTCGAATTAAATACTACTAGCACTATCTACCTCTGATGTATGACCTATCAAACAAAAAAGAATCATCAAAATCTTTTCATAATTGGCGGGATTACCGCGTAATAAACATACAAATAAAAACATACAGTCGATTTGAGAACCTCCTCCTTTATTGAAGTCGGTCAAAAATGTTATTCAGCTGTGTCGATACAAACGAACTAGGTAATGGTCTGAAATTGCTACGGTCCAGCTACGGCCTACGGCGTAGGCCAATCCTACAAACCTGTAGGCTGAATTTAGACTAATTTTGATTTGATAATAAAAAATACGGTCCCTTACTTGCGAGTACTTTTAGTAGACTTTATATGAATACATTTATATCGACAGCTTACCAAAATATATTCTTATAAAATCATCTACTAACCTATAACCTAATAGTCCTTTCCCAAATAGATTAGTATCGTGTTCAATTTCTAGACGCGGTTATATAATAATATTTTAAAAGGAACGTCTGTAATTTTTTCACAAAATATACAAGTTACTACTGACATCATAATTCGTTGGATTAGGTACTTAGAGCTACGACGCTATAATTGTGAATACTAATTCCGAATAAAGGTAGGTACGTATTTTTGATCATTCGGCAATGGCAGGCAATTCTCGTATTTTTAAGAATGTTATTTTTTAATTCTAATCTCGATCTGTTAAAAATACCTCCACTTTATCTACATTTTTGACAAGTTGTTAACATTCGATGTCGCCGAGATGAGATTCAAGTAGATTTTAATTGTTTTTAAACTGATATGAGAACCCAACATCAGTGCCTCAACATTGTGAACCGTGGCGACGGTAGACCGGGAAGGAGATGGGGGGGGGAAGATCTGGACGGCTTTGAGAATTGGCGAAACGTAGCACAATGTCGCGGCCTATAGAAGGACCGGAGGGAAGCCTTTGCCCAGTAATGACAGTAAAGGCTAATTATAACAACTAGGTTTTGCACTCGTCTCCGTCCGCGTTAATGTCGGTTATGTTTAAAATTCAATCTTGATTCGAAAGATACGTGGCGCTATTTATTATCATAAGAACGTCATTGTTGTTTTCCTCGGGAGTAGTACTTTTTTTCAGGATGAAAGGTACCTATCCTATGTCCTTTTCTGACCACCTGACCACGTATATGCAAAATTTCAGGATGATCGGTTCTGTGGTTCGGGCGTGAACGGTAACAACAAACTTACTTTCGCATTTAGAATATTAGTTAGGATAACCATGTCCGAGATTTTTACTTAGATTACATTAATGGCATTCCTTTACCTGAGTCACGTAGAATAGAATCATACGGTATAATTCTGTTTCACATTATTAACATTGAAATAAAGACGTGTTTTCAAAACATTGCTACCTATACCTAAAGAATGTTTCTAACCGAGACTAAAAAGATTTGCTCCGCGTTTACTATTGTTTGAAAACATTGTTCTTTTTTTATTCGCTACTTCGCCCACGTGGTTTCCGAATAGATGTACGTAATCTAATAATCATATAGAGTGGAAAGGAGATCAACATGCAACGGATAAAAAAATAAAAGTAAAATATCCTTCATCTGTTTCATATATTTCGATCTTGTGGGGTTGCACTTTTGTTTGGAACAGTTTTTGTTTTCTTTTTAGAAGTCTAGATAAAGGTCATATTGTAAAAGATTGCGTGTCAATAGATTTCACAGTATAATTGTTATACAAATGCAGTCTTCATGCAGTACCGCGAAACAGATTTTTTGTACTCTTGTGGGCTATCTACGCAGGCAACGCCAGTTTCTGTATCGTAACACCTATTATTTGTATAATGAGTATCTAGCTGTCTGTTCTTCAGGCAGAAACAAAGCACACTCACTGGGTATATTACCTACTATTTCCATGCTGAATTCAGACAATATAACGCTTCTCAGACAAACCAACAGACTGTCAATCAGCAGTGTAACTATGTGCCTAGGTAAATCACGAAACTGGTCCCTTTATTTTAAATTTCGAACAATTAAAAAAACAATGGGCTACCTACTTGTGAGTTGTACGTAGCTCGAACAACGTGTTCACTACTAATTACATTATTTATTTTAATCACTTTCTGTAGCCAGAAATATATGTAGGTACTTAAATGTATTGTGTTACACATATTTCCTAACAGTACGGTTGTTGCTATGTAGCATCGGCCTGTATTATTTACCGAATCTTGTTGCCATGTCATTCGTAGTTAAGATAAACGTATTGGCCTTGCATGACCTTCAAATGAGGTTAAAGATAGTTTGGGTAAACGGACCAAGAAGCACATGCTTATCTTTCTAAAAACTTCTTCCTTCCAAATGCTAAAGTCTTCCTACATTTGGCGTAAAGTCGTTCCCACCCATTATCCTTACCGTCGTGATGGATCAGTGGTTAGCGCGCCCGCTTCTCATGTGTAAAGTAGCGGCTTCGATACCAGGCAAGCACCAACGTGACTTTTTCAATTCATAAGTACTTTTTATGTTTATCTTATATCACTGACATCGGTGACGAAAAACATCATGAGCAAACCTGGACTTAAATAAGTCTGAAATCCAATCCGCCTTGATCAATCGTGGTCAATGCTCGTGCCTCTGTATGAGAAGAGGCCTTTGTCCTGCAGTGGGACAATAATAGGCTAGTATTATTATTATTATTTTCCTGCTTATAAACGTTTATGCGAACCTGCAAGTCCATTTACCGAAGTTATCGTAACAGGGCTGGCATGTTCCCTGCCAACACTGGAGGCTCCCATTCCCGTATACGTTGCAGCACGGCCCCAAGCATTTCTCCCCTAAGCCTGAAATATGGGCAGAGTTTTAATTATTATTGTTAGTTGCGCTTTCGTGTTGGTTTTAACTTTCGAGCTCAGTTTTTCGGGTAGTTTCGGTCGTATTTGGGACATCGAGAAACGTATTTGTTTAATTGGGTTATCTGGATGCTGGTTGCGACATGATTCTAGATATTTGGACTATTTAAAACAAGTCAGATTCCTCACATAGCAACAAATATTATAATATAATAAAACCAAAGAGTGTTATTTGTTTGTGTTTGGACTGGAGAGACACCGCAATTTTTTTTTGTGTATGTCGTGCAGATACGTGTCCTAGTATAGGCTATAATTATAACATCACGCTACGCCCTATGGTAGCAGAGTAGTAACCAGAGAAGTAACATAAAACGAGAGACAAAAATGTCACACGAAATCGCTTGCAGAAGCTAGTTTTTATTTTTTAATACATTTGCCTTGGTCATTATACTTAGTTTATACTATGGTCTAACTCCAATAGACGCAGTGATAATAAACACCGATACAAGTCAGATCTTGGCAGATTTGGCAGCCACGCCAACCGACGCCGCTGTTCCGTTTCCGTTTATGCCTAGGGCACGTCCCCTTTATACGGGAAGTGTCAACGTATTTGACCATCGCGTCCCGTATTGCCACAGGGTGTCGTAATAGTCCCGTATTTAAATAATTATTATTTTAAAATTAAAGTTAATTTAAATTCTCTGCATGTATAATAATTAAGTACTTTCCATTTTATTTTATTTGATTTATTTAGTGTTATTTCATATGAGTGTCATAAACAGAAGAAGACGCTGACTCAGGTTTTTACCTACCTCAGCAGTCAGGGATACAATATCATAGTATCTTATTTTTATAACAATTAAAAAAATGCTTAAAAATTGCTTAGGTACTATATCCAAATAAAAACTTCGATTCCGACTTTTTCATTTGATTTCTTTGAAACGTCTAGCTTTGGTCCTTGAAAGTTGCGGCAAGACTATTTTTCCAAAACTTTAGGTAGGTATAGAAGAGAAGTACCAGTAACCTTTTGTGCGCAATATTACTTATTATCAGAAACTACGCCTCTTTCAGAAATTCTTGAAAGGCGAAATCATTATCTGATTCTTGACTTGTCACGGTTGTTAGTAGATACGAGTTACGAGAGATTTTGCCAAAATGCCAACACACATGTGTGTCATGGTTAAATAAACATTTGAATGTAAACATTTGATAGACAGGACATTATTTACCAACAAATATATAGGAACATGTGGTTTTGGGATTGATTTGGATCTACAGGGTCTCAGTTCTGATTTTAGTTATAACGTGGTAGGGTAACTTCACATGGAGATAAATCAGTACCATTTTAAAATAACTTTGTACTTACAATTGTTGGATTTTCAACTCTTGGCCCTGAGCTGAGCTTTTAAAATTCGATAAGGCTTGGGCAAAGTAATATTAAAATAATAATGTTTCAAGAGATTGTGGTAGGCCCCGTGATTACTTATAAAGTAATCCTTCATATTATGCCTAAAACCTTGCTGAGTTTTTTAATATTAGTATAGCAGTTCTATCAAAAATCTATCGTTTGTGTAAGCTTTTATAGATAATGGTCAAGTACTGATACCGCAGCTTTACGTAGGTATGTACTAGTTATCAGTACAATAACCCAGAGAGGTTCATTTTGTCGTGGCTCTAAACCTGAGTTATTTATTTATGTCTGCTATGGAATATTAATTCACACAATTTTATATTAAGACTCCCGGGAGTCTCGCAACAGTAGATGGAATTTCATTAGTCAATGCTTGATATGTTATACGCAACTTAACTACACACATGTAGGTGTCACTTTTCTTCTACAAAGAGTGTAAGTAAAAAAAGTTATTTTATTGTGAACTAGCTTCAGTCCGCGTCTTCGTCCGTCGTTTGTTTTTTTTACCCGCATTAAGTCACATCTTTGGTTATTGCACCGCCCTCGTAGGTCGGAGCAAGATGCAGCCTATATTATTCCTCATGAGTCTAGGTATTATATACAAAATCAATGTTTCCAATCCAGTAACAAAAAAATCTCTTCAGTTTTATTATACCCGTAATATTAGTATGACAGAAGGAATTTATTCTACAATATTCTATCGCAATACCTTATTCGCCTTAACTCACAAGGAAAAAAGGGTTTGGAATATTCCTACACAGTATTGGCACATATTATTAAATGTAAGGAACATTGATTTAGTGTGGTTTCAAGGACCTAAACTAAGGATCTAAATTGAATTTCAGCGTTCGACATTCGACAATGTGTAATTAGGTTTGTTTTCGTAACACTGCCCTGAATTGGTTGGCAAATAACGATTGGTAAAAGGCTCAATTATTATTATTGACATACTTTAACCTTATCAATGGCGATATCAACAGTCGGTGTGTACCAGGCCAGAAAAACTTTTATTTTTAAATATTTTTAGTAATCACACTGATATTGTAAATGAAAAAGTGGGTTTAGGTAAAACCAAACGAACGATATTTTATGACTTGAGAATCGCGTAATTTACGCTGCATTCCTTTTCAGGCAAAATATGTAAGTATACTGAATTGTGTCATACTGCGACGCAAAATAACAGATGAATTTGCGTTCGTTTGGCCTTCCACTAACGGTTCATCTTTCTGTATGTTTGTTACCTCATTACGGCAAAACCGCTGAACCGATCGTAATGAAATTTTTAGAAGAGGTAGCTTGGTATTTGAATAAGGACATAGGCTACTTTCTCATGCGCGATTTCGTCTGTGCCCACAATGGTCGAAAGGTCGTGGGCAAAAGCAAAGGATGATCCCACTCACTGGAAAGGTATAGGTCCAACAGTCCACTGACAGCATTCCAATACTATATTTGGTATTATAAAGTGAGTTAATGGCAGCTTACCCGGACATCTCATACATCTATTCTGGAAGTGGTTTGGTACGTATCCCTTCGCGCAGTAACAGATGCCGTCAATGCATTCGTATTCTTCTCCATAGCAGTTAGCCTCCAAACATTTGTCTGAAACTGTAGAAGATCATTTAAAGAAGCGGTTCGATGTATTTTTTTTTATCATTTCCAATTAAGAATACGTAGGCAGATTCGGTACAATTTGTTTATGTTACTTGTGCTCCTTCAATTTTAGGACCACATTATTATGCATCTTTAATTTGATTTATCTGCCTTGATGGCCTAGTGGTCCTAAGTGTGACTGCAACGCTAGAGGTTTTGGGTTCAATTTCCAAGTCGAGCAAAAAGTGGTATTTGGATTTTCTATGAAATTCTCAGTAGCAGTTCGGAGTATGGATTTGTGCCCGGTTAATGGCAATAGGTTCGCCCCCTATTACATGGGACTTAAAAATATACCGGCGAACTGTGGGTGTACATTGGCACACCTCTGCTTACCCTTACAAGGAAATACAGGCGTGATGGTGATGGTATGTAACTAGATTTATATAAACTCGTACATGTTCAGACAATGTTACAAGTAATGCATGTCGAGTTTTCGACAGTGAGAATTATAATGAATGGACAAAGAAAAGAAAAATACTACTTTTATCACGTTTCTGTCAATATTCACACATATATAGCCACAGACATCTGTTTTTTATATGTCTGTGCATATAGCGAACCTCAAGTGTGGAGAAAGCCAAGCCCTTGTTTGACGTAGCTTAGTTGCACAGGCAAACGGACAGACCTATACAATACAGCTATTGGTCCATACAGATATAATATTGACCCGCGAGATAATTTGACCAATGATCGGAATCGTGGAATTTAATTATTCATCAACTGTGACAGGTCATAAATTTAAGAACATTTTATAAAATTGACAACTATTTTTTTAAGACTGGTTGTAAATATAGGTAGTTTTTTGGATGGGCTATCGTAGAATTACTTCTGCCTCTCTGGACGGAGTGGAAGGGAGTGTCAGTCTCTTACTGACTAAAACCCATCCGTGTTCCTACTAATGCCTTTTGCGCTCCAGGGTCGCGGTAACTCTTTCAAATAAACTTTCTGATGACTAGATTTTACGAAGCATAGTAAGTATAGCAAAGGAATTATATGTAAGCCGATCAATAAATATTTCTTTGGAACGAGGAAAAGGAAATTGATATCTAAGTGCACTAGACACAAGTGCCCTTTTCTGTAAAGTGATGATTTATAATCATTTTAGACATCATAATTAATTGCAATTTCAAGTGCTTTCGTCCTGAATATTTACCTATCTCGCGGTATATTGTTTTTCACTCTGTCTAATGATAAGAAATAAAACTCAAAATAATGAGTATGTTTGTGTTTGTTTACTAAGATAATGGTATCTAAGAATTAGGTAATAAGGTTTACCTAGCATTGTTCTAGGACGGCTAGTTTCTTTTGTTTTAGTTCGTGTCTAAATTTTTTTTATTTGGAGGTAGGTCTGGGGCCGGTTTTATACGTCTGTTTTTTCACGATTATAATGAACAGCTTTATAATATTAGTATAGATGTGTGTACATGCACTGGTCACCGGTCCGGTGACAAATTTACACCGGATTCTTTATAAACCATACACCACTGCGAATCTGGCGAAAAACACGGCCCGTTGTCCGGTGCAAAAAATGGACTTATACAAGCGGCCAAAAATTGGGTAGGTCTGCTAGTGAAATATTACTTTATTCTATTTAGCGATTCGTTTGTTTTTAAACAGCGTATGTTTATAGATATAGAAATAAAAAGGTTACCTTCATCATCAACGATCTCAGCACACACTAACACAAAAAGTAAACAACAAAAAACGATCCGGTACCACATTTTTATAACCTTACAATCATTTTTACAATATTATAGGAGCAGTTATAAAAAAACAATTCCGATACCGATTTGAACGCACTCAACACCACCTACCAACCAACTAGTTGAATATTGTGAACATTTTTGATACATTAAAATAAGATACGGTGATATGTTATCAGAGATCTGCACTTGGACGATATTATGCTTATCGCGCAGCGCGTCACTCATTACATCGAGTAGTGGTACGATTCACATCATCATCGGTGATTTACATTTAACCTTGTTGGTGGAGAAGACAATACAGATCAGCGCTGCTGTCTCACTACGTAATGACGACTTTATAGACATTTGATTGACAAAGACTTCAAGCATAGATACTTATTACATTTATACTAATATTACTTTAAAAGATTTTTTGTTTGTTTGTTTATTTGTATCGAATAGGCTCTGAAACTACTGGACCAATTTCAACCGTTTTTTTCACCATTAGATAGCTACATTATTCCTGAGTAACATAAAATAGATATAAAATAAATAAATTAAAAAGGGAGGCTTGGGTTTGGCTTTTTTTTTTCTCGTAAGGATGGGAAATCATCAAATGACTAGGTAATTCTTTCGCTCTGTGTTAAGCGGAATGAAGTGCCAGATTCTTACTGTGTTCCTCCTAATACCCTTTGCGTTCCAGAGCCGCGGTATCTCTTTCGAACAAACTTCACTACATGTAGGCACCCACTTAAAACTGATATTTCATTATGTGACATTAATTTTTCTTATTACTGAGGTGATTTCCCGATTTTTACTAGCACCTAAAATTGTATATTTTCTTGAATTTACGAGTTTTTGTTCTGACTTCAAGATCAATAAAATTGTAGAAAATGAATTGCTGTCCATTAATCACTTGTGCTTATTGTCTTTCAGTGTTTTGGGACTATAAATCATTTTGTGAAAAATCTGTAGAAGGCACTGTTTCGTTCTTTTCTTTAGGTACCTATCTTATTTTAGGCTAAATACCTTCCTTCATTTTTAATTCATACTTTGTTTTCCAGAATTTTAAACGATGGATTTTACGTACCAACGCGGATTTTTGTTACTTCTAAAATCCGGTAATTTGGTACGGCATTTTTATCAATATAAGAATGTACTATTTACATTATGTGCCCGCCTATAGTTAATAGAAAACGTTTACCTATCTTATAATTAATAAAATCCCGATTGAAAATCAATACATAATAAGCGGTACTGATATTTCTTCTCGTCGACTTGGAAATCTGTAAATAATCGATGATCGGTTGAAAAATCGGTCGTGTGCGGAGACGCTAATGCATAGATTATGTGCCTACACTCATAATATACCTATGTATGATCATTACAACAATTATTATGATCGTAAGTAACACGACATCGTGACGATGTGTCCTTTTTGGTAAACAATAAAATGACGCAGGAATTTACTATTTTGAAAAATTTGGTCCGTTTATATTAAAATTTAGATAGTAATTTAATGCATTATTTTTCATTAAACCATTTTGCCCAATAGATAGCCACATAATTCCTGAGCAACATAGGTTATATACCATCACGCTACGACCCAAAGGAGCGGAGCATTAACCATAGACGTCGCGGGCGGAAGCTAATCTTTAATACAATTAAAATTTGTGATTTTTCTTAACTATGTTTTTGTTTACCAAATTGGACACGTAATAAAAAACACTCTGTAGGTAGGTATAAACATTGTAATTAGTATCTTTATCTCTATTAATGAATAATTGCTTCATAGATTTATCATTAACGGGATGCCTATGAGATAATGACAGGTAGTAACTTGTTATTATGTCTTGTGTTGTTGGGTGGATGAAATGGCGACAGGTCACTTGCGACACACGGATGCCTCTCAAGTTAAAGGGGAAAATCTACAAGTCCGTGATAAGACCTGTCGTTATGTATGGATCGGAATGTTGGGCCATGAAGAAGACGGATGAAAAAAGATTACATGTTGCGGAGATGAGAATGTTGAGGTGGATGTGTGGTGTGACCAGAATGGATAGGGTAAGGAATGAGTATATTAGAGGAAGTTTGAAAGTAGCGCTAGTGACAGAAAAGTTGAAAGGGAACAGTTTGTCTTGGTATGGGTATGTGAAGAGGAGGGATGACACACATGTGACTAAAAGAGTAATGAATATAAATGTGGATGAATGGAGAGGAAGAGGGAGGCCAAAGAAAAGATGGATGGACTGTGTGAAGAATCGTATGAAAGAGAAAGGAGTGAGTGATAGCATGACGGCTGACAGGATGGTATGGAAGAAGAAAACGTGTTGCGCCGACCCCAAGTAACATGGGATAAGGGCAGGAAGATGATGATGTCTTGTGTTATTAATATTTTGATTTAATAAATTTACGATACAGGGTGACTTTTCATTTATCTGCAATCTTTTAGGGGGCGAAAGTACTCAAGAATATAAACGTCTTAATAATTTATTAATGATGTAATTTATTAATTGTTGCTTATTTAATGTACGTGTTTTATAATATGATTTTAATTTGTTATATAATGTATAACGTGGTCTGTATCTGGAAAGAATGAATGAGTTAATTAATTAGTCCTTTAATCACGATCGCAAAAAGCACTAATTGACCCTCCTTAGGGCCAAACAGTCCACTAACAAAATAATATTATTGAATCTATATTTGCCGATTCGCTAAGACAAAGAAGAATAAAACAGTTTTAATAATAAAAGTTAATTTTGGAACAATAACATATTACTCCTACAGCAAGTAAAACTATGATAGCTGCAAAATTATAAACTGTAGCGCAAAGAAGAAGAAGAACATCTTATTTCCACTTTTGTATTGATTATAAACTGATCAATAGGTATACAAGTAGTAGGTACCTATTATAAAAATCATTCGAGTGTTACCTTTTACCATATCGCACATCTATTTTAAGGTACACGTCAATTACATAGATACGAATCTGTTGAAGTTTGTTTTATCTATACTTTACGTATTTTATTTTATCTATACGTGCTGTCTACCCACTTATCTTGTTCAGCCACGGAAGTAGAATCTCTGCTCACTTTGGTGGGGAAAACTCATATTGCACCATAGTCATGCTATACTAAGTGAAATGGGAGAGCCATGTCTATAATAAATATGTAAAGGCAAACATTCCCTTT
The DNA here is from genome assembly GCA_932526535.1 of Caradrina clavipalpis. Classification (NCBI taxonomy): domain Eukaryota; kingdom Metazoa; phylum Arthropoda; class Insecta; order Lepidoptera; family Noctuidae; genus Caradrina; species Caradrina clavipalpis. Next base: position 5,356,482 of record OW052096.1, read on the forward strand.
ATTTATTTCATTTTTAATTTTGAATTCATATTTATATGTCCAATATATGCAGCCTTAAAATAAGATAACATAAAAACAGTAGGTACCTAATGTTAAAAAAAAAGAAACTTAAACTATATGTAATCAAAATATTCCTGGTCCCAAAAGTCAAGTGGGAGTGTGCCCAAAAGACTGGCAGCATTGCCAAGTTGGATGGCAATGCTAAGCCTTTGGCGAAGGTAAAAGCCAGTTCTTGGGTCACACTATAAAGTGTAATGATCGTAAATAAATATAAAACAATCATCTTGTAAGACGTAATGACCTTGTGGTTAAGGCAACCCTTATGCATGACGTGTCATGCATGAGGTTGCAGGTTCAAAGCCGAGCAACTACCGATGTAACTTTTGAAATTCATAATTATGCGCTTTCTAAGTTTATCTTAGACATCATTGTCGTCGGTGAAGGAAAGTATCGTGAGGAAACCTAGGATTGTAATTAATATAAGTCTGAAATGCCAATCCGCCTAGAGCAAGCGTGGTGATCAATGCTCGAGCCTTCTCTGTATGAGAGGAGACCTTTGCCCTGCAGTGGGACCGTAATAGGCTGGTATTATTTTATAAACATCTTGAACAAGAATGACAATGACAGAGCAGGCATCTCCCTCTGACTTGCATATTAGTCATGCTTATCTCCCGTATCGTATCGTGGTCGTTCACTCATTTTACGTTTTTATCTTTTTTTTTTCTTAAAGATAAATGTCTATTAGTTCCTACCTATCTACACAGGTATGTACTAGACTTTATAATATACATACATAAACTCACGCCGTTTTGCCATGGGAGGCAGAAACCACAGAACGCCACCTACCACGATCCTTACGTACTCCTTTCGCCTCGTTCACGTTCTTACATCTGGTCATACAAGCAAGCCGGTTAGGAGTACTGCGCACCCGACCTTTCTGAAAAGAACCTCACCAATAAGGTTTACAGTATAACATTTCATGGTCAGATTTTTTCCTTGATCACGTTATTAAAAGTTGTAAAAAGCTAGCAAGGTCGATATAGGTAATTAGTTTATTTAAACTATTTTGTCAGACACAGGTAAACAAAAACTAGCCTTTATGAAGTCACCTCATTGTGTTTTAGTTTATAACTACCGGTGTTAAAGGCAGTTTTATTAGGCTGTAGATACGGTATGTGCGTTCGTCCTCTGAAAGATGTATACGTGACCAAGTTTCATAAAAACGTCTATATTCATTGCACCAGAATATTGTCTTCATCTTCTAGATGCAGTTTTGCAACCCCGCCAAATTTCAAGAGGTTGTCATAAACATGACATTGTAGTGAAAATGTATTGGCATCCCAAAAGCAAAGTTGAAATACCTCATGCGCCTCTAATTTCACTGGCATCCATACCTTTCAAACCGGAACACAGCAACGCTGCTGTACGGCAAAAATAAGTATGGTGGTAATACTTCTCCAGACGCGCTCCTTCACAGAGAGCTTTACTACTTCAAACAAACTGTTATCGTTTACCATGGTCATAAGTAAGTACCACGCTTTATTACTCCTTCCAAAAGTTCCGGTAAAACTAGGGCTGCCATTACCTAAATTGCCGAGGCCGGGCAAAAACTTCAAAACCCCGGACGTTTGGGTGAAATTTAGTTTTTTTCCCGGACATCCTAGGATTTTTATTATTATTATTTTATTTATCGATTATCTTTCTATTAATTGGGATTCCTCTGACACTAAAAGTGTCCGGGTTTCACCCGGACATTTTTGACAACCCTCCCCGGACGTCCCCCGGACGCCCTCTAAACTAGGACAAATCCGGGGAAACCCGGACGGATGGCAGCCCTAGGTAAAACGCACCTCAAATAGATGTTCCATAGCCCGCTCGTTTGTACGAATTAAGTTGACAGTTCCTGTTTTCTAAAACACCGCAGTTTAGTCTTGTTATGATTGTTTGGAGAATAATGGCTAAAAGGGGAACAAGTCTCGAACAACGGAGATAAAACGAAACAACTCTGGTAGTGATGGATGGTGCACACAATTTGTATGTTAGGTACACGTGTAGCTTTTTAGTGTCGTTTTTCTTGAGCTCTATGATTTAGTGGGGCCACTAACTCCACTACACTAGCTTCACAACTGAATTAACTGCAAATAGTAACTGCAACTTTAATAAATATTCATACATATTTATTTTATAATTATATTTCTCCGACGCGCGACTGCCACGCTAGAGGTCTTCAAATGTTATTGGGGTTTTCTATGAAACTCTCAGTGGCAGCCCGGATTTTGGGAATTGGTGGTGTGAGACCCCCGTGTCTCGATAGGGTCCTACAGCTGTTGGTCCCAGCTGTCATTCGTAGATCTTTTTCGTAGCTCGTTACGTATAGTCAGAAGCCAGGAAGTATGACAACCAGTCTTACCAAAGAGGTATCGTGTCGCTCAGTAACCGAGTTGTGGAGCTCAGACAGGCAGTCACTCCATATAAAATACTGGTATTCAGCTGCATCCGGTTATACTGGAAGCCGACCCCAACATAGTTGGGAAAAGGCTTCCTGGCTTACTGGATGGCTTCTTGCTGCAAAAAAACGGTATTAAATATTATTTGTTGATCAACCTTCCAAATGAATCTATTAAAAGAAAAAACAGAAGCCTTCTGTTTTCTATTTGTTTCTGAAATTTCCCATTATTACCATATTACCGCTGGCCTCGTTAACAACTAACTTTTTCATCATATAATATGGCCAACTTGGCACTTTTTTGTTTAAAAGAAAGTTTTACCAAATTCTATTACAGAACTCATTTACATTCAGAGTACGCATTCAGTGAGAAGAGAGTGAAGGGATCTGTGAAAAAAAAATACAACAAAATATTTGAATATGGTTTGACAAACCAAGAGGTCGTGTTCCGCAGTAACTGGGTTGTGGAGCTGCATTCGGTTAGGCTGGAAATCGACCCCAACATAGGTAGTTGGGAGAAGATTAATTAGATGATGATTTGAATATGGTTGTAATCTGTGTTTGGTTCGAAAACAAAAGTGGGTAAGCTCACTTTATCGTCGACTTTGTCTTTGTCACCTCTTACCTAGACTAGAGTCAAGATCAAACCCACCTAAAAAGAAAAAAAAAATCAACACTTTTATAATTTTTATGTAAAAACATATTTTAGCTGTAGCTAGCAGGTAAGTCCTTGGACCCTAAAAAATATTTAAAGTAATACCTACAGTAAAAGTAAAGAGTCGAAAGGCGAAATTACCATACCTGAGAACTTGAAGGCCGGATTTATGAACGCAGCTATTTTTTGAAAATTGAAGATTACAGCTCATTGCTGGCAGGCTAACATCGCATCGTGAACTTATCAAAATCAATTGAGTATTTTGAAAAAAGAATAACTACAAATAGCATACAGATAAGATAGGTACAGACCGTGCCACGAAAGATGAGACTTGGCGAGTGTCAGTATGGGGAGCTTGCGATGGTACTAAGTGTACGAAATAGTTATCCATAATTTGTATATATATTCAGGAATTTTTCGATGACATTGGAATTAAAACAACATACAAAAATTCTTAACAAAATTTATTACAAAATAATAAAGTTGGTGGTCCAGTCTCATCTTTCGTGGCACGGTTTGTACTGTGGGTGTCTGTAACACACAGACAGGCATCCACTGCATTTATCTACTTGTTATTTTATAAAGAAGTACTTTCTACAAGAAAAATGTTCTAGCGATTACCCTAGTAGTCGCTATTTATTTACACATACATACCATCACGTTTGTATTCCCCGAAGGATTAGGCAGAGGAGTACACTCATAGTTCGCCAGCATGTTAAGGTCCCATGGGGGCAAGCCTATTGCCATTAACTGAGAATTTTATAGAAAAACCAAATAACACTTTTTGCTCGACCTGAGAATCGAACCCAAGACTTCTACCGTAGCAGTTGTGCTAAGGGCCACTAGACTAACGAGGCAGTTGGGCTATTTAATTAATTTTACTTATAACTGTGTTATTTGTAGTTATCATTCCCAACGTTAACTATTTGTTCCATAGAACTCAATTAAAACTTGATAATTTTATTACAAGCACCAATTACCTTTCGAAAATATAAAAGCTGTATAGACAGTGTTTCGTAAAAGGTACCTAACTATTACATAGTTTACTTTATTTTTGTAGTAACTTAACGTTTTATACTGTACGTTGTTAAAAAGATATATAAATTATTATTCGTTTTCTTCAAGCTTTGTTATTCTTACAATGTAAGTTGCAATATGTTTTTCTTAATACAAGCAAGAATATTTTTAACTTTTCATTTCAGCGGCCTTGTAAAGTTTGTACCTAAATCCCCTAAAAAAACTAAATAATTGTATGAGCAGATGCTATTATCCTAACTAATATTATAAATGCGAAAGTAAGTTTGTTTGTTTGTTACCTTTTCGCGGCTAACCCACTGAACTGGCCACCCTGAAATTTTGCATATACGTTATCAGATGTATAGACTCAGACATAGGGTACCTTTCATCCCGAAAAAAAGCACTGTTCCCGAGGAAAACAACAACAACAATAACGTTCTTTTGATAATAGATGGCGCCACGTGTCTCTACAATCATGATTTAATTTTAAATATAACCGACATTTAGGTACGTGGCCGAATTCGTGGGTAAACGCTAGTTTGTTATAAATACAAACACGATAGTAGAGAGACAGAGAAAAGATAATTAATAATATTTCCGTGTCGTTCTAATAAAGTAAAGTGTTCAAAGAAGCTTCCATAATTAATTCTGTGAAGCAAGTTTCAATTTCAGAGTAAATTAACTTACACTGCAACGAGTAAAATTAGTATCGTTCGCAATGAAAATATAAATGATTTTTCTTAATTGTGAACCTTTTAAAAATCTATACTATAAAGAGGTAAGATTTATTTGTTTGTTTGTAACAAATAGGCTCCGAAACTTCTGGATCGATTTTAACCATTTTTCACCAATAGATAGCTACATTATCCCCGAGTAACATAGGCTATCATCACGCTACGACCGACTAAGAAAACACAAACATCTTTTATTGATAAAAATCTACACTATTGACAAGTGCCATAAGGTATGTTTTATGTTATTACCTACAGACTTCCACGTGGACAGCTAAAGAGGAACAACGATTTTCGCAAATATTTCCAGTAAATCTGTGAATAAAAGGTACCTACATGTTTTTACCGAGAAATCATTTAGTTGTTAGTTGATACATGAAAAGAACGACCCATTTTCTACAATTTCTCTTTATTGTGATAATTATTGTCTGTAATTAATACTTCATAGAGGATAACACAACCAATAAATGGATTACACCTAGATTACGGAAAAGTAAGTTATAAACAAGGGACTTGGATTTCATCAAAACACCTAATTAGTTGGTAGGGCCGTGGATAGGTTACCTCGATATAATGATATCATTGTTTATTTATTAATTAGAGTATTGTCTAAGACTGCCCCGTTTGCCTCGTGGTGGTAAATGTGACTGCCCTAGGTTCGATTCCGAGGTCAAGTAAAAATTGTTGTTGGGTTTTTGGATTTCTTAGCAGCAGCCCGGAGTTCACTTGGTGGTGTAATACCCCGTGCCTCAGTAAGAACGTCAAGCAATTGGTTTTGCATTGGACTGGGAGAGTGACTAGAGTGGGGGAGTGCACTGTGCATTTTCCAGACTTCTGTAAGGTGTATCCAGAAATTCCTTAAAACAAACAACGCACACACACCTTTGCCTGCACCTGCTCTCAATAGTCTTGCAACCGCTACACCAACAAGGCAATCTTTCTGATATTTTTTTATACACATGCTTTAACTAGTATGCTAAAGCACGAGAGCATGCTACGTGATGCTACTTTTAAGCAAATGCTACTTAGTAGCATGTGTATCGAAGCCATTTGCTAATAATGAGCATGCTAATTTTGAGCATGCTTTTGGCTGATCCAGTCAATAAGCAAAACGCTAGCAAATGTAAACTATTCATAAGCATGCTCAAATGAAGCATGCTCTTAAGCATGCTCATAAGTATGCTTTTTTAGCATGCTACTTTAAAGCATGTGTGTCAGTACCTTAACATAAGGTTTTGACATAAATATGAAATTAGCCATCGAAGCTATCTCTGCACGTGTACATTTTAGATTCAGCAGAATGTCATCCTTCGGTAGGGAAGTCTCTCCCTCTAATCGCGTAGGGTTGTCACGTTTGGGATGAGATAATTTAAGATTAGGGTTCGCAAATACAAAATACGTAAAACAAAAACTGTGCAACGGAGAACAGAGAAGGGGCTGAAAGTTTCCTGAAAACTCGAAGGTATCCTTATTTGACTTAGCTTCGTAATCCTTTTAAGTCGAAAGAGATATATGAAAGTAACACATACCATCTCGCTTGTATTCCCCGAAAGGTAAGCAGAGGTGTAACCAATGTACACTCACAGTTCGCCGGTATGTTTAGGTCCCATGAAATAGGGGGCGAGCCTATTGCCATTAGCCGGGCACAAATTCTAACTCTGAGCTGGTACTGAGAATTTTAAAGAAAAAATCAAACCCAAGACCTGTAGCCTAGCAGTCCCGCTTTCTTAAGCGGGGCAGAGAAGGGGCTGAAAGTTTCCTGAGGACTCGCATATCCTTATTTGACTTAGCTTCGTAATACTTTTAAGTCGAAAGATAAATATGAAGGTAAGTTGTTGTAAATGTGTGTCTTTCTCAGCCTTGCGTACTGTGTAAGTGAAGTAAGTTCGAAAGTTCTCACGAACTTCGGGAATAAGTTCGTTGCCGTTTTTAGTTCAAAACTTTCTGTAATATATGCTTGATTTAGTCCGGTGCTAATTTTAATGAATTTATTAATAGCGAACTGTTAAGTTACGTTTTTGGATAATACTTCGCTCTCGTTGGTCGTAGCGTGATGTTATATAGCCTATGTTACTCAGGAATAATGTAGCTATCTATTGGTGAAAAAATGGTTACAATCGGTCCAATTGTTTCCGAGCCTATTCGTTACAAACAAACAAACAAATGTTACCTCTTTCTAATATAAGTACAGAAAATCTGCAAGTAGACTTAGTACTGTAGATTACAGAAATCGAATTGGTTTAATTAAGAATATCGAGTATTAGAAAGAGACTAAATCATTCACTTATTCACTCACTCTAAAAATATCTAACTTTTTCTAAGGATGTACCATTTTTATAAACAGCCAAGAATTTCACACACAATAAAGCAAAAGTTATAAAGACAAACTTCAATACGTACAGTCAGCAATAAAATTCGATTAACATTTACTTTACCATACCATATTAAAAGACAGGAAATAACGCATAACACTGCTTTTCTTAATTTTCAGTAGCAGAAGAAGCTACTCTCTTTATTGTGTGGGCAGTAAGGTCTAACGACCCCACACACCCTAGTGTCGGGGTTTCTAAACCACCTGCAGGGCCTCCGACATGGTTTTAAGTAGCTAAGACTTTATTTTATATCCATTACCATTAATTATCACATAATCATTTCTTACATTATTGTGCTCAAGTGTTAAACGAACTTTCCTTGCTGATCGTACACATAAAAATATAAAGAAAAAGTTTATATATTGCAGAACCAATCAGTAAGATGAGATTGTCGGATGAGGTATTGGGATTCCGTCAGGAGATCCTTGGAGAGGCGAAGGATACATGAAATCCCTTGGCAACGTTTTATTGCGGTTGCTATTACATAATATGTATGACATGAGGTAGTGTGTCAAGCGTCACATGTTGAAAAGGGTAGGTAGGTACAGAGGTTTAGCACCCGTGTCTACGCCATCACGTGACAAGATGTGAATTTACTCGTATTTTTATCTACTGCCTGTCTAAGTGAGCTTAAGGTGAGCAGTCGTTTCGTCTAGTAGATTCTGTAACAATCTTCCTAGATAATTCAAAATGATGAGAGTTTTTATCCCATGCAACTACCTATGTAAATTCACTAGAAAAGAATTTTACTGAATAGCACTGCATATTTGAATCACAGGAAAAGTCATCGTCATTATTCCAGTCGAAATACTGGTTTTGTGTTGCCTTAAACCTGCTGACTCTTGTTTCAGGTTTTTCCACGTTGTCTTGATTTAGCGATGTCAGCGGAGTACAAGACTTATATTATTTTAGATTAAAAACGTCACTTTGGTACTTGCCCGGTATCGAACACGCAACCTCACATGAGAATAAGTGGGCAACTTAAACACTGGGCCATCACAACATTACACATAGTTAAAAATATTTACCTTCAGGTAAGTAATACTCGATACTCGGTTTATGAAAATAATTTTGGCCCCAGGTAGTCTGAAGGCGGCATTTGTAATTAGCAGGAGGCCGGCAGCCTACAATAAGTGAGAGATTAGCTCAGTGTACACAGGTGTGGCCCAACTTGCGCCTAAAGCTTAATTTAATGCTCGCCCAGCAGGATTACCCTTACTCCTACTGAGAATCAGATTATGCCCAGCATTACGCAGGAACCTACCATGAATAGTGTAGAATGGGAAACTTTACGAATTTCACTTTTAAAACTACACTATTAATTCAGTACTATTTTACATGCAAAAATGTGAAATACTGAATTCTTATGATATCATTCTGTGTGTCTCACGACATATTCTTTTAAACTAGTTTGCTTAGCATTGAGACAGAGTGAGAGGATTAGGATTTTTTGGATGGGAAATCATCAAATAACTTCTCCCGTCCTGGGCGAGGCGGGAGGGAGTGTCAGACTTTAACTGACTAAAACCCATCCATGTTCCTTCTTGTGCGCTTTGCGTTCCGGGGGCGCGGTATCTCTTTCGAATAACCTGCAGCCCCGGCAAGAGAGTTAAAGACGTTAAGAGAGGTTAAGACGAGAGCTTCACAGTTGGTTTTGTGGTCGGTACCTGAGTATCATTATTTAATACAGTACGGAACGCTCATTGATCGGCCCAGCCACTTGCACTTTACCGGTTTTAAATTTAATAATACTTTAATGGCTTCAGCTTTCAGTATTCTAAGATGAAAGTTATCTTATCAAAAGTCAGGTAGGTAGAGACCCCGTACTTATTAAAATTCTGTATTGGAAGACTTTTTTCATAAGGTCGATGGTAAATTTGTTTTTATTTATATAGTGTTGCTGTCTAGACTCCTCCTCCTCCTCCTATTTGGACATCTTCGGATAAGGGTAATGGACTTGGCTACTTGCCAAGCTTTGCATACTATTTAATTTAGTTATCACCTATGTCATCATAACTTTCTATATAAAATGATTTTACTAATAAAATGTTTATCATAAAAACATACTCCGTGGTATTTGAAAAGTATGAAAGACAGTAAATTATACATAACAAGAAAACTTATTATGTACATACCATCACGCCTGTATTCCCCGAAGGGTTAGGCAGAGGTGTACCAATGCACACCCACAGTTCGCCGGTATGTTTTAGGTCCCATGTAATAGGGGGCGAGCCTATTGCCATTAACCGGGCACAAATGCAAACTCCGAGCTGCTACTGGGAATTTCATAGAAAAACCCAATAACACATTTTGCTCGACCTGGGAATCGGACCCAGGACCTTTAGCGTAGGCCGTAGCAGTCGTGCTTAGGACCGCTAGGCTAACGAAGCAGTTATTATGCAGTTATTAACTTATTATGTATTTCAAGAGATAACTTATACATCCAAACTAATATTATAAACCCAAAAATAACTCTGTATATTTGTTTGCTACCTAATTACAGAAAAACCGCTGATCCGATCGTAATTAAATTTTACGAAGAGGTAGCTTACGATCTGGATAAGGAAAAAGGCTACTTTTAATCCACGCCTTTGCAGTAACTGATATTTACGTGAATGAAATCGCAGTCAAAAGCTATACTTGCGCCACATTCAACGCAGAATATTCAATATCAAACAACTGTCAAATTAAGGAATAGTGCGGGTACAAAAATGACTTTTTCAAAACCTTAACAATGTTTACTCATCATCATCATCTTCCTGCCCTTATCCCAACAATGTTTACTGTATTTTATAAAACCAACTGTTAAGAAAACACATGTAATAATGCATGCTATTTAACTTACTAAATAACACAAAAGTAAATTGTAACTCTAAATATATTACTTTTATAACATGCAGCAAGTGCTTACATATCCACATTTTTTAAAATGTTTGTTGTTAAAGATTGTTTTTCGAATTTGTTTAAAGTACAGCTATATAATGTTTAAATTGTTTGTTACTATCGTAACAGTAGCGTTCAAAGTTGGTATCAATTTGAGAGAGGAAGGCAGGATCTAAAGTTTCTCGAGCCGTGAGATCATACCCGAATTGTACTTGCAGATGCCACCTGAATTTATGCAAATCCTCAGCTAAGCTACTATAACTTATCAACGGCTATGTTGCGGTATTTGAATATTATTTAAGAGGACCTCCTTCTGTGACCCCGTTATGAACAATCGTAAACAAGCAAACATCTCCTTCATTTGGATTGGTGGATACAATTTCCATTGTTGAATGTTGATTTTTGAAACTGAGAGGGAATTCTACTAACTTTTTGGATGGATCGTAATGTTATTTTAGTCTCAATCTGTCAAAAATGGATATTAATTATTATTATTTTACAGATTTTGAACTTTTGATTTTTTTAATTAATAGAAGATGACGTTTAATTTAGCATGTTGATTGGTGGTTGATATTTTCACAAAACGTTACAATGCTATACTGCCAATAAAACCACTTATCTCTATAAATATAAAGATTACTAAATTCAGAACAGCACACAATTGATATCGTACACCATTTCCAATCCAGTCACAAAACACAAGAAGCAGCTGCAGAGGACGCAATCAGTACCATGATTAGAAAAGGGTTACTTGCACTCTTATTGCATAGGAATTTCATAGAGATACGATAGAGCAAATTGCTCGAAACACGTGCCACGGGATAACGAACATTACACCTCTGAACCTCATCCACTGTAACAATATCTTCATCACTTACCGAAGCGGGTCACGTTCGCCTCCAAATGAGAGAAAATCTAATCTTTTTTCTACCCTCTCTCATCGGGCCGATGTCTGAAATATCTCGTAGAACTCGTAGATGGACGTTTTTACAATGCCATTTGACTTCGACGCCTTTTACAAAGCTGGATTAGATCTCGTTTGCATAATCAGAGTCAATTCCGACGAATTCATGAGTTTAAGTTTTGGGTACCTATTTATGTATGATAAACTGATTGGGATGATAATCTTGAATACTGAACAAAGTTGTGTAGTCGTCGCTTCTGCTGTGTCAGGAATTTAATTGGCTGTTAATGAGCGTCATTATGTGATCAACTTTTTCTATATAAGTTCTGACTATCTTATTTAGACTTTTATTAAGTGTGTGTTACCAGTGATGACTTACGGCACCGAAACGTGGTCTCTCACTATCGGCCTCATCTCAAAGCTCAAAGTCGCACAGAGAGCTATGGAGAGGGCTATGCTCGGTGTTTCTCTACGTGATCGAATCCGAAATGAGGAGATCCGTAGACGAACTAAAGTCACCGACATAGCCCACCGGATTAGCAAGCTGAAGTGGCAATGGGCAGGCCATATTGCTCGCAGAGCAGATGGCCGATGGGGTCGAAAAGTGCTAGAGTGGAGACCACGGACTAGCAAGCGCAGCGTAGGATGTCCACCAACAAGATAAATAATAAATAAATAAATAATATCTTGGGACAACTCACACACGGCTATCTGATCCCAAGCTAAGCAGAGCTTGTGTTATGGTAACCAGACAACTGATATACATACTTATAGGTATAATTTATAAATACATACATATTATAGATAAATCACACCCAGACACAGAACAAACAATCATGCTCATCACACAAAGTTTGTCCTGGGTGGGAATCGAACCCACGACCTCCGGCTTAGCAGTCAGGGCCACTAACCACTAGACCAACAGGCCCGTCAAAGAAGTCAAGATGGACAGACGACCTAATAAAGGTCGCCGGAAGACGCTGGATGCAGGTCGCTTCCGACCGGTATATGTGGACATCTAAAGGGGAGGCCTATGTTCAGCAGTGGACGTCCTATGGCTGAGATGATGATGATGATGATGATGGGTTGAACAAGCCTCAAATTAGCCAGTGTGTTAAAATGCAGTTGGTATTTCAAAATAAACTGAAATGTACGTCATTTTAGCAAGAATGTAATTTCTTTATCCATTCTCAAAATTGTAATTATGCTGAAATGGCTGATAAGTAACTCTGGGACCTGGGATCATTAGGTCGAATGGAACCGGTTTAAAAGCGTATAGGTTGTTCCAATAATTTATTACTCTAAAGTCGTTAACTTACCGGTAATCCCTTGGTGACTAGTGTTGTTGATCTTTAGAAGCCACCTTTTCGTTAGGTGGATTTTTGGAGTATTTGGCATTATTAGAATTTGGTTGTATACAAGATGTGGTTTAACATCTTCATCAAATTTCATTACGTAGACGTTTAACACTTAAATCCTACTTATCCTACTAATAATAATAATGATAAATGCGAACTTTTCATACAGAAAAATGTTCGGTTCCTGTGGGATAATATATCAAATTAGACGCGGACGAAGTTGCAGACAAAAGCTAGTAATTAAATAAAATTACGCTAAATAAGTAAGAACTTGTTTTTTAGTTGTTTATGTTTCACAGTATTTTAGAATATACTATACTACGTCTTTAAAAAAATAGAATCGCCCTGTTGCGTATGCGAATTACAAAGCCTACTTTTTAAGGCTGACTTTAGCTACGTTTCAGGTAAATAAATATGTGTTATGAGAGCAAGCAATTTGGAGAGTGCCTACAAGCGTAGCATCGTGATAATTTCCTTTAAGAGAATAACTATTATCATTTCTGGCGACTCTAATAATATTTTCATTGTCTTTAGCCTCTGTGTAGCCAATTCTCTCAGAATGTTTTTTCTAAGAAGCATTTCGATTTGAATGTGGTATTATAGAAATCTATTCCATGTGTATTTTCATCGAATATTAGTTTGACGATAAAAAATATAACATTACCGATTACGTAAAATAAAGGACGGTTATTAAAATAGCGAAATATAATTTGGAATGGTTCGAACTCCTTGATAAGTACCTATTGAATCTACCTTTATATAATTTAACAGTTTATTAAAGTACCTAGGTACCTTTTGTATCAAATTTCTGGAACGACCGGTAGTAGTTCCAGAGATAAGCGCATTTAAATAAACCATAAACTTTCTAGCTTTATTGTATTTATGTAGATTAACTACTAAGCTTTAAAAAAATCTTAAAAACTTATTAACCTTGTCATTTTAAAGATATACTAATAAAGGTTTAATTAAATACACCTAATTATTTTGTAAAACTACTCGAAAAATTTCTAAATCTAGTTTTATGCCTGCTTGTTTCAAAAACGATCTCTTTTCAAACGACCATACGTATTAAATTCGCAGTCTGCGTCAAGACAAAAAAGTATTCAGATAATCATATAATCATGACCCAATAATCATATCTGGGTTAGCGAAGAAAGTTAGGGCAGATCCTTTTATATAAAGTGATTTTTTTACCTGAAGCTCGCTTTCAGCGGGTCTTGCTTATTTCAAATTACACAGGGGACGAGAGCAAATAACATTTTTCTGACTTCTTGCCAAAAATATTTTTGTTTCTCGAATGGAATTGTAGTATCGAAATCAAAGAGATTCTTTTGTTTTTATGAAATAATCGTGACTGCCTGACGTGTCCTGCACATTGCACATACTAATTAATATTATAAATGCGAAAGTATGTTTGTTAATTTGTTACCTTTTCACGGCTAAAAACTAAAACCGATCATCTTGAAATTTTGCATACACGTTGTGAAGTAACGGACATAGGGTACCTTTCATCCCGAAAGAATTACTGTTCCCGAGGAAAATAACAGTATGGTTCTTATAAGAGTAAATAGCGCCACGTGTCTTTCGAATCATAATTGAATTTTAAATAAAACCAACATTTATATCGCACACGAAGTCGCGGTCAAAAGCTAGTCTACTATAGCTCACTGTTCTATAAATGTATACTGTCCTTTCCTACCGATCGTCCTAAGACAAAAGATGGCGCGTCGTATGTTCACGTGGGTAGCAGAGTTCAACAACGGTCAGTTGCTTACTTTTTGCACTTATTTTAAAAGAAACAAAACAGGTATTATAACGTTGTTTGTGGATTCCTTTTTATATTTCACCTACAAAAACAAATCTCGGTCTAAGTATAGCATTCTGTATTCCATTTTCTAAGAGTAAATAAAAAATAAACGAACAGAAGCTTCTATTTCTATGTTTTATTCGAACAAAAACATTAGAGATGTTACGAATTGTGATTTTGCCGAATATCCAACGCCAAATATTCGGCCAATCTCGGCCCAAATGTCGAATGTTTGATAAAATATGTGTTTGAATTTATGTGTGGCAGTGTCGTTAAGCATGACAGAATTTGCTAAAATGTACCTATCGTCTCCTGCTACTGACAGGTGTTTACAATGAAAGTCTATTTTAAGAAGAACACGCGGTATAGTTCATGAGAAAAAGCGCTATCAATAAATGCTGAAAAACATATTTCTTTCATCACAACTTATCGATGATAGATTTTAAGTGTTACAGTAATTATTTGTGATTAAAATTATGAGGTAATCGGTATTTGGCTGGTCAGTGCTCAACATTCCACAAAATACAGAGTTTAAAAAAAAATAACCGAACAGGCCGAATACCAAATAGTAGCCGAATATTCGTGGCATCTCTAACAAACATTTTTTCTCTTTGTAGGTATAAACAAAAAAGTATTTTCCTCGCACATTGATATTTTTTGTTCCAGACCGTGTTTTCATAAGTTCATCTGAGTAATACTTGAGGTGGGACTTAGTGGCGGCTTATATTATAAGCTGGAGATATTTAAATATGTAAATGTGTGACGTGACTATGTCGTATGAATCTTGATATACATTTGCATAACAAAGATAAATTAATGATGAGATAGGATTTAGGTAGTGCGATTTTTTTGTATTTTTGTTTTAGTAGTTTTTTGAAATGGTTGTTGAAATTATTATCTTGTCTTTATTTGTCTATATTTAGGATTAAACACCTTTTGAAACAAAAGTAGCGTAGGCATTATACGCCTAGGCAAGTGTTTTATCATTCGATTTTTTTTCAAGGATGGGAAATCATCAAATGACTTTTTCCGCTTTGAGCGAAGCGGAAGGGAGTGTCAGACTCTTACTGACAAGAATCGCATTAAACGTAAGGAGGAAAAAAGGGTTTTTTATGAGGTTAGTACTAGCTAGAGCCCGCGGCTTCGTCCGCGTGGTAGTTACAAGCTTACAAACCCCCTTAATTCGGGCCTGACGTGAACTCTTACCTGACCTTTCTTAACTATATACTACTTGCCGAACTTTCTGTTACATGGATCTAATAGTTTTCGAGATTTCGTGTTTAACCTGTGAGTGAAAGCGTGACCTTTCGATATACAGATCAATTTCTAATGTTATTTCGACATTGTTGTCGTCTTTACCTACACTTGAAATGATTATTTTCTCCAGACCGATTTCGGTCACGAACTGCCCCGTTGGTCTCGTGGTCGCAGTGGGGTCCCGGGTACGATTCCCAGGTCGGGCAAAAAGTGTTAATGGGTTTTCCTTTTGGAATTTCTCAGTAACAGCCCGGAGTTTGGAAGTTGGTGGTGTGACATCCCCGTGCCTCGGAAAGCACGTTAAGCTGTTGGTCCCGGCTATCATTCGTAGATCTTTGATAGTCGTTACGGATAGTCAGAAGCCAAGAAGTCTGACAACCAGTCTAACCAAGGGATATCGTGTTGCCCAGTTACTGGGTTGTGGAGGTCAGATGGGCAGTCGCTCCATGTAAAACACTGGTATTCAGCTGCATCCGGTTAGACTGGAAACCGACCCCAACATAGTTGGGAAAAGGTTAAGCTGATGATGATGACCGATTTTGGTCACGACGGCGACGGTAAACATCAATAGAGACTAGCCAAGTACTCATATGCCAAAGGTATACCAAGTCCACTAGAGTGTGTGCACAGATGCACAGACTCCCTCCCTCTTCCCTAACTTCCATAGTCCGATGGGACGGCAATCCGCCACTACTAGTGAGAGACTAGACGCAGGACCAACGACTTTACGTGTTTTCCGAGGCACGGGGGTGACACACCACCAACTTTCCAACTGCTACAGAGAGATTCCTATTGGAAAAACCAAATAACACTTTTAGCCCGATCTGAAAATCAAACCCTGCAGTGGCATTCTATACGGTAATTCCACCGTTACTTCGACGCTCACTTCGCACTTCAAAGTGTCAAATAAAACAATGTCATTCTAATTTGATTGAATATTTGATGTCATTGAATAGCGACGTGAGATGCGAGTTCATGTCTGAATTTTACAGAATCGACGTAGGTACAGGACAGTCTAGTTTGCGACCACAAGACCAACGGGGCAGTTCAACTTAAACTTGTTATTATAAAATATAATTACAAGGACCTTATATTTTGATAGTCGTTTGAGTAATTTACCTATAGATCTATTTATAAGTTAAGCCGTAACCCTCTACTAAGTTACTCCGTCCAAGTACTACGGAGTCGACATTACAAGGGTACCTTACTAATTACTTAATTACTACATCACTTAAGTAGGTAGGTATGCCAAGGAGCAGAGAGGGTGTAATTGAAGGAGAAAACTACAAAGCTTGTATATGACTTCATGGTATTAGAGCTCGCTAATGTTAAATGGTAAAGTCAATACATATTTTCATAATAACTATGGCAAAAATACCCAATTTTTGCATCTATTTGATGGTTTACATATTCAGAACCAGTGTTTGAATTTTAAAACTACTTTCTTAAAAAAAAAAAAAAAATAGTCAGACAGGTTCTACATATTGTTTTTCTTTCTTAGAAATGGGGTCTCTCGAATTACTTTTACTAGAAATTAATGAGGAAAAACGAAGTATCTAAAAAAGTTTATTCACAAATCATTTAAGTTAGTACATACCTATTTGTTCTTTACCTAAGGTTTTTAAAAACGAGGTAAATTCATAAGTAAAATAAGGAAAAATCCCGAATCCTTTCTTGGTTTTCTAAAGAATAATATAAAATTTTTCAATTTGATTAATAAATTTATAAATTAGTAATTTTTTTTTGAAGAATGTTGAATTCCTAATCTATCACGTCTTCCAAGATACACTATAAACAGGGGCGTAGCTACCGCCGTATCGATGATACGGGGGCCCACAGCTACAGGGGCCCCGAACCCGTTGAAGCTAAAATCCCAAATATTATTCACTATCTTACTCAACCAAAAACCTAAATCGGTGCACCTCTGCCTAAACCTTCGGGGAATATAGGCGTGATGGTATCTTACTCAAACTTGTTTCAAGTGAAAAATGTCTACCCTCCATTTGGGCTTCGCCACAACTGTGGCGAAGCCCAAATGGAGGGTAGACATTTTTACCTAACTAGGTTGAAGGGCTCCCAATAAATTTAGATACGGGGCCCGTCTAAGCCCTACTACGGCCCTGACTATAAATATCAAAAATCAGTTACTATGGAGATTCATCGAAAACTTTGCAAGTTAGAAGTTAAAAACGATTGGGACGCAAAATGAACTTTTAAAAACCGCATCTCGATCGTAATGTCCATTCGTGAGACGATCGCTCACTTTTTAACGACTTTTTAAAGTTTGTTGTTTTGTTGAAGACCCAACGTGTCAGATAATGTGGGTTCTTAGAGAACTTCGCCCCATTTACTAGGTGTTAAATGTTGAAAGTAAATGGGATTAAATGTTAATGATCTGCGACTTTCTGGGATGTACTTATTTTTCAGGTTAACAAGAGACAAGATAAATACAAAAATACGAAGCTTTGGTTTTAAGCTGACCTTTTCTTGGGCCAAAGAACCAGCATTGCCATACGACGTGGCAATGCTGCTAGCCATTTGGGCAATTGTCCTATTGGCTCATTGACAGCGATGCGGATCAGTTTTTAGATGCCCTTGAGCTTTCCAACTACTCTTTGATAAATTGTACTTATCTTACAATTTTGTTATTCATATTAATGTTATAAATGCGAAAGTAACTCTGTCTGCCGGCTACGCTTTCACTATTAACCTACTGAACCGATGTTGATGAAATTTGGTACGAGGTAAGTTTGAACATCAAGGAAGAACTCGTCAAGCGACTGGTCGATTCTTCACGAAACCGGAGGGCTGGCCTTTTCTTGGGCCAAAGAATCAGCATAGCTATACAACGTGGCAATTGTGCCAGACTTCTGGGCACATATCCCATTGACAGCGATGCGGATGAGTTTTTTGATGCCCTATGACCTTCCTTTTTTATATAGATTGTAATTTAATTATTACAATTAAATTAAAGTAAGTTTTATGTTACTTGTTTTTCCATGACTTTATCTGCATCCGCGAAAACCGACATTTACAAGGATGAATTGAGTTATTTATAAATTTTGCTTTATAAATTATAAGTATTGACAAATAAATAAGACTGTGGTCATGGCCGGAATTCGTATGTTATTCAATACCTCCGCAAAGTATACGTAGGTATCTAATAACATACGAATTCTAATCTATCGCCTTGTTCGTATATTTTTAGACGTGGAAAGGTCCATAATTATAACTTTATGAGGTTAAGGACTTTTTGCATGACGTAGATAATTTACGAACTTTTGTGGCAGGCTCGCAAAAGTTGCTGCGGTCCAAAGGCCCAAGCACGGGCGCGCGATCGTGAAAATATTCAATTTAAGACGATTTACGAATTGGAAATAGGTACGACTATACTATATAATTTTGGTCAGGTCGGAGAAAAAGTGTTATTGGGTTTTTCCATTAGATACTCAGTGGCAGGCCAGAGTTTGGAAGTTGGTGGTGTGACAGCGTTGTGCTTTGGAAACACGTAAAGTCGTTGGTCCCGGCTGTCATTCGTGTAGATCTTTGACAGTCGTTACGTATAGTCAGAAGTTAGAAAGTCTGACAACCAGTCTAAACAAGAGATATCGTGTAACCCAGTAACTGGGTTGTGGAGGTCAGATAGGCAGACGCTCCATGTAAAACACTGGTATTCAGCTGTATCCGGTTTGACTGGGAGCCGACCCCAACATAGTTGGGAAAAGGCTGAGCAGATGATGATGATCCTTTAACATTTTGGTTTATTTTGTTACGACAGGTGTAATTAGTAGAAAGGCTTCAAACTAAATAAATGTGTAAATCAGGTATTTTCAATTATAAAATCGATCTACTCGTACTATATTTACGTCACGTTTACTCCGCGCGCTCGTACTAGGCCCTTGGGGCATCTTTATTGCCATTTTTATGAAAAGTTAAAGTTGACTGACGGTCAGACAGTTTGAACCAACGAAGGAATATACCTACATGTTGGTAAGATTATTATTTTGTTTAGGTACAAAGTTGTTGCCGGCAATAATCTTAATAAATAAGATAACCTTTGACAAACAATTAATAATAAAAATTGAAACTAAAACAAAATGGCATCAAAAAATTCATCCGCATTGCTGTCAACTGAAGTCCTTCAGAAAGAGCTCTACTACTCTGTCTCTGCTCTAGCTCTTTGCCTGGTATTGCAGATGTTTATAGGTAGCGATCACCGCTTAACATCAGGTGGGCTTCTTCTTCTTCTTAGCGTTTCGATGACAAACTATATTATACTAAATAAATAAATCAATAAATATACTATTATTATAAATTATATTGATGCGGTCCAGAATTTGGCCACTTTCAGGTGGGCTGTAGGCTTGTTTGCTATCGTATAGCATTAAAAAAAAACCACAAGACTGACGGCATTGCCACATTGGATGGCAATGCTTGCCTCTGACCAAGAGTTGTGTCAATTTTATGTCAACTAACTGTTTAGAAATCCTTAAAAAAAGCTATAGGCACATGCTCCCCACGACCCGAGGGTTCCCACCCCAAACGGCTCGAAAATTAGTTCTTCAATCAAATAATTTTCTTTTAAAAGCCAAATAGGCTGACTGTTGAACAATAGAGCGCCGACGCGATCACGACGCGCCGGCGAAAATGAAAAACGAAAAAGGTCATTCAAATGAAACAGACTGAATGGAACTTAGGTATTGTTATTCATTTTACTGAAATCGTCAATCAAAGTCGAATATGAAAGGCCTTTACTTATGAAGACCTTTCAAGTGCGAGTCGGATTCGCAGTGAAGGGATCCATACCACCGTACAATAACATAAGTTTTTTTTAACATTTTTTATTTAACATAGGCTTTTTCTTTTACTTTATATACCATCACGCCTGTTTTCCTCGAAGGGTTAGGCAGAGGTGTGCAAATGTACACCCACAGTTCGCCGGTATATTTAGGTCCCATGTAATAGGGGGCGAGCCTATTGCCATAAAACGGGCACAAACCTAAATATACCGACCATACCTATTTTTATTATTAAACAGACTAAACACAGTCCTTAAGAAACGTAAATCTAGAAACAGTCTGAAATTCAAGATAGCCCGGATTTAGATAAGATTCGTCTTTTTCATCTGTTTCAAGGTGTTGAAAAAAATATAGTAAGTAAAAAGTTGTCAAATATCAGCTGACCTGTCATAGTAAGAAAATACTGTACATTGCGAGGTTCACTTATACTAGACACTACTATACCTAGGTAGAAGTACTCGTGGGTATACAAGACAACTCATTTTTGATCATTTAGAAAAGTACTGCTTTGATCCGTCTTACGTAACATCTCTTTGGAAAACTGTACCTACCTGTCTACCTGTGTAAATTGAACCTTGAGATCCAATATAGGATACCGTCTATCTAGGCTAAGGTATTTCTATTACGATATTGTACCTACTTTTACCTACCCAATTTTCCTCTCTTGTCATACTTACTTCAAACGTTTTAGCAATGAAACATTTTCATCACTACTTGCTAGTCGAGATATAAATTGCTGATTGTATTTTAGTGATTTAGATAATTTTGATGATATTATACGATATAGGAGTAACATACATACATACATACCACCACCATTAGCCTATATTCCTCGAACGGTTAGGCAGAGGTGTACCAACGTACACCCACAGTTCGCCGTTACCTTTTTAGGTCCCATGTAATAGGGGGCGAGCCTGTGCCATTAACCGGGCACAAATCCAAACTCCGAACTGCTACTGAGAATTTCGTAGAAAAACCCAATAACACTTTTTGCTCCACCTGGGAATCGAACCCAAGACCTCTTTTTTTTTTTTTTTTTTTTAGATGTTTTTGTTTTTTTTGTTTTTTGTTTGTTGTTTTTTAGATGTTAAAATCATCAAATGACCCCTCCCGTCCTGGGCGGGGCGGGAGGGAGTGTCAGACTTTTACTGACTAAAAACCATCTATGTTCCTTCGTGTGCCCTTTGCGTTCCGGGGGCGCAGTATCTCTTTCGAACAACCCGCAGAACCCAAGACCTCTAGCGTAGCAGTCGCGCTTGTGACCACTAGGCCATGGAGGCAGTCATATATAATCAGCATAGGAGTCAGTATAGGAATAACTAGTTATATAAGTATTTATGTACCACGGAAAGCATGTTAAAGCTTTTGGTTCTGTGCTTGGTCGGGTTGCCGTCCTTACGGACTGTCAGAGTGAGGGAAGAGGAAGTGCACCTGTATTTCAGCAGGCACTATAACATATTCTTGGCTAGTCTCCTTTGAAATTGACTGCAGACTCAAGTTAGGTCTGTACAATATTATTAGCTACTTTTGAAATGAAAGACTTTTTGATGTGAGATTCATTTTTTATCAGATGTAAAGTCAGACTGTTTTTCCACCGATACGTATAAAAACGATGCGACTCTGCAACGCAAAAATTTCGACCAATTTGTCAAGATGCACTTCGGATTTAACTTGTGTTTTTTACACCCGTTCCAGTCTTTATTTTTACATAAGCAATAGGACCCAGCAATAGCCCATTTTATATGCGAAAAAAAGTTAACACGTTTTCAGGGGCCCGATAACATTAGTTTAAGAAGCACGGATGCTCGAAGACGGTAATGGTCTGAGACGATACGAGAGTACCTATCTCCTGACATCTCATTAATCACTGACGACTACTTGCGACAAGGCGCACGATAATATTTCAGAGGTTACTGGTTAGGTATACCCGTGTACATAAATAATAATGAGGCAGCGTCATTGGCAAATTCAAACACTTCCTGGGTTTACCAAAGTTTCATTGTAAGTCAAATTAAGCATTTATAGCAGTCAAATTAAGCAATAAAGCATTTATTTCAATAGACCATTTACAGGCACTTTTATTTATTTATTTATTAAAACTTTATGCACAAAATGTATAAAATACACCGTACAAAGGCGGACTTAATCCGCCGCTTTCTTCTTTTTTCTTATTTACTTTTGAATCATGAAGAAATCTGTCAGTTAGAAAATGAAGCTAATTGCTTTTTCCAAAACGCAGATGTGGGTCTATGGAGAAAAACGAGCAAGAAACCGCACTCACAATCGCAGACACACACACACACATTAAAATAAATTATACTAAACAATAATTATAATTTGAAAAATATTATTGTTTAGGCTATCTGTGCCAGTGCTCTAAATTCAGTTGACACTATTTCATAATCACAATCATGTAGCTTTTATATTATTGTTTATTATTTTTCCATTCATCTTCATATTCTCTTCACCATGGCTATAACTAGGTAAAAAAAAATATGGTAGTTATTTACCAAATTTTTTAAACAAATTATTTTATCTATTGCAATTGCTTTGTGTTTAAATTAGGTTGCCACTGTTTAATGATTACAACTTGCTCTTACATTATTTGTCAAATCATCATAATTTTCTTATCAAAATTTACAATACGAGTTCCTACCAGAGTAAAATAAATTATTCTCAAGTAGTTCCAATCTATGTTGGTCTCACATAACGATTTTCTACGTTAAATACTGTTTTAATGACAAAATAGGATGGCAGAATGGAGGCCAACAGACACAGACAGGATAAATTAAAACTCCCCCAACCAGAAACAGCAAAAAGATCAAAACAATTTATCCACAATCGAGAACTTGCTAGATTAATTTCTTTCGTAGTTAGTATTTATTTACAAAGTTCGATACAATATCAATTGCTTATCGCTGACACAATTCTTTTATGTATTTCATATATTATCGTAAAAAAAAATAACTAGACAATCTGTCTAAATACGATGTTATTAGTTGATGAGAATTTTAAGGGCTGTCTCCTATAAAATAGTGAATATCTGGGACGAGTGAGTAATTGCTCATTGCAAGGATACAAATCGGAATTTACCCTTATAAAAGACCCGGGTAATATTAGAGTGAACCCTTGGCAAGTTATCTAGGGCGGATTTCAAGACGTACTCGTAATTGTAGCTATGTAGGTACCATGTTATGTAATTCGTCTACTTTTGTCTATATGGCAGTGTTTGAAGCTTTTTCATTACCGATGATCGATTTGCACGTCAGAATTGCTATTGTCCTATTGAGTTTAAATCATACGTAACTTAAAATCGATGAGACGGAAAACTGGTGAAACATAAGACTAGATATTAATGTCTTTATCCTATCAATAAAATTCCATCGAGTTTAATCACAAATTGAACAAAATACGACTCGATTTTTTCGTATCGACCGCCCTGTAGGTAAAGTTCAAGGGGACTTTAGGCAACGCGTTCTAAAATACATGAACAATTAAAAAAACAAGGATGTTTCGCAAATGAGTCAACAGAGCTTTATCATTAGGGTCACGGCAGATCGGGTGGCGATGAGAATAATAATTTTGTATCAAAAAGTGTGTCAATCGATCCTTAACTTATAATATCTATTATCTGGCGACCGCGGCGCATACGCCCGCGATCGACTTGTTTATGTCGACTTGTTATCAGGCGCCACTCGCTGGGGATGTCTCACTTCTTATCAACAACTTAACAACAACAACAAAATTAAGGTTAGTCAATTTACTAATGATCAACAAATATGCCTGTTGTCTGTTTGTTGCACTAACCTTCTTGTTGATGGACCTATGCTAATAGAAATTAATTAAGTTGTTTTCTATTTGTTCTTTGATAACTTGTTCTAAGTTTGATTTCGTTCTTTTTTTATCTTTTAAACTTTCGTTGATTATGTAAAAGTTGTGATGGGATTGTTATATTTCGTTACTTTGTACCAAATCCGTGCTAAGATTTTCAAATTCCACGTAACCTAATACATAGGAAATGTATTAAAAAAAAATAGTAAACCAATCATGTGTCGAGACAAGTGAAGCGGTATCCTTGTCAGTATGTGGGACATAACAAACAATAACAGATACGCCCAGTTGTGAGTAAACAATGACCTGTGACCCCCCTCTCGTTATTTTTAGTATCTAAGTATACCGCTGACTTCCTGCCTCTATCTGCCTGATATTATTATCTCCCCTGTTGCTATGTGCACGAAATATGTACCTACTGTGATAAAATGAGTTGAAGATTTATTGTTGTCACTCGTCAATGATGTAAACATTTGTTTTTGGATGGCAGAACCAATAACATTATTTTTCTGCTTCTGATTTTATTGAAGTAAGCCAATTCTTTAATAAAAAATATTTAAAATCTAAATATAGTCGTGGTCTCATGATCTACACTACATTTTGAACCATTTTGACAAGATTTTGACGTTGATTGTCAATGTCAAAATCTTGTCAAAATGTAGTTAAAATACATTCAATTTTAACAGATTGAGACTGACAATAGAAAGCAGTGTCAAAAACACTTTTAACACTTTTAGAAACGATTGTTTCGAAAAGTTAAATAGGTAGATATCATAATTAAGATGTAGGTATGTACTATGTAAATAATAATTAGTAAATTATTTATTTTTCTACACCGCATAGAGCAATTAGAGTAACAAGAAAGATACCAATAGAATGTTTGTTGTTGTATTTCAGTAAGTTAATGATCTAAATATTTACTCAGCAAAAGTTGCAGTATTTACAGTTTAGAAATTGAAATGAATTGAACATGCTTAGTTAGGTACTAATTTGTTTTTCCTACATAAATACCTTTTTCTTTGACATAGTATTTTATATTTATGCGTAAAATTAAATGAAGATAACATAAAGAATTGGAAGTATGTCAGTGTATATTTGTAAACATGTAGGTACCTGTGTACTAAAATATAGTAATTTAAGCTACCAATCAGAAAGCACCAAGACAAATGACCTCAAAAACAATCTAATTAATAAAACAAAGACTAAATTAAAGGAGCGGACAAAAGTCGTGTAATTTACAAAAAGGGAACCAATTAACATTTAGATTTTAAATTACCCTTTAGTCTCTTTGTAACATTAAATAAATCACGTGTTGTTTAGAAGAATCTTGTTATCTTATTGCCATGACAATGTTTTGTAAACGTATTTATCGCTGTAAATAAGTTTTAAGTAATTCCGTACTATGGACCAGCGGGGGTTATTTTTAGAGCTGCAGTATTATATTAGTTTCATTCATCAGGTATCTGTTTGAGGGAACAAACAACAGTGAACAGTGCCTGTGAATTAATTATATCAAGCATGAACTTGAAATATTCAGTATGTTGCTTTTTTTTATTTATTATTTTTATAGAATAAGTTTTTTTTTTAATTTTATGATTCTAAATTCTAAATTTAAAAAATGTGTTCAGTGATTTTGTTTGATTGTTATGAAAGTTTTTTGTTGTGTTGTGATTTTTTTATTTTATTTATTCTGGTGTTTTTATTTTGTGTTTTTTGTTTTGTTTTTCTTACTCTGGGAGCTTTCGTTTAATTTAAGTAAATGGTTATCTAAATTATTTATTGTGCTTAATGCCCAGTAGGTATAAGACAAGGTTATAATTAAAGTGTAGTAATTTATTTAGAATATTTTGTAACATAAATTAGGAAATTGATTAGCTTTAGCTGAGTTAATTGAATTAGTTTAGTTGTCGTTGAAAAATGTTACTAAAATTGAATTAGTTCAATTTATAAACAATATTATTATTTCTAAGTTTTGTGTTTAGGTCAATTATTATGGTAGGTAGTTTTCAAATTAAACAATATTATTACTTATTACTAAAAATAAATAAAATTTATAATAAATTTCCAAACTAATTAAAATTCAAATATTTGTCAATCAAGTTTTTAATTTATTTATTGTTTTATACATAACTTAAAAACTTGATTGACAAATATCAAGCAAGCAATTTAGTTCTTATTCAAATTAATTACTAATTAACGGTATTCACAGTCTGTCACTTTACTAAATATTAACTTTTAAGTACCTTAATTACATTTCACGCACACACTTCCAGAACAAGTAAACGACCGCTTAGATTTTAGTAATGAGTTTTTAGTCATTGAAAATTGATAATTGTGACAATATTTTCTTTCGTAGATTTAACTCTCTGTTAATAATTTTCCAAATGATTTTTGACGTCAAAATTGTGTGGATTTAAATGAGCTATTTTATATGAAACCTTTTGATTTATTTAATTAAAGTTCAAACAACAGGTGTTCGTGTTTTTTGCTAGTGTCTAAATCTCAAAACACAAATAAATTAATGGAACTGCAGTGTTTTGGCAAAGCTTTTTAACGAGTTAACCTATAATTGAAATAGTTCCAGCAGTTTTAACTAGATTGGTTTGTTTGTTGATTTTCTAAATAAAAACAGGTAAAACTAGAATCGTAACATTCTGTTTACCTATTGCTAATTTTAGTTTAGTTTACATACCTACATGCGTAGATGAAATCAAATTTTAGTCATTAATAGAATAGAAGCAGAATAGTAAAGTCATACTTAGTCGTGGCAAGAAAGTGAATGATTATAATATGAAATTTAGTTTTTGTTGTCATATGGAGAAGAATGGGGAAGAAACTCAAAATTTTTTTTAAATTTGTTTTATAATAAGGTGCAGTAATAGTAGTAGTTTAAAAATCTATGTAATAAGTATAATTCAAAACAAAACTGTTTGTTATTTATTCATTCTTCTTAATTAATTACACTGCACTGGATATTTCCGTGCCGCTTCCTGGAAATTTATAATTAACTTACTGAGTTATTTGTTTATTTTTATATTTATCTGCAAGATGTTATTGACGTTTTAATTAAACATTGTTCGTAGTAATAGTATTACACAATGATAATAATAATTAGGATCTGTATTCATGTAGGACCAAGAATACTTCCTTGGGGAACACGGTACACCATATTAGGTTATTTAATTTTAAAGCTTGAATATTAAAAGATTCTTTCATATTTTACATAAGAGTCTTAGGATTTGCTCCTCCCTTTTTTTTAAACATTGGATGTCAAACAAGTTCACCTAATGTTAAGTGGTCACCTCTGCCTTTGACATCTGCAATATCAGAAGCCTTGCAAATGCCTTGTCATCCCAGAGACAAAGTTGAAATGTATCATGTCATTATACTAGTCATTAATTTATGGCTCAAGTGTTCTATATGGCCATGATTTCTCTTAAATTTACTCAAAAGTAACTCTAGTCACTTTTGAGACTATTGCTTCATAGCAAAGCTTAATAATATCGAAAGCTTAGGAGAAATACAACAAAATTAATAAAGCCATTCAAATTCTGTATTACACCATTTTATTATACAGATATACATACATAAATACGCCTAGGCACATACGCCTTTTTACCATGGGGGTAGACAGAACCCCCCCGCCCCTTCCATACTCCTAT
Source organism: Caradrina clavipalpis (assembly GCA_932526535.1). Classification (NCBI taxonomy): domain Eukaryota; kingdom Metazoa; phylum Arthropoda; class Insecta; order Lepidoptera; family Noctuidae; genus Caradrina; species Caradrina clavipalpis. Next base: position 5,384,204 of record OW052096.1, read on the forward strand.
CGCCTCCTCCACGTTCATACAATTTTATCATGTTAACTAAACATCTTTATTTCTTTGTTTCAGGTGTACATCGTGATGCTCTTATACAGTAACGAAAGCTTGGTCTATGGTGATAAGGTGTACAGTATCAATGACGAAGTATTAAGCTGCAGCGGTTGGCTATCTACTATTATATTTAACTTTTGTAACAATACCTATAAAATAGTCAAAAGGGATACTTCAGTAATGATAGGTAATTATTTTGAAATATTTTTTTATTAACTTTTAACTACTTTATTGCCGTGCAATTTTGTAAGGAAGACATTTATTTTTAGAATTCTGGGCCAAAAGAAATATAAAAAATATTTTGTCGGTTTATTTTATATATACTTATTTTTTTTTTTTATTTGCCATCGATACGTAGGAAGAAGATTTAAAAAGAAACTACGTATTTAGTTTTCTGTAGTATAATTTCCATATTATAATATGTACAGACCTAATAAATAAGATAACATAAAAAATAATAGTAATAAAAAAATAAAATTACATCAAAAATGATTTAGTTATTTCATAATATTTCAAATAAGCTAAGACTTTATTGCTTCTTAGACAACTTTGACTCCATTTGAAGAATTCCAGTTGGCATAATCATGTCATTATATGATTTTACGCGAAATTCTTATTACTTAAATAATTCTAGAAACTGCTTTTCATAATCTTTTCTTCATTTGCGTGCTTTCAGTATTAGCATTTTATAATACAGAATGTTTGATCTTTAATATTATAAGGAGAAGAATTAATATATTCCATATTTAAGTTTAGTTTATAAATAATTCAGATATTGACGGCTCTTAACTTTTGACTGAAAATACAATTTTATTAAGTGCTTTATTAGATTAGAAAATGATAAAACACTCTTAGGAATAATCGTTTCTTGGTAAATGTCTATAATTTAAGCCAAAAAAAATCCATGAGTTCTTAAATATACATAAGTTTGGCGTAACATGTGCATTTTGACCCTTAATTACCTTGTTGACTGGCTCACTCTTGCCCATAGCATAAGCTATATTATACCACGTCAATACCAGAAACGAAACCCAACCACAATAAAGAAAACCTGAAGGCTAGTTCTACTTATTAAAAACCTTCAAAATCTTGTCGCAATCTCATCTCAGCAGTATCAATGTCAAAATATGGTTAAATCAGAGACATTTTTCAAAGATTGTGACTAAGATTAGATTTCGAGCGTTCCTAAAGTTAATAGACTCGTGATTAAACCATATTATTTCTGTGTTCCAGAAAAAATGGCTCCTAAAGACTTACAAAAGGATACAAGTAGACGACGACTAGTGGACGAGGATCACTGGCGGCGAGTGAAAAGGCAAGTGGCCACGGAGTGCTGTCTTCATCCCTGCACAGTTGCAGACATCATCATGTACTGTCCCGACGATGCGAAGCTCCTGCAAGAAAACCCAGACATATTTGATTGATTTCTCGGTTAACTAGTTAATTTCATAGAAGAGTATTATTATTTATAAATATGTTTAAGTGTACAGTCATAAATAATTTAATTGTGGATTGGAATAAAGTCTGTTTGTGCTGGTTTGAATGTCGATAGTGGATTTTATTTCCCTTTTTTTAAAATGGTTTCTCCATAAATTTTGATAACAACTATTGATAGTTCTAACCACTTTGGGCTATTTGATATGTTGTGGTCGTGCGGTTAGCCATGCGGTCTAGCGTATAATGGGTAAGGGGAAACCTACCATCATTACAGGAAAAATTTTTAACCAGTGCGTAAATTTTGCCATAATAAACTTGAACACGTTTTATTAAACACGTATATTTTATTTTGATATGTCTTAGTACAAAAAAAAAGTTATCGCTTACGAAACATGTATACTTAAAAACCATATTTTATTGTCACTCGGCGCTAGCGCATTCCCCACCCCCTCACCCCAGCCATGCGCCCGGGCGGCGGCCAAGAGTTGTCATTGATAGTATGGCGAATAGATTATGTCCATGTTTTGCTTATTTCAAACTCGGATAAGGATGTTTTTTTTTTTAATTTTTTTTTTTTAACTAAACACGGAAATGTGTTCTATTATTGACACTGAACTACCAAAAAAAATTTACGCACTGGTTAAAAACTTATCCTGTATATTACTACCCCTAACCTGAAGGCTAATTCTATTAATTTAAAACCTTCAAAAAGCAACAATCAATGTCAAAAATGTTAGTAAAATACAGGCATTTTTGACAGATTGAGACAGATTAGATAGCGATCAATCCATAAAGCCAAATATTTTGTACATAAAATATTTCCATGTATTATGTACAAAACAGACACAAACAAACACAACATTAAACATTTACAGTTCTTTTATATAAATTGAAACCGTCAACTATCAAAAGAAGTTTTACGTCAGAAATATTTCTGCCACGAAAACGTGAAATATTTCAGCGAGTGCAGAGACCGGGCGCTGCGGTGGCAAGCCATCCCGTATATTAGCGGAAGTTTTGAAAAATGCTAATGTCCCTGATTATGGACACCCGAGATTTATCGCCATATTAGATGCAGGTACTAGGAAAACTTGAGCTGGTGACCCACTATCTTAAATCACATAAAAATGACGGCACCATTGGCTTCCTATAAGCGTCTTTGAAAGGAAGGTTTTCTATATGAAATAAGAAGAATGCCTAAGGCGTTAAGTCCGCCTTTGTATTTTTTTTCTTTTCTTTGTTTATAGTAATAAGATTCTACATATAGCAGTTTTTTTTTTCGGGAAATGAAGGCTTTTTTTTGCAAGACAAAATGAAAAGAGTAACTTGTGAGATATTTAGAAGTGGACTGTAATAAAAGCGGTTGTAAACAAAGGCTGTCATAGAGAAAGGATATAAAATTAAAAATAAGTGTTATTAAATTAACTTTTATAAAAATGTGCTCAGGTAACTGTTTCCATCGTTATCTCGGGGCTTTTAATGAAACTGCAGTGCAGATAGGGACATAATATTACATTTTTGTTTAGTTAAAAATGCTTGATAAAAATATACTTTATATACGTAGGTACCTATGTAGTTGAAGTTGCCAATTAATTGGTGACTTGCACTTTTTTAATACTTTTTTACTTACTAACTCCTGTAGGCCATTCAAATATTTTCTTCGTGCGGGAATCGAAACCGCTTCACGCAACGCAACGGTCAATCAGCCACAGGGTCAACCGTGTCGATGACAAATAGTATATTAGAAGTATAGCAGTGAGTTCAGAATTTAGAATAAGAAAAAAAAAACTTTTTCGCCCCTTTTTTTGTTAGCCTATTTTTTAGATGCCGCATAAGATCTATAAGTTTTCAAGAAGTAAGGGGAGGCCTTTTCCCAGTAGTGGGACACTAAAACAGACTAAATCACTTACAGTCAGTTGCAGAAACGCTCTTTAAATTTTTAAAGCGACCTTAAATATTAATGAGTCTTTAAAGTGTTGCACAAAATAGCATTTCTTCCTAATTTTAATGCTCCATTAACTTTAATTAATGTAACGTCAAATCGGGACTTTAGCTTATTTTTACGTTGCACAAAACGTCATTAGCACTAAAGGATCATTAATTTGACAGTTTGAGGTTATAATTTTTAATGTCCTGTCTAGCGCCCATTAAACTTGTCATTATGATCCGTGTACTGTGAATTGTTTTGTGAATAGTGATTTCTAGCCTATATTTCAGTGTTTTTACAATGTCCCTCTCAAGTCTTTCTTCTTTATCCGATCCCGAGCAGTATATTCCAGATAGGATAAATTTATTTGAAAAACCTGACGGAGAAGATTTTCGTGTGAGATATAGGATTTCTAAAGAAGTTGCTTTACGTATTATTTTGCGAGATGCTCAATTTAGAACCTGAAACTCGAAGAAATAAAGCCATTGATGGCCTCACACAGTTATTAATTTGTTTGAGGTTCTTCGCTACAGGATCATTCCAGCAAGTATAAGACTACTGCGACAATAGATAAAATTAAGGCTTTTGGGATGTAGCTTTCGGGCTTAGGTGACGTACTGCAGTAATTGAATAAAATACAGAAAACCGATGAACATCAATTTATTATCCCTTCCAACCTTTCAATCTCCCGCTCAAGTCCGTCCATCTAGCCGCCCTTTTTCCTTTTCTTTTTCCCAGGTTTTTATAATTTCCGCGGGAAAATAGAGTTCTGTGATTGGTTAAATTAAATGTCGTGCACCAATCACAGATGACAATGTGAAGTCACAAGCTGAAGTGTTGCCGGTATAAAATATTATAATCAAATGATTATTGGACTGGAAACTAGCCTTTTTGCGTTCCAATTTAATTAAATAGAAATGTAAATTAGCGAACCCTAACACAAGTGTTAGGCGATTTGGTTAATGTACACAAGTCTACAATTTGTCGAATAGTACAAAAAATAACCCGCAAGCTGGCAAGTCTAAGCTCAGTATATAATTATTAAAATGCCATCAGACAGGAATGAATAATATTTATAATTATTATTTTTTTCTCGTGAATAAACAGAAAATAGATATAAATACAACTCGCAGTTTAGTTTCGTTTTTTCTTTAAATAATGTCTTTGACGTTTTGACGTTAACTTACGTTTTATTTTAGCAAATGCATTCGTGTTGACATGACAGAACTGCAGTAACTAAATGCAACCATTCAATCAGTTCATTCAAAATGTATTTTTAACTTGCAATAATATTTAATGTTGTCTTTAGTTAAAGAACCATTTTAAGGACCCGTAACAGTTTTGTGCAACGCCTTTAAATCTAATGAACTAATTAGCGATAATGACTCATTTACTAATGTTGATTTTAAGGATAGCTTTCTGCAACTGAGTGTTAGAATATTTTCTCCCGCCCAGAAAAAAACTGGTAACATACCTTATTTATTTTTTCTAAGATAAAAATATTTCTTTCCGCTTTATGCAATCTTTGGTCAGCATTTTTGTGTACGAGTCCCGACCCGAAGGAAATTAATTTACTCGTTATTTATGTGGAACAACTCTAGAATACAAATAAGCTTTTCCTGCTTTTTTCGCTGAATCTGAAGTATCATTTATTTTATGTATTTTGTAGGTAATGGGTAATTATAGCTTTCGTTATTTTGCTGATTGGCGAACTGTTGTAGCCGCTGAACCGCAATATTATATAATACTAGCTACTGTCCGCGACTTCATCCTTCTTCTTCGTTCTTCGTCTTAGATGTATTATCGAACCGTAAATTTTTCCGGGATAAAAAGTATTATATTTATGTTCTGTCAGGGTTGGGAAATTTGTTCGAAAAAGTTACCGCGGCCCTGGAACGCAAATTAGGAGGAACATGTGTGGGTTTTAGTCAGTAAGAGTCTGACACACCCTTGATGTTCATCAAACCAGTCGAAGATATCCCATCCTTTTAAAAAAATCCTATGTATTATTCCACACTACAACCTCTCAGTGCCAAATCCCATCTGGATCCGTTCAGCCGTTTAAGCGTGAAAGAGTTACAAACATCCATCCATCCATTCATCCATCCTCACAAACTTTCGCATTTATAATATTAGTAGGACATAATACTATGTGTTTGTAGCGTTTAGTTAGAAATAACTATGTCATGTGCTAAGCTAATGAATGACACGACAACATGACATGACGTGACAATAACAGCGGTGTTCGCTGTCGAATCGTGATATACTGGCTATCAAAATGAACCATTAGTATACATAAGTGGATTAGTAGTGCCTGTCCCGTTGGTCTTGTGGTCGGAAGCGCGACTAGTGTGCTAGGGGTTCTGGGTTCGATTCCCAGATCGGGCAAAAGGTGTTATAGGGTATTTTTCGGAAGTTGGTGGTGTGACACCCCCCGTTCCCCGGAAAGCACGTAAAGCCGTTGGTCCTGCGCCTGATATCTCTCCGGTCGTGTGGAATTTCCGTCTCATCGGGCTGTGAGAGTTAGGGCAAAAGTGTGTGCGCAAACACAGGTGCACTATAATATCCCCTGCGTACTTGGGTAGTCTGCATTAAGATTAGCCGCCGTGGCCGGAATCGGTCTGGAGAGTTAAATTTTACAAATTACTTGGTTGTGCCTGCGACTATGTCCGACTCAAAGATATATTACCCTACGGGGACCGTACATTTTTCCAGGATAAAAAGCCTCCCTATACGCTATTCTAGACTATAATCTATGTATCTGCCAAAGTTCATCTAGATCCGTTCAGCCGTTTAACCGTGGAAGAGTAACAAACATCCATCCATCCACCCTCACAAACTTTTGCGTTAATAATATTATACATATAAGTAGGATAGTAGGAAGATCCCAGAGTTGCCATCCCCATATGTCAATTCAACATGGCTGAATTATTCAGTTTAGATGGAGAAATATGACGTTAAAAAGGCATGTGTAGTGGCTAGTTTTAATGCTGGGCCCTTTTTCAAAAGGTACGCATGTAGTGTGAGACAGCTGGTCATGTTTTACAGCATTTTATTAAAACTATTCTTTATATTTTTTTTAACTGCCTCGTTAGTTTAGTGGTCCTAAGCGCGACTGCTACGCTAAAGGTCTTGGGTTCGATTCCCAGGTCGAGCAAAGTGTTATTGAGTTTTTCTATGAAATTCTCAGTAGCAGCTTGGAGTTAGGATTTGCGCCCGGGTAATGGCAATAGGCTCGCCCTATTACATGGGACGTAAACATACCGGTGAACTTTGGGTGTACATTGGTAAACCTCTGCCTTACCCTTCGGGGTATACAGGCGTGATGGTATGTATGTATTCTTTATTGCCAGACACATTCTGTAGGCTGAATGAAGTTGTGAGACTACATTGTCTGGCTGAACTGGCAAGCTATGTAGTCTCACGATCTTGGACTCAAACCTAGTGTATAAATTATGATTAATAAATTACCTATTCACATAAGCATATCCATGGAACATTTTTTTTTGGGTTAACGATAATAATATGTCTGGCCCATATGAATTAATTTGCCACTTGCATGTAATTTGGTTGGTCTTTATATATTGTTTGTAAATAGGTCTAGTCAATTTTGTTAACATTACAATAACTAATTAAATACTAACTCGCCAATATATTATATGATAGCAGGTAATATACAAGCTGTTGATTTGCATTCTCGTCAAATTCAAGGAGTTAATTGTGATTCTTAACACGAATCAATAATAAAATATTTTTTTTTAAATTTAGATTTTTTGACGTGATTTTCCAGTTCGAACTAGCCATCTTGCCAGAGGCTTTAGGCGCTATGCTGGAGATCTATTCTGAAATACGGTCAAACATATAAACAACTTTTTTTTTCACGTACTTAATTATTTTGATTATGAATTTAAGTCCTTTATGATAATTTGATAACCCTCTGAAATTTGATGACGATGCAAAACTACACCTTCTATTTATAAAAAAATAACAGAAATAACAAAAAAAAGAACAGGCAATACGTAAATATTCTGTAAATGAATACAACATTCATGTTTCACAAACAAAGAGATTAATTAAAAAGAATGCTTTTCCAGGCAAAAATAGCCCCTATTATATTAACAATTCATGTGAAATCAAATGGGACGAAAATAACACGTAGGTTAAATGTGTGACGTAACACGGTTTACGTATTTACAATATTCAAGGAGAATGAATTAATTAATGACATATGAAATTAAGATCAAAATTCATTCAGGTAAAAAGCTTTCATATTGAAAGGCAAGTAAACATTTGGATGAGAATAAAGGTGTGGATATGGTAACATGAGAAATGCCTGTGTACCTATTTCACGGATCTAAAACACACGGACAATATGACCAATTCAATACAACACAATTTTGTCGTTGGATCATTGTGATTTTTAACGAAGACCAAATGGAAATCAGATAGAAGAAATGGCTATATGTAAGTATTTAATAATCCTTCGTAATATTTTGCATAATATTGATCGAACTTAGGCTTGCTAAGAAATTATTTCATGAAGCCAAGAACAAAGAGGCATACCTGAAAAATTATTTGGATGAATATGTAAGGTATTTTCATTTCCACAATCGCTAATCCGATATTTATAAAAAAAAAAATATTAGCTGAAGAGGTTTTTCCTAACGAAAATAAGCTTTTGCCATTCACCCGCCCTCTTATCCAATATAACCTAACCCTAACTTTCCAATAGTGAGTATATAAGACGAATTTTCTTTGAATTTACATACACCTGTAAACTTTCCTATTATCAGCACCATCCACATTAAACGGTAAGAATATTTTCATTTACTAAATGTTACGTACATTTCGGTTATTATTTTGTATAATAATAACGTTTAAGAGTATTTTAATCAACGTGAAATATGAAAGAGAAGTTCCCATTCTTGTCTTTGAAGTCGTTTGAACCTCGTCAACTGTATTTGTGTCTTAAAACACTACTCGAGAAGTCATTTTCATCAAACTTTTCATTAAGTACATAATGGGAAACGAAGTTGGCAAATATGACATTATTTATAATTTCATACTAATACAGCGCATTTCACAACTGCATTCGTGTAGTTATTCATCTGGTAATTACTTTGGTAAACCGCTGAATTTAATTTATTAAATCATTGAGTATATATTCATCACCATTATTGAGCTTCATTGGCCTACTGCCTCGTTAGCCTAGGGGTCCCAAGCGCGACTGCTACTCTAGAAGACTTGGGTTCGATTTCCAGGTCGAGCGAAGTGTTATTGGGTTTTAATAAGAAATTTTCAGTAGCAGCCCGATTAATGGATTGCCATTAATCAGGTACAAATCCTAACTCCGAGCTGGCGAAACTCCGAACTCAATAGGCTGTATTTTCCCCGAAGAGTTAGGCAAAGACGTACCAATGTACACCCACAGTTCGCCGGAATATTTAAGTCCCATGTAATGAGGGGCGAGCCTATTGCCATTAACCGTGCACAAATTCAAACTCCGAGCTGCTACTGAGAATTTCATAGAAAAATCCAATAACACTACTTCTTCTTCTTTCTTTCTTTTTTCTTTGACTTATGTATGTATGTATGTAAATCATTGATCTCTGAAATGATTTGCTCCCCTGCAGAACTCTTCGCCATGAAGCTGATCATCGTGTGCTGTCTCCTCGCCCTGACGTACGTGGCTGCCGACCAGACGCCCGTCATTCTCTGTGGACGGCAGCTTGCCAACGCTCGAGTGCTTCTCTGCTATGGGGCCGAATATGTGAATAAGAGGTCACGGACCATGACAAGTATGTATACATTCAAGGGGCTTTAGTTGCCTGCCGGGGTTGCGGGTTGTTCGAAAGAGATACCGCGCCCCCGGAACGCAAAGGGCACACGAAGGAACATAGATGGTTTTTAGTCAGTAAAAGTCTGACACTCCCCCCCGCCCAGGACGGGGGGGGGGTCATTTGATGATTTTACCAACTATAAAAAAAAGGGGCTTTAGTTAAAAGGATTCGGTGAAAAGGAGCAATCAAAGATCTCTTTCAATATATTATACTAGCGAAGTACCCGCTACTTCGCCCGCGTGGCTTATTTTACCCGCGATAGCAGTAACCAAAGACGTTACTTAAGTAACGTCTTTGGTTACTGCTCCGCTCCCGTGGGTCGTAGCCTGATGTCATATGCCTGTCATAGCCACTAACAAATAATGTGACTTTGTAATGGTATTTTTCTTTCCAAAATCGGTTAAGTAGATCTAGAGATAAACCCCTATACACCCTTATGGTGGGTCCACACGACACAGACTTTTGTCTGTACAGACATCTGCACAGACTATAAAGTCTGAGTAAAAATTTTTACTCAGAGGTCTTTACCAAATGTCTGTGCAGACTTTTCATCAGTTCAGACTTCGATTTTAATGAATAAATTAAGTAATTCAATAATCATGAGTTTTGCTCCGACAATCGTACAGACATGTACGGAGACTTCCGACTTTTCTGATACACCGACATTTGTCTGTACTGATTTGTTGTACAGACAAAATTCTATAGAAGTCTGTGTTAAGTCTGTGTCGTGTGGACCCATCATTTCAAACTTACAAACTTTACCTCTTTATAATATAGTATACAGATGGAGTGGAACTCTCTACCTGCGTCTGGATCCCCGAACCCTAATCTCTTCAAAGTTAGGGTGAAAGAACTTCTTCTGGGTAAACTCACTCCACCGTCCGTCACCCATTAACTGTTAGAAAATGACAACTATGGGTATACAGCGACCAAACGCATTTTAAAGATTCCAAAGTGTCCTTGAACGCTAATTATTGGCTTTCAATCCTCAGCAGAGAAGCAAAGCCACTAGATCAATTCCGATTCACCTAGTAAATGACGTTCCAAGATGACGTTTGATGGTCTAAATAATTGAAATAAATGATTCGACTTTGACTTTTACTTTCTTAAGCCACTCCACGTGTCGAAGCGTATTTAGCGTCCGGAAGCAAACAATTTGACCTTTCTATTTTGGAAGCTTTTCCTCAACCATTCCAACCTATAAATCTATTAATCAACTAATGGCAGTTAGTAGCAGAATTGTATCCAAATAACTTCTCTCCAACGTATTTAATTGTCAGATGTTGCTCTAATAACGCCCACGGCCCTATTCTTAATTCTAAGCAATGTGCTTTGTAATTTTTGGCTGCCATGTTTATTCAATTAGATGCACAACATCATAGTGTAAGAATATTCATCGTCACGAAAGTTAGACAGGACTGCTCTGAACTTTCAAGCATGCTTTCACTTCAAACAATAATTTGACTTTAATCTATTGAACTCAAATACATTCCTAAAGATGTTCCCTTTGCTTATATTAGGTATACTAGCTTCTTCCCGCTACTTCGTCCGCGTCAAGGTTAGTATCTTATCCCACGGGAACTATACAATTTTCCTCGATAAAAAGTATCCTGGGTATTATTCCACACTACAATATATCTCAGTGCCAAATTTCATCCAGATCCGTTCAGCCGTTTAAGCGTGAAAGAGTAACAAACATCCGTCCATCGTCAAAAACTTTAGTATTTATACTATTAAGTAGGAAAGTAGGATTAACCAGCTCCTGTACTTTATTAAGCATGTTTATTTGTAATATCACTCAAAATGGAATAAATATATTAACTTACTAGTACTATCATTCAACTTTCCATAGCCGCCGACTTCTTGCCCGGAGACAAGACAAACGAGATCGACTGGCCCTGGAGTGGACGCCGAGGGTCCTTGGCTGCCAACTGGTCTCGGTACAAGAGAGACGGCCTGGTCGACGAGTGCTGTCTCAAACCCTGCACCACTGACGTCATCCTCAATTACTGCTAGGCGAAAATCAACCTTTAGTCCGTGCGCAATCAGAATGGGATAGTACCTTTTGGAATTGAAGTGCACAAAGGCCAAAATCGTCTGTAGTGTCGGCAAACTTGAGTCCATTTACTACAAGGTGTTATACATTTTGAATGCGCCCTCTTATACTACTTTGTATACCTACTATGTAAGATAGATACGTAACAAGTCCACATAAATAATTGTGATTGTCGTGTATTGTATATTTGATACTATAAACCTAATAAATGACTGAAAAAATATTTTGATTACACGCTCTATATTATGTAGGTACATTTAAAACCACAATAAAAATATGTTATGAAAAGGAACAAGGATTTCAATGGCTATGAAAAATTTGTCTACATTTTACGTTTTTAATTTCCAATCTGCGTTGGAGAATACAAATCAGAGGTATAACGATAGGAATAATGGCAACCTATTGTTGTTTTCCGGACGGCGGAAAAACAAGCAATGTTTGAATAAAGAATTTCAATATTGATAAATATGTTGGAATAGGACCTGCTTTCATACACCTTTTTATATCTGGCCAGTAATGTAGGATTACAGAAATGTACAAAGATGTTTTTTTCTAATTTAAAGATCGAACATTATTTATTAAGCTTGGGATTATAACTAGAATTTGAATATATTTTTGAATTTAGATAAAGTTAGAGAATCAGAAATAAATATTTTATAGTGTATAATTATTACACACCAGACACCGGTGTTGTTTATTATGCGGACCTTGTAGAAACTAGAACAAATTTCCGTGCGTTCAAGCGTTTTTGCCATACCTATTACTGGAATCAAATGTAACAGTTCACATTAGGACCCATTAAAGTTAATGATAATTGCAATCCGTGGTGCTTGGCAATCTAGGCTTCTCCCAGTTGTAAATAATCCCTTTGTGCCTATTGGCCTAATTCTGTTCTGTCTCCTGCTTGTTTGGAGGGAAGTGGAAATTATATTTTTCTTACTCCTCCGCTAATCTTTTCTGATTAATTTCGTTGCGGGATCCAAGACAGTTAAATCGTTTCTCTGGGACTCGTCGAGCTTCATTGTCTCGGCGCTTTTCTTGTGGTCGCCACTGTTGATTCTGGCTTACAGGAGTTGCAGTGGTTTGGGAACAGTGTGGCGGGCTTGTCCCATTAAAAAAAAAAAAAAACACCAGACAGGGTCGCACGATAAAGATTGCAAATAAGGTGTGATTCATAAATTGGTTCTTACATTTAGGTTCAAGAAAAATATATACCCATTTATTATATGTACCCATCTATCTCAGGTTGCTTTATACTTCATAAATAACAACATACCAAATTAATATTTCCTTAGTCTCACGAACCAAGGTATAATTAAATCTTATTTAAGTTAATCCTGAAAGGGGTTTACCTACTTAATTTAATCTTTTACGTTTTCATTAACAGTGAAGGCATCAATTCTTTTAGTGAAATGCTTATTAGACTAACAGTTTCTTCTTATTGGGTTTTAAAGAATTGGGTTTTTTAAATAAACATAGGCAAAAATATAGTTATATAGTTACCAACCAATATCAAATTACGATACTGTCACTAAGGTTTCGTAAGGTTGTTCCTATTGTAAAAGTTATTCATAATATAAAAAAAATATATAAATATACCATCACGCCTGTATTCCCCGAAGGGTTAGGCAGAGGTGTACCAATGTACACCCACAGTTCACCGGTATATTTAGGTCCCATGTAATAGGGGGCGAGCCTATTGCCATTAACCGGGAACAAATCCAAACTCCGAGCTGCTACTGAGAATTTCATAGAAAAACTCAATAACAATAACTTAATAATTAATAATAATATCCTTATTCATAATATGCATAAATATTTTTACCCCCTTTTTTATGTATAGGAAATTATCAAATTACTTCTTCCGCCCTGGGCTCTGCTGGAGTGTCAGACTCTTACTGACTAAAACCTTTCCGTGTTCTTCCTAATGCCATGCTAAGAGCCGCAGTGACTCTTTCGAACAAATTCCGCAGCCACTTACACTGCCTGAAGGTATTTTTTTGAATTAAAAGTCAGCTTAAATGAAGCAGTAAGTTAGTGCTTCTTCTTCAATTAGGTGACAGTCATCAGATCTACACTACAAAAAAAGCCAATCTTCATTCCAAGGTTGCTAAGTTTGTTCGAAAGAGTTACCGCGGCCCTCAGGCATCAGGAAGAACACAGATGGGTTTTAGTCAGTAACAGTCTGACACTCCGTTCCTCTCTGTCTAGGGCGGAAGAAGTCATTTGATGACTTCTCATCATCATCATCATCATCTTCCTGCCCTTATCCCAAGTTACTTGGGGTCGGCGCAACACGTTTTCTTCTTCCATGCCCGTAGTGTCAGCCGTCATACTATCACTGACTCCCTCATGATTAAAAAAAACTACATTCTAAATGTTTACCGAAACTCTTGTGAGTCCATCGACATAAGCGCATAGTTATTGCGCGAATCATTCCATCCTTTTGCGATATTGAATCCATGGAGTGGTATCTCGCTTGCTTTACAATGCAATATCGACGCGGCGAATTGCCTCCAACGATATGTATGAACATTTTGAGGAATATTTAAATGTTCGCGGAGTTCTGATTTCGGTTTGGCGAAGGGTTATCGAGTTTTGCTATAAGAATTATTTTAGTAGTCTGGATTTATTAATGTTTTATTTGAATGTAGTACCACAACTGTGGGTTGCAATTGGGACCCGTGTTTGCGGGATCTTTGCTCAATGTTATAAGTAACATTGAGCAAACTGCAGTAAGTGTTATTAACTGTGATGTGATGTGATGTGATGTGATGTGATGTGATGTGATGTGATGTGATGTGATGTGATGTGATGTGATGTGATGTGATGTGATGTGATGTGTTGTGATGTGATGTGATGTGATGTGATGTGATGTGATGTGATGTGATGTGATGTGTCTTTTTACACCACGTATCTGGTGAAGTGTATAATATTGATACTTTTTCTACTTACCGGGTCTCATAAGCAATAATATCGATGTGGCTCAGGAATTTGCAACTTTCTTTACCAATATCCCAATTAAAACCACAGAAACTTTAGATTCCTCGCCCTCACTTGCTATAGATTTATTAAGAGCGAATGTTTCAGCCTGTCCTAAGGAATTTAAATTTAGACATATTAACCCTGTGGATGTCATAAAGGCTTTCAAACAACTTAAGATCAAGGTTACAGAAGATATGTGGGGCATGTCTACTAATGTGTGTAAGTCTATTATTGAGACAGTTGCACCCTATTTAGCTTTAATATTTAACTTATGTGTAGACCAAGGGGTTTTTCCGACTTTAATGAAACACAGCAAAGTTATACCACTTTTTAAATCCGGGGATAGTAAAGACACTAATAACTATAGACCCGTTTCGGTTTTGCCGGTGTTCAGCAAGGTGTTTGAAAAAGTGATGCTCAATCAAATGCTTAATCATTTTAACTGTAATAACATCTTACACGACCAGCAGTTTGGTTTCACCAGAGGGCGTTGCACTACAGACGCCGGTGTCACTTTAATTAAGCACATCTTTAATGCATGGGAGGACTCACAGGATGCCATTGGCATTTTTTGCGACCTCTCAAAAGCATTTGATTGCGTAAATCATGAGACCCTCCTCCAAAAGCTTGAGCATTACGGCCTCGGTCAACTAGCGCTTAGCTCACTGAAATCGTATTTAAATGATAGACTACAGCAAGTTCAAATAAACGGTGTAAATTCATCAGGCTTGAAAGTAAAGATGGGAGTTCCGCAGGGTTCAATATTGGGTCCGTTTCTCTTTTTAGTCTACATAAATGATTTACCTCATTTACTGAAAAATCAACCTAAAATGGTGTTATTTGCTGATGATACTTCACTGATTTTTAATGTAAATAGACGGGCACAGCACCTTGACGAAGTAAATAACGCTATGCTTAAGGTTCATAATTGGTTTACGATAAATAACTTAGTGTTAAATGAGAAGAAAACTAAATGCATAAGATTTGCTTTACCGAACGTTAGAAGTAGTGCATGTAACGTTATATTGAATAAGGACGTACTAGAATTCGTCAATAAGACAGTTTTCTTGGGGGTTTCGCTTGACTCAAAGCTGCAGTGGGGTCCTCACTTAACATCTCTTGCAGGGCGGTTGAGTTCAGCCGCTTACGCTGTCAGGAAAATCCGACAATTGACAGACGTGGATACCGCGAGACTGGTCTATTTTAGCTACTTTCATAGTATCATGTCTTACGGTATTGTGCTATGGGGACGGGCTGCAGACATAGAATCTATTTTTATTTTGCAAAAGAGGGCTGTCAGAGCCATCTATAATCTTGGCAGACGCGAATCTCTAAGGGAATTGTTTAAAAAAATTAATATCATGACTGTACCTTGTCAATATATATATGAAAACATTATGCATGTTCGGAAAAATCTTCATCTTTTTAGAAAAGTTGGTGATAGACATAATTTTAATACTAGAAATAGGAATAAATTAGAGCAACCGAGTTTTCGATTGTCAAAAGTACACACTTCTTTTATGGGGTACTGTGTAAAATGTTATAATAAAATACCGCTCAATGTTCTCGAACTAAATGAGAGAAAGTTTAAAACATGTATTAAACGCACACTATGTAGTCAAGCATATTACAAATTAGAAGATTATATAAATGATAAAAATGCTTGGCTTAATGCTAGTCCTGCTCCACAGCCACTCGGGCACACAAATTAATATACATTTTTTCTAAACATAACGATGTTATTAGCACCTTTTTTATTGACCTTAATAACGGATACCGTTATTATCATTTTTACTGTTTTTTTTCTACTTACTACAGTTTATTTTTTGAAAAGGTTCGCTGATGACCTTAGTTTTGTATAATTTTACATCATATATTTCAATTTTGTAAATGTGACTACCATGGAGCCATTTACTTGTTAAGTTACTATGTGTTGGACACTGAGCATGGCAGTTGAGAGCTTTGTCATGCTCACTTTAATGTCTCGCTGACGGTGGCGCGTGGGTTGGATCGTTGGGTTCCCTTCAAGATGGTTGAGCTAAACGGTGCTGATGCACGCGTCATATTCGTGAACGGGTGCTGTCAGTTGGGACTGGTCATCTCTTAACTGCCATGTCTTACATCGTTATTATAA
Source organism: Caradrina clavipalpis (assembly GCA_932526535.1). Taxonomy (NCBI): domain Eukaryota; kingdom Metazoa; phylum Arthropoda; class Insecta; order Lepidoptera; family Noctuidae; genus Caradrina; species Caradrina clavipalpis. Next base: position 5,400,628 of record OW052096.1, read on the forward strand.
TTTTGTTATTTTTTATATTCACCTTCATTGTTTTCACATATAGAAGCAACAAGAATATTGTAACCAAGACTTTGTAAAAACCAAATGGAAGGAAAAGAGTTTGCGCGTTCACCGCTAAGAAAACCCCATTTGCTGTGGCTCCACAATTCCAGGACATAGCCCTTTCCATCTCCGATAGCATTGGGATCCTTGGTGTTGATATCTCCAGCGACGTCCAGTTCCGACGTCATTTGGAAGGAAAGGCCAAGCTGGCATCGAAAAAGCTCGGTGTGCTCAATAGAGCAAAGCAGTATTTCGCACCAGGGCAAAGACTTGTGCTGTATAAAGCGCAAGTCCGGCCCCATATGGAGTACTGCTGCCACCTTTGGGCGGGAGCTCCGGGATACCAGCTTGGGCCTTTTGACTCGGTCCAAAGACGCGCTGTGAGAATTATTGACGATCCCATGCTCACAGGCGGTATTGAACCTTTAAGTCTGAGGAGGGACTTAGCCTCCCTATGTGTGTTCTACCGCCTGTACAATGGGCTGTGTTCCGCGGAATTATTTGAAATGATGCCAACGGCCACTTTTTACCATCGCACCTCTCGCCATCGGCAGGGGGCCCATCCTCACACCTTGGAACCGAAATGGTCCCGTACGGTACGGTTTCAGAGGAACTTCCTCCCTCGTACGCTTAGGTTGTGGAATGCGCTCCCTGCTACGGTTTTCCCAAGAGACTACAGCATGGGGTTCTTCAAGAAAGGAGTTTTGAGGTTTTTACGGGGTCGGCAGCGCACGAGTGATGCCTCTGGTGTTGCAAGTGTCCATAGGCAGCGGTAACCGCTTAACATCAGGCGGGCCGTTAGCTTGTTTGCCACCTACAGTGGTATAAAAAAAAAAAAAAAAAAAAAAAAAAAAAGTGTCCATGGAGTTTCTTGCTCGTTCTTCTCCACAGAGACCTACGTTTTGGAACGAGCAACTAGCTTCAATTTTAAACTGTAACTTCTTGACAATTCAAAAGTGCCTGTAAATGGTCTAATTGAAATAAATGCTTTGATTTGATTTGATTACCAAAACGTTGAACACTCTGGAAATCTCTCCTGTAACATGTATGCATTTACATACATAATAAACTCACATACACACGCCACATGACCTAGAACAAATACCATTTTTTGTGGGACAAGCTCGCAACACTAGTGCCAGCCACTGCAACTTCTTAAAGCCAGAATCAACAGTGGAGACCGCCAGAAAAGCATCGAGGCCACATAATTAAGCTCTACGAGTCCCGGAAAACGCTACAACTGTCTTAGATCCCGCAACGAAATTAATCACATAAGTGGAGGGGTAAGAAAAAACATAATTTCCACTTCCTTCCAAACAAGCAGGAGACAGAACAGAACTGTAGGACATATCATGGTAATATTTGTTTCATGTGGGAATCGAACACACAGCCAATCGTTCAGGCATTACCGCCTACCGCTACCTCTGCATATCCCTTCGCGAATTCCAAGTGTAGAAATCAAGCAAGCATTTACATGAACATTCAAACATAGCCATCTCCATGTTTGCTATCATCGTTAAGTTTATGAGAAAGTCGTTATGGTTATTCGTTTCATGTTCCGTATAATTTAAAATGTAATCAACATTCAGGAATAATGTGTAGGTAATTTAAGGTATCTGTAGAGCATATCAGGGAGCCGTTTTATCGGAGCCTGTTATGTTTAATTTTATTGCCCGTAAATAGCCTTTTGGGATACATTGAAGGCCGCGTCGGGGTACTCTGAGCAATGAGTTTTGTAAGGCTGGTTTTAGCACTGGTTGTAAGTCAAATGAGCGTTGGTAAGGATTCAGTCGGGAAACGGAACCCTTCTAATTTGAGGATGGTGACCATCAGGATGATTTTAGCAAGGTAAGAATCTTTAACTCCCCCTTCTTATACACGAAAACCGGAAGGTTTTTCCCGAATGCAATAAAAAAGCAGATGGTGAAGAAGAATATTTCTATTGGGTTCTTAATAGTTAAACAATCGCTATGAATCATATGTGGTCATGGGACAGGGAATGGGTTAATATTACTATAGGAGAAGTGAGGAGTAACACTCGTACCTATACCTATACGAGTATAACAACGATTTCATTCTAATGTTAATCTTAATTTGTCAGAAAAATCTACCTCTGATTAGCTTTTATTTTCAACATTGATTGTCGCTGATTGCACAAAATTTTGAACGTTTGTAATAACGAGAATAAAATTGGCCTTCTTTTATGAAGACCGAATGAGTGGTACAATCCATTGAGCCTTGCGGCATCGGTTCACTTAGTAAATGAAATCTACGTGGAATACTAGATCTTCAGATACAGTTTTGCCGTAAACTGCAGTAAGAGAGTAGGTACTACTTTACGGCAGAGATTCTTATGTCTTTATTTTATAACAGCGAAATGCCCGCGATTTTGTCCGTGTGGCTTATTTCACCCGCATTAAGTTACGTTCTCGGTTACTGCTCCGCTCCTGTGGATGGTAACGTGATTTCATATACCTAGTCTACGTTACTCAGGAATAATGTAGCAATTTATTGGTGAGAAAATGATTGAAATCCGTCCATTTGTTTCGAAGCTTAGTCGGTACAAACAAATAAAAAAATCATAGGATCTATAATTGTACCTTAGTTTTAAAGCTTTATAAGGCTTTAGCCTACTGTAACACCTTTATTGACATTATGGTATGCAGATAAATGAATATCAATATGAAACTTTTCTCTTTATGATATTAAGCAAAGATAGTGCGTAGGTACCAAGATATGTATTTAGACCATTTCAAACGACTTAAGCACCCAAGCACTAAGTTTAACTATTAAATTGTGGTATCAGACTTGGAGTTTCACGATAATCCTAGTTTAAAGGACATAATAGTTTACATCACCATTTAGCGAACATTATTTGACACTAATAGGTATCTGCTAACTTGGATAAACTTCAAGGTTGGGGGCTGAGCGTCTGTCTAATGACCGGCTTCTATTTTCACTGATAATTTCTCTGTTTATGACGAATTTTTGACTTGCCTACTTTAGTAAGAATAGAAATTTGCGCTATCAAAAACTTTGAATTTTCACACCAAGGAAGAATAAATAAATAAATAAATAATAAATAAATATCTTGGGACAACTCACACACGGCTATCTGATCCCAAGCTAAGCAGAGCTTGTGTTATGGTAACCAGACAACTGATATACATACTTATATAATTTATAAATACATACATATTATAGATAAATCACATCCAGATACAAAACAAACAATCATGCTCATCACACAAAGTTTGTCCTGGGTGGGAATCGAACCCACGACCTCCGGCTTAGCAGTCAGGGCCACTAACCACTAGACCAACAGGCCCGTCTAGAAGGTTTCCCTACAATATTTTTTTCTCAAAATTTGGGCAGTAGATATGCGTAGTTAACGGCATGTGTGTGTTTTATTACATTAATGATAATAGGCCTACAACTTTTGAGTTTATGTTTATTAAAAACTTAATAATAGGTAAAGATAGACTTTACATTTAATCTCAAGGAAAATAAAATAAAAAGTAAGTATTATTATGTCAACAATAATGAAACCTAATATCAATACAATATTTATTTACCATTCAAAATGTTTTATCTAATAAATTCATCTAATAACTCTAGATAAACAGAACAAATATAATAACGCCATTTTGCTATCATTTTGACATAATATTTACAATAGAACAAATTGAATTATATTTCGCAAAGCAAATTGAAGTGGAAATAATTATGGCCGGATATTAAAGAGAATATCTTTCGTTTTGTAATCAAATCAAAAGCTTTATTTTGTTTTACTTCGACAGCTGTCATTGTTCTACCTGAGAGCTAAATTACCTTGACGCTAGTTGTGAGTATCGGTACTAAACAATAGTACAATACCTACCAGCAGGGGCGTAGCTACCGCCGTATCTGCCGTATCGATGATAGGGGGGCCCCCAGCTACAGGGGCCCCGAACCCGTTGAAGCTAAAATCCCAAATATTATTCACTATCTTACTCAAACTTGTTTAGTTTGTGAAAAATGTCTACTCTCCATTTGGGGTACGCCACAGTTAGGTAGAAGGGCTCCCAATAAATTTAGATACGGGGCCCGTCTAAGCCCTACTACGGCCCTGCCTGCCAGGTCAAAATTAAAGGTGCCAAACGGTTAGGGGCGCGTATCTTTTTTTGTTTTTCTGAAGGGTATCTCGCAGTTCAACCTTACCGGTTGTTTACTGCTCAACCGGGCTTTCCTGTGGATGCCTTTCAATTAAGACCTCCAACCAGGGTTACATACTCCTTTCGTCTCCTCCACTTTCATACATCTGGTCATACAAGCACGCCGGTTACGAGAACTGCGCACCCGACCTTTATGAAGAACTTCACCATGATTTTCATCATCATCATCATCATCGTATTAGCCAATAGCCGTCCACTGCTGTACGTAGGCCTCCCATCAAAGAGCGCCAACCATCCCGGTCCTTTTTTTTATTTTTTGTGAGCGAAGAAAATTCCTAACGCATGCCACGCCATCCGGGGAGACGACTTGGTTATGTGGGGCACCCACTAAAAACTCCGCGTGTGTACCTACTTTCGCCTTGATGAATGGGCCGCGAGGACTGCTACGCATGACGTTCGCGACCCATCCAGCGTAGCCCATATCTGGACTCCATCTTCTTTGCCCGCCTCCGGGCTCTCTGCTCCTTCAGCGATGTCCGGGTACACAGAGACATCACCACTACTCCAGGCACTGTGCAGCGTGGACGATAGAGTCCCCGATCTATCGTCCGCTGAACCATCCCGGTCCTGGGCAGCCCACATCCATCCGCTGCTCGCCGCAATGTTTGTGTACGCAGTGCTAAATATTGCATGGTGGTACAGCATCCTTAATGTGTGCCTGTTCGACTTGTAATTGGCCGGTTTCATTTAACAAAAGACGACCAATTTTAACGTTGTCTAGAATCATGTGTGTTAAATCCATGGCAACAGATGTTTATCGATATCGATTCCATGACAATTCCTAGTATTATAATGTTATTGTGGTTACCCCACCATAATTGAAGTACCCACCTACAAAGAAAAAAGGAGATGATTCCGAATCCAATATCGTTGTTGTCGTAAGATATAAACGATTATCCACACGACCTGACTTCCAATAAAACACAAATATTGCCTTATATTGTCTATTTATTGAATGGAAAGATAAACATAGAATTACAGAATAATTGACTTATGTACGTATTACATACAGTTTGTATTTCTTACAAAATTCCGTGTGTTTGTTTTACTTAGAAGAATTGTATTTTACAACAACTATACAATTAAAATTTTAAGAAACCCCCGACAGAAGAATAGATATTCCTCCCGCAGCTAACAAAAGAGCTGAAAACCTTAAAACGGCTGAACCGATTTTGATAAAACATATCTAAGAACAACCGCTAGGAAACCTGCTTTCAAACAAAAAAAACCGCAATCAAATCGGTTCACCCGTTTAAGAGCTACGGTGCCACAGACAGACACACATACACGTCAAACTTATAACACCTCTCTTTTTGAGTCGGGGGTTAAAAATCGATTGTGAAAATGTACATAGGGAATGCAAAAAAATCGAATAAAGCATAATGTTAAAGTAAGTATGGTAAGTAGATGAAGGTCACGAATATTTGAAATTAAATTGATGCACTCAGAACATTATGACAATATTTTGGTTTCGCTTTAGGCTCTTGCATCAGTATGTATTTGTATGATCGTTGAGTTATTTACACAGATTTATATACTCCTCCAGACCGATTACAGCCAATTTTAATGGAGTATATTACAGTGCACAAGTGTGTGTGCAAACACAGGTGCACTCCCTCTTCCCTCACTCTTATAGTCCGATGCCGCGATGGCACGGCAACCCGACATGACCGGGGAGAGATCAGGCGAAGGACCATCCGCTTTATGTGCTTTCCGAGACACGGGGGTGCCTGGGTGGTTTCATACTCTGGGCTGCTACTGAGAAAATCCAAATGGAAATACTCAATAACACTTTTGCCCGACCTGGGAATCGAACCCAGGACATTAGTCACATGGGTAAATAGCAATATAATGTCCTAACCATATTGCGATTATGTCTCGTCTTACCCTCTTACACAGAAAACAAAACCGATATCTCTTGTAGACATTTCTTATTTTATTACCCACTAATAACTAATAAGCTCTTAATTAATTACAAAAACTTCAGTTAATTCTTGAACACAATTCCGTGTTACTTTTCTATGTAATGTTTTTTCCAACAGTCCTTTTATAAACAGTTAATTACACACTGGGCCACAGTAACGTGACAAAGATGACGGCGGCAAAGAAGAGCGTCTTTGACCTAAGAGCTGATCCTGAAGACCACAGTGAAGAGTGGTCTGAACTGTCCTCAGGTCACGAACTGGGTGAGAAATCTGGAAATAAATATTAGTTGTACTTAAAAAGATCAAATTTTTGAAGCTGTGTCGTTGCGATGCCGATCACATCAATGAAATCGACATTATTTCAAAAGAAGGCACAAAAGCGGCTTGATTAAAATGTCAGTTATCTAAATAATTATCTGTACCTATGGAAACCTGCTCATGGCCTCTATAGAGCCAAATATTACAATATTTTGAGCCACCTTAAATAGGTACTGATTACTACTAGCCTTTATTATTCTGTTACTGGGCAAAGGCCTCTCCTAAGTCTTACTCGTAGTATTAATATGTCTGGAGGGCTAGTATGGATAACTGTTTTCTAGTCTCGTCAAGTTCATTCTGCCAAGTTCTACGTGGTCTGTCGCAATGCTTACTGGCTACTCCGGACGGGAGAGGGAAAGGAGGGTCCCCCGTCCCAGCGGCCGCCGCGGTAGACGATCCGGGCGTCGGGAGCCACGTGACGACTCCCGGCCACCGTAGATGCGGGTCTGTGGACGGTGAGCAATGGGTAGCTCACCGTCCGTACGTTCACTAGCGACAGACCGTGTCGACGGCGCGTTCGTGTTCCACGCGCGCCTCAAAGAGATGTCAGCAAAATTGGATGGGGCCACTGAGGGCCGATGCCTGCCGGGGCTGCGGGTTGTTCGAAAGAGATACCGCGCCCCCGGAACGCAAAGGGCACATGAAGGAACATAGACGGGTTTTAGTCAGTAAAAGTCTGACACTCCCTCCCGCCCCGCCCAGGGCGGGGGAAGTTATTTGATGATTTCCCGTCTATAAAAAAAAAAAAAAAAAAAGGGCTCCACATATTGTTTATTTCGGGTGACACCTCATTTAGCATTCAGCAGACATGACCAGTCAGTCCGACATTTCGACACTTCGACATTTAAAGTTCGAATAAAAAAAAATTGGCACAATAAAATCAATTTGAAGCAGCTAAAAATAATACCTAAGTAGAACTAATCCATTTTGTCAGTCGTGCAAATGAAAATTGGAATTAACAATATAAAAGAGAAATGGAATCAAAAAGCTCTGAAGATTTCATAACGTAAGAATATTCAGCCAATCGTGAAAGAGGACAAAGTTACGAGAGTAATTTTCCATGGGCAGGTAGTCTAAGTTTTCGTGGTGATAAATCAATTTGGCTTTTATTAAGGAAGAGGCTCAAATAGGGAATAATGTAAGAACGCCTCTATATACGTAAAAGGTAGTATTCACTTATGTTTGTTTGCTAATAACAGGAAGGGAAGTTAAAAATGTATTCGCGACTTTCATATCCAATGTATATAAATAATAGGTAGACACTGTGAAGGTTGTATGCCAATTCAAACTGGCTGAAAAGTTTAATTTTATTCAAACACTCAGCCGAATTCCAGAAGGGATTCGAATTTGAAAATTCGGCAATTGGTTTTTATATTGAGCAGTTGTTTGCCCTGGCTCAGATTAAGAGCACGCTATTTTAGAAAATCAATTTAATTTACCAAAGAAAGTGTTTCATTCAATTCAAGTATAAAGTTGAAGCCCTGCACATAGACTCTCTTAAGCCCGGTTCTTTAGGTTACGAGCATACTGGCCACAGTACCTATGTATATGGGTTCTTAAAAGGCAAAAATAAGGTACATTTTTCATTAAAAAAATACGTTGCTACCACACTAAGAATTTCTTCTGTACAGTGGATTCGTTTACAGACATATAAAATCACATACACAAACAACCAGACCCAGAACTTCACAGATTTGTAGGACATACAATATATTCTTGAACTTACACTGGTTCGTAGGTAACAAGATAGTTCGAAGTAGGTACAAACAAATTTTGAATTTGTAGAATTGTACAATATTGGTAGTTTGGAATGCAGACGAAGAGCGGTTTACAGAATTGATTACAAGTATCAAGAAGGTTCCTTTCTTCGAACTCTGCTATACAAGGTAACTATGTACCAACTTATTTTCATTGAAAAGTCAATATTGAAGCATAATCTACGGACTGGCTTTGATACTAGTTTCAACAGAAACAGTTATTAAGGCACGTGTCTGGTATTAGCTTAGTGTATTTACATAGTATTAGTATTGAAATCATAGAACTTTGCTTATTAAAAGATAATCTAAATCGCCCATAATTGATGTTCTTTAAACATAGTTTGATGGCAAACAAGCTGTGGTCAGGGTCACTTCTACCTACAGACATTATCAATACCAGAGGCCTTGCAAATGCGTTGCCATTCCAGAGACAAAGTTGAAATGTCTTATATGCCTGAAATTTCACCAGCACCCAAACCCTTCACACCGGAACACAGCAGCACTGCTTTGCGGCAGAAATAGGTATGGTGGTAGTATTTCCTAAGACGAACTCCTTCATAAAGAGCTCTACTACTAATAAAACTATAAACAACATACGAAAGAAACTTTGGCTGAATAACTACATTTCGATTAGCATTCGAAAACAGAACGATAAAATATAGAAACAGATCGTTAGTGTGTCAATGAAGTAACTGGGGCTGAGGCGTAATTATTGGCCGACAAACTTGCAAGCTTGCCGCCGATTGGTAGATAAGGGTTAGATAAACATCCTGATTGGTTGTTACCTAAGTTCTGCATTTGATGTTGACTCAGCACTACTACGATACGATCCTCGTCCGGGAAATGGATGTCAGAATCGTGTTCCTTTACTACTAGTTCTGCATCTGTTGAGAAAATTAAATGTTAATTGGAACGTTAAAGTTAAATTATAAATATGTCTTGTGCAATTGTGACGTCACTTTTGCGTGCTACTTAATTCAAATTGTATAATTGGAATGTTGACATTATGAACAAACAATTTCAAGACACAATTTATGTGAAAAACACTTTTTAAACCTGACCCCCAAGATTAATTGATAAACGTAAATAACGTCATAATCAATTTACTAAAACAATACAAAATGTAACTTTTTATGTGCTGTCAAAAAGCGTTTTCCCTTTTTGACAGCTCATAAAACATAATTATGTCAATGAAATAGGTGGTGTCTAGTATCTACCTAATTGGGATTGGCAATCCACAATCTCTCAATAATGGAAGACTACTGTGGATGGCGTCTGCCCCAGTAGGGGGACATAAGATTGGAGGTCAAATAAGTGAAATCAGTATAAAAAAAAATGTCACCAGAAGTGATAAGTAACCATACTGTCACATTTCTGATGGACGATTTCGACTAAGATTTGATTTAATGATTATAAAAGAAACAGATCGATTTATTATATTATTAACTAAAATTAAATTAAATTCGCAGACATTCATCCGTTAATAGGTTTAATCAACGTTAAATATAGAAATCCAATACAATTACTTTACTTCGAATGAAATAATGCGTGGGCTAGTCCATTTTGACTGAACTCAACCCAATTTGTTTCTATTCAATGATTACGTACTTATTAGGTACCTACGTCAAACCAAGATTACAACTTGCGTGGGCATAACCCAAAAATCCAAAATCCTTAGAATCTAACAGTATCTAAGTAATTTGTTGAGTGCGTAATATCCTTGACATAGATTAACTATCCATTAGTGAACCCGCTCTTATAACTACTTTCATAACTAATAAATTATATTATCTCCACTAAGTTTTCACAACATTAAATAAGTAATTAAAGGAACTAATTGTAAAGTATTGTTCTTATGTTCAAGAAAAATACTTTATAATAAAGTATTGTTTTTATGTTAAAGAAGAATACTTTATAATAAAGTATTGTTTTTATGTTCAAGAAGAATACTTTATAATAAAGTGTTGTTCTAATGTATAAGAAAAATACCGTATAATAAAGTATTATTCATAAGTTCAAGAAAAATACTTTATAATAAACAAAGGCAAAACATGACTAACATAATTTATGTACCATCTTGCATGCCAAGTGAGTGTATAATCATGTTTTGACAAAAGAAAACTATTCTATTCTAATAAAGTCTATGTTTCTTATGTTCAAGAAGAATACTTTATACCTAGACACTATATTCGCAGTACGAACACATCTATATTTATTGTAATTGGAATAAGTATAGGTACGTAGAAATAAATAAAATACAAGAAATTGAAATAAAATAAAAACATAAGATGATCAAAATGATATAGAATTTTATTTTCTACTCACATGTTTGAAGTGGTGTGGTAGTAACATCCTCGAGAGCAGTCGTAACCTCGGTGGAAGTCGTCGTTGTGGTTGCAAGCGCTATAATATTATTATACGTACATAAATGTTTTATTCACCTATGAAATCGTAAAAATGTTTATTATTGAACATGTTTAAGTTCCACCCGTATAAACTGTAAAATTGTATACCTACGTATGTTAAATTCTGATTATATTAGAATATTGGTGGACTGTAATAAAGATACATACTCTAATAATAAATAAATAATACCAGCCTATAATTGTCCCAATTCAGGGCAAAGGCCTCTTCTCATACAGAGAAGGCACGAGCATGGATCACCAGGCTTGATCAAGGCGGATTAGCAATTTTTATAAGTCCAGGTTTCTTCACGATGTTTTCCTTCACCGATGCCAGTGATGTCTAAGATAAACTTAGAAAGTACATATGAATTACAAGAGTCACATTGTTACTTGTTCAGATTTGAATCTGACCTTATGTATGTGAGACGGGCGCGTTGGACACTGGGCCATCACGATATTTTGCACATAAATAACAATCATATTTTGTTGAAAATGTATTTTCATGTAATTAGCATTATTTTAAGGTTTTTACAGATCCTAATTAAGAAAGCCACAAACAACTGATTACGGTTTTAAATTGAGGATCGCATTATTTTTAGACGGTGTAAAATAATATTCTAATTCTTGGCATAATATAAATAAACAAGGCTATTTTTGTTATACACACGAAATATACGTATTATTTAAAGAAAAATATAAAATAAAAATAAAAGATAGTGTCAAGTTGACACTCGCTCAGAAAAGACGGGTACCGTACGGTTCTGTTTTAGTTAATTGTTTAAGATGTTCTATTAAGCGGTGACAGTCTTGAGTCTCATGAGATTTTCAGACAGGTCATGGTTTCGGTCTAAAACTACTAGATTGATCTGCCTAGTGACAGAAAATTAGTACCTAAACATTGTGTACTAGCGCACGTTTTGTGCTTACAGTTATCTTACTACGATTAGAAAGTTTGGATGGATGGATTTTTGTTACTCAATCACTAAAATTTGGCACAGATACTCTAGAATAGCACATACGCAGATGAAGTCGCGGGCAGAAGCTTGTGAACCTTGACAAGCTTCTAATATATACCTATACATTTAAGAAATAAGAAGTTAGCAAGAAGCGCCCCTACTCCTTTATTTCACAATTCTCCCAGTTCTATTCGTATTTTATTGGAACACGTTTGAATTGAATAAATTGGTACGCATATAATCAAAAGATTCAGACGAAAAAAAGGCATGTTTTAGGTAAAGGTTCAAAGAGCATAATGAAAGAGCTCTATCAATATTCATATTCCTTATGAATACAAACTAGAGTTGTTCAGTTGTAACTTACGTCTCATCTACTCATATCTTTGGCTCAACTGTTTGAGAAATATGTATTTAGGGCTCCGAAAACGGGTATTAGGGCAATATGAGGCAGCTCCGACATTTTGCCGTTATTAGGTCGAGCCGAAAGTTTTTCTATGCATGTTCTATTTGGTAAAAGCCTCTATTGAAAATGTCGTATATCCTACATTATTATTTTTCTTTATATCGTGTCTTTCGGAAGGCCCAGAACTTAGCCACGAGTACATATTGACTTAGGTAGGTAAACATTATGAGATAATACCTACGGGTGAAGACATCATTAACAACAATTCCAAGACAGAACTTCTGTAAAAATACTTTTCAGTTAAGAAATCCTGATAAATTTTCAAGTTAATGCAAAAGTTTTTTAGATGCATCAAAAAAAACGCATTCATTCATTTTCCAAAAATGTTGCTTAGTCTTTGAGTATACATGCATATTTGAATTGAAATGAGTATAAATTGAATAGTCATTTTTAACTACTTTGAAATAAACAACGACTTCATTTTAAAAACAAAGTCGCATAAAACAAAATAAAAATTATGATTAACGATAGTTTACCTTTCAACTGATACCTAAAAGATCTCTAAATGATGATTTAAAACATAAATAGGATATGTTCAAAATATTTCTTTGCTACAAAAGGTGTGATTTCTATGAAGCTGAGTGTAGTTAGGCAATTGAGTTGACAAATAGGTGACGTCATAGTCTGCTACTGACATACAAAATATATGTAGGGGTCACGTTTTGACAGCTCGTAAAAAGCATAATGTCAATTGATTGGTGTTGTTTGCACCCGTATTGTAGTAATTGACTGCCCCGTTGGTCTCGTGGTAGCAATCGCGACTGCTGAGCAAGGGGTCCCGGGTTCGATTCCCAGGTCGGGCAAAAAGTGTTATTGGGTTTTTCCATTAGGAATTTCTCAGTAGCAGCCCGGAGTTTGGAAGTTGGTGGTGTGACACCCCCGTGCCTCAGAAAGCACGTAAAGCCGTTGGTCCTGCGCCTGATCTCTCTCCGGTCGTGTCGGATTGCCGTCCCATCGGGCTATGAGAGTTAGGGACGAGGGAGTGCACCTGTGTTTGCGCACACACTTGTGCACTATAATATCTCCTGCGTACGTGGCTAGTCTGCATTAAGATTAGCCGCCGTGGCCGGAGTCGGCCTGGAGAATTACATTTTTTACATTGTAGTAATGTGAATAAAAATGGAAATAACGATATCTAATCCAATGTCTAACCAGTTTAATCATGCTATCTACCCACGTATCTGGTTTGAAATAAAAACACATAAATATACAATTACAAAATATGAAGGTATATATTTTGTAAATACATAAAAGTACATAATAGCAGCTTAATATTGACCTACTGCTGCGTAAAGGCCTCTTCTTATCCGGGGCTGCGGGTTGTTCGAAAGAGATACCGCGCCCCCGGAACGCAAAGGGCACATGAAGGAACATAGACGGGTTTTAGTCAGTAAAAGTCTGACACTTCCTCCCGCCCGCCCAGGGCGGGGGAAGTTATTTGATGATTTCCCGTCATAAAAAAAGGCCTCTTCTCATACAGAGAAGGCATGGACATTAATCATCACAAGGTAAATTAGTGATGTAACTGTGAGTTTTATATTAAACGTAAATGAGTAAAGTACTTAATTATTTAAAAAAGTACTATAAAATATTTTAAGAAGTGATTGGATAGGAAAAATACCATATTTATAGTACCTACTGCTACTAATATTAAGTAGTATAAATATTTCGTATTTTTAAGATAAAATAGTTTAAATGCTCTCCAGGTATGTGGCTGGAACATACTCATTAACACTGACTTAGAACATATCATTAAAACTTTCCACTTCACGGTTCAGTATGTTACCTACCTAAAGTAGGTAGGTTAGGTACTGAAAGATGTTATAACTTTAGAATTTAATATACCTACAATACTTACGGGATGTAAAAAACAAGTAAAATATAGCCTTTAACTACGCATATTGCCCACCAAACTAAAAACGCAAGTATCATACATACAATCACGCCTGTCCGAAGGTTTGGGCAGAGGTGTACCAATGTATACCCTCAGTTCGCCGGTATGTAGGTCCCATGTAATACAGGAGAGCTTAAATTGCCATCAACCGGGCACAAATCCTACCTCCAAGCTGCTACTGAGAATTTAATAGAAAAACCCAATAACACTTTTTGCTCGACCTAGGAATCGAACCTAAGACCTCTAGCGTAGCAGTCGTGCTTAGGACCACTAGGCTACCGATGCAGTTAAGGCCGAGGCAAGTATCATCAAATAAAAATGTCTTCCTGGAAAACAATGTTTACTTGAGAGATGACAACATCGCGCAACGTAACGCGCGCAAAATTTTGTGCTTACGGGTATACACCCGTTACCTGTCGAACCTGTCGAACCTGTTACATACGTAACAGGTTCGAAAGAGTATTAACAAAGATTAGTAATACCATTTTACAGTATCTAACCAATCATTAATTGGTCCCTGGTACAGTCAAAAACATAAAAAAAATATCTTAACAATGGGAAAACAGACACATGTAAGACTTTATTAAGTGTCTTTTTACACCAGTTTCATTCTTTTTATAATTCATAATTATGTACTTTCTAAGTTTATTTTGGACATCACTGACATCGGTAATCGGTGTGTGGGGTCGTTAGACCTTACTGCCCACACGATAAAGAAGAAGAACACCCATTATTGTTTCCTTTTTTTGCTTAATTTTACAAATGTTGTGTACTTTTCAGTCTACATTGGAAAAAAATCTTTCGTTGTCATACTTACTGTAAATTGTGACGTCATCCCTTGCAGAACCCATCGAGTTTTCTGCGTAACAGTAGTAAGATCCAATATCTTCTCTAGACATATTCCTCACTCGCAGTAAAGCTGTGAACTTGTATCCTTGGGATTTTAAGCTCATCTGGTACTTCGATCCTGTACATACAAAAAAATATATCACTATACTTAATACCTACTTATATACTTTTATTATTTTCTGTAACCAAAGGATGCCAATGGACTCGCTGTCTGTTTATCCGTCTATCACGGAGCTGTATCTTTGGAACTACAATAGGTAGAGACTTGGAGTTTTCGCAGTGTGCAGTGTGTCAAAAATCAGGTGTTCCAGAAATTTTGACCATGCGAGAACAGTTGGTTATTTTTAAAATAACCGAAGGACTATATAAATTCTCGGAGGTCTACAATCATGTTTTGAATGTATGGAACAGTCAGCAACAAAAGTAGATTAACATTTCAGGTTTTTAAATCCATATTATTGAACACAATATCTTTGATATTGTTATTGGAAATACGATATGAATCTGAAATTAAGATAAAATTAACTTTTAGGTATTGCTTATTTGTTGCTGAACGTACAAGTTTTCGATACAATTTCCCTTTTACCAACTAACTAATAAAATTACAACATGCGATTTAATTAGCACACGAAAATGACTTTGTTATTCTTCGGATTGTAAGATTTTTTTTATAAAACTCACCATTATAAAGTTTATTTAGATCTATATGTGTCCAATATACGGTGGGGGGTGGATTGGCTTCGATCCTGCATTTCAGCTGCATGGTCTCGCCGACGTACACACCCATCATCTTCTGTGAGATTCTAGCAGTTGGTTTACCTGGCAACATTCACATAAGGTTCCAGAAAGACGTAATCGAAATTCAAAATTTAAACATCTGAGAGAATTCAGGGTCTGAGATCCTAGAGTTGTAAAAACTAAGTTATTTTAGTGTGGCTGAAATTTGGATGTAAGTCTTCGTAGTCTTAAATATTGCATGCAGCACAACTTTTTCATGGATTTGAAATTTTAATGATAGATAGATTGAATACTTGATATTAAGAAGTTTCACTTGAAAGTACGTGAGTAAGATACTTTTTAAATCAGGTACCTGAATAAAAAACGGTAATTTAAAAAACTAAAAAACCCGACTGCTTTTCTGAGTATTTATTAAAAATCCCTAAAACAAGAAAGTCGTTGTACCCGATTGCACTTAAAATTGTAGCAGTCGGGACCCATTCGGGACCATCTGCAATGTAATATAGGTATGTGCTCTCAATTTACTAAGCGTCCATTTCTAGAATGGGTCCCGACTGCTATAATTTTAAGTGCAATCGGGTACAACGACTTTCTTGTTTTAGGGATTTTTAATAAATACTCAGAAAAGCAGTCGGGTTTTTTAGTTTTTTAAATTACCGTTTTTTATTTTGATATACCCAGTGCCACTCTCACAGTAAATACGAATCTAACGACACCTCTCAAGCTAAAATCCATCGAGCCGTTCAGGCTGCAGAGCGATCCAAACATTTGAATTTGGCGCCAAAACCGCAATTTTGTTTTTTTTAGTTTGATATACCCAGTGTCACTCTCACAGTAAATACGAATCTAACGAAATCTCTCAAGCTAAAATCCATCAAGCCGTTCAGGCTGCAGAGCATGCCAAACAATTATAAATACATACATACTTAACTTACATACATACTCTCGAAAAACATAACCCTCCTTCTGGCGCAGTCGGGTAAAAAGGGCCTAAAATTAAAATTAGAAAATAAGCATACCTATTATCTTCTACGAGATATTCTTTTACCTTTTCTAAAAATTCCAAATAAGGTAAAATTACGTCGATCTGATTACTCTGAAATCTCGGAAAGGAACACCATGAAAGCGCAACCACTTCTGTTTACCAAGACAATCCGTGAGTATACGCACGGATTCGCAGAGATACGCTTTTAGTAGTTCCGTTACGTTATGTGACATGTGAATAGCGTAGAATACTTTACTAGAGACTTTTTTTGGCTTTTGAGGCTTGGGTTCAATTCCCTAGTCAAGCAAAATGTTATTGGGCTTTTATATGAAATTCTCAGTAGCAGCTCGGAGTTAAGATTTGTGCCCGGTTAATGGCAATAGGCTCGCCCCTATTACGTGGGACCTAAACATACCTATGAACTGTGGGTGTACATTAGCACACCTCTGCCTTACCCTTCGGAAAATACGGTCGTGATGGTATGTATGTACGTACTTTAGGTACCAGAAAAACAAGAGAAAAGATTCCCAGATGACAAAATAAATATCATAATATTGAATAGTCTGGTAAAAAACCATTATACCTATGAAGATTAATGATCCAAATCCATATAAATGACGAAAGTTGAAAAAAAGCCCGCAGTTATTATTTGTGAAAGTAATGTCCTAACATGAATGGACTATTTGGTATAGTAGTTGATTAATAGTTTGAAAGCTGGCTATGACAGTTATGAAAGCAAAGAATGAACAATTCAAATGGGTATTGGAGTCCTAAGTCTATCGTCCTATTGTATTGTATACATAGGTACCTATTTTTGAAATAACTAAGTTGTAAGTTACTGTTCACTAAGTCGATATATCATTATGAACTTAAGAGAACTATAGGTACAGATAGCGGTCAGAACAAAAGGTAGTCTAGTCATGTTTTGGTCAATAACTAACTAGGTAAATGTTTTTATTTATTTGGCAACTTAAATCTAAATTCGTTATTAAATATACATAACTATTACAAAATTATGAGTTGCCGATGAGAATTATGTATGTACAATTTATAAAAGATAAAGCCAGCAGGTCACGCCTCGGAAAGCATGTAAAGCCGGTGGTCCCGGCTGTCATTCGTCGATCTTTGACAGCCGTTATGGATACCTACTCAGAAGCCGGGAAATCTATATAGCCCGTCTTACCAAAAGGTATCGTTTTACCTAGTAGCTGTGTTGTGGAGGTCGGATAGGCAGTCGCTAGATGTAAGCCACTGGCATCCAGCTGCACCCGGTTAGACTAGAAGCCGACTCCAACATAGTTAGGAAAAGGCCAGGCAGATATAGGAAAGCAGCAGCTCATCAAACAAAAAACTTGAATCGCTGTCAAACTAAACTCGATGAATAAGAATTGTAGATGCGATAATCAAAGCACTAATAACTATGCTTATGGTTAATCAGTTTTCCGTCAAATAACATAATTTCAAAACGAAACAAAACTCAATATCTCGTAATGGAAAATACGACTTTTAGGGTTACCGTGTCAAATCATGTCAGAGGCCCTTGAGGCGGTTTAGAAACTCTGACACTAGGATCGTGGAGTCGTAAGACCTTACTGCCCACACGATAAAGAAAGAAGAAAAAGTTACCGTGTATCATTTCTGTCTACAAAATTTTATAGAGCTTAGTTACTGAGCAAAG
Source organism: Caradrina clavipalpis (assembly GCA_932526535.1). Classification (NCBI taxonomy): domain Eukaryota; kingdom Metazoa; phylum Arthropoda; class Insecta; order Lepidoptera; family Noctuidae; genus Caradrina; species Caradrina clavipalpis. The sequence goes on from OW052096.1 coordinate 5,418,852, forward strand.
TATGACTAGACTACGTGTATATAGGGCACAGAATAGAGCGTTGTCGTTAATATCCTCTTAAGAAGTCGTTTAGGTATATTTTGAGAGCTTTTCTTGATATTAAGCTAAGAGCTATGTTGAGATCGGCTTATTAATATGAGCTCAACCAACAAAAAGATACGCTAAATATATTATGTTATCGTAAATGAACAAACTTTACAAGTAGGTACGAAGTTTCTTCACTTTAGGTACGGTTAGCAACAAAAGGAGATTAAAATTACAGGTTTTTAAATCCTTATTATTGAGCACAATATCAAAGGAAATACGTATCTAAAATTAAGATAAAATAAACTCTTAGGTATTGCCTAAAATTCGGAATAGCAGTGAATTGTGTTATTTTGTGTCTATTTAAACAGTAAGTAAAAGTAACATTTTTAATCGTCTTTTGTTGCCAACCGTACCTATATGAAGTATTTTAAATATTTGTTACAACTTCGTGAGCTAAGCTTTGATTAATGAACTTCACAAGCAAGTTAAAATACTTATGTTTAGTGATTGTCTTATGAACGAAAGAAGTTGAGAATCCAAAGGCAGGCACGCTCTGACGCACTGAGAATGCATGTAATTAAATTTTGGGTAGGGACTACGTTAGAGTACCGACTAGAGAAAGGGTAACATACTCACACGTTGTAATTAGTCTTAAGATATTACATTACTTTGAACATTATACAAGCTGTTGATTTGCATCCTCGTCAAATTTTTGGAGCTTGTCATAGAAAAAAAGAAGTAATCAAATATAATTACGATACCTGGCCAATCTATACTAATATTATAAAGAGGTAACATTTGTTTGTAAGTTTGTAAGTTTGTAAGTTTGTAAGTTTGTAAGTTTGTATGTAGGGGGTAATCTCTGGAAGTAATGAACCAATTTTAAAAATTGTTTCACTGTTAGAAAGCTACATTATTCGTGAGTGCTATAGGCTATATAACATCACGCTACGACCAATTGGAGCGGAGCATCAATGAAAAATGTGGCAAAAACGGGGAAAAAATATTATTTTTTAGGGCTTTTGTTGCGTGCGCTGCGTAAACGGTTAAAGTTACGCAAAAATAATGTATCAGAGAATTGTTCCTCTTAAAATATTCTAAAAAAAAGTCCGCGGTAGTACATGCCTAACTTTAAAGGTTGACTCTGTATAGCCATTTTTATGGGCAGACAATTTGTTTTAAAATAATGCATTATTTGCGAAGGTGTTTTTATAAACATAGTATTAATCCTTATCAACATAAATACGTTATTCATCACAAGTGTTTAATTTTGAACAAAATTGCCCTTTACATCATTTAATTTCAATAAATATCTTAGGAGATATCGCAGTTTTAAAATAACTTCGCAGCAAAATAATGACTCTGCGTGACATTCCGTAGCCTTTACCTCAGTTGCCTCAGAATAACATATTATAGGCTACATAACATCGCGCTTTGAGCCACGGGAACGGAAAAGTAACCAAAATCCTAACGTAACGCGGGTGATACCGCGGGGCACAAGGGGGTAGGGGGGGATCTCTGGATCTACTGAATCGATTTAAAAAAAAAAATTACCCATAGAAAATACGTTATATGTAAGTGTTATAGGGTATTTTACATCTCGCTATGACACACGGGAGCGGTAACCCGAGACGTATCCTAGAGGGTGAAATAAGCCACGCGAACGAAGTCGCGGGCAACAGCTAGTATTTAATAAATGCTTGTTTTTTTTAGTTGCAACTATGAAAAAACAGTATTCCAGAATACTCCTCTTGCAAAAATCAGCATCGCTCAGTTGCGAATGCGGTAGGCAGAGTTGTCGCGCGGCTATATCAATGCGTGCATAGCGCCTAAACCTTCTGGCGAGATGGCTAGTTCGCTAGTTCCAATTGGAAAATCACGTCAAAAAATATAAATTTAAAAACAAATTTATTTTATTATTGATTCGTGTTAAGAATCACGAGCATAGTTAATTAACTCCTTGAATTTGACGAGAATGCAAATCAATAGCTTGTATATCATGTATCTTACTTCTAAATGCGAAAGGTTGGATGGATCCGGTTGGATATATGCTTGTTACTCAATCACGCCAGAACGGCTGAAAGGATCTGGATGAAATTTGGCACGGAGATAGATAGGTATGAAATAGCACATAGGCTAGTTTTTATCAAAGAAAAAATTGCGGTCCCCGTGGGATACCAACCTAATTGACTATTTAAGTAATGGATGCGTTCATGTATCTATGTATATATAATCCATTGGTTAATTAAATGCTAACTGCTAACGGCTTGGTTAGCCTAGTGATCCCTAGGGGTCTTGGGTTCCCATTTAATGTTACTGTGTTTTTTTAAGTAGGTAATTCTCAGTCGCAGCTGGGAGTTAGGATTTTATGTCCGGTTAATGGCAATAGGCTCGTCCTCTGGGACCTACAACATACTGTCGGACTGTAGGTGTGCATTGGTACACCTAAGCCTAACCCTTCGTGGAATACAGGCGTGATGGTGTGTAATTAAATATAGTATTCGACTTGCAGTTTTAAATATTTAGCTCTTGTGTTATTTTAAATAATGTTACTGATTTAAGCTACGGATGTAAACTATAAGGCATTAAGTCCGCCTTTGTACTTTTTGTTGCATAAAGTTTAAATAAATAAATAAATATCGCTCTGTTGAGGACAACATTATAATATCTAAATAAACCATAAAATCCAGCTGTCACTCTTGAACTTGAGTGAGTACGGTGCCTTTTATACCTGACACCTGAAAAATAACCCTGTATTATGACACAAACTAAGAAGTACGCATGCCTTCATAACTATGATATATTTCCTCTATCTTTTCTATTCCTTATTATTTTCCCTGTTATTTACTTGCCATGCTAAAATTTTGCAGGTTTGATGACTTTGGGATGTCATTAGACCACTTTTCACTGTATTTGTTTTATTTCATTGATTAAATGCAATTGAATGTGTATGAAAGGGCGTCAAGCTTTTTACGCAACACGATAATTGGTGAGGTTTTACATAAAGGTTGGGTGCGCAGTGCTCGTAACCGGCGTGATTGTATGTCCAGATGTATGAACTTGAACGAGGCGATAGGAGTATGCAAGGATCGTAGCAGGTGGCGTTCTGTGGTTTCTGCCTAACCCCCATGGAAAAAAAGTGTAAGTTTTATGATGATTGGATTGTCAAACAAACGGCAGGCTGTATGCATACTGCACACCATCGCACGCTCAAACAGAAATATTCAATAGCTATAGAACAGCTAACACCTAGAAATACCGGAAAAAATCGTACAAAATGCAATATTGAAGAGTCCAACACACCAACGAACACATACATCAAACCTCTACATAAAATATTTCACTCGGAACTAGATTCCGGTCGTGAATGCCACCTACACGCTCATCCTAAATTCAGGCACGTGAGAGATTGCACTCACGCGTCCGATCCGATAGCTTCTAACTACTTACACAGGACATGGAGAAGGATCCTTTTGCTGACGGAAGGCGGGACCCCGTTCGTTGCTATGCAGAGGAGGGCCCCATTCATGTCTCGAGTCACTGACGTCATGTTCAGCCAGGCCCCACTCCACTTGGTAACTGCAAAGTGTCCGGGGTACAAAGTGCAATGTGCAATGATGCGGACAAGCGTCGATGTATTGGCACAGTCACAAAGGCAGGATATGAAATTTTATGGCGTATGTTCCGTTGTAAAAGTTTTTGTTACTTTTTGGAGCTTTTTAAGTGTCAGTTTTCAATATTAGTTTTTTACTATACTTACCTACTGGTTTATAATAAGTTTTTAGGTTCAGTTTGCTCAATAGTGATCGGGCAAAATTAGAAACGAGTCAATCGACACGAAAACTAGAAGAAGTATTTATGTGTTTCTTAACATTACCCAAGTTTGGAAATATAAATGTGTTGTGTACTTTTATATTCTAATTTTAAAATTCATTTTTTGGTAATCGAAAAACTCAATGAAATATTTTTCAACATGCTATTTGACCTATTCTCTTTTACCTACCAGTCTCCCTACCCACGTTGAAGGCTACAGAATCCTCTCTTCTCCAAAGGATGGTCGGCTGTGGTGTGCCCGATGCGGCGCAGTGAAGGGTAACGTTGTCTCCCTCCCACACTATCACCTCGCCGCTGCTGTCCGAATCCACAATGTCTGGTGGCACTGTTTAAAAAAAAAAAATTTGAATCGATTTTTGAATTTAGAATACGAATATCCTTTAGCAGTTAGAGAAAATTTTATAAGACTGACACATTTGGCTAATAGACACCATTAAACAATTATTCCAAGACACAACTTCACAATAAATACAGTTTATTTTAGCTCTGAAAACCATATGAATTTGAAATAACTAAGTATAAATCAATAAATAGGGAATTGGGATGATAAACGTGACGTCATTGTTCAGTATTGTCATACAAAATCGAACGGGGAATCGTGTTTTGACAGCTTATAAAAAGTACGTCAATAGAATATTGGTGTCGTTTACCCAATTAGTATTACCCATTGACATGTATCTAGCCTTCAACGCAACAATTTGAAAACATAAAGTTTTTGCACAAAATGGTACCGCGACTACGGTGTAAAAGTTCACAGCATGTCGACATGCTTTGATCATTAAATTTTTCGGTTGATTGACTGTCCAATGCTTAGTTAGAATTGAACATCGAGCGTAATGCCAGAAATGATCAGAAAAAAAATAAGCCTGTTTCTAGCAACACGGATTAGCTAAAACCTATCCATCAACATTATAGCATCTAAAGACACAATATAACAAATGACCATTTAGCTAGATCATTAAGTTAATAATATACAACAGAATGAACAAAAGCACTTTAAATCCTTGAATGGCCATCTCTAAAGACTAAAGAGCAATAATAATATCTGGTGCATTGTCAATTCTTTTGTTTGGGAGAGAATGGCAGATTAAGCGCTAACTCCGTGTGCAGTAATTAATGAAACTCAAGATAATAAACGTCAGGTGCCAAGCGACTATAACTCACAGTTATTTTTCTTTTGGAAGCATCCGACCAACTGAATAGTTTTACTTCTAAATATTTATTTTCTCATTTTTTGAGGACGAATTTAACCAAAATCGAATTGAGCGTGTATAAACAGCGTTTTCAACTGGTTACCCCCTTTTCGAAGAACATTTAATGCAAGTTGGGTAGCCCCTGCAAGGGTTGCGAAATTTGTTCGAAAGAGTCACCGCGGCCCTGGAACGTCAAGGCCATTAAGAAGAACACGGATGGGTTTAGTCAGTAAGGGCCTGACAATCCCTTCCGCCCCGCCCAGAGCAGAAGAAGACATTTGGTGATTTCCCATCCTTAAGGCGTAACCAATTGATGATGCTCTCTGTACTTTAAGTAGTACCAAAAAATACCTTGTGTACTTACATAATCTCTGATAACAAAAGCACAACATCATCCACTGGACCAAAACGAAGAGCATTTCAACATTGCAATGGCTTTGGAACTCCTAACGTATAAAGAGGGTCTTATAACATTGACGGCTGTGTAGTTCTGTTTCAAGTCTGTTTGTGGTATCGTAGCTCCAAAACAAATGTTCCATCTTTGATGCGGCTGTTATTCGATGGTGTAGAATTTTAGAAGTTAGTTACAAAAGGATGTAATATTACATACCAAACGAGATCCAATCCAGCCTGTCCCATTACTGTCTTCTTCCAACGAAGCCCTAAGTGGAGGTCCTTACCCCACATTAAGTGCTCTTAGCTTGAAGCCTTTGTTTATAAGTCCGGTTTAGCAGCGAATTATCACCTAGACTAACTGCCTCGTTGGCCTAGTGGTCCTGAGCGCGACTACTACGCTAGAGGTCCTGGGTTCGAATCCCGGGTCGAGCAAAAAGTGTTATTGGGTTTTTCTATGAAATTCTCAGTAGCAGCTCGGAGTTTGGATTTGTGCCCGGTTAATGGCAATAGGCTCGCCCCCTATTACATGGGACCTAAATATACCGGCGAACTGTGGTTGTGCCTTGGCATATTATATTATTATCACCTAGATTTTTTTTTATGTCATTGGATGGCTAACAAGAAGTGATGTTAAGTGGTCACCGCTACCTATAGACATCTGCAATAGCAGAGGCCTTGCAAATGCGTTGCCATCCCAAAGACAAAGTTAAAATGTCTCATGTGCCTGTAATTACACCGGCATCCATACCATTCAAACCAGAACTCAGCAACGCTGCTTTACGGAAGAAATAGGTACGGTGGTAGTAGGTAGTTGCCCCGACGAACTCCTTCACAAAGAGCTCTACTACTGCATTTACCTGCACGATGACAAACCAAAAATAGGTACATACCAGAGACGTGCAGATGATGTGTCTGCGTGATCATCGGTTCAGTGTTTATCTGACACATGTAGTGCCCTCCGTCTGCAGGCCTCGCGTCCCGTAGAGTCAGCGACCAGGTCTGGTCTCTTTTGGAGACTCCTACCCGATGGTTCTTCGTGATCACGTGATGGCCTATTGTCAGGATCGTTTGCGTGTCAACGCGGAGCCATGCCACCTGATAAACAAGGAATAATAAAGTCAACAAAACTGTTACAAAACCATATAGCAAAACAAATGAAGTACATTAGGAAAAGCTTTTTTCAGTGCGGAAATTTTAACCAAATAGTCTTAAAGAAGTCCTAATAAATACGTATTTTAATTTTACGCTAAAGTAATAAAAAATATAATTATTGTTTACGAAAGATGTGTGTGTTGTTTGAAACTTATTTACGTACGTATTATGCCGGGGCTTCGGGCTGTTCGAAAAAGATACGGGCCCTCCCGGAACGCAAAGGGCACAAGAAGGAACATGCATGGGTTTTAGTCAGTAAAAGTCTGACACTAGGGCGGGAGAAGTCATTTGATGATATCCCATTCGAATAAAAAAGGTACGTATAAACTGTGCGCTCGGCCAATGTGGTTAGTGACCGCTAGTGACTAGTTGTAATTTCAGTTCCAAAAAATAAAACATAAAAAGTATTAAAAAATCAATGGAAATACATATACTGAACTTCCATGAAAAAAATCCACACATATTATAAACTTCTCCTGTATTACATAATCAGATTTACTTTGCTATTGTTCTTTGTGCCAAAATTAAACCTATATTCATTTAAAATTTAAAACAACGAAATAAAACAAGAATTGGTTCTGTCATTCTATTGAATTTCGAATAACAAAGCAAAACCTGCTTAATTTTCGGAATAAATTCCTAGAACTTCCTTTATTTGTTAACTATTCCTAGAATATTAAACAATGCTATACGAAACTCTTCAAACGTATTTTATCAGAAACATCTGTACTCATTCAAATTCAATGAGTTCCATCGTGCGTAATACCTACCTATTCGGACATTTTAGATTACAACTTATAGAAATTTTCATTAAAAAGAAAATACCCTTAGTCGAAAAATCTAAACCAGGAAAAGTTCAGACCAAGTCTGACAGGTTGAGCCAATAGAATCGGAAAATTCCAGACAAATCTTGGAAGTTCGGTACCGTTGTATCGTGTGGGCATGAAACCTGTATGGCATTTATAAAATTAGCGCTCCTTTGTTGAATCTGTAAGAGATACCAATCAAATAATACAGTACATAATTATTATACATTGCAAACACTTGTGCACTATAATATTTCCTGCGCAATTGCCACGGGGCGGCTAATCTTAATGCAGATTGCATTAAGATTAGTCGCCGTGGCCGAAATTGGTCTGAGGAATACATTTTTTTAATAATAAAAAAACTTTTTTACAAAAAAAGACAACCGCCTTCAAAAACTAAAAAGAGAAAAATAACTTTAGCTTTGGAAGTCGGCGGCTTTGGTTCTGTTTGTTGTTTTGTATTGCCGCCGACTTCCAAAGCTAAAGTTATTTTTCTCTTTTTAGTTTTTGAAGGCGGTTGTCTTTTTTTTTTTAAATTTTTTATTTCTCGATTTTTAGTATCAATTTTTTTATCCAAATCCATGAAGGAACTGTCATGACATGTAAATTAACATGTCACCGGTAAAAAAAGTCATAAGAAAAAGAATACGCGATTTCGTTTACTTAGATGAGAAATTTTCAAATATTACTGTAAGTATACATCTGTGTAACTCTTTCGAGTGTACAGGCGCGATGTTATGTTGTGTAATTGCGTAAACAATGCATATTTATGCGATAGCAGCAATCGCGGTTGATTTGCTGTAATTTTTTGAAGAGTTCCGTTGTCTGTCTCCGTAATCCATCATCAGATCTATATGAAATTTAAATGGAACCATTTGAGAAGTTTACCCTTTCCAACAAAAAAGAATAATCAAAATCGGTTCATAAACGACGAAGTTATCCGCGAACAAACATAATATAATAAAAAGTCCCTATCTCAAAAACTACTACCGTTAAGGAGTACTGTAGCATCATCATCAGGACAGCAGCATCAGATGTTGACACCATGAAGCATATACCTGAGTAAGACATGATTACGTAACAAAAACACCATACGAGCATACAACTTTCGGTGGTTGCCCTCGATTTCTCCTGGATTCCATCATCAGATCCTGGACTGGTGAAAATGGGACCACCTCAGAAGTGAACTCTATCCAACAAAAAAATTTTTTTTGAAATCCGTCTATAATTGACGAAGATATCGGTGAACATACATAAAAAAAAAAAAAAATACATACAGACGAATTGAGAACCTCCTCCTTTTTTTTTGAAGTCGGTTAAAAATAAAAACTAGCTCCGTGAAAAAAACAATATAATATATTATTTTACTTTTCTAGATTTTTGGTGCCCGCTTAATGGCAATAGGCCCGCCCCTATTACATAGGGCCTAAATATACCGGCAAACTGTGGGTGTACATTGGTACACCTCTGCCTAACCCTTCAGGGAATACAGGCGTGATGGTTTTTTTTTTTACTTTACTAGAGTTTAAAAATAAACCACCTCACATAGAGCATAACAATGTACCTTTAATTAAAAGAGTTTCATAATAAAAACTATTAGAAAAGACTTCGCTTCCCGGTAACAATACTGCCCACATATAAAGTTACTTTAAACACAGGAAGCGTAGAGAGTTGTATAACTGAATAAAAAAATACTTATGAATGGAATAAAAAACAACTTTATTTACAGAAAGAAAATCGAAAAACGAAGTTATAAATTCGTTTAAAGAGAAATTGATTAAGATTTACATTATTGTACTAGTAGGGAATAGGGTTACCATGCGTTCGTAAAGGTCCGTTCTGACTGTTTAGGACCTTTTATTACTTTAGACATATCGAGGAAAATTTTCAGAAAAACGAAGAACATGGTGATGGAAACTTTACCGAACTCGTTACCCGGACGTTTAAATTATAATAATAATGCCATCTTATTATTATCCCAATGCAAGGCAAAAGCTTTTTCTCATACAGATAAGGCGCAAGCATTGATTACGACGCTAGCTCAAGGCGGAATGGCGATCTCAGACTCATAATTGAGCCTGCCGTGGCTGCGGGTTGTTCGAAAGAGATACCGCGCCCCCGGAACGCAAAGGGCACATGAAGGAACAAAGATGGGTTTTAGTCAGTAAAAGTCTGACACTCCCTCACGTCCCGCCCAGGGCGGGGGAAGATATTTGATGATTTTCCATCTATAAAAAAAAAATACTCATAATTCCAGCTTCGTGACGACATTTTCGAATAATACTTAAACTTTTTCGAAACGCCAGAAATTATGGATACGTAAGCGTCTCTTTAAAATGGCAACCCTACACGTAACTGGTTCTTTCAAGTCGATTTAGTACATGTTACATGGTACGTGAACGATTAGCCTTTGCCATGAAAGGCGAATTCCTACGAGCTAAAGATCGAAATCAAGTGCGCGTCCAACAAAGCCACTTGTTCGGCGAAAATTGCTTCCTTCGCGTTGAGATCACCATGTTTTATGGCTATAAAGCAATTCATATTTTGCTGACTCTGGTACTTCGGAGTTCGTTGAAAACGTGATAAGTGTCCCGCCATTACACGCATTTTAAGTTAATGTTGAGTTTTTACGTTTGTAATTTAAATTGGTAGAGGATGGTAGTGGTGCTTTAATAAGATTAATAAAGTAATGCCAGCTTTCTAAACCGAAAATGAAGACAAAGAATTGCTATATCAAATTGTCAAGCGCCGCGTGGGCTGCTGTGATTGGCTGACTGAGTTATCAACAGCCAATCGATTCACTTGGCTATCCTGTTTAATTTTGACACGTCGATAATTTGCGTTCCAGGAACTGGGTACGGAGATCCAAACATAAGCGAGCTGAGTAAACGTAAATCAAATTCGATCGCATTTTTTAATTAAACATACCCATTTCGCACAATCATAATGTTTTTGTTTCATGGCTTTAGTCATAGGTATCAAATGATACTACCTAATATACCTAATATACCTAATGTACTACCTATTATATTTGTCCTATGAATTAAACCAAAACTCTATAAGATAGTCAACTGGAATCGAATACTTTAAAATCAGCGCGGTTCTGCTAAAGCCTGTGGTGTTCTGGAAATATATATAAATTCTATTAAAAAATAAATTAGGAATCCTTGGTTCTAAGGTACCGAAAGCTACCGAAGAAACCTATTTCTCCAATAAATTCTTTCATTACTGTTACTGCCAACGTTGCCGTGTTTCTGTTTGTATTAAATATTTTCCGTTGAAATTATTTAATAACCTTTCACGTCTCACTTGGTCGCTTTTTCAACTTTCTTAAAAAATGTAGACGCAATCCCATCTGTGGTATGCTCCCCGTAAACCCCAAATGTTTGTGTATTCTAGAATATTAATGACATACAATAAATAGGAACCAACTTCATAAAATAAATGCTGGAACAGTGACATATTTCAGGACCCCGCTGTCCTGTAAATGTACCTTCATAATTGCTTTCAGTGAGGACAAAATGCAGAGCCCACATTTCCCCAAATATTTACGACCACGAGTAGGTAGGTACAGTCAACTTAGACGGCAACAATTTGACTTTAAAAGAGCCTTTATTTCGTAGCTTTAAGGACGCTTTTTGTAGTTCAAGAGTCAAAACTAACGTGTGGTTGACTGTACCACGGCATAGTCTACGGAACCGCGTAACATTTTCTATGAGCAAGCGTTACTTAGTGAATGGTAAAGCATTACTGTAGGAAATGACTAATGGTTACTATTAGCCTAACGAATGACGAAGCGTAACCGGTCGGTCTCAGAGGTGTAATATAGGAATGGACATCAAAGGTATCTGATACGTTCTTATCCTGTTTTCCATTAGTTTATGTGAAGTGGCTTTGTTAGTCCCGTATGGGGAAAAGGTATTTTATATCTATTGTTCGTTAATCAGGTTAAATGTGGTAGAAAAGTGACAGTAGTTTATTATTGAATCAGATTCAACTGATTCATTTATTTGCAAAAAGATGTGTAGATAATAACTGCCTCGTTAGCCTTTTGGGGCTAAGCGCGACTGCTACGCTAAAGGCCTTGGGTTTAATTCCCAGGTCGAGTAATAAGTGTTATTGGGTTTTTCTATGAAATTCCGCCCCCTATTACATGGAACCTAAACATACCAACGAACTGTGGATGTACATTGATACACCTCTGCCTAATTCTTCGAGGAATACAGGCGTGATAGTATGTATGTGTATTCAGATTTATTTATTTGCTAAAACATGTGTAGATAATGTACATGATATGATGTTTATTATAGGTGTTACAAAGTATTCTTTGGCTCAACTTGTTTAACCATGACTGATGTACAAATAAGTTTGATAGACAAAAGATTTGAACCAGTAAAAAAACTCCAAAGAATAATAATATAAACACATCAACAATTAACATTACATTTAAAAAAATAAGTAAATAGTCATGCGATTTAAATCTATACCAATAAAGAGGTATAGTTTGTGAGGTTGTAGAGGGTAATCTTTGGATCTACTAAACCAATTTAAAAAAATATTTTACCAATAGAGAGCCACGTTATTTGTGAGCGTCATAGGCTATATAACATCACGCTACAACATTCGGAAGCTGAGCGGTAACTTTACGGGGGTGAAAATATACACGCGCACGAAGTCGCCGCTAGTTATAAAAATAATAGATTCAGTAACTATCCTTCGTGTTGGTTTGACATTTAAAAATTCATTAACATTATAATAGACTTTTCTGACAGTATTTTTTTTAATATTTTCCCTTTAGATATTTTGTATATTTTATAAGTTCGATTTCTAGAAGGTGTCTTGTCTGCTTTTAATATAATCTGTTTAAACAATTCATTGAACTTTAAATTTATATAAACGAGGTGTCTCGTGTACTTTTGATGTAATCAGCGAACACAATCCATTGAAGTTCAAAGATATACATGCCTGTGAAATATATATAATAATTATATTCTTAGAAATACCTCACAGTTTACTATCATAGGTACGCTACCTAATACTAGACTATTAGTAAAACAGTAAACTTCTACCTACGTAATTAATTATTTCAAGAACGCGGGAGTGTTCATAATGATGTACAACTTAATTAGTTTCTATTTAATTATTATGAAACTAGCTTCTGCCCGCGACTTCGTCCGCGTCACAGTTGATGTGTTATCCTACGGGTACCGTACATTTTCCCGGGATAAAAAGTAGCCTATGTGTTATTCCAGACTATAATCTATCTTTGTGCCAAATTTCATCCAGATCCATTCAGCCGTTTAAGCGTGAAAGAGTAACAAACATCCATACATCCATACTTACAAACTTTCGCCTTTATAATAGTAGTAGTACATCCATACATCCATACTTACAAACTTTCGCCTTTATAATAGTAGTAGGATATCCTAATTCTAAGTAATATTATTAATGCCAAAATAAGTTTGTTTGTTACCATACCGATTATCCCGAATTGTTGCATACACGTTGTCAGGTGCACAGAAACGGACATAATATCTTTCACCCCGAAAAAAAGTACTGTTTCTGAGGAAAACAACAATAAAGTTCTTATGATAATAGATGGCGCCACGTGTCTCTCGACTCCTGATTGAATTTTTAATAAAAATACCACTTGAACGAAGTCGCGGGTAGAAGCTAGTAATCAAACTATCACACTAATATTATAAAGGCAAAATTTTGTATGTTTGTCTCTTCTTCACGCTCAAACGGCTGGACGGATCGGGATCAAATTTGGCGCAGCGATAGATTGCAGTGTGGAATAACAAATAGGATACTTTGATCCCCAAAAAATGTACGGTTCCTGTGGGGTGGGACGATATATAAAATTTGACGAAATTAGTAATCTATACTAATATTATAAAGAGGTAACATTTGTTTGTAAGTTTGTAAGTTTGTAAGTTTGTATGTTTGTAAGTTTGTAAGTTTGTATGTAGTGGGTAATCTCCGGAAGTAATGAACCAATTTTAAAAATTGTTTCACTGGTCGAAAGCTACATTATTCGTGAGTGCTATAGGCTATATAACATCACGCTACGACCAATTGGAGCGGAGCATCAATGAAAAACGTGGCAAAAACGGGGAAAAAATATTCTTTTTGAGGGCTTTCGTTGCGTGCGCTGCGTGAACGGTTAAAGTTACGCAAAAATAATGTATGAGAGAATTGTTTCTCTTAAAATATACTAAAAAAAAGTCCGCGGCAGTAAAGGCCTAACTTTTAAGGTTCACTCACTATAACCATTTTTATGGCCAGAAAATTTGTTTTAAAATAATGATTTATTTGCGAAGGTGTTTTTATGGAAATAGTATTAATCCTTATCAACATAAATACTTTATTCATCACAAGTGTTTAATTTTGAATGAAATTGCCTTTTACATAATTTAATTTCAATGAATATCTCAGGAGATATCACAGTTTTAAAATAACTTGGTCGCAAAATAATGGCTCTGCGAGACATTCCGTAGCTTCCGGCTACATAACATCGCGCTATGAGCCAGGGAACGGATCAGTAACCAAAAACCTAACGTAACGCGAGTGAAACCGCGGGGCTCTGCTAGTACAATATATTGCAGAAGTACCGCACTACATGAGAATATGAACGTTGCAACACATAATTATTCTAAAATGTTTCATATACCGGTGTCAGCAAACTGTCGCATGAAATGTGACAATGTGGGTAGCACAGAGCATTACGACTCCAGTATTAGATTTCAAGTTATTTTAAGCTCTTTTAGAAGCTGAGTAAAATTTAAAACACATTGAAATTATTTTCTTTGTATTTTTTTCAAATACATCGGAAATTCATATTTCAGGGTAGGCACTAGGAATTTTTAATGTATCTTGGGTGCGTTTACCGATGTATAAATAAATACATCTGCGTTCAATCAGACGTGGAAGAAAGTCCGTATAAGCAGTACACAACCTCCTAGGTTGAACTGCGAGATGCCATACAGAAAAAAAATACATCAGACGTGGAACAACTACTTGTAGGCCCTAACAATATTTGTTCCATACGGGAATCGATTAAACTATCGATTCTATCAATCGATAAAAAGACAAAGATATACATATTTGTTACGACTAGACACGCGGGAGCGTCTCAAGCCAAGTAATATTTTTTCTTTAAAGCACGTAAAGCCGTTAGTCCTTCGCCTTAACTCTCCCCTGTCGTGTTGAATTCCCGTCCCATCGGACAATGGAATAAGAGAAGAGGGTGTAAGCGAAGAGACCACCTGTCTTTGCGCACACACTTGTGCACACTAAATTCTCCTGCGTACTTGGCTAGTCTCCATTAAGATTAGCCGTCGTAACTGAAATGCGGTCTGCAGAATGTATTATTACTAAATTGACGATACAAGAGCGGTGCCTGCACTCAGTTTTGATATATCTAATCAGCTCCATTGCCAAACTGGCTAACCCTTTTATCATGAAATAGCGTGCACTATAGTCAACCGCGACATCGCTTTGCATCAATTAGTGAGATCATTATCTTTTGACCACTGTCAAATGGAAGTCTTGTATGTAGGATACTAATATTATTAACAGAGGTAATATTGTTTGTTTGTAAGTACATAGTTATTTTAGGAAATATAGGGTCCGATCACAAAAAACCTTTTACGTATAAAAAGCTAAATTTTTGCTGAGTATCATAGAATATATTTAATGGTATAGGTACTCAATTTCCATGGCTCTTTTTAATATAAAACATACATACACACTATCGCGCCTGTATTTCCCGAAGGGTTAGGCAGGCAGAGTATACCAATGTACGCCCACAGTCCGCTGTCATATGTTTTACGTCCCATGTAATAGGAACCGAGTCTATTGCTATGAAATTATATTGTTTATATTATATTACTATCGCCTAGTGACAAACAACCTTACTTATAAAAATCACGCTAAATAATACTTAGCTACTTGTCAATTACTTATAAAAATAACGCTTAAAATGGTTTAATTGACAGTTACATATTTCTTCTAATCATTATTGTAAAAACTAAGGTTGTAAAAACGAATTAAAGCTACATTACCTTATAACTTTGTAAGTTCTCCACTTTGCAAGTGAGTGTTGCATCTCTGCCTAGTACCACGGTGACATTTGTCTCTCTCCCGACGAATGTTGGCCCATCTGTCGCAAGGAAAACATACGATTACTTTGAGTCTAAATCTACGAAAAAACGATAACATTTACAAAATAAACACCATAGAACGTCAAATGAAAGCAAAATACGCAATTTTATTTACTTCCATTACTTATTTTTTTAAGTATTTTAATTTAAAAACTAAGCTACTAAACCGAATTTGATAAAAAAAATATCGGACCAGCCTGAAAGTTCCTTATATCCTTTCAAATAAAAAGAATTTTCCAAATCGGTTAATAAAGGAAAGAGATCTGAGGTAACAAACATAAAAAAAAAATACAATTGACATTGATAACCTCCTCCTTTTTTGAAGTCAGTTAAAAATAGCTTCAGTAAGGAGCAGCAGTGTTAGCGAAAAATCGATGATTCATGCAAAAGTAAAAAAAATGCAAAATATTATGTTGATCCCCAATAGGCAAACCCATATTGATATAAAAAACAACAATTATAATTATCAAACCACGATAAAGATTAATCAATAGACCGGGCGCTAAAACTAAAACAGAAATTAGCAAAATGGATTTAAATTAATGAATTTTAACACAAATAAAACGTTAGTCCAATTAATAGGTTCTGTTTGCTGGAAATAAATTGAGTTATTTAAATAAACTATTTGTTGTAGGCAATGTTCATTGGTGTAATTTGTATTTGTAAATTAGTTTCGGATACGAGGTGAAAAATAGACTAGCCTAATAGATTACCTATCATTAAGTCACTGACTCGTTTGTGGTATCCATTTAATTGCTATTTCAAAATGATAAAACTAATAGTATAAAGAGAAAACATGCGTATTTTTATTTGTAATGGGTAAACTCAAAAGCTGCTTAACCGATTTTAAACCTTTTTTCATCTATGAACTGTTACATTATCAGCGCGGAAATTGGGCTCCATAAGAAAATTCATGCGAAGAAAGTAGCCGCCACAAAGAAGTAATAAAAGAAATGACTATGATTTTTCTTAGTGACTACCTATGTATGAACGTCACCCTAAAATGGAATCTTAAAAAACCATAGCAAACAATCCTATAGAGGGATTGAATATTAAAATAAATAATTTATTTGATCAAATACATGTTGCTATGTCTTAAAGGAGTCCTGTACTTTAGCTTTAAGCTCTATGTAACATCTTTTATACACATTAAGATATGCATTTGCAATGAATATGAATATAAATTGTTCAACACTTCCAATTTTAAGACTTCGACGGTGTTAATGAGACCTAATAGACTCTTGACCACCAAACAAAGTGCCTATCTACTCGTTAAAGCTAGTATACATTACACCGCGACGCTGTGTAAGTGTTCTACGCTAGCCAGTCCTGATTGACTGTATAGAGCTGTCCGTCTAATCTTCCACTTGGCTTGTCACACTGGCTAACTATCAGGCGTGTAGTTGAGTGGCGTTTGAGCACTTGAAGTACGACAGACAGCAAGTTTCAGTTTCGAGTAGTGAGCCTGACATCGTCTTTGTTGACGGGGTAATTGTTTGTGCTGATTAAGCGAGAAAGTGTCGGGATTTAAGACTTATAGGTACACTTTATATAATAGATATACCTAGGGATATCATTCAGAAATCTACTTCTGTGTTCTCGAGTACGATGTTGCGGTTTCGGCACTGGCAATTACGGATGGCCAATTTTCCTAATGAAGCGTTTAAAATGTAGGTAGTTGTGTAGTGCAATGTGATCTCAAAACAATCAATGTTAAAATATGAGGGTAAATTAGACGGATTTTTGACAGATTGAGACTGAGATAAGAAACTAATATTCAGTGATTACCTAGATGCACTAGCAATACTTTAGTAACATTAATTTTATTGGCCTGTAAAATTATTAAAGCAAATTCGGTAAGACTTACATATTTTTCAGGAATGGAAAAATACTTAAGTTATTAGATTTTATTAGTAGACGGGCCCGCCAGGGCCAGTGCCTGTCAGGGTTGCGGAATTTGTTCGAAAAAGTCACCGCTTTCCTGAATCGCAAAATACATTAAGAGGAACACGGATGGATTTTAGTCAGTAAAAGTCTGACACTCACTTTCGCTCCGCCCAGAGCGGAAGAAATCATTCGATGATTTCCCATTCTCAGAAAAAAAAACAGTACGTTATATTAGCTACTGACAAATGAACAAATTTACCTTGAAATAAATTGTCTTCTGGTACTAGAGATGAAAAATTTAACTAATAATATTTCTACATCTACAATTCGCTCACTGAACTTGACTGAAGTGTCACTCCAATGTTCAGGAGTCTTCACAAGGAATGAATAATGCTGTCTTAAAATTACGAACTGGAACGAGATAGTTTGAGATCCCTTTGAATAAAAACCTAATTATAATATGATCAGCTTCGTTCGAAAAAGTGGAGTGAGTACTTTTTAAGAACTATATAGCTTACTGCCCGCGGTGTCACTCGTACCTTGTTTAGTTTGTCTTAGGCGTCAGGAAGTAACAAACAAACGGACAGATTAGATTTTCAAACGTAACAAACTGACTGACCCGACATACGTTGGCCTGCCTGAATGTTGGCTTGCAGCATTACATACTCAATCCTATTGTCAATGTAAACCTATTGTGAATCTAACCTAGGACTCAATCAAACACAGTAATTACCTAACGCTAGAGTTTCTCGTTGATATACCAGAAGCTCTTTTATCAATGACTAACTTTAGCCCGCGGTTCCAATAACCTGAAGAAATAAAATTATTTAGATAGGCGGACTGACCTGTACTGTACTGAACTAAATTGTGCATTGGTAGGTACA
Source organism: Caradrina clavipalpis (assembly GCA_932526535.1). Lineage (NCBI taxonomy): Eukaryota > Metazoa > Arthropoda > Insecta > Lepidoptera > Noctuidae > Caradrina > Caradrina clavipalpis. The sequence goes on from OW052096.1 coordinate 5,437,196, forward strand.
TCTCTGCCTAGTCCTTCAAGGAATACAGGCGTGTAACACATAACATACCATTGTTATGTGTTATGGAAAATATTTTTTCTGGTCTGCAGATTGAAACAGTTCTTTACAAGGACTAATTAACATGTAAAATCAACCTACATTAAATTGTGATACATAGAAATAAACCCAAATATGTACTCCTGTCACTCGAATAAATACCTAAACATCTATTTTCGTAACCTTATTTTTCATTAGCACAATATTTTGTTATTGGACAACAATACGGACTTTACATTGCTGTTATTTAGAGCGCCTATTGTTCTATATCATCATTGTTGTAGACATCAATTGCCCTACAGCCCTGTTTTATCGTAAATTGAGAGTTTTAATTAAGTGTTTTTCTTTAATTACTTCGACAGAATGTATTTTTTCAAGCTCAGTACCTATAAATATCCGAGACTTCCATTTTTATAAGCCCGTAGGTATACGGTACAACCTCGATTATACGAACTAATTAGGACCGAGACTAGTTCGGATAATCGAAATGTGCGTTTTTTGGGACAAGATCAAACAAAAACAACACCTTTTTATCTAAATAATAATAATATAATAATAATTTATTTATTTAATTTGACAACACTGGTCCAATGTTTAGTACAGCAACAACTTATTAACTAAGGGTTAGTAGTATTAATTAAATTGAATTAAATTAAATCAAATCACGTTAATAAAAATAATCAAAAATAACATAATAAAAAAAAAAAAAAAAAAAAACAATAATCAAAATAAAATAATAAAAAAAATGAAGATGCTAAAACTGTACAGCCTATAAAAAATGGACATACATATTAACGTAAAAATATAAAACACCTAAAAAAGTCAAATGCGTTTCTTATTTCATTGTCAATTTTATTTGACGACCACCTCCGACGCGTTTTCAGCAACAAATATTCACCAGTGTTCGGATAATTGATTGTTCGGATAAACTAAGTCAGCGTTCAGATAATTGGGGTTCGGATAAACGAGCTTCTACTGTATTATGAATTTTGAAATACAAGTGAGTAAAGTTATCTATACTTAATCGAATTTTCAACCCTGACGTGGGTTCGAAATTTCCCCGTTGTTGACTGACGAAGCTGCCATACACAATTAATTACTGTCTATTTTTGGACAAAAATAAGTGTATTTACGGAATATTATGTTAACTCATCATATTTTATTTATTAATATACGTGTATGTTGTAAATACACAACATACACGAATATTAAAGAATAAAATATTTATGTGCAAAAAAAATCTTTGTCACGACAAAAATAACCTTTACCACACTAGTGCTGTAATTTAATGTAAATTTAAAAAGCACGGGTTTGTAAAACACAAAAATAAACGTAGAAAGTATGGGGATGTTTCATAAAGCCCAAGAAGAGATGCTTTCAAATTTTCGTTTAGACGTCCGCAACTGGGCCGCCCTGTATACTCCTTTAGTATGCTACACTACCAACTTACACTATAATCATAAAAAACTAAAATACCGACATGAAAATCTGCAAAATATTTCAGCCTCGCCTGTACTACTTAGCTATCAGTTTCCAAGAACTACTCTTAAATTGTTTCCTTCCGAACTGCTCCATAACTAAGCATTGGAGGTTCCAACTTACAAACTATCATAAACTTGTGAAACTCTGTACTTACAACTACAACCGTTATAGTTACTTCAACTATATATCTGGTAGGCCATTATTATTAGTTTAAATTGTATTTGATAACTTCCACGCGCGCCTGAAAGAAATGTCAGCAAACATTCGGAGGGGCCACGAAGGGCCGATGCCTGCCGGGGCTGCGGGTTGTTCGAAAGAGATACCCCGCCCCCGGAACGCAAAGGGCGCATGAAGGAACATGGAGGGGTTTTAGTCAGTAAAAGTCTGACACTCCCTCCCGCCCCGCACAGGGCGGGGGAAGTCATTTGATGATTTCTGGCAAGTGTTTTGATTGTCAAAATATTTTAAACTAGAAAACTGCCCGCGACTTCGTCCGCGTGGATATTTTCACCCGTGTTCAGTAACGTCTTTGGTTACTGCTCCGCTCCCGTGTGTCGTAGCGTGATGTTATATAACCTATGTTACTCAGGAATAATGAAGCTGGCAGTACAAACAAAAAAATCTTTTCTTTGTATATTATTATAAGTATTAGTAGATATAGATAATATCTTTTTACCTACCGTGTTTCTGGCAAATAAAGACTTTGTATTCTATTGGTTCAACAAAATATCAATCAAATCATCTATGACAAAAGATCCTAAGAACCTTTTTTGAGGAAAATTCCTCGTGAATACCCTAGTCTGGGAAAACGGAGGACTATTTCGGACTCTCATTATTATTACTCTATGGACAGGACACGCATGGCTCAGTGGTTGAGCAATTGGCTGCTCCGCTGCGTGTCGTGGGTTCGAAGGCCACACGGACCAAATATTAAATGACCTACAGGCTGTGCTGGATCTGGTTGTTTGTGCATGTGTGGTTTTAACAATATGTTTGTAAACACGCACCAACAATACAGGAGAAAAACAAAAAATGGTGACAATGGGACCACACGGGAAGCACCAGCTTTCAAATAAAAAAAGAATCATGACAATCGGTTCACCCAGTCGGTAAATTTGAAGTAACAAACATAAAAAAAAAACAGTCGAATTGATAACCTCCTCCTTTCTTTGAAGTCGGTTAAAAAATAAGGAAAAAACCGTCAGTCAGCCCACGTGGTGAACTGTACTTATTCTTTTAAATTTGAGACAAACTTTATCTAATTACCTACCTACTCCTTTTACGTCAGCAACTAATAAGGTCGGCTTGTTAGACATGGTAACACGCCAGTCTCTACCGTATCTACTTGTTTTGAATTATACTCTTACATAATCAGAAGGGTTTGCCTAAAATATGCTATAATTAAACTTGCCGAAGTAGTGTAAATCTACTATGAAAACGCCAATGAGTTATTTTCTTTTGATTGTGGCCATATCCTAAATTTTAGATAAATTATACTTAATTATCTTGACTGGGGTACAGGCACATATATACAGGATAGTCCTGACACTTCTGCTTGATTTCACGGAAAAAGCAGACGTGATGTTATATTACCATAGATTCAGAATATAGTTAATAACACTTTGAAATTTGTATAATTAAATAAAAAAAACACGCTTTAGCTTTTAATCGTGGTCAAAGTTCATTACAAGACCTTTCTAACAAGTCCAAACACGGCTATGATACGATATTTCATCATAGAATGCTAGTGCCTATCTTCCGGCTTCATCATCAGACCTTAAAACCTAATCATGGCCAAAGTTCATTACAAGACCTTTCTAACAAGTCCAAACACGGCTATGATACGATCATCCATCATGAAGTTCCAGTTCATATCTTCCTGCTCCATCATCAGATCAGCTCGACAGTACCATGTTATTGCATTGTTATCAAAATCACATACAACTGCCAATTTTCATAACGCGACGATCTTTAGAAGGTGGTTAAATTAGTTTTCTTAGATTTGATTACATAGTTACATCTGTGTTACATACATACAGGTCGACCTAATAAAAGCGTGTTAAAAATACTCTGTTTCATACGAAAGCGCATCTACTCGTATCATCTATCATCATATCAGCCTATAGCCGTCCACTGCTGTACAGTCACGAGCATCAATATGTATACACTTAGCGACATTCTAAAGCAGTTTCTGCACAAAGGATCGATTAAAATATAGTGGTGTTACGAATATCATATTCTGGATCCTATATTACTAAGAAATCGATCTTATCTCAACGTTGCAATTGTTCATTCAAGAGAAAATTGCTTTTCATTTTTGACAAGTGTATACATGTTTCTACTCGTGACTGTACGTAGGCCTCCCCCAAAGAGCGCCAACCATCCCGGTCCTGGGAAGCCCGCATATATCCGCTGCCCGCCACCTTCTTTAAATCCTCGATTCACCGTGCAGTAAGGGGTCCCACACTACGTTTGCCTAAACGCGGTCTCCATTCTAACACCTGTCTGCTCCACCAGTATGTGTTGGCAAATAACATACATACTATCACGCCTATATTCCCCGAAGGATTAGGCAGAGGCGTACCAATATACACCCACAGTTCGCCTGTATGCTGAAGGTCCCATGTAACAGGGGGCGAGCCTATTGCCATTAACTGGGCACAAATCCTAACTACGAGCTAACATAATAACACTTTGGTCGACCTGGGAATCGAGCGCAAGACCTCTAGCGTAGCAGTCGCGCTTAGGACCATAGGCTAACGAGGCTGTCCAATAACATATTGATAATAAGTTACAATATTTATTACCCCGTTGGTCAACGGCCAACTGCCCCGTTGGTCTCGTGGTCGCAAGCGCGACTGCTGATCAAGGGGTCCCGGGTTCGATTCCCAGGTCGGGCAAAAAGTGTTATTGAGTTTTTCCATTAGGAATTTCTCGGTAGCAGCCCGGAGTTTGGAAGTTGGTGATGTGACACCCCCGTGCCTCGGAAAGCACGTAAAGCCGTTGGTCCTGCGCCTGGTCTCTCTCCGGTCGTGTCGGATTGTCGTCCCATCGGGCTATGAGAGTTAGGGAAGAGGGAGTGCACCTGTGTTTGCGCACACACTTGAGCACTATAATATCTCCTGCGTACGTGGCTAGTCTGCATTAAGGTTAGCCGCTGTGGCCGGAATCGGCCTGGAGAATTACATAACATTACACAATATTTATAAACAGAATGCCGTTACATAAATTACCTTCGTAGGACCCATGGAATGGAAGCATTAACTTTTATTTTTATCATTTTTTCCTTCGACCACACAATCTTATTACAAAAAGGATCCGAAGTCAATAATAGCTAGCTGGCATTGTTTTCCCAATAAATAATATGATATTGTTGTATCGTAGCATAATAATAATATTGAATAAATAGTTCCAATTAATGTTATTATGAATTTCGCCATATTATACTTTCCTCGGATAAGGAATCTGATACAATTGTTTTTATACTGAAGAATATACATACTTAGGCAGAGGTGTAACAATGTACACCCACAGTGCGCCGGTATCTTTTTTTTAGGTCCCATGTAATAGGGGGCGAGCCTATTGCCATAAACCGGGCACAAATCCAAACTCCGAGGTGCTACTGAGAATGTCATAGAATAACCCAACAACACTTTTTGCTCGACCTGGGAATCGAACCCAAGACCTCTAGCGTAGCAGTCGCGCTTAGTACCACTAGGCCAACGAGGCAGTTGGCGACTGAAGAATATATGCTGTATATTAGTATTTACAGCAAGAAATTGTCCGACAGATTATCCACTTATATGTCAAAAATACTAAGAAAATAGTCTACATTGTTGTTATTAAAATATTTATTTATTAGAACACGCTAAAAAGAATATAGCATTAAAAGGAAACCATAGACGGTAAAAAGCCAAAAGAGAAGGCAAGTACAAGTCTTCGCGTTTAGACTTATACCTACTAGTATTTGTAATGTGAGCAGACAAACAGTAACACTACATTATCACTATCATTATCATAAATGTTGGAGCTCCTGCAGCCTGTGATACAGGATTATCCTAGTACAGGCATCTAACATTATTTTACCTACACTGTTATTTTTAGATTTATTGTGTATTTTATCTTTTGAATTTTTGAATAAAGATTTTATTTATTTTATTTTTATTTATTTATTTATAGTCAAAAGGTTATGACATATTTAGAGATAACCATGTGGTTTATAATAAAAGGTGAAAAAAAATCTATACTAATATTCTAAAGTTGAGGAACTCTTTTTGTTGTTTTTTTTAACGCACATCTCTGGAACCAGTCGAAATGGAAAACATATTTTTATGAATACATAACAACAAACAATGATTTACGGGAGCGGAGTAGTAACCAAAGGCGTAATTTAGATCGCGGATAAAACCGCGGGATATAGCTAGCTAGTAAATAATAAGGTTTAAAATGAAATGTTTGGTGGCAAAGAAAAATGCCACCTTCCTTTACTTTTGACTGTTAATGCACTCAGATTCATGCAGAACCTAATCTTGAAATTGCTTCAGCCATCAACTTACCTAGGTACAAAAGGGCACGTGTGCTGGCAGTAAATGAAACGTAAAGATTGATTTTAAATTGAAAATCCCCGCTTCATACGACATATTTATTTAGCTTGAAGGCTTTATTTATATCAATGGATGATACGAATTGTGTTTGCCGTATAAAAATAAACCAAAATGCCATTCGATAGTCGTATTTACAATTCTAAAATCGATGCGAGTTGAATACTTTTATTCAAACGCGCTCAGAAAAAATGTTAACGTGTACAGTCACGAGCATCAACATGTATACACTGAGCGACATTCTAAAGCAGTTTCTGCCCAAAGGATCGATTAAAATATAGTGGTGTTACGAATATCATATTCTGGATCCTTTATTACTATGAAATCGATCTTATGTCAACGTTGCAATTGTTAATTCACGAGAAAATGGCTTTTCATTTTTGCCAAGTGTATACATGTTTCTGCTCGTGACTGTACAGCCAGTAGTGCAGCCAGGAGTTTAAAAGTCGGTGGTGTTACACTCCCGTGCCTTGGAAAGCACATAATGCCGTTGGTCCCATCGTACTATAAGATGTAAGGAAGAGGGAGTGCACCTGTATTTGCGCACAGACTTGTGCACTATAATATCTCGTGTGTACTTGGCTAGTCTCCATTGAAATAACCCACCGTATCCGAAATCGGTCTGAAGAATATTAATGAGCCTATATGAGTCAAGTGTAGGTTTAGACGAACATAAAAACATCCATGGTACGTTTTTTGCGGAATTCCAACTATTACGGTATCCGAAAGTAAGAAATAGGAAACAGAGGATTCATTGATCAAACGCCTTGCCTTTGAAGTGTGGAATTTCTTTTACTTTGAACAAAACGTTGTTTTTTTCCCTATACCTAGTGTACCTCTGGGAATACTTCTAAATTATATCTCTATGTTACATTACGAGACCCGCGACTTCGTCCTCTTGAATTTGGTAACAGGTCTCTAATTTATTTGATGATTAAATACAGCGTAGTGTCATAGCGGTCACGAGTAACGTAGCTTTCTATTAGCGAAAGAATTTTCAGAAACGGAAGAGCAGTTCCGGAGATTAGAGCGCTTACACAAAAATAAATAAACAAATTCTTTTGCTTTATAATATTCTCAGACAAGTGGTCACTTTGATACATAATTATCTAAGTCGTGATGCCATCGTTAATTGTATACACGGCAAAAGTATTAAATGTACCTAGAGGCAAATCTAGCCAATCTATTCATTTATATTTTAGGTACTAATTAGGTAGATGACACCACTAATCAATTGCCGTACTTTTTATGAGCTGTCAAAACGCAATTCCCCCATAGATTTTGTATGACAATACTCAAATATGACGTCACTTTTTTGACATCTCAATTCACTAACTATTTATTGATTTAAAAGCAAATAAAAATCGAATTTTATAGTTATTTAAAAATTCATCGTGTTTTCGGGGCTAAATTAAACTGCTTCTTTTCATCTACCCAATTCAATAAGTTCAATAAACCTCAAGGAAGAAGACTCGATCACTCAAAAAGGAGGTCTTGTAGTAGGTGGTAGGTAGGTGGTCTGGTAAGTAGTGATGGGTAGAGCTAGTCTGATAAAACGACTAGGTAAGCACAGAGACTAAATGATTGGCTGCTACGCTGCGTGTCGCGGCTTCGATTTCCGCACGGAATCAAGTAAACTAGTAAGTACTTGCATGGCTACAGGTAGTTGTTCCGGGTCTGATCGTTTGCGTGTGTGAGTTAAAACATTGTTACATGCCCACACAACACAGAAGAAAATAATTGTGAGGGATGTTTAAAAAAAATATGTTAAGAGCAGAGCAAAACCATTTTGCCCATAGTACCGCTCCAATTTAATTATCTGTACAAGCGTATAGGGCATGTTTTAAAAGCCTACGCTATTACTTAGTGAGTGAATACAAAATACATTACCTATGTTATGAAAACACGTATAAGGTATCACGTTGCTGAAATATTTAAATTGACAAAAGTTAAGGCAAATATGTCAGAACATTTATTTCAATTAAAAGGTTTTCAGGCTCCTTCGAATTGTCAAGGAGTTGATCAGTTGATCAAAACGTTGAAGCTATTTGCTCGTTTCAAAGCGTAGGTAGGTCTGTATGGATAAGAACGAGCAAGCAATTCACGGACACCCTTTTCAATCAAGATTTTACAAAATTTTAAATATAATGCACTGCTTGATGGTGTCAAAAGAAAACCTCTATAGGTTCTCCTTTGGCATATTAACAGCGAATTACAGTCATTAATTTTTATATCAAAACAGCATCACTCCATTGAGATTAGAATAACATATCATACATACCACACATCGGTATTCCTCGAAAGGATAGGCAGAGGTGTACTAATGTACACCCACAGTTCGCCGACATGTTTAGGTCCCATGTAATACGGGGCGAGCCTATTGCCCCCCCCCCCCTCCCCCCCGGCACAAATCCTAACTCTGAGCTGCTACTGAGAATGTCATAGAAAAACCCAATAACACTTTTTACTCGACCTGGGAATCGAACTCAAGACCTCTAGCGTAGTAGTCGTGCTTAGAACCAGACTGGGCTAACGGGGCAGTTCGGATTATTAGTGTAAATGAGTACTTTTATAATTGCAGGTACGCAATATTTCTTCATCTTTTTAGTTACAAAGTATTTTATAGTTTAAAAGTAAGATATTTAAATTGAAAAAGGAATTTAAATGTCCGCTTTGTATGCAAAATATAAAATTCATAAAGGAACGTTTAGTATAGTAGTTAAGATAGCAATTTCTCTGAGTGCTACGGACTACGACCGCTACGGGCTACGGGGCTACGAAGCTACGAGGCTACGTTCTCACATGTGACATTTCAATTATTTTGTCACAACCAAAGTAGATTGCGCTCAAACTTGCGAAGGAATTTACGTACACGTTCAGTTATTTGATGTCCTTGACTTCTCAGAAGTCTGACTTTATTTCTGCCGAATAAAGTAAATATTATTAACTGTGTGAAAGAGTCGTTTCTCCGAATATGTCAAAGAGTTTCGTGAAGGATTCTTTTATATAAAGTCAAAGTAAACGTCAAATCATTTATTTATGTTAATTGGAACATTAAAAGGCACGTCATTTGCAAAAATTTTATTATATTGGATCTAGTTGCCTATTCCAAAAGGTAGTTTCGTATGAAGAAGTATAAGCAAGAATATTCATAATTATGTACCTACTTAATCTTTTAACGAGGACTATTCTCTTAATATATAGTTAGTGTACTCTAGTGCTCTTAGTACTCTAGTGGTAGTAGCAATGACGAAGAAAGAGGTGGTTAGTTTAGAAAACCTTGGAATTAGCTATGCACAGCTGTCCCACTACTGGGCATATCTCTCGGATCTCTGTTATCTGATTATCCGTACTAATCCTTACTAATATTATAAATGCGAAAGTAACTCTGTCTGTCTGTCTGTCTCTTCTTCACGCCTAAACCACTGAACCGATTTCAATGAAATTTGGTACAGATATAGTCTGGGACCCGAGAAAGGACATAGGATAGTTTTCATCCCGGAAATCCCCCGGGAACGGGAACTATTACTCCACGCGGACGAAGTCGCGGGCAAAAGCTAGTTTGAAATAAATTAAATTAAATTATATCATAATTCTAGTCTTCCTGTAGATATGATGATGAATTACCCCGTATCGGGTGTTGCTGGAATGAAAAATAACATTGTAAAGAGTGTTATTGTAAGATGGGAATTCGTTTTAGCTAAACTCCTTGACTTTGGTCCTCCTTAATCACACTGAAGATGCGCTAGAGGTCAAGTAGTCTATTTCTTGCGAGAACTGTAGGCAGAAGAATTTACGAAATTTAATTAAAAGTAGTATTAATTAAGAGTCATGAAATCCCATTAAAAACACCTTTTTTTTTGTTTTCCGGGGGTAACCTTTAAAAGATCTTTGGGGATAAGACCGGGGAGTGTGGGATTCTTACCTCACTAAAACCACCCCGGTGGACATCATTAGAGTTGGAGATTGGAGAGGGTTCCGTATCCTCTTAAAAGACCGCAACAGAAAGGGTTCTGGTGTGGCAAACCTACGGTCTATAGTGCCCTGGACTGTCATACACTAGACCGTGGGTTTGCCACGGGGCACGGATAAGTACCAATGTGACTTTCATATATTTTCTTTATCTTGGATATCGCTGACCGCTCGGTGAAGGAAAACGTCGTAAAGAAACCTAGACTTATAATTAATTTAAGGCTGAAATCGCCAATCCTCTTTGAGCCAGGGTGGTGATCAATGCTCATGCTTTCTATGGGAATACGCCTTTGTCCAGCAATGAGACAAATTAGAGACTGGTATTATTATCCGACTCAAAAGCTCTTTAGTAGCTAATAAGTAAAGGAGAACTTTAAATTAGTACGTAATAAATCCAGATGTAAAAGTTGAATTTTATGACTGGAACTTAGCTAGTATATTATGCTACCAAGTCTTTGGGGAAGTGTAATAAACCAAACGAGGTCAGGGCAAAAAATTCAGGATTTTTAAAACGTCTTTTTAGAGCACATTATTATTTTAAACAGTTTGATGTAGGATAAATTATCTGCTAATAATTATAATCCGTGATTACTATGCTGTGGTTTTGCTCTTACTTTTAATTAGCAATGAGAGAACTATGAAAGTCTATTAGAAATTATGTTAGATGTATTTGCTGATAGTTAATAGTACATTGAGACCTAATCTAATAATTATATAAGAAAGTCGGTAATCACTAAGAATAGAAGAGAATTTCACAAAAAAATTGTCAAGACACTCAGTGTTTTATTTAAGTAATGAAATACGAGTACGATACTCGATACAATTTAATTTAAATAAAGTTCAACTTTTTTGAACTTACCTTTCGCATAAACTTTACAAAACAATAACACAGGTAAAATCAAATACACCACTCTCATGTTTCCAACTGAAAAGGTACACTGTAGCACATAAAACTTAAACAAGAACTGAATACTTTTGCACTTTCAGTACTTTATTTTCAGACGGGCGACGTAAACTTTCGTTCGGGGCACTGTCCGTACAGTCAACGAGAGCGAGCGTCGAGTTCGTAACCGATACTGGCCGTGGCTGTCCCGAAATTCTAGGCTCCCGAGTAGTCTGCAAAAGTTACGCGCACGCGCCAAAGGTATTATGAACTAATATCACTGTCGGTGCCTGTACCTGGAGTGATTGAAGCCATACAACAATTTGTGTGTATAAAAGCTTTCACAGAAACGACAGTTTTATTGGATCTTTATTGGTTAGAAATCTAGCTTTGTGTTAGAATGCTTTCATACCTTTGTTAGAGTACAAAGTGACTTTGCGTTAGTTATTTTGCCATTCGAGCCGAAATGGCTGTAGCTAAAAACTTTCAGTTTATTTGTTCGGTTTTGCGGTTTTCTTTTGATTTTGTTAAGAACTTTTTTGCTGGTTTGTATGCGATTCAAACTTAAACACTATTTCTTGATTTCAAAGCAACTATAAATCTAATTTTATAGTTATTGAAAAGTTAATCGGGTTTTCAGGGCTAAAATAAAGCGTTTTTTAGAGAAGTTGTGTCATTGAATTATTATTTAATGGTGTTTACTACCCAATTCGTGGGAGCTGTACAAACATCTACTTACAAACACAACCAACTAGAACCGGAGCATGTAATATTTGACATATTTATTCCGTGCGACAATCAAACGCGCGACACGCAGTGCAGCAGCCCATCGCTCAGCTACTGCGCCAACCGTATCGTCTCGACTTTTGTATGTAGAACGCTTCCAGTACCTGACAGTCCCCTTAACATATTATAAAGCCGTGATATACCTAAAAAACGCAGCTAAAATTTTCTAGAAAAGTCTAAAAAGCTCTAAAATTTTGGTACCAAACCCAATCTAACACATGCATATTTTATTACTCAACTCCGTGCAGCTAAGGTTCTTCAGAAACTTGAAATTTTAGATCTAATATTTCTCAACACTGGCTCTCAAACCCAGTAGGTACTAAATCTTGCAGCTAAACTACCTACTTCCTGGTATTAAGCCTCTTTCAGGCCAACCTCGACAATTGTGCGGTACAAAGGTGAGTTTTAATTATTTAATGCAGTTTTAGTTCGTCTACGCTCTGGGATTACGTCGGCTTAGCTTTAGTAAATTGAAATTTTCATCCTTACAAAGTTTCTTGGTTGAAAGGAATTTTATACATTGTGGAAGAGCTATAGTGACGCACACTGTTATCGTGGGTTCGGTATATGATTCTCGACCCTCCAGCGTTAACATGTTTCGTTAGCTAATAAAAAGTGCATGTAATAATATTAAAAAAAAAAAACAGCCGTTTGAACATTTTAATCGTGCAGTTGTTGTTGTTAAGCATTTTTTATACAATAACAGACACGATTTTTCACCATGTATTTTTGAAGTGAAAACTTCTTTAGCGGCGTTGTACACATTTTTTGTAATGGGTAAAAAATGTTAAACTCATGTCAGGATATGTGACCTGATCGAAAATTCGTAAGATTTTCGATCAGGTCACGTGTCCTGACGCGAATTGTCATGTTTGTGTACGATAGCGCAATAAAAAAATATTGTATTCTACCACATAAATGATAGTACTTTTATAATGATAATTATAGCAATTCGTGCAAAATTATTCCCTAACCATTCCAAAATATCAAAAATGCACAACGTTAATATTCAAGTTTTCACTTCTGCCGGCAGCCTCCCGGAGTGCAACCCGTCGTTTTTTTTTTTTGGATATACATGTGTGTAATTCTCCAGGCCGATTCCGGCCACGGCGGCTAACCTTAATGCAGACTAGCCACGTACGCAGGAGATATTATAGTGCACAAGTGTGTGCGCAAACACAGGTGCACTCCCTCTTCCCTAACTCTCATAGTCCGATGGGACGGCAATCCGACACGACCGGAGAGATCAGGCGCAGCACCAATGGCTTCACGTGCTTTCCGAGGCACGGGGGTGTCACATCACCAACTTCCAAACTCCGGGCTGCTACTGAGAAATTCCTAATGGAAAAGCCCAATAACACTTTTTGCCTGACCTGGGAATCGAACCCGGGACCCCTTACTCAGCAGTCGCGCTTGCGACCACGAGACCAACGGAGCAATCAATATACACAGCTACCTGCTAAATACTCAAGGCAACTGAAAACGGTATACATTAGCGAAATACAAAAAAGCGAAATACAATAGGGAATACAAAATACAGGTGTTAAGTCAAAAGCATTGTAGGCAAATAATTTATAAGCCTAAAGGTAACTTAGGTAGATAATATAATTAGATTTAACTAAGTAATAATATAGATAACTGAATAATTAATTTAATGATATAAGAGCGTACCCACGTAAGTTATGCCACAAAGCTAATGTAGACCAGTAAGATACTAGTCAGTGGTAATTTGATGCTAAATTATTAATGAGCTGATTACTTAGTTATGTTAACGTATCTAAATTAGATATCTATCTAGGTACGGTCAGCGATAAATGTTGTTTAACATTAACACTCAATTGTGTGTTTAACATTAAAGATTTAATATAGGTACTCTCAGCTATTACTTGAAATGCTTGAAATTTTTTTTACAACTTAATGGTTCAACTGCCCAATTTATCTACCCATTTGCTTTTGGCTCATGACCTCTTTAGTTTTGTGCAACCTAGGTGTGGTAGTTTTTATAACTCAATCTTTCTAATATTAAAAGGAGGTAAAGTTTGTGAGGTTGTTTTCTGAAAATTCTTTTACCCATAGACAGCCACGTTATTTGGAAGTGTCAAGAGCTATATAAAATCGTGCTACAATCCACGGGAGCGTTGCAGTAACCAAAGATGTAACTTAACGCGAGTGAAACTAGCCACACGAACGAAGTCGCAGGTAGTTGAGCTGATAGATAAATACGAGTACGTAGGACCTACTTTCCTGTTGTTTCCTCCGTCATGTTATAATCTCTAACTCCCCACCTTTCTTTCTGTCTTCCGATGTCCATCATAGCTCCAAGAAAGGCACCTCAACTCTATTCAAAGGCAGGTAACTAGATCACCAAAACAGTACCACGGTAATATAATAATACAGTAGTGTAACTCGGCCGCATGACAGAAATAAATGCCTACAGCCGCGCGGTACGTAAACATGCGTTAGAGGCTGCCCGTCTCCAGTATTTTAATGTGTCTGCACCGCGTGCGCACCCCAGGATCGAGGCGCGTAGGTATAGCTCGCGTTTCGTCCGTTTGTATGAAGTTGGAGTACTGTATTATAATATTACCGTGACAGTACATCGCGTTGCTCACATAGGTGCATTATTCATAACATTTCTTAGCTAAAATATCTATGTACGTAAGTAGGTCCGACCTAGGTGTAGATCTGTCATTAATATTAGGATAAGTCTAATTAAGTAGTTCGTAGAAATCTGCTTCCAACTTAATTAGTTTAACTTTGATAAGATTAATAAGGTTCGTGTTCTCGTTTACAAATTAGGTAGGTACCTAACTACATACTGTTTTACTACGTAAGAAGGTCGAAAATTATTAATAGTGGTTTGAGATACCATTTTACATGTATGGATAGTAGAAGGTAGGTACTAGGTAGATAGGTGCTTACCTATACACGGTGAAGTTTTAATTGTTGTTTCCTCGCGGCAGAACAATTTGATAGTAAACAGAGTTAAAAATAAAATGTTATTTAGTTTTCAAATAATAAAAAAAAAAAACATTTAAAATATTCCCTATTTCGAGGTCTTGTTTACGAGCTTTTGAGTTTCGTTTAGTTTATCTGCTGAATCAGCCATTTATCTTAATAAAATAAAAACAATGTGAACCGGTTATACTACTAAGACAAACTAATTACGCAGCAGGAAAATAAACTTTCACGGTGTATATATTTTTTATGTATCATCATCATCAGCATACCATCACGCCTATATTTTCCGAAGGGTTAGGCAGAGGTGTACCAATATACACCCACAGTTCGCCGGTATGATATTAGGTCCCATGTAATAGGTGGCGAGTCTATTGCCATTAACTGGGCACAAATACAAACTCCGAGCTGCTACTAAGAATTTCATAGAAAAACCCAAAAACACTTTTTGCTCGACCTGGGAATCGAACCCAAGACCTCTAGCATAGCAGACGCGCTTACTAGGCCAACGAGGCAGTTAATGTATTTTTTAATTATTGTTATTTATCAGTTCTGTGGTGGGTACATCACTGTGGTGGTTACCTACCTACATTTATACAACTAAAGTAATTTGCCTGTCTCATAAAACCCATTATAAACTTAGTGCGACAATTTCACATTACATAAGCTAGGCGTTGAAAAAGGAAGCAACTTAATGGGCTCTGTCTCATAAAAATAATGCATTTGGCTGACTTCCTAACTGGGATGTAGCGCAATCGGTCATTGTGATCGTTCGAATAACGCGGCTTGGCAGCAAAATCATGCAATTACGAACAAAAAAATTGGGTAAGACTATCCCTGGCCTATTTTCTAGTACCTATGAGTAGCTATAACGGGCTTATTATGTTAGGTAGGTAGGTATATTATTTTCTCTTCGCCTGTTAGTAAAATATATCTAAGATCATTGATAATGATAATAGAGATTTTAAATGTTAAAATGCGATGACATCAGTCAAGTGCTTTAAACTAACTGAAATGTTTTTAAATTCTGGGTCGGTAAAAAATATAATTCTCGTTTAACTGTACGACACTTTTGGCAATTAATTGCCATTTATATCCAAAAGGATTGGGTACCCACCTAAAAGAATAAAGACATTCACATGTTTGTTTAATTACAATTAGAAAAAAAAGAAGAGAAGAAAGAAAGGAGAGGAGTTTTGAGGTTTTAACGAGGTCGGTAACCCACGAGTGATGCCTCTGGTGTTGCAAGTGTCCATAGGCAGCGGTAACCGCTTAACATCAGGCGGGCCGTTAGCTTGCTTGCCACCTTCAGTGATAGGTATAAAAAAAAACCGGGTTGCACTCTGGGAGTGCCGGCAGAAGTGAAATCTTGAATATTAACGTTGTGCATTTTTGATATTTTGGAATGGTTAGGGAATAATTTTGCACGAATTGCTTTAATTATCAGTATAAAAGTACTATCATTTATGTGGTATAATACAATATTTATTTATTGCGCTATTATATGCGATAAATTCGTAAGATTTTCGATCAGGTCACGTGTCCTGACGCGAGTTTAACATTTTTTACCCATTCCAAAACAAGTGCACAACGCCGCTTACGAATTTTCGATCAGGGTCACGTGTCCTGACGCGAGTTTAACATTTTTTACCCATTCTAAGAAAAGTGCACAACGCCGCTAAAGAAGTTTTCACTTCAAAAATAGTTTTAGGTAGATAACTCACCATCTCGCATTCTCCAGCCGGACAAGACACAATATACTTACGCCTTCTGGGCCTTTCACATTGTTGTCTGCTTTTCCCCCCACTTATTGGCTTCAATTTTATCCTAACCTCTTACCGAAACTTACCCGTTTACCGAATAACAACAAAGCTGCACAACTTACAGCAGGGAATGAAGCAATCATCTATTACACACACACCACTAAGGTCGTAGGCTTTAGTTCTTCTCAGGGCCTTTCGGTGCAGGCAGAAAGAGTTTCTGTGGAGCGCGGATTTCTTGACTACTGAGGAACAACTTCTCCAGCCTCCTGCAAGCCGCTGAATTTGATTATTTTGGTTCTCTTTAGTTAATTCATTCAATAAACCAATCACAGCAGTCAACAAGAGGATTTTTTTTCTTTAAACATTACGCACCCACTTTACGACTTTCTCTTGCATCGTGGGTGCGTTTACAGACATATAAAGCCACATACTTACGCAAACGGCCAGACCAGGAACTGTACGGGAATCGAACCCACGATAATGGCATAATAGTGAATCCTTGTAAGTGAACAATCTATTAAAACGGTTTATACATCAGAAAATAGATATTGATTGCAAAACTACCCACATTTATAGGTATACAAATTGTTGAAGGTATATCCTATGTGAATATCAATAACAGTAGCTTGGCTAGGGTATTACTTGTCTCGGTATTACAAACCTAGGACGGTGTTTACAAATAATAATCATTTAGGTAAAAGCAAAGTGCGTTTATTATTCAGTTTAACAGTAATTATGTAAGTTTATATTATAGTGACACAAAAACCACAAGTAGTAGTGTGATAGATAGTGTTTTTACTAGTCTGCAAGATTCCCACAAACATATTCTACGGCAAAATAAGTGGCGGATACAAACCAGCCTATTATTAGTAACACAAATGAGCCGGAAAAATGGTTCATACGCAGAGGTTCCGGCTTTTGACTTCGATATCGTCGAAACAGTTTTCTATCATGATCCAAATATTTATCATGTGTTCGCTGTATAAATCCACCTTCTAAGGCAGTTCGCAAAACAGTGTTTAGCGGCCCAATCAAAGGCGAAAACATCTTGTAATATACCACCGTAGGACTGTTCACTACTTTCTCCGGAATTATTTGCAACTGCTTTGTACCGTGATATTTCATGACATGATGTTTTATAGAATCTTTGTTTGAAGCTAGAACAAAATCGGATGTTCCTTCCACGATGCTGTCCAGGGTGTCGGGTAACTGGGCAAGGTCCAGAACTACCCAATTATCGTATATAGAGCGATCGTCAGTGTAATACTCCTTTAAGGAAGCTACGCCACCGTAACGATGACCTCCATCAAGAACTTCTTGAAACGTTTCGAGGTTATTGAGATAGGCTGGTCGTTTCAAAGAATTTATGAGAGCAGCTTGGTAAGCACTCCTTATGACAAAACAGAACCATATCCAAGTGTAAATTGTTACAAGAAAGCTTTTTCTTGCAGGCTCTCGGAGTATCGGCAGGCCAAGGAACAAGACCCACGAAAAAAATAGAAAACTATATTTCGGTGGTTCAATTTCGAAAGCTCTTCTTACTTGACGCCACATATTTCTTGTGCAAAGTGTATTCATAAAAACGATGCCAATAAAAATGAATAATAATATAACCCGGAGATTTAAGTTCAAAGGACTTAAAAGTTTTTCCCATGAAGCTTTTTGAGGTGGCAGGCTAGTCGCCCACACAATATCCATGGAATAATATGTAAAAGATATTTGAAAATTACCATATTTGTTAGTAGTTAGCGGTGCTGAGCACACGGAAGCGTGTCTGCGGCCATTATATATGTCTCCCAAAGATCCGGTCCAGTTATTATTGGAGAAGTGACCAGCATCACCACCGTCAGAGGGTGTTACCAAGACTAGCGTCGCGTTAAGCATATTCGCTGCAAGCTTCATGATGTCACCGTCAATCCCTGATGGACTTTTAGTACCATTATGTAAATACATAAAGGGTGGTTGCTCTACCGTTGACATTATAAGTCGACATTGATAGAAGTTCAATAATTTCTCTGGAAATAGATCTTTAAAACATGTATCATTTTCGCAAGACGTGGATAAATTAAGCTGGTGTGGTATATTATTTTTGCACTTTCCATGGGCAATGAATTCATATGAATAAGCTAACGACTCATTAGTTTCAATTGAAGTTTTCAGAAGCACCACGTTTAAAATGTACAGAGATTGGAGTGTTTGAAAAATTTTCTGTTCATCGCAGTCTTGATTGAGGAATGCGCATATTATTATAAATTTCCCGTTGCTATCAAATTTAGACTTGACTATCCATCGGAGAGTGCTTGATATTTCGGAAGAATCTTCACCGAATATCACAATCTGTGGCGCGGGAGTCCTGCGTGCTGGGAGATACCTGCCTAGTTTAACAACGACAGATTGCTGATAGTGGATCAGAAACGCGTTCAAACCTATAGCTTGCATGGTATTGAACATAATGACAGTCAGAAAACGCCATTCAAAGTTATAGTACGCTACCTTAGCCGCCAGTAATCCGAGCTCCGAAGCTTGGTTCTCAGTTATAAAATGCTCCATGGTATGATTGTCTGATTCTTCGGTACTAACATCCATTTTCGTTGGTGACGGCTACGAGTTCTGTCTTACTAATGATACAGTAGAAACAACCATAAATTGAAAGCGCACCTACTGTAAATGAATATACGCGCTGATGGCCGATTGTCATGTTATGGGCGTATCTATGGATGCACACTACTATGTCATTAGTACTTTTATCCTCGCAATGCATAGTCGATCCTATAAGAGATATGATCAAATTACATCTTTAAATATCTATACATTGATTTATTTCATGCATAAAGGCAATAAAGGTTATTTTACAATTCTTGTAAAGGATGTTGATATATTTTCCCAAAATAAATTTCTAAGGAAAAAAATAACGTGGATGCAATCCAGCCCAATAACAATAATATATAACAAGCTGTAAAGTGTCTTATTCTTAAAGTTTCTCCCTCTGTGTCTTGACCCACCGTATTAAGAAAACTGGTATATACTTTATGCAATTTATCCGGTAATCCGGCCGAGTTTAGCCGGCCCATGATCAAATCGACTGACTCTATAAAAGGGGAAAATTTCTTAAAATATATAACTGTAGGACTTGTTACAACTGTTTGGGGCAATATATGCAGGTTGATTTTGTTATTTTTAATAACTGCCCGAGCTGAATCCAAATTCATCGCTAGAACAAAATTCAGACCGTTAGTTAAATTCAAAGCTGTCGGTAAGATCTGTGGTGCGTCTATGTTTATCCAGTTATCATAAACAATTGGATAGTCAATATAATAATCCTTTAGCGCTGCGCCGCCACCGAATGGATATTTAGCATTAATCACATCTTCTATTGTTTCAAATTGGTTTTCATAAAATTTACCTTTCAACGAACTTATAAGATAAACTTGATATACTGTTCTAATGAGAAAACAGTACCACACCCAGAGCAAAGTTATTTGTAAATATGATGACTTTGCAGGCAATTTTATAATTGCCTGTCCCATACATATCATCCAGGCATAGAAAACAATGCTCCTGGTAGGCTGGCCTTCATCATGTCTGTTCCAAGAACTAGTTTTGAGAAGAAAAGCACAGAGAACAACGATGAAGAAACTGACCACTAAAGCAATTCTTGTACTTGATTCAAATGGATGTAATAATTTCATAGCCACGTTTTGCAGCTGTGCAGGATGAGTGACCCATACTACTTTGGAGGTGTAATAACTGGAAGATATTTGATAGTCTGAGAACCTGGTCAAAGTAATGGCTGCTGAAGTCATTGAAAAGTTTGCTAACTCTTCGTAAACGTCTGCGAGTGACCCCATCCACGTTCCGTTCTCTTGGCGCCAACCCCATCCATTGCCGCGATTTGGTGTCATCATTTTGAGACTAGCATTCATGCCGTGAATCAAAATCCGAAGTAAGTCTCCATCAGCGCCTATGGGTACCCCATTCGTTATGTTCAACATAAACGGGGGTTGTATGAACGTGGAGACAATTAACGGACAAAAATTCAAATTTCTTAATTTTTTTCTGAATATTTCACCGTATGCTGTGCGTGTATGGTCATTGTTACAGTCGAGTTGTATTGGTTTTAAATTGTTGCATATACCGTCTGCTACTGGATAATATGTAAAACCAATTGCTTCTGACTCTTCTGGTCTGATGAAGACAATGTTGACTATCTTGTAGTTCCAACATAGGTCCACAATATCTTGTTCATCACATTCATTTTGCACTGGTGATTCGCAAATGATTATAAATTTCCCGGTATTATCCATTTCAAAATCTATTAAGTCAACAAGTATTTGTTCTACATCCGCTGAGTCGCTTGCGAATATCACAAACTGACGCGTTCTTTGAGTCTCGTTATTTCGTATAAATATAGCTCTGTTAACAACTATATTATAATGATATATACGTAAAAATACTTCAACACCGTAGCTTATAGTAGAATTGAAAAACAATAGTGTAGCGTACCGTAAATCAAAATTTTGCATTGCAACTTTTGCAGCCATATCACCTAACTCACTGCCAGTTGTGGCATTCAAATCTAAAATATGGCTTAGCTCTGTTATTGCCATGTTAACTGTTAAATGACCGTAAACACATTTAGTTCGGTATTTATGTGCCATCGTAATCAACACACGACACGGAATAGATTATATCAATGGGTAATAGTTTTATAATAACATCCTACTAAAATCGTTGGTCAATCACGCCAATGAGAAATACATTTGCGTGTCAATATGAACGTGACACATAATTTAGGTGAAGTTAGAATAAAAGTTAGGAGTGAGAAAATAAAACGACTCGTATAGCTGAAAAAAATTATATTTTATGAGAAATTATAATTTACAATATTTCATTCAGGCATCCATCTTCAGTCGGAACTTAAGCTAAAATTCTCACAATCTCACGCAAAAGGTAAAGCAACGTTAGACTATAATATAGTTATAGCAATATTTTGTGTAGCCCAACCGTAGAAACAAATAAGTAAGAACCACACACCAGTACACGATAGTCAGTCCATTCGTAAGGAAGATACGAAGTGGCGGTACTTACAACGCTGACGACAGCGGTACCCACCGCTCGACGCTCGTCTCGTTTGTAACTAATCACCAATGGATCATTTCATTGTGCTTTGTTTTGTTTTGAGACTACTGCAAATAAATATAAATTCAAGCTCATGCATTGAATGTCAATGTGAACCAGTAATAGCATACAATCGTATCTATTATTGTTTAATGTTACATTCGAACATATCAAAATGTAATTATGTACAAAGGTACGCGGATAGGAAGACGAGCATCGATGGCGTCGTGCTGGTACACTGGAGGTATTGGTGTACGTGACAATTAGCTTGCACCGAGGTGCCGTGTCGTCGCAGTGTGAACATAACCGCGTCGGGTCCCAAACTAATCCACAATATTGCTGTACAAATGCACAAAAGAAAAGTAGTTTCTATGTACACGGCATACACAGATTGCACTTCAGTGGGTCAACATCAAGTAGAAATTTTTCCAATATTGTGCGCTAAGTTTCACGTCACATTACTTTGAGCATCAGACAGCTGTTTCTTAATTAAAGCATGGAGTTTTGCTATTGACAGTGTCACTTGTGCTAGCGGTCCATATAGAAACTTGAATAGAAGAGAAATTAAGACACAACAACAAATAATACAAATAATTATATATCTTCAAAACGAAACTTGGTTTCTTATACATTAATAAAACTAAATAATAACACGAAGCAACACTCTTAATTAAGCATGGTACAATAAAATATTCTAAAATATGGAAAACAATTATAAAATGTAGTTATATATTTTGTGCTTTACGTTACGATAAAAAGTATGCCAATAGCAAAACTTGGCACTGAACTGTCAGCTCAATTCACACGGCTCATTTATACCAAATGTACAATATTTTACATACTGGTAAAAGCGTTCGTGCAAAAAACTTCGGTTTCGGTTTTTACATTCCACGTTTCGCTTTATTAATCCGAGGGTTTCTCTAGTAAAAAAAGTTTATATCAAATGCATTCAAAAATTCCTTAAACAACTAACATAGTAACTCCTATATTTTATACTGTTTATTAATGAATATTGTACACGGATAACGTTAGGAAGAAACCAAATACACCAGACCACAGCGTACACAAAGCCTACAGTTAACATAAAACATTTTGCGTGAAGTCAATTCGTGTAGAAAACACCATATTTAAATATAAACAGCTTAAATATTAACATATATTCAAGTAACAAAAATTCCAATGTACAAAAGTAACGAAATATTAAATACAGTAATAAAGTTATAATCTTTCAATTTAACAGAAAATAGGGTACCGATTTATAATTACGTCTAGTGAATTTAATCGGTAGGTAGAGAGAGTGCCGGCAAGGCGAACGCCCGACACGCGCCGCTCTGGGTCGAGCGCAGTTTACCAGACAACTTACCACAGCTAAAATAAATACGTAATAGTAACAGAAGCATCCCGATCAATACCTTAGTAGGAAGTCCTGTCTCGACCCACGAGGATGATACTAAACACGCGTTTCATTGGACTAGTTTGTTCAAATCCATCCGTCTGGACATAATAAAATGTATACTAATGTAGAAAGATATTATGGCAACAAACTTTACAAAAAAAAAAAACCCTAAAACAATGACTAAAAGCAGCTCATGGTAAGGCCAAGACTCACCATAACTTTTAAAATGCACAATTTAATATTCACCAATACAGACACATACATAAATTGTGAATAACTTCATCATAAAAAAACATGTCAAAAAACCTGACGCGTCGTGAGACGATCCGTCCGGATCGAGAACGAATGTTGTCGGAGGGAATGCGGCTCGCGAGGGCCCGCATCGCCGCACTCCCAACTATATTTTTGGGTTAAATGACTTACAATCTATCCTTATTTTCTTTAAACATTTTAAGTTGAAATTAGTTCGTCCATCTGGTCTCAGTTCGCGAATTTACATACACATTCTGACGTGAAGTGATGATGTTTAAATTATGTGTTTTACACAATCACAGATTTTTATCAGTGACCTTGTTGGTTTCGCTTAGACGAGGTTGTACTCCTTTAGGTTGGATTGTAGGATTGTATCTTTGACTGCGGCGAACACGAACCGGATGTTCTCAGTGTCTGGAATTAAACACATTGTTGAAAGGTTTAATTATACCGAGTGTTGTTTCAAATTTCTATTTATTATTTCTTACTTGCGACCATGCATCAGGTGTCCGTGGAATATTAATTGAAGATACCTAGGTTTGAGTTTCAAAATTACTGCACTTTTTTACTTTTTTTCTTATTGTGTCAGGAATCACTTATGTAGTTTATGTAATGCTTCTTCATACTGCTACGATTTACTAGTGTTTTATTATTTTGATATATCTACTCTTAAGAAGGGGTAAAGGCTTCGACAGACGAAGCGTTCATTACATCTTAATATCTAACCACCCTAACCAAAATTTAAGCCTTTGACTATGTGATTTAAAAGCGTTTATACATAATTCCCTATAGGAATGTTTATTTTATACTTAGAACTATATCTATTTATATTTAATTATGTCATTGGTATAACGGGTTAGTTTCTGCGTAATGTAAATGGAATTAAACTACATGCATTACTGTTGATTGATGTGTGTATTGTTTTTTTGCAATTAGGTAACACAAAAGATAAAAAATAAACTTATGCTTATTAATGTATTTTTTTTTAATTGTTGAAATATCATTCCGTAATAGGCAAAAGGTCACATTCTTTACGTAGAAATAAGAATGCGTTAGTGTAAGATTTCTATTCTAAAATATGTGATAAATAATACCTACGTTTGATATACTGTACAACCGAGGATAATGGCGGTTAACTATTTTTCAACTTTATTATTGAGAGCATAAGGGTGAAAAGTTGCGAACCGCCATTTGCCGCTGTTGTACATTGAAAGCAAAAAAATATTTTAACATATTTAAAAATCCAATCCACATAATATGCGAAATAAATCAATGATAACTATCCATGCAATAATAAAAAATAATAAATTAAAGAGGATAAATTAATAAAACATGCAAATTAGTATTAAAAATAAACGTTTTATTATTCAACAGAGTATATTATTGTTAGATATAACTTTATTCATGCCAAATTAAATTCCTTGAGAGCTGACTGCATAATAGTATCCTTTACAGCGCAGAATACAAGCTTTATGTTTTCAGTGTCTTTAAAAACATCCAAGGCAGCATGCAAAATAAATAAAATAAATAAAAGTGTCTGTTTGCGAAAGTTAAAAAATGCATTCTAACCTCCATCAATTTCCTAATAACTAAAAACGTGCAAAATGTAATCGCAGTTTCATATTTTATGTTACAAAAGCTGGTCAAAAATGTTCCTAGAAAATTAAAAAAAAAATAACGACGGGTTGCACTCCGGGAGTGCCCGCAGAAGTGAAAACTTGAATATTAACGTTGTGCATTTTTGACATTTTGGAATGGTTAGGGAATAATTTTGCACTAATTGCTTTAATTTTATCAGTATAAAAGTACTATCATTTGTGTGGTATAATACAATATTTATTAATTGCGCTATCGCAAAATTAAATTCGTAAGATCAGGTCACGTGTCCTGACGCGAGTTTAATTTTTTTACCCATCACAAAAAAGTGTACAACGCCGCTAAAGAAGTATTCACTTCAATTACTGATCGAGACTGAGATTAGAATGCGAATGCAATAATACCCAAGTAGAGAGATCGCAATATAAAAAAGCAAAGTTGTTAAAAAAAAATGTTGAGTCTCTGAGAGATTAGGTTTATGGGCGGGCAAGTTGTTGCTAAATACAAAAATAAATAGATATTAGCGCGACTCTCCCAGAGCAGATAGCCTTTCTGAATATAATTTTGGTAATCTTTATTTTTGTTAGCCTGAGCAAATAATAATAATATAATTAACATGTTGCAATTTAATCCAAAACTGACGTTATTTTGCAAAAAATACTTGGCAAGGAATAACTTAACGCCCATTAAACAAGTTAAAAATAATAAGCACACAACTCACTACTTATAACATACTTATATGCATCCAACAAGCATAACTTAGGATAGGTTACCATCAATCGCACATTCATATGTAGTAACAATTTCGCTTCAATAGCACCTTTATCAAATTTTAATTTAATCCAAGTGTTACTACTTTAGTGTAGTTAACTCCAGTTGCAATGTCACTTGGCACATGACGTTGAATAAACAGTTTTACATCTAAATACAACCACTAATTACTGTAGCAGTAGAAGTAGCAATAACATAAAAATAAAATAGCTAATGGACTACAGCTTACCTTACAATCCGAGAGAAATCAATTTCGAATGTCCTGAACATTCGCTTTTGTTGAATAGAAAAGTGATTCAATTTCATTGCCATGAAATTCAAGGTTGTTTAATCGTTGTGTTGTGTGTTATTACCTTATATTTTGTGTATGTGCAGAAATTTTGAAACCGATAACATTGTAATGAAGGCAACTCGCTCGAAAGTCACCTAAACAGATTTATATGACTATACTCCATTCATTATAACATTAGACAAGTATCGTGATAACGCTTTTAACGTTATTTCACTGTTAGTAAGTTATAAGGTTGGTTGTTTCACGATAAATACATAGCAATGTACCTATTTACAATAAAAATATTACTAAAATGCAGTTATTTTAATCGTTTGGCTGTATTTTGTCTAATGTTTTGAATAAATGGTGTATAGAAAACTTACCTGATTGAATACAACAATAAACCAGAAGAATTAGCAGTTTCGCTTTTCTGATACTGCTGCTACTGTACGTATACCAATGTTAAATAACAGAAAAGACTTATTCGTTCAATTAGACAATTGAATTCAAAATAACTTGACTAGGGAATTAGAATCAAAATAAGATAAGTTCCTTGTAAGAGTTTAGTTTCATACGAAACAAAGTTTTTCTACGATTGATTAGATTATGCATTTCATATTCACAGTAGCATTACATAATGTTGAAAATAGAACCACGTAATCCTTTGTGTTTAAGACAATATTGCTACGGAAGAAATTATTTTCAACAAGGAAGATACAGCTTATTTAAATTCAGATTGAAATCTTTATAGTTCCTAATATGTCGTAATATCACAGCATAACTTCACACAAGCCACAATCGCAAGGATATCCACGAAGCGATTGTGCAAACTCATGGTGTGAATTAGAGGCAAAGGCCTGCTACAAATTATTTTTAAGCTTAGTTACAAACTCTTTTGTAAATTTTAAATTTATATCAACATCAGAGATCTGTCAGTGTTTACATCAAAAATAGCTTACTCCACCGTCAAGTCACCTCTGACCTAGACTCAAAGATTCAATGGCTTACCCATCTCGAATAAGTAAATAAAAAAAAACACTATTTGTTCACTATTTAAAGAAAGGGTCAGGCCCCGGCCGGCGTTTTAAACGCACCGTCATTGTTTTTTAATTGTTTGAATTTTTCCGGGACTTGACCGGTTAAAGCAGTTACACTGTGATATAACCAGGATGTTCTAAATTTAAAAAAATCCCGTGTACCAACCTGTCGCACAAGTGAAGTGGGAGTATATAATCTTCTCCGCGTCCGGGTTGAGGTCCACAAACATCCGCAGTATAAACTCGCGCGCTGTATTGGCGTCGCGTTGCGGACCTGCGCTCGGGACAACATACACATATCTAGCACTACGGTTTTGACGTACACACTGGCTAGTAATCTTCATTGGTTGACCATTTGAATATCGAAAACTTTTTTTTTTTAGGTTGGTATACTCTGCCATGTTATTTATCTGTTAGAGCAAGCAGGTGGGCTGAATTGGATAGATGACACCACTAATCAATTGACATACTTTTTTTGAGCTGTCAAAACGCCAAAATTCTCCTATAGATTTTGTATGACAATACTAAACTATGACGTCATTTTTTTTTCAGTTCAATTACTATTGATTTGAAAGCAACTAAAAATCGAATTTTATAGTTATTTAAAATCTCACCGGGTTTTCAGGACCAAAATAAGGTATTTTTTTTTTAGTAAAGTTGTTAGAATTATTGTTTAATGGTGTCTACTACCCAATTAATATCCTGAGCGTTCAACGTTTTGTTGATTGGCTGACAATGATTAGTGAACCAACCAAAACATCAAATGTAGGAGACTTATCCAACCCTTCTGCATACTCTAAACTGTATAACCAGTTAAGTAATAGAAGAAACATTATTTTTGACCAGAAGAACTATACTAAAGTTCGTTTCCAACACGTATCATTACCAATGAAGATTACTCAAAATCTAGCATAACACACGGTGCCTAGCCAATTCTAGCGTACTCTAGCGTATTCTAGCGTTATATACCACACAGGATATGTATGTCAACCTGTGGCAGTGGTGAAGTGAGAGTAGCACGATCTCTCAGGATCCGGGTTTTCTTTCAAATATTTTTGGAGAATGTAATCTAATGCTGGCACCGGATCCAGCTTTGGACCTGGTTGTTGATTGAAATAAGTTATTTATTGTTGTTATAAAGTGGCAGTGATAGTATAGCAATATACATAGTGTAACTTTCTCTTGAGAATCTGTAAGAATCACTATACAAGGAGTTTTATATCTTCGTCAAATTCAAGGAGGTAACTATGCTAGTGATTCTCAACACGACGCGATCATGAAATACATAGTTTGCGTGTTTTTTGAAGGTGATTTCGAATTCGGGCTAGCTATCTTTCCGTTGGGTTTAGGCTGGCGTGGCGATGAACCCGCACGCACACAGTGATATAGTTGGGGAACACTGCCCACCGCAAACGTAACGGGGCGATTTTTTTCTTAGAAAGAGATGTATTCTGAAATACTTTCAAACATAAACAACTAAAAATATAAGTTTTTATAAACCAGGTGTTGTAATTTTATTTGATTGTTCATACACAAACACAACAAATTTTTATTTACAACAAACTCCTGAAATTTGACAAGGATGGAAAACTGCATCTTGTATATTTAAGCGCATCTTGGCATTCTCAATATAACCTTTGATAACGTTGTATTGAAAATAACAAATCGAATGCGCTGATTCACTTAATTAGAAAATAATAATATAGAATATAATAGTAAAAGGTATTCGGATCAGCACTTCCAGAAATTACATCTTACTTACAAACTTTACCTCTTTTTAAAGTTAGTATGATATCACGTAATGGCGGCATTTCTTACGTATTTTATCTTAGTTCCTTTTATTTATCATTTTTACTTCAAAATACTACTTTGATGGAGTTCGTGAGATATTGGATATCTTTTTATTAAATTAAACTGATTAGTAATGTTTGAAAATTATAAATCGGATACGGAATGAATCAGGGTAATAAATAGTAGTTATTTGCTGATTAGATAATCTGGACGTATTACCAACACGCGAAATGTGATAATCATTGTAAATTATGTATTTGCTATCAAATATTACCTCACTGCCACTTTCATATACATTACGTTAATAAAAAAGATAAACAGAAGACCCGTCATTCTCACTAAGAGCTCAGAAATATTATATTAATTATAATAAAAATATATCTTGAAAAACACAAAAATACAGTTCAAACTTCAATAATAGGACAGCTACAGCTTTCCTTGTCGTTTTAATGTCAATATAGTGAGACAATACTATATTGATTGCTTTCCAACATAAAGTTTTTTTTTTTTTTAATTTAGTATTAGTTCTACATTTGAAATAAAAGAACAGGAACATAAAGCCATGTACATACCGTCGTATTCAGGGAAGTAGTCGACGAGATGTGAATACATGATCTTCTCCTCGAGCAAATCCTTCTTGTTGAGGAACAAAATTACAGATGAATGCTGGAACCATGGATACGTGATAATAGTCTTGAACAATGCCTTCGACTCCTCCATTCGATTCTGTAAATAAAATGAAGGTGATTTATAGTACTGATGTTGATACTTGAGGTCTTACAAAAGCTATGTGTTTTTGGTGCGTAACTAATATTTAGAGAGTTTTCCGTGAATTGTGAGTTGCTGGAAACTATTCTATCGTACTATTTACTTTTCGAACCCTATTCTTTAAGAGAACGAGTTTGAGCTCTTAAAAAAGCGTTGCCGCCCTACGAATTTCTCCCGTATCGTGGATGCGTTTCCAAACAAAAACCCACGTACAAGAACAACTAAACCCGGAACAACTATATGTAGGCCATAAAAAAGTTTATATCAGTCTTTTATTGCCCCACTGCAGGGTAAGGGTACGAATATGGATCACCACGCTTGCTAGAGGCGGATTGGCAATACCAGACTTGTATTACTTATAAGTCACTGTCAGTTTTGTCTGATGTATTAACGGTCAATGCCTTACGTTATCTCATCCACCCTAAAAAGAACAAATTGGGAAAAAAGGGTCAAATAATGTAGCACAGCCTCTACTTATCCTATTACACTCTTCAAAACAATCAAGAGGTGTTGGTCGCTTGTACTAAATATCAATCAACTCCGTCTATCGCTAATCGCGATCCATAACTAGACAACCCATAGAGGCCCAAAGTTGCACCACAATACTCGCCCACGCATTTTAAATCAATTGGATTATCTGTAGTTAACTCCAGATCAGCTCAAATTGAAAACAAACAGTAATACATGCTTTATGTATTGTAACAATAAATAAATACAGTGACGTATATGGAAACACCCGATGACTCAAAGGAGAAAGCTAGCTAAACAATACGTCACAAAACCTATATATTTCAAAGGTCATTCAAAGATGTGTGACCTCACACACTTTGTCTGGATAAAAATACATTTTCACAGAGGATGGAATATTCTGGTAGATGCTGGGTTTACCCCGTGTTGTGAAAGGAATGCCGGCATGGAAAACTTTTATTGTTGTTTTATGTTGCATTCAAAGCATTATATGGATGAGTTAATGCAAGTACTTTCAATTTTGTTCTAGTACCGAACTGAGTCACAGGGACAAAATAAACTTCCAACATAATACCATTTTTTTAATTATTTGGTAATAAGCGAGAAAGTGGCCCGCCATGGACATCTGCAACACAGAGGTATCGAGGGCGAGGGGGCAAAGCAGAAATGTCTCTTGTAATATAATTACATCGGAATCAGTACGAAAAACGTCAAATGCGTTAAGAGAGACCTAAACCCTCCTACACTACTTTTAATTCTGCCAGCCAACACAATTGCGTTACTGTGACCAGATATTTGAAACTAAATTCGATCGAAAGTAGGAAAGACATCTAAAGGATCGCCGTAATCGAAATCTATAAGGAGGACTACACATCAACATCCATGCCTAACCAAAAGAGTACATGAAAAGTTGGTAGGCGGTGGAAGTAGTATTGTGGTAGTTCTTTTCCGGACGAGCTCCATCACAAAGAGTTCTTCTACTACAAAATGGTGTCTTGCGTTGTGTGCATAAAAATGTACTTAGCTACAATTACAAAGTTACTCACCTCATTTTCCGATTCGAACAAAATTTGATCATATTCACTAAGAGCTACTAAGAATATGATTGAGGTCACATTTTCGAAACAGTGAATCCACTTCCTTCGCTCGGATCTTTGTCCGCCGACGTCGACCATTCTGTATGAAATATTCAATATTAATTAATAACACATAATACACAGTGGATAAACAGACAAGCCGGAATATAAAGAAATTTGTTATTAAGACTAAGTGCAGGACAGGGTTACAACATTTAAATACTATGTGGTGTTCTTCTGCTATTCGTGGTTTATTTTGCACTTTGTTTTTCCAAAACCGACGCTCTCTTTGAACCAAATTGCCTCTCGAGGCTGATTGATACGAAATCTGACTTAGGGCGGAAATTTTAGGAACATTTTCATGCATGTTTTAGCAAAAAATCAATAAATTCAATAAATAAAACTCACGAATCAAGCAGAATTACGTTTGGGGTTAAAATTAAGGTAGTTAATAGAAAATTTGAATGTTACGACAAGCAATAGTAAAAAGCAATATTGATCAATGATAGAGCAGTGAAAGTGCTAAGAATGTTTCTGACCTAATCAAAACTGGCATCTTCGCCACGCCAAACATGCTAGAATTTAATGTTTAGATGATTTAGTGCTATGAACGAAAGATAATTTAATGCCACTACAAAATATAAAAACATTTTTTAATGGTGTGCAAAAATATTGGAGTGTTGGGCAGTGTAACATAGATACAATTTTTATCGACGATGACTTTGGGCGTATCTCCTAATTCCAATTTTCTAATTGGTAACACTTGTATAAATGGATGTGTTTAACATCGTGAAGTTTTGTCAAACCAGTCTCAAAATGGCGTCAATTTAAATTTAAAAAAAATAGAACATTTTACCCAGTCACATGTTTTGCAATGATTATTGCTTTTTATTTGTCAAAAAAAGATAAATGTAATACTGCTACTACATTCGTTTTAAAACTTTTATGTATGTAAACGTATCATATTTAATAAAACGGGTTCATTAAGGCCAAAGCACACCAAATGCGTGGCGTGATGCGTGGCGTGCAGGCACCAGTTGTAATGTATGAAACTGTAAGAAAGGTGTCAGACCAGATGCGTGACGTGTGCACGCGCGTGACTCACGCACGCAGAGCCGCATCTTGTCACAAACCGAGTCCGTACGCGTGAGTAGCGGAACGGCAACGTCGCACACGCGCGTGCAGTGATGACGTTGTATTATATGGCGCTCCCTGTTAGATGCCACACCGGGCACGCACGCATACGCAACGGTCATTGCTGCACGTACGCACGCACGCAAAGTTGTATTTATTTACAAACAGAAAGCAGTTTACGAGTGTTTTTTTTCGCAATGGAGACAATTTTAAAGGAAAAACTAATAGAAATCGACCGCAAATATGTCTCTACAACACCAAACATAAAGAGTACAAAAAAAAGTATTATGGGAGAGAATTGGGAATACGTTGGAAATAGATGGTAAGTTCAAATTAGTACAAAAATTAGAAAATTTCAATTGTTAAAGTATGTAACAATTTTTTCTCGAATGTTTATTGCATTTTTGGATGATCTTGCGTTAGTACGTCTGCGTGCAGCAGTTCTGCGTGACGTGATGCGTGCGTGCGTGACGTGTGCTGCACCGGTCTTGGCCGGTGTGACAGTGCTCGCACGCGCGTATGCACGTCACGCCACGCGTCACGTCACGCCACGCATCCGGTGTGACCCGGCCTTTAATTTCCAAGATTATAGATTTGAAACTGAAGAAAATTTATACCGCACGGTGTCTCATACAAACGGCATAAATAATTATCTTATTTGTTTATACATTAAAGTCTTTTATATTATTGTATTGTGTTTAAGGAGTTGAAGCAATCGCCTTGGCCGAAAACGGTCGGATCGAAACAACAACATTATTGTATTGTACTGAAATATGTATTTTCAATGGGCCTTGATGCCTGTTAAATGTTCTCAATATAACAATTGACTTTCTAAACAAAAATTCCATACAAATCTGTATAATGGAATACGTTATTAGCAACAAGTTCTCTATCTTAATTTACAAATTGTTCAAAATTGACAATAGCCATTACAAAACATTAATGTTAACCACGCGATCGTCACGTGACTTACATTAGGCTAAGTTTAATTGAGGATTGTAATTTCAACTCTATGTTTCTGCCACAATATAATGAAGAAAGACAATACACATCTTAGTTCATCCCAGATGAATATCACCCTTCAAATATATGCTGTACCCAAACCAAGCAATAAGCGAAGCACTGTGCTCGAAAGCATAGATTAATGATAACACAACGAGAAGTATTAAATAGTGTGTGTTAACATTTTGGTCAAGCATAATAAACAAGCAGGGCCGACCGTCAATTAGGATATCAAAACCACACCTTGAGCTTTAAAAAAGGAAGAACTTCAAACAACACGCTTTTTGGATTTTCAGTATGTTGCTAAGGTAAACAATACCTACTCATTGTTTCATAGCGTTAATATGGAATGTACATCGTACAGTTTCGCAATATTACGTCAAAGGGAAATAGCTCTCGGGATACTACTAGCGTTCTTCAATCGCACCAAATAGTCCTGTGGTTTTGAACATACCTAAACACGATTCCGTCAAGATCGAAAGGGTATTCAAGGATGCCGGTGGTCGGCTGACGAGCTCGCAGGATATCCTGCTCGGTGGGGAGATAATCGTCTTTTTCGATTCTCGCCAAATCACTTAAATAGCTGAAATATAGATCATGCAGCGCTAACAGCCAGTACGCAGACACATGCACTTAAGATACCCTGTTACACACATACACTTAAAAATAAAGTTGCAGAATGAAATAGAGTATGGAGACGGTACAATAGTCCCATGTTACCATGCACCTGTGAAGCGAGTCATGCACAGCCTTTACATGTTCAAGTTTTACCTAAATCGTATTTCTTCCAGGTCAAATGGGTATTCTATAATGCCCGTAGTTGGGACTCTTACGCGCAGTATGTCCTGTTCGGTTGGTAAGTAATTTGGTGCCGCCACGCGGTCAATCTCCTGCAAGTAGCTATAGAAATATCCTTTCTCAGTGTGGGTTCAATTTTACATAATTTTAATGTATACCAATTAAACAATTTTGAATTTTATTTTTAATATGATGAATGCAAGTTAATTATCTGATTGTTATAAGTTTGTAGTGACACTGATTGATGGCCTGGCTAAAGATTATTTTTCAAGTCTGAAGTTGCCTTGTAGCTGCATGTTTTCTACATGCATAATGTTATTTAATTTTCTGTTCTAAAGAGTATAACAAACAAACTCAAAGCCTTTGGACATCTTCATTTGTAGAATAATTTACAAAGATGTCAATACAGAAACCGATGTCAATTTGCATGAACTCTTGCAGTCACCTTGTTCTGGTAAGTACTACAAGCTATTTCTAATAGGCCTATTACTTTTATTGCCAAGAATAACTTGTGTTCTAAGTATTCCCAAGAAACTAGGCAACAGAGACAATAGCCTAAGGTGAGCGCACTGAACCACTCAGCTTATTGAATTATTGCCAATTTGGATTATGACATCATGTTGTACAGAAGAAGCAATCTTTCGCGGTTTTATTCGACATTCCCGGCCATCATTTAGTTTCCTGTAACCGGGATTTGCAGATATGACGATGAGTCAGCGTGTTGCTGGCTTTATAGGAAATTATATTTAATTTTAAGACATAAATACCTACATAATTACGATTATTCATTGCAATGCTATTATTATAGGATACAACACCAATGAATAAGGTATTTAATCGGAAATCATAATGGCAGATTGCAAACATTGTTCTTATTATGAACTAGATGTGATAATAGATGGTATTTTGATTCTTAAGTTCTTATAACACAACTTACTATTTGGCGGAGTCGGTGAGTTGGTATTCTCGCCTGCGATCGTAGCACTCCTGGATGCCGGCGTCGGCCCACAGAGCCTTGATGGCTTCAACGTAGGGGCTCTCGAACGTTGTCACACTCTCAAAGTCGATCGATGATATCAACTCCGCCTTCTCCTGGAATTGTACAATGTTTATGTTACTATGTGATCCTTTTGTTTTGCTTCATGGTAAAATCCCATGTATGATTTGTCATCAGGACAAATGGGACTGTTAATATATTGGATTGCATTAGGTACTCGCAGTGGTTGTAGTTCGTCGATATTCAGTCATGTATTTATTGTATATAATTGTAATGCCTATACATGTAACATATATTAGTAAAGAGTCATCGCGCAGCGTATTTCAGGTTACATTGTGAAATCAGAATTCAGTATTTTAGTGCTATGTAGGATGTATGCTATGTAGGTGCTATGTAAGTATTCTACGTCCATTTGATTTGCTTGGACCATTAATCACCACCAATCATTCAACTAATGCGACATTTTGTAGAACATCATATTCTTTCTCTTACAAAGGTTTATTGCACCCTAAAAATATAGCTGTTCTTTAATTTTTTCACAACTAACTTCCGCCTACGACTTCGTCTGTGTCAAAGTTGATATGTTTCCACAGAACTGTTATTGTTACTCCAGACTATAATCTATCACTGTTCCTTTCATCCAGTTCCGATCAGCCGTTCTGGCGTGATCGACTTACAAACATCCATCCACTCAAACTTCCGCATTTATAATAAGTAGCAGCAAAATTGAAAAGTACAGTCGGTTGTCAGCATTATCTGACCCACCCTAAACACAATCGAAATTGGACCTTCTGCCTATGATAATAAGGTTTAATTTCAATTTATATGAGGTTATCAGTCAAGTGCTCGAGAACTGAGAAGGAATAAATACAATAAAAATACACACACGCAAATTTGATCTTTATCACGTTAGCATTGGGTTAAATCTTATAACAACTTGTTATAATATAATAAGTGTAATAGCTTATTTTAATGAGTTCGGTCAAGTGACTCTGGTCTCGTGGTCTGTGTGTAAGACTGAGAGTGACAAGTTGCGAGATCAAATCCCGCGACGAAGATATTGTTTTGCTTTCAATTTACAATTTATTCTAAAAGTATTTCTTGTATTATTGTAAAGAACTATAGACGGATAATCTTCAAATATAAAGTTTCTAAAATGGTAATATTTTGGCATAACTTGTATTAAGTGGGTAGTTGAAAAATAAATATTTGTATTCATTGTAAAACTGGTATTCAAATGCTACTAACTAAGGGTATGCAGTGACAACGCGCAAACATATTTTTCCTTGCCTTACTAAATTGCAAAAACAACTTCTCTTTACAATTTATTTTTGTCTATTTTATAGGTAGTTTTTTTATTATCATGTCTTAATGGAGTGATTAAATAATAATGAAGGGATAAAATACAAAATAATCTATTTGCACTAGGATAAGGTTGGCTGCTTGTGCTGTGCAAGAATAAACTTTATTAAAGTATATATATGGTTTAAATTCTTTAGTCTTGTGGTCACTAATCGTTGTTTACGTTCGAAATCAAGTTTAACCTAAATATAGCTTCTGCTCAGGTGTTTCTTTTCTAATTATTTTATTATACTTTTTTTACAGTTCTTTAATGGACAACGCATAGAAATAAAACTAAACAATTGCAAATTTAAAATGTTTATTATTTCATTAAAACACTAAGTAAGGTAAATAAAGGTAAATAAAGTAAGTAAATGCTCACATATTTCCAAATTAATATACAATATATTATGAGGATGCCATAATCAAATCTAACCATTTATAAACATTAAAAAAGGCATGTTTTCTTGAAAGTTTGTTATCGAGAAAATTTATTTTATCTGTGAAATGCTTTAAAGATTTATAGCTGCCTATTATACGTAGTGAATAAACATGTCATTTAAATAGAAAAAAAACTATTTATGACAATAACATCACCACGTAATTGGCAACATTTTAATGGTTTAACAATCTATCCATTGAGCATTTACTTACATGGTGTGTTTAAAAATATCCTAGATTAATTAGTAGCGGAGTGATGGCGCACCGTTCCTTGTTACGTTCATCTTTGTTCGATTTAAATGTTTTTTTTTTCATCAGTGAAGATCACAACATTTTCTTCTCAATTAAAATTTAAATATTCCTGGGCAAAACGGACCCCTCTTCAGCAGGTGTCAATGCTATTTTCTGTGCCGGTTTATAATTCCTTATTCCAGCAGCGTGTAAATGCCTTCTCACTGTTTCCACTGAAATATGGTGTTTTATTGCGGTTACACTAATGGGCAATCGCATTCGGGACTATACTTGATGTTTTTTGCCCCTGGACGAATCCGCTGAATATTTACTTTGTCTCCATAACGTCTTAGCTACAGTCGTATTTCTCTAAAACAAAAAAAAACTTTTTTGGAACCGTTTATGTAACTTGTAAGGAGTGAATGTAATAGTAAAATAGCCAACTACGTGTTCATTAATCACAATCAATTAAATAAAATAGGTATAAAAAAAAACACTTACTGCTATATTAAGACGACGACCAATCTCTCTAATTCCAACATTCTGCTCATGTAAAAATATGATTTTATGTTTGGTATAGTCATTAAGCTGCGACATGATGCTTTTTTACACCAAATTGCTTAAAAATACTTAACGAGTTATGCGAAACGATTTACAAATGTGTGTGCACAGTCAATGCTAATAGGCGTAGTGTAACTTTTGTCACTTAAGTAGACGAATTTATTATCTACCTCACGAAGCAAATATATGTGAACTTAAACTTTTTTAATTTACCCACCTGTTTACAAGATAAGTTATTAGGCGTAAATCATATTGGCCGTTCTTTAATAATGCAAACAATTTTGTAGAAATGAAATCAAATTAAAAAAGAAACTGATAACAGGTGGACTGTGTTTTCGAACCCACATGTTGTTCCTCGCCAATCCAACATCAAACCGCCAAGCCACAAGAACTTGTTAAGACTCCACGAAATTCAAGATTGGGTTCTAATTATGTAAGGTGACTTAAAAGGTTTTTAACTTTAATGTCAACGAGATAATGATTAAAATAGCTTAACAAAATGATAATTATAATGCCGGTGGCTCCGACAACGTTGGGTGGGTTTATGCGTGTCTGTATTCATCGATAAAGTGAAATTAAACCTTATTATCATAGGCAGAGGGTCCAATTTTGGTTGTGTTTAGGGTGGGTCAGATAATGTTGACAACAGACTGTACGTTATAAAAATAATACTTACGCTGTTGGACGGATTTCCATATTGAATAGTTAGTAGCTCCATAGCCCTTATCATACTTTGCATGGCCATGAATATATTTTGGTAGACGAGCTTTATGAAACCCCTTTTATCATCGTCGCTGTAGCCGGAGCCATGGATAATTCTCATCTGCTTGATGAACGTCGACTTCCCTGACTCGCCAGTACCTGAGACATGACATGGGAATAACATTAATGACGTCATATTTTGTGCAAAAAAACAAGCAAAAAGTGTTGGGTTTTCTATGAAATTCTTAGTAGCAGCTCGGAGTTAGGTTTTGTGCCCGGTTAATGGCAATAGGCTCGCCCCCTATTACGTGGGACCTAAACATACTGGCGAACTGTGGGTGTGCATTGGTACACTTCTGCCTTACCCTTCGGAGAATACGAGCGAGATGGTATGATATTTTCTTAAAGTTGTTCACAAATCAAATCATTTATTTCAAATAAACAATTTACAGACACTTTTGAATTGCCAAGTCAGTCAGTCAGACAATTGAAGATAGATGCTCGTTCTAAACAGTAGGCTTCTATGGAGAAGAACGTGAAAGAAACTCCATGAACACTCTTTTGAAATCTATAAAATATTACAAACTAGCTTTTGCCCGCGACTTCGTCCGCGTGGATTAATAGTTCCCGTTCCCGGGGGATTTCCGGGATGAAAACTATCCTATGTCCTTTCTCGGGTCCCAGACTATATCTGTACCAAATTTCATTGAAATCGGTTCAGTGGTTTAGGCGTGAAGAAGAGACAGACAGACAGACAGAGTTACTTTCGCATTTATAATATTAGTACGGATTTAGTTTCAACATTCATTCGTAGTTACTGCCGTGGGTGTTTAAAGACATTATTGATTATTTTCTCTGGTTTGTGATGCGGTGGACATTTTTTATTTCAATTCAATGACCTTTATTTTTCTGACAGTAAATTACCTAATAACAAGACGGTGATGTCTGCCAACTAAGTAATGACTTAATAAGCAAGACCAAAATGTGCATGCTGTGGTCTTTTATAAGGGAAGGAGTACACCTTCGTAATAACTTTTGCTGACCATTATTTGTATGTAACGATTTGTTGGAGATAAGCCTTATTAAATAAAACAAGGTGTTTTTTTTTTTATAAGCCTTTAGGTATGGTTTTTTGGACACTTCGCTTTATTTAAGATTCTAGCTGGTTTTAGTCCCGAAGTTCCGTGTCATTCTTCATTAATCGAACTGGCGTTTGCAGGTCAACAAGAACGCAGTCTGATAGATACACTAGTCAAGAAAATGGGCAAGAGCTGTAGTTTTGTGTAGGTGGTATTGGTTTTTTTGTCATGTTGGTAGCTCACCAATCAGGATGACTGTACGCAAAATTCCATCACGGTCATGTATACCACTAAGAGGTGATGTCTAACAAATCATATTTACGGTTGGTTATACAATGAAATGTAAAAGCTACCATAATTATCTGTTTGGAAATAGGTGTAAACCGCGCCTTTCAATGCGATCGTGTGGTTGCTATGCAGTATAAAGTAGGTAGATTTCTTCATTACCGACTGATTACATTACATGATTGATAAGTCTGTGTCCGCCATAACGGATAAATAATAAGATTTATTATATTCAGAGTGTAGATTTATCAATTAATTAGTTGCCATTATGCACTTTAATTTATTATCCAAGTTGTTAATAATGAGAAAATCTGTCTAGTTTCAAAATGGACTGAATGAATACTGATCGTTGTCAATGATAGGACGCCAAGTACCAAAATGAGTCATATAGCGTTTAGGTAATTGTTCAATTTAAGAGTTTCATCTGTAGCTTCCTTGAATGTACGAACATACTATTAGTACATATTCTACGAATTCGTTGCGAGTATTTGACTTACGTGCCTAATTAGATTATTTTATAAGATCCGAAGCGGCTATTCACGTTGGTAGAGTCACGACCATAAATACGTAACAATTAAAATTCGATTATCCCCCTAAGTTTTTTATAGAAACATGGTGTTACCATCGTGATAGAAACCTTATTTCTTGCGATTGTTATTTTACGAGAAAATGTCTTTTGAATTTTATTTAATTGTGTTATATTTTTGGTCGTGACAGTACATCGCGTGTAGAATTAAGGGTGTCACATGACAGTGAGCGCGCTAGTTTGGCCACAGTCGACCCCGAAAATTACAACGCGCCTCGATTTGCGGAGTTCCCGATATTTCTCAGTAGTAGTTAGTCATTGCAGAATTTCATTAGTTAATGTCAAATTTAGTACAATTCAGTTCAATTTCCTATTCCATTGTCTGCCAAGATAAACTGTACAATTAGAACAGATAGAATTCTAACCTGGGTCTGTATACAGGAAATAATGTTAGTAAATTAATGTAAACCTATTTCTTTTCTAAACTTGATCTCTATAATGTGAAGCTGTTTTATTGATCTTGAATTGCATAAGAGGATAATTATTTACTAATAAGATAGGTACTTACCTACTTTGGTGAGTCATTTGAGCAATGCAATATTATTATGATTGCTAACAATTAGAAAATAAATAAATACTATAGTTCCCACTTAATTGTACCTTATATTCCTACAACTAACTAATATTAGGATTTATTTTATAATTTCTTCACATAAAAATATTTAATCTTCCCACATTCTCTCAATGAAAATGTTTACCGCCGCGGTCAATTCTAACACCAAAAGGCTTGGTTTTCGATGCTTTTCCAAATGATAAAATTGAAATCTTTCATGTCTTCTGGTGATACTAATAAATTTCCTGTAAGGTTATCACCACCTTCAAACGCGTGTTAAGGAAATGACTAAATAAGGGTACTTATGTATTATCGCGACAAAGGGATCAGTGACTATGTACAGTGTTAAATAGGTCGTTATTGCTTTGTAGAATAAATACCAAATGTGCAGCGGGCACATTGAAATAGTTTACAGGAGTGACATATAAGTCAGGTGTAGGTAACCTGGGCATACACCCCCGCCCCGCATCATTGCAGTTTGGTTAACTTTCAGGCTGTACAATATGTCGTATGTAATATAATCGACTAGCCTTTAACTGTTGGAAAACTTACATTTTACTTACGAACAGAGCAAACATGGCAATTGCAGTTTAAAGAGATCAAAACTTTTTTAGACAGCCTTCCTCGTTATCCGAGTAGTCCAAAACGTGACTGCTACGTCAGAGAAGACTTCTGACGTAGCAGTCACGTTTCGTTTCGGGTTCGATTCTCAAGTCGAGCAAAGTGTTTTTGGGTTACTTATTCTATGAAATTTTCTGTAGCAGCTCGGAGTTAGGATTTGTGCCCGGTTAAGGGGCGAGCCGATGCCCCCTATTACATGGGACCTAAACATACCAGAGAACAACATTGGTGTGCATGGTGTACATTGGTACACATCAGGGAATACAGGCGTAATGATATGTATATTTTAAAATTTTGATTTCTAAAGGTTACACGCAAGAGTATATCTGACAGGTTTGCGTGTATGTTGCCTGTACAGGCAACCCGAAAAGTATGAATTTTGATACTTGGCTAGTGGGTATGTATACCTATGCTAGTAAAATTAAGTGAGTGCGTTGGTTGTGAGCTTGTGATCTGACACACGGCGAGACATCAAGCTACTCGTGTCCTGTAAGGTGACCTCGCATTGTACGAAAAGTCTTACACTGTGAGACCAGTTTATACTGGAAGTGGATACCAAAGATTTAGTTCAACCCTAATAGATGATAGAAGGATCACATTCAATTTTTGTCATGGAAACTGGCTTTGAACATGGGTGATGCTAAAATATAATATTTTTAATAAGTAAGTATCTTTATATAAAATCAACACTAACAATGGATTTTTATTTAGGTTTTCCTCAACTTATTAGGCTATCTATAGGATGCCAGCACAAATGTACTATACCTAAGTTGATATTAGAATAATATGATAGACTTTAATTATTGGTTATGTACCTCAAAGCATACCAAATGCTGTATGGTATTTTTAAACTTTGCAGATAATACCAACATACAACAATACCCATGTTTGTAATAGTACTTAATTAAATCAAATTGGTAGGTGAACCATAGGCATGTAACAGGTTATTTCAGTACATAAATATTAATAGCCTTTTGTGATTGTGCAATTTCATTTAGAAGCAAATCACAGCTATATTAATTTTATTTTTAATCAACCATAGCACATCTAGAAAATAAGTACAGCTGATTTTACAATATTATTATCATTGCTTAATTAAAAAAGAAAATATTACTTTTAAAGGCTTTTAATTGCTGTTCTTCATTTCACTTTAGCAATTCTAGCCTTTTAGGAAGGGGCCTCAAATGGGAATTCATTATTACTGATAAGCAAATCAGGGATGTAAGGTTTTCTGTTTTAGTTCAAATATAGAAAATGATACAATGGATTTTTGGATGGGACATTAAGAGCAGGTACCTTGACCGTAGTTGTAGCTACAAAAAATATTCTGAGGTCATTGACCTTAACATTTAGAATATAATAATAATAATAATAAAAGAAAACTATATTTTATAATTTCTTCTTAATAAATCTGTAAACAATGGCAGTACAGGTGGTTGTTTGTGTATGAGTGTTTATATTGTTTGTTAGCACACCCACAATACAGGAAAAAATATAAAAGTAGGGCAACATTATAAAAATCAATAGATTTGCACAACATTTAGAGGAAAGCCTGAATAAAATGCAAAGTTATGTTTGATGATGATTCACACCGGTTAAAAAATTTAGTTTTGTGGTTTTTTTTTGGTGGTTAATATTGGCACTTTAATTATATGCAAAACATGCACATAAAAAGAGTTATTTAGCACTTCTTTATATTTTAGGCACAAATTGCGAAAGTTGAAATAGTTTACTATTTTAACCTGTATTCTAATAATAAGTAATACGAATGTTCATAAAACAATACAATTTAAAAGTATCATAATGGTCATCACAGATAAAATAAAATTGAAATTAATGTAAGCAAATTAAACTTAAAAATGTCATGATTTTTACAATAATATAAGTACCTAATTTTCTTAACTCAAATACCTAATAGTTATGATTGAAAAAGGAGAAAATAATAATAATAGAAAAGCAGGTCAAGGCATCTATGACACATTTTATTAAGAGAGTGCTCATCCTTGTTTTTATATTAAATCTGTGGCATTACCTAATTTATTGCATTCTCATTGTGCATTAAAATTTTGTTATCAACTAAAAATGCCATTATAATAAAATCCCATTTTGTGAATGTGCTTTATAAATGAGAAAAAAAAAACAATGAAAGAGGATGGCAAGAAATCTCCGGCAGACTGCAATTTTGGTCAAACATTTGCAACAAAATACTTGTATTTGATTCCGTTTATATAAAAAAAACGCAACATGAATCATGATGATAAGAAAGTAGGAATGTTATCAAATATCTACATTCATGCTTGATATTACAGTT
Organism: Caradrina clavipalpis; assembly: GCA_932526535.1. Taxonomy (NCBI): domain Eukaryota; kingdom Metazoa; phylum Arthropoda; class Insecta; order Lepidoptera; family Noctuidae; genus Caradrina; species Caradrina clavipalpis. The sequence continues at coordinate 5,480,863 of OW052096.1, forward strand.
TTTTGGTAACAGTATCCTGTTGGGATATTAAGCCTCTGTCGTTCCGGTTAAGTTTTGTTTGGAATTGCACATAAATCATGTCATAGAAAGAATTTCCTGGTTTAACAACTTGCTTGTTGAAATGATCAGGATATTTATTTGATGAGAATGTTAAAAGTGCAATGAGGATATTAGAATACAGAAAGGTACTGTAATAGGTTATACAGGTTTCCTCATTAGCTAGCTGAAATGGCCTATAAAGTTTGATAGTTTTAGTTATGGTAATAAATCTGTTCATCTGAAAGAAAATAGTAGTTCAAGATCACATTTAGTACTATTTAATGCTGAGTATGTATTATTGTAACACAGGGAAACAGTACCAGACAACGGAGAAACACGTATGCATGCCACTCTACTGCAACCATTCGAAAACAATGATATACATTTATAATACATTGTACACAATTCCACATGTTTTGTCAAGTTTTATTCTGGCCAATATTATGGTAGGCACTGCTTTCAGCCTAATCAGAAGCAGCTGCGGTACAGTAGCACTTGTAGCACAATATCATGCATGTAAAATGATATCCTAATGAAACAAATACATATTTATAAGATACATTATTGCTTCCCCATGGTTACTGGTCTATGTTATCCATTTGAGAAAGTAAGTCATGCATGTGTCTACTAAATAAAAAGATGAGATTGTAACACCATGGTTGAATTTATCTCGACTCAAATTTATTTATACTATACCAGGAACATTTTTAGAAAACAAACTGTCAGCATTTGCTAAAACACTATCTTTGTCTTGTCAAGTTTGTTATGTACAAACAAGAGTGTCCAAATAAAACCTTATTTGTAACAGCACAATACAGATCTTTTCAATCACTGTTTTAGTACTTTGAACATTGAAAATGAGGTGAAATATGGATGACTTTAGTAGGTAGATGGATAAGGAGGCAGGCACACCAGTTTTTATGAGTAGTATATAGTTAAACTGCAGAAAACCTATGTGCAGTCACTATTGTACTTAATATGAATATTTAATTAAGGATTTCTCAACAAGTGCACTGTACAGGTGTGAACTTTGGTACGGCATCATCTGACTCACCTCAGTTCTCTAAACTAATCGCATCATTAACTATTTAAAAGTCATACTCATGTACTTGATATTGACCTCACACTAATGTAGGGCATCTCAAATGAGTAGGCAAATTATGGAGCAATGAAACAGGAACAGTCATGATGATTTCAGTACAAGGAGTACTTAGCTTTGCTTGACAAAGTAATAGCTGGTTTTAAAGACAATTGGGCTTTTTGAGCTGATAAGGGAGCAGCTATTTTCAGTTAGTAACACAAGGAGCACTCACCAAGCAACAGCAATTTGAGTTCTCGTCGAGCATCGCGTTTGTCTTTTCTCAATTGACGCTCGATTTCTTGATTTATTCGTTTTTGCTCCTTCGCCTCCTCCGACATGCAGCACTCCATGATGCCCAAGAGCGGAGTGCCGCAGTCCTTCCTCTTGTGTGGAGCCTTGTCCTTCCGGCAGGCCTTTCAACCGAGGCACACCACTCCTAGAAATTACATTATTAATACACTCACTGTATCACGTTAAACACGACACTAATATCACAAAACACGCACCGACGCGACAACGCGCGAACAATCATTCGAAATAAAAACGATCAAATACTAAAACCGACAATCCGGTCACTGGGTGTGGTGACTTATGATCGGTCATATACATAAACGCTTCTGTCAACTGCCGACATAAACACATCGAAATCCGTTTATATACGAGCGTGGAACCTTGCGAAGCGATCGCATAATCTTGTTAATGTAACTAGATTCAAGAAACCTATGGCTATTCCACACACGTGTTATTAATAAGATTAAAACTGTGAGCAAACAGTGGATTGATGATACCTAGGTAATCTACTGATAACTAGAACGGCCTATGTCTAGGTTACGATGTGATTTGCCAGGGCTCACTGGGTGAGTATTAACATCTTGTAAATACACTTTTGCACTTATTACATACCCGAGAGTATATCCATAGGGCAAGATCAAATAATCCACTTCAAATTATTGCACTAACCACGATTAATCACTCAAGTCATACAACGTCTGCCTCTCAATATGGCGCTCGGAGATTTTTGGGCGATGGGTGTTCTGCGCGTGCGTTGTTCGTGTATTAGCAAATAAAAAATAATAGACTAAAATTGGATGGAACGTTGCAAAAATTAGTAAAGTTATAAATTTTGATCAAGTCTCGATAAATTTTATTTATTGAAAGCGAAAATCAATCTAATTTTCATAATCGTCAATCTGGTTGACAGATTCTGTCAACTCAATTTACTTAATTGTCATATATAATAATTTATATCTTTGTGTGAGTAGTGTTCTAAAATTCAATTCAACACAATTTATTTGTATTTTGTCCTAATTTATCAATATTAAAATTTCAATTCCATTTTAGACGATTTTAAGTTAGGTGCGACCAAAATGACAAAGCATTGAACTTAAGAAAAAATCTTATTTTGTCTTTGATTTCGGCCATAGAGAATGCTGTAACGTGATGTGATGCTGTAGTTGCCAGCATAAAATTTTACAAATAAATAATATTATTGAATTCATTTTCCAACTTATGGTGGCTTTTTCCAAAATGTGTTCCGCAGATTTCTTGCCGTTCCAGTTTCACTACGCTCCACATTTTTTTTATTCGTCTCTTATATACCCAAAGCAATAGTAGGTTACTGTACTTATATGACATTAATTAATTCATTCATATTTAGTCATTTACAATTTTGCACGAAAAAAACAAATAATCAGCTAAATAAAATTAATTATAAACAATTCAACAAAATAGTAGTAAATAGTTTAGCTCTACATAATAAATAGTGTGGCTGGCACTGTTTTACGAATGTAGATGTAGGTATGGTACTGACTGGGTAGTAACGAAGCAACACTGGGTGATTCAAGCGTCTCGAGGCATGTCAAGGCCTTTTTGAATCGATTGTAATCGTTATGTATCGATATGAGTCCAAAAATAAATAGTTCTATGGAAATAATGTTTTATTGTGTGAAATAGATTTTTTATTTTATTTGTACACATTTAAATAATTAAGATTGCCTCCACAAAATTGTACAAATATTATTGAACAATAATACTGAACTTTACACGGCTAGCGTAGAAATATTTTTCGTACACGGCCTAAACATTTCGTATTAGGGTATTCTTTGGCAAACAGCTACAAAATTACAAAAGGCACGATTTCTAGTAATGGTGCACGGAGAAGCCTTACAAACTTAACGTAATGCTCGGCCGCCGCACAATGTCGTGTGCTTGTCCTAGACATAGAGATTAACCTTGGTATGGGAAGTTTGCTTGATGTACTATGTAGGTACAGTAACTAAGTGCGTGTAAAACTGAATAGTTATTGTAAATGATAGCGGGCAAAAATGTATGGGGGTTGGTGGTTCAAGCGTCGCCAAGGATTAATCATACCAACGAAAGGGTAAGGGTGTTGGTAGTCGTCACACATGCAGGAGGGTATCAAAATCTATCCGAGATATTTCGAGTACTTAATAACTTACCCAATTATAAGTTTATTTTTGCAATGTTTTTTTTTTTTAAGTATCATTCCGTTTATAAGTACTTAGTTTTCGCCTCTCCTACTTTTGCACCTTTTGGTCCAAACGGAGCTCTCATCCATCCGTCTCTCCATTCCGGGCGGCATCTTTCGAACCGAAAACACACACACACACCTGATACAGAGCTGCTTAAATTTTCACAGAATGTGTAAATGCCTGTAATAAAAATTAATACTTGCACCTTGAAGGATATAAAAAATGCTGTTGATGCCGCGATAAACGTGGCCACGTACTAGGGCCAAGTACTAGACACAAAATAAATATTAAAATTAAAAGATTTACTTATAATCGCGTCCAAAAAAAAAGAACAAATAATGAAAAAGAAGTTTAGGTAATATGAAAGGGATCCCCATACGAGAAACGTGTTTTTTTTTTGCTCGATCTAAATGTTGCTCTCTATATGTGATACGGAACCCTTCATGTGCAAATCCGACACACATTAGCCTGGTTTAAAAAATATCATAAACCAAGCTCATTACTATTTTTACGGTGGTAAGTAGGTATAGCCCCAAAAGCTTAACTGGCCCGGCGATGGCGGCGCTGTCGGTGAAGAAAGAATTACAGGTCTTGTCACTTTTCTTACTAATTTCGTTAGTTCCATTTATAGCCACCGGAGGAAATAAGTTTGTCTCGATTTACCGTAGAAGGATACTTTAAAAGGTTATCTGAAACTACGTAAAGTGCATTCAAATATCCAAAGGCGGACCGTAAGGTTATGGGGCCCGGGGCTAACACCATTCGGGGGCCCACCTAATTAACCAAACTAGTTGCCATTTTGACAAATAACTGTTTTCTTTTCTATTGTATACAGTTTAGTATTTTTCTTTTTAAATTTACATTATTATAGTCTATTGTCATCAATGAGGGTTGGGGCCCTTTATTACCCTTGGGGCCCTTTTTTTTTTTTTTTTTTTTTTTTATAGACGGGAAATCATCAAATAACTTCCCCCGCCCTGGGCGGGGCGGGAGGGAGTGTCAGACTTTTACTGACTAAAACCCGTCTATGTTCCTTCATGTGCCCTTTGCGTTCCGGGGGCGCGGTATCTCTTTCGAACAACCCGCAGACCCTTGGGGCCCTGGGATGGAGCCCATAAAGCCAATAACAATATCTTTATTTTGTTTTTGCATATTGATTACCAAGTTGCAGAACTGTTACTAAAACAATGAAATCTAGCGTTTTTTCTACTGTAGTTAGGGAGATAATTATGATAATTGGATTCTTAATCTACGCTATTTATTGCCGCATTATGAGCCATTCGATTTTTATTCGGAAAATATATACGGTCTAGATTCAGGAATCGTGTATGTTTTTTTAGCATGGAATGCAGTTTTTCGTACCTCTAAAATTAACGTCATGGTTTGATTCTAAGGGGAAAAGCGATAAGCACTTACAAAATAAAACAAGACAAAGTATTTTAACAAAATTGTTTAATAAAAATAATTTATTCGAATCATTTAGGCAGATGTTGTCTTAATATCACAATTTGTATCATACCTTATGACTTATCCAAATAGTAGACACGATCAACAACAAAAGTGTTTCAACACTTTAGATTTAAAATTAATTTTATTGAGAAAAATACGGAATGGTTGTAAAATCACGATAAAAAATCTCTGCTTTTATCAAAAATGCCGCAAATAGTCGTATTAGGTACTACTATATCTAATTAGAAAATATAATCCACATTTGTCGTTGACCGTACTACCTAAGTATACTTATTATAAAATACCAATATTTCATATTTTATCAGACGTGGCTTGCTTAATCCTACTAGAAAATAGAACTAATTGCAAACATAAAATCATACATTAATTAATACTTTTGTTAAGGAGTAGATACTTACTCTAGCGTCATTCCCCGTACATGAAGGAACCTACACATCATATTTACATAAATCAACAATGTTACTTATCAAACCAAACATGTCGTCTAGTGAAGTCAATCTTAGTGCACTCCACTGCTCTCCAAATTAAATGGTTTGTAAAAAACAATTTTGAAAATGATGTTCCTTCAAATGGGGTCGTGATTGCTAGAAGCTATACCTACAGGATCGTATCTTCAATGTATCAAACATTAAAAGAGTATACCGTGCATGGCTCCTTGTGATTCTTTACTTTGGCGTACTTACTTTTTTCAAACCAAATATTGACAATAGAAAAAAGAATGATAAAATAATAATCTTTTTGGGCTACTGAGAAGTGCAGACGAAAATTGGTTTTACCGACAGGTCCCTGACCCTAATCAGGAATTTTACATAGATAGGCTCCTATGTTCATGCCATGACCTCAATATATTTTTTACCCTGGGAATACACATTGCAATTCCCTTATACTTAACTACAAACTCTGGTCTCCAAATAAGAATATCATCAGCTCCTGAAATTGCATTATTTCGAGCATAATTTTTGGTACCTACAGGCGAAAAAGTTCAATCCAATAGATTTTTGTAAAACTAATATCGTTAGGCAGTCTTAATATTATTTGCGAGTTCCTTATTCGGAGGTATCCAACCTCCGAATGCTTTCTCAAATTCTTTTGCGACGGCAATCGTTAAGTGGTCGTTGCATTTGTTGGCAGCAATCTGAATGCCTACAGGCAGACCTTTTCTTGTGAGTCCAATTGGGCATTGAGTGACTGGCAAGCCTAGTGCGTTGAATATGGTCAGATAGCCACAGTTGAGGAACTTGTAGTAGATTCTGTAGTGCAGATGAGCTGGTGTCGGGAACGTTGGGTGTAGCAGTACCACGTCGCCTGATAGCAGTTTCTGTAATCAGATAAGAAAACGGATGTATTGGAATGAAGCATTTTATCTCTGCATTCATTGCTTGGATTGTCTAACTTTTACTACAGTTTATTTAGTTATGTTGTCATGGAAATATATCACAGTTCGAACAATCTAACGACGCCTATTTCACGTACAACACTTCTTTGGGTTGATGACTATCCCTTGGATTTTATTTCAACTTTGATTTTAGAAAATCTTTGTCGTCTGTCCTAAACCAATGATAATAAGCAAGACTACATTTTTTGCTTCTTTTATGAAACCTTCGATCCCAATCTTACCTCAAACTCGGACTTGATTTCGTCAAAAATGGAGAGCAGCTTCTTGTAGTAACTCTTTGGTAATGCATCGAAGAATTTCGTCAGAGGTCCATAGCATACGCAAATAAAGTTGTGGTCTGATAGGCCTACTAATGTCTTCAACACTTCAGGCCATACTGACACCCATTGGTCGCGTTTCTCTGGGTCCGTGAAAATGTTTTTAACATGTTTTATGTTTAACAGAATCCTGATGCTTGTCTCCCACATGTGTTCTATATTTTTGATGTTGAGCTGAAATTGAAGAAAGCGTTAGAAGGTAGAGAGGGAATGGAGAAAATAAGGCATCCCAACTTCTTGACTTGACTTTAGAATTATAGTCTCTTTTGTGATGGGCGGAATCGGAGAAAGAAATGTGGGAATAAGAATGAGAAATTGTCATAGCTTAGTCATTAAGGCTGTGGGTTCGATAACAGGCAAGTCCCTATGTGCCATTTTCAATTCATATGTAACTACTTTCTAAGTTTAACTTGGAAATTGATATTGTTGAAGGAAAACTTCTTGAGGTAGGTAATTGATAATTTAATCTGAATCGTGGTAATCAATGCTCATGTCTTTTCTGTTCAAGGAAATACCTTGAACTAGCAGTAAGCCACAAATAGGCTGGTTTACTTTAGGGATTTACATCACAAGGATGCGTCGTGGTTTTTCTCATCACACATTTCACATAACTATTTTAATTTTTTTTTTTGTTTGTTAGCCATTACTGTCCCACTCCTTTTTAATTTACCAAAAGAAAAACCACTGGTCATATCCGAAAACTTTCAACTGTTACATTTCTCAACCAGTATGTCGGGTTCTTAAATTCCGAGTACATACCGACCTATTTTCAAGTAGGTAGATATTAGCAATACTAACCGGTTTAACTTCGATGTTATAGGTATTCTTGATGTGATCTTTGGCTTTCTCCATTGCTTTTCTGACATCAGGGCCTATAGGATCTGACACATTACTGCCGTCTCCCTCCATGTAGTAGAACTTCAGCTTTGATATGTCAACCTGTAAAATTAACAATTAATTAACATTCAGTTCATTATTGCAAGATTCTGCTTTTATTTATATTTTCCTCTATTTGTATCCTTGATTAGTCAAAACTAAAAGGGTATGTGATTTCAAGTGATTTGTGCAGATAATCGTGAAGTATATTGTCCTTCATTGAAAAAAGCTACTATATTATGTACTAGTTTAATGGAGTTTAGGCCTGTTTGTCCAGGTAAAGCTCAAAAATATTATTTCGTTTGAGGCGATTTGTGAAGCTTCTTGTGATTAACTCAAGTCATTTGCAAGATTAGGTGGTGGAGCCTCTTTTTGAACGGTCTCTCTACTTTGATTTTCAATTTCACATGGATTTCGGCGTTTTTTATGAACCATTGCACCTCTGCTATAGTTATAACGTTTTATTTGCAATGTTATCTTGAATTGACTAGAATTGAACTACGCATCGATCCCAATTTTTTCTCTATGGTAATCAAACTTACCGGCTTATCCAAAGGTACTTCTGGGCCACCAGGTTGCCTTAAAACTTTCAAGAGTAGTGTGAGGTCCTCTGCGTACCGCGCGAGAGGTCCGAGTGTAAAGTATTCTTCGAAGTCAGGATCTAAGGAGTCTGGGACGTGGCCTGGAAGTGAAAAGTAATTATTATAAAGGTGTTTTATTAGGCTTTTTAAAGCTCTCTGAAGGCGTTTACTACTAGGTAATATGGCGATACTAGGCAAGCTTAGCTAAACCTCAGCTAAGCTTTTTTGCTTTCGCGTTTGCTCAAAAGTTAGTAAAAATGCAACAAAAAACACGTTAACTCATTCGGCATCATTTGTTTTTTTGCTAGTTATTCCACCCGTGATTTCGTTCACGCTGTTTTTCTTTTAGCCAGATACCTCCGCGGGCGTACAAAGAAAAGCCCAGTTTCATCACAATCGGATAGAGATACAAACATTCATTTCTATTTGTACATATGAATTGATTGTTAGGCTTGCGTTTGATTGGCCACTATTTTTTATTTGATAGTAAGCGACTACTATCATAATTATCTTCAGCTACCTCTTATTTTTTTTATGGGACAAGCCCGCCACACTATTCCCAAACCACTGCAACTCCTGTAAGCCAGAATCAACAGTGGCGACCACAAGAAAACCGCCGAGACAATGAAGCTCGACGAGTCCCAGAGAAACGATTCAACTGTCTTGGATCCCGCAACGAAATTAATCAGAAAAGATTAGCGGAGGAGTAAGAAAAATATAATTTCCACTTCCCTCCAAACAAGCAGGAGACAGAACAGAATTAGGCCAATAGGCACAAAGGGATTATTTACAACTGGCAGCTACCTCTTATAGTAACTACAGAATAAAACCCTTTTTCTCATTGCCATTATCATGACATTAAGGTCATGATAATAAGAGAGAGGCTTAAGGCTTAATCCACCCCAGTTTATCTTTACCTTCAACTGAGAGGAGTCTGGGTGTGGGTTTGTGTCCAAATATCCCAGTGAACATTGGAGGCAGACGGAGTGACCCAGCGATGTCTGATCCCACGCCGATAATGGATCCTGCTGCTGAGATCAACGCCGACTGAAAACAAACAGAAATTAGTTATAAATTGGCTAGCAAAAATGCGTCAATAATATACATATAATAATGCGGTTGCAACTGAAATTACCAATCCGCGTATAGAGCTAAAAATAACAAAAATACTGCAATTCAGTAATTTATGATAGACTTAGAAATAAATTATTTTTCACTATTTTAAGGAAAAGTTTACTTATAGAGGGTTTTTCATGAATGAATGGAGTGATTTCATCACAGGGCCAAATAATGTCAGATTTTCTGGTGATGCATGTATTCTCCAGACCGCTTCCGGCCACGGCGGCTAATCTTAATGCAGACAAGCCAAGAGCGCAGAAGATATTATAGTGCTCTAGTGTGTACGCAAATACAGGTGCACTCCCTATTTCCTAACTCTCTTAGTCCGAAGGGACGCTAATCTGACACAATCGAGGAGAGGTTAGGTGCAGGACCAACGGCTTTACGTGCTTTCCGAGTCACTGGGGTGTCACATCACCAACTTTCAAACTTCAGGTTATTACTGAGAAATTCGTAATGGAAAAACCCAATATAACACTTTTTTCCCGACCTGGAAATCGAATCCAGGATCCCACGCTCATCAGTAGTGCTTGCCACCACGAGACCAACGGGGCAGTTTTCTGGTGATAATAAGCCAGTTAGTTGCAGTACTAAAATGTGTACCTACTTATGAAATTATTACCTAAATTAAACTACACAGTTGAACGAATTTATTACGTAAAAAGTCGTGACTCTTGCGTTTAGTCGGTTTTGACCACTAGCTTGGACAGTTAACTCTTGCTTAATAACCTAATGGTTATGTTGTTATAAGAAACAAGGTTTTTTTATTGTTTTAAAGTGGCGATATACCTAACTACGAAACAAAAAAAAACTAGAGCAGCTTTTCCTACAGCGCCTTTACTACAGCAATAAAAACACACATACCATCACGCCTGTATTCCTCGAAGAGTTAGGCAGAGGAGGTGTACGAAAGAAATCAAGGTGTGCTAAAGAAATCAAGCTGTATAGCTATGAGCCAACTGTATTACTAGTTTTAGCCAATCCTGATTAGATTTTAATGCCGATTTACCAGAAATGGTATAAGCTTCGCTAATCATCATTTATCTTTGGAAATAAGGAGGAGGATGATTATTATAAATGCGAAAGTAATTCGTCTGTTTGTCTGATACGATTCCACGACTAAACTACTGAACCAATTTTAATAAAAAAAATGTCTACGGGGTAAGTTTGAACTCCAAGAAAGGAAAAGGCTTAATTTTTACACGACTGCCCCAAAACAGGAGTGTTATTTCTTTGCGACTTTGTCTTTCTCCGGGATTGACAGACATTTACGCGGACGAAGACGCGGACGCGGACGAAAAGCTAGCTTAATATAGAATTGTAACGTCCATGAAAAAACCGTAATAGTAGTAGTTCTTTTTTTAGTTAAAAAACACGATGATTTTCAAAGAGCATACTTTATCTAGCTTATTTGAATGACTACTCTACTACTCTCTTAATACAGGCTACTAAGTAATTTAACTAAGACATCAGTTCCTTAAATTGTTATGTTACTTACTCACCTAAGTTCTAAACTACTCCTCAATGGCCACCCTATTTTTGTAACAGACTGTACCACTTTTTTATGAAATAAATGTAAAAAATGTAATTCTCCAGACCGATTCCGGTCACGGCGGCTAATCTTAATGCAGACTAGCCACGTACGCAGGAGATATTATAGTGCACAAGTGTGTGCTCAAATACAGGTGCATTCCCTCTTCCCTAACTCTCATAGCCCGATGGGACGGCAATCCGACACGACCGTAGAGAGATCAGGCGCAGGACCAACGGCTTTACGTGCTTTCCGAGGCACGGGGTTGTCACACCACCAACTTCCAAACTCCGGGCTGCTACTGAGAAATTCCTAATGGAAAAACTCAACAGCACTTTTTGCCCGACTTGGGAATCGAACCCGGGACCCCTTGCTCAGCAGTCACGCTTGCGACCACGAGACCAACGGGGCAGTCACAAATAAATACTCATAAAGCAAAAGAATTTCTTCGAAAAATCGATCGCAATACTTACTTCTCCTCCCGAAGACCCACCAGTAGTCCTCTTCTGGTCATAAGGGTTCGTCGTAATGCCAATCACGTTGTTATAAGTTTCCCAGTTCATGCAAAGTTGTGGTGTGTTCGTCACAGCAATAGGTATGGCCCCAGCAGCCCTGGCGAGTCTAATAACAGCCGCGTCTCTCTTCGCAGGATTTCTATATGGGTACACAGTGCCGCAGTCGTTGCTCATGCCTGGAATTTTAATTGTTTATTTAATAGGTCGAATGTTTTGATATTCTAAATGTATAGCAGGTTATAGCCGGTGTAATAGTTTTAAGAGTTGTAAATTATATTTTGTTCTATTGCAGTTATAGTGTTACGCGTAATGGTGTATCTTAGAGTAGTGAGACCTCCGTCATTTTATTATGCTTAATTTTGTAAACATTTGCCCTACATCAGGAATTTGTTCGGTATCGTGGGAACGTTCACAGACGTATTTGTCACATACAGAGAAATAGGCCGAGATCAAGTATCTGTTTGCCGAATCAAATCTGAGACAAGGAGCTAAGTAGTCAATGGCTCGGTGACTGCGCTAAACATGTCGTCAAATTAGGTAAAGGAATAATATGTAGTTAACAAGGTATGCATTCCTGCCGGCTTGATTGTTGGGTCCGTTAGAAATATCAGGTACCGAAGCTACCTTACTCACTTAGGTTCGAGTGTGATGGTAAGTGTTATGTTGTTTTTAGTAGTACTAGTAGAGCCCTTTGTGAATGTGCGGGGAAGTACTACAACCGTACCTATTTCTGCCGCAAAGCAGCGTATCTGTGTTCCTGGTTTGAAGGGTATGGTTGCCGGTGTAATTACAGGCACATGAGACATTCCAACTTTGTTTTTGGGATTTCAACGCATTCGCAAAGTCTCTGGTATTGCAGATGTCTATAGGTAGCCGTGACCCCTTAACATCATTTGGGCCGCGGGCTTTTTTATAATGGCGTAAAAATGACAAGTATTTGTTCAAAAAACATTAATCATTATTTCTATTGACACTTTACATGGGTCATAAAACTTCAACCTTCGCTTCGTGTTAAAGGGATTAACACCAAAAGCAAAGAAAAATATTTAAATAATGTGTTATGTAATGGCCACTGCTACCGATAACTGTCATCAGGTTTATTAATGAACAAAATTAACATTTAATCGCAGACAATTAAGTAATTGACAGTTATGCATGAAAATATTTATGTGGTTCATTAAACAGGTAGGTACCTAGATATAATTATGCAAGGTGCAATTAATTTTGCATCGATTATGACGACTAAAGTCCAAGAAATGTACTGAGATTTCGTTCGAAACGGAATAAAAACCAGTTTTATGATATTAATAGAGATTCTTCTAAAAGTATGTTATGTTCCTTATTTAACAAAGACATGCCTAAAGTCTGCGCTTATACATAGAACTAGGTAACTACTTTTATGTGAGCTCTTGACGGAGAGACGCAGATTTTTCCATAAATAGAAAAACTCAATGAATACGTGAGACTTGATGATAAAAATTATTTGAAAAAATGTATAGGCCCACTCATGCCAAAAACTAGACTCAAATTTAATTGTTAATACAAGTTTAACTTTCTTTATCGTGTGGGCAGTAAGGACTAACGACCCCACACACCCTAGTGTGACTTTTTCTAATTCATATGTACTTTCTAAGTTTATCTTGAACATCACTGTCATCGGTAACCATGGCTGAGGCCCTTGAGGCGGTTTAGAAACTCTGGCAAGTTTAACTGAAAAATAATGTTATCAAAATGGGCCGTATTATAGCAACTTACTCGGACTAAAAACATAACCCTGGTTGGTGACTGCAGGTCTAAGTAATGTATCTACAAAGCTAAGCACAAAATGGTTGCGAAAGAAGAACGTATTTTGATATGTCTACCTAAGGAAAAGGAATTCCCACACATCTCATATCAGAAGGCCAGTTTAAGTTACAAAAAACGGTTAAAATCTAGTCTTTACCTAATTCTAGCGACATTCAATGTTAAAAAATTTAGGAAACTTAGAGGCATTTTTGACAGGTTGAACTAAGATTAGTGGGATCGAGATCACTCCTGAAAGTTAGTAGAATAGCCCCCAATGTCAGGGACATCTCACAATTAACACGCGGGCCTGCGTTGAGCAGCCTTGGTTTAATTAAAATAAATGCTTTGACTTTGACTACGTACGCGCTGTGCATCAATTCTCATATAATATCCTGTGTCTTACCTTCAACAGCAATGCTCTCCTTGACAGTCATAGGCACGCCTAACAACGGGTATTCTTTCTCCAGGTCTTCAGGCGTCCTATCAGTCGATACGATCATCTTGTCGATGCCCCTAGCTTCTCTGAGCGCAGCATCGTATCTTGGTTCGACTATAGCGTTTAGATATGGATTGGCTTCCTTGCATCTCTCTACATAAGCTTCTACAACTTGCTCTGACGTGATCTGGAAGAAAGTTTTATATTTATCAACATTTATTTATACTCATATTATGAAGAGGTAAAGTTTGTGAATTTGTATGGGGTAATCTCTGGATCTACTGAACCGATTTTGAAATTCTTTTACCCATAGAAAGCCACTTATTTGTGAATGTCAAAGGCTATATAACAGTAGGTAACATCTCGTAACGACTACTTCTAAATAAAACTTTGTAGCTATCGCTGAATGTAGACAGATGGATACAAAGGTATTTTTAGTGAGATAAAATAAATAAAAAATAAATAAATATCTTGGGACAACTCACACACGCGCGGCTATCTGATCCCAAGCTAAGCAGAGCTTGTGTTATGGTAACCAAACAACTGATATACATAGTTATATAACTTATAAATACATACATATTATACACAAGATACACAAAACACAAAAACACACAAAGATACATAAAATTTCTCTATATTAAACTCTAACAAAAATGCTTTGTTACACTCGTTTCGTACTTTGTACCTATCCTACTAATTATCATCATCATCTTCCTGCCCTTATCCCATGTTACTTGGGATAAGGATATTTTTTTCATGTATCGTAACTAATATGCGAAAGTTTGTGAGGATTGATTAATGGATCTAGATGTAATTTGAAAATAAATTCTTCACATCGATAGATTATTGTCTGGAATAGCACGTGGGTTACTATTTACCCCAGAAAAATATGCGATTCCCTTAGAATTTTATATCTTTGACGCTGACGAAGTCGTGAGCGGGAAGCTAGTCTTGCATAAACGTGTCAAGTTTAATTAAAATCGGTTTAATAATTTCCTTGATCTTGGAATTCAGTTTGTATCACATCGTGCAGAATAAGAAAACTGACATAAATAAATACCTACTGTATAAAATTCAAATTTAAATTTATTGATTAGTTTGTTTCCTTTTAGCTACAAGTATTAATGACGTTATCTATTATTATTTTTTAACTTAATTCTATTTTTAAGTTTTAGAAGTGTTTTTTTGTCGCAGAGATGAGTTTGGTCAAATGTTATAGGTATTTATATAAATAGATTAGAACAGGTAATATCTTAATAGTTAAAAAAATTAATAAAAATGCAAATTGCAGATGCAGAGACTTAAAATATATATAATTATGCAAATTATAGCAAAATGTCATCTACTACCTATAAATTTAACTATCTGACGTTGAAATTAATATCCCATACTAGGCTAAATGCAATCAACCTAATAATAATTCTCGTAATCTCATCTCAGCGACAATCAACTCCAAAAACTTATAAAAGGTTAAGGCTTTAAACATTTTTACAAAAATCTTTGTTTATTTTTGACAGATTAAAATTGAGATTAGTAGGCGATCGCTACAACACAACTCCTCTATAAAACACTTTTAGCTCCGAAAACTCGATTAAGTAATTTAAAAGTAACTAAATACCTAAAATGGGTTTTTAGTTTTTTTTGGAGTCAGTTGAGCTGGCAAGTGACGTCAGAGCTTGATAAGCGACGTTTCAATTTGTTATTAAATACAAAATTTATGAGGGAATCGCGTTTTGGTACCCTATTAAAAATAAACTAAAATAAAAAAATACCAACAAAAACTAAAACACCATTAAAAATAAACTAAACTATTAAAAATATGTCAATTTATTATCGAAATTAATAAAAAAAAAAAAAAAATAAAAAAAAAAAAAAAAAAAAAATAATTATTATTGTCTACTTTCGAATTGGCCCTCTGGCATAAGGCTAGCCGCACACACACAATAATATTGACAATCCAATATTGTCAGAATTTCAAGATCTATAGAAAAATACCGCAATACAGGCCGCACACACACAATATTATTGACAATACGTACTTTATTGTCAATATTATTGCGTGTGTGCGGCTAGCCTAAAGGGAGACGCGAAACAGGAATGCGGATGGCGATGCAACTCGCTTGCAAGTATGTCCAAGTCAGCGATGGCCAGTGACCGCATATTATACAGCAGTAAGATGAGAGGGTCACGGTTACGCTAAAGGTCAAATTAACCTTTTCGCTACAAGGTTAAAAACCTTTCTTTTTAACAAGCTTTTTTTAACTTTATTGTCGGAATAATGATGTCGGGGCTTTTAAATGTGACATTAAAAAAGATTTATTGCAGCCGGAAGTTATTTTGATGGTAATTGTCAATGTCCATTTTGATTTATTTATGCCTATCTGTAAATTAAAACTTCACTGGTTTTCATTTGTATTTTTTTAAATAAGTTAGTACATGTACGAGGTATTTTACCAGCAATACTGACAGGGTAATGATTTTAAAGTCAATTTTATTTTAATATTTATCTATGTTACCGTTTATTATTACCTAAGTAAGGTTAATGTTAGTGCTAAGAGATTAATTATTATAGATGAATAAGACTAAGTTAATAAATATACTCTCTATACTAATATTATAAAGCTGAAGAGTTTGTTTTATTGTTTGAATATTCTGAAAATTATTTGGCTAATAGGAAGCTACGTCATCTCTGAGTGTCATAGGCTATATTTATTATTAAAAAAAAATAGGTAACCGAGGACAAAATTCCCGCGGATTAAAGTTGCGGGGAAAGCTATATTTGGATAATATTAACTGTTATTACAAAAAATAAATATAACACATTTGACGTATTGAATGTGTTTCATGTAGTAATAAAAGATTGTATGTTAATTCGTTTTGACAGAATTAAGCTGCTCTCATAATATTTTGGAACCATACAGAAGCAAACTCCTTTATGATACAGCTAGCGTTTTTTATCACAAATTCCTAAGTAAATTGCCTGTGGACCAACCTATACCTATGTATACCTATACTATTATAGCTATAAAGTATGTATAGGTAGTATAGTATAGTATATAACATAAAAAAAACGTGATTCTTACCTGTCTAGTCCTTATCATCGCAGCCAACGAGGTAGCGGACTTGAAGAGTAAGGGGTTCATGGGAGGCGGACATTTCTTGTTCCTCCTGATGTTCAGCAGGTAGGTCAGAGGCAGGACTATGATGGCCAGCAGTGACACCATGAACCGGAGGAACCTTCGCATGAATCCGTTCATCATGATTGTCTGGGAACAAAGTAAATTGAATATTAGAATAAATTGTTTATTTATGTTTTCGTCTTTCTTTTAAAAAAAAACGTTGCCCCACACTAGGAATTTCTCCTGTATCGTGGGAGCGTTTACAAACATATAAACTTACATACACAAACAGCCTGACCTGGAACAACTATCTGTAGGCTATACAAATACTTGTTCTGTGCGGGAATCGAACCCGCGACACGCAGCGCAGCAGTCGATCGCTCAGCCACTTCGCGAACCGTGTCGTCGTTTTAAACTTTATGCACATATTGTAAAAAAATACACTGTACAAAGGCGGAGTTAATGCCTTGGGCATTTTCTACCAGTCTATCTTACGGTGATGCAAAGACAACACATAGTAGGTGCAAGAAACAGAAATTAAGATAGATTAGATTCTGTCTTGTATGTGTAATGTAATGTAATTCTCCAGTTCGATTCCGATGGGACGGCAATCCAACACAACCGGGGTGAGATCAGGCGCAGATCCAACAGCTTTACATGCTTTCCGAGACACGGGGTGTCGCACCACCAACGTCCTAATCACGGGCTGTTACTGAGAAATTCCGAACGGAAAAACCAAATAACACTTTTTGCCCGACCTGGGAATCGAACCCAGGACCTCACGCTCAACAGACGTACTTACCACCACGACACCAACGGGGCAGTTATTCCCCGATACCGACATAGCAGTCTACCTATCTACCTCATACCATCCCATACCATCACGCCTGTATTCCCCGAAGGGTTAGGCAGAGATGTACCAATGTACACCCACAGTTCGCCGGTATAT
The DNA here is from genome assembly GCA_932526535.1 of Caradrina clavipalpis. Taxonomy (NCBI): domain Eukaryota; kingdom Metazoa; phylum Arthropoda; class Insecta; order Lepidoptera; family Noctuidae; genus Caradrina; species Caradrina clavipalpis. Next base: position 5,498,572 of record OW052096.1, read on the forward strand.
TTAGGTCCCATGTAATAGGGGGCGAGCCTATCTACCTCTTATAATTATATAGCTATATGTATATGTGTATACGCGTATACACATACGCGTTTATGACAACAGTCGTGAAAGTTCAGTCTGCGCGGGAGTTCTCTAAATGCTGACGTCACGTAACGAGGTCAAGGTAGAGGTCATTTTCACTATGTTTCTTTCGTAGTATTCTTTTGTTTTCGTACTTATGTTGCGCGTTTATAGCGTCAATTAATATAAGCGCTTAATTACCTAATAATAGAGAACGTAATTTCTTGTTTTCTATATTTTTATATTGTTGACTGTTTTCTATTTTCACTTCACCACTTTAAATAATTTTAAACTGTCTACGTAAGTACTTCTCATATAATAATTAACCTTAACACAAAACTTATAATTAATAAGAATAAAAAAAGTTTATTATAACGTACAATTTCTAAAAAAGAAAGGAAGATGCTTAGAGGGCGTCAGTAAACTCATCCGCATTATTGTGAATGGGGCAAGTGCCCGAAGACGAGTAGCATTAAACTTTATTTTAAATTTGAACTAAAATACATATAAAAAATAATTTCTACATACCTGCAAGCACGAAGAAATAAATTGATTTAATTATGTCTAACTTTTCAATAAAAAACAAATGACTACCATGAACCTAAACCGTTCTCATTACAAGCTGTTAAATATTTTTAACAAATGCACATAATTAGAACCTTGTTCACTAAGAGGAATTCCACAAATAGTATCCAGCTGATAGTAATCTGCTGCAGAATAATTACGTCACTTGTTTTATTTACCATAACACTGATAAATAGAAGAAAAACAATAACACACACAGAAGAACAAACAGAACAGTCAAACCATTCTATTACGTGTAAAAAAATGACTTTGTATGCATGCAAAGTCGTTAGATAGTTTTAGGTCATGCTTCATGTACCTGGCTGGTTTCTAAATTACCTGTATAACAGAAATCCTTATAATGTAACTCACTACATCGGAAACAACACTAAGCACATTACCTAAAGGTTTAGCCAAATACGGCGGATACACCAAATTATAACTATTCAGAAATACTTCAGCCAAAACGAATGCATGATACACGCACGCGGTTAGCAGAATCAGAACTAGCCGGGTGAAAAAATTCACAGCCGCATTGAAACACGAAATGTATAAAGCAATAATTGGCCCTATCATTTTATAATGTTACCCTACGTGCATTCGATAACATACTGAGTTACGCTAACGTTTAGATAGTACATTATCAAATAAAAGATACTACACGAGTGTTCATGTAATGTTTGGTAGGGGTTACGAACTACCGCGCGTCCGCGTGTACAAAGTTCAACTGGTATTTGATATCGAGTATCGAAAAAATATCTTCTAACTCTCTCTTAGAAGAAAGTGCACTGCGGGTTTCCGTGCCTTATTTATTTTTCTTTTAATCTTTATTGAATAGTACCTCAATTTAAAATTCAGAACGTAATTGTGGATGGATGGAAAGGAAGAGGGAGGCCAATGAAAAGATGGATGAATTGTGTGAAGAATGATATGAAAGAGAAGGGAGTCAGTGATAGTATGACGGCTGACAGGACGGCATGGAAGAAGAAAACGTGTTGCGCCGACCCCAAGTAAGTCATGGGATAAGGGCAGGAAGATGATGATGATGACCTCAATTTAAAATTCAAATATGAATATCTTCGCATTGTTCTTTCTAGTTTTTGTAAATCGTACATACTTGATGGGTAAATAAAAAATAAAAAAAATAAAAATAAATTCTAAAGTTTGTATAGATGAATGTCTGAAAAGATCTGGATGAAAGGCATAGAGATAGATCATAGTCTGAAATAGCACTTAGGCTAGTTTTTATCCCGGAAAAATGTAAGATTCACGTGGGATAATATATCAACTTTGACGCGAACGAGATCGTAGGCAGTAGCTAGCGTTAAATATTGATAATAATTATATTAACATTACAAAGTCAATGTGTTCTATTATAATCGTTCGATGGGATATGTTATCAATCCTTGCATACTAATTAGCTGTAATTATTTAGATATTATTCATAATATTTTGTCTTTGTGCAATAAATACCTACGTGATGATAAATCTCACATATCGATAAAACGAGTCACATTGATAACGCTGCTTTGTTAACAATTAGGTGGAATTATCTGTTATCGATTATTGTCTGTCTCTACGTACGTAATAAATCTTGTGAAATACCTATCTATTAGTAGTTTTCTTTTTAAATATCTAAAAATAACCTTCGCACTCGTATTTATTTTGTCGTCGCTTCCGATAAAAACGGGAAGAGATAGGGAGTTTGCCCTATGTATTTTATTATATTATAGGTTATTGTTTCTTTCTTTCATGATCTTGCTCTTGTTTAATCCTGCTAATATAATAAATGCGAAAGGATGGATGGATGAAAGGATGTTGTTATTCTTTCACGCTTAAACGGCTGAATGGATCTGGATGAAATTTGGCACTGAGATAGATTGTAGTGTGGAATAACACATGGATACTTTTTTCCCGGAAAAATATACGGTTCCCGTGGGATAATATATTCGTAAAAATAAGCAAATTAAAACAAAGACGTCATCGTAAAGTGGGTTCAATCAAAGTGTACCTACGAGATTTTTAAGAAAGTAGGTAATCCACGTTGCTATCTATATTAAAATTTGAAGTTTTTAGACTTATTTTATTGCCCAAAAAGTATGCATAAGCGACTTTTTGTCGGATTTTCACAGATTTTTTTGTCGGCGAGAACGGATCATAATAATGAATTCCAAGACTCCAACGCAGTCGGCCGACAAAAAATCGGTCCAGGGCGAAGCCTATAAGCAAGAAAATGTACGCGGAGTACACGGGTAAAAGCTAATTAAATATATCTACCTACCCTACAATACAAAGCTTATACTTTGGCTAAGCAATCACACTGTCAATGTCATACAAAAGACCAAATTACAATCTTACCCAACGCAAGTGCTAAGTACCTACGTAATGTTTATTTGTCTTGACCTAAGTAAACACAATTTCTAAATTAAAAGTAGGTATGTGTAAATAAATATGTGATATATGTATAGGATGTGTAATAAACGTGAAGCAACAGACTACCTATGCCGGATGCCCAACCTCAAGGCTAAGATTTCCTGACAATTAGCTACTATTAATTACCAGTGTACATAATTATCGGTGTCTTGTGTTCCCTTTGAACGAACATCGGGCAACATTGTATATTCATCATGAGAGTTGGTTTACACCACAGCCAAGAGGAGAGTTGTCTGGCAAAACCACCTAAGAGGAAAGATTCGGAAAAAAAAACTGGTGGGTCTATGTCAGAGAGTCGCTTTTAGTGTTTAAGATTGAAACCTATTTCTTTACTGCTTTTCTGCCTTCGTATGTGATTTAAAAAAAGTCAAAGTGGCCAAATTCTGGGCCGCAACAATATAATACCTTTATTATAGTTTGTCATCGAAACGCCCTCTTACATAACACAACATACGATCACGCCTGCATTCCCCGAAGTGTTAAGCAGAGGTGTACCATTGCACACCCACAGTTCGCCGGTATGTTTTAGGTCCCATGTAATAGGGGGCGAGCCTATTCCCTTAAACCGGTCACAAATCCAAACTCTGAGCTGTTACTGAGAATTTTGTATAAAAACCCAATAACACTGCACGACCTGGGAATCGAACCCAAGACCTCTAACGTAGCAGTCACGCTTAGAACCACTAGGCTAACGAGGCAGTTGACATACTTACATAATAATAATACAAGCCTATTATTTCCTCACTGCAGGGCAAAGACTTCATCTCATACATAAAAGACAAGAGCATTAATCACCACGCTTGCTCAAGGCGGCTTGGCGACTTCAGACTCATATGTATTATTTCTGCCTCGTTGGCCTAGTTGTCCTAAGCACGACTGCTACGCTAGAGATCCTGGGTGCGATTCCCAGGTGGAGCAAAAAAGTGTTATTGGGTTTTTCTCTGTAATTCTCAGTAGCTCGGAGTTTGGATTTGTGGCCGGTTAATGGCAATAGGCTCGCTCCCTATTACATGGGACCTAAATATACCGGTGAACTGTGGGTATACATTGGTACACCTCTGCCTTGCCCTTCGGAGAATACAAGCGTGATGGTATATTTATTTTATATTATTTCTGTGTCCAGGATTTCTCAAGATGTTGAAAGTGTTACCACGGCCCTGGTACGCAAAGGGCATTAGGAGGAACACGGATGGGTTTTAGTCAGTAAGAGTCTGACACTCCCTTCCGCTCCACGCAGAGCGAAAGAAGTCATTTGATTCCCATCGATAAAAAAAATGGTTTCCCACGATGTTTTGCGTCACCGATAGCAATGATGTTCAAGATAAACTTAGCAAGTACATTTGAATTGAAAATGTCACATTAATACTCGCGTTTCGAATTTCTCCGTAGCAGCCCGGAGTTTGGAAGTTGGTGGTGTAACACCCGTGCCTCGGAAAGCACGTAAAGCCGTTGGTCCCGGCTGTCATTCGTACATCTTTGACAGTCGTTACGGATAGTCAGAAGCCAAGAAATCTGACAACCAGTCTAACCAAGAGGTATCGTGTTGCCCAGTTACTGGGTTGTGGAGGTCAGATAGGCAGTCGCTCCATGTTAAACACTGGTATTCAGCTGCATCCGGTTAGACTGGAAGCCGACCCCAACACAGTTGGGAAAAGGCTAAGCAGATGATGATGACATTAGTACTCGCGTTATATCAAACCCGCAACCTCATGAATGAGATACGGGTGACTTAATTACTGGGCCAACATGACACTACACAAGTAACTTACTAACATACAAATAATTATTATATAACGTGCTATTTAGAGGTGATAGATGCATAATAGGTACTAAAATTATCTAAACACTCTTTTATTATTACAGCATTCGAACAATAACGGTCAAGAAACCGCGATTATTGTGTTAAATTGTTTAAATCGCTGCATTTTTGGTGATTTAGTGATGTAAATGGCTATTACTCCACATTGCTTTGTATTTATTGTGAAGTAACGATTCTTATATGCTTACATTAAATAACGAATATATAAAGAACGAGTTTTAATAGGTATGCATGTATATAACATGGCTTATTTTTTCTTATCCTACTTACTTATGTTACTGTTACTGCTCCGCTTCAGTGTGTCATAGCGTGATGTTATATAGCCTTTGTTACTCGGAAATAATGTAGCTATCGATTGGTGAAGAAATGGTTTAAATCGTTGCAGAGTTTTAGAGTTTATTAGGTACTTACAATAAAAAAAAAAAAAACTAAAAAAAACTTTACTCTTTATCTTAATATTGGTATAGAATTGTAGATGTATGTTTAATACTAGCTTCTGCCCGCGACTTCGTCCGCGTCACAGTTGATGTGTTATCCTACGGGTACCGTACATTTTCCCGGGATAAAAAGTAGCCTATGTGTTATTCCAGACTATAATCTATCTTTGTGCCAAATTTCATCCAGATCCATTCAGCCGTTTAAGCGTGAAAGAGTAACAAACATCCATACATCCATACTTACAAACTTTCGCCTTTATAATAGTAGTAGGATGTAACGTTGACAATAGGTACTGTTTAAATATTGCATTGTACAGACTTTAGATCCGGAACATTTAATATTGTAGGTAGATATAATTGGTCATACTAATACTTAACAGGTGTCCGATTGCATGAAGATAATTGTTACCTACCACGGTCATTGTAGATAAGATGGATTTAAAACCGGCCAAGTGCGAGTCGGACTCGCGCACGAAGGGTTCCATACCATTTTCTATAACGGCAAAAAAAAACACGTTTGTTGTATGGGAGCCCCCTTAAATATTTATTTTATTCTGTCTTTTAATATTATTGTTATAGCGGTAAAGGAAATACCTCATCTGTGAAAACAACAGCTGTCTAGCTATTACGGTTCATGAGATATAGCCTGGTGACAGACGGACAGCGAAGTCTTAGTAATATGGTCCCGTTTCACCCTTTGGGTTGGTACGGAACCCTAAAAGAGAATTAATTATAAAGAATTAGACCTACCTATACTTTGCTATTTCAGGTAGGAACTGGGAAAATCAAGGGTTAGTGAACTTTATCATTGACTTTATACTTTCGTAGACGCTAATAGCTTTTCTAGCACATCAAATCTTTCTTTTATGAATTAATAAGTAGGTAGGAAAAAAAATACACCTTTATAAAGTTGAACTTAATCTTATGACATAGCTGAATTAAATAACAAATTATAATACCGCAAATAATATCTGTGTAATAATTTATAATTATTGTGTGTGAACATTGAACATGATAGTTATTTGGTTAAAAAAAACTGATAAAATAAATAATAAACAATAATTTTGAAAAAGTTACTAGGTAAGTCCCAAGGCTTTCCGAAATGTCGCACAGAACCTTTATTTATAGATACATGTATATTATATATATGTTAGTATCTAATGTTCCTAAAAAAAGCAATGTACCTACTTTGCAATAGGCAATAATTTAGTTTTTACTGAGTATTATTTCGAACAAAGCATACGTACACGTGTTTAAATGTTATCATAACATAAACATCACGTATTAAGTACCTATGTAGGTACAAAATCTACATGACTGATTCACGCAAGTACCTATTATTGATTTATCTCTATCAGCTGTTAAGTATTAGCAAATATCTACTCAATATATTGCTCCCTATTAAATTGCCTAGTTATGTACCTACTTAGTAGATAATCGTGTTTCCATTCATGCGTTAATATACTCTTCATGCAAGGTGCATGTTATGTTTCTAAGTAAATACATAATATATGTAATAAAATAACGCTGAACATTTTTTGTTTGTTTGTTTGTTTGTTTGTTTAAACGCATTAGTCTCTAAAAATACCACTCGGATTACAACGTACAGCATCTTCTTTAATACAACAAAATATTATATATCTATACCTATATATTTTTGCATGACCATACTTTATTTATTCTTATAATAATTACAATTTAAGTAGGTTCTTTACGAATAAGAATTTCATTGAATAAAAAATCAGATTTTTCTTTTAATAGCTGAGGAAAAATGTTAAATCTACAGGCTTTAGAATCTATGGTAAAACTTTGTATAACGATGTTATTTTCACCTTGTTTACTAGGTAGGTTTGTATTAATTGCACATTTTTATGACATGTCTGTAATCTGAGTCTTTTACGACAGCAAGGGAAGTGATGTGCGAGATGCTCAGTATCCGTAGCGAGATATATAATTATATCTAAGTACGTAGATTAGATATTTCAAAGCACTGAGTCTTATGGTGGGTCCACACGACACAGACTTTTGTCTGTACATACATCTGCACAGACTATAAAGTCTGAGTAAAAATTTTTACTTACCAAATGTCTGTGCAGGCTTTTCATCAGTTCAGACTTCGATTTTAATGAATAAATTAAGTAATATTCAATAATCATGAGTTTTGCTCCGACAATCGTACAGACATGTACGCAGACTTCCGACTTTTCTGATACACCGACATTTGTCTGTACTGATTTGTTGTACAGACAAAATTCTATAGAAGTCTGTGTTAAGTCTGTGTCGTGTGGACCCACCATTATGACAGAGATGTACAGGTTCCCCCTTGTCGGACAAAATTTAAAACGAGTGAATGGACATGAAATAAGAAAAAAAAGCATTAAGTCTGACCCTTTGACCTCAAAATGCAACAATGCACAACATGGATTTATTGTTCTATTATTCATTTTATCTTTATGCAGCAAAAGATACAAGAGCGGATTTAATATCATAAGCATTTTCTACCAGTCAACTATAGGTGTTGAAAAGATAACATGACAGATGCTAATTTTCGTAAAAGAACGAAATTAGACATTTTAAAAATAACACACAGTACCTGAATAAAGAGTAGAAAAAATAAGTAAAGTAATAAAAATACCTAGATACATGTAGTATACGTATTTACTATTTATAATAAACTTAAATCGATGAAAGGTCGACTGGAATCAAATATTACCGCTCTCGTGTTAGATCCAATGAAAAGAAAAGCAGGAAGGTGCATACTAGTACTTAAGTAAGTTACTGTTTGGCGGCGAGCCACAATCTTTTCACTATTTATGTATTCAAGATTCAACCACATTTCTCTATTCTAGCAATAATTTCCCTTTTCCTTTCTTTTTCTGGGGAAAACCTTCAAATAGCGCTTAATTTTCGGGAATAACACCGGCGTGGGATTCTTACCTCACTAAATAAAACCACTAGTAACTGCCTCGTTGGCCTAGTGGGCCTAAGCGCGACTGCTACGCTAGAGGTCCTGGGTTCGATTCTCAGGTCGAGCAAAAAGTGTTATTGGCTTTTTCTATAAAATTCTCAGTAGCAGCTCGGAGTTTGGATTTGTGCCCGGATAATGGCAATAGGCTCGCCCCCTATTACATGGGACCTAAATATACCGGTGAACTGTGGGTGTATATTAGTACACCTCTGCCTAACCCTTCGGGGAATACAGGCGTGATGGTATATAATATATGGTATAAATAAAACCACTTCGGCGGTCACCATTCGGATGTTAGAATGGTTCTGTTTCACCTAAAAATACAGCACCAGAACACTCCCTATGAAGAGAGAGAGGCTGAAGAGCATATGCGCGGGGAGACTGTAAGTGAGTCAACCCCCTTTTTTAAGTATGGTAAATCTTCAAATGTCTCCTCCCGCTCTGGGCCGGAGCAGAAGGGAGTGCCAGATACTGACTAAAACTCATCCGTGTTCTTCCCAAAGCCCTTTGCTTTCCAGAGCCTCGGTGACTCTTCCGAACAAATTCCACAACCCTGGCAGGCACTGTCCCTAGCGGGCCCCGTCTACAGATAGTGCAATTCACGAAGACGCGCCCCTCCACTTTTCCAGCATCTTTCATTTTGACCATGACGCTCTCTCCTGATTAGTCTATTCATTGTAGTGTGCGTGTGCACTCATAGGTAATTAGCGTGTACCGACAACACTCAAACATTGACAGAAGCTTATACTAATACTATAAACGGTTAGAAGGAATAGTAGTAGGGCGCGTCTTCGTGGATTGCACTATCTATACAGTGCTGACATCTCTGTGTACGGTACTACGTGAGCATTGCACCGTGAAGTCTTTTCTAAGGTCACTTTGGTGGAGCAATATCTTGCCTACTTGATGTTAAAGATAGTGCGTACTCGTGCCTATACAATAATTTAATATCCAAAGGCCTTGGTGGCCACAGAAGGATGCACACAATACCACAAGTAGGTAAGTGTGTATATAGATATTCATTTATTGGCATTTACATACAGTTAACCGTGGTGGCATTGAGGGCTAACGCAATATTTACTATGCCTACGCGGGTGTTGTTCGAAGACTAATGTAGGTACTTAGAATAATTTATAAAAAGTCAACTAATAAGCCTGCTAATTTCTGGGTAAAATACTGTTTTTACAGAGAATTTGTAGGTTATGACTTACATTCATGAATTTAGTCAGGATATGAAAGATGTTAGAGCGAGCTCAACGGTTAAAGCCTCTCATTTGTGAGGTGCCGGGTTCGATACTAGGCAAATACCAATTTATCAATTCATAATAGGTACTTTCTTAAAGGTTCGATTCCCAGGTCGATCAAAGTGTTATTGGGTTTTTCTATTAAATTCTCAGTAGCAGTTCGGAGTTAGGATTTGTGCTCGGTTAATGGCAATAGGCTCGCCCCCTATTATATGGGACCTAAACATACCGGCAAACTGTGGTTGTACACCTCTGCCTTCGCTTCAGTAACAGGATACAGGCGCGTAATGTGTGTGTGTTTATTAGTGCCCTTATCCTGTCACTAAACGAAACCCAACATGTTATTTTAATCATTGCAATCTTTTATTTTTGTTCTGGATCATACCCGGAAACGGTTACAGAGCTATTGAAGGTCAAAGTTAAACGATTTTCGAAGTTTTTTTACGAAAACTAGTTTTAAATGTTCTAACTAATCTTTAAATACCTCTTTGACCCCGGTACATGTTAATCCATCATAATAAGCACAATAATTTGCGTGTGTTATGTTGTATGGCTATACGCAATGATTTATTATACCAAAAAAATAAGTTGTTTTCCAATATCAATATATAATATGACATATAGCTTAGTTCGGTGGGCAGTTTGCTTAGTAGCCGGATATGTGATATGTTTTTTTACACTTTTAACCTATCTATCTTATTTTTTAATTAATGGCTAAATATCTCGTTAAGCGCAAAACTCGAAAACGGCTTATCGTTTTTTGTTGTGTTCGTAATTTCCTGGACAAGATTTATTAACAACACAATTTTTTCGAAGATCCGTCGGAAAAGTCGAAAATTCGAACCCGAGCATATTCGCTAGTATTTAAATAAAAATGTAGGTAAGTAAATATACCAACATATATATTTTAACGCAATAAACAGCGTAGTCACATACCACAACACATTTGGAAGGAGATAAATCGCAAAGTGAAGTAAGCTACGCAGTACGGTGCGCTATAATATAGGGTCCGTGAAGCAATCGGATTGCTAAGCAAGTGTTGGTCAAGCTAAACTAAGGCTAGGCTCCTTGCGAAACGAGCCAGTGTTTTCTCAACTACACACTGGAAGGTAGATCAACAGCGAAATTGTTTGCTGATGACGTTTTTGATTTGAAGAAGCGAATACCATGCCAAGAAACTTGTTGTACTATTGGAAGAGCTAAAATGCGTTTTGGAATTTTAAACTTTGTGTATGTGGAGTATAGAATTCATAGTCAAATGTTGAGTTATGAAGCTGGTTTCAAGGTTAAGATGACAGGAGGGGTTTGCTTTTATCGGGAGGACTGGTGCACATAAGCAGAGCTAAAAAAGGAGAGACATTTACTCTGCTGTGAGATATGAGATTAGACGAATTTTGCGTTTTGGATGAAGTATTTTGGTCGCAAGATCTCACCACTATGTTCATAGTTGGGTATTAACCCTTTGACCGCCACGGACGGTTATAGCCGACAAACGAAAACGTCGTGTCAAACACGCCACCGACGTCTACAGCCGTCAAGAACACGAAATTTTAAAGTACTTATTTTCTACTTCAAATGTCCTAAATTAAGTTTTTTTGTATTTCTCTTTCCTATTATTTAAAACTACAAACAAAGTGTACCTACGAGATTTTTAAGAAAGTAGGTAATCCACGTTGCTATCTATATTAAAATTTGAAGTTTTTAGACTTATTTTATTGCCCAAAAAGTATGCATAAGCGACTTTTTGTCGGATTTTCACAGATTTTTTTGTCGGCGAGAACGGATCATAATAATGAATTCCAAGACTCCAACGCAGTCGGCCGACAAAAAATCGGTCCAGGGCGAAGCCTATAAGCAAGAAAATGTACGCGGAGTACACGGGTAAAAGCTAATTAAATATATCTACCTACCCTACAATACAAAGCTTATACTTTGGCTAAGCAATCACACTGTCAATGTCATACAAAAGACCAAATTACAATCTTACCCAACGCAAGTGCTAAGTACCTACGTAATGTTTATTTGTCTTGACCTAAGTAAACACAATTTCTAAATTAAAAGTAGGTATGTGTAAATAAATATGTGATATATGTATAGGATGTGTAATAAACGTGAAGCAACAGACTACCTATGCCGGATGCCCAACCTCAAGGCTAAGATTTCCTGACAATTAGCTACTATTAATTACCAGTGTACATAATTATCGGTGTCTTGTGTTCCCTTTGAACGAACATCGGGCAACATTGTATATTCATCATGAGAGTTGGTTTACACCACAGCCAAGAGGAGAGTTGTCTGGCAAAACCACCTAAGAGGAAAGATTCGGAAAAAAAAACTGGTGGGTCTATGTCAGAGAGTCGCTTTTAGTGTTTAAGATTGAAACCTATTTCTTTACTGCTTTTCTGCCTTCGTATGTGATTTAAAAAAAGTCAAAGTGGCCAAATTCTGGGCCGCAACAATATAATACCTTTATTATAGTTTGTCATCGAAACGCCCTCTTACATAACACAACATACGATCACGCCTGCATTCCCCGAAGTGTTAAGCAGAGGTGTACCATTGCACACCCACAGTTCGCCGGTATGTTTTAGGTCCCATGTAATAGGGGGCGAGCCTATTCCCTTAAACCGGTCACAAATCCAAACTCTGAGCTGTTACTGAGAATTTTGTATAAAAACCCAATAACACTGCACGACCTGGGAATCGAACCCAAGACCTCTAACGTAGCAGTCACGCTTAGAACCACTAGGCTAACGAGGCAGTTGACATACTTACATAATAATAATACAAGCCTATTATTTCCTCACTGCAGGGCAAAGACTTCATCTCATACATAAAAGACAAGAGCATTAATCACCACGCTTGCTCAAGGCGGCTTGGCGACTTCAGACTCATATGTATTATTTCTGCCTCGTTGGCCTAGTTGTCCTAAGCACGACTGCTACGCTAGAGATCCTGGGTGCGATTCCCAGGTGGAGCAAAAAAGTGTTATTGGGTTTTTCTCTGTAATTCTCAGTAGCTCGGAGTTTGGATTTGTGGCCGGTTAATGGCAATAGGCTCGCTCCCTATTACATGGGACCTAAATATACCGGTGAACTGTGGGTATACATTGGTACACCTCTGCCTTGCCCTTCGGAGAATACAAGCGTGATGGTATATTTATTTTATATTATTTCTGTGTCCAGGATTTCTCAAGATGTTGAAAGTGTTACCACGGCCCTGGTACGCAAAGGGCATTAGGAGGAACACGGATGGGTTTTAGTCAGTAAGAGTCTGACACTCCCTTCCGCTCCACGCAGAGCGAAAGAAGTCATTTGATTCCCATCGATAAAAAAAATGGTTTCCCACGATGTTTTGCGTCACCGATAGCAATGATGTTCAAGATAAACTTAGCAAGTACATTTGAATTGAAAATGTCACATTAATACTCGCGTTTCGAATTTCTCCGTAGCAGCCCGGAGTTTGGAAGTTGGTGGTGTAACACCCGTGCCTCGGAAAGCACGTAAAGCCGTTGGTCCCGGCTGTCATTCGTACATCTTTGACAGTCGTTACGGATAGTCAGAAGCCAAGAAATCTGACAACCAGTCTAACCAAGAGGTATCGTGTTGCCCAGTTACTGGGTTGTGGAGGTCAGATAGGCAGTCGCTCCATGTTAAACACTGGTATTCAGCTGCATCCGGTTAGACTGGAAGCCGACCCCAACACAGTTGGGAAAAGGCTAAGCAGATGATGATGACATTAGTACTCGCGTTATATCAAACCCGCAACCTCATGAATGAGATACGGGTGACTTAATTACTGGGCCAACATGACACTACACAAGTAACTTACTAACATACAAATAATTATTATATAACGTGCTATTTAGAGGTGATAGATGCATAATAGGTACTAAAATTATCTAAACACTCTTTTATTATTACAGCATTCGAACAATAACGGTCAAGAAACCGCGATTATTGTGTTAAATTGTTTAAATCGCTGCATTTTTGGTGATTTAGTGATGTAAATGGCTATTACTCCACATTGCTTTGTATTTATTGTGAAGTAACGATTCTTATATGCTTACATTAAATAACGAATATATAAAGAACGAGTTTTAATAGGTATGCATGTATATAACATGGCTTATTTTTTCTTATCCTACTTACTTATGTTACTGTTACTGCTCCGCTTCAGTGTGTCATAGCGTGATGTTATATAGCCTTTGTTACTCGGAAATAATGTAGCTATCGATTGGTGAAGAAATGGTTTAAATCGTTGCAGAGTTTTAGAGTTTATTAGGTACTTACAATAAAAAAAAAAAAAACTAAAAAAAACTTTACTCTTTATCTTAATATTGGTATAGAATTGTAGATGTATGTTTAATACTAGCTTCTGCCCGCGACTTCGTCCGCGTCACAGTTGATGTGTTATCCTACGGGTACCGTACATTTTCCCGGGATAAAAAGTAGCCTATGTGTTATTCCAGACTATAATCTATCTTTGTGCCAAATTTCATCCAGATCCATTCAGCCGTTTAAGCGTGAAAGAGTAACAAACATCCATACATCCATACTTACAAACTTTCGCCTTTATAATAGTAGTAGGATGTAACGTTGACAATAGGTACTGTTTAAATATTGCATTGTACAGACTTTAGATCCGGAACATTTAATATTGTAGGTAGATATAATTGGTCATACTAATACTTAACAGGTGTCCGATTGCATGAAGATAATTGTTACCTACCACGGTCATTGTAGATAAGATGGATTTAAAACCGGCCAAGTGCGAGTCGGACTCGCGCACGAAGGGTTCCATACCATTTTCTATAACGGCAAAAAAAAACACGTTTGTTGTATGGGAGCCCCCTTAAATATTTATTTTATTCTGTCTTTTAATATTATTGTTATAGCGGTAAAGGAAATACCTCATCTGTGAAAACAACAACTGTCTAGCTATCACGGTTCATGAGATACAGCCTGGTGACAGACGGACAGCGAAGTCTTAGTATTATGGTCACGTTTTACCCTTTGGGTTGGTACGTAACCCTAAAAGAGAATTAATTATAAAGAATTAGACCTACCTATTCTTTGCTATTTCAGGTAGGAACTAGGAAAATCAGGGGTTAGTGAACTTTATCATTGGCTTTATACTTTCGTTGACGCTAATAGCTTTTCTAGCACATCAAATCTTTCTTTTATGAATTAATAAGTAGGAAAAAAAATACACCTTTATAAAGTTGAACTTAATCTTATGACATAGCTGAATTAAATAACAAATTATAATACCGCAAATAATAACTGTGTTTGTAATCATTTATAATTATTGTGTGTGAACATTGAAAGTGATAGTTGTTTGGTTTAAAAAAAACTGATAAAATAAATAATAAACAATCATTTTGAAAAAGTTACTAGGTAAGTCCCAAGGCTTTCCGAAATGTCGCACAGAACCTTTATTTATAGATACATATATATTGTATATATGTTAGTATCTAATGTTCCTAAAAAAAGCAATGTACTTTGCAATAGGCAATAATTTAGTTTTTACTGAGTATTATTTCGAACAAAGCATACGTACACGTGTTTAAATGTTATCATAACATAAACATCACGCATTAAGTACCTATGTATGTACAAAATCTACATGACTGATTCACGCAAGTACCTATAATTGATTTATCTCTAACAGCTGTTAAGTATTAGCAAATATCTACTCAATATAATATTGCTCCCTATTAAATTGCCTAGTTATGTACCTACTTAGTAGATAATCGTGTTTCTATTCATGCGTTAATGTACTCTTTATGCAAGGTGCATGTTACGAGTATGTATCTAAGTACGGTAAACAAAAGAGATAAGTAACCAGACCGTCTAATATAGTTGAAGTTTTCTATCAAACCGGTGGTCGTTTTTAAATGAAATTTAATTTAATTAATAAACTGTAAATTTTGTATTAATAAAAATATAATTCATTAAAAAACTTCTACCAGTTTTTAATTTAATTTTCCAATAGTAAATGTTTAATTGACAAACAGCCGTAACGCGTTTTTTGCCACTAATTCTCGCCTTTGTTCGGATAATTGACGGTTCGGATAAAGTTTGTCAGCGTTCGGATAATTGAGGGTTCGGATAATCGAGGTTCCAGATAATCGAGGTTCTGCTGTATGTAATAAAATAACGCTGAAAAGTTTTTGATTGTTTAAACGCATTAATCTCTAAAAATACCACTTGGATACAACATACAGCATCTTCTGTAATACAACAAATTATATTTTTTCAGCACCATTCTTTATTTATTCTTATAATAATAACAATTTAAGTAGGTCCTTTACGAACAAGAATTTCATTGAATAAATAAATTAAAAATCAGATTTTTCTTTTAATAGCTGAGGAAAAATTTTAAAAATCTACAGGCTCTAGAATATCTATGGTAAAACTTTGTATAACGATGTTGGTTTCACCTTGTTTACTAGGTAGGTTTGTGTTAATTGCACATTTTTATGACATGTGTGTAATTTATGAGTCTTTTACGACAGCAAGGGAAGTGATGTGCGAGATGCTCAGTATCCGTAGCGAGATACATAATCATATCTAAGTACGTAGATTAGATATTTCAAAGTACTAAGTCTTATGACAGAGATGTACAGGTTCCTCCTTGTTGGACAAAATTTGAAACGAGTGAATGGAGATGAAAAGAAGAAGAAGAAGCATTAACGTAAAGCGATTATAATATTTTATATTATTAATTAAATTTCCTTGACATTGTAATTCTGTTTTGCTGACATTGTATTTATTACTAGATATTTTATTTTTATTTTTCCATTTATTTATTTTTAATACACATTGATTTCATTTTTGAATATTGATTTAAAAATAAAAACATTTTTTTTATTATTATTTTGAAATGTTTATGTGTTCTGGAATGTGTAATTTTAATATGGATTTTATTTATTTATTTATTAAGTCTGACCCTTTTGACCTCAAAATGCAACAATGCACAACATGGAGTTATTATTCTATTATTCATTTTAACTTTATGCAACAAAAGATACAAAGGCGGAGTTAAGAACATAAGCATTTTCTATCAGTCAACTATAGGTATTGAAGAGATAACATGACAGGTGCTAATTTTCGTACGAGCGTAAAAAAACGAAGTTAGAAAAGAAAAAAATATAAATATAATATCTCCATACATGAATGTATGGATACACTTACATACACTTATAATATAAGTGTTTTCTATTTATAATGAACATAAAAAATAGATCGACTAATAATACCATAGATATCCGTGAATAATACCTATCGACTATAATCGACTGCAACAAGTAGCTTTATATTGGCACACTCATGTTAGGCCCAATAAATAGAAAAGCAGGTAGGTGCATACTTGTAAGTAAGTTACTGTTTGGCGATGAGCCACAATCTTCTCACTATTTATGTATTCAAGATTCAACCACATTTCTCTATTCTAGCAATAATTTCCCTTTTCCTTTCTTTTTCTGGGGAAAACCTTCAAATAGCGCTTAATTTTCGGGAATAACACCGGGGAACGTGGGATTCTTACCTCACTAAATAAAACCACTAGTAACTGCCTCGTTGGCCTAGTGGTCCTAAGCGCGACTGCTACGCTAGAGGTCCTGGGTTCGATTCTCAGGTCGAGCAAAAAGTGTTATTGGGTTTTTCTATAAAATTCTCAGTAACAGCTCGGAGTTTGGATTTGTGCCCGGATAATGGCAATAGGCTCGCCCCCTATTACATGGGACCTAAATATACCGGCGAACTGTGGGTGTATATTAGTACACCTCTGCCTAACCCTTCGGGGAATACACGCTACAGGCGTGATGGTATATATGGTATAAATAAAACCACTTCGGCGGTCACCATTCGGATGTTAGAATGGTTCTGTTTCACCTAAAAATACAGCACCAGAACACTCCCTATGAAGAGAGAGAGGCTGAAGAGCATATACGCGGGGAGACTGTAAGGGAGTCAACCCCCTTTTTTAAGTATGGTAAATCTTCAAATGTCTCCTCCCGCTCTGGGCCGGAGCAGAAGGGAGTGCCAGATACTGACTAAAACTCATCCGTGTTCTTCCCAAAGCCCTTTGCTTTCCAGAGCCTCGGTGGCTCTTTCGAACAAATTCCACAACCCTGGCAGGAACTGTCCCTAGCGGGCCCCGTCTACAGATAGTGCAATTCACGAAGACGCGCCCCTCCACTTTTCCAGCATCTTTCTTTTTGACCATGACGCTCTCTCCTGATTAGTCTATTCATTGTAGTGTGCGTGTGCACTCATAGGTAATTAGTGTGTACCGACAACACTCAAACATTGACAGAAGCTTATACTAATACTATAAACGGTTAGAAGGAATAGTAGTAGGGCGCGTCTTCGTGGATTGCACTATCTATACAGTGCTGACATCTCTTTAAGGGGGGTCTCCTTGCCTCGCTGTGTACGGTACTACGTGAGCATTGCACCGTGAAGTCTTTTCTAAGGTCACTTTGGTGGAGCAATATCTTGCCTACTTGATGTTAAAGATAGTGCGTACTCGTACCTATACAATAATTTCATATCCAAAGGCCTTGGTGGCCACAGAAGGATGCACACAATACCACAAGTAGGTAAGTGTGTATATAGATATACATTTATTGGCATTTACATACAGTTAACCGTGGTGGCATTAAGGGCTAGCGCAATATTTACTATGCCTACGCGGGTGTTGTTCGAAGACTAATGTACTTAGAATAATTTATAATAAGTCATAACTATAATAGGCCTTATAATAGGCCTGCGGATTTCTGGGTAAAATACTGTTTTTACAGAGAATTTGTAGGTTATGTCAGACAATCATGAATTTAGTCGGGATATGAAAAACGTTATAGCTCAATGGTTAAAGCCTCTCATTTGTGAGGTGCCGGGTTCGATACCAGGCAAATACCAATTATTCAATTCATAGTACTTTCTAAGTTTATATTGTGCATTACTGACATCAGAAAACCACGTTGAGCAAGAGTAGTGGTTTATCTGTTCATGCCTTCTTTGTATGAGAAGAGGCCTTTGCCCTGTAGTGATATAATAATAGCTTTGATGTTATTTATGACTGACAGTCAGTCAGGCAGTCCTTGACTGTTCCACGCTTATGAAATAGGTACGTACTTGTCTACTTATACTACTTTGGTGTTGTATTTGCAGTAGTACTTTCTTAAGTTTTTTTGACGGCCCGTTCGTCTCGTGGTCGCAAGCGCGACTGTTGAGCCTGCGGTCCTTGGTTCGATTACCAGGTCGATTAAAGTGTTATTGGGTTTTTCTATTAAATTCTCAGTAGCAGTTCAGAGTTAGGATTTGTGCCCGGTTAATGGCAATAGGCTCGCCTACTATTACATGGGACCTAAACATATCGGCGAACTGTGGTTGTACATTGGTACACCCTCTGCCTTCCCTTCAGTAAATACAGACGTGATAGTGGGTGTGTTTTATTAGTCCCCTAATCCAGTCACTAAACGAAACCCAACATGTTCTTCTAATCATTGCAATCTTTTTTTGTTCTGGATCATACCCGGAAACGTTTACAGAGCTATTGAAGGTCAAAGTTAAACGATTTTCGAAGTTTTTTTACGAAAACTAGTTTTAAATGTTCTAACTAATCTTGAAATACCTCTTTGACCCCGGCACATGTTAATCCATCATAATAAGCACAATAATTTGCGTGTGTTATGTTGTATGGCCATAAGCAATGATTTATTATACCAAAAAAAATAAGTTGTTTTCCAATAACAATAATTATGACATATAGCTTAGTTCGGTGGGCAGCTTGCTTAGTAGCCGGATATGTGATATGTTTTTTTACACCTATAACCTATCTATCTTATTTTTTAATTAATGGCTAAATGTCTCGTTAAGCGTAAAACTCGAAAACGGCTAATCGTTTTTTGTTGTGTTCGTAATTTCCTGGACAAGATTTATTAACAACACAATTTTTTCGAAGATCCGTCGGAAAAGTCGAAAATTCGAACCCGAGCATATTCGCTAGTATTTAAATAAAAATGTAGGTAAGTAAATATACCAACATATATATTTTAACGCAATAAACAGCCTAGGCACATACCACAACACATTTGGAAGGAGATAAATCGCAAAGTGAAGTAAGCTACGCAGTACGGTGCGCTATAATATAGGGTCCGTGAAGCAATCGGATTGCTAAGCAAGTGTTGGTCAAGCTAAACTAAGGCTAGGCTCCTTGCGAAACGAGCCAGTGTTTTCTCAACTACACACTGGAAGGTAGATCAACAGCGAAATTGTTTGCTGATGACGTTTTTGATTTGAAGAAGCGAATACCATGCCAAGAAACTTGTTGTACTATTGGAAGAGCTATATAATGCGTTTTGGAATTTTAAATTTTGTGTAGTATAGAATGTGTATGTGGAGTATAGAATTCATAGTCAAATGTTGAATCATGAAGCTGGTTTCAAGGTTAAGATGGCAGGAGGGGCTTGCTCCTATCGGGAGGACTGGTCCACATTAGCAGAGCTAAAGAAAGAGAAGCATTTACTCTGCAGTAAGAAATGTTAGAGTAGACATATTTGGCAAAAGTATTTTGGTCGGAAAATATCACCATAGGTGGGTATTAAAATAACAACTTCCTTATAAGGATCAGCAGAACAGTAGCTTTGAAAGGGTGAAAGAATTTCTGTTTGATTTGAAAAATAAAATAAAAACGGAAAAGATAGTCAGTGTGCGCATGGCTGTTAGCAGGAGGGAATGCAATAAGTGGTTCAAGTCATCATTTTCGTCATCATATCAGCCGCAGGACGTTCACTGCTGGACATAGGCCTCCTCCATAAATCTCCAAAAGGGCCGATTGGAAGCGGCAGGAAGATGATACGACGAATCTTCGAGTGCTTTTTTTTATAGACGGGAAATCATCAAATAACTTCCCCCGCCCTGGACGGGGCGGGAGGGAGTGTCAGACTTTTACTGACTAAAACCCGTCTATGTTCCTTCAAGTGCCCTTTGCGTTCCGGGGGCGCGGTATCTCTTTCGAACAACCCGCAGATCTTCGAGTGCTAAGGAGGCCTGTCCAAAGATTTTCTTGTAGATAGAGTTATATCGAGCTGAGAATTAGTTCCGCCATCTTCAAATGAAATCATCAGAAAATGTTATTAATAGACGGGTGTGTGCAGCCTTCAACCATAGTCTATTTTTTGCAGTTATTCTATTAAAGCCTGAGTTATTATACAACTAATATTATTATGATAATCCTAAATAAAAAAACTGCAGCTAAAATGTGAATTAATTTTAAGAGCGACCGGTCTTATTAAATACTAACTAGGTTTTTTAATCCTAAATTTAAAATATTCATGATAATTATAAAGTTTTATAACCAATAACAATAACTTAGTTATCATAATATTTTCATTAATATTTCTCGGTCTGCATTTTTTTCAAGCGGAGGTCCCTAAACTAACATGCACGGTTATTTTGGGGACCAGGAAATGTCTTCTGGTAATTAATATTTATCGTATTAATGATTGATCACTGTATATATTAACCACTAGCCTCTGACCGCTACTTCGCCCACAAGGAAGTAAGGTACCTATCGTATATTATAAAAATAGCCTAATAGTGTAGACACCTGTCCTATAAGTTAAATACCTATCCTACATTATAAAAAATAGCCTAATATTGTAGGCACCTGATAGGTAGCATAAATATAAGCGTGGAAACGGTTTTATGGAACATAGTTTCTTGGTTGTGATTTTTATACATTTTGTTTCAATATATAAATAATAATAATAGTGTAGCTTTATTTTAGTGAAATATTTAGTGTGATCAAACCAATCCTTCAGCTCTTTATATACATAACCCTGTGTTCCCTGAAAGGCTGGGCAGAGGAGTACCAATGTACACCCACAGTTCGCCGGAGTGTTGTTGTCTGTTGTGCGGATTGAACCCTTGTGCCGATGTGGTGAGTATGTTTTTGTGTTAGCTCTTTATAATATAGGTATAGTTTGGTATTACGCACACTATGTACGTAAAAAATTACCTTTAACACATGAACAAGTTGATTTCTTACTTAAAAACTTAGCTATTTATGTAAATTTTGCCTAACGTACAGTGAGAATATTGACTCCGTGACCCTGAACTAAGTTATATGTCAAAAAAAATACAAAAAAAAACTTTTCGCATGTTCTGGTACCTAATTAATTTGTTTAATTGACTTCATTATGTGTATTAGGTACTAGTACAACATGAAGTTAATTAATCAATCTAAAAGGTTGAGTACCCACAAAGCCCATTTTTAACAAATTAAGAAAACGTCTTCCGAAAATAAATAATATAATAATCATTAAGGTACATAAAAGTTTGTAGTACAAAATAAATAATGATCATTTTAGATAAACGACTTCTTTCATAATTTAAGCTTTTTTTGTTATTATTATAAATCCGAAAGTTTATGAGGATACGTAAATGGTTGGATTTTCGGATGGATGTTTATAGATACTACTACACAAAATTAGCGGTGGCAAGCGCATACATAAATTGACAATATTATCATTTTTAACCCGTTTTTGTGTTCTCGTATGACAATTTAGAGCTTTGGCTTAATTCTAAGTCTTCGCAGACAAAGTTGCGGGCAGAGAGTAGTCCGTACTAATATTATAAATGCGAAAGTAACTCTGTCTGTCTGTCTGTCTCTCTGTCTGTCTGTCTCTTCTTCACGCCTAAACCACTGAACCGATTTCAATGAAATTTGGTACAGATATAGTCTGGGACCCGAGAAAGGACATAGGATAGTTTTCATCCCGGAAATCCCCCGGGAACGGGAACTATTAATCCACGTGGACGAGGTCGCGGACAAAAGCTAGTACTTCATAATTTATGTAGGTAACCTATCCCAGCAACTTTTTTTTTTACTGCCCCTTTGGTCTCGTGTCCTGATTTCGATTCCCAGGTCGTGCAAACATTTTTTCGGATTTTTCCAAGAAATTCTCAGTAACAGCCCGTAGTTTGGTAGTTGGTGGTGTGACACCTCCGTGCCTCGGAAAGCACGTAAAGCCGTTCGTCCTGCGCCTGATCTCTCTCCGATCGTTGTCCCATCCGACTATGAGAATTAGGGAAGAGGGAGTGCACCTGTGTTTGCGCACACACTTGTGCACTATAATATCCCCAGCGTACTTAGCTGGTCTCCGTTGAGATTGGACGCCAAATGGTCTGGAGAATACGTACAGTACATTTACACCTGCCATCTTGAAGAGGCATTGTAACAGCCTGCCCTAGATTTAATTCAGTATACCGACTTTATTAACGGATCAGCGAACGAGTGGAGCAATCAACGGAAGGAAAAGAACAATGAGCCGGTGCACTGGCTTGACTTTCTAAACTGTGGCGCGGTGTGCGTTACACTTCCCAGTCGCTGCATATTGATGGCTCAAGGACATGTCATTAGACCATTTTAAGCCAATTTAAAGAAGAATCACTGCTGACTGCCTCGTTGGCCTAGTGGTCCTGAGTGCGACGTGCGACTGCTACGCTAGTCGTCCTGGGTTCGATTCCCAGGTCGAGCAAAAAGTGTTATTGGATTATGAAATTCTCAGTAGCAGCTCGGAGTTTGGATTTGTGCCCGGTTAATGGCAATAGCCTCGCCCCCTATTACATGGGACCTAAATATACCGGCGAACTGTGGGTGTACATCCGTACACCTCTGCCTAACCCTTCGGGGAATACAGGCGTGATGGTATATTTTTTTTTAAAAGAAGAATCACTAACTCTTTGCGTATATTCTTCTCTTTTCTTCATTATTAATAGATACATATCTACGTTAATATTTTAAAGAGAAAACATTTTTGTACTTTTGATGTAACGAATAAACTTAAGACCGATTCAACTTAGGACCGATTTCAAAAAATCTTTTGGCGAAAAAATGTTATGTTACCTGTCCCTGATTAAATTATGCCATACAGGAAAAGTTTTTAACCAGTGCTATGACACACACACATTAACACACGCGGTTGTACATGTAAAGCGCGAGCCGCGCATGCGGGCTCCCGCACGCGGCGCGCGCATCCGTCAGGCGCGTCTGTCAGGAGACATAGGATTTTGACTGATCGTCCATGATCCCCGCTCGCTCCCGTAGAAAATTTGTTGGCATTATATTTTATGTAAGTTTCACTGGCTAGTAGCCTATACCATTACAGTGCGTAATTTTTTTTTGGTAGTTCAGTGTCAGTAATAGAACACATTTACGTGTTTAGTTAAAAAAAAATTCATCCTTATCCGAGTTTAAAATAAGCAAAACATGGACATAATCTATTCGCCATACTATCAATGAAAACTCGCGGCCGCCGCCCGGGCGCATGGCTGGGGTGAGGGGGTGGGGAATGCGCTAGCGCCGAGTGACAATAAAATATGGTTTTTAAGTAAACATGTTTCGTAAGCAATAACTTTTTTTAGTACTAAGACATATCAAAATAAAATATACGTGTTTAATAAAACGTGTTGAAGTTTATTATGGCAAAATTTACGCACTGGTTAAAAAAAAATCCTGTATAAGGAACGGTAACCGAAAGACGTCACTTAACGCGGGTGAAATAACCCACGCGAACAAAACCGCGGGTGGTTTGTGTTTTAAAACCACAACGCGAGCAAAGTCGCGGGCAACAGCTAGTCTATACATACATATAATAAAATCGTAACGAGGCCAATTCTGTACATTCAATATTTTTTATAAAAAGTAATTCTCACATGTTAAATACATTATACTGAACCCAATAAAATGGTTTTTAGAATTTTTGTCTGTTTGTTTGTTTGTATGTACGCGCATAACTTTTTAACTCCTGCACCGATTTGAACAAAACTTTTGCATTGTGTTGTCAGTAACCTGGGCTGTAATCTTAGGTACAATTCATCACAATATGTTACATAAGGGTTAGACAGAAACAGTATGAACACTATTAACTTAAAAATACTGAACGCGAACGAAGTCGCGGGCAACAGCTAGTTATTTATAATTAGATTATTCCTAAAATACCAACTAACGTCATTTCTTAGATCTGGTAAAACCATTAGTTACAACGAACTAATTAACAATTATAATGAATTACCTACTTATTCTATGTGGTGTAGCTATTAGTGCAACGAAGGATGCTTCTGATACCTATTGTTCTTAAGGTCATGTCGCACTAAACCCCTACTTACCAGGAGCTAATTTACTAGCTCGTTAGCCTAGTGGTCCTAAGCGCGACTGCTACGCTAGAGCAGGGGTTCGATTTCCAGGTTGAGCAAAGTGTTATTGGGTTTTTCTATAAAATTATCAGTAGCAGCTCAGACTTAGGATTTGTGCCCGGTTAATAGCAATAGGTTCGCGCCTTATTACAGTTTGCCGGTATGCTTTTAAGTCCTACGTAGGGACTTAAAAACATACCGACGAACTGTGGGTGTACGTACATTGGTTACACCTCTGCCTAACCCTTCTGGGAAAACAGGCGTGATGGTATGTTATTATGTAAATAAAAATTTCTAGATAAAATAACAACGCTATTATTTAGGCTGACGGTTAGTTAGTGTTTTGCCAAATGATCAAAATATCAAAACTGAAAAATATAATTTAAGTAATTTTTTGACGGCACGGTTGGCGCAGTGGCTGTGGGCCTAGTTGCTGCGCTGCGTGTCGCGGGTTCGATTCCTTCACGGAACAAATATTTGTATCGCTAACACTTAGTTGTTCCGGGTCTGGCTGTTTGTGAGTTTTATGTAAGTAATCGCACCCACGATACAGGAAAAATTCCAAGTAAAAAAAAAAACATATGTAGGTATTTGGAAAACTTGTTTTTTTTTTTCAAAATGATTTTCGAAATAAAATTTGCCCTTTTTTCTCTTTTAGTTACTTTTTAACTTAACTGTGACTAGACTAAGTTTGTATAGGTCAGTCGGTAGCGCACTGGCGATAATATCTTTTTTACTGTACGCAAGTTTATATGCCTACCGTGTGCAATAGTGTACCGGCAAAATAGTGTTGCAACAAATAAGTTGTGGAAATCAACGAACAAAACTTTTTAATTTGTTTTTAGACACAACTTGGAATTATAAAAATTAATTCCAATTTTGAACATTTTATTATGCTTGCGTGTTTATGTTAGCTTGTTCTAATTTGAAGTTTCAAAAAACTGTGGATTTTGTGAATAATAAATAAATAAACAAATAATAAACAAAGAGAGAAAAGTGGGAGGCTATAGGGAAGATAACCCAGCAGAGAGACATTACACATTGCACAAAAAAAATGTTCGCATTCGACACCTATTAAATTTGAATTCCAATTCTACTAATTAAAAACATTTAAAGTCTAGTCGCAATCTCATCTCCACAATAAACAATTAAAAAGAATATAAGAGGCATTTTTGACAGATTGAGACAAAGGTTGGATTGCGATCGTTCCTAATAGAATTGCGCCTCTGATATTTCGCGTAACGATGTGCATGCATAGAAATTGTAAGTAACTTATTAACTCATATTGTCGTGCGTGAATCGTGCTTGTTAGACGACAGCGTTGGTTATTGCGAAATAAACCACGCTTTAGAACAACCTTAATACATTCTGAGATCTTGGTTAACAGAGGTAAGAACACGACGCGGTATAACATTCTCAAACTTAAAGGAAGAATGCTAGAACTAAACCACCCCTAAACCAATTAAACTATCTCTCCCTTTCCTTATTTTTATAATTTAAAATATCAAAATTCAAAAATAATATAAGTATTTTTTTTGTCGTGGGGTTGCTTTCCCGACGGTGTTGGTTATTACTAAATAACCCACCCTTCAGGAGAACCTAAAGTGTATTCTTAGATCTTGGTAAACAGAGAAGTATGTAAGAATCGAAGCGGTATGCACACCCTTAATTTAAAGGAAGAATGCTGGGACTAAAATACCCACCCCTCCCTATCCTTTTTTTATCGATAAGAAATCATCAAATGACTTCTTCCGCCCCGGGCGGAGCGGGAGGGAATGTCAGACTCTTACTAAATGAAACTCATCCATGTTCCTCCTAATGACCTTTGCGTTCCATGCCGCGGTAACTCTTCCGAAATCCTGGTCAATTTCCGCAACCTATCCTACCTATCTACTCTTACCTGACGATACGTTGGTTGGCGTTCGCGTGTCGCGGGTTCGATTCCCGCATGGTACAAATATTTGTATGACCTACTATGTTTGTTAACGCACCCACAATATCAAAAACAAGAGAAATTCCAAGAGTGGGGCAAAGTATAAAAAAAACAACAAACAACGACCTATTAACCCAAAGAAGCTATTTAGACTTTTCTGAGTGCCTATGTATGTATAGGTGCGTCATTTACCAGCTAATTGTATGAGCCCAGTAATAGCGGTCTTACTTCAAGAGGAGTAGTACCTACTCCCATGTCTAGAGCCTACATTTATTCCAATATCAACCAAAATTTAAGGCACGGTTGGCGCAGTGGCTGAGAGATCGGCTGCTGCGCTGCGTGTCGCGGGTTCGATTGCCGCACGAAAAAAAAAATATTGTATGGCCTACAGTACAGATAGTTGTTTCGTTTTCGTGTTTTTGTATGTGAGTTTATACGTTTGTAAATGTACCCACGATACAGGAGAAATTCCTGTGTAGGGCAATGTTTTTAAAAAAAAACATGGTAGGTATTGGTAGTTTTTTATAGAGCATTGAACATAAGTTGTATGAGAATGCAGCAGTGAATACATCGTATGCGCAATTGCTCCTAAATGGCGTCAAAGATCGTTATAAATTTTATTGAACTAGCTATTAAGAATGCACCGCAGTAAAGTATGTCGAAATCATTGTTAATCGGTTCAAATTATTAATTACATATTTAGGTTTAGGAATTTTTCCTTACCCAATATTAGAGGCGAATGCTTCAGTAATTTTTTAATTATTATGTGTTACTGCCAAATAATTTCAAATATTTTGCGTGCACGAAGTGAAACTACAGAATTTGATGTTATGGTTGGCCTAATAAAATATATATTTAGGGTTTTATTGCAAGTGCGTTTGTAGATACTGAGTTAGCAACAAAATTACACTGAGATACTGTAATGCTAATTCTCAACATACTTAGTTAAAGTAAGTATACTTAAACTTAAGTGAGATAGAGAGATCGTTAGCGGTAACTAAGTGAAAACCGCAATTCAAACGCATTTCTATGAAAAAAAGCCGCAAGTTCCAAATAAAAAATTACTTAACCAAAATAAATAGACCATCACAAATACTTACATACAAAAGATCACGTCAATTTAATTCAAGTTATAATAACCCGTAGAATAGAATGCACAGTGAAGTTTTTTGACGAATCGTTTTCGCGTGCGCACCGTTCTGGCGCGCGCAACCGACTCAATTGCTTACCGGCGCGCGCGCAGAAAGTTGGTAAGTAGACCTGTTGCTATTGTCCCTAACATTTACCTGTATCAGGTTAAAAATTGCTGCTTCCGATGCATTTACCGTTATGCTGATAAAAGCGGCCTTGTAGTGCATCGACCAGCTGTCGACATCTTTAATGATGCGGATGAGAATTCAATCTGAGATTCGGGAAAAATGTTTCTTTTTTAATGCAATGTTTATTTTTATTTAACTGTGAATAATTTTATTACTGTTTATAAATGTTATTACTATTTTAAATGCGAAAGTTTGGATGAAGTATGTTAGTAAATCACGCGAACGGCTTAACGGATCTGGACGAAATTTGGCACAGATATAGATTATATTTTGGAATAGTATAGGCTACGTTTTATCTCGGAAAACTGTACGGTTCCCGTAGGATAGTAATATTAATTTTGACACAGTAGAAGTCGCGGACACAAGCTAGTTCATCATAAGTTTGAGTTTCATAATGAGTAGGTTTGTTTGAGTGTGTGACTCAGTTTTTTTGGCAAACTTTGCTAAGTTTTTTTTCTGGGAAATATGTCTTTGAAATATTTCGTTAATAATACAATTAAACTGAATTATCTAAATATCTTCATATTGAAAACGACTTTTTACTTATTTGAAGGTTATCTAAATTAGATCTGTTAGGTATTACTTGACTACAATTATAATTTAAGCACCTTAGTTGGTTAATTAATAGCAACAATACGAGTAATACCTATTTATGGTTTGTCAATGAAATGCTAAGGAGAAGTTGGTTAGTACATACCAACACGCTTGTATTCCCCGAAGGGTTGGCAGAGGTGTACCAAGGTACACTCACAGTCCACCGGTATATTTTAGGTCACACCAACTACTAATTGGGGGCGAGCCCATTGCAATTAACCGGGCACAAACCTAACTCCGAGATGCTACTGTACCAATAACACTTAATTGGTTAATGTTTTTCGAAATTCTTTTTCCAACAATAATTTTGAAGGCGATACATGTAGAGTATCGCTCCCCCATAACATACTGGCGGACTGTGAGTGTACATTGGTACACCTCTGCCTAACCCTTCGGGAAATATAGGCGTGATGGTATTTGTTGTATACATGTGGAGTGGGCTAAAATGGTGAAGGGATCTGCCAATGGCGATCCAATGCCAGTCAAGGGAGCGGATCATGCGTCAAGCGAATACCGGCCTCGGTAGCAGGGAGGAATCGTCTGGGTTTTAATTGCCCCAAGAAATAAAAAAAAAAACCGGCCAAGTGCTAGTCGGAAGGGTTCCGTACCATTATCTATAACGGCAATAAAAACACGTTTGTGGTATGGGAGCACCCTTAAATATTTATTTTATTATTTAGTATTTGTTGTTATAGCGGCAACATAAATAGGTATATCATGTGTGAAAATGTCAACTGTCTATCACGGTTTATGAGATACAGCCTGGTAACAGACGGACAGTCTTAGTAATAGAGTCCTGCTTTACCCTTTGGGTACGGAACGCTAACAGGTATCTGTACAAGTAATCCAAACACTATGTTTTTTTTTATAATGGGAAATCATCAAATGACTCCCCCCGCTCTCTAGAGTCAGACTTTTACGGACTAAAACTCATCCATGTTCATTTTTGTGCCGTTTGCGTTCCGTGGGCGCGGTATCTCTTTCGAACAACCCGCAGCAAAGCCTATGATTACCAATGAGCTATTAACATTAATTATTACCTTTCTCGGGCTAGCAGACCTCACCTTTCGCATGGTTCCGAGTTCCGTACTTGTCAATAAAAATGGTGAGGTCAGGCATCTTATTTGGTGGTGCTCTGCCCTTTTGTTACTTGACTCTTAAGGAATCTTAATAAAATTAGTGCTTCATTTTAAAAATTTGGTAGCTTGAAGGTTTTAGGGCAGCGACCGCTACTTTAGGGTATGTTAAGGGTTTGAACTTGGCATTCATATATAATTCATTCATTCATTCATTCATATATTGATACGTAACTAGCGTCTATCCAAGTCAAGTGTACCATAAAATAGTATAGTTTAGAACACTCGGTAATAGTATAGATTTTTAACCGAAAGATAAAAACATATTTTGTATTTTTTTTATTATACCACTGAATGTGGCAAAAAAGCTAACGGCCCGCCTGATGTTAAGCGGTCACCGCTGCCTATGGACACTTGCAACACCAGAGGCATCACTCGTGTTTTTTGTGGGCAAGTGATTTCATGCAAGTAGTATAAATATTCTACGCACTCACATTTTACCTCATAATATATTCATCCTTATCTTTTAGTAGCAAGGTACTCTTTAATGCTTATCCATTGCCTCCCCACATGACATCTTTTGCGTGGAGTAACGGACCAACTTGTCCGCTTGCTTGCTTGCATGCTTTTGTGCCCGATTAATAACAAAAGGCTTGCCCCCTATTACATAAGACCTAAAATATTTCGGCGGACTGTGAGTATACATTGGTATTGGGACACCTCTGCCTAACCCTTCGAGGAATGCAGGCGTGATGGTGTAACGGAACTACTTATCAAAAGATGTTTACTTGCCTGGCTAGCTGTCGGCCGACCTTGCCACTTGACAAATACTTTATAGTCACTTTGACAAATTGCTAGTGAAAGTTGAACAAGCGGAAAGTGACTTTTGTCTTGTGAAAATTAGTCTCTCTCCAGCCGCGAATTCATTGGGACACAATGTTTTGCAACATTGTTGCTGGCAACTTGGAATGTTGCGGTTTCCTGGCAACATGAAATTGTAAAATGAAAAAATATGAAAATGTTAAATCATGGTAAACAAAAGACACGCAACATTGTGGCTAGCAACAAATGATATCGCTGTAAACAATGTTGCGTTACTGATGCTCCACAATGCCTAAAGACAAAGCGAAATTATTTTAATTACACTATTGGAAATCTATGTGAAAGGCCTATGTCCAGCTGTGGACGTCCTACGGCTTATATGATGATGATGGTTAAGAAAAAAATAGTTTCCTCTTCCGAATGTTAGCTTTATATAGAAAAGACATGAAACTCTATCCTTATCTACTCTTTAAAAACAAATGTTTTAACAAAGTAATTAAATCATGCCTATCGCTTATAGTATCTACCTAGTTATGACTAATTCATTGATGAGATACGTTCTTATTTCTCTGCGTACCTACCCTTTTAGGGAATATAGGCGTGATGTTATTTCATAATTATATAGAAATACATGTCGCTCAGTAAAATACGTCTTTATAATACCGAAGTGCGTATAATGTTCGCTAGGCGAAACTTACAAATGAGGCCAAGTATGAAAGCTCTCATAGGCACTGATTTTCTCTTTTGTAATGCCATTTGTAATGCCAACGATGAAATTATCAAGTGGATATTAAGAGGTAGCATACATGTACGCGTTTTGGTTTAAATTTTAACTAAATTGCCTTTATTATGTGAAAAATTAACATAGCTCATAATTTTTTTCTGTTGTCTTTTATTAGTTTTTCAATACTGAGTATGTACCCGATATTTGTAAAGTTGATTTTTTAACAGCTTATATATTTTCGGCAATAGCTTACCTATGTTAGAAACTTTGGTTTTTATTTTTACGTCAACTTTTAAAATGTTGATTAGAACTTTTAATGGGGTTATTAGATAGGTACCTTGGTAGGTATATTTCTATCAATCATCTGGGGTACTCTAGGGTAGAGTGGCTTTTTTTTTTTTTTTTTTTTTTTTTTTTTTTTTTTTTTTTTTTTTTTTTGTACGCGGACTACGGGGCGTCTTTCGTCCGACCAGGAAGGCCCGAGTGAGCGGCGCAGTGTTCCTCGCGCGCCACTCAAGAGTGGGTGCGGCCATTATTGGAATGGCTGCACGGGGTGGAGGGATCCGCTAAGGTACAGCGGGTCGAGGCCTGTCGGGGGAGCGGTGAATGCTTATGCGAATCCCGCACCCTCGGCCATGGGCAGAGGTGGAACACCGCGGTGGTTTTAGCCGGTAAGAGTCCGGCATGCCCCTCCGTCAGTCCCCATGACGGAGGAAGTCCATGAGGATTTCCACCGCGTACAAAAAAAAAAAAAAAAAAAAGAGTGGCTGCCTCGTTAGTCCAGTGGTCCGAAGCGCAACTGCTAACGCAGAAAGATTAGTGTTATTGGGGATTTCTATGTAATTCTCAGTAGCAGCTCGGAGTTAGGATTTGTGCCCGGCTTATATCAAAAACTTATCAAAACGCTTTTTTAATACTTATGACAATTAATAAATACAAAATACTGAAAGAATCCAAATAATTTTTTATTTATAAATAAAAACTTAAGACCAGAGAAGACCACAACATACCCGAATTCACTATTTTTGTTATCAATTCTTTCAGTATTTTGTATTTTTTATTTGTCATAAGTATTAAAAAAGCGTTTTGATGAGTTATTGAACAAATTTGCTACATTCTCAAAGATTAGACATTTTGGGAATTGGACATTTTGGGTAATTGGACATTTTGACACCGTTGGACATTTTGAGAATTGGACATTTTGCCCCTGAACGAACGTATGGAACTGTCAATTTAATCACTAATATAAAAAAATACACTTTAGGAGTTGAAAAAAAAACATATTCCCTGTTTCTCCTCTCCTCGTGTTTTTTTTTAGTGATGGGACATCAACAAATGAATTGTTCCGCCCTGGGCGAAGCGGAAAGTAGGGTCAGACTCTTACTGACAAAAAATCTTTCGTACAAATTCCGCAATTCTGGACGCCCTTGGTGATAGGCAGGTAATTTCTGATCCACCACGTAGGACAATGATGTACCAATTGCACAACTGCATGATCACGAACCCTGCAGGAATTTTAACCGATGTGTAAATCGGCCTCAAAGATTGCATGCCCACGGTTAAGCGGTTTATTGCTGTAAACGCTACCGTAGGTAGGAGATCTAGGATTGATTGGAAACTGGTTTTATGCTACTAGCTTACCTACCCTGATTTTTATAAGTTGAAGCTATGTTTGGCAATTTATAATAATTGGTTGATTAGTTGGCTCGGAGTTAGGATTTGTGCCCGGTTAATGGCAATAGGCTTGCCGCCTATTACATGGGACCTAAATATACAGGCTACTGTGGGTGTACATAGGTACCTATACCTTTGCCTAACTCTTTGAGGAATAGAAGCGTGATGGTATGTATGTAATAAATATTAAAAAAAAAAAAAAAAAATATTTATTTATTTGATGGAAGTAAAACTATTTTGTGAAACTATGCCCCCAGCAAATATACTTTGAAAAGGTACATATAATTTTAAATAATGCTAATTTAATACAATCCTATCATTATAATTGCTACATGTGAATTTTGATAAACACAACGTAACACCGCTGCAATATACAATAATCGTAAGACGAAGTCACGGAGAAAAGTTAATTAGTAATAAAGTGCGACTGAGTAGAAAACTAGTTCGCACTATTTCATTATACTCTCTACCGTTGCTTCGTTCTAGTTAAAGTCTGTATAACATTTTTGTTTTATGCATGACTTATGTACAAATCCTGTAACTAATAATATCTTTATAGAAATAGATTGAAAGTTTATCGTTCGTTTTAGTTATTTATTTTTTATGCCGAGTAGAAAGGAGAGTGGGCAACCTGGTCTACCTACTCAACAGCGATGTAACATACGTCGTTGAATAGGTAATTGTGTGTACTCCATTTTGTTATATGGCCGTTAAGTTGTAGGTAATGGGGTTCTTGAGATATTTCCCTAAAACAAGTTAAAGCAAATTAATTTCGCTGAATGGACATTAGTGCAAATCTTCATTAACTATAGCTATATAAGCGCCGCTGCGTTACTGCTTTAAGATCATGAAGTCACATGTCTTAATCACTCAGCTGTTTAACTGATTACACTTTAGGAACAACAGTTTGCTATTTTCAAAAAGTTCTTTTTTCTAGTTTTCACGATTGGTAATCACATAATAACTGATGTATCTACTGAAGGTAACAGGAACTTTCAGTAGCGCCATCAGGATGGAATTTGGTGTGGACAAATGTGCGGTCATGTATGTCAAGCGAAGGGAGATTGTGGAGTCCGAGGGAGTTCAACTCTCGGAATCCATAAACCTTAGATCCCTTTCTTTAACGGAGATCAATAAGTATTTGGATACGTCGGAAGCGTTGGGCATCAATACTGTTGTCGTGAAGCAATCGCTGAAGGAGCGCTTCTTTGGCCGCCTGAAAAAAGTATTTATCAGGCGGAAGCAGGGTTGCCTTCAACGGGTGGGTCATGCTGGTATTGTGGTATGATGTATGTTCTTTTGGCATACTAAAGTGGACTCAAACGGAACTCAATGCCCTGGATGGGAGGGTCCGTATCCGTACATTGTTAACGGTATATCGAATGCATCACCCACGGTCATCGGTGATGAGACTGTATATTCCGCGGAAGTGTGGAGTTCGTGGCTTCTTAAATGTAAGACTTTCAACAACCGCGAGATATGCAGTCTCAGGGACTTTTTCCTTTTAGCCGACGTGAGAATGCACCGAGATAGTGCATGACATGGCAGTAGATAAGGGCATCACTCCGCTCTCCTCGGCTAAAGATAACTGGAGCAAATCAGTAGTGCTGGAGACTAAAGATCGCGAGGAAGTATGGCAGAGTAAAGAGCTTCACGGACGCTTTTTCCGGGCCTTGCATGGGCCCAATGTAGATTTCTTAGCGTCCGTATCCTGGCTTCGCTTCGGTGACCTATTTGGGGAAACCGAAGGTTTTGTCTGTATAACGTACGAAGAGTACTTGCATAGGCACAACCTTGTAGCCAGGATCATTCATCAGCAACTAGCTCTGAAAAACCGCCTTGTAGAATCGGAAGTACCGAACTATGGGTATGTGTCCGACCCAGTTCTCGCAAAATAGCAATGTCACATTGTACTGGGACCGATCCATCATCACTGACAGGACTATTGTAGCCAATAAGCCTGATATAGTGGTGGTGGATCACGTAGACAAGCGCGCAATAATTGTTGTCATAACAGTCCCACATGACGTGAACCTCGTGAAGGCCGAGAATGACAAGAAGATCAAGTATCTTGACTTGGCTCGCGAGGTTGTCGACATGTGGAATGTGCACTCAGCGATCATTGTGTCGATTGTCGTTTCAGCCAATATTAAATATGCCAAATAAGTCATAATATTTAAAGCTCGCTCTTTTTCGCGTCGAGAGGCGTGTTTTACCAACTCCCCCAAGTTCGACACGGTCGCTAGACACTTATGTAGCCATAGTTAATGAAAAATTGCATTATTGTTCTATTCGGCGAAATTATTTTGCTTTAGCTTGTTTTTGGGAAATATCTCGAGAACCCCATTACCTACAACTTAACGGCCATATAACAAAATGAAGTACACACAATTACCTATTCAACGACGTATGTTACATCACTGTTGAGTAGGTAGACCAACTCCCATACATTTTTGCCCACCCTCCTTTGTATGCTTTTCTAAAAATACACCGACAATTTTTGTTTGTGTGTTGAGAGCCATCTGCCGGTGAATATCTATAACTTCTACCAGATAAACCTTTCTAAATGGTTACATAAATGTACATTAGATGGCGGTAGTATCGACCTAGAGCTGGCAATAACTTATGAATTCAAATTGCTTTCACTAATATTATAGTTTTCTTTTAATTCTTAATACAAATTATTATTTTTTTGTCTGCTTTTTCGATACTTTTATTAGTTTAATATTTATTAAATTGAGTTTTATATTTCAGTAGTTAATGCTACTCGACAATAGATGGCGACAGATGTGTCGTTCATTGTTGACTGAACTTCGAAAAGTTTTGTAGTACAATTTACATAACCGCCTAAACTTATGTGTATGTTGTATATGGCACGTATTACGTATACCTTTTATGTTAACATATAAAGTTACATATTGACTTGCGTAATACAGACAGTACTTAGATACAGAAAGTTATTTTGACGACAATACTATTATCTAATAACGTTCTTTTATCCGTTGTTTTAATTCTTAGTAGCAGGTTGGAGTTGGGATTTGCGCCCGGTTAATGGCAATAGGCTTGCCCCCTATTACATGGTACCTAAAACGTACTGGCAAACTGTGGGTATACTTTGCTACACTTCTGCCTAACCCTTCTAGAAAACAGGCGTGATGCTATGTGCATGTTCTTTTATTTTGAGTAGTTAGTTTATGACTCAATAGGCTTTATAAAAGTAACAAAATAAACAGAGAAAAAGCGGGAATAAAATAAAAATCAGTTAATGACAAAAAGCGAGTTTCGCGTACGCGGGCGGTTGTTCCTCGCGACATGTTACCATAAATCAGGAGGGGACTCCACCCTAACCCCCCCTCTACGGCAAGGATGATCTTTTCCCTAGATCCAACATTTTTATAACGACCAACATCCGTGTGTTTTTTCGACGCAATATTGCGCTGTTTAGGTGTTATTATTTGTTTCGTAATTTTGTTAAGTATTACATGGGTTGGGTGACTTTTTGGTTGAATGACTTCTAGTGAATTTAGGCTTTGGATATTATTTTTAATTAACAGTATTTTTTTTTGTGTATTACTTCAAGCTCTCTTAAAATATTCTTAGGCTAAGTTTAATTTTTTTTTTCAGCCGATTTCAATAATGATAATACCAACTTATTACTGTCCTATTGTAGGGCAAAAGCTTTTTATTATACATAGAAGACACGAGCATAGATTACCGAGCTTCCTGAAGGCGGATTTTCTGATTTCAGATTTATATTAAATCCAGATTTTATTTAGGTACTTCTGCTAACACAACTCGTGCCAATTGCGCTTATGTAACAGATTCACAAAACAACAAATTTATATAATATATACATATTAAAAATATAAAAAAATAAAAAATAAGGAAAAAATAATAAGTAAATCACGATGTTTTTCTCCACCGCTGACAGTGATGTAGAAAGTACATACGAATTGAAAATGCCACATTAGTGTGGCATTTTCAATAGCATGAGGTTGTGGGTTCGATACCAGGCAAATCTTAGGATTTGCCTGGTATCGAACCCACAACCTCATGCTTCATCTTAACCACTGGGCCATCACGAAATGTAAACAATTAGGAAACATGTAATGTCAATTTGAGACTAAAGTTCAACACAAATGCCATTACCAAGAATTAGAATTGGGTAGGTTAGGTTACAGAACAGTTATTTAACAGGACACTAGTTCAGTGATTTTCAGCTAGGCTACTGCAAAAATTCACCGGACGAGCATTGAACCGATGCAACGTAAACACGCGCGGCGTGTTCCACACACACAGTGTCGGGAACACAGTAGACATAGGCGCTGAACGCAGTCGATTTTTTCCAATTTTAAAGCGTGTACAGCACCCTTTTATTGTACGCGAATAAAATCTGTATTTTCCTCCTCGTAATGACCTTTTTTGAATACGCTAGCAAAAAAAGAAAAAAGAAGTTCTAAATCTTCTAGAACTTACCTAGGTACATAATAAAGCTTTAACGTTAGCACTTTTTCCGATGGTAAGTTAATGGCCTTTTCTCCGTCGCAAACCACACAATAGAACAGTATGAGACAATTCCTATTAACAGATTTACTCCGATTTGTATCTCTCCAACCATATTAAATGGCTAAGGGTGTTTACACAATACGGAACGGCAAAAGCTACGCAGGTTCAAAACTGTGTGTCCAAAGCTTTCCCGTTGTGCGCACACCCTAAGCTCGGTTGAATACTAGCACAAAGTAAACATACTGGTTCGTTTTATCGACGCTGTTGCGTGGCGCCGCCCGCCCATTACATGTAACTCCGGTGTCACCGCACAGATGGCAGCACCACTGTAGTGAACTAATTCCGTGAAAAAGTCCTGAATGTAGGCCAATTTAGTACGTCGCCTTGTTTATAAAATGTGGGTAATATAATGATGATTTTTATTGAAGAGTGTTTTGTTTTTTATTATTAAATTTCTGTATCTTGTTTATAATAATGTATCTACCTAATTGTGTTTCTAACCCACACGAGCGATAAGTATCTCTCGCTTCACAATCGCTAGTGCTGAGAAAAAACTGAAAAATGATTTTTACATTTTTATGTTTATTAACTGAAACCTTTCAGCTTTATAGATATTCAGAAATATTTTTATTGGTAATTACAATAGTGATGCTTAAATTAAAGAACTCTGGCCATGTATCATTGAATATTCTTGTCCTTGATGGAGTGTCATCAAGTGGCTGCGCCTGCGTTCCTTTTACTTTCGTCCGTTCCTTTTACCTTGTACTTTCGTCTATTGGTGTAGCATAACGCTAAAGAAAAGTTACGTCTACTTGCAAACGTTATTTACTCCATTAAATACTATTTATTTCATCTCAAAAATTGTACATAAGTATTTTATTATAATCTACTATACGAGTAAGTGTGCATGAAATTTATCGCTACCTAAATTCTATTTTAGAATGTCTTTGATGGACTGTTTAATTAATAATATCAAATCTGTTAAAGGGCTAAAGTTTGTCATTAGAGTTCTAGTAGACTCCTAGTCCGTTTCGTTAACTTATTACATGGACAATTCCTTCAGTATCTACTCAACAGACTGTTGCCCCTACCATTGGTGCAAGTCGTGATTTACTGAACTCGAACAAAAACTTGGAAAGTTTGAAGATGCGTAGAAAATAATTGTTTTTGTTGTGTTCTTGTCGTTCTTCCTCACTTTTATTTCCGTCAACAAAAACAGAATTTTACTTTTTCCAGTTTTATAATGATTTAATTAAAATTACCATCCCTCGAACTTTTTTGTTTTTCAGTCAGTTTAAGAGATTTATGTATTTCTGATGAAAGATAAAAAGTATGTTAGAAAGAAAGCAAATGTCAATTGAGGGTTGAATGAAATGTTAGCTCAAAAACTCGTCAGAAAAATATATACGTTTATTTGAATTGAAAAGAAATATTTCTACTTATAAGAAATAAGGGTTTCTTGTCTCTTCAGAATAATAGTCAAGAAATATTATTTTCTATTCAAGATCATCTCAGACTATAACTGGTCACAATTTAAAAAAAAATGGGAGCGAAAGCAGTACCTTGTGGCATTCCATTCTTTACAGATCGCATATGACCTACGTTTGAATGAAGTGGGATTTAAGCATGGCCTTTTATAATACTTAACCCATCATCCGAATTAAATCATGGTGCTTATAGTTGCCAAACAGCGGACTGGCATCAACAGATCACCTTACTGTATCAAAAGCTGCTGACGAATCATCGAAAATAAAGTTAGCTGATTAAACTAGGTATACATGGCAGTGGTCAAAATCATTTTACAATTATTAAACTTACTTACGTATTTAAAATGAAAATTTTGACATGACAATTTTGTTATTTGGTCACCAAATGTTTCATAACACTTAATTTTAATGTTCATAGAGAATTTCTTTCTAGTCTCCCAAACAAACTGAAAATCAAGTGTATGTAACTAAACAGTCAACTAAGTTTCCGATTTTATTATGAAAAGTAGTTATAACAAGTTCCCAAGTGTATCAAATACGTAGTAGAGGTTCTGTTGACGAATATGCGAGACCGAATCTTCAGCGAACCCTACGCGGCGATCCGACCTTAAGTACCTGAAAAGGTGCCAATAAATAATATACTGTAAAATGTATTAACCGCCATTAAAACCTAGAGCAAAATAAACCTTACGTCGTCCCATTAAAGTTGTGTTTCTTATTAAAACAGAATGTT
This sequence comes from Caradrina clavipalpis, assembly GCA_932526535.1. NCBI lineage: Eukaryota > Metazoa > Arthropoda > Insecta > Lepidoptera > Noctuidae > Caradrina > Caradrina clavipalpis. The sequence continues at coordinate 5,538,174 of OW052096.1, forward strand.
GCTAACCAGGGAAAATGTTGGCTCAAGTGGAACTTCTCCAAGAAACAACGGGTTTACCTCTGGGTCACCCTGGGGAGAGGAGGGCGGCGGTATTCCATCTAAATCTCCCGAACGAGGGATTCTGAGGTGAATTACCGAAAAGATGGTTGGGACGAGACAAACTCTTCCATGTTTTCCCAAATGTATTTGTACACAGTTATTATTTGTAGTACGCACTAGAAAATAAATAATTTTGGAAGAATTTCACAAAATACAGCGTAAATAAATTGTGCACATGGAGTTCACATATCAAGGTAAAGTCACATCTTAAATTGACAGTCATATGGAAGTGGATAAACGATAACAATCCAAAGAATTCAACTCATATTGTCATCATCGATTTATATTTTTACCGCCCTTTTTTCGCGCCAAACTTTTTCAATATGGCGGCCGGCGAGAGCCACGCGCTGCCACCATTAACCACCGACACATCACCGTTGCTATAAACTCACAAATCATGAAAAGCGCCATCGCATATGCCACATACAATACTCTACTTAATGTTCCGTACGTTAAGGTCGATTATCAGATAAACTTCTACGCTCGATCGCCGGGAACAAAATGTTCCACCCAACAAATTATTTTGAACCTTGAAACCGCAATGAGGAAAACTTATTTTCAATTAATTCTCACGGAAAATCGTGAAACGAACAAAGAGAGCGAGAAACGAGGCCAACATTCGTTAATAATGTAATGTATATTTATTCGTCTACATTATTTTGGCCTCGATGTCGGCTTGCATCAAATAGGATCGCTTTTATATTAATTACGACTGAAAATGAAACCATTATTATTGTCCTTTTTAAGTGACACTTCGTAATGAGTTTATAAATTCCATTGTATAGGTGCTTACATAAAGGGTACCCCGAAACAATTATGTCAACGACACAGTTAATATTTTAAAGTTTCATTACAACTTTTATATTTTTGGCGCGCTTTTTAAAGAGCGCACCTGAAATTTCGCTCTCGTGAAAACTTTCGGAACTAAAATCTACGCATGCAGATTGATGTAACTTAAAAGATTACTTACGTCCTGTGTTTTAAATTATTTAAAAGAATCATTTAGAATATTTATAGATGAACCTCTGAGTTGTTGTTTTAGTTAAAGATTAGTATTTACGTAAATATGTACTTACAAAGTCTGTTTTTCTATGCGGCCTAATTTATATGGCATCGGATGTCCCGCATCTAATCAATACACGGCTTGGTGCGGCGCGACGAGCGCGATGCTCGCTCGTTTCGCTTCGGGGCTCCTCGGGCACACTCGGTGAAGAGCGAGACGCCCTCGTCGACATTCGGGTGTTCTCGCTTCAATCGTAATTCCATTTTCCGCCCGCCTTGGCAAATTGAAATGTCGTAACTCTTGGGGGAATATCGGCTTTCTGCCCAAGAAAAATATTCTGCTAAGGCATTGTAACGACGCTTTAGATATTATGGAATATTTCCAGTCCATCATACAGTTCAGGGCGCGTCCCCTCAAATGGCTGTAATCGTGAATCTGCCCCGCCACTTGGACGCTCTACTATGGATGGAGGTGTCGCGTTGCCCCCTTCACTTTCGATGTCAACTCAATATTTTTGTGTAGGGATTATTTCTTTGTTATGCATAATGTACTTTTCATTTCGTTTCTACGTTGTTGCTACTTTTAGATTATTTTTGTTGGTGTTGTAAATTGTATAAGTCAAGACAGAGGTATTTATTAATATTATTCTATGTATATTTTATATTTACAAATTATTGAATTATTTTTTTTATTTTTTCATAAATCTGTTGATAATATTGCTGATGCGTACTGTTGCAGAAAATAATACAGAAAAATACGTTCATTTTTTTATTTGAATCAGAATAAAGATTTATCTTTGAATACTAAAAATTGGTGTTTATATTACAGGAAGAAAGCAACAAAGGCTACTTTGATAAAATATACAAACAAAATAGAAAAAAAATGACCAACGAAAAGGGGTACAAGCAATTCCGAGCGTTATATTAGTGGGAGGCCCAGTAGGTCAGATAAATTGAACCCTCCACGGCGTTGTGTTCACACGTAAATAACATGTGGAGTTTGGGGTAAGGGGCGCGGGCGGCCAGTCCCCGCTTGGGAAACCACAATAACATGCTGTTGAACAAGCAAAAGCCATTCAAACACCAACCTTAACACTTAACATTAAGGATATAACTGTAGATGGAAATAAGCATATTGATAATGGCAGCCATGGCATCCAGCCAACGTTAGATTTGCAGTTTGAAAACACATTTCTCCACAATAAACACCCCTAATATGTTGAGAAAAGGGCAGATGAAGTTAATTGGTTCAGAGACTGGTGGTAATAAAGCAAGAATGGATTTCGTCGCTCACGCAACAGGAGTAGAGTAAACGTTTAAGTTTTTAGATGATTTGTCGTAGTTAATTACAACGTTACTTTCGCTTCATATAATTAATATTATGTTAAATGATATTTTCCGGGATAGAAAGGAAAATAAACAGAGCAAATATATACCTACGTTGGATATTGGAGATTTACAGATGTTGTGAGTATATTTAGGATAATATCAGCTTACGCAAAATGGCCGTTTTAATAATAGCTACTTTCATAAATGTTAGGAAATAAGTCATATCTTTTAGGATTATTTAGCGATAGCTTCCATAATGGCCTAATAATTTTTTCTTTGGAAAAATCAATGAATGATTATAACATGTTAGTTTGCCACAAAAACCTGGATGAACGTAAATACATACTAAAATACATTAATCTATAGACGAATGCAAGGAGACACAATAGCATGACTTTTGTAATTCAATAAAACTTTAGCACCATTACAAAAAAGCCATGATGCTGAGCCTTTCTCCAAACACAAGAGTTTTAAGGCCAGTCCTCTTTCTTAAAAGATAGAAGATGGTGGGCATGGACCGGGGGGTGGGCGGAATAGGGGGGGGGGGGAGGTTTGCATTAATAATGTTGATATCGGTCCGCCTTCCGATTAATTTGATTAGTTGTGATTTGTGTTTGAGGATAAATGTAACGGTATTGATGGTTATCTAACTTTTTTGGTGTTGAAAATTGTAGTGACAGTTGGTTTTATGTGACCCTGAGATTGAGGTTTAAGAGTTAATTATTTGCGTCAGACGATGAATCGTCTTTAGTCAAATCAAATGCATATTTGACAAATCAGGGGGCAATTTTACAAACTTTTGGGAATGATTGCATTCCAACCTCAGTCCCAATCTGCCCAAAATGCCTTGTTTAATTGGTTTACATTGATTGCGGCTACCGTGTTACTAGATTTTGAACATTTTTTAATAAGTAGAATTGGCCTTCAGAATGTAAAATTATATCTACAACATTTTGTATAGGCTGAAAAACATCAAATAGTTTATAAAATGCATCAACTAAATACACTTTGCCAGTAAACTTTTGTCAAAAACCACATTGCTTTGTGAATTTTTAAAAGGCTTAAAGTTTAATAAGTTTTTAGATCGCATTATTATTTCGGCAAACTGATTACGATTTTAAATGTGAAATGGAAATAATATTTGATTATGGCGTCCCAAAACACGTTATGACACTTACATGGGATGGGTTTCAAGGGGCAATGGAATCAAAACCAGCATACTTACTAATAACATTAAATTGAGACCTCGAATCCGCTTGCGGAGCAGGGCGGTTATACTGATTCCCTTGGGATCGCCCGCTGTAGCGGTCTATAGGGGAGACGCATGGCAGAAGTGGACATTTGCGTTCCTTATGATGATCTTTTGGTGCTATTTAATGCCCCTAGAATGTTTGAACCAATATTTGGTGTTGGACGCCAATACGACCCCGGTTACTTGGGATGTGGGATGAGAGTAGATGTGAATTTTGTGATTTCATTTTTTCCGAACAAATTCGTTGAATTTTGGAATAATTATAACCAAAGTGCGCAGAATGTAAGGTGACACGTGTGTTAACATTACGTGGGGCATTTCGCACGTGTAGCTTTTACATATCATATCTATTCATATTCTAATATTGAGTGTTTTTTACCCCTTCGGAAGCTTGTAATACTTTTGTTTCTGATTTTCCATTATTATTTTTTCTGATTTGCAAAAAATAAAATTGGTATTTTCAACACTGTTTGACTGCCCCGTTTGTCTCGTGGTGGCAAGCGCGATTACTGAGCGCGGAGTCTTGGGTTCGAAACCCAATTCGGGCAAAGTATTATTCGGTTTTTTCCATTATAGGAATTTCTCAATTACAACCCGGAGTTTGGAAGCCATGCTTTCAAAATCCGGGCGAGTGTGATACTCTGGAACTGAGCCAGTGAGCTGGAAAGTGTAGTGGCCCTGTATGAAGTTTATGTACCTACATTTAAATCATCAGTACCCTGTATAATATTCCCTGAATAATATAGTATTCAGTATCCTGTATAATACAGATAAATTTAAAGACAAATGTATATACAATATACAAACATAATTGAAGTGTATGTTTGTAATTTCAAATTAACAGCTTTTCACTATGAAAACATATTGCATATGAAAGTTAAAAAAAACTATCTGTAGGCCATACAAATATTTGACCCGTGCGAGAATCAAACCCACGACACGCAGCGCAGCAGCCAATCGCTCAACCACTGCGCCAACCGTGTACTTTTGCACTTAGTTAAAAAGTCATGTACAAAATTTTGTCATAAATTGTTGTTGAATCAATATGAAAACAATAGTTTTCCCAAATTGTGTAGTGTACAAATTGAGCTGATCGCAGACATCGATAGATGTATTAATAATAATTAGGATCGACGTCCGTTATTAATAGGGGTCGGTGATACGTTTGGCTCAAGTTATGAGTGTCCGCGAGTTGCCAAGAGACTACAATAATTTATATAAATAAAATAAGGGAGGATTAAATTACTGTAATTTAAAAAATAAAACACGACTTTTCACAGAAAATGTTGTGTATTGTGTAGGATTTTGGTAACTTCAACGCCTTCCTGAAATAGTTTTTAGTTGTTGTACAAATACGGGGTAGAAAGAACATCGCAACGAAAGCTTACCATACATTCAGTACATGATTTTAGAACCCAAGGGTTAACATTTTTCGTTGGTCGTTAAAAAAAGTCACTTACTTCTTTTTAAGTTTAACTTGGACGTCTCTGACACTGGTAAAGGAAAACATCGTAAAGAAACCTGGATTTATAATGAATATTTGTCTGTGTGTTTAATTTAATATAGTTTTATGGTTGTGATAAATAAGCCATGATATTAACATTTTGATATATTCAAGATTATCAGATATGTAATAGTACTTACAAAACTGATTTTTCTACATTGACAATCATGTTTGTTGGTTTTAAGGATCCGCAAGTTACAAGCGGTAAGCGGTTTTCAAATAAATGCTTTGCGCTATTCATTTACGTCACTACTGTTTACCTTTTGGGACAATACAATCGAATAACATTAATAGGCAAATGTTTAGCTGAATGGTTTAGAGTGAAGTGAATGAATGAAATTAGTATTGTTTTGTGAGTGGGTGATGGCGTTGATGATGTTAATTTTGACAGTTAAGTGTATGATGGCTTTTTAAGTTATTAACCTAGTTTAATTTGGGACAGAAAAGGTAACAAAAAATTGAAAATGAAAATCGTTTATAAGAATATGCAGTATCTAGTTTATATATGTTGTAAAGTGGACTGCGTAAGTGGAGGTTTTAAGATAACTAGGAATGGTACCTATTCAAGAAAAATCTTTAAGTATTTCTTTTGAAATGATGTAGTACTTTGTACAGTAAGCGCTCAGAAATGCATACCCACGCTAAGGTTCACTTTCCTATGAACACGGGCGCGATCCAGTCAGCGCGTGCGCATGTGTGTTTACGAGTGATGTCTCAACATTCCACAGATAACACACACTAATGAACCATCGTCGCACTACGCGAAATGGCATTATATTTCTGTTTACCGTACGAGTCCTACCCGACGCGCGACGTATTCTTACCATTGCATTGCTAAATTTCGCATAATTATAACATGGCCTGGCAGCTGGTTTGGATAAGAAAGGGTTTACGATCATTGAATTCCGAGTTCAAATCTTATACTATGTGTGGCTGTTTTTTGTTTCTTGAAACCATAATAATGTTAGGCAAAATCTTTTTAGGTTTATGTTGAATTATTACGTATTCATGCTTGTTATTTATTTTTTATAAGAAGCAAATATTAGTTATTGTATTATTTATTTAACTTTTTATGTGATTTTATTTTAACTTTTTGTAATTGGAAGTAGGAAAAAAAGGCGTGCTGTGTGATAACAAAAATTTATTTTTAAAATTAACAAACTTATGAGAATTGTAACGTCACATTCCTACCGAAATAAAAGAAGTTCTCTTGTAACTGTTCATAAGATTTTTTGTTGAATACCCACTTAGTCAATAAAATTCATAATAACATAATAAGAGAAGGATATTTTAATAACACAAATAAATTTGGTGATGCTCACGTATTAAGTTTCTGAATTGGTATTCAGCAGAGTTAATTGAAAACTAAACTATAATTCAGACTTTATGAACAGGTTTTTTTTATGTAACGTCACAATAAACTTAGTGAGGTAATAGTTTAATAATTCGTTTTCTTGATGAAAAGAAGATTGAAACTAAACCTCAATTTAAGATCACTAAATAACTATCTACGAATATATAATATAATTATGACTAAATATTTAGTTACACCGTCTAATTATTAAAACTAAAACATCCAGGTTATTAAATGTTGCATAACACCGTCTAATACTTCTTCATAAGTAGCACTGTTGCACGTCATCCCCACATATTAAAAACGAAACGTATTTTTTCTGGTTTATGATGCATGCAGCTGTTGTTGTAAACAGTATGTTATCCAGTGCGAAACCACCAAACTTAATCCACTTCGCTGTTGAGTAGGTAGGATAGGCTATCTATCCTCTTCCTCGTATTTCTTTCTCCGGAGACTAATAATAGTATTCCTCTAAAACAACAAAAAAAGTAATATTAGGCATTTATAACAAAATACTAAAGTGACTTAATTTTTTATATAATTTAATAATATTTATTTAATATAACAAATTTTAATATATTAAAACTATTTATTTATAAATTCCATAATAAACACATTTTTTTTGGCGTCATTATATATTTAAAAATCAATAATAAGTATTAATCGAAATGCCACCAAATAATTTTAGGTATCTTAGGTATAAATTTCAAATAAAAGTTTAATTTACAATTCGTTAATATAATACTCACATTCAGTCAGGTTTCATAAGATATTAATTGGGACCACTTTTATGCAGCCCAATAATAGTCGCCCTCGCCTCAGTAATATTATTTGCCTGCGTTTGAGAATACTTACAATACCACTACGAGTATCTATTAAATCACTCGTTACTAACCAACAACCACAACCAAACGACAACGCTCATTCCAATCAAGTTAAATATGCACAAAACTCATGTCTACCTCACAGAAATCTAAATTCTTTATTAGTTTTCTATGACTACCCTTTTAAATTTACGAAATGTGTGAACAAAGCGAACAAGTTAAAGAATATTATATTTCTGTTCATTTCTTCAAATTGAGTAAAAACAAAAAGACAAAAATAATGTGAGATTCGAACTCGCGGCTCATTGATTAACGCCGTCAACTGGGCGCGCTTAACCGCTAGACCATCTTGTCTCATTTAGAAATGTTGAAATTATGAACTACATTCACAACGATGATACATGTGTTCTTGAAAGTAAAAGGTCGTAAGTCAAACTAAACGTCAACATAATACGTTTCGAGATTGGGTATGGACTTTTGGTCGCCACTGTACATTGCTACACCATTAATACCGTGCGCGTTCTTATAAAAACTTTCAAGACCGAAAACTTGGAAATTAATTATCCGATTTTAATGAAGCTTCATATATTATTCCTTGATACATACGTCATTTTCGAATCATAAATAAAAAATCAGAGATTATTTTTAGGTACCCATCGAAATTTTTCAAATCCTTTTTTTTTTCAAAGTTCTCTTAGGCCGGTTACAGTTCTCCACTGACCGTCAGTACGTACGGTCCGTCCTGACGATACGCTTGAACCGACCGTCAGTTTGTATCATTCAGTGCTCTCCTGACCAACAAACTGACCGGACTGGTACAGTCGCACGCAATGGAACCGTTTACGTCCACCGGTCGGTGCAGCACTGAACGCGTTCATAAGGCCGGTTACAGTGCTTGACCGATCGTCGGTGCGCACGTCAGTCGCGCTTGTCATTTTAATGAAAATTCACAAACCGTACAGTGCTGGACTGACCGTACGCACGCGTATATTGGTACGCACTGCGTACGAGGACCGTCGGTCGAGCGCGTCCGCATGCGTGCCGTCGGTCGACCGACGCGCTATGGAAACATATGAACGCGTTCAGTGCTGCACCGACCGGCGGACCGACCGCACGGATGTGCGTATCATCGTTGACGAAAAATTAAGTCTTTCCACCGGTGATACAGGAGCTCGAAATAAGTTTACGTGTTTTAAGTAGTCTTGTAACTTCGCTGATAGTTCATCAAAACTTTTGATCGACATTCTGAAGTAATTAAAAAACTTTTCTTCATCTTCGCGCAATAATGAATATATAATAGTGAATTCCCCTTGTAATGTTCTTTGGGCGACGATAGGGTGTACATGATATCGTCTACGTCTTCTTCTATTCCTAAAACGTCTACGAAGATAATAAGCAGCCATTAAACAATTCGTAAACGGTTCCATTGCGTGCGACTGTACCAGTCCGGTCAGTTTGTTGGTCAGGAGAGCACTGAATGATACAAACTGACGGTCGGTTCAAGCGTATCGTCAGGACGGACCGTACGTACTGACGGTCAGTGGAGCACTATAACCGGCCTAAATGTTTCCATAGCGCGTCGGTCGACCGACGGCACGCATGCGGACGCGCTCGACCGACGGTCCTCGTACGCAGTGCGTACCAATATACGCGTGCGTACGGTCAGTCCAGCACTGTACGGTTTGTGAATTTTCATAAAATGACAAGCGCGACTGACGTACGCACCGACGATCGGTCAAGCACTGTAACCGGCCTTAAGATTTTAGACTTGATAGTTTCTACGAGATATCGTCCGAAAATTAAGGTTCTTAAGTATTGAAAAGGTTTTTAATTAAATTTATTGATGAAGTCAAGTTAATAATGCGCCTAATGCTCTTCACTTAGGCTGCCTATTGACCGAGCACACTCTGAGCTTGAATAAACCAACTATACAGGCGGCTTGAGAGAAGATCACTGCGCAATGTTAAATGCCCTGTAAACTTAGGTATTAGCAGTTTGTCTATGAGTCTACGGTCTACCTTAGAACTATAGACAAGTTTAAGAGCATTTAGCTAAGCTAAGAAGCATATATGGAACTAAAAGGGTGTGTTTTGTTAAACGAAGCCGATTTTCTTTTTAATTTTTATATATTTACCATTTTCTTCTAAAATGTACTATGAAATTCCCATTCTGCATTCATTCAGCTCGGAGTTAGGATTTGTGCCCGTTCGTTAGTGGCAATAGGCTCGCCCCTTATCACATGGGACGGAAACACACCGGCGAACTGTGGGTGTGCATTGGTACACCTTTGTATAACCCTACGGGGAATACAGGCGTGATGCTATGCATAATATTTTTTTTTTTAAGTAAAAAATAAATAATTGCAGAAAAATCTTTAATTATTATCTAATTATACAGCCTTCATAATAATAATAAAAACAAACAAATAAAAAAACGTCGTGTTTAAAAAAAATAAGAATTAATTAACGCTCCAAGAGAAGATAATAAACTTGCATTAAACGATACTTTGGGAAAATTCGGGAATGTCGGGCGCCCCCCCCCCCCCACTCCCTTTAACCTTTCTTAACTTCCACGAGTGAGATTGAGTACATAAGTATATAGAGCAAGTATATAAGTTTAATTAAGACGCCTCGCCGTTCTGTTAGCGTGCATTGTTTATGAGAATGGAATAATTCAGTGTAATTTAGATTTTGTTTGGTAAATAAGATTAGTACGTGTGAGTTGGTGTTCTTTTTGTTTGGATTTGTTGTTGGGGATTAAAATTTTACGTTGGATGGTTTTCATAACAATGATATTAGTAGGTATTTATAGCAAGATTTTTTAAATTTTTTTGTCAATCTCTGTAGGAATAGAGACAATGTTAAATTTACGTTAAAATAAACTTGTACATAAAATGGGATTAAAAAAATTATTAGTTTTATCAAATTGAATTGTGATAATCACTCAAAAATAATTTGTATGTACAAAAAACATACAAAGAAACTGTCACACCAAAATGATACCAGACACACCTCTCCCACCCCCTCTTACAATGTTCCACCAAGATTCCAAGCTTGATCTAAGTTTGACTGCGGAAAGGAAAGTTTCGACCGATGAGGCGCTGTAGACAAAGCGGCTACCTATACACCGGGACAGCCTTTATTAGAGGAAAGCCTCCCGGGAGTATGTGCCGTAGTCAACTGATTTATTGAAGTTAACTTCGTGATGTATGGAATACAGATACGGCGATACTTTTCAATCGATTTCCAACTTTGTGATGACAACGATAGGCTTGATATTTGTATTTCCATTGATGGTTATGATATGCATATGTTATGGTATGGTAAACAGTTGGAGATAATTTTAGAAAACAATTGAATGAAGTGCAATCTGTAGTAATATGCTAATACTACTATCTAATAATATTATAAAGAGGTAAGATTTTTTTGTTTACTTTTTTGTACCGAATAGGTTCCAAAACTACTGGGTCGATGTTAACCATATTTTCACTAATAGATAGCTACATAATTCCTGAGTAACATAAGCTGTATAACATCACGCTACGACCCACGGGAGCGGAGCAGTAACCAAAGTCGTAACTTAACGCGGATAAAGTCGTGGGCAGTGCGCTAGTCTACTATAAAATAAATTTCTTTAGAGATATTTTTTCTATGTAAAATTAGAAGGAAAACAAAATAGGTCAACAAAAATGAGTATAAATGAAGAGGTACATAACAACACAGCCAATGACAGCAGAGATCTGTTCCACAGTAATTACTTATGAATAGGAACTTGACGTTATTTACAACAAACTTCTGAAAAAGAAAATTAATTCTGTCCTTCAGGGAGGTAGGTCGGAAGACGTTCCTCAGCTGCTTGCCGTGAATAAATTATAATGATAAGTCTCATGCCTTCGCAGTATTGAAGGCGTTTTGATCATTAAGCGGCCACCCCCGCTCGGTTTCCAGTTATTTTTCCGGGACGGAATCTGGCGATGGGTCCCCTTTCCCTTTTCGTGCCTCCCCAAGGACGTGGCCTCTACGAGAGCGCTTCAACTTCTTTCATCTTTGGTACTCGGAGTGATGCAAAACGCAAAATGATGGCTGAAACGTGCGATGAAAGGGAGCCGAGGATTGAAGAATTCGCGACAGATATACATGTCGTTCTGATTGTAGATAACACTTGTGGGTCAGTAGAGTGGAAGGCGATGCTCACGTGTCGTTGCTCCTTGATTTCCGCGTATTGAATGCTGTGCCCTTTATAGTTTCGTTTGTAGCAGGAGTGTTAGGAATTTGTGGAGCTTTTTTCAAAGCTGTCACGAAAAATGTAGATTCCACAAACAAAATTCAAACTATACAAGTAAATACTAGCTTATCACATAAAAATGGAAGTCTAAAATCTATTCCAAGAATTTTATCCTTAGCAGGTACCTACTGTTGCATTTGATGAACAAATTTTAGCGTCCAAGCTCAAAGCTGATTGGCAATTTCAGACTTAGATTATTAATTACATGTCCAGGTTTACTCACGATGTTTTCCTGCATCGATGCTAGTGATAATATTATATCAAACCATCCCGCCTGTATGGCCCGAAGAGTTAGGCAGAGGTGTAACAATATACACCCACCACATTTTTAGGTCCCATGTAATAGGGGACGAGCCTATTGCCATTAACCGGGCATAAATACTAACTCCGAGCAGCTACTGAGAATTTCATAGAAAAACCCAATAACACTTTTAGCTCGTCTTGGGAATCGAACGCAAGACCTCTAATGTAGCAGTCGCTCTTAGGACCGACCACCGAGGTTCCGAGGCAGTTCTAGATATCTAAAATAAACTTTTAAAGTAGATACACATACATTTAAAAAGTCACATTAGTAGCTGCCCTAAGCCTAACTTAGCGTCCAATAATATTACGTAAAATAAGGTTGGTTCTTATACAAAAAGATGTTAGGATAAAAAATATTAATCTCTTATTATCAAGTACTCGTAATTATAAAAATATTAACGTACCTAAATATGTATGTAGATTTGAATATTTAAAATTTAAATTAAATCTTCAATCGCATGATGAATGAATGAATGAATGAATGTATTCGTTCACCTCTACGTGAATAACATCTTATATTATAATAATGTCACCTTGGGCTGACCACTTACAGACTTGCGAATAGCTTTGTCATACGACGTCAGAAACATGGATGCGGCATTGTAGTGACTTAGTTTTGGAAAAGAGCTGTTTGAAATAAAAATGGCAATCATATGTAAAATGTAATGTAATCCTCCAGACCGATTCCGGCCACGGCGGCTAATCTTAATGCAGACTAGCCACGTACGCTGGAGATATTATAGTGCACAAGTGTGTGCGCAAACAGAGCTGCACTCCCTCTTCCCTAACTCTCATAGCCCGATGGGACGGCAATCTGACACGACCGGAGAGAGATCAGGCGCAGGACCAACGGCTTTACGTGCTTTCCGAGGCACGGGGGTGGCACACCACTAATTTCCAAACTCCGCAATCATATAATGTCGGATTGAATGCATAATAGTAGCAGGTCTATTCTGCACAAATCTAACATTGTTAACTTAGGTGAAGTGAGCTTAAGATTTAGCTCTCAATCCCTAACATGACAGCTCACTTTACTTTAATAAGCTTAGGGATATTTTTACACCGGTCTGTAGGTAAATGTAAAAGTCCAATCATAAAACACAATACCTACAAAATTAAAATCTACGGACCAGCTTTATTATTATTATCTGCGGGTTGTTCGAAAGAGATACCGCGCCCCCGGAACGCAAAGGGCACATGAAAGGAACATAGACGGGACATTTAGTCAGTAAAAGTCTGACACTCCCTCCCGCCCCGCCCAGGGCGGGGGAAGTTATTTGATGATTTCCCGTCTATAAAAAAAAAAAAAAAAGCTTTATTATTATAAACGACCAATAATTGGAATAATGGATTTCTAGCAATTTTTCTTCCAACATATACAGTTACCGACAAAAGGTCTCCGATAAAGTCATACAACGATAAAACTCAAAAAATTAAGGCGAAGTATTTCATGAATACACTCGATATTTTTAAATCTTTGTCACCTTCAACGATTTCTTGCTGAAAGGCGTTCGTCGGACGGCCGGCGAACCGTCTGCAAGGGGTGGGTGTACCCTATACATACCCCGAGACAGAAAGAATGCGATGAGCAACCAATGTCATTGTATATTATTTGCTGCAGATTAAAGTCACAACGAGAGGTGCTCGCAGACAGCGTGAACAAATAATATTAAGAGAGATACTTCATTTGGTAAATGTTCGGTTGAAAATTTTGTGCGATGAGATATTTGAATCTTTAATCTGAAAATGGATTTGGATTTGTGTTTTATCTATCTTTGCATAAATAGTTATATTTAGGTGTTCGAGATTATGTTTGAGGAGAAGTAGATGTAATTAACTGAGTGTAGTGTAGTAAAAATATCGAAATAGTAAACAAACATAAAAAAAACACCGAAAAATAGTTTAGATATAATGTGAAAATAACAAAAAATAAACTATAACTATATGGCATCCAAAAAATCTTCCGCATTGCCATTAACATCAACTTTTAGGCACTTGTCCAGTTGCTAATTCGCTGGGCAAGGTTAAAGCCAGCCTTTGGGTCACAAGAAGTGTCAATAAATAGTTAGGTATGTGCTTATCGATAAAGTAGATAGATAATATGTATGACATTTGAATACCCTTGTTTGTGTAACTGAACGATAATTCCAAATTTAAGTAAATATTCTATTCTTAGAAAGTGAACCCTTTCAGGTCTTTTATTAAAGTAATTATTGGGTAAAGAGATTTATATTCTAAAGCAGACTTATGCTTGAAAATTCAGTGTAACTAAGCATAAGTTTATTTCCAAAGTCAGAATGACTGTATGCTTGATTGACGAATTTTTGTAATGTTGACATTGAAAATTAAGGAAAGACAAAAACCCAGTTTTTCTAAGCATTATTATTAATTATTTAATTTTATATTACTATATGAAAGGCAACCCTAGCTATTCAGGCACACTTAGCTAATTAGCATTGTATACAAACATGGCCTTGTTTATGGTAGAATGGTAAGTAATTAAGAGTATCCGGGGTAAGGTTATTGCGTTCATCTCTAAATCAGTATAATAGGATTAATTCCAAAAGCGAATTAGAGAAAGTTCTTATTGAAAAGTAGACGAAGAACGTTTAATAAATTTTATGCCACTTTTCGTGCGGCATTTATTTTTCGTCTGTTGCATATTTTAGTTTTAAGACGCCTCGGATGGCTTCCTCAGGAACTAGAGAGAGGAAGCACAATACAGAGGAAAGTGGAAGAAATGGGTGGAGGCCTTTGCCCAGAGGTGGAAGAAGATCAGCTAGCAAAAAAATAAAATTGGCTAGCAATTTGAATGTTGTGACAGCATGAGCCGTTGTTTTTTTTGGAGCGCGGTGTAAAGCCTCATGGACTTCTTCCATCGTGGAAGTGACGGAGGGGCACGCCGGACTCTTACCGTGTAAAACCACCGCGGTGTTCCACCTCTGCCTATGGCCTGAGGTGTAGGAGAGTCATCCACATTTCGGCCTTCTTTCTTAGGGCAAATCTTCATGCTTCTGTGCTAATGGTATCCAAGTTCGACCCGCGATGGCGACAATGTAGTCCATGAAACAAACGGTGAAAATATTGATTTTCACAGCTAATACCAACAGTAGATTAGAAACAACATCGCTACCTTCCTCAATAAACCGTACAGGCACGTAACAGTGACGTCATCCAGTGGTGCCACCCACACCACATAGAAATAAACTAAAGGCGCGACCTTTCTTTTGTTGGTAATAAGTGGTCAATAAATTGTCGCAATTTCTTTACTTGGGATTATTGACGTCCATTCAATCTTAATAAGAAAAGATGTAGGTGCTCGTAAATTCTGTTATCTCGTATCGATTTACCATGAACCTTGATTAGACAACAGGGCTGCCAAAATATTCCTTATTGGTGTGGGAGGTACTCCTTGAATCAAAAGTATTGAAAATATAACTATTAATTGCTTTGACAAGGTCCAGTTCTTGAGAATGCCAAAGATTCAATTTTCAAAGTGGCGATGGTGCCTGATTTTTGGGCACCTGTCCCATTGACAGCGACTTGTTTTTTGTGCATAAGAGCTCTGGGTGAATTTCCCGGGGTCAAAAATTGCGTGGCATCAATGAAATCGGTACTAAAAAACATAGTTATAATGTTCTCACATTTTTTTTCGGTTAGGTGAAATAGTAATCTATGTGTAGCACTAAATATTTTATTTATTGGATTAATGGATACTCCAAAAAAATTAATTAAAACTCGAAATCTTTCATTGCCGTGTTTGTCCACACTTCACCTTGTTGTGTATTATTCCTCATTGATAAAAATCTATTGGTTATTTATATTAAAACCTAGTTTTATTTGGTACATGAATAGTTAATGTATTGTTACGGAATACATTTATTCAAATATTTAAACAAAACAACGAATGGTTAATAAAAAATCATTTGTCCCAGAACTACCGTTCATCGCCGTGTCCTAATCATGTTCAAGGATATTGTTTTACCTACGACTTGCGTCCCCCCTCCCGGTATGCTAAACGTTGCATATTAGTGGTGCCTAAGTGCTCAACGTGGAAGGACGTACACACGTGCCTGCGTTTTCGCACCATAAATGTAAGTATTAAATTTTTATGTTGCTGGACATTTTTTCTTTCATCGCCGTGGATAGGTATAACTTATATTTGAATAAGTTTGTCTTCATGAGTAAGCATTCGATAGAACACCATTTGTCATATGTTAATTTGTGAAGTGTTTATTTGTTTGAATATTTCATAGATTTTTTGTTATTTATATTTTTTGCCTTGATTTTCATCGCCGTGCTTTCATTGCCGTGGTTTCCGTGGCCAAAATTTGCTATGGTAATGAAAAAAAAAGACACGGCAATGAAAAAATTTCATTGCCATGCCTTGTAAAACAATTTAGTTTCATTGCCGTGGCCAGGTATTTCATTTCCGTGACTTGTGTTTTCATCGCCATGGTATGATTAGGAAAAGAAAATATCTTTTGTTACACCTGGCTGAATTTCCTAGTGCCATATACTCACATTGTGTACTTAGGTTAATAAGAGATAATATTATGTAACCTGACAGGTTTTAAGAGTATAGCTAGATGATTTAGATGATTGTGTTTTTAGTAGGTACTTGTTATTTTGAAAATGCATCTTACTTGCTACAGATCACAATATATGTTTTCTGAAGAAGCTGTTTTGTTTTGTCAAGTGCAAAAATATATCTGATCATGCCTGTCTCCGAGAGCGAATGGAAGTAAGATTTAGATAGATATTACAAAAGAAAGAATAGGAGTATGTATAAGAAAAGAAAGACTGTAGTATTAAAGTTTGTAAGTAATGTTGCGAGTGTAATACAACAGTCTATGTTTACTTATTGTACTCTCATTCTTTTTTTGTAATATCTCCTTACCCAAATTTTACTCCCATACAAGTGTTGGAATCAAGACCTCTTCTTATAAACAGTCATTTTTATTCTATCTATCTGTCTATCTCATTAAATAAAATATTTTTTAATTTCCGTGGATTGATTCTTTCATTGCCATGGTACAGGTCTTTCATTGCCGTGGACGCTTGTTTCATTGCCGTACACGCATGTTTCATCGCCGTGGCACGAAATTTTTAAATCCTGATATGTCGTTTGTTTTTTAAGTTATGTGCCAGACATTAAGCAAGAATATATACATTATCAAAAACTTTAATAAAAGCGTTTTTTTTTATCAAAATATCTTAAAATGAAAAAAAACACGGAAATGAAGATTTTATAGGACCTGTTGAAATTCACTCCTCTCCTCCACCATTCTTCCACAAAATGTACATAATAATTTTATTATTGTTGAAACCATCGTTTTAAAATCGTACGAAGATAATAAAGAGCATAAAGTTGCTTTTACAGTATACAGGGACAGTATCCAGTGTCCAATCTATTGTCAAATTTGCAAGAGACAACCATTTTACTTGAGGCACCGAAAGGTCAGGCGAAGGAATAATGCCAAAAAAAAGGAAAGACCGGGAATATTAAAACATTAAATTAAGAGAAATTTACCTCAAGAGCACTTGTGCCTGTAGGAATTTGAGTATTCTACAAGAGAACAGTATTGGTTATGCCCAGATGCTTACCAGCTAAAACTTCCATGTTCGTAATTTTCAGCACATGTGAATAATCTCCAGGTTTTACACTGGAACTTATCGGTGTTCTAGATAATTTTTTACCTAGTTACATTACATTTTTACATACATTACATTACATTTTTTTAAATAGTGTGTGAATATGCTTCGTTGGTCTCGTGGTCGGAAGCATCACTGCTGAGAGTGGGTTCTATGTTTCGATGCCAGGTCAGCAATCGGAACATAGAAAAGGTGTTTTTGGGTTATCATAAGAAATTTCTTAGTAGCAGCCCCTGGAGTTAGTTAAATAGTTAGTGGTTTTACACCCTACTGCCAAACGAAGAAGCCCAAAAGTTTTACGAAGGGGTATCGTGTTACTCAGCAACTCTGTTGTAGAGTTCAAATAAGCAGTTGCTCCATGTAAAAGATTGGTATTCATTAAGTTATACTGGAAGCCGATCCCAACATAGCTGGGTAAAGGTTGAGCAGATGATGATACAAGGTGTGTGTATAAATAAATTAGTTTGATACTCTCAAGTAACCGGGCGACGCTGCTCTGCCGCGATTCCAAACTCAATACGTTACTGTTGTTCGTAGTTTCCAACAACATTACGTGGTTCCGCTTAAACTTTGCCTTACTTAGTTATCTTCCGCCCATTTTCCTAAAACATTGATTTTGCTTCTGAAGGTCTACTGCATACCATCACGCCTGTGTTTCTTGAAGAGTCGCCAGGATCGCCGCTATGTTTAGGTCTCATGTAATAGGGGGCGAGGCTATTGCCATAGCCGGACACAAAGCATAACTCCAACCTGCTACTGAGAATTTCATAGAAAAACCTAATAACACTTTTTGCTTGACCTGGGAATCTAACCCAAGACTTCTAGCGTAGCAGCCGAAGGTCAACAGATTTTTTTAATTTGGGGTCCCTTTTGTTTCTGTTATTTTTTGTACATCTAATATTAATCACCTTTTATAATTTTCTTATTTACATTTTCTTTTATTTTCTACCCCAGTACCTACAACATGCCAATTGAAAATACCAATATGTTTTTTTTTCCTACAAGATTTTCTGATCAGGTTCAATATTTTTTTTAAGCCATTGCATTAGATGTTTTTTTCCGTGAAAAAAAAAATTGTTTATGATCATACAAAAAATATAGGAAGAGTGATTAAAGAGTGAGTTTACCACAGTACGTACTCCTAGTAGAGTTGCAACAAACGTAACAGCTACTGGATGTACTGTCTATTTTACTAATCTTTCTAGATGTAAGGTTATTGAACTCTATTCCGACTTTTTCAGCACGTCATGAGACAATGCAATAATATTTTTTTTGTCATATTAGTTACTTTTAATTAGTGAGACAGATTATTAGGAGCACAGGTGTCGGGGATTGCGAAAAAGCATTGCTTAAATAAATTAAATTAACTGAAAATAATGAATTGAATTTTGCTAGAATTTACAAAATTCTTAGATTTGAAACGAGTTAGCATCTCTACATAAAGAATGGGATGAGAAATCGTTAAGTTATTTTTTTTAAAAACAGAATAGGTTCGTACTCCTATTTATGTTTCATCACCTACATTAGTTTCATTGAGTCACGAAAATGCGCAGTACTAATTAAAAATATATATAATTAAAATATCAATTTAGTGACATAATTGTCGATAGACGGACACTATTAGCATCTATCGACTGAATGTCAGTTGCATACGTCACTATCGATAATCAAATGTGTGGACACGATTTGCAGGTGATGTGTTTGCGTGTGTTTTGTATGTGTGGGTGAACTGCGCATATGGCGTGAGGGGGTGAGGGTGGGGGCGGGGGGTATACCCGAGTAACTGCTCAGGCTTGTAGCTAGCTCGGTACATTTTATTGTAGCTTGCCTCTCTAGATACTACTGACTGTGAGTGGAGACGGTTTATCGATGTCGATATAAACGTAGTAAATGACGCTGTTATTTTTCCTGTTGTATGTAGGAAGTCCGCCCGGATTGGATGGCGAGTTTTAATAGCAAATGTTTACAGTTTAAGTTTGGGTTTAAATAAAGCTTTGAAATTGAACACTTTCAATGTAAATACGAATTTTAAGGCGTCGTATAAATTGTTGTACATATAAAATCGTTGAACGGAATGGGGTTAAACTCTCTTTAGAAGATGCTATTTTTATCACTGTTCCATAACAATTTCGAGATTTACGTACCGAACATAAAACTGTTTAAGCATTACTTCTTTACGCTTCCTATCTTTTGGTATAATATCGGGCCAAAATTTTGACTAGCATTTAGGCAACAACAGCTAAAATCGACAGTTAAAAAAAAAGCAATTATCTAAATCTATCGATAAGTATAACCTACATCGACAATCGCATGTCGCATCACTAAACAAGTTAACTCGTCCTGGGGCGTTGCCTGAGCTGCCCTGTGTGTGGCCAATAATTTTATTACAAGTTCATTAAGACCCCGTTGCGGCCATCAACTAACCATTTCTTATGTAGGTATTTATTTGTTGACGTAAATCTTCAATCTGAAAAGCCGTTCGATTATTACATGTGATGGATATATTCCAACCGTAGACTATATTATAGCTAGACGGACCCGCTAGGCCTAGTGCCTGTCAGGGTTGCGAATTTTTTTTTAAAGTGTCACTGCTGCTCTGGAACGCAAAGAGCATGAGGAGGAATACGAATGGCTTTTGGTCAGTAAGAGTCTGACACTGACACTCCCTTTCGCTCCGCCCAGAGGAAGAAGTAATTTGATGATATCTCATCCTTAAAAAAAAAGGCTGTATTATACGCCACGATAATGTTACGTACACGCCTACTGTGTCGTGATGGCCTAGTAGCTGAGGCACCCGCCTTTCTGAATAAGATTGTGGGTTCGGTACTGGACAAGTACTAATGTAAATTATTCTGTTTAGGGTAAATTTAGAAAAGCTCAATAAATATTTTAAAATGAATCGGAAATGCCCTTGGTATTTGCGCCAAGATAATCAATATTTTCTAAAATTGATTTGAAAGAAACTAAAGTATTATTTTCGTACATCTTTTTTGCAGATAATTATAGAATTGTTTTATAATTATGTTCCATTGATAAATTATCATGCTATGCAGTAAAAGAATAATAAGTTACCTACAATAACTACGTGAAATTTTAATACTGACATCATTTCATCATCATATCAGCCGTGGGTACACTGCTAGAGATAGGCCTCTCCCATAGATTTTCAAAAAGACCGGTTGGAAATGGCCTTTATATTATTATAATACATTTACTGCTAGTGCACATAATAATCTAAAAAAACTCGTGTAGAGATAAGTACCATCATATATACTATCACGCCTGTATTCCCCGAAGTAGTTTTTAGATTACCTTATTTTTATTACCTTAATTCTAAGAATGCCTTAAAAACAAACGTGGCAAGGGAGTCTCAAGAAAGAACGGCTTGCTGAGATCGTGAATTACAAACACAAAGAAATTATTAAATTTAAAGAATTTATGAATAAAAAAATATTTTTTATCTATATTATTCTAATTTTGATATCCACTGCATAGGTACTTATTTCTTATTTGCCCAGTAATATTATCTTTGGAATTAAGTTAAGTCGCTCCATGTAAGACACTGGTATTCAGCTGCATCCAGTTAGGCTGGAAACCAGCCCCAAAAGAGTTGGGAAAAAAGGCTAAGCAGATCTTTGGAATAAGTCGAACGAAAATGATGCCCAATTGATAAATGTTTTTAATTATTATTTGAAATTCATGTTAATATTCTCATTTATTCATTATTATATGTTACATATATAGAAATTACATTTTTAAATATTAATGTAAGACATCTACTTTAAAAAGTGCACCAAGGGAATCAACAGAAGACGCCGAATTTCAAGATTCACCCTTCACTTGTACTTTCTAGGTTTACTCGCCAAATCTTCTATTTTTCGAATTTATTTAACTATAATATTTTTTTTAAATTACCGCCCAACACTTTACAAAAAAAAGATACGATCTATTCTAAGTCATATAAAATTTGGCATATTGAATTAGTTTAATTGTAATTAGTAAAATTATTACTCGGTTGGCTTATTATGTCAGAAAGTGAAATTACTCGATTGCATTGAAGAATTTGCTTTTAACGTTCGCTAGTAAATATTTTATGAAAGCCGTAGCTACCGTAGATTTTCTATTAGCTGTTAAACATTTATTAAAGATTCTTCTTGATTATTTTTCTAGTATGTTGTAAGAAGGTATCATTTTGTTTTATTTTTTAGTGGCCCTTTTACGCCATAGATTGGGCTACTCAATGTTTTTCAAAAGTTTAAAAATAGAACTGGAAGTAATCGACTCTACGGAATGATTGTTCTACCTGAAAGGGTGGTTGCGTCATTGATACATCAAAACAATTTAGTTATTCGCCCTGGCTGGCTCTCGGCCTATTTGGGTCAATGTGTAAACAAAGAAACAAGGCAAAGAGAATTCGACGCGGAAAAAAAGGGAAATTTGTAAACAGAGTTCTGAAGTTCTCTACTAAGGTGATTTTTTTTAAACATTACAAGGAAGATTGTAAGAAAATAAAATAAAAATATTTTATGAATTTATTCGTTTAATGTGGTTGTCATTCGACTGTGGCGCCATCTATCCTTTCTTTTATAGAACTACTTACTGGCGGAAAAAGTTTAATTATATTTTTAAGCGTGGATTTTTTATTTAGTGTTGCATACTTAAAATGTACCAACAACAAAACAATTAGGTATGCAAGCAATTTAAAGGCGTAAATGTATCTACTGCCTAATATGCATTAATTATTTCTATTTATTATAACTTTTTTACAAAGGTCACTTACAAACCATAAATCACGTTACTTAGGTAAAAATCACATTGGTAATTTTAGCATACACTTAGTCTTCTAAAAGGCAGCACATAGAAATGTTAACACGTATACGTCACACCAACACTGCTATCATTGTTAAACAGGCGCACAACTTTGTTCAAATTGCAGATGCAGTAACTTCCCTGCTCACTTATACTTTTGCCGTTTGTACATTATTCATTTCTGTTTATTCAGAGCGATGAAAAAGGTGAAATATTTTTCCGTATCCCTGTTCATGTAACTCAGGAATTTCTAACAAACTTTAAAGTAATCTCTCTTATCATAACTTTTTCTTGTTGTCACTACTTTGCTCATATTTATGTCAGGCAAACTAATACACTTCCGAGTGTACAACTGAATGAAAATCTACTCTATTTCGTTTGCTAAAGGTTTAGATTTGAATGCAGTTGTGGTGTCTGGCAAGTTACTTGATGGCATTTTAGGGGAGATTATGACAGCAAGTTTGAAGTTACAGACAGTAAGTTTATAATAGGCGTATATTTGCAAATTGTAGTCTTTTCTTTCAATTTTATCGTCTATTAAACAAGTTAGTTTATTTGGTTTATGGTTTACTCAACAATAAAATGAACATGTTTAGTATTTTGCGATTTTTTTTTGTACAACGGCATGCTTGACAGCGTTCATCTTGTGAAATCTAAATCTTTCTGCAATGTACTGTAAGTTTATCCAGAAAAAAAAAATACTAGGTACTTACTTGATATTTCTGTAATTTATTTTATTCACATATTTCATTTTAGTAACTAATAAAGCTTGTATTTTAATTTACGTCAACAGATTTGACAACAATAGCCAGTTATATCACCCGGCACATGAAACGGCCCAACAATGTTCTAAATGCATGAACTAGCAGCTTGCTGAAACTCAGTTATCGACTCATGTAAATGAACCATTACCTACGACACAGAGTAATTAACAAACGGAGTGCTAACATGCGTTTGCTCTATTAAATTCAACTCACTCAAATTTCGGGTCATCATCATATCGGCCGCAGGACGTCCACTGCTGGACATAGGCTGACATAGGCATCCATAGATTTCCAATAGGACCGTTTAGAAGCGGCCTGCATCCAGCGTCTTCCTGCACCTTGTGGGTGGACGTCCTATGCTGCGCATACCAATGCGTGGTCTCCATTCGAGAATTTGGCGGCCTCATCGGCCATCAGCTCTGCGTGTCACGTGTCATGTGTCTTGCCCACTGCCACTTCAACTTGCTGATTGGCTGGGCTATGCGGTAAATTTTGGTTCATCTGCGGATTTCTCATTTCTAATTCGATCTCGCAGAGAGACTTCGAGCATAGCCCTCTCCATAGCTCATTGGGCTATTTTGAGCTTGCTAATAAGGCCCATGGTAAATTGCAGAAAACGCGGGACAAAGAAACATCTGTTATTGGGGGAACCAGTAGCGCGTTGTTAGCCGATGTTTTGATCGGCGACTGTCCGTGTAGCGGTGATATTCGCAGCGATTGTGGCGACAACGCGACGCGCGTCGTCTGGGGGGTTGCTAGCGAAAAGTCGTCCGAATATGTGCTCTGACTCACGCAGGTCATAAAACTATTCCTATAATGATGGATGTGTTGATAATTGCCTCTTCTTATTTTATTTAATATTAGGTTATGCTCACGACTTTGTTATTTTTTTTCAAGATGCTTATTATGTAAAAAAAGAAAAGAAGGATAAGTATCCTCCTCCCTATAATAACAGCTATCTTCCAGTGAAACTCCTGTCAAAATCGGTTTTGCCGTTTCGGCGATTTGTCGAAACAAATAGACACACAGAAAAAAAAAACGTTTTTTTTTACTGTCGGTATAGTTTGTATCGTGTAAACATAAGTAAATATTTATTTTGTAATTGTAAAAAGCTGTTATTTTTACATTTCAAACAAACACTTTAATTGTATTAATTGTACAATTGACATAGATGTAGGCTCTTGCCATGATTACTTCGTATTAGTATTGATAGAAATACCCACACCATAGTCAATAACATAGTATATTTCCGATGAGAGAGTTACAATCAAGTGCGCTGTTTGCATCTTTTTGTTATACTTCTAGCCATTGTGTCTTGAGTAACTTTTATATGACTTTTTATTAGCGTAGAGGACCTTTATTTTGTAGTCGATTAATCAGATAATCATCTGGGTCAATAAATGTTTTTTTTTAACTCTCTCCTCTTTCAGGTTTTACTCACTGAAAATATAAAAGAAATTGCTACCAAAACATTATTTGGTTTCATAAAATGCTTAACCCGTTAAAACCGCCTACGCCATTTTTTGGGTCATAAAAATGGCAGTCTAAAACATTGGAAGCTCCAACGAGCAATTTAAATTCATAATAACTCCAAAGTCAACGAAAGTTAAACAAAGCGCCGAAAATAATTAATCGTTGACATGCTCGGCTAAAAAAGTACAAACAACCAAAAAGTTGGTGACCACGCAAAAGTATTCAAAACTAAAAGAACAATGAGTGTATTGCTACCTGAATAAATGATAACATCGCGGTAAATTTGATGTCAATATGTGTTAACACTAAGCTATTTAGTTCACGAGTCGGACCCCTTTCCCGCCCGATCCCCACAGCACACACAGACGTTTCCCTCCCATTTCACCCACTTTTGTGTCTGTGTGTACCGAACACATAGATAAAAGCAATTTTTCACTGGTTACACCGACGCACACAAACGCACCAAGACGAATGTAGTGAGTCCCTTGCCCCACGAAAAGTTTTGTAGTACAGAATTTGTTCACTAGTAGTGTCTAGACATGCCATGCTTTTAAGTTAAAGGTGAATCCTTCCAGACTTTCATGAACGTAATACAATTTTTTTAATTTAAATTTAATTCATTAATAATGTTATTCGCATTATTATTTAATACTTTTCAGTGTTATAATGTAACGTAACCTACATAATAAATTGTTTTGCACAAAAAGTACAATTATGAAAATGGCATAATCGTGTCGCTGGGTGTTAGTTATAGTTTGTTTATTTGTTCTTGAATTAGTTTATAAATAACGCAAAAATATTTGTATAGAGTACCTTAACAATATAATAAAAGGCAGTTTCAACCCTGTAAATCACTTCTGAATTTTTTAAAGTATATTTCACGTGTAACAAATTTACAATTTCTTTTTATTTTAACCGCGCTGACTTACTAGTAAAATCGCATTCCAAGTTTCGCTGGAAAATCATGGCAAGGGAATGCATCGAAATTATTATGGAATGTGCTTGAATGAGACGGGGATATTGCAGTCACGCGCAGTTCAGTCGGTTAGACAGAGATCAAATATTGAATATCGCGCAGATTGCCAAAACGAGTTATGTTAGCGCGAGAAGCAGAAGGAAAATGCACCATCTGCAAACCGATTTAGGGTGGAAAATTTACTCTAGCTCGCGGCAACATAAGTTTAGTGGGTGCTCAAGCCGGTCGGGGCAAGCGGGGGGCTCCGTAGCTCTCAGCTGTGGCAGATAATCAATATCCGCTTGGCTTGTGGACACTATAATAATATATGTTATTTTATATCCACTCCATTCTTACCCCCGGCGGCTGCGTATTCTGCGTCCCTCTCGCACCATTATCTAAAATGGACAGTGGCGTAGATTTGGTAAATGATAACTGTGAGAAAGTATTTATCACGACAATGAAGCGTGATATGTAATTATATAAGGTATTTAGGCGTAGTGGCGATATGTGGTGGGTGGTGGGGGGTTGTTCTGGTGTGTTTAGTGATATATTTGTTTTTATTGACGTCGGCATCGGCGGTGTTCGCAGGCACGCGATGCGAGGTTTACTTCTTCATTACTACGGCGAGAGTCGCTCAACTACGCGTTACTCGATTGACTAATCTAATTGAGGGCGCTTTGGGCGAGTTTTAGTTATGTAGAACGGTGATTTATGTCGCTTGCGTACCGCTGTGACTGAGGATTCTTTTTCAAATATACATCGAAATTGTTGCGTGTACTTTTTAAGTTTTGTTACGCTTAAGCCGGTGCTCGAATAGACATGCAAATATTAATAAAAAAACACAGTTAAAAGTGAGAAGATTATTTTTATTTTCTTGATTTAAAGTAGGTACCTAAGTCGAACAAAGGAAAATAAAACAGACTTACCTACGGAATATGACGCATACTGTCCCATGGTCCTCTCCCTGTTTTCTGGGGCGTATGGTCGCCGCTCCGGGTAAGAAGGGGGTGGCTTCGGAGCGGCAGTCGGGTGCGGCGGCGGCAGGAACATTGCGTAGCGGCATACACTTGCCTTCTGACAACATTTCACTACGTAATCTCTGGAGCGTCTGTAACGCGTGGTGATTGGGATTATTTTTCTGTAAAAATATTTGACCCTGAACGTGGTAAAGTATACAATTTGGTATTCAAAAATTCAGTAAGTATTTAGTAACAGGTATTTTTCTCTACTGCCGCTGTCATTATAAGGCTGATGTTGGTGAGATTTTCATTCAATGGAATAGCATAGTGTACTCGTGTTCCTATAGAAGAAAGGCTGGAATGGACAACAACAATTTTTTTCGAGGAGTAATTTGGCGTATTGTTGGATAAAAAAATTAAATCCTTTCATTTTATGCAATAAGAGAGTACCATATATGTGTATGGTAAATAATATAGTGTGATTATTATTTTTAATTATATTTTTACAAGGATTTCTGACGAAAATAGTTTAAAAACATTAAAAAAAAACATGATGAAGTCAGATTGTTAGAGAAGGGTATAAAATTAGAGCAATTTTCAGACACGCAGAGGTTTACGCGAGGACCATCATCACGCCTGTATTCCCCGAAGGGTTAGGCAGAGGTGTACCAATGTACACCCACACCAATAACATCAATCAGTTTATACGAGGAAAATCTTATAAAAGAATTACAATTCATTTTGAGTTCATAAAAGACAAAAGGGACTTAGTGGTAAATAATACGTATCAAAAGCACAGTCTACCGTTTGTACCAGTCTAGTCCCGCCGCTCGCCGCCTCTTCAGTTCGTTGGTTCGAGTCTCCCACACTACGTCTACTTATTCTGTCTCCATTCAATGAGTCATAACATCTTCCCCTAGAATATAAAAAGACAATTTCACTACATAGTTAAGACAAAGTCGCTTCCTGACGTCTGTACGATGATTTTTTAAACTGCGCGACGGATTTTGATGTGGTTTTCATTGATAGACAGAGTGATTCGAGAAGAAGGGTTATATTACACTACGACTAACGGGAGCGAAGCAGTAATCAAAGACGTTATTGAACGCAGGTGACACGGCATGTATAGCTACATATACCATCACGCCTGTATTCCCCGAGGTTAGGCAGAGGTATACCAATGTAAACCCACAGTATGCCGATATGTTTAAGGTCCCATGTAGGAGGCAAGCCTATTGCCATTAACTGGCCACAAATCCTAACTCCGAGCTGCTACTGAAAATTTTATAGAAAGACCCAATAACACTTTGCATGACCTGGGAATCGAACTCAAAACCTCTAGCGTAGCAGTCGCGCTTAGAACCACTAGGCTAACGAGGCAGACAATTCAATAAACGTAAATGAAATAAAAATAATAACCCTAGTCAAATCTCCATCGAACTTCAATTAAAGGTACAAACTAACATAGCCAATGTATAAATTGGTTTCTTAATTAATACACAAACTGTTCGCAGATTTGCCTACACATGTCACCCCTGTTATGACGGTGCAAAGCGTCCCCAAATAATAATGGGAACATAATTCGATTGGCCCCCGTCTGTCGCCGGATCGGATAATACACGGATGCATTGCTGAACTAGATGTGGTCCGGAACAGTTGGACGCACTTGAATGTGATATATTTGATATTTCATTTCACTATATTTTTAAAATTTAAAAGCCTATCCTGCCTTTGTCGACTTTGTGTATGACATATGACATGACTTAACTCAAGACTAAACCTCTGACTTCAAGACTCTGACTCTGACTTCTGAGTCAAGAGGTTAGGTACCCATCTCGTTTAAAAATTAAATTAAACACTTACAAATATAAATATATAAATATATAAAAAAATTAAATACTTTATTATTAATAATGATTATTTTGATTGAATATAAAAATAATGAGAAGACCAGACGACTCAGACGGCTTCCTTGAATGGAAGACGTAGCATAAAGTCAAGACCGATGAAAGGAATGGAGGGAGGAATTTGCTGGACAAATTCCATACGGGTTGATGAAAAATAATAATGATATTTTTATATGTTTTTATTTTTTTAAATATTTAAAAATGTATTTAGTATCAAGAATAATTGAATGTTTTGATGTTAGAGTCATCATACTTCTCATTATTATTTTAATGAGAAGTATGATGACTCTAACACTATATTGCTTGCTTGAAATCACTAGATACTACAACCATCTAAGGGTTCTTTCAATTTAAGCGTTTAATGTCCCATTTCTGTGGCGCCAGACTGGTTCGAGTGTCGTACTGCACTTGGACGGTAGTTTTTCTTATCACACCGCGCATGCATGAGTGACGTCACACCTCAACTGTATGAGAGAAACAACCGCCCGTGTGCCCGCCCGAGAAACACCAGCATCGCTCAGGCAACTGCGCCGGTACACAGTAATCCGCCGCCAAACGCTTAATTTGAAAGAGCCTGAACACCAAGAATACAGGCTACAAACAACTTTCACACAAACTCCTAAAAATGGGAACTTCCATGTAAGTATCTTTATATCCATGAACCAAAATAGGTATTTCAATTCAAGCAGATTAGATAGTACATATGCAGATAAATTGATAGTCATATCCATTTGGATGTACGGAAGTTCGATAAATAGGTAAGCGAAATACTAATCAATGTCGTGATGGTAGGAATTGAGTACCCGATACATACGTTATCTACGATAGTGAGTTAGTGACAGTAATGTTTGGTAACTAATTAAATATGGCCGCTAGAAGATTTTAGATTGCTTGTTAGAAGATGAGGGAAGATCATGCAAAACCAGTTCTAGTAGTAGCAGAGCTCTTTGTGAAGGAGTTCGTCCAGGGAAGTACTACCACCATACCTATTCCTGCCGTAAAGCAGCGTTGCTGTGCTGCGGTTGCTGTTGCGGTTTAAAGGCACGAAATCAAAGGCACATGAGACATTTCAACTTTGTCTCTAAGATGGCAATGCGTTTGGATGGCCTCTGGTATTGCAGATGTCTGTAGGCAGAGGTGACCACGAAACATCAGATTGGCCATCGGATTACATGCCATCCAACGGTGTTTAAAAAAAAGAAAGGAAATGAAATAATTTAAAAAGTATAAGTAGTACCCAAGAGGTGACAGGTGAATAAAATGTGTTGAGAGATGAGAAATCTGTCAATTTAATCAAATCAACCTCTTTCTTGATTTCGTACAAATCTCGAGATATTGCTCAAGTCGAAGGACAAAATTATGTAAGTACTTTGACTAAGATAACTGTGAGGAAAAGAACACAGTTTTGGAATAAATCTGAATGTGATCCCGCGTACATTGTAGGACAGTTAGAAGTATATACTCTTATATTATCTACTAGATTTTGCCTTTGTCTTCGCGAGCGTAATTTTTTTTAATTAGCATTAAATCAGCCACAGGACGTCCACTGCTGGACATATATCTCCATAGATTTCTAAAAGGATCGGTTGGAAGCGGCTTGCATCCAGCGTTTTCCTACGGTCTTAATCTTAAATTTTCTTTTCGGATCCCAAATTTGGAATAAGTAATTAATTCTTAATTCTATGTTACTGATAACTAATTTAAAAAAAATGCCTATGTTACTTGCTAATAAAGCAGCTTTCTATACGTGAAATAATTTTTAAAATCGTCATTTTTGATATTAAACAAAATTACAAATCTGTTCTCTTTATGCTGTTATTAGTACTAATGCACTCTTAACCGCACTCAAAGCTACTGATAATGCACCAACTCTTCACATTGAACTTACTCTAATCATTATTCTAACTACTGCTTAAATTCTAACTAACCCCGCTTAACCCGTACATCACAAGCTTGATTACGTAACTGTCATAGCACAAGCGTCCACCCAATGGCATGCGACCATTACCGTGCATACGTCACAGGTCGATGGTGATTTCCCTAATATTGTTTGCGGATTACCTAGTGCAGCACAAAATATTTACAGTAGGCCCACTTCATTGAAGTGCTGCATTTTAGTCGTTGGTACTAGGTTGCAACTGGGCTATTCCCAGTTGTAAATGTCTCTTTGTGCCTTTTGGCTTAGCATTGTTCTATCTCGTCATTGATATGAAGGAAAGCTGTTCTTTTCAGTTTTTTTTTTCTACATCTCTCTCCTTTTTTCCGGGACCCCTCGAGTTACATTGCCTTGGTGGTCACAAATTCTAGCTTTTAGAAGTTGCAGTGGTTGGGAGCGGAATTGCTGGTTTGTCCCATAAAAGAAGAGGACAACGAGACAGCATGAGGACACGCACACATTCAAGCGTAAGATGTTTTTAACCATCTCTAACAAAATGTCACTCACCAACACCCTTGTATTTGCTGTATATGTAGTGCTTCAACTTGTGTCGTCGTGTAGCATATCCATGTGTGTGCGTACATTTACCCTCGCTTTATAGAATCGACCTTCTGTAGCTCTCTCTTCTTTAGCTGCCACCCTTTAGGCACTACATAGTTCCACTTAATTGCACGTACGCATCGAACGTGAATTACAGTTATTAATAATGGTAATTAATGTCTGCAATCGAACCTCATCGGGTTAATGCAGTCATTTTACGCGTGCGTGTGTTCGTAAATGGATTATGTGATGATAGTGAAAATATGCAGTGATTTTGTGTAAAAATATGTTGGACTGATTAGGCCAATGCTTTTTAATACTTTCTGTATCGTCTCCACCTTCATTTGTGTTGATTGACCTTTTCTTTTTTTTTTTTTGCAGTGTTTTCCACTGCTGATATTCTATTGTCTACTTCGCATTGTCTTTCATTAAAGTAGAATCTTCTTTCCTGGACGAAACTATTTTCTTGCACTTGACCAGGCCAGTTCATTGGGCTCTGATATTTTGGGGCCAATTATTCACAGTACAAACTATATTCTATTGGCTGCGGCTGTACATTGATTTCCCAGGTTTCTCCTCCCTTCCACAGATCTATTTATAGAACTGACTAAATTCTAATTGACTGTCGAATCGAATTAACCCTGTCGTTCTCTCAGTTCACGGTAGAAGTTATCCATGAATCTTACCTTCCCATGATCTAGCCGATATTTACTATATAAGGCTCCCCTTGCGACGAGCGTCAGAATAACATGCGGATGGGATAAATGTAATTAGTATGTTAATATGCTAAGTGCGTCAAGCAATCTGCGTCTAGACGCTTGAGCCCTATAGGGGTCCAACCAGCCTTTAAAGGGGTTGCAATTACTTAAAAGAGGAATCGAGGTAATTTAACTAAGGTTTATGGGGAGAAAATTATTTTTATTTTATTATAATTCTTGCAGTTACTTTTGGGGCGAGTTGACAATGTCAAAGACGTAACTGATGTGGTAGAGTGAAGGCAAGTTAATGTGCGTTCAGTCGAAAGTTTGCTAGAATGCTACAGTAATAGCTTAGGGTATTAAGAAAAGACAATTATAAGTTCAATTTTTTTTACCTAACACTACAAACAGACGGTCTTAAATCTCAATAAACAAAAGCGTTACTATGCAATCAATTTAAGCAATACACAACATAAGTGCTTCGTATAATACCAATGTATTTAACTTTTTCAATTAAAACGGACACACGACACACTATATTTTCCGTCGGATTATGACCCTTCGACACGTGAGCGTCCCCAGACATATTGCATTCAACCCTCCGAGTACTGACCTCACAACGGATCAATTTATGAATACACCCGCCACATCTTCGAAAGCCTTGCACTGTGAACAGTATTGTGATCTAAAAGTATTATTACGAGTGGTGAATCAAATGGACTTTTACATCTTTTGAACGCGTTTTGAACTGCACTTACTGACGAAGATAAATGTGGAGATTTCAAAGCACAAATTCAAAATGTCACGGTACCTAATTCTATTTAAAGCCAAGGATAGTTCAGCAAACACATGCAATGCCGACATGGAACGTTTTCTGTGAAACAATACATGACCTTGAGTTAGTTGCACGCCACTGATGCCACCAGACCAGGGTTATTCTGTAAAAATATCCCTCGGTGAATTAAGGTAAGCTAGGCTGTCAGTCCCTCTTGATGTTTAGTATTGACAGCTCATCTCAAGTATACTTCACCTACTTTCATCTAGAGAGGGTTACAGAAAAGCCCAGCAGATGTCAGAACTGTGTTAATTACCTAAACACAACGGGGTAGGCAAAGACAAGAAATAACGACTAAAAGTTTAAAAGTTAAGTCTTTACTAGTGGTAACCGCAACTTTGGTTGATACTAGCAAATGTATAGGATCAAGCATTTATTAAATATGTTCGTAATGTTATAGAGCTTTCAATTATTGCAAGCTTTTTCATGTTTATATAAAAAAAGGATTATACTTTATACATAGATTCGAAAATAAAAGAAGAAAAAAGAAGGACCCCAGACCGAGGACTCAGGCATGGCAACAGGTTTGAACATCGTCAGAAAACCGAAAAAGTTCGATTACGACTTGCACATGAAGGGTTTTCGACCACCGGAGTACACAGTGTTAAATATAACACTATGTGTTTGTAATAATACAATAGTTAGTTTTGTCGCGGCAATATGTTGTTATAGACAAAATATGTGGATACCTATTCATTATTTGCATTCGTAATTCTGTATTATTAATATTTGTTCCGGTGTGGGAACTGAAAGCGAAATCCATAGCATAGCAGGAATGTGCTAACGTAAATAAATTATTTTCGAATTGGTTATACTGTGGGTAATACCTATGACTATGTCATACAAATTTTGTTTTATTTAATACAACAAGCCTATTTACTGTCCTATGCTTTTTGATATGACAAAAGCCTTCAAACTAAATATATATTTAGTAACTGTAAAACCAATTGAATAATTTTTCGAATTTACTTTGCTTAACGAGATACAGAGCGCGCTCGTGCTTGGCCCTCTAAAAAAACATGCAAACGTCAAATAGACCCCCAATGGCTCAAGGATAGCTGACCCGCTTCCTGTACTGCGGATCGTCAGTTCGACGCTTGTGACTTTCAAAAATATAATTTAATTTATTTTTAGAACACACAGATTTTTTTTCAAACCGCAAGTACGCAAATGGTAGCAAGTTAATGGATTAAAATTAATATCGTGATGATTATAACGTGTAAAATGTACTCTATTACTAGTATTCTTACATACATACATACATACAATTTATGTCATAAACTCACGCCTTTTTCCCATGGGGGTAGGCAGAAACCACAGAACACCACCTGCTACGATCCTTACATACTACTTTCGCCTCATCCACGTTCATACATCTGGTCATACAAGCACGCCGGTATAGTATTCTTCTTATTCATTTTTTTTTTGTAATTCTAAAGTGGTTATAAAAATCATCCCTACTCCTTAAATCCAAAATAAGCATAACTCCTGTTTCAGAAGCCGACCGACAATAAAGTGTTCATTCACATTACGCTTCGTAATAATTTATGCTAGATTTCCATGCAGTTTGTGACTAGGGTGTACCGAATCGCATCCAAGTGCGCAATGCCAACGCTAGGGGGCGCATGAAAGTTGATTCGCAGTTGATTTGCAGTAATTGATCGCCTCGGGGAGCGTCGACGTCACAAGTACCTACGGAGTTTGGATTAACCGATTATTTAAATAAATGTTACGGTTTCCGAAGTTGACTCTTGTTAGTCTTTTTTTTAATTATAGAAATAATAATCCTGACTGCCTCGTTAGCCTAGTGGTAGTGCGACTGCTACGCTAGTGGTCTTGGGTTCGATTCCAAGGTCGAGCAAAAGTGTTATTGAGATGAAATTCAGTCATTGTAAATCCAGTTCCTCACAATTAAAATTGAACTAATTTATTCTAAAATGTATTTTAATTCATTAAATACCTTTAAGTATACTTTTTAATGATTCACACAATAGATAAAATTACAATGAAACATCAAAATTAACATCAGTAATAATTCAAATTAGTACAAAACTTTTTATCATTAAAAGGTCAAACCAAACCTAGCTACACTGCCTGAGTAGGTACTTATTTTATTTGTTAATATTAAACGTTTTTTTATAAATTTAATGAATTATATGTAATTTATCGTTGTGAAAAACAGGTTACTTGTTTACACAATGAATATCACGTAATATACAAACATCACATTCCCTTGATTCAAACATGCGTAGCGCCATCTGTGTTGTCTGGCAGGCACCTACCTATCAACTACTAGGTAAAGCTCGTACAGGTTCAGAACCTCGCGTATTGATTACAAGAGTCATAAAATTAAATATTAATAAAATGTTTGGATAACAGGATGACTGGTCAGAGGAAAATACTACAAAAATTTGAGGGAAACCTCCAAAAAAGTGGAAAGGTCACGTCAGAAAGAAAGCGAAAAATTTGAGAGAAGGGAATTTATGACATTAATTAAAAGAAGAACAAGACTGAGTTAACTTAATTATTAAATTGGCGTCTTGACGGGTCCTTAATAAAATACTATACATCTAAATAAGTATGTATATACATCTAAGGTATCTCTTTATATAAGGAGTATCTTTTCGTTAAATCTGAACCCTTTGTGACAGTCGTCCTCCAAAAACTGTTTACCAAAGAACTCAATTAAAAAGGCATCGCTAAATTAATCTATAGCTAAACGTATCGCTTAGGAGTGCCGTGTAAACGTCAGCTTAGCCCTAACTGTTCGGCGGGCGTGGAAATTTACATATTATTAATTTACATAGCAACGTAACCCCGACGGTGCACAATCTGTGTAATTTGGATGTTTGGATGTTTAGCCATTGTCTCGTAGTTAGGCGACCTACAACATAATCACTCTATTTGGTGACACGGTTATGAACGGTCAACGACATCAGGATCAATAGTAATGTGACGCATTATGAGTAATGGTGTAAAAAGTAGGGGCTGGCCTTGATTTGTTGTAACTTAGAATGAAGGGTTCCTAGATTTTGAAGATATCCTCAAGGCAGAAGAAAACTTTGAAGCCGTTATTGATTCTAAAGCCATCATGTTTAGAAATACAGTAAAAGTACATATAATTTAAAACAACAAAAAGAAAAGAAAGTTCTGTCAATTCTTAAAAAAAGTATCTATATTCTAAATTTATCTATAAATATCGATCAATGTGTATAGTTCTAAAACAAAAAAATAAAATTGAACACCGTTTCCACTATAGAATCTTAGCTTACGTTAAAAAAACAAAACAAAATCAGACACCTCACCCACCTAATAGTATTACAATTTAAAATTCGTGTTCCCTCGTTAACTACAGGTGTCTATGTAAGTGATAATATAAACAAACAGTCTCGCCGCTCGCCCTATGGGAGTGCTGCTCAATCCATATTTTTTGACATCGTCATCACAGCTAGGGGTGGCTCACAACCCCATTGATACCTACTCCATCGAGCCGGAATGAAAAGTAGTGGGTAATATCTCCCATTTGCATATTTTAATTGTTAAAAGAGCAGACGCCCCTGCAGTGTGAATGTGGCATAAGCAACCGATTTGCATACAGAGACGCAGCGCCGGCAACAAATTGTTATATCTGTAAATAAAGTGGAGTAATTGAAATATATTATAGTGTAGGGTTTTGTATTAAGTACAGTTTAATAACTGATGATGATTATGAAGTAGTTGTCTTTGTTACAGTTCCGCACACCCAAGGTGCACCTGCGTACAAAACTTAGAATAGTTTAGAAGACAAAGATGCAGTGGCCCATACCAATAAGTTGGAATGCCGCCAAGTGGAAGAAAAATAACATTTTGTTTCTGTTATGATATTTTGTAAAGTTTACGAAGTTTCGGAAGAAATAAATCTTAAACTTTAAGATGTGACTAGTGGTGAAGAGAATACTGGAAAGATTAAACAATTAAAAGAATCGGAATAATATTTCTCGCCTTTATTCTCGTGCTCTCCCAAAGAATTCTTAAAAGAGCATGGTATGATCCAAACACTGCGTCTATAGATAGACAATCGGTAATTTGCCCCGCTCCATACATTTCCAGACACTGACGGAGATATAAATAAAGAATAGTTACTGAACAGTATTTTCGATTAGAGAGATGACGCGAGGGTGCGGGCCGGCGCAGCGTGGTACCGATGACGTCATTACACTAGATACGTCGCTCCTTGTGTGCCTTGTTTGTAAACTAATTGATTTTAACCCTTCAGAACGTTGAAGTTAAAACTAAACATGTCAGATGTTATAGGATTTAGTAATTTTATTTTATTACTTAAAAAAACCTATTCAATATTTATTACTTAGAAAACTTACAGCTAGGTTAACAATAGTGAAAGAAGGCCAATTGCAGGTTTTAATGACAAAATTAGGATAGAACAAGAGACAGTAGACATGTAAGAGAAAGTTATAAGTAGAAGAATTTGGAGCGAATAAAACAATAGAACATGCAGTGTCAGTAACCTTCGAAGAAGCGGTTACATAATCTTAATGTTTTTTAAAACAAATGTTTACCTATAGCCGGAAAATTACATAGCAATATACGAAGAGTACCTAGATTACTCAATGACACTTTACGTAGAATTCTCGCGCCAAAATTTTCAGTAAAAAAGTATCAGTTATCGGCACCTTTATTTCGTATTTATAAGACTTGCAAGTACTGTGGACAGATATCACTTTAAATACTTTCTATATCCCCATGACAAAGTTTTCCACAGCTCTGAACACCGTGGAAAAGTTTAGCCGATAGCTCGACAAGGACATCCATAATTCTAACAGATTCATGATGTATAGAACAAAGTGGGTACTACACGTTTGAAGCTGAAGGAAAATGTTCAGTTGGTTGGTATTTCTGCAGACTTTTCTTCATTTCTGCTGCTATATGAGGAGTGTTGGTAAGTAGAATTTTGGTGTCCCACAAAGATTTGGTTACTTTTCAACTAGCTGGTATTACAAAGAGTATACCTAACCTAAATCATGGTCTAAAACATGGTAAGCAGTAGAAAATCTCTTAGATACCACCAAGGATAGTAATAAAAATATAAGATCGATTCCCGCACTAAGAACAATAGTTGTAATGTCTGTGAACATTTTGTTTGAAGACTGTTCAAGTGATCTATGTCCATTCAAAGCCACATTTATTTCATTTAAATAGTTTACAGGCACTTCTGAATTGTCAAGGAGTAGGTCAGTTAGTCAGATAACATACAATCACGCCTGAGGTGTACCAATGTAGGTACACCCACAGTTCGCCGGTATGTTTTTTTTTAGGTCCCATGTAATAGTGGGCGAGCCTATTGCCATTAACCGGGCACAAATCCTAACTCCGAGCTGATACTGAGAATTTCATAGAAAAACCCAATATCACTTTTGCTCGACCTGGGAATCGAACCCAGGACCTCTAGCGTAGCAGTCGCGCTTAGAACCACTAGGCCAAGGAGGCAGTTAAGATATCAAGATAAGTCAGATAAGTTGAAGCTAATTGCCCGTTCCAAAACGTATGCAGGTCTCTATGGAGAAGAACGAACAAGGAACTCCACGGACACTCTTTTCAATGAAGCTTTACTAAATCCTGAGTACTTTACTCTTGTTGGTAGTATATAGTATTATGTGATTATAAAATGGGTAAAGATTAAATAAACAATTATCATGGCAGTTAAGAGATGACCAAGCACAGTTGACGAACATCATAGGTATTACTATTTTGAAGGAAACCGACTGATGTTATATTGCCTCCCACATCACAAATAAATCCAGTTTAGTTTAGCTTAATATGAAAACAAGAAGTGTCAAAGATTCCGGTTACAGTGTTTGTTATAGTAACATTAAGATAATTAAAATTTTCTCTTCTGTGGTGGTGTTTATTTTCAACATCCTAATTCCGCCCGCGCTGTCTCAATACGGAATTAGCTTCGTCATAAACAAAGAGGTTAAGTGCCTTATAAATAACAGGGATCTTCTTTACCTTAACTAGCTGTTTTGGTGATATTTTTGGTGTCTTGTATCTTATTAGTATTACGATATGGTTCTTTTTTAATTGTCTCTTGTAAACGATAATCTTCGAATACCTTTTCAATTTTGAATTTTTCTGCATATTCTTTGTTTTAATTGCACAATTTGAGCATGTAGTTATTTATATAGGCACTTTAATGTTTACGTAAGTAAATATCCTATGTAGTTTCATAGCGCGCGTGTTCAGGAATCAAGAGGCAAATACTAACTTTAGACTGTAACTTTGTTAGAGAGAAAGGTACGGCCGCTGTATTTCACAGGAAATGCGCACAATGGGTTTTATGCAGAAATCTAGGAAGCAGAAAACTGGCACACCGTAAAATCGATAGCTTTTCCTGCGATATTTTAAAAGCTTCGGTGTTTATAGAGTTTGTTGTAAATGGATGTTTTGAGGCCATATTTGACATTCTAAAAAACCTACTTCAGTCACACTTTCTTACTCCAAATCATATCATCAATGTAGGACAATTATTAAAGTTCCATTAGGCAGATATTACAGCGGGAACCTCTTGTATTGCACGCTCAACGTTATTAATTATTTAACACCCCTATATCGTTACTAGAACAGTAATGAATACATCATCACCACAATAACATCGCTGCAGTGGAATTACTAATGCATCTGTACATAAGCAACTCGATTGCACTAGATTAATATTACGTCCGCACGCTAATTGAGTACAGCGCCATCTATTGACGAGTGGCGACAGTACCTGATGGTATCGCTTGAATAAATTACATACATATTGTGGTACGAATTCTGCCGCTCCGACCACTTCCGGATAACCGTATATTAGTAACAGACGCCATTATTCTACTGTCGAGTAATTTCGGACCCAATTTCAGTTGTCACGTAGGTATAGCGCTGTAGGTAAACTCCCTGAAAGTTTAATGCGATGGTGTGTAGTATTCACGCCATGTATGACATGAGTTTGTTACAAAATAATGGAGAATTTGTTTGTTGATTGTTATCTTCGTTTTTAAACAATTAGGCTGCGTTTGTTGTTCTTGTGCGTTTATTTTGAAATAGTTAACGAATTTGAACGTTTCATTTTAACAAATATTTCATATTTATAGAAAAAAAAAACCTGCGCAAAAAATCCTTTAAGACATTATAAAAACCTAAGAATTATTTTATACGAGCATTTCTGTATAAAGTGAAACAGATTATGTGGGCACTAACTCTCCCTACAGTTTTGTTACAAATATATCGGTGAATGTGCCGTTATGTTAAATATTAGATACAAACGGCTCGTCTTAGATATTCCTCTTACCAGGGCCCTGGAGTGCGATGGGAGGGCGGAGGGATCACCAAGTTTGCCCTATTTAAGGGATCTACCCTCAAGGGTAGCGTTGTGTATAAGTTGAGTAGATAGTACATTTTATTTTATTACATTATAAACATAAACGGAGTTATTTTAACAAACCTATTTCATTATTTTTAATATTTGGAACACTTTTCCTGCTTGTAAGTTTGATTTATTTCAAGCTCACTAGATGGCGTTAGCAGTTCGAATCAGAGAAAGATTCCAATTTCAAAACTGAACTGTCATTTTGGAATTTTTGGAATTCGTTACGCAATTTCAGAGTTATATTATTGAATCGAAATATTTCGAAAATCTCTAGTAACTTGCCGAAAACTTGAAATTAAATTGGTGTCTGTTTGCTATACTTATAGAAATTTCTTTATAGGTCGATTGAAGCCACTGAAATTCGTGTGAAGACAGAAGTCACTGATAATTAAAATAAACTGACTATGTGGTTTGTAGATAAAAGAAGAAGTCTCTTTTCATTGTGAGTATCAATATAGTTGACAATTTGATTAAGTTGGCACCTATGTTAGGTTTATTACCACGCCAATCGTCAGGGTACGATGAAAGGATACAGCAACCGCTGCCAACGTGGTAGATACTCTGGTTATTTTGTAAACCCTTCATTGTATTCGTCAATGAGGAAGCAACTGTTTAGACTGTGGAATAGTTATAGATACTTCAGTGGGCTAGTAATGAAGAAGATATTTTGTAAGGACCTAATAAAAATTTTCCATGGCAACCAAAAAATCTTTACGTGGATTTTATTGAACTCTAAATAATTTCTCCAGTAGCATCCCAATGTTATCACTCTAATAATTCGTGAAGATTACAAATCCCTCGTATAAAGGTCGGCTGTTTTTACGCACTCGATGACGTCACACGTTTTATGTGATAAGATAAGGAGTCTGAGGATCATGATGGTACATTATTATACATTTGTTGGCAAGTTTTTATGCAAATCATCATACCGTTGGGTTTTTTAGAAAAAATGTATGCTGAAACTATTTTCACAATGTTTTGTAATATGTGCCTAGTCACGTATGTACCTAGATGCAAAAAATATATAATTTTAGTAATTTTATTTTAAATAAACAAGGATGATCATAATGTGCATTGTAATATGAAAAAAATATTGTTTAGCTGTAGCACTTAGACGTTATAAATATAAAAAATCTTAGCACCTATACATAATAAGTCAGTTCTTACTTTTTGAAATTATATTTATAAGAAGATAGTCGCATCTCTACGACGACATTTGGCTGCAATTTTCAGACGAAACCGTTGCCAAAAGAATTCAAATCGTAAAAATTTGCTGTTTCCCATATACCTAGTTATAATCTTACACCTACTTTCAACTAACAGAATTCGTATAATTTCAAACTTAGAGAAACGAAACATAGTAAGTAATAAACTAGATCCATGTCATAGGAACACATTCAGCCGGTATGAATTTCCATTAAGCCAAGTTAATAATCCTAGAACTAGGGTTCCGCTATTCAGTACAGATCTGGTACAACAATATTGAGACTACCAAGCGTAAGTGGGTCGCGCAATGACCAGCGTATTTAGGTCTCACGTAAATTCACCATTTCCAAGCAACTGAAGTGATTTCCACAGGTGAAAGAGACACGGGAGGTCAAGTGGCGCTGGGCGCGGATAACTTGTGCTCGCTTATAATTTATTCACACCACAATGCCTGAGGTGTGTTTTACAATTTTTCAATTCCCCTACCGCGGTCCGACCCCGGAGGTTGTACCTGTTAACGTATTTGGGAATGTAAACGAATGTTACGAGTGGGGAGGTCACGATGAAACACGGTTACGGCCGAATATTAGAGTAAATTAAACAAACACACTTACCTTTAAAAAACCTGAACGTCGCGATGACATAATTACATACGTAGGTTTATGTAGTTTAACCCGAACGCGAAGGCGACGTTATTGACTTAACAATTGAACCGATTAGGTACCTCTTAAAATTATTGGGTAGGCTTACGTAAATACGCTATATGGTTTACAGCCACAAATCTTCACGCGTCGACCTTCATAGGCGCGGCAGAGCCATTTCTCATGTTCATAGTTTATTTCGTTCCATGTGACCGCTAGACTTTGTTTGCTCGCACTTATTCTTTCACACAGACACATGTTTTTCGCAATAAAACTTTAAACGTCACACAAGTAACGCTTCTCGTCTCGTTTCGTAAACAATGATCCATAGATAGACCACCCAAGAGACGGCCGCGTATTCCCAATATGTGGTCGGTGTGATCTGGCATCTGGTAGATTTTATATCTATAATAAATCACAGTGGAATATCGAAAAACACTAACGAAGTGTCGAAGTAGGTCGGCTCGCTTATTCAGCACATCGCATTGGTTTTCACCTCAATTCTTTTACTGCTTTCTGGATTATTTTTCGGAAAACCGATGTGTAGGAGTTTAATGGTCGCGATAGGAATGTTTACCACGAATGTTAGGTAAAACAATTTGCGTAATATGTATAGAATAGTGGGAATTTATCGATTGTTCGATGAATTTGTTATTGCAGCATCAAGGTTTTAAAATAAAAAAGAATGATGGTTGGCGCTCTTTGGGGAGGCCTACGTTCAGTAATAGATAGCTATAGGCTGATACTCGTATGATAATAATGTAGAGGATGATTCGAAAACAAAAGCAGAATAAATAGACTAATGTAATGAAGTTTCAACCGCCAATGCTTCTGTCAACGTCGTTCAAGTGCTAGAATAGGTACTAATTGTAGTTTTGATTAAGCTGTCGGGAATCATGAATGTAATTATTTTGAGACATGCTTCTTTGAAAAATCAACCAAACCGTCTATTTACAGTGAGTGAGAGTAATGTGAAAGTTGATTTTAACCCCGGAAAGCGTCCTCAATGGATCTGACAATACGTAAAACTGTGTGACGAATTTAAGTCATTTAGCAAATTTTAGCTACATATCAAATAAGTAGATAATAATTATAATGATAACTTTTCCTCATTCCTTTCTCTGCTGTTGTTTATTATAGTTTCGTAGAAAGCTCACTGAAATACATGTTCTCCCTTCTTTAAATAACGTTGCTCCACATTAGATATTTAATTTTCTCCAGTATCGTGGTTGCGTTAACATGCAGATAAATTTCACTGTACATACATGCCTGTAGGCTATAATAATATTTGTTCCTTGCGGATATCGAACTCGCGACACGCAGCGCAGCATCCAACCAGCCACTGCGCCAACAGTGTTTTTGTTCCTGTTTTGCTGTATTGACTAATTTCAAGGAAAGCTAGATTTATGGATAACAAAAAAGAAGTTACCAGTTACTAAGTTCATGTTGAAAAATAGTTATTGAAGAAAGCAAATTAATTTTAAAATGTCACATTTTAATAGCGGAATCAATCGTTAGTCTCACACTAAAGCCCCACCTACAAGAAATTCAATTGTGTAGTGTTTATTACTTATGAAAGTCGGCTAAAATGGTCTAGCTGTAAATTAAAGTGCCTACGTATATATGTCCGTAAATCAAGGGAAGATTTACGTCCGCGTTGTGTATGCTAACGATAAAGCTGCGACTAGAGTTACCTTGTTGTTCGAGTATTTTTAAATATCTACCAATAGAAAATTGGGATTGTGATTCATTAATAGCTCTAACGAAACTAGTAAACAAAGACCGCAACAATTTTGAAAGAGTGTTGAAGTTTTAAGACGAAAAACTAATAGTTGTAGATATTACTGTAAATTAGCTCAGCTCAGTAGCAGCTCGGGGTTAGGATTTATGGCGTTTAATGACAATAGGCTCACCCCCTATTACATTGGACCTTAACATACCGGAAAACTGTGGGTGTACATTGATACACCTATGCCTAACCCTTCGTGGAATACAGGCGTGATAGATGATGATAACTGTAAATTAAAATTTCTGGATATTCTAAAAATTAACATTGGACCCAGTATAGAACCTTGTGGCATTCCAACCCTTTCCATCAGATTCTGTACACCACAAACTGTTTACTCCTGCGGAGTTCTTAACTTTCATTTTTAAGTTTGAAGTTTGAAAACAATGTTGAGGATAATGTTCGCTATCAGATTATGAAAAGTCAGAAGCGGAAAGTACTTAATTCAGATGTTTCCTTATAAAATATTTTACTTTTTAAATAAGAAGTAAGCAGATCTATTACCAAATAATCAAAAAAATGCTCTTAGCTTTATTTTTAATAGCATACCATCACGCCTGTATTCCCCGACCGGTTATGCAGAGTTGCACCAATTTACACTGACAGTTTGCTGATATGTTTAGGTCCCATATAATAGGGGGATATTTTCAATAGCACAACTAGTATTGCCATTTTGAAG
The DNA here is from genome assembly GCA_932526535.1 of Caradrina clavipalpis. Lineage (NCBI taxonomy): Eukaryota > Metazoa > Arthropoda > Insecta > Lepidoptera > Noctuidae > Caradrina > Caradrina clavipalpis. The sequence goes on from OW052096.1 coordinate 5,582,376, forward strand.
TCCAGTTAAATGAGTCATGTATTGCATAATCAATGCGTCTATTACGGCTTAAATACGCAGACATTACGTAAATAAACAGCAAACGTTATTTTGCTACTCAGCAGGGGTGTTTCACATACATTTTGATTCGATTAAAAATCGATTAGTAAACTCGAAGTCATATAAAATTACTGAAATAAAAGAAAACGAATTCAATACTGAAATAACACGCAGCGTTAACGCTTGCCATAAGATAAACATTGCCCCTCCAGAAATAACGTTTGGTCAAGGTATTTAGAATGCATGCACCTTGTCTACGATTTCTATTTCGATTTTCTACTGTACGAATCGAAAATTAATATAACAGCTTTTTTTAGCTGGATTTAGAACTTCTTGGGTAAATATTACCATTACTTTAAGCTTACTTAATTTAACAATTCGCATTCTGTAGCGAAATTTAATAACCCATAATAATAAATACACCAAAGTGCCTTTAATACGTATCCCAAAACACAATCAGTACCTAACCGTTAAGATTTTGTACCACAAAAGAAAACATTTGTGAGTACGAGCTTCCGCTACTCGCTACTAGATGGCGCTGGTAGTCAGTTCAGTAACAATTCGCCCCTCCCCCATTTCACAAGTTGCTACCAAGTTTTCACACTACATTCGTTTGGCAAGCTGCCCCCAACAAGTTTGGAAAGCTCGGATTTTCTGCGAAAGCTCTACACTTTCGACGTACTAATTGCTTAGTTTAGTGTTAAGGTTTGTGTAATGGTCATTTTCGTTAGGTACTATGAATAATTTAAATAACTTTTATGATCATTCGAATAAGTTTTTGTGCAATTGTGTGACTAGATTTATTGTTGACTGTGATTATTTATTTATTTTGACACAATTTTCGTTTATTACAAGAGGAGTTCATGTGATACCTGCCATAAGTTTTGGCGACTTTATAAAACCTTTTTTTTATAAAGTCAGATAAATTGATTTTTTAAAGTGAATTTACATCAAGTTAAAATTAATAAACTAGTTAATAACACGTGGTACAAGTTCAGTAAATCAAGTAATAATCCGTTTTATTATTCATAACTAAAAATTCACAAATGGCGCGCTAAAGTTTCGTCAGAATCTCTGACGTCACTAGTCATCAAACAAAATAATCTGAGCAGTCGTTGATATTATTATTGTATGTTTAATATTTTCCACTACTACATTCAACTCGGCGCTATAAAAAGCCAATATAAACCTAAACGCCGCTGAGATCGCCCGCATTATCTTGTGATTATCGCGTGTCAAAACATCGCCACGCTCGCGATACTTCGCATGTAATCTGATAAACGATGTATTCTGCACGCTTCGCGCTCCTCAACCTTCCCTTTTCCACTCACATACCGCGTAGAGCGTTGTCTCTCTCGCGCGGTCATCCATTTCATTCATGCGCGATACACCTCGCCAGGCCGCTGTTTACAGACACAAACAAACAGTACAGCAAACCGCTTAGCTTTAAGTACGAGACCGTGAAAGTGATATTGTCAAGTACATCCGTCTCTTTCTAGAGACCGAGTGTTTAGTTCCGAGAGCGTGGATAGATGTCGCTAGCGGTTCCGTTCTGCAAGCAGCATGGTATAAATGTCACAATAATTTGGGCGCGACGTTGCCGGACTTCGCCACCCGGTGTGGTGGCGGGAGCAAGCAATAAACTGGCGAGTTTGAGGTATAGCGAGAGAGTACTTATGATGTGAGAGTTTAGGTTTATTTTTGTTTGTGTTGTTGGCAGTTATAAGTTTGTATTAGTGTGTGCGCGTCACGTAAACGTAACGAGCGTGGTATACACACGTACGCGGGCTGTCAGTAGCTAATGCGATGCGCTGTGATCGCATATTGTGGAGCGCCGCGCGGTTTATAGCGTTTAATTCAATTTAGTAATTGATACGTTTGTCGGTTGACTTTATCACTTTTCATCAACGTTCACATAATGCTTATTGAAATGTAATTAAAAATGTTTATTTATTTTTATGTGTTTCTTTTGACGGTGCCTCTACCTATTAAAATATTTTTTTATTACCTAATCCAAAATCTTGAGCCTAAAATGAATATTAAAGTAAATGAATTGGTACCTACAGATTTATTTTATAATCTTCTTAGCTATTTGTAGATTCTTAATTAGCTTAAATTAGTCGCTAATTAATTACAAACAAAGACAATTGAATTAGTATTAAAACGTGTTAATCACCAAACCGGTTTTAAATCTTCTATTAATCTGAACAAGCGGTGCGAATCCTTACAAGAGCAAATTGTCAAAGTGACAACTCCCTAAACACGGTAATTCACGCTCAACATTCTTCGATACTCCGTTTGAGCCGTTGCGGTGCACACATACGCAAACATACACTTATTGCCTTAATACGTTACCTTTATTAGACAAAAACCACTCATAAAGTCTCCTTTACAAAGTTTAAATTCCCTTGCGCGGCACTTACGACCTTCCTACCATCGATTACGCTCACACATATGAAACATTTATGAGTACAGTAGTAGAAGTGTATACAGTATGACGTCTGCTATTGTACCTAATATTATAAATGAAATGTGTAGCTTTCACGAGGGCACACAAGCGAAGCGGGTTTCGTCAGATACGATACGATGGAATTTCAACTCTACAGTGTCGGATATACGGTTGGTTTTGAAAATATGGTTGTGAGCTGGGTTATAATCTTTCTATTTGGCACAAAAACGGGTGTCGGTAGTAGCATGACCTGTAATTGTGTGTATTAGGTTGGTTTAATCACAATTTGGAGTGGGCCGCTGTATGGCTTTTTGGAGAACATAGCAACAATAAGTACTGAGTTGTTTTTTTTAATGGATTTAGAATTAGCTGGACATTTTATTTAGCTTTATTTGTTTATTTAGCAGCACTTAATGACTTTTATGTAATATTATCTTCATTACAGGATCTACATTATCACCACATATGCATGGACGGAAACACTGATAATGATGGTAAATGTATTAAATACAACCTCAACAAATCTACATCCGGCCTATCATAGAACGATGCAAAATTGGACATGCAAGACATTAATCACCACCCTTGGCAAACGAATCGGTGATTATCAAATGTTGTTTAAATTATCATTGTTGATCCTTGATCATATTTTTTTTAGGAAGAGGAATCATCTAATGCGTTCTTCCGCTCTGGGTGGAGCGGAAGGGAGTGTCAGACTCTTACTGACTAAAACCCATCCGTGTTCGTTCTAATGCCCTTTGCGTTCCAGGGCCGCGATGACTCTTTTGAATAAATTTCGCAGCCCTGGCAGGCACTGGCTCTAGTGGGCCCCGTTTACTATGCTGACTCCAAAATATGCCCACCGTGGATTTTTTTCTTCTTCTTACACCGCCGCTAGTCTTTTTTGATTAATTTCCAAGACAGTTGAATCGTTTCTGCGGGATCGTCGAGCTTCATTGCCTTTTCTGGCGGTTACTGTTAATTCTCGCTTTCAGGAGCTGCAGTGGTTGGGAATAGTGTGGGTTTCTCCATACCCACGTGTAGAAAAAAGGTGGTTACGTTACAACATCGGTGAATACGGAATATAATGTCATGTGAGGACCTAATGACTGCGTCGGCGGATGGTGTTCACGTGGCCGTATTTTGGGTAAAACATAGTATTTAAAAAATATCTTATTTATTTAATTATTTATATTCTACTAGCTTTTGCCCGCGACTTCGTCCGCGTGGATTAATAGTTCCCGTTCCCGGGGGATTTCCGGGATGAAAACTATCCTATGTCCTTTCTCGGGTCCCAGACTATATCTGTACCAAATTTCATTGAAATCGGTTCAGTGGTTTAGGCGTGAAGAAGAGACAGAAAGACAGACAGACAGAGTTACTTTCGCATTTATAATATTAGTACGGATTATTTGCCATCGACACGCTAAGAAGAAGAATGTCATGTGGAGTATTTATCGGTACTTTCGGCTGCATAAGGTCAAACAGTCATGTGTGGGACACAGGTAGTTAGACGCGGTTCCGGGTTATTGTGCAAGCATTGTTAGGGTTAATCTGATACGTCAGTTTAGCGGTTTAACTTTTTTTCTTCATTGGTTTGTATTAGTACGTAGTTTTATTAAACATTGGAAAGGTATTTGTTGTGAAAGGATAAGTTTATTTATATTCGTTTGATGATATTTACTGCTAGATATTGAAACAAACTGCTTCGGTAGCCCAGTGGTCCTAAGCGTGACTGCTATGCTACAGGTCTTGGGTTCGACTCCCAGGTCGACCAAAAAGTGTCATTGTGTTTTTTATGAAATTCTCAGTTGGAGCTCGGGGTTAGGATTTGTACCCGATTAATGGCAATAGGTTCGCCCCCTATTACATGGGACCTAAACATACTGGAAAACTATGGAAGTAAAGAGGTACAACTCTGCTGAACCCTTCGGGGAATACAGGCGTGGTGGTATGTATGTACTTAAAAGTTTAAAGTAAATAAAAGATCTTTCACCTTATAACATGCACATTTGTCACAAATGAGCCCCATTACCCAACAATTGATCTTAAGATTGTTAACTTACGTAAACGTAATTGCGCTTTTAAAAAGCTTGAGCAAGCGCAATACGCTTAAAAAGTTCAGGCGATGCACAGTGGTGCGACTACTGTGAGTTGTAGAAACAATTATATTTTGAAGATTCATTTATTATTTTGTGAGTAGTGTAAAATAAATATAAAAAATTACTAGATAATAATAGAAAAACATATTTATGGTATGGTATTGTACCAAGCAATTATTGCCTGAGTAAAAAATTGAGAGTGCTAACCGACTTATTCGCTTGACTTGGATGAACGCTACTTCAACTTAAGTTAAGGATTAAGGTTAGGGATTAAATTAAGGAGGTAGCAAGTAGTTGAGTTAAGCTTAGTTCTGTCAAAACGAGCCAACCAACATAGTATCAATAATACGTCATACTAATTCAATTTGTCAAATATGTTATATTGCCGTCCAGCAATGACAGTTCAATCCAAAATTTATGCTTATATTCTAAGCATAAATTTTGGATAGAACTGTCAACTGTGAATGTTCAATATCCAAATTCATTCCTTTTTGAAAAATGGTAAATTTAGATATGGGATTGTTTGTTTTTACAGAATTTAGTCCAGTTGTAAATTAATCATCTGTAGCCCCTCAGTAAAGTATTGGTACATTTAATAAATTTTTTGTCCCACGATGTCTGATTTAGCCCACAGTGCAACGTTTAATACTTGGCGGTATTATTGTGGCATCGAGTCCAACGGCGGCCGGCAAGTAAATTAGAGAGCGACCGGACTATAACTAAGAGGAGTTCAACTGATGCGACTCCACGAAAGACTAGCGTGGATGCGGCGGTGAAGTCGGATGTAAGACGGTTTTGGTACCGGCTTTTATTGTTTTCTATTTTAGTCTGTTTAGCAACTTTTTTTTGTTGTTTACCTACAGAGATTAGGTCTACCAAAGTGATCCAAAGCATGTCAAAATGTCTTCCATTTATTGAAGTCATAGAAATGATTGGATATTTAATGCTAATAACTTTGGGATATTGTTGGTGAACTATATGTTTTTAATTAGAGGTTAATTAATGCCTTAACTCAATTTTTAGAATACCGCACTAAATAAATTCCTACTGATTTTTTCTTTTTTGTAGGATTCTCTTTCAATATGGTGTATTGGTACTTACCTATATTTTTGTAGTGTTTCTACAATAAAAATATAGGTTTCTACTGATAGACATTTTCGATACAAAAATATCTTTTACATTAGGATCGACTAATCTGCGCTGTGTCTAATCCAAAATTCTTGCAATGCACATTTTGAGAGGCCCATTAAATACCCACTGATGGTGAATTTCAGAAGACACACACCCACAAAGCCACAAAGCCTCTATGTCATTTTTCTATAAACCATCCTATTGAGTAGGTATGTATTCACATAGATTGCACTACACCCAACTCACTATCAAAAAGTCAGTCTTCGGTCATGTCCGCCTTAATCCCTCGTTCGCCAGCACCAGGAATGCAGCTCTGCGACTGCAGTGATGCATATCGTTGTACTTATGGTGGTGCATATGTGTCCCCCCCCCGCCTCCGCACCGCTCGCCCCCCCACCGCTACCTGCCGTCTTTGTCTTTGTTCATTATGAGGGATATAAAAGTACGCAGACTACTGCCTAAACTTATGTCTTAGTACTTGAGGATATTAAGTTCCTTTTTGTTTATTTTTTTTAACTTTTTTTAGTTTTATTGGACAGCTGATGATGGAATATAGAAACTCTTTTTTTTTTAATTCTGTTAACGCTGTTTCATTTAATTTTATACAAAAAAATACAGTTTATTTTGCAACCTTTTACTTCTGAAACTTTTTATAAAATGCTGGCGATATTTATAATTCAAAGAAAATTTAAAAAAAAAATTGAGACTGAAATTCGAAATCTTCTTTACTCGGCTGTTTTGATCGATGTGTTTTTTCAGTACGTGACCTTTTGTAACCTTGATATTTTAAATGTCAGAAACAGAAATAGAAATGAAAGCTGATGGTACGTATTGGTGATAATGTCACGTTATGACTAATTTGTAATTAATTAGTATTTTAGCGGTATTTATGTCACGGAGCACAGGTTCCGAATGAAAGAGTTCAACGCGCGGCTCACCATAGCTAACTATTTTTCGTGGGTCCAATAACATCGTATATGATGTAGGGTAAAATAGCATGTTTATTGATCTTCCTGTTTAATTTCCCATTTAATAGGCTGCCCCGTTTGCGTTGATCACGTGGTCGTAAGCGCGATTGTTGAGCGTGGGGTCCAGGATTCGATTCCCAGGACAGGCAATGTTGGGTTTTTTGTTAGGAATTTCTCAGTAACAGGTCGAAGTTCGAAAATTGGTGGTGGGATAATCCCGGTGCCTCTCAAAGCACGTAAACTGTTTGGTTCTGCGCCTGATCTCTCCTTGCTTGTGTTGTTTTGCATCCTGTCGGACTATGAGAGTGAGGGAAGAGGGAGTACACCTGTTTGAGCACATACTTATGCATTATAATGTCTACTGCGTACTTGAAAAGTCTCCATTTTAATTGGTAGCCATGACCGACATTCGGTAAGGAAAAATAAAATATTACATTATATATTTCTGGGAATATCGCAACGATCACCACATTTGACAAATAGGTTGGTGTAAGCAGCATTAAAAGTCTGTATAATTCCCTTATTTCATCTGTTTGAAAAGCAAATATTAGATTGATTTTTTATTTCGAAACTGTGATGGTCAACCTAACAACCTAAACGGACGACCTGATAAAGACCGCAGGAAAACGCTGGATGCTGGCCGCTTCCAACCGGTCCTTTTGGAAATGTAAAGGGGAGGCTTATGTCCAGCAGTGGACGTCCTGCGGCTGATATGATGACAGTGATGAACCTAACAATTATGTGGTTGTTGACTAAAATTATTAAACCAATTTCAATTAAAGAGTCTTTGGCGAAGGATGGTATTTTACTACCCAAGATTCAATTAACATTAACATAAGAGACGATCTCACAATTCACACATAAATCTTTATTGACACTCATTAAATTCATTTAATTGAAAATAAAGGCAGTCTGTTTTTAAATCAATCAGATGTTACGGAAATGTACAAACGCCGTGTATGTAATTACTTATAAATCCTGTAAAACTCTCAATAAGCACCTTATTTTTAATTGATGAATTAACAACTTCCACTCAACGTATTCAGTTAATTCACCAATTACGTACGAACGATTAAAAACGTTCGATGTTTTGCAAACAGCTTTTCACTTTAAAAGACTATTCGTGTCCCTATAATCTGAAAAGAGAATAAAAGACACCATGGTTTGCATTGAGTCTCTATAGCAATACAACTCGTAACTTTTACAATGAAGCATAAACGACTAACCTCTTTCATTTCAATTTGCACTTTATTCATCTAAACATAAGATCAAAATTACTTTATCGTGGTTTGCTGGTTATGTCCTTTTGAGTTCGATAATGTGGTGTTGTGTGAGTAAAATTAAAGGGTGTTTTTCTGTTCGGGGAAAATGTATCAGGTAATAATATAGCTTGGTTAGATGAGAATTTCAGGGGAGATGGGATTTATGTTTACTTCTCTCGTACATATTTGTATGATTTGCTAATGCATCTTTGCAAACAATGAGTAGAGGGTAGTTGAGAAATAATGTCTTGAATGGATAGGGAGACTTACTTTGTTTGTTTTTATTGTCAGGTGAATAAGAGTGTTTTAAAATATTGAAAAACTAAATTCTAGTCTCTCAAAATTTTCGCAATTATTCAAACTTGCATCTCAAACTGAAAATTTATAGGAAGGCTCACTATTCCAGGTAAAAAAAAATACTTATAAATTTTCTTCTTTTGCACTATCATCCTGTACATTCTCTCCGATTGCATCACTTAGTTTTCTTATCGACTTTCATGATATCCTGACGACTCCTTAACATTTCTCTTCGGACTTAGGTACAGTTTTCCAAGACTAAATACAAAAAAATTACATAACTTCTTACGTAAAAATCTTCTAAATAAAATAAAGGATACACACACAAAGCACTTAGACAAAGCAGTATGGAAAAATCTTAAGAAACTCCTTGGTCGTTTCGCGGTAAAATTAAAAAAAGAAGGAGTACATTGTTCAAAAGAGGCTTGATTACACGTCACTAGCTTTAAGAGCCCTTTGTTTCTTAGTTTTCCCTTTAAGATTTAAAAACAGACGTTTCATTGTTTTATTCTTGTATTTTGCGAAATTGCTCGACGAGTATTCTGTTTTAGAAAGTGATCTTGCTTTATTTACAGGTTTGTTTGTTTTAAATATGCTTAATCAATTGCTTTAAAAAAATATTTAGAGCCGATTTTTGTCATCGACATTAATGAATTTCAAGTTATATGTACTATGTATGTTACTTATATGTAGTAAGCTACATATAAGTCCTATATTTTTTTTTTAAAACAAACTTTCTAAATAAATGCCACATTGCATTGCACTGTCATGCAATATGCATATGTATTTAAAATTCCAGCAGAATCGAACAGCGGTAAGTGGGTCATATTTAACTTGTAAAATTTGATTAACTTCCTATGGCCACCTTCCGGCCCCAGCATCGGACCAGCTTGCAATAGCAGCACAATCGAACATCAGGACGTGGCTAAAATCTAACTAGTAAGATTTGGTTTAGCACAGACACCGAGACAGTAAAAAAAAGTAAATAAAAGCTTGTAAAATGATGTCTGTAAATAGTATTTTTAACATTATTAAACAATTACAACCTTAAAATCAGATAAAAAACCATTAATAATAAAAAATAAATCTAAAACTTTGTGGCATCCAAAAATTCCACAGCGTCAACGTCGTGGAGCCGTCAACTGGAAAAGCGCCCAAAAGACCATTGCCACGTTGGATGGCAATGCCAAGATAAAAGCCAGCCTCTGGGGCCACACCACGAGAAGTGTGTGTTATTACAGCTTATAAAAAAGATTAATCTTTACAAGAAACAATAAACCGCTAATTTCACATTAATCGGCTTAACAAAACCACGTCAGATGAAGACAAACATAGTAACTCACTTCGCAACACAAGTGGTAACTCCCAAACCACAGTAGTTATTACATATTAATATCAATCTCGATGTTATATACGAGAGAATTCGAGGCTCGCGTTAAGCTTACAGAAGCCAGTTACGTTATCGTGTTACATTATGTAACCGTGTGTTATGTTATAGGTAGGCTGTGATTTTTTCGTACAAATACTGAGTACCTACGTAGATATACCATCACGCCTGTATTCCCCGAAGGGTTAGGCAGAGGTGTACCAATGTACACCCACAGTTCGCGGGTATATTTAGGTCCTATGTAATAGGGGGCGAGCCTATTGCCATTAACCGGGCACAAATCCAAACTCCGAGCTGCTATTGAGAATTTCATAGAAAAACCCAATAACACTTTTTGCTGGACCCGGGAATCGAACCAAGACCTCTAGCGTAGCAGTCGCGCTCAGGACCACTAGGCCAACGAGGCAGTTACCTACGTAGAGTAAGGGTTAAATGGAAATTTCCCGGCTGTGAAGTTATTTTTAAACGTTCCTGGTGACCGCAATGGTATTTGTAAATGTCACAAAAACGTTTCTAATTCAACATTAATAAAATAGCATTCTGTTTCTATCAATTTCAAACCATTTGACAAGGACGCAGTGATGTTGTAATCGTTTAGCGCTAAATGTATTTAGCGTGATCTATGGTGTGGGACTGCCTCGATAGCCTAGTGGTCCTAAGGGTGACTGCTACCCTAGAGGTCTTGAGTTTGATTCCCAGGTCGAGCAAAACGTTATTGAGTTTTTCTAAGAAATTTTCAGTAGCAGCTCGGAGTTAGGATTTGATCCCAGTAAATGGCAATAGACTTGTGTGGGTATACATTGGTACACCTCTGCCTAACCCTTCGGAGAAAACAGGCGTGATGGTATGTGTAACATACACACACATACCATCACGCTTGTATTCTGTGTGATGTATATGTGATCTATGACGCAAGTGCGTCTGAGTAACTGGGTGACGTAAAGGGGTCAATAAACTTTAAAACAACAAAGGTTTAAAAAAGAAATAACCATATTAAGCTACATAAAGCGAAGGTATCGCAGGTGCAAATCGGTTGCTAGTACAGCGTAGAGTAATATTCGACAGTGCTACACTGTTGTCCGCTACGCCGCATCGAACGCTACGAATGCTACGAGATTTGCAAAGCTAGTACTGAGTGAAGTCCAAAGGAATTACAGAGCTCTGATGATGTTTAACTTGATGTTTAACAAGCTGTGGGAATGGATGTTTGATGAAATGCAGTGTATTTTTTTGACCTGTATAGTAAAAGACCACAGATGGTGCTCTTTCATCGTGTTTTAGTTTTTCGTCAATGATAGCTATATTTCTATGTTATTTATACATTCTTTTATGATGCTAAATAAAGACTACTACATTATCTTTTTTCTTTTTATTTTCCTTGTCGTCTTTCAGCATATTATTTGGAAATATTGTTCGATTTCATTTTATTTAAGTAGGTATATTTTTTCCTTATGACGCTAGACACAGGCCACTTCTAACTGGTCCCATTGGAAATCTATGGGGGAGGCGTATGTTCTGTAGCTGATATGATGATCATGATGATTTTATCCTTAGACCAAAATGTAAAATGCTACAAATTCCACAAAGTAACAAACTCCTCAATTCAGCTCAGAACTTTATCAATTAAAATCCCCACATACCCAGTATTTTACAACCCCCATAAGAGCAATTGTTTAGTTTACCCCAAATCTTGCATTAGGACGCGGATAACGGTACTTACCCTAAAATAACTATGTAGAAAGCATTGATCCAACGTTTCCAAATATCGGACGCGCGGCAAACCTTCAGGGTAGATTTATTAGGGTGAGGGACTGTCGCAGGGCGGGCCTCTGTTACTTTGCGAGTAACAAAAGTTTTTCTACTGATGGTATAAAGTGAATCTTGGATGTATCGGGTTTTGTTTTGTTGTTGTAATTGTTTTGGCTGTGTAAGAAAATTAATGGTGTCAATTTTTTTGTAATTATTGGTCATTTGTCTCTTTTCTCTCTTACATGCAAAGGAGATTAAATCGAATTAAAATATCAGTAAATATTTGAAGACGAATAAAGCATTTGCAAATCTATGGCACAATCCTACTAACTTTTATGAACAATTGCAAACTAATCTCTCAAAAACTTACCTCACCTAATTTACATTAATTGATTGTCGCTGCGATGAGACGGTGACTAGATTTGTAGCGCGCAAATAATTTACATTATATTTTTAGACATTGATTGTCACTGAGATGAGATTGTGACTACAATTTCATCGATTTTTTTAATGAGTAAAGTTGTACAGACACATACGTAAACACGTATACACTTAGCAAAGTTTAAAAGTAAAAAATAGAACGATTGTAACTTTACCAAAATACCTATTTCAGAGTAAAAACCGAAAGATTATATTCGACACACCACAACATTTCAAGCAATACTTTAGAAGAAAATCGCTTAAGAATGTTGCTAAGTCCGCTAGTGATTGTTCTGAAGCAGCATTCATTGTTACCACGAAGCACTCCTTCAATCATCAGTTGACCCACAAAGCATAATATTGATATATTCTTTGATATTCTTTGGTTTCCTGTTTATGATTCTACACGTGTAAGAATATTTTCGTCGTATATGTTGTAACTGCCTCATTGGCCTAGTGGTCCTAATCACGACTGCTACGCTAGAGGTCTTGGGTTCGATTCCCAGGTCGAGCAAAAAGTGTTATTGGGGTTTTCTATGAAATTCTCAGTTGCAGCTCAGAGTTTGGATTTGTGCTCGGTTAATAGCAATTAGCTCGCCCCCTATTACATGAAACCTAATAAAAAACATACCGGCGAACTGTGTGTGTACATTAATACACCTCTGCCTAACCCCTCGGGGAATACAGGCGTGATGGTGTGTGTGTATGTGTATGTAAGCATAGCAAATTTTATCTTCAAAGAACATCAAGATTTCATAACATAACACATAATAATAGACGCCAACCCTTACATTACGTAAATAATACCATAATAACATAAGAAACTGGCAATAATAGATATAATAGTAATAATCAGAGCATCATGAACATGATGTAACAAGTCTTGCCTGAAAGACGGGAGGACATTTTTTCAGCAAATTACACGCGCGCCAAATCATTACACTCCCAAACAGAGTCAAAGAGGCAAACCGAACACTCCTGAAACTTCCGAAGGCTTTCCGGCCGTTAGAAAGGGATGCAAGATGAGCGCCTCTACTAAGGACATACGATCAAAGATTTATTTTATTGTGCTGGTTGGCGGGGGTATTGTTAGGTCCGTTATAGTATGATATTATTGAAAGTTGTATGATTATTTTTGTGTAGTGTATGTATATTTTGAATTATTAGAACAAAAAATGAGTAGGTACCTCTCACTTGAATAAAATATTGTGAGTATTTTTACCCCTTACTACGGTAAAATGAGTACCTACTAAAATATTTCTTACTCAGAATAAAATATTGATTTATAAACATTTTTTGTAAACATGCAATATAAATGTGTCACATAAGCTTATTGTCAGGAAATTCTGTCTGCTAATGATAATAAAAAAAAAACCCCGAAAATGCGTATTTATTTATTTATAAACAAATAATTAAAAACAAAAGATATACTCAAATCATGACATAAAAATAATATTATTAAAGTATTATGTAGGTACACTACTTCAGTTATAGGAGATCACAGCATGTATATAAAAGTTGTATGTATTTCCAAACTTCACGATCCACTCAGCGTCAAATGAGCATTTAGTACGCACAGTAAACTGTGATGTAAGGAATATTTTATTAATCGAGATAGGTGCCAGTGGTAGGGCCACGGGGTGAGGTCGGAGTTAGGGGTTGAGCGTCTGTGGGGGCCGAGAAAGTTATTAATTCTGGAAGCGAGGCGCCAGCCTACGTCCCTGCTGCAACACTGGAGGCTTACCTTATACTCACTTAATGTTCTGCTGATATTATTACCGAGCCATGAACGAAAACATCATTTTTTTTCTGCTTGTACTATTTCTCATTTGTTTTTGTCACGTAAAAGTCGCTGCTATTTTTTGGTGAGAGCCAAAGGGTTGTCTAAACCAACTATCTGATTCGTCAATTATTTGGCGACCTACATATATCTACGTTCGAAAATATATAAACAATTTTTTGGAAATGTCAGGTATTGTTTTTCGTTTGACGTCGAACCCTGTGGCATTCCGATAAAAATAGATTGTCCTTGAGAGATATTTGCGACTTCAAGATAAATATGGAGAGTTTCATCTTTAGAACAATGACGTAATGATGATACAATAAGGTCTACAGGACTGCCTCGGTAGGCTATTGATGCTAAGGGCGACTGCTACGCTCGAGGTTTTGGGTTCGATTTCCAGGTCAAACGAAGTGTTACTGGGTTTTTCTATAATATACTCAGTAGCAGCTCGGAGTTACGATTTGTGCCCGGTTTATGGTTTATATCAATAGGTTCGCCTCCTATTACATGGGGCCTAAATATACCGGCGAGCTGTGGGTGTACATTAGTACACCTCTGCCTAACCCTTCGGGAAATACAGGCGTGATGGTATGTATGTCTGTATGTGTAAGTATAACAATGTACACCCACCGTTCGCCGGTATGTTTAGGTCCCATGTAATAGGGGGCGAGCCGTTAACCGGGCACAAACCTTAACTCCGAGCTGCTACTGTGGATTTCATAGAAAAACTCAATAACCCTTTTTGCCCGACCTGGGGATCAAGACCAAGACCTCCGCTCCGCATGACCACCACTCTTGGAAAATAAATAAGTGATCCCTTCAAGCCATTATCTCATGCAGAGAATCCACCTATCCTGCCTATCCTCCTTATTGCTACAGCTAACTCATTCCTAACTGGTATACACGACTAGACTATAGATAGTTTCTTTAAACATTGCAACTCTTGGCACATGGCCAACAAAACGCCAGACTGAAGTAGGAGACATTATTGTTACATGAGGTTTCAGCAGTTCCAAGTGCTTTTAGCATAGGTAACCTTCGAGACTTGCTTTAGTGGAACAAAGATTTTACGCCAAGAAAGAAAAGAAACGGACTTCACTTATAAAAAAAAAACTTGTTCATCAACTTACCTTTACATGCCACCACGCCTGTATTCCCCGAAGGGTTAGGCAGAGATGTACCAAAGTACTCCCACAGTTCACCGGTATGTTTTAAGTCCCATGTAATAAAGAGCGAACCTATTGCCATTAACCGGGCACAAATCCAAGCTGCTACTGAGAATTCCATAAAAACACCCAATAACAGTTTTTGCTCGACCTGGGAATCGGACCCAAGACCTCTAGCGTAGCGCTTAGGACCACTAGGCTAAAGAAGCAGTCATAAAGACCCCACGCAGTAGTTAATTTAATGTAAAGTCACACGCTCTAACTTCTGCACAGAAGATGCAAGTCATTTATTGCTTCAACTTTATTAAGTGTACAAAACTTACATCTTTATTCATTTAATTTGAAGTTATGTTTGCCTTTGTCATTGTGCTCGATGAAAACGAAGTGGGTACCTACTGGAGTTTCTAGTTCTCGCGCTGTCTTAACTCATCTGCTCACAGGACGTCCTTCGATGATGATACCTTCAGGAAGGGAGAGAAAAAATATATTTTAAATACACAGTGCCCAGTGCACGGAAAGGCTACACCCTTATATCTTTAGTAAAGGTCACAAGCAAAGGAACTCGATATTACTGGGGTTTAAATAGGTATAATATCAATTGTATTCTGGTCTTGTAGCTGCAGGAATTTTCCGAATGAACGTAGCTAATAGCACTTTTCTTGTCGCACACGGCAAATCAGTCAGTCCATCCTAAAATTAATTGTTATTGAATAGGTAGCCGGTAGCCAACCACAAACGAACAAACCGACGATGGCCCACCTAATGCTAAGTGGTAACCAACTCCTATAGACGTCTGCAATACCAGAGGCCTCATAGATGCGTTGCCATCTCAGAGACAAAGTAAAAAGTCTCACGAGTGTGTAACTACACCGGCACTCACACCTTTCAAATCTGAACACTGCAAAGCTGCTAATTCAATTTTATCTCGCCATTTTCAGTTCCGGTACTCAATCTGTAACGTTATATTGTAAGTAAAGCGAAGAAGTTACTCCCTAACTCGGTGTAGCTAAGTAGTTAATATTTGTTAGTCTCAAGTTGCTGTATACCAACTTGTGCAGATTGTCACTTGCCCCTGATGAATGTGGCAAGTCTTACTTATTGGTGTCTTATTTTATTGTTACTGCCTCGTTGGTCTAGTGTTCCTATGCGCGACTGCTACGCTAGAGGTCCCGGGTTCGATTCCCAGGTCGAGCAAAAAGTGTTATTGGGTTTTTCTATGAAATTCTCAGTAGCAGCTCGGAGTTTGGAATTGTGCCTGGTTAATGGCAATAGGCTTGCCCCCTATTACATGGGACCTAAATATACCGGCGAACTGTGGGTGTACATTGGTACACCTCTGCCTAACCCTTCGGGGAATACAGGCGTGATGGTATATTTTTTTTTTATTTTATTGTTATCTTATTTATTGGTAGCTTTCATAAAGGTCAATTTTTCAACCGTCAGAACTCGATGACCTTTTACGGTAGAATTGTTTTTACGATTTAAGAGAACTGAAATTCCTATTAAAAACATAATAAAATTTATTCTGTTCCGTGACATTTGTGAAGGTTTATTAGTGAAATATAATGGTAGCCGATTTTATTTTCGTCTTGTGCTGCCGCAACGTTTAGAAGAGCCAAAGAAGATCATAATTAAAATGTAGCTCAGCTGACAGTAAACTGCAATATGCTAATCTTTACCTGGATTGGTATTAATTTCCTTAAAAAAACTTTGAAACACATACACACATAATATATCAAGTATATGAATGGTAAATCTGTAAAAAAATATCATCGTAAAAGATTTGATAATCACTAAGATCCCTCCTTTCTTTTTTATACAATACAATATGTAAAATGTGCATTTTACAATCATATTATATTGTACATAATGTAATTAATTATAATTTTTAACAGAAAAATGAGTCATCATTATAAATGGTTTGACGAATCACACAGACACAACATCAAAAAAACAAACATGTATCTAATAAACATGCAAGCTCCAACCATTTCTAGACATAACGTATCATTATATTAGTTATCGATCCGTGTCCACGAGTAAGTGGAAGCTTTTCCTCGAAAACACCCACTCGCTGGTTTCTTGAAATCAGTCCTTCAGGGAAAGGGCAAGGTTGTGCCAATGATATGGAGTACCAGCAGATATTGAGGGTTACTTCACGTGGGTGAAGAGTAATGACTCTTCGACCTTCTGTGGGAGTGCTAAAACGTGGATAGTTGTTTAATTCTACGAGTGTATATTCGTTTCAGTTTATTGTGTTTTAAAATCCGAGGAGAGAAAAATATTTTAGAATTCAGTTCAGAAGTTCTGCTACGCTAGAGGTCTTGGTGTTGATTCCCAGGTCGAGTAGAGTGTTATTGGGTTTTCTATGAAATTCTCATTAGTAGGTCGGAGTTGGGATTTGTGCCTGTTAATGGCAATAGGCTCGCCCCTATTACATGGGACCTAAACATACCGGCGAACTGTGGGTGTACATTGGTACACTTCTGCCTTACTCTTCGGGAATCGGTCGTGATGGTATTCAGACTAGTCGCAATCTCATCTCAGCGATTATCAATGTCAAAAATGTACATAAATTAGAGATACGAGTATTTTTGACTGATTAAAGCTTAGGATTCGATGACATTGGAATGCGGATGTTCTTAAATAAAAGAGAATTACTCCTTAGTTTGTTTTTAACAATTTGAAGGACACTAAACGAGACACAATAGAAGTGTTCTTGTTATGACGCCTATGAGCGTTTAGTGTCCTTCATAATGTTAAGGAAATACTAATGTATTTATTTAGCAGAGCATGTAAAACTTATATTCGTTGTTAGTTAAAATATTAGGATGTAAATGATGATGATACCGCACGCCGCGCGCGCGCATCTTTCTTATCCGCTTCCAAATCATCTCCGCTATGAACCTTTCTAACGCGTGCCTGATATGTAGAGTGAATATTTTACAAATTTGAGCAGAATGCAAGGTTTTAGAGCACACATTCACTATAACACACACATCCGCCATACAATGTCACTCAAACACTTGCATTTCGAAAGGATCAAATTCTTTAACTTTACCTTTAACATTTGCGTCACCTAATATCGGCTCGCATACAATATTAGATCAAAATTACGTTTTGATTAGTATAGTTCGACCTCGGGTCTCAAGCAGGCGCATAGCCGTACCTACTCATATCGATCTTAGTATGAATATTTGAAGCGGACCCGTCCTTGCAAGCGGCGTAGACTTGGAGATATGAGCTACCATTGCAGTAAAGGAATTGTCTGACTTTTGGGTACCTAATACAAAAGTTGGGTAGCTTGGTGAATTTTTAATGTATAGCGATGAAATTTATGAACAAATTTTAGCAGCTGATTAAATAAAGAAGAAAGTAATTCATCATTTAAAATTATTTCTCGCGATCATCAATACAAACAAATTCAATTGAGGTGCAGAATTCAATAAATTATTAATGCAAACTCACCATTTAACGTTGAAATATTACCTTGATTTGTACAGTATACTTAATTAACACTAAAGCCAACGTACTTTGCAAATCGGCATTAATTTACTAAGATAAATATCACAGCGATTTAAATTTATAATCAGAATAAAGTCATTAATTTTATAGAGCATTTTAACAAATTAAATTTAATTCAATTCTATTCTACAAGTTTTAGTAGTGAATAGAGGAGAGTTAGTTGATGTGTTAGCAACAAAGCGAGTGGAGTTACTGGCTTAGCCAGTGGCATAGTAAGTGTATATCGAATGCCACTGCGCCGTGTCAAGGTTTTTTTTTGTTTACCGCCTCTTAGTGTAGATTGAAGGTTAGTTCAGTTAATTAAAGTTCAAAATGTAGAAGCCTGAATAATTAAGTTTAGTTTTGCCAAATCAATGATCTTGTGGTTTATTCGCTATTCGAGATAAGTCTTTACTGATATTCTTCCATTCCAATATATCCAGTGCCTATTTTTGGGAAATGACTAAAATTAAATGGCAAAATGCTCGCCCCCTATTACATGGGACCTAAATAAACCGGCGAACTGTGGGTGTACATTAGTACATCTCTGCCTAATCCTACGATGAAATCAGGCGTGATGATGGTATGGTAAAATTAATAATCAAACAGTTCCATATATTTCATTGACGTTTCCTTCAAACTGAATCAATAAATTGTCTAGGGCAGGTCATGTGCCGTAGCGTACAAGGGCATGAGTGACGTGACGACACCGAAGTTCAACAATATCCAATACTGTGAGTTTTCAGTGTGACGTAGCTACTGACGTTCGATCAATATGTTGTGGTATGTTTGTTGAATATGTTGCCTTATTATGTCACAAGTTAAGTTACATATTCTTCGATTCATTCATCCCAAGAAGTTGTGACGGACTGGAAAAGTTGTGATCCATACCATACACTACTTCTTCTCACCTGTTCGTCACTGAACTCAACTGAAACTGCCTCATAAGCCTAGTGGTCGGTGGTGAACGGCTGCGCTAGAGGTCATGGGTTTGATTTCCAGGACGAGCAAAGTGCTATTGGAGTTTTCTATGAAATTCTGAGTAGCAGCTTGGAGTTAAGATTTGTAATGGCAATAGACTCGCGCCTATTACATGGGACTTAAACATACTGGCGAACTGTAGGTGTATATTGGTCCACCTCTGCCTAACCTTTCGGGGAATACAGGCGTGATAGTATGTCTACTAGTATAAAACAAGATCACTTTCCACCGTCTGTCCCTCCGTACGCAGCGGTTTTAAACAATAGATAGCGATTCTGGAGTACGGTTTATAAGTATAGAACATCAGACTACAACCAACGGGAGTGGAGCAAGCGTAACCAAGAACGTACTGAACGCGGGTGACACTGCGGGCTATAAAGCTAGTAATATTAGAAATGCGAAAGTTAATCTGTCTATCTGTCTGTCTGTTACGCTTTCACTTTTAACTAAATTTGGTACGGGGTAAGTTGAAACCTCAAGAAAGGACATAGGTTGCTTTTTATTCCGGGACTTCGTCTGCCTCCGCGATAACCGAAATTCACGCGGACGAAGTCGCGGGCATATGCTAGTTTGTCAATATTTAGGACAGTTAACTATGTATGGTTGAGAGCGGCTGAAGGTTAAGATTAGAGACATGCAATTGGGCTGGTACCTTTCAGTGTTTGACTGCCATAGGAGCACGAGAGCTTTTGCTTTCTCTTATTCTAGAAAGCGTTGTATTTTTGTTTATTCTGGTAGTCAGCCACAAATGGAATTGGACAGATTACGTTAGCTAATCGCTAGATAACTAACAACAATAACAACCACGCAATTGGTGCCCGAAGATGAACGGCGTCGCCGAGGTCGGCTCAGAATAAAGTGGCGAGATGACCTAAACGCTGATGACATGAACTGGTTCGAGGTGGCGCGGGAAAAGAGTGTCGCGAAGGACTTAAAGAGGTCTTTCTTTGCCCAGCAGTGGGATATTGTAGGCTTGAGAAACAAAAATATTCATATGTATTATTTTATTCATAACACCAAAATTTTCAAAGGTTATATCGGTCAGTACGTACAGTTTTATATTCAGGTATAAAAGTGAAGGTTACGCTTAGGTAAAATCTATTTTCGTAAGTGGATATAAATATAAAACATGTTATACATGGACATGTCTCATATATATTATTACGGGGCTAGGAATAACTACCATACACCTTTATGTAGGTCATATAACCCTTCGGTGTAATAGTTTTCATATATTGAATGTTACTCTACGTAAAAGTTTTTTTACTATTTTTTATTTAGTACACTTTTCTAATATGATGGAAAATTCTCTGGTAAGTTCTATATATGCCAAGCTTTTTAGACAGCCTACTTAATTCCAAGTTGTATTAGATAAACATAATTTATAAACTGTATCAGACTTCAAGGTAAGGGCGTGCAAGAGGTCCCGGGTTCGATTCCCAGGTCGAGCAAAAGTGTTATTGGGTTTTTCTATGAAATTCTCAGTAGCAGCTCGGAGTTTGGATTTGTGCCCGGTTAATGGCAATAGGCTCGCCCCCTATTACATGGGACCTAAATATACCGGCGAACTGTGGGTGTACATTGGTACACCTCTGCCTAACCCTTCGGGGAATACAGGCGTGATGGTATATTTTTTTATTATATCAGACTTCTAGGTAATGTAACATTTTAGTAGCTGCCTACCTATTAGTCCTGAATTAGGCGATTCGATTTCTCAGTTCTCAAGCTTAATACATACATATTTTATTAAACAAATACATTTATTCATCAAGTTTTGAATGGATTTAATCTATTTACTTGTTGGTTGCCAAATATCTGCAGTTTTAATAAGACGCAGACCGTACGATTTGCACTTTAAGTGACACAATCCATCAGTAATCTAGATTAGACTGTCGGAGCATGAAATTGAACCAAAATTATGATGTCAAACTAGTATTATGTTGTTGGACTAGTATTCTGAATTCGTACTTTAAAGAATGCTTAAGTATACACGATTGAAGAGCTATCTAACTTTGATTAAAAAAAAACATCATTATTATATACTCGTATTTACCTTAACATTAGATAAAAAAAAACCTTAATAATAAATAAAAAAACAAAAGTTATCAAAAATTTCCTCCGCTTCTCCGTCAACCGGAATAGTGCCCAAAAGACTGTCAGCTTTGCCACGTAGGATGGCAATGCTTAACCTCTGGCCAAGGTAAAAGGCAGCCGTCGGGTGTCTAGAAGTGTCAACCAACCGTTTAGATAAATTCTTTAAAAAAATACAATAACACAAACGGGCATTCTAGTCTAAAAATAAATCTGGCATTCAATTCGCCACCCTCACATGACTTTCAGCTCGAACCTACAGCTCACACTCTTTATTAGAATCTCATTCTTCGAATACATTAAAAAGAAAAATGGCGTCTTCGTTCTTTCTCAGCACGAAAGAAACCTATACCTACTTACCATAGAATAAAATGTACAGAAGCGAAACTCCCAATCTGGCTCCCGGTTTACCATACTTTTATAACAAGTCAAGACAGGCTGACTGTACTTTAGTAGTCATTTTTCAGGTGGTAAAAGTCTTCATAAATATTAACAAACTTGGAATAAAGGACTTATGTTCTTTTAGTGGTACTAATTTATGTTCCTTATTTAGTTTTTTGGAAAAGTTACGACTAAAATAACATATATACATACATATACCATCACGCCTGAAATTCTCAGTAGCAACTCAGAGTTAGGATTTGTACTAGGATAATGGTAATAGGCTCTGTCGCATGGGACTTAAAACATACCCGCGGATTGTGGGTGTACATTGGTACACCTCTCTCATCGGTGAATACAGGCGTGATGGTATGTTATTAAGCACACTCACAATATTATTTAAACGAGAGTAACATGGAGCTGCAAGTTGCTACCTATATACCAAGTACCTTGTTTGCCGGTACAAGAGTATCGCTTCTTTCTAGTTTTCGTACTCTATGTCTATATCTAAGTATATGCCACGTTCACATCGTAATAATTGGATTATAGTCGGAGTATTTAGGTCGTCGTATGTTGACCCCTGTGTATTTCACCTCCAGACTTGTTATTGAGGAGCTTGAGTACTGGGCCCTCCGTTTCCTAGTATCATTACACAGCCTACCTACCGTTTGAATTGATTTATGATATAATTGATTATGACGAAAATAGAGCAGTCATATATTATGTAAGTGGTTTTTGAGTCATCGTTTTTGTTGGTAGAATTATCGGCCTTAACTGAGTAGGTACCTACTTATTATTAGTCCGGTTTCAATGTCAATATTCATGACTATTCTTCGTACCTCAACATGGTAGATATTGAGTCGACCTTGTGGTTTAATATTTATTTTTATTTTTGTTTTAATAAAGCCTGAAGCAAACTTTCCAACGCGACCTAAGTCTGACTTTGGTCGCGTCTGATAGTTGTACGAGACCAAAAACGAACTTAAACGTCTTAATTAAATAAATACCTCAAGCTACATTAATTACAATTAAAACAGTAAATAAAAAACAAAAGAATCCCACTGTCATAATAAGGCATAATTATTATTCAATCATAATTGCAAGCCTTTTAACCGCAGCGATTCGACGAGTAATAAATCAATTTTGTAAAATACCTACTCATTATTGGTAAGCGATTTTTAAATTACTCGTAAATACTTACCTACATGACAGTGTCAACGTTCGGTTGCAATCGTTTAAAAACCTTTCATCTCTGATTAATTATTTTTCACGGCGATGTGAAAGCAATTTAAAGGTGTATCCGTATTATGTTGAAAGCGGATTGTGGTGCAAATATTATGTTCAGGGGATATAATAAAATGATGAGTTGATCAACAGGTTTTGTGGCTGAAATATAGGTGGTGTGTGTTTCGTTTTATGATTAAACAGTTTTGGTACTTTATTTAAATTAGCTTACCTAGGTTTAACTACTAAGAGGCTTAAATATTTATTGTATATATAGACCGAAATTGAGCCTTAGGACTAAGAAAACTAAGTCGTACTCACATTACTAGGTACTTCTTCCTACAATAAGGCTTAAGCAGTAGAACTCGCACGATAAATATATCTTCTAGATAAATCTAACTTTTTACAGAGAAGTAATCTCTTTTTCAGTTATTTCAGTTATGTCAAATGATGATTTTACCACCTACCACTTGCTACAGCTTTTGTGATGTCAAAATCGGTTCAGCCGTTTCTAGGGCTCTTCTATCAGCTGCGGTAGGGATCCTCTCGTTAGGGGTAACCTAATAATTTTTAATATTAATCTTTTATTGTAAAGTTAAGTAACATTAATGAATTAATTACTAGCTACTGGCAGCCAATTTTAAGAAAAATACTGTTACATGTAAATAAAATGCTTCAAACGACACAGCAACCCTCCAAGCCGCGCAGTATTGTGGCCGTACACTTACATGCATATAAACACGCACCTTTATACCATGTATGTTCGTAATTGGATTGAATTGAATTGGTACGACGATGTTCGCAGTTTATTCAGGTCATAGTGCCTTGTTCTGACGGCTGACCTTTACTATACGTTTATGGGTCCCGTGGCTCAATCATTAAAATGGCATTCTAATGGTGATAGCTTTGTGTAGGAATTGGTGGCGGTTTTCCATTTAATCTTTAATTATTGGTTGGTTTTAGATATTGCTGGGAGCAGGACTCGTTAATCAAGTCGGTAATTATAACTTCATAAAGGTTGATAGATACTTATTTTGATCAATAATAATTGTCCTACTGCAGGGCAAAACGCTCACATAAAGTCGTTGGTACTTGCTTGCACACAGTTGTAAGCAACCTGCATGAGAGGCGAGGCGCCTTAATCAATGGGCCATCATGACATTTTGATCAAAAGCAATATTATTACTTAATTAAAAATAGCTACACTTACCTATTTATTTTATATTTTATGGTCTCGTCTTCCTGGAGTTCTTTACAAACTGCAAATAAAATAAATCGTAGTTTTATTGGTGTGTACGTATTTACATGAAGAAAAAATGTATCAAATATATTGTTTTAATTGATTTCATTTTCCGAGTTCAAAATGTACCTAAAAGGCTTCGTGGAAGCTACTCTAATTCAATGAACTTGAACGATGAAGTGACTGAATATCTCGGTAGGTACTCAATTTGAAGTGGACTTAAAAGATAGTTTGACATAGTCATGAACTCCTCGAAACTATAACACTTCCCAACTACCCAGATTTCCCTAAAAACTGATCCCTTTATTCGCAACTCAACCCTTCACATCTCGCGAACTTATTTCAGTTGGTATTTGACTAGATTTATAAATAGATTTATAAATAGACAGCAGGCACAACAGTCTTTGTACGTCATCAACCCTAGGTTGTATTTCAGAGATGTTTATTACGTAATAAATAGAATAGATTATTCGCCATCATAATGGTAGTCAAGTTTACGTTACTTAGTTGTTATAAATGTGTGTTTTCTTTGTTTTCCTCTCCGTAGATAAGTTATATGATTGCAGATCACGTATTTGGGTCGGGATGCTGTTCCGACGTTATTGTGGGCCGTGCTGTACTTAGCTCTATTATCGACTGTAATTAGTTTCATTTTCCTGTTTCATGTCATTTGGTAATCGTGAATGTGTGGCGTTATACGGTTTATCATGTGTTTCAGGTTTTATTTGTTTAATAAAAATATTGCTGATGAATGTCAATGTCAAAGTTAAATAATTTAGTTCAATGAGACCGTTAAAATACACTTTTGAACGTCATTTACACGAAAGAAAAAAGAAACTGAATCTAGTTGCCCATTCCTTAAGATAAGTTGCACTGTACATTTATCTATTCTAGCCTATAACTTCTATACTAATATTGTAAACAGATTAAGTTTGTTTGTAAGAGGTAATCTCTGGAAGTAATGGTTCGATTATAAAAAATCTTTCACGGATCGAAAGTTACACTATTACAGAATATGTTTTATGGTATATTTGACTTCCACGCGAATGAAGTCACTGATAGACGCTAGTAGCTACTATTATAATGTTATCATGTTTTCTTTTTGATTAACTTGTAAAATACTGAAACAATACCATTTCTTTTTAAGTAACTTATTTTGCTTCCATTATTGTCCATTAGTTCAACCTATTGATTAATAAATTATACTCTACTATGAGGACCATCAGGCCTCATAAAGACGATTATTTTCCTAATCATCGCGATGTAACAACAATACCAATTTTTCATCAATAACTGCTTTTAATCAATTAAAAGCATGTCCACGAGTACGTAATAACTGGCGAACGTTATCGTGCCCGCTTATCATTCTGTTAACCAATAATAACGCTTTAACTGATTATTTTCCTTGCAACTGTAGACCTTGAAAGGCGTAGAAGCGGAAAAAATGTTTGCCAACACGATATTCAAATTATGTTTGTACATACGTCGTTTTGTTTTGACGTGCAGCGTTTGTTTGTGTGGTAGCACGTTTGAAAATCGAATGGTGGAAGAGTACAGGCTGGTTTGATTGACAGCATAGGGTTTGAAAAAAGAAATGTTACTGATTTAAAAAAGGAAGGTGCATAAACAAAGTTTACTTTTTAATGTTGAGAACAATACTAACGAGTTTATATATTCTCAGTAAAAGAGATCAGAGATGATAAGTAACCAACATTTTACCAGTATCGTTATTATAAGCCATGTAATAAGAAAAATATTAATAAAAGTTATAAAAAGAAAAGACAAAAGGATTTTGTAGAAAATTTAGGTACCACCTACGTAGTCGTTAGTACTCGGTTGAACTCAACCTTGTTATTAGAGAAGACCTTGCTCGACACTAACCCTGAAAGAGGTTCTTTTTCAGGGTTCAGTTGTGTCTGTAGTCCTAGAGAATTTAAAATTTCATATGATAAAGTTAGATTGATAAATGAATATACGTATGGGTACTTGAGAAGTAGGTACTTATTGTATAATCCATACAAATAAATAAAATTGAAGTGTATGTTTGTAATTTGAAATTGTTAACTACTTTTCACAGTACGTCGTATACTTACATCAAAAAATCAACTTGATAATATTTTTTTGTCTGTCGGTCTGTCTGCTTGTGTCAGCTAATTTCTGAAACGGCTGGACCAATTTTGA
This sequence comes from Caradrina clavipalpis, assembly GCA_932526535.1. NCBI lineage: Eukaryota > Metazoa > Arthropoda > Insecta > Lepidoptera > Noctuidae > Caradrina > Caradrina clavipalpis. Next base: position 5,608,731 of record OW052096.1, read on the forward strand.
CGGGACTTTTACTCGCAGATAGGTAGGTATATACTTTTATTTTAGTTTTTTATGTTTTATAACCACAACGCGAAAAAATTCGCGGGTAACACCTAGTTGTTTACTAAAATTAAAATAAAACTTTATTTTTAGTAGTCTGACGCCAAAAATATGTATTAGAAATCTATTAGGCACCGGTAAATCGAGTTTGTTGTTAAGTCTACATCAATATCCGAACACTTCAACGTCACAGGCACGCCTGAAATGTTATTTAATTTATTTGAAAGCTTTTAATACGACGACGGACAAAAAGTGGGCTAATCTGCGTATGGGCCGAGCCCAGCAATATACGCACATATATTAACTGAATACAGAACATGTTACTGATTTTTTGTATGAGAAATTTGGACTGGTTACTCAAAGTCAAAGCATTTAATTCAATTAGACCATTTACAGATGCTTTTGAATTATCAAGAATCGATCAGTTCGTTCCAAAAACTTTGGTATTTTATAATAAATCATTGAATGAGATGTACGCATGTACTCGTAGCATAATATAATGTTTACGAATTGTAAGAAAATGTAAAAAAAAAATAAACAATAATATGTCACCTCTGACCAAGGCAAGAGGAAAGAGCTTACCCACCTAGAATAAAAAAAATGTGCATTTTTTTTTTTAATTCACAAAATCTTTAACATTTTTGTAACAGTAGTAAAAGCGCAGCTCCAATTCTGCCCACTTCTACGCTATGAATGCATTTGCTTTGTATTAAAAGTAGATCTTTTCTATTTTACAGGTTCGCCCACCAATTCCTGAGTGAGTGTCAATCAATGGATCCTAGGAGACGTTGCGGTTTAAAGTTCAAGCGAAAATGTCATCAACGCCTACTTATTTGTATGTGTTGGTATTTACATAAATATGTAAAAAAAAAATGAAAGAAACCTATGTTTTCGTGCGTGAAAATCTCGGTAAATTTCAGATATAAAATAGGCAATAAAAGTGTTTTTATATTGCCCAAAACATAAATATATACTTACTTTAAAACGAAAGCATTGCAATCTAATTATTAAACATTCCCCACACAGTTAGGGTCGTCGTCAGTCGATAATCTGTATGACATTTCGTACTAAGAACGTCTGCAGGTCAAAAAAAGGGCACCTAGCTTATTGGCTGCAACAAAAAATCTGTTAGTTTCAATTGAAAATAAGACATGAGCTATTAAGTTTTGAAAGCTTTTTTTACTATCGTAAATTATACCGATAAATGTGTTTTGTTTTTTTAGTTTATTAGATTATTGTACGTGTGAGTAATATGAGTTTTCTTTACAGACGTGTTTAGTACATGTAAAAAAAAATGTAGAGCTTCGAAAGGAGTAATACTAACGCTTTTTCTATAGCATTTTAGCCTCATCATAATATAAGCCGTAGGATGTCCACTGCTAAACATAGGCCTGGCCATAGTATTTGGTGTCTAGTCAATCATATTACTAAATTAATACCTATAACATATTAAAAAGAACAGGTATTTCGATACCTATTAAATATCATAAAAATTGAAAGATTTTTACAGCTTTGAATTAGTTTTCCGCGCTTATGTTAAAGTTTAACATTCCAAGGCGACACGACCAACGTATTCAGATTTCAGCATCAACTTTATCATTAGCAACCGAGCGTTGAAAATCGAACAGTATCTTTTTTAGGTATTACATTAAGGTGTCGCTTAGTGTTGGTTAAAACGAGAAATAAACTCATTACTGTTTCCTTCGATACTGTTAAAGTATTCATAAGGCGTGGGCTCTGTAGTCAGACAATGAGTAGGCGTTTTGATTCCTCCACACCCCGGCGGAAAGGGTGTGCTGGACTAATTTCATAATTAGCATAATAATAATAAATCCGTACTAATATTATATTATACTAATATTATAAATGCGAAATTAAATCTGTCTGTCTGTCTGTCTCTTCTTCACGCCTAAACCACTGAACCGATTTCAATTAAATTTGGTACAGATATAGTCTGGGACCCGAGAAAGGACATAGCATAGTTTTCATCCCGGAAATCCCCCGGGAACGGGAACTATTAATCCTCGCGGACGAAGTCGCGGGCAAAAGCTAGGTAAAATATAAAATACTAGCTGGCTTATTTCACCGCGTTAAGCGTATCTGGTTACTGCTCTGCTTCCGCAGGTCGTAGCGTGATGTTATATAGCCTATGTTACTCAAGAGTACTGTAGCTAACAATTGGCGTAAAAATGGTTATAATCGGCCCAGTAGTTCCGGCCTCTATTCGTTACAAACCAACAAACAAGCAAAAAAATATTACCTCTTTATAAAATTTGTATAGGCTACTTGTACGAGTACATATAATTATTTTTGTTCTCTTAGTTAGAAATCCCTAAGATTGAATTGTTTTAGAAAAAACGTTGAAGAAAACTTGGAATATTGACATTGATTGTCTCCGTAATGCAAACTCACGGTCCAGCAGTGTGATTCTCTAAGCCTCACTTCGTAATTCGAAAGCTGAATCCGCAGTGAGATTACATAATGGTATTCTGTTAAACACGATCACGCTGGTGACGTCACCACGGCGAACGAATACTAAACCAATGACAAGTTGGTTCGTTATTGAAGTGAGCGCGATCACTTTAGTGAGACTCGTTTTCGAGTTTGCATTTTAGAGAATCACACTACAGATCATAATGATCGCAATGATGGAACGAACATAGAACTAACTTTCGGTTTTTTTAAATGTCTTTCTACGCACCTTTACTTCAGTAGGCGTCCAAAGAAATTAATTTACAAATGTGTTTTATGACTGTTATTTGTCTCTGTTAAGTTGCTGCTCTGTTGCGCACACGCACTTACCGGTCAATATTTGGACCAAACATAGTCATAAAAACGGGTAGAACATCTTATTAATGGCAACCTGTAGTTAACTTTCAAATACACCGCAATGCCTTTCAATTATTATTTCCATTATTAATTTTAGCTAATTTTAGTTACAGATTTATATTGCAGATGTGAGTGGCAACGCCGGGAGGGGACGCCCTAGAAAGACCTACCCTAACCTTATTGGTGAGGTTCTTCAATAAAGGTCGGGTGCGCAATACTCGTAACCGGCGTGCTTGTTTGACCAGATGTATGAACGTGGACGAGGCGAAAGGAGTATGTAAGGATTGTAGCAGGTGGCGTTGCGTGGTTCCTGCCTACCCCCATGGGAAAAAGGCGTGAGTTTGTGCATATGTATGTAATTTAGCTACTTAGTATAAACCCTTCAAGAATTCAGCCTTTGCCTTATTAATAGTATATAGGCGCCAGTTTTTTTGTATTATAATTATATTTACCTCAATAGCCGTCCTTGGTTTACGAATGCCGTCTCAATGACATACAATTATTTTAAACTATTTATTGCGCTATAAAAGTGCGTGTAATGCGAAAATATAATATTGGAGCCATATTTTATGGCTAAGTGTTTTATCGAGCCAATAGTTCTTCACAATCTTAGAGGACAATATATTTATTCAAATGTCTAAGAGCTTGAGATTTCAAAGCAATACTTAACTCTTACAGTGATTGGTCTTTATACAGGGTGGAAATTTATTATGCTACCTGGAGGGAAAGTACTCTAAATACTTAAGTTAGCAAAATTTACTCAAAGGAAACATTCCTTTATTTTAAAAAAGAAACGTAGCTGCATTTAAATAATTTTGAAAATACGCTTGCCACACCCAGGAATAGAATCGACTAAAATTCGAAAAAATGGCATCCTGTACTTTTATGGCATCAATCGATAGGGTCAATTATAAGGATCAAATCTCCGCAAACATGGTAAATTAAAATAAAAAAAACATGAAATTTTAATGTAAACTTATTTTATTCGGACGAAAAAAACGAGTAAACTAACGAAGTCCTTGCTGGAAATGAGCTTCATTTTCTTGGATGCACCAATTTATTCCTTAAAAAAAAACAATTTGAGTAACTTTTGGTAGCGTAATGCAATTTTCAATATTCACCAAAACACCCTACTTAAAGTTATTCAAAATGAATTCCTTAAAATAATGAATTTGTGCATCGAAGAAAATGAACGTCATTTCGAGCATGCACTTAGATAATGTACTCATTTTTTTCATCCGTATAAAATAAGTTTTGATTGAAATATCATGGTTTTTGTTTAATTTAGGTTACCATGTTTGCAGAGATTTGATCCTTATGATTGACCCTATCGATTAGTGCCATAAAAATACAGGATGCTATTTTTTTCCGATTTTAGTTGGTTCGATTCCCGGGTGTGGCAAGCGTATTTTTAAAATTATTTAAATGCAGTTTTGTTTCTTTTTAAAAATAAAGGAATGTTTCCTTTGGGTAAAATGTGCTTACTTCAGTATTTAGAGTACTTTCCCTCCAGGTAGCATAATAAATTTCCACCCTGTTAATTTTTGGTACGTGCACAATTTAGGTGATTACCAACTGATTACTGTTACATGAGCCATTGTATAAAATACATGGATGCGTTAGATGATAAAGAATAATTAAGATTTTCCAGAAGAATAGGGAAAAATTGGACTTATATCTTAACAAAATGAAAGAATATATTTATATACTAGTATTTATGTACTAGTATTTCACCCGCGTTAAGTTACGACTTTGGTTACTGCTCTGCTGCCGTGGGTCGTAGCGTGATGTTATATACCCGATGTTACTCAGAAATATAGCTATTTACTAGTGAAAAAATGATTTAAATCGGACCAGTAGTTTTGGAGCCTATTCTGTACAAACAAACTAACCAACACTCACAACAACAGTGGCTTTATATGGGTAAAAGAATTTTCAAAATAGGTTTAGTAGATCCAGAGATTTACCTCCTACAAACTCACACATTTTATATCTTTATAATACAAAAACCACAGTAAATCGATAATTAATGAAACCTCTTTACAGTAGGTACCCATAGGTCACACCTTTGTATACATGGAGTGTCGTAATGTAAGCGAGTATACCGCAAATGTACCTACAGCTTAGAAATGACGTCAACATCTAGCCTTCTGTCAAATTATCCCCTACCAGTTAATGTACTGCTCTACAATAACTTAGCAACTATACAGCAATTAATCAGAAAATTATAAGTAGAAACGATCTCCGACCTATTGGTTGGAATGTCTGAAGAAAATATGAAGGGTAAAGCTCTGAAGGCAAAGGTCAGATTTGATGTATTAGAAATCCAAAATAGAGGTCGTGTAAACGAAAAAGACGGCTTAATAGTAGACAAGATAACTAGAAGTACTAAAGAGAAGAAAGCGAAGAAGATGTATACTTAGTTAGAAGAAAGTTGCTGTGAACACATTATGGAACCTTCTATCTGTAATCTCAGATTTCCCTCTTGGTCTCGTGGTCGCAAGCGCATCTACCGAGCGTTAGATCCTGGGTTCGATGCCTAGGTTGGGTAAAGTGATTTGATGGATGTCATTAAAGTTTTCTTTTAAACTTGATCCTGAATCCATGTAAGGGTTCATGTCGCTTAGATGAGCGTCTAATTTGTATCGTTTAGCAGCTCTTTATTAACATTCACTGCTGAATATAGATCTACCCCAATTATGATTATGATTGAGGTAGGTCTACTTATATTTTCAGAAGCAGTAAGTGCACACCAGCCTGCTTGGTTAAACTACCTTGGGTGGTGTTTTTGGTTTAAGATACTAGTTTTTAAAATTGCTTGAACCATTTCTTATTTAGCGTTTATGAAGTGCCTAAATACAAAGTTTCATCATTTTACCTTCAATAATGACGACCTCCCACAAAGTTTAATTCCCTATTTCTACCCCTTTAAGCCCTTCTTCGCAACAAAAGGACCCCATGTCCTTCTCCAAGGTCTCATCTATCTCTGTTCCAAATTTCATCAAATTCGCTTCAGCTGTTTACGCGTAAAAGCCCCACAGACAGACAAATTTACCATCGCATATATAATATTAGTATGGATTATCCTGCTCACAGTCATTAGACTACCGACTTCAGTTTTTTTTTACTGCATAATCTCGAGCAAATAGACAGTTAACGGATCTATAAATTATAATGTCATGTACAAAAATTCCGAAACATAATCAATATTAATTTTGCTACCAAATTAACACAATGTCTATCTATACACGTCAATGTTTTTTTGACAATACGGATATTGACCAGTCAATCTTGTGATACAAAAAATTGCATTTTACGTATGATTAATAGAGTTGTTAGACATTTTCATAAGTATGCCATTCCTTCCTGTCTCGTGGATAGTTTATTTCCGGCAATTTTGCTTTAAGTTAATTTATATGCTGTCAGCTTTCGTTTTCATTTGTTCCTATTTGGAGGTTCAACAATATTGTTGCAAAGATTATTTACTAGTTTAGTGTTTAGTAGAAAAGTCTTTGTTTAGTCACTTTCATGTGAGTTTAACGTGGTAGTTTAGCCATCTATTGTTTAGATGACGTTAACATTGTATGAGTCTTAAAGATGTTGTAACTGCCCAAATACATGCACTCTACTTATAACTGGAGACGTGTAACCAATAAGTGAGCAACAGTTTAGTTGAGTCGATGAGGTGTTTAGCTATTTTTAGTTTTGACACTACAGGTTTAAAGCGTGTAAATGGAGCTAAAGATTTTTATAACGCGATAGAACTAACAATAGAAAACAGCTTGGGTGTATTTTTAAATGAACATAGAACTCGTAGTAGGGGTAGGTTACGTCGGCCCCGACACGAATATCGGGCGGTGGGAGGGGTGACCACCCCCCCACCCCCCACTCGTTTTACGTGATTGAATGAGGAATTGTTAAAAGATCACAATTTTTTAAGGGTTATTTTTTTAGACCGCTGTATGGACTCTCGGCTTTTGAGCTATTGTTTTCGACTTTGGTTTTAAAGTCTTGTAGTTTTTTTAAGGCTTCAGTTTTTTTCTGTTATTTGAAAATTGCGTTGTTGTCATCAAAAATACATTCAGCAGCATTTTAAGGGCCATTTAAAATAAGCGGCCCCGATTATTCCACTCTTTACTACCAGACAATACGGCAATTAAGCAACATTTCTCAAGTTGACAGTCTCCGCGAAAATGAAAAAAAGATACAATTGACGGGGAGGGAAATCGCGGTTCGGATCGAGGGCGTTAGCGGGCAGTACTTGTGTTTAATTAAAAATAATGTCTGAGGCAGTGTTTCCTCGACAATAACCGAGCCCGGACGAGATAGCTTGTTATATAAATTTCTGCAGACTCCTGGGGGACGTGCCGGGAGAATAAGGCGAGGAAGCGGCGGTAGTGTGAGTATATTATACCCATTTTCTGGGTCGTCCTTCCTACAAATACGTTTTATGCGGAAGCCAGTCAGACTCCGCCGCTTCACCGTAATACAATCTGTAAAACAATAGCCTAAGATTCAGTTTACAATGTCGCAGGCACAGTCCCGGTAAAAGGTACTTATTTGATTAGGGTGTCAGGCGTATCACCGCGAGAGTGTGAGCGCGGATCCCGAGGTTTTGGATAAAATTTGCGTGTTTCGATTTTTTGCTTATACCGCCGCCCCCGTTCATGAAATTGACGCGAAATTGTTTTTATTTTATAATACAAATACATTTTTATGTTACGTAACTATTTATCTAGAGTAAGTACAGAAGAAAGAACACAAAACCTAGTTGTTATCGCAAAGCCGTATTAGAATTCATATCGAGTCCCCTGAAAGCCCCTTCATCTCTTTCATGGGAGAGGACCTCTATAAATCATCGAAAAAGACGTTAATATCTGAACTCTGTACAAAAAGCGCGACCTTGTCGTTTGAGTCGAGAATGGCCGGCCGGGATCGTGCGGATTCGCGCTGACGGTAGCGTTTACGTACATTGTCAAAGTCGAACGTTGTATGCAAACTAACTGGTCGTCTCGTCAATATGAAATGTGAAAAAGCAAAAAATATCGTCGAAATGAACGGTCCATCGATCTCCGGTGACTCGCTCCCGGATTTTCCATTGGGAAATGAATTAGCCGAGAGCTGAAGCGGCGAATTTACATTTTTATTGACAAGCAATCTATTTTCAAAGCAGATGGCAATGGAAGTAAGGAATCTTTTATGTAGCGGAAAACACGAAAGCATATTAAAGTAAAAATGCTTTGTCATCACACTTACTTCGGGTCGGAGGGTATGATTTTATCAAGTGCTAACTGTATTAAGTCTCATTAATAATTCTCTCAAAAGCTAGACATTTTCATTAATATTGTTGTTAGATAAATAACAATTTTATATTAGATTAAGATGAGTTTACTAGACTGTAATTTATTAATGACTATGAGATTCCATTAGTTTATCTAAACAAAACGTTTGAAAAATATTTTCATAAACTTGGGTACTTATATTACAATCTTTTAACTAAAAGTCAAAATATCTCTTAGATCCCAAACACAACACGAAACCCTTCACGATATTAATTAACACTACCTCCACACGCTATAAAGTTACCAATAAAATATGTGACGTCATCATATTTAAACCGCACTGCAAAAGTAATGCGAATAAATGTCAGCAACACAGATACGGCGCAAGCTCATCTACAAATTGAGGCGAAAACGCGAAGTAATTATTTAAACCGTCATATAAATTACTGCTCAACTTTTCACGCCAGTTTTGTATCAATGTGTGCGTGAAAGGCTGTGTAAATAAGGGTTGAGTGTGTGCGTATCTCACGGTGGACTGAAAATGGTTCCATCATTTCATTCCTCCATCCTTTTTCAGCATTGTGTTACTTTTATACGAGGTACCTACTAGAGTAAATAGAGAAATTCGCAGATTCGAGTGAGTAGGGTTTGCAATTTTTTTCTGTTTTTTTTTTATCAATGGAAATATGTTTCAATTTCAAAAGTTTCAAAATAATCAGTTAACATTTTTTTATATTTTCAATAATAATTAATGTTTTCAGATAAATGTGAATTATAACTACAGTTATTCGAATCAAATGATAAAACGGCCAAACCGTGATACAATTTTTCACCACACACTAAGAGCATCTTAAAACCTTGTTCTGTAAATCAAGTATATACTGTGCAAGGGTAAGTATCAGCTTGAAACATATTTAGCTTTGTTCCCTTCACTACGGTTAATCTGTCCCGTTTCCTCCCGTGTCAAGTGCAGATAGACTTTTTGGGTCGGGCGTAAGGGGTGGCGGGGGAAAGGGATAGCCGGCCCGGGGGGGGGGGGGGCGCCACCCATCCTGATGATGAAATATTGTACACGTGGTCTGATTTTGAATGACAACGTTTCCTCGGCCGCGCGGGAGCACCCACTCTCAGCGCGACGTTTTATAGCGAATTGAGGATTTGCTCTTTGTAACGATCATCTACTTTAATGTATCTTTTTTTACTAGCTTGCTTCCCCCCCCCCTTTCCAGGAAGACGGTGTCTTGTCTTTGTTGTATTTTTTTTTCGATATTATTTACAATCGGGCATGTAAAGTAAATAATCAGTACTTAGTAACAGGTAATGAGGACAAGGAGAGACCCAAAGGTCATGTGGCCCGTGCCCTTGGCCGGCTTGTTTATTAATTCGTGCCCGATGTCCACCCGCTCGGCGCCCGCCACCCTCCCTAACCCTAATGGGCGGGAAACAACACGGCTTTTAAATTTCGGGCTTTCCTAAAATTTAATCAAGTGATTTTTTTCATTTTATGGCGTGTAAAATTAGCTTTATTATTTATTAAATCGGGGCATTACAGAACCCGGTCGCGTACGGAGCTTGCACAGGTTGACCGTTACCTCCCAAACCAAACAAACATCAACATTTTCCTAATTTATATTACACCGTTGATCCCTAACCACCAGAACACTTTAATCTCCTCAGAGTGTATCGGCGGAGGCCCTACTATTTATTCCCACTTCTTATTTTCACCTTGCTTGCGGTAAATAAAAACGGCCCGTACAACGGAACATCAACCTATTCCGTGACACATTTCGGTTCACATTTGTGTGAAGGAAGAGATCCGTTGTTGGATCGGTCGTCGAACTAGTCAACTGATTAATTCGCCCCTTACCTCGAGAGGAGATTTATTGGTTCCGCCGTACGCAAAACTGCGGGTAGGTAAAAAATCTCTATCGAAAATTGAATAGAAAAGCCATTTCGGGGCCGCGAACGAATTCTGTTGATACGGCTCGCATTCGCTTTCACGGCTATCTTCATTTTATTTACCTGAGTGAAGTTAAAACACCAGCTTAATATAGGTACGTAAAGATGTTCATGTGGCTGCCGAGCTTCCATTTTATTAAGCTCCCGCTTTTAAGATCGGAAGTGAAACAAAGTTGAATTGGTACCTACTTATATTGCTTGTATAAAAAGAGGGGTTTAAAAGGTTAGTACCTATCAAAACATGCTGTTTATTTTTACCATACCTGTATTTGTTCGTTTTTTTTCACCTTAACTGTGAAAATAGACATTGTGGCTAATATTTGTTGACCCGCGTCTAGTGATGGACTTCCCTGTGTATTCATATCAAGCGGACAACCCTCGTAACGTTATGGGTCATCACCTAGTTCTATGAAACTTTCAATCCTGTACGCTGCATGCACAATTTATTAACTAGTAATGGAATCACTACTAAATGGACTTTGTTTTTGAGTCATTGGACAGAACTGCGAACATCACCAATGTACCAGAAACAAAAAGGCAATATTTTTAAAGTGGCTAAGATAATGGCCCCAAACGATATCAATAATGATATTCAAAGCTTCAAACGATTTCTTTCAAAATAACCATCATCAGAATAAGATTTTATAACACTATTCAAGTGCCCACATTTTGAGTTTTAGCCACAATTTGCAATAAACCGCGGCGGGAAACGGGCGGTTGATTATCGCAACAAAAAAATCGGGAATCTCCGGAACCTCGACCTACCAACATTCCCGTAATATGTTTGGGGATGAATCCCTCCTCGCGGGGGGAGTTTTTATTTTCGATCTCCTTCGTACCGCCCCGCGTGGACATACGTGCCTCAGCTTAGGTGCGTCAGGGGTTTGTCAAAGAATAATAAAATGTAAGTAGAGGAGTCCGTGATTTTCTTGTCATTGTGTTTTTTTTATTATCCTGTTCCATTCCAGGTCAAAGACCTCCTTCTACTCCTTTCATCTTTCACAATTCTGTGCTTCATCACTCCAGTTTTGGAGGAATCTATCCTGTTCTCCTGCCATCTCTTTCGTGGTTTGCTTCTTCGTTAACATAGGCTTCATAGGCATAGGTATATTTAATTGCTTCATTTCCAGAAGATCCAATAACACCCAGGAAAATAATAACAGATTGCAAAGAATCATCTCTTCAATGTAAGAGATCAACCGTTACATGATACCTCTAATTCTGCTAAATAACATTACCTACATACTACTGTTCAATGTTCAACAAAGCTTTGCAAGCCATGTATAATCTCTGCTGGATACCCGAACCAACCAATATTACTAAGCCGGGAGCCATAAAATTCGTAGTCTGCTGAGCAATTCTGGAAATTAAACTTGTAATTATATCATTAATCTAAACAAATAATACTTAAATTACAAAATAAAGGAATAAGGAGGACATTTCATAGGGCGTCAAAAATCTCGTCCGCATCGCTGTCAATGGGGCAATTGCCCAAAAGACTGGCAGCATTGCCTTTTTGTACGGCAATGCAGATTCTTTGGCCCAAGAAAAGGCCTGCCCTCTAGTCACGTGAAGAGGAAGAGTCGACCACTTGCTTGGCTATGTCCCGAAAACTAGATGAGCGCTCGACCCCATGACCCTAGTGTTATAACCATTGTGGTTATAACACTAGGGTCATGGGGTCGAGCGATGCGTCTCAAACATCAAGTTTTTTTTAAATTCTGGATGGGTAAGTTCTTGACTCTAGTCGTGGTCAGAGGTGACATAGACGTCTACGAAGGAGTGAGCTTACCCAAAAGAAGCCTGTTCAGTCTAACTTTGAAGAGATAACTAATTAAATTGAAATGTAACTATAATTTCTTTAATCTATGAAGTCGATGTAACCTAATAGGGTAGGTATTTACCATCATTTCACTGAAATAGAATTGAGCAATAAAATATTTTGCGTAATTCGTAGGTAAGGCCACGCGACCAAAGCCTGGGGCAAAAGCACGTAATTATGAGCATAACCAATACGAGATTAATAACTTCTTTGTTACTAATGAGTCTACTGACATGTGTATTTGGCAATCTATTATGTATTATTATGTTGTATATATTATAATATTTATATTATTATATGTATGCTTACGTCAGATTTTTTCTACGATTAATTTGTGTTTCTTGTCAACATTTCGCACCTGTGCGCCAAGGACCTCATAATTTCAAGCAACTGCCTCGGTAGCCTAGTGGTTCTAAGCGCGACTGCTACGCTAGAGGTCTTGGGTTCGATTACCAGGTCAAGCAAAAGTGTTATTGGGTTTTAATTCAAAATTCTCAGTAACAACTCGGAGTTAGGATTTGTGCCCGGTTAATGGCAATATGATCGCCTCCTATTGCATAGGACCTAAAACATACCGGCGAACTGTGGAGGTCCATTGGTGTATCTCTGAGTAACCCTTAGGGGAATACAGGCGTGATAGTATGTATGTTGTGTTCAAGCAAAGAAAATAAAAGTGTAAAACAGATGTGTAAAAAAATTATCACCATCACGCCTGTATTCCCCGAAGGGTTAGGCAGAGGTGTACCAATGTACACCAACACATAAAACACATGTGTAAAAAAAAAAATAAGTGGGAATTAGTTCCTTGTTTACAAGATTGTAATTACCATAAGACTAAAGTAAAAATAATATTGCACTCATCGTAAAATTACGATTGACATCGAGAATTTAATGAGCTTAAACGAACAGTAAGCAGAATCATAGAGATTATTTTTTATTATTATTTATTAATTCTCGAGTTACAATAGCCTCTTAATAATTATTAGGCACACATTTAATAAAAATACAAACAAACATTAAATCACTCACTATCAATTTTATATTAATAATACTTCCTACTTCATACTTTTTAAAAACAAAACAAAGTCTGTAAACAGAAATTACATACAATAATTTATCATTATTTACCTACTTAAAAATATACTTGATGTACCTGCAAAGCAGTACAATTTAAGCCTGCTATTTTATCGATAATATAAACACAGTGTTGTTTTAAAAAAAAACCTAAGTATATGAAAAAATAAAATAGGTACTTTAATATCTGATTTTAGACCCCTTTCTAGAATCCTTGATCAAGCCAACGTACTGCTGGAGGAACCCCCTCTAAAGTTGCATCACAAAAACCCAGTTTTTTACCTTTTCCGTCAAGTCTGCGGTCCCTACTCAAAGGCTTTTTGACTGGTCCAACAGCCATTGGACTTAACCTTATTTTGGGACCTTCAGTGTAAGAGAGCACGAGGGCTTTCTGTAGTTTTAAATATGTACAATAGGAAGCTTAAATCTATAATTGTTACAATATTGGATTTTCATGTAAATATAGATGCTTTTGCGTTATCAAAATGATGTATGTTTTGATTATCTAGTCCTAGGTTATTTTTAGCATTAATGTAACTTAGGATACATCTAGAATTAAGGTAAATATATGATTCTAGATTATAAGTAAATTTAATGACAAAAATGTGCATATTTGATTGGTGGAACATTTGTTGATGATGTCGCGCCCTACCCACTACTTCCACCACCGTAGAGACATATGGGAGAAATACTGTGACGTGATTGGTGCAAACACCTTTTGTTATTTTATTTGTCATGGCACTACTTGCACCCACGTAGGAAAGTCATAAATATAGCCGCCTCACGGCAAAATGTGTCAGTCGTAAGTCAGTCGTACTGTAGCAATCATCGGAAGCTTGTGAACAACAATATAAGTGGTTGAAGACTCTGCTCGTCTTTTATTTAATTCTTCGGAACCCTCGACCCGTGCGCCTGAATATTCTACAATTTTGGTCCTTCGAGCCGGATCCTGCGTCTGAAGAATTACATCTCAAGCCTGAAGAGTTTGAAGTTTCAAGCCTGAGAAGTCTGAAGCATTCAAGATGAGTGAACGAAGCTCAGTCGCCACGAGGAGCAAGCTGCGCAAATTGGAGGCAGCGTTGAACAAGCGACGAGAGATGGAAGCCGATTCAGGAGTGCCGTCTGAAATGGCACCGGGATCACCTTCGATAGCGCCTACAGTGTCGTCGGCATTACCCGCACCCGTGATTCCATTGGCGGGCCCCGGACGCGTGATTGACCATCGCGACGCGGCTGCAGTGCCTCGGGAATCGGAGATACTACGGGTGGTACGGACGCCGAGATCAAGAACCAGCCACGTCTCATCGAAGAGCGGCCAGAAGAGTGCCGATTACCTCCGCCGGAGGGCCGAGTACAAGGCTGAGAGGGAATTAGTGCGCCTGAGGGAAAATCTCGTCAAGAAGAAGTTGGAGGCGGAACTGGCCGAGATAGATGCCGTCGCCGAAGAAGACTCGTCCGATGAAGAAACTACAACACGCCGTGTGGAAGATTGGATCACACACTCAGTGCCGAGTGAAACACAAGTGATCGCAGAAGCTCACGACGCGCAAGAAACAGTGCCAGTGCCAGTGCCCGCAGTAGTAACGACTGCGTACGGAGTGCCTGCAACCGAGAGTGCCGCGACCTCCCGCGGAGTGACAGTGACCGCGCCGCAAACAGCGTACGAACCGCAAACAGTGACCGCGCCGCAAACAGTGACCGCGCAACCGCATACAGTATATACGACCTCGATATCTGCGCTCCCTCAGTGTGCGCCCGCGACCGTACAGTTCCGCGAATATACGCCGATAGTAACGGCTAGTGTTCCGCGAGTGCCACCACGTGAAGTGCCTGAATGGGATCAATCGTTCGCCGAAGAAACGGAGAGAAGCAAGCCGCGAGACAGGAAAATAGATCAGCTGGCAGAAGCTATTTCAAACCTAGCTCGTCCGCGGCCAGTACCCAGGCAAGCCTATGAGTTGCCATACTTCAACGGTGACCCGGCAGAGTGGCTATCGTACAAGAACATGTACTGGGACACAACAGCTATGTACAACTTTAAGCCGCACGAGAACTTAGCGCGCTTGAAAACGTCACTGCAGGGAGAGGCAAAAATAGCGGTAGAAGACTTATTGCGGACATCAACTAACCCATCGGAGATTATGAAGGCACTGGATGAAGAGTTCGGACATCCTAATTTAATATTGGAGTGTGCGTTGAAGAAAGTGCGTGCGTTACCGAAAGTAACAGAAAGTGGTCGTGAGTTGAGAAAGTTCTCATCTACAGTGAGGAATTGTGTGTCGCTGTTGAGGAATGTGCACGCGAATGGATACCTGAACAACCCACAACTGGTGAGTGAATTACTGAGTAAATTAACGCCTGTGCAGAGGGCTCAATATGGCGACTTCGCAATGGGTATGGCGGCGTCTCAGGGCATCGATGTGAGAGTGTCACCCAGCCTAGAGATATTATCTGAATTCCTGAGCCATTTAGCCCGAGCTACGTCATTTTATGTGCAGATGGACATGGGCGCTGCCGGTCAAACGGCTAATGTTAAAAGTTTGAGAAGCGCACATAGTAAGCCAGGCATTCACTTTAAAAATGTTCAGAGATTACATGTACAAAGCGACAGCGAACAAGATAATAAGAACAATGTGCAGTGTGCTATGTGCAAGGGAGATCATAAATTACCGAAGTGTGAAAAGTTTGCGAAACTAACTTCTGATGAGAGATGGCAATTTGTAAAAGATCAGAGGATGTGTTTTAATTGTATAATAAAACAACATGCGAAGAAGTTCTGCCGAGCAAGCAAATGCTCGAAATGCCACTATGCACATCACGACTTACTGCACGTAGATAGAGAGCATAAAACTGAAAGCGTCACTAATGTGAAAGAATATAACGGCAAAGCGTTGTTGAAGATAATTCCCGTCTCCGTGTCAGTGAACGGAAACGAACGAGATTGCTACGCTCTACTGGACGACGGAGCTACAGTATCGCTTATCGACGACTCGATAGCTGGAAAGGCAACGGGTGATAGAATACCTTTAGTGCTAAAAAGTGCGCGCGGTAATGAGGTGTCTGATAAATCCTCAAGGAAAATATATGTGACAGTGCGCGGGCCAAATAAAGTGAATCACAAAATAAGTGTGCGTACGTTCAAGAGGCTGGATTTGCCCGCCCAAACGGTGCCGGCTGCGTTGATAAAGGAGCTCGCCCACCTGCGTGACTTGGGCCTGGAGGAAATGTGCGGAGTCAAGCCGATGCTGTTGCTGGGACAGGACAACTGGGAGTTGCTGGTCGGCGAGGAGATTCGCCGAGGAAAGTCCGGTAAGCCAGTTGCATCTTTGACCAAGCTAGGCTGGGTTCTGCATGGGCCCATAGGTAAAGGGTTTAGGGTAGGCTACGAAGCCGTGAACTGTTTAGCGGAACCTCTGTCTGAACTGCATGATATGGTGAAAAACCAATTCGAATTAGAAGCAATAGGTATAACCGAAATCCCTAGGTCTCATAAAGACATCGACAGAGCTTTAAAAATATTAGATGAAACCAGTAGCTTCACTATTAACGGCGAATGGGAAGTAGGATTGTTGTGGAGGCGTGACGATCCACAGCTACCCGATAACTATGCTTATGCGCGACAGAGACTGTCGGGAATAGAACGTAGGTTGCATAAGAATCCTACGTACGCGGAAGCATATGAAAATCAAATTGAACGATTAATTAGCGAGGGTTATGCGAGTAAAGCGGACGGCCGCTTCGAAGATCCGGTGTGGTACCTACCTCACTTTGGGGTACAGAATCCTAATAAGCCGGGGAAATTGAGACTAGTCTTCGACGCCGCCGCCACTTTTCAAGGTACCGCTCTTAACGATTGCTTGCTCGCGGGGCCAGACCTATTAAATTCTCTTTTAGGAATTCTAATTAGATTCCGATTGGGACCGGTAGCATTCACCGGAGATATAGCGGACATGTTCCTACGTATAAAAATCAGAGAACGTGACCGAGGGGCACAGCTTTTCTTGTGGAATAAAAATAATAGTGGAGAACCTGACACGTTTGTCATGAATTCAATGATTTTCGGTGCTGTGTCTTCCCCTACATCCGCAATCTATATTTTGAATAAAAATGCGGCCAGATTTAATAGTCAGTATCCCGAAGCAGTGTCGGCTATACATAACAGTCATTACATGGACGACTATTTAGATAGTGCATGGTCCGTCGCGCAGGCTAGCAAACGCATAGAGGAGGTGGCTCACATCCACGCCGAAGGCGGGTTTAATATACGGGGGTGGGTCACCAATTCGCCACAACTCAGGGAGATTCTCGAAATAGAGATGCCCGACAGAGTCTCGTTAGAAAAAGACGAGGGCGCCACAGAGCGCACCTTAGGTATGATTTGGTCACCGGGGACCGATGAATTGGCTTTTGACCTATCATTTAAAAAGTTACCGAAGACAATTATAGAGGGTGACGTTGTTCCTACGAAGCGAGAGTTTCTTCGCTTCATAATGTCGGTGTTCGACCCGCTGGGTTTCCTGTATCCATGCGTCATTCAGTCGCGCATATTAATGCAGCAGATATGGCGTACAGGAATCCAGTGGGACGAGAGGCTGCATGAAGCGGAGGCAACTTTATGGTTCGCATGGTTACGGAACCTTATAATCTTAAACAATATAACCATCCCGCGATGGTACGGTATACAGTTATCAGAGGTAGAACTTCACGTCTTCGGGGACGCTAGTGAATCCGCCTACGCGGCAGTCGCCTACTTGGTGGGAAAAGATGCACTCGGCGTTAGGCGCGTTAGCTTCGTGATGGGGAAAGCTAGAGTGGCACCTAAAAAGGTGATTTCAATCCCACGCCTTGAGTTACAGGCGGCAGTGTTGGCCTGCAGGGTAGCCGACACCGTGGAGAAAGAGTTAGGAGTTGAAATCACCCGAAAGGTCTTATGGACAGATAGTAGGACAGTACTCAAATGGATCCACTCGGAAGCAACCGACTTCCAACTTTTTGTATCTCATAGGTTAGCAGAGATAGATAAAAGGTCAAAGATGAAAGACTGGCGCTGGGTTCCCTCGGCGATGAACCCAGCCGATAAAGGCACCCGGTTGGAGTGGCCCGTCAACAGTAATATGTGGCTTTCGGGTCCCTCATTTCTTTCCAGCCCACAGGAGCAATGGCCGGTGGACTCTGGAGTTGACGCAGTGTCAGAGGCAGACCTAGAGCGGGTACACAACGTGAACGTCACTACTAAGGCCGAACCCGCGCTGCCCTATGAAAGGTATAGTACGTGGACACGCATCCTATACGTAGTAGCACGCATAAAATACTCCGACCGCGGGACCAACTTCGTTGGAGCACACGCCGAGCTACGCCAGGCCCTGCGCGACCTAGACGTGGGTCGCATTAGAAGCGAGGCGACAGGTCGGGGAATCGCCTGGCACTTTAACTCGCCAGCCGCCCCGCACATGGGCGGGAGCTGGGAGCGACTGGTGCGCTCCGTGAAGAACGCGCTGCGCTCTACTTTAAAAGAGCGCGCGCCTCGGGAGGAGGTGCTACTCACTCTCCTCGCAGAAGCCGAGCTGGTAATTAACAGCCGGCCACTAGCCTACGTGAGCACCGATGCTGAGCAACCCGTCGTGTTGACACCGAACCATCTCCTGCTTGGCACTGCCGCGGGAGATGCTCCGTGTACGCGTCAGCATGCCGCCGACATCGACTCGCGGCGCATGTGGCGCCAAGTAAACGCGCTGGCCGACCTCTTTTGGAGGCGATGGCTGCGCGAGTACCTGCCTACGCTCCAGCAACGACAAAAGTGGAACAGTGTAGTGCCGAACGTAAAAGTGGGCGATGTAGTGATAGTGGTCGATGACAACAAATCACGTAGTGAATGGACCAAAGGCATTATAGCCAAAGTGCATCCAGGTGCGGATAGTATTGTTAGAATTGTAGATATCAAAACTACAAAGGGTACGCTGCGTCGGCCCGTAGTAAAAGTTGTCGTGCTCCCTACTGACGGAAGCGCAATCGGTTGAACCCTCTTGCGGGGGGTGGAATTGTAAGAGAGCACGAGGGCTTTCTGTAGTTTTAAATATGTACAATAGGAAGCTTAAATCTATAATTGTTACAATATTGGATTTTCATGTAAATATAGATGCTTTTGCGTTATCAAAATGATGTATGTTTTGATTATCTAGTCCTAGGTTATTTTTAGCATTAATGTAACTTAGGATACATCTAGAATTAAGGTAAATATATGATTCTAGATTATAAGTAAATTTAATGACAAAAATGTGCATATTTGATTGGTGGAACATTTGTTGATGATGTCGCGCCCTACCCACTACTTCCACCACCGTAGAGACATATGGGAGAAATACTGTGACGTGATTGGTGCAAACACCTTTTGTTATTTTATTTGTCATGGCACTACTTGCACCCACGTAGGAAAGTCATAAATATAGCCGCCTCACGGCAAAATGTGTCAGTCGTAAGTCAGTCGTACTGTAGCAATCATCGGAAGCTTGTGAACAACAATATAAGTGGTTGAAGACTCTGCTCGTCTTTTATTTAATTCTTCGGAACCCTCGACCCGTGCGCCTGAATATTCTACATTCAGCTTATTTTTCAAATTTCATCCTTCGGGTACAGTAAACTATTCCAGAGTCCAATGAGCGACGTCACGTAGAAACCATCAATTTAATACTTTATCGATAAAGATGTGTCCACGTGTAAATAATATACATATACCATAGTGTTACGAGAAGGCATTAATACTTCTTAACGTGACAGATTACGCAACAATAGAGTCGATTGGCAAACAACCTTCATGGTTAGCCCATGAACTATTACATAACAATGTAATTGTACGATTTGCCTTATCGTTTTCTAACGTTATTTTCTTCCGAACTACAATTTTTTTTACATTCAAATTGAATTATGTTTCAGATTATTCGTGTTTTTCTGTAATTAGTTTGCTGTTGGATTATTTACGAAAGTATTTGAACATTTCGACTTCAATGTACTACACATTGCGACTTACCATCACATAGATTTCTAGATAAACATACGCTTTTCACAAATCAATATTGGTCAGTGAACGTGTAGATAAAGGATTTGCATACTTTCGCTTATACTAAAGTAAATCTTTATTACTGGCCAGCTATAAAACCAAGCCAATGCACATAAAACCCTATAAAAATATCAAAAGGAAGATGTTCCAAGGAGTTTTCTACTTGCCTTATATTTTTATTTTTAGATAAGAGACAAACTATCCTGGTAAGTATATTGAAAACATGATTTTCAATCACTAGATGTTACTAGTTCTAGATGAGTTTCGGCAGACTAAAGATAGACATCTAGACTCATCTAGAACTAGCATTACAATAACTTTTAAATAATTTTGATTAAAGTACATTGACTCAAAGGTTGGCATATTATTATAAAGCTATGTCATTCTCTAAAAGGTTTGTCCTACGAATCGAATCCTCACCCACTGCTACAATACCAATGACTATTGAGACATCCAAAGTCACAGGACCAATAACACACAAAATGAATGCGAGAAAAGTTCTAAAAATCCTTCAAAGTGGACAATTCGGTCCTCGAACTATTTTTATGAAAGGTCAAGTTAGTTCAGGTCACAATGAAATGTTAAATATAGGATCGCATGACTACCAACAATGACGTAGAAATGCAAAGTTGGCTTCCGTTACCGAAAGCTTGCTTATTTGCGTTGACTAATGGCAATAAATTACTCTTTTCACAGCATGTATATTGTCATTTGATGTCCTAGATTCATATTTGGCTGGAAATATCATGACTCTTTTTCTCAAAAGGCTGGTTGGTTTATTTCTGTTAATTTCGCTGGATTCCGGGAATGGTCCTTCCGTCCGAATAATTTTAACATTTTGCGAATTAAATCAGTGTTGATTTTTACGTCAATTTGCCTCAATCATTTGTCGTATTGGGACTATTCTATATGGAATTCTCCTAACCGTGTGCAGAGTTCCTGGTATTACCTACTGTTAGTTCCAATTTACAATTCCTGATACATTTTCGCATGAACGCTTTAGCTTTAAGCCTTTCCTGGTATTAGTTACGTCAACGCTCGAGTTTATTATGGAGATTCATATCCTATAAATCATCCCTATAAAAACATTTCTCTTGAATCACGAAAGGTAACAGAACGACCATAATGTTTTCCATTACAAATTCCTTTCACCGTGTAATTAGTGGAAACTGTGAATTTCTATTGCATACGTAACGCTTATTAGTATAAAAGCTTAAAAAAAATGGTAACATAGTAATCTACAATCACTTTGCATGCAACAGTGGGAATAAAATATTTACTCAGATCGATCACTGGCCCAGATGACGGCAAAATATAGCATTGTTCGAATAGGCGTCGGTTTTCTCACGTATCCAGCCTTTCACTTAACTATTACCAAACGTCAAAAACGACATAGCTTCTATCAGTCGCGCATTAATTTGCATTACAATTTTAAACTTTAGGATCTTCATTATAAGAGCCGGTTCTCGACATTTCAACTGCAAACTTAACTTTGCAAAGCATTCGAATTATTGTTGTTGTCCATGCGTGGAAGTCATTTGTATGTATGTAGATTAGAGGTCATCATACCGTTCTATAGAGAGTTCTTACATTATTTTTGGTAGACGGTTGACACATGGACATAGTTGCACTACTTTTGAAAGTTAAAAGCTACTACTCAAAAGTCCGTTTTGTTGTAACGGTAAGTATCATTAATATGAAGTCCATTTTTTGTGTTAGACCATCCTAACACAAAAAATGGACTTTCTTTAATAAGAACCGCATATTTTTGACAATAATAAGAATTATAGAAAATTAAGGTTCGAAGAACACATATCAGCTGTTGACGGAGCAAAAGGCTTCTTAAGGATAGTTGGGTGTTATCCCTGTATCACTATTAACCCATTGCAAGGTTTAAAATAACAAGATGTTGATAGTGACTGTTGTCCTATGTTCCATTTGATTAATACCGTCAACCATCGTGAAGGAACAGACAACCCTATGAAGACCGTTCAGGTGTACGAAGTGCTGTGGAACAAATTGTAGTGCCGCTTTAGGTAAACAACACAATGGCTGTCGAGTGTTTCATTCACCACTTGGGGTTTCTATTTCAGAAGGAATAATATTTGAAAGCTTGAAATCCGCTTTTGGACCTTAAGGTAAACGTAACAACAATGATTTAGTGAATAAGCATGATAATCACAATAACTGCCTTGTTGGCCTAGTGGTCCTAAACGCAACTGCTACGCTAGAGGTCTTGGTTTCGATTCCCAGGTCAAGCAAAGCGTTATTGGATTTTTCTATGAAATTCTCAGCAGCAGCTCGGAGTTAGTATTTGTGCCCGGTTAATGGCAATAGGCCCGCCCCTATTACTTGGGACCTAAACATACCGGCGAACTGTGGGTGTAGTACAAATCTACACCTCTGCCTAACCCTTCGGGGAATAGAGGCGTGATGGTATGTAATGTAATTACAATCAGCCTTACTTATAAAAGTAACGCTAACTAATACTTAGCTACCTCTCAATTGACGAACTCTTGAGTAATGGTCAATAACTAACGTTTATAGCTGACATTTTTTCTGATCAGTTGAGTAATGTTTAGCTGTTTCTTAAATATGTGACACTGCTTTATGAGTAAGGCTAAATATGTTTAAGTCACAATATGCGTGTATCAGTTTTGTGCACGTATGACATTGACGGATTCAAACGTGCACAAGTCGTCGCTCGGGTACCTGGTGGAGTGGTGGCCCAATACTCCGACATTAACAAATGATCGTTTTTATTCGGCGCCCGCACACCGGATACGCAGCGGTTCCTGTGAGAATGTTGAACTCGATTTTTTTTTTACTACCAAAAAGCGGATGTCCTTCGTTCGACCGGTTTATGAAAGGTGTTGAACATATGTCTGCTATTTTCAAAGTGTAACCGATTTGAATTGTTTATTGATTGGTTTTAGTTATGATTGTGAGTTGATTGATGGGGGGCGCTGAGGTCGATAGACTCAATACCTACTTAAAGTATCATATCGGTTATGTCGTGTTATAAAAGATTTTTATTCAACTAGCTTTTGTCCGTGACTTCGTCCGTGTGTTCTATGACACTTGACGATGAAGTAGCTTTATATCAGTGGATCAGTACTTCTAGAATTTACTTCATACAAACAAAGTTTAGCTCTTGATAATATTAGTTTAGATGAGCTTTATTTTGTTTTTATTAAAGAATCTAGTTAAGTGTTCCTAAGGTCGGTGCAAAAATAGCACTTTGTCTTTCACTTTGGTTAAGAATTCTTCATATTTGAGTTTGTAAATTACATCCATAGAACATCTTTATCACCATTATTTCAGCCAAAAGACTTCCACTGCATCGTATAGGCTTCCAACAAGTGACACTATATTGACTGGTCCTACATCCCCACATTTATTTAAAAATTAATCTTTAATAGCATACGTATTAATAGTAAATAATTAATAGTAAATAATAACGACAGTATATCATTCTAAATTCATAAAACAATTTTCAAAATACATAAAATTTTATTTAAAATAGCTAACTTTATTATCAATTTGAAACAAATGATACAAGATAGGGTTTGCAAAAAAAGCATGATGATTGCGTTAAATATTACGATGCGTGTAGCTGCAAGTTATCATTTTGTTTAGAGCACCTGTCATTTAATCACCTGCCGATGAACCACTGAGAAAAGGATGCGTTCCCATTTGAAGACGGCTTTGGAAGCTTAGACAATCGAAGTCTTGTTGTTGGAACTACATAGCTTTAGACCGATTTTGGACATTCCCAGGTTAAGCAAAGTGTTATTGGATTTTTCTAAGAAATTTTTAGTAGGTAGCGGGTCGGAGTTAGAATTTGTGTCCGGTTAATGGCAATGGGCTCGGCCTCTATTACATGGGACCTAAATAAATCGGCGGACAGTAGGTGTTCATTGGTATACCTGTGACTAACCCTTCGGGGAATACAGGCGTGATGGTGATGGTTTGTTGTACATGAATAATATGCATAATGGTACCTATCGATCCATATCGATCGAACCCATATCGATGACATGATGATACATATTTAATCACACTATGTAGTAAAACAGAAAGCTAATCAGTACTTAAATAAAGACAAAGATATAAGAATGATAAACTATTTGTTATCTTAAACATTCGAAGTCAAGTGAATATATTTGGTCCTTATACTAATAAGTACAAAAGGACCAAAAGTAACCCACGTTACATATATTTTTCATCAATTTATTAAAGTTTGCCAATAGATTATGCGAGCATTAAATTACTCACAATCAGCCGCATAAACAATCACAAGATTTTATTTAAAATCTAAAGTAAGCTATCAATAGACACACTTTCGATGATTTTTTACGCCCGTGTGACACCTCAAATACCTACCTATGCATTTTTTAGAGTGAATTAAGGGAGAAAATATTGTCAAGCTCTACGATAGATGTAGGTACTTGCCTTTCGGCTTCTTTTAACCCTTGGGCTGCGCTAGGACCAAACAACCGCTAGCGATATTTTGACGGATGACGTATGTTCAATGGAGACAGACACTCGCAGGGATAAAATAAGCCAACAGTCAATATAATTTTATTATAAACAATTTGCAGTGTGCAGTTGTTTATAAATAGTCACATTAAATGTTGTAGGTCATCCAAAAGTAAATTATTAGTTCAAAAGATATGTGGGTACCTACAATGTCTTTGCGGAGTTTGTTTGAGTTACCGCGACACTGGAATGCAAAGGACATTAGAAGGAACACGGATAGGTTTTAGTCAGTAAGAGTCTGACACTCCTTTCCGCTTCGCCCAGAGCGGAAGAAGTCATTTGATGATTTCCTATCCATAAAAAAAGGTACTTACCTACAATGTTTTGAGAGTGAAATGTTTAGAATTTTTTTAGATTATATTGTGAAAGTTCAACTAAAACTTCTATTTCTACTATGGAAAAAAATAACACATTAATTGCCTTAAATATTTTGGAAATTCGAACTTTTATATTCACCACATAATTTATTGTTACTGTTGCCTACTCAGACGTGCAGTCTATGCATACATTGTGACTATTTGATATCCCGCTCACGCAATGTCCACTATGAAGTTTTAATTTTAGAACTGTGTCAGTTTAAAAATAGTTTTATTGGTAAAAAGGTAGGTGCATACGGTAGACAAAAGGTGTTCGGGCCACGTGCGCGACTTGCCGGCAGATGTCGCGGTCGTTGCATGTGTGCGTGCAAGCTCACACGCATGCAAATGCTTATGCTTAACACACGCTCAACTAATTTTATGGTAAAATACGATTTGTGGTTTCGCTTTTATTTTTTGTTTAATTCTTAGTGTGTACTAAGTTTTATTGCCAATAAAATCATAATACCGATGACAAAATGCAGGTTTACCATATTTTTTTCTAAATCCTTGGTAAATAAGTAACTATTCAAGAAACGTATTCAAATAGGTAATTTAAAAGCTTCTCAGATGAATTCTACAGAGATTTCTGAAACCACAAGTCCACTACCAAGTAGATCCACTTGATTAGCGAGAATAACGTTGTTACTTACAGTAACCGTCAAGTTATTAGTTTGAAGTAAGATGGTGTTGTCTACCCCTGCATAATCCCTTATTACTTCTACGACACCCCTGGGAAGCGATGGGGTGGCCGTATTCTTAAGGGGAACTGTAAGGCGCCTAGTGAACATTACTTAAACATAATTATTTGTACGTACAGTCGGTTGTCAGCATTATCTGACCCACCCTAAACACAATCGAAATTGGACCTTCTGCCTATGATAATAAGGTTTAATTTCAATTTATATGAGGTTATCAGTCAAGTGCTCGAGAACTGAGAAGGAATAAATACACACACGCAAATTTGATCTTTATCACGTTAGCATTGGGTTAAATCTTATAACAACTTGTTATAATATAATAAGTGTAATAGCTTATTTTAATGAGTTCGGTCAAGTAACTCTGGTCTCGTGGTCTGTGTGTAAGACTGAGAGTGACAAGTTGCGAGATCAAATCCCGCGACGAAGATATTGTTTTGCTTTCAATTTAGAATTTATTCTAAAAGTATTTCTTGTATTATTGTAAAGAACTATAGACGGATAATCTTCAAATATAAAGTTTCTAAAATGGTAATATTTTGGCATAACTTGTATTAAGTGGGTAGTTGAAAAATAAATATTTGTATTCATTGTAAAACTGGTATTCAAATGCTACTAACTAAGGGTATGCAGTGACAACGCGCAAACATATTTTTCCTTGCCTTACTAAATTGCAAAAACAACTTCTCTTTACAATTTATTTTTGTCTATTTTATAGGTAGTTTTTTTATTATCATGTCTTAATGGAGTGATTAAATAATAATGAAGGGATAAAATACAAAATAATCTATTTGCACTAGGATAAGGTTGGCTGCTTGTGCTGTGCAAGAATAAACTTTATTAAAGTATATATATGGTTTAAATTCTTTAGTCTTGTGGTCACTAATCGTTGTTTACGTTCGAAATCAAGTTTAACCTAAATATAGCTTCTGCTCAGGTGTTTCTTTTTTAATTATTTTATTATACTTTTTTTACAGTTCTTTAATGGACAACGCATAGAAATAAAACTAAACAATTGCAAATTTAAAATGTTTATTATTTCATTAAAACACTTAGGTAAATAAAGTAAGTAAATGCTCACATATTTCCAAATTAATATACAATATATTATGAGGATGCCATAATCAAATCTAACCATTTATAAACATTAAAAAAGGCATGTTTTCTTGAAAGTTTGTTATCGAGAAAATTTATTTTATCTGTGAAATGCTTTAAAGATTTATAGCTGCCTATTATACGTAGTGAATAAACATGTCATTTAAATAGAAAAAAAACTATTTATGACAATAACATCACCACGTAATTGGCAACATTTTAATGGTTTAACAATCTATCCATTGAGCATTTACTTACATGGTATGTTTAAAAATATCCTAGATTAATTAGTAGCGGAGTGATGGCGCACCGTTCCTTGTTACGTTCATCTTTGTTCGATTTAAATGTTTTTTTTTTCATCAGTGAAGATCACAACATTTTCTTCTCAATTAAAATTTAAATATTCCTGGGCAAAACGGACCCCTCTTCAGCAGGTGTCAATGCTATTTTCTGTGCCGGTTTATAATTCCTTATTCCAGCAGCGTGTAAATGCCTTCTCACTGTTTCCACTGAAATATGGTGTTTTATTGCGGTTACACTAATGGGCAATCGCATTCGGGACTATACTTGATGTTTTTTGCCCCTGGACGAATCCGCTGAATATTTACTTTGTCTCCATAACGTCTTAGCTACAGTCGTATTTCTCTAAAACAAAAAAAAAACATTTTTGGAACCGTTTATGTAACTTGTAAGGAGTGAATGTAATAGTAAAATAGCCAACTACGCGTTCATTAATCACAATCAATTAAATAAAATAGGTATAAAAAAAACACTTACTGCTATATTAAGACGACGACCAATCTCTCTAATTCCAACATTCTGCTCATGTAAAAATATGATTTTATGTTTGGTATAGTCATTAAGCTGCGACATGATGCTTTTTTACACCAAATTGCTTAAAAATACTTAACGAGTTATGCGAAACGATTTACAAATGTGTGTGCACAGTCAATGCTAATAGGCGTAGTGTAACTTTTGTCACTTAAGTAGACGAATTTATTATCTACCTCACGAAGCAAATATTATGTGAACTTAAACTTTTTTAATTTACCCACCTGTTTACAAGATAAGTTATTAGGCGTAAATCATATTGGCCGTTCTTTAATAATGCAAACAATTTTGTAGAAATGAAATCAAATTAAAAAAGAAACTGATAACAGGTGGACTGTGTTTTCGAACCCACATGTTGTTCCTCGCCAATCCAACATCAAACCGCCAAGCCACAAGAACTTGTTAAGACTCCACGAAATTCAAGATTGGGTTCTAATTATGTAAGGTGACTTAAAAGGTTTTTAACTTTAATGTCAACGAGATAATGATTAAAATAGCTTAACAAAATGATAATTATAATGCCGGTGGCTCCGACAACGTTGGGTGGGTTTATGCGTGTCTGTATTCATCGATAAATTGAAATTAAACCTTATTATCATAGGCAGAGGGTCCAATTTTGGTTGTGTTTAGGGTGGGTCAGATAATGTTGACAACAGACTGTACCTACCTTCTTAACCCTTCACCTGCAATTGCCCCTTGATCACATGAGATTGAGAGATTAATAAATGAATATGCGTTTTCGCAAATATTATGAATTAGTACCTAATGGGTAAGCAAAGCTTCATTTAGTGTCAAAGCACTACTTAAAGGTATTTAAAATCGCGTTCACCGTAAGTATGATGATAAAATCGCACAGTGTAATGACAGGCTTGTAGTCGATTCCCTAACTGCTAGAGCAAAAAAACTTTTCCCTCAGACGACTTTTACACTGCGCATAAGCAGCTGATACATTCCACGTTTTTCTTTTACACACAGCTGATCAACGAAGGAATATTAATAAAAATAAGAACAAACTAATAATGCCCTCAAAGAATATAATAAAATAAAAGTAAGTAGCTACCGAGTACCGACCTATACAAAAAGTAAGAACTAACTTTAATGTTAAAAAATCAGCAATAGATTAACACGAACAGAAAGCGTGACCAAGCAAGCTGACAATTAAAAAATCTAAATAATACAATATAATTTTTAGTGAGTAGGTAGGTAAGTAGTTGTTCGACACTAATCGTGATTATCCATGAATGTATAATTATCACTAAAAATACTCGTTGACAAGTGACTACGTCGGCAGCGATACGACGTGAGTCACGAAGAGTTTCGCGCCGAATGGGTACAAACTTTATCTTTAGAAAATCTACATTGTATTATGAATCTTATGTTTCACTAATTGAGTCTACTTTACATTGAGTATAAAAATGTGTGTGTTGAACAAATATCTGGCATGTAGTTGACGTTAGAGCGGCGTGGCAACATCGCGTCGCTGTGGCGTCGCACGACCGCGTCTCTCCGTCTCTGTCTGGCGTATGAATTAAAGTAAGATGGAGGGAGCGCAGCGTGGCCGTGTGGCGCGTTAGTATACTACGAGTTGAGAGGAAGGTCACAGTGTTTTATCGTGTTTTGTAAACAAATATTTTCTATAAGAACAACTTTAGAACTGCCAACGTAAGTTTTATATTATGTTATTACTTTTATGAATGTATTAAGCACGGTTTATCCACTTATTTAGCGAGTTAACCCAACTGTTGAACGAAAACAATTGTTTGATTTAGCCAACTGTCACTGTCAAGTTTCACGTTTGCTGTTGTGACGTGACTCACAACAGCCATTCGATTGGTTGACCAAAATAACAACAACCAATCATAATAATGGTTACAAGCGTGTTTGATTGATGCCTTTTATTGATTGCTTAACGAAATCGTACTTTAATTTAAATAATGTCTATTTCCCAAAATACCGGTCCTTTGCGTTTGCTCCGGTCAGACTGTAGGTAGGTACCTACCTGTTGAAGTGATCTGCTATCACGGATTGCCCGTTTGCGCTTGCTCATAAAATCTATGATACCTACCTACCTAGTTTTAAGTAAAGATAACCTGCAATGTGACCGCTGGTCGATTTGCTGCTACGTGTTGAGCATTCAAAACCCACCTGGTTAACAAATTGATATCCTTGTGGTTTACAAATGGTTCCGGATACACTAATATAAAATTATCTCCTTTGCCATAATAATTATGTGCGTTGAAGGCAAAATTCTAAAAATATAAAATAATCAAATAAGTACTTAATTAAAATGTTTCGTATCGTTTGAAAAAAAAATTCTTAGAAACGAGACGTGAGGATAGTTTTTTAAAAATAACGCACAAGTATTTCCTAAATTATTTAATTAACAATCAAAGTTTAATAACTAAATCACAATAATTGATAATTTAAATATATGAGCAAACTCTAATTACTGCAAATGATATAAATGAAATACAAAATAAGAATATAACGACCGAATATAAAAATACAACCGAGGGTAGAGATGTTCAACCGTTGCCGACCGATAATCGAGTGAACCCGATGTTAAGCGCGCGCCATCTTTTATAGCGCACCGCTGGTGCCAGGTTTTGGAGAAGGAGGTTTCGCTAAGACGGCCGTTCCTGACAGCGAGGCGTCCTCGACCGCATCTTGTCTTGTGTCATCACTTGTTCCACCATCACCAGACTGGCCGTCAGCCTCAGACTGGCCATAATCATCTGCAAAGTAACACATACTGTACATTTGTTTTCTTGCGTCACTTATGTGTCTGAAGCCAAATAATAATAAGCACTTGAACTAATGTTGTTAAGTACGCGATAGTGAGCGTGCACTCCCACTACCAGGTACCCAACTAAACAAGAAGGTTTCTTAGGTAATTTAAATGCTTCAGACTAAAAAAATTTTACAAAGCAAAGTTAGTGATTTTAAGCATTAAAACGTAAATGGAACTAAATAGCATTCCAAGCAATAAGATTCCGGACTCCCATTGGTTAGAACACTAGCCAAGATAAATAAATAGTAGTGAAGCTAAT
This sequence comes from Caradrina clavipalpis, assembly GCA_932526535.1. Lineage (NCBI taxonomy): Eukaryota > Metazoa > Arthropoda > Insecta > Lepidoptera > Noctuidae > Caradrina > Caradrina clavipalpis. The sequence continues at coordinate 5,639,362 of OW052096.1, forward strand.
ATACTTAACCAGAACAGAAGCCATGAACCATAGGTTCAGGCCAAACAGAAGTCATAAGCCAGAGGCTAAGACCGAACAGAAGCCATGAACCAGGGGTCCAGACCAAACAGAAGTCATAAGCCAGAGGCTAAGACCGAACAGAAGCCATGAACCAGGGGTTCAGGCCAAACAGAAGTCATAAGCCAGAGGCTCAGACCGAACAGAAGCCATGAACCAAGGGTTCAGGCCAAACAGAAGTCATAAGCCAGAGGCTCAGACCGAACAGAAGCCATGAACCAAGGGTTCAGGCCAAACAGACGTCTTCCGGTTGCTTACCCGCTTCAAAAAAAGCGGAGCATGCGTCAGGCGTCCACTCGCCGCGCCAGAGCACCATGTGCTCGGCAGCTGCCTGGGTTTTTTTGCCATACGAACCAGCCAGTAATTCCAGCTCGTAACGATGATGTGGCAGTACACGCAGGACCTTATAGGGCCCTCGCATGCCAGAGTCGAGCTTTCCTGTGCTCTGTGATGCCTTGTTGACAAAGACATAGTCCCCAACAGCATAGGCTCGTGGTTGTCGCCGGTTCTGGTTGGTGTAGTCGTCTTGACGCCGCTGATTGGCTGTAAGTAAGTGTGAGGCACGCTGTCTCCTGAGCGTCATAAGTGCTTCTCGATTAGGGTTACGGTTCTCAAGCGCGACGTCACGCACTAGAGATCTTATTACTGGGGTAGCTGCATCAATCCCAACGAGGAGTTGTAATGGCGAGGCTTGTGTAGTAGCCTGCCTGGTGACATTTAAATTGAGCTGCACCTTCCATAAAGCGTCAGCCCACTGAGAACCTTTATGTCCCACCTCTACTCGTAACATGTTCAAGACAGTTCTGCAGTACCTCTCTGCTTGTCCGTTTTCTCGATGCATTCCAGGTGTGATGAAATGAACGGAGCATCCCAAGCTACTAACCCAGTCTCGGAAGGCTACGCTTTCAAACATTCTCCCTCTGTCACATATTAAAGTACTTGGAGACCCGAACAAAGATATCACATTAGTGAACACCCGTTTTAATTCGCCCGAGTCTTGACGATACATGGAGAACAGCAGACAAAATTTTGAAAAGCTGTCAACCACTATCAAAACGTACTTAAACCCGTTAGATTCTGGAAGCGGGCCCAATATATCGGCATGAATAACACAAAATGGGTCATCAGGCTTCGACCACGACTGAATTGGTTGTGAGGGTGCTTTAGGTACTTTCTTATGAGCTAAACACACAAGACAATGGCTAACATATTTTCTAACGAATTGCCTAAGACTCGGAAACCAAAAGTGACGTAATATAAGATCCGTCGTTCGGTCAGCTCCAACATGATCATGCTCATCGTGGAAAGCTCTTAAAAGGCTAAGCCGGTAACCTTTAGGGATATAACATAAAAGACGTGGCTCTTCCCCGGTTGGTGTATATTTGTAATACAAAAGTTCATTTTTAATTAAATACCTTGAAGAATCTAATTGGCCCTCTCTTAACTTAACAATTAGATTTTGGGTTTCCTCATCCGCAGTCTGAGCGACCTTTGCCCAATTATTAGGATTGCGAATGTGTGATACGTTAACGGTTACAGGAGGATGCCGGCTTAGAAAATCAGCGTGCTGCATCATAGATCCTTTTCTATATTCCAAAGTAAAGGTAAAGTCCTGTAGGTAAACCCACCAACGCGCGACTCGAGGCAACAAATCTTTTTTTGTTTCCGTTAACTTCAACGAATTACAATCCGTCACTATTTTGAAATTGATGCCAATTAAATAATGACGGAAGTTCTGAAGTGCGCGTACAATGGCTAGGGTTTCCAGCTCGTAGCTGTGATAGCGACTCTCTGCGCCTTGTGTGGACCTACTATAGTAACTGACTACTCGCTTTCGTTTACCGGTATGCTCCTGCAACAACACCGCTCCGACACCGATAGAGCTGGCGTCGGTATGAAGCTCCGTAGGCAAACTTGGGTCAAAGATCGCTAAAACTGGTTCATGGGTCAAACAATGAATAATATAGTCGCGTGCCACATCTTGTTCTGAACCCCATTTGAAAGGTTCTCCCTTTCTTAACAATCTGGCAATACAGGCTGTTTTAGAGGCATAACCCGCGACATAACGCCTAAAATAACCGGCTAGACCCAAAAATTGGCGAACCCCCTTGACATTAGTAGGTTTTGGAGAATTAACCAGCGCCTCTATTTTTCTTGGGCTCGGCCGCACCTGACCATTACCGACTACCCGTCCTAAGTACTCTATTTCGGTATCTAAGAAGGTACATTTTTTTAAATTAACCGAAAAACCGGCATTCGTGAGAGTACTCAAAACTTGACGCAGCAAGTCGAGTCCTTCAGGAATTCCGTTTGACATGAGAAGCACATCGTCAATATATGTCAACACTCGCCCACTTTCAATGTAGGGTTTTAAGGTTCTTGAAATGATTCTTTGATACACTATGGGGGCGTTAGCTAACCCATAGGGCATTTTTAGGTATTCGAAATGCCCTTCGGGCGTTACGAATGCGGTTTTGGAAATCGAATCGTTATCCTTTAATGGCACCTGATGAAATCCAGTTGCCATGTCTAAACTGGTGAAAAGCTTGAAACAACCAAGCCTATCGATGTGGTCATCGATTAAGGGCAAAGGAAATCGTTCTTTGACCGTTACAGCATTAAGTGCCCGATAATCGACGCACATCCTATCACTCCCGTCCTTCTTCTTGACGAGGATGATAGGACTAGCGTAGTCAGACTGTGACTCACGAATAATTCCCTTTGAGAGTAGGTCAGTAATAATATCCCGAACTCTATTTTTTTCGTCACAAGAAAGCTTATAAGGCCTATGAACTACCGGGGCACTCGATGTTAATTTTATTTCCATACTACCCGTATTCACCGTTGATGTAGCAGTCCCCGTAATAAAAGAACTTGAAAACTCGCGGATGATTTCAAGCAAAAGATTCTTGTCATTGCCAACTAACGGCGTTTTGATGTTTTCATACTCAACGGTAGATACGTGAAGTACGGAGGGCACACTGTCTAATCTCATGAGCCTATGTAAGTTATTACTACGCGTGTAGGTAATTCCCTCTCTATCTAACACATCCGTGCCAATCAAAATAGGCGCCGTAATGCACCCAACTGGGACCACATACAAATCAACTTCCAGAGACACTTCAGGAAATTCAATCATCGTCACAATATATGACGTTGATTCAATCTCCTGGCTGCCTATACCTCTCAACAAACGATACGTTGGAATACGATTGAAATTAAAATATTTAAGGACCGACTCTAAAATCAACGAGATATCGGACCCACTATCAATCAAAGTATCTATAGGCATCTTTTGAATAACAGCTGACATTATGTTGTCTCGTTTCGATTGACACTTGAGCAAAAATTTATCTTAGCCGATTTCTTTTCATTACGTTCAGTTTCAGACTTTCGTTTCGAAAAGCATGTATCTATCACGTGACCGTTACGTTTACAATATGTGCAAAACTTGACTGATTTATCACCCGATGTTGAAGGCGTTGACGTCACGGTTTCGGCTGATGATGGCGCGTTAGTATCAACTTTAGGTCTTTTCCTGCAGTTATATTTCGTATGACCAACTTTACGACAATAGTGACACACGATTTTACTATCTCCCGATTTAGTTGCTTCACGTTTACGCGATGATGACGGTCCTACATTGTTTGAGTGAGAAGGATTGTTTAAAATGCGCGTCTCTGTTTTTGGTTTGATATATACCGACAGAAATTCGACTAAATCTTTTATTTTAAGTTTCGCATTCGTTGCCGCAGCCTTTATCTGAGCGTCAGTAATACCTCTGACAATTATTGCAACTTTCAGATCGTCAGACAAACCCTTTACAATATTAAGACGCAAAAGAGACTTGCGAGCATATTCAGCATATGTCGGGAATTTATTTGAATCGTTACACATAACCTCAAATAAAATTGTAGCAACATCTACATTACGTGGGCACAGTGAACGAAACTCTAACTTAAAATTGCTCCACGAACGATCATTTGTTATCCAATCGTTAAGCCATGACTTCGCGTCACCACGTAAACAACTTCCTATGCGCCCCAGACACTCGCGATCGTCCCATTTATTTAAATTACGAGCGCGGTCTACCTCTGAACACCAAACGTCAAAGTCGTGTAGGTTAGGATCGAAGGGAGAAATATAAAAATTATGCGATCTCTCTTGAACTAAACAAGACAATGCGCCGACGAGCTTATCTGTCACGTCATTATCCCGGTCGACCGTTCGCGGCTTCTGCCTAGTGTAAGTTTCCTGCCCCCGTGGGTTATGTTCCGCAACAGGAGTAGACACGCGACACGTTGTCGAAGTCGGCAAACGGCTTTCAATAGAATTCAAGCGAGCTAATATTTGACCTAAGGCCTGATCACGCGGAGAATCACGGCAGCTATATGAGGTATCGCGACGTCTATGACCATTACGTGGACTACGGGACACATTACGATGTCTCGAAAAGGTACGTTCGCGACCATGAGAACGCTCACGGTATATCTACGCGGTGAAGGAGTGTGATTGCTCCTTCCGGAACCATAGCTACGATTACGCGATCTACTTCTCAACGTTCGAGAACGAGTACGACGCGATCGACTCAAATCGTCTAGTTTTTCAACACTTGTCGAACGTCCCGGCATATCTCAGAAACTAAATGATCTAGAATAAGATTTAACACTCACGGACACACGCGAATCCACAAAATAAAAAACCTGCAGTAATTAGGTCAGATTCAAACACTAACGGACATTTAGTTTAACTTAAAACAGATGGCACAAACAACACTAAGCACGTGGCCTATCCCACTTCTGATCTTAGAAACGAGACGTGAGGATAGTTTTTTAAAAATAACGCACAAGTATTTCCTAAATTATTTAATTAACAATCAAAGTTTAATAACTAAATCACAATAATTGATAATTTAAATATATGAGCAAACTCTAATTACTGCAAATGATATAAATGAAATACAAAATAAGAATATAACGACCGAATATAAAAATACAACCGAGGGTAGAGATGTTCAACCGTTGCCGACCGATAATCGAGTGAACCCGATGTTAAGCGCGCGCCATCTTTTATAGCGCACCGCTGGTGCCAGGTTTTGGAGAAGGAGGTTTCGCTAAGAAAATAGTATTTTTTATAAATTATTGTTATTATATTTTTACATAGGTACCTACTAATTTTGTTTATGAGCAGTCCGATGTCGAAACTGTTGGTCTTTTGTTTTTTGTTTTACCCATAACCTAAAACTAATTTCGTTATTTGGTCATAGAAAAATGATGAAATTCTCGAATGTTATTTTTTTTAAGTTTATTATTTGTTGCTAAAATAATAAACATTGACCAATTTTCTAGTTTACTAGGTTCAATGGAAATTTAAAAAAATAATCTTTACAAATAAATAAAATGAAAGTGTCTGTTTGTAATTTCAAATAATCAGCTTTTCACTAAATGCACATAAAAGTATGTAATGTAAGGCAATCACATAAAAATATCATTTAATTTTTTATTTTTGTCTGTCTGTCTTTCTGTCTGATTGTTTGTTTCGGCTAATCTCTGAAACGGCTGGATCGATTTTGACAGGACATTCACTCTCAGATAGCTAATGTTATAAAGAGTAACTATTTAGGCGACATTTATTTTAGAAATTAAATTTAATAAAAAAAATTATTAAAAAAAAAAGCATAGTAAGAACATTGTGTAATGTTTTCTAACCACAACGCGAACAAAGTCACGGATAACGGCTAGTTGGCAATAAAATGGGTGATAATGAGAGCTGCTCATGCTTTCAGTGACCTTTGAGCACGTGGACCGGCGTAGGCGGGTCATGAGTAGATATTGGCATAAATGTATTACGATTGACTGTAGGGAACGTGCAGGGGTAGGTAGAGACCTACGCAGTTTGTTGCACTTCTAGACTATAAAGGTCAAGTGCAACATAATAATAGGCAGTAGGTATCTATATTGAATGGAAACATTATGTGCTATTTCTATGTAAATAAACAAAGTGTAATACAATTTAAAATTTGTAAACTTGTAAAGGGGTCATTAAACTCGTCGTTATAAATAACTTTACTATAGGAACAAACCTAAAATCGCCATAAAATAATCTACTGACCCATACACTTCGGTTTGAAGGGAATGGGTTTCGGTGTAATTACAGGCACATGAAACCTTTCAACTTTGTCTCTGGGATGGCAACGCATTTGCAAAGCCTTTGGTATTGCAGATGTCTATATAGGTAGTGGAACAACCGGTGGGCCGTCGACTTGCTTGCCATCCAATGACATAAAAAAATAGCTTTATCGAATTATATGACCATCGAATTGATGGCCCCTTATCGACCAATCCGGACCGTAGGTAACTGTTTAAGAGACTGTACTATTAATTAAAATAAACAATCTTTGTACAGGTAATCACCATGAAAGACAACCAGAACTTAATGATCGAGTTCGTGAAAATAATACAAAGATATCCAGAACTATATGATGCCAGTTTGGACACGTACAGGTCCAGGTTTTCGGAGATAGCCTGGGCCAAAGCCGCGAGTCAAGTGAGAAGCGAACTCAACGAAGAATGCACTGGTAGGTGACATTTGAAGGCTCGCCGTCCGAACAGAACCAGGCCCGGGTCGCCGCGCGCCTCAACAGTTCCTGCCAGGGTTGTGGATTAGCTCGAAAGAGTCACCGCGGCTTTGGAACGGAAAGGGCATTAGGAAGAACACGGATGGGTTTTAGTTAGTAAGGGTCTGCGACTCCCTTCCGCTCTCCAGGAAAAAGTAATTTGATGAAATCCCATCCTAAAAAAGGGGGCATTTAAACTGTTTACGAATTCAAAAGTAGTTTACGATGATTTTATCATGGGAACAAGTTAGAAGGCAAACCAACTGATCGAGCCGATATAAACGCTTTAGTTTGATCAACTCATTGTCATTGTAGTGACTGGTAGTATTCCTGTTATGTCTTCGAATCGAACTAAGCAAAATATTATTTTTTCCAATGAGTGGGATCATTATCAATACGGGTCAGGGTTTCAGATCATGAGAATGCGACATAAAGCTTATGATAAACTCTATTATAAATCTAGGGTCTTAGTTTCGCGAAAACGACTTCTGACGAAACATAGATAATTTGATAAGCTTTCTTATTATTTTGTTACAGTTGAAGAACTAAAGGTGAAGTGGAAGGGTATTAGATCCTCATTCAACAGATACAAAGCACGAATGAATCTGATTATTAATGATAGTACTTGCAAGAAATATTATCTGTATGACCACTTAAGATTTTTAGAGCCATTTTTAAAATCTAATAAAGGGTAAGTTTAACTGTGTTTACGTATACTATGTCTTCATAAAGTACCTACCTATGCTAAAATATACTTATGTTACTACCGGCGCGGGCGCAAGTGCTCCCAATTTCAAATAGTTTTTTGTCCCTTGGCATGAGCTCTTCTCATGTACATCGTGGCGACATGAGAGAAGAATGTTATAAATTAATTATCAAAAGAAAATTCAACTGATGTATTCTTTAAACAAAGGTGATAAATATTATACTACATACTTTTTTGGGCAGTTGCGTAATGAGCCAGCAACAGAAATAACACCATATTTCAGCTTTTAAAGTCGTTTGTAAGACGTTAACAAGATGACGCAGAAGAGATGACGTACTCTTATACGATGACGTCTGTAAAACGTTTACGTAAAGGTTTGTTTATAATTTGATAAGAAAAATAATGATTTCGTTCGCAGTTGTAAATCACCGGCACAAGAACGAGAGAAAGCTGAAACAACACTTAATGAGTCTTGTAACTACGTCAATGTATCTGGCATTGAAGAAGCAAACGAATATTCTGTAGAAGAATGGAACCACATTGAAATAAAGCCAGATGTTACTGTTAGACTAGACAAATCACATGATCCAGAGGGCTTGCAGTCCACAAGAGAAAGCAGCAGTAGTGAACCATATGGCGATAGAACAAAGAAAAGGAAATTCTCTTTCGAAGCACTTTCGAACTCGGAGGACGATAATGAAGACTTGATATTTTTCAAAAGTATCTTACCAGATATCAGAAATTTTACAATAAGAGAGAAGAGGAAACTCAAAATGGGGATCTTGCAATTGATTGATACAATTGAAAAAGAGAAGGACACGTGAGAGTGGATTTAGTTTTTCTTTTTATTAGATAGAAGTTTTTAAATTTGTAACTGCTTAGCAATAAGTATACCTACTTATTTAATATTTTTTTAATAAATGACTGAAGCTTACCCGATTACCTAATATCTCAGAGCGTTTGACTATATCAGATCCGAATTTGAAATCCGATTTGGACCTAAATTGGAAGTGTTCTAAATTCAAACGGATGAAATTCGCTTCTAATGCGCAACCTGTCATGCGAATAATACCTACTACGATTGTTTCCGACCGGCATTTCTCAGATATCGAAATGAATACAGTGTGAATGCTGTTATTTAAAAAAAAACATTAATGTTTACCCCTATTGTTCACACATTAATATCGATACCAAACTTTAAAGCTGCCAGGATGCTACGCTACATCAAAAACCCAATGACTGTTAAAGAAAAACTTAGTACCGACATTAGAGCTAGGAGTAACTTTAGCCCAAAGATTATATAGCCACCGGTTCGCTAATTAAGTTGATCAGAATTTTATGTTACTTTTTAATCGATTAACGAGAAAGAGTTAGCAGTTCGAAAAGACGTCGAAGATTCGATTCTCCAATTAGGTGTCGAGTTGTTTTTCATTAAGAGTCGTATCAAATCTAAATAGTGTGCGGCATGTCGAACTCATTATCATAACGTATTACTTATCGATCAAGTATAACCCGACCAAATTGTACGTCGCGTCGACGCCCGACACTGCTGTTATCGCGACTGCCTACCGTCATCTGATGTATAACAAGTGCTACCCTCATTTGCATGGAAATGAGATCCGAGAACATTCTCCTCGGCGCAACCCCCCGTCTTCTGACGCCTTCTTTGCTTAATTACAAAGACGACACACTGTGTGATTTTCCTCACACCATAACTCTTTAAAAATGTAAGTGTTTGTACGGTTCGGAACAGTCTGTTGTACAGAAAAGCCGTTATTACCGAATTTAAATTTTGTTTAGCGAATAAAGGTAATTGAACCACTTCGATGTATTTGTAGTTACAGGTGGGCCCGGTGCTAATTTAGTTATCTAAAAGGTCAGATCCGACACGTAATAATTAATTACTCCTGTTGGTACTTAAAAGTCCTTACACATACTTCTACATAGGCATTCTACGGAGGCATGTCCATAAAAAATCCATTTGGTTGATATAAGTCCATCAAAAAGTCGTTGGTACCGTCCTGTTTAATTAATTGCCATATAATTTCGCCTATTTTTTATTAGTTAGTTAATGTGTGTCATTTAGATGAATTTAAGATAAATAATAATAAAGTTTTTTGTTTGTATTTTAACTGAAACTCATATCTATGGGTAACAATTATGAAATAACAGAATGTCGTATATCGGTTAGGTTTAAATGGGTATACTTATCCATAAAGTAGGTAACGATAATTTAACATAATACACATTAACATGTTGACTCGTTTCAACATAATATATGTTCATAATTTTCTGAAACGAATTCGAGAAAGTAACTGCTATTGTCACACCGAATGCCATTTCCCCAAACCACAGAACACAAAGTGCGTCGCATGATTAGCTAACTTCCTCAATAACAGCTGACGATAACGTGATCTTAGCTAATTACCTCAACACTACTAAATCGCTTTGTTTCCGACAATACCAAGTACCTATTTATGTCCATACTATACACATTATACACAATTCACATCAGTGTTTCGAAGCACGTGAATGCCCCCTCCACTGACCACCTCCCTTCCAGGCTAATACCATTACAGTAATTAGGATATGCTTAAGCATAATTAATGTAGTCATAAACTACGCACCTAGTGTATTGTTGTATGATGAGGAAGCCCAATTGTGTTTGCTCTGGTATTTGGATCAGTTTAATGTTTAATCGATGGGAAGTGATTCTAAATTATCCTAATACAATTATTCTAAGTTAGCCTAGTGGTAAGAAGCGCCACTGCTACGCTAGAGGTCTTGGGTCCGATTCCCAGGTCGAACAAAGTGTTCTTGGGTTTTTGTATGAAATTTTCTGTAGCAGCTCGGAGTTAGGATTTGTGACTAGTTAGTGGCAATAGGCTTGCTCCATATTACTTGGGACCTAAACATACCGGCGAACTGTGGGTGTACATTGATATACCTCTAATTCTAATTAATTCTTCGAGGAATACAGGCGTGATGGTATGTGTGAAGAAAAGAAAAATCATAGGTAAAGGTAAAACATCGTGAGGAAATCTGGACTTATATAACCAGAATGTCTGAAATCGCCAATCCGCAAACGTGGTGATCAATGCTCGTGCCTTCTCTGCACGAGAAAAGGCTTTTGCCCTGTAGTGGGACAATAATAGACCAGTATTAGTATCAGGACATTTTACAGGGCTTTTAACTTAATCAATAAGAGATATTTATTATCGGGATATTTCTAGAAAATCTGGCAAATTATTGAATACATTTTGGCAAAGTTAGCTACTGGATATTAGTTCAAAGTTAAGAAGAATGAATCTCCCTACTTCGACTGTCATCATCACTTCTTGGAAGAATTCTTGCCGTAATACTTTGCTATTAAAATTTAATTATAGACAAAGTAAAGGCCTGAGAATTCAAACTTTGTGCTGCTTTTAAAATTCCATTTTCTATTTTTCACTCTTTTTGGAGTTTAATAATGGTCCTAGATTTTATTGATTTATTGGTCAAAAGAAGTCCAGAGTTCAATTCCCAGCTAGGGCAAATTGACTATTGGTATTCTCTGTTAGAGAATTTTAGAAGGCAGCAGGAACCAGGAATTTGGACATTGTTTCCAGTATATACATGCAGATATTGTATTGTTTCATGTACTAGCGAAAAGCCAGAATTGCATAAGAAAACTAGGTGCCAATATGAATCAAATTCCACAGTCGTACTCAGCCGTTAATTGTAAAGGCAGGTGGAATGGAATAATCCTAATTGTAAAGTTGTTAGTCTGAAATATATGACCTGAACAGTACACTAGTTTACACTTAGTTACCAGTCCTCGTTATCTCCATAAAGTGTAATTTACAAGACGCAAAATAATTTATTAAAACTAAACATAATAATATATAGGGAGGCGGCTAGCGTAACAGCGGGAGGCTAAAACGTAAATCTTGTCCGCGAGCTTACTTGTACCACTTAACGTGTTGTGCTCAAATATGTATGTACATACATGTGTCATGATTGACGATTATGCACTGGCTTTTTATAAGAGATAAGCTCTGTATCGAAGGACTCACGAATGTGGCTTTTGAGACGAAAAGACCAGCATACTAAACATTATGTAGACCTGTCCTAGATGTTCCTTGAACTAAATATAATGACTGTCTTCACCAGACAAACTAATTCGCTTGGATACCTTACAAAAATAAATACAACTGCTGTCTTAGATAACTCAATTTTTTATATAAATTTCGCCCAAAATTTTCCTCCACGTGCAAGTTAGAAGTGAAACATTTACACTAGAAAATCAACCAAGATTATCATGGGTTAAATACTAATTAACAATACGAGTTCCATCCGACTCGGAGCGTAATAGGCACTGCTAATTCGATTATAGGTATGCGAGTGTGCCACCCTGTATATAATCACGTACATGGCCTGCACAATGGCAACTGAAGATCAATACTAGTTCATTAGTGTGTTGAATGCATTACTTAGTACTCAAATGTCAACGGTTAAATTGGTATTTCTTGCAACTTATGCCTGCTAATGTTTACGTGGAAACCGTTGAAGGTTTCCTAATGCAATTGGTTGCTGAAAGTTTTGAAGGAAATTGGGTCGGTTTTAATGGGTATTAAAACTAATGAAGTCTACCTGCTGTTGATTATCTTACTACTATTGTACACGTGAGTGTTTGTGAGGATGAATATGGATGGATTTTTGTAACTCTTTCACTTGTAAACTACCAAACGGATTTTGATGAACCTTCGTAGCAATATTGTACAAGAAGGACGTACATCAGAGTAACAAATAGGCTTTAATTTAATAACGTATTGTGTAATTTGGCTAAAATATAACAATTAGTAAGTCGGCAAAAATTCCTCTCATCTGAGACCTTGGAAAATATTCGTACGAAAACCATGCTGTCGAAGCTAGTACCTAATAGTACCAGACACAACTCGTACGGTTTTTGTTGGGGAAGCTACCTGTCAATACGTGCAGGATTTAAAAATTGCAGAGTCTTAATCATTAGTGGCGCAGCTCATACTAATAACGCGACCCTTCTTTTAGCATGAACGTATTCATTGAAGGGCAAAGTTCTATGATGAAGGTGGCAACAGCAGATTCGTAAACTGGTGGTTTTGGATGCCTGAAAACATTCTGTTTTTTTGCAGACAAGTATGTTGCCATGTTGAATAATTTTTCCACTCTCTGAAGCAAAAACACACAGATATTTTATGGACCAATTTACCATCGATCTTTATGAGGTAAGAAAAATAATCTATGACAAATGAGTGCTTCTCTAATCATCAGCTCAAAGTCATAGATTAGAAAACATCACATCATTATGATATTCACCAGTTAGTTGAGTGTGCAATACGGTAAGTTGGAGCGGTGAAGTGTGAAACCGGTCCGGGACGATGTCCTGAGTCCCGACATTCCTGGATGCGCGCACGCACTCAATTGCACTATTTCGCTTTGGACTTTTCGACGCGCGGAAGATTTGAATTTTGCAAATTAAACGTTTCTTGTTTTTGCTTAGGAAATCGTTGACATTGCTTTTTTTAAGGCAATGGTTTATTGCCAGGAGTTATGCTGTTAGGCTGTAGGAGTCTGAATTTTAGACTCGCGGCCGATTCGAATTTGGCTAACTAAAAACTTTTGTTCTTGCTGTAACGGACCCATTAAAATTTATTTGGCTTTGGTCTTTTCTTTGCAATGTTTAGAAATGATTTAGAGTACAATACCTTTACTTCGCGAAAAGTAAAAGGTCCCTTGATTTCGGATTACAGATTTACGTAGTGACTACCTCTTAAGGCAATAGTTGACGATAAATGCTTTAAATAGTGACTACGATTTAAGTTACTTATATGTAGATGGGCACATAGGTAGCTCGTATACTTGCAAGGTACTTAGGTTATTACAAGGTAATGTTTATTATTGTTGTAACATTGGTCCATGGGTCAAATGATTTTTTTTAATATTTTTGTAATATTTATTTCTCAAACCATGATAAATGGCATAGCTGAGTTTTTGTTTTTCTGTATTTACATTTTCATTTGTAACTAGCTAACAAAGTCTTTTTGATACCTTTGGGGGCCATTTCTTAGTTGAGCAATGAACAAAGTTTCGTGAACTATAAAACCTCAAATGTATCCACTATCCACCTATAGTCAAGTTCAATACATTCAGAAACCACGTAGGTTGAGTTATAATCTTAGTTTTCCTCAGTAGGTTGTTACGACTTGCGTGGGTTGACGAATAACTGGTAGAGTGCGCACTACCTACACTTTTCATCTGCTTCATAAATACACAGCGTCGTAAACCAGAGGATCTTATTTTAAATTGTTTGATGTTATTTAATTCCAAAGTAATTTGTTGGGAACGCAATTTGCCGCCTAAATGCCAGAATTAATAAGTTTGCACATTTTCAAAAAGTCGCTGCTGAAGTAATCGCTTTACTTGGTCCAGATGATTTTAGATATGCCCGCCACAACGGGCAGGCAACAGGGACGGAGGATTTTAACTGCAACTGGTTCGAAAAAGACAACATTTTCCTTTCGCAAACGTAAAGTGCCTTAAAATGGTGCCCAAAGATACTTAAATAACAGCCTTAGCGTTACTACAAACAAGGTTCAACTTCAAACGCGTAGGGAAAATGGATATTGCAATTTCTATTTGAACATTGAGGTGGCTACACATTTTTATTTGTGGGAAGAATGAGACAGAGCGTGTCTGTATGTACTGGTGGAAAAGAGATGGTGCTTAGCATTTATATTCTGGGTACGTGTAAGTTTCAGGCAACGGTCGCCGTGAAACTCGTAAATGGGAAAAAAGCAACAACGGAGAACTCAACTGTCTATAGTGTGGGGATCGACTCTAAACGTTATCATCATTTTGGAAGAAAATGAATGTTCTTTTACACCCTTAATGCTCCATAATATAGTCCATTACTTAATAGATCGGCTTGTAATTGCAGCACTATGTATGCACAGTCTGGTTTAATTAAAGTGCAAAGTGGATACAATTAATTTACATAGAGTTAAATGAGCGCCTTAAAAATATGGCTTCATTAAATGAAGCTTGGGAGTCAATGGAGTCATCTACCTTAGGTTGAACATTGGACAGGCTATAATTAGCCTAATGAAGTGTTGGAGTGCCACCGAAGGTTGATCCGTGACGAAAATAATGATTAATAAATCGGATCACGTCTGCTCGGTCTCAAGAGTGAGGTAAGAATTATATCGGACACAATGACACGCTATTGTCAAGTGCGTCGGGTGTGAGAAATACAATAGCAATTATTTCGCTGTAGTCACCTTCATTGTCTTTAGCGCTCGCAAACAAGTAAACTATAAATTATTTAAATTGAATCATCGTTTTACACTTCAAAATGTTTGCTGCTGTCGCAAAATTGTATCTTCTTGTTTTAGTATTCATGGGAGGTTAATGATTATGGTTTTGGGTTTTTTGTAGACTTGTATTGTTATTGGCTTCTAGTAGTATCCTCAGTTCATGCTATGAGTTGTAAATTTGTGTCAATTTATACTCGAGTCGGTAAATGAATGCTGTATGTTTGCACTCGCGTTGATCAAAGACTATCTATGAAACGGTTTTAGAATTTTATGAGATGATTATGAAGATACCTTTTCAGGTTTTGCCCATGTCGATATAAGTACTGAGAGACTAAGACATTAGTCTTAGTTTCTCAATGTAATCTCTAGAATCTCTTAAGATTCTGGATGGTTTAGCCATATCCAACCTAAATTTATTCTGTTATAAACCTATGACGTAGGTAAACGCACACTTCTCTAAATTAGAAAAATAATTTGATGACAGTCTGCCATAAATTCTAAAAATACGGTTTATTTTAAACAGAAAAATTAGAACAATCTACGAAATAATTAGGAAATAGTATTTCCATCATGTAGATTGAACCCCCCGGTACCATAATCACATCACTGAACTGAACTCGTAGCAGAATGACACAAACTTAAATGACGTATAGAGAACACAGTGTTTCAGGTAGGTATATGTTAGCAGGCTACATACACGTGCCGCATCTATCTGAAGTATATAATAATACGTTAAACGCTGCACTTAACTTTATTGAAGGGCAACCACAATGACATAATCCATAGCATACATTGTTTGATGATCACATGACAGTCAAACATATAATAAAATTCACACATTAAATTTTCCATCAACTATCCTGCTGTTAAATATCGATATTTTAGAAAGCCTCATCCCATCACTAGCACTCGTCATCAGAGCAAGAGCCGCGTTGATATTTCCACGTAGATTTCGCTCCGTAAAACCTTTGCCGTTTATTTTTGTATACATTTTTGGCGCATCTCTTCATATTTACAACCACAACTGAGTTGTTTAGCATTTGCCAGTTGACCTTATGTGTTATTCAAGTGATACTTACGTATGAAGCAATAATGGGGTTTGCATGTTATGACAATAGGTAAGACTGTACCTATGAGTGCGGTTTAGAGAATATGATTATGAATAATAGAGTATTTATGTGTATTATTATTAGTTCATTCGAGATGTTGAGTTGTGGACTGATGATCTACCTTTAGTTAAGTAAGTTAGAATACTGCCCTATCCTTTTTTGTGTTACTTTATTGGATTTCATTACTCTTTCCCCTTTCTGCTTAGCTTTCAGTTTGAACCTTTTGTTTTATAGGTCTTTTCCTAGAATTTTAGTGCTGACTCACATATCACGGGAAAGGAGTTAAATTGATGAGCTGTCTATTTTTTATGTTCAGCTACAATTTTTTAGTTAGGTTTTGATTTTAACCAAATCAATAATTAAAATTATTACAGCCAATGGCTTAATTGCCAAGAGCCTCGACCAACATCTAAGGAGGCTCTCGTTGGGCGGCTGGATTCAGAAAGCGGTACTCCTGAGACACGGCGCATATTGTTAGGAAAATCTTTTTTCAGGAGCCCTGACCGCCGATGGCTTGGACCCTGGTCCTGACGCCAGTGGGCTACTATTTTTTTATATTCTTGTATGTTTTTCTTTTTATATTACCTATTCAAAAATGAAATTCTATGTAATTCAAATAAATGAATGAAAATGATAATATTAGACATGTGAGATGTGGACTCGATCATTGTGCCGATAGTCCTTGAAGCCAATGGCTTAATAGCCTGGATCCTCGAGCGACACCGAAGGAGGCTCTCGTTAGGTAGTTGGTTCAATTACTTGATTCAGAAGGCAGTACTCCTGGAGACGGCTTGCATTATCCAGAGGATTCTAATACCGGTTGGCTATTTATTATTACCAGCTTCTGCCCGTGACTTCATTCTTGTAATTTGAAATTAAATTTGATATTATAATGGGACCCGTACATTTTTCTGGGATAAAAAGTATCCTATGTGTTATTCCACACCACAATCTCAGTGCCAAATTTTATCCAGATCCGTACAGCCGTTCGCCGGTATATTTAGGTCCCATGTAATAGGGGGCGAGCCTATTGCCATTAACCGAGCACAAATCCAAACTCCGAGCTGCTACTGAGAATTTCATAAAAAAACCCAACAACACTTTTTCTCGACCCGGGAATCGAACCCAGGACCTCTAGCGTAGCAGTCGCGCTCAGGACCACTAGGCCAACGAGAATTCTATAGGTCAATTTCATAGGGATATCAAATGCAGTTTTGGTCGTAGCTACATTGTTCCCTCTAACTGAACGTGGGATTGTTCTAGAATAGGTCAACAAGACACTCGTCATCAATACCGTAAGAGGCCACTATACGACCAATTTGCGGATTACATTTGAGGGGTAGACGATGCCGAAGCAGCTATTCCTGTTGATAGGTTTATAATCCTTTCCACGAATCTGCATGCCCTAGTTTCCGAGAATCTATGACTGCGTAACAAATAACTAAAGGCAGGGCTTATGTGGAGCTTGCGTAATAAAATTGATGTTAATTTTGGAGATTGATTGAAAGTGTGCCTATAAAAATACTCGAATATATTAATTATCTTTATCTTTTACAAGACTATCCTTAACAGTACACTGCCAACTTATACCACGTAAATAAATAAATAAAAAAAACTATGACATTTATACTAACTAAGGGCTGATTTTACAATAGTCGAAAAGATTAAGTAAATATCATGATAGTTGAAAGAAAATATTTCATACCCCAAAATTATTAATTCTCCAGTTTTTTGACGACTGAAAAATTAACCATAAATAATTTAGTTTTCTTTTCTTTTTAGTAAAAGACATTACGCTTCCATTTTATGAATATTATTTTACAAATTCACAAAACGTTTTCACTTAAATAGCTTTCTGAGATTCAGTTCTCACGCTCCATCTTATGTTTGATTTAATAAATCAGTTCTAAGATTTACAAGTTCAATACTCTAAAGTGATTCTAAGTATCAGCTAATCCAGCCGAGTTATCTCCGTAATATCCAGCAGCGTGTAGGTATAAGGAGTAGCGCGTATGAGACGGGCGGTCGAATCGCATCGGCTATCGACGCAGACTCCGCGCCTCACTGTGCGCCTATTAACTCATATCTAATACAGAGTGAGCTAAGCTGTAATTTTTTTGTTGCTGTATGTTTGTAATTTAGAATAAATAATATTTTTAGAATATTCACATTTGTTTTATTTTTGAGCTCCGGGGCTGCGGGTTGTTCGTAAGAGATACCGCGCCCCCGAAACGCAAAGGGCACATGAAGGAACATAGATGGTTTTTAGTAAGTAAAAGTCTGACACTCTCTCCCGTCCCGCCCAGGGCGGTGGGGGTCATTTGATGATTTCCCATCTCTAAAAAAAAACAAAAAAAAGACATGGTTTACAGAAAATGTTCTACTGCTTTTCCCCCTTAAATATTAACAATTGAGACATTACATCAAATTAAAGCCAATTAATTACACCTTCAGTGCATCCTTCTGAAACTAAAAGCTTCATACCGATACATAGTTTATGTTAACATTTGGGGCTCATAGTATTAAAATCGTTCTATAAATTGCATGTTTCTATGAAAAATTCCACAAGCAAAAATTAGGTAACTACACAAATAGATAAACTACGCACAGTAATTATATGCTAGCTTGATATATTGTCAACCGCATCACCACTTATCATCAGGTCAGATAGCGGTCACACGCAAAAAACCTAACGTAACTATTATTATACATAGCTAAAGACATATAAAATAAGTAAGTACCTAAACTAATCAAATTCATGCTCATAAATTGAGATTCCCACAGATTTGTAATCATAGGCCAACTGAAGAGCTTTTATAAATATTAATGACACTTATTATTTGATTTCTATGTTTCAAAAATCACATTATTTCACATTTTCAAAACTACAAAATCTTGTCACACTAAAACGATAACTGTCACACCCCCAACTAACTGCTCCACGAAAACTCATGTGGACAGATCTCGGAGCGATAGCGGGCGAGATGTCGGCTGCACTGTCGCAGCCTCTAACCCCCTCCCCCCCTCCCACACAGAGTGTCATTGAACGTCTTGGACCGGCTTATTGCAATCTTAACGAATGCAAAATACAATGTGAGACTGAGGGCACCCTAATGACTTTCGTGTCACTACATTCGGCAGATTAAACGATATATTTTATTGTAGTCGTTGGTGCTAGGTGCTAATATGATATGCTGCTTGTGGTTATATATTATCTTGTATAGCATCTATATGGAAACAAGGTCAATATGGTTACCGAACCACAATGTACTAAAAATCATGATTTAGTGATTTGAAAAAATTTAACAAAAAAATTACAACCCTACAAAAGTAGCTTGAGTAACTCCAGAAACTGCACACTTTTCCTATAACCAAGACCTGAAAACACGCTTTAAAATAGCGTCCTTCTAACCCCGATTTTTAACCCATTAAAGATTAAAAGAAGAACTACCAGCTATTCTTTCTCGAACTTTCCAAAGCTTGGCTCAACTCGAAGCGAGTTGTCACCAAATTCTCGGGCATCAGCAGCGAGATAAAGCTGTATCCGTTTATTGTGAGTCATATTATGTCGCGTAAGACGCACCGCACGAGATAATTTCACCTGACCTCTGCCAGTTCATTGACTGTGTCCTGCATAGACATACGCATGACTAGCATAGAGACGGATCCAAGTAACGAGCGGACAGCGGTTTGTAGACTAGAAGCTTTCAAGCGAGAAAGTGCAGTAACGTCTACGACTCCACGGTACTCGATTAAGCTTTTTAAGCAAAATTCTAATAAATTTTCTATGGAAATAGTGCCATCAAATACGGTGATTGTAATCGGTCATATTCGCGATTAGACAATGGACATACGAGGGGGTTTAATGAGGGCACTTTCAGTTATCATTGTGTGCCCATTTCTTCTAAATTATTCGAAAAAGATGCGAGTGTAAACCATCTCGCCCTTTCGATCAAAACATACGGAATATAAAGAAGCAAGATAATCATCTCTTGAAACTTACGTTGTTGATGCTGTATAAGGGTTACTGATGATAATTGTTTCTTTAGAGCTTCTTATTAAGTAAAAAAAGAACAATAACTCTCTAAGTAAAATACGTGTATTTAAAAACTATCTCTTATCACTTGCACCACACCTCATCTAACCGAGAGCCTACTGCGTATAAAGTGCTTCAATGTAAAAAGGAGACATAGAAACAAGGAGGAAATTTATCTCCCAGCCTGTGGGCGAGACACTATGAGCCTTATTGTCTCTGTATACCGACCAATGATTCCTTAATGACGAAACTGTTATAGTCATTTATTTAATGTAGAGTGCGTTATGTAAATTAATCAGTAGTGGTGAAGACCTCTGTCTGAAAGCTGAGCTTTGAAGACCTGTTAATAATTTAGATTATATCGTAGTAAATGATGATAGGGGCCAAGAAGGAGATGGCAGGGACAAACTGGAAAGATTCCTCCAAAACTGAAGAGACAAGGCGCTGACATGAGAAGAATGGAGTGAAGGGAGGCCTTTGCCCAGGAGTGGGACAGAATAGGCTAACAAAAAAAGAAAGATGATGTTAATATTGAAAACAAGGAGCAAAGACGTGATGTCTCAAGAAATATATATAAAGTGTAAAATATATAAGACATAAGGTGAGTATGTGCTAATTAAAAGTATAAGAACAGGCGAAGTAGGTACTAACGCAATCTTGCTTCAATCCTATTGGTCGAAGAGCAACTCAAGCGCAAAGCTTAGGTATTTCTCTGTTAGCAAAATTCAACAGTAAAATAAAAAGCTCAATGATCAGAATATTTTAAAATTAACAAAATACTTACCTATCACGAAAATGTTGCTACGAAGTTATTCCAAAGTAGAAAACTGTAAATGACAATGTATTAAACGTTGCTGATTTTAAATGAATTAAGAGGCAATAAAAGCGTATTCGACAGCGAATTACTGTGGTTAAACAATAATTATGTCAAATATACGTTACTACATATTGTAGTGGACCGGTGACCGATATTTGGGTCTGATCCCGCATGCCGAAACAATGGCGAATCAAAAGGATCGATAGTTGATCGGCCTTTAACACTTTTAGGGCTTCCACAGACTATCGACTGAGTAACCCGTTATGTGCTACACGCTTCTGCTATTTGTGTACTGTTGAAAGTCGAGTCGATAATGTGAGGGTTATATTGAAGCCTGACACCAACTTAGTTGTATGTTACCTACGCTTTCAAAACATCCGAATGTTCTATTAACCAACGCTAATTTAATATCTAATTAAAGTAGGTATAAAGTCATGAAAAATTACATACTTTTGTTGTTAAAGTGGTCTTAAATTAACTTTCAGACAGCTCAACCTACTAACTTATAACCAACCTTTATACAATAAACATTTCTTTATTAGTCCTTGTCTAATTACCATCATCATCATGCCTGTATTCCCCGAAGGGTTAGGCAGAGGCGTACCAATGTACACCCACAGGTCGCCGGTATATTTAGGTCCCATGTAATAGGGGGCGAGAATATTGCCATTAACCGGGCACAAATCTAACCACCAATTACTTACATATCGATATTAGTTCTCTTACACTCCTTATAATATTTTATCAAATGATAAAATATTATAATAAAAAATAATCAACAAGTTTATTATACATATTTAAAATTGGAAAGCAAATACATAAGTAAGTAAGACAATTTTCTCCGAATCTAACCCCAATTCACCGACCGGTACTCTACGATATTCCGCGATCATTTGACAGAAGTAAGTAGGTACCTGTTGATTAAGTTTAACTTCGTCTAGAAACCGGGCCCCAGTACACATTACATTCAGACAGAAAGCCTTTCTATATATATTTAGTGCAACAACTGAGAACCGGCCACAGCCTACCTCTAGGTGACCAAAGCGTGCTACAAAATACCATAGAACTATGAATATTTAAAGAACCTCATAAAGGTGAAATGGAAATGAATAATATTCCTTATCTATACATCTATACATATAATAAAATCGTAACGAGGCCAATTCTGTACATTCAATATTTTTTGTAAAGAGTAAGTCTCACATGTTAAATACATTATACTGAAACCAAAAAAATGTTTTTTAGAATTTTTGTCTGTTTGTTTGTTTGTTTGTACGCGCATAACTTGTTAATTCCTGCACCGATTTGAACAAAACTTTTGGCATTGTGTTGACAGTAACCTGAGCTGTAATCTTAGGTACAATTCATCACGCTATGTCACATAGGGGTTAGACACAAACAGTATGAACACTATTAACTTAAAAATACTGAACGCGAACGTAGTCGCGGGCAACAGCTAGTTCCTAATAATCCTAAGGAGGAAAATCAACTGCCTATTTTCAACTTTTCAGTTGCTTAGTACTTTAATGATGCTCATTCCTCTATTCATAAAAAACAAATATTTTCCAAGAAGCTGGACTTGTCACTCAGTTTCTAAAATGTTTAATTGAAAACTTTACCATTATTTAATATTCTAGTATTTAAGAAAGTAAAGTTTTATAAAGCGCTAGGGTAACGTCTTGCTGTCGATCTAAAAAAAAAAGAGAGTGTAAAGTGTTCCAAACAACAAAAAATTGTAAATCAAAAATAGGGTCAGCATTATCAAATACCTAAACTTCTGCCGGGCTATTCTGTAAAAATCTCCCTCAAAGTGAGTTTGAGGTGAGCTGTCAAAATGTCAACCATCAGAGGTGCAAGTGAGCGTGAGGTGACAAGGCCACCGCAAACAGTACTCCTAATTTCTCCGCAGTACACCTAAATTCAAAGTTCACCTAAAAAAAGTCAAAATCGAATCATTTATTTCAATAAGATAATTAGACTAAAGGCACTTTTGAATAATATTTACAAAATAGAATAATATTGAATCTTTCGTATGGAGCAGAATGTGCAAGAAACTCAATACATACTCGAGGCAGATTCTCACAGAATACCACCGCTAAACTATTACCTAAGAACAAGCTCAGTAAAATCAATGTCCACTCTACTAGAATCAAAGTCCACCAAAGTCATTTGTGTTTGTGTCTCCGTTGTGAGTTTACGAGCGATGTCCTATCGTGCTCTCCGCAGCCTGCGAAGATTCTAGATTCAAAACACTGGGATATTTCCTACCAAGTCTAGCGGCTACTTTATATCTCGCCCGTTGAGTTCCGTACTAATAAAATAGTTTCTATCTCATGCACGTATAAATATTACATATTAGCTGCTTTGTTTATTGGTTTGTGTTGTTTGTTTGTACTTAATTAGTTGTTTTTATAACAATAAATGATAGGTAATAAAATATTTATTCGCGTGAAACATGGTACCTACATTTAAAGATGGTATATTTTTTTAAGAATGTCACGTCTTAACTTAATAACACTTTTATGTATGCTTAATTTAAAACAATAAAAGCGAACTTGGAAGTTTGATCAGCCTTGTAGATGGCGCTGCAGTTTCAGAATTTTTTAAACCTTTCAGGAAGCATTCACTAGAACCAAGCTTTTTTAGAAATGCATTTTTTTTTCTGATGTGTAGATACTTATTAATCACTTAATGAAGGTAAACAGGTGTTACACGAAATGACTTTTTTTAGTTTCTAAATAAAATGCGCTCGAGTTGTCTATACCAGACAGCGCCCCTAGCGGAGAGTAGTGTAAACTCGAAGCTTGTTAAAAGCATGGAGCTTACTCGTACCTTACCTACCTCTGAAGATCTACTGAATGTTTTTATCTACAGTGTACTATCACATATACATTTTAAACCAGTTTCATTTGATAATTCTACAAGGACATAACATATTATGTTTCAGGATAAATAATTTTGTTACAACAATGATAAAAATAATTTCCGTAGGCTACTTACCTACGTCATACAACTTGGTCATATAATCGAGGCGTAGCTGATGTAACAAAAGATCAAATTCTCGGAAAAACGTCCTATTTATATAAGGTAGGTACCTACCTAGATGAGAATTAAATTATTCGATTGAACGATTGTTAGCATGAACGGAATTAACCTACCTGCTTCGCAATCGGTGGGTAGGTACGAGCGATCTTGGGTAAATACTTAGGTAGGTACTGTTAGCTGTTTATTAATGCATGGAACACGGATATGAAAGTTAGATGCCTATCGAAAATGTATAATGTAGCGAAATACCTAGTACCCGCGATACAATTTTTTCGTTATCAAATAAAAATAATCAATTTTGTTTTATCGCCAACTTGAATTGAGGAAAAAAACCTGCCTAAGTGCCTACTGATAATAACCATTATTGTGATAAGTAAATTTAATCAATTCTCAGAAAAAGGGAAAAATCGCGTGCAACATCAAAGTTTTCAACTTTTCTGAAAACGGCGGCTTAACATTGGTCCAAAGTTTACACAAATCTGACAACAGATGGCGCTAGTAGTCACAGAATTGTCAACCTCGAAAATATTTTTTTGATATTGATCTAGAAAAAAATCAATTCATGTCATTTATAAGTGGACTAACTGGTTTTATATTTTGGAATATAAATTATTTATAAGACTCGGTAGCGAACTTTTCGATGGCGATAAAATATAGAAAAGGCGGGAAAATGTTCGACTCGAAACGTTTCTGCAAACTTATTTGCAGATAATATAATGTAAACTCATAAATTATTTTAAAAGATGCTGTTGTTACGAAACTAAGCCGTAGCTGATCACTCCTTGTTAACGTCAACGTAATTAATGTGTTATATTTGCAACTATTTGAATAAAGTGTTATTTATTGTGGATAATAAAGTCATCGATTATTCAGAGTTTAATTTATTGCTCTTAACATTTGTTTTAGCTAATGTTTTACTTTATTGCACCTAAATTCTATTTCGACTTGTTTTTTATATTGTTTTCTCTAGATTTCTATGTTATTGTCTTTTTATATTGTGCTTGTGTTTTTAATTGCGCATATTGTTTGTGAATAAATACTAAGAAGTACGAGTACATTGTTTTTGTGTATTCATATCATGTATAAACGATTATATTATTATGAAAGGCGTTTGAGGTTAAGTAAAAGTTATGACCATCAATAAATAATTTGTGTGTTTAATTTTTATTAAGTTGTTTATCCAAGCTGTACAAATATTAAAATATATCTAGATTTTTTATTGTTAATGATGATTTATTTAATTTGTTTTTTAGATCTACTTTTTGTGAATAACATTTTTATTAGATAGGTGCTTATTCTTTGCGTTCACGATGGTACATCAATTTAAATGATGTTTAAAACTATTTTTAACTAGTAAAACTAAATAAGCATCATTTGGTCAAGCGTAGAGGCTCAGAACCTGTAATCCTTGAAACCACATCATTCTGTCATTTGCAATAAAGCAGTTTTGAAATAGCACAAAAAAAATCACTGATTATTATATTTGCAAACCGTTTTTATTGACTTAACTCGTTATTTTTATACCAATGATTTACAATAACAATGTTATCAAAGGAGCGCTGGGTTTTTTTTTAAGATCGTTTAGTGATCGCCTTAGACTAGGAATTTCTCCAGTATCGAGGTTGCATTTACATTTACAAATATATAAACTCACATATACAAACTACCAAACCCGGAACAACAACCTGTGGACCATTAAAATATTTGTTCCGTTTGGAAATCGAACCCGCGACAAGCAAAACAAGAGCGAATCGCTCAGCCACTGCGCTAACCGTATCGTTACAAACATTCGCATATATCCTTAGGTATTAAGTCTCTTATCTTATATGGTCATTGTATTTCGTTCAATGACTTATAATATGCCTACTTTTGTCGGTATCAAGTTATTTTTTCTTCATCTTCATTTGTTAATATGATAGCTTCGTCCTCCACTGGGGGCCGTCTATAGGTGTTGCTATGGCCAATATGCATAATTTTATGTTTCTATTAACCGACCGACTCGTTTGTCAAAACAACATCAAGTTTTTCAATATTTATCTTAAATCAATTAAATTATTTTGTTCATTAATATTGATGCGACTTTTTTATGGGTTTTATTGGATATTGTTGATTTAGTGTTCGTTAATCGGGTTATTAAGTTAAGTAAAACAAACATGCTATGACGCTATCGGAAATTCGAATCTGTAACCGACTTTTTGAGGTTATAACAATGCTGGTTCATTTTCCCGCGCAAATGTCCAAGTCCTACAGAAACGAGATAGGTAGCTAGAATACTTTATGAATATGTAGACAGTGACTCGATAAGCCAACTGTCATTGCTCTCTCGCAGCATCTTTGACTTTAATTTGACTTCGAACAGGACAAAACATCAGTTACTGTTAAAACTCAGAAGCCTGTTAACCTCCAAAAGGATACACGAAACGAATGAATCAATGTTGTAATTAAAAATCAAAATCAACTTCTGCGAGATCAACTCTAATTACGGAGCATACGACGTTTTAACATTAAGCCGGTGTTGTTAACAGAATAATAATTCATAAGTTGACAGCACGTGAATAATTCGCGACGCGAGTTGTTATCAGCAGCACTTGCGCAGTATGATCGCTCTCTTGTTCGCGCGTGCCGACTCCAACACGCGCGTACCACACTCACCAACAAACCACCCACACCGACAAACCTTTCGATGAACGTGATTTACATTGACGCTTAACGTTTTCATCAACGATTTGCGCATACAAATCACGCATTAATACAAAACTAACATTCGTTATGTCATATTGTTAATAGGATTAAGGATGTTAGCTAATAATAAAGTCGTAATTGCTTATTTTTTATTCTATTTTTTTATAGTCAAAAACATTGCTAGTTTTACATACATGACATAACACATCATCTTAGTGGTAAAATTCTGCAAATTAACTTTTGAAGACAGTAGTCAATGTACAGCGAATAGTATTCCGCGTCGTTGTTATATTTGACGTGAGCCACGACTAATTGCCCGATAAGTCGTCGATTCGCGTCTCGTTTTAATAAGGTACGCTGTCTACATGTATGTGTGGATACCGATGGAATGCCACGGTCACGTCCCTTGGTGTGCGTGACTTGTCAATGTGTGGGAGTGACGTCTGCCGCACGCCTCATTGACCAGTTTTCCAAGAACTCTGCCCCTCCCCCAAACGTACGCTTTTCACGCCATCTCGGAGAAAATATACGATTCCACAAAGATCTGCAGCGTCTGGCCAGGTTACACTGTAACTATGTGTTCGTTGTTGCCACGTGAAGGCATACTGTGGTCTGATGTTTGTTTGTGTGTAACCTCGATTCGGACACACTACAATCCGAGGCATTATGGATATAAACACAGAGTAATTCGAAGAATATCATTATCCAAATGAATATCCAAGTCGAGACGAACGGTCAATATTCGTGATTTGATTTGGTTTTAAGAAAGAAGTTGAATTATAAACCAATTAGTGGTTTCAATGTTGGCATTGTTTACATTCTTACAAACAATTAGGCAACTGCGATGATAGTTAGATTATGAGTGTTTGAATAGGTTGATAAAAAATACACGTGATTCTAGAACAAAAGTGCGAAAGAATTCGCATCAAAATAACAAATGAATGCTTTATGTTGAACAGTTCACACCGTATACGCAGGCTTTTCCCACGGTTAGTTGAGTGTGTGCTACCCCCGCCCCGCCCCGTCACATCGCCTGCCCCCCTTATTGGCCTGTGTTTGTAGTTCAGTACGGGTTTAGCATTCAAAGCGGTATCATGCTCCCCCGACATTATACTTTCATATTTATTGCTAAAACGCCTCGTTCTACATAATACCTAGATGCAGATTCGGCTATTGTAAAAGAATAAACGCAATAGAGCAAAACTTCGCTCCTGAATACTTTTATGTTTACACTCAGAAGTTATTTCTAATCTAATAAACTTCAATGTGTACCAAATAACTTTTCAAAACAGATTCTAAAGTTACTGTTGCAGACGTTGCAGTACTAGATTCTACAAAAATAATCTCTAAAAAAATATTGAAACACTCTTGTGGTTTATATTAACCATACTCTACTTATTATACAAATCCGACTTGTACAAATTGGTTATCTGCCTACTCATTTTATAAAAAAAATACTTAGCAAACATACCAAAACAGTGAAACTCATCTACTAACACGAAAGAGTTGTCTTGGGTTAGATCCAAATGAAATCAAATATAAATAATTATGTGGGACCGAGGAATTCTAAGACACCAAACAAATAAGCCAATTCATCAATATATAAATAAAATTAATTTGTAAGAAAGCGCGGGGGAACGACACTGCTCGTCTCACACGTTATTTTCGTCGCCACCTTACGAGTCGACAATTATTCGGGAATTTCAAAAGATCACCCTGGAGCACGGGTCGTTGGCATCACTGACTCATTCTTTTGTTTTACTTACTCACCAAACATTTAAATGGTGCATAGAATCAAATTCGGATTAGGTATCCACCATCATACTAATACGATCAGTATCAAGTTTTCCAGCATAATCTTCAGCTTTAATTAACTTCTTAAATGAACAGTTAAAGTCGTTGCCCTTTCTGTGTGTGATTAATCTAATACAATAAATTAGACGCCTCTGGCCGCTTCGACAAACAAAAAATAGGAAATATTCCAAGATGATGTCGCTACCAACAAACACCCTTCTTGTTTATTTTGATCATTTATTCGAAGACGAGACGTAGGTAAACACAATCGATCTCCACGATTAGTTAGTCAAAACCTAATTTATATAAACCGCCGGATTAAAGTGCATAATAATATGGCTGAAAAGGCTGGAGGGTCGATCAACAAACAAAACGTTAGGTCCGAATCGAGTAGCCACACGTAACATCGATCTGGCGCAACACGTACACGCCACGAGTAATTTGGATGTTGCTAATTATAGGTGCTATTGCGGTTATAATAAGATCCTCCCAACTTCCCAGAAACGAGGCCGGCGCGCTTTATTAATATTTATCCGATACACGCCGAATGCTTCGGTCCCAACCTAACTGACGCAGTCAAAGAAAACATGCTCGCCAGAAATAAAGTCGTAAAGTACCGGAACGATTTCAATCGATGTTCTGGGTGTATATCGGGTTATAAATGCGCAGAAAGTATCGATGGAGTACCGATTGAGAAAAACGTTTCGCCTTTATCGGCGATAGTGGTCGCGTGTAAGATTTTTTCTGAGCGGCGCACGTGGCATGTGACGTAACGACATCATAGGGAATTATTGAAGAGTTTTGTAATATACGAGGATATATTTGGAACTGTAATAGAATATGACTAAACATGTTCGAGGTTGGGTTCATAAAACATTATTGTATGCTTCAATCAAGATAATAATATACCTCAGTAGTCAATGCTTTAGCGTAATTATCTGTTTCAGAAGTCCTATATGTGTCAGCAATCAAAAATGAGTCATTATGACGCTCATAGATAACAATTGATAAACCTTTAGAAGCCGAACAGATGTATTTTTAACCCCCGACGCAAAAAGAGGGGTGTTATAAGTTTGACGTGTCTGTCTGTCTGTGTGTCTGTCTGTGGCATCATAGCTGCCGAACGGATGAACCGATTTCAATTTAGTTTTTTTTGTATTAAAGGTAACTTACGTACGAGTGTTCTTAGACATGTTTGATGAAAATAGGTTGGGCCGTTTAAAAGTTGTGGTGATTAGTAGTGGTGAAAGTAGGGAAGAAAAACCGAATGTCTGTAAATATACTCGAGTGGGGTCTCAAACTTAGCAAAATCGACATCATATTATGGTACCTATAAAAAGTATAAAATAAAAAATTAAATTAAAAATTTAAAAAACCCCCAACACAAAAAACCTAAGTTCCCTTTAAAAAGTAAAAAAATAACAAAAAAAATACGTCACGTTGGGGGACCGATGTTGCATTTAGGATACGATCGTCCCGAGCGGTCCCCCAACGTGACGTATTTTTTTACTTTTTAAAGGGAACTTAGGTTTTTGTGTTGGGGGTTTTTTTACATAGTAACTACGGCCTTTACGGCCTTTGGATATGCGATATCATTGCTCACTTAGCAAACATAAAGTAAATAGTAGTACTTTTATTTAAAATAAAACCAAAAGCAAAATACAATTATGATTTAAAAAGCTTTAACGTGTTAACGATAGTGCTTTATAATAATTAACGCCAGTTAAAGTTTAAATGAAAACAAAAAGCATTTTTGTTAAAAAAATAAGTGTGAATTAATTTCTTGTCCATTCGGTTCCATACAAAA
Source organism: Caradrina clavipalpis (assembly GCA_932526535.1). Lineage (NCBI taxonomy): Eukaryota > Metazoa > Arthropoda > Insecta > Lepidoptera > Noctuidae > Caradrina > Caradrina clavipalpis. The sequence continues at coordinate 5,669,365 of OW052096.1, forward strand.
ATACTTCTTATAAGTACCTACGGGGCAACCAGATCCTTCCTTTATGAAATACTAGCGACCCGCCCCGGCTTCGCACGGGTGCAATGCTGATACTAACTAAATACTTAAAAAACTCCCTCTTCAATCACTCTATCTATTAAAAAAAACCGCATCAAAATCCGTTGCGTAGTTTTAAGATTTATGCATACATAGGGATATAGGGACAGAGAAAGCGACTTTGTTTTATACTATGTAGTGCTAAATCCAATAGTGTTTTTTTTTTATTTAAAATAAATACTTAATTTGAATTTGACTTTATTTACTTTACAAGCCGATAATATAAAAGTTTTAATATTCAACAAAATAATAATTTTCCTCACCTTGAGGTTAAGAAAATTCAATACTAAGTATTCAATTTAAAGCCGAAACGATAAAAGAAAAACTTAGACGCGACCAATCAGTCGATTGAACGCGTATTTTAACATAAGTAGCATTTACAGAGCATTGCCTGTCTGAGAGAAAAATTGCTTGCTTTCATCTATATCTTAAGAGCTATTTATTGATTTCAGAACTTTCACGAACAATGCAATACGTACATTAAGAATGATGTTTACCTAGTCAATGTTGACAGAATTCTGCACATTATCTTATTACCTTGTCGATGGCAGTCTATATTCTGCACAAATGATTTTCAATTGACTTTTTAAAATTAAATTATAAACAATAAGTTTGTATAGTAAAATAATGTTAAAAAAATAGATGTTAAACAAGCTCTCCATAATCATGAGAGAAATAGCACTTTTGATACTTTCTTAGGAGTAAAGCTGAAATGTCTCATGAGCCTTAAATTAAACTCAGTATCTAAGGCCTGTATATATGAAATAATGAAACAAAAAGTGTTGTAGCGATACTTACTGGAGTGGGCGAGCTACACTAAATTTGTTGCCGTGTATTTCAGCAACACTTCGAGTGTGGTCGGACCATACTTAAAACATTGCTGGCAATGTACTGTAGCCACACATTGTCAGGAAAATCTGCCCCGTTTAGAACCACCATAAGGTACTTTCCCCAACAGTATTATAATAAACTACTACATAAGATGGATTTAGTCAAGGCACAAGTAGGAATTTATTTCTTAGCAAATAAATAAAAGGAAAAACGTTCCTTTGTAATATTATTTTCCTAACAGCAATTCCATTTGAAGCAGAAAAAGATTACTTATCAAAAATAAATTTGAATAGGTATCATCTACGTACACGTGTCTGCTTTCCTTACTTCAGGAAAAATAAACATGTTTCATGAGGCCAATACAGATTTTGGTTTCCAATAAATTAATGTTCATATAACATACCATCACGCCTGTATTACCTGAAGGGTAGGCAGAAGTACCAATGTACACCCACAGTTCGCCGGTATGTTTAGATACTATGTAAGGGGCGAGCCTATTGCCATTAACCAGGCACAAATTTCAACTCCAAGCTGCTACTGAAAATTTCATAGAAAAATCCAATAACACTCTTTGCTTGACCTGGGAATTAAACCCGAAACCTCTAGCGTAGCAGACGCGCTTAGAACCACTAGGCTATATTTTTGGTAATGATCGTTCCCACGTTACGGATCCCTAAAATAATTTGAATCATTACGTTTACCATAAAATTGATCATTGAATAATCTTCCTTTCTAGCTAATCTTCGCCCATGGCTTCCGAAGAAGCAGATTCGTACACGCATATCTCACAAACACGCATATTCTAAATTTGTTTATGAATGACAAACATGCCTTGCGGGAATTAAATTCTTTCGCTTTCGTTCAATTTGCATCATTTTTTCCGTTTATTGTATATTTCATCGAATTTCATTTTACCGGGCCGAGGAATTATTGGAACTCTTGTTGTTTTTTGTTGTAACTGTTTATCATAATGTCATTATTAATTATTTTGAATTGTATGTTCTGCAAGCAAAATGAACTTACAATACAACGATTAAGGATGCATGCTTTAACATGATAACAGGTTTCAGGGAAAGCACCAATTTTATAAAAAAAAAAGAAACAAAGATAATAATATAGTGAATAATAATTAATTTTACATATGGCACATACATAAACTCACGCCTTTATTCCATGGGGTTAGACAGAAACCACAGAACGCCACCTGCTACGATCCTAACATGCTCTTGTCGTTAATTTAATCAACAAAAATAACTAGAAAAAGCCGATGATTTAAAATAACAAAATCAGTTAGGGCACAAACATTGATCACCACCCTTGCTCTATCCGGATTGGCGATTACAGACTTACATTCAAATGTAACCACAGGTACACCAGGTGATGGTGTGTACCAGGTTTCCTCACGATATTTTCTTTCACAAATATCAAAGCTGTCCAAGGTAAACTTAAAAAGTACAAATGCAATTAAAATTACAGTACAAGAAACAGGCATAACATTTAATAAAATCAAAGACCAATTGTGTGTGGATCATGTCATAATTATATTTTATCGTAAACATGCTTATTGATCAAGCATGTTTACTGAAAGCGAATGAATTCTTCTATAGATATTGTTAGAATCAATATTTCATGCATTATATTCCTATTTTTAATTCGGTAGATAATTTTTCATTTTTTATAAAATGTAGATTAACCTTTTTGAAGTTGGTGGTGTGATACCCCCGTGCCACGAAAAGCACGTAAAGCCGTTGGTCCCGGCTCTTATTCGTAGGTCTTTGACAGTCGTGCGTGACGGATAGTCAGAAGCCAAGAAGTCTGACAACCAGTGTAGCCAAGAGGTATAGTGTTACCCAGTTACTGGTTTGTGGAGGTCTGATAGGCAGTCGCTCCATGTAAAACATTGCTAGCTTTTTGCATACATTCTGTTCAACAATAATTTCCTTGTCTATCATTAGGCGCTGAAAATATTTTCTTTCATTTTTTTTTATTAAACGTTGCCCCACACTAGGAATTTCTTCTGTATTTTGGGTGTATTTACAACCATATAAACTCACATACACAAATAGTCATACCCGTAACAACTATCTGTAGGCCATAGAAATTTTTTTTCCGTGCGGGGATCGAAGCCGCGACATGCAGCAAAAAAAATTAAAAAATAAGTGAAAATAAAATGTCTTTATACTATCCGTTTGACATTAATTTGTTAAATTAATTTAAATTTTTATACTGGTTGGTTGTGTAACTAACGTAATGTGCGACAACTTTAATTATTCATATAAAAAAATGTTATAATCTTAACTCTCTATCTTCCATATTTCTTACTTATTTGCATACGTCGTTTACTTGTCGAGTTTCTCCAAAATTACACGATTTAGTCACGGCTAATAATATATCGAGTTTCACTCCATTTTTTAACTAAAGACCAACATGTTTTATTAATGTTTATTGTGTGTGAGGAGCCAGTCTGTCTCGTGTTATTAATTACCAGCTTTTGTTTGCAACTTCGTTCGCGTAGACCACATTAGTAAGCTGACAGCTTTTCTTTATTTGAGCTTCCTTGCTAGTGGCTCAATGTCGAGATTCACCGGTAACTTTCCCACATTCCAAAAAAATAAATTATGGTTGTGCTGAGTACTTAAGAGTACACATATTGTTTTCTGAAACTACCTTTTACATTTTTCAATCGCAGAATTGTATCTCATTTTTAAAAGAACTATAATTTCTTGTAAGAGATGATATTGTAGACAAAATCAATAAGTAAAGTTTAAATCGCGTATTAATAATTTGAATTGTAAGATTTCCGCTCTATTTGTCTAAACCAACTAACAGATCACTCGTGAACTCGCGCTGTTCCGCGAAACCGCAACACACAAGGACTCCATAACGATTCACCTGTATAAATCAAAATAGATGCACTCTAAACGCTTTGTGATTGATGTACGTAGTGTAGGTATTACGTATAATATGCAGGTTTGCGGTTGTCGGACAGCGGACGCCGCCTGGCCACTCGCCAATACTTCGGCCTCAAATTGATTTTGCCGCTGCTGTACCAAAACTCTTTGCTCCCGTTGCATGCATTAGGAGTGTTAATTAATTTTCGGTCAGTAGTTGCAAGGCAATCATTGAATAATGTCGAGCTGTTTGCATAGCTACACCATCCAGATCATTGGGCCTAATAAACGCGAATATGGAAGTTATGACTAGGTATATTGTTTCGCAGTCTGGCAATAAATAAACTGTTGGTAGACTCTTTTGTGAATTGTACGAAACATACTGAATTGGGAGTGGTTTTGGCAAAGGATTTTGAAATAAAAGCAATAATGGAGACCAGGAAACTCGAAGGAAGATGCAGAAACTACAAGCGGCAGAAATGAAAATAGAAACATTATATTTCATTTCAATATAATTAAATGTCTCTCACGGAAACCGCGCACTCTGTCGAAGAACAAAAGGATGAATATCATCAAAGATCAAAGTGAAACGGATGTTTAAGTAAGAGATGATATAGTTGGAACACTTATCTACGATGCCTAGCATTGTCGTAACCTAAGACCCGTTGGACGGCTGGCTTTTCGCCAGGTTACTTTGGTTTAAATTGCTTCCACCCCTCTCCCTCACATGCTTTTGGGGAATAACGTCACAACTTTTTTGGGTACATAGATATAAACTTCAACCACAGTATATGTTATGTGTATTTTGTTTTATTAACACAAAATAATACGGTGTTTAAACTATACCGAGTAGGTACCTGCTAAGTAAGCTAAAGGTGACTTTAAAACAGGAATTTAGACATGCCTAGTAGGTACTAGGTGCCAAAGAATGCGTATGCGCATTAGCAACGCTGAATAAAAATGATCGTTAATATTATCTACTAATAAAACACCTATGATTTGTCAGTATTTACTTGGTAACATTTACTTTTTAAATACAACGAAACACCTTTGCTTGGCTGAGGACACAAATCTTTAAAGTGTTATAAGTGTAACATCAGAAGATAAGTACCTAAAGTGTTACCAGCGAAATCATAAAGGTATAAATATAAATTAAGTTGGTTAGATCACAGGCTGCATGTAGTGGTGCTCTCCGGGTGTCGTAGCAAGCTTATTTCTACTGGCCACTTGCCAATAGTCTCCGCTCGAAATTGCTTTTGCCGTACACCGTACCAATGATACCGTTGCACTGCATATAATACTTGGGCGTGATACGCGCATGGATACCCACATGCGAGGCGTAAATACCAACATATTCAATACGTTTGGCTTGTCCGAATCTGTAAACGGTCCTACCATAGTTGTTCGGGCGCATTTTGGCCTAATTGTAGTAAACTGTATTGTTCCTACTGTACAATTGGGTGGGTCTAGGCTACTGCTCTTGTATTTCATTTGCTTCGAGACTTTAGATAAATCCTTCTAGAAGTACGATGATCAGATCGTCACTGTGGATAGTTTCGTGCTTCGAGAGTGAATGCTGATCTGCCTGCTTTCCCACTATCTGTTGGTAGTTATTATTTCCACAGGATGTTGCAAAACTTGGTGTAGTGAAGTCTTACAAAGAACGCTGCCCAAAAAGGGGATTTCGGCCGAAAATTTATGACAACATGGTTCATCATACCATACGCTGTGTTAAGAGATATATCGCAGCCCTTACCTACGTAAGGTTAAGGGTGCTTAAATTAGGTAACATTGAGCAAAATGTATTGCTGGGAATCGACTTATATTTTTAGTGTGAAAAATCACGTTTTGTAAAGTGAAAAAGTTGAAATTTGCTCTCCTATATCTCCGTAACCATAGGGTAAAAAAAAAATGCAATGATGGGTAGAACATGTTAGTTAAGTGTTTGATAAGTGTCTTTTACACCAGTAATACTCCAGTCTGGATTGAGTACCTACCTAAATGAAAATTACCAAAAGCGTACATCATAAGTAGATCCTTTAATCAACAAGGTACATTCTAGAAGGTAGGTAATAGAAACAAATCTTTCCGTCTCAAACACATTACTTCGAAAGTTCCAAACAGTTACGAGTATCAAAATAATAACAGTTCCGCATGCTTATGTAAAGTATTTGCTGTATTTTACAATTTTGACGTAAGTTGCGCGAGCGCAGTACGATACGTAACTACTTGTAGCGACGATTCAATAATCGTGATTGTTGTATAAGTGTTAAATAACGAGGTTGATAATTGGTTAATTTTGCCAGTGATCAATCTGGAGAAGTATTGAATATTATTTTATGTAATATTTCTTGACTTCGCCTCTCCGCTCACGACCGATTTTTGCCAGTTTTTGTCGGCTAGAGGAAATCTGTCAAAAATCGGTCCGATAATTGGTCAAAGATTCGGTTGTAGGCGGAGACCCTAAATCGTCGACATGAAATAAAAGGCAATCGCTACCAGAGGGCTTGACACGGACGCGCGTAGTAAACGTAAAGTAAATTCGACCGATTTAATTACTCGTAAAAATAATTACGCATTTTGTACATAGGCGTAATTCCTATGAATCGATGATATCATGATAGTATTTTTTAAATGTATTTTCAATTCGAAAATCGGCTCGAATCAAAAACTTTACGTCACCACGTTGCTTGGGCCTCTAAGTTGAGATGGACGTTTTTAAACCGTGGTAGTGCTAAAACTATGACCACGACCTCCAAACACTTAATAAAATACCTGAGCGGTTTAAGAACTCAACAAACAAAGCTGGCGGTGCGCGTCCGATCATTACTGACCCAAATTCTAATGACCCATTTGAATCAACTCCTTTTCTTTTTCGCCTCGAATTTAATCAAATTATAGGTTGAAGCGTATTATAATATTTCAATACATCTCGTCCTATACCGTTTGTGGAATTTTAGCTTTTTATTGTTTGAATCGGTTTCGTCTCGGCGTAATTTAGAGGGTCTAGACGGGTTAAAAAGCGGTTTCCACAAAAAAAAAATCGAAACAAAATTAATCGCTATCGTTGGAAGCTTTGAGTCTTTGTTTTAATTTCTCATGGGAAGGTAAATCAAACCAGTTGTATACAGTCCTTTACGCAACTGAAAGACTTTCTTCGCGATATTCTTTCTATTGCTGGATACAGCAGCGCAGGAATGGTCATTGTGATCATCTTCGTTCTGCTGATATGATGATGATGATTCCTTCCAGTTCATTATAACACTTTCGTCGCACCTTCGTCTGCGTAGACTTCGGCAAAGAGTCCTTAATTGGGAACATTAAGGGCACTAGCATCGTGAAAAGATTTACAATAGCACTGTAGGTTACGTATTTCTTGTGTGAACTAGAAGAACATTGCAGATGGTTAACAGTAACCTATTAGGTAAGTCGATAGACACAATGATCGTGCGCTTATAATGAGAGTATGAAAGTAAATCTGGTTAGAGCAACCGTGGCAACCTAGATAACTAACTTAGCAGAAAAGATTTTCATGTAACAGAAAAGTTGATATCTAAGATTAAAAATACGATCGTGTATCTCAATTTAAAAATGAGTTTCAAAGTCGTTACAAATGCAGCGACATTCGTCTGGACTCTTGAAGGTGAACAAAAATTTCGTTAGATTCATACGAAAATTGTAGTGCTAAGACCTTCTCAGTAAACAAAGTAAATGGTAGCAATACGTACACTCCACAGTGACTTAATGTAATATCGTCCCCTCTCTATTCAATCTGATAAGTAAAAGAGGGACAAAATTTTCATGGCATTTTCATCTCTCAGCACAGACGTGATGGAACAAATAAATGAATATAATACTAAAAATCTAGAATTTATTTGTGCGTATCGAAAAACCAACTCAATTTTACGTAGTACAGAGTACAGATTGTTTTGATAGAATAAATCTTTTTTGAATTCCGAAGGTAAAAATTTCAAGGTGCATTCCAATAAGGACCTTAGTTTGTTAGTGAATAGGAGTCAAGCGAAGCGGCGAGTTTGTTGGTCTAAAGCCTTTTAGTTGTGAATGTTGGTGTTTTGTCCTTTTCTGTTTTGGTGTGGGGCGAGCGAGAGGGAGCGAGGGGTGATCCTCCACCTCCAGCCGATGCGGGAGGCAAAAGATTAACCCAGTTTTGTTATTTGTCCACTGTCAGTTGAGTACCTATTCACAATGCGGCCGGAGTCTCCTCCACTGGATCCTTGGGCCGTTTAACGTAATTGTAAATGATTAATGTGTCTGTACCTCCATGTAATAGCAACAAGAGATTGGGAACCGATGCTCTTGTTTTGATTTATGACCCCAACTTTAGTAATCAAAGATGTTCTACGGAATGTTTAAAATAGTTTTAGAGGGAAAAATATTTGTTTAGTAGATGCTTATTATAAATTAACTTTTTAATTAGGAGACGAGATGGAAAGTCAGTGGAATATCCTCTAACACGGGTTAAACAGGTCCAGTAAAATGAAGAAGTGTTGAATGAATTTGTTTACTTTCTTTCATCCTTTTAATATCGTAATAGAAGAAAGCTGTAAATATAGATTAAAGTTGGTCAAATAAGTAAATATGTAATTAGGTCTGTCGATCAGGTTACTATGGCATTTTTTTTTTTTTTAGGTGGCCCATGCCTCTCCCATGTCTTCCAGCAGTTTCGCTGCAGAGCTAGCGTAGGCCCTTGGGTACAAACCCAGTAGGTACATACCGAGTTACTTTTCATTCACCAGCCATTTTTCAGGGAGTGAAAGTACTCCCGAATATAAATAACTTTCATAATGGAACCAACTATGAAATATGAAAAAAAAATCTGCTGTTCCTTACAAAACTGCACTACAACACTATCAAAATGTACGGAACAGCGGTTTCTTTTTTTCATATTTCTGGGTTGGTCCTTAAGCAAAAGTTGTTCATATTCATGAATACTTCCACCCCCTGAAATATGGCCGGTGAATGAAAAGTAACCTTGTATAACTCTAGGCAGAAATATACTACTAAATAGGTAGTACTTCTGTCTGTCTAAATCTTCCCACAGCTGAAAATAGAAATAAAAAGAAAAGGAAAAACCTGCCAAGTGCGAATCGGAGACTTTTGTAACATTGTACAATATTTAACACAAAAAAAAATGATTCTTGTATGACATACAAGAATCATTTTTTTAGTTTAAAAATTATAGGGGTACACATTGTGTACCCCTATAATTTTTAACTTAATTATGTGTCTATATTTTTGTTGTTATATCGGCCCTAGTGATATACCTACACACATGTGAAAATTTCAACTCTCTACCGATTATGGTTCATGAGGTACAGCCCGCTGACAGACAGACGGATAGCGAAGGCCCTGCCAATAGAGTCCCGTTAGCACCCTTTGAGTACAGATACCTACAAATAATAACAGCTCACACAGAAATAGAAGAAAAATTAATACCACTACAAACTACCACTTTTCAGCACTTAACCACTTAATAACAACACTCACGGTGACAATGAAAAAAAATCCAATAAAGAATACCATAGCTTAGTCCAAGAACTGTGATTATTAATTCAGCTCCAGTTGTACCATGAATCGATTGATGGCCGGAGCTAAGTGTTCTAGTTCTTTACCAAGGACGCTCAATATTGATGGACGTCACTCATATTATTGTCAGTGAGTCAAGCCTGTTCTACATAATTTTTGTTAATAAATCAGTAGTTGCCAGTATTATGACCGTTTATTGAAGGTCAGGGAAAAGGTCGTGAGGAGACGGACGAAGGTGAGCTCCTGAGAGAGAAAAGTAAGAAAAGTTCATCACGCCTGTATTCTCCGAAGGGTTAGGCAGAGGTGTACCAATATACACCCACAGTTCGCAAGTATAAAGTCCCATATAATACGAGGCGAGCCTATTGCCATTAACCGGGCACCAATCCTAACACCGAGCTGCTACTGAGAATTACATAGACAAACCCAATAACACTTTTTGCTCGACCTGGGAATCGAACCCAAGACCTCTAGTGTCCAAGTCTCTGCGTAGCAGTCGCAAGAAAAGTCATAATTAAAAAAACCTGGCTAATTGTAATTAGGGTCTGTACACCAAATTTTGACTTAGACTGTATTTTTCTCGATAACAAGTTTTGAATATTATAATTTTAAATTTTAAATACTCTCACGATCCCTGTACTGTTGCAGCGTGCGTTACATTGCACGTTATCATGAACACGTTTGATACCAAATAAAAGTAATTTCCCATCAGAAGTTCTTACTCAATTATACTTAGTTTGATGGCCAGTACGCGGCAGTAATAGCGGTGATATAACATGTCTTTTCACACCTTGTATACTCGTAGTAACCTGACCAAAACATCGCAATTCTCTTTCAGGCTTCCGACGCGCGTATTTACATCACAACCGATACCAGCTCCATTAAAATTGTTGACGACATATTAAGTGCTACAAAGAGAAATAGCGACTGATAATCATCAAGATAAAGAGAAAGAGTGCTGTTATAACGCATCGTAATTTAGCAAGTCGTAAAGTCTACTGAACAAAACCTGCAAACAGTAAAACTCACGCTCAAAGGACTTTTATGTGGTGGCGTGTGGCACAACTCGTAAACATAATTATAACGACCACTAAAAATTATTTTACTGATTTTGATGACAACAAAAAAGTTGCGAACAATCGGTTAACAGTTAAACACATTCTACATATAATTTGATGGGTCTTTTTTCAAATGTGAATGTTGCTATAAATTGGTGATTAAAAGAAAAGTCGAGAGCTTTTAACTGAATGGAAGAGTGTTCATTCACAACTGTTTGATTCTGTCCCCAACTTTTATATATTTGGAAAAAACAAAAGACTGCGCAACAACAGCTTTGGCGTTTAGGGAAAATGGGTAAAGGTATAGTCACACTGGTGCGGACGACCTGCGGGTGCGGTCGCTGTTGCGGGTACGGTTTGATACCGTAGTAGTATTTGTATGGACGGGTCGTTCGATGCCTCGGAAAGCACGTCCAACGCCTCAGAGATCAGGCGCAGGTCCAACGCTAAAGGCATTGGACCTGCGCCTGATCTCTCTCCGGTCGTATCGGATTGCCGTCCCGTCGGACTATGAGAGTTAGGGAAGAGGGAGTGCACCTGTGTTTGCGCACACACTTGTGAACTATTATATCTTCTGCGTACTAGACTAGTCTGCATTAAGATTAGCCGCCGTGGCCGGAATCGGTCTGGATAGTTTACATGGGCAGGTTTACATTAGCGCGGGCAGACCCGCAAGTTATCCACACTGGTGTAACCGGGCCTTTAGTTAAAATCTGACGTCCCACTTGGTCGAAATGTGTACGGATATCAATTGCTGTTTAAAAGAAAGAGTAGTATGTACCTATGTAAATTGGACGGCACAGTCAATAGGGGAGACAATATTGGGTGTTTTGTCGTTTTAAAAACAGAGGGTCGATGGTAAAAGTTTACATTTGGATTTCGAGTAGGTTATTCGTTTGATTTGGTAACCCTTATTTTGTTGTCACAAATGTTAATAATACTGACTAATTTGGTATTTTTTTAAAACAATAAATCAGGAATCATTGTCATAGTCAAAAATCAACCCTAGTCGATATTTAAATACAATGAGACTTTTAAATTAACTAATCAATGACAAGTAAAATACACTTGCCATCCAACGTGGCAATACCGTCAGTCTTTTGGGTACTTTTCTTGTTGACGGCAATGCGGAGTAATTTTTTTGATACCAAATAGTTTTATAATTTCTTTCCTCTTGTTATTATTACAAAAAAAAAAAAAAAAACTTTATTTTATTATAATGTTAATATTTAATAATGTTATTCAAATCTATTGAAATAAATACATTAACTAAATAACCATTTTCTTTTCTTTAAAAACTTACTAAAGCCAATGCTTTAGTAAGTTTTTTTCGTGTTAAGCACTTATTTTACAATTAAAATAAGTGCTTAACACGAATAATTATAGGGAGAGACAGAAAAATATGATACGCACAGTCAACGGTTACCAAGCGGGGCCGGGGGGACACGCTCCTATACACCGTGCTCCGCGACTTAACCCGTTTGCGATTTTAAAAATCAGAAGGAGAGGGCCGTTGTGACCCCCTCCCCCCGTCTCGACGGGGGTGGGCAGGGGACAAACCCGAAGAAAACTGTTATTAAAAAACACGAGAGATTAGTTACAAGGCTTCAGTTTTAGAAATTTACAAGTTTTAATAATAATGATTCTAATTTGAATGAATGAATCAGCGGGGTTTCACTTGACTTCTTTTTTTGGTTTGAAATCAAATGCTGAATTTGATAATGAATAAATTTTATCTTGCTTTGTGAGGACACAGATAGATAGTGCTAGATTTAGAAAAAAACAAGACCTAGATACATCTATATACATCTCTGAGACTTAAAACAATAGTTGTAATGGACATGTAATATTCTAAATGCATAAATATGTATATATTTAAACAATCGGATAAACAAATCGTAAATACGACATAATTACCATTTTCCTGTAAACAGTACACAAGAAAACTGTTTTCTTTAATATCTCTTACGGCATATTTATGTCTAACGTGACTTGCATATTACCTGCTACTTAAATAACTGGTACTTAGCCCACTTCCCGCAGAAAATACTTGCAAGAATACCGTAATTTTTAAATAAAAACATTTAAAAAATTACAAAGAACTAACTATTATTTATTGCCACAAACTAGTCACCTTTTAACACTTAAATAAATGATCAATCTTCATTCACTTAATCCGTTAAATTCAAAAGCTAAAATCACAGATGAAGTGACCATTCAAATCAGTTGAAAGCAACGCGCCGAAACAAATAGAAGTGCTAATATTCCGCCTGGCCAATACGGCAGGCGTAATTTAATCCTGGCGCGGCGGGGCATCCAGGGAAAATCTATAAATCTACCGCCATTAGACCGGAGAACTCCCCGGGACTCTTATTTACTTCGGGCACAAATTCAGATGACAATGTTTTAGGGGAAGGCGTCGTAACTGCCCTAGCGGCGTAGGGTTAGCACGACGAGACAGCGTAAATCATTTCATGCGATATGTAAATTATTTTTATTACTCGAATTTGCACTTTGTTGCTTTGGAAAATAATGGGGTAAACAAGAAAAAGTATTTTTAATAACTCTCCATCATCTGAATGAGTTCTACTTGAAATGAAAATATATTTTTAGGGCTTTCACGTAGCTGTGGGCGCCGGCGACTACCTTATTTTCTTTGCTGTTATTTTTATTTAATAATAAATATAATATGTATATGACAATGTGTCATCTGGCTTAATAGCCAGATGACACATTGTCATATACCAAGAATATGCCTCTAAGAATGTATTAAAGCTTTGGTCTTTTCCCATCGTCCTTCACATAAACAAAACCATCTCAATTCGTCGTACGTCAGCCCTACGCACCCGTACTCCCACCCCCGTCAATTACTAACCCTGACCGATCCGAGGCGAGACTTATTGACGGACTGTTCCCTTTAAATCGTTGTCTCTGCATCCAGACGAACGCTTAGCCACACCTAATACTTTATCTGTTTTAATACTAATAAAACTTTGGTTTTAGTTGAATAAACTAGTGTTTTTAGTGGGATTATTGATATAGTTTATTAAGTAGATATGGATGTTTTAACTGTGGGTGTACATTGGTACACCTCTGCCTAACCCTTCGGGGAATACAGGCGTGATGGTATATGATATATATATATATTTTAGATACACCCGTTTTATTAAAAAATCTGAAAATCGGGAAACATAGAAAACCATAGTAAATAGCCGTCTACTAGATGAATGTTAATAACACACTGCAGCCACAAATATGTCTGCCAAGAGTGGTAATTAAGAGATCGCAGTCACATGACCTTTCGACGAGGTGACTCAGAGAAGGCCGATGTTTTTCAGTGGAAAGTTTCAGATGTTAACAGAATTTTCCGAGTACCGAATTCTAAGCAAATAAAAGGTCTAACCCTCTTTGCTAGTGTGTGGGGTCTAAACTGATTTCTAGTGGATCATTGTTTTACACAAAGACCAACCAACAACGTGGGGATAATAAAATAATAGTGTAGCTTCGTAGGTAGGACCTAGGGTTTGATTCCCAGGTCAAGCAAGAAGTGTTATTGGGCTTTCCATGAAATTCTCAGTAACAGCTCGGAGTTAGGATTTGTGGCCGGATAATGGCAATAGGCTCGCCCCCTATTACATGGGACCTAAAACATACCGGTGAAGTATGCGTGTACATTGGTATACCTCTGCCCTTCGGAGAATACAGGCGTGATGGTATGTAGGACCCTGCTGCACTATTATCACAATTTTGTGAATTTCAACAATGGTGATAAAATCAATAACAATAACAATGTATCCACGTTCACCGGTAGATATGAATGAAATAATACGAGTTACTACCATTACACGAATATGTAAATTTGAAACGTAGAGAATTCATCCGCTAGTTTTCTATTTTCGTGTTATGTGCACAGAATTCGCGCACGCACGTGCATCGTATTCACACGTCAAATGTTATTGTGCATGTGTAAAATAACAATCACAGTCTTTCAAGAACTCTTGCGTTGTTTGATTCAAGTTTTCAATGAGAACATTCAATTTTTAACAAGTTTTTCCAGTCTGCTGGTTTGGATCTAATAAATCTAGTGTATTGGTCTGTTTTTGACTTTTCTTGTCGATTGATGCTGCTGTTACGGAAATGTTGAAGACATAACAAAAAGAATGCGTTTTAAACGGTTTGTATTTCTGAAAACACTTCGAACCAGGTGTATCTATATCTGAACTGAGAACTAACTACAAACATTAACAAAACAGTTGCGTAATTCACAGTGACGTATGCTTCCTGCCTAAAATCTTCAAAATACTCTTCCACGTTCACACTATGTGCTTTTCACTCAATCTATTGAACCTTATTACCCCAATATCCTCAAGTGAACAGCCACAAAAGTTACAAAGATGCGTGTGTCACCCGCGGCAAGGGGATCTCTCCGAATCATTTCCAAGTTGGAATTTGGAATGATACACCAAAACTCAATCGAAACGATATATTACGCCGATACGCGCGGCGGACGCTAATCCAGTTATGGATGCCAAAGATTATTAGTGCATTGTTGGTTTGTAGACGGTACACGTTAAAAACAGATTCAATTATATTAAAGCACATACAAGTTGTTGATTTGCATCCTCGTCAAATTTTGGAGCTTGTCATAAAAAATAGAAGTAATCAAATATAATTACGATACCTGGACAATGTCTAATAAATACTTGTTTTTTTAGTTGCAACTATCTAATAACAGTATTCCAGAACACTCCCCTTGCAAAATTCAGAATCACACAGTTGCGTATGCGGTAGGCAGAGTTGTCGCTCGGCTATTTTAATGTGTGCATAGCGCCTAAACCCTCCGGCGAGATGGCTAGTACGGATTTGAAAAACACTAAAAAAAAAAACAATTTATTTTATTATTGATTCGTGTTAAGAATCACGAGCATAATATTAACTCCTTGAATTTGACGAGGATGCAAATCAACGCCTTGTATTTATTCGATTTTCGCAATAAATAGACGTTAACCAGAGGTATATCCAATATCTCCCAGGTGTTGCATTCTACTATAAAACATCGGGATAGTTAGTATCGGTCGTTAAGTGAAAATTATTTTATTACTCTCCAGATAATATAAGCCAACGACAGGAAGTCTTTTCAACAACTAGCTTTATAGTAAAAGTTAATTAAGTTGTACAATCACGAATGGTGGCGAAAAGCTTTCATATAATCTTCATGAAATTAGCTGCAACGGCACATTAAATACTAATAAATTTAAAAACTTACATTAAAAACACTTAATCACATCCAAACGTGCTTTAAAAGCAAGACCTTTATTCCAATTTTAGTATGTACTTATTTAATTTTTAAGTACTTACAGTAGATACATTCTATATTAAACTTTTTATAGAAACATGCCAAAATCAAGCTGCTCTAATGGTCCACTCCACAACAAGGGCAAAGTTTTAATTACCAATTCTTGCACGCGGAAGTTCAAAATACGTTGTGCCGCTTCTGCGACGGTCGAATCTATGAGCGCAATGCTTCTATATTTCATTCAGGCAGAGCAGTATTGGCATTTGAAACCTGTATCGCCCCAGCCACTTCGCATGAAACATGTATTCGCACCAAACACGCTAACTTGTTTAGGGTACTAACTCATTTTGAATAATAACATAATATAACTTATATAAACATATCGTGTTTGTATGTTGTTAAAAATACATTAGTTCTATAGTGGTTAGTATTCAGCAATAAATTATTTCATGTTGTGTATGGGTTTTAATAAACCGAAGCTATGCAATTATAAAACAAGATGCTTGATCTCAAGGATCAGTACCATTTTCAGAAGAAGATTGCACTGTCATATTGTCTGTTTATGAAAACTATGAAAATGTTAATGTTAGACCTACATCAATAGGAAAAGCGGCAACCGAGAGACCATTAATAAGTACCACTTAATTTTTCTTTCAAACTAGACAAACGAACTATCCAATCACGACTCTGAATGGAGACATAAAAATAAATCCCGACCAGTACGTTAGTTGACATGATAATGGTGTACCTTCGTTGTGGAACCATCAATATTTCATAGGAGCAATATCGGCGGTTTAAACTGGCCGACTCGTTATTGCACATGTGAACTTTATGGGGACTCACCCTCGGTACATAAATTTGGGAAGTGCACCCCGTTTATAGGTACTTTGATATAACGTATTGATTTTGTAGATTGTCGGATTAACAGGTTTGATTACATGTTCGTTTGTGTTTTGTCATTTATTTGTAGGAAGTTTGTGGTTTAATTAAGCTAGTAGGTACTTCCCTTTTTATTTATTGTTCTTAGGTGATCGTTACATCTGTCACTGTCGTAGCTGTCTAAATCACAAAGCGAAAATAATCATGCATTGCTTTCAAGCTTGGTATTATTGTCATCATAATCATATCACCCCATAGCCGTCCACTACTGATGGTATGCCTTCCCCAAAGAGCGCCAACCATCCTGGTCCTAGGCAACCCGCGTTCATCCGCTGCCCGACAACTCCTTAACAAAACATTCGTATTCTTCTTTTTCTTCAATCTTTCGAGATTGAATACTTTTAATTCTACAAAAAAATTACAAACGCTGCCTGACAAGTCTTCTCTTTCTTAGGGTCTGCCTCCGTCATATTTCACAAAGCCATCAGGGTCGTGCACTTCCTTATTGAATTCATCACAGCCACATAAGTACAAGCCTAAACAAACAAAATGCTGACTACATGTAACATGAGTCACCCCTTGCCCCTAATCATAATAATCAAAAAAGCAATTGAATCACAGAGTAATTAATCTCCAAACAGATCAAAGCGTATAACTTGTACTAACGAAGTCACCACAGCGGTATTAAAATATTAGCACGTTGTGCACGCATCGCATGCATCGCACGCAATAAACGTACCTATAGCTATGTTTGTGAGGAACTAGCTTATGCCGTTTTGCGACTTCGTCCGTCTAGATTTCGCTTTTAGACTTAACCGTTATATTCTCTTTATGTGGTCCTTTTTGCGGATTGTAGAAATCTGATAATTAGTTTCTCTGTTGTTTTTATTACTTACCTATAATAGGCTATTTACCTCATGTTTAAAGTTAAGGGGTTGTTTTTCCAAAAGAAGCTTTTATGGTGGGTCCACACGATACAGACTTTTGTCTGTACAGATATCTGCACAGACTATAAAGTCTGAGTAAAAATTTTTACTCAGAGGTCTTTACCAAATGTCTGTGCAGACTTATCATCAGTTCAGACTTCGATTTTAATGAATAAATTAAGTAATTCAATAATCATGAGTTTTGCTCCGACAATCGTACAGACATGTACGCAGACTTCCGACTTTTCTGATACACCGACATTTGTCTGTACTGATTTGTTGTACAGACAAAATTCTATAGAAGTCTGTGTTAAGTCTGTGTCGTGTGGACCCACCATTACCCTTTAAGAAACTCTGTCCTTCCTGTCTTAGGGCTGCACGTTGTTAATCAGACACACAACTATTAGATTCTATAATATTATAATGTAGGTATCAACAAATATTTTACAAGCCATTCGGCACGCATGCAA
This sequence comes from Caradrina clavipalpis, assembly GCA_932526535.1. Lineage (NCBI taxonomy): Eukaryota > Metazoa > Arthropoda > Insecta > Lepidoptera > Noctuidae > Caradrina > Caradrina clavipalpis. Next base: position 5,687,359 of record OW052096.1, read on the forward strand.
CGTTGTAGGGCCGTCACAATCATCTCGCAGTGCCGTCCCCTTTCAATCTTCGTTGCAATAAATAAAAGGGGCAGTAAAAAATACGCGGAGGACCGCTGGCGCCCTCGCGTTTGCCATAATCAACGTCATTGAGGGTATTTATGTGTTGGACTCGCTAAATTTCAACATTCTCATATTAATGTTATGGGTTTCATAAATATTACTGCGTAGTGTCGGACGCGGGATGCTTGAATTGAGCACTTGCCGAGGGTAGTTTCTGCTTCGAACTGTAAGACCGTTGGAAGTGGTGTAAAAGTAAAGCTTTTCAGATGGTTTAAATATTATCAAACTTTGTCAGGCAAGTGAAGTTGGGTACCTGTCTATAAATTTAGTAATAATTAATGTTAGCACAAAAGGGCACGCATCATAATTATGTTTTTTTTATGTGTTTTAAATTAGCAGACAATAAGACATTAATAAAATCATAACAAATTACCCTTTTAGCTGAAAGGATATCGTTACTAAATAAATGGTATATTTTCCCTTCCAACCGGAAAACACACTGAGTTCAAAATACCCATAAAAATGACACAAAATCGCAAATATAAAGTGTAGCTCACATCCATGTACTCCCAACCCCTATAGAAGACAGATATTATGTAAAAACCTAACGGGAGTCTCTTCAATCAATACACGTTACTAGATGATGTAAAAGCTTTCTTCTCAACTTACAGGGCGAATTTAAACCCTAACTTCCTAGGTATAAGGTTAAATGTCTTATTCAGAAAAATAATATGATTTTTTCCCTGACATTGTGAACAACAAAAATATCCTGTTGGACAATATTCGCTCTTAATACAAAGCAAAACAACTTAAAATAAGTACGCAATGGACGTGTAAGGGGTGCCCGCGGAAGAGTTAGTTTTTTTTTTGTGAATATCAAAATATGAGCCCCCTTTTACAATCCCATTGTATCCGATATTGATCCCCATTATAGTTTGAGTCGGCTGGTCCACTGTCTTAATAAAAGGGATGCAATGATGAATGCGCCAGTTAGCTCACGATTTATGCTCACATAATTCACGTTAAAACAAACAAATAAAACACTACGAGTGTTTTTAAAAGTAAATTAAAAATAAATGATTCATTGAATTAATTCACACCGGTTATTGTATGAATCATAGTACGTACATTAATTTAAATTGAAGTTTCGCACATCAACACTTGCCAAACCGGAATGACGAATGGTTAATACGTACTGTAGTCGAATTAAAAAGATCTTTGGTGCAATAAATTAAGATTTTATTGTTGGTTTTGATGGTAATGCCACAAAATCTTTTATAATGTTTCAATATAACATTAAAGGCCAATTCAACGTCAGAACAGGGTAACATAAACTTGTCAAAATATTAAATTAAAACTAACGGGTGTAAAACGCAAGCGTGAAAACGTTACAAACTCGATAACAGTTATATAGCTCAGTTATGTAGATCGGGGTTTAAATCTAACAAAACTACTGTAGTTATATAGATTAACACGATAAAACAATCAGTTAAAACAACAGTTTCATAATTTATGCTCAACATTCGTTTAGTGCAATATTAACGTACACACAAAACAGAAAAAGATTAGATTCGTATCGTGTGTACATTAATTAGTTGTTAATGAAGTCAACGGCTTACAGTAACAGTGAACAAAGAATGGATGTAATAACTCATAGTAATTAACGCAAAAACATCTTTCATCCGCGCTCAGTGTGTGAATTGTGAAATTAATTAAATTAAATAGATGTTGGAAGACGTGATTGTAGGGCAGCGAAACAAGCGATGAGAGCTGTTAACAGTCTTAGATTGTTTTTTAAATTTGTATTGTTCATATTATTTGTATCTTCTAATTACTTCCCCCTGCATACACTTACTGTCCATATAGGTACCAACTTAATTGTTTTATTATTTGTACCGTTAGTGCAACAAAATGTTTTATAACATCGTTATGGTGACTTAAAATGGGCGTCGGATGTGACGATGCTTAAGAATGTCCATGCTTCTTGGTTGATGTGGTAGGGCAGAATTGCTTGCTTGTAAATTAATACTTAGAGAAGCCTCAAAATAATATTTTTTATTACGAGGCTGTAGTGTCCCATTGCAAGATAAAGACCTCCCTTCTGCTATCCTGATGCATGGCGTAAAAGCTTACATCCTCCTGGTAAGCCTTAAGTAAAGCATCAGTTAGCCATTTAAGGTGATTGTATTGCAATGATTATGGGACCTTTATATAGACAATTCAAAGGGTATTTATTAGCCATAACGCGATTATTCGTCATCATCGTCATATCGGCCGCAGGACGTCCACTGCTGGACATAGGCCTCCCCCATAGATTTCCAAAAAAATCGGTTGCAAGCGGCTTGCATCCAGCGTCTTCCTGCGGTCTTAATCAGGGCGTCAGTCCACCTCGTGGGATGCGATTATTCAATCGAAATCAAACCAGTCGAACTTTGTAAACAATCACTATTAAAAATATATTTTTAGTTCTCAAAGTCACAATTAGTTTCGCTACTTCCGGGGCCTCGTTACATAAGTACAAGCATAAGTATTGAATTCACATTAATTTGAAACAACAAAAAAGGTAAGAAAAGGTAAAAGTATCTAACCATTATCTTAACAAGCGTTGTGAAGTAATTAGCAATACGTCTTTTGTTAATTTTTACACAAACATACAAAAATTTGTACGGACAGTGTCCGATAGATGGCGGGGAACTACCCAACTTGCAAGTTGAACGTAAAATTAGAACTATTTGGGGATCGAATCAGTCAAAAGCCGGTTTATTTTATAAAAATCTTCCTGATAGAATTTAAGTGAAGAAGTGAGTGCTCATTCATGGTGAGCTGTCATTCAAAGGATTCAAAGGACTAACAGAGCTCACTTTTAACTCACCTTATCTAAACTCGCCAAGAGTGATTTTCACGGAATAGCACTGCCAAGTAAAATAAGGATCCATTCTAAATGCTAGAACCACCAGGATATGTGCACATTTTGCTTGCTCATCATGGTGAAGAAGGTTAGAAGGAGCAAAAAAAAATAGTAGTAAAAGAAGTTGTTGTCATCAAATAGAAGATAATACTTCTATTTGATGTCAATTACTTGCAGGGTAATATGACATACCAGGAAACCTCTTCCTCTTTGCATTCTTCAACTCCTCATACCTAAGAACCATTACAATAAATAAATGCAGATTTATGGATTGGATTGTTAGGGTAGTATGGGAGAGGAGGGGGTTAGGATTTGTGCCTGGTTAATGACAACAGGCTAGCCCCCTATTACATGGCACTTAAACATACCGGCGAATTGTGGGTGTACATTGGTACACCTCTGCCTAACCCTTCGGGGAATACAGGTACGTTTTGTTGAGAAATTTTAAGGATATTACTAATTGGTTCCACATTACAGCCTCTTGTAGACTGACTTAACAACACACATAATCAGTACTCAAGTCCTAGCGTTAGAATCGTAAAACTCGCGTCTATTAATTAAAATAAATCTAACTGTTAAAACAAACGTGTTCCGGAAAGTTGCTACATTAATATGGTTTCATTAACAAAAATAAACCACTCCACTAATTACGTCGGAATTTCCGTGTTTGTAACAAATTATTGATAACTATATTTTTTTTGTAGTGAATTATAAAAACAGGATTAAGTTAGTGAAGACATTAACTAAGGCCTGTTTAACACGATTAAACACATACAGTAAGTACATTTTGAAAAAGTATAATTACCTGCTTACTTAGTAAAACGCAAAAGAAATTTCTTCTAAAAAGTAAAAAAAAAATGTCACTTGCATAACAAAAATTAATTACCTCCGAATATTACAGCGTTCGCGATTAGTTGCTAAACGTTGTGCTACGGGGTAGTCGTGAACGCGTAGCCGTAAGCTACGTTGTTACGTAACCGCGTAACGGGCCGGTCAATGACCCCGCGGCGACCTGCGCGCGCGCCTGTCGTCGCCCTACTCGACAGACTTGTTCGGTAGAATAGGTAGCCCCGTAAATGTACGTGTAGGTAGAAATTGTTTGGTGGTAAGGAGGCACTATTTGTTTTTCTAAACATGATTTGCAAGAAGTAATCGTTAAAATCAGTCCAGTTACAGTTTATGTTTTATCTATATTTCTATACAATAATATTATTAAAAAGGAAAAGCTAGTTTGGTTGTTGTTTTTTAGTTTGTAGGAGAAAGACCAATTACAAAACTTTTTTCATTGGATGAAAGTTATATTGCAGACATAAGTTATGATGCTTTATGGAACACATCTACCACGGGATCAAAGTCGCGGGCAGACGCTAGTTAATTATAAATGTCTTACATTTTATTCATAAACACCTTTCAATAAGCAATGAAAATTCTGTCTTTTTGTCACACATAATTTCGTATTATTACGAAATGATGTCTGACAAATAGTGAGAAATAGTTTACAAAATTATGTAAGATTGCAAGTAACAAGATTTCCTCCAATTTTTAAGGCACCCCTTAATACTTCTCCCAAAATATTGAATTTAATTATTTTACTTGATCGTTTTACCTATATTTCTCACCGCAGCTTTAGCGTGTAAGTAGCATAAAGTAGGAAGCACCTTACGCCCTTCGCCTCGGCGAGTCTGCGTCTTATTCTTTGGCAGTAGCACTAGGACGTGTTTCGTTCTCGTTAACAGATCAGCCCGTGCACCATAGGACGCCAAACATCGTGACGTTTATGGCTTTTATTGCGCCCATTGTTGGCCCAAAGCGGTGCCTTACGAGTAATTGCCCATTAATTTATTTGTTCTTAGTGCCGTGTTAAAATAACTGATATACGATTTAGTCGGCGGCTTTTAAAACCTATGTGTAGAAAATACGGGAATGCAGGAGTAAGTATCCACGATTTATTGCAGACATCGCCTTATCTAGAAAGGTTCCTAAGATAAACAAGGCTATCAATGAGGCACAAACTACCGAAAAAGTAGTATCTACCTACCTAAATACTTAAAAACAATATTTCTTCAGTGATTTTTCTGACACTGTATGTAAATTGCTAAGCGTCGAAGTGTAAGGTCAAAAGTAACAAGTGAAAAGTGCGCGGTTGTTAGCCTGTCACCGAGCATCACATTAACCCGCTTCCTTCACTTGTTTAGGCAGGTACCTACCTACCTACATTGGCCATGAAAACAATGGATTGCATACAGTAGGGTACCGACTTTTGGTTGCGGAATTTGTTCGAAAGAGTTACTGGGGCCCTGGAACGCAAAGGGCATTAGGAGAAATACGGATGAGTTTTGGTCAGTAAGAGTCTGACACTCCCTTCGGCTCCGTCCAGAGTGAAAGAAATCGTATAATGATTCCCATTATTACAAAAAGAGGGTAGTTACCGACATTTGAATCTAGTTATCCATTCTATTTTCTTTAGTTCCTTTTTGCCACGAAAGAAGAATTTACCCTGCAGTTGAATTTACAGTCCAGTATTATTTTTCTACAAAGAAAAATATAAGGCAGAAGACTTAAACCCATAACCTATCAAAGTTGTGTAACCAAAGCGTGATGCCCACGGGTTCGCAATCCATAAATGATAAAGGGAACTCCAATTGATTTCCGCGTTGCGCCGGCGCAGAGCGTCATCTGATTGAGCTAACCGTAAAGTTACGGCTGTGTGCCGTTTGCCCACTTAACGCAAAACTCTAGATAAATCGACGGAAAAATATATTGACAATTTGATTCTAATACTGAGTAAACCTACTTCGATTTTTGACAGTTCGCTGTTTATTTTCTTTTGAAATTAATTATGTTTTTGCCACCGGTACTTAAAATTTGCTGAGGCATTATTTTTATCAATCGTTTAAATATTTAATTGAAATTGGAATCATTAAAATATAGGTCTCCATTTTACTATTTAAACACTAATTCACACTGTACAAAATACCAACATTGGAATTGAATTAGTTACATCATTTGTACCTATTGAATAAGAATTTATTCAACAATTTAGCTTTAAATGAACCTTAAACAATAGACATAAAGATTTCATGGCCAAACTGCGCAAGCGCAGCGCTCAGGGGGAAACACGACAGTACCTTGCAGTAACATTGATCATTATGTCAGTACCTACATAAATTATTAACCCACTACATTTAATTCTTTCAAGTAAATTACGAAGGAAATATACACAAAATCTTTACAGACCTTGCATATTTTATTAATAATCTTAACACACGGCCAAAATTTAAATTTCAAATACAGTATTTAACACGTTGTATGTCTGCTACTCGACGATTTTTAACTAGCATTAATTACAATCAAGTAAGAAAATGTGTATTTTTTGTTTGTATATACTGTGTCGAAAGAAAAACACTGAAATTCATGTTATTATCCAAGTGTCCTTCACCTTTGTTCACTATTTACTAAAATAAAATAGAAAACACCTACATTTGAGACAAAACTGTCACATGGCGATTAAACTAAAGCCCTAAGAAGCGGTATCAAGGTGGACCGCCAACCCGGCGAGTCGATGTCAAGACTTTTAACAGAAACAAGTGACAAGCTGCCAATAAGAGGAAATAAACAACTCAAAGAAAATCATTAGCCCAACAATAGGACAGACAACAACCAACCATTTCATACAAACAGACAAACTCAAAAATATAAAATATAATAAAATTTTAACGGTAAATACAAAAAATAAATAAAGAAAAAAAGCCTCGATATAAATTATTTCCTCAAACTTGGCCTCAAAACTTATAAATAGCTTGAACCAACTTATCTAATCATTACAAGGTAAATTACGAATAAAATGAGGTGCTAATTTTATCCGTGACTAATCTTTATGATCCACATCTAAAGGGGATAGATATAAGAATGGATGCCACGCTTTCACCGGTTTAATTTATCGAAGTATTACTTTTGAACTTACTTCAAGTGATTTTATTACATCTCATCGCTTTATTTTAAATGTCCGAGCGAGTTCGGGGCAACAATCTGTTCCTACCTACTTAACGGTAACGCATAATTGACGTCGTCTGAAAAAACTTTAGGTTCGAGAACTAATGGTTACAATACCGCAGTTACAAAATTTGATTAGCGGAATAGTCACGTCGGAATTCGTCTATGAACGTTAATAGTAAAAACTTAGAGGTATGTTGAACGTCGCGGCAGGTAGATGCGGTATTTGTAGTGACTCATGTACCTACTTGAACAATCATAAGTCACGGTGTTTCGTTTTAGTAAAATAATGAATATTGAGTAAAATATTTTATTTAAATAATTCATATTATACATATTTATACACCTGCTTGGAGAAAATTTCAGTTTAAATTCACAAACAATTTCTTTAGCTACCATCCATCAAATTAGTAGGTATTTGATTGTTAAATAGCCCCCTACATATATTTAATGTATTTAATTGAGAAAAGGTTACCCAGATAATGACATGTATGTATAATCTCGTCTAAGTCTATTCCAGATATGCTCAAGTTTTCAGAAATTTTCTTCTTTGTATTTGTTGTTGGGAACATAATCTAAGTCTCCTTTTAAAAAACACCATAACAAACAACACCTACCATATCCACGGTCGCCCCTGGTCGTCTTACCTCTGTGGCATTAGTTTCGTCGTCCAGGGGCAAGTGGAGCGGTACCGCGGCCGACGACCCGAGATTGCCGCCGATAACTCATCGCCGTGTTTATTCACTATTATCGAATCGTGGACGCGACCAGCGAGACGACACTATTGTCATTTGTAACTCCTTACATTTGTCATTGTTGTCTCCATGTTGACGAACTTACCACACGGTTTTTTCCTCGCATGCTGTTGCTAAGACCTGTCTTCATAATTTCTTTGATAGCTCAAATTGATGCTCCTATTTTGAGTCTAAACTACATTCAATAATCAACAATGGAATCAAAGTCACAACGGTACCTATTGAAGTAAAAAATGGAAGCAGACAAACACGTGCCAGAATTAAAAAGAGTAGGTACAGAGAACAAAGTTCCACAATTCAAAAGTCTGTTGAACCTTATTAGTCTCGAGAAATAAAATATGTTCATATTCAAAATAACTGTTCCCAGGTTTATACATGTAAACAAATAGATCAAAATAATACGAACACGAGAATGTCTGCAGTGTAACGGTGTAGACGGTTAGCTTATGGTCATAGAGGTCGCAAGTACTGAGGTTCGAATATCAGACGCAAACGAAATTTACATTCCAGATAAACGTTTCTGAGATCTATCGTAAAACAACGAAGGCGTCACATTTTATATTAACAATAAAAACTGGTTTGGAAATGACCAGCGTTTAATAACATCAACATTCTTCGAACTATTAGAGAGAGTTGTAGGGTCTACAAACATTCAGTGAGTAATCATCGTGTTGGTACTCGTAATTAATTAGGGCCTGATCATTTCGGGCACTTATTGGATCGCGAATGGGTTCGAGAAAATTAGCGGTTATTAATGCATCCCGTACGGTAGGGCTCTCATTTTAGTTGATGCGGTAGTCGGAGAGCGCTGATTTTACATGATACAATCTCTACGCAATACTTAATTGACATTAGAGGGGCATGATCCTCCATTTGTTTATGTTGTAGTAGTACTCACTCTATAATCATTCTGCTGTTGTTAGAGAATAAGCTCCTATAATCTAGTACTATTTTGAAGCTACCATCAGAATTTTTAGGTACTGGATAACCTCTACAAAATTTTGGGAACCGGGTACCGGCTACCGGCTTCATAGGTGAAGCTCGGTATATTATCTTATTGTACCTATACTAGCAATATAATCCGCGTTCAATTCCTTCTTTTGTTACTGCTCCGCTCCCGTTGGTCGTAGCCTGATGTTATATTATAAACCTGTTATAGCCTTCCTCTTGAATTACTCTATCTATTAATGAAAACTTCATTAAAACCCGTGGCGTAGTTTATAAGATGTAAGCGCACAGAGGGACAGACGACTTTATTTTATATTATGTAGAGATATGGTTTCAGTAAGCTTTCATTAGCATGTTTAATCTTCTTTAACATATGCGAGGGCTCAAGAAATCTCATTTTTCCTTTCGAGATACAAATATCTACCATGCACTGCATACCTGAAAGCTGTTCCAATTCCAGTACCTAGCTATTATTTACTATCTTCGATACATTCGCTCCTAAGATCTGAGCTTTAAGCTTAGAGCTTTGCCTCGTATTTTGGAATTTATAAGATTGCATTTACTACTAAACTGTATAATTTGATACAAGAAATATGCAAATGTAGGTAATGCCAGAATCATTAAAATAGTTGTTAATACCTACTGGAAAACTAAAAATATTGAGAAACGACTTTAGTTATGGTTAAAACAACCATCTATATTTTTATAGTGAAAAAAACTTAAATGGTATTATAAGAAGAGCAATGTACAAAGAAAAAGTCTGATTTACAGAAACCTCAATAAAAGATATAATTTGAAACTGTTCATTCAACAAAAGCATTGCATCACGCAACAAAATCTCAATCAGAGAGTCTTAAACTTCATCTCGGAAAAACATAAAGAGGTGTGACAAATAAATTGTAAACTTTATTGTATACACTTTATTGCAGGTTAGGTGTGATATTGAAATGTTTAAAACTGGTTTGCCTCCCGGGCTCGCCGGCTCGCTGACCCCGCACTCCCTGGGAATACGGAATCGCGATTCAGGATCAGTTGCAAACGCGCCCAGAGCATAGGAAATTAGAAGTGGCGCCGACCATGCTATTTATTGTTTTGCACGTTCACCGTTGTGGATTATGTGCTATCGGTGTTGTCTTGCACGCGCTAATCTACATGCACTTGCCTATAATAAATAGTTGCTGTGCTTTATGTATCGAGGGTTTGAATAACTTGATGTTTAAGTTGAATGGCCATGCGGTATGTACTTGTTAGTCTGATTTTACAGAATTTTCTTGTCTTAGTCCCCTAACTATTTACATCTACTTATACCGTTACTGTACTTTGCGAATCTTTCCGTGTATCTTTAGAAACCAGATCTCATTCAAAATGGAAAGTGTCGCTTCTACATTACGGAGTCCACTTGCAACCTAAATGCATGTATGCCAAATCATTATCATATTTTGTCCTTGCTACCTCTCTATCAAGGTCAGTTCAGAATAAAAAGGCATCCTCCACCTCAAGTCCCCACTCACAGGTAAAAAATGAATGACAAGAGGACCTTAACTTTGATGTTGTTAAATGGCAATGTGTGTCCTCAAAAACAGATAAAAAAGTAAATCTGCAAGGTTGAGACGTGAGTTACTAAACTGCATCTTTAAAAGCGTAAAAAACTAAATGAAATCGCTTGTCTGCTCCATCGCAAGTTTTGTTTGGAGTTTTGGAAAGGACTACTGTATCACGCAAGCAATGTATGCTGTTCAAGAAGTTTTGGTCGCGTATGATACCTGAGCTTTTCTTGCATTAAGCGTTTGCCATATGCCACACAAGAAATTTTAAACTGCGAACGTGTCATACGCGTGTATTTTAATTCTTTTTTATGAGCCGAAGTTTTTCTTTAATTATTTTAAATTGCATACCTACACGTTTCATTTGTATAAAAATTGGTTGCAATATTGGTTACATTTACCAAAAACAATTGCTATCTTGTTATAATTCATTTTACACGATAATTTTCAGGGTTGACACCAAACAAACTTCGGCTATAAGAGACTGATTATTTCAAATTATTGGTTAAATAAAAAAAAGGCGTTAAAAATATGAAAATATAAAGGAAAAACGAAAAGGTTCTACCGATTTATTCCAGTGACTATGACTGTCGTAGGTAAAATAATATTCCAATGCCGCTGATATAGTAATGACATGAGATGAGGAAAATCTTGTGACAATATTAGACAAGGGCATATTGTACAACACTAAGTTCTAGTAAACAATTATCTAGGACGTCCTCCGTTACGTCATCGCAGTGATTACCTAATCTTTGCAGTTTACTTTAAATCAAAGTGCAAAGGTGTCAGATATACAAAGCCAGGAATCACATCAAATAGAAGGAAGGGATGTTTTGAAGATGAAAGCCCTTTCTTTGTGTAAAAAAGTGATAAAAATTTGCCCTTATATATTTCCTTATATGTCAGGGTTGCGTTATTTGCTCTATAGAGACACCGCGGCCCTAGAACGCATAGGGCGTTAAGAGGAACACAGTTAGTCAGTTAGAGCCTGACATTCCGTTCGCTCCGCCCAGAGTGGAAGAAGTCATTTGATGATTTTCCATGTGTTTCAAATGTATTTCCTTATGTCGGTTACACCTCCTTATTTTTAGGAGTACTCAATACTGCGCATACCTCTAAATTGTATAAAATTTTGTAATTTTTTTTTGTCGTTGGTACGTAACACTTTCAAAGCTCTTTAATTTAACTATTCATCGATCGTAAACAAAACAGTAGACTAGCCAGTATATTCTGCAAAAGTCTCTCCCGATTAATTTAGGTGATGTGACCCTGAGATGAGCTGTTAATCTCTAGCATCCGTGGAACGACATCTCACCACAAGCTTACTTCTCTTAAATTCACGGAGGAAGGTTTTTACAGAATAGACCAGAAGATTACCAAGAAGCTAATTACGAGAAAAATAATTATTAGTAGTGACTATCGTCTGCTAATAGGTACTAGCTAGCAGACTGTAATGATTTCATAATTAACGGTCTATATACATAACATTTCACAAACAAAACATAAACAGCCTAATTAACAAAAATATTAACCAGATTACCCAACAGATATATTATCACTATCTTCCACCGCCATTTCATATGCTCACAAAATTAATATTGCAAAATTATGTTCAACCCTAGCGAAAATGTGAATGTGTGCGTAAAAGCTTACGTACACACATGAACATTGTTGACTGTGATGGTGTGTTAGTAGCATTGTGTGCGTGGGTCGGACAACAAGCTATGCGTCGGTATTTATCCCACATTAGCATGCATCCGTACCATTGATCCGACCTCTTTGTTCACCCAAGCCCTTTATTTGGTGGATAACCCAAAAATTGTAACTACAACAACATTATCTTGTACTTAAATTGGGGACACGGATTGTCACATAATTATGATATGGCTTTATTTTCTCACACGGGTGCTTAAGTCAATCATGTGGTGAAACTTGTGCGTATTGTGTACAGCGGCAGCCGGTCAGCCTATTGAGTTTCCCGATTATATTGCAATCTTGTTCACATTCATATCTCATTCTTGTTCAGTAATTGGCCACTTTCTAAAAGAGTTTTAGAAGCAAAAGAATGCTTCCGTTGTCACATAAAATTATATTCCTTTTACCGTCTGAGTTTTCCACTTCATTTGTGGCTTTGAAAGTATAGAGAGATCTTGAAAACTGCTAAACAAAATCTGTTACAATTTTCTTTCCAGGAAGCGTTGGCTGATTAATTCTGGGCGCGCACCCAGACGGCCGCTATCCAGGATGAAGAGAAACAATTTAATAGGCTAGTAAAATATTAAGTAAAACGCAGCCATAACGCAGGAATAGGGACGAAATGAAAGCAGCAACGGGTAGTAAATATCGTGTGTGCCGTCTAATGGTGCCGACTCGGCGAATAACCGCCACCGCGGGTATATGAACCCTCACGCTTATGTGAATCAAAATAATAGTTTTGTTTTGTGATTTTAATTAATGCACCATTTCATCGACTTCCTCAAAGCTTTTGTAAGTGTATGTGTGTCGCCGCAACACTAGCGCGAATTTCTAGTCTTATGAACGTAGAAAGATACCTAATGTAGTTTTGTATAAAGCATGTAAGATTGTAAGCAAAGTCTGTCATATTATATTTATACTTTATGTTAATATTTATGACATTAAAGCCAATTTCCAACACATACAAATGTAAAACAACCCACTTGACCAGGATATGAGAAGTAGGCATGAAGAAAATTGTGACCTAAAACCTATTCATTAACATTTGAAAGTTGAAAGCTCAAAATAAGCAAAGGTACAAACGAAACTAAGATTACTAGACACGTTCAGTTTTCTCAGTACATATCATTATTGGTAACCCGACAAAGTTATGTAGCGGTTAATATATCAGTGAATAAGTGCGGTTTCCTCATGATTGTATTTGGTCGTGTTACAGCAAGCGGGCATCCGAGTGTGGGTTTATGACAATAATGTAACCTGTGCCCGGCCGTCGGCATCGGGCAATAAGTTACTTTTGTTTGTTGGTAAGCGTTTAAAACTATAGAACACTTGAAAATGTGACATACATTTATCATACGATTTTATATTTTGTAACGGTTTTTTTTACTCTTTTTAAAAACAGCAGTGGAAAATATTGCGTTAAATCTTTAAAAGAAGGCTCAATATAACAAGAATTTCTTTATGAATATGGTGTAATAGTAAATACGAAATGTAATTTAGTAGTATGAATCGTTTGGGCGTTGCCAACATTGTAGGTACAGTAACCCATTTTTTTTTTCGCCGTTGAATACACTCTCGTTATAAAATATCCCATAGGACAATTGTGAAGCAGCAGCTTTTATTTTGAAACCATACGGGATTTTCATAAGCTGTATTATATCAGTTCACAAGCTAAAATACTATTAAGAAGGTACTATAATCCACTTAATTATGTAATCAGAACAAACTGAAAAAAAAAACATAATTATAAGTTAGACAGAAAAAGAAGTTCTATTTCACTTTTAAAAGATGCAATAAGTACTCGCATCTAACCTACCAAGTTTCTTATACAAAATGAGGGAGAAATAATCAAAGCACTTCGCAAGTTCGAATTAACTAAAACAGCGACCAAATGTAGTTACTCTTTCAGAAGGCAAGCTACTTAATTAGCCCAGTTTACAAGTTACACTTTAATGTACACTCGTTTGATTAAGTTAACCATTTTATGTAAACTATGTAGGTTTCAAATATTGTTAATGTCAGACTGACGGTCGGTATGACATTTTATGAAACAACGAATAGGTGTCAGTTAACGTATTTGCATATTTATTCATGTAAATGTTTCTTGTAAAAATTGTACGGTTATTTCGTAACTGTTTGGTAAATCGAGGTATGCTGTGTGCATTCTATTTCGTCTTAAATAGACTGATTGAACCCTGGACAGACGATGTAGCGATAACAGTAATGTTCTATCACACACCCACACGCATAATATCAACGTATCTAAAGCATCGCAAATTTTCCTTTATCCTACAAAACGAAGCGCGTACCGATTAAATGAGGTGCTCGCGTTTCTCCAGATAGCCAAGCGTGCTCCTGTCTCACTCGCACCTATGAGGACACTGCAATCCGTCCTTCTCCCACCAGCTTGCGCAGCCTCATCTCGACGGCACCTCGCCGTCGCCTTCAAGTCACATATTTTATTTGTGGAGCCTTCCTGCATCCAGAGGGGACTAAAGCCTCCCATGCACAAAACGATCTCTACTACTGTTCAAAAACGAACCTTCGGTACGGTAGATTTAAATAATCAAATGGGGTTCAGAATTCAGTCGGCCAGTGAATGGTAGGGTTACGTTTGTCGTGTCGGAGACCTGCCAATAATATTCACCCACACATTCACCAGGATGCAATAATCGTAGCCGATTTTATGCTTATAGGTGTGGGACACACGCGAATAGGTGACGATACGACGAAGGCTGTAAATTGTGATGCAATGAAACCCTGGAATGTTGTCACGTCTCAAATAGGTACATTCAAATGCATATTGCTAAAGATTTTATTGTTATTACAATGTGAAATGATATTTATTAATGTTGCGAACGAAATGTATAATAAATGCTCGAAATTAATACAAAGTACGAAATAGAGCTTTAATGCCAAAACAAAATCAGCCAGATTACTTAATTCTACTCAAATAAGATGACAAACATCTCATTAAGAAATTTTAATTAGTCATAAAAATCATTCAGACATTTTAACGCACACAGCATTACACTTAACACTTAAAAAGATATTAAAAGGCTTTAAAAATAAGTTGTAAAATATAAGGAATATGTTACAGAGGTTAATAACAAAGACAGCTAAACGATTGTGGGTATATGACCCGGAGACGAAATGCCCGCACTGAATCATGTCGCTAAAAAAAAACTATAAAAAGTCCGCGTTAACAATGTCGAGATGTAATTTAGTTTAGTCCCGCTATCAAGTTATTAGCTTTATACAAAACATAACAAGTTAATATACTGTAGATGTATCAAAATCAAATCGTATTTATCTAGCTTTAACAAATTATGATGGAGGCGGACTGATGACCGCATGAGAAAATACTATATATTATGTTTCTATATAAGAGTAACGTATAGTTACTCTAACTAATGGTAATTTTTGGAAATGCCACATTGACTATGTTATGTAAGGTCTGGTGGCATTACGTGATGTTTAGTTTTGAACCTGATAGATAAATGTCCAAATAAAACATTGCGGTTTTCACATGCAAAAATAATGCTGCGTGGAAAATTTATTATCAAACATTTTAATTTACGTGATAATAATTAATATCTAAAGCGGAAATAACCACAATTTAATAAAAGTAATTGTTGATTGTACGGGAATTGTTTATTAAAATTAGGTCGCGATTGTGACGTGAACATACAATGTTCATTTTAAATCCCAGCTTGCTCATGAAATGCAATGAAATTACGTCACCCTCACCACCCAACGAACTTAAAAAACACATATAAAATTAAGCGGTACAAAAGCGTCGTTACTAAGTTGAAAAAAGAGGACTAAACAGTACCTTCCATAAGGCAAGCCATGATTGTCGCGACCAATTTTACGAGCGAACCACGATGAGTTACCGCAACCATTGGATCATTTGCGCAACTTACAAAGCTCTGTATTCATTAATTTACGTGACGGTTCTGAAGAAACCCTTTAAACGCATATCTCTGACGTGAGTATTGCTGAGAAAGTACGCAAAATGCAAAGGCAATTGTTCCGTTTCGAAAATTCCCGCCCAACGAATTTCTGGTCCTTACATACGAATTTGACACTTATGTACTTGTTACAAAGACCAGGTAAAACAAAAGCCAACTCGCAAATCTAAGTTGGCTCATTTGTTTCGTGTTCATAATATTGGTCCTTCGAGCGTCTTATTTTATTTTCGGTATGCAAAGCATTTTACGGTTCAACTGTGTGAGGCTTGCGTGTCTCTCTTGGTTATATATTTGGGATCATTCTTTGAATGCCACATTACGAAATCGGTATTTTACTTTATCGATTTCCATAAATACTTACTTAATTAGGACGTAAAACTCACTATTGTATAGATCCCACCTAAATTTAGTATTTCTCTTGAACCAAGTTATAAGACCCCATAAATGGTAGCAAAGTAGAAAATATGTAATTTGGTCGTGTCTTCTCGTAGTTGTAGTCCCTATTTAGTAAATTGTGTCAAAAAAGTATTATTACTTAGTAATAGCTGGTATTTTCTTATTAAAAATGTTGTAGGTAGCCTCGAAGCAAAATAACGACAAAGCTACCGAGATGAGCAGGAAGCCGGCTATATTAGTACCAAGGTACCAAGACAAAGAGCACTGGCAAGCGCAGTTCACGCATATTTAAATAAATAAACCCAGATAGAACGTTGTGAGGCGTACGCGCAGCTACGCGGGGAACACACTCACTTGAAAATGTTATGGATGCGGCGAGCAAGAATAACTAAGATCAAAAAAATCGCATAAATTTTTAAATGATGGTAGTAAAACTTGCGTTAGTAACATTAGACGAGAGTAAAAGGGCCACAGCTTAAGCAATGAAAAATATTTCATGAAGAACCTTCTTCTCGTTTCGATCACAAAAATGGATTAATGTGAACGAGACATCGATTTATTTTTTGTGGTTATAGCAATTGCAGCTTTTTCTGGCATTTTCTTTCGTGGTCCAATAGTTATGTTTAGATCAGCCGCTTGCAAATATTTTAACTTTCATTGAAACTTTTGCCAACTTCACTTGTTATCTTAAAACTTAAAAATCAAGATTTAGCCCCGACGCCTCCATTTTACAACCTGTATCAGAGTGTCGGCCGCGAATATCAGCTTCGACCGTGAGAATCCGATATTCATTAAGAGAGCTGTGACGGTGACATCTGTTTATTTGACGCGTACGCATGTATTTCTGTTAATTCATTGTTTGTAAGTGAGCCTTGTGTCACCGGCAGCTCACTCCTGAGGTCTTATTATGCCTACTTCTTTGTTGGTAACTTATCCGGTTGGCTGTGGATTTTTCCAGAAATATTTTGAATGAATATGACTGTTGTCATATTCATTATACACTTATGTACATAAGTTTCAGTGTTGATAGTAAATGTCAACTTAAAGGAGGTCTGATACAAGTAAAGCATACAGTTTAAGTTTAACGCTACATTCCTTAATAGTCAACAGATATATTAAGAAGAAAGAGAATATTGAATTTATTAAGAACTACACACACACTACCACACTACACCCTACTTCTAGATTGACTAAACTACATAAAACGACTAAAATGTACACATGAATGCAATACAGAGATTAATTTGACTAATGACAATGTTTCAGCTAAATTATAATAGCAGGCTTTTAATGAGAAGAAGAAGAGAAGGCACGAGTATTGATCACCACCCTTGCTTAAGGCGGATTAATATTTTCAGACTTATATTAATAACATAATAAGTCCAGGTTTCCTCACGATGTTTTCCTTAATCCATGTCGGTGATGACCAAGATAAGCTTTAGGTACCTGTTTTATTTTGGTTCAGGTAAAATACAAACGGTAAACAGGCATTAAAACCGTTCTTCTTCTTCGTTCTTCATCTTTTCAGTTTTTAAGCACAAATCTCTAAAGCATTTAAATCTTAGTTTACACGCCCTTAAACATCAAAGAGGTACTTTTTAGCTCCCAGTTCATCGCGAGTTAGACGGCTTTATCTTAGAATAAAACAACTTTTTTAATATCTACGTTATGACCCGCTAGTTTTAGTAAAAAATATTACGGTAGTCGACACGCTTGAAAGAGTTGGACCGTCGACTGAGATTACAATCACCTTTCATAAACTGTAAATATAAATGTTCGTACTATTGTACTTGTAACTTGCTTAAGGATAAGACAGTCATATTTAAGATTTATTTTAGCTTGATAATTATGTTCCAGGTCTTGTTACCGCTATAACTAACTAAAAGGTACGAGAACTCATCGATATTGACTGATCATCGCCAAATTCGAGTTTAACAAATGTTCTTAAACTCTTTTAATGTTATAATTATTATAAAGACTTTAAACAATCCGTTTCCGACATAAGGATCTGGTATAAAGTGAACATAATACAGCGGAAATATTACCATTAAAGTAGCAGCCATTTACAGAACCAACCAAAGTTCATATAAAATAATACTTTACTAAGTATAGTAAAAAGGTACAATAGTAGGTGGGCAGCAAAAGCCTCCTGTTATATCCTGCTCACATCATGTTCCATCGATCACTAACCGTATGTTAAACATTATGATCACGCTCTTAAATACCTTCTTGTTTTGGATCCTTCCTAATATAATACATAATAATATGTATTTCAATTCAAGGTTATGTCAGCGACTGAATATAAAACAAAAATGTTATGGTCCGACAAATACGGCGATTTTCAAAGCTGTTTTTTGCAACAGTTTCTTATTTACTTAACATCAAACATTTTATCATGCATTGTAATTTAAATAAAATATTGTTTATGGCTTTAAACACTTAAAGATTTTTAATGTTCATCGAGGTTGTATAAATTAACGATACTCTTGCGCACGTCATTTTCAGAGATCGGAAAATGACTACACTTTTTGCGCTGAATTCGATATTTTATGAAAAACATGTAAATGCGATGGCAAGCGCACGTGTAGATATCACCTGACATTTTATTTCAATGACTTCGTTTTCTTCGTTAGGAATAGTCTCTATAATAAACCTACTGGTCCTTCGATTCTGAATTTATTATAGCAGTATCTCAGCAATCATTTACCAAAATAATTTTAGTATTATCATGTTGGTGAATACAAAACCAGGTAGTGTTGAATGTTAAACACTCAATGACGTTATTCCTAATAATTCAAGTGTCAACTCTGTCACCATATGTCAAAGAAAAACTCATTAATGTATGAGGTCAAACACAGACTTCCAGATAGAATTGCGCAGTAAATAATCCTATAAAATAGTCAACATGTAGATGATATTACGAAATGTCATACGGCATCTGCGCTTGCGACCCGCTTATATGCGCAAGCGCATTGCTACGTAAGTATTCAATTTAAGGTAATGAGGCCTGCGCGTTCACACACGGCTCGTATTAAATGTAGGTCTTAGACAACCTGTCTAATTAATATTATGAGGTATAGGTATATTTGTGGCGAAGCACTGCTGCGACTGCTAGGACCAGTTTCCTTGGGATTTAGAACCTGTACACTGTAAATCCTGCAGCCTTGTTTGCCAATTACATAAATTGAATTTCTAGTTAAAGGTCACATTATTTTCGAAAGTTCATCTACCTATAGTGCAATAGTACTTGAACTGGAACTGGGCTGGAATCAGATCTACAAGTGCTTAGAAGTTCCCGTTTTCGCTCATGTCAACACAAATTTAACAAGAATTAAAATTGGTATTAAAGCTACACAGATTGGTATAACACACCGGGACCAGGACCGGGGCCCGGGAGGCTATTACATGGGACCTAAAAACATACCGGCGAACTGTGGGTGTACATTGGTACACCTCTGCCTAACCCTTCGGGGAATACAGGCGTGATTGTTGTATGTAGGTTTGTAAAATCCAGTCTCGCCTAACTTATGTTATCTTGCCAATCGGTAATAGTGATTATAACCACAACAAATTTAATGATAACTACTACCCGATAGCCTGGTGAATATTGTACAAATACCACCGAAGTGTTTGTAATTAATACGACTGAACATATAATTAGGTAGCATTTAGATATCAGACTGACTATTTGCATAGCTTTTAGATTTTAGTAATTAGACAAAATTGCGAGCAAGTTACGAATTTAATTTGCAAGAAAATTCTTGCACTTGTTCTTGTTTCTTGCAGTTGTTTCTCGCATTTAGGTGAATAATACCCATGGTACGGGTTTTTAAAGGATTTTAGTAGAGTACAACTCTTTCGCCACAGTATTTTGTGCCAATACTAACGTTCAGAGGTAAAACCTTTTAATGTCAAGTCGTACACTTGTCACAGAAACGCACAAAAACGTTTCGCAAGACCGAAGCCGCGCGTTACCTAAATGGTTTAAAAATAGCAGAAGGCACAATCAAGTGGGTGAAAGAGGTTGGTAACCAAATAAAGTGTGTTGTGTGCATCGCGATGACCAGTGTCACAGCAAGGCTGCCGCTTATGGCAACACTGAGAATCATTTTTCCTCCTTCCTACCCGGAGCAGAGCGGAACAACCTTGCTCATCGTGCAGAGGTCGCCACCCAAATAAACGTAAACACTTTTTGTCGTTCTTTGTCATGTCACGAAAAATAAAATATAAGTAATTACTCGCAAACATTGATTCGGCTAGTTCTGAGGCTCTAAGTACCTTCCTAATTGTCGCGTATTAGTTGTTTTTTTTTTGTTAACTGCGTATATTTCATCTTTTTTATTACTTCAACAAGATTATTTGTTGGTTAATGACACTTTTTTTCGTATTTAATTCCAAGAACTTCATAAATTAATCAAATACTTCTTTTAAACTCTTCACCTTGACGTCATTCAGTCGTAGACTCACTTATTTACTGTCAATTATTTTCTTCAGACCACCCGTATTAGTTAGTTACTACCGGAATACTCCCACACTGCTTTGATCGCAGCATTTATACGAAGATACGTCTAATTTAAACGCTGCATTTGAATACAGATCTGGAGTGTGATACTAATAACATATTATTGAGAACATGTCTCTAATGAAATAACTTTCCTTCATAAATCTGCAACTTTCATCTTTGTCTAGCGTAGTTACCTACTTGCTTTGTTTATTTTTTGTTTTGACTTATGTAATCGGCGGACTTAGGGGAAGATTTGTGCCAAGCAGATAGGGAGCAGTACAGCCTAATATGAAATATAAGATATTTATACATAGATGCAGCCAGATACCAACAGGTTACATGAAGTAACTACCTATTTGACCTCCATAACCCAGTTACTGGGTACTCTATAATTTTGGTAAAAATAAAAACTTAGGCTTCACTCGTAAAAGTCAGTGGATACTAAAACTTACAATATTGAGCCTTATTCACTTGGACTTTTGAATTGATTGATTGAAAGCTCACCATACTGCTTAGAGCGTCGATATTTGCATACAAATACTCAGTTTGATTATACAAATAAACAGTTTTCATTGCATGTTTAGTTGGTGAAATCAGCGTTTACGTCCTATAGACGAGGACACATTACACACTTTCTTATTTTCCCGACTTCACAAGGTAATCTAGTAATAGGCAATCTCAGGGACTCTCTCCTCGCTTAAACGCACGGTGAAAGTGTATTGCGTAAGCGCCCTGCCGTGTATACCGCAAATCACAGAATTGACAGATAGTGTTGCAAGAATAAGTGCATTCCCATTAGATTGATAGATTTTGAGGGATTTGGGACAGATTTGATAGTATTGCAGAGCACAGAGTATCTGGTGCGAGGTGGCTTTATTTGACATATTGTCTAACATCCTAATACAATTCGCTGATTACAATAGAAACCGTTTGACCATTAGAGGTTTGGTTACTATTCTCAAACTGCCTTCCTCCACATGTGTGATACTGAGGGTTTTTCCTGCTCTGGGGATAAATAAACTCCACCAGTTTTTATAGCTAACACCTGGTTAAAAAAGGTATATTTAAAGACGAAATCATTAAAAAATGAAATATTTTCGCTGATAAAAAACGGTTGTCAAAATTATAAATGCGGGTGCTTTTTATCCATACCCTGGCAACTTTATACTTGCCCTATGCAGTGCTGCCATGATTGCGAGAAATTAACACCACGCGTAGAGCCGTGTGAGGAAATAATAAGTAATCGCGATAAAGATGGCTGCCCTAAGAAAATTGAGTGTTAGGCAATAATGGCTCTGGCTTCAGATAAATACATTGGAAGCAACGTAATGCATGTTACAAGTCTTGTACTTACGTATGATTCAATTTGTTTTCCAATTCAAAAAAATAACATACCATCACGCTTGAATTCCCCGGAAGGCTAGGCAGAAGTGTACAAATGTACACCCATTAGCCGGGCACAAATCCTTACTCCGAGCTGCTGCTAGAAAAACCAAATAACACTTTTTGCTCGACCTGGGAAACGAACCCAAGACCGGTAGCGTAGCAGTCGCGTTTAGGCCCACTAACGAGGCAATCTTGTACTTAGGTGTGATTAAACTTGTTTTTCAATTAGTGTATATAAAAGCTTTTTCTTTCTTATAATTTATTTATTGTACTTAACTATTTCAACAGCAAATGCCTTACATTTTATTTTAAACAAGGAGTAGTTGCGAAGCCAGTTTTAAGTGAAAGCTTCCCAGTTGCGCTGCATTAAGTTTTCTTCCTAGAAAATGTGAGGAGCCCTTTCTGGATTTCTGCTCCTTTTCAGACAGTGTATTATTTTCTAAACCCAGTAAGTACAGGCCGTCAATTGCAATTGATCAACCAATTTTAATAAAATTTCCCAAAAAAAGGGTTTATTATGAGCTGATTGGTATCCTTAACATCTATTTCTGATACATAGGAAGTAAATAAGTAAGTAATAAGTAACTGCCTCGTTGGCCTAGTGGTCCTGAGCGCGACTGCTACGCTAGAGGTCCTGGGTTCGATTCCCGGGTCGAGCAAAAAAGTGTTATTGGGTTTTTCTATGAAATTCTCAGTAGCAGCTCGGAGTTTGGATTTGTGCCCGGTTAATGGCAATAGGCTCGCCCCGTATTACATGGGACCTAAAATATACCGGCGAACTGTGGGTGTACATTGGTAGCCTAACCCTTCGGGGAATACAGGCGTGATGGTATATTTATTTTTTTATTTATATATTTTTTTAAATAAGTAAGCTTTACATGGTACCTGATTACTTATAAAAATAATATTATTATGTAATTCAAACTGGTTCTTTTTGAAATCTATGTGGGAGGCCTATGTCCAACAGAGGACGTCTTATGGCTGATATCAGCCATAAGACGTCCATTTCATCATCATATGATGATGATGAATGTAAGAGGTAGGTAATCTCCGGAAATACAAATACATATTTGATCACAAAGGTACATTTAGGTATTTTTTTCTGAAAGAAAGCTACACTATAGCCAAGTGTCATTTCGAAAGAGATACCGCTAATGGGTTTTAGTCAGTAAAAGTCTGACACTCCCGGGGGAAGTCATTTGATGATTTACCATATTGAAAAAAAAGGCCCAGTGTCATTGGATTTATTTTAAGGTAAATTTGACTTCCACCAATAAATATGATGAAAACCATCACAAAGAAACGCCTACAGGTTTTTGACCCATCAAAACGCAAGGGATACCTACATCGATCTTTTAAAATGGATTTAAAAAGGATATTGTATCATTCACATCGTGACATTGTTAAGAGGCAAATAAAGATTTGAGAACCGAAACCTTTTAGTATCTTATACTTAGGACTACAAAACCTTTTTCTGCCTATTGTTAAGTGAAGGAGTCTGAGGTAAGCGAAACACAAAATGCTGCAGAAAATATTTGTGAATTGTTAAGTATTAATTTTTGTTTTTGCATTAATCAAGTATGAGGACCGGAGTGAAGGGAGGCCAAGAAACGCTGGCGACTTCTGACTTTAGAGACGTTTATGGGACATTGGCCAGAGAGGGCAGTGCATAGGGATGTGTCAAAGGCTATGAGGGACATCGTTACCAAAGGGACAAAGAGATTATGTTGCTACATTAATACAGGCTGATTTTAAATTCTGTTGTGGATTGGGTCGTTTTAGCATACTTAAGCTGAAGCATAACTTTGTGCTGTCAGTCGATGATGCCCGTCTTCACACATTCATTGTTTGACGACCCTGTCACATCTCATCTGGTGCATTTAATATAGGAGCCGCCCTACCCTTCAGCCTACCAGACGTAGCGCCCACACCAGTGATGCTAATACGATTGTAGGTAGATATTGTGTATTCGCCCAGTAAAAATAAAATGTACTACTCTGTGTAAAAAGTACCGGGAATTCCTAAATTACAGAAGGTGCGGTAAACCTATCGAAATATTTTTTTTTTTCTATAAATTGGTAGCTCTGTTCTGAGTTACCGTGGTAACTTTACGTGCTATATGTCACTCAGTGTAATTACAGCTGCCGTTTTTGTACTTCTTGATTGTAAGTGATCTGCGATTTTGTTTTGGAAGATTTTTATGAACAAAAAGAGTTTGCCTTACGTTTGCCTATCAAACGAAATTTCTTGTGCCTAATCACTAAAAATGTTGCAGAAGTCGTACAGTGATTCGTGTATCTCAAAAACACTGGCATATGAACGGTATAAAGTATTTAAAGAAGGCTGACAAGTGGTAGTTGATTTGTCTCGTTCTGATCGACCCCCAACAGCTGCGAATGATGAAAACATCATTTTAATCAGGTGTTTGGTACTTGGAAAACATCGTATGAGTTTTAGAGACGATGCTCTAGAGGTTAACGCATCTTTTAAATTCGTTCATAATATTCTGACTGACATTTTGGGTATGAGACGCGTCACCGCACTATGAGTGCCAAAAGAGCTCAATTTTGTCCAAAAAGAGCTTCGAAAGCAGGTTGCTGAAGACATAATTTCCCGAGCTTCTACGGACTTCACCTTCATGAATTTCATAGTAACTGGCGACGAGACATGGGTTTATGAGTACGATAAGCAAACAAGTCAACAGTTTGCAGAATGGCGCGATTCGAGTCGATTGAATCTAAAAAAGAAAATTCGCTGAAGGACTCGAACACCATACCTCAATCAGCTTACAAAAAAAATATGGAAGACTGGTTCAAGCGCTGGCTTTGCTGTATCGCAAGCGAAGGGGCATACTTTGAAGGTAACATAATAAATTTTGACGAATAAATTATTTTTTTGGTTTTAATGAACAATTCCCGGTACTTTTTACACAGAATGTACATACTTGTTTTAAAATCACCCGGACGATAAAAAAATTTAGACCAGCAGTGCGATTCTCTAAGCCTCACTTCGTAATTCGAAAGCTGAATCCTCAGTGAGATTACAAAATGTATTCTGTTAAACACGATCACGCCGGTGACGTCACCACGGCGAACGAATACTAAACTAATGGCAAGTTGGTTCGTTATCGAAGTGAGCGCGATCAGTTTAGTGAGACTCGTTTTCGAGATTGCATTTTAGAGAATCGCACTACTGTTGAAATTGGCCACTAATTGGAAGGCAAAAATACCAAAATAGTTCACAAAGTAGACAAAACATGTCTTATTACCTTGCGAAAAAATATATGATTTCACAATATGTAATGAGATATTTTTGATAGATTGACCTGATAATAAACCATTGTAATACAAGAATAGAACGGAATAGATTTGACTTAGACGTATTAGGTCGATTAATTAAGATAAATGTCATTGATTTCAGTGTTGACTTTAAAACCTGTTTGTCATTAAGAATGAACCAAAGTTTGTGTTTATAGTGTAAAGTCCAATCATATCTTTTATTTTTTTTGAATTAAGAATTTTTGTCGTGTTTTTAATAAATGAAACTTTTTCGAATAAGGTGTGAAGTCCAACTAATATTTTTCATACATGCCATCACGCCGTTATCCACCGAAGGGTTAGACAGAGGTGTGCCAATGTACAACCACAGTTCGCCGATATGTTTAGGTCCCATGTAATAGGGGGCGAGCCTATTGCCATTAACTGGGCACAAATCCTAACTCCGAGCTGCTACTGAGAATTTCATAAAAAAACCCAATAACAGTTTTTGCTCGACCTGGGAATCGAACCCAAGACCTCTAGCGTAGCAGTCGCGCTTCGGACCACTAGGCTAACGGGGCAGTCCACTATAATTACGAGAAACTAATATTTTCTTGTATTGGTATGTATTTTTTTTAAACCTTTTTCAGAAACAATAAAGTCCTGCTTAAAGATTACTATTTACTAGATTTTGTTGAATAATAACTTGCAATGGAGATTGTTTTATTAAATGCGACACTTGGATGTCTAGAAAGATTTATGAACACCGATTAGAAATGAAACATGGAGGGTGTCACTTGCTTATCATTCCGCGGAAGTAAAGGGTTCCCACACTGGACACCTGTATCAGTAATTTGCAGTATAATGAACCTTCAACCTGAATTAAGCAAATAAAATGTTTCATAAGGTGTTCGTTTATGACAATACTTTTTAGTTTTATTTGGTTTGGCGGTTTAGAAACCTTGATACTAGGGTGTGTGGAGTCGTTAGGCCTTACTGCCTACACGATAAAGAAGAAGAAGTAAAGAAGAAGATTTTTATTTGGTTAATATTCTGTGTGATTATTCAGTAGACCTGTAGTGTACGCTATTCTGTTTTTTGTAAAAAATCTCTCTCGGTGAATTTAGCTCACTTCACCCAAATTCACCGAGAGAGATTTTCGTAGAATAACAATGCTGATCTAACTATTTACGTACATTTTTAAATGACAACTACATAAGCTCTAAAAATTAAAATAGGAAGGCCAACATCGTGTTATATAAAATGTCAAAATCTGAAACGAGATATAACTTTATGACTAACTAGCTACTGCCCGCCGGCGACTTTGTTCTCGTCGCTTATGTTACGTGTGTTAAGTTACGTCTTTGGTTACTGCTCCGCTTCCGTGGGTCGTAGCGTGATGTTATAATATAGCCGATGTTACTCAGGAGTAATGTAGCTATATATTAGTGAAAAAAACGGTTGAAATCGGTCCAGCAGTTTTGTAGCTTATTCGGTACAAAGAAACCAAAAAAAAGGTTTCCTGTTTATAATATCAGTATAGATATACATTTTTCTTTTTTTTATTTACATAGATATACAAGTTAACACGAAAATTCTGGTTTATAAAAGATCGTAACGTAATCACAAGCATGTATTCAAGATCTTTAACTTCATTACGAATCCACTTTTGGGTAACATTTTTGCGTTGCAACATCCTACGGAGCGTGACAATAGTTAGCCGACCGAAATGGCTTTTAAAGGAAGCGGGGTTATTATTAACAAACACGTAAGTATGAGTCAATGGGACGGACGAGTCGGGACGGGTGTTTCTCAGAACCCTTTTGTTGCTGCATATCATTCTCATTGCCCAATAAGACATATTCGGCGGTTGTACACTTGCATGCGTTTGTCGCGCGACTAACGCGACCGGAATGTGGTGATCTTTGTATGTGTTTCAGCAGGAATTTGAAAAGAAGTGTACTCAATGCGATTTTATTTTTTTTTGCAATGTAACTGTGAGTGATTTTATTTACGTTACAACTGTAATCATCCATGATTAAACAAAACACAAAACTATAAATATAATCACTAAATATGTACAATTTATAAATGTCGTGATGGCCCAGTGGTTAAGGGACCCGCCTATCATGCACGCGGTTGTGGGTTCACAACCAGGCACGAGCAAATACCAAAGTGACTTTTTCTAATTCATATGTACTTTCTAAGTTTATCTTGGACATCACTGACAATGGTGAAGAAAAAACATCGTGAGGAAACCTGGACTTATAATTAATATAAGTCTGAAATTGCCAATCCGCTTTGCGCAAGCGTGGTGATTAATGCTCGTGCCTTCTCAATATGAGAAGAGGCCTTTGCCCTGCAGTGGGACAGTTATAGGCTGGTATTATTATATAAAAGAAAAAGGGTAAGTTCATGGGGCATCAAAATACTGCGCATTGTCGCGTTGTATGGCAATGATTTCTTTTGTCCAAGAAAAGGCCAGCACTCTGGTTCCTCTGGTCACATAAAGAGTCGACCAGCCTTTAAGTAGGTAGGTCCTTAATTAAGCTCAAATAATAATAAACATTGGTTAAAGCGAAAATTACATTTTTTATACACAAAAGCGCTAAGTGTGGTATGGTTTGACTATACTCGCTCATATTTTCAAAATTTTATATTTAGTTTATGATCTAGGTAGCTTAAGCTAGGTGTAAAATTAAATTTTTATTACCTACTTACTCAAAATTGTGTGTTTTATGAGGTGTGCCACTGAAGACAGTAGAAATAATGCTATTTTTAACCGACTTCAAAAAAGGAGGAGGTTCTCAATTCGTCTGTATGTATATTTTTTTTTTTTTTATGTATGTTCACCGATATCTTCGTCAATTATAGACGGATTTCAAAAAAAAATTTTTTGTTGGATAGAGTTCACTTCTGAGGTGGTCCCATTTTCACCAGTCCAGGATCTGATGATGGAATCCAGGAGAAATCGAGGGCAACCACCGAAAATTGTATGCTCGTATGGTGTTTTTGTTACGTAATCATGTCTTACTCAGGTATATGCTTCAGGGTGTCAACATCTGATGCTGCTGTCCTGATGATGATGCTACAGTACTCCTTAACGGTAGTAGTTTTTGAGATAGGGACTTTTTATTATATTATGTTTGTTCGCGGATAACTTCGTCGTTTATGAACCGATTTTGATTATTCTTTTTTTGTTGGAAAGGGTAAACTTCTCAAATGGTTCCATTTAAATTTCATATAGATCTGATAATGGATTACGGAGACAGACAATGGAACTCTTCAAAAAATTACAGCAAATCAACCGCGATTGCTGCTATCGCATAAATATGCATTGTTTACGCAATTACACAACATAACATCGCGCCTGTACACTCGAAAGAGTTACACAGATGTATACTTACAGTAATATTTGAAAATTTCTCATCTAAGTAAACGAAATCGCGTATTCTGCTTTCTTATGACTTTTTTACCGGTGTCATGTTAATTTACATGTCATGACAGTTACTTCATGGATTTGGATAAAAAAATTGATACTAAAAAGCGAGAAATAAAAAACTTTTTTACAAAAAAAGACAACCGCCTTCAAAAACTAAAAAGAGAAAAATAACTTTGGCTTTGGAAGTCGGCGGCAATACAAAACAACAAACAGAACCAAAGCCGCCGACTTCCAAAGCTAAAGTTATTTTTCTCTTTTTAGTTTTTGAAGGCGGTTGTCTTTTTTTGTAAAAAAGTTTTTTAGTATTGAAATAAATACAACAAAGATCTAAAAACTAGAGTCTTCAGCAGGTAGGTATTACATTTTTTACCAAAAGTTTTTGTATTATTTTTACAAATTATAACATAAGTAACGTGTGATGCTCACAGTTTGTTAATTAGGAATAGCATTTTAAGTTAATCTTAGCATTAGAGATTTGAGAAAAGCTTTATAGAAGCTCTAAGTACTTATAAATATTAAAAATTTAGTTTGAAGTGTTAGGAAGTAACATCTTACTTTACTATTATTTAAAAAAAAACTGAAAGTCTGCAGGTCTCTCAGTTTGTTACTATGAATGCTTGTTCATCAATTGTAAATATTGACCAATAACTTATAGGTTTGGTTGTTTATAAATGAATAAATAAATCATGCCTTAACTGAACGGATTTGATAAAACATGGCCCTTACGTAGACTATGATCTGAATTAGAACATCCTTAGGATACTACTGTCCCGGTAACCGTTACGATTTGCATTCTGTTGTTTTCCACCTGCACGCGAGCGAATCCGCGGTCAAAAGCTAGTAAGCAAGTACTAATAAACAAGACCTTAAGTTTTGCATTACCAACCTTGCTCTTATTCGCAAAACAATTATAATAAAACATGCTAATACATGAACCGTTTATAAGCGCACGTATGAAAGCGGCGCGCGCGTCGGTGGCGGTCGCCGGGTCCCGTGAGGCAGGTAATGACACAAAACGATGCACGTGACCGTCGCATAACTCACACAAGGATCATAACAAAGATACACTGCATACCACTGATGATAGATAGCTCATCGCCGCCCGTCGCGTCGCCATCATGTGGGACGGTTTAGATCCTGCGCTTGCGCTAGTTTAAAGCGGAGGTGCCCGGTTTGACTAGATTACATTGTCCACTGGGTCATTATGCGAGTCTCAGTAATTCTCTTCGACATTGTCGTGAATTATCTAAATAACATAAAAAAAATACCATCACGCCTGTATTCCCCGAAGGGTTAGGCAGAGGTGTATTAATGTACACCCACAGATTGCCGGTATATTTAGGTCCCATGTAATAGGGGGCGAGCCTATTGCCATTAACCGGGCACAAATCCAAACTCCGAGTTGCTACTGAGAATTTCAAAGAAAAACCCAATAACACTTTTTGCTCGACCTGGGAATCGAACCCGGGACCCCTTGCACAGCAGTCGCACTTGCGACCACGAGACCAATGAGCACTTAAATTACATGAAAATCTTAAAATGTGGATCTAACAAACAAACATGTTAATATTATTCTTACTTACTTATTAATAAAGCAAGAATAAATGAATACTTACATTATTATTTTTCCCTCCATTATTATACTTAACACTTCTATTGGGTGCCTCTGAATCCGCATGACAACGCAAGCTGCTAGTTTTATGTGAATTGTTCTGGTGCTGTAGTAGACGCCACTGATTGCTATCTGCTCATATATGTCGATGATCGGCCGATGGCTATTAATTAAGAACCAATTTAGCAAGAAATAGTCGTGCTAGTTTGCCGTCATAGACACATAAATGTAAATCTACCATACCGAAATCTTTGTTTAAAAAAAAATGGTTATTTGCAATCGAAAAACGGTCTTCTTTTCTTCACAAGTAGAAGACGTTATTTGTCTGCGTGAGTCTTACCCGAGATGAGTCAGGCTTTACCCTTTATGGTGTTTAAATAAAATACGGTGTGTAAAGAAGGCAGTACATTTATAAACAATTAACCACAACCGTACACTGCCTAGGCACTATCTTAGTCACACGAATCTCTACAGATTCCTACACACACGCCACCGTTTTTGGTCTCGTCCTACTTACTCAACGTACTTCGTTAAAACAACACGGTTAAGTACATAATATAATTATATCACCTTGTTGAACAAAGATGTCAAAACAGAATTATTCATTCGGTACATATTTGTAACTGGTTTTTGCGCAATAACCACGCTTCGCTGAATGATTAGATGCGCTGGGCGACCTTTAGAGCGACTGAGTTGCCTAACTGTGACGTCACATAGGCACAGGTAATCGATCACAGTTACAATAGGTTTTATGCAAATATGAGGCTGTCTCCTTTTATCTGGGTAGCGTTTACCTGTGTGTCTATACTGCCAATGTATTGATATGTTGCGGGTTGGGTGGTGTTGAGGATTGATATATTGAATGTTTCATCTTCTAAATCTACTCCTATACCTGAATAAAGAAATAGAAGCTTCTAAGAAGAAAATAGTACTTATAATTCCAGAAGAAGTAAGAGTAGCAAACAGAAGTAAGAAACAAAATAATGTAAGCAAACTTTAAGTAAAAGCGTTTTAAAAGCAATATAATGTCACGATTAAAAGTTAACAACTTATTTAACACGAATCATTATTATATCACTTCAATTAAATTTTATGACGTGCTGTACAGCCAATTTAATTGCTAATAAATGTTATAATAAAATTAATGTTTTAAAATAAATTAACATGGGGTGCAAACTATGAAATAAAAATGTTTACCACTGATAAGATGGCTAGATATGCGGTTGGTTTATGTCCCCCAACAATATGTGTGGAGGTAAGGTGTTGCAAACAAAGAAAACAGATAATTTTAGAATAAGAAATTCCACCTCATGATACCGACATCTAGGCACTTGAAAGTCTCAAAACATAAAAGATCTAAACTTACTTTGATAACATACCATCACCGAAGGGATAAGCATAGGTAGACCAAAGTACACCCACATTTCGCTGGTATGTTTTGGTCCCATGTAATAGGTTGCGAGCCCTTTGCCACTGACCGGGCACAAATCCTAAATCCGAAGAAATCTGAGAATTTCATAGAAAAAAAAAAAAAAAAAAAAATATACCATCACGCCTGTATTCCCCGAAGGGTTAGGCAGAGGTGTACCAATGTACACCCACAGTTCGCCGGTATATTTAGGTCCCATGTAATAGGGGGCGAGCCTATTGCCATTAACCGGGCACAAATCCAAACTCCGAGCTGCTACTGAGAATTTCATAGAAAAACTCAATAACACTTTTTGCTCGACCCGGGAATCGAACCCAGGACCTCTAGCGTAGCAGTCGCGCTCAGGACCACTAGGCCAACGAGGCAGTGTTTACTTAAATTCTCTGGCAAACCTGCAATACGCTTAATGTTATTGGAGTATTATTGTTGAGAATATGATTCAGGTTAAAACAATGTGCCAGTCATCAGTACAATGCAACTTGCAACATTATCTGTGCAAGGCCATCACTGTGAAGCAGTTCCTACATCGCTACCATTCACGTCTTATCCATACTCTTAACAATACCAATAAAAAAGTAAAACACAATTAGCTGGACTGTCAAACGTGGGAGGAGCAGTCGGTCTCGGGTCTTAATATGACCACAATTACGTACATTAAAAGATCCAATACCGACTCGAGTGGGCACCAAGGTTCCGGACCATATTGGGCAAAATTGTCTCACTGGCATATCACTACATAACCCCTTTATAAAGCCGACCAATAAATCTGTTGACATTGTTTAAACATGTGTTGTTCACGGATTTATTTTAAATTGTGTTTGGTTAAGGTAAATTAAACAAGTAAAACGCTCAAACAAATTGAGAAGATCAGGGCCCAGAATGCCGTCCTATGAACACCAATAATTTACGAGCAAACAAATAAACTAAATGTCTGTGATATTTTGGATTATCGTAAAGCTACATAAGGTTCTTTTGGGTGTCATAAATAGACAAATAAGCAACAAATGGATTTCAGTAATATTACTGAATTCATTATTGTAAAACAAATGACAATTCTAAGCCAATCAAGCTGTAGTTAAACTTTATGCTCAAGGCTAAAGAGGTGTAAATAAATATCATCTTTTGATCTCATAGATAGACAAGACACGTGTAAACATAAACATTTTATCCGTAGACACAACAGTGCAATTATCACTAAGTAGTCATAATTAAAATGATTTTAATCGTTTCCATTAAAACAATGATAAAATAACTTACAGACCATAAAACTATGAATAGCAAAATTGCTACCGTATAGAAAAGACAGAGACATATAAGAGAGGTTTGGAGATGCTGGGAAGACAAGTAAGGAAAGGACAAGACAAGGAGGGAAGAAATAAAAAAGGCTGATAAAGGATCAATAATAGTTATTGTTTTTAACTTTATATGTCGTTTACTTTTTATAGATGTTCCGACAAGGGAGTGCATTGGAGCCTTATAGCGGTTTTTGCGAAAGGTCCAGATCCAGCATAGCATGGCAAGTGTTAAGGAAAACGATGACTGGGCAATCGGTTACCAAACATTTTTAGGAACCTGGATATACTTAATATTCTCTCCATACATGGCAGCTTACCAGTGATACATCAACCATTTCCAAGCCTAAAAAAGTACAATAAAATTCAGAATTTGCTACCTACGTAGATGATAGCGGATACGACCCGCCCACAGCGTTATTTACATGTGTCCAAAGTACAGACGGGAAAAAAAAACTCGCACAGCCATTTAAAGTAATAAGACAATGTGGTTCATTAAGTTAGCTACCTCCGCCCACTCCGTGGCACCTTCGCCTCTCGATTTAACGAGTCTACGTAAAACGTTACATTAACGTATATAGTATACAGAGGTGAAAAAAATTAAGTGTCTGTAACCGGCAGATGTAATTAAAAGCTTTGATGGTAAAGTGGTCTGGTTTCTTGGATTTTGATGTTTGATTGTAAAACGTATGTGTTACTTATTAAAATTGATATTAATTGGTAGTAAATGAGTCCAGAATGTTAATATTTATTTGCTTTTGACAAATTTCATAACACAGATTTGGTTTTGATTTGGATTATGGACGATTTAACAGAATTTATGCGATTGCTCCAAGGGGACGCAGGCACGGTGGTTGAGCATTGGGTTGGCATTTTGGGTTGAGCTAGGGTGATTGGAAGTTTCTCATCAAGAATATCTCAGTATCGGCTTGGAGTCCAAACATGCGATCTGCTATTGCAACTTTAAATAAAAACTTAAACATAACTGACGAAAGGTAGATGTGCAGGCACTTGAACCCCCGCTTAGCACCTAGCCTTTTTAGGAAAACAGGAATAATGTTGTTTTGTTCTAAAATAATTAAACTATCAACCCAAGCAAGCTAGGTTACACAAGCACCATCTACTTACCGTTCGAGTTCAATAGACTTCTCTATTCCAATTAACTGCTAACGAGTAAACATATCGACTGGTCACCATTAGTCATTCGTGTAGGTTTTGTTCATCGGAAACACTGTCATCGATATATTTCTTTAATTTTGGGCCATTTATATTATTTCTTTTGTTTGTTTTATGGATACTATCATGGTGTTATTATGGTCATAAGTTTCTGAGAACTTTTTACCCAGAATTCCGCTAGATTTTTATAAAACTTTTATTTCCTATTAGGAATTTAATGTGTGATTCACCTGTTGTTCATCATCCTCTTCTTGCCTTTTGCTATACATTGATAGATGCTGCCTGCCTGCCTACCTTATTCTAGATACAGTATCTTTATTCTAATTATTTATTTGAGATCAAGGCACGATATCTTCGTCTTTCGTATGTCTTCCCCAACCAAAAATATTCATAATCCATATCTAGATTTTTCTATGTCTACTTAGATTTTTCTCACGTCAGTATAGATATTCAGTAGGTACCTATTTGGGCTCATACGTCATTATTTTTTTCAGAACTGTTAGCAACCTCATCCTAATAGAGCTGATAGACTTGAATATGTAACACTTGTAATAAGTTTCGTTATAACATTATAATGCAGGCACGTTCTGATTATTTCAGAGCATTTCAGTGATCAACAAAAACTTACTTTGATATTTTTAATGTTCTTCTTAGCATTTGCTAAAATGATAAGCATTGGTTTCAACATTTGATTGCATGCAGTGCTCAGGTATATCATACTCAGCCCATATTCTGTTAAAAATATAAAAAAATATTTTGTCAACACCTTGAGGCGCCTACGCCACAGGCGAAAATATAGCTTCACCATATCGCCCGAAGCAGTATGGCGAATAAGTTGAATAACTTTCAAAAATACCTTCACATGTCATAATATTATGCGTTACTTATTTTATCATCAAAGCATTAGCCAATGTTTTGACATGTCAAGACTCCGTGAGTTGTATTACCTATTGCAATAGGTTGTTGTGACTTGGTTTAATTGGCATTTATAATAGTAGACATATTTTGAGTATCAAGTGAGGTGGTCGGATTAGCCAACATTTGATGTACTGCACATGAGCGGAAAGCCTTTAAGATATTTTCCAAAAAGAAATTAGTAGTAACTGAAAGGAATCGAGAATTAGCTCTTATTCTTAAAACTGACCGATTTAACAACATCGTTCGTATCACTCCCATCAGCTATTACTACACATTTTTTTTTCACGTATTTGGGTTATCTGCCTACTAAAGTACATTACGGTTATACGAGTGTTGTGATTTTTAACCAAGTCTAAAAATAAATTGTGCATGTAAACCAACCTTGAACTGAGTTAAACTTTACGAAATAATCATTCAAAAAGATCACCCAAAACTTAATTGTGATGGACATTTGACAGGTTGTGTAAAGTTTATCATTCTTTACCATGCAAAAACAGACTTACATTAAAACAAAATAACGACTATACCTACTATACTATCCAATGTCATGTTAGATTCTTTAATGTTTTTTGATATATCTTTGGTGAAGCGTTGTTAAAAATAGTTTATTCTAGCTTCTAGACTAAGGATAGTGAGTTCGAACCTGATTTCAATGATTGGTACAAGAAATGGTGTTTAATCACGTTTTTTTTATCCGTCTTGACTCGTTAGTCCGTGCTATCAGAAGTATATAATTAATGTAGCTTTCAAAAGTATTTAAAAAGTATCAAAGTCAACATAAATTTTCTTTTATCCATCAATTACCAGATTTCCAGGATGCTGTTATAGAATCTAGAGCATTCAACCCTGATGTTATTCTGTTTGACAAATAGCTCTCACGCCAATTGGAAAAAAAGAATTCCATCCGAACTATATAAATAGCGAAAAAGCTAAAGCTGTAACACAATGGAGGCTGGGCAATTATTAAATATTTTCCGTTATTTTGTTCCTGTCTTGGATTTGTATATGCTTTAAATTAGATCATCCACATAAATTTATTATCTCGTTTTCAATGACTCTAACTGCGTAATGTCACATAGGACATGTCATGAAGTAAAGGTTCACTTTGATTTAATCTACTCGTTATAAAGAAAATATATATTCCCCTTTTTGACAGATTATTATTGAAGTTTATGTGAATCTTCAGCAATAAATTTTAACAGGTTGATAAGTTATGACGTCGGTAATCGTAAGACTCAACGGCATTGTGTGCAGACCGAGTGGGAGGATTACACGCACCACGTGCTCACCCCTCGGCGGTCACGGCCGTACTACTGTAATTAATTGGTGTCTCTATAATTACCATAACAATATTCCATTACCATCCAATCGATTGAAGAGCTAATTGATGGAATTTATGCATGGGTTGTGTTAACCCTAGAATGATCTTGCTTTGGTAATTAATTAAATATGTTATTATAGGCCTAATTTTAAAACAAAATTTTGCAAATTATTTAAAATTAACTGTAAACGTTTTTACTTAATAATAGAACCGGGTAACTCTCAGTATCATAATTAATAAACAAATGACGTAACAATTACTAAAACAAACACATTGGTATTAAAAACGTATTCGAGACGATTACCGATTAGTATACCAAGTGATCAGTAATCGATTAAACTGCAGTTACGAAATGCATAGGTAATCAAGTGTTTGATCAGACCGTCAATGCAGTCAGGTAGTTTGAGTGGGTACTTGCCAGGCCAAATATGTTACAGACACATACACTGCGAACTTCAGACAATGTTTTATGAATTTTGAAATCATGTATAAGCCTGGTACTAGAAGGTTCGTAAATAAAAAAAATAGTCGCAATCTCATCACAACAACTGTTAATGTCAAAAATGTAGGCAAATTAAAGGTATTCTTGACAGATGTAACGAGAACCCCCACATTTTTACAAAATTAGGGTTCTCGGTAAAGGAATAAGATTTACTAAAAACGCCCACAAAACAGAAATACATTGAAAACTAGAAATTTTAAAAGAATAACACTATACTAACAAGTACATATGCATTTATGACATAAATATGAGTAAACATTATTTGATTTAAAATAAATCTGATAAAATGAAACTTGCAAAGATGTAAAAGGTATTAATTAAGCCTTAACACCTAAGGCAGTGAGTCCGCTTTTGTATTATATTGCATTAAGTTTGAATAAATAAACAAACAAATAAATAATACAAGGTCAAGATGCCATAAACATCAGCCAAACAGGAAGATAATTAAGTAACGCTAACTATCCTGTAGATATAATCCCTTATTTGCCTTCACCTTAAAACACAAATAAAGTTAAACTTTTCAATTCCCTTGGCTTCTCTCAAGAACAATGTACCTAACTACTTTGTAGGTATAATATAAATTACAAATTGCTTCTTAGTTTCAATTGTAAATTAACAAAATATGAACAATCACGGAAGACTTTGTCCTTTAAAATAAATCATACATAAATCAACTTCATATTAAAATAAATCATCATGGGTCGAGCAAACAACGTAGTCACTGGAAGTGTAAAAAAGATTTATATTTTTTTTTAACATACAGGGTTATTTGAAAAACATTAATAGCCTTATGGAACTCTATTACAAACAGTAGTGCTCTCTTTTGGTACTGCGAAAAATTGTTCACATTTAGAGCAATTAATTAAAACATTTTGAATTATAGATGAAAAAACAAGTATTCATAAAAATCATAGCACAACAGTTGTTGTTTATGATATTTATTAGTTTTACAGCCCTGAGATTTTTGTTATTTATTTAAAAACAACGTGTATTTTTGGGAACAATATTCATGATGTTTATATTGAGTTAAGTCTAAACTAATAGAAGTTTTATAGTAAATACGTAATGAGCTGAGAACGTAGCGGTGATCGTCGAGCGGCCATTGTCCGGAGTCCAGGCGCCTTCCGCTTCCAAATAACCATTCACCATAGACCCCCAACTTTACACGTCTCCTCTCCTCAACACTATCCATGCTGGGTGCATAGGGGGGCAGGACAGGTCTCGCAAACCTGGTTTAGTGCATGTATTAGTATAGGAAAGTATCGAAAGGCGGAACGGTGCGATTGAAAAATAGAAAACGTGTGGGTGTACCTACAATGTTCTATATGTAAATAACCAGACTGTCACCGTTTATGCTATGGAGGAAGTATCTGACGTGTGATTCGATTAAACTGTCCTGCGATTTATATTAAAAAAAAAGGATTTAGACGCATCTCTCTTTGAATAAAAACAAAATGAAATGGACGATGTCTGGTCTGGATAGGACGCTTGTCTTTATCAAAGATTAATGATATGTTTTATTTTAAAACGTTTGAATTCATCATGGGCATTCCCCGGTAAAATAGAGACTGCAAATGAGTAAACACAGAAAGATAGGCAGATCGGACTATAAATCTATCGTTTTGATACGGGGTATTTTAAAAATGTATCTCTGCTACTGTTAATAGTTTATATGTCTGGCATGGTATGAGCTGAACAGCCGGCTCCGCTGCCGTGTACTTGACTAGTATTTTAACACGACTTAGGGTCGGTTCATATCTGACGGAAAATGCGTCGAGCGTATCGTCGCTATTAGGTAGACGCGCTAACGCATCATCGCGCGGTTAGGTGTGAAAGGTTGAATGTTTTATTATGTATTTGACTGTTTTGGCGTTACGCGACCGATAAAACGCGACGCATTTTCCGTCAGATATGAACCGACCCTTAAGCTGTCCTCATATAGAGCGTATAAACACGTAAGACAAGAAAAATTAAACAATTTTTTTTTTACGAAATGTTTGTATTTGTCAACAAAAATAATGATATAAAAATATGATATGATATATTTCGAGATTGTCACAAGTCTAACCTTCAAAATATGACGTAAGTAATTCAGTCTCCTGCGTCTACATCTCGCAACTAGCACGGGTGAAAGGAGTGGGCGGAGAAAAGGTATTGTTGTACGTTCCAACTGTTTATTTTTAGAAGTAATGATGTCATCAAGGGAAACCTCAGAGAAAATCTATTAATAGAATACGAGATGCCTTTTACAGTCCGACATCCACCTCTGAATACACATGAATACAGGACTACTGTTTACAGGAATTAAGAAACACTAAATTTTGTGTCACAGTATGTGTCGAAACGTCTACCTATAAAGTATCTATAGTGAAAATATATATATTTTTTAATTTATAATTATTTGTTTTAATAACATCAATCAAGGGGGATGATGATAATGTCTCATATGCTGGAGCGTCTAAATTGTCCGTTCACCTGCACCCTTGACGATTTTAACAGCGCCTCTGCCGCGGCAATAAACGTAGCCACCTACTGGGCCCAAGTAGTATAATGTATCATCGATACGAAAAGAAGATCAATCTGAAAACAGTGAAAATAACCAATGGCAATAGGCTCGTTTTTGTTAGGTCATGGGACCTAAACATACCGGCGAAATGTGGGTGGGTGTACGTTGGTGCACCTCTGCCTAATCCTTCGGGGAATACCCTTCGGGTATGTGTGAAAATAACCACTAATGAACTTTCTTCGCCCACTTCTTCTTCACAAAATTCTGAAGTTGAACGTGGTGCACGTTCAACTTCAGACCTCGCCTGAAAACAAGTTGGTGATCACTAATTTTATATAATAAAAACAATAGTTAGGTACAATGACTAATCTATATAATAATGTTAGAAACCGCTTGGCGTGAGAGTATGAGGAGACATCGGCCGCCCTCCCGCCATGCGCCATGCACTATATAGCCGCTTACGTTTGTGAGAGCGAATCGGACGATCCCACTCTCAACACTGCGTATGCTTTGGACTTGAGAACATTATCATTTTGTTTGTTTAACAGATTGTTTCTGAAAACTTATAATATTACGTTTACCACGTACCAATTTTTTTGAAGGTAGTGCATATCTTGAGTGACAACGAGGCAATTCAACAAGGCTTATTCCCGGATAGGTTAAGCTGAATAGAATTGATTTTATCACATTAATTTTATGCTTTACATCACAGAGAAAAAATATATATTCAAGCTAATTGCTACAACATGTATTGTTATAATGACACAGCAAAATAAAGGTAACCGAAACGATGGACGACAAAGTCTAAGGCAATTAATAAAATGGGTAATACTGACACAAGGATTTTTTATACACATTCAAAACAAATATATTTTATGTGAACTTAAACTTTGTCCGAGGCCGCTATTTTTCAGCGGATAAAGTGAAGCTAGTGTTTTACATGGTCGTATTGTAAAAGTTATCCAACTCTGTATTTCTTTACGCTCACTACCTTGATACAAATAAAGGTACAATAGCGGAGAGGCATAAATAGGAAATCGTCGCTCCACTGGCTCGAATAATTCACTAAGAACCTGGGTTTCACATGAAAATCGTAATTTTGTATGCAAATTGAATTCACCGCGGTTACTTGACGAGATTAACCTTTTATTTACACTCTGACATTATATTCGTATACGTTCAAGAATGTTGTTACGTAGATACCTAACAATGACCTTTTTGTCTCAATGCACAAAAAAGGAGGAGTATGCAATTCGACACACACACATATGTTCTCGAATATTTATAAAAGCTATTTGGAGGTCTCTAGGAATACCGAATGTTGAGTATTAATTTACAGATTTTTATATCATATCAATATGTTCATTAAATTAATGAAGGAAATAAATAGGTTGGTATTTTAAAACGTTTAAAGTAATTACATCTATTGCTTCTATTGTGCTTCATGGTACGCCGTCACACTTAGGATCAGCTTTGCACTTTGGCTGATGACTATCGCAACCTTTGCAGATCCATTAACGATATCCTGCTACTAGCTGTATCGACCCACTCGTAGGTATGGCGTCTCTTTATAAACCCAGCTCCACAATACATTTTATTTCATTTCTACAATCTCAAAACCCGCAAATATAATATCTATTATTAAACAACCTCAAATAAACATTCAACAATAATAAAAAAACGCGCCCCAAACCAATAAAATTGTACAAAAAAGCGCAAAAAATAAAATCCAATCACAATAATATAATGTTTATTGTATGACAACATTATAAC
Source organism: Caradrina clavipalpis (assembly GCA_932526535.1). Taxonomy (NCBI): domain Eukaryota; kingdom Metazoa; phylum Arthropoda; class Insecta; order Lepidoptera; family Noctuidae; genus Caradrina; species Caradrina clavipalpis. Next base: position 5,728,732 of record OW052096.1, read on the forward strand.
GAGACAGTTAATTACACGGAAGATACGGTGGAGCGCGACAATATCATTGAGTCTTACGTTTCATACAAAGGTTGCTGTATAAATATTCCAGTCATGTACCGTGCGTACGTCGTCGTGATTGTACATAATGCTGTACAGTAATTGGTCAGGTGATTAGCTCAGTTTCAACGACGCAATTATTGTTTTTAGCTGTTTCAATGTTATTACGTGTTTTGTTACGCATATAATATTGTACCCAAATCCGTCATTTGATCTTCCATCTTGTTTAACATCCAATCATTTTGTTTACTATAATGAATTAATATTAGAAACATTGGTTGCCTATTTCGAAGTAGTGATCATGAAATGCAGTAGGTAAGGATCAATTGCACCACTAATCACTGAACGCATTTAACGTTTAACATATTTAAATCATCTTTCTGTCACTGACAACTTCCAACAACAGAATCAGAACGATGTTTTGCATTCGTTTAGCGCTAAATGTATCTATTAGTAATTTGTGGTGCAAGTGGGTCAATATGAAGAGAAACCTGAAACTAGATTCGGCTGAGGAAAATAAAATATTCGAACGAATGATATAATTATTTAAGCCATATAAAATCACCACGTCGTAAACACACGGGTGGTCGACATGTTGTGATTTGTGAACTATTTAGAGTAACTCTCAAATGCCGTTGATAGATTTAAATACTTTAAGTTATGAATAAATAAATCTAAAGCAAGTTTTATATGACAAAATAACATAATAACTGTCAATAAAACGTCCAACAGTCGCAATAATGATAATACTAACAAGTTGTTGGACATCTGATACCTGAGTTGGGATGTGGTGTAATTTATGAGAGGAAACAAGCGAATTTCAGATACTTATTTTTTTTTAATGCGCTATAAATAAATAAATATGCATCTTGCTGTTCGAAGATACATCAAATTAATTATCAGATTTAATTCTTCAATTTTTTAAATTGTTTTGTACTTATTAGTGGAAACTGTTACATGCGTAGATAATTATTTCAGATCTGACTATTCTGCAATGCACAAACACACGTCACTATTAAATAATCACTGTGTCGTAACCCAAACGCCATGTTCCAATAAAATATTAAGCACTCTGCCAACACTATGCAACGACAAATTGAGTCCTAAGTATAATAGTCTTAAATTTTTCCCATAACTTCCACCAGTCCTAACAATCTGCACTATTATACGCTTTTGTTTTTTTTTTTCTTTTTATTTACATTGTAATTGACAATAATTATCTGCACAATGAAAGTTATTATTGTGATAACTGATACGAAAAGTCACTGACACCTGTAACACAGCCCATTGAACCTAGAACAGGAGTTAGGGACTTCACAGGTCTTGTGTTGCTACTTTTATATGAATAAATCTGATATGTTTTCATCATCTGCTTAGCCTTTTCCCAACTATGTTGGGGTTGGCTTTCAGTCCAACCGACTGCGACTGAATACATCTGCTGTGCGAAATGTGATAATTATTATTATATCCTTCCTGCATTACCTAGTCCCCCGCTCGCTCTTGTCCCTTATCCCACACTACAACTGAGCGGTTAGATGTCGGCCGTCAAATCGCGGCGCGCGAGCGTCCTTCACGGTTGAACGGGCAAGACGCGAAACGCGCCACATGCACATAGCAACATACACATAAATAAAATAACAGCATTGTTTTAATCACCTGTTTTCTATTTCTCATTACAACTAAACTCCTGACGTCAACGGCTAAGCATTTAAACATGTACTATTTCCTTAATTACATAAGTCCGTATCATTTTACATGCGCATGAGAATGATCGTTAAGATCGTAACAAAAAACCTCAATCTTGCTTCCCTTTGTAATAGAAATAGCAAATGTTAATTATTAATAATCATAGTGTGATTGCGTTAATAAGTATTTGCGTACCTACATTTAATTAACGATCCGTGGTTCTTTGGAATATCCGCAAATGTTGTATCCGGATATGCTGACTTCATCATCAGCGTCATCATCTTGCGGTATAAACAAAAACTAAGTACCTATCCATTGCTACCTTTTCCACAAATATTATGTCACCAAAATCATTAAAAAATCCGATGATAAAAGATCTTTATTAATTTGACTTAATAAAATTATTAAAATGATGCTCTGTGATCTACATTAAAATTCCTCCTACGTCCTTCTATCCTTGGTATAGTTAGCCTTTTATTGTCAACACCAGGAAGGAGGCTGCGGCAATACAGAAGTAATTACCTTTTACGATTCTAACGGCTTACGGTGACCTTTACAATCGACACGTGTAAAATGCATTAACGCATCTAACAGCATCTAAAGCAAGCAACATTTCCCAATATCGTTCAAATACCATGCGCGTGATTACCACAGGTGTCCCCACATAACGTTCAAACAAGCCACATTAAAACAATCCAGTTTTAGAGATCGGTAAAATTGATCTACTATTCATTTGTGTGCCATCCAGGAAGCGAGAGGTCTTTGGCTCCCGCCGGAATGCGCCCCGCGTGGGTGGACGAACCGATCCCATACACCGCCATACACTCCCATGCACACGGCTTTCTATTGATTTAATGAACACTATCTTATCTTAACCAATAGGCTTATTACGCTCACTTTACGCGTTTCGTGGTTGATTCATCCAATTAATGGCCGAAACAACAGAGCTTGGGGCAATATCGAACGAATCAGGTAATTAATCTACAGTAAAATAGAACATTAAAATTATACTTACATGGGTTTTCGTAATAATTGCGATATAAATCGTGCATTAAAACGATAACAGATGGCGCCACGCGTGTGCTCGCTTCGTTTGTGTATTTATTTAAGGTGAATCGGTTGCTAAATAATTATAACAGACTATTTATAATATGATGAGCTTACTTTTATTCGTTAAATATTTATATCAATATTGAGATAACTGAGTTTTTATACATTTCAGTTAAACAACTTTTTTGGATTTTGTTTCACACGTTCAGCAATTGAATGCAATGCAGATCGATTAATTTATAGGTAGGGTAAACTCAAGCTTTTTGCATCGTGCTTTCTTAGATAATTGCTTGTCTCTTTTCCCAATTGCCATTGATGCGTAAAATATTACTTGAGGAGTTACGTTTGATCATTCAATTTGAAGAAACCCAGCTAGTCTTCAATGCGGTGCATCCAGAAACGTCAACTGCAGCAGCTACAAGTTAGAAAACGTTAAAAGTTTAAAACACAACTCTAACATACGATGTCAATCTTACAAACCAGAGTCGAAAAAATAAAATTTTATTAAAAATATCAAAATTTCACCCAAAAAGAAATGCAGATATATCCGAGCCGTGTAGTAACGAGTATGTTGCCTCTAAACGATATTGTAAAGTTATGCTCAATGAAGCTCATTACCGAGCAATTTCCGATGGTTTAATGTGTCCATAAATTTGCTGAGTCCGGGACAACGGTTTGATTGCCGATAAAACCTCGGCCGCAACGGCAGTTCTGTATTAAAAAGCTGTTAATATAATTTGCACCTCGTTATGATCGAGAATTCGTCCTGAGAATAACATGGGAAATTAACGCGTCATGGTGTAAGGTCTTATGGTTTTCCTGTCTGTAGCTTGTCTGGCTGTCTGCCAGTTGAGACTGTCATGGAAAATCCCCAAACATTCAAAAGTGAAGCAGCTATACACCATCTAGTATCTTTCTGTAATAAGATAATGGAGGTCAGATCAATGAGACGGGAGTTGTTTAGATTAAAAGCTAACGCCCACGTTATTGAAATGACAAGGCTTTTTAAAAGAAGTCACTGAAAATTGTGGTTGTGTATATGGTAGGAAGGGTGTATCTGTATATACATTACGTATGTGTGGTTTTTAGGGATATCGACGCCAATGTTAGGCTTTGAGACTAATTTTAACGAAGGTCAACATCCGTTGTAGCATTTTATACTCCCAATAATCTATATTTAGAAAAGGTAATATTGTGAACGTCAATTTTGTATCTAGAAAAGTCTTTTTCGGGAATTGAGAATTTCGATGGATCGTGTGCGGGTTTCCTGAAAATCTGTACATGAATGATGAAAACTCAATTATTTTTTACAAACTGTGAGTGACTTATAAATGAGAATTAAAAAATCACCATGATCATCAACATATCAGCCACAATATTGATTAGAATATATTTTTATGTGAAAACCGAATAAGGAGAGTACATACGTACGTTCATCGTTTTATCAACGAGTGATAAGTAACAGGGAATAGGCGACTCTATTTCGGTCGATTTAATAACTTAATAGGCTCTGCTAAGAGGAAAATATAGGCAGATCAAATATGAAAAGACGATCCTCCTTCGTTGCCTTTCGCATAATACAAGACAGGAATAGCCAAAACACCACAAGCAGGAAAATTTCATGACACACTGACTGATATTGTGCACAATTCCAAACAAAATTCCCATATTTAAGTGGGTAAGATAAGTTATTTGGTTTATCCCAAGATAAAGAACACTTGATCTTGACTATCTAAGATAAAGTATATATTTGGGCATCTTACACATCGATATCATTGTTTAGTTGATACTTTTGTTTGCTAAAATGCAGCTGTCGATTGAAATTATATTCCTTTTAGGTGAGTGAGCATTTAGAATCCTTGTTTCTGATTACTTATCGTAAATTCTTGCTTATTTACGATATTAAGAAATTGTCTATTAATTTTTCCAAAAAAAAACATCAAACTTCATGTCTGACTATCAGACGATTTAACTCCAACACCCTTGTTTCCAGTCTGCTTCAGTTATGTGCTACCAATTCCTGTTCCTGATTTATCGGAATCTACAAGGATAGTGAATGGAGAAGCAGTGGATATCACTCAGGTGCCTTACCAAGCGTCTTTAAGGAAGAGGGTCCTATCAGGATGGGCTCACATGTGTGGTGCAATAGTAGTCAGCGATAGAGGCATTCTAACTGCTGCCCATTGTGTTGATTCGTAAGTTCTCTTGATTTTTATTAGATAACTTGCCTTTTGATAACTTTATTTGGCCAGACATCCAGAGATCCATATCTACACTGATATTGTATATTACTGATACTGATTTGTTATTTGGATTGTTGCGTCTTTTTATATTTTCAATAGTTTCATAAATTGTTCCCTGTTTATGCAATTATCTAGCCTATTTTTATTTTTTATGGGTTTCTATGATTAGTTTTTACTATCATTATTGTTCATAACTTTCAGATACGTGTCGCAGCCATTTAATTTACGAGTCACCGTTGGTACTTCGTTTCGTATTTCTGGAGGTCAGAATTACGATGTTTCCGTTGTCTACGTTCACAGCGGATTCTCATCAATGACCTTGGAGCACGACGTTGCATTACTTGGGACTGCAAGAACTATTGAGTTCAGTCAGTTTGTTGCTCCAGTAGCAATTGCTTCCGAACACTTTGTTCTACCAGATGGAACTGGAGCTATAGTGTCTGGGTTCGGGACAACATCGGTAAGCGTATTTGACTTTTTAGCAAGTAAACAAAAATCTATCTATCTTCTTCTCCTTTTCGTATCAATGATTCATTTATCATTATTTATACTTCATGGGTTGCATGAATTGTAGTGGTGTACCTGAAAGGCACTGAACCGACTGCGTACCCAGGTAGGCCGCTGCAAACATAATCTGGCGAATTGGGGCATCATGAATTCGTCTGGCGCCTAGAGCGACTGAGGAGCCCCTGATCAGACAATATCCCATATGCACCCTTCACGATCTGATTAGCGCCTCCAACGCGGCAATCTATCTTTAAAACCATGTAACAGCCTAACGATCTTAGAAATTATAAATCATGGTATTATTTTGCAGTACGAAGGTTCAACATCTGAGGTGTTGATGGCGGCACGCGTTGTCGTCGTCTCACAAGCAGTATGCGCACGGGCATACCTGCGCATTGCCACCATCGGGACAGGGATGGTCTGTGCCAACGGCACCAACCCACCACGAGACGCCTGTCAAGGCGACTCTGGTGGACCGCTGGTAGTAGGAAGAAATCTCATCGGTATCGTGTCTTGGGGCGAAGGCTGCGCTGACACCAATTACCCTGGAGTGTACACAAGAGTATCTACATACAACTCTTGGATAACGCAAAGGATACAAGCTCTACGAATAGAAGGATGATATGATCTGAAAATTTATAAGAAATGGGATGTTTAAAAGTTAGGTACCTATCTCTTTATGAACGGCTGTGCAGCGGTCCAGAAATAACTAATTAATCGAAAATATTTTTTTTAACAACCAAATATAAACAAAAAATTACACCTTTTGTTGGTGACTTCTAATTGAATTTGCCTATTGATGTAAGAACTGTTTAAATATAAAATATAGATATTATTTATTTTCTGGTCTTGTATAAAGTCTTCAATAATTACAATGCTTACAAGATTATGCTGAAGTACCGAGAATTCTAAAAATTGGTTTTGAAAGACCAATGAAAACAAATATAAGTTTTTCGGAAAATGTATGTACAACTTAGACTTTAATAATTATTGTAAATAAAAATAATTTATGCCGAAATGCAAATCATGTTAATAAAAATATTTTATTATATTTTCACGAAGTTATTATTGAACTTGCAGTGCAATGTACGGAGGACGGTGGAGACGTATTTAAATACAAACAACTTTCTACAATAACAATGGTTCTTACGGTATATTCTAAGTACGTGTCAATGACATTTTTACTTACTGATAGTACCTACGTACCTATTTTGTCACTTGCAATACCGTTAATACCCAATAAGATTGTACTGGAAAATTGTGAACACAAATACCTACATATAACTGGATTTGGTGCTTCTTTTTTTCACATCAAGTCAATTTTGCTTGTTTGATATGATAATTCCTACACGGATAAAAATTTAAAAGCAATTCGTTTCCCATTTTCGAATAAAGCAAACGAACTTTTAACAAATAAATAGATAAAAATGTTAGTGCCAAAAAAAAAACGTTACTATTAAAACAGAAGATTTTTATTTCAGTAAATATTTACAATAAAAAACACGGTATATTATAAACATAAGACGTTCAAAGGATAATCAGATGACCTACGGATTTAAAAAGTAATGAATCAGCTAATCATTGAAATGACAATTATGTCGCTGCAACATAATTACAATACAAGTCATGCACTTATAGAAGAAACAAAAGCAAAATAGTTTTCACCGCGATTGAAGCTTAAATAGATTCATTATACCTTATAGAGAGATGATTAAAGCGCTTTATAAGCTGTCTGGTTAATTGAGATGACGCCTTGAGTGATGCGGAAATGTAATGAAAATAGTTTACATTGCTTGCAGTTAGCATTGTTCTTCATTACCGGTTTGAATACAGTTCTTTAGATAGGAAGAAGATTTTGTTATTGTTGATTTCAACAAAAGTGTTTTTGAAGTTTTATGAAATGCTCATTTGGGCCAAAATGTTAAGTCACTAGTGTGTTGAAAAACGTATGGATTGCGTTAGCATTTTATGATTACGCTTTCGTCTCCATTACGCCCTTGGTTTCGGATCGCGCTGTTAAATTCAGCCGCAATCGTAATGACAAACTTACCTCACTAGTATCATAATATACTTTTATTCAGCCTCTGGAGTATTACCCAGTTCAGTTTCAGGCGTATTACAGTTGCCATATGTTTACATTTAAACAAAAGAAACCATAACATTGTTATGATAAAGTATAAAATTATGAAACAACATTGCGTTACTGGTTCAGACGTTGCTTTAGGAAATGTTTTGATGTAGGTACGGTAGCTTATTGTTTCTAAGCTATTTTTCATGGAAAAGTTTGTAGTTAGCGTCTGGGGCGTTGTAAGTTTCCCTTTTCGGGAATTGTTGAAGTATTCATTCATTTATCCAATACACATTTTTACATCGTGTCTGAATTTCTATAGGTAACTAAATATATAGGAAACATGCATGCAATCTATAATTTAAATTATGACAATTATCACACATACCACCATCACGCCTGTATTCCCCGAAGAGTTCGGTAGAGGTATACCAATGTACACCCACAGTTCGCCGGTATGTTTTAGGTCCCAATAGCGGGCAAGTCTATCCCTCCAAAGCCCGGCAAAATTATCAAAATCAGAATAAGAATAACAGCATTACAAAAAATAAGAGTAAAAAATTAATTAAAATTAATCAAAAGTGTTTACACTTTTGATTGATTTTAGTGTGTGTCTTTTAAAGAAATGTGAAACCTTCATCAAGTCTTTATGAATATTGACGGATGTTGAAGTACCTACACTTTTTATGAATTGCTCGGGTAATTATTACCTTCTATTTAGCTGTTATAGCTAGTAATTGATAGTTGTTCTGGGTCTGGCTGTTGTTTGTGTAGGTATGTGATTTTATATTTTTGTAAACTCACCCCGATACAGGACAAATTCCTAGTGTACATCAACGTTTTTCATCATCATCATCATCATATCAGCCGTAGCACGTTCACTGCTGGACGTAGGCCTCCCCCATAGATTTACAAAAGGACTGGTTGGCAGCAGCATGCATCCAGCGTTTCCTGCGGTCTTAATTAGGTCGTCTGTCAACCTTATCAACGAAATTATTTATATCAAAAAATCTTGCGACTACTTGTGTATCTACAAAAAGAATGTTAGTACCTCCTGAGTAGTTATCACTTTTCAAATCTAACTTAAAAAAAATATTAACCTGTTTTAATTAAATTGATTTAGTTAAGTTTTTTTTTTTCTATAATACGATTAAGCTTTTTTCATTCATGCATAACATTCGCTAAATCTATTCCATAATAAGGTATTTAACACAACACCCCTCTAAAAAAACTCGGTTAGGACAAAGACGGTTTTTTGCAGGCATGTCACCACGCGCTGTGCCCTGATTGATCGGTTCATTTGAATCCAGGCGAGATTCGATTTGTGATTAGCACCTATCGGATTTGAGAATCGTCCCTTGTGAGCGTTCCACAATGAGGGGTTCCAAGTTCAAATTGTTAGCTTGTAAAAATTGATCCGTTAATGTGTTTGTTTAAGTTGTGATGATTTTCGTCCTAATAATAATTAAGTTTCTTAATTGTTTATGTTAGGATAAAATTTGTTTCAGTAAATTTTTTTTAACATGTCTCATGTTTGTTTTTTTCTTAGATTAGATTTTTTTATTTGCTAACAATGTAGATACAAGTATAAGATGGTACAAAAAGTGTTTTAATTTATATTTAAAGGTGACTGGCCCTAAAACAATTTTACTGAAAATTTCATTCACCGTTTGTTCACATTACCTACGCTTGTCTAGTTTTAATAAATAATAAATCACTCGAATGAAAGAACTTGAACCCATTAAATCTGCTTTTATGGGTGGTTTCATTGCAACACATAAACCAGTAATTAACAAATTAATCAACAAAACAATCAACACTTATGTAAACATAATATCGAAAAAGTATTGTAATCTACGTTAAATACGGTGAAAGCTTCCGACACTCGCTCGTAATCCGTTTCCTCTTTCTAGACTACCACATTGTTCTTTAGCTTTTGTTAAACAAATGATTTTGAACTCTATTTCAACCCAACAAAGTTTCATTTGCCTCCTCAAAGCACTTGATTAAAGATCTTTGAAACGTAAGCGCAAAAATTTATTTACGACACCCCCTCATTTAACCGTATTCTGTCTCCCTCATTAGTACGTATCGATGGTATGTTTTGTCTCGCTTCGTCGACCCATAATAAATTTCGGGACGATTCTGAATTAACAATACCATAGTCATAATTCGCGAGCCTGTTGCGGCGCGTTCGTCGGGGTGTTTGACGATTGTTTTAATATTTAATATCATTTTAACCATTAGATGACTAGTTTACAATTAACGATTAATTTACTTCAGACGTGATTTAACTTATTCTTGTGGCAACAATTAAGAAGATCAAACGAATTTTAATGTCAATAGCCAATAGGAAAATTAAGATAAAAAAATGGTTAATTAATAACTATCTATTGAACCCATTCTATATATAAATAAATTCTATCTATTACAATAATTTGTAAACATTAACATTTAACTCAATATTCACAATGACAGTCTAATGCAATGTCAAAATGTAATCAGAAAAAAACTATCGATAAAACCAGTTCCTATACTCGTACATCACTATCCGAATGACGGAGCGTACGCCACTTAATTCAGGGGTGGCATTGCTCAGACGGCAATAACGTATACACGAATAGGTGTCGAGTTGGGTTCCGCTGGCGTCTTACTCGGATCAATTCTAATCTCTATCGTCACGCCCGGAGCGGCGCGCCGTGACACTTCGGCCAAACATCCACTGTATCAATATTTACGTCACCTAATCATAACTGAGCTTCTTTCTTCTCAAATTACGGATATTTTGAAGTTTTTAGTGGTATTGTTTTAGAGATCAAATTGCTCTAAACTTTTTCAGATTTTGTTATTAGGTTAAGTATCGAAGTAAGTACTTAATATTAATTATTGAACTTGAACAAAGTTTTTAGTCTGGCGTATGTTTCTTAATGAATATGGGATTAGGTAAAAGTAGGGTAAAGAAAGCTCGATTGTACTGAAAAAAATGTTTATTTACATAACAAATTCATGGCATGACAAATCAATTCAGTTTGAAACTAGGTCTGAATCTCAACCCTTTAAACATTCAAAAAGTCAATACGTCGCCGATATTCAATTCGATTAGGCCGTTGAGCGTCTAAACCCACCGATAAGTAAGTGTAATGCTATAGTCCCTCGGCCTATTACCTGGCAATTTCACAGAACGATCTACGTCGGATCGCGTCGACAGCACACAATGATGTGACACACACGGGCTTTGTAACCGAGAGGGACGGCACTCGCTCCCGCGATTTGTTTACACAGTGTAGCTTTCCCTTTCGCGGCGCGCCTGTGTGCGTGACCATCTGGCGGGCGGCAGCCCTGCGCCTGTGCTAGTGTTGCCCCCACACCGGAGCGCACCCCGCTCGGGGTAGCCTGCCTACGCTTGTATGCGTGACCCAGTCGAATAAATCTAATATTACACACAAACATATTGGTGGCACGGCGTGTCATTTTTACGCTTGTGTTGTCGCTACTTGGGGTTCTTTATGCGGCACGATGATATTATTATTCTGACGATTACGACATCCTTTATGCTTACAATAAAATAATTAATAAGGGATGAAGTGTATTGTTGAGCGGGAGTTTGTGATCGGTATCGGGCCACTCGGCTCGTTCGAGATTTAAAAAGGTAACGATAAAGTTTATTACCATCTTCACGGGTAATGGCGGCAGCATTGTTTAATTAAAATATTAGCACTTAGGTATTTCGTTTATTGTTTAACATCTATTGTGCCAATGAGAATTGTTTGGTTTATTGCTAGCCTCACAAATTGCGTGTTGGTGAATAATGATTCAATGAAAATTATTCGTGTACTCATATCGTAATTTGTATCAAAAACATTTTGAATAAATACTTAATAACTGCGTACAACAATAATAAATAAAGGTTTTCATTTTGACGCAATATCCCCGATTGAAACTGAATAAACGCTCATAATAATAGATAATCATTTGCAAAACCAACAATAGCTGCCTAATATTTTTATTCACGCGATCATAATTTTACGCAGTTCTACTTACTAACTAAACCGGCTCCATGAATGAAACGACGCACACTGATGTCGCTATTAGTGATGTCAAAGATCATGTATCGATAACATCGACAACACTCATTTTTGAGTCGTCTATATTTTTTCATGACCTTTTCTTCACTCAAGAACTTTCTTTAAAATAAAGAAGCTATTGCTGACCTAAATATCAAACATTAAATAACCTACAAAAGCGTGTTAATTAACCAGGTTGTAGGCACAAAATCTCCAAACATTCTCAATTACTTATTCTGTGACGGAACAGTTGACAGGGCGTTCAACCCCCGTTCAGTTTAACAATTACGCGGCAGGGCTCATTGTGGCGCGACCCTACCACTCCATCCATTGTGGACACCACTATAACGTGTCCAGAATATCCTGAGCCCTGCCCAAATACAATCATCCCCTTCCCTGGTCCCCTTTAAAGTTTACGCGGGAAGGTTTTCGGCTCAATTTACACTGGGAAGTAATATACAAATATTATTATCCAGCCTTTTCACAAATATCAATAACGTATTACCGGCTTCGGGACAGATTTAAAAGTTAACCAACGTGATTTTTAAACGTTTAAATGACTTTATATGGTGTTAATTTGAATAGGCTTCTGTATAAATGACATGTCAGTTTTGGTTATTGAAAACTGTAGCGTAGTAGCGTGTCATTGTTGCTCATTACTGTTTATTACAAGTTCTCAGTTATTGCTAATAATAACTGTATAACTAACTTACCAACATTAATAAAATTGTAGACCGATGATAGACAACCGCTCTACTAAACGTAATCCTAACACTTCAAACGATTCATGATTACTAAAGATTAAAATTAGCCAAACTGTTCCACTGAGCTGAGATATAAACTTGTTGAAGTTTTAGAAATATTTCACTTTGAAACGCGGCTCAACTTAATTATAAATTGGGCGATTTAATTAAATTTGTAAGACTTTTACTTGTTCTCGTCTTTGTGACCTTAGAAGGGTAACGTCAGCATCATATAAACCATGGTTGTTAAACCTTCGATGTTTCAAGTATATATTTCGCATATAATTGTGCAACAGATCTGGGATACCGTCGTGTGGTCCCAGACTAAGAATAAACCACGACTTCCCGTGGGAACCAAACGAACTTTCTGTGGGACTTTATTTTGAACCCTAGCAGGCTCGGGTTAGGCGATTGTGAATTATAAAACAATAAAAAGGACACATAATTCTTGAGGACATCGTGTTTGATCATAGATAGATCACTCTACCTACAAGATAAGTAACGTTGTTAAGATTAAATAACGGGTGAAAAAATACTTTTAAAGTTGCCGAAAGATACAAGTTTTTCCGATCATTAAGATTATTTTTTGTTCTAGACTGTACCTGAGAACCTTCTGGTCACGGAGACGTTAAAAATCAAAGCTTAATGTTACTCGTTTTTAAAAAATATGAAAATATCATTTTCACATGTTTTTACTAATCTATAAATACCCCCCACGGCCCCTCTATACCCATACTGTAGGTTGGACCAGTAAGCACAATGATTTCGCGTACGTTATATTACGCGTCAATAGAGATTTTTCGCTCCAAAAATAAAAGTCGTTACCCAGCAATATTTTTTGCTCTACGATAGACACATACTAAGTTTAATGGGCAATATGCGCAATTAAATTCTCTTTTAAAGTAGAAGATTTTGCGGTATTTTTTAAATTAGTTGGTAACCAATTTTAACTCGATCAGTATCGAAGAATTTCAATTCTACGACAATATTCGTCAGGTGTTTGAGAAGATTTCCAATGGACAACTATTTCGTCCTAAAATACCGAATCTTCCAATAAGGGCCCGTTCGACCACCTTCGAATAAGTTCCGATTAAATTACTTGGTAGATGATTTCTTACAAACTCTGTTCCATTTTTTATCATAACTGGAAAATAGTGACTATTCAGAGGTGCTAAAACATGCCCTTAGTAGATTGGTTTGAATTAATAAAAGAGGTTAAATTAATGTCATGTACTTTCTCCAGATAACATTTAGTTATTTTGTAAGCAAACTTCAACGCAGTAGGCCAAGATGACCTCAATCGATCCTCAAAACGGTCTCGATTCCTTTGAAAATATATTCAAGGTTAAAGGGCGTGTTCAGGAGTTGCACTCATGTTATAAAAGTAACTTATGCGTCTCCTCTGTAGACGATACCCCCACTTCTAGTGCGCAACCTTTTTCTAACTATAAAGTCATGAACTTTGAGGTCAATAAAATTCGACCAGACTCGTCCTTTGTGAAGGCTGACTACACACTGTGCTTACAGATTTCTTACTTGTTAGGTGAATTCGCAATACCACATGTGGATTTTGATGGTTTTTCGAAAAAATACATAAAAGAATAGGTGCTAAATGGCTTTCGTAATAGGAGCTTATTTAAGAGTGGTTTTATGACGAAGTTAGCATTCCCCGTAGATGCTGAAGGACCTACAGAAAAAAAAAACAGCACGAGACCAACACATCAGCAGAAGCAAAAGAGAGAAAGATGTGAAGTGAGTAATAGAGAAGGTTTCTATTCTTTCTATGTTTTATTTTGCTTTAGCTCAAGACTATTTTATAGCTGTCATAATTAATTATTGGTATGAAAAAAATAGATATTTTTCTAACAAATTGGACGTAGATACAATATTCCCATTACTATTAAATCTGATGCAAAATGAAATGAATGAATTTGGTAAATGTTGGTTAACCTAGTATTGGCGACTGTATGAGTCTTGGACATAATAACCAATACTTATAATATGTATCACATAGACGCTGTTGGTGGACCTTTTTTAATAAATAAATAAATGAATGAATGAAACGCAAAATGCATGAATTGATGTTGTTGATGATGAGTGAGACAGTAAGGTAAAATTATTATGTGTATATTAAGGTAAAGTATTTTAATCCAGTGAAATGCCAAATAAAGTGTACACCAGCTAAATCGTAATCGAATGATTCTCATCAAAATGAGCTACTCAAGTATTGAGGGTTGCACCAATTGTTCGTCCGTGTGTACCAGATGACTTTCTACTATTGCTGTTTTGAATTCATAAGTCGTGGCGCTACAGGTTCATAACCAGTTAATATTGTTTTTATCATTGAATAATTAAACTATTCAGTTAAATACACGTTTAAAACGCTTAATTATGGCATAAGTGAAAAAACAGTATGTTTGAATTAAATGATTGAATAATTCAAAGTCAAAGAAGAGAAGGAAAACTCGAGAAATTTTTTAAATTAAATTTTCTTTGTCATATACGACGTCAGTATAGCGCCAAACCGAGTTTGATCAAGAAATTGAATCTTCTCACTATAGTACAATAATTAGATGATAAATATGATTTTTAATTGTTATTATTTTTCATGAATATTTTCTTAGGTAAAATTGCATATGTAAGTGCAGTAGGTAAAAAAACAACTGTTCTACCAACAAGAATTAATACAGATAAACATCAAACCAAAACTACACAAATAAACTAATGTTAACACGTAGTATTATGTAACCAATATTATCATATATTTACCATTACCACATTTAAATTCCATAGCATACATACTTTACGTGTAACATTACACGCGCGATTTTCTCTGCGAATCTTGCTTATACTGTAGTAAATACAGATCTAACTAAAGAGACAATATCTCCGACGTTAAAAGGCCAGCCCGAGCAGATGAGAGGAGGAGGTAAGGGGTGACCCACCCTCTGTGAAATTACTACATTTTGAAGGGAACAACTTTTTATGAGAATAAGCCGCCGCTATGAATCTCGAATTATAAGCGAATTGAGTGGTGTGGGTGCAATAATGTTCTTGTTAGACTTTATTATTTATTATAATTATAATAGATAGTCATTCATCGGGAAAAGGTATCACATTTTCTTTTCAGAATTATCTAGTATTAGCTACACCATTCTTATGTAACACTTTAACAATCTGTCTTCAATCAACCAATTAATCTAAGTTAACGAACTATTCAAGTTAATTAGTAATTCGGCGGGCGCAGGGACAACACAACAAAGTTTTCAAATAACTTTAAACTCTTGTAGTGACAACCTTATCGTCGTAAACGGTCGGGATGAGTCGGGAGAGGTCGGCTGCGGTCGGTCTCAGTCAATAAGGTGCATTGGCCGCCCCAAGTTGCCTACTCGACGTAACACTGGACCAAGGAGGACGGGGAGAAGTTCTCCTACAAAATGGGGTAAAACGACGACAATTTGGTTAAATAACCAGATTGTTGTAACGGATAATATTTATTATTAATGAGATAAAATGTTAAATATTTATTGAACGAAATCTTCATTTTACTGTGAAAGTTCACTCAAAAAGAAAGATGCAGAAGTTTATTTTATTCTTTTCAGCATTTTCTTCTTTTAATCTATTTCGGTTTTATTTTTAAACCAGTTACTGACTTTAATTGTGTAAATAAAGTGCGTGAAGGTGTAGGTAATAACAATAATAACATGACACAATACATCCAATATATTTATAATAAAAAAAATAAAAAAAATATACCATCACGCCTGTATTCCCCGAAGGGTTAGGCAGAGGTGTACCAATGTACACCCACAGTTCGCCGGTATATTTAGGTCCCATGTAATAGGGGGCGAGCCTATTGCCATTAACCGGGCACAAATCCAAACTCCGAGCTGCTACTGAGAATAACTATATGATGATAGTATGATTATATATTTATAATCATACTAAAAATCTCTTTCTTCTTTATACAATGCTCTTTCATGAAAAGTTTTCCGTCTAAATACGACGGCAGGCAGCTCGTTGTGCAATGTGGCCACACCATCGCTCCGACAAGATGAGATTCTCCACGGGTCGAAGGGTGTGAACAGGCGCACCGACTCAAATACCGTTAGCGATAATTGTGTCTCTTTTATTTACACCAGCGCTTTAACAGCGCACAGGAGCAATCTAATACACTTTTAAATTCAATATTCTTTTGTTTCTTCATCAAGTTTTTTACACAGTCCAAAGTTTAGTCGCCAGTCAGTTGTTTAGCTAGATGTCAGTTTTTATTCGACCTTGAAAAACTCGTCTCCGAATGACCTGCGAATTTTATTGCTCGTAAAAAAATGCCAACTATATTTGTATTCCGGAATCTACTTCAAATAATACAGGTGCGATCCGCAATACAATACTTAAATTAACCGTAGCAGTAACATTCAGTAGGTATACCTATCAGTTGTAACCAAATCTTGGAGAGGTTTTACATAACATGAGCGTGAGATATCCCTGTGGGCGGCGGGAACGGAATGCCGGAGGAAAGCCGACGGCCTTGACACGACAATATTTGGTGCGCCTACCTAAATATACACAGACCACAAAAGTACACTTTGAATCAAAGTAAGAGCGACAGTGGTTCAACTTCTCTGGATAGATATTTTCCGCTCTGTGATCGTTGATATAAGGGTAACATATAGCTACAGTTAGTGAGCTTTCACGCCCAATGCGCCGGCGCTTCTTATCGCTGCACGGTAATTAAGAGCTTGCGGTCGCGTGTGTTTACAAACTTTAGTCGAGTTAAATACCTACTGTGTTGACTTTATACTCATTCAGAAAAATCCTTAAAAGTACCGAGTACATTTTTATGTCAATGCAAAACGCTGAACCATATCGCAGTCAACAAAAAAAATGAAAACGCTGAAATGTGTCATTTCTGCCATGTAACGTTTTTTGTATTGCGAAACGGACGAAAAAGAAAAAGCAAAGAGACGATTAAAAATGATCCACGTGAATGTATTCGCGCGGACAATATTTTAAAACAAAATGTCACACGCTTTCCACGGGTGTCTGCTCCAACCCCCGACGGGGGGGCGACAGGGGGGGCGTAGGAGGGGGCGCCCACCCCCGCTCAACCAGTGGGGTGTCATTGTGGACTGTGGTGTCGTAACTCCGCGAACTTTTTAATTTACAATTAGGTAGCTTCCCATTTCTCTGCCCTATTTAGCTCTCGTTTTTCCGGTAGACACCGCCGCGGTCGCAGTTCGTAATTAAAATTTATTTATCAAATTACTGCGCCCTAAATCTTTGGGTTTTTTTTAAGGAAGGTACGTCTTAAATTAACCCTTAAAGCAATCTGCGTGCTCCAGATTTTCAATGAGACCATTTTACGAAATCCTTTGTTTTGGAGAAAAAAATATTTTACTAATTTTACTGAGACTTTTTACTTAAATGTAAATCACCAGAACAACATTTAAGTTCAGTGCACGAAAGTGAATGCTCATAAAAATAACAAATAAAACTCACCAGAACAGTGAAATGGCTACTAAACAAACATACGTAGATAACGTCCGACAAAACAACGCAACTGACATGAAAGAGCAATTGTTTCGAAACAACGTGAATGACACCGACCCTTGACCACGGGGTGTCCGCCACTGATCGCTTATTTTGACAATATCGCCCTACTAATTAACTTGTTTTAAAACAGTGGATGTTGAACTTTTTCGTCTATTATTTATCTGGTGCAAGTGATAAACAGTGGTTCACTTTGTTGATGGTTGAAGAAAAATGTTACATAAATATTTAGTTAAATAAAATACATTTTTGAACCTAACAGAAATTATAAAACAGGTAATATTATACAGATAACAATACGAGTTAATCGCTATCACGAGGCTTATAAGAATTACATTTTATAATTCAATTAAAGTTTTTGCCATAAGTCGGCCTGCAAGTAAAATTTCAAATGATTATAAATATAATTTTAAATATTATGCCAAATAGGAAAAGCACTGCGCGCCAGTACGCAATTACGCATTAGGTGATTGTAGTAGCTACCTCAAAGTAATCGGTAAACTGAGTCCAGGAAAAGAAGCTAAGTAGGTACCAAACACGCTCATTCCTCATAACTTGTCCCACTCACAGTCGCAGGCATCCACTGAATTTGTCGCAACACCCGTGGCGACTCTTTTTGTACCCCTCATTCACACAGATGTCTTTACTTACTAAACTTCTTTTATGACCGTCCGTTTCACTACATGTAGAAACAATTAAACTTTATAATGCTATTGTCAATACAATGAACTTGCTAAACCGACTACTTTATCAAGTCAACTCTCGTTTTTACGTCGTCACTCTTCTGTAAACTGCGTATAATAATAAAAAAATGGTCAAAATTGGAGCATTTACTGCGACAGCTGCACTAATTGGGTACTTTCACACATTACAATATTTGGATAGGGGTCCCTATAGTACCTTGTAGAATAAAATAATACAACATCTTTTTAATAAGTATAAAAAATCATTTGTGTTACTACCTACTTCCCTAAATTACTACCATCTCTGTCATCCTCTCTTACTGTGAATTGGAAATGAAGATCAAGAACACAAGATGCTATGAAACACGGTTGTGAATGAACAAGTAAAACAGCTATAATTAAAACCTTTACCCTCACATTAACTACTTCCTACAATAACCAGTTCGTACACTCAGTAACCGGGTACTTTACAGTTTTGTCTACGTTTAACAGTACGTAGTTATTTTAGTGTAAAACTGAAAATAGTAATAAGAGGGCGATCACTCCGGCTCTATTTGTGTACTAATAAAGTTATTTCAGTCCTTCCCTTAAACTGGGCGGGAGAAACCACAGAGAAAGTCAATGATTTTCAATACAACATGCAACCGATAACATTCTGGCGTTGATTATATATGATGAAGCTCTTTTTGTAGATGTAATGAAAGGAAACCATTATAAGTTTTAATATAAGTAGTTATTGTTGTTGTTAACCAAAGAATTGTTTAGTTTAGGAGGAGAAAAATACTGTTAATTCTAAAATATACTTACAGCAGTACTATTCTGTAAAAATCACTCTCTGTGAATTAAAGAGAAGTGAAGTCAACGTGAGCTGTCATCCCACCAGCGATTGAGATACACCGAGGAATGTATCATAATAGCACTGGCTGTCTACTAAAATTAACCTATCAAGAAACCCACGCATTACATGAAAACGAAAATAAAAGTAAAATAATAACTAAGTAGATGGTTACATTTTCTGAAAATAAATCACAGCACAGCCCTAAGCCGGGCCCACGTTTACCCAAACATGTAGGTGGCATAAAGTCAGTACTGAAAATCAAACATCTACGTCTAGACTCGACTCAATTCCTTCGGGAACGCTTCCGAACCGATCCGATTTCCCCGAGGTAAATAAATTAATCTCAAGTCGGTTTATTTTTATACATCGCTAAATAACGATGCCTATTTTTATTTATAAACAGATTACATAGGTACTTCATTTTAACCTTTGAGGTAAAAAAATAATAATACCAGCCTACCTTTCATACTGAAGAGGCACGAGTATTGATCACGAGATTGTCAACTTCAGAGTTACATAAATTATTAAGTCCAGATTTTCTCACGATGTTTTCCTTTGCCGATATCATTGATGTCCAAGATTAACTTAGAAAGTACGAAATGAATTTGAGAAGTCACTCTAGTATTTGCCCCTATATTGAACCCGCAACCTTAAGTATGAGACGCCTTAACCACTGGGCCTTTGAGGTAAAATCCTACTACTATTATAAAGGCGAAAGTTTGTATGTATGGATGTATGGATGTATGGATGTTTGTTACTCTTTCACGCTTAAACGACTGAATGGATCTGGATGAAATTTGGCACAAAGATAGATTATAGTCTGGAATAACACATAGGCTACTTTTTATCCCGGGAAAATGTACGGTACCCGTAGGATAACACATCAACTGTGACGCGGACGAAGTCGCGGGCAGAAGCTAGTGATTTAAAAAAAAATCGGATTAATCGAAATAGCGTTGCCCTTTATAAGAACGCCCACGATTTATGGCCTAGTTTTATTATAGAACGAATTGTAACTAAATCATTAATCGCATTACTATGTATGGATGTATATATTTGTTTACACGGTACCTAGTAGACATTTGTTTACACGGAAGTGTGAAATATTTTATATTTCGAATAGCTCGAATGACGTTATTAACAAGTGCTTAACAAGTATTTGTCAATTACTATATTTGCAGCATAGAGCGGTTCAGTTCAATACTTGATTTATTTCTGTTTGCACAGCAACCATTTCACATATTTCTAACAGCCTTGCTGACGGACTATCGGCAGAATAATGCTCAGGCGCAGGAAACATACCGTTAGGGCGGCCTTTTGTCGACACGAGCAAAAAAGCCTTTGGAGCCACACCGCCACCCTTGCCGGCAAAAAACATAAAACAGAAAGAAAGGGCCTCAAATTAGAGAATCGGCATCGGAATGTTGCACCCGTAACTTGAAGATGGGCATTTATTATAAATCGTTGAAATTATAGCCTCGAAGCATGGCGCATCCCTTTTGTCCTTGCCACAACGTTAGATTGATGGAACTTTATCATGCAAAAAACATCGGAAACGATATATTCTGTTACGGTTATTTACACCATAGCGATGGCGCCTTGTTTTCGTAATTGATCTTCAAATATAGTCATATTTGATTATTTCGTTGACGTGGTTTCTTGACAAGTAACGTGTTCTGGATTATTTTAAAATTTATTAAGAGAAATAAAAAAATATATAGTGTCGGAAGGGACAAGGGTTAATCTTTTAAAGGCAAATATGAGAACAAGTTATCTCTAGCACCTTGCATATCAAGAAAGTTAAAAGAAATAAAAGGATGGCAAAGTAAATTCCTCTCCAAACTTTAAGAGCAAACATGAACGTGATCTTCATCGTGTGGGAAAGGAGCTTGCGACACAAAACCACCCTCAATGTAACAAGGCGATTCAAATTCTCACAAAATGTGGGAATCCGCTACACTTGAATGGAAATCCACAACTCGATCAATACCCGTCTGGAATATTCCCAAAATTGTAATTTGCTTATAAAAAATGTTTACCTGTTAAGGAGCGGAAAGGCCCAATGCCACGTGCGACTGCAGCTTGTACTCCGATGTTTTTAACAACGTACCTCCTTGGCATTGTCCTCGACATTCTGTATTTTGTATTGACATAACAATTAGAACCTTATCTTTGTGCTGGCTTAAATAAAAACGACTGTTTTTGTGGCAGGAGGAAATCGTTTGAATATTTTAAGGCGAGAAGAGTTAAATCAAATTACTAACGAGATTTTCTTAATAATAACTGATTAGCAATAAAAAGTGTTGGGCTGGACGAAAAGCAAGTAATCGTAAAGCACGAGGTTCATAAGAATCGTCGTCAATTTCTTTCAACAATAGCATTACAAAGAAAAATATCTTGGGGCGAAGATAGCACTGAACTGAGCGGCGAGATGAGTTGCCCTTACTTGGAGAGGGTGTGAGGCAGACGAGATTGGGGTGCGGTGTGCGTGGAGAGCGGAGAGCGGGGCGGATAGCGAGTTGATGTTGTATGCGGTTTGTGTTGTTGCCACGAGGCATATTTATTTAGGATCTCCAACAAAAGATATACACAAATCTTGACATAAAAACAATATTACAAAAGTATTATGTAGGAGTTCTCCGTCACTGATAGGAGATCACAGCATGCTCAAAAAAGTTAACAACTAGCTAACAAAGTACTAACTACCTATATTGTATAATCATTGAGTGCAAGAGGTTTCATTTATGTTTTTGAGCGTTTTGAATAAAGTAGAGAATCTAAAATAAGACAATTTAGTAAGTAGCAAATAAACATTAGTATTACAATTAAAATAATAAGAGATTTTAATAATTCGTAGTCATTTTATTTTTTAAAGCTTAATATCACACGTTTTAATAATCAGTACCAAGAATATATTAACTTAGTAACTTATGTGCGTGCTTAGTGATAGCTTCTACTTCCGCCACCGCCGCCGCCCACGCCTCCGCTTGTACTTTGTGGCCCACACTCGAAGATCCCTGTTGGATGGGACTCACCCGCTTTGCCATAAATCTTGGGACCCTCGACCGCCACCCGGATTCTCGCCGAAAATATCTATAAATACCCTCTTCTACCTACATATTTCAAATATTAACAGGGAGACCAGCCAAGTGACAAAGTCAGACTTGCAGACTTGTTTGAGCGAGCTAATTAACCAGCGTTACTGTTTCCACTGAGTTTTTCTTTGTACTTAATCTTCACATTTTAACCATCTTCAAGAAAAGACTTCTTTTTCAAGAACACTGATGTCTGCAACCCTTATTATGTGTTACTTTGTGTGACTTTCTAGAGTTTCTCCGAAATCTTCAAATGATATAACTATTTCTTAACTTAGCTGGTCATCATAATAATGTTTAGTAGCTTATATTCTTTTTTTTTCATAAATTGGACATGTTGAACTGTGGATTGGAATGTATCCTTCATTGGATTGAGGTCGAGGTCTGAGGTCGCGCGGTGATTGTCACGGATTGGTCGAAGGATCTTTGTGTTCCGTTAGATTTGCATGTTCACTGATAACGTAGCAGTGATACTTGCAGTTTACAGTTTATTAAAAATGTTGATGTGACTGATATTGACACATTTTCCCTTAAAAAATATTCTGCGAAGTAAATTTCATTAGTTTTATTGTTTTTATTTTTCATTCATCTAATAGCCAAATTAATATATTGGTAAGTATGTACCCACTATTGCCCGTTTCGTTTTAAACTTAAGACTTTTTGCGAAATGTAGTAGAGAGCATTTAAGCTTGTAAGCTATAAGCTCTGTTCTGCAACTCTTATGAAAACGAGATTCTTTATCGCAACATTATTGTTATCAGTGCACAGTTGGATACACTACTGTATAACACAACTAATTAAGAGGAAATGCTCCGCCCACTGAATATAACGTATTCCACACACCCCCCGGAAATAAACAAGGTATACTGTTTATTTCCGGCTGTAGAAAAACATCGTACAAACTAATGATAACATTTTAAAACTTTATAATAGTTTGACGCGCAAGGATTATCCCGTGTTTGAAGCAATCCAATTAGTATTATCATTTACTAAAAAAAGAAAAAAAAGAAACAAACAAACATAGTAAACAATCAGGACAAAATGATTATATTAATATTTCAAGTATATTCTTAAATTCATTCTTAAGAATATTTTTTTTATTGGGAAAATTTCAGTTCCCACTTAAATGCAGGGTTTGTTTGATCAACTCGCCCCTATAAGGAAGGGTCTACACGCTACCGTGGTTTATCGCACCTTTACCTGTCTTCAGGGAAGAAGGCGTGATGTAAAGTTACGTTAAAAACCCCAAAAAATGATCCAAGATGGCGTACACAGGTGTTTTACGGCGTACCGATCCATATCGTGCAGCCTTGATTCTATTCCGCGACGGTCGCGCTGACACCGTTAAAGCGAACTCGACAAGCAATGACTCAATCGACCGACGCGTGACGAAAGCGCGATCCTTGATATGATCGCTCACTAATAATGCACACGCTTCATTACTATTATAGATTTTTCCAACATATTATTACACGGCTTTAGCGACATAGCCACAGGATAATGGATCTGTTTTCCTCAAGATACCTGTATCGTATATAATTTCCTTAGTGCCCACGCTAAGGGTAAAGCCTATCCGGATAATTTACCTTTCGTAATGATGAACAAAGAAAAACTGGGAAATGTTGACCGGAAAAACCGTTATTACGATTTTTATTTATCCAAAAATATGCTAAAGGTCAAATATGTTCATGATAAAAATCGGAGACTGTAGACAATTAAAAAAATGGAACACAAAACTAAAAAAAGATCTATTTCATAATATTGATCAAAATAATCAATAATGGTGTTCCGTTGTATAAAGATTAAATTCTTTATACAACTTTTACGTAAAAAAAAACTGTATTTACTATAACCACACACAAAAATCGTACACGCGTATGTCAAGGAAAACTAACCCATAAAATAAATTACGCAAATAAGTTATTACAGATAACTCAACCTTCTTGTTACCGACAAAAATCGGTCGAGGAAAATCGATTTTCATTTAGATACCCACCAACGTTTCGGAGAAAACCGCCCTTCATCAAGAATGACGACTGTTCTGCGTAAGATTATTTACGTAATGAGAATGACGCCCACGGTTTTTACGTGTTTTACTTACGAACTTATGACGTGCTAAAAATAAAAATGTGGTCGTAATTTTATTTCGTTACATGACAGTGACGTAGAAGGGTTACAAAAATAAAACAATGATGACTACTTTGGGCTTCATGTTGGTAGTACGAATGTCCTACGTCACGGGTCTCCTCGTGGATTTGGTCCACCAAATCCTTTGGGTATTTGCGGACAGAGTGTCCGCAAATTTCCCAACACCTGTCATCATCTTTCTGCACTACTTTTTTTTTATAGACGGGAAATTATCAAAAAACTTCCCTCGCCCTGAGTGTCAGACGTTTTCTGACTAAAACCCGTCTATGTTCCTTCATGTGCCATTTGCGTTCCGGGGGCGCGGTATCTCTTTCGAACAACCCGCAGCCCCGGCAGACAACCCACAGCCCCGGCATTTCTGCACTACTAGCATGGAACATTGGTGGTTGAAAATCCTGCATTTGCTGCAAGTTTACTGTTGTTAATGTAAGTTACACAACTAGGGGATGACAAATCGGGCTGAAAATTAAGATAAACTTTTTCGGAAGTTGCATTATAACTTTATGGTAACCTTAAATACTTGTAGTATGGTTTATTTTACTTGATATTTTTATCAGGCAGACAGACAGAAAGATAACTGACTAAGTACTCGTATATACCTAGTAGTAATACATACCAAATGAACATATTCAATACTTTACGTACTTTAAGTTATTTCAATTATCATCTGCTTTTCATAAGTTATGCCGGATGTGCATATGTAAATGTCGTTATCTGCTTGTCATTTTGTCGAAAACCTGCGTCATACACCTTTGTATAATAAAGTTTTATCATGTGCAGTATTTTTTTTATTTAAATCAATCAAACTTATCCACCGACACCGGTTTCCATAGTATCTAACACTGTTGACCTTTTTCAGCACTTTATTCCTGTTAACTTATTCAGCAGATAATTTCTTTCAATTGCTGATTCAATTATTAAGTTCTTTAGTAGTCCGGTGTGTCCGGTGTGCGGTTAGACTGGAAGCCGACCCCAACATAGTTGGGAAAAGGTTAAGCAGATGATGAGTAGTCTGGTGTGTGATATGAAAGTGAAGGTAGTCAGTGATAGCATGACGGTTGACAGGACGACATGGAAGAAGAAAACATGTTGCGCCGACCCCAAGTAATATAGGATAAGGCAGGAAGATGATGATCACGATGAGTAGTTCGCTGTCCGGAGTTCCGTCACTTTTTATGATGAAGATGCCACAACAATAAATTACTCCTAACTATATGAAAATGGACCCTGGGTAGACCTTGCACGTTAAAGGTTACTTTGGGTACAACATAGAACCTATTACACGACATCTTACTACCAATAAACGAGCTCAAACTCCGAAATATGTCCTACACTAAGATTTGCTCCATTCTACTTTTCATGAATACAATATTAGTATGTTTATCTACTCCGACTGTTATGGAGATCTAAACTACGCAACCAAGTAAACAGTTTACATGTGGTCTAAACTAGTCGAAAGTCTTTGAAAATGTCTAGACACCAATATAAAGCCTACTTCACACAGGTAAACCGCACGAGCGCGACCGCAGACTGGCAAAAATTGACAGAGAAATTGGCAGGTACACTGGCAAGCATGGTCGAGTTCGTACACAAATTAATTTAAAGTATATAACCCAGAAGTAATTTAACTGCCCCGTTGGTCTCGTGGTCGCATTGTGCGACTGATGTGCATGGGGTCCCGGGTTCGATTCCCAGGTCGGGCAAAAAGTTTTATTGGGTTTTTCCATTAGGAATTTCTCAGAAGCAGCCCGGAGTTTGGAAGTTGGTGGTGTGACACCCCCGTGCCTCGGAAAGCACGTAAAGTCGTTGGTCCCGGCTGTCATTCGTAGATCTTTGACAGTCGTTACGGATAGTCAGAAGCCAAGAAATCTGACAACCAGTCTAACCAAGGTATCGTGTTGCCCAGTTACTGGGTTGTGGAGGTCAGATAGGCAGTCGCTCCATGTATGTGTGTGTATGTGTGTTAAACACTGGTATTCAGCTGCATCCGGTTAGACTGGAAGCCGACCCCAACACAGTTGGGAAAAGGCTAAGCAGATGATGAACCCAGAAGTAATCTAAATATGTAACAAAATTTATTGAATTCGTATTCGTAAGATTTATCATTATCTTAAATCACATGTCGCTTCTTTGACCACAAAATGGAGATTTATTTACGGCTAAACCAATTGCAATATTTAATTATGTTTTATAGTGCTACCTTCATTTCTTCAGCATAATAACTGCAATAGTAATTATTTCTTTATCTTGTTATCATCTTTACTTACTTATAAATATTATTTTCCTTGATTTCCTTATTGCTATAAAAAAATATTTACAACCGTAATATATATTTCTTATTATATTTACTGAGTGGTTCTGTGATTGGATACATCCTTTTCTCAATCTAAGGCCAACTTATGCCATCCACTGCGGGTTGTTCGAAAGAGATACCGCGCCCCCGGAACGCAAAGGGCACATGAAGGAACATAGACGGGTTTTAGTCAGTAAAAGTCTGACACTCCCTCCCGCCCCGCCCAGGGCGGGGAAAGTTATTTGATGATTTCCCGACTATAAAAAAAAAAAAAAAGCTTATGCCATCCAGGGTTACCTTTTAACTCTGAGCTATTTGCTAACAAGGACCGATTTGCAATTAACCTCGTGTTAGCAACTAACTTCAACTTAAGTTCTTGGCGCAAGTGAGCCCAAGATAATTCCTGACATGATTTAACACCAATTTTAATTACTCACATTATAATTTCGGCCAGTTTTTCCTTGTAGTGGTACGCCGATTTTTTTCTCTTTAATTTGTTCTAACACACTCGTGTGGACCTCCATAGAGGAAGTTAAATGCTTAGATAAACAACGCTTGACATACCCATTACACAGAAAATTAAACAACGAGGGGAAAACCCGGAAAATATTAATTATCTATTATTCTTGATGACTAATTTGAACTATCAATGTAATATTATGACGATAGGACATTGATTTTTCAAAATGAGCTTAGGGTATATTTTTTGCTTCACATAAAAATGACATTAGAATACAAAGAACTGTAACAGACACTGTGTAACCCAAAATGCGAGTTACTCATCGAAGTCACCGATCCTCCTCAGTCATCATTAGTCATTACCATAAGGCTCGCTTCCCAATGACTCATGACTTTAGCATGAACTCGATGATTCCGGGATGTTGTCGATTATCACGAGTTTTGAAGCCGTTGTAGTCATACAGAAGATACCTGCGCAAGTAATACGTAGAAGTCATAATGTTTTGAATTAAATAGAAACGAAAAAACTGAACTCTAGACAGTAGTGCGATTCTCTAAAATGCAAACTCGAAAACGAGTCTCACTAAAGTGAACGCGCTCACTTCGATAACGAACTAACTTGTCATTGGTTTAGTATTCGTTCGCCCCGTGGTGACGTCACCGGCGTGATCGTGTTTAACAGAATACCATTTTGTAACCTCACTGCGGATTCAGCTTTAGAATTACGAAGTGAGGCTTAGAGAATCACACGGCTGAAGTGTACCTACCTTCCCATGACCCCTAACCGAAAAAGGTGAGGTGATACTTTTGTTTGTCATTTTGTACGTCATTGTGAGATTGAGATAGATACCTACTTATAACACTGGTGGGTACAAAGTATCTAATCAATGCATAAGACAACAGTTCTCATCCCGCTAAAATAAAGTGAACACGTGACCACGTGTAAACTAAAATAAAATATTCGACTGTCGCTAGCAGCCAACACGTCTTCGCATGTCGCAAAAAAAATACAAACACCAATAATTGAACAGGTAACACCACTTACACGTAGATGCCCCAGTTTCTTATCATTATCAGTGGCGCGCGCGCAAGTGGCGGGGCGGAAGTGATCTCGACGGCGACGCACGCGCCTCGCCGCCGGAAGTGGGGTTCCACACATGCAGGTCATGGAACCCAATTTGTGATTACGAAGATGTCATTTGCAAGCAGCTTGCAATACACCAAGAATAACAATGGCCGGTCACGCCTAGTTTTGAATAAGCAAATAGTTATACGATTGTCTTTTGTATATATTTCGATGTTATGTAAGTTGTTATTTAATTTATCGGTCTACCTATTTATTTATATTTATTATCAATTTCTTTCACGTATATCAGGAAGTAGTTTACATTAATTTTAATGCGTCAAAAAAATTGCAGCATCGGGCCATCTTTGAGTAGTGTTGCATAAGACAGTTGGAATGCAAAATAAACTGCGTTTTCTAGATTAAACATAACTTTCGATTCAAGATGAATCATTCCGATAGATAGACTTATAATTATTAAGAAAAATATGTAACGAGCGTGTTATATTTATGAAAGCTACTGTTCTCCAGTTGGCTGGCCATACATCAGTCGGCAAATCATTGTGAAGACATCTAATGTGGGCGAAATTATTCTCACCTCTAATCGACGGAAGACGGGTTATTTTAATATGATTATTTATGTCCCGTCGGTCAGACTAGGTCGTTGAGAGACGTTTTAATCGGAGCATGAGAAAAAATAGATGTATCGTTGACGAAATTCTCCTCGTGAAGCATGCGTGTCGGTGCATCTGTTTACGTTTGTAAAACAACTTGGATACAAGATTATTTACAAGGTCGTCTACGCGACTTAACTTTCATAAAAGATATGACGCTAAGAAACTTTATTTTTCGGAGCTTTATGTACTTGCGAAAAGTTTTGTACCCCAATGACGTTAAAGTTTTATAACCCAAACGCAATAAATGAGTTTAAACGCTGAATTCAAAACGAATAGCTACTGGAAATAAGTCCAGGACTGTCCAGGACCTATTACATGACCTGTATTAACATTCTACCAACATACGATCATGATCAAAATAATAAATATGTAAAGATTACAATATAATTCACTTAGTAGGAGGGGGCGTCGACCCGCGGCGCCACGCAGCCGCGTCCGCGACCTTATTACAACGCGTCTTCAACAGTTGATACATACACAGTAATTCAACTTTATACGTATATAAACGTGACTAACCCACACAGACACTTCGCAAATTCTCAACGATAGATGATCGAATACAGAACTACGAGGAACATCGAACACTTCCGTCCGATCTCTTTAAATCTGTAACTGCTAAATTGCTTTCGGGTACTGGAGGTCCTCAGATTAAAAAGTTACTTTGCCGCCGGTCCCTAGAGGGACTGAGAAATCATTTTTTGTTAAACGACTTAAAACCCTATTTTAAAGCGCGTAGAGTCCATCTAAAACGCACGCAAAGCATAGAGGTATATATTATCTACGATCTCGACGCACGTTTGCAACAGATACAAACAAAAAATTCTTTAAAATATTGAAGTATACCTCGATGCGGCCGCCGGCGGCCATTTTGTGGTTATTTGCGGGCCCCTGTGAATTCGCGCTCGATAAAAAACGTCACGTTTGATATGAAGGTTAAGGTTTTAATTAAAGATAGTGGAACCAAATTAATCTAGAATAACTGTGCTGTGTTATTATAATATTGTGTTTAGTGTTGTGTGAAGTGAAATGTGCTAAAATCGAAAAAGTCGAACGCGTCGCTGATGACGTCACTTGTTTACGAATTTAAAAATGGTGAGTCATATAATTATTTAATACGGGAGTTTATAGGCTGATGGAGAAACTAGTGATATTTTTTTATTAAAGCTACTTAACTAGCCTTTTTCTACATAATTATCATTTTGTTCTAGGTTTTCTAGTTTTTGTGTACATAGTCCGTCTAGATTAGGTCTAGATTAGGTCTAGATTTTCTATAAATTTGTAAAGAAACAAAAATTTTTTTTCTTACGATTTTTTTACCATGATTATTAATGTTTCTTATTAAATAGTACGAATAACTATTCTAGTTTATTAAAATAATATAAAACTATACACCTATCGCGCAAACATTTTCACAATATCACATTATTCAATTAAAACGGATAAAATTTGCTCCACCGTCACTTTTGTCGCACAAAAAACAATATACTCACACCTCCAATTACAATAACAAAAACTATCCTTTGTTCCTTATCTCAACGTGTACCCGAAACCGTAAACAAAAGGCCGCCAGCTCACTCGGGTGAGTCATAAATCAAGTTACAATGACGCCGGCCGGGCCGAGTGTTAAGTACTTTTTTTGTTTATGTTTTTTGGAGCATTTTGAAGACGAGTGCAAAAATGTTGCGCAATGTACTGACATGCGAAGGGGTGTAGGAGGGGGCGTCGACCCGCGGCGCCACGCAGCCGCGTCCGCGACCTTATTACAACGCGTCTTCAACAGTTGATACATACACAGTAATTCAACTTTATACGTATATAAACGTGACTAACCCACACAGACACTTCGCAAATTCTCAACGATAGATGATCGAATACAGAACTACGAGGAACATCGAACACTTCCGTCCGATCTCTTTAAATCTGTAAGTAGCACGATGGATTTGGAACATATAAATAACGTTCTAAAAGACAGGGTTTGGGAGTTTACTCTATTTTTAATTATAGATGATCTTATTCAAGTTTTCTCTTTGT
Organism: Caradrina clavipalpis; assembly: GCA_932526535.1. Lineage (NCBI taxonomy): Eukaryota > Metazoa > Arthropoda > Insecta > Lepidoptera > Noctuidae > Caradrina > Caradrina clavipalpis. The sequence continues at coordinate 5,759,972 of OW052096.1, forward strand.
GAAAATAAATAAAGATGAGACGATTTATTTTCCATATTAATCATATTCAATTAGTTTAGTATCCATTTCACAGTCTGTGTTAGTTTATTATATTTATAAGAACTCAGTCAAGTTGTATTTCTCGACAAGCGCGCGCACAGTGACGCATGAGGCATTCGGGCCCACGGCTCATAACCTCATTGTCCATCGATTCCTCCTATAATCCTTCACGTCCATCCTTCTGTTCTATTTACAAGCTATCACCGAGAAAGCCGGATAAAGGGAAACGAACTTTCGACGAGAAAACAAATGAATAACAACATTTTTTCGTCCTTGTAATAAGAATGGGGTCAAACAACACTCCCAAACACTAGATTTATCTGTAAAAATAAACGTAAGCGTCGAACGTTTACAGAAAAGAGAGGAATATTAGAATTATGTCAAACTACTATTTGTCATTCGTGTACATTGTAGTATGTAAAGTTGCTCTTCATGTCCACAATGTCAATTTTAAACCAAACGCTGAAAGCAAACGACGTACGACGATAGGGAAGACATACAAAGGTGAAAAATGAATAGCCTGGCAACCTGTCCACGATTTGTAAACATTCTCGTCTCCCGCCAACGTGACGAATTCAATGAAATGTATGCCAAACACCAGCACTCTAATTATAAACAGCTATCAGAAAAAAAGTACTGCTCGCATTAACACCCGTCTAAATAAAGAAGCAACGAATCAGTAAGCGATCGAACGAGGTGTGGTGATCACGTAATTTAGTTGACTCACACCGAATTTGTGCAGACAGGTAAATATTTAGTACATCGTACGTACTTGAATCCATGCCAATGATTGTTGGACTTCAATCGACGGAGAGACCTCAGTTTTGTTAATTTATTGTTTGTGAATTTACCAGATCAATACTATTTTCGGCAATGACATCTCTTTTGCGTTGATGTGTATTGTGGTAGAATAATTTACCAATCAACTCAGCACTTGATTAATTTGAGTCGCACTTATCAATCTGTCATTGTAAATGGTCCACTGTTTGATGTTCTTGTTTTGCATTGAAGTTCCAGTTGTTACGTCTGTAACTATCACCTGCATTGCCAGGCAATTCAAACGTCATTGAATATATCAAAAGCATGAAAGTTTTCTCTAACTAATTAAAACACCGGTCATGCAAGTGAAACATAGCAATTACGCCGAACTAGAATTGGTTTAACATTTTCTAAAACCAATACGTAGGAGATTTAAATTAGTGGGTGAAGTTTTACAATTACAGATGCGTGGACGCAGGTAAGAAAGCGACAATGCATTAACCTACAGAGTACAGTGTCGTAGGGAAAACCGTCACACGAGTTTTGCTCAATTATAGCGAACAACATAGGATAAGAAACACTAGATGTTGTATTTATTACTAATTAGCTGCAATATTCAAATATAGAAAACTAAAAATATATAGGTAATTGTTTTCATGTAAAGAACATGAAAGTGCTTATATTTAATCTATGTTAATATACAACCAATAAGTTCAGAACCTTCTGCAATTGGATCTTATTACAAAAAAAATATCTTCTCAAAGTACGCCATTTGCATGCAGTTGGAAAAGGCGGCGAATGATATTAGAAAATATTTTTTTGAACCTATATTTTCTATGAGTGGATCCACCTAGAAATGTCACGTTAAGTGGGCTAAATTTTCTAAAGATCTCAACAAAAACGATGCCAACGCAGTCAACAATTGGTCACAATATCTAAACGTCTCTTCCAGTAGAAGTACGTTCGTTTATCATCGGCAACTGAGACAAGGCGGCAAGAAAGTGGACTTTCACTCAGTCAGTCCATGCTCGCTCCTTACTATATCACACCTCATTTGATTCTAAGGGCCTAGTTTTATTACAAGCAAACAACTTACAATTATTGGAGAAATTGTTTATAAATATCGTACTAAGTAACTAGGTTATAAACCGTGTTGAGGAAACTTTCGGAAAATATTTTTGCTTCCAAGCTTTTTAAGTTTACATGGAATGGTGAAACTTGTGTAAACAACTTCACAATGATCTGGCACTCAACAACACAATTTTTCTACAAAAAAACTAATAAACCCGTAACTCGCATCACGCGAACACGCTTACAAGTCATCAACAAAGCCCAGTTCCCTTAATATAGAGACGCATTGCACAACGTATTAAACAGAGAATTAGTACCAATAGCCAATAATAATCCATCGTTTTGTAGGTCATCGGACGTTTTAGTGTCCCAATATCTTCGATTAAACTTGCGACGTTCATTAATAACTACGAAAACGTAATTAGTTTCGCCCAACATGTGCTCTTTGTCCATTGACGTCACCCAAATTCAGCGACATTAAAATCTAATAAAATTAAAACGGTTTATAAATCGGATTTAGCTGGAAGATCATTCGACGTTGCTGCGAAGTTTTTCGTCTAAGCGAGCTGTAATCACATAAATAAACACACCTATAAAAGTTTATTTTTACTGCTATTACGCACCATAGTCTTTCAAATAGTTTGGTAATATACAATAAAATATTTTGCTCCCGATAAAAATGTATAATATCATAATATGTACCTATTTATGATGAGTAGGACACAAACAAAAATGAAAAATATCTTTTAATGTATCAATGTCCACCTATCTTATGTCGACGTTTTTAAAGGGCTAAATTATTATTATATTTATGTAGAATATCCAATCTTAGATCTAATCATGTTACGTCCTCCAAGAGAAACCTCATATGTCTAAGAACGGGCTTTGTAGTATGGCATGTCGATGCTTGAGTAATCCAACTGCACCTGATGAAAATTCTATTTCAAAGTGACTTCAGAAGATTCGCTAAGATTACGTAATGGCATAGTTCTGCAAGGTCACAGGTAAAATTTTCAGGAAAAACTATTTGTATAGTCTACCGATGATTGTTCGTAAACATCCACATACATAATGTTTGCCTGAATGATTTGTGTGTGTAATCGCAACCATAATAACAGGTGTTCTAATGTGAATCTGTCGGTGGGAAGCTTTGGACCTGTTGTTGTTATCTACACGTGTGTACTTGTCTCCGCAAGCCTTATAAGTAATGCTTTAACGATCATCGAGCCATCTTTCTGTGCCTTCTTTTTCGTCTTATATGAGCGGTTTTTCATTTCATCCTTTTTTATCTTCGTTTTTTCCAATGCATGTTCATCACTTTGTTTGTGTATTGATTTATTTTTAATTGTTGCACACATTTGTTGATTACCCTTCCATTTACCTGAGTAAGTAATAACCTCACGTTCGAGTGTTTCGACCTTGTCAATTGAATTTCCACGCGTCGGATCTGCCTACGCGAATTTCCAACGAATCGTGTCATATCCTAACAATGAGTTACATCGAGACCGACGTCAAAGTCAAACATCAGGTTATAATTAGACGATGTACTTCTAACGTATATACATACGAGTATGGATTCTATGAACGTATTTACGGAAGCGCGTGCGCAGCGCTAAAAACGTACGATAAATAATGGTTTAGTACTTGACTTTAAGTTATCTTATTGTCTCAGTCAGCCTATTGATATTCTTAGTTATTACTCAGACCCGGAGTTTATTTCCTCTATTTAATTGTAGTCGTATGTACCTCCAGTATAGTATTACATGTGCTCGTAGTAATTTATTTTCCTGGGAACATTTCGCTAGTTGTAAAAAATATCCTTGGAGTGCAACAGAAACCAATCGTACGTACCTACTCATCTTTAATATTCAATGACTCATTTAGCCCAAAAACTGTTCCTACTTCCTAGAAGTAATCTTCATTGTTATACTTAATAACGTTACGTACATAAGTTCCGTTGTAGCTCAGTCCAGTTATTGCTTCTTACGTTGATCGGCCCACGCTTCCTGCATCAGATTTATTAGCGCTTTACGCTCCATCGCTATAGGTATATTATTAGAGCACTTTAAATATTCCACTGCTAATATTGTTCATCACACTGATGGTTGGCTGGCAGCTGTTTCGAATTCAGGGCGGAAAATCATCCGGGATTGGCAATGCAAACAGAACAAAGGAAAAGTAAAAAAAAAAACAGAAAAGCGACAAAAAGGAAAGGTAAAAACGGCAGACAAAGTAAAAGCCAAACTTTAATAATTATGTTTAGAAATGGTAAATTATTCTCTTTGACAATAATGGCATTCCTAGTCTATATGGTCAACTAAGGAACGCCTCAACATCACCTGAACGGAAGAAAATTTTGCATTAGAATTTAAAAAACGCGAATCTAAGAAAGTTGCCATCACAAAATACCGACCACAACCCAGATCAAAGTGTTCGAACAAATGATACTCTTGACCTGAAAGAGAAAGTAAAACAATGCATCACACTCTTATTATTCAGCATAAGTTGCAAGCTGAGCAATCGTGTGGGAAACCCTGATTGAATGAGTCGATAACAGTTTGAATTGATTCAGGATTAGTCCCAATTCTAATGTAAAAAATGTCTCTAGGTATACAGTCATAAGCTAGTACATAGTATTCTTACACAGAAAGCTGTATCTGGTACGGTTCTGACTTGTCAAACCTGTCTAATCCTGAATTAGGCAGACCTTACTTCCAGACCAGAGGATCCCTATCCACACCTATAGCCAGCCTGCGAGAATCTTCTATTATCAAAACCGACCCTTTTCGACCTCTAAATCTCGTCTACTGCACACTGATTACAAGCTCCTATTGTTCTCTTAATCATTTTGAAATTCGTCCACAACACCATATTGGGTTTAATGAGCCATCAGTTCTTCTCATGTAAACTATCCCATTTAATAAAACCTCTCATCGTCGTTGATACCCCAATTCTATTCACTGCTAAGAATATCCCCTCTATACTATATTTCCCTAGTCTGTTCTGTACGAGTCTCATCCAAATCGTTATAAGTCACTTATCCGGTTGTTAATCATTAGTTTCCATTGCATCTCTTCCTAAATCCTCATCCCCGTCGTCACAACGCATCGCTTCACCGCACGTAAGTATTCAGTTCGAGTCATAACGCACGCGGTCGGAAGGTGAAAGGCGTATCGCTTTCGAATTAGATCGCGTTATGCCGACAACGGTGAAACGCCGACACTCTCCAATGTTTATGTACTTAAACGATGTCGGATTTACTTCGTTTGTGATTGTACACATCAGTTTAATCAATAGGTTGTGAAGGTTGAGTTAATTATTTTAGCATTTTGCCATTTCATGATTTGTTTAATATCTACGTCAATAATTGCATTAAGTACAAATAATGTTTGCTCATCTTACAGGCTCTAAAATTGTCAAAATCATGTCATCTGTTTTGATTGACTGATCGATATAACAGCAGCCAATCAAATCACTTGACTTGAGATTTGACAGCTGATTAAATTCAATGGGGTTAACTGAAACAGGGGATTAGCTTCTCAGAAAATTACATGAAATGCCCAAGAATATTTCGCGCCAGACCTTACGAAATGAAAAAGAAAATTAAGAGAATTTTCTGCAACAGAAAATTAAAACTATTTAGTTAATTTATGAGCTTAAATAGGTCACTTGTATGACTTGTGGGTACCTACACACTCTTTGTAATAATGATCACCAATCAACTGCATAAGTCAACCAAAAGCCTCTTCTATTCAACATACATCTACTCTTCCAAATAAGGACATAATGACGGTAATCACTTCGCTCAGCATATAGGTTTATGACCGCAGAGCCTGACCTTTTGCTCTGGTAGGCTGTTTCTTGTCATTGACCTGGAGGATTTGGCTTTCGTTTAATATGTAGTTATCTAATCTTACTACCAATACTTCGCCGCTATATTACTTGGTTGAACATCGCGCGATCCGCCACCTGAGATACATGCTTCTTCTACTTTTTGTCGTTCGTCAAGGGTGTCGTTAGAATGATATTCATAGTATACACTAGAATTTAGTTACAAGTCTTCGTTTGGCTATTGATTACCGCATGCAAATTGTTTGAGCTAGCGTGCTTTTGAAAATGTAACTTATTCCACTTTCAATCAGCCGCAGCGTTCTTAATGAAAATTGTAGCTTTCCTCTAAGGAGATTGGTTAATAACGCTGAAAACCTCAAACACAAAATACAAAATTATCAGTTTAGGTACGCATAACTTCTCGCTCAACAGTTGCCTTAACTATTAAAGTAAAGGTAAAACTCATGTCAATTCTAACAGCATAGTTAATTGTTACACACGTTACTGATAACGACGCGGGCGCAACTCAATTATCGATATCACCGCAACTGAGGATTTTTTCGCTGTTTTTGTTCGCGGTTTTATGTTCCCAGGAATGTGTGGTTTGTTTTGCATTTGTTTACGCTTGTTGACGTAAGTATTCATTACGTAATAAAGAAATTGATCACCTGCTTTCCTAATGTGAGTGTCAGGGGACAGTTACAGTTTACCTACTATTAAGTCAGTCATTATCATGACGTAAACAACTACTTACAAAAAATAATGATGCAAGGGATTTAAGAGAAGGATTGATAAGGATAGCCATTACTAACTAGCACCGCAACCACATATTAAAAAGGAAAGAAAGCAATAAAAATATTAAAATGGACCAGTCTATGGAAAAAATGGAAAGAAGACGAATAAAGACGAATAAAGACGAAGCACCCATTGGCCGTCAAGCAGCTAGATACACCACTTGCAGAACAGGAGTATAAGTGAGATTTTGATATAATAAGCGCAGGGAAGCATGGTGATAGGAAATAAGCCTGTACCTACTCAAATGAGTCGAACAAAGCTGTCAAGATAATAATTACACTAACATGTTAGAAACCGGGTACTAGGAAGCACATGAAGCAATCCACCATGGTATTCTTCCGCCAAGTAGCGCTGCTGTGTTCCGGTCGGAACGATATTATGATGCCGAAGATAATACACGGGGACTGCAGAGTTTTTAACTTGGCATGGCAATTAATTGGCATTTTGCATTCTCTATTCTATTCCACACATTTGTCTATGGCCGTGGTGACTACTTTGCACATGTTAAACTATTGGCTTTAGACTTACGTTGGTACATATTTCACGAAAAAATTTAAAAAAAAATTAATTAAAATTACTTGGCGGATAATTTCACACCAATTCTATCACAATGTTTAATATATCAGGTAAATATGTGAAACAGGCCCTTAGTCCTCTATTTTCTATAAAACACACACTATAATTGATACAAAGTATAATATGACGTGGCATAATAACTGCATGCATCGCTTGTAAGGCAAGGCATACTTATAATAAGTAGGCGAAGGCTTACCGCTTAGCCCATGAATTATATCAACAAACATTAACAAGAAAATACTTTTATTTGCGTAAAAAGTAAACGATCGTACATCTGGCGAACATTAATAAGATAACAATGGCAATGAGATTAGAAATCATTACTTTCTATACAGTGTAAAATTTCCTATTGCGCAAGCGTTCAAACATAGTCACGTAGTATGCGATAAGCGCATGCAACTATGTGTTATACCTATAAGTACTTATTTATTATGAATGTTTGATTTGTTAGACAGATTTTACGACGAAAAACGTGATGCGGTTGCTATGATACTTAACTTTGATCAATTAATCGCTAGGCAGTTATCTACGTACAGTTGGTCACCGATATTGGTGTTCAGCGTTTGCGCAGGCGGCAACCCTACCATCACGCCTGTATTCCCCGAAGGGTTAAGTAGAGGTGTACCTATGTACACCCACAGTTCGCCGGTATATTTAGCCCAACCCTACTGCTATGCAAAAGGCATCTTACATAATTATATTACATTTTTGACCATAGTAAAACTGCTTCGTTAGCATAGTGATCCTAAGCGCTACTGCTGCGTTAGAGGTCTTGGGTTCAATTCCCAGGTCGAGCAAAAAGTGTTATTGGGTGTTTCTATGAAATTCTTAATAGCAGCTCGGAGTTAGGATTTGTGCCCGGTCAATGACAATAAGGTTCGTCCCCTATTACATGGGACCTAAACATAGCGGCGAACTGTGATTGTACATAAGTACACCTCTGCCTAACCCTTCGGGGAATACAGGCATGTTGGTATGTTATGTTTTGACCGTAGTAAATTGCTAATAAATAGGTACCATAATTACCTAATAACTATGCTTTGCTAAGATCATTCGACCACAATATGTCAATTGTACCTATCAATAAATACATTTTATCTGCAAAAGCGTAAATAAAATTGTTAGTACGTAACATATTCCAGCAATGCAATTCGTTTTATGCAACTAACTCTTTCAAATTACTCTTTGATAAACAGCTGATAAGGTCGCATATTTTTATACTCAGATTAGCTAGGAAACTACAATGTGTGTAACTTCGTAAATATTATGTAACATTATTACCTAGTTATGTGAGATTTTTAACAATATCATAGCTTGTTATATACTTGAATATATTATATTACTACGAGTATATGTCATATACCCGGAGATTAGTTATATGGGAACCGGTTTCGAAACGTAAATCAAGACAAAATTATGTGAGAAATTGACAACTGCACGTTATCTAGTGATTGGGTGTTGATAATTCAGTCAACCAATAGGAGCAGCTTACATATTTGACAATTTGTCAAATATTTTTTCATGAAACTAGGCAATACAAAACAATATTTTAATAATTAACAGGAATGTTTTGGTAATAAAAATCGAAAGTTTAATAAGTGACAATATTATTTTATGTTCTACGAAAACAATTCGAATTTAATAAAAAAAAATCGTGTTAAGATAATAATAACTAAGGGAGCCTATATTATTGAAACAGACGCGATTTTCATCACCAGTACGTATCGTATGGATATTTAACTTATTTAGGTTAATAACACATGACGAGTTTTTAGATGAACTTTAATCATCTAATGAAGATTCATTGTTCACAACAACATATGAGCATGAATATTAGAGCGTATTCCACGCGCATCCGGCGGTGATCTCCTTATGCACAAAATGTCAGCTTCGTCGTTAAACTATAACAGAATTGCGCGCCGTCAATACTGCGCACCTTCCATGTGTGAATGTGTTACGAACATCGCGCTTATGGAGAAGGCATTTCAAGATTATATTTCTCTACGTCATTACGTTGCATGATGTGCTCTTTTACGGTTATATTAAAGTATTTCCAGTATTTATCTTCTAAATGATAAGTTGACATTTTCGTCTTCAATAATTCTTATACCTAGTGTTTATTTGTTTTCATCTACATGTTAATTTTGCTTTTAATCTATAAAGAAAAACATTTATCTTCATAAGTATGAGAAACTATTTTATAATGAAATAAATACATACACGATACAACAAAAACTGAAATAAACGAACAATTTATCCCAGAAAATGCTGTTAAAGATTTCCCCATCAACACGTTTTTCAACTTCAAAAGTAAATAAACAGTGTCATACAACGACATTTGGCAACACGCAAGACATTGTTTGGCATATAAGATTATCTGGCAATTATCGTATCCAAAGCTATTGAAGCTTTCATCTTACATTGTGGTTCGCCATCCTTCTTTGAACGACGCGTTGGCACGGCGCTTCAAAATAATCATAAATTTATTTCAAGTGGCCAGCCGGCAACTAGTTGCACGAATCGCCAATGACGCTCATTTACACACACCACAATACTAATATTAGTGTTCTGTTTATATACAACATTATTTATCACGTAGAATAGGCTTGCTTCATAAAATAATTATGGTACAAAACTTCGCTTCTTTCTGTAGACAAAGAATAAAGTTTGATGGGAACAATACGTTACGTAATAATTGTTTCCCAAGTATTAACACACTTAAGTTTATCTATGTTTATCAACAACAAACTATGTTGATATTGCAAAATACTATTATTTATAGTTATTGATAATACTTAAATTATCGTAACAAACATAGGTTCAACAATTATGGATTTATCGCCTTGACTGGTTGTATTAATAGGTATATCTAAGCAGGTAATGAGTAAATCTACTAGCCAAGTAATCGCATAAAATACACTACATATGAAGGTTGGAAACACCCAGTCTTCTTCGTGAATGTATCGACCGAATAGACGTCCATGATTCCACGTAGAGCATTCGAATATGCTGTGAAAACTCTACTAACACACACATACCCTCTCGCCTGTATTCCCCGAAGGGTTAGGCAGAGGTGTACTAATGTACACCCACAGTTCGGCGGCATGTTTAGGTCCCATGTAATAGGGGGCAAATCAATGGTCATTAACTTGGCATAAATCCTAACCCCGAGCTTGCTATTGACAATTTCATAGAAAAATCCAATAACACTTTTCTCGACCTGGGAATCGACCCAAAACCTCTAGCGTAGCAGTCGCGTTTAGGACCACTAAGCCAACGAGGCAGTCAACTCAGAAAACTCTGATATATTAGAAGAAATCTGTCAAGATTATGAAGAATAACATATAGCGGGTAAATAAATAATAATGTTAGCGCCGAATCATAGTGAAGCGCCACAACAAATAGTACAAAATTGGCCGCATCAATATGTATTAATAGTTTCAGTTTTGTGTGAACGACTACGGCTGAACTTAAACATACCTCAATATACAGATTACAAAACCGACTTCACTACAAGTATTTGTGTAACCACTGCGTAAAGTGTGGACTTGAACAATGCGGATGGTTTGTTCATTTTCAGGATATATTTTCACTCATGTAATTGCCATTTTTCTTTTGTTTCTGAATTATTTCTTTAGAACGCATCTTTTTCAGAGTACGTAAACGTTCTGTGGTTTCTGCCTACCTCCATAGAAAAAGGCGAGAGTTTATGTATGTACCTCTTTTGATGAAATTGCCAACCCTAAAGCTTTCTACATAACACCCTCAATCAGAATTTTGTCATCGCAACGACTTGACCTTAGCTCAAACAAATTTTTTCCATCACCTCATAAAACAACCACACACCAAACCACAGCTACAATAACAACATAGCAATAAAACACAACCCTACAGCATTTATTTTCTTTTTCACTCTTTAACCAATTATCTATTATTATCAGTCACCCTTCAGTTTCGAGAGCTACCCTACAATATATCAGTTCCTAACCGCTGAATTTCATGATCCTTCTTACGGTCTGAAGTCCGAAGTCACCCGAGCCTCAGTGTTCGTATCCCGATCGCGCCCAGACGCTGCGTCATACAGACTCAATACAACACACGTATACAAAGGAGCTGCTCTTGGTTATTTTCCACATGACCACCTACATCTATCGACTTTAATATCTTTGTTATTACCGACTGTGTTTTCCCCTTTTTTATTCCGAGTTCATTTTCATTATAACAGGATTGCTGGGCTTAGCTTTCGTAGATCTTTTTACACGATCAAGATACTTTTGATAAGGTGTGCAAGTTGTGTGATAGAAATTTCTGAAGGATCAGACTATGATCGGTGACTTTTTTCGTGGTTTGCCAACTAAGACGTCACTGTCACTGCTGGATTGTTATGTTTTAGATTCATCTTTTTTATTTTATTACTTGAATTAACCCTCTTACACGTAGGTAGCCTTCCAGTGGACCTCCTTTGATAGATTTAACTATGATAGATCATTTTCTGATTTTTATTTTATGGGGAGACGTTCGTATATTTGTTAGCGATGCATTCCTACACCCCAGTTGGACCCTAATCATGCTTACCCAAAGAATAAAAAGGTGTTTCACTAGTGCTGATCCGCCATCTTTCATAAAATACTCATTGTAAATTCTTCTGCATGGAAACATAAAAAACAAGTCACGTAATTCTTATCGAAACATGTATTACGTTTCCATATTATAGGCTTTTCGAGGAAATAGAACGTGCGGAAGCGATCCTAATCACACTAATTGAATCCTAATACTAAATCACTAATCAGATAACGTAATTCATCCGAATCGTATCAATATCTTTTAAAAGGTTTTATTTATTTTATACTTTCAGTATGTTTTGTGTTTCAAATCATTAGGTAACTTTCAAGTTTCTTTTAAGGTGTGCAAAATATTGGTTGAATGACAGAGGGTTGATATTAATTCTTATCAATCTTTGCCGGGAAATATTTTCTCTTTTCAGTGCGTACATAAAATAAGTAAGTACATACCTTGTCTCCATGCAAAACACCGGTATTCAGCTGCATCCGGATAGACTGGTAGCCGTCCCATAACATGGTTGGGAAAAGGTTAAGCAGATGATGATGATCTGTAGTATTAAGGCATTATCGCGGTTAGACCCGCTCGCCCCAGACAGGGTTATCTTTAACTCCGAGTTAGTTGCTAACATGGGCCTAAGTATGACATTTTGTAATATAACCTCATGTTAGCAACTAACTCTGCAAAAGTTATGATCTTGACGCTTAGATCTTGGAGACTTTTCTAAGTTCGTGAACTTCGATGTCTACTTTATTAAGTACTATTTTCCTAAAATCATATTATATCTACAATGCGCTTGAATGACTAATAATTCCTAGGTAAGCTACCTATATGATTATTGGGGCAACTTTCAACTGTACCTGTATTAAGTAGTTCAAATTGTTTCAATATGACTTAGGCAAAGAACCACTTAACTATTTACTGGTTATTGTGACAGAGGTTGTGTTCCGACTGGAAATAGCTATAGACTGGGATACCAGAGTCGCTAAACCTACGTCATTTAATTTTTATTTTATTTACGGCTGAATATGTAGTTGAGAAGTTAACGTACCCTACTTGCTAGTTTTAATGCTAGGCCATTTATCAGGTATCAGATGCTTTGAAGGTTGGAATTTTAAAGCATATGGCAGAAGTTATAGCTCCAGGAAAATGTAGGGGAAATCATGAATAAGGGTTTATAACAATATTCTGCAATAACCAAAACCAGCTACAACAATTGAATATAAGTGAGTAAGGTTACTACTATACCGGAAAAATGGACCATTGTTAAAACTGGCAAGTACGTATATTTAACTACATAATATTCCTCGATTTATTTCCAAAATTTCAACCACGCTGAAATGACATAGGTCTGTTAACTCTGGGATCGAGTACCACAAGTTTACAACACAGGCCTACAAAGTTACTGACACAAATTAACGAACTACTTACAGTTAAACAAAAGAAAACATAATATATAGCCACCCAGTGACAGGTCACTGACCTGGCGCTGAAATAAAAACTTTGCATGCAATTAAATAATTATTTAATTCGTTTTCGTTTATATTGTTACGAGTAGGTACATACGTTCTATTACCAATTTATGCGTCTAGTATGCAAAACTGATAAAGTTTTTACAGTATTTTTGGAATTACAAAAATTTCAGTTTTTGCGAGCGATAGAACAAAGAACTTCTAATTTTACTTTTCTTTATCTACTCATTACAGATACATAATATATCGTGCGTTCTGATGGTTTTCAAAATAACTGCCTAAGTATTAGGTTTTCCCTAAGCAAAAGCCTAAATTTCATACGGAACTCAGTGGTCACTGGTTTGTTCTGTAATTTGAAAAGATGCATTGGTCTAGCGTTGTGTGATTATGGACCCTACGTACGGTCAGCAACAAAAGTTAATTAACAATGTTACTTTTGCATATCAGTGAAATAGACACGAAATAATACAATTCACTGCTATTTAGAATTTTAGGCAATACCTAAGTGGATTCTTAGCTCTACTTCGTATTGCTTTTGATTTTGTCTGAAATCTGGAATGTAATCGACTTTTGTTGCTGACAGTACCTTTATACATTGTGCTTCTATTTATTGCAACACGTCTATAAAAGAAATATTCATTTTCGTAACACAAGACTGAACTCTCTAACCCGGTTTTAAACTTCTAAGTTTTCTTAGCTCATGCAAACTTAGTGGTTATTTTAAAAAGAGTAGAATAGGCATCCTCCAAAGTGATAAACTTTCGAGACGGTGTACTTTGTCAAGTTACAAAACGTAAAAAAATTATTTTCAGCGAGCCCAGACAAATATACAACATAAAGTTGTATATTTGTTTATAACATAAAGTTGTATATTTGTTTGCATACCTACAGACTTAACAGTTATTATGAAAAAGGCAAGGAAATTGGTAAAATCAAGCTTTTCAATCGCTTCGTTTAACCAAGCTTTTTGGTAGGCAAATGATGTGTACCTATTGGCAGATTGTTTTAAAAAAAATGATAACAAGTTAGGTAGGTACGACAGATGGTACCTATACGATACGTGCTGTAACCAAACAGGACGAGTGCGGTGTGCTATCGACGTCCTTGTTCGACTTACAGCATCGATAACAACAGCTCTGCGCTGATAACGAATTGCTATAAGCGTGCCTGTTTACCAAAATACCCATACAGTTTTTGTTCAATATTATCATACCATTTCATTTGATTTATCGATAAACGCCGCCAAAGCTCGCGTTTTATTTAATAACGAATTTAGTTCCGAATGATACATTCACGCTTTTGAACGTTTCATGCATTTTATATACGGTACACTAATAAAAATATAGGCAAGTAACATTTTATCCGTAATAAAATAATATTTTATTGTTCTAAATTCAAATATAAACGGGCGCGAGATGAACAGCGCGCGCAGGCGCGTGGCGCGAAGACAGCCGGACACTCCGCACGCCAATTAACGCGGCGCGTTCACACGACCGCCCGGCCGCCCGATACCCTTCCCGCACACCATCCGCGTAACGAGCGTTAACCTGTCCCAGCGCAAGTCACACGCGCGCCGCGTACAACGCAAACGCGCGCGTTGCCTCTGTTTCCGTTTAGGGACTCGCAGTCGCCCGATTTGAAAATAGAGAAACTCAAACATTCGCCCGATTATCGGGATCGCTGTCGATGGTCGGTCAGTGCGCCGCGCTCGCCTCGCCTCGCCTCGCACTATTTATATCGGAAAGAGAGAACTGCGTTTCGACACTTCACGTGTATGTGTGTACCTTTATTTTATTACCATTTGTAGCCGGTTTTAACCTGCAACGATTAGTAAGCGTGGTTTATTTTGTTGTGGCTTATGATGATGATGCGCCTCACTGTGGAATTTAGACATTATTCATTGGGTTCAATATATTCTGTTACCAAACGGACACCGAGATGGTTTTAGAGTTTATTCGATAAAGTTTTATCCACTTAAATCTTTTTATTTTCCCATGTTTACTAAAAAGCCTCATTTTACCTATAATAGTGTCGGCGCATCACATACTCGCGTGATTCACCACGGGGCAGGCGCGGGGTGTCGGGGTACCGAACCCGCTACGAGAGGCCGCGGCAAGCGCGCCGCCCCACTCAGCTCATCACCGCGATCGACTACGGGCATTTCTTTACATCAATTGTACTAAGCGTTGATTATTGTAATAACGGCATTACACCTATTTTTTATACAGTTCTCTGTTTTACTTATAAAGTCCCGACAGAGCCTATTCATTGGTCCTTCGATTGCGCTTAAATAATTACCGGTATCGCCGTAATTATCATCGTCAACGTCATCGATCTCCGTACAAGCCGTGCGGACAAAGGCCGCGCGCGCACCACGAGGCAGATTGAAGCAGAGAAGTCGTTCCCGCAGCAAACTACATCTTCATCGTGGAAGCTGAAGTCATTTCTTGGGAGTATAAATACTGTATTTGAGTGAGTCCGTTCCAAATAGTTATTTTCCTTTGTTCATAGCTTGCCGATAAAATCGTTCTCGAATCTTCTAAATCTTTCCTTTTAAAAACAGTCCCTAGTCACCTCTGTGCTTTTATTGATTTCTATTGCGCTGCTAGCATACATATTAATATTTTATTGCAAAAAACGCTTGCTAATTAACACCGTTAAACACGTGTTCAATACTTGACCTTGACACTGATTCTCGACCTACTCATTAGCGCACAGCTGTTTTGCAGTTTTTATCTATTAAGTACATTAGCATCAGTGCGTCCAGCTGTTGTTATTTAACTTCATAATGGCAGATAGCTTAAAAACGTTGATAAAAAAACGTAGTTCAATTAAATCGAAGCTTACTATTTACAGCAACTATTTCAATTTAATAAAAAGTGGTTCCGCAGTATCTCAGTTGCAACGTTTAGATTTAGAGGAGCGTTTTAATAAATTCGAAACCTTACACACCGACTTTGATGCCTTACAGACACAAATCGAAGTGCTTTCCGAAGACGACGAGTCTGCGTTGGCTGAGCGTGAGGACTTTGACCGCCAGTACTTCAACTTGGTGGCACTCACGCGCAGCCTGCTCGGTGTCTCGGCTAGCGGTGCTGCGTCGGAGGCGGGCTTCAGAGATGCTGACTCAGGTGCACATGTTTCTTTAAAGAGTTCCTTTGTTCGTTTGCCAAAAATAGATTTGCCACATTTCGATGGGAACTACCAATGCTGGCTTGAGTTTAGAGACACTTTTAGGTCATTGATTCACGACAATAGTAGTTTAAGTGACATAAATAAATTTCATTACCTGCGAGCTTCACTACAGGGAACTGCGGCTTTAATTATTAAAAATATAGATTTTAAAGCCGATCACTATATTCTTGCGTGGGATTTGTTGTGCGAACGTTACAATAACAACAGACTTTTAGTTAAAAATCATCTTCAAGCGTTATTTGATGTCGAACCCATTACAAAAGAGTCAAGTGTATCCATCAGAAACCTTGTCGATATAATTAATAAAAATGTTAGGGCACTAACTTCTTTAAAAAGGCCCACTCAATATTGGGACGACATTATTATTTATTTCATCGTAAAAAAATTAGACATAACTACAAGTCGTGACTGGGAAGAGCACAGAAACAATTCATTTAAAGACGATCCTACTTTAACTCAATTTTGTACCTTTTTAAGCAGGAAAGCGGACTGGTTAGAATCAGTGGAATCAAATCATAGTTCTTCTGAAACAAATACTATTGTCGCTTTAAATAATAGTCATTCTAATAAAACTGATTCTAATCAAAAAATTACAAATAAAATATTGGAAAATAAAAATAAAAACAGTAAATGTCCACTTTGTTCCCAAGCACATACATTATTTAAATGTGAATCCTTTAGAAATTTGTCTATAGAAAAACGCGTACAAAAGGCAACCGAATATAATGTTTGTATGAATTGCTTACGCTTTGGACATAGTTCTAAGAAATGTAGATTTTCACATTGCAAATACTGCAAAACAAAGCACAATACGCTTTTGCATTTAGAAAGCAACGAGCTTAAACCAGCTTTTAATCCATTGCCTTCTGCCACGCCTTCTTCACCGCCTTTCGCTTCACCTTCTTCAAATGTTGTGCTTTCAGCCAATTCCATGCAACTTGCTTCTTCTGCGCATGTTTTACTGTCCACAGCTATGGTGAACGTGACCGGTGTGACGGGTAAGAAGCACACTGCGCGCCTACTGCTCGACAACGGCAGTACGGCGAACTTTATTACGCAGAGCTTATCGGAGAAGCTGGGTTTGTTACGACGCGGTACGAGCACCAAGGTAACGGGTATTAATAATCACATTTCTACCAGTACACAGTCTTGTCACCTCTCGATAGAGTCTTTATGCTGTGCATTTACTGTAGATATCGAGTGTCACATTTTGCCTGAAATCACAAAGGTTCTACCGTCTTCATTCGTGCACATCAATCACGTCCCTATTCCTTCAGGTCTTAAACTAGCAGACCCGAATTTTAATATTCCGTCGGTCGTAGACATCCTGGTAGGGGCTGAAGTTTTCTGGAATGTCTTAGGTAGCAAAACAATAGACTTAGGGAAAAACCTACCTAAACTATGCGAGACCAAGTTAGGATGGTTAGTTTCAGGTAGTATTTCGCACCAATCATGTTTTTCTGCTAATCATTTTTGCCATCATTCCAATGTCACTCCCGACCTCACTCAATTTTGGGAGCTTGACAGCGTCGATTCAAAACATTCACTCTCACTTGAGGAGAGACAGTGTGAGCAGTCTTTTGCTCAAACCACCTTTCGTAATGATAGTGGAGGATTCGTCGTCACTATGCCTTTAAAAGGGGATCCTAGTACATTAGGTAATTCTTTTACTACCGCTAGGAATCGTTTTCTTTCCCTTGAACGGCGGTTTAAACGCGATCCATTATTTCATAATAAATATAACGACTTTATGAGAGAATACGAGCGCTTAGGTCATATGACGTTAGACACAGACTATACTCCCTCATCAGAAAACTCCATGACTAACTATTACATTCCACATCATGGAGTCATTCGCAGTTCCAGCACCACTACACAACTACGCGTAGTATTCGACGCATCAGCCTCTACCAGTTCAGGGGTGTCGCTTAATGACATACAGATGGTCGGTCCCGTAGTTCAAGACGATCTGTTTTCTATTTTAACACGTTTTCGTCAACATAGGTACGTGGTCTCAGGTGACGTGGAAAAAATGTATAGGGCCATAGAGGTTAATCCAGTCCAACGTCCTCTTCAAAAAATAATTTTCAGATTTGAACCATCAGAACCTCTAAAGACCTACACTTTAAATACGGTTACCTATGGTACCGCTTCTGCACCCTATTTAGCCACTAAGTGTCTTGTAAGTCTGGCTGATAACATTGAGGACACCCGTGTTCAATGTGCCATACGACGTGACTTCTACGTTGACGACTTTCTTAGTGGAGGGGCAACCATAGCTGAAATTGTTGACATTTCAAAAAAAATACGTTCGGTTCTGTCATCTGCAAAATTCAATCTTCGAAAGTGGCGTTCAAATAATTCTCAAATTCTTACAGAAATTACACATAACAACGAGTTACATAACACATTAAATTTTTCAGAGCAAGGTCCAAACTTATCTCAATCAAAGACTTTAGGTCTTAACTGGGTTTGTGACTCTGATTCACTTACTTATACTATTAATATCACCTCCACTACTAAAGTCACCAAACGTCATGTTCTCTCTGTTATCAGCCAAATCTTTGACCCACTTGGCCTCGTAGGTCCGTGCGTCGTCGAAGCAAAGATAATTATGCAGCGTCTATGGCTAGAAAAGTATGACTGGGATGACGAAGTGTCGCACGAAATTCAAAATCTTTGGTCTACATTTGAAGGCACAATAACATCTTTGAACAGTTTAAAAATTCCTCGTTGGGTTCTGTGTGAAGACTCTATTACACACGAAGTTCACGTCTTTACCGATGCGTCCGAGAGGGCGTACGGCGCTTGTGTGTACATCCGGTCGTGTAATAGCAGTGGTTCCATAGGTGTACAACTTCTAGTCTCTAGAAATCGTGTAGCGCCCATTAAACCAACGACCATACCAAGGCTTGAACTTTGTGGAGCCTTGTTAGGTGCAAGGCTGTGTACTAAGGTTCGGGAATCGCTCACCATGCCCATTCATAAATGTAGATTCTGGTGCGACTCAACCATCGTCCTGGGTTGGCTCTCCACCCCTTCTTGTCAATTAAAACCCTTTGTAAGAAACAGAGTCAATGAGATACAAGAGAGTACCTGTGGTCATACCTGGAGCTACGTACCGACGAAGGACAACCCGGCGGATCTTGTTTCCCGCGGTCTCAAGGCCGACGTAATCATTGACACCCCTCTGTGGTGGTCTGGACCCTCATTTTTACAGCACAGTGAAAATGAGTGGCCCAGTATGCCAAACAACGGGAAGGATAGTCTGCCGGAAGTAGTGACTCATTTCATTGGTAGTGATAGCAACAATCATACATTAAGTAGTAATCATTCAGATGTAACCATTCATTCATCAATCATTCACGATTTATTATTAAAATATTCTAGCCTAACAAAAATTCAAAATATATTTACATATGTACAACGCTTTATTTACAATGTAAAAAATAAAAATAAATTGTATGGTAATTTTACAACAACAGAACTAGAAAAATCATTAAATATAATTATACATTATTCACAGCTTGAGATGTTTCCAGAAGAGTATAATTTGTTAAAGTCTGGACAAAAATTACCACACAAAAATCGATTGCTTCCTCTGACACCGTTCATTGACAATCATAACCTCATTCGCGTGGGCGGGAGGCTCGATAACTCCCCCTATGATTTTAATATAAAACATCCTATTGTTATATGCAGTAAGCACATTCTTACAAAATTAATATTTCAAATGCAACATTTAAAACTTGTACATGCTGGTCCACAGTTGTTATTGTCACATATACGACAAACTTACTGGCCTCTAGGTGGCAGAAACTTGTCTAGATTTGTCGTGAATAAGTGTCTTAAATGTTTCAGACATAGGGCTCAGAACGTACAGCCAATAATGGGTCAACTACCTAGCTCAAGAACAAATCTTGAGTTTCCTTTTATAAATAGTTACGTTGATTATGCTGGGCCAGTATTGGTGGCCAATCGTAAAGGCCGAGGATGCAAACTAACAAAATCTTATATGTGCATCTTTGTTTGCTCGGCAGTGAAAGCTGTACATTTGGAGCTCGTCACCGATCTCACCACTGAGGCTTACATGGCCGCTCTAAATCGTTTCGTGGCGCGTCGTGGCAAGCCTCGAAGCATCACGTCCGATAACGGGACTAACTTTGTTGGTGCATCGAATGAGATGTTTAGGTTTTTGCAGTCGTCAAGTGTTGCATCTGAAATGGCACAGCAGGGTATCGAATTCATTTTCACGCCTGCGTATAGCCCTCATTTTAATTCATTGGCTGAAGCTGCTGTAAAGTCGTGTAAGCATCATTTAAAACGGTTACTGCATTTAACTCATTTCACCTTCGAGGAGATGGCTACCTGTCTCACTCACATAGAAGCGATTCTGAATTCACGCCCCCTTACTCCTCTTTCTTCAGACCCTAACGATTTTTCGGCACTCACTCCTTTTCACTTCCTAATTGGACGGCCATTCTTATCAGTACCGCATCCTCAGGTGACTGAAGCCAACATCACGCGACTGGATCGCTGGAAGAGAATCCAGTACATCAGGCAGCATTTCTGGCGACGGTTTCATAATGAGTACACTTCTCTGCTGCAGGCCAAATCCAAGTGGTTTCATTCCAGAGGTGAAGTGAAGCCGGGGTCCTTAGTCCTGATAAAGGACAAATCAACACCACCTCTGCTCTGGTCCCTGGGCCGGGTCACGAAGACCTATCCCGGCGTAGACGGGGTCACGAGAGTGGCTGAATTGAAGACGAAGCGGGGCACCATTCGTCGTGCCTTCAACTGCATCTGCCCCCTTCCAGTCGAACATTGAAGACTTCCCTTCAACCCGGGGAATATGTCGGCGCATCACATACTCGCGTGATTCACCACGGGGCAGGCGCGGGGTGTCGGGGTACCGAACCCGCTACGAGAGGCCGCGGCAAGCGCGCCGCCCCACTCAGCTCATCACCGCGATCGACTACGGGCATTTCTTTACATCAATTGTACTAAGCGTTGATTATTGTAATAACGGCATTACACCTATTTTTTATACAGTTCTCTGTTTTACTTATAAAGTCCCGACAGAGCCTATTCAATAGTAAAGGAGTACCTAAAGCAACAAAGTCTTCGTAACAGGTGTCAAATGCGAAATCCCTAATCCCGTGCGAAGCAGCTTTGCAATGCGATCTCAAGTAGGTAAACATACATTATGTAGTTCTATTGTAAAGTTATGTACCTACATACAAGTACCTACACCGATTGCATACCAGAGCGAGCCCATCCAAGTCTATTATAACAACAAGCGGCGCAAAAAAACAAATAAATACTAGTCACATACGAGGAGCAACAAAAAGAGTTGTAAAACCTTTAAAAAATCTCTTGATATTTTATAAATAGTGTCGTGGGAGCATCTTGTACTTTGATCGATGCCGACACCGGAGCGGTGTTCGTAAGACATTTTTTTACTACCTGCTCCCTTTAAAATTAAAACTTTATAGATCTGTCTGTCTGTACCTACCTATGTGATTCGTCAGAGGTACCGCTAGTAGGTACGTATTTAAGCATTTTTTGTTTGTTCTTTGGTTGCCGCGGTTAAGAATTATTGGAAGGATTTGGCAAAATACAGGTTATTCCCATTGCGTCACCTTTGAAGAATTGCATACTTTTCTATTTTATCATTTTTAATCCACAGAATTAAAAGCTTAAGCGTACCAAATGATAAGTACAAATCAGTCTACAATATAACGAACAAACATAATTAATCGATACAATTAATTAATCGGAACGATCGATTGAAATCGGAAGGCTGTACCCAGCGGCTATAAAGGGCGATCGGTAAGGCGCGGGTACCTGCGCCCGCGCATCTTGTGTGGTCCAATGACGTGACGCGGAACCTGCCGCCAATCAAATACGAGAC
The DNA here is from genome assembly GCA_932526535.1 of Caradrina clavipalpis. Classification (NCBI taxonomy): domain Eukaryota; kingdom Metazoa; phylum Arthropoda; class Insecta; order Lepidoptera; family Noctuidae; genus Caradrina; species Caradrina clavipalpis. The sequence continues at coordinate 5,782,184 of OW052096.1, forward strand.
GACTTCTTACGACCCAATAACGCATGCGCAACGACATTTGCGTGTGAACCGTACCAAACACACCGGGTCAAAGTCAATACTTTTTGTTTGTGTTGGTAGGTAGATAAGTAAGCCGCAAATAGACTTTGACACACATAATAATTTCCTTAGAACGAGTAACTATTATTATTATTGAAACAGGTTTTTCATGTTAATGAAACAAAAGATTGTCATTTTTACCTAGTGACCCAAGATCCGGAAACGCCAGACTTATGTCATTTTAGCTGCGATTTTGAGAATAGATAGATAAATATTTCGTTAACGTTAACGTCAGTGAGTTAAGCACCATTTATACCTGATACCTAAAAAAGGGCTCAACAATGAAGCTAGCAAGCGTACCTTATCAACGTCTCTATTTAATCACTAGGTTTTAGCCAAGCTAAAATGACCTAAATCTGGCAGATCCTGGAACTCAGACTATTAAGACTAATTATAGGTACGATTATTATTCAATAAATGAAAACCTGATCCTGAAGAAATCAGTTTTCCATGCATACATTTCCGAGAAAGAACTCGAATCAACAGCCAACAATTACAAACCATAGTGTAAAGATAACAATAACTGTCATTGAGGTGTCGTAATCGGATTACTTTCTAGCGTCAAGAAATACAATAACAGAAACCTACTTACACACTGAACAATATTACAAACTTCAATCGCAGTTGTACTCGTTTATGATTTAATGTGCAATACACTTCGTAATGCTCTTATAAATGTCATAGACACAAAGAGGAGCTTGACTTTGTTGCAAGACAAACTATGGAAAATTTGCTTATTACCAATCGTTTCAATGAGTCACTTGTGTCTCCATAGACCACCTCATCGAATTCCGAAAGTGCGGTGTAGATTCAAATGTGACCAATGGGGAATATGCCCAATTTTTATATCTTAACAGTTTCAATAGTATGCCATATTCGAAACATTTGATGCGTTCTTAACACTGAAAAGTCCTGATATAATCAAAAACCAGCCTCCAATACCCACTTTCATCAAAAACTTAACAGATAGCTAAATTACATTAAATACATAGGTAAGGGGCCGTGATAACACTGATTACATTTCAGAGCTGTAAAAAGACAACACTAGGTGGTGCAAGCAGGGCAAGCAGGCCCTAGAAAACTAAAATAAGTTTCAAACTATCAACAGGAAAATAAACAGATGAAACATACGATAACAACAGAAGCAGAAGTCATTGTAGCATCCGAAACAAAAGGCAATGTGATCATACACCGAAACCGTAGTAATATAGGCGACAACATTAATTAAATAACAATTGAGATGTGGAACGAGACACGACGATATCAACGATTATGTCGCCGACTATATTTAGCAGCTAACTCCACTCTGAATGCCATGCACGAGGCAGGATGTTGATAAGATATTTGCATACACCTAACTATGAATTGTGACATAAAGTTTAACAAAACGTATTAGGAAACCGCTCATATTTTTGAGGCCCAGTGTTGGTCTAAACTCATTCCGAAATATTTAAATTGTGTTTTAAATCTATTAACGGAGACGTTCTTATTTTTAAAACGAAAACTAATAAGATTTGTCTTCAATATTTCACACTACATTTTTTTACAATGCCATGTTATCAAACGATGTGCGCAACTTTATTGTAAAAACATTTGAGAAAAATCAACGTCTAGTTAGATTTCACAACAACAAGTAAGTACGCCACGTGGAGTAACCAAGATACGCTCACAATACGACGCAAAAATAACTTAACTGATTGATTTGCTAAACGATGTTGTAACAACAGATACAAATAAAATTAATGATAATATTTTGGATATCGACATAAGTCGAGTTGCAGTGAGGCAAGTGCCCAAGTGAGCGATCAGCCTTGGTGCGTTTGAAATCTCGTTGCGGGCGTGACCACGATGTTCAACAAATGATATCATACCAACACCAGACGATTACGTAGTAATCAAACCAGTTACTACGTCAACACATCATACATTATCCAGCAGATAGGTTCGCAAAACTGTACATCCATTACGCCGTTTGTAGTACGTATGAAAACATTCTCCGATCTCAAGGTAGCGTTGAAAACTGTTCAAGTGAGATCACTTCACTCTGAATCAAGAGGTAGCGACTGTTATTAGAGGATCACGCTTTACTGATAATTGTTGTCTAAATATTTACCGTTCTGAGTACATTGAATCTCATTCCAGTCTCCGAATCTAATTTTCAATCTGATGACTTAGTAATCTCTTGGCGATTATTCAAATCCTGGTATAAAGTTAGTTCACATGCGTATTTGTAATTAGTCAGTCAGTTTTTCTAAAAATAATCTGGTTGAACTTGTATAATATTTTCCTACACAATTAGTAGTCAAAGTGCGTGTAAGATATTTGTAGTGAATAACTTTCATCAAGTTGACAACATAATAATGGTTATGTTAGCAAAGAAAAATATATTTAGAATGTCTTCTGTTTTATTCGTTCTAAGTATCTGTTTTTGTCTGTGTACGAGAATTTATTGTTTGGCTCATTCTGCTTTCATAGGATCTGATAAAACAATTTTAATAAGTTTTATTTGAACATTACTTTTGCCTTCATGTAAATAAAGTTTCAGCTTTATTAAGGGCATTCGACGTATGATTTACATTTTACTCAGTGTTTTGCATATTAAATATAACATTTACCGTGTGTTATCAACTACTACAATTTTGTCACATTTAACTCTGGAGTTATTTTTAAGGCACAGGAGGAAGCTATGTTATAACCAGAAACCCTACACGTCATGGGTGACGTACACAGGGAAAGAATGGATTTTCCTTACAGCCGGGACTTGGCAGAAGCACGAAGGAATTTTTAATTTGGTATCGGATAAACCTTTTACAGCTAAGTAAGTAGCAGAAAAATAACAAGCCAGGTGCGATAAAATGCACAGCGAATGCATGAAGTCCATAACAAAAACGAGACGGATGTTTTGCGGTGAAATCATATACCTAATCAATGATATTATATGCATCCGGAAATTGATACAGGAATCCTGAACCGGAATTCCTGATGATATCCGAATGTTTGCGGCCAGGCCTATCCACTATGGAACAGGTACATTGACTATTGTTGTTACTGTGTACTCTCTGCACATTTTACCCGACCTAAAATATGTGTAATGCTTGAATTTACCTTTTTCTGTCTGAATCAGATCCTTCACAAAAGTCATTAAGCTTTCGCTGCATCAGATGTCAAAAGTTTAAGCCTGCCTTAGGATTTCTTAACGATTACAGTGATACGGTATTTAGCTCTTATATACAATGTTACGCACATTTTGGCGTCTACTGTTCCTTAGTATACGAGACAGTTACCAAAGTTCTTAGGTACCTACCTCATGGATCAATAGATACCACATCCGCCCCTCGAAGCTCCAGACAGAGCCACTATCTTACACCATAGTTTGCCTATGAAGTTATTACCTAGGTGTTTGTGTCTGAAATATACTACCTTAACTCGAATTAGGTGTTTACTGAGTTATTATCAATGACATAATTGTTTTCTATGTAAGTATATTGAAACTACCATACCGCTATCGTGAACATTTTACCTCAGTTAAGATTTACCTACCAATTGGAAATTTAGTTCTCTTAATCTTTATTTTTGACAATATTGAACAAGGTGTAATGCAAGTTCCTATAGTTGGGTACTGCTGTTCATCTAATGTTAAGTTGCAGTAAAAGTAAGCATACATTTTAAAGTCCGAATCATCTTTTCATGCTTGTATCCTACCAATCAGAAAGCCTTGACTCCAGCGCCAAGACCGTGCTGCAACCGACAGCATCAACATATTTTTTTAACCCTTTCGATAGTTGGTGTCAAGATTTGTATCACATATTTGTTACTAGGTACGTACACCATACGGGGGAACCCCTTGATAATCGCCTTCAAGCGACGCGTTAGAGTGTGAATACGTCAAAAGGCCAGCGTTATTCATTGTGTAATAGTCATTACACTTGAACTTTAACTCTTCACATGGGATTAGTTAGATTAGTTGGCCTAATGAAAGAACCACTTCATACCTCTACAAACTATGAGTTGAGAGGGTGATGAGGGTCATATCTACTTCAAACTTTTTGTAACTAAGACAGATGAAACGATTGCAAAGTAGACCATTTAGGGAGAAAATTGAATTCGTGAGACATGGCTTCTGTTTTATCTATCTGACACCTAACTTTATCTAAGACTCTGAAACTTGTAACAAAACCTTTGAAAAACTAGTTTTACTATCAGAAACCAAAAAAACACGTCAGACCAGCCTCTTCAGTGTCGCTGAGAACTTCAAAAATATCACACGGTAAGGTCATTTAAGCTTATTACTTTTTTGTTAGCATCGTATCAACAATGAACCGTCGTCATTGAAAAAACATTGTAGGTAACATTCGCGAATCGGGAGTAACAAGGCCGTCGTCAAACCGAGTAGGAAGTAGAAACCAAATGATTCTGAATCGGCCATATCATCAAAAAAGTTCAGATTTTAATTAGATGTGTCTTGTTTCAAGTGCTGTCGCTGTGAAGTGTTTCTTAAATTAATTATTTATATGATAGACTGTATGATGCAAATACAATACGTGTGTAGCCACTAGCCATAACTTACTAGTCTGGAGATAAAATAAAAACTAAGGATCTCAAGCAAGTACCTATATGGTTCTAGGAAATGTTAATTTTAATAATAATAGATCCCATTAAATCAATTAATTGATTTAATGGGATCTATTATTATTAAAATTGCAGAATTCTGCAGACAGATTAGTTGCATTATCTTTGTTTACTATTACCTAAGCACTACAATATTCCGACAATTAATGATTACCGTAACTTTTAGATATATATCTAAGGTCCTATTTTAGGTACATCAATGCTGGATCCCTAAATAAATTTTTACACTAACATTTATAGTCTGATATTATGAGGATCAAACAAAAAAAATGCCACCGCTTGTACGGTATGTATTCAGTCAGACATTTAATTATCAACTTTCGTTTTATTTTTCAAAATCGTAAAACAATCCAACATTGTAAACGAACTGAAAAGAGGTAACTAACCTGTTTAATAAAGACGTAATTACACTTAAATACTGGTTTAACTTGATCGTATAACGAAACAATTAAATTATTATTATGTGCCTACCTAGTTTCAATAATCTACTATTTTAGTGCTTGTGGTGTAGACGGCTACAAACCTATTTAACTGTTGCTATATACATACATAAAATAGATAGATATTGTGTTAAAAATTACGTAGCCGTGGCACTGTAGATGTTTACATATTCCTAACCCTAAACTCTGATAAATAAAATTGGTTATTGGTTGGTTGGTGGTTTTTGACTAATATAGAGGTAAAGTTTATATGTTTTTGTTGGTGATGAAAATCTTTCATTAGTAGAAAGCTACACTATTGCCGGGTGTCATAGGCTGTTTTATGGTTAACTTCACTTTCACGCAGACAAAGATGTGTGCAGAAGTTAGTATGTTATAGCTAGCACTTTTCCTGCGAATTCGTCCGCCCTATAGGTATTCCCAGTTCCATAAAACAAAATAAACTTTTTTGTTTACTGTAATCGTTATCTACGTCAAAAAGGGTAGGTACTTTTCTTAGTGCAAAATTTCAGCATCCAAAGGTCTTCAGGTTTCAGGTCCAAAGGTTTAGGAAATAATGAATCAGTCCCTACGGCATGTCAGAACTTATCTTTTTATTTTACAGTATTACGGTAAGCTAATTAAGATTGGGTGGAGCCTGATGATAGACTTCTAAGCAGATCTTGATTCGCAGAAATCCGAACGTAGGTACTGCAAATTAAAATGAATAAAATTATGTTGACTGTACGTACTTAATAGGTACTAAGAGTAGGAGAATTTCCAGATGACCGCATTGTCTGTGTCTGTTTACATAGTTTATGTGTTTAGCGATAATAGTATCATCTAAAAAAGCAAATATTTTTCCATAAGATATTGTTAATATTTTTTCCTCATGTTCAACGTAATTAATAAAATGTTATAACATCTGTTTGTTGTATTATGTTTATCTAACTAGTCTCAAATATCACGGCAGTCGAGGTACAAAATTGCCGCCTGCAAAAACACTACGATTTTCCTAAAACCGGGCCAAACCCGTTTTGAACAGAGAGAGAATTTCCCGGAACTATATGAAAATTAAAGGTGCTACAGACATCGGTTAACATAGTTGTATGTTCTATATTTAGCTTTTCACAGAGCTGCACGTAACATCTCGACAAATTACCAAGAACTATAACACACATCGGATCACGTCGCAATTATTGCAGCTCGCATATTAGTTTCCAAAGACATCAAAGCGGTATTAATACACTTAGGCTCCCTGCATACCGTCAATAAATTGATGCACTTACATACGCTTGTCACGTTACTATTATATCTCAAAGAAGAAAAGGCAATATGTCTGATATTCATGAACATGTTTCTCGGTTTTTTAATTAAATTATGTAAAAAAATGGGTAATTTCGCAACTACAAACTAATACCAAATATAATTATTAGCGAACACTGGAAATACCACCTACAACATTATAACAAATTACTTTCTCTAGAGAAATACGGGTGATAGCCATCTGAAAATGATTCAGGTTATAAAATACGTTACAATAATCCTCGCATGCCCAATTATTTCCATACAAAGTTGACAGCGCGCAGAACGCCTAACCTGAGTTACCTAAGTATAGCTCTCAGGTAATGGCCGAGAATCGTCAGATTTGTGCAGCACGTGCGATGGTTGTCACGTGGCTCCGGCACATGTCACCGCGGTCCGCCATTTTTTCTAGTACAGTCAACAAAAGAGTTTGGTTTACTGGAAAAATAAACACTTGCCATTCATAACAACACGATTTCATTTTCTTAAAAGTAAGGCAGAAATCTAGACTCTTTGGCTACATTAGCCTGATCTAATCTGCTGAGCGACGCTCGACAGGCTTACGACCACTATACCAGCTAGGTGGCCCAATTTTCCACTTCGCTATTTTTATTTATTGTCATTGAATGCGTAATAACTTTTACGGGTTACGGCACAGACATATAAATATTACTAATCAGCTCGAGCATTCATTATGTTCGCCGAAAAAGTCAACTGCTGGACATACTGCTGGTCTGAACTTGTATTGCACGCATTCAGCGGACATCCGCGACTCTTAGCAAATCGCAGGTCCAACTGTGAGGGGAGGGGATTTTAAAAATAGTTGTAAATTTACCTGCACACGTATCTCTTTTGTTGACAGTATTTAATTGAAGACTTGAAAAAATGAACTACGTTTTACGCCGTACGCCTGCATAGTGTGGACGTAGTGTAATAACGACCTTTAGAGTCGCGCATGTGTTATCGTTGTTCAATCAACATAACATTACTATTGTATTGAGTGCCCTAGAGTAAGCAGAGCTGTAAATAGAAAGGAAAGAAAATGTATTGTAATATTGGTGGGCATTAAAATGGTATTCATGAACCCGTTCGACCTTGGCACCTTTTCTTACGTGTCTGATTGTCAGGTAGCTCTAGACAGCTTCCAGTCATGTTTTCAGTCATGGTTTGAGAAGAGCTGATCTGGGCAATGGAGAAGACACACTCATAAATATTTCGATTGCAAGGTGTGAACCTGTTAATCTGAAAGCAGAAAGTTGTTATAGGTACATAACAAAACATCACGCTTGCGTTCACTGAAGGATTTAGCCGTGGTGAATATTACACTGAAAGCACCGTTCTCATGAAGCAGGACAAAGACGTTATTGTACCTAAAACTATATTTTTTTTGTAAAATGAGGGTTAATTAATAGTATTTAGTGTGCTACCAATACCTAATGTATGGTTTTTTCCGATTCATTGTCAAACATATCGTAATAGGAACATTGTTTACTAGCCAGTAAGAATTGAAAAGCCATACAACTAATTAATTTAATTGAAAAGAGGTTTTATAACTTTTCGCCGACACATTTTATGGAAACCGTTCTAATGAGTAGTAAACCTTTTCAAAGTAAATTTTTACCCTTTATTTATTTATTCGTTTTATTAACAAGTCATTTCGAGTGCTAATTTTATTTATTCGCTTATAAAGAATTGACTTGGGCCCCATTTGTCGTGCGCAATTTATACAAAAAATAATAACAAATCACATACCAATTTAACTTTGTTTTTGTTCATGGCCTATCGTACCTGTTTATTATCGTATTTAATGAGGATAGTTTCATTCCAATGCATCAAGTACCAACTACTCTAAATCTGCCGCTACTGTCACCTGAGATACCTTGAGGTCATGAATGTATATATATTTGGCAGGATGTCAATGTATAAAGACCGAAATTTCGAAGGTTTGTCTGAGAGGTCACCTACATACTTCGAGGCACAATTGCTGGTCATGGCCGCGCGGAGACCTCATATCCGATGCTTCGCACAAGTTATGGCCTTCAAGCGATTTATTAAAAAATGCCAAAAGATTATGTAGGCCCTACATATGAATTAAAACTTACGAAACAATTCACAACATAGATGGATTTCGTTAACTACCTACCTGGGGTATTTAAGAATGAAAATGAGAAGAAAATTTATTTACTCAGTTCGATGATGATCGAATGAACAAATAATTTTATGAAATAGTTTTTGCGACTTCCATTTCTGCAACGACTTGGCGTCAAAACGCTATCACCGTATAACTTGCGGCGCATCCTATATGTGTTACACGAATGCGCAAGACTATCTGTAAATAACCATACAAGTAAACAGACGTAAACAGTACGTCATATGTTACAAAATTATGACCAATAATGACACAAGTAACACATGTTAACAAAATTCACTAGATAACTTTCAATCCTCGTATTTTGGAAAACTAAAGGTGCGCAACATTGTTGCAGCAACATGCTTTTGCTGGACATGTGTTGCTGGCCATAATGCACAGCAGTTGTTGTGCCACGTGGTTTCTGTAAAACAAAAACTCGTTGCTGCAACAATATTGCACAATTCTTGTTTACTTGACACAGCAACACTATATTGACGTCGAGTACACTTCAAAATGACCATGAAGAGGCTACCGACGAAAGTATGTGTCATAGACAAGCTAAGTTATTGTTCAAACATCAGTCGGGTGTCAAAGACCGATACGTTTAATTAGTAAGCAAAAAGGCGCCGTAGTAACATTGACGGCGTCGGCGTAGGCGATAAGAGTCGAGCGGCCAGTGTAAGTTGGTCTCTTTGATTGGTTTTAGCAGCTAATCTTCGACTAGTTACATCGGGTTTAGATGACTGGTCGCCGTTTTGCGTAGGCGACTTCAGTTGCCGGAGCAGACGCGGCTGTCGATTGAAGTGACCACTGTCATAGAAATGCACTAAAATGTTGCTGTCATATTTTACATAACTTATAACATGTGGACTTATACATGCCATGTCAAAGAAAAAATACCGTTTTTATTGCTTATTTATGTTTAGTTGCTATCGAAGTAAACGAAATTATTTTCTATCTAGGAAGGTGCTTCAAACGATTGCATATAATTAATTTCAAAATATCTATGACTTTGTATATTAACTAATATTATTTTATTCCTAATATGAACCATCCGAATAGGTACTTATAACCTTAAAGGTCCGTCCACACAGGCGCGATATATCTATATCGAGATATCTATCTGTAATACAATTTCTACAATTTGCTATCTCGTTCTTTACGGAACCCAGTTGAAAAGAAAAAACACGTATTCTTTTAAATTGGTATTTAGGTAAGTACTAACTTCTTTATCATCGTCATCATCCTTCTGCATTTCCTTATCTGGATGTATTGGGTATTGGTGCAAAACGCTTTCACCTTCCATTTCTACATCTGTAGAAATGGAAGAAGTAAGATGATCATCTCAATGTTTACTTCTTTACTGGATCTCGTCTTTGGCCTGTTATGTAAAACTCACACGGTACCGATTTGTAAAATATGGTCATGCGTCATTTTAGTCCCTCACATTGCAGTCTCGTGAACGGTAAGGCCTCGTCCAAAGAGGACTCCGGCGCCAAAACCAGTTGCTTAATAATAATGAGAGCAATTAACACGTAAATGTTGAAGACCTCGATAGATGACAAACTTCCGTGAACGCTCACGACTGCGCACGAACTTAGAACTTGACGAATAGGTTTTGACAAAATGGATTGAATATTTTTAGAATTGATTGATTAGTCTGGCGGTCGCGACTTTGATTGCTTTGAATTTAGCCAATTCTTAGCAAGAGCCTCCACATACCAAGTATTTTTTTGGCACACCCAGGTTTACGGTACCACCTTGCTGACGGGCCCATCTTTAACCACGACATAATCTAATTGATATGCTATTCTATAGATCATGGTCAAAAAAATTAGAAAACTAGTGGTATATCGTAAAGTACGTCCTCAGAGTCCGAAGTTTTGAAATGTGCTCAATAAACGGCAACAGGCTGTCCCCCTAAGCCCCTATCATTATGGGTTTGATAACTGTCATCGGCAAATGTGGGAATACTGTAGTAGGTAGACGCTGTGTAACATCTACACGTGGTATATAAATTTTGGACAATAAATATAGCAACTACGAATGATTATTCTTGCAACAATGAATATTTTGCATGCCGAAAGGTAAAATGTATCGGGATAATTTACATAAAAACATCTTATTTTTATATTTACATTTTTGGCAAATAAATGATTCTGATTCATCTGACATAAGTACTAAAGGTCTTTTTAATTAAATACTGTTATCGACATCGTCTTATTGAGAAATTACCACCAAAGAATGTCTCTTTATATCTTCTCTAATTATTGCATCATGCATTACAAATTCTTCCAACATTAAAAACATACTTTTTGCAACTTCCATAATAACATTTATTCAAAACTTATAGGACTTCAAAAGACTCGTCTGCATCGCATACATATTAAGGGGTCCTCTAGTGGTCATGGTACATACTTGTATGTACCTACGACGGCGCCTCTTGGTCACCACCTGGCTGGCAGGCAATTCTTGGCCACATTGCAAGCTGCTCCTATGATAAATTATAGTTAGTGCCAACCCACTGAGCCAATTCGAAAAATCTCAAATATCTTCAAAAACTAATACGAACGTACCTAAATTAAAAACGTCCGATGGAGCCATTGTAATCGAATTAACCCACACATTTACCCTCGAATCGCCGGCGCTCAAGTAGTGAAGTCAGAATGAGCTCATGTGCGGGCACAACAAGAAACAATGCTCTGGCGCAGTTCTCACGGGTCATCTGCGCTCCCACACTGTTTAGTACCAACCACTGATTGATCGTAACGGGCCTATGTTTATTACTAATTTTATTTCTTAAATGCATTCAGTAGTATGGATGGTTATATATGTTTTTTGCATTTCAATGTAGGTTTATTGATTTAGAATAGTGTAATAGGTCTGCTTGACCTCCTTACTTATAAGTAGGATATAAGTTCAACACGCTGCGATTTAACTTACATTATCTGGCAGATTGTATCATACAAATGATGTTGAATTTTATTATGTATTTCGTAATGTTAAACCGGACACTATTAAACAGCAACAGCAAAATAATTTCAATTACAAATCCTTTGTCCGTATCGCAATTATCATGGTCCTGGGTCACTTCCTTGAACCCCCTCTATCTTATACTCTATGTTAAAGAAATATGAATCACATTACACTATGATATCATTAACAAAGGCTTCTAGGATAAACGATTATTATTTCCACTGAGTACAGTTCCACAACTCGTGCGGGAACCGCCAACGACAATGTTAGTGTTATGTTTTGAGAACATTTCTTAACGGATATGCCTTACGTATTGTTGCTGTTCTAATGGGGGTTCCTTCCAGCATCCTTTCACGAATAGCATCATTCTACATTATTATTATTTATTAGGCCACCGAACTCCAGCATGACCTATGCACAATTGCACAGAGCTAATACCTATGTTACTGGCTGATATATCTAAAGGGTTGCTAAAGCACCTGAGGCGTTGTGGCATCTATTACGTAAGCGCTTCAACACTAAACAACATTTCCAATTCATATCTCGAAAGAACACTTATCCTAATATTTAAGTTAATCTCGTCAATCTCCATAATATTACGAATCGAACTGCTGCCTACAAAAAATTGCCCGAAGAGTGAATGATGCGTAACAAACAAACGGCCCGCTTGCCCAACCACCAACATATGACCCATTTCTTTCAATTAACTCTTACGACTTGCGTGGGTGGTTTAGCGGCGGATACATATTAGTTTTATTCCTCATCTACTTCAAATCAATTGACACGAGTGTGGAAAAACTGTATTCATAGTAGGTTAAACCACCAAGTCTGTTAATTGTTGAACATGATTCTCGTCGTTAAAGAATTTTTGTACCAATTGTATTTTAGAGCAAGCAAAATATGTTTTAGCTAGAGATTAGCTAGCTTTTTAGTTCAAATTGTGCTATTCATTTCAGACAAAGCCCACTTGACTACAGTAGCACTAGTTGATGTTGTAAATACACAATACGGTTCATTAAAATGGTCAACACAAAATGGTAAAATCGTATGCAACAATAACAACACACCGCGTTCTTTTATTTGCCCCTGAATAAATATCAAGGTAGTCCAAATGTCCATATTGATCCCAATTAATCGATAATCAGTTAAAAATATCAGCAATCAATTTATTAAATGACCTCTAGTACCTAACTATTTGAAAATAGGCGTGAACACGGCTTTATTTAATTGGTTTTGTCTCTTTTGCATATAAAAAATATATAATATATTTTAGTAAATTAACTTAGCACTAATGATATCTAAATAACAAACGTAGGTTCTTATGTTATCCAGGGTTGTAAAATGTATTCAAAAGAGTCACCGCGGCCCAAGAACGCAAAGGGCATTAGGAGGAACACGGATGAGTTTTAGTCATTAAGATTCTGACACTCTTTTCCGTTCAGGGCGGAAGAAGTCATTCAATTACTTCAATCAAATTTACAAATTTGGTTATTTTGGAAAGCTGTTCAAGTTACAGGATTTTGCGGAAGCATCGACAGTCATTATCAGTTATGGCGAGGAACTACACATAACGTTCCTCGAAATGTTGTTATGTTTGGTTGAGTGGTGCGTCGTCAATTGTTAGTACGTCAGGCCCGAAGTTGGAGTCTGATAATATTAGTGTACAAATGCACTACAATATTGGTTAAGAACTGGTAGAACTTACTATGCGTCAATACACGTGTGACGTGCACCTATTCATAATGTTTCCAACACTTCGGAATCGGATGCATCATTCAATCACCTGCCGTCCAATTACTGTAACACCTTGTATATAATTACGTCCGTACCTACATATTAAACGCTGCTGTCATCCATTCGTCATAACAATGATATGAACATGATTGCAAGTTCCTAGCTCGTACAATCAACCGGACGTTTATGGAAACAATTATTCTTTGACAGGGCCTTCATATCGTAACAGTAAGGGCGGGTTTCGTAGCTCAATTGTTACTATTTACGGTTGACTGTACAGACTCGTACTAATTCGCAAGGTTGCTGTGCGCACGCGCCACCTTGGTTGCTAATAATTCCGATGATCTTCACGCGTTAAAACGCTGTTTCCCACGTAGTTACAACTCACTTTTGTACTGCTATGTTTTTATTGCTACCTACTGTGTTTGATGTGTATGTTTTCGTATATAATGTAGCATAATACTTGTGTGTTGTGACTATGACCAGTATGTGAACTGTGACTTAGTTGATTGTCGTGTTTTTAAGTAAATTCAAATTCTGATGCAAAAATTGTTTTTTGGGTGTTTTAGAAGGAAGATGAAGGTATGCAGCTGCATAAAATGCTTGAGGAGTAAGTATGACAAAATCCAACACAAAAAAAAAAACATTTTTAACGCCAATATTGGCGCTTCTGTAAAATATGCTCAAGTAACAACTGCTATGCGACTTGTCATAATTATTATGTCAGATCTACACAATTATGTCAAATTGACAAGTCCCCTCCATCGCTTCTTTCTGAACAGTGCTTTAAATTGTAAACAAAACGACGATGACGGTCGGATAGAGACGGCTGAGCGGGACAGACTCATTTATCCGTCGTCACTCTTGCGCCGTTCTACTGAAGTTTACAATTTATAGGTAGGTTGGTAAGTATGTACCTACTACGCCGTGGTAGATTTATTAATTAGTGCCGTTTAAAACGTTTGACTGGCCGAGTTTCTACTTCCTTATTAATCTGCACGGAAATATATTGATAACGATGTACGGAATTGATTAATTAGGTAATACACCTACCTATACCGGGCGCGCGTCATAAAATATCGTTCGACTTATATTCATCCTTCCTTATTCCGTTCAAAATTAGTTTAGGTGTAAGAATGTGATGGCCTTTTATCCAAATATCTATAGATAAGATAATACTTAGGTACTAAATTGTAATTGGTGACTTTTGTTTGAAAGGTAAATTACCTTATATTCGCTGTTATAAGCTGCGACCACGCGCATCGCCGTTGCTACGCAAGTATCGACGACGTCACCCAGAGTATTCCTAAAGGAAGAGGTTGGCTTTTCCGTGTTGCGGCGTCGCATCACTGTTATGTGTGTCGGCGACTTAGGCTAAGCCCTAGGTTAGATTCCCGAGGAAGCAGACTTGATTATCGTTTATACCAACTGATACCTAATAGGTTCGTATTTTATGACTGTAGACTGGATATTATTTTTTGGCGAAATACGTTTTTTATTCATATTTATTATTCTTGTATTCTACCAGCTACCTCTAAATCAATTCAAATCAAATCAAATCAAAGCATTTATTTCAATTAGACCATTTACAGGCACTTTTGAATTGTCAAGAAGTTACAGTTTAAAATTGAAGCTAGTTGCTCGTTCCAAAACGTAGGTCTCTATGGAGAAGAACGAGCAAGAAACTCCATGGACACTCTTTTCCTTCCATTTGGTTTTTACAAAGTCTTGGTTACAATATTCTTTGAATTGATTTACTTTTTCATAACTGCAAAAGAAAGGAAGCATAAAATCAATAAGTGATAAATTATAATGGTATCCATTTCACAGTATTCACATTCAATAAAATTCGACTGCCAACACTTGAGATAATGGTATGCGCTGATACTATGCTAGGCTGACCACGGCTTTGGAAACGAATTGAAGGACTAGATAGGAAGAAGACATCAATAAATAATTTATTTTGTCATAAAATTACAAATTTTTAGTCGTGTACTTAAAGTTGCATCGTGTGTTGAAGATTTCTAACTAAAGCTAATTGAATTTTCAGATTTCCTTGTCACCAAATTTCACCAGAAGCACTGTATTTTCCATGTAAGGGTGTAAATTATTTGAGATGGACTCTCTAAGACTCCCACGGGATAAAACAAGTTCGCTACTTGTGCTTACTGAAAGGTCTACGATTTATATTTATTTCCTACCCTCTTTGATCTTATCGTTGATTTTAGTGCCGAGTGTTGTGCCTGAAAAAAATACGCCAGCCTCTAAATCGTAAATGGTGAATAAATAAATACATGTATAGGATCAGATGGGTATCAGTATTCTATTTTCAGTCTAATTATAAAGAGCGGGATTGTTACATCCTTTAATCGCCTACTGCTACCTACAGTTGGTATACTGGGGAGAACCCAGCGGTCTGATGCAATTGAAGTCTTTGCAGTCAAAAATTCCGACTGGTAAATCATAATGACAGATCATGAAGACAGAGGATACATGCAAATGACGTATTTTCTTACCTGCCCGGAAATTACATATTTTCCGTAGGAAATATGGAGGATTTTCTGCAATAGACAAAACGCCCACTACTATTACTTACACCTTAACTTTACCCGTAGGTCACCAAGAAAACCCATACAAACATGCAAATGATTGTCCCACAAACACATTCCACATGGGCACAGGAGCGATAGCGTGTGATATGAGTGATAGGCTTAAGTTCACGTGTGCACGTGCTCCGACCGCTATTATGTACCGATAACAATACGATTTATCAAATAATCGATGCAGTTTTAGGCTGGCTATACGTGATACGATGATGCGATTTTTTGATAATATAGTAGTCGCGACTTTGTGTTTGCAAACTTGGAATGCCTTATGAAAAACAATGAAACTACTCGAACTTCAATCTTTTTCAAAACGTTGGTGTGCGTTTTGAAAAAGATTTTTTGATAGAAGCTTTGTGAAATTATTTAATTTTAATATGTGATATAGCTAAAAATATAAATATAAGGACCAGATAGGTAAGTACTAAGTACTGTCAACGCTAGTCAATTATATTAATGCCCAACTTAAGACCACGTTATGTAATTTACTTATTTTGGACAAGTGTAGAAGACACTCGTCCAGAATAAGTTAACACCTTTTCAGACTAAAGTCAAAACGTTCTGAAACTGCCAAGTGCATATGTTAAATGTACTTACCTAATAGGATGATAAAAATAATTCGCATGACAAGCTTGAATTAGAGCTACAATAATACGAATAAATAATCAAATATTGAGCAACAAAATCAATGTTACTTTCGCTTACCAAAGTCGGCCTCTTAACAGAAATTTAAATTTTCTTGCTCTCAATTATCTGGTTTAAGTCTGTCTCACTATCGAGGCAACTTGACGGCTTGTAAATAATGCATAATTCAGCAACATTAACTAGAACAGAAATCTAGATATTCACGGGCGAAATTAAATCCTTTAAGCCTATCAACGTTTTAAATGTTTAACTCTGTCTATTTCTGACTTAACAACTTATGATGCTATTTGTTTTTAAGTGGGTAACTAAGGTTATGTTCATGTCATGGGACATGAATTACTATCAATAAAATGTATGAAAAATATACAGGTTTTCTACAAAATGTAAATCGCAATTAGAGCACCGTGTGCAGCTTGCCTTATCTAGCGATATCACTGTTATGGCGATAATGTTCTTTGATATCAGCTAATATATTACTGTACGGAATAATTCCTAAGGTTAGTATCACCATATTTGCACCGTCATTTCCGTTTTAGAAAACAATATAACTATTATCTTTTTCTAAATGTACACTATTGGCGGTACGAGCTTTATTACACCATAATTACACACCAGACTGAAATCCTGCAACCTGCTGTCTGCCAGGCATGGTTATTCATGTGGCGGATTTTACACCAAATTAGTACCTAATGCCTGAAAGTGGTTTGCGTATGAGACCTACGAATCATTATCTCACATCAGCCGCAGGACGTCCACTTCTGGACATAGGCCTCCCCAATAGATTTCCAAAAGGACCATTTGGAAGCGGCCTGCATCCAGCGCCTTTTTTTTTTTTTATAGACGGGAAATCATCAAATAACTTCCCCCGCCCTGGGCGGGGCGGGAGGGAGTGTCAGACTTTTACTGACTAAAACCCGTCTATGTTCCTTCATGTGCCCTTTGCGTTCCGGGGGCGCGGTATCTCTTTCGAACAACCCGCAGCCCCGGCAGGCATCGGCCCTCAGTGGCCCCATCCAAGTTTGCTGACATCTCTTTGAGGCGCGCGTGGAACACGAACGCGCCGTCGACACGGTCTGTCGTTATTCAGTGAACGTACGGACGGTGAGCTACCCATTGCTCACCGTCCACAGACCCGCGCCTACGGTGGCCGGGAGTCGTCTCGCGGCATCCAGCGCCTGCGGTCTTAGTCAGGTCGTCCGTCCACCTTGAATAAAAATAATACTTATTGCATAAATATTTTTATTATGTTATTAATAACTCCAATCAATTAATCGATCGATAATAATATCTACTACGTCCAGCAATCCGTCTGATAATAGCAATAACATTCGCCGACCAAAAGTATTTGTTCTTGTGCGCTATTGGTAAAGCCCATGACCTGACGTGAACTATGTTTTGCTTTTTATGGCCGAATATGTATGAAGATATTATTTTAACAAATTGCCATCATTACTCCTCCGGTTTTTTTTTTTTGTAACTGTTAACATCTAGATTTCTGTTCTAGAATCATGGATGAGTCATACGGCCTGTTTCATTTCACTAATAAGTTCTAGAACAAATCTAAATGTTGTGCCTAAATATTATACGTAGGTATGCCTATTTAGGCGTCACCTAGTGTTAGTTAGGAAACACTTAGACTGTGTCTGACTGACTTCTGTAGGACTATTCTGTAAAATTTTCAAGTCAAAGAAAAAGCGGGTAAGTATTTGTAATTAAAAATAAGGTTAAAAATTACAGTGCCGAAAATGTTATACTATTTTTCTTTTGTTTTTTAATAGGTATTCTAACATACCTACTTAATGCGGCAGAATGATATTCTCTAGCAACAAATAGGGAATTAGGTCAGGGAGTCGGCACAAGCAGGTAATCACAGCGTGTGCCAGTTCAATCCAAGGTTGAAGCTTGGTCCATATGATAACGCAAGCGCATACAATCGTTGACATTGTTGTAAATTGTTTAATTATAGGTAAGCGTCGTTTTATTATGTAGCTCGTTCATACGTGCTTCGTATGATACAAGTGGGTATCGCCGAGCTGATATTTATTTTGTTCTTGAAATATCAATTCAGTATAAGATCTTTTTCGAGCATAATATTATGTTTTTGTATTAAATCTTACTAACTACAAATTACATAGGTACGGGTATTAGACGCAAAACCGCTGCCGACCTTGATCTTGACAATCATGGGGTCTTTAGATATGGTCTATGCTACCCTCATAAATACGTTAAATACTTTTAACATCTTAAGTAAAGCAAGGGGAAGTCCCTAAGTCATTGTAGCCTCCAAAGATCTTTATTGACATGGCGAGTAATTAAATATTGACAGCTGTAACATTGGAAAACCTATGATACCCTGCAATTTTTTGCAGTATAGTAGGTAGTAAGACAATCAGAAAAGCGCACAGGGGATAGAAAAGATCCCCTTTTTTATCCCCTGTGCCCGTTTCTGATTTTTTATTATAGTCTACAGCAGCTCTACCACACTATATTTATTATTTTTCTACATTATAGTCTACAGCTCTATATCCCTTTTGCACGGAGTTGGCCTGGCCATAGCCACACCATTAACTGACAACTGTTTTTCTCTAGAATAAAATCAATATAAACATTTCACAAAAAAGGGCTAGTTACAAAAATTAAGTAAGTCAAGCTGAGTACGCTAGCATAGTGAGTGGATAAACGCGTGACATACCGTTTCGTAGATTTTTATAGGCTCGCACAGAGGGTCACATCGCACCAACGACATTCTTATCACAACCAAACAGATTACTCGTTAACTACCTTTAAAGACGCCTGGAAAGACTTGCGGCCGAGTAATGGAATCAACACAAATGTAAATTGTTATAAAAACTGCATAGTGAAGTACAGAATGGCGTCTGAGCGATCATGTCGTAACTGTGCGATGCTCGATTAATTGCATGCTCCATTTTCATGGCAGATAGCTTTAAGTGAGCCTTAAGAGTTGAGAAAATAAACATTGTTTCATTACAAGTACTAGAGGTGATACACTGTTAAGAAACAGTACATTGGCTAATATTGGGAACGCAGATCATGAAGTTTTTGTGCTTAAAATCATGCAGTAATGTCACGTGATATTTAATAAACTGTTCAGTATTCATCTTCCAAGCACATTCTTCTTTTTATATAGGTACCAGTTCTGTGAGCTCGACGAAAAAGTTAAGTTCGATGGTCTTACAGACCTACTTTCAACTACTTTGTTAATAATTGGAACATTAACCAACGGTAAATTACCTTATTATATTAAAATAGAAAATAAATAGCGCAGGGTCTGATCATCGTTAATCCGTGACTTTCTATTGCTCTATTAATAGGCACCTGCAGTCACGAACAATAATAAATGTTACAATTACGCATAATTCAAAAGCTATTTTTGATTGATTTAATGATTGCAATTTTAAGACAAGATCTAGTTGTATGGGAGCCTAAAAACTAGATTCGTAACAAATTTTGGAGAACATCGCTTTAATGTTGGTAACATTCAATCATATTATGTTTGATCTTGCCTGTACTAAGAGCAGATTAATGAAAATCTGGTAAAGTTTCTCATCACATTACTAAAAAGTCCTAGTGTTAGTATAGGTACTTCCGACATCGATAAACTATGACTATTTCTCAGTACATCACTGCCTTTTCACAAAGGCTGTACTGTTTATTAATACAACCAATTTGACAACAAAATACCACCGTGGGTTCTGTGAAAAGCATAAAAAATTATCATCAGATAACTGTTTCTGCATTCAATGGAGAGTTCCATAAGATAAGATGTTGTTGGCTGTCCATAAACAATGAGACATAATAACAGGTATATTATTTGATTCCCTAAAGCACGAAAATCCGTCTGCTTGACCGAGTGCAGCTGATTTCATAAAGGGCGTTCCCCTCCGTAACGCGCGACGCTGTAAGTGTCAAGAGGTGGCGGCTTTACTATCATGTTATAATGCATTAAGTAGTTGATAATTATTTATTATTAACTGTGAGTGCCTTAGACACACCCCTAATTGCAAATATTTAAGCAAAATACATTAAAATAAATAAATAATGTAAACAAAAACTAAAATTATGATACTGTGTCAAAGAGGACTGTAAAGATAGGTAAACCATAGTTGTTGGGTAGATCAGTAATCAAAATGACTTAGAATCTTCAGAACCTTTTTCAAATGACTTAGTAATAACAATAATGTACGTCCAAGTATTTAAAATCCAACACAATATTGTAATTCAAAATGCCAGCAGTAGACATGCGTGTGTGCTGATTTCACGCTGCCCGCTACTAACTTACGCCTGGCGTACATCACGACGTAACAATTACATAAAAATGGCGTTCACATCGGGCCGTCGTCGACCGCGTTTCCTCGTCGATCGTGTAAACTTTCACGAAATCAAACAAAGAAATAGCGAAGCGGCTCATTTGCATCATTCCCACGCGGACAAAAGAATGACCCAATCTGTTTGGCAACTACAAATGATGTGTTACCCGAAATCCTATGGTCACGGTCTGTCTCCTACGACGCATGCGACAGACAACGAATTGAGATTTAAATTCTATGTTAGACGGTGACCTTTTTATTCTCGAAATCGTTTCTCATGGCCCTGATCGAGTCGGCTCCCGAACAATGTGATCGAGCAATTCATTTGTCGATTTTATTTTCGTAATTAACGTTTCGTTTTACGCAACCGTGTCTTCACTTTAGTGAAGCGCTTATGTAGTTTCTACCTATTATAAAACATTAGTTTATATGTACGTTAGTTCGTGAGGCTTCCTTTATTATGTAGTTAGATATATTAACAGTGTTATGAGATTAGAGCCAACTGTGTAGTAATGAACTAACTACCTATCTACTTATCAAATACTCATTATTTTTTTGTGAATTCTTAAGTTTGCTGCAAGAATCTTAGAGGATTAAATAATTCAAATGGATATGAAATCTTATACATTGTTTCATAATGAGGGGTTCTGGACGAGTTGCGACCAACGGCTACCCGCAACCTTCCCAGGTCGTCAATCCAGCTAGTGGAGCACCGTCCCACGCCTCACCTTCCGGTTCGTGGTCGCCCTTCGAGAACGTATCGTGTCTTGTAACTGTAGCATATTTGAAACAATTGTAAATATTTATTTTATTATGCATCATCATAATTTTTACTTAATTGCTTAGCTTATGTTAATTCCTATGTTAATTTTTGACACAAATAATGATAAGTAATGATAAAGATAATGTTTACTTAACGAATACTCTTCCTGGGTTGTAGATTAGGTAATTATTGACAACTTACAGAACCTACTTATAGGTTACGATGTTTAGTTTATGCGGAACAATCATGAGATTAACTTTCTATAAAATTTAACACCTGAATTGCTGATTTACCCTTATTTACCTCTACTTACTTTAATAAGCTCAAAGATTTTCGATTTCAATCAAGCTCGGTTTAAATTCATTTGCATACAAAATGCAATAAGCGATCGTGGAGTGACGACTGATAAATGTCGTAATGAAGAAAACAATGAGTTAAGGACTTTCTATTCGCGCGTGCGTCTCCCCCTCTCCTCAGTGTGGTACCTAACTGCCCACGGAGAAAGCCTTTGACCTCCACCTCCACAGGGCTTGTTTACTACGATGCAGTATTTGTGGCACTTTTTCGTGCTACGACTGTGCATAAATTGCGCTTCTATTTATAAATTGACATTTTAACAGCACCTCCCCCACTAGCTGTAATTGAAGGGAAACAAAGATAGATACGATTTTCCATTGCTGTGACGTCCCAGAACTAACCACGTCACAGACAATTGTAAACCTTTTTAATTTTCTTTAATTTTCTGCCTCAGCCTCCAAAAAGCAAGACCTAAAATGCATCCTTTTATACCTACAAAACCATTAAAACTTACCTCAATTTTCATTGAAAACAGCGACATTAAAGTAAGTTTCTATGATTGTAAAGTGTAGTAAACACAGTAAAGGCAGCTAGCGCACCGACGAGGTCGGGCAGTCCCGTTGTGCGCGGGAGTTGGGTCGGGCTAACGGGCGCCGGCTAATGAGAACGGAGCGACTCAGTTATGCAGATGCCGGCTGCGCACGTTCAACGTTTATCTACAGCTTGTTGGCTCGAATCGCACTGTGATTTACCTAGACCTGTTGTTTGTCATGTTAGGTAATGCCTTTGATTGTTAATAAAGTGACTAAATGATTGTAGTAGCTTGACAGCTGTGATAATCAAGAATTTAAGGACCTATTTCGGACATTGTTATAGAAGAAATAGTGAATCGTACTCCAAACAATGCGTATTACGACAGATCATATAAGCTAAGATCACGAAGCCGATAATACATCGACCCTAATTTTTCGTTTTGAAGGGAGTTTTTACTCAAATATAAAAAAAATCCACCACGTTCATCCGCATAATCTAAAATCATGTTCGCGTTGGTAAAAAAATTAAGTACAATATATAATAAGTAGTACCTATTCCCATTCTATAAATAATCGGGGACGGGCGGTATGCGCTAGCGCCGCGCACCACGATTCGCGCCGCTGACGTTGAGTAACCGCCACAGTGTGTCACCACCTTCACGGGCCGCTGCTTCCTGACGCCTTTCGTCAGATAAACATTAGAAGCAATTGCTTTGTTTAGCTTATTAAGTTAGTGCGATACTTATAATAGCAGACGAGATGGAAGTAATGTAAGTCGATCAAGTTGTGTCCACCTCTAAAAGTGTTAAAAGCGATTCTTCTCATGATTTTCTTGGCGCTTTAATCAGGATTGTTTTTTAATCAACACTAAATATAAAAAACTAAGGAATACAGCTAACAAAAACAAAACGAAATAAAATAAAACGGATTAATATTCTTGAAATCAGAGCTATTCAAGGAAGTATAGTGAGTAAGCGACCTTTGTTTAAAGTAAAAAATCGCACCAATACCTTCCTAATCTAAATCTAAAATAAAATCAGAACATCATCTACAGTGGGCACTAAACATTAACACGAGCATAAACAAATCAACACAGCACATTTGCGGAAAATACAGCGCTGCTAGTAAAGCGAACAAAGAGCTGCATTTCTTTGGCCGTTCCCCTCGATTCGTCCCTCCGGCAAAACCGATCGGGCCAGACCATCGGCTCGCAAGGAATGCTTTCAGTGACTAATAGCCTAACCATTCGCAGCCTAACGCTTACTTGTAACACAGTAATCTGAAACAGTAGCACAACTGCGGTGTGTTCTTGAAACAATCACTGATGAATTTATCAGAATTTACCTAAGACTTCTAAAAATTAAAATGTATGCTGGTAAACAGGGATGGATCCAGTAATTGTTGTGCGAATAAGACCAGTTCCACAACCTTCTTAGCGAAACGAGCTTAGATAACGTATCAGTGCAGTCTCTGTGCGTGCGCCGACTCAGCTATTCACAGTAACACTACTGCTATCTCTATTTACTGTGCATGTAGCCAGTTGTAGCCCACTTTAGAAGGGAAATGCTGCCGAACTTCCTTGCAACCTAAGGTCGCAGTGTGAGAGCTGACAAAAAAGTACATTGCAAATGCGTACTTGTGTTGCATAAGATGGCCTTTGTCATTTTATTTTACATAATAGCCGTTTTGTCACACGTAATCTTTAGCAAGTAGGTATTGGTGGGACTTTACTCATCATAAAAATGTTTTTGCTTAAAAATATATTTTAACCAACTCGTAGTGAAACTAGTTGTTACGTGTGTGTAAAGAAAATTATAAAAAATGTATGTCATTAATATTAGGTACCTACCAAGTTTCTTTTTTTACGTTTTACTAAACGAAACAGGGCTCTGTATGTTTACCATACTAAAATGTATTTTGTGTTTACCTATTTTTTCCTACAGTATTTTAGATAATTGCGCGTCATAAGAATATCTAGAAACGCGTAAATCGAATGATTTATTTGTAACTGGCCTTGAAGAAAGCCGTTTGAGCACAAATATATGTAAGCCGTCGGTATTGGCAACTGTGACGAATGACTAACGAATATATAAACAATAATTGAGCAGTAGGTAGGTTAGGTACCTTACGTGTACGCGGCTGACAGATATGGATTTGTCCCTACCATTATGTTGAGGTTTGGCGCGAGCGTAGATAGGAACCCGATAAATAGGTAGCTACTCACAATATTATCTATATCTATTCCGTGCCATTTATCGAGACCATTGCACAGTTATTGACAACGCAAACTGAAGCCTACTAGGTACCTGGCTTCTGGTAACTGCATGTTTGCTGCAATGTTGCATTGCAGCCACAGAGCGCATTAATAGGTACAGACTCCCTTTAGATGTCGGTCAACGGTTGCAGTTCTAATGTAACTTGTAAAACAACCCACAATAGAATTACTTATTACACTTGTAGGGTAGGCTTTTTTTTACCGATGCGAAATCATCAAATGACTTCCCCCGCCCTGGGCGGGGCGGGAGGGAGTGTCAGACTTTTTCTGACTAAAACCCATCCATGTTCCTTCTTGTGCCCTTTGCGGTCCGAGGGCTTGGTATCTCGGTAACCTGCAGGAGCGAGTAGGCTGGACCTGGATTTTTGTACCAATTTTCAGGGCACGACAACGTCTGCTGGGCCCGCTAGTATGTACGTATAATGCAATACATAAATGCGCAATTAACATTATTATATGCTTAAAAAAGGAGTAAAGCTCTTACGGTATTTAAAAATCCTAGAAAAGCCACATTTTCGAAAAAAGCAAATTGTTTGGCTCAAAAACATTTAAAAATTGTGATTTTTCTAGGAAGACCGATATAAGGCCAAACAAATCGTAAATAGCAGACCGCAGAACCTAGGTCTCCTTGAATTTTATCCTTTATTCAAATAATAATATACAATAGCACCTCAATAGTAAAATTTATACTAAACTAAGTTGTCGTCATAATTTGCTTATTTGCACGTTACTTAAAGATAAAGATCAGCTTATGATCGAATTAATGCTAGATTATATCATTAATGTTAGAACCATTATTTTCATTACAAATCTAGTAACTGGGTAAATTTAATCAAATTATAACAGTCGGTATGTTATGATAAATAAAACTGAAATGTAAGCATCGATAGGTACTACAATGGTAGCGGTAATTGACTGTTGCACAGGCAAATGAAATGAAAGTAACAATCGTTTTATGAAACGTCTCGGTGGAAGGTAATCTAATCGCGCCAACATTACACAATGTTGCTACGAAACTAAACAACTAATCACCTGTGCACGTTGTTACAATCATTTTGATTATAATTAGCTAAAAAAGTTATCACTCATACCTACGCTCTCTTAATGCTGATTGGTTTATTTCTTATTAAACCTAACTCATTTTTTATTTTTCTTTATTTATTTACGGGATTTTTTCTGTGTAGAAAACGTCATCCCGATGAATGAATACAAGATTAACCTAAAAAACAACCTAACTTAATAATGCACCTAGTTCTATATATAGACGCTTTCTCTTATTTCGTTATAGGCTCCATCTATCACACAAATTATTAAAACACGAAAAAAAACATGTTTATTTTTTGAACATATCAATCTTCTTAATCCAAAGCAAGTCGAACACCACGGAAGAACAGTCAAAATAATGTGCATTGAACATTTGTAAGTGAGCATCGTGTAATTTCATTCGCTGCGTGTTAGATTTGTGTAGTTTGAACATCAATTGTTAATTTTCTATTCTCTATTACAATTATTTGCTTCATGGGGAAGTAGGAAATAGTGCGAAGCGCACGTATAAATAATATAGCATGACTTTCTCCGTTTGTTTTGATGCGAGCAGTGTCGGCGCGGGCGCACGCGGTGGCGGGTGGCGCTTGCACTTGCACTCAAGTACTGCCAAGTACACCTCGTAACAGGAACACGAATATTGCATAAACGACAACGTACCTATAGAAATATTAACTAATGTGCACATGCATTATAAACATGTTTTGTTTCAATAAGTAATTCTAGCGCTCATTAAGCAATAACCAGAAACAATAAATAAGTACCTACCTTGCATCGGTAGATCATAAAATACGTTAAATTGCTCATTAATTATTTATACAAAAGAGACTTATGTCTTACCTACTATTATTTCTATATGCTCACTTACGAAACAGACATATTAGGCAGACCTATTTAAAAATGTTTTTTTAAAAATAATAAAATTTAGAACATGAAATACAATACAGGAATATTCATTTTTCACGTAAAAAAATGTTGACTTCTGTTTTACCTCTGCAAAATAATAACACCCCGGAATCAATCTTAATCCAAAACATTGCAGTAAAGAAGTAACGCGACAGTCGCAGCACCGTTACGTAAAAGCGGATTGTCAAAATGTCGCAAGCGCAGCTCACGTAGGCCGCGCTCCTTGCAACCGACGCAACCGACAAATCGCTGGGAAAGCACCATAATTCCGCCAATCACACGGGAATCTCAACTATGCTAGCTCTGATGTCCAATTTGCCGCGTTATAAATATAGTTTGATCCCTGATTCCAAATGTCGCGTTCTTTATGGTAAAAAATTTAAGATAACCGAAAATAGAGACTTGTTTATAAATGTTTAAAATGTAGTACAACTTTGAAACTGCCCATGCAAATAAAATTTCAAATGAGCGAATTTTGTTTAAATTTCAATATTTTAATGTTATGCGCATTCAAAGCGGATACAAAAATGTACACAGACCTTCACTCTGACATTCGAATCCATCAGAGATTCTCGTTTCGACCGTGTACAATACTGAGGTCTACGTTATAAAATAGTAATTCCCCAATATGAACGGTAAATGACCTTGTTACAGTTATAAAATGTCATGCTCGTGTTTGAGCAACCCGAACTGGTTAGTGCTATCGTAAACAAAAAATGTGAGACAAAATTGTGTGTGTATGTTTCACTCGATGATTTAATACGTCAATTTTAAATTGAAATTCAAATATTTTTGTGTTCTCTCTTCGAGTTAGAGACGGAAGGAAAATGTTTGACGTCAACAATTTTGGAGATTACTTTCTAGACGAATTCCGTGTCACCAAATAGTACATTGGCGCTCCAAAATCGGAGTCACAAATTGAACAATGAACGGCGGCGACGCGGGACCGAAAAGAAAATTAATTTAGGTATTGGTGTCGGTCGGCGAACCCGCGATTGTGAAACGTTGAGCGATTGCGCTCAGTACTGTTTGTGTAATACACCGGCACAATGCTCTACCAAATCTACTGGCCCTCGAAAATGTTCACCTGTATAGAAACGAGCCTTCAATAACTATGCATCAATGAGCAACCTTCTGCTTCAGCATTAAGGTTCTTAATTTTAAAGAAGTGACATCAAAATATACTTACAATATAAACGCAGGCTTTTCTTTGCTCATTCGTAAGGTATCAAAACTTCGAGCAGCTTGTGTCAATTTAATTAAAGGATGTTAAAATATCTTGAAAATTTTTAAACATAATAAGAGCATAGATACAATAAACGACACTTATTTAACATGTACTTACCCAATCAATATGAACAAAGATAAGAGTAGACAGAACATCGCAAATCCGCAAAAATATAAAACATTCAATTGAGCAAAAATGACAAAAATCGTGGCACAGAACACTCGAGCAAAGTTGGTAATTGGGAGATGAGATCTCGTGGAACGTGGCCTGAGGCGGCATGAATGAAAGCCGCTCACTGACAGCACACTATGATCGTCCCAGCCCAGTCGCACACCAAATAAACAACAACCACTTCGATAAACCATCCATACAATGCTCGTTAACCTCTCCCGTTTCCACACACACTTTGTGCCCAACCCGCCATGTATGAAATAAAAAGCTCCTGCATGTATGAATCAACGGTCGATTTGTGCGCGTTAAGGATATCGACATCCGCCGAACGAGTTTTTCCAGTCCGTATCATCGCAATATCACGGTTATTATTGAAACGCGCGCTGCGGTCGCGACAGGTAAGTAAAGCATTTATCACGGGAAATATTTACCTACCTAGTGCAGCGTTATCTTATACCACACACAATTTAGGGGAGATTGGACGTACTTTATCTAACTAAAAATCGACTGCTTTTTGATAAAACCTTCAAAATTAATTTTGTAGTCTGCTCTCAATAAAATTATTCCGCATTTTTGGAAATCCAATAACACAAAGTACAACAAAGTTAAAGAAAAGTTTTGCAGGTACAAAATATGGTTTAGAAAGTTTATTGTAGTAAGCATAAGTCCATTTGATTGTATCTCGGTGAACCATACCACTTACGGTACATACGGCTCGTTCGTGGGCAGAGAAATTTGGTAACACAAATATTAAGCCACAACCAGTTCACAACAATTGAAACGGCGATTTGAAAGACACGGCGACCAATCCGTCACGGTTCTTGTGAGCGCTGCATTCTGTGCCTCCTCCTAACAAACAACATCTGATATTTCGACATCACACACTCTTATTTTTATGCACTATGTAATGACAGTTGTAGATAACATTATAAATAAAGTCCAATTACATTGGTCCAAAATTAAAATCATCCAGTAAATAAAACATTATGTTTTCAAATTATTCTTTTTATTTTAGTTTTCATTTACATCATCAAAACGTTCATACCTTGACAAAGGTCACATCAGATGTGCCTACTTTAATAGGCAATTGTCGATTGCTTAATATTAACAATAAAAACTTAGCGAACCACAAATATAAACATTAAATCAAACATCATTTTCTATCAATTTCTAAAAATATTTCTTTAGATAATCTAGGGATGGGAACATTACAACCTAATACATAAAAAAGCATGCTATGTGACAGAGATGTACGTACTAACTATGCATTTTGTAAGTAATCTTTGAAATCTTAACAAAAAAAAACATTTATTTATTTTCCTTAAACATTAAAAAACACACATATCTGGGTAAAAAAACTCGCGATTGCACTCATATACAGGAATAGAATAGAACATAAAATAATTATTACAAATATAAG
This sequence comes from Caradrina clavipalpis, assembly GCA_932526535.1. Classification (NCBI taxonomy): domain Eukaryota; kingdom Metazoa; phylum Arthropoda; class Insecta; order Lepidoptera; family Noctuidae; genus Caradrina; species Caradrina clavipalpis. Next base: position 5,811,669 of record OW052096.1, read on the forward strand.
GGTTTTTGGCCCAAAACTAGTCTTCTATTTCTAAAAGTGGGACGTAATTAAACACTAAACTGTAACGTTTGCCCTAAAACAACACCCAAACAGAGTATATTTTAACATACATATAGTTTGAAATAAAAAAATCACAATATTAAAATTTATGCCCCCTCCAATAAATCACTTACAATTAAATCAACTTGACATAAAAAAGCTTTGCGTTTTTCAGGTACCAATCGACTGCACAACACCTCTGCCAAATTGTTCATATATTCTTTTAAATCGCACTCTTTATCGACTTCGGCCGCATTTGCGTATTTTATTAAAAAGTGAGCTAAACCACAATGTAGTGGAAGATTCTTTTTATTTTGCGTTAACGTAAAATCTTCCAAGTGGCTTACACTGGTACCGGTAGCGTCTGTTTGCACATTTTCTTGTACTAAAGTACCATCGCTGTCCTGACGGAATACAATGACAGGTTCATTATATGTAATGACCTCCGCCTCCTTCGCCTTCTTTACCTCGTTAATTTCTACATCAGAAGGTGATTGTTTATCACTATCACTATCGTCATTCTCGATATTTGGCAGAATACTTGTGGGTTCTTTTCCGGTTCCCGGTGTGTAGTCCTCTATTACTTCTATGTAACTGTTTTCTTTTACTTTTATTAATTTTTCCGCATCAACAACCGAATCACTACATGTGGATGCATTTGCTCCAAACGCTGAATCAAAGAATCGTTGTGCAGCAAACGATAATTTCATATGAGGTATTTCAAAAATATATGGTTCGAGAAAATCAAGCGTCCCATCCAAATACTTCGCTGTTTTTGCATGCGCCAGGACCATATCCTCTGTCACTCTTCCAATATGTATCATGTTCCTTATTTTAAAATAGTTATGTTTTATGCTTAACCACTTTCTTCTACAATAAGACGCTGAAAATAAAAAAAAATACTAAAGTTATTCTTGAAAACGCTTACGGTTTTCTTCTTTGTTCATAAATAAAATATATCCCAAAATGATTAAATTTTGATACTCCGATAAAATTAACACAAGTTCACTTAACTAAAGTTTCCCTAGATTTAACTAGGTATATGGCATGCAATGTAGTGATGTTAAATAATTTCTACTTTGTATTTCTCTTTTTTAAATAATTATGTGTTACCCACATAACGAAATGACTACATCTATTTATGTAGCTAATTAGCTACTAGGTACATTTGATTAATTCTAAATTCGTAAGATGTTTATTTTTATAATCTGCACTAAAACATAACACCATGTAGCTTAGGGGATAATAAAACAAGCCCAACAACTATTTCTGGGCTAGAATGACGGTAGACGCAGGGATGACATCCCAACCCTACAGTAATCGCTACATCACATCCATGTTTTCAAAATTATACTAAGACTATAATCGAAGTAGTGTACGCTGTCCGTATTTGACTTTAACTCGATCGACCTAATTAATGCACTATTGATTGTAGTACTTCACCGATTCATATTAACATGCTATCACAACTTAGATTTTTAGAAAAGGTTTTTGTTTTTTATTTTGATCATAATACATTTTAAGAATTTACGTAATCATACCTACATTTTAAGGTAGACTTAAAAAATGAATAATCAAGGTAATGATGTAAGTATCTAAATAATTTAAGATCCCTATAGTTCATAATGAAAACTACCTACATAGGCTACATAGAATATTGGCCGGTGCGGCATAAAATCAAGTCGTATGTGCGAATTGCGCGTTAACGAATTTGACGTGTGAACGCTGGCGGGTGGGAGGGGAGGGGGGGCGCGGGGCGGCCACAGTGAGGCGGCCATCACGGTCATATTGCTCAGCTTAATAAACATAATAAGCGCCAAACGCACTGTATTGTTTGTCAATAATAGTAAAAATGAAAATCATTGTAATCTAGCCACCAGTCTATGTAAAACGAAGAGTTATAATTATGAAGACAGTGCAATTGAATTATTCAATATCAGTAGGAACTAAGGTTTAAAAGTCAATTTACAGAACGTAAAATAAATTTATCCGTTAAAAAACTAAAAGCAATTTAATAGCACACAAGCTAAAAATATTTCTATTTAACAAATGTAAAGCTTAAAATAGTGATTGTAAATTAACAACATACCTGGCATATTAATTCTTGCCGATATCTGCGGCCAGACTTCGTGTAATTTTCTTGACAACTTATAATTTCCATAATCTTCGTAACACCCATAATGTTTCATTATTTCGATAAATTCTTTATCTTTTTCTTGCCACGTCTGCATCTTAGTCTTCCTTTTTCTTTGAATTTTAGGTGGCATATTGAATTATTTAAATGCAAATAAGTAAGTGAAAAAAAATGCTCGCATGAATACGTGCTGTGCTTATGGCGATGTGCAGGGGACTGAGCGGCGCCCCGCAGGGGGGCCCGTCAGCCGTCCCCCGCGCCCCTCCCGCTCCGTGCACGACGACAGTATGGCCAGTACGGCGCGGAGATAGACGCGGGCCGCAAGCGAATCGCTACTGCGGGTGTGAGGTCGGGGCGGCGCGGGGCGGCATGCGGCAGCGCGCGGCGTTTGTCTCTTGATACTATTGAAACCTAACTGCGCGGTATCTTTATCATAAACAAACGTATCAATTGCTGGTTTACACGTTCAATTATTTAATAAAATAATGTTAAGCATTAAGTTAATTTTTGGTTTTATTTATCTAATTTAATAAAATTGATGTTGGTAATTTAACATAATTTGGATCTTATTAATTTATTTATGTTAGGTACATAAATAATACTATGCACTATTTTGCAGCATTTCAGATAATTCATTTATAATAATTTTACAGACATTGTGTATTTACTTATCAATGATAATACTTAATTTAAAAAAATTAAGAAATGGAAATCCACATTTCGAAAATTTTTTTTTTTAAATAGTCACTTAAAATAAAATAAAACCACCTAAATCAGAGCTACTAAAAATTTCAGAGAAAAACCCAATAACACTTTGCTTAGCCTGGGAATCGAACCCAAAACCTCTAGCGTCGTAGTCGCGCTTAGGACCACTAAGCTAACGAGAAATTCAGTTATAGGTAATTACGTTTTATTATTATTATTCTTTTGCAAAACCTACCTATTTTATCTAATAGGTACAGCGCGGGAATCGATCTGCGACAAGTCGAAGCAGCACCCAAACGGTCAGCCATTGCGCCCAACGTAATCAACATTCTGAAATGCGGTTGGACTTCGTCGCTGACTGTAAAGGCTGCGTTCCATGTTATAAGCGGAGAGCTAGCGATATGATTTTTTTTCGAGACTAACAATTTATGAACCTTCCAGTGAATGAGAGAGAACGTATGGGCAAGCTTGCACCATTAATTTAATATTATTGCTTAACTTTAGGTGAGATGTAGTAATAGTTAAGACGTCAGTCTATCTAAAAAAAACATTTGGTACTTTATTCTCCTGGGTAGCTCGTAGTCTACTTCGACACCCACGTGAAGAGTTTGGCGGGTTCATAGTGGAGGAGGCATCAAAGGTGTTAAATATAAATTTCATTAAAATATTTCCACCATTAATAGGTCCTTATATAATTATTATTAAATATTATGTAGGTGTAGAATAGAGTATTGTAGAGGGTGTGTCGCGTCATCGCGTGGGCCGCGTAGCTCTCGTAGCGCCTCGTAGGGCAGTGACGTCACAGTGACGCGCGCGCCTACGACCGCTACGGTTTTGCGTAGGCATGCACACGCTGCCGGTGCGCTCCTTGGTGACAGGAAGGCGATAACTATTCAACTTGACTTCTACGGGTTAAGTGTGCATTCTTTTAACAAGACCTCAGTGATTTTTGGACTCAAAATAAAATATTTCGTGTAAATACAACACTGCAAGTAATGTCTCCTGTATAATGTGCATCTCATTATTTCTTTATAAAGAAATACAGTTAAGCAGTCCATACAGAATGATTAAATATTTCTTAACTGAATATTCAATTAATTAGGGACACTCGTAATGCTCCATATAAATATCCAACGTTCCGGGCACCGAAATTGACAGACTCGATAATGCATAAATTGTTTATTTCTCGAAAGCGTTTTTATTTATGACCACAAAAAGCAATAAAGTAGCAAGCAAGTGCGCGCTTTATTAACCTCTGGTGTACGGCACGGCGCGCATTCCGGCCTCAAACCTGTCCCAACGGGTGAAATCAAACACTCGCGAGTTAAGGAGCACCCGCGCTCGGTACATTGTCTCATATTCTATTAACATAACAACTCGGCCGTGTAATAGTTGTTTGTATCTCAGTAAAAATCGCGGTGGATGAAGCCGAGTGGGCGCGATCTATGTAAATGCCTACACGCTCGGTACGCTTTCGAGATGATATCAAAGATGACGCGAGCGCAGAATTGACATTCATTGCTTTTATGTTAAAGCGCTCAATGCAATAAAATAATTAACCAAACGAGTGTTTTGTTGATTTTGTTATTTGAAATTCAAATTTAATTGATTTGCATTTTGACCTAGAACGATGGACCGAGTGATTAACCAAACCCTATAAACAGAAAATTATTTTGTAAATTTCAAGTTAAATATGATTTTTTTAGCTAAACAGCGGATTAACATTGATTTGATGAAACTATGGGAATATTTATAAGGTTGTGTTAGTCCCAGATTATGATAGTTGACTGCTGAGCAAAGACCTCTCCCAAACAATGGCGTTGCATTTAGTTTGTAAGAAACTCCAATAAATAAGCATGAAGTTAGTAGGTAATGTCCGTACCTACTACAAAAGTGTCACATCTACAAGATTTGGCTCGGCTATGCGTTTCGATGTCAGTGACTAACGATTACAGTCTACTTTACAAACACGCTTCCACCGCAGACTATTGTATGTACCTACACATATACCTAAACATTACGTACGTGTGTGTATGTGTGAAAGATACGTGGATTCACTCACCCGAGCTCCAATCATTTGTGTTATGTGCCATACAATTAACTATTTATAACTTTATACCGATTTCTTGTTATTATCATTCCAATCTAACGTTTTTCGTAAATCTACTAATGGTTGTGTATTAGATTTGAATTGAAAATCGCCAAACTGATCTTTGGCCCCACAAATATTTCGATTATTACAAAGTTAGTACTTTAGTCGGTCAATGATTACAGACTATTAGTAGTTTTTGGACTTTTAACAATAATTTTGGCTAATATAGGTTTTACTTACACATCCGTAGATAATTAAATTAAATAATCTATTTAACTCAATCAAATAAACAAAAAGACATTGATTTTTCAAATAGAAGACAAATTAAATAAGATTCTAATACCTAGTAGGTAATGTAGATATTTTTTTAAACTGAACCTCAGACACAGTCAATTATCCGCATCCAAAATTTTTATTTTATTTATTTATTTAAACAGACCAAGCTGCTAATACTAAGAATCACGGTATTTATTTTCCGAGAATTTTGCCTGGAAAGGAGCACTAAGTATGAAAAGATATAATGTAGGTAGAGTACGTTCTACGTGTCCCCTACTTTTTGTGTCCTAATAAAGTGATTTTTTAATCGAAGTAATAGTAAAATAAACAATTTTGATATAAATTTATTTCAATCGCATTCGTAATAGGTAACTGAAACTATTTCCTCGAGCACGCGTAGGTCGTTGACCTACAACTACGGCATGGCGTATTTGCGTGGTACTCCTACTTGGACCATAAATCAATGTGAAAGTATTTTTATTTACCTCATGTGTAAAATCACATGCTAATTAATATTCAAGGGGGGATTCATTTGGTTGTTATTACTTGCTCAGCAAAAGTTTATTCAACTTCTTTTTTTTTAGTGCTAAAGTAAACATTATCCTTTATGGCTTTCTTCTTGCTGGGTCGACTTCCAGTTTAACCAGATGTTGTTAAACATCAGTATTTTACACGGAGCTGGTACCGTTTGACCCTCACAAGTTCACAACCAGTGTAGTTAACCTAAGATACTGGTATGTACCTAAGTTATCGTGATATATTAGTTGGTGTAACCTCTATTAAAGGGGCGGATATTAACAGGACGCTAGTCGGCAGCCGGTCATTATAATCTGTCGATCTACATCCTCTGAGGCTACCAGCCTTTACGCTACTGCTGATAGACTAAATATTCATGTTTCAACGTAGTAGCTACCTAATGAGATATCAGAAAATGTCAGCAGCCAACATTAGATTGAATTGCAAAACGTTTTCGTGGTTAAGTGTCATAAAACCATGAATGGTTATCCGTAATATACTTACCAACGATGGTATTCACCCATTGATGTTCATTTTATCTACTATTTGATAACCTTTACGAATACTCATTGGCTATTGTGTATAGACTATTTAACGTCAGCTTAATCAATTGATCGAATTGAATGTAAATCATCCTTGAAATATTTCCAATATTTTATCGGCAATAATAAATTACAGTTTTACCTAGTAAAAAGGTAAGTAAACAAATAACTATTTATACAAATAGGGAAGTCTTTAGCTTGAACACTTTTCTCAAACAAATTGGGATCAGAATCCAGCTTAACCAGGTGCTAAGCAATAAGCACACTTATAGTCATCCAAACAACGCATGATACGGATGACCTAACAAATTTTATTTATCATAACACCAGAGTTGTATTCAAGAACTACGCTAAGCACACTTTGCGGTTAGCACAGTTCACCAAAACATGCTCAGTTATTTATATTTGCGACTCGTATACTACGAACTGCAAAACAATAATAAAACAAACACATTAAATTATGCATGGTAACACTAGGTATTTTACTTATAATAAATACAAAACAATAATTTAGACATCAATGAATTTTAAATTAAAATTACGGCGAATTTTCATTAAGTAGGTGTAGATAGCTGATTAATTTGATTTGCAAATATTTAGAATTATTTTCCTCGCTGGAAGCACAAACGGTAGAACTGAAAAGGAAATAGAATCGTGTGCTCTTGTGGCGCTCTATGCATTCGTCATAGGTAGGCCGTACGTCGATGCTGTGACTGATGAAAGCAGCTTAGCGATTTAAGCAGCGATTAGTCAGCATTTAGCAAGTGCGATTGTGAAGCGACAAAACCATTTACGCTATTAGATTTATTGCTAATAAAAAACTTAATGAGTGCGCTTCGACTGAAGTCTTTAGAATTAATACAGTTGGGGGCGGACCATACATAAAATTAACATAAAACATCTTAATACAAGTATATAAATTGTACGCGAATTAATTTATTAACAGCTTGTGTTTACCGCCCAGATGAGTTATGGACTGTGCTAAGTACACTGAAATTTGGAACTAGTAATTTGAGTCAAATAATTTTATCGAATCATAAATTGTGAGTCCAAATTATTAATACGGAGTAGGTACCTATACCGGTGTCCGGGACAGGTAAGTACGAGAATCAAAGCGATGCCGATGTAACTGTGAAGCGTCTGCGTTTGTCGAGCTTGCCGTGTCAATAAACTTGATTCGAAAGTGGAAGACGTTCCGACTTACATAAGCAGGCAACAATGTGCCCGCGCCGAACGCTACGCATAGATTATAATGGTTTGTCAACGCAGACGGGTAATGCCACATCCGAATGTTTTAAGGTTGCCTATCTAATTAAAAAGTAACTTTAATAAATTACAAGGTTAAACTACGAATCTAAATCCTGATGACCACCAGTTACGAATCTTTGGCCTGACCACTTATTCATAATTATAGCTATGATCAATTGAAACAACGGATGAAGCACCGTTTTCACATTCATAAATGACTTCTGACTTCCAATTTATACAAACGGTGAAAATGATTATGCCTAAACTCGTATCTGCGGAAGTGCGGAGTAGTCTATGGGAATTATACAGAATACACGTCTCGACACGGCCGTGGTTCTCCGCGTCAGTCCAGTTATTTGCAAAACCGCTATTTATAGCAAACCCATAAGCAAGACATTAGACACACTCACAGACCAAACTCATTTTATATTGATGATAATGATTTAAATACAAAAACCAGGAAAAAGTCGTCAAAGATGTCAAGGAAGTGAAGATAACCAAATTTTGTTTATAATCTAATCCGCAAAAATTTCAAAGTCAAATTAATTTTTGTACGCTCTGTAGCTGTACTCAAATAAAAACATTCTTATCAAGGCAATAAAATATACACTACAACTGATATAATTTTTATGTATTCCTAATGAATGACGCATTTCGTAATGATAACGAAAATTACATTATTCTATACTTGATTTCCTTTTAGTAGGTAAGCTGGTATCTAGCTACACTTAGTAAATCTAAGAGCAGTAATAGGCGTACAAGGCCTCGTTCTCAATATGACGGCCCGACTGTTTCGCCGTCCCTTCCATACTACCGGAAGTGCGTTTTCCAATACAATTGACGTGGTAACTAGTCTAACATTTAACATAAAAACAACATGCTTTTATAAAATAAAATTGTAAAGTGGCATTTTAGTATTATAAGAGAATTTAATTTTAATGTGATTTTAAATTATTTAGATCGTATGGACCTTTGCCCAGGAGTGGGACAAAACAGGCTAAAAAAAACTGTACGTACCTATGCACGTAGCTGCAAATAAGTATACGTCGGTGTCGTGATTTTTATCCCTGTGATGTGCCGCCAAAATTTCGGGGACCAAAGCCTCCGTCTTGTTCACAAACCGGTTGTTTAGCTAGTACCAGAACATATTTAACCAGACTTAAATCCCGGTCTATTTAAATTTTCCAAACATGAATTGCATTATGCCACATGTCACCAACTTTGCCGGTTAGTGTAATGAAATCGAGGCCTAATAGCTACAACGTCGGCACCTTTCAAAGCCATGTGCAATAACTTGTTGAGCCCATACGTCACAATAGTGCATAAATAAAGACTTGCCGACAGAGCCGTAAGCACAACAATAAGCTATTTCCTTCACTTGGTGCTTAGTTGCTTACAAATCAACGACAGTAGCGCATACAGTATTTTTTTCATTACTTAACAATCATAAAACAAATCAGTGTCTATTGACGCAGGGCTTAGATTCTAATTTTATTTGTTAAAGAACCAAGTTTCAATCATCAAAAATGAATCTTCATGTAATAGGTAGCCTAGGTACCAAAAGCTTGTAAAAAACAAATTTTGTCGCATAAGTAGGTTTTCCCAAAGTTTAAACGGTTTTTCTTGGCAAACAATTTTGTGATCTCACTAAAATCAAAATCTTCCCAAAGAGTGATTACGTGATCACGTTATCTTATAATTTGTTACTAGAATCGAAAAGAGGTGTAGTAGTTATGAAGGTTCCATCTGAATTACATAAATACTAAGCATTTATTTCTCTGCCAAAGAAGACGCTGTGCAGCACGACCCCATGAACTTAAATAGTTAAATAAGTAGGTAGCGTATTAGAAATGAAAACATTTTTATTACACTTGAAATTACGAATCTTATCATCATAATTTTAAATGCAAACGTGAAATAAAAAAAGATGACTACTTACTATCACGTGGCGTTTAATAAAATCATGTAAGTGATAGTAAGGTTCGTGGCCAGTTAATAAATATTTAGTTTCAACAGAGTAATGCATTAAAGATTTAATCAGACACGGATGTGACGAAACGTCTTAATTCACTACCGCAGGGGTAAGTAAAAAAAAAACTTTCATTTTTTTATTTCATCGTTAACAGTTACACTGGGAACTCTATGCGATATACAATTTGCATAGATTGTGCATTGTTATGACTATTTAATACCTTTTATAAACGACAAGCACGTTTATTAAAGTGATATCGTTCACTTTAATCTCACAATTGTATATAAAACAAAATAATGTGTGTACTTTCATTACACAATAAGAAAACAGACTGCACGAGTTAATCTCGAATAACTAGTGTGTATAAACACTAATGTTTGAATAAAATATTTAATTAGCCGACCATTTATTTTTAGCCTCATAATACATAGAATAGAGCAATAAAAAGCCTTCATCGTTCGACGCGTACGGGTCAATAACTAGACAAAGGTTCGAGTAAGATTGTAGACGCTTCTCCGATCGACCTCAAATACTTTACGGTGAGTTTATTAATTAAGGCGGCCGACCTTGCAGGCCGCACATCCAAGGAGGTCGCTGGAGCGCGCGACAGAGACGACACTATGCCGCCGCGACACGCTCCTCCCGCGCGACGCAACATCAAACCAACTGCCGAAGCGCGCCATTTCAATCGTCTGACGTATCCCTCATTGACCTTCCGTTATCTGCACTAGGATTGTCTTTGACTTATCAACCGCTTGTTGTCTTTTCAACCCAAACCTCACCTTTCTACATCAAATAACAAATCGTACAAGGTATATTATAACTCACTAGCTTCTGCCCGCGACTTCGTCCGCGTCACAGTTGATGTGTTATCCTACGGGTACCGTACATTTTCCCGGGATAAAAAGTAGCCTATGTGTTATTCCAGACTATAATCTATCTTTGTGCCAAATTTCATCCAGATCCATTCAGCCGTTTAAGCGTGAAAGAGTAACAAACATCCATCCATACATACAAACTTTCGCCTTTATAATAGTAGTAGGATTGTAAAGACTTCGATAATTACGGATAAATAAAAACTGAATTCAAACCGCGAATAAAAACCAATCAACGGCAAGCTTTAAAAGCCGCTCGGTCGCCAAGCAATTATGAATGCTAAGAGGCGAATCTACAGTAAGCCGGTATACATGACGTATAATACAAACACAAACACAGTCTCGCACCGAGTAGCCGAGAACAATCACAAGAGAGCGCGAGCCAGGAGATCACTCGAAACCGCACCTTAAGCTCATTGTCAAACCGATTACAATAAACAAACAGGACAGACGCGGTTGGAATCTTGTCAAACAGGCGAGTTCGAGCGTTGACTTATTGCCGGTAGGGCATTTCTGTGTCTGTTCCACGCGACAGAATTGAGACTTTATGGTGATAGAAATATGGTTGAAATTAATTTTGATTTTTATCATACAGGTAAAACACGGGCACGGTCGCTTACGGCCCACTCACACAGGCGCAGCTCCACGCTGCCATAAATAAAAGATTCCTACAGAAACAATTGTTGCGTAGAGGTGATCCGAGGCCTCGGTGAATGTAGTCGACTAATCGCCTCGAGTCGATCGCGAAAGTAGGTGACCGCCCGTGATTGACGCTCTTGCGAAACCCCGTTCGATGACATTTAGACTTGACGGACAATGCTCTAAACCCTCGGTAATTATGAAACGTAATTATTTGTGTAGCAGGTACATGTTATGGTGTAATTTTTTAATCGAGTGCTCTATCATCACGATTATTTAGGAACTTGCAAAGGATCTAAATTAAAATATTTACAAGCTTACTTGATAAGAATTCGTTTGACTGGTAGCTGTTAGCTATTAGTTAGTTCATGCCTATAGTTAGTGTCCGTCCGCCTTAACCGTTAGATTAAGTTACCACCTAAATTAGTTAAAGCAAATCTAAAATAAATATTGTATCGTAAGCAATTAAAACCAAATATTACATCAACTATTGTTTTATCGTTAATCCAGACTCCACAGAATCTCTGTTCTAAGATAACGCCGCTCTACTTAACCTCGCCACACAGAGACGCGTAAACGTGAAACAATACGGTACAGTAACACAACCTTATTCATGTACCTGTTAAATTAAACCCACACCAAAATGAACCGTAACACATTGGAATAAAGTCCAAACGATGTTAGGTAAGTCAATCAAGGGAGGTGTATTTACGCTACGTGCACTCACACAAACGCAGAGGACATCTGCGTAGGTACGCGGCCGGGTGACGTTAGTGTGTGGGAATGCCAGCGAAATTTATACACACTCTTCATCGCGCTCCATTGTAATTTACAGTTTTGTAGCGTTTTAAAAAGCAAACACTTCTGTATGAGATTATCATTAATTTATTTTATCTTTAGTAAATGTTACCGCCGCTTAAGATTAAGGAAGTGGTCTGGCATGTTGTCTGTAAACACAACAGTTTGTTATATTACATAGTTTTTGTTGGTAGGCACGCGAAACACCTGTTTTCATACGGAATTAATCAACATGTGATGAAACAATGCGAGCAAAAATCAAGTTTTTCTAAAATAATGTTCTGTCTAATTTCCCGTTTCTGTTTGAAAGGTGATGGCTAAATGACTGCCCCCGGGCCAGATACATTCTGGAATGTATATGAATCTTACATAACCTCATAATATTTAAAAAATCATTCATGAATTATGTAGTGTTTAATATTTTCCTAGCACTTTCGTGAACTATTAAACATAATAAAGTATCTAAAAAAATAAAGAAAAACTGTTCATCACAAACATTCGCTTATAAATATACAACCTCATTTTCGTTTTTAGTTTTATTATTTTTCGAAAGTGACAGTTGAAGAAAATTATATACTGTCAAACACACCTTTTTTTCCTTTTTAGGCAATATTATTTTACCATTATATTATTCCCTAAAAGTATCTGAAACTTTTTTACACGAAATACTAATATTTAGCCATTCAGCATTACATTGTGCTAGGTACCATATTTATACATGGTACCTGGCACATGGGGCAGTGGTCTATACTTCCATTTAGCCATCTCCTTTACATCCAAATTATTTTAAACAATTTTATTTTATGTAAACATAAATATACGTATCCCTTTACCGCAAAACAGTCAAAACTAAAAACAAACAAATATGGAAATGAACACATGTAGTAACAGTAACTGCCAATCACTGTACCAATAAATATACTTTATCAAGATACCTTACGCAGCCACTTTTTAAAATTAATTAATCTTGTAAATGTTGGTTGATAGAGTAAACCGTAAAACTAAGAAAGTAAGTATCGAGAGAAAACAGAGACTCGTTCATAAATTCATATCAAATTGAAAGTTTAAGCAAATGAACACGAGTCAGTGGGTGCTTTCTAGAAATTATAATGTACATTGCATTCGTGGAGGAGCGAGAGATCATTCGGTGGTGTATCTACACGCGTTGACCGAGGCGGCCAGCTATTTGTACTTAGTAGACCGAGCACGCCCACCTACACAATATGTTCCCACCGTTGGTTGCTTACTACTGTCTTTTGGATACGGCATTTGACATAATTAGCTGTTAACTTAAAAAAGCACAGATATTAGAAAATCGATTTAATCTAATTATTTGAAGATTACGAGAAATACAATTTCATAATTCGCTATGGGGATCGATAGCTAATCATATTTCTTTTTAACTTCGTAAACAGAATTTTCCTAAATGGATGTAAACATCAGTAAGCTGAAACTGCAGCAAGATTGAATAGACAAGACATCATAAGTTAACCAAAACCAGTCGAAAGATGTAATACTAACTAAAATTATTATTATGTGTTTTTGACAAAAATCCCTTGAAGGACAGCATCGGTAAATATTTTAGTAACTCTATGACATTTCACTTGATGCAACACCAAGCGGGATGTTAATAGTAACATCAAATGGACGCCATTTTTATTACAGAATACCAACACCCACATACCGAAGTCTGTGATATACTTGAATTAATTACTAATCATGTCCATAACACCCACACGACCATTAAACTATAAGTAGGTACAAGTCAGTGATAAATAGAAAACTGTGCATACAAAGTAAGAGTTCAGACACTCACAAGTTGTTATAAAAACAGTACATTAACACTGAGATATCACAATTCTATAAAGACATTAACGTAGATAGCAAAACAATTAACAAAATAACAAGTTTCCAGACAAAACAGACACATTACGGGCATAATTGTTCAGATATTATTGCTGACTCGGATCATATATCCTCGGATTAATTTAAATGGTTGTACGAAAGATCAGGGCTGCTTCAGAAGCTACACGAGTTTAGGTACGTGGTCATACAAGTGTTTTAGAGGCGTTAACGGTACACGCCCTACAATACAACGAATTAACTCGAGAACTTGATCGTAAGACTCGTAACGTAGTTATGTTTACAACTAACCCGAGGTTGTGCCCCAAGAGGCAGATTTGGGCTTGAACCCAAGAAACCTTAGTTGGAACAATAAAATAAAAATATTCGTCAAAACAATGTAGTGACGATACACAGTATTCTAGCTTGTACGATTCCAAGGGAGTTGAACCAAGAGGAAGTTAATCGACGTCAACAAATTAGTAACAACAAGAGTCACAAATGAAACCGAAAATATACTCGTATGCTAGGATGATACTAGTCATGATTATAAGGTATTGTAGGAACGTGTCAAATTATTGTAACTGGAAGTAACTGGTGCTTATAGCACAGGGTCCTCCTAGTTTAAGTCCAGTTGCACACGTCTTGTAACTTGCCACTACGTTACATACATAAACTCACGCCTTTTTCCCATGGGAGTAGGCAGAAACCACGGACCGCCACCTGCTACGATCCTTACACACCACCACTACGCCACTGCCACTACGTTATTAAGTTTTAAAAAGACTTAAATAGGTTTAAGCCTTGAACAAATAAATAGTGTTTAATGTTTGTTGGTTGGTTTATTGCAAGTTTCAAAACATAAATCTAAACGTTTGCGAGAGAATGTGGATATCATAAACGTAAAGGGTTTTTACTTGTAATGAAAAAAATAATATAATAAAGCATAACCATGACTTTGAAATATTGACAATTCCTAAGTGTCATCATTTTACGTGGATATTACGTGTTGAACGAAAATATCTTATCTTTACAGCACGCTTTCAATATTTGTATGCTTTGAGATTAGGATATTGCGGCATTTGTAATCCTTTAACGCATAGGTAATGCACACCTCATTCTTTAGTTTAGTTAGCCAACTAATGCACAAGCGCATGCATTGGCCAACCCAACAACACTAAATAACTTTTGGATTGTATGTTATGGTATGTTTCCTCGATGACCCTTGAGTAAACAATACATTTCTGTCCATTCCGTCTTCCTATACGAGTGAAAGACAATTAAAGGATATTGTGTAAAAGAAGGCAGGCTGTACCATGTAGTGTGAAATCCCCCTTCAGAAAGTTAATTGTCTTACTCATTGCAAACCCCATTATCACATAAGCTTTATGGGGTCATATTTTAGAATTTGGATATCACTGTCCAAATCTTAAAATATTTATTAGCAAAAATCTCAACTACAAATTAGTTTAATCCGATCCGGGATCGTACGTAATTCATACCAAATAAAAATGCTTTCAATGCTTAGAATACTAGGTAAATAAAAAATCGGTAATTTAAAAAACTAAAAAACCCGACTGCTTTTCTGAGTATTTATGAAAAATCCCTAAAACAAGATAGTCGTTGTACCCGATTGCACTTAAAATTGTAGCAGTCGGGACCCATTCGGGACCATCTGCAATGTAATATAGGTATGTGCTCTCAATTCACTAAGCCTCCACTTCTAGAATGGGTCCCGACTGCTACAATTTTAAGTGCAATCGGGTACAACGACTATCTTGTTTTAGGGATTTTTCATAAATACTCAGAAAAGCAGTCGGGTTTTTTAGTTTTTTAAATTACCGATTTTTATTTTTTATTTTTTTTAGTTTTTTAATTTGATATACCCAGTGTCACTCTCACAGTAAATACAAATCTAACGACACCTCTCAAGCTAAAATCCATCGAGCCGTTCAGGCTGCAGAGCGATCCAAACATTTGAATTTGGCGCCAAAAATCCGCCATTTTGTTTTTTTTTATTTTGATATACCCAGTGTCACTCTCACAGTAAATACGAATCTAACGACACCTCTCAAGCTAAAATCCATCGAGCCGTTCAGGCTGCAGAGCGTGCCAAACAATTATACATACATACATACATACATACATACATACATACATACATACATACAAACATACCCTCGAAAAACATAACCCTCCTTCTGTCGCAGTCGGGTAAAAAAGGGATGTGTCATATAATAGACTTTCGCAATAATTGCGAATTTTTTGTATTACGGCTAATATAATGACTGATGAACACCGGCTGACTACAACAGTATAATGTTTTTAGGATAGGATGGCATTTTTAGACTATAGATAAGTAGCTTAAAATTATTTTCTGGATTTAAAATTCAGAAAGGATTTAGAAATAACGAAGTGCGGAATACGCGCCCAAAAAAAATGGATTCATCATAAATTGGCCTATCTAGTTCATGAATAAAGATATGAACGTTTTTTAACTCATCGCCTTACCTTGCACGATAGAGCCTTAAATCATAATAGTCGACAGATTACAATATTAATATGCACAATAAACCCGTTAAAAAGACAAGCTTGACAACTTTACTCTGCGTGAATAAAGTATGTAAGTGGTTCAAGAAATGATGTCTTTATTGAATTTATTGATGTATCATAATATATTCACTAGCAAAAGTAGTGTGACAGGGAGATAGTTTTAATTTACAACGCACAGCGTTTTCCAGAAGTTTTCAAATCGCTAACAAATTGTAGGCTTAACGTCAAACAATTTGACATAAACGCGTAACAAAGCAAAATGAGAACACAAAAAAAAACTTGAAACCAGTCGTTATATAATAACGAGCCATGATTATGACATCAGGTTGGCAGCCGCCTCTCAATACGTAGAGATCCGCTTAAAAATTGAACACAAATTGCCTTGAGCACACAAACTTCTAAATTAAGTTGTTACGCTAAATATGGACAGAACGTGTGGATGCACTGAAAGTTGGGTCTGATGGCGTCAAACTAGTATGCTAATATAATTGTTATTATAAGAATAATAATATGTCATAACGATGGAGCTGACAGCCGCGCAACTGATCAACGTAAATCAAAATGTTTCCCACGATGTTGCTTAAAAAAAACGTTTGAAATTGTTCAGATCAAAAATATAATTTGTTAGGGTAAAATGTAGCAAATATAAGCTGTTTCAGGATTTGAGAAAAAGGTGGCATTCAAGAAAACAGGGTGAAACTCATTGTAGCTTCTATCTTATGTCGCTTTAACAGTAGATCACAAATAAATGCTGTTGATAAATTGATCTACCTTGAAATTATTTTAGCAGACACCAAACCGAAATTTGACATAAATATTATAGGCAGAAGTATATAAATACATCACATTATAAATTCATGTGTCTACCTGTGTAGCTCAAGTTAAGGAGGTAGTTTCGAGGCCTTGTCGCTGCGCACAGGCAAGTGACATCATGCTCGCGACAGTCGAGATCACAATCAAGACGATTTACATTATCGTCCTATTGATTTACAAGCACTATAATATACTCTTGTTACTATTTTAACGTGTTAACAAATAATTGGCCGCACACGTCAACTCTTTAAATGGATTCAAATTGGGAACTCGGTTGTTTGCCTCGTAAATCAATAGTGTTTATCGGATTACAATTATAATCACTTTTGCGGTTATTTTTCCGTTACACGTGGAAATTGCGCTGAGAAAGAACACGCTGATTAGTTTGTACTGCATTTGCATACATGGCATTACGTTTCTTGACAATAAACTTGAATGAAGGATCTTAAAGATAATGTCATAAACACTTTGCAATGAGATTGCGTATATCAGTAGGCACAATATTATGTGAACAATGCAGCCGCTGCCCTAACGAAATGACCCATGATTTTTTCTATAAAATTAAATGTAATTGAAATCCGAACAGTCTCAACAAGCCTATAACGTGGAGATAATTTGAAAATGTAACATTGTGGCTATGAACTAATCCAGCAGACGTTCCACCGACCACAAGCATTGTGTTCAGCAAATTGCAAAACAAATGGCGTAATGGTCAGTAACAGTTGTATTGAAACATGCGACTAAGTACCTAAGTATAATATTTGATATTTTTATGCGGCCACTCGTACGTGTATGAATACTAATTTGTCCTTTCTTGTAAATGACATTGCCAAATTTTAGAATTAAAAAATCCATTTTCGCATAGGAATGAGACTTTTTGGCACCAAACAACCAAACGTTATATAATAATTTGTTGATTTTGAATTGAATGTATTATTTGGCCTAGACATCGTAAATTAAGTTGTTCGACGCGTCGTTTGACCTCTTTTAGTCTGTGTTACGTTGAACCTTTATCATTGAAACATTTCGACTGAAATGTTTATGAAAGCTTGAAAGTAGAGTCTTAATACCTAGGTTGGTGTTTCAAATGATATAATTATAATCATTCTTCTTTTGCGTTCATGCGACTAAATTCTCGGAGATTTTGAATTAAGGTAAGTATCTATGTGATAAAGGATGGGATGTAAAATGCTCTATTAAGTTACAGAGATGGTCTCTTACTCTATCGATACAGGTACTAATAATAAGTTATCAGTGGTACGCAATTTAATATAAAAAATACCGTATTATACGTGCGTGACGAATAAGTTAGTAAACTGCGTTTGTTCAGGGACAATAAGAGTTTAACAACCTGATACGTATTTAGGTTGATTTTTATTCCCTACTAAACTAGTTGTTACCTACCAAACTGCACACTATAGGGTATTTTTAGGAGTGTGGTAGAGTCCTACACCATAAAAAAATGTATGCTGCCAATTACAATAATTCAACTCACCGGGTTATTCCCGCTCGGTAACACCCTTTCGTCAACACTGTTGACGATCGGGAAAAAAAAGTTTCGTTCGTTCACAGTGTTGACGAACGCTACTTTTAATTCCCGTTCGGTAACACCTTTCGTTCCTGTCGTCAACACTGTTGACGATCGGGAAAAAAAAGTTTCGTTCGTTCACAGTGTCCATGAATGCTGGTTTTTATTTTTAAAATATGGAAATAAAAATAAAACATGTCATGGATTTTCAAATGTTTAATTACGACGAAAGTCTAGTTTAATTGATAAAAAATGTTGGATGTTGTTCCATTTGTAGAATTTAAGTTAGTAGATTGCAAACTTCCCTTTGCAGCAGGCAGGTATAGCGATGCCGCGCCGGTAGCCGGTAACAGTAGATAAAATAAACAATAGATTCGCACACTTCCCCCGACCGGCCTATTCTAGTACGTTATCCACCATGACCTTGAATTAGCCAATCAGAGCACTGCAATAATAAGTATCGTTCATTTTGGGTAGCTAATCCTGATTTATGCATCGTACTTATAGCTGTGCTTATAGTACATTATTAGTTCTAAATTCGGACATGTCGGAACAAGATTTAGCAGGTAGTTCTAGTGGAAAATCCGTGTTAGTGCGTATAAAAAAAAACATAGGACTGTTTTACTACATGGCGATCGCCAATATTACACAAGAAGGGCGCATAAAAGTGGTTTAGTTATTTGGAGTTGCTCTCAACGTAAATTAAAGTGCAGTGGAGTTTTGAGAATTAAGGTAAGTGAATTACCGTAGCATTTTACGTAAACGTCTAAACTCACTTTAGCTTTATAAAAGTCCTATTATCACATGATAAGGCCATTTTTTTATTCTCTAGTTAATTGTGTTTTAAAAGATGTAACATAATCCATTAAAACATTTTAAAAATCCATGACATGTTTTATTTTTATTTCCATATTTTAAAAATAAAAACCAGCATTCATGGACACTGTGAACGAACGAAACTTTTTTTTCCCGAGCGTCAACAGTGTTGACGACAGGAACGAAAGGTGTTACCGAACGGGAATTAAAAGTAGCGTTCGTCAACACTGTGAACGAACGAAACTTTTTTTTCCCGATCGTCAACAGTGTTGACGAAAGGGTGTTACCGAGCGGGAATAACCCAACTCACCTACTCCTATAAATAAACACCTTATCTTTCTTGCCCCATATGTTTGAATTTTATTCTTCACCTTTCAAAAAACTATTACAAGCATAAGCAATGTATAAATAACTTGGCATCTTGCAGCACGCTGAGTGACCGACAATGAGCCCATCAGAAATGGTCCGAGCGCAACCGGTGTCGCAGGTTCTAGTCGGTCGCGTGCGGCTCACCCTTTACACCTCAATACTGGACAATATATAAGTATACTTAGATCGCTATCTTAACAGTCATGTGCCGTTAATTGAACTAGAAGCACTACAACTGCTTAATGGCTAACTTGTATCTACTTCTCTATCTAACGTTCAAATTATAACCTTGTTTAGAATATGTACTTTGAGGGAATGTCAAGTAAATTCGCACTAAGCAATTTTCAATATAGGAAAGCACCTAAAAGACCAATTATTTGTAATGAGAAGTATCACACATTAAATAAACTACATAAACACACTACATAAACTTGAACACCCTTACTAAATCCAGGAGAAAAGTAACAACAATACTCATTTCGTTTTAACCATACATTTTTCGAGGTTTAAGTTTGGCATCACTTTACTTTAGGTTTATGAATGAGGGGTTTTAAAATTGATTCAATTACCTTTCTATAAAAAAATCATTAGTGTTTGAGTAAAATCATTGGCGTTTGTATAAAGTTTAAAATCATGGAAATTTATTTATCGTCACAGTTGATTAAATAATGATTATACAGCTGTAATTAGGTGTGAGAATGATGGAACAATAAAGCTGCAGAGTAGGACAGTGGACAGTGTGGACATTGGCGACGCGGCCTCGCGAATCGTCTGCTTACCTATGCTTAATCGGGCCGAGCGTTCAATGTCACCAACGTCACAGCTTGTGTAAGGCAAGAGATATCGCGATTGGCAGCTTTGATTTCAGGAAACTATAGCTATTTTTGTTGGTGTTGCCTTATTGACCTCCGTTTAAAGACTGAATATTGCTGGCAGGTCTGCTTTTGACAGATGCTGAGATATGGGGAATACGGCATAGTTTTAAAAAATTACGCAAAGTTAGGGGCAACAGACATGAATTAACTAAATTGCCCCTTAGTACACGTAATATCATCAAAAGTACCAGGATCTGTAAAATAGGGTAGGTATACATAAGCCTACTATAGTATGTATATAGGTACTTTCTTTGCCAAGCTTTAATGACTTACAAATAGCCCCAGCTAGTGGCAAGAAGGTATTTCTGTAGCGGTCATGGATAGTCTCGTGCTTAGCAATTTATAGGCGTGATAAGAAAATAAATAGCTGAAACGTGATATCATTGTGATAGTATTGATAGAAAATCGACGTAGCAACGTAATAGTGTTTTCATTACGATAATATGCAAAAAGAATGTTGTTGAACTAATATTTTACATATATTAAAAATATGTTATATAAAAAAATTGCCTACCTTTATATAGAGATACTTCACCAAATGATCCCACATTAATACTCCCTGAGTTACGAAAGCGTTAAAGATATAGAGAAACATAATCAATACTAGATTAATGTTTTAAAATACAAATAAATAAATAGCAAGCAGATATAGAATAGTAACGGAACGGTTGTTCTACAAATCGCTTCAGCTTGAAACTGGCACCACAGGAAGACGGCAACGCGTTTACAAGGTACTGCCTCAAAGAGGACAAAGATCACTTCCTCCGATACAATCTGTTTAGTAAAGTAAATAGTCAGTTAGGCTGATAACAATACTGATGCCACGCCGATATCACACAACCTTGACTTTAAACACCATGATTTCGTTGTTTTGACGTAGGTAAATAATTGCAGTTTTTAAGTTTTTGTTCAGTTTTAGAGACGTTTATGAAATAGTTAACGAAATCTAGTGCTGACTATGGTCTCATACAATGCCATCATTTATAGGAATAATACCTAAAATAGAAAGTAACACTTACCTACAATTAATTAGAGAAAGGTACCTTACATCAGTGGGTACGATGGATAACTCAGAAACCTGAATACATACATACTCGTACGAACCTTTTCCCTAGTTTCTTTGAAATTCTGTAAAACAATTTCACAGATTTTTTATTGATGGTGAAACGAATCTGTCAAATATATTATAAGTGGTAACTAGATAGTACAATGCAAATAAGTAAAGTAGGCAGGTAACCAAGTAACTAATTAGTATTTATAATTTTTCTTCCATACTGCGTTACTTTATTAAATTATTAAATAGGTAACAACACATTACTAATGAGTATAAATAATTTCGTAGCCACTTAATTGTTGTGCTCGAATTCCACAAAACTCGTCTGTTAAAAAATGTACTAATTAGCTATAGTTCATTTGTTGGACCTTATCACACATCTCTGTTGAGCTAAAAGTTACTCAAATATTGTCCAGGGTCTTATATATTATGCAACCTTGGACATATTTCTGAACAATACATGCAACGTGGGCGAACTGGCAATGTTACGTATAGAACAAAAATGACCAAATTAGGGCAAAATTAAAAGATTTTGTAAGTAATGGAAAGGCGTCTAAAATTAGATTTAATAATACTTAGTTAACTCTGTAACACAGATAAAGAATTTAAGCTGTTAATTGAGCAAAAAAACACTATATTATAAGATAGAGCTTTCGGGAACTTTTTAATAACAAAAGCCACTGACGTAGGTAGGTACCCAGTTTTTCAACAGATTCCAATATTTCCAATATTTATGTAGAAGCAATTTATCCGTAAACAGTCTCATGAAATTAGTCATACCTAATACATATAAAAGTATTTACTTGCAACCGATTTGTACCAGAGAATATTTACCAATCGACATATCTATCAGGCCAACGGGGCTAATGTTGACGCCACACGGGGACTAGAATGTAAACATACCGCGGATTGGGCGCATATTGCACAAAATTTGTCTCTAAATTGAGGCGGCATACCGTGCATCGTAATAAATCAACGCTTCTAGCCTGTATTGAGGACAAGTCCGACCTAAGAAAGGTAAATGCCTCAATACTAGTAGTTGTAAGGAGAACGCGGGCCGCGGAGGCGAGAGGTCGCCCGTTCTAACACGGCGGCCCCCAAACAAACGCGCACTTATTTGCCAATACGCGTCCATCTCAATACTATGTCTCTGTATCTACTCGATGAATTAACCTAATGTATTATTGTAATGTGTTGCAACACGCCTAATCTGATTTGTTGAAATATTTCACTGTTGGTCCTTTATTACCAGCTACATTTAAGGTTAACTGCCGAAATGCTGTTAGACAAAACTGCATTACGTCATTATCGCTAGAATTTACGATAACGCACAAAATATATGCCCAGTTATTTCGGTTAAGTGAAAACTAGATCTGGATGCAAGTTTGTTTGTAACTAGTTTTAATGTTATGTAGAACTATTGTTTAATAATTAAACGAATCTAACTTTCATGGAAGTGGGGGTGTCCTCGAAAGTGCACGTGACCGCTTGGACAATTATTACAATAACAAAAAGCGGAGCACATGCACAAACTAACATGTGCAGCAGCCTGCGCCAGCCAATTTCATCTATTGAGAGGAGTCTACATTCACACCTGAATATTTAAAATACTTTTAATTTATGACAAAAGATAAATTAAAATGGACTCCGATATTAAGGTCAAGGTGGTTTTGGGCAGGTGATGAATATTAGACAACTTACGTAAACAATTCCCTAATAGGTAAAGTACAGATGTTTTTATTGCTAAACGCGACGTAAATATACGACACGTGATAAGCACGGGAGCCGCGAAGTTTTTATTAAAATAAAAAAATATGGTGTTTACCTACATACAAGTTGTGCAAATTGTCGGCTTTTTCAAGATTTTATTTGAATATTATTTGCCTTCGAATTACGTAGGTACGTATTATAATGTATTCTGCTGAAAAAGTCTTCGAGTAACCCAATAAAGTGAACCGTTTAGTGTTTGATTCTAAACGTAATTTCAAAGGGAAATTAATAACGGGTGGTGCTCATGTGTGGCCGGTCGTGTTGCACCGGGCTGAGGCAACACGACGACTGACATATTGATTATGGAAAAAGAAGCAAAAACCATTCAAGGTAAGTGGTGCAGCTCTGTGCGTATAAAGTTACAGTCGTCAGGATTCAGGCCGACATGTCACTTTGAACCACTCAACAATTATTGTATAATATTCATAAATATTTATAGTACACCGGAACAAAAACTACCTGATCGTATCAGGCGTGTCTCTGCGCGTAATTGCTGAAGTCACGGAAAAATATGTCACCCGGTACTCTCGAGCGATGAGGTAAACCTTTCAGTATTTATTTTACTATTGTAATTGCAAAACTGAGCATGTTTATCTAAGTACAAGCTCGTAAAGACTGTTATTTACGATTGTTAGGGAAATCTGACTGAGAGAAACAACCGTGTGTACTGCAGAAATAATATTAGGTAGATACTTAAAACTTTTATCGCACTGCCCTTAAATGGTTTTGGTCCTTTACATTCTCTTTATTTTGGGTCATGTTTCAAACACATCAGTCGTCACAAGATAGGTAGGTACTAAATAATATTTTAGGTTTATAAATATTTAACCTGATAGAACAACTATACTAGGTAGTGATGTCTATTAAGACTTGAATGTACCTATGCCAATTCTAGAGTGACGTAAAGCGGCCCAACCCAGTTAAATCACGACCTTTTAAATTAGTGCTTGATGAAGTCCGATATTCAATGAAACATTTTTCTTAATTAATGTAAATGCTTGATTTTTTAAGGTAAAATTGGCGGTTTATGTTTCTGAACCTCTGTACGATGTATAATCTGTAGGTACTATTATGTATAATTATGCAGAGGCCAGCATTGCCGAGAGAAGAACTTGTGCATTTCATATGACAAAGCCCCTGTGACCGGCACCTTTCATTTGGTGGTATAGAGTACATAATGGGTATGCTTTATAGGTACCTATATGACCTAGGGATATTGCATTGATCCAATATTTAGTCACGTTTCACCTGACTTTACGTCACGTTGAATGTTTAATTTTTAAAATAGGCGTAAAAAAGACTATATAAATTCATTTTGACCCCCAAAATTTTCGCCACCGGTCTTTAAAAGACCCTGAATCCCTGCTTAGCCTCGTACGATGTACAACCGGTAGCTACGCACTACGCGAAGCGTCGCGCGCGCCGCCTATATGGCAAGGTCGGCGGGTGCGCCTGCGCCGTCGCACGCGACATCCGCGCAATCACTTTCACTGAGCGTCTTACCAAATGCACCAAGAGTTATGTAGACTAGAAATGACGGGGAGTGAATGAGTAACTAACAATGTAATTCAACATCAGGTAAGTTTTTAATGAAGCTAGAAATGTAGATATGTTTTTGCTAAATTCTTAAATAGTCATTACCAATACAAACACACATAACTTTTTGGTTTGCTAACGACATTAATTTTATTCTTTGCCTTACTAAGTGCAGGTTGGCCTATCAAAAATAAAGTTCCATGATAGGAAAATAGAAATATTATAAGTTATTGCTTAACTAAATGATGATTTCCTAATTACTAAACTAAGTAGGTGAAGCCTTACGAGATAAGAGTCCTAAAAGCACACGACAAGACAAAAAGCAATGTGAAAGTATTTTTTTTTTGGTTGTTAAATAGTTTCTATGTGAAAGAGGCCCATCTAGTACAACGTAACTCCGCAATAGTACCGCGCATTCGGCTTCCTGTTCGACTCGCGCTAAATTCGTTTCAGTGCGAACTGTGCTTTCGCAACTTGACTAAGCTCACGTAACCACTGTTACAAAGCACAAACAAGACATTCATATGTGAGTATTGTGACGACTAGATAGAATTTAATGTACGCATTGAGATTATTTAACGTTCCAGTTAATCTATTATGTGTAGGTAGTAAGTACACAGTTCCTTTCGCGTCAAGAGTTCTTTGTGCTTCGGAGAGCATGTAGGTAAAGCTGCTTGTGCACTGTGCAAAAGCCCAAAAGTCTCAAAAACGGGTCTAACCGGTAGCATCAGTGTCCTCCTCTTGTTAATTGGGTTTAAGAGGTCACATGGCAATCAAACCGTGAAAAATCCTGATATTCAGCTGCGTCTGGTTAGACTGGGCACAGCCTTTTGATAAAAGTCAGATAAAGACAACTCTAGTGGTTAGTTAGATTCTACCTTGTGAATTAAATTATTTAGCTAGCTAACAGGAATTTGTTGTCAGACTAAAATAATACACTATACCTTTTTACAGATTATTGTTATAAACTAGTACATATTGTAATGCAGGTCACATTAACTGTTGATCGGATTAAATCCCTTTCAGGTATCGATGGCGTCTATTGTTTAGATTAAATGAGTAGGCCGATAATTGGATAGAAGTTGCATTAATTAGGTAATTTAGTTACCATTAATTTGCTGCTATGCATGTGGATGGAGTGTTACAACATTAATAGGGATGGTTTGATTAGTTCTGAGGTGTTTATGTTGTAGAACTTAGTTAGATATTCATTGCAAATAGTACATACTTCACTTACGAGTATTAATCTTAAGATATCCATAAATTGAACGGCTTATTACCTACAGGATAAATAAATATCAGCATCGTGTTAATACTAACACGATGTATTCTTCTACTTTTCTACCTGTCCCGAGACGTAGCACAGTTTTTATCAGCGTTTTGCATATTTTGACTTTTATAGTGCATATTTTAATATTAAATAGCGTATTTAGATACTTGTTTTGGCATTTTTTATAGCAAATAATTATAATAAGCTGACGTTTCGTATTCACACTTAAATACTGAATGAATTATAACGTAAACAAAAATATTGATTCATATGATTCAAATGTAGGACATGCTTTGGCAACTATGATAAATACTTACTATGTTTGTTATAGTTTGGAAGATCTACAAACTATTTAACCATAGGTATTTAGGTTTAAATACGTAAACAAGCATGTTTGCGTAGGTGCATCCTATAGATAAATTAGAAGTTTAGTACCTACCTAGGTAGAAAAAAGGCACCTAATGATTTTTTTAACACTTTGTAGAAGTCTTTCTAAAAACAATGATCCTGTCAATAATTAAGACTAACATCAGACTAAATTACAGTTGCTGCAGTTTACCCAATGCAATCCAATAAATATAATAAGTCCTGCATAAACAGTGTAATTAAAATTCATGTTCATTAATTCAATGAACTCTTGATTGACCTCTCTTTGTCATAGTAGCGGATATGGCGCCGGCCAGTCGAAAGATATATCTCTATACCTATAATTTCTAAAATGCGGTGAAAACAATTTATTAAGATCCAGTTTTTTTAAAAAAAATTGTAGTTACCTACCCAAAACCTTTAATCTATAACTATAATCTCACTATACTTGATTGTACTGTTTCCTAATTGCAGTACCTTCCTACTTACCATTACTGGGCAAAGATGTCTCAATTTATCTTATTAAGTAAATAGTACTTATATTTTTTTTTCAGTACTTTCTATACAAATAAGGTAGGCAAATACGAGTACTAGGTACCAATACTAGGTACTTACTTACTGGAAAGTTGAAAGGATATATTTCGCTATCTATCTAGCAGTCATAACCTCTTGGGTTAGCACCTAGATAGGTAATAATAGGATGCACGGCGAGAATCGAGATGCCATTTGCAGGAAGCAGGATATTGAATGCTTCTACTTCATACTACATTCAACGCGTGAAATTCTTCAAGTACCTACCAACTGTTGTATTTGTGACTACACGTGCCATGTAATATCGACATTAGGTTATTTAAACTACAGTATTTACTCATTCTTTCGTGTTTTTAAATACTATTTATGTGTTTGGTTGGTCTCTTGCCTTATCAAAGAACTAAGTAGGTACCCTCTATTGGTTATATGAAGTTTTCTTGCAATTTTTTTTACATAATCGAGATGTAAATTGGTTTTGAAATAAAGTGGAATTCTAATAGTGAATAACCTATTATGATGTAAATAGCTATGTACCTACTAATTGCGTCATTTTAGTATTTATCAAAACATTTCATCATTTCTTCACGCTCACACTGTGTAGGTAATGGCGCAGGAAACACAAGTAAACAAAAAAAATCCTTGTTATTCAGAAATTAAACAAAACTTAATATTAAACCTAGTGATATCTTATAACCATAGTGGCATCGATTAACATTATAGGTACTACTAGTATACACAACTGATGTAGAAAAATAAGTCAATTGACATGTACCTATTTATTTAACTGATAACACCCACGTTAAAAGTGCTCCTACTACACTTACCTACGTAAGACCTAATTAACGACCCACGTAACTGTTTTAGCGTAATCTTACGGTCTATACCTAGTCATCCTAATTAGTTGGCTTTTTAGTTACTTACGCTTAAATAATGCGTTTTTATTATGAGTTCTAAAAAGCAGCTTACCTACCTGCTGAAAGCTTATGCTTTCAGTAGGTAGGTAAGCAGCATCTTGTCTAGCGACGTTACGTTGTGTTAATAATAACACAACGTAACGTCGCGTCGCTAGACAAGATGCTTTCTTAAATCAATCCTGCGAAACTTAAGAAAGACCGACAGGAATGGGTATGGCCCAAGTTGAAAACCAAGGTTATGGCTTCGGATTTTCCTATTTATTATATTCCCAGTTAAACCCGGCACGATGCCCAATAAATAGCAACGGACGTTTCTTATCAGCTACGTGTTAAGTAGGCATTGACCGGGAGCAGTTATTAGGTTTTTCCGTTAGTCATTGTTTTTGTAAATTTATCTCGACAGTTTTGATGCAGCTAGTTAAACGCTTACATTCTTGATAATTGTTAAAAGATGGGAACTTGACTACTGGTTTTAAGAACCTCAAACTTGTAGTTTTTATCTGGAAAACAGTCAATTTGATAAGGTAAAGAAAAGTTTGAAAAAGTCCACAGAATAGTGGAGCTCAACCATAGCTCATTAAATCAGGTAGTTTGTGATAACGATATTTTGTTCTAACGCTTGTAATCTGACATATAGCCTTCTTTGGAAGAGAAAACGCACAAGAAACCAATAGGAGAATAAAATTTACCGATAACACGGCGACCATAATTTACTCGTAAGCTTTGAACACAACGGCTAATGACTCATTTCCTGACCGTTTTGCAGTCAAGTTATTAAACTGTTAAGTTAACAATACAACTTCGGGATTGTTGTAAACGCGTAATAAAGGACACGTGTCGCATCTTGTCTGCATTGCAAATTATGATAATGCAATGATGACCTAAAATTGTCCAACTGTATCTACCAAGTATGTCAAAAGTATATTCAGTAAAATGAAAGTAGAGGTACGAAACGTAAAACTTCGATTGATAGGATAAGATAAAGTATGTCGATTAATGAATGGATGTAAATATATCGTTATTCGGTAACACGGTATCGTCACTCAGTGGAAATTAAAAAGCTCACCTTTTGGATCAATAGTTTTGGTGCATCAAGCAAACCTTGTCACCTGTAATAAAAACATGAATTCTCTCTTTATATTATGTTAATAATGTTTCCGAAAAACTTCCTGCGTTACATCCAGTAGTTAATATTAATTAATATTTAGGAAAACGGAGGAAAACAAAACGGGAGGCTTCAATGAACCAATCGAAGATGATGTGTGTAGGTAAATGTGGGGTTAAAATTACAGGTTATGTCGACTCATATTTTCTAAGATACCTACGTTTTAAAAAAAGAAAATTTCAGCAAACGCCGGTGTCGCAACATTGGTTATGTGACAGTGAGTACCTACCTAAAATTCCTAAAATCATTACTCATAGTTACAAAACATTGTCTTTTGTCTTTGTGGTTTGGGAGCGACTCACTTGATTCGTCAACTTTAAAGTTTGTAACAGATATATTTTTTATTAGGTACTAAATAAATGAGAATAATAACATTCCATCCCACCCCATCAATTTTTTTTTTCAATTTTGCCCGGTACTAACCTCTAGGTATTTGCTGCTTATAAAAAAAAGAGGTTACAAGGGAAAAATTCATACTCTGAATACTAATACTTCCCTTATTGTCATAAATAATAAGTATAGAAGTAGTTCCCGTATAGTTTTTAATTATGTCTTTGAAATATATTAGTTTATTAATGTATAAAATTATTTTGTGTATGTTATCTATGGGCCTCAGTTGCCTGACAATAAAATGATTTATTTATTTATTTATTATTTATAAATACTAATAAACTTTAGTATTCAGATATCTACTCGGAAAAACGTGCTGATGTTTTTCCTATGCACATCTAAGCAAAGCAGATACTTAAAAAACTTCGGCACTAATCAGGGGCAATTCTTACTTTTAGGAACGGTCGCAAATAAATCTTAGTCTCTATCTGTCAAAAATGCCTTTACCTATATTTTTGTCAAATTCGTGACATTGTTGCTGAGACGTGATTGTGACTAGATTTTGAGTGTTTTTAGGTAATTACGAGAATTGGCCTTCTGTTATTAGGTATATACCAACCTATCTAAAGTTGTAGATCTTCGCTGAAATGGCGACCATATAGGTATGCATAATTAATTAGGTAAATCAATAACACGATTCTGTGTTTGCTGGCTATGTGTGCCGAAATCGGTGCACGGCTGTGCTTTGATGTCCCCGTACCTTGAATTTGGTGAGTCATGATAACCAGAATGTTTCCAAATATGCATAATGACCTCATACGGTTACAGTCGTTATGAGAATTAAGATATTAATAAGCAAACACCCAAAGTCGCAACGTCTTTGTATTTTTCAAGTATTCGAAAATTGTTCTATTTAAGTATGTACCAACTCCATTCATTCACGTTTTAATAAATAATTCATACCATAGTTCGTTTTATTAGTTTCAAACCCATATCGATTACCGCCCTATTTACCGACCGATACACCTACTTACCTACTCTTCTTAGGTACCAAATATATTTTTGGTTTATTACGTCATCCATTATTATGTACAAATCATGTTTAGCCACGGTTTTTTTTTCGTTTCGATCTAAATTGTGAGATCACAATTTTTCATGTTTCAATAACTCAATTTTATATATAAGAGATCATTATTATAAAATTGAATTATTGAAACTTGAAAATGTCAAGTTAGTTGATTTTAATTGTTTATTGGCAAAATATTTTCATATCTTATGATGTAAATTAACATAACATTCAAAAATTGTTAGACATGATTGTAATTTGATTTATAATGTAACGTGGATAACGCGTCGCTGTCACATCGACGCATGATTCGGTTTTGTTTACACATACTTGACAATAACAATCGGCGCGGGCGTCGCAACACACACATACACTCCGGCTAGTGTGACAAGGACGCCAATAGTGTGACGAACCAGCACATATGTACTTAGCGGACATTTTCAAGGCACATAGTATTGACACAATGTGAACCTGACCCGATTAAGAACTAATTAAAAACATTAATACTTCTGTCATAATGGAAAAGGCTATGCGCGTGAAGATGAATTGAAAACCTGTATGTCTGCTAAGGTCAATAATTATATTGGGGTGACAGAAGACTGTTTTTTTTTTAGTAGGTACCTAGGTAGCCCGATAGGCGCGTATATGAGTAGAATTTAATGTTAATAAAAATAAACAAATACATACAAACATTACATTTTACATTGTGGTACTCACAACGCTAAACTTTTGATCCAAACAGGATTGATGTCTAATTTAGTTAGGGATTTCATACGTACCGTTGATCTAACACTTTCCCTAACACCTTGAAAACCTCCCCGAAAAATTCGACCTACTACAGTGACATTTACTCACATGCTTATTCGAAATGGAAAGGAGCATTGAAATGAGAGAATATTGTTTTAATTGGTTAAATATAATTTAACTGTTACGTTTTGGCAAAGAAAGTTATTTTCTCGGTGATAGTAAGTCGATCAATAAGAAATAATGGGCTTTTACAAGCAGACTGTCAATGATTTATTTATTTATTTATAGTTAATTAAAACGGTTACACACCAATTACAATAATTAACCTAGAATCAAATACTAATATTATTATAAAATCTACTACACATTTAATAAATAACAGTGGATATTCTCTCATACTTTCTCTCGCAAAACTTCAGACACACTCGCATTATCTCTCTCCATTCATCGGCAAACAGATCACAATCAGGATTGACTGCCAGTAGGGCATTGAATGATGACTTCGTAAGTGTCAATAATCTCTCTCTATAAAAAAAAACTGCAAACATATTGAAGCTCTAAGTTGGCTGAGGACATTTGCTGGTATTATTGAGAAGATAAACGCTTCATATTATCCTAAAAATACCGAAATCTAATTACCCATACTATAAACGAATTAAAATTTTTCAGATCCACTCGAAAAACGAGATCGCTTCGTTTATCTAAGATAAAGCAGGTTTGAGTTTTTATACGTAACCGTCGAATAAACGTCAAACAGAACTCTACAGTTAAACAGCCTGAATGTCCTGAAAGCAACAATGGTTCTTATACCATTTCTTGATGGTAGGAAGTTTCAACTTAGTAAAAGTTCACTTTTTAATTTTTTATTGAATATCTTTTTATTTTTCAATTTTTTTGTTGTTTTTTTTTTACTTTTTCTATAAAATATTAGGTACAAAAATTGATAACGAGCTACTATCCCTATATTCTAATAATCAGTTCTTAAAAAATGGGGTCATGTGGTGAAAAATAAGCAAGTGGCCTCTTTTTATCAGACTTCAAGAAAAAGGAGTCATAGTCAGATTTCAGAAGTTACTTAATGGCGAATGACGTGTTGAACGATTCCCATTTTTTTAATCAGAATTATTAATAAAATTATATCAAGCTCACGCTTTACCTAGCTATTTAAGGAGAGA
Organism: Caradrina clavipalpis; assembly: GCA_932526535.1. Lineage (NCBI taxonomy): Eukaryota > Metazoa > Arthropoda > Insecta > Lepidoptera > Noctuidae > Caradrina > Caradrina clavipalpis. Next base: position 5,844,225 of record OW052096.1, read on the forward strand.
ATTAAAATTAGGAGATTCAACGAACTTTACTAAATGCACGTGAATTTTAGACTTTGCACCAGGTTCCAAATACTAATCGTTCTTTATTGTGACATTTTGGTCACTTAAATACGATAATATAAACTGACTGGAAAGCAATCAATTCAAAATGCGTGACTCCATTTTATTGGAATGGCAATATTGGTGATTTAGGTTCAATTTGCAATTCAAACTTTTTTTTTGTACCTTTACATATACCTATAATAATTAACAGATTTGAAATATTTGCTCTAGTCAAAAATCACATGAAAGTTAGTAGTAATTAATGCAATCATAAACTAGACGTAGTACTTTTCAACTAGGTATTCATGAAAAGTACTCCTTGTTACAGTACATAAGCATAAAACAATATAATATACCATTTGATCTATTTCACAACAATATAATTACATGGTGAAAAAAAAAGTCGGTATCACTCTATGATTTGTTATGAATTACATCTAAAGCTGTCATCGTGATAAACGAGTGACTGTGTTGATGAGTGTACACATGAAAGTAGGTATGCGTATGTGGTATCTATATTATGACGTGCACTTACATGACTAGGTTTTTCAGCATCATTTAGTAAAATTACTAATAAAAGCACGCAAGGATAAAAAAATATTTTACGTTCAATACTATCAGTCCTTTTGTAGTTCACTATCTGCTTAGCCTTAGCTTGCAATTAAAAATGTTAAATGAGTGATTAACCCCCTAGAGTGAGAGTGGGATGGATTTTTCCATTAAGAATTTCTCAGTAGCAGCTCGGAGTTTGGAAATTGGTCGTGTGACAACACCGTACCTCAGACAGCGCGTAAAGCCTTTGGTTCCGACTGTCATTCGTAGATCTTTGACTATCGTTACGGGTATTCAGAAGCCCGACATTCTAACTACTCTTACCAAGTGGTATCTGGTATTCATCTGTATCCGGTTAGACTGGAAGCTAACCCTTACATAAAAAGCAGATGATGATGCTATTACGCAGCTGATGTTGTTGTTTATTGTCATTTTCCTGACCTAAATTGCAAATTTTAATCAGACGTCATTTTTAGTGCAGACTTAAGAGCAGAAATAAGTATATCTAACTAAGGCCGTATTTGCAGCAATGATCCTCGATGACGGAAGGCAAAAGCAAATAACATCGTTATCCGGATACGTATTCATAACTATTGTGATCGCGTGTTTTGTTCAATGTCGCTGCTTTATAAGTGCTACAGATAATATTATCTTCTTTAGATCGTGGAAATTATGGCACATAGATTTGTTTATTTATGATTTTATGTAAACAAACTAGAATTTTTCATAGTGACTAAAATTACTTAGAAAAGAGAGGAAATACCTGTTGAGAAAGTAAAAAAAAAACAGTAGAACCAACTGAACCTAATCTTCCATCCCCTCCAAAATTTTGGTATAGGTACCTACTCGTAGTTGGCATAAAGGGTGAAATGAAGAGTTTTGTGAGTAGGTACCATAGATGATATTCTGTATTCTACATTGAAGTCAACAGCATTACAGGCAGCAGCGGCGCGTAAGTCGACACCGCTACTTGTCCGCGCTATGCAAATGGAGATAATATGCGTACTAGCTAAGTGACCGGGTTGCGCTACCTACTCGCACAATGAGGTTAATATCCAACCAAGTTGTAAATAAAAACTTGGTAAACGTCTCACTACGGTTACTGGCACGCTTCTCGATTCGGTCGGGTTACAACAGAAATCGCTGCGAACATGGCGCATGTGCACAAACCGAATGGGGTTACCTCACCCACATTCCTACCTTCCGGAATTTCACTCACGTTGACATTCACAATGTACTGATACAATGACAGTGTTTATTGATGCCCATCAGATTAATTCTGCGCCGTTGTTAAATGGAAATTAGCAATGCAGCCAAACAGCTAAAGCGGTTAGAGTAAATTTACTTGAAATACGAGTACGTTCACAATTAGTTTTACTTACCACTGAACATTACAGATAGTGTCGCGTTTTCAATGATTTTTTTAATTAAGACTGCGGTTAAAATAATTAACTGTATTTAACTGTTTCAAATAATTATTTGAACTTCAAAATTCCCGCATATTTATCTTGGACAGATCTTAAGCTGGCTACCTCGCGAACCATTACTGATGCTTAATCTGGTGCGCATCTGAGTTCCAGTTTCACGATCTGTCAAAACGTACCGTTGCTACGGTTGCCGTCGTCGCCACTACCCTAGAAATTGTCTTCATCGATCTCGCCAGCAATGATAATTTATAGATCTACATTTACCCTGCTGGCAGTGGTGTGCACAGAGTTTTTAGACGGGGTAGGCAAAAAAGGTACCTACCAAAAACACCTACTACATGTTGGTTTTGGTTCGTCGCCTTGTCGATTAAATAATGATGTATATGATTTGCCACCTCAAATATTTATAGATTGGCTGCTATTAATCATCTACGCATATATATGAAAAAATTAACTAAATTTTTTCAGCGTGTACAATCACAACAACTTACTGATGTAATTCTAAAATGATGTCGCTCTAAATCAACACAAATCATCTTGGATAAACGTTCTTTATCTACTTATCTTTAAACACAATGGCAAACAAGAAGTTAACTGACGATCACGCTACTGCATTTACTTAATGGGTACCTAATTCTTGACTTTATCTAAACGTCATACAAAATGCGTAAGTTTTTTCAAAAATAAGACATCGGCTTGAGTCATTTAAGTGGGTTTTCGTAGCTGGTGTATGGGTTGAGACAAAGAATTGCCAATTATTCCACCTGCCCTTGCGGCACCTGGACCGGCTGCTCTTTTTATTTATTTCAACGTCGGTGATATTTTTATTGTTCGCCTTCGCAAGCGATGGCGGTCACAAATGAAATGCGGTGCGAGTGTGTGCACCTTTTTATGTTTACTCGTCAACTGAATTGTCTACATACGATCACATTCTATGATTCGGTGGTGATAAAACTTAACTCAATTGAAGATTAATAAAATATGCATTGGTATTGATCCTAAATCGTTCTGTAAGCTACTGCACAACAGAGAAGTTCAATAGAAAGCTACAGATATGCAATTGCAATCAACGACTCGTGCTAATGGAATGTTAAGTAGGCTAGGTAGCCTTTTCTCGATATTTATGCCAGTCTAAAAATAGCATGCATAGTCAACTTGGAATTGTTTACTTACAAAATAAATTGCACGAAATAAAACGCACAGGGGCGTTAATATATTGATAAAATGGACACATTTACAGCGTTTTTTTAACAAGACGAGACACGAGAACAGTGAAATAACAGAATTCGTGTTAATGACTTGTTTGAATGACAACTTTGAACCTGATCCCGTAATCTAATAAAGTGCATTACAAATTCATATACCCTACCTACAGACAAGCAATAGTGTGCTCAAAAGAACAAAGCAATCGGCGAGTTGCTAATATATTTTCGACGAGTAGGTACGGGGTCTCATCCCGCGTAAGCTACTGAGAATCGATCACCGCTTACTCCGAGACGCGCGCAAAAAATACATATCTCCAAGTTAAAACCGGCCAGATCGAAAAGATCCGGCCTAACATTTGGTGTACGTTTAACCCTTCAAAGTCTGCCGGTCGATACCTGCACAATTAGCAGCGTTTTTGTTTCCAAATTGATGACTCCAAATCACGAGCGTCTGCGCACTTTAACAAAAAGTAGGATTGTTAGACTACTTGTAAAAGAAATACTTATGCCTGTTGAAGGCGTAAGATTTTATTTCGCGAAATTATATATGTACATGGATCACTGTTGACATTCTACATATATACCTGATATCTGTAGAGAAAATATTTGAACTTGGTACTGGGTCATGTAAAAAAATCAAAAAACATTCACACTCTTCATAAACCTTGAATCTGAATGAACATTTGAGAGAGTTTAACTAAGTAATGCACGTCAGTTAAATCTCATCCAAAATTGTCCGTATAATACAAAAATGTAAAAAAAACAACAAGTGAGGAGACGCGGCCACGATGCGTCGACATGGTTCGTTGACCCCGTCGATATTTCTCGAAATTCGCCTCGGAATCCGCGCTCTTTTCGCTTTTTAATTGTAGGTAAGTAACCGGCTACCCGACGACAAGGTGATACGTTTCCAGAGAAAAAAATGTACGTCCATGCCCTCACGCTGGAATTATTGTAACGGAACATACGAATTAAGATTTACAAGGAAACGCGCAACAGATTAAAAAATCGCGCTCATTCGTTGCTGGATAATCTCCACCGTCCAAACGTCGCGCCGTGCGCCCGCGCCGATTTGACCAAACCGGCATAATTATTTTAGTGTGCTTTGGCTTTGACGTCATTTATTAGAAGCAGCGATTGTGCTTTAGATTTATCACGCGCCTTGTATTTTTGGCGAAACAGTGTAGGCGGCATACCTGTCTACATCAATAACAATCGCGAATGTAATACTAAAAATAAAATCACTCTAGCAACTAACGATAGCTAGTACCTACTACCTATCTGTTGAAAATCGCACAGACTACAATAGATATTTACAAATGTTTGTAATATCTTTAATAGCAGTACGGAAGTTTGATTTTCACGCTACGGACTGAACAATGGACTCGCGAGTCTCAGCAACGGAGCCATTCGAATACATGCAATTTGCCACGAATTTGATTACCTTTCTATTTCATGTGAATTTCTTCGTTATTGTTATAGACAAATTTGAACGCGACCACGTATGGTATTTAGAATAGCTGGCATCAACCCAAGATCATTTTAAATAGAGCACGAGTAGGCAGATTAATTATTATGACACATGACTTTGTTTAATATTCACGCATTTAAATAACAAGATCTTTATCATGTTGTCAACGTCGAGCAATTAGTAAAAGTTTAGCGCGTGGTGATTGAAACAGCAGACGTAACATAATCATAACTTGATGTGAACGCGTGGGTGTATAAATCAATAAATAAATAATGCTAATGCCGTTGCTAATACGCCACGCCACGCATCGTGCAGTCTTCAACAAGGTGCGATGTGGTGATCGGGTCGCACGCACCGGCCGCCGCCCGCCGCGTCGCGCTGCCCGCCTCCTTACATCGGTTTAGGGCTGTTAAAACATAGGTAGATATAGGCACCTTAATAAATTAATATAATTTTTATTTTAATATCAGCTTTTTTATTTGTCAAAGCATGCATGTCATTAACAATGTTATTGCAGCTATGTTGGCAGAAATCGCATATATGTCAAATGTACATAATACTACCTACCTACCTACTTCTATGTTTACTATCCAAATCAGTGCACACGTTGAGGAAGTGTAGCTAGAAAAGTGTATTTAAAAATACATACACGAGGTGCGACCCTAAGTTACAAGCACTCGATGATGTTTAGTAGATTATAATTAGCCGCGCTGCCAACCCGCAGCGAGTGGTGTATTTCACGAGCGATAGCGACTAAATCTCTTACAGTCAATGTCGAAGCAAATGATCTATTACCTAATAATTTTGTGGTCTCTATTTATTCTGTAACATTCATGGCCCTTGATAAATAGTAAAAATTCACAGCTACGTGCAAGACAAAATAGTAAACACATCAGTCACACCATCCTCATAACAAGTGGCGGAACATAGATTAATTATGATACGTAGGTGTTAATGATAAATGTAGTGCGATGTAGCTGTTATAGACCTACAAGCAGTTTTATGAAGGGAAAACTACATATTATTATGTATATAATTAGTAATGGGCCCAATCTATGCCCAATCCATTTCCACGTAGGGAAAAAAAATTGAAGATGAAATTGTGGAGATAGTAGTAGTCATAGTAAATAGAAAAATTGAGTGTTGAATTGCTAAGAACTTATCTAAGCACCGAATTTGCTTTGTGACATTACAGAAATGCAACGTGTTCATTATTACATACATAACAATATGTAATATCGTATAGAACTGTGTCGGTATGTCGCTCATGACTTACGTGACGGCGGGACGGGTGCTAGGCGCGGCCGGCACGCGCCTCGCCGCGCCACTCGCGCGCTCCGGCAGATGTGCGCAAACGCAGCCGACGCGCCGCTGCTGCCTCTACCTGCATCGGCGCCTCTCCATAATGCGCTTCTTTGCTATTTACATAGACCCACCGACCTTGAAACTACTACTCTATGCGTTAAGTTGATAAGTTGCATAGCCGTTGCATAGTCGATACATAAGTAGTACCTAATTATTATCATTGTAAAATCCTAGCTTTATAACCATGGAAGTAGTTTAATAAAAACAACGTTCTTGTTGTTTCTAATGTAAATCAAACAATTTGAATACCGTTGCTTTTTGTGACCTAATTAACTGATTCGAACGCTGAGTAGGTAGAAACCCGAGTGATTAGTATCGCGCAATCAGGAAAATTCAATAAAGCTCAGTGTGTTAATTTAAAACCCATTTTTGAAAGCGGAACAACTCACATACTGAGTCAGTCGCGAGAAATAATAGGGAATCGCTACTAAATATAGTACATTAGTACTATGAATAGACGCGCCCACGATATGTAGCCGTGTAAATCAACGCCCGACTAATGTATTACAAACCCGATACATGGTGTCTGAGGCGTGAAACTAAAAACAACTAAAAACTTTATACATATTTTATTATTCCTTAACGCGTTTTATTATTCGGTTAACGACAAAGTGTTCAAAATCATTGTGTGGAACAAAACTACCTGACCCGGAAACGAGTTCTCGATAAGCACTTCTTTACTACTTAATTGGTAATGAGCCGAGTGCGTTGTTAGTTTGATTTTCAATAAAATAATGTTTTACCAAAATATTTGATAAAAGGATAATGTCATATTTTGTACCAACTTAAGTGTTACATTGTAACCTTAACACATATAAAAAATGGTCTAATTTTGAGTTAATTAAAATCAACTTAAGATCAAACATTGCCAAATAGTCTGTGACTAAAAAAAAGTTAGTAATCTCGCGCGGTCCGATCTAAAAGGTATTTGAGTATGGCACACTCCAGTAAAGGGCAGAAGTGATATGTCGACATATGGGCGGCTCACCGCAATGCGGCAATGTTGCTCCTATGTACACATACGTTATTATGAACCACTCCGTCGGCTAATACTCGCACCGTATTTATAAAATGTATCGTTTAAACAAACGTAAAAATATTAGATAAAGTAACCGATCACAATAAACAACAGCTGATGTACCTACAGATGACATATCTATTCTAAACGAATAACAACGAATCGGAAAGGTGGAGGCGTTTGAAAAAAAATGGTTCACATTAGATTACCTATTAAAACGACATAAATGACATAACCTCGTGAGACATAAATAAATAGGTGAAGGCCTAAACAAATCGCGAATCGTTTGAGTATGTTTAGTCCATTATAATCGCGAACGGCAAGTCACTAATAACGTTGTACTCGCCACTAATGTAATAGTAGGTAAGTCAACAATATTGTGTAACTATTATAAGAATTAACAAGATATCAATAGCGTGTTTATTCTTCGAGCTTATTAAAGCGAGTGCGGCGCGGCGCGATGCGGCTTCCTCGCTGCGAGTGTTGCCGACGCTTGAACTTTACGTGACGTGTATTACGAAAATAATTATTAAACGTTCATTGCACACAATCCACAGAGATGAGTGCGTCCAGGAGCACGGTGCGGTTTAGTCGGAACGTTAGCGACCGATTGAGGTGCTGGACGGATGCGTGCGATTATAATTAGGATTGTATTTCTGATTCCGACGAAGCTCAGTATGGCGGGCAAAGCTGAATTCCATCTGAGTCATTGTGCCCGTTCTGTTGCCTTTATTTTCGTAAAACACTCCATCTCACGCGCATCATTGTTTCATTACCTCCGCTCTTGTTAATTATTGTAGTGCTTAATTAAAATTACAACGGCGTATGAATTCATTTCGTCACCGCGTTGTCTTTAAGTTGGAGTCATTTTGTGTCCAATGTACATGCCGCATATTGTAGCCGTTGTTGTAGGTATATGAACAATTGACGTCGGTACATAACAAGACAATTAATAAACTGATGTTTACGACGTTGACATAAGCAGGTACGTCAAGGGCAAATTCTAAGAGACAAATAATATCTTGTTACTCTTGTAAGAAAAATATTAAAGAAGCACGATAATGATGAAAAAGGAAAATGAGCGCCAAACTAAACTTAACAGTGAAAAGAATAATAAACAATCTGAATTTTTAGAACGTACGCATTTGTAGAGCGAAGAATGTGATATTTTCATGTTGTGTGGCTTTCTCGTCTCGTAGCCGCGACATCGAGCGCGAAGAATGGAAATCATCGCTAGCCTGTAAATAATAAATATAGACGCGCGTTATGTCTCTAACTCGACACTTTGAGCGGCACAAATGAAGAGAGAGAGCGGGTCAAGAGCTCGACTAGAATACCAAGTTTGGTGTAAAAATCATAATAGTTTTAAGTCCATTCAATAATATAACCACAATTTAAGGACTTGGAAGTATTTGGAAGTTCACCCTATTTCATAAAACAGATATTAAACAACAGAAGTATGGACACTACACAGGAATATGCGCAAGCACACGAAGAAAAACCTCACCGTACGAACGCCGAAAAAAGAAAAATGATTTTGACATGATCAACTTTTCCTACGCGCCAACAAAAACTTTCCAGTTTATTGAAAAGAATCAAGATCATCATCATCTGCTTAACCTTTTCCCAACTATGTTGGGATCGGCTTCCAGTCTAACCGGATGCAGCTGAATACCAGTGTTTTACATGGAGCGACTGCCTATCAGACCTCCACAACCCAGTAACTGGGCAACACGATACCCCTTGGTTAGACTGGTTGTCAGACTTCTTGGCTCCTGACTATCCGTAACGACTGTCAAGGATCTACGAATGACAGCCGGGACCAACAGCTTTACGTGCTTTCCGAGGCACGGGGGTGTCACACCACCAACTTCCAAACTCCGGGCTGTTACTGAGAAATTCCGCAATGGAAAAACCCATTAACACTTTTTGCCCGACCTGGGAATCGAACCCGGGACCCCACGCTCACCAGTCAAAAAAAAAGAAAAGAATTGAAAAGAATCAAGATACCAAGACGAAAAAGCAAAACTAACTCTTTACTTTCTAATGCAAAACCTTGATCCTAATTATTCAAATATGTTTATAATAGTTTTGTAAATAGATGCAAGCTTTAGTAAGTACAAAATTAAAGCGAAAAAAATGCGTATTAGTGTAACGAAGAGCGAACAAGCCGGTGGCCACGCGTGATCGGCGACATATTTCCCGAAGTGCGGAACAGGTTTGCGCAGAGGCAAATGTAGGGTTACCACACGGACAACATCAAAGCAAACGTCGGGATTTTGAAAGATGGTTAAACCAAATCACTGCGCTTGCGTGTCCTGACACTGGATTTTTACAGCAAGTAATGGAAGCCATTGTTAAAGCTTAACTTATAATTAAATATTGGGTCACCTCAATTTAGATAGCTGAGAAACTTAATGTAAACATAGTGTACACACCATTTTTACTATTAAATTATGTAAACCTGTATTTGAAATTTGCATTTAAACAAACGAAAATTTAATTCAGCCTGAAATTGAAAAGCTCCTATTTTTTAAATAATATGATTTTAAAATGAAATTCTTTTTATCAAACTGACGTCCTACACTAGAAATTTCTCCTGCATTATGGGTGCGTTTATAATTTCATTAATATTTTGGTAGCTTTTATTTTTTTATTAGATAATAACGGTCGCATGTTTTATTTGCAGGTACTTGAATTAAAGAAAGAGCCATAAAGAAAATAAGTTTATCAACTTTTCACTGCTGGTCCTATTCGGCCTGAAGTTCAGTGATTGTCATGGTAACCCTAAATGCATGTAACTCGTAGTCGCCTGCTTGCTACACCGCGTTATGTGCCACTTGCAAACGTTCTAACTATTCGAATATGTTATTATGTTGTACCATTTCTTACGGTATATATAAAACAGTTCTAATTTACCTAAATATCAAATATTTATCAGTGTTTAATCAACCTAATACGTAATTAAGATAATAAATTAAAAGTCATAACTTTATATGTCTTATTAAAAAAAATTGGTTCATTCGCTGAATGCAGAGTGCATTCAAATAGTAACCTACAATCCTACTAATCCTACGATCCTAATAATTCCTACTTTCCTACTAATATTATGAATGAGAAAGTTTGCGAGGATGGAAGGATAGATGGATGTTAGTTACTCTTTCGCGCTAAAACGGCTGAACAGATCTGAATGAAATTTTGGCATTGAGATAGATTGTAGTGTGGAAGACCACATATGATGCTTTTTATCACGGAAAAATGTACGGTTCCCGAAGGATATTGTATCAAATTTGACGCGAACAAAGTCGTGGACAGAAGATAGGTCATAATAAACTTGCGATTTCTTACTAAGTATTCACACATCCTACTGAGATAATGAGTTAATAACAACCTAATGTTTTTTTTCTTTCCTCAGACTAAATCAAACATATGGAAATTAAAAAGCATTAAAAACAACCAAAAGAAGTTTATTTACAAGCTGACAAATTAATTATTCAATTCAATTAATTTATACAGTCGATATATTAATGGGTACCTACACTTAAAAACACTTAAGGACAGATAAAGTGCATTGCATACTAGAAATGGTTACATGAAGCGAAACTGCGTCTGAAGCTCAGTGATAAGTAAACCGAGCGCAAGTTCCGTTATGAATTTGTCCGCGAACTATAACTTCTACAAGTTCTAACCGAAACACATAATCATCAACCAATGTTGTTGCAGCCAGTGCTATCGCTGTGCGTAACTATTTTAACGTGTTAAAACTTGCAAAAACATGGTACCTACGAGGGCGAATCAAAAAGTAATGAGAATGAAGATAAAACGCGGTAATTAAAGTTAAAATAATAATTTATTCTTCTACATAGTCTCCTTACAAATCAATACATTTATTCCACCTTTTTTCTAAACCCAGGATTCCCTTTGAAAAAAATATTTTTCTTGACCCTCCCAAAACGCCTCAAAAGTGACCATCACTTCGCTATCGTCTTCAAATTTCTTACCTCGGAGGTGTTCCTTGAGCCGAGGAAAGAGGTAGAAGTCACTAGGAGCCAGATCTAGCGAATAGGGAGGGTGTTCGAGCAGTTCGAATCCCGTTTCTTGAATGGCAGCCATCGCAACTGCGGCTTTGTGAACCGCTGCTTTTGCCCGTCGGTTAACATCCTGGGTACCCAACGCGCGGAGAGACCTTTCTCATATGCAACTCATTCGCAAGGATTTTTTGAATGCTGCTATATGAGATCCCTGTGACCTCAGCTACATGCCTGATGGTCACTCTTCGATCTGGCAACACAACATCTTCGACTTTTTTCACGTTGTCTTCAGTGAGGGACGTGGATGGGCGTCCTTCGCGATGTTCATCTTCAGTGGATGCTCTGCCCAGTTTAAATTCCTTGGTCCAGCGTGCAACTGTAGAATATGGAGGAGCAGAGTCCCCCAACTTTCCCACTAAGTCACTGTGTATGTCTATTGTAGATTTTTTTTTCAAACAGAGGTACTTGATGACTGCTCTAATTTCGTTTTTCTCCAAGTTGGTGTTATCTCTTCGACAGTTCGTATTCAAATGAATATAACTCCCGGAAATCGTGATATATGTATATGATTTTTTTAGGCTGAAGTAGTGAGTACATAAGCAAGCAAAAAAAACTTTTTTTTGCGTTTTTATGCGGACCTGAAGTAACCGATTCTCATTACTTTTTGATCTCCCCTCGTACATGTATCTGCACGGTATATTCCTAATTGATATTAGCATTCAATAGGATGATTTCGCCTAAAAACATAGATAGGGTTTTTGTTACTAATTGTTGGGCACCATAGTCTACTCTGTAGTAATCAAACGGCATCCATTTAACAAATCTTCAGTTCTACTACAGCTCATGCGAAATTTTGCTTGATCTTATACCATTCACATCGTTACCTCTGGACACCAAAAAAAAAATTGTAATTTAATCTAAAGCAAATATTATTAATAGAGATGGCGAAAGAAGGTATAGACGTCAACACATTCAAAGAAAGATCGACACAAATATCTTGAAACCAAAAACTATACAATTAATCAGTCATTCTAAAAATAAAAATAGCGAGCGACTTAATCTGAAATATAAAGCACATCAATGAAATAAGTAAACTTACCGCTCATTTATTAATAGTTGTTAACTATCTAGAAAAGACCGAAGTAATTTTTGTTCCCAAAAATAGAGTAAGTGTCATTACATTTTAGTTTCAAAATGATGAGACACTACAATATTACATGGGACCTAAATATACGGGCGAACTGTGGGTGTACTGTTCATTGGTACACCTCTGCCTAACCTTTCGGGGAATATAGGCGTGATGTTTTTTTTTTTTTTTGGTGTTTATATTGTAGTAATTTTTGGCAGTCATCTTTTTATGAGGTTAAATTTCAAATAACTGCCTCGTTGGCCTAGTGGTCCTATGCGCGACTGCTACGCTAGAGTTCTTGGGTTCGATTCCCAAGTCGAGCAAAATGTTATGGACATGTCTGCCGCTTCTGACAATCTGTGGGTTTAAGTAATATGAGCTGGTGCCCAGAGACAGTAAGGTAATTTACTTTTAGCATCAAATTAATCAAAGCGTATGCAGGTTCTCCAACAACGATTGCAGAATAATAGATCTTTCTTATGTTATGGGCGCAAAATTAAATACCATATTTAAGATGTGGCTGCGTAACACCACAGGAATGGAAGTACAGAGCGATACAGAAATAGCTGATGCATGTACAAATATAACATATATCTGTTTTTTACGACTTCTACGAACGTAGGGTAGGGATGGCATAGATTTACGTCCGTTGATTTTTTTAAGCAAAATTAAAGAAAGGCATGTACTAAAAACAATCTATCCTAATATTATATACTAAGTATATTTATTTCAAAATGAGCGCAAAATGATAGTTTGAAACAGTTGGTAATTCGACAACCCTACAACCGCGTTTCAGCTCCGAGGCGCAGTGGCCACGTTGCAAAACCGCCGAGTTGACGATAATAGCTGGATCATAAAATAAACACGGCGACTGTGATTTATAACTGTTGTCAACATATGAGGAAAAACTGATTTTTTAATTCTCGGCTTTCAACGCTTTGATGATGAGCTATTGTTGTATTACAGAGAGGAATTGCATGCTTGCACGTGACCTCCTCAACGTTAATAGTATCTGAGATATCAGCTATTTTGTTTGAATGCTTTGCATAAAGTTACTCATATGACAACACTAAAAAACGCTACAAATATATACATATATTTGTAGCGTTAAAATATACATATATCGGGGGCAACTTCCCTTTACGGTTACATCATGCTGTGTACCACCTACCTATTGTGATACGACAAATTGATGATTAAAAATGAAACAGCCTTAAGATTCTAATTTATGGTCATTGTCTAGAATTCTAGATCTAAGATTTACTGTCAGTTAGAGAACAATACTATTTTATATGCCATGCTCATTATTTATATATACTAAGTATCTACTTAAAGCAATGCTTATTCGTGCGTATTTTTTATGTTTTTACGAAATACATAAAAAATCGAGAGCGAGAACGTCTGAATTGATTCTCTAGCCAATTAAACATAAACAATAATCAGTATGTAGTAAATAAACAACACGCGTAGCATGTAAATGTCACATTATCTTAGTCGTTCTCTTTCTATGTAATTCAGTTTCAGAAGTAATGGCCGCGATATAAACGATACTAGTATATTATAATGATAACATTTTTGGAAAACCCGCGTAATAAATACGAGCTGCTGATAATATAATGATTAAAAGGTTTATGTGTTTTTTTTAATAATTTTAAGTAACTATCTACGTAGTTACTTAAAATTATTAAAAAAACACATAAACCTTTTAATCATTCATATGCCTACGCATATGAAACAACTGTAGGTAACAGATTCAACATTAGTTTGAAACAAATCTTATTGATTAAATATTACGTATCATATGTACTTGCAGACAAAATAAAACTCCTGAGCAGATTACATATATCTAGGATTTATCATTTCTAGTCTCGCAAATAAATAATGACGCCTTACTTACAAAGAAATGGTTTCCCGCCTTTGTGTTGCCCTTTTGCGTTTACGTTTACACCCCGGTATCGTCCCGCGAAAGTAACTTAGAGGTCTCTTTCACCGCCCACGGGGCGATATAATCCGCCTAAAGAATCAATGATTCCAAACAAAATTAATAAAATCTACTTAACTTAATATGGGTTAGTATATTAAGTTACGTAAACTGAATGTGGCACATGCGAGTAAGTAAGTAGGCAAGCCAGAAATTTCGGCCGCCCGCCCAAGGCTGAGTAAAGTTAATAAATAGGTAAGTAACGAAACCTTTCTTACTAATGTTGAATTTCTTCAATCAAAATACCTTTGTAATGATTTATTTTTGTGTATTAATTTACAAATTGTATACCTAGATCTACACTGATTAGATTCCACCAATACTTCGTATTGACCTTCGGTTTGGTAAAGTCACGTAGCATCGAAAAATGAGGATATAACAATAATATCAGTAGGTACTTAGGTAAGTATGGATGGTACGTGTATTAATGTACACAATATTTATGGAATATATTTCTTATCTGTTGTGTCCTACGTCATAAACTTTATCTGTATTGATAACGTTCTGCGGAAGAAAGGTAACTAAACACGTACAATATAATCGCCACTGTTAGATTTAAATTTTCCGGTTTCAGGAATGTTTAACGTCGTTGATTTCAGTCTAGCCCGGATATCGTCCCGCTTTTGTCACCATTTTTTAAGTTAAGAACTTGTTACATATCATTATTATACCGTAGGTAATTTTGTTACAAATGCATCACTTTCGATGTAGTTGAATACTATTTAAATACTTTATAACTAACTTTCATTTATTTCTCCAAATCATACCAGTAACACTAACAACAAACCATGTATTTACGCAAAAAAAAATGAAGGGAGGCTCCACTACTCGTAAAGTTCAAGTAATCTATAGTCAACAAGCCGCACTAGTACATATTTGAAACTAATTTGTAATTTAAACTTTGTAATTGTCTCCTGTGCAAAGTGCCACAGAGACAACGACGACGTGAGAAACTTTGGAGCCCCTGTAAAAGATGGTGCGCTAGTGTTCTCACGATTGATGTATCATGTAAGTACATACGGCATCATGTTTCAATCAATCGGTATTTTAGATAGTTAAATGTTGCAATTGGATTATTTACTGAGTATCGACTAACTTCATGTACTTAAAAAAATATTACGTCACTCCATAAGTCAATCAAGCCAAATATACGCTAATATCAAATAATTTTATAAAAAGTAGTTTAGAACAAGCTAAACTAATGTAACTTTTAAGCAAAGCTACCCTACATAAAAAATGCGTTTATGTTGTCTTAATGACGAAATACATGTAATAATGATTTTATTTACACAACATTTATATTTAGAGCCCGTGGAGTGGATAGGTAGTTAATTATTTTTATGAATGGAGCAGAGGGCGGCGCCGGCGCGGGCGCATCGGAACGCGGACGAGACGCGTCGCGCGCGCTGTTCTACGTTCGCTTTCCCGACTTTCCAGTCGACACAGGCGATGTGCGTGCCGCACAAAACTAATGTAGACTATTATAAACAATGTACTTAAGATTACTTTAACAATTCTTATATTATCATTTTATTTTATATTATTTGAGTACAATAATTTTGCATGAGGTCAAAGACGGAAGCCGTAATCTCACGGAAAAATATAATCAAAAACAGAAATTAAATGAATATTGATTTATTGTAACTATTAAAGTTACATTGACTGTAGTATTTTTTAACCATTTGTAAGTTTGTTTTTTTAAGCACTAAAATATTAAAATTATTAGGCAAAATAAATGACAAAAAATAGTTAAATGTTCCTCTTCAAAAAACAACAAACAAACAAATAATCTTCTTGTGTTCTTGTTTGTTTCTTGTATTTGACGATAATTCAAAAAGGGTAGTTAGTACCCCATATTAGTTAGAGGGCATAATTTAAGAATTTTTATGGCTAAATGCAATAAAAATTACAAAGTCAAAGTAAATAAATCTGCAATTAGAATAACAATTATTTAAAATGTGTGCGAAATGCGTGCAGCGACAACGCGGCACACCGCAAGGACATCTCAGGACAAGTCACTCGTCCTCTATCGTCATGCGCAGGTAGCGGCCAGAGGACGACAAGCCCATTGTTTATCGTTGCTAATTATTATGCCCCAACGCAGACGCTTGTCGACCGCCGCAGCGCGTCGAGCCGCTGCGCAAAAACTGAGATACATAATATCTACCTGAGAATAAGACGAAATGATTTATTTACAACCTATCATCCAACATTTTCGAAAAAGGGTTTTTAACTTTCTTAGATCATTTTATGAAACATTCGTCGTCATTGTTATTGAAAGCGCTTTAATTTAATCATTGAAATCGCAATGACGGCAGAACATTGCAACTATCGCAGTGGCAGTATCGCGCTCGATTGAGGACCGTTACGTGAAAACGTCGAGTGTGCGGGGTGGGGCAGAGAGCCGATACGGTGACGATGGCGCCCGAACACGGCCGATTGCCGAGTGCCGAGACGACGACTTACGAGCGGGGGACGCGGGGGTGCGCCACTTATCGCGGCGAGCTGGCAACGTCGCGCGGGGTGGGAGCGCCCCGCGCCGCAACCTCTCACTCACCGTCGCCGGCTCGCCATCGCCATCATCCAGTGTTACCTTTGACGGTCGAATGCGCGGTCGTTCGCCGTCGTAGCCAGTGACGTCGGTGTCGACACTCGTGCAACACGTCTATGATGTTTCGGTGACTTCAAAGTCGGACTCGTGAGTGAACGATAACTTATTGGCTATCGAATGCTGGAACACAGTGACAAGTTTTGATCTCATTACACCCTGGATTTGGATTTTAATGAGTTGTGATAAGTGACTATTTGGATTTTTGAACAAACAGTGAAGTGGATCACCAAAAAAGGATTTCTTCTAAGTGTCAACATTGGATTATGAATTAAATATTTCTGCAGTGAATTCAAGAATTGTGTTACGTGAAAGTGGCATTCAAGTAAATACAAGTGTTTTTCTAAACTCTCTGAACTGTTTTTAATACTTTTTACAAGTTTCCAAAATATTGTTTTTAAAAACAAAAATATTTAAAAATGTTCATAAAAAAATCGGTTAAGTAATAAAGAATAAAAACAAAAAACTTGTGAAAGGTTTAAAGCTAGGACATACCACCTGTCGTGAAACGTACACGCTGGATTTTGCCTCAGCTGATTCGAAGACGGAATAAATTCACGAAGCGTTCATCGTTGACAGATTATGTACAAATATGAAAGAACCTCCTTTTTTGAAGTCGGTTAAGAAAATTGTGAGACAACGAAAATCTGTTGATTTTTAAGTTTTAATTAACATAATGTGTAAAGTTATTGAAATTGGCCGAAAAATTAAAATAAAAATATCTGACTTTCAAAATTTTGGATAAGAAGTGATTCAGAATAGATGACGGCGATGAAAATTTCACAAAGGTAAACGATGAATGTTTCGTCAATTGTTGACGTTCGACGAGCGGCTGGAGCGAAATTTACGCGCGATACGCGATAACAGAAAATACGACTGTACGCTCGTGACTGACACGAGTACAATATTGAAGAAAAATAAAATTTACAATGATGGGAATATTGTAAAGTTTTTGCCGACTGGTGGAGATGTCAGTTACGAGCTGACGTCGATGTTTTTGGATCGCAACAAACCAGGTGCATCGTGTTTCAGGGGGTGCCTTGGAACGGCAGGACGGCGCACTCCAATAGTACGGCCGGGTACGCGGGCTCTATCATCACCTACGGGGGAGCACAAGCTCCCGATAGTGGAAAACACAACCCATTGCAAGGGACCATTGGATACAGAGTCAACGCCCCTAGGTAAGTCTAAAAACATTTGTTTTAAGTCCAAAAATATTTGTTTTTAAATCTTAATATGCATGCAAAACGATAATCAGAGTAAAATTTAAAATCAGTAAAATTTAGGAAGATATAATTAATTAAGAATACGTAAAGATAACATATTCGAAATAATACTGATGCTCCATGCAATTGGAATTTGTGGTGTTTTAATATCTCTATTACGTAGTATCACTCTAATAGAAGTCGAATAATCTACTCAGCAATTAAATAAATTACGAATAAAAAAAGATGGCTAGGTAGATCTCTAATTTGTTATCAGTTACCAAAACTTGACGCTTTGTGTGGGTACCTACTTGGTTGCCTTTACTGTTTTTATCTTATCCGGAACAAGTTTGTTTACATTTCAACAAAACGTTGAAACGTGACTCGGCTTACCTGTGCCACCTTATCGTAGTTAACAAGCAATAAAATCAAAAATACACCATCTACGTAAATATCTTATACTACCTTACGATTCATATGGTAAATTAACTGTGAAATTTTTGTTACAAAACCAATCTAATAAAATAAGACATAAAAATATAAACCAACAATTTTTAATCAACGAGCATTAGGCTTCTCCCTAATAAACCAAACATAACTTTAAAAGTACACACAAGTGTGACATTGCCGACCGCGCATCGCTGCAATTATAAATGAAATGTGCTCCTCCATTCACACGCACAAACGCTTTAGGGCACCCAGCACTCACACAGTCGCATGTTATTACACTCACACTACTGCAGACGCACGCACACATTTACGAAACTCGCACACAAGCGCATAATGGGAATGCACGCGGTGACTGCACTTTAGCGCTTACAATAAACACAAATAAACAAAACATTTAAACTAGCAACACCGAGAGCATCGAACAGTTAAGAATCATTCCAATAGTATTTTTTACGTTTCTACTTTCTACTTTGATAGTTTCTACTGTCACTGTTCTAAATAACAAATAATACAAGATTGTTTAAATAAACGTATTTGATCCATGATCATGAGCCAAATTATAATGTCAAAAAAATTCTGAGCAGGTGTTAAGTCGAAGCGCTCAACGGCTTTGTTTAGTAGTCACTAGGGCATGCAAACCGGATACCCGGATAACCGAAAAAACCGGTTAACCGACTGATTTGAAAACCGGGCTTTTTATGATACCAAAACCGGTTTTTTCGGATTTTTCGGTTTTGCTTTTCAAACAAAATCTTCAAACTGACAAACGTCGACAGGACGGCAAGACGGCGTTATTTCCAATGGCGCTAACGGCCGGCAACGTTAATTTATACCGAAAAATCGAATTTGAGATCTAAAATCAAAATATATATAACTCGAAGGTGACTGACTGACTGACTGACTGACCACAGCCCAAACCACTGGACGGATCGGGCTGAAATTTGGCATGCAGGTAGATGTTATGACGTAGGCATCCGCTAAGAAAGGATTTTGATTAATTCCATCCCTAAGGGGATAAAATAGGGGATGAAAGTTTGTATAAATCTTCTTAGATTTTCGACTGATTGAACTGAAATTAAAGATTGGAGCTACTATGATGAAGATGTCCGTTTAAATAGGATTTTGACAAACTCAACCCCCATGGGAATAAAATAAGGGATACCCGAGCGAAGCCGCGGGCAAAAGCTAGTGTAAAACAAAGAAATGTCATTGTCAAAGTGACAGTTTAGGGTTAGTCAACATTTCCCTAGTAATTCAAATTATTGAATTAGTTTTTAAATTTAATGGTTTTGGAAGAACTATGATATGAAATATAGCCTAAGGTTAGTCCTAATATTATAGGAAAGGTAAGCGAAAGGAACACTAAAGTTTTTTTTTTTGTTTTAACAATTTACGTTTCGCTATTAGAAAACACTAAATGAAGTGTAAATGTTTATGACCGCCATATTGCATGTAGAAAAAATAAGAAAAAAACATTTGCACGATTTTATTGCAAACAGCTATATTTTATTCTTGGATCGTCGTTTACGTCACTTAGTTTAAAACTGTGTGTAATATTATATTTTAATTGTTAAAGGTATGCCTACAATTTTAGAACTATGTAATAGTACTTTTGGGCAAACTGCACAATTGAAGTTATGATTTAAAATTGGCAGTTATTATTTAGATTTTTGATCTCGAATTCGGTTTTTTTTTTGTCTCGGATAGATCATTGTCGCGCTACTTTATGCCACGCTCACGCCATTTTGATTAAAATTTAGCATTTTTATTTCTTTACACACGTATTTCTGATTTCTTTAATAAAAATGAAAAAAACCGAAATAACCGATAAAACCGGTTTCACCGGTTTTGTAAAATAAAAACCCGAAAAAACCGTGTCCTTTAAAAAACCCGGTTTTTGCATGCCCTAGTAGTCACCTTTACAAACGACATATTGTTGATGGCAGCCTACCTTTATACAAAACCAATAAGTAAATAATAATAAAAGTGGGGACCGGCAGCGAGATTGTGTGAACATAACACAGGAAGTCTACTTAACTTCAAGGGTAGGGAAGTTAGGGAAATTTAACTAAAGTTACTCATTAAATTAATATTAAATCATAAAGTGTAAAGAATGTTAAAAGCAAGCTGTAACGAAAAAGATTTATAACCGTTAGTAAGTGATCGTGGGAAAAAACGTCAGTTTGAATCGAGCGAGACGTCTGGGGGCGGATGCACTGACACAACATACATTACACCACGTGCGGCATGCCCGAACGGATTCTCAATGGAAACCTTAATGTTTCTATAATACTTCAGTCACGAAGTGACTTGTTTCTCACCGGGTTCTAAAAACATACTGTTGTAAATATACGTTATAATCTGTTAAATCGGCGATTTCTTTCGGTTCAATATCATCGCAGCCAAACAAATTATTATCGGGAGCGTCGTCGTAATAAAGCCCCATATTGACGTGGCCGGCCCCACTTACCCTAGGCGACGTAGCCGACCCTTCCCCGCTCATTGTACCGTATTTACCCCGGAACGCTCGGTTCCATTTGTTAACCCCCGGAATCCGCTCCTTGAAGCATGATTCATTCTCCGGACCCCGCGTCAATTGATGAGAATGAGACAGTGCTGTAGGGTAATTAAAATAATTGGTTCGTCAGTTACTTCATTGGTGCCGAAACAAACTTGAAAATCGTACTTATATTTGAAGTTTTAAAGTATAATTTTTGTGTGAATTCATAAAAAAATTACTTAAAGAGTTACATTCGAAATCAATATACGGAATAGTTAACTTACTTCAGACGTCTAAGCTCTATCGATCCAATAATATTAACGTTAACGCTTTTTATTATGTCAGTGTGCGCACAAGCCACAATGTGAAGTGGCATTTAAATGGGGGTGACCAACTGTCGTCGAAACACAGGGGTGGAACACGCCACGGCTTCACGCTACCGCGATAGTAATCTATACAAGACTCACAATTAATGCCTTATTTAACACTTCACTTCAAATAAAATTAAACATGCAGTTATACACGCTTACAAAATATGATTAGTGAACTATAGTATCAGTATATAGTTGTTACTATAGCCCACGAAATAAAATGACAATGCACGTTTCATAATAGTAGCAAATCTGAAAGTAGATTCGTAAGCAGTTGGATTCAATACACGATTATCTCGACTGCCAATTAACCAGGAATCCGACACGTCTGCGCACTAATCTAAAATTAACTGCAGCCTATGTATCAAAATACCTACGCGTTACTCGCACATCTCTCAATACTATGCCAAACACCTTCCAGCTTCTCAAAATAGCGGCTTGCCTACTCATTCATATTGATTTATTTCGAAGTTTCGTATGTCGACGAACGGGTGTAGCGCACCCACGTATAGATAGTGTCATGACTAGTGCAGAGGACTCTGTGTAGTACCGTTTCGTAAGTAGACGTTAAGTCTATGCATGCACATTTGCCGAACATAAGTCTCTTATAAAGGTATTCCGAGAATTACCTCAAAAGAATGCCCGAGGCAAAAGTTCGCATTCAACAACCCAAATATTTTGAACAGACCGTAAGTGATTATTCGGATGTGGTACCACTTTTACAAAAAGTGTACCAGGATACAAAACACACAGATTTTTTGTTACTACACATTTCGGTCGGCAAAAAGAAAAAGGTCCAGACAAAACTACAAAAAGAAGTTCACCCGGGCCGAGTTTACCTAAGGAAGGACCCTTGTAAATCATCTGCAGCGACGATGAATAGAGTCGATGTCGAGATGAGCGTTGTTGACTCTTGTGTTTATTAGTTGTCGAAGCTACTAAGTGTCTGTTAAGTTATTTACGAGAATACTTAAAAGTATTTGGGACTGGCCGCTTTCGGCAAGATTTATTAATAATTGACATCCAATATTTAGGTGACATAACATAATTAGTTAATTGTCATAACACTGTAATCTTAACTACCAATCTAATGAAAGTTTTGAATTAAATTGTTTTATGCAGGCAACTTTTTACTACTCAATTAATATCGTAGGTAATCAGTTACTGTTTGTGTACATACTAAACGCACACACGTAACTGTATATTCATTAAAATAATTTCATACGTTCACAAAGGGCCAATATTGTTGCTCCACTACAGATGCTCGCAACAATGGGTAGCCCGTGCGAGTGTTTGTCGTGCATTTGTCGAATGGGAATTATTAGAAAGGGCTCCGGGAAGGCTCGGGAATTCGCCCCAAAAGCAGTTCACATGAATCGTTCTCCCACTCCGGCGCCGTACAAAAAATCAAACACATCCCGAGAGAAACACAGGGGTTACAACGCGTCACTATACGTCCATATTGATTTTTTCTCTCATTGTTAGTAAAATAATAAAATCAC
Organism: Caradrina clavipalpis; assembly: GCA_932526535.1. NCBI lineage: Eukaryota > Metazoa > Arthropoda > Insecta > Lepidoptera > Noctuidae > Caradrina > Caradrina clavipalpis. The sequence goes on from OW052096.1 coordinate 5,867,082, forward strand.
GGCGCGTATTAAAAAAAGATCTTGCGTCGATAGAATTTGGGTTGAATATTGAGTCTGAGTTTATTAATAATCGAAGCGTTAACGTGTGGAATGTTCGATTCTGCAAGGCCGCTTGCAATAGAAACTGCTCGTATCGTGAGTGAAATAATATTAACTGGACCGATTTCACATTTAATATGTACACGTGTATCTACTTTATCCATCTATAAGAAGTCATTACTTTTGCTAAAGAGTGCTTACAAACGTTGTAACTTCAACGATGTACTTAAATTTTTCAACACGTTTATAATGCTCTCAGAAACATTTGTAAAAACCTGTTGTGCACTTCAAATGATGTCTGTTAGATAAGTAGTTGACGTTATTGTGTTGATATTGTTATAGCGGCTATGGGTGCGCCGGCGGTTCGGGCGCGATGAGCGGCGGGGGCGAGAACGCGCAGTTCGGCGCCACCGCCGCAATGGTCGCCGCGGCCACCACGGCCGCGATGCAGGACTCGCAGCCTTTCTCGCAGGTAATATGCCACTGCCCAACCCTTAATAAAGTCGCATACGAACAAATCGCAGTATGTATTGTTCGAAAATACCGACTTTCTATACACATAGTGAACATACGTTTGCTATTTTGAACAAGTTCTTATGAATTCATGACCTTCAATTAAGCACACACTTCGAGCAAACCCAACTGAATATTAATCAATTAATCAAAAGGACTTGACAAGCCATTACAAATGAAACATGGATTCAGTCACGTTTACAATTATATAACCCTAGTTATTTTCATTTTGCAGATGCAAAACAACATGACTATGGGAAATCCCCAATATGGTGCGATGAACGGCTACGGTCAACAACGCAGTCATAATCCGGCTATGACCGGAATGGGGATGGGAGGTAACGGTGGGATGAACGGAATGACCAGCATGGGGCAGATGGGAAATGCCGGTATGAATGGTATGAACCCCATGGCGCAGATGGCCAACATGGGTATGCATGCCAACATGATGCCATCCCAAATGGGGCCTGGACAAATGAGTAGCTCAGCAAAGATGGGACCAGGATACCAAAGGCGACATACGCCGTATCCGTCCGGCACCATGCTTATGGGTCAGCGAAAGACGCAATACATGAGTGGACAACCTGGTTTTGGCCCGACTCAGTATCCAGCGGGGTACGGCGGCAGACCGGGCTTTCAGGGGCAATACCCACCGCAACAACCATTAGGGCCAAGCGGTAACTTCGGTGCGGCGATGAGAGGAACAATGAGGCAATCAACACCACCGTACTCAAATCAGGGACAGTACTTCAATGGTGGCGTACCAAGCCAATTTCCTCAGCACCAGAGTAGCAACGCGCAGTACGGTGGACAATACGGTGGACAGTTTGCGCAAGAGGTTGCTATGCGCACTAACATGAGCTATCAGCACAGTCCAGTTCCTGGTAATCCGACGCCACCGCTTACGCCCGCCAGTAGTATGCCACCGTACATTAGTCCTAATGGTGACGTGAAACCCCACTTCAACGAGCTCAAACCACCAATGGGCATGCAAAGTAAGAATACTTAATAATTAAGGAACAATAAAACTATATGCCATGCATTGAAACAAGTCCATTAAAAGTTCTTTTTTTTCAGATGACGAGCTCCGGTTAACATTCCCCGTAAGAGATGGTATTATATTACCACCATTTAGATTAGAACATAATTTAGCAGTTAGCAATCATGTATTTCAATTAAAACCCACGGTCCATTCGACGTTAATATGGAGGTAAATATCTTAGTAAATGAACACATTCAAATAAAAATAAAACGTACGCATACGGAATAAGGATTTTAATTTGTTAATTTCTCCACAGATCAGACCTTGAGTTACAATTAAAATGCTTCCACCACGAAGATAGGCAGATGAACACAAACTGGCCAGCGAGTGTTCAAGTGTCGGTCAACGCGACTCCATTAGTAATAGATAGAGGAGAGAACAAAACATCACACAAACCATTGTACCTGAAAGAAGTGTGCCAGCCAGGCCGAAATACGATACAAATCACTGTCTCAGCCTGCTGCTGTGTAAGTATATACTGTACTAGATAAAATAAAAGTAAATAAGTTATTAACCAGCAATCCTGAGTTGGACAGTAAAGTGACAAACAAAAATTTATACTCATTTTTTTTTCCAGTCACACCTGTTTGTTTTACAATTAGTTCACCGACCGAGCGTGCGAAGTGTGCTGCAAGGTCTATTAAGAAAGCGCCTATTAACAGCAGATCACTGTATCGCGAAGATCAAGATGAACTTTAATCAGACGCCGACGAATGGTAGCAATGGATCCAATACAGCTAACGACAGGGACAGCGTTGAACAAACAGCTTTAAAAGTATCATTAAAATGTCCAATCACATTTAAGAAAATCACACTGCCAGCACGTGGGCACGAATGCAAACACATACAATGCTTCGATCTAGAATCGTATTTACAACTGAACTGCGAACGGGGGTCATGGAGGTGTCCGGTTTGCAAGTAAGTAATAGTGATAACATTCCAATCGTAATCATATTTTTGCTATAAGATACAAAGATTTGACCACATCATTTATTTACCAACAGTAAACCAGCACAATTAGAAGGCTTGGAAGTCGACCAATACATGTGGGGTATCCTTAACACGTTGAACAGTTCAGACGTAGACGAAGTTACGATTGACAGCGGTGCTAACTGGAAGGCAACTAAAATCACCAACAATACTGGCATAAAGGTGAGTATTTGTCACAAGACTAGACATTTTTATTATTTTTGCAAAACAAATTATTATTTATTAATAAATTGCGAAATATTTCTAAGCATACTTTTACTTTTTGCAGCAAGAAGAAGATAGCAGTGATGGCAGCGTAGGAAAGCGTAGTAAAGCAGTATCACCGGGATCTATGAACATGCCCACAATGAACAACTGGGACATGAATCAAGCGCTATCACCATACCTTCCACCTGACATGAACACTATTGCAAGCGGCTCAATGATCTCTTCGTACAACCAAAACGGCCAGAATAGAAATTCAAGTTCGAACAACCAGAACTATGACTTCGGAATGACTAATGGGCCTGGCAGTAACGAGTACGCTGGCAACGGACCTCTTTCACATCTGAACGAGAGCGTCAACTCATTAGATCCTTTAAACGCAATGGAGAAGAGCCTTAACGATCAGGTAAATAAAAACCATGATTATTAAGAAATATACAAATAGAGGTATCTCACAGAGCAACCGTTTGTACATAAGTTCATGAACTTAGCGATCTATTTTCTAAGATCACCGCAAATTAACGAGGACGTACCAAGATCTTTCTATATTCCTATGGAAAGATTGTATTTGTTTACTATGGTTTTGGGTTTAGGTGTATCGAGTCTAAAAGTCAAACTGTGGATGTAGATATAATATCTACTTTAAATTTGTTTAAAAATTGCTCCCGTACCTGCCAATATGCCTGTGCATTTGTAGCTTAACTTTGGCGCATTATCCAGATGCCGCATACACCGCACACGCCACACACGCCCGGGTCGGCGCACACGCCGGGCGGCGGTGGTGCGCACACGCCGGGCTCATCGCATACGCCGGGCCCACCGTCTGTGGACCACCACTCGCTCACCGATGTCGACATACCCGCCGACCTCAACTTTGATCCCGCTGCCGTCATAGATGGAGAAGGGACAGATAATCTCAATGTAAGTGTTTTAAGTTATTCGAGACTTCAATATGCTGTGAATGCAGAATATCAAAAATAGTCATAACATGTTGTCGTTTAAGTCTTTTTGTTAAATAAACGTAATTATGTTACCTTCTAATAGGTGGTCTCTTTAGTCATGTGATAAACTTACATTAAAAAAAAATTCATTATACTACAACGTTGGATATATTATACGTTTTACTACAGCAAAAGCCAACAAATTTTGATATAGCTGTGATATAATTATCAAGCAAACCACACTAAGAGTTCAACGCCACTATAACTAAACCTGACTGTTATTCTGTCATTCCAGTTATTGCCGGAGACAAGTGTGGATCCGATGGAACTGCTGTCATACTTAGACGCACCTGCGCTTGGTGAACTATTAGCGACACCGCCCTCATCGTCATCGTCGGCGGGCAGTCATCCACCGCGTGCGCCTTCCTCCGACGACCTCCTGGCGCTGTTCGAGTGAACACACGGTGACCTGTCGAGACGTACGTAGACGGGATTATGTATAGGATTGTCAATTAAAATCACAACTACAAAGGAACCTGAAGATCTCGATTTGTACTTAAAAGAAGATACTCTATTTCGACCGAATCATGGTTTATCCGCTTATTATTAAACGGAAAAAAAATCTTGCTAACATCTATTACCGTCTACGTAACTCGCTTGTTATACCGAGAGATTTGTTCGCTTGAGAGTCAAACTAAGCGTTTGTTCAACTCGCAATCAAGCCAGAAGCCCGATATTGTGATATTAGATTTTAGTTCCTTCTCCACGTGTCGCTGGGTTGAATAGCGAGCGTTCGAACAGTAGATGTTTTCAGAATCTCTGTCGCCTTGTAAAGGTGTTATCGTCTAGTAGAAGTTCAGATCACGATGTCGTGTTGAACACAGCGACACACCGAGGCATCGATTGTTGAAACAATGGTGTTGGAGAACATTTATTAGGTATATAAGTAAAGTATTGGAGGCAAACGGCCATAGACACTGCGGTGTTGTGCATGTATAGTTCCTCGCACCGCCGCACACACGGTGGCGCTACTGAGCTCCTTTAATATTCTAAACTCTAGCATAAACTGTAACACAAATTTTCATTAATAATTCAACTTCTTATTCGATATAACTGTAATCGATTAGAGTTTTTTTTATTTGTGTCCATAATTTGTGAATAGTTCACCGGGTGTAAATAATAAAGAGGAGTTATTTTATTTGTGCTAGTTGTTTTGTGTACTGTGGGCGAGGCCGGGCGGCTTCTTGTACGTATAGGTTAGCCGAGCGCGGCCGGCCCGTCCGGAGGCATTGTGAATCTTATAGTTCCTATTGGATGCGAGCGAACTATAATGTTCAATTGCCATTTACTGTAAACATATTCCTTCAAGTTTTCGCATATTCTGCATTTTTAAATGGTAAGATATGATAGGATTCGTGAGTATAACGCTACTCGCTTTTGGGTGATATATTCTAAATGAGTTGTTTGAAATCAACAAATAAATGGTAACAAATTAGTTACAAAAGTATATTGTAAATGTGAGTGCAAAAATGAACTCTGTTAAATTATTTTGCGTTATGTGAATCGAAGAATGATAGAAATATATTTTAATTTCTATATAAATAGTAATGAACTGTATTATTTGTAAATATGAATTTAGATAAGAATATTATATTACCTAGTTATATATAGGAGAAGAACATGGCAGATACTTATATGACGGCCAGTTTAGTATAGTATTACTAAATTAAAGAAAAATCTACACATGGTTTTACATGTACATACAAAATTACCATACCTATCTACAAGTCTATACGTTTGGAGCCCAGTACAGTAAGCTACCAACTTCCGTTTTAACCGCTAATTCGCCAAATTTCAAATGTCTCTGATAAATTGCAATTTTAAAGACCATTTCATTACCAATTTATTTTAACACTTTATAAGTATCATTAAACTAGTCGTGTCGTATTGCATTGATTCTGTACTGAAGAAAGTTCCTTTTACTTGAGAAATTATAGATATAAATTATTTTTACAGTATTCCCGGCACAACAACATTGTAACCTGAATTTGATTTATCAATATTTCATGCTATTACATAAGTTTTAGTTGATAGTACCTACTGTATTTGTGCTCTGAAACGTTTCTCTATTGACAAGTGCAAACAGCCAACATAAGCATAAACTGAAAATGTGTTACATCCGTGCTCATCTTAATTTTGTTTCGTTTTGCCCACCTCAGATATACATAAAAGCAATAATAATGAAGTGCTGATAAAATAAATTTTATTTAAAATAGTTGAATGCATTATTTTAAAGTATTTACTTAAGTCTACACTAAATAGAAATAAAAATTGCGATGAGCATCGAATTGACAAAATCTTATTTCACGTATTTTCAAATGTTTGGTTCCAATTTTGATGTTTCGAGTAATGTTGCGCAAGCAAAATCAATTATATTTGTTGTAACTTATTTAATTTTTATATATCTATAAATTTAGAGTAATGCGCAGCGCAAATTGTCAACAAAATTATTTTGTTTCTAAATGGAATTAAGTTCCCATAAAATATGACAATCATGACACCATAATTCATTTAGATGTTGTAAAATTTTCATACAACTTACGGCTAATAACATTTTTAATTACAGTTTAAAGATATCTCTTAGAGTTGTATGTAAAACTGTCGATTCTTTCACTATCTTATGTAAATTGATGATTTGCGCATCTTTACTTCATGCTATGAATATGGACGCCTCTTTAGAGTTAGTCAAACTATTACGAAAAAACAATAAAATTAGTATTATACAAAGCCGTGGTCAATTATTCAAACAACTTTGAAATAATTTACGAATCGTTGTCAAGTTTTTGTTGTCGTCCGTTCGTGGTTGATTGATTGTATGTCTAGTTGATCACAGCTTTAGCATAAATTACATAATTTTAAGGGACCTTCAATTCCAGTTAGCTAGATCTATTTATTGTAGTGTATATTGCTTTTGGATGGATCATCGCAACGATTTTTGTATGACCAAATAGTAATTTTTTACATGTTTACCTATTTTAGGTAATTTAAAAGTAATAATTTGTTTATATAAAAATTGAAAATATCACAAAAAATTTATAGCATATCACATTATAAAAATTGCAAAAATCTAATCGAATGATTCATCCAAGTAAGTAAATGATTACAATATTATATATTTTGTTGAATATTATAATGAACTGCTGTGAAGTAGATTTTTGTGCTCGTACAAATATAAGCAGCATTTGGAAATAAGTGAAAAAGAATTCTAAATAAGGTAACATGCGACCCATGACTCAAAAGTTAATGCAAAGCCAAACTGTACTGTAGCGTATTAACATTTGAAAATTATGTGAAAAGTTTAGTAATCAGGTTGGTACCCACTGAATTCATTTCAAAATGTGTAAAATGAAAAAAAAACGTAACATTTTTATGTTATTGAAAATAAAATAAATCTAAAAATTATAATGTGTGACTTTCATTTAATTTATGCCTAACAATACTTCACCACGATCGACGGGGACTCATCACTATGGAAAAAATAAGTATTAAGTGAAAACTAGGTACATGCGATGATTGTAACTTTTAAAAGTTTATTATACATAGAACAAACAAAAATATATAACTAAACGATAATGTTTACTGAACTATTTACACTTGTGAAGTTACTATTGAGAAAAGTGTAAGTTAAACATTATTATAAAAGGCTCTCTACAAATCATGCCAGTATTACTAACTCCTACGGCATTATACTCCTAGCACAATTATTTTATTAGTTTATGGGAAAGGCATAAGGCATATTTTCACAAGAACATTAAATTCTCTATTTCTATTTTATTTGACTAATAAATTTAGGACAACGATAGAGCATCAGAAACCACCAGATAAACCTGTTTTGTGTTTAAAATGATATCTAATTAAAAAGTTTACCGGTAAAGTGTTTTGAGAAATCCGACCATTACAGTGTTGTGTTCACAAGAAGTCAAACCTGTATGTAGGCTATTTATAAACGAAAATAAAACTACCCGAAGGATACCTCACAGTGCTTTATTAAAGCTCCTCCAGTTTTGTATACGTAGCTGCCTAAGTTATTAATGTTGCCATACACTAAACCTTAATAAAGACCGTTGTTTAAATGGCACTCTGTTAGATTGATACAAAATTATTTCCAAGTACCTTTTATAACTTAATAATAATGTTTTATTTAGGTTTAACTTTCAAATTTATATACACACCAGACTGACATATTTCACTGCAAAAGTTCGGTACGTTATATATATTTGATAATTGAAAGACATCACGTTGCAAGTTTATCTTTCTTATTTCTGTTTGGTCAGTGTTCATATCTTAGAATCAAACCCTGAACTCAAAAATTAAAACTCTAGTACTACAAAAGTACGGACCAAGAACTCCAAGAACTTAGGTGAAATCAAGGCGGGCCTCGCGATCATTCTACTAAAGTAATTAAAAGTAGCGGAAACCTTTGCCCTGTACATTTTTTGAAGTGAAAACTTCTTTAGCGGCGTTGTGCACTTTTTTGGAATGGGTAAAAAATGTTAAACTCGCGTCAGGACGTGACCCTGATCGAAGATTCGTAAGCCGCGTTGTGCACTTGTTTTGGAATGGGTAAAAAATTTTAAACTCGCGTCAGGACACGTGACCTGATCGAAAATCTTACGAATTTATCGTACACGTATCGTATCGTTTGTGTACGATAGCGCAATAAATAAATATTGTATTATACCACATAATGATAGTACTTTTATACTGATAATTAAAACAATTCGTGAAAAATTATTCCCTAACCATCCCAAATACCAAAAATGCACAACGTTAATATTCAAGTTTTCACTTCTGTCGGCACTCCCGGAGTGCAACCCGTGTTTTTTTTTATAGTCAGCCGTGAAGTGCGTACTTACTTAGTGGTCATGCATTCTATTTGATCAACCTTCTTAGGTAAGATGTGAATTAGCAGTCCTTAACGCTTAGTACAACTACTAGATAGTTGGTAGTTTTATTGAGCTGGCAACACCGCACACTCGCACGCGCAGCAAAGCCTTCTCGCACGCACACATACCAAAGGATCTCATGTAAACACGTGCCCTATAGCAGACAGTCGATTAGTTGACGGGTCCGCGGCTGGTATCGCGCCCCGTCCTACCGGTTCAACGATAAAACGATCGAACGAACGCCACCATCAAACGAACTATATTGTATTCTAAACACAACGAACAACAAGACAGTTTTTAAACATGAACAGTGCAGTAGAGTGCGCGAAGTTTTAAAACAGCACAGATATGCGTTCGTGAACTTCTCCTTAAGTGCATAGCGGTATCGCGGAACCAGATTTTAAGTCCTCAATGTATTGAAAGTAGCTTTTCTGTTGTTTGTTTAGTCAAAGTATTTCCTGTATTTGGTATTGAATATAGACTGCAGCGACGGCCAGACTTAGATTAAAGGTAAGGCTTACTTATTATCTAATGGGAATAAAACTTAGTTTTTTTTTTGTTGTTAAGTACTGTGTTGCGTTCCAACACGTTCATTATATTTTCATTCATGTTGACGAACACTAGTTGTAATATTAGCCATAAGATGTGATAAAAAGGCGCTGACATAAAGACAGATTGCTATTTTCTTAAACGATACGTTTTCCTCGTATTGTACTTACTTTTAAGAGTTTTAATAACACGTAGTATAAAATAACTTTGTTCTTTGTATTCGTATCCATACAACTGGGATACTAAACTATTCTGAGAATCTTATCTTGCTTTGAGGTCTTTTTGGACTTTTTTGGTAGCGCAGGGGTCGGGCTGGTTTATCAGCAGGTAGATTTCTTAAGAGTCGTTTTCGGCGAACACGGAATTTAACAACGACAACATTGCAAACAAGTCTGCCCTTTTATTATGTTAGGCAGTGTTTTATTTGATTAAAATAAATGATTGGTAAATAAATGGTTGGTGGCAGTAACTAAGACAAGAACGTTAATTGGATATAGAACCTTAAAATATTTGATATTTATTTTAAATATCTGCGCAGAAGACACTATTCTTCTTTGTCTGAGACTGCTACTACACCTTTGAAATTAAAATTACTATATCAATAAATTTAAAAAATTGAAATGAAACTTCATTATCATAAGTGGAGCTGCATTTCTCGCGGTGATCTAGGTTAGTTTAGATAGATTCGTTATAATCAAAATAACACGCTTAGGAATTTCTCGATAGTATATAGAATTAATAATATAATTCATGAATTTAGCAGCAACTGCAACAGATAGTCATGTGACAGCCAACAAAGTAGCCTACCTACGTCAAATATCAGTATGTAGAATCTTTACAATTTAAAAACAACGTTATCACATGTGTAAGACGCGTCCAAGTGTAACATGTTTACCAAATCAATAACCTTCATCTTCAAGAAAGCAACGCAGACAAAGACTCGCACTTGGCGAACAATGGCGACATTACACATGTACCTACTCTATGTACTTATTTAGACACCAGCCATCTACTTACAGTATATAATTTATGAGTATCTTGATTCACACAAGATACCGATAAACATTACCGTTAGGCGTTAGTTATATTGCTATTGCATGGATCGAATTTCCTTCATGTTCAAATACTAATTCTTATATTACAAAGTTTATATTCGATTATTAGTGATTTCGTACTGAGAATTGTACGTCTATTTGTAAATCAATTTTGGTGATTAAAGGCAAAGAATAAAAAAAAATCGTAGATCTTTTTTCGAAAATCCCTTCACAATATAATTTATGTAAGCTTTTGGCACACGCTAATCGCGTGAACTCACGACCTCTAAAACTCTACTCCTCTACACTTTCATAGTCGCCTTCGTGCTAGTGAACAATTAATATAAATTGAATATTTGCCAAAATCTCTAAACAAACTTGTGCTCAATGTTCTAGGCCAACATCATCAATTTTGAATTTAAGAATCGTGTTTTGAATAGCTTTTCCAAATCAAGATATTGGTTAGTATTCACGCGTCTATGTTTTAGACTGAAGGAGTCCTATAAAGAACAAGAGAAAAATATTGAACAAATCCTAGACGATCAAAACAAAAATACATAATCAGACGTCCGGTTTTTTCACCTCTTTATCATAAAAGGCAACGTATACCCAATCTGTCATGCAGGTGTCCCCAGAAACCACCATTAAAGTTTAGCTATTAACTTTTTATAGACGTTTTTCGCCTACAAGTTACTGCGGTCCTCAGACAAATACGTTCGATGAGCTGGCACAACAGTTAGAACTTGAAGGATAATGAGCAATCAACACGCAAACTACAAGATGTTATATGCGATGTGACCACGCATATGTATAGATATCGATCACACTCATCGTAGGTATATTAGTCATGGAAGGCCATTTACTGGACTTTGGAATTGATGCATTTTAATATTGGACACGAAAAAGGTGGGAGAGACCGTGTAAGATTTTATAAGCGTTGCACTGCAAATACATACTTAAACCTGACTTAAAATTAAATATCTTATACTCTTAGCAGAGCAATAATTATAGAGGATACTGTCATATTTATTCTCCAGTTAAAAGTTATCCGACGACTCAAAAACAGCCCGTAGTTAACTTGCAAATTAGCTTAGTTTACTCTCCTTATTGCATGTACTTGATTCAGAGAATGCGAAGGGTAGCCAGACTTAACAGACATTTTTTTAATCATTACAGCATTCAAACCGTGTAAATACCTACTTGTTTTAATACACTATTAATCAAGATTTCAGGTTCGATACACATTTGCAATAAGCTGTTTCTACGAGTAAGTAAAATTATGAAATAAAACGTTACGTGGGTTAAAGTCCGAGGGTAAAAGCATTATACTTATTAAAAGTACATGGCTATTGCAACATCATTGAACTGAACTGCATATTCTGCAACTAGATATAGACTTCGTAACTACATCACTGCGTTGCTCTTAAACGGCCTCAACCGTTGCGAAACCCAATTTTAAAACAACAACCATTTAAAATGATACGAATCGTGACGATCGTGCGTTACGTTTTATCGCTAAGCCTTGCGAAAGTCTTCTCTCCCATCGACAGGTATAGGGTTGACTTATAGCCATGGTTATATAAATGCAACAAAGGTTACAGGTGCTTGCGTAAGCACTTATCTAGAAAGCTAGTCGTTTATAATACTATGATGGTAATGACTTCTATAACTACAATGAACTGTGTCGTGTATTGACCTACTTGGTGCAAATCAATCGATGTTCAATGACCCAAACCAAATGGTTATTCTAACTTAAATGCATTGCTTTCCTTACTGAGGTAGAGTAACAAGGATTTAAAGCGGCGAACGCTGCAGTATGACCTCGCAGCCCTAGTGGAATGCAGAAGACTTGTAAATTTACACAACAGTAAATGTTTATGTACTTTACTGCACCGGTAAACGATAACTGTCGAAAACTGACTTCATAGAATAATACCATTAGTATTGGTACCTATTGCTTTAAAATTATCATCTCAATCTGAAATTTGAATTTTCCTTACAATAATAAATACATATGTGTACATACTTACGGAATTCTGCTATTAAATAGGTGAAACACATAACTTGAACTACAATCACTTAAAGACCGAAAATATTAAGCTACTTATCACTTAGTAGATTACACTACACTACACTGAATAACTTTTCTGATATCCATAGAACTCCATAAGCAATTAGAAGCCGTCGATGGCAATCTGACCTTTACGGCCCTAAGCTTACTGTTCATATTCAATTGTGATGTACTATCCAATCATACATCGCCACACCGTGTTTTCGCGCAGTCGCAATGACCACTGTTAATTAATTGTACCTCTGCTTATACTCTTTTCTTTTAAGTTACGACTATCTACTAAAGTACTCTTACTCAAAGTTGGAAGAACACAGCTGTTCACTTTTGAAATTTGTTAAACATATCGCACCTTTAGAATTAAAGTGGCTTAACTCAAAATTCTAAGAAAATGACTTTTATACATCAAACGACTTATAAACATGTATTCTATCAGTTTATTAAAAATAAACCGACTCTTTTAGACCAGAAAAGGAAAAACGTACTGTTTCCGTCTCTTTCAAATCACGCTCTTACCGCGCGTTTTTCGGTATTGAAGGAGCCCATTTAGGGTTGCGTGGACAGTGCTAAACGTTGGGTGCCGTGCGGTTACTCCGTAAGCGACGTAAACTGTAATCCGCCGTTTTAATACTAAACGTAAGGTAAGTTATTTGTTCGATATTTAACTTTGCAATGACTCTTTTTGGCTTCGGGCGCTTTAATACTAAATGATAATATTATTTTGGTGTCGTATTGCTACTGCCGTCATTTTATTACTAAACATTGCGTAAATGATTGAGCTTTATTTGATATTGTGGCTGTACTTTACTAACCGATTTTATGACTACGGAGACGTATACGTAAATATGTTTATTCTTTACTGAATGTTGTGGCTTTCTTGCAATTGAGTCTTTTTATTTTTATTTCAGTTAAAGTTTGAGATTAATAATAAAAAGAAGAGCAGATCACATATTGCAACTATTAAATATCCGGAATGAAAATACAATGGAAGAACAGTGTGAAGAGATGAGAACAGCAAGCTCCGAAGGTTATACTTGTATTCAAAATGGGTGCATTTTATTTGGCATAATTTGAAAACCTTTGGAATAGTTATAATTTTGCATATTTTCGTTTAGTATAGTGTTTATAAAGAGCGAGCGAAGCGAGCTCGGGAATTTGGGCACCCCGACTCGGACAGGTTAGGTTGGAGGAGATGGGGGGACTAGAGAGCGAGCGAAGCGAGCGAACAGACCCCGCCATCTACTTCGTGGTTATTTTTTTTTGCAAACGGTTGGGCCCCGCGTAACGGGGCTCCTCGACTATGCCTTTTAAGCCTCGAGGGCTCTGGATCTATCTCTAGGGACTTAGATACGAAATGTATGCCAAAAGACAATTCTGACTGTGAACTTTCTGATATGATGGTTCTACTTTTTAATTATTATGGAAATGAAATTTATGCGTAATGAGGATTCTTCCTTACAAAATTATGAGTTATAAATATTTGCTAAATGACTTTCTGCGAAAAGAGATTTATGCTATCAGTTGTTATACAAAATAAAATTATGACTTAAAAAGTTCTGCTATAAAGGGTGTACCCATTCAAAATACATCCGAAGAGTGTGATAAGGAAAACTATTTAAAACTACCCTTGGATAAGGCGACGGATTATTTAAAGTCCATTAGTGAAAAAAATGCAGACAAAACATAAAATATTTTATTTTATTCAGATAATGGTCAAAACAAAAATAAATATATTGCCAGTTTATACTCTTATGCAGTGGCCAATTTTGACAACATTTAATCAATAACGCATAAATATTTGATTAAGAGACATACACAGAACGAAGGGGACAATGCACATAGTTTAATAGAAAAAGAGATAAAGAGAAACTTAAGGTCTGGGCCTATTTAAATACCTCAATAATATGGAACTTTACTGAGAAGTGCTAGAAAAAAGGGGATTAAAAATAAATAGTAAATAGGTAATACGGATTTTTGCCTTTTCGCCGAAAATTGTTTGCCAGATTTTCACTTGCCAACCAACGTTTCGCAGAATTTTATTTTGCCGAATAATCATTAGCCAACTTATCATATAATTTTGTTTTATTTCCCAAACTCACAGTTACCAACTGTAAGTTTGGTCTTCTTTTCATATGACATGACACTTTTTAAAATGCCAACTTTCGAGTAGCAGAATGTTTTAGTTTGCGATTCATTCATTTGTTTATTGTTTACCAAATCTATAATACGGTTCAAGTTTATTGATATAATTATGTTACTTGATTAAATTTAGTAAAATAATTGTCCTACTTATTTGCCTTGAGATAGAGCCAGATATTGCCCTAGAGGCTTAATCCATTCAGTGCGCGTTTTTTTGGATGCGCGTTGCCCGCACTGAAAGGGTTAAAAGGCATAGACCGGGAGCCCCGCTTCGCGGGGATCAGTGGTTTACAAAAAATAAATAACCAGGAAGTGGCTGGCGCTATCCCCTTCTAACCTAACCTGTTCGAGTCGGGGTGCCCAGAGTACCGAGCTCGCTCGATATCAGAAGAAAAACTGCTCTGCATTGCAGCCAATTTAAGGATTTAATGTTCCTTTTGAGTTCCTTTTTTTTAAATAAAAAATGTATATAAAAAATATTTTTTATCATTATATCAATGTATGAAAAGGGAACTGTTACACTGACAAAACGTCATTCGTCTAATAGTTGTGTGGCCTTGTTGTTGAAATGTTTGACAAATGATAAATGTCCCAAACGTTTTGTGTCATTTTAATAATCTGCTTAACAATAATTCTGCCAAATGAAATGTCATACAAAAATTTGCTAATCGCTAGTTGTCAAAGTGAAACATCGGCGAAACGTTGGTTGGCAAGTGATAATCTGCCAAACAATTTTCGGCGAAAAGGCAGGATACCAAATAATACCCTGTTGGATATACTGTGTTACCCGACTGATCTCAGTACTAAATATTGTACCAATTTATTAAGGCATTTTTTCAAGTCTGATTGTTTAATTTTTAATAAATATTAGGAAGACCATATATAATTATATGTTTTTAAGTAAAAAGTGATGATGATTGTGATGTTGGAAGCAGTACCCAAGCTTTGACTGTGATTAATGATAATTAGTGACACAAAAATGTCGAAATACACGATTTTAAAGGCATATCCTGTTTTTCACTTTCCATTAATTTTGCTAGTCATCAATAATTAAACTAGCATATTCCTAAATGAGCCACTAAACAAAAATATAACATCAGAAATGAATCGGCTTTTTTTAACTTAGTCACCTTTTTTTTTGGATTCTTAAGAAAAGAATAGACGCAAAGTCAAATAAGCCAAAAATATTAAAATGATTTCGGAAAAAAAAAAGACATCTTTTTTTCAATGATTAATTATTAAAGGTTCTGATTAGTTATACTTACAGGTTTAGTTTTCAATTATTAGAACAATTCCTACCCTACGACTGATAACAAAATTTGTGTCATCAGACGCTTAGCTTAAAGAATTATAATCAAAAACCTCATAAATGACCGATTTTTTTTTTACATTTTTGGCGTTTCCCAAAAAACAAGAATTTTGGATTACGTCACTTCTATTCTAAAGGTGCGATATACTTGTACAGTAAGTAGGTAAGAACAGGTAGGTACAGTAATGGTTTATCATCAAAAATTGTATCTGAGAATTTGTAATGATTATGACTGGATTAAGAATAATACTACCGGAAACTTAACTAGAAATTGTTAATACCTTAGTTAAATAGTCTGTAAACGCACATAGTAACTACAATCTTCCTAAAAAGACTATGTAGAACGCGTTTTTCTTTGCACTTGTCAAGAAAACATTTACTTACTAATTTAAAAACACGACGTCTGTCCAATGATTCAGACAAGGCTAATCGGTGACGCATGGATCGCGGAAAATACCAATAGAAACTTTCAAAAAGTTTATTATATCAAGCCACTGAAACTCTTCACGAGGATTCCGTTGTAAATATCCTTACAAGATTACAAGAAATGCATATTTTAATAAATACGAAATTAATCTCATCAGTAAGTATAATGTTGTTATTTTATAGTTTGATTTATTTTAGGAAAATACAAACAAAATAAATGACATTTATAAAATACCAGCTTTTTGTCCGCGACTTCGTCTGCCTTTATGTCGGTTATCGCGAAAAAGTAGCCTTAGCACGGGCAATTTTTATCCCAATGAAAGCTTGGGCTTCATTTAATTACCAGTACCAAATTTCATCAAAATTCTTTCAGTGGATTAGTCGCGAAAGCTTACCAGACAGACCGACAGTCACTTTTGCAATTTAGTAGCATAGATTTCCCTTAATCCATTCATAAACTACCTATGGTATGGTAAGTAACCAGACTTTGTATTAGAAATTATAAATGACAGTTTGGTGCCACTCTTCCATTCACACAAATGATGAAGCGAATGTATGAATCTTTAATGTGGATCTTACTACCGACTTTTTCTTATTACCAGGTATCGGAAATAACACCATATTTTCAAAGTATTTCCAACAGCCCAATGTCAAGTGTCAGTTTTGTGGATCAATAATTACTTCAAACATTTTAGGTACCTATACCGCTAAACGATTTAACGTTTTTAAAGCAGTCGTTTCGTCATAAACGTTCTAGCATAATAATTAAGAGGTCAATCCACTTCAGCGAGTTTTATTAGCTTTTTATTTATTTACGTATTATGGTTTAGAGCCATTTAGAAATGTAGGTACCTATAATATATACGACAGTTAGCGCAGCCAATCGCAGTCATTGGCCTCTACCAAAAAGGGAAGCAATACATTGTGTAGATATGTCTCTCTCAACTTTCTATAAAGACTGGCATAGGCTAAAGAGTTGAGGGGAAACAAAAACCATTGTATTTTCTGGGTATCTATAGATAATTCAATAGAATATTTTTTTTGTAGAAACCGCTGGCGCAGTTAAAAAATCTACATGTTTAATGTAAAGAACAATCGATAAAAGTAAAACTATCCGTTTGATCGCATAAGTGGCACGGACCCTTAGTAGTGGGCGCATTACGTATGCCAGTCAGCGGTGACTTGCGCGCAGGACGTTGCACCCGCCTCGCCTCTCACGCTGCCTTCCACACGTCTATGACCATTCGACCGTACGAGGCAGATACATGAGCACCTATACTAATTTGTTAACTTATAATTTAATAACGGGGTATATAATAAACTGCAGGCTTAGGATACTTTAAAATTTACTCCCACTGTAGCTTGCAATGCATTGTTTTACTTAAGTTCTAATACCTTCTTGGTGCGTTGGAATTCTATACAAAATACTGGCTTGTCACGCACCCCTCCTCTCGTGTGGTTTATGACCGTGAATAAACGTGTAAGTTAGATGTGTCTATGTGTATTGGACGCAAAGTAGAGTTGGAACATACGCTTTGGTTCAATAAGTGATGATGACAATTGAAAAATATACCTATATTCTATTTTTTTTTTTTGTTAAAACAGCAATGTTTTTAATAACCTCTACAACGCGCGTAAAATGGCGGCAAGACTACAGTGACTTTTAATTACAGCAGTCTAGAATGTTTTATTAGTCTTTAACATTCTAGTTTAACTCAAGGAAATGAGATTTCCTGTCCCTCTTTATAGGGAATACAGACACAAATCGTATTGACTGGAGAGGATACGCAAGACTTAAAAAAGAGAAGGTTCAGTTAGGGAGCATTGACCTGTCTAGGTTGGAGACAGGGAGTATTCTTTCACTACACATGCGAAGATAAGGTTTGTGGTGTGTGGCATGTTTTTAAGATTAAGGTTTTCAAAAATTACATAGCAGTTAGCTGTCGATCACCTAAACCGCTTTGATCTATCAATGGTTCACAGCGCCTAAGGAAAACGACAGTTTGATCACGAAGTTAATTCATAGTTCAGTCTTCCAATTCACGTGCGTGCAGCATAAAACATTACAATACATCTAACTGTTATTTAAATAATATTCTATAAAAAAATATTTATTTGAATTTTTATGCAAACGTGTAGAAAATAATTATAATTGACATGCAAACCTCATAGCATCAGCAGGTATGTTAAATGCGGAATCCCATTTTCCGTGTCATTGTTACTTAGTCGACTGTAAATTCTACGCTTTATGTGAAAGTGCCTAACCCTTTCTATTTAATTTTATAATATCTATCTACCTAGATAAAAAGCTATCACTTTGCTATATCGGATACCGTAGCGTATAAAGAAATGTTGGACTGTTGCTGTCAAAACACAAAGGTATAAAATTTATTGGTTCATTGAAAATGGGTGCTAATCTTAAATTTTTCATCTTTTTTTAAAACATGGACACTTCGATCTTGTTTTTATTATATTTATATACTATCTACTGCTACTACGTAACTACAAAAGGTACTCCGAAGGTGGATAAAATTGCTTTCTCTTTCTCTGGATAGGTATATTAGTTTTATATAGATAGATTGACACTTATTCCTGAAATGGTACCTACCTACCAAATTAATTTATACAGGATACCTATTTCCAGATTTTAATTATACAGTTGTTAGCCAAAAACGGCTAGCGCTGAAATAGACGGAATAGACCAAAAGTAACCGGTTTCTAGCCTCTCGCTTTGGATACATTAATTCTGCCGATAACGAAACCGATAAACATGATCTGTTAGTAAGCTGAACATTTTGAAAAGTGAACTACTTAGCACAGTTTTTTGCAAACCTGTTTACTCCACTTACACAGGGACAAAACAGTGGGAATAATATTTGTAAAGAAGACTAAATTACTTAAATCTAACTTACTAATGTTTGTTAGATGGGTTGTTAACTTTTGGAGGCTAACGCTGAACTAAATTGAAATCAAATAAATAAATCCCAAAGCAAAGTAAAACGGAAAATATGCAAGAGTTTAATAAACTGTTTTACAATAGATTGTAAATTGCAATAAATAATACCACATAATCTATTAATATAAACTAGACTATGTGTGGTTTGTGGCTCTATGGACAGGACACCAGAATAACCCGTTTTCCACGATTGGCACACACGAGTTACAACCTGCGCGGGAAGATAAGTAAAACGAAATATCTGCACCTAGGTACCTACCAATGTCCCGCTTGACCGGTTTCTGGTTTTGAGAACTAGTTACTTATAAGATTCTATGGAAAAACAATAAACGAAGAACCCCGTGCACGGCAGTCGCGCATACAACCAGTAGCTAGCTGGATCAACGAGATGCACTAATAACGCTTTCAATTAGGTACACCTCATATTTATTATACCACCTACTTATAAGAAACAAAAAACGAAATCATATATATTTTTTTATCCTGCTCTAGCACTGTCTTATCCGTACAACGTCTCGTAAAATCTATAAATTACCTACCTAGTTTTTTTTTTTTAAACCAAGTTTAGTACTCAGAACTGACCATTTATACCTAGTCAAACATTTACCAGCTCTACTAATAAACAGCGAACCTGTGCAGCGGAAAACACTGACACTAATGTATGAATTTCCTCTTTAATTATTTTTATGTCATTCAATTTACATAGGCGCGAACCCACGACCTGAATCAAGTATGAGGCCGACTCAATACCTGTCCATCACGTACAGCACACGCTGACAATAAATAAATATTATAATTTGACACACTTACGTCGATAACCGCAGCTCTGAAACTATAACCGTAATTGTGGTGATGGTTGCAAATAGTATCTACCTACCTATCGGTATTCACAGCAGCCATACTGATGACAAGATTTTTATAATCAGTGCAATATTTTTTTGTTCCTAATTTAAAATATTGAAGGCGAAACCAACCCCTTAAGATTAATCTATAAGTAGTTGATAAAAGAACATGTGAAAGACCCACTTTAATATTAAGTGACAATGTAGCAAGTAGATGAAGGAACAAACCTGAGTCCTACCAAAAGGGCTGACCCAGGACAATCCTTGCTAGACAGATTAATAGACAGCAGATTGTGAAGTGGGGATGATTTTTGCAATGAAACTAGTGAGAAAGGTGGAGAAAAGATGGTAGGGAAAAGCAGTTTTTTAATGATTCAAATTTGAACTATTTACACTGTATTAATGAATAGTGCAAATATTTCTGATAAATATTTAACCCTGCAAAGGAATGTTGAAAGAAACAGAGAAATTATTTTACCATTATACCATCACACCTGTTTTCCTCGAAGGGTTAAGTAGAGGTGTACCAATGTTTACCCACAGTTCATCGGTGTGTTTCGGTCCCATGTATAAATAGCCTATCTATTGCCTTAACTGGGAACAAATCCTAACTCCGAGCTGCTACTGACAATTTTATAGAAAAACTCAATCAAGCAGTTACTATTAAATTACTATTTATCATTTTAATAGGAATTACAATAATAAAATTTAACTTTAGTTGGTTAATAAATAATTTTCAGTTTTTGTAACTATAAACTTACACTGATAATAACATTTATGGTGAATTATAAATTTTGTGCTAATTTATAATATTACCCTATTCATGGCTTAAATTAGATATTCACTGCTCATAAAATACTAAACATAGCCTTATCACAACAAGAATAGAGGTATAATTTTAAAACTAGTTTTTTTTTTATTTGTTGATGTCCATTTGTTTCCAACATCCAACATGAAACATCTAGAAATAATCTCTGAAAATACTGGCCTCATTTAAAACATTCTTACTCTATTATGAATTTATGAGGGCCTAAGAGCTAACCAAGATTTAAACGACAAAAATCATCTGCTGATAATGATGTTTGTGAATATGAGTTATTTAAACAATGAAGCTGATGATGATGACCTTGTATTCACAAACATTTATATAATTTAAGTAGCTTTTATCCACCACTTTGCCTACTAAAATGTGAGTTATCGTAGATACAGACAAAGTCAGGAATAGGAAGCCTGTTTTTTCTTGTGATTCAAACTTTTCCAGTACCAAATTTCATCAACTTTGATTTGGCAATTTACTTGTGATAGTGTAACAGACAGAATTACTTTCGCTTGTACAATAATAAGTATGGATTTAATATTTCAATAAAGCTGCAGCCAGGACAGGACACCAAATTGAATACTTAAAGGAAATAATATAAATATCTTACCTGAATCTCGATGCTAATATTCATAATTACACCCAAGCAATAATTCAGAGCAAAGCAGACCATGCAGCATGCTAGTTTAGTTCAAGGCGGCGGCGGACAAGCATATATTTTGTCAACAAGCAATTATTTAATTATTCAAAATATTGAAAACCTGAAATACAAAGAGAATAATTTTATTATGTCAGGGTAAAAAAGGAACGTAGATAAGTTGAGACAAATTATTAATAGATTACAATTTTGAAGTAAAATGGTGCAATGAATAACAGCTCATTCATTAACTTACGATATGGTACTTATAATAGTTTTGTTCTACAGATCCCCAATACAACGAATCTTCAAAAAAATTGCGAATTATTCGAAATTGCATGACTAAACTACAGCTTACATTAAGATCTAAATGTTAATCACGCCAATAAGCTGAACTGAAGCCAATAAGGGCAGTAAGCGACTAAGCGACGGATTTCTTTTGTTTTATTACACTCAAAACAAAACACCATCGAAAGAATAACTTCGAAAAAATTTATTTTTAAAAAAGCTACCTACCTGTAAATAAGTGTTGCCTTTTTTTTTTTTTTTTTTTATAGACGGGAAATCATCAAATAACTTCCCCCGCCCTGGGCGGGGCGGGAGGGAGTGTCAGACTTTTACTGACTAAAACCCGTCTATGTTCCTTCATGTGCCCTTTGCGTTCCGGGGGCGCGGTATCTCTTTCGAACAACCCGCAGAAATAAGTGTTGCCTGACTTTAACTTTGACGTTACTGTCGGAGACTCGGAGTCTGAGTTTGTGTGTGTATTCAATAGGAAACTGTAGGCATAGCGAAGCTACAGCTTACAAGTCCCTCACAGCCGCCTCACCCATCGCAATGTTATTTCTCCTTCCAGTACTATTCAAATCATTATATTTTAAGGGAGGCAAAATCTGGAGATCGTTTTTTTTACTTTTGGTCAATTTTCTGAAGAAGAAAGAACTTAAATGAAATATTTTCTATATCTTTTCCCTCTTCCCTTTCACTGTACATTCAGTGGCACCGCAAACTCCTTTAATCAATGTTAAAAAACTCATTTAAAATAAAAAGTGTAAAATTAAAACACCCACCCAGCTCTATCAGTAATATGCCTCTACTAATACTTTGTATGAAAATTTTGTAACTTTTTGTATTTTTGTATGAAACTTTTGTAAGAACTGGCAGTGAGAAAAAAGGGTGCCAAATATTTAAAAGTCAAATTGGTAAGTGTGTAGATAATGTGTAGTAAATTCGCCACTAATATAATAGCAACTATTGGCAACACTTTTTGATAGCTCTGCCTATACAATTTTTATTTCAATTCAAAATTATATTGGTACTAAAGAACTGGCTGAGTAGTTTCAACTTTCAAACTTAATAAAGTTTTGACAATTTGACATGTCAACAACAAGTCAACAACATTTGGGCGCTCTTGCTTCGTGATTGTCTGCCAGTAATAAACAATCCTAACGTGCGTTGGTTTTACGTTTTTCCTGATTTCCATATAAAATGAACATAACAAATTAATTATTATAATGCTCGCCCATTGCTGCTGGTTAAATACAGATGCAGCCGATGCAGGTAGGTAGCATCATTGCTATTTAATGTTTGTTTTGTACAAAAATTATAAGAAATCCGTAGTGAAATCAAAGATCTTTTTTTCTAATAATTTTGTATGATGAATAAATTATAATTTACTAGCTTCTGTACTCGTAGAAGTCAACCCTTTAACAGTCTGAAATACTATTATTCTAGCAGTGAAATATTTTTTTTAAACTGGACTAACACTTATTACAAGCAAACAAACTTTAGCTCTATAAAATATTAGTTTATAAGGAGATAGATAGACTAAAACATCATCCATGCTATGATACTAAATGTATACCTACTTAGGTATATTTCTTGTTACCTATAAGATAGCTGAATTAATTTTATATTCTTTTTTTTATACTTATTATTTCAAAGTACCTACTTATGTAAGTACTTACTTACTTTTTTCTTTAGATTATTTTCCTTGTATTTCAGGTTTGTTTACAAAAGATCAAATTAATTGCTTATTGCTGCTAGCTTGAAAGAGGAAGAAGTAGGTAAGTTATTTGATTATCAGCCTCATCAAATAAACTGGAATGTTGCATTACATGGTCTGGTTCGGTTTAAGATTGTTATTTCAGCTCTACATAATTATGTTTAGTTTCTGGTAGGATATCTAATACCTATTTCTTTTTTATTTATTTTGATGTTGCCTGTAATATCAAAATAACTACAATTTTATTATTTTGAATATAAAATTGGAAATGATTTGGTATTCCAATATATTTTTGTTACAAGTTGTTACCTAGTTAGGTAACTAGGAACTCAAAGTGATCCTTTTATGTATGTACTATTTTCTTCTGAAATTAAACCCCAACATCTATAAGATACTTATTATAATTAATAATAGCGAAACTGTGTGTCAGTAGTAACAGTTATGGTCTGGCAAAGAGTATTCATTTCATATCAGCTTTTAGAACTATTAACAGAATACTAAAATAAGATTGGATATGATGGTAATATTATGGTAGGTACGTTGTTGAATATGGCTACATCAGCCAAAGTCCCTACATTATATATGTATAGAAAAGAAATAGTGCATTCAAAGTAGAACATTAGAGATTCCTGATGTCTGAGTTTAATGCAAAACCTAGCTGCTGATGTAGCAGGTAGCCAGGTTTTGCAATAGATCCAGTGCAGTAATTATTTTAACTGAAAACCGAAGTAAGCTCTAAGTTACAATATTCAGGGGCCTAATTTAAAATTGTAGTCCAGATTTAATTATCACTTTTGTTTTGTTAACTTTGGTGGTGGTAACTCTATCCCATTGCTTTTCACTTCTAAGCATCATAATTGTTTGGTTTTGAGACTGAGACCCTCAGATAAACTCTCAATAGCTATATAATATACAAAGTCATCTTGCATTTAATTAAAATTTCTTGCTTGGCTAATTGTTCATAAATGCAATATCAAATTGTTGCCACTATATAATAGTTAATCTGCTGTTAAGAATACATCTGCAATTTCGCATTCATATTTCTGATTTACCTGTACAAAAATTAGGCAAGAATTGCAAGTTTTTAAAAAGTCAATAAACAACAGTAAATTGTAATTGCAATTTTTTTAAAGGATTATTCAATTAATTTAAGGATGCTACAGAATCTTTATACAAATTAATGAATTCTTCATCTACCATTTACCAGTTATTCTGGTTAGGTGTTTTTTTATTGTAAAATCAATTTTTTGGGTCTTAGAAAATATTTCTACTCTCACAAACTAGATTTAAAGAATGATGAGAATATTTCTACCTACCAATGCAACACCTTTAAGGGAATATTAGGTCTATATTCAATCAAACCGCACCGCGCAAGCGACGCAGCAAAGTATTGTTTAAAAAATCGTATTACTATAAGTACCTTAGTCATTTTTTTTTTAATCTTTTAAGTGTCTAGATAGAGTAATTATTTAAATGAATATTTATTCAAACAAGTTCTTACAAACATGGATAGCGAACTTAAGACAGTCGTTAACTGACTGGTCGTTCCGTTATTTCCTACAAATCGGTGCGCATACTAACACCTTCCTTCCATTGCACTCATAGGAATATAGTCCTTTGATGACCATTCATACAGGTTGTAGTCCCCTGAAAGAGATTTGTTACTTGCGCCCTTGTGAAATCATTTCTTACGCCTACGATTTTGTCTGTCGATAACCGATACTACTAAAGGTTTGATAGTTCATAGAAGATTCGTCATGTTCCACAACGAATGTAGGTGTCAATAAATTGATCGGTCTCGTTTAATAATCTTTGTTGAAAGTAAAAAGGGATAAAAGGCAATTTAGGTCAAATTAAAGCAGTTACATCATTGTTCTCATTGGTGTTTTACCGCTTATGAATTACATTACATTTTCGTGTTTCTGGACGGTAAGTGCTGCTGCGCATGTCTGTAGAGTAAATGAAGATCTAGTTCTTCCTTTACTCTTAATTAAATGGAGCAGTAGGTATCTATTAAGACGGGCCTGTTGGGCTTGTGGTTAGCGGCCCTGACTGCTAAGCCGGAGGTCGTGGGTTCGATTCTCACTCAGGACAAACTTTGTGTGATGAGCATGATTGTTTGTTCTGTGTCTGGGTGTGATTTATCTATATCTATATAAGTACATATAATAAAATCGTAGCGAAGTCAAAACTGTACATTAAATATTTTTGAAAAAAAGTAATTGCTATGAGGTCGGGGAATGATTCTAATGCCGAAAATATAGTTTTTAGAATTTTTGTCTGTTTGTCTGTTTGTCTGTGCGTTTGTGCACGCTAATCTCAGACACGGCTCAACCGATTTAAATGCGGTTTTCACTAATGTATAGTGGTAGGCTTAACTTAAAACTTAGGCTATAAATTATCACGCTATTTGCTTTGAGGGATGAGCAATGTTGCATTATGTTCGTATTCTTCTACAAATTCTCACGGTATTGAAATAGACGAGATATTATGTAAGAATGTTGTAGATAGCTGCAGATTGAATTTCTAAAATGATATCATCACGCCATATCTTTAAGGAGCGAAGCAGTCAATCATGTTAAACTAGAACGGCTATTTTGGAGTAAATGTCAGCGAAATAATTAGTCTAATTGTTCGACGGTCGCCTTGCGAATCGCTGATCCTGAGTTCGGTCCCCCAAAACTGTTTTACTTTTTGTGTACTTTTTATTGGTTTTTGTTATGCTACGAGATTCCCAATAATAATAAAAAAGCAGTATGCACATTTTCTCCCATAACATTGATTTGTTTAGTTTTTTTTTTACCTTTTATATTTCTATAGTAAATAATGTCTATTTTTACATAGTTATATTTAAAACAGCAGCGAAGTCAAAATAGTGCATTTAAAAAAAGTTATAGGTGTGGGAACGATAAATAGTAAAATATTGTTCTAATGGTTCGACGCAACGGTCGCCTTGCAAATCGCTGACCCTGAGTTTGGTCCCCCAAAACTGTTTTACTTTTTGTATATTTTCTATTGTTTTTTGTCATGCTAAGAGATTCCCAATAATAAATAAAAAGTAGTATGCACACATTCTCCCATAACATTGATTTGTTTAGTTTTTTTTTTTCTATTTCTATTGTAAATAATGTCTATTTCTACATAGTTACATTTAAAACAGCAGCGAAGTCAAAATAGTACATTTAAAAAAAAGTGATAGGTGTGGAAACGATAAATAATAAAATATTGTTCATGTGACTCAATTTTTACAAAATAACGTAGTATTTAGAGGTATGACCACCATGACATGGCTTTACATTATTAAGCTATTTGAATTCTTCTTTTCACATCGATAATAATAATGTATGTCACTAGAGCCAAGCAGGCCGCGATTATTGCCGTGTAAGAGGTGTTATTCAGATTTTAAAGGGTGCAAGTGACCAGACAATTGAGACACTCCAGTATATGGGGCATAGGGCTCGCCTTAATTGAGGCGGTAAGTCCCCTCTTTGAGGAGTGGCTAGAGCGGCGCCATGGCGCCCTCACCTACCGCCTGACGCAGGTCCTCACCGGACACGGAAGTTTCGGGAGGTTCCTGCACCTCATCGGGCGGGAGGAAACGCCCGGGTGTCACCATTGCGAGGATCGCCCCTAGGACACGGTGGACATTGGCGGTGTGCCCCGCTTGGGCGGAGCACCGCCGAGTCCTCGTGGCGGCCATCGGCGGCGGCGAACTCTCGCGTCCGGCACTGGTTCAGGCCATGGTCCGGAGCGAGAGGGAATGGGAAACAGTCTCCTCCTTTTGCGAAGCTGTAATGCTGGAGAAGGAGGCGGCGGAACGGGAGAGGGAGAGAAGAGTCCCCCGTCCCAGCGGCCGCCGCGGTAGACGCTCCGGGCGTCGGGAGCCACGAGACGACTCCCGGCCACCGTAGACGCGGGTCTGTCGGCGGTGAGCAATGGGTAGCTCACCGTCCGTACGTTCACTAAACATAACATTCACTAACGAAAAAAAAAAGTATATGGGGCATAGTCTGATCAGGAGCACTGCAATTGCACTGGGTGTCAAACAGGTCTATGATGCCCTATTTCTCTAAATTATGTTTGCAATGACCAACTTGGGTGCTCACCAAACGATTTATTGCCTTCCAGATAGATCACTGCAGTTCACTACCGGGAGGCAGGTATTCACAGGGCGTCAAGTTGTCGTGAGGTGGTGAATGTCTTCCTTCCCACAATCTACTTCTCTCTTTGGGTGGAGGAGTTAAACAGTTAATCGTGACATATGTGGAATGGTTACTTTATTTGTCGTGTCAATAAAGTGCATAGCTTCGCGGTATAACGAAAGCCATGCAAAATATTTAGCGTGATATCGATCACAATTGATTGTTATTTTATATCATTCTTTCGACAGGTTATAATGATACAATGTTTAGGCACACTTTAACATAACGTTAAAAACTGAAAAGCACTAACCGAACAGAATGCGACTGATTGCTCCACAAAATTTAACTTAAAGAGTTACCAAGTTATATGGATCGCTGTGCCGTGGGCCTCAACACTTCATACAACTGATGATCAGCAAACATTTTGTGTGCAATATTTTATAGTCTGGGTTTAGCTACGCGGCTACCCCAATCACGGCACAACAATACTGCCAACCAGGAGTAGCAAATTTAGTTTTTTAAACAGTAAGTTGTATTCTTTCCATGGGGCTTCAGGATTATTTTATAAGAAAATCTCGGTGTAAGATCCCACGAAATTGAATTGGTACCAAAAAGCCTACTTCTTTTCCAATGGCTGAACAGAAAAAAAATGACAACAACAGAAAGATACCAAAAATCGGTTTTACCCAAATGCCAATTCCGTTGCAGTCAGTCTTCTATCGTTGTATGTACCCTGTCACAGACTTTAGCTTTCAAGATGCATGGTGTCATGACGCGACTGTAAGCGCATGCAGAATTTCTTCTCTAAGGTACTGTTCCGAGTATATTCTACATACTTTAAAATAAACTTTAAATGGAAATAATAAAATTATATTGTATAGATTTATGTTACCTATAACCACCATTTTGCAAGAGAAATTGCGTGATTTGTGAGGTAAAACTTTACTTAGCCTCTTATTTTTTTTATACTCTCTGTTTTTGCCCTTCCTCTAAAATATTATATGTATTGTTGTATTAACATGAAGGTCAGATTCTGTTGGCAGTTGCTCTGTCTACAAGGAGCATATTAACGGTCTTGATCTAGACCAGACATATCTAAATTAAAATGTAAGGTGCTTTATTAAAAAAGCATCTATTAAAGATGTTTCAATGGTTTAAGATCGAAAAATAAGTAAATTTTGACTCTACATCATATTATTTTCGACAGCGGATAAAGTCATAACATACACCATACCTGTTCATGACCTAGGTATGACGCAAGTCAATTACTAACCGGGTCCAAAACCAGACTCCAGACTCTTAAGTTTTCTGCAGTCACCTTTGCAACCATTTAACCACCTTGGAGGATTTTGATGACATGGCAATCAAGACTTAATTCCTTAAGTTACAGTTAGGTCCACGTGCGCGAAGCCTCGGGCACAGCTATAATAGAATATATTTTAACAAACAGAAAAAAGAAATGGCAACTATACGAAGTGTATTAGAAATCAGTTTTCTAAAAGGGTAATAAATGCTTTAGTCCCTGGTATGGAGCAAGTCCAACCAGGCACAAATCCAGACTCCGGACACAGACATACACACACGAAGATACAGATAAATTACTTATAGAAAACCTACTATCGTAACTTTTAGCAGTCACTTTTGCCACCATGCCTGCTTGGAGGATTTTGACGACATCAAAATCGAATTCGAATTTCTTAAGTTACACTTATGTCCACGTGAGCGAAGCTGCGGGCATCAGCTAGTCTATAATATGTATGTATTTATAAAAATCTATAAGTATGTATATCAGTTGTCTGGTTACCATAACACAAGCTCTGTTTAGCGTGGGATCAGATAGCCGTGTGTGAGTTGTCCCACGATATTTATTTTTTATTTATTTATTTATTAAATGCTCGAAAAAAGTATATTACCCGTACTTACATCTTCACTTTAAAAAAATTGCGTGTCTTGCAATAAGTAATCGATTGAGCCACCCGCCAATATCTGCGAGCAGCAACATAGGTCGCTACACCTATTATCAGAAATACGACACGATATACAAAAAACTCGTAAGACCACTCCAGTTTTTAACTTGTCTCAAGCCAAGTTTTATTCTGTGATACAAGTTTCGATACTTCATTATAAATTCACTTGTGACATGTTGCGAACTACGATCTAGATCGCTTTATTAATGTTATTATGAGCTAGGTCGTAGGTACGTTCAGAGTGATCAGCATCAGTCCAGTCAGGTTATAATCATTGGCTGTAATTACCGCTACAATTATCACCCGCTTCATTTAGTATGTATGCTAAATATCTTAGCAAATAATGCTGCTATGTATGTTAATAAGTGACGTCAAAATTAGCTTGCTATTTGAATCCTGTCAAGTAAGAATGTGGTTCATAGAGTTTATCGTTAAGAGCAATCAATCCAAAAGGTACCTTCTGTGGTTTAGGTCACTGCTATTAAGGTTTCTACAGAAAGCTTAGTAGGTCCTACGCATAGTTAGATGATTATGAATTATTATCCCACCTGTCAGACAATTATTATTGATCATAGAGTCCTGAAAATGTTTGTAAAACTAATAACCGGGCACACGAAAGCTGAATGCTAGCATGTACAAACTTAGATATCTTACTTACATTACAAAATTACACTAGGAAGTACACGTAACTGCAAACTACGTGTATTCTGAACTCCATTCCACAATTTAGGTCAGACCGAGTTGCATATGCAACACTTTTACATCCATTAAAGTCTTATACGAGTACCATACTGTGCCAATTCGGAGTAAGACTAATAACGCCGGTGTGAAAGAAATAAGAAAATAAATACCTACATATTTATTGTGTAACCTGACCGAGTGTCACCGGATATTATACATAAAACACAGTCTGAAAAGAATATAATCATCTTCATGCAAAGTAGAGTTAATGGTACCTACTTGACGTTTCACACGTTCAACAAACGTGGGGCCTGAATAAAATCGCCTGCACTCTGAACCTTTTTTGCATAACTGATCAATCAATCATCGTAAGACCCGAAAGCGATCATTAGACATGCAGATTTCAAGTTACGCAAGTGAACTGGTAGAGAGACCTTTGTCTCAGGCTTTCTACGTGACAAGTACGGCAAGGCGAACCGCCTACGTGTACTGTTAACCTGGTATTTATAACGTGCTGATCGTCACGATTTTGACTTCATGTTTAAGGGATAGACATTCAATCAATCAACTATTAACATAGATAATTACTAGGTACGTCGTAGTCTAATATTAGTCGTTATTTTAAGTCAATAATACTGAATTTATTGACTTTTAAATAAAAAGTACTTATAAAATTAATAAACCGACCACAGATAGGCACAGGGAAATTGGGAATCTTTAGGTTCTCTTAAGTTAGGTTCCTTAGGTTATTTTACGTCTAATGTTAAGTGTCGTCTTTATCTCTCCGTTGTTATATTACGTATAATAATATGCATAGCAGTGGCTAGGACTTAATACAACTCGATTCGAAAAACCAGCTACTCTACCACTGTTGAAAAATGACTCAGACAGTATTTACTATCTATTATAACCAAAATAAATAGTCCGTTACTTTGAAGATAGACGGTGTTAAATTCATATAAGTTTAGTTATATATAGGTAGGTACTCAACTTCTTCGTCCGCGTAGTTTATTACATCTTTGGTTAAGTACTGCTCCTCTTCCGTGTGTCGTAGCGTGATGTTATAATTCAGTATGTAATGTTACTCAGTGATAATGTAGCTTTTTAACGGCAAAAGAATTTTTGAAATCTGTCCAGTACTTTTTAAGTTTATTCCTTTACATACAAAAATCAAATACTCTTTATAATATTAGTTTAGATTAGTGTAAATATTGCACCTAAATAATAGGAGAAATATTTACTTCGCTTTCCCTCTTACTGAAATTGACCCATGGTCACTGGTGCATCTTTTTCTAGGATCTTTATTCTCGAGAATTCTAAATAATTAATCAATGTCACCTCTGCTTATAATAATAATTGCTTCCACATTTGACAAATTAATTAGGTATTGCACCACTTCCAATTAATAAAATATTCAAACAAAAGATCATCTGGCTGTAAATGAGCACACTTTAAACTCAAACAGGATCTTTATTATTCGGGTCCATTCTCACCGCGCTCTTAATAACCTTGGGACAAGTTAGACAAGTTTTAATTATAATATCATTATAACACCTATTTCTATATCAACTGAGACGTAAGTGAACTAATGTTGTTGAAACACGATACTCATGGCAATCACTGTTGGCGCCGCTATTTCGAATGTTGAATGGACAGGTCAAAAAACTTTTTGCAATGAGTTGGTATCAAACGAGAAACATTATCAAATAAATGTCAATTATTAGTAATCATTGCAGTAGGTAGGTATATATTTGTTAATGTCATGATCATGAAATGGTTTACGTTTGTTTACCTTACTAACTATTAGGTACATAAACTATATCTTTTAGCGCTAGTATTTTTTAAACTTATTTCATACCTGATACTTGCGTTGTATGAATCAGCTTACTCTTTAAGTTACCTTTTATATCGGTACCGTGGATTTCGTGATGAATGAGTAAGTCAGTGGGTCGTAATTTATTTCTTGTATAGTATACAATCACTAGGTAAGCTATTAAAGCAAATGAAAGGAGATAGTACTGGTAGTTCTATGTATTACCTATAAGCAATTTCAATTTGCATATTACGATAAAACAGATAAGTACTATAATATCCATTCATGAGGTTCTTGCACTAGGGAAAGCGCTCCTGCTTTCACGAGGCAGTAATGTAAACGCAATTAATTAAATGTCAGGAAAA
Source organism: Caradrina clavipalpis (assembly GCA_932526535.1). Lineage (NCBI taxonomy): Eukaryota > Metazoa > Arthropoda > Insecta > Lepidoptera > Noctuidae > Caradrina > Caradrina clavipalpis. Next base: position 5,899,507 of record OW052096.1, read on the forward strand.
TATTTATTAATGTGATTAATGCGATGTTGTTAAGTAGAATTCTGAACATCCAATTAGAGTTGAGATATTGTGATTTTTTTACATGATATCAACTAATTAGATGTACCTGGCTGGATTATCTTACGATTATACTTAATTTTTTGTTTATACCTATTATGTTATTGCTCTTTTTATTAAACTTTCCTTCTTCGTCAACTAAGTAGTTTATTTATTGAACGACGAAATACAACCATTAATCCATAGCTCGACTTTTAATAAAAAGGGCAAAGCCCCAAGGCTGTACTTATCTAGGTCGTGCTAGAGTACCTACTTAAGGAAAATAAACTTCCTAATAAAATGACGCCAAAGAAAACCTTTGAAGAAATATGACACTGAAAGTTCAGCGTTTAATAATGAATAGTCTCCGCGATTCTTTTGAAGATGTACTCGAAATAGGCACCAAATATAAAATATAGGCTCTTTATACGTTTTCCAATTTAATTCGATATTATTGTTATCGGTAGTAGGTAATTTACTGAGAGACTAGTATTCAGCATTGCAATTTATATCAGCTATACTCGTAAGTATCTATGGGTAATATGTAGTCTGACAGATCTTATCACTTCCTGTTACAATGTTTATACTAAGTAGATACCTTAAAATATCAATTACGAGTAACTCCATTAACTTTGCCAATCATGTAAGTTAGTAGTTATTAATATTTTTTAATGAGCCTGCAACCTTGCGCCTTTATTTAGAGAGGCGACGTTGATCAAGGTGACATCGATGGAACAATGCAAGTGTGGGTTTACATTACACCCATCTGTAGAGGAATATGGCCCGCTTAATTTTCTTGAAATTACCGCGACCCTGAGGTCACCTCTATGTACCTACTTGTATTTGTGTTATGACTCCTGTTAGATCAGCAGATTTTGGTTCATAAAGACTAAATGATAAAACGCTTTCAGTAACTAAATTGATGAAGAACAACGTAAATGATATCATTTCGTTAACAGCAGATTTATGTAAATTGTATTTACTCACTGTTTTGCAAACTATTTCAACAAAAAGTTTATTTCACAGGTGATTTTATTTTAATTTACTGCCTACACACCTCAATTAAACATAGAGTCGTATTTTTCAGTCGGATCCCTTTCAATTTTTGTTGTTATTTTTCAAACGGCTCTTGTAATTAATTAATCAAATAAATTCATGGTAAAAAATAATCTCGATTATGGGAAACTGTAATAATTCCTGACATGTAGCGTGTTGTACATTGAGTAGCGTTAAGATTTAAAACACTAAACCAACGCGACATCATAACATTGCATTTGTGGATAAGTAGGTACGAGAATGTAACAAGAAATACCTACACAACATTATGTTCGTTTCCTTCCGACTTCATTTCCTGATCTTGAAAATGTCATACAAGTAATTACTGCTCTAGTAAAATGAATAATTACCCTTATACCTACCTGTTTTATTAATAAGTAGTAAACCCACGGCTTTGCATTTAACATCTCGACAAAATAGGCAATCTAAATCGAATTATTTTGCCTGAAACTACACTGGCACAATGTGCAAGTGCAGAGTTAGTATTATCTGTTTGATTTAATAGGCCTTTGAATATATCCTGCTCAGAGTTCCATTTACCTTATTGTAAATCAGCATTTGTATTTCTATTCCTGACTGTAACAAGTATTACATAACTTTCGAATTATGTAATAAATAGGTTATGCGTGATCACCGAAGAGTAATTAAGAGTATGATTGTCAATTATTACTTTTACTTTTCAAAACAGGGGTTATTGGATTCTCTCCATTTCTTTAGATTCGGGCTGCCATCTGTCCGGAGTTCCTCGGCTTGGTGCTAGTTTAGAAAGCATCCGGAATTCGTTCGGAAGAGGTTTTCAAAAAGTGTCCGGGTTAGCCTCATACTTTTCGTGTCTGGGGAATCCCCAATCTTAGTTAAAAAATCATAAGTAATCGTAAACCGCATCTAAACTAATTCTGGCGCTGCAAAATGGCCGCTGACGGCAGACAACCGAATGTCTTAAAAAAAAACGTATTTTTTATCTTATTATTCGGGGTTTTCGAAGTTTTAGGCTTCAGCAATTTAGTTGATGGCAGTACCACTTAAATATGTGGTAAAACTGCATTAAACATTTTCTTATAACAAAGCATTACCTATTACTTACAAGTCTTCTTCAAAATTCGTAGGTACCTAGTTACTACATATCCCGTATCCAAATCGCATGATTAATTTATACCGGTCATCAGGTTATTAGCGGTTTTTACTCAAGATATAGAAAGGCGCGCTTGCACCGGTGACATACGTTAAGTAGCTAACGTTCAGGTATCTTGGAGCGCAGGAAATCGTTAATTGTCATTTATCTGTTACTGGCACAAGGCTGGACTGTAGCTACGACTCGATACGAATAGTCTTTAAACATTTTTTAAAACATTATTCTCCTTCATTGATATAAGACGTCTATACTTTTTAATAGGCTAGCCTAAATGCTTGTCGAACAGGATCAGTCAGAGCAGAGCACTTAGTTTTCGATTTCGAACGACTTGCACAATGTTATCAAATTGAATACTTTTTGGATGTTCGTATGGTCTCCGAACAATTAATTCACTATTGCATCACTTTCTTCATTTAAAATCATGACTGGGTGTTAAATCATAACGGCTCAGTTATTAATTTTTTAGGTAAGAAATGCATGCATAGATGATGTGAAAATACAAAACTTTACTTAGAAACGTTAGTTTAGAGTCATAATAAAACGAAAATCACTTGCCTACATAATGAATCTTTAGAAATCCAACGCAAACTATGAATGTCTGTCCATTGCTCCTTTACTCTGGTACGAAAATGAACCACGAGTTTGCGAGTTTGTAGTGGATATAAACTAGAGGTTATCTCGTATTGGCTAACCGACGTATATGCAGGGGTAATAACCGGCCAACATGACGCCGTTTTCTTTAGCATACTATGGGAAAGTTGTTTCACCAAGTCAGCCTTTGTGCAAGTGCGTCGAGTAAAATTAATAATTATTGTAAGAAGTACCTACCTAAGAAAACAATCATGACGTCCCATAGTAGGAAGTGAATTTCCCCAACAAAGCTGTGACGTGCACGCGGTACACAAAAACTATTTATAAGTAAAACAGCTGTAATTGTATAGCTGATGCTGTGATCTTCACACTTCGTTGCAGTCTCAATGTCGGTAGCATCAACAGTCTGACAACTAAGATCATGATAAAGTGAGAATTATCTTGTAACTTATTTCTTCTTTGATTTGTTGCAATCCTTGCGGTTTTCGTGCCATGGTCTCTTTCCCTCGTGGGAACTGCACGTCGAGCTGTATTTGTATTTTATATCGAGTAGTTTCTAATCTTAACCCTGCAATTAACTGGTAGTAGAGTCGCCAGTAACCTATTTCCTTAATTGATTCCTACGAATCGATTTGATCTAATTGAAACTGTGAACTCGTCGTGTTCTTTGTTGCTCTAACTAAGGCATCTTTGTATAATTTTATTAAATATTGTGCCTTTTTTCAATTATTATCTCCGTTTGAGTCTAAAATGTCGTATTTGGAAACAAAAAATACCAACATACATACAATACACACCGGTCAAAATCATAACCGTCCTTTTTGAATCGCGGTAGTCAGGTAAAAAGAAACCCGAAGTGATTGTTGATCCTCTTATACTTTAGGAATCTTTAGCCTAAGTAGTAGCAACTTAAAGATCATTTTAGACTCATTGAAAAGTGATAGTAATTTGTCGGGTGTAGACTTCATCATCGTTACCTCAGCCAAAATACGTCCGTTGTTCGTCTGATCTTATTAGAGATCGTCATCGATGGCAATAGGCATTTGCCATCTTTATTGTTGATGGCTTTAACTGTGTGCTATACAGAACACACAGATATAGATAACTTACATAAAAACTAAGTGAGAGCATAAGTAACAAAGAGAACGCTCGTGACTACAAAAGACAATTTCATTTTTAAAATCATTTGTACTTTGTTCCACTTTCCTACAACCACAAAAAGATCTATATCTATAAAGCTAGATCGGTTCTATGAAATCGTTGTAATTGAGATGAAATTGTTTATTAGACATAACCATCAGATTAAAGAGAGAATCCGGAAATTTATACGCCGCGCTTGTAAATTTTATCTTTTCGGGTTTTATGACTTCTGTTTACGTTGAGTGGTGCTAATCCCTTCAATATTTTTTTTTGTATTTTGTATTCAAATTGTACTAACAATCCGCTATCGGTTTATGTACGTCATCTTGATTAAGAATATCAAAGTTATATGCAGCGTAGCTTTCAGTAACTAAAGGGGTACGGCAAGCAGCAGAAATACACTTAATTAACCACTCAGTGCATATGTTATTTCTTAATAAGTATTTTCATAACAGCCTGTTTTCTTGTACCCGAGTAGTCGGCGAGTCCATTCGCCTGTCCCACATAGCTCGAAGTCGTCCAAGTGAGTGTCGATCTTACGTTTTGTAAGAAGTGGGACACGCTGCGTACTTCAGTTACATCGACCAAAACTTTACCGATACAAGAAAACAAGATGTTTGAACTACGAGTATGATGGCGAAGTTCATAGGAAAAGGTTATGAAGTCGTGAATATTCAAACATTTAAAGACAAAAAAAAGCAGTTTCATGATGTGATTTCCTGATATAGGCTATAAAGTTAAGGTTACGTTTAAATTAAACATTAACCACCTTTTAATGTCTGTCTGTGTCTTTTAATATTATATTATAATGACAGTTATTTTACAAGCTTAAGATTGCCGGTTAAATTATAACTAATGATCATTCTTTATGTATGCGCATTCTTCTGAATTCAAATAAGTTACATAACGGGTAGGTATTATTCAGAAACAATAGTCAGGAACCTGAACCTGAATCCTACCTACTCATTGTTTACTAATTCCGCATGTGTAGGTACTTGGTATTGAATTCAGCAAGTCACTTATTGATTTTAAGATAAAATACAGGATATTGGAAAACATAGCTCTCAAATATCGTTAACCTAATGCAGTGAAACTATCTATGCTCCGATATAATGGATCAAATTGGCTGCTAACCCGATAATAGGCTTATTTGCTTTGTTCTAGATTAGACTAGGTTTAATCGGCTTTGTTATTGATTGTTTTGTGTAAACGATCAATTGCTTCGGTCGATGTCGTTAGCCGTGGTGTCTGAAATTGCCAAACATCACTTATCCCTTTCCTTCTGAGTAGACCAGCCGACCACGCGTTTTGCGTTTTCCAAGGCACTTTCAAAATTAGAGGTACATCAGGTACATGTCAAATTAATTTTACTCTGTTTATCCGATAGATATACTTACTAACTTACATATTTCCCACTGTGCTGGACGTGATTTAAACAATGGACATCAAGATGTTACTACCACAAAACCCATCTGAAATAACTAATAACATATAAGACACCTGTCAGTTAATCATAGTTGTTTATGTTACATAAGTCTTGCTTGATTGATTCATTAGGAACCCGATGCGAATACTAAGAGTAACACTTTATACGAATAACTAGATCTATATCAATCAGTTTATTAATGTTAAATTACAAAATCGCTATTACTCTATATTTTTTTAAAGCTTAAAATTTTGTAATGCACATTTTTCGACCTAAAAACACAATAACCTTTGTTGACTCTTACGGCAAAATCTCTTAACTCAGTCCGTTCCATTCTGTAAATAATCAATTTTCCATAAACTTTCTTCCGAAAAGGTTTACAACAAGAAGAGTCTATAGTGTGACCGGTGTCAAACCTATATCGATCATAAGCTACGCTGCCATACTCGTAAAATTACTAATATTGCGTCGTCTGACATCTTGAAAGGAAAACATTCTCACTCAACATTCTTGTGCTAGGTTCTGTAAAAAATACTAGTCTCCTTTTATCAAGAATCCAGATTCATATCCACGTTTAGTGAGTAGGTGAGTAAAACATTACTAGGTTGTCTACCATAAAGTTTTAAACTATTCAAAACGTTGCAGTAGGTCTGATATGGAATGTGCTAACATTTTTGGCAAGCTGAATTTTGCATAATGCAAATTAGGTATATTTTTCTCTTTTCCTAGAAGACTAACCGCTAACTAGTCTGTGATCTTTTTAAGTAGATGGATCTAGTGTTCATTCGATGGTAAAACCTGCTCCTTCTACCGCATTACTTTTAATTGGAAACAAGAATCGGAACGATTCCATAGTGAGAGTTTTTACAGTGTCTCTTACATGGTCCGGTAGACCATGGTAGTCCTTGTGCACATTTTTTTTACAAAATGAACCTGAATTCAGCTATTAGCATTCTGTCCTGAGTCGTCCATGGCATGCCGTCGGTTCGCTAACCCTGGTGCTTACTGACGTATGTTTATATTACTCGTGCCCTAACTACCGATAGCAAGTACAGATAACACGATAACGTTACATTACCATTGTCTCTCGAGCCATGGGAACGCCACACCTAGCTATGGGAAGTTGAACTTGTCGCGCATTCCCCGTCATTATCGACATAACTGTTTAATGAACTTGTCTTATGAAGTTTTATTGCGTAATGTGGAACCGCATAACATGTCACGTTACGCATATTAACCACGATTGGTGAGAAAGAGATGTGATACGGATGTCTCAATAGATCTTTGCCGGTTGCACTTGCAATGTCTGAGGGACTTTTAAAGAGCCCTCCTCTGTCTTTATATACTTAATACCAAAGTAATTAATATATAATTCATTCAACTGCTATATTATAGGAGCCATTAATTTTATGATAATTTCAAATCGTGGTGGTGGATTACTGAACTTTTCTCAGTTGTAAACGTCCCTCTTTGCCTCATGATCATGAACTTGTTTTTTTTTATTCCTCCGCAATTGTTTTTTTCTGACTATTTTCGGTGCTGGTTTCATGATAGTTGTATATTTTACTGAGACTTCAGTTACCTGAGGAACAATACCGCAACATGGTTTCCTGTGAATGTGTGCAGTATGAGAAATTCCCACTCGCTGCACGCTCCGCGGTCGCGCAAACGCAACCTTATGCGGCATACGGTATATTGATAGCTATGGATGATAGATGAGGTAAGCTAAGCCTCGTCCGTTAGCCAACATGATTCTATAAATTGTGTGTATATCCGTTATATTATCCGCCCTGCGGATTAGAAGGAAGTAAGCGGCTTAGACGCATCATATTCCTTGATGTTTGTTACTAGAAATTCTGGCATTAAACGTCATGATCGTTTAAATTTACCATGTTTTTGTTACGAGCTCCGAGAAGAATAAATAAATGTTTTCTCTTTAATATGCGTCTAGGTGCGTTCGAGTTGGATTTCTAAAAGTCCTTTTGCATGAAACGAAAAAGCTCCCAAAAAGGCTATCAATCTGGTATCAATAGCTCTTCTTAAGCCTGTCATTTTTTTTCCACTTACGTTATTTAAAACTATTTCTGATAATGTAAGCGGAAAATAGAAAAATCTACCTACTTAGTAACCAAAGGGTAAACGGCAAAGGTATGCAATGCAATACAAATCTCACTCTTCAGAATAAAGTAAGTAGGTATTCGTTTAAATCCGTTTTCTCTTTCATTTAACTTTTAAATTTTATTACTGCAGTAACATTTAACAACGCCTTCTGTCTCATTTATTGTAATCAATTTCTAATAGTACCCGTGGTATGTTTATAAACGATTATTCTCTCACCGCGCAGTCCTAATTTCTGTAGTACATAGAACACCGTAAATACAGCTTTTCCACAAGATGCCAAAAGAACAAACGACCCGAAGGAAACTGTACCTTGTATATGCATATCATCATCTTCATCTTCTTCTAACATTATTGTATCCTCCTCGTCTTGATTCCAGGGCAAAAAGATTCTTTGAATAGCCAGGAAGGTTGCCAATCTGTTCTATGAGACAATAACAACTAACTAGTTTTACAAAAGCTTCATAAGATCGTTAAATGCACTTTTGTAGGCAAACCTTACGCACATACAAATCAATGAATAGTTTGCCTTGGAAGCCTTCAGCGTCATCGTCGTTGTTAAATACAAGGTTTTGGGTCCGTCGAACATTCTCCTTTACTTTTGTCTCTAGGTTCTCGCGCAAGTGTTTTCTATACACTACCAACGCGTACCTTTCACAATATTAATATCTTCTGAATTGGGTCAATAGTCGTCTTAATTGAAAATTGAAATGCATTTTAATAACTTTATCATGTTTTTATTGATTGGGAAATTTTAAATTGTATCTGTCGTTAAACAAATCAGCTGGTTTATATGATAATTATCGTGTTTAATGATAATGCATAATGACTCCAAAGAGGTCAAGAACCTTTCGTACCGTACCTAGGTTAGATAGGTAGGGATTGTAATGTGCGTTAAAATGAACCACTCAAAATTGCCGTCCAATTAAAAATGGACAATGCATAATACTCAAATTATTCACTTTCGCGATGGTCTAATATTTTAAGTGACAACCTTAAACAAACAAAACAAAGCTGACACAAAGAGGCCACGTATAAACTCATGGGAAATAGTTATCAGCCTTGTTGATTTATCAATATTACCAACAACAGTGCATGTTTCGCAATATCACGTAATTCGGGTCAACAGTCGATTCTCGATGAAATGCGTTTTAACCCTTAACTTGGCAGAGAGTTTGATGTCATTTTTTTTTTATTTTTTTACTATATTTGGGTTGTTACCAGGTAAATAGACACCAGAAAAATAAAAAATAAATTCTCCCTATATTAGTTTTGTATTTATACCATGTATCTAATTATGCACACTACCAAGCTGTCATGCATAAAACTTTAAAAATCCATGTGCACTGTAGGAAACACTGCCTTATTGGTAGAGAATGTAATACATTTTTATTTTATAAAAAAAATATTTATGCAGTCATATTAGACACATATATCTTAACCAAAATATGTAAAATCACAGTCTTCAGTGTAAAGTAGGAACATAACAGCATCTTCTTCTTAATAATTAAAAGTTAAAGCAAGTTATCGCCCGGTGTCACCACTGCGCGGACTGCCGGGAGGACACATCGCGGCATACGCTATCAGAGTGTACCGCTTGGGAGGAGACGCGCCGTGCCCTCATATCAGAAGTAGGCAGTGACCTGTCGCTGTAGGCCGTAGTCACTTCGATGATCGGCAGTGAAGAGGCCTGGCACGCGGTGGTTTCCTTTTGCGAGATGACCGTTTCGCAGAAGGAAACCACCGCGTTCCAGGCCTCTTCACTGAGGCTGCGGAAAGGGAGATAGAGATCACAACCTCTCTTCCGGCCCGCAACAGGCGCACCGGGCGTCGGCGGAAGGCGGACAACGCCCTCCTCCGGCCCCCCTGAATTGGTCCAGGAGCGTCGGGCTTGGGGAAGTCTGTCGCCCTCTATTCAACTGGACCCGAGGTGGCGGCGCGTAGTGTTCCACGCGCACCCCTCTGTGACGTTTGCGGGGGGGAGTCTAACACCTCACTCCCCCCCCCTGACCTGAGAAGGCCCGCAGTGGCGGGTCAGCACCAGTCGGGGATCGCGGAAGGCGCGTACGTTCCCAGGATCCCCGGCTTAAGTACGGTGGGTGTCGAAGACATTCTAATCGCAGCTCCTCTAATTTAGCGACCCTCTGTTGTGCAGTGTGTGGTCTGGCGTTGTCCTGAAGCAGCAATGGGGGGTAGAGCAATTGACCAGCCTCGGTTGTTTAACGGCTAGCATTTTCGGCAAGGTTTGTAAGTGTTGAAAATACAGATCTGCCATAATCGTCTGGCCAAATCTTTGGACGCTGTAGTGGATGACACCAGCACTGGTCCACCAGATGCTTAACAGTACCTTTTTCTGAGTCAACTTTCGCTTGGGGCAGAATTAGGCCGGTTCTCCTGGCTTTAGCCATTGTGATAAGCGTTTCCGATTATCGTACATTATCCATTTTTCATGATTTTTCATCGCAAGTAACAATACGATTCAAAATAACCTCATTATTGTGACGATTGAGTAGCAGTGCATCTGCAAACGCATATTGCATAATATAAGCTCTATGCTGTATCTTTGGCAATGCATCTTAAAATGCACACTGCAAAAATCAAATCATAATATGCTCACTTGGCAGTGTGCATTTATAGATACATGAATATTGACAGTCAAATTTTAGGTAAAAAACATTGTTGTATGATCAAAATTTTGTACGTAATCAAAAGAATGCACATTCAATCAAATAATAACTATATTTATTTATCGTAATATTGATATTTTATTAAGATTATAATCGATGTTTACCTTATAACTCGTAGGCGCACGCGCACGCTCCGCTATCTTGCGATCTACTGACTTCAATTGTAGGCAGATGTGATAAATACTATTTTTTCTACCAACTACAACTCTCTCATATATCAGTTAAAAAATAAAAAGAAACATAAGTACCAAAACTTTACTCAACTATTTTTTCTTAGAATGTGTGCATTATTAGATACGGTATCAAGTAAAGGGTTAAATGGGAAGCGGTTTAACTGTACAGAGTTCTCTGTTATCGTTGCCTTCCTTGCCGTAACGACCGTATCGTATCACATCGCATTGCTATGAAGAATTCTTCAACATATCTCTACAGTCCGGCAATACTGCGAATACTCTGATTATTACAGACTTATCAGTTTTATGTTATTACTTACTAGTATGGGAACATAAAGACTACGGTTTCAAGCTTCTTGCATCTGACTAAAAGATTAAACTACTTTTTCATATATTTTTTTGCCGTTTGATATTACTCTAAAGTTAGTTTCAAAGACGGACTACTTCCAAACAAATCAATCCTCATTTGGGTCATCAATATTGTGTATCCCCATATTTTCCCACACAGTACAAATATGGAACTATGTCCGATACAATAACGATAGCCTTATCACTTATCTCCAGCTACAAAAGGTATTTGCTGTGTCAGTGGGTACAAGGCAATACTTCATTTTGTCGCCTACAAACCATGACAGATATTTATATTACTCCTGTGTATTTCACACTACGTATTATTTATATCTGTTGCAAAATCTACACTGACGACATAGTATGCAAAATTTGCGGCTGACAACAAAAATGTAACCAACATAATTCCGGTAAATAATTTTATTTTAGATGTTTACCACAACTCTTCACTACTCTTTTCTTAAAATTCAGCTGTTAGATTTGTTAGTAAAACTATACCTAATTTATTACATTTTAGTTAGTTAGAAATTGCTAGTTAGTTTAGTCTGGCTATAAGAACTGATAAATTATTCGATTATGCACATTGTTTAAAATCAAGTTAACTTTTTATTTAATTATTCCATCTGAAAATAAAATCTTGCAATCTACTTGACCTATGCATTTGACTAAGAGACGTCAACTAAGAACGGATTCTGCGACTGAACCAAAATTTAGGGGTCTTTGTTTTCCAGGCATACGAAGTCGCGAGCAAAAGCTAGTAGTAAATAAGTCAATGATTATGTACAACCATTGTGGCGAAATTAGGTATGTAGTTACATTACCCAACTTTGCAATTTAAGCAATTTAAAATTAAAATTATCAATTAAATAGTAAATTACAATAATTTACCAATAAAAAAGAAAGAGTATTACGTTAATTAAATACATACAATACCCAAATTAAAAGTTTAAAACAAAATTACTGCGACTTGATTATTTAATTTTTTCACACTTCACTTTCGTTTAGTAATTCAAGAGAAGAGCCTACTTATACAACTGTTTGCACAGTATTATTACCTTAAGCTTTATTAATGGATATACTAATTATGATCTACAAGTACATGCTAATTTAGCCACTTCTCACTTTAATTCTATATTGCATTTTCGCGCTCAATTTGAATCGTGAGTTGTGTACCTGGGCCTGCACACAAGCAATGGTTAGTAGCAGTTTGGTTTGTAGAACCGTCTGACACAGACGTCGTTCCCGCGATTCGACTGTGTAGTAAGACGTTCCAAAACCGCTGGGCTGAATACGCAGCAGTGCCTTCGTTTGTTTTAAAACAATGTGTGTTCGCGCCAAAAGGAAACGTCAACAATAATGCTCTTATCTGTGTCGTGATAGTTTTTTAAATATTCGCATTAGATAATTTTGTGCGGTCGTGTGTTTGTTTAGTGTAATAAGAAATTGTGAGACCGACTATGCAGTGTAGATAACGTTTCTTCGGTTTGCGGTTGCGTCCGTTGGAGGTATATTAATTTCAACGCTGTTTTTAGTATTGCACCTATTTCTTTTTTGTATTAAAATTCTTTAATTATTAAACTTTAAGACGTGGAATTAGAATAAGCAGACATTAAATTTTACATAAGAAGAAGTTATTTCCTTTTCCTTTCAAGATGCTAACGTTTAGCTAAACCTGTCAATCAGGGATTTCACAATAAAAAGTGGCAGGCTTAGCCTCTCCATCAAATTGTCATTGACTTCATCCATTATACCAACTTAGGCCTTGTTTATATTCCTTTACTCGGTAGGTACAATTGCCTCCATTAATCATGAAAATAATTACTTACCTGTTATTAAAATAATCACCAGTTGATAAATAATACGGGCCATTTAACAATCCACATACATAGATTATCTAGGTCCAGCGATCCGACAATCTGTTTCTTGTACTTAATTACCTCATCATTACGTACTTCCACCTAAATATTATTAAGTAACACCTTAAAGTTGACCTTAATATTTTCATTATGTAGAACTGAAACTCATCCTAGGTAGTATCTGTTTGTTTCCGACCATGGGAAAAATACTGTGTTCAAAAATGATTGTTTAAATTCATCCGTACTTATACAATAAAATTATATTTTTTCATTCCGAATGTCAAAAAACCTTAATCAGAAAAAAATAAAATTAATGCTTTAGGTTTTTCATTTTATGGCCAGAAAAAACGCGATTCTACGCTTGAGATAACAGTCGCTAGTCGAGGGCACCTTGCTTGAATTATGAAGTCTGACGTTTTGAATTATTATAGTTTCACTCAAGTGCATTATCTACGATGGCTGATAGTGTGGAATTTGAGTCAAGAAATTTTATGACGCATGCACTTAAGATTGCTCCGAAACTATTACAGTTCGATTTTTATTTGGCAAAAATCATAGCTATAATATATGCATACCTTAGCTAATCTAAGGACATCCGTTAGTGAGAGCAACTTAAAACTTGTAAGCAACAAAGTCATAAAGCAAGTATTGCGCTTTGTAGTAGGTTACAGGTTTACACTTTCACATAATGCTTATCTGCTAGTAGATGTCGGATGGCAATCTAACCCTCCCCCTAAGTTTACTGTACTATGATAAGCGTCAAGGGGGTGATAAACAACCAATATTTAGGTTACGTACAGGTTATAACATAACAATTGCTTTTTCATTTTGTAAATCTACTTTCTGCAACATGGTGTAACATTAAAACAGTTCTTAAAGTGGAATATTTAATGACTAATTGACTACTTACAATCTAGCATTAAATGCAAATGGTGCTAACTGGATAAACCGGTGTTGTGTTTGCAGAAATTTTCACAACTCCATCAAGTTTTTACTGACCTTTTGCGAATGAGATTTCAGCTATAAACTCTATTTTATTTGCCAATTCAAAGAACCGTTTTCTCATTAATCACCTTTGGTGAACCCGATATTGCAAGCTTGTTTTAATACTAAGCAAAAACAATGTAAAGAAGTGGAACATTGCTCAGTTACTAACATAATTTTAGAATGGTTTAATTTAAAACTGAAATCTAAACATAGTGTCCTTTTATTTACATGATAGATACTTTTAGGAATACTTTATTTGTGTAAATGTGATTATATACCTACCTAAATCAACCCACACGGCGTTACATATTCATATTTTTTGTTACAGCAACCATCAATGTAACCACCATGCAGACAACAAGAGAATCAAGCAGGCAAAAAAGATGCAACAAAAGGCGAAACTCTAGAAAGAAATCCCTATCGCCGTCTGACTTAAAATGCACTAGGGGAGAAGCAAAAACGGACAGCAAGCTGAACGGAAAGCGCTCGCTATCCGAGGGGTCAGTGAAAGTGAAGCATAGAAAAAGTAACATACGACGAACTTTGACCCACCCGTTTACGTGTTCGGACGATATTCGCGATGTTAGCTTGATCGGTGTGTTCAATAAGAGTGTTAAAGTGGAGCCTCCTCCGGAGAGTGATGAGTCTAATCTACCGCCTACCAGTAGTGATAGGGATACGGAGGATGATGGGCGTCTATCACGGCCAGCGCCGCAAAGGTCGCGATGGGATTCCGGGAGTGAGATGGATTCCCTCGTGTCTACAGTAGTCAGGAGAGCATCTGCGAGGCGACGCAGGACGCCAGCAAACCCAGGTTAAATCTTATTTCTTGTAGCTAGACGAGGTTTTTGCATAACATAGCGAACTTCTTATTTGATAAGTTTAATTACTCATAACGTAACTAAGATAAGATCAATGCAGCCTTACGTGCGTGTTTGTGTAGCGATGCGTCGCTGTGTAAAATTTTACAATAATTATTTTAAAGAAACAGCGTTGGTTAGAATTTCATATAATTAACTGCGATTTTACAAAGATAACATATGGACTTATGTGTCTGACACAACATTTGCCAAAGTTATCTCCCCTTCCTTATTTTTTAAATCAGTAAACCTGCCGCTCTACATTGTCCATATTGACATGTTTAATCCTGCTATCAACTTCAGGACTCGTGATTTTACTGAAGTCGTCACTCATTATTACAGCTTCATGACCTAAATCATGCATGCTAATAAATAATAATCATCAATTTGCATCCAACTCGTGAAATTACTATGTATAAACAACATTATTATACTGGAACATGTAAATTGTTTACATAGAATGGTATGTAATTACTATAGCCAAGGTTGGAGTAAGAAAATGTAGTGCTTATTGTCATTGACATTATTTGTTACATTATACTTGGCGCAGGAAATGAATATCATTATAGAATCACTTATGCATATTGCTGTGTTCATATTATTGCGTCCCTGTACTGATTTATTTATTTTCATAAAAGCCACAAGATGGAACGAAAATAAGGCAAACCATTCAATGAAGATTTGAAATGGGTACCTATTTTGAACATTATACGGTTTTTGTTTATAGTTACTTAGAATTCTCTCATTAGTGCCAAAATTTGGTATTTCTAAAGTAATTTAGACTGGATGAGAAAGTCGAGGCTCTTGCAGATGCATTTATAAGTATCGCATCCAAACAAAACATTGCTAGCTCCTAATCATCCCACGCAATTGACGTTCTTGCCCCGAATGCCGCGGCCAACAATTTAGGTCCAACACTCCATAATGAGCAGAACAATGGACTTATCTATTTAATTTTGCAAAAGTTGACACAATCATTTTTGAAGAGAGAGTCCATGATTCACTTCAAGGAAGTTAAATGGAACAAATCAACAAATGTTGCTAACATTTGTTCTGCACCGAGATTAGAGATAATATTATTTTATGCAAAATAGTAATCTCTAAGGTAGCACGTTACTTGTGCACGTGACTAAGCGTGGTGTGAATTGGAATAATATAATTTGAAGTTATAATACCCACGTAAACAAAGACGATGATAAAAAACTAGTTGTAATGTCACGCTTTAAGTCTTCCGTACCTAAGGACCAGAACAGCTGTAACAATATTGAGATAAAAAATCTTCCTTCCTTGTTCATATCTACTTAAGTTTTGACAGTTTACTACTGAAAATATCACATAAGTAATTAATGTGTGGTAACCGCGCACCTAGATTCTAATTTCTATTGTGGTAAGCAAGTAACTTGACTCCAAAATGAAAACATAACGCTAGAAAGGTCGTCTTCATTATTTCGAACTATGAACTAATTTGTAAACTAATTTCAAAAAAGATTTTTTTTGTCTAAAGCTAAACGGAAATAAGTAGTGTATTTAGTACGCCTCTTCAGAAGAACTGAACTACTTTAATTTTTTTCGCAGTTTTATTACCATCCTTTTTAACTTTCTCATAATCGCTCCTGAAAATATTTCATGACAGTATTTATTTATTAAAACTTTATACACAAATGTAAAAATACACCGTACAAAGGCGGAATGCTTTGGGCATTTTCTACCAGTCTACCTTAGTTATCCCGTGGAGACTTTTAATTGAAACTTCTCCGACATGAAAACAGTAAAAAGTCACTATCTAATATTAAAGTTACATAAAGATTATTAAAATGCGATTAGTAGAGATTGCATTACTTACATAATTGTTACTTAGCTACCTTTAATGAATACTTGTGTGTAATATATTTTTGCATAGTTGCATTACTATCCAACAATGACATAGTACGTGCAACGCTTGCATGCAAAATGAATTAGATTGCTAATAATATACAAGGTAGGTACTTTGTTTTTGCATTTGATGAAAAATCACTCGAGCTAAATGTGTCTATCTCGAACTTTTAGTGGGAACATCATAGGTTAATGAAGTTCATCAAGAATAAACTAATACATTTGTACTGAAGAAAAAGAAATGGGGTCCTACAGTTAAAGCATCCAATTGTGAAATAAGTAATGATAGCCATACCAATAGAATCAAAACATCTCATACTAAGAGAACCTAGCGTCATCTATGGGCGTGCGTTCATAAAGGGTTAAGTAAAGTTGCATTCACAGATGGCGCCATAATAACAGTTCGAATCGAATAGGTAGTAGAAGTTTACTGTACTTTAATTATAATACATTTATGAATGTTGCGATTTAAACGTTAAGTTCTTTAAACTAAGTTAATAAACATTGTTGATTAGAGCCACAAAGTAAATATTTACTTAATGCTTAGAGGTGTGAGTGCACTGCCATCTATCTTCGCCAAGCGAAAGTAAAACAAGCGGTTGCGTGTGGGTTTAAGTTAACAGTGTGCGGTCTTAATCACAGATGGCGCTACACATTCTAACTAGTTTTAAAGCAAAGCTATCAATCATGTTTAGTCGTGGATTATCCTATCATTTTATTTATTTTTGGATTATCTTATCATTACCATTGGTTACTCAAAATTGATTAAAGAATTCCAAGTGTTTCAAGCGTTTATCTAACCATGTAAAATCGATTGAACCAAGTAATCAATTCAGTAATAATTTAATTTTAGATGGATACACCTTATTCGGAAAAACAACATAATTCATAAAGGGAAAGTCTTGTTTCCGCAATATATTACTTTTGTCCATGATAAATTAAAAGAAACTAAATGAATTCAACAAGAATCCCTAACAAGTTCGCTACCGATATTTGTAGACGTCCCCTCATGGGGCAGGATGCCACGCCGCGGGCACACAATACGAACGGAAGTACAGCCTTCGGTTACCAGCTGTGGGAAGGTAGCATGTAGGACGTAATAATAGTAATGAATGAACAGCTAATGTCAATGCCGCGTGTATCACTATCGATGACGAGGCGTTTATTAACAGCGAAGGTTTTGAACATCTGCTTGGATCATTAAGAAGAGGACACTTTTTGTCCTTAAGGTTGATTTTTTCCTTAAGTTTAATCACCAAGCATTTTCTTTTTATCATGTTCCGCCTTGAAGATTTACAGTTTCAGGTTTTTATTTGGGATTAAGAATAAGAAACCACGAAAAGTTAGTTAAACTGGTGCCTTTCCCTATGAAATATGTAAAAATTACTATCTTGCGCCAATACTCTTGAAGAAACACACAACAAAAGCTGATCCCTACCTAAACCCAGAAAAGATTTATATAGAGGTTCTTGCTCGTTCTTCTCCATACAGTATATCGTCTATCTACGTTTTTAAACGAGCAACTAGCTTCATCTTTTATGATGAACCGACCGACACCTTGAGAATTAAAAAGTAAGCCTATAAATGGTTTGTCTTTAACCCATTCTTGAGGAATTGGAGCCACTTTTCAAAGTTTATCTAATGAAAATCAGCAAAAAACTATATTGATTAGATACTATTCTCACTAGGGGATCTAACACCACAACTCATAACGATAGTAATATTATCGTATGAAATGTTATTGAAAGATAGCTTAGGTTATCATTTATCGATATTTAAGTGGCCGACAAGATATTTTTGCGCACTAATGTTTATCATTGACATACATAAAGATGATAATATATGGGGAATTTCTCGTATTTTGCTTTCTCGTTGTATAAGGAATGTTAAAAATGTTTACTGCAATTCGTTCTAGATCGTTGAAGTCTTTTGTATGGATGTATAGGAGACAAATGTATTTATATGTTTCTCATCTACAAAAGTATTAAAATCTGGTACAATTATTTATAAAACAGATACTTAGATTATGTTGTTAACTAACAATGGATAATACTGATTTAATTGCTCATTATTTTATAATTAAACATTCTACTTCTGGGTTTAAACAACACGTAATTATTTTGCTTATTTGGCAGTACACGGATGGTCTTACTTCATACCTTTAATAACATTTAATAGTATTTCTTGTAGCTTCGTTCACTATTAATTTGATTTCATGACCTCTAAATTACACAAGGTTTCGTCTCTCCTCTACACACGACAAAAAGGTTTACAAAAACTTATATTCTTGAATTATAAGTCTTTATTTTTACTGAAGAACATTGAAGCGTTCACGCTTTGCTGAATGATAGGAAACTGTGACATCGTATCGTTAGTACAGTTAACGTTTTTGTTTTAGTTTTGGGTACTCAGTTAACTGTTACGCATGTGTGCGTGGGTACATGAAGCCTCCTACGTACCTTCACACACAAACAAGTATTCTTTTAAAAAGAACTTGTTCTATATACAAGTGGTGGTCGCGGTGTTTGGTCTAGTTCGCCAGTGCAAGTTCATTGTTCGGACGAACTTAATTTACATTGGTCGTAAACGCCAGGCGCTTTCCGACTGTTTTTTGTACTGAAGTTTGGCCCTCGCCAGAGGTAAAGCGTTTTTGTCGACTCGTTACTGGTTACTTACGTCACTTTGATTCTGGTAAACGTT
This sequence comes from Caradrina clavipalpis, assembly GCA_932526535.1. Classification (NCBI taxonomy): domain Eukaryota; kingdom Metazoa; phylum Arthropoda; class Insecta; order Lepidoptera; family Noctuidae; genus Caradrina; species Caradrina clavipalpis. Next base: position 5,918,489 of record OW052096.1, read on the forward strand.
TTGTTGTTGGCGTTGAGACGCGAGGTGAGTCACGTTGTTAGTACGCGTAAAAGTCGATATTTACTATCGATAAACATTCAACAGTATTTTATTAACACAATCACTACTAGTGTTCATTTTTAATAGGACTACTACATCTAGTTAATTGGATATTTCACATTTATTCAACGTATAAATTTAAAATATATTTTACCCCAATAACTTTTTTAAATTACTTAAGTGATTCTTTCTTTTTTCCTTTTTTTATTCGAGATGGATAAGCTCTTGATTCTAGTCTTGGTGAATGGTGACAAACAAAATCTGCGATGGAGTGAGCTTACCCAGAAGAAAACTGTGCTTTCTATTTAAAAAACATAAACACCTACGATATTAATTTTCTACAACTTTTCACAAATTGCATTCACCATGACATCCTTCATCAAAATAAACATTTCGCCTTCTGCAACAAGTTCGAAAATACTCGACAGTACAAACAATCGAGTAGGGGACAACACTGTGGCGGCCGAGCGCAGCAGTCGGCCGGCCGGCTCCGCACATCCGCTTGCGCGTTCAGCCCCGCGCCCGCTCACCGGAGCCCTAACCAGCCTCACAAAAAATAACAAAAAAACGACAATATAGTGTTTTATCTGTGACAATGTGTACGAATTTTCCGAAAACGAAGCAACAAGTGCCACTCATTCATAATTTCATAACAGTTTGCTAAAACAATAAAGTTTCAAGTTTCCGGCCAGTTTAATGAACGGTTGAAACTGTGTTTTTGAAAACAGCCCGTGTTGTGAACTTTAAGCGAAACCCTACGAGGAAGCCTTAGCAATTCACTGACGAAAATAGGTAAGCAACTTAGGGTATGCAAGTAATTGGATATTGAAAAGCGCTTTAATGGATTAGGTGTACTATCAAAGTACGCGACGTCTTTACTAATCCTCTACTAGGTAGGGCAAACGTTTTCATTTTATTTTTTAACCTTGTATTTGAATAGCCACTTCCTTACAAAAATATTATTTAATTTAGACATCGTATAGTCTGTTAACGAGACATGTAAAAATAGTATCAAAATAATGAGTTATCATCATTTGACATGCAAGCAACAATAGTTTTATTTCATGCCAAGTCAAACAAGTAAAATTTGAAATCAATTCGGCATGGGCTGAAGATGACGTAAGGTTTGGAACTGGCCTAGCATCAGACGGGTTATTGTTTCTAACTTCGAGACGGTCACGATGACTTAATAAAAAGTCTAGCCATTAAATATTAGTTTTTATCCCTCTAAACTTCAATTTATTGAGCCTCTATAAAATTAAACACATCACGAATTATTTTTTAGTGGAGATTTTGTAACTTCAGCCTATTTTTATATTTTTTATAAAATTGATGAGAACAAAAAATATAACTAATGATCACTATCTTCGAAGCTAAGTTAGATTGTTTGATTCCGTTATTTTACATTCAATTTGAGAATCGTCTAAGTAGACTAGGCATTCACCTTACAATTTATTGAGTAAATGGAATGCTAAGTGTTTACAAACTAATAAATTTTAGTTAAAAAAACTTCGTGATAAGATTCAATAAAAAACGTGACACAACGTTATTAAGTCATAAAGTTAACCAAAATAATCAAACGCAATCTGCAGAAAGGCATTTAGAAAAGCAGAAAACCGCAACATTGATTGATCAATCAATTATATCAAAAGCAAATAATTGACCAATCAAAGATACTATTAGCCAATCCTAATCTGAGAAGCGTGCGTATTTTTCTATAATGCTCTCGTATTTCATAAGAGTTAATGAAAAGGTTGAAACATATATTTGCTTCAAACCTAGGTATAATAACTAATATAAAACACGAATTCTCAGGTGTAGGTACTGGTGCAGGTACAAATAGTAGTAATATCAAAGCGTGATCCCCAAAGTATCTACCAAGACAAAATCCCCCTTGTGACCGTTAAAAATGTAACGGTCTGTTGGAAAACCCAGTGGACGGTCACATTGTTGCATCATACTGTCAAATTACTAGGGCTTTTGATGATCTCAAAGAAAATTAGTAAATAATCGTTATGTCTGTCGATGTCGTTATGTCTAAATTCTCGTACGCCACAATGCCAACTGAGTTGTTAGTTGGTAAATGTAATTTGAAATAGATTCTTGGGAAAATGTGATATCTCTAATCCATTGCTTATTCATGACGTTTCTATTATGGACTACAAAAGAAATTCGTTTCTTGCTCGCTAAGTGGTCGTCATCAGACAACCATTAAGCACAGATTAGTCGGCGTTACGTGCTTCATAATTTATGACAGTCTGACTAACTAATTGGCTTAGCAAAAATTGTATAATTAATTAATAATCATAATTATACTTAATGATCAAATAAGTCATAAATAGATCCTTGACCGAATTCATAATGTAACTGCTTATTTGTTTGGTTCACTATGCTATTTTAACTACAGCTGTAACGAACGTATGGTTCAACGTGAGTTTCAAGAAATCATTTTACTAATTGTTCGCAGAGCAGAGCAACGCCTATTATTATTGACTGTAGAATAAATACCCGTATAAACTTAACTTTAATGTAACTAACGTCACCTGCGTAGTGTATTACCAAAACTAACTTACCTAATTGCCAAAATTGTTGGACTCATCCATCCTGGTTGCTAAAGGCTGCCTGCATTTGTTCCTAAACTTCAGCATCGAGACTACTGTGGTTCTTATTAAGTTATCTATTTTCGTCACATAGGTCATTGTAAAATTTCTGCAATTGACCATAACGAATACCAATTTATTCACCATCACGTGTTAATTAAAGTGCAATCGAAATGCAACCTTAAACATTTCTAATGCGTCTCAGTGTTGAAATATGGCGCACCATAAAACCCCACTGGTTCAGAACTATCTGATGCATCGGAGCGTTTATTACCAGATAAGTTCAGTCCACGAACACTAGAAAGTCAGTCGATAACATCAGATCCACAGCATATATTGTGTTTAGCTGCATTATACGAAACAATTGGATATTCAAAGGTAGGCTAGGTTAGCTAAGCGAACAGTTTCGTAATAACTAACTGGTCTGAAACTAAACTATTTATACTTATTAGGGTGACTGTAACTGACGTTGAGTTTGAACTAGAAGGACCTGAATTACTTTAAAGTGATTAGTGGAATATACAAAGAGCTAGCGATTCCGGCAAGTGAACATACAATATGTAGATATAACATAGCAATGAATAAACTATTCACGTAAACGCGTATTCACGTATTCTAAACACGTTACTTTGTCTGCCAAAACCCTATGTAACAAAATTAAATCTTTGATATAAGTAAATCGGGAAAGAAAACAAAACACACAAAAAATATGATTCACCCTGGTGAAACAAAGTCTTAACACGTAATTAGTTTCATAAACTTTTTCCTTAAAAGGCTTAACCATTTCGAATTGCAGGTACTTACCCCAAAATTCCCCGGCTTAAGTTTATAAGATCAATGTTATAATTAGGGTTCCAATACATTTTAATTCATCATAATATAACAAAAAATACCCAGAAATACTTCCACAGGTATTGAATAATTATTGCAGAAAGGAATAGGTAGATCGCCCTAATTTCCAAATAATAAAAAAGTAAAGTAAGCAAAGCCAGTAACAAACCAATTTCGTTTGTTAGGAATATTTTAAATCACACGTGGTCTATTCCTGTGGAAACAGTAACAGTAACTTTTGTTTTAAGCGAGACGATGAGTGCATTGCCATATACATTTGTTTAATTCTCAAACCCTTACTACCTGCTAGGAGTACCGTGTATATGTATACTTTCGACTTATCAACTGCGTTGAACTTATATTTCCATTCAGAATAAGACTCGCGGCATTCACGATTGCGAGAGTGTGCCAAATTAGAGCGCTGGTCTGAAGTATCACTCGTATCATTAGGCACTTGGATTAGTCCTATTGAAATAAGTATACACGGTAATGTTAAGGACATGTGCGAACTGTATCTGGTACGGCCTCGCTGCCTCCTCGCATCCCACGTGCACTGAGTTAGGCAACCGAGCCTTGAGCCGGCGCCAACGTATGCCCGGCTTTTACTTTCATTGTCCGTTTGAATGCTGATTTGATTACAATGAGGCCATCCGATTGATGGTGTTTATTCCCTATGTGGAGTAACCTCCATTTGTATTTAGGCAAACGTTAATATTGTTTTGGCAATCGGTTTGCCTTGTGTTGTTTTCTCCAACTCCTAATCAGGTGAAATGGCGGTCAGACTTGTCTAAATACACAAAAATGTGCCACGTGCTTATGACAACGTACTATAATAGTTTCTCAATTTCAATTTCATTAATATTATGTTAGATTTTATATTAAACAGAGTACGTAAAGTTTTAAGAGACGAGTAAATTGTAATACTTGGAGGTTTTTCAGTCCCTAAATGTCTAAGTTCTAGGCAATCAGATATTTTGTTTACAATTTTCCTTATACAGGTTGCAGGTTGTACACCAAATCGTTCCCAAAAGCAACAAGATTTTTGAAGGTGCGGAAGGTGGTTGCAGATTTTTTTGTAGCAATTGGTACTTGACCGCTCATGTCAAGTTACGCACCACAAATAATTACTCAATATTTATTTGTAATTTGTTTGTAATAAGTAACTGTGCAACAAACTCAACAACAAAATCTTTGTTTGACAGTTTTGCCCGACCGCAATACCTTAAAGGACGGTAATATTATTAATGCGTACCATTACTTTATTTGCTAACGTAATAAGAGTGAAGATATATATCTTCACGGTCTCATTCCGCTTTGAGGTCAGTAAAACAGTAATCTGCAGTTTACGGCCCTTGTGGAAACTGATAGAAAAACCTATTATGCTTAGATAAGCAGAATAGATTTAACAATTTATTAGTAAATTGCTTCATGGAAATGAAGCAATAAACAAATAAATGATAATTGACGTTTTACAACATATTTGCAATAAGCCTAATGATTCAAATTAGTTTCGCCGACATCATGAGAATCAGTATCGGCTTGAGTAAAGGCCTAAAGGGCAAACTTGTGTGGTTTCGTGTGCAAGTCAAGTTTCAATCGGTCATCTTAACAAAATGGCTAACAACGCGGAAACAATGGATAAATCATTGAACGTAGACGTACGGGCGAGACAGACTAATGGAAATTAAAAGCACCTTATTAGAGAGTCATTATAAAATCTTAAACCTTTTGGAACTATATGCACCCAAAAATTTTGTTGTTTGCTGTAATGTGAATTAAAATAAAAGTCTCAACTGCAGTGATACAAAAACAGTAACGTGTGTACTTGATCACATTAGTAGTAATTACATTCACATCATGTGCATGTTGTTCTCTAAAAGGCAGTAGCGTGTTGTGTAAACAATTATAGAGTAGGTAGTGTAAGTACATGAAGATTAGCTACATAGATACACACGTGAGGTGCATACATACACTTTGTACTGAATGTTTTTTTGTAGCATAACTAGCTTTTGCCCGCGACTTCGTCCGCGTGGATCAATAGTTCCCGTTCCCGGGGGATTTCCGGGATGAAAACTATCCCATGTCCTTTCTCGGGTCCCAGACTATATCTGTACAAAATTTAATTGAAATCGGTTTCGGTGGTTTAGGCGTGAAGAAGAGACAGACAGACAGACAGACAGAGTTACTTTCGCATTTATAATATTAGTAAGGATAAAATGGCTTTTTAAAATCCTGTGTCAGTTTACCACTCATCTGTTATAAAGAGTCAGTTTCCGTAAAGGTCTAGAAAAAAAAAATATTTTACTTAAAATTATGGTACCTAAATGCATCGCTAGTCGATTTCGATCTATGGTCTGGAATCAAATGGAAAATAATCTAGAACATAGTTTTATGCGTCATATTGGTTTTAATTCAAAGAATTTGACTGGATCATAGGGTTTAATGACAAAACCGTGACAGTAGGGAGACTCATGCAACATAAACATTAGCGATAATTTGGTACAGTAATTGCTTAATTATTTAGAATAGAAAAACATAAATTAAGAAATTATACAGAAATAAATTGCACTTTTTGGATTTCTTCCTAGAAAGTTAATATATTGCTCTTATCGACAATAAAATTAAATTATGAATTATTAATAAAGTCAACAGTATAATATTATTCTGCAGTTTCTCTCGAAATCTAAAAAATGGTACCTGTCTGTATATTATGCAAATATTTGCGGCAAATCTGACAGGCGATATAAAATAATTTTGTTTTGTTGTTCGTTTACATGATGCATTTTGCTTTATAAAATTTTATTTCAGCAAGCATGATCTTAATTACTTTAAATTCCCATATGGATAATATACAAAAGATTTAATGGATTAGATACATAATAAAAATATCTCCAATTTTAACAACGAGTACCTGAACTACAAATAATAAAATTAGATTTCTGCGAAATAAGCGTCACAAATCAACTATGGATATATCCTTCAAGCTTTTAGATTTCGAGTTTTACTTATTTGTCAAAAGTTTTGGTAATATATTTTTATAACGGCCGCAATTGTCAATTCCTCTGGTAACTTCCAAAACATAACGCTTTAAGATAATCTTATTCATACTTTGTACTATCCAGGAAATACAAAATCTATTGTTTTTCTTAGTTACAAAATGGGCAAATAACACACCGCTTCGCTGAGATAGGTTCGTGTAACACGTCGCTTTCGACTCACGACACGCGCTGCGCTGCGCCGGCGCGGCTCGGGCCACCCATCCGTTGTGCTTTCTACAGATCCAATATTAGCATGATTGCAATCTCAAACATGACATTCCGGACTCTTGGACTTGCTGTTCTATTTCTATTGTTGTTACAAGCAGGCGATCGTGTCCTTTTTGTATGAATTCGTTACGGTGGACAGGCTAATAAATGTACATGCTCAATCTTTTAGTTTGTTAGCCAAATAGTTATCTAATCGTCATCTGCATAAGTAAAAGGTACATAAGAAACTATGTTTTCGTTTTTATATATCATGGGTTCCTGAAAGTGCCTGTACAATTATCCATGTCAATACCTTATGATAATACGATGTAATGTTTCCTATATGTCTCGTTACCAGGATCGTGGATTAATATCAATGATACCTACTTTGAATTACACAACTTTTTGATAGGCTCAAGAAAAAAATCAATCACAAACGCCTAATGGTTTTCGCGTAGCGTAAACCTCGACGTCTACTCGTTGCTCGGAAAAAAACTGAAGGTGTTAGTTATTGTTTCATTTCACAATATTTGGTACAAATAAAACATATGTAATAAATAAATATATACAAAACACTTGAATAACTGGTACGTGTATGTATTCTATTCAAGTTTTAGAACTGGTTTGAACTTACCTGTATAACGTGTTTTATTACGACTAGCAATCTTTTCTGGACAAGCGAAATGAGAGTTTAAGTAACATTTATCCTTTACGATGATCATTATTTCTAGTCTTAGCTACACATATTATGTATAAAATAATGATAACATCTTGCCACAAATAAATTCACCTATTGTTTGTATTTTCAGAGTGGGGCGTCAACAGTGAACCGGGCGAGGTAAGCGAACCGGAGGCCGGTCGCATGCGTCCCGAGGACTACCGCCTCGTGTTCCTGAGTTCAGACTCATCGTGTCGCGAGGACACGGAAGACTCGTCATCCACGGCCTCCTCCGCCGCGCCGCCCGCGCCCGACGACTGCGACTGGGACTACTTCGAGCCGGGCGCGTCGGCGGCGCACCCTATCCCACCAACTGCTAAGCACGCGCCACAGGCTTGCCCGCGACCTTGCTCCTGCGGCGCCGAGCCACGAATAGTCGCGGTCCCAGTGCCCGTCCCCGTACCCGTGCCTGCCGCTCTCTGGCCTGCTCTACTCGCCTTCCCTACTCAGACACCACCCACGCCACACTGGAACACGTACCCCGGCTTAGCGCCTCTAGATGCCGCAACTTTCGCTCGGTTCACCACGGCCGCAGCCGTTGCCGTCACCGCCGCCGCCACCGCCACCGCCTCCGCTGTTGCACCACAAACAGTTAAACTTGAGATGACCACCGTCGAAAGGACTGACAAAGCAATACAGTCCGAGGCGTCACAAGCGCCGGAGCCATGCGATAACGATAACGCCGATAAGGATATCGAACGGCCAGTTGAAAATGAACCGTCAGTCGGAATCAAGGTGATTGCTGAGGAGGACTCTTTATCGTTGTTATCCGATCCAGCAAATGCTATGCCGGATCACTTAGAAGCTGAGAAAGCTTTTCCTTCATCAAACGAATCCGCTGAGTCAAGCGACTCGGAGCAGGGGGTAGCTCGAAGAAGTTACGACCTCACAAGCGGCGCGCCTGAAGAACCAGCGACGTCAGACGAAGACTCCGATGACTCGGGAGGCGGCGGCGGCAGATTCTCACGAGTGTTTGTTGTTAACCCGGCTGACTCATCTTCAGACCTGGAGGATAACGCTGACAGTAGTGGCATAGATTGTGATGATTCCTATGACAAGAAATCCGATAGTTTAGAAATAATCGCGGTTGAGGTGGTTGGGCAAAATGAAGCGAATGTTAGTGCCGAATCAAATGAAAGTTTTTCACCAAGATCCGAAAACTCTAATATTGTACTTTTGGATTCGGTGAATTTTACAGAAGAGTATTCTGTTATACCATATGAAAATAATAGTGATGATGACAGCAGCCATGAAGGATCAAAAAAAACGAACTTCTTTAAATTTTGTGACGAAAATATGCTCCAAAGTGAAACGTGTGAAAGATTTAACAGTTTTAATGCAAGTTGTAGCTCGAGCTCGAGTAATGATCTAGATAAGAAAAATAACACAGATAGTGACGTTAATCGATATCAAAGTATATCATCTGAAAACACCGACTACGATTCATTGGCGGACGTGAAAGTAAAATTCTCAGTTGAGTTAGCTAACGAGAAACAAAATAATAACGAATTAATTTCTGCAGAAATTCAACCGGACTCATTAAGTAAATTAGCACCTTCACCGGAGCCCAGCCTCGATAACATAAGTTCATCGCCCGCAGAAAAAATAGACCTGTTTAAAGGTATTGAACGCACTCTCAGTGAACTATTGAAGAAAGAATTAATGGAGGACCAAGAGGAGGAGAAAATGCACGGCGTCAGGCCGGTTTGCGTCGACGCGGAGGGGAGCGCGTGCGCACCTGCCGCAACAACAGTTTGCCGCTCGCGTACGGCTTGTGCGGACGGTTCCGCGCGCTTCACTAGCCGCGTTATGATAACGCACGACCGCGTCTCCGTTGTCACGTCAGACACGACGCGGCTCATGCGGGAAGTAATAGTGCACCACACCAATTCACAAAGTGAATCGGACCCAAACCCGGATGTGCAACAAGACGAAACAGACGAACGATTATCCGACGACGAATCGCCACAGCCTTCAGGCGGAGTGACTGTTGTTAGCAATGCCGACACTCTCTCGGCGGTCGTGTGCCTCGAGGAGGGGCTCGCAGACGATGACTCGTGGGTCGAGGACGTCAGCCACAACGAGGACGAGGCCACCTCACCTTCTGACACGGATTCCGGGGATGAAACCTCGCTTCCCATGCGGGGGGAGGATTTCGCTTACTGTAGGCGTTCCATAGACTTCACTTTACACACCATCGTTGAAGAAAGTTGCGAAGAAAGCGAAACGGAACAAACAACAAAAAAAACACGACCTATATCCGCAACGGAGTTAGAGAAATACTTTTTCTTCGGTTTGGGTGATGGCAGAAATGTTCGCGATGATGAGGAAGCAGTGTCGGAAACATCGAGTGTGTGTAGTGAAGGTGGTGAATCTATTGTTGATAACGAGCAACCCAAAAGAAGTGGTGATAATGATGATTTAGTGTCGTCACGATTAGAAAAATATTTTCTATCTGGATTTATGGGTTTTAATCAAGAAAGGCGTGATTCAGACGGTTCCGGTAGCGTCGGTAGTGATAGTGAAGGCAGGCAAAGCCCTGAACAGCGCAGAAAACGGTTAGTCCGGGCCCGTGGAACTCCACGGTCACATTCAAATTCACTCGATAATCTATTAACGGGGGACGAACCTTCTCAGGATAATCAAGAAGTCTCCGACGCGTCAAGTACAGAAACGGAAGACAGACATGACTCCTCAGAAAGGCTTGACATGCAAGGTGAATCGAAAAGAAAAAAGCAAAACAAAAAGCCACGTGGATCACCCGCCGACGAACGACGACAATCAGCTGAGTTTGCCGAAGAAGCACGTGATGATACTAGATCTGTTTCAGAAGGTGAAGACGGTAGATTATCACCCCGACCTGAATTCCCACCGCTTGGATCTGAACTGTCTGAATCTAAAAAACAAACTAGTAGAGATAGTGGTTTCGTCGGTAGCTGTGATGACCTATTAAGAAATGGAGATTCTAGTTCTGATTTTACACGATCTCATGAACCTAAAATAGAATTAGAAGAAATTATTGAAGAAATCCGGCCTGATATTGAAGAACGTGTGGAAGTTCCACCGTCGTCCCGCCCGCCTCAAAGTCCACTAGTACGTAAAGATAGTTTTAACAATTGGTCATCTGACGAGGAAACCAATCTAATGATGACAAAGATGCGACAATTTTTCAAACAAATGATACATACGACAAATGTCCGGACATCTACTCCGGCATCATCTAACTCAACGGAGAGTTCCCGTCCCCCGAAACCACCTCAACTTCTATACTTTGAAAGTGAATTAACGAGACTAATGAAAACAGTTCCTGGCATAAGAGACGAAGAAGTGCGTGAAATAGTTGAGTATTTGTCTAGCGAGGATACGTGGAGTGATTCATACGACTCGTCGGATTACGCCGGCTCTGACTTAGAGGGCAATACAGCTGGTACTAGATCAGCGCTGAGGAAACAAATATCCGATAGCTGCCGCGAAATAATTGATGAGTTCGATCGAGGAAATAACGATGCGGGCTCGTTAGAGCGCGATGCAGTTGGGGCGTATCGAAGGCTGGCGGCGACACTGGGCCGCGCTGGGGAAGGTTCACCGCCGATGTTCGGCAAAGTGATGAGGCATATAGGTGGCAGACTAGTGGCGTTAATGCATGAAGTGTCGGGTGGCGCGTCGCCTAGCACTGACGACGACAGTGCATCCGAACCAGGCGCGTTAGCGCGGAGTCGATCTCATGACATATTGGAACCAACGGCGAGTAGAGGCAGTGTCGCGAGTGATTGTGAGAGGTTTTCGTGGCGTGGTAGTTTTGAATCAGCTCTTCTAGCGGCTGATTCTCGTGGTACGTTAGGCGGGGGTGGTGAATCGCGGCGCTCGCCCGCGGGCGCTGATTTGGCAGCACAGAAATCACATTCACGGAGTTGCGGAGCAATCGGAGGCAGTGAGGATAGGCTGTGGCGAGGCCGACGTCGCGCTTCCGCACCTGATGCTGAGGTAAGATTGCAATATTATGCCTTGTTTTAAAACTAAACATACATACCATGCAATGAAAACAAACATTCACATCACAAGAGGCAATCAAAACAAACAGCACAAAAATACAAAGTAGGCACTTATACTCAATTATATATTTACATTTTTCTGTCACGTATGTTAGTGACTTTACAAAACACAGACAACTATTCAAGGCAAACTATCCCATATCAATGTATGTGGAACGCAAGTATTTCGAAAATGTCAATGTCTGTCAAGTTGATACTACAGCGTTCAAGAACGCACGTTAGGTAGATAAAAGATTGCTTACGAGAGCTGTTTGTAATTCACATAAGAGATAACGTAAGCTTGTAAATAAATAAATAAATATTTGGCTGATAGTGTCTTGTCTAGTAGAGCGCGTCGCTTCTTAGTCTCCTGGCATGATTGTTAAGGTGTAAAAACTTGTTTACATTTACTACAATCTCCTTTATATAAGTAACCTTACGGTTAGTGACACTATAACGTAAGAGGTTCAAAATTGTATTGTTCTTTTAAGTACATTTTACTCAAAAGAACTTACTTCTTCGTACAAGCCTATATTCAATCACAAGTCAAAATCATCTTAATATTTTTTGTAAATATGTTGCTTATAACATTATAAGCAACATATTTACAAAAAAAAAACAAATTACATTACCTACATAGGTAATATAATTTCACTGACGTATAATTACTTTTAATTAAGACTTTAAAAATTCCCTTCACTTGACTCGCTTTAGTTTTTAATTTACGTGTTGGTTAGCCATGATTTCAAATACTTATATTATAATAGGGGAATAATTGGTAATTGTATTGTAGTTCTATAGAATTAAACCAAGACTTCGTATATAATTGCGTAAGATGTGCCTAGTGATAATAATAATTAAACATAATTACAACACACGTTGTGCTCGCACAACAATATTATTTATAATACCTAACATAAGGTTGAAATCCTTGATAAACACGTACATACTAATCTTAGCTTTTTCCATAAATATCTAAAGTTGATCCCAGAACATAATAGCTAACTGAATTAAATATTACAGTCTAAATCAAACATTACTTACATATATTTACAACACAACTCGATATGCATTTTATAGAACACTTACCTACTTCATTTAATTACATATTTTATTAGTAACATGTCAAGTTTCGTAAATGTTAGTATTTGATCATATTGTTCAGAGCCACCGAGCTAAGTTAATTAAATGAACACCTTAGTCAGTGACGATATAAACAGGTGAATTAAGTGGCACCTGCACAAAACATGTAACTGCAGTTAAGTAGCAATCGACATTTAACTGATAACGTAATAATCTAATCATCATTAGTAATAACAGTATTAAAAATGACTCAACTAAGAGTACTCCTCATAATACTTGACCTCATTATGTATTCCTATAACCGGAGCTCATTTCATTAATTATAAGGACACATTAATATCACCTAATTGTTATAGCCGGTATGTGCAGCTGCACCAATGAATCCTCATTACTCTAGATATTCAACTAGGTGTTGGCAAACATTATTTATTTAATTTAAACAAGCGGTAGGAGCAAACACGACACGCGACACTCGAAATGCTTGAACACGGTGTCATATGCAATTAGTCGTACATGCCTATATTTACAAATAGCATAAAAATAAACTTTGTAAAGAATTATCAACACATTTTTTCACAAAACGTTCAAGGTGTCAACTTTATCGGCATTTGAACTGTCGTCAATATATTGGTTAATGAGAGCAATCGCTCTTGCTGTTGGGTTGTTATTGGCTCGACATAATATGTGCCATGTCGAAATCAAACCATACAAACTAATCACAATGTCATCAATGTTATGTGTCTATCTTAATCATCTGACAAAAAGAGGTAAACAAACCAAATTAATCAATGCTATGGCATGTGCCATAGCTTTGATTAATTTTGTTTCCTAGGCTTCCGTTTCTAACGTATATTAGTTAGTAGTCAGTCCCAGTCCCCTGACAGGGGGATTTATATCTAACCATGAGCTACTCATATAGTTAAAGAAGTAGAAGTACGTATCCACAAACTAAAATGTCCATGTCTTCCAGTCGGAGGAAGAACAGCGTGCCGGCTCCCTACCTCGGCTGCCTTCCATCACGGGTACCAACACAGTGCCGGCTGGTCCGGTGAAGTCGGCCCGGTACCGTGCACCCGGCTTCCGTACGGCAACTCGGGCTGCGTCCGCGCCGGGTTTGCATGCGCCACGGAGGCGCAGGCCGCCTCCTACGCCGCTGCAGCCACCACCCGCCGCGCCTGCGTCGGCACCTAGCCTGCAGGGTGAGTACATTCATCACATTTTCAAGATGCATTTATTTACAAGGGTATTTGATTGCGCAACTATAAGAACGTATAAGCAAAAAGAACAAAAGTCATTTTGCTCACTCGGTTTGAATTAATAAATAAAATAAAAAAAAACGCCACTCTGTTTTAGAAAACCCCATCAGTTTTATAGTACTGTGATTTAGTTTCGAATAAACCTATAACACGTACAGAAAAAGCTTTTTTTGTATTTCAAGTAATAACAACGGACAAACTAGAGGTTTATTATGTTATGTGCTCGCTTTGCTAACATGTAAGGTCATGAGAAACTGCTATAGACGGAAAATATTAAGTACTGCATTTTATTTACTCTTGAGACTCGCACAAAACGAGCCTCTTAATGTGTTGGAAGTTTCATTTGTCATGACAATTTAATATGTTGTAGAGTCTACAAAAAGACAATGGAGCTTGCAATGAATTGTCACGATTGTTCTTAACAGTAACTAACAGCTAAAAGTTAATTAAAATGCGATCTGTTACGTAAGTAGATACCTAATTATCAACTCTTTAAAAGGTTGATGAATTGTGCTTTATACTTTCTAAACAATTTCAAAAGTTATTTTCACTCACACTTAATGGCATGAATGAAGCGTTCTGACAATCAGCTCATTATCTCTGAACTAAATCGTGAAGTTATGAAGTAAACTACAGTATTTTGAATGTCAAGTATGTGTAGAATTTATCAGATTGTGTAACAACTAATTTTAGTTCTTCCAATACACACATGAATTGTTATGAAAAATATTCACCTTCAATGTTTTGCTCTTGCGCACGAGACAATGCAAGGAACTACACATTGGAGGATAACAATTATTTTAAAACAACTGGTTCGATATTTTAATATTTAAACATCATATAATTCAATGCCATCAGGTTACCTTTTAAACAATTTCTTCAAACCAGGAAGCGACTGACATTGTTCGAGCAGACAGTCATGTAGACACAAGTAGATGGGACCTACTAATCGGTGTGCCCTTCTTCAATTTCCCATGGCTGGCGAGTGTCCATGACCGAAGCAAATTACTCGCGTTTACAAAGTATCATTGTTGCATGCGTATTTCTTTAGCCCACTTAAAGTATTGCGTGACTGTTTTCCCATTACTATTAAATACAATGTTTTGTTCTCAAATGTCTTCGGAATTGTTCGAGACTGTCCTTTATATCTAACTATCTAGTCTGATTTGTTTCACTGATGGGCAAAGGTCTCCCTCCCCCTTTTCCATACACGTTTTTCGTCAACTATGGTGTACCAGCTTTTTTGTTTATACTAGTTATTATTAGCATCAGAAATATGATGAAGATCAAGTAAGTAAATATTTTCGTAAGGGGACCTTGCAAAACCTTCTGTGTCAACTAATCTATATATAACTACTAGTAAGGTTATCTTAAACTACAAACTTCCGTAGATCACAGATGATTGACACAGTTAACATTCAGAATACTACTGTGACGTAATGGGTGAGGAATTTCATCAAAATGTGCAACTCATTGGTTTTAATGTCACGTTCAATGCACCGCATACCTTTCGCTGTGCTTACGAAAAAATGCACAGAATCTATAACGTGCACATTTATACGTACAGTGCCAATACAAATTGAGAATAATAATCATGAGCAATCTTAGTTAATAGTACCTAATGCAATACTAATAAAAGCTGAAATAACACTTGTAATATGTATATTATGTTATGTAACTTTATCTATTCAATTCCGGGTTGTAAACTTATCATCATAAAAATTTCTTTGATGTGCGCATGAGTGCTTGGTCGAACTATCAAACAACAGCCCGGCACACTTTAAACTGTTTCTGTTTTATGTTACACAGTCAGTAGCAAGTTTTTATTAGTAAAATTAAATTTTATGTTGCCAATAGTAGAACTAAAAAAGACATGAAAAAGCTAAACATTCGAACTGACAAAGACATTAAAAAAATCGAACTTAACTTTGTTTTTAATCATTATTAATTCGCTTCTTACATAACTACTGCTCTAACTAATTCTATGATAGCACACCACTAAAACTATATTTCGATTACGTATGAATCGATTAAAGAAAACAACGGTGAGTGAATGTTTGCTACAGGGAGGAAGTAGTCCACTTCCTTATGATGACATAATCGATTATCCTATGGTCTTGATGATTAATTTTAATTAGCTTTTGTAGTACGGGTTAATGGACTGAAGAAAGTGTAGACGAGCCATACACATAAAAGCTGACCACCTAACGCGTAACATCGCCTTTACAGAATTTATATGGATTCTAGGAATACTAAAGGGTTTCTAAGAACTTCTTTGTTAAAGTTCTCCTTTTACTTTTCAACCCAATGCCTTCATGATTATTCCATAATGAACAGTGTGTAAGTCGTTGTACCTTCATATACCTATCATATTTGAACGTTTACTTTTGCTAAATATTATTTTGTAGTATTCATTCATTTGTTTTTTCAATATGTCTACCATATTTTTTTTTTCATATTCAGGTACGTATTTGCCAATCTATTTTTTTGTACATTTACGTGATAAATGTGATAATAGTAATGCCAATACTACCGTCGATGAGCTCAGCGCCTAGATACTTATATACAGAAATAGGAAGCTAGCTGTTTATAAAATATTTTTAAAACAATTCCTTTATGTTTCTAGATCTAGATGAATTGAACGCGTCATTAGGTAAACCGCCTTTGTTTCTGCGTCACGGTCTGTACGAATTGCTAAAAAGTAGGCCTAACTGTTTAGACAGAACATTTCTCCGTTCTTGACTACATTCCTCGGTAAACAGCTGACCTTAATGCTTCCTCATCGGCACAGCAATGAGACATTTCGAGTGGCGGCATAAGTTACATGAGCTCTGTGATGTCTTTCTTGCCTTAACACGTTTGCCTACTTACATTTCTATTGGATGGGTTCTGCAAAAATTATGCTCATGTACCGCTGCGTAGTAAAATTTTAGATACGTACCCAAGAATGTAAAGTGGTTTTTTTTTTGGCAGTTTAAGACCATTTTGAATAGGTTTTATTTTAATTAGTAATTAGTAGGCACAGTAAGGAAAAGATTTCTTTTTCTGTTATAATGTCGTTTTGTTTTTTAACCTTGTTGAAACATATCTATGCGCCAGCTTGTCTACGTACGAGTATGTAGGTTGGTAGGTACTCCTACGTGACATTCGCATACCCAAGGAGGTAAACAAAAACCCAATGCATATTTCTACACAATCAGCAGACCGTAAGTGATAAACGATATCAATTTTACTTATCACGGCACTAAATATCACTCGAATCTGCATATTTGTCATATTTAAAATAGATTTCATAATATACTTTGATACTTGACTTCATACGTAACCCAAGTAACACCTTTCAAAACTTTGAAAACCTGTCCACTACAATGTTTCCGGCTTATCGGACGTAATCATTTCGTGGCAAGCGAATGCAAAGTTCTATACCGCTGCCGTTCACTCCTTGCTCGATGTACTTACGCACTAAGTACTATTTAAGCAACGAAAAGTACTGGCCTTGTACTAATTTATCGACAAATGTATTATGTGTCCAATTCTCGCTTGATTCGGTACTCTGTGGGCTATTGATTAAAGGTTGACGGAACATTTAGCTAACTGTTTGCAATTCAGGTATTCTGTTAGTTAACTATCGTTTGCGGCCTTTAAAACGACCTTTGTTGTGCGCATGAAAGCAAACTAGCGTTTGAAAGGAAAACGTCGAAATGTTATTAGTTCATAGAGGCTTTTCAGTTTCTTACTATTCTCTCATTTATTTGGAAAATTAAAACGTTCTGCGCGTTTAGTTGCTTAGTAGTAATGTTAATCATAACCAATGTAATGTTCATAATATTGTTAGTGCGCCTAGCACGAATGAGCTGATTAAACGTAACGTAAATTCGATATATTGGAAAAACCCCCGTACGTAATACATATTTGTACAGATGGAAGGCTTAATTCATATCAATAAGTGACACTTCGACACGTACAACGAAATATCGATGACCATCTGATATTCATATTTGCAATTCGAAAATCGACACGAATCGAATACTCGTACTAGGCCGGTATGTACTACTAAAATAATACAGAAATCTTACTAATAGCTAGGTGATACCTATTTCACCTGTAAAATTACAATAACGGGAATTTTCTAACGGCATTAATACACAACACACAACAACTTTGATAGCAGTTCAAAGAAATCATTAATTTCAACATTCATCGATAAAAATATGATGGTTAGCACGAGTATAAAACATATTGCAAAAAGGAACTTAATCATATTGATAAATAATCGATAATTTGATCTCTATTCTCGATCTCTGTCTGTGGGCATGTGCAACGAAACTGGTCACGTAGCTTTGTTTTTAACATTTTCTTTTTGTTGGCGTCGAATAAAAATATTATTGTAAATTATCTTTTTAATTATTTTGACATTCTGCTAAATGCATTTAGATTCCAAGTAGTGATAGTCATAAAGTAGTTTTGTTGGCTGGCAAAAGGTTTGTCTTTTTCTATGCAGAAATATGTACTAGTGAATATGTAGTTAGAATATACTTTTTTGTGTTCAATTTATGAAGGTATAAAAGGTTTCATTCTAACATTAGGGAACTATACTATTGCGCCCTTCGTTGTTAATTATATAAGCTAAAATCTCAACAAATATAAGTTGTAAATCAGTTCGTAAGGTCCTATATAACAGTATTGAACCTTGGCCCCCATGGTACATCCAAAAGTAAATACAATAATTTAAAGGAACTTCGACGTTATATTACTGGGTATGCAAAGTTTATCGTGAATAGAATATTAAAATGCCACATGTTGATGAATGGTTAACCTTGAAGCTTCACATTGCAATGACATTTAATAGTAAACTGAATTATCATAGCGATCCATTAAATATAAATACAGCAGTATTTAAAGGAGAACTAATTCAAACTAACAAAACTAACTGCCCCGTTGGTCTCGTGGTCGCAAGTGCGACTGCTGTGCAAGGGGTCCCGGGTTCGATTCCCAGGTCGAGCAAAAAGTGTTACTGGGTTTTTCTGAATTCTGAATGTCTCAGTAGCAGCTCGGAGTTTGGATTTGTGCCCGGTTAATGGCAATAGGCTCGCCCCCTATTACATGGGATCTAAATATACCGGCGAACTGTGGGTGTACATTGGTACACCTCTGCCTAACCCTTCGGGGAATACAGGCGTGATGGTATATAACTAATTCAAAGAGAAAATCACAAAGAATACACATAAATCATGGACTTCTATCAATTATTTGTAAACACTGTGACGTAAGTGTGTAAACTAATAACAAATAGCAAGTCTTATAAAAAACACCCACATTCCACCTTTGCTTTAGTTTGGATACGCCGCAACGCAAGCATAATAAATAACATTTATAAAATAAATAATCCAATTGTCACAATAAATTACGACATGAGAAATCGATTGTGTCCAGTTTCGAGCCGACTTGCCGACTAGAGCAGTAAGTACGCATGGCGTATCTTGCCCGCTTACCCAATGGTGGTTTCACGCTGGCTGGCCGCTATTTGACTTCATCCGGTTACATAGGGCACCAGCGACACTTTATTCATTGATATTGATACCTCTGGCGTTCGAAACAATGCATCGGTTTCCCTTGTTTGTACATAGCACGTTTTTTCTGTGCAACTTTTTTAGCCATTGCATAGCCTGTTGGCTATCTATGTCTGGCCTAGCTAGAGTAGGCAGGTTGTTGGTCATGCAATAAATAACATTATTTTGCATAATGCTATACTAAATGCTAAACTGTCTGGAATAAATGACTTGTCTTCAAAATTGAACGCACATGTGCCTGATTAAACACATAATTTCCGTTCTGTAATTTCAGTCATTTATCGTAACACCTATGTAAATTGTAGACTGTAACAACAGAGTAATATTCGTTACAATAAATATTATCGAATGCAGACCTTCAATACTACACAGCCAGATATTTCTCGCGCGTGAGACGCGTATCCAACGGAAATACCGATTTTGAACGTTAAACACAAACTTGTCATTGTAGTTGTCACATAACATCGTTATGTTTATTTCTCATTTGTTAATACAATTGTTCTTGTTTAAAAAACATATTTGAAACCTGCGAAGGTATTTTATGCAAACGCAATTACACAATCGAAGATTCCACATAACGCACTTAGGTGTAATTAATTTAAAATACTGGAAAGGTATGCAAGGGCAATGTTAAATAATGTTCCATTCTCTATTGACCGTAAAGGACACAAGGATTTTGAAAGACATTTTTTTTTAAATATACGAGTAACCTATCCTGAAAATAAAAATAACACCTAATGATAAACGTCAGTGGATATGTCGATAATTGGATTATTAAAATGAGTTGCAATTTCTCATCAATTACCCTAGTAGATAACTAATGTTATTTTTGTTAAAATATTTAGATCATTATCAAAATAATACAAAAATAATATATTTTGATGCCATTCGTGATCAAATGAAATCGATTTAGATTTCGAAGAATAAACTAATATGCATTATAAAAATGTAAAATTGTTGTGTGTTTTTTATAAAAAAAATGTTTGCAAGAGGTAATCCCTGGAAGTAATGATCCAATTATATTTCACCGACACAAAACTACACTATTGCCGTATGTCATATGATTTATTTTATGGTATACTTGACTACGTGGCAGAAGTCGGGCCAGAAGCTACATAATTAAGAAGTAAAGAAGCATTGATGTCTCGTCTCGCTTTATATTCCGCTAATAATATGAAACTGTTACATCTATTTATTTCTATCTATGTCATACAAATGTACACACATTTCATGTCACAGAGAAATGAAACTCGGAAAGCATTGTGCACGGTCGCATTACTTTTTTTCACCGATACCATGTGACCAATTGTTGTCGATGACTTTATCGACGACGCTGTATGCTTTCACTTTGTCTATTTCTTGCGCCGATGTGTCGAAGTATGCGGATAAAAAAGTCTGTAGGTAATTACGGTTAAATATTAACTAGCTGATCGTAATTGTTAATGAGTGTGTTACAGAATGTTACGTTATTTCCAAAGACTATATTGAAACATGATGAATCTATCCATCTTCTCCATGGGTGTCTTCTCTTTTTCATGATACTCACGCATAATTGGTGTAATATTAGTCAGTTAACGCCTTATAACACGATATAACAGTACAAGAACATAGTCTTAAACCAGTTTTTTATTCGGTATGCCGATAACCATAACAACGTCTCAACGTTTAACGTCTCACATACCCACACATTTACATAACATCCCACGATACTAAGTAAACACAAACAAGAAAAGTCAATAAGTATCGAGACGAAGAATAACCCGTCTGAATCGTACTTAGAGAATCCACTTCGAGACGAGTTGTTCTAAAATCGATCAAGGCGCGATTTGTCACGATACGAGTTTCAAAATCGCCGAAATGCCACTCAACCAATAAAAGGTCGAGTAATATAACTCTATTGTAATATTGTAAACAGGCATACCAGTATTGTCGTGACTACGGCACCAAGACGAGCAATGAGTACAAACTATGAAGTAACGCGACGCGTACGCGTGCGCGAACGTTTAGCACAAAGCGGCTTTGCTTGCTTAAGGTTTCATGCATACTAAAATACTAATACAACAGGAAGGAATTGTTCAAAAAGAAAATTGTCGGGAAATTACAGAGGGGTGGTCATGCACCGTGATCCACTGTTGAAAGTAATAACACCATTGGTAATTACTTGTTTGTCTAGTTGCTTCGATAACTTATTTTTTTAGACTTAGTTTTTTTCAAATATCTGGAGTATTTACTGGAGCTTTAATTTAGGCTCAGTACTTAGTGGTTCTATAAGGAAAAAATCTTAAAGTGCACATCGACACGAGGCCAACCGGTTTCCAAGTCCAAATGACGCAAGACTCCGGATGAGTTCATTCTAAGACAATAAAGCTACGTTCATTCAATGCACTTACTGAGATTCTACATACAAAAGCCAAACTTTTATCCATTGAGCCAGCTTCCACAATGTCATAATATGAAAAGATCATTTAAAATATGCCACGAAGATGTTCCGTAGTTTTGTGCCAGCTCCTTAGTAGGTTCTCGGGTCACCTTAATCGCGATTAGTTCAAGTTTACTTATTGAAAGCAATTTGTTTTTAATTTATAAATATTCTCAGAACTCTTGCACGGCCTTCTTCAAAGAATAATTTTCGGGAATTAACAAGCCGTAAAATAAATATTGATTGACGATGAATATCTACAAGTTATTAGCCCACAAATCCGCTGATTCAAAGTCGAATATTCCAAGTTGGATTATGGAAATAACTTTCGAAACGTGCAATTTTAAAATACTGTTGGAGTTGAATTTATAAATTCTTGATAGTAGAAAATCAATTTAAATGTTACACCGTATGTGTTACAAGAAATCGACACGTTTTGTTTTCTATTTAGTTACTAAATCTAGATGTGTGTTATTAAACATTACATTGCCTATTGCAGAGAACTAGACTTAGTTCATAGATAACTATGCAGTTCTTACAATTATAGTTTGATTACGTCGCAACATATAAGTATGCGTGGTCATACGATGTCGAGTGTGTGTTAATTGTTAAAAAAGTCGTTGTCTGTTGACATGCAAGTTACGAAACATGTTGACACCACCCACGCGTCGCGTTATCTGAGAGCAATCAGAGATAGTGCCTGTTGCAACTTTCTGTTCAACTTCATAAATCTTACGAACCTTCAGCTTAACAATATTTATACAATTTAAGGTTGTTTTGCTTTACTATGTTTTGGGCGATAAGGCGAATTCTGACCTCACCATTATTTAGTTTGCAGTCGGTTTACTTAGCCAGCCAGTGATAGCAACTTTGAGTAAACGTAGCCAATGTTTTAGTATAGAATACCTTGCAACCCTAACTTCAAGTACATCACATCTAGCTTCGGAAACGTCTTTTACTTGAAGTTATATTCTGTACATTTATTTATACATTGCAACATACATAGTTATACCGGAATTTCCACTAACGTATGACTAAAAACGTACATAATCAATTAACCAACAGCTATTAAAATAATTACATACATAATTACTTGATTAGCTTTCTATCGCTGCCGATCGAAAATTGTGTTAGAAAATATGCAATTTTTTATTTCACAAAAGAAAAGAATAGGTCACACACAGCACAGACAGACAATGTAATAATAAAAATTACACGTTACTTGAAGATGATTTCATCGCGAAAATTGAGAGAGGTATCATCAATAAGATTACGTGAATCATAACAGTGCACTGTTACTTTCTTAGCACTAAACTATGAATAATAATGAGTCTGTGTAACTACATAATTTTTGTAACAGCCGACGTTGATGGATGTCGGCAAAGGTTTGTTGTGAGACCACTTTCTCGCCATGGGAAAACTACATTCATCCATGTTTACGTCTCTGTTACTTTCTAGCTGATGCTGAGGTACTTGTCTTTAAAGCGTACCTACCTACATTTAAATTAGAGGAGTTAACTTGTGTTATGGGAGCCAAGGGATAATGGACAGTTACATTTTGTTTGGTGTTGCAACGTCAATTGTCTTTCAGTTGAATTGAGTAAGCAGTTGGTGAAAAGATTAATTGAAAGAAGGCTCGGTTTAAGATTCATTATTAATATTCAGTCTGTACTATTTAACCAAATTTTAAATAGTAATTCACCCCATTAAAAACATAACACTTTTTTTTGGGGCAGTCGTGTAAATAGAGTAACATTCGAATTATAAATACAGTACCAAAACAGTTTTTTCCAATAGATAAACCAAAAATTATTATAAGGAAACTTCAGAGAGATATACATTTTCTTACAAAAGACTTCAACGAGATACAAATAGAGTTGGCTATTTCATTCATATAAATTTATTGGATCAAAACTCTTTGATACGATAATATACATTCAAAATTACTTTAAAAAAAACGAAATACTAGGTTATTTATTGTTTAGTTATTATAATTTTTAAAACATAATAAGTATGATATAACCATAATATACTTATTCCGGAAACAGTGCACATAAAAGTGTAATTTTATACAAAAGTAGTAACGTGGCTCAGACTATCCTAATATTTTGTTTTATTTTCAAACCTAAATACCCGTCAACAATTTAGTTTTGTCTTCGCCATGCTTTGTGGATACGCAACTGTACTCTGATTCAGTTTGCTAACTGTACACGTGCGAACAATTCGTACGACTCATTTCGAGTTCATTCCCTTCCTGGTGTTTTATTAATGAATAAATTATAAAAACATGTAGTTTTGCTGTTAAAAAAATGAATAAAAATCACTGGAAACAAAGAACGGAGATTAAACGCGGAGTTCGTAAAAAAAACTGCAAACAAAAAAGTCTTCTGCTTTACTAAGAATTAACAAACAATGGAGTTACACTAAAAGGATTATTTCTTATCTAAAATATACCAGGTAATGCAACGTTTCCCTAGAAAAATAGACCTTATCTAAAGGCAATGGGCCAACAGTCAGTCTGTCGGCTTTGTTGGTGCTCGTAGTAAAACAAAACGTCAGTCATGTGGTATGGTTTTAAATTAGGAGAGAATTTGAATAAGGCAAAAGTAAATCAAGTAAACGGGCCAATGTGGCACGACTCTGTAAAAAATCTTTCAAGATGGATTCAGATTAAGTGAGCTTGTTGTAAGTTCCTAGCTTTAGGTAGATAGGTATTATTAGTAGTAGTTCTAACACCAGGTAATTGCATCGCCTAACTTTAATATCACTTCACCTAAATTTACCGAGTGAGTTTTACAAACCGTCAGATATGAGACATTACCTGACTTACTGTAGATTCTATAGTTATTATTTTCTCTTGTTAGGCACGGAAACTCAATTCTAACAGGAAAATGAATCTAAAAATAGTTATGTACTTACCTAAAAATATCTTGAACGAATTTATTAAACTTAGTCAAACCACTAGAAAACACTAAAGAAGAATACAATTTAATGCGTTGCTAAATGAATCTCCGAGCCAGATTTATATTGCAGATTTTAAATGATTACGTTAACGATAAATCGTGAGTTACCTGTCCAATAACAAAATTGCAGCTACTGTGCAATAAACGCATGTACCTTCTACATGGCACGAATATACTTTTAATGGTACAATTACGAGTAGCCGCTATCGCCAGTAACTTTGTGTTGAACAGAATCACTCCAGCAGTAACATTTATTTAATCACCATTTAGATGAAACCATTTCCCTCCACCATACCAACTGAAGGACCTTTCATGTTTTTTATACTAAATTAACTGATCAATTGGTTCCGAAAACCATATCGACATAAAAGATTGTTGTATATCACCGTCATTGTTTAGTAGGTACAGTACATTTAAATGAACAGATGATTCAATAAATATTCTGATATCCTTTGCCTAAAACAGATTAGAGACAGTTCATTAACCATTTATCTAATTGAACTATTAATCTAAGTTTCGTAGCACCATTGTTCTGTTACATTGCGAGCTAGTATTTACAAACAGTCGCGCTAAGAAAAGAGAAACTCTGATTACTTGCCCTCTCCAACAAGCATACGTCATATAATCACATCTAATGTAGAAATATGGACATTTAGATGCACACAGCATACAGCATGCGTTCCGGTCTCGCACTTCAAGAAGTACGCTTTTATATCTTATGAAAATGTTGTATTTGTTTAATTAGTGTCGTGTTTTTTTAACTACACAATTTCTAAATGGCTTCTATGAAGACGTAGCAGTACTTATTTTTTTATTTATTTTTTCACTACATTAGTGAGGCACATAAAATGAATCCTACTAGTCACAATATTTGTGATTTAGAATTTTATTTGTTAAAGTGCCTGCAGCTCCATTCTAATGATCAAAAACGTTTAAAATCTAGTAACAATCAAAATCTAGTTTAGTCAAAAGTCAGTCTAGTGTTGAAAATGTAGGCAAAATAGAGGCATTTGCTACACATTGAGATTGAGATTAGAATGTGAACTATTCTAAAATTTATTAGAATTACGCCACTGAAGTAAACCATAAAATATCCCAATTGATACTTAATTTCAGTTTGATTTGGTTTGTTCCATGAACTCAAGGACTCCAGATCCAAGAACATTCCCACTCCTTCGGAAGCTAGTCGTGACGGTTATTATGACTACTTCCTTTCGAAGAGTGAAGAATACACAATTCTTCATGCCATCCTCAGGGTCAAGGCAGCTGGTTAACGTGACTACCTATGCTGACGTCACTCACGAGTTGGACGTCGTACATACATCCGAGGCACGCGCCACGCACTTCGATAACGTCAGTGATATTAGATTAGAACTATAGCACGGTAATATTATAATACAGTACTCCAACTTCATACAAACGGACGAAACGCGAGCTATACCTACGCGCCTCGATCCTGGGGTGCGCGCGCGGTGCAGACAGAGTAAAATACTGGAGACGGGCAGCCCATAACGCATGTTTACGTACCGCGCGGCTGTAGGCATTTATTTCTGTCATGCGGCCGAGTTACACTACTGTATTATTATATTACCGTGACTATAGTATCAGACGTAACAGCACGGTAATAACTTTTGTAAAGAACAAAGGTGACGTGTATCAATAGGACAATAGACGTTTTAATGGCGGTGAATGTGAAATCAATGAGCCATTGATAAAGCTAGAACAACGTTAACGCGTTAAATAAATAAAACTGATAACAATTCGGCACGGCTATCAACAAAATTATCCATATGATATCGAAAAACGCTTTATCGCATATCACACAGTCTGTGTTAAGACCTTACATTAAATTATCGTTAGTTATATTATATTTTAGTTGTGTATCAAAAAAGATAAAACATGCTAACAGTAAACTCGTTTTGGTAAGTAAGCGTAAATCACTTGAGGCGAGTTTTAACCTCTCGTTCCAATCTGATGAACATCCGCCATCCTTATATTGTTTTTTTCTGGAACTTTAGACAATGCTTACTGTATCCAAACTGCTTCTTGTTACACGTTTATGCGTTAATAATATAATTGTCTAAAGGCAGGCCAGTTGCTGATGACGTCATTTTTAAGAACATAATAACCCTACATTTTTGTAACTCGTCACAATTTTAACCCCTGGAATTACGTATTACACATATTGAATGGGTTTTTATTCGAAACACAACAACTTAGTCTGTTATGTCTCCTTAATGCCAAAACGAAGTTTATGTATGATCCTCTCAGAGACAAACTGGCTTTGTATGATGTCATATACCAAATTTAGAACCCCATTAAGATTTGTATTACCTAGCAAAAGTATATGGATAAAATGCAACTTTGTTCTAACTCATGATTTGACCGACCTTATAACATTATTTAAGGGACTTTACCGACAACACGTTTCATACAAAAGTAGTTTTATATTATATTTTGGTCAATAAGTAATTAAGCTTGATGTTTGTAGATAGGATAAGGGCACTAATATCAAGGCCTAATAATTCTATTTTAAGGTTAAACGTAATGATGATAAGTATAGATATTAGTCCCCTATACTATATACATAATGTCATCCAATTTAGCATGAATCTATTGACAAAATATAACTAGACAACTTCGCGCTGTCGGTAAATCTTTCGACATAACGTAACAAAAATAAAATATCTCCTATTCATGAGCAGCTTAAGGTGATTAAATTGTATTTGAAGTATTATTATTATGTCTACTTAAGGTCAATAACAATTTCAGGCCATGGCCACAGTAGCAGTAACACTTGTTTAAACAACACATTAGCATTTGCGTAGTGATAGCTGATGAAATTGTTTTTCAATTGCTATTACAAAAATCTCAAATAGCCGCGGCATTGCTAAAACGTTTACTAATAATAACTTTGAAACTGTTTAAGTTGACGACTGTTTTGCATATAGTGAAATCTCAGTGTTAAATATTTACTGTAACAGAACGTATTTACTCAGACAATTGTCGCTCAATTAAATGTCTCAGTGTGCAAGAGAAAAGTGGTTCGTGTTGTCATATCTCAGTTGATTTAAATGTATTGGTCACTAAACTGTTGGCAATAATGTTCATTTGACAAGCGTGTTTGTAATGGATTTTGCTTGCTCATAAACATCGTAAGTAGCTATAAAGTAGCTCCCTGAAAGAAAGATATTCTTTAACAGTTAACGAAACCGGATCTAAATCTACAATTTTTGTAAAACACAGAGTACATTTTCTTTAATGTATTGGTTTGTTCATGGTGTTTTGTAATGGAATATAATCAGCGTCACTGCTCTTATCGCCGCAGTCTCAACTCTCGGTAATGGTTGCACAAATATTATGATTTTGCATATCGCCACAATAATCGCACGGCTTATTCCTCGCTTACTACTGTTGTAATCGAATAATGGAAAGTGAATATACTCGGTTACCTTCTCATGAGAAACAAACACATTGTGGCAACGGCTACGTAGATAATGTTTAGATTTCACACGTTTTGCAAATGTTTCTACTTCGTTACTAATGCTTAGTGTTTTGGCATCCATTTTCTTTAAGGATATACATAACTTATAAATTACAGAATCGACAGGCAGCTTAAAATTCACTGAGAGACGTTGTTCTGTCACAATCTCCCTCGGTGATTTTTATATGAAGTGAGCTTGAAGTGTGCTGGCAATCCCTAACATCGGTGAAATGACAGGTCACTTCAAGCTCACTTCGCTTACAATTCACTGAGAATTATTGTTACAGAATAGCATGGCTTGTCGTTTAATATTGTCCATGTCAAAGCATTTTAGGCCAATCGTGTAAACCTTAATTGGTTTTGTGATTAATATTGTTAAAATAACGGGGAAGCTATTAAATGTTTGTTATTTTATCGGCGTCTGACATTTTTAGTTGATGCAATTATACTCATGGACATTGTCATCAACTACGTGTTACTAGTTATTATTGCTGTCATACATGTAAAAGATAATAATTCTTGTCACAACTACATGACAAGAGAGTAAGCCTACATTAGAAGGTCCAAGAGGCTGTACAACCATTTCACGGTACTGTATGTGATGATGACGTCTTATGATGACAGCGCGCGATATTAGGGACACGATCTACCTGTCACTCAGCGTTACTTTATATATCCGAAATACATTATGTTACGAAACTAACAAGTTGTCTTACTGAATACTTATGCCGTAATGAGATCTTGATTGATGAACTGGTATGAATAACAAACATGATTAGAAAGGTAACATGTCTGACAGAGAGAGCAACATACTGTGAAGTGACAATGACATCGTTTCGGACCTGCTGCATAGCACTGTGGACATTATGCGAACAATAGTATGTCCACACCACACACATTCGTGAGTCGTGACATGGTTTTTGTTTTGATCTCGTTCCTACATCACTCAAAACTCAACCTTAACACTACCGCAATAAACCCATTCTAGCATTCAAAAAAGTAACTTAAGCGTAAACGAATTCGTTGATCGAAACAGAAACTTGAATGAAAGTGAAGATCGCACCGGCAGCATTTTCTATAGGAAGAGATAGTGCCAATGATGCGGAAAGAATTTAAAGGTACTATTAGGTAGTAGTAGTAGCACCAAGTTAAAATGCAAAGCGTATTTAAAATGACAAAGTGGCAGCGAACAAAATTAGCGATTTAGTTTTATGAGAAAACCCTTTTTGATGAAAAAGGAGGGACCCACTTTATATATTTCTTTAATGTTCTTCTTTTACTGAGAATTTAAATGACCTAATAAATATAAAACCGGATAGCTTCCAAACACTCTAATTTCATTACACCTCATTTAAATTAACAACAAATAGGTGAGTAGCTAAAAATAAGAACATATTTTAGATTGATTCTTAATAAGAACACCAACCAGATATTCTTCTTTTCATTTTTAATATAAACTAGTCTATTATGTACATAATAATTTACTAATGTCCACAATAAGTTAAAAGGTCAACCTTCAAACTAGTAAATTAGAAGTAAAACATAGATCTTTAAAAAAAAAGTTTGCAACGTAAAGAAACAGTTGATAGTAATGCTATTGACTATTTGTATTTACAACCAACGGATGTTTAAGTCAAGAATTTAACTCGTTCTAGGTATATATAATTTAATGAAATTAAATAATTAAGAAAATATAACACGATCATACTGTTTATGCTACTTTACAATACAATTATTCAAATTAGGACCGATCATTTGAATTGATTAAATAAAAATATTTATTTACACCCTTTATGTAGTTATAGGATTCGATGATTCAGCCATGGCCCAGAATGTTGTTTATGTTAAGAATTTAAATTAAAACTCAAATATTTTATTCTATTAAAAACAGTACTAAGCGTACTACATTGTACAAATCAAGCTTGGTACTAATTTGTATGAACTTGTGACCTCGCGCCAACAACAATTAACTGCTTGTCGGGTGTGCATCAAACCAGTATAACCAGTTTTGTTTTACTTTAGATTTTAACAATATAAAATTGTTTATTTTTCTAACTACATATAACTAAATATCAAGTACCTACCAAAACTCTGTATTTTTTCCTCGTTATCATTAAAAATACACTACTAAAAGGTTGTTGTTTATTATATTATTATTACATAACATTTTTAAACTGAACGGAATATTATTCGAGACCGCTGCTCTAAATAAGGTTGCGCAATATTTTGTTGACATGAATAATTAAAATACATTACGGAACTACCTAATGATGCGGTTATTTAAGCATTCGATACCTTTGACAAGGTTTAGTCAAGTGTATTTTCCCCGAGGGTGAATACCTACTTTTGGTTTCAAGATAGTATCAAACTAAGTAGTGTAAAATGGTTGAAAATAATGTTTGTAATAAAATCCAAAAGAAAAGTAATGTGGAAGTGTCGTGCTGGAATTGTTTCAACGTGGAAAATGAAAATAAAGATGATACACAGGAAGACAGTGAATTAGCACTACCGTTATCAAAAATTCGCGAGGAAAATAGGGGAAAGTTTAAGTTATATTCCATTTTGGCTTCAGAAGTGTCGATGCCTAAATCAGTTCCATTAAAACAGAAAGTGTGCGAAAATTATGTTGTTGGCAAGAAAATTGAAAAGAAACTAGTTCATGAAGCTAACAAAAAGAAAAGTGTATGCATTCAAGTGGATGAAGAACAAATTACCGCTAATGAATATGCAAATATTGCCACGCCTGAACAAGATGAGGAGGAATCTAAAAATTTTAAAAGTGAATCTACTCAAACTGGTAATGAGGACAACACGTTGCCGTCTATACAAAGTTCAAAGACTACTACATGTGTTAATGAACAAGACTGCTCTCAAATGTTAAACAGAAAATGTACACAAAACAACAAGCATTCGAATGCACTTGTGAAATCTTCAAAACCGAAATGTGCTCGAATATCAAAACAACAAAATGTGTCTTGTGAATGTTCAGCTAACTCCTTGCTTGACCAAAGTAAAAAAGACTCGGAAAACTCAAAGTGTGAGTCTGCTTTGATTGATAAAAAAGACAATATGTCTTTAGAATATTTAAACGTTCCCTTGCCAGACGACGACCATGACGATCCTCAGAACTCAACAAATGAATGTAATCAAATAAGTGAGAAATTCAAAATGCCTTTTGAATCTCCAAATACTTCATCACAAGACAGAAATGACGATAAAGATGATACTGAAATAAAATATGAAGTTCAAATCGATACTTCTACACCTAAATCATATATTGACATAAAAGATGTTAAGACCTGTGAGTGTGTTTCTACAACAAATATACCAGAAGAACAGAAAAATAAAGAATATGTTACAAGTAAAAGAGGAATTCAACATATGTCAATTTCTGAAAGGGCAGAAAGCGTGACTGAGATCGAGAAAACTGATGTCAACAGTTCCAATAATTCAGAATCAGGTTATGAAGGGTCATCCATACGAGATTCAAATGAAATTGATTCATTTAATAAAAACATGCCGTATGGGACAAGACATTCAGGAAGCTGTAAATCTTTAATTTCAACTCCTTCTATTGAAGAACAAAATTCAAAAGAAGATTTCAAATCTTCCTTGCCGGTTCTTAACTTGACACAGAGAAGAAACATTTTAAAGTCTACCAAGTCTTTATGTGGAGATACTGCTGATACAGAACAGAAGCCCGTTAAATCTTTACGTTGGAGTACACTTGAATTACCGCACAGGTCCTCACGTCTTGGTATGTCGATCCAAATTTTATAAAAGATCAAAAGTAATTTTCTCATTTGCATTTGTTTCCCAGATTATCAATTAGATGATATTACTTATTATATAAACATTGTCTTTACCTTATGCCTAAAACGGATACGTAAGTAAGGATATTATAAAAATGCCTGTGACGATTCAAAGGTCATCACTATTAATACTCCCATACAATGATTCAATAAAGGGAAAAACAATAAAATTAATGTTTCATCTCGATATTAAGCAAATGTAAGTAGATCTGACAATTACACAGTGTCCGTCCAGCTTTGTGGACACCCAGCATATTATTGAGAGGTCTCCCCGGTTTGATTCAATCCTACGCATTGTATACAACGTGGATATTTTACAACAGTTTTTTTTGCAACGCGTTCTATCTCTAGTGGTATCGCTATGCCAGCCAGCATACATACAGTATTTATGTGTACTAAAACAACAGGAAACGACCATGACACGTAGGATACGATAAAATACGGATTTTATGTGGAATTAAAATAATGTGATTTAGTTCAGTGACATGCAGTCGTGTTGCGCGTTGGCATAAACTGCGAAATAATGGTTTATTCAATTAGTTACAAATCGGAACCAAGTTACTCGTCTATAGAAAATAAAAGTTGTAACCCTGATGAAATAAATGAAAACAAATATCATCACGTTGATATTTACCGCAGGTCATTTGTTGAAAGTGATAAAAAGATGACGTTCGGTTCGTTTTTGATTCGGTGTTTGTGTTGTAAAGGAACTTCTGATGATGCACACGACTCGCCCGTAGATAATCCATCATCGGCTCTCGTGAGACCTACTGGAAGGAGTTACACTGTCAACGACGGCACAACAAAATCTAGTGTAGCACAAGAAACAAGTATCCCTTCACTGATAGTGACTAGGCCCCTCGATGATGAGTTTTCTACTTCTACTACGACGCTATTGCTAAATTCTGAACGAAATGCAAGTGCAATCAGTTTAGGCACGCAAAACTACTCCTTCAAAAAAGTGGTAGCT
This sequence comes from Caradrina clavipalpis, assembly GCA_932526535.1. Lineage (NCBI taxonomy): Eukaryota > Metazoa > Arthropoda > Insecta > Lepidoptera > Noctuidae > Caradrina > Caradrina clavipalpis. Next base: position 5,951,510 of record OW052096.1, read on the forward strand.
GCTCCATGTGAGACCTCACAGGATTCAGATAGCAACAGTCGCTGCAGTACCCTAAAATCTGGTGAGAAAATCTCATTCATTCGTGAGATATTAGCGTGCCGTGACACGTTCTTAAAGTCTTTGGAGTGGTGTGATAATTCTTTGACGAGGAGCAAAAGGTGTCGATTTGTCAAACCGGATGAATGGCTAGAACTGAAGAACGATGGTACCGGTCCGAAATTAGATTCGTCTACTTGGGGCACGCCTTGTTTCTCTGACACAAATAATGATTGCACGACTAACTCCACATAGTTCTAGCACGTGCAAGGCACCTAAGTAACAGTTTTATGTGTTTTAGTTTGATTTCAATAACGTTTTATTCTGTTACTATAAAAAGCTAACTCACGATATTTTCTAACCTCAGGTTTTATTCCTCTTCTTCACTTTTGTTTATCTTGTTTAAACTGAATTGCGAAAAGGGTGCTTTCAGTTTTTACCTAAAATATACCTTAGCTAGTAGCGTTATCTTAATAGCCGAAATCAAAACTTGAGCACTGTAGGTAATAATTAAGTATATTTTCAAACGTTTTATCGACATCAACTATATAAAATTTAAGTATAATTAATGATTATTTACGTAGATTCGACGTCTGTTTTCATATTGTAATGTTCAGCCATGTTATTTTTCCGCTACGCAACAATGATGATAACGGTTGTTTTGTATTGTTTCCAGATGAGGTGTACATGTCTGACTCGGTGTCGCCCAACCATGCAACGTTGCCGAGGCGTTCCAACTCACCGCTGCATCACGAAAGAGATATGCTTGACAGGGATAGGTTCTCTCTCAACAGGAGTGGACTACAGGTAACTATCATATAGTATTTTGCGCACCCTGCTCCATCACATAGTCCCTTACCTTGTTGACGTCATGGCTAAGCTGCTGCGCACCACAATCAACAAATCGTATGTGCGCTGCGTCACGAAATTCATTAGCATTCTATGTGGTGCCTACGTAAATTTAATCAAGTTGTTTAATGTTACATGTGACGTTTCATCAAACCATATCTACAAGTCTTTATATGCAGAAGTATCTATCTGATGAATTTTACTATTACGTTGCATCATTACCACTGTCGTTACGTTTCTCGAAACAACTAATTAAACACCACAATAGATCAACAAAATCAATATTTTGGTCCACCAGTAACCGTGAATCACCTACTTTTACATTAACCGTGTCGTATAAATGTTTCCACGTCTCTGTGGTTAAAGAAACAGTTTTGCAAGCAAAAAGCAACCTTTCGAAACAAGCTTTAGGGCCTTTATGAGTCTGCAGTAAGTGTAGGAGTATTGTCTCGATGACCGCGTTGGCCATTGTATTATATTACTGCGTCTTGCAACACGGCCCGCGAACAACGAGGCTTTGCAAAACGTTTACTTGAACGAATACCTGAATGTATACAAGACAGGGTGAGCTAGACAAAGACTTTTAAAGTTAAATAGCAAGTTCTTTTACGTGTCTCTATTGCTCTTGTTTTAATTAGGTTACTGTGCCATTTCATGTGATGAATAGTTTAAATGCGTGCAACACGACCATTCTCGGACGTGTTAACTTGACGCTTGGGTTGATCGACCGGATGTGTACAGTAAATGTATGTGTATGTGTCTTTAATAATGGCTCCATCTGTATAAAAAACTCAAGTGGAACTAGGAATAGAATAGAATAGATTGGAATAATCATTTATTAGGATTTTATAATTATAGAGAAATTGGTGAACTTTAATTAATACAATCCCTAAATTATACTTACAGAAGTTGATGGCCTTTCGAAGAAATTTTGAACAACAAATTAAACTAACACCAGTATGTTTACCTTTGAAATTGCAATGGGAAACAGCATACAATTTTATATTTTAAGAAAATGAATTCGCACTGGGCTTGGCCTATCGTAGTTTGCACTCGAAATGTTGTAATATTAATCCCTTATAAAATGTCGTAGTGTGGGTAGACACGATAAAACGTTATTACTCAATGCCATATGCGGCCGTTTGGCCCGTTTCACATGTCTGTGCGCTTGCGCTCACACTATACGTAGGTACCAACTTTATCTACTTTGTAATGTTAAAATCTACCTACCTAAGACCTAGGTAGGCGTTTTCCGAACGTACTTCAACTTACTGTACAATAACATTGTGTTGACTGTCACATTCGCTTCCTTCATCGTGTTGTTTAGAAGAACAAATGAACGGAACTTAAAAAAAACACTTATTAAGATGATGGTTGGGACATTTAAGTATACACATACTTACAAAATAACGGTATCATCAGTTAGTAAATGCGTTATTTATACTTGGAAAAAACTTCTACCGTTAACTTTGTGTTTACTACACACGCAATGCTTTAGGAAATTGGAGATTAAACAAAATAAGCATTAGGCATGTTCCACTTGTGGTACTGACACAGTAATCAGTGAAATGTTGACAATTCAGGTCATAAGAGGGCTATGAGAGAATCTAAGCAACATTTTACATGATGAAAAAAGATGAAGTAGGAAATTCGCTTGCCAATTTATTCTGTGTCCGATTTTAAATTTATTTGCTTGGAAGTCAATTTTAAACGAACTTTATCTTAATTAGATCAGCGACATTCAAATGCTTTGCTATCTATGCAGGATATTAAAATACAAAGGCACAAGAACTAGACTTAAGTAATTATCTTTAAAAATACAAGAACGCCACTGGAGATAAGTATATTTTCCAGGTAATAAATAAATTGAAACAAAGGTAAATAGTTACTTAGTAAATCAAAGATGAAAATTAATTTAAACGTTCTTAAAATGTTAGGTTATACCTAAGGACAAAACATCGTTCTTACTTTGCACTTGCAATTTCAACTAAAACAACATCATCCGAACTATTCAATAACTTATAGTTTTCCTTATAAGAGACCATACAAGAAACCTGTTCTTGGTTATAATTATCTGAGTAGTATGTTCTGATCAATTCAATAAATAACGTACAACATAATATATTGATGCAGATCAATTGATCTGTTATACAATATGGATTTCCTCATCTGATTAAGGTAACTTGACATAAATGCTTGTTTCTACATAGGGCATAAAAATGAGACTGCACCCACGCAAAACAAGTTACGAAGACTTGCGTGGGCCTAAGTGGACTACATTTTTTGTCTATTGTTACGAATAAGGGAATTGAATTAAACATAATTGTTATAAAACAAAGAGGATTGGCAAGGAGATAGGATCTATGTTTATTATGATTACAATGGTCTTTGTTTGTAAGCTTTTAGTACCTGATGCGTTTATTGATAAGCTACAGACATTTTTTGTAATATGCAATAAATAAATAAAATAGAGTAAAGTTGGAAGCTCTCTTATTAAAAACTTCACAAAACTTGACCAAAAAAAAACAAATCGCATCTGTAAATTTTATATAAAACCAGCCGTCACACTTGAACGGGAGAAAGGTACCTTGTGAACCTAATGTATACTTAGAAAACATACAAAGGCCCAACATTGAAACAAACAAGAATGAACGACATAATATTCCTTTATCAATTAAAAATGTCAACACCCATTTCTAAGATCAATTTTCTAAAATGACGTAGGTCGGGTAGACGTAGGTCTACTTGGATCTCGGTCCACAGAACAAATGCCACACAATTCTCGCAGGAATAGTAGTATCGAGTGACAGATAATGCAAGCAAACAAAAACATGCCGTTTGGTTGGTTTGCCGTAATTGTAGCGCAGTAGTGATCACGGTATCATGGCAAAATGTACGATACATTCTCTCACTACTTTATTTATATGTAGTATTAGACCTAATTCCGTGTGAATAGCCGCGTTAGCTTTTTCCTTCCGGAACAAAATTAATTGGAACATTTTAATTTTTTGTATAATTAAAATGTCGATCCGAATTAATCATTTTGGTGGCAACAACATGGTGAGAATCGAAACTAAATTTTAATTTTGTATGTAATTTACCATTCTTACTAATATTATGTTTACTTTGTGGTTTTCAATTTGTAATACGTGACGTTTATGTCCTGTTAATTGGTACCTATTTAACAATCTATAATTATTTTGGGCGCTAAAACTCATGATCCAATTTTCCTCATTCCAGGTCCGCTCTGAATCCATGGCATCAGTGTACTCTGGCGCCGGCGAGGGCACCCGAGCTAACGTGACGATACGAGGCGAGGTGCAGATCTCGCTGTTGTACAACTACAGGCTAGGAGCCCTGGAGGTCGGCGTCAAGCGGTGCCGCGACCTCGCGCCCGTCGACGTCAAGCGAAACAGATCCGATCCTTACGTTAAGGTGGGTCATACAATAATGAAATAGCTGCACCCCGCATGGAAATATTCACAGGGGATGTGCATTTTTTGGCCAGTAGTGTAGTTTTCTCTTAGTGTATTTCTTTGCTATCAAAACAGCATTTTCAGAGATGACTTTCATCTTTTGACAAACATACTTAGGATGATTTTGGAATACCAAATTTCGACTAGGGTTACAAATGAAAATCATTATCAGGTTAGTTATAATTAATATCTAGCTATTACTGTTCTTGGTAAACTCTGACGAATCAATTTAATTCGACCATGGAATGTTACCATAAACGGTATTTTCTGCACCGGTGAATTTTAACCACGTATCCCGTTGTCAAATAAACAAAATAAGTTGAAGCAGGTGACGACTCTCTAGATATTGAATGTCAAAGAATAATTTCACAATTCAATAAACACAAAACTCAGGTGCTAAATATTAATGGCTTACTATAAACCTGTCTAAAAATAATCGAGTTTACTAATCCCATGGCCACGGCCGGCTAACCGACAAAGTTGATTAACATACGCAGCGAGAATAATAATACAACATAGTATAACGACGAACTCGAGTACGTGTTACAATATAGCACATAAATGACGAGTACATATTAACTAGGTAGTAACCAGCTCCAGTTATTATAACGTTACAGTCAATTGAGTACCTACCTACATTTTGGCGTGGTGGTTAGTCCTCAACTCCTCATTATAGTAGTATACAATAACACATATAATAACACATAGTTAACAATAATTTAGGCTCCATTTAATTATTTCTATAGCAGAAATATATATCTAGAAATCATTAAAAGGAAGCAAAATTAATATTAACTGGAATAAACCTGCGTCAACCTAAACTCGCAGCTAACTTCCGAGCCGCCATTAAGTTTGAATCGTACTATACCTACCTATAAGTACAAATCGTGCAAATCAAAGGTCCAGTTCAGTTAAAAAAGGTCCACTACCTGGGGTACCCCAATTCGGCTCCTTCGCATGAAAAACTGTCAATTAAGTTGAGTATGGAAATGTGCACTGCCGTTTGTATGTTTTTTATTGTCAGAGATCATTGATCCCCTTTCGGTAGTCGGTTGAACTTCTACAATTATTTATTTATTTTTACTTTAACATAAAAACGGCCATTGGCCAATTACATCAGTTAAAGATTAAATGTGTACAATTTTCTTTTAACACTAATAAAAAGTTATATTATATACAATAATAAATACATACGTATAACATAAATTATTAATACTCAATTAAATTAAATTCTAATTTCAGTTATTCTACTAAATACAATGAGTGAATTAGGCAAAAAATAACAGGGTTGTTTTTTTACGTTTCCAGGTATACTTGTTACCGGACAAGTCCAAAGCTGGCAAGAGGAAGACTAAGGTCAAGAAGAACACCCTCAACCCTGTGTTCGAGGAAACTTTAAGCTTCATTCAGCCGCTGGCCTCGCTGTCCGCGCGGACACTGTGGCTCAGCGTGTGGCACGCGGACATGTTCGGGCGGAACGACTTCCTGGGAGAGGTCACGCTGCCGCTGGCCGACGTCGTGTTCGACGACCCCGCGCCCATGTGGTACAAGTTGCATGAGAGAGTGAGTATTGTGCTTTAGTGTTCACATTCTGTTCAAATCGATGACGACGGCAGAAGGCCAAACAAGCTGTGGTTGGATTGATTAATATATGTACATATTCCCATGCGTCAGTTTTTAGAAGACTTAAGTCCAGAGCCTTTACTTTCATAATACAACCCATTCCTAACCAAAATGTCCAATTTGCAGACGGAACAGTTCGATGAGCAGCAAGGCAGTCGCGGAGACCTGATCGTGGGGCTCAAGCTAGAGCTGACGGAGGGCGCGCGTGGGAAGGGCACCCTGCATGTCCTCGTGAAGGAAGCTAAGAACCTCGTCGCCACCAAACCTAACGGACTCGCTGATGTGTTTTGCAAGAGGTAACTATTACGACATTGTTTTTTCTTCTAAGAATTATTAAATCAGCGTAAAAGTTGCGTTGATTATAATAACACAACTATGAATATACACAATTTTGGCACTGGTCACCAATTCTGCGTAAACAGGGTCCTGGGTCCGATTCTCAGGTTGGAAAAAGTGTTATTGTGTTTTACTACTTAGAAATTTCTTAGTAGTAGAGTTTGTAGAGGAAATAGGAGAATGGAATTACAGCAATAAAAAAAAAGATGGTATACCACGCCTGTGTCTCAAAAACACGAAAAGCCGTTGGCTTGGATGACCTTTCATAGATTTTAAAAGTCATTATGATGATGATCTGCTATTAGCGCCAGTAGTTACAACAGCTACGAGTTACCAATAGAATATTAAAGATATTTTAAACACCCAACTTTGTTATTCCCAGCTACCTCCTCCCGGAGCGAGGCCGCCTCGCCAAGCAGAAGACGGGCGTGTGCCGGCGCACGCTGGCGCCGCGCTGGGAGCACACGTTCACGTACCGCGGCCTGGCGCTGCACGAGCTGGGCGCGCGGGCGCTCGAGCTCAGTCTGTGGGACCGCGACCGACTCGCCTCCAACGACTTCATGGGGGGCGTCCGGCTCTCGCTTGGCACTGGTAAATATCCACACCCCGGAAAATAGCTCTTATTCCCAAACCTTAGGTTAGATAACTAAACAAACGTATAACCAGGTACGTGGCAGTCGTGGTCATAATACATGCGAGTGAGACGATACGAGCATTTTAGAGAAATATCCTAATCGCATACCTATTTTATTTCGGAGGGATCACTAAGGGTCGATGCCTGCCGGGGCTGCGGGTTTTTCGAAAGAGATACCGCGCCCCCGGAACGCAAAGGGCACAAGAAAACGTCAGCAAAAGTCTGACACTCCCTCCCGCCCCGCCCAAAGCGAGGGAAGTCATTTAACTATTTCCAATAGGTAAAAAAAAGTCTACTTCATGACCACGTCATCTACTATCCTAGATCAAAAATTAATCTATTCGTATTCAAATATGTTGTAATCCTCTGGGCAAAATACTCAATTATACAATACTCTTTTCCTCACAGGTACATACATGGGTGCCAACGTGAACTGGATGGACAGCGTAGGTAAAGAGGTGACACTATGGCAGACCATGATGCAGCGACCCAATTTCTGGGTCGAAGGCTCCCTACCGCTCAGGCCCAACCTCAGCAACTGAACCAATACGTCCGTCACCACTGGGCAGTTCTATTGAAAAACAATCTACATTAGATGGCGCCACTTATACGCAATGAACGTACTACGTAATAATAAATATACGTGAAATATGATATCGTGCCAATTTTGTGTAGGTAAGCATTTCTTTACTTGTAAAGCAGTGATAATCGATTATCTTATTATAATTTTCAACAGTCATCGTACGTAAAAGTGACGCTATCTACAAATATTTATAGTGGTAACCCCAACCCGTACCTTGGTGTTTGTTTTTGTATTTTTTATTTTATTTTATCCATTGGCAGTGACTTTGTTTGGGGTTCTACAATCATAATTCGAGATTCGAATGTCTGTATTATCATAATTAAGGTGACGGTAATGAATAGTTTAATTATTTCTTAGAATTGCCCACCTGTTTTTGTCTTGTTGTGTCTCTAACTTTAAATAATAAATAATAGGAAAATAACTGAATACATAATTACGTATGTATGATCACATGACATCGAAATCTATACAAAGTATTGTATCGCGGCGTTTGTATACTATATTCTTTACTTTATTTGATAAAGCTTTTTTTCTTATACTTTGATACTCTTTATTACTTATAAACTGTACTGCTGTGCCTAATACTTTCTGTGGTTATAAGTGCCAATAAATTACTCAAGAAATCTATATATATCTACTTACCTATTTTATACTTAATTATGTCATAAGAAGTATTACATCAAACAAAATATTTACTTGTTCGATATTTAGATGCCTAATTTTGCTAATTATGTAACACATTCCACGATGAATATAATATTAAAGTAATAGCTTTAAGTATCTAATGACAATAATATTTTTCAACTTTCAAACTGCCTATAGTTAGATATAATCTAAGTTATGCATTTAAAATATAATTATAATGTACAAATTAAGTCTACATGAGTTAAGGTTCAGCTCATGCATATTGTGATTATTACGTCTAGGTGTTTTAAATAAAAATTGAAGAATGAATGTTTGTAAAAGATGTCTGTGTATTAATAATTGGAATGCAAGTTAATGTTTATAGTATAACGACTCTAAGACGTCCGTAGTTTGTATAATATTATATTAGACTTATCTTAACAGGAATTAGAACGATTCATAGGCATTTGTTTATTATTATATAAACTTAAATATTTTTTATATAAACTTATTGTGAATTTAAAACAATCTGGAAATAAATATTCTGAATAAGTCTTGTTTGATTGTTTTCACTTATATTTATTTGTCCACCTTATCACCTAAATTCAGTAAAATAAAGATACTTCTATCGAAACCGACATAAGAATAAACCAGCTCACAACCAAATGCCATGTCTATGAGCTATTTTATTTGAAACATGTGGTTTATTATGATTCTGTCCATTTATTCTATTTTCAGCGGCCTTCTATGAGACCAACCAATAATTAAATACCTAAACTAGTATTTATACTTACAAAAAACTGCCGAGTAAGGCAAGTTATTTCGCAGTACACACAAATAGGGAAGTAAAAAATCCTAACTATCGTCGCAAACCTACCAATGACCACGGCTACCGTTAGCATTGAGATTTTTTTGGCCAAGGGCACGACTGCGGCGGTATTGTACCTACGGTGGAAATGTAGGTAGGTCCCTACTTATCATACGCTTTGTTTTAGATTTAGAGTAGGTACCTTGTGATCTCGAATGTCAATAATCTATTGTGCAATTTGGCGATTTTTTTTGCAATCACTTTCGTCATTCAAGTTCATTAAGACCCGAGTATTAAAATGTTGCAGTCTGACTCAAGTTTCTGCTGGTAGGCAGGCATATCATGAGTATCTATAACCGCCGAAATTAATTTGTCACACCTGACTGAAGAAAGAATAATAAAGTCATTTTGCTGTAAAATTGGAAAAGTTGAAACATTTTTAATTGAATGTCACCGCGGTTTTTGCAAGTAATTTTATTACTTTTTGCCGTATTATGCTTCTAAGATCGGCAATCAGCAAATAATTTATACATGTTGAATCGTCGGTTTCGGTTACCTGTCCACGACCTATATTGATAACTCTGGCAACATGCAACATCATCATACATCGCGATCGTCTTCCTGCCCTTATCCCATGATACTTGAGGTCGGGGGTCGGGGCATCCTCCCTAGAGTAAATATGTTCCTTGCGGGGCATGCACCATCTATAGAAAAAGTTTTTTAGTTTTCTGTTTTTAGTATCACAGTTAGCTTAAGGTAAGGTAGTAGGTATGACAGTTCCTTCATTGATTTGGATGAAAGGAATTTGATATCAAGAAGCGAAAAATAAAAACCTTTTTTTTTATATTCCACTTTTTATTTATTTTACAACTTATAAAGCGCTATTTAACAAAAAAAAAACTTATCTTACAAACTTATCCTAATAAAATAATGTATACCATAAATATACCTTGCGCCTTTTAAAAAAGTTCTTTGTTAGTCTGTTGTCAACTTGTCAGTGACTTGTCAATTTTGACATATTGTAGTCGTTATTGCATTAGGTTTTGGCTTGGCTTTTTATTGATTTTTAATGTTTTTTCTAAATAAGTTTATACAATTAAAGATTAAATAGCTTTTATAACAATGATGAGTCTTCAAATAAAAGTATTTCTTGGCCTTTGCATATCATTCGCTACGTTTAAATCAGGTAAGAGTTTTAGGGCGTTGTTTCTTGTTATTATTTTCAATTTTGTTTGTTGTTTTGATTTCTATTTTATTTTTTTTATTTTAGTTTATTCCATAAACTGCTACCAGTGTTCAGGGACAGACTCGAATGATCCGTTTCAATGTAATGAGTTTTTAGAGAATGATGTTGATTTGTTACCCATCGACTGTGCGACGATACACGATGCTCAGTACTGTATCAAGCACGTTGGGAGATATGAAGGTGAGAGTTCAGAGATAATAGGCATCACGAGTCTCACTAATGAGTACATTAACTATATATAAATAACTCGGTTATAATAATGGTATAATTAAGTGTTGGTACTCTAACACTGCTTGTTGGATTATTTTCCTGGGATAACTTAGATAAAACATTACTTACCCAACTTACTCACTTGATATAAATTAGGTGAAGGTGATTAATTAATACTAACTCATAATCCTTTATTAATACCAGATGATTTAGGCAAATTACTCAAAATGTTTAATAAGATCAGAAAGTTAAAACTCTGGGTTATGTTAGAGCTATTTTTATTTTCATATTTGTTTCTTGTCACAAAAAAACAATTTATGGAAATCATTTAAAATATGTAACAATGAACCTAGGTTTAGCGCTAGAGTGCTATCAGTGCAACTCTTCATCAACGATGGAGTGTGGTGACGGGCTGATGACCCTAGATGGTGGGATACTGAAGCCGTCCTCTTGCGAGCATGTGTTCAACGCTCAATACTGCATTAAACTTACAGGTGTCTACTAACAAACAATATAGTGCTTTGCTTATTAACTACTGTAGGGATCTATTAATATAGAAAGGTAGATTATCTGCTGATTGCAACCGATAATCTTTACTGAATATTGATTTGGTAAAAATATTTCTATAGGATGCAACCAAGCAAGCATCTTTAACACCATATCAGCATTTTAAAAGCTAAATCATAAATGATTTGCCTGCTTTTATGGCATTCCTGTTCTTTACACTGGCATTCAAGCAAGGTGGTGATTTGTATGTGTGACATATGTGGCACTGGCAATATTTATTTATTTATTACATAGGCATTCTCATTAAAAACATGTAGTTTTATTCCATCAGTATAAGAATACAGTATTATTTACTTACACTAATATGCACTGGGTGACTCTGAGTTTTACAGCACTGGGCACTAGATACATGGTTTACTAACTTGGTGTTGTGATTTTGGTGAGTACTGCACTTTACATATTGTTTTTATTTTTTTCCTGAGAAGCATAGTCTTATACAGTATATTAATGTTTCAGGGGGCATCAGCACGAAGAGATATTGTTCATCATTAGATTTAGGGAACTACTGTAACTATGTGCAGCAGCCTGGAGATAAACTGGAGTACAGGACTTGCATTTTCACATGCAATTCAGATGGATGCAATGCTGCTACAAGCCTTAAAACGTCTTTCCTATCTTTAATATTACTTTTTGTAATCAAATGTTTTGTGTTATAAAAGCTAAGAATATAAATTCTACAAAGAATATAATTAAATAATACACTTACATGCAACAAAATTAGGTCACTCGGTAAAATTCAAGAACTCTTTTCTCTCTAATATAATTAAAATACACTTATGAAGATAAACTGCACATGTGCAATAATGTGCATGTCTTTACATACATACTTTAAATATATTCAAACTGTACTCACTGTTCTATTTTGTGGCCTAATTTTTTTGCACCTGAGTATAGAACAATCAAATTGTACCTACAGCTTTTTCTGCTTTTGAAATGGTTTTACTTTATGTACATTTCAAGTGCCCTAACCAATTCAACATTGAATAAATACAGTAGTTGTATAATTACATGTAGGACTTCCAAAATACATAGTGCCTAACTTTTAATGACCTAGGTAAATAATATTATGTACATTATTTTTAACAAACTTGACAGCTATTATTTATAATAAATATTAGTTATGTTCAAATGTAACTAAATATAAGCATTTATTTACAACAACTTGTCCGTCCAACATCACATTCCATTTTATTTAAGAATAAGTGTGTGTTAAATCATTTTTTTTTACTTTATGAAGAATATTAGTAATCATCTTTTTTTACCTTTTCAAATAATAATGAATCTCAATATATTTAGTTTCTGTTATACATTGACTGACTAGAAAATAAAATGTTTCTTTGTAATTTGTACATACTTTGAACTTTACAATAAACTTTTAAATACAGAGTTGGATTTTTTTACCCCCACTTCTAGAAATATTGTGTACTGTGGTCATCATTTACTAATAATGACTGATGATAAGTGTCAGGGGAATGGATCTGTCCTTTTCAAATAAAAAACCAAAATACTATCCAAACATTTATTGAAAATTTGTGCTACACAAGCATGATATAAAAATACATAATAATAAATATTAACACCGACTTAGCCAAGTAAATAATCCAGCTAATGCACAATAATACTTTCATTTTCACTTAACACACTAACATTATGCGTTTTATACTGAACATGGAATGTAACGATTAATAAGATTCAATATATTGAATTTTAAACATGTCACTAAGTATATAAGTTTTTAGGCTTGATGTGGCATCATTCCAATTCATACACAAGTTGCATACAATTATTTAAAGCCATTATATTATAATGAATTAATTTTCTTATCATGAGAATAATATTACTAAAGCATAAAAATGTGCAAATCATAACAGCTTGATAGTCTTGAGAACATCTAGCACCTATGTATAATACTTCAATGATGCTAGTTTGAAAATCTAGTTTAATTTATGTACAGAAAAAAGTTCAGGTAACTTTTTGTACAATTTCATTTGCAACATAGGAATCACGGTACAAGACCTAAAAGTTTCATAAGTAATTTAAGTAAATGCTTGATCGTCGTAAAATGGTATAAAACAATAATGCAGTCAAAATGTTATAATACATAAGAAATACAAAACACAATTAAAATAACAGGTAACACTATTACATAAATCAGACTATTAACACAATCACTAACAAACAACATGTCAACTTAACTATAAAACTGGGAATAACATTTATGATGTGCGTCATAAAAAAAGTGCTTTTCACGAGATCAGCAGCTTAATATTAAAGTGTAACAATTGTTTATTTCATTTTAATCGCCATTAAATCAAATTATAGTTGAATACATTAGGCAAGTTGATCATTGATCAAAATATTACACATCTCGTTAAAAATTTTGAAACCATAACCCTGATTTTGATTGCATAAACCACACATAATACATAGTTGTATAGAAAATAGGTAAATCATATACACAAAGTAATAATTACAATAAAAATAATAGTTTGTGACATGAACATTTATGTAGAATGTCATGGTTTTATCACATTTTAATTCCTAATACGAAGCTATAAACGACTTGTTCATTAGACAATTTATAGGCCTTAAAAATTAGATGCCTAAAATATAACATTTCAAATAAATCACAAACAAGCTTAGCTGCCGAATGAGCCAAAAGGAATTTTGGAATGATTTATTTTGATCCCATAATATATGAAACATATCGTGAATGTCATGATCAGCGAAAAAAAGGAGTTCTGAAAAACAGTTTTTTTTTAAATAATAAAAAATGCGTATAAAAATAAACAATACAAAAATATGTAAAGGCCAAATTCCTATAAATATGCCTCTAAAAGGCTAGTAAAGGTAGCTGCACATGATCACTAATCGGTGAATATTTGAAGAGTACGGCACTATAAGGCTTTATTTAATATTCAATACCTCGAAGAAAAAATCCTGCTTTCTCTTCCACTCCTCAATATTTATCCTTACATCACTTGCGTATCAACGCATTCCTTAAACATAGATATTCTACCTTAACTTCAACATTAGTATTTTAACTTGTGACAACATTTAAGACGTGGTTTAGACTAGGGAATGACAACTAAACCTTAAAATAATAGAATAGAAGGCTAAAGAGAACAGATCAAGTGCTTAAAGCTTGATTGACGTTTTTACAAGCATTTATAACGAACATTCGATTACCTCGCGCTAAGCTAAGACCACGACCACTGGTCGCATCAGTAGGTCTGGGTAGCATACACCCGACGTGCTGTGTAATTGGTATCTCCGTCGCGCTTTTCCGTCCCCACTCGCTTATATTATTATTAGTGTGGCACAAAATATAGTCAAGGCCAGTATCAAGCATCTCTGTCAAGCGACTAATGGTCCATTGAACCATCAATATTACGCAAGGTGCCATATTCTTTGTCCGTCATCATTCTAAGCGTGTAATCGCTCGATAAGACAAAAGGCTTGTAGGCAAGGTTGCTTATGAGCCGTCGCGTTGCAGCCTAGCTTGAAGCGCGGCGACCAATTGTTCGAGCTCACGAACTCGTTGTTGGCTATTCTGTAGCTGCCTCTTCACGATACGTAACTCCTCGCCTTGGCGGTTGAATGCGAGGCGTAACTGGAAAATGTTAATAATACTTCGGTGTAGAGGGCATGATTACATACACCTACCTATGTTTGTCACTTTACAAGCAACTAGGAAACTAAGAAAATTAATAATTTTAAAGAAACAGTCAATAATACGTGTTACCTTCAAAAAGTTAAAAACGACACAAGATGTATGCTTTAAAAATCAGTTTCGATTTTATATATGTTATCTCAGGGGTTCCCAACCTTTACCAGTCCGCGGCGCACTTAAAAGGTCTTTCTTATTGTTCGTAGTTTTTTTTTGTTAAATTTTTGGAATTTGAGAGCGCCTAGCGGCGCTATATATACTTTCCACAGCGCCCGTTGGGAAGCCCTGTGTTATCTGATTATTTTTTCTATAACAATAAAGTAGTGCATACCTCATGTTCAGTACTGAACACGTCTCCCTGGTTGATCTGCTTGTACAGCGGCACGGGCTCGGCGTCGCCCGTCTGCTTGCCGAACATACGCTGCAGCTGGTGGAACTTCGTGTTCTGGTTGGCACTGGTTTTCTGCGTTTTTTCGTTTACTTGCACCTGTAAAGGGTTGTTTTAATTTTAGCCTCATTTGTGTAACTAAATTAAAAAATATATACTGCAGATGCAGACCAAATAGACAAAGCATTAAAGTGAAAAAAAAAAAAAAAACTGCTTTAACTTTTTGACTGCCACAGTCACGTATAGATGACAAACCAAAATGCACTCAGCACGCCACGTTCATGATCCCATGACAGACTTTTATACGTAAATACGACTCATAAAACAACATCGATATCATTCCGAACTCGCTACTTTTGTAGGTATTCAAGAATGAATTCGTATCTTGGCGCTGAGGGTACGTTTTTTCAAAAGTTTATTTGTGAAACATAGGTATACAGAAGGTCATACATCTGAAAACGTGTGCTGTTTTGTCTTAAAACCATCACGCCTGTATGCCCCGAAAGGTTAGGCAGAGGCGTACCAATGTACACCCACAGTTCGCCGGTATATTAGATGTTTTGTCTTAAGACATGCTAAAAAAAAGTTAGAAGCTACGCCGTTTCTAAAATAATGAATATAAATAATATTTCAAAGTGAACGTACATCTACCTGTTCGTTCTCGCTGTTGTGGTTGTCGCTGGGCTGCCAGGTGCCGAGCGGCCGGTAGTCGGGCGTGGTCTCGCGCGACAGGAACGCGAACTTCTTCCTGTTGTTGGCGTCTTGCGGCTGCATCGCCGGCGCGTTGTTGCTGGTGCGCGGCTTGTGCGTTGTTATTGTTACTCCTGGGACATTTCGAAGTTTAAATTATACAACTTTATGCTCGCGCCTTCATCCACGAGACTTCTCTAACGGGTCCCTATTTTTTTCGAAATATTAAAAAATCGTAGCTTCTTATTAGCGAAAAAAAAAACAGATTCGGACCAGTAGTACCAGATAACACTAGAATATTGTTTTTTTAGAAATGGTTCAAAGTTTTTAGTTACAAAGTCAAAAGTCAAAGTCAAATCATTTATTTCAATTAGGCCACTAAAAGGCACTTTTGAACGTCATTACATAAAAAATCATTAATATTGAATCTAGTTGCCCATTCCAAAAGGTAGTTTCGTATGGAGAAGAACGGGCAAGAAACTCCATACATACTCTTTTAAATAACAATGTATTACAATAAGTAATACATTGTTATTTACCGCCAGTTTACGTGTTTAAACCGGCGTAACAGCCAAAAAACTGAACCGTTATTTAACTTTTTTGGTTAAAAGGGCCTTCAATATACATTCTATATTACTTCTTGATAATCGTGTAACAGAATAGATAGATTAACATAATACGTTATTCCTGAGGAATATAGACTATAATTATAACATCACGCTACGATCCACGGGAGCGGAGCATTAACCAAAGATAATATATGGCGGGTGAAGTAAGCCACGCTAAATAAGTAAATCGCGGGCAGTTCGCTAGTCATTCATTAAGGTAAGGTCATAGTAGAATGTCATGAGTACCTGTCTTCATACTGATGAGCAGCGGCGGCGCGTTCATGCCGCTCAGCCAGTCCTTAGCGGCCAGCGCGGCCAGCGGAGCCGCCGTGTCGGGGTACAAGTCCTCCTGTTACAACAAACAAATAAATTATCATTATAATTATACAACTGGAATCTGATGTAAAACTTTGATTTTTAATATCTTATTTTCATTAATTAATTGATTTATTAAAACTTTATGCATATAATGTAAAAGTACACCGTACAAAGGCGGACTTTATTATCGACATTAATGAAAATAATTCGAGGTAACTTTTAAATATATACCTATATGCAGTTGTAAAGGGAACTAAAAATAGCAAGTTCCGAAGCTGAAACCATGTTGGCTACTCATATAATATTTATCAATCAATAATTTATTTAATTTCAAGCAATATGGGATATACACGAGTTGTTATAGAGACAGTAGAGTGAAACATATTCCATTTAATTAGTTTTTTTTGCTCTAGGCATCTAATAAATAGTTTTTTAGTCTAAAATAATAATTTCGTTTATTTTTCACCAAAATAAAGATAAAATAAAAATTGTTGGTTGTTTATAATAAATTGGTTTATATTTTACCTGGAAGCAGTCGGACTTGCGTGGCACAATCATGGAGATGGGCTCGCACAGGCCGCGCGACGTGTGCAGCTTGTAGAAGCGGAACACTTCGCACGACGCAGTGCTCACGCCGCGTTTAGGCATGAAACCCAGACCTCGCTGTAATTTAAACATACGTTCTTGAAGAAGATGAAAATTTGTTGCAGATAATTTATAAGTCGGGAATTTGGTAGATGACATCATTAAACAAAAATTCAAAGACACGCCTTTATAAAATAATTAGTTATTAAAAAGTTCAATTGATTCGTGGTGTCGTCTGTCATGAAGTTATCAATGAGATGAAATTAAAATTCCGAGCTACTTTAGTAGTAATTTGTAGATAGGTAGGTTTAATGGCAATAGGCTTGCCCTCTGTTACATGAGACCTAAACATACCGGCGAACTGTAGGTGTACATTGGTACACTTCTGAATAACCCTTCGGGGTTCACGCCTGTATTAGGCGTGATGGTATATTACGTTATTGCAGTAAGTACAACGTAGTATATTTTCTGACAAAGACAAAACAACTTTGCCAATGCACGCATCTTATATTCGAAGTTGGCTATAAAATATGTACCTTACATACATAATGGGTACTTTACGTTGAATAATTAACACGTGACGCATTGATGTCACGGCAACTTCATTTGTATGCACAATACATCTTGGAAGCAAATTAATAATGCTTGCTTACATCAATCACCCAAAGTGCGTTTACGATACTTGAATAACAATAATAAAAAATAAAAGGTATTGCTTTAATAACAATAGTACGTCAGCATTTAAAGGACAGTGTTGTTTTAAAATTTTCATGTAAGTAATTTAAACAATACAAATTGTTGGAAAATAATGCCATGATTAAATTTATTCTAATTAACAAAACTGAGAAACAATACATGCATGGAAATACTGCATTGTCTGTATTCACCTCTTTCAAGACATTCCCCGTCACTGTTATATTGCTTGGACCTTTGAACAGTTTTGTTATAACCAATAACTTCATGAAATCGTAACTTACCTGTGGGTTCCCAGACAGGAACTGATTGAGGAAATGAACGTATGGCGCCTCGTCGACCACTTCATAGTAGCGAATGTTCCCGTCACCCTTGCCAGCGAGGTACACCTGAATGGAACATAGACAACGATTAGCATAACAGTACTATACAAATGCGGTACTGACCCATTACTGACCGCACCTAGACCCAAGGGTGCCGTTTAGGAACGATAAATGTTCTTTTATCAGACGGTATCTATGTAATGGTTTCATATAATAATTTAGTTTTATTTTTTATTGCAAAGCGAAGGTCAACAGAAATGGACTATGCAAAGTTGTAGACAAAAAAAATAATTAAAAAGCTTTTCCTTTTTGGTTTGTAGAGTGAAATGTATATTGAAGCGTAAAACCCCCAAAGTGTAAAAAAAGTGTCGCTAATAAATAACTAAAACAAAATCTGCTGTTCCATACATTTTAAACTTATGTATGAAACAGTTTTTTTAAATTAGCTATCATAAAATTTCAGCTCTATAAAATTATGGGCTGAAATCTATGGTGGTAATATTAAATTTAATATACTAGTTTCATAATCAATAATTTAAGTACAATTATAAAATATAATAAATGTTTTAACACTTACCATGTTAGTATCATAATCATAATACGGGAACACGACGCCAGAAGAGCTGTCGATGGTCTCGCAAACGAGCGGCTTGTCCAAGTCGTGCTGGTCCCACACCGCGTACTGCCGGTCGCTGTAGCGAGAGAAGCCGGTCGTCAGCACCTTGCCCTGGCTGCCCAGGAACGTGCACTTGGACGCCTTCGTGCCCAGGTGACAGGGACCTTCCTGTAATGTGGAACGAAGGGATTAGGGAGATGGCAGAACTGGGTAGTAGACACCATTTACACTGCACGAGAGAGCCTTTAACTTTATTTTAGCCCTGAAAACCTGATGAATTATTAAATAACTATAAATTTAGATTTTTAGTTGCTTTGAAATTAATAAATAGTTAGTGAATTGAGATGAGAAAGAAGTGACGTCACTGTTTAGTATTGTCATACAAATTCTATGGGGAATCGGACTGCTGAATGAAATTGGTTCAATGCTGCAGGTAAGAAGCAGTTTAAAAAAGTTTTAGAAAAAAATGGAAACCCAGTTTGTAACATCGAAAAAGTTCTATGAAAAATCAAAATATTTTTTAATATTGTGGTTTTCGTTTGGAATGATGGCCATAAATTTGTTTTTAAAGTACCAAAATTCGCAGAGAGTACTAACCGAGAGCACAATTCCCCTCCTAGGCTCGATGACGCGCAGCTTCTTGTCCTTGCTGGTGGTGGCGAGCAGCGAGCCGTCGCGGTTGAACGACATGCAGTAGATCACATCGGTGTGGCAGTCTATCACCTTTACTGCCTCGCCCTTACCGACGTCCCATACGAAGATCTGTCATAGAAAACAAAAAATATTTATCATGATGCTAAATGATCACCACCATATTATACTGTCAGAGGCATCGTAAGCTATAAGACTACGAGATTTTTGACGGACCTGTTGGTCTAGTGGTTAGCGGCCCTGACTGCTAAGCCGGAGGTCGTGGGTTCGATTCCCACCCAGGACAAACTTTGTGTGATGAGCATGATTGTTTGTTCTGTGTCTGGGTGTGATTTATCTATAATATGTATGTATTTATAAAAATCTATAAGTATGTATATCAGTTGTCTGGTTACCATAACACAAGCTCTGCTTAGTGTGGGATCAGATAGCCGTGTGTGAGTTGTCCCAAGATATTTATTTATAAGTGCGTCGTCATCCCATATTTTAGAGACGAAGCTAATAATTTCAGTGTCTGTCTAAGTTCTGGGCCGACTCAATATAGACTGCTATCAATCCTCTAGACGATTGCATTACACTAGCACTCAGGTGCCCTGTCAGCCTGGACCCTTCGTACCAGAACACAAGAAAGCTGTCTGGTGGTAAAAGAAGGTGTGGTTGTAGCAATCAATATTGTTGAAAGCGTACGTCGATATAAGGTTTTTCTTTCAACATTATCGGTCATATCAAAGTATAATAAAAAATATTTGTATTAAGCCAAATTAAGTTATCTTTAAATAGATAGGACAAAAATAAAGTAGTAGCAAGTATACAATACATTGTATTATCTAAATAAGGTAAACATATTGATTCCAGCAAGCTTGCTTGTCGTCTATTAATACCAGTAGGGACTTACAGTATTTAAAACAGTAGTTAAGTCCGTCAGTCAATCACAATGAAGCCTTATTTACCTTGAGTGAGAGGGGGCCGTGTTCATACTGATAAGGTAAGTACACAAGATCAAGGTGACGATAACAATAAAAACAAAGTCTGGTTAATGAGATTGCACGCAGCATAATGATTCTGTTCATTTAGAGGATTGTATGACCTTTTGTGCTGACGATAATGTTTGAAAATAGAAAATCACTTTTTGAGGAAAAAAATCTTCGTGATCAATCCTTGTGCTTTTGCACAGATCACCAAACTTACATCATTTTAGCATGGCTGAATATTTAAAAATAGGTAGATCAAATGTGTAGTTCAGAAAATAGGTGTACTTGCTACCTTGAATGTCTCTTTTCCGGTATCATGTACCAGGTACGAAAGATACCTTACTCGTTCTGATAGTTCGTTTTTATGTGTTTGGATATTGTTATAAATACTTTATAGCCCCGATCTTTGAAGCGTATGATAAAAGTTTAGGTAAGTACACGGAAAATATCTAGCAATATTCATTATTGCTAGATATTCTCCGTAATTGTTAGGTCTGGCAACACTGGGATCTTGAACCATAAGCAATGGACACATAATAAAAAAAAACGAAAACCAAAGCAGATATTTATACATTTTAAAATTAAATAACTGTTCTGCAAACGGTCCCCTAACATTTATTATTTCGATTGCAGTGCAGCACGCAAAACTGAAGAGTCGTAACGACCGTATACATTGAGGTTCGCGTGACGAACGGAAATAATATCAAGTTCTGTATGTATCGACAATCGCGAGTATGAAAGTGTTCATAAATAAGAACAAAACATTGTGAACAATTGAACATCACTCGTGTTCACTATAGATTCAATTTGAGAAAAATATGTTAAAGTGTGCTTCATGACATTGGTATTCACGTTGTACCTGTGTCCTAAAAGCAATATACAATTGTAATTGTAAACCTACTTGAATGGGAAATTTTAAATTATTAACATTTCAATAACTACGATTGTTTTATTAAAAAGGCGGTTTTGGCTTTTTTTTTATTCAAACCGCTGGACAATTACATAACCCTTATATAAACTATTATAAATATAGCAGCAAACCATCTAAACCATAAGTAACAAACATATTTTTAATGTTTTTAATTATTTTAATTGTTTTTGTATGAAATTTTTTGACCATTTTTCCCTATGGGTAAGTACTTACAAAAATATTTTTTGGAGGGCACAACATTTTTACTCGTAATAACGTTCTAAAGTGTACCTATTTCTAACCTTTTGAACGCCACAGTCGTGTATAGCCGACAAATGCACGACGAAGATAGTGGCGTGTTGGGCAAGTTTTCATTTGTCGGCTATACACGACTATGGCGGTCAAAACGTTAACATTCTATTTGCATAAATAGATAGACAGGCTATGGAAACAGTACATTTCAAAAGTACAACTCAAAGAAGTACTGACCAAATAATCGAAGCCAGCGCTGAGCAGTATATTCTCAGCCGTGGGATGCCACTCGATGTAGGCGACGCGTCGCTTGTGACCGTGCAGCTCTACCAGCCAGTCTGTCAGGTGCATGGACAGCCCGCCGTCCGGAATGTGCCATAGCTTTACCTGCGGAAGAGTAAATTTAAGGTTCAGTCTGACATTTACATACATACCATCACGCCTGTATTCCCCGAAGGGGTAGGCAGAGGTGTGCCAATATGCACCCACAGTTCGCCGGTATGTTTGAGGTCCAATGTAATAGGGGGCGACCCTATTGCCATTCTTCTATATCGTGTGGGCAGTAAGATCTTACGACCCCACACACCCAACTGTCAGTTTCTAAATCGCCTCAAGAGCCTCTGACATGGTTACCGATGTCACTGATGCATAAGTGATGTATTGCCATTAACCGGGTACAAATCCTAAGTTCGAGGAGCTAATGAGTATTCCATAGAAAAACCTAATAACACTTTGCTAGACCTGGGATTCGAACTCAAGATCTAAAGCCCTTATGCCAACATCTCTTATCATAGTTTAGCTCTCTGACATTTAGTCCAAGATTAAATTAAAACGCCGAACAAAAATTGTTCTGATATTATTATTTTTATAAATGCAGCTTATACCTACTTATATTTCTTGCATTCTTAAACAAAAGTTATATAATTATATTGGATTATAAATAAGAATAATAAATTATTTATATTGTTCTACATTCGCAGCGTTTTTTGTTTTTTACGCAACCGAGTGTTTGTTTGATAAAACGGAAGCGAAATATCTGATAAATATTAGTGGAGCAGCCAATTAGGCAGCCAATTAATGTCACATTCTTAAATAACAACAAATCAATATTGCTTTCGAGTCGGCTGGTTATGTAACGGCTAATATTGTACTATTGTTTTAAGGATTTTAAATGGAATGAGAAACGATTAGTTTAAATGCTCACATTATGATAACCAATACAGAAAGTCGCCGTATTAATATTTTTCACCTGGCAACATGCTGCCTAGTTTGAGGACCACCGTACTCTTCATAACACATATACATCAAAGTCAAAGTCACAGTCAAATCATTTATTTCAATTAGACCATTAAAAGGCACTTTTGAACGTCAAAATAATTAAAACTAATTAATCTAGTTGCCCATTCCAAAAGGTAGTTTCGTATGGAGGAGAACGGGCAAGAAACTCCATACATACATCATACTTATAATATTAAGAAGGTACCTTTTAATAAGTTATATTTTGTTTGATAACAATGAACCAATAAAATTATTCTCATTCTTACCACCGCTACACCATACAAATGATGACAATACTACAATCGAGACAATAGCTACTTCTGCTTGATAAGATAATAGAATCAATGCTCGTTAACCGTAATAATATAGCAACATATAATAATATATTGACAACCAGGCTACACGCTTTCAAACCAACAAAAAGCAAGAAATTGTTCAAACGGAACATCCTCGAGTAATAGGCATCAATTACCATGAACAAATTGCGGATATAAAAAAAGAAGAAAAAATTGGCGCAAACGAAATTACCGTGCAGTCATCGGAACACGACGCTATGATGTTATCGTTGAAAGGATTCCATTTGATGTCGAGCACGGGGCCTTTGTGGCCAGTCACTCGACTCGCGTTGAAGTCCAACCGGCCAGTCTGGAAAAGAAACAAAAAGATTTGAATTTTGAATAAAGAAAAAGTTCATTAAATATTAACCAACGCCCTAACATGACCTACATTCTAGTTAGAACAACGCTCAGTCATCATGAATCTCGATTTAAACTGACAGATTTGCTATTAATCTCAACTCTCTAGCGGTTTTAAATCAAGATTCATGAGTGAGCATCGTTCTAAAATACGAGGCTTAGTTTTTAATTAATGTTTAAGAAATATAATAGGTTCCGCTTTATAAACATATCACTTTACATCAGACAAAGTGACCGCTTTAACAAACAATTACGTTGAAACAACACTTGCGCCAGACGTGCGAAACTGAATGTGGCAACGTTGCAGTTCTGATGCACATTCATCAAAAATCACACACATTTCTCATGCTCTTAGCAATCGCGGCTTATTTTCGGTCGCATTGCCACGATTCACTTATATAGCGGATGTTTCAATAACGCATGTTCGGTTACACAAGTACTCCTGAACGCAATGAGACAGAGCATGGGCGGATAGCAGTAAATTATTCAAGTGTCAAGGTAAATAAAACAGGTACACTCTACACAGGTGTTTTAAATAAGGTGACTGAACCTAAAATTACAGCCTGTATCACGATTTCTCAATTAACACTATTAAAATAGAACAGAATTTGTCTTTAATGATTTACTAAACTTTTTGACTTAATTGGAAATTATTGGAAGGTAGTAAAAGAGACCCTCAATTTGTGCGTTAACATTACGTATTAAGACTGAATTTCAAGCAACAAAAAGTCACTAGTTTCAATAACAAGATTAAAACGAAAGTGGTGTGTTCACACGTGGTGCATAGACAGGTGCAAACCACAAGGACGTAAAACGCTACCACAACAGAAAAAAAAAACCAAAAACGTTTTATCATCTTAATTAGACTCCTTTTATTGTTTTGGGATCTGAGTCAGATAACCAATCAAATAGATTAATCTTGCTTGAGTATACACCTTGTACAAACACGGTCTGGTTACCCCAAGCTTATGGGGGCACAAACTAGGGCAGTTCAGGCACAATGTTCATAAAGGAAACACAAATATTGGTGTTTGGCGAACCGATGACGTCTTACAAGGGTAGGATTATTATTTTCCTAAAGGATAAGCTTGGCATGGTAAAGTAGAAAGCCTTGCAATATTCGGTTGGTTTTCCGAATATTGATTTTCCACCTTCAACAATAAAAAATATTCCACATAATAAAGAAAAATAATCATTGCCATTGCCTCGGTGGTATTAAACAAACTCGAAAAATTTGACTATTATTATTGCAGTTTTAATAAAACTATCCTAACGTTTAAAAACGGACAGTAAAAACATGGCAATTGAAGAAAACACAAAACAAATGGCTATTCTACTTGAATTTCATGATTTGTGTATATTTTTTTGTTAGAGATCCTAAATAAATAAATAAATGCATTCATCGCATTATCGTGCTTAGCTTTCATAACACTATTTTACTCGTAGTTTTAAAAAAGGGTTTTAGAAGATTTTGCAACGAATGAATAAAACCTGCCATTACTGGATGCAATTTTTCTTCTGTTCGTTTTAATATCACGATAAAGGTCAACGGCCATTAATAAGTAATGCTAGCATGGATAAGGGAAATAGTGATTAAATTTTGCACCTTGCACTCGGTTGAAAAAAATTCAAAAGGGCATGAAAGGTGCAATTTAATCAGAAATAATTGTGTAATTAAAGAATACTTACATTATCCAATGGTAGAACAAGAAAGGCCCCGCCGCCGGCCACCTCTGTTACTATGGCAACGAACTTAGGGTTGACGGCACAGAAATTAGAATCGTGCGCATTCCTTGTGATCTTGATGTTGTCATAGCAACGCTCCCGTTTAAATGGAACGCCGTACACATGGCGGAATTTGGAGCTTCTCACGCCACGGAACCATACCTGAAAAACGTTTTCCAGTGTGAGCTGTTGGGAAACAAAAAAGCAAGAATCATTGCAGACCAAAGCATAGAAAATATAATTATATAGTACATATTTTCCTACCTAGTACATTTTTAATAAATACTACATAACGCGAAAGTTAAATAATTACCTAATAACTATACTCGCTGCCACCTAAGTTGGCATAAGCGTATTCCGCGTGACGGGTTACGAAATCGCCGGTAGTTTTAATTTGAGAAACAAGAGTGTTGTACCTAATAAATCTTTAAGTCTTGAAGTTTAATTAAATGCGAATTTTGGCTGTTTCAGTCCTACATTCTTAGAACTTCTTGCCAGCTAAAATAAATTAAATACATCATAAGAAAGTAATGGTAGCACGGAGTACCTAAGCTATAAATGATTTCCCCTTTTAGTGAGAGTAACAACGACATCATTATGTGCTTGTTATTTGCGCCTCCCATGACTATCCGTTTATGAACGGATGGTCATCACCACTTACGAATAGCATTTATCTATTACGTTTTTATTAATATCATTAAGTAGTCGAATTGTAATGTATTAAAATTATTAGAATTGCGAAGGGATTTTTAAATTACGTTTTTTTTTTTTCACGTTCAAGCGTTCAATGACAGTATAAATACTACATGGCCAGTTACCTACAAATAATTGTAATTAAAAAGTTTGTATGTAACAGATGTCAGAACTCATTTGACGAAAATGACAAGCGAAACATGAAGCAGTAAACGTGAGTTAAAAAAGTAATCAGTTTTTTTAACAAAACACTTAAGTTGAACAAAAGAAAGTGACAGTATTTTTTATCTAGTTTGGCACTTATTGTGCACTTACTAATTATTGCCATTCCAGACAGTCAGACATTAGCATCGCACGCAATAAGAGAAAATATGAACTAAAATCTGAACTTATGAATTTATTATTCAAATAAGAATGATGTAATTTTTATAATCACGATAGAAATTAAATAACACTCCGAATCTATTATCATTTTTTATTTTGGTAACATATTTACGGTGTTTGCTTCAAATAATAATACCCGCATATTGTACTACTGCTGACTAAAGGTTTTTTTTTCATACAGAGGAGGCAAGCCTTGACCTCACGCCAGAACAGACTAGCCCATCGACCATTTTGCTCTTCAAACCAACCTCTTTGTAATATTTAAGAGTTTGTGGATATCAATTATTATTATTCTCTATGAGAAGGAGGGTCCACCACCCTGGCTCAGTGTACACTTGTACGCAGTATTAACGAAAATAATAATAATAGTAGTAAAGGAAACAAGTTAACTTTCTCTCAATCTGTGATAGCTTTATCTATGATTAAAAAAAAACTTAGTAACGATTTATCATGCAACAATTTCTCTCATTATGCTACGACTTTTATAGCCGATTGTTATGTTAACCATTTGCAATTTAAAAAAAAATGCAGAGGTAGATAGCGAGATATTAACTTAGATATTAAACCTTCTCTGATCTTTTAATATTAAGTCAAATTGAAACAGCGTAGATTGAAAACGGTTTTATAAAGTCTATGAACCCTCTTAATTATGCCGCGGGAATTAAGAGCAATAACCATAATTGCGTAACGGATTATTAATATCAAGTGTCTTAGGCACACGCTCCATATTTATGTATAAGTGGAGCAGTGAGCTTAAACGTTAGTTCATCTATGATTTATCGCCAGGCGATTACGATTAGATCAACTTTAATAAGACGTTGCATCTTTACACTTAAATTATTTATTTATCATACAGGGTGTGTGAAAACGTTAAGATAGCTTTTAAATAGCAGCAGAAATGTTCCTATTACATTCATTACACGAATATTCTATTTTTTTTTAAATTAAAATTTAGCATTTTTTGTTCTTAGGGAAAAGTAAAAAAAAAAAAAAAAAAATACCATCACGCCTGTATTCCCCGAAGGGTTAGGCAGCGGTGTACCAATGTACACCCACAGTTCGCCGGTATATTTAGGTCCCATGTAATAGGGGGCGAGCCTATTGCCATTAACCGGGCACAAATCCAAACTCCAAGCTGCTACTGAGAATTTCATTGAAAAACTAACACATAACACTTTTTGCTCGACCTGGGAATCGAACCCGGGACCCCTTGCACAGCAGTCGAACTTGCGACCACGAGACCAACGGGGCAGGGAAAAGTTATTAAAAAATTATAGTGTCCGTGCTCAAGCAAATCTATTATCTAAGTCACCGTATTAAAATAGGAATGTTTGATTATTTCGCCTATCATCTATTAGAGGGTTATCTACTATTTACGAGTTATGACACGTTGTATTATAGAATATTATATACCTATATTATATTGTTGTACATTTGTGTACAACAAAATATATTTAAAAGATTTATTGTCAGTGTGTTATGCTGGGGATTTAATAATGATCCATTGTGTCATATCTACGTAATCATGTACTTAAATGCATATTGCGCATTAAAGGGACATTATAAGTCTTTATCATCATTACATTATTCTATACTCATTTACGTGTGCACACATTAACCCACGAACTATTAAACACGGGACATGGTGGTGTGTTAGCTAAGGTCGTGGAGATAAGGGCTCTAGGGCTAGCAGTATTGTCGACCCAATTACGGACACCTGCTGGCAACTCTATTACTATCAGAAGCAATACACAAGGGTAGATAAAGAATTTTGTAATACCAAGTTGCGATCTAATTCCCAAAGTCGAGTCTCAGTCATAATTCGCACTAGGTACCTTTTATTACAAAACAGCATAAAAAGCATTCCATGTACGTCTAAATACATGGTCTAACATACAAATTAAAATGTGCAATGAAAAAAACAATACCTGTGAATTAGTCATGATGTCTCCACGCTACTGGTGCAATATCAACACATGCACTACATAGAGGCACACTCCAAAACTATACAGTTCTGTGCATTTTACATACAATAATCGTATACACAAATAACATAAAAATCAGCTGCCCACAACATGATGCACTGTACCTTAACACTGAAAGTTCCAAAGAAACAAAAAGGATGCATTAAAATTAAAACAACAAAATACAAACAAAATGTGCAATAGAATAAATAGTGAAATGGTCTGTTCCGAGTCGTGCAGACCCGCGCTAGGTCGCTACCAAATGATAATCTGAGTACGAAGAGCGCGTGTCTCGAACGGCGGGCGCGAGAAAAAAAGTGAAAAGACACCAGTTGCAAAGTCGTTGTCGCCGTCGATTCTCAGAGAAATTCAAATTCATTATATCTAGTCGATAGAACGTCAATTAAATAATACGATCGATGATGCAACTTTGTTACATAATGCCGATACTTACATGTAAATTAAAAGGCATTAAGAAAGTTTTCAATTTAACGTATTTGACTTAACTCATCGTTAAACTGAGCTTTTGATAGAATCAAATATTATATTACGTATATTCATGTGATTATTTTACTCACACTTAAAATTTTTGTACTCGTATTGAAATTTAAAAGACTTGCCATATGTATAATTTGGGAACATAATTAAACGATGTAATTGATAATAAAAAGCTTTACGAAGTCAAACACACTAAGTGGTACAATTAAGCAGTATGACTCAAACAAAATATTTAGCAATACAATGTAACACTTTCGACTGGGTACATACATTCGAAAGATAAGGATGTTACATGATAGTCAGCGAAGCGCAACACAAAGAATGACTACAGTAAACTAACCACAGCAGTGGAAGTGGCCTACCTTACCACTTATGTCATAGCTTGAAGTGCGATTCTATGACGTCACTTTTTAGTAAACAAATAACGTAAGGACTTCCCTGGTTATAAATAAAGTTTGGTAATCTCTTGTGTATAATATTTCGAACTTGAATATGACTTCAATGTGTTTTTATTGATGCTAAGTTATAAGAGCTAAGTTCAGTAAACACTAAACATTTTAATTGTTGTTATGTTTTTGTGTTAAAATATTGTTATTTTACTTGTATTCTTATCACTAAATAACAAAATCAATATTTTATGTACCTACATACATATATGTTGATTCTGTACTCTGTTGCCAAAGGTAGTTATTATGTAGTATGACATAATATTGTAACTTGTACTGTATGTTAAACATAGTGATTAGCACCTAAGTAACAAGTGTTTAAAATTATTGGATAACTACTTTGTATAGTCAAAGTTAATGCAAGTTGAGTTTTTTCATGGCTATGAATTTGTGACAAGCCTTAGAAATAGAAAGAATTTGAATTATAAACCCTAGGGTGTTTTTAGCACATTTATAATTTTACGTATTTGATCATTAGTTATTTTGCTGAGTGGATTTGTGATGTCACATTTAGGGATTGCAATCCGGATACTTCGAAATTCGAAAACAACTGGAAAATCCGGATTTTCTTGCCTTTTTTAAATCCGGATTTTATGACTCAAATTCGATTTTTTCGGATTTCAGTCAAAACGCATAATATTTGTAATTAATTTTGATTATAATAATCATTTTGATTGTAATTAATCGGTATATCGATAGTACCTACTCTAATGCGAAAATAAGAATAAAAATTAAATAAAAATTTATTGGTCCATTGTTACAAGACAAAATAAACTTAAAAGTACTTCATATTATGGTATGCTATTCTAAGTTATAGCGAATTGCATGCGACTTCGTTCGCGTTGCTTATTTCAGCCGCCATAAGTTACGTCTTTGGTTAATGCTCCGCTCCCGTGTGTCGTAGCGTGATGTATTGGTGAAAAAATGGTTAAAATCGGTCCAGTAGTTTGAAGCTTATTCGTTACAAAAAAACAAACAAATCTTACCTCTTTATAATACTATTAGTATAGCTATGGTGTGACAATCCGTACTAATATTATAAATGCGAAAGTAACTCTGTCTGTCTGTCTGTCTGTCTCTTCTTCACGCCTAAACCACTGAACCGATTTCAATGAAATTTGGTACACATATAATCCCGAGAAAGGACATAGGATAGTTTTCATCCCGGAAATCCCACGGGGACGGGAGCTATTAATCCTCGCGGACGAAGTCGCGGGCAAAAGCTTGTTTATTTATAAAATAAATGTGTTATAAAATGTATGGCAGTCCCCATAACAGGCAGCGCCCGTATCTTGAGGGCTAGAGTTGCTTAACTAAACTTTTAAATCAAGACATTATATGAGATTGAACAAGGCAACCTAATTTTTAACTTTTTATAAGTTAAAATAAAATATGGCATAAATAACAAAACAAAAACTATGAGTGTAATATTGAGATTGGGATTATTTTGAGTAGGAATTTGTGTAGGAGCACATGTATGTTTTTTTTTTTTTGATAATTTAGTAATTTCTCGGTTTAATTGTATGACAGGGAAAGAAGCCAGCTTTTTATGGTTCTTTTACATGAATGGGAGGTGAGATCTTTGATATCACAAATCAAATCAAATCAAATCATTTATTTCAATTAGACCATTTACAGGCACTTTTGAATTGTCAAGAAGTTACAGTTTAAAATTGAAGCTAGTTGCTCGTTCCAAAACGTAGGTCTCTATGGAGAAGAACGAGCAAGAAACTCCATGGACACTCTTTTCCTTCCATTTGGTTTTTACAAAGTCTTGGTTACAATATTCTTGTTGCTTCTATATGTGAAAACAATGAAGGTGAATATAAAAAATAACAAAATTATAATAACGATGTAAGACATGGCAGTTAAGAGATGACCAATCCCAACTGACAGCACCCGTTCACGAATATGACGCGACACAGTATAAGTACGGTGTCGCGTCATATTCGTGAACGGTGCTTTATTGTAGATAATATGTGTGAGTAAATAAAAGAGGCATCGTCTGGCCTATTAGCATTATGAAGAGGGACATGTAGAATACGTTTTGAGAGTAGGTTATGGTAGTTAAGTCTATTTTTATGGATTTGTGAACATGCAGTGTGGTACTGAGAATAAAAAGCTGAAAAGCTTATTACGCATCACTTTGATACAGCTCTTTGAGCTCTTTCGTTTTCAATAAAAGTGCTTTTCCAGCTCCTCCCCACTGGAGTGCTGGAGTATCAATGTTTAAGTACAGTTTATGTTGTGTAATGATTATGTAAATTTATAACGATAAAAATTACTGATACCCAAATTTTTTTGATTTATTTTAGTTGATTTTATTCTGTCGTGCTGTGAATTGAGCCAAATAATGCAGATTTTAATTAATTTATACTATTTTATATACATTTTATCAAATTAACTTAAAACACCAAAAACTTCGAAAACTCCGGATAATCCGGATTTTAACCGGACGAGAAATCAGAAATCCGGATTTGAAAAAACTCCGGATTTTGCAATCCCTAGTCACATTGATTCATCTAAAACTATATACATATATTTATAAAATACCTATACCTATTCCATACTATTTCATTTGGGGACTAGTTCCCACCTAAGTCTTTAATCCCTTGAAAAACACATTAACTGTTAAATGAACATAGAAAGTTAATTGCATGCCGTTATAACTATGTTTAAGCAAACGCTTGATGGCTGCCTGGGAATGATGCCTACATAATTTGAGGCAAAACTATTGTTTCATCAAAATAATTGTTATCTTAAAAGTTCTATCATACCTTTACATGGGAAAGCTATGTTGCCTGTTGGATTAACATAAAGTGCTTTATCTGATAGATATGAAACCACTATGAGATAAGCTGTTGAGTCAGCTTTTATTATTGAGTATGCAACATTTTCACAATCTATGTTCCAGAATAAATCCAGAGCAAAAATTCAAATTAAGTATTTTTATTTATTTATTTGAGATGGGTTTGCTTTTGACTCTACTTATTTATTTTCATTATCTTAGTTAATAAGAGAGCTTCTGGCTTGTGTTATGTTTTACTGTAAATCCTTAGTTACTACAACTTTTAAAAGATTTTGTTTGAAAAGTTGTCTATTAAATATTTTGAAGCGTATAGTTTGCCTCCATGTGGTGGTTTAATTTAAACCACCCTGTATAATAATTTACAGGAGATTCCTTTAAATATTATTTGTAGAGACATAGAAGAGAGGTTTTTGTATAATTATACCAAGTTATAGTTGTCAATTTATTATTGTATGATTTTGTATAACACAGTAATATTTATGTCTTGTACTCATTTATGTCTTTATGCAAGTGTGATAATTATTGTATTTTGATAATAAATGAGTGTACCTACATAATCTGATAGCAGTATGCAACAAAATATTCCACTCAATAAATTGCTAACTCACATTGTTCATGATCAATCATCCAATTATAAGGAGAAAGCCATGGTGAAATTGTGTATCTAGTTTATTATAGTCACTATAGATTTATATAGTTGAGATGCACGACTACTGATACACATCAATGGTAAAGGGAGCAAAAATTGTGCCAAAATAACTACCTTGATCTTTAATAAACAGTATTTTTTAACTTGTATTAAATTATTTATTTAATTGGCTTGTAATATCAAGATAAATTGAGAAACATGGAATTGAAAAAATGACATTAAATAGGTTTAGTCTTTGGGCACATGAATAAGGATTTAAAAAAAAATAGGCTCTTTAGGAGATCAATTAAATTTTATCAATTATGAAAATTATAAAGTACCTACATCATGAAAACCATGATCTTGGTAGATACTAGATTAATCCCATACGGGTAAATAATAGTCTGGAAAATATTAAGTATGCATAAATTATTTTTTTGTGCGTCTCTTAATTTTTATGTTAAAATTCTGTGTCCAGCTATTGCTGTAATTAAGTAACACATGGTTTGGTTCAATCAATTATTACTTTAGCTACTTCTATTTTCTTTTATGAATATATTTTTCTCTTTTTGTGATTATTAAGTTCTTTCACTTATGATTGTGATCTAGAGAACTATTTGTTTGTGAAACCATGTTGAACATGGTAATTTTTTTACATAGATAACTTTGTGCACAGGTAAAGTTACAATGTAAATTGAAAGTAAACCGTAAAAAACTAAAAATAGTTGATGAGAAAGTGTTGTACAGAAACTACATAACATGCTGATATAATTCTGCTGTGTTGCTGTGTTTTCGTGCATGTATCACTGATTACGACAAGTAGGTGAGCGTTAAGTGTGAAAGAATAATAATAACATAGAAAAAAGAACTATTTTAGTAAAACAAAGTAATTTTAGAGTGACCAAAACTTATTTTAAACGGAAAGTACCATAGCGTTCGTAAGGAAATCCCAATGGACTAAGAACCTAGATCGATATATTCGACACGGCAATGCCTTCTTTATAAATTACCGACGTTTTAGTGTCTTGTTTAGGTTATTTCTTACCTTAGCGGCAGGTTTGTTGCAAGCTCTCACATCAACCAGAGTACTCTTGCCAGGACTCTTCTCTACAATGTTTATTATTTCTAAACAGTTGGTTTCTCTTATCGACTCATCTTTTACCGGAGGCATATCCTTTGCACAATATTGAACAGCACAGTTTTAATTTAATTTTCAATTGTTACTGATACGTTTCCCTAACCGTAAATTAAAAACAAAGTGCGGCAGTAAAGTAATTACTGCCCTACTCTAAGCTTTCAAGTGAAAATCGAAGACAGTCATTAGACAAGCGACAAGCGATAAAACGATCGAATGAGTTTCTGAAATGTTAACGACAACGACCGAATGTACAGAATGAATGAATGAAATGATCAAAATGAATGACACACACTCCTTGTGTTGCAAGTTGACTTATTTATTACCACCTTTATGTTGAAGAGTGGGTTGCCAATGCTGAAACTGAAAAATAGATTGACTAAATCCGTTGTCCAAATACTTGGAAACAACAAAAAACATAATATGGTGAAATCATTGATTGCGGCAATTAATGCGTCCTATCGACACGTTTCGCCATCAAAATGTTTTACGGGACTGTTAAATACATGTTACATTTGGTTATTAGAAATGGGCAGTAAATTTTAGTCTTGTAAGATCATAATCAAATTCCCGCTCTTTTTTAAAATCCTCAAGCCTTATAATTATTAAAACACATTTCTGACTGGGTCAGTACCTACGATCTACACGTACAGCTGCCGACTTCCGAAACTAAAACTATTTTTCACTTTTTAATTTTCTATTAAGTAATTAACAACTTTTTAGACCCAGTAGGTGGCCAGCTGCGTCAGAAGTTTTGTTCAGATCGTCAAGGATACGGGTAAAAGGACATTTGGGACATTTTAACAAAAGGGACATATTCGCATAATACAAGGCAAAAGAACGAGGAAAATTAGAAGGAATTGCTAGTTAATCTAGGTAATCCATTAATCAATGCGTGATTAATGGACATACATGTATTAATTAACTGCACGGTTAATAAATTCAAGTACCTACCTTCGGCATGGCTGTAACCTGGCTAGTATTGTCTGTCCTACAAGCTGTGAATGTAATATTACTTGTGTATGTTATGTATACCTACAATTATTATCCGTAATACTAAACTGCCCCGTTGGTCTCGTGGTCGCAAGCGCGACTGCTGAGCAAGGGGTCCCGGGTTCGATTCCCAGGTCGGGCAAAAAGTGCTGTTGACTTTTTCCATTAGGAATTTCTCAGTAGCAGCCCGGAATTTGGAAGTTGGTGGTGTGACACCCCCGTGCCTCGGAAAGCACGTAAAGCCGTTGGTCCTGCGCCTGATCTCTCGCCGGTCGTGTCGGATTGCCGTCCCATCGGGCTATGAGAGTTAGGGAAGAGGGAGTGCACCTGTGTTTGCGCACACACTTGTGCACTATAATATCTCCTGCGTACGTGGCTAGTCTGCATTAAGATTAGCGGCCGTGACCGGAATCGGTCTGGAGAAAAAAAAAAATTACATCCGTAATAATCAATGATGTAAGTCTGCTTTGAACTAAATCAGAGAACATGTTTTTTTCTCCGGCTGACTTCGATACAAACGGGAGTAGTGTTCACATTGATAAACTATCATGTTAAGTAAACAAATACCTACTGGTACCTATAACGGGTTATTTTCCTAATGTTTTCCTTTTGTATTACGCATAGCAGGCTTGCGTTTAACCATCGGTGATCACTGTTGTTATGACGAGGTCGACAATGTGACCACTTGCTGTTGTAGATGTTAATTTAATTTTACAGTGATACGGTGCTATAAAGGTTTTTGTTTTGGAATAACGACAGGATTGGCATTGATACTCCGTGCTCAACCCGATATTAATTATGACTTGGAACTCTTTCATTTTAAGCATTTCGCCCTTGACTGCTGCTGTACCGGAGCGGGGCGGGTGTCGTACTGCACACTGTTGTTTCGGAAGAACAACAATTAACAACATACGTCACCCGCAGATCTGCAGTCTAAATAATAGGTATACGTGGGTAGGTCTAGTATATTTATTTAATAAGTAAGCAGTCAAGTCAGTTGGCATTGGAATTAAGAAACGTGAGCAGAAAAGGTATGTAGGTATTACAATTTTTTCCTTCAGCTAACCTTGAATCAATTCTGAGGAGTTGATTGGCGAGTAAGATCAAGACATTGGTTGAAGGATGGGATTCGTTCAATTAAATGTAGGCGTGTGTGTTTGTATGATAGCGTGTGGTCGGACGGCTGGGTCACATCAATTACGAAAACGTGAATTATTTGGTAGTATAAACTTTTAAGTGGTTAGTTGGAATAGCAACGGAGTAAAAGTAAATAAACAAGCATTTTTTTTGTTACTTTATAGGTAACAGTTTTATGAATAGAATAATTATAACTGTAACTATAATTAAGCACAAAAATCTTAAAAAAATACCAACGAAACCTGTTTGTCTTAAAAAATATTGATAACGATCGAGCGATTACGTATAAAGTAGTGCCAAAAATAATATTATCATTCAACAGCGTTGGGTGCAATATTACGCGTAACTTCTGCAAAAATTCGTGCCGATCTGTGTTTTGCGCACGAATGAATGTCGTTCATGTGCTCAGTAAACCGGTCTTGGCGTACATAATAAAGGCAGGGCGATAACCCAGCGATTCAGTTGTGAGTACAGCCGTACAGCGCGAGCCCTGTGACAGTGTCGTTTGATAAGCCGGAACAATTACTCGTGTATTCATTAATTATTTCTATTATTAAAAACATGCCGAAAATTCACAACTTTGGCGCCGGCCCGGCCAAAATGCCGGAAGAAGTAAGTACTAATTAACTTTCTTTTTTTTTATTTTTGTGTGACTGAATACCTCATTAGTGTCGGTGCGTATATTATAGGTATAGTATTTATAACATTTATGTTTGTTTTGTCAGGTATACGAAACCATAAGGAATGAACTAACAAACTTCGATAATTCTGGTATAAGTTTACTCGAGACCAGCCACCGAACTAAAGGATACATGCAATTTAATGTAGAAGTGCAAAATGTTGTGAGAAGATTACTGTGAGTATTTAAATACTAAGTGAGATTGTACCTAATTAAACAAATCATACGCATTCATTCTATTTAATGGTAACTTAACTCGTAGCAAAATATCCTACCCAGGCAACATTTTGAAAAACCGCGCGTAACGTTGACTTTTTTCTCATCAAATAAATAGGTAGAGAAAAGATTTTCGTAGTTGTTTGTGGCCGGCACCCCGGCACCGCACGGCACATGCACAATGTCCATTAAAATTGCATGTTTTGTTTGTCATTCATTCGGGATCGAGCACGAGCCATGCACGAGCACGGAGCAATCAATGATCGAGCGTAGTAATGAACTGAGGAATTTTTGGGTTAGTGACAAGTGACAATGACATTGACATTTTGACATTAAATAAAAAAACAAACAAACTTTACATCGGCGCGTCACCTAAGTTTTTAGATATTATTATAATAATAAATTACTGACGACAAATTTTATCCGTTTTTGCATTGGTACAAAGTGTAGCACTAGTACTACTAAAGTAAAAACTGAATATATCCGTGGATTTTGTATCACATTTTTGTTCAACATGTTTATTACAGAAATGTGCCGGCAAACTACAAAATTCTCTTTATGGCTGGCGGTGGAACGGGTGAATTTGCTGCAGTACCTCTTAACTTGATCTCCAGAACTGGAACAGCTGACTATATCGTAACTGGTAAATACTACTTGATTTTGCGTAATAATATACGCTATACCCGTTATTATTATCCTGCACTTACTTAAGACTTAGTAGGTGTCCGTGACCACTGACTAATAAGGTAGACATAAAAAAAGGATAACTAATTCATTTTATTGAACAATCTTTTATAAGCATAATATTTCGTGATTTATCTGTTTACGCAACCACATCCATGTAAGATTCAACATGTTTGCTTATGTGAGAATAAAATATTTTTTTAGGTGACTGGTCAGCAAAGGCAGCGAAAGAAGCAAAGAAATATGGCAAAGTGAACTTGGTGCTGCCTCCCGT
Source organism: Caradrina clavipalpis (assembly GCA_932526535.1). NCBI lineage: Eukaryota > Metazoa > Arthropoda > Insecta > Lepidoptera > Noctuidae > Caradrina > Caradrina clavipalpis. The sequence goes on from OW052096.1 coordinate 5,989,415, forward strand.
CGATCGCTATGTTGAAATCCCTGATCAATCAAAGTGGAATCTCGACCCTAACGCATCATATGTACACTACTGTGCCAATGAAACTATTCATGGTAACTATCAGCTCATGACATGCCTCCATTACCTATCTTTTACTTTATTTATCTTAATGATTTACTATATCTATAATGATAATGTATTATGTAGCTATAGACATAGTAACAATAAATTATTATTAGCAATAAAAAAATCCATTAATACATTTGTTTACAACTGTACAGCTTTACATGTAGTTATATGTTTTTGCCTCATGTTGCAAGTCCCATGATGTTGTTGATGTGAATTTTCATTGATTCCCCAATTATTAATGAAAGAATTTTCGAAATCTAACCAGGAACTTGCAAACTTTAGCTTTATAATATTAACACCGATTTAAGAAACAATACAAGATAAAAAATTTATAATCATCATTTCTGTATTCTTGTGAAAGTAATAACCATTTTGCACTGAAATGACCTCAATTATGTACTGCAATTATAAACAGTGAGAGTTGACTCTTTATTAGTTTCAATGAGATAATTTATCTTAATTAGCACAAGGCCTGAATGATTCAATGTGTATTTGTTTTTGCAATATTTACAATTAATTGTGTATAATGTTCCAGGGGTGGAGTTCGATTTTATTCCAGACACAAAGGGAGTGCCTCTAGTTGCTGATATGTCCTCAAACATTATGTCTAGGAAAGTTGATGTTTCAAAGGTAAGTTTTTTTTCCTAATTTGGTATTTCTAGTGCTAATAATGATACCAGTCAAAATTAACTTAGCATTTACATATTTGAATTGTGAAAAAATCATATTGGCACTTGTCTGATATCAAACCCACAACCATTTACGAGGTGGACCTAAGAGGTAGGCTCTTTAACCACTAGGCCATCTTTATTATGTTTACTAGCTGCTGCCCGCGACTTCTTCCGCGTCAAATTGTATATGTCACCCCACCCCATGGGAACCATAAATTTTTTCTGTCTTAAAAGTATCTTATGTGTCCACATTGTAATCTATCCAAAATTCATCCAGATACGTCCAGCTGTTTAAGCGTGAAGAAGAGATAAACACACAATCTTTCGCCTTTATAATTAGTGTGAACTAGACAAAAAACCTAGAACTATGAATTGTGTAATAAAATAATTATAATTCACGTAACCCAACTTATATTTAGCAACATTTCGTTACTTGGGAGTAGACAGACTTGAATAAAGGAAAAAAATAGTACTAATTAAGTTCCTACCTAAACTATTATCAGTATGACTCAATCTGTTACTATATGGAACAAACCAGTTCAGAGTGATAGCTTTTAACATTAAAAACTATTCAAATTGGTGATAACCAGTAGTCACAATAATTATTACGAAATGTTTGTTATCAATTTCTTGGATTGATGAAATATTGTGAGCGAGTCTATTTGACACTAAGCGTGCGTGCGTGTTCCAGCAAGCTACGATAGTGCATACACGGGCGCACCTACTGCATGCGTTTAATGCAAGTTTAACCTTCACGTGCATATACCTATTGTATACCATACTACTATAGACTTGTATAATATTTCAACTAATTGCATAATGTCACGGTTATACGCTCCGCCCTCTATTACTTGGCACTTGGCGCTTACTCACATAGCAACAAAGATTGACCACTATTTTTTGTTGTTGTGGTCCTGGAACATACAATTACGACTTTATTTCCTGTTAGAGTCAAAATCAAAGTTAGTTATTACTTGAATTGTATAGTACACTATCTAGTGTTTCGCTAATTATGCTGTAAGTTCTATGTGAAAGACTAGAAGAGGGTCACAAATTCTGACTACTTGATTTTTAAATGAAAATTCCTAAGTATACTACTTCAGAACCTAAATATCGAATTCAGGACCCCAAGCAGTGGCTCTTGCAAACGATGCAATAATATGCCATAAAAAATTAAATTAAAAATTTAAAAAACCCCCAACACAAAAACCTAAGTGCCCTTTAAAAAGTAAAAAAATAACAAAAAAAATACGTCACGTTGGGGGACCGATGTTGCATTTAGGATACGATCGTCCCGAGCGGTCCCCCAACGTGACGTATTTTTTTTGTTATTTTTTTACTTTTTAAAGGGCACTTAGGTTTTTGTGTTGGGGGTTTTTTAAATTTTTAATTTAATTTTTATTTTATACTTTTTATAGGTACCTACTTATTATAATGTCGATTTTGTTAAGTTTGAGACCCCACTCGAGTATATACTCGAGTAAATATAAATATAAGTAATAAGGGTAAATATTTACAGACATTCGGTTTTTCTTCCCTACTTTCACCACTACTAATCACCACAACTTTTAAACGGCCCAACCTATTTTCATCAAACATGTCTAAGAACACTCGTACGTAAGTTACCTTTAATACAAAAAAAACTAAATTGAAATCGGTTCATCCGTTCGGCAGCTATGATGCCACAGACAGACACACAGACAGACAGACAGACAGACACGTCAAACTTATAACACCCCTCTTTTTGCGTCGGGGGTTAAAAATACAAATCTACGAATTCGTTTAGAACACGAATTTTTTGTTTATCAGTCGGGCGATAGTAAATGGGCTTAAAAGATGATAAGATAAGAACTGATGTCCGATAAGGAGAGGGCGTAATGGAGGTGAACAATAAATATAATTGACTTTATTTGGGGGTCACAGCTTGTGATCCCCAAATAAAGCGTTACCGGTTTTTTTTTTAATTCATAATCTTGGCAGCTGATAAAATCTACCAAACTTGTATCTCAGATAGACCAGAAATCTGAGACTCACGACTCGAACGATCTTTGAATAATGGAATTTGAAATCGTATTATGTTTTTGAAAGTAGAATGCATGTATGATGATATTACTTCAGCTACTGCAAACTTATTAATATATGGTTCCTAACGGCAAGAGAAGAACCACTTTTAACCCATTAACGTGAATACAAATTGGTTAATTATATTATTATTGTCTTCCAGTTCGGAGTTATTTACGCCGGTGCTCAGAAGAATATTGGAACAGCTGGTGTAGCTTTAGTTATCGTTAGAGAAGATCTGTTGAATCAGGCTCTGCCGATATGCCCGTCGCTGTTCGACTGGACAGCCAATGCCAAGGCCGATTCTATTCTCAATACTCCCCCTATGATTGCGTAAGTATCTTGTATAACTGCTTATCTTGTAAGACTGATAATATATATCAGTGACGCTGTTTTAGGGACATTCAATATTAAAGGTAATGCGCCTTGCGCTTGAGACGCATTGTAGATGTTTAGAAGTAGATAGCATTAAGTTAGTGCTACTTCTAAATTATGTTACTGTGTATGTTAGTGCCACTAACATAGATATTATTAAAAAAAATACATTATAAAAAAACAATGTTCCTACAGATAATCCGATATACCAATATTATCAATTTATTACTCACTCAATCTTTTTATGTTAAAAATGATTTGGTTAATTATATAATTATCTTACGTGTTGTCTATTAGTTTCCTTAGGAACAAGTTTTATCGTAAAAATAATCTTCAGAACTATGTGGCATTGTAGTGTACACCTTAACATATTATTATTATTTAAAAGATATGACGTAAGTACTTTGTTTCCGATAAGATGGTGGAAAAATTCTTTTTATCTAGTTGTTTTTCGACAAATAGTAGCATGATTTTGTCTAATATAATTTTAAATGGTTTTCTTATAAGGTTGAAAACATCTGATTGCGACCAGTGGCAAAAAATAGTTTAAATTACTACATATTGGCATTCCTCTCTGCCAATTTGTTGTCCCACGCACTTACATCTGGTAGGACTGCCGCACCGCCATTGGCAAAGCTCAGCCCACTTAAAGCTTACACACACATACACAAAACGGGTGCGGGCAGGCCCATGGCATGTGGCTGATGTAATGTGTTTTGTACATTATATCAAGATTCACCAATCAAAAGTAAAAAAATGAGGTGCAATATAAAATAATGGTGCCGATTCCCTTGTCCACAAACTAAACTAAAATTAGAGAATTTACATCTCTTACTAACATACAGCGAAAGAAAAGGACGGCAATACCTTAGAACTAAGTTAGAGTTGTCAAATTAGTTTGCCTTGAACTTTTCCGTGTTTTTAATCAACGCGTTCTGACATGTCAACTATAATTGTATAGAGGTTTCAGATCAACTAAAATTGACAAGTCTTATTCACGTCCGTCCCTTTCTTGTTTGATTGGAAAGAAAAAGATAGAAAAATCTAGTCTAAATTAAGTTTAGCTTGTGCATAACAGAATCGACACCAATAGCAAAAAAAATTAAGTGCTTCGAAATATAACGAATTATGAATCCACCATCCCTTTCCAATGTAAACAGCATTATTACCTCACACACATACCTTTCTACATAAAATTGCCTCTTTATTCCAGCATCTACGTCATGGGAAGAGTTCTACAATGGGTAGAAAGAAATGGAGGCGTCGAGGGTATGGCCAAACTAGCGGCGAAGAAGGCTGCACTCGTGTATGGCACCGTGGAACAATCCAACGGCTTCTATTCCGCGCCAGTAGCTAAGAGCGCCAGAAGTAAAATGAATGTCCCATTCAGAATTGGGTCACCACCCAATGATGACTTGGAAAAGGAGTTCTTGAAAGGCGCTGAGGCGTTGGGACTCATTCAACTGAAAGGACACAGGTGAATATTCATTATGATGCTTATTATATTTTTCTACTAGAATAAATATTTGTGAAATTGATAGATTGGATGTAGGATACTTTGAATCTAGTCTTGATTGTAATTTGAAAGTCGCCGTTGTCTAGCAATAATTTGCAATTTTTGTGTTGATGGTTTCATCATCACCATTTTAGTCAAAAGATATACTACTTCTAGACTTGGTTTGCCGTTTTGGTGTTTCTTAGAGGACCAAGAATCACTATATCAATAGATCGGTTCATATGTCATACATAGGTCTATCTTGTTTGATGATTGAAACTGATTTTTTTTAATGTAATTTTCAGAAATGTTGGTGGTATTCGGGCATCTATCTACAACGCCGTCACGGTGGAAGATGTAGAAATTCTATCGAATTACATGAAAGAGTTCCAGAAGAAACATGCCAAGTAATTTACTTTTAAGTTATAAGTATTCTACTTTGTTCTGTTGCGATTATCGCGTATTGTTTGGCTATTAAATTAGATTGAATGTATTGGCTGTGTTGAAATTCTTTATGAAGAATAAATTATAGTTATTAAGTGATTATATTCTTTTACTTCGTTGGTCCCAATAGTGAAGAATTAATAAGGTTCCACCGGCTTAATTTTTTTCATAAATTAAATGACATGCAAGGATAGTAACAGGTGGCGTTCTGTGATTTCTGCCTACCCCCATGGGAAAAAGGCATGACTTTGTATATGTTTGTATGTACTAAATTACAGTATCAACTATGAGATATCATAATCGGTTAAGTAGTTTCCGAGATTACCTTCTACACAACACCAAACGAACAAGTCAATGAAAATAAAATTCATGTATTACGATAAAAAGACAAAACTGACGCACTATGCTCGCAATAATAAAGAAAAAAAACAACGACCGTCATGTGATTAAAAGCGTGACCATTTCGTCATTGAAGACCAGTAAAATGTAATCATTATACTAGTTTATTTCGATAGTTGACCCCGATGACATTACATTGAAAGTAGTCTCGGGTCAAAGTACGTTATCACTGGTTTTATTGACACAGTTGATTGTTCATAAGTGTCGTATTTGTAGGGCATTAACTCTCGATCTATCGCGCTATTTTTTGTTACGCTGTTCGTCACGGGGGGTCATTGCGAACCCGAAAAATAATTGTTTGCTAAACACCTAAATAAAAAAAAATATACCATCACAGAGGTGTATCAATGTACACCCACAGTGCGTTGGTATATTTAGGTCCCATGTAATAGGGGGCGAGCCTATTGCCTATGTATACACCTTAATACTTATTTCGGTATTTTTTATAATTGTGCTAGACAGCAGGAAGACGGGTGATGTCAACCGAACCTACCAGTTCACTCTGAGAGTGGTCTTTTTATATTGTGGAATGCTATGTGACTAAAGTAAAACCATTGTAAACCAACCAAACCATAATTTGCTTATCCCAGTTACCAAAAGACTGAAGATTGTAGATCACCCCCGTCACGATAGCCGATCGCTAGGTAGCATGAAAGAAGTTAATTGCAGAGATTTGGAACATAAACAGTAGATTATGGTTAGGACCTTTTTCATTTACTCATGGAATGGAAGCACTGGACTAAGTACAAGTAGTCCTAATTGGTTATGGACACATACCACTATTACTCCTAGAGTACTTACTTCATGTATAAAAGTAGCTATAAAATAAAACGTACCTGCCAGTATTTAAAGGCAAAGTTGCAAGAAACGAATTGGGAACAATAGATCTTCTGCCATATATGGCGCACCTTTGGATTTGATAGCCATATTCAATAGCAAAATTGAGTCAGTCATATTAGGTATACAAACATGCAGATGGAAGACGCCAGGCAGTCTTCAAGGTAAATCGGAAGAGCAGTTCTCAACACGACGATCCAGAAAATCCAGGCACAAATTATTAACCAGAATAACCAAAGCGCAAACACCATTATAAAAAATAAAAGTTATTGACGACATAATGAGAGGGTCAGCAGCATAAGTCGTTAAACATGTGCTATGTTCCAAAATTCGTTAACACCATATGCAATAAATGTCGTTGAATAGCTGAACCGCAGGCGTAGCCAGAGAGGGGTTATAGAGCTTCAAAACCCCCTTCGAAATATTCAAAGTATCTATGTATTATATTATTGCTTGAAGCCCGTGTCACCAAAATCTTGCTACGCCCACAGGATACGGTGAATATTATTACTACCTACGAATTATTTATCATACTAACATCATAAAGGCGAAAGTTTTTTGTTTGTCTCTTCTTCACGCTCAAACGGCTGGACAGATCTGGATGAAATTTGGCACAGTGATAGATTGCAGTGTAGAATAACACATGATACTTTGTAACCCGAATTTTAGTTGTTCGTATATTGATATAGAATTTGAATGGCAGTTGTGAGTGGCAACGCCGGGAGGGGACGCCCTAGAAAGACCTACCCAGACCTGACCAGATGGACCAGCCCCCCTAGCCAAGTCACAAACGATAAACGCAATCGCTGAGTAGGCTTTAATAGATCTTCAACTTTATGTGCTTGGTTTTAAGTTGAAGATCTAATGAAGATTGCATATCGTTTTCGTTCCTTCCAGTCGCTAACGCTTAGAAATCTTTAATAGATTTTCAACTTAAGGCTCTTGGGTATTAAGTTGAAAATCTATAGGCACCTAACGAGCGTTTACGATTATCGTTTGTGACTTGGCTAGGGGGGCTGATGTATGAATGTGGAGGAAGCGAAACGAATATGTAAGGATCGTAGCAGGTGGCGTGGTTGTGTGGCTGTGGTTTTTGCCTGCCCCTATGGGAAAAAGGCGTGAGTTTATGTATGTATGTAGAGATTTTAAAGAACAAAAAGCTCATAAACTTTTTTTTTAAAAGCATGTATTGATATATATTGATGATTTTCTGATATAAAGTCAGAATAAGGTGACAAAATTACATATTTTAAATAAAAAAAATAACAATGTGTTTGAGACATAAAAGGTAAGTACTGACCAAATTTCGTGAAAAACCGTTTTTTACCGTTAAAACCTCCCACCCATCCACTTCCCGACCTCAGATCGACCGTAAATTATTTTTCTTATAATTTTTGTTATATTATCTTCCTTTTCCAATGGGCTTCATCCTACTATAATTTTGTTTCTCTTTTTAGCATTTTTAAAGACTTCGGCATTGGTGTAAAGCTATTCTTAGACAATTATTACCTCCTACATTTGACAAAATATTTATTATATAGATACAGTCTTACTGTATCTACCTTACTACCTTATCAGATAAATACCTTAAAAAAATATTACAAAAGCGCCTGGATATGATAAAGATTCGCGTTGTTCAGTAGCCGTAAGGATAGCCGTATAGCGCGCGGGAGCCGTTTGTCGTTTGACAATCCGGAAAATTTACTCGTAATTTTTTTGTTTCACTAAAACATGCCAAAAATTCACAACTTTGGTGGTGGCCCGGCCAAAATGCCTGATGAAGTAAGTGATCTTAACGTTTATTATTTCTTGAACTCTGAATACCTCTTTCCGCATATGCAGGTGTTTTATAATATTTATATTTGTTTTTTCAGGTATACGAAATAATAAGAAATGAACTAACAAACTTTGAAAATTCCGGTATAAGTGTATTGGAGACAAGGTATCTAGAAAACACATACATGCAATTTAATACGGAAGTGCAAAATATTGTGAGGAGATTACTGTAAGTATTAAATATCTAAGTGAATGTACCTAATTTGATAAATAACACAAGTCGTAGTAAAAAAGTATATTAGTTAATTGATAGTTAGGCAACATTTCCGAAAATCGCGCTAAATATAGTTCAGGCAGTCTACATCTGCCAGGGTTGCGAAATTTCTTTGTTCGAAAGATTCTCCGAGGCGCTGGAACTCAAAGGGACTTTAGAAGGAACACGAATGGGTTTTAGTCAGTAAAAGCCTGACACTCCCTTCGGCTCCGCTCAGAGGGGAAGAAGTAAATTGACGATTTCCCATCCGAACAAAAAAAGACAGCTTCCTAATCTGTAAGTCTTGAAAATCAGATCTAGTTGTTTACTTTAAATAAAAACAACTATTAATCGGGGTAGCGGTTAAAAAGACGATGCATTACTTGTTAAAAAGGGGGCGGCGCCGCGTGACAGCCTTTTGACAGAGGGCGCCATTTTTAATTTTCGCAATATCATACAATTTACGACATAAAACTGAATTCTTGCAAAGCAAATAAAGATTTTTGCCTTGACAATTAGTATAATTTGTGTAGGTACTATATTATGTTTATTTCAGAAATGTGCCGACTAACTACAAAATCGTCTTTATGGCTGGCGGTGGAATGGGTCAATTCGCTGCAGTTCCTTTCAACCTGATCTCCAGAACTGGAGCAGCTGACTATGTCGTAACTGGTCGATACTACTCTTGTTTTTACATTATAATAGTAATTTATCGATAGAATATTTTTTTATGCATTTACAGTACGTTACGCTACGTTGTTTGTGACCAATCAGGCTGATAAAAATATAGAAAAGGTTGCTTTTACTATGACTTCGTCTGCATATATGTCGGTTACCGGGAACGCACACGAAGTCGCAAAATAAAAAGTAGCATATAGGTATATTCTTTCAAGGGGTTCACAACTTACCCCGTGCCAAATTTCATCAAAAATGTTTCAGGCGTTTAGTCGTGAAAGCGAAACAGACAGAGTTACTTCCGCATTTGTAATATATCCATATTAAGTATAGACTAGCATGGATAAAGGATACCTACCTGAAAGAAAACTATTTCATTGTACTGAAAAATCTGTTAACCATACTATTATTTAATACGACGTATCAGGACCAAATATATTTTTTTAGGTTACTGGTCAGGAAGGGCAGCAGAAGAAGCAAAGAAATATGGTAAAGTGAACTTGGTGCTGCCTCCCGTTGATCGCTATGTTGACATCCCTGATCAATCCAAGTGGAATCTCGACCCTAACGCATCATACGTACACATCTGTGATAATGAAACTATTGACGGTAACTATCAGCTCATGATATGCCACTTTTATGTACGGCCAGCTTTAGAGAAAAGGAACCCCCCAAGACTACGGTTATACGGTTTGATGTCATTACCAAAGGGGTTTTTTTTCTCTGACGCTGACTCTACGATTTCTACCATGGAATTTATACTTCCTGGAACTCTGTTAGGTCGGCGCGTATGCAGTTCCAAGGACTATAAATTCCGTTTATCATGAACCTTAACTATTATGTACAAACATGAATTTTCTTTAGCACGTGTGAAATGTGCTCTGGCGCGGCCCGCTTGGTGGAAATAGTACATTACCTATTCCATATTTTACTGAACTGATTGAATGTGCATAATTGTTTTTGCATCTATTACAATTAATTGTGTATAATGTTCCAGGGGTGGAGTTCGATTATATTCCAGACACAAAGGGAGTACCTCTAGTTGCTGATATGTCCTCAAATATTATGTCTAAGAAACTCGATGTGTCAAAGGTAACATTATGTTTACGTATTGTCATAATTACTTTACCTTTGACGCATTATTATACTTTATATTTGACGTAACGTTATTTTCTTCTAGTTCGGAGCTATTTACGCTGGTGCACAGAAGAACATCGGCACGGCTGGTGTAGCTTTAGTCATCGTTAGAGAAGATCTGTTGAATCAGGCTCTGCCGGTATGCCCAACTCTGCTAGACTGGACAGCCAACGCCAAGGCGGATTCTGTTCTCAATACTCCTCCTATGTTTGCGTAAGTATCTTGTACAATTTAGTATCACTAAACGTTTTTAGGGACATGAAATGCGATTGCGAGGCTTTGCAGATGTTTTTAGGCAGCGGTGACAACTCACCATCAGGTGCACCTGCTTTTTTATCGTAAAACCTTTATTGAACTTAATGACTAATGTAAGTCTTATAAGGTACTAGCACCGCACCTTCCTCCGCGTCAAATTTCATTGGTTATCCCACGGGAACCGTACATTTTTCCGTGATAAAAGTATCCTATGTGTTATTTCAGACTACAATCTATCTCAGTGCCAAATTTCATTCAGATCCGTTCAGCCGTTTAAGAGTGAAAGTAGTAGGATTAGTAGGATGGTTTTAAATAAGAAATTCGGGTATACGCGACTTTGTCCTGGTCAAAGTTGATATTTTGTCCCACGGGAACCATACATTTTAACGGGATAAAAAGAAGCCTATGTGCTATTTCAGACTATAAACTATCTCTGTGACAAATTTAATCTAGATCCGTTCAGCTGTTCAGGCGTGATTGAGTAATAGGTAAACATCTAGGTATAAATCCAAATTTTCGCATTTTAGAGGAGATATCAAAATCGCATCTTCTTGAAAAAATTTAGATAACTTACTATGTTAAGCAAATAATATCTTACACGCGTAGTCTATCAATTGTTATCGCAAGAATAATCTGTAGAACCTTGCCAGAATTGCACGTTGTTGTCGTGCACGCCTTGTAAAAAAAAAAATACATGTGTAAGATGCACGTCTTATACAACGTGTAGCTGAAATACTCTTATCATGGTAATATTTAAAGAGATTCGTCTAAATGTCTATACTTATAAGATTTTGTCTGTTTATATTTGTTTATCTCTGTAACTGCTAGTCGGATTGGAGAAAATATGTTTGTATATGCGCCAGACTCATGAGGAATAGTATACGCTATATAACATCACGCTTTGACACAAGGAAACGGAACAGTAATCCGCTACTGAGAATTTCATAGAAAAACCAATAACACTTTTTGCTCGACCTGGGAATCGAAGTCGAACCCAGGACCTCTAGCGTAGCAGTCGTGCTTAGTGCCACTAGGCTTACGAGGCAGTTATCATAAACCTACGATATAAATACTGTTACGTCGTACGTACGAGATCTTTCTAGAAAGCACGTGATTACAGTGTGTTTGGCTAAAGGCTTCGAGAAGCATTCCACTATTATTATTAGTTGGAAGTTAGTTGTCATTGTAATTTCGACCGTACGCCGAGGGCATAAGGTACCTATTTCTTTATTCGGTACAAGTAGACATTGCCGGAATGTTCGTGAACATTGGTGGTACTTACCTATAAAAGCACAAGCGCCGACAAACGAGAGTCAGTCTGATTCAGGCGATACAACGAAGCGAATCGAAGTGAACTAGAAGTGCGATATCTAAGCGAATAGTGATCAGTACTGTATTTGTGATTAAGTTTAAGTGTTTTTGTGTTTAATAAAGTTATTTAATTGTCTGAGTGGTAGTAATTAATTTATCCCATACCCGGCTCGTAACAATTTGGTGTCAGAAGTGAGGGATAAATTATGCCGATTCTACCGAAGGACGACACGGACGGTATCCGTACCAGGAGTCAGCGACAGCAGGACATGGACCAAAGGCGGTTTGGAGGTTCTCCAACACAGACACCGGGTGGTGACCAGCCTACGTCAGTGCAAGTCGCTGGCCCATCTGCAGTTGCTACAGCATCAAGTGCGCCAGACTTGTCAGCTTTAATGGCGCTGCTACAGGAGCAGTCTCGCCGGTTGGAAGAGCAGTTGCAGCGAGACAAAGAGGAGCAGGCTCGCCGTCAAGAGGAGCAGGCTCGCCGGTTGGAAGAGCAGTGGCAGCGAGACAAAGAGGAGCAGGCTCGCCGTCAAGAGGAGCAGGCTCGCCGTCAAGAGGAGCAGGCTCGCCGTCAAGAGGAGCAGGCTCGCCGGTTGGAAGAGAAGTTGCAGCGAGACAAAGAGGAGCAGGTCCGCCGCCAAGACGAGCAGATGCTCCTCATAAAGGATCTTCATGCAACTTTTGGCAAAGAATTAAAGGTGATGAAGGATCAGGTACAGCAGCACGAGAATCGCCTCTCAGAAGCCGAAGTTCAGATCGCTGGGGTGAAGAAGGCTTTGGGGGAACTGAAGACTGGAGACGTCACTGTAGCTTCAGTAGTTGCTGCACCTTCAGCGCGGGGCTTTAAGGTGCCTCCATTCGATGGCACATCTTCGTGGTCGGCTTATAAGATTCAATTTGAGGCCGTTATGAAGGCGAATGGATGGACAGAACCGCAAGCTATGACCGCGCTCACCTTGGGCCTTCGAGACCAGGCCCTAAACATTCTTGAGGCGCTCGGCAAGAATGTTACCTACGAGCAGCTGCTGGAGGCGTTAGAGTCCAGATACGGCGACGCGCACCTGGAGCACGTATTTCGTGCTAAGTTGAAGGATCGTGTTCAACGTAGTGCCGAGAACCTACAGCAGTGGGCCCTCGAAGTTGAAAAGCTGGTTCGGAAAGCATACCAGTCTGCCCCTGCACTTATCGATGGGAATCTGGTACAAGCGTTCGTTGATGGAATACGCGACCTAGAAGTTAGAGCCGCTGTGAGACTTGGGCATCACGAGACGCTGAAAGACGCCTTGGCCCATGCCTTAGAAGTAGAGGCAGTGAGGCAGGACCACCGAACGCACCGCGTCAGGGAGGTTGTAGCATCACCTGTACGCGACCGGCCGCAAGGGTACAGTCCTAGGTGCTACACGTGCGGAGAACGGGGTCATCTTCGGTCAAGCTGTCCTAAGCGCAGAACCCCGAGAGAAGATCAGCAGGGAAGGAGGGCTGAAGTGACTGCCCAGCCACAGCAGGAAAACGAGGACTGGAGGACTGGGAGGCGGGTGCTGGCTGGCATTGGAAGAGCCCCGAGAATCTTGATGTCGCAAGCACATGATGGGAACAGCCTGACCATCAAAGGCGAAGTCAACGGAACACCATGCAAACTGACGTTGGATACTGGAGCTTCTCACACGGTCGTCAATTCTCACCTAGCAAGTCGGTTTCTTGGGGGCTACGTCGATAACCACGACCGTATACGATTACTAACAGCTACCGGTCAGCACATAATCGTCCGCGGCAAGAAGGAGGTGGAGTTAAGATTGGGTGATAGATCTTACCAGCACTATGTCATCGTGGCCGATATAGTGGACGATTGCATCTTGGGTTTGGACTTCATGCGGAAACATCGTTGCGAGATCGACGTTGATCAAGGAGTATTGAAATGTGGTTCAGATGAAGTCTTCATGGAAGGTGCACCATCAGGAAAAGTGTACTGCTTGAAAGAGTTTGACTGCATAACTGAACATCGCAGTAGGAGAACTCACGGTAACGCAGACGCCTTGTCAAGAAGACCTTGTCCTGAAGACTGTAAGCACTGTGCCAGGCAAGAGACTAAGGAAATAGTGCCCGTGAGGATGCTTAGAACAGATCTCAGCAATGAATGGAAGGAAACCCTACAGCAGGCTCAGCAAAATGACTCGGACATCAAACCGATCCTCGAGTGGGTCAAAGCTGGTGCTCGTAAACCTAAGTGGAGTGATGTGGCTGCGATGAGTTCCATCACGAAGAGTTATTGGGCGCAATGGAACAGCTTGGTGATCCAGGATGGAGTCTTGTGCCGTAAATGGGAAAACGCTCGAGGGGACAGTTGTCATCTACAAATGGTTGTCCCTATAGCTAAGATACCGGATGTTCTACGGCTCTCCCATGATGGGTGTTCAGGAGGACATATGGGGGTAAAAAGGACTCTACTAAAAATTCGAGAACGCTTTTACTGGATCCACTGTCGAGATGATGTGGAGGATTGGTGTCGAAAACGTACCAGTTGTGCGGCCATGAAAGGACCCCACACACGCAGCCGAGGTGCATTAAAGGTGTACGATATTCGACAATTCGGCCAACAGATGTCTGAGAAGATGAAGACCCGTTATGACCGCAAGGTAAACAGTAGGGGTTTCGACAAGGGTTCACTGGTGTGGTTACATAACCCAGTGCGGAGCAAGGGGAAGTCCCCGAAATTGCAAGCAAAATGGGATGGACCATACCGAGTCGTGACTAGGATCAGCGATGTCACCTACCGAATACAGAAGGGTCTACGAGGTGCGCCTAAGATTGTCCATGTAGACCGATTGGCCCGATACTACGGGGCTAATGATGCTCGGGACGAGCATGTCTAAGGAGGGGGCAGTGTTACGTCGTACGTACGAGATCTTTCTAGAAAGCACGTGATTACAGTGTGTTTGGCTAAAGGCTTCGAGAAGCATTCCACTATTATTATTAGTTGGAAGTTAGTTGTCATTGTAATTTCGACCGTACGCCGAGGGCATAAGGTACCTATTTCTTTATTCGGTACAAGTAGACATTGCCGGAATGTTCGTGAACATTGGTGGTACTTACCTATAAAAGCACAAGCGCCGACAAACGAGAGTCAGTCTGATTCAGGCGATACAACGAAGCGAATCGAAGTGAACTAGAAGTGCGATATCTAAGCGAATAGTGATCAGTACTGTATTTGTGATTAAGTTTAAGTGTTTTTGTGTTTAATAAAGTTATTTAATTGTCTGAGTGGTAGTAATTAATTTATCCCATACCCGGCTCGTAACAATACAAATAACTCTCTATTCCAGGATCTATGTCATGGGAAAAGTCCTACAATGGATAGAAAGAAGCGGAGGTGTTGAAGGCATGGCCAAACTAGCGGCGAAGAAGGCTGCACTCGTGTATGACACCGTGGAACAATCCAACGGCTTCTATTCCGCGCCAGTAGCAAAGAACTTCAGAAGTAGAATGAATGTCCCATTCAGAATTGGTTCACCACCCAATGATGACTTGGAAAAGGAGTTCTTGAAAGGCGCTGAAGCGTTGGGGCTCATTCAGTTGAAAGCATCTAGGTAATAAATTCACTATGAAACTTTCTATTTTATAAAATCTACAGAACTACAATTGCTCTTGGTTCTAGTTTAGGTCAGAGGTGACAAAGACAAAGTTAACGATGGAGTGAGCTTACCCAGTAGAAGCCTGTTCACTCAAAATTTTAAGAGATGAGGGTTGTAAACAATATGCAATTTTTGAGCAAGCTGAATTATCATCATCAACATATTTGGCAAAAAACACATTATTATAAACACAGTCATGGCTTTATTTCGACGGAACACTTTGCCGACAGGACACTTCGCCGACAGACTCTTCGCCGACAGATTCGGGGAGCAGGGGCTCAAGGGTTTATAAAAAAAAATAACCACGAAGTGGATGGCGAGGCTCTCTAGACCCCGCCATCCCCCTGATGATCCCAGTCCTGATGAGTCCTGTCGGCGAAGAGTCCCGTCGTAGTAAAGTCTTGGCGGTGGTCACTTTGTCGGCGTTTAGTCGTACACAGTTTTTTTTTTATTTTTGAATTTCCAGAAATGCTGGTGGTATGCGGGCTTCGATCTACAACGCCGTCACAGTGGAAGATGTAGAAGTTCTAACGAGTTACATGAAAGAGTTCCAGAAGAAACATGCCAAGTAATTTACTTTACCTTTATGAAGAATAAATTATAGTTATTAAGTGATTATATTCTTTTACTTCAATAGTCCCAATAGTGAACAATAAAGGTCCACTGCCTTATTTTCCTGATCAAAACACGATACGGGAATAGTTCAATCGTTTTCGATTGGCTATTGACAATTACAATTAAATTACATGAATTGTTGCTGTTCGCGACGGCACGTCACCATATAGTGATAGTTTGATAGTAAATAGAACAATATAGACTCATATAGACTTATAGTTAAAATCAGTGTAACGTTTCAGAGTAAATAGTACTATGTAACTTCGTAGTAGGAGTCGTTCCCACGCTCCACAGTGTAATGCGTTTAAATAGGCAACCTATAGTGCTTAAATAGTGTCTAGATTCAAGTTTGTGTGTAAAACCGTAAGTACAGCGCTCTTTGTATCATCTATTAAGTGGGTAGTTCATAGTATATAGTTTTGCTCATAGTGTGTCCAGGTACCCTAGATTGAGACCTAGCCCTGGACCTAACTTTCATAGTCATAGTGTTTCAGTAGCCCACTTGATAGACGTTGCAAGGCGCGCGTACATAGTTTGTTGTTTTAAATAAATGATTATTTTTTCGTCGTTTCATTTATAGAGGTGTGACACACTCAAATAGAAGGATAGGTCGAATGTAAGCCCTAGGTCATGTAATAGTATAGTCAGGCTACCTAAAGCCACTTGTAACTAGGGTCCTACTATAGTGTTTCATGAAACAGTAACCCGTAAAGTTAAATAATAGTCCCATTTTCTTAGAATATTTTGCTTTACACCTGCTATAGTTTTTCAGTTTTATAGATGCAATCGGGGTTACAGTTTCATGAGACGGACGCTTTCAGGAGGATTCTAATGATAGGTCACACACCATAGTTTTATAGTATTTTAATAGAGAAAACACACAATTTACACACAAACATTGTAAAAATATTTATAAATAAAGAGACTAATTAGCAAGCGGTCTGCGGTTCTCGTTACGGTAAAGTTTCGTGGTACTTAGGCGCACGCGCAAAAACCACGAATTTGTAGTCATTGGCACGGAACTTTTAAAGCGCCCTCTATCGCACTAATGTACTCCTGAAGGATTACGCAGACCGCTTCCTGAAACGTTATGAAGACTTATTAGCCGAATGACTTTAATTTCAACATAGAAACCTCTTCCCTTACACAGCGCCTGGCGCACTTCGAACACTCAGAAACTTCAACACTTCAAGGAAATCACTCCGGAACCTATAGGTGTAGGACGTCAGCGCCGTCTGGAAGTATTCGTAACCCATAGTATCCAGCGATCACGCCCGTCCGGCACATAAGTTGGTCCATTCGAGCCGGATATCGGACCCGGTCGACAGCACATAAGTTGGTCCTGTCGAGCCGGATATTTCTTTGAAGATTGAAGCCCGAAGTCTAACATCAAGATGCCGATTACGAGATCGCAAGGCAAGACACCTGAAGCATGGACGGTGGAAGTGGGACATAGTGCTACAGCCATACGACATCAGCTACCTCCGCGCTCACCGTCCACCACCGAAGGCATCGAACGACCGCCGGCCCCCCCAACCCCGCGGGGGGGTGAAGACTCACCTGCGCCTACACAATCCGAAGGGACAGAGCGAACAGAACCAGTAGCTTCCAAACCCAGGAAGGGTACCAGAATAGAAGAGGGAAATTCAGACAGAACACTGAAACCTACCGATAGAAGCCGACCCATGCCAATGACTACCCGGGGTGACGCCCGTATCGAACATAGCCGACCGCCGTCTACGCAAAAGACGACACGGTCACAACACAGGAATATTTTGAAGGCGCGTGAAGACGTCCTCAAAATAAAATTGGAACTTGCTCAAGTTGCACTTCAGAGGGCCGAACAAGAATCGGACGATGATTATTTAGAAGACCGAAACTCCAATGAAGAATACGTGCGCTCCTGGCTCGAAGAGGCACCGGAACCCGAGCCGCTGCAAGAGGACAACGCCACCGTGGGGGATATAGTAAATAGAAACATAGTAAATAGAACCCGTATAGCCGACCCCCCGGCGGACATCGAAAATATAGTGGACCTCGAACCGCAAGTACCTTCTACTTCTAAAGCGAATACAGTGAATCAAGTGAACAACAACTTAGCAGCAAGAAACATAGAAGATCCCAAAGGGGAAGATACGCTCCGACCGTTTATAACGGAGCTCACGTCCGCAATAGTGTCGCTGGCCGACAGAAAAACAGATCAATGGACGTTTCGTCATCCATCGGCATCGAAAGTCATCATGACACTGCCGAACTTCAGTGGGGCCCACACAGAATGGCTATCGTTTCGCGCCATTTACGAAACAACTCGAACATATTTCAACGACGTCGAGAATACAGCAAGACTCAGAAGAAGCCTGCATGGACGAGCGCTCGAGACAGTTAGCTCCGAACTCATCGGCCACGCAAAACCTGACGACATCATGAGGGAACTCGAGCTACAATTCGGCCGTCCAGACTCCATCGCTCAAGCCGAGACTGAGCGACTGCGAGGATTACATCGCTGCACCGAGGCCCCGAAAGATATCTGCATGTTTGCAAGCCGAGTCAGAAGCGGAGTCGTCACTTTGCGTGCGTTGAAGAAGGAACACTACTTAATCAACGCCGAGCTAATACGCACGCTCACCGAGAAGCTACCGAACTCTCTGCGTGCACAGTGGTACCGGACATATACAGAGAAGTACCAGTCGCTGCCAGATCTCACACTCTTCAGCGAGTTCATCACTGAACAAGCTCGCTTCTGCAGCGCCTTCGCTCCGCCTGAGAACATCGACGCCGCTAACGCATCATCGTCCAGACGTGTCACACACAGAACTCACACAACCACTGAGAAACCGGCCAACAAATGCCGTGTTTGTGAGAAGGAGGGTCACTACACGTCTGACTGCAGAAAATTTAAAGAAGCGTCTAGCGACAAGAAGTGGGAGCTCGCAAAGAAACATAGTCTCTGCTTTCGCTGTCTGAGATTTCGTCGTAATGGTCACACATGTAAACGAAGAAAGTGTGACGTCAAAGGGTGTATAGCCACGCACCATCGGCTTCTACACCACAATAAGAAGCCTGCCGCAGAGGAAGTCAAGAAGCCTGATGCCCCTACACAGAAGGCAGAGGCACAAGAAACAGTAGCCAGTTCACGGTCATCATCCAGTCAAGCCTTCTTGAAGATAGTACCCGTACGGGTGATCGGACCGGCGGGAGAGACTTCCACTTACGCACTCCTGGACGACGGGTCAACCGTGTCACTTATAGACGAGGACATAGCGAAGCAAGTCGGCGCAGAAGGCCATATCGACCCGCTGAAGATCGGAGCGATCGGGAACACGACCATAAACACACCGTGTTCCCGAAGAATCACAGTCACGCTCGCAAGCCAGCTGAAGAACAGGGTGCCGTTCAGAGCGCGCACCATACCAAAGCTGCACATCGCGCCGCAGTCAGTCACTCACGATGACGTCACACACTGTCATCACCTAGACGACCTCAGACAACAGCTGATTTACGACGCCGGCGCACCGAAGATTTTAATCGGCCAAGACAACTGGCACCTATTGCTCGCCACCGAAGTCCGCAGAGGTCCGAAGCATCAGCCTGTGGCCTCACTCACACCACTAGGCTGGACTCTGCACGGCGCGCATACTAGATCAATAGGCCAGAAGGTGCACTACGTCAACGGGCTCACGGCGGCGAACAATAGTCTCGACGAGCAGCTGCGTGAATATTTCGCACTCGAATCTCTGATCGTCAACCCACGACGACCAGACTCTGACCCCGAGAAGAAGGCCGAAGATATTTTGAAACGTCACATTAGACAATTAGAAGATGGCCATATAGAAACAGCTCTGCTATGGAAGCAAGAAACCATAGAGATGCCTGATAGTTACGGGACAGCCATGAAGAGGCTCGTCTCCATAGAGAAGAAGCTGGATAGCAAACCCACGCTTCGAAACAAATATAGTGAACAGATGGACTCCCTCGTCAAGAAAGGGTACGCAGAGAAAGCACCCAAGTCCAGCACACCGGGTAGAACCTGGTACTTGCCTCACTTCGACGTCTACAACCCGATGAAGCCAGAGAAGCTGCGCATAGTACATGACGCCGCCGCCAAGTCAAGTGGGATGTCACTCAACGACTACCTACTTACGGGACCAGACCTGCTACAGTCATTGCCCGGCGTCATGATGAGATTCCGTCGTCACCACATAGCCATCTCCGGTGACATAGCGGAGATGTTCATGCAGGTGAAAGTGCGACCAGAAGACAGAGACGCACTCAGATACCTATGGCGAGGCGATAGAAGAGAGGGAGCCCCTGAAGAGTATCGCATGACGTCCATTATATTCGGCGCAGCGAGCTCACCGTGTACAGCAATATTCGCGAAGAATTGGAACGCGAAAAGACACGCCACAGAGCATCCAGAAGCAGTAGAAGCAATAATAGAAAATCACTACATGGATGACTATCTTGACAGTTACAAGACTATAGAAGAGGCGACGCGCATAGCAACCACAGTCAAAAATATACATAAACAGGCGCGTTTCGACCTCAAGAAGTGGGTGTCAAATAGCACAGAAGTCTTAGAAAACTTAGAGCCGACACACAGCCCTACTGAAGTTGTCAACATCGGCAATATAGAAAATATAGAGAAGATACTCGGTCTAATATGGAGGCCGAGCACAGACGAGCTGGGTTTCAACCTTACCCTCGCTCGACTACCGAGAGGCGTTTTAGAAAAAGACGCGCCTACCAAGAGAGAGGCGCTGCAGATCGTCATGTCTCTGTACGACCCACTAGGCCTCGCCTCACCCGTTACCATTAGAGCCAAGCAAATATTGCAAGAGGCATGGAGGCGAAGCATCGACTGGGACCAGCACATAGAGCAAGACCTGGCCACACAATGGAAGAGCTGGATACAGCACCTAGAGCGGCTCGGAAACATCACCATACCACGGTGTTATCCAGGCTATAGTGACGCCGCAGAAGTTCAAGTCCACGTCTTCACCGACGCGAGCGAGATGGCATACGCAGCAGCTGTTTACTGGAGAGCCACAACACCGAGTGGCGAGACACATGTCACCCTAGTCATGGCAAAAGCGAAGGTGGCACCGCTCAAGCTGCAATCGATACCGCGCCTCGAGCTGCAGGCCGCGGTGATGGGAACCCGCGTGGCTGCAGCTGTGATACGCGAGCACAAGATGAAGCCCGCATCGACTACGTACTGGTCCGATAGTAAAACAGTGCTCACATGGCTCAGAAGAGGGGCGAGAGTATACAAGCCGTTCGTCGCTCATCGCATAGCTGCCATCGAAGAAAACAGTAAAGTTGAAGACTGGCGATGGGTGCCCACAAAGCTCAACATAGCCGACGTCGCTACGCGTGACGTACCACACCAGTTCGACTCGAAACACGAGTGGTTTTGTGGCCCTAAATTTCTATACGAAGAGCCATCTACGTGGCCGTCCGAGAAGCCGCCGCTCACAGAACATACAGGCGAAGAAAGAACGCTCGCCACCGTCGAAGAAAACAATGGCCCACAGCTATCTGAAGCCATACCCGACCCGTCAAGGTTCTCGAGATGGGAACGACTACTCAGAGCGACGGCGAACGTTCTACGCTTCATATCATTATGTCGCGGGTCGACAGAGAAAACGTTCTACAAACGCACTACAAAAAACATAGAAAAAGATCCGGACTGGAGGAAACGTACAAAGACGGCGCAGCCCCCTCCTACACGGATATCGAAGAAACCATCACAATCAATAATACAAGCTGAGTTTCTGAGAAAAGCGGAGAACATACTCATACGAGTAGCGCAACAACAGTCTTTCGCTAGTGAAATAGCTAGCCTGCAAAATAGTAAACAGATTGATAAGGATAGCCGACTGCGTCCGCTGCAAATAGAGGTCATTGATGACGTCATAAGACTAAGGAGCCGCATAGAAGCCACCTACGAGGTGTGTAATGACGTCAAACGGCCGCCGATACTACACGGCGATCATTATATAACGCAGTTATACATAGACTGGACACATCGTAGTCTACAGCACAGTGGTACGGAACTCACCATCAACGAGGTGCGACAACATTACTGGGTCATCAAGCTGCGACCCACTGTGAAGATGGTAATAGCACGCTGCCTACAGTGTCGCATCCGTAAGGCACAACCACCCGTGCCTGCGACCGGCGACCACCCGAGAACGCGCCTAGCTCATCATCAGAGGCCGTTCACCTACACAGGGCTCGACTACTTCGGCCCACTGTCCGTCACCGTCGGTCGTCAGCACCAGAAGAGGTACGTGGCGCTGTTTACGTGCCTCACAACGCGAGCCGTCCACCTGGAGATAGCTGCCAGCCTCAGCGCAGACTCAGCTATATTAGCGCTGCGTCGATTCGCTGCGCGCAGAGGCTGCCCCGCTGAGATACACTCCGACAACGGCACCAACATGCACGGTGCCGACAAGGAGCTCCGAGACGCCTTCAGAGAAGAAGCCAGTCGTCGAGGCGTCGTGTGGCGCTTTATAACGCCGTCCGCGCCCTTCATGGGGGGCGCCTGGGAGCGCCTAGTCCGCTGCGTCAAGTCCGCGCTGTACACTGTACTCACAGAAAAACACCCGCAGGAAGAAGTGTTGTCCACACTGTTGTGTGAGGCGGAGTACACAGTAAACAGCCGGCCGTTGACCCATGTATCCGTTGACAGCGAAGACGACGAGTCCATAACGCCGAATCACTTCTTACTCGGTGGTTCTGCGCGACTACCATCACCCGGCGTGTTCACCGAGGAAGACGTCGACAGCAGAAAGCTCTGGCGACGCTCACAAGCACTCGCCGATATGTTCTGGCGTCGCTGGGTGCGCGAGTACCTGCCGGAACTCCAAAACCGGCGGGAGCCGCACGGACGCGGGCCCGGCATACAGGTCGGCGACCCCGTCCTCATCGCAGACGGTCAGCTGCCACGCAACACGTGGCCGCGCGGCCGCATAGTCGCCGTATTCCCCGGCGCCGACGGCGCAGTCCGGACCGCTGAGGTGCGCACAGCCGGCGGCACCTTGAAGCGTCCGGCGAAGAAACTCGTTCCACTGCCTCAGTGAACGAAATCCAGGAGTCGAGGCGGCGGGCACCGCCGCGGCGAGGCCGCTACACCGGCCGTCGCTCACCGGGGTGATGCAGCGCCGCTCCGACATCGAGGCGACATCGAGTCGTCACTGCACTGCACGGCGGGAGAGATGTTCGCGACGGCACGTCACCATATAGTGATAGTTTGATAGTAAATAGAACAATATAGACTCATATAGACTTATAGTTAAAATCAGTGTAACGTTTCAGAGTAAATAGTACTATGTAACTTCGTAGTAGGAGTCGTTCCCACGCTCCACAGTGTAATGCGTTTAAATAGGCAACCTATAGTGCTTAAATAGTGTCTAGATTCAAGTTTGTGTGTAAAACCGTAAGTACAGCGCTCTTTGTATCATCTATTAAGTGGGTAGTTCATAGTATATAGTTTTGCTCATAGTGTGTCCAGGTACCCTAGATTGAGACCTAGCCCTGGACCTAACTTTCATAGTCATAGTGTTTCAGTAGCCCACTTGATAGACGTTGCAAGGCGCGCGTACATAGTTTGTTGTTTTAAATAAATGATTATTTTTTCGTCGTTTCATTTATAGAGGTGTGACACACTCAAATAGAAGGATAGGTCGAATGTAAGCCCTAGGTCATGTAATAGTATAGTCAGGCTACCTAAAGCCACTTGTAACTAGGGTCCTACTATAGTGTTTCATGAAACAGTAACCCGTAAAGTTAAATAATAGTCCCATTTTCTTAGAATATTTTGCTTTACACCTGCTATAGTTTTTCAGTTTTATAGATGCAATCGGGGTTACAGTTTCATGAGACGGACGCTTTCAGGAGGATTCTAATGATAGGTCACACACCATAGTTTTATAGTATTTTAATAGAGAAAACACACAATTTACACACAAACATTGTAAAAATATTTATAAATAAAGAGACTAATTAGCAAGCGGTCTGCGGTTCTCGTTACGGTAAAGTTTCGTGGTACTTAGGCGCACGCGCAAAAACCACGAATTTGTAGTCATTGGCACGGAACTTTTAAAGCGCCCTCTATCGCACTAATGTACTCCTGAAGGATTACGCAGACCGCTTCCTGAAACGTTATGAAGACTTATTAGCCGAATGACTTTAATTTCAACATAGAAACCTCTTCCCTTACACAGCGCCTGGCGCACTTCGAACACTCAGAAACTTCAACACTTCAAGGAAATCACTCCGGAACCTATAGGTGTAGGACGTCAGCGCCGTCTGGAAGTATTCGTAACCCATAGTATCCAGCGATCACGCCCGTCCGGCACAGTTGCTATTATATAGGACCTTAATATACCGGGCGAACTGTGAGTGTGCATTGGTACACCTCTGCCTAACCCTTCGGGGAATACAGGCGTGATAGTATGTTATGTTATGTTTCCGAGATTACCTTTTACACGAAATCACACGAACATGTAAATAAGAACAAAATCATTACAAAATTTTTAAAGAGACAAAAGTGACACGTTTTGCTTGCATTAATAAAAAACGACGATCATGTGATTATAATCGTCAGTAAAGATTACATAGTATTCGTTTGTTGAGTCCGATGACGCTAAATTGAAAGTAGTCTCGAGATAAATGTTGGCAACTACTTACTGGGTTTATTAACAAAATTTATTGTTGATAAGTTTCTTAGTTTATATCATTTATTTCGGCGACTGTTCGTCACTCGACAGATGATTTGACCCCAAGCCTGTAACCACCCAGAATATCGTTACCATGAAACCTTATAATATAATAAAATAGTACCTACCTGCCTATTATTGTACCACTGTTGGCAGGGCAAAGGCCTCTTCTCAAACCGAGAAGGCATGAGCATTGATCACTATGCGTGCTCATGGCGGTTTGGCGATAGTTTCCACACAATGTTTTCCTTCACCGATGCCAGAGATGTCCAAGATAAACTTAGAAAGTACATATGAATTAAGAAAGTCACATTGGTACTTGCCCGGTATCGAACCCGTAGGCTCATGTATGAGAGGCGCTTTAACCACTGGGCCTTCCAGACATTTTCATGAAACCAGTTATTTATTTTTTTAGATATTATAGATATAGCATTTAAAAAACGACTTTTTATCTCAAACAGGTATATTGTGTAGGATTCGAGGAGGGTAGTTGTAAATAAAATAAAATTCTTAATAAATATACGTATTAAATTTATTTCATTAAAATTTTTGTAAAAAAATATCTTTATTATGTAATCACTAATGTGGTAATAGATTGTGATGGAATATTGACCACCAGATGGAAAAATTCTTTGAGTATTTCAATATAACATTTTTTTAGGTACCTACGTACATAATGGGTACAGGTTGTATAGAACTAGTCTAAAACTCTCTTATATATTTGTTGCGTTCGATCCTAGTACGGTCCCAATATACAATGTTAGGAAGATTATGTATTTACTATAAATTATATCAGCTTAAAAGTACTTTAATACAAAACGTATATATAATACATGTCCCATATATTCACGTGATAATTATAAAAAATGTCATTCTATACATTTCACTGTCACATAACACACTCTCATTCATACACGGAATTAAAATAATACAGTCCAGTTTATAATAAAAACATAAACCGTCAATTTATATTACCTAACCATTCTTAATGTTAGTAATAATTAATCGTTAAGCTAATTACTGTTATACAGATACAATTATTACTAACAACATAAGAACAGTGTCCTAAAAAAATATACAAAATATTTTATAACATTATATTTACACGATTATAAATCGGAATGTTGTTGGAATGTAATTTTTACAATATTCGTTGAAAAATTGTGAGTACTCCCTGTTTCGGATATGGCAGTGTTCGCCTTAAAGTACTTGAGCATTTGTTCGTTGATGATTATTTAAGAACATCAACACATTCACTGTTTTCAAAATAATGTAACGCCTTTAATAAACTTTGACTTTTGTGACGATTTGTTTTTTTTTATTTGTTAAATAAAGTATATTTGGTGGGGGCTGTAATTCAAACAGTGATTGTGTTAATACACATAACGTTACAACTATAATTCTTAATAAAGCTAATAGAATACGACATTCTACAATAACATACTTAACTCTCGGCTTGTAGTCGCAAGCGCTACATATTTTCCGCGCCGTCTATTTAGTATGCAATAATAATATGAACTATTACTGCCGGGTACACCGAGAATTGAAACTAGTACGAAGTATTATGTAAGATTGACCAGAATACGACAAAACGCAGTCCCTTGTTACACTTACTGACCTTCACTGTCGCTGTCACTCTTATCTGTAAACGAATAATACACTTATTAGTATTGCATCATTGTTATTTACAGCTTTGCATATGTGCCCTAATGACCGATAATATTGTTTGTGCAAGTGGAATATTTTTATGTGCGTAAGTCAAACAATTATTGTGATTAATGTTCGTTTTCTGTTCATTTGCGTCAAGCTATAGTCTTTGATGTTTGTTACGCTTTAGTTTTAGAACAAATGGAAAGATGTTACTTTGCAGGCGTTATCCACTGTAAAGGGCATATTTACTTGTATTATTTAAACAGTATAGGTACGTTTATAATTAAAATACTAAGTTTATAATTAAGAACTCAAGGATGAACAACGCAAACTATCTTTAACACCAAATGAAACAGTTGAGGGGTAAGAAAAGCTAGACACCACAGATAGCAAACATAATTAAAGATGATTTTCAGTGGGATAGTGGGCGGTGCTCGAAAAATTATGAACCATTGTGAATCAAAATATGTATATGTTGTAGGTATGTATGCACTCACTACGGTGTAAATCTGCAAGCGATATCGCAACTACAAAGCAAAACGTGCAAAAGCTGCATTCTTAATAATGAAAGTGCACACTAGTCTAAGTGCCAAACATACTGACCTTTCTTACCCGGGTACGCATGCCTCTTTAGTCTGTCGTAGAGATCCTCCTTCGTCCCGTATATACTGGCATTTGATCGCGCTAAGCTGTTCATCTTCCCATTCATGCCGTTGTGAAGGCTTTCCTTCATATAAGTCTCGTTGTAGAAGTTAGGCATCTCCCAGCCGTCCTCTTCGTCGTCATAGTAATGTGCGTACGTGGAATGATGCGATGGCGCTATTGATTCTGCGTACGGCGTGTGCGCTCCGTAGTAGAAGTTCACTTGGGAGCCGTTTTGGTCGATAGCTGGTGTTAATGTCTTCTTTGGTTCCTTCTTCTTTGTTGATCTGGTAGAATTAAAAATGACAAATTAAGGTCTGTTCTAGATTTACAGCAGCACAGCCAAAGGCCAAAAATGAGACCAAAAAGTTTCCTCTTTTTATTATAAAAACAAAAACGTACCTCGCACAAATCATCCATACAAGCAGCACTAAGAATATAATAAAGATGACTCCTCCCGCGACTCCACTCGCGATGTACGCGAACTCGCTCTTCTCTCTGCAATGGCGCCCAGTGAACGAGCCAGTGCATCGACACGATGGCTCACCTCGTGCATCCTTCACGCACTCGCCTCCATTGTCGCAGAAGTCCTGGCACACGTCTGCAGATAAAGATTAGGTATATTAAATGAAGGCGTCGGAATCAAAGCTGGCTCATAATTTTTTAAATTTGTTTTTTCATAAATTTTCCTTAAATTCATTTAATAAAATGTCAGAATATACCTACCATTGTCTCAATTTCCATTCCGTATACGTATGTAGAAATATCTAGTTGTAAAACCTGTCTTGTCTTATTCAGTAAAATACAAAAACACCTACGTACCTACTATAGTTTTTGTACTAAAGCCATTGTAAGCGAGCAATCATGCAAGTACTCAAGCTTAAGCTTAACATGCTACTATTTCTATAATAAAATATATAAATATTTTTAATTAAACCTAAGTAGTAAGCTTCAGTAACTAATAAGCTATGAAGTTCTACGAACAAATAATGTTGATAAAATGAATGAATTTTAAGTTAATCGAGGTCAAGAAAAGCTAAGGTGAACGCAAGAAGAAATTAAATTAACTGGGAGCAGTGTCGGCTATGTGTACATGGAAGCTTAGTTCCGAAAAAACTCGGTAATAACCTTTACCAAGGGAGCGTTTGGATAAATAAAAACCGTTCAGAATCAAAAAGAATTACAGACTCGTTGGATTACGAAATTTTAACACTCGCAATCAACAATTTTCAGGAAGGCTCCTAAAATCAAGCGGTTGCCTACATTCTTTTAGAATTTATTTTGAAATCAATTTCAGTAAGCTTTGAGAGGTATAAGAAAATTTCGGCAATTCAGCTGAATATTGCCCGTGATGAATACAAATTAGCTGTCGAACAAAAATTCAGTCTCCACAGGCAACAAGTTTGGAATGAGGTTTTACCAATAGAAGCTTAATTTTCAGGTCAAAGTTCTTTGAAGAATCTTAAAAAGTCTTTGAAAACAAAACGATATCTATGAATAAAAATGTGTTGCTCACCTATACAGACTTTTCCGGTACCGTTGAAGCCCGGCTTGCACTCGCATCTGAATTCGCTGGTCTCAGGTATCAAGAGACAATAAGAATTAACATCGCAATGCATCTCCGGGCCACTCATCTCACATGGGTTCGTGCATTCGGTTTCAGATGTCTGCGAAAGTAAAATAGATATAAAGGTACATTCTAATTCATATAATAGGTAGTTAATATAGCAGAAGTTGAAGATTGAGTAACGTATACGGAAAACTTAGAATCGCAAATCATATTTTTTCCCCTTGAGATTAATTATTTTGCAAAGGGCTACCCACAACAAACCTTCAAGCAATTTAACTCTTAAGTTCAACAATTTGGCATGTGCTTTGATCTCGAATAAACATCTCAGAAAAGCGTTCTTATTTTTTATTGTCATCCCAAACGTTTCGACGATGATAAAAGCCACTCACGATATATTTGGGACGTTATTAAGGATAAGTATGTTTTACTTACAGCACCAGGGCCTCTCGTACTTGTGTTGATTGGACAAGGGACACAGACTGTCTGTTGGGCCTCTGATTGATAAGTTCCTCTCCTGCATTGTACACATGTGTTCAAGGTGACGTTGAGATATGAGCCTGCAAATTACAAGAAAATGTCTTAGCATTTATATCATAAAAGAAGAGTTCAATTAGCCTATACATAGATAGTTATCTAGAACTTTCATTTCCAATGTTCAACAATATAAATTGGATTAGACTGGATTCCGCGAGTTCAAAAGATCAGAATTCCGTTGTCAAAGTATTTAATATTTCAGAGGATTGTTTCAAAGTCAATTTGTAATTTTATGAAATGTTTCTATGCGAAATTTTAGAGGCGAGAATTATTTGTAAAGAACTTTCGAAAGGGTATATAATAGTACCAGGTCGGCAGACGGGGAGGGAGCACTGATCGGCTGAGGATGCTCCGGACTGCGGGGTCGTGGTGCCGGGCGGGCACGGTGCGCACGCTGCCCCTGATCCGTTGGCGCGCCAAGTTCCACGAGGGCAAGGCTCACAGCCACCATCACTGCTTAATTGTTCTCCTAAAGATATACAAATAATATATAGTTTCATAAGTTTTCAAACCTTTAGAATACACTATCAAAGTAAGTGCATAATTCAGAAATACGTTAGGTAGTTTATCGTGCTTACCTGAAGGACAATCATCTCTGCATTCAGCAGCCGATACGGCTTCCGTAGCTCGAGTAGTTTGTCCCCTAGGACAGGCCATGCAAGAGAAGGCTCCTTCGCGCGGTTGGTATGATCCGTGACCGCAAGGACGGCAGAGATCGGCCGCAGCGTCGTAGTATTTTCCGGCAGCGCACCTCTCTATAAAGGAAAAAGATATTAAAATCAGCATACATCAAGAGAGTGGGGCCCTAAGTTCGAGTCTTATGATTTGAAAATCCGTTGCATTCCAGAGCATGGGTTAGAGCCTGGTTAATGATTATAGGCTAGCGCTATGGTGCTGAGGCTAACTGACGTTTGGGTTTATACATAATTGTCTTCGTGGCATAAATATTTAGAAGTTGTTACCTTTGCAGTCAGCTGCACTACGGGCTCCAGTTGATTGTGTGACACCAGATTGTCCGGCGATGGCAGGACAAGCAGTACACTGCACCTGTCCCGCTTCAGACTGGTATGTGCCTTGTGGACAAGGTTTGCAGGTATCGCTGGCAGCATCCAAGAAAGTGCCGACCGCACAAGCCACTGAAAAATACAAAATCTGACGTTAGTAACCGATTTTTATTTAAAGTAACATTAACATTTTCTTGATGATGCTTGTATGATTATGAATATAACTAGTTTAACACTGTTTTTTTGCGTGGTATCTAAATTATCAAAAATTGTTTGATAGTGTGAACGCAGTATTCCAAAGACTCGGAAGAATTCATTTTTAAAAAAAATAAAAAAAAATAATTTTTGTGATGCTTATGTTATCTGCACATGGTCCTATCGTACGATTTAAAAAACTGACGGTAGATGCAAGTAAGCATAATTATGTAATTACCACAATCAGGACCCATAACAACTTGTCCAGTGGGGCAGGCGTAGTCTGAAACTAGCTCTAAACTGGCCGGATCAGGAACGGTGTTAGGAAGAATATTCCTCACGTCGAATTGTTCGTCTTCGAGAATCAGTTTCTCCAATAATCGTTGTACAGTAGAACGTTCGTTGTTACCATTGTGGATTACTGGGTCGCTGCGAGTTTTAAATAATCATTAGTTTATGTTAACTTTAGACGTAAATAAAAAAGGAATAGTATTGAAACTAATAATGTCAGTAAGCAACTTACAATATGTACGAGGACGTTAATATGGCAAACTGATTTTAAAGAAAGCCCAGCTTTGTACACCATAGCTTCCGTCTCTGTTATGCAATTTTCTGTATTTTTCTAAAACTCTATGTACCATAATCACCGCGCACTGAATACTAATTTATTTAAGCAAATAATACCTTTATGTTACAACAAGTGCTCAAAAGCGAGTCTAAAGCATGCAAACAACTTACTTGACAGACGGGAAAGAGATCTCAACGTTGTACGTATCGCCGACTTGACGACCCTCCCTACTGCTTCGTGTCCTAAGTGCCACAAAAACACATGCAATTGTGATAGAAGAACAACATGCTTATTGTCAAAAAAGCCTAAAAGTGCAACAGTTTTCCAAAGAAAACTTTAAAATTTTGCCACGAAACCAATGTGCTTCCTTTACTGTGTTATATAAACACATGCTTTTATGTGCACTACATATATGTATGAGATTTTTACATTACAAGTTTTGCGTAATATCTTGTGTATCTACGCCGACACCTTTTACGGACTCCTACTTTTTAATGGGTTTTCTAAATAGAGATGAAGTTGAACTTACTCTTCGACGGGAATGATAGCGTCCAGTACGTAGGTATCTTCAGCAGGTACGGTGGGAGGGGTGGATACTTGTCTCGTTTGTCTATTGTTAGCGCGGTGGTCGCACTTTACATTGATGTCCAGTTCCTTGCACTCGCGGGTACCTGTGTTGAACATACATAATAAATTACTAACTGCTTCTCAAAATGACGGGTGAAGTAGCTGGAAAACGAAGTGATGATCGAAAAGAGTGATGATGTAAAAGGGATGGTAAAAAAACATAGTTGAGAAACAAATGCAAGTGAACACAGTACAGTAGCAATAGTCAATAGTCAATATCAAAAAACATAGTTCTATGTTCTATTCTATGGAAGTTCTTACCGTCAACAGCATAAGAACAGAAGTTCCAGTCTCTGTTTAGTTGGTTGATAGCGCTGCGAACCTTCTGGCGAAGTACACCTTGTCCGGCATCATTGCAAAGTACTGAGCTTGGGAATAACATCGATATCTTGAAGACGCGCTGAGCTGGTGAGGCAGCTGTAATGAAAAGAAACATGTCAATGCTGTGATAATTCATAAAGAATTTAAAACGTATGAAAATAAATATTTGTGAATTTTCTTACGTGAGCAAGCAGGGTAGACCAATGGTAGGGTTGGATCAGCAGTTGGTCGCCAGAATCCTTCAGCACCACATGTGTAGAATGGTGGCACAGGTTGGGAGAATCTTAGACCGTCGCGACAGGCAATCTCGCACACCTTGAACTGACCGCCAGCTCCCCAATCCCGACAGGATTGGTAACCACCGAGCGGATCCGGTAACGCTGGACAGAATTCAGCTAAAAAAGAATTGGATAAATTAGTATCCTTCATATACAGAATACCTTCAAGAGAGAGGAACGAAGGTCAACTGAAAACTCACCAAGTACAGTGACTTTGAAAGTGCAGGTAGCTGCGTTGCCAGCAGCATCATACGCGATATATGCAATATCATAAATTCCCCAAGCAAGGTTCTGCCCAGGTCGGTGTCCAGATTTTTCCACGACTTTAGCAACTCCAACGTTATCACTGAATACGGGTACATCCCAGCTGACAAGTGAAGATCCGTTCTTTGCAATTACCCAGAGATCACCAGGGCAACGATCTACTCTTGGTGGTTCCTTGTCTACTTGCAATTGTTGGCATTTAGAACCGGTGTAACCGTTAGGACACACCCTTTGGCCGCAATGAGATGGCACTATTCTCTCGACACCTCCAAGTAAGTCATCATATCCAGCCCAAGTAAGACCCAAGCCGGTGTAGAGAACTGGCTCAGTTCTGCAGTCACGGACTTGTTTCTGGATTTCATTTGTGACATCGAGAGCACGGTTCCATATTTGTACTTTAGTCAGATGACCTTGGAATCCGGCTTCCGTGTAACCCTTTGGATTGTCAGATTGAGGTTTGCCAAGTGTTACCCAAACACTGAAAGAGAAAGGTAAAGGTTAAAAATTGTTATTGTTATATAGGTTGTCTTAACTAAAGCTTTCGAGTATTTTACAAAAATCTTACTATTGTGGTAATGTTCGTCCGCTGCCGTAACCTTCAATCTTGCTAGCGATCAAACCTTCAGTGATAAGCGTTAATTGACCTCCGTTGTTACCATCCCATACTAGAGCAACGTGGTGCCATTGTCCGTCGTTTACCGTTGCGAATTCACCGAAGCTTAAGTAAACATCTTGAAGTTCCGGGAACAGAGAAACTTGTACGCCATTTGAGTGGGCTTGGATTATTTGCTTTCTATTTAGAGCAATGTGGGAGTTACTGAAAATACAAAATTAAATCAGTAAATAAATATAACAATTTAATTCCAAATATATTTTTGTTGTGTGTCACTATGTTACGTACCTAACGCTGTATGCTGTAAAGAACACTCCGCCTTCGTCTTGTTGCGTGTATTGGACCCACATCGCTATAGTCAGACTATCAGCCGATCCTGTATCGAATGGCACCACTTGAGCCGCACTCGAACGCAATGGGTCACTGAAGTAGAGGTCGTAATCTACACTGATTGCTGAAATAAAAATATTTGGGTATTTAATATATCGTAAAGTGAAGTTGATTCTAGTACAATGTAGAAAATTGTATGTGTAATAGATCTTACTTTTTCTGCAATCATCACCAGTAAGATTGAAGGGACATTGGCAGTAGAATCTGCCTGGTAAATCAATGCATGTAGCGGAAGGTGGGCAAGAGTTCTCCTTGCAATCGACAATGTCTTCATCGCAGTTCTTTCCTTGGAAGCCTGGAGCGCAAATACAGTTGTAATCTTCGCCCTCATCAACACAAGTAGCTCCGTTCCGACAAAGACCAGCGTCACATGCGTCGAACTCGTATTGGCAACCAATTCCAGTGTAATCTAGAGAACATGTGCAGTTGAGGCCAGAACCGAAGTCTTGACATTTTCCGCCGTGCATACATGGGCTGCCGATACATCTTTCTGGTGCTGTTTCACATTGTTTTCCATCGGTTCCACTTGGGCATCTGAAATGTTACCGGGAAGATTACTTTACAAGTCATAATAATATAGATTTTTCATTTTTGAATATTTATTATGACTATGTACTTACACACAGAAGAAATCTTGGAAGAGATCTATGCATTTGGCATGGTTTTGACAAGGTAGATTCATGCAGTTGCCAATATCGTTCTCGCAACGTTTGCCAGTCCATCCAGGTTGGCAAGAGCATTTGTAGTCACCTATGTCGTCTTTGCAAGATCCGCCGTTGAAGCAAGGGTCGGAAGCACAGTCATCGATGTTAGTCTCACACATCTCTCCCGTGAAGCCTTCACGGCAGACGCATTCGTATTTGTTATCAAGATCAATACACCGCTCTGTACCTACGGTACTGCACGGCTCATTCAGACATTCATTAATCGCAGTCTCACATTGTAGTCCTACGTAACCTGGACGGCATTTGCAGATAAACCCATCTATTTGATCAATGCAAGATGCCCCGTTCTGGCATGGGTTAGAAGCGCAGTCATCTATGGTATGCTGACATGTCTTGCCTGTGTAACCAGCTTCACAAATACAGTTGAAATCATCAATGCCATCAATACATTGCCCACCATTTTCACAAGGCGATTTAACACATTCATTTATGTTAATGTCACAAGAAGGACCACTCCAGCCGGGATCACAGATACATTGATAGATAAAGAGTCTATCGACACATATTCCATGTTTGCAAGGTTCGTTCGAGCAGAGGTCTATCTTCTCATGGCATCGTTTTCCTGTAAATCCTGGTGGACATGCACAACTAAAGTCGTTAACTAAATCTGTACAAGGTGCATCCAGGAGACAGGGCTTTTCGATACAGTCGTCAGTGTTGATTTCGCAAAGTTGTCCTTCCCAACCTGGTAAGCATTCGCACTTGTATCGGCCTTGTTGGAGTGCAATGCAGCTTGCACCATTCGTGCAGGGGTTTCCATTTGCCGTGCAAGGATCAATCTGGAAAAAGATAAATGAAATGAATACACTTCAGCTTATGCTTCTTATGCCTTTGCAGGGATATACAAAAAGTTGATATACAATTCAAAATAATTTTATTAACGTACCGTGATATCACAATCAACGCCCGTGTATCCTGATCTACACAGACAAGTGTAGTTATCGAACCCAGGTTCATCTTTACACATGGCTCTCTCAGGGCATGTGTCATTTCTACAGTCAGATCTTTCTTCTTGACAGTTGATGCCTCCATATCCTGTAGGGCAGGCACAGCGGTATCCTTGAGGCAGATCAGTACAAGTGCCACCGTTGTAACAAGGCTGGCTTGCGCATTCATCAATGTCAACTTCACATCTGCGTCCAGAGAATCCAGCGGGACAGTAACATTGAACTCCATGTCCTTTAGGTACACATAGCCCGCCATGTTGGCAAGCGCTGTTTGAGCATTCCACTGGTAGACATTCTTCTAAGCCTGTTGCTCCAGTTCCTACTGTTTTCATGTTCGTTGGACATTCCATACACAAGGTTTGTCCCACAAGATTTTGATAGAAGTTTCTTGGACATTGAGAACATGGAGCCAAGCCAGTTGGAGAATACGTTCCTGGTGCGCATTTAGCTCTGCATCTTTCTCTACCAGGTGCAGCTGGTTGGTATGTGTACGTGTTCACTGGGCAGGCTTGACAATCCTTAAATCCTCCTAGTGGTGGTTCGCTAGTGTAGCTATTTCTTGGACATTCCAAGCAAGGAACTAATCCAGTTGGCGAAAATGTTCCGTATCCACAGACGGGTATACAATCGTTAATATCCTTGGAGCCTTCTTCTCTGGTGAATGTTCCTTGTGGGCACTTGAGGCATGATCCTTGACGAGCTTGGTTTTGGAAGAAACCACGAGGGCACATTGTACAAGTCTTTTGTTTCTCTTCAGCAAAGGTTCCAGCGGGACAATGTACTGAAAATGATAATAACGATATATCAGGACCTACATACTCTTATAAAAAATCACAAAAAAAAAACAAGCAATAATACTTACAGCATCTCGGGACATCATTCGTATCCATATTCAATACCTCGCCGACGCTGCAAGTGAATCCCTTAGTAATAGAACTTCTGATCGCTCTCAATGGTGGACATTGGTTACCAATAGACGATACGTTAAGTACCGGTTCAATAAGGGCACTAGCATACGGTACAGACAAATCAAATATAAGGTTCAAAGTTGAACCGCACAGATCGTAAAGTTGAGTTTGTCGAACAGCAGGTATGATGGCTAACACGAAGTCCATTTTGACCACATTTTCGTCAAGAAGTGTCGGAATTACGTTGACGAATGTTACGTTTATGTTTACGTTAACGGCTGAACAACGTTGAGTCAGTCTGTCATTTAAGACGTTGTCGTATTGAGCTACCAAGTCTTTGTATTGCGGCAAGCAAGCGTTGGAAACTGCACCAAGGGCCCGATATTGAACAGTGGAAACAACATGGTAAGCGGCTTGCTGGGTATCTGAAAAAAAAAAAAAATATTTCAGGATTGTTCTATTTTCAAGTATTTTTTTTAGGTATTTAACGAATGATGAGGTACATACTTTCGGAAACACAATCTGGCACAACAGATGTGGGTACCCAGTGACGTTTAGTTTCGCAAACAAATGTTTTGACTGGTTCTCCATCAGTGAATCTGAAGCCAGGGCTGCATGTGGCAATACATTGGATTCCTCTATCTCCAGGCAAACAGTTCATAGCACCATGTGCTGGCGGCATTAGTTCCCAGTCAACACATGGGGTGGCTTGTACAGATACCTATAATAAAAGTGTAATATTAAGCAAAATTCATTTATGTACAAAATGTACGTTGTATGTTTTAAAAAAAATACAGTCGAATTGAGGACCTCCTTCTTTTTTAAAATCGCTTACTAATACTTACTTGGAAGTTGCACTGAGCTCGGTTTCCATATTTGTCGGATGCGATAACAGTTACATTTTCATAGCCACGTATGGGAATGACGGCTCTTTCCGGAATGAATTTAAGAAAGACTTCGCCCGAGGCATCTGTTGCATTTATCCTTCTCCTGGTGTCATTGAAATTGACAGCATAACTGTCTTGTTTATCTACTAGTTCAATAACATAACTTTTTGGGCAGCTGAGTTTTGGAGGAGTGTAATCTGGTACTGTAATGTTTACTTCACAAATAGCAACGTTTCCATCAAAATCGAATGCTACGTATCGTACAACCATATTGTGGAATACTTGGAGAGGCGTTCTGAAATGCTGTGGTGTGACTTCTAGTCTAGCAATAGCTCCAGAGTTGTCAGTTGCTGTGGGCTCAGTAAAGTTGACTGGTAAAAGACCACCATTGACATCTGTTTGTACTACGATCGGTTGTTGAGGACAGTTTTGGAACACTGGTGGCTCGTTATCTGTAAGAGGTAAAGGTAAATTCCATTTTTATTTTGTATATAGGTATAACACAGTGCCAACACAGGGAAAGTCTGTATCGGGTTATAGAATAAATACTCAAAATATATCATGAAAAAGTACATACCGACGCAAGGAGAGTATCCGTAATCATAACCTAACAATGGATCTGTGGCTGGTTCATCACAACCCATCAGCTCGAATTTAAGACAAGCGTTGTCCATGAAGCTTACAATACCCAAAATAACGAATTTAGCTTGTACGAACTTAGGCAAGGTGATCATAGCCAGTTCACCATAGTTTCCAGGATCTCTCATTGTCAGGTTGAAATTAGGGAAGTAAACCACGTAGTTCTCATTTTCAGCTTGCTTGTAGAAGAATCTTATTTCTGTAGGTCTGCCTACAATGTCAGATGTAACGACACCCTTCACGAGTATAGCTTTTACTCTGTACACTTTGCCCAAGTCGACGCTTACATAGGTAAAGGCTTCTTGTTTGCCGCACCATCCTGTCACGGAATTGAGCCTGATGTTTCTTGCTTCATAGTTAGGTCTTTCCGAAGTTGCGTTGATTGCAGAATCAGGTATTCTTCCAGAAGCCAATCCAAGAGGCCTGATGATTTTGCATTCGGGTTCACGTATACAGGTTATTGGTCT
Organism: Caradrina clavipalpis; assembly: GCA_932526535.1. NCBI lineage: Eukaryota > Metazoa > Arthropoda > Insecta > Lepidoptera > Noctuidae > Caradrina > Caradrina clavipalpis. Next base: position 6,027,414 of record OW052096.1, read on the forward strand.
GGGATTGATTAAAATGTATCCCGGTCTAGAGCAGCCAAATAGAACTTCGGATCCTTGCTCGTAGCTTCTTGCAATTTGATAACCGTCCGCTGGTCTGCCGGGGTCTTCGCACACTGGTCCTTCGCATCTCAAGTCTCCGAAGTCCCAAATACCGTTAGCTTGACATCTGACTACATTATCATGTTTGCTTGTTTGTCCAGCTAGTTTGAAAGTGTTTTGGCACCCAAAGAAGAAAGAGCTTTGATATTTGGTGTCAAGGTATTGGCCATATTCAGCTCCCGGTGTAGGCATTGGGACACCACAGTCTTGTCTGGGACATTGAGGTTGAGCTCCAGAAAACCAGTAATCGGGTAGACCCTGTAAAATTTTGTAATATTAAAATTGTGTTAAAAATGAATAATAATTTTAAATGAATATACGAGAAGCAAAAGACAAAACATACCGGTTTAGGATCATAGACGCACTGTCTGAACGAGGAGGTAACAGTATTTCTCAAGTGTCTGCCAGGTGAGGTGCAAGTAATTGTAACGTTGTCCCTGTACGGAACCAGCACGCTTTCAGGGTCGTCTCTGATAACCTTTAGGCCGTCGTTTTTGTCATCAGACAATGTAACGCAACGGGCATCTGCAAATATTATGATTAATTTAGTTGTTATTTTAACATTGTTGCATTCTGTTGGACATATTAAAATATTAACTGATAAAATATTATCATGTGTTGCACTTACATTGACATAAAGGTGCAGTTCCATTCCAGGTTCCACTAGAACTACAAAGAAGTGACGAAAATCCAGACATAACAAATCCAAAATCGCATTGGAACTGAACAATATCTCCAAAGTGGTAAGCATTCTTCGTGGACAGCAGTTTTCCATTCTCTGGAGGTCCAAGAGGTGGGCACATCACTGGTACACAAGATTTGTTTCTTTGGTATGTGTCTCCGTCCCTTTCACCAGTTTCTGACTTTTCGATGGCAAATCCAGCAGTACCGTTGGAATAATAAAGCTCGTAGCCAATGTTGCAGGCGCATGAGAAGTTTCCAGGTCTGAAGAGAAAAAGTTACTCAGTTATCTAATAATTCTAATACGCTTTCCCAAATGTAAGGCGATCAAACTGTTGGAAATACTTACGTGTTAAGACATTTCTGCTCACATCCACCATTATTTTCACTACACTCATTAATATCTGCGCAATCTAATCTAGCACATCCCATAATTTCAACTTTCAAACAAGGCGCACCAACGTAATCTTGGATTTTAAATTTGACGTACTGTGCTTCAATAGGCATTGGCAAGTTCAGAACAGATAGAGTAGGCTCTAATATACGGAACTCTACAGCAGTGCCGTCGGGGTTCGTGTAGTCTTTGAACACATCAGTCAAGTCGTTGGTATACTGAATTCTGATGGCAGAAGTGAACGCGATGTTGCCATCAGCGCGCATGACACTCATTGTTCTGAATCCTCTAATGATTGTAGGTGCTCTCAAGTCTACGAGAATCCAGTTGGCGCCAGCCTCTAAGTTGTTACCACACCAACCACCTCCATTGTTCAATCGTACCATCTGAAAAGTAAAATATATAAATAAACCTTGAAAATAAAAAGAATCGCGCAGTTAATAAAATATTTAGAAGCAAAATCTTACTCCTTTAGCATATCCAGGTTCTGGAGCAGAAGTTGTAATTGATTCATCAGGAATAGCTCCATTGATCAATCCCAAATCGCCAACAGGTCTACATTCTAAGCTTGGCGTGAAGCCGGGTTTGCAGGGGCAGAAGAAACCACCCTGGGTGTTTTTACATTCAGTCGAAGCTGTGTCACATTGGCTGTTGGCACACTCATTGATATCTTCGCAAGTCGGTGGGTTATCGAATTCTTGGTTAGGTCCACATTTGAGCACGCTAGGGCCGTTTAGTTTGTATCCTGAAATTATACAACAGTAAATAATATGCTTCTTTAAAAAAATCACGGGGCATTAGAGCATAGTACTTATTAATTAAAATTATTTAAATTTTACCTTTGAAGCATTGAACACGAGCTTCGTCACCGAACATGTAAATCCTAGTCTGGTCAACGAAGAACCCGTTTTTGATGACTGGGAATTTCGGGCACAGCGCCTTAGAGCATGTTGGCACATCACCAGACCAAGTACCGTTGCTCATACAAAGAAGTACTGGCTGTCCAGATCTTACGTAGCCAGGTTCGCACTCGTACCGCACGATAGTACCGTAGCTTCGTCCTCCACCGTTCAAGATTGTGACATTGGCGTGTGGGACATCCGGAAGAGCTACGCATTGTGATGCTATGGAACAAGAAAAAATAAATTAAATAAACAACGGTCACAAATGCATTAGAAATGTTACTTTATATTTTTTATTAAAAATACACATTTGTGTGTAACATCTATTAAAAATACAGTTCACTAAACTCACCCAAACAAGTAGGTGTTCTCTCCCAGCGCCCATCAGATAAGCATGAGATTCGTTCGATAGGCTGTCCAGTCGGGAAAGCAAATCCAGCATAACATTGGTAAGTTGCAACACCTCGATAAGTCACGTTTGTAGAGCCAATTGAAAATCCATTATCGATTTGTGGCACCGGACCGCAATACACCTCTGTAAAGTAACAATAAAATCACATAAGTACCCCTACATAACCTTAAGTAATACTACATTGTGCAATGCCACCATTCCTCGTTTATACTTGCCTTGACAGCTAGGAATGTAAGTAGTTGACCATTTGCCTCCGTCTAAACATTTTGTTGTAATACGAGATTTCCCTGTGGCGAATTCTTGTCCAATCGGACATGAGAATGTTATAACTGTCCCAAAGGCGGTGTCTCTGTTTGACGCTAACGCACCAAGACCGGATCTAAGGGTAGGGCAATCTGAAAAATAAAAATGTAAAATAAGTTGAATTGAATGCACCTCTATTTGTTCTAAGTTTGTTCTCGTCGTAGCGTGAATAGCTTACCTGCCGAGAACGTCGCCTTCCAACCTATTCCATTATGCAAAGCATCAGACATAAATCGTATCAACATTTCGCCACTGGATGCAGTCAGTGTTATTCTTGGTTTTACAATAAATCCACTATCAGAATGCAATCTTAAACCATTTGTGCTGGCTCCGTCAAAAACTTGTACTACGTCTGATGGGTGAATGCTAAATTCGTCAAATTTCAACGATAGTGGACCACCGTTAGGGTTCTTAATTCTATATAAACATTCTTGGTTATTCGGGTAATTTGCAAGACCGTAAGCAGGTGATGTTACGGTACCATTTGCTGCAATTATTGTCGCTCTGCAGCCTTGAGAATATCTCATGTTAAATCCTTTCTTGGAATCCCCAAGACTCGTTCGGAAGTACATGTACAAATGGTTCGTGGTCGATACTACAACTTTTTGGTTTTCTTCACCTGGTCCAGTTAACCTTGCCAATACAGGACTAGATGGAGTGTTGCCATCCTTGATAACAATATAATCTCTGTTCATTCCTAATTCAAGATCCTCGACCTCTAATGAGACAATTCGTCCTGGTTGAGCTTCGATGACGTATACGCATTCTAAGCCACCAGGATAGCCATTTGGATAACCAGGTGAAGTTAGTACTTGACCTTGAGGCGTGGCTCTAAGCATGCCTCCGCAATTAGAAGACTCAGTTTTCCAAGACGCACGGAAACCCTTCCTTTCTACCGAACCATCTGTACTGAATTTGATGATCATGAAGTTCGAAGCGGAAACGTAAATTTTGTTAGATAAATCTTGTTTTCCAGAAAGTGTCGCTAAATTCACAGATTTATCTTCGGTCCTGCCGCCAACCAGAATTTGAACAGTGTCGAAAGACTTTTCAGTTTCAAAATCTTGGAACTGTAAGACGATATTTTGACCTTGTGGCCCCTCGAGCGTCCATTTGCAATCGCTGAAGGGAGGATATTTGTGAGGGTAGCTAGGACTCTCGACTACATCTCCACTGCTGGCCATGTAGAAGTGACATTCGGAAGCACAGTCCATTTCGTCGGAAGCATCACCACAATCGTCTTGCTTGTCGCATTTGAAGGCTGCGTTGATGCATTTTCCATTAGAACAATGGAAGGTTCCTAAAACAAATTTAAATTGTGTAAGTATTGTTTTCTGTAACCTTAACATTGTATGACTCTACAGACAACACTTTGTTATTGAGCATACAAAATTCAATTGATAAACAAATGTCTATGGATGTTGCTTACCGGCAGGGCAGGCGGTAGCTCGGCACATGAATGGCAGAAGGGTTTCGCAGGTTGTTAGCTCCCATGACTGGCTATCGGATGTGACGTGGACATCGACACATTCTCCTGCTTTGGGGTTTGGCTGACGCAGATCCCAGAAACCGGCATACTGCGAGACTAGAGCACCAGCAGCTGATTCGAGTGTGTTCGTTCTTAGGTCGTCAACCGTCGCGAGTCCGAGCCAGTAGTGGTTGTTACTGGGACTGGCTGGCACCATGTTGGCAGTCATGTTGTTTTCCGAATAGTTATCTACAACCATGAGTTCGCTGCCATACCTGAAACAATATTTTTTGTTAGGTCGTACTTACAAGTTTTAAGACGAAAGATTGCAAACAATCTTGCATTTAATTAATTAGGTAATTACCTTCGACATAATTCTGCCGCTTTCTCCCACGAATGCCTGATATTAAAGAATTTGTAACAGTGTAAGCCTTTCAACTCCCATCCTGAAAACAAAGACAAAGCAAGCTTTTAATAACAGAATTTTCAAGTCGAGGAGAAATTCGAAGTTTATTTACAAAGAAGCATGTTGACACTACAAATTACTTAGCGACTAGCGAGTATTTATGTAAAGAATACAAAATGTAATACGATTAGAAATTTTGTGTAAACGTGTACAGGTAATAAGTGAAGGCTTTCTCCTTTCAAAGGGCTTTTAGTGAAAGCTATGTATTTCGCCATAACGCCATACAAAATGGTGTTTATTCTGTGTGCCTTTGTGTACGGAAACTATTTGAATGCCTAGAAACAATGTCACGAAAAAATTAACCGCATAGTGGTTTGGCCGGCTATAACGGCTCGTGAAGAATACGGGAACTCGATGACGGATCGAAATTCTTTCTCAAGCTAAACTTGAGTGCGTCCTGATTGTGAAGTTGAATCAGCCTAAAACGATTACCAATTCGAAATTAGTGATTCAACAGGTGTGCTTAACTAGCCTATGAAACTCGTCGAATGGCAGATTGAATTAGAGATCTAGAATTTGTGGAACAATTCGTTGCTAAGTATTTAATTGTATTTGAAGAAATTGGAAAGCAGTATTTAACTTAGTTAAACATTCGGTGTTCATAACATTATTTGCGCCATATATGTTTGCGTTTCCTAAATGTAATAGAAACTAAGTTCATGTTTAACAAGAAGCTCCTTGTATTAATATACGCACATTGAAACTGTGTTTTCGTATGTTGACATGCCCTGAAGACCTTTCGTAAGCTCAAGCTCAACATAATGGATGTCAAGACCAGCTTAAGTTAAGAAAGCTTACTGCTTTGTGCTAGGATTTACCACACGAAGCCACGTCTAGTCTATGTGGGTATTAAAATAATATATGTATAGGTCTGAGAATCAGAAATGCTAAAATCAATTTTTTTAAGTAAATTACTGTGAATGTCACGACTATAAAATGGGAATTTATGATAACTTATAGTGTTTATTTGTAGTGAAATTATACAGTTTTACGTGTAGGTAATAAATATGGTTAGTTAACGGTCTGGTTTGTAGAAGTTTGCTACCAAAGTACCTATATGTTTTTGCAGTTGTTTTAGGGATGAACTTATGGCAGACATGACTATTCTATTTTAAATTAATGGACGGTATGTTGTGATACTTGCTTATCACTTCTATAATTTCATGAATGTTTTCTAATTCACAGCGTTGTAGATTTATCAGCCATTATGTCGAAAAACCAAAATTCTGACGACTTCCGGAGTCATTCTTCCCGTAAGATTAAAAGTTCAAACTCAGAGAAAAACCAATCTATAAATTTTCATTCAATTTCCGCGCATTAGCGTAGAAGATAAAAAAGTAAATAGGCATAAATAGAGCGTGCGAGTTTGACGAGGTATCGCGAAGACCGCCGCGTATCCACGCTCCACCGCGCCGCGCCCGCAACACGATGCAATGTGTTTGACCCACTTAGCTAGTTATGTTACTGCAGCGAAATGCAATCATTCTGTATACGAGTATATTGTACGCTTTTGCCTAAAACTGTAAACATAAACTCCGCGTTTTATAGCCCGCCTTTTTCGCAAATCGTAGCCGGAAACACGACCATGCAATTTAGCAATTTAGTCGAGAGAGGAAACCGTTTTCGACGAGCCAAGTGCCACAAATATTTAAGCTTTCAAGCTGAATGAATTTGCATAGATGTGAGTAATTGACAGATGATGAATTTTGAGTGATTCCGCACACGAAATGTTTGATATGAACATTGAAACACATGAGCCCTTGATTCGTTCATAGCAATGCGAATTCCGATACGACACATCACATAATTGTATTGCATGAAACTATTCACGAGAGAACAGCGACCTGCAGGTAATACATAGTTACGTGCGTTGGACGTAATTATCTCGCATAGTGACAAGTCACTGGGTTTTGCTGAATAGCCTAAGGCGAAAAGGAACGATCAAAGTGAATAGCTCCATTGATTTTGTAGCTTATTGCGGCTGCGGAAAATTTCTATAGACCAATATCCGCTATCATGATGAGAGCAATATCGCAGGCAATATTAAGTGGAGCGTTATTAGATCTACATAAATCTCTATGGATATTGAATGTGTTTTAGAACTATATTAAAAGCTGGATCGTACTGATGAATATCGTTAAAAGAAACCTTTTAACAACTTTGTCTAGGAATTTCTTTTGTATCGTTGGTGCGTTTATAAACATGTAAACTCATAGACTCAAACAACGAGCTCCGAAACCTGTAGTCTAATAAAGATAGCCTACAGGTAGGTTTGTTCCGTGCAGGATTGGAACCTGCGATACCTTCATATGTAAAACTAAGCTACCTGTAACATCTTGTAAACAACATGAAAGTGCAATAATGCTTACTATACAAAATTATAAAAATATTGATTATTATAAAAAGCGTGTGTTTTACTGACTAGATTCATAAATAAATTAAATAGTCATATCATGAAGTTCATTTACGAGTTATGGTCGAGTTGCTCGCTCAACGCTAGTTCTTGTATAGTACTAGTACTACAGTTACTCTTCCTTCTAAGTACTTTCCCACATGTTCCATCATGAATATCATAGGTAATGGGTTTCGTCGGGGATCGCATTCATTTCCCATGTCTACTGCCTCGGATGACTGAGCTTTGTAACTGTTGAATATCGAGATACGAGGCTTTCAATCAACTCGGATCATTCCAATCACGACCTTTTTTATTGACTCGACTCGGAGAAAGCTAGTTTTTAATCGATTACGCACATATTATCGATTAGTTAGTCAAACTTAATGTGTAAGCAATATGGGTGGAGTTACGACACCATTGACATTTAATTTTGCAAAACAATGTAGGTACGATTAATCAAAAGAAAATAACACATTGTACAATCATCGACCTTCGCAAATTATTAAATCTTACAACATATTAAATAACTTAATTTGTTTGTTTTAACATTGTTGTGAGATTAGGAAATTCAGGACGTTTAACATGTACAAGGAATAAATAAATTCAAAGGATTGGTTGTCCATATAGTCTGAGTTATGCTCGCAAATCTACCGCGTAAAGAATGAGATTGGTTTAGAAATAATGAACGTTTCTATAGAAGATCGTTCCACGTGAATCATAATCCATTCTAACAATTAATAACTTTAGGCCAAGATACAAAATGTATGCATACAAAACAGTTATGCGTCAATAAGGCTTGCACTAAACGGGACGAGAGCAATGTCGACCGGTCGCCGACACGGTGGCTGCCGATCAATTGTGTCGAGTGCCTCTTAGCGAGGCGAACCTGAAACCTTTGAAGGATATACGGATATGCCTCTACACCGGAGATTGACTTACTGCTCTATTTAGATCCTACGTAGACACGATCCGCATAGTCTGTGGCTTACTATGATTCTATCTTGTACCGTAACTGTATTTTGCAGCCAATCATAACAAGATTAACGATTTGAAAATAGAACGTTAGTTTGAATTAAACAGCGCTGCAATAGACTGCAGCGTTCATTTTTATATTGTTATCGGTAAATCTAATCGGCGCGTTCGTGGGAAAAATGCAATCGTACGCAATGAAGTTTAACTTTGTTTTAATGGGATTGTTACTCTTAATTGTTGGTTCTTCTAGTGAGTTATATTGTTCTCTGATTTCAAATTGCTCTACCTACTATGTAGATAGATAACAAACTTGAAGGAGGTACTAAGCATGACTATTTTTTGTATATTTGCTCAAAAACTCGCATCAGTAGCTTAGTCCTTTTACGTGACCTATTTTTCCGCTAAAGCTCTACAGATGTGTAATTATTAAACACAGAATTGGTGGTGATTACCAAGTTTGGAAAAGCTTACATACAAACTGGATGTTTCCAAATTCTCAGTAGCAGCTCCGACTTAGGATTTGTGCTCGGTTAAAGGCAATAGGCCCACCTCCTATTACGTGGGACCTAAACATACTGGTGAAATGTGGGTGTACATTGGTACACCTCCACCATTGCTTAAAACTTCGGGGAATGCTGGCGTAATGGTATGTCCAAATTCCGTATTCCAAAGTTGAAGGTGCAGAGGTTGATATATTCGTAAATAAAACGTCATCTGTGAGTCACGTTCCGGCTATGTATGATCGAGGCGCTGCCTTTCACTCATTACAAATGTGAACCTCCAAGGCTGCCGGTTTGCCGCTCAATTGACTATAACAGCACAAAGCCTACATTGTCTTGTTAGATAAAAAAAACTAATCAATGATTTTTGTGTTGTGTCACGACATATGTACGTTTATAGCATGTGAAATAATAGAAGGAATCTGTAAACCAAAATAAGGGAAATGTAACTAGATTAAAGTTGAATAAATAATGTTTTTAGAACCCTCTGTTGATTAAAGAGGACGTTTCTGTTTGTATTCAGATTTTTTGAATCAACTATACCTACCTGGTAATCAAAGCCCGAAAAGTCCGCAAATTGGTCTCATCTTGTATGGACCGTGTTCCGAGAAAAAAAAACGGTTTTGATCAGCAAATTCGGAAGAGTACCATTGGTATTTTATAAGAAATAAATAAAAAAAAAAATATACCAACACGCCTGTATTCCCCGAAGGGTTAGGCAGAGGTGTACCAATGTCCACCCACAGTTCGCCTGTATATTTAGGTCCCATGTAATAGGGATTTTATAAGAATTAAGTATCAATGTTGAACGTAGTTAAGTAATCCAGTAGCCTAAAGGTAATTGAACGATCATACGTACAGTAAGTGGCAGCGAATGCAGACGAGTAGCAAGCGCGCCTTACTAAGCAACTGACCCAGATTGTGATGCTCCAAATGTCGTGCAGATGCGTGCCAAGTTTAGAACACACTTGATAGTTTTATGGACCATGCTTGACGCAACTGACGTCTATGTGACACGAGTTGACAGATAAGTAATCAGAGAAACTTCAGGGAAATAGCTGTCTTTGTGATTGAATGGAAATTAGACTGAACAAATCCACATATTTGATCATCTATGTAATAGAATTTTCTATTTTTTTTCTTCTATCCAACTGTGTTTAATTATGATTATAACAAAACTTATTAATACATGACTGAATGATGTCGGAAGTTATAATATAATTCTGCCCATCGTCACGATAATTTTTTTGTTCTGCACCATACCTGACAACGGAGGAATTGAAGGTTAATGTTCCGACTTTTGTCACGTTTTTTAAACCAGTATTAAAAGTTATAACTAAACATTAAATACTCCCACGACCCACGTACAGGCGTCTGTAATCACAATGCTTTGCGTGCTTTACTTTGCGCACTACAATAAACAGTGATTATTGACTCTAAAAAACGTCGTTTTCCAGCTAACTTTTGCTTTGAGTTACATATTTTGATAGTCAGTATGCGTTGGTTATCGCTATGTGATGCGTCTTTTTCCACCTCAAATAAACATAAGATTATAATACAAGGTAGGCACTGTTTCAGCTGTTACTTAATCATTTCCCGATCTCAAATCTCTTCGTTTCTTCGAAAAACCTCTTAGCACAAGTTTTCAGCTTATAACTTAGTCTTTCTGGTACAATTGGTTTTCCTAAGAAATCTGCTTTCATTATCATCTTGAACAATTTTGATTTAAGTTTTTGAGGGCGATTTTCCGAGCTTTAAATCTCAAATTTTCTCGTACCAAAGTTAATTTTGTTTGTGAAAGTTTAAAGAGTCTTCTAAGTACCAAAGTAATATAAAACTATGGAGTATTGATCCATTGGCGAACCAATACAATTGTTACCTTTAACCAGAGCCATTCGATTTTTATTAAACTAATTAGTGTTCCAAGTTCACGTTTACGTTTTTTCTCAGACATTATTTTTATAAATTGTTCACGGAAGAAACTTAAGGTCACTTCGCTTAGGTCATCATCGTCGTACTCTGATGTAACCAAAACAAACTATTTTACTTCATTACATTTGTCGAATAAACAATAGAATTGACAACGATTAACTTGTGTTAGAATTGTTTTATTGTATTTTAGACTTAAGTGTCTTTATTTTTATATTATTTAAAGTTAAAGGTCTATTTCGATATGCTTTTGTTGCTTAGTTTGAAACACAAATATTTGAATTTCCATCACGTTTTTCTTCTATATTGTGGTGTCTCTTATACTTGAATTTATCTTACTTTATTCTGGCGTAGCTACAGTTTACATACAAATATTAAATTCAGAAGAAACCTTTTCAAAGACTGTAGGACATAGGTCGCTTGTATAAAAATACAACAAAGGTAAAATCTGTCAAAAAGATACGAACACGAATGCCTCAGGGATACATACTAGGCCCACATTAACCACATTCAAAACCTGCCTACCTATTAAAGAAGGTCAACTATAATTAGCGTACAAGTAGGAGGCTGTGGTTATGATTAGCCCAGTTGTAGGCCAGGATCTAACGGAACGCCTAGATGCAGGCAGCATAGAAAACTGGGGGGTGCAATTACTAAAGATCGATAACACAGCCTTCGTTCGTGATATGAGCTTACTTTTATACTTGACGACTAGTTTATAGCTGAAGAGTGATTTATCGACGAAATAACTTCTATGAAATAAAATAGAATTAAGTTAAATATAGTTACTGTGCTTTCCGTTCTGTTTTCAAATAATTTGTGATCAAATTATGTAGGCGTTAGCGCGATTTTGACCTTAATTAAAATGATTTTTTAGGAAAAATAACTGCTTTTTTCAATGTTCCATTGTTAAAATGTTCTTTCTTTACTTGTAGAACAAACGAACAAAATGTTGTTTTGTTTTCAATAATACCTACGAATCAACAGTACACAGACCGAATGGTACGGTATTATTCGGCAAGAACAAAGGGTGGTTTTATTTTCATTTGAATTTCTAGCTGACCAGCGACCTAGATAAATTATTCACTTTAAAAAAAGCATAAAGCGCAAAGCACTCTATGTGAAAATCGTAAACACGTCGTGTTGTATAAAGTGTAAAGAGTGCAAAGCGCTGTCGGTTGCATTTATCCTAGCGCTTCATAACTCGGGTGCAGCGGTGAAAGCGGTGGAATTTCGCCCTGTCTCTTATTGAACAATAGCCACGGCTGTTTGTCCAGCATTATGAGTTAATTTCCTTTGCTTATGAAGTTTAAAATATTTGCTTTGTCATCGCAATACAATAAAGTCATGACGGCTGGTTGAAAAAAATGTGATTGGAATTTAATTGAAAATTCTTGTGTGGACTTAGTAAATATTAGTATTTTATTCAGTGTTTGCCTTGTATGCAGTGAAAACATATGAAAGTGGTTTAAAGCTAAATAAACACTAATGTTTGCGCACCAATGACGTATTGAAGTGGGTGGCGCACGCCTTGGCAGTACCGAAAAAGCCCTCTTCTTAGTCCGCATTATTATGATGGGGTAGCTTTTATTTTAAAGGATTATGCTGAGAAACTTGAAAGCATCATTCTCGTGCGAGTGACTATTATTAAAAGCGCGTGTTTTTTTTTACAACATTGTTTTAAAGGCAGGGGCAAGCTTTCAAAGGGTTGCGAGCGTAGCTAAACGGGTTTTTGCAGGGGTATTTATAGGGGTATTTAGAATATTACAGTAAAATTACTGCAAGAAGATTAATTCTGTTTTTTCCCATTAATATCATTCCATGCACATTTTTGTTGCTTTATTTTCAATCAACCCTACCTGATACTAAAACTTGGCTATTAAGATGATGAAGAATCTACCAAATAATTATTATTATGACGCAATTTTTATTTTTTTAAGCATGTATGTTCAGTAACTATATTCCCACAACTACATCATTGAATATAAAATATCACCTTGCACATCATAATAAAGCTTGTCTTTACTCGCAGCATTCAAATGCAGCTATGATTTACAAGGCGGTATGGCAAGATGTAGTATGTTGGCGTTGCCTAGGCGTGAATGTTGCTCAATCATAAACCAACGTAAATTACAATGCTGACATATATTGCACATCGTGTCATTATAACTTGGTATTGTTAACAACATTTAGAAACATGACAAATTAAACTGTATGGCTTGCTACATAGGTCACATATTTCTGTGGTCTGTGGATGGATGGGTGCTCGGATTTTGAGAAACGGCCAGTCTCATGTCAATTTGGAAGTTCGATATATGAGTGTCTTCATCATGTGCTCAGCAATTTTTACCAAGTTTAAGGTCCATTCTAACTAAATTAAGCTGAATATCAGTATTAGGTATTTAAGACGTTTTTTTTAAGGATTTCCTATCATCCGGTGACTTCTTTCGCTCTGGGTGGAAAGGGAATGTCAGACTCTTAATGACGTTCCAGGGCCGCGGTAACTTTTTCGAAAAAAATCCTCAACCTGAATCCTCAACCCTGGCAAGGTACACAAGACCTACACCTGACTTCCGCAAACCCATTTAGTAGGTAATTGAAAACAGAATTCCGACTGAAATTCAGATGTTCGGCTTCTTAGTACTCGTGAAGACACATAAGGTCGAATACCAACTGGGATCTGCTATAAAGGTAATTTGGTTTCCCAAATTCAAATTCTGAAATACCACTATGAACTTTCTGTTCTCACAGAATGTAATGTTTTAATTGCGTTGCAAAGTCATTATATTTATTTCCTAACCCCTGACGTTCATAATCATCATCATATCAGCCGTAGGACGTCCACTGTTGGACATAGTCCTCGCCCATAGTTTTCGAAAAGGACCGGCTGGAAGCGGCCCGCATCCAGCGTCTTCCTGTGGTCTTAATTACCACCTTGTAATTCATAATAACACACGCATTTACTGATTTTCCAAATGTAACAGTTGGTTACTAGATCTAAAGACAGATCCAGCCGATCACTGATACTGAACTGCCAATAGCATCGACATACACTCAAGTTACTATTAGTATGCAGCGTAATGGCAACCACCTTTCTAGTGTTCGCAGTGTCTCAGTGGAATATAGCATTAATTTGTCTCTAAGGAAGCCTAGACGGCTGTCTGTGGTAGTCAATCTTTCTGCCTAGATTTGTATTCGTAGCAAGTTTTGCAGTCAGTTGAAAGAAATCGTTGTTAAAGTAAAGAGATACCTATGTGTAGGGAAGGACAGTTTATTTTGCAAAAGTATGTGTGTTAACGTTATTCAATGTGTAAACATTATCGCCATGTCCGTGTACCTTTATGTAATTATATGTTAGTATATATTTACGTATTTTTCTCGTAAAATCAGGTACATAAGTAAAGCAAAACAACTATTTGTTTTGCATTTCACCATTATATAATATGATAAGACTACTCTTATCATCACACTAATATTATAAAGACGAAAGTTTGTGTGTATGACTCTTCTTCACGCTCAAACGGCTGAACGGATCTGGATGAAATTTGGCTTAGCGATTGATTGTAATGTGGAATAGCATATAGGTTTTTTATCCTGAAAAATGTACCTGGGATAATATATCAAATTTGGCGCGGAAGAAGTCGCGGGCAGAAGCTAGTTATTATATAATGGTGATACGCCCAACAGAAAACCTCACAAACACTGTTTTATTTTGTTTTAGGTTAGTTTCCTTAATATTTAATCAACAGGGGGCGTAAAAAGTGCTCACTTTGAGCACCGCTGCCCGTCTATAAGCCAGAGAGATAGTGTTTCCATTGACAGAAGCTATTCAAACAAGGTTATTGACTAATTGAGATTGCACATACGTCCCAGCTTGCAGGATAAGCATGCAATCAAGTTAATTACATTTTTATACGCTTTCAAGAAATCAGGAGTCTTTGCAGTTCCATTAATTATCAATAGTTAATTTGGAAGTGAATTTAATTTGATCTTAGATTTTTATTGGGTTTTTACTAATTGTACTAATAAACCTGTTGTAAAAATACTGCATGTACGATAAAAGCTCACTATATGTAGACCGGCTAAAAATATTATATTTTATAAATGAATGCCTAAACATCCCGGCGAACTGTGAGTGTGCTTTGGTTACACCTCTGCCTAACCTTCCGGGGAATACAGGCGTGATGGTATGGTGTGGTATGGTATGGTATGGTATGTAAAAATGAATGCCTTTTAAACAAAATTTCAAGTATTCATCAAATCCACGTCAGGCGAGAAAGAACACTGTAAGAGGAATCTCTCATTCAAATTCCATTTATTTCAATGATTTATTCCTCAAAATTATTTGACGTCACAAATTGACCTTTGACATTCATTGCCCTCGGAATACAAACAAAAGGGAGAGCTGTCAGTAATTTATGCAGATATGCTGGCGACCTCTGTAATTACGCGTGGGTGTACCGCATTTTTAAACCGCGTTCGAATCAGCGAGAACACTGATTGGTTGGTTTTAAAAATAGAACCTTTAAATTTTGAGCTAGATGCTTATGGACCTGTTCTCATAACGACCACGGTTTTAACTGTTGGTCTCGTGGTCGCAAGCGCGACTGCTTAGCGAGGGGTCCTGGGTTAGATTGCCAGGTCGGGAAGAAGTGTTTTTGGGTTTTTCCATTAGGAATTTCTAAGTAGCAGCCCGGAGTTTGGAAGTCGGTGGTGTGACACCCTCGTGCCTCGGAAAGCACGGAAAAGCGTTGGTCCGTTGGTGACGGATTGCCGTCCCATCGGACTATGAGAGTAAGGAAAGAGGGAGTTCACCTGTGTTTGCGCACAAACTTGTGCACTATAATAATCTTCTGCGTATTTGGCTAGTCTGCATTAAGTTTAGCCGCTGTGGCCGAAATCGGTGTAGAGAAAATATATATAGATACTTATTCGGTTTTAATCATAGGTCATCTAGTACTTAACTATTAAGCAATCTCACATAAAACAGAGCGAGAAAGATAAAAGCAAGATAAAAGAGACGTTCGAGAGAGAATCATTTTATTTTTATGAATCATATAATTCACTTTTATCTCGGAGAGTGTAAATAATAAGGATTATCATATATCTAAACCATCTCACGTTTATTGACTTAAGAACTTGAGGAGCTGACTTTTAAATTATCTTTTTAGATTTATTTGAGTTGTATATTACTTTTTTATGCAAATTGAGTATACTAGATGAAGCTGATCTTGGAACTTTTTTGGTTTTATTGAAACGTAACAGTAACGACTTTAGGTAGGTACTCTTGAATACTGTACTTAAGTTATAATTCACGATAACTTACTTTTTATTTTAAGAAAATGTTAGAAATGACGTCTTCAATGGCAATTATTATTGTTACGAGATTATTACACCATCGAGTTTTTAACGTTTGCCAATTGGCATAAATAATTAACAGTCATTATTATCACCATTACGCAAGTCTACAAAATCCACCTAAGGTTACTTTCACAAACAGATTTGTAAACCGGTTAGAAAAATTTACAGAATAGAGCTTCGATCGATAACGTGACGTCAGCCATTGTTGCCTTCGATTTTTAAAATCTAATTCTATATTCAAAGACAATTTCCTTATGTTTTTTATTTTTGTTTTGTGGCTTGGTATTGGCCTTTTTGTAGCTTTACACCATTTTCATTTCACCATTATTTTATTCTATACTGCTTTGGCTCCGAGTTTCCTACATAATTTTCTTGTATAATTATCTCAATCAAGCTGTTGTGCATTAAAAGTTCTTGAAATCAAATCTGCTTTTATTCCTAATTTGTTTTCTTAAGTAATTAACAGCGCGTAATTTTGTGTCAAAACAAGCTTTTAAAGCATCTTCGCGAAAACTTTGTTCACTAATGCTGTTTGAGTTGCCAAGGCTTATGTACCAACGTACATATAGAACTCTAAACAACAGCTAGAGAGATTAACTCCATCGAATTACGTGTAATCACAAGTCAGTCGTGTTAATTCCGGCTCGGAGTGAAATTCGATTCAATCTGTCTGAAGGAACATTGCGATTTGCGACTGTCGCTTCAATATCCTGCGTAATTTAATTACAGGGATAGAAGTAACAGGTTTTGGCTACGTCCTAGTTGATTTAAAATGTGGAAATGTATTGCTAAGTGTCTCCCTACTTTTGTACTATGTTGTGCAAAAAACATACCACATACCATTACGCCTTTATTCCCCGAAAGGTCAGGCAGAGGTGTACCAATGTACACCCACTGTTCGCCGGTATGTTTAGGTTCCTTGTAATAAGGGCGAGCCTATTGCCATTAACCGGGCACAAATCCTAACTCCGAGCTGCTACTGAGAATTTCATAGAAAGACTCAATAACACTAGCGTAGCAGTCGCGCTTAGGACCACTAGGCTACCAAGGCAGTTGTGCAAAAGTAATGTTTAATTCTTACTGTTGAATAATCTAGATGTTACACTATGTGGGACTGAGCGTTACGTCGTAAGGAAATAGGTGAGATAATGCAATGAGATCAATGAACTTTTAATGTTGCTTGAGTATTTAGTAAAAAACGTATTAATGATCAGTCCCGTATAAATTGTTTCTAGGTTAATATTTTTTTATTATTACTTAATCTTTTAAATGCTCTACTTACGGATAGATCAGAATTTAATTGCTTAATCATAGTTTTTTAATGTTACGCAAGTACCCAAAGCTGTGCTGCTAGTTTAATTAAACGGATAAACTCAATTTTGTTTGATATTTTTTTCTTCTAAAATAAATAAGCATATCTCTCAAAGTCAATACGGTATTTTTCATCTCAATTTCCCGCTCCTTGCTGCCATATTAAATCGTTGTCTGACAGCCAATCAGGGGTAATATTTTAACACTCTGACGAAGTGGGGACCCAACGTTTGATTACACAAGCTCGTCAACGTACCGTGCACGTGTGTTGGGACTGGAGGCAATTTCCTAGCCTAATTATGTGGCGAATGAAAACCGACGATGGAGTGACAAACTCAATTCATTTCGCCTACGTTTCGGCTCTTGATTGGAAATAGAATCCTTTAGTAGGTCAAACAGCATGAAAGGGTTGACATAAAATTATCCATTAAAGTACTTTATTTGTATTTCGTAATTAATTGCAAATGTAAGTAATTTAATAATATTTTATGGGAATTGATGGAAGTATTTCTATAGACCATGTTGGAAACTTTTGTTAATACAAAAGTATAAGATTAAATAGAAAAGATGAAATGTATTTTTGAGAGAGTAGTATCCGCTGTTTGAATAGAATAGAATGTTTATAATTTTCTTTTCAGAAAGTTTATCAACTGATAAGCTGCCAAACTATCAATATGCGATTTGATTGATTGGCTAACCTAAAATGACAACAGCAATTCAAATCGCCGAATATTAGAACTTTTCTAACTTTGACTAATGGTGGGTCCACACGATACAGACTTTTGTCTGTACAGATATCTGCACAGACTACAAAGTCTGAGTAAAAATTTTCACTCAGAGGTCTTTACCAAATGTCTGTGCAGACTTTTCATCAGTTCAGACTTCGATTTAATTATAATATTAAGTAATTCAATAATCATGAGTTTTGCTCCGACAATCGTACAGACATGTACGCAGACTTCCGACTTTTCTGGTACACCGACAACTGTCTGTACTGATTTGTTGTACAGACAAAATTCAATAGAAGTCTGTGTTAAGTCTGTATCGTGTGGACCCACCATAAGAGAATTCACCCTACGTAAGAACATCATGTAATAACATAAATACTTAAGCTAGAAAATTTTATTTGATATGCAATAGGTGCTCTTAGAAAACTCATTGCGAATAAGAAAAGCACTTTCTTTTCACTTTGCATACGCGGAAAATACGTAGAACTAAACGTAACACGTAGGAGAACAACTAAACATAATTTATGTTCCAGATACCGCACCATTTATATAGACATCGTGTGCTGGGTTCTATTCTCCATGTTAACTACTAGATAGGAAGGAAATTGAGTCTCCATGAAGTTACTGAATAGAAATGCAATATTCTTGGGTGTCTGTCTCGAACAGTCAATGAAGAACTGTACCAGTACCAATGTGACTTTTTCTAATTCATATGTACTTTCTAAGTTTATCTTGGACATTACTGACTTCCGTAACCATAGTTTAGAAACTCTGACACTAGGGTGTGTGGGGTCGTTAGACCTTACTGCCCACACGATAAAGAAGAAGTCAATGAAGAGGGGAATGTCTCCTGCAGTTCCTAAATTATGATTACACGGGGTAGGGTCCATGTCAAAAATTCTTTAAACTTTCCCAAATTAATTGTAATAATGCCTAACTGCCTCGGTAGCCTAGTGGCCCTAAGCGCGACTGCTACCCTAGAGGTCGTGGGTTCGATTCCCAGGTCGAGTAAAAAGTGTTATTGGGTTTTTCTATGAAATTCTCAGTAGCAGCTCGGAGTTTGGATTTGTGCCCGGTTGATAGGAATAGGTAGGCTCGCCCCCTATTATATGGGACCTGAAACATATCGGCGAACTGGCACACCTCTGCCTAACCCTTCGGGGAATACAGGCGTGATTGTATGTACCTATGTATGTAATTGTAATAATTTTATATTATGATCAATTTAAAATGTATTCCAACCAAGTTTGTGACGTTTATTGAACTGTTATTGCAAATGTTTGTATGAACGTGTGCCAGGTGAAAGGCCGTGATCCTTAAATACGTAAGGATCATAGCAGGTGGCGTTCTGTGTTTCTGCCTACTCCCATGGTAAAAGGCGTAAGTTTATGTATTGTGTAGTAATGCAACGCATATTGAGTTTGGCATTTTGAATTAGTTAGGCGTAATTAAAGCTACTATGGAAAGACTGTGGGTTGGTTTGTTTTGAAAACTAAGGTCACATTAATGATTGGGTTGCGCATCTGCAAGGCCTTTAAACTTAAGGTGGGTGGTGAGTTCGCTTGCCATCCAAAGACATAGATAAAAAGAAAGACGTGAAAAGGTTGTGTTATCGTATAAAGTTTAGGTTCGGAAAAGTATAAGATCAGAACTGACTAATTAGGGTTCATAGTACCGTCAATTCTGAACGATTTTCGACCTACTTCATGATAATTCTAGTACTTATTTATACCGGGTTTCTTTTCATTCACCAGCCATTTTTCAGGGAGTGAAAGTACTCCCGAATATAAATTACTTTCATAACGGAACCAACTATGAAATATGAAAAAAAAACTGCTGTTCCTTACAAAACTGCACTACAACACTATCAAAATGTACGGAACAGTGGTTTTTTTTGTTCATATTTCTGGGTTGGTCCTTTAGCAAAAGTTGTTCATATTCATGAATACTTTCACCCCCTGAAATATGGCCGGTGAATGAAAAGTAACCTTGTATGAATAAATAAGTAATAATAAACATTTGATTATTTATTACGCTTCATTACAATCACGACCGAACCAAGAACGTAGATTAAATGTAAAATTGTGTACAAATATAGTATAACTTAGTGGTTAGGCTAGTTTTTCAAGTCGTTAGTCAAAGCGATGCGAAATTCCACAAGATGTAGTCACCGCCTATTTAGCTTAGACAGGCGGATGCGCGAGCGCAAGGTCGTTAGAAACCGCTATGAAATCGAACTGCATGAACATCATAATATATTGTAGACTATCTGAGTATATTGGCTTATATTTAGTTCACGGTGTACTTTCAATCGAGATGAAAAGTAGCTATTGTGTGTCTGTGCAATGAATGTGTATGATTTATGAATAGTTTTCTTAGCAATAGGCACTCAATAATTTATTTGTTGAATAATTTTATATTGTTAGTTATTTATTTAAACTTTATGCAACAAAAAAGTACAAAGGCGGACTTAAACCCTTGGGCATTCTCTACCAGTCAACCAAACACGGTGACCAGATAACATTATGAGTGCTTTTTTTTTATTCGCTAGACTTACAGCTAATAACCAGATTTAGATAAACAGTTTGAAAGGATTATGGCCAATTACAAGTTTTTACTTAAAGAAATTGTTGAGTAACTTAAGTAAATAGACATCAGTAAGTAGGTAAAGGACAGTACAGATCATAAAATTAAAATAATGTATCAAGAAAGTTACCTTAAAGAGTCCTTTTTGTATTAAGAAAATGTTGTGTTTATAATTCATTTATTTAACTGTTTACTGACTACAAATACTAGGCACATCAAAGCACATTTAGTTGTAGTTACCATTAATTTTTAATTATTCATTCATTTACGATCATTTCCTACGTAAAAGAAAACACCATGAGCTAAGATTTTCAATAGCCACATGACCTACCCTAAAATCTTATTCCAATCTTACAAATGCAATGATAAACAAAAAAAACATAATTGACAAACAAGAAATGTATATCAATATTCAACAGCAATTTATGTCTTATTGCATTGCAATTAATTATACATGTCGATTAAAGATTGCTTTGAAAGCTTACGAGTTGTTGTTGACGTCACAAGTTTCGCAACACATTGTTCTAAGCAATGTAGGTAGCTTTAATAATTACGCACTCGCTGTAGGTGCAAGTACCTACCTGATAAGGTTGCACTTTAGGTGACAAGCGGGGCGGGAGCGGGCAGCAAAACTTTCTGATAGACTTGAGCATTAGGTTTCTAATAGTACCTAGTGTAGAAGTTTAAAATTGTGTGTTTCGTGATAACCTATTTATTACCCATAACTACAGGCTATAATTTAAAAAAAAAACTGTAAGATGTCACATTACAAGGCAGGTTTTAAACAACAACAAAGTTTTCTACAGGTTTTCTGTCATGAAAATATTGAACATAATAAATGGTTTTATGGTTGTTTATATTTATAAGATTGAAGTTATTTAGTTTGGAGCGCCTTCAATACAATCTATCATACATATTAAAAAAATATTAAAATATTATACTTTTCTGATGGTCGCAACTCATATGCATCATCACATTTTTTTAATAGTAGATTTCCTGTTACTCGTTTACTCACTTTCCCGCCATCGCTTATTACAAAACATTAGCCCTAATTACAGCAAGTGCTTAAATACTGTAGCGTTATGCGTTAATAGACGTGATTAATTGTCACATTGTTTGCATGCTTGAGCCATTTACTTCATTTACGAGTATTAAAGTCTGAATATTAATATTGCTAGTTTACGTAGGATTACTGTTCCTATAGTTCTGTTTGATTGAGCTTTGCTTTAATAAAAACACAACAATTTTGTTTAATTTTTTTTTTACAAAACTTAGGTATTAGATTTGCAATAAATTACAACTTTTGAAAGAATAGCACCCAGTCAGAACAACAAGTCGTATGTACAAAACAACTCTAAAATAAAACAATGAAAGTTCATGTACGTTGTTCATTAAACCGCTAAAACAACAATGTTAGCAAGTTTTATATTTCCCAAAGGTAAGCTGAGGCACTGGCCCCGATTTTAATTAAATAGAAAGTCCGACCCCCCGCCGAAGTTATTTGAAGTATTGGCAAAAGTTATGTGAAGTAAATAAGTAGATATTAAACAATAAAGAGATTTCACTTACCATTTGGACACGTGAAAAGGTTGCCCTGTGAACAAAAACAAAATGATTAGATATTTCCACTAAAAGTTTCATGAAACGCTCCAGACAGGCATTCGACGTAACTTTGATCCCGCGGAGTTTTGAAGTATTTGTGAACCGGTATTGCCAACGATTGTGGGGGATAAATTCATAATAACTAATTTAGTAGACGGATCAAAGGTAAAGGTCTGTTGCTCATCCGCTTGAAGTATTCCTTCCGATGCTCAGCAGTTTAGATGAATGACTTATTTTTATCCGAACGGTAAATATGAATGTAATAGGCATTCAATTAGCAGGTAGGTACTACTTCATTTTCACTGTCCACTGTCTAGATGTGACTGGATTTCAGTATTTTACACAGAACGTGCTCCCATCTAAGCTTGAAAATCCAGTTACTAAGTGATAGCTTCTGGTAGCTAGCCTCTCGGGTTTCTATCTACCCATAACGGCTGTCGTAGTTCCGTATGTCGGTCGGACAGCCAAACGTGCTTATCGACGCACAGAGCAAGCCGCCCGATGTTTACCTAACTACCAAATTTTCACAGCAACTCGACCTATCCGCTTGGCTTCCATTTATCTAGAACATCAGCTACTTATACACGAAATCACGACATTATACGCATATTAAAAACGCCCGAGTCTTACGAAAAGTTTTCTTTGGCATATTTTATAACGACCGGCTGTTACTAATTAAATTCTTGCTCCCATTCTGAATGAAGTTATTTATTGTACAAGATTAGAGATTAACGTAATCTATTAAGTAGAACCTCTGTCGGCTATGTAACGTGCTTTCCAATGCAGGCGGTGGCGGGCGTAACTTGTTATGTTACAAGTCAGCTTTGTACATAGGAACCGCTTCGTTTATCTAGGCAACTTAGGTACTTGTATATTAATATATGGGCTAGTAAGCCTGTAAGTCTTAGTAGCTCCTTTATATTGGAGTAAACTTTGTGTAGGCCGCCCGTCATATTACCGAGCCCATATTTGGGAATCTCGTTACGCCGCCACTCAATTTAGCTTGTATGTGACAATATTACGGCAATGTATCTCTGTTATGGGCGCACTGTGTACCCATACAGTTTGAGGTTGGATGCTAAATTAATTTTAATAGGAAAGTACTGAAATAAGCGTGGTATACGAAATAGTAGGTATGTCTTTATTTTATTTTATACCTACTGTTTTTGAAAGGTGAATGTTCTTTTTGAATTTATTGTAGGTATTGCAGCAATTGTTTTTTATGTTTTGTTTAAAAAATAAATACGTTGCCACACTAGGAAATTCCCCTGTATCGTGAGTGTGTTTACAAACACATAAACCGTGTCTTGAAATTACTATCCAGGTGTTAATTAACATTTCATTTTGTAATAAATAAATGTCCGATGTGCTGTTTATGACATAAATAAATTATTCGTTGTTAATTGACACGTTTCACTGAACTGCCAGAGGCGGCGGATAAATTAACAAAATTACCAGAAAACTAATGGATTGATATTCCTAGACCGCACACATCGAAACAAATCCGAAATGTGGTCAGTTTCACAGTTTTCCATTCAGAAATTGATATAACGGGCGGTCGTGACAGAATGAAACATTTCGAGTGGCTTGCCAAACTGGCGAAAGTGGGTTTGCGAGGACACTCGCCACCCGTGACCGAATAAAACAGTTATAAACGAAACAATAAGTTGTATAGGATAAAACAATTAAAACGACGAAGCGTTCCATTTAATTGTTACATAAGTCGGTCTGCTGATCGATGGTGAGAGCCGAGATTCAAATAGCGAAGCGTAGAAAGTACAGTCTGTTACCGCAGTTCGTAAACAGAAGTGTAAATTTCAATCAACATGTTCTCCAACACTTAAAACTGACATAGTAGTTTTACTGCTAAGTTAGCTGGAAACTTTTATGTGCGATAGGGAAAGAAAATGTCAGAATTTATGACTCAAGTTTTATTTCACAGAATTTTACCGATTCGACTCTGCGGCTTTGTCACAACGTTGCAGCAATTCATATCATAACGTTATTAAATTGTAGTTGAAAAGCTGAATTCAGAATTAATTAAGTAAACATAGCATAACAGATGCGCTCAAATATATGCGGGAATTATACGTCAGTGCTTTTACCAAATCAAATAGACTGTGTCGAAAGCGCGAACCCACAGTCGCAATGTTTGTCTAACTACTTACAAAATCACAGAGCCGCCGATCTGTACTAACATGACACACGGAGACATGAAAGTTAATGTATTCTGACAGTCTATGGTTTCTGGGTGATGGGTGTAATCAACTTGTAATCGATCTTGCGGAGTAGCAGCAAAGAACCGGCTGACAAAGTTACGCAACTCAACATTATATTTTGTTAAGAGACGGCCTATGAGCGAATATCATGAGAATTTAAAACGTTCATGGATAATTACGTCGCTTTAGCTTACAAAATCGATTGCTATATCGAATTTGGAACAATCATCGAATGTCGGTTGGTTACTTAAATCATTGATTAATTAATTAATTCAAATGCAATTATGCGGCATTGGCTTGCTATACCCTCGCTTTAGTTGGCGTGGAAACCAAGTCAACCATAAAATCTATCCTATGACACTCAGGCTGAGGCTACATTAGACAGCGACGCGACCTGCGACATATGAACGATTAAAACAAATAAATGAATTTTCACGTATATGGCTACACCGTACATCAAATATTAGTAGCGATCTTTGATTTATTTATGCGATGGGAACAACATTACTGTAATCATGGCATCGGCTACATGAACATATCAGCGAAACTTATATGAATATTATGCGGATTTTCGCTTATAATGTAGCCATACCATGTTTATCTCGTTTCGCTCTTCCAGTCGCATCGCAAATCGCTGCGTACTGTAGCCTCAGCCTCAGCAATAGCGTAATTTTGACGACACGGTTGGCGCAGTGGCCGAGCGTTCGACTGCTGCGCTGCATGTCGCGGGTTCGATTCCCGCACGGAACAAATATTTCTATGACTTACAGATAGTTGTTTCGGGTCTGGCTGTTTGTGTATGTGAGTTAATATGTTTGTAAATCGATACAGGAGAAATTCCTAGTAGCAACGATTCAATAAAAAAAAAACTGAAAGTATTTTTGTAATCGGACCAGCACTTCTAGAGATAACTTTTCACATCAAACAATTTTACCTCTTTATAATACTAGTATAGATTCCAATCGTCTGATTATTGCAATTGTGATGATGTCATTATTAACGGTGCTACAAAACTAACAGGCTTCGTGAATTGTGGTAGTGATCTATGAATAGTACACACTCACTCAGTGATTACTACTAATGACTGGCTACAACCGATAGACTGATTAGTGTGTACCTAGCTTATATAACAAGTAACGATGTTTACTAAAGTATCATTTACATTGAGTACTATGTTGAAAAGTTGATATCAAAATATTTTCAATAACGGACTTATATGATTTCTTTGAATTTGATATTAAATATTGACTACTAGTTTCTGCTCGCGACTTCCTAGGCATCAAAGTTGACATATCATTATAAAAAGTAGCCTTTTGTTATTCCGCATTGGCACTAAGATAGGTAATAGTACCTATCTTACCTACCGCCTACCTCCATGGGAAAAAGGCGTGAGTTTATGTATGTAGTACCTATCTTAGTACCAAATTTCAGTCAGATCCGTTCACCCGTTTGAGCGTGAAGAAGAGACAAACACACACGCTTTCGCTTGTATAATATTAGTAATTGGCTGGTATGCTGCGTGTTGCGGGTTCGATTCTTTGTGTGTTTGGCCTACAATTATTTGTTCCGGGACGGGTTGTTTGTGAGTTTTTATGGTTGCCATCGTAAACAATTTCATTATAACTTAAACTTAAATAATTTAATTATTTAACCCACAATTCTATTCTATTCTATTAATTTTAATAATAACTACTGTAATGTCTTCTGATTTATTGTTATTTTTATAGTTTTAATTTATAATCGGTTTTGTATTCCTATTTAAATGATGTAATGATGTTTTGAATGTATTTTTTAATATTTTATTATGATTAAATTATTGTACAAGTGCTGTGCACACCTATAAGTGACGAATTCACCGCAAAGCTGCTAAATAGATATCAATGTAATGATTTAGTGAATAAGTCGTTGGTGTGTCAATAAATAAAAAATAAATAAACATTATAAAAAAAAACTAAATATGGGTAAGGGTCGCGTATCATTACCCCTCGTTATACGGGTAGGTACATAGGCACCTTATATCACTTATACCAGGATGTTGATTTGCAATAAATTATTGAATGAAGTTGTACAAGACAATGCACCGCACTATAAACATGAAAGAACAATAAGTAGATATTTTCTTTGCTAAAGATAATTCGGTAAAAGTAATCGTATTTGCAATAGCGTTGCGAAGTTGCATTGTCTAAATAAACAGTTTGTTTAACATACAATGAGATGTTCCGCTAATATGATTGAGAAGGCTGTACGAACGTCCGCCTGAGCCACACAACTACATTTTGCTCTTTGATCAGTTTTAAATTAAATCTTTATTGTTCGTTTGTTAGAGTTCCGTACCTGATGGCTGGCGACGGGGCTATTACTAAGACTTCGCTGTCAGTTCTTCTATGTGTTAACGTCACATCATGAACTTATAAGATGGTTGTCATTTTCACAGAGTGTTCTATTGCCGATAGGATAACAAAATAATAATAAAAATAAAGTGGGCTACTGTTTTTTATATTTTTAAATGTTTTTATATTTTTTATATTAATATTTAAAAATGTAATCAATGTGTAATATAAATAAATAAAAGGAATAAAAATAAAACCCTACTAATATTATAAATGCAAAAGTTTGTGTGGATGGATGGATGTTTGTTTGTTACTCTTTCACGCTTAAACGGCTGAATGAATCTGGATAAAATTTGGCACTAAGATAGATTGTGGTGTACAATAACAGAATAAAATCATTATTTAAGGGGGCTCCCGTACAACAAACGTGGTTTTTTTGCCGTTTTTATAGATACGGAACCCTTTGTGCACGAGTCCAACTCGCACTTGCCCGGTTTTTTAGGTCACCTGCCGGTCGTTGCAAGCGATATATCCATTAGTCCCTAATAGCTTTGTTATTGGTGCCATTGAATCAAACCAATTTTAATGTCATTTTCAGTTCAGTAGACTAATCTAATCGTCCAAATTTTAATTGTTTCGTAATAAAATAAATTGTGACTTTGAACGGAATAAACCAATTGTTTATGTAAAAGTGGATTATGAATATTTCCACTTAACTGAATGGCACTTTTAAGATTAAAGTCTGAGCGTAAAATTATTTAGCAGAAAATACGAGGGATTTATGACCGACTGCGATATCCTACATTGTAACTAGTCCGTTCAGGGTTTAGATGAAAGAAGGATTACACTCGTGCACTAGCGATTAAAAGTGTAATAATTTTTAAGATAAGTGTTGGACTTTATCTTCTATACAAATACATGAAATTGAAGTGTCTGTTTGTAATGTATATTTTTTAAACTTTTTACTAAATTCATCAATACCCGTTTTTTTTATCATCAAATGACTTCTCTAGCCCTAGGCGGGGCGGGAGGAAGTGTCAGACTTTTACTGACTAAAACCCATCCATGTTCCTTCTTGTGCCTTTTGCATTCCGGAGGCGCGGTATCTCTTTCGAACAACCCGCAGCCCCGAATCAATACACGGTACTTATAAAAACACGTATTTTAAAATATCGTCTATCTTTTTGTTTGATACAAGTAGCTGATGTTATAAGGAGTAACTTACACCACTTTCATTTTCGGATCCGCGTAAAAAATAAAAACCCTGCAGATAATCGACATGCAAATCTATAAGTTTGCAGGCATAATACAATCTATTCTAATATATCAAAATCCTTTTTTTTCTGATAGAAAGATGTGCTTTTTCCACGTGTCCTAAGATATATTTTATGGTATATAGGTACTTGACTTTCACGCGGATAACGTCGCGGGCAGACGCTAGTCTGGAATGAAGTAAGCTGTTTCATTTCTTTTCGTGTGAGTCGTATACAATCACAAAATGCCTTTTATACTTCCCAATGAAGGCACTTTTAAGATCCGACCGTCTATTCAATAGTATACGAAGTAAACAGTTGTAGTTACAGTCTACCAAAATTTAAACCTAACAGTTGAACAACGCGAGGGTTTTTGCTGAGCAATCGTACGAGGATTTAATACGAGTACGAGGATTTTCGCTGCAGAGCTTATTGCAGTGTGACAATTTTAGCTACATGTAATTCCAAACCCGGGTGAGGATTATGGGTCAAGTGAATACCGGACTCCCGGCTCATTGTAGCGGGAGGAACCGAGGAATCCGGCATAACGCTTCGCGGTTTTAGCCGGTCAGAGTCTGACATAACGCTCCGTTTTCCTCAGGCTGAGAGTATCTAAGAGGATTTCCCTAAGAAAAAAAGGTACAGGTAAAGCTTAAAGAAAAATCACAAGCCTTGTCAAGTTAACCAATGAGTCACTTGTCAGGATTGTTGTTTTTGTGGAATAAAGTTATAATTATTATTATGTTTGTGTATTGTTATACATATTCAATTATTTACGTTATCTCGGGTCCTGGACCTTTGAAAGGCATACGAGGAGCCGAAACCAGCTCGCAGAGGCCCTTTAGACGGCTTTAAAATGAAATGAAACATCATCGACAATTATGACTGTATGCACTATGCAAGAATGACTGATAATCAATGGACAGAAAGACTGTAAGCAGTACTCTGTGGCTGAGTTAAGTAAAGTAAAATAAAATATGTGTTGTAATAAAGCTTACCTCTGAGCTGGCTCGCACAGCAGCAACCAGCAGGAACACGACGACACACAGTGTCGCCGGACACCTTATCAACATCGTAAATCTGTGAACAAAACATAATAATGCTTAGCTTTCCTTAACAACACTGTTACAGAACTTGTACCAGCAAATGGTACTAGTGACGAAAGAGAAAAGTGTGTAGGCTACTTTTTATAAATGGAAATGGAAAAATATAAGTCCGAAAGGTACTGGGTATCTTGGTATATGAATGTGTAGAAAAAGGGGTACCTACATAATGCACAGAATTCGTAAAAGATTCGATACAATCCTTACAGTCTCAATTCGCTGTCGCGTTTACTTTAATTTTGTAGCATAGGTATCAAATAGAGTACAGACAGAACCATGTGATTTCTGGAAACAATAAATAATTCTAGTTATATTTAAGTTCTTCAGTAATCCGGAATCGCGACGACCGAGACGATTACAATGTATTGCAGTTGACATCACGTTTTTTTTTCTTTGCGTCCTTATCTAATTCTTTTGCCACGTGTACCTTCGTTCTTCATACACAGACTTGTAATCGTAAATGGAGCTGCGAGAGAAAAGTAGTGAGTGTTATATTACATTTGCAATGTGAATGCTCTGAAAATACTTTGTTTGTAAGGCGAAGTTGTGGAAAGTTAAATACACTTTGTTAGATAGGTCCTTTGTTCATCAATTGTAAAAGCACTTTTTACTATTGTCTTTGTTAATACTTTGTATTATGTATTTAAGCTTACAGATTTATACAAAATCCTAACTAAAATTATTATAAATGCGAAAGTAAGTTTGTTTGTTTGTTACCTTTTCACGCTTAAACCACTGAATCGATCATCCTGAAATTTTCTAATATTATTGTATACCATCACGCCTGTATTCCCCGAAGGGTTAGGCAGAGGTGTGCCAATGTAAACCCACAGTTCGCCGGTATATTTAGGTCCCATGTAATAGGGGGCGACCGGCGAGCCTATTGTCATTAACCGGGCACAAATCCAAGCTCCGAGCTGCTACTGAGAATTTCATAGAAAAACCCAATAACACTTTTTGCTCGACCCGGGAATCGAACCCAGGACCTCTAGCGTAGCAGTCGCACTCAGAACCACTAGGCCAACGAGGCAGTTTTGTGTTTTGTAGCCTATAAAAAGTCTCAAAACGTTTTAAGTTGGAATTTCGTCATTCATTAATACTTCACATTGTAGCAGCTTTAAAATCGCAAGAGAAATACGACATGAAATAACATGCTGATTGTTTAAACATATTTATACGAATACGTCCTGTTCTCTTCCGCGATTCACTCTTTAAATAATCAAAAGCCAACGAGACTCCGCGCACTGTTTAATATTTATGAAGTAAAATAACAAAAACCCATACCTCAATACGTTAATGTATTAATTGAAATTAACGTCAGCATATTTGTACGGTGATTCCGAAATGAAATTGGCATTCGTGAAATGAAAAGTTTTCATTCCCACGTTAACCTTTTGTTTTAATAAGCAGCTACCTAGTTGTGTCAGTCTGAAATCATTTCACATTGGTTATTGGTATTTTCAGACGAATGTTCGGTTTAAATTAATCAGCCAGTTTGCAATCCGACTGCGTACGTACCCGATTTTATTAAAACCGGGTGTTCTTTAAAAAAAAAGTGGTTTTGGAACAAAAAATTCATTTAATGTTTTTTGGTTAGTTAGGTTGGTATACTTGTCTTTGGTAAAAATGTGGTTCTCCTTATTTATTTATAAGAAATGGCACGTCTGCAATATAAACACATTGTAGTGGACTAAGGCTAGTGTTTAAATCTATTACAGACATGCACAACAGTTGCTTATAGCAATGTCTATTTCGGAAAGTTATATGTTACATTTTGTAACATATAACTTTCATGTATGCAAAAAAGTATCAAATCAAATCAAAAATTCTTTATTGTGGACCATAGGTTGTTGTTCATAATACAGATGGTGTTAATTAAACATTTTAGGAGCAGCTATGTCCTACTCTTATAGGGCGTACAATATAGTTTAGGTATCTATAATGAATAACATGCATGTCTATACAGAAACGCATCATGACCCATGACCATGAAAAGTAATGTTGTACAAATAGAAAACATTCAAATGGTAAAAGTATGTTCACTTGAGGGATCTTACAGGAAAAAGCTTTGACGGGTTAACTAAAACTGTTTATTAATGTATTCAAAGTAACCTTAGACGGTTTCTTGTTACAAAATATTACACTCGGTATAAGCTCTGGATACACAAACCCCATACATAAATAATAACAAGTTTGTTAGTATTAAGTTGTACTGTTTATACGATATTGGAATAGTTTTGTACTTGCAAATGCAATTGCATTCTATTTTGCAAATATCAACACAGGATACAACGTAGAAATGCATCTATAGAGAGATACATTTAAATCTATACAGTTTTGTACGTTGGTTATGTAATTTAGATTCTGTCAGGGAGTCGCATGTCCCGGAAATCGATCATAATCCAATGTATTGTTTTAGCAAATTGCCAGCAATAGCAATGCGTATTGAAGGGCCGAGTGCAAGCGTGCAGAGCAAACGTAACGTAAATTCGATCGATTTTTTAAATTGAAAATAGATATTAATTTCACGACAATTTATTTCATTTGAAGGCTTCTTATTTGTCAAGAATGTTCCTACCGAAAACATTAAACCAAACACACATTATACACCACGCCTGTATTTCTCGATGGGTTAGGCAGAGGTACACCCACAGTTCGCTGGTATGGTTAAGGTCCTATGCAATAGGGGGCCCCTACTGCCATTAACCGGGCACAAATCCTAACTCCGAACTGCGACTGAGAATTTCATAGAATAACCCAAGCGTAGCAATCACGCTTAGGACCAATAGGCTAACGAGGTAGTTAGTCAAGGCATTAAACCAAACATAATCAAAATTTCAACTCAAGACCCAAATTCATAAACGAGTATTCGTGAGTCAAATCGCATTACTATTTCGGTTCCACGATTCAACTGTGCGAGTGAAGCAACATTTTTTCGTAAGCAAAAAATTATGAGAAAAGTACACTACAATTAAAAGATAAGATAACTAAACAAAGCTTTGTCAAAGCACAATGAGGTGATTGTGTAAACCTGTTTCATTACGATAGTGCAATGAATACGTGTGCGTGCCAAGCGACTAAATACGTACGGACGGTAATGATTAGTGTTAGTGGTAAGTGGAGCAAGGGCAACGAGTAAGACGGTCTTGATTTTGATTGAACGGGAAATCAATTTGTAGTTACATGGAATATAGAAAAGACTCGCAGGAAATCCATTTGAATAAAAGTGATAAAGAATTAGCAAATAATAAATAAATAAATATCTTGGGACAACTCACACACGGCTATCTGATCCCAAGCTAAGCAGAGCTTGTGTTATGGTAACCAGACAACTGATATACATACTTATATAATTTTATAAATACATACATATTATAGATAAATCACATCCAGACACAGAACAAACAATCATGCTCATCACACAAAGTTTGTCCTGGGTGGGAATCGAACCCACGACCTCCGGCTTAGCAGTCAGGGCCACTAACCACTAGACCAACAGGCCCGTCGATAGAATAGAAGAATCAATAGTGTTAGATTTATACAATAGTTTAAGAATTTTAAAATCGAAACGGTAATTTGGACTCTGACTCAATCAAAAAGCTTTGATCTGTGATAGAGGCTAGAATACTCATTAATAATTCAAATATAACAGAAACTGAATAGCAAAGTTGTGCGCACACACGTTTTGATGTCATTATGGGTATCAAGTAATAAAAAGTGTAATGGAACAACCCGGTTCCTTGTAACGGTGAGCAGAATGATTGGTACTCACATATTATATGGCGTAATGTACCCGATTATCACATAATAACACACTACTCTACACTCTCTCATGTAATACTGCCGTCATAACTAAGAATGCAGTAATCGCAAAATGGCGGTTCCGAGATAAACGCAAAAAACATATTTCATATGATCTGAGCAAGTTGTTCGTATTTTATTGGCCATATTATATATCTAAAAAATCGGAAAAAAATCAAGCTTTTACAAGATAATTTTCCTTTATTTAATTTACTAATATATGCAATTATAATACGTATTACTGCGTTTCGGTTTAGTATCAGGTCGTTTCCGAGTCACAGGGTACTAAAACTAAACGCAGCACTTGCGCGTATTACTGCATTATGTCTTAGCACAAGTTGATTACTGCATTCTTTTTTAGTAATTATTGCCATTATTATATGCTCGGAACTAAGTTGAAGTGTACTGTGTCTTCTCAACGATTTATATAGATGCATTTTAAGGTTAAGGTTTTTTTAGTTTCTTAGCTACGACCTAAGTTTTTACATCGTGGAATGCAAATAAAGTATTGAGTAAACTATACGGATGTTAAAAACCTACTTTATGTTCTTATAATATGCAGCATTAGGGTGAAATAAAAAAAACATGTTTTTGCAAATTCGTATTCGTATCACTCCACCGAATGACGTCGCCGAACTGATTTACTAAGACAAAACGCGGCAATGGATCGCACTGCTACGACTACGGCTACGACTTCGCAAGACTTTACTACACTTAAATACAGTAATGTGGAGTACTGCGTTTTAATTTAGCAATTTGTCTACTGGATGTAAAACAAAATAATAAAGTAGTGGATATTACTGCATTCTGTTTTAGGGTATTCTTGCAAGTACTGCATTTTTTCTTAGGCCATGCTTAATACTGCGTTTTTTCTTATCATTGAAGCAGTTTTCATGCAAGTACGGCGAAAATCATATCATAAAAAACATACTTCGAGTGAATTTTTTTATGAAAATATTTTTTTTTCATGTGCATGAACCTCCTGGGATGCCATTTCTGGAAAAAAGTGAAAATCTCAAAAATGTCGATTACTGCATTCTTTGTTATCAGGGCAGAATAGACCACCAGGATACCGGAAAAAAGGAATTTGTTGTAATTCATCACTTGTGATTATACTTTGAATTCTTCTTCTTTTCGAGTCAATGATTTTAGGTAATCTTTTTTTGAATTGAGCTCGTATTAAAATGTTGAAGTATTTTTAAACTTTGGTGACACTCAATTGAAAGCAATATGATTGGTAAAGAATACAGGAAAATGGCTTTTGATAAAATTCTATAAAGTTTACCGAGACTTAACGGGCTAAAAGTAATGAATAGGTAATTTAATAGTGGATAGAAAAGCAATGAAATCTATAATAATGAGACATTAAAGTTTATGCAGTTGACATATAAGAATCGATATCTTAACTTGGGACTTAGCGGCGACTATGATCGGTGAGAATTTCAACAACAAAATATTTTAATGTGAAAAGTTATGAAAGTATCTAAGGTTTTATATACCAACTTGAGAGCTGGTAATAGACCTAGATGAAAGGCTTAGCGTTTTAAGAACTAGTTTTATAAGGAATTATATTAAAATTTATTATGACACCATTTTGTTGAAGTATAAAATTGGAAAGTTTAAGAACTTTCAAGGTTTCTTTTCACCGAAGTCATAAAACATGATTTTATTAACAGACGTTCATTTTAGAATTATATTCGACAAAGGCTAAAGACTTTAAGAGTCTAATTACCGATTTCATTGGGTTATTTTCCTAGGGCGATGGTATTGATAAATGAATTATTTTTTGTGTACAATTCTGTCATGCAAAATAAGAAACATCCACTGTTACATTAATTTATCGGTCGAGATCGAGGGAAGAAGAAAAAGAGATAAAAAGGAGAACTTTACCGTAAAAAAATCTACGATACTATGATAGGAAGCAGCATTTTAGCTCGCATAGAAGTAAAAGAGAGGCCGCATTTGGAAAACTTTAAATCCGGTTGACCGAAACAGTTCTGTCGGATCCTTTAGGGGAAACGGCTGTGATATCATCAATCCAAGAGATAGAGGATACACTTCAGGATACGCCTCTTAAATCCATTTCATTTAAAAATTTAGCCAGTTCTTAACTTCTTAGCTGACTCTTAGCCACTCTCATTCAAGTGTTACCAGAGAAGATCTTCGCGTCACCTTTTAGTGTCCTACCCTGTTATTTGATTGGCAGTTTCCTCTCAAGAGCACAACGGACAATTCTGACGGTTATACGTAATTAACAGACAAGGTACCTCCAAAAATAATGTTGCTCAGTAACTTTGCAGTAACCTTTAACCGTCGGTCGATGATGTCATAATTCGTGTCTGGTTTCGATTGTGCTATTTTGACGTGAACAATCAATTAATTAACATACAGTCGAATGTTAAGCGAACATAATATTTATATTCACTTATGTTTAAGATGCTGATGGAATAACAAAGTTTATATGGATGTACTTGCGAGCTACGGGTAGATTAGGACAAATTACGTACAATTACATAATTGAACAAATTACCTTTAATCAAAATCATAGAAAAATACGGAAATACTAAAGCCACACAATATTGTATTTTACGACTTCTAATATTTTTATCTAAATAGGCACATGGATTGAAATTCCACGCTCAAAAGTAGGTTCAAAATTAAGTGGTTAGGTAAAGAAACGAAGCGTTTACCTGTATATTGATAATATTATACTTGAAGATCAGGTTTCTGTCAGGGTTGGAGAGGTCAGACAATCGCCTGGTTTTAAACCTGAATAACGCTATGTCACGGATGAATAACCTAGTGGTGGCTTACTTAAACGAGCGCGCGAAGAATTCATTTAGTCAGAGTTCGATTATAACAGTGAAGAAGAGGTAAGTGTAGATGCAGATTTTACAAAACAAAAATGTTTTTCATAAGCCTGCAAACAAAATTAAGTAAGATAGCAAATAAAAACCAATGTTCCACAATACGATGTTTTCATTATGAAAATCAGAGAGATGTTTTGATGTTTTTGAATGAACAAATAACTTCTGATAAATTGAATTAGTTTCGAAATACTTCTGTTAGAGCAGCAAGATTCTGCAAATATTTTGATATCTTACTAATCCAACAATCACAATAATTTTAGAAATGCTTACTTAGGTATTTCGTTTCTGACGATATTGAAATTGTCTTTGCAGCAGACAAACTTTTAATAATTAAAAAGCAGTATTTGTTAACATTAAAGATTAGAAGGTTGCCGTTTTGAAACATTAACGACAACTTTTGGTAATAAAAATATTTTAATAAACACACATGAAGGAATCATGTTTGAAGTGGATATTGTGGTGTTGCAAGAAAGGAAATCGGTATTACAGGAGGTAATATTATTGAGGGATATTGCAACAGTCATACGCCAGTTAATTTGAAACTCGTTATAATTTAACCAATTACGTTGTAGGAAAAGGTAAAAAATTAGAGAGCAGGTAACGTTTATGATTTGAAACTAAGTTTACTTACGTACGTGCAATTTGTTAGTGATTTCTGTAAGGTATAATTTGGATACAGGGTTGATGATGATGACCTTTTCGTAGCTGTAAATTAAGTTGATTTACTTGATCAAAAATATAACGTTAAAACCTCAGTCGATGAATTTCGGCGATAATTATGATCTTGAGGTAAGTCCTTACCCTACCTAATGTTAGAGATAAACCGCTCACCTCAAGCTCACTTCAATTAAGTTCACTGAAGGAAGATTTTAATAGACCGGCTAAAGTAAAATCACAATTTATGGTATGTTTTGTATAAATATTTTAGACTTTAGGCACGACGCACAGATCTATCAGAACAGGTTCTTGCCATTTATCGTGACTACCAATTCCGGACCATAACAGGATTTCCAACAGAAAAACTCAATTGCGTTGCTCTAGGCATTAAATGCAGGAGAGTTAGCGGTCCGAAGCAAATGAGACTTTTAACCTTATCGTCTGCCTCTTTTACCAAGTCTGCTAGGGTCGGCGACTAATCCAGCCAGATTGAACTAGGCATACAATTTCAGACAGAATTAGCTTTCGGATTACATTTAGAAAACCAAGTGAAAAATATTACAAAAATGTTCCGTAAACTTCTCAGCGAAGTAAAAAGAACGTGTCTGTTTTATCTACTGCAAGTGCATTAAATGACACGTTGCCAGTTCATTGCGTACAAGCATCAAATAACCTTTCTCAGAGAAAGCTAGTAGGGCGGAAAGATTAGCCAAGCATACATCCTATTTTCCTTCACTCCCACATCACGGAAAAACTATCTCCCATGAATATTTTCGGTTTGTACGTAATCGTATTTGCTGTATCGATTGCCCGCTAACTGTGGATTGGATACAGATCTCCCGTTTTGGGATACACGAATTCATTTTCCTACATAGTAAATGTTGGTGTGAATGGATTGGGTCAAATTCGTTGATCGTTTATGTACGAGGTGGCTGACGAGGGTTAATTTATTACAAAGGGATCATGTACAGGCACTTTGTTATTTCTATTTCCCTTAAAACAGTAAACATAAGAGACAAGGTCATTCTTAGAATCCTTATCTGCCTCTTTGACTTCAAATGTGTTTATATTCTCAGGTCTCTGGCGAATCCCGTTTTGTTTGAAGGAACAAGTCGTGCGCCTATTATGAACTGCGTGCTGATTACTGAGTTTAGCCGACTATGTGGGTTGAGAATCACTTGCGTTTACTATCAGTTTAATGGCTAATTAAAACACACCTGCGAATAACTTAGATGCTAATTGTCCAGCAAAAATACCAGTTTGTTGAATCTTAATTTAAATTGACTGTAAAGTTAAACTATTTCCTTCATTAGACGATTGAATACGTAATAGATTATGTTCTTAAAATAATCTAGAATTACAAATCTACAACTGCTATCATTAAACAACTGTCGGCGGCCAGCATCGCACGTCTTCCGGCTCCAATAATGATGATGACACTACAAAAAACCTCGAGTCGAGGAAAGGAGACCAATAGGAACCACTTCCTCATAATTTGTGATGTATCGTATGCCCCCGTGGCCCGTTCTCACGCGCCGACACCTCCCCTCCCCCATTGTCTTAGACGTTGCGTCTGCGCCAGTACCAACCGTGAGATTACTTTGACGCTTTGATGCTTGATGCCACTATCTCTAAGTAGATAAGACAATTTTGTTCCGTTCTAATTAATTTTATTATTTAAGCGAAAGTGGGTTACTCTGTTGTATCATTAGGGATTTCTGTTTCGCGGGTTACTTTACGTTACTGTTAACATAATCAGTGTTGCTTGTACCGTCACATATTTATGACTTTTGTTAAAGTACCTATCCAATTTGTGACTTGTAGTTTATGAAGATAATATTTATGTATTTTGTTCTTTTTAATCTGAACAAGTATTAGAATACTAACATAACGAGCTGTGGGCTATCACAATAAATATTTATTGCTGTAACTTATTGATTATTTTACATATAGAATATTTACGATAACCATTTGAATATCTGCCCGTATGTTTACGATTCAGTTGAATTATGTTTTGTAAGTATAATAATGTTTATTTAGGTCGCCATATCTTAGTAAGCTAGGAGAACTACGGAAGTGGGCACGAAAGTCTGGTACCGTTACATTCCTATAATATTGTCATCTATATTCATTATTATAAAGCTGACGAGTAGGCTTGTTTTTCGTTGTTTTGTCAAGCTTTAATGGCGATTTGTACTGGTCTGATACTAAAAAAAAAACGACGGGTTGCACTCTGGGAGTGCCGGCAGAAGTGAAAACGCTAAACTACACAAATACACAAATATGACAATTCGCTGACGCGAATTGTCATATTTGTGTACGATAAATTCGTAAGATTTTCGAACAGGTCACGTGTCCTGTCGCGAGTTTAACATTTCTTACCCATTCCAAAAAAAGTGCACAACGCCACTAAAGAAGTTTTCACTTAAAAAATTTCGGTCATAAAAAGACATGTTATCATTATTTTATTGTTTAAAAATTAGGGACCCGTAAGAAGGAAGAAAATAATTCAAACTGGTGAAGTTGCAGGTAAATGCTAGTAGTAATATAAAGAAACCTTAAGGGACAACACAAACAAAGATTAAGCGCTATTAATATCATTCTAGATGAGCCCATGGGATTATACGTATAAGAAATTTCATTCGCAATTATTCTTCTCCGAATCCAATTATTTAGGTACGTGCAAGGCACGGATAAGGGTGAATTAGACTGACACTTCCATTGTATTCGGCTGAGCACCTACGCGGTAATTTAGCCGATAAAACAGTATGTAAAACAATGCGGGCCGCTATTGTTTTGTAAAATTATTGCTGATTTTATTATGATGTCGATGTATTTGTATC
The DNA here is from genome assembly GCA_932526535.1 of Caradrina clavipalpis. Classification (NCBI taxonomy): domain Eukaryota; kingdom Metazoa; phylum Arthropoda; class Insecta; order Lepidoptera; family Noctuidae; genus Caradrina; species Caradrina clavipalpis. Next base: position 6,066,599 of record OW052096.1, read on the forward strand.
ATTGCCGAATGAAAGGACATCAGAACGTGTTGTTAGATTTTGATTAGCTCATGTTTATTGAGAGACACGATTGTAATATAGTTTTGTAGGCTGTTTTGTGTCCGGTTATATTGTTTTGGGTCCGGTTAATATTGTTTCTGCTTTGTACTGTGTTTTACTACTAATTACAGTAATCAAAAGATCAATTCTCGCAATTAAAAACGTTGAAATCTTAGTCGCAATCTCATCTCAGCGACAATCAATTTGAAAATATTATTGAAAATGTGTGTAAAATAGAGGTATTTTTGATAAATTGAGGCTGAGATTAGAATGCTAACAGCATAAAGTTACTAGGATTGCCTTCCTTATTTTATTCAACATAATTCTTTAGCACCATTATTTAATCGATCAATCGATAAATACAGTTATGTGATGAGTGATGGGCTTAACCTAACAGTATAGTGCGGTGACCAATCAGAGAGCAGGCCGTATAATAGCTATTAAGAGGCCTATATTAGTAACAACTGTCTACGGCCTGAGGCCTATGTATATTCAGCAGTTCTTTTGTATGTAGCACAATATGTAAGTATGCATGTGTGTCATCAGTCCACACATTAAAAAAATGGAATTATAGTGTGAGTAAGGCTAAGCTTGTTAGTGTGAAAAAGATAACAATCTTTTTTATTATAAAAATGGAATTTGGAGTTTTCCCACGTACTGTCAGGCCGATGGTCTACTTAATTGACCATTGTCATAATGGGAATCTTGCGTTGAACTGACCTGCTTATTGGCTTAGTAATCACAGGTGTTTTTCGAAATAGCGTTCCAAGTCTCACGCTTCGTCTAAGCTGCGTGTGCGCTGTTATGCAAACAATGATCAGTAAATATGGGTAAGGAGTTGGTGTAATTAGTCTTTCATTTAGGAGTAAATGTTTTGATGTGATGACATAATTTTCTGTGTTACAAAAACAGCGCTCATTTTGAGAATTGTAACGTTTTGTATATTATAAACTAGCAAACTACACGCGACTTCTTTAGCGTGGCTTATTTCACCCGTGTCAAGTTATATGTATTGTTACTGCTGCGCCCCCGTGTGTCGTAGCGTGATGTTATATAGCTTATAACAATCACAAATAACGTGGCTTTCTATGGTTAAAAGAATTTTCAAAATCGGTTCAGCAGATCCAGAGATTGCCCCCTACAACATCACAAACTGATATGCAGATATATAGGTCTAATGTTTAACATTACACATTTCTGTATATTGTTCCCAGGCAAGCAGGTTTTTCATATTAAATTGGACTGACATTAATTAACAAGATACCTTATACGATCGTCTTCACCTTTGAGACTTTTTTTGGCAACTATGTCAAGGTTAACTTGGCTTTCTCGGAGATGTGAATGCTAAAACAGATGAGCATCATAAAAGTAAGCACGATTTCTATCTTTACAAAGCCATAATTAATTAACTACTTTGTTCCAACTCAATGTTCCAGTCACTATGCAAAGAAAAAAGTAAAAAAGGGTAACTTTATTTTTGTGATTTTGATCTTTTTAAAACCTTTTGTGTTCAAGTAGATTCTAACCTATCCAAGTTTTATTTCAAACTATCGAACTGCCCGCGACTTCGTCCGCGTGGCCTATTTTATCCGCCATAAGTTACGTCTTTGGTTAAAAACGGGTTATTTTATATTTACTGCGCTAGTAATGGGCAGATACAGGTAAAAATTTTGCTAATCTGTTTATATTTCTCGTATCACGAGTTATAACTCGTGATACGAGAAATATCGTACGATCAATACGATAATACGATCAATTAGGTAATAAAAATCTATTTATACGTATACGTATAAATAGATTTTTATTACCTAAGTTGGTAATTTCGGCAATTTTGTTACGAAAACCTGTATCTTCTATTTCATAAAAAAATATTAAACGGTCTCATACATTCTTACCAAGAATACCTGCCTATATTTGCGAATATGCAAATAATAAAATAAAAAGTCTCATAAATTCTTAACAGAGTGTACCATTTATATGCAAATAATTATTTATATAAATCTACAACTAATTAGCGTGAATCGAATCGGTTGCTCTTTTGATATTTAATCTCTTAAAATACTATCTAATTCATTTGCGTATGTAGAAGTTATACGTAATCTTGAACTTTGTATAAAAACTATTTCTTTCAGAAGTCACGAAATATTTAGAATATTCAATAAGTAAAAACAAAAGGTCACATTCCTAAACAAGGTCTTACTTATTTAAACACTAAATTGTGCTAACACATTTAGAACCTAGCGTGTCATTTGGCAACATAGTGCTAAACAATTCTAGTTCTTAACTGGCGTTTAAATTAAGGTCAAAATAGCAATTACTGTCCGTTATGAGCAAGGGACTTTGTGAAAGGAAAGTCGTCAGTTATGTCCTGAATATTAATTTGGTTGATTATCGTCAATAGCACAGATATTTTACCGCTATAATAATTCATTTTGCTTAGCACGTTTAATTGTTTATTTGTTGAATAGGTACACATACCTACGTTCTTGGTGAAGAAAATAAGTTTCAATTTTTGTTTTTAAACCGTTTGAAGAAAATATTTTTTTAGTTTTTTTTTAGTTTTGTGCATTATTACTACAAACGCAAATGTTTGCATCAATTCATCAATGGATGCATATTTGTTACTCTTTCACGCTTGGCGTGTACCAACCGTTAAACGTAAAGATCAATATCTACGTATGTAGATATTGATCTAGTTTAACTCATAGGATTATATACTATTTATTCCGTTTTTATGTTCATGTGTGATAGATAGTTTCTGACTTTGGCTTAATTCAATAGTCAGGCAGACAAAGTTGAGGGCAGAAGATAGTTTGAAATAAAAGCAGGAAATCATTGATCTGACAATAATTCAGATTCTCTGAGACTATAAAAAAATTAAAAATTCAGTAATACTTAGCCATAACTAAGAATCAATCTCATCAAGCCTCGAGCAACGGCAATAATACAATTAAGCACAAACACAAATTTCAATTAATTATTTCAATTACCATTTCAACAAGCAATTTATATTAACAGGTGAACTTTATTTGGTTTGTTAAATCTGTTTATTTTGCTCTCGATAATGCGATCTCCTGCGTGAATATGTAAAGTGATTGCTATTGAACATTTTACTAATGTAAATTGTGTTTCATGCTCCCAAATGTCTGTTTTCTCTGACACTGCAAAAACCTAACTGTCATCATCTACCTAACCGTTTTCCAACGATATTAGGGTTTCAGTCTAACCAGATGCAGCTTTTTTTTTTTTTAAAGATGGGATATCATCAAATGAAATGGGCGGGACAGGAGGGAGTGTCAGACTTTTACTGACTAAAAACCATCTATGTTCCTTTGTGTGCCCTTTGCGTTCCGGGGGCGCGGTATCTCTTTCGAACAACTCGCAGCCCCGGCAGGCATTGGCCCTTAGTGGCCCCTTCCAATTGCTGACATCTCTGTGAGACGCGCGCGGAACATGAACGCGCCGTCGACACGGTAACCAGATGCAGCTTAATACCAGTGTTTTACACGAAGCGACTGACTATCTGACCTCTACAACCCACTTACTGGGCAACACGATACCCTTTGGTAAGACTGATTGTCAAATTATTAGGCTTCTGACTACCCGTAACTACCTAAAAAGATTTTATGAATAACAGCCGGGACTAACGACTTTACGTACTTTCAGAGGCACGGGGGTTTTACATTACTTATTTCAAGACACCGTGTTCCTATTGAGAATTTTCTACTGTAAAAAGCCAATATCACTTTGCTTAACCTGGGAATCGAACCCAGGACTCTATGGTTATCAATGGGGCAGTAAAACAAAACCAACTAAATGTACTTAATTAATAAATATTGTTGCAGTTTTGGATTTGTAACCTCTCGGCGCGGGGGCAACGTTGAAAATTCAAGCGTGCGTTTTTATTTCTCTTATGTTTAGGTGTCGTTTGGCCTTTGTGAAAACTGGAACAAATCTCGTAGAGCGTGCGAGTATGTTACGTACAATTAGCTTTAAGAGGCTTGGAGTAGGAGAATTGTGAATGAAACTATATTACATTTAATAATGAAACATGTGAACTCATTGGCGTATCTAGAGTTATTTTTCAGGCGGAAGGTGAGTCCTACAGCCTGGGGTAGGCACAAGACCATTCTGGGGTGGTCACGTCCCCCCCTATATACGCCTATGTGTGAACTACTAAGTGACAACATTAACATACCTAAGAATATTGTAGAAAAATTGACTTTATTCACATCACAACAAGTTTGCTTGTTTACTTTGGAAGTACAGCTGGTCCGATTTCAGAAATTATATTACTTATAGGAAGCTACACTATTCTCAAGTATCATAGGCTATGTTTTATTGTTTAGGTACTTGACTTTACAACGGACGAATTTACGAGCAGAAATTAGTACCTATCTCAAATAATTTTACTTGAGAGATCAATTTAAGTCCACGAAACGTTGCTAAAAGCTTGTATTTCATTTAAAAACATAGGTATCATCGGTTTAATATCAGAAATTTAAAATAATATTTCAGCTATTAAAATAAAACCTATTGACGCAGTTCAATTAATTATTTGTTGATGGTAACATTTACTAATTTATCATTTTGGTTTGGTTTCTGTGGCAAATTAATATTTATTTAAATGTTGCTAGTAACAGCTAACAAATTAATCTTATTAGGATTTTGTATTGGGGAATTATTGAATCAGTGGGTTAACTTTTTGATCTGAAAATTATTGGTTGTCATTTTTATTTTACTTACTGTCATTTCTCGTTTTTAAGCGACCAAAAGATAATTTTAGAGGATGTTGAATCAGATGTATGAAAAAAGGCAATCATCAGTGTGCCCTCTGATCTCTTGACTGCTTCAGTGTAGCTGCAAACCGGCACCAAACGCTTACATTAAAAGATGCAGAACACAGATTAAAAAAAAGTTTAGAGTAAGCGTATTTATATTAGAAAAAAACGTGATTTGTAGTACTGCTACGTTAATCTGACTAAATATTTAAATTACCCAGCTTGCTGCATTAAATGAAAAACGCTGCAACTTTTGCATTCTACCCAATTTTTAAGAGCTCGAATTGTTGTGAGTTATTTGTATCGCAAAAGTTTTTCAATAAGATTGTTTGTAAAAGAAGAAACGCGAATTCTCACACGCAACTAGACTATTTTCTTTATAAATAAACCTTCCCAAACAGAACAGGTGTTCAGTAGATAATTATAAGTAGAAAATCGCCAAACAAATTAGTTTTACATAATCAGATTGTTTAAATTCCAATGTTAATGGGAAAGTCGTTTGTACCGGACAATCAATGGGTACAACTGGCTGGCAATAAATGCTAGTTGTGAAGAGTGTCCGTCGACGAATATTGACTTTCTCAACCAACACGTGGGCCTGTATTTGAGATATGTTTTAAAGAAAGTGAGAGGCGTCACTTTTTCTTTACTCAAACTGTTTGTACGCTTGCTGACCGGCTGATATCGTGTACCTACATTCTAGATGTCCGGTGTTCATGAATGGAATTCTTTATTTGCGTTTAGTGTACGTGTCAAATATATTAAAGGTGAGTTACATTTTCGGCCATTCGTGTCACTCGTACCAAGCTTTTAGAACAAACAAGGATTTCCTTTTTACATTAGTGATTAAACAATTTTTAAACTTGACTAAAGCAATCTATTGTTACCTGTTTTTCTCTCAACTCTCTCGAATAACACCACTTTAGTGCGATAGAGACGGCAATTACCTGCAAAGAGAACAAAACGATTAAGAATTTGAAACTATTTGAATCTGTAATTACAATATTTTACTTTTACTACTATCATAGTATTAAATTAGTAGCAGATTGTGGTCGGCGAAGTTGTAAAGTAAATTAATTAAGTAGGTAAAGTTAAGATTGTAACTTTACTTAGAAATTATTGTTCACTGAATCACATTGTGTAACTTAGAATTGGACACATAAACCCTGTTTGATCTAAAATATAAAGAGTTAAGTCATAATGGTACTGTATTAACGATGAAACTATTATGTTCGTCATCTCGTAAGCAATCAGTAAAAATTGGGAGACTTTGTGTCTTTGACTTTGACTTTGTAGGGCAATTATAGGCTCGCCCTCTTTTACATCGGACCTAAACATACTGTGGGTGTACATTGGTACACCTCTGGCTAAACCTTCAGGGAATACAGGCGTAATGTTTTGTATGTATCGTTTCGAAAACACACGTCCTATCAAAGTAAAGTCAAAGCAGTTGGATCGTGGCAGAGGGATGAAAAGCCTCTCTTTGTTACAAACATGCGGGTAAAAGGGGCCAAAGCTACTGAACAAACATGCCTAACAAAAAACTAGATATTTTCCTGAGCGTAGTGGAACACAGAGTAAGGAGTCAATGGAATGAAATGCTCGCGAGCAGAGCAAAATATTAGATATGGCACGTAATCTACGCTACCTCACGCATCTTGTTAGGTACATAGAACTCTTTTCGTGGGTACTATCAAGAGGTTTCTTAACGAAAAGGCGCTTAATGTGCGCTAAAAACAGCACGCTGCAATCGAAAATAAAGCAAGTATGTGGCAATGACTGTGACACCAATTACAATTTTTCTAACATAGCGTAAGAGGCAAATGTTTAGAAACAGTCGCCAATTAAGATTGTTCAATGTTGAATATTAATTTGCTTGCGCACTTAAAATTTTTGTCATGTTGGATTTTCATAAAAACGCGCAGTAATTCATCGTAGCAATCCATCTGCTTCTTATTCCATGTAGTTGCAACGATAAAGCGCATAGCAGCATTTTATTGTGCGAAGATGTTATCGTTTACGGTACGAAACTGTCTGTGACCCAGTTCGCGTAACAGTATCTAACTGCAATGTTTAAGAAGTAACTAACGATGTAATATGTGGCCATTGATTAACTGATGCTGTTAGATTTTATGCCATAGGTGTGAGGAACGCTAAAGTTATAAACTCTAGTGATGCCTTTTATATTGTAGCCAACGGATTCTTGATCGGAGCTTCAAGAGATTTAATTAAATTTTGCCGCATTATTTATTAAATTGGAAACAAATGGGCGATTGGAGCGAGAGTTTGATACAACTTGATTACAACACCGGCAAAAAAGGAAATTCAGTCAAGATAAATCCACAAGACGAAGATTGAATTACACGGCTATATTAAAAAGTATTTTGCACGAAGAATCGTTTACTCGATCGTATCGATTCCGTTGAATCGAGCAAGCAATCAACGCGGCATCGAAATATCGCCATATTTTGATCCGTCGAAAAAAAATACTGTTTATGAAAAGCTTCAATAGTTGGCCGGCACGATGTTCGATTGGGTTTAGTCACGCAAACTTTTTGTTTCGTCTCTTCTCTTTGGTTGCTAATAGGAGTAAAAAAGATGGATGTATACCTGATACAATAAAGGTATTAATAGTTAAGTCAAAATACCAACATCGCAAAAAGCAATAAGTCGATTTCTTTCTTGTAACGATTTACGATTTGTGATTGAGAGATATGATTTATTGATACTAAAGACTGATCACGGAGTAAATAAACATAGACTGGTCAAACAATGAACGAAGATTTGTAACATCTCCTAAACATTTTTCTTTTTTTCATTATGTTGTCAATGTTGTCATTAAGCTACGTCATTTCTAAAAACCTAAGCAAACGGCAAACTTTTTGTGCGATCGAGATCGCAATGCACGAAATCTGAAGGTTTCTTTATCAACCCAAGGGAAGTGGGCATTCTTTTTATGATTGTTTGTCATTTATTTTTGTTATTTAGGTATCATTTTTGGCTATCAAAAAAGTGCGTCGCCCAATGTCTGTCACATGATACACACTGTTAAACGCAGTGTTTAGTCGTCGGATACTTAACAGCAAAAAAGTCTGTCGTCTGTTTACACTTCAAGTAAAATGGCACTAAGGCTTTACAGCCTTAGTGCCATTTTACTTGAAGTGTAAACTTGCAAATCAAAATTATCGCTACTTGTCGCTTCGTTAATCAAGCTGGCGACCTAAGTAGGGGCTAGCGTATAACGGAATGCGATCGCCGTGGAGCGAGCATGGCGGAAGTTTCTTCACGATATCATTGCATTGCATCTACATTTAAATATGGAGGAAAGGCATTAAAAATAATCGTGTTATCAAGTATAACTGCATCATAACTACAATTATTTCATCGCAATTCTAGACTAGGTTATCAAGAACTGTCAGAATTCATTACTGGTAGGATTTGTTTGATAGTGTGCGTCCAAAATAATATTTTGTTTTCAATTTTTGTTTACTACTGAAATTTTCTCGTAGCTGTAGTAACTATAGTACAATTGTAGTACTTGGTGACTAATAAGTAGTGTTATGTAAAAGTATGTTCAACTGGAAGTACATTGATGACATAATAATGTAGTCATCATCTGCCTGGCAAGCGTCATTGTGGTATTGTTTTCTCAAAAATGTTTGTTATTGCGGTTTATAGAAAAGGCCCGATCAGCTGTTAACCAACAGGCTTTACAATTTTGAAATGGCCAACAAAATACAATACAGAAAACAACAAAGGAAGCCTATTGAATCTTTTAAACAGAATAAAACTTTTTCCCGACTCTTTTGTGTGACGCGGTAGAAAGTCGTACGTAAGCCGGCCGGCACGGTCGCAAACGATTCACGTACATAGATACGTGTCGCATATGTACGTGATGCTTGCCTAAAACGGAACGCGGCTCCTCATTGCCAGTGTCACTCGTCCATTGACTGTTTAACAGTTACAACCTTTTATACCTCCCCTCCCTAAATGGTGATGTACGCGACTTCAATATTCATGCGCCAAAGTGAAAGAGCTACCGAGAACGGTCACTGAAAGTTGACACCACTTGACTTTTCACTGTTATTATCGTTATCGCGTTTATATCAATCCGCATTGACAACTATGCATTTTTATTGCCGTATTATATCAGCTGTTGTGAAAAATACACCTCGTTGGCCCGGATCCAAGCTATGATTCATTTAGACTAGACGGTTATCCTCGTGACACCGCATACTTGTTAGTACCTATTATACTAACAGCTGAAGTAAAGGTGAGGTGTTTTCCGTTTGCAGCGAGTCATTAGCTTCGAGAAAGCAAACATGACACTAAGTAGGAATTTCTGCATAGACTAGACTTGGGACGAGTCCTTAGACTTAGTCGGTTAGTATGCCATGTTAACTTGTACCAACTTCCTGTCATTGGCTGAGTGGCTTTATGGCAATTATCTTGTCTTTCTTATTGGGTACGTGAAATGTGGACTCAAGTGCTGCGACAGAGCGTAATTAGTGAACCGCGGGAAAGTTATTGACGCTAAAGAATTGCGATTGTTCTTCTGTTCCTATTCTAATGGTTTCTGGTGAAATCTCTTTTGATTGATAGCTTTAGTCCGTTTTTGACCTCAACTTACTTACTTAGGAGTTACTTTCGTAGAGTCGATTAAAGAATAAAATGAATAAAGAATAGAATTCGCTCCGGTTTGCTGAAGTGTAATCTCTTTTGAAATGTTGAATAGTCTTCTGCAACCATAATTACAAACGCGTTAAATAATCCCGTTATCTTCCGCCCTAACTACTAAACTTCGCCAACAAAAACTAGTACATACATCAGGGTACTGGATAAAAATGAACACTGGTCAGGAACTTAAGTTGTTCGAGCGTAATGTTAGTGGCTTTTTCCACTCGCTGCAGTGTGCATTGGTGCGGAAGAAGTCCAACTCTTGAACGACTCGCGCGCTTCTATCGAGAGAAAAAATCTCGTTAGAAAATGGGAAGCCAACAGTTGGAAACTAGTTGTACAACTATGATCTCAGTAAAAGTATTTTTAGTTTACTTAACTCATTTATTTGAAGACGGATCTCGGAAGTTTTATTGTCATATGAGTCACGCCCGGCATGATCCAAAAAAGTAAAAGTTATGTTTAAATAGTTGTTAGTGGAGAATTAAACGAAAGTACACATTGTAATGAATGTTAAAGGCGATTGTATCGTGTGGGTCGTGCCTTTTGGATTTGCAAGTGGTCGCCGGAATAAAACCCCAGTTTCGAGCTCAACGCGAAATTCGTGGTCAGGTGGTAGTGCGGGAGACATTATGCACAACCAAATTTTACTTTTATTACTTTACTTCTGAAAGCCATCATTTACACTGTAACGTTGCACAAGGAATTAACGGCGCGTTGTTGTAGTTACAACAAATAGTTTTGAATAGGCTATTAGGTACAGACCATTTAGATGATCAGTCTCAAGATTAAATTATACCGTATTAATTTTTCAAAATTACGACATTCCTTCACACGCCAAAAGGCAGCGGTGTTAGTAGGCTTACCAAATATGTGGGAAATAAAATGCTATAACGACCTTAGATACATCGGAGTGGCGCCATATTGGCAGCCACATTCCCCCCTTTCCCCGCTGCACTTCCTCGTTTGCAAGGATGGACTGAATATGGCGAGCACATCGGTCGAACTTCCCTTACGGAGCAGGTGAACATTATTATTAGTAGTACCACTTTCCGTTCATTGAACCGACACCGTTACTCCGTTTACGCATTTAGTTCTCGCGGCTGCCATACGACATGACACAAATAACAATTGGCAATTGGTTACTGCTTCTCTTAGGAGGCAGTAACGGTTGTGCGATGTGAGTCCGAACTGTTCTCAATAACAGTGACAGGTGTAGTAAAAACATGTTACGAGAATACGAGATACAATCGCAATTCATTAATTATAACATGAACATAATAATTTAGAAATTGGAGGTAAAAGCAAGATAGTGCTAGAACATTGTTATTCAGACAAGACAGTTATGAACGCGCTTGTGGTTTCGCGCTTTTTTTGCGCCGCCATTTTGTATTCCTGCGGGGAGGCGTCGGCGTCGCGGCGTGGAATTGTCTTGTTTTATGGCAAAAGTGAAACCGAGATTACGTGGTGCCCCGAGATGGTTGAATGACACTTAAAGTTAACTGCAAGGTATCTCGGCTTCCTTTGCCCTGCCCAACGTGATTGATGCGGTTAACTGATAATGTGTTTAACAAAAGGAACTTTCACCATTTCGCAAAATTATCATTGAAAAACAATATAGAGAAACTATTATACCGTTTCTGCTTAGTCATCGTACATTCTTACCGTAGACATTTGTGTTTTTAACTGTCTATGGTTTCAACGCGAAGTCCTATTCCACTTATCGGGTAATATTATGAAAACGTTTCTAATTGCTCATAACCGGTGTCTAATGTTAATAACACTGGTCGTTAAACATCACGGTATCTGCCGATCTTGCTAAAACTAGAAACGAAGAATTTCTTCACGCGTTTCGACAAGAACGGGTTTGACGGGATCAACGAATGTCGTTCAGTTTTCGTAAGCACATTTGGAGATATTTTTTTCTCGTTGTGTATGACAATTTTCCAACTGAATTGTTTGTTATCTTTGATCATGGAAAACTTGTGATGTTAAAAAACATGAGACATGTTCCGGACTATGAGTCCTATCCAACCCCTCTCTTCCGCGTCGGTTGTTCTGCTAACGGACGGTTGATTTGCTCAAACCAGCGGACAGATTGATGCCAAGTTCAACGAACAAGTGGCCATAAAATGAACAAACCACCTGAAAATGGTGGAGCAAATATTTTATCATATAATTTCGCGAGGGTTACGTGTCTATAGGCTTTTTGTTCGGAAAAGGGGACTCACATAAAATTCGACGGAACTTTCGCAGTCATATTCCCAAAAAGGTGGTCTTTTTATCCCGAATCTAAGATAAGGGTATGTTTAAGTAATATTTCAGGTTTTTTGTATGCCCTCGTCGCCGGGGAATCAATATACATATGTATGTTGGATGGACCAAGTGGCCTGTATGTAAGAACATTAACGGACACCAAGTGGACATGCAAAGCAGAAGTTTTTATATGAATAACTGTGAGACTGGTTTATGTAATGATTTTATATACAACGTGATTATATACCATGTGGGTCCAGCTAATATTATAACTGCACATAAATAGCTTATGCTACCACGTATTTATATTTGTAGTGAAATGACTGTTAGAGACAACTCAATATGTTATTAAAGTAATGTTACTATATAAAAATAAAAGAATAAAGACTGTCCTTATTTTTTTGCATAAAATGTATTTGAACGTTATACCAAAAGGACAAAAACCGAAAAAGTAATAGGTATCTGTTCAAAAGAAAATGTCCAGTGAGTCAGACAATGAATCGGCTTTTATCACAAGTTTGGTATGTCACTTTGAATATAAAACAGGCTTATACTTTACGCCTAAACAGGTAATAATTTATGGAATAGCTAACAAACGCTTCAAAATTTCACCGAAAAGTAGAATGCCAAACTATTCTTGTTATAATTACCGTGTATTACATTCCTCATGGATATACGATCCTTTGAAAAAAATATCTACCTGACCGGTTGAGTCACCGAGAAAGCTTTTGTCGTAATCCTTATATTCGGATGGCGTACCCGGCTATTTGAGACGTGGGATTTCTGATGTTTTGACCTCTAACGCAGGTAACTCGTGATACATTTTTATGAAAGCGATTCCTGTGTAATTTATTGTTGTTTCTTTATATTTGTTCGGGACCTGTTCGTACGTGTATAGGTGATACGTGTTCAATGAGGATTTACGTGGCGGGACTAAGGTTTGGAAGAAAAAAAAAATGGTATTCTTCGTTTTTGCCGTCATCCGGCGTATTGTTACTATGTGAGGCTAAAGATAGGCTCCTTCTGCCCAAAACTCCTCCTTTAAAGAAGTGAAAATATGTCCAACAATACGATGATTCCGTAGAAACGAAGCCAAACAAGTTCAACCGAAACATCAACGCATGCGGTTTGAAGAGAAATCGTTGAACTGTAAATCCTGTTCAGTCAGCAACAGTTTAGCAAAATGTGAAAGATGAAGACGCATTTCGAGATCTCCTTCAACTCAGCGTAAAGCAAAGACAACAGAAGCTTCGCTTGGAATGGCAGATTACAGATAAAGTGGCTGTGGTTTTGCACGGACAAGGCCAACCGGTCCCAGTATACATACTTGAGGTATCCCTCCAAAAAGATTTTTATTATCCTCGCTATCTTTACATTAACGACCGCTTTTTAAAAATACCGGCTTTGGAGTCATCAAAAGTATGTTGCTTTTAGTCGTTGGGATTTTCCTTCGTATATTTTCCTTTACATATCAAGTTGGTTTTTAATCTACATGAATTAATTTGTGTTCTCGTGTGAGAACTTTATCAATGATTCAGACATATTACAAAGAGACATTTAGAAATTCGAACGATTCAAAACTTTACAAGTTAATAGACCAAACGTGAACTTCCAAATCATAGTGCGACATCCAAAAATAAAAAGTTAACAGTTGGATGCGCTATAAAAAGTGTCGTTACTCGAGTCCGTAGAACTATGGAGTGTTTGAATGGGGCTAACGAGACAGTCGCCGAATGATGCCCGCTGTTTTGTGAGGCGCACCAGAAAAGATCTCTTGCATTTAGCACACCTTTTGTGTTAAATTCCATAGTGCTTCCTTTAGATGTGCACTGCGTTTTTAAGCGCATTAGCGGTGAAATAAGTATGGAGGAGACGAGTAACGTATACGGAACTGAATGGTTCTAAGCATTTGGGTTTTGTTTACAGTCCCGCCAGAAAACGAATATCGTGGAATTTATTGTACCTATGGGAATTTATTCGTCATGGACGTTGCAAGTATATTGTTATAAGTTGTGACTTACAGGCTATGTTTAAATAATTAACTTTTTAGTTGTTTTTTCGCAAGACAATGGGTAAAGAATTTAATAATACACCTATTAACGTTGGTACATTTTTGTAAGGAATTTTAATTTTACTGAAACTTATTAGGCGGGTCCGTGGGTTACGCTCCCAGTCGTCGAGGCACCTGTGGTGGACGCACCCGATTCGATTAATTTCATATCTTTTTTTTATTGTGTTTTTTCACTTAGTACAGTAAACGAAAAAAGTGTTTCATCATAATAATAAAGTATTTTTCCTTGCTAAACAAAAGTTATCTATCAAATAGCAGAGTAACCACTTAACCTTATCCTTACACACCTTTAGTGAAAAGTGATGATTTGCTTGTACATTTATACTAATTTTTTTTAAGGTATTTAAGGTTTTACAGTAGATTATTACAAGGTTAAAAAAAAATCGATACATTTCACAAACAGTTATTTTGAGAGCTTGATTATTTTGTTATTGAAGCAGACTGTTATATTTAGGTTAAATTATTCACATTTGTTTGGTTTCACAGTTTGATTAGGTTTAATTATTATTGTTACAAAGATGAAAATAATATTTCACTATGTATAAACTTAGTTACTCTGCAGACTCTCTTAAGACTGATTATTTAAAATCATTATTTTATTGTATTACATGTGAGACTAATTATTTAATTAAGTTAAATGATTCTCTTGATTATAGGTGATCAAAACTGTGATAGGTATATGGTAAACATTTTTTTTACTAGTGTTCTTATTGAGTTATATAAATAAATAATGAAAAATCACTGAGTCTTAAATTTTTCAAAACATACTACCAATATAAAAGCATTTGTTTGTTATAAATATAATTATGATTTTTATGTTATACATATACCTACTTACAAACAATATACATTTAATATTTTTGTAAAACAGTTTTGTGCCTGACATTACATTTGATCAAAAATTGACTTGAATTAAATAAATCGAATCGGGTGCGTCTACCACAGGTGCCTCGACGACTGGGAGCGTAACCCACGGACCCAATTAGGCGTCTTCTTGCTCAAAGGTTTGTTTTTATGTGGAAGGCGAAGGTTCTGTCCCGTTATTCAAACGAAAAATGAATGTGGCAAATTGTGAGGCGTGCTGTGATTGGTCGAGTGCAATATCAACAGCCAATAACAACAGCTTACGTCCGCTTAAGAATTTGACATATTCATTTTGAGTTGATTTTAGATCGAGAAACCGACGGTTAGTGTTGTGACACAAACAAAGTATTTATAAAATATACAAACAATTATGTTATGACTAAGAACTTGAGAATATACTTATTAATATTTATGATTAACTTTATATAAGTTATTCGTGATTTTGCGTGAGTCACGTCGTCAGAATCCTTGAGGCTTGTAATGATATTAAATATTTTTGTATCGACCTCATATCTCGAATTTGTTGTATTACCTCACGAACTTTAATTTGCTTCTTTGTCATTAGTTAGAACAGGTTTAATTAAAAATAGAGACACAAAGGAATATCCTTCACAAATAATATAAAAGAAACTAATTATGGAGATGACTAACATAAAAACTATGTAACTATTATAATCTTTTTATGTTTTAAGGATATATTTCTCAAAACCCAACCACAATAACGGGATTATCTCTGGATCTACTGAACCGATTTTGAAAATTGTTTTATGTACAGAAAGCTACGTTATTTGTGAGTGCCATTATCTATATAGCATCACGCCACGATATACGGGAGTGGACCAGTAACCGAAGACGTAACGAAAGGCGGGTGAAATAAGCCACTCAGACGAAGTCGTGGGCTGTTCGCGAGTAGATGACAGTTGATAATAACATCAAAATGAAATACACTATGTAAAATAACCACGACCCGTACTTTTCCTTCATCGTTATAAAACCATGACTATAAAACAGAAACAGTACCACGCAGCAATAAACTTATAATATTCCACGATCGTGCAACAAGTATATGAAAAATATGCAGTGAATTATTCACTACTGGTTTCGAAATGACCTAACCGCTACGGAGATCTCGCGAGGCGAAAAGTTCAAGGTGTGATGCACACCGAGTTTGTATTGCAATATGTACTTACATCATACACTAACGAACCATTGAATAAACATAAGACAATCACTTAAACTTTATTCTCATCAATAGGGTGGAGAAATCGGTAAAGAATTTGAATTTATTAATCAGTTGTGATTGACGTTTGTTTTTTTTTTTACTTATTTAAGTTGTCTACTGTGATTCATTTGATAGTGTTGTATTATGAATAAAATAGTAGTAGTCATCACTTTCTTTACGACGATTCCAAGACTTCGCAGGTCTGGGTCAAAAATACCAATGACATCGACACTTTGATTGGCACACGAATTTGCATCACTTAGAAAAGTTACGTCGTCGCAATATTTAAGATTATTCTGTCTCTAACCATTCACATTAAAATTAATAATTAATCACAACAAAGGCCAAATTCATTATGAGAAGGAATCTAGCGTAATGAGGAAAAGAGCTTAAAGTAGCCGTTCAGATTCTGATTCAAGCAAAACCGAGTTGAATTAATAATGACGACGCTTCGTTCTTGAACATCCACATTAAATTAAACGTGCAATTAAATAAAACGTCTGGGAGCAAGGAGCATTTTTACTTAAGTTTTAAAAGAAGTTTTGATTTTACATAAAATAAACATTTCTTTTGCAAGTTTTTTTCTTTCATAATAATTTTGCAGTTCATTACTCCGTGGGTCTCACAAGAGTGGAGGTGAATGCCCGTGGTCAAATTGATTGGTAGCCAAATAATTGGTGATAAAGCTAAAACGCGATAAAAGGCAGGAGGCAGGGAGATCACATAACCAAAAAAGTGCTTGATCACATCTAGAAAAGAAGCAGCGCGGAAGATCCCGATTCACATGGATGTCGGTAGTTAAGAAGGATCTGAACAATATGATTTGGTCTTGGTCTTGGTTTTGGACCCCAAAAAAAGACAAATTTGGAGAAGAAGGATAAGGAGAGCCGTCTCCAAATAAAGATGGAATAAGTCCGGAAGAAGAAGAAGAAAAGATAAAATAAAGCTTAAACATCATCACACAACACACACACACATCTAACTAAAGTAAAAAATTCTTAGACAGTTCCTTAACTAACACAAGAAACTCCCAGATTCCTCCAGCAGTTTTACTGTCGACTTTACACAAACAAACAAAACTTTAGTTTTCACGAGATTAAATGATTAAAGTATTAGTTTATGTTACTTTTCTACTAAAGCAGAGTTGTGTGAATTGTGTAAAAAGTCGCTGACGCGTTCGGACGCGCGACCTTGCGCGTGGAACCCTTCCGCTGACGTCCGCTAAATTCTTATAAACAAATACAATAAGTGTTTTGTTTTCCCGCAAAGAACATTTGACACGTTTTGCATGCGCGCTCGTTAATGTTGCCGTGGAGATATGGAAATTAGATCATTACACCTTTTTAGCTGATGCTAATGACGACTGAATTTTTTGAAAAATTGTTGGCTTATAAAATGTTATAGTATTTTTTCAGCGTTTTCTTTATTGCGCTTTGGGAGTTCATTTTAGCAGTTATGTCGTTTGATGATGAGGCCAAACATTGACCTTTAACTTGGACTGTGTAACTAAGCCCAATATTTTTGTGTACTCAGTCCACAAAAGAAGCACGGAGCATTGGACAGGCAAGCTTATACATTTTTAATGTTTATGTATTTTTAGGTCCTCGACCTCAGTATGAGTTTGTCTGTTAAGTAAGTTAATTTATGTCTTCCAGGACTATACGTTCGTAATTACTTCCTGACTGGTGGTAAAATGAGCTTTAGTTTGTAAGACAGATAGCTGATTATCCGATAACTACATCAGTTTCTCTTTAACTTTAGTAAAGTCAGAACATATATATTTTGTATAGTAAAACCACAATGCCTTTGATGGAAGTGGAAGAGTTCAAAGATGTCACAGGAGAGGTATTCACGTCGCGTGGCGCAGAGGTGCGGCCGGCCTTTACCCACCCATGCCACCTACTCTAGGGCTGCTCTATTACCCAAATGAAAGAAAATAAAGCTTCAAATAAAATATTAGACTAGCTTATGACAAAGATGTGATTGGTATAAGTTTAGGTCTTAATAAGATTAAATCTAAACGAGTAGTATGAAGAGGTAATCTCTGAAAGTACCTACTGATCCGATTCCAAAAATTTATAAAAATATACCACCACGCCTGTTTTCCCCGAAGGGTTAGGCTGAGGTGTACCAATGTACACCTACAGATCAGCGGTATATTTAAGTCCCATGTAATAGGGGGCGAGCCTATTGCCATTAACCGGGCACAAAAAAATTACAAAAAATCTTTCACTAATAAATAGCTGCACTATTGCCGATTACCAAAGAATATATTTAATGGTACACTTGACTGCCATGCGGATGAAGTCGCGGGCGGAAGCGAGTTAATAATAATGTCGTTTATTGCAATGCGTGTTCTATGACGTTGCCACTAGAACGAAAACATTAAAATTAATGATTGAGTATGAGGTAACAACGAATTATGAATATCATTTTATGAGTATAACCAAGAAGATATCAGTTCTCGATGCTTAAATACCGTTTCATAATTCCGCTGCACAGTAAAGTATAAAATCTTATAGTTATTGCATGTATTTAATTACCAATCAAAAACATTGACAATAATTGTTATTTTTTACGAGTGAATTTGTGTGCCAGTGACAACCTTGATAGTCTACCCGACTTGATAAACTTCTGCAATCCGAGTGCGGTTGTGGAGACAAATTGGATTGAAACAGTTCCACGGGTTTTTTTCTAATCTTTGAAGTTCACAGAGTAATTATGATTGGCTAAGTTTTTATTTTTAACACATTGCCAGTGCAGATATTTGCGGTGAGACATGCAACTGCTGGTAATTACGAACACGCAAACGTAAAGTTAAGGCCCGTTAAGTGTTTCTGTAAAACGAAAAAAGATTAATGTCGAATTACGTTTGGGTCTATTACTTGCCAGTTTGATAGCATGTCAAACTGTCCAACTAGTAAACGATACAAGAACGAGCGCTAAACCTGAAATACTTACTAATGATGATATTACAATAGGTATAGCCACATTGAAAAACAATAGACACAATACGAAAGGCAGCCAGGTAAATTTTGCCGCAAAACATTATGAAATATCGAATATCAATAGCCATAAAGTCCAATCGTTTTGCAAATCTAAATGATCGTCATATCGAGGTCACCCACAATATAAATTTGGTTCAATTATCTAGCTTTTAAGGTTTAGATATAACTGTTACCTGTGCTAGGTTCATGTTATTTTATATTCCGATGGCGTTCGAAAGTGCTGCGGTGATATCGTCAGTTTCTTTGGCGAATGGCAGTGTAGTGTTAACATTTATTATTCTGGAAGTGGCCGCAAGACGGCTCTAGAATAATAAGCATCTTTATGACTTCAATCTCAGATTTGAACGGGCTTAGGAAATATTTGGCTCTAGTGTGTTCGTTTTGCGTAAACTCTTTATAAATAGCAACTATTGCTTACTATTACAAGTCTAATACGTGTACTCTCTTCCAGTCTACTTGACACAATAGAAACAGGATAAGTATCTACCTAACCCGTAAATGTTAAAAGAAAAAAAAACTTCTTATTTTCACGTAAACGTTTATTGGATTTTCAACTTTATTTTTAGACAGAATAATATTACTTCACTGACATAATATTATCTTCAGCATGACAGACGTTCAGTAAGAAATTGTCAATTACGACTTTATAGATATTTGTTTGAAAATAATATATTTCGCGGGAATAACACGTATCTGAGCTGACAGTCACGTAATCTACACGAATGGTTATTGACTGGTATACGTGAGAATATTTGTATATAGAATCGCTACCGCGCTTACATATTTGCAAACGATTGAAACACTCCGCGTAAGTGCGTGTACTTAGTCGTTAAACATTTCCTAAATATGAAATCAGTAGCATGAAACGTTACGTGTTTAAACGTAATAGTTTTATTTCAATATATTGGTCATAGACGCCGTTATAATACCAACTATGCACGTATTAACGCTGACCCAAATTCTTGGCAACTCAACTATGCATTTTGATAAGTAGCGAACTGATGGAGTTCCGATTAAATAATTCCAAAGAAACCCACAGCTACGCGAACACTTGAAATAAAACGGAGGGATTTTTCTCGTTTACAGCTTCAATTTTATTTTTGTGGCGCGTTCAGAGTCCATTGCAGTGCTTGCGGTTACCGCCAGACTATTCGAAGGTTTTATTTGAATGAGACCGAGTCAGTAATTAGTCAGTGCAGTTGCAAGAATGCAGTTTCAGTACTGTACAATGTTGAACGGTTTTTTTTATTCTGCTTTGTACTAAGATAGATGGGACCCTTGTTTATACATATACTGTGCTATTAAAGCTTTTATATAAAATGTACAGGACAGTAGAAAATTTATTTCGCCACCAAATACCGGTGTTATCCTAACGACCATAACAAGCAGTTGTCAATCGCCTTGTCAAATAAGTAGGTTCACTTTGATTTCACGATATCCATTTCGTAACAAGCGTTCAAACCTGTTCACGAAAAACAGTTTTTGTATATTTATTTTTACGGAAATATTCACGGCCGACGAATTCTGAGTAAGCGGGACTTTACGGTCAGTTTTTTTCTCCTTTCTTTTTTGTAAATACAAAACCCGCCAAACACTGCAAAGTGAATTTGAGAGGAAACGAAATTTAATATCTTGGCAAGAGGGTACAAGAATTTCTAAACAAAAATATTCATTGCTCTGTGAAGGGGCAAGGGGAGTCTACGAGAATTTATCTATCCATATCATGAGAAATGGCCGACTTATCATTGTTATCTTCGCCTCGATCCTATTAAATCGACAACTAATATCATAAAACAGTAATATAGTTCGACGGGAGTTGCCAAAAGCGTCTAACGACAATACATTACATCGGCTCAGACGCTGTAAATCCGAATTGATTGAAGCGCGGACATGCTTTAGAATAACTTTGGGCAATATCACCTTGAATTCGTGGTTTGATAGGTACTTACTGTGTACTGGACTACAATGACAACCCGATTCGTCGTATAATAAGTTGTTCAACATATTGTGTAAAGCCTTTGTGCTCTCATTGGAGGCGTCGAAAGCGTTTACGAACGTAATTTTATTCATGAGCTGAATTGTCTTTGAGATAAGAATCTTCTTTAAAATGCATGTACCTACTTCAGAAATGTTTAGTTTGACTTTGAATTTCGTTATAAATGATGTTTGTGTTATTGTGTCTTAATAAACTAATGCTTGAGTAATAAATAGAAATACAATATTCTTTAAAGATTTGAAGACATTAGAAATTCTTCGACTAGACGTTGTTCAATTATCTTTTAAAAGTATTATCACGTAGATAGATGTTGAATGGATGCCAACACACGTTTGATCAAATGCTTTGTTACTCGGTACGTTCAGCAATGATTCTAAAACGAATGTTTACCCGTAGGCACAATAATATCGAAATCTGGTACTTTGAATGTGGATTGCGTCAATTGTAGTTTCGTACTCGAATTATTAGGAGCAAGCCTTATTTCACCTCCTACAAGACCGGTTCTTTAGCAACGTTCGAAATTGTCGATGGAGGTCGACTTTGATAATAAATTCACTAGTTACCTTATAAGGGATTAATGTCGATATCCGCTATGTTTGGTTGCCATACTAGTTCAAAAATGCTGAATCATTAAATTCGCATAATTCTAAATTAGTCACGTGGGTCAGTCCGATTTCCTTCGAAACTAGTTTTAAAAGTGGACTCTATGAGACGAGTAGGTGGATATATCGAGATAGTATTTATATAATGATTCCACTTTAAATTCTAAAGTTCAAGATTGAATGACACAACCGTATAATAACAATAATGTACGGAACAGATGGAAAGGTCACGGTGGTGTACGATTTCATTTTGACAAGCTCTGAGAAAATGTTCATTTCGCAATGGCATCTTAGTTGCAAAGGTTTATTTTATTAGTGTTGTGGAGGAACGATGGACACAAACGGCATTGTTGGGTACATCAAGTTCTGAATGTCTTGAACTTATAGCCTCTATAGGTAAGTAATGGAATAGTAGTAGCAAAGTTCTAGTCTATCTTTATCAAGATAACGATCGACACGCTAACTAGAAGGCTAATTTAAAAAGAAATTGATATTTTGATGTTCTGCTACCTTTTACCAACGACTTCAGATGCGTGAATTTTCTTACATATCCCTAATTTTTGGATAGTGGATAATAGCTTATAGCATTCAAGGATAACATAGCTCCTGATTAGCTAAAGATTGAAATCCTCCCACTTTTAAACGAAGAAATTCTTATGATTTATAAAATTAGTGTAGTTTTGGCAGTTTTAACTAAAATTTTGTTATTGTGATTTTAAATATGTTTGAATGAGGCAGCGTAACAAGGATATTTATAACTTTATTTGGAATACATCTATGTATACTATCTACTTACCCATTTTTGCAAAGTAAATAAACGATTGAATGGAGTATTTTGAAATCAATTTGTGTTTTTATCATTACCACTGGTGCACTTCTATTGTCTTTATGTATCTCGTTACGCTTCAATTTTGATAGCGGTAATCATTCCATTAAAATTCTCCTAGTGGTTTATTTTCAGCTATCCTTAGCTCCATCATTAGAAGGGCTATACAGGGCTACAAAGACTTTCCAACAAACTCGCAACTAAGAAGGCAAATGTATTCTATGCAGGAATTTATCTTAAGGTTCGTCAACGTGGTGGCATTATGTTCGCATTCCTACGAGTCGAACGACAGCAGGCCTTGCAACCACACAAGGTCATTTGTGAAGGGAGACTTTATATAGGGTCGACGCTCTATTTAGAATTACCACTATAAATAACTAACGAACTAATGTTTACTAACATTTTTTGTACCCTAAAATGTTGTAGACCCATTTTAGGCGGAGTTCAACGGTAAACTTAATGCTAAAGAGATTTGATAGGTTTTTCGATTTCCAAAGCTCTGTAATACTGTTCCACAGTCTCAGCAGTTCTTTGGTTCGATGTAATGGAATTCGTGATAAAGACAAATCTAAAAATACATTTCAAGATACACGTGTCAACCCTGAGATAAGCCTACGTGTCTACGAGCGTATTCTAGATCCAATATTAACGCCTTCTCAGCTATTTGAACCTACTTCCTTGTATTTGTATGCAGCTGCCTCTAAACTGGTTTTCGACAACAAGAATAAGAGATGTGCGACTAACAAGAAATAAAAGGAGATGAATAAAACGTAAAAACCCAATTATGCTTTTTGCTCGACCAGAGCATCGGTGTACCGACCCTGAAAGAGTATAGTGGTATTCACCACTGCAATTTAATATCGAAATAAATAACTTGAACACAGGCGCACTGAACCAAACAAATCTACGTATCATACAAGTCATGCTTTTATCTGTAAACCAGTGTCTGAGTGGTGGTCAGGTTATCATTAACGCCCACGTGAATTGAACGTATACAAATACATTTTTTTGTATCAGTACTGGTTCATTAAGTAAGCCTTGTCTAGATAATACAGTATGACGTTGCATGACGTTAAGCTTGAAATATAAATCTCGTAACAGTCGAAGACAAGTTCTTAGCGAAAGGACCAATGGGGCGATAAACTCTAGGATAAAGACAAGTAATACAAACAATCTGAGAAAATAAGGTCGCCTTGACTAAGTTCGTGGAAAATATTTAATAAGTCCTAATCTCTAGCGACATCCGATGCTCACGATCGTTCTATATTTACACCATTAGGATAAGCTTTCTTTACAAGTGTAGCTGCAAATTCAATACAAATGTTAACTGCTCCTATAGCAGTAGTATTGCCTGTAAATATTGATAACACTGGTTAACATAGAATACAGAGCGACTGTTCTACTTTAATGATATTTATTGAGCTCAATTTGTTGTTCAATGTATGAAAAAATCTGAGAAACTTTTGATCAAGGTAACACGTAGTAGAACCAAGTTACGATATTGGTAAATATAAAGGTGAAAAAAGTTCAGTTATAGGTTTATTTGCAACTAGCTTTTGCCCGCGACCTCGCGAGCAAAAAAAATATTATAAAACATAGCACAATAGCACTCAGGGATAACGTAGCTTCCTATGAGCGAAAAAAAAAAATTCAGTATCGGGGTAACAGTTTAGGAGATTAGTGCGTCTAAACAGAAATAATATAACTGTAAAACACTGTAAGTACAGAAAAGTCACCAGTACCTACAAATTTAGAAGAAAAACAGCATTACATGTAATTCTTAATTAAATTAGTAAATAATTACAACCAGTAGAACATGATCAAAGCAGAATTCAAAGCGATCAAATAGAATCAGTAGCTGCCTAAGTATCGCACGACCACTCGCCACCACGACAGGTCGGGCAACCGTTATACAGAGATTCCTCAGCGTTTCCTAAATAATGCCTCTTGAATGCGAGATGGCACGAATGCAAATTAACAAGTTTTAGTATGTGGACCAGCAATCGTGGAAACATCCAACTCGTACTCGTATCAGCTAAGCACACAAAATTTTGTGTCTACATACATACCATCACGCTTGTATTCCCCGAAGGGTTAGGCAGAGGTGTACCAATGTACACCCACAGTTCGTCGGTATGTTTTAGGTCCCATGTATTAGAGGGCGAGCCTATTGCCATTAACCGGGCACAAATCCTAACTTCGAGCTGCTACTGAGAATTTCATAGAAATACCCAATAACACTTTTTGCGCGACCTGGGAATCGAACCAACCGAAGACCTCTAGCATAACAGTCGCGCTTAGGACCGCTAGGCCAACGAGGCAGTCAACTGATAAAAATACGTTGAAGAATGCTGTAGCGTTTGCTATTCATGTTATATTTGATTCTATATTCATGGGACTCGCAACGATGGTATTTGATCGAGTATTGAGCAGCACAGCCATATTCAATCGATTCTATTTCATATAACTGGATTTACATTCTCAAAATATTTGTTTCTCGAAAGAATATTAAATTTAAAACTGTAGATTCGTTTGAGAATATTATTTAAATGAAACAGTAATTGAAACTGTATCTGAATTAAGTAACAAACAGTTTTAGTAAACACCCCATTGAATCCTTAACAAAATATTGACACTACTGAAGATGTGTCTCGGAATGTTTTTGAGAATTAAGTTCGTTAGAACGGTCCACTGCATTTAGCCTCTCTACTAAATTAAATCTAGTTACAGCACTCGAAATTAAAGGTGTTTTGCAACTGGTTTAATCTAAAAATTAGTTTCTGTGATAAATTTTGCGTCTTTATTTATTTTACCTTTCGTGGCATAAAATATTGGATTATCAGTCTCTTGGCCTCGATGCAATCTTTATTTAAATTTGGATACTTGTATAAATAATAATAATACTGCTATTATTGTCCCACTGCAGGGCAAAGGCCCGGACATTGGTCATCACGCTTGCAAGGCGGATTGGCGATATCCAACTTATATTATTTATAACTCTGGGTTTCCCTAACGATGATATTTTCCTTCATCGATCTCAGTGATGTTTAAGATAAACTTAAAATACTTTTATGGTTATTTGAAATTTAATTAGTTCCTTGCTCATTAAGAGTTTCAATATCTCTTTCATCTTTAAAATCTTTTCTTTTATAACTTGGATAATCTGCAGATGTCGCTCACCTGATGGGAGGAATAATTAATTATAGGAACTCTTCTTCAGAAATTGGAACTTGGGAGTTTTTGTTCTTTTAAAACTTTTAATGCTTTTTATACCGTTGAATCGCCAGTTTGACCTTACGTTGGCATTTTAGTAATGATACCAGTTTCTCGAAGGCAATTAAAAGAATATTATCGCTTTAGTCGTTTAATACGTCGATTGTTGATTGCTTATCTGCAGCAGTTGTTTTTATTTTGGTTACATTTTGTAGATACGTAGGTCTCAGTTGGAAGAAAGCGCGTATGCTCTTGGGATTTCCAGTTTAAGTATGGGAATCCGAGTCCCCACTCCGGGATGGTTTTTAGCCATAAGAATCTGACAGACCCTCATCCTTTCTCTGGGGAAAATCCATGGGGACATTTCACCGCGAAAAAAAAAGTTACGTGGCCTAATGCATTAGCGTAAACCTTTCAACTCTAAATGCCACTGAAACAGTAAACAGGACAATAAATTTAAAATCGTTATAAAAAAAGAAAATAAATATAAATATACCATCACGCCTGTATTCCCCGAAGGGTTAGGCAGAGGTGTACCAATGTACACCCACAGTTCGCCGGTATATTTAGGTCCCATGTAATAGGGGGCGAGCCTATTGCCATTAACCGGGCACAAATCAAAACTCTGAGCTGCTACTGAGAATTTCATAGAAAAACCCAATAAACACTTTTTGCTCGACCTGGGAATCGAACCCAGGACCTCTAGCGTAGCAGTCGTGCTCAGGACCACTAGGCTAACGAGGCAGTTAAAATCGTTATCCATCTAAAAATGATATTATTCTATGGGAAGGTTGCCCACTCTAGTAAATATATAAGATTAGAACTTCGGCTTTATAAATAGGTACTTACTATCTAATAATACATTGGCCAACGTACCAGCTTGAATATCTAGTATCTACTTCAGTGAACCAATTCACTAGGTACTTTGTAAACTATGCTAAAACTTCATAAGCTACAGCGTCTGTTTGGTTTCACTCTGTCTAAATTGTAACAACTTTGTTGTTTAATTTTCAGCCTTAAGCCCTTGTGATAAGGCAGTTTACAAGGTTGACAATTGAAGGGAAACTGTACTTTCAGTCTAGATATTACGTTGGATTGTCGGAAGATATGGGGAAGTGAATTCTGGCTAGATAATCGAATTCATTAGCCGTCTTTGAGTCATCGTAAATAGCGCGGAAGGTCCAACTTGAACGCTCAGTGAAAATACTCTTAACGGAACAAAAACAAAGGAATTGTACGTCAAAATAAAATATAAAATGTAGAAAAAATTTGTGATTCTCAAAAGAGTTGCGATCCTGCCAGGATTCGAACCTGGAATCTTCTGATCCGTAGTCAGACGCGTTATCCGTTGCGCCACAGGACCTTGTATTATCATTATCAAAAATTTTGCTCAGACTTCAGACTCGTTTCGAAGTGCCGTATAAACATGTTCATCTCGCAATACCTTTATCAAACTGCCTCGTTAGCCTAGTGGTTCTAAGCGCGACTGCTACGCTAGAGGTCTTGGGTTCGATTCCCAGGTCGAGCAAAAAGTGATTTTTAGTTTTTCTATGATACTCTCAGAAACTGCTATGGGTTAGGATTTGTGCTCGGTTAATGGCAGTAGGCTCGCCCTCTATTACATGGGATCTATACCGGCGAACAGTGGGTGACATTGGTACACTTCTGCCTAATCCTTCGGGGAATATAGGCGTGATGGAATGTATGTACCTTTATCAAAAGATATATTTAAATTTGGGTAAAAATAATTTTCGTCAAGGTTGTTACTATACGACTTGGTCACGCACGATGTTCTAGAAATTGTTTCAGTGTTTGTACAGGCACTTATTTTTACGAAAAAATGTGACTGAATTTGAATAACTCGTTCTTCTTTACTGTTAAGTGGAATAACCTTTTCAGTTGTCATAGCTGTCTGGATCTAAAGGAAAAAAATGTTTATACCTACACATTTCTGAAACAAAATCGTTTTTCTTGTTACTAAGGGAATTTGTAGAGAAGCTCCGTTTTAATGAAAATGCGAAAAGAAAATGTTCTTTGCATTCATAGCACAAGGCCTTGTTTTAATATTGATATTTTTCTCATTAAGCTGCCGTAGATATTTAGGTGCTAAGGCTTTTAATAAGACAAAACTTGAAAAAGATGAGACGAAGGCACGAAATATAACTTTAATAATAATAATAATTCCATTTAATTCAGGCAACAAAGGCCCATAACATAAATACCTTAAAGACTATCATAACTTTGACTTGTACGTAAATATTGTAGTAGACAAAATATAGCCGTTTGTTTTATTTTGTACCTTCTTAGTGTCACGACTTGTAAATACAAATTCTTGGAATGGCTCCATCTTTTAACCAAGAATTTCAAATATGCTGCGATCACCATTTTCGACTTATTGCTTTTCCACGAAGAATTTATTCAACAGGTTTCTCTTCTAGTACACGTCGTTTGTTTTATATTTCTTTCTCAACGTATTTAATAATAAAACCCTTTAAATAAATAACTTCCATAATAATCGAGTTATGGCGGCCATCTATTCTGCATAATGCCATTTCCGAACTTTCACTTCGACTGAAAACTTTCGAAAAATGCGTCTTCGAATATCATCTTACATACTTAATGTTTTTATTACTTAATTGTCGTAATATAGTAAGTTATACCATGTATTTATGCGTATTATAGTGTTACTCTACTGATTTCTCCACGTTCTAAGAAATGTTTATTACACAAATTCGAGTAAAAGTTGCCTTTGGATCGATTTCGTTACAATTGTAAGTGCACGTTTCCTATTATAAGAAAATATTCGCGTATTCCAGGTCGTATACTAGCTAATGTCGGGTGTGTTGAAAGTTGCGCACGCGACGCGCATGACCCCCTTAGCACTAACGGGCTGGTAACCGTTGGTTCGACTCACGTCTTCGGAGCCAGACGTATCGCCTTGCGGTACGAGCCGCTTGAGTTATATAACTATTGAGTAATTTGAGGGTCCAACGTGCGTGAGACCTTAGTACAATTCGAGAGTAGTAAACCAATATTAACCAATTAGCAAGAATTTCTGTTGAGTTACGAGGTGTGTGCGTAAACAAAGAAGGTTCCAACAGAATATTGATGATGACTTGTTTGGAAAAGAAGTAAAAGCAATGGTTGCTACGCGAAATAGTCGCTCGACGTTAGCAATGAGATAAAGTAGTCGTCCAAATGAACACGAACCCTTACAATCTATTGGCATGTTATTATTCGATACTGATATAGATATTCGTGAATAAAAATAATACTTAATTGCAGTCTCCAGTTCAGCCATATTTAGAAATGACGTCAACAACCAGCCGGTAACCGGTTGTTATGAATATTAACGAATCCCTCTACAAAATTTTGATTCTGAACAAAAAACATCGAAAAGAAAATTTGTAAAGAATTCTAAGTTATTTTTATGTCTTTCAACGAGTTTTTTGCAACAATTAGACACAGTTTTACCTTGTGCAGTTTTTGCAACAGTCATTATTGTTTTGTTTGGTGCAAAATGCAGGTAGTCCACTTTCCATGCGGGTCGTGGCGTGGATAGTGAAAATTAAAGTATCTTTGGGCGTATGTAACACTTTCTCCTTGTACACGAATTTGGTAGCATAATTACAGGTATGGGTGTTTAGTCAATTAGAGCATCATAATCATATATGAATGGAGTAATTGGTTCAATTTCTTTAAAGCAATGGGTTATGGGTACGTCCGCATATGCGTCAATGGTGAGGTATTAAAATATTTTTGATAGATATCGTTGCCAGCCAATCTTTATTGGTGAGAGCGTGGAAAAATCGTGAGAAATTAAGTGCAGAATTCATGTACTCGCAAGCAATAAAACACTTTCAACAGTGGAGTTATTCAAGTTTTGGCTGCTTTTACGAGTATTCCTTATTTGGTAGTAGTTCATCAAAACGTCTTATCTTCGCTTCAAAGTACAGTAGTAAAGTTTTATAACAGTACGGTATCTGTATTCTAAATACCAACACTCTAGATATTTTAAACTTAAATATAAAAGCTGATCTACAATTTAATTTTTCTTCTTCATTCAATTTTATAATGCCAGCAATAAGCACACGTCTTTAACTTTATCAATTCGATATCTCAAATTCAACGTGCATGAACTTGAACCTCTTTTTTTGGATTCTTGAGCGATGATCAAATAAAGCTTTACTTTGCCCCCAACGACCTGTCTGCCCCTTTTTTGCCAGACGTTGCATAAAATGCTCTCTTTGTTCATAATTATAGCACAACTTGAAATATGCGCAGGTTTTTACTAACGTGGGATTTTAGTTCATCTTGTAATGCGTTATTATGAAGTGTTTCTGGTTTCGTCTAGTTCCTGCTTATTGTCATAGTTTTTTCTGTATCTAGGAAGGTTCGACATGAGTTTTCCTTGATTAGATTTATTTGTGAATGGGCTCGAGTAGGTTTAGCAGCCCCATTGTGTTGGCGACACGTTGTAGTACCGTTCGATTGTTTTGTATTGTCAATCGTTACTACATCAGCTTTTATTAAAACATTATGTATTACACATTTCTCAGTATTCATCTACAATTCTCAATTCATATCGTAAATAATAACAATTTCTATGCACAAGGGGATATTTGTGAATAACCTTTGGGTCGAGTCGTACGAATTTCTCCGAGAAAATGATTTATTCATCAGAGCGCGGCAACACCCTATCGGTACCACAAACCTAATTTAGTAGTATGATTGATATGGAATTGAATATTTTTATTATAATTAATTCCGTTTCTAATAATAAAAAGTCTCTTAGGAATGAGAATGAACGAGCTCCTGGAATGTGAAAAGGTTATTTTTGTAACATTTTCTTGTTTGACGATGAAGTTTGCGTATAATTGAGAAGTAGTGATTTCAAATATGAAGAAACTCTACCAGATAATTAAGACAATGCTTGTTTAAGTTTCTTGGAATTAAGTCTATTATGTTTAAGACTTAACAAGCGTTAATCGCTTATCGTTTTTTAAATGGGTTAGAATTTTGTTAATCCTTTTAAAGCCTACCTGGAAGATGGATGATAGATAAGCTTGTTTAAATAGTCAGGTAGATAGAGATTTATTTGAACAGGATCTTATTGGGCTGTGCCAAATGTCAACCAGTTTTGGCACTGTTTGGTGCTTTGGCACTAAGCGTGGGGATCATATGCATGGTTTATTTATGTTTATATAGCTGTCTTCTTTGATTAAGGTATTATTAGTACAATTGAGGTTTAGCCAAGTTCTAACTTTGTTAACAAATTAGTTTCAACAATATTTTAGTTGTAATATATTAAACTCATTTAGATTTCGGTTCTCTTTAAATCTTTCTAAATTTGAACAGATTTAAAAACAAATGAAGATTCTAATTTGGTTCAAGCCAAGATTTGGGTAATCAGCAGAGAATATTATCTCAAAGTTTATCATAATTTATGAAAATAGAGATGCGAGGGATGCGCTCAGGCGCATCGCGAGTTACCGAGGCGACTAGTGAGGAGGTGCGGAGGGAACCGCGGGGGGAGGGGGCGGGGGGGGGGGAGACCGGTTCAACCTCGTCACTAGTATACTCGGCTCTGTCCCCGTTTACCTCCACTTCATGTTTATAGTATAATAATTTTGATTTTCCATTATATACTTCATTTGTCTTTTCTTATTAATCTCGTAAGTATTGGGATATTTTTCAGTTGCAGAAGAGTAATCTGTGCTAGATTTTGAGTAACTTGTTGAAATTTCACAAAATTAATTTGATTCCTAAACTAATTTAATACATTTTTTTCTAGAACTGATACATTCTCCTTAGAAGTACTTTAATTTTTTTAACATAAAGTTTAAATAATATCTAGAACTGAAATAGATAAAAAAATATTTTTAAATCCATATAAAGCTAAATCTATCAATTATCCTATCCCATTTAACAGTCAAGATAACAAAGCGCTATAACAATGTAAAGCGCTTAAGATTTGAGATGCAAAGCACAGAACAGAGCGCGTTGATGTCTTCCGTTTGATGGCATAATGTCGAGAGCTTTTATTATCACGAGCAATTGGGCTATTACCTCAGAGTTTTGTCAACATTTGTATTCATTGACAACGACACAATAGTCCCATACAACGCTAGAGTCAAAAACCTCAGCCGGAAGAAAGTTGTTCAGCCGAAAGCGGTCTCTCGAGATCGGAATTTTGGTCGGACACGTATTACTGACACACAGCCGGCGCGCCCACCTGCTAGCAACCACACCTGAACCAAAAGTGTGTCAACATCGCTGACTCCTCGAACTCGACGATCGATCGTCACAACTTTCACATTACCTTAAATTAACACTCGACTGAGCTAGCACTGATACGTCTAGATAATACAGAATTAGGCTGCACCCACCTTTTGCACGCCGCGGGGCGTTCCAACTAAAAATCCGGTTAAGCACTATCAGGGGTTGGGGTTAACGCACGGCCACTGTGCTTGTACACAATTCACTTCACTTGAGTCACAAGGTTTGCCACATGTCGGCAGGCCGGTGCGGTCGCGACGGCCGCCAGTTCAGCACTAAGGCTTTCTTCGAGACGACGCGCGCGCGTGCGCAGGTAAGAATGAGACTACGGTTACCTACACACCGCTACGAGTAGTAGGTACGTCAGTGTGCGTAGCGTTCGTCCGTCGACGTGTAAGCCAGGCGTAGGAGATAATTTTGAGACATGTGTAATTATTTACTTTTCATGTGAGACGATTTAAAGTGTCGATGTTTTCATTGATAGAGACAATGGAAATGACGGTCGTACGACATGTTTTTTGTTTTGATTTTTGCATTATTGTTTTGAGATTACTTAGTTGAGTTTGGTAGTTAAAGAAATTAATTATAAAAATAAACTATTTTTTTTTTATTTGATTTCAGTTTTCCATCTGTCATAATAACATTTTATATTCATTTTCAATTTTTAAATATCGGTGTTTATCTTTTAGATTCCTAATCAAAGGCTATTCGAAACTTCGATAAACTAAACAGCAACGCTTCCCCGTCCCATTGTTACACTCTAACATATCTACTTTTCCTATACAAAAACACAAGCTAAGCAGTTGTGAGTTACTATATTTAATATTCAACTTAACGCAAAAGACAACGGCACACTCACACATGCTAACAACTAAAAAACACAAGTATTGCAACAATAAAATACAACAAATAACAGAATACTTTATTTTATTTATATACTATTTCAGAATAAAGTTACGATAGCTACGTAATTCTAATTTCAAAGTAAAATTTTTTCGTCGTTCTAAATATTTTAATCAATCTCACACTTGCAATCTAAATAAAATTAACGTAATAATTTATTTCAAAATTGTTTCATAAATAAATAATACTATGAAGCCTTTTTCACAACCGATGCTAAAATGTACAAACAATATCCAAACACACAAAATCGCGTTGATTGTGTATTCAAGTAAATGTATGTAGTATCTTTGAACATGAACTTTGAACATTTTGAACATGTTGGTACTAATAAACAAGCATGTGGTTTTATTTATGTGCTAGCGAAACGCTCCGGCTTCGCACGGGTGCAAATTTCCGACTATTCCGGTGGATTAAACAAAAATGAAACGTAAAATACCATCATGCCTGTATTCCCCGAAGGGATAGGCAGAGGTGTAACAATGTACACACAGTTTACATGTTTAGGTCCCATGTAATAGGGGGCGAGCCTATTGCCATTAACCGGACCCAAATTCTCAGTAACACAGCTCGGAGTTACCGAGCTGTGTTACAGAGAATTTAATAAAAAAACCCATTAACACTTTGTTCGACCTGGGAATCGAACCCAAGTCCTCTAACCACCACCACTGCCTAACCACCACTAGACCACTAGGCTAACGAGGCAGTGAAAAGAAATCACAGGGAAATTATGAACACAACAAAAAAAGAATTAGTCAATTTGGTTTACCCGTTCTCGAGTATTGTGCTTAGCAACACATTTAGCCATTCATTTTGATTTATACGTATAGATAAAATCCTTGCAAGATATTTTTAGTATGTACCTAACTACTATGTATGTTTTACTAGTCATTAAATAAATGGTTTTAGGCTTTCTTTTACTCTTTCTAAGACAAATATTATCCGTATTTTAAAATTATCTCCGAGTAAGTACAAGTTAACATGAATGAGCATTTACTCGAGGCATCCTAAGTGGCACATAATGTGACAATAGGTTAAGAATGTGGTACTTTCCCCGGCTTATGACGTCACTATTCAGGCCGACGACTCATGC
Source organism: Caradrina clavipalpis (assembly GCA_932526535.1). NCBI lineage: Eukaryota > Metazoa > Arthropoda > Insecta > Lepidoptera > Noctuidae > Caradrina > Caradrina clavipalpis. The sequence goes on from OW052096.1 coordinate 6,100,426, forward strand.
CACAAGGATACCATAAACACGAAACCGTTAAGTGTAGAGGATGTACATGAACCGTGTATGGTGAGCAAGTGCTTATAATAACTGTGACCACCAAACGTGACGATTTTGAAAAGTAAAGAAACATTTATTTACGATTTGAAAACTAAAAAAAAAACAAAAAAAAAGAAATAATAAAAAAAATACTTTCTCCACGGATTCTAAATATAAAGTATTTTTTACCATACTTTTAGACTTGGCAAGTCAAAACTTTCAGTAAATAGAAAAGGCGGCATTCTCAAATATAAAATACATTATTATTGAAATAGTATGGCAATAAAGATGTTAATTAAACAGGTGTTATTTATAAAAGCAAAGATGTTGGCGTTCATTAGTGTCAAATGTAATTAAATCCTCCGCATTCGAGGACAGAAATTCTACGTAGTAACTAAATTAGTAACTCAATATAAGGGTCTCTAGTACTTAATTTTATTAGTGCCCAAATTAATTTACATTTGAGTGATGGTGGTGTAGCATGTCCAATTTAATTTTCAGACAACTTTCATGTAACCTCTATTACTTGTGTAAACACAAACATTATATCCTTTCAGGACACAAACAAGAACCTTCATTGCCTTCGCCACGCCTCGTTTGCCTCAAAAATATCTCGACACAAAAACCTTATCAGACAAGAACATAAGGACATTTTCCAGAAAATATCTGGGTTGTAATCATGAATCAAAGGGGAAACTTTATATCTTCATAATACGTGACGTGTGACGTCAGAATTTTTCCAACCCACTCATTTCCTTGAATATGGGATGCGGAAGTACGATGACCTACATTGTGGACCCCGATCCCGATTAGGGGCCCGGATGGGTCCAAATAACGAACCGAACGTAGTTCGATGCTTTTTTTTATGGTGCAACCATGAATGTTGATCCAACTTGTGTGGGACCGATACTGATCTAACAGTGAAATGGGAAGACTTTAAAGGTGACGTCATTTGTACGGAATAGCGGGGAAAGGGAAAAATTGCTATATAAAGATAAAGATTTTGTGGGGGTTCGTAAAGTATATATTTAATGCGGTGCTTGTGCCAGCGAAATATAAAGTGTGCGATATATGGACTGCAATTCAATGTGTTTGCTTCGTTATGAGTAGAACTAGTTAGTGCTACCAAACGTAAGGAAAATCTAATACAGTTTCATAAACAAACACATTATGATTCATTAACAAAAAATCTAGCTCACGCCAAAATTGCAATGCTAGCGCAAACCGTTTTTATGGATGCCGTCCATACTGCGGCCGTAAGTCAATACCTAATCCAGACAAAACATTTCTCTCGCAAACCTGCAAGCTTTCGATAATGGTTAAAAAGCCTATAGAATCCCGGGATCATGTCAACCGGTAACCGATCACCGTAATTCACGGGACTGTCACATCCTTATATAAATTGGACCTGTCCACTTAGCCGGGGTAATACAAGCGAAGGAAAAATGTCCATGCGGGTTTGCTTACCACTTCAGCTTTGTGTTTTGTTCATTACTCCTTCAAGGGAATGAGGGCAGAATTATTTATTTCGAGTTTGACCTTTTTGTGATAGGATTAAAGTGATTTCTTGAGCCCAAATAAGTCTTGCCTATTCTTGTGGGCATCGTTAGTACCTACTAGTTTTTTCAATCACGTTTTTCTTTCAAGAGTATTGGAGAAAATATTTTCAGTGCCATGTTAGGATATGAAATGAGTTTTTAATCCAAATGCTTTTTGTTAACCACAATTTGGTCACCGCTCAGACACGGCACCGAAATTGCCTGCAAGTGCTGCAAGCCTCGCCTTTTTTAGACTGTTATTATAAACCTATTTTAACGCACACGATTTATAACCCTAATTTGAACGGCAAATTGTTTGCTATGTCGGAGCCGTGCAATAATGAACGATGGCCGTTATTGTGATAGATTAGAAACGGTATGATTTTGAAGAGAAAAATTACACTATGTAAACTTATCCGACGTTTTGAAGACCCTTGTCATGAATTGTGTAGCTTTTAATTCGTTGCCTCAACTACATCCGTACATCTACAAGCACATATACCGGAGAACAATGTTTGATAAAGGCTACATCATGTAGCTGAAGATTTAATGAAATAAGCCGCCAGCATACGCCACAGTTTCTAACATAAAGGCTGGTGTACAATTTTAGATCTTATGCCTTCAGGGATTTCCTGCACTCAAAACGTCGAGGCCGACCCAACATAAGGATACAAATGTCTGTTTCACAAGTGTGAAAGGGAAGTTTAGTAACCCAGCAATTTGTTAATTACGAAGTTTGGCTACATTATCCAAAAACTACTTTTACCTTCTGATTAGCAAGCTAATTATGTCACGGCAGTTTTGTTCTGAACTATCAAATTAGTTAATTTTGTATCGCGATTACGTAAGGTTAATGCACTAACTTTAGTAATTACGCGTCTCCGGAATATTTTCTGGTAAATTAACGCTGTATTTGTTGTGTAATAATCGGTTCATTAATCACTTCAAGTATTGTTGGGGTTTTTGTTAGTTGCTAACAGTTTTTACTTAGTCCTTTGGTGTTAATACCTACTTTTGTTTTGTTTAAATAATTAGAATTTGGTTTCAGTCTTGCATCGAAACGAAATTCTAATAATTAGGTAATTAATAGAGTAGGCATCTCAAATTACTTTTAATGTTATCTCCAGTCCGATAATCAGCTACAAAGATATCCGTTTCGTTACCCATCTTTCGAATGTTTGCGAAACAATGTCCGTACCCCTAGGTCGACTCTCCAATTTATAAGATTCCATGAACTTCGTCAAAGTTCTCGCATTGGGTAAATTACTTAGAATCCGGAGGAAATAAATGTCTAGAATACTTTGATGATTCAGGCTTTAGACTGAAAATTATTATCTAAGTAGCTCCTACTCGCGACTTCGTTAGCGTCCAAGACCAAAGTTGAAGATTGAAGTATTTTATTTAGTAAAGGTACCTACTAAAATATATATGTACCTACTAAAACGTATCCAATAACACTGGGAAATACCGTAACTTGTTAGTAAAAGATTTTTATCAACAAACTTACTACCTCTAACTACCGTTTCACAATATAAATATTATTCAGTGATTCAAAGCTATGAAAAACAGTGCATTGTTTATTTGCAGTTTAATCTTTGGAAACGTTTCGTACATAACGTTGCGAATCATGAATATGTAAACAGTTAGCCATTTTGATATTCGTAAGTTTATCTAAGTGCAGTAGCTTGGCGTCCATTGCCGTAAGTTGTACCTAGAGTGCCAAGTACTGCGACAACTTGAGTTGTTCTGCGTCTTAAATCACTCCCCTATGACAAATGAACCTTTATGTCGGTCTAATGTGTCTACGGGAGTATATTCCCTACCTGCGGCATCACCTTTCATAAAGGCATTACAAGGAGTAATTTCCACGACGCGACCATTTTCGCTGAAATTAATTTTCTTATAATTTTTTACTGTCAGCACCATCTTTCATACTTGAGTTAACAAATTCAGGTTCCATTTTAAGTGCCAGAACTTCTTTCTCATCTTTCTCAGAGTTATTATGATATTATTACTATGATTTATTTTTTGTTATTACTTTCTTGTGTTGTAATACCAAGTAAAAGAATCGGATGAAATAATTGTGTTAAAAGACCGGAAAGAATTTATTACAGGTCTTTATCCTTACAAATCCGAGGCATTGTTCAAGGTCTCTCGTAAGCCTGTCTTTATTTAGTCCAATTTGTCTTCTAAGAATAGCAGTCCACTAGCTTATACAAGTACCTCTATGTCGACAATAATACAGTTCATTTTAGCACTTACATTTCTGCCAACCTTCCGTAACATGTCAATATAACTTTTCATCACTCTCGTTAGAACATCTGCATACCAATTAATTTTCACTTTCATCTGTTTAAGTGTCAATAAAGTCCACTAATCTTTTTATTATGCGAATTAGCTTTGATATATAACTATAGATTCATCAAATGGTATGTTAAAATCGTAAGTCATTACAGTTGTATGCGAGGAGATTTTAGAAAGTGTATAATTTTGGCTTTTTTTGAATAGGTAGTTACGATGTTGACTTATTACTACGTGTGCGTGTAATTCCGTATTTTTTTTAAAGTTATTATAGCTGGTGGCACTTGCAAAACCCATAACAATTGTCTGTTAATTTCGTGGGAGAGTGCGAACGGGTGCTTTGAGGTATGGCGCGAATGCTAGAGACGAGTTTATGAACGCTGATTAGGACTGATTAAGAAACGTGTACCTACAGCATGCTTCTTACAATTCGTAGTTTAGTCATATTTTTATCGATAAGTAAATAAACTTGATACAATTTCGTAAAAAGGATTGGGCACTAATACTGAAGCTATTAAAAATCGGATAATATTAAAATTTAATATTAGGCCGTACAATTTTTTTCATGACTTGTCTAAAATATCCTTTTTTGGTGTAATTAATATTAAAGTCATGATTAAAGACACAAGGTTGTTGACTTATCGGACCAAAAATAAATAGATAAGGTGTGAGAATAAATTACTTTCAATTGGATCCCAATTATAATAATAGTTATGAGAAAAATTAAGATAAGCAGATGTCCACGATTGAACACGAGACTGCAATGAACAGTCCTGAGAAAATAATTCATTCACATCATTTGTTTGGACAAGGATATCTATCGTGTATGATGGTCAACAACTTTTTGATACCCACCTTGTGTTGGACGCTCTCAAGCCAATTGGAGTGGCAATTTTCGCAGGGCTAGAAGTAGCTAAATGTCAGCTGATTGGTTGAGGATCGAGAGTTGAGATCAAGGAGAGGTGGAAGTCCAGCAGTAGCCTGCTACAGGCTAAGATGATAATGAGGATACTTAGGGCACTCTACACGCATGTACTACAATACAGCGACAAAATGTGGACGAGCAGTGGTACCATATAAAAAGTGTTGCTGCAGCTTTTTGTTGTTGCGTTGTCGTAACTTCAAAAAAACTGCCTTTGCCATTAGTGCCAATCGTCGATATCGTCCTAATGGTTGACTTCGACTTTAAAATAGTTTTGGTATGCGTGAATAAACTGTGCATATCCATACAGCCTGCCGACATAATGTTATTGTGGCGAAGCTGTAGTGTGGCTTTGGCGTAGTATGGTTGCGGCGTGGCTGTGGCGTGGGTGTTTTTTTTTTCGGATGTTAAATTATCAAATGACTTCTCCCGGCCTGTGCGGGGCGGGAGGGACTGTCAGACTAACTAAACCATGCTCCTTCTTGTGTCCTTTGCGTTCCGGGGGCGCGGTCTCTCTTTCGAAAAACCCGCAGGTGGCGTGGGTGTGGCGAGTTTGTGGCGTGGTTGCGGTGTGGTCGTGGTTATGGCGTGGTTTTGGTACCGCTGAAGAGGTCCTTAAACGATGACGGTAAGAGAGGTGGTGTATTACAAACAGGTAATTCGCCAACAGCTGCCAGTAGAGCCCCATATACTATAGTAGTAGGAAACGTTACGTGGACGAGTCCGCCATTGTTTCTCCACGTTTTATGTTTCCTTGTTCAACTGTTTCGATCACACATTTTTGTGAAGAACCATATTGTATGATCGACCTAGTTCTTTTGAATGATGCGAATTTTTGACTGTAGTGAATTTGGGTAAAATTACTTTTATGGTAATTTAAACGGTGTTATATTAAAATGTGAACTATATTCTTAGTGTTACATGGGTATGTGTATCTATTTGGCACAGCAGTTGTGCACAAAATATTTTAGTTTTTTGAATTTTAAATCTATTATTTTTTGAATTTTTGTTTTTATTTTGTGTGCCACATGGGCTGTGTCATGTAAAAGTTGTTTTTTTTACTTTTCCATTTCTGTTATCACACACCATAATTATATAAACGAGGGGGCACATAATCTAACGCAAAAGAAATATCTAGTTACAATTCTCACATAACATGTAAAGCCTTTTTTGTTTCAATACCATGGCCGGATTTTACATATTTTATATCTATATGTACAAATTTAATTTTTTAACGTACGAGTTTTACAATAAATAATTTCCTTATCTCCCAGTTATTATGTTACATACACCAAACACACGAAAAGTGTGCTAATACCATTTTATTCATGACGGGTCAGTTTGGTCTCTCGGGAGAGATCTTAATTACGCGTTTTTAGGGTCACAGGGCAAACGAGTCAGTAGATTAGAGAGTTTTTTTCCCTTTAGACCAATGTATTACACATGTACGTAGAAACTGACTTAATTTAAGTTTCCAGACTTGGGAATTTCCCAAGAATGGGAATAGTTTTGAAGAAGGCTTGTTGGTTCTTGTGAACTGCTTCAATCAGTTGTAAATCGTGGATCTGAAGTGCGTTAGGTTTGATTTTGTGGTCGGACAGTGTAATTGCGCATCTGGAACCCCCTTCTTCATGGAATTTAAATATACTTGGTGCGTATTGTCACGATATTACTTACAGTTGTGATGTACGTTTAATACTGCCCCGTTGGTCTCGTGGTCGCAAGCGCGACTGGTGAGCGTGGGGTCCCGGGTTCGATTTCCAGGTCGGGCAAAAAGTGTTAATGGGTTTTTCCATTCAGAATTTCTCAGTAACAGCCCGGAGTTTGGAAGTTGGTGGTGTGGCACCCCCGTGCCTGGGAAAGCACGTAAAGCTGTTGGTCCCGGCTGTCATTAATAGATCTTTGACAGTCGTTACGGATAGTCAGAAGCCAAGAAGTCTGACGACTAGTCTAACCAAAAAGGTACCGTGTTGCCCAGTTACTGGGTTGTGTAGGTCAGATAGGCAGTCGCTCAATGTAAAACACTGGTATTCAGCTGCATCCGGTTAGACTGGAAGCCGATCTCAACATAGTTGGGAAAAGGTTAAGCAGATGATGATGATGTGATTTACGTTTAATGTACGCAATAAAAAGACCAGCAGCCTTTAGAGAGCTCAGGCGCGCAGTACTCGTAACCGGCGTGCTTGTATGACCAGATATATGAACGCGGAGGAGGCGAAAGGAGTATGTAAGAATCGTAGCAGGTGCTGTGGTTGTGTGGTTTCTGCCTACCCCCATGGGAAAAGGCGTGTGTTTATGTATGTGTAATAAAAAGGCCGTACTTTATGATAATAATATGTATGGCGTATTAAATTATGTTCCATCTCATTATAAAATAATAAACAGGGTGTAACAAGATACAAACCATAGCCGTTAATTACGTATTCCGCCCTTCAAATTTTGAGTTTTTTTTTTTTGAAGGAAACGACTTTTATTGGTTATGGAAAATCATTGTTTTTGATAGCGTGCACTGTAACGGACGCAAAACATTATGCTTACGGTGGCTTCGGGTTCTTGCAGCAGTACAGGTATCATTGGGGTATTTAAAGATTAGTTACAATATTTGTTTTCGTAAATAAACGATAACAAAAGTTCGAACTTCGACCTTCAATATCTCCGTAACCTTTTAGTTCAGAACAAATTATCGCAGTGATGAAAAAAACATGTCTTGTAACTTTCGGTTTAAGCAAAAAACCAGTGCTTAGAGACCCTCTAGGAGGAACCTAACCCTAATGTGAATGCTTACACCTTTTGGCTTCGGCTATTTTAGTTTTGTGTATGTACTACCTACTACTAGCTGTAATTCTGGAGACAATAAACGTTTATTATGACGTTTACGTTGCGTTTGTTTTGACGGGCCTGTTGGTCTAGTGGTTAGTGGCCCTGACTGCTAAGCCGGAGGTCGTGGGTTCGATTCCCACCCGGGACAAACTTTGTGTAATGAGCATGATTGTTTGTTCTGTGTCTGGGTGTGATTTATCTATAATAATTATGTATGTATTTATAAATTATATAAGTATGTATATCAGTTGTCTGGTTACCATAACACAAGCTCTGCTTAGCTTGGGATCAGATAGCCGTGTGTGAATTGTCCCAAGATATTTATTTATTTTATTATGTAGTTGCTACATACCCCGCGGTATCACCCGCGTTCAGTTATGTCTTTGGTTACTGTTCGGCTCCCATTAGTCGTAACGTAAAGTTCTATACGTATAAACCTTCCTCTTGAATCACTCTATCTATTGATGAAAACCTCATCCAAATTCGTTGCGTAGTTTAAAATATATTTTATACTATGATGATTTAGTTTATACTATGTAGAGGCCATTCTACAAGTTTGAAACAATCGTTCGCAAATCAAATCAAATCAAATCAAAGCATTTATTTCAATTATACCATTTACAGGCACTTTTGAATTGTCAAGAAGCTACAGCAAGTTGAAGCTAGTTGCTCGTTCCAAAACGTAGATCTCTATGGAGAAGAACGAGCAAGAAACTCCATGGACACTCTTTTCAAAATGGTTTTTACAAAATCATGGTTACAAAATTCTTGTTGCTTTTATATGTGAAAACAATGGACGTGACTAAAAAACAAAAAATATAATATCTAATAATCACAGCTAATAATAAAGAAATCAACCATGGTAGTTAAGAGATGACCAATCCCAACTGACAGCGCCCGTTCACGAACATGACGCGTGGCTCAGCACCACTTAGCTCAACCATCATAAAGGGAACCAAATGATCCAATCCACGCGCCACTCTTCATTCTGTTTGACATCTGGTTCAGAATTATAACAAGGATATGATAGTCCGTTGACTTTTCCGCCTGTCGTGATCTGTATGTTGGAGGGCAATCCGTTTGTACGTGAACTTACTCCTAACTATAGCCACTGTTGCCACCATGAGGATGGTTTATGTGAAAGTATGTGTCTTGTAATAATTTGCATGGAAGGATGTGATTGCGGTGTGTAAGTACGTATTAGTTTTGTTTTTGTAGGTAGGATTTTGTTAAATAAGAAAAAAATACATTACCTATTTGACACGGACCTTATACCTACACACAAAAATAATAATAAAAAATATTCCAGAAAAAAATTGAAAAAACAGCATGTTGTGTCGTGACGGCCCAAGGCTAAGGCATCCGCCTCTTTTACATGAGGTTGCGGGTTCGATACTATCAAATAGGCAATGTGACTTTTTCAATTTATAAACTACAAGTACTAAGTTTATTATCGGTAATGAAAAACATTGTAAGGAAACCTTGATTTGTAATTAATATTAATCTGAAATATGGTTTAAGCAAGCGTGGTTATCAATGCTCGTGTCTTCTGTGTATGCTGCTACTCAGAAATTCCTAGTGGAAAAACCCAATAATGCTTTGCCTGACCTGGGAATCGAACCCAGGACCCCAAGCTCAGCTCACTTGCTTGCTTATTTGAGACCACGAGACTATTACGGCAGTCTTATTTTGAACACTTATGATCAGTTGAACAAAAAGCCCGTCCTTCACACAAAGAGAACCAAAATAATGAAGAATCTGTTCTGCGTTCTGCAAATTGAAAAAGTTTTTCTCTTATTTTTCCAAATTCCAATATGTGTGTGCGTAAACCTATGGCATAAAACCTATGCTCCTACATATATCCGGATTAAAAAGTTTCACGCCTCTGCGAGTGATACAGCGCTTTATTGCTTTTGCAGACTGTTCGCGAGGTAAATACCTTTTAGTAATACTATTTGAATAAAGTTTATTACTTTATTTTAATCCCCGAACCTTGTAACTTGTATGTGGTCTGTTGCCAAGCGTAATTGTCTGTGTTGGAAGGCATGACCTGCCGATTTGTTTTTAAATTTCGTCGAAAATACCTTTGCGTGAGTTGTCAGGTCACTTTACGCTACGAATTAGCCTCTTACCCCAAGTTACTTCACCTAAATTCACCAGAAGAGATTTTTTTACAAAATAAGACTCATACGAAATAATGATATTAATGGCAATAAGGTTTGCCCGCTATTACATGGGACCTAAATGTAAACATACCAGCAAACTGTGGGTGTACAACTAAACATGGGTACACCTCTGCCTAACCCTTTTGGGAATGCAGGCGTGATGACTCACACGTAATCTCATTTCAGCGACAATCAATATCAAAGTTTTATCAAAAATGCAGGTAAAATACATTTAAGACGTTGAAACCGAGATTAAATTGCGATCGTTCCCAACAGTTTGTAGAATTACCCCTAAACTTGTCTGCTTGATTTCGCCTTAACTTTTGATAAAGGACAAATTCAAGCCAGTGAAGCTAAGTATCTCTTTACTTACCTATCCATCATCTACATGAGAAAATAAACTTAGTAAGACACGTAGTCATCAAAATGTGAGACATGACGATGTTAATTCTATCTCAAGAACGGTCTAGCCTTCTCGTCACGCAAACTGTTGGCCCACAGAGCTTAATGCCTATGATTAAGTCGTGCCCTTGGCCCTAAACAAGGTCTAAGCATGCCTGGGTACAAATTACTCGATTTATATCTGATAAGGCTACAGTGTTTTGTTACAGGAATTTCAGACACGTCTTAGATGGAGTAAATTAAAGGGACGATGAAGATAATGGTTTTTTTTTTGTGTTAATTTAGTTTCGGCTTTAGTTTTTCATTTTATTTCAGCGCCGGAACTATTTTTGAATCATTATTCTACAGACATCAAAAATAATTGCTGTTCGTTCGTAAGCTCATCATTTGAGAATGGTTTGTTCTTTGTGTAAGTTTTATTTTATTCGGAAACTTCTTAAATTTTTAAGAAGTTTCCGAATAAAATTGGAATTTGAAACTATTTTTGTTAGGGTTTTTTATTGGTTTATTAGCAGAACGTCTGTCACTGTAAATGTGTTTCATTACTACCTCAATGGTTGCAATTGATCAACTATTGCCGATGCCTAGGGAGGCCTATATCCAACAGCAGACGACTTTTGACTGATATTTATTTTGCGAAAATGATTTTCACCCCTAACATACATTATATTCCAGATCAAGAACTTGGCCACAATTACATCCTTAATGAAGTTTATTGTTTCAAACAAACCATAATAATTATATAGAGAGTCTCATTGAATTTAGACGCTTTGTACTGGAGTCAGCATGTGCATGAATATTAATATGAATTGCAGGGCTGTTACTAGGTACCTACTTGCCGTTCTGACTGCAAACTACAATATGGCGCAAAGGACTACTGCTTGACAATATCTCACTATCTCGGAACTCGGAACTGTGTTGAGATTTTCTCTAATTCTATATCATGAGACGGTTTACCTCTGAATTTAGTTTGAGCCTAATGATAAAAGCATACGATGATGACTATAGTTTAGGAATGGATGGATACTACTGATGGTGACAAACTCGAGGCTAAGTTTTAGTCGACCTACTAAGGCTACCATCGGTACGTCACGGAGAAGAAGAAAGCACGTAGGTGGGGTAATATGTCATGCTATAAAAAAATAGTTTGCGCCGGGGTACGAATGACGTCACGCGTGGAGGCGTGTTTAGATTCCTTGGAAGACGTCATTATGAACGATAATAGATAAAACAGTGGGTAGGCCTTCTAAGAAGTTTTATTTCTGGGAACAGGACCATCTTTAAAACCTTCTTATATTTTTTTAATTCCAGTTGTGCCTGAAGATATTTTCACAAATAATACTTTCGAAGAAATCTTAGAGCCTATTAAAACAGTATATCTCGCAAATAAATAATGTAGACGCTCAGTTACGCTAGAATATTTATCACACGTATCATTAAAAAATGCGCTTTCCAAGCGCTTACGCAACAAAATGGCCTCATAAATGTAATGTGAAGAACCCTACCAGATATTAAGGATTTATTTGCATGCCGCGGGTGCTGTTATTACTTCTAAACACGTCACGACTTCAGCCCAATGAAAAGGGATAATTGCATATACTGTGCCATTATTTTTTCTCATTTCACTTTGCGAGCCATTTACTATGGTAAATTGAGTTCTGAAAACTCGTTCTTTATTATCTCAGTTGGTTTTGTTGTTCAGTTTGATTTAGGAGACTTGAAACTGAAGCGTTCTTTTTGTTTGTGTGCTCTGCCCCTCTGAGACTTTTAGTTTCATTATTTTGTTTGTGTTGTCGAAAGTTCGTCGGACTTCGTGTATTCGGACACCTATCCACATATTGAGTAGCACAATTCGGGGTGTAAAAGACGATTATGTAGTCGGTAAGTACATATAATACCCATAACATTGAGAAAAAAATATTGTTTGGAAATGACTTTTATTTTTGGTGTCAAAGATCATTGTTTATTATTGCGTCAATATAGTGTTTACGGGTGCATAAATAGTACAGGTGGCGTGGTGATACAATTTTGTTAGAACTTTGACCTTCAATCTATGTAACAAAAACGTTTCAGAACAAAAAAATATCGCAATGCTGGGAAGAAAATGTACCTAACATTCGGTTTTTTAGGTGTCTTCTTACATTTGTTATATAGATTGCAAACTTGACAAATGGATCGTTAATGATCGCAGGAAAAGGCAATTCTTTCCCACCTGTTAATATCCTTTCTTCTTCAACACTTAGAAGGGAAAATGCCTCTTCTCAGCTACTTGTCTATAAATAGCATAACTTCTTTAGTGTACTTAACTAATCGATTTCAAGTAGGCGCTCTAAAATCTTACCTAGAATTTTAGTTTTATATACAGGAAAAATTTTTAACCAGTGCGTAAATTTTGCCATAATAAACTTCAACACGTTTTATTAAACACGTATATTTTATTTTGATATGTCTTAGTACTAAAAAAAAAAGTTATCGCTTACGAAACATGTTTACTTAAAAACCATATTTCATTGTCACTCGGCGCTAGCGCATTCCCCACCCCCTCACCCCAGCCATGCGCCCGGGCGGCGGCGGCGGCCGCGAGTTTTCATTGATAGTATGGCGAATAGATTATGTCCTGGATGTTTTGCTTATTTCAAACTCGGATAAGGATGAAATTTTTTTTATTTTTTTTTTTTAACTAAACACGGAAATGTGTTCTATTACTGACACTGAACTACCAAAAAAAATTTACGCACTGGTTAAAAACTTATCCTGTATAGTCCCTTCACTATAGCCTCTATGGAAATCAGACTCAACTAAATCAATTTATGGTTGGTTGTGCTGATTTTGGAGCCCTTAATTTCTTACCTCATATCATCCCAGCCGCAACTGATTTGATCTAAACCTCACAGAAGATTGATAGCCTGGAAATATTTATGTAAATTGAGGGTAAACCGCCCAAATAGGTTTACATTTACCTTTATCGCTTTTGGATAGTGAAACACATTAGGGCTAGTTCTACGTGTCTAGACGTGGTAATTAAAATTGTATCGTAAATCAAATTTATGAATAAAAATATGACATAGTTATAGCAGCTACATTGCATTTAAAAAGGTTTTTATATATTTTCTTTAGATTAGATTTGATTGAATACTATCAAGCAAAGTAAGTATTATAAGCAAAGTAAGTAGAATAGTTTAGGGACCGTATAAGTTTTCTTCTGTTTTTTTTTTTTGTGTTTCTCCACAGGTTTTCACCTTAAACGAACTTTGTTGAGCAAAATTCTTTCGTTTGAAGGTGTATCCATATTGAGTGATAAGTAAACAGATTTCATTTTTATAATAATAAATACTTCTCAGAAAGACTATTAGAGAATGTGGAGTATTTTTAGAGAGCCCATGTAGAGATGCTTTCAAAATTTACTGTTTCACGTTGTTTCACCAGTATGTAGTACCAGTAGTGTGTAGATTATCAAGTTCAATCTATATACCTTCAGCTGTTCTACCCTTTGCTATACACAACAATATTCTAAACTAGTACATTTCTGTCCTGTTTATGAAAGGTATTAAACATTAATCACAGAGACGGAGGGAAGCTTGAAGCTCAGCGTCTCGGTGACAGTTAGATTAGATATCTCCACAACAGAGGACAATTCCTTGAATATAAATCCGTATTATATATGGAGGTTCATGTTGTAAAACGTTCTTGACAGCTTGACCTTTCACTGGGTTGGTTTGAAGCCGTTTATTTGAATTAAAGTAAGACTGTTTAAGCTCTATGCTCTCTTGAGTAAAGGACAATCGGTAAAAATGTATGGAAGCTGGTGTGGAAAACCAATAACAACCATTTAAATATTATTGAATAGCTATTTTAAAATATTGCAATAATAATTACTATTGTCGGTGATGGCCCAGTGCTCAAGGCCTCTCTTATACATGTGGTTGTGTTTCGATACTGAACAAGTACCAATGTGACTTTTGTAATTCATGAACTTTTGAAGTTAATTCTGAACATTACGACAGCTGTGAAGGAAAACTTTGTAAGAAAACCTAGATTTTTAATCGATATCTATAAGTCTAAAATCTTCTGAAAGCGTCCTTGAGCAGGCGTGGTGATCAATGCCTGTGCCTTCTCTGTATGAGAAGCGACTTTTGGCCTACACTAGGACAATAATATTGGCTATTGGCTGGTAGGTATTATCAGTAATTACTATGCAAGCACTGGTGGTTCATTTAAATTGCTGAATGAAAAAAAATATGGTGATATTTACTAGGTTAGGTTAATATTTATTGCAATACTTTAAAATTCTTTGTTACTACGTATAAACATGGTTCTGTTTTATGGTTGTTTTCGGTCAAGTACACCATTTCATCCGGTTCTCCTTTTTAGTATGTATTACAGAAACATACGTTTTTGGTCGTAGTTTTCAGGACGTATGTTCTGACTTTCCACGAGTGCTTCTATTTGCAGTGGGGTGCAATGCAGGGGACGTTGACCCAAAGTGTGGGAGATTAGATCGGGAGTGTGGTCATGTTTGAAAGCTGTCGGTGTCTGTAAGTTTAGGTATTTATGGGAGCAAATTTTTGTTGTTTTGATCTTAAATAATAGAATTGACTTTAAGGATATTGGTTAATGAAAAGTTTAAATGAATAAGATAACAGAATAAATGGGTTTCATAATGATTTCCAGCCATAATTAAATTGTGTTTCAGTATTGCACAAGCACTTAGTACTACTCCCACGACCTACAAAAAAAAAAAAAACAAACGCAAATGATAAACGCAAAAGTTTGTAAAGATGTATGGATAGATGTTTGTTAGTCTTTCATGCTTAACTGGCTGAACGAAATTAGCTGCACATATACAGAAATTAGACAGAGGAATTTTATCTCGTTTTTGTATGCTCGTTTATTTCGGACTTTTGTATAATTCTGAAATTTACGCAGAGGAAGCAAAAGCAAAAGTTATAATGTAAGTTGCAACGTACTTAAGTACTATTCAAGATTTTTCATGAAATTTGCAAGTTTTCCCACCAGACGTGACAGACAACGGGTCCAAATTACATGCCGCCGACCTAATTACACTCGGGAACTTAATTGCTACAACGACCGGCGACATCTTTAATTTTATTTGCGTTTCATGTTATCCTTGCAAATATTGTAATGTTTTATTACACCCTTATTTATAACCGGGTAGCTTTGTAATTAAGTAAGCCCAAGAATGCCGTAAATCGTAATTACGTAACTTTTATTAAACTTTTCACGTGCTAACAAATTGAGTTTTGAGCATGATACAAACTCTCATACAAGAAAGTTTACGTAGATTCAATATTATTAAATTTTTCTATTATTATTGTTGTTCAAAAGTACTTTTTAATGGTCTAAATAAAATAAATGATTTGATTTTGACCGTACAATATTAGGATCGTCGAAAAAACACGTCACTCGTATGTAATTACCCACTTTATTTTTACTTTTATTATTTGTTGTTATAGCGGCAATAGAAATACACACTCTGTGAAACTTTAACACTACCTATGACGGTTCAGCAGACAGATCGACAGGCGAACGGTAGGCGAGAGACGGAGGCTTAGTACGGTTTTCGGGTGCGGAATCCTAAAAACTTCTGAAAAATAGTAAATGCTTTAAAAAAAGTGCCCTTGCTCTTTGTGCTCAAAGATATTAAGACATAAGTTTTGAAAATACCCTAAATGCGAATTTCCGTTTGTCAAGCGCGAAAATAATTTTCTGGAAAAAACATCAAACATGCGAACTTATAATAACTAGAAGCGCCAGCTTAACTTTACGCTGTCATAAAAAGAAAAAAAAAACTCGCAGTTTATTGCTTTATCTTCACTATTTTCATAGTCTGCCTGTGTGTGATAAGCTTAACTGCTCAGCGGATTTATTTGGGCTCGTGTTTATATTCGCACAAGTTGTGCCTGTGGCGTCTCCCGTTAGACTGATAACACTCTTAGCGAACGAACTGCGGCAACACATACATTAGCCGTGTTGAAGAGCGCTATTTGTCTACGTGAAGATTTTTCATTTGCTTGATAAAAATGGACTGTGCAAGTTAATTTTTTACTCTCTTGCTCCAAGAGGAGTAATGTTTTTAGGTAGTAGTAATGTGTTCACAAGCGCGACAGTTGAGCCTGGGGTTCTGGGTTCCGATTCACAGGTCGAGCAAAACGAGTTATTGGATTTCTCCATTAGGAATTCCCTCAGTAATAGCCCGGAGTCTGGAAGTTGGTATCCTCTGTGCCTCAAAAAGCGCATAACGCCGTTGGTTCTCCACCTGATCTCTTCCCAGTCGTGTCGGATTGCCATTCCGTCGGATTGAGAGAGTGAAGGAAGAGAGAGTACATCTTTGTTTGTCGCACACTCGTGCACTATGAAAACCTCCCGCGTACTTGCTGGTCCCCATTGAGATTGGCTGTAATCGGTCTGCAGAAATTCGGCAAAAATTCAGCAGGTTCTATTTTCAGCTGTCGCAATAGCCGAAAGAATGCCTTTGCTAAATTGGGATGCCTGCAACAACGGGCAGCTGAAAATATTCAGTGTGTGGGAAGAAAATTCTGCGCCCACATACTCATGCATGGACGGGTTTCATTTGCCACCTACCCCTTCTCAATGGAATGTATCTACCAACTGCAATATGTGTGACTTTTTTGAAGCAGAAAATTCTAGACGTCGTCGCTTTTAAAATGTTAAAATGCATAATAATGTAACTAACACATAGCTGAAAATATAATAATAATACAATCGAAACGTAGCAAAGTGTTTGTGTAGAACAGCTTTTTGTTCAAACTTTTTATAAAAATGTAAAATAGTTCTACATAAAGCACGCCGGTTATGAGTACTGCGCACCCAACCTTTCTGAAGAACCTCACTGATGAGGTCCGGGTAGGTCTTTCTAGGGCGTCCATAGGTACATCATACATCCATACATCAATATACATTGTTGGCGTCAGTCTGTACCTATAACATTGCGGAAACAATTTAGTTCCAGATTTTACTTTTTAACTCATACTTTAATATTTGTCTAGGTGAATTTCACAACAGCTGTAATATGCGACGCCCAAACGACATAACTTTAGGTTACACCTATTCCAACGAACAACGTGCTACCTACATTTGCATGTACCTACACCTGCAGCAACACTCTAGAATAAGTTTTATTCACACATACCTATACTAAACATACATTATGTTTTGGAGTACCCGCACACGGGCCACAAAACGCAACCACTTTTAACTAAGCATCGGCGATCATTTGTGGTCTGTGATCTACATAAGTGGTTGATAGCCAATTAAAGTGACATAACATACCATCATGCCTGTACTCCTCGAAGGGTTAGGCAGAGATGTACCAATGTACACTCACAGTTTGCAGGTTTGTTTATTCTCGTGTAATAGGGGATTGCTTCGATAGCCCAGTGGTTCGAAGCGCCACTGCTACGCTAGAGGTTTTGGGTTCGATTTCCGAGTCGAGCAAAGTGTTATTGGTGCAGGCGCAGAAAGTAGTGATATCGAGCGAGTGGCTCGTGTTAGTCATTCTGGTCAATGTCGGCTACACGAAGCGAGAAACTGCACCTTGTGGTATGTAGTGACCAACGGCGTCTCCGAAAGGCGACGAGCTCATAAAAAATGTACAAAAACTCGGTAGTTCGCAACTCGGGGGCGACTTTTTGTGGTCCGTGTACAAACCTTGGACAAGTTGTTTCTTGTCATGTTTACTCACAACAATATACAACTCGTTCTGTTTGTTACTAACTGTGTAACATACACATTTTGCCAGATTACGCTCTCGTAGAATGCGCAGTACAGTTAGTTACTTATCTATTTAACTTTCTACACTAAACTTACGGATCTACTAAATTTGCCTCTGTCTGCAATATGAACATATAATAATATACTTGTATAAACTATTTGCTTGGGACGTTACAACAAAATAAATAATTCGAAATTAGCTATTAGAAGATAATGGTATAACTAAACATTGTTTGTGTTTAAAGACCAAATTGCGTTTTAGGTAGCAGTTTAGGTTAAGTTTTCAATGAAAGCACACACTTTAAAAAAAAGTGAAAAATCAGAAATCGTTTCAGTAGTCGATTGTGTATCAAATATACTAATACGAGTACTTTATACTTACAGAACTTCCGTTTATTCGTCTCTATCCTCATCGTATTGTCTCCATTATTCTGAAAACGTAAACAACCCAAACTTTTCGTAAAAGTGGTATTGGTTGTAGCTTTCATTCGACAAAAATTAGACCTAAAAGTATTTTCAGCCAGTAGCAGATTGCAAGGCGAGCTCAAAGGGCCGAAATAATCACTTCAGCCATGGCAGAGTGGTGATCCACTGGAGCATATTGTAATCAACGCAACGTAGCGCGTATGGACACACTTCTTTTTCTTTCATTTTCTAGCTCCACCATGTCTGGTTTGGATTAAAAATTTAGTCAAAATTCGAATGAAAATGTGTTGATACTCATCCGTACCTAAGGCATCATTGTAGAAATGAATTCAAATGGCGACCAAACAAAGAGGTCTATTATGCCATTTCACTCGCACAATATAACGAGAGAGTGAGATGATAAGATAAAAACTGCTAGTTTTCAATTACTTTCTTTAATAATTCGCTTGGATTACGGTCTGTTTCACATACTTTACATATAAACTCTAAGGTAACAGACCTGTCCTAAGCAAGTGTAGGGATAATCTATCAAACTTATTAAAAAATCGAATTAAATATCCTGCCAAATATCGAGAATTGAACCATATCCGACAGTGAAACACCGATGATGATGGTTTCTAGTTTGAAAAATCCATTTTATATATCTGTAATTACAATGTGCCTGTGTATAGTAAACTTAATCCGAATCTCTTAAAAAAAATATAATTACGATGTATATTTTTTTTACGGATGGGAAACCATACAGTAGCGTCTCCCGCCATATTGTCAGACTTTTACTGACTAAAACCCCTCCATGTTCCTTCTTGTGCCCTTAACGTTACGGGGCCGCGGTATCTCTTTCGAACAACCCGCAGCCCCGGCAGGCAATTACCATATAATTAATAACAATGAATTGAATGTATGAAAAAGAAACATACATAACACCACATCCAAAATTCAAAATAGGAAACCGGGTCATCCTAAACAAGAATTTATTTGTTTCAACAAATCTGTTTAATGTAAACTCAAACATTCACAATATTTAATTACACTCCAGACTTCAGAGAATCGTGTTTGTAAAGCGCTTTCATCGCTAATTTCATTTGAATACACATCAATCACTCTATAGCCGTTGGATCAAATAACAGTTTTACATATTATTTTAATTTATTCATAAAACATTTTAGAGTTTATTGACTGATCAACGTTTGTTCCACGTGGTTGGGTACTTGATTGATCGTTATTTATCAATCACAATTTTGTTTTATTAAATTGTCGTGTTAAGGAATGACCAGTAGAAATATCGAATAGTGACCTTCTCTTATATTATAAAAAGGTAAGGTGTTTGTTTGTACCTAAAAAGTAATGAGTATCTGGAAGTAGGTATACTGGTCACATTACAAAAATTCTTTCACTTAAACAAAGCTACACTGTTGTTGAGTCTGACAGAACATGTTTTATGATAATATATTTTATTCATACTTACATAAACTCACGCCTTTTTCCCATGGGAGTAGGCAGAAACCACAGAACACTACCTGCTACTATCCTATACACCTTTTCCTCGTCCACATAATATTTTATATGAGTACGTAATACAGTAACGCTCATCCATTATAAAACAATTTAACATAAGTACATAGAGCGGAAAATATATTGTGTACTCACCACAATCCAATTCCATTTGATATTCCAACTTGGAACGTGAGGTGAGCAGTCCAGAATTCAAGACTATGAATATTTATACGGAGCAGGTAAAGTATATTCAGACGTTCGGGAGTATCTACGATGCAGATTACATTGTTCATAAAGTTTTGATAGTGCAATACGGAGCTGTAAAATATGCCACTAAACTTGTGTTCTTTGGGAGGTAGGTAGAATTGTTGTATGTACAATAGTGAGACCCGTGGCCATTTTTCCCATGATACAAGTAATTCTTCCGCTGTCCTGCAAGAGGCGACCTATCATGCGGGGATATAACATACACCAGGGCCGCATTGACCGTGTGGGGGCCCTAAGGCGACTCAGGCCCCTTTATCGTTTTGTAACTTCGAGACATATTTAATTTTTATCACAATGCACCCAATCAATGTAAAAAAATAAACAAATGAAATGAATACACAATAATTTTGATTTTTTCTTTAATGGTTATTGTTATTGAGTATTAATTAAGTACCTACAAATCGTCTAATTTAATTTCGAAGAAATATTTTCCGTATTTTTTCAGGCTCCCCCCCCCCTCCTCTGCTGCGGGGCAAGTGCATACATTGCGTAATGTATAATTCGGTCCGGACCAACACACTAACATTCTTTGAAGAGCTAAACAGAACTGTTATAAGCACAAAAATGAGGCTGGTAGCCATTTACAATGATGAGAGTACGCTTGTGGATAGCCTGACTCCCGTAAGCCCACAGACACAGACCGCACGGGGGGCCACATGACCCGCTGCAATGACACGATCCATTCTCATCAAATGTAAAACAGATGAAGTCCCCTCACTATATTACACCGAACAACTTTACTACATCACGTCTACATTTAGCCGAATTTATAGTTGTCTGAATAAATTCCTTTCGTGCGCCATAACAGGTGATTTGTCGGGGTTATGCTGTATTAGCGTGTGAAAATTACGAGACAGCGTAATGAGGGTGCCACGAACGCGTTTCAACTTTGCTCCGTAATACTTTAATTTTATGTGTGAAGAAGATTCCATTCCACATTTTATGTAGAAGGGTTTTAGTGTCTAAACGAAAGTTGAAATGTGTGTCCCTACTTAAAAATTACTTATAGCAAGGACGTCCTCAAGGAGGTTATTGCTCAAAGTAATTTTGCAGGCGTTTTAATTTTAATTGTATTTTGTGGACTACTTCCCGGTGTAATTTTCCTTTTGACTACGCAGGTACCTGTCTGTTCGAACGAAGTTAATACAGTTTCCATGCAGATTGCAATTACCTTGTAGTGTTCTACTTTTTACAAACATTCAGTTCTTCTGTTTGTTCTTTTCCCTGCAATTTGCTTGATGAAGTGCGAAAGAGCACAAAGTCGCAATTTTGACTTCCAAATCTCAGTTCAAATAAACGTTTTCAGCGGCTGAAAAGTCCGTATAAAATTGATTGCTAATAACGGGGATTTGCGCTTCGCGACCGTGTGTGCTCTTCGTGTTCAGTTTGTAATTACCGACCTCCAGATTCGAGGCACTGCATAGATAAATACAAAAGGTTGATTTCATATTACAAGTGAAATAATACGCACACATAGACACACTTTACGCTTTTGAAATGACCAACGACGTAATTATTAGACCAAAATTACGTGGCATAAAATGTGTGCCCGTACTTAAAAATAAATTATAGCTAAGACAACCCTCTAGTTTATGGTTTAACATTATTTTGGGGTCATTTTATTGTCAAACAAGGTTCTGCCCGCGACTTCAACCGGTTACGGGCTAAATTTACCATAAAACATATCCATTAAATTCATATTAAATTATTATTATTATATTATCCTATGACATTTGGCAATAGTGTAGCATTCTATCAGTGAAAGAATTATTGTTATTAGAGAAATTTCGTTATTTTAAAGAAGACATACATATTATGAGCACGTGGTATTTTCATCGCGTAATTTTTGATAGGTGTAACGCTATAGCTAAGCTTGGATCGCTGTTCGTTTTTTTGCCATTGAATGGCAAGCCACGGTCCATCTGATGTTAAGTGGTCACCACTACCTATGAGCCTTGCAAATGCGTTGCCATCCCACCTATAGACATCTGCAATACCAGAGACGAAGACGAAATGTCTCATGTGCACGCTCGCACTCATACCCTTCAAACCAGAATACAACAACGCTACTTTGCTGCAGAAATAGATATGTGCTATCCTTCACGAAGAGTTCTACTACTACTACTATAAAATAGTATATAATATAATACCTATAAATAATATAATATATAATAACGTACTAATACGTTAGTCGTTACGGATAGTCAGAAGCCAAGAAGTCTGATAACCAGTCTAACCAAGGGGTATCGTGTTGCCCAGTTACTGGGTTGTGGAGGTCCGATAGGCAGTCGCTCCATGTAAAACACTGGTATTCAGCTGCATCCGGTTAGACTGGAAAGCCGACCCCAACATAGTTGGGAAAAGGTTAAGCAGATGATGATAATAACGTACTAATACCGTGTGTATGTGTGCGTGGACCTCATCCATTTTCGCTAGTCGTATGTCTTCATACACCGAACCTTCTGTAGGTATCTATCTTCATACTATTTTGCGCCCGAGGTGATTACTCCAATTACATCTTATTGAATTGACCGATGACACGTAGCGTTAATAAGCGACTTTTTACATTGTTGTTCGTGAATGTATGTTTAGGTCGTCATTCTGGGGTTTATTAATTAAGTACTGGAGGAATGGAAAAGGTGATATTTTATTTAGGTATGTTGGTTTTATAATTAACCAACGGTTTTATAATTTTTGCGTGCTGTTGTGTGTTGTATTATCAGAAATGTTTATACCCTTCCTTTATCCTTTATCGTGTGGGCAGTAGGGTCTAACGACCCTACACACCCTAGTGTCAGAGTTTCTAAACCACCTCAAGGGCCTCTGACATGTGAGTGATGTCTAAGATAAAGGAGAAGGATAGGGCTCCATAGTAACCTGGGCCCAGGTGTTAACTCAATCAAACTATTAATTAATCTTATTTGAAAGAGGACATAATAACAAGACCTCACTGAAAATTTGGAGAAATTTGGCTATCCAGGAATCAAGTATTGTGTAATAAAACATGGGAAATACGTACACACTCAGAACGAAATAAAACGAACGACAGCCGGTTTTTTTCTGGCTGTCTGTCATATCTGTCACTCGGTGACCAGTGTTGCTGACCAAAGAAAATTAAAGAAACTCCATTCGCTATGTATCGATTCCACAAAACAATTTTCACTCGAATTTCATACATATTTTGTGATTTTACCGAATTATTCACTATCAATTACTAAGAATTAAGGCATGTGTTTAATCGATTTTTTATTCCATATCATTTTTTTAAGTTTTCTCGCTTCCTAGATAGAAACATGCTACAGTATTTTGTGATTTCCTTTAGAAAAAAAAAATCATTTTTTTAAGACCCATTTCAACTAGTTAACTGCTGGGCCCAAGATTAGCCTTCTCCTTTAGAAAGTACATAAGAGTTAGAAAATGTCACATTGGTACTTGCCCAATGTCGTGCAATGACGATTATGTATATGCTCTGAAAGTATAATACGCGTATTGGTAGAGAATATATTATTATTGATTAAGTACTGATAAGTACTTTTATATTATTCTATTATTGCGGTTATACTTAGCTAGTTCCTAAGTTAGGAGGAGGAAAATTAGCTAGATCCTTAAAAATGGTCAGAGCCAAAATTCCGTTCGATTTTTAATTTTAATTATTCAGTATGTGCTAGAGTATTGAGGAAAATACGGAATAGATGTAAAAATAACCTTTTAGCAATTTTTTTTTACAGCATTTTAGGTAATGGATCAGATTTTTTTGTAGCAGTTCTTGCTTCTTGCTTGTTCGTGCTTTTATTTCGTTGATGATAATGTAAATGTCACAGGTCAAATTGATTTTTGTTGTGGACCGTATAATTTGGGAACTTGTAACTGCCCCGTTGGTCTCGTGGTCGCAAGTGCGACTGCTGTGCAAGGGGTCCCGGGTTCGATTCCCAGGTCGAGCAAAAAGTGTTATTGGGTTTTTCTATGAAATTCTCAGTAGCAGCTCGGAGTTTGGATTTGTGCCCGGTTAATGGCAATAGGCTCGCCCCCTATTACATGGGACCTAAATATACCGGCGAACTGTGGGTGTACATTGGTACACCTCTGCCTAACCCTTCGGGGAATACAGGCGTGATGGTTTTTTTTTGTAACTGTTTCTATTTCACAATTTCTTCCATAAACTTGAAATTAGCCACCTAGTCTCTTAAACCGTTCTGAAACAAAGTACCTCATCTTGTATCGAAGTTTCTACAACACTGGTCGCTGCGTAAACTTTTAAAAGGAAAGTATTGTAGTCTATTTATTTTCTAATCTCCAACAAATTAGAGTAATGTTTCTTAGAAACTTTGTTCTGTCCATGTTCAATCTACAAAAAACACGGTAGTTCAAAAATTATCTTACTTTTACGAAATCTTCAACCAAGTTTAACAAGCATTCTTTTACAGTCTACAAATTTTATTAATAGAGCTAGGAACAAAATATATATGAAATTCTTAAAAAAAAAAAACTATAAACACAAAAAAATACTGAAAATGTGTCCAACAGATTGGCGGAATTGCTACATTAAATCCCAATGCTTAGTCTGTGTCCAAGGTAAAAGCCAGCCCTTGGGTCATGGGAACCCTCATCGTGCTAAATGCTTGGTAAGGCTCGACCGAGATGGGTTTTTCGTTCTCGGCCGAGACCGAGACCGAGACCGAGAATAAAATAATATCTCGGCCGAGACCGAGAGCCGAGACCGAGAATAGACAAAGCGTGTTTTTTTTTAAATGCTGTTAAATTTTTAATTCGGTACTAACTGTTTAACAAAATTAACTGTTTTAATAATCAAAGTTAAATAACATATATTATAACACAAAAAAAAAACAATGTTTCGGCATTTTCGCCCTTTAAAGAGTGTCGTCTCTCGTCATACAATCGTCCAGCTTTGCTAAACAGTTGTTCACTTGCTACGCTAGTAGGCGGCGCAACTTTTTAATTTACTGCGTTTAATCAAACTTGCATTCAATACTATTGTAAACATAAACAATTACAAATACGGCACGAACGGAGCGAAGGCGGCCGCAGTTCGCCAGCCAGGACTTCAACCAATCACAATTCAGCTCTCTCACGCACTTACACCAATGGACTTCAAATGTCGATCCGAATAAAGTTACAATCTCGGTCATGACCGAGAATCTCGGCTAAAATTAGCCGAGAACCGAGACAAATTTCTCAGTTGGATTTGTAGCCGAGAATGCCGAGACCGAGACCGAGACCGAGATCTCGGTCGAGCCTTAATGCTTGGCTTTATGTTATATGGTTATTCGTTCTAAGTTTATATTGAATATCAATGACAACACACATCGGTGATCGGTGATCGGTGTTTTTCTTACTCCTGCGATAATCTTTTCTGATTAATTTCGTTGCGGGATCCAAGACAGTTGAATCGTTTCTCCGGGACTCGTCGAGCTTCATTGTCTCGGCGCTTTTCTTGTGGTCGCCACTGTTGATTCTGGCTTACAGAAGTTGCAGTGGTTTGGGAACAGAGTGGCGGGCTTGTCCCATATAAAAAAAAAACACATTGGTGAAATAAAATATCATGAGGTAATCTGAGGAGCTTCCGCCTTGACCAAGCGTGGTGATCAATGCCTTTTTTGGATGAAGAAAAGCTTTTGCCCTACACAAGAAGGAGGAACTTTAGTAGTTCACCTATTCACCGAGAGTACCATCTCCCATCTAATAGCTCGCGCCTATTGCCAATTCATCATCATTATGGCCTGAAACACAGGTTTAAATTAACCTAGATCGGGCGGGTCGCTACCTAACATTGCAATTCCGAACTATCGATACTTGCTTCTATAGGTAATTATTTAGTTTTAGTTAATTTTTAGGCACTGTAATTTTATGGAAAATCTTTTTATCTGTTTGGTTTTATGTACACTTCTTGTAAACATTTTTATTTAAATAAATTATTTGTAAATTATTTATTTGTAAATTATCTTGTACGTCATGTAGCTTAGCTCATATTATGATTTAAAGTAGCTGCGATACTCAAAAGTTCATTCATTTTAATAACGAACGAATGAACGAAATTAACATCAAAGTTCACACAGCTAATTGTATTTGTAACTAATCGGTCACAAGTTTAACCCTCTCGATTCTCTGCTCGAATATTGTTGGTTCTTTCATTACGTCACAAATGTTGTTAGGGTCTCGTGATACCGCTGGGACTATTTGGACTCTGGTTAACGACGTGTGAGCCCACTGTGACGTTGTAATCTTCTGTACGTTCCTAACCAAGGTCGTTACAAGGGCGAAAGGATAATGAACATTGACGTAGGTTTAGAGTGCCTCAAGCGAAGTCAGGAGCTTTTGAATTTGGAATAGCGATCATTTTGAAAAGGATTTTAGACTTTAAGCATAGTACCTGTTTTCTACGAATTACGTACTTTGATATCCTAGTAGGTAGATAGGGTTGTAAGGTAAACATATTATTCGGTTAGAGACGAATTTTCGTTCAGAATGAGACGATCCTTTAGTTCTAAGACTTCAGTGACGTCAATGAAACCCATTGATATCGATGCCGATGAGTTTTTAATGCCCTATGAACTTCCCTTTTTTATAACCTGTACATATTTTGTAATTATTTTTTTTTAGTAACTTATGTATGTTTGTTTTTATATAATTTATTTGAAAAATAAAGTAGGTAGTATGAATCATTGTCGTGACTGACATCTGGAGTGTGAAGTTGCGACGAGCACAATTGAGTTTGCCGTATAAAATTAAACCTATATGCTCATTGATAGCCATATTTCTAATTCGAACACCCGTCAGTGCGCTCAAGACCAGTAGACATCTAAGAAGGTCTAACTTGACTAGACAGATATCACGCAAAAAGTAAAAAATACTGTTGGAAAGCCCATAAAATTTTTGCACTTAAGTATTCAATTCCACCATTTCAAATTTCACTTGAAAATTGAGCGTTATGATTTAATATATTTTGATGTTAAAAACAACGAAATTCAATAGCAGTGAAGCTTCTCAATTTTCAATGAATATTTGAATAGTTTAATTCACAAACATTTATAAACATTGTTAGCATTTCAGTTTTAATCAGAAACAATATCTGTGTTTTCTCGGTACTGCACAAAACAGTTTTGCCTAAACTGTAAGCTATTTTAAATACCTTGAAACAAAGCTTATTGTAAGCATTTAAGTTATTGTTATTAACAACTTGGTGTCTCGAATATTAAACTTATATTTGTGTAAACGTTTGATTTTATTAATGATCGTGTTTTATAATATCTAGCTGCTGCCCGCGACTTTGTTTGCAAGATTTTTATTTCATATTTTTTGTCCAGGTCCCTTCACGGGCGTACGCAGAACCATCCACCAGTTTTATCATATTTGGATTAACGATTTAGAAACGTATAGAGGACAAACATTAACTTTGATTTAATGTTTGTCCTCTAAATGTAATAGATAAGTCGATTAGCAGCTATTTAAGTTAATTGTTATTTCACGATAAAATCGTTTTAATCGCTTTCGCGTAATTGTAACATAATTGTATATGCTTGTGACCGTCATATCGTAACTTTTATTAATGAGCAGTTTCTCAGCTTTTTATTAAGGATGACTATCCTAGACTATTATTGACTAACTAACTAGTAATTTGGTTACAACTCATGTTATAAACCTGAATTAAAATTAGATTCATAGGCCCACTTTCACCAAAATCACTAAACATATTTAGCGCTATATATATACCATCACGCCTGTATTCCCCGAAGGGTTAGGCAGAGGTGTACCAATGTACACCCACATTTCGCCGGTATATTGAGGTCCCATGTAATAGGGGGCGAGCCTATTGCCATTAACCGGGCACAAATACAAACTCCGAGCTACTACTGAGAATTTCATAGAAAAACCCAATATAACACTTTTTGCTCGACCCGGGAATCGAACCCAGGACCTCTAGCGTAGCAGTCGCGCTCAGGACCACTAGGCCAACGAGGCAGTTGTTGGTAGCGCTAAATGTGATTAAATTATCATTCTGTCTCTGTCACCTTCTAACAATATGACAGGAATGCAATGATGTTCTAAATATGTTTAGGCATTAAATGTATTTAGTGATTTTGGTGGAAGTAGGCCTCGATGTTATAACATAATTATTTTGTTAATTTATTACGTACTAACCAAAGATACACGGGAGGGACTTCTAAAGTGGATGGTTGCCCAGACCTTGTGGTTGCCCGTACAAGTGTCGCCCTGCTCCGAGCGGCGGACCACAACCCACAGCCCGCTACATCGTGTGCCTCCACTATCTTAGCGTTTATTGGTCATTTATTAGGTCGTATTACCTTGAATAATTTAACAAGAACATTTATTACCATCACGCTTGTATTTCCTGAACGGTGAGCAGATGTGTACCATTGTACACCCATAGTTCACCGTCATGTTTCGATCCCATGTAATCGGGGGGCGAGCCTATTGCTATTAACAGGGCACAAATCCTAACTCCAAGCTGCTACTGAGGATTTCATAGAAAAACCTAATAACACTTTTTGCTCGACCTGGGAGTCGAACCTAAGACCTCTAACGTAGCAGTCGCGCTTACCGTGTCGACGGCGCGTTCGTGTTCCACGCGCGCCTCAAAGAGATGTCAGCAAATTGGATGGGGCCACTGAGGGCCGATGCCTGCCGGGGCTGCGGGTTGTTCGAAAGAGATACCGCGCCCCCGGAACGCAAAGGGCACATGAAGGAACATAGACGGGTTTTAGTCAGTAAAAGTCTGACACTCCCTCCCGCCCCGCCCAGGGCGGGGGAAGTTATTTGATGATTTCCCGTCTATAAAAAAAAAAAAAAAAGCAGTCGCGCTTACGACCACTAGGCCAACGAGGCAGTAACACACACACGTACACACACACACTATGAACTCACATACACAAACAACCGTTCTACCGGTAAGCAGTACAAATATTTGTTCCGTATAAACAATAATTTGTAATTAAGCAGATATGTAAGTATATATGTTACCACTCAAAAGCGCTCGTCGTAAGTAAACGTGTAAAGGTGCGTCCACATTAGTGACATTTCGCCGAACCAAACACCGTGACATCGTCGCGGCCTTGTTACGGACAGTATGGACGAGTGGAGGTTAATTACTTCTACCATCTACCTTAAAAAACGTTGTTCCAATGATTTTTCGGACGGGTGCGGGTGGTGCGGGAGCGGATGTTTTCTTGTTATGATATGCATTTGCCCGATCCATCAATCCCGTGTAGGTACCAGCGCTATACACGCGGACTTGTACGCGTGACAAAAATGTCAGTGTGCACGTCTCCCTCACACCGAGACAATACCGAACATCCTTTAACAAATATCCATTTTGGATAGATCGGCACATGACCCGTGTCATTTTGCGTGACAAAATCAAAACATATTTGTGACTACACACACGTACAATGTTCGGAAGTACTTTTTGATTGCAAATATTTTGTACAGGAGTACGAGACTGATTGTAACATTTGTTCGCGTAACAACTCCCGTCCACGCTCTCGGTACAGACACACGACTTTGTCACGGTCACGGTGGTCGGTTCGGCAAACTGTTACTAATGTGGACGCACCTTAAAGCAATTTCCAAACTTCGCCGACCAAAGTGGAGGATCGGTACAATCAGACTTGCGGCATGTTACAAATGTGTCCCGTCGTCTGCGCGAGTGCTGTGAACAACTCGTGCAAGACTTGCAAGTTATTGTGGGATGCTCGACATTTATTTAACATTTGTTGCAAGTTGCAAGTGGATTACTTGGTCTGCAACTATTTGGGCGTTAACTTTGTTTAAGTTTGAATTGTTTGATAAAAGTTGTGGGATTTTGTTATTGCAAGTATTTGGGTCCGTTTAAACCAGACAGGATTATCTGTTCGCTTTAAATTAATTGCCAATATACAAGATGAAAGGCACATAGTAACAAAATCTTTTACCATGCATTCAGTACATTTTTCATGGGTTATTACAAAAAAATACAGCTTTTCCGTATGGTATTATACTTAGGTATTAGGTAGGTACTTAGGTACTTTTGTATGGAACTGAGTATTTATGGGGGTCTAGAATACGACCGATCATACTAAATCCATAGTCAAAGTTTTTGTTACTTGTCCCTTATTTAAACCACATGTTAGCAACTGACTGTGGGTTAGTTGTGTGCTTTAGTTTTGTAATGTTATTTGAATAACAATACAAAAAATAAGTGGTTCACTTATTTACCCACCTATATTTTCGGATTTTCGAACCTGTTTGGACTGGAACGGAGCCTCTATGGATGATAATAGCACATAGCTTAAGCACGAATCATAGTTCTATGTTGTCTTGTCTATGGGATCTTAACGCATAGAAGATTGGTGGCGGTATCCCTTTATCAGAAAATAGTACATTTACTTGTTTGTCATACCTTTTTTTCAAACTGGTGAAAAGTGTTAAATAATACAATTTAAAGTAAATGAAGCAGTCTATTTGTTTCACATCCACAGCCATTCTTAGTCTAAATCTTCATTTCTTCTTCGACACCATCACCTTAAAATTACTTAATTGATATCTCAGAAGGCCAATCCTCATTAAAAACGTTAATCTAGTCGGAATCTCATCTTAATCTAAAAAATGAAGGCATTTTTGACAGATTGAGATTGAGACTGAGGTTAGATTGCGATCGCTCCTTTAGGTTTATTGCTCTCCAGATATCTTTTTCTTTATTGTCATTTTTTAGCCAACAGTATCCTAAGTTTAAGTAAGTATCACTTTCAATATTATTTAATTATAGAACATACAACATAATAGCTGTTCTTACTAAATTATTTGTCTAGATCGTAAAAATACAAGTTTTTAATCGTGACATAATTACACATCAATTATTTAATTTTGTTGAATTTTAATGGTCGGTAATAAATAAATGTCGTACAAATTTTAATCAGCCTCGCATTCTGAAGGTCATTTCTACTAAGTCTACTAAATAATAACGTTCAAAATGTAGTCACAATTTTATCTCGGCGACATTTTATGTAAAAAATTAAGGAAATATAACGGCATTTTTGGCATCGCTTAGATTAGATTGCGATCGTTCTTTCAATTCTAGAAACTTGTATCAATCAGTCCGATCACATTTTTTTTTGTCACATAAATTCTTACTTAGTAATTTGCTACCTTATTGTACTGTATATTAAAGCTATTTCAAAATTTTACCCTCCTTAAAATTATTTGGTCGTTTCCTTATTAATTGCTTACTAGCACTTATTAGCGCTTCATAAAAAGTGTTCGTTTTAAGTTGCGACTCAAACTTCTCACAATGTTCAAAAAGTGTTGGGTACAAGTACTTCAGTTCTGCGTGATCAAGTGTGGGGAACAAGTGATGTAGGGCATGGTCCCCAAACCGAGTAATCGATTTAAAATGGTTGCCCGCGTAATCGATTCTCTCCACTATCGTGTCCAGCTGGTGTAGACCCCAATCAATATTTTCGGTTCTGAAAAAAGATGAATTGCGTTAAATAAATCAGACGATGTTTGTCTATGCTAATGTAACAAAAATATAAAGTTTGTTGGTTTATTTTTCGTTTGTAAGAGGGAATGGGTTAAGTTCTAATAAAGCTTAAATAAAATCTATCACTTATAGAAAGTTACACTACTGTCGAATGCTATAGGCACATAGACGCGGTGGCAGTCGCGGCACGAAGCGAGTCTATAGTAATATTTTAAAGTCAAACGATTTTTTTATTGTTTATTTATACCGAATAGGCTCAGAAACTACTGAACCAATTTAACCATTTTTTCACCACTAGATAGCACATTATTCCTGAGTAACATAGGCTATATAACATCAAGTTACGACACACAGGAGCGGAGCATTAACCAAAGACGTAACTAAACTCGGGAAAATAAGCGAAGTCGCGGGCAATTTGCTTGTAATCAATAAAGATACAAACGTATCGAAGGTCAAAGTCAACCGTGCAAGGCACAGACGTTTATTATTTAATTCAGAAAATTGTTGTGCTCACTTATAAATTATTCACATGCCAATGCATTCAATAGACATTGACATGAAAAGGATTTAGAAAATGTTTTATCGTACGAAGACTTCTTATGGATTTAAGTTTTTTATTACATTTTCTATATTGCTCTATATACCTCTATTGTCTGCTGAGTCTATCTATCAATTTGATAAATTGGAAACACGTTTTGTATATTATTTTCCGAATCACTTTTCTTACGATCGAACTGGATTTACGTGTAATTGACACTTATCGTAATATTTGGAGTATATAAGTACAACTATTAGGTATGTGGAGAGGACACACGTGTAATATTATCACAGAGAATATTCTTCTTCTTTATTGTGTGGGCAGTAAGGTCTAACGACCCTATACACTTAAGTGTCAGAGATTCTAAACTGCCTCAAGGGCCTCTGACATGGTTACAGAGAAGATAGTGATATATTAAAATTAAATGAAAGAAAATTTAAAAATTGTATTAAAAGCACACTTTGTAAACAAGCATACTACAAGTTAGAGGATTATATTCAAGATAATAATGCTTGGAAACATGCTGGTCTTGCTCCATAGGACAATTTCAAGTCTTGACAAAATCAACTGGTTGCTTATTTAATCATAAAACTAATTTGTTTTGACCAATAATTGTTTTTCTCCTCGACATTAATTCTACATTTGAGTTTGACTCACACACTAATTCGTTGTCTTTGAAATGTTAGAAGTAATCATCTACGATCACAATACTGGCGTTAAATATTATAATTAATTTAGCTTTCATCTCTAATTTGTAGCACTGAGTACGTATTGTAGTACTTTGAGTGACTTTTTATTTTTGATAGATCGTTTTGACATTTATATATTTTTTTATGGAATGAATGTAACTATACAACTTATTGTAATACATTGTTATTTAAAAGAGTATGTATGGAGTTTCTTGCCCGTTCTTCTCCATACGAAACTACCTTTTGGAATGGGCAACTAGATTCAATACTAATGATTTTTTATGTAATGACGTTCAAAAGTGCCTTTTAATGGCCTAATTGAAATAAATGATTTGACTTTGACTTTGACTTTGATAATATACCAGGTTGTGTACGCCGCCTATGTGCGAAGGAACGCGCGGGATTTCATACAAATTGTTCTACGGATAGGTAGCACAATATCCTCCCTCTGATAATTTGCTTGGGCCATGTTATCTCCTCACCACTGTCGTTTGACTGGTAGAGAATACACTGGTTTACATACATACAGTATGAATAAATTGCCCCACTGGCCCCGTAATTGCCCCGTTGGTCTCGTGGTCGCAAGCGTGACTGCTGAGCAAGGGGTTCGATTCCCAGGTCGGGCAAAAAGTGTTATTGGGAAGTGTTTTCCATTAGGAATTTCTCAGTAGCAGCCCGGAGTTTGGAAGTTGGTGGTGTGACACCCCCGTGTCTCTTATGTGAATTACACTACGTGAATAAATTAATAATAAATAAATATCCGTGTCATAAAAACATTGATTAGCCAAGGGCCATAGTCTTTCCATATTATCAGGAAACAAGTCCACTTAAGCCACCCAAACCCATGGTCCTATTCTTTGTTTCCATATCCTGCGCCAGCCGGGGATTCTCCTTGGGTGTACTTGAATTGTGCATACAGGGATAATTGTCGGTTGGTGTTTAATTCCATTTTAAAGCTTGTCTAAGAGGCCTCTAAGAGCCTGCCTTGCCTTTCACAAGTCCGGGGCCCTAGGGTCCCGAGATATGTAAAAAAACGTATCAAAATTTATAAATAATACAGTACCTGTATGGAAAGGACTTTATGAACCTCCCAAATGTAATTATAGTTTATTAAATTAATGACACCTTTAAGTTACCGATTGAAAATTCGCTGAATCGAGCGTTTGAAACAGGTTTCGTAGTCAAAGTTAATTGTTGGCTTGAAAGGTGCAGTTTGTGAACGGTCAAAAGTTGCCTCGGTTTAATCGAGAGGGTCTTGTGATAAAACTTGACTACCTATCGACTAAATTGCACTAATTGGTGTTACGTTCAATTTGCCGCCTTTCTAGAGCCAAACTTGCAAGTTCAATTTTTAAAGCTAGCTTTATTCAGAAATGGAGAAAAGTAAATTAATTTATATTTTTGGGTATCGTGTATGAAAAGTCCCTTACGGCCCGTTCCCGACCTTGCCTACCGCAATGAGCGGCGAGTCGTGGCGTGCTTCATACATTTTGACGGCCCGTTCACAACTTTGCCGCGGTGAGCGGCGGCTAAGAGCGGGGCGGCGAGCGGTAAAATCAAATGTATCAAAATGTATGAAGCACGTCACGACTCGCCGCTCATTGCGGTCGTGGCAGAGCACGGAGGACCAACAAAATGTAACCTCTCACACTCACGTGCATCTGTAACCTATATTTACAAATAAATAAATCTGAATCTGAATCTAATCAAGTAGTAGGCGACCCATTGTTTAGGTAAGTGCATTTTTTACAGATTGTTTTTATAATAGCAAGGTCTGTAGGTATGTGCACAAACAAGCCGCTGATTCGGTTGAAAAAACAAGGTCAATGTCTATTGGCATATGAAATTGTGGATTACTTTGGAATACATTTTAATGCACTTCCTTGCATAAATATACCGGCGAACTGTAGGTGTACATTGGTACACCTCAGCCTAACCATTCGGGGAATACAGGCGTGATGGTATATTTTTTATCCTTGCATAAACGTTTTTTAGAAACTCAAGAACATCTAGTTTTTAATGAAGTATAAGTACTTAAATATCAATACCAACTTGTATTTATTAAAAAAAAATATTAGCTTATTATAATTATCTTGTAATTTTTTTTATGTTTGGCCCTGTAACACCAACTCCTTTCGCTGACGCAGTCATTAAGGTAACTAGTTGCATTGATATAAAACAATACTTTTATTCGATTATAAAGAGGAGAGATTTCTGTGTTTATTTGTTTGTAACGAATAGGCTTCGAAACTACTGGACCGATTTTAACCATTTTTTCACCAATAGATAGCTATATTATTCTGAGTAACATAGGATTCAAAACATCACTACGACCCATGGAAGCAGATTGGGAGAGGGAGAGGACAATCCCCCGTCCCAGCGGCCGCCGCGGTAGACGCTCCGGGCGTCGGGAGCCGCGAGACGACTCCCGGCCACCGTAGACGCGTGTCTGTGGTGGTGAGCAATGGGTAGCTCACCGTCCGTACGTTCACTAGCGACAGACCGTGTCGACGGCGCGTTAGTGTTCCACGCGCGCCTCAAAGAGATGTCACCAAACTTGGATGGGGCCACTAAGGGCCGATGCCTGCCGGGGCTGCGGGTTGTTCGAAAGAGATACCGCGCCCCCGGAACGCAAAGGGCACATGAAGGAACATAGACGGGTTTTAGTCAGTAAAAGTCTGACACTCCCTCCCGCCCCGCCCAGGGCGGGGAAAGTTATTTGATGATTTCCCGTCTTCAAAAAAAAAATGGAAGCAGATTAGTCTTAACGCGGGTGAAAGCCACACGGAGGAGATCACGTTTAGTTCGCTAGTACTTAATATAACTTGTTGTTATATCACTTTATGAGAATAATACTTATCTAATTTGTAATTTATGTTAATAGTACTACTTATAAATGCATTTTTAAATCATTATGACGCAAATAAACTATAGCTTTAGATGTGTAAATGCAAACGAAATTTAATAATAATGGAAATATTGACGCTTCTTTAAAAGGTGTTCACGTTTATTCTTATTGATAATTGTCGTGGTCTTCGACCCAAGTAACTATGCATTATTCATGTAAACAGGTAAATATGTGTGTAAACAGGTAAGTATAAAATAGTTAAATCTCTACTAATATTATAAAGCTGAAGAGTTTCTTTGTTTGGTTGAACGCGCTTATCTCAGGAACTACTGGTTCGAATTGAAATATTATTTTTGTATTGGTTAGTTTAGTACTTTTATCAAGAAAGAACTAAAGAGTAACTTAAGACGGGTGATTAAAATCACGCGAACGAATTCGCGGACATAAGCTAGTATAATAATAATACTGTTTTTTCTTTGTTTACATACCATCGTCGTCATCACGCCTGTATTCCCCGAAGGGTTAGGTAGAGGTGTACCAATAGACACCCGCAGTTCGCGGGCATGTTTAGGTCCCATGTAATAGGGGGCGACCCTATTGCCATTAACCGGGCACAAATCCTAACTCCGA
The DNA here is from genome assembly GCA_932526535.1 of Caradrina clavipalpis. Lineage (NCBI taxonomy): Eukaryota > Metazoa > Arthropoda > Insecta > Lepidoptera > Noctuidae > Caradrina > Caradrina clavipalpis. The sequence goes on from OW052096.1 coordinate 6,136,742, forward strand.
GCTGCTAGGATCACTACGTTAACGAGGCAGTCTACAAGAACTGCCTGAAGATTATTTTGCCAGTTACAAAAGTCTCTTACCTCGGCACATCTCCTTCAAAAAAGTTCCTATGACTGTGATGTCCTGCTGTCAATCCATAAATAACGAAGAAGAGACTGGCTGGTATCATCGTGAGTAGCCATATAACGAGGGTCCAGTGCAGAGGAAGACCTCCCATCAGGTACATCCAAGTAGGTAACGTGAAGGGAATCAAGTTACTCCAACTTAAAGACTTGCCTTCATGGTTTGTTGCGCAGAGTATTAGTCTGGAAATCATAGAAGAATTCTTTTTAGATAACAGTAGATTGAGATTACATTAAAGATTGTCTTTATTTTGTTGTTTTAATTGTTTCCTGTATTACTAAAGATGTTAAGAATATTATACTTTAACTAGCTGTTGCCCGCGGCTTTGCCCGCGTTAAGAAGTATTATCTTTCATCCCCTATTGTATCCCCTTAGGGGTGGAATTTATCAAAATCCTTAGGGGATGCCTACGTCATAGTAGCTTTATGCATGCAAAGTCTCAGCCCGATCGGTTTAAATTTGACAAAGTTTCATACAAACTTTCATCCCCTATTTTATCCCCTTGGTCCAGTGGTTTGGGCTGTGCGTTGATAGATCACTATATCAGTCAGTCAGTCAGTCACCTTTGAGTTATATATATTTAGATTAAAACTTATACAAATTCCAAAGTGAGTTTTTTGTTTGTTTGCTACGCTGTTACGACTAACTAACTAAACCAGTTTTGATGTTTGGTACATACTAAGCCTGAGCCCCAAGAAATTACATAGCTTACTTGTGTATTCGCGACTTTATCCGAGTATCTGAGTACGATAACCGATATAAGTACACTGTCAAAATCTAGAACGTACCAAATAAAGAAAACAGTGATAAGAAATTAAAACGAAGTTCAAAGAAAGCAGTATTTCTGAAAGTGTAATCCCCCTGTATATAGTTAGAAAGGTAATTGAGTCAAATTTGTCAAACAGCGTATTTTGTTACTCGAATTTGTGACCAATGTAATCTACCCCGAGGGTCCAATTTAATTAAAACCAAAAACTTATCTTGTTTCCAGATATTACTGGACCCAATTAAACTACCTGTACAGTACAATCAAATAACGTGCCAACAGGATAATCTCGTCGCAGTTTCGTCCAATATTTACGAGTTTGTTTAAATTGTAAGTTATGCTTAGATGGTTCGGTCATGTTGAGAGGATGAGTGAAAGGCGACTAACAAAAGGGATTTATATGGCAGATGTGAGTGGCAATGCCGGGAGGGGACGCCCTAGAAAAACCTACCTTGACGTTATTGGTGAGGTTCTTCAGAAAGGTCAGGTGCGCAGTACTCGTAACCGGCGTGCTTGTATGACCAGATGTATGAATGTGGAGTAGGCGAAAGGAGTATGTAAGGATCGTAGCAGGTGGCGGTCCGTGGTTTCTGCCTACCCCCATGAGAAAAAGGCGGGAGTTTATGTGTATATTGTATGTTGTAAGTTACGATCATTTCAGTATTCAATGGCGTGATGGCCCAGTGGTTAAGGCGAGGCGCCCGCTTCTCATAAGGCACGAGGTTGTGGATTCGCAACCGGGCTAGGGCAAGTACCAATGTGACTTTTTTAATTCATATGTACTTTCTAAGTTTATCTTGGACGTTACAGATATCGGTAAAGAATTTCATAGAAAAACCCAAAAACACTTTTTGCTCGACCACTATACTACCGAGGCAGTTAAAGCAAAAAAAAAGAAAAAAAAAAAGGTAAAAAGTAAAAGCTCGTCGTGTTATAAACATACTAGGTTCAATCCACGACTTCGTTCGCATGGTTTTAATCATCCGTGTTAAGTTACGTTTTTAGTTACTGCTCCGCTCCCAAGTGTCGTAGTATGAAGTTATATAGGTTATGGCCTTCCTCGATAAATGGGCTATCCAACACAAAAAGATTTTTTCAAATCGGACCGGTAGTTCCTGAGATTAGCACTTTCAACCAACCAAACAAACAAACCAACTCTTCAGCTTTATAATATTATTAATATGGATATTAATAAGTGGAGACCTGTAAATGCCCATCTTCTATATATTATAAAGCTTATTTAAATAAACTAGTTGTAAGTTATCTTAAAATTAATAAAATAAAAAACATAATGCTAGAAGTCGACCTTAGTGAAGTAGACCTTAGTGTAGGTAGGTATTTAGTGTTCGCGGTAACATTTGACCTTGTACGATATTAATATCGACTAACTGCATACTACAAACATACAATAATATGATTTCGCCATATTTTATCAACGAGCTAGAAAATAAATATTATTAAACTAGCTCTAGGTTTTTTTACCGCATCGTTGGCCTAGTGGTCCTAAGCGCGAATGCTACGCTAGAGGTCTTGGGTTCGATTCCCAGGTCGAGCAAAAAGTGGTATTGAGTTTTTCTATGAAGTCGTTAGTAGTAGCTCGAAGTTAGGATTTGTGTACACAAGACACCTCTGCCTAATCCTTCGGGAAATAAAGGTGTGATGGTATCTTAAACTGGGTCTACCTCAATAGTTCAGCTAGGTCTAACTAAAAGCAGAGGTTGCGGAATTTGTTCGAAAGATTCATGACCTTAAAACATAAAGAGCACTTGGAAGAACACGGATGGGTTTTAGTCAAAAAGAGTTTGACATTCCCTTCCGTTCCACCCAGAGCAGAAGAAGTAATTACGATTTCCCATAGGCCAAATTAAAGCCTAAATTATATTATTATTATATTAGCTAAATAGTTCAAGAAAGACATATTTCTACTTACTCGGTTACTGATAATACTATGAAGGACGCTCCATAAACGATGGGATAGTAGAAAGCGCCCATTTGAGCCCATATGGGTTTGTCCTTATAGGGCAGGAACTGCAGAAATGGCTCTATCATGGACAGCTCGACATCTTGAGCTGTGTTTGTATGCAAGTGATGGGACATCGCATGGGAGACACGCCAGTCACTGGAAAAAGCAATATAAACAATTAGCATCTGTCTGCATCCACGTGTAAGTTAATTATACCATAAAATATAGCCTATGGCACTTCGCAGTAGTGTAGCTTACTTATCAGTGAAAGATTTTGTAATTGAATCTGTATTTCCTGAGATTAGCTTTTACGAACAAAACCATAAACAAAGTCTACCCTTTTTAATTACTCGTATTATGAATAGATGAATTAGTACCTATGCATATAATATTATTAAGAGAAAAACGTCGATTATACACAGAATCATTTGTCCTTTAGGGTACGGTTGGGAAAACTATTATTCTTTTATTTTAATATTTCCCCATGAGTTTGGTGGTTTTCCGCCCTATATTAATAACCCATAATCTTAAATAAGTCGTATTCGTCATTACGATCTGCTAAAACTATATTTGCCTTTGATAAAATAATATTTTAAGCCACACTTCTGTTATCTGAGAGACCAAAGTTATGTAGTCCAATATTATCTATATCAAGCCACAGACTACAAAGCAATTAAATCTGTTAATTGATCAATTAAAACCACAACTCAAGCAAGTCACGTCTATTAAGTGCTTTTACTTCAGTTTGAATAGGATGAAAACTGGCAGAGAGAGAGAGGGAGAGAGAGAGAGAGAGTTTAAATACACGAAGAGATTGTTTACTGTTGGACAAAATGGAATATTGTAATGATCTACTTCTTTTCGACAGTTGGGGCTTGTTTGTCGTGGCATCTGGCGTTTGCCAGGTCGTCTAATCTAATCTTTACATAGTATGAAACAAAGTCGCTTCTCGCAGTCTGTCCTTTTGTATGCTTAGATCTTTCAAACTGTACAACGCCTTTTGATACGATTATCATCAATAGATAGAGTGATTTAAAGAAAGCGTTATACGTATAGAACATTACGCTATAGTGCTAACTGGAGCGGAGCAGTAAGCAAAAACGTAACTGAACGTCACTTACGTTCAGTACACGAACTATATATTACTGCGGGATATATATCTATATATCATCACTGCAGGATATATATCTCGTGTACAATATAAGCACACTAAGGAGTCACACGAGTAAGTCAAATGAGATACAGTATGTTTAGAAACGCCATACTCGCTCTGTTGTGGGAGAAGCCAGGATTCTCCATTTGGTAAAATTATGCCAGTAGCAGTCTTAATCAGTCATGCCAAAAAGATAGGAAAAGTATCAAGTACTTCACAAAAACCTTTGAGACTAATAGTGACTAAAAAGCCCAATCAATTAAAAAAATCAAGAAAAAAAATTTTAATTGTAAAAATAATATAAGTAAAAATTGCAGTTCACGTTCTACGTTTCGTAACAAAAATAATGCATTCAAGCGAAATGTGAAAGTGTATTATGTATGATTGTTGTGCTTTCACATTTCAAACGAATTTGGTATCATAAAGATGGACGTAAACTTTTAACAACAACCAAGATTCAAATAAAAGAAGAAAAAAAATGAACAGCATGTTTAAATAATAACACATTGGAATTGTAACAGAAAGTAGGTTAATGATAGATAATTACTTGATTACACTGTGGTTTCAAGTTGAAGGTTAGGCTCGAGGCGATATCACGCTGCCGGTTTATACCTTTTTAATATCCTTAGATTCATTTTTTAGTTCACCTTCATGAGTTCAAATATTAAGTTTAAAAAACGAATGAAAAAATAATTTGGCATATTTTTGTTGGCAATTAGCTAAAATTTACATTTAAAAAAGCAAAATTAATTTAAAAAAAATCCAATAAATACTTAATTTTAATGAATGTATCTAGACTTAAAATAAGATAGCAACAGAAACTAACACTAAATGGCAACAGAAATTCCTACGCATAGCCGTCAATATAAGCCGAATGGCAGGTGGCCGGGGCTAAGGAGAAGGGGCGCAGGGCGGCCAGATCGGCCAGAGCGGCCACTAGACGGGCGGAGGAGCGGCGGCGACGCAGAGAGCGGAACGTCGCGGCTAGACTTCGCGCCCCCAAATCCGCGGCTGTAGTTTTAACGCTGCAGCCGGAGGCGGAAAAAAGGGGCGTGACCTAGGCGGCGTTGCTCACCAGGGCCAAGGCGGCGATAAACCTCGGCGAGCTGGGGATCACGGGCCTCCAGCTCAGGGTGACGGCAACGGGGGCCAGGATGCTGGAGGTCCCCGGTGCCACCAGCGGCCCGTCTGCGGACGCTCTGGCGGAGAGGCTCAGAGCGTCCCTGGATGCGGACGAGGCCCGAGTGTCCAGGCCCGTCAGATGCGCAGACCTGCGCATCATGGGCCTGGACGACTCCGTCACCGCGGAGGAGGTGGCGGCCGCCGTCGCCAGGACGGGTGGATGCCTTGCCGAGGAGGTGAGGGTAGGCACCATCCGCCCGGAGCGCTCGGGCATGCAGACCATCACGGTCAGCTGCCCAGTGACGGCGGCCAAAGCGATAGTCGAGGGGGGCCGCTTACTGGTGGGTTGGGTGTCGGCGCGGGTTCGCCTGCTCGAGCCCAGGCCCCTGAGGTGCTACCGTTGCCACGTGGGGAAGCACGTGGCATGTCGGTGCGCCTCGGAGGTGGACCGCAGCGCCCTGTGTTTCCGCTGCGGTCAGCCCGGTCACAAGGCCGCGGCTTGTGACGCCCCGCCGCACTGTGACGCATGTGCGGGGGCTAACAGGCCGGCCGATCACCGGGCTGGGGGCAAGGCCTGCGCCGTTCCCGCCAGGACCGGGGGAAGGCCCCGCGCCACCGCCGCCGCCGCCGCTCCCGCGGCCGCCGCCGCCGCCGCACCCGCGGCCACCGCCGCCGCCGCAACCGCGGCCGCCGCTGACACCGCGTCCGCCGGCGCAATGGATTGCCAATAACGGCACCATTGCGCCTCCCGCAGGCGGATACCGTAGGCACGGTCTGGGTACAATGGGTAGCTCACCGTCCGTACGTTATTTAACAACAGACCGTGTCGACGGCGCGTTCATGTTCCGCGCAAAGAGGTGTCAGCACATGGAAGGGGCCACTAAGGGCCAAGGCCTGCCGGGGCTGCGGGTTGTTCGAAAGAGATACCACGCCCCCGGAACGCAAAGGGCACATGAAGGAACATAGATGGTTTTTTAGTCAGTAAAAGTCTGACACTCCCTCCCGTGCCGCCCAGGGCGAGGGGGGTCATTGGATGATTTTACCATCTTAAAAAAAAAAAAAAAAAAAAAAAGCCGTCAATATATTATTATTTTATTCAAATCGTAATATATATTATTATTTAAAATTTAGAGTTTTGCATTAAACGTAAAAGTTAAGGCTAACTAGTCTCAGATGGTTTACTAACCCAAATATCATGTTAATATTAAGGTCTCTTAAAAATGCTTAAATTTAAGTTTAAGTTCTAAACTGTCGTTTCTATCTGCTGTTATATAATAATAATAATAACTGTTAATAACGATCTTGTTCGCGTTCACTATTGCATTGGTTTCAATTTTGTTTTCGTGTAACCCTCTTATTTTTTTATTAAAATAAATAAAATGCATAAAATAAAAGTAGCCTAAGTTACTTCTTATAACATTAACTATTTGCGAGTGAAAGTCCTATCAAAAGCAGTCCAGTCATTTCAGAGATTAGCCGGAACAAAAATAAAAAAAAAAGTTAGCATCATATGTACTTTCAAATGCATTCAATGAAAAGCTGTTAATTTAAAATTACAAACAGACACTTCAATTTAATTTATTTGTATAGAGTATTAATGTAAAGATTATCGCAAACTCACCTATAAGACATTCCGCCTAAGTTAAATAAACACATTCTCCAATTGTCACTGCGGTGGAAATAATTATGTGCACAAGTAATGATGGAACTGAGAATCAAGCCATTCAGTACTGTTAATGAGGCTCCCAAGAGAAAGCTCTGAGTCCAGGCCCAACAGCTCATAGGGCTTAACACAAGGAGACCAAAGAGCAAAGAGTCAGTCAGGAAATCACTTTTCTTTCTTAAGTCTTTCGGGAGTTCAGGCAGTTGGGCCATGACTTTCAATTTTAAGGTCTTGTAAAATCCATCTTCTTTAAATGTGAAAGGTTGATTTCTCGGCTTTGTTGCTTTTCTTTTGTAGTAATTTGGTAGCAAAGATTCTGCCATTCCTTTGAGGTGATGTGTTTCGAAAGCCTCTGTTATATCGGTACCCTGAGGAACACCAAAATGTATTATTATTTTTGGTTATAACTTTAGTGATATAAGTGACATGATAGTCCGGTGGGTTTAATAGTGGGCAAGCCCCAATGTTGCTCTTTCAATTCATACAAATATAAAGGTAGATAAGACATACCACAACACACAAAAACACAATAAATACACATACATCTGTATTCTTCTGACTAAGTTTATCTTGGATAGCTTTTGCCCGCGACTTCGTCCGCGTGGATTAATAGTTCCCGTTCCCGAGGGATTTCCGGGATGAAAACTATCCTATGTCCTTTCTCGGGTCCAAGACTATATCTGTACCAAATTTCATTGAAATCGGTTCAGTGGTTTAGGCGTGAAGAAGAGACAGACAGACAGAGTTACTTTCGCATTTATAATATTAGTAAGGATTACATCGGTAAAGAAAGATATCGGAAAAATATCGTGAGAAAACCTGGACATAAAATTAATAAGAATCTGAAATAGCCAATCCGTCTTGAGCTAGTGTGTTGATCATTTCTCGTGCCACCTCTATATAAAAAAAGACCTTTGCCCAGCAGTGGTACAGCAACAAAAAGCTGGCATCGTTATTGACTTCAACACCAATTTTCATAAAGTAGGTAACCAATTTAAATTCAATGCGTAGGTACTGTTTCAATAATGTTTTCATAATCATACATTCATTATTCGCGATCTCGTATTATTATGGAATTTCGTCAACGTATATTTCAGTATGACCTTTTACATTTCGCTATTACAAATGGATGAGTATTTTTGCACAGTTTTGCAAAAAGAGCCAATACACAACATTTTAATAACTAAATTAATTTAGTTAAACTAATTCAATGCCAAATGGTTTATGTGCTAAAAACAGTCAATGTTATACATAAAACTTATGTTTAAAATTAATTTGCACTAAATCAATTATTTCGAAAAATGGAAGCTTGGATTTCAAAAAACGCCTGTTTCTAAGAACAGAATCGGCCCATTGCATATAAAGTAGGCAGTGTCGTACGAGCATATCACAGCTGTGTGCGTTCGAGGTTCATCGCCCTAACTGCCTAAACCTAGCAGCGGCAAGATGGCTACATCGAATTCTAAAATCAACTAACAACAAAATAAAAATCCTATTTACTTTAATATTGAGGTTATTCTATGAAATTCTCAGTAGCACCTCGGAGTTAAGATTTGTGCCCGGTTAATGGCAATAGGCTCGCCCCCTATTTCATGGCACCTAAAACATACCGGCGAATTGTGGGTGTACATTGGTACACCTCTGCCTAACGCTTACTTACGCTTTCTTACGCTTGACTAACCTAATTGATACGTGTTGATAATCACTAGTTTTTCGAAAAACTGCACCTTGTATATGTATTATGTAAGCATGCTTAACAATATACCTTGCCTTTGATTCCATTTCCAAAATGCTCAATTTCTCATTAATAAATTAATTATATTGTTAACGTCAAATGACAAGGTGCTTGAACACAAATGGAATTGGCAATTAATTTACATAATCAACTGTCAAATTCGTAAATAATTAAGGGAACAAGGTGAGGCGTGTTGTCAAGTGCCTCCGTGTTATTAGGTTTATTGTGTATCATTACTTAGTCTAAGAGACAGGTTTCACTCTAAACAGACAATTTCATTATTTATAACTGAATAAGACGTTTTCCGTAACCGAGTTTGGCAATTCAGAAGTATTTCGGGAAAGGGGTGCGTATCTACTTGCATTTACAATCGTCTCGGAAAATGTTCGAGAACAAAAGCATAATTGAGAACCCATTACATTTGGTCGAATAATTTAAACTTGTTTACATTGATAACTATTAAAATGTCATTTAGTTGACCATGTCATTAAGGTTTCATTTTGCCCATTCTTCTCTATAATTCGAAACTACCTGCTGGAACAAGCAACATTTTTGTTGTAATTGACGTTCAAAAATGCATTTTAATGATGTGATTGGAATAAATGATTCTACTTTTACTTTGAATAGAATAACAGTACATTCCTTTTGGCTACCTACTTATTTGGTTTGAAATATCAAAATTGAACCTAATAAACCGTTCTTCATAACAAAGAAATGAGTCTGAAAGGTTATCACAAATCGTTGCGGAACTGAATAGAAATTTTATTAAAACATTCTGCGAAATAAAATTTAATAAATAATAGACAAAGTCCATGATACCATGACGGTAACAGAGCTGTATTATTTATTGTACACTCGCAGTTCACAAATGACAGTATCAGGTCTCAATGTGATAGAAATGGAGCTTGTCGCCATTTATCGCGATCGGATCCCAACCCGCGCAGTAGTGGTCATTTTTTATTGTCCAATGAAAGAGGAAAATCATTTACGGTTTGTCCTACTTGAATATAAGAGAAAATATTTGCAGATGTATTTGAACACGGAGATCTTACTTAGTGCGGTACTGAGGAACTCTCGTAAAATAAAGGACACTGTTCTAGATTTTGACGTCTTTGTCTAAAATATTTCGGAAGCCTTTGATAACATAAATTACACTTTTTTGTTGACTCCAATTAAACAGTGGAAAAATATTTGCCATGAGGAAGTTAGACAAGATTAAATTAATTACCTACGTAAGAACTAGGCAAAAAACCTGTTTCGCGAATGTACTTTGGTCTAATGAATCTAAAAAATGTGGCCTTACTTTGGTGACAGAAATCCAATGAGAACCCCCAGGATGTGCTGATATAAAGTCCGTTAAATCATACAAGCTGTCATGGATTCTCCACAAATCTTCGGCGCCATCTTGCATTCGCTTGCCCTTCAGCCAGTTCTGGGCAGACTTTGGCGTCGCATCTCGAAGTATCGGGTACTCCAATTTGGGGAAGCTTATCTGACGTCTTTCTGTATCGGGCGCCATTTTATCTTGTGACTGTAAATAATTAAGAATAAAATATTACAATGGTTTTGGAAACTATTCGTGGTTATGGTTAATTATTATCATATGTTATTATGCATACACAAACTCATGGAGGTAGGCAGAACCCAAAAAAAGTCACCTGTTACGATCAGTACACTCTACATTCTTCCGCTAACATTCATACATCTGGCCATACAAGCCTAGTTACTAGTACTGTGCACCGGAGCTTTCTTAAGAACCTCACTAATAAGTCATATAATATTATAATGTTATTACAAAGTTCTTTACATTAACGGAATTACCTGGGTTTTTCTCAAGATAAAATAATTTTAAGAAATATAAGTCTAGAAGTCTAAGTAAGAGATATAAATAGTGATGTTTGATTGTAGTACCTAAAGCAAGAAATTAATTAATGTTGTATTTTTAGATAGCTACTCGAAAATAGACAATAAGTAGATACGTTGTGTTATAACTTTTTGTTTTTCTTTTTGCAAAATAAAACTACATCATAATATATTATTTTATTTTTAGTTTTTTCGTTACATGTTTATGTGCTCCTGTCTTATTCAATCATAAGAAAAATAGCGTGTCTAATGTAGCCTCTTCAAATTTATGATTAGTTTAATTACATAAGAATAATGACTACTACTAGGTAAATAAATACTTTTTTTTTTTCATTTACTATATATTGTTTATTTTTCGAACACAAAACTTAGTTAAAAAATAATAATTAAATTAAAAACTATGTACAGTTAAAAAAAGAAAAAAAAAAGAAAGGAAGGTTGTAGGTCATCAAAAAACTCATCCGCATCGCTGTCAATGGGACATGTGCCCAGAAGGCTGGCAGCATTGCCACGTTGTATGGCAATGCTGATTCTTTGGCCCAAGAAAAGGCCAGCCCTCTGGTCACGTGAAGAATCGACCAGTCGCTTGGCTATATTGCGAAACACTAGATTACATTATTATTAAATACTTAGATATTATTAGCTAGTCCTAAATTTTAACAAAAATTCCACCTGATTTCGCATTTTGTGTTTTTCAACTAAGTCATAAGAAATGTTATTTATTACCTTAGCTAAAAGTAATGCATCATTCATTGTAGATTACTTGGCAAGTTAGTTACAACTTTATTTTTTTTCAGATTTTTAGATAGCTACTCTCATTAGGTACCTACATTATTAATTGGCTTAGAGATAAACGCAATTGGACTAAATTAATGGAGGTAATTAGAAAAAACAAAGATTAGCAAGTGATAAAAAATTTAATGACCTACGATTACAAGATTGTCTGTATACTTAAATAATAGTCGTTTTTACGAACAGTAGGCGAAACATAATTAATGTAATGCTTATTAAACGTAGAAAATTTAATAGTGTGGTTGTATTTAGGCATCATTTTTAGTCAGATTGTTCATATTAGCCTGTCGGGCTTTTTTTTTTCTATCTGCCTTGTTGGCCTATTTGTGCTAAGCGTCAACCAGAAACCAGCACAAATCCAAACTCCGAGCTGCTACTGAGAATTTCATAGAAAAACCGAATAACACTTTTTGCTCGACCTGGGAATCGAACCCAGGACCTCTAGCGTAGCAGTCGTGCTTAGGACCACTAGGCTAACAAGGCAGTTAAGCAGTAAACTTGTTTCTTTAAGGAAAAAACCTTCTCAAATCTTATGGAGATGAGTAAGATCAATATAAATAAGTAGGTACCTATGCACTTAATCGTTTTTAAAACCCTTTCAATTTTAAAAGTGTTAACAGGTAAAATTTATATTAATAAAAGGTCAGGTGATAATTTTTTGTAGTTAAACGATCCGTTACTAGACAATGATTCAAAAATAGCAAGCCTGAATAAACAAAGACTTAGTCATATTTACAAAATATTTTTAACACTACTTTAATTTGATTGTTAATTTTTAAAGTGAATAAATATATAAATATTCTCTGAATATTAATAAATTGAATACTAAAAAAATAATAAAAACGACGAATGTAGCTAGTGTACTCTTCACTACAACAAGCAAACTTTTTTTTTTTAGAGATGGTAAAATCATCAAATGACCCCCCCCCGTCCTTGAGTGTCAGACTTTTACTGACTAAAAACCATCTATGTTCCTTCGTGTGCCCTTTGCGTTCCGGGGGCGCGGTATCTCTTTCGAACAACCCGCAGCCCCGGCAGGCATTTGGCCCTTAGTGGCCCCTTCCATTGGCTGACACCTCTGTGCGCGGAACATTAACGCGCCGTCGACACGGTCTGCCCTAAACCTATTCACTTTCGCCGTTTCGTCGTGAATGAAAAGCATTAAGTAATTTTAAGCATGTTAACATTCCAAGGTCATTAAATCTTATACCATAGCTACCTATATAAGTAATAGTACGTTCTGCGGGGGCCCAAATAAAGTTTGAGATCTAAAAATATGACAATATACAGAACAGGTTATATTTAAATTATGTATTAGTTTAAAGAAAAGCCTACATTTTTTAAACGTCTAGCCTATGATATTTAAAACTAGCTTCAGGCCGCGACGTTGTCTGCTTGAATGTCAATTATCAGTGATGTTTCCTTTTTCCGACTCCTTAATTCTTTTTGTAAAACAAAAGTTGCCTACGGGTCTTACCACAACAATCGATCGCTCGTCGATTGATGGTAGAGTGGACATGGTAGTGGACATCGATCGATAGTTTCTACTACAACAATCGATCGAGTAATCGATTCTACCATCGATTGAATGGTGTAGTAGCACCCTAAGATTTGTCTTATAACAGCAGCTAGTTTAAGTCAATAGACAGACAAAACAATAAAAAAATATGTTTTTGCTAAACCGTGTAATAATTGTCATGCAGTTGCATAAAAGCTGTTATTTTGACATTAAAAACAGAAACTTCAATTTTATTTATTTGTATAGAGGAGTTTATATTATTATTACTGGTTGGGAGTATTATTTAAGATTATAATATTAATAATGTTAATCGACATTATTAATATTATAATCTAAGCATGTGCGTCACAACATCAATAGATTTGACATTTAAAATTTTCCTTAATATAAAGATGCTAAAAAACTATTTATCATCAACCGCATTGAAAGGGTACATACACAGGAAAAACCAATCGACGATCACAACAAAATTAACAAAAACAGAGCTCTAAATATAGGTTGCGTGAGTTGTTTTTTCTATAATTAGAAACTTGGTTTAATTTGCGTAAATATCGAAATGTAAACAAAGTAATAAACTTTAGAAGAGGCCTTATTTTAAAGTAAAGAAGGTGTTCGCCTACAAGTTTACCACATAAATCACAGTGCAGACAGATAGAAGCGGCTGCGGTCTGTCTGAACGACGCTTAAAATAAGGACGTAAAGGGAGACTGACAGTTTTAGTCCGTGAAAAAGATAAAGACAAATAAAGTAACAAATATAAAAAAGTAGTAGTAATCCGACCACATATATAAGAAGGATTTCTGTGAATCCGACATTATGTAGCTCTTAAGATTACGGAACTAAAGTGCAATAGGCAGGGCATATAGCTAAGAGTAAGAGTAAGAGTAAAAGTTCGACATACCTCTCCGTTTACCCCAAACGGAGAGCATCCATCCATCCGCACGGGGTAAAAAAAAAAGGGCATATAGTTAATAGAGCAAGCTCGCCACACTATTTCCAAACCACTGCAACTCCGGTAAGCCAGAAACAATAGTGGAGACCGCCAGAAAAGCGCCGAGGCAATGAAGCTTCACGAGTCCCGGAGAAACGATTCTACTGCCTTGGATCCCGCAATGAAATTAATCAGAAAATATTAGCGGAGGAGTAAGTAAAAAACAAAATTTCCATTTCCCTCCAAACAAGCAGGAGACAGAACCGAATTAGGCCAATAGGCACAAAGGGATGTTTACAATTTGGAGAAGCTCAGAGCATTAGTGCCGTTGTAGTCGCAAGACTCTGGTCACCGTGCTCCGGAAGAAGCAGTGTGGGTAGGCCCCTTAGAGTATTAGGCCCCCTCCGAGATGGACCGTCGACCTGATAAGGCTCTAGGGAAATCGCTGGTTTGGAAATCGTTGGGTGGAACCAGTCATCGTGACACATCTTTAGAGGAGGCCTAGACGTTATTCAGCTGATATGATAATGATGACGATGATTCTTAAAGTTTGTGCCAAACACGTATATTAAGATACAATGACAGTTTTTGTATACTGGTCTTTAAAATTAATTCTCCGGTAATTTCGACAAAATAATTATATGAAAAGTTGGTGTTTAAAAATTTGTTTTGTAAAAAATATTAAAGTGGGTTTTTAGTAAAAATTATTAAAACAATTGGGTAGTTGACACCACAAACTGATAATTCCAAGACACATCTTCTCTAAAAAATCGTTTATTTTATCTCAGAGAACCAATTAATTTTCAATTTATTGTAAATTCGATTTCAACTTTCTTTTTAACTAATCAAATTAGTTAGTCAATTGATTAGACAGACGAGAATCGTTTTGGTGTCTGATTGGTGGTGTCAACTAATCAATTGCAGTGACCAACCAGAATGTAATGAATGCACTTTGCGCTTATACGAAGCTACTAAGAACCTGTTTGCCTTAAGGACGTTTATCATGACGTTAGCCGTGAGAAATCCACTGATGCAGAGGGTGCTATATCTACCTTCTTACTTACTTACTTCACATACATATAACTATTGAATGCCCGGATAATGGCAATAGGCTCGCCCTCTATTACATGACACCTAAACATACCGGCGAATTGTGGATGTACGGTCAACAAAAGAGATAAGTAACCAGACCGTCTAACATAGTTGAAGTTTTCTTTCAAACCGGTGGTCGTTTTTAGATGAAATTTAATTTAATTAATAAACTGTTTATTTTCTATTAATAAATATAAATGTCATGATAAAACCTCTATCGGTTTTTTTTAAACTTTGAACCTAATAGGCGACCCTGGTTACTTATCTCTTTTGCTGACTGTACATTGGTATACCCCTGCCTAACCCTTTGGGGAATACAGGCATGGTGATATGTATGTATTGAATGAATATACCTGTACAGTACAACTATTTTTTATATGAGGTTTCTTGCCCGTTCTTCTTTGTACGAAACCACTTTTTGCGAGAGGCTACTAGGTTCATGGTTTTTTTGTCTTATAACTGACGATCAAAAGTGGTTTTTAATGGTGTTTCTCTACATAGTGTGTCACTTCCTACCGTTTATCCCTCTGCACGCGTAGATAATTTTAAACTACGCAACGGATTTTAATTCGGTTTTCATCAATAGATAGAGTATTTAAGGAAGGTTTATACGTATATAATATTACGCTATGCTGCTCTGCTACCACCGAGGCTATAGCAGTAACCAAAGTCGAGCCTGAGCGCAGGTGACACCCGGGTACCTATATAGTTGAAATAAATGATTTGACTTTACCTACCTTCGATTTTCTTAGTAACAAATGCTTTTAATACTGGTCCAAAATTCCGGAGTACGCATGCCTTCATAAAGACATACCTTTCCGTCTACCTATTCTTAAAATTTCAGCCTTGCTAAAGTTATTTAGGTCTTTTGATTCTGGGATCTCACTCCACAATAAAAGGTTCCTAAATTCTTTAGTATTATTCGTGACAAAATTAGACGACTGTGCCAAATAGACGGTTGGTTGGTAGGTTGGATCGGTTGGTTCAAATAGACGTTTGAGAAGTTAAATGGATCTCAGTAATCTACCACCGGAAACACATTAGGAAAATCCGAATAATGAGACAGTAATTTATAAGTTCTAACAACTAGGTAGAAATCTAGATAACCAATAATTTTACAAATGATTCCTAAGTAGTGCTACTTATCTAGCGACGATCTAAGTTACTGGCAATTTAATACTAGTATGTAGGTAAATATGGCTATTAGTGTTTACGTGTATGTTTATTTATTATTAAAGTAATAAGGCAGTGGTATTAAATTACACCTGATTACAATTTAATATTGTACGTGTTTCAAACGAAAATAGCAAAATCATTTAGGCAACAATACAAATTAACCGACAAATGTGTTTCAAACCAAAATCGCAAAATCATTTAATAATAAAAAATTATAAGTTTTTTGATCCTTGCTTTGCAATGACGTAGATGCATCATTTCTATTGTTTCATTGTATTCATGGTTTGCCTAAAAAGAAGTAATTGTATTTTTAAGGTTCCACTGCATCCAAAAGGTATAAAGAAACCCCTTCTGTCTTTATCTGTCACACCTACTCAACTTATTACATCAATTACTAATGCTACCGAATTTAATGTTGATATAATTTTAACGACAAAATTAATGTTATGTGTATCAATAAATAATATTGATAATAAAACGCAAATCATTGGAGATAAGATCACCTGTTATCTTCGAAGTTTGCTTTGCGAAATTTTTGAATAATTGGAGTTGATAGAGGTCTACGTAAATATTACAGCAAAAATAAAATTATGTCTTAGTCTTTTAGAAATCAGCAAAACTCCTTTACAGATAAACTGAGATGTGCGGTACCTACCAAAGAATGTGTTGTCCTTTATAATATTTTTCCTTCCAAAGTACGGAACCTACAGTGTGCATATTGTGGCTTGTATTTTCCCCCAGCTTTAGTCGATGTCATAGTGTAAGAACATACCAAATTGTATTGTGGTGCCATAAACGCGCAAGAATTTGAAATTATAATGACAATGTAATTTGTTTACCAAATGAGTTTGACAAAAACATAGATAATAATTGTTGTTTATCGTGAATCCAAAGTACACACAAAGTATTTTTTATGACTTACCAAACAAACAAACAAATAAAAATAAACAAACCTTTCAAATCCCGACAGTTTTGAACAGCGAAAGTTTTGAACAGTATTAGTGTCAGTATCACAATAATCACTAAATAATACGGTTATTTTAAAAGTGAGTGCGTCCGCCAATCGGCGCCGGTTGGCCCTGACTGCGGCGCAAGCGCACGCGATCGAGTTCCGTTGATACGCAAGTGTTACGCTTACCAAACATAATTACTTATATCAGTGGTTCTGCAACGATGAATACTTTGTCTTTGTACATTTTAAAATATTTGCAGGAAATAGCAATACGAAGGAATCTTAATATCACTGATTCAGCAATGGCTGTTGATGAAAATGCTTGTAGACTGTAGTCTGCAAGAAAAAATGAAAATTAAGTTTATCTTGAAGATCACTGACATCAGTGAATAAAAACATCGTGAGGATATCGAGTCTTATCAGATCTACACTAATATTAAAAAGAGGAAAGATTAGTATTTTTGTATGTAACGAATAAACTCAAAAAAATACTGGACCGATTTCAAAATTTCTTTTGCCGTTAGATAGCTACATTATCACTGAGTAACGTAGGCTATATAACATCACGCTACGACCCATAAGAGCGAAGCAGTAACCAAAGATGTAACTTAAGGCAGGTGAAATCCGCCGCGGTAGACGCTCCGGGCGTCGGGAGCCGCGAGACGACTCCCGGCCACCGTAGACGCGTGTCTGTGGACGGTGAGCAATGGGTAGCTCACCGTCCGTACGTTCACTAAACGACAGACAGACCGTGTCGACGGCGCGTTCGTGTTCCACGCGCGCCTCAAAGAGATGTCAGCAAACTTGGATGGGGCCACTGAGGGCCGATGCCTGCCGGGGCTGCGGGTTGTTCGAAAGAGATACCGCGCCCCCGGAACGCAAAGGGCACATGAAGGAACATAGACGGGTTTTAGTCAGTAAAAGTCTGACACTCCCTCCCGCCCCGCCCAGGGCGGGGGAAGTTATTTGATGATTTCCCGTCTATAAAAAAAAAGGCAGGTGAAATAAGACGCGCGAATGAAGTCGCAGATAATTCGCTACTAATTAATATTAGACTGAAACCACCAGTCCACCTTGAGCAGTAGCATGATAAAAGGCTGATATTATTATTTTTTAATTAAAAATTCAGCTTCCGTGTGTTTGTGTCCGAAGAACTCGGAAAGTAGTCGGTTGATCTTCTTGAAACTACAAAACATTGCATTTTAAAAGAAGTGTGTTTTTATGTACTGTTTTCAGACTATGTCATAGCGAATCATGACCGCGTTTAACTAATATTATTGATACATATAGTTTTGTTTCGGTTTCTGCCTATCCCCATAGGAAAAAGGCGTAAGTTTATATATGTATATAGTTCTAACTGTGGTTAAACTATCTATTGTTCAGCAAAATGGTCTATTTAGGAGTATTTTCCCTACACCTGCACTTTAGAGGACATTAATAACGCCACTGATGCCGCGAGAAACGTAGCTAACACTACTACTACTACTGGGACCAAATAAATAGAAAAAAGATTTACTATCTATGAGAAAGAAGCAGACAAGCAGCAATATACACACACAGTTCGCCAGTATATTTTAAGTCTCATGTGCGAGCCTATTGCCATTGACCGGGCACAAATCCTAACTCCGAGAACGAAAACCCAATAACACTTTGCTTGACCCGCGAATGGAACCCAAGACCTCTAGCGTAGCAGTCGCTACACCAGGAGGCCAAACCACCATCTCTTAAACAGCATTATTTTAATACAAAGCTTTGCATTGCTCACTGTTGGATTTTCAACGCTCGGCTCAGCGCCGAAAGTTGAAAATGCCACAGTGACCCAGGCGCAGCTTAATATTAAAATGTCGGCAGGCCCTAAGTAACTTAAAGATATCTAGGGTACACTGGCGGAAGACAGCGGCCACCGGTCATCTTGTCGTAATAGGGAAGGCCTGTAGCCGATTTGATTAACTAATAATCAAAGCGGCTACAATCATTAATCATTAATGATTGGAATATAGATGCAATTACTATCTCCAGGTTAGATGACGAAAGATGAGAGTGTTTTCCTGATTAAACGCAATATTACACCCGGTTTTGCAGACATGGTCTACGAAGAAAGAAAATTTCTGGTTTAGAAATATGATAAGTATGGAAATAATTTATTTTTTTCTCAACTGCGTATCAATAGACAGTTTATAAAATGTTCTTTTCGA
Organism: Caradrina clavipalpis; assembly: GCA_932526535.1. Lineage (NCBI taxonomy): Eukaryota > Metazoa > Arthropoda > Insecta > Lepidoptera > Noctuidae > Caradrina > Caradrina clavipalpis. The sequence goes on from OW052096.1 coordinate 6,155,787, forward strand.
TTTTACTCATTTATATCCCTGCTATTTCAAAATATAAATAAGACTATTATTAACATTGATACTATTTCAAGGTGACAATTATAATTTTATTTAAAATGTATTTAAAACGAATAAATGTGAAATAATAATATTGAGTACATATAGTCTCTAATCTGCTATTTATCTACAAACAAGTTGTTTTTAACTTTTTTTTTTGCGAAAGAAGCTAATCACACATAGTTACGACTTTATAATGGTGATATGGCTATTCCTTTTAATTTGGCTATAATTAGTTTTGTTTATACAGATGTGATGTTTGAGGCACGAGAGGATCGTTGTGGGTTCGCAACAGGGTACGGGCAAGTATGAATATCTCTTTTAATTTCATGTGCTTTTTAAACATTGACATAGGTGTAGGAAAACATTGTGAGGAAACCTGAACGTTAAATAAATAGTCGCCAATCCACTTTGAGCCAGCGCGCCTTCTCTATAATGAGAAGAGGTATTACCTTGCAGTGGGATAATAATTGGCTGTTATTATTATTAGAATTATTTTTAAATTCACATCAAAATCTTATCACCAATCAGTTTATTTCCGTCAATTAAATATAATTTTCATTTCAAATAAATTACTGATTTTAAATCATATTAAACGCTTATTGCGGTAAGTGTTAATAATTGTAATTTATTAATAACGCCACAAAATATTTTTATTGTTAGATTAGATTTAATTGTCTAAATATTTTGAGTTAACTATTTTGATGTGCAATCAGTATATTTGATCACTAAAGAGATAAAAAAAACCACGCAGATTTTTTGATTTGCTCTTCTACTTAAATTAAAGGTATTTAAACTGAATTTATGAGTTGAATTTATTGTAAAAAAACTCATCATTACAAAATTTTACTGTAATTGATATTAATTGCACATAATATGGTATTGAACTATACAAGTTTCTCTTATTAAGTTATGAATACTGAATAGGTACTTACTTTGTTAGGTAATATTTAATGACATATTTATAGATTATTAGATTTACTCAAATTAGATTAGATTTTTATTTATAGATTAGGATACGCTATATTATCTCTTACGAATATAAACTTAGTTGAAAGATTTTTTTTATTATTCACAAAGTTTTTAAATTTGAACCCTAAAATTTTACTTTAATATTCGAATACCTGAACTACATACCTAGATAAGTGACCACTATTTATGAATGCATTTATATTAAAGCTGCAATTTTAAAAGTTATAATAATATTGTTTTGTTTTTGGAGAAAGTACTGTTACGATTTACAACCCAAATAGCGGTACAAATTACAATAGCATAGTTACCTACATTCAAATAATTGAAGTGTAGATAGTGTGAACCTTTACGATCAAAAGAGAAAGTAAGTTAGGGAAGAAGGGCTTGTGGTTATTACTTTCACATCAATAAAGTAATTGTATAAAAATAAATGTATAATGATTATAATGTATTGTGTGTGTTAGGTACCTATTAGGTAATGAACTACCTCGTTAGCCTAGTGGTCCTAAGCGCGACTACTGCGAGGAGAGAGGTCTTGGGTCTCATTCCCAGGTCGAGCAAAAACTGTTATTGAGTTTTTTCTATGAAATTCTCCGTTTAGGAGCATAAAGTCAAAAGCGCAAAATGACAAACGATCGCAAATTGTCAAAAGAGCAGAATGTCAAAAGCGCACATAGTCAAAAGCGCAGATTGTCAAAAGCGCAGAATGTCAAAAGCGCAGAATGTCAAAGCGCACATAGCCAAAAGCTCACAATGTCAAAAATCATTCTTAATCGCGTTAATCATTGTGTTGTCAATTTTAATAACAATCAGCATTCGTTGTAATTACCCCACTTGTTCACCTACTACCTACATAAATGGATGCCACCGACAATGTGCTTAAATTATAGCATTTATATAGGTATACAGAGTGGAGTTTTATAATGCTACCTGGAGGGAAAGTGCTCTAAATACTTAAGTTAGCAAATTTTACTCAAAGGAAACTTTCCTTTATTTTTTTAAAGAAACATAACTGCGTTTAAATAATTTTGAAAATACGCTTGCCACACCCGGGAATGGAACCGACTAAAATCAAAAAAAATACCATCCTGTACTTTTATGGCACTAATTTATAGGGTCAATCATAAGGATCAAATCTCTGCACACATGCTAAATTAAACAAAAACCATGAAGTTTTAATCTAAACTTATTTTATTCGGACGAAAAAAACGAGTACTTCTACTAACTAATTGCATGCTCGAAATGAGCTTCATTTTCTTCGATGCACAAATTCATTCTTTTAAGGAATTCATTTTTAATAACTTTTAGTAGGGAGTTGTGGTGAATATTGTAAATTGTATTAAGCTACTAAAAGTTAATCAAAAAGATTTTTATAAAGGAATAAGTTTGTGCATCCAAGAAACTGAAGTTCATTTCGGGCAACTCCTTAGTTAATTTACTCGTTTTTTTCGTCCGAATAAAATAAGTTTACTTACATTAAAATTGCATTATTTTTTTAATTCACCATGTTTGCAGAGATTTGAGCCTTATGATTGACTCTATCGATTGGTGCCATAAAAGTACAGCTCGATTCCTGGATGCAAGCGTATTTTGAAAATTAATAAAATACAGTTTTGTTTCTTTAAAAAAATAAAGGAATGTTTCCTTTGAGTAAAATTTGCTAACTTAAGTATTTAGAGCACTTTCCCTCCAGGTAGCATTATAAAACACCACCCTGTATATATAAATGCTATAATTTAAGCACATTGTCGGTGGCATCCATTTATGTAGGTAGTAGGTGAACAAGTGGGATAATTACAACTATTGCTGATTGTTATTAAAATTGACAACACAATGATTAACCCGATTAAGTATGATTTTTGACATTGTGAGCTTTTGGCTATGTGCGCTTTTGACATTCTGCGCTTTTAACATTCTGCGCTTTTGACAATCTGCGCTTTTGACTATGTGCGCTTTTGGCATTCTGCTCTTTTGACAATTTGCGATCGTTTGTCATTTTGCGCTTTTGACTTTAAGCTCCTAAACGGAAATTCTTGCCCGGTTGATGGTAATAGGCCTGCTTCTATTGCATGGGACCTAAACATACCGGCGAATAACTGTGGGTGTACATTTGTACAACTCTGCCTTACCTTACTGGGAATACAGGCGTGATGGTATGTGTGTGTAGGTAAAGAAATATTAGTTTTAAAATCAGGATATTACTAAAATTACACAAGTAAAAACAACTGCACAAATGCGGAATTATGACTATTCACAATGCAGCATTTTTTCTTTTTGTAGTTTGTTTAATTAACCATCGTTTTTTTCGCTTAAATGTTTTCATACAGAAACGTAGTTGAAGTTTCTAGTGTCTAGTCTTTTTAGATAGTCAGTTCATCTGGATTAGTCGTGAAACATACTCTGTATGAAGCCAAGAGGTCATTTATAAGAGGGTCAGCTCAGCTTTCTGCATATAAAGCTTAGCGGTCCACACGTCTGACTCGGGCGAAGAGCATTATTATAATATATCGGTCGAGCAGACTGTTGAAGCTTCGTCACTTATATTACGTGTGGCATCTAGCTTAAGCTTGGCGTATCTATACTTATATACTCGTACTATAATAATCTATATACATAAAAGAAAGTCGTGTTAGTTACACTATTTATAACTCAAGAACAGTTGACCGATTTGGCCGAAAATTGATAGGGAGGTAGCTTAGAACCAGGAGACTTTTTATTTTTTCAGGTAAGTAGGTAGGAAGACAACGCCTGCCAGGCCCGCTAGTAATATTATAAAGAGAAAAGATTTGTATTTTTGCATGTAACGAACAAACTCCAATACTACTAGACTGATTTCAAAAATTCTTTTGCCGTTAGAAAGCTACATTATCACTGAGTAACATAGGCTATATGGGCTATACGGGAGCGGAGCAGTCACCAAAGACGTAACTTAACGAAACAAGCCACGCGGAGCAAGTCGCGAGTAGTTCGCTAGTATATTATAAAGGGCTGATTTTGCTGAAGCTGGAAATATTTTATCTGTGAAGTCAAATTTACGACTGAAAGTTTTCTTCTGAAAGATCTGGTGCACAGTACCTACTCGTATTCGGCGTGCTTGTATGACCAGCAGTGTGATTCGAAAGCTGAATCCGCAATGAGATTACAAAATGGTATTCTGTTAAACACGATCACGCCCGGTGACGTCACCACGGCGAACAAATACTAAACCAATGACAAGTTGGTTCGTTATCGAAGTGAGCGTGATCACTTTAGTAAGACTCGTTTTCGAGTTTGCATTTTAGAGAATCGCACTACAGATGTTTGAATGTGGATGAGGCGAAAGTAGTATGTAAGTACTAGCTTCTGCCCGCGACTTCGTCCGCGTCACAGTTGATGTGTTATCCTACGGGTACCGTACATTTTCCCGGGATAAAAAGTTGCCTATGTGTTATTCCAGACTATAATCTATCTTTGTGCCAAATTTCATCCAGATCCATTCAGCCGTTTAAGCGTGAAAGAGTAACAAACATCCATACATCCATACATCCATACATACAAACTTTCGCCTTTATAATAGTAGTAGGATCGTAGTAGGTGGCGTCCGGTCCTGCACTGCCCGCATCCAGCGATTTCCTGCGACCTGTATCAGGTCGTCGGTCCATTTTGTGAGTGGAAAAAGTGTTCAGTATTCAAAATTTATAAATTAGCCTCTTACAAATGTTATTATATTACGTAATGTGTTTAAACGTTAATTAGGTACGATTTTTTTTTTAAAGACGGGATATCATCAAATAACTTCCCCTGCCCTGGGCGGGGCGGGAGGGAGTGTCAGACTTTTACTGACTAAAACCCGTCTATGTTCCTTCATGTGCCCTTTGCGTTCCGGGGGCGCGGTATCTCTTTCGAACCACCCGCAGTAATTAGGTACGATGTAAAGTTAATTTTATGAATAATAAAATAGTTTAGTCAAACCGATATTAATCTGCAATTCTTGCATAATATGTAAATTTTATTATTCTTTTGTCCGGTAACATTGAAAGATATTTTTACGTGGGAATTACGAAACCGGACGTAAGTTACATGCATTCTATGTTGCAATGCCATACAAAATACTGTTCAAGATCTCTACTAAATATCCTTGTTTATCAATTCGAAAATAACTTAAAAAAAAGATATCTATAGATGTCGATACCAAGCATCAGGGATGGGACATAGCATTATTAGCTAACGGTTTTTTTTTTTTACTGGGAAATCATCAAATGACTTTTGTGTTCAATGTTTCATACAGGCACATGATTCGGAGGCACTGGGCCGGGGCGAAACTCCGCTGCCGCGGCAAATTGCCGCCCTGCGGACGGAACTCCGGCTCGATCTCATGGCGACATGGAGAGAACGACTGTCGCAACCTCGTGCAGGGCTCGCCTCGATTGAGGCGGTAAGACCCCTCTTTGAGGAGTGGCTGGAGCGGCGCCACGGCGCCCTCACCTACCGCCTGACGCAGGTCCTCACCGGACACGGATGTTTCGGGAGGTTCCTGCACCTCATCGGGCGGGAGGAGACGCCCGGGTGTCACCATTGTGAGGATCGCCTCGAGGACACGGTGGAGCATACTTTGGCGGTGTGCCCTGCTTGGGCTGAGCACCGCCGAGTCCTCGAGGCGGCCATCGGCGGCGGCGCCCTCTCGCGTCCGGCACTGGTCCAGGCCATGGTCCGGAGCGAGGGGGAATGGGAAGCAGTCGCCTCCTTCTGCGAAGCTGTAATGCTGGAGAAGGAGGCGGCGGGACGGGAGAGGGAAAGGAGGGTCCCCCGTCCCAGCGGCCGCCGCGGTAGACGATCCGGGCGTCGGGAGCCACGTGACGACTCCCGGCCACCGTAGACGCGGGTCTGTGGACGGTGAGCAATGGGTAGCTCACCGTCCGTACGTTCACTAGCGACAGACCGTGTCGACGGCGCGTTCGTGTTCCACGCGCGCCTCAAAGAGATGTCAGCAAAATTGGATGGGGCCACTGAGGGCCGATGCCTGCCGGGGCTGCGGGTTGTTCGAAAGAGATACCGCGCCCCCGGAACGCAAAGGGCACATGAAGGAACATAGACGGGTTTTAGTCAGTAAAAGTCTGACACTCCCTCCCGCCCCGCCCAGGGCGGGGGAAGTTATTTGATGATTTCCCGTCTATAAAAAAAAAAAAAAAAAAAAAAGGCACATGATTACACCGGCACCTATACTCTTCAAACGGGAACACAGCAACGATGCTTTGTGGCAGATATAGTTCCGGTGGTAGTACTTTCGTGGACGAGCTCTTTCATAAAGAGCTCTAATAGGTACTACTGAAGTTGATAGTTATGTAGGTAGTCTTGATTGAATACTCATACTCCTATCATTTATTGCATTCCACAATGTTTTATAGAAATAATTTACGTTTTCATAAATGAATGCACAATCGCTGGCAATATAGGGCACAGCAATATTTGTATTAAATTATACTTTTAAAATTGTTACAATGAAATTTAACAATAAGGTAGTATAGGCACCATTAACCAATAATTTCAAGACAAAACTTCTTAAAAAAATTGGATGTTGTAGGTTGTGTGTGTAATTTGCTTTGCAATCAGTATAATATAGTTAGTGAATTGAGTTAGCAAATAAGTGACGTCATAGTTTACTATTGTCATACAGAATCTATAGTGGAATCGCGTTTTGACAGCTCATTAAAAGTATGTCAATTGATTAGCGGTGTCAACTACACAATTGAAGTTATTATTATAAACGTATAACGAAACAAAATAGCTACATTAAAACTAGCCGGTAATTACCAACATGTTTTTCTGACATTATTGTGTTGCTTTCCGATGCTCGAACTCTAATTAATTTCATTACAATTACATTGATGAACGTCTATTACATTCAAAGTGTATTCATGCATGAATATAACATCAACAGTTACTTTCTGTAAAATTGAATTAGAATCTTTGCGCTACAGACGCCCACCCAGTTCTTCGTAAGTAATATTTCCATCAGCATAAAAGCTGAGAAGATGTACTTATATTTAGATAGGTCGAAGAAAATTTCTAGGCGGAATATCAGGAATATCAGTCCGTTAAATTCAAATAAGGGCGGCAGCTAAAGCCAGTATTTTAACAAGATTACCCGAAGTTCGTCAAAGATGTAAAATGAATTCGGGTTTGTGGCCATCAGCGTTGAAGTTTCATCCTTTTGTGAATTATGAATTGTGAGTAAAGCTTGCTTCAACCCTTTGGTATTCAAAAAATAGATACCTATTTGTTCGTAGATACTAATCTCAGTATTGTTTGATGTTTTGTCTTCTACCAGGAATCTATAGCAATGTACACTGATAAAATAAAGCTGAAGAGCTCTTTTGTTTATTTGTTTAAACGTACTGCACCCACATTAAGCCTACATTTAATTTAATTATTAGTTCTTTGTCTAGACAAAATTCTATTCTATTCTCTATAATACTCAATGTCTTTACAAATAAATAAAATGAAAGTGTTTGTTTGTAACGCCAAAATTAATATGTATAATTATAAATATTTTACACAAACAGAACATTTATTATTTCTGTCTGTTCGTTCTGGCTAATCTCTAAAACAGCTGGACCGATTTTGATGAGACTTTCACTAGCAGATAGCTTAATAACTTCCCCCACCCTGGGCGGGGTGCCGGGGCTGCGGGTTGTTCGAAAGAGATACCGCGCCCCCGGAACGCAAAGGGCACATGAAGGAACATAGACGGGTTTTAGTCAGTAAAAGTCTGACACTCCCTCCCGCCCCGCCCAGGGCGGGGGAAGTTATTTGATGATTTCCCGTCTATAAAAAAAAAAAAAAAAAAAAAAACCCTGGGCGAGGCGGGAGGGAGTATCAGACTTTTACTGACTAAAACCCGTCTATGTTCCTTTCATGTGCCCTTTGCGTTCCGGGGGCGCGGTATCTCTTTCGAACAACCCGCAGCCCCGGCAGACTAGCAGATAGCTGAGGTTATAAGGAGTCATCTCTCCAATTATATAAATATCCAACATTAACGGGAACAAAGTCACAGGCATTAGCTAGTAGCCACTAAACCGAAAATACCGTCAGAACATTCGCGGTATATATTGAGTGTGAATATAAAAAAAAAAAATATACCATCACGCCTGTATTCCCCGCAGGGTTAGGCAGAGGTGTGCCAATGTACACCCACAGTTCGCCGGTATATTTAGGTCCCATGTAATAGGGGGCGAGCCTATTGCCATTAACCGGGCACAAATCCAAACTCCGAGCCGCTACTGAGAATTTCATAGAAAAACCCAATAACACTTTTTGCTCGACCCGGGAATCGAACCCGGGACCCCTTGCACAGCAGTCGCACTTGCGACCACGAGACCAACGGAGCAAGCGGGTGTTAATATACACGAAAAAGTAAAAATCTGGTTTACGATACAGCAAACGGGAGTCCATTTTCTAAATCACTAGCGTTATTTGAGTCGATAAATTGGATAGGTGTGGGAACACTTTAGATTTATTTCATTTGAACCTCGGTAGACTATCTAGTGCATTCAATAAAGAACGCTAAAGGAATATTCTGTTTGGAAAATAGAACTGAAATTTTTCCAGCTTTACAATGTTATAATACCAGCCTATAATTGAAGGTGCAAGGCGGATTGGCGATTTCAGATCTTTTATTAATTTATAAGTCAGGTTTTTTTACGATGTTTTCCTTCAACGTTGTCAGAGATATCCAAGATAAACTTAAAACATACATAAACTTACGCCTTTTTACCCACGGGGGTAGGCAGAAACTACGGAACGCCACCAGCTACGAACCTTACATACCTACTCCTTTCGCCTCGTCCACATTCAAGAAACTTAGAAAGTAGATACGAATTGAAAAGGTCACATTGGTATTTGCCCGGTATTAAATCAGCAAACCCTTTACATAAGAGATTGAGAGGTGAGCGTCTTTAGTACAGAACCATCACGACATTACAGCTAACAATTGCGGCAACAAAAACTCACCATTTTTATAACCTTTGATTTAACCTTGCTTCGTTAGCTTTGGTCCCAAAAAAAGATAAATTCTTATAAAATATATCTTTCAGTAATTGATAAAATATGAATTATTTGTGTTGTTGTCACATCCCAAAGATTTCTCACAAACTTCGGGTGCCATCAATTTCGGTAGCCTAATCGTGTGGCAATAATGGCCAAAACTGTTGGCACATAATAGTCCTTTGTCCTTCTAGTAACTTAGATACATAAACTCAGTATCTACAATATAAATAAGATTCTGATATGATATCCATACTAATATATTAATGCGATAGCAAGTTTGTTTATTTGTATGTTTGTAACGCAATCACAGCTGAACTACTGAACCGATGTTAATGGAATTTGGGATAAACTAAGCTTGAACCTTAAGAAACGACGACATGGTTGGCGCAGTGGCCGAGCGATTGACTGCTGCGCTGCGTGTCGCGGGTACGATTCCCGCACGGAACTTATAAATAACTAGCTTTTGCCCGCGGCTTCGCTCGCGTTAAGAAGTATTCAAACTTTCATCCCCTATTTTATCCCCTTAGGGGTGGAATTTATCAAAATCCTTTCTTAGCGGATGCCTACGACATAACATCTACCTGCATGCCAAATTTCAGCCCGATCCGTCCAGTGGTTTGGGCTGTGCGTTGATAGATCACTATATCAGTCAGTCAGTCAGTCACCTTTGAGTTATATATATTTAGATATTTGTATGACCTACAGATAGTTAATCCGGGTCTGGCCGTTTGTGTATGTGAGTCTATATGTTTGTAAACACACCCACGATACAGGAGAAATTTCTAGTGTGGGGCAAAGTTTTTATTAAATTATTAAATTAATTATGAAAGGACAAAGGCTACTTTTTAATCAGCTACTTTATCTGCGTCCACAATAGGTGAACGAAGTAGCGGGCAAAAGTAAGTTAAAAATAAATAAGAATCATGTTTCGAATGCTAGACATAAGCTCCACGGATTACACGCGACCTACGGGCTGTGGGTTTACAATGGCCGACGATGTACTTAGTTTTCTCTCTTTTATTTTATTTACTCAGAGGACTTCTATTTTAGTACAATTTTTTTGTAGTCTACCTAATATTTAACCTCAAGGGTTAAATATTAGGTAGACTACAAAAAAATTGTTGGACCTCTTTTTATAATGTTCAACAAAGTTTGTAAAGCCGGCCAATTGATTCATGTTTTGTTTTGTGTCTATAATGCGAATAAATGAAAGTAAGAAGGGACTTAGGATGATATTTATACTTGTTAGTGTTTTTTAACTAAAGTAAATAATTATGTTTGAGCTTATGTCACAATTGTATATACCATCACGCCTGCATTCCCCGAAGGGTTAGGCAGAGGTGTACCAATGTACACCCACAGTTCGCCGGTATATTTAGGTCCCACGTAATAGGGGGCGAGCCTATTGCCATTAACCGGGCACAAATCCAAACTCCGAGCTACTACTGAGAATTTCATAGAAAAACCCAATAACACTGTCACAATAATGTAATGTCACAATTATTTACTGTAATGTATGGCTCTCGAAGAAAACCATCGATGGGTAATAAGAGACGACTAAAGGCCACTTGTGTCAAGCATTATATTGAATTAGACAATGTACTTAGGTGGTAAGTAAACATTTGTTAATTAAACAATTGTGGAGCCTGTCGGGCACAGCGAAGAAAATTGGAGGGTTGAAGACCTACTTAAGCGTGCAATCTAACATGATTATTACATACACAAACCCAGGCCTTTTTCTCATGGGGGTAGGCAGAAACAACAGAACGCCATCTGCTACAATCCTTACATACTCCTTTCGCCTCTTCCACGTTCATACATCTGGTGATACAAGCACGCCGGTTACGAGGTAGGGCGGGGCTAATAGTCCTATTTTTCACTCTAAGACCCATAAGTCTTAAAATCGAGTAGTTATTGTCAACAAAAAATGATGTATGCAACCCTACACAATTCAGCCTAACGCTCAAATAGTCGGAACTGTGAATATTTATTTGATTTCCGAAAACTTTAGCAACAAATGCAAAATGGAATTCTGTACATTTTACCCCGCTCACGGGGTAAAAAGTCCCAGGTTTGGGGTAAGAAGTCCAAACATCCTAATGGCTAGCTAATTAGGTATTTGAAGACAATTATTAGGTTAAATCAAAATGCATTATTTTAAAATCAATATCTAATCATATTTCTGTTTATTAAAATATCAATATAATCAACAAATCTTAATATTTTAGTACTTATAAGCAACATGAAATTCCAACTTGAAAACAAACAAAACGAAACATGAATTATTTTGAACTTTGCTTTAACATATACAAAATCAGTCTTTTATTATAATGGCATTAGTATAATTTTAAATCTTAATTTATAATTAGTTAAGTATGCAGAAACTCCCTAATCTTCATCGCTATCGCAATTAAGACAGATAAAATTCAAATTTGAATTAAAACACACACATCGTTCATGTGCCCAACCTTTGCAGGTAGAACATTGAATCCACTGCTCTCCTGACTTGCTTTCTGAAAAAGATTCGCAGCAATATAATGCAAAAATACTCTTCATCTTCAGAGGAAGGTGACGGGCTATTCTCTTTTAATATTTTCTTCTTTACTGTCATTTTCTTCTTATTTCCTTTAGTTTTTCTCATTTTACTCTTCTCTTGTTCTTGCTCTAACTCATTTTTTTCAGGAGTGTCAGTTAAAATAGTTGCTTTGCGACGTTTTCTAGTGTTTGAGGCTTTACGGGGTCCGGCTTTGGTCACAGGTAGAACGGCTATAGGGGAAAATACTGCTTTAGATGTTGAAGGTTGAGGAGATATTGCTCTCGGTTGTTGTATTGATTGTGCTGGCTGAGTTTGCTCTATACTCGATTGTGCTGGCTGTGTTTTCTCAGAGTCATTTATAAGTGGAGGTATATTTTCAGTGTTATTCACATCAATGGGACGATCTGTAACATTACTTGGAGCGTAGTCTGCATCTGTGAATATTTCGCGATTAAATGGAGAAACAATAATACACTATTAATTTTATTAAACATATCACTTTAATAAATCATATGGGGTAAAAAGTCTTCTTGCGGGGCAAGAAGTCCCATCGGTGTACTTCTTACCCCATACCTACGTCCTGTGATTTGCAAGGTTTTTAAACAAAAACGGTTAACAACAAGAATATTTCATCACCATGCATTACTTACGGACATAATAAGACTACAACATGAACTTACCTTAATCTTTACTTCACAGTCAATGTAGATCTATGAAAGAAACGAGAACGAACACTTTTTTCACTTTTGGGCGCGAAAAAATTCCGATAGCCGTGTTACTCGCATGTGCGCTCCGCAACGAAGGGCGGCTTGCGGCTTCGTCGTCGCCCCTCACCCCGCTTTAGATTACGTAGTGCGTCTGTTTCTAGCGCCGATAGATACTGTGATATGTACTTTGGGACTTCTTACCCGCTGGACTTCTAGCCCCGCCCTACCCTACTGCACACCCGACCTTTCTGAAGAAACTCACCAATAAGGTCAGTGTGGTGTACGTCTTTCTAGGACGTCCCCTCCCGGCGTTGCCACTCACATCTGTCAAATAAATTCCTTTTGTCAGTCTCCTTTCACTCATTCTCTCTACATGAACGAAACATCTAACTTATCTATACTTACTAATATCATAAAGAGGAAAGATTTGTTTGTTTGTTTGTATCGAATAGGATCCAAAACTACTGGACCGATTTCAACCATTTTTTCACCTATAGACAGATGCTACATTATTCCTGAGTAACATACGCTATATAACATTACGCTATGATTCACGGGAGTGGAGCAGTAATTCTAAATATAAAATTACTTTATTTTTTATTAAACATACAAACATATGAGCTGTTTTGAGCAACTAACTCAGAGTAAAAAGGATAACCCTGCCTAACGCAACCGGGCCTATTTTATTGTGATAGCAGCACTACATTTAAAAGCCGCTGTAAAATATTAACTGATCCTATTTTAATTTTTTCATCTACCGAGAATATTAATAGCATTAACATATTATTGATGTTCATTGTAGCGGTTATTGAAAGCCCTATTATTAGAACGTCTACGAGCTTTGTTCAGATATCTTATTCAAGTTATACTATGAATATTTCAATGAATACACGAATTAACCTGGTGTTTGTGTATGTGTTCAATGTTTGTAAACACACCTACGGATACAGGAGAAATTCCTATTCGGCACATAACGTTTTTTTTTTAAAGAAATATTCATCCAGTCATTATTTAATGCTGCTACCGTACGAGGATTAATCACCATGCTTGGTTCAAGTGAATTACGAATTCAGACCTATTTAAATGAAAAGTCCAGGTTTCCTCTCTGTGAAAACCGATGGTCATGATATCCTATAAGAATTTAAAAAAACATTTTTGTACTTGTCCGGCATCAACCTCCCAACCTCATGCATGAAAGATCAGCGCCATCACCATTAAGCCAACACGGATACTTACTTAGTTTTCCTAAATAAGGTTGCTTATTATTAGCTTCTAAAATAAACCATCGCTGTAGCTTTTAGTAGTACTTAACTTTACACAAAGAAAATACTTCCTTATCCGTAATGAAATAAGAATTAGAACCGTCTTTGTCAACAAACACATCCTGCATTCAGTACATTTGTAGCAATTCACGAGATCCGTGTCCACTATCTTGATAAAGTCGGGTACACAATTGAGATTTACACAGCTCACCTTATTGAATTTGTTCAGTGTACCCTTTAGTGAATGCCGGGGCTGCACGATTCATTTGTACGCCCTCTTTGAACGGCGACGGTCCTGTTTACGACAGTCATGACTAAAAGCGAATGTGTTTTGCTTGTTTGAATAGATGATTGGATCTTTGTAGGTGTTAAATAACGTGCACTATAAATTCAGCCTTTAGATATCCTCCATTGCTGAGATTTAGTCATCGTCACTGTGATAAAGAGCGTGTTCCAATTTAGTGGAAAATGGCCGAAATGAGGTGAGATTACAACATTATAATTAACTAGCCTGTGCCGCATGGAAGTCAAGAAGACAGCCCATTCCTAAGACACTCTGTAATCCGGAAATTACCATCATATAAATAAAATATCATCAAAAAAATCTCTTTACAATATTAGTATAAATTATTTCTCCATAACCTGCCATTTTCATATTACAAACAAAGTACCTACCTACTAACAAAATGAAAAACAAAAATAGAAAAACAAATGAAATTCACTTCACTTCATTCATTTTTCTATGTATTTTTTTAACAACGCAGCTTCATAACATCATCACGTGTAGTGAAAAACAAAGCGCTTCAAACGTCCTCCGTGGATAGCACAGAAAATATAATAAAAGAAAGCAATTTTTCACTTAAGCGCTTTGCTCGTAAATCCGCTAGTCTTGTTGAGAATTAAGTGCACTTTTGTTTTTCTCATCACCGCCCCCGGATATAAATGTGAAGACATTTTTGGTTCACGAATTTGATCCAAAATTGTATAATGCTTTATTGCTTTAAAATCGTTGGGCGTTACCTTGTTTTGTTGTTTGTTTTTTGTAGACTAACTTATACTCGCGACTACGTTCGCGTGAATGATGTTGGTTTTTTGCCTGCAGGGTTTTTTATTGTTATTTTTTGCGCATAAATCTAATTCTCTTTCTAAAATAATAGTAGTATAATCTTTCTGATTTTTTTAATAATTTCTGATATTTTATTCCTTATATTACTAACGAACTTAGAAAATTAGTTATCTGCCGGTGAAAGTCCCGTCAAAATTAGCCTTTTTTTACCCGACTGCGACAGAAGGAGGGTTATGTTTTTCGAGGGTATGTTTGTATGTATGTAAGTTTATATGTATAATTGTTTGGCACGCTCTGCAGGCTGAACGGCTCGATGGATTTTAGCTTGAGAGGTGTCGTTAGATTCGTATTTACTGTGAGAGTGTGTAGAATATTCAGGCGCACGGGTCGAGGGTTCCGAAGAATTAAATAAAAGACGAGCAGAGTCTTCAACCACTTATATTGTTGTTCACAAGCTTCCGATGATTGCTACAGTACGACTGACTTACGACTGACCAATTTTGCCGTGAGGCGGCTATATTTATGTCTTTCCGACGTGGGTGCAAGTAGTGCCATGACAAATAAAATAACAAAAGGTGTTTGCACCAATCACGTCGCAGTATTTTTCTTATATAAATCTACAGTGGTGGAAGTAGTGGGTAGGGCGCGACATAGTCAATAAACGTTCCACCAATTACATGTGCACATATTTGACATTAAATTTACTTATAATCTAGAATCATATATTTACCTTAATTCTAGATGTATCCTAAGTTACATTAATGCTAACAATAACCTAGGACTAGATAATCAAAACATACATCATTTTGATAACGCAAAAGCATCTATATTTACATAAAATCCAATATTGTAACAATTATAGATTTAAGCTTCCTATTGTACATATTTAAAACTACAGAAAGCCCTCGTGCTCTCTTACAATTCCACCCCCCGCAAGAGGGTTCAACCGATTGCGCTTCCGTCAGTAGGGAGCACGACAACTTTTACTACGGGCCGACGCAGCGTACCCTTTGTAGTTTTGATATCTACAATTCTAACAATACTATCCGCACCTGGATGCACTTTGGCTATAATGCCTTTGGTCCATTCACTACGTGGTTTGTTGTCATCGACCACTATCACTACATCGCCCACTTTTACGTTCGGCACTACACTGTTCCACTTTTGTCGTTGCTGGAGCGTAGGCAGGTACTCGCGCAGCCATCGCCTCCAAAAGAGGTCGGCCAGCGCGTTTACTCGGCGCCACATGCGCCGCGAGTCGATGTCGGCGGCATGCTGACGCGTACACGGAGCATCTCCCGCGGCAGTGCCAAGCAGGAGATGGTTCGGTGTCAACACGACGGGTTGCTCAGCATCGGTGCTCACGTAGGCTAGTGGCCGGCTGTTAATTACCAGCTCGGCTTCTGCGAGGAGAGTGAGTAGAGCGCGTTCTTCACGGAGCGCACCAGTCGCTCCCAGCTCCCGCCCATGTGCGGGGCGGCTGGCGAGTTAAAGTGCCAGGCGATTCCCCGACCTGTCGCCTCGCTTCTAATGCGACCCACGTCTAGGTCGCGCAGAGCCTGGCGTAGCTTGGCGTGTACTCCAACGAAGTTGGTCCCGCGGTCGGAGACTTTTATGCGTGCTACTACGTATAGGATGCGTGTCCACGTACTATACCTTTCATAGGGCAGCGCGGGTTCGGCCTTAGTAGTGACGTTCACGTTGTGTACCCGCTCTAGGTCTGCCTCTGACACTGCGTCAACTCCAGAGTCCACCGGCCATTGCTCCTGTGGGCTGGAAAGAAATGAGGGACCCGAAAGCCACATATTACTGTTGACGGGCCACTCCAACCGGGTGCCTTTATCGGCTGGGTTCATCGCCGAGGGAACCCAGCGCCAGTCTTTCATCTTTGACCTTTTATCTATCTCTGCTAACCTATGAGATACAAAACGTTGGAAGTCGGTTGCTTCCGAGTGGATCCATTTGAGTACTGTCCTACTATCTGTCCATAAGACCTTTCGGGTGATTTCAACTCCTAACTCTTTCTCCACGGTGTCGGCTACCCTGCAGGCCAACACTGCCGCCTGTAACTCAAGGCGTGGGATTGAAATCACCTTTTTAGGTGCCACTCTAGCTTTCCCCATCACGAAGCTAACGCGCCTAACGCCGAGTGCATCTTTTCCCACCAAGTAGGCGACTGCCGCGTAGGCGGATTCACTAGCGTCCCCGAAAACGTGAAGTTCTACCTCTGATAACTTTATACCGTACCATCGCGGGATGGTTATATTGTTTAAGATTATAAGGTTCCGTAACCACGCGAACCATAAAGTTGCCTCCGCTTCATGCAGCCTCTCGTCCCACTGGATTCCTGTACGCCATATCTGCTGCATTAATATGCGCGACTGAATGACGCATGGATACAGGAAACCCAGCGGGTCGAACACCGACATTATGAAGCGAAGGAACTCTCGCTTCGTAGGAACAACGTCACCCTCTATAATTGTCTTCGGTAACTTTTTAAATGATAGGTCAAAAGCCAATTCATCGGTCCCCGGTGACCAAATCATACCTAAGGTGCGCTCTGTGGCGCCCTCGTCTTTTTCTAACGAGACTCTGTCGGGCATCTCTATTTCGAGAATCTCCCTGAGTTGTGGCGAATTGGTGACCCACCCCCGTATATTAAACCCGCCTTCGGCGTGGATGTGAGCCACCTCCTCTATGCGTTTGCTAGCCTGCGCGACGGACCATGCACTATCTAAATAGTCGTCCATGTAATGACTGTTATGTATAGCCGACACTGCTTCGGGATACTGACTATTAAATCTGGCCGCATTTTTATTCAAAATATAGATTGCGGATGCAGGGGAAGACACAGCACCGAAAATCATTGAATTCATGACAAACGTGTCAGGTTCTCCACTATTATTTTTATTCCACAAGAAAAGCTGTGCCCCTCGGTCACGTTCTCTGATTTTTATACGTAGGAACATGTCCGCTATATCTCCGGTGAATGCTACCGGTCCCAATCGGAATCTAATTAGAATTCCTAAAAGAGAATTTAATAGGTCTGGCCCCGCGAGCAAGCAATCGTTAAGAGCGGTACCTTGAAAAGTGGCGGCGGCGTCGAAGACTAGTCTCAATTTCCCCGGCTTATTAGGATTCTGTACCCCAAAGTGAGGTAGGTACCACACCGGATCTTCGAAGCGGCCGTCCGCTTTACTTGCATAACCCTCGCTAATTAATCGTTCAATTTGATTTTCATATGCTTCCGCGTACGTAGGATTCTTATGCAACCTACGTTCTATTCCCGACAGTCTCTGTCGCGCATAAGCATAGTTATCGGGTAGCTGTGGATCGTCACGCCTCCACAACAATCCTACTTCCCACTCGCCGTTAATAGTGAAGCTACTGGTTTCATCTAATATTTTTAAAGCTCTGTCGATGTCTTTATGAGACCTAGGGATTTCGGTTATACCTATTGCTTCTAATTCGAATTGGTTTTTCACCATATCATGCAGTTCAGACAGAGGTTCCGCTAAACAGTTCACGGCTTCGTAGCCTACCCTAAACCCTTTACCTATGGGCCCATGCAGAACCCAGCCTAGCTTGGTCAAAGATGCAACTGGCTTACCGGACTTTCCTCGGCGAATCTCCTCGCCGACCAGCAACTCCCAGTTGTCCTGTCCCAGCAACAGCATCGGCTTGACTCCGCACATTTCCTCCAGGCCCAAGTCACGCAGGTGGGCGAGCTCCTTTATCAACGCAGCCGGCACCGTTTGGGCGGGCAAATCCAGCCTCTTGAACGTACGCACACTTATTTTGTGATTCACTTTATTTGGCCCGCGCACTGTCACATATATTTTCCTTGAGGATTTATCAGACACCTCATTACCGCGCGCACTTTTTAGCACTAAAGGTATTCTATCACCCGTTGCCTTTCCAGCTATCGAGTCGTCGATAAGCGATACTGTAGCTCCGTCGTCCAGTAGAGCGTAGCAATCTCGTTCGTTTCCGTTCACTGACACGGAGACGGGAATTATCTTCAACAACGCTTTGCCGTTATATTCTTTCACATTAGTGACGCTTTCAGTTTTATGCTCTCTATCTACGTGCAGTAAGTCGTGATGTGCATAGTGGCATTTCGAGCATTTGCTTGCTCGGCAGAACTTCTTCGCATGTTGTTTTATTATACAATTAAAACACATCCTCTGATCTTTTACAAATTGCCATCTCTCATCAGAAGTTAGTTTCGCAAACTTTTCACACTTCGGTAATTTATGATCTCCCTTGCACATAGCACACTGCACATTGTTCTTATTATCTTGTTCGCTGTCGCTTTGTACATGTAATCTCTGAACATTTTTAAAGTGAATGCCTGGCTTACTATGTGCGCTTCTCAAACTTTTAACATTAGCCGTTTGACCGGCAGCGCCCATGTCCATCTGCACATAAAATGACGTAGCTCGGGCTAAATGGCTCAGGAATTCAGATAATATCTCTAGGCTGGGTGACACTCTCACATCGATGCCCTGAGACGCCGCCATACCCATTGCGAAGTCGCCATATTGAGCCCTCTGCACAGGCGTTAATTTACTCAGTAATTCACTCACCAGTTGTGGGTTGTTCAGGTATCCATTCGCGTGCACATTCCTCAACAGCGACACACAATTCCTCACTGTAGATGAGAACTTTCTCAACTCACGACCACTTTCTGTTACTTTCGGTAACGCACGCACTTTCTTCAACGCACACTCCAATATTAAATTAGGATGTCCGAACTCTTCATCCAGTGCCTTCATAATCTCCGATGGGTTAGTTGATGTCCGCAATAAGTCTTCTACCGCTATTTTTGCCTCTCCCTGCAGTGACGTTTTCAAGCGCGCTAAGTTCTCGTGCGGCTTAAAGTTGTACATAGCTGTTGTGTCCCAGTACATGTTCTTGTACGATAGCCACTCTGCCGGGTCACCGTTGAAGTATGGCAACTCATAGGCTTGCCTGGGTACTGGCCGCGGACGAGCTAGGTTTGAAATAGCTTCTGCCAGCTGATCTATTTTCCTGTCTCGCGGCTTGCTTCTCTCCGTTTCTTCGGCGAACGATTGATCCCATTCAGGCACTTCACGTGGTGGCACTCGCGGAACACTAGCCGTTACTATCGGCGTATATTCGCGGAACTGTACGGTCGCGGGCGCACACTGAGGGAGCGCAGATATCGAGGTCGTATATACTGTATGCGGTTGCGCGGTCACTGTTTGCGGCGCGGTCACTGTTTGCGGTTCGTACGCTGTTTGCGGCGCGGTCACTGTCACTCCGCGGGAGGTCGCGGCACTCTCGGTTGCAGGCACTCCGTACGCAGTCGTTACTACTGCGGGCACTGGCACTGGCACTGTTTCTTGCGCGTCGTGAGCTTCTGCGATCACTTGTGTTTCACTCGGCACTGAGTGTGTGATCCAATCTTCCACACGGCGTGTTGTAGTTTCTTCATCGGACGAGTCTTCTTCGGCGACGGCATCTATCTCGGCCAGTTCCGCCTCCAACTTCTTCTTGACGAGATTTTCCCTCAGGCGCACTAATTCCCTCTCAGCCTTGTACTCGGCCCTCCGGCGGAGGTAATCGGCACTCTTCTGGCCGCTCTTCGATGAGACGTGGCTGGTTCTTGATCTCGGCGTCCGTACCACCCGTAGTATCTCCGATTCCCGAGGCACTGCAGCCGCGTCGCGATGGTCAATCACGCGTCCGGGGCCCGCCAATGGAATCACGGGTGCGGGTAATGCCGACGACACTGTAGGCGCTATCGAAGGTGATCCCGGTGCCATTTCAGACGGCACTCCTGAATCGGCTTCCATCTCTCGTCGCTTGTTCAACGCTGCCTCCAATTTGCGCAGCTTGCTCCTCGTGGCGACTGAGCTTCGTTCACTCATCTTGAATGCTTCAGACTTCTCAGGCTTGAAACTTCAAACTCTTCAGGCTTGAGATGTAATTCTTCAGACGCAGGATCCGGCTCGAAGGACCAAAATTGTAGAATATTCAGGCGCACGGGTCGAGGGTTCCGAAGAATTAAATAAAAGACGAGCAGAGTCTTCAACCACTTATATTGTTGTTCACAAGCTTCCGATGATTGCTACAGTACGACTGACTTACGACTGACCAATTTTGCCGTGAGGCGGCTATATTTATGTCTTTCCGACGTGGGTGCAAGTAGTGCCATGACAAATAAAATAACAAAAGGTGTTTGCACCAATCACGTCGCAGTATTTTTCTTATATAAATCTACAGTGGTGGAAGTAGTGGGTAGGGCGCGACATAGTCAATAAACGTTCCACCAATTACATGTGCACATATTTGACATTAAATTTACTTATAATCTAGAATCATATATTTACCTTAATTCTAGATGTATCCTAAGTTACATTAATGCTAACAATAACCTAGGACTAGATAATCAAAACATACATCATTTTGATAACGCAAAAGCATCTATATTTACATAAAATCCAATATTGTAACAATTATAGATTTAAGCTTCCTATTGTACATATTTAAAACTACAGAAAGCCCTCGTGCTCTCTTACAAGTGACACTGGGTATATAAAAAAATAAAATGGCGGATTTTTGGCGCCAAATTCAAATGTTTGGCTCGCTCTGCAGCCTGATCGGCTCGATGGATTTTAGCTTGAGAGGTGTCATTAGATTCGTATTTACTGTCAAAGTGACAATGGGTAAATAAAAAATAAAAAAAGGTAAAAATAAAAAACGGTAATTTAAAAAACTAAAAAACCCGACTGCTTTTCTAAGTATTTATAAAAAGCCCTAAAACAAGAAAGTCGTTGTACCCGATTGCACAAAATTGTAGCAGTCGGGACCCATTCTAGAAATGGAGGCTTAGAGTATTTAGAGCACATACCTATATTACATTGCAGATGGTCTAGAATGGGTCCCGACTTCTACAATTTTGTGCAATCGGGTACAACGACTTTCTTGTTTTAGGGCTTTTTATAAATACTTAGAAAAGCAGTCGGGTTTTTTAGTTTTTTAAATTACCGTTTTTTTTTTTTTTTTTTTTATAGACGGGAAATCATCAAATAACTTCCCCCGCCCTGGGCGGGGCGGGAGGGAGTGTCAGACTTTTACTGACTAAAACCCGTCTATGTTCCTTCATGTGCCCTTTGAGTTCCGGGGGCGCGGTATCTCTTTCGAACAACCCGCAGGTCAAAATTAGCCTTGCCGTTTCGTAGATACGGAACAAACAGACAGACACCGTTGGTTTGTAGTACCGTGTAATTCATGTGAATTTTGTAAAATGCTGTTATTTTGACCATTACAAACAGTCCCTTCCATTTTATTTACGTATATTAATCTAGATAGATAGTAATTGCGTCTCGCAAATATTTCAGCCAAGAACTAACAAAATTCTCGTCAAAACTATCTCTCTAGTAAGCGCTATAGTTCCAACGTTAACAAAAAGAGCGTAAATAACTTCGAGAAAACTTTGAAAAGTATATATTATTGAAAGGAACTGCATAAAACAAATATTAAGACAAACATTTTCACGTAGATGCAACCAAACTTCTCAGTCGTATAAACACACATTACTTATTTAAAGTAATTCAAGTTTTCTTCCTCAAAATTTTGTCTTTTAATAAGTAGCGTGAGATGACGAAAGTTGAGCAAAAAATTCTTTGACGACTTTCATCTCTACATCGTATGTTTCCAAGTTAGGATCTACGGACATCGGGACGGAGTGGCTGAGGATGCAATTTTTTATCAAAGGACAAAAGAGGGAAGAAAAGACGACACGGTTGGCGCTGTGGCCGAGGTTGCAGGCTGCAGGTTGCGCTGCGTGTCACGGGTTAGATTCCCACACTGAACAAATATTTTTATGATCTACATACAGATCGTTGTTCCGGGTCTGGCTGTTCGTGTATGTGAGTTTATATGTTACTTAACGCACCCACGATCCAGGATAAATGACTAGTGCGGGGCAACGCTTTTTAAAAATAAAAATAAAATAATATTCAAACTAATCTAGGGGGAATGCGACATAAATGGGGATTTTTAAAATATCGGGACTACATACACACCACATTTGCACTCGGGCCGCTAACCAATTTGCGCGCGATGCGGCATGGCACGGTGCGTCGCGGGATGACTTGGGAATTTGTTTGAAAGAGCCACCGCGGCCCTAAAACGCAAAAGGCATTAAGGGAGAAACACGGATAGGTTTTAGTCAGTAAGAGTCTGACACTCCCTTCCGATCCGACCAGAGCAGAAAAATAAATTTGATAACTTACAATCCTTTAAAACAAAAAACCGCCAGAATGCTACAGTATCTAAGTGGCTAGTGTGCGCTGACTTGGGCAAAGTCCTCTGCCATTCCGTCCCAGTGTGCGTATGCCTTTAAGCTTAGACCGAAGAAAAAACTAATTGCCCGCTTTAAAAGGATTTTTAATAAGTGCACTTGAGAAGTTACTAATTAATAACTTAAATATCTTAGAAAATGTTCTCATTAATCTTGAAAGTTTAGATTATTATGTTGCTTTTGTTAGAATTATTTTTTTGTTTTTATTATTTATTAAAGTAATTTGAGAATATGTTAATAATAAATCAAAAAGACGTGGGTGCGGTGTCAATAATGAGTTTTCTTGTTATTTGATATCTAATTAATACTTAGGTATATTTTGTATTTAAATAATATAATAAAATAGTAATGGCCACTTCTTATTTCTTATTCTTCTTTTCTTCTTAGTAGGCACGTTCATTGACCATCACGCTTACTCACGGTGAATTGGCGTTTTCAGACTTGCATAAAATTATAATTTCAGATTCCTTCACGATGTTTTCTTTCACTGATATAAGTGATGGCCTAGATAAACTTAGAGATTACATAAGTATTTATTTTATTAATTTATTTTCCAACTTACATCTATCATTACCATTGCAATAGTGTACCTACATCTTGAAATTTATCTTAAAAATAAATACTACTAGGTTTCAACTAATAATATTAAACATTGAATAATTATAACATTTATAACTATAGGCCAGAAACCGCCGTGATAACCAGAAAAGCGCCGAGGCAATGAAGTTCGACGAATCCCAGAAAAGCGATGAAAAGAACAACGGACAAGTTAGAAAAAACATGATCTCCACTATTTTTCCCTTTTGTACTTACCTAAGGGTCAAACTAACCGTACCTCGAACATTTTGCCCACCTGAGAAAAAAAAACAAAATTAAACATCCCTTAAGTTAAGAGCCTCAAAGGTAAGCCAGGGGTACAGAATCAGCGCCATTAACTAGGGTAGCCATTTTACAAACCTATTTGTAATCATCTACAATTCAAATTGAACACTTCCCAGTGGCTGTCTACTCCTTACTTAAGGTTTAGGCTGAGTGTTTCATAATTTTCATATGTAAACATTTTCGGGGTTGCCCTCGCACAGATACTTAATGGAACTTATTGCCGTCTTTTTGAGAAAATAGATTTAACAAGAGTTAAACTTTGTTACGCCTAGGCGCGTCTTTCAACTTTCAGTATGTTTATGAAATACGTGTTTGTAATAATTTTCAATAAGTAGGTATATATGGAGTGTAAGCAGATAGCAATATTGCGCAAAATTTTTTGATAAGAAACGATTTTTATTTTTGATGTGAAAATTACTGTTTATGCTACGTACGTCTATTTCTTTTTTAGTTGGAACTACTAAATACCGAAAATTTTCAAGTGTAAATCATTTATGATAATAAATAATCAGGTGTTATAACAACAAAGCGTTTATTGTTAAATATTTATGCTATACAAAAAGGATAATTATGTTTTGTTCACTGCTAATGCGCCGTACAATAGAAAAAGTTTCAAAGTTTTTAGATTCGTCTTCTCAGATTTATAGTTCGCCTAAATAAAACTTAGGTTTGCTAAATCGTTTGAAAGTGATTGCTATTTATGCCACATTAGGCGCTTAAGTTACTATGAAATAAAAGTTATAGTCAGCTGTGAAAATATTAGTTTTTCTTCATTTTTCAATATTGGACATTATTGATAATAAAAATGGCCAGTTATTAAAACATATAGGTGTTATCTGCAGTATTTGTAATACATATTAGTAGCAGCTCAGAGTTAGGATTTGTGCCCGGATAATGGCAATAGGCTCGCCCCCTATTGTATGGGACCTTAACATATTGACGAACTGTGGGTGTACATTGGTACACCTCTGCCTAACCCCTCGGAAGAATAAAGGCGTGATGATATGTCCTGTACAGTACAATTATATTTTGTATGGAGTTTCTTGCCAGTTCTTCTTTGTACGAAACTACTTTTTGCTAGATTCATTATTTTTGTTTTATAACTGACTTCAAAAGTGGTTTTTAATGATCTATCTCTACATGGTGTGTATGTGTATGTTTATCGTTACGATAAACCCCACCCAAGAGAATAATAGACATGTAAAATAAATATTACTTCGTTTCCTAGAAAGAACAAGTTTTAATAATATTCTCTGGAACTAATTTCAGTTACGACAACTAATCACAATTGATTCTAGCCAAGTGTGCGGGAGATATTATAGTGTACAAATGTGTGCACTTCCCTTGTCCTCACTCTCATAGTCCAATGGGATGGCAATCCTATACGATCATTCGTAAGGCCAACAGCTTTACATGCTTTCCAAGGCACGGGATCACACCATCAACTTTCAAACTCCGGATTGCTATCGAGAAATGTTTTACGCTACTGAGAAATTCCTAGTGAAATAAAAACACATGAACACATTTAACCGATCTGTGGACCACAAGACCAACGGAGCAGTTTTTATTACTTCACGAAAAGTCATTCGAAATACGATTCTGAAAATCTCATCTTATATCAAGTTATTTAGCCCAAAAATAAAATTAATATTTTTAAATAACGAACATGTTGAACCCAGTGAAAATTAAAGGACCAAAAAAATTGATTAATGAGTTACGGAAAGAAGTTTGTAAGCACATGACTCCAGCAGCCGGGGCAAAGCAAGTGATTTATTGTTCCCTTATTAGAAATTGTACTACAATACAATTGTTTTGTTGGCAGCAATACAAGATGTGCTCTTACAGGAACCTTCGAATTGATTACTGTTTCACATAATATTACAGTCATATTTACAAGACCATATTTGGTCGGATTGTCGCATTGTAATATCAGAATTATGTAAGCCTGTTATTGTCCGATGTCTTTGATTAAATAACAAAGTAGGATTATGATATTAAAAATATCACAATAGTCCCAAAGTTCCGAATGTAATCCCAGATCTTATTAGCGTAAGATTTCGTTTAGCCATTACCTACACGTTTTCCATGGAAATAAATACTGGAAATGAAAGATCATCTTTTATTTTGTTAGGAACATTTACAGACGCGTAAGTTTTAATCAATTGGTTTTTTGATGCCCTATGACCTTCCCTTTTTTTCTGTACATAGTTTGTAATTTAATCTTTATCATTTAAGTTGGTGTTATTCTATTAATAAATTAATAATTTTATTGGTTGAATTTAAGCATAAATTACAAACACAAAACTGCTATTTGAAACTCAAGAATTTAGCAGCTAAATGGCAGACCTGAAAAGGCAAACACAGCTAGGAGATTAAGCATGCCATTATTATCCCCCACAAGGGTTCTCGTGCCGCCTTGCCTATTCAACGGGCACATGAGTGCACATATAATGGAGACTTGCATTAACCTTAAGTGGACTATCAGTAGGAAGAGCGTTCCGAAATTGAAATTATAGATGAGGTACTTACGTGCTGTTTGTTTTACGTTCAACTAGTTCCTTTTTTGAATAACGAATCGGTTTTTTTACCTTATAATGTTAGGTTTGTCTCTTGCCAGTATAGACTTAGAATTGTATTGGTACTTGATTCTCTGATTCTGATTTTGATCTATTAAAATATTCGTTTATTTGCAAAGTTCGTTATTAAACAGCAGTTTCATTGCATTATATTGGTTAACTAGGTACAGGAAGTTGTTCTTTCTCTTTGAATTTTTTGGAAATTATTAATAGCACTTAATTTGTTATTGCATTAAAATGATAATTATACTTGTTGTTGGTTTGGCGGTAATTAATGAATTCACCGCAATCAACACTACGTAGTGCGACTCTTGGAATAATTCACTTTTATTTATTGGCTATATGCGATTCAAATAAAAGTTTAGTATGCCAAATAGTTGACAACCGTTGTGCCTATACTATTGTGAACATAGGTACTATCGTTACATCTCTGCCTATCACTCGCGTGTCTACACCAGTCGATACGTTCCACGAATACGTTCGCTTAGAATATCGTTTGAGGAAAAGTTCAATCAAGTAAAAAGGTGGCATTTGCTTCGCTCTGCATTTGGTCTGTAGCTGCAGCTGTGTCACTGGTGAGTTCTTATGTAAAATGTATTACGATAAATGACATTTATGGCACAGATGATATGGCATGTTGTGGCACATGGACATGGCATTATATAGTTGGCATATTGAAGTTGTTGTGTAATAGCGTCTACTACAAGAAGGTCCAGTGGTTAAGGTGCCGTCTCTCATGCATGAGGTTATAAAGACGATTCCAGGCAAGGACCAATGTGACTTTTTAATTCATACCTACTTTCTATACTTAGTTCTCACTTCTACTACTACTTACTTCACTACACTACTACTTATTTCTTTCTTTCTTCCTTTCTTTCTTTCTTTCTTTCATTCTTTCTTTCTTTCTTTCTTTCTTTCTTTCTTTCTTTCTTTCTTTCTTTCTTTCTTGCTTTCGTTCTTTCTATGCTTCACTTGGACATCACTAACATCGGTGAAGGAAAATCCTCTTGAGGAAACCTGAACACGGGGTTATATACTGGTCTAATATCACCGATACGCCTTGAGCAAGCGTAGTGAACACTGTTCATGCCTTGTCTGTATGTAGGTCTTTGCTTTGCAGTGGGATAGCAATATGTTGGTATTATTATTCTTTTACACGAAAGTGGAAGAAAAAATTAATAATTTTGGGCAATTGATCCATTGATAGCGAAGCGGATGAGTTTTTTGAAGCTTCCTTTTTTATAAACTATTTTTATTATTTAAGTAACTTTTATGTTTACATGAATATACCTAGTAATATTTATTTTAGTTAAACTTCTTAAAATTAGACATTTATAGAAGTATGTAGAAAACATATGGATTAGTAATTTAACAAAGAACTATTTAGTACTTTTACTAAACAAATATAGAATCAACAAGTTACTTTTCAGCTTACCTACAGAATTAACGGGCACAAAAACATAAAACACAGCACAAGAATTTACGGCTGAATGTGATGGTTTCATTTTTATATTTCATTCTTCGCTCCATAGACCACGTTAATTGAACTTTAACGGTCCAAGAAATGGGGCATTTATTGACTTTCAGAATAGGGATAGGTTATAAATCGTAAGGGTTGAAACCGAAAACGTCCGAAGTTAAGGGACCGTGTGATGTGAAGGTTATTTGTCTTTATCTTAATGTTAGGGTTGGTTCACATTGTTGGGGAATGATGAATCGTTTCGTATATTGTACTGTACTGTGTATTATTGTTATATACTACAGTGTGTTACTTGCCTATTGTTTGGAATATTAACAGTAGTTATCAGTAGTTTTGATTGTAGAGAGAAGTGTTATTATGTACAGTTCATAGACATACTCACAATGTTGCACAATTTTGAACTTTATTCGAATCGTGTTAGGATATAGATTGCGTTTATATACTGTGGTATGATATAGTTATAAAAGTAGTTAGAAAAATAATATATACTCACATTGATTTTGAAAATACTTCCACCCTTACTTAATGGCTATTCAGTGTCTTACGCTTAAGCCATTAGATTGTCAATTTCGTAAATATTTTCCAATTTAAACTTTTTCAATCTCTTAGCTAAATTCAATATCCTTATAGTCCATGGAGGGTTCTATGGCGTTTATAACTTGAGCCATTATGGAAACGAACAATGGCGGCCAACCATTCTAGTTTATCATGCCATTTCACTCGCACGATATAGCGAGCGAGTAAGAGGGCACGATAAACGTCGCTATTTTAATGGCATATGTTATATCTAATGTTAACTATTATCATTTTAAGTGGAAAATGTTTATAGGATGTCTTCAGAATGGTATTTATGTACCATCAAAATTATGGGACGCTTTGAGAGCGTTGCTTTATACTTTCAGGTGAGTCAAGTGTGTGTCTTTATTAAAAACACTGAAATGTAGCCATTATAACTGTTTAGTAGGTTTTTTACGTATTTGTTCATTAAGAAATCGTAATGGTCCAGTAATTAAGGAGCCCGCCCCTTATGCTGTGGGTTCGCAACCGGTTAGGGGAAAGTACTAATGTGATTATTTCTATTCATATGTACCTACTTTTTAAGTGTATCTTGGACATCATTGACATCGGTGAAGTATAACATTGTGACGAAACCTGGACTTATAATAAATTAATGTCTGTTAACGGCAATCCGCCTTAAGCAAGCGTGATGATCAATGCTCATGCCTTCTCTATATGGGAAGAGGCCTTTGACCTGCTGTGGGAAATAAATAGGCTGGTATTTTTCTTTGTTTATTGTTTTTTTTTGTTAGTAACTGTTGCTAAGCATTTTGCTTACCATACTTTGTGTACTTACTTAGTCAAGACTAAGTCTTAGCAAAAACATAACCCTCCTTTTGGCGCAGTCGGGTAAAAAACGAGGTACACTCCAAAAGAAAAGTTTCAAAATAATTTCAAAACACATCCCAATAAAAAGACAAGAACAACCCATCTCTGTCGCTATAGCATTTGCAAAAAGTATCCACACATACGTCGATGTACTCCTGCCCTTACAGCATATTCATGATGTTCCTGTGATTAAAGCTGCAGGTACACACTCGGGAAGTGCTCGGTGCTCATTGAAATGCTCACGTTTCGTACGAGTGACTGCTACTCTAGTGTTCTTTCACTCCTCGTTATTTCACACTCATGTAGGTATATCACTGCATGACTACGTGCATTCGCGTGATTTAAAATTATCGTTGGTGGCGTCATATTGTAGACCGATTGTACGTGTGTAGTGAGTATTGGTGTCTGAAAAGGTGATTGGGATTTGGAAATAAATAATAGGAGGGTTTATTTTAATGTTTTCGGACTTTTTTTGGTAGTTATATCTTGTACGCTTATTGATCATAGTTGTTTGTATGTTTTAGTCATGATTGGTAGGAGTAAAATTGTATTTAAGACGTAATATTATTATTGTCTGGATTTTGCGCGCGAATCTTTCGCTTTCGCTGCTAATTTGTACACGTGAATTTTTTTATGGATCCTTAATTATTTTTAAAAAGATTCATAAATGTCGTTGCTACATATTAGAGATAACTTAGAAATAAGCCTGTACCGATGATTTGCGAATTAAACAAAATACTACAATCTACAGGGCCCAAAAATGTTAAGAAAAGAGTAAAAAAATATTATCTAAAGTCATCGACTCGAAAGTAGATGGAGTTTAGATATACGACCATAATCGTTTTTTAATACCATATTTTATTAATAAAAGATTCACGTTTAAGCCCATTCAATGTAATTGGATGTCTCTGCCCAGACTCAGTAAATGGAACACCCGTTTACTGTATTTTGCAGTTAATTAAACCGCTTGTAGCGGTCTACACTGGGTTAGCATTACTATACAGTATAAATCTCAATCGGTGAGTTTAGGTAAAGTGAGTTTTAGGTTAAATGTCATCACATACCTGGGATCAGACAGCTCGCTTTAGTTAAATTCACTGAGGGTTTTTTTTGGGAACGAACGAAACGAAACTAAATGTAAAGAATTCTCCAATTTTTGTGATACAATTGGAATAATTTTGAATTAATATGAAAATTATTTTATGGTCAAAACTTATTATAAACGTTCAAATTAGACACACTTTTGAGAGAATGAGACAAATTAGATTGCGATTGTTCTTAAAAGTTAAGAGAATTACCACTTATTGTAATGTTACCTATTTGGCATATTGAATTAGTTATATCTACTTAATTGAAATATCAAAAACTATGGATTGGCTCATTTTGGCAGTATTAAGTTCAATTATTAACGGTAGTGGCATAATTCCATTGGTTACGTCCATGCCACAGCGTCCAGTATAATTTTGTGTTACGTAATTATGAAGCTGATTTGACTTATGATTTATGTGGATTGGAAAATTAATGGCACTAGCTAATACATGATATCAAAAGATAGGTAATAATCCGTGACACCTTCTAATTAATGATCTGGTAATTACGGTCTAATAATAATGTTATATTCAGAAACTACTGAGGTAAGCATGGTTGGAAATAACCGTCTTTGTATTGTTGTAAATATGAATCGATTCAGGCAAATGTTTCTTACTTAATATCTTTCATATATATCACTATATCCCAGCGACGATAAATGTAATAAAAGTAAGGTAAATTAAAATATTCTTTTAAAGATTGAGACTGAGATCAACTACGATCGTTCCTAAAACTTGTAGAATTGCCCTTCAAATTTATCGATGACGTCGATTTAGGGGCTCCACTTCAATCCGAACGAAGTCGCGGGTACCCTTGTACCCGCGACTGGATACTACCTTTAGTATCCCATATTCTTGTTTTAAATATTGTAAAGTGCTGAACGATGAGCTGATGGCCGATAGGCAAAGTTCTCGAATGGATAACACGCACCGGCAAGCGCAGCGTAGGACGTCCACCCGGAAGGTGGACAGACGACCTGATTAAGACCGCAGGAACATGCTCCATGCAGGCCGCTTCCAACCAATCTATGGAGGAGGCCTATGTCAAGCGATGACGTTCTGTGGCTGATATGATGATGATGATGATTGAAAAATGCACGGACTTGCAAAATAAAACGCAATGGTAAAATATTCCTATTTTTACATGTGGACTAATTTGATAAAAAGCCCCGTCTTCACAAATACCTACTTATATAAAATTATGCACCCTTTTGGGTTGTTTAATACCTCCTCAACTGGCGAAGTGTATTATTTCATAGGGGCGTATAATAAAACCATCATGAAAAATAAAGGGCTTAAAAACAAAAAACAAAAATGAAAATTAACATTTATTGCAGAAAGGGTGTTATTTGCAAGTGGAAAAGTTTGAGTTATAAATACAAGAATAAACAGTAATCACGTTAAAAAAAAAGCCTTTTATTTGTGTAGGTACCCTTTCAATTAGTTTATATTTTCTGGAGTTTATAAATATCTATACTTTTTATTATTTTGTACGGTGTAATTCTCTGGAAGTGCTGCACTGATTACAAATATTGAAACATTGATAGAAAGATGCACAATTGCGAAGTGTCATACTTGGAGTCCACGCGGAGGAAGTCGAGTGAAAAAGCTAGTGTATTATAATGTGCATAAGCTCTCCATTATTATAACCCTAATTAATTTTAACAATGCATTTAATTGCAAAATCCAAAACCATTAAAGCTCTATTGTTCAAATCTGTAAAATCATTACTATAATTTCCAAATAATCAAAATTAATAATGCGACTGTAAAACGCTTATATTTAATGTATAAACCAGACAAAACTTTGTGACCGTACACTGGCGTGACACAAAATGTTGCAACACTAACATTGTATGTCACAAACAATTTAAATTATTAATTTACAACATGTACGATTCCACGCTGTCTCGCAGTGTAAGCAGGGTTACAAGCTGTAGCAACGAAATAAATGTATTAAACGGAGTCAAGCTCACGGAGACATAAAATATTTATTTTATTTCGCTGCTCGTAGCAATTTTTTTCGGCTACCGTCAGCGTTCTTCATGCTACGAGCTACGCTGCTACGGATTTACTACGTCATGGCTACGTAATGCTACGAGCAACGCTTTGTGAGTGTAAACTACCTGTTCCCTCAAAAAAGAATTTGGGACTGTCTTTTAATTTACTGACCATTTTCCAGAGGGTCAAAGTTACTTATAAATATGAATAAGTTTTATTAAAAAAGTAACTCTGAAATATGAAGAAAGAAACAGCTGTACCTTACCAAAAATGTTTTAAAACACAATCAAAATATATGGCAGCTGTTTTATATTTCGTTTTTGGTACCATTATAAAAGTTGGTCAGTATATCAAAAGGCAACTTTTATGTCACAATCAATGATTAATTGATTGGATGAATGACTGCTCCGATGTATGTCTTGAGATCAATTCGTACACGGAACAAATATTTATATGGGCTACAGACAGATGTTCCGAGTCCATTTGTTTTTGTATGTCAATTGAATTTAATGCAGAAGAAATTCGTATAAGGGCCTGCGCCCACGACCGAGAATCGGCCCGATAATCGGCCCGATTATCGGGCCGATTCTCGGCTGTTTCTTCTAGCCGGCGAAGAAATCTGTCAAAAAAACGGCCCGATAATCGGGCCGATTATCGGTCGTGGGCGCAGACCCTAAAACAGGGTAATGGATTTACAAAAATAAAATGTTTTCCGATCTACCGTGCACTTTTATTCAATATATGTATTTTATACAATAAAAAAATAACAATAAAAGTGGAGCACTTAGCCAACCTTTTAACTGTAATTTTTATAGAGCTCTTAAAACTGCACTTTGCAGTTAATTATATTGAAAGGGCATGGCTTCTCTGATGAGTTTATTACGCGATTCATTTAATTACAGAGAGTAATGGATAACAGATCAGTGGATAAAAGACTTTATCATTTATTTTTCCTTTTATATTTTATAATATAACTAGCTTCTGCCTGTGACTTTGTTCGCGACATATTTGATATATTCCGGGATAAAAAGTATCCTATGATTATTCCTCACTACAATATGTTGTGCTGTTTGTGTATGTGAGTTTACATGTGTGTGTGTTTGTAAACGCATCTACAATACAGAAGAAATTCCAAGTGTGGGGCAACGTTTTAAAAAAATTAAATAAAATCTATCTCAGTGCTAAATTTTATCTAGTGCAGCCGTTTAAACATGAAAGAGACAAACATACATCTGTCCAGCCATTCTTTTTTTTATTCGAGATGGGTAAGTTCTTGACTCTAGTCTTGGTCAGAATTGACCTTCACAAACTTTTTTTAATAATAGTAGGATATAATACTATTAGCCTATTATAATCCCACTGCAGGGCAAAGCCCTCTTCTTATTCAGAGAAAGCATTAGCATTGATCACCACGCTTGCTCTAGGCGGATTGGCGATTTCAGACTTTTATTCATTATGAGTCCAGCAGTGCGATTATCTAAGCCTCAATTCGTAATTCGAAAGCTGAATCCGCAGTGAGATAACAAAATGGTATTTTAAACACGATCACGCCGGTGACGTCACCACGGCAAGCGAAAACACAACCAAAGTCAAGTGGGCTCGTTATCGAAGTAAGCGCGGTCACTTTAGTGAGACTCGTTTTCAAGTTTGCATTTTAGAGAATCGCAGAACAGGTTTATTCACGATGTTTTCTTTCACCGATGTCACAGACGTCCAAGATAAACATAGAAAGTACTTATGAATTAAAAAAAGTCACATTTGTACTTCCCATACTGGCGCTCTTAACTACTAGGCAATAAAGACGTTTTTTGTTTTATATGTAAATAAAATATTGGAGCTTCAGAAATATACTGATGCCTTTCAAATGGTTGGAACTGATCAGAATTGAACTGCTTTTCAGTGAAAGGCTTTTAGTGGGATTAAGTGCAGTGTGTCCTTGTGAAGGCAGTATGTTCATCCATCTGCCTAGCATTTTGCCAATTATGTTGGGGTCGGTTTCCAGATTGACCTTATGCATCTGTATACCAATGTTAAGGCCTATTCAGACCTAAGCGGTATTCGCTACCGTTTGCGGCAGAGAAAACCCAGTGGGTATGCGGTAATATTACTGTTCAGACCTAAGCGGTATTCGCTACCGTTCGTAACCCGCGTGGTATGTACCTCTACCTACAGCGGCAGCGAATATCGCTCAGGTCGCTCTAGCCGTGGTACTTGATACTAAATACCTGAGCGAAATCCGCGCGGTATGTACCTCTACCCACAGCGGCAGCGAATATCGCTCAGGTTTGAATAGGCCTTTATACATAGACGAAAGGCAAAGGTATAGAAATGTCCAATGCTGATCAAACGGCTTTACAATTTGGCTTTATGTTTGAAATCAAAAGGTCTATTCTCGTATAATGACGTTTGTTCAATATCTACTCGCAGTGTCATTTCTTGACAGTCAAAGTAAACAAAAAAAAAAAAAAAGTAAAAAAATGGTTGAAAGTAAAGTAAATACCCGTTATGCGTCTAAGAGCCTTTTTGTAACAAAAGAGCAGATAACCTAGAAACGGCTGAACCGATTTTGATAAAACATATCTAAGAAAGAACCATGGCTAGTAAAGCTGTTTTCAAAAAATAAACCCGCATTCAAATCAGTTTACCCTTTTAAGAGCTACGGAGCCACAGACAGACACACAGACACTTCAAACTTTGACCCGGAGGTTAAAAACTTTTAAACAAATTAGAGGTATTTTTGACAAATTAAGACTGGGATTATAATGTGATTGTTGTTAAGCTTACGGGTACTGTCCCTCTGGTAGGATTAATACCTCATACCTTCTTCATAATTACCTTCGACCCTAATCTACACGAGAGTATGAATTTGTAGATGACACATCACTATTTACCTTGATTTATTTATTTTATTTTTCCAAATTAACTTTCAATCATGGTATGGAAACGTGACAAAAATCATCTTCTGTATTACTTTATGTTCTTTTTTCTTTTCCAGAAGAAAAAAAGAACTACATACTCGTGGGTCACTTCGTTAGAATGGAATAGAATGGAAATTATTTATTTGCATACTATTTTTGCTAAGTACAAAAATGATGGATTATTATTAAAACATAACATTCCATCGCGCATGGACTCCCTGAAGGGTTAGGCAGAGGTGTACCAATGTACACTCATAGTTCACTGGTATGCATGACTCCCATGTAATATGGAAAAAAATATTATTATAAAGCTCCTTATAAAGTCTGCTTACAGTTAAGCGTTAAAATATTTAGTACAATAACAGCGATCAATTTTAATATTTGGTACACAAGTTTAACTGCGTTTTTAAAAACAGTAAAAAAAGAGTGTTAACACAGCTTTTTGCTAACACACAAAGTCCGCTATTAATCTCTGTGGGCTGACACTACATGGAAGCGACTTATTTATGGAAAATTGCATTCAGGAGAGACGTGACTAAAATTTATGTACAGACTGCTGTTGACCAAATTTTCGTTGTCAGTGGCCAAACTGGACTCTGCAGGCTAAGTGGATTAGCCATGCGACGTTGACGAACGGCCGATGCTACCCACCTTTGTTGAATTATTACTGTGGCATTTATCCTTACAAACCGAGCATCACCTAAAAGGGTTCATGATTCCAAATTTGCAAGTCCGCTTGAAGATTTTCTTTTGATCTCAACTTTGATTTATGCACCAAGATCTCGTTTTCATAAAACTTGAAGTTGTATATTGATACACAGCTGTGATTTACATTTAAAAGCGTTTTCTTGTCATGGTATCTCCAACATTTTTGATTTTCTAAATCTAATGCAAAATTATTTTTCAAAAAATTTCTCCAATGACTCTTTAGACATACCTATGTATCTTGCGTATACGTATTTAGGGTTTCAAATTGGTTGATTCATAAAGCTCTTAACCCTTCGTAGAAACATGAAATGTAGCATTCTTACAATTAAATTATCTGCGAGTATTCGGGATTGGTAGATTTTAAGACGCTTAAAAACGTCCATTGTCGAAAAATATCTTTACTCTCTAAAAGTTTAAAATGTTTATATCTGTTGGTGGTAAACCGCTTACAAGCTATGTTGTAATGAGAGTGTAAATATTTCAGGGTACAATAGTATGATGAGCATTCTTCTATTCTATTCTTTATGTATAAACTTATTAGAGCATATTTTGAGTTATCATCCGCATAAAGTTTGCAAGTCTTTAAAAAAATTACAGCCAATTACAAATAAACAACCCTCGTTTATTTTGTAACCATCACTTCTTCCTATCATTATTTACAATTTGTCGAGATGTATGTCAAAAATCGGAATTGCTTTTATCGTTCGAACCTTTCAGGGAGGGAGGCTCGTTTTTCTTCAGTAACGGGAATCGGACAAGGCATCACTTTCGTTTTAAAAACCACTCCAGTGAAATCTCGAGGGATGGCTATTTTGCACTCCAAATAAACAAACCGAAGTAAAAGTATTCGGGGAAGGAAGCACTGCTTGATTTAATGTTGATATTCTGAATTTTGAATGGACAAACTTTTAGTATATTTTACGAAGTGTTATTTCAAGTATAACTTGACAAAAGGTGTCGGCTTTCGAGGATATTCGAGTTTGCTTCGGCTTTGGACTTACGAAGCGTATTATACATTTAAATGTGTTTAATAAGTTCTCTTTCTTGTTCATAATATCATTCGAAACGAAGTTTGTTGATTTCTAAACATAGTTTTAATGGAAGCTCTAAAATTAAAGTTGCAAATGCAGTTTTCTGTCTAAGGCCACGCGGTTACACGGTTACGCGCGGTGCGGTTCATTTTCTGTTACCATTTACACCAAACTCTAAATATAAAATGTATGGAAAAATAATGAGAATGGGAAAAAACACCTCTGGAAAAGTCACGTGACCTCAAAAAGTCATTATTCTTTGCTAACGTTCAGTCTATAGCATCGAAAAGATGGATGGATTTAGTGGAGAATGATATGAGAGAAAAAGGGAGTCAGTAATATCAGAGCGGTTGGTAAGACAAAGAAATAACTGTTTATTTTCTCCAGTTATTTCACAGTAATTTGTTGATAAAATTAAGCCGAAAAGTAACAATACATTATTACACAGTGAGCATGATATGTGGGAGCTAGAATTTTATGACACCATCCCCTTGACTAGGTGGAAACCAGAAACCAGAAGCTCAGGAGATGTGAACAGCCACTATTTTCTACTATAATTTAAATGAAATGGAAGAAGAAAATGTGTTGTGTTAAATCCAAGTAGCATGAGATAAGGACACGAAGATTATGATGAACATTCAGTCTGCCGATGAAGTAGACGAGTTCTGGGGTGGAGACTGCGTCTAATCAAACGTAGTGTTTGATGCCCACCGGCTAGATGGAGCGACGATCTGCGCGAGGCAGCTGGCAGTAACTGGATGCGGAGAGCCGAAGATCTGGCTCAGAGAAGCCTATGTCCAGCTGTGGACTGCGATAGGCTGATAATGATGATTCAGTCTACGGTGTGTGGGGGAAAACCAACGAATTTTTGTCTGGGCCCTATGGTGTGATAACACCAATTTACCTCTTGTAATACGAATCCATATCTTCAGTGAACACTTTAACTTTGGTAATTAATTCTATTACACCATAACAGTTAAGATCGTGATGTTGAAAGAACTGAGGGCCAATTAGGACGAAGCAATAAAGATTATAATAAAAGTCAATGTGTCTGCGGACTGGATTTATTTTGTTACGGTTCTGTATAAAATGAGAATGAAATGAAATATAGACGATACGATTTTGATGTCCATTTGACCTTTGTTTTTGGACCTAGACTAAATATTTCTACCGTTTCTTAGTAACATTAATTAAGAGAAGTCTAGACACCTATGTTTTACCCAGCTGATGCTGCTTGTTGTAGGTTTGTGCGCATGATCGCCATACGACATATGATTATTGGTTAGATATGAAAATTCTCTCCATTGGTTATGACTTGTTTGGATTTTGGTTTTTTTTTTTTTTTTTTAGAGATGGTTAAATCATCAAATGACCCCCCCTCCCCGTCCAGGGCGGGGCGGGAGGGAGTGTCAGACTTTTACTGACTAAAAACCATCTATGTTCCTTCATGTGCCCTTTGCGTTCCGGGGGCGCGGTATCTCTTTCTTTTCGGTATCTATCTCTTTGGATTTTGGATGATTAACGCATCTTCTTCTTCTTCCTCTTAGTATTCGTTTTGAATGCAAATTATATATTTATTGTTGTATAGTCATTATCATCATCATCATATTAGCTAAACGACACATATTGCTGGCCATAGGCCTTTCCTAAAGTAATGTAACATTTTAGGTTAATTAGAATAGTTTTAAGTAATAATTAATTTAATTATTCAATGGTTGGCTTGTTTTAGAAAAACTAAGCTCAATTAATAAGATTTAAATATAGTTTTATTAATACAAGAATTAAATGCTCTCGACTACATTCAATAACATTCAAACATTCATCAAATTAATTTACCACCATCATCACGCCTGTATTTCCCGAAGGGTTAGGCAGAGGTATACCAATGTACACCCACAGTTCGCCGGTATATTTAGGTCCCATTAAAAAAAAGAAAAGAAGAAGAAAAAGAAGCCCTGCTCTCGTAACCAGTGTGGTACTGCTCTGAGTGGACCCAACATGCTGCTGCGTCCTGCTATCCCTTCCACACTGCTGTACATTTCGCGTTTACATCACACCACGAAGACGGAGGAAGTCGTGGAGTATGTACGCGTGAAGACCAATTGGACTCTGAGGGTCGAAAGGTTGGAATCAAGCCACAGCGTCAGCTTAAGTCGTTTGTGGTACGAGTTCCAACTCACCACCTACAGACCTTCTTGAAAGAGGACTTTTGGCCGAAGGGTGTCATGTATCGACGTTTCCGAGGTCGGTTACACGACACCACGCAGCGAAACACGACGCCGACCACAATACGTGTTAGTTAAAGTTTATATGTTTTTGCTTGTTTTATAAATATGTATGATAGTTTTTAAGGTATTTATGTTATGGGCCTTTGTTGCCTGAAATAAAAGGTATTATTATTATTTTCATTTATTTATTTATCATACATATAAGTTACATTTTTAAATATTAGTATAAAAATTAAAAACATTTAAAAATATAAAAAATAGTAGCCCACCGGCGTCGGGAACAGGGTCCAAGCCACCGGTGGTCAGGGCTCCTGAGAAAGGAATCTCCTAACGATACGCGCCGTGTCTAGGAGAACCGCTTTCTGAATCAAGCCCTTGATCCAACCGCCCAACGAGAGCCTCCTTAGGTGTTGGTCGAGGCTCTTGGCTATTATGCCATTGGCCGTCACGACTATTATTATTATTATTATTATTATTATTTAATTTAAAAATCATTAAAAAAAATTAAAATTATATAATTTCTTATTTCATTTTAAAATAATCGTGATAACAAAGAAAATTGTCGTGTCAATGACAATTAGTAGCAGTCCTAGGCCAGCCGACTCTCGAACCCTGTCTAATACAATTATGTAAATGCTCCAGACGTGCCAATTCATACAGCTAAGCATTCACGACGAAACTGCAAAACGTACTTGAATACATTTTGAATTCCAATGCGTACTTTCAATGTTAAGTTCGATAGTTTCTAACAAATTCTTGTCTAATAGAAAAACTTTAATAAGTACAAAGCTACGAGGAAAAAATATATACATATTTACTGATATAAAAAAGCTGAACAATTTATTTTGTTTGTTTCAATGCGATAATCTCCGGATAAATGTTTTTTGTATAGGACAGCCAGATTTATGAAGAACAAGCTTCTGCCCGCGACTTCGCCCACGTCAAATTAGTTACCTATACTATCCCACGGCAACCGTACATTTTTCCAGGACGAAAAGTATCCTATGTGTTATTCCACACTACAATCTATCTCAGTGCCAAATTTTATCCAGATCCGATCAGCCGTTTAAGTGTGAAAGAGTAACAAATATCTATCCATCCTTTTATCCTTACAAACTTTCGCATTTATAATATTAAGTACGATGGTAACCAAAAGACACGCACACAAAGTCGCGGGCAGTAGCTAGTATTTCATATACTCGTACATATTATTAACATGAAAAGTTCAGTAAACATTGTCACGTTTGTTTGAACTTGTAAATAAATAAAATAAAAAAAGTATAGACATAATATTATCCGTCTGCTAAAATGTCATGATTTGACCTTTCTTTTTGGCTTAGTGGCGTAACAAAAGGGACTCTTATACAGGATAAGTTTTTAACCAGTGCGTAAATTTTTTTTGGTAGTTCAGTGTCAGTAATAGAACACATTTCCGTGTTTAGTTAAAAAAAAAAAAAAAAATCATCCTTATCCGAGTTTGAAATAAGCAAAACATGGACATAATCTTTTCGCCATACTATCAATGAAACCTCGCGGCCGCCGCCCGGGCGCATGGCTGGGGTGAGGGGGTGGGGAATGCGCTAGCGCCGAGTGACAATAAAATATGGTTATTAAGTAAACATGTTTCGTAAGCGATAACTTTTTTTTTGTACTAAGACATATCAAAATAAAATATACGTGTTTAATAAAACGTGTTGAAGTTTATTATGGCAAAATTTACGCACTGGTAAAAAAAAATTCCTGTATAAAAAGAAAAAAAGAGAAGCTTATCTAAAATAGCCACCAAATATAAATGCTACCAAATAATTTGATCCATAACAATAACTGTCTTAGTTGTTTAATTTAAGAATACAAATATGTTTAACAAATATTATGAGCTAAGTACATAATATCATCTCCTTAGTTGCCCGTCATACAGGAGGTTTCCTGACATCTGTTGGAAACGAGGCCAATGATAGAGCAGTACAGTTTGCTCAATACTGGTCGGTCATAATTTAATACAAGTCAATCGACACGAAAAGAAGAACCATACCATCACGCCTGTAATCCCCGAAAGGTTAGGCAGAGGTGTACCAACGTACACCCACAGTTCGCTGGTATATTTAGGTTCCATGTAATAGGGGGCGAGCCTATTGCCAACGAAAAGAACGAAAAGAAGAATTACATAAAAAATCGGTAAACTAGCCTCGAACTCGATCAAACGATACGGGAAATTCCGATAAAATGCCCGTTAAAGCAGTAAATAAATCTAAATAGCAATAAATTAAAAAATCTTTTTTTATTATTTGTAATTTATTATTGCCAGGACCCGAAAAACGGAAAACCTTAAATAAAGTTTATCTGACTACTTCCTATCCTATTTGCTTTTAATAATGTAAACGCAAAAGTTTGTGAGGATCGAAGGATGGTTAGATGAATAGATAAATGGAAGGATGTTTGTTACCCTTTACACTTAAACGTAGTATAAGTAACAAACATAGTGTTTGTTAAGGTAGATCTACATATAACGTATTTATATGTAGATCTACCTTAACAAACAAAAAAAATAAAATGTTTAAGACTTTGGCTGATTTTGATTCTGAAGACTACGCAAATGAGCGAGCTTTTACAGTATTTTCCAAAGATGCAATAATAACAATGGCTCACTGAAAAATTAAAAGTTAAAGGCCTTTGAATTTATTATTTTTCTTTATCGTTTGGGCAGCAAGGTGTTACGACCTAGGGTAAGAGTTTCGAAACCGATTTTTTAAATTAATTAATGAGTTTGAAAAGTGTGATAAGAGATAGAACTGTTATTAAGCCATTCAAAATGTTTCCTACTTTCCTAACACACTTAGCTTAAATTCTAATTAAAATATCCTATATGCAGATTAGCGCAACTACCCTTTTAGCCCCGCATACTTTGGCGCACGGTGGAGCATACTTTGGCGGTGTGCCCTGCTTGGGCTGAGCACCGCCGAGTCCTCGAGGCGGCCATCGGCGGCGGCGCCCTCTCGCGTCCGGCACTGGTTCAGGCCATGGTCCGGAGCGAGGGGGAATGGGAAGCAGTCGCCTCCTTCTGCGAAGCTGTAATGCTAGAGAAGGAGGCGGCGGGACGGGAGAGAGAAAGGAGGGTCCCCCGTCCCAGCGGCCGCCGCGGTAGACGATCCGGGCGTCGGGAGCCACGAGACGACTCCCGGCCACCGTAGACGCGGGTCTGTGG
Organism: Caradrina clavipalpis; assembly: GCA_932526535.1. Taxonomy (NCBI): domain Eukaryota; kingdom Metazoa; phylum Arthropoda; class Insecta; order Lepidoptera; family Noctuidae; genus Caradrina; species Caradrina clavipalpis. The sequence continues at coordinate 6,198,225 of OW052096.1, forward strand.
ACGGTGAGCAATGGGTAGCTCACCGTCCGTACGTTCACTAGCGACAGACCGTGTCGACGGCGCGTTCGTGTTCCACGCGCGCCTCAAAGAGATGTCAGCAAATTGGATGGGGCCACTGAGGGCCGATGCCTGCCGGGGCTGCGGGTTGTTCGAAAGAGATACCGCGCCCCCGGAACGCAAAGGGCACATGAAGGAACATAGACGGGTTTTAGTCAGTAAAAGTCTGACACTCCCTCCCGCCCCGCCCAGGGCGGGGGAAGTTATTTGATGATTTCCCGTCTATAAAAAAAAAGCCCCGCATTCTGTAAAAACATCGCTCCATTCGTTACCACACTGCATCTCACGATGCTAATCGGTCCAACGTCAAACTAGTTGCGTATTCTGTCCCCTCAAAGTCCACATTGTCGCTTCGTCCGCGGTAAACATTTGTTATTTACCTACGCGACCCTCTGCGTTTTGCTTCCTACCCAGGACGCTTTAAAGGCGACACTAGTGGCCGGTGCAGCGTTTAGTCTGTAAATAAGGCAAGGCATTAAGTCCGCCTTTGTACTTTTGTTGCATAAAGTTTAAATAAATAAATAATAAATAAATAAAATAGAATGTCTAGATTAGCATTTGATCAACAAGGTTCTTACGTCTTCAGCCTAACTTGTTATTTATTTGGGGTTGGCGCAGCAAGCCTTTTGTTGCATAGGTAGGTTTTCTAGGCATAGTTGAGCGATCGGCGGTTGCTCTACGTGACGCGTGTTAGATTCTCGCACGGACAATTATTTGTATGGCCTACAGGTAGCTGTTTTGTGTATATGAGATTATAATTATGTTTGAAAAATGCTACAAGACAAACACAATTAAAACAAAACATACATTACACAACATTATTAATTTTATGACAATTATATTTTTAAACGTTGTCCATGTTTAAAATAATAATTTTCATGTCAGTAGTTAATGGGTTAGCATTGACCTTTTCAGCCAAATAATTTTCCATATAATCTATACATCATTGTTTTTGACTTCCACTACATTCATAACACCAAAATAATAAGCAAAAGAGAGCTAAAAGCGATAATATCCATAATCAGAGTCATTTTTTCTGCTAAAAACACCAGTCTTCAGAGAATAAGATTTTAAAAGAAAAACTCAATTATCGAACAGACTTCCACAGCCTTCACAACAAAAAATAAAATGGCCTAGACTAAAGTGACGGAATTATTTAAGAACATAATGTCGTTTGTCCAGTTTCTAGATATTGGCATTATACAATATGTAACTGGAATAACACACACCCACGAATTTCCAATTAGAAAATTAAGGCACAGTTATAATACGGACACTGAAATTATACTTTTACGTGCTTAAATATTGTTTATTATTAAAATTATTTATTCAAATTTTAAGTATAATTTCATACTAGCTTTTGCCCGCGACTTCGTCCGCGTGGATTAATAGTTCCCGTTCCCGGGGGATTTCTGGGATGACTACTATCCTATATCCTTTCTCGGGTCCCACACTATATCTGTACCAAATTTCATAGAAATCGGTTCAGTGGTTTAGGCGTGAAGAAGAGACAGACAGACAGAGTTACTTCCTACTACTTCCAGACAGAGTTAATATTAGTAAGGAAGTAAGGATTTATTGATAGATTTTATTTACAACTGCGTTTTAAAAAGCGTTATTGCCCTGAATTAACTTTAATTTCGTTGTATTTCCCTGTTCAACAGAGAGGTGACTAAATTACGTAGAAAAACCTGGAATCGATTCAGTAGCCGATTCTTAGCAAACTACCTACTCTCAGGGTGTACGTTTAATATATTACACGTCATATTTATTGGTAAGGTTCTTCAGAAAAATAGGATGTGCAGTACTCGTAACTGGCGTGCTTGTATGACCAGATGTATGAACGTGGACGAGGCGAAAGGAGTATGTAAGGATCGTAGCAGATAGCGATCTGTGGTTTTTGCATACCCTAAAATGAGGAAGAGCGTGAGTTTACGTATGTATTTAAATACGTCATATTTATTTCTACGCAATGTAATGTCTATAGTTTTGTGTGTCGTAAATAAATAGGGTCTTTAAAGAAAATAAATACTACGTGTGAAACAGGTATTACCAATTTAAAGGTCGGTCGAATTTACATTATGTTTACCTCTCGTGCGTGTACTAGGCCCTTTGATCTCGTAACAGGGTAACTTTATACGATGCATCCACTTAGTAATACGATCATGTTTGTTTTAGTTTTCAAGTGCTGGGTCTATACTCTAACAAGTCGAGCCGTTAAACTTCTTGAAAATCGCTTCCTCGGATCCAATCTTGCTATATTAATTAACAATACCCCGAGGGTTGTTTCAAATTAATTAGTAAAACTTTGCAGGTTCAGGGACTTAAAAAAGTTGGTATTTTGACCTTCAATATCTCTGTAACCGGCAGATTTCCAGGTTTTTGGGAAGGATAGGATCGCATTGATGGAGTGGACATGTAATTTTCGGCTTACGTAAGAGTCTTTTTACACCAGTTATGTATCTGATGATTTACTTTTTATTTTTTGGGAAAACATGGGAAATCGTCAAATGACTTTTTCCGCTCTACGTGGACTGGAAGGGAGTGTCAGACTCTTACTGACTAAAACACATCCGTGTCGCTCTTAATGCCCTTTGCGTTCCAGGGCCGCGGTGGGTCTTTCGAAGTAATTCTGCAACAGGAATCGCAATGATGGAAAGAACATGTAAGTTTCGTTAAGTGTCTTTAGACACACGTTTTGCGATCGATTTTACGATCTCTGACTTATGAATCACGTATAGTGTTAGTTAGTAGTACTATACAGAGTAAAACTTACTTACTATTTGGTTGTAAACAAATTAAGATGCAGCACAAACGTAAAGTACAGTAGGTATTTAGTTATTTATTTAGAGTAAGTTAATTTCACTATCAGAAAGGTGCGGGAGAGGCGCATAAAAACATTCAAATTAATTCCGTCAAGTTTGATAACACAAGAAGTATAGCCTACCTCCGCTAATATCCCTCAAAAACGCGTATATTACTTTTTATTACACCCAATTTGGTCCAAAAAACGCGTTCCACATAAATTCATGGAAAATAAAAGCATTATAACACAGCAACAACAATAAGCCGACGTGGGTCGAATATTTATTAAGTGGAAGGTCTAATTGCAAGGTTATCTTGGTGTTGTAGGGTAATATTGTGGAGTTTACGTCATTTTTCGCGTCGAGTCGGCGACGTCGTCCGTAATTCTAAGCAATTTGCTCCGCGCTCCGGACTGATTTCGTTTGCGGACGACTTAATTATCTGGTTTAAGTTTGTATTTAATGTGTTGTGACGTCATCGTTCTTAATGCAGAGGAATTAATGTTTGAATTTATATAATTCCCTTAAGGTTATTTGTTTTGCTTATTGCTTTTGTGTTGTGTTATTTTTCTTAGCGTTTCGATGACAAACTGTTATATGGGTATTATATTGTTGTGGCCCAGCATTTGGCCACTTTGACTTTGTGCCGTTAAAAGATGTTACATAAATAGTACATATTTCAAAAATAGTCCCTGTTAGGACACAGCAACATATTATGTAGTTTGGACGGATTGATGTTTGCCATTGAAATCATGCCAAAACGTCTAAACGAATCTAGATAAAATTAAATTACTATTAGATTAATAAATTGAGATAGATAGTGTGGAATAGCACAAATGCTACTTTTTATCCCGGAACAATGTATGATTCTCGTGGGAAAATATATATTCACTTTGACGCAGAGGAAGTCGCGGACACAAGCTAGTATTTTATAATTGCATACGTTATCACATTAAGATATATATATACCATCACGCCTGTATTCCCCGAAGGGTTAGGCAGAGGTGTACCAGTGTACACCCACAGTTCGCCGGTATATTTAAGTCCCATGTAATAGGGGGCGAGCCTATTGCCATTAACCGGGCACAAATCCAAACTCCGAGCTGCTACTGAGAATTTCATAGAAAAACCCAATAACACTTTTTGCTCGACCTGGGAACCGAACCCGGGACCCCTTGCACAGCAGTCGCACTTGCGACTCGAGACCAACGGGGCAGTCACATTAAGATATTACTTGTATTACATCAGATACATTGGCTGACATTAGATTAGGTACCTAAATTGCATTATTACACTGGCTTTCCGTTACATAAGGTTTCACCAAAGGGATTACTGTTGATAACCTGATATGCTGAGAAGAACCGTCTTCAGAATAGCTTGCGCAATTCCAATCACAAACTAATTTATTCCTCTAAAATATGCCAAAGCTGCAAACAAACAATTTAACTAAACAGTAATTAACCCAGCAAACAATTTGTGTAAACAGAACAAAACATTGAAAATTGATTCATCAAAATAAAACATACAAGCATGTCGGGAACAAACATGAATCCTAAATGAACTAATTCACGAACAATGACAATCGTTGTTCAATCAGAAAATAATACATCAAGCGCAAACCGCTGTGCTATTAAATGAACGCCATTAAAAGCTGTAATTTATTGAATTTACGCGCGTTGCAAATGTGACTGGTCAGTAATACATTTTGGAGCTCCTGATATTGAACGTGGATTAACAATTTGTAGATGAGAGGAATGTTGACGGTTTAGAAGCATCGATAGGCTCATAGGTGACAATTTTTTTATTCTAAGTATGATGAGCAAGTGCGGTGATTAATGCTCGCCCGTTAGCTGTATGAGAAGAGGCCTTTGACCAGCAGTGGGATAATAATAGGCTGTAATTATTATTATTATATGAGGATCAAATGATTGAAAACATATTGCTGTCTCCCTTGGAGATACAGTCAGAAAGGGATGGAAGAAAAACCATCAAATTTGGTTCAGATTCAACTTATACACTTGAGAATGATGTGATGCCTGAGGGTGGAAATACCTACATATTGTGATTTATTTGATTTTATTTCTTAAAAATAATCTCGTACAAAACATCTACATACCATCATCATGCCTGTATTCTCACATGGGCTAGGCAGAGGATTACCAATGTATATCCACAATTCGCCGATATCTTTAGATTCCATGTAATAGGGGGCGAGCCCATTGCCATTAACCGGGCACAAATCTTAATTCCGAGCTGCTAATGAGAAATATAACATTTCTAAATTATTGGTTTTATCAAAACTGCAAACTGTATTATAGCGGTGAATTAAGTTTTGCTTTGGCAATGCTTATAAACAAAGGATGAGACGAAAACGTTGTTATTCCTAGGTGGGGCAAATGTCATTAGGTAAGCATTCTGCTGAAAACCGTGTCAAAGGAAAATTCTGCTTTCAATGGTAGGTCTTCTGAACAGCGAAGGTCCTTCACAGAATGAATTACGTGTTGGCGTCATTTCAATTTTGTACTAAAATTATGCTAATAGTTTTTTTTTTTTTTTTTTTTTCTTGGGACAAGCCCGCCACACTGTTCCCAAACCACTGCAACTTCTGTAAGCCAGAATCAACAGTGGCGACCACAAGAAAAGCGCCGAGGCAATGAAGCTCGACGAGTCCCAGAGAAGCGATTCAACTGTCTTGGATCCCGCAACGAAATTAATCAGAAAAGATTAGCGGAGGAGTTAGAAAAATATAATTTCCACTTCCCTCCAAACAAGCAGGAGACAGAACAGAATTAGGCCAATTGGCACAAAGGGATTATTTACAACTGGGAGAAGCCCAGATTGCCAAGCACCACGGATTGCAATTATCATTAACTTAATGGGTCCTAATGTGAACTGTTACATTTGATTCCAGTAATAGGTATGGCAAAAACGCTTGAACGCACGGAAATTAGTTCTAGTTTCTACAAGGTCCGCGTAATAAACAACACCGGATATAGCCTGTACACTATCTAACATAATATTTCGCTCATTCTGCCAAAGAATACACTCCCATAAGATGTGATGAGCAGATGCTATTATGCTAATAGTTATTTAAATATCACATTTGTGTTCGTTTCGTTAACATATTTCTGAAAATCATTGTAGGTAGACCTGTATATTTAGTTAGTGGAGTCCCCAGTGTTGGAAATAATGTGAAACCTTGTTGAATTTTGAGTGTAAATAATATTAATTGTACGTGACTGAACCTAGGTAGTTATCATTCACATTCACACACAGCTTGTGGTTTTCAGTTAGTAACTTTGTGGCTTTTTGTTTGACACGGTTTTATACGAGTTCACTGAATTATTTAATTTTATGATAATATATATTTATGTGTACTCTTAGCACGAACTTCAAAATGAAAATACTAGTAAACTACCCGCGACTTTGTTCGCGTTGCTTATTTCACCCGCTATAAGTTACGTCTTTGGTTATTGCTCGGCTCCCGTAGGTCATAGCGTGATGTCATATAGCCTATGTTACTCGGGAATAATGTAGCTATCTATTGGTGATAAAATAGTTAAAATCGGCCTGTTCGTTAAAATATTATTATAGAAAACAAATGTTAGTAAACAAGTTTGAAAGTACCTGACAACAGTATTCATTGGTATCACCAACAATTTGTGTTACGATGAAAACTAAATAACAAGTTCGTCAGTAAGAAAATTCTTTGTTAATATTTAAATAACTTATTTCAAGTTAGATTCAGGCTTCTTTTCACGAAAAATTCTTTTAACAAGATACTCTCATTAAATTGTGAATGTTGAATGTTAAAACTTGTTTAATTTTTCAGCTGATACGTTTTCCGGGCATCCGTTAACCGGATAGGCGGGTCCAACAAATACGATTACAGGGCCGTACTCCTCATTAATGTGGCGAGCTAATTAAAAATGTATGTTTATAACAGCCTCGTATTTTGCTACTAATTACAAGCAGGGTTGGAAGATAATTTAAACTATAGTTTGCTGCTTTGAAAGTTTACTTTTGGGTGGAGACATTATTTTGTAACACTAAAAGTACATAGAACGAACAACTATTGAAAGTAAGGAGGTGATTTTGACATGAAGCGTCTCCAAGTCACAAAAGCGGACAGTAACAAAATGGGTTGTAGGCTCTCCGCGTACGACCGATTTTGACCGATTATTTGTGGGGCGTGTGCGTTGGAATAATAGAATTTATATGTTCTGTCAAAAATTGGTAAAAATTCGGTCAAAATGTCGGTCGTGGGCGAAGAGGCCTATTCTTTAACACTAAGCGACTCGCTGACATGAATGTTTCACGCACGTTAAACCAATGGCCGTGTGCCCCGGTTTTTTTTTTTCAATTTTGTACCTGTCTCTTGCTATACATCTCAGCACATCTTTAGTGGATACATAGCCTTAATCTGACATATAGATAATCAATGGTGATATAATGTGACACGTCATTGTGGGCAGAGGGAAATCCTGTTATCCCAATTATCTATGGGACCTAAGTGTACGACGGTATCCATTAGTGAGGTTCCATGGCTCTAACCTAATATTCGATTTGCTTTTACATTGAAGCTGACAGTAACCTCGTTATCCTTTTATAGCGAAAGGCCGGTCCAATTGAAATCGAGAGTTGAGAATTCAGAGTTCAGAGTAGGTATAGGATAAGGGAATTAATTAAAATTATTAGGGAATAAAAATTTATTATACCAGCCTATTTTTGGCTCACTGCTTCTTTTCATAAAGAGAAGACACGTGGATTGATTCCCATGCGACGTGGATTTATGTAAATTATAACGCCAGCACCTGTAGCCATGTAACAAACGAAAACGCAAACGCTGAGTAAGCTTTAATAGATCTTCAACTTTATGTGCTTGGTTTTAAGTTGGAGATCTAATGAAGATTGCATAGCGTTTTCGTTCTTTCCAGTCGCTAACGCTTAGAAATCTTTAATAGATTTTCAACTTAAGGCTCTTGGGTATTAAGTTGAAAATGTTTTGGTACCTACCGAGCGTTAACGATTATCGTTTGTGACTTGGCTAGGGGGCTAGTTTCTTCACTATGTTTATCGTCACCGATGCGTGTGATGTCCAAAATAAGGTTCGAACATACAGGCTAATGTTAACTTACATCCGAAATTTCATGCACAAATAAATTGAATTGAATTGAAGAATAGAGATCTAAAAATTGCTTACCATTTTCCATAAGTTATGTAAACGTCAAGCCATTCTGAAATATGAAATCCGATTACGTAATTCTAATCATAATTTACATTGCAAAATCATTTAGATTGTAATTACACTAATTGCCATTTTGATGGACTGTCTCATCTCAACTATTAATTCAAATAGCCGAAACGGCTTTGCGGCGTCAGAAGTCAACTCATTAAGGAAAGTGGAAGATGCTCGGAGCTTGTTCCCAGTAATGACCAGCCGGTCTGCCTTCCTTGATTGCTCATTATAATTATTTTTTAAGCATTATGGATTCATTTAATTTGACGTCCTACTTTGCAATTATCTAAACTATTATTATTATTAATTGTGCTATATAATGAGGTCTATTGAACCCGAAAGTCAATTCTTGCGATTAAATACGTTTAAAATCTAGTCGCAACTTTGTCTTGGAGACAATTAATGTCAAAAATGTGGGTAAAATTGAAGCGTTTTCTATAGATTAGGGCTGTGAATAGAATACTAACATTCCTAATACTTATTAGGAATTATCGGCCCTTTGTTTATCTCGAGCTTAGGGCAGGGCAAAGGCCTCTTCTCATACAGAGAAGGCGCCAGTATTGATTACCACAAAATAACTTAGATAGAGTGCTAGAGGTTTTAGGTTCGGTCCCCAGGTCAAGGAAAAGTGTTATTGGGTTTTTCTGCGAAATTCTCATTTTTAATTAGCAGCTCGGATTTAGGGTTAATCGCAATAGGGGCGCTCCCTATTACATGGACCTAAACATACCTCCGAGCAGTGGGTGTATATTGGTACACCTCTGCCTAACCCCTCAAGGAATATGTTAACCTAAATAGGTATTTTATTTTTTTGGTTATAATCCAGACATTAGAGAGATACCCATTTCATAATAAAAATGGAAAAATATGAGTACCATCGTATGTGGTCATTTGTAGTATGAATAAAATTAGGTTTCCAGAGAGGCTGTGTTACGACCTTTATCCATTATGGGGATAAAAGACCTCTTTACAAAATAATGAGCTACGAACTGTGGGGTCTAGACAAATAAAAATGTCCTAGTTATCTTTATTGTTAATAGAAGTTTCATTTTTTACAGACATCTAACTAGCTTTTGCCTGCTACTTCGTCCGGGTAAGTGTCGGTTATACACACACCGGCAAAATTAGAGGAACACAAACAAAGTGTTTTTTTTTTAACTTGTGGATATTTTTTCACTATTGGTTTACTTTCAACAATTGGTGCCGATAATTAAATGGGTTATCATTTTTAAAGGGGGTACCTTTGGTGGGGTACCTTTTTAAAATAGCATTATGAGTAATTTAGACATTTTTCAACCACCTTACAGATATTGTACCCTCTTAAGCGTTTGTTGACAATTAACGCTATTGAGTGTTTTTAAAAAGAAATTTCGTTCATGAGTTAATGGTGGCCCTAGCTCATTTTGTTTGTTTCGCTTGGAGAGTTAACATTATATTGCACACAAAATGATTGATTTGCCAGCAACTAAAGTCTGTATTTGGAATTCAATCATGATTCGAAAGACACGTGGCGCCATCTATTAAAATAAGAACGTTTATGAAGGGTTCCTCGGGAACAGTACTTTTCTTCGGGATTAAAGGCACCCTATGTCCGTTTCTGTATAACTGACAACGTAAATGCAAAATTTCAGGACGATCGGTTGAGTGGTTTATGGTGGGTCCACACGATACAGACTTTTGTCTGTAGAGATATCTGCACAGACTATAAAGTCTGAGTGAAAATTTTTACTCAGAGGTCTTTACCAAATGTCTGTGCAGACTTTTCATCAGTTCAGACTTCGATTTTAATGAATAAATTAAGTAATTCAATAATCATGAGTTTTGCTCCGACAATCGTACAGACATGTACGCAGACTTCCGACTTTTCTGATACACCGACATTTGTCTGTACTGATTTGTTGTACAGACAAAATTCTATAGAAGTCTGTGTTAAGTCTGTGTCGTGTGGATCCACCCAAGGGTAACAAACAAACGTGTCCCATTTATAATATTAGTTAGGATAGGATAAAAATTTCATTTTTGACAGGCGTACAATAAAAGTCTCTCGTAATACCTTTAAAATAACAGGATTTCCACGAACAAAATAGTGAGAACAGACAAATATTTTTATTAGGTGCCTAAGTATCTACTTACCTGAGAATATTTGTACATTCAAAGGCAATAGTGATTTCATTTTATGATTTTGTGTAATCTTAAAACAGTAAGCATTTTGAAAAGACTTCAACATGATAAGAAAATGTTGTTGCGAGCCGACTTTTAGTATACCATCACGCTGGTATTCCCCGAAGGGTTAGGCAGAGATGTACCAATGTACACCCACAGTTCGCCGGTATATTTAGGTCCCATGTAATAGGGGGCGAGCCTATTGCCATTAACCGGGCACAAATCCAAACTTCGAGCTGGTACTGACCCAATAACACTTTTTGCTCGACCTGGGAATCGAACCCAAGACCATTAGCGTAGCAGACAGTCTCAGGACCACTAGGCCAACGAGGCAGTTCTAGATAGTAATAACTATAATTTGTAATAATACTAGCATGTTATTGTCCCACTGCAAGGCGAAGGCCTCTTCTCATACATAGAAGGCACAAGTATTGATCACCGCGCTTGCTTAAGGCGGATATGCAATTTCAGACTTATACCATGTAATATTATACCATGTATACCAATAATATACCAATATTATACCATATTATTATACCATGTATATGTAAGTCCAGGTTTCCTCACGATTTTTACTTCAACGATGTCAGTGCTGTTCAAGATAACTTTAGAAAGTACAACCTTAAAAAGTTAAGTTTTTTGAGCTTCTTACAACTAGAGGCGTGACCATTTGAGTTTTAGTTAGTTATCTTACAATAGTCTTGGTTTAAGTCTATATTGACTGTTAATAATAGACTCAAACCAAAACATGCCATATAGTTTCAGTTTTTCTTTTATGTTATTATTAAAGTTTTTTTAAATCTAATTTTACAATTGTAAATATTTAATAATTACACAGTAAGATTATTATTTTCTAATCTGTAATTTATTACAAAATAAAGTATAATAAGACTAGCTAATCCAGGTTTTAATAATAAGCTACCAAGTAACGCTGCAAAGTTGTCTAAGGGTATCATAATACCGGGTTTTATTTAAAATACCGCATATAGGTAGTTAAGTACCCACAGGCGCAACTAATTACATTGGAAAGGTGGGGGGCTTTAACGAAGTTAAGCTAGAATGATTAAAGCTGCAGCGTATTTTAAATAATGTCATAATAATTATTTTGGTCGAAAATTGTTGCGAACGTAATTAATTTGCCGGTTATGCGTGAAAATGACTTATCTGTATTACGCTGACAAATTATTAGCGCTAAATTAGTTATGTTATTAAAGCAAATAAATGATTAATTTTGTTGTATTTGACTTAAAATGTTCTAAAGCTTTTCATCGATCCAAATATTGTGCTGTCAAAATTCTATGCTGATCTTTGCTGCCTGTAAACTAGTTACATAGGTCAGTTTTCGGGATTTCATGTTTGTGACCTTTCGCTTTTATGAAATGCACTACTTTTGCACGCAACTTCACGAACGAAGCACGAAGTCAAGTATGCCATAAAACATAGCTCATGACATCGGAAAATAGTGTGGATACCTTTCAGTGAAAGATTTTTTTTCAGCGATCCATTACCTCCAGAGAGTACGCCTCATTCAAACATAAAAACATTAAAATAAAGAAACAAACTTGATCCCTTAAAATTTTAGAATATAAGAAAAAGAGCACGATACAAAATGTCTACCAGAAAACGTATAGACACATTCGCAATCGATCCTTCATTGCGCCGTAAGCTACAAACATCCGTTTTCTAAACAACTAGGTAAACGCAATGAATATTGTTGTACCACATCCAAAATGGAAGCTTGCTGCTATGAGGATGCTATGCAATTAGGATGTTGATTGCTTTCCATTTGCAGTAGTAGATTGCAATGTGCCAAACTGGAAAAGTATAATCAAGGGTCTATTAGAAGGACCGTTAGTATAATTATGTGTATGTAGATATTATTAAAACAATGTTATAAGTAGATATCTATCGTTATTAGGTTCACTGGTTTAAATATGCAAATCAAACCATTTTTAAGTGTCAAATATTTCAGTTTTTTCTGATTTATTTTAAATAGGTACATGAGCTTTAGGTGTACTGGATAGAAAAGTAACAAAAGTTTATCGATGTTCGTTAATGTGACGTAAATTATTTAATTGTTGACAGATCTTAGCTTGCCTCGTTTGGCAGGACTAAGTTCAATTGTATTTTTCCAGATCTTTATTCAAACTACAATTCACACTTGAAAACCAACATTTATGCGTATTATTATTGTCAGACACTTTTAGTGCATCACAACTTCAGATCCTTATTTCCGACCTTTAAACTTGAAACTTTGAACCTGACTTTCAAGGTTAAAGTTATGCGCCATATAAAAAAAGTGAATCCCTCCAAAACAAAAATAGCAAATCAATACATCGTGCAGGTTGTTTAAAATAAATATACCTTCTTACCTGATGGACTTGAATAGCTACTTACTCACCGGTGTACTATTAAACATTCACACGATGAAGCTGTATAGATAAGACGTCTATGTTTCCAATTCAGTAAATAAAGCCTATTGTGGATAAGACGTAATGTATTCAAAAGATTAACTGTATTTTCCTGAATGAAAATCCGTTTGTCACTTATAGGGCTCTGGTGTAATTCCGTGGTAAAGAAAATAATTCGTATATTTGACAAAAAATATATTTCCGTATTTTTGGTTCAAGTCTTTTCGCGTGAAAGGAAGTTTTATATTGTGAGGCAAACAATAAAAGGCAGTCGGCCTTTGTGTCCTTTGTACACGGGCTTCACTTGCACCGTTTATTTTTTATGAGTCGAAAAACACAAGCCTTGTCGCTTAGTGCTGTCAGCTGGCTTTAGCTGTTCCGTTGTGGTTTGACGTTCGTTTTTATTTAAATGGAAATGTCCTGCGCAGTTGTATTGGGATTATAGGATATTGTATTTTTATTTGTGCCGCTTTTATGCGTATGCGTTGACGCGTTGATAGATTTTCGTTCAGTATCGTTTTTACATTCAGTTGGATGGATCTTGTTGGTTGTTGTGCAAACCTTCGTTTGTAAGTAAATATGACCATGTTATTATGTATTGGGTTAAATTTTTCGCTTACTTTTATACTAATATTATAAAGAGGAAAGATTTGTATGTATGTATGTATGTATGTAACAAAAACTACTAGACCGATTTAAAAAATTCTTTCATCATTAACATGCTACATTATCATTGATTCATATAGGCTAAATAACGTCACGCTGCGACACATGGAAGCAGAGTAGTAACTAAACACGTAACTAAATGCAGGTGAAATAAGCCTGACGAAGCTGGGGATAGTGCTCCATTAAAATATAACTTCTTTTATCAATAACTGACTTTCTAACAGATTTTTTTCTGCCATCATTTTCAGAGGATTAAAAAGTTGTCACTTTTAAATTTTTCTCCTTAGGTAAACATTTCAAAAGTATGGCACATTATAAAATAACTGAATTACCATCACCATCACGCCTGTATTCCCCGAAGGGTTAGGCAGAGGTGTACCAATGTACACCCACAGTTCGCCGGTATATTTAGGTCCCATGTAATAGAGGGCGAGCCTATTGCCATTACCCGGGCACAAATCCAAACTCCGAGCTGCTACTGAGAATTTCATAGAAAAACCCAATAACACTTTTTGTTCGACCTGGGAATCGAACCCAGAAAATAACTGAATTGTAAAATGTAAATTTTGTCTTTGAACTTGATTTAAAATGCTTCAAAAACAATTTAAGATTTTGAAATTATTATTAGATACTTATAATTTAACTGGTTAATTAGTGCAATTATACCTAAAATATTAGAAACAAAAACTCAATCTTATTTTTGTTTGTAAGAACTTTATGCCTCCATAACAAATGCCTGAAAGATATGCTTGTATACAAGTGTTACTAACCTGTGCAAGAATTTCTTGATGACAATTCTAGCAACGCTTTTTTTTTTAAATGGGAAATCATCAAATGACTTCCCCCGCCCTGGGCGGGGCGGGAGGGAGTGTCAGACTTTTACTGACTAAAACCCATCCATGTTCCTTCTTGTGCCCTTTGCGTTCCGGGGGTGCGGTATCTCTTTCGAACAAAAAGTAAGATGTTTATAGTAATCCATGTTTTATTATTGTCATTTTATATTTGTAATAGGTATCGTATTATGATAGTGAATTTAACATTTAATATTGATTTACAAAGGAAAACTATTAAGCCTATTGTATTTTCAAATATTATGCACATGTATTCTGCACATAAATAAATGATTGTTAAATTGTTCAGAAAACAATTTAACACTTTTATTGTTCCAATATACATTCATTGTGCAAATATCACATTTTATTATTTCCTTTGCCTTGAAGAACTATTTATCAAAATGCAATTAAAATCAATATTTAATTAGCTAATCTACTAAACAAACTAATACAATCACAAGATGAATTCCATATATTCTTAGTAGGCACCAAATCTTATAAGATCCCCAAATAAAGATGTTTACACAGGACATACGAATTACGGGCCACAATAACTCACGCTTATGTCAGGATGAATAGCCAATTTGCGTGGAATGGATGGCCAGATCTGAAGATAACTTCGTCCTGCACATTCAAAATAAGAGGGGATTTGCAGGTTACGGAAATTACGTAATAAACTAACAAAACATGTAGATTTTATGGGACTTCCATAGACAATAGGAATTTATTTCTACTCTAAATTAAGGAGCAAGAAGTAAATAATTCCTTGCAGGTTTTATTACGGACGAAATTATAGTGGTGATTTTTGATGTGGGTCAAAAATAACATAAAAAACTGTTTGTTTTTTATATGTTTTCTTATTTATTAAGTCTGTTCACATTGTACCTACCAAAATATCTGCCACGGATTTAATGGGAGGTAGTATTGTGTTTAAAGATTACAATAGTGAAGAAATTTCTTACCCCAGAATAGTTAATTCAATTTAAGAAAATAAAGTAATTTAAACATTGACTCTACTCTGCATACTGCATACACTCTGCTTTTTTATACTTTTATTTTATTTTTTTACCAATGGGAAATCATCAAAATGAATTCCCCCGCCCTGGGCGGGGCGGTAGGGAGTGTCAGACTTTTACTGACTAAAACCCATCTATGTTCCTTCTTGTGCCCTTTGCGTTCCGGGGGCGCGGTATCTCTTTCGAACAACCCGCAGCGCTTTTTTATACTTATGAGTATGTTTTGTTTGTAATAATCTAAAAGTACTGGTCCTATGCAAACATTATTTTACTGATAGAAATGTAATAGTGTTTCCAATCAGTTCTAGCCGAGTCGTCACAGGATATGTTTTATGGTGCCTAAATTAAATTGTCAGGCGGATAAAGTCACGGGTAGAAACTAGTCTATTATTAAAAAGCAAAGTTTGTTAGTATATGTTTTTTTTTGTGCTGGTCAGGTTACAAAAATCTTTCACGTATACAAGGCTGCATAATTGCTCCTAGTGCAATACTAAGTTTTATGGTAAAGTTGATCTCCACGTACATGATTTTACGGGCAGAATGTAGTTTTCTGTTTTTGTATTTACACGGGTGAAGTTACTTGTCATACATGAGGAACTAACCCTTTACAATCCTCACGAGACGCGTCTAATTTGCATGACGAAGTAACGCTTCTCTTAGCTAATGTAGTTGGCACTAATAAAGGTGGGATTTTATGCTAAACTCAACTTTGTTGTGATGACAATCAGTGAATGAGTGAGTGAGTATAATTTGAAACAGTTGCAAATCGGGTTTTTTTTTGTTTGTCAATGACAAATTGGAACAGACACCAACTGGGAATACCTCAAACAAACCATAGGTGTACAAACCTTTATTCTCCACTGGATCTGGTCTTGCAGGTACAAAACGGTTCTATCGAGCAATTTGCCCGCATCGTGGCCTTAGGTAAGTAATTCTTGCAACTTTTAGTAATATTCGCATTATATACTTACATTTTTTAACGTTTTGAATTATGAGAATTGGCCTTTCGGGTCCGGCCACCTTCCCAACGAGTCGATCACTCAGGTCGATATCCTCATAAATAAGCTCCTCTTTACATTCAGCATTTTATGCCTTGTCAGCATTACTCCTTCATACCACTAACAGTATATAAAAAATTCTAAACTTCGTCCACACACAAATGCATGCATCTTTTAACCCGCCTTCAAATTTATATCCCCTAAAATATACGTTTGCGTGGTATCGACATCTCATCTGATCCCGTTTTAAATTAGGGTTCGAACCCTCGACTCGGCTACCGGGTTTTTACAATCCTGTCGAGGTTAATTCAAATTAAAGTGCAGTACCATCGTACCATCCGAAAGCTCTCGCAATTGTTGCGTGAATTTAAATTAGGGGTTAAAAGCTCGCGTAAAGAGAATTAAGGGCTAAATTGTCATTCTATTTCCTTAATGGGGTCAGTAGTAGTACCTTTAATGGTGAGACGCAAAGAGCAGATTAGGAGAAAGTGGCTCTGATTTCGGAGGAGATTGCTAAAGAACGGTAACCATGGGACGGAATTTTTGCTCGGCATTTTATGTTACTGTGCCATAGCACAGTAACATAAAATGCCTGATAAGTAGGAGGCCAACTGGACCTGTATATACAAAGCTTTGAGGTTTATATCTCAAAGCGTAGTATACACTAATAACAATGTACCAGATAACTTCGGTATTTTAGTGATAGAGATACGGAAGCAATTAAAAAGTATGCCCCATTTTCTGTTATTATAACATTACTTAGCTCGTGCTCTCCATAAGCATTACTGCGTCGAGTTTGGCCTTGATCATCTTTGTCGTTGACTACGCCGTTGGTTTGTGGTTGCAAGCACAACTGTTCAGTGTGGGTTCCAGGGTTCTATTTCCTGGGCATAGTGTTATTAGGTTTATCACTTACAAATTTCTCATCCCGTGTCTCAGAAAGCATGTGAAGGGCTCACATGCTTTTCGAGAACTCGGTTGTGTCAGATTATTGTCTCATTGAACTATGGGTCACACCTATAGGGAAGAGGAATTCACCCGTGTTTTCACAAATTCTTGTGCTCTATAATATCTTCTGCCAACACCAAAATTCGGATGGCAATATTATTATTTCAGTCATTGTCGCACCACTGTCAAACTTAATGCAAGATAGGGTCAGGGATATATTAATTAATGTTTATTAATCTCGGTCAAAATGAGTATCTAATTAAAAAACTAGCACGAGAAATTGATTGAGAAATATTATATTTACATAAGGTGTGTTGAATATTATCGTAATAGTAAAAAAGAAATGGATTAAATTAAAATGGAGTTTCGCCCCAAGAATGATATCTGGAGGCTCATCTGAACAATACAGTGTTATTATAACCTTGTTTTACGGTACATTAATTTTATTACATAGTACAAGTTTTACAACCTAATTTTGCTGCGAAATTAGGTGCGAATTTATTTCTTGCTTTTGAATTCCGTACGCATAGCCTCTTTTACTTGTCCCAAGACCATTTTGAACTGCGTGGAAACTCTGTAGTTTGCTTGATACTTTTCGCAGAGCTCGATGAAGATCGGATGTAGGTACTTGAGAAGGCTGTGGTCTAGAGTAGGGAACATGTGGTGTAAGGCGTGGTCTCCGAATAACGTCATTACGGCAAAGACATTGCCGTTAATGTCCTTTCGGTCGAGAAGAGCTTCTACTTGGTGCATGCCCCAATCAGGTGTCTCGCTCCTGAAATATGTGTTTCATTTGAGTTAGTATACAGCATGCTTTAATATTTGAAGTGTGACTTTTATGTTACACACACGCCACGATTTCATAAATTCGCGAAAAATATTTTTACCAATTTTTTATTGAGCACAATTTTATTCATAGTATTGACTTCTAAAGTTTTATTATTTTATTTACACAGATAAACGAAACAATTTAAATTCATCTTGCCGTTGGTAATTTATAAATTCACTGAACGACTACTGATAACTAACTTCGAAAACAATATTTTAGTTTTGTTTTTGAAGTAGAAATATTTAGTTCTATTTAGATATTAATAATGATGGACGGATTATAAAATTACAAGACCGAATACTAATAATGTTTATGATAAACTAGCTTCTGCCCGCGACTTCGTTCGCGTGGCTTTATTCATCCGCCTTAAGTTACGTTTTTTAATACTGCTTCACTCCCGTAAGTCGTAACGTGATGTTATATAGCCTATAACCTTCCTCGATAAATGGGCTATCCAACAAAAAAAGATTTTTTCAAATCGGACCGGTAGTTCCTGAGATTAGCGCGACCAAACAAACAAACAAACTCTTCAGCTTTATAATATTAGTATAAATACCAGCCTATAGAATCACTGAATGGTAAAAGCATCGTCTAATACAGAGAAGATGCGAGGATGGATCACCACGCTTGCTCAAGTTGGATTATTATTTATTTATTTATTTATTACTCATACAAATTTTGTATACTTAAAGTAGGAATTGTCTCCCAAAACCGTCTAGACGGTTTGACTGGGGGATCGTACAGTCTCACTCTCCTTAGTTATATATTCTATGTATATATCTACGTATATATATCTACATCCACACACACACATATGTATATATATACACACACACACATATATATGTATATATATACACACATATATCTACATACATGTATATACCCATATCTTTCTTACTAACAGCTATTAATATCACAATCTTTTAACAATTTTAGCTTAACTATTAATATATCAATTTTTACTCTTTTAACTTTGTACTCTAAATTTTTGTAAGCAGATGCTTTTTAAGCATCTTCTTAAATTTTAACAAGTTAGGCTCCTGTCTGATAACCTCGGGCAAACTATTAAGTAAATAGGGTAGGCGCTTCCTGAGTGTTCTGTCGCCATAATAATTGATGACCCTAGGTACTTCATACCTACCCGCGGTTACTGACCTTGTGCTGTGACTGTGACTTGCTAACGATAGGCTATGCTCCCGATTGCCATGTTGGTTTGTTAATAATAAATATTTGTGTTTTAGGCCTGCCGGTAGTACTTTGCATATAGTGAATAATTTCCTGTAATTATCTTTGCACTTAGCTATTGTTTTTTTATTTACTAGTAATTTTAAAAATCTAATTTGGAATGTCTCTAATTTATCTAAATTTGTTTTAAAAGTCAATCCATAGCAATCAAGAGCATAGCCTATGATGGAGTCAACCAACGACAGATACAGACACTTTAATGTGCTTTTAGGTACTTTATAACTTAAATGATAAAATTTCGCTAACAATACTCTTAATTTGCCACATACATAATCAACATGTGTGGTCCAAGAAAAGTTTTTATCTATTTTAATTCCTAGATATGTGACATTATTTACTTCTTCTATGGGTTTACAATCACAAGTATTAAAATTGGCATGAATACAAGAAAACTTATGTGTGTACAACGATGGTCGACTCACATTGATTGCGAGATAAGGCGAGCGGGTTATCAAGAGTTTAGTTTTATCGATTGACGATTTCAGTTTTATATTAAATTCAGTTTATTAAGTCCAGGTTTTCTCACGATGTTTTCCAACAACGATGTTAGTGATGTTCAAGATAAACTTCAAGATAGTATAAGAAACGGTGTTTTTAAAATCCCTTACATTTGCATAATTACTTTGATTGGATTGAAGGGATTTGTACGATATCAACAAAAATTATGATAGGTATTCTATTTAAGTATACTCAGTGTACCTTACCGATTGCAAAATCTTTTTACAATGATAACAAAATGATACAAACTCGTGTACGAGCCAACACAGAAAAAAATTACAGATCTTATCAGCCCGGTTAATGGCAATAGGCTCGCCCCCTATTACCGGCGAACTGTGGGTGTACATTGGTACACCTCTGCCTAACCCTTCGGGGAATACAGGCGTGATGGTATATTTTTTTTTTTTTATCTTATCAGATAAAAAATTACTTACGCTGGTTCATCTCCATCTTTGATAGCATCAGGATGATGATGAGCAGCATTCACTCCGATGGAGTAGAAAAGTAGGCTACCAGTGCAATTGATCCATAGCCATGTAGAGATCACATCAAGTATGGGGGCGCCACTAGCGAGGCTCATCCACACGGGGAGGAGTAAGCCAATGGCATCGTGCCAACGGTAATGACTCTTGAAAAACCCTTGACGCAAGAATATTGAAAGGAACCTGGAATAAGCAAATGGTTTTTTTATTAATCTTTAGCAGGTTTAAGTTGTGCTTGTGTGTAATATATTTAGCAAGCATTTAGGTATAACTAGTCTCTCTAAATATTAACCAACATTTATAAATGATAATAAAATTACCAATTAAGTATTTATTTATTTACTGCCTACGTTAGCCTAGTGGTCCCAGGTTGAGTAAAAAGTGTTATTGGGTTTTTTTGTGGAATTCACAGTAGCAGCTCGGAATTAAAATTTGTGCTCTGTTAATGGCAATAGGCTCGCCCCCCAATTACGTGGGACCTAAATATATTGGTAAACTGTGGGTGTACATTATTACACCTCTGCCTAACCCTTCGGGGAATACAAGCGGTTGGTATGTTATGTGTGATGGTAATAAAATTACAAAGTGTATATGCAATTTATAAAAAAGAAAGGAGAAAGCTTAAAGGGCATCAAAAATCTCGTCCAGATCACTGTCAAGGGGCCAAAAGGCTGGCAGCAATGCCACATGTCAATATCTCTTAGTTCAAAACTATTTTTAATCCTATATTGTTATGTCTCCGGTATTCTGATACGTAAAAATAAAGTACAGAATCCACGTGACAAAATGATATTGCTATCGCTATTATTGTGATTCAGTTATTTTAGGATCAACAAGTGAAATAATAGTTACGTAATGTTAAAGATTAAATAAATACTGATAACGTTGTCGATTTTGGAATAATCTAATGTGGTATCTTATGCATAGGTATAGTTTTGATTGTGTAATGATAATCAAAATGTAACATAGATAACTATTACCGGCCGAGATTATTTAGAAGAGACACTTTACACGGGGGTGTCACACCATCAACTTCTAAACTCCGGGCTGTTACTGAGAAATTCCTAATGGAAAAACACAATAACACTTTTTGCTCGACCTAGAAATCGAACCCCACGCTCAACAGTCGTGCTTTCCACCATGATACCAACGAAGCAGTGAAATAAAGAATGTAATAATATTCTCCTGACCGAATTTCGAAATCTCAATAACACTTTGCCCGACCTGGGAATCGAACCCAGTATTCATCTGCAGCAGTCGCGCTTGTTATACATAAATATTATACTTAACCTTATGATACTATACGTGTTGATTTGCATCCTCGTCGTCATAAAAAAATAGAAGTAATCAAATATAATTGCGATACCTGGCCAATATCTAATAAATACTTGTCTTTTTAGTTGCAACTATCAAATAATAGTATTCCAGAATACTCCTCTTGCAAAATTCAGAATCGCCCAGTTGCGAATGCGGTGAGCAGAGTTGTCACGCGGCTATATCAATGTGTGCATAGCGCCTAAACCCTCTGGTGAGATGGCTAGTTCGAATTTGAAAATCAAGTTAAAAAAAAAACTAATTTATTTTTTTATTGATTCCTGTTACGAATCACGAGCACAGTTAACTCCTTGAATTTGACGAGGTTGCAAATCAACGCCCTGTATAAAAGATAACCAACCTCTTAGTGAAGCTTAATAAGAAGATGAAAGGAAAGAAGAAGATCTCAGTAATGAATCCCAGCTTTGCATGAAGAGGCTTGTCTTTCCTTGGATTGTAGAACAGGAATGGTTCCAGAGAACTGATCTCCAAATCCATGAGGGTGTTTGTGTAGAGATGATGAGACAACACATGGGATACTCTGAAATCTCTGAAACAGAAAAATACATACATAAACGCACGCTTTTTTCACATGGGGCTGGTCAGAAACTACAGAACGCCAACTGTTAAGATCCTTACATACTCCTTTCACCTCGCCCACGTTCATACATCTGGTCATACAAGCAATGTTTTGAGTACTACGCACCCGACCTTACTGAAGAACCTCACCAGTAAGGTCAGTGTAGGTCTTTCCATGGCGATCCCTTCCGGCGTTGCCACCCACGAAAGAGACCCCTGCCCCCCTAGCCAAGTCACAAACGATAAACGCAAACGCTGAGTAGGCTTTAATAGATCTTCAACTTTATGTGCATGGTTTTAAGTTGAAGATCTAATGAAGATTTCATAGCGTTTTCGTTCGTTCCAGTCGCTAACGCTTTCGGGAGGTTCCTGCACCTCATCGGGCGGGAGGAATCGCCCGGGTGTCACCATTGTGAGGATCGCCCCGAGGACACGGTGGAGCATACTTTGGCGGTGTGCCCTGCTTGGGCTGAGCACCGCCGAGTCCTCGAGGCGGCCATCGGCGGCGGCGCCCTCTCGCGTCCGGCACTGGTCCAGGCCATGGTCCGGAGCGAGGGGGAATGGGAAGCAGTCGCCTCCTTCTGCGAAGCTGTAATGCTAGAGAAGGAGGCGGCGGGACGGGAGAGGGAAAGGAGGGTCCCCCGTCCCAGCGGCCGCCGCGGTAGACGATCCGGGCGTCGGGAGCCACGTGACGACTCCCGGCCACCGTAGACGCGGGTCTGTGGACGGTGAGCAATGGGTAGCTCACCGTCCGTACGTTCACTAGCGACAGACCGTGTCGACGGCGCGTTCGTGTTCCACGCGCGCCTCAAAGAGATGTCAGCAAAAATTGGATGGGGCCACTGAGGGCCGATGCCTGCCGGGGCTGCGGGTTGTTCGAAAGAGATACCGCGCCCCCGGAACGCAAAGGGCACATGAAGGAACATAGACGGGTTTTAGTCAGTAACTGACACTCCCTCCCGCCCCGCCCAGGGCGGGGGAAGTTATTTGATGATTTCCCGTCTATAAAAAAAAAAAAAAAAAAAAAAAAAAAAAAAAAGTCGCTAACGCTTAGAAATCTTTAATAGATTTTTAGAGGCTCTGGGGTATAAAGTTTAAAATCTATTGGTACCTATCGAGCGTTTACGATTATCGTTGGCGACTTGGCTAGAGGGGCTGGTCATCTAGCAGTCAGTGTTTTGGAGCATGCTCTAACGATAGAAACTCTAACTGCCGCTATCTGGATATAAATTTTGTAATCACTGGAAATAAAAGTTTAACCCCTAACTGCATGGACTTTTGCATCTTTGTGGAAAAAATATAATAATATGTTGTAGTTTTGAGTTTAGGGAACCCATAAAAAAAAATAGCCCCCTTTTTGATATTATTATTAATGAAAAAAAATGTGCATATATGGTACATTATGCATTACATTAAATAACACCGTTTATACCAAATATGGGACGACATGCAACCAAGACCTTTAGTGTTACCAGCATTCAATCATGAATAAAATTTGAATTTTTGAACGAAAACTTTGGTGTGCAAATATGTAATACTAAGGGGTTAATGCCCTGACAACTGTTTATCAACAAATCCGACTTTACACGACTCGGACAACGCTTAGCGTTATCAAAATTTTATAGCATTATCTGAAGAAGAGAACTCAACGTCTAATAACAGATAAATAGATAAACGGAGAAGATAATTGCTATAGCTTAGTTACAAATTTCTATTGCTTTAACCCAGGTGTAGAAGGCACTAACTATCAGAAATTGTTTGTCAGGTAAGTCAATCGGAACACGAAAGTTATTAAACAGGCTGTGAATATTAATACAACTTTAATATGTCCCACTGTAGGGCAAAGGTACTTTTATAGATTATCTTGGACGTCGCTGATCGGTACACGAAAAACGGCGAGGAAATCTGGACTTGTTATTAATACAGGTCAGAAATAGCCATAGACATGAAATCTTATGAAATATAATAAGTAGGATACAATGTGTAAACACTGTATGGTGTTAAGAGTACCACAATTTTACAATTAAATATTAAATACCACAATGTTTGTGAACTTAAAAGATGATTTTGACTAAGTTTTAAGAGCATTATTCATTTGTAAGACATCCAAATGGAAGGTAATGGCCTCCCACTAGAATTGCTCTTTGGACCGGTTCCAATTCATAATGCTTGTTTGAGGAGCATAGCTTTATAACAAAGAGTTTACAGCTTATAAATACATGAAATAAGAAAATGACAATAAGTGTTAAGTTAGCTTAACACTTATTGTCTATTTTAAAAGGTTAATAAACATAGCAGTTAAAAAAATAATAATAAGTATCTTGTAGCAACATTCTTCGCTTAAGTTTTTTAATTTTGCTAAAATATACTAATATTATAAAGCTGAAGAGTTTACGTATTTATTAGTTTGTTTAAATGCGCTAATCTTCGGGATCATCAGTCGGATTGAAAAAAATATTTTTTCTAATTATAACCAAATTCATGAGGAATAGTATAGGCTATATAACATCACGCTACGACTCACGAGGGTGGAGCAGTAACCAAAGACGTAACATAAAGCAGAATCCAGTCCTTCAATATGACGTTACACAGTTAAAATATAAGTAGGTAAAAATTTTTACCTTTCTAACATGTCATGTTATAGCGGTAAAAGACATCTCAAGTTCCTCTCAAAGTTTAAAGTTCTTAATTTCTTACCAAGACGTCCTGCCTTGATTAAAAACTCGACAATTTTCTCATCAGCATAATTAAACTACGTAGTTTGAAGTTCGCTCCAGAAATCACGCTTGTTAAACAGATTTTGTTCAGAATTCAGAATAAAGATGGCGGTATTTACGACAGCTGTTTCTTAACTAAAAGTGGAGGTGATGTTGTAACATATTATTAATATGTCAATATATATTATGAGTGATGGAACGCGGTCAACATCATAGGCTCAAGATGTTAGGAGGGGAGCGGGGGAAACGCGCACTCACTACTTGTAGCGACATCACGAGACGGTCATGCTGGACCAAATAAATAATATAAACATAATATAACTAGTTTTACTTACACATAAAACTAAACAATACATGGCGCAGCCGACGGAAGAACAATAACGAAAAATTCAAGTAAGATTAAAATTATTTTTGGCAAGGAGGTTATGAACAAGCCATCACAGAGTACACAGACCTCGCCGGTTGATGAACAAGAGACAATGGCGGGTGTAGAATACAGAATCCCAGAACCCATGCGGTTAGACTCGCAGGGAGATTTGCTACCTAAATGGGTGAAATTTAAACAACAATTTCAAATATTCCTGACGGCGGCTGGATTCGACAGATTTTCTGAGACAAGGAAGGCGGCCATTTTTCTTAATAGCGTGGGTCACGAAGTACAGGAGCTTTATTTCAATGTACTAAAAACAGAGGAATCTATGAAATATGAACAAATCATAAAACTGTTGGACGATTATTTTGAGCCAAAACAGAACGAACTCATAAGTACTTACAGCTTTCATAAACGAAATCAGGAAGAAGGAGAGAGCTTCGATTTGTTTTACACAGAAATAAGAAAACTGGTGAAGAATTGCAATTTTAAAGAACAAGAAGAAAGAATGCTCAGAGACCGTATTGTGTTAGGAGTTCAAGATCAGAAATTGCAGAGAAAATATTTAGAAACAAGCAAACTGACACTACAAACAGCAGTGGATATGTGCAGGGCTTCAGAATTGTCAAATAATCACAGTAAGATGATGAACCAGCAGACAAAGATGGTGGACATTGTCCGGAGCACAGTAGCCACTGATGTACAACAGTCAGCGGGTACTAAAGTTAAGTATGCTTCTAACAAAGACTCAAAGGATTTCTACAATTGTAAAAAATGTGGAACACGGCACGGGCCAAGAAATTGTCCAGCTTTTGGAAAAATTTGCTCAAATTGTAAAAAACCTAACCATTTTAAAAAAGGGTGTAAACTGATAAATGAAATTAGGGTGTCTGATAGTGATAACAATGGGGACACAGATAATAATGTTCACAATTTATGACTAATAAAAGGGTGTCATAACATTGGTTCTGTTAATAACGATAACAATAATGAGTGGATTCTAACATTAAGAATAGAAAACAAGAATGTGGATTTTAAATGTGATACTGGGGCCCAAGTGAATGTCTTGTCAATGAGGGACTTAAAGAAAATTGTTGATGATGACACACCTAAATGGTCTGAGACAAATATAGTTTTAGAAGTATTTGGGGGAACACATTTATTTCCAGTAGGTAAAACTGTCTTAAAGACATATAATAAAAGTGGAAAAATATTTGACACAGAGTTTGTAATAATTAAGGAAAATGTTAAACCTATCCTGGGCTTAAGCTCACTAAGAGATTTAGAAATTTTAAGAATAGTTAATAGCATTAAAAACAAAAACATAATTATTAAGAAATATGGTGAACTTTTTCAGGGTGTCGGACAGTTTGAAACTCTGCTGGAGCTACACACTCAGCCCGGAGCCATACCAGTAGTACGACCTCCGAGAAGAGTCCCTCATGCTCTGCGGGAGAGGCTTGCTGCAAAGCTGAGGAACTTGGAGGATCAGCAGATTATTGAGAAAGTTGAAAGGCCTGATAGTTTTGTAAGCAATCTTGTAATAATAGAGAAAGTAGATAAAAGTTTGAGGTTATGTCTTGATCCTAAAGAGCTTAATAAGGTACTAGTAAGAGATTATCATTTGATTCCAACACTGGAAGAAATATTAACTAAGTTATGTAATAAATCAGTATTCTCAGTACTTGATCTGTCTGATGGTTTTTATAACATTAAATTGACGGAAGAATCAAAAAAGCTCTGTACATTTAGTAGTCCATTTGGTTGCTATAGATTCTTAAGATTGCCATTTGGGCTATCCATAGCTCCAGAAATATTCCAAAAGTATAGTGAGAAAACCTTTGGGGATATTCCAGGAGTTGTAATATACTGCGATGATTTGCTAATATGTGCTAGCAGTGATGAGGAACATGATCAAATATTAACACAAGTTCTAGAGCGTGCAAAGAAATGTAATGTAAAATTCAATAAAAATAAATTTCAGTATAAACTAGAAGAGGTAAAATACTTTGGACACATTTTTTCTAAAAAGGGAATGAAAATAGATTCAGAGCGAATAAAAGCCATTCAAGAGCTCAAAAGTCCAAAAAATAAAAAAGAATTACAAATAATATTAGGAATGATTAATTACTTGCGTAGGTTTGTACCAGGATTGGCAAACATGGCAGCACCATTGCAATCACTACTCAAAAAAGATATTGAATGGCTTTGGACACAAACTCATGAAAATGCATTTGATAGTATAAAAAATAACATTAGTCAAGCACCAGTATTACAAAATTTTAATAGTAAGTTAGAGATAACGATTCAGTGTGATGCATCCAAGGATGGTTTAGGATGTTGCTTGATGCAGGAAGGCAAGCCAGTAAGTTATGCTTCCAGAAGTTTAACCTCAGCTGAAAAAAATTTTTCACAGATAGAAAAGGAATTATTGAGTGTGGTCTGGTCAACGAAAAAATTTCACTATTACATCTATGGCAGAAAATGTACAGTTTTAAATGACCACAAACCGTTAGAAACACTATTAAAAAAGGGAATTCATGAAATACCATCAACACGGTTACAGAGACTGAAGTTAAAATTATTAAAATATAACATTGAATTCAAATATTTAAAAGGAAAATTAATGTATGTTGCGGACTTGTTGTCGCGATCTTTTCTTGACGAAACTGATAATGGTGACTCGTACATGTATGAAGTAGTGCATTGTATAGGTTTGTCTTCCTATTTACAGTGTTCACAGGAACAAAAACAAGAATTAATATCAGAAACATTACAGGATGAGGAATTAGTACAATTAGCAGACAGGGTAAAAAATGGGTGGCCAGAAAAAGCAGTCAAGGTATCAGATGTTATTAAATATTATTTTAAATTCAGACAGGACATCACAGTAGATAATAATTTAATTTTTATGAATGACAGACTGATAATACCAAAAAATTTAAGAATGTCAATAATAAGAAAATTACATGAAGGACATGTAGGCATTACTAAAATGAAACAAAATGCTCGTAACTTATATTATTGGCCAAAGATAGATGAACATATAGAAGAATTTGTTAGAAAATGTTTCATATGCCAAACTTATCAAAATAACAACATAAAAGAGCCACTAATGTCACATGAGATCCCGGACTTACCATTTTCCAAAATAGGAATAGATATTATGGATTTCAAAAAGAAGAGTTACTTAGTTATTTATGATTACACAACTAAATGGTTAGAAGTAAAGTTAATTTCAAGTAAATCAGCGAGTAATGTAATAAATAGTTTAATAGAAATTTTCTCACAATTTGGAATACCATCAGAGATTGTGTCTGATCATGTACCATTCGACTCTAGGGAATGCAAGGAGTTTGCATCACAATGGGGCTTTAAATTTAACTATTCAAGTCCAAGATACCCACAGTCCAATGGGATGGCTGAAAGAGGGGTTCAAATTGCAAAGAAAATGCTAACAAAATGCAGTGAGGATAACACAGATATGAGATTAGCATTGCTTCAGTATAGAGCATCACCAGTCTCAGGAACAAATTTATCACCTGCACAGCTGATGATGAATAGAAACATAAAGACCAAATTACCAGTTACTCATCAATACTTGAAATCAAAATTAAATACAAATGTAGGGACACAATTTGAAAAAGTAAAATTAAGAAATGAGAAAAAATATAATGCAAATGTAAGAAACAAAGATAACTTTAGAATAGGACAAGAGGTATGGTTCAAAAAGGAACCAAATAGTAATAAATGGCTTAAAGGCAAAATTGTCAAAAATAATAATTTTAGATCATATGATGTCTTGGATAATAAAGAAGGATGTGTGTATACCAGGACCTCATATTATGTACGACCTCAATAATCTGCTGATTAACAAGGGCTGGGTGTGAAGATTCAGTGGATATAATAATCAATAACAGTACAGGACTAACATTTTATTGTAATACAGCTTGGTAATGAAAAATTAGAAATAAGTATGATTGTAGTAATTGCAGGCTTACAATGTTAGTTGCAATGTATAAATTTTTTGTTAAGTATAATTTTGTAAAAGTGAAACATTATATAGTAGTTTTTTTTTTGTTTGTAAGAAAAGGGATAACAGGCTTACAATGTTAGTTGCAATGTATAAATTTTTTGTTAAGTATAATTTTGTAAAAGTGAAACATTATATAGTAGTTTTTTTTTGTTTGTAAGAAAAGGGATAACAGGCTTACAATGTTAGTTGCAATGTATAAAATAATTTTGTAAAAGTGAAACATTTTATTTTGTTTTTTTTTAATATTTTTTGTTTGTAAGAAAAGGGATAGATGTAACATATTATTAATATGTCAATATATATTATGAGTGATGGAACGCGGTCAACATCATAGGCTCAAGATGTTAGGAGGGGAGCGGGGGAAACGCGCACTCACTACTTGTAGCGACATCACGAGACGGTCATGCTGGACCAAATAAATAATATAAACATAATATAACTAGTTTTACTTACACATAAAACTAAACAATACAGATGTAAGCTTGTTTAGAACAGCTATTGCGCATTTAGTTTGAACCAGCGGCCTGTGCTGTCATTGTTTGCTTGCACGCTTAATCTTTTGAAAGTATTGGAATAATGGTAATCATATTGGTTCAATTAACAAAATTGTAACTAATAGTTGGGACTTCAGTTATTAAGGACGCAGGCGAGACACGGAATAAAAAGTAATATGTGTCCTTTCTTGGTGTTCAAACTTTTCCTGTACCAAATTTCATCAAAATTGGTTTAGTGGTTCAGTCGTAAAAGCATAACAGACAAACAGATAAATTACTTAAAGCATTTATAATATTAAATAAACACTATTCTACTATCTAAACACTCACCTGTAAGACCACATACTCATATTGAACAAGTACATCCTCCAATTCGTTTTTCTATGAATGAAATTATGGCAGGCCACAGTCAGAAACGCCAGATTGACAGACGCATACGCGTACCAAAACTTCGCAGCATAATTATTCGTAACCCAGCACGCTAAGGCAGAACTAATAAGCAGCGATAGAAATAAGCCATCTGTTATATAATCTGCACTTTTAGATGCATCCTTAGGGATTTTCTTGAGTTGATCAAACGCCGCTCTCTTAAGCGTTTTATAAAAGCCATCTTCTTTGAACGTGAACGGCGAGTTACGAGAAGTCTTTGCATCTCTTATATAATATTGTGGAAGAATTTTCTCTGTAGACGGGTTCAAGTGATGAGATTCAAAAGCTTCAGTTATGTCCGTGCCCTGCAAAATATGAATTAGGAATTGTAAAATTTTATAATAACGCTTGTGCAGATAGACCCTTTTTCAATATGCTATAGTTACTTACACATACAAAAATCACAAATAAAACGTTATTTTTAAAGTAGACACTGTTTATTTATTAATAAAGTTATAATCCCTTGGGGATCAAGGAGGTCTTTAAGTCTATGGCAGCAATCAAATCGAATAGCAACGTTTCTAAAATGTCTATCAAACAGGGGGGGAGCACTGTAAATAAAACTACGTACCACATGCACGTATCTTTTCAGTACCTTAAGTATCCATTTTAATGAGATTAAAAATAAAAATTTAAGTATCACTTACTTGGGTGAGTTCCAACCATTCTTCACCGCCCGGGTGTCTCTTAATAAACCTGGTCAAGTCGTATAGTTTGTCATGAATACGCCATAATCCTTCTGCACCATCGTCCATAGCCTTCCCAGCGAGCCATTGCACCGGATCTCGCATAGACTCATCTCGTAAAGATGGATATTTTAACTGTGGAAAGCTCACGTGAGTATTTTTATCAGAGGCTCTTTTCTGGGCCCCTTTTTCCCATTCCGAATTAGGGGGCATATTTTTTACTATCAGTTTTCAAACGGTCTCGCCTCGTGTATGCGACTGATCACAAATGTTTATTGCAGTGAACTCGACATCAATGCCAGATCTATTCGTTTAATGACTTGTTCATTACTACAAATATTAGATCGTTGATTGGTTCCTTTGATGTTGTTAATAGAAATGTGCATTAAATTACCAACACATTAGGCTATATGCCGCGTTTGCGGCTGGCAAATTGTGAAAGTTTGGATGGATGGATGTTTGTTACGTAACCACGCCAGAACGGCTGAACGGATTTTGATGAAATTTAGCACAGATGTAGATTATAGCCTGGAATAGCACATGCGCTACTCGTTATCCCGAAAAAAAAAATACGGTTCTCGTTAATAATGTCAACTTTGACGCGGATGAAGTCGCAAGCTGAAGTTAGTTTTATATAAGACTGTTAGGTGCCTCACTTTGCCTCGAAAGCAGCGGTTAGGTGTAATATAGGAGATAGGACCCACTCCAATAGGTTAACTCGCGTAGGTATCTCTACGTGAGTTAACCTTTTGGAGTGGGTTCACGTCGGCACATCATGTCCGAGAAAGGCTTGACTAAGTAATGGTTTAAAACCTACTTAATTATTATTCTGCTCCGTAATGTAAATGTATTAAATGTCTTTCATAGAACTTACATCAAACTGATGTGTTTAGGAGTTCAGCCTATCAGCACGTAGTTACAGCTATTCTGGCAAAGTTCCTATAATATGTTACGGCCAGTATATAGAGGCCTTTACGATCGTGTCACTCCAAGTGCAGTATGATAACCTTAGAGATCATATTTGTTACAAAATGTTTACACATTCAATAAAACATCTTACAACTACACCGCTACGTTGTAATTTTAAATTGACAAAAAAAACTAAACTGAACTTCGAGTAATTAAAAAGTATTAACAATTTTGTTTAGTATATCTTATTATTATTGCGTTGATAAATGATAATTTAAGTTGTTGTAGTTGGTGTTGTTTAACTGCCTCGTCAGCCTAGTGGTCCTAAGCGCGACTGCTACGCTAGAGGTCCTGGGTTCGATTTCCAGGTAAAGCAAAAAGTGTTACTGGGTTTTTCTATGAAATTCTCAGTAGCAGCTCGGAGTTTGGATTTGTGCCCGGTTAATGGCAATAGGCTCGCCCCCTATTACATGGGACCTAAATATTATTTAATTATTAATTTATCGCTTTTATTTGTCATTCGAGTTAAATGTTAGTATAGAGTTTCTGTCTGATCGATGCATAGATTTTTCAATACGAGATACGAGTATCTATTGAAAAATGCTTGCATGTGTAGCCGAGAATCGATAAGTTTTACTCACATATGCAATGAGTGCAAGGAAGCGTTACTTTCAGTTATCAACTATTTTTTTATTATTTATTGAAAAGAATAGTGTCAGTAGTTTCTGTTACTGTGTTATATGTATATAGACATACTAATATTTTAAGTATATCAGTACTAGATAAAATACAATTATATTAAATTATATGTAATGTTTAATTTATTACTCAGATAGTTAATGGCAATGATAGCATGGAGACCCATGTTGATAAGCCATGCGTGTTTATTGACTTATGTAACGATGGCTAGCTATGATATCACCATTTAACACTATCTGTGTTAAAGTAATTATTGAGCAAAACAGACAACTGCCTTCAAAAACTACAAAGTGAAAAATAAATAAATCAGTGGTAATACAATTTTTTTTTGTAAAAAGGTGTTTTTTTTTTCGCTTTTTAGTATTTGCTTTCTGTCATCTAAATACATGAAGGAACGATAATACGTAAAATAAGAAGATACCACTTATAATTCAGAATACAGCAGAATATGCAATTTCGTTTACTTGGATGACTTATATTATGTTTTCAGTTAATTATACCAAGCCATTCCGATAAAAAAAAAACATAATAAAACATACCGTCGAATTAAGAACCTCCTCCTGTTTTAATTCGGTTAAAAATACAAACAATTTAAGTGCATAATTTTGGCACGTAGTTTTATGTACGTTAAAATATTCTATTTCACTCGTAGAATATGTAATAGGACGCTTGCCAGCTGACTCGCAGTCGGCTCGCGGTTATAGTTCTTCGAAAAAGGCCAAGAATCGTAAAAAGCACATTTGAGGGCTCAATTTTATTTGCATGTGTTGTAAAACTTTCGTGTTGCCACGGGAGGTGTGTTCTAAGATTCTGGAGAACTTACAGTCAATATTTAAGACGAAACTTGCTAGAAGCGTATGTACTGTTCGTCTTATTAAAAGAAGAAAAAAAAAAATACCAGCCACTTGCTTTCCTTTCGATGTTCTTCATTGATGTCTGACTTAAAAAAATCATATTGGTATTTGCCCGGTGTCAAACCCAAAATTCTCATGCATGAGAGGCGGGGTCGACACTGCATCACAATTATGTTTTAGAGTACTTATATACTTATTATATAACATTACCCTTTAGGAAGTGTTTGTCGTAGTGCAAGGATATCTATTTAAAATGAGTACGTCATTGGA
Organism: Caradrina clavipalpis; assembly: GCA_932526535.1. Classification (NCBI taxonomy): domain Eukaryota; kingdom Metazoa; phylum Arthropoda; class Insecta; order Lepidoptera; family Noctuidae; genus Caradrina; species Caradrina clavipalpis. The sequence continues at coordinate 6,231,774 of OW052096.1, forward strand.
CAGATACTGTCAGTCACTTTCCAACTGGGCGGAGAGGACTAGTGTCCTTCCGTGCGAAAAACATGCCAATTTGTTCTGTTTTTGTATTATTTTTTGACGAGTAAATAAATTACTTTCGTTTATTTTCATTTTCATATGAACATACACAGACATGCGTCAATTTATTGTTTTGAGTACTATTATGACATACAAATATTGTGTAATCTAATCTTTGGTTAAGTTATCCGCTATTCCAAATTACATTTAGATATCAAACAGAAGATTACGGACCCTCCCATTCAAACAGTGTCTAAAATTTGTGCAACGCGCATTAGAGTGAAGTGATAACAAACAAATTATTGTGTAAGAATAGTTGACAAATATTAAATAAATGGCTCCTAAAGATAAGAATTACATTGAGTGGGCCCATCAAACGGCAGCTGCTAAAAAAACTCATGTTAGTTTCCCACAATTGAAGTATCCTTCGCTAAGAGATGAAGGGTTAAAGGATCCTATACAATGGCTGGAAGGCAAAGCTTTGGACGACGGCGCAGAAGGTTTACGGAGAATACGTGATGGGCTTTACGATTTCGACGATTTTCAAGATAAGCATCCCGGCGGAGCTGAGTGGTTGGAGCTCTCTAAGGTAACCTAATTACCGTTGAAATATATTTTTGTTGTGAGCAAAGTAGGGTTAAGGCCCGAAGTAATAAAATATGAAAGTCAATTTGTCCTGCGGATGTAATATTTGTGATTTCTTATTCTATTTACGGGGATGTTAGGTATGAATTATTGTGTTCGAATCATTATTTTTGGACTAGTATAATCGAAGACAAATGAATAATAGGTTTAACGAAAATAATATTTGCAGGGTACAGATATTACAGAAGCATTTGAGTGCCATCACTTAAATCCCATAGTAGAGAAGATGATAGAAAAGTATTACATCAAAAACGCCAAAACACCAAGGAATTCACCATTTACTTTTGAGGATGATGGTTTTTATAAAACTTTAAAACGAGCAGTGAGAGAAGAAGTAAAGAAAGTTCCAAAAAGTGAACTGAAACAAGCAGATTATATAATAGATGGACTCTTTGCAACGGTGTTGCTATCATCAGTCATATCTTGCTGGGCTGCCAACTATTGGGTTGTGATGACGTCATACTTGATTGCGTCTTTAGCTTTAGCATGGACCACGGTCGCATCACACAGCTATCTCCACATGAGAACTAACTGGAGGATGTATCTATTCAATTTAACATTAGTGTCTTACAGGTAAGTAAATATTGTAACCCATTATGAGTCTTGAAAAAAATATTTTATTTTTATTATTTTTACACATAATAAATACATTTTTAAACATTAATATAAAAAATAAAAACAATTAAAAATATAAAAAAAAAACATTATTATTCTTATTATTTCATTTATATATTACACATTGATTAGGTACATTTTTAAATATTAATATAAAAAAATAAAAATAGTAGTCCCACCGGCGTCGGGAACAGGGTCCAAGCCATCGGTGGTCAGGGCTCCTCAGAAAGGAATCTCCTAACAATGGGCGCCGTGTCTAGGAGTACCGCTTTCTGAATCAAGCCCTTGATCCAACCGCCCAACGAGAGTCTCCTTAGGTGTTGGTAGGGGCTCTTGGCAATTATGCCATTGTCCGTTACGACTATCGGCACAATGATTGCCGTATTCACATCCCACATGTCGACAACCTCGCGAGATCGCCAGATCAAGATACTTGATCTTCTTATCATTCTCGGCCTTCACATCATGTGGGACTGTAATGATAACAATCATTGCGCGCTTCTCTAAGCGATCTACCACCACTAATCAGGCTTATTGGCTACAATAGTCCTGTCAGTGATAATGGATCGGTCCCAGTACAATGTGACATGGCTATTTTCGAGAACTGGGTCGGGCACATACCTATAGTACGGTATTTCCGATTCTACAAGGCCGTATTTCAGAGCAAGTTGCTGATGAATGATCCTGGCCACAAGGTTGTGTCTATGCAAGTATTCTTCGTTAGCTAGACGGAACACCCAGAGATGATGTGGCGGATTGATTCCCCCGGCCGGTGGCATGCCCGATAAATGTCAACCGTGCCATCTTTCACAATAAATCTCATAATAACTTCATCCATAATTGCGCAGACAACCCTCGGTTTCCCCAAATAGGTCACCGAAGCGAAGCCAGGATACGGACGCTAAGAATTTTTATTATAAAACTATTGATTGCTAGAAAATGATCATGTTGGTAATAGAGAAATGAATAAATAAAAATATGCATTACACTAAAACACTATGTCTATACTACTTGTATTGTAGATAAAATTATATTCAAAATTGATGATAATGATCTTTTTCAATAATCTGGTCAACAAGGACAAAATATGGAAAAGAATAAACTAGTTGTTACTACTAAAATAATAAACAAAAATATTACTAGGATTATAAATAATAATGTTACTATTTATCTTTACAGAGATTTCAGAGTATCACACGTACTCTCGCATCATATTTATCCGAACACACTAATGGATTTAGAAATTAGTGCATTTGAGCCAATCATATTCTGGAATCCGAGAAAGAAGCATTTCTACGCATACTTTGCTTTTCCGATTGAACTTATGTTCTCCCCTTTCCTCGGAATCATTAATTTCTTGAAGAGGTAAGACAGCATTTTGTAATTTGCCTAGTTTAAAGTCCGTAATCACCAATTCTTCCTGATCAAGCCTGGTGATGGTGATAACAATGATGACAATGGTCATGCATTCGTACTAGAAATAACCTTTGCCCTGCAGCTAAACAACAAAGTTGGTATTATTACGTTTGTAACTATGGGTATATTACAATAAATAACGAACCATCTTTCTACTTACTACAGCCTGAGTTAATCTCTTACAGTACGTCGTCGACTCAACACCAGATATAAAATAAAATCTAATCTAAAATAAATCTGCTTGTGATGATATAAATGGCATTATGTTTTCAGGCATGCCAGCATCTTCATACGCAAGGACTTCTTTACCCGCCACTACAGATGGCACGATGGCATTGCTTTCCTTCTCCCCCTCTGGATGTACTTCGCCAGTGGGTCTACTTTCTTCCATGTAGTTTATATGTGGCTGTGGATTATTTGCACAACCAGTTTCATAACATTCGGTATTGGTACAAACGCTGCACATCATCACCCCGATATCTTCAAAGATGGTGATCAACTCAAGTAAGCGATGCGGATGAGTTTTTTGACGCCCTTTGACCTTACTTTTTTATTTTTTTTAACTGTACATAGTTTGTAATTTAATTATTATTTAGTTTTTTTTTTTTCATTATAATTAAATGTAAGATCTATGAAATAAATAAATACGTCCACTCAAGTAAGTAAATTAAGTTTAATGCTCACCAATGTATACGTTGTTTTATTCTAGTTATTTATATTTGAACTAAACAGTGTAAATAAGCTTGTATGTATGTAAATAAGTTGTTCCATTATTTGTAAAAAAAAATGCCCTGGTCTGTACACCAATTTGACAATATATTTTGACAATATTTTTCTAACATCTTTAGGTATACCTGAAGTTAATGTTTAGAAAAATATTTTCAACTTGACATCGCCTACAATAATAATGCCCGGTATTGCATACGTTGGGTGTATGCTATTTTCTGATGTCATATCAGATACAATTTCATTTGATTGAGATTAATTTGTAACTAGGTACTGCTAGCTATCACGTGCTTTTTATACATTACTGTATTTTCAAATATCTTTGTATATTTTGCTTGACCATCAAATTTTTCTCTTGAATCTTTAAATAGTGCATTAACCTTTATTCACATTGCATTTTCCAGGAACACCACTGTCGATTGGGGCATGCATGAGCTCGATACTCTGATGGATCGGACTGACATAAACAGTAGCCTCTTTACTTCCATGACTTTCTTCGGTGATCACGCGCTTCATCATCTGTTCCCAACTTTGCACCACGTTACTTTGAGACAGTTGTATCCTGTGTTCTTAAAGCATTGTGAACAGTTCAGGGCCAATTTTAGATTGACATCTTCCCTTGACCTCTTTATTGGACAGTTGAGAATGACTGTAAAAGAAGATCCTAATGTTTTAGATAAATCGAAATAATTTTTTATTTTAAAAATACGTGTATTTTGTATTATAATAAATTAATAAATGGTAAGATTGTAAAAATGAGAATAATTTGTGATACTTTTAGTTTGCAGTACCTACCTACTATGTTGATAACATTATTTTTAGTATTCATATTCAAAAATTTATTAATACAATTTGAATAAACATTGCAATGATTCTGTATTTTTTGTTCTTATTGCAAACCTTTATAGTTTTAAACATAATTCGATAGGTAGGTTCCTAGGTATTAAATACACGGAGTTATCAAAATCTCTTATTGAAATAACATATATTTATTCTAATTATCTTGGGACCTAAAGGTCACTGTCATTGTTCTAAACATAAAATAATTATTATCTATAACAAATGAATTATCACAGCCAAGAAATACAAAAATAAACAACATTTGGATTGGCCAAAAAATGGAGAGAATTGTTCGTCTTTAATAATTTATAAATCATTAAATGTGGATGGAGAGGATGAGGGAGGCCAAAGCCCAAGAGATGGGGATTGTGTGAAGAATGATATGAAAGAGAAAGAAGTCAGTGATAGCATGACGGTTGACAGGACGGCATGGATCGCTATCCTATCGCTTTCCTCTCGATGTTTTCCTTCACTTATGTTTGTATGACTTGAAAAAGTCATATTGGTATTTGCCCGGTATCAAACCCCAAATCCTCATACATGAGAGGCGTGGCATCACTACATCAAAACTATGTTTTAGAGCACTTATCTTCTAATGATATTACATATTACCCTTTAGGAAGTGTTTGTGGTAGTGTAAGGATATCTATTTAAAATGAGTAGGTCATTGGACAGATACTGTCAGTCACTTTCCAACTGGGCGGAGAGGACTAGTGTCCTTCCGTGCGAAAAACGTGACAATTTGCTCTGTTTTTGTAATATTTTTTGACGGGTAAATAAATTACATTCGTTTATTTTCATTTTCATATAAACATACACAGACATGCGTCAATTTATTGTTTTGAGTACTATTATGACATGCAAATAATGTGTAATCTAATCTTTTGTTAAGTTATCCGCTATTCCAAATTATATTTAGATATAAAACAGAAGATTACGGACCCTCCCGTTCAAACAGTGTCTAAAATTTGGGCAACGCACATCAGAGTGAAGTGATAACAAACAAATTATTGTGTAAGAATAGTTTACAAATATTAAATAAATGGCTCCTAAAGATAAGAATTACATTGAGTGGGCCCATCAAACGGCAGCTGCTAAAAAAACTCATGTTAGTTTCCCGCAATTGAAGTATCCTTCGCTAAGAGATGAAGGGTTAAAGGATCCCATACAATGGCTGGAAGGCAAAGCATTGGACGACGGCGCAGAAGGTTTATGGAGAATACGTGATGGGCTTTACGATTTCGACGATTTTCAAGATAAGCATCCCGGCGGAGCTGAGTGGTTGGAGCTCTCTAAGGTAACCTAATTACCGTTGAAATATATTTTTGTTGTAAGCAAAGTAGGGTTAAGGCCCGAAGTAATAAAATATGAAAGTCAATTTGTCCTGCGGATGTAATATTTGTGATTTCTTATTCTATTTACGGGAATGTTAGGTATGAATTATTGTGTTCGAATCATTATTTTTGGACTAGTATAATCAAAGACGAATGAATAATAGGTTTAACGAAAATAATATTTGCAGGGAACAGACATAACAGAAGCATTTGAGTGCCATCACTTAAATCCTGTTGTAGAGAAGATGATAGAAAAGTATTACATCAAAAAAGCAAAAACACCACGGAATTCACCATTTACTTTTGAGGAAGATGGTTTTTATAAAACTTTAAAACGGGCAGTGCGAGAAGAAGTAAAAAAAGTTCCAAAAAGTGAACTGAAACAAGCAGATTATATCATAGATGGTCTCTTTGCAACGGTTTTGTTATCATCAGTCATATCTTGCTGGGCTGCCAACTATTGGGTTGTGATGACGTCATACTTGATTGCATCTCTGGCGTTAGCATGGACCACGGTCGCATCACACAGCTATCTCCACATGAGAACTAACTGGAGGATGTATCTATTCAATTTAACATTAATGTCTTACAGGTGAATATAAAACTATTAGTTGCTAGAAGGAGAGCATGTTGGTAATAGGGGAAATTATTTTTTAGTTAAAAATATGACATCAGCATCTTAGTGTGCCAATAAATGTACTGCTAAAACACTATACTATTATAGATAATAAATATCTATATTCAAAATGGATAGTATTATCTAAATCAATAATCTGATCAACAAGAAGAAAAATATCAAAGTAGTTGTTACTACAGCAAAAACGAACATAAATATTACTAGGATTGCAAATAATGTTACTCTTTATCTTTACAGAGATTTCAGAGTATCCCACGTACTCTCGCATCACATTTACCCAAACACTCTAATGGATTTGGAAATCAGTGCATTTGAACCAATCGTATTCTGGAATCCGAGAAAGAAGCCTTTCTACGCATACTTTGCTTTTCTGATTGAACTTTTGTTCTACCCTTTCATCGGAATCATTAACTTCTTGAAGAGGTAAGGCAGCATTATGTAATTTGCCTAGTAAAACCAAAGACTAATCATTTTTTAGCAAGCGCGGTCATCGATGATCATGCATTCTCTGTACTAGAAGAAACCTTTGCCCTACAGTGGAACAACAAAGCTGGTATTATTATGTTTGCAACTATGGCTGCATGGCTTAGGATTACATACAATGTTTATATGACTTTTTATTGACTTAACGATAACCAAAGAATGCTCTTTCTTTTTACTACGGCTTGAGTAAATCTACAGTACGTCGTCGAGTCAACACCAGATAAGTAGTTTAAAAATAAATTTGCTTGTGATGATATAAATGGCATTATGTTTTCAGGCATGCCAGCATCTTCATCCGCAAGGACTTCTTTACCCGCCACTACAGATGGCACGATGGCATTGCTTTCCTTCTCCCCCTCTGGATGTACTTCGCCAGTGGGTCTACTTTCTTCCATGTTGTTTATATGTGGCTCTGGATTATTTGCACAACTAGTTTCATAACATTCGGTATTGGCACAAACGCTGCACATCATCACCCCGATATTTTCAAAGATGGTGATCAACTCAAGTAAGTAAATTAAGTTTAATGTTCACCAATGAATACGTTGTTTGATTCAAGTTATTTATATTTGAACTAAACAGTGTAAGTAAGCATGAAGCCGAAGGCTCCATGTTGTTCCCATAATTGCAATGTTTTTTTTTGTTCTGGTCTGTACCTGATTTGAATGTCTAGGAAAATGTTGTGAGCTTACCATCGCCTAAAATAATAATGCCCGGTATTACATACGTTGAGTTTATGCTATTTTCTGATGTCATAATCAAAAACAATTTCATTTGATAGAGATTAATTTGTAGCTATGTAGTTACAACTAGTTGTCACGTGCTTTTTGTATATGACTTATTGTAAATAACAAATTACAAAAAAAAAAACAAAATCTCTTTCATTATCTTTTACCTTGGATTTTTAAATAGTGCATCAACCTTTATCTACTTTGCATTTTCCAGGAACACCACTGTCGATTGGGGCATGCATGAGCTCGAAGCTGTGATGGATCGCACTGACATAAACAGTAGCCTCTTCACTTCCATGACTTTCTTCGGTGACCACGCGCTTCATCATCTGTTCCCAACTTTGGACCACGTTACTTTGAGACAGTTGTATCCTGTGTTCTTAAAGCATTGCGAACAGTTCAGGGCGAATTTTAGATTGACGTCTTCCCTTGACCTCTTTATTGGACAGTTGAGAATGGCTGTAAAAGAAGATCCTAATGTTTTAGATACATCGAAATGATTTTCAAATTGAAAGTATTTGTATTTTGTATTATAATAAATGGTATGATTGTAAAATGAAAATAATTTGTGATACTTTTAGTTTGTAATACCTACTATGTTGATAAAATTATTTTTAGTATTCACGTTCTAAGCATAAAATAATTATTATCTATAACAAATAAATTATCTCAGTAAAGTAATACAAAAATAAACAACATTTGGATTGCCCAAGAAATGGAGTTAATTAACGAGCATTGTTCGTCTCTAATAATTTGTTAGGTCTATAGTAATCAATATGGCAAAGTTTTGTTTTACAAATATATGTAAGTAAGTACTTTATGAGTGATAAACTCGACCTTTCATTTGCGCTGTGACTTCGCTTATCAAGAGTCAATTTATAAATCATTTATCGCAATCAAGTTTTCCTTACAATAACACAGTTTATTAAAGAGAGTCATGCATGCGAGGTGAAAGATTACCCTCTTTCCGAGGTACTTAGGTATAAATTGAAATAACAATTATTTTTAGTTCATTTACGCTGATTCGACTAGATGCTGCCGTGACGGGCTTGTAGCCTAACCTACCCTCGGATCTTCATCACTGGTCAGTTTACGATTATTTGAATATTTAATTGATTTAAATTTTAATTAGCTCTCATAAACTACCTACATCGGAGATATTTTGTAAGTTTAGTTGTTTTAAGTCCCATTTCCGTAGGTCATATAAGAATGTGCGTTGAGTGATGATTGATGATGAGTTACTAGTATAAAGGTTCATAATTAATTATACGTTGCACTAATTAGTATAAAAGAAAGAATTACATAATCGGTAAGTTTTGACAATACCTCTTGTCTGTTTAAATGGTCAAATGGAAATATTTCATTTAACTTTGTTTTTACTTTGTTACTCCCGTGCCCCCAGATAGGATTATCTCCCTATGGAATATTTTTAGAGATACATAATAAAATTGGCAAAACGTTGTTTCTACCACTAACACTGTCCATTTAGAATGATCGTAATTCCAAATAATAATGGGCTATGTTATTTTTTGCATCTGGTGCAATCGGGTAAATAGGAAACGATTGTTACTGGTGCGTATTTGCCGTGAAAAATTTTACAGGTAACATTTTTGATATAAAAATTAAGTTCCTAATAACTTTAGATATTGGATTTTAAAGAGACATAAGAAAAAACAGAAACTACAATATAACAATTAATAGCATGGAATACCTACGGAACAGAAGCAACTTACTCTTGGCCGTTTTTTTTCGTTTGACGCAGATAAGTGATTATTTAATGTTCATGTTTTGTAAAGAAACATAATCAGCTGTTTACAAATGCATGGTGATATAAAAACGAACGAGGCTAGATCTCCCAAATTAAACTGTCTTTACAGTTGGTACAGAACACATCAAGTGCAGTTTAGTGATAACTTAATATTAATATTTGTGATATTATTGTAGTTATTAAAAATGGCTCCGAAAGATACGGGGTATATCGAGTGGGCCCACAAAACAGCTGCTGAGAAAAAGACCCATGTGAGTTTCCCGCAATTGAAGTACCCCTCACTTAGAGATGGAGGGTTCCGGGATCCCGTACAATGGTTGGAAGGAAAAGCCATGGACGATGGAGCAGAAGGATTATGGAGAATACGAAATGGACTTTACGATTTCTCTGAGTTTATGGAAAGGCATCCTGGAGGCGAGGAGTGGTTGGAACTTACTAAGGTAACATTTAAATATACTTTTACTATTTGTGGTGACTATAAAAAAGAACTATAAGGTTATGCCGAATATAAGCTGGCACTATGAACACATAGAGTCGTGATTAATTTTGTTTTCATTTTGAGAAAGATTTTCACTACAATACACAATATTTTACACTACAATATTTCGAAAAAAATCTGGTGATCACGTTCAACTGGTTGGTTAGTGATGATTTTATAGTATTTGTATTAGATCATGTGACTGATGAAGATGATAAGTAATTTCTAGTTTACTTGGGAGCTGTGTTAAAACTATATTTTATGAAAAAAACTACAAGTCACTTTGTCTTAATTGAAATAATAGTAGTAAATGTAATATTTGATTATTTTGCTCGTAAATCTTTTTATCTTTTATAGTCATTATCTTTTAATTAGTTTGTGCTTTCTTTTTAGTTTTTATATGATCTTTTTTATGGTAGGATTTCATTCTTAATTAGTGTATTTTTATATTGTTATTTATTTCAACTTTAACTATAATTATCCTGAGACTTATTTGTACCTATATTTTGGGTGAATGATGTGGTCTTCTAAAGCACACACATAATTGCTCCTGGATTTATTATTATTATGCAATTGTGTAGCCTCTTTTGGAGATCCAAATAAATAAATTTCTGTATCATTTAGGTAACCAAACCTAACATTTTCAGGGCACAGACATTACAGAAGCATTCGAGTCTCACCACTTCAATCCAATTGTAGAAAAAATGAAAGAAAAATATTTCATAAGAGACGCGCAGACGCCAAGAAATTCACCATTTACCTTCGAAGAGGACGGATTTTACAAAACATTAAAACGTTCAGTGGTTGAGGAACTTAAGAAGATTCCTCCAAATAAGAAAAGACTAACAACTCTCATAATCGATGGGCTCTTTTCAACGTGTTTATTAACTTCGGCTTTATCTTGTTGGGCTACAAACTATTGGGTGGTGATGGTGTCTTACTTGATAGCGTCTCTCACCTTAGCATGGACTACGGTCGCTGCACACAATTACATTCACATGAAAACCAACTGGAGAATGTACCTCTTTAATTTCAGTTTATGGTCTTATAGGTAAATATCATTATTATATAATACCAACATAATTGATCCACTGCAGGATAAAGGCCTCTTCTTATCTATCTAAAAAGAAGGCACGAGCATTGATAGCCACGCTTGCTCAAGGCGGATTGGCGATTTCAGACTTATATTAAATACAAGTCCAAGGTTCCTCACGATATTTTTCTTCACCGATGTTCATAACTTCCAAGATAACTTTAGAAAGCCCATACGAATTGAAAAAGTCCCATTGGTACTTACCCGGTATCAAACACGCAACCACATGCTTGAGAGGCCTTGATTACTGGCCCATCACGATATTTTTATATCATGATGATATAACAGTTTTTCATAAAAATAATGAGGTCTTGTTTATTATGACATTGGTAATAAAATGATAATACATGATGAGATAATACATTGATAATTAAAAACAAATAACTTGACTTCTAGCGGTTATCAAATGTTATTATTAATGGAATAATTGTTTTTCCAGGGACTTCAGAGTATCACATGCACTGTCACATCATGTGTATCCCAACACGCTCATAGATTTGGAGATTAGTGGACTTGAGCCTTTCGTGATTTGGATTCCTAGGAAGAAGGCTGCGTACACGTACCTCACTATCGTGATTGAATTTCTGGTGTTCCCATTCATATTTTTACTTAACTTCATAAAGAGGTAAGATTATTATTTTATGCTATGCTATGCTTAGATTAAAATAGACTTACTGCAGAAATTCTTAGGCCAACTTTACCAAAAATCGCTAAACATATCGCTAACTGCCCCGTTGATCTCGTGGTCGCAAGTGCGACTGCTGTGCAAGGGGTCCCGGGTTCGATTCCCAGGTCGAGCAAAAAGTGTTATTGGGTTTTTCTATGAAATTCTCAGTAGCAGCTCGGAGTTTGGATTGGTGCCCGGTTAATGGCAATAGGCTCGCCCCCTATTACATGAGACCTAAATATACCGGCGAACTGTGGGTGTACATTGGTACACCTCTGCCTAACCCTTCGGGGAATACAGGCGTGATGGTATATATATTTTATTTAGCGCTAAATGTGTTTAAATTATCATTCTGTCTCTGTCACCTTCTAACCATGTGACAGGAATGCAATGATGTTCTAAATGCGATTAGGCAACGTGTTTAGTAGTTTTGTTGAAAGTGGGCCTTACTGCAGTGATTTTAAAACCCTTATTTATGTTTTAGGTTCATCAGCAATTTCGTCCGTAAAGGTTTCTTCACTCGCCACTACAGATGGCACGATTGCATTGGTCTTCTCCTTCCTGTCTGGATGTGGCTCGCCAGTGGCTCCACTTTCTCCCACGCTTTCGTTACGTGGTTATGGATTAACTGCACTGCCAGCCTTATCTTCTTCACCATTGGTTCCAATGCTGCACATCATCATCCTAAAATCTTCAAAGATGGTGATCAAGTGAAGTACGTATTTTTTATTTCTACAAATACGTACTTCAGGAGTTTGAAAGTTGGTGGTGTGATACCCTCGTGCCTCGGAAAACACGTAAGCCGTTGGTTCTGCGCTTGATCTCTTTCTGATTGTGTCGAATTGCCGTCGCATCGGACTATGAGCGTTAAGAGGGAGTGTACCTGTGTTTGCACACACACTTGTGCACTATAATATCTTTCCGTCGTGGCCGAAATCTCTCTGGAGAATACATACAATATTAGCCATTACTCAGTAGATTTGAAAGATTTACCTACCATTAGGATCAAGAAAAGCTACAAAAACAGTTTTTTAACCAACCATACCCTCAGAGCTTATTTAATTTTACTGACACGGAAAGTGACGTTAATTGATATTTATCTGTCTTTAGATCGACTACAATCGACTGGGGCTTACACGAGCTTGAAGCAGTAATGGACCGCACAGACATAAACGATAACTTCTTCAAAGTGATGACATTCTTCGGTGATCACGCTCTGCACCATCTGTTCCCAACCCTGGATCACGTTGTACTGAAGAGTTTGTACCCGGTGTTCTTAAAACATTGCCAAGAGTTCAGAGCAAATTACAGGCTGACGTCACAGTTTGACTTTTTCATCTCTCAACTTAAAATGGCGGTGAAAGAAGACCCCACATTGTTAGAGCAATCACAATAATTTAAATTGATTCATGTAAATATTGAATTGGGTAGTGTCCACCACCATCAATTGACATACTTTTTATGAACTGACAAAACGTGATTCTCTCATAGATTTCGTATGACAATAGCACGCTGTGACGTCACTTATTGGCCTATTTAATCGACTATTTATTGATTTTAAAGTAAGTAGAAATCTAATTTTACAATAAATTAAAGATATATTATTCTTTTTTCATGGGTGAAATAAAATGCTTTTTTAGAGGAGTTGTGACTTGAAATTATTGGTTAGTGGTGTCAACTACCCAATTGTCTATCACTATTTTCAAAACATAGGTAGGTATTGTAAGGTAAGTATGTTATAGTTTTGCATCATAAAATGCGACAGATAATCTTTATTTTTGTTGGTCTCTTTTATGGTTTTATTGTAAATAAATTTGCAAATATATGGTACAAAATATTATTGTGCATTTCATTCTGGTAAAAACCAGTGGTAACTTACCTGCACATCCACAATCTTTCAAGTGTATTTAATGTTAAATAAAATTTATTGTAAGAAACACAATGGCAATATTTTCTTTTAAGTTTCTAGTTAATACCTACTTAATTCGTCTGCCAAGTTTTCTCTGGAATTGTTGTTTAATTTGTTAATGTTTATTAATGAATGAATGCCTTAACAAGTAAAGTTTGTTAAAATTTTCATAAATAAACTATTAATTTATCTTCTAGCAGCACCCTCTGCTACACCTTTGTTGGACGCCGTGCATACACGGAATTCTGAAAGGCTGTATTAATACGGGAATAAGAGAACAGGGAAGGTTATCTGAATTAGTTCACAAAAAATATGTTAACAAGATGTTTACAGCAACATTAGTTAAGGTGTTTAAAATTTTGGTTAAAGACCAGACTGTTATAGATTTGGGATACCTGTAATGATAGCTAATATATTGCAGGAACGTGCACTCCTTACTGACTTTCAAAATATACTACATAATAGATGTTTGATATATTATACAGTGCGTTTTTCCGGGATACATTGAATCCTTGTATTATTCCACATTACCATCTATCGTGGAAAATTTTATCCAGATCCGTTCAGCCGTTTGAGCGTGAAGAAGAGACATACATACACACACACACAAATTTTCGCCTTTATAATATTAGTGTGATGTTTAACAATAAAAAGAGTCGTCCTAATCTTAGCAGTCAATTTTAAACTCGTAGTTTCTAAAACGCCTGATCAAACTTTGTAGCACTTAGGTACCTAAACTAAAACATTTTAACAATGGTATAAAATATGTAGGTTGAACGGGTTTGAGCTGTCCGGCCCGATTCGGTGGACTTTGGCAAATGGATGCGGGTTGGCTAACAAAACGGTACTGTCCTTATGTAGGAACTAGCGATATCAAATAAATTTAGCTGACCAAAAGTTTCTTATTTTGTTGGGTTTATGGGCGAAATTCACAATTTAATAAATATTTAAATTTCGGAGATTACATTTAATAAATTCGTTTCAATTTCAGAAGGTATTCCATTTTCTTTTTCAGACAAGTTTCAATTGAATACTAAATAATAGCATTTACATTAAAAATACATTAATCTTAAAAGTTATTACTATTCTAAACTTATAGCAATGGCTTTAAGGACAAAAAAAATATTGATTCATAATAATTTAGAGAAGAGTTTCTATTGTTATAATTATACCAGCCAGAGGGTTGGTATAGTCATATCCAACCTTATTTTAAATGTAAATAATTTATGAGTTTGTTTAAATTAAGAATGACTTGGCAGTCCGCCACGACCGTTGACAACACGTATTTAGGTACATTAGATTAAAATTCAGTCAATATAATTTAAGAAAAGTGTGCCTTTCAATTAAGTTTAATTTGGAGGAGCTCCAAGTTATTCTTAACTAGCAAACTGCCCGCGATTTCGCCCGCGTGCCTTTTTCACCCGCCATAAGTTACGTCTTTGGTTAATGCTGCGCTCCCGTGGGTCCTAGCGTGATGTTATATAGCCTATGTTACTCAGGAATAATATAGCTATCTATTAGTGAAAAAATTGTTTAAATCGGTCCAGTAGTTTCGAAGCCTATTCGTTACAAACAAACAAACGAAAAAAATCTTACTTCTTCATAATATTAGTATAAATTGAAACGCACACACATACGCAAAAGCCCAGTGTGTCGATCACATACACAGTCATCACAGAATTCAGAATGTAATCAGGGTCTTATGAAACATTTTTTGTTCACCTTCAATACAACGTTTTTATGATAGAAATTGCCATTACTGAAACAAATTGCTTTTAGTCCTTACATTTTTAATAAATATTTTATACCTGTCCATTGTTCAAATCTTTTTCTTAATGTAACCTAGGCTTAAAATAAATTAGTTTCGCACTTAAAATAATTGCTTTCGTTTTTTTACTAAATAGCTTATGCCCTCGGCTTTGCTATGCGCTTTGTTTTTTTTTCTGTATAAAACTAAGTTATCAGCTATCTTCCAGAGAAAGTCTTGTCAAAATCGCTCTAGCCGTTTAGGAGATTAACCGGAACAAACAGACAGACAAAGTTTAAAAAATGATTTTTATACATAATAAGTATCGTGTACAGTCAGATATATTTAGCCAAAAGCTGTTATTTTGGAATTGCAAACAGAAACTTCAATTTTATATGTTTGTATAAACATTGGGGATTTAAAGGCGCGTTCAGACGTTGCAAACCATGTATCGCATATAGCTCACTATGCATTCCTCGTTCTTTGTGGACTCAAATGCTTACTGTAAGCATTCACGGCTTACGCGCGTGTTGAGGCTACAAACACCTCTGCTTGCAAGCTGAGCGTTCCCTGTGGGTGATTTGGTGGTACGTGACGTCATGCCGTGCTACACTTCCACAGAGCATACTATTTTGTACGTGATGGCTCGCTTGGACAAGTGTGGGCGCAGTGGTATTCTTTAGAAAACTTCCTCAAAGAATGTAGATCTACATTCGTACTGGAATTTATTTATTTATTTGTTTGTTGTACAGTAAATAAATTTAGAAACGTTGTTATATAAATTCAATAAAATACATGTGCTTGAAATTAACAAAGGTAGGTAGAACGTGTAATAGTTTGCATACCTATTATTTATTATACTCCCAAATGAGCCTGATGACTGCTCACCACATCTTAGTACACCGAGGAAGATTTTATATAATACAGATTTTACAGAATTTTACAGATACCGGCTTTATTGGTTCTATTGGTTTGGACTTGTTTACATGTTGCAAAGCAGGTAACAATGCGAAGGGTACTCGAATTTCTGCAATGTCTACCTGTCAAGTCCTTATAATCACAAGACAATTCCACCTAAATATAACTCAATTTCAGTATAACAAAACAATAATTAGATTCTATAATTAAACTGTCCTAAACAGAAAATCTAAATGAAGTAAATGAATCCATCAAACAAGCTCAGTCTAATACATCCTCCATTATCGGATAGTGATTGAAAACGACAGCGAATCCATTGACGAAAGAAAATAAGAAATCGCACGAAGCAACTTCACAATAAAATATCCTAAAATAAACCTGTACTTGTGAAGAAAATTGGAGAAAAACGTAATTTCCGCTGGGATCCGAATCACTTTTTAAGCGTAACGCCTCTGTCAGTTCGCCGTTCGTTCTACCCTCACTTAATTATTGGAAACGTTTTTACACATCGATTTTGGTGCGAACCGTTCCGATGTCCGGCATCGTGTACACGTATATTTACTGCTGTATACCTTTATTTACTTAGGTACCTTTACTCATTTGGTTTAAAAAATAGCAAATTTTTGAAGAGAATTAAGACATTTGTTTTTCAATTGGTCTTAGAAAAAAATATATTTCTTTTGCCATGATTAATGCAAAAGTATTTAACGCATTCCTTTTTTAAATGGAACAACCCCGCCGCCCTATGCCGAACTACTGCAACTCTTGAAAGCCATGATCAACAGTGAAGACCGCCAGAAAAGCATCGAACAAATGAAGCAAACAACACCTGCAGATAATTTAAACCAACTAGACAAAACTATTTTCTTGGCACTATTTATTTTCATTCTCGATGTTGTCAAACTATATTTCCCCCTTTACTAATTGCCAATTTTATGAGATCGATCTGCCTCAAATTGCGGAACACATTACCCTAATGAAAGAGGCATTTGAACCGGCTTTTAGGATTATAATACGTATTGACCCCCCGAGGGCACTTCATACAAATTCTGTGAGGGCTATAAAGGTGTTTAAAGACTATTTATGCCATAATGAAGACCGTGGCTATTATTACAAAATAAGGTTGTAAATCTGATGGAAGCGCACACGTGGGAGGTATCTCTCACTCTCACGGAGGAAGCCCTGATTGCGTCGACGCCTGATTTATTCTTGCACTCAATTTATTTCTCCGCGCGAGTTACTTCAGACCAGTGTCTGCACTCAGGAGTATTTATTCTACAGAAGTATTTATTAACTGCCTCGTTGGCCTAGTGGTGCTAAGCACGATTGCTACGCTAGAGGTCTTGGGTTCGATTCCCAGGTCGAGCAAAAAGTGTCATTGAGTTTTTCTATGAAATTCTTAGTAGCAGCTCGGAGTTTGGATTTGTGCCCCCTATTACATGGGATGGAAACATACCGGTAAAGTGTGGGTGTACATTGATATACCTCTGCCTAACCCTTCGGGGAATACAGGCGTGATAGTATATGTGGATGTGTAAGTATTTATTATCAAATTTTAAATTTAGAACTTAAAAGGCTAAGCAGATGATGAAATCCCTCTTAGTACATGAACTTTTTGTGTAATTTCCTTGATGGTTTTGTGGTGTTTACGAATTGGCGCATTCGTTTCCTGTCTGTCCTATATCAACAGAGATTTAAAACAAAATGAATTAGGATCTTGTCAACACTTAGATGGGTGTAAAAATGTTTTATCGGAAGCTTTACACACATTAGTCACTGATGTGATCAACATAATCTTTGTTATCCCATAATGTACTTATTCCGTCATTATTTCTGTCAATAAATATGTTTATGGCTTACCAAATCTATACAGGATTATCATCTTGAAAAATGTAGCCTTGAATGTACACGCGACTTCAATAAATTTTCTATCTGCTCAAACTTCGCAAGTATTTATTGAAAACTTCTCGACTATGCATGTAAATACTCGTAATGTGGAGTCTCGATATTGAAATTCTGCGCCTGCTATCTGAATTTATTGGCGCAAAGCCGTTACCTTACAAAGTGTTAGTTCAAAGGAACAAATTTTTAGGAATATGCTATCGGTACTTCGCATGTTTACGGCGGAAGGTGACAAATTCACCTCGATTGTAGACCGACTTCAGGTAATGGAACACTTTTGATCTGGCGCGTGATTTACGACGTGAAAAAACACTTGAAACAAACACACTTCGTTCAAAGTGCGGGATCTCTGCATCTTCCAACTTTGTATAAACAAGGAGTCGTTTCCAAGCATTTGCAAGAGACGAGTGCTGAATGGAAGTAAAAACAGTTACGACTGTACAGAAAAGGAAATTGTCATCATTTCCCACAATCTTTGTAGAAGCGTTTCCTCGACGACAAAAAGAAAACCTCACCGAGGAATAGTTCTTTATGCAGTCGAGTTCAAAGAACTCCCTTCAATTGAGTGGTACTTAGACCTATGAAGTGTAAGAAAGCTACACACTATTTGAAAGTACGTAGCACTTCTTAATTTTTCAATTTAATTTAATTTGCTGAGAAAACATTGAATGTGTTATTCAAAGGGCTTGCTTCGAAAATTTTCACTAGAAATTTTCATGTACTTGCAAGTTAAATGCAGTGAAAAGACGATTTTTATACATTCGTGTTCAAACACGTGTAAAAGGTTTGATACGTAAAGGTACAGACTCTTCTGTGCGCCACATAAACATTTGTATACTCCGGCAGACAAATGAATATTTCAATGCGGAGTAGGGGCGAAGTGTAAGTCATTCATCGCCTGAGAGTGTCATTTAAATGTGATTCATGAAAATGTACTCGGTCGTCGTGTATTCACAGCTAGAGATATTACACACGCTACTGTCGAAACTCGTATTCAGTCTGCAGTTACTGCTAGAAATGTTTTACACTTTTGTATTCCTTTTGTGTCTGTGTCTTGTAGAGTTATTACATAGTTCTTTCAGTATTTCGGACAAAACACGAAACATTGTGTCCACTTAAAAGTAGACTATAATTAACAAAAGCTATTCAAGTCACAAGGGAACTTTAAAACTTACTCATCAGAAAACTTGGATCGTAAATTAAATCATTGTAAAAGTTTAGGTGCTCGTAAAGTCTGTAGCGCGAAAGAGTCCATACTTTTTGTGCTAATAAGAACTGACACGATAGTGGAATTGTATAATAAGTGAACATGGAGCGCATATTTACATAAAGTTTGCGGTAACCCGACGCCATCGCCAGTGTGTCAGGCCCCTAACTCCACAAATATGTATGCGAAGCTGCAGCTCTCTAAAAGCTTTTGTCCAACACGCACGGTTATTTTCTTGAGATACTCACATTCGCTTACAATGCATATTTTATTTGGGTAAACATGTAGCTACTTCGAAATTTACTGCTCGCAGTAACACTAGTTTACTTTAAAACAAGCATTTTGCTTCGAACCGAGAGAGTTTCGCTACGGACAAGATAAGTAGTGTTTGAAAATAGGATATGATTGGGAGTTCGATGGTCATTTTCCTGAAGTTATACAATATGGTTTGTTTTACTGTTGTCTTGATACATGCTTTATCGTGTGTACAAAACTAAGAAAAAATAATTATTTGACACCGACCATGTATGTGCACACAAGAATAATATTAAAAGCACAACAATAATAATAATAAATACTGTCGTCAATACTGGCAACACTAACATCAACAAGTCGTCAAAATTTTTTCTTCTCCTTTATTTACAAATTATATTCAAGCAAACCATCACCTGTACCTTCTTTCGTCTCCAGTTCCCATATACCACCTAAATTTACCGCAAATCGAATAAAAACTATAAAACAAATCATATTATGAAAAAACCAAAGAAAATTAAATTTGAATGACGGCTGTCAAGGCCGTCATGACATGATCTCCCAATGAAGGAAGAAAATGATAACGAACGAAAATGTTGACAAGAGCCAGAGCCCGCAGAAATGCACTCTCACCACCTCCGGACTCGTCGCCCAGCTCCGCCTCGCCGCCGTCGGAAACCAGCCCCACCGTGAGTGCAGTGACACCGACCGCGGCAGTTGCGTCGAGCTCTAGCGACGAGTACTTCTCTCCGCCGACGACGCCACCACCTGTACGTCGACGGGGAGGACGCCGGCCGCCGATTAGTTTAGGACTCCGAGGCCCACTGGCCTCTGATAGGGTCCCCGCTACCGGTGGAAGTGTGCAGCGCATGAGATGGACACAGTCTATTAATGAAAGTGTCATGCGCTCATACTTTGGGGCTACAGAGGGGGGAAGTAACCTGACTGCGTACCGTGGTCGGATGCTCTCTCTGTTTCAGGTGCTTGAGCCAGCTGTCAACGTTACGGCACAACGACTATCGGATCAGGTGCGTGTCATCTTGCGTAATCATATGTTGGATGATACTGTGCTTGATCGCATTCGCACTGAGATGCAAAGGAGCCATGTCATTACCCCTCCGTCGCAGACTGTGGATGTGGCACGGCCACAGTCCATCCCAACATCCAGTCGTGTAGATGAGGAAAGTGATGACATGGTTACTCATGTAAGTACCCGGTGTAGTGAGGAATTGAGGAGTGCTTTGGAGGGTGCGGTTCGGGAGTATCGACTCATGCCGCTCGAGCTCAGACCACGCTTACCACGTTTGCCTATGCATAACAAAAATAAGGCGCTGGTGTGTGCTCTGGATTCGCAGTTATCGAATTATTTTGATAGCTGTGAAGACCTTGCTGATGCGCACTCGATTCTGTACTGTGCGGCTGTTGCGGCGTGTCGTGTAGCTCATGTCAAATTTCCTAATAATGACAGAGCTACGCGACCAGCTGTGCCAATGTGGCAGTACAGAATTGAGCGGCGTATTAGTGAGGCCAGAGTGCTCATCGGCAAATTAATCTGCTTTAGGGAGGGCAATACTCGCCCAAGAGTGATGCGCTTTGTGAGACGGGCATTCTCGGGGACTGATATCAGTCCTCGAGACTATATGTCCCGGGTCACAGAGCGCATCGACTTCCTGAAGCAGAAGGTGTATGCATGGGCAAGCCGTATTCGTAGGTACAAGCGGCGAGTGGAACGGTACACCCAGAATCGCACATTCCAAAGTAATGAAAGGTGGGTTTATAGGGATTGGGAGCGACCGGACCAAGGTGTGTCTGATACGCCCCTGCCGGATGATGACGCCATGTGTTCGTTCTGGCGTAGCATCTGGTCGGTGCCTGTCAGTCACACTGAGGGTGATTGGACTCGGGATATCGAGCGAGCGTGCGACCCAATTCCAGAAATGGGGGCAATTACCATCTGCCCCCAAGATGTAGCTCGTGCGGTCCGTCCATTACCTAATTGGAAATCTCCTGGACCGGACGGGCTGCATAATTTCTGGATAAAATGGTTCAGAGGATCGCACGTTTGCTTGGCGTCCCGATTCCAGTCAGCCTTGGAATCTGGATCGCTGCCCCAGTTTCTAACAACAGGAATAACCCACCTGCTCCACAAGTCAGGTAGTACTGCGGAACCCAAAAATTATAGACCGATCACATGCCTGCCGACGGTTTATAAGGTTCTTACATCCATTTTGAGAGCTAAAATTAACAATCATATTGAGATTAATTCTATCATGTCCCCCTCTCAGAATGGATGTAGGATTGGATCCCGTGGTACTAAGGAGCTGCTCCTCATTGACATGGCTATCAGCCAACAGGTTCGTCGATCCCGGAAGGATCTGTCGACATGTTGGATAGATTACAAGAAGGCCTATGACTCGGTGCCACATACATGGCTCATGAGGGTGCTGGAGTTGTATAAAATTGATGCAACTCTACGCGCCTTCCTGATGTCGTCTATGGGGCAATGGAGTACGGTCCTTCGCTATCCAGGATGTCGAAATATCCAGAGGAATAGCGAACCGATAAGGATTGAGCGTGGTATATTCCAGGGCGATAGTTTGAGTCCGCTTTGGTTCTGCTTAGCCTTGAATCCCCTAAGCACACTGCTGGAGGATTCAGGTCTAGGCTATCGGTTGAAGAGAGGTGGTCAGGTAATATCCCACCTACTTTACATGGATGACCTGAAACTCTTTGCCCCCAACAATTTGCAACTGACGGAGCTACTGAAGGTAACAGAAACTTTCAGTAGCGCCATCAGGATGGAATTTGGTGTGGACAAATGTGCGGTCATGCATGTCAAGCGAGGGGAGATTATGGAGTCCGAGGGAGTTCAACTCTCGGAATCCATAAACCTTAGATCCCTTTCTTCAACGGAGACCTATAAGTATTTGGGTATGTCGGAAGCGTTGGGCATCAATACTGTTGACGTGAAGCAATCGTTGAAGGAGCGCTTCTTTGGCCGCCTGAAAAAAGTATTTAATAGTCTTTTATCAGGCGGAAATAAGGTGCGCGCCTTCAACGGGTGGGTCATGCCGGTATTGATGTACTCTTTCGGCATACTTAAATGGACTCAAACGGAACTCGACGCCCTGGATAGGAGGGTCCGTACATTGTTAACGGCATATCGGATGCATCACCCACGGTCATCGGTGATGAGACTGTATATTCCGCGGAAGTGTGGAGGTCGTGGCTTCTTAAATGCTAAGACTCTCCACAACCGCGAGATATGCAGTCTCAGGGAATTTTTCCTTGAAGCCGACGTGGGGATGCACCGAGATGTGGTGGCAGTGGATAAGGGCCTCACCCCGCTCTCCTTGGCTAAAGAGAACTGGCGCAAACCAGTAGTGCTGGAGACTAAAGATCGCGAGGAGGTACGGCAGAGTAAGGAGCTTCACGGACGCTTTTTCCGGGCCTTGCATGGGCCCGATGTAGATTTCTTAGCGTCCGTATCCTGGCTTCGCTTCGGTGACCTATTTGGGGAAACCGAGGGTTTTGTCTGTGCAATTATGGACGAAGTTATCATGACGAATAACTACCGGAGATTTATTGTGAAGGATGGCACGGTTGACATTTGTCGGGGATGCCACCGGCCGGGGGAATCAATCCGCCACATTATCTCTGGGTGTTCTCGTCTAGCTAACGAAGAGTACTTGCATAGGCACAACCTTGTGGCCAGGATCATCCATCAGCAACTTGCTCTGAAATACCGCCTTGTAGAATCGGAAGTACCGTACTATAGGTATGTGCCCGACCCAGTTCTCGAAAATAGCAATGTCACACTGTACTGGGACCGATCCATCATCACTGACAGGACTATTGTAGCCAATAAGCCTGATATAGTGGTTATGGATCGCTTAGAGAAGCGCGCAATGATTGTTGACATAACAGTCCCACATGACGTGAACCTCGTGAAGGCCGAGAATGATAAGAAGATCAAGTATCTTGACTTGGCTCGCGAGGTTGTCGACATGTGGGATGTGGACTCAGCGATCATTGTGCCAATAGTCGTTTCAGCCAATGGCTTGATTGCCAAGAGCCTCGACCAACATCTTAGGAGGCTCTCGTTGGGTGGCTGGATCAAGGGCTTGATTCAGAAAGCGGTTCTCCTAGACACGGCGCGTATCGTTAGGAGATTCCTTTCTCAGGAGCCCTGACCACCGGTGGCTTGGACCCTGTTCCCGACGCCGGTGGGCTACTATTTTTTATATTTTTAAATGTTTTTATTTTTTTATACTAATATTTAAAAATGTAATTTATATGTAATTTAATGAATAAATGATAATAATAATAAAAAAACATTATTGTGTGCGCCAAAGTTTCGCCAAACAGGCCCAGTTAAGCAAAAAGGCCAGACCACTTGTGCCTGATGCTACTTTTTCAACGGAAACTTTTTACATGTGTGACATATAATGGATGTATGACATAATCATTACTCTACTATTAAAGATAAAAATATTAAAACATATTTTTATACCATTGTTGTTCATTTTTCCCGAACTTGTAAGACTTCTGGGTATCTAAAATCAAGGGAAGCCTTTAAAACGATACGGCAAAAAAAGAAAACTAAGTAAAGAACTTGAAAATTAAATGTAAGAGCATATTAAATTTTCTAATCATCTTCTCAAAGTTAGATAAACTGGAACGGAGCTAAAGATAGGAGGATTTTAATTTAGGTGGAAGATTTTAATCAGAAGGCGTCGAAAACGGACGGCCTTTGCTTACCAGTGGGATATAATATCACAGTGTAACTACTTACGGTAGATCATCTTCCATGTTTTTGACAGGACCAAATAAATGTTAAATAATTATTTTAATATTTTCTTAGTAGGTACATACCTTATTATGTATTTTCATTTTGCTAGTAGCCTGTTGGCATTTAATGCCTTGTCAAAGGAATTAACTCACTATTTGTATTTATACAACGACCTCAAGGTCGAAGATCCCAGAGCTGATGAGAGTCAGCTCAGTCAGTTTGATTTGATCCTAGATCAATGTCAATTTAGCACGAATAAAATTTAAAAAGAAAGGAATGTGTGTCTTTCTAATTTCAATACTGTACCCTGTTCAGGTAACAGGTATAAAAGATACCTTACTCACTTACATTCCAGTGTTACTCCTAGTCTTTACCGTAGTTTCACAGGATATTGTTATAGACCATTATTTGGTGTTGCTAGGCACATTCCGTGGGTCATAACTTTAGCCAGACGATGTAAAGTTCCGTCTCGCTGTAGTAACGGCTCACGCCATATTAAAATGAAGGTCTGTCGACTCTGGAATCTCGTACACGTACATACGAATACCTACATACATTACTAAATAATAATAATACCAGCCACCTTTGTCCCACTGCAGGGAAAAGGCCTCTTCTCATACAGAAAACGTCATTGATCATCACGCTTGCTCAAGGCTTATTGGCGATTTCAGACTTATATAAATTACTAGCTAATTACTGCCCCGTTGGTCTCGTGGTCGCAAGTGCGACTGCTGTGCAAGGGGTCCCGGGTTCAATTCCCAGGTCGAGCAAAAAGTGATATTGGGTTTTTCTATGAAATTCTCAGTAGCAGCTTGGAGTTTGGATTTGTGCCCGGTTAATGGCAATAGGCTCGCCCCCTATTACATGGGACCTAAATGTACCGGCGAACTGTGGGTGTACATTGGTACACCTCTGCCTAACCCTTCGGGGAATACAGGCGTGATGGTATATATATATATTAGGGTGTCCCTTATATGGGTGAAAAAAATTTTTTTTTAGATATCGAAATGCATACCTTCTATATCTTTTTAGACTACCCAGACTTACTTTAATACAAAATTTCATCTTCCTACGTCAACGTTAACCCGTGCCGACAGAACTCTGAAGATTTTGAAAATTTATGTTTAAACCCTTCAGATACATCACAGATAAATCAATTAAAATATTATTTTTTTATGAAATATTTATTAAAAGAATATAAAATTACAGATCAGGCAGGATTTTTCTTTTAAGGTTCTCTTTTTTACAGTCTAGATACAGATTTATATGCTCTTGAACACAGCGTAACACACGCTGATGCTCCGGAACTGATGAAAATTGAAGAATCTATTTTTTTTTTACAAAAACAAAGAGAAGCAGGGCGTCCAAGGTGTTTAGCGGGTGTAGGCAAAACGTTAGCCGTAAAAGAAGACAGCTAAAGACAAAGTAAATGAAATGAAGAGAAAAAATTATGTGAGCAAATGAGTTTAGGAGGTTTAACGTCATCTGTTACTACGCAAGATTCTATTCAAACGCAAGGACATCACGAACAACTTACCAGCTCTGGTGGAAGTCTTAAGGAACCCTTGGCATCCACCTCTCAATTGGTAAGTTCTGAAGCTACTAAAAAAGAGGAAGGAAATACTTTATCACGCCTAGGTTAGTTGCAGCTTTCGATAGATGTTAATTAAGCATAAGGGATTCTGCCTATATACTTCAGGCAGTAGTAGAAGCACTAGATCTTTACTGTGATGATTTTCCGATAAACAAATCGTCGAATATAAAACTGTTGACAAATTGATCTTCAAAGCAGCCCTGAGCAAGTTTAGTCAACATCTTTGGTACTTGTTAGAAGAAATTGCCGTTTTAAAAGTTTCATATTCGACGATTTGTTTATCGGAAAATAACCACAGTTAAGATCTAGTGCTTCTACTACAGCCTGAAGTATATAGACAGAATCCTTTATGTTTTATTAACATCTATCTGAAGCTGCAACTAACTTAGGCGTGATAAAATATTTCCTTCCTCTTTTTTAGTAGCTTCAGGACTTACCAATTGAGAGGTGGTTGCCAAGGGTTCCTTAAGGCTTCCACCAGAGCAGGTAAGTTGACCGTGATGTCCTTGCGTTTGAATAGAATCTTGCGTAGTAACAGATGACGATAAACCTCCGAAACACATTTGCTCACATAATTTATCTCTTCATTTCATTTACTTTGTCTTTTCCCTTTCTTCTTTTTCGGTTAACGTTTTGCCTACACCCGCTAAACACCCGGGACGCCCTGCTTCTCCTTTTTTTTGTAAAAATATTTAGATTCTTTAATTTTCATCGGTTCCAAAGAATCAGCGTGTGCTATATGAAATAAATTATCTAAATTGTTTCCAAAGTACTTCTCACAGCGCTTGTAAATATTTTGTATTTTTTTTTCATCTCCCTCCTGGCATGTTGATGATCCACAAGTATTTTTACACAGTTAGGTATAGCTCTGGTAGGGATTCTAGCTATTTCCCAAAATATAATACACTCCCGAATAACAACATTAGCGTTTTCACTAACAGTCATTTAACTTAGCGCATGTTAAAAAAAATACTGAAAGAACTTGACAATTAGACGGTAACTTTGCGCCTGTTATTTGATCATTTACGTCATAAACTAAGAAAACACATTTTTGATTGCTTCTTAATTTCTCTGCCATCTTTTAAATGTAAAACAATACGTGTTAATCGCGGGAATAATTGAGAACAAATAACAAATGCCGTGAATACGCACCGTTACTGCCGCGCAAATGTATGAAACATGATTCGATGCAACTCGGCACGGGTTATCGTACTCCAAATAAGGCAAAAATTTATTTCCGAATGTTTTAGAGGCAAATGAACAAAACTAAGACCTATGCGTTAGAAATTTAAAACTTTGAAAAATAAGGGACACCCTAATATATATATATATATATATATATATATATAAATTACTAGCGAACTGCCCGCGACTTTGTCCGCGAATACCTTATTTCATCCGCGTTTGGTAACGTTTTTGTTTACTGCTACGCTCCCGTGTATCGTAGCGTGATGTTATATAGCCTATATCACTCGGGAATAATGTAGCATTGGTGAATTTTTTTTTAAAATCGGTCAAGCAGTTTTGAAGCCTTGACATCTTAAAAAAAAGGTAGGTTAGGTTTCCTCACGATGTTTTCCTTCTCCGATGTCGGTAATATCCAAGATAAACTTAGAAAGTACATAATGAGATAGAAAAAGTCACATTGGTACTGCCCGTGCCCAGTTGCCACCCCCCAGACTCTGGCATGAGAGTATTGCAGTTTGAAACATAAGCAGCGCTTACTTACCCTTCCGAGCCGTCTGGTTTGACTGCTTTGCGAGAATATTCTCGTTGCACCACTGTAAGTAATTACTCTGTAATATTATATTATTATGAACTAGAGTTTAGTCACGGATAAGTTGAAGTGATGTTATCCTCTATTTTAATTAAAATCTGATTTTTTATTAAATTTTCTCGTCGATAAACTTCGAGATTACATATTGAATTATATTAGCTGATGAAATTTTTTTGCTTAGATTTTTTCCTTCTCGTTCACAGACGATTAGGTTTGTTTTACTTTTAACACAAAAAATACAAGTCTAAATAAGTAAAAGTGTTATTGGGATTTTCAATGAAATTCTCAGTAGCAGCTAGGAATTAGGGTTTGTACACGGTTAAAGGCAATATGCTCGCCCCCTAATTCAGGGGACCTTAAACACCTACCTGCGAACTGTGGGTGTACAATGGTACACCTCTGCCTACCCCTTCGGGGAATATTCCCCGCCACCACGCCTCTATACCATCAAGCCTATTTAGGCGTGATGGTATCTATGTAGAAGTTTACATTATCATCAGTTGACCTTGTAACTTTAATAATCTTCGTGGCTACTTAAAAATACTTAGAATGCGCTAGATAGGATCATAAATCTCTATGACACGTCCTAACGTGCAATAAATTATTCAAAAATATCCTTACCCAATTTTCTTTTATCAAAATAAATATTAGAACCTACACGACTTTCCTGTAAAGTTGACAAACGTTATCATCGAGTACTTATTGGTTTTTCCTTAGCACAATTTTTTATTCAGTGCTTTGTAATTTTAGCGTCTCTAGAGACTGAAATGCGGACGATTTTAACAAGATATTGTCAAGCCACGCTCGGCTAGAGGTTTACTGATCGCTCTGTGGCACAGGTGGGTTCCGTTATCTATCTGTTGATTTAATTTCTTACTCAACGCTTCCCTATCCCATGGGAAACTATGATGTTGAGGCAATATATTATTTTCAAGCAAGCTCAAGAGACTTCATACATCACTACCCATATAATATGTATGAGAGGCTGGCATACTCACCGCGTTGTACATAAACCTAGATGAAAATATTAATAAAATAAGCACTTCTCGTTCTGAACTAAAAACTTGTTTTCGAACTAAACAACAAGTTTGGTCAAAACATTTAAAAGCGAACTTTTTTGCATCGGAACTTTATAATTTGTGATGAAAGCAATTAACTGCCTAGTTAGCCTAGTGGTCCTAAGCGTGACTGCTACGTTAAAGGTCTTCGGTTCGATTCCCAGGTCGAGAAAAATGTTGTTGGGTTTTTCTGCGAAATTCTCAGAGCTGCTCGGAGTTAGGATTTGATCCCGGCTAATGGCAATAGGCGCGCCCCTTATTACATGGGACTTAAACATACTAGCGAACTGCGGATATATATTGGTACACTTCTGCCTAACCCATTGGGGAATACAGGCGTGATGGTATGATGAAAGCAATTACCACATACTGCTGATTCGGTTATTATAAACACGTTGAGCGTCGTTTAATGAGGTGCTAATAGTATAGACAAAAGGGGAGGTTCGTCGAGTTATTACTGTATGAAAATGGTTTTAATGTATTATAATATAAATTTATGAGAGAATTGTTTTAACACAATCAGATTTTTTAGAAACGATCGCAATCAAATATTTACTGATTGGCTACTTTATGCTTCGATCAACCGGCTTGACATAAAAAAACAATGAACCTATTGCAAAAATATTGACATCCGCCGTTGCTGGCGGGAGCTAGTGTTGTAGTAAATGTTTTTAATATACGTAATAGAATGTAGCATGTCGTACAACAAATAGGTGCGTATTAAAGGCGTACGCAGACCAGCAGTGTGATTCTCTAAGCCTCACTTCGTTATTCGAAAGCTGAATTCGCAGTGAGATTTACAAAATGGTATTCTGTTAAACACGATCACGCCGGTGACGTCACCACGGCGAACGAATACTAAACCAATGACAAGTTGGTTCGTTATCGAAGTGAGCGCGATCACTTTAGTGAGACTCGTTTTCGAGTTTGCATTTTAGAGAATCGCACTACAGTACGGCATGGTAAGGGATTTATGGATAGGGGTTCGAATCCCGCACGGAACAAATATATGTATTACCTACAGATAGTTGTTACGGGTCTGGCTGTTTGTGTATGTGACTTTGTGTGTTTGTAAAGGCACCCGCGATACAGGAGAAATTCCTAGTGTGGGGCAACGTTTTTTCCAAAAAAAAAAGAAAGACGTATCTATAAGGCAATACGACATAAAATGCTATGCTTTATAATTATGAAAATTGTAACATGACTATCAATCGCGTCAGCCATTTGCCGTATGTACGCATGAAAAGGGGAATACCTATTTAATTGTTGTAAGTAGGCTACTCATTGTCTCTTTCTAGTATTAGTATTAATAATTATGGTTACAGTACGTACGGATACTTGTAACATTGATTCATAGTGAGTCCTTTGATGATGTCAGTGAACGTTTAGTAGTTGGTAGTTTTTCTTGAACCCTGAACCAGTGAAGGTGTTTTTATTGTTCTTGGTATACCGCTGACAGGCCAAGGTAAATATTGATGTTGTTTTTTGTTGTATTTATTCTTGTTTTGAAAATACGCGAGTGATTATAAAAAAAAAAATATTTGGTGTTATTGGATTGTTCTATGAAATTCTCAGTAACAGCTCGGAGTTAGGGTTTGTGACAAGTAAAACGCGGGTGATTATAAAAAAAAAATTGTGTTATTGGATCTTTTCATTCAATTTTCGGTAGCAGCTCGGTGTTAGGATTTGTGCCCGGTTAATGGCAATAGGCTCGCCCCCTATTACATGGGATGGAAACATACCGGTGAACTGTGGGTGTACATTGGTACACCTCTGGCTAACCCTTCGGGGAACACAGGCGTGATGGTATGAATGATTATTTTTTTTTAAAGCCTTCTCACTGACCATATTATGAATACGTTTTTTGTTTCCATTTTGAAAACTAAATCCAAAATATGAGTCTTCGATGCTCCGATTATATTATTCCTGCCTGTGGCTCATTTGTTCTCGTTATAATTTAATGAGTCTTTTTGCGTTTCAAGATAATTAAGATAAGTTAAAATTAATTGAATAATTGTGTTGAAATTAGACGATTTGGGGAGCCACGCTTTCGCTCATTAGTGTCTCCGCTAATTATTGAAGAGTATTCACCGCACGTAATAATTATTCGAGCCGACACTGAATGCCAGAGAAATGAAAAGGTTTTTAACTTATAAAGAAAAAGTTGGAAGGACACCGCGTCACGTCATAGCTTTTTAATGTATTAGGTGCCTACTTTTTCTCAGCGACCTAATTTCGAATTCATAAAGCTATCAGAATTTGGAATTAGCATTACAAACGAACAATGGTGAGCGTGATTATCGCTTTGTGTGTTATCTTGGATTATTTCCTGTTGCTCCGAAGTAGTCCTTATCTTAAGTTCTCCTACTGTTTACTACTCCCGATTTGCTTCACAAACACGCTTGTTTATTAGATTTAAGCAAATCAAATTAAGACGACAAAGGTAAATATTTTGTTACGAGTACCAACTGAAAGTAACATGATAGTCATGAAATGTCAAACTGCAACACATTGTTACGTAGCGGTAAAATAAATTTAAGGCCAAAGCACACCAAATGCGTGGCGTGATGCGTGGCGTGCACGCACCAGTTGTAATGTATGAAACTGTAAGAAAGGTGTCAGACCAGATGCGTGACGTGTGCACGCGCGTGACTCACGCACGCAGAGCCGCATCTTGTCACAAACCGAGTCCGTACGCGTGAGTAGCGGAACGGCAACGTCGCACACGCGCGTGCAGTGATGACGTTGTATTATATGGCGCTCCCTGTTAGATGCCACACCGGGGACGCACGCATACGCATCGGTCATTGCTGCACGTACGCACGCACGCAAAGTTGTATTTATTTACAAACAGAAAGCAGTTTACGAGTGTTTTTTTTCGCAATGGAGACAATTTTAAAGGAAAAGCTAATAGAAATCGTCCGCAAATATGTCTCTACAACACCAAACATAAAGAGTACAAAAAAAAAAGTTACAAATTATTATTATGGGAGAGAATTGGGAATACGCTGGAAATAGATGGTAAGTTCAAATTAGTACAAAAATTAGAAAACTTCAATTGTTAAAGTATGTAACAAATTTTTCTCGAATGTTTATTGCATTATTGGATGATCTTGCGTTGGTACGTCTGCGTGCAGCAGTTCTGCGTGCAGCAGTTCTGCGTGCAGCAGTTCTGCGTGACGTGATGCGTGCGTGCGTGACGAGTGCTGCACCGGTCTTGGCCGGTGTGACAGTGCTCGCACGCGCGTATGCACGTCACGTCACGCATCACGTCACGCCACGCATCCGGTGTGACCCGGCCTTAAATACTATTTAGTTTATATAGGTATTATGTATACAGTATTTTTAAACTAATTGGCATCGAAAAATTTCTTTGCATCGCTGATAACTGAAGACCAATGCTCGTAACTGAAAACGTTCAAAATTTTGACGCAATTTTCTCTCAGCGCAAATATATGAAACTTGTCAAAGATTGAGCAGATTGGAGATTGTTTTCCGTAGAGTGAAACAGAGATTAGAATGTGATTGTTGTTAAATTTTTAGCGTTTGCACTTTTTGGATGGCAATGCTTAGCCTCTGACCAAAGGAGAAATCAGCCCTTGAGTCAAGCGAAGTGGCAACTAACCTTTTGCAAATATATTTAAAAAGTGAATTGTCACATTGTCATTGTGGTTTAAACTATAAAGTATAGCTAGCTTCGCAGATTTTGGTTTTGAATGTCAAAAATTAAAAGTAAATTCAAAGAAGCGTTCAGTACGCGGACACTACGCACGTTCTCTTCTTCAGGATATCTGGCAAACCCTAGTTCTAACATAAATAAGCTTCGTCCGTCTTATACCTATTACATAGATTTATGTGAGCTATAATTTGATCTAGCGTTCTAGACCATTCCATCTTGCCCCTTGGGGGTCGTAAGAAGTGACTGTGTACTAATAACACAGTGGGATTACCAATCTAGTGTGAATTGCAATATTCCTAGTGTTGGTGAATGTTAAGGAAAATTAGTGCTAATTCTATCTTCTATACAAAACAAAATCAATTGACGCATGTAAAAGTATAGTAGTAGAGATCTTTGTTAAGGAGCTCGTCCGGGGAAGTATTTCTGCCACAAAGCAGAGTTGCAGTGACCCTGTTCGAAGGGTATAGGTGCCGGTGTAATAACAGGCACATGAGGCATTTCAACTTTTGTTTAGGATGGCAACTTATTTGCAAGGCCACTGGTATTGCAGATGTCTATAGGCAGCTGTGACCACTTAACATCAGGTGGAACGTGTGTCGGTTTTTTTGCCATCGAAATAATTTAAGAATGTCTCGACCGATTTAGACAACAATTCAACAGATAGGTGGGATGTATTTATATTTCACCGAAACTAGTTAAACTCATAATTTTGTTAACCTTTTTGTAATTAATAATTTCATAATTTAGCAAATAATTTCACAAAATAAATACTAACATCTTTTAATCATTGAACAAATTATTATTAATAATTATTATTCAGCCTCAAACGCTTATATCTTAGTTAATACCTGGGTCGTTTGTACTGCCATCTGACCTTTGTAACCCGTTGGGAAATCTAGTATGACCTCGCCGTATGTTCCCCTTGTATCATGTTAAATTTACATGCCTTGTCGTCAAGTCATTTGCAGTGCAAAGCCTTGTAGGCTACAAAAGCGAGTGAAGTGAAATTATTTTAAAAGGGAGACAGAAATATTTTACGGAAATATTCAAGAGTGTTGTGATTGTCGAGAGGTTAAGACACCCACCTCTTATGCATGAGATAGCGGGTTCAATACAGGGCAAATATGACATTTTCAATTTACATGTATTTTTTACAACACTGACTTCGGTGAAGGAAAATATCTCGACAATTTATTGCGAGGAAACTTAAAAACTTGGACTTGTATTTTATATAGGGTAAAACCCGGATAGTTGCCCCACTTTTCGAAAAAGCTTTATTTTGTAAAAATATGAACTGGCTGAAAATTATTAAGTATGTATCTCAAAACATAGGTCTTTTGTCTTCTATAAAAGCCTATTTTTGTATACCTAACTAACACTGGTTTTGAATAAATACTGTTTTATTTCACCTCTCAGAAAAGGGATAGTTGCCTACTATGGCGGATACTAGCCCAGCGTAGAAAATCCTTCCGGGGATACTTGCCTCATGCGGGGATAGTAACCTCGGTATGATTTTTATTTTGAATACAAAGAAATTTATATCAATTAAAGTAATCTTTATTATTTATTTAACAGCGTTTATTATTTCCTGAGATATTTTATTAAGTACAATTTGAAATATTAATTAACATTATTAAATAACTAGCTTTTGCCCGCGACTTCGTCCGCGTGGATTAATAGTTCCCGTTGCCGGGGGATTTCCGGGATGAAAACTATCCTATGTCCTTTCTCGGGTCCCAGACTATATCTGTACCAAATTTCATTGAAATCGGTTCAGTGGTTTAGGCGTGAAGAAGAGACAGATAGACAGACAGAGTTACTTTCGCATTTATAATTTTTAATAAGATAATAAGGTTCTAAAGGATACTCTGTATGTTCGAGAAATTTCATTGAAACTTTTTTTTGTCTTATTTCTTCCAAGGCAAGTGCTAAGTAAGCTATCTTCTGCCCAGTTGATGTTGCTTGGCACCACGCCTGGTTTTCGCTTATATTTGCAAGGCATTTTGCTTATCTAAAATAGTTAAATAGATATTTATTTTATTAACAACAAGTTAGAGTCACAGTGAATTAGAAAAAACAAAAAAAAAATAATCCGTCTTTGTTTGTTAAAGAATTTTTAGTCACTCTAGGGGCAACTATCCGCGAAAGTAAGTAGGGCGACTATCCTTTTTGATACGGATACTTGCCCTTTTTATTTGCGAAATAAATAATTATTAATTAGCAATAAAACATAATAAACAATGTTACTTAAACTCTAATGCATGCAAAGAAACAAAAAGTTGACTGAAACCGCGATCAGTAATAAAAATATTCAATAGTAATTACTTACCAATATAATTATAACGCCCGTCAAAGTTACGCCGCGGAAGATTTTTGCTGACACGGACAAAACCGGTGGGCCTATGCCGATGGCTTATGCTGCACTAAGGCCAGCAGGGGGGTCACTACTTATTGTAGTAAAGTGCCAACACTATATATATTCCTAACATAGTGTATTAAAAACCGGGGCATGTATCCCCCCGAGGCAACTATCCGGGTTTTACCCTAAGTCTGGAATTGCCAATCCGCCTTGAACTAGGGCGGTGATCATAGTTTGTGCCTTGTATGGGAGACCTTTACCGTGCAGCGGAACAATAATATGCTGGTATTATTATAATTTATTCAAGAGATAAAGAACAAACAAAAACAAAGATATTTTCATATGTTCTCTAAAAACACGTAAAGTTTAAAATATCCTCACATTATTCTCAGATCGGAATGAAAAATAGCACGTCATGTTTGCACAATCGAAAACCGATTCACAGAAAATAAAAGCGAACTTCCCTCTAAGATTTTTCCAACTTGAATCCATGTTTAAATTCCAGATAGCGGGCTGGCTATTCCTAGGTAAATCGACACAGTCTATGTGTCCCCGATTTGCTGGAAACATCGATTTTCATCTCGCTCCAGTTTGTCCATTGTATAAACATATTTGTGACGTGTGAGTCGTGATAGCATGTATGGAATTGTTTCTGTGCTGCTGTCATAAATTCTAGTTGTCAATTTTTCATGTTCGTCGCTATATGTCAGAGTTTCGTAGAAATACAGGTAGGTTATTTGTTATCATATAAAAAAGTTGTATACTTTACCTATTACCCGCATCATTAAATAAATTAATTAAAAATGTCGTCGGTGATTGTCCCTCTCAGTCGCTCGCTAGACTGTGTGAGTGAAAGAGCATGATAAGCTGTTTTGTTTGGATTCCATTTTCTTTATGATTTTGGGTTATATGTCAATCATTTTTGTCATTGCTTTTGAAGTAGAAAAGTGTGTAAAGAATAATTAGGTACCGGGATTCTATAATTACCAAAAAAATATCCTCATCAATATAAAGATTCTTTGTAAAACTTTCGTAAAAGCTCTAAGACCGCCTATTATAATCATTTTGGTTAAATTCAGATTTATCTAGCTTTGTATTATGGCATTCCACTTAACTTTATTACAAATTAACTTGACATTTTCTTTCCACATATGACATAGATAAACATAACAGCACCTAGGTTCTTGAGTAAAATAAATATAAACTCCAAGAAAAATACAAAAATTCAATGAAAATTTTCAGTTAACTGAATATTTTTATAACCATCAAGTTATCAATATGACGAAAACAGTCTCCCAGTCGAAGCCACGCCATGAATTTGAAGTAGCCAAGACTATTAATTTTATTCCAAGATATTATTTTAGCAAGCTAAATTGAATGTAATACTTAATCTTACTTGGTAGATTTATGATGTTCTTCAATTAATTCTTTAATGTAATGAGAATTTGAATTTTATTAGCAATTTGTTGGCGTAATTTTTTAACTAGAAGCTAAAGTTAAATGGATTTCATTGAGTTATTTTAAGATTGGCTTTTAAGTGTCGATTTAAGTGAATCATTATTTAAAAGGTACACCCATTATTCTCATTAATTTATTCTTAATATATTTAAATTACAATTTTAAATTATAATAACGCTTTATAAAAAAAATGGCGCCCACCGGCATTGGAAATAGGGTCAAAGCTATCGGTGGTCAGGGCCTAATTATACCTATAGTTGAAATATCTGTTTAAATTATAATGACATATTTAAAATTAAACCTAAAATAAGGTTTTAAATAATAAAAGACTTCCCTATTGATTCGCATACAATTCAATCTCATCCCCTAATAGCTAACTTTTTTTTTTTTTTTTTTTTTTTTTATAGACGGGAAATCATCAAATAACTTCCCCCGCCCTGGGCGGGGCGGGAGGGAGTGTCAGACTTTTACTGACTAAAACCCATCTATGTTCCTTCATGTGCCCTTTGCGTTCCGGGGGCGCGGTATCTCTTTCGAACAACCCGCAGCCCCGGCAGCCCTAATAGCTAACTTACGCCAAAGTAGACGGTGAAAGAAAAAAAAAAAAATGTTTCATTTATAGGGATCTCACTATTACGATCTACTAATTTAGCTGTGCTAGCGATATATAAAACATTGTTGTTATTTTTCTTAGAAGCTTATCTTTCAAGTGGGTTTTACTAGACTAAACAAACCAAAATAACAATCGTTGACATTTTAAAAATGCGCTGCATTTATCAGTTTTTTATCGTTTACTAAAATAATAAAGTTAATTGGACGCGGAGACTCCATATTGTCTATGCATTGTTGAATTTGATTGGGCACTCTAATTGCAACTACACTGTTGAATTTGCATTTCGACTGCACTGCGCAAATGAACTTGGTACTAGGACTGCATTGAAGGGCAAAATAACCAATAAACCTTTTATACAGTGGTTAGTAAATTGGTTATTTGTTTATTTACTTTGTATAAAGTGGGATACAGGACGCTACGACAAGAGGAATGCGCTTCGGAAGTCATCGATTATGTATGGAAATTATGTACTGCTGGGTTTTTTCTATAAGATTCTTAGTAGCAGCTCGGAGTTAGGATTTGTGCCCGGCTCGCCCTCTATTACATGGAACCTAAAATGTACCGGCGAAAAGTGGGTGTACACTTCTGCCTAACCCTTCGGGGAATACAAGCGTGATAGTATGTTGTTGTTATGTACTGCTACAATCGTGTAGTAGTACTCTGTGATGTAATATTTGTACTAATTTGGAAATACGAAAATTTCCGAACACGTCACATCACAAACAGAACTCTAACTTTGGCCCGGGACTTAACCAACCCGTCAGTTTTTATAGTATTTAAAACTATAAAGAATTAAGAATACATTCACTTTACAAAAATTCCGTCTATACAGGTAATAAATCAGAGTTATCTGTTTTTAATTTGGGCAGCTAATTATCATTTCATTGTGTATAGTATTATTAAAATGAACTGACCAATTGACCATTCTAAGGAAAGTATAAGAGCTTGGGTAGGTAAATGGTTAATAGCTCTCTAGAGAAATCGAAATAAAATGCTCTCTCTTTCCTTTCGCTAAGTATGTTACCGTAAAGTTATAACGGTAGTTAGTTGTTTTTAGGACCCAAATTGTTAGGCCGAGTTTTATCAAGAAAGTTTTATATAGTTGCTTTTTAACACTGAAATAGTTAATTATGTTTCATGTCTTAGAGTATGACCAACGCACCTTGGCACAGATTAAATACTAGTAACGTGCAGCTTAAGAAATCCCGACTATTCTCTTCTTCTATCGAATAGATAGTTTAATGGGGCGTCCACGCGATATAGACTTGGTACAAACTTTTGCCATACAGGCAAACAAAAATCGTAGCACCGATATTTGTCTGCACTGGTATATTGCACAGAAAAAATTCAATAGAAATCTACTTAAGTCGGTAGTAAGTCTGTATCGTGTGGACGGACAATATGTTAAGGAAAAAGGGATTTATTTTTACTTAAAATTTTTATACTACCTAGTATAAAATATTGTAAGTTCCAGTAGGTAGCCACTTTTAATTTCCTTTAAAGTTAGTTAGTTAGGCTTAGTGGCAATTTTGGCTCTGCAGTTGTGTGGGCTACCGTATGATCAGATCACCAAACTCGTACTGAGTACATTCACCTGACAGACATTTCAACTTTGGTTTTGGGATGGCAAGGCTTCTGATATTAAATTTGTCTATAGGCAGTGGTGGCGACTACTTAACATAAGGTCAGGTGGGCTGTGCGTCGTGGCAGAATATTTTAATAAGTTTTTTTTAGTTTTCTCTTTATGGATAAATAATTTAACGTGTTTGTAGCGACCTCATAAAAACAAACAAATATTTTATTCTGTTTATAATATTGATTTAGATCATTAATATTTATTTAATCTGCTAACATAATATGAGGAAGTCGCTTCTATTACGACGAGAATAAAATTTGTAATTCCCCAAGATAAATCAACATGAAACATTTGGATGCCTATTTTCCTTAAACTTAAGAGGAAAATAGGTTTTCAAATGTACAACGAAATAAACATACAACCATCTGCGAAACAGTGATCGTATCTAGAACAAGAAATGATTTGTAGACGATATGTTATGTTGACTACTCAAGTGGGAACACTACAGCTATAAGTTGTCAAGAGATGATGGATGAGACAATACGGATCCCGTATTTGTCGGTGAAGAAATGTCTGAGAGATTTGTGTTCTGCGTAGAACAATCCATCATGTTCATAAGATTTGATAGGAACGTTTTTACATCAAATTACTTGGGAATCAAAATGCTGGGCTGATTTTGCTTGGATTTTCTCTTTTTTTGTCACCTTCTATTTTTAGATATTCTTTTAACCGAATTCCGGTCATGGCGGCCTGTCGTAATAGGAACTCGCCAAGAACGCAGAAGATATTATAGTGCACAAGTCTGTGCAAACATAGGTGCACTCCCTCTTCCCTCACTCTCATATTCCGATGGGCTGGCAATCGAACACGACCGGGGAGAGATCAGACGATGACTAACCATTAAAAACATCAGCGATAACCGACAAGTCGCGAGCAAGAGTTAGTTGTAAAAAACAATAGATGCTGTAGCATCCAACCGAGTCTCAAACGACGGTTCTTACCAACAGCTTTTAACATGCAAACATCGAAAACGCTGAAGTTTAAACTAAAATCATTTTCCAAACCAGGGAAGGTAGCCATAATTGAACCACGTATTTACCCAACATATAATATCTTCCGTGCAATTCGGATTCGCAGCAGAGCGGTCGTCACAAGGGCCCCACCGGACCATGCTGGGTGAATTATGGTGCAATAAATTACTATATTATCTCGCACAGTCGATTTTGTGCCCCAGCTTTCTGGACACTTCGTTATGTATGGATATTGGGTATGGAGTTAGAAACTGCATGGTCTAATGTTGCTTCCTTCATCTTCTTTAAATTTGTTCTCTTTATTGTATTTCAATTGTGATGGTTATGTTGGTTTTGTTTCCAATGTCTTGATGGCTCCAGTTTTTTTTTTATAGATGGTATATCATTAAATAACTTCCCCCGCCCTAGGCGGGACGGGAGGGAGTGTCAGACTTTTACTGATTAAAACCCATCTATGTTCTTTCATGTGCCCTTTGCGTTCCGGGGACGCGGTATCTCTTTCGAACAACCCGCAGCCCCGGCAGGCATCGGCCCTTAGTGGCCCCTTCCAAGTTTGCTTCTCTTTGTGGCGCGCGTGGAACACGAAGGCGCCGTCGACACGGTCTATCGTTAGTAAACGTACGGACGGTGAGCTACGGCCCCAGTGGTTCAGGCACCCGCCTCTCATGCACGAGTTTGTGGGTTCACAACCGTGCACAGCCAAGTACCAATGTGACTTTTTCTAATTCATATGTACTTTCTAAGTTTATCTTGGACCTCACTGACATCGGTGAAGGAAAATATCGTGAGGAAACCTGAACTTATAATTCAATATTAGGCAGAAATCGCCAATTCGCCTTGAGCAAGCGTGTGGCGCGGTGATCAATCCTCGTGTCTTCTCTGTATGAGAAGTGGCCTTTGCCCTGCAGTGAGACAGTTATTATTATTTTAGGCTGGTACCAATATTATATATGTTTCAATACGATGGATTTATGACCCGTTTCAGGAATACAGTACCAAACGTTTACCTACACGAAATAATAATATTACCGTGTGGTACAGACGAATTAACACCTAGCTTATGCCCGCCTCTTCGTCCGTGTATATGTCGATTATTTACATGGGTGGTACTGTTTTTCGCGGTACCCTCTTTATTTCTATAAAGTAAAAGTAGCCTAAGTTACTCCTTGTAACATCACCTATAAACAATTTCTTTTTTAAGTACTATGATCAATCTTTCGATATGACTATGGTACCGGGACGAACTTTACTTCACTATAGGGCTCTAACGATATAATTTAAACACGCTACACTTTTGAGATATTTATTGATTTATTTGACTATGATGTATCTGACTCGCAGGTGGCCATAGAAGTGACATATTTAAAGAAAACTTTTTATTTTCGCTTACATTCGAATTTTGATTAGGAACTGGACTGAATGTTTTGAAGAAAACCAATTCAGCCAGGTTGTTGCAGCTAACAACCTTCACAGTACCATGTCACATAATATTTAGAAAAAAATCTATTATGATATTACAGAGCAGATACTTACTTAAATATTGAATACTTCTATTATGACTAGTATACCTTATGAGGTATACTGAGGTATACTGTAGAATAATACTATTATTATTACCTGTTAATGTTTTTAAATAGTAAAGACTTCAGTATCTCTGTTTATTAAATTCTGTTACAATAGAACGTATGTCTTTGTATTTTAAAGGTCTGGAGTTCAATGAATGAGATTTAATCTGTTTTGTAAAAACACGCGACTTTACAAAACAGTTTGACTACCATAGCACTATTTACTAGGTATCACCTACACTATTTTATGTGGTGTAAAAAAAATAGATCACTTAACCGTTTACTATAATTATTTTGTATAAGGGTGTGATTGGTTTGTCATAACTGAGACAAAAATTCCTAAATAAAAACAGACAAAAAAGAATTGTCGTTTACTACTTCATTGAGCTAAAACTATTACTGGGAAGCGCCTTTTAATTTTGGTGTGAAAAAATCACTGGTATGGTAGTGAACAAAGTTAACACAATGCTTGCCGGTGAATTCAACAGTTCAGTGTTGGGATGTTTAGAATTTTTCTGATCATTATACAACATTTAAAACAAATTTTCGTACAAAATACGCAAAATCATTGGAACTGTGACTTCCGCAACCGAAGGCATCAGTCCCAAGTTCGGTCTTTTTTTTTTTTTTTTTTTTGTTAGCCATTACTGTCCCACTCCTGGGCAAAGGCCTCCCTCCACTTCTTCCATAAATTTCAGTTCGGTCTTAAATAAAAAAAAAAAACACTCCCTGAAACACCCACCGTAAAAAAACCATGTACTGGCACTTGTCAAGAATGTGGGTGAGCCTACCGTTGTGTGGATGTAATGCTTCGATCGAATCATACATATACCTAGTTAAGTGCCTCATCATCTTCGCCTACTTCTGCGTGAATTCTTTCTATGAGCATTTTATTTATTTATTTATTCAACAAAAGGTACAACGGCGGACTTAACACCTTAGGCGTGATATTTTTTTTTTACCATGTTTCCGATATCTCCAGATTATTCTATTTTCTTATACAGGGTGGGGGTAAGGGGAGGGGGGATTTTTGTCCGGTTAATTGCAGTAGGCTCACTCCCTAATACATGGGAGCTAAACTTACTGCTAAACTGTGGGTGTGCATTTGTACAATTCTGCCTAACCCTTCGTGGAATACAGGCGTGATGTTATGCTTGTATTCTTAAGCAGGGACAAAATTAAAGCGTTTCCATTATTTTTCTCTATTTACCTTCCTTGAGTGTAATGTATTTTATTTGCAATAATATCAACATTTTTATCAGTATGTTGGTACTATTGTACTTTGTTCGTAATGTTGACGGGATTCATCACACTCATTTCAGATAACTTCTCATAACCTCTATAGTTACAATAACATTACAATAATAATACCTATACCTAGAGTGTTCGTGTTCAATCAATGCATATTATTATATAGAAAAGTTAGTTAGTGTTGCTTCGAAGTTATTGGAATAAAGGTGTCAGTTAAAAATATAAAATATTCAAGGAAGCTCATAAATATTGTTCATGGTACGTATTTTGTATTAAATAAACAATAGCAGCCTATTACTGTCCACTGCAGGGCAAAGACTTTTTCTTCTATAGAGAACGTTTGCTCAAGGCGGATTGGCGATTTCGGATTTAAATTGATTAAAAGTCCGCCCATGCTTTATGTATTGGGACACAATTTTCTCGTGATTTGAATTACTTAATATAAGACTTGGCATAATTCTGTGTTTTTCTTATTTATACAACTAATTGTTATTATATTCTTATGTTCATAAAAGTCATTTCATAATAAAATAGTGTTCCGCTAACCGAATTTCGACGACCAATCTCTCTATCCAAATACGTAGGAGATATTATAGTTCACAAGTGTGTGTGTAAACAAAGGTGCACTCTTCTCTCACTGTCATTGTGTGATAGGACGGCAATTAGACACGATCAAGGAGAGATCAGGTGCAAGACAAACTGCTTTCATCATCATCATATTAGCCGCAGGACGTCCACTGCTAGACACAGGCCTCCTTCATATATTTCCAAAAATACCAGTTGAAAGCGGCCTGCATCCAGCTTCTTCGTCTTTGTTAGGCCAGGACCAACTGCTTCATGTGCTTTTAAATCAGTTCAAATCGTGGCTTTATATCAAAAAATCTAGTAGTGGTTAAAATTTATAGGTAGGTACGCCGAGATGCTTGAACCATGATTATGCCAGGTTATAATAAGACATTGTATAATGGTCTGGCCATGGTCAAATTTGAAAAACAATATTTGCTTTACTCATGTATGTACGTAAATATTGGTGAGCCATTTAGTTAAATCCCATATCTGGTCATTACTGACGATCATTATATTTACAGTTGTTGAGTTAATTGTACATTTCTTGTAAACAATAATTTAACTCCTTGTAGTGAAGCCTTATTGTCACTCAATGTACTTACTCATTGTATTTTAGTTAATGTATGGGTACCGAATCAGAGATTCGTAGTAGAATTGTTAAATTTAATTGTGGGACCAACCCCGAAATGTGATAAACAAGACACCTGTTTCATATGCATATTTTTTTCTTTAAGCTTCATTACTTTAGAATTATGCCTCCATCAATATTTTTTCACTATAATTTCATTAAAATTAAAAAAAAACATTTTTTTTAAAAACATGCAAAAATTGTGGATTATTCAAATAGATTATAGGTAAGCGTCGCCATTGAACAAAACGAATTTGATGCAAAAATGAAAAATCTATTTCATATTATTTTAGGTGTTCTCTCCGCTTTTTTGTTTATTGTCATGAACAATGACGTCACACGAAGCCAAAATGACGGGCGTTTAAAGTACCCGCGTGTGTTGATTATTTTTTTTAACCTTTAAATTACTTTATTGGTGTTCAATATTTTGTTTATTGTTATATAGCAATGCTAGCTATCGAAAAAAAACATGCATATTCCTTGCGACTAGTTTTTGAATGTTATTATTTAGGTACGAACATTGGCCTTCTGTTATTTTGCTTTGTTCTTTCAGCACATCCGACCATTGTGAAACTAGTCTATAGTTTTATGAAAAGTGATGAATAATAATTGAAGTGTTATGAGTTCAAATTAATAATAAATTATTACACTAATTGAAATAAAACTATTGATTTCACCATGTCTCATTCTTATTAAATAAAAAAAGAATTTAAAGTAGTCTATTTAATAATGAAATAGACTTCTTTAATCGATATGCAAGTAGAGTTACAATACTTTTTTTTTTTTTTTATAGACGGGAAATCATCAAATAACTTCCCCCGCCCTGGGCGGGGCGGGAGGGAGTGTCAGACTTTTACTGACTAAAACCCGTCTATGTTCCTTCATGTGCCCTTTGCGTTCCGGGGGCGCGGTATCTCTTTCGAACAACCCGCAGCCCCGGCAGGCATCGGCCCTCAGTGGCCCCATCCAATTTTGCTGACATCTCTTTGAGGCGCGCGTGGAACACGAACGCGCCGTCGACACGGTCTATCGCTAGTGAACGTACGGACGGTGAGCTACCCATTGCTCACCGTCCACAGACCCGCGTCTACGGTGGCGTCACGTGGCTCCCGACGCCCGGATCGTCTACCGCGGCGGCCGCTGGGACGGGAGAGTTACAATACTGTCATCACAGTAAACGGACTCTCACCACTTGTTATAGTTTAGACTAAATTAGTACCATCGTACTGACAAATCTTTTCTATGTTTCAGATGAAGTTCTTCATTGTGGCAATCCTGTTCGCGATTGCTGATGCTGGTGTCATCGTTGAAAACCCAAATTGTATTAACATTCGCAACGTACCCTACGAAAAAGAAATCCTTAGAGACAATGTTCACAGTTCATACCAGCTGGTCATAGATCATGACTCAAATACGCTGTTCTACAGTTATACAGCAAGATTAGATGAAATGTTCAAATCTGGGT
The DNA here is from genome assembly GCA_932526535.1 of Caradrina clavipalpis. Lineage (NCBI taxonomy): Eukaryota > Metazoa > Arthropoda > Insecta > Lepidoptera > Noctuidae > Caradrina > Caradrina clavipalpis. The sequence goes on from OW052096.1 coordinate 6,276,591, forward strand.
ATCTCAGCTTAAAAACTGGTGATTACTGTATCGTTTATGGCATTAAAGGAGGTTTCGCAAACGCTGTGAACAGTCAGGGCGGCATTGTTTACATGGGAGGTGATGATGGTATCTACCGATTCGACTATGACACTAAGAATGCTACCAACTTAAATCTCATACACGCAAATATATGGCAAATGTTTTACAAAGACGGATTATATTTTACTACTTACCCAGACGAAAAAGCGTATTTGTATAAAGACAATAAAATCGTGGAGGTACCCGAATTAAGGAACATCAAAGTGATGTTGATTGCTATTGATAATTACAAAAATATAGTTTACGCAAATTCTTCGGGTGTATTTATGTATGACAAGGCAGATGGTAAGAACATTTTTCTAAATGATACTGTTGCTAACGGAATAGCAGCAGATATTGATGGTAACTTATACATATCTTCTCCAAATGGCCTTTATTATATTAATGTTATAAGGCGTACAGTAGAGAACTTGGCTTTAATAGACAATGTTTATGGTGTTGCCATAGAAAGTAATGGCAATTTGATTTATGCTTCAGAAGAATGTTTGATTAGACTCAAACCGTCCAGAACTATTCTATGTGATAAAAGACCGATTGACGTAGTGGCGGATTAGTGATAAGCTACTGGAACAATTCACGGTAATTATAAAGATATTCTTGGAGTTTGATGCAATACGATTTTATCAGGGATCGTGTTTACATTTAATTTAGCTATATTCTCAAATTACATAAATTGTTGTAAGTATTAAAGTAGAATCAAATCGAATGTTTAATTGTTTTTTTTTTACAAAATGTCCTTGTTGTAATGGTTTTCTTTTACATCTACATAATATTTGTACAATTAATATTTAGAAGACAGTTCATGTGATTTATTTATTTTTATTAAAGACATTTCTCATGTGTCATGGGTATCCTATGGGGTCCTGTGTATGGTCTCATGATACATGATACATACATACCCACGATATAATGGAAATTCCTAGAGAATCCCTTCCTTGAGAATTCCTTCCTACACAAACAACCATTTTATTGATTATATCGGATAAAAAAAAAAGATTTACCCTATAATAAAGGCATCATGATCGCAAACATTATGCTTAATATTCCACTTCATTTTCTTAGCGTATCGATGGTAAATAAAAGAATATAAATAAAAAAATTAAATATGTTTGATCTTCCACATATGTAGGCTAAAAATAACATGTTCAAGTAAATAACAAAGTATTCAGTTGAAGTGATAATTATGTGGTTAATCTTCTGTGTAAGAATATTGTATTTATCTTAAAATAGTATGTTTATGTTTTTTCTTTTATTAAAGAATCCCAAATGACCCGAAGTTATGACCTTGTCGTACAATAATTTTCAACTAATTAATTACTTTGGTCCTCTGTCAAGAAACTTCAGGATCCGTTTGGCCTTACATTTGATTAAATTTGTTTAGTACCTAATTATCTGAGGCTAAGTTTTGACTTCTTTATATGGTAACAATATTACGATACAATTAGTACTTAACCTAGTGGTCATAAGCACGACTGCTATGCTAGAGGTCCTGGGTTCGATTTCCCAGGTCGAGCAAAAAGTGTTATTGGGTTTTTTCTATGAAGTTCTCAGTAGTAACTCGGAGTTTGGATTTGTGCCCGGTTAATGACAATAATCTCGCCCCCAATTACATGGGACCTAAATAATTATACCGGCGAACTGTGGGTGTTACATTGGTACACCACTGCCTAACCCTTCGGGGAATACAGGCGTGATGGTGATGGTATGCGTAAGTCTAGGTTTGTAAGTTCCTCCTCCTCTCTTGAAATTAAGTGCTGTTGATTGACTTTAGATCCTGGCTGTATATAACATCAAAGGAAGTTCTATGTTCGAGAACCAGGACGTCATAGTCTAAAATATAAATGTTTCAGTTCTTTTGGATAATGAAGGCGAATTTTTAGTATCTAATAACATCGTGTAGAACCTGCACTATCAAAGATCTAAACGAGGGAAATGATAGAGCTGTACAGGATGCTAAATAATGGTCGGACTAAATGAGTAAATCGACACGAAACGAAGAAGATTAGGTACCTAATTTAGGAGTGTGTAGTTAGATATAACTAAACACTCCTTTCCTATTGTCCTTTTTCAAAAAAAAGGACAGTAGGAAAGACAGTCTATGCAGGAAAAGTCGCAAGAAGAAGCTAGTATTAATTATAGGAGAGTTGTTACTCTCCTTTAATGTCTCGCGTAATTATAGACGACGCCTACACAATAAATCTTTCTTTTCAAGGCATATTTTTTATATTTTTACAAGGCTCTAGTGTCTTAATAAACGAGGCTCCGATCCTAAGGAGCAGTAAGGAGGGCAGGTAAGATATTGCGCCATAATTCAAGTACCACGCCACATGCTATTCATGGCTTTGGATATACCCGAAGTACCTCTATTCTGATGAATTTGCACTATAACCTGTGGATACTGAATCATGATATATGTTTTACGAGGTACTGTCTTTCTTACTTGCAATCAGGAAATAACAACCAATCATTGACTAATGACAACTTCAAATTGTTTATTGCAATTAGAACATTATAGTATAACTTCCTCGTTAGCCTAGTGGTCCTAAGCGCGACTGCCACGCTAGAGGCCTTGGGTTCGATTCCCAGGTCGAGCATAAGTGTTATTGGGTTTTTCTATGAATTTCTCGGTAGCAGCTCGGAGTTTGGATTTGTGCCCGGTTAATGGCAATAGGCTCGCCCCCTTTTACATGGGACCTAAAAACATACCGGTGAACTGTGGGTATCATTGGTACACCTCTGCCTAACCCTTCTGAAATCTAGGAGTGATGTTATGTATGTAACATTATAGTATTTGAACGTATACATAAGAAAAAATAATATTGAATCTACATGCCCATTCCAAAAGGTAGTTACGTATGGAGAAGAACGGGTAAGAAGCTCCATACATACTCTTATAAAAATGTATTACACCTTAAGGATAAAGAATGTGGGGCAGGACGCCTTTGGGATAGGTGTAGCGATGATCTTCGCAGGGTGACTGCTGGCAGGATGGCGTGGCAACCAAGGGTAGCGCTAAGGGACGTATAATTAATGAGTTTCATTTAAAGCAAGACGATGAATAATTTTATTTCATTTTATTTTATTTTATTAAATAGGAACAACAAACAGCTACATTATGAATATTACAAATAGAAAAACAACTTACTTAACTAATAATGTAGCCCACAGCGCTGTTCACAGATTACCACAAATGAATAAAACTTTAACTACACTAGGAGGTAAGCTGTACATGCATGACAGTTACCTAATATTGCGAAACTATTAGAAGAAAAAAGAGAAAACAAAAAACAAGAAAAGTAAAATTAAGTATTTTAAGAACAACAGAGAATTAGTCCAAGAGCTCAAGTGTCTCATACAAAAGGTTACGAAATGTATTCAAGGAGCATGTAAATAAAATCTTTTTCGTGACACATTTAAGGAAATGGCAAAGATTCCATTTATTATGCAAAATATCGTAAAATACAACATCAAGCAAGTTTTAAATGCCAACAAAAATCCACACGACTCCAAAATTAACTCGGGAGGGCATAAAATATGCATAAATTCGATCCTGTGTGATTTTAACATCAGGCTTCGTTACTTATACGAACTTGGGAAAGGAATACATTAAGCGGCGAAGGCACGTTTGCTTTGTAATTCATTTGGCGGTTCGTTAACCATTTTAACAGACTTAAAAAGAAGCTCCACAAAAAGACAAGTAACTTTGGTCTTTAATTTAATAAATAGAAGTAAAAAGAAACCTGTTTTAATGTGTTTGATTTTGCTTTGAAGTGTAATGAAGCATGTGAGGGCAGAGCTTACTCTAATTCTATTTGACTTTGGAAATTAAGATCGATTTTCGATAAATCTTTAGGCCGAGTTAAGAGGACGAATTGGAAATTTTGGCATCAGTGATCGCTCTATTTTTGTCAGTAATTACGAAACGTATAAAAATGTGAGTTGGTGTTCTGAATAGTTCATGATGAAAGCCTTATTTTGTTAGTTTCCATTACATGATTAAGTAACTTTAGTAACAGAGGAAAAAATATCAAACATACCTCTTTTTAAATAGAGATTCACATTTTATGGGCAAACGGGACCGATTTTAGCCTCTCAACTTGCTCTGTAGACAAGTCTATAAATACTCTTTAAAATTGTAGAAGGATTTTCTCAAGTTATCATTTCCGACTAAATAAAATAACAAAAAGCTTACTTACCGGGGTGTGTGCGGGTTGCGGGGGGCGCGCGCCTGGTCTAGAATTATTGTTAAACAATTCGTCGCCTTAAGATCGATTTTTGATAAATCTTTAGGCCTAGCTAACAGTTCAAACGGAGCAAATGTTGATTAACGCGTTACGTGCATGTGTGTACACGTATTGTAGGCGCTCGGTGGTAAATCTTGCAAATACAGTATTAAGTGTAGCCCTCACTACCAATAAGCTGGCTGAAGATCTTTTTGTCATGGAGTGAGCTTTTCTATTGATATGTGCCAGAATGCCAATTCTCGTAATTAAAAATGCTCGAAATCTAGTTGCAATCTTATCTCAGCGAGCATCAAATTGACTTTTACAAGATTTTGACATTGAATGTCAAAATCTTGTAAAAGTAAAAGTAAAATTACGGCATTTTTGATAGATTGAGACTGACATCAAAATGTTAAACAGCCATCCAGATAAGGTGTTCTATATTATTATTCTCAACTCTAAATCAAATAAGCTCAATAAATATACTTTGTGAATTTGCTAAATAAATATATTTTAAGTAATCTAGCACCAGTTAATATAATGTAAGACAAGAAAATGGTCTCATAAATATTAAAGCAAGTAAAACATTAATTAAGAAATACCTCTCCAAATATTAATTATTAATTAGTTAACTAGACACCAACCAACTACTAAAGTTTTAATAAGTTTGCTGACACCTTTATAAACATTTTGACAAGGTTATTAAGTTTTGACGTTCTGGCAGTCAAAAATAAATGGCTAACTTGTGTACTATTAATAGTAGTAAAGTCTAAATTATTTTTAGAGAATTTTCTAAATCCCTGTAGGTAGTAGGATATCAGGAACGCCTGATGAAATATAATTGAAAAATTACTGACTTAAAATTTCTTGCTAAGAAAATATTGTGTTCTAGTTTAAAATTAGCTAAGTTAAAGATTAGATATTTTTTTTCTTAAGTTACTTAAAAATAGGGTGTAAAAATACCGATCACAAAAGAATAAGTAATAATACTATCAGCTCATTATTGTCCCACTGCAGGGCAAAGGCATGAGCATTGACTACTACGCTTGCTCAGCACGGATTTTCCCAAGAAGCTTTCCTTCACTGTTGTCAGTGACGTCTAAGAAAAACTAAGAAAGCACAAAAGAATTGAAAAAAAAAATACTTTGGCACTTGCACGTGTCCGTCTGCGAAACCACAACCATAAGAGGCCTTAACCATTTAGGCAATCACAACAATATGATTAAAAAAAAATACCGAATGACAAATCAAGTATAATTTCTGTATATTCAAAGAGACATAAATACTGGGTTTTGTTACTCATAGCAAAACATCAACTTCACAAATATTCATAATAAAAAAACAACTGCTACAAATATAACAATCCCGTCTAAATATTTTCTCGCTAAAATGCTGTAAAAATTACCATTCACTGTACGTTTTATGAACTTGAAATAACAAAAGAAACTGAGTCATCCATTTCTGGGGAAATCGTTTACCCCGCCAATGTCTGTAACTGGTAATTGAATTCAACAAAGATAGAAAAAAGTAAACTTACTACGTGATACGAAAACGGGATCCGAGCTATCAACACTTGTTTTGTAAGTCAATGAGAAAGAACCAATATGGCCCAAGGTCCCATCGCTGCCCGACCTACGTCACTTTGGAAAAGCTGAAGTTTTGAAAATAAAACGTGCAATTTGTAGTTAGGAAATATGCGTACTTGCTGGTCTTGCTTTTGAGCTCTTTTTTACCCGACTACGGCGAAGCAAAAAGGAGGGTTATGAGGTTGACCGGTATGTATGTATGTATGGATGTTCATCTGTTCCCTCATAACTTCTAAATTATCTAACGTAAATTGACAAATGAGGTGTCATTGGAAGCGTATAAATTGTCCGCTGGTTATAGGCTATCTTATGTTTCAATAAATTGTATGTGGCGCCCTCTAGGGCTAATGAAGATGTGAAATAATATTTTTTTTCTTCCAAATATGGTCGTGTTACATATCAAATTAAAGGGTTTAATTAGCACATTTCAAATATATAAATATTTTATTAGTAAATTATACATACACCCGTACACACACCCTTTAGAACGCACCATAAACCTAGCCAACTAACCAATATTTTGTTTGGGAGACCTAATAGATTATTCCATATATTGTGTATATGTTGCAGTTCCAGTAATATTACATAATATATAAATGTATAAATTTAAACCCCAAAATAATTTAAATAAAAAAGTAGTTTAAAAAACTAAAACCCGACTACAAAAATTCACGTTCTAAAAAGTATGAAACAAGAAAACATTCTCATCTGAAAGCCGTGGTCGTATGCCACCTATTCCGGTAAAACAGTATGTGTATAGTAATAGAACATTAATCTTTAGCACTAAAGTTTAGGGCAAAGTGGCATACGACCACGGCTTTCAGATGAGAATGTTTTCTTGTTTCATACTTTTTAGAACGTGAATTTTTGTAGTCGGGTTTTAGTTTTTTATTAAGTATCAAAACTATCTTATTTACTGTGAAATACCTCATAGTTAGGGGGCAATTTGACTTACTTTTAGGAAAGATTGCAATCAAATCTCAATCTTTAATAGCATACCATCACGCATGTTTCCCCGAAGAGTTAGGCAGAGGTGTACTAATGTACACCCACAGTTCGCCATTATGTTTTTAGGTCCCATGTAATAGGGGGCGAGCCTATTGCCATTAACCGGCAATCTTATCTCTCAGTCTTAATATGTCAAAAACACCTTTCAATGATTGTCGCTGAGATGAGATGGTGATGCCGATTTAGAACGTTTTTGATTAGTAGAATTGGCCTTCTGGGCCCTTATTGAGTGCTAGTAAGTTCGCATACCTTCCATATTTACATAGATAGATTTATTCTCAATACTGCAGCTTTGCAAAAATGACGTAGATTAGGCGGCAGTGGGATTTCAGTCCAACACTGTTGTATGCCTACCATACCAGATTTAAAAGAATAAATTTATTTTCGCAATAACGAGTAATTGTTTATGTTTATTTATGAACTCCATTGAGACAGTACGATCTCATTACTTTGGACTATTTATGTCCTTTCGATAATAATGTTCGAATGTAATATGTTCAATGTATTGCCTGTTGGTATTTATGTTGGCCTAGTATTTGGTAGAAGAAACAGAAACTATACGGGGTGGACATGTTATTTACTGGACACTTTTCAGGGAGAAAAAATACTCATGAATATGTACAACATTTACTACCGGACCAACCCTGAAATAGGAAAAAAACAGTTGCTCTATACATTTTGATCATGCTGGCACTTTATTGCAGAGAATAGATGATTTTAATTTTCACATTTTCGTATTGGTCCTTTAGAAAACATTTACTCTCTGTAAGACGTCCAGTGAATTAAAGGTCACAGCTCATTAGAGCCACCCGGCACCCACCCCGCACCGCCTCGTCGTACGGCATCCACTCGTTGTCGACAGGTGGTTCACGGGTGGACGCCACGTTATCACCAAAACGTTGCACGATCAACCAGTGAACCCCGCGCGGTCAACGAGTGAACACCGCGTGGTCAACGAGTGAACGCCGCGTGGTCAACGAGTGGACGTCGCTTAGTTCACGAATTTTCGAGTAGTCTGTTAACAATTTAATGAAGGGAGGGTGGGGAGCGGCGCATTGCCAACGTATCGTCCTCGCGTGAATCACTCGCGGGCAGCTCACTCGTTGGCGATACGCAGTCAACGCAGGGCAGCGAGTTGTCACCGAGTGGTCCACCCGCCGTCCGCGCGTGGACGGCTTACGATAGAGGCGATCCGGTGACGCTACGGAGTTGATGTAGTGAGCGCATACCCATACAAGTCCATATCAAGAATACTAACCACACGAGGCGAGGCGGTGCGGAGTGGGTGCCGGGTGGCTCTAATGAGCTGTGACCTTAAAAGTCGGCCTGAATAATTGAAAACCCGCTATAAAAGAGTACTTAATATTCCTTTTATTTTACATCGTTTGAATGATAAATGTGTTGGTAATAGGTACGTTTTTAAATTGTAATTTAATTACTATCATGTTGCTGTGCCCTAACAGGGTCCATAATTGTACTGTAGCTTTAAGCATTATGTAACATCTTCAAACACATTATGGTATGCAAATAAATATGAATATGAATATACTTGCTATATATAGGTCTTGTTTTTGCGAAAATATTTACAGCAATTTTATAAAACATCACTAGTTATAGGTTTTTAGGAAGACAGGTACCTAAATTAAGGTACTAAAGAATAGGATCTTTGAATTAATGAAAACCTCACCATATAGGTACGATTTTATCACAGATGATTTTCATCGACAAGGCATATAGGCCAAGTTCCATGTAGCAATAGCCCAGGTTGAACAGTGAAGTTCACTGTTTATCTTCACTGTATACACTGTATTCTTCAATAATATCGCGTGAATGTTTCAGACATTGCGACATTACCTAGTTGCCTTTATATTTGACAATTTCAATCGTCTCGGCCTATTGCCAGGATAGCTAGTCATGCGCATAGCATTCTCAATATCATTATTGTTGGACAGTCCTACGAGGCAAAACGACTTCCATCTTTTCATTTACAAAATAGAGCGTAAGCAACTAGGTTCAACCTTTTGACTGGCCGCCTTCACCTTTGACCTTTTGACTTATTAATTCAAAAGTGCCTGTAAATTGAAATGATTAAAATTTATTTTGAATTTGACTTAAGGTTGGTCTTATATTTACAAGCGAAATGCCATTTCAGATTTAAAAAAAACAGGAATCGCATACATATTTCAAGAGTTCCGTACACTGTATGCACAAGACCCTATTACTAAGACTACGCGCTGTCTGCCTGACCATCCGTCTGTCATAGGGCTGTTCCCTTTTGAACTGTAATAGGTAGAGTAGGTACTTCACCATGTCCGCAGTGTGTAGTGTTAAGTCATTATTACATCAAATAATAAAAACTAAAATGAAGTAAACTAAAAATAGTGGCTTTGAAATTCAACAAGATAGACCGATTTTTAGTCTTCACGTACAGTGCCGATTTGAGCCTAATTTCTAGTGCAGCACTGGAAAATAATAAAAAAATATCATTATTTAATCGTTAACGAGGTAATGGTTAAGAAAGGTCATAGGTTCTTTGAAATTAATTTCATCAAACGATTGATGTAGGTACATAGGTATTTGACAAATAGGTAAATTGTTTTTGAAGTTTGATTAATTTGTTTTATTAGGTAAGCGTCTGCAGTCTTATTAGTTAAACATTTCTGAATGTTAATCAAATTGCTTGAAAAACAAAGGTTAGTGAACGCTTCGAAGGCCAGTTTCCCATCCAAATTATAAGCCGAAATAAAGTACGTGGCTATTCCATATTAAATAAAGTACAAAGAATATTAATAACGGGGAGTAACAAGAAGTTAGGAAATAATAAAGATATTCGTAGCTTATTAGTGGTGCTACTCTCGACTCCGGAATATTATGTGGAATTATAGTACATGTTAGTAGACGTGCTAACAAATAATACTAGCCCACAGCGCTTGCTCAAAGAGGATTGACAATTTCAGACTTATATTAATTATAATATCAGGTTCCCCCAGGATGTTCTTGACCTTCACCGATGTCAGTGAAGTCCAAGATAAACTTAGAAAGTACATAAGAATTGAAATGACACTTTGGTGCTTGACTTGATACCGTAACCTCACGACATTTATGCTAACCTTGTAGGGAAGTTTTCTTTTAGATTTAGGTAAATACTTTTTGATTCCCTGGATGCGCCTACATCGGGAGGGAGAGCTGGCGGAGCTGAAGCATCTGTAAGATTCTTACTTACTAAAAACACCCCGAAGTTCCCTTCCTACACTTATGGTCTCGCTGTCGGTTATACCGGGAACGCCTTCCACAATTCCCGGCTGTCCTTGATCCCCGACTGATTGTATCATGTTACCCTAACATCGGAAGTTGTTGACCAAATCAATCTTCCCAGTCCCCTGTGTATTGATGCACTTGTAAATAGCGCCCTTGAGTATAACGGACTTCCTGTGTTTAAAGATGGCCCTTGTCCCTGTCATATCAAGACCGTTATCGGATTTGGGGTCGTGATGCGAAAAAGTTGGAAAAATATTTTGAGGCTTGAGTTAATAAAGTACATAAATAAGGCACACTTTTGCATCGTTTTTAAAATTCAGAAGGTGATCATCAAAGATTTGAATAATAAAATAACGGCAGCTGGTCAATAAATGTGAAATTTTGTGTGGATGGATGGATGTTTGTTACTCATTCACGCTTAAACGGCTGAATGGATCTGGGTGAAATTTCGATCTGAGATAGGTCTTATTGTTAAATAATACGTAGGTTACTTTTTATCCAGAAAAAATGGACGGTTCCCGTGGGAAAACAGTTTTTACGTGGGCGCGACAGCGAGCAGTAGCTTGTATTAAAAAAAAAATACTTGATTCGAGTTGAGAATCATTAGCATTGTTACCTACCTTTTTGAACTTGACGAGGATTCAAAAGTGCACCTAGTGTTGGACGATTATATTTTAGGTCTTCCCGTCGGAGTCAAAGGTTTTGAGGAGCGACGTGTTGTGCCTGAAAGGGGATGATCCTTCAACTGGTATTGGGTTCTATAAGGTACAATCATCTGGTCATTTGCATAGTATAATTTGACAAGGTTCTCAGTAGGTTATGTCGTGACCCCTTCGATACCGGGCAAGTTCCAAAGCGAATTTATCAATATATAATAATATGTACTTTCTAAGTTTATCTTGGAAGTCATTGACAAAAAAAAAACTGGGACTTAAAATTCATAAGTGTTTAATCGCCAATCCGCCTTGAGTAAGCATGGTATTTAATACTCGTTGCCTTCTCTGTAGGAAAACAGGCCTTTGCCCTGCAGTGGAACAATAATGGTTTGGTATTGTTATTAGGTAGAGTCAAGGTCCTCAAAGGCCGGCTGTACAATAAGTAGGTAACGTAATTAAGACGAGTTTGTCTAGCATTTTGTCAAGTCTTAATTTCGGCATACAAAGCAAGTCTAGTATAATTAAAGTGAATGTAGGAGAAATTAATTTGCTCTTACCACCTTTGAGAGGTTCCAGGATATTAAATTTGTAAAACATGTACACATAATAGGTAATTAATATAATGTACGTCATACGATAAGGAGATTTACAAGATATTATCTACAAATATAGAACGCTGTCATGTTTTATGGACTTTCATAGTTGAGTTAGGTTTATCATAAACATAAGATGTAGTTCAAGATGAAATTTTAGATGGGTACGCTTATAGAATAAAACCATAATTTTGCTCACTTTTGTCTGCGAATTCATCTGCGTAGACTTCTGAACCAAAGCCCTAAATTATCCAACTTGGACCTATGATACATAGTCCGATCGCAGATCGTCGTATTCGTAGATCTTTGACAGTCGTTACGGATAGTCAGAAGCCATGAAGTCTGACAACCAGTCTAACCAAGGGATATCGTGTTGCCCAGTTACTGGGTTGTGGAGGTCAGATAGTCAGTCGCTCCATGTAAAACACTGGTAATCAGCTGCATCCGGTTAGACTGGAAGCCGACCCCAACGCAGTTGGGAAAAGGTTAAGCAGATGATGATGGATCTATGATACAAGCAAAATCAATACCTATATGTGTGCCAAATTTCAGCTAATTCAGTTCAGCCATTAATATCGAAAGATTAACAAACATCAATCCATTCTTCCAGATGGATGAAACGCGATAGTTTGAGAGGATGAATGTCCTCACAAACTCTGCTATACGGAAATTTATACGCAATATACCTTTCGATTAAGCGATTAACATGAGAGCTTTAAATCGAAACCACGACGGAGGTAATCGAGGCATTTTTGTTTAGAAGAGGACCCTTATACCCGAATAAATCATTCATCGGAACGTGATGGTAAATATTTGCCTCACAGAGGGTGACCTCGGAAATGTCGCTACAGGCCTATTTAAATAAAAGTAGACCTCAGGTTGATATAATATAAGAGATATTTTCTAATGTTTGTTTCGGTCTATTTTTTTGTTTTCCTTTTGTTTACAATGTCGATAACGCTAGAGGAAGCATGGTGATTTATGTGGTCAAAAATATCTTACACTATTTTTTTTGTTATAAAACATGACAATGAGTGGTGGTTTACTATGGAAATAAATAAGTCATAAATAACAGAAAATCTTTAAAAAATCCATGATAAAAGTTTGGCTGAAAACCGTATCGAAGCTCAGCCCTTAGATTGACGTGCTAAAGCTGTAAGTACATACAAATAGGCAAAGTTCCTGCAACATTTCTACCTTCATTCTTTTTTAAAGCAAAGTATGCAATTTTTCAAAAACAGACTTAGAGATTCAGTACCGTGTATTTCCACGTCATTTATAAAGGCTTAAAACATTAAAATAATAAAATTAGTTAATGAAAAACTTTCTAAGCAGTTTTGAACGCGATTTACAAATTAATGGTGACATCATTTTGGTGTCACCATTGTGTCTAATTTAAATTCACGACCTTTCAAAACGTCAAAGACTATAAACTGCCCCGTTGGTCTCGTGGTCGCAAGTGCGACTGCTGTGGCAAGGGGTCCCGGGTTCGATTCCCAGGTCGAGCAAAAAGTGTTATTGGGTTTTTCCTATAAAATTCTCAGTAGCAGCTCGGAGTTTAGATTTGTGCCTGGTTAATGGCAATAGGCTCGCCCCCTATTACATGGGACCTAAATATACCGGCGAACTGTGGGTGTACATTGGTACATCTCTGCCTAACTCTTCGGGGAGTACAGGCGTGATGGATGGTGGCAAATACTATAATATGAAAAAGGCAAGATGGCTGGATTTATGAAACCGGGAGAGACTTTCAACCCTAGATTGTAATAAACATTCTATCACATTTCACCACTCCATCACACCGCCTGTAATATTGGCAAATTGAAGAATTGCAGCAAGAAATAAAATAAGGAAGAAGCCTGCAGCCCTCTTAGCCCGGCGCCTCTTGCCAGCATCTACTTGTCGGGAGCTTTATGAATAATTCTTTTATATCTTCCCTCCCGCCTTTTTCGTGAACATAACATAAAATTTTCATATTCACGTCGTAGTTACCAATTTGCATTTGAACCACTCATCTGAGGCTATTATTGTTCATGTCAGTACAATGAAAGGTGAGCAAATATGTGTAATAAAAACGTAAGGGACGGGAAAAAAAAGAAGGAAATTCTTAGAAAAAACAGATAAAACATTTTGGTGAGCGGGAAAATCGCTCATTTTTCCGGCAAGGGACTTATTTTTTATGCGTTTATTTTAATTCACAATTCATCAGACTTTTTCATTTTTTTTTATTTTTTGGCTTTTACCTACAATTCAGTTATAATCTACTAAATGTCAGTAATATTACCTATTTTGGTGTGTATATATTACCAGTATTATTTTAATAATCAAATTGGTTAATTTACTAATAATATTGACCTTATTATTAAAAATTAAGGAATGTGTATTCATTAACACATAAACTCATTAGTAATTAAATAATTGGTTTCATTGCGTTTACATTTACAATTTATTCAACACTTACAAAAGCGTTAAAAATATGAATATTCATTTATTAAAAAGACTGTAATGTATTAATAAATCTCCAGTAATTTCAGCTGTGCATTGCAGGACATAAGTTTTCGAGCAGAATTTATAGTCCAGTGCATAAATCACTGAAACAAATTATGCGACTAGAATAACAATTTCGCATATCACTTACTCTTTATTTCATTTGCTAACGAATGGAGTTTTACGGCACATAAACTCTGCATTGAGGCTATAATATCTTCTAGTGATAACAAGGCTTGCCGTTTTATAGTGGGCCAGCCAATCAGTTTGACCTACCAACCCCTTCCTTGTTCCGCTAATAAACTATAAAAGAAGGGTAAATTAACTAAAGATCGTAGGTCTCATGACACTGGTTGCGTTATAAAGACTATTGGAACGCTCTCCATGCAAGAGCAGCTTTTGTGTCGGAAACTTGAGTAGTAACAAATCTTTTATTTTCTTTTGTCGCTTAATGTCGTGTACGACAATATCTCATCTTGTGAAGGAGAAAAAAAATAGGAAAAAAGCGTTTTCTATCCGCCCCTTTGTTCAAGAGGGTAATTTTTTTCTATGTGAGGATTTTTAACGTGTTTTTTTTTCAGTTCCGGCGCGTGAGTGGAGCGTGAGGGTAATTTGGGTGAATATGTCAGGGACGTAACAATGGAATAGAAGTCGCTGGCATTCATTATTCGAGGTGGCGCGACCAGGCGCTGTGTCCCGCCCATGTTTGTAGCCGTCACTGACGGACGTGTTACACTTGCGGTGCGATTTAAATGGCTACAAACAATATTTAATAAAAAAAAAACTTGCTCTTTGCACTAATCAAATATATATGTACAAGTGTAATTTCAGGAATTACACCTGTACATACATATTTGATTAGTACACAAATTTATATGTTTCTTCTTCTTATAGATTTATCGTGTTAACTAAGGTTTATTACGATGAAAAAAATCGCTTTATTAGGCAACTACTATCAACAGCAAAGTGTCCAGTGTTTCTCTAGTAACAAAGCCGAAATACTACACGATTTTACATACGCAGTTTCATACTAATACCAAAAACTATTTACTGAGCATAGAAGCATGATATAATGATGCATACAATAGCCCATCAGGTAAAGAGATGGTTTTTAACATGACATTGTTAAACCAGCTCTTTGAACCACGTCTAGTTTAATTAGTGTGCTTTTCGCGACCCAAGCTTCTACGGAAATGCTGTCCCAACTAAATGCAGGTTGACAAAAAGAGCGTGAAAAACTGCGCTGGAAATTACAATAGGTGTGCAATCTCCGAGCTTTTTCATTACATAAATGAGTTTCCACTTGTAGTTACCATGTTGTCAAAAAGCAATTGTTGGTCCTTGTTTGAAGCATGTTTTGTTGCTTGTAGTGTTTTGTTTTTAGTTTACGAAGGTATAGGTTTCGGTACCTATTATTTATTTATTGTGATAAAACTAAAACTTTGTTAAAGGTTTGTGTGTAGTTCTCAGAACACTGTAACAGTACGGTATCTGCCAGTGCATTTGTTAGTATTTTATAAACCGAAATAAAAACTTTTTTACTTGGGTGGAAAGGTTTAGTAGGTCAAAAATATTTCAAAATATGAATAATTAAAAAAAAAAATACAATCTGAAAAATAAACCTACAATTTTTAAACAAGTTTTAATTTACTAATTTTCTTGAACGACAGTGCAAACATTGAACATTTTCACACAATGGTAATCGGTGTATACCTTATATGCACCTACATACAACAGTTCTCCCCACAAAACCTTTACACCACAGTCATGGCTACAAATTCGTTTAGAAGTCCATGAAAAACCAAATATCAGTAGATCAATGAAACCTGAAAGAGTGAATGAGAGGGAAATATTCTATTCAGTAGTTGGCAAATATATTGAATGCCTAGACGTATTAAGAACATCATTGCATCCCTGTCACATTGTAAGAAAGTGACGGTGATACAACGATAATTTAAACACATTTAGCGCTAATTATGTTTAGTGATTTTCGTGAAAGTGGGCCTTAGTGTAGTTAAACTAAACAGTGCTTTTCTTCGGGATTTTGTGACACAATTAAAAGTTAGCTCTAGAAACTGTGTCAGAAGTACTTCTATCTCGTAAGGACTAGCAAAAGCCGGTTTGCTTTTGTAGATGGTGTGAGGCTGATGCTGTTTCGCTTAAGCATTAATTAAGGAGGTGTATTCTTCAGGTAGTTTTAGTGGGAACACAATTTAAGTTCAAGGTACCTTGGCGGTGTTTGAAGGTCAAAGTCAAATAATTGAATTCAATAAAAGCATTGAAAGACATTTTTGATCGTAATTTATAAGAAGTAAGCTCTTAATGGGAAAATCTGAAAATCTGACCTGGCAAACAAGTCAAAGGTTCACCTGATGTCAAGTGGTCACCACTGAATATAGACACTTGTAATACCAAAGGCCTTGCAGGTGCATTGCCATCCAAGAAACGAAGTTTAAATGTCTTATGTGCCCGTAATTACACCGAGATGTGATGCGATTTTATAAGATATATTATAAGTATCAGTATAATTTGGAAATTGTCTACAAATTCAAAAAAATATTCATGGCTTGGAGTATTGATGAAATGGTTTTTTAGCGTACGATGTTGTCCCATCAACGCAAAAGCTTTGCAAATCGCTTTTCGGCCGGCAATAGAGCGGGATCTAATGAAAACGCCCATTTATTCCGATGTCCAACTTAATGGAAGGATATCGACCAATCCAGATTGACGATTCAAACAATTCCGAAATCGTTCATCAAACTTGGATTATTATTAGACGTTCTGTGACACATTTTGGACTAAGGTTCATTTGTTTATGCAAAATGTATTGTCAGTTTTACAACAATATGAATCTTTATTAATATCTTGAATGAGTGTACAAAAAAACATAATGAAGCCAAAATTAAAAAGAAAAAACATTGTTGTGATCGATTTCAATTTGAAAAGAGTGTCCATGGAGTTTCTTGCTAGTTCTTCTCCGGGGGACCTACGTTTTGGAACGAGCAACTGGCTACAACTTTTTGTATAGGTAACTTATTGACAATTCAAAAGTGCCTGTAAATGGTTTGATTGAAATAAATGTTTTTACTTGACTTGCTTGACATTCCTTAGTTTTGGATCATGCCTGGAAACCAGGATACGGAGATATTGAAGGTCAAAGTTCCAACTTGTTTTATGTCTTTTTCAGAAACAAATTCAAAATCTTTCAACTGAAATTTAAATACCCACAACCCCTGTACTGTTACATGCACCCATTAACATACTGTTTGCGTGCGTTACGTTGCGCGAAAATTTTAGCACATAAACTCTTTACAAAGTTATGACAAGCTGTAGTTATTTACTTGCCTCGAAATATCAACGTTAAAACTGACGTTGTGTATGATATGATTTAATGTTTATAAGTAAGTAAGCGTTTTAAGCAGATTAGCGGATAAGCAGCATTCTACACTCATAATCTTCCTGCCCTTATCCCATATTACTTGGGGTTGGCGCAACATGTTTTCTTCTTCCATGCCAATCTATCTATCTTTTCTTTATAAACCCTCTTCCTCACCATCCAGTAGAAAGAAAGAAATAAAAAAGAAAATGTAACAAAGAAACAAAACAAACATTTTAGAAAATTATCTTCTTTGTAGGAAAATTATTTCAATAGAGAACTACGAAATCTGATTTATTATTCGGAACGCTACCTCCAAGTTTCAGAACCAAAATTATATTATAATGTAATAGCCTTAGAACACGCTGTAAATGCTTTAAGATGAAGTTTGTACAAGGCCTTAGTGCTAGGTCAAAGCATCGGCCGACAGTCAAGTTTGTTATTTCATCGTTGTTCAAGTTCACCTGGAACTTAATTAAATTATAATATTAGCGTAAACTGGGCCTAACTGTTCGAGGAAGCCTATTCTAATCTTAAGACAGTTATTTTAAGGACCATTTACCATTGTTTTTGTTGGAATATCATCATGGGCTATCTCCGCTTTGGAGAAGGTGGAGCGGTGTCTGACTAATCCGACTTTCCGACTTAAACCCCGCAGTGGTCCTTTAAATACCTTTGGCCGGGACGCGCCTTTGAGCATTCTTCCACCGCAGATTTTAATACCTATTCAAAAATACAAAGGCTTCAAACGGTTTTTCTCTTATTTGTCTTAAAGGGCCTGCAAAACATGGTTTCTACTTACAGACATATGTACCATCACGCCTGTATTCCCCGAAGGGTTAGACAGAGGTGTACCTATATACACTAACAGTTAACCATGTAATAGGGGGTGAGCCTATTGCCATTTACCGGGCACAAATCATAACTCCGAACTGCTACTGAGAATTTAATAGAAAAAAACAATAACACTTTGCTCGACCTGGGAACCGAACCCAAGACCTCTAGCATAGCAATCGCGCTTAGGATCACTAGGCTAACGAGGCAGTTAAAACTGTCAAAATGGTTTCTATACCTGTTTATCACCAACGACATCAACTAGTTATAATTCAATCAGAATCAACTAATCACACAATGATTTACTATGCTAAATCAAATCAACGAAATGGAATACACATATGTATGTTCACTCTGCCTCCATGTTACATTTGAGGATGGCAAACATCAGGTTTGTGAACGTGATGCTCAATTAGTATAGCTGTAACCTGTGCCTCGCTCGCTCAAAGTGATTAGAGACGGCACTCCTCTGAATCTTGCTAACTAAAGTGTTTATTTCATTAGAGATAGTAGCAATGTTTTGATTTGAAATTTTTATTTATTTTATTTTATTTATTTATTCCCAGGGTTTTACTTAGTTACAATGACCGTCCTTCTGTTTTTCCTAGTCTTTAAAGAACTAATTTAACATTAATATCTATCCTTAAATGTAATATTGAAATATAATATTTATGATAATAAACTATTAATATGATTTTTTGTTTGAGTGTGCTATTCCTCAAAATTACTGGCCCGATTTCGAAAATTCGTTGAACATTCGCTGTTAGAAAGTTAAGTTATCCCTAAGTGCTTAGGCTACATTTTATTCCAAACTCAAGTCTTTTTATTTTATTCTATTATCTATTAAATCTGTGTAAGAAAATTCGAGCACGGGATGAAGTTGCGGCAAAACACTTTTAGGGATACAGTCACTCTTCTTTTGTTTGAAAGTAGGCAAGGCACAACAATTGAACAATTGTTTCTAAGGACTAAACCTAGTTCAATCAGATTTTTACTCGTACTTCTTTTGTTTGAAAGTAGTATCGAGACTAAACAATTAAGGGTATTACATCGCTCAAGTCCTAAAAACACCTTATGTTTAACGAAATTTGTTGAGGAATCCTTCCGTACGTTTTCCATATAAAAAATATATGTTATACTTAAAGTCATCCTCAACGGTTCGCATTGATTAGAATTGTAATAAACTTGCCCAAATTTCGTAAAAAAATATTTTAAACAGGTCATTTTTCAATCTAAATTGCAAATTGTTGGTAAAACGGCTGAATAGTTCGGCATGAATTTTATACCTAAAAATATGTAATGACATATCAAACAATTCGCATTGTTTACTTTTTCTTGTTTCTGTTAAGATTTTGTAATAATAACTAAAAACTCAAAATTTCATCAATTCCCCCCACGAGGCACCCCCGCTATGCCTGAGACGCCAAACTTCAGTGCCTTGATGGCTCTTGTCAAGGGTGGACTATACGCATGTTATTTTTTCCAAAATAAAAACCAAAAGTTCACTTTTTGAATAATTTATGAATGAAGCAATATTGTAAATAGTACAAATGTAAATATTTCGTAAAATAAGAATTAAAATTAAGTTCGTAAATCAATAAAAACAAATTTGTAATTTCGTTTAGTTTTTGAATCTATCATAGAGTAAGCCTGACTACTATGCCTATGTATAAAAACAAATGCTTGACCGAGCTCTCCAAAATTATTGGAAAATACCACGGATATCTATGGTAAATACCTACTCTTTTAGTAGATACATTATTTCTTTGGTGTTTATTTTTTTATTGTTTTTATCCTTAAGAATTTCGTTTGACGGAGAACATAGATTTAGGTGTTTTTTTTTTTTAATTGCTTACCAAACTTTCAGAATGTATCATGTATGAGCACAACTATTGACGGGCCTGTTGGTCTAGTGGTTAGCGGCCCTGACTACTAAGCCGAAGGTCGTGGGTTCGATTCCCACCCAGGACAAACTTTGTGTGATGAGCATGATTGTTTGTTCTGTGTCTGGGTGTGATTTATCTATAATATGTATGTATTTATACATTATATAAGTATGTATATCAGTTGTCTGGTTACCATAACACAAGCTCTGCTTAGCTTGGGATCAGACAGCCGTGTGTGAGTTGTCCCAAGATATTTATTTATTTATTATTTATTTATTTATTTCCGTTACTGAGATCCGATGAGCACTTACTTGGTAGGTACTTGGTTGGTTACTCATCATCAGACCTTTAGAATGTACCACATAGCACCCGTGCTTGGTTAGATAAATATTGAAAGCAGGTCATTCTGACTATTTTCGTTTCCGACAACCGATAAGCACTTACCTGTTCATCATCAGACCTTTGGAAATATCTCATGAACACTCCGTACACAATTAGATAAATGTTGAAAGTTAGTTCAGCAGGCATAGTGAATATTTTATTACAAGGTTACTTTTACATCGTTCGGGAGCCGAAACACAGGAACTCCAGTAAAGTAATAATTACTATTGACGTTCTTATATTTTTTACACGTCTCAAAGAATTTGAAAATTTGTGACTTTTTTTGTTTGTCATTCGAGATGTGCGTTTCTGCCTGATCGATGAATGGATTTTTCAAAGGCTACCGTTCGCATGGGTAGTCGATAAGGTTTAGATACAAAATTAAATATGCATGGACTGCAAGGAAGCGTTACTTCGAGTTCTCACTATTTCACAAATTAAACCATCATCATCACGCCTGTGTTCCCCGAAGGGTTACGCAGAGGTGTACCAATGTAAACCCACAGTTCGCCGGTATATTTAGGTCCCATGTAAAAGGGGGCGAGCCTATTGCTATTTATCGGGCACAAATCCAAACTCCGGGCTGCTACTGAGAATTTCTTAGAAAATCCCAATAACATCTTTTGCTCAACCTTGGAAACTAGGTCGGAATTTTCTCGACCTCTAGCGTAGCAGTCGTGCTTAGGACCACTAGGCTAACGAGGCAGTACAAAGTAAATTTTCATGTTATTTATTGAAAATAATATAGCCAATAAGTTTCTGTTACTATGACAGAGTTTATAAAAGCCATAAACTCTGTGTTCCAGAACGATGTAAAAGTAAGCGTGTATAATAAAATAAATATACATTACGATGTACCAAATAATAAATAATAGAAGAACAAAATCTAGGTATTAGATCTCTCAGAGAGCGAATAAAATAGGCAAAAACAATGACAACTCTGCGACACATCTGTGTTCTTGCTTAATGTTAAGTTCCGTTTATCGTAGCATACTGGATATCGGTAGATGGCGCTAATAAAACAAAAAATAAGACAGACAGTCAAATCCTCAAGGACATCGGGCGGTGTAATAACCTTAAAGAATGAATTTCTAAACACGTTGCCACAAATCACATGAGAAGCCTTCTGCTAATATCAATTCCTACCGCTCCAAATTCCTGTGCAACCACCCGCGGCTTCCTCCGGCGTTTGACCACAATCGGTAACTTTACCCGTATATTATTATATTTGGACATAATGGCCTTGTACATTTTTTTTTCCGCAAACTTTAAGAACACAGCTTGCGAAACAAACCGTGGACCACAAGTTTTCAATACTTAAAAAACAGTTCCTCTTTTCAATAAGACCCCGAATCACGTTTGTCCCGATTCTTGAATTACGTGAATGAAATGTTAAAATGGCAAGTGCTGGAAATGTAAAAAAGTTGTTTCTTTAAAATCTAGCAGAATCACTTGAGGGACGAAATATCGGCCTCCCTTGTTATAGGATTAATGGTCTGGAAACGATTCTAGTCTTTTTTATATTCCTGATAAATGGAGATTTATAATCGTACGACAACAATGAATAGTATGCCCTAATACAGTAACTATAGAACTTTTTTTTTTCCATTATGATGATAAAGTTTTTGTATGTGCTCTAACTTTTATTGGTATTCTGAAATATGGTTAAATGTTTGAACATTTATTTTCGTATGTTTCTTTCGGTTTTTATTCTGGAAATGTTTGTTTGTGCGTTCGTCTGGCACGTACGTAGCAATTGACGTATGTGAACACGAGCGTAACATCTTTACTTAAGCTGCTTCCACACAACTGTGACCTATTTTACGCCAAAATTCGGTGAAGCTTCTTGTACTTAAAAGTAATATAATGACCACGAATTCACAGTTTTTTCTTACTAGTATATTCTCACCCTTAGGTTTAAATAATGGTTTAGGAATCTAATAATGAATAAGACAAATATATTTTTTATGTTGAAACATCTAAAATGCGACCTCAAGGATCAAGATTTTTAAAATACTACTCAAAGTTGGTCGGTTTGGTTTGAGCGAGGTATTTTTAAATTCATTCATGAGTTTCCCGCTCATGTTGGTAGCTCTAGATGGAGGGTCTCTTAGAATTTAACTGCTTTCAATTTATTTTAGTTGAGAAGAATGCCTTGAAACGTACTGAATAAATAAGTGAGGTTTTTAAGAAAGAAAGTTTCGTCTTACAAAAAGGGCCTATCTTAGGTAAGTACCTATTTGTACGAATACTATTTTTTAACAAAGAACTAAGTGACTGTGAATGTTGCTAAAATACATTAAAAATTAAGTTCTAATTTATTCTAATACTAAGTTCATTATATTAACGGAAATCTAATTTTGTATTGTAAACACTTTTACTCGTATTTAAAAAGAGTGACTATGGAGATTCTTCCCCATACTTCTCCATACGAAACTACCTTTTGGAGAT
Source organism: Caradrina clavipalpis (assembly GCA_932526535.1). Classification (NCBI taxonomy): domain Eukaryota; kingdom Metazoa; phylum Arthropoda; class Insecta; order Lepidoptera; family Noctuidae; genus Caradrina; species Caradrina clavipalpis. Next base: position 6,299,411 of record OW052096.1, read on the forward strand.
TCAATTTATGTGACTAGTTTATGGTCTTCTTAAAATAAATGATTTAACTTAGACTTTGTACAATAATTGTACACAATTATATTATATGTACAGACAGGTGCAGGACACAACGATATAATCGACATGACTACCTACAATTACTTACTATGTCATAAGATCCGCATATTAGGTATCAAAGCGTACTAGCTAAATGCATTTGATCAAATTACAGCTTTACCTATTTAACCTATTTGATTTGAATTATGATTTTGAGCGTGAACGCCTGTCGGCGTCACTTGCACTTAAAGTAAAAGGATTCGTAATTTTCCGAATATTATAATTTCTAAAAACGGTGGCTATATTATTTTTGTTCCGACAAGTTCCACGATTGTTCAATACAAACACCGTTGTTTACATACCTAAATATTAAATAAATAATTTGTTGCATTCCACAATACATTGTAATTCATGTCATTCATGTCATTGTGTATTGAGTAAGTATAGTAAATTTATAAGTACTTATTTTCTGATTTAATTTAATTAATTTTTGCTTAATACAAGTGCAGCGCTTTTCAGTGAGGCAACAAGATTACCTAGTAACAAGGATTTTGTAAAATCCAAATTGAAAAAAGTGCCCGTGGAGTTCCTTGCTCCTTCATCCATAAAAACCTACGTTTTGGAACGAGCAACTAGCTACAACTTTCTGACTTGAATTCAGAAGTGCCTGTAAAATGTTCTAATTGAAATAAATGTTGACTTTGACCCACCTGGAATTGAAATTATAGAACACCGAACGGCGTCCACCGTATCCATCAAATGTATATTTGCTATTCTATCTCCTAGATCATGACGTCATTACATGCCACACATTACCCCATCGGTATACAAGATTCCTATTTAATAGTAATCCAATATTGACGTTGAAGTATAGCTTGCATCAATCACCGTGTGCCGAAACCATTACGTCTAACATGACACCGGCTGTCACGCGCCTGAATCTACTAGCACAAGTTAATCATGCATTCCTGCTATATAGTGCAGTTTGGAACAACAGTTGCGTTCGTGTTGTTGAGAAGGAATAGTAGTTAGCTTATTTGAATGTAAAAGAATTGGGTAGAAGATACCATTAAACAATAACTCCCAAGACAAAACTTCACAAAAAATAACACTACATTTTAGCCCTAAAAACCCGTCAAATTTTTCAATAACTATAAAATTCGATTTTTAGTTTCTTTAAAATAATTAAAATGAATAAATATTCAGTGAATTGAGATGCCAAAAAAGTGACGTCATAGTTTAGTATTGTCATACAAAATCTAAGGGGATATCGCGTTTTAACAGCACATAAAGAATACGTCAATTGATTAGTGGTGTCATCTGCCCGATTGAAGGATCATGGTATTCAGGAAAATTATAATGGGATTGGTACGAAGGATCCATCAATAAATACCCCATTTGTCAAATTACTATGAGTAACTTATGAGGGTACAATGTTCTCCTGGATATCAGACCGGACTGTGAAGTGTGAAGTGTTTGTGGGCAAATGGAAGAGGATGTCGACAGAATGCCTGAAGTACTGCAAGAGGAGATCATAATAGGTACGCGATTGTATAAGGCTATTAGGCTATTTTTGTTTATTCGAAGATCACGTATTTTATTGAATTTATATATACGTGGCTTCGTTGTCAAATTGAATCAGTGTAATTGGTTTAGCCGTAGTAAATTAACAAATAAATATTAGGAAACATTTCTATATACATACATGAATAAATATCTAGACACGCGTTAGCGTGTCGAAGCCAAGATAACAGAAATGGCGAGCAGCACCGTGTGTAATATGAATATAAATTTGCTAAAATCATAACCCTCTTTTTGGCATTGCCATATAAAACTAAATATATTTTAATAAACAAGTTTTTAAATGTGACACAAACACGCAAGATACTGATGGCGTACTTACAAAATAAATCGCGCACTTTATTTACTTAATATTTGAGTGAGTTTTTCGTGAATAACTGAGATACCTGACATGAGGATTCTTTCATGTCAAGAAAGGTGTCAAAACAAAATTTCTTTCATAAACTTATTAAAGATTAAGTCTCCAACTAAGTTTAAGAATCGTGGAGCCACAAAAAGTTAAATTGCCCAAGTTTTAATTTACTGAACTCTGCTAACTCCTTTTACCGCTTCTCTGGTTGGTATTCATAAAAAATTAAATGTCATTTTGTACTATAGAACTGAATAAGAATGATATTTTTAGATCAAAGGCCTAACGCGAGGCGAGGCGTAAATGTGACGTAAATTTGATCAAATTTTCAAATGGAAATGCCCTTTCCGAACTTATTTACTTAGTTCTCGGGCTTTATTTGTGTCAATGAATGATGCTAACTGTGTTTCTCGTTTAACATTAATCCAAAATAATAAAGGTCAGTCGTATTTTTGCTCAACCTCATTATATTTTGTTGTTCCCAAACCGTTCACAAGAATTACATTGTCTGCGATTAGTGACAGCTAAGGTCTTAATATGTATGTATATTTAATAAAATTATATTGTCGCATTACGCAAAAGAAACCCTGTAACCTCTGCCCAACCCTTCGGGGAATACAGACGTGATGGTATAAATATATAAATTTATTTATAAACCCTGTAATAATGGTAAGTAATATAATAAATAACTAAAACTTTGAACTATAAAATCGAGTTGAAAAGCAAATAAAGATACCTACGTCAGCGCGCTCGTGATTGACCTTCTGAGTAAGAATGATAAATTCAGATAGGCGTACTTGATTGTTTACCCAACATTTAAGATTAAATAAGACATGGAGAACAATAATGAGGAACAAACCCTTTAATCGCGAACGCTGACGTAGTAAATAAAAGTTCAGCAAGATATTATTTATTCTGGAAACATCTTGTTAATCATTCTTGTTAATCAGCCTGTTAGTAGTCAGTTAAATTATATTTATACACATACCATCACGCCTGTATTCTCCGAAAGGTTAGGCATACCAATGTACACCCACAGTTCGCCGGTATGTGTAGGTCCCGTGTAATCGGGGCGAGCCTATTGCCATTTACAGGCACAAATCCTAAGCTGCTACTGAGAATTTCATAAAAAAAATCCAATAACACTTCTCTCGACCTGGGAATCGATCCCAAGACTTTAAGCGTAGCAGTCGCTTAGGACCGATGGGTTAACGAGGCAGTTTAATTATTCGAGGCAATTATATTCATCAGTATACAAAACAAACTTGTTTATTCTGGTTTGAAATGATAACAAAGGCTGGGTATACTTTGTCACCCCTATTTTATTTGATCAAGCCTTATTAAGTAAAATTGCTCGTGACCCGTTTATTCTCTGAAGGGTCATAAACTCAACTTTTGGGCTCATTATAAATTTATTACAATAAGTACTTAGATTACATTGACAATTCCTGCTGTAGTCTGTTAATTTTATGTGAGATTTTCCTGTGTCAAAGGGAAAATTCCGCGTTTTTAACGTAACGTTTTGTGTTAAGTTCAAGGTTGCTTTTTGCAAAGAAATTTATAGTTTTAGGTAAGAAACGGGCCCGGTTACAATAATTATTTTTATTGATATTTAATCCTAAACTGTACTTAGTAATAATAAAATTAAAACCGCAATCTTTTGCAATCACATGTTAAATTCCATGAGCCGCGAATCCCCTGATGATAATTGCTTAGAAAAAATCTTGTAGATACTTGCTACCCAGATTTCAGCATTGGAAATATATTCGGAAGGCCAATTATTCTGGTAAAAACGTTCAAATCTGTAGTAGAAGAGATTCTACTAGATTTTAAAAACGGTCGCAAACTTATCTCAGCGACAATGAATGTAAAAAAAGTATAAGTAAATTAGAGGTATTTTGGTCAGATTGCGACCGTTTCTAAAAGCTAGTAGAATTTCTCCTAGCTACACATTTATTGTTATTCCACATTAGGTAAATTATTGGGTGAGTCCATATTCATTTGTTTTCATTTCACGCGGCAATCAACAAGTGATGATTTGCAGGGATCAATATTGAGCAAGATTGATCACGAGATGTAATAGCTTCCCGCGAACAATATCGAGCCCTTTCCGCAGTGTCATCTACCGATCATTTGTTTCCCATTCGATATCATTTTGTGATCATACCGTTGTCGAATTTTTGAATAATTAAGTGAATTCATTCCATAGCCGTCGAAGGCCATTTTTCATCAGGGTTTTTACAGTACTGTACAAATGGCAAATGTAGGTAGATTTATGAACGGAATTCAATTTCAAAGGTAAACAACACTATACATGGTGGTTTCAGTAAAAGATTCGGGAAGAGGAAACATGAATAGCTTTTCGGGTATGGTTGTTAAGATAATATAAAACAATGGAGGTTACTCTTGAACCCGACGGCGATGAATAAATTAAGTGTTTTTTAATTATTGTTGCTGTAACCTCGTTTAGTTTTCACGTTATGCTACTAATTATTAAGCCCACAATATATTTTTTTTAAACACTTCAAGCTTAGCGAGATCTCTTTTCAAAAATAACTTTTGTCTATAAAGATTGCTTTGCGCTACAAACAATATACAGTCAGATATCAAAGTCGATCTAGACAGACGGAAAATGTATAATACTCGTATAAGCCGATAAAAAGGGCAATGAACTTTGTTTAGTAAGACATGGTAATACATTTTTCTACGCAAATAGTCGTATAAGTAACCAGAATATACGAAGCGTATATATTTCATGCAAATATCAGAGTTAGAAATAGATAAAGTAGTCATAGCAAATGCAGGTATAATCTGAATATGTAAATGTGTGCCTTTAAATTATTTTTATAGTAGCTCCTTATGGAAATAGTATTCCTATGATACTTACTTATTACGTGTCTGAATATTGAAGTAGATTGAATTTCTGCTTTTCATACAGTATTTTTAAGCAGGTATTTCTTTTTAAACCTCCTTGCCTCGGGCTGAACGTTTTCATCTGATCTTTTAACGTAAAAGTGAACTGAGCCGTCTTGAAAACTTATATTTTCTGAAAAAAATAAAAATGTGCCTACAGAAATAAGACGTCGGTGATTTTTTGTTCATTTTTTAAATCCAGAAAGACTGAGGGTTTGATTTATTCTATTGACTAGATATATTTTCAAATATGGAACGTAATAGGTATAATGTATATGAAATGCTCTGCCGAAATTTATTTCAATTGAACACATATGAAAGTGGTGAAATAACCCAAGGACGAAAAGAACATAAAAATAATTCAACAGTAATGTCTACAGTTTAATACACATGGGAGGACAAATAATGATTATGAACAAAGGACATACGTTTCGCAAGCAAACTTTCGTATTCAGTGGCTAATGTCGAAGTTTCTGCTGAGAAACGAATATCTAATTTCTGAGTGAGGAAGCAAAGCTGCCGTAGCACTAGACATGAATATTAAACGTTGAATATCTGCCAGAGTGCAGACATTGTGAAAATTCACTCCGATCGAGAAATCGAAATTCTACGCTTCACTTGCATTTTGTCATTAATATGATTTGAACTCGACATTCAAATAAGGCGAATTTTCTGGAGGGAAATGGATGTATATGACAGGATATGACGTGTTGCTGGCGATGTTGAGTGTTGATCGGCGTTTTATTATGTTGATTTGAAAGCGATTTTCATCTTTCTGTGCGATTAAACATTTTGGTACCAATGTTATTGAATGTTAGACGAATAAGTACAAGGTTTCCTTAAGAACACGGCTTCCATTACGTCACTCTCAATGTAACATCTTAAAAGCCAAATTGACTTTTTGTCGCCTTTCATTACTCTTTCTTCGTGTCGGCGCTTACTTTCAACTCATTTGCATACTCAACCTGCTCCAAAAGAGTGGAAATAATAATAAAACCAAAAAGCAAACTAAGTACGTTGTGAATGTGTGAGTGTTTTCTAGCGTAAACTCGCCGGTGAGAGTTCCATAACATTAGGCGTGGAATCAGGGAAATGCACCCGTTGCCGGAGCTAGCAAGCAAAAAGTTTTATAAAACAAAATCCCACTCTGGGGCAAGCCACGACAATAATAGGTGCCTCGCGAGGGTACTTACTAAGCTTTAGTGTCTTCGTAGCTTTTATAGTTAGTGTACGCAAATGCAGGCAAATGTTTTACGCAGAGGAACGTGACCTAAATAACACGCACGTCGTCATCGTCACGTCACACGTGTCTCATTTCGCACTTCTTTGGTTATCTGCCAACTTTTAAGTGAGGTGATGAAGAAAATACTGCTGAATTTCTTGTTTATTTTCTTAGTTTAAGCTTTGCTTGTTTACTAGAAGATCTGTAGAAGGCCTTTGAATGAGATTGTGACAAGATTTTGAACGTTTTTAATGAGTACTGTAGAATATTCAGGCGCACGGGTCGAGGGTTCCGAAGAATTAAATAAAAGACGAGCAGAGTCTTCAACCACTTATATTGTTGTTCACAAGCTTCCGATGATTGCTACAGTACGACTGACTTACGACTGACAAATTTTGCCGTGAGGCGGCTATATTTATGACTTTCCTACGTGGGTGCAAGTAGTGCCATGACAAATAAAATAACAAAAGGTGTTTGCACCAATCACGTCACAGTATTCCTCCCATATGTCTCTACGGTGGTGGAAGTAGTGGGTAGGGCGCGACATCATCAACAAATGTTCCACCAATCAAATATGCACATTTTTGTCATTAAATTTACTTATAATCTAGAATCATATATTTACCTTAATTCTAGATGTATCCTAAGTTACATTAATGCTAAAAATAACCTAGGACTAGATAATCAAAACATACATCATTTGATAGCGCAAAAGCATCTATATTTACATGAAAATCAAATATTGTTACAATTATAGATTTAATCTTCCTATTGTACATATTTAAAACTACAGAAAGCCCTCGTGCTCTCTTACAATTCCACCCCCCGCAAGAGGGTTCAACCGATTGCGCTTCCGTCAGTAGGGAGCACGACAACTTTTACTACGGGCCGACGCAGCGTACCCTTTGTAGTTTTGATATCTACAATTCTAACAATACTATCCGCACCTGGATGCACTTTGGCTATAATGCCTTTGGTCCATTCACTACGTGATTTGTTGTCATCGACCACTATCACTACATCGCCCACTTTTACGTTCGGCACTACACTGTTCCACTTTTGTCGTTGCTGGAGCGTAGGCAGGTACTCGCGCAGCCATCGCCTCCAAAAGAGGTCGGCCAGCGCGTTTACTTGGCGCCACATGCGCCGCGAGTCGATGTCGGCGGCATGCTGACGCGTACACGGAGCATCTCCCGCGGCAGTGCCAAGCAGGAGATGGTTCGGTGTCAACACGACGGGTTGCTCAGCATCGGTGCTCACGTAGGCTAGTGGCCGGCTGTTAATTACCAGCTCGGCTTCTGCGAGGAGAGTGAGTAGCACCTCCTCCCGAGGCGCGCGCTCTTTTAAAGTAGAGCGCAGCGCGTTCTTCACGGAGCGCACCAGTCGCTCCCAGCTCCCGCCCATGTGCGGGGCGGCTGGCGAGTTAAAGTGCCAGGCGATTCCCCGACCTGTCGCCTCGCTTCTAATGCGACCCACGTCTAGGTCGCGCAGGGCCTGGCGTAGCTCGGCGTGTGCTCCAACGAAGTTGGTCCCGCGGTCGGAGTATATGTCCGCGGGACATCCTCGACGTGCGATCAGGCGTCGCAACGCCAATATGGCTGAGTCTGCACTCAGCGACGCCGCTAGTTCCAGGTGTACGGCGCGTGTGGTGAGGCAAGTAAATAGAACGCCCCATCTCTTCTCCCGGCGCCGACCGATGCTCACCTCCATAGGGCCAAAATAATCCACTCCACAGTGGACGAATGCCCGGCGATTAATCTCCAATCTCGCGATGGGTAGGTCGCCCATCTTAGGCGTCGACGGCTGGGCTTTCTTAATCCTGCACGTTTGACATTCTCTTGCGATTGCTTTCACTGTTGACCGTAAGTTCGTTATCCAGAACTTTTCTCTTAAAGAGTTCACCACGGTTTCCTGGTTGGCGTGAAGCGCTGTTGTGTGGTATCTTTTAATGATAAGCCGAGTCAAGGCGTGCTTTCCGTCTAAAATAATGGGGTGACGCGCTCCGAAAGTAAGTTCACTGCAGGCGCCCAACCTGCCGCGTACCCGTATCAAACCATCTTCAAATAACATTGGGTCTAGTTTTTTAATCTTACTGTTCCGTGGTAGCGGGCGGGCTTCTTGTAGAGCTTTTGATTCTTCCTCGAAGCTCTCAGTTTGTGCTATCTTCAGTAAACGTAGCTCCGCCTCTCGTAGATCGTCGACCGTTACGGTTGTCGAGTCGCGTCGTTTGCGACAGCGGTCCGTGAAGACCTTTATACGTGCTACTACGTATAAGATGCGTGTCCACGTACTATACCTTTCATAGGGCAGCGCGGGTTCGGCCTTAGTAGTGACGTTCACGTTGTGTACCCGCTCTAGGTCTGCCTCTGACACTGCGTCAACTCTAGAGTCCACCGGCCATTGCTCCTGTGGGCTGGAAAGAAATGAGGGACCCGAAAGCCACATATTACTGTTGACGGGCCACTCCAACCGGGTGCCTTTATCGGCTGGGTTCATCGCCGAGGGAACCCAGCGCCAGTCTTTCATCTTTGACCTTTTATCTATCTCTGCTAACCTATGAGATACAAAACGTTGGAAGTCGGTTGCTTCCGAGTGGATCCATTTGAGTACTGTCCTACTATCTGTCCATAAGACCTTTCGGGTGATTTCAACTCCTAACTCTTTCTCCACGGTGTCGGCTACCCTGCAGGCCAACACTGCCGCCTGTAACTCAAGGCGTGGGATTGAAATCACCTTTTTAGGTGCCACTCTAGCTTTCCCCATCACGAAGCTAACGCGCCTAACGCCGAGTGCATCTTTTCCCACCAAGTAGGCGACTGCCGCGTAGGCGGATTCACTAGCGTCCCCGAAGACGTGAAGTTCTACCTCTGATAACTTTATACCGTACCATCGCGGGATGGTTATATTGTTTAAGATTATAAGGTTCCGTAACCACGCGAACCATAAAGTTGCCTCCGCTTCATGCAGCCTCTCGTCCCACTGGATTCCTGTACGCCATATCTGCTGCATTAATATGCGCGACTGAATGACGCATGGATACAGGAAACCCAGCGGGTCGAACACCGACATTATGAAGCGAAGAAACTCTCGCTTCGTAGGAACAACGTCACCCTCTATAATTGTCTTCGGTAACTTTTTAAATGATAGGTCAAAAGCCAATTCATCGGTCCCCGGTGACCAAATCATACCTAAGGTGCGCTCTGTGGCGCCCTCGTCTTTTTCTAACAAGACTCTGTCGGGCATCTCTATTTCGAGAATCTCCCTGAGTTGTGGCGAATTGGTGACCCACCCCCGTATATTAAACCCACCTTCGGCGTGGATGTGAGCCACCTCCTCTATGCGTTTGCTAGCCTGCGCGACGGACCATGCACTATCTAAATAGTCGTCCATGTAATGACTGTTATGTATAGCCGACACTGCTTCGGGATACTGACTATTAAATCTGGCCGCATTTTTATTCAAAATATAGATTGCGGATGTAGGGGAAGACACAGCACCGAAAATCATTGAATTCATGACAAACGTGTCAGGTTCTCCACTATTATTTTTATTCCACAAGAAAAGCTGTGCCCCTCGGTCACGTTCTCTGATTTTTATACGTAGGAACATGTCCGCTATATCTCCGGTAAATGCTACCGGTCCCAATCGGAATCTAATTAGAATTCCTAAAAGAGAATTTAATAGGTCTGGCCCCGCGAGCAAGCAATCGTTAAGAGCGGTACCTTGAAAAGTGGCGGCGGCGTCGAAGACTAGTCTCAATTTCCCCGGCTTATTAGGATTCTGTACCCCAAAGTGAGGTAGGTACCACACCGGATCTTCGAAGCGGCCGTCCGCTTTACTCGCATAACCCTCGCTAATTAATCGTTCAATTTGATTTTCATATGCTTCCGCGTACGTAGGATTCTTATGCAACCTACGTTCTATTCCCGACAGTCTCTGTCGCGCATAAGCATAGTTATCGGGTAGCTGTGGATCGTCACGCCTCCACAACAATCCTACTTCCCATTCGCCGTTAATAGTGAAGCTACTGGTTTCATCTAATATTTTTAAAGCTCTGTCGATGTCTTTATGAGACCTAGGGATTTCGGTTATACCTATTGCTTCTAATTCGAATTGGTTTTTCACCATATCATGCAGTTCAGACAGAGGTTCCGCTAAACAGTTCACGGCTTCGTAGCCTACCCTAAACCCTTTACCTATGGGCCCATGCAGAACCCAGCCTAGCTTGGTCAAAGATGCAACTGGCTTACCGGACTTTCCTCGGCGAATCTCCTCGCCGACCAGCAACTCCCAGTTGTCCTGTCCCAGCAACAGCATCGGCTTGACTCCGCACATTTCCTCCAGGCCCAAGTCACGCAGGTGGGCGAGCTCCTTTATCAACGCAGCCGGCACCGTTTGGGCGGGCAAATCCAGCCTCTTGAACGTACGCACACTTATTTTGTGATTCACTTTATTTGGCCCGCGCACTGTCACATATATTTTCCTTGAGGATTTATCAGACACCTCATTACCGCGCGCACTTTTTAGCACTAAAGGTATTCTATCACCCGTTGCCTTTCCAGCTATCGAGTCGTCGATAAGCGATACTGTAGCTCCGTCGTCCAGTAGAGCGTAGCAATCTCGTTCGTTTCCGTTCACTGACACGGAGACGGGAATTATCTTCAACAACGCTTTGCCGTTATATTCTTTCACATTAGTGACGCTTTCAGTTTTATGCTCTCTATCTACGTGCAGTAAGTCGTGATGTGCATAGTGGCATTTCGAGCATTTGCTTGCTCGGCAGAACTTCTTCGCATGTTGTTTTATTATACAATTAAAACACATCCTCTGATCTTTTACAAATTGCCATCTCTCATCAGAAGTTAGTTTCGCAAACTTTTCACACTTCGGTAATTTATGATCTCCCTTGCACATAGCACACTGCACATTGTTCTTATTATCTTGTTCGCTGTCGCTTTGTACATGTAATCTCTGAACATTTTTAAAGTGAATGCCTGGCTTACTATGTGCGCTTCTCAAACTTTTAACATTAGCCGTTTGACCGGCAGCGCCCATGTCCATCTGCACATAAAATGACGTAGCTCGGGCTAAATGGCTCAGGAATTCAGATAATATCTCTAGGCTGGGTGACACTCTCACATCGATGCCCTGAGACGCCGCCATACCCATTGCGAAGTCGCCATATTGAGCCCTCTGCACAGGCGTTAATTTACTCAGTAATTCACTCACCAGTTGTGGGTTGTTCAGGTATCCATTCGCGTGCACATTCCTCAACAGCGACACACAATTCCTCACTGTAGATGAGAACTTTCTCAACTCACGACCACTTTCTGTTACTTTCGGTAACGCACGCACTTTCTTCAACGCACACTCCAATATTAAATTAGGATGTCCGAACTCTTCATCCAGTGCCTTCATAATCTCCGATGGGTTAGTTGATGTCCGCAATAAGTCTTCTACCGCTATTTTTGCCTCTCCCTGCAGTGACGTTTTCAAGCGCGCTAAGTTCTCGTGCGGCTTAAAGTTGTACATAGCTGTTGTGTCCCAGTACATGTTCTTGTACGATAGCCACTCTGCCGGGTCACCGTTGAAGTATGGCAACTCATAGGCTTGCCTGGGTACTGGCCGCGGACGAGCTAGGTTTGAAATAGCTTCTGCCAGCTGATCTATTTTCCTGTCTCGCGGCTTGCTTCTCTCCGTTTCTTCGGCGAACGATTGATCCCATTCAGGCACTTCACGTGGTGGCACTCGCGGAACACTAGCCGTTACTATCGGCGTATATTCGCGGAACTGTACGGTCGCGGGCGCACACTGAGGGAGCGCAGATATCGAGGTCGTATATACTGTATGCGGTTGCGCGGTCACTGTTTGCGGCGCGGTCACTGTTTGCGGTTCGTACGCTGTTTGCGGCGCGGTCACTGTCACTCCGCGGGAGGTCGCGGCACTCTCGGTTGCAGGCACTCCGTACGCAGTCGTTACTACTGCGGGCACTGGCACTGGCACTGTTTCTTGCGCGTCGTGAGCTTCTGCGATCACTTGTGTTTCACTCGGCACTGAGTGTGTGATCCAATCTTCCACACGGCGTGTTGTAGTTTCTTCATCGGACGAGTCTTCTTCGGCGACGGCATCTATCTCGGCCAGTTCCGCCTCCAACTTCTTCTTGACGAGATTTTCCCTCAGGCGCACTAATTCCCTCTCAGCCTTGTACTCGGCCCTCCGGCGGAGGTAATCGGCACTCTTCTGGCCGCTCTTCGATGAGACGTGGCTGGTTCTTGATCTCGGCGTCCGTACCACCCGTAGTATCTCCGATTCCCGAGGCACTGCAGCCGCGTCGCGATGGTCAATCACGCGTCCGGGGCCCGCCAATGGAATCACGGGTGCGGGTAATGCCGACGACACTGTAGGCGCTATCGAAGGTGATCCCGGTGCCATTTCAGACGGCACTCCTGAATCGGCTTCCATCTCTCGTCGCTTGTTCAACGCTGCCTCCAATTTGCGCAGCTTGCTCCTCGTGGCGACTGAGCTTCGTTCACTCATCTTGAATGCTTCAGACTTCTCAGGCTTGAAACTTCAAACTCTTCAGGCTTGAGATGTAATTCTTCAGACGCAGGATCCGGCTCGAAGGACCAAAATTGTAGAATATTCAGGCGCACGGGTCGAGGGTTCCGAAGAATTAAATAAAAGACGAGCAGAGTCTTCAACCACTTATATTGTTGTTCACAAGCTTCCGATGATTGCTACAGTACGACTGACTTACGACTGACAAATTTTGCCGTGAGGCGGCTATATTTATGACTTTCCTACGTGGGTGCAAGTAGTGCCATGACAAATAAAATAACAAAAGGTGTTTGCACCAATCACGTCACAGTATTCCTCCCATATGTCTCTACGGTGGTGGAAGTAGTGGGTAGGGCGCGACATCATCAACAAATGTTCCACCAATCAAATATGCACATTTTTGTCATTAAATTTACTTATAATCTAGAATCATATATTTACCTTAATTCTAGATGTATCCTAAGTTACATTAATGCTAAAAATAACCTAGGACTAGATAATCAAAACATACATCATTTGATAGCGCAAAAGCATCTATATTTACATGAAAATCAAATATTGTTACAATTATAGATTTAATCTTCCTATTGTACATATTTAAAACTACAGAAAGCCCTCGTGCTCTCTTACAAGTACAATTATTAAAACACGTTGGTAGACGATTAACATGTGAACCACTTTTTTATTTATAGAGAAGTATTTAAAGACAATGACATAGACAAAAGTATACAAGAGGACAATATAGAAAATAATTTAAAATTAATTAATTAAAAACCTTCAAAATTTAGTCACAATCTCATTTCAACTAAAGTTAATTTTCTTTTCTTTTTCCTTATCAAATGTTGCTTTGGCTTCCTTTTGTTTCCTCACTGTAATATCATTTAAAGCCTTAATCGCATTCTAAAATGATTCAAAATCTCAAAACTCCATCATAATGAGATTTAATTACTGTTTACGAGTGCGTGCTCACGTTTCAGTAATTTCAATTTCATATGTCGACCAGGATGAATTGAAATTCTGTATTCATCGATAATTCCAAGAGCATTCTTATAGCTTCGAGTTGAATGCTGTATGTCTAAGCTTATTTGCAAATCATTTTGTTTACCTTCGTTAAATTCGAGGAGTGAAACAGGAAAATCCTGACTTGTATATCTATACAGATAAAATAAATAAAGGTTAAAACCTGCTATAAGTACACGTTAAGAGCTTTCCTATGACATGGGTCTCATCATCATCATCATATCAGCCTGTAACCGTCCACTGCTGTACATAGGCCTCCCCCAAAGAGTATCACTGTTGAGCAAAGTTGAAAAATGGGGTTAAGGTTCATACAAGACAGCTCATGGTCTTTTATAAGTATTTACTGATCACTCGGCGAGATCTCAAATTAAAAATAGAGAACGTGTTGTGAGTTACTCCTAAAACGTGTACCTACAAGAGTAAATAAACACTAAAGTCTTAAGAACATAAAAATATTCAAACTTATTCTACGCAAAGCTTAGTTTATGTTTTAACTAGCTTCTGCCCGCGACTTCGTCCGCGTCACAGTTGATGTGTTATCCTACGGGTACCGTACATTTTCCCGGGATAAAAAGTAGCCTATGTGTTATTCCAGACTATAATCTATCTTTGTGCCAAATTTCATCCAGATCCATTCAGCCGTTTAAGCGTGAAAGAGTAACAAACATCCATCCATACATACAAACTTTCGCCTTTATAATAGTAGTAGGATTCATGTAGGTGTGTGTCTTATTCTGGATTGTAGCCAGGTCCTGTGTTCCAGACCACTAAGGTAAGCCTATGTATCGTCAGATGCTACAATTTTGGCTTCCATACTAGTTTTTACAACTGCTGATCTGGGATACGTGAATTTCTGGCAGGTATGTAATATCTAGCGTATACTGTACATTGAAAAAATATAGATTTCTTAATTTCATAAAAAAAGTGAAGTTTACTCAAACTTGACAGGTATATTTGAAAAACGATTATCCTACCTGAAGCATTATGCTTAAATTTTATACGACAAAACAATAAGTAGGTATCACCCATTGAAATTATAAAACGAAATTTGTGCAAACTAAATAAATATTAAGAGTATAACTAATATTTCCTGCGTGTACCTATCAATCAAACAAAGTCAAAGGCAAAGTAATTTCAATTAAAACATTTATAAGTACTTTTGAATTGTGAAGGAGTCGGCCTGTTAGTCAAAAAGTTTAAGATATTTGCTCGTTTCAAAGCGTAGGTTGGTTTTCTATGAACAAAACCGAGTAAGAATAACGAGTAAGAGTTGGCAATAGGCTCGCCCTCTATTATATGAGACCTAAACATACCGGCAAACTGTGGGTGAACATTGGTACATCTCTGCCTAACTCTTCGGAGAATACAGGTGTGATGATGTGTGTACAAACCGGCCAAGTGCGAGTCGGTCTCCGGGTCCGGGACCCGTTTTACCCTTTTGGGTACGACACCCTAAAAACGAATAAGAAACACCACGAGTTTTTTTTATTTTCAATGACATACAGTGACAAATTTAGTTATTACCCAAATTAAAAGCAATGTAGCAGATAACGATTAGATCCTTATAAAACGTTAACGGGTACAAAACATGTCAGTTGGACTGAACCATTGGACACACCGACAACGATCGGATGGACTCGCAATTTCCACGAGGGTTACCCGGAAATGAAAGACGGGTATCGGTAGCCATCTCGATGCACTGCCAGACACATTATTCAAAACTTTTCGAGCTGGGCATAGGCTAGAAGCGGTGAACATTATGCATTAGGCACAATTGAGACACATACTAAAATAAAAAACAGAAAAACACGCTTTTATTAATGCACGTAAAAACAAAAATAAATTATGGATCGTTCAATTTGTCTCTATTTCTGGGCTAAAGTGTAAACTATGTGCTTTTAATTGTAATAATTGTCTGTAAGAGCGTGGTGCGCTGGAACAGGAAAGGTCTTTTTAGAAAGACTTTTCTAGGAAATCCAAAACAGCTATGATACGATTTTCCATCATGAAGTTCCAGTTCATATCTTCCGGCTCCATCACCAGGTCAGTTCGATAATACCATATTATTGTATTGTCATCAGAACTACGTACAGCTGCCAATTTTCATTACGCTATGACCCTTGGAATATGGTTAAATTAGTTACCTTAGATTCCATTCCATAGTTACATACAGGTCGACCTAATGTAAAAGCGTGTTAATGATCTAGATCTGGTGATTTTGAGATCTCACTACCATTTGACTATAATATTCTGGCACCATCATACCTGAAAGCTTGGTAATCACAATAAATCACACTAGCCGAACTATACTGTATTTTCCAAATAAATGATCAGCTCTCTAAGTAAAACAATAATTATACCCGTAGGTAAGTTCATAGAACTTGCGTCATAAATAGTGGAACTTGGAAGATTCCTTATATGAACAAAACAACATTAAATCAAAGCTAGTGTGAAAGTACCTTCAGTTGTTCATTCTTAGTTTGTTGTCTGGAACAAGTTATGTTAAGGCCAGTGTGCACAAACGTTTAATCGAACGATTACGTTATTAACAGCCGGTTTACGTTGCAAAAAAATCCTTCGGTGAATTTAATTGGAATAGGCTTGAGATGAGCTGTCATCACTACTTCAAATCACTTAAGTTTACCGAGTAAGGTTTGTACGGAATAATACTGCAATTCTATATTTAAATTTTCATATGGGAAATTGACATAAACAACTGTTTTCATAATCAATACTGGCGAACAAGGGCTTTAGTAAAATATAATAATAAATCCAATCATGATTTTTTTCTGACCTAAAACAATAGAAGATAAAAAGATTGCTAAATCTAAACTTATCTTAAAAATGTATGATTAAGCTAAAGTTACAAAGTTGGTGTTAAATCCCGGTAAGTGTAAAATCAGAAAACCAATCTCTTTAATCTTAATCCCGCTCAAAAATTAATAATTAATGAATTAATTTATGCCAACGGTTGTCTGTACAAATGAAATTGATTTAACTTGTTAAAACAGTTGAAACAATTCGACCCAAAACTCCAAAAAGAACGACTGAAAATTCAGTAACAATACGCGTCTTTTCTTAAAAGATTGCTCATTTTAACTTCCGAGAATTTCCCGGCGATATCCTTAGAATATTGATTTGGCCATTCTATTAAACACCAGAAATTCAATTTGGCCCGTCCAGCCAGTATTCGTGCCTCAGTTTGTGCATCAGTCGGGCAGTTTGCCCCGTATCTAGGTCTAGCTGAGCTTCCGAGTTATCTAGATATTGCACACTATGGAATAATAGTTACAGGATCGCTGGGTCTTAGTTTGTGGTATGAGGTCTTAGTGGATAAATTTAGAGTTAATTGAAGAACTTACTCACATAGAATTTGCTGAAATATTAGGCACCAATCTGGCCTTGTACTGAGTACCTACTGGAAAACGTATCAACTGTGAACTGTGAATATTTCAATCTATTTGATAAACGAATTAAAATTTCCATGAAAAGCTGCAAAAATGCTAAAAGAAAAAACAACAAAATAAATGACTCGATTTCTCTTTGATTGCTTATAAATTCATTGATAGGCGGATAGGGTAACCAGGCAATGAAAAATCTCATTTGAATTTTAATTGATTTACGATGGAAATGAATCTGTGAGAGCATCAATTGTGTGGATAGAGATCGCGGATGCATGCAGCGTGGAAAATAAAAACAAGGAAGGAATGTTTATTAAAACCGTTTTTGTTTATTTGTTTTTGCACGATGGCAAAGACTGGCTTTAGGCGCAGTGTCGTGTAAGTGTCAAACGCGAGTATAAACCATCCCGACATCTTTAGACTAAAAAACACCCTTTCCCACGACGGGGCTTCTAAAAAAGGAAAAACAAAGAAAGCGGTTTCATGTAGGAGGTCCACGTGTCTATTAAGAGGAAACAGCAGAAAATATGGAGCTTAGCCGCGCCCACATAGTTGCTGAATCACGCGCGAATACTTATGTAAATATCTGGACTGTAGCTTTGTATGAAATACGGAGTTGTTGTCGAAACAAAATTCTTTATGGTCTCCCCAACTAAGCCTTTACCTGAAATTTCTGTGAAGGAAACTGTATATCTTCTTGTTGTCCTTGCGGCTTATTTTTTATTTTTGGAAAAGCAATACTAGTTTTAAAAATACTTTGTTTACTTGTACTTTGCAGCTTACAGCGTTATTTGCAAAGTGAAGAAAATGTTTGTTGAAAATGTAGGTCTCACTCATTATAACTTAAAAAGAATATCGCTATGGTAATCCAAGATGGATGCGGGCTACTCAGGACCTGCCATTGCGTCTATCTAGTCACTCTATTCGGCCTATACCCAGCTGTGGTCGTCGTTCGGCTGATATGATGATGATGATGATGAAACCAAGTGCCTCGTTGGCCTAGTGGTTGGTCTTGGGTTCGATTCCCAGGTCGAGCATAAAGTGTTATTGTGTTTTTCTATGAAATTCTCAGCAGCAGCTCGGAGTTAGGATTTGTGCCCCATAATTACATGGGACCTAAATATACCGGCGAACTGTGGGTGTAAATTAGCACACCTCTGCCTAATCCTTAGGGGAATACAGGCGTGACAGTATTATTATTTTAAACCGTCTTTACATGCTTTCCTGCATTGTACGTTGAATAATAAACACTTGATACTAAGTGCGAAGTTGATTCCAATTACGTAAATTGAAAACTTAGCTCGCACTTCTCGGGAACGTCTGCTGAAGTTCGTATCCCAGATCTAACTTTCAGGAAGTTGAACGATTAAGCTGATAATAAGTTTTACAGATCCGAATCCGTAGAACAAAACTTGGTTTTATTACTTTTTTATTCTTTTTTCTATTTGACCTTTTTCGAATGGCAGCTGGTCAAGGGTTCGTTTTATTCTTGTCTTTCCGTTTTTAAATACATTCTTTTTTATAACGTTCAGTGTATTGGACTAAGTCTTCTATAATTTACGTTTTGTGTGTTATATTTCAATTTAATAAGGTTTTATTTCGTAGGTATTTTTTTTTTTTTTTAATGGGACAAGCCCGCCACACTGTTCCCAAACCACTGCAACTCCTGTAAGCCAGAATCAACAGTGGCGACCACAAGAAAAGCGCCGAGACATTGAAGCTCGACGAGTCCCAGAGAAACGATTTAACTGTCTTGGATCCCGCAACGAAATTAATCAGAAAAGATTAGCAGAGGAGTAAGAAAAATATAATTTCCACTTCCCTCCAAACAAGCAGGAGACAGAACGGAATTAGGCCAATAGGCACAAAGGGATTATTTACAACTGGGAGGGATTTCGTAGGTATATAATAGAAAATCAATACAATATTTCAATAAAAAGTACAGTACACAAATAATCCTTCGGCGTAAAAACCACTAGTACCCTGGGCCCCCACACTAGCTTTCCCCGTTTCTTGGTGTTTTTATTATTATTTATTTTGGTACCTATATAACAAAAAAAAAACTTGATCATCCACACCGAT
The DNA here is from genome assembly GCA_932526535.1 of Caradrina clavipalpis. NCBI lineage: Eukaryota > Metazoa > Arthropoda > Insecta > Lepidoptera > Noctuidae > Caradrina > Caradrina clavipalpis. Next base: position 6,318,573 of record OW052096.1, read on the forward strand.
GTGACCACGTACACTACCATCTAAAGCGAGTGCAGTTGTCTGTCATATGAGGAACGGACTCCACGCCGCTGAAAGAACGATGACAGAGCCAATTGTTTGAAAAAAGTCACGCAAAAAGCTGATGTAGGTACCCTAGATTAGGTGCTATATTGCAAACCACGCTGAGTTACATCACAGCACAGCCCGTCACATAACACGTTGAATGGCGACACTTTAAAGATGTGAAGCTATTGTATACCTTGTAGTTGTTTCACGGCGGAGGTTGTATTGTGTAGTCAGGCAAACGTCAGTACCGTGTCCTGTTTCCGGTAGGCTGCGCTTCAAAACTGCGCCATTCTCACCGTGTAGGGCTGTGGGACTGTTTTGCTTAGAAAATATGGTGGCAAGTCGTTTTATTTGGAGATTTTGGTTGGAGAATATTTTAAATAAGAGCTTGCTTATTTGAACTAGCGCCTGCCCGCGATTTCGACCGCAATAATAAGTATGCTATGTGCACACACTATACAACCCACCATATTATATTATAACCACACACTACACACACTCCACACTATATTATAACTCAGGGCTAAATTTCATCCAGATCCGTTCAGCCGTTTAATCGTGTAAGACTAACGAACATCCATCCATCCTCACAAACTTTCGCAATTGTAATATAAGCAGTAGGATTTAAACAGATAGAATCACAAACAGGTAAGTCATAATATTAGTAATTTGAGAAACATTCAGTGAGGTCAATTTCACGACCTATGTATCTTTCTATAAAAAACACAAACACATAGCTTCTTAATTTTTTCCAATGTTATGCCAACAGTTAAAGAAAAACGTGATACAATTAGTATATTATGGGATCCGAAGACCCAAAAGGATCATCATCTAATTAAATGAAAGAAAAGTTAATTAGTTAGAGACTAGGTTACCGAAGTAGTTTTTCCCTATTGGATGGTACGTGCCAAAAGTTGTGCAAAGCGGAACAAGTGGATTGTTCGTTGAACATCTGAAATAGGAACAAAAAAGCTGCCTTTAGCTTCCCAGCCTTTGATTTTGGCAATTTTCTCAAACGGCCGCGACTAGTATGTAGTTAGTCATTTAAAGGTATTGTAAGTAGTGACAAGCTTCCTTTTCTGATACATCGACAATTGTCTGTACTGATTTGTTGTACAGACAAAATTCTATAGAAGTCTGTGTTAAGTCTGTGTCGTGTGGACTCACCATGAGTGTACATTGGTTACATCTCTGCCTATCCTTTCGGGGTATACAGGCGTGATGGTATGTCTATGTTATGTAATTTACTGTGTTGATTCTAGCCCAACTTTCAAGTAAACAGGTAGGTACATAAAAGAGTTGTTATTATTTTTAAGGGGTTGCGTCCCAAATTTTTTTCGAGTTTTTCAATAACACTGCCTCTTTTCTTTACTTTATCGCATTTCCTTGTTTAGATAGGACGAAACGTATTTTTACCGGCCTTTTGCTACTGTTATAGGTAGGGTAAAGAATGAAAAATAATTTTACTTTGATTTGCGCAATATTTTTCGATTCTATGCATTTGATGTTTTTTTTTTATTATTTGCATGTTTAAATTAACATTGTTTACAAGGTTATTTAAATCTCATGGTTTGTCAAGGAATAAGCATGGTGTTAACACTGCTAACAACAATTTGACGCGTGGATTAATAGTTCCCATTCCCGAGGGATTTCCGGGATGAAAACTATCCTATGTCCTTTCTCGGGTCCAAGACTGTATCTGTACCAAATTTCATTGAAATCGGTTCAGTGGTTTAGGCGTGAAGAAGAGACAGACAGACAGACAGACAGAGTTACTTTCGCAGTTATAATATTAGTACGGATGTCATTCTATGACTATCTTCTGCCCGCAACTTTGTCCACATGGAAGTCTCAGTTCTATCAGTGACATTTCTTTTTGTAATAGAACCAGTAGGTAATTTCAGTAAATTAAAAAAAAACTGTTTATAATATTATCTAGGTTAGATCCGTGGTGTATATCATTGTCAGTTCTTTTTCTTTATCGTGTGGGCAGTAAGGTCGATACAGGCGGTTTAGAAACTCTGACACTAGGGTGTGTGGGGCACCCTTGTGTCAGAGTTTCTAAACCGCCTCAAGGGCCTCTGACATGGTTACCGATGTCAGTGATGTCCAAGATAAACTCAGAAAGTACATGTGAATTAGAAAAAGTCACATTGGTGCTTCCCCATGCCCGGTTGCGAACCCACAACCTCGTGCCTGAGAGGCGGGCGCCTTAACCACTGGGCCATCACGACATAAAAGTTAAAAATTGTCAGTTGAATTTATATGTGAAGTACTTCAAACAAATTAATGTATTAATCATTTATTTACTATTTGGTTCTAGTAATTTCTCACAGCCCTGTGTCTACGACTATTCTCTGGCTATGTCACTTTCAGCTCATTGCCGCTGTATTAGAATTTAGAACTGCAGAAACTAGTTTCTACGGCATGTCACAGAAAGGGTGTATCCATACAAATGACTTGTAGGACGTATCTAGTTTAGAACCTCTATTCAAAATTTCAGCTTAAAACCAAATACTTTGAAAACGAACAATTTGTTTTAATAATATTTACTGTTTAAAGAAGAAAGAAAGAAAGAAAATCCATTTATTCTTTGCGAAAGCGACGCACAACACAAAAATAAAAATAACAGTAACAATAATGTGCGCCACTACCGCGCGAAAAGGCTGACTAATTTAGTTTCTAGGCTGTTTAATTTATATACAAACGTGTCACCACACGACAAGGGTCATCTTACTTTTAAAGTTCAAAGATTCTAATACCCATCTGTTTCGAAGGTCTGTGCGCCTAGTAGAATTCAATAGTAGATACATTTGTTTTTTTTAGTTTGATATATTATAATTATGTACGTACAGTTATTAAAACCGTTTATAAAAACAATGTTGCCATGTAGTTTGTAAACATCCTTTTTGATACATCCTGTATAAGGTACTTGAAGGTTTCTGCTGTAATACTATTGGATAAAGTTAGAAAGCTTTTCCATACGTCTACTTAAATAATAAAAATAAATAATCAAATAACTCCACATAATAATATGAAGTGTATTTGCTATCTCAAACCAGTATAAAAAGAATCGCAAAAGTCCTTTCATTCAAAGAAACTAAACAGCTTCAGTGATTCAAAAGTATTTGGTTTTAAAGAATGTACGGAGCTAAAGTTTGTTTCTTGTGACTGCTTTGAGCCGCGTGTTAGCAAGTTCGGGATTCGACGTCTAACAGGATACAATAGACTATTGTTTCTTTGCTTTTAAAGTTTCTCCAACCTTTTCCAGTTGTAGGTACACGTACTGGTAGTTTTTGAAACAATGGTGTAATTACTTACACGCCAATTTCGCTCGCCCGCACGCTCGGTCTGTAGCCTTTTTTATTTTATTTTTTTTGTTGCCGGGGTGGAAAGTCCTCATGGATGTCAATGGGTCTGTCAGACTCTTACTGACTAAAAACCACCCCAGTGTTCCATTCCCACACTTACGCCGGGGATCGGTCTGTAGCCTAACCTAACTTGTAACCAAACAATTTTTTTTTGTAGTCCTTGTAGGAAATTCTCGTGAAATTTCAGGTGGACTCAATAGTTGGAATGAAAACTTACAACCAAGCTTGCAATATAATCCTTAAATTACAAGGCTATTTAGGTATAACCTAACCTGCCATTAATTGGTTAACAATTAAGTTAATTTTGAATTTTGGCTAGGTAAGCAATTAATAATAGACTTACGGCTCTTGTATCAGAATGGAATGTTATAAACAACTTGGCAACTGCCCACGACTCCATCCACGTGGCTTATTTCACCCGCGTTAAGTTACGTCTCTGCTCTGTTCCGCTCTCGTTCGTCGTAGCGTGATGTTATAATAAAAGAATTTTCAAAATTGGTTCAGTAAATCCAGAGGTTACCCCCAACAACCTCACAAACTTTACCTCTTTATAATATTAGTATACATTAACATAGAAAAACGAAATACACAAAATAATGCACACATACGCATTAAAAAATCTAATTAAAAAAAAGCAATCAGTTCTTAGAAGCTTTCAATACCGATTTTATTAATGAATGTGAATTATTTATTGATATCATTTTATTTAATGACGACTTTTGAGATTCTTTAAATTATTGTAAGACTAGTTTGTATATATTTTAAGTTTAAAATTTAAAGAGCTGTGGATTTTGTAATAAATAAATAATAAAGAAAAGAAAAAAGAATAAGAATAAGATAGATAATAGATATTAGATATGTTATTTTAAATACTTGATGAATGTCTACGTATTTTCAATTATTAAGTAGTATTCGGTGAGGTTCTTCAGAAAGGTTAGGTGCGCAGTACTCGTAACCGGCGTGCTTGTATGACCTGTGGACGAGGTGAAAGGAGTGTGTTAAGATCGTAGCAGGTGGCGGTTCATGGTTTCTGCCTACCCCCATGGGAAAAAGGCGTGACTTTATGTATTCAACTTTTAAGCAATTTTTACTTAGTCTCATAATAAAAAGCTGCTTTTACTTTTAGGTTGAATACCTTACGAATTCTTTTTCAATACCGCAAAATGTAATAGAAAAACCTTTATTAAAAACAATTTCTATGTAGCACGTATTCGTAATATACATTAGAATGGGCGCAGCGAAGTTTGTTTGTTGCTGGAATTGGTCCGGAAATAAAAACTGTATGTGGAACGTTGCACAACACCCGTCTACGTGTGCCGCATATGTATCGGTGGACACTTTCGAATTACATATACCTCCCGTTTCATAGTGTGTAGGTATGGGACTGTGATTTTGATGGTGTTTTACTAGGTAGGTGAAAAATTATATAGTTTCGGTGTTTTTGCATGGCGATAGCGTTCTTTGACCTTTTTATGGTTCGTTTTCCCTCATACAACTTGTACTCAACTTAAACTCAACTCAACTCAACTGAACTCAACTTGTACTCTACATACGGCTTAAGATATTTATTTCTCAAAAGATTACAATAATCACTTACTGAGAAAATACAATAAAAAGTAAAACAAAATAACAATAACCGATTGGCGTTTTTAGTAGGGAAGAAGTTAAAAAATGTTAGTGCACGCCGCACGCATATGTTTATTAATGTTTATTATGTTTATTATGTCACATCCTTTTTAAGCACTTCCATCAAGCATCTTAGATGAATACCTTACTCTGAAAGTTTGAATGGATGTTTGATACTAAATCACGGCTGAACGGATAAGGATGAAATTTGGCATAGGGTTTATTGTTTAAAATCGCACATATGCTTTTTATAGAGGAAAAATATACGGTTATCGTAGGATAATACATCAACTTTTACGCGGACGAAGTCGCAGAAACTAGAGTATAATATATTGACTAAATAAACATAACTAGATGGCGTTGATGCTGATTTTTTTATACTAAAAATCTTTGCTCTTATCTTATTATCTTCTTCTTTCTTTTCTATCTTCCTTCCTTATTGTCCTTTTATCTTCTGCATTGTGACTGCTTTTATTTTATTCTGGAACTACTAACTACGAACCCAAACACTTGTGTAGCATCACTAAATAAAAATTAACCAATGTTCGTGCACTTAACACACCATACTTCGAACCGTTAATTACAAAACGATATTAACGAAGTGTAGATCCAATTGCTTGAAAAATACATTATTTTAGTGAGAGATATTCCGCTCGTTACGCGAAACACTGCATTCATAAACAGTTGGCTTTGTTCCAATGCTCTGCACAATTTGTAGAGTCTTCAACGCTCTATGACGAAGCAAAAACGTGACTAAGACAAGACTCTTGCGTCAGCAGACTGTTGTTAGAGTCGCTTAAGCAGCTTAATTATAGCCAATAGCTTTATATGATAAGAAGGCTTCGGGTATCTTGAGGATGAGGACGTATTTTGATACAGCTTCGGATTTTGCTTACGTTCGGGGATCGATTCTTGTGGGCTTTTGTGGTCGTTACACTAATACTGGCATTAGAGTAATAGTATGCAAATATCGTAAGTATGCACTTAGTATGTAAGTATGTCAGTAGATTATGTTAAATTAATACCAGATTATTGTCCCGCTGCAGGGCAAAAGTAAGCGTATTAGAAGAGGTCTTATACGCTTGCTCAAGGCGGATTGGCGATTCTAGACTTGTATATTAACTATAAGTCCAGGTTTCCTCGTCATGTTTTCCTTCACCGATATCAGTTATGCCGGAACTTATGATTTACATTATGAATTGAAGTCACTTTGGTTTTTGCTCGGATTTGAACCCACAACTTCATGTATGAGAGGCCTTAACCGCTGGACCATCACAATACTTGGTAGATAATATGTTACCAAGACTAAAAAAAAAACAAATCGTTTGTTATGGTTTTAGAAATTATGTTTTAATTTAACGTTGAAATTAACTATATTATTATATTAACTATACACAAAACTTATAAGTAATTCAAAGACATTTATAAGATATTTTTAAAAACAAGGTATTTTTTTAACAATTTGTTTTTCTATAAAATTGGGAGGGTAGCTTTCATTATGAACGTTGTGTGCCACCAGCAATGGGGGAGGAAATAGGAGGGAGCAACTAGAGGTGAGAGGAAGTTCTATTTTTTAGGAACGATATCGTAACTTAAAAATAAATAAATAAACAAAATGGGGACAATATAAATTTAATAATATAATATCCTTTCATATTTTTTTTTATGACGTCATTATAAGTATGAACTAAACTAGAATTAAATTAGAATGAAATTCTAATGAAATTTTGTGGTTTCAGTCTACCCCCATGGGGAAAAGGCGTGAGTTTATGTATGTAAAATGAAACTAGTCTGATGACTATAATGCAACCTGAACCAGAGCGTGTTATCAGGAGCATATATGGGTATAAAATGTATGACTACAGCTTAGTGAGGTTCTTCGAGAATTCGATTTGTCAATTTAGCATACTAAGTTGCTGTGACCCGAACAATGTAACCGATACAAATTACTTTACAGCATGTGCTTCCCGTCTCACGTATTTTCTGCCTTTTATTTTATACAAGCGTTAGCCCACGACTTCGTTCGCGTACGAAACACGTGTTTGCTTATTTGTTTTAGGAGTACTCCTACGAAGTTTCAAGTTTAAATGTCAGTTTAATATTGTTTTTCCATACAAAATTCGTACTCTCATTTTACCCCGTTGGGAAATTTAACCCCTGAGGGTTAAATTTTGTAATATCCTTGTCACAAATGGAACCTCGGTGGGAAATTTAGCAAAATCACAGTCGTTGATAAGTTATATATTTGATGTATTTTACAAGCAATGATATGAAAACAAAACCCTTTTTATTCTTTTTAAAGACTGCGGGTTTACCCTCTCTAAGTTACATGTTCGATTACTGCTTCAATACCGTGTGTCGTAGCATAATATCATATATATTATATAGCATTTCCTGAATAAACGCGCAAAACAACAAAAAGAATCGGATCAGTAGTTCTTGAGATCAAAGACAAACACAAACTATTCAGCTTTATAATATTAAAGTGTTAGTATAGATAGATAGGACACTTACCTACAGCTAAACAAACAAAAGGCTCAGTGTTTGCAAAGTTGTAAAATCAGCGTTTATTACTAAGAGGATTTCTAGGTTTTAATATCCTCGTGGAAAATTAAAATAACAACAATGTAAACGACCCTTTTAAATGTCATTTTCGATGCGACATTTTTCAAAAAATATTTTTAGAAAACATTCAAAACACTTTTCGCTCTACAGTGAATTACGTAGAAAGAAAAATGTGAAACAAACATCGTTACGCGTTGTGATTTCCTAGTGTTTACACTCTGCTAGTGGTTCAAATTCAATTCTACGCTCGGACGAATATGATATGTAACTGTGAACCAAGTGACATTCGTCCCTTACACTGAAGTGAAAAATATATTTTTACATAAAATTATAAAGTTTACTTACATTTATCACTCTATTGATGAAACTGCATTAAAACCCGTTACTTAAAAATCTAAGCATTTAGACGGCAGGACCCGACTTGGCTTTATATTATGTAGAGATTAATTAAAAACACCATAATGCAGGTTGACAGTTCCTGGCAATCCAATGACTATCAACTTTTGTATTCTGAATGCCTTTCTACCTAACGAAGTTATAAATTCCCAAAATAAAGTAGCCTGCCCAAAAATGTTCATTCTGGCTTTATTACAAAACACCCTCGAGATATAATGATATTATAAATACATTAATTCCTCAAGATATTAAATTTTAATACAAGATTATCCTGATATACTTATGTAGTCTTAATCAAAAATTATGCATATTAATTAGACGCTCAAAGGAATCTCATATGAGTTATATTTCTGAAGTCTTAAGGTTGTTTATGAAAGCTTCGCATGAGTTTGAAAGTAGAATATCATAATTACACACTTGCGAGTAATATTCAACCGAAGAATTCTTGGAAAAACTTTCTAGAATCACCGTTATATGACAAAGAAAATGTAACCTTCGCCGGGGTAATTTTATTCACGAACTCGTTTCGTAAAAAAACAATATTAAATGGCTAGGATGAATAGATCACGCTCGTATTCCCCGAAGGGCTTGGCAAAGGTGTACGAATGTGCACCCACAGTCCGCCGGTATGTTTAAGGTCCCATTTAAGACGGGGTGAGCCTATTGCCATTAACATAGCTACTGAGAATTTCATAAAAAACACAATTTAACACTTTTTGCTCTACTTGGGAAACGAATCCAAGATTACTAGCGAAGCAGTTACTATTAATATCACTAGATTATAGAGGCAGTATATTATTATGAACGTCTAAATTCTAAATTAAACCCAATTTAAGTCAATATTTACCCATATAAAACAGATTTCTAAAAGCACCAGCTTTATTTCTGAATTTAAAATCTACACGCTGAAAAATACTGCCGTCGTAACTCGTTAGTCGTACCTAAACCCCTAGATAAAATATAAGAGCCCAGTTACGTATAAAATACACGAAACTATTCCGAATAAATTGTAACTGTCTGCTGGCCATTTCCCGAGCTTTCGAGGTGCCTAATAAGCCGTTTAACAAAAAAAAAATCTCAACAATTTCTCCTCAATAAAATGAGCTTCAACGTTCTCCACGTTGAAGCTCATTTCGTTTCTCATCATCTGCTTAACCTTTTCCCAACTATGTTGGGGTCGGCTTCCAGTCTAACCGGATGCAGCTGAATACCAGTATTTTACATGGAGCGACTGCCTATCAGACCTCTACCTACAACCCAGTAACTGGGCAACACGGTACTCCTTGGTTAGACTGGTTGTCAGATTTCTTGGCTTCTGACTATCCGTAACGACTGTCAAAGATCTACAAGCGACAGCCGGGACCAACAGCTTTACGTGCTCTCCGAGGCATGGGGGTGTCACACCACCAACTTTCAAAACTCCTGGCTGTTACTGAGAAGTTCCGCAATGGAAAAAACCATTAACACTTTTTGCCCGACCTGGGAATCGAACCCGGGACCCCACGCTCACAAGTCGCGCTTGCGACCACGAGACCAACGAGGCAGTTCATTTCGTTTCTCATTACTCGAAATCCGGCGCAGGTAGTGTTAGTAGATAAAAAATACATGTTGCAATCAATTTGCAAAAAAATGTGTGTATGGAGTACTCTAGGGAGGCATAACGTTAACAAATTACGGCAATTTCCAATATGTAACGTATTTCGATGGCAATTTTCTCGGTAACCTTCGCCGAAGTGGTTTGTGAGGCGATGTGCGTTACGATGTGTCATCAGTGATGTCGAATCGCTACATATTTATAGCTAAATATCGTACGTGTATTGATGTGGAACGTGCCTTTACTTCTCTCGAGAAAATACGGGCAACATTCAGCTTGCTTACTTTTGAGTGGCTGTAAAGGAAGCAATGCAATTAATAGTATTGCCGTAAAATTATACTGTGGAAACGATCGAATAATAATAAGTATTAAGTCATTTAAGTGCAGTAATTAAATAAATCATTGTAAGTTAAGTAGTACATTAAAAGGCTTTTTTTATTTAATTTTATATTTCATATTTTTCCAGTTACAGTTTAATGATTATGGAAGATAAAAAAAATCAAAATCGGTTCACGCGTTCGGGAGCTACGATGCTACACAAAAACACACACCCACAGACAGACAGACAGACACCTCAAACTTATACCACACCGTCGTTTTGGCGTCGTTGGTTAAAAATAGAATTGAGAAATTACTAGCTATTGGAATGTGTGCTTCAAATTTAAGGACATCGTAAAAAGCAAGAAAAAAAAAACATTATAAGTACCGACTCTGTTTTAGCAACGTTCCAAATGAATGGAGCCGCAACGAAACGAGATTTTACGTACATACGAGTAAAACGGCGACGCGGATTTGAGCAAAACTTGTGAATCGTCTCACGTCACTCATGTAGAACAAACCCATGCGTCGCAGCGCCATGTTGCTTTAGTAGTTTGATATTTCGTCGCAATATTGCAAGATTTGTCTTGATTTATTTACATTGTGTTGGTTATTTTTAACCCCCGAGTTGTTCGTTGTTGTCGTTGTCCTGTTGTTGTTGTAAAAGAGGGGCGTTATAAGTTTGACTGATTGTGGGTTTGTGTGTCTGTCTGTGGCAACGGCACGTTTTTAAACGGGTGAATCGATTTCAATGCGGTTTTTTTTTAATTTGAAAGCAGGTTTTTAACGATGGTTCTTAGATATTATGTTATATCAAAATTGGTTCAGCTGTTTTAAGGTTATCAGCTTTTTTGTTAACTGCGGTAGAAATATTTATGCTTCTGACGGGGATCGCGAAAAAAAATAATTTTATTACTTGTTAAAAATGTCCTGATCACCCAGTTGTTTCAACGTAAAATTAACATTGTTAATCGACTTTTGTTGCTGACCATATTAGGTAAGGCTTAAAAAATCAATCGAAATCAGATTGATTTTTTAAGCCTTACAAATTACATAAGGATCTCGTTCATTCACTCGTCATTTCATGCGTTTTACTACTGCGACACTGGATCAGTTGATAGATCGAGAGTGCCGCACGACACCCGTACACACGACGACAGAACGACAAACGTCACGTGTCAACTGTAGGAAAAAATACAATCGTCTGTGTGCAATCCTACAAAGCGACTATTCTAGTAGGTACTGAAGTAGTCCGGCACCAAACGCATAAGCTGAAAGAGCTTTTACAAAACAAATAAAACAGGTTTCATTTGTCCAGAAAACGGTCGATTTGTTTCTGTATAATATTGGATTCTTTTGACATAGCGTCCATTGTGTTTCCGTGTATAGTTTTTGCATTCTTTTCTTTTTTTGTAAACATAGCACTGACTATGCAATGAATGTTGGATTTCACGGCGAAAAATTAAATTTTTGATCTTTGTGTTTTTACTGTTTGGTATTTCGTTTTTATTTATTTATTTATTGAACCCTAAATGTAAATATAATGCAAAAATACCTAGCAATGTGGAATAGGTAAACGTAAAGTATATATATTTTTTTTATTGGAAATGGGTATATAAAAATATCGTTTCACATAATGTTTGTTTAGTTTGAAAGCTTTATCAACGGATGATATTAATTGCTTGTCGTATAGAATGCAAACAAATTTCTACATGGGAATCGTATTTCCAATTAAAAACTCGACTCGATTCCAACAATTTTGCTGGGGTACCACACTAACTTAAGTACATTTAAATCTCAAAACATTTTCACATTTACATATAACACCTAAAAACATAATTCAGTTCAAGCCAGCGGTTTATCGCTTGGTAAAATCTGACACGGTCTTACGTCATTCTAAACCAGTGCTAAGACAGTTCTAGCCACAGGTGATGTTGTAAAACACTGACTCCTACTCAGGCACGTGCCGAAAATTAGCTCGCGTATTCGGTTGAATGTTAAAACCACGTGAAATATTACGCGTTGTATTTTTCGGACACAATCTGCGTATGAGATGAAGTTCCGCTATTCCATCTGATCAATTGTTAGATTGTATTCTACTGTTACTGTGTGTGACGCATAATGATCAACGCAGACGAATGGTGAGACACGGGGGTGTCACATCACCAACTTACAAACTCCAAACTGAGAAATTTCCTAATTGAAAAAACCCAATAACATTTTATACGCCCTGGAATTGAATCCAGGTCTCCGCGCTCACAGCGGGTGAAGTCAGGGCAGATACTGCTAGGTGGCTATTGAGCATTTGTGTCGACCATGACTGACCACAAGGGGTTTTCGGACACTTCCGTTACTTAGTACCAGCTTCTAGCCACAAGTCGGGGCGTTTGTAGCTGTAATGCGAACCACGTGTACGCGATCACTTTCAGTAGGTACCTACCTATGATTCAGTGATCTTTACAAATGTATTATAATGTTTAATCTACCTCGTGTTCAGGATTATATGTATTTGACTTAGCTTTTATCCCCTGAAGTGCTAAGTTATACGTCGAGATAATAAGCTTCTTTACGCTAAGAGCCAGTAGGTGGATAATGGTACTTACGTGAGAATATGTGCTGTGTGAAATGGAGTAGGTATGTCTGTAATTCCCCAAAGAGAACTTTAGTAAATTGAAGTAACAGATTGAACTATTTTGTTTGTGTTGTAAGAGGTTGAAGGTTATGTAGGCTTTGTGTAGTGTTTTGAATGCTTTATTATTTTAAAATGAGATACCATTCTAGATGTTCAGAATAATAATATTAATGGGAACTAACCAGGTCCGCAGGAAATATTATAGTTTACAACTGTGTGCGCATACACAGGTGCACTCCCATTTCCTTCACTCTCATAGTCTAATAAGACAGCATTCCAATGCAACCGAGGACAGATTATTCGCAGGACCAACCCAACTTTACGTGCTTGACAAGACACCCGGGGTGTCACACTACTAACCTCCTAAAATGATTGAAATTCTCAATTGAAAATCCAGTCACAATTTGCGCGACCTAGACATCGAACACAGAACCTTACTATTATCTCAAGTTATAATATCTACTTCATGAAATTATTTCTATATGCAAAACAAACCATTATAAAACTTTAACCCAGAAAATACACTGCCTTACTTGCGGCTATAACAAATCAAAGAGATAGCACTTTTATACATCTTTGTTTTTATGATATGGAACCTTTTGCCCTTTATTGTTTTAGTAATATCGCGCAAAGATAAATGCGGGTTCCGTACCCGAAGTTCTGTGGAACGTCTTTTTATTCCTTTGTGTACCTAAAATATTTGGATTATTATTCTATAATTTGTGAAAGTAATTTATACACGTGTCTAAATTGTTCGTGTCTTCATTTAACAATTTAGTATATTCCTAAATATTGGAGAATTCAAAATTGTGTTACAATTATTTTAAAAAAATGATAAAACCTGAAAAACGATAAAAATCTAATCACAAGCTTATAATTAGCGTCAATCCATATTCAAAATTTTGGAAAATTAGAGGCACTTTTACCATATTACGGCTAAGATTAGTTTACGATCGCTCCTAAAAGTTAGTAGAATAACCTCCCAGATCATAAACTACCTTAACATAATTTTACCGTTATCAAAATTAAAAAAAATAAGTCAAACGAGACGTCAAAGTTAAGGTCTACGTTACAAATGTGCAGCAAACCGCAAAGTTTCCATAATAAGTAGAACGAGGCACCAAATTACTGGCGCATTTAACTCGGCTTGATTAATGAAACATCGCCAACTTGCCTCTCAGACGTAATGGGTCCGACAGACCTCTTGACTCTGGTATTACCGTATTACTCTGCATGTATTAAGGTAACTCTTGGTACTGAGAAGTGCAAGCAGTGATTCGGGAAGTGTTTATTATTATTATTTACTAACTGGTTAGAGCCAGCGTTTTAGTACCTACGGTTTTTTTTACCTTCATTGAGTAAGTCTTTAGCTACTGTTCCGTTTCAGTGCTTCATAGCGTGCTGTTATAGCCTATACTATTCCTCATTAATCTGGCTAATATATACTACAAGAATTGCTCCAATCTGACTATAAGATTCAGAAATAAGCAGGTTTAAATAAGCAAAAAAACCAAAAAATCTCTTAGGCTTTTTTCTAAATAGTAGCTTTTTACCCGCGTCTATGACTGCGTAGCTTATTCCTCATGCATCTGAATGCAAAAATATGGATTTTTTTTACCTGTCATCTACCTACTATTAAACCTAGTTTAACTTATTTGTTCCGTGATAAAAGCATGCAATTTCGCATACTTCCTCTAAGTGTCGGCACTAATCTTCGAGCATGTTTGTGTTGTCACTTTACCTGTCCATTAGATGGGTCGTAAATCTTAGAGGATTTACTGCATACGGTCCTACACACACTGGCGTCTGCCCGCTAGTTCATGATCTTAGTGCCCATAAAGCTACTGAAGACTAAAGATGGTGTAAAAAGGATTATGTTAAGAAAAGGGTGTATAGAAATATCTATTGTGGGTTGTAAACCTTAAATTTGAAATTAAGTATTGATTCTTGTGGGTGTAATTTCAATGAAAGACAGAATAAGGTTTACTTTTTTAAATAAAAAATGAAATTGGCATAATATAAAACCATTGTGCAGTTTTAACCTGTACATAAATAATTAAATCATGCGTTCAAAGATTAATATTATTAAGTTACTTGTTTAAAATATTTTTCGTTGATCAAGGGAAATTATTATTAAGAAGTACTTACGGCGTAAATAAATATTAATAAACATCAGCTAGGTAGGCAGACACCGCGTTAATACATTAATGAGACAGCAACGGCTTTTCCATTAAAATTTAATTTCTACTTGAAAGCGTTGATTTTCGATACAGATATTTTAAATCATACCAATAAGTAAAAATTAAGTTTTTAAACCGTTTTCAGTACTCATTCTCAATGCAGGTCATTAAATATTTATCAATCACAGACAGACGTATTTTCTGTTTTATGCTGGTTAATTTTTTGTATGTGGCAAGCAATACCGTTGAAATAACAATGTGAGACAAAAAGAAAATACTGTAGATTTTAATTAAAAATAAAACTTTTATTCAGTTGGACTCTAAATGGGTCTAAATTGGGTTTATATTGAACTAAAAGAAACAATATGAGGTATTTTCGTAATGTTCTATAGTAGACTGACAGGTGAGAATTGACAGCTGTCATCTGTCATGTTAGATGTCTATCTGACTGCATTTGCAGGTGGAAACTAAAAAAAAGCATATTTTCTGGAAATATCTACCTTAAAAAATGCCTTTATGCAAACTCGTTTGATTATTGATTAAGCTATAAAAAGTTTTGTATTGTAGTTCAGTATCTAACTATAGAATCTGAACCAAAAAAATAATATTGAAAGTTTACGCAAATCTATTCTGCTTCATAGGTTTCATTTACACTCTAATGAATAATAATAAAAAATATTAATGATAAAAACCGCAGCGATATAAATTAAGAATTCAATCAGTTATGCGGCCAATGCTAAAAGAAGAAAAATATCGAATGGTATTGAGAGGAAAGGTTCGCTATAAATCAGTATTTTCCGGTTAATAAATCAGACAGAAATTCGTGGATTTATTCCTTAAAACGAAGGTATTACGCTGGCTTAAAAGTGGTTTGTTGAGGCATTCAACTACCTATGCCATTATTTTAACAGTACTTCTTTGATATGTGGTGATGGCACAAAGGTTAAAAGACTAAATACACTTATCTAGCTCAATCAGCCTTTGTCCGTAGAAAACAGCAGTCTATGGACATGCGGTCAGCTTTCCGCTTCTGAACGGATGCGATGCAAACAGTCGTTTTCAATAGACATAACGATACCAGAAGTATCAATTAATGTAAGGGACAAAACACGGTTTTTCAGGAAAGCCAAAAAACGATTTTATTTTTTTAAATCTGGGTATAACTTTTTACTGTCTGCTCCAATTTTAATTGTGTCTAGAGCAAAGTTTCTTAGAATTTCCTCTTCTTTCATGCTCTAAACGAAAGATTTAGGAATACCCAGCGGATTAAAATATAGCATGTCCTTTACATTAAAAAAATATGTTTAGTTGTGCCTTACGTTACTAATATTTTATGTGTAAACCGTCAAGCATAGTGTAAGCAGCAAGAGAAATAGAAAATTATACGTAATCCTATTGTAAAGGACTTTTACAGTGTTGCAATTTGATGTAACTATAGATTATCTACTAAAATTATGGTATTTTAACACCATGGAAATAGGTTCTTTGCATAATTAATGTTAGTTTCAGCTTAGCTATCACAGATTTAAATGAAAGGAGATGGCTAAATGGAAGTATAGACCACTGCCCCATGTGCCAGGTACCATGTATAAATACGGTACTAGGTAAAATGTAATACTGAATGGCTAAATATTAGTATTTCATGGAAATAGTATAATGGGAATAATATAATGGTAAAATAATATTGCCTAAAAAGGAAAAAAAAGTGTGTGACAGTAGGTATATAATTTTCTTCAACTGACAAAAAATAAAACGAAAAATAATAAAACTAAAAACGAAAATGAGGTTGTATATTTATAAGCGAATGTTTGTGATGAAAAAGTTTTTTTTTAGGTACTTTATTATGTTTAATAGTTCACGAAAGTGCTAGGAAAATATTAAACTCTACATATTATTCATGAATGATTTTTTAAATATTATGAGGCTATGTAAGATTTATATACATTCCAGAATGTATCTGGCCCGGGGGCAGTCATTTAGCCATCATCTTTAGAAATAATTCTTAAAAAACTCTAATCATAAATTAAAGTAAGGGATTTGCTATTTAAATCGACTGAGGTTGTAAATTATTAACACTATGACTTACTTTATTTTTCAGAGAAAAAAAAATGTAAACGTCCGTTACATCATTTTTTTTTTATAAATCGTTTTACGCAGGCCAATTTTTTTTAACGTAAGGGATTTTTTTTAACGATAGAATTTTTTTAATAATACCAATCGATAGAGCAGAAAATTCTGAATCCAATGATGTATATAACTCATTTTCGCCAAAATGTCCCTTACGTTAATTGATACTTCTGGTATCGATAAGCTGAATTAAGCTAAATATACACTTATTTAGTCGCACAAGGCGCCTGGCACGCATGAGATGACAAGACCAAGCAACTACCATTGTGTTTTGTATATAATATATACTTTATCTTAGACATCACTTACATCGTTTAAGGAAAACATTCGTGAGGAAACCTGTACTTATAAATTAATGTAAGTCTGACATCGCCAAACTGCCTTAAGCAAGTGGTGATTAATACACCTATGAAAAGAAGCCTTTCTTCTATAACGGGAAAGTAATAGGTGGTATTTTTGTTTAAAAAAAAAAAAAATGGCGACTGGTCTCCTAATCTAAGGTATACCATTTGACAGCTGTCAGATTTATACATGCCATAACTACACTAATCTGGCATCTGGCAAATGGTGGGTATTTCCTAGTTAAGAAGAACTGTAGTTTTCATTCAAGATTTTGTTCACGTAATTGGGGGTAACAAACCGTTTATTATCTACTAGGAAATTCCACTAACTCTTTTTTATTAGTCTTTTTTGTCCCACTTTTGCTCAAACATACATACCATCACGCCTGTATTCCCCGAAGGGTTAGGCAGAGGTGTACCAATGACACCCACAGTTCGCCGGTATGTTTTTAGGTCCCATGCAATAGGGGGCGAGCCTATTGCCATTAACCGGGCACAAATCAGAACTTAGAGCTGCTACTGAGAAATTCATAGAAAAAACCGAAGTCTGCGCGAAGGCCTGCTTATACTTCTTCCACTATCCACGATTCCGTGCTTCATTTTTCCTCATTTTCCAGTAAACCAATTGCTTTTTATTTTGGGAAATTATTTGCCGCATATCTCAATTCTCCTTCTTAAATCAATGAATAATAAGAACTTTTGCCTTAAATGCCAAAAAAAGAAGCGGCAAAATTATAACAGCGATAAAAAAATATCGGAAATGTTAAAAAGATTCTAACTCTATTTCAGTACCAGGGCTGGTGCCTACGCACTGGTTTGTAAAAGAAATAACGAACCATATTCTGTAATTACGAATCCTCACGTA
Source organism: Caradrina clavipalpis (assembly GCA_932526535.1). Classification (NCBI taxonomy): domain Eukaryota; kingdom Metazoa; phylum Arthropoda; class Insecta; order Lepidoptera; family Noctuidae; genus Caradrina; species Caradrina clavipalpis. The sequence continues at coordinate 6,336,633 of OW052096.1, forward strand.
ATACAATGATAATAAAACATTGAAATCTTGTTACTACGTTAGCTACATAAATAATAATTCTGCTTTTATAAAAATCTCCTAATGTTTTTGTTAGACCTTTTTACAAAATTCGGTTTCTCGGATTTTTTAAATCTCGAAAAGGATTGCATCGATTTATTTAATCGGTTTCATACAAATCTCATTTCATGTGGTCAATCCTAATCATAATTGGATATTAACCTTTTGAACGCCACAGTCGTGTATACCCGACAAATGCGTTTTCTTGTCGTCTATAGACGATTGTGGCGTGTTGGGCACGTTTTCATCTGTCGGCTATACACGACTGTGGCATTCAAAAGGTTAAACACCATCAACCAATTAACATTATTTTATGAGCTGTCAAAATGTTATGTTCCCATTTTTTTTATGGCAATAGTAAACTGTGACTGTGACTGTTACTAACTAACTATTTTTCAATTCCAAGGCAGCTATCAGTCTGATTTAAAAACTAACTGAAAGTTAATCAGGTTTAGTTATCAGGGTAAGATAACACACAGGTGAGACAGAGGAAGGTGGAAGGTGGGAGGGTGTACATTGGTACACCTCTGCCTAACCCTTCGGGGACTACAGGCGTGATGGTGATGGTAAGATAAAATATTTTTATAAAAAAGTTATGACTTGGAATTTTTGGTGACTACTATACCATTTGACCGTCTACTTAATACCTCATAACATGACCATAAAACAAATTCAATATCAAAATCTATATCTTTATAAAAATCATTTATGTAGGTACTTCGCGAGCTTTATATACCCATATCATAAAGCCTTTCACCTGAGAAATCTTTCAGAATACATATTTTATATTCCCTTTTATAAACACTAATCCAGTTTTATGTGATATTGTATTATTTGGCTCCAAATATAACTCTTTATGACCCCAGGGAATGTGGGCGGGTGTAACAATACAATATATTACATCTTAGATTGTATTGTAAGTATTTATAGCTGAAGTTTAATGGATACATTTAGCGTTAGTCGTGTTAATTAAGTTCTGTTTGCTAACAATGATCGATGGTGTTGTCTGTGTCAGAGTGTCTATACACACTATTAATGATGGAGATTACATTTGTGTAATACACTAAAAGCAGTGATATTATGATATAAATAGGTAGGTATTGTATTAGAACTAACTATATACCCCGCGGTTTTACTCGCGCTCAGTTACGTCTTTGGATACTGCTCTGCTCCTGGTGGTCGTAGCGTTATGTTTTACACATTGCAACCTTCTTCTTGAATCACACTATATATTAGGTGAAAACTGCGTGAACCGTTTCGTAGTTTATAAGATCAAGGCCTACAGAAAGACAGACGGCGGAAAGCGGCTTAGTTGTATTTATATACTTTTTTAGGTAGAGATACTACACAGTGGAAGTGAAAGTCGTTGTAATAAACTTACTATAGATTCTGTTAAAAATTCTATTCCACACAACGGTGCATCACCGATACCATCGAAATGTACGGAAAAGCAATTTAAAAAAAATGTTTAAATGTACATCATTAACACATCATCATTCATCATCATTTTCACATTGGTGACATCACATAAGGTGACAGAAATAGAATGATAATTTAAACACATTTAGCGCAAAATGACAGTGATGTTAGTGATTTTGATAATTTTTTTTTGGTAATCCATGGTCCCTAAACGTCCCTTTTGGTCAAAAACAGTATGCATCTTATAATGCATACTGTTTTTGACCTATTTTCAATAAAGGTACGTACTATATTCAACTGGCACAAATGTTATGGAGGAATTGAATGCCATAGGCAATGGGAAATTCTTTCTGCCGATTTGGGAGTAGGTAGTCGTTTGATTGATGATGCTACTGGGAAACAGCCTTCAATGGATATACTTCCCTTGAAATATATATTGAAAGGTTTTAATACATTTTACCGACCTGCCAACTATAAAAATAGCAATTTTTGCAGAATATACATTAGACTTATGTATTATCACAATAGTATTAATTTATTATTATGTTTTATGCATATGTTATGGACCAAGTGATAAATTGAGCTCTATACATAATGCCCGGTATATAATAATCGTATTAGGTCATTTTTTAAATGTAGAATGGTTAATAAACTACGTATTAATATAGTCAAGCTCAATGATTTGTTAAATACCATTATTAAATATTATTATTATTCGTATTCGAGCAATAGGCGTTCCCACACACGAGCGCTCACCAGGGTGAAAACTGATAATGTCATAGGTGAAATGGAAATAGAAAATGTTCTACCTATAGATAGATATTATATTGCCCGGGTTTATATCATGTATTTGTAGCTCGCTTGTACTTGACTGTTCCATTAGTCTCGTGGTGGCAAGCGCGTTTGTTGAACGTGGGGTCTTGGGTTCGATTCCCAGGTCGGGCAAGAAGGTGCTATTGGGTTTTTCTATTACGAATTGGAAGTTAGTGTTGTGACACCCCCGTGGCTCGGGAATTACGTAAAGCCGTTGGTCCTGCGCCTGATCTCTCCCCGATTGTGTCGGGTTGCCGTCCCATCGGACTATGAGAGTTAGGGAGAAGGAGTGCACCTGTGTTTGCGCACGTACTTGTACACTATAGTCCCCATTAACATAAGCAGCTGTGACCGAAATCGGTTTGGAGAATACCTACATTTTACATAGCTCATGCATAGGAATTCCTATTCCAATATTATACGTATTCTTGCACCTAATACAATGCGTTTAGAACATACACAAAGTGATTCTCCCTTATCTAATACAGGTTTATGATAAGACTTCAATTGTTGAGAGGATAAGATGAAAATAATCACTTTAATCTGCATTCATCTAAATCCATTAAATCTTATTACTTTGTAACTCTATTGAAGACAATGAACACGTGGATGCAAGTCAATAACACTTCAGTTTGTTCTGAGAAAATAATGAATAATAAATACCTACATTATGTATACATTATTTGCATAAATTCACGGCTATTTCCCATGCCGTAGAAAATATAAATGCCACATGCCACACGATTTTGGATACCGGTAAGCGTATTCAATTCTTACTTGATACTTACGTGTACCGTATTTGACTACATACGATAAATCATTTCCTATGACACTCAGCAGTGAAGTAACTTCCTATCAATGAAAGTATTTTGTATTTCTAGAGATTATCTCTAACAAACAAAAAAACAAATAGCATATAAACAAAGAAACTTTACTCCCTTATATATTTATGACTAATACCGTACCAGCCTCGATTATTTTCTCACTGCAGGGCAAAAGCCTCTTTTTATACAGGGAAGTCACGAGCATTGATCACCACGCTTGCACAAGGCGGATTGGCGACTTTATTTTAAGTCCAGGTTTCCTTACGATGTTTTCCTTTACCGATGTAAGTGATGTTCAAGATAAACTTAGAAATTACATTGTTATGATTTGAAAAAGTCACATTGGTCACCCGTTATCGAACTAGCATCTTTATACATAAGAAACGGGCGCCTTAACAATTGGGCCATCACGACAGCTAATTATTTTCTACGCAATCTCTTGCCCATTCATAAAATTTTACACTTTACGGAACCACTCAAAAACGATACAAGTATATTCAACTAATTTTATCATCAAATATTCATAAAATTATAATCGATCGGTAAACTCGATCGTTAAAGTCGATTTTTATGAATAAATACAAGTTCAATATATACCATATACATAAATTAACATCGAAACCCGGAATCAAAAACGGTAGTTATAAGCCAAGTTCAGATCCGGTCACGAGTTCCAGTTGACGTGAATGGTTCCACATTATTACCAGTAGTAGGTCGCAGTATTGCTTTACGGAAAATTTTTGTTTTGTTGAAAATAGCTTTATAGTTTTTGGTGTTTTGAACTTTGATCTAGTCATAATTAGGGCTGATTTTCCGAAACTCAGATTAGTTTTATGTGCAGGACAAATATGTATAGTTGACCCGATTATTTTCAAAACAAAAGCTGCCATAAATCTGTAAAATTTAAATGGCCCATTCGTTGATGCCATAGGAGAATGTTAACAAATGCCATATAAATTCCTCTGATGAGTTGTTTTATTTATTTATGTATTTATTTAAACTTTATGCACAAAAAAAAGTACAAAGGCGGATTTAATGCCTTAGGCATTCTCTACCAGTCAACCAAAGGTGGTGAAGAGATAACACAGCAGGTGCAAATTATTGTACGAGAGTAAACAAAATTAAATGTACACAAGTACAAAATAATGATTGACGATTGAAAAATCAACTTTTAGTAAGTTATTTACTGGAAAATTAGCTGAAAACAAGCATCATATTATGTACAGGGGTTTTGTTTTTTTATCGCTCTAAAATTACTGGACTTAATTATCTATACTATTATTATAAAGAAGTAAGATTTGTCCGTTTGTTTGTAACGAATAGGCTCCGAAACTACTGGACCGATTTTAACAATTTTTTCACCAATAGATAGCTGCATTATTCCTTAATAACATGGGCTATATAACATCACGCTATGACACTATTGACACTACTGAGTATTAACAAAAGACGTAACTTATGGCAGGTGAAATAAATCACGCGGATGAAGTCGCGAGCAGTTCGCTAGTACTACATAAAACCATCACGCCTGTATTCCCCGAAGGGTTAGGCAGAGGTGTACCAATGTACACACACAGTTCGTCACTCGCTAGTACTACATATTTGTCTAAAAACGCCAACGAGCAAGCGTGGTGATAAATGTTGGTGCCTTCTCTGTATGAGAAGAGGACTTTGCCTGTAGTGGGATAATAATAGGCTGGTATTTTTTTAATTTAAAATTACTTAGTATTATAGGCTCATTAAAAACATAGTCGCTTTCTTAGCACAGTTTCATAACTGATGATTAATAATACCTATCTTCCTACATAATTTATCTAGTGAAAAATTGGACTTTAATATCTATGTAGGTATCTATTGCTAATTTAATTAGCTTTTGATGAAGTATCTATGGGAAATTTCGTCAGCGAAGTACTTTCAAAAGTACGTAAAGAAACCTTATCCTTGTTTGAAGTATAGGTATCCTCAAAAGCTCTCATGTTATTAAATTACTTATTTAATTTTAGGGGACTGCCTCGATACCTCAGTGATACAAAACGCAACTGCTACGTTAGAGGTGTTGGGTTCGATTCCCAGGTAGAGCAAAAAGTGTTATTGGGTTTTTTTATGAAAGTCTCAGTAGCAACTCAGAGTTAGGATTTGTGCCCGGTTAATGGCAATAGGCTCGCTCCGGTAACTGGGAATTAAATATACCGGCGAACTGTGGCTGTATACTGGTACACCTCTGCCGAACACTTCGGGGAATACAAGCGTGATGGCATGGTTTTTAATATTATTATATCAACTAAAAAGGAACGACGGAACTCTAAGTAATAAAACTATAACAGATCATAATGTATTCCACGAGTATGGAACCCTATTTGTAAGTTATTAGTTAGTTAGTCACTAGCTCTTGCCCTTGACTTGGAGCGTGGTTTTATCCCATGTTAACCTATGTCTTTGGTTACTACTCCGCCTTCTTGAGACATAGCGTGACGTTATATAGCCAATACTGTTCCTCGTGAATCCGGCTATCATCATCATTTGCTTAACCTTTTTCCCAACTATGTTGGGGTCGGTTTCCAGTCTAACCAGATGCAGCTGAATACCAGTGCTTTTACATGGAGCGACTGCCTATCTGACCTCCACAACCCAGTAACTGGGCAACACGATATCCCTTGGTTAGACTGGTTGAATCCGGCTATCATAAACAAAAAATAATTATTGTAATCCGACTAGTCGTTTTAGAGATTAGCGCATTTAAACAAGCACACAAACAAACAAATCTATTAAGTTTTATAATTATTAATTAATATGGATTCCAAATCGTGATTGTGGGCTGGCTAGACCAGTCATGTTCAAATGTAAACAAAGGAAGGTTGAGTTTGTGTTGGCAATACGAGTAACAAGTATTATCAATTTTAAGTCTTCTTCTTAGTACTTAAACGAACTGATAATAAAATTCATAATCAAGTCAAACTAATCATCTGCTTAGCCTTTTTCCAACTACGAGTATATTGGGGTCGGCTTCCAGTCTAAACGGATGCAGCTGAATACCAGTGTTTTACGTGGAGCGACTGCCTATCTGACCTCCACAACCTAGTTACTGGGCAACACGATACTTCTTGGTTAGACTGGTTGTCAGACTTCTTGGCTTGACTGTCCATAACGTCCGTATTCCTAATCGAAAAACCCAATAACACGTTTTGCCCGACCTGGGAATCGAATCCGGGGACCCCACGCTCATCAGTCGCGCTTGCGACCACGAGATCAACGGGGCAGTCTCAAGGCAAAGTCGAAGTCAAGTCAAACTAATCAATATATTAATATGTTTTTATTCGTCATATTGTCAATATGTTACATCATTATCCAGCAACAACTGTTCAATGTACATCCAATACTTAACGTTATTTTGTAGATAGTGTACTAAATAACTTAATGTTAGATTTAAAATTATTTAAGCCCTTGTACGAGATTTTAAATAATTATCATATTAATTATGTTGAAACTAAACTACAAGTTTGTTTATTGGTGCCTTTACGTGATCTACAAAATTTCATCATGTTTTATTACTAACTGGTTTCTGCCTGCGACGACACCCGCTTGTTAGTTAGGTAGCATAAAACAAAACCTACGGTACCTACCTACTTGACGATGCAGTATAATAACTTTCTAATAGTGAAGGATTACAAAAAATCCAATTGTTCCAAAAACCAATACAGGAAATACTGATTTCCTATAGGTACAAACAAAAAAATAAGATAATCAAACAACTTTAGATTAATAAATATATTTTTTTTGCCCAATTAATAAGTATAAATTGACCAAAATATGACTAGGCTTTTTTTGTCTGAAGTGTACAGTCACCTGTCTGGCTAATATTTTTTGCATGGCATGAGCTTTTTATTAATCGATAGGTAGGTACTGTAGAGGCTTTGTTTGAGTTAGCCTATACAACCTAATTATTATATACTTTATGATATGGATGCCACTTTATTATAGTTTAAGTACCTAATATTGAAAATGTAAATAAATAACGTTACAGTTAATAACGTTTTTGAATAAGTAGCGTTTTGATCCCTCCACTGCTACTAGCTCTACATTACCTATTTCCTGCCGATACAAGACAAGAAATAAGGAAACATTGTAGAATGGGTATTTGCTGTTATTTAGCAAACTCTCTCGTATAAACACCAACATAATAACACAAATAAACAAAACAGTCAAACGCACACATTTATAATAAATTACCAAGGTACTTCTTTATTTATCCTATGAAGTTCTAAACAAAAATAAATTATGTTTTGCAGAAACAGACGGTATAACCTGATGCGGCCACAAAGTTGCACCCTTCCTCAATAAACGACTTACGGCCGTCCGCAGAAGCTTTCGTTTTAATTGTGACCATTACACGCTTGGTTTAATTAGCGCACCCGACCACTTATACCCGCTAATTAAGAGAGGAATGAGAAGTAAAACATTTTCTCACTAAGAAATACAAACTGTTTAAAGCCTGAAGAGAGACGATCCTTAAATCCTGTCCAAACTGGATCTTACAGGAATTGCTGTAGATTTAAAGCAATAATTTAAATTGTGATGAATATTTGAGGTGTGATTTTCCGAATCTTCTTTATACTCTTAATATTTTATTTCTAATAGTTATTCAGATGGAAATTGGACATCAAGTTGATTTGAATATACTCCTGTGTGGTATTAAGACAAAGTAAGAATACTTTGTCCAAAGGACTGAATGAACAACACGTTTTAAAATATCACATACATGGTAAAACGTATTAGAGGTAAACGGGTGCTTAACAATGATCCACCATCAAGGAGTAAGTGCAATCGAACCTGTGTTATAAAATGGGTGCCCTCATAAAACAACATTTTCAAATTCAAATTCATTTATTGCGAATATAGGTGTCTAACACAGATGTTATACAAAAAATATGCTAATCAACCAACTCCAAATCGGGGCCAATAAACAAATTTTGAACAACATTGAAACCTTTCAAACCAAGGACTGGCCAGTGAAACTAAATCCAAAGAAAGTTCGATTCCGATTGAGTTAATGGCGAAAGGGTAGGTACCTACAGGAGTGACCCTTCTCCCTTGGCGGTTACAAGTTACGTAAGAAGTTTCTCGTTAAACCCCAGATGAGTACGAAAAGCGTTTAGATAAAGTTGCCTTAAGAAAATAAGGTTATAAGGGACTTATTACCTGAATATTGCCATTGAAAGCAGAGAAAAAATAAATAGGTCGATAAATTAGTCAAATTATTAACAAGACAAGTATGTTTCACATAGTAATTATTGATCAATTAAGCATCTGAAATAGGCAAGTCAAAAAATATTACCAAAATATATATAATAAAAAAATATATATTATATTATAAGTCATGCAGAGATTTAACAAGCTAGACCAAAATATTAGTAATCTCGGCACCTCTTTAAGTATGTACCTTTCGGCAATAATAACGAAAGCTTGGTAATAAAAATATTCAAAATCCTAAGTTAATAAGCTAAGTTAATTCTGTCTACTACTACTGTAGTAGTTTTATGTTTGTGTTGACCTTATTAATGCTATTTACAACCAAACTATTGTACATGACCAGCTTTCCAAAAACAATTAAAATAAAATAAATAAATAAAACAAGATCTATGTAGATCTTCCAATTCCCGATTTGAAAATAAGAAAAAGTAAACTGAATAATCACCGGCCAATAAATATCCTTGAAGGTATATATGATTTTCTTGTTCTCTTGAGAACCTAACTAACATTAAAAATTAAAAATCGTTTTTTTTTTTTACTAAAAATTACAATACGAGCTCCTTCCGCCTAAAATAATTTTCTCGGTCACTGATTAAATTTTCATTAAAAGGGTAAAGTGGTTATCAAGATGATTTTAAGAAGCGGTTGAGCGGTGAGTGGTTAATTGAATGAAAAATGTGGAACTTTGAGGGTTTTAATCTCTTATACTTTCAATGATTTATGTTCCTGATGATACCTTTCTGTAATGTCTTTTGTAAGTGCCATTAGAGGTGACTTTATTAGGACGGTAGATCAATTTGTAGAATTCAATTTGCATAGAGACTTTTACACTTGTCGCTTTGGTAACTTACTGCTATTTATAACTGCATACATCATCATATCAGCCGCAGGACATAGGCCTCCCTCATAGATTTCCAAAAAGACCGGTTGGAAGCGGCCTGAGTCCAGCGTCTTCCTGCGGTCTTAATCCGGTCGTCCGTCCACCTTGCGGGTCCTACGCTGCGTTTGCCGCATAACTGCATACGCTTGCCAGCATTTCAGATGTAGGCGTAGGTACCGTAGATGTACCGATACACGGTTCTAATTTTAAATTCCCCAATTTAGGATCTGATGATCCTAATTTGTGTGATTAAGATAATTGGAGCAAATAGATTAGAGAGATTATTGTTTACCATTGTATAACAACTTCAGTGTTCAACAGTATTTCATTGATTCGGCTTTTCTGGTGGTCACCACTGTTGATTGTGAGTTACACATTTTACAAATCTTTTAGAGTAATAATTAAATATGAATAATAACATATCTATGTACATACCATCATGCCTGTATTCCCTGAAGGGTTAAACAGAGGTGTACCAATATACACCCACAGTTTGCACATATGTTTAGGTAATAGGGGCGAGCTTATTGCCATTAACCTGTCACAAATCCTAACTCCGAGCTGCTACTGAGAATTTCATAAAAAAAACACAGTAACCCTTTGCTCGACTGGGGAATCGAATCCCTAGAGTAGCAGTCAGTCGCGCTTAGGACCACTAGGCTAACGAAGCAGTTAATAACCATAACCTCAGCAAAATATATCCGGGGTAAAACAAATTAAAGAGTCAATTAAACAAAACGAGCCTACCCAACCTTGAAAAATTTCGTCAAACAACAACAATTTATTTAATGATAAATATTATCTACAATCTACACACTAAACCTTGTTTATGTCTAACAAATTCGCGTAAATTTCGATAGATCACGACCATCACGACTGATTTCACATGGTTTATTTGCTTTGAGCTCGCAATAAAACGTATCCACATTAATTTTGTATGATTTTTGATCGTATCTAAATAAAATCACGTTGGTTATTCCAGTTGAAAGAATTTCAATATTTGAAGGGGTAATCAGTTGATTAGTGAACAAAATATAAATAATGAATCATATTATATAACGTCTGTATTTTCGAAGGGGTTGGCAGACGTATTACCCATAGTACACATACAATTATACGCCATTCGCTAATAGTCAAAGATACTTTTAAAAAGACTTACATTCTACTTCCTAGTAATCCTACTTCCTTCTAAATATTGTGATTGTGAAAGTTTATGAGAATGGATGGATCGATGGATGTTTGTTAATCTTTCACGCCTAAACGACTGAAAGGATCTGAATGAAATTTGACACTGAAATAGATCGTAGTGGAGAATAACACATAGGATTCTTTTTATTTTGTAAACATGTTCGGTTCCGGTGGAATAACATATCAAATTTGGCGCGAATGAAGTCACGGGCAAAAGCTAGTACAACATACTTTGTTACTTATTAAGGTACAATTAAAAATCATGCAGTAGTTCTTAAACCATCTTAATATAATATCACTTTGATATCACTATCAGACTTTGTATCATTTTATGCAAGACAGTAGAAGTTTAATAGTAAAGTGCTAGCATTTTAGGAGTCATACCATTTGCATTTTTTATTGAAATTTCTTTTTATAAAGTTTTAGTATCGTATCTAAGAGCATACATTGTGCAGTTTGATGGCCTTTAACATGAATGCTGTGAAATATTGACGAATATTCTTAATTTTTTATATCTTTTTATGGCTAAACCGTGTCATGATGAGTAGTCACCGCCATCTATGAATATTTTCAATAATAATAATATCCTCACCCTAACCCTAACCCTTCAGGGAATACAGGCGTGATGGTATATTTTTTTTTTTTTAATCCTCCAGCCCAATTTTCGGACATGGTGGCCAATCTCAATGGTGATTAGCCAATCGCGCAGGAAATATTATAGTGCATAAGTGTGTGGGCAAACATAGATGCTTTACCACTTCTCTAACACACATAGTCTGTCAGGAGTTTACGTGCCTTCCGAGACATAAGGGTGACACATCACCAACTTTCAAACTGCAGCTATTGTGTTTACTGTGTTTTTTTTTTGTTTTTAATTTAATTTCAACCGTTTCCCATTTATTAAGTTACTAGCTCCTACCCGCGGCTTTGTCTATGTGGTCTAGTGGTTAGCGGCCCTGACTGCTAAGCCGGAGGTAGTGGGTTCGATTCCCACCCAGGACAAACTTTGTGTGATGAGCATGATTGTTTGTTCTGTGTCTGGGTGTGATTTATCTATAATATGTATGTATTTATAAATTATATAAGTATGTATATCAGTTGTCTGGTTACCATAACACAAGCTCTGCTTAGCTTGGGATCAGATAGCCGTGTGTGAGTTGTCCCAAGATATTTATTTATTTATTTCACCTGCGTTACATTACATATTTTATTTGGCTACTGCTCCGCTTCCGTGGGTGTTAACCTGATTATTCCTCTTGAATCTGGTTATCATATACAAAAATATTTCTTCAAATCCGTCTTGCAGTCCCAGAGATTAGTGCGTTAAACAAACAAACAAAAAATCTTCCGTTTTATTATATTAGTATAGATACCTACAGGTCTATCGCAGAGGGACTACCCCACTGGGTTAAGAAAAAAATAATTAATAAGAAAATAAAACGGTACGCTAGGGAGGAAAAAAGCTAATAAATCAACGTTTTTGGCCAATTGTGTATAATATATCATTTAGACCCATTGAAGGTAAAGTACTAGTTGACCTTAATACGAGGTGCAGTTCTGCATCGTCATCAAATTTCAAAAGATTGTTTTAAAAGCAAACATATTAAAAAAAAAAAATTACGACACTTTGTCAATAGTTAATAAATAATGGTGTGACCAGACGGATGGTCCTTCCTTGGGCCAAAGAAGCTTTGCCATGCAACGTGGCAATACTGAGCTAAAAATCCACGTCACTTTGAAAAGGCACAAATACTGCACTTAATGCACACGCGAAACGAAGTAAACTGATAACGAATTATGACCTTCCGTATTATTATAGTACTCTTTGATTATGACCAAAGGGTTACCGGGTTGGGATTTTTTACCTGCTCCAACCAATCAGAGCAAACTACGTCATTGTTAGTCGCCGGCCGCCGGGAATACAGAAAGTGTAATAAAACTGGTTACATGTTGAAGATTATAAGACAAGGATAGAGATAGTGACTGTCAGTGTCAAAAATACATTCTTAATAAATTCACAAATTGTGAATAATTTTAAAATTACATACTTAATTACCCATTCTCAGTAGTGGGACGTTCAGTGGCCGATGATGTTTAACACAAAACATTAATGCGCTTCACTGTACTTTATCTTGAATTCGGGTAAAATGCGAACTTGTGTCCAGTTGGCGAAAACATAAAAGTGATATAATTTAAGTTTCACTAAGTGGACACGAATGAAAATCTTGGCGTGTCCAGATGACGAAATAATAAGTGATACTAACTTTGAGTTTCGCCAACTGGACACACGTGTGTCCGGTCTCTTGTGTCCAGTTGGTGAATAACCCCGTGTGGGTACGTATATATCACCCCACCTGCGTCTATGGCCTGCGCATGCGCCTGCCCCAGCAGCGGCATGATTAACTAAAAAAAAACTATTTATTTTATTATTGATCCGTGTTGAAAATCACAAGCACATTTACCTCCTTGAACTGAAGAGGATGCAGAACTACACTTTGTACAAATATTCCCACAATTTATCAACTACGGACATACCAGAGTTAATGTAAAAATTTATGTAAATTTTATTAAAAGGAATTTATAATAATTAATCAATAAATATGTATGATCGGCCGGTTATTAGTTACTATCAACAATGTTGCAATAATTGATAAGTGACCGTTAATCTTAAACGGTGAATAATTTACAGTGATTATGGGATTAGTAAGATTTGCATTTTAAATTAACTACGATAAAATATTGTTATACTTAAAGCTAACGTAATAATCAATATTATGTTATCAGTACTTACCTTAATATAAACAGGACAAAAAATTTACTAGAAATAGCAACTGCCTTCCAAACCTAAAAAGTAAAAAAAAAACTGTTTGTTGTTTTGTATTGCCACCGACTTCCAAAACGAAAGTTATTTTTCTAGTTTTTTTTTGTTGTTTTTTCATTTTTTTTGTCTTTTTTTTCTTTTTTTTTGAATCATCAAAATCTATACATAACTGGCGGAAATATCGCGTAACACAAACATGAAAATAAACTCATACCTACAGACGAATTGAGAACCTTCTCATTTTTGAATCCGATAAAAAAGGCAGATACGAGTACACCTACAGGTTGCTGAATGCGTAGTAGTAGATACCTACATAAACGTAGAAGTGCCTATTAAACCCTAGGCTATAACTTTGTAAGTGATTTGTACTTTGTTCACAAACTTGTAAAGGCTAAGTATATAAGACACACCAGTGTACGTAGGTGGTATGAATGATGTAAAAGTGGAACAATTTCCATACGAAATTGTGTAGGTTATGTTCGGAATTAACCGATTGCTTCCGGAAATTAACGAGCCCTTGCCCAAACTTGACCACTTGGCAAGGGCATATGTTTTCCGTGTATTCAACATTGAATCGGCAAATTATGATCAACTAATTCGACATTCCATAACAGCGATATAAACGGTTCATAGGTACATCATGTGTTCGTTATAAATTTTAATTTTTATATCATTGGATAGCAAACATGCCAACGGCACACCTGATGTTAAGTGGTCACCGCTGCATATAGACATCTGCAATACCAGATGCCTTGCAAATGCATTGCCATCCCAGAGTCAAAGTTGAAATATTTAATGTGCCGTACTTACACCCGGCACCCATACCTTTACACCGAAACACAGCAAGTTATTTTGCTGCAGAAATAGGTACAGTGGTAGTACTTCCCCGGACGAGCTCCTTCACAAAGAGCTCTACTGCTACAAAAATGTATAGGTACCACTTAGAAGCCCGCTTTGGCATGTCATAATTGAATGAGTTATGTTCATAATGTTTGTGTAAATATAAAGCCAGTCACTTCATTGAAGGTTGACGATGCTATACATAATAATATCGATTGTTACAAGAGTTGAATCATACATAAACATGTACACGTAAGAGACATAATGATAGTCCTTTATTGATATACTGAGCTCTTCAAATACATCTCTTCAAATCTCTTCAAATACATGAAGACTATGGTTAGGTATCAAGTCTAGTTATATCAATATTATAAAGCTAAAGAGGGTGTCTGTTTTATTTTATCATATATATTTTTTATTTTACTCCGGAACTGCTGGTCTGATTTTGTAAACCTTTTCTCTAATAGGAAGCCAGGTTATCCCTAAGTTCCTATTATAAAAATCCTTAATTAATTCACATAGAATAAACTAGCGGTATATAAAATCCAAAATGATGTCCAAAATCTGAAACACAAATAAAAAATTAAAGTTTTTCCATATACCGAAAATCACAACCTTCTTTTGACTTTGCAGCAGTCGACCAAAAATACTTCTTCACCAAAATCAGGTCGCGATCTCAAAAGCACTTGTATCACCACTTTAGTATGGACCCCAATTCCCAAAGCAGAGCATCGTAGTCTATTTCAATTCGCAAAGCGATCCGCTGTCTGTGTTAGAGAATAGAAAATGTGAACTTTAGAAATAGCTGACCTAACTAAAACTAAGTTTAGTAGTTTTGTTTATACTAGACAACAATATCTTCGGCTTGGGAAAGTTTAACTTTAGCCTCATGCCGGAGTTTTGCTGTCAGAATATGCTGTATCGTGTGGCTCGTTTTGTTTTATTTTTGTTTTGTTAAGCTGTTTTGTTTTAGGAGTTGAGCCAGAGAGTTTTGTGACGTCATTTGAACACACTAATCTTCACTGCACTTCAAATTGCCACACTCATCTGGTTGCCTCTCCATCAATTCGCACTATGCGTTTCCAAACGCCCGCTAATGCACACTGCAAAGGAGTGGAACTCTATCTGCGTCTGTATTTCTGAACCCTAATTTCTTCAAAGTTCGAGTGAGCAGGCTTTTTCTGGGTAAACTCACTCCACTGTAGACTTTGTCTTTGTCATCTCTGACCTAGGCTAGAATCAAGAGCTTAACTCTCTCGAAAAAAAAATATTCCGAAAAAATATTTTTATGTTGATTATGTACCCGTAAACCTAAAATGGTTTGTATTAGTACCCACGTCCGCTACAAATTATACTACTTACCTAATTATTGCTACATGACACTATTTTCTAGTTCCCGATGAGAATCTACAAACGTAATGTAGAGGTCATTTCCAGTCACCTCGTTTGGAGATATTAAGGGAAACATGCGATACGGAGTAAACCAATCACCATTTGCCGGAATCAACTCCTATCGGAATCAACTCTTCCTTCCCGTTTCGTCCAATCTTTAACTGAGTTTTTTCCTGATGCACAGTGCTTGGTTAGTCGATATTTTCTTTTTAAGGGGACAAATTACAGCAAATTTATAACAAATCTGACCTTGAAAAGTTGCTGTCGAAACTTGGTTGAGTTTGAGTTATAGCACCTTTGACACAAATCTTAAGCCTTCGTGATAGCTTATAAAAGAATTAATCCTCCGAAAACCAATTTATGTACCGTTTTTGGTCTAAAAGTGTAATTATTTTAAAAAATGCTCATACTCAAAATCAACCCGATATCCACCCAAAATTTCATAATACTAGCCCAATTTACAAGCTTAATTTTTCAGTTTGCATGAATAATTCTAAATTTCATATCTTCAATAGAAACAACTCAGTTCTGTTGCTTTTGAAGTTTCGAGATTTGAATATTTGGATTTAAATTCAAATATTCAAATCTGGATTACAAATTCTAGACTGAAATCTTAATATTCTATTTATTTAACTACTGGTAAAATTAGGGTACGTATTTGAATATCGAAGATTAAAATACCTACTGTTAAAATATCGATGTTCATAACATCGAAAATGGAAATATCGAACGACCATAAAACCGAAAATTAAAATAACGAAAGTTTATAGTATCGAATGGTTAAATATCCTACGTCCAATATATCTAAAATCTAAATATCTACAAAAGTTACATCGAAAGATCCAAATATCGAAATACAGATTATCGAATGTCCTAAATATCGAAGTACAAACTATCGAACGGCCTAAATAACGATGGGTACATATAATATTTGAACATCGAAAATTAATATACCTACGTGTAAAAATGGGTTAATTTTCAACATTTAATACATTCATTAATTCACCCTAAAAATACGTACCTACAAGTTAAAATATCGAAAAAAAATTGATATAAGTAGTATGAGTGGAAAAAGATTGCTTCTGCAACGTCTCCGGCGCTACGGGAAGTGCAACCCCTTCGCCCTTGCGTAACAAAGAATAGGCACCCATGTTCACCTCCGCAGCTTCGGCTTATGCTTTGTTACAGCGGGCGGGGGTTGCCCTCCCTTCGCGCCTCCGGATTTTTATATACACTCTAGGGGTAACAGCCAAAAGACTACGTAAATTCGGGGTGCCCCAATTCGGTTTTGGAACAATTTCGACCTATTTTATCCATGAAAATCAGTGTCTAGTGTACAAGCATAGGTCAATCGTGAAGGTATTATTTAGGTCTTTAAATTAAAATATTTTCTTGAAAGTCAATATGTTGTGCTACTAAAGTTAGTGACAGAAACGTATCGCTGCAAAACCGACTCCACGTAGTCTTGTCTGCCCTACCCCTAGAGTGTAATTTAGAATCGCGTAGGCGCGGAGGGGCAAGGCAGCCCGCGAGCTGAGGAGCAGGTGGTTTTAACACCCGCCGCCGCAGCTGAGGTTGGCCGGCGAAGCCGGCCAACAAGCCGAAGCTGCGGTGGTGAGCGTTTAGACCATCTGCGACGTTAAGCTCGCGTGGGACTGCCGGAGCCCTGCAGCGCCGGAGCCGTGACAGAAACCATGCTTGCTTGCATGTTGCATGATTGCTGCATGCTTGTTTGCTGCTAGATGGTAATCAGTTACTAGGTGGGTTACAAAAAAAACACATTTACGCAGTAAACAGACTAATGACTACTTAATAGCAACGGGTTTGCAGGGTGTGACAATTTCACATCTACCTACATTTATGAATACACTCATACTGCCTATATATTTTTTTTTCGGTATTTCAACTACTAGGTATTTTTAACGTAGATATTATGAATTTAGATGTATGAAATGTTGATATTTTGAACTTAGGCATAATGTCATTCGATATTTTGAATCATTCGAAATTTTAATCACTCGGCATTTCAATCTTCGACGTTTTAAGCTTAGGTATAACAATTTTCGACATTTTGATATAATCGATATTTAAATTTTCGATGTTTTGAACATTGGTATTTTAAGCGTAGGTATTTTAATCTTCGATATTCAAATACGTACCCTAAAATTAACTAGTAGCTTTATATACAAGAAAACCTCAATGTTGCCTTCACAAAAGATAAAGGTTTGCACGAACACCGCAGAGCCTTTTAAAAGCATTAATGAGCTAACAATAGTCGCGAACTTGTTGCAAGTCTACTATCCGACTAAATAGGGAACCAATTAGTTGTATAACAAGCGTGTTTAGGTGCCGACCAACTGTGTTTAGTCGAGTAAACAGGTTCCTATTAATGGCCCCACAAGCTGTGTTAAGCTGTTGGTTGTGCAACCGCCGAACCATTATGTGTGCTATATATCGACGCTATTTGAAACTAAATAATTAATTTATTCTGTTTAGAGTAACATTTAGCAATTTAATACTGTCGCTACATAACAAACTACGATACAACAGCTAAAATGTAAGTGTTTAGTTTATTTACTTTAAGTATAGTCAGCGATCAAAAGTCGATTGAAGATCGAATCCAGTGGTGTTTATTTACAACATTCATTCAAAAGTCAACGAATTGAATTGGGTGTCCGCTTCCAATGGATAACCTACTCAATTCCAAGTACTAATAGATCACTTTCCGAGTTGAATTGCTAATACTTCATAATATGACCAGATTACTTTTGCATAGAACGGGCTGTCGATACAGTCTTTTGAATAAAAACTCAAAGAACGCCCAAAGCTAAAAATCAAGAGCATCCAAGTTTTAAGCCCCCAATTGACCAGTTCCACAAATAGCGTATCGCTTTCACATAAAAACTTTTCCCCGATTGGTGGCTTTATCAGGAATTCCCTGAAGAGGAACGTTTTAGTGAAAACATATTGTGCACACAATTGGACGACCGCAATGGGTACCTACAGTTCCGAATTTTTTTCAATTTTGTGTAAAACAATCTTATTGGTTCTTCCGAAAGATTGGTATGATGTCTAAAATTCAATTTTTACATAAAGATGATACAGGAATATCGTTTATTTTTCGAACACAAAACTTAGTTAAATAATAATAATTAAATTAAAAACTATGCATTTTTACATTAAATCATTTGTTTCTCGTTTTTTCGAAAATATGCCTTAGATCATTTTTAGATTAGATTAGAGTAGATTTCATCATCATCATCATCATATCAGCTGCAGGACGTGTACTGCTGGACATATATATTTCAACAATTATGATTATCACAATTACAACTCCAATTAAAATCAAAGTCAATGCATTTATTTCAATTAAACCATTAACAGGTTCTTTTGAATTGACAAGGAGTCGGTCAGTAAATAAAAAAAGTTGAAGCTAGTTGCCCTTTCCAAAACGTAGGTAAGTCTCTACGGAGACGAACAAGAAAGAACTCAAAAAAGTTTATATAAAATCCTGGTTACATTATTTTCGTTGCTTCTATATTTGAATTTAAACAGTATTTACTATTTGATCTAGATACGCCCACAAAGTATAACTGAAACAATCCAGTTCCTAGTCTGCACTAAGGTTAACCAGAGATGACGAAATGCCAAGCCTTCGATATTTAGATATTATTTCGCCTAGGCTCAATCCCACCAAAAACTTAACTAATAGTTAGTTGCTAGCACGAAGTTCTGCCAAAACTAAACAACCTTAATCTCTTGATAATCAAATTTATTTAGCACGTCAATATAATTCAATTCGTATGTCTAATATGATAAGTTACCTACTAACAAGCCATAGTTTAATCTACATCCAAAACTAGGATAATTTGAAATCAATGAGCGTTAAATAATAATTATCATACATACATACCATCATGTGATCACGCCTGTATTCCCCGAAGGGTTAGGCAGAGGTGTACTAATGTACACCCAAAGCCCGCCGGTATGTTTTAGGTCCCATGTAATAGAGGGCGAGGCTATTGCTATTAACCGAGCACAAATCCTAACTCCGAGCTGCTACTGAGATTTTAATAGAAAAACCCGGTAACACGGCTTGACCTGGGAATAGAACCTAAGACCACTAAGGCGTCTTCTCAGCGTTTCGATGACAAACTATAATACAGACATTATATTGTTGGCGGCCCAGAACTTGGCCTCTTTTTTTGTTCTCTTATAAAGATGGAACAAATTTCGACATGTGCTTGCTAATGGGTCCATATAAACAACTAACTCGGAGTTCAAAGATAACCCTAGCATGCGCAAGCGGGCATTAGTTAATTAAATTATTTGAATATACATGACCTACCGCAATATTTGCTAAGTTATTAGTTTACATAACGCGATTACTAAGAAATAGGTCGGGCGAACCTTCCTATAAGCGTCTTATAGGCGATTATATGAGGAAACTAGGGTAACAGCATACTGTCTTAATTAATATTATAATAATTAAGACTTAGTGACGAACCTAAGGGTGACAAGAAAATCACACGAAACTAGTATTTGTACGGCTAACAGATATTTAATATTCTTTGGTCCGTTTACGATCTCATAAATTAGCCTGTGCCTCGTTAGCCTAGTGGTAGAGGTCTTGGGTTCCATTCCCAGGTCAAGCAGTGTTATTGGATATTTCTACAAAATTCTCAGTAGCAGCTCGGAGTTATGTTGTGCCATCACGCCTGTATTCCCCGAATGGTTAGGCAGAGGTGTACCAATGTACACCCACAGTTTGCCATTAACCGGGCACAAGTTCAAACTCCGAGCTGCTACTGAGAATTTTATAGAAAAACCTAATTACACATTTTGCTCGATCTGGGAATCGAACCCAGGACCTCTAACGTAGCAGTCAGAGTTACGATGTGTGCCCGGTTAATGGCAATAGGCTCACCCCCTATTACATGGGACCTAAACATACCGGCGGACTGTGTACATTGGTATACCTCTGCCTAACCCTTTGGGGAATACAGGTGTTATGGTATGCATCATCATCATCATCATCTCAGCCATAGGACGTCCACTGCTGAACATAGGCCTCCCCTTTAGATGTCCACATGGTATATAATTTGTTAAATTCTCTCTAAGTAATAAGTCGGTCTGTTTCTGTTACAAGTACGTTGTTTAGACCTAAAACCACACCGTGATCAAATTAGGGGAAGAATTAATATTCATACGGACGAAGTCACGGTAGTAAATTATAATAGAAAGTTTTTTTATAAATTAATAGTTTTTATTTTTTGTATTTCTATTAAATACCTTTTTATTATTATTTTTGTGTGCATATTAGTCTGTGTCAGTAAATATATTTTCTTTCTTTATTTATTTTCTTTAAACCTAGTGAGCGAACTTACAGATAAAAGTGTATTTCAAGTGCCTTTCCATATTAGAAGTTTTGTTTACTTGTTTGTGAGTAACGTCTAAGGCAATTTAACTTTTTGACTAACTTTATACTAGGAAAGTTTTTGAAATAACATGATTCAAAGCTGTTTGCGGCTATGGATTGAACATTCTAAGTACTTAAGAAGTCATTTTCTTACGCACGAGAAACGAAGCTTAACTAACTAATAAACAAACTCCGTCCACTAGGCGTGGGTAGGCAGGTGTATGTTGACAGACTACTGACTATTTTTGCTTTACCCTCTGGGGGGCCACTCCGAAGTAACGGCCAAATGTTCGAACATTTCCTACCACGAACTTCATTCTATTTCGTTCGCTCGGTCCGGACCCGACCAAACTTCATTTTGACGTTTGATATATCGTACACCCTACTCTAAACCCTATCCTACCATGAGGGCATAACTATGGTATTATTTGCACTGTCATCCTCTATCAAAGGAGTAGTAAAAACAAAAAAAGGGTATTCCATTTTTTTCAATAGATTTTAATAATGGTCTAATTGAAATAAATGATTTAACTTTTACTTTTAGTAGTTGTTGCTTACCCACGCGTTTGTATTATAGTCGGAACTGCGATTACTGAGCATGTCTTAACCGTCCATTTTTTTCAGACTGACGGTACTATGTGGACTTCCCCGATAAAAAATGCTGCTAAATTTTAGATCAATGTTGAGATGTTTAAGGCATGTAAAAAACAGTATGACGCAAAACAAATAACAAATACTAAAGAACATTAAACTTTCTTGGCTCGAGCAGCTTCTGGAAAGCAGTTAAAGGTTGCATACTGTTTGAAACTGAGACTGGCAGTGGTATTCTCTAAACATCTTCCTTCGTAAATTTTAGTGAAGTGAGCTTGAGGTGAGCTGTGAATTCATAGTATTGATGGAATGACAACTCATCTCAAGCTTACTTTTCTGTTCAGCGCGGTTGATCTGTTCGTTTCACACAACCGTTTATAAAGAATGGGATTGTACTGTAGGTAGCTTTCATTTAAATAATCATCATCTGCTTAGCCTTTTCCCGACTATGTTGGGGTCGGCTTCCAGTCTATCCGAATGCAGCTGAATACCCGTGTTTTACATGGAGCGACTGCCTGTCTGACCACCACAACGAAGTTACTAGGCAACACGGTACCTCTTGGTTAGAGTGGTTGACAGACTTCCTGGCTTTTGGCAATTGGTAAAAATATTGTGCCATCACAATACTTTTAGAAAAATCAGAAGGTTTCAAAAATCTTGTAACATCCAAAAAAAGGTTTTTAAACTTCGATTTTTACAGAATAGCACGGCTGTTACAATTTGCACACTGTGCACTTAGTGTTAACTGGTTATAAATTGAAACAAATGTTGGATAGCGTGGTACCTAAGTCACTGCATAGTCTGACCTTGCTCCCATTGGCAACTGCCATAGATTGCAAGAAACTAGTGTCGATAATATTGGAAATGGGAGTGTTCGATTGTATCCGATAAATACAAGCAACCACTTGAAAGTTGTTTTGGAATTCGAACCTTATGTTTTGAGATTAACGTGTCGCGAGTAGATAATTTCAATGACAGCTATAGGAAAATGAAATAGATAAACATGTTATTATGAAATTCCATATTTATACGCAACAGACTTAAAAAAATATCATAGAAAATCCCATAAGAACAGTTTGTTCCGGGGTCTGAGAGTGTGTAAATGTGAGTTTATAAACGCATCCATGTTTAAGGATAAATTCCCAGTGTGGAATATTTTTTTCAAGTTATAAATAGTTTTTTTTGCCTGTCATGTGTGACTGGTCTGGCATTCAGACATTAGAACAAATAACATAAGACGTCACGATCCTTTCAAAGGATTTTTAAATCTCAGAAAACGTCTGCTACTACTTAGTGGACAAGATTGTAATAAGTCAGTCAATCGATCGTATACATGATTAAATAAAACACAAAACTGTGGCTTAATTATATTATTTTCATAAATTATAATATCACTATATTTATAAATTATCACAAGCTATATATTCTACTCAAGTAGTAATCTATTCAACTCCAAAGGCGGCTTGATGTAGTCGAAGTCAATTCGATGCGTGCGCGCAATGTTGCTGTATGAGTGAGCCGACAGCTTCGGCGTTCGGGTTTTTTCTGGACTATCAAAGTCCACTTTGAATAAACCGAATTTTACCCTGAAAATAATAACAAAAAAGCACATTATTAAGATGTCTATCTGTACTATTGTCTTGTGTATACACACCTGAAAATTAGTCTACCTTTTATTAGACAATTACTTATATTGCCTATGAGTGTACCAAAAAAAAAGAAAGTTTTTTTTTTATAATTAAACTTGCAAGCAAACAAACAAGGTTTTTAAATATATTTAGAAAGTTCAATGCGTCATCGTGAATAATGATTTATGTTTTACCTTCATAATTGGATTTAGATTGATAAAGCGAAAAGTTTGTTAGGAAGATGCCTAAAATACCTATTTTACCATTCACGGATAATTGTGAGCTATTAATACCAAATACAAATAATAATTATTTTAATCATCAATTTACTATACTTCTGTTTGTTTAGGATTAGGTTGGAATTACGTAGGTATATATTTATACCTGAACAATCAATGTTAAAAAAGTTGTAAACTAACAAAGCAAATTAATTAAATTACAATAAATACAAAATCAGAATTCAAATGTTTTACAAAGAGATTAAATTGCTCTGTAGTTGTAAACATAAATATATTATAGAGTCGGTACTGGCAATTTCAAATTAATTTGCATTCCAGCACTAGAACCAAGTACCGGTTATGAATGCATATTGTTTGTTTGTTTGTTTGTTTGTAGTATTGCTATTCATGCCCAAACATCACAGACACTGCAAACAGATCGTTGATTTCATTTAGAGATTTTTCATTTTTTTACAAATTCGTTCGCGTGAATTTTCTTTCAGATCACAAATAAAAAAGTAAATAATAATATAGCCTATGTTACTCTCTGATAATGTAGCTTTCCATTGGTAAAAGAATTATTAAAATCGGTTCAGTAGTTTTTGAGTTTATTCATTACAAACAAAAATATTTTTTATAATAGTATTAGTTAAGATTGTCTGCGGCAATTTACTAGTAATTATATAAATATATATATATAAAAATTCCCCGAAGGATTAGGCAGAGGTGTACCAATGTACACCCACAGTTCGCCGGTATATTTAGGTCCCATTTAATAGGGGGCGAGTCTATTGCCATTCAAACACAAATCCAAACTCCGAGCTGCTACTGAGAATTTCATAGAAAAAACCCAATAACACTTTTTGCTCGACCTGGGAATCGAACCCGGGACCCCTTACACAGCAGTCGCACTTGCGACCACGAGACCAACGGGGCAGTACTAGTAATTCTTTCTTATTATCCTGTCTCTAATATAAACTGTGTCGCCTACGGATTGTTTAGTTTAAACTAACAACTATGATTGGCATACTGAAATGACAACTGCTCATTATACCAAGAGATATTAATTTTAATAGCCACCCAGAAGACAATTAAGTCTTATCTATGTATGAAGGGCCTTCTTATTTAAAGTCGGTAATAAATTCAATACCGGGTGTCATTACATAGGACAGTAAAACAGTCCAGTATGTCAAGGTCATAAATAGCGTTCGATCTACTTCAAAGCTGTGCTTATACGGGTGGGAAGCGAGTAGGTTATAATGTATATTTGGTGGAACTATGTAACGCATAATCAACTATAATTCCACTGCTGTGATTCTGTAGTTTTCTAACAGGTACACAATATATGGTAATGTTTTTGGAACCCAAAATTCTTAGATTTTGAAAATATAAATATTTTAAAAAAAGAAAAACATATATATTTGAAAATTCTAAAAGGCTGTTTTAGAATTTTCAGTTTCGGAAAATCTTGATGTGTAAATGCATAATATATAAATGTTTACACGGTATTTACAGCAAATTTCTGTTTGTCTCTCTATCTGTTTATTCCTGCTTATCTCCAAATCGGCTGGACCGGTTTACACAGGCAGATAGCCAATGTTATAAGGAGTAACTTAGGTTACTTTTATTTTGGAAAAAGTACAAAGGTTCCGCGCAAAAACCCAAGAAACCGTGTTAAAACCAACATTCACACGAACGAAGTCACGCGCATAAACTAGTTGCATAATATACTTACGAATAGCCATCTATCCATTCGAAGTCGTCCATTAGCGTCCAACTGAAATACCCTTTGACATTGCACCCATCTTCATGTATAGCTAGGAGTATTTGATAGAGGTAGTCGTTGTAATAAGAGACTCTCTCATAGTCCTCCGTTTGGCCCCAATCACACAACCCGTTTTCAGTTATAATTATTGGAATTTGCCTTAACATTTTATAGTTATTTTGAATCCAATTGATCAGTTTGCGGAAGCCGGGAGGGTTAACCTGCAAAAAAGTTAAAAACATATTTATTTTTCTACGTTTTAGTAACTATAATTAATTTTAACTGCAAAAAAAATAGAAAAAAATTGGGAATGTTTTGCTACGTTTAAAGTAACTATAATTAATTTAACGATTATTTTGTTACAATCATACAAACAAATAAAATAACCAGAAGTAATTTTATCTTAATAGCATATTTATGTTCATAGCACTTTGATCACTAAACAATAAAATTAAACGTGTTTTTAATCTGGTCCCATTAATAGGTACATTATGAATATTGCCTACGCATAAGCTGTAAATATAGGTAGTTTCTATATCCTCATTCGCCCTATTTGTGATATTTTCTAATAATCTTTTTTTTTTTTAATACAAAATCAGTCTAGTTTTATTGATTTAATTCACTACCCCGTTGGTCGATTCCCAGGTCGGGCAAAAAAGTGTTATTGAGTTTTTCCAATAAGACCTTCTTAGTTCTCAGACTGGAGTTTGGAAGTTAATGCTGTGACAGTCCCGTGTTTGATCACCCAGGTCGTGTAAGATTGCCGCCCTATTTGACTATTGAGAGTAAGTAACGGAAGAGGGTGTGCATCTGCATATGCGCACATACTTGTGCACTATTATATCTACTGCAATTCAGTCGGGAGGATGTTATTATCATACCAATTAGCAAAGAACAGTTTTGTCAGTGGCTATAAATAAAGTGGTTCCTACCTAAAGATTAAGTTATATCGGAACCTACTTTTAGTAATTGGAAGCAAGTTTTCGGTGAATTATTTAACTGTTGAGCCTCCACACATAGCAAGGCCGATAACTGGAGATATGAAACGTATGTAGTGATATAATAAGAACCTTCATTTTTACGATTATAGTTCACATCGTTACATGGGCAAGCGATTTGTTTAACTGTCTGACGTAGGTACTACTATAAAGAATAATATTCCCATAGCTATTGAAAATAATGAGCTAAATTACCTAATTTAAAGTCGAAATTACCACGTAGGTATTGTAATTTTAAGATATCTTTTTTAAAAAGGTTTTAGAGCCTCCACGTGCGCTGGTAGGTACTTATATAAATTACGTACTCGTCCTCGGCAATTAGCCTTGCTGTCAACCCGCTCATTGGCTTATCTTTGCCACGACACGTTGATATGAACTCGTGTTTAAATAAAACAGTGTGTCATCAAATTCGAATAAGAAAAGGTCGACGACCGAGGCTACATGAGATGTGACACGAGACAATATAAATTAGATATATTTAGGGGAGAGTTGGATATTACCGAGCCCCTAAGGACTTGGACCTATAATTAGGAAACTGTTTGATATTAAAATAAACAAAATTGAGTAATTAGTAGGACATTTATTCAGGTACGCATACCGTATAACAAAAACTTCCAAAATTTAAACAAAAAGTAATTATTGACAATTTACTAAAAAATGAGAAAACGCGGTATTGTCAAACTGGTCTGATAATATCGTGCCCAGGGTTAACAATAGTTAATAATAAAAGTAAATGTAGGTATAATATTTATTCATTATATTATATGTATTTTCATCCAAAAAGTCATATTAATCACAACAATTGATATCACACACAATTGTTTATCTTAAACTCAATAAATTACTCAAATTCAATAAAAATTGTGTTTTTTCGCTTAGGATATAAAATGCCACAAACAGACGCACATACAGACACATCATACATAACTCTTTTGTCGAGGTAAAAACAAGTTAATGTAAATAAAACATACTTTTCATAGTTCGACTCCCCCAGCGCGGAATTATCAAACTTGATCATTTTATTTTTTAACCACATAATTTTATGGAAAATATTATAGTACGTAAAAACGTATTCAGACATTAATTCTACAGTATACAAGCATTACAAATGTATAGTGTCAAAGTATTACAATATAAATACAGTATTACTTACCTCTTACCGAAAGTACACGAAAAATTATAAGGAGTTACGACAAAAACATTTTCAGCGCATGCTGTCTCCGTCGTCGCGGGGACCGTAACGGTGATGCTTGGGAAAGGGTGTAGGCATGTCCGGCTTCGACGTATACGCACTACATCGCAGAACTAGTGGATAGTTTTTGAATTATGCTGATGCGCGGAATTATCAACCGCGCGGTAATATCCAACTCTCCCCTATTTTGTTATTTTAAGTGACTTGTTGTGACCCCGCAACTCAAAATCTTATAAGAAGAAAGAAAGATTATCTTTTTAACATTGTTATCATATTAGCACGGGATAGAAATTAGTTGGAAGCTGTACGTTCTAACTGTGATGAGCAGGCTAATTCTATATACTACCCCGTTGGTCTCGAGGTTACAGGCGCGGCTGTTGAGACACCCTCGTGTCTCGGAAAGCCACATAAAGCCGTTGGTCTTGCGCCTGATCTCTCCCCGGTTTTGTCGGATTGCCGTTCTATCGGTCTATGAATATTAGAGAAGAGGGAGTGCACTTGTGTTCCTTATAATATCTCCCGCGTTTTGGCTAGTCTCCATACTGATTGAGATTGGCTGCCATGACCAAAATCAGTCTGGAGTATATTACCATTTACAGCATAATGCTTTGCTATAGAGTACCACAGCGTACCGCTAGTATTCAGCGGACCTATTGAAAACTTACTGTAAGCCAGTCAGCACCAGGCCTGGGCCAGGTCAGATTCTGCTCCATCCTTACGCCAGTGTCTTGATCCCACGAAGGGACATTCCAATCTGGTTCCATTGATGATGGAGTCATTAAAAATGTTGTGTAGTGGTTTAGAGCAAAGAAGTCTGAGCTTCCTTGAAGAGCTTTCACCTAAAAAAGGATAAAATATGAATTTCCTTTTTTTTTCTGCCTCGGTAGCCTAGTGGTCCTAAGCGCGACTGCTACGCTAGAGGTCTTGGGTTCGATTCCCAGGTCGAGCAAAAATTGAAATTTTCAGTAGCAGCTCGGATTTGAGGCTCGCCCCATTACATCGGACGTAAAATATACCGGCGAACTGTGGGTGTACATTGGTATACCGCTACCCAACCCTTCGGGGAATACAGGTGTGATTGCTTGTTTATTCTCTTTTTTATTCAGAATTGAAGAATCAACAGCTTTGCTGCCATTTGGGACCGAGTGTCAATCTTTTTGTGGTTTACTCTCATAAAAAAAGAGTATTGTTGACACTCCGGAATAGCCCCAATAAAGTGTGAGTGACATCTTATTTAGTTATTTTGTTTAGTGTATTATACAAACCTCTTCATCGGTAAAATATGGGAGACGTGACCGCGAGAATCCTTGTTGAATACTCATATTATTAACACGTTCACGGACAAAATGAGGATAGTCGCCGAAATCCGAGTATATTGGATGAGCAAAAACTGCCAACTGAAAAAAAAATAACCATAAAATTTCTATATTTCTATATACCATCATATACCATCACGCCTGTATTCCCCGAAGGGTTAGGCAGAGGTGCACCGATTTAGGTACACCCACAGTTCGCCGGTATATTTAGGTCCCATGTAATAGGGGGCGAGCCTATTGCCATTAACCGGGCACAAATCCAAACTCCGGGCTGCTACTGAGAAATTCCTAATGGAAAAACCCAATAACACTTTTTGCCCGACCTGGGAATCGAACCCGGGACCCCTTGCTCGGCAGTCGCGCTTGCGACCACGAGACCAACGGGGCAGTTAAAAAAAAGTTCTATATTTCTATTTTTACATTTCGGCCGAGGCCGGCCTAGAAAGAGGTGGCGAGACGACCTGGACGCCTACCACGAGGGCTGGTTAGAGGCGGCTCAGGAAAAGAAAAAATGGAAAGAATTGGGGGAGGCCTTTGCCCAGCAGTGGGGCAGTACGGGCTAAAAAAAAAACAAGAAAATAAAAAAACTAAAGCGATTCCTAATCGTTAATATTGGTGCATTTTCTGTGTCATCAAGTTTGATAAACCCATTTACTTATGCTCATTAACTGCCTCGTTAGCCTAAGCGGTTCTAAGTGCGACTGCTAAGCTTGGGTTTGATTCCCAGGTCGAGCAAAGTGTTATTGGGTTTCTCTATGAAATTCTCAATAGCAGCTCGGAGTCAGGATTTTTGCCCGGTTACCTGGGACCTAAAAATACCGGTGAACTGTGGGTGTACATTGGTACACCTCTGCTTATCCCTTTGGGGAATACAGGCGTGATGATATGTGTGTGAGTTTATTAACTTCTGCATAAATGGTATGTACCTAAGTAGTACCGAAAAAGGATTTCGGAACAAAGAATAACGTTGCCATGACAAATTTAATAACGTCACGTATACATCGTCGGGTAAAATTAAAGATACATGTGGGTTTTTTGTAGTAAGAATAATGTTATTTTTGGTACTGACGTGCATTTGAAGGTAATCCTCTGCAGCCTGTATGTCCTCAGGACTATTTGGATCTTTAGGATCAGCCCAAAACGCATCAAGAGTTATTGCAACTTTTCCTGAAAACAAACATAATTGAAAACGGTGTCACCATTGTTTTCATAATTACCCGTTATGAGCTCAATGTGTTTACTGAAACCAAAAAAAAACGCATCAAGAGTTATTGCAACTTTTCCTGAAAACAAACATAATTGAAAACTGTGTCACCATTGTTTTCATAATTACCCGTTATGAGCTCAATGTGTTTACTGAAACCAACGATAAACATTTCCTTAGGCAGACAATTAAAACAACAATCTTATCTAATTAATACAATTTATAATACGAAGAGATAATTATTGCAAGCAATTAAGGATAAGACGATATCGTAAAGCATTAGATACCAAACAGATACATCATAAAAGATGATTACGAAACAATGTAACAATGTTTTTTTTTTTTTTTTTATAGACGGGAAATCATCAAATAACTTCCCCCGCCCTGGGCGGGGCGGGAGGGAGTGTCAGACTTTTACTGACTAAAACCCGTCTATGTTCCTTCATGTGCCCTTTGCGTTCCGGGGGCGCGGTATCTCTTTCGAACAACCCGCAGCCCCGGCAGGCATCGGCCCTCAGTGGCCCCATCCAATTTGCTGACATCTCTTTGAGGCGCGCGTGGAACACGGACGCGCCGTCGACACGGTCTGTCGCTAGTGAACGTACGGACGGTGAGCTACCCATTGCTCACCGTCCACAGACCCGCGTCTACGGTGGCCGGGAGTCGTCTCGTGGCTCCCGACGCCCGGATCGTCTACCGCGGCGGCCGCTGGGACGGGGGACCCTCCTTTCTCTCTCCCGTCCCGCCGCCTCCTTCTCTAGCATTACAGCTTCGCAGAAGGAGGCGACTGATGTAACAATGATAAAGAAAGTGTATTACCAGCTAGTCATTCATAGTAATATAAATCACAGTACCTCTCTGATAAGGTTTGAATTCCCTTTCATACGTCCGGTAAACCCGAGCGTGAGCTAGCAAAGTGTAGTGAATGCATAAATAGTCGCCGAGTCCATGTGACATTAATGCTGGTACGAAATAATCACGGCCGTAACCCTAAAGAAAACACAAAAAATAAATAAAAAAAATGGGTTACAAGAGCTTAATAACCACACTAATGTTATAAAGGCGAAAGTTTGTGTGTGTGTGTTTGTCTCTTCTTCACGCTCAATAGGTTGGACGGATCTAGATGAAATTTGGCACAGCGATAGATTGCAGTGTGGATTAACACATAGGATACTTTTAATCCTAGCTTGTACTACATATTAGTACTTCTGTGTACTTATCATTCATTCATTTCATTTCGATTCATTTTGGAACTACACTGAATCAAAATTCATCAATGTTGAATTCTTATGAGGACAATATTCAACAATAGATATTTCAGTCAGTCAATACAAGTAAAAGTACGAAAACAGTCATTTAAATAAACAACTTTATATATTTTATACCACAGTACCTTTACCAAAACAGTTTCTAAAATAAAATCTATTATTAATCACCACACCTATTATTATCGTTTTAACTACGCTAACATGATGAATAATTCGTCCTGAATGAAAACTTATCTAAAATAATTTAAATTGATTTTAAAGTGATTACCACGGGAAATTACTTATCGTGGAAAATATTCGTAATTATAATAGTATGTATAAATATAGGAGTTATATTTGATTCATCATCCGTATTGTATCAAACAACTACTAGTTACATAATCTATATACTATAAGGTTCTGAATCGAAAAGCTTTTCTAATTAATTTTGTGATCAATGTTGATGCCTTTTCTGTGTGTGAAGAGGTCTTTGCACTGCAGTGTAACAATAAGCTGGTATTATCTATACTTAATATTATTAAGATGAAAGATTTTGTGTTTGTTTGTACCAAATAGGCTCCGAAACTACTGGACCGATTTTAAACATTTTTGCACCAATAGACAGCTATATTATTTCTCAGTAACATAGGCTATATAACATCACGCTACGACCCACAAAAGTGGAGCAGTAACCAAAGACGTAACTTAACACGAGTGAAAATATAATAGGTTTTTATACTTACATTGTAACACTGCTGGTGAGGTTCGTTGATAGTGGTCCACATTTTGATTAAATCACCGTACAGACTAAATACGACCCTTGCATAGTCCTCAAAATAGTCAACAATTTTCGGGTTGGTCCAGCCACCGAGGTCCATTAGCGATGTGGGCATATCCCAGTGGAATAACGTAACTACAGGAGTGATGTTGGCTTTGAGAAGTTCTTTAAATAATGTACGGTAGTATTTTACGCCGTCCAGGCTTATGTTGTTGTCCGTGCCGTTTGGAAGTATCCTGAAAAAAAATGTATGTTAAAAATCTGGTTATAATTTTGGTGTTTGGTTGGAAATTTATTTACCTAATACATCATGGATTTCGGAGGAAAGACAACTTACGTACCTACATGAAAAAGTACAGGCAAATGAAGAAGGTGTGCCTACTAGTTATACTAAATGATTTTCCCCATGAAAGTATTATATTACCTATTATGATTTGTAATAAAAAAATACAAATGTAACATGTTATACATGATACATAATTATACGCATTGAAATTTTATATCCATTGTTGTGGATATATTAATGAGAATCGATCTTACTCCTATTAAACAATACAAAAGTTTGAATGCATGGTTGTTTGTTATTCAACGACGCCAGAACGGCTGAACAGATCTGGATGAAATTTGGCACATGGATTAGTGTCTGAATAGCACATAGGCTACCTTTTCATCTCGGAAATATGTACGTGATTATCGATAGAGGTTGACATTCACGCGAACGAAGAGAATCACGGACATTAACTAGTATAAAATAGTGATTTGAATATGTAAAATAATTGCATTTTGATGTATATTAGATAATGAAACTAAATTCAAACAAATAGGGTAAATATATTCACCAAAATATTTTACGTCAATGCAAAATTTTTTAATATTCATTCAGCAAGGCTGCATATGGGCAAACAAGTTTATTGCAAGTTTGTACGGAAAAGGATCATTGTGCCAAACAGCTAGGCGCAATCTATACTAATATTTTAAGAGGAAATATTTTTTGTTTGTTTGTTTATATTGAATAGGATACAAAACTACTGAACCGATTTAAGCTATTTTTTCACCAATAAATAGCTAGATAATTCCTAAGTAATATAGGCTATATAACATAGCGCTACAACACACGGGAGCAGAGCAGTAACCATGGATGTAACTTAACGCGGCTGAAACAAGCGACGAGGACGAAGTCGCGGCCAGTTCGCTAGTTTATTATCTATCTAGATGCAAATTTATTAAATAACAATTTATAATACAAAGCGTTTACCTGTTTGCTAGTTTTATATAATTTTATTTTAATCGTATGACCTTGGTTTTTATTATACACGAGAAAGATGTTTTAGATCAATAAACTAATGTGATTCATTAGCAAAACTAGCTTTTGCCCGTGATTTCGCTTGTGTACACATCAAAATTAAGCCAGTCTTAAATTATTAAATTATTGTCGAAAGAGATACCGCGCCCCCGGAACGCAAAGGGCACATGAAGGAACATAGATGGTTTTTAGTCAGTAAAAGTCTGACACTCCCTCCCGCCCCGCCCAGGAGGGGGGGGGGGTCATTTGATGATTTTACCATCTTTAAAAAAAAAAGTCTTAAATTATTAGACGGAAAAACAAAAACGAAAAAAGAGATATTCTATCCTTGATCAATATAACTGTTAATATGTGTTAATACTTAAAATATATAGATATAAGACACATATAAGACACATAAATATAAGACACATAAATATAATATAATATAAAATAAATATAAGACACATAGGTACCTTTATTTTATTGTGTATGAAATCACAAGCCCGTAAATAATAAATAACGAATATACCGTACGAATTCAATAATCGGATATTTACTGAAATTTACACTTTGAATATGGAAAAGTTGATACAGAAATCCTTCAGTTATTTTGTGAAATTTAATTTACCTCGATGTTGTGAGTTGTAAATTCATGCGTAGTTTTTATAACCGGCATGATGCCTTTTATACAACGTAAATATTTAAACAACAAAGGGAAATATACCATCACGCCTGTATTCCCCGAAGGGTTAGGCAGAGGTGTACCAATGTACACCCACAGTTCGCCGGTATGTTCCTGAATTTATTTAAAATCTTACCTGGGCCATGAAATTGATAATCTATAGTACTTGATGCCCATACTTTTGATCATTTCAATGTCATCCATGAAGCGATGGTAAGAGTCAGCTGCAACATCCCCGTTTGAACCATCCACGGTATAATTAGGGTGTTTGTGGATGTATGTATCCCACATACTCTCCCCTTTGCCTGTAGGAAAATAAAAACAATTTAATAAATGTTAACCTAAATGTTGACTTAAAGTACCTATCGATCGAAAAGAATATGGATTACTTACAATGATTTTTTTGTGCACTGGGTATTTAATTTAAAAATATATTTAACCGGACAATGAACTTACAAGACACCTTAGATACTTCAATTAACAGCCGCTTATACCACCAAATTAAGTAATAATAATCATAAACAAATTATAAAACCAGCCTATTATAGTCCCACTACGGATCAAAGGGCTCTTCATCCCCGAGAAAACATGACCATTAAGTAGCTCCCTCGCTCAAGGTAGATTGGCAATTTTAGATTTATATTAACTAACACATGATATTTTCCTTTACTAAAGTCAGTGATGTCCGAGATAAACTTAGAAATAAGAGCGAAGTAAGGTAAAATAATTAAATAGTTTACTAATAAAAAACATAAACATACCGCCTTCATTCCATCCTCCTTCAATTTGAAATGCGGCCGATGCGACTCCGAATATGAAATCATCCGGAAAGGAGTAATTGCTCACCCCAGAGTTCACTCCTACACTCCCCCTTGCTAATGGAAGCAAGCTGAACACAAAACAAAATAATTAAATATAAATAATAATAGAATACAATTATTTAGACGCTAGAGGTCCTGGGCTCGATTCCCAGGCCAAGCAAAAAGTGTTGTTGGGTTTTTCTATGAAATTCTCAGTAGCAGCTCGGAGTTTGGATTTGTGCCCGATTAATGGCAATAGGCTCGCCCCCTATTACATGGGACCTAAATATACCGGCGAACTGTGGTTGTACATTGGTACACCTCTGCCTAACTCTTCGGGGAATACAGGCGTGGTGGATGATGGTTACAATTATTTAGGACTAATATTATCATTAATTAAATTAATTTCCTAAGTTCGGTGTCAGTTTTAGGATTCTTCTTTCTTCATTATCAATTATATTTTGTTATCAATAAATAAGTTTCAAGGCTGTTTAAACACCTGTTGTTTTTCTTTCATTGCAAACCTTGACGTACGTACGGTAACATTTAAAAACCCATATTTTATTTAAAGGTAATTTCGGTACAATACGTTTCAAGAATATTATTTTAGGTTCAAGGTTATAAATTAAGGTTCAAAAATTTTAACGTTGTAAAAAATATTTAGATATGTCCTGGGTTTTTTTTTAAATGTCCTTCTTCAATTCAAAAAACCCAGACATATCGAAACATCTTTTTCCGATTTTTCAATGTGACAAGGGTATACTAATTTGTAAGTGAATTGCGCTTTTTTTGCATTACTGTCATCATAAAAAATACCACGTTTTACCTACGTATTTTTTATCACTGAGGAAGTTTTATTCTACAACACTTGCAAGCACTCTACAGGTTCACCTTGAAACTATATTTCTATTAATTAAATTTACTTGGGAACATTTAATTAACTGAACCAAAATTTCACTATTTTAACACATTCATTTTCCATATCCAACTCATTATATCTGTGCAATCTAGAGCAAATATATCAAGAGAAAATCGCATATGACATACAAATACAGGAAGTGATTCCGTCAATGCTTTCCGTTTTGCTATTTTTAACACGGAACACAGAAAATAATAAACACAAACACGTTCAAGGTTCCGATCAACGTAACATCAAAACAAAACTTCGTTCAATAATAATCAACTCATTTTTATAACACTTAATTCACATTGCCACGGTATTATTGACTTATTAATATAACGATTCACTAAAAAAAAACTCACTTGTGTTACAGTGTGTCACAGTGGATTAAATGTTCCGAAATTAATTGAATTAATAGAATTATGGCTTCAAGGTTAACATGCAGAATGCTTGCAAGCTTTGTACAATAAAACTTCCTCAATAATAAAAAATACCTAAATAGGTACCACGTGTATTTTTTATAATTACAGTAATGCTAAAAAAACTCATTTTTATAACACTTAATTCACTTTGCCACGGTATTTATCGACTAATCATCACTTAAAAAACCCACTTCAATAATAAATAAAAATCACAAGTCACTTCGATCTCACCTGAGAGTCACAAGAAGTGCTCTATTCAGGGCGACTCCACTCGAGCTCCGCATTGTACTAACTAAATCGAGGCTCAGCTGTTGCGACAATCTTAATTATAACGTTTTAACTACGGAATAACCTTCTGGGGGCTTCCTGGCAACGGAACAAGCTGCAGCGGAAAACATATTGATATCTATATGAAAATTATGTATGTATACATATGACGTAGATGTAGGCATTATGTTTGCTTCCGAAAAAAAATATTACATCTTTGAGTCAGTGCGTCAGTTTTGGATGCGTTTACGTCATAAGCTATAATGTTTAAAAATTCCTTTCATATCCTGAATGCACCAGCTACCAAGGTCCATGAACGCAACATGAACTAGAGTTATATAATTATCACAGTGTAAGCTCTTAATAAAATGTACATTTAACTCTTTTTATCCTTCAATGTTGGTGTTCCTAGTTTGCCAGAATTCTAAACATTAATATCTAAGGTAGTAAATATTTTAACCATTCATCATAAGTTAGACGAGGTATCTTGAGTTATATAGTTTTTCCAAGAAACTTTCTTACATGTACAACATGCAAATAGGAACAAGTATGATTAAATTTCTCAGAGTATAAATAATTTTAACTAAAGTAGATTTGCTACATTAATATTTTGATACTAGGAAATTAGGTTTACCTACTATTTTCCGGTATCTTAACATCATACACAAATTGTAATAATGTCATTTAATGTAAGTAAACAATAAAACTAACAACACAATACTCGAAATATGATCAACTATTATAATATTTACTATTATTCTGTGTAATCGGGTAAGATTAAAAAAAACCCAATGGATTTTTGATGGACGTTTCCCCATCAATACAGAATTCCTAGGCCATTAGGTGCTGCATAATTAAGCAAGCATTAACTATCAACTTTAATCATTAAAGAGAAATTACATCATTTACACCATTTTTTAAATATAAATCAATACTTTACGAGATGGGTAGAGAGAATCCTTTAATTTTTTGAAATAACATTTGCAACTAGGATGTCGGCTGCTTGGACCGGACTTTCCAGTAGTTCTAAATAAATACCTATAATCTAGCGGCACAGAACCAGATACATCATGTACCTACCTACCTGCCTATGTATAAATTAGGTCGTGTGACGAGGGTAGTAACCACGCCGTAACCGACAGGTTTTATCTCTCCACTGTAGACACTTCTGAGGCCTTCAACAGGGTATAAAAACATCAATAAACAGACATTTCATCGTCTTTACGAAACATTTCTGTCATTTAACACCTAGATTGGAAGACATCCGTACTAATTTTATAAATGCGAAAGTAACTCTGTCTGTCTGTCTGTCTGTCTCTTCTTCACGCCTAAACCACTGAACCGATTTCAATGAAATTTGGTACAGATATAGTCTGGGACCCGAGAAAGGACATAGGACAGTTTTCATCCCGGAAATCCCCCAGGAACGGGAATTATTAATCCACGCGGACGAAGTCGCGGGCAAAAGCTAGTTATTTATAATCTACTAGCTACGAGTATATACCTGGTGGTGTCCCCCGCATTCAGTTACGTATTTACTTACTGCTCCCATTGGTCATAGCGTAATGTTCTATACGTATCTATAAACCATCTTCTTGAATCACTCTATCGATTGATGAAAACCGCATTAACATCCGTTGCGCAGTATAAGTTCTAAAACATACTGATGTTTGTTTGTTTGTTCATCTCTGAAACTACCAGTCGTATTGGAATAATATTTTTCGTAAATGATAATCAGATTCACACTGCCTCGTTGGCCTAGTGGTTCTAAGCACGACTGCTACGCTAGAGGTCCTGGGTTCGATTCCCAGGTCGAGCAAAAAGTGTTAGTGGGTTTTTCTATGAAATTCTCAGTAGCAGCTCGGAGTTTGGATTTGTGCCCGGTTAATGGCAATAGGCTCGCCCCCTATTACATGGGACCTAAATATACCGGCGAACTGTGGGTGTACATTGGTACACCTCTGCCTAACTCTTCGGGGAATACAGGCGTGATGGATAACCAGATTCATGAAGCTTTAAATCGCTACGACTCACGGGAGCAGAGCCACAACCAAAAACGTATCTTGACGCGGGTGAAAAAAATCACGCTGACAAACTACAACAACAATAAATTTAAACTAAAGTTGGAAACAGTAAGTCCTATTTGACCTCTAGCCCCCACAGTAGTTAGCCTTTCATGCGCCCTCTGCGTGATTCTATAACAGCGCCCAAAAAAAAACTGATCGTGGTCTGATCATTTCTGCGCTCCTCCTGGGTCTGCGCCCTGTGCCTGGGCACCGCTGGCACTGGCCTAGTTACAGCACTGCCTCTGGTAAAGGTTTTATTTTAAGACAATCGATCCGTTTCTCCTGGTATGTTAGTTCATAGATCTTAGCTGCAGTCGGATGTAAACTGAGCCATATAAATTATGGTGCGACGTCGTGATCGACTGTCTCACCAAGATGTTTATTGCTCCGCGTATGGATAATAAATGGTTTACTGGATATTGTGATAGTGGATAATGAATAATGCGCTGATAGTTTTCGCAGCTTTATTTGGGACATCATTCTGAAATAATGATTTCAGTTTATTGTATGTTTTATATTTGTGCTGTGCCATAGAAATACAATAATATTCTTCGCGATTTTGATAATTGAGACTAGCCCCTTGGCTAGTCTTGCGTCCTTAATAAAATACCGCTCAATATTTTCGAACTAAATAAGAGAAAGTTTAAAACATGTATAAAATGCACACTATGTAGTCAAGCATATTACAAATTAGAAGCTTATATAAATGATAAAAATGCTTGGCTTAGTGCTAGTCCTGCTCCACAGCCACTCGGGCACACAAATTAATATACATTTTTTTTTAAACATATCGATTGATGATTGATCGATTGATTATTAGCACCTTTTTATTGACCTTAATAACGTATACCGTTATTATAATTTTTACTGTTTTTTTTTTCTCTACTTACTACAGTTTATTTTTTGAAAAGGTTCGCTGATGACCTTAGTTTTGTATAATTTTACATCATATATTTCAATTTTGTAAATGTGAGTACCATGGAGCCATTTATTTGGCAGTTGAGAGCTTTGTCATGCTCACTTTAATGTCTTGCTGACGGTGGCGCGTGTGTTGGATCGTTTGGTTCCCTTCAAGATGGTTGAGCTAAACGGTGCTGATGCACGCGTCATATTCGTATTCACTTACACGGTGCTTCACATATAGAAGCAACAAGAATATTGTAACCAAGACTTTGTAAAAACCAAATTGAAGGAAAAGAGTGTCCATGGAGTTTCTTGCTCGTTCTTCTCCATAGAGACCTACGTTTTGGAACGAGCAACTAGCTTCAATTTTAAACTGTAACTTCTTGACAATTCAAAAGTGCCTGTAAATGGTCTAATTGAAATAAATGCTTTGAGTTTGAGAGTTTGAGTTTACCCAGGTGATTATTTTAGTGCAAAAGGTGTGCGCAAACATATTATTAGGAGCTTTCCCTCTTTCCTCAGTTTCATAAACTGATGGGACGGGAATCCGGTACAACCGGAGAGAGATCAGGTGCAGCACCAACAGCGTTACCTGCTTTACGAGGTACAGCGATGTCACTTCCATACTCCAGGCTGCTACTGAGATTAATAACAGTTTCTGCTACCACTATCTATATAAAATACCTATAATAACAATGAAGTGACACACGTCTCAAGTATAATTTATTGAGGCAACCAAACTCGCTGTAAGCCGTAACTGTTTTTCGAGATATTAGGTATAACTGGGTTTAGCCAGTTTTGGTTTTACCCGTGTCAAAATTTCAATTTTTTTAAAGGAAATGTATACTTTTCCTTTTTATAATCAAAAAGGAAAAGTATAGTACCTTTCAGATTATTTGATTTAATTTCCGATAATTTAACGCTGACTCATTTAGTTAAATCTTTTTTAAGTACAAGTTTAGGAAATACGTTAAACTGTTACTGCTGGGACTATGAAATACATTATTATGTCAACTTGAAATGGTTTGATGTAAATAATAGAATAATAGAGAGATTGTGGTTTGGCTCGATTGGACAGAATGTGTTAAAAAAATCCCGAAATATGGACGTTGGATGTGCACTTTTTATACGACAACGATAGGTAAATAAAACAAACAGCTACACATATTTCAAGAACTAAACTTTAGGTAACTTTATTCAAAATACATAAACGAATTCAAATATTCTAAGAGTGCGTCTTTTAGCTACATCTAATTATTCGTTTCCAGGGTCGCGGGCGGCTTAATAAAGTCGAAGTCAACATGACGTGTGCGCACAATGTTGGCATAGTTGTGTGCTGACAGCTTCGGGGTTCGAGTTCTATTCGGACTGTCGAAATCCACTGCGTATAAGCCATATTTTAGTCTGAAAATTAAAATTACTTTTAATAAAATATTTTTAAATAAACAACTATATTATAAAGTACTATCACCACTCCACTTCTTCAATAAATACGGTCTATTTCACATAGTAGTAGTACTGGTGGTAATACAGTAAAAGAGTTAAATTGGTCTGTTTCTAAGAGGATGCCTCTGGAAGTCCTAGTCCGTAAAAAAAAATAACTGATAGAAATCTCCACTATTACCGAGTCTCACAGAATTTGTGTATATTTGACTTCCACTTGGACGAAGTCCCGAGCAAAACCTAAATAATAATTAATTAGACGCGAGTTTGATAGATGCTTCTAAAGCGAGCATCAGCTAAGGTCGTCCTGTGATCCGGGCCTAAAAATATTCTGCTCATCGTATTAGTTGGAAACCAGCAAAGACTGTCAAAACTTACGTATAGCCGTCGCTCCATTCGAAATTATCCAAAAGACTCCAAGCGAAATATCCTTTGACATTGCACTTATCTTCATGTATAGATAGCAGCAGTTGGTTGAGGTATCCATTATAATAAGAAATTCTATCATAGTCTTCTGATCCGCCATAGTCACACAATCCATTTTCAGTAATAAATATCGGGAGTTCCTCCAACATTGTATATTTTGTCTGGAGCCAGTTCAGGAGTTTGCGTAAACCTTCTGGGTAGACCTGTGACAATTTGTTTATAAGTATTACTCTGATATGTATAGATCGTTTTAATCTTAGGGTCAAACCTGGGTTATTATTACATTTCAAGTTTACAGTTAACTGTAAAGTAACTGCTCCGTTGGTCTCGTGGTCGCAAGTGCGACTGCTGTGCAAGGTTGGTCCCGGGTTCGATTCCCGGGTCGAGCAAAAAGTGTTATTGGGTTTTTCTATGAAATTCTCAGTAGCGGCTCGGAGTTTGGATTTGTGCCCGGTTAATGGCAATAGGCTCGCCCCCTATTACATGGGACCTAAGTATACCGGCGAACTGTGGGTGTACATTGGCACACCTCTGCCTAACCCTTCGGGGAATACAGGCGTGATGGTATATAAGTTTACAGTCTGTTACAAAAAGGTCTAGTTGCTAGACATCATTTTTAAAAACACGGTTAAAGAAACATGATTCTTTAATAACAGAGTCAAAAGTAATATTTGACAGGATCAAAAGGTACAACTACAATATTATCAAGGTTTTGAGCAATCATTGTAGAGAGAGATGCATTTTATACCTTCTTTTTTTAAGGATGGGATTTCATGAAATGACTTTTTATGTCTCGGTACATACTCCCAATTTTTTAAGCTTATTTTGAAAGATGTAATTGCTGGTGAAAACTTCAGGCCACTTAGATTACATACAACCTCCTTTTCGTATAAGTTTAATGTTTATTTACATACATACAAAAACTCACACCTTTTTCCCATGGGGGTAGGCAGAAACCACAAAACGCTACCTGCTGCGATCCTTACATATTCCTTTCGCCTTGTCCAAGTTCATTTTTATTTACAAACTTAACTCATAGTTGACTAATTTGTGACGCTACTGCATACCAAAAGAATAATGCTCTTATTGTTATCTCAATGTTAAAAACATAATGAATTATTGCCATAACAAAGATTTGTATAACAAATAATGATAAACGTATGTACTGTTATGTATAGTTGGTTCATGCAACTATACAGCACAAAGCTAAAAGGACTTATAATCAATATAAATTAAAAAATAAATATAAAACTCAAAAAGAGTGGTGTTATAAGTTTGACGTGTGTGTGACACCGTAGCACTTAAACGCGTGAACCGATTTCGATGCGGCTTTATTTATTTAAAACCTGGTTTTCAAAAAATGCTTTTTACTTAATTATGTTATTTAAATTCGGTTTAGCCGTTTCAGGGAATCAGCTCTTTTATTAGCTGCGGTAGGGACCTTTATACTTCTGACGGGGATAACCTAAAAAACAAACAACATACCTATTACTTGTTTCCGATTATTGTTGATATGAATGATCTCAGCTGTATGACAGCGCGCGCCACTCCTTCTCGAGAAGTTGAGAATGAGATTCCATACAAATTGTCTATAAAACAATCGCTTGGAATCGCGAGTCTTGCTTCGCGGTCGCGTTCGTCATTCTTTTTTTTTGTCTCTTTGATGAGTATATATGAGAACGAGTTTATAAATAGGTGAAGACCAAATAAACCTTTGATTAACTGTGTGGAAGATGATATAACTAGAAATGGAGTTATTTTGGAGATGATGGAAAATTGACATAATACGAAAGAAGATATGCTGAGTCAATCCGAAATATGGATGGATGGAATGGATTAGGGCAGGACATCACTTAGTTGTGATGAGAACTCCTTGATATAATATACAAATCCACATTAAGATGTTTTAAAGGCTCCTTATCGCCCGCGGGAGACGCTCCGGGCGTCGGGAGCCGCGAGACGACTCCCGGCCGCCATAAACGCGGGTCTACGTTAGTTAACGTACGCGTACGGACGGTGAGCTACCCATTGCTCACCGTCCGTACGTTAACTAACGACAGACCGTGTCAACGGCGCGTTCGTGTTA
Source organism: Caradrina clavipalpis (assembly GCA_932526535.1). NCBI lineage: Eukaryota > Metazoa > Arthropoda > Insecta > Lepidoptera > Noctuidae > Caradrina > Caradrina clavipalpis. The sequence goes on from OW052096.1 coordinate 6,379,751, forward strand.
AACGTGCACCTTAAAAAGTTTTCAGCAAACATTCGGAGTTGCCACTAATGGCCGATGCCTGCCGGGACTGCGGGTTGTCCGAAAGAGATACCGCGCCCCCGGAACCCAAAGGGCACAAGAAGGCACATAGATGGATTTTAGTCAGTAAAATTCTGACAATACCCCCAATATATAACTGCCCCGTTGGTCTCGTGGTCGCAAGTGCGACTGCTGTGCAAGGGATCCCGGGTTCGATTCCCAGGTCGAGCAAATAGTGTTATTGGGTTTTTCTATGAAATTCTCAGTAGCAGCTCGGTGTTTGGATTTGTGCCCGGTTAATGGCAATAGGCTCGCCCCCTATTACATGGGACCTAAATATACCGGCGAACTGTGGGTGTACATTGGTACACCTCTGCCTAACCCTTCGGGGAATACAGGCGTGATGGTATATATATATACCCAGTCGGGTCATAAGTTCTGTTAAAACCTTATTATTTTAATTTTCGAATACTGGCTAGATAAACGTCGACTATTTTTAAAAGTAGATCATTTGCGCTTGCCGAAAATAAAAAAATAAATTAAATTTTATTCATTTTTAAATATGGAGTGGTCGAAGAAGGAAGATAGAGTCGCTGTTATCGCGTTGCACCGCTGTGGTTACGCGCCAAAAGAGATTTTCAACATTCTACAAAAATTGAAAATAACACTACAGTTTGTGTATCGCACTATCAAACGATACACTGAAGATTCAAGCTTCGAAGATCGTGAGAGGAGTGGCCGACCTCGTACAGTTAGGACACCAGCGGTCATCAAAGCAGTAAAGGCGCGAATTCAACGAAATCCAGTGCGTAAGCAAAAAATCTTAGCCCTTCAGATGGGGTTAAGCAGAACCAAGGTCAAAAGAGTGTTAAATGAAGACCTGGGACTGTGAGCTTATCGTAAAAAGACCGGACATTTTTTAAACGAGCGTTTGAAAAAAATTAGACTGGAAAGAACCCACGCTTTGTTACGGCGGTACGCGGGAAAAAAATACCGCGAAATTTTATTTTCAGATGAAAAAATTTTTACCATCGAAGAAAGTTACAACAAACAAAATGATAAGGTGTATGCCCACAGCAGTGAAGAAGCGAGCGCGCGTATTCCAAGGGTCCAGCGAGGGCATCATCCTTCCTCACTCATGGTTTGGCTTGGAGTCTCATATTCAGGCTTAACTGAGGTGTTTTTCTGTGAAAAAGGTGTGAAAACCAGTGCTGTGGTGTACCAAAATACCGTCCTAACGAACATAGTAGAACCTCTTTCTCAAACAATGTTCAAAAACAGACATTGGATATTCCAGCAGGATTCTGCACCAGCTCACAAGGCACGAAGCACGCAAAACTGGTTGACCGCCCATGAAATTGACGTCATCGAGCATGAAGACTGGCCCTCTTCTAGTCCAGATTTAAACCCGCTGGATTACAAGATATGGCAACATTTGGAGGAGAAAGTCTGCGCTAAACCTCATCAGAATTTGGAGTCTCTCCGAGCATCTCTGGTTAAAGCAGCGGCTGAAATAGATATGAATGTGGTGCGTACTGCGATCGATGATTGGCCGCGCCGATTAAGGGCATGTATTCAAAATGGAGGGGGGCATTTCGAATAATGTAAATAAAATTTTATTGTACATTTAATTATCTTTCATTTCATATATAATTTTTAAATCATTCTTAAAAAGTATATCATTAATTACATTGAAAGTTTTTGACAGAATTTATGACCTGACCATGTATATATATAATTCTGACAATCCCCCGCCCCGCCCAGGGCGGGGGAAGCCTTTTGATGATTTCCAAACGGTAAAAAAAAAACATTATCCTGAATTGAATAACATTTACCGCTAGCCAGGCAGGGCCAGGCTTGGGCCAAGAGGGATCTTGCTCCGCTTTGACACCAATGTCTTGTTCCCAAGAAGGGATCTCCCAGTCAGGTTCCATTGATGATGGGGACACTAAAATTGACGTGTAGTGGTTGAGACTAAAGAAGTCTGAGCTCCCTTGAATTGCTTTAATCTGGAAGAAGAAAATAAGAACTTAATTAGTTTACAAATATACCATATAAAAAAATATGGTAATAATTAATTTTACAATCAATCATATTTTATTTAAACAGTAATTTAAGGCTTATGCTGTTTTGTCATTTTGAGGTGTATTGTGGTGGTGTTAAGGTCGAGATTACTAAACGTTACTTAGCTTGTGTTTTAGCTAAGAATATGTTCTGATCTCCATTGTTCTTTCATGTGTCTTTTCACATTTGCGTGTTGTTTTATTATCTATTTATCTCGGCTTTGGACTTCTCAATAGCAACTATCAAGCAGATATTCTGTATCATACGCTTTTACTATAGGTACAAGTACAAATATAGGCGTGATGTTTTAATATTAATTAATAAAATATACTTGAGTTTTTACCCGACTGCGACAGAAGGAGGGTTATGTTTTTCGAGGGTATGTTTGTATGTATGTAAGTTTGTATGTATAATTGTTTGACACGCTCTGCAGGCTAAACGGCTCGATGGATTTTAGCTTGAGAGGTGTCTTTAGATTCGTATTTACTGTGAGAGTGACACTGGGTATATAAAAAAAAAAAACAAAATGGCGGATTTTTGGCGCCAAATTCAAATGTTTGGCTCGCTCTGCAGGCTGAACGGCTCGATGGATTTTAGCTTGAGTGGTGTCGGTAGATTCGTATTTACTGTAAGAGTGATACTGGGTATATTAATTTCTTTTTTAAAACACTAAAAAATAAAAAATAAAAAACGGTAATTTAAAAAACTAAAAAACCCGACTGCTATTCTTTAAAAATCCCTAAAACAAGATAAATTGTAGCAGTCGGGACCCATTCGGGACCATCTCCAATGTAATATAGGTATGTGCTCTCAATTCACTAATCCTCCATTTCTAGAATGGGTCCCGACTGCTACAATTTATCTTGTTTTAGGGATTTTTAAAGAATAGCAGTCGGGTTTTTTAGTTTTTTAAATTACCGTTTTTTTGAGCATTCGTTTAACCGTTAAGCTATACACGCTAGGTTTATGCACGACGTGCGTTAGGGAAAAATGTTCAGTTATCCTGAACCTGATACGTTTGCTTGCGCACTGGCAACTGTCATGCAACCGGTTCCCATGCACCGAAGTTTAGCGTGTATGTCCGGCTTGCTTTGGGGCAAAAAACCCAAAACTCAAGTGTGACGTGTGATGTTAAGGAAGTTAGTCCTAAGATAATTTAAAGTGTACAAACCTCTTCATCGGTGAAATATGGAAGACGTGACCGCGAGTACCCTTGTCGATGACTCATATAATCAACACGTTCACGAACAAAACTAGGATAGTCACCATCATCCGAGTATATTGGATGAGCAAACAGTCCAGTCTGAAAAAGTTTTTTTTTTTAAGTAGAATTTTATGGATTCGGATTATTCAAACCCGACTTTGTTAAAATTTGACAGGTCTACACACGTTTGTGAATTCGGGTGTCCAAACAATTTGAGGACAAAGCTAGACATAATTGCCCGAAGATGGGCGCATTCTCGTAATTGCACTTCGCTGTTACCACGAATTGGATAGACGAGCGGATACAGGTGAACGAATAAGTATTAAAAAAAGAAGAAGTATGATAAGTATAAAAGTGCCATAAAATATTGTTTTACTATCTAACTTTTTCTGTTCGCGGCTTCGTCCGCGTGAAAGTTGATATAGTTATTATCTCACGGAAATCGTAAATTTTTCGTAAACTAACCTATGTGTTATTCCACACTACTGCTTGTTACTCTTTCACGCTTAAACGGCTGAACGGATCTGGATGAAATTTGGCACTGAGATGGTTTGCGGTGTGGAATAACACATAGGATATTTTTTATTCCGAATAAATGCACGGTTCCCGTGGGATAATATATCAAAAATGATGCGAACAAAGTCGCGGGCAAAAGCTAGTTATACATATGTTAAGTAGAAAGTAGGCAAAGGAACTAACTTGCATTTGGTTGAAATTCTCTGCCGCTTCGACATCCTCAGGATTGCTGAGATTTTTTGGCTCTCCCCAAGCTGCATTTATTACTATAGATACTTTTCCTGAAAAACAAAAGTACGAGTATGGGTACGAGTACCTACTCAATTCTTTTGCGTTATTATGATTTTTATGGTTTCGAACCACAACAGGAAAAACCGAACCCTTGTTAGATTTATTTGTTTACTAATTCAAAAATTAGTAAACATATTTTTTTTAAATCGGGGGTTGGGACATTCCTAAGAAGAAACATTTTAATTAATCGTCTAAAGGTACCTATTATTTAAATACTTCAATTAATTTCTATGTAAGCCCGACAATTTTTAGGACATTAATTTATATAGTAAATAAATTAATCTTCGTGCGTTAGTCTCGCAAAAACTCAAAAATGGCTTAACCGATTTCAATTATTTATTTTTCATTTTATTTTGTTCGCCTCAATACTGGGGTGGTTTAAGGAAAAATTAAATTTTGAATAAAAATCTTGTTTTTACGAAGTTTACCGTATCATTAAGTACTCAATGATTATGGCGTAAGAAATCAAACCTTACCTTTTTGTGTTGGTTTAAATTCCTTTTTATAAAGACGGTAAACACGAGCATGGCTTAGCAAGGAGTAGTGAGAACATAAATAATCGGCAATTCCGTGCAAATTCAGAGCTGGTAGGAAATAGTTATTTCCATAAGCCTGAGGAAATAAAAATACCATTGAATGAAACAGAAAACTTAACAAAATAATGAATGTCAAGTATTGTTTTGACTGCTGAACGTAGGCCTCCCCAGTCATCCATTGGGCGGCTATAGGCTGAAATAATGATGATGATGATGATTGTATTGACTTGAAATTGTATCGTATCTATTAAGATTCGAAGTAGTACTTAGTTGTCCTAGTAAGAAAATCTCAGTCAGGGCGTATTAGATTCGCGTATGCGACTTGCGTGCGCAAACATTAGTTTGTACAAAAATAACTCGTCGACAGATAAGCAAACCATTTGCTCGGCATAGAAACCGTTTTGATGTCTAATAGCTTTGTGCAAATTGCAATTTGCGAATGGAAGATTAGATTAGAAATATTAGGTATCTACCTAATTGGGATCCTGCTTAAAGGTAAGTACTTACATACATGCAAGTTACAAGGGGTTCGTTCAACGTTAACCACATTTTGACTATATCTCCGTACAAATCAAACACTATCCGCGCATAGTCTTCAAAGTAATCAACGATTTTTGGGTTGGTCCAGCCACCGAGTTCCATTAGTGGTGTGGGCATGTCCCAGTGATATAATGTAACTACAGGAGTGATGTTGGCTTTCAGTAGCTCTTCAAACAACGTACGGTAGTACTTTACGCCTTCTTGGTTAATGTTGTTGTCAGTACCATTTGGGAGTATCCTGCGAGATAAAAAAAACCGTATCAAATATTTGTCTCTACACGCTTACTTTTACATCATTCTGGAATAAAAAGCCAAACGTTCCATTATAGTAACAGAAACTACTGGCACTATTATTTTCAGTTAATAAAAATAAATAAAACGATTACACACGGATCTGGATGAAATTGGCACTGAGATAGATTGTAGTGTGGAATAACACATAACATACTTTTTTATCCCGGAAAAATGTACGTTTACCGTGGGAAAATATATCAAATAAGACGCGGTAGAAGCTAGTATTAAATATAAAATAAAACTCACCTGGGCCACGATATAGACAGTCTATAGCCACCCACGCCTAAACTTTTAATCATTTCAATATCTTCCATGTAGCGATGGTAGGAGTCAGTAGCAACATCTCCGTTCTTATGGTCTGTGGTATAGTTAGGGTAGTAGTGGAGAATTGTGTCCCATATACTCTCGCCTTTACCTAGATGACCAAACAAAATAAAATCAAAATTAACACATACATAAGATACCATCACGACTGTTTTTCCCGAAGGATTACGCAAAGGTATACCAATGTACACCCACAGTTCGCCGGTATTTTAGGTTCCATGTAAGAGCCTATTGCCATTAACCAGGCACAAAATCCTAACTCCGAGCTGCTGCTGAGAATTTCATAGAAAAACCCAATAACACTTTGCTCGACCTGGGAATCGAACCCAAAAACTGTAGCGTAGCAGTCGCGCTTAGGACTACTACGCTAACGAGGCAGTTCAAAATTATTCATTCATCATTTAAAATTGGAATTATGTAAGCATTTTTGGAACATATTATCGACACCTTAAGGTTGAATGGCCATTTCATTCAACAAATGAGGTGATTTTGAATAGCTAGAGTTTTTTAAACTTTCAAATAGTGCGTTTAAAATAAGCCACGTAAGCAAATAGCTATATGGTAGTATTCTTGATAGACAAGCTTCGTTGTCTCAGAAAAAGAAAGGCCAGGCATGAGTGTGCGGAATATATTACGTAAATCAGATTGATTTTTAAATTGGAAGCAGCCGCTTTGTTTTTTTTTTGTAGCATTTGTGTGATTGACCCATTGATGTGAACGTAGCCTTTAAAGAAACTTAAAATCGAATTTTATAGTTATTGAAATATTTATCGGGTTTTTAGGGCAAATATAATTTGTATTTTAGTAAAGTTGTGTCTTGTGAATTTTTGTTTAATGGTATCTTCTACCCAATTCTTTTACATTCAAATCAGCTAACTACTATTCCTTCTCAACAACACGAACGCAACTGTTGTTCCAAACTGCACTATATAGCAGGAATGCATGATTAACTTGTGCTAGTAGATTCGGACGCGTGACAGCCGGTGTCATGTTAGATGTAATGGTTTCGGCACACGGTGATTGATGCAAGCTATACTTCAACGTCAATATTGGATTACTATTGAATAGGAATCTTGTATACCGATATATATATATATTATATGTGACATGTAATGACGTCATGATCTCGGAGATAGAATAGGAAATATACGTTTGATATACACGGTGGACACTGTTCGGTACTTTTTAATTTTATTTCCAGGTATGTCAATCATCCGGGTTCGATTCCCAGGTCGAGCAAAAAGTGTTATTGGGTTTTTTCTATGAAATTCTCAGTAGCAGCTCGGAGTTTGGATTTGTGCCCGGTTAATGGCAATAGGCTTGCCCCCTATTACATGGGACCTAAATATACCGGCGAACTGTGGGTGTACATTGGTACACCTCTGCCTAACCTTTCGGGGAATACAGGCGTGATGGTATATTTTTTTTATATTTTTATATATTTTTAAAAATTTAATTGTTACTAGGTAATCTTGTTGCTTCTTTGAAAAGCGCTGCACGGTATTAAGTAAAAATTGTTCATCAAATTAAATCAGAAAATAAATATTTATACATTTACTATGCTCACTCAATAATCAATCATTTATTCTTCGGTAGTAAGTAAAAATTTGTAAACTGAATAATCGTGGATCCTATCGAGTTCAGCCAAGAAAATTGGAGGGATTAAGAGGACTTACTTAATCATCAAACTAAATAAATGTAATATTTCTATTCGAAACGTGTTCCAATTTTAAAATTGATCGAATATGCGTCAAATGAAATAAAAGAAAAAGTTTAAACATACCTCCTTCGTTCCATGCTCCTTCAATTTGATATGCGGACGTGGATACTCCGAAGATGAAATCATCCGGGAAAGAATAATTGCTCACCGTTTTCACTTCTGAACTTCCTCTTGCTAAGTGTAGCAAGCTATAAACAATAATTATGAAAAAAAACTTACTGCATACAATCAAAATCAAAATGGTCTAATATTTGATTTGTTGTCCATTTTAATATTGAGGGCCTAACAAGAACAAGCCAACGTAAAAGTATTCGATTCGAATCGATTCTACGACTATCCAGCCTCCCTAGCCAAGTCACAAACGATAAACGCAAACGCTGGGTAGGCTTTAATAGATCTTCAACTTTATGTGCTTGGTTTTAAGTTGAAGATATAATGAAGATTGCATAGCGTTTTCGTTCGTTCCAGTCGCTAACGCTTAGATATCTTTAATAGATTTTCAACATAAGGCTCTTAGGTATTAAGTTGAAAATCTATTGTTACCTACCGAGCGTTTACGATTATCGTTTGTGACTTGGCTAGGGGGGCTGTAGTATCTTCATTTAATTGACATACTACAAGCACATTAAGTGTGATCCCATTTCTATGAATAAAGCCTTAAAAGCAAACAAACATTATACGTGCGAAACAAGTATTTCCAATGTAAAAACCGTTCGAATTTACGTTAGGATTGATTCGCACCCTCTTTACTCCCTCGCACTACAAAAAAACATTATGGATATTCTTGGTTAAAAAAATAAGCGTTAAAATATATTTAAATACAAAGCAATTACAATATAATATGATCCTTGAAAAACATGTTCAAACACTTTAATTATTATTGTATATTTTTTTTATCTTTTCATTCTTACCTAAGTAGAAATAAAAATGCACTGCAAAGGGCGACTCCACTAGAGCTCGACATTGTTCTAACTGAACAAGGCATAGATCACATATTTATTGCGAAATACTAATAAATCACTTCAAATATGGAATGCCTAATATTTATTTTAAGGCTCCTACGGACAGCAATATAAAAATAAGATTGAAAAATTAACAAATGCGCACTTAGTCTGCTGTTGCTACACGCCTCACAATATAATGCGTATACAGCGTGGACTTTAGAGAGGGGTCACTAAGGGCATATTTGCGTACTTCTTTTTTATAGATGAGAATTCATCAAATAACTTCCCCCGCCCTGGGCGGGGCGGGAGGAAGTGTCAGACTTTTCTTGACTAAAACCCATCTATGTTCCTTCATGTGCCCTTTGCGTTCCGGGGGCGCGGTATCTCTTTCGAACAACCCGCAGCCCCGGCAGGCATCGGCCCTTAGTGGCCCCTCCGAATGTTTGCTGACATCTCTTTGAGGCGTGCGTGGAACTTTTGGGTACTGAGATCGTTTTTCCGTAGAAAATGTATGGGAAAACTTTATTTTGATCCCTACATGAAATAGGATCAATTGGTATAATTCTACTAATTAAGTTAAACCAATTCAATCCATCAAAAATATCAATGTAAGTACATTGAAAACGTATGCTTAGAATACCCTTAATAAATGGTTGTTAAATTGAGTTTTGACTCAAAATCACTACAATTACTTCGAAAAATAAACACATTGTAGTTAACAAAATAAATGAAACCGGTTCAATAAAATTGAACTTGATCATACTACATACATACCCTTAAATTGTGTACAATCGTCAACTGGACATGTTTTATAATATCTAATTTATTGTGTAGGTTGGTATGTTAGTAATTTATAGAGCAAATTGTCAACCAGTATTTAAAAATCTAAAATATGGTAGACGTAACATTAAAACAGCTATAAATCATGAATAAATATGTGTTTGTATGCGTAGGTAAATAACGATAAACTGCACTGTTTCCGTGTGTAATGTTATATCACTTTCAAGGCAATAAGTATAACTGGCGAAAAAACAATAAAGCTGAAAGTTAAATGTTCTCTTCTTCACATCATTGTTGCTATCACTGTTCTGATCATATTTGGGAACATTCAGGTTGCGAAGATATATAAGATCAATTTCTTTTTTACACCTAACAAACCATCACGCTTGTATTCCCCGAAAGGGTTAGGCAGAAGTGTACCAATTTACACCCACAGTTGGCCGGTATGTTACAGTCCCAGTCCCCTATTACATAGGGGGCGAGTCTATTGCCTCACACCGAGCACTATGCCTAGTTCCGAGCTGCTACTGAGAAGTTCATAGAAAAACTCAATAACACGTGCTGCTTGAGCTGGGAATCGAACCCAAGATCCCTAATGTAGTAGTCGTGGATGTTATAACTAAACTTTAAATACCTCTCCGACGCATGTACTGTTGCATGCACAGTGTTCCGCGTGCGTTACGCATTGCGCGCTACCATAAACAGTTTTTCGCACCAAACATTAAAGTCGTTGCCTAGCAACAGTTTAGACAGAATGCGTAGTTAACAGCTATATCATATATCTTGTTACACCTCGTATGTATAAAGCCTTCCATATTTTTTAAGGGTGTTATTCTACTAACTTTTAGATGCGATAGAATAACGTTGTTATAGTTTTCTCAGCTTTACTTGGGGCATCATTCTGAAATAATTATTTTAGTTACTGATACTAACTGAACTGTACTGATGTTTGGGATTCGTGCTGTTATCAAAATATGAAAATATTGTTTGCGATTTCGGGCACGAATCTCAATGGAGACTAGCCAAGTACCTATGCAGGAGATATCATAGTGCATAAGTGTGTGTGCGAACACAGCTCCACTCCCTCTTTTCTCAGTCTCATAATCCTATGGGGCGGCAATCCGACACAACCGGGGAGAGATCAGGCGCAGGACCTACGGCGTTGCGTACTTTGCGAGGTACAGGGGTGTCACTTTCTTACTCCAGGCTGCTACTGAGATTTTCATACTGGGAAATCGCAATAACACTTTTTGCCCGACTTGGGAATCGCACCCAGGACCCCTCTCTCAGCAGTCGCGCTTGCGACCATGAGACCAACGGGGCAGTAAAGGTAGGTCTACCAGCCCAGCAAAATAAAATTCTACCTTTTTTAAGCATAAGTTTGGGAAATACGTTAAACTGTTACTGCTGGGTAGTTATGAAACACATATTTTGACATTTTTGAATGGTTTGACGTAATTATTCAAGAATGTAGGTAACCTCCTTTATACATAATTAAACTCAATGGTATTTAATTTTTTCCAAAAAGTGGACACAATACTTTACGTCGATTCTGTAAAATTCAGACATGAACTCGCATCTTACGTCGCCATTCAATAACATCAAATATTCAATCAAATTCAAATGACATTGTTTAAATAAATAAATAAAAATGTTTATTGCATTTTCATAAGGCTTTTACATACAAGGTTTGGAGAACACCTTTTAAGCAAGAAGATGCTTGTGTTAGGTGTCTCCGCTCTTCCGCTTAACAATAATAAAAGTATGCAATTCTAAACAAGAAAAAGAAAAATACAAAAAGGAGCGCGCTTGAGTGAGTGATTTGTGTGAGTGGGTCTTGAGTGTGTGTGTTGTGAGTGTGGGTGAGTGTACGTGAATATGTATATTGTGTGCGAGTTGTTTTTTTTTTTGTTTGTATAGATATAAGTTAGGGTTTCGGTTTGGGTTATGAACAAGGTTTAGGTTTAGGTTAGCCCTGCGACAAAGTCTTGGGATCGGAGGAAATTAAGAGTAACTTCCTCCACTAACGTTTACATGGCCAAATAGATCAAGGAAGCGACTTTAGTATGACCTCAATGTCATCATAAGATTTAATTTTAAGCCATTCAGTTGTAACTGATTTACATTCACGGAGTTTCAAGGGATATATGTGCAGTTCTTTATTTAATAGGTTATATAAGTGGGAGGATTGCCTTGCGACTTAACATTTTGATTTAACACTTTGAAGTGCGAAGTGAGCGTCGAAGTGACGGTGGAATTACCGTATAGAATGCCACTGCTTATCGTTGGATTGAACACTTTTTCTACGACGACGACAATATAGGTAAATAAAACAAACAGCTACACATATTAACTTTACTCAAAATACGTAAACGAATACAAATATTCTACGAGTGCTTCTTTTAGCTACATCTAATTATTCGTTTCCAGGGTCGCGGGCGGCTTAATAAAGTCGAAGTCGACATGACGTGTGCGCACAATGTTGGCATAGTTGTGTGCTGACAGCTTCGGGGTTCGAGTTCTATTCGGACTGTCGAAATCCACTGCGTATAAGCCATATTTTAGTCTGAAAATTAAAATCATTTTCATTAAAATATTTTTAAATGAACAATTATGATATAAAATTCTTTTACTAGTCAATTTTTTAAACAATAAGATCGAATTCACATAGTATATACAAATACTGCCGCTTCCAACAGGTTCTTTTAGAAATCTATTAGAGAGATCTACGATGATGATGATGATGTTACGAATACTGTAAAAAAGTTAAATTTGCTTTTTCTAAAAGAGGCGAACTCTGGAAGTCCTAGTCTTATTAGAAAAATTGCTTTACTGACAGAAACCTACACTATTGCCGTTTGCCACATTATACGTGTCATGGCATTTTTGTTCTCGTCGCGGACGAAGTCATGGATAGAAGCTAATTAATAATTAATTGTTACGAGAGCAAACGTCAGCTAACGTCGTCCTATAAACCGAGCCTTACAATAGTCTGCTCATCATATCAGTTGGAAACCAGCAAAGACTGTCAAAACTTACGTATAGCCGGCGCTCCATTCAAAATTATCCAAAAGACTCCAAGCGAAATATCCTTTGACATTGCACTTATCTTCATGTATAGATAACAGCAGTTGGTTGAGGTATCCATTGTAATAAGAAATTCTATCATAGTCTTCAGATCCGCCATGGTCACACAATCCATTTTCAGTAATAAATATCGGGATTTCCTTCAACATTTTATATTGTGTCTGTAGCCAGTTGAGGAGCTTGCGTAAACCTTCTGGGTAAACCTGTGTCAATTTTTTATAATTATTATTTAGATTAGATCAAAAGCAATGACAACAAACATTCGGAGGGGCCACTCAGGGCCGATGCCTGCCGAAGCTACGGGTTGTTTGAAAAATATACTGCGCCCTCAGAATGCAAGCAACATAAGAAGTCATTTTGATGATTTGTTACATTTCAAGTTTACAGTCTTTGTTACAAAAAGGTCTAGTAGTTAGACATCATCTTTTAAGACACTGTTAAAGAATCATGATTCTTAATAACAGAGTCAAAAGGAATATTTTATCGAATCAAAAGGTAACACTACTCGTACATTTATTTTATAATATACATTTTATTATACATGTTATACTGTACTTTCTCTTTTGTATAAGGATGGGAAATCATCAAATGACTTCTTATGTCATATGATACCTATTCCCAATTTTTGAGCTTGTTCTTGAGAGATCAAATCAGGCTATTAAGATTACATACAACCTACAATCCTTTTCGCATCAGTTTGTAATAAGGCTTTTATTTCAACGGGGTGGTGTATGGGGCCTTGTCCAAGTTCATTTTTATTTACAAACTTAACTCATAGTTGCCTAATTTGTGACGCTACTGCATACCAAAAGAATAATGCTCTTATTGTTATCTCAATGTTAAAAACATAATGAATTATTACCATAACAAAATAATAGTTAAATTACAAACTATGTAGGGTAACTTAGCCGGTTTTCGGCCACTTAAGCGAACGTGTGACTTTGTGACGATTTTTCTCCATGACATTAAAGTCGCAGACTAGTTTCTTAAATATTTTTGAACTCGAAATATAATGTAGTTTTGATATTTGTAGACCTTTTACTCGTCAGCGTTAAATTAAAATTACTGAAAATTAAAATGTCTGAAAATAGCGATTTCACCGGTTTTCGGCCACCTGTTTCAGTTTCCGGCCATTATTTTGCTAGTTCTCGGCCACTAATCTGCTATTTGAAAAATGATCTATATTTGCTAACTAGTAGGTTCTATAATGGATTAAAAGCAAAAAATACGTATGAATCAATGATTTTAATTAAAAAGTTAAACATAATAGAAACATTTTAAACATAATAGTAGGAACATTGGTCAAAAAGGAAAAAGGATAATATGGCATAGTAAAAATAATTGAGATTATGGAAAAAATCTGCTTTTTGGCTGGCCGAAAATACGATTTTTTAAACTGATTTTCGACCATCCCTTCAAACACGGCCGAAAAACAAATTTAAATTAATTAGTTTCCGGCCGTTGATCAACTTGCTTAATTTTCTAACTAGCTAATAAGATAAATTTTGGGGAAGTCCCTTTATGTCTGTATTGTTCGTGTGAGTGATGATTTCGATTCAGTTAGTTGATTTATTATCGTTAGCTTTTATTGGCCGAGAATCAGTTAGTAAATTATTAGTTTTCGACCCTATCGATTAGCTTAGGCCGAAAGGTAAATATTAAAATTCTAATTTTCGGCCGTCAAATATTCAATTACTATTAAGTGTTATTACCACATAATTAGCTCAAAACATGCGGCCGACATCTGACTACAGAAATGAAAAGCGGTTCTACTTTGTGTATAAAGCATTTCTTTTTAAAGAATTCCTTATTTAATAATCAAAAGAATCAATTAAATATAAACGGTCTTCTTCTAGTTTTCGGCCGGCCGGCCGAAAAGTAAATAGTCCCCCAAATCATTATCTAGTTTACCGGCCATCAAATTTAAATGTAAATAACATTATCTTTCTTCCATTTTAATTAAAATAACACTAATTAAACTTATCTCCCGTGCACAGAACAATAATTATGTTTATAAAACCGATAAACAACTTTGTAACTTAGCTTGCAAAAATTATGCGCGCACTGATTTTTTTCACTAATTTCGACACACGCGTGCACTGTAAGACTTTCGGAGGGTCACAGACGACACAATTGGATCATTAAAATTCTACAAAATTCAAAAGTTGTAGGGTTTATACCAATACATTAAGTAGGCGTTGTTTTTTAAATGGGTAGGTTAAAGTGTCCTTATTATATTAATATAACAACGTACTGGCCGAAAACCAGAGGTGGCCGGCAAACCGGCTAAATTACCCTACAGTTAAAATAAAAAAGTAAGGTCATAGGGCGTCAAAAAACTCATCCGCATCGCTGTCAATGGGGCATGTAACCAGAAGGCTGGCAGCATTGCCACGTTGTATGGCAATGCTGATTCTTTGGCCAAAGAATAGGCCAGCCCTCTGGTCACGTCACGTCCATAACAAAGATTTGTATAACAAATAATGATAAACGAATGTATTGTTATGTTCATGCAACTATACAGCACAAAACTAAAATGACTTATAATCAATATATATTTCACATACGTTCAATAATTCATCTTCCTGCCCTTATCCCAAGTTACTTGGAGTCTCCGCAACACGTTTTCTTCTTCCATGCCGTCCTATCAGCCGTCATACTATCACTGACTCCCTTCTCTTACATATCATCCACAATTATGTTCAAAACTCTTTTGGTCACATGTGTGTCAGCCCTCCTCTTCACATACCAAGATAAACGGTTCACTTTCAACTTTTCTGTCACTGGCGCTACTTTCAAACTTGCTTTAATATATTCATTCCTTACCTTATCCATTCTGGTCACACCACACATCCACCTCAACATTCTCATCTCCGCAACATGCAATTTTTTTTCATCCGTTTTCTTTACGGCCCATCATTCCGATTCATGCAATACGACAGGTCTTATCACGGACTTGAAGATTTTTCCCTATAACTTAAGAGGCATCCGTGGGTCACAAGTTATTCCGAGACCTGTCGCCATTTCATCCACCCTGAGTTAATCCGGTGCGTTACGTCTCGGTCTACTCCGCCATCTCCTTGGACAAGCGACCCGAGGTACCGGAAGTCGGAGCAGGTTGGTATGGGCGTTCCGGCAAGTGATATTGGCACAGGACTAGAGAGACCGCCAAAATCGCAAAACAAGTATTCTGTCTTGGTTCTGCTCAATTTACGGCCAACACTCTCCAGTCTTTGCCACCACACCTCCAACCTGCTCTGGACCTCTAGACCACTCTCACCAACCAGAACAATGTCATCGGCAAACAGCATGCACCAGGAAGAGGTAAGGGCTGAGAGCCGACCCTTGATGCAAGTCGACAGCCACATTGAACTGGCCAGTAGTCCCCACTATAGACCGGACTTGAGTACTGTATCGACTGTACATTGCCCGAATCAACTGCACATATTTCCCAGGCACACCTTTCTCCTTAAGGGCCCACCACAAAACCTCACGAGGCACCCGGTCGTACGCCTTTTCGAGGTCGACGAATACCATGTGCAAGTTTTTATGCGCACTTCTGCATTTTTTGCACAGTAAGTTGGCGAATAGCGAAAGTGGCATCCATTGTACCCCGACCTGGCATAAAACCGGATTGATTTTGTGAAATCTCGCTCTCTTTAAATCCTTCTTTTTCGTCTTGGTTTCAAGTATGTATATGGACGGCTTTATAAATAGGTGAAGACCGAATAAACCTTGGATTAACTGTATGAAAGTTGATATAACTAGAAATGGAGTTATTCCGGAAAATTGGCATATCCGAAAGAAGACATGCTTAGTCGACCCAAAATGACTAAGACCGGCCACGGCGGCTAATCTTAATGCAGACTAGCCACGTACGCAGAAGATATTATAGTGCACAAGTGTGCACCCTCTTCCCTAACTCTCATAGTCCGATGGGACGGTGATACGACACGACCGGAGAGAGATCAGGCGCAGGACCAACAGCTTTACGTGCTTTCCGAGGCACGGGGGTGTCACACCAACTTCCAAACTCCGGGCTGCTACTGAGAAATTCCTAATGGAAAAACCCAATAACACTTTTTGCCCGACCTGGGAATCGAACCCAGGGCCCGTTCTCGTTCAGTAGTCGCGCTTGCGACCATGAGACCAACGGGGCAGTAAAGGTAGGTCTACCAGCCCAGCAAAATAAAATGACACCTTATCCCGAATAAAAAAACATTTACCGCTAGCCAGTCAGGGCCAGGCTTGGGCCAAGAGGGATCTTGCTCCAATTTGACGCCAACGTCTTGGTCCCAAGAAGGGATCTCCCAGTCAGGTTCCATTGATGATGGAGACACTAAATTTGACGTGTAGTGGTTGAGACTAAAGAAGTCTGAGCTCCCTTGAATCGTTTTAATCTGGAAGAAGATAGAACTTAATTAGTTTACAAATATACCTACCATATAAAAAATATGGTAATAATTTAATTTTACAATCATTATATTTTAACTGTAATATAAGGCTTATGCTTTTTTGTCATTTTGAGGTGTATTGTTGTGGCATTAAGGTTGAGATTACTAAACGTTACTTAGCTCGTGTTTTAGCTAAAATTATGTTACGATCTCCTTTGTTCTTACATGTGTCATTTTACAGATTTGTGTTCTTTTATTATGTAACATCTATTTATTTTGGCTTTGGACTTCTCAATGCCAACTAACAAGCTGGAGATATACTAATAACAGAGAATAGAATATAATAGAGCTACTCAAAATATACCGTTAGTTACTACACGAAAAGGTACACATTTCACTGTAACAATTGTGACAATTTCATTGCGAGAAGGTGCACCGTATTCTGAATTGAAACAATGAAATGTGTATCTTTTTGTGTAGTAAAAAAAGTTATATTTTGAGTGGCTCCACTAAATGGTTCGCGCAGCGTCGCGTCGCGTCGCGTCGCGCCTCGGCGTGAACTGACCGTTAGTCGAAGATAATATAAAGTATACAAACCTCTTCATCGGTGAAATATGGAAGACGTGACCGTGAGTATCCTTGTTGACGACTCATATTATCAACACGTTCACGAACAAACCTGGGATAGTCACCCACATCCGAGTATATTGGGTGAGCAAACAGTCCAACCTGAAAAGTTTCTTTTTTTAATTAAAATTTATAAGATTTAGTGGAATTTTATGTATTAGTGTTGCATTTAATGTCGCTAATGTACTCTCGAGTTATCCAAATGATTCATCCGAATGACTTTACCCGAATTCGAACTTACGAAATGTCTACACTTTTATGAATTCGGATGTCCAAAGAATTTGAGGACAAAGCTAGACATAATTGCCCGAAGATGGGCGCATTCTCGTAATTGCACTTCGCTGTTACCACGAATTGGATAAACGAGCGAATACGGGTGAACGAATAAGTATAAAAGCGCCATAAAATATAGTTTTACTAGTTTCGGCCCCCGACTTCCTCCGCGTCTAAATTGATATATTATCCCATGAAAACCGTAAATTTTTCATAAAGTAACCTATGTGTTATTCCACACAACAATCTTTCTCAGTGCCAAATTTCATCCAGGTCCATTCAGCCGTTTAAGCGTGAAAGAGTAGCAAACATCCATCCAGGCAGATGCAGGGATTCTGAGGATGGACAGATATCCATCCTCGCAATCTTTTGCATTTAAAATATTAGCAGAGTATATAAATATTACATATATATGTTAAGTAGGAAGTAGGTTATGGAACTGACTTTCATTTGGTTTAAATTCTCTGCCGCTTCGACATCCTCAGGTTTACTGAGATTTTTTGGTTCTCCCCAATCTTCATTTATTACTATAGATACTTTTCCTGAAAAACAAAAGTACGGGTATGGGTACCTACAAAATTATGTTGCGTTATTATAATTTTTATGGTTTCGAACCACAAAAGGACATTTTTTTTTTCAAACCGGGGGTTTGAACGTTCTTAAAAAAAAGATTTAATTAATATATCGTGTTAATGTACCTATTAATGAAATACTTAAATTAACTTATAGAAATTAATTTAAGTATTTAAATAATAGGTACCTTTATACATAAATTTTCACAAAAACTTTTTACATAAATTAATGTCCAAAAAAAAGTCGGGCTTGTCTATACAACTGTAAGTAAATTAATCGGCGTGCGTTAGTCTCGCAAAAACTCAAAAATGGCTCAACCGATTTCAATAATTTCTATTTAATTTTGTTCGCCTCAATACAGGGGAGGTTTAAAGAAAAATTAAATTCGGAATAAAAAACTTGGTTGTACGAAGTTCAGCGGGTCAGCAAGTGCTCAATGATTATGGCGTAAGGAAATCGAATCTTACCTTTTTGTTTTGGTTTAAATTCCTTTTCATAAAGACGGTAAACACGAGCATGGCTTAGCAAGGAGTAGTGAGTACATAAATATTCGCCAATTCCGTGCAAATTCACAGCTGGTAACACATAGTTCTTTCCATAACCCTAGGGAAATAAAAATATCATTGAATGAAACTTAACAAAATAATTAATATCAAGTATTTTATTGACTGCTGAACGTAGGCCTCTCCAGTCATCCAGTGGGCGGATATAGGCTGAAATAATGATGATGATGATGATAGGAAACTTAGGATTTTGTGTCGGGGGTTTTTTAATTTTTAATTAAATTTTTATTTTTTTACTTTTTAATAGGTACATACTTATTATAATGTCTATTTTCTTAAGTTGTAAATACCTAGGTTTCTAATCATTTAACTCACATGACAAATCATCTTTAGTTTTTCTTCCCCACTTTCACCCCCATAACTAACGGCTCAAACGTTTTTCATCAAACATGTCTAAGAACACTCGCACATAAGACACCTTTAATATAAAAAAGAAACTAAATTGAAATCGCTTCATCCGTTCGGGAGCTATGATGCCACAGACAGACAGACAGACATACAGACACACCCCGCTTTTTGCGACGGGGGTTAAAAAATAACTCATCGACATTATGAGCAAACCATTTGCTCAGTATGGATACCGTTTTGATGCTTTGTGCAAATTGCAATTTGCGAATGGAGGATTAGATTAGAGAGATTAGGTATCTATCTAATTGGGATCCTGCTTAAAGGTAAGTACTTACATACATGCAAGTTACAAAGGGTTCGTTCAACGTTAACCACATTTTGACTATATCTCCGTACAATGTAAATACTATCCGCGCGTAGTCTTCAAAGTAATCAACGATTTTTGGGTTGGTCCAGCCACCGAGTTCCATCAGTGGTGTGGGCATGTCCCAGTGATATAATGTAACTACAGGAGTGATGTTGGCTTTCAGTAGCTCTTCAAACAACGTACGGTAGTACTTTACGCCTTCTTGGTTTATGTTGTTGTCAGTACCATTTGGGAGTATTCTGCGAGATAAAAAAAACCGTATCAAATATTTGTCTCTACACGCTTACTTTTACATGATTCTGGAATAAAAAGCCAAACGTTCCATTATAGTAACAGAAACTACTGGCACTATTATTTTCAATTAATAAAAATAAATAAAACGATTACACACGGCTCTGGATGAAATTGGCACTGAGATAGATTGTAGTGTGGAATAAACACATAAGATACTTTTTTATCCCGGAAAAATGTACGTTTACCGTGGGATAATATATCAAATAAGACGCGGTAGAAGCTAGTATTAACCCTTGGCATAATAGTATATATAGACACAATAGCTAAACTATAGCTATCAATAGCTA
This sequence comes from Caradrina clavipalpis, assembly GCA_932526535.1. Taxonomy (NCBI): domain Eukaryota; kingdom Metazoa; phylum Arthropoda; class Insecta; order Lepidoptera; family Noctuidae; genus Caradrina; species Caradrina clavipalpis. The sequence goes on from OW052096.1 coordinate 6,399,795, forward strand.
GTTTATGATCAAGGTTTGATCATACGACGTTTGAAGGGTTAAATATAAAATAAAACTCACCTGGGCCACGATATAGACAGTCTATAGCCACCCACGCCTAAACTTTTAATCATTTCAATATCTTCCATGTAGCGATGGTAGGAGTCAGTAGCAACATCTCCGTTCTTATGGTCTGCGGTATAGTTAGGGTAGTAGTGGAGAATTGTGTCCCATATACTCTCGCCTTTACCTAGATGACCAAACAAAATGAAATCAAAATTAACACATACATAACATACCATCACGACTGTTTTTCCCGAAGGGATACGCAAAGGTATACCAATGTACATCCTCAGCGCGCCGGTATTTTAGGTCCCATGTAAGAGCCTATTCCCATTAACCGGGCACAAATCCTAACTCCGAGCTGCTGCTGAGAATTTCATAGAAAAACCCAATAACACTTTGCTCGACCTGGGAATCGAACCCAAAAACTGTAGCGTTGCAGTCGCTCTTAGGACTACTACGCTAACTAGGCAGTTCAAAATTATTCATTCATCATTTAAAATAGGAATTATACCTATAAGTAATTTTGGAACGTATTATCGACAAGGTTGAATGGCCATTTCATTCAACAAATGAGGTGATTCTGAATAGCTAGAGATTTTAAACTTTCAAATAGTGTGTTTATAATAAGCCACGTCAAAGCAAATAGCTCTTAATTAACAAGTTTGGTTTTCTCAGAAATAGAAGGTCAGCCATGAATGTGCGGAACATATTACATAAATCAGATTGATTTTGAAATTGGAAGTAGCCGCTATGGTTTTTTTTTTTTGTAGCATTTTGATTAATCTTATATTTAGCATCACCCATTGATGTGAATGTAGCCTTCAATCACCAAACTAAATAAATGTAATATTTATATTCAAAACGGGTTCCAATATTAAAATTGATCGAATTTGCGTCAAATGAAATAAAAGAAAAAGTTTAAACATAAACATACCTCCTTCGTTCCATGCTCCTTCAATTTGATATGCGGACGTGGATACTCCGAAGATGAAATCATCCGGGAAAGAGTAATTGCTCACCGTTTTCACTTCTGAACTTCCTCTTGCTAAGTGCAGCAAGCTATAAACAATAATGATGAAAAAAACTTACTGCATAAAATTATATTTTTTTTATCGTTTCAGTCTTACCTAAGTAGAAATAAAAGTGCACTGCAAAGGGCGACTCCACTTGAGCTCGGCATTGTTCTAACTAAACAAAGCATAGCTATCATATATTTAATGCGAAAAACTAATAAATCAAGTCAAATATGAAATGCCTAATATTTATTTTAAGGCTCCTACGAGCAGTGCTATCAATATAATAGATTGAAAAATGAACAAATGCGCACTTAGTCTGCTGTTGCTATACGCCTCACAATATAATGCGTATACAGGGTGGACTTTAGAGAGGGGTCACTTTTGGGTACTGAGATCGTTTTTCCGTAGAAAATGTACGGGAAAACTTTTAGGCGATTTTTTGTGATTTGTTGTTCTCATACCTTAATTGGTTCCATAAAGAGACTTTTGATACCTACATGAAATAGGATCGATTGGTATAATTTATTATTTATTTAATTTCTTTTCACACGAAAATGCCTTTTGGAATGGGCAACTAGATTCTACGAAATAAATGAAACCGGTTCAATAAAATTGACGTGATCGTACTACATACATATTACATACCCTTAAATTTTGTACAATCGTCAACCGGACATGTTTTATAATATCTAATTTATTGTGTAGGTTGGTATGTTAGTTATTTATAGAGCACATTGTCAACCAGTATTTAAAAATCTAAAATATGGTAGACGTTACATTAAAACAGCTATAAATCATGAATAAATATGTGTTTGTATGCGTAGGTAAATAACGATAAACTGCACTGTTCCTGTGTATAATTTATTTAATTATTTATTTATTGTTCTGTTCTTCTGACCATTGCGATATTTTTTTTGTTACACTACTATTTTAATATTTATTTTATAACAGGTTATAGGTACTATTCCAGGATAAACTTTGAAAGTACATACATAAACTCACGCATTTTCCCATGGGGGCAGAAACCAAAGAATGCCACCTTCTACGATCCTTACATTCTCTTTTCGCCTCGGTCACATTCATACATCTGGTCATACAAGCACGCCAGTTACGAGTACTGCGCACCTGACCTTTCTGAAGAACCTCACCAATAAGGTCAGTTTAGGTCTTTCTAGGGCGTCCCCTCCCGGCGCACGATGGGCTGAAATCAAGCTTTCATAGACTTAGGGATGCACGAAAATTGATGAGCAATTTAAAAAAAAATAATAACGGCTTTGCGATCTACCACTAAATACAAGACATTTTGTCTCTTGCGATTTTTGTATATACCTAATATTTTTAAAGTTATAACGACTTGAATTTATTTTTGTATGGAGAAATTTGATTTTATACGAATAACTTCTAATTCTCAAGAGTTCTCAAAAAACGGCTTTCGGTATTCGATTATGCTATTTTTTAGGCAAATTATCCGATATATCACTTGCTTCGATTTTCTTCGATTTTGGAGAAAATTGCTTTTCTTTCCCTATTTCACACCATCCTTGAGGTAGAGAACTAAGCGCGTTTTTTTTATCAGTGGTGTCCCCAGGCGGCCTAATCCACTCATACGCACTCACAAAAGTATCACTTACACAATTTCATCAGATTCTGATTCAGATTCGTTCTCTAAATGTTCCTCATTTACAAATTCTATATTTTCCCGCTCATCATCTTCAATCGTGTTTTGAAATCCAGTCTATAGGCTATGTGAAGAATGCATTCCATAAAACGTATCCATAATGTAGCGATGATATACCATATTTGTACAAGTCGGTATCAATGTTTTTAGTCAATAACAAAGACAAGTTATTCATTTCTGGAGGAACAGCTTTACACATATGTCACATCGTTGAGCTGAAGTTTCACAGAGGATTGATGTTGCTTTACCATCTATCTTGGTAAGCAATAATGAATGTGAGACTTATTTCTCCAATTTCTGTTTCCCTAATTCATTTACCTCCGTACCGTAATTTCGGTTTTCTCTTTTAAAATCGTTGATTTATTCTCTTTTTCAAACTTGAAAAATATTGGACGACACCAATATGCTGAATTTGGTGAGTCGCTTTCCCAGACAATTTGTTCCTCGGAAACAATTTTCATTGGTACTAAACTACCCATAAAAATAATCATCTGTCGAAGCATTGTCCTCTTTGTCATCCGTTATCATTTTTTGCTTATAGTTTGCTTGATTCGAGGCACCATCTATTCCCCATTTGCTTATCACTGTCAACTCCTTACAGTTTGTGCTATATATATATTGATTGCTTTGAATATTCTTTTGGCGGTTATATATACCTAATAGAGGCTGCAATTTTATTCTAGCAGCTGTATCTGTTAAGGTGATATCATCCTTTGGCGGGTAGCATTCTTGTTTTGCATTTTGCACCTTGTTGTACTTTTTCTTAAAGTATTGTATTGCCACTTTGTTAATTTAAGGGACAAATCAAGTCCCAAAGCTTCATCTGGAGTAAATTTAGGTTTTTCATTTTTACCTAAAAGACTATCTTTGGCTTTTTGCAAATCCTGTGGATTTTTAAGTGGGTGTTCGAGGATTTCAGCTATTCCTTGATTACCATACTCTCGTAATTTCATAATATATGCATGAGATATTTCCTCTGTAGTCATAGTTGTATGAATGTTCTGTACGTCTCTTTTTTTGCTTAGGTCCTAATTCACAAAACGGTATTCTTGGACTTATATTCGTTGACGTGGCAGTAGACACTTTTGCTAGAGATTCATGTTCACTTGATGTAGTAGGAACAGAGTCTTGGTTTCTTTCAAATGCACTTACAATTAAATCAGGCCAGTTTATTTCCGATGATAACTATTCGGACTAATCTAAATTTAATAGCACTATATAAAACACTATTATTTTTAAAACTTCCACTTTCCTTTAATAGCACACCAATATCAATATTTGACACCAAATCGAAAATTTTTACGTAATAAATAGTATTAGTATTCCGAAAATGTGAGATAGATGCGTTTATTACGATGTGTAACATAATGACACGTCATCATTTTGCTGCGCTCAATGGAAGACGCGCTAATGAGGGTCACCGCGCTATTGAGTATTGTTAAAAACAAATGACGTCATAAGGGTGGTGTGAGTGAGTATCGTGAAAAATAAATGATATCATAAGGGTGGTGTAGACTGTTTACCAATAATTTGTTTTTTGCTATATTTCTGTAATACAATATTAAAACATGTCAGATTAAACCAAAAACCGATTAATATTTCATACAAAGTTTAGGGGTCTATAACTCGAAACATACTAGGTATAAAAAAATTACAAATAACCAAAAATATTTGTATTAGTACATAAAATTCAAAAATACTCATTTGAATCCTTAAGTCCCCACTTGACGATTCCAGCCCACTGTGCGGCGTTGCCACTCACATCTGCCATTCAAATCCCTTTTTTTAGTCGTCTTTAACTCATCTTCTCAACATGACCGAACCATCTAAGCATACTCTTTTCAACCTTTGTCACTACATCCTCTTTTAATTCCCAACGTTGTCGTATAATTTAATTCGTCACTCTATCGTTCAAAGTTACACCACACATACTTCTTAAGGAACGCATCTCCACAGCATTAATCCGACTTAGAAAGTACATGTGAAATGAAAAGATGCATTGGTACTTGCCAATAGGTATTTTGCCTTATGCACTATTGGATTCTCAACTTTCGGCTTTGCGCAGAGAGTTTAAAATTCAACAACTGAAATTACAAAGTAATGTTATAATGGAACTGTTTTAAGAGATGGTGATAATATACTCCCTGGAAACATTTAAACTACGGAGATAGTGAAGGTCAAATATTTTTTTTGTGTATAAAAAAATAAAATTACCTAATAAAAATGAAAAAGCCTTTAATTTTCTATTAGTTTAGAGTTAATATAACAAATAAATTAAATGTTAAAAGAAAAAAGTTTTAAGTAAATAAAAATAATAAATTCCTCTTTAATTTTTTGGTTAATAGGAACTCTCTCAAGGTGGAGGCCTCTTCCAAAGATTGCCATTTTTCCCGGTCTTTAGCTATAAGATGCCATTTCTTTTCAGCATTTCTTTTTTGATGTCATCATGTTTTAAATGTAATAACTTACCTTTAAAAACCTCTCCGACGCCTGTATTGTTGCATGTACAGAGTTCCGCATGTGTTACATTGCGCGTTACCATAAACAGTTTTTCGCACCATACATTATTTTTATTAACTGACTCGTTAGCTTAGTGGTCTTATGCGCGACTGCTACGCTAGAGGTCCCGGGTTCGATTCCCAGGTCGAGCAAAAATGTGTTACTGGGTTTTTCTATGAAATTCTCAGTAGCAACTCGGAGTTTGGATTTGTGCCCGGTTAGTGGCAATAGGCTCGCCCCCTATTACATGGGACCTAAATATACCGGCGAACTGTGGGTGTGCATAGGTACACCTCTGCCTAGCCCTTCTGGGAATACAGGCGTGATGGTGATGGTATACATTAAAGTCGTTACCTAGCAACAATTTGAATAGAATGCGTAGTTAATAGCTATGTCATGTGTGTTGTTACACCCCGTATGTATAAAGCCTTCCATATTTTTTAAGGGGGTAATTCCACTAAGTTTTAGATACTATAGAAACCTAATGTCAGCCTCAATCAACGACACGATGGGCGCACTGGTTGAGCGATTGGCTGCCGCGTTGCGTGTTGCGGGTTCGATTCCCACACGAAACAAATATTTATTTGTACCTCAACTGCCTCGTTGGCCTAGTGATCCTAAGCGCGAATGCTACGCTAACGAACTGTGGGTGTATATTAGTACACCTCTGCCTAACCATTCGGGGAATACAGGCGTGATGGTTTATATTTTTTTATATATTTTTTTAAATATTTGTATGGTCTACAGATGTTGTTATAGGTCAGGCTGTTTGTGTATGTAAGTGTATATGTTTGTAAAGACACCCACGATACAGTAGAAATTCTTAGTGTAGTGCATAGTTATTATTTTTTATAAAAACATTTTTTAGCATAGGTAAGATTGCAACCAGATTTTGATTTTGAGCGTTTTTAATTAAAATTAGCCTTTAGGTCAGTGTTTTCTTTTTTTGATCGGCTTGATGTCACCAAATCGCTATATTTCTACTACAAACATACTTATTTGATAACTGGAAGTATTATTAAAAGCTAATGAGATACAGATTACAATAAAAAGAAAAACTAAGTAATGGTGGGTCCACACGATACAGACTTTTGTCTGTAAAGATATCTGCACAGACTATAAAGTCTGAGTAATTTTTTTTACTCAGAGGTCTTTACCAAATGTCTGTGCAGACTTTTCATCAGTTCAGACTTCGATTATAATGAATAAATTAAGTAATTCAATAATCATGAGTTTTGCTCCGACAATCGTACAGACATGTACGCAGACTTCCGACTTTTCTGATACACCGACATTTGTCTGTACTGATTTGTTGTACAGGCAAAATTCTATAGAAGTCTGTGTTAAGTCTGTGTCGTGTGGACCCACCATAAGGCACAACAATTGTTTGTCTCAAATGTTACAGTATGAATACCTACTAGTTATCTCCTATACTATTCGTTTTTTTATGGATGTCCAGCGCCCTGGGTGGGCGGAGGGGTCTGTCAGACTCTTACTGACTAAAAACCACCAAGGTGTTCCCTTCTCACACTTACGCCGGGGACCCGGGAACGTACGCGCCTTCCGCGATCCCCAACTGGTGCCGGTGACTGCGGGCCTCCTCAAGTAAAGGGGGGGTGAGGTGTTTAACTCCCCCCGCGACGTCAAAGAGGGGCGTGTGTGAATCACTACGCGCTGCCACCTCGGGTCCAGTTAAATAGAGGGCGACGGGCGTCCCCAAGCCCGCCGCCCCTGGACCCATTCAGATCGTACTAATTCATGCGCAACATATTTTCTTTGCTCTGAAAAGTTTATAGGCGTTTATAGGTGTTATGTTTTTGTGAAACTCTACCGGTTATCTATTTAATTACAGTGATTTTGTTTTGAAATTTCGTTTGGCTGGAAAAAGACAGAAACAAATTTTTTATGGCCTAAATCTTTTTTAATTTCACGGTAATTCGCAAAATAGTTTCACTAAACTGTTTATTACACGAATGAGAATTAATTTATTATATAAAAAAAAACATACATAATTATTCTCTATTAGCTATGAATTATTATAGTCACAAATCAATCTATTTAACACCGGGGGCGCGGGGCGGCTTTATGAAGTCGAAGTCGACACGACGTGTGCGCACAATGTTGGCATAGTTGTGTGCTGACAGCTTCGGGGTTCGAGTTTTATTTGGACTGTTGTAATCCACGTTGAACAAGCCGAATATTGTCCTGAAAGAAAAAAAAGTACATCTGGTTTAAGAACCTGATTTGTGAATTACTCTTTCCTATACTTATTATTATAGAGAGGAAAGATTTTTGTTTGTTTGTATCGAATAAGCTCCGAAACTACTAAACCGATTTTAACCATCTTTCATTAATAGATTAGAATAGATTTCTGAATAATATACTCGTAGCTATCTATCTATCTGAATTTAAAATAAAAAGGAATGTTACAGGTACATGTTCTCTTGCCTTGAGCATTACATCGGACACAACGTCGAGAATTCGCTGAAATGTTACATAACATGAAAATAAATGTTTTAATTTGAGCTTTTGTTTGTATTGTACCATTTGTAAGTAGGTAAGTAACATTACATAGAAATACTCGAGAAAATGCCCTAATTTATGTCTGTTCACCATTATGCCACGTTTAGTGCCGTAATGATTTTGCCGTTTGCGTTTCAATAAGTAGGTAGGTAATGAAATAGTTAGCTTCTTTCTACTCGCGCCTTCGTGCACGTGGTTTTTGGAATGTTTAACGTTAACTTACTTATGTCTTTGGTTTCTGCCCCGCTCCTTTGGATCGTTGCATCATGTTATATAGCGTATACCATTCCTCACGAATCAAGCATAATTTTAAAATCCATCTGGTAGTTCCAGAAATTAGTGCGTTTAAAGAAACACACAAACAAGCTAAAAAACTCTTTAGCTTTCTTATATTTGACTTTGTCCTCGTGGCTTATTTCACCCACATTAAGTTACGTCTTTGACTACTGCTCCATGCCCGTGGGTCGTAGCGTGATGTTATGCCTATGTTACTCCGTGATAATGTAGCTTTCTAACAGCGAAATAATTTTTGAAATCGGTTCAGTAGTTTTTAAGTTTATTCGTTACATACAAAAATACATATCTTTCCTCTTTATAGTGTAGATAGATTATAAAAACTTACTTATAACCGTCGCCCCATTCAAAATGATTCAAAAGACTCCAAGCGAAATACCCTTTGACATTGCATTTATCTTCATGTATAGCTAGCAGTAGTTGGTACAGGTAGTCGTTGTAATAAGCAATTCTCTCATAATCCTCTATTTGTCCTTTATCAGATAATCCATTTTCAGTTATAATGATTGGGATTTCTTTTATGATTTTGTAACTATTTTGAATCCAGTTAAGTATTTTGCGAAAACCATCTGGATTTGACTGAAATGAATAAACATCGTGATTTTAAATGCCCACTAAAAAAAAACATATTTCAAGGGTTTTTATATTTTTCACGGAGAGATTTAAGTTGCAATAGTTGTCTGTTTGCTGTTGATTTAACTACCTACTTTAAATAGATTTTAAAGTAGGAAGATATCTTTCGTAAGCAATAACTTTATTTATCATTACTATTAAAATAAATAATATAACGTATTTATTACAAATCCTTATTTAGTCAGATACTATGCACTGCAAAAAAAAATCTGGAAAAGATAGAACAGATTTCAAATTTATTCGCGGAAAATCTTAACTAAACCCAATTATTTACCACACTTGTATGCCGCATCCTCATTTTTATAAATAGTTATTTCTCCTAATTTAACACAATGTAGGATAATTTTGTAGACCGCAAAACCCCTTCAAAAAATGTAATGTAATGCATTCTCCAGACCGATTTCGGTCATGGTGGCTAATCTTAATGCAGAATAGCCAAGTTCGCAGGAGATATTATAGTACACAAGTGTGTGCGCAAACACAGATGCACTCCCTCTTCCCTAACTCTCATAGTCCGATGGGACTGACACAATCGAGGAGAGATTAGGCGCATGACCAACGATTTTTATGTGTTTTCCGAGGCATGGGGGCGTCTCACCACCAACTTCTAAACTCTGGGCTGAGAAATTCCTAATGGAAAACCCCCAATAACAGTTTTTGCCCAACCTGGTAATCGAACCCAGGACTCCACGCTCAACAGTCGTGCTTGCCACAACGAGACCAACGGGGCTTCTAAAAATACTGGTGTAATAATAATACTTACTGTTAACCAGCTAGCACCAGGTATGGGCCAAGATGCGTTCTTTTCTACCCTGACACCAGTGTCGTGATCTAAAGATGGGACCACCCAATGTGGTTCCATTTTTGATGGACTCATTAAAAATGAAGTGTAGAAGTTAATAGCAAAGAAGTCTGAGCTTCCTTTAAGTGCTTTAATCTGGAAAATGGGTCAAACGTTTAAATTCATGATAACGTAGGTTAATACAGTAATAGCCATCGGTCGGGACAGCGTTTCGACACAGCAAAGGCCCGGTCGGAATCGCCTCGAAAGTCTAACAGGGTGCTGAGTGTGAGTTTTTTCGACTCACGTTCGTTAGAATTTTGTTTGAGAAATTAGATTTCTCTTAGTGATCACCAGGTGGCGCTATAACGTTTTCCTATCGGCACCCAGTTAGCTACTAGCGTGACGAACAATAGAGATCAGGCGCAGGACCAATGGCTTTACGTGCTTTCTGAGATCCGAAGGTATGACACTACCAACATCCAAACTCCGGACCGATACTAGGAAATGTAATGGAACAGCCGAATAACAATATGGCCGACCTGGGATTCGAAATCCAGGATCTTCAGCTTTAGTAGTCACGCTTGCTACTCTACGATCAACGAGGTAATCAGGTTTCGCCATACGCACGAAAAGTCAATTTGATGGTTTAGGTAAATGATGTAAGTGATTATCTAATGTAATTATTTTTGTATTATATATCTATGTAAGTATTTAAAAATCACACAAACCTCCTCTTTAGTGAAATATGGAAGACGTGACCGTGGAAGTCCTTGGAGACGACTCATATTATTAACCCGTTCACGAAAAAATGTAGGATAGTCACCGGCTTCCGAAAATATTGGATGCGCATAAGCTCCCAACTGATAAAAAACAAAAGAAAGGGATATTAATTAAATAGTGTAAGAAAATGTATTCAAATTCAAATTCAAATTCAAATTCAAATTCATTTATTGTTTGTCACAGGTAATTGTCAGTTCGTATGATTATTATATAAAGGATCGCTGTAACATACCTATATGGTGTACAATATTTACTGCTGGTTCAATATTTGTTTAACATTTAATCATTATTCGTCCTAGGTTAACGTCTATCATTCATCATGCATTAATAATATAACTTGTTAATTCATAATTCAATACAAAATTCTCCAGATCGATTCCGACCACGGCGGCTAATCTTAATACAAACTAGCCATTTACGCAGGAGATTTTGTAGTGCACAAGTGTGTGCGCAAACACAGGTGCACTTCCTCTTCTCTAGCTCTCAAAGTCCGATGGGACGGCAATCGAAGGACGAAGGGCAATTACAAATAGTAATAGTACTTTTTAGTAGTAATAGAGCTCCTAATGAAGGAACACGTCCGGGGCAGTAGGTACTACCACCATACTTATTTCTGAGGCAAAGCAGCGTTGCTGTGTTCCGGTTTGAAGGGTATGAGTGTTGGTGCAATCACAGGCACTTGGACATTTCAACTTTTTCTCTGGAATGTCAACGCATTTGCGAGACCTCTGGTATTTCAGATTGCGGTGAATACTTAACATCAGGTGGGCCGTGCGCTTGTTTGCTATAAAATGGCATAAAAAAACGTAAAGTTGAGACAAAAATAGCTTGTTTACAAAAGTATAAGTGTGGTGTAGTGTGGGTGTGTACTGTGGGTGTAGTTATTATTATTGGAACTGACGTGCATTTGAAGATAGTCCTCAACCGCCTTCACATCCTCTGGTTTATTTGGGTCTCTCGGTTCACCCCAAAATGAATCAAATACTATGGCAATTTTTCCTGAAAAACAAGAGGATTATTTTATTGAAAATTGAACCGTCATTACTTCAAGCTCAAGTGACTAATAACAAACGTTTCTCGCTTTGCTGAGGCTTCCGGTGACTGGCACCACAATTAACTGGGACCGCGGTCCCAGTTGCCGGTTCCATTTAAAATTTTTTTTCCGGCGACTGGGAACACCTGTAAATAAGTACAGTCCAACGATTTTTTTTTTAAATACTAACATTAATTTAATGTAGACTTTAAATTCATGTCATCCCTTACATGTCGTATCAAAAAGAAAGTGACAGTATCAATTTAAGTCTCCGTTAAACTAATGTTGGTTTCTTGTAACTTACTGTATGACGGTCATTTTTAACAAACTGTTATGTTGACTGTGATTATTGCATAGTAAGTATATTGATTATTTTAATATGATTTTTATGTGTATATTTAAATTATATTTTACCACCCTTTAGGCTGATTTTGTGATAGATCATTATTTACTGGTTAATTGTATTGTTATAATAGTAAAATTGTAATAATCTAAAAGTAATAGTATTATTGTTGATGTTTTGTAGTATGACTTACGTAGTAAAAACATACACATGTTATATACGTAAGTTTTAAATAACAAGAACGGTAATAAATATACAAACAAATGATGCATTAAAATAAATAATATTTTTGGAGTTTTTTTCTTTAATTATAACTATGTTTTTTTTTCGTTTGAATGTACTGTTTTGGCTTGGACGATCGGTCCCAGTTAATTGTGGTCCCAGTCGCTGGAAGCTTCACTTTGCTGCTAGCTGACGCCTGGAAAATAATCCAGAATGTCAAAACATTCTGGGTCAGTTTTCAAGCGTCAGCTGTAAAGGAATATTTCTTAGGTGTGTTCAAAGATTTAAAATCAATTTTAAACAGGCTATTATAAAAAATCAAGATACCTACATTATTGCTAAACATTTACTTTAATTTTTACGTAAAAAATAAACTAAGGCTTACTTTCACCAAAATCACTAAACATATTTAGCACTACATACATACATACATACATACATACATACATACATAAACTCACGCCTTTTTCCCATGGAGGTAGGCAAAACCCACGAAATGCCACCTGCTACGATCCTTACATACTCCTTTCGCCTCGTCCACATTCATACATCTGGTCATGCAAGCACGCCGGTTACGAGTACTGCGCACCTGACCTTTCTGAAAAACCTCACCAATAAGGTCAGGGTAGGTCTTTCTAGGGCGTCCCCTCCCGGCATATCTGCCATATAAATCCCTTTTGTAAACTATCATTTAAATACATTTAAAACTAAATGTGTTTATATATATTCCTTACCTTTCTGTTGTGGTTTGAATTCCTTTTCATAAATACGATAAGCCCGAGCATGGCTTAACAAAATATAATGAGTACACAAGTATTGCCCGATTTCATGTGTTTTATTCAATAATCCGGTAAAACCCTGAGAAAATAGGTATCAAATAAATAATGACAGATTTTTTAAATGTAATATTGTTTTTTTTCCAAATATCATAGTCAGCAGCTTTGCGTAATGTATTCGTAATATACCCAACCTAAAGTCTTGTATTGTGGGTGCGGTTACAAACATATAAACTCACATACACAAACAGCCAGGCACGGAACAACTATCTGTATACCATATTAACATTGGTTCCGTGGCTGAATCGAACGAGTACGCGGCGAGTTTTCGTTTTAAATTGCAATTTAACCAATGTCCAAAATTGTCCATATTATATTTGTATGTATTCGGTTTATTAATGTACACCCACACAGTTCGCTGGTATGTTTGGGTGTCTTGTAAAAGGGGGCGCGCCTATTGTTATTTACCGAGCACAAATCCTAACTCCGAGCTGCTACTGAGAAATTCAGAATTCATTTCCAACGTGGCAGTCCTATTATGTCCTATTGCCCATATTATATTATTATGTAATCATCATAAGATATTGATAGTTTGTTAATACGAAAAATATTGTCCAACTGAAGTGTGATCCGTAAAACAACGTGTTTCATTACAGAAGACTCATTAGAACATTTTAATGAACAATTTTAAACCATATTACTTTTCTCAACGAGAATCGAATAACAACGAGAACCCGAAATCCTTCCTTACTAATATTTTAAATGCGAAAGTAACTCTGTCTATCTGTCTGTCTGTCTGTCTCTTCTTCACGCCTAAACCACTGAACCGATTTCAATGAAATTTGGTACAGATATAGTCTGAGACCCGAGAAAGGACATAGGATAGTTTTCATCCCGGAAATCCCCCGGGAACGGGAACTATTAATCCACGCGGACGAAGTCTAAGAAAAGCTAGTCGATTATAAATAAGCATACCTACATTATTGCAATGCTCATGAGGTTCGTTTATCGTTAGCCACATTTTGACTAAATCCCCGTAAAGTTTGAATGCGACCCTGACATAGTTCTCGAAATAATCAACTATTTTTGGGTTCATCCAGCCACCGAGGTTAAAGAGTGACGTGGGCAAATCCCAATGGTATAAGGTAACAACAGGAGTGATGTTGACTTTCAGAAGCTCTTCAAATAAAGTACGGTAGTACTTTACGCCTTCTTGGTTTATATTGTTGTCAGTTCCGTTTGGCAGTATCCTGCGAAAAACATAAGAAGTCATTATAAAGTTTTCAATTGTTCAGAGGTCCCATCAAGAGTTTGTGATGTAAGAGTATATAATTCGAGTCGATTTTCGTAATAGAAATACGACTACCTTACTTATAGCACTTTGATTAATTTTTATATAATAAGCACAGTTAGTATCACATAAAACCTTCAAACTAAATAAAACTTTACGTAAGAAACGCGTATTTAAAATTAAAATGAATAAACGCTTAACGGCCATATAACAAAATGGAGTACACACAATCACCTATTTAACAACGTAAGTATGTTACATCACTGTTGCGTAGGTAGACCAGATAGATTGCCCACTCTCCTTTTTACGTAAAGTGGAAAGATTTAAAATAAATTGGAAATACACGATTCTACACAAAATTAACACAATAATATTGTTTTTTTTTTATATTATAAAGCTAATTTCAGTGAGGAAAAGTACGTAAACTCTCACCTGGGCCATGAAATAGATAATCTATAGTGACTAACGCCTAACATTTGTATAGCTTTAATGTCATCCATATAAAAGTGATACGAATCAGCAGCAACATCTCCGTTTAAATGGTCCCTGGTCATTTCTGGGTGTAGGTGCAACCAAGTGTCCCACACACTTTCGCCTCTTCCTGTCGGATAAAACATAAACATAACATTATTTTTTACCACAGCCTTCGTTTAATTATGAATTTTATTAGGAAGATTTCATGAATAACAACATAAAGCGATGATATTAATTATTATGAGCTGGTTTTTTTTATAGATAGGAAATCATCAAATAACTTCCCCCGCCCTGGGCGGGACGGGAGGGAGTGTCAGACTTTTACTGACTAAAACCCGTCTATGTTCCTTGATTTGCCCTTTACGTTCTGGGGGCGCGGTATCTCTTTCGAACAACCCGCAGCCCCGGCAGGCATCGGCCCTTAGTGGCCCCTTCCAATGTTTGCTGACATCTCTTTGACACGGTCTGTCGTTAGTTAACGTACGGACGGTGAGCTACCCATTGCTCACCGTCCACAAACCCGCGTCTACGGTGGCCGGGAGTCGTCTCGTGGCTCCCGACGCCAGGAGCGTCTCACGCGGCAATCTAGTTACCTGTAGATTCGTATATAAACGAGGATAGGAAAAAATCTCATTGCTAACTCTTTTAATAATAAGTTAATTATAGGTACCTCCTTCGTTCCATCCTCCTTCAATTTGATATGCAGATGACGATATTCCGAATATGAAATCATCTGGGAAGGAGTAATTCTTAACGCTGGGCTGCTGCTCTAAACTTCTTTTTGCTAACTGCAGTAAGCTAAGCAATGAAAGAATTCAATATAATATTAAAAATACAGAACTTGGGCAGTCGCTTTATGATTTATTTTGTCAAGTAGAGTTATATTTTTAAATTAAAAGTTATTATGCACTGTGTCAATAATTACAAGACACAACAATTTAAATAATATCCCCTTTATTTCAGTTATTTGCTTTGAATTCAATAAATAAATATTTAGTCAGTTAATTTAGTAAAAAGTGACGTCACATATTCACCCATTACACACAATATCATACAAAATCTAAACGGGGAAACGGGGGAATCGCATTTTGACAGTTCATAAAAAATAATTATGTCAATTGATTTGTGGTGTTCTTCTATTTGATTGCCTCTTAGGCTTTAATTTATACATTTTCACAATTTCCTTGAAACTTGAGCTACTATTTCTCTCACTATAATTCCCGTAGATAATTTAAAAATGAACGCTACGTAAATAAATAATTTTAAAATTAAAATAAAGTCTACCTATCAATAAATTTCGGTCTTACCTTAGAGTCACCAGAAGTGCACCACCACTCGAGCACCGCATTCTACTAACAACAACTCGCCTCAGGTGCACTTACTTTCTCAGTGTGATATTTTAATCATAGCCTTTTATATTTAACTATGGAATAACCTTTTGTGCCTGGCTTCAAAGGAACTACTTACAGTAGCATTAGAATAGGTCTCTTTCAAGAAATGCTACACAAGCTTACTTTGCAGCCGTGAACCTACTGGTAATTATGACTATCACTGACATAATCTTAATTGTAATTTATATAAATAAATAAATAAATTCTTTTTAATTTTGATTTGGTTCCGCATCGCTGACTGTTTTTATGACAATAATAATGCAGTTGCAATAGTTGTCTGTTTGTTGTTGATAGTTTTTATTAGTTACTAGTAGACCGCCCCGGCTTCGTACGGATGCAAATCTCCGACTTTTCTGGTGGATTTTCCAAAGAAATTCTCTCATTTAAACTATGAAATTGCAAACACTAAAAATAACAGCCGGATTGATCCAGCCGTTCTCGAATTTGATGCTTAGCAACACATTTTTATATAGTTTTAGGTAGACTAGCGAACTACTCCAGCTTCGTACGGGAGCAAATTAAATTTATTTAATTTACATAGACAAAGAAATTAATAAAAATAATGATCAAATGGAAAAACCGAAAAGCTAGAGATACAATGTTTTGTGGCGACACATACGCGGTTTTAATTGTAGCTCGGGTAACTAACTTTACTACAACCAACTTTCAATCCTATTCAAGCTCTGCTGAATTAGTAACACGCTTCACTTGCATTCTATTAAACTTTTTTAATCAACACCATTTCGACTACTTTTCCGTTAGAACCACGTGATTGGTTGATTGATATTTACCTTGGTAGGTACCTAATTTATAGTTATTAAAAAGGCATAATTATAACAGTACCAATTCAATAGTTCTAGAAGGTGAAAGATTTTAAAATGAACAAAGTTAGAAACAGTTTTTTTTTTATCTAATAAACAAATATTTATTATATTTTTGATGCTAAATTGGTCATTATGGCTATGAACATTAACCTTGGAATCAAACCCATGACCTACAGCGTAGCAGTTGCGCTACGATGCGGTAATTAGATATGTTTTTTTTATTGTAATGTTATCAGCATTCATTATTAAGTTACCTTTTTATAATTATGTATGATGATAACAAAATCAGTAGGTAGGTTATTATTTTGTTCATCAGTAACGTCGTTTTCGATTTGCTTTTTGTATAGTCAC
This sequence comes from Caradrina clavipalpis, assembly GCA_932526535.1. NCBI lineage: Eukaryota > Metazoa > Arthropoda > Insecta > Lepidoptera > Noctuidae > Caradrina > Caradrina clavipalpis. The sequence continues at coordinate 6,416,752 of OW052096.1, forward strand.
ACGATAGTATTGCGCATGCCTACATATTCAAACAACAAAATTGAACTACAACTACAACAACACACACAACAACTGCAGACAACACAACAATACACAATACAACTATTGAACGCCAGCAGACTCAGCTCCGGCACCATAGGAAAACCATATATTTTATCTGGGAGAAACTTATAGTTCCCGTGGGTTAAGTTACAACATAATTTCAGGTGGGCAAAGCCGTGGGCAAAGCCGTGGGCAAAATAATGCAAGAGATACCGGTTGTAAAGGACAATCTCTATGGCGGTTTGGGAGCGATAAAAATAACATAGAAGTTAGTGTCACCTGGTCCCTGAACATTTAGGATCTACTTACCGTTATCGTAATTTTCTTTTGATAGCCAGCTTTTCCAATACTCAATAATATCAGTCAAAAAAAGGTTCATACTGCCAATTGTCGTACCTACATATGGCAGGTCTGTATGACTATTTCTATGAAATTGGTAGGTAAGTAGACCGTCCAGGGTTGCGGCGTTTGTTCGAAAGAGTTACCGCGACCCCGAAACGCAAAGGGTATTAGGAGGAATTCGGATGGGTTTTAGTCAGTAAGAGTATGATGCTACCTCCCGCTCCGCTCAGGACGAAAAACTTAATTGATGATTTCCCATCCTAAAAATAAAAGGTAAGTAGAACGTATACGCAACGTTGAAAATTGTGTGAATCTTCAAAGAGTCTACGCAGCATTTACGTAGTGTCTTCGTAAGGTATACGCGTTGTCTATTCAGAGACTAATTGACGTCAACGCCTACGGCAGAAATACGATTACGTGAAATGCGATTCGCAGTCTACTACTAGGCAATATGCCTTTGAAACAAGAAAGTAAGTTTTACTTACCAAGTAAATAAATCCTGGAAAACATCCCAAGGCGCACTAAACATAAAATTATCTTCCTCGACTGCTGCCAAAAAGTGTTTTAAAAAACAATAAGAGTTCATTTGTTGCAACATTTTCCGGAGAAAATAGGATTTGAAGACCAACGCAATACATAAGGGAAGTTACATAAATGTTCTTATGTGAAATTTTTAAACATTGTGAAACATTGTGGAATACGGCCGTGATGGCATGTATATGTTTATACATACCATCACGCCTGAATTCTCCGAAGGGTTAGGCAGAGGTGTAGGTACTAATGTACACCCACAGATTACCGATATGTTTTAGGTCCCATGTAATAAGAGGCAAGCCTATTGCCAATAACCGGGCAAAATTAAATCCTAACTCCGAGCTGCTACTGAGAATTCCATAGAAAAACCCAATAACACTTTTTTCTCGACCTGGGAAGCGAACCCAGTCGCGCTTAAGACCACTAGCTTAACGAGGTAGCTAGGGTTTGAAAACCAGCGCAATACATATGGGAATTTACATAATTATAGTAATAATGTTCTTATGTGAAGTTTTAATACATTCTGAAAGTTGAGTCCTGAACCTACTCCATTACTCTTTTAAGTTAACTGTCGTTCCCTGTCCGGTCGCATGGAGGTGTAAACATACTCTTTATAAATATTTTAGTACCTATGAGCTAAGTTTAATGCTTGTTAGGAAACATTATGGATCGAGAAGAGTAATTTTGGATTATCATTCATGAATATTATTTTTAGGTAATTAATAAAAGGTAGTAGGGAAATAAGGTTCAAGCACCGTCAAGGATGAATCATATAGCAATCTAAAGGATTTTTTTTTAAATTGTATTTAATGTTTTGAAATCATCAAATGATTACCCCCGCCCTGGGCTGGGCGGGAGGGAGTATCAGACTTTTACTGACTAAAACCCATCTATGTTCCTTTATGTGCCCTTTGCGTTCCGGGGGCGCGGTATCTCTTTCGAACAACCCGCAGCCCCGGTAGGCATGGCCATTAGTGGCCAATCCGAATGTTTGCTGACATCTCTTTGAGGAACGCGTGGAACACGAACGCGCCGTCGACACGGTCTGTAGTTAAGTTAACGTACGGACGGTGAGTCACCCATTGCTCGCCGTTCACAGACACGCGTCTACGGTGGCTGGGAGTCGTCCCGCGGCTCCCAACGCCCGGAGCGTCTCCCGCGGTAGAATCTAAAGGATACAATGTAGTCTTCAAACATGTTGAAGGGTAACAAAACCTATCCGAGAAATTTCGAGTAATGATTAAGTTAATTTTTGTTTCAGAAGTACTCAGAAGTTATTATACAATACATAACAAAAGAACCGTATTTCACCGGAGATAGATATCAAAGGAGGGGATTACAAAATGAACAATGTTGGCTCATGGTTTCAGCATATGCCGAAAATGTTGAGAGATATAAATTAAAATTGATACCGTTACAATATGTACGATTCTGTAAAATATATCAAATTGAAACAACGAACAGACTATCCGCGCCTTCATCCGCGTGGCTTATTTCACCTGCGTTAAGTTACGTCTTTGCTTACTGCTCCGCTCCTATTGCTCGTGGCGTGATGTTATATAGCCAATAGCCTTCCTCGATAAATGGACCATCTAATACAAAAATTTATTCGAATCAGTAGTTCCTGAGATTAACGCGTTCAACTAAACAAACAAACTCTTCAGCTTTATAATATTGGTATAGGATTACTTATTGGCGCCTGATAAAATATATCAGGCAATTACTGTGATTATGAATTTGGAAACAGTTTTTTTTTGTTATATAACCTTTAGAATATAAAATCACGTAAACTTTTAATAGAATGGAATATTTTACTATTCCTGTGGGAATTGTATAAAAGATATTCATAAAAGCATAATCCCTAGTGGTGATAAATATATTCATAAAATTATTTTGAAGCACAACAGTTTGTAACTATTTGTATAATTTATTTATGTAGGTAGCAATCATAGCCTTTATAAATTATAATGACCCCAAAAGATTTCTCGACTTCCCCACAGGATTCTACACCTAGATGAATGTTTAACTGTAAGACCGTTCGAAGTGCCAAGTCGAATAAAAGATTATTCGTCGAAAAAAATTCAATGGTATGCGACGTTCTTACTCGTATAAAAGCCTTTCATGATCAGAAAAGTCTCATAAGAGCCTTCAACTACTTGAGACATCTTGGAAGTCATCCAAAACTATTTATGGCAAATTTTCGGTGACTTGCATCGCGACGTCTTGCGGCACTGCAAATAGTTCGGCGCATCTCTGGGGGTTAGCAGAATAACTTTTTGAAAATTTGAAAGCAAAGTTTTTTACGACGGTCTCCTTTGAAAACTTATGCATTGGAAAAACGACTGGAACTAGACTTTAGCTGCTACTGCATTGTGTCTTGCTCGTCGAAGTAATCAAAGAACTAATCCACTGGCGAAGAATGTGCACCTGAATAATAAATATACTTTCTAGTACTTGCTAAATTCGAAATTTTCTCCACGATTAAAAAATCTTACCACGTTTGTCGTTCAACAAAACCTAAATCAAAATCAAAGAAATACGGACACCCCGTCGAATAAAATCAAAGATATGGAATTGTAAAGTAAGATTCAAATTGAAAGGGAAATAAATTTTCACAAATATTTTCCAAGATGAGAACATTTCAAATTCCAATCTTGCACTTTAGTCCGATGGTAGACATGCAGATGGGCCGAGAATTTTCAACGATTTGCATCGGTTGCAAAACTAAGTTATGGTAATCTGGCTATAAGTTACAAGCTCGAGCTGGTAAGCTTTTCAATTTTATTGGGAGATTGGATATTTTGAGCCTTAACTCCTTAGGGAAATGAAATCCCCCCCGCTTTTAGTAAAGCGAATGAATTAATTTGCATACCGTTCGTTGAATCATATCCTTTGGTTTTGTACTTGTCGGTCAAAGGAATTATTCAACTGGTTTTCTTTGAAGCCTTTTCCTTAAAAAAACTTACTTGTGATTTCTATAATTGGGGCCTACTTATCTACATGTTAACATTATTTTACTGGTCTGCAATTAATCTTCCAAAACATGTATTGAGGTCAAACATATTTTTTCGTCACAAAACTGAAACTGTGATTGGACTACATACAATAGAAAATATGTAGCAATATTCCCAACAGTTGCAGATTTGTATCGGGACCAACACATCACTCTTTTCCCGGAAATAAACTTGCCAGGACAACACAGCTCTATGTCAACGAAAACTCAGCCAAGATTTATGGAAGCTTACGGACAACAATATTGATATTCAAAAGCTTTTGATAAATATTCGGTTGCTATTGAAGTTTCATGAAAAATCAAAATGGTTTGTAGGTGTTTTATTTCAGTAAAAATGTGTCTGTATTTCTGATCAGCATGACTGTTAGTGTTTTATTTTATTGAACTGTTTTAGCGTCTTTTGTAATCCCCTATTAATCGCCCGGCTCGTGCTCGGTTAGACTCATTCTTTATTGCGTAGGACTTCGAAAAAATTGCAAAATGTGCATGTACTATGTCTTCTCTGTCCTCTGGTACTGGTAAAAATGCTTTTATTACACAAAATCAAAAGACGGTGCTTCTACGGCTTTGTTACGGTCAGCTGTTTCCATCAGTGTCGCCAACAGATAACATAAATATAAACCAATAAAATAGCTTTCCGAATAATTTATGTGACTCCCATGATTTATCGCTCTTGTTTACAACTGTCTTCGAACACATCATCTGCTTAGCCTTTTCGCAACTATGGTGGGGTCGGCTTTCAGTCTAACCAGACAGAGTCACAGTGCCAGCGTTTTACATGGAGCGACTCCCTATCTGATCTCCACAACCCAGTTACTAGGCAACATGATATATACCTCTTGGTGAGACTGGTTGTCGGACTATTTGACTTCTGAATATCCGTATCGACTGTCAAAGATCTACGAATGAATTGACTTCGAACACGACCATTAAAAAAAAAAAGGTTCATGCACTGATAATTATACTGATCTCAACTTATTAAGACTTGCTAACGAGAAAAACTAAGTAGATAAACCCTGAACAACCGCTAGGAAAAATACTGCAAAAATTCCAACAGAAAAATATTTTCGCTCCAATTTTCTTTGATAAAAGGCTTTTCATAATGCTGACGTCAGCATAGTTAAAGTAGTCGGTTAAATAACAGGTGTCTGTTGAACGAGGTAAGTTTGCATCTCTTAAATCGTTTAACAGTTGGGTTTCATTATCAGAGTCTCGTCGAGAGCTCGCTCGTCAGGGTTATTATTCGCATGCGTAAACCTCGCTACCGTATCAGAGCGCTCAGTGCTAGACAGACACCGGGGCGGGAACACGTCCCGTCCCTGGGTAAGCCGTCACATTTACGCGATCGCGATCCAAGTCAGACTCGAACTGTTTGTGATAACTGTAAATCGTAAAAGTGAATGTGAAAATAACAATAAAACTTGACTGTGTTTTTATTAAAAGAAATAGATAATATAATTACGTATGTTTTAAAATTAAAAATATATATATATCAAAACATTTCTGAGGCAATTCTGGTGTATGTAGATTTATGGTTTAAATTACAATTAAAATTAATGTGAACTGAAAATAAGGTAATATGCTGAGTCAACATGTAAATATCGAAGTGCATTCGACTGAAGCAGTAATCATAATTTTTCATAGGATTATGTCATTAGCAAATTGTTGAACGACGAAAGGACGTATAATAATTTATACTAAAAAGGTGTTCTCTTTTACGTAACGTTAAGGTCCATCCATCGTGTCGCAAGTCGTTTGCACAGCGATGATCCCCTACTTGTCATTCTCTTCGCTCACTACTTTATCACCGCCTTAATCTATCTATTGTCATTTCGATGTAGTAATCCGGACAAATAACCTCTTCTCACAACCTTTTATTCAAGACCACATTTCTAGTCAGCAGGAAATTCGATAAAATGCTCCCCCCAAGGAAATATTAAGTATGCCAGTTGCTCGAAACATTTTAGCAAAATTGTCCTGAAATACAATCGTATTTCGAGAACAAAATAAGTTATCTCCCGTTTATGAAAATGCTTTCGAGATTGTTATGGGAAATGCCTTTACAGTTACATTCAATATTATAAGCCTTTTGAAAGGGTTGCGGAAGGGATTTGGGCAAATAACGCAGGTACAATATGAAAATAGCATTTTAATGCTTAAAATATTAGGTGCTTTGGTGCGAGGTTGCTTGTTATTTTTTTTTATTTGCTCTTTAGATAATATGAGAACATTTGTAACTATAATTCATGGTAACGAGGGTTCAGACATAAAATTTTCATTATGCAAATTTAAAGAGCTCAGACAATTCGCGCTATCTTTATGACACCCACAATTCAATGTTTTTTGGGTAAGCGAGCTCCCAAAGCGTAATACTGTTATGAGTTTTGACGTGCCGATTAGCAAACTTTACACAAACAGCCAACTCCGAACTTTACAATACCCGTATTTGAGTAACGTTCTAAATTGTACTGAAATAATAATGTTCACTTATTCTACTTACCAGAATTTTCTCGGCACTTTGCCAAAACTTGTGAAGGCTTTCGTTTTTTTTTTTTTACTTTTCCCAACTTTGGTGCATTCAGCAAATTAATTGGTTTGCATGTGGTCAAGTACAAGTTTTTTAAAACTTCACACATACACACATACCATCACGCCTGTATTCTCCGAGGGTTAGGCAGAGTTTTACCAATGTACACCCACAGTTTGGCGGTATGTTTAGGCCCCATGTAGTAGAGGGCGAGCTTATACCATTAATCGGGCACAAATCCTAATTCCGAGCTGCTACTGAGAAATTCATAGGAAAACCATAGAACACGTGCGTTTTTAAACATTAGATTTCGTAAAATAATTTCTTTGAATCGAAAGAGAAACCTTAATTAATTCTGTAAGAAATGAAGTAGAGACTATCATGGCCGGCAAGGAAAACTTTCAAGGATAAGGTTTGGTAAACAAAATTCGTTTCCTACTTTAGTCTATTTTGGTTTAGGAAAACAACAAATAGCCATTCGCAATCAATTTATCTTAGAACGGCTTAGAACCACAGTATTGACAATATTATCAACCGCAGATAGAATTTAGAATAAGGATTTCCAAATCGTTTTCATTTGTCTTTTGAGTATTCGGTAACTGTGATTGGTACCTACATCGTATTGGCCTTGAGTGATCAACATGATGTGTTTTGGCAATTATAGACCATATTTTTATGTATAATTTAGATTAATTTGTTTTCACTTACTTTTATTAGACTAACTTAACACTGATTAAATAATTAAAAATATATACATAATATTGGTTTTCCAAGATACATTTACATAAGTTTACATTTTAAGATCATCACAGCAGTAAAAAATAATGTCAAAGTAACTTCTTTTATAATTCGGAGCTACTCAGTCAATAGGCAACATGGTTTCCACGAAAAAAATATCGAAATGAACATCTTTTATAGCCCCATTAAACACAATTAAAGACGACATTATGAAAAGGAAAACCGACAAACCGAAGGCAATCGACTCGCAGTAACTCTCAAAATAATTGATGGCGGTGTAGAAATTAAACGTCAACAATTACACGGAATAAATTACAACAATAAAAATAACAACAAAGGAATACACTTGAAACCCCACAAACGTTAATAGAATTTTAAATTCAGCTGAAACATAATAAATAATGTACACCCAAGCAAACAAAATGAAAGCAGAACAAATAAATAGATCCTTCTCTCGCCACAAAGAGCTGAATCCTGTCAACAACGCCACGATAACACAATGGAGTCCACAATCTCCTAGTTCAAATTGTACACGCTTTTTATAAGCTGCCTCGTTAGCCTAGTGGTACTAAGCTCAACTGCTACGCTAGTGGTCAGTAGCATTTGTTACTTAATTTTAATAGTTCATTTTAAATAATGGACATTAATGCGACTGTTAAAAAAAAAACCATCACGCCTGTATTCCCCGAAGGGTTAGGCAGAGGTGTACCAATGTACACCCACAGTTCGCCGGTATATTTAGGTCCCATGTAATAGGGGGCGAGCCTATTGCCATTAACCGGGCACAAATCCAAACTCCGAGCTGCTACTGAGAATTGAGAAAATTTCATAGAAAAACCCAATAACACTTGCGACTGTTCTAAATAAAATAAAACAAAAGGAAACTAACCACCTCGAACCACCTTTATTTCGTTCGCCTAGTGGTACTAAGCTCAACTGCTACGCTAGAAGTCTTAGGTATGATTCTTAGGTTGAGCAAAAAGTGTTATTGCGTTTTTCTATTAAATTCTCAGTTGCAGCTCGAAGTTAGGATTTGTGCCCGGTTAATGGCAATAAGCTCGCCCCCTATTACTGCCCTTGAGGCGGTTTAGAAACTCTGACACTAGGTTGTGTGGGGTCGTAAGACCTTACTGCCAGAAGAAGCTGCTAAGAAGATTACATGGAACCGAAAAACATACCGCCAAACTGTGAGTGTATGTTGGTATACCTCTGAATAACCCTTCCGGGAATACAGGCGTGATGGTATGTGTTTTAAAAGCTGAACAAATTATTCGTATGTGTGCACGTGGAACACCAAAAGGCGTGCCACGTAAATTTAATATTTCACTCCTAATTCAGCACAAATCCGCTGTGGGTGAGATACCCTCTGAGAATGAAGGATTATTTTCTACTCTTGTATGAATGTGTTTGGTTAATGTAGATGTGACTTTAAGTGATTTTTTACCTACTTTGGTTTTGGAGGTCAAAGTCAAGACATTTACTTCAATTAGGGCAATAGAAGGCACATTTGAACTTAATTTACAAGAAAACACAATTATAATATTGAATCTAGTTGATGACGGCATCGCATTGCCTATTTCACTTAAAAAAGTACAAGAACAATCTTACAATCTTAGGATTTTTTAAACTTACAAGTCATTTATTTTAATAAGGGTAGTACAAAGTACTTTTGAAAGTCATAAACAAGAAAAAAAAAAAATATTTGCCCCTTCCAAAAGGTAGTTTCGATAATGGACAACTAACTCCATTCATACTATATACATACATAAACCTACCCCTTTTTTCTATGGCAGAAACAGGCCGAAAAAACAGAACGCCACCTGCTACGATCCTTACATACTCCTTTCGCCTCTTGCACGTTCATATATCTGGTCATTGAAACACGCCGGTAATAAGTACTACGCACCCGACCTTTCTGATGCTTATACATTATCTTTTAATCTGTAGGTCTACCAGAGACTCTTAATCATGCCAGCCAAGTTACAAGCAACAGCTTGTACACAAACACAAATTCTACTGTTTACATAAATAATGTAGTATTAACTATTACAATTATGTAGTATCTCAGAAACGTTCTTATCACTTCGCTGGCTTTACAGCTTTCAAAGCAGCAGCTTCCGTTCAAGCTGTGAAGCGAGCGTACAATGTAGTAACAACAATACTGTTGTCAACATGTTGTCCGTCTGTTTGACTTCAACTTTGGGCTTTTATCATTCTGTGGGTTCTTCTTCGGTTTACACTATTTTAGATTTGCCGTGTACTCTGAATATTCTTACGTGATTCGTATCAAAGGAAAAATTGCTTTATTGAAAAATTGATTTTATTTCGCTAGCTAAAAGCTAATTCTGGAGTGGGAGTTTCACTTTTATATTCCATTGCTAGTGATGCCTCAACTATCTTCGACATTTCAGTTTTTTGTTTTTTTTTTTTATACTAGCGTACTATCCACGACTTCGTCCGCATGGCTTATTTCACCCTAGTTAAGTTATGTCTTGGGTTATTGCTCCGCTCCCGTAGGTCGTAGCGTGATGTTATATAGCCTATGTTACTCAGTGATAAAGCAGCTTTAAATGAATGTTTGAAATCGGCCTCGTAGTTTTTAAGTTTATTCGTTACATACAAAAATACAAATCTTTCTTCTTCATAATATTACTGTAGACTAGCTTCTGCCCGCGACTTTTTCCGCGTCAAATTTTGTATTATCCCACGGAAACCGTACATTTGTCATTAATTATTATCAATGGTTTCATATAATATTAGGGATTAAAAGTATCCTAATGTGTATTTCCAGACTACAATCTATTTCAGAGCCAAATTTCATCCAAACATCATTAACAAACATCCATCCATCGATCTATCCTCACAAACTTTCGCATTTATAATATTAAGTAGAATATTAGTAAGAATTATTTAGTAGGATTCTCATTGGGATATTTCATATTGTCACCTACTATAGTGCCTCGTGTCGTAATAATCCTTTCAACCCTCAAACGGAGCGAAATATACTGCCGAGTTATAAGTGACTACTCAACAATAGTTTAATGGGATAGCATTTGAACTGGTGACCTTTTGATAGCCATTCTGCTCTGTGGCCGTTAGGAATATTATTGCCTATTAATGTTAGTTGACCCAATAGCCGTATGATATTTTAGTATAATCTACTAAAATTGAGCTGAAGGTCAATCAATCGATTAATGTAACTGATGGAGTAAATTCTACTTCTTCATTTGTTTCTCGAAATGAAATTGTGTGACAATTTAGGTAGATGAGACCACTAATCAATCGACATACTTTTTATGAGCTGTCAAAACGCGATTCTCTTATGAATTTTGTATGACAATACTAAACAATGACGTCACTTTTTTGGCATCTCATTATTCTCATTCATCATCATTCATCTCCCCTAATATTTATTGATTTTAAAACAAAATAAAAATGCTAAATTAATCGGGTTTTTAGGGGTAAAATAAAGAGTTTTTTAGAGAACTTGTGTCTTGAAATTATTGTTTAATGGTGTCTGCAACCCAGTTGTCACACGCGTGTGCTACTGTAATTGATTGTTAGAATAATCTACGACCAATCACAGCTGCTTATGTGCGCTTGACAATTTGTCACGTTAATTTTGCGTTGGTTTTATTTCCAGAAACCGGGAGTTGATTTTCTTTTGTTTAAAAATATGTTTCACACACACTACACTACACAAGAATTACATATTATTATATTTACTATCTACAATGCTGACACATTATTGTCAAAAAACGAAACACATCGTTTTGTTCACGTATTTTTTATTCAGATATAAAGTTTAATTTTCCAATGTTACATAATATTTCTTTCTAAGCCGGAAAGAGCAATTAGGTACTTATTCATTAGATGCAGTCAGGCTTTTAAGTGCAGCACTTTTCAAATACTTAAGCTTTTCACAGTTCATTACTATATTTCTCCATATTTAGTACTAGCATTTGCCCGCGACTTCGTCTGCGTAAATGTCGGTTATTGCGGAGGCAGACGGACTCGCGAAATAAAAAGTAGCCTATGTCCTTACATGGGGTTCAAAATTACCCCGTATCAAATTTCATCAAAATCGCTTCAGTAGTTTAGTCAGGAATCGTGACAGACAGACATACAGAGTTAGGTACTACTACGGTACTAGCTACAGGAGTTAGGTACGCATTTATAATATGCATTAGTTTGTGTAAAAAGTACGGGTATGGATTTAGGTATGAATACGATAAATATTTTAGTTTGGGTTTTAGTTTGAATTTATACGCAGCCAAAACACATATTTGCTTTGATTGATTTTTTATTCATATTTATTCAGTGAGGCATGCTAACGCGATATACAAACCATTAGCTATCCAGCTTTTCCAACTAAACAAATGAAAACAAACATACATAAAAATACAAACTAAATGAAGTTAGGTTTATACTTAACTATTAGTTTATTTATTTAAAGCTTATGCAACAAAAAAAAAAACACAAAGGCAGACTCAATACCTTAGGTATTCTCTACTAGTCAACCAAAATGGATGAAAAGATCACATGGCAGGTGCAAATTATTGTACAAGAGTAATAAAACATAATTTGAGATTTAAAAAAATAACTCAACTTGTAACGAATAGGCTCCGAAACTACTAGACCGAGGTTAATTATTTTTTCACCAATAGATAGCTACATTATTACTGCGTAACATAGGCTATATAACATCACGCTAGGCCCCACGGGAGCGAAGCAATAACCAAATACGCAACTTATGGCGGGTGAAATAAGCCAGTTAAATAAGGGTGAAATAAGGCAGTTAGCTAGTTGTATATAATTCTAATAATGTGTATAGTTGTGTCAACTCAACTGTCAAACTTATAGTCAAAGTCAAAATAAAATGGTTTTTTTCAAATACCTAGTCCATTATAGACACTTTTACAAGAATAAATAATTAAATCCAGTTGCCTCTCTCAAAAGATACTTTCGTATGACTATAAAAGTAAAATAACATTCCCTTTTCATTAACTTCTGAAGTGAGATAGTGTAACATCGTAAAATGTATACTTCATAGCTATTAAATGTACAAACGAATGCGTAGGTAAATGTTAGAACAAAGAGGCTTATAAAAACCAAGTTTTATTTCAGGCCGAGTTACAAGAGAATTTATCTTTAATGCGAAGCCGTATTCATACTTTTCCGGCTTTCCTGTAACCAAGCCGTGCGGGCAGCATGAAACAAAGTTACAATGACACAATATTAGGTGGGAAATGTAAATTGTACATCATATTTCAAACGTGAAAATGCTGTTAAAACTTTGATCTGCTATGCTATTCTGAAATGGGCAAATTACTTCGAACTTATCTCGCAAGTCATCTCGATAGTCACGCTTGTTTCGTAGAGTATCAGATCCTATTAAAAAACGTCAAAATACTCACTCAATATAATACTTCTCACTTACGCCATCATGTGGTAGCGCTAGAGTGTCGAACTCACTCATTGTAAGAATATGAAACTAAAATCTCACCGCGGATTCAAAAATGATTTCGCAATTATTGTTTTAGAATTGCACTACAGTTCGGTATTTATTTTATACAGAGTGTTAAAAGGCACATCACATACCTGTTTACTACGCGTACTGCCATCAAACTAAGCAAAAACGATTGCTGGGATTCGACTTTGATTTTTGGTGTGGAAAAATTAAAGTAACATTGTGCATTTCCATAATTAGTAAAATTATGTTAGTGGGCAATGCAACGCATGCAAAACATTGTGCTTACGAGTAAATCCAACAGTGGTCGTGAAGGTTTTGAAATTTTAATTAGAACATTTTTAACAGACTTGCTATATCTCCGTAGCTACAAAGTAATAGTAGAAATACTCGTAGTTAGAAGATTCCCAGGTATGACCCAGAACAAAAAAAATGATCGCAATGGTAGAAAAAATATGTATCTCGTAAGTGTCTTTTTGTATACTTTGTTTTATTAGTTTTTTTTTTATATTTTCATTAGTAAATTAACTTACCTACACTTCACAAAATTAATGTAGGTATCGCAATACCAATCTTGATCCCGGGCAGATATGCTTGTCATTCGCCTTCTCAAAGATTAAAGATTGCAAACTCATTACTCTGATTGGTTACTGTCCGAATCCACAGAACTATTGGATTACTTTTTGACGTCTCGATTGACAGATCAGTGACATTTCTAAAATTTCAATGTCAGAAAGTAAACCGGGATAGACTTTTCGGTTATTATGATCTAGTATAGCAGACAGTTAAATATGGCTGTCGGAACTAAGTTGCTGGGTCCAATTTCGAATTCAAACAATAGGTTATTAGATTTCCCTGTTAATCTAAGCTTGAAAGACCAATTAGTTACTGTGCTCAATCAGTCACTGCAGCTATATGATATCTTGGTGTTCTTGTGGAAACTACAAGTACCTAGCTTAATTTCAATTCACACACATCTATGTAGTTAGCAGCCGTGAGCGCATGACGGCATATCCTAATCCTTGAAACTCATGAACAAAGAACGTCAATTGCACATAAATCGCGATGAATATTTGCGTAGATATATGCTACAACCTTTTTATGTATGTGACATCATCAAATTATTTCTTTCACTCTAAGCGGAGCGGAAGAGATTGTCAGACTCTTACCGACTAAAACCGATCTGATCATAATTCCCTTTGGATTCCAAGGCGGCGGTGACTCTTTCGAACAAATTCCGCAGCTCTGGTGGATGTACCTACCCATACACCATACACTACAAAAACTACCGACGCAATAGTTTTCTGAATTTTTACGCTCTATGTCAGCTATACTAAAAACCGTTGCCAAAAATCACAATATACAATTTCTTCACATGAAAGAACGATGTAAACAAGACAAAATAGGGAACAAGACAATATTGAAAGTATTTACAGGAAAAATTATGTACTATCCTATAATTTCATCATCTAAGTACTTTTGGGCTAAAGTGCGTGCAAACAAAAAAACGAATAACCTGATTATCGGGTAATTTTATTATTTCACACAAAATACAGATTTTTTTGGAGAAACGATTTAATAAAAGCTTATTGTATTAAACTGTTTACCAACTTCAGTTTTTCCGAACTATCCCGGCTTTTTCTCATTTTGTTTCGAGACGGCAAAAAACTAAAGGTTTTAGATGAGATTCCCTAGCATTTGTTTTGTTGGGTACCAAAATATTCCTCAGACATAACAACGGACTTCAAGGACCCAGGCTTTTCTTGTTGTCTGAAGGACAGACATTGCCTACATTTACATTAAACTTTATTTAAACATGTTAAAGTCACATATGACTTTGAGAATTTAATATCAAATTCGAACTTTAACCTTTAGGACGCGACTAGTGATGTTGTAAGATAGCTAAAGGTTGAAATTTTAGTACAACACTAATACTCGCTTCTGCCCTCGAATTCGTCCGCGTGATAATGTTTAACCCGCCTAAAGTTACATTTTTGGTTACTGCTCAGCTCCTGCGTGTCGTAGCATGATGTTATATAGCCTATGTTACTCCGGAATAATGTAGCTATCTATTGATAAAAAAAATATTAAAATCAGTCCATTAGTTACGGAGCCTATTTGGTACAAAAAAATAAACAACCTCATCTGAATCTGGCAATCAAACACTGGCTAGAAAAAAGATTTTTTTAATCCAACTTTTAGTTTGAGAGATTATAGAGTATTTAAACAAACAAACAAAAAACTCTTATCCTTTATGAATATACCTATCCTTTTATAAGGTTGGGCGGAATAAACACCCACGCAACACAAGTATTATAAAGAAAAGTGATTGTGTGCCTACTTCTTACTTAGCATTTATATTAAGAAATCTAATTTTAAATTCTTTAGAGTAAAATAAAGTTTAGTTTCAAGTTCAATATCACAAGCAAAATGTAGTGATAGCCCAGTGGTTAAGGCACCCACCTCTTATGTTACTTGTTACCAATGTGACCTTTTTCAATTCATATGTACTTTCTAAGTTTATTTTGGACGTTGATAAAGAGAAACATCATAAGGGTTTTTTTTTATAATTATGTCTGTATTCGTCAATGCGCCTTGAGCAAGCTTGATGATCAATGGTCACACGTTTTCTGAATAAGAGAGATAGTTACCATGCAGTGGGATGGGAAAAATTATAGGCTGGTACCTAATACAATCATGTTACAATTACGGGACCTCGAATAATCCTTCCCCATTAGTCATAGTAATGTCAGTACTTAAACTTACATCGCTTTAGGGAATTTGCAGAACGTTTACTCATTCATACTTCCAAATTACACAAGTATGAATAATATTCCGTGAGAGGAAGAAAAATCGTCGCGAATATTGATTTGGGAGGGCGAAGCGTGTAACTGAACCGACGGGAATTTCAATCACCAATAACTAAAAAATATTATATTCCTGTTGTAGGTACCTAAAGGCCCAGCCACACTGGAGCGGTCAACTTGCGGTCACGGTCGCAGTTGCGGTCAGAGAATGCAGTAGTATTGGTATTGATGCGTCCATACTAATACAAATATTACTATAGTATCTGATTGAGACCGCGACCGCTACCGCTTTTTGTCCGCCCCATTGTGGCTGAGCCTTTACCAGGGTTGAGGAATTTGTCCGATAGAGTTACCGCTGCCTTGGCGGGACATTAGAAGGAGCACGGATGAGTTACAGTCAGTAAGAGTCTGACACTCCTTTCGGATCCGCTCAGAGTGGAAAAAGTAACTTGATGCTTTACAAACATAAAAAAAATGTGTGGTCGGGCCTTTAGCATTTCATCATTAATACATATATTTGAGAAGAGAATTTCGACGATTGGTTGTGACGAATTGATATTTTTCATGAGTCCTCCACGGTAAGGAGGGCCATTTATATCATGGGCTCTGCAATTTATTACTCTCATTTATCATTTTATCGAGTTGAGTCGCCCAAACATATCGTAGCGAAGAGCCGGCTATTGTGTGGTGCCCTTTTATTTATCCTCCCTTGTGTAACCCTAATTAATGCTCTATACCTGATAAGTCCTTTCAACTCGTTTGAGATTAAATAGGCTGTTTTATGATGTACAGAATTTGGCACTGTATGTATTATGGTATTAACATTAAAATCGAAAATATTGCATGAATTTTCTGTCGTCACTTTGGGAGTTTTGCATTACTGAATATTATGGTTATAATGAACTGTCGATCATTATTATTGTAACGTAATGTATTATTTAAATCATTTTTCGTTTACCTGTCAGTACGTAGAATTCAGTTTTCATTCGTGTTATCAAAAATGAATTTAACTTAGATTTCAGCAAGGGTATTAAGGAGCTTCAGTGTTTGAATCCACGTAGTAATCTGTAAAATTATAAACATTAACAATTGAATAAATAAAATACCAATTCGTGAAACCTAAATAGAATAATTAAATTCGATTGTGTCAAACGCAGTGCTGTAAAAATCAAACAAAGCATAATCAAATTACCTTTGTGCAAGTGAAGTGCTAAAAAACACAAACAAAAAAAAAATGTTAGTGTAAGTGATAAACCAATAAACAAAATTAAATGAAAATATTTGAGTCTTATGGAAGATACTGTGAATGAAGGGTAGCGTGATATGGTGGGAGTTGTAGTCACAGCATGACCACGTGGATGGCGCTTTTCGGGCTAGTGTGGCTGCTACGCGTGCGTGGTTCGCTCTGCGGCTGCGCGGCGTGCCGGCGCGCGCGCCACGTGTCGCACGACGCGCATAGCGCGCCCAGCCCGCGCGCGCCCAGCCCGGAGGAGCAAGCCCCGTTTGACGTCATCACTCTCGAACATTACACGCGTGACGTCACCGTCCAGACCGACTTCGATGATGAAGACGTCGAGGATCTTGATAAAATCGAAATGCAGATTACTGAAGAATGTAAGTGGGTTATTTTTTATCTTACTTAATTTTACAGCGTGTTACGGAAAGGTTATATCCATACAAACGGGGTGTGAGTGTGTTCCAGTACAGATTCTTTGTACAAAACTGCTCGGAAGACGAACGACTGCGAAAATGCATAATATTTTTATTATTTCAACATTTATCAAACGTAAATCATAACAAACCTGGCAGGATAAACAAAACTGATACGCAGTTGTTTCTTTGTGTTTCGTTTATTGACACCGTTCAGCTGACTTGGTTTAGTGATATTGTGTAGAATTCTAATTTTATTTTTAGGAACTTTTATTTACCTAAATGTTTCTTATTATTTGGTATAAGGTATTAAAAAAATGTTACTGTTGTTTGTTTACGCCAAAAGAAACCGTGCCTTTTTATATGTATATACCTACTCTTTTCGTAACACGCTGTATAAAATATTTTTTCAGCATAATTTTAACATTAGCGTGATTTTTTAAAGATGTGATAATTATGATAAGCAAACATCCTACGCAGTCTAGTTTAAGATGGCTGCACCTACCTACAGCACTTTTATATCAATCATACATGATGTGATTACAAGTCACGGCAGGGTTAAGTTTTTGGGTTTATTATTCTAAGAAAGAAATAGGAGTAAATGATAGAACGAAAATGTAAACCTCAACTAACATGAGACAGGAACAGGAAGATAATAAGGTTGATTTTCCTAAATTACTGGTCATCAGCAGTACTAAGTAGGTACTAATGAATCATCACAGAAGAATAATAATTTCGTTTAAAAATCTTAAGTGTTATCGAAGTTCGCTCAAAATTAGATTATAATTTCATTTACATAAAGCTTCTTATTAAATGAATACAAAGAAAGCAATGAGGAAATTCTATCAGCCTATTGCTAA
The DNA here is from genome assembly GCA_932526535.1 of Caradrina clavipalpis. Classification (NCBI taxonomy): domain Eukaryota; kingdom Metazoa; phylum Arthropoda; class Insecta; order Lepidoptera; family Noctuidae; genus Caradrina; species Caradrina clavipalpis. Next base: position 6,434,735 of record OW052096.1, read on the forward strand.
AAATAAAACAATTATTCAAAGTAACATAAAAAATAATTTGGATGAAAATGGATCAAAGAAATACAATAATACTAAAAGTCGATTGTTTGCAATACTTTTGTTTATTTACTGTTTTTTCTTTATTATTTTCCTTACAGTCTAGACTTCAATCACTTAAATGTAGCGACTAGGCTTCTAAAATAATTGGATTTGTTTTTTATTATTTTATTGTTATTTGATTTTCGTGTTATGTTTCACAGCAATCTGTGTCTGTGTGTGTGCGTGTTGGCCCAATTGTTATGACACCCACCTCTTAAGCTTATGAAAAATATATCAACAATAAAAATACCACTAAGGGCCGATGCCTGTCGGGGCTGCGGGTTGTTCGAAAGAGATATCGCGTCTCCGGAACGCCAAGGTCACAAGAAGGAACATGGATTTGATTTAGTCACTAAAAGTCTGACACTCAATTGTGTGATTGTCAATCATTATAAATTAAATCGTAATTTTGCTGACGTTTCAATGAATATCCTGACGACACGGTTAGCGCAGTGGCCAAGCGATCGACTGCTGTGTTGCGTGTCGTGGGTTCGATTCCCGCACGGAACAAATATTTGTATGACCTGTAGGTCATACACAAACACCCAGAATCAGAACAACTATCTGTAGATAGTAGTTCTGATTCTGGCTGTTTGTATATTTGAGTTTATATGTTTGTAAACGCACCCACGCTACAGGAGAAGTTTTAAGTTCCTAGTGTGGGGCAACGCATTTTTAAAAAAAAAAGAAGTTTACAACAATATTTATTCTTCACTAGTGTATTGAAAAACGTCCTATAAAACGGGTAAGCATTTTATCACTTCACTCTAGGCTACATAACGCCCTCACCTTCGCCTCGGACTGCAATCCAACCTCGACCATAATGACAAACTTAAGTCACTACACATTATTAAACTGTCAGTAAAGATACCATAACAGGCGATCTAGCAATATTCTTTAGATCTTATAATAAAACTAGCTAACTGCTCGCGACTTCGTCGGCTTGGCTTATTTCGTCTTTGGTTACTGCTGATGTTAGATAGACACTCACAACCAACGTGGTTTACTATGGGTAAAATATTTTTTTAAATCGGTTCAGTATATCCAGAGATTACCTCCTACAACCTCACATACTTTACCTAAAAAAAATAAAAAAATATATACCATCACGCCTGTATTCCCCGAAGTGTTAGGCAGAGGTGTACCAATGTACACCCACAGTTCGCCAGTATATTTAGGTCCCATGTAATAGGGGGCGAGCCTATTGCCATTAACCGGGCACAAATCCAAACTCCGAGCTGCCTCAACTGCTGCTGAAACTTTACATCTTCATAATATTAAAGATAAAATAACTAAGAGTTTACAGATTTATAATGTTACAGCTCGGCCAGCTGATCCTGCAATCATAGCCTGTTTAACAATTTCCTCCTTTATAATATTAGTATAGATGTAAAAATTACATTTAGGAGTCGAAAAATGTAAGTGAAAACGGCTGTTTGACTAGTAGCGCCAGCATTTACGCTTGAATGCAGCCGGATATTTCCCTACTTCACCGAAGAGGACACTTTCCTTGAGTGCGCCCACTTGCACTGGTTAAGCAGCTCTTGTCAGTGACAAAACGTCGGTCCACACACATCTGGCGCTGAATTTTTCTCGGGTACCGTCCGAATTCAAATACCCGTAAATCCATACAAATTGTGTTTGCTACTTCACTTGCTTCAGCGGGGGAATAAAACTGCAGGAGTAAATAAAAATATATTTCTCTTAAAGCTTTCAAAATAATTATGCAGAACCCAAAGTAAAGTGATTCTCTTTTATTCGTTTTGTTGTTTTTATAATCCACAATAAATATTTAATAATGACTAAAAATATTGGCAATCAAATTGAACAATACACAAATATGTAATGGATACATTCTTTTTTTTAAAACGATGTCCCACCCTTGGAGGTTTTCCTGTGTCGTGAGTATGCTTACAAACAAACAGTCAAACCCGGTAAAATCATCTGTAGGCCAAACAAATATTTGTTCCGTGTTGAAATCGAATCCGCGACACGCAGCGCAGCAGCTAATACTCAGCCACTACGCCGACCGTGTCATCAACTGAACTTCATAATAACCGTTCAATGAGTCGTGACACTAATGTCACATTATTATGCGCACAGCTCCGAAATATCATTCAATTATTATTTCTAGTAATGTAACATGGTTCACTTAAGTCATTCAATTTGGTTGAAACAACCGAACTGAATTGTGTTAACATAAATATGAATCATTTAAGCAATGACAAATGATGATGATGATGTGATAATACTTACCTTTTATTTCAGCGCTTTTCAATTAAAGTGAATCAATTTGGTTAAACCGTGAAATGGTGTCATTAGTCAAACACGTCAAAAAAAAACATTTTTTAATTATATTTATCCTTACATAGTGAACGGAGAAACGTACATTTATTTTATTTATATACATAATTAATTTTTGATGATATAGCATTGCATAGATCATGCGCGACCTACATTTAATATTTCATAATTTCATGTAAATTGTGTATGATCAGTGAATTGAAGACACTCGCTATATAGTAAAGGTCGTTTTCTCTTGACAACATCCACCTCTGACTAGCTGACATCTATCTCATCTCAATATTGACATTCTCTTGTATCGTGGTCACACAACCCGTACACAGTATAAAACAAATGCGCTTCCCGCTTTGTCCTCTTAGATATTTTATACTCCGCAATGGACTTTAATACGGTTTTCATTAATAGATAGAGTGATTTAAGAAGGTTTATACATATAGAACATTACGCTACGTCTAACGAGAACAAAGCAGTTACCAAAGACATAACTGTATGCGGGTGACACCTTGGGGTATATATGCGTGTGTGTGTCACCCGCGTTCAATTAGTCAGTATAACTAAAACGGTAACTAAGGACTATTATTACGAGGTAGTAGGTTTATTTGAGCCTGGTCAATTTAGCCAAGTTCTCATTCTCTGTTTCTCCAAGCTATTATGTACGACCGAGTGTGGATGTTGAAGAAGCCTGATGGATCAAGTAGCAGCAAAGCAAGCATGCATGGATTTTATAGCGTTAACTAGATGAGTAGTAGTAAAGGTCTTTGCGAAGGAGCTCGTCCGGGGAAGTACTGCCTCCATATCTATTTCTGCAGCAAAGCAGCGTTGCAGTGTCCTGGTTTGAAGGGTATGCTTCTGATAGTGCAGATGTTAAGCTTATTTGCCATCCAAAGATTATCATCATCATCTGTTTAGCCTTTTCCAACTATGTTGGGGTCCGCTTACAGTCTAATCGGATACAGCTAAATACCTGTGGTTTACATGGAGCGACTGCCTATCTGACCTTCACAACCCAGTTACTGGGCATCTGAACACGTTACCTCTTGGAAAGACTGGTTGTCAGACTTCCTGGCTTCTGACTATCCGTAAAGAGTGCCATCCAGAGACGAAGAAAAAATTCAACAAAAAATAGTATTATCTCCCCCTCTCAAATTTTAAATGTCACGTATTTTTACCTGCGGCTTTTCTCCATTTCTGTAGCTTATCCACGAACATACCGTGCATTACGAGATAAATCTCCTACCTTATATAAAGTGAACAGCAGAAAGTGGAACAGCTTTTTGTACCTTTTTATCAGGTATTATGAGTCCGGGATCCTTTTAAGAAGGAGTTACTTGTTTGTTTGTTTGTGTAAAAATAAATTGCCATCTGTCAACAAGAAGGAAAAGTTTGCTCGGTGTTTTTATTTGTTTGGTATTCATTGATAGAACAGTGCTTCTATATTACATTAAAATAAGATAACTAAGCAAACTGCCTCATTAACCTAGTCATCCTAAGCGCGACTGCTACGCTAGACGTCTTGGGTTCAATTCCCAAATCGACCAAAAACACTATTAGGTTTTTCTTTGAAATATGGGACCTAAACATACCGGCAAACTGTGGTTGTATATTGGTACACCTCTGCCCAACCCTTCGGGGAATACAGGCTTGATGTTATGTAATAAACAGTACTAGGAAGCATGCAGTTCATAGACGCTTTGTAAACCTTTGTTCTAATTAAAAGTTATTTGTAGTACTAGTTACACAGCAAAAGTTATAGACAGTATTAGTAGAGCTCTTTGTAAAGGAGCTCGTTCGGGGAAGTACTACCACCATCCCTATTTCTGCCGCAAAGCAGTGTCGCTGTGTTCCGCTTTGATGGGTATGGGTGCGGTGAAATTACAGGCACAAGAGACATTTCAAATTTGACTCTGAGATGGCAACGCATTTGCAAGGTCTCGGGTATTGCAGATGTCAATAGACAAAGCTCGTTTGCCATCCAATATAATTTAGAAAAAAAAGCTCTAAAAAATGTTGCTCAAAGTAAATAATGCCAATTATAGAAAGGATGATGAGTGAAAACGTCCCCCCCGACCAACAGGATTGAAACGTATCTCAATCGAAAGCTGATAAAAAGTTGATCATTTTTTACTATGGCGACATTTCTCTAAAGTATGGGAGATAAGCAGAAAATCAAGTTTTAAAATAATTATTTTGTGGTACAAAATAACAGTTTGTTTTAAAGTTTTATTACAATAACCATATTTGCCCCGTTTGTCCCGTAGTGGCAAGCACGACTGTTGAGCGTGGGGTCCTGGGTTCGATTCCCAGGTCAGGCAAAAAGTTTTATTGGGATTTTCCATTAGGATTTTTTCAGTAAAAGCCCGGAGTTTAGAAGATGGTGGTGTGACACCCCCGTGCTTCGGAAAACACGTAAAGCCGTTGGTCCTGCGCCTGATCTCTTCCTGGTTATGTCGGATTCCCGTCCCATCTATCGGACTATAAGAGTTAGGGAAGAGGGAGTGCACCTGTGTTTACGCATTCACTTGCGCACTAATTATAGTGCCAAGATTGGCCAAGTACGCAGGAGAGTAGGATATTAATCCTACTCTCCTGCGTACTTGGCTAGTCTGCAATATGATTAGCCGCCGTGATCGTAATCGGTCTGGAGAAGACGTACATAATTAACATAATGTCTTTGTTATGTATACCTTTTGTATACTGTTTAGCAATAAAGCAGTCAACTAAGTACAAGTATCGTCATTGAACACATACAGCGATACAGCCCTCCTCAACATCTGTTAAGAATCAGCATAATATATTAACGATCGGCTGAAGGTGATGCCTAAAGCAGCGCATTTTCAACTTATATCAGCAACCCCGCCCGCTCTAAGTCGTCGTAAGTAAAAGGAAGAAGCGGAGACCCTCCTACCAGGCCTCCAAGGCCAAAAAAGCCGCGACCACTACCACCTCCGCGGCCCCCCGCACTCGCTCTCCCGGCGACCAGCCTTCCCTCGAGCCCCTGACTACTCCCACCGCTTCAGCTTCCATACAAGACAAGGCAAAGACAAGGCGAAGTGGCCAAGTGGTGTAACGATCGCAAGATCACATACACCATTCATCACATGCACCTTCCGCTATCGTATCGAGGGCGGACCCCATAAACGCCGGGGTCCCTCAAAGCCACAACCCTGATTCTTTCCCCTGCACTCCCTACAACTCCTTAGGCACTCGGTCCTGGAAATGGGGAATCGAGGTCAACCCTGATAAGAGTTGAGCGGTCTTTTTTTCAAACCGGTCAAATTCGGTGCAATTGAAAATTCAACATGATAAGGCGAAAATATCAATATTTTTGTGTTCAAGTAAAAGCTAATGAAAATTAATAATAATGATCTCACATCAAGTTTCGAGCGTTTTGTCATGTTTAATTTTTGCATTATGGTGATTCTGAATAGTTTAAAAAGTTAGGTTAACTTTTTAAAGTAGATACTACTACTAAATACTAACGTTATTATAAACACAGTTATATAGAGCACATACATATTGCATTAAAAACTTGATGAAAATCCGTTGAAATTCATTTTCATCAGCATTCACTTGAGCAACTGCCTCGTTAACCTAGTGGTCCTAAGCGCAACTGCTACGCTAGGTGTCTTGGGTTCGATTTCCAGGTCGAGTGGCAAAGTGTTATTGGGTTTTTCTATGAAATTCTCATTAGCAACTCGGAGCTAGGACATGTGCCCGGTTAATGGCAATATAGGCTCGCCCCCTATTACATGGGACCTAAAACATACCGGTGGACTGTGAGTGTACATTGGTACATCTCTGCCTAACCCTTGCGTGATGGTATGTATGTATGTATGTATGTGTGTATCAATATTTTAAGGTTCAAGTGAACACATGCCATCACTCCTGTATTCCCCGAAAGGTTAGGCTGAGCACGTGTACCATTAACCGGGCACAAATCCAAACTCCGAGCTGCTACTGAGAATTTCATAGAAAAACCCAATAACACTTTTTAAATATTGATATTTTCGCCTTACCATGTTCAAGTTTCAATTACACCGAATACTGACCAGTAAAATGGGTTATTTACCGGTTATTTCTATTGTTTTGGAAAGCTGAGGGTCCGTTAAAGTTGTAAATCTACTTTGGGGTACCTGCCACCCATCTTTTGTTTTTTTGTTTGAGTGATAGAAAATCTGGAACGAATTTAAAAATAACCCTTTGAACTTAGTTTTAGTCGCTTTAGGATATGAAAAGACAGTCAGATTTTATCGACCGTAGGCAGACATCAGGATTCATTATTAAAAAAAATCTGATTCAAGAAGACTAGAAATCAACAAGTTCTGATGGTCAGGTAAGAATATCTAAAAACAAAATAAAAATCGTGTAATTCCTAAAACAAAAAAATCGTATAACATACATGGGGGCCACCTTGTATACGTATTATTTCGTTTTACGTGGTACATGGGGCTTGGGCAGTACATTCGATTTTAATCCAGCGGCAGAATTGCTAAATAGAATAATAATTAATGACAATTAATATACCTATTTTCCATATTTGTAAAATATGTAGGTAACACAATAATTTGATTTACAATCTTTAGCTCCGCACGGCGTTTGGTGTAACTGTATACACTTCATAATAGCCTTAAATATTGTTATTTTAGTTCTTATAACATATGTGTAAGGAATTAGAAGTAAAAATTTTTTTTTTTTTTTTTTGTTTTTTTTCTTAACCCCATAGATTTTGGAGTTAAAACTGATTGCTGGTCTTTTGATAGATCCTTAAGCACCCCCTGACACATACAAAATATCTGTTGGAGGGGGGGGACGGGTCCCATACAAATTTTGTCATCGTCCTTTGAAAAAGTTATTTAAAATTAAATAAAACACACAATTATTCTTAGAGAAATATAAAAAATATGTAAATACCTGAATAATGGGCGTAATAATTTACGTGTAAATGTTTGCAACACTATTTATTACTAAAAGCGATACCGACAAAACCCAAATGTCAGTATCAATCTATAAAACGAGCTTAATTAACCGTTGCTTCGTAGCTAATACCTAGTATGAAATAAATTAGCTGGTATAAAGCTTAATTACAGCGAGCTTTAATAAATGCTTATATATTGCAGAGGAGCTTTCGATATTCATTTCCTTGAAACCTTGCATAGGAAGCCACGTTGGACTGCCTCGTTATCCTAGTAGTCTTAAGCGCGACTGCTACTCAAGAGGTATTGGGTTCGATGCCCAGGTCAAGCATGCTGTTATTGGGTTTTTTTATAAAATTCTCAGTAGCATTTCGGAGTTAAGAATTGTGCCCGGTTTATGGCAATAGCCTCGTCCCCTATTACATGGGTCCTAAAACATACCGGCGAACTGTGGCTCTACACCTCTGCCTAACCCTTTGAGGAATACAGACGTGATGGTATGTGTGTTGCATATGGATGGCAAGTGGAATTTATATTTTTATAATATCATATAAAAAATAAATAAATATCATTGGATGGCAAATAAGCCGGCGATCCACCCGATGTTAAGAGGTCGTCGCTGCCTGTAGACATCTACAGTACCAGAGGCCTTGCACATACGTTACCATCCCAGATACAAAGTTGAAATGTATTATGTTCCTGTGATTACATTGACATCTTCTATACCCTTCAAACCAGAACACAGCAACGCTGCTTTGCAGCAAAAATAACTAAGAAGGTAGTACTTCCACAGTCGAGCTCCTTCACAAAGAGCTCTTCTACTTCTAAACCAATAGCCAAATGGTAAACTGAGAGGCGAAATAAACTAATTATGTTAGGCGATCAGTCACTACCATGATATGGGTTGACGTGAATAGTAGGATTGCAAGAAGATGAACATCTTATCCATCATATGAGATCATATCTATGAAGCTGCATCTATGACATAGATAGCAAAAGGTTTATTCGACATACAATAATAATAAAAATTCATACCATCACACCTGTATTCCTCGAAGGGTTAGGTAGAGGTGTATCAATTTACACCCACCGGTATGTATAGGTCCCATGAAATAAAAATAGTACTGATACTATATTATTATTATATAATAGTACTGATACTATGGTATTATTTTCTCACTGCAGAATGGCTTCTTATGCAGAGAAGGCGTGAGCATTGATCACCACTCTGGCTCTAAAATATGACTAGATATTTATTAAGAGTATAGGCTTCCTCACATTGTTTAAAACAAAAGTTCCTTTATCAGTAGTTTACAATATTTTTGTAAATGACAGTTTCTTTATTTTTTTTTACTTTTAACTACATTCTAGAATTTTAGGTTTCATTAAAACATAGTAATAACTTTACAAAGACGGTTTTGCTTGGAAACAAATGTTAATAAAACCACCATAATAATTAACATTTTAATATAAAAAAGAACGTAACATAAAAAATATAAAAAAAAACCATCGTCAATATTAACATTTTATACTCACAAAGCTGACATATGACCAAGTAAAACAATAAATAAAATATCATCGGTCGACGTTCCTGGCTTTAACAAGCATTTTTAATGAAGCTCTGCAAAGATCCCGTCGAGGGAGATTGCGTCTTTTTGTAAAAATAGTTGCAGCTTACAAAACCACGAGATGACTAGACTTCTTTGAAAACTATTATATAGAGACAATCTTAGAGCTAATTAAATGAAATGAAATGTCGTTTTTAAGCTCAGGGTAAGACTGAGATTGAAAAGAATAATAATACCAGCCTAATTTTAGCAGGGTAAGAGCCTCTTCTCTTCTTTCTTTCTTCTTCTAGAAGGTGATCAATGCTCGTGCATTGATCATTACAAGACATATTGGCGATTTCAGACTGACTTAATTATAAGTCCAGGTTCCCTCACGATGTTTTCTTTGACAAATGTCAGTGATGTCCAAGATTAACTTAGAAAGTACTTATGAATTGAGAGAGTTACATTGGTACTTGCCTGGCATCGAACCCACAACCTCATGGATGAAGGACGGGAATTTTAACCACTGAACAAGACTGTGAGTACTGAAATGAAAATAATTCTAGAAGAACATAAAAGTATAATGTCTTGATTGTTCTATAAGAATGAAAGTCTATCATAAGTAAGTGTTAAGTTAGCAATATATTTACTAAAAAGTACAAAACTTTTATATGGTCTAAGATCCGTAGAAGAAAAATATACCCTCATCCGTTATTTAATAATTTTAAGGTTTATATGCAAGATCAGACATAGATTGATACATCGCACATGGGTTGCCTAGCTAAATCGCGTACCAAAGGTGTTAAATATTAAAAAATAAGGGCCAATTTTTTGGGTAAAATCCCCCCATCTGTTATTTAGGTAAATCGTGCATTAGTTGATAGAATATACCCCAAGGAGTCAAAAAAAGTAGGGTTGCCTAATCTCATCCGGGGCTAACTGTAGGGTTGCCTGGTTTGAAGGTGGGCAAAAATGGTCAAAATCAAAATCAATAGTTCTGGCGTACAAGTGTCGCAAAGTGTACTTCAACATGTATTTTGGCCAAATAAACTTTTTAGCAATATTTCATCATTTATTTCCATATTATGTATTCATTTGATCTTAAATTAAAATGCATTTAAGTCATTGATATTTATTACAAATAAATACCAATAATTGACTTTAGTCCTAGCAGAATAAACCAACATTTCTCTCAATTTGTACGTAATGATTTTGGATATTTAACGCTGATTAACTTTATCTTTTTAAATACACTCTCATCTGGTATTTAATCGAATGTTGTATCAAGTAAAAGGTTATTTTATTCTCAATCCAACTGTATAGGGTTGCCTCATCAAAAAGTTGGCTAAGTCAATCGTTGTATAGGTTTTAGATGCAAAATTTTCATATTGTAAAAATGGCACTCAATACCAGTTGTTTTGACAATATCCCCTTTCCGGCTCATTTTAGGATAAAAACAAGTTGAACAAAATTAAAGAACAGGAAATTTCCTACAATTTGTGGAAAACCATTTTTTTTATGAGATCGATAGTTCTGGCGTACGAGTGCCGCAAAGTGTACTTCAACATGCGTTTTTTTTTTTTTTTTCTGCGGGTTGTTCGAAAGAGATACCGCGCCCCCGGAACGCAAAGGGCACATGAAGGAACATAGACGGGTTTTAGTCAGTAAAAGTCTGACACTCCCTCCCGCCCCGCCCAGGGCGGGGGAAGTTATTTGATGATTTCCCGTCTATAAAAAAAAAAAAAAAAAAAACATGCGTTTTAGCCAAAGAAACTCTTTAGCAATATTTTTTCATTTACTTCTATATAGGTATTCATTTGACCTTAAAATAAAATGCATTTGAGACATTGATGTTTATTTTAAGTAAAAACAATCATTGGATTTAAGTCCTACCAAAAAAAAAACCCAATTAGTACGTAATGATTTTGGATGTTTAACGCTGATTAAATTAAGCGTTATAAAATACTCTTACCTGTTATTTAATCAAGATGTATATCAAATGAAAGGTTATTTTATTCCCAATACAACTATATAGGGTTGCCTTATCAAAAAGGTCGTGGTGGTGCACGGTTGCCTAGATTTTAGATGTGAAATTTTCATATTGGAAAAATGACACCCAATAGCAGTTTTTGACAATATTTCCTTTCCGACTTATTGTACGATAATCACATGTTAAACAAAAAAAAGCTCAAGAAATTTCCTAAAAATTATGGAAAACTTTTATTTTGTACGATTTATAGTTTTACCGTACGAGTACCGCAAAATGAAAATGTCTCACGCTGTAAAGTTTACATCTAAAATCTAGGTACACATGGATTCAGCCAACTTTTTGTTACAAGCAGTGTGATACTGCTGGATTGGTAAGTAAGTAAATAACCTTTCCTTTTAATTCGATTATATAACAAATGAACTTACATAAGAAAATTAAAAATAAAACCCGAATTGAGAACCTCTATTAAAATAAACAATTCAAAACGTATTTTATTTTAAAAACAAATGAATATTTAAATATAATTAAATGATAAAATTTTACCCAACGAGTTATTTTTTGCCAAGACGCATGTTGAAGTACACTTTTGGACACTCGTACGCTAAAATCTAGGCAACCGTAGATTTAGCCACCTTTACGATAAGGCAATCCTATACAGTTGGATTGGGAATAAAATAACCTTTCGTTTGATATACAACTTGATTAAATAACAGGTAAGAGTATATTTATATCGCTAAATTTTATCAGCGTTAAACATTCAAAATTATTACGTACTAATTGGGTTTTTTTTTTTGGTAGGAGTTAAATCCAATGATTGTTTTTACTTAAAATAAACATCAATGTCTCAAATGCATTTTATTTTAAGGTCAAATGAATACCTATATAGAAGTAAATGATAAAATATTGCTAAAGAGTTTTTTTGGCTAAAACGCATGTTGAAGTACACTTTGCGGCACTCGTATGCCAGAACTATCGATCTCATAAAAAAAATGGTTTTCCACAAATTGTAGGAAATTTCCTGTTCTTTAATTTTGTTCAACTTGTTTTTATTCTAAAATGAGCCGGAAAGGGGATATTGTCAAAACAACTGGTATTGAGTGCCATTTTTACAATATGAAAATTTTGCATCTAAAACCTATACAACGATTGACTTAGCCAACTTTTTGATGAGGCAACCCTATACAGTTGGATTGAGAATAAAATAACCTTTTACTTGATACAACATTCGATTAAATACCAGATGAGAGTGTATTTAAAAAGATAAAGTTAATCAGCGTTAAATATCCAAAATCATTACGTACAAATTGAGAGAAATGTTGGTTTATTCTGCTAGGACTAAAGTCAATTATTGGTATTTATTTGTAATAAATATCAATGACTTAAATGCATTTTAATTTAAGATCAAATGAATACATAATATGGAAATAAATGATGAAATATTGCTAAAAAGTTTATTTGGCCAAAATACATGTTGAAGTACACTTTGCGACACTTGTACGCCAGAACTATTGATTTTATAAAAAAAATTGTTTGCCACAAATTGTAGGAAATTTTCTGTTCTTTAATTTTGTTCCACATTTTTATATCGTAAAATGAGTCAGAAAGGAGATATTGACCGAAACTGCTACTAGGTGCCATTTTTTCAACATGACAATTTTACAACTAAAATCTAGGCAACCCTGGACTTAGCCCCATTTTTGATAAGGCAACCCTATACAGTTGGATTGGGAATAAAATAACCTTTCATTTGACATACATCTCGATTAAATAACAGATGGGGGTATTTTACTCCATTTTTGCCCACCTTCAAACCAGGCAACCCTACAGTTAGCCCCGGATGAGATTAGGCAACCCTACTTTTTTTGACTCCTTGGGGTATATTCTATCAGCTAATGCACGATTTACCTAAATAACAGATGGGGGGATTTTACCCAAAAAATTGGCCCTTATTTTTTAATATTTAACACCTTTGGTACGCGATTTAGCTAGGCAACCCATGTGCGATGTATCAATCTACGTCTGATCTTGCATATAAACCTTAAAATTATTAAATAACTGATGAGGGTATATTTTTCTTCTACGGATCTCGTACTAATAGAAGGTGCCAAAAGTTATGAGAAATTCCCCAAAAACATTCTTCTTATAATGTGTAAAGTGAAAAAGTTCCAGCTGAAATAAAAATTGCCTCTAGTAATAAAATATCTTGACGAAATCCATTTTATTCTGCGGTTAATATTAGGTAGGTATTTAGAATGGAACCACTTACAATGAAACTCAGACGACGAAGCCAGTTATAAATCACAATCTCGACTTCTCAAATATGAAATTCTGAAAATAATGAGTAAAAATTATACGAATTGTTAGTTTTTGTGTTAAATGTGTTTTAACAACGTCTTCTACACAACACACCCTTTATTATTTTTTTATAGATGAGAAATCACCAAATAACTTCCCCCGCCCTAGGCGGGACGGGAGGGAGTGTCAGACTTTTACTGACTAAAACCCATCTTTGTTCCTTCATGTGCCCTTTGTGTTCCGGAGGCGCGGTATCTCTTTCGAACAACCCGCAGCCCCTTAGTGGCCCCATCCAATGTTTGCTGACATCTCTTTGAGGCGCGCGTGGAACACGAACGCGCCGTCGACACGGTCTGTCGTTAGTTAGTTACCGTATGGACGGTGAGCTACCCCATTGCTCACCATCCACAGACCCGCGTCTACGGTGGCCGGGAGTCGTCTCGTGGCTTCCGACGCCCGGAGCGTCTCCCGCGCCCCACACACCCTAGTGTCAGAGTTTCTACACTGCCTCAAGGGCCTCTGACATTTTTACCGATGTCAGTGATGTCCAAGATAAACTTAGAAAGTACATTATGAATTAGAAAAAACCACATTGGTACTTCCCTGTGTCCTGTTGCGAACCCACAACCTGGTGGATGAGAGGCGGGCGCCTTAACCACTGGGCCATCACGACACTAATAACGTTAACATTATTATACAGCTAAAGGGTATTAACTATCAGATTACGAGGAGGTATATAATATTATACGGTATATAAAAAGACGCATCACATAACCATGAAATACACATGCTAGCTTTCAAACTGAGTATTTTTTTGCAAAAAATATAGCTGGGAAAATACTTTGTTTTGTGAAATTTTACTGTTAATGGTGCCATGCAATGTAACGGTTGCAAATGATTGTGCTGGGTGCATACAATAGTATAAGTGTTGAGAGAATATTTAAAATTGAATTAAACATTTAAAACTTGTAACAAAAAAGGGTTGTAACTTTGACCTTCAATATCTCTTAAACCAGAAGGTTTCCAGGTATGGTCTAAAACAAAAAATCATCGCAATGACAAGAAAACCATGTAACTTTCGACTACTCACTCATTCTCTCTCCTTCTTTCTTCTTTTTTCTTCTCTTTCCTTTCGTGTCATTTTACATAAATATATGCATAAAGAGTAAATAAAATTGTTGTACCTAATCGATTAAAGAATATTCTACCATCACGCCTGTATTCCCCGAAGCGAAGGCAGAGGTGTACCAATGTGCGCCCACAGTTCGCCGGTATATTTAGGTCCCATGTAATAGGAGAACATATTCTATGTAGCATTTTCTATATCATTGGTGATGATATTCCTGTAATATTTATTTTAAGGTATGATATATTGACGGTCGAAATTGCAAATGTCGATAACACATTTTGACACATTGGTTTGAACCTTATCCAATATTCCAGATCTCGTGGTAGCAACCACGACTGGGTGGGTTCCTGGGTTCGATTCCCAGGTTGGGTGAAAATTTTTATTGGGTTTTTTCATTAGGAATTTCTCAATAACAGCCTAGAGTTTGGAAGTCTCGGAAAGCACGTAGGGCTGTTGGTTCTGCGCCTGATCTCCCCCGGTTATGTTGGATTATCGTCCCATCAGACTATGAGAATTAGGGAAGAGGAAGTGTACCCGTGTTTGCGGACACACTTGTGCACTATAATATCTCCTGCGTACTTGGCTAGTCTGCGCGCCGTGCCCGGAATTGGTCTGAAGAATACATACAATATTCCAGAATCAGTACTATTATATCCATTATCGCTAGTAGTATCCATAATTGCAAATATGTCATGATTTATGGAAGATGTGGTCAAGCATAACATTTTTCTTCACAGCTCGTATATTTTCCGCCTCAACTTTTTTCGGAAAGGCGACAATGTAACATTTATGACAGATGATAATAAATGGACGGTTATATCGATAAGCTATTCGTGTTTTGACAAACACCAAAACAGGGGTGTTCGGTAGTTACTAGGCTATATTTTGTTGTCATCTCCGTAACAAAGTCGTAAAACTTCAATGCTTATCCTTTGAGCTGGGTGTTATGTAAACCTATAACGTTTCCTACATGAACAACAGGAACGAACTGGTTTTATCATAAATTTCATATCTTTCTGTATGAGATTGCGGCACGTATTAAACTAGATTTCGTGAAAACTCGTCATCACTTTTGGTTAGGAACAGTTGTAAATCGTTCGTATTGTTTCTTTTGTATTCTTTCATTCTTTCGTTATCTTCATAATTACCTTATCGTTATACAAACTTAATTTTCTTCACCAAAAATATCATAAAATGAATCATGCTTGATCAGTCATCATTTCTACTCCAACCAACCAACGACCCGACCAATCCTGAAATGAACGGAAAAAATATCAGTTGACGGCCATACATTTTGTCGAGTTATATGACAGCTAATTTGACCTCTGACCTAGACTAGAGTTAAGAGTTTACCCATCTCGAATGGCTGCGGGTTGTTCGAAAGAGATACCGCGCCCCCGGAACGCAAAGGGCACATGAAGGAACATAGACGGGTTTTAGTCAGTAAAAGTCTGACACTCCCTCCCGCCCCGCCCAGGGCGGGGGAAGTTATTTGATGATTCCTCGTCTATAAAAAAAAAAAAAATAATAATAACCCATCTCGAATAAAGAAGAAAGAAGAACTTTTATTTTCGTGATTTCACGCGTGTTTTCGTAGTAAAAGTCATGATGATGAGTCAGGGCCATGATAAACATTAACTAAAGTTATATAACAGCTTTTAAAAATGATCATCCAAGCATATTTCAAAGAGATTGGCAACCCCCTCAAACGGTTAAGACATGCGCAGTTTAACATCAAGTATCGGTTCTAAAACACCCGTCTATTTTGTTAGCAATTAGCAAGCTCCGACAACTTATCGAGTACAAAGATTTTAATCTAATATTCATCGTTGCTTGATAAATTATGCTTAATAACTTTGAGTCTAATTATACTGTTTCCCAAAGTTTTTAAACATCTGACAGGCTGTGCGGCGCCGTGTCGCCGTCTAATTAAACTTTACACACTGTAAATTAATCCCGGAATAATAAAGTTACTTAGCATAAATTCTACAACAAAAAACTGTATCTGGAATAATGGCACGTGTAGCAGAGTCGTCACTTCAAAGAACTTCCCCACCACTACAAAACAAAGAACGCTCTATCACACTTTGTGAATCAAATTACTGTAGGTGTCAAATATTTTCGTTGAAATGTCAAAGAAAACGTCAGTTCTGGTAAATTCGGGTGCAGGAAATTCCGGGCTGCCACCGTTATGTTGTATTGTAGTATGATGTACACCGCTTTTTGTTTATCTGGGTCAAACTTTGTCGTTTACTAATGTGAGATATCATAAGAATAGTATTTTTTCATCTTATAAAGAGTTTTGTGTATGTTTCGAGAACTTCTTAATTTGTTTAAGTAGGTCAAACTACAGACTTAGTCATATTTTAAGCAGTATCTGTGTCATGTGGGATGAACGTTGAAATAGTCACAACCTCGTTCAGAAACTGGATCAAACAACTTAGTTTTGCATTACAATGTTAGCGGTTATGTATGTGGTCTACTTGCTTAGCAATTGTTCGGTTTGCAAAGCCCATGGGCCGAGTTCATATGGCATGAGAGACAATTAACTAGTAATTTGATTTTTAACTGACTTGTTTTTCTTTTTTGAACTGACTTGTTTTTCTTTTTTGAACTGCCTAGTTAGCCCACTGAGCTAAGCGCGAATGCTACGCTAGAGGTCTTGAGTTCGATTACCGGGTCGAGCAAAGTATTATTGGGTTTTTATGAAATTCTCAGTAGCCGTTCGGACTTAGGATTTGTACCCGGTTAATAGCAATAGGCTCGCCCCCTATTACATGGACACCAACCATACCGGCGAACTGTCGGCGTACATTGGTACACCTCTGCCTAACCCTTCAGGGAATACAGCCATAATTATGTGTGTGTGTTGATTTTTTTATTCAGGCCAACGATAATTTTGGACATTTTCGTTTTATGTGGGTAATATCAACAATACTGTGTGTATAATATATATTTTACGCGGCACTATAACTTCGCATAGGTATATACCTATCTTATTGCTTTCATTCCGAGTCCTCGGAGAATAGTTAGGGCACAATGAGTAAGACAACAAGTGGGTCATAGATTTTGAATATTACAAACGTCTGGTTATATCGACCACAAGAAAACAAAGACGAACCCCAAGCTGCGGTTTCTGTGTTAAATTATTCAGTTGGTATTTGACGAAGAAACTGAAGAAAATGAAATGGCCTTGACGTGACAACGTCTCACTTCGCAGGCCATCAAGTTTAAAATGATTACGTTCCGGAAATTGTCTTGTATATCGTCAGCCGTTCCTGAAAATTTTAGGTAAAAAATACCGACATGAAAAACCTTATGACTTTTTTAAAATCTTTATTTATTTAGGAACTTTTTATCTTTTGCACACATATGCAATAAGAATTCTATGGTACTGACATCAGTTACTATTCAAACATCTCTAGAAATTAAACTATAACTCATTTTAGCTGTGTTGGACCTAGGAGCTAAAATCATCATCATCATATCAGCCGCAGGACGTCCACTGCTGGACATAGGCCTCCCCCACAGAATTCCAAAAAGACCAGTTGGAAGCGGCCTGCATCCTGCGGTCTTAATCAGGTCGTCCGTCCACCTTGTGGGTGGACGTCCTACGCTGCGCTTGCCGGTGCGTGGTCTCCATTCGAGAACTTTGCGAACTTTTAAAATACTATGAAATAAACCCACATCTAATTTGTTTAGCTGGAATTGCCTGAACTTTTTTTCTCTCTTAACATTATTTTGGACACGCTCTATCAACAAAATTAAATGATGGACATCTTCAATCACCTGACTCACTTCGTATTTAGGAGCATTATGACAATGAAAACTACCTTTCAATTCAAAACGTCTGCCTATTCATACAAGCCAACTTCATACAAATGACTATCGGACTATCCGCGACTTCATCCGCGCGGGTCTTTTCACCCGCGTTAAGCTACATCTTTGGTTACTGCTCCGCTTCCGTGAGTTGTAGCGTGATGTTATATAGCCTATGTTACTCAGTGATAATGTGTTTAGGTACCACAGTACCTACACACAGTACACAAAAAAAAACATAAAATTTAAAATAATTACACATAATTATTTTAAATTTTATGTTTTTCTTTGTGTTTAGTATGTATTCATTAACCAATAACTTGTATGTATGTTGCAAACTGTTAGTAGAAGTTGGCTATCTTTAAATAAATAAATAAAATAAATGTAACTAGCTTACTAACAGCAAAAGATTGTTTTAAATCAGTCCCTGTAGTTTTTAAGTTTATCCATTATCCTCTCTATAATATAAGTGTAGAAATAGGTACCGAATGTGTTTAATTAAAGCTAAAATGTTACTAGAAGCGACCCAATACTAACAGCCTGTTTTGTCCACAGCAAACGTCGGGAACTACGAGTGCGGGCGAGAGCAGTCGACACACAGTCCAGGAAGTGGGCAAGCGGCAAGCTACCAGGTTTGCCCCATAATATTATCGCGACAAAACACAGCTCGCTTTGTACCGCATCTAGCCTTTAAACTTTTTCGATTTCCTTTAGCTACGGATAGTAATAATGGTTCTGTTAACGTTTCGATATTGGTTACTGTGTGACAGTATTGCTGTTGCTGTGTCTTGTTGTTTTCGAAATGGATTTTTGGATTTTATTTTTGTGATTTATTGTGTTGTGTGTATAAAAGTTAGGTTGTTGAAACCATAAGGCCTTAATTACCTTAACCCTATATGTATATAGGGGTTTCGGTTGCTGTATAGTCTTTGAATATCTGATGTTCTTACTATGGCTATCAAATAACAAAAATAAACATTTTTGATAAACGTTCGTTCTATAAAATATAAGAATAAAATACACGTTCTTGGATGAAAATTTATAAACGAGCTTAGGTACTTAATATGACGAGTTTCACGTTGCACTGAAAGCAAATAAGGCTAGAAATAGCTGCATCTATTATCGTACCCACAAGATTCTTAATCTGACCTACATAACAGCTATTTTTGCTGAACTCTGAACATGTTATTGATTTTGTACTGAACTAATATGATTAAGATGAAGAGTTTTTTGTTTGTTTGTTTAAAGGCACAAATCTCTTGAACTGCTAGTCGGATTACAAAAAATCTTGATGTATGTGATAGCTAGATTCATGAAGAATAGCTTAGACTATATAACATGATGCTAGAACAGACGAGAGCGGAGCAGTAACCAAAAAAATAGCGGACGCTAGAATTTTATATTATATAACAAAGTTACATTTCCTGATCGAATCATGACTTAAGATACTTCCACGTGAAAAAAAGAAACGGTTATTTTATATATTCGGTAAATATACATTGTGTTGGTACTACAACGTTATAAAAAAAGTCTGCCTTGGTAATGAAGATACATTTTATTATTTCGAATCTGCCAGAATGAGCAAGATTTTACAACAAAAATCCATAACAATCAGATGTGTTGCTATGGAGTTTATTGCTTTGTTTTTTTTCCTACCCCATTATGTTAGAAAGCGTTGAAGATTGCTTTAATGGTGCTCGTCCTAATTTAAATAAAAGTGTCTAGATTTCAATTGGTACCAAAGTCAAAGCATTTATTTCAATTAGCCACTCCGTCTACGACCGACATTTTGCCAGATTTTTTTGCTGGCGAGAATGGAACATATTATTATGTATTTCAATACACCAACGCACATGGCCGGCAAATAATCGGTAGTAGGCAGAGAGCCTTAAACAATTTTTTATCTTTATCATGGTATCCGTCAATTATTAAATAAGTTGAAGTTAAAAGAAGTCCACTTACACTATTTTCAATCAAGTTTTCATAAAAACAAGATTACTTTATTCTTGTTTTTTTTTTCTATTAGACGATAATATGTAGATAAAGAGCAATACAAAAAATCGAAAAGTGTATAAATAAATCAGAGAGGTTTTTTTTTCTCACCTTTAATGTCCCACTGCTGAGCCAAGGCCCTTTAAATTCATTATATTAAATAGGTATTAGTTATTTAATAATTGTCGCAATATGAATGAGACTACGTTGCATTACGACTTAATATCACCCAATATAGGCACTGAAATCTAAAATACAGGCTAAGCTTAGTTTGGTTATCCATTTTTTGTATGCAGAACTACTTTTGTATAGTATTACTTGTATTATTTACTGTACTGATATTTTTGGTAAAATTATTATCATCATGTCTCTCATACATATCTTGGGGCCATAGACTTCCCAGGCTAAAACTTAAAAGACGTGTAAGGGGCCGAAGACAACTCGTAGAAGCCCGCTAGACATCATAAAATGAAGTTATATCATTCTTAATATAGTCTTGGTATGGTCCCTAATTTTGTTTACAGCACCTTACAAAAAACTATAGCTAGTAAAATTTATATATAGTCCATGTTTCTTAGTAAAACATTCAGAAATACCTAAGGAATTGTCTACCTTTTTCTGACTCGTGTAGAATTTTCCGAAACCTTTCTATCACGTTGCCCCAGGTGTGGTTGTTTAACAATGTTCTTTGTAGTTCAGATTTGAATGGCAGTCGACAAATACATCGCGAATGTTACGTAAATTGAATGGATGTTACTAAATCATAATCTATTTTCGTGTGGATGTCCACATGGTTACTCTCTATATCCGGAAGGCGGAAGGATCGGGCCTTGGCCGACCTAATCGTATAAGAAGGGCACCGGGATCTCCGGTAGAACGCTCCGGTACTCGTGTACGCATTTGACACGTCCTTGGGGAAACAAAGTCGTTTCCCCTGTCATGAACATAATTGTAATTTAGTTACCTTTGTTCATTCATCAAACCCATGTTATAATTAAATATTTGTTTAATCAATCAAATTAGCAATACACAGCAAGATACTCGTACATCCCAAGTTTCCCTGCGAAATTTTGTGTACTATTTACATTTGAAGGGTAAATAATATTGCTTGGTAGTGGAAATCTGAAAGCGTCTAGCTAGCATTTGTTTCGAGAAACATTGTTATTTGTATTTTCTCCTCGAATGCCTCTGTTATCGAGTCTGTGATTCGATATACCCTATGAAGCCTTGCATCGGATTCTAATACGGTTCATTGCCTATAGACTATTGAGAGTGCCCATGTTATGAAGTTGAACGTAGATCCTTTTATATTGTTATAATACAAGAAGTCTTAACATAAAAGCAGATGTGTACTAAAATGCACTTCTTGTAAACGTTTGGATTTTTGGATAGCCGATAAATAGGATAAATTACAACAAGGTACCGCTGTAATCTAGAGGTCTTAAGGAACAAATTAACATGCGTTTTAGTACCTACTAAATGACATTTCTTTTTGTGGAAAATTGTTGAACTTCTCTATATTTTCCAAATCTGATTAAAATGAGTAGATACTTATAGTCAAATTATTATCATTTGAGGTTTCCATGTTAAATAATATGTACCTACTATCCATTATTTGTTCGATCTCTCAAATTTTATATCTCGTGTATTTTCCTGTTGGTTTTGTGGTTTCTGTTCTATAATATTTGCCAAACTTAAAAATAAACAGTTCCGTTGCTAAGTGAAATATGACTTGTACCACCTGTTACTTTAAAATACATTTTTAAAATGCTACAACAACCTACTTACTGGGTTCATTCTAGAGTTGCCAACGTGGCTAGAGGAACGTAACATTTTCTTGTTTTCAAATTTTACTCATTTTAATATTCTCTTTAGTTTTCTTGGCTCGCGAATAAGAAAACTTGCAAGATAATGACTTGTCACACCTGAACTTTATTTTTAGGACTGTTTAAAAAGATTGTTTTATTTTGGAACTAGATATTTGAATATGTTTTTTTTTTATTCAAGCGACTAATCGACTGGTTACGTGACCAGAGGACTGGCCTTTTCTTGGGCCAAAGAATTAGCATTTCCACAATAAGGGGCAATGCCATACAACGGGGCAATGCTGCCGGCCTTTTGGGCACTTGCCCCATTGACAGCGATGTGGATGAGGTTTTTAATGCCCTATAAGCTTTTCTTGTAAATTGTATATAGTTTGTAAATGAATTATTATTTATTCGTTTTATGTAAAAATAAACGCATTACTTTAGTAATGTCGATATTAGTATAATTAACAAATATCAGTATTGTTAACTAAAAGGTGAAAATTTACAAAAAATTACAAAACTCACGTCAACAACAACCTGAAAATTAAGTTTAATTCGATAGAGAAATTTCCCAGAAATCCGTAGCTATAGTTGTCTTCCAAGTTTTCTAAATTAAGCAAAAAAAGGAACAAAAAAGCAGCAAATATTTAATTTTATTATACAATTTGCATCTTAATACATTCTACCGTACGAAAATCGTTACCGTTTTCTATAGCCCATTTCCTTGTGCGAAACTTCAGTGGAGCAGCGATATTTTTCATTGTTAAAATATATTTCTACCTCCGACTATCTAAGTGCGAACCCAGTTTTTTCCAAAAGCACGTCTTTTATCACTTTTTCGCTGCCTACAAAATATTTTGGCAAAACAGATTCCACGGCAACCTAACATTTTTGTTTTATCGTTCGTTCTCTGTGTAAAAGCACATTCGCTATTTGGCGAACGAATATAGCGTTTCTATTCAGTCGCTCCAAAATGAATATTTCATAAAGGAATTTCTTGACACTTGCCGTTGAGGTTAGCATTTGGGAATGACTCCTATTTCTATTTATTCCGCCACGAAATATAATTTATTGTGATTGATGCCCAAATCAAAATACAATTCTTGAAGTATTATTAAATTTCAGGACATAGACTTATTGGAATATTCCGATCTGTCACGCCGCTTTGTTCCCTTATGGGGACAGATCAACGTGGGGACAGTTCGATATTTATTCACTCCTATAGGACTGAATAAAACCCCAAGTCCCCGACTTGCTAACAGGGGGACAGATCAAACTGCTTTCCAATCTCTCCCCATAAGGGGACAAAACAGTGTGACAAATCGAAACATTTCAACTCATTTAAATGACGAATGAGCAAAGGCATTATTTAATAAAAAAGCATACTAAACAGATTTGTGAAGACTACGCAGGTACATGAATTTTAAATAATGATGAACCGACTCCACTTCGTACCTATATTGTACCGCTTAGAGTCAGCCATTACATTTTATTACGTAAATATGATGGTGTGATAAAGGTTTTACGAAATAACGCAAAGAACTGAATAATTTTGTGAGCGGATAAAAGGAGGAAAGTGTAATGAAATTGCTTGTAACATTTCGTTTGATTCAGCTTTTCTGTTTTGCTTTTAGTACTTGATGTTTTTAATCAGGGTAATGTTTGTGTTTCGTATTTTTGTTTTGTAAGCAAGCTCTAGCACTTCGGCTTAGAAAATAAAATGGATTCTGCCGACGATTTCATAATCGTTTATCTGTTAATCGTTTTTAGGGTTCTGTAACCGAAGAAAGCCAATGGGTAGAGGAGGTCCGTCTGACTGTCAGCGGGCTGTATCAAATGAACCGTAAAGGTAGAGAGTTGAAATTTTCAGACTGTGTATTTTTATTGCCGCTAATGTGTACAAATAACAAAAATAAAAAAAGTAAAAAAAAATAAGGAGGGTGCTAATGGTGCTAAAGCTTGCTTTTTGTTCGAGAGCGCAATAAATAACATGACCGGATATTTTACCAAATTGAAAAGGGTGTCTGTGGGTGTGTGTGTTCTTGGTCATAAAGACCATAAAGACCTATGTTTTGAAACGAGCAAGTACTCGTAGCTTCAACTTTCTGTCCAAATTCTTGACAATTCAAAAGTGCCTGTAGTCTAATCTTATGCTATTTCCAACTATTCTACTAATATTGTAAATGCGAAAGTTTGTAAAGATGGATCGATAGATGGATGTTTGTTACTCTTTTACGCTTAAACGGCTGAACGGATCTGGCTGTTTGGCACGTACATAAATTATAGTCTGAAATAGCACATTTGCTATTCCAGATTCCAGCTTTTTATGTGATGTGATGATAAGTACTAACCAACTTTGACGCGGACGTAGACGCGAGCAGAAGTTAGTTGAAATAAATGCTTTGACTTTGAATTATATAATTATCATCTTGCCGTGTCAGGCCAGCATCTATGTAACTCCAATTAAGTAGCAACCAGTTTATGAACAAGGAAGTTGAATATCTATATGTATGATGCAAGTACGCTAAGTACCTCCTTTTGATAACGATTTGAACTTAGCTAACTCACAGTAAACACCAAGTTTAAGTTTACACTCGCAGTCTTAAGCGAAGCTTTGCTACATACAAAGTCGATGTGTATGTTAAGTCCTGCTTCCATATTATCATCATTTTGAACTGATGTTTGGCTTAGTCAGAGAAGTTTGTCCCTCCGTGTGTCACTTCTGTTTGAGTATTTAGGAACTGTCCTCCTGAATAGTGACGTAACGTAATATTATCATATATTGTTATCAACAATTAGGCCATATATAGGATATAGTTATGTAGGTAAAAGATTTAATAAAAATAAGATTTCACTGCAGGAAATTGTGGTGCTATAACAAAGTGTATTTTTATTTGTTACTAGCTTTAGCCCTCGACTTCATTTGCGTGCATGTCTGTTTTCTGCACGTTTCAAAAATTTTTGGACAAAACCCCAATTATTATTCTAAAATAAAAACTTCTTGTTTCTAAGTTACGCTTTATAAAATCAGCTTTCAGCTAGCGAAAGTCCCGTTAAATCCAGTCGTTTTGATGATTAGCCGCACAAAACAGAAATCTATTATTTCGACATTACAAACAAACATATTCAAACTTATTTATTTGCAAAGACAAGATATTTTGTAATACATCCTGTTTTACAAAATATCTTGTCTTCATTCAAGAATTGAATACACACTTTACACGTTCAAGTAAAACAAAATTCCTCAGTTGAGGAAGGAAATCTCACGCGTTACAACCGGTTTCCTCGTTTGAGCATTTGTAAACCTTAACATACAGAACAGTCGGAAGCTGACAATGTACCCGCTATACACCGTGATTCAATTCACACAGATCTTTGTAAACACTTCCTTCAAGTATCCCTTTTCTTTGAAACCACTTTGTTGGATGTAGCTTTTATTTGCGTCTTTATAAGTTGGTTTGCCAAATAATAAGGGAAGGGATTTGTCGAACAATCAATTAGTGTGTTAATTTGTTAAGAGGTCGTGAAGCTGTTGTTTTTGGTTGGCTGTAGTATCATTAACCGATCACAGCAGCTTACAAGTGTTTGATAATAATTTGTCTCATTAATTACTAAATACGTCGCGGTTTCACGCTTCGCGTTACAGACACGTCTTTGATTATTGCTCCGCTCCCGTGGGTCATAGTGTGATGTTACATAGCCTATCCTATTCCTAATGGTGCTGGTGATTATAAAGAAGATGTTTCAATCCAAATAGCAACCAGTTGAATAGGAAAATAAACATTGTATTCGTTTTGAACATATTTTTGGAAGAACATGTTCATATTTATTAATTTTTGGAACAAACAAAGAAAAAAGTCTCTTCTGCTTTATAATATTAGTTTAGATTCATTCGAAAAACTGAGGTTTAAGCTCGTGTTATTCAGATCTACCTAATTAAAACGTTCAACCGTTTTTTTGCAAAGAAAAATCAGTCACTCCCGTGTCTCCAAATTCTCTGCAAACCCATTTCACTCTACCAAATCCATCTACCCAATTATAAAGTTTACACAGTTAGCTTGTTGTACTGGTTCCTACATACGTTTGACAGGAAAATATACACGCTCGGTGTTTTAAAAACTAATAAAAGTTTCACGTGCTTTTTTCGCCTGTCCCAGTTCAGTAAAATTCGTCCTGCCATATTGAATTTGGTTCGCGGTCACCCGTATTGGGTTTAATCCTTCCCGATCACTCACGGATTTCACTATTTAAAAGTTACTATTGAACCGTTGCTGTCAGAGTGTGAATACTTTTTTTTTTTTTATTCCAACACTGGTATAAAAGTTGGACAATTTGTAATGATTCTTATTACACAATGTATAAATACAAGCTAAATAAGCTATATAAGGACGTACAGAACTTTTAACATAGATTCAGTAGGTAGGTACATGATTTTAGACCTCCTAGAGACGAAATATTTCGCTGTATGTTTAAAAAAAAACCTGCTGTTCCATTCAATAGTGTAACACCTACAAGGTCAAACCGTATGGAGCACCAGATTTCTTTTTCTCTCAAAGTTTTCGCTATGATTATATTATTATTTACAATTTCACTTACAGTCACGTTATACCCAATAATATATGTTTAGCCAAAACATCTCATCTCATCATTTGAAAAAAACCTGATGTAATATAAAATAAGCGTGGGTATAACTTCTTAGGTTTCTAGGCGAGAGACTAATTACCTACCTACCGCATACGTATAAAGTGCGACGTCTAGGCAGTACGGTTAGGACATGAACTCAGAGGAGAACCCACAGGCATAATATTGAGTAAATGTTGTGAACTGCAAAAGCATTAACCCCGCCAATGTACTTTTTGTTTCATAAACTTTAAATAAATAATAAATACATAAATAAAAGCTGATGTTATTTTGCTGAAAATTAAAGGATAAATATTTTTTTATTAAGTATCGTAAAATGGGGTATAGGCATCTAGGGGTGAATAGAGATGAAACTTTATAAGGGATTTTATCGTTGAAATAATATACCTAATTGGTTTTTAAAAAGGAGTCTATGTTTTAGCTTCATTATAATTTAACAATAATTGTAGGTACTTATTGGCTACAAACTATATTATTTATTGTTTGTCCATCGTATTATTTATCGTTGAAATGATATTATTTCAACGAACAATTCCCTTTAAAAGTTTCGTTCCGACTCACCCCTGCAAACCTATCTACCCCATATTACTTTCAGTTGTTTTAACTATTAGCAATGAAAAAGTATAAAAGCAGCTTAACATCTTAGGCATTCTCTACCGGTTAACTGCCCCGTTGGTCGCGTGGTCGCAAGTGCGACTGCTGTGCAAGGGGTCCCGGGTTCGATTCCCAGGTCAAGCAAAAAGTGTTATTGGGTTTTTCTATGAAATTCTCAGTAGCAGCTCGGAGTTTGGATTTGTGCCCGGTTAATGGCAATAGGCTCGCCCCCTATTACATGGGACCTAAATATACCGGCGAACTGTGGGTGTACATTGGTACGCCTCTGCCTAACCCTTCGGGGAATACAGGCGTGATGGTATATGGTTCTCTACCGGTCAAGTTTCAACCACAGGTGGTAACGAAACTGCGAAAGTTAGGTCGATGTTTTTCCGATTTCTGTAATTCAATGGTTCCGTCTAGATGGCCACTATCCTACCTAAATCATACGGTAAAATGGAACTCAAATTACTACTATCCTTTGAGGAGCGAAAACTTTCGGTTTCCCGCCAGATTGTCCGATTGAACTTCGACCGCTTATGTCCGTCATGCCTATGCCATTCAAACTTGGAGGGAAAGCGGTGTCATATTGAAGGGTCAATGACTTTGTACTTTCTTTCAGCTACTCAGGCGGCTTACTGCCTTGTTACGTACTTAGATGTTTTCGAAATATATGGGAAAATTTCATTTGTTTACCAACATACCTACTTATTAGCTCAGCATTTTTGATAGTGCGAAGGTATCGGCAGAAATGAACAGTAGAAAACCATCTCAACCATTATATTTTATTGACTTCAAAATAATGTTCATGGATTTTCTTGTTCATTATTCCTCATAAAAACCTTCTGTTTGGATGGAGCATCTTGCCTCATTTTTCTGACTGGCTGACTCCATGACAATTCAAAAGTATTTTCAGTAAGTTTTATTACGAAACTAGCGAACAGCCCACGACTTCGTCCGCGTGGCTTATTTCACCCTCGTTAAGTTATACGTCTTTGGTTACTGCTCTGCTCCCGTGTATCGTAGCGTGTTGTTGACCTATGTCATTTCTCTATGTCATTTATGATAATTTAGCTATGTATGGGTGAAAAATTGGTTAAAATGGGTTCAGTACATCAAGAGATTACCCCCTGTAACCTAACAAACTTTACATCTTTAAAATCTAATATATAAAATTCTCGTGTCACAGTTTTTGTTGCCATACTCCTCCGAAACGGCTGGACCGATTTTGATGAAATTTTTTGTGCATATCGAGTAGGTCTGAGAGTCGGCCAACATCTATTTTTCATATCCCTAAAAAAAAAAATATGGCAAAACAACGTTTGCTGGGTCAGCTAGTATTAGTATAGATAAATGATTTGATTTTGACATCACAAATAATTTAGTTAACACTACTTATCTTATTTATTTTTTCAATCGATTAAATTAAACTAGAACTACAGTTACAATATAATATAATGATGTCATGATATCAAATGTGAGTATCAAAAGTCGAAGGAAAAAATATGGAAATGCTTATCCAGTTATCGGAACCTATCCGATCTCGGTCTGTAATTGACAATTTATCTACCAGGAAAATGTCGCAGTCTCCCGTAATTTACCCCACTCCGGAGCCTTAGAAGTGTTGATATTCCAAGGGACTGCTTGTTACTGCTAAACCGATTTAAAAATAATTTTAAATAACATACAATATTAGCTTTATCCATTTATTTTAATGGAAAAGAGATATGATTTTTATGTAAAATCCAAACTAATATTATAAATGCGAAAGTAACTTTGTCTGTCTGTCTTTTCTTCACGCCTAAACTACTGAACCGATTCGTGTGAAATTTGGTACAGACATAGTTTGGAACTTGAGAAAGGACATAGGATAGTTTTTATTACAAAAAATAAAAATAAAATTTATTCCGGGCATACAGCGCCATCAAAAGAATATTATACATACGTAAATAAATCTGTCTGTCTGTCTGTAACGCTTTCACGACTAAACTACTGAACCAATTTAGATGAAAATTGGTACAGGGTAAGTTTGAATCTCAAGAAAGAACATAGGCTACTTTTTATTCTGTGACTTCTGCTGCGTCCGCGATAACCGACCTTTGCGCGGACGAAGTCGCGGGCAAAAGCTAGTGTTATTATTAATTTAAGTAACTAGCAAACTGCACGCGACTTCGTTAGCGTGTCTTATTTCACCCGCATTAGGTTACGTCTTTAGTTACTGTTCCGCTAACCTGTGTCGTATTGTATTATCGTAATTTTATATAACCTATGTTAATTAGGGATAATGTAGCATTCTAATGGCGAAATAATTTTTGAAATCGGTTTACAAACATACATTAATACAAATCTTTCCTCTTGATGATAATACACATATGTATAGCGTAGATGTAAAGCGCTATATAATGAACTACATTATACAATAAGTAAATTTTCAAAATACGATTAAGTATTATAATATAATTTTATTTTGCTTACCAGCAATTATTGTACACTAGTGTCTGTCCGCGACTTTGTCCGCGTCAAATTTGATATATTATCCCACGGGAACAGAACATTTTTCCCGAATAAAAATTATCCTATGTGTTGATCTAGGAAATTATCTATCTATTTGCAAATTTCTATCCAAATCTGTTCAAAGGTTTACTTATGATTGAATAACAAACATTCAAACATCTTCACGAACTTTCACAATTATAATGTTCGACATCGTCCGCGTGGCTTATTTTATCCGCATTAAGTTACATCTTTGGTTACTGCTCCGCTCCCGTGAGTCATAGCGTGATTTTACATAGCCTATGTAATTTAGTGATAATGTAGCTTTCTTACAGTAAAACAATTTTTGAAATCGGTCCAGTAGTTTTTTATTTAATTCGTTATATACAAAAATACAAAGCTTTGCTCCTTATAATATTAGTGTAGATGTAGATATTAGAATTCATAAAAATAAAATTACAGCGGTACAGCCACTTACAAAACTAACACAATTATAATATTGCAATTATTTATTTTTTGTTTTTGAAAGTATCAAATTTTGTTCTTTTCTTTTTATTTGCACCTACCGTGTTATCTCTTCACCACCTTTGGTTGACTGGTAGAAAATGCCTAAGGCATTAAGTCCGCCTTTGTACTTTTTGTTGCATAAAGTTTAAATAAATAAATAAATATTAAAGTAGAGTCAAGTACTATTATTTATGCTTTAACTATTAGGTACAAGTTTACGACCTGCAGGTTTATAAACTAATAAGTAATAATAACTAATTATTAGTTCCGAAACTGTTATGTTTAGTGTGTTTAGTTGAGTTTGAGAGGGTGTTTTGTTTGTTTAGTGTATCCGCCCTTGGTTTTATTCGGTTATTTGTGGTAAGAAAACAGTTCTAAGTGTTTGGAAAGTTCTCTGCTTTGTTTTCTCTTTATTTATTTGGATTCTCATTTGTTTTGATGTTATTTTGTTGTCTTGATGTTGAGTTTTCAAATAAATGAATCGAATTTAGGACTAGTTATTTTTCAATAATTTCTAAGAAATAACTGTTTTCTTTATTTAAACTTAAACTTATAAAACAAAATATAAAATTTAATTATTAATATGCACTTATAATTATTCAGTTATACGTGCAATTTTTTTTTTAATGACATCGGAGTTCAACGAGGGGCGCGGTAGTGCCTAAATTCTAGAAGTTGTATTTTGTCTTTTGGATTGATTTATGAAATCGATCCAAAAGACAAAATAGAAACTAAGTTTTTCCATCTTCAACCAGTAGTAACCCCCTTTTCTGACACAGACAACACGACATTCCCTTTTGACAAAACAAAAACATGCATCAAACACCTACAGCACACACAAAACGCACTATTTCACACTACCACATTTCTCACTCATCTCACAATACGTCATTGTTCGCAGTGTCCTTCGGATGCAGACAGCGAGGCCGTGTGGGAGACAGCTGATGTGACATTGGAACGGGGTGCGAGCGGACTCGGGCTGAGCATAGCGGGAGGCGAAACCGGCAGTGACGTCAGCATAACACGACTAGCGGTAGGAGGAGCGGCGCAAAAAGATGGGAGATTGCAAATAGGAGATATTTTATTACAAGTGAGTATTGTCTTAATAAATCATTATCTTGGTAATAAATCCTTTGACCAAATTCCATCTATGAAAGTTTGGGTCAAAACAAAAATTAGGCGGGAAATTCTACTTACTTTTAGGGAAGCGTGCACGGGTTACTTTTGTCACCGTGTCTGTTTCGTCACTCTTATCAAGTCCGTGGTAAAGTATGAAGGTGCGAGCATGTTACGACGTGACAACTGGGTGGCATTTTTGTATGCCGACCGGCGAAGCCCGTGACAAAAGTAACACATGCGCGCTATCTCTTAATATCGGTGGCAATCTCAGTCCCAATCTGTAAAAAATGCCCCTCATTTATCTATATTTATTGTAATTGTCACTGAGATGACAATGCGACTAGATTTGAAGGTTTTTAGTTTGTAGAATTGGTGTTCAGATGAGACAATTTTGTACTGTCTGTAACTTGGATAGGTACAGTATCTTTAGTATGTGCGGTAAAAGTGAACCATTAACAAAGAAATAGGTACAATTTTAGCACTGCAGAAGGTCCTAAATGTCACTTGTCTACCTGTAATAAATTCTACCGTAAAATATTTTACCTCCATCGGCCACAAACCTTTTCATGAACCTTCGTAAAAGGCCTGTGGTGCACAGCTAAAAATAGTCCACTTCGTAACATAGGTGTATGTAAATTTGAAGATTCAATGAACGACCATAATATGTAAAACATAGGTAGGTTAGCACGGATCAGCAACCGTGGCGTGTGAACTTCTAGCAAATTAGTGTAGTCGACTGTCACCCTTATCTCATCCACGTGCCTTGGATTTGGAACTAAACAAATATCGGCTAAACTAGGTCGAGTTAACTTGACAAAATTGTATCTGAATTTGTGAAAGGACCTCTTCTTTACATAGCTTCACGTGTAAGCTTATGAAAAGGGAAAGTCGAGTTTAGGAATAATATTTTACATATGGAAAAGCGTAAATTTTATCAGCCTAGGGTAGTTTTTAGGAACACGTACCTACATGTCATAGTTGATATATATAATATCTACCTAAGAAAACTTAAGAAACGCAAATCAGGAATACTATAGCTATCCATTAGTGATAGATTTTGTGTAATCGGATCAGTAGTTTCAGTTTCATAGATGAAGGATTCTTGCAAGCTAAGTTTGTACAACTTCTTATTAGTATTCTAGGTGTTATCAATTTGCTGAAAACTTTAGTATCTAGATCTAGAAGCAAACCTTAGCGCCTTTTTTGTGCTGAAATTTTCTCAAGAAATCACATTTACAGCAACATTATAATAAAACTAAATTTTTGGAAAACTATGATTACTAACTTGAGGGTTTTTACAAAAGAATTCATCAGTAAATAATTCTGTCATTGTCCGCAGTCATTTTTTTTTTGTATAGACCTGGCAACAATGCCCGAACTTTCAAAGACAAAAATGAAATACCTAAGCTATTGATAGAATTGGATCTAAACTAACAATGGCCTACAATTGGTGTAGAAACCCGTCTGGAATTATAATAAGTCTTGGAAGCTAGGGGAAGAATTTGTGAGCTAAATAAGAATAAAGGTACCGCATTTGATGATAAGCCCTTAAGTTATTGTTTTATTTAATGTATAGTTTAAATATTCTACCTATTTTTTTGTACTAGCTTTGTCCGTGAGTTCGTCCGCGTGATAAAGTTACTTTGGGCATTTATTTTTTATCACACCAAACCACCACCATCAGGCCAAAATGATATATCTGATACATGGTTTTATCTTCGGTAATGACAGCTCCCATACAAAGTTGTTTCAACCTTTTCAAGTCTTATTCTCGCGACAAAAGGTAGTCTGTGGTCCTTTTCCAAAATCGAATCTATCTTTGTACCAAATTTTTACAAAATAAAGTAACAGACAGACAAACTGACAGAGTGACTTTCACATTTATAATATTAGTATGGATTGTTATTTGCGGTCTCGTTCTTCATTCGTACTAATATTAAATTATGTATCTCCTGCCCAAGTTATTTTCTGAATAGCCAATGCACAAAATGATTTACTGTTTATTGTATCTTTGTTACAAGCATTATTTCCCACTTTCGCAAGAGCTTATTCATTTAAACCTCTTTTGCGCCGAGCTTGTAATAAATAATGTAATTGTCAGGATCAATATCCCGGGAATATACTCGGTGCCGCTTATTTCCGCAGAGAACAAAGGAATAGAACGGGAAAGACTTGACGTAAAAATGATAAGGCCTCAATAAATTATGTCATTCCCTGTATCCAATTTTATAAGATGTCGTACAAATGTTTTTGGCCAAGAAGAAACAAAATAAATTTTCCGACAGAAGAGTCCAAAAACTTTTTTTCACGGCCCTATTTAAAATACTCTTCATAGAACTTACTTAAACGACATTCCGGAAACTTTTCTTGTTTAATGAAATTCTGCGTTAGGTCGAATATTTAATATGACAGGTTCATTTTAATATTTTTATGGACCCCCCAAATACCTGTTTTCCGTACCTTATTTTCCGTCTGATTGTAAACTCTACGCCCTCATAAATAAATGATAAAACTGTCCCGGTGTTGCGAAGTGAATTATGATGGAACTAGAAGCAATAAAGGGGCAGATTAACAGCAAGATTAAAGTGAATAGCTGTACTTTATGTTACTGTCGCTGAGCTTAGATATTATGGCTATTAAGTTTCGACCTAACTTTGTAAAGGTTAATTTTCTGAGCACTTCCAAAGTAAATCTGATCTGAGCTGTTGATATTTTAATTAGTACCTAGAAGTATAATTAATAAATTGTGAACTGTATAATGACGAAGGCCGGTTAGGTGCGAATTTGACCCTACAAAAGGTATATTGAACTTTGCTGAGAGAGGTAGTAAAAATGTTAATTTAACGACAGAGTACTAAAAGTCGTACACCGCAAAATTACATTTTTGGTAGTTATAAAACAAAACCTGGAATTGTTATTTATTTGTAGACATTAATTTTCAAATACTTTCATAAATCTTACAAGATAAGCAGATTTAAAATACAAATATTGGTAGGTCTATACCTACCAATATTTCTATGAAATATCATTAGTTTTTGATCGTACCTAACGAGAATGTTAGTCATTTTGAATGTAAATAGAACAGCCAGTGAACCGATAAAAATTCAGCCATCCTTATAGAATGACAAAACAAAACTAACAACAATGTAACAAGCGGTATTACTTTTTAATTGAACGAACCAAATTTTCATAAAACAATATTAACTTTGTGTTCATTTAAATAGAATCGAAGTCTCCATTGTATAAACTTAATTAACTATTATTGTATCGAGAAACATGAACTGTTACTAAAAATAATTAATATCCATTGAAATAAATCACAATTGAAATTATTTCTACAGTAAATAATAATTAAATTATTGTTTTACTGATCTCAGTTTTGCAATGACACCGCTGGCTGTAATTCCCTACTGAGTGAGGTAGCTAATAAATTGTACTACTTGATAAGATCCTGCCCAATATTGTTATTGTAGTGTTTAAACTATTGCAGATTACACTGTAATTATGCCTGTGTACTAGATTGTTACGTAGATTGTAGAGACGTGTGTTTATTTGTTGAATAGTTACAGGCACTAAGGGTCCTTTTAGCTACCTATCTACGTTTATTAACATAATCATACTAGGCTATAAATTGTCCCACTACAGGGCAATGGCATCTTCTTATACAGAAGGCATGAGGATTGATCACCAAGCTTGCTCAAGGTGGATTGGTGATTTTCGGCTTTTATTACATTTTAGTCCAGGTTTCGTTACGATGTTTTTGTTTACCGATGTCAGTGATGTTCAAGATAAACTAAGTTAAAGTCAAATATTTTTTTTAAGACCATTAAAAGGCACTTTTGAGCGTCATATACAAGAAAAAAGAATCGAATCTAATATCCATTTCCAGAAGGTTGTATTTTTTTTTTTGAAGTTTTTTTTTTTAACATTGCCCCACACCTTTAATTCCTCATGTATCGAGGGTGCGTTTACAAATATATACAAACAGCCAGACCCGGGCCAACTATCTGTAGGTCACACAAATGTTTGTTCCGTGCGGGAATCGGACTCACGACTCGCAGCGCAGCAAATCACTCAGCCACTGCTTGCCGACAAATTGAAGGAAGTACACACATATGAATTAAAAAGTCACAATGGTAATTGCCTAATATGCCTCCGTGTCTCAGAATGCACACGAAAGCCATTGGTCCCGGCTGTCATTCGTAGATCTTTAACAGTCGTTACAGATAGTCAGAAGCCAGGAAGGCTGACAACCAGTCTAACCAAGAGGTATCGCCTTTCCCAGTAACAGGGTTGTGAAAGTCAGATTGGCAGTCGCTTCATGTAAAACACTGGTATTCAGCTGCATTCAGTTAGACTGCAACCCGACCCCAACATTGCTGGGAAAGGCTAAACAGATGATGATGGTACTTGCTTGATATCGGGGCCATATCCTCATGCATGAGATTCGGATGCTTTAACCACGAAGCCATTAAACACGCTCTGTTATATATGTAGACTATGTGTAGTTGGGAGAAAATAAATGCGTATACACTAACGACTCATTCAATGAATGGCGAAACTAATGGATTTGAGTAAAGCCCTAATGGTCATCGCATTTACGTTGGCTATTATATGAATAGATATACTCGTACTTTAATAGGTAGATGTGAGGAGATGGAGTTGTGGGAGTAATTGCAGTTTTACGCAACATCGTACAGTATTTAAAACTACGTACAAAAAAAACACGTTTGTTGTATGGGGACTTGTGGAGACCCTCTTTAATTTTAACTTTATTTTGTTTTTATTTATTGTTGTTACGGCGACCATATCAATACACACTATGAGTAAAATGATGTGTCCTAGCTAGTAGTAGTAGTATACGTCCATTTTTTTCACCGGACTACAGACCAGATTTTTGGTGATGTGTGGCTTATAATGAATCCGGCGTAAAATCACCGGACCGGTATGCGGTGCATGTACACGTTCATTTATAAGCCATACACCGTACAATATACAGGGTGATTTGAAATTGCTCGTATTCCTCTCGGGAGAAGAAACTATGACTAATTTAGAATGATTTAACCCCTATCACTTGGGGGTCGAAAATCCTCCATTTTCGAGAAAATCTACTTTGTTTTTATTTTTGGAAAAATCAGAATTTTGGTAATTAAAAATTAATAAAAAAAAAACTTATCACTTATCAGATTTATTTTTTAATTTATTGCAAGTTTTAACACACAACATTAAATCTAACAGTAAATTATACAGTTTTTAGCTTTAGAGAGGTTGGTCAATTAGTAAGCTATCAGATCATAGAAAATTTTTGGCTGAAAAGTGATAAGTTTTTTTTTATTAAATGTTAATTACCAAAATTCGGATTTTTCTAAAAATAAAAACAAAGTAGATTTTCTCGAAAATGGAGGATTTTCGACCCCCAAGTGATAGGGGTTAAATCATTCTAAATTAGTCATAGTTTCTTCTCCCGAGAGGAATACGAGCAATTTCAAATCACCCTGTATAATATAGAAAGACGGGCGTATATCGGAGGCTTAGTAATATGGTACTGAATCCCAAATGGTCGAATTGAAATAAATACTTTAACTTTAAACAAAAAGAGGTATAACAGTTAGCACACTTGTTGACAAAAAACTGGAACTAATTTGCTAGTCCGACCAGCAAAATGATTTATCACGTTTTGCATACAGAACCAATATTATGTTCAGCGATTACCCCAACAAACACATTCCATACAGCTCTACACAAATATAAATCTGAATGGCTATTTATTCAATGGTATACACAATGTGAATGTAAATTGGACGAATGAATGTATGAAACGCGTGAAAAACATTGCTGTTTTGCGTGTTCGGAATTTTGCTAAGTGCTTTGTATTAAGTAGGTCTGTAGGTAGATCTAGAACTTATAATATTCAGATATATTTAGGCATAGGTAGGTAGAAGGTAAAACAAAACAATAAAAATACTAAACCCGGGACTTCGTCTGTGTACATTTTAAAATTAAGCCAATATCCTAAATTATCTCACAGGACCACAAAAAATGACATAAAAAATATTGTGTATATGTGTTCAATTATATTAATATCTATCTGTTTAGGTGTATCCGTGAAAGAGTAACAAACATCCATTCGTCCTCACAAACTTCTGTATTTATAATAGTAGCAGGATAGGATTACATCTCACTACCCTAGTCTACACAAAACAAAAGAATTTTAAAATTCGAACCAGCCCCCCCAGCCATATCACAAACGATAATCGTAAACGCTCGGTATGTACCATTAGATTTTCAACTTAATACCCAAGAGCCTTAAGTTGAAAATCTATTAAAGATTTCTAAGCGTTAGCGACTGGAACGAACGAAACCGCTATCCGTATAGTTCTAAAGAGAAACGCGTTCAAACAAGCAAACAAACTCTCCAGCTCTATAATTTTGGCTCAGATAACTACAAAACCATATTTTTGTGCAGGTAAACGACATCTCCGTGGAAGGGGCGCCTCATTCAGTAGCAGTTGATGCTCTTCAAAAAGCCGGGAGCGTCGTCAGATTAGTAAGTTCAGCTTCGCTTGCTCTCTCTTTAAAATGCTCTTGTTTAATTGGTTGCTTTAAACTTCGCTTCACTAGCACTTTTGTCGCTCCACTAATGGTGTGACAGCTAGATTGGCGCGCGCTGTTGTTTACGAGATCTTTGCAAGATTCTTCTTATTTTAATGGTGATAAAGTTTGTTTTTGCGTAATTGCTTGTGTTTTCTATTAGTTTAGACTGTGAGGGGTCATTGACTAATCTTTATAAAAGTAAAAGATTATTTTTGTATGCTAGCGAAAATAAATTAGCACATTTTCTTTTCTATTTAAGTTCGCATAATATCATAACAAATCAGTCGCAGGACGTCTACTGCTGGTTATATGCCTCCCCCTTAGATTTCCAAAAGGACCGGTTTTAAACAGCGTACATCCAGCGTCTTCCTTCATAAGTTCGCATAATAATAATACCAGCCTATTATTGTAGCACTGCAGGGCAAAGGCCTCTTCTCATACAGAGAAGGCAAGAGCATTGATCACCACGCTTGCTAAAGGCGGATCGCATAACTCGATATTTCATCGAGTATGGATCAGTTGATCATTTTGTTTGTTGGTCCTATTATAAAAAGATGCTCATAATGATAAGTTCAATGACCGCTTTTTAACGGATAATGATAAACAAAAACTATGATCGTATTACTAGTGCCGACTCAGGTGAAGTGAATAATTAATTATACTATAAACTATATTTATTATAACAGGATAAAAAATAAAAGGTAAACCAACTGAATCCAATTAACATTAATGAAATAAAATTCGTTCATAAACGCTGCTGCAATTCAATATCTCTATTTTGTATTTTATTTTTTGTATTGACCTTTTATTTTATGAAATTCTGAAAAGGTTTTTTAAATATAAAAATGGTTTACCTGAAAAAAAAAGCGCTTAATATAAACCAAAGGCTATCAAACAGAGGAATTCTTTTTAAAATAATACCAAGTATTCGAGATACAGTACATGCAAGAACAGTAACAACAGTTAGTACAGTCAGTAACAAAAGTAGTTTAACATTTCAGATTTTTTTATCCTTATGATATAATATTAAAGGTAAAATAAACTCTAAGGTACTGCCTAAAATTTTGAATAGCAGTGAATTATGTTATTTCGTATTTATTAAAATTATATGTAAAAGTAACATTGTTAATCGACTTTTGTTGCTGAACGTACCTAATACCTGATGCTGCAGCTGACGAAGGACGGTTGGCATTGCGCCAGTTGAAAAATCGCTGAACTAAACATTGCTGGCAGCACTGAATTTAATTTTATCAAAACCAATATTATATTAAAACTATAGCTTTTACCCGAGACTTCGTGGGCGTGGAAAACAAAGTCGGACCCCGTTCTTAGCTGACGTATCCTAACATAGCTTTATGGGTCCAGTAGTTTTTGAGATTACGCGTTTAATTGGTCATAGAACGACCTCTCGCTTTTACATTATAAGAAGTCAAAGTCAAAGCAATTATTTCAATTAGGCCATTTACAGGCACTTTACAATTGTCAAGAAGTTACAGTTTAAAGTTGAAGCTATTGGCTCGTTCCAAAACGCAGGTCTCTATGAAGAAGAACGAGCAAGAAACTCCATGGTCACTCTTTTTTTTTTTCAATTTGGTTTTTACAATGTAATGTTAAAAAAATATGTAATTCTCCAGACCGATTCCGGCCACGGCGGCTAATCTTAATGCGTGCACTCTCTCTTCCCTAACTCTCATAGCCCGATGGAACGGCAATCCGACACGACCGGAGAGAGATCAGGCGCAGGACCAACGGCTTTACGTGCTTTCCGAGGCACGGGGGTGTCACACCACCAACTTCCAAACTCCGGGCTGTTACTGAGAAATTCCTAATGGAAAAACCCAATAACACTTTTTGCCCGACCTGGGAATCGAACCCCCGACCCCTCGCTCGGCAGTCGCGCTTGCGACCACGAGACCAACGGGGTTCTTGGCATCTTGGTTACAATATTCCTATTACTTCAAATAATGCTGTTCTTTCCTATTGCTTTCAATATTCCTGGTGCTTTAAAATATTATAAAAGCCTTCAGTGCCTATGTGGCGTCTCTCCGCAGACTATGGCCCACCTTTCATCTTGCGCCCCATGCCCTGTCACCTGCACACTTGAGGCCCTAATGACTTTGCAGAGAATGGTGTTATCGTATTTAAATATTGGGCCAAAACAAAAAAAAAACCACCGAACGAAACCAAACTCGAATTGCCTTGTTAACCTAGTGGTCCTAGTGGGGTTCGATTCCCAGGTCGAGCAAAAAGTGTTATTAAGTTTTTCTATAAAATTCTCAGTAGCAGCTCGGAGTTAGGATGTATGCCCGGTTAATGGCAAAAGGCTCGCCCCCTATTACATTTACACAAAATAATTTGTTTAAATATCTTTATTGGTCATCGATACGCTAAGAAGAAGATTATAAAATTGTAGTATCAGCCATTACAAAATGTTATTAATAATAATAATAATAATACCATTTATTTCAGGCAACAAAGGCCCATAACATAAATACCTTAAAGACTATCATACATATTAATAAAACAAGCAAAAACATATAAACTTTAACTAAACACGTATTGTGGTCGGCGTCGTGTTTCGCTGCGTGGTGTCGCGTAACCGACCTCGGAAACGTCGATACATGACACCCTTCGGCCAAAAGTCCTCTTTCAAAAAGGTCTGTAGGTGGTGAGTTGGAACTCGTACCACAAACGACTTAAAGCTGACGCCGCCGCTTAATAATGGGGGGATATCTGAAAATAATTTGTGTGCTTAGGTACTAAAACAAATGACGTCCTTGAAACAGCTTTAAGGCCTAAAATATTGTTCAGAGAATTTTTCTTAAAAAATGCGAGATTAGGCACGAAATCTAGTCAAGAAGTAACATCGCCAAAAATCAACTTTATACAAGTTTTATGACTTGTATTAAATTTTAAAAAGGAACAATAGGTGTGTTCCTCTTGAGGAGTAGATGAAGACTGCCTAGTTTATTTATATTAAATCTTAAAATGTGTAGCTACACATTCAATACAAAGGGTTTATAATTATCTTAAATGTATCCTGATATAGCAGTACTAGGAAGTTACTCGTACAGTAATTTTCAACCTAAATACTACAAAGGATATTGTCTAATAGTCATATTACGCCTATACAGCGTCTTACGGACAAGACAAATCAATACAAACGAGGTGAAGAGTGTACCTATCCGGTACTGAATCTCTATACAAAATTTCAGCTCAAAAGCAATAACTTTGAAAACGCATAATATTTATTTCGGCAGTTTAGTAAATTTAAATCATAACAAACGTGTCAAGAGGAACAAATTCTATATGAAGTTGTTTCTTTGTGTGTAATTTATTGACACCGATCACATGACTTGGTGTAGTAATGTCTAGAATTGGGTAGATGACACCACTAACCAATAATTTCAAGAAACAACTTCACAAAAAAACATTTAATTTTAGCACTAAAAACCCGATGATTTTTTAAATAACTATAAAAATCGATTTTTAGTTGCTTTGAAATCAATAAATAGTTAGTGAATTGAGATGACAAAAAAGTGACGTCATAGTTGAGTATTGTCATAGAAAATCTATGGGGGAATGGCGTTTTGACAGCTCATAAAAAGTACGTCAATTTATTAGTGGTGTCATCTACCCAATTCAATTAAAAACATTTAACAAACACGCTGTAAAAATGACACTACCTACTGTAGTAATTAAATTCTTTATTTGTCTCCCACCAGCAAGTTCGTCGAGCTCGTCGGCCTAGGGTGGTGACACTGTGGCGAGGCGTCCGCGGACTAGGCCTAGGCATAGCAGGCGGAGCGGACGACGCAGCGGGCGGCGGAGGCATCTTCGTATCCCATATTGCTGTTGGTGGGGCCGCCCACCATGACGGCAGGTTAAGATTAGGCGATAAAATTTTGGCTGTTAGAGATAAAGATGTAAGTATTAAACATCATCTGCTTAGCCTTTTCCCAACTATAGCAGCTGAATACCAGTGTTTTATATGAAACGACTGCCTATCTGACCTCCATAACTTACTGGGGAACACGATATCCCTTGGTAAGACTTGTCGTCAGACTTCCTGGCTTCTGACTATCCATAACGAGTGTCAAAGATGTACGAATGACAGCCGGGACCGACAGCTTTACGTGCTTTCCAAGACATTGAGATGTAAGTATTGAAAATAACATAAGAATAATGAACGGTTTAATTCAATTACATCATCATCTTTAGCAAAAAGCTTTTCTTTGTCATTCAATGTACTTTCTTTTCTACAGGGAATTGAAACGTCACTGATTGGTTCAACACACGCTCATGCAGTGTCGGCGTTAAGAAGCACAGGAGATCAAGTCACACTTATCGTCCTGTCGGCTGGCAGCTCCGTTCCTCCTGTCGCTAAAACAGCTCCTTTATATTCAAGTACGTCCACCTTTAGACAGAGTACAACTATAACAATAATCAGTAATATCAATCACTTGAATGTCAGTAAAGTAACATAGTTTTCAATATTGGAAGAAGAGAAAGTTATTTTGCAAAGTAAATGTAATACACAAATAACAGGCACCGTTCAAAAGTAAAACTGCTAGAAATCTATTCTGTCTTTAATAAGAAAGAAGACCTGAAAAATCAAACCATGATAGAACTAAACAACAGTGAACTCAATAATAAAATTAAAGATAATGAATCTAATGAAAGCTTGTTCAAAAACAATAGTAGCACAATTTAGGGCAATAGTTGAGCAATAGGCTGCTACGCTGCGTGTCTTGGGTTTGATCCCTACACGTACCTAGTAAACATCTTAAAATAATATGTTTGTAAAGGTACAGGTACTTCGGTACGGTACACGGGAAATTCCTGGAGTGGGGTAATGTTATAATATTATTATAATAAAAAGATATTTTTAAAGAGAGAATGGAAGTTAAGAACGAAATACAAAAGCGAATCAATATTTTGTTTGTGCAGCTAAAACACAAGCCACGTCGTGTTCAACGCTTCACGAGCTATTAGAAGAGGAGCCAAGTGAAATACCGAGGTAACGTTGACCCCCTACTACATTCTCCATTTCAAGGTAACCTACATTTGCGAGGAAGATTTATAACATGAATTTCTCAACCCAAATACTCAGCGATCATAAAACATTTTGTAGAGACAGATTTCTTATTATGTAGAATGATATTTTTACATAAATTTTGAAGAATTCGTTGACTGTAGTTGTCACATGTTCAGTTTTTGTCTTCAGATCAAGTGAAATTGTCTCGCATATTATTCCATACTACGCTTGTTATTTCTGAGTCAACTTTTTGCCTTTCATTTTTCATAATATTCCCAGTCTTTCTAAGTTATTCATTTTAAGTCTACCTTTCGCAGTTGGCCTAGTGTATTTTTTATCGTAACATTTTACAATTATTGCTTTAACGAGACGAATTTTGGCACTAACC
This sequence comes from Caradrina clavipalpis, assembly GCA_932526535.1. Classification (NCBI taxonomy): domain Eukaryota; kingdom Metazoa; phylum Arthropoda; class Insecta; order Lepidoptera; family Noctuidae; genus Caradrina; species Caradrina clavipalpis. The sequence continues at coordinate 6,477,987 of OW052096.1, forward strand.
CTGAAACTACAAGACGTTAAATCTATTAGCCATTCTTGCCTTGGCAGCGGTATTGCCTTGTGTTATTTTACGTTATGTCATTATAATTTTTCTTATCTAGATCTTTCTTGAGTTTTTACAAGATTTTATTTACTTTTTCCCTTTAATGTCAGTACTTACAGATATTTTTTTAAAGAATACTGTAGCTTCTTAAAATGTTGGGTTTTTTTAATTCTTTCCTGTTACTCCTTTCAAGGAAAATATTTTACCAAATAAGATTTTCACTAAAAGGCTTACCACAATTGCTGGTAAGAATTATTATATTAATCATGCCGCCAACTACGGAACAAAGACAATAAGTTTCGGACATTGAAACTTTCGCTTCCTTTGCTATTGCTGCAAAACCGCTGAATAAGTCTTTGGAACTCGTAATTCCCAACTTTTGCAAATCTTTAGTTAAAAAGTAATTTCAGTTTTTATGGAAATCAGACCACTGTTTTTACTGTATTTTAAGCTGCATTAACGTGATGTTTGATCTACTTATTTTGCTACCTTTATAAAATCTTTTGCTTAAGTCATTTCATCTAAAGATGTAACATTAAGATGATTTGTTGCGTAGCTCAGATAAACGTGAGACCTGCCCAACGTTCGTCCAAAAACCGTAGAAATTAATTTCAAATTTCCACCTCACAGATGCGTCCGTATGGTCAGGCTCGTACGCTCGGGTTCACGTCTCGGGATGGACATCGTCGGGGGTCTGGGGGGTGAAGTGGAGGGGAGTACGGACGAGGACGCCTGCGGGGTGTTCGTATCGGGTGTGTCCATGGGCGGCGCTGCCTATGGCATGCTACATAGGGGTGACAGGATACTCAGTGTCGACGGCAGGGACCTTACAAGGGCTACGCATGAACAAGCAGCTGCTGCGTTGAAGGTAGCTCTCTAAATATAGGTTTAATGTTTTGTTTACTTCATGTTTCATATCTGTGAAAAAGTCCTGTGTTCTCACAATATACATTAATAACTTATACCCTTTTAATTGATTAATTTTTACTTGAAATATAAACAGAAATGTTATGATGGTTTTGAAGTCGTTTTGATCGTCATTTAAACAATACCTACGTAGGGCATTTCTAACTGAATTTTGTTTTTAACATAATTTCTAGTGTTTTTCTTATTATGGCTTATATGAACAATTCTTTTCCCTATTTCCCAAGCAGTACTCAGGGGCTACGGTGACAATAGCGGCGCAGTACCAACCTGAGCAGTATGAGAGGCTACGCGCACGCATACGAGCTATCAACGCAGCGGCCGCCGCCATGTCGCCTCGCTCTAGACACGTTCCTGTGCATCCTGATTTACATGCTATGTATCCAAGGTAATGGAATAATCTTACATACATACATACATACAGACATACATACAAAGGCATAAGTAGGCAGAAACCACCCTCTACCAACGCCACCCGCTATGATCCTTACATACTACTTTCGTCTCGTCTCTTTTTGAAGAACCTCACCAATAAGGTCAGGGTAGGCCTTTCTAAGGCGTCTCCTCAGATCTGCCATAATTATAAGTACTTTACTTAGTAGCATACGTTATTCTATTCGTTACGTGTTATTGAGTTTTTCCACTAGATTATATACAGATTTCTGGTGGTGTAACACCCCCGTGACTCAGAAAGCACGTAAAGTTTGTTGGTCCCGGCTGTCATAGCAGTGGTTACATGTAGTCCGAAACCCAATAGTCTGAAACCCAGTCTTACTAAGCTCTAGACTAATGAATTTAGAGATAAATCAACCTAATAATAACTTGTAAAGTGATATTTTAATTCGATTGTACTCAAATTGGTTGTTTAGTGAATATAACTTTTTAAGTTTGTATCTTTATTCTGACTGAACTGAGTTTATATTCATAAATTACAAAAAGTGCTTGAACAATTTAGTCATGTCGACAGAATGAATGACAGGCGATAAAATAAAATGTATATAGGAGATGCATATTCTTAGAAATGCCAGGAGACACGCTTTAGAAAGACAATCAACTACTCTATAAGTTGTCCAAGTACTTATCTAGCAAATACCAATACTAGTTCCTAAGTACCTTGTTCTATGTAAATCGAGCCTCCGGGGACAAACTACGTAATAGATTCAATTTGGGAAGCATTCTCAAAACATAATTATAATACCTATAAACCTCCATTATTCATTATGCTTTACCACTGAATAACGACGTAGTTTTAATTGACGTTTTGCTTTTCCCTATACCTTCAGATAGGTAACTTTTACTTAGTTTTTACTTGCTTTTTATTGTAGATAGAAAACAATTGTTCATGCTTTTTTATTTTAAAAATTCATTAGGTACTAAATTGCTTCTGGAAAAAATCTTTAAAACGCAAACTCACTTACTGTATGTAAGTAAGTGTTACATGCGCACCCTATTACATGAGACTGGTGAGAGTGTGCTGACTAAATTAGAGTGTATTATCTATGGGAGTGTATATGATCTATCTGAGTGTGTATTATCTATATGAGAATATACAAGAGTGTACGATTTTTGGGAGAGAGTGTTATTTACATGATAGTGTACACTGATTATTCGAGAGTGTATTGAATATACGAAATTCTACTGAATATACTCCTATACGCAGTATCGTATCAGCTATATGAGAGTGTATTGACTATATGGCAGTGTACTGACTATATAAGAGTGTACTATTTCTTATGACAGTTTAATAAATACAATGAGAGTGTGCTATCTATATGAGAGTGTACTGACTATATGAGAGTGTATTATCTATTTGAGAGTGTACTGACTATTTGGTAATGTAGTATATGATCTATATTTGAGTGAATTATGAATATGAGAGTTTATCTATTTGAAATTGTCTATATAAGATGGTATTCTGCCTACCACTTCCTTCAGTTAATAAAAGCGCGCTACTACTTCTCAATCTAAATATTTAAACACCTAATAACGTAATTGTCGATACAGGCCCTTTTCCACCTTAGAATGTAATATTTATACAGACCCCGGTTTACCTTTTAACCGATACAATATTTAAATAGGTATTTAAATCCCTTGAGAGTTTTATTAGGAATACTAATTAATGTTTGTGTATAATTAGGATTGCAGGTCATGAGACCCTGTTGGCAATGATTATCATGCAAATTAACTGCTTAGTAATGTTAACGGGGTTTGGATATTAGATATTGACATGATATTAGTAGTTAAGGTCATAGCTGATGCATAATAGACTCTGTTGTGTGGCTAATTATGCTCTGTTCAAATACAGCTGCTGAATTCGATGTTGTGATGTGTGATCTTTGTTGCAGCTCGGAGTTAGGAATTGTGCCCGGTTGATGACAATAGGCTGGCCCCCTATTACATGGGATTTAAATAGACCGGCGAACTGTAGGTGTACATTGGTACACCTCTGCCTAACCCTTCGAGGAATGCAGGTGTGATACAAGTCTCCCTTGGTAAATTTTGGTTAAAATACCCAGTATGAAGAAGAATTCTATTCCCGTAGGTCAAATCCCGTAACATTCTAAATCTAGTCGCAATGTCATCTTAGTGAAAATCAATGTCAAAAACTAGCCAAAATTGTTTGCAAATGAAGATAGATAATTTTGATGGTATGAGACTGTGAATAGAATGCAAAAAATCTTAAAAATACGAGAATCCTCATGGGATGGCAGTACGTCGATTCTGTAAAATTCAGACATGAACTCGCACCTCACGTCGCTATTCACCCTCACTTTGCTTAAGGTTCAAAATGACATTGATTTATTTGACACTTCGAAGTGCGAAGTGAGCGTCGAAGTAACGGTGGAATTACCGTATAGAATACGTCTTCTTACGTGATCTCATACTTTATCTGTTAAAATTGCCCCGTCAATTTAGTTCAACTCGCTGACACGCTCGCAAGAGAGGCGCTAGTGTAAATACGAATTATCAACCGAGTTTTTAGAATGCCAATCAAGAAAGTCACAGCAGATTCAGATTCGAAGTTTAGAACGAGGTCTTACAGAATTACACAGCAGCTCACCCCAAGCTTGTGTCACCACAAATCAACGAGAGAGATTTTAATAGAATACACTGGCTGTTGAATTTTATTTCAATATCATGTAGATAATAGTAAAAACCTTTACACATATGTATGCACATACCATCACGCCTGTAATCCCCGAAGGGTTAGACAGAGGTGTACTAATGTACACCCAATATGGTGTACATTAGTACACCTTTAGGTTTAGGTCCCATGTAATAGGGTGCGAGCCTATTGCCATTAACCGGGCACAAATCCAAGCTCCGAGCTGCTACTGAGAATTTCATAGAAAAACCCAATAACACTTTTTGCTCGACCTGGGAATCGAACCCAGGACCTCTAGCGTAGCAGTCGTGCTTCATCCTAACATAAATACATAGTAAATAGTTAACCCAGTATAATCTAAGTAAAGTAACGACATGAAAATTGAATAAAAAAGAATAAATGGCGCTTAGCTCCCTTTTCTGTGATTTGCGACTGAAATAAAAACGGTATCTTTTTATGACACGGCTAAAATATGGTACCAGCCATGTCATTTGAGATGCCAGCTGTGCCGGCTGTATGTTTAGGCACATAATTGTTTAAAAAAACATGTTTTAACGTGTAAGTATGCAATATACGACTGCAAAAGTTTTTAATCTTAAAAGTCACTGACAACTCTAGATCCACGGGTCTGTGGACGGTGAGCAATGGGTAGCTCACCGTCCGTACGTTAACTAACGACAGACCGTGTCGACGGCGCGTTCGTGTTCCAAGCGCGCCTCAAAGAGATGTCAGCAAACTTGGCTAAGGGCCGATGCCTGCCGGGGCTGCGGATTGTTCGAAAGAGATACCGCGCCTCCGGAACGCAAAGGGCACATGAAGGAACATAGATGGGTTTTAGTCAGTAAAAGTCTGACACTAAGGGCGGGGGAAGTTATTTGATGATTTCCCATAGACAAAAAAAAAACGAGTTTGCACTCCGGGTGTGCCGGCAGAAGTGGAAACTTGAATATTAACGTTGTGCATTTTTGATATTTTGGAATGGTTAGGGAATAATTTTGCACGAATTGCTTTATTTATCAGTATAAAAGTACTATCTTTTATGTGGTAAGATTTTCGATCAGGTCACGTGTCCTGAAGCGAGTTTAATTTTTTTTACCCATTACAAAAAAAGTGTACAAAGCAGCTAAAGAAAAAAAAAAAAAAATATACCATCACGCCTGTATTCCCCGAAGGGTTAGGCAAAGGTGTACCAATGTACACCCACAGTTCGCCGGTATATTTAGGTCCCATGTAATAGGGGGCGAGTCTATTGCCATTAACCGGGCACAAATCCAAACTCCGAGCTGCTACTGAGAATTTCATAGAAAAACCCAATAACACTTTTTGCTCGACCTGGGAATCGAACCCGGGACCCCTTGCACAGCAGTAGCAGCTAAAGAAGTTTTCATTTTAAAAAAAAAACTCTAGATCCAGAGACACGTAATGTAAAAATACATGTTGTAAAAAGGCACATAGTCGTTAACTATACATCCTGCCTATCAAACCAACTTTCAGCAAAAATTGTTGCTGGAAAACAACTTTTATTTTAAGTGTGAAAATACACTATTTATTGTAGCGTATATAAAAACGTAACATATGGGTACATGCATCAGCAGTTTTTGTCAGGGTTATTTAATGTTTAGTTATAACAATCGAACGCGTTTTTTTGTAAAAACAACCTAAAAGAAGTTTTAACTTTGAACTAAAAATTTTCCTTAACCAAAACTTTTTCCAGGTAGGGTCCATAACAAAAAATATATCGTGTACAAGGTTCTGTAGCTAATAACACTAAAGTGCATTTTATATGCGTTATGATAAACTAAAACATCCAATCTAAAACACAAGTCGCAAAGTACATGCACAGAGCTACGTCGCGCGGCATGTGCCAGGCACATTACAGAGTCCGAAGCGGTGGTTTGAGCTACAATGGCTTGACAAAAAATATAATTAATTACTTATGTAAATTTTACCACGGTACGTTAAAATCTTTTCCTCTTTTTGTACGAAGCTTCCAAAATTTTAAGTTAATAAAGAAACTTCGTTACGTTGTAAATGACAAAGAATTCAGTGAAGTGTTTCTTACCACACAGTAGTTTTTTTAGGATACCTACTTAAATAATTAATTCGTCAGTCTGCAAACTTTACCTGAACTACAACGTTGGGTTCAAGAAATAATTAAACCACGTACAGAGCCCTGTCCTTTTCAAACTCCTAGGTTCTAGAAAAGGTTTAAAATAACACCCTTGAGCTATCGAATTTGCCATTTTATTGACGATCGTAGACAAGAATAAGAAATAGATTCCAATTCTAAAATGCCCGCTTCTGTATTTATGGAAACAGTATAAACTGCGGGCGAGACAGTATCGGCAGGAAATAAACACGTATCGAACTCCCCGAGTGAACAAAATGTAGAATACATTTTCTTAAACTCATTTCTTAAATGGGAATAGGTATGTTTGCTTTCTATTTCACGAATGGAAACGAATAGTTGGTACGAATAGAGAATGAAAACGTATCATTGTTTCATAGGGTACACAAGAACCAATCTACATTTGTAAAGTTTTACATCGCTCGAATTTAATTTCAATGAAAAAGCACACTTCTCGCCTGGACAGTAATGAACTATTGTTGAGTATTTGAAATATGTATAGTAAAGTATTTGTTTCTACACTGGAAAACTATCCCTGGGAACATACATTCCCTCTCTTCATTATTTCACGTTTTGCTACAGTACAAAATAATTCTCATGAATAAATGAGCAGGAATAAAGACTACATTTGGAATTTCCACCTCAGTCAGTATTGACATTAGAAATTGTTGGCTTCAGTCCAAATTTTCCGGAAAATCTCATTCAGTCTTCATTAGCAACTACAATTTAGTGTGGAGCATGCTTTATGAGACCATTTTACATTATGTTATAATTTCTGACGCCGTTCCCCTAGGGCACTTTGTTTGAAATATGTTATGAATTCTTTAGTAAAATGAAACTGGCAACAGCTTCGCAGACAACTTGAAACTTAGTATACAATGCTTTGAATTGCATTGTTAAGATTTACACACTAGAATTTATGAAACAAGTCTTGAAGCTTTTTATACTCGGAATTGTTTTGATAATCTTTTATTAAAAAATAATATTAAACTTAGACTGACACAGTGAATAATGTAATATCATGATGTAATGGGGTGATCCTATAATCATCAATCGTTACTAAAGAAAAAACTCTATGACACTTTGTCAGTCCTGGGAATGGAAACCAAGACCCCATTCCCAGCAATCGTACTTTCAACCAGTTCACCGAGATTACGAGACGGAATTTAATGTGGGTACATACATCTCTGCCTTACCCTCAGAGAATACAGGTGTGATGCTAGTGTTACATTATGTGGAGAAATATGAAGGGTTCTTACAAAGTTGTACATAAAAAAATGATATCTCAGGAAACCGCTACACGCACTTATATTCTATCAACGTAACGGAAATTAGATTGAAGGGGCGGGCGTAGGGTTAAAATTTGTAAAGGCGAAATAAGGGTTACACCTTCCATACTTTATGAATTTCTATTGTAGTGTTTCTTTAGAGTCCCTAGAAAGTTTTGCTACAAGAAACAACCTTTTTATTATTCAAAAGGTCCATCTTTTTATTGGATTTTCATATACTTTTGAACTATGTCAACACATTTTCTACGGTTACGTAAATTAAAACACTTTTTGGGTAAATCTTGTTTTGAGACTTGATCTTAAACCCAGGTAGGGGTCAAGGCTGTTTTATAGCCCCGAGCAAGGTGTAACCTTTTCATCCATGTCTATTTAAATTTTCTCAGTCGTCGGTTTTCAGTTATGTCAAATATTGAGCAAGGTAAATCTTTCTTTTTTCTTCTTATTAAAATTACTTATTAAGGAAAAGTTTGAGGGAATTTTAGCTTCAGTTATAAAAGGTCTTTTTTTCTTAATTTAACAGATCTGATGTTTTTAACAATCTTATTTTTTTTTCTTGGCGGAAAAATTTTGGTTTCATTTTTTTCTGCTGTCAATAACTAAATTATAAAATAAATTAAGGCTTAGCAAAATCCTGCTTCCTGCTTATCTTACTAATATAATAAATGAAAAAGTTTGTGAGAATGAATGGATGGATGGATGGATGGATGGATGGATGGATGTTTGTTACTATTTCACGCTTAAACGGCTGAACGGATCTTGATGATATTTGGCACTGAGATAAATTGTAGTATGGAATGACATACAGGATACTTTTTATCCCGGAAAAATGTACGGTTGCCGAAGGATAATATATCAAATTTGACGCGAACGAAGTCTTGAGCAGAAGCTAGCATCTTATTATTTCAGGTTTGGTCCCATAGTAAAAACTGTTTGTGTACACAAGTGCCAGGCCAGCTCGTATAAAAATAGCGAGTATTTTTGGATGTCAATAATTAATTTAATTTTACAACTTACATCTACATCCATAATTATCGAAACTTTAAGACATAAAGGGGGAAGCTCTAGAGTATCAAAAAACTCATTCGCATCGCTGTCAATAGGACAAGTCAATGGCTCAAGTCTGGCAGGATTGTCACGTTGTCATTGTTTCATTTGTTTAGTAGTAGGGTCTTTAGTAGTAGGGTTATTCTTATATAAGCAACCATAAATTGTAATTACTTTCAAAAAGTTAAAGTACCTAAAGTATCTAATGAAATTATCTAAACGCAGTCTACTTACAATAACGAACAAGAACTATCTTGCTCCAACTAAACGTAACAAACAACTTACACAAGCCAGTTGAACTTTTACTCCCAAGTTGAAACTCGGTTAGCTGGAATTAATCGGAAAATGGGAACCCTTAGGAGATTATTATTTGCGGTCTCGTCCATCCATCCGTCTGTCGGTCGGTCATAACTCACGAACCGTTTAGCCAAGCAACAGAGGACGATTAATTACACTGTACCCGGAACGAAATCACGTTTGACATACGACATACCCAGCCACTGTTGCGTAAGTTGTTACAAAAACATCTTTATGTGTCGGGCTTAATTGACGTCAGTACTGGCAAACCGAACTTCACACGCACGTCGTTTCTCCCGCTTGTTGTAGCAATTTTATTGTAATATATTTTCGAAATTTAACGCTGATAAATTTTGAATCTAATCTAAGTATTACTTTTGGGGTCGCCATTGAACTTTTGCTGCTCAATAGTAATGCAACACATTTGGCATATTAAATAAGTTTGACGTAAATAGGTATTTTAATTATTGAGTGATTGTTATACTAACCTCGTTTTAGCAATTGTTAAGATTTTATTTGATGTTATGTTATAGATATCATATTGTGTAGGTACGCATACGAGTTTGTAACTTGATAACTTCAATCACACCCAATATAAAACTATTGTTTCAACTCTGATTAATATAAGGCTAAATTGGCTAAATTTTGATTTAATATTATAACCTAAACTGAGAATTATCTCGATATGTAATTTAAAACTTAAATCATCATTTCCGAAAAGCAATTATTCCTTTTCCGGGTATTTGAGAGTCATATTTATTATTTCATCAAGTCTCAAGACACGTATTTGGATGAGCTATTATAGCTCATCATAAAGTTCGTTTTTCTTTCAGCTCTTAAATTTAATCTATGTTTACAAAGAGCATAAAAAGATTAATTAGATCACTATTTATACACATACATACATACCATCTCGCCTGTATTCCCCGTAGTCCGCCGGGGTATTTTAGGTTCTATGTAACAGGAGGCCAGCCTATTGCTATTAACCAGCACAAATCCTAACTCCGAGCTGCTACTGAGAATTTCATACAAAAACCCAATTACACTGCTCGACCTGGGAATCGAAACCAAGACCTCTAGTGTAGCAGACGCGTTCGGACCACTAAGCTAACGCGGCAGTTCACTATTACTCACTATTTATGAAACAAAAAATAACAATTTCAGTATTGTGGCCATGTAGTATCCCTCTAAAAAAAAAACAAAGAGATAGCAAATTCAATTAGATCACAATTTATGTAACAGGTTTGCACTCCGCTTTGCTAGATAAACTACGAAATTGTTTGAAATCTAATCGTATAGCGCTCTCGTAGGTGATCCCAATTTCCAACTGGTGAAACCTTCACTACTGAGTACAGAGTTTATATCTCAAACTTTTTATTAGCTAAAGTAGTTTGTAGACATGTGATGCGAAGTGGTATGAGATAAGTATTAAGTATGAATGTGAACGTAAAAAGAGACAGACCAAAGAAAAGATAGATTGATTAGAAATATATATATGAAAAAGATGCAAGTACTGAAGAGTAAGAGAGAAGAAGAGAGAGAGTAAGAGAGTAAGAGTATGCTTAGATGGTTCGGTCATGTTGAGAGGATGAGTGAAAGGCGACTAACAAAAGGGATATATATGGCAGATGTGAGTGGCAATGCCGGGAGGAGACGCCCTAGAAAGACCTACATTGACCTTATCGGTGAGGTTCTTCAGAAAGGTCAGGTGCGCAGTACTCGTAACCGGCGTGCTTGTATGACCAGATGTGTGAATGTGGACGAGGCGAAAGCAGTGTGTAAGGATCGTAGCAGGTGGCGGTCCGTGGTTTTTGCCTACCCCCATGGGAAAAAGGCATGAGTTTATGTATGTATGTATGTATGCAAGTACTGCACTAAATCTATTACTAAATAAGACATAAAAGCAGAAATGTGTTAATAGCAATTGTATTGTCTCAATATATAAATAGTTTAATTAGTCATACTAATATTAGGGAAGTGTCGTGATGGCCCAGTGGTTAAGACGCCTGCCTCTCATAAAAGAGTTCGTGAGCTCAATCCGGGCAAGTAACATAAAAAATAAAAATATACCATCACGCCTGTATTTCCCGAAGTGTTAGGCAGAGGTGTACCAATGCACACCTATTGCCATTAACCGGGCACAAATCCAAACTCCGAGCTGCTACTGAGAATTTCATAGTAAGCAAAGCGGGCAAGTACCAATATGTCATAAATGTACTTTCCAAGTTTATCACAGATATAATGACTTCGGTAAAGGAAAATATTGTGACGAAACCAGGATTTATAATTAGTATAAGCTTGAAATCGCAAATCCGCCTTTGTTGATCAATACTCCTGCCTTCTCAGTAAAGAGCAACAATAGGCTTACCTACATCCCCAATGACGCGACTATTGAATACTATTGTACTAATAATACTGTTGTGCATTAATGTTGTTGTTTCTATGAAATTCTCAGTAGCAGCTCGGAGTTTGCATTTGTGCCCGGTTAATGGCAATAGGCTCGCCCCCTATTACATGGGACCTAAATATACCGGAGAACTGTGGGTGTACTTTGGTACACGTCTGCCTAACCCTTCGGGGAATACAGGCGTGATGGTGGTGCATTAATACACACGAAATTAAGCGATTAAATTGGCAAAGCTCTGTTCTTGTATCTTTGAAAGGCCGAGTACATCGATTAATTGATTTGATTTAACAGTGGTCATGATGCTGAAACAGTGAATAGGCAGAATAGGTACTTGTAAATAGCTATGTCATTGGTTGAGTTCAGAATGCGTTATTGGCATGTACATTGTAGTGGCAGGCAATGGTTCATTGATAACACATTGTGAGCAATCTATTGAATGAGCATGTTTATCGAAATTGAAGTGACGATTTGAACTTAGCACAAAGCTACTGATGTTCAACTTGATTGTTTGAAGCTCTGTTGACAACGGGTTGTTATAAAACTGTTGGAATTGAGGTTGGTTGTGATAAAATCAACGAACTCGAAATTTTCAATTTTTCGAAGTGTTTTTGATTAATTTAGAATCTACAAGCATTTTTGGTCGTACATTTAATTGTTATTTCTGGATGCATGGCATGTGGTATATTAAACCAATCAATTACCATATTTTTTTATGAGCTGTCAAAACGTGATTTCCCCATAGATTTTGTTATGCCTATAGTAAACGGTGACGCCACTTATTATCTAACGCAACTAATCAATTGTTTATTGATTTCAAAGCAACTAAAAATCTAATTTTACTGTCTTCTTCTTTATCATGTGGGCAGTAAGGTCTTACGACCCCACACACCCTATTGTCAGAGTCAACATACTGAGTGAATTTTGCTGTAAATTTAAAATCAATTCTGTAAAATAAAGTGTCTTAAAAATAGTTGCGTCTCGGAATTTTTAGTTAATGGTGACAAGTACCCAAAAGATATGAATTTTCGGAAATCAAGTTAACCTTCTTAACCGTACCTTAATATTACATTCTAGAATTAATAACAACGACATCTATACAGACATTTATCACAGAACATTAATTATACTAAACCTTAGTATCCTCCAAAAGATAATAATATTAACTTGATTTATATTTCAGATATACGGACGCCTAATTTAGTTCCCACCATCTTACCTGCTATATAAATTTAATGGCCTTTTTTTGTTTTTCACAGGTAGCAGTGAACTGGCTGTGAAAATGACCATTGATGAGAACTGAATACTAGTTAGTGAAAATTTATAACTACCTATGTATGTTAAACAATAATAAAAAAATATCAATTTCATAAATGTGGCCATGTGGCATCCTTCTTTATCAATCCGTTTATTGATAAAACCTTTGTATTTGGTGGCTCTCATACAAACAATAATACTTATTTGTTGTTTCTGACGCGACCGATTTTTTTACCGATTATCGGGCCGATTTTTAACAGATTCCTTCGTTGGCGAGAACAAAATGACAAAAATCGGCCCGATAATAGGTCAAAAATCGGTCGTGTGCGGTGACGCTTTCGGAGTCTTTTGCGAAGTATGAAGTTCCTATGTAGGTATTGATGACATTGTTTGTTTTTATTTAAAAGACATGAGCATTGACTGTAAGTAGGATTACGATTATAATTGTTTAAAAGCCCAAATGCAAAAAATCATCCAATGGTATCGCCATGACATCCATACCCAACTTAACTTACTCTTGTAGATACATAATATATTTTATTCACAACCGCTTTCTATAAATATATCTATCTGTGGATATCTATTTGGACCTGAGATTACAAACTTGGGCTATTGTTAGGTTGCGGGCAAACCTCAACTTACAGATACCTGTTGAGATTCATTTTTAGGACTTTAATCTACTAAATAAATAAAAGACAGCAGCTGCATAATTGAGCTTTCAAATATTTCATAATAATAGAAGAGACAACACATAGAGCTGCAACTCCGAGCTGCTACTGAGACTTATACCTTTTTTGGAAGGAGAAAATAATGGGCTTGCATCTCTAAAGACGTGACTGTTGAATACTGTATACTAAGAATATTGTACTAGTAATACTGTTGTGCGTTAATATATGGGAAGTTATTACGATTATATTGGCAAAGGTCTGTTCTAGTAACTTTGAAAGGCCGACTACATCGATTTATTGATTTGATTTAACAGTGGTCAGATGCTGAAACCCTGAATAGATAGAATAGGGACTAAGCAAAATACAGTAGCTTCATAATTGAGATTTGAAACATTTCATAACCATAGAAGAGACAGCATAGAGACTCGTGTCAAATGAAGATATAAATACGCAGCTGGAAGCGTTCATGCGGCCGTGTGCCGACCCTAACCTATCTTCCAAGAGACATCCAACAGACGTGTCCCATGAATCCCACTTGAGCCTGACTGACTTATTATCCACATTGGCGATACCTGAATAAAGTCACAAGCTTCAGTTATGTAAATATTTCTTGGAGGTATTGGGAAATACAATGTAACATTCTTTGTTTTTGTTTCAGAAATGTGTAAATAGCCTTAAATATATTTTTGTGTGGAACTTAATACCATACGATGTAGGTAGGATTTCTTTTATATTTGTAATGTTCGATTTCTTTTTTGTATGAGAGCCATTAGCAGAAACTGTACATAAGTACTGTTCGGAAGATTTTTTAATCTTCATGTATTGTAATCACTGTAAATTCTTAGCTAAGATTATTTCCAATGTAAGTTGTTACACGTAATCTTTTTGGACTGTGATATTAAATTAACGTTCGTATTGTCATTGTACGGTAAAATTGAAACTGAATATACGACATTGGAAAGATTTTTTGTTTTGTTATTTCTTTTAAGTCACCAGTATTAACCATTTACTACAAGCTTCGTATCAAAGGTCAAAACACATTTTGGTTGATGAGTCTACCGAGTAAGTAAGTATGAGTAAGCTTCTTCGCCTATGTCTGACGTTTTGACCGTTTTTTTTTTGTCGGCGGTTATGAAACCAATCAACCCAAACCACTATACCATCGCACACGGCAAATCAGTCAAACTTTCGGTCGCGGGCGAAAAAGCCTAAGTAACTATTCTTAAGTAATTTTCTGAAGAAAATTTTAGCTTACATTTAAAATTTTCTTCAGAAAATGTCACTGCAGGACTCAAGTCAAAATATTTTCAAAACGAACCAACATTGTATAAAAGTAACGAGAGAAGACAACCATTGGTCAGCATTTTCTGGATGAGCCATCAAACATTTTCTGACCAGTCATGAAGAATATTCTTGTCATATTCCATCAATATGATTGATGTACACTTCATAATTTGTCATCAACCTATGATGCCATTGAAAGTAAGTATGGGCACGAAAAGTACAATCGAGGAAATAAATATTATTAAAAAGCATTAGCCTCTACCCGCGGCTTCGCCCGCGTTATAATTAACTTTTTAAAGTTGAACTATTATCCCAAAGGAACACATTACCAGGATAAAAAGTATCCTATGTATTAATCCAGAAAATGGACTACCTATGGTCCAATTTTCATCCAAATCTGTTCAACCGTTTTACGTGTAATTGAGTAACAAACATCCAAACATCTTCAGAAACTTGCCCATGCCTAAATTAATAGGATAAAATGAAAAGTAAAAAGACATAATTTTCTTCAAAAATTAATCCTTTGCAAACAATTGTCTTTTTGATACTTAAAGCAAAGTAATAACAACACAATTCAGTTATAAAACTTTTGATGAAGGAAGAGATAGGGTAAAGAAAAAGACAATCTTTTTTACAAAATTACAAATTAATATATTCTCGACAAACTCTTACCCTCTTACATCTGTGTGACGTCACTCTGTCAAAATTCTTCCGAAGTCGCGTTCGTCGGGATGTTTACGTTTCACAAACATGTTTAAAATTTCAAAGGGAGAGCCGTGTTTGGCATTGAATGACACATTTTGGGGCGGTCTCCTTAAACATTTGTCATGTGAGTTCATAAAAATGACAGTTTTTGGTCGTCGTTCGTAATTTGAGAGTTTTAAAGAATGCAAGAATTATTTAGGTAGGTTTTTAAGTGTTTGCCTTCAATAAGAAACGTATAATTGTCATCATTTTTGATTTCTCAATTTTGAAAAAAAAAATATTCGGCTTTCAACAAAAAAACTAACATTATCTTATATGCAAATTACGATTTCTATTTCCATGTTTTCAGACCGAACTAGTAGCAATGAGTAAAGGGTAGCGCATTCAAAGTAGCTATACGTTAAACAATGAGTTTATGTTTGCCTCATCTCAATTATGTAATATTTGTATTTTTAAATAGCAAATAAAAAAAAATGGAAAGACAGTTGAAAATTGTTGATTTGCACTGATTTGCACGCAAGATAATAAACGTCGTTCAAATGATTTTTTATACCTTGTACACTATTTTCGACTCTATTCATGTTGTTTTTTAGTTCATCATTAATTATTAAATGAAAACTGCTATTCTGTGTACTGACCATTAAACAGCAGCTGCCCGGAACGTTTTGCAGCAATACAGGGCGGAGCTTTAATGGTATCTGACATTCGATTAAACTCGATACTAGAAGAAAAATTCAACTATTCCTGTAGGGAATAGTAGCATTTTTAGAACATTTTTTTATTTTTTAGAACCTGTAGATTCTAGATGCAGATTAAACTACACAAATAAGGAAGTAAATATGTGTATATAATATGTATATGTGTATGTCGTGGTGGCCCAGTGATTATGGCCGCCTTTCATGCATGAGGTTGCGGGTTCGATACCGGGCAAATACCAATGTGACTTTGCACCTTCTAAGTTCACCTTTGACATGACTTACATTGGTGAAGGAAAAAATGGTGAGGAACTTATAAGTCTAAAACCGCCAATTCACCATCCATACAAGCGTGATGATCAACTCCCGTGCCTTCTACGGGCGAGACAAAGCCTAAGTTCAGCAGCGGTGTCAGTAGTATAATAATAGGCTGTTATTCTTTATTTTTTGACTGCCTCATTAGCCTAGTGGTCCTAAGCGCGATTGCCACGCTAGAGGTCTTGGGTTCGATTCCCAGGTCGAGCAAAAAGTGTTATTGGGTTTTTCTATGAAATTGTCAATAGCAGCTCGGAGGTAGGAATTATGCCCGGTTTGTAACAATAGGCTCGCTTAATAGGACTTAAACATTCCGGCGAACTGTGAATGCACATTCATACACCTCTACCTAATCGTTCGGGGAATACACGCGTGATGGTTTGTATGTATGTTATTTATATTAAGCTTATTGCAGTTAAGTATGTATCACTAAATCGGATCTATGCAATACACCCGTATTACAGATCGTTTCAAGGAAATGATGCATTAACATAGCACAAGCACATGCCATTGGCTATTCAGCAATTCGGCATGTATATAATGGCAGTTCACTTCAAAGTAATCGGTAGTTCATGTCGCCTTTAGATAGATAATACTACCTTCAAGAACCAAAGGCAGTACAAATCTATCTCTGTATTATATTTTGTTTTTGCATATAATTATTTTTAACTAGCTAATACCCGCGGCTTTGTTGCCTTAGAAGGCCAGTATATAATCTAATCAAACAGTCGGCAATAGTATTACTTCCTATCAGTAAAAAAAGTTTTGTGATCAGACCAGAATTTCCAGAGATAACCTGATAAACAAAATCTTTATTGAATTAGTATAAATTATAAAAGAATAGATTAAATTATTAAGGTTTTATTTAACTTTTTGTAATTTATAAAATTTTATTTTTTACTATCTTCTTCTTCTTTATCGTGTGGGCAGTATGGTCTTACGACCCCACACACCCTAGTGTCAGAGTTTCTAAACCGCCACAAGGGCCTCTGACATGGTTACCGATGTCAGTGATGTCCAAGATAAACTTAGAAAGTACATATCGCGGGTCTCAAACCATAGGGGCGTATCCACCAAACACCTACTTTTCAGGAGAGACAAAAAACTTAATAACTTTTCTTGTGATTGACCTAGGTTATTGTGTTTCTGCATGTAGCTATATATTTACACTATGATTATTATGAGATGCTTGATTTTAAGGTATTACCGCTATAACACTGGTTTTTGGTTGATACGTCTATTTGGCATAACGAGTATACGGTAAAACTCCGTCAAAATTCTCCCAAAAATGCATGGACGTTATGGACGTAAAACTCGTGTCGTTAAATTATTAATATTTATACAAATATAAATTTTTACCTAGTTGGTAACTTAAAATATTGCAATTTAGGAATGAGAACCCATCAACATTACCGTTATTTATGTGATTTTAAAAATTCATACGCCTTTCTGGCTTGTCATTAATATTAAGAGATATTTGAATTCAGAGTAGAAGTATAAACCAGTCTTGTTCTACAATCTAGAAAAAAAAACAAATAATAGTAATTACACAATGTTTGTGTGAAAATAAAAATAAGAATAAATAAAAAAAATGTTCATAAATCCGAAAATTATTATTTTATATTACTTAAAATCATAAACATTTGAAATTGCGATCAGGCACATCCCAAAGAAACCAAATTTAAATGAAATCTTATAAAAAAACGTCTAAAAATTAAAATTTCTTAAAATAAAACTCTTAGGCTTTTACATCTTGAGAGGATCCGGCAATTGGGTCTCGAGGTGGCCTTGCACAAGTCCGAGGTCCTGTGTTTTCATGGGCCTCGGAACGCGCCACCGTCAGGATCCCAAATCACGGTAGGAGGGGTTCACATCGGCGTCGGGTCGACGATGAAGTACCTGGGACTCGTTCTCGACAGCCGGTGGAACTTCGTGAAGCACGTTTGGCTCCAAAGTTGGCACGGGCTGGGGCCGCTTTCAAGCGGCTCTTGCCCAACCTGAGGGGTTCAAACGCCTCCTGCCGGAGGCTCTACGCGGGTTCTTGCGGTCGATGGCCCTTTACGGGGCCCCGGTGTGGGCGCAGGGCTTGAGGCGGCTTGCCGCCCATTACCTGAACGCATCCCAACGGGTGATCGCCATAAGGGTCATCCGGGGGTACCGCACGACCTCCGGCGAGGCAGCGAGCCTCCTTGCCGGATTGCCGACGTGGGATCTGGAGGCGCTGGTCCTCGCGCGCCTACACGAGTGGCACTGGGCCGGGGGGAAACTCCGCTGCCGCGGCAAATTGCCGACCAGCGGACGGACCTCCGGCTCGATCTCATGGCGACATGGAGAGAGCGACTGTCGCAACCTCGTGCAGGGCTCGCCTTGATTGAGGCGGTAAGACCCCTCTTTGAGGATTGGCTAGAGCGGCGCCCTCACCTACCGCCTGACGCAGGTCCTCACCGGACACAGAAGCTTCGGGAGGTTCCTGCACGTCATCGGGCGGGAGGAAACGCCCGTGTGTCACCATTGCGAGGATCGCCCCGAGGACACGGTGGAGCATACCTTGGCGGTTTGCCCCGCTTGGGCGGAGCACCGCCGATTCCTCGTGGCGGCTATCGGCGGCAGCGAACTCTCGTGTCCGGTACTGGTTCAGGCCATGGTCCGGAGCGAGAGGAAATGGGAAGCAGTCGCCTCCTTCTGCGAAGCTGTAATGCTGGAGAAGGAGGCGGCGGGACGGGAGAAGGAGAGAAGAGTCCCCCGTCCCAGCAGCCGCCGCGGGAGACGCTCCGGGCGTCGGGAGCCACGAGACGACTCCCGGCCACCGTAGACGCGGTTCTGTGGACGGTGAGCATTGGGTAGCTCACCGTCCGTACGTTAACTAACGACAGACCGTGTTCCACGCGCGCCTCAAAGAGATGACAGCATCTTGGAAGGGGCCACTAAGGGCCGATGCCTGTCGGGGCTGCGGGTTCTTCGAAAGAAATACCGCGCCCCCGGAACGCAAAGGGCACATAAAGAAACATAGATGGGTTTTACTCAGTAAAAGTCTGACACTCCCTCTCGTCCCGCCCAGGGCGGGGGAAGTTGTTTGATGATTTCCCATCTATAAAAAAAAGGCTTTTACAGCAATGAAATCTTTAGAAATAATAATATCGAATTATTTAATAAAAAAATAGTCATAATAAAAGCCAAGGAGAATAAATTCTCTAAAACAATAAAAAACAAAAAAGATATCCGAAAATTAGAGCAGAGGAAACATTGCAAAAGTAAAAAACCAAAACACGCTGTAGATACTTAAGTCTTTCTTACTTTTCCTATGCATTTAGTGAACAATCTTACCCTCATTTATGCAATTTGTCATTAAAATAATTAAAATCTGTCAAATTTGCAATATGTAAGAGTTCGGGATTGCCCCTCCGTCACCCCCATGATGAAAATCCATGAGGATTTCTAATGCGCCAAAGTACTAAAAGTAGGATATTGTGTCTTCGCTTCATGATTTATAAATAAATAAATATAAAATTACAATCTACTCGCTATGATAGCTCTCTGCAGAACGACTGTGTTGGGTGTTGTTGACATGACTATACATCCGCGTATTGAAGAAATCTGCAGTGATTAGGTACTAAATATCCCCAGGATAGTGTTGATATTGACGGTCGTATGAACATACGTCTCTATGGCCCGACACGTTTTCCTTGGTTTATAATAAAATTTGAAGTCGTACGTGCATACGTCTATATGGCACTTCAAAACTGACTAAATAAGCAATAATATTGCTCTTACGTCCAATATACGGCTCTATGGCTTGAAAATAATTATAGACTGTCTATCTTACGGCAAACGATATTTTGCAATTTATACAAAAAGTAATTAATATTAAATTAGAAGAAAAATTGAGGTTATGTATTGCATATAGTAGAATCCAATGGCATTAAAAACGAAAAATCGCATTTTTGCATGTACGCCCCTATGGTATGAGACCCGCGATATGAATTAGAAAAAGTCACATTGGTACTAGCCTGTGCCCGGTTGCGAACCCACAACCTTGTGCATGAGAGGCGGGCGCCTTAACCACTGGGCCATCACGACACACTACTATAATTCTACTAACTACTACTACTATTTTTTACTATAATTACCTAGATTTTTTACAAAAGTTAATGTTACAAGAATCGTAGAAACATAATTGTATCCGCTTCTGTTGGGAGCTAATAATGGCAGTATTGCATCCGTTGTCCATGAACCGGGTTGCAGTTCAAATATATTGCGACGGCGACAGCGTTCACTGGCTTTGCAATCAGACAACTTTGTTAATGATTTTATTCTTCATTCTTTTACAACACCATCGAGACACTGCGAAGTGGGGTACCTACCTAACCAACTTCAAATTTATTACCTAAGTCTAATTAAGCCACGCTCCTATTATATGGGACCTAAATATACCGGCGAACTGTGGGTGTGCATTGGTATACCTCTGTCTAAGTCTTCGAGGAATACAGGCGTGATGGTGACGGTCTAATTATGTTAAGTAATAAATACAAAATAAAAAAAACAAACGATGACATACAAAATTGTATTGAGTAATAGGGGGTCGTTAGTATCTCGAGATACTTTTAGGACAACAATTCAAGGACCAATTTTTCAGTTTGGCCAAAAATTGTTGTAGTAATGTTTAAATTGGACTTGCACTGTTATAGTCTCCAGGTCTCAAGCATAACTCTAGGTTCGATTTCTATGTCAGATAAAGGGCAATTAGTTTTTACCATTGAAAAAATGTTCATTAGCAGACCGGACTTGGAAAGTTGATGGTGTGACACCCCACCGGCCTCGGAAAGTACGTAAAGAGATCCAGGAGGTCATTCGTAAGATTTTTGGTGATTGTTACGGTAGTCAGAAGCCCGAAAGTCTGAAAACCAATCTTAACAAGGGCTATCATGTTACCCACTAACTGGGTTGTAGAGTTTAGATTGGCAGTCGCTCCATATAAAACACTGGTATTCAGCTACACCCAGTTAGATTGAAAGCCAACTCTAACATAGTCGGACTTAACATAAAAGCTAAGCAGGTGATGATTGTTTAAATTAAGTAATTAAATTTTTGGTACCCTAACATGTAATTCTCCAGACCGATTCCGGCCACGGCGGGTAATCTTAATGTAGATTAGATAAGTATGCAGGAGATATTATAGTGCACAAGTGTGTTAGCAAACACAGGTGCACTCCCTCTTCCCTAACTCTCATAGTCCGATGGGACGGGGGTGTCACCACCAACTTTTAAACTCCGGGCTGCTACTGAGAAATTCCTAATGAATACGCCAATAGCACTTTTTGCCCGACCTGGGGATTGAACCCGGGACCCCTCGCTCAGCAGTCGTGCTTAAACTGAAAATGTAGAGAGAGAGAGAGAGAAAGAGAAAGAGAGAGAGAGAGAGAGGTACATTAATATGGCCATGGCTCACACTACAGTAATGTCTAACGACCCCACACACCCTAGTGTCAGAGTTTCTAAACCGCCGCAAGGGCCTCTGACATGGTTACTGATGTCAGTGATGTCCTAGATAAACTTAGAAAGTACATATGATTTAGAAAAAGTCACATTGGTACTTGCCCGTGCCCGGTTGCGAACCCACAACCTCGTGCATGAGAGGCGGGCGCCTTAACCACTGGGCCATCACGACACTATCACCACTAATCACCAATCGTCACCATTAATTCTTATCTAACACTCACTCAAAACGTCACGCTCAATGTGAGTATATCTAATAATAACACAAAGCGTGCCACGAGGCTTAAATTCAAATATCCCATAACCAACACGTTTGTACAATTTTATGGACGTTAATGTCAGCTGCAGATTTATTCCGCTTTTAAAGCACTGTGACGTACGGGTGATATGAAAAATATTGGCAAAAAAATGTAAACATAGGTTTGTACTTTTGTTTTTTTTTTTTGTATTTAACTGGTACAGTTCAGTTCTGTTGTGAAATAGTATATGGCTACTGGTTCTTTTTTAAATATGGAGTAAAATAAAAAATTTGCATTTTTTTTTTTGCTTAAAAGAAACGTTGCCCCGCACTAGGAATTTCTCCGTATCGCGGGTGCGTTTACAAACACAGAAGCTCACATACACAAACAGCCATACCCGGAACATTACAACTGTCTGTAAATCATACAAATATTTGTTCCGTGCACAATCTTGGCACACACCGCATTATCATTAAGTACATACATACATGTCTTATTCAGATATAAACTCGTATCATGATATAAACCGAAAGACGTTCATTGTTGTTACAATCTTCCACAAGGCAACGGATAAATATATTTTGAATATTTTGTTGACGAAAAAGGTCAAAAAACCCTTATATCCGTGTCACATCTGTTTGAAACACGACTGTGTATAAAAGCGCTGAAAAGAGATCATTAAACCAGTTAGGCTCATAACCTTTTATCATTAAAGCTTACGTCCTTTACATTTTCTGGTCCTTCGAGTCGGATTCGTTTCCGACCGTCAAGGTTTTGGTCCTGCGAACTCTTTGACTTCCCTTGCGGTGTGATAAAAAAGGCTGTCTGATCTTGGTGAATTAATGCTCTAATGAAGTGTAAATAATAATAATAATATACCATCACGCCTGTATACCCGAAGGGTTAGGCAGAGGTGTACCAATGTACACCCACAGTTCGCTGGTATATTTAGGTCCCATGTAATAGGGGGCGAGCCTATTGCCATTAACCGGGCACAAATCCAAACTCCGAGCCGCTACTGAGAAATTCATAGAAAATCTCAATAACACTTTTTGCTCGACCTGGGAATCGAACCCGGGCACCCTTGCACAGCGGTCGCGATTGCGGCTGCGACCACGAGACCAACGGGGCAGTTGATGAAGTATAACTTACCTAATAATTAACTACTGCCAGTAATAACTGTCTCATTAGCCTAGTGGTCTTAAGCGCGACTGCTACGCTAGAGGTATAGGGTTCAATTCCCCTGGTCGAGCAAAAAGTGTTATTGGGTTTTTCTATGAAATTATCAGTAGCACCTCGGAGTTAGGATTTATGCGGTAGTTAGGATTTATGCGGTTAATGGCAATAAGCTCGCCCTCAATTACATGGGACCTAAACATACCGGAGAACTGTGGGTGTATATTGGTACACCTCTGCCTAACCCTTCGGGGAAAGCGTGATGGTATATATAATAATTAGAAATATAAAAAAAACTCTGCCTAACCCTTCGGGGAATACAGGCGTGATGGTAATAATTAGAAATATAAAATAAAATAATGAGTTTAGTTATTGTGATACTGTGCAATTATTATTTCTATTTATAGCGATATATTCGTACAATAAAGTATAGAATGACATAATAATGACTGTGAGACGTTTTATTAGAGGTCTGTGAAATGTCGTGAAAAGATATAAAATGGCTCCAAGTAATAAAACCGAACTACCGATGGTCTACGCCCGAGGCTATAATATACGCAACATGCATTACGAAGGCGAAATATTGTTACCTATAAATTATATAACTCTTTATCCATTTCTCACTACTACACCTGACTTAATATGCTTAAATAATTATATTTATGTTAATAGAACTGTCTCGTTAGCCAAGTGGTTGTAAGCACGACTGCTATGCTAAAGGTCCTGGGTTCGATTTCCAGGTCGAGCAAAAAGTGTTATTGGGTTTTTCTATGAAATTCTCAGTAGCAGCTCGGAGTTTGGATTTGTGCCCGGTTAATGGCAATAGGCTCGCCCCCTATTACATGGGACCTAAAATATAACGGCGAACTGTGGGTGTACATTGGTACACCTCTGCCTAACCCTTCGGGGAATACAGGCGTGATGGGTTTTTATGTTATTAGTGGCAAATAAATTTTATAATCTATGAGACAATTTTAATGAAAGATAATTTATAACACAATGGTTTTCAAAGTTTTATCTAAGTATCGTATTTTCTACCAATAATTTGTGTCGATTTGAAATGTTGATAATAATGAATTCAAAGATTACAATAAAAAAGTCAAACGGCCTCCACCGCTACGCTACGTGAGCTACGGCGTAGCACTGTGCTACGAAATTTAGTCACTTCACGTTCAGTGAATGACTCCATGAAATCTAATCAAACCCATTTATAAAATTTTGTTTTCATTTAAATGAGTAATCTATGGTTTTATGTTAAACTACCGAAATGCCTTTGGATGTCTTTGGTTACTGCTCCGCTCCCGTGTGTCGCAGCGTGATACTATATAGACTATGTTACTCAGGAACAATGTAGCTATCTATTGGTGAAAGACTTTTATAATCAGTCCAGGGGTTTCGGGGCCTATTCGTTACAAACAAACAAAATACTCTTTCTTCTTTATAATATTAGTATAGATCCGTACTAATATTATAAATGCGAAAGTAACTCTGTCTGTCTTTCTGTCTGTCTGTCTCTTCTTCACGCCTAAACCACTGAACCGATTTCAATGAAATTTGGTACAGATATAGTCTGGGACCCGAGAAAGGACATAGGATAGTTTTCATCCCGGAAATCTCCCGGGAACGGGAACGGGAACCATTAATCCACGCGGATGAAGCCGCGGCCAAAAGCTAGTAATTCATAAGTTTATCATTAGCATTTTAGCAACTGTACCAGCACGCATAGAAAAGAACGCACGAAAAGTCTACACAAAAATGTACTACATAAACTGAACATTTCAGATAAGAACCGTCACCCATTGAAATATTAGGCTTCGTACACACTAACGTACTGAAGTACAGTTTTTAAGTTTCTATCATAAAATTCTAACGATGGTATTTGGACTGTTCATCATTTACAATGTGATCGCTGAAAATAAATAATTGATGACTGAACAAAAAATAATTTAATAGGAGGTCTTTGCCCAACAGTGGGACTCAAGATACGATAACGTTATGAAAATGACACTTGAATTCACATTCAAATATTTTTAACTACAACGTCATTTCCAATTGATTCTAGACCCTCTGTATGGAAAAGCTGATATATTTTTTAATAACCAACGAAAAATTTCAATTTACTGGGGAGTATAGAAAAGTCATGATATTGAATCCATAGTAAAAGTTTTATATAAAATGATGTCCCTTCTATTCGCCATTTTATTTTTGTGTCTAAAATACTCTGACGTCACCGCTTTTATTTAAAGAACGCCCAGACGTGACCTAACCTCCAAGTTCACAACAAAACAACAGTTTTATTAGCCATCCTAACAAAAAAGGTCACTAGACCAATATCACACAACATTGAGGTCTTTGCTTGACCGCATTTAATTGAATCTTGGCCTGACTCCGAGGTGATGTATTACTGCCATTACTGGCTATTCGCAGCAGACATAGTTCAACAATGGATTTAGATAGGTTTATCATTTCTGTACCGAAGTTAATTTGAAGTTAGGTCCCAATAAAGTCTTGCTTGCTGTAATTCTCGTATTGCTTGTCTTAATTACTCCATTAGCTACACTTGCGTACTAATAATAAGGTACGTTTTGCTACAATTGGTGAATTTTGTGGTAACATTTATTTTTCTGTATTTATTTTTTCTTTGCTTTTAGTAACATAGTGACAATCACAAGCTTTGATATAAAATAACACGAAATATCTTTTCTGATTTTTTGGTCTTTTTATTACTTATAAAATTGAGTCCTCGAAATAGGACCATATACATACATTAGCTCACGCCTTTTTCCCATGGGGCTAGGCAGAAACCACAGAACGTCACCCGAGTTCCGTGCAAGTTTATATACGTATCTGGTCATACAAGCACGCCGGTTACGAGTACTGCGCACCTGATCTTTCTGAAGGACCAATAAGGTCGGGGTAGGTCCTTCTAGGCTTGTTATATAAAGAGGGGGGTCCTTATATAATAATCATCATCTGCTTAGCCTTTTCCCAATTATGTTTGGGTCGGCTTCCAGCTAACCAGAAGCAGCTAAATACGTATGTTTCACATGGAGCGACTGCCTATCTGACCTCGGCAACCCAGTTACTGGGCCACACGATACCTTTAGCTATATAATAATATATTATAATAAAAATAAAACGCAACAACTGGATCCTATTCTGATATCAACATCAAAAGCACAAAGTTTGTCATAGTTTTCTTCTCGTTATCATGGAAGCGTCCTTATGAAAGCGCACCGCGGACAATACAGCGCTACAGCGCTGCACTGACGTTATCGCTGTCACTTCCCTTTCCTGTGTGTTTCTAAATAAAGGCACAGACAAAGCGACGACTGCTGCAAGAGAAAAAAGTACCATTTTAATATAAAATATTGAGTATGTAAAATTAAATTTCCATAAATAATGAGGTCGACTTTCAAAAAGATATGCAAGTAATAAAGATTACAAATCTAGAGATGTCAATAAGACGTTATTGTCATTGTTAACACAAAATGATCAACTTGAAAATTAGCATCTCCGCACACGACCAGCGATAGTCGGGCAGATTTTTGACAGAGTTCTTCGTCGGCGAAAAGAAATCGTCCAAAATTATCGATTATCGGTCGTGTGAAGAGACGCTAAGGTGTTGTTTCGATCGTATTCCTTACAAGTCAGATGACACCTGCGCAATCAGTGACATTTTTTATTCGATACATTTATATAATTATCTTTCATAGAGCTTAGTAAAAAAAACTGCCAGCGTAAACATTTTATGTATTATATTTTTTTAAATTAAGCTATACCACAACAGCTTAAACTTCCATAACGAATAATTTACGACATCCGGATTATTTTATCAAAGGGTTTTGCAAAGGGTTCATAAAATTCACACTAACAACATCGCAAGGGTAAAAACTCAGTATACATACCTAAATATAGCTTCAAAGGAGGAAACCCTTTGTTGTCACGTTTTAATAGGCTATTACGTAACACCCATTGAAATATTATTATGGATCGAAAACGAAATATTTGTATACAAATTAATACATCGGCAATAATGTACAGCTAAACAAATAAAATTAGGGCTTCCAAATTCAAATTGTCTTTATAAAATAATAATAAAGTTTGGATAAAGACGTTTGAAGGGTATTTTTAAGGTTTGATACTGATATTATAAGGAGGAGCTCGTGGCTTAATAATTACAGCCGCATAGACCGATCTTCCGGGTTAAGCCACGCTTGCCGAGGTTGGTCTGTGGATGGGTGACCATTTACAATAGCGAGTTTCCTCCGTGCCTCGGAAAGCACGTAAAGCCGTTGGTCCCGGCTGTCATTTGTAGATCTTTGACAGTCGTTACTGTTAGTCAGAAGCCAGAAAGTCTGACAATCAGTCTTACCAAGAGTATCGTATTACCCATTACTGGGTTGTGGAGGTCTGATAGGCAGTCGCTCCATTTAAAATACTGATATTCAGCTGCATCCGGTTCGACTGGAAGCCGACCCCAACATAGTTGGGAAAAGGCTAGGCAGATAGATAGATACTGATATTATAAAAAAGCAATACTTATTATATCAATATCAGCTAAGGATTTTGTGGCAACACACTTAAAAGTGGAATTTAATGAAAACGTCTAGATACAAAAGCCTGTTATTGATCGATCCAATAATATCTCAGCTGGTTATTAACTTAAAGTTAAAGGTCAAATGTCAAAAAAGACGAGCAGCATAAAATCCGTCATAGCCAACCTGAAACCGAAATAACAAGAACAAATTAAATGTTATATCTTAGAACTGACGTTACCGTAATAAAATATCAGTTATGAAATAATACTGGGTGTAAGATCCTCTTGAAAGACGATACGGGGTCCTGTAAAAGCTGCTAGTAAAAAATATTTATTGGCAATAAATGGCGGCCGCTGTATCGTTACGACGATCTGGTGGGCTTGCGGCAGTAAATTTAATTTGGCCATTGATCGACCGCGGTGATATACTGTACCAGCCATCTATGTGTGTGGAGCTCAAAGTAGATGGCATCGGGTATTGCGTGACTTGACGTAAAAATACATGAGTAGGTAGTATTTCTACAATGTTGTGAATCGCTTCACTGTAAAAATAAAAATATTGTGTCTGATTTTATTAACAAGTTCAGTTAGGAGTAAATAAACTTACTTGGTTGAGGTAAATATTGATTCAGTGTAAAACTTCACTTAATATTCATACTCGCTTAACCTATAAAAATAACATAAGAATAACCGTACATATAAAAAAGAAGCTCCTATGAAACTAGGAAATTAACAATCATAGACTCGCTACACTCGCACTCCTATTCTATTTGTGTAGTATACAATAGATTTCCCTGGAGAACTCTTAGGAATATATTATTTTTTGAGATGTAAAGGGGTCGTAAGTCAGACAACTTTGTGAACCGCTGGATTTGAGCGTATTTCCCGCGGGTGACTTGATTACTGTACCGAATGTGCTGTAATGTACTACTAGTACTCGATGGTAGCGTGTCGTTTGCAAATTCTACCATATGTTATAGATGTAGGTTAGTAGGTAGGTATCGTTGTTTTCCTAAGAGGTGTACATCGACAGTGAACTCTATACAATACCTAGTCATGTTTTGGTTGATAAGTAAACAAACTAAGATGTTTTTAGATTTTTGAAAAGGGCACTAATTTCTAGATAATAATAATAATAATACCGTGTTCGGGGGAAGGAAGTATTTCAGTAAGGTGCTGGTAGGGATCTTGACCGTACTTCCGGGATTGTCCTGATAGCCGTGAAATACCTCTCCACTCCTCAAGCACCTCAGTCTGTGTTGCCCTCTTGTCGCTACGTCACTACGTGCTAGCGGCCGTTTTAGGGGGCCCATTTATCGAGTGTGCTAGTCACCCCCTGCCATTTTATCTTTGTCATAAAAACATTGATTGGCAGGGGCCATAGTCTTTCCATAGTGTCAGGAAACCAGTCCATTTTAGTCACCCAAACCCATAGCCCTATTCTTAGTTTCCATATTCTGTAATAGTCCTGCGCCAGCCGGGGATTGTCCTTGGGTGCATTTGCATAGTGCAAACAGGGATAATTGTCGGCTGGTGTTCCATTTCATTGTAAAGCCATGTAAGGGGCCTCTGCGAGTTGGCTTCGGCTCCTCGTACGCCTTCCAAAGGTCCGGGACCCTAGGGTCCCGAGATACGTTAACAAATAAAAATAATAATAATACCATTTATTTCAGGCAACAAAGGCCCATAATATAAATACCTTAAAGAAAAAAACAAAAAAAAAAGATAAAATGGTAAACTGTACACTGTTATTTAAAACACGTATTTTAGATAAAAAGTTTATTTTAGTTACTTGTCATTCAGAAATTACATTATTTTACTTTAAACTAACAAACCACACACACACACACTCACTTCACCTAAATCTATTGATATAGATTTTAGCAGAAAAGTCCGTTTGTTAAAAGTTAGTTATATTATGAAAACTCTTAACATTGTAGGTAACTCTTGATACATTTTAGCCTAGTTGAATCGTTAAACTTTATTAATTGTAAGTAAACTTATTAAAAAAAACGCAACACAATTCTATTAATAAATATTTATCGTGAAAATTTCAATCCTTACCAGTGCCTATGTACCTAATAAAAAAAAAATATATACCATCACGCCTGTATTCCCCGAAGGGTTAGGCAGAGGTGTACCAATGTACACCCACAGTTCGCCGGTATATTTAGGTCCCATGTAACCTAATATGTATGTATGTACCTAATGGTCCACTTAATTATTTCCAACAAACTGTAAAGAAAGAATCATACTAATAAAGTCAAGTCCAAACTTCAGAACTCCTTATTCGCACTTCTCATGTTTATTTTACCCTCAATAAATTACTTCGTAGCCTTCAATGTGACACTTTTATTGTGACCTTAAAGTTAGGAAAAAGTTTGCTAGTATACTCGAAAAGTGTCATTTATGAATTTACGACACTATTATTTTTTCCCACCCTACTTAAGTAGGGACTAGACATAGAATAGTTTGACATATGCTGCTAATGGATCGCTTTATACAAAGATAAAACTTTTGATTGCTTTTATAAACAACTTTTGTCATTGGCTTATGTTAAAATGGAGGAACTAAAATATAGGGTTGCGGGAAGTGGTAATAAAACTGCAATGTAAGTGAACAGCGGCGATGATCGTGTGCCAACTTTATGCAACGTGGCGCAGGCATTCGCTGTGATTAATGTGGGTTCACTACAAGCGGGCTTCCAGAAGAACAACAAACTGGTTATTGATGATAAAACACATTTGGCGAACTGAAAAACCGTAGTATCAGGTACTAGAGAACCGCGCTTTACCCGCGTTATGTCTTTTATTACTGCTCCGCTCGCGTCGGTCGTAGCATGGTATTACGTAGCCTATGTTACTTAGGAATAATGTAACTATCTATTGGTGCAAAAATGTTTTATATAGTTCCAGTAGTTTCGGAGAATATTCGTTACAAACAAACAAATATAAAAATCTCTCCTCTTTTTCTTTTGTAATATTATTATTACAATAAAAAAGCACAAACGCTTGGTTGTAACTACGATAGCAGTTGTTTATTTCGTCGAAATCTTTTTATATAAAAATGAATGGCTAAATGTGTTGCTTAGCGCAAAACTTAAGAGCAGCTAGACTGATGTAGCTGTTTTTTTGTGTTGGGATTTCTCGGAAAAGGTTTATAATATGAAAGATTTTTTTGGAAAATCTATAAATGCGAAAGTTTGGATGAATGGATGTTTGTGACTCAATCATACAAGAACGGCTGAACGGATCTAGATGAAATTTGGCAAAGGGATTGGTTGCAGTCTGGAATAGCACATAGGCACATCCCGGGAAAAAATACGGCTCGCGTGAGATAATATATATTAACTTAGACGCGAGTAAAGTTGCGGCAGTATACAGGTATGTTTCAAACATCACACTAAGCTTCTCCGCACACGATCGATAATTGGAGCAACTTTTTAACAGATTTCTTCGTCGGTGAAAAGAAACTGTGAAAAATCACCCGATAATCATCGGTCCGAATACTGGTCGTGTGCGGAGACGCTAATAGTTTTGAGCACCCGTAACAAAGTAGGTCCCTACATTGCCCTTCCTAAAAGGTAACTGCTCTACGTTCAACGGTAGCGAAATTGCAAATCTTGCTATAAACTTGTAACAAATTCTATCATCCTCCGACCTTATAGCCCTTGTTTGCCTCGTTTTATGTATTTTAACCGTCGTAAATGAGATGTAAATCCGAGGTAGCATCAACCTGTATAAACTTCTGTTATTAGGGGATTAACCCTCTCCAATTAGGTATAACATCCTGGTTTATTAGCGCTCCTAATCATTTCAAACTCTTTGTAGTCATACATTTCAATTATGGCTGAATAAAAGCATTCATTTGTGAACATAATATTCTCTATGATATAAACGGAACGTAATATGATACACATGTATCGCTGTTCGTGGCAATACCGCGTGATGGCATTTCCTTTGATTATCGTAGTAATAATATTTAATTACAGCATTCGCACGAAGGAATATTATTATATTATAACCGTTATTAAATCATAGCTAGTCGTATTCAAGTTTAGAATTTGAATAATTAGACAGATATGAGGTGGTGACTCAAAGGTTGTTTTTAATACATACATACACACCTTTTTCCTATGGGAGTAGGCAGAAACCACAGAACGCTACCTGCTACGATCCTTACATACTCCTTTCGCCTCGTTCACATTCATACACATGGTTATGGTTACAAGCCCGCCTGTTACGAGTACTGCGAACGCGACCTTTCTGAAGTAATAGAACTAATAATTTGGTAAAAATATTCTCCCGAATAAATTTCGGTCACAGGGGCCAATTTCAATAGAGATTAGTGAAGTATGCAAGAGATATTATGGCACAAACACAGCTGTTCTTCACGTTTCCTCCCTCTCAGAAAGCCTGGACCTGCGCCTGATCTCGGGGAGATCAAGCGCAGGTGCAGATGGGCATGCTTTTCATAAGCTTTTAATGTCATCATCATCATCATATCAGCCGCTGGACGTCTACTGCTGAACATAGGCCTCCCCAATAGATTACCAACAGGACCGGTTGGAAATGCCAATGTCAAGACCCAACCAAAAAAACCGACCTAGAAATTAAATCAAGGGTTGACCCTTGATTTGATTTCTAGGTCGGATTTTTTTGTCTTGGTTTTTGTTTGCTGAGCTTGAGCTCAGCAGTCGCGCTTGTAACTACGAGACCAACAGGACAGTAACACAATATTTAAACAGACAACATAATAAAGCAAACTTTAAAAAATAATCCTTCTCTGTGTCCTATATTCTGTGACATACTCCTAATCTGTGGCGGAGGCAGTGTTAGTCGTCCCTCGAAAGCGGCGGGGGTGTTAATACGATCTAAATGAACCGTAAAACTTTAAGGCTCACGGCTAGTAATTTAAGCTTGCTGGAAAGCGTAGGTAAATTTTCGGTAAAATTTTCAACGTGATATATTTAATTAATGTGACTTTTTCAATTCATAAAGTAGGTGTATGTTAATCTTGCATATCATTGACATCGTTGAAGGAATTGCCTCGTGGGCCTAGTGATCATAAGCGCGACTGCTACGCTAGAGGTCTTGCGTTCGATTCCCAGGTTGAGCAAAAAGTGATATTAGGTTTTTCTATGAAATTCTCAGTATCTGCTCGGAGTTAGGACTTGTGAACGGTTAAAAGAATAGGCTCGCCCCCTAATAAATGGGAGCTAAACATACCGGCGAGTTGTGGGTGTACATCTCTGCCTAACCTTTCGGGAGATACATGCTTGATGGTATGTTGTTGTTGTTATCGTTGAAGGAAAAACATCGTTGAGAAACCTATGTCGGGAATCGTCAATCTTCATCGCTATCATTTTAGAATTTATTCATTCTTGGACAAGACCTTGTCTAGAGATTATTTTGCTTCTCACACAAAACCTTACAATCAAGTACAACAAACATTCTCTATACCACTTAAAAATTGATCTTTACCTATGTTCTCTCTGCGCGCTTATGTTATAACTTTCTCATTTATTAGAAGATTTGCATATTTATAAATCTTGCATGCGATTTCATCTTTATAGAGAACAGTAGTATAACCATGTTGGTACCTATATCGATCGATACCTAGTTTTTTTTCTATTTAAAATTCGGTTCTCATTTCATTTTCGTATGCTAATAAAGTACTTTCATATCGATATTATCTTCTCTTTAAAGGGACCTCCGACCCAAAGAAAACTGTAGGTTGTTATGCTTAACCCCATAAAGTAATTGGACCAATCACCTCTCCAAGATCACGTAACAGATTCTGATATTGATCCAATTAGGAAACCCTTAAAATTGCCTTGGACCTCTGGGATATTCTATATTTACTCCTTACCTGTTTGTTCAGCTTCCGACCAGCCAAAAGTTTCCCCTCGAGAAGTATCAAAATAGCGATCAAAAACAGCTTAAAGTTTTCCTAATTCGGATTTACCCGAGACGAAAATTCCCTATTAATTTACTTTTAATTTGGTACTTAATGTTTATTTTAGTATTTAGTCTATTATTTTGAAGTGTCAATTCTAGGATACCAGTTTCAGTGCTGGTGTTAGGAATAACCGTTGTACAAGCTCCATTTATTTTGGTAACTTTAATTGTGTCCGATTCAGCAAAGTTAATAGTTTGTATTCTAAAGTAATGATAGTAAAGCTTTATTTGTTTATGCTTATATCTTTCACTGAATCAATTATTTGATATAATTCGAAAGTTTGTATGAATTTAACAGAGTAACAAACATCCATCCATGTTTGTTACTCAGTCACGCCAGAATTGATCTGGATGAAATTTGGCGCAGTGATAGATTATAGTCTTGAATAGCAAATAGGCTTTTTATCCAGGAAAAATGTTCGGTCCCCGTGGGATAATATAATTAAACTTTAACGCGGACAAAGTCACTGGTGGCAGCTAGTATTTTAATAACCTAAATCACGTCCTGTCAGCCCTCGTGGAGGACTGTTAAGTATTTCTTATTTTAAACAGAGTGTATCTCATGGAAATATTCTTACAAAATAAAGTTGTATAATAATATACAACCAGACAGGGTCTCTTCAGTACCTAACTAATTATTATTCACAGACTAGGTCCTTATATGTAGTTATGTAGTTTTCTTTTTTTTCTTTTATATTAAATAACCTTTTTTTTTGTTAGTATATCTGTGTGCACATGGTTTGTGTCAATAAACTTTTTTCTTTCTTTCTTTCTTTCTTTCTTATAATTTTTGCTTTAACAACAATATTTCATCTACCACCAACAAAACCCACCTCCATGATTTATTACCACAATTAGATAAAAACCTTAAAGCATTACCTCGCGAATTCAAACGCAATATCAACAAAGTAAATTCACTAAAAGAATAATGGAAGAGATTATCGTGCTGTTGAAAAACATCGCCGACTGGAGCCCCGAAGAGTTATTCACATAGAGTAATCTTTTATTTCCCGGGAGTGAACGGGAGTCTTACTGTGGCGGAGATTTGCAGATTCCTTCAAGAGGGAAGCGAATCAACGTTAGCTTTGTTTAGAGGGAATTACCTCCCGGAGAGGGAAATGTTGTGTTTAAAGGTAAATGCGGCTGTCTTTTCCAGCCGCTGATTATACAATATTTTATCATCTTCCGCTGTGGTAGTTAAAGTGTTGTCGGACGCAGCGATAACGTTCACCATTGTATTCATAATTGTGTCCCAAGCACCTGTAGCTATCAGTATTACCACTAATTAATTCATGTAATTTATAACGCTCGGTGAAATATTCTAGCTAATGACACTGGTAACTGGATAACTTGAATATTCATTAATGGGAATATTTTATGTTCCTAAGTAAGGAGTTTGTAAATATCGTAGCAGATGAAAGCATATTATTTTTGATTGCCCCGTCAGTCTTGTGGTTGCAGGCACGTTGCTGAGCGTGAGGTAGTGTGTTTCGAATCGCATGTTAGGTAAAGTGATATCATTTTCCATAAGAAATTTCTTAGTAGCGACTAGGAGTTATAAAGTTTTTGATGTGATACCCCTGTGCTTCGTAAAGCTAAAGTCGTTGACCCTGTGCCTGATCTTTTCCGGGTCGTGTCTCATTGTCATTCAATCGGACTATGAATGAAGGAAGAGGGAGAGCATCTGTATTTGCGCACACATTACTATCTTCTGCATACTTGGCTGGTCTATATAAGATTGGGCACTAGGTATAACCGTAATTCAGTCGAGAGAATAATATGATTAATCTTTCGAATTAATATTGGAATTATACACAATATACAATACATAATAATAATTATGGACAAGCAATTCTACAATGTTTCTGGGTTGTTTGTGGGTGTAATTTATCTATAATATGTATGTATTTATAAATTATATAAGTATGTATATCAGTTGTCTGGTTACCATAACACAAGCTCTGCTTAGCTTGGGATCAGACAGCCGTGTGTGAGTTGTCCCAAGATATTTATAGATATTAATGTTTTTGCTGATATGAAAACCAACATCGTAAAACTAAATAGAAAAACATTTTTATTGCAAATTACGAATGAAATTTATAACTTGAAATCAAATAAATAAGCTGCAAAGTTCACATTGTAAACAAAATCAAGCGCTTAAAGCACTTAATGGTAGAAAATTAACATTATACAGAATGAGTTTACGAATTCATGGCATTCGTTTTAATAAACAGCCAAAAAGGTAGCGAAAAAACCGACCAAGTGCGAGTCGGACTCGCGCATGAAGGGTTCCGTACCGTTTTCTAAAGAAACGACAAAAAAGCACGTTTGTTGTATGGGAGCCCCCTTAAATATGTATTTTATTCTATTTTTTTGTATTTGCTTTTATGGCGGCAATAGAAATACATCATCTGTGAAAATGTCAACTGTCTTACTATCACGTTCATGACATACAGCCTGGTAACAGACGGACGGACAGACAGACAGACAGACAGACGGACAGCGAAGTCTCAGTAATAGGGTCCCGTTTTACCCTATGGCACTACAGAATCCTAAAAAACGCTTAAAACATTCAAATAAAGCTACATCTGACCGAGTGCAACGGCTCGGACTTAATAGCCTCGTTATTTTTATGTTTCTGGTTCATAAACCATGTTCCCTTAACGTTAGTCTGCAAGCGGAGCATATCCACAGATGCCCGGAGATCCTGCTCAGATCCGATCCAAATGGATATTGATGTCTATTTTAAAACCTAACGGTATTATTTGCGTGCATTTTGTGATGTTTATTTTTGTTTTACGAATCTAGACGACGCAGTTGCCTGGTTATTTATTGGCTTGTTTTATTTTCGTTTATTGTTGAATACTTACCTCTATTTGTATTGCTATTAATTTTTGTTGAATTTGGCAGTAGTCATATTTGTATGGTAGTATTTTTTGGGAAAAAGGTAGCAACATGTATGATATCTGGCAGGTTTAACTATGTTCAACCTTATTTTAACAGTTGAACACACACGCTGTTGTTAATAAAATAAAACAAAAGGAGCTTGACAGTTTGTCCGTAAGACTGACAGGCGGTTTTTTATTGAATAGATCTAATAATTACTTTAATTTTGATATCGAATTTCCATAAACGATCATCTAAGTGAAAAATGTGAGTTCTCTCAGTACTGTAGAGGCTCTGGCTGAATGAACTGAATACAACCTTATTTTATAAGAAGTTTATGCTATGAGATAGATGCCACTATAAATACCTATTCCGAAAAAAAAAGAATAGTGACGATCCGTGACTGCAAGCATCAAAAGAATTAAACTAGAATTCAAATATAATAATACTATTCAGTACTTTAATAAACTAAGTACCTACACAAATAACCTGTTTAATAGTAGATAGATCTCTCCACCTCTACCGTACCTATATGCAGCTTAATAATATGAATATTTCATACTCAATTTATAGTAATCTAAAGCTGGAACAGGCTGGTAGGCAGGAACATAAAGAGAACAAACAGGTACAATTCAACGGTAGGCACTTCAATTTTATGACACGCCTTTAATTGCCTAAAGGGCGCTACACACCGACACCCAACGCGGTAAATTCAAAGCTCCTAAGCCGGCAGATTTTATGCAGGGTCGTCCAGAATTATAATAAATGATGGTAACGCCCTACAAAAATCGGTAGTATAAGCAGTATACTGTAAGCCAACAATGTAAGTGATTTTTATGTGGAGAAACTTAAAGGTGTTATTAAAACTGATGATATCTACTGGTAGGTACTTGTCACCAAATACATATATACTTTTTAACACATCTTGCTATTACATTAGTCAAAAGCACAGTAAATCTCGTCCACGGCCGATTTTTTGTAAGACCGAGAATCGCACCGTTCAATAGTTCCACAGACTTTTTTATGATATCTGTGTTTGTATATTGCAATTCTTATGTTACATTCTCGCCGACAAAAATATCGCTACTGGTGTGTTTTTGATAAGGTTTCTCAAGTGCTCCGGTAATAGACTCCCCACAGACATTCCCAAAAGTCAGGAAGACTTCAAAACTTGCTCATAAACAAACAAAACAGTTTTTAAAAGTGATAGTGTCATAATGTATATAAAGTGTTAACACCAATTTCGATTATTTGGCAGCAATGGCAATAGGCTCGCTATTACATGGGACCTAAACATACTGCAAACTGTGGATGTACATTATACACCTTTGCCTAAACCCTTCGGGGAATACAGGCGTGATGATACGTATGTAATATTATGTAAATTGTATACTAATAAGGACATAAAAGGGAATATCACCTTGTTACAAATTAACCATATTATTCAAAGAGAATTTCTGCTATTCAATCCAATATTACAATATCAAGAGGTAAATATGATTTCATTAATTTAATACAGGTACTGTATACCTATGTACCAATACAACGAATTAACACGGAGTTCCAAATTATGTTGCTTATTCCACTAGCTTGTGTTTATCAGGAATTCCGTCAATGAATCTACGTAGGTATGTTTGAGATCTTAAATTAAGGAAATCTTATTACGAAATTCCGACATGTGTCGCAAGCTAAAAGCCGGGGCGAGGATCCGTGTGGGCCTAATGAACATGCTCAAAATTTATAACACCCTTAACCTTTTAGTTACTTTGCAAGTAAATTGGACCTCAAACACGCTTACCTTAATGGGCGATAACTTTTGTATATTCTGAAGGTATCATGAGTGGATTGTTCGCGGAGTAACTCGTGAGCTGCCTCTCAAATTGCCAAATTTTCCGCGACGAGTCTGATGAGTTAAACGTGATATCAGGGGTTCTTTTAAAGGTTTCGTACCCAAAGGGTGAAACGGGACCCTATTACTAAGATTCCGCGGTACGTCCATCCGTCCGTCTGTCACCAGGCTGTATCTTATGAACCGTGATAGAGACGGTTGAAGTTTTCACAGATGATGTATTTCTGTTGCCGCTTTAACAAAAAATACAAAAAACAAAAACAGAATAAAATAAATATTTAAGGGGGCACCCATACAACAAACGTGATTTTGCTTTTCATAGATAATGGTACGGATTTCTTCGTGCTTTATTATTATTTTTAAATTAGAAACAGTACATATATAACAGCATACATACACTGCTCATTTGACTTTATTTATGAAATTATTTTGAGAACTTTTTACTTTTAATTTTGTTCTTTAACCCTCACATGATAATTTGCACCTGCCATGTTACCTCTTCACCACCTTTCGTTGACTGGTAGAGAATGCCCGAGGCATTAAGTCCCTTTTGTACCTTTTGTTGCATAACGTTTAACCCTAGAGTGGGCGCGTCTTTCCGCCGAACGTCAGTGGGCGCGTGGGGAGCATTTTGCCGCTCCTTTACATTGCCCATTTTAAGTAGGAATACAGCAATTAAATTAATAAATTTTCTTAGTATTTAAGTAAAACACTAATAAGCAATAAGAAATCATCATGTTTATTGAATTTAGTTATAGGAATATTGGTTTATAAAAGATTTTAGAAAACGTAAAATTTTAATTGTCTTTTTTTGACTTATCTTACATTATCTTATGTAATACTGATAAAAGTGGAAAAATATAACAGAATTATATATTTTCTACACCTACAGGATATGCTCCGGCATAACAATCTTCACATAGGTATGTGCAATGTCCGTTGCACAGCAATTTTGAGCATCTGTAACGTCCTTTTTTCGTGCGTCTATTGTTTTTGTTAGACAATTACTGCATTTGCTCTCCTGATTTGTACATGATTATTGTTCTATATGTGGTTCTATAGGTACAAAGCAAGCAATTTGGGTCCTCGAAGAAATATTTAATGTCTCATTATAAGACATTGTGGCCGTATATGGCTTTACTAGGACCATCGCAATCTGTTCCAAATACCGCGTAACAACAAAGGTCCAATTATCATTTTCAGAGATTTCATCTTGTTATTCATTTATTTAGATACAGTAATACAAAACTTTTAAATAATAAATAAATTACAGAGTCTGTACGAATTTTAAAAAAAAGTATGTTTGAAAAAACTTCACATCGCTGTCAATGGGGCAAGTACCCAAAAGGCTGGCAGCATGACCACATTTTATGGCAATGCTGATTATTTGGTCTAAGACCTGAATGAAGCCTCTGGTCACGTGGAGAGTCGCCCAGTCGCTTGACGATGTCCCGAAAAAGTAAATGAGCGCTCGGATGCCACGGCCCTAGTGTTTCAATTCCAAACGGCTTAAACATCATTATATCGTATTATATTCACGTTAAACTTTTAAATCCTGAAATAAAAAGCGTTTAATTTAGTTTTACAATAAATGTACCATTAAATATAGTCTACATTTCAATTTTGCAAAAAATATATGACACAATTTTAACTTACGTGGGTGGGCGCGCGGTGAGCAAAATGCCGCCCGGCGACACCTGATGGTACAAATCTTCTTCTCTTTCGGCACCCCGCGCACTTATGGCGTCCAGTTTTTCGGAAAAAGTTGCCAACGAAAGTAAGGCCAGGTACTAAAAAGCGCGAACTTATCGGACTATTGTTTTACGAAATATTAACGTTTTTCTGGTGAGGGCGGCAAAATGCTCATAGCGCGCCCACTCTAGGGTTAATAAAATAAATAGACAACGGTGAAATATTGTGCCTCGAAACATAATTTATATTTCTTAATCCTATTCTGCCGTCCTAAGAAAGAAGGGCACAACTAACATTTTGCAAATATTGAGAAAATCAAGTTTGAAGTTTTTTTTAGTTTTTATTGAAAATTACACCCCTAAACTATGTTTTTCGAAATTTTGTGAATTACAATACATGCATTTATATAGTACATATAAGACCATGATCATTTTAATTTTAAATTTTAATGCATATAATAGATAATTAGCTTAATTTATTTCATCTTAACATAAAAAATAAGTTAAAAACAATAATATTAGGTTTAAAAGGCACAAACAACCAAATGCGCCTTTTTAATGTAACATTTTGAGGAAAATTTTATAATGTTACAATGAAAAGGCACATTTATTCAATTGCGCCTTTTCATTGTTATATATTGTAATCTGTGGTTATATTATTAGTATAGATTTATACAGTAAAATATTAGAAATTACTTCTATTTGAATAAAACAAGGTGATTACGAGAAAATCAAACATTTATTTCAAAAGGCTTATAAAAGAATGGAACAATTATTAATAGCGCTGTGTTGTATAATGCGCGTTATTACTATCTCTCTCTCTAGCGCACGAACGTTTTGTAGGTAATTATAGCGTTAAGTGTTGAGTTTTCTCTATGGAGTGAAGTATCTGTACTTATTTAATCTGTGGCAATAGCTAAAAGTTAATATAAGTTAATATTAGTAAGCAGAAATAACGGTAATTTTTTGCGATCACGCACGCGATCGTCCGGCGCGGTGGCGGTGCAGCTTCGACATTTGTATTTCGCTATTATTATAAGATCAATTAAACCTTCCTTCCTTCCTTCTAAGATTAATTAAACAAAGAAAACATGAAGGTATTTAAATTACTAGGTTGTTAGACTTTATATCTGGACTTTACTTATTTCTATCGAATCTAGAAATAAGTAACAAAAAAGACAACCGCCTTCAAAAACTAAAAAGAGAAAAATAACTTTAGCTTTGGCTTTGGTTCTTTTTGTTGTTTTATATTGCCGCCGACTTCCAAAGCTAAAGTTATTTTTCTCTTTTTAGTTTTTGAAGGCGGTTGTCTTTTTTATTTCTCGCTTTTTAGTATTAATTTCCTGTCATCCAAATCCATGAAGGAACTGTCATGTCATGTGAATTAACATGACACCACAAAAAAACAGTCATAAGAAAGCAGAATATGCGATTTCGTTTAATTGGATGACAAATTTTCAAATATTACTGTATATATCTGTGTAACTCTTTCGAGTGTACAGGCGCGATGTTATGTTGTGTGATTGCGTAAACAATGCATATTTATGCGATAGCAGCAATCGCGGTTGATTTGCTGTATTTTTTTAAAGAGTTCCGTTGTGTGACTCCGGAATCCATCATCAGATCTATATAAATGGGACCCTCTTGGAAATATCTTCTTCCCAACAAAAAAAGAATCATCAAAATCGGTTCATAAACGACGAAGTTATCCGCGACAAACGTAAAAAGAAAAAAATCCCTATCTCAAAAACTACTGAACCGGTTTTGATGAAACTTGCTGTATTCCCTAAGTTGAACAATACCTAGTACGACAAAAAAAGAATTACTTAAATCGGACTTGCAGTTACGGAGATATGCGAACACAAACATAAAAACATACATAGGTACACGTTTGAAATTTGGCACATTTGTTCAGACGCTGATATATGTTAGTCATATACGAAAACTGGGCAGTTCTGGAAATATTACATACATACGGGTCGAATTGATAACCTCCTTTTTTTTGAAGTCGGTTAAAAATAATCTTACAAGAGCGCGGCACGGACATGCGTGGGTTCGTCGCCAGGCACAACTGGCGTAATCTCACTCATACCTCGCTCCCCTCATTTCATTTCTCTGTAGAGATGTTAAGTAGTAAAGGCATAACCGCCAGTGTGCCTATTTTTTTTGCAAAATATTAAGGAGTAGGGTAAATAGTAAAGACACAATCGCCAGTTGTGACTTTCTTTCTACATTTCTTGCTAAGGTGTTGGTTTAAAAAAATAGCACAATTGCCACATAAGCCCTTTATATTTAACGTGCGCCAATTATGCCTTTTCAACTAAATATTTTAAAGACATAAATGTGAAATAGAAGACATATATCACAATGTGACCTTTTTCTTTACAATATCTTAAAAAATGGTGCAGTTGTGCCCTTTATGCTTATGCTATCTCTGTTTGTTTTATTCTTAAAAATACACAAAAAATTAGGCAGATAGGCCTTTTTTTCCTGATTCCGAATATGTATATAACTCGATTTCGATAAAAATGTTAGTTGTGCCCTTCTTTCTTACGACGGCAGTATTGTATGCGGCATTTTTTAAAGAAAAATCTATATAATATTATAAAGAGAAAATATTATTTTGTTTGGTTGTTTATTTGCTTGTTTGTTTGTACCGAATAAACTCCGTAATTACAGGACCAATTTTAACTATTTTTAACCGACTTCAAAAAAGGAGGAGGTTCTCAATTCGTCTGTATGTATAATATTTTTTTTTTTTTTTTTTTTTTATGTATGTTCACCGATATCTTCGTCAATTATAGACGGATTTCAAAAATTTTTGTTTTGTTGGATAGAGTTCACTTCTGAGGTGGTCCCATTTTTACCAGTTCAGGATCTGATGATGGAATCCAGGAGAAATCGAGGGCAACCACCGAAAATTGTATGCTCGTATGGTGTTTTTGTTACGTAATCATGTCTTACTCAGGTATATGCTTCAGGGTGTCAACATCTGATGCTGCTGCCCTGGTGATGATGCTACAGTACTCCTTAACGGTAGTAGTTTTTGATATAGGGACTTTTTATTATATTATGTTTGTTCGTGGATAACTTCGTCGTTTATGAACCGATTTTGATTATTCTTTTTTTGTTGGAAAGGGTAAACTTCTCAAATGGTTCCATTTAAATTTCATATAGATCTGATGATGGATTACGGAGACAGACAAAGGAACTCTTCAAAAAATTACAGCAAATCAACCGCGATTGCGGCTATCGCATAAATATGCATTGTTTACGCAATTACACAACATAACATCGCGCCTGTACACTCGAAAGAGTTACACAGATGTATACTTACAGTAATATTTGAAAATTTCTCATCTAAGTAAACGAAATCGCGTATTCTTTTTCTTATGACTTTTTTTTACCGGTGTCATGTTAATTTACATGTCATGACAGTTCCTTCATGGATTTGGATAAAAAAATTGATACTAAAAAGCGAGAAATAAAAAACTTTTTTACAAAAAAAGACAACCGCCTTCAAAAACTAAAAAGAGAAAAATAACTTTAGCTTTGGAAGTCGGCGGTAATACAAAACAACAAACAGAACCAAAGCCGCCGACTTCCAAAGCTAAAGTTATTTTTCTCTTTTTAGTTTTTGAAGGCGGTTGTCTTTTTTTGTAAAAAAGTTTTTTTCTCACTAATAGATAGGGGCACATAATTTCTAAGTAACACAAAACTAATTTGGTAACAAGTAATCCGTGATAACTGAATATTCAAATGTTTACTGGCGTGTTGTCACGCGTGATATTGCTATCAAAGCCTATTATATTAGTCTATTAAGCATTAATTCTAATAGTTACACGAACATTCCAAGACTGTAGGTTATAAAACACACAATAATACATAATTAAATATTTATTTCAAACTTATACAAATATACAGGTACATCTTACTCTTAGGAAATAGCCACTGACTACGTTGTCCAATGTCAACTGGGTCAAACAAATAAGGTCTACTTTACCAAAATCACTAAACAGCGCTAAATGTGTCATCTTTCTGTCTCTGTCTCATTCTAACCATGTGACAGAGATGCAATGACGTTCTAAATACGTTAAGGGCGCTTTCAATTTAGACGATTGGTGCCGGACTGCTGCAGTCCGGGTATCGTACTGCGCACGGGCGGTTATGATTTTTCATACAAAATGTCTCGACGCAAAGTCGTGCGACAGCAGTGCGGCGCACGTCCGTTGGCGGAACGGCAACAACCTGTCAGTGTCTCAGCTCAGTCGTTGTTCGCTAGTGCTGTGAACGCATCGTGTTTCTTAGAAATTCGATCGGACTGCAGCCGCGTATCTCTTCAAATAAGACGATTTACGTCGTACTGCTGTCGTCCGGCAGCAGTACGGCTCATGGTCGTAACAACCGTGCGGCAGCAGTCCGGCACCAACCGTCTAAATTGAAAGCGCCCTTAGGCACTAAATATGTTTGGTGATTTTGGTGAAAGTCGGCCTAAAAGGACAACCATTTACTTACAAGACTTTCTAATAAAATAATAAAGATTCATCACTATTTAGAACCAACATAAAAAAAAATTTAAAACAAAAAGAAAACTATTTTTTTTTATCCATTTCATTTTTATTCGAAAAAGCAAAAGTGGGGTGTTCTATAGAAGCAACTTAATATTCGCTTAGCTAATGATCTTAGCGGTAATAAGTTGTGCTATAGTAAACAAAAGCAGTGCTGCAAGTCCTGGTTGGAAGGTCGAAGCACCTCCTGTGACATTTCTTATCCACTGAGAGTAGTTGGCGACTCGGGTGTAAATTTCA
Organism: Caradrina clavipalpis; assembly: GCA_932526535.1. Lineage (NCBI taxonomy): Eukaryota > Metazoa > Arthropoda > Insecta > Lepidoptera > Noctuidae > Caradrina > Caradrina clavipalpis. The sequence goes on from OW052096.1 coordinate 6,522,787, forward strand.
GGGAATGCAGTAGGTGTGCAGTTGTTACTTATGGAAAGAATACCAGCCAGTCCTCCATTGCAAATTAATCCGTTTCCATGATCACCCTGTAAATAAAATGAGAATAATAAATATTAACAACCAATAGTTCAGTGACTGCCCCGTTGGTCTCGTGGTCGCAAGTGCGACTGCTGTGCAAGGGGTCCCGGGTTCGATTCCCAGGTCGAGCAAAAAAGTGTTGTTGGGTTTTTCTATGAAATTCTCAGTAGCAGCTCGGAGTTTGGATTTGTGCCCGGTTAATGGCAATAGGCTCGCCCCCTATTACATGGGACCTAAAAACGTACCGGCGAACTGAGGGTGTACATTGGTACACCTCTGCCTAACCCTTCGGGGAATACAGGCGTGATGGTATATATATATTTTTTTGATGGTATAGTTCAGTGTCTAACTAGGTTAAAAAATGAGCTCGACAATGATTGCCCTGTTTGCCTTTTCGTTCTGGGTTCGATACCTAGGTTGGGTAAAATGTTGGGTTTTTCTAGTAGAAAGGTGTGAAAGTCGGTACTGCGTCACTGAGACATCACTTATTTATTTCAATTAGCCCATTTACAGACTTTTGAAATATCAAAGAGTCGGTCAGAGAGAGTCAGAGAGTTGAAGCGAGTTGCTATCCAAAACGTAGGTAGGCTTCTATCGAGAAAAACGACCAAGAAAGAACTTTTTTACAAAAAAAAACTGATACATTCTTGTTACTTCTAGTATGTGAAAACAATGAAAGTAAACATAAAACTAAAGAAAATGTGAGCCAAGATAAGAGACGACCAATGTTCATTGAATACGCCCGTTCACGAACATGACGCGTGGATCAGTTAATCGGGTTAATTATCAAGTACAGCTTGAATATTAAGATTTGAATACCAACAGTAATAAATATGAACAATGTGTGAAAATTCTTTGTATTGTAGATTTTATCTCTGCTCTACGCCAACCACACACACGTCACATTTTTTGAGAAAAGCGCTGATCCCTAAATAATTGGGATAAAATAAGACCAAAAAAAGACTTGCCGGAAGGATTTGCTCTTCACATCATTCAAAATTATAACAAGGCCCATTTAGATCTTGTATAAATATAGTTTATAAATAGATAAAGCGGTATGCTAATGTGCATTTTAGGTACCCTTTGCTTCTATATTTTATTGGGTATTTTAAATTAGTCATTTCTAAAACGAGGAAAAAATAGATCAAAAACATGTGTAACCCCGCACATAATAAACGTTTCGTAATTAAACGATTCTCAATTTTTCTAAAATCTTTGCCATCATTGACAACGGTGTTGAAAAGCATTGTGATGAAACCTGAACTTATATTTAATACAACTGTGAAATCCAGATCAATGCTCGTGCGTTCTTTTTGAGAGGCAGTGGCACATAATAGACTGATGTTATTATTATTGTTAACAGATGGATACAGAAAATCTTTTGTATTACTTAGGAACCCGAAATTATGTTAAAAATAGAAATAGAGTATTTTGGTAATACTTACATTGCATCCAGTAGATACAATGTCATAGGACTGCGCACAAACCATAGTCGGTAAGATGTTAGCAAATCCTGGTATTAGCGCATATTGTAGAGTGCAAACACCCTGATTGGAGATGTACTTCCTTGCATACCTCTGACTCACGCTTGCCTGTGAAAATATTAAACAAAAATAAATCGTTACAATGTAGTATTAAGGCATATTTTCCATTGTTCGGATAAATACTATCGACCAAAAATAAAACAGTAAGAACTTATTTACCGGTTAACTTAACTGGATCTTATTTGAACCAGACCTCTCTATGTCTTTACCGTTTATTCTCGACATCCGGGACTTATACTCAATTTAAAGTTTTCATGTTTTAAAGTAGTGTTATAGTCTGTTGCACTTATATGCTTAGTGCTTTACAATACGAGACACGGGACCTGAACAGTAATCAAACACGTAATTAAACGTGAGTGAAATCGCGGGTATTTTTAGCATTGTTACAAAACTTACATTGGCGGTTGGATCTTGACTTCCCCATCCAACGACAACACACAACGCGCCTTCGGCAGGTTGGAATGATGCTGGTGGTATACTCATAGGCGTTGCCGTCGCGCTTGTGAATGGGTTGTTGAGCTGAAATTAAGAAAAATAAAATAAACACCGGCTTTCTTTACTATTTTGTCAATAAGGCTGGTCTAAGTAGCCAGTCTAGGTGGCCATGCAAGATCCCATGCAAGCATCTTACATCGTTCCTACACGTTTTAGTACGATACGAAAATTACATAACCGAAGATTGGCGACGTAAATTCTGCCAGATGTGTTGTATAATTATGTCTGAGGCAAACAAGCAATTTTTATTATTTTTTATCATCATCACATCAGCCGATCGACGTCCACTCCTGGACGTAGCTTAGGCCTCCTCTAAAGATAACCACAATGACCGGTGCTTTGCTGCCCGCGATTTCCCGCGACCTTTACCAGGTCGTCAGTCCACCTTTCCACACTGCGCTTCCCGGTGCGTATTCGCCACTCGAGAGTCTTACGACACTAACAGCCGTACGCTCTACGAGCTATGGTGCCCGGCCTATTGCCACTTCAGTTTCGCAGTTTCGATAGCTATATCGGTTATCTTAGTTTCTCTGCGGACCTCCTCATTTCTGATTCGATCTCGCAGATTCTTCTATCTATAATTTTTATGCTTGGCTTGAATACTTACTCCGAGAATAGCAATGTCGTTGGCAAAAGCTGGGCTGCCTGTGAAGTCGGGGTGTCGGGTGACGTTCACTACAATACGAATTCGTTCAGGAGAAGTGTCGTTGTTCAGAAGGACTGAACCGGCAAACACCCTATATTGAGTCGGAACTATAGGTGCTAAAACTTCCCTGAAAAATAATGAAATTATTCATTAAATGAAAATATAGGCAAGCATTATCAAAGCTGACTTGGATACAACAAACCATAACGCAGTTTAAAAAAAGTGTAAAATAAAACAAAAGTAATATACACTAATATTATAAAGCTGAAGAGTTTGTTTGTTTGGTTGAACGCGCTAATCTCATGAACTACTGGTTCGAATTTGGTTTTTTTTTTTGTGTTCGTAGACCATTTACCGAGGAAGGCTAAAGGCTACATAACATTACGCTACGACCCATACGAGCGGAGCAGTAATCAAAAACGTATCTTAAACCAGGTGAAAAGAACCACGCTGACGAAGCAGCTGGCAAAAGCTAGTCAAAAAATTAAGAATGGAAAGGTCGTAAAGATCTAGTGGTTAAGACCCTTGCTACTCATGAATGAGGCTGTGGGTTCGAAACCGGGCACGAGTAAGTACCTACCAACAGTTAACAGTGAAAACCATGAGATGTGTCATTTAACCTCCTGTATAGAGTTCATATGTGTTGTACGTAGATATATTTCTTATCAGTTAATTTAACATTGGTAAACAACATTTGTCTTATCTGATTCATAAAATAAGTGGAGAAATGTACCATATATCCGTAAGTTAATCAGATAAGTTCCAAGAATCTTCGCTAAGTTTATTAGGGACGTTACAAGATTTGTTACTCAGTTTTGTCATTTGCGTCGCTTAGTTACAGGGTAATTGGGGAGAAGGAAGTCAATTTTATTGTGTTATTACAATGCTAATAATAGTACCAGGCTATTATTTTCCCACTGTAGGGCAAAAATATATGTGTGAGTTTTATTGATTAATTATTTAAAGTTGATTGTTACTCTAGATTACCACTGGCTACTGACGTGTGGTAACAGGAGGAACCGTGGGGTTTTATTCGGTAAGAGTCCGACATAACTCTCCGTTTACCCCAAACGGAGAGCATCCATGAGGATTTCCCCACGGAGAAAAAAAATGACGAACAAAGTGTTATTGAATTTTTCTACGAAATTCTAAGTAGTAGCTCAGAATTAAGATTTGTGCCCTTTTAATGGCACTAGGCTCACCTCCTATTACATGAGACGTCAATATACCAGCCGGACTGTGGGTGTACATTGGTCATCACACACACCTCTGTCTAAGCCTTCGGGGAATACAGGCATAATTGTATATTTGTATGTATGTAGTGATGAAAAGTGCTTTTATTTTCCGTTATAGACTATTTAAGTAGGTACTCGGTAAGGGCAAAATCAGATTTACAATAATTTTACTACATTGTATCTATTTCTGTCATTTAGAAGTGCCATTTACTGGAGCAAGTAGTCCATTTGAACGTAAAAGCGCTTTCGATGTCAATGAGTGCGGATGCTAGCGGGGGGAGGGGGGGGGGGGGCTTCTCGCTCTAGCCAATGAACTGAAGGCACGCTTGCAACAATCGTGTTGTCAATAAAACAAGTAAACCTGTGTCTGAAATTTTACAATTTAACCTGTTCAAATCTAATTCAGAGTCAAGTTTTTTTTTCGTTAGTTTCAGAAAGCCAGATACAGAAAAGTACTTAATTATGATTTTCCTAAATAATAAAATAATGAATGCGTAATATTATAAATGCGGGAGTAACTCTGTCTGTCTGTTATGTTTTCAAGACCAAACTTCATCCATTTTAATGGAATGTAGCCCGGGGTATGTTTGGACCTCAAGAAAGGTCATAGGCTACATTTTATTTCCTAATTTCATCAGTGTCCGCGATTATCGACATTTACGTGGTAAGAGTCGCGGGGAAAATTTTGTAAAAAAAATATTCATATACTAAATTCATAAATATAAAAAAAATACGAGGAGCTCGTGGCTAAATAATTACAGCCGCATAGACCGATCTTTCGGGTTAAGCCACGCTTGCCGAGGTTGGTCTGTGGATGGGTGACCATTTACTTTAGCGAGTTTCCTCCGTGCCTCGGAATGCACGTAAAGCCGTTGGTCCCGGCTGTCATTTGTAGATCTTTGACTGTCGTTACTGTTAGTCAGAAGCCCGAAAGTCTGACAACCAGTCTTACCAAGAGTATCGTATTACCCATTACTGGGTTGTGGAGGTCTGATAGGCAGTCGCTCCATGTAAAATACTGATATTCAGCTGCACCCGGTTTGACTGGAAGCCGACTCCAACAAAGTTGGGAAAAGGCTAGGCAGATGATGATAAATATAAAAAAAAAAATACTTACGCAGTGATGTTCACGTAAGTGCAAGTAGCAGTTGTTAGTACATACGAAGGTGTTATCAAAACTCCTCCACATACGTGACCTCTTGTTGGGGTATTCGCCTGGCTAAGTTGCTGTATCGACACCTGTAAGATAAGATTATAATCTGTTACTGTTGCTATGAAATATCTTCTACCATCTTTGATTTTCTTTCTTACTGGGTATTTCTCCTGTATCGTGAGTGCGTTTGCAAACATATTAACTCATACAGAGACAGCCTGACCCGGAATATGTAACTGTAATGGCTGTGTGGCAATGCATAAAAAAAAAAAAAAATCCGTGCGGGAATCGAACCGGCGATACGCAGTACAGCAGTAGCCCATCGCTTAGCCACTGCGTCAACCGTGCCGTTGTATATGTTACCGGTAACATATATACATAAATGTAGTTTTATCTTCAATTCTGGCATCAATAAATGGCCTTGGAGATGTTTCCTTGAAATCTGAGTCATAATATAACTTGTGATTGCAGATAATATTTACAAGTTGCAGTTTAGCAACCTCAGCTTTCAGGAGGTCGTTAGACTTCAATAATGAAATAAAATTGTAACCTTGTCAGTAGGTTAGTATAAAAAGAGCTATTGGTTGGCCGCTGTAAAACTAAGTTGACGAAATGGAGCATTCTTCACCCATCCCAAACGCCATCACCACAGGCCATGTGAGAAACTTAGAGAGACTCAGAAAGACAATCGCTATTCTAACCTTTAAGTGATAGATATATAGATAGATAATTTATAACAGACAGATAAGTTGATAGATAGATAATTAATTAATTAATTATCTATCTATCAACTTATTAATTTAATTGTTTTGTTATTTTGCTTTTTAATGATGTTATAATTTTGTTTTTTTTTTTTTTCGTGTTTAAGGTGTAATTTTTATGTTTAGCGTGTATTAATTGACCTATAACTTTTATGTCTGGTGCAAGCTGTTAGTAGAAGTTGGTTGTCTTTAAATAAATAAATTTAAGTGAATATTTTTAAAAGAATCACTTTGGGAAAAGGCTAAGCAGATGATGATGATTCTTAAAAGAATCACGTTTTCTTAATTGAATTATTCATAAATTGATTTTTTGTATAATTTTATGAACATTATAAAATAGATTGGAACGTGATTAAAATAAAGCACTTTATCAGAATACACGAGAATCCAATTATCCTATAATCTGCTAATCAGCGAGATGAGTCACCTTTTTCTATGAATGTTTTTATTTTGGGATTTTCCTTCCTGAAATTTTTCCTGTATGGAAAGCAAACAATGTACAATATTTACTGTTTTTGTTTTTGTATTTTTTTCTGTTTATTTCATTCATATTAATTGTATAGTAGATACTAAATATTATTTCTTTTATTTTTATATTTCTACCAAAAACCACACTAATAAATACTTTGACTTTGAGTTTCTTTTTTAGCACGTGATTTCTTTTTACAACGGCCTTTCAACGTTTAAGATTTTATGAGCAACAGTAGCTAAGTAGCACATGTAGGTGCAATCGTTTTTTCCACTTCTACTATGTACAATCAAGACTTGTATTTGGGCCAATGCTTTGTATTTTAGACTCTCCCACACATAAATTCATAGGTAAAATTTGCTTAGCTTAGCCAGAAATTAGTACTACAGCTACCATTGATAATCAAATGATTTGTTGTGGAAACAGATACCAGGGAGTTATAACAATCATGGTGGTAGGCAGTTGGCCCGTCGCCACACATACCACGGCTTTGACCCACAGCTCGAACAATTATCGATGTATGATAAACGGCTGATGTTCTGTTTGCTTTTCCGTTGCTCTTTGAAAATTGCCGAATGTCCTTGTTATTGTTGTCAAAGACAGCCTCGTTCTACCCACTGTTGAGTCTATACTCAACATAAAATAAAATGGAAGCCACTGACTGTGTGGCTTCCATTTTATTTCCTACATTTCCCGGGTTTGCTAAAGTGTAATCTAATCTTTATAAATGTTACAATGAAATCGTTTCTGTTCAATATCATAATTTGTATATTTAGCATATGTATTGCTTGGAATATTTCGTTTCAACAAGTTTGCTATAGCACCTAATAGCTAACTAAAGCAAAAACCAAATAAATGCGTGTGTCATAGTCAGTAGAAAAAATCCTTAGACATGGGAATTAACTGAACTTCAACAATAAATCGGGAACTCCAAAAATGTTTCTGTTAAATTGCAATTTGAAAAGGTGTTGAATTTTGATTAGCAACAGTACCTGTTAATACCCTGTCAATTTATCATACGATGTTCATCAATATTTCTAGTCATCATTTTTAATATTTTATAATCATTTAATTCGTTGTAGGTACTTAGGTAAGCGTGAGCCTTTTCTTTTGATTCGAACAAAGACATGACTTGACCTTGAAAATACAATGAATCTGTTATTGATATGTTGTATAACTGACCTTGAGAATAGGTGTACAACATCATAATTGGCTTATCGCTAACCTTGACGCTGAATCACTCAACAGTTTTCTAAATTTTAGAATGTCCAATAAGTAGGTAGGTGTAATTGTACCTACTTGCCAAAACAGTAAAACATAATATAAGTGATATTTGTAAATATCTTATTCTGAATAATGTGTTATTTTTAAGCATTTATCTCTAAAGTAATATAATAAAGCTGAAGAATTTGTTTGTTTCTGGAACTAACAGTCGGATTAGATAAAAAAATATTTTTGTATATGACAGCCAGATTCATAATGACTAGTATAGGCTTTATAGGTAACAACACGCTACAACACACGAGAGCGGAGCAGTAACCTAAGCCGCAACTTACCACGGGTGACGAAGTCGCCGGCAGAAGCTAATATTATAATAAAACTGTACAGTAAGCCGCACCTAGCGTACCTAAACCTATAATTTTTTGTAGAAAACAAACATCTGCTAATCTGTTAATCGATAATTTCGGCGATGATAGTGTGAGTTATCTGTAGCAGGGACGATACGGTCGGTTTGTTAGAGATAGATAAAACGTGTTATTTTTTTTGTACGTAGTGTTTAATATTGTACCGATAAATAACCCTTCGTGTGTGTATCCGACTTGCACTAAGCCGGTCTTTTTATGATTTTTAAAAATAAAGTAAATGAAGTATCATTTTGAGTTCATCGCTTCATCATTCATCGTGGGCCATCGTTTATGACTTCAGTGTTGTAAAAAGCAGAATAAATATTTGAAATGTATTATTAGATATTTAATAGTAGTAGAGGTCTTTGTGAAGGAGCTCGTCCGGGACAGGTTTCCAAAAAGACCGGTAGGAAGCGGCCTGCATCCAGGTTCATCATGCGGTCTTTATCAAGTCATCCGTTTACCTTGTGGGTGAACGTCCTACGCTGCGCTTCGGTGCGTCGTTTTATGAAAAATTCTGGTATTCAGATGCGTCCGGATAGACTGCGAGCCGACCCTAACATACTTGGGAAAAGGGTTTTTTTTTTTAAGACGGGAAATCATCAAATAACTTGCCCCGCCCTGGGCGGGGCGGGAGGGAGTGTCAGACCTTTACTGACTAAAACCCGTCTATGTTCCTTCATGTGCCCTTTGCGTTCTGGGAGCGCGGTATCTCTTTCGAACAACCAGCAGCCCCGGCAGGCATCGACCCTCAGTGGCCCCTTCCAAGTTTGCTGACATCTCTTTGAGGTGAGCGTGGAACACGAACGCACCGTCGACACGGTCTGTCGCTACTTAGTTAACGTACGGACGGTGAGCTACCCATTGCTCACCGCCCACAGACCGGCGCACAGTGGCTCGTCCCCATACAAGAGGTCGGACATAGAATTAAAAATTAAAAAAGTATTTAATTTCAAAAAAGTAAATATGCAGTTGCATTCCTCTATTGAATAGCAACCAAAATTGTTACTACGCTTTTTTTATTTGACCAGCACTTTAGGAGCGATTCGATGAAAACTGTTATTTTTGTATGGAAACGAACACAAAAATGGCTGTATCTCATGATTCCCTCCTTGTTTCGACTTGCGGTTTTCACTACTGTCATTTACCCATTTTATGCCACGTTTTCTTCAAGGACACATGGTGCCCCCAGAGCGCCCCTTCTGAGATATGTTGCCTGCAGTAACTATCTTTGTTATTGTATTACTGATGGAATGGAGGTACATTAAGTGTACTTATAACTGAGAATTAGTGATCACTAAGTAGTTCCTTAAATAACAGGTGCATTTGTGAGTACTTTAATAACTTATTAACGCGTTTGTTGCAATATAACAAAAGCGTTAAAGAGTCATTAAGTAACGACTACTATCATCATCTGCTTAACCTTTTCTCAACTATGTTGGGGTCGGCTTCCAGTCTAACCGGATGCAGCTGAATACCAGTGTTATACATGGAGCGACTGCCTATCTAACCTCCACAACCCAGTAACTGGGCAACACGATACCCCTTGGTTAGACTGGTTTTCAGACTTCTTGGCTTCTGACTATCCGTAACGACTGTCAAAGATCACAACAGAACAGCTTTACGTGCTTTCTGAGCCACGGGGGTAACACCAACCACCAACTTCCAAACTCCGGGCTGTTACTGAGAAATTCCGAATGGAAAAACCGATTAACACTTTTTGCCCGACCTGGGAATCGAACCCGGGACCCCACGCTCACCAGTTACCATGTTAGCAGCCCTTAAGCTCATCATTGTGATTGGCTCATGTCATCATTAGCATCATCATCTCAGCCATAGGACGTCCACTGCTGAACATAGGCCTCCCCTTTAGATCTCCACATATACCGGTTGGAAGCGACCTGCATCCAGCGTCTTCCGGCGACCTTTATTAGGTCGTCTGTCCATCTCGTTGGTAGACGTCCTACGCTGCGCTTGCTAGTCTGTGGTCTCCACTCTAGCGCTTTTCAACCCCATCGGCCATCTGCTCTGCGAGCAATATGGCCTGCCCATTGCCACTTCAGCTTGCTAATCCGATGGGCTATATCGGTGACTTTAGTTTGTCTACGGATGTCCTCATTTCGGATTCGATCACGTAGAGAAACAATGAGCATAGCCCTCTCCATGGCTCGTTGAGCGACTTTGAGTTTTGAGATGAGGCCGATAGTGAAAGACCACGTTTCGGTGCCGTAAGTCATCACTGGTAACACACATTGGTCGAAGACTTTCGTCTTGAGGCACTGAGGTATGTTGGACAAAAAGACATTGCGTAGTTTCCCGAACGCTGCCCAACCGAGTTGGATTCGGCGGTTGACCTCTTTCTCGAAGCTGGACCTACCTAATTGGACTACTTGTCCTAAGTAGATATATGAGTCAACAACTTCGAGTACCGAGTTTCCATCAGAGACTGGGGTGGGCACAACATTGGCATTTGACATAATTTTCGTCTTGTCATGTTCATTTTCAAGCCCACCCGTTGTGAAATTCGGTCGAGGCCATCGAGCAGCATGCTGAGTTCAAATTCATTGCTAGTTGCAAACTTGCTGCCCTGTATATTTTAGTGTGTTTTGCAAATATAATTCAGTTGTTCAAATGTAATTTAAAAAAAGAGCAAGTGCTTTGTGATTAGGAAATTCAACAAGCAAAGTATTCTGTTCAGTTTCCAGGACATTCAGAACTGTTGAGACGTGTCCAGGATTTCCCAGCAAATGCTTCATTGTTTTGGCCACATCATTTTTTCCGGCAGACTTAAGTGCACTTTCAACAGTATGTAGAAGCTCATCTGGACGACTGCAACTAGCCATATTTTCATTAACACGTCTTCTTTTCTGTCTACTCGATAAATCTTCAACGCGTTTGCAAGGAGATTTCTATGTTGAAGTTGATGCATCCGATTTTGATGGACTGATTACCTCTTCTGCCTCATTTTCAGCTTCTTCATTGTGAACAATATTTTCTTTAAGCAATTTGGGCAAATATTATCGGAACTTAACCTCTCTGTTTTTGACCATGAACTTGTCGACTGTCCTTCTTGATTGCCCCCATTTGGAGTAAATCCGATAGAAAAATCGTGGACACCAGTACTTTAGATCCGACACATCATTTTTAGTTTTTAATGTCGTTTTTAATGATTCTTTAACGCTTTTGTTATATTGCAACAAACGCGTTAATAAGTTATTAAAGTACTCACAAATGCACCTGTTATTTAAGGAACTACTTAGTGATCACTAATTCTCAGTTATAAGTACACTTAATGTACCTCCATTCCATCAGTAATACAATAACAAAGATAGTTACTGCAGGCAACATATCTCAGAAGGGGCGCTCTGGGGGCACCATGTGTGCTTGAAGAAAACGTGGCATAAAATGGGTAAATGCCAGTAGTGAAAACCGCAAGTCGAAACAAGGAGGGAATCATGAGATACAGCCATTTTTGTGTTCGTTTCCATACAAAAATAACAGTTTTCATCGAATCGCTCCTAAAGTGCTGGTCAAATAAAAAAAGCGTAGTAACAATTTTGGTTGCTATTCAATAGAGGAATGCAACTGCATATTTACTTTTTTGATATTAAATACTTTTTTAATTTTTAATTCTATGTCCGACCTCTTGTATGGGCACGAGCCACTGTGCGGCGTCTACGGTGGCCGGGAGTCGTCTCGTGGCTCCCGACACCCGGAGCGTCTACAGCGGCGGCAGCTGGGACGGGGGACCCTCCTTTCCCTCTCCCGATGGTGACGAATGGAACTGTAGTATTACTTACAGCGAATGGAAACTCATTTTCCCTTGAAAGTAATCCAGCTGTGATTCTGCTATCCAGTTGGTAGTTTATGGCACTTGCACCTGTTGATGTAAAATAGAAAATGTTTAGATAATTATATCCTTTATTACCAATATGATGTTGTTGTGTCGTAATATTTATACTTTATAGGTACCTAAAAAATATTCAGTACAAAAAGATTACACAAACATTTGCCACTGAGCCTTAAATAAGAAACTTGGACTTTGACAAGTTCATATTCTTAAGAACTCACAGTACAATTATGTTTCTGTAAATAAAGTAACTTCGAGTAAATTAACGTTAACCGAAACGCAAGATTTTTTAAAATAAAAACATAATAGTAAATTACACACAACATCATGCCTGTATTCCCAAAAGGGTTAGGCAAAGGTGTACCAACATACACCATAGACCGTACGCCGGTATGTTTAGAAAAAAAAACAAGAGAAAGAAAAGAAAAAGAAAAGTAAAGTAAGTAAGTTATCACCTTAAGAAAACCACACAAGATACAAATATTCAATCAATAATGATTACATTTGAAAATAACAATCATAATCTTTACGTATCATAAAACATAAGAATCAAGATACCTAATTGATACACTACATTACGTCATTACTAATTACAATATTTAGATAATGTTTTAAAAATAACGTCACGACAAGATTTAATCATGACTATAACCTTGCCCTCAGTGATAGCACCCGGTTGCCAGCACCGAGGCATTGGCGTCGCCGAGGAAGCACTAGGAAACACTGGCGTGATGACTTAAAAAAAAACGACGACTTTAATGGGACACTGGCCAGAAAAGGCAAAGGCATAGGGATAATTGGAGGGCTATGAGGTAGCCCTTTGCCTTGCAGTGGGACAATATAAACGGGAAAAAAACATAACCTTATCTACTAACTATTTTTTATAACAGTATAAAACACAATTAGATTCCAAATGTAGTACTTAAAGCACTTACCGCAAACAGCGAGCACTAAAAAGCACAAAATCTTTTCCATAATCTAATTTTTAAATCAGAACGTTAATACAATACCCGTATGACACACCTTTCATAAAAGTGACAAAATTATCGTAGGTATTATATTGAAAAATATGAACAATTCACTATCTAATCTGTACCCAGTACATTTACTATCAGATTTTATCAAAAAGTAATTTTATCGACAAAATTGTAACATCGTTCAAAAATATTTGGCGCGCGTTTTCCTGTAGTTACCGATAAAGAAGCAAGTGAGTCATAATTATTGTCTTTTCGATAGAGTCATATAAAAATACTTTTCCGTTCATTACTCTCACATATCGGGATAATTTTATAAACTCACAGTAAGAAAGAAGACAATAAGTTTGTTTGATATAGAACCCGTTGCGCATGCTTCTAGGCTTAAGGCAAGTGACACAGCTCAGACGCTCATTTTATGAATTTCTCACATAGGGATCACCAATCAAAAATTTGCATATAGGTAATTATGAAAAATGTTGTCCTACTGCAAGACAAAGTACCATTCCTAGTTTAGGCTAACTGGCCTAAGAGAAACTTATCACTTTCAGAACATAGAGAGTCCAGAAACATGCATTTTATTTCAAGTAATTCAGATTATTATATATTCATCAAGACTAGTCCCGGCTTATCGCCAAAGGGGCAGTTCCCGTATTTTTAAAGAAAGATCGCAATTAATCTCAGTCTTAATCTATTAAAAATACCTCTAATTTGCCTACCTTCAAAAAAACCCTTAACCTTTCCTTTAGAAAACCAATTAACGTGATTCAAATCATTCAAAATGTAGTTGCAATCTCATCTCAGCGACAATCAATGTCGAAAACTAGTCAAAAATAAAAATAATTAAAGGCATTTTCGACAAAATGAAACAGATTAGAATGCCACCGTTCTGCAAAGACACGAGAATTACCCATCAGTGTTCCAACGCTTATACAACACTACAAACGTCGCTCTCGTGGCTTTATTTTTGCATAAAAAGCAGTCTCGAAGCTGCAGTACTTAGCAAGAGCGTCAGCTAAATACTTAAACTTACGTATGCACTCACTACCGCGTTCTCGGAGCGACTTCCCGACGGATGATGTAGAGAACTCCGTATATACAAAATATGCAATGTAGAATGTATGTAGATGTATGTACCAAGTGCCGCACGATCTTAGCATACGCGATGTTGGGGTAGTGTTGTCATGTAATGCATATGAATTGCTCGTAATTATAACTATGAGATGAATGGGGCATCTGAATATTGGAACGTAACTTTTACATAAGTATCTAATATTCATTTACGTAACTCTCGCAAAAACTCGAATATTGCTTGCCGATTAGCATATTTTTTTTTATATTTGTGTGGGTCTTAAAATTAAGCAAAAAAAATCTGAGGTCGAACAAAGTTTACCGCTTACGTACCTACCTTAAAAGGAAAAAAAGGGACACTGGTATCTGTCCGTTCATCTGTCTGTCTGTATAAGTAGGTACTGAAATCAGGACCAGGACTTCTGAGACTGATACTACTGGATCGGGTACCAATAAGAATCAATCAATACAAAAATGTATACGTTCCCTGTACATTTTTGTATTGATTGTTGATATATTTTAATGTATCCTTTACTAACTCGTATCCCAGTCTCGCCAAACGTCTTTTCATCATGGTCGAAATTGGGACCCTTTCTCGGAAATCGGATTTGCTTAACCCTTGTTCAGAAAACAGGTTTAAAACTTACCTTTCTCATTTAAGTTCAGGTAAAATGGCTTGTTTTTATTATATTTTACAGAACTGCCACGTTGGCCTAGTGGTCCTGAGCGCGACTGCTACGCTAGAGGTCCTGGGTTCGATTCCCGGGTCGAGCAAAAAGTGTTATTGGGTTTTTCTATGAAATTCTCAGTATCAGCTCGGAGTTTGGATTTGTGCCCGGTTAATGGCATTAGGCTCGCCCCCTATTACATGGGACCTAAATATGCCGGCGATCTGTGGGTGAACATTGGTACACCTCTGCCTAAACCTTCGGGGAATACAGGCGTGATGGTATATTTATTTTTTATTTTTATAAAAAAAGCATTTTTTGTCATTGGTAAACAGTCTACGTGGGTTATAACTCCAGCCATACAGTATAAAGCAAACTATTAGGAACTTATGTTATGGTACCATGTGCGTGGCATAATTGTGTTTTCCATTGTTGTCACTTGAGGGCGCTATTTCTAAGTGATGTATTTATAATTTTATTCATACTTAGAAAAAGCTGCAAATCTAATTTTGTATTACTGAAAACAAAAAGGTATACACAAGTAACATAGGTATAATTAAAAATATCAACAAGTACGTAAATTGTATCTTAGCCGATAGCCCAGTTTGATTTGTATTTAATGTGATTCCCCTGTGTTATTGCCCCTTTATCTAAAATATTATGTTATGAAAATGATTAAAAGAATCTCACTGTCATGTTTTTATAGTTATTCTAGCTCCTGCCCTCGCCATCATTCGCGAAAAATTCCACGGGCGTCCTATATTTTTCCGAGACAATAAGTATCCTGTGTGTTATTCCACACTACAATTTATCTAAATATAAAATTTCACCCAGATTTGTTCAGCCGTTTAAACGTAACAGAGTAACAAACATCCATCCATGACTCCATCCATGGCTTTTCAAACATTAGTAGGATAGTAGGAAGTAGGATTTCTAATAAATATGATGATGAACTTTTGTTGGTGACTGTGTGAAAACTTAATGTAACAAATTGCTGATATTGTAACACTCACAGTTTTCATTGACGTCACAGTCACTTAGATAACAATAGGGATTACATTTCCGCTGAGTGCTATAGTGACTAAAAGCACTGCTATGTGGCTCAGCTCTGCTCGAGGCCCTAAGCTGGTACAATTCTTTTAATCACCATCTTGTCACTTTCTGTGATGAGGTACTTTTAAGAATATGCAAGACTAATAAAAACGTATACTTAAGATTTATGTTGTACATAGAAACTGTTGGTGAACCAATTTGAAATAAAATAAATAAATATATACATAAACTCTCGCTTTTTTCCCATGGGGGTAGGCAGGAATCCTTACATACTCCTTTCGATTCCTCCACGTTCATACATCTGGTCATACTAGCATGCCGGTTACATGAGCATACTTGACCTTTCTGAAGAACCTCGCCAATAAATAAATATTCGGGACAAACAAGACATTTGGATATTTTCAGCTTGTGCAGTGCTTCATTATAATTTGGTTCGTATCTAATTGCTCAAGACAACTAAAGCAAAACTGTTTAGGGGATCCTCATCCTATTAATTCTACTCATATCATAAATGCGAAAGTTTGTGTGGATGGATGGATGTTTACGTGTTACTCTTTCACGCTTAAACGGCTGAACGAATCTGGATACAATTTTGCACTGAGATTGATTTTATGATGAAAAATGTACGGTTCCCGTTGGGTAGTATATCAATTCTGAAGCCTAGTAGCAAATATATTTTGCAAATTCTTAACATTCTTTGGAAATAAACCATTATCAATAATGTTTGCAGACAAAATTACATTTTTAATCATTCTTATCTAATTCAAGGTTTTATAATATGATTATTCACAAGGCAGCAAAGGACAAAGTACCCTTAATTTTGAAATTGCGTAATTAAAAATGAAAATATGAAATTCTAATAGAATAACTAATCATATTTTTCATCTGTCTGAGAATAAATATTAAAATACCCATTAAAATGTTTATGTTGTTTCTTTAAGAGGAGAAGGAGAAACACGGGAGGTGCCTTTTTTGAAAATTATCTACAAGAAGAAATTATCGCTGTCGCCTGCAAGCGCAAAGCGTGTCGGCGTGCGCGAAAAGGACAACTGCAGATCCGACTGAATAGACAGACTCTATTGACAGCGGTATAAATAGGCAATAGGCTAGTGCTTATCAAAATAATGTATTATTAAAAAGGAAAACATAGGGACATACAAATCCTTAGAGACATAAAACAGGTGAGAATGTTTCAACAGGAAGAAAACACGAAGAAAATACCAACCGCATTTCCTCTTAATAGTACGAGTTTTAGGTAAACATCCTCAAGTCACTGTCATAACCTTTGTTTTTTTTTTTTGTGAGCGAAGAAAATGCCTAACGCATGCCACGCCATCCGGGGAGACAACGTGGTTATGTGGGGCTTGCACCCACTAAAAACTCCGCGTGTGTACCTACTTTCGCCTTGATGAATGGGCCGCGAGAACTGCTACGCATGACGTTCGCGACCCATCCAGCGTGGCCCACATCTGGGCTCCATCTTCTTTGCCCGCCTCCGGGCTCTCTCCTCCTTCAGCGATGTCCGGGTACACTGAGACATCACCACTACTCCAGGGACCGTGCAGCGAGGACGATAGAGTCCCCGATCTATCGTCCGCTGGCCCCTCTTATGGCGGCATTAAGTCGGCATTTCGCCGCCTGCGCCGTCCCACCCTCCTGCGACGAATCGGGTCAGCGAGAGAGTCTGTCTCCCTGACCCGCTCCGCCGCTTCTTTCTGTGAGATAACCTCCTCACAGAAAGACGCAACCGCCTCCCATGCTCTCTCACTGCCGACCATAGCCCTGACGACGACCGGCAGTGATAAGTCTAATCCAATGTCTGCCGCCAGAACGCGGCGCTGCACCTCCCAGGCAGGACACTGCTCAAGAGTGTGCAGAGCAGTGTCCTCGCTGCAACCGCACTGGTGGTGGTGTCACTGTCATAACCTATCCAGCCTTTACCTAATTATGTTGGGGTTGGCTTCCAGTCTTACCAGACGCGAATTCAGCTTTACATAGAGCAACTGCCTATCTGACACAACCAGATAGGGAATATGCATGTTTTTTTTTATAAAAAAAAAAACAATCCTCATTTATGTAAACGCACTGAAATTCGAATGAATTAAGAATGAACGAAAAATTCGAAATTCAAATGAATTATTATGAATTTCCTTAAAGTGGCACATGGTACAAATAATTCCCTCCAGACCTAACTGTTATATGTCCATAGAACGGCAATTCGACACAACCGGGGAAATATCAGGCACAGTACTACATGCTGTCCGAGCCACTGAGGTGTCACACCACCAACTTCCAAACTCCAGGCCGCTAGTAAAGAATTCGTAATGAAAAAACACAATAACACTTTTTGCCTGGCCCCGAATCGAACCTCGGTCCCCACGCTCAAAAGTCGCGCTTGCAACCACGAGACCAACGGAGCAGTCGGGTACGAATAATGTGAATGCATTCACTGTAACGTAGGCACGGTACGGCTGTACACGAACACGCTCATTCGACCGTATCGTACGTTAACGCGAACGACCGCAGTTTTCCGTAATAATCTTTGGAATGGTTTCAGTGCCGGGGCTTTAAGCTTTATGCCCACGTTATCTGGGGGGCAATTCTACTTACTTTTAAGAACGATCGCAATTTAATTTCTGTCTGAATCTGTCAAAAATGCCCTTTGGCCTATTTTTTTTGTCGACTTGATTGTCGCTGAGATGAGATTGCGACTAGATATTGAATTTGACTGCCTCGTTAGCCTAGTGGTTCTAAGCTCGACGCTACGCTAGGGGTCCTGGGTTCGATTTCCAGGTCGAGCAAAAAGTGTTATTGGGTGTTTGTATGAAATTCTCGGTAGCAGTTCGGAGTTTGGATTTGTGCCCGGTTAATGGCAACAGGCTCGCCTCCTATTACAATGGGACCTAAATATACTGGCGACCTGTGGGTGAACATTGGTACAGCTCTGCCTAATCCTTCGGGGAATACAGGTGTGATGGTAGATTTTGCTTTTTTTTTAATAATAGAAAGAATTAGCCATCTTTTAAATTTATCTTTTTTTTGCTTGGAAAGAAGCAATATCAGACAGAACTACTATTGTATGGTTAGTACTGGTTGTAACTTTACTACCACATTTATTAATATTGGTGTGAGAGTAATAAATTATTCCTTAAAATTCGATCTTTGATAAATAATAATGTTGAAAATAATTGATAAAACAACAGAAATAAAGTTAATATCATAATTGCGTAACTGCGGGCAATATAAAAAGAATGATACAATTTTCAACTTTATTTGTAATGTATTTTAATTAATAAAATATCAATGAATAGAATGTAATGTCATTATTATGGTTCACTAACATTTGCCCGCAACTTCGTCGCCGTAAAATAGTTACTTTGGCCAGTCTGTTTTTGGGTTCTAATTAAATGCTGTGCAACGCTTAAGTGGGTGTTAATTTATTTCTTATTTACATACTCGTAGTTATAATGACGGGCTCCTATACAAACCCTTACAAACAAAAACCCTCAAACATTGATATCCCCTATTTCAACCCCTTCTTACGACCCCCTTACCCCTTCTTCTAGAAAGACCAAAAATTTCTTCTTTCTTCTTCTAGAAAAAAGAATTTTTCGTGACAAAATGTAGCCTATGTCCTTTTCCGAAGTCTAATCTATATCTGTGCCAAATTTCATCAAAATCTGTTTAGGTATTTCGTCGTGAAAGCACAACAGACTGATTTACTTTGGCATTTCTTATATTAGTAGGAATTTTATTCGCAGATGAAGACATACTAACCTTACGAAAATAAACAGTAGCATTCCAACATTGCAAAGATTTCTAAAAAAGAACACCAACGGGACGTTTTATCGATTTTAGAATGGTTTATGTATGTGAAAAGATCTATTTGGTTCACTTGAATTTGTATCCTAATATTTAGATCAGCCGAGATCCCATTTGTTTTTATTACGGGTCTGATATCAGCATACGAATGTGTAACAAAAAACGCAATAAGATGTTTCCCTCGCTCCGATGTTACTATTTTATTTTTATTATTGCAAGTTTTATTTTCAATTAGAAAATTATCTCTATTTATTTTCGGATTTATTTTTCTGTAAAAAATGGTTTTGGTGACTTTTTGAGCAACGTTTTACATTGGGTGTTTTTTGAAGTGAAAACTTCTAAAGCGGCGTTGTGCACTTTTTTTGGAATGGGTAAAAAATGTTAAACTCGCGTCAGGACACGTGACCTGATCGAAAATCTTGCAAATATCTTGCAAATTTATCGTACACAAATATGACCGCAATAAAATGCACAACGTTAATATTGTTACGAGCTGGGTATGGGATAAATTAATTACTACCACTCAGACAATTAAATAACTTTATTAAACACAAAAACACTTAAACTTAATCACAAATACAGTACTGATCACTATTCGCTTAGATATCGCACTTCTAGTTCACTTCGATTCGCTTCGTTGTATCGCCTGAATCAGACTGACTGTCGTTTGTCGGCGCTTGTGCTTTTATACAACACACCAATGCTCACGAACATTCCGGCAATGTCTACGTGTACCGAATAAAGAAATAGGTACCTTATGCCCTCGGCGTACGGTCGAAATTACAATGACAACTAACTTCCAACTAATAATAATAGTGGAATGCTTCTCGAAGCCTTTAGCCAAACACACTGTAATCACGTGCTTTCTAGAAAGATCTCGTACGTACGACGTAACACTGCCCCCTCCTTAGACATGCTCGTCCCGAGCATCATTAGCCCCGTAGTATCGGGCCAATCGGTCTACGTGGACAATCTTAGGCGCACCTCGTAGACCCTTCTGTATTCGGTAGGTGACATCGTTGATCCTAGTCACGACTCGGTATGGTCCATCCCATTTTGCTTGCAATTTCGGAGACTTCCCCTTGCTCCGCACTGGGTTATGTAACCACACCAGTGAGCCCTCGTCGAAACCCCTACTGTTTGCCTTGCGGTCATAACGGGTCTTCATCTTCTCAGACATCTGTTGGCCGGATTGTCGGATATGCTCATAAACATCATTCAACTTGTTACGCAAATCATTTGCGTAATCTGTTACACTACGTGGAGCATCAGGAGGAGTTCCAGTGATTAAATCTGCAGGCAACCGTAATTCCCTTCCAAAGTTCGCGAAGGCTGGCGTCACAGTCGTACTTTCGTGGACTGCGCTGCGGTAGGACAGTAGAAACGGCTGTATGTGCTTATCCCAATCCCTTTGCCTGCTTTCCACGACTTTTGCCAGATATCTCTCCAACGTTTGGTTGAATCGTTCCACCATTCCATCAGATTGTGGGTGGTAAGAGGTGGTTCTGGTTTTGTAGGTACCCATCAATCGACAAGTTTCCTGAAATACTTGCGATTCAAAATTCCTTCCTTGATCGCTGTGTATCTCTAAAGGTACTCCAAAACGACAGAAAACTTCCTGTACTAATTTATCTGCGACAGTAGTAGCTTCTTGGTTAGGAATGGCGAAGACTTCTGGCCACTTTGTGAAGTAATCCATGACCACCAGGAAGTACTTGTTTCCGCTCTCACTTTCTGGAAATGGTCCCGCAACGTCTAGTGCTATCCGTTCCCAAGGGGCTCCAACGTTGTACACCTTTAATGCACCTCGGCTGCGTGTGTGGGGTCCTTTCACGGCCGCACAACTGGTACATTTGCGACACCAGTCCTCCACATCATCTCGACAGTGGATCCAGTAAAAGCGTTCTCGAATTTTAAGTAGGGTCCTTTTTACCCCCATATGTCCTCCTGAACATCCATCATGGTAGAGCCGTAGAACATCCGGTACCTTAGCTTTAGGGACAACCATTTGTAGATGACAGCTGTCCCCTCGAGCGTTTTCCCATTTACGGCACAAGACTCCATCCTGGATCACCAAGCTGTTCCATTGCGCCCAAAAACTCTTCGTGATGGAACTCATCGCAGCCACATCACTCCATTTAGGTTTAGGAGCACCAGCTTTGACCCACTCGAAGATCGGTTTGATGTCCGAGTCATTTTGCTGAGCCTGCTGTAGGGTTTCCTTCCATTCATTGCTGAGATCTGTTCTAAGCATCCTCACGGGCACTACTTCCTTAGTCTCTTGCCTGGCACAGTGCTTACAGTCTTCAGGACAAGGTCTTCTTGACAAGGCGTCTGCGTTACCGTGAGTTCTCCCACTGCGATGTTCAGTTATGAAGTCAAACTCTTGTAGTAGTTCAATCCATCTCGCCACTTGCCCCTCTGGATTCTTAAACTGTAATAGCCACTTCAATGCAGCATGGTCAGTTCGTAATTGGAATTTACGTCCCAGCAAATATTTACTGAAGTGCTGCAATGTCTTTACTACGGCGAGTAGCTCCCGTCTTGTAACGCAGTAATTTCTTTCTGGTTTGGATAAAGACTTGCTGAAGTAAGCTATCACAACCTCTTGGTCTCCTTTCCGTTGAGACAGCACGCCCCCAATTCCAGTATTACTCGCATCGGTGTCAACTATGAAGTCATGTTCAGTGTCAGGATACCCTAAAATAGGTGTGTTGCACAGACGTTTCTTTAATTCCTGAAATGCGACGTCGCAGTTCTCGTCCCAACAGAATTGCCGCTTTTCCTCAGTGAGTTTGTGCAGAGGTTTCGCAATGTCGGCAAAATTCTTGACAAACCTTCGATAGTAGGAGCACAAACCCAGAAATGCTCTGACCTGTGTCTTGTCTTTCGGAACTGGCCAATCCTTGACGGCGATTACTTTTTCTGGGTCTGTTTGAACACCTTCCCCCGAAACTATGTGTCCTAAAAAGTTTACTTGCTGTCTGAAAAACGAGCACTTTTTCGGACTTAACTTGAGATTTGCTGTTTGGATTTTCGACAGCACTCGGTTGAGGTTTTTAAGGTGATCTTCAAATGTACGACCCACGATGATAATGTCGTCTAGATATACAAGACATGCGTCTCCAATCAATCCGGCGAGTACTTGCTCCATCAATCTTTCAAACGTCGCAGGAGCATTGCATAAACCGAATGGCATAACTTTAAACTGCCACAACCCTTTTCCTGTTGAAAATGCAGTTTTCTCCTTATCCTTGGGGTCTATTTCTACTTGCCAGTAGCCACTTTTCAGGTCAAGTGTGCTAAACCACTTCATACCAGTCAGCGTATCCAGTGTGTCATCGATCCTAGGCAGCGGGTAGCTGTCCTTCTTCGTGACGTCGTTCAATCGTCGATAATCTACACAGAAGCGCATACTGCCGTCCTTTTTCTTTACCAGGACCACAGGAGAACACCATGGACTCGATGAAGGTTCTATAACACCGTCCTTCACCATTCCCTCAATCATGGTTTCCACCTCTTTTTCTCGTGCAACTGGCAGTCTTCTTGGTCGCTGACGGATTGGTAACTCGTTGCCTGTATTAATCTTATGCTGAACAAGTCCAGTTCTCCCTATGTCAGCATCGTTTGAAGAGAAAGTGTCGGCGTACTGAAGTAACATCTTCTTAGCCTTGTCCATTTCTCCTTTAGTTAAATCGGTGTTCTCCAAAAGCGTTGACACGTCAAATTTCGCACTACGAATTTTATTTCCGGTAGGCGGATCCTGCAATTGACGCATCCAAGCTACTTCCTCGCAAGTACCGATCAAAGTGCCCTTCTTGATCACATGCTCCTTGTCACTTGGATTCAGTATGCGTACTGCTGAGACGTTGGTGGCCTTGACCAGAGTACGTGCCATCTTCCATGGGAAGTCATTGTTCACCCTTTCTATCAGAACACTTCGATCTTTGTGTCCAGAATTCTGTGGTAAACTAACTGGCACAATTGTTTCTGATCTGCGAGGAAGAACAATCTCTTTCAAGCAGTACACTTTTCCTGATGGTGCACCTTCCATGAAGATTTCATCTGAACCACATTTCAATACTCCTTGATCAACGTCGAGCTCGCAACGATGTTTCCGCATGAAGTCCAAGCCCAAGATGCAATCGTCCACTATATCGGCCACGATGACATTGTGCTGGTAAGTTCTATCACCCAATTTTAACTCCACCTCCTTCTTGCCTCGGACGATTATGTGCTGACCGGTAGCTGTTAGTAATCGTATACGGTCGTGGTTATCGACGTAGTCCCCAAGAAACCGACTTGCTAGGTGAGAATTGACGACCGTGTGAGAAGCTCCAGTATCCAACGTCAGTTTGCATGGTGTTCCGTTGACTTCGCCTTTGATGGTCAGGCTGTTCCCATCATGTGCTTGCGAGATCAAGATTCTCGGGGCTCTTTCAATACCAGCCAGCACCCGCCCCCCAGTCCTGGCATTTACTCGTTTCCCTGCTGTGGCTGGGCAGTCACTTCAGCCGCCCTTCCCTGCTGATCTTCTCTCGGGCTGCTGCGCTTAGGACAGCTTGACCGAAGATGACCCCGTTCTCCGCACGTGTAGCACCTAGGACTGTACCCTTGCGGCCGGTCGCGTACAGGTGATGCTACAACCTCCCTGACGCGGTGCGTTCGGTGGTCCTGCCTCACTGCCTCTACTTCTAAGGCATGGGCCAAGGCGTCTTTCAGCGTCTCGTGATGCCCAAGTCTCACAGCGGCTCTAACTTCTAGGTCGCGTATTCCATCAACGAACGCTTGTACCAGATTCCCATCGATAAGTGCAGGGGCAGACTGGTATGCTTTCCGAACCAGCTTTTCAACTTCGAGGGCCCACTGCTGTAGGTTCTCGGCACTACGTTGAACACGATCCTTCAACTTAGCACGAAATACGTGCTCCAGGTGCGCGTCGCCGTATCTGGACTCTAACGCCTCCAGCAGCTGCTCGTAGGTAACATTCTTGCCGAGCGCCTCAAGAATGTTTAGGGCCTGGTCTCGAAGGCCCAAGGTGAGCGCGGTCATAGCTTGCGGTTCTGTCCATCCATTCGCCTTCATAACGGCCTCAAATTGAATCTTATAAGCCGACCACGAAGATGTGCCATCGAATGGAGGCACCTTAAAGCCCCGCGCTGAAGGTGCAGCAACTACTGAAGCTACAGTGACGGCTCCAGTCTTCAGTTCCCCCAAAGCCTTCTTCACCCCAGCGATCTGAACTTCGGCTTCTGAGAGGCGATTCTCGTGCTGCTGTACCTGATCCTTCATCACCTTTAGGTCTTTGCCAAAAGTTGCATGAAGATCCTTTATGAGGAGCATCTGCTCGTCTTGGCGGCGGACCTGCTCCTCTTGGTGGCGGACCTGCTCCTCTTTGTCTCGCTGCAACTGTTCTTCCAACCGGCGAGCCTGCTCCTCTTGACGGCGAGCCTGCTCCTCTTGACGGCGAGCCTGCTCCTCTTGACGGCGAGCCTGCTCCTCTTTGTCTCGCTGCCACTGCTCTTCCAACCGGCGAGCCTGCTCCTCTTGACGGCGAGCCTGCTCCTCTTGACGGCGAGACTGCTCCTGTAGCAGCGCCATTAAAGCTGACAAGTCTGGCGCACTTGATGCTGTAGGAACTGCGGATGGGCCAGCGACTGGCACTAACGTAGGCTGGACACCACCCGGTCTCTGTGTTGGAGAATCTCCAAACCGCCTTTGGTCCATGTCCTGCTGTCGCTGACTCCTGGTACGGATACCGTCCGTGTCGTCCTTCGGTAGAATCGGCATAATTTATCCCACTTCTGACACCAAATTGTTACGAGCTGGGTATGGGATAAATTAATTACTACCACTCAGACAATTAAATAACTTTATTAAACACAAAAACACTTAAACTTAATCACAAATACAGTACTGATCACTATTCGCTTAGATATCGCACTTCTAGTTCACTTCGATTCGCTTCGTTGTATCGCCTGAATCAGACTGACTGTCGTTTGTCGGCGCTTGTGCTTTTATACAACACACCAATGTTCACGAACATTCCGGCAATGTCTACGTGTACCGAATAAAGAAATAGGTACCTTATGCCCTCGGCGTACGGTCGAAATTACAATGACAACTAACTTCCAACTAATAATAATAGTGGAATGCTTCTCGAAGCCTTTAGCCAAACACACTGTAATCACGTGCTTTCTAGAAAGATCTCGTACGTACGACGTAACAATATTCAAGTTTTCACTTCTGCCGGCACTCCCGGAGTGCAACCCGTCGTTTTTTTTTTCGAGATGTTTAAGCTCTTAACTCTAGTCTTGGTCAAAGGTGACACAGACAAAGTCTTTCTTGATTAGCTAAAAATACAATAAGTAATGTTTTTTGGTGAATTGTATAGATTCGGCGCATCATTTTCATCGAATTAGTCGGTAGCAGTTGTAGTTATGCTCAATGTAAATGAGCTCGTCAATAGAATTACGTACTGAAATCACTCAGACGAAATGTGATCACTGTACCGGTTTGGAATCGGATCCTCGTATCAAATTGACAGTCAATTCATTTCGATGTATATCAGAACAGCATTTATCTCATTACTTTGAGGCAACTGCCACGTTCACCTAGTTGTGCTCAGCGCGACTGCTACGCTAGGGTCTTGGGTTCGATTCTCAGGTCGAGCAAAAATTGACACTGGGTTTTTTTTTTTAATTTTCTGTAGCAGCTCGGTGTTATGTGTTGTACCCGGTTAATGGCAAAATTGTAGCACATGATGACATGGTGTACAGTCAGCAAAAGATAGAAGTTTTTTAATGAATTTTATTTTTATTAACAGAAAATAAATAATGTATTAATTAAATTAAATTTCATTTAAAAACGACCACCATTTTGAAAGAAAACTTCAACTATATTAGACGGTCCGGATACTTATCTCTTTTGTTCACCGTACATTGATACACCTCTCCCTAACCGTTCGGGGAATACAAGCGTGATGGTATATGTGTGTGTTAGTTTTAAATGATAAGTTAATAAAATAAGGTTGGACATGACTAAAGTAGCCTGAGTTAGAGACTCTGATAATAATTACTAGGTACAACCTAGGTGCAGGTGTTATTACAGTCACGTGATAAAATTCAGCTGTAAGCTTTGTCTCTGGGATGACAACGCATATGCGAGCCTTTGATTACTACATAGTCCATAGACGGTGCACAATCAACATCGGAAGTAACAATCAAAGTTCGAATGTAAAAACAAAAATCATCGTCATCGTTTTACGAAATTATCATTTTATTGTTCCTACTTATTCATTACTCATATAGTGGTTGAATTTTTGAAATAGGAAAAATTATAATAGAAATACCTATGACTAGTGATGCGATGTTTAGGTATAATTATTGATAATCCGTTGAAAACGTTATCTTATTCAGGATACATTTATTTATCATTCATCACATATTGACTTGGGTTCCGTGCCTTATCTATCTATAGGTACTAATATTATAAAGAGGTAAAGGTTGTGATGTTGTAGGGGGTAATCTCTGGATCAACTGAACCGAGTATTGAGCAACTTGCACAGCTCTATCATTGCCCTCGTTTAGATCTTGGATGGTGCAGGTGGTTGTGCACGACGGGCAACTAAGGAGGTGACGCATGTCCTGTGATGGTGGCCCCTATTACATGAAACTCAAACATACCGGCGAACTGAGGGTGTACATTGGTACAACTCTGCCTAACCCTTCGGGGAACAAAGGCGTGATACTATGTATGGTAGCCCACACTGGTTCTGCGCTTGGGATTGGTGAAGAATGCCCTATATGGCCAAATTAGTTTTCAACCTAACGCTCCTAATAATAAAACTGAAAATTGATCAAGTGCCAATGTTTTTTATTGTACCTACAAACAAGTAGGTTAACAACAAAATGGCGTATTAAGCAGCTAGTTGATCCTATCGGGGCCGCGCGGCCGGCTAGTATGCGGGGGGCCTTAGAGTTTTATCCGTTCATGTACGGAATCCCAATAAATATTGCAATGAACAGATAACATACCTATTTTTAGATAAGATTATAGATAGATATATATAATGTAGTTCAGCAACCTAATTCAGTCAATAGTGTCTTCGTTTGCCTACTACAGTGATCTGATCTTGTTATAAAAATATTAAAAATGAATAACTTTGTGTTATTATTTGTGATTGCTCTTTGTGGTAAGGATTTGATATAAGTGTTATATTTTTTTTTTACAAAATACCTACTGTGCTATTTATAATAATTTATTAAATAATAATATCAGTCTTTTGGATAAATACCGCTTCCCGTATAGAGAAGGCACGGACGTTAATCATAAGGCGGATTGGTTTTTTCAGATTTATATTAATTTTATAAATCCAATTTTTCTCTTCACCAATGCCAGTGATATCCAAGATTAACTTAGAAAGTTCATATGCATAGAAAAAATAGCAATAGTTCTTGCCCGGTATCAAACCAACGACCTCTTGCATGAAAGGCTGGCGCCTTATTTACTGGGCGACTAAGATTGTGAAAATATTTGTTTAAGTGATTTTAGTCACCTTACTTCAAAAGTGTCTGCAATTTTGAACGCCTAATAATAATTAAAAAGTTTTAAAATCTAGTCGCAATCTCATCTCAGCAACAATTAATGTCCTAAAATTTTTGTTAAATTAAGACTGCGATTAGGTTCTGATCGTGTCTAGAAGTTTGCCCGTGCATAAAATTGCCCCAATATCTTGCCCCAATACGTGATTTTATTTGTCGTATATTAATATTATTATTCATTTGACAAACAGGTACTTGTATAAACTCTGCCAGTATTGAGGAAGCAAACAGCAGAATAATCAATGGATTACCTGCAACTCAAAACCAGTTCCCATATATGGTAGGTAACAAAATGGATAATATACACTTACAAAACTGAAATGTAGATGTTTTTCTCATCATTTTGATATTGTTTTTTATCCTACGACTTCGCTCGTGTTCACTATTTCATTAGTTTAAATTTTGTTTTCGCTTCCCTCTTTTTTCATTAAAAGTAGGTACTAAAGTATTTTTTTAATAAAAGTAGTCTAAGTTATTTTTTATAGCATTAGCTATCTGGAGTGAAAGTCTCGTCAAAATCGGTCAAGCCGTTTCAGAGATTAGCCGGAATATACAAACGGACAGACACAAAAATAAAAATGCTTTAAGCACTTTCAACCCTTTCATAAGCAAATACCGGCGAATTGTAGGTGTACATTGTTACACCTCTGCCTAACCCTTCGGGGAATACAGGCGTGATAGTATATTATGTTATTTAGTTTGATATGCGGTATGCGTAGTTAACTGCTATGCGATGTGTCTTGTTATACCCGGTAGGGTACAAGTTACCATACTTATCTACTATAAAGTCACTAATACTATATGGCTGCATGGCTAACAATCAATTTGATATTAAAGTTCATAATTATTATATTAGTCTAAATAACTCAAAATAACGAAATGTAAATAAATAGCAGTCTAAATTGTTCTTTACAATATAAAAAAATAAAATAATTAGAGATCATTTTTTTTCTGTTATACTGAATTCATGATTACAATCAAAATGATAAAATTCATTTGATTTGAATATGACTAATAGAAAAACATTTTTTTTTTATCTTTTCTCTCCATGTAACTAAATGTAAAACTTATCTTATCATTTTATAAACACGAAAGCACAAATATTGGCAATAAGCCTCGCCCCCTATTACTTGGGTTTTAAAACATATCAGCGAACTATAAGTGTACATTAAGTACATCTCTGCCTAACTCTTCGGGGAATACAGGCGTGATAGTATATTTCTAACAATGTACGAGGCGAACACAAGATTCCACAAGTAATGTATGTATCACTAGGGCTAAAATAACCATGTTTATATTATTTTAGGTCTCCTTGCAACAAATTAGTGGATTAAGCAGTTACACAAGGGGACACAGATGTGGTGGAGCTTTGGTCACGCAAAGGCATGTAGTGACAGCTGCATCCTGCCTATTCAACACCGTCAATGGGTTAGTTCTGTTTATTTATGGCCTGTATTATTAAGTAGAAGAAATAGAGAGAGAGAGAGAGAGAGAGAGAGAGAGTGAGGGAGAGTGAGTGAGAGTGAGTGAGGGTGAGTAAGAGTGAGAGTGAGTAAGAGTGTAGACTAGTAGTGTTACACGTTTATCTTACTCTTCCCCTAATCTTTTCTGATTAATTTCGTTGCGGGCTCCAAGACAGTTGAATCGTTTCTCCGGGACTCGTCGAGCTTCGTAGCCTCGGCGTTTTTCTGGTAGCCGCCACTATTCATTCTGGCTTACAGGAGTACAAGGGACAAGCCCGCCACACTCTTCCCAAACCACTGCAGGTTTGGGAATAGTGTGGCTACCCGTATCATGCTACCGACGCCTTACTCGGAAGCACAGAACCACGATGTCTTTCCCACCGTGCTTGTATTGTACAGAATCCAGATCATCATCAATAACATCAACACAATATTTCAGGGTCAGCACACAAATCAACGCGAGCGACTACAGAGTGTTCGCTGGAGCATCAGACCTTACCAACGACGCTACTGAAGATCGCAATAGGAGAATAGCAAGCTTTGTAGTGCATGAAAGCTATCGCCCGGCTACACCGTTCGTTAACGATATCGCTGTCATTAGAGTAAGTTATAGTTTTACTTCATTGAAATGCCTTGAATACAAGAAAGAAAGAAAAACCATTTATTCGTTGCGAAAGCGACGCACAACACAAAAATACAAATTATAAAAAATAAAAAAATAACAATAACAATAATGTATAAATGCGCCACTAGCCTAGTGGTCCTAAGAGCAACTGCTACGCTAAAGGTCTTGGGTTCGAATCCCAGGTTAAGCAAAGTGTTATTTTTTGTTGCCCGGAGTTAGGACTTGTGCCTGGTTAATAGCAATAGGCTCACCCCCTAATACATGGGTCCTAAACATACCGGCTGTGGGTGTACATTGGCACACCTTTGCATAACCCTTCGGGGAATACAGGCGTGATGGTATGATGACAGTGTTTTATTTACAGAAATTTGATGTTGAAGGAAAAATAGAGACACCTAAAGGAATAGCATAATAAAATACATCTTTTTATTACAGTTGGCCGCTGAATTTCCAAGCAACGTTGCATCAGCTGTGCCATTGTCGACTACCGACGCTACTTCTGCAAATCTAAATGCTTGCATGTATTCTGGCTGGGGAAGCCAAAATGCAACATCCACTGTAAGTCACATTACTCATCATTATACTGTGTTCTTCATCATCATTATCATATCAGCCGCAGGTCGTCCACTGCTGGACTTAGACCTCCCCCATAGATTTCCAAAAAGGCCCGTTTGAAGCGGCCTGCATCCAGCGTCTTCTTGCGGTCTTATTCAGGTCATCCGCCCACCTTGTGGGTATACTTCCTGTATTTACTTACTTTTACTGTTTTCTTATTGGGCCCAAAACTTTTTATAGTTTATTTTGATATCATATTCTTGGATTTTGTAAAATTTTCCTTAAATTTACTAATCTACGTATCACTGCGCGATAGCATGAAACCTGATTGGTGATGATTACGCAATATTTAATTTCGCACCGCTAAATAATCGGTGATTAGTAACTCACGTGCGTATCATCTTATCGCGCACGTGTTTCTTGCAATAGGCACATGGAGTTTTAGGAAAAGTTCGACTTAGTAAAGTGTTGGTGACGTCTTCGTTACCTATGGGTACACGTGCAAGAGTGATCAATCTAAAACTCATCGTGCTTGATTACGAATGGACACGTTTCATAAAATTCTAATTGAAATAAATGTTTTGACTTTGACCATAGTCAAAGTCAAAGTCACAATATTTATTTACATACACATTTTTTTAAAGACATAGCCATAGCCAGGTCTTTGACTTTGACTTTGGATTTGACTTTGACTTTGGGTTTTCTTCAATATTTTCGTATAACATCCTCATCTTTAACAGTCACTTATCATTTGTTTCAGGCCAGTATCCATTTGCAGTACGTACAAAAGACGGTGTTTGATATTGAGGGATGTCGTATGCTTTACAGCACGATAGCGCCCACTCAAATCAATATAATCAATTCCATGATCTGCGCGGTCTCACTCCAGAGCCATTCATCGTGCTTGGTAATAAGTTATTTGTATTATATTGTACACAAACATTCCTTCAAATAGACTTTTTTAACATCTTTTTGAAGGTATTATTGGGTAGTTGACACCACTAACCAATAATTTCACAACTTCTCTAAAATAGCAATTCATTTTAACCATGAAAATCGATTAATTTTGAATTTAAAGTAAAATTAGATTTTTACTTACTTTATAATCAATAAATAGTTAGTCAATTGATTAGGTCACGTAGTGACGTCACAGCGTGCTATTGCCATACAAAATCTATGGGAGAATCGAGTTTTGACAGTTCATAAAAAGTAGGTCAATTGATGGTGGTGGACACTACCTAATTCTAAGTTTTTTTTATATTTTTGAAGAGGTAATAAGAATAATAATTATGTACTAAATTCAAGTCAAAAACCAAAGAGTCGTAAATATAAATGGTGATAGATAATGAGCTCTATTGCAAATAGTTTTTAAGTAGAAAAATGTATAAAGTTTTTTTTTTATAATATATCAAGGAACACAATAATCCTGCAGGTACCGAATCTATACTGAAAAGATTTTTGTTTGTTTGTAACACGCTACCAGTCGTTAAGAAAAATATATTTTTGTAAATGATAGCCAGATTCCCCAAAGAATAGTATAAGCTATTTAACACCACGCTACGATCCACCGGAGCGGAACGGCAGGCAGAACCTAGTAAACAATAAAAGCCCAATTAGACTCTAGATTAATATTATTATTTAAGTCTGTGTCGTGTGGACCCATTGCTCGGAGTTAGGATTTGTGCCCGGTTAATGGCAATAGGCTCGCCTCCTTGTACATGTACATGGGACCTTAACATACCGGCGAATTGTGGGTGAACATTGGTACACCTCTGCCTAACCCTTCGGGGAATATAGGCGTGATTGATTGTTTTATTAATATTATTTACATTATTTTCAGGGCGACATCGGTAACCCGTTAGTTTGCAACGGTAACCTCAACGGTGTTCTTATTCAAGGCAATGGTTGTTCACCAACCCCTGTCGTACCCGCCGAAGTGTACACCCGGATCTCCAGCTTCCGTTCATGGATTAATAATATTACCTCAGGAACATCTACTTTCCAACCTGGCATGGCAGTGATAGCTGTAATCGCTGTTGTTCAAGTTGTAAAGGCTTTGTATTAATTTAGTTTTTTTTTAAATAAGAGTTAAGAAAATAATATAATTATTAAATTATTTTTATAAAGAACTTGGTTTTTATTTATACATACAGATATACTTAAGCCCTCGCCTTTTTCCCATGGTGGTAGGCAGACACCACAGAACGCCACCTGCTACGATCCTTACATACTCTTTTCGTCACTTACACCCTAACAATAGTTTATTGAGGATGTAAAATGACAATATTATCTGTGTTATCTCTTCACCACCTTTGGTTGACTGGTAGAGAATGCCTAAGACATTAAGTCCGCCTTTGTACTTTTTTTGGTGCATAAAGTTTAAATAAATAAATAAATTAACAAAGCCTAAAAGTTTTCATCTTTGCGATATTTTTTTTAGGTTCTGTTCAAAGTTCTAGCATTTTTTTTACGTTTTTTACGAAAACAAGTTTAAAATGTTATAACCAAACTTTCATTACCCCTATGACCCTTGAACTGTTGGATACACCCGTAAGCACAATGTTTTACGTGGATTGCACGCTATCATAAACAGTGCTTTTTCACACCAAAAATTAAAAGCCGTTCCCCAGCAATTACATATATTTGGTTCCTTCTTCTTCTTCTTATCGTGTGGGCAGTAAGGTCTAACGACCCCAAACACCCTAGTGACAGAGTTTCTAAACCGCCTCAAGGGCCTCTGACGTGGTTACTGATGTCAGTGATGTCCAAGATAAACTTAGAAAGTACATATGAACTAGGAAAAGTCACATTGGTACTTGCCCGTGCCCGGTTGCGAACCCAGAACCTCGTGCATGGGAGGCGGGCGCCTTAACCACTGGGCCATCACGACACTAAACTCTCACTCTTTGGTTTATTTTTGCTTATTTTGATGAGCATACTGCTCACTGCGCAGTTATCAAGTGTGATTTGCATTATTACACCCCGTATTTGAAGTAATATTTACAAAACAATTAAGATTTTGCAGCTTCAAGCTTTAAATTAAATAATACATTCAAAAGTCAAAGTCAAATCATTTATTCCAATTAGACCATTATAAGGCACTTTCGGACGTCAATTAACTAAAACTATTGAATCTAGTTGCCCATTCCAAAAGGTAGTTTCGTATGGAGAAGAACGGGCAAGAAACTCCATACATACTCTTTTTAAAAAAACGTATTACATCATGTTGTACATTTACATTAATTCCATAAAAAATATACTAGTGTCAAAACGATCTATCAACAATAAAAGTCACTCATGGTACTACAATATGTACTAAGTGCTACGAATTAAGAAATGGAGGCTAAACCAATTGTAATATTTAACACCAATATTATGATCGTATAGGTATGATCACTTCTAACATTTCAAAAGACAACGAATCAGTGTGTGAGTCATAGTAATCACCAAATGTAGCATTAATGTCTAAGAGAAGAATAGCAATAATAATCAAAACAAATAACTTTTACTTTAACCGTTAATTGAATTAGCAACCAGTTGATTTTGTCAAGACTAAATTGTTTAGCGGAGCAGGACCAGCATGTTTCCAAGCAGCATTATCTTGAATGTAATCCTCTAATTTGTAATATATGCTTGATTACAAAGTGTACTCTTAATATATCTTTTAAATTTTGATTCATTTAGTTTTAATATATCGCAAGGTATTTTATTATAACATTTAACACAGTACCCCATGAAAGATGTGTATAATCTAAAAGATGGTTGCGCTATTTTGTCCTTATTTCTAGTATTAAAATTGTGTCTATCACTTATTTTATCAAAAAGATGTAGATTTTTTCTTATAACATACACTATAACATAACATACACTTTTTATGAAATGCTTGTTTTAAAAAGGATTCTTATCTTTGTTTCCTTTGATACTATTTACCCGAGTTATCACCTTCACATAAAAGTAAATGTCAAAACAAAACCCGAGCATAACGAGGTCATCGTGTTTTATTGAATGGTCAATATCACCAAACCATGTACTCCACTGACGGTTAAAGTAATGTCAGGACCAATCTAACAAGTATGTATAAAAAGTACATAACAAAATTAAAGATATATGCCATCTTCAGTGGTACCTATAAAAAAAAACGACGGGTTGCACTCCGGGAGTGCCGGCAGAAGTGAAAACTTGAATATTAACGTTGTGCATTTTATTGCGCTAAGATTTTCGATCAGGTCACGTGTCCTGACGCGAGTTTAACATTTTTTACCCATTCCAAAAATAGTGCACAACGCCGCTAAAGAAGTTTTCACTTCAAAAAAAAAAAAAAAGAAATCTGACTACAACTTAAGTTACCGTTTAGCCATAAATTTAAATGCAAGTTGATACTGATTTCATGATTTTACATAAAACATCCTAAAATACAAAAGACAGGCTACAATAAAATATATTTTCCTAAATTTGACTAACCTGACCCTGTATGGGACTGTGGGAATGGTCCTGTAGTTAAGGCACACTTCAGGCATCTCATGCTACCGTGTCGACGGCGCGTTCGTGTTCCACGCGCGCCTCAAAGAGATGTCAGCAAAATTGGATGGGGCCACTGAGGGCCGATGCCTGCCGGGGCTGCGGGTTGTTCGAAAGAGATACCGCACCCACGGAACGCAAAGGGCACATGAAGGAACATAGACGGGTTTTAGTCAGTAAAAGTCTGACACTCCCTCCCGCCCCGCCCAGGGCGGGGGAAGTTATTTGATGATTTCCCGTCTATAAAAAAAAGGCATCTCATGCTTCCCTTAAAACGATACTACTTTGTCCCAGTTTTGAAAGCTAGTTAAGAAGGGGGAATCCCTAATTTCAGCTTTTATTTGTGTGACACGGAATGCTAAAAAATAGTAGGTACCTTAGATAAAAAAAATTGCTTCGTTCGTTCAGTTGTTCATAAATTAGATAAGATTATTAGTATACCTATTAAAAGATAAAAGCTTGTAGAAAAGCCAATATCAGCAACAGAACTCAGTCAACAATTTTACTGTGTGTTACGTTGTGTGTTGTGCAAAGATTATAATAGATCGTGACGTATTTAGTGTCCAATCTACCTTTTGAAAAAATGGACAAGTTTTTGTTTTTATTTGTGATTGCCCTTTGTGGTAAGGATTTAATAATTACTTTAGTCTTTGGTGAATTTAATTTTTAAATTCATTTAAATATATTTATTACCCTCCTTCATAAGTGTAGATACAGTTTTATTGTTATGTGTAATGTCTTTACGGTTGCTAAAGCAGACATTTATAGTATTTAGGACCGTAATTAACCCTAGAAGGATAACCATATTTTGACGGCCACAAAAGATAACCATGCGCTTCAGAGGCGCACGATATATTATTGTTTTTTGTTTAATGATATACTTATTTTATTGTATTTTTTTCTTCATTATTTTAATATGTGATTAATGAACTAATAATAAAAAACTTTTTTTAATTAAATATTTTATATATTTTAATCATTAAACTTAAATAAAAAAAATCTCTAGAAAAAATCAACAAAATTAACAGTCTGCTGTTTACAGGAACATAGTATCAAAAAATAATATATATTTTTTTATAATGTTTATGGCGGATGTTCTTCCGCGACTCTGTCCTTTTATTGTCGACCAGCAATGTTGGTTCTTACCCCTAAGCACTCGGCGATCAGGAACAATTATTCGGTGGTCACGCTGGGATGATTCCGAAGTTCTAGTGGGCTCTGAAGATACAGGTGGACTTATATCATCTTCATTTTGGGTATCATTCATTTGTTGTGGTACCTCACCATCGATAAACTCGTATTCGAAATCACTTTGTATATAATCGTCACTCAAATGATCTTCTATCTCACTGTCACTTTCTTGTTCTTGTTCATGCTCGTTCTCTTCCTCTTCAGCGATCAACCTAGATATTGCATCATCAGTTAGTGTTCTCCGGCTCGTCATGATGAAGGCAAAATGATTTCATGCTAAAAAAGAAAAATAAACAGTTATTAGAAACATTTTATGTAAGTGTAAACAAATCCTTACTTGCACTAAATGTCACACAAAAGATAACCATGCGCCTTTGAAGCGCAACACTTAGTCGTTACTGCAAAACTATGGTACTTACCGCGAAAAAAGGGCCGTCCTGCGACGCTGTGCACCGTCCACTGAGCTAACTTAGAAGGACAGGTAGATACGCGCGCTTATTTGGAAGAGACAGCGATGTCAAACCAACGCGGTAAAATGTATTTAACTTTAAATCTAATATAGTAATTACCCGATGACGATGGTAAATGTATCATCGTCATGTCCACTGTTGGACATTGACCTCCCGGGACCATAGATTTCCAAAAAGACCGGTCGGAAGCGGCCTGTATCCAGCGTTATTCATTATTAATTTGATGAACAGGTACACAAGCAAGCTCTTTAAAGGCTGAAGGCACAGACAGAATAATAAACGGATTACCTGCCGCAGAAAACCAGTTCACGTATATGGTAATTATGTTGTGCTTATGCCCTCGACTTTGATAGCATGAATCTCGGTTACCACGGGGTTTTACATATTTGCGCCGGACCCTAGTTCTTTTTCTAAAATAAAACTTGTTACTTAGTCCTAAAGGTCAATTCATATCTGACGGAAAATGCGTCGCGTATTATCGGTCGCGTAACGCCAGAACACACAATTATAATAAAAAAACATTCAACCTTGCACATTACACCGATGATGCGTTAGTGCGTTTACGTAAGAGTGACGATACGCTCAACGCATATATTTTCCGTCAGATATATACCGACCCCAAGTAGCTCCTTATTACATCAAATATCGACTAGTGAATGTTTAGTCAAAATCGGTCTAGTCGTTTCGGACACAAATATAGACAGACAAAATAAAACATTGAATGACTGTTTATAAACAGATACTACTGATAGTTGTTCCGGGTCTGGCTGTTTGCGTATGTGAGATTAAATGTTTGTAAACGTACGCACAATACAGGAGTCAGGAGGAATTCCTAGTGTGGCGTTACGTTTTTTTAATAAAAAATAATAATAACCATGTTGATAATTCTTTTAGATTTCGTTGCAACAACTAAGCGAAATACACACTTACACAAGAGGACACAGATGTGGGGGGGCGTTGGTCTCGCTGCAGCATGCAGTGACGGCTGCATCCTGCAATTTCAACACAATCAATGGGTTAGTTATGTTGTTGTTAGTTATGTAGTTGCCAGGACTGCTATAAGAAATGCTATCAATGCCCGAGAAAAACCCCCCTTGAAATTTTTCCCTTTTCTCGGCAGATCAACTTTGAAAAATTAGCCCGTTACTTATGACAGTGGTGTCGATTCTGTTATGCACAAGCTTAACTTAATTTAGACTATTTCTATCTTTTTCTTTCCAATCAAACAAGAAAGAGACGGACGTGAATTAGACTTGTCAATTTTAGTTGATCTAAAACCTCTATACAATTATAGTTGACATGTCAGAACGCGTTGATTAAAAACACGGAAAAGTTCAAGGCAAAACTAATTTGACATCTCTAACTTAGTTCCAAGGTATAACTGTCCCTTTCTTTCGCTGTATGTTAGTAAGAGATGTCAATTCTCTAATTTTAGTTTAGTTTGTGAACAAGGGAATCGGCACCAATAACGATATATGTTGACCTTAAACAAGGGCAAAAGAGATTTTTACCAGCTGCTGAGGACGATACAGAAGGAATAACAGCAAATTTTTACTTAGCGAAGAGTATTAAAAACCTCCATAATATCTGTTAACTGTGTTGTTTGTGTGTTCTGTTGTGTTGTGTCCGGGTGTGAGGTTTTCCTATTAAAAAAAAATCTTGTTGTCTGATACTCAGTCCAGAATGGAGAATAAATTCATGGTTGCTGTTTAAGGATAGATGTCCCTTACACCTGATATAGAGTACGAAACGTTTACTTTTCCGCAGGGTTGTCTCGTCAATCAATCCGGCTCAATACAGGGTGTTTGCTGGTTCAGTGATACTTACTGATGACGATTCTCCCTATCGTTATCGGTCTATAAGAAACATCACGGTGCACCCTGATTACTCCACGAATATCCCATTTGTTAACGATATCGCAATTATCTTTGTAAGTATTCTGTAATTTTTTATTATTATTTACGTTCCATACTATACTTAAATAACTTCCTCTTTAGCCTGGTGGTCCTAAGCATGACTGTTACGCTAGAGGTCCTGTGTTTGATACCCAGGTCGAGCAAAAAGTGTTATTGGGTTTTTCTATGAAATTCTCAGTAGAGCAGCTCGGAGTTTGGATTTGTGCCCTGTTAATAGGCAATAAGGCTCGCCCCCTATTACATGGGACTTAGATATACCAGCAAACTGTGGGTGAACACTGGTATACCCTTATAGTTTTAATTCCTTTTTTTATTATTATTTAAGGGTTTTTTAAATCTAATTTCAAGGTTGTAAAAATACATAATTTTGGATTTATGGTAACTTTCAGCTCACCTCTGCATTCTCATCTATCACAGTCACACCAGTGCCTTTGCCTACCACCGACTCCGGAGCTACTTCCCTGACCCCTTGTTTTGTTTCTGGATGGGGAGCCCAAAATGACACAGCTACTGTAAGTTATAATGCCATTGAAATATTTAATAATCTAACTAATATTATAAATGCGCAAGATTTTTGAGGATGGTTGGATGACTGGATGTTTGTTACTCTTTCACGCTTAAACGGCTAAACGGATCTGGATGAAATATGGCACTGAGATAGATTGTAGTGTGCAATAACATAATTATACGATACTTTTTATCCCGAAAAAATGTAAGTTTCCCGTGGGACAGTACATCAAATCTGACGTGGATGAACTCGCAAGCAGAAGCTAGTATATTACAAACCTCAAGGAGTTCTTTTGTTTGTTTGTTTGTTAAAAAAATCGTATTCTATGATAGCCAATTTCATAAAAAAAATATTTTTGAATTTCCGGAACCCTCATTGCGTGAGCTTGGCTCACACACTTAATATCTTTGTACAAGGTAATCCATACCTTATCACTATTGATTACAAACGTTATTTTTGTTTTTTTTAGGCGACTACACGGCTGTTGTTTATGGTGCAGCGTGTGCATGATCAGAGCTTGTGTCGCGCTTATTACGGCAGTTTAGGGGCCGATCATCTTAATATTATAGACAGTATGATCTGCACATGGACTGTTTTGATTCCGTTTTCGGGATGCACGGTAAGAACTTATTTTATATTTCAAATAGATATAAAGAATACACAGCACCACAACGACTCTCTAATTAGTGTGCTTCCTTTGATACTACTAGTATAGGTACCTACCTATCTATTTGAGAAAAATCCTCTAATGACTAGTGATCTTAATAAATACCGAATACAGTAGTAATACAATTATTACGGGTACTCTTATAGTTGAGTGACGACATTGCAATTAAAAATTTAAATCGTAGACAGTGCCCTGAGATTGAGAGATCAACATCAAAAATAGGGCTTCCTATTGTTAGGTCGGTCGGGTATTCCCGACCTCACTATCAATATCTCGCCCTATAAATAGGGCCTTTTGGAAGAATGCCGAAAGATCGCCGGACAACCAGTCTAACCAAGAGGTATCATGTTGCCCAGTAACTGGGTTCTGGAGATCAGATAGGCAGTCGCTCCATGTAAAATACTGGTATTCAGCTGCATCCAGATAGACTTGAACCCGACCCCAACATAGTTAGGAAAAAATCTTCATCTGCTTGATGAAGATTTAAAGAGATGAAAAAATAAATATAGTCTTATTTACTTTGTTTCCAGGGTGACATAGGTAACCCGTTTGTATGCGGCAATGATAATAATATAAACGGTATTCTAGTTAGAAGTAAAAACTGCACCGCTTCTTTGGAGCCAGAAGTGTACACCCGAATCTCCAGCTACGAAACATGGATTAATAATTTAATTAACCCCCCGTCACCTGACGCAGCATCTACTTTCCAACCAGGAATGACAGTACTAGCGGTGATTGTTATAGTTCAAATTGTTAAATTAGGAATGTATTGATATAAGTAAAATAAATCATGTTTACACCAAAATATCACTTTTATTTTCTTTCTATTGCTCACATTATCAACAGTTACATGCATCATCAAGAAGTATAACGGTGATAAAAATTTGAAAAGTAAAATGAAAAAAAAAATACACAATATGTAAAAAAAGCGATTCCGTGCCAACAAATGTAGCACTTTTCATTTGTTTAATTCAAGCGACTTTCTACATATTCAAAGGAGATGGGTCCAAAAAAAACCCAGAGTCGATTCAGACAAATTAGGTATCAATAGCTTTATTAAAATGCACAATTTACCCCACCGAAAATAAATTGCCCATATCCATGGGGTATATGAGTTATAGACGAACAAAGTATATATGGACAAATCGTCAAAAACTTGTTATTTTTACCAGTTTTTTCAACAGCATTATATTAATAATAATAATCATAGGACAATAATAAATATAACTAGCGATCATATGCACCTATCAAGTTCAAAGTCCTTTATTAATGAGATTACGTCTATTTTTTAAGTTCTCTAGCATAATTACCTACCTATCCTCCTATCCTATTATATATTATCTGGCCTGGGCCAGGTATCAAGACGACCTTATGCAACCTGCTGGGTTCTTAGGTGATATGTTAATAGACATTGAAAATAATTGAAATAAATATTTTTCCCACAGTATTTGTTTTTTTTTTAAATAAGCGATTGAAAAAATAAATAATCTGAGACAAAATAGGCACATTCAACTGTAAAAAGATTTCACGACAAAAGTATCTTGACATATGATTTACAAGCTGTGAAATATAAGATTTAATACTTGATAGGTTCATATAATCGCTACTTATATTTATTATTGTCCTATGATTATTATTATTAATATATTGCTGTTGAAAAAACTGATAAAAATAACAAGTTATTCATTATTAATATATTGCTGTTGTAAAAACTGGTAAAAATAACAAGTTTTTGATGATTTTTCCATATATACTTTGTTCGTCTGTAACTCATATACCCCATGGATATGGGCAATTTATTTTCGGTGGGGTAAATTGTGCATTTTAATAAAGCTATTGATACCTAATTTGTCTGAATCGACTCTGGGTTTTTGTTCCATACATTTTTGGACCATCTCCTTTCAAATTCAAATTAGTTTCTTAGAATACCTATTAAATACTATTACTATTCTTACTATTATTACTATTCTTTTTATTCTTTTATTAAAAAAATAATCAATACATGGTACTATTAAATGAGACCTAAAAATTATACCGCGAACTGTAGGTGTACATTGGTTCACCTCTGCCTAATCCTTTGGGGAATACATAA
This sequence comes from Caradrina clavipalpis, assembly GCA_932526535.1. Taxonomy (NCBI): domain Eukaryota; kingdom Metazoa; phylum Arthropoda; class Insecta; order Lepidoptera; family Noctuidae; genus Caradrina; species Caradrina clavipalpis. The sequence goes on from OW052096.1 coordinate 6,564,839, forward strand.
TAATACATAATACCTACTAACTAGCTTGTTGTGTACATACCTAGATCACACAAATTCATCTTAAATTCCAAAAGATCTAAGAATTTTTCATAAAAAACACAGTACCTAATCAACAAAATCCCGATTGGCTTCAAAACACCTGAGACCTACATAAACCTCCAAACCCTAAGTGGTTGACCTCGATTAACGCAAACTCCAAGTATAGAACAAGTAAGTAATCTAAACCGAGCTCGCACGGTTAAGTTTCACACCGATCCGAGTCCCAATACAACAGGGAACCGTTTCCGTCACACGGTTTACATTCCATTAATGATTTATAAATACATTGGCGATTGAGTTTGCCGATCGTAAATCTTCATAACGTTGTTAATAAAAGTCGTTAGTCGTAAATAATGAAATGAAACTGGGCCAAACAAATCGTGGGCCCAATGACTGGGGAAATCGACTGGATTAAAAACGAAAATGATACGTAAAGGGGACTTTGTACTTTGTTTCCCTTTGGTTATATGTATAATGCAGGTAAGTACCTACTAAAATTGTATATTTATATTGGAAACCAGCTGCTGAAAGTGACTTTGTGCCCGGTGTGTTTTTTCTTTTCATTGACATAGACCTTCGCAGACGGGGCTGCGGGTTGTTCGGGGCTGAGGGTTGTTCGAAAGAGATACCGCGCCCCCGGAACGCAAAGGGCACATGAAGGAACATAGACGGGTTTTAGTCAGTAAAAGTCTGACACTTCCTCCCGCCCCGCCCAGGGCGGGGGAAGTTATTTGATGATATCGGGTATTTAAAAAAAAAAAAAAAAAAAAGACCTTCGCAGAAGTTAAACGTTTAAAAGCCTACCAACGTTTCATCATAATCAGATCAATGTTTTAGGAACGTATAACGTCTGACAATCAGTCTAACCAAGAAGTATAAGTTGTGGAGGTCAGATAGGCAGTCGCTCCATGTAAAACACTGGTATTCAGGTGCATCCGGTTAGACTGGAAGCCGACTCCAACATAGTTGTGAAAAGGTTAAGGATATGATAATGTCTTAGGAACGTATAAAAGGCAAACATACAATTTTTTTTAGTATACTTATTGAAGTGAACTTAGCACCGGATATTGGACAATCTAAAAAATAAACTTCTTATTTACAAATAACTCATAAGACATTGGAAATGTATAATTCTGCTTGAAAATCATCGTTCCGGTTTATGTTTGTGTTTCTGTATTCTAATTAATTTTAAGAACCGTATTACACAACAGACTTATACAGTTTCTGTAAAATACGTTACAACGTTACATTGTACAGTCAGGTGCATAATATCATATAGATAACTGAACAAAATAAAAAATGCAAAATTAAATTCTTTTCTTTCTATTTCTCTAAAAATCTTGCTCAGTACCTAATGTGTTTACTAGAGTATCTATCGTCATCTGTTTTTGTTCAGGTTTCACATGCACGTATTCAACATTTCACTCTAAAGTGCATCGTAATAGAATCCTTTTGTGAACGAACGGTCTGAGAGAGAAGTAATTGAGTTCCCTCTTCCACTGTCACTTGCATAAAGGAGCTTTTTTTTTTTAATGAACGTTACAATTTCGGGCCCTTTTGGTTTCCGTCGTTGGACTGAACTACAATAGGGGTCATAACTTTAGTCATTAAACCCTAGGGTTGGAGCTGCGGGTTGTTTGAAAGAGATACCGCGCCCCCGGAACGCAAAGGGCACATGAAGGAACATTGATGGGTTTTAGTCAGTAAAAGTCTGACACTAAGGGCGGGGGAAGTAATTTGATGATTTCCCATCTTTAAAAAACAAAAACCCTAAGGTTTTATCAGAGGCGAAGGTATATACCATCACGCATGTATTCCCCGAAAGGTTAGGCAGAGGTGTTCTAATGAACAGTATACCCACAGTTAGCCGGTATATTTAGGTCTCATGTAATAGAGGGCGAGCCTATTGCCATTAACCGGGCACAAATCCAAACTCCGAGCTGCTACTGAGAATTTCATAGAAAAACCCAATAACACTTTTTGCTCGACCTGGGAATCGAACCCAGGACCTCTAGCGTAGCAGTCGTGCTTAGAACCACGAGGCTAACGAGGCAGTTAAGGCGAAGGTGGAAGTTGTAAATAAGATTTTCGACATCAGTCAGCTTGTTTGCCATTTAGAGATGTTTAAAAAACCGGCTAAGTGCGAGTCCGCCACGCGCACGAAGTTTTTTTTTGCGGAGTTGTAACGGAGGTTCATTTACGTTACATACTATACATACTACAACGCGCGAGGAGGTAGTTTAGGTGTGTTGCGAGGTAAATGTTCAAGATTTTATTTCCACCGTTCGCACTATAATTTCCCTCTTCTTAATTTCCATTAACAGTCAATTTTGAATAAGACCTAACCTTAAAGTTAAAATAAAGACATTTTTACATTTAATTTTTAATCAGTCTTTATTTTACATACTTAGAAGGGTTAGGCAGAGGTGCACCAATGTGCACCCATAGTTCGTCGGTATGTTTAAAGTCGCATTTAATAGGGGGCGAGCTTTTTGCCATTAACCGGGCACAAATCCTAAATCCGAGCTGCTACTGAGAATTTTATAGAAAAACCCAATGACAATTTGCTCGTCTTGGAAATCGAACCGAAGGCTGCTAGCGTAGCAGTCACGCTTAGGACCACTAGACTAGGCTATGTATTAAGATATCAAAATAATTATCAAAGTAAAGTACAGATTACCTCCGACATACCCATGAAAAATATCTGTCTCATTGTCAAAAGAAAAACATACCGATTAAGTGCTTAAAATAATGTTCACGTGCATTGGCAATTAGTCATTCAAGGCGTAGACGTCAGTTTATCACTATTATCAGCTTTATCGATATCAAAATAAGCGTGGATTTACCAGATATCTGCAGAAAAAATATGTAAAATTCCTACTTGATGTTGAGTGAACAAGCAGACGAAGGTAATTGGTAATAAGGAGTGTTACTAATCAGCCAGTTACTATGGACGTTTGCAATATTACATTACAAAAAGCATCACAAGTTGTAGAACTGTGCTGCGATTGTCCGAGGCCAAAATATATACCTTATTTCGATTAGGTAAAGTACTAAATTCAATAGATAAATTTTAAAAATCCTCTGCTGTCCCTGGCTAGGCCTTTCTAGAGAAAAACTACAGGAAGGCTATTTGACATTTGATTAGTATCAACGGAAATCTAAGCAAGTTTCCTAGAGTAAAAATTAATTAGTCATAAAACCAACGGTATTTGGTTCCTTAACTTTTTACATAATTATTATTAGTTTTAAAACTAGACCAATCTGTCTAGGAGTCTACCTAGATAAAGGACAGTGTGCTACAATCAATATGCAAGAAAGCCAATTAACGGTGAGCTCGTTAACAAAGCTCCACTCTGCTTTAAGATGATGTAAATACGAGAACTGGGTATCTTGAAGGATACGTACCGACTGCAAGTACTATTAATCCGTGATCTGAATCCTTGGGTGTGCTCGATATTATTTATTGTACCGTATTTATTGAACACTAGCTTTTGCTCGCGACTACATCCAAATTCGGACTTGAAATGTGATTCCACGGGAATCCTGCATTTTCCCGTATTAAAATGTATCCTGTATTATTTTAGACTATAATCTATCGATGTGCCAAGTATCATCCAGACTTTTTTAATTTATATATAGCTACTATACCATCGCGCCTGTATTCCCCGAAGGGTTAGGGCAGGGGTGTACCAATGTAAACCCACTGTTCGCCGGTATATTTAGGTCCCATGTAATAGGGGGCGAGCCTATTACCATTAACCGGGCACAAATCCAAACTCCGAGCTGCTACTGAGAATTTCATAGAAAAACCCAGTAACACTTTTTGCTCGACCTGGGAATCGAACCCGGGACCGCTTGCACAGCAGTCGCACTTGCGACCACGAGACCAACGGGGCAGCTACTTTCTAATTTTATCTTGGCCATCATTTCGGTAACGTATCTATATTGGTACACCTCTGCCTAACCCTTCGGGGAATACAGGCGTGATGATATATAATATATCTATATTATTTTTAAATCGTCAACTCGCTTTAAGCAAGCGTGGTGATCAATGCTCGTGAATTCTCTACATGAAAAAAGGCCTTAGTCCTGCAGTGGGACAATAGTGAGCTGATATTATGTTTATTATTGGATGGTCCTGGGATAGATGTAAAGAATTTATTATCTAATCAAATAAATGTATTATTTGATTACTGGATTATTCGCTCGATTGGATATAATCAGTTTAAGTTATGTATCTGATCATTTAAAGAGTAAGCTGGATTTATTAACATTATATTATAATTATATTTATTACATATCTATATTTCTATGCTAAAATAGTAAATATTTTATGTTTGTTTGTATGAGGTAGTGACGAGTGTGAGTATAAAAATTATGTCCCAGATATTATAAGCAATGGTAGAAATATCCACTTCAACGCGGAAAAATTAATCCTAGTAAATAATATTCGTGTTAGATTGCCTACCTGAAACATTGAAGAACCCAGGCAGATACTTTATTCACCTCTGAAAAAAATACACACTATTATGAACATAATTATTATTTTTGTCGAACGAAATTCTCTTACGGTGACCAATCGCATTGGAGACTAAGTGCGTGGCAGATATATATTATACTCCTTCTACAGGTATACCTGAACTCAGCAGTCATGCTTTCAAAATGCCACAAGCACTCAAAATTAATACATTTATAATTATCATTCTTCCGTACTTACAAAACCCTAAAAGCTAACAAGATTAAAAACATCTAAATATTACTCGCAGCTACAGAACATTTTTACAAATTTATAACGCGACAAAGCACACAGCTATGCCATTACCATCCATTTGGTGCACTTACAGTACTGTGGCTGTACTATTCTGTTAAATAACAAAACCACGGAGCAAGTTCTTACGGTAAATGGGTGTACAGTCCCCATTTATGAGCCCCGTGCGACGTGACTCCGACTACACTCTCCTCACCTTATGTATTATAAATTCACCTAATTCCAGGCTGAGTGAATTTCTAGTGTTGTTCGCGACAGTTTAATTAAAAGTCTACTTTGTTTACATTAAAGTTAATCTTAATTATTCATGGCTAAGTGCGAAGTAAGCTCGTATCTAACTTAGTGCCTAGGTTTTTGGTTAAAAGCTTTCATATTTTCTGTTTTATGTGTTAGTGTAAAAGCAGTGATAGCCCTTGGGATTTGAACTAGGTATGTTCGTGGAACGTGTTTTTAACTCGACATGCCACTCTGCTAATTAGGTTCTATTAGTGCTTCTGAAATTAATGTTCAACTTGTAGGAGCAATAATTTTCAGTGCAGGTAAAATGGCGTCGGACGCAAATTAGTGTCTACTATTCCTTGTAAATGGCAATGTCAATAAACGCTTTGACTTTGACCTTAGCTGCCAAGCGAAAAGTGTAAATAACATAACGATCTACCTGTAAAGTGTCCATGTATTCATCCGACAGTCACACGAGCGTGTTAATTTGCCCCGCTTTGATCAATCTCCAAAACTTAGCACATAAAGTGCAAGCGATTACTTAATCATGTCGTACCCCGCCTCATTGCACAGTCAAGGCTTTGAGGTGTTTGTGAATTTGCTCCTAATTATGTACACAACCTCGATGTAAAGACAGCTTATATTTACAGAAAGTAATTTTCGTGCAAATATTTGCGAAAACCCTAGCAATGTTTTGCAAAGGAACTCCAATGAGGCAAATACTAGCGAACTGCCATAAGTTACGTCTTTAGTTATTGCTCCGCTCCCGTGAGTCGTAGCGTGATGTTATATAGCCTATGTTACTCAGGAATAATGTAGCTGTCTAGTGGTGAAATTAGTATTAGTATAGATGACAGTCGCAGTAAAAAACCATTTAAAATTAAAAAAAGAACTTAGTGCAAATATCGTCTTCTGTTTTTTAAACAAAATGCATTCTGAATTTAAAAAACAATCCTCCCAAATCCTTACCCCGGGTTCCGGGGTCATATTGGTTTTAAATTTAATCCCTTTATAAGTAGATTAAAAAATATTAATATCATTTCAGTAAAAGATATGCTTTAAACATTGCAAAAGAGCTTCCGTAAAAGGCTTTACAAAAAAATTTACATGTAAAAAAAAAAAACATCACGGGTTGAACAACATTTTTCTCCTACAATACCTCGCCGTGGTTACCTGTTTTGTCGAAATCCCTATAAAGCCCCATCATAAATCCTATGTCCCATACGGGGTCAAAAGGCATAGTTTATGTATTGTGTTTTAGGGGAGGTAAACCGACTAATTAATGTGCATACACATTTGGTAAATCTTAGGAGCGCTGCGGGCAAACCCTTGACATATCTTCTTGTTTAGGCTTTATCTCCACCGCAGTTACTTAGCGGGGATTCATAACCTTTTGCGACACTTGCCAAAGAAAAAAAGTTTTAAAACCTCAAAAGGGTTCCCTTTCTCTGTCCCTTGATCACAGTAACAATGATTCATGGAGTTTAACCTGTATCTGCATCACGTACACACGCACCTTTTAAATAAAATGGGTCTTACCCTTTTACTAGCTTTTATTTACTGTCACCTATCTCGCTGTCTGTGGCTAATCAAATCGTACAAGTTAAATTTGAACCACTTCCCGATGTTCGATTGGGTTGAACTTTTGCGTAAATTCACAATTTGCATGACAATGCAATGTAATGATGTCACAGAGCTTAAATGATGGAGGAGGGCAGTGACAAATATTAATCAAATTTTGCAAATTGACCCACTTCTCGGCGTTCGACTAGGCTGGAATTTTAAATACATATACACAATGTAATATTATTGCTTAAAAATAATTTAAACACAACTGTTACCTAATCTTATAAAACATTCTCGTGTTAATAAGTATTCGGTAGGTCTGAAAATCGGTCAAAATATTAACCCTAATTAGATCCCAAAATATATATTTAAATGGCATAACAACGTTTGCCAGGGCAGCTAGTTTATTTATAAAATAATGTTATTCTAAGGCCTGTTCTATGTACTAAGTGTACCTTTATCTATATGTATGTAAATAAATACCATTGAGATAAATAGCCACAAAAACAACTTGTTAACAAAATGTACTAACAAACGCTATTAGCGATCGCTCACCCTAACATTAGTACAGAAACACGAGTTTTTATCAACATTACAACGATATCGATATACAAACAGACTGTATTCATAAATATATACTCATGTGATGATAATAACTGTACCAAACGGAAGTTTTTAGGGTTCCATACCAAAGGGTGCGAAATGGAAATATTACTCTGTTGCCTGTACGTCTTTTCGTCCGTCGCAGGGCTTTACCTTTTGACCCATACTAATAAGAAACTTGAAATTCTAATGAGTATGAAAATGACAACTTTAGTAACTATGTCTTCCATAACAACAACAATGTAATTTAAAACAAAGTTTAAACTTTAAGGGGGTGCGGTACTCAAAAAGTGTTTTTTATTTTGTTTTTAATTTAAGTGTTTTTTATTTACAAAAAAGATTTATTCTATCCAACTTTTAGTTTCAGAGATTAGTGCAAAAAGCTCTTCAGCCTTATTATATTAGTATAAATGCCTACTGTACCAGTAGGTACTCATTTCCAAATTTACCATAGTAGCGTATTCAATCGTGCATCTACCGTGTACCAAGAATACTGCCACAAAGTACTCAAGCGTTATTTACATTTCAATTTCTAAATGGAAAATGTAGCGATATGAAATGGATTGTAATCAACGTTGTGAACGTTGGGTGACTAAATATTTCTGTCTAATAACAATTCCCTTTATTTACTGTGTTTTCCAGTATTTCAGTGAAATGTTTTAAATGAGACATAGTATTATATAATACTTTATAATAAAGCTGAAGAGATTTTTGATTCTTTGTCACTTCTTTTGATCACGCCTGTATTCTCCGAAGGGTTAGGCAGAGGTGTACCAATGTACACCCACAGTTCGCCGGTATATTTAGGTCCCATGTAATAGGGGGCGAGCCTATAGCCATTAACCGGGCACAACTCCAAACTCCGAGCTGCTACTGAGAATTTAATAGAACAAACCAAATAACACTTTTTGCTCGACCTGGGAATCGAACCCGGGACCCCTTGCACTGCAGTCGCACTTGCGACCACGAGACCAACGGGGCAGTTATGACAACGTGGCGGGGCGGGGGGTGATTCTTTGTGTATTTGTTTAACCGCGCTTATCTCTGAAATTAACAGTCGGATTGGAAATAATCTTTGTGTATGTGATAGCCAGATTCACGAGGAATAGTATTGGCTATTTAACTTCACGCAACAACTCACAGGAGCGTAGAATTAACCAAAGACGTGGTGACTTAACGCGGTTGAAAAAACTACACGGACGAAGTTGCGGGCAGAAACTAGTTATAAACATTTTAAAGTAGGTACATATTTTAGATATTTGTTTGTAAGTAAGGTACTTAACAATTTAAGTATCTTCAAAAACGTTTGCATTTTAATCTCAGACTCAATCTGTTTAAAAATGCCTGTAATTTTAAGTTTTTGAAATTTACTGTCGCTGAGATAAGATTGCGGCTACATTTTGGACATTTTTAAGTACGTAAATTGGCTTTTAGCCAATAAAACACATTTGTAACACAAAATTGCTTTTTTAAAAGAAATTAAAATTACAAGATATTTACTAGTACACTGTGTACCAATGTGACTTTTTCTAATTCATATTTATGTACTCTCTAAGTTTATCTTGGACATCACTGACATCGGTAACCATGTCAGAGTTCCTTGAGGCGGTTTAGACACTCTGACACTAGGGTGTGTGGGGTCGTTAGACCTTACTGCCCACACGATAAAGAAGCAGAAGAAGACTAGTAGATACAGCATGTTGCCATTATACCCTAAATTAAAAACAAACCTTAAATGTAATCACGAACACAACGATTTCAATCTAAAAAGCAATCAGCATTTTCTTAAAGTACACACATTTATTACAGAACATTTTACACAATTCGACTCCTTATCTTTCAGGGGAAGATCTTTTCCTTAACACGTCTTTTGGCTTCACGAATTACCAATTAGGGTTGCTTAAACCATAAAGGAGAAAGGTAAAAGCGTATTCAACATTTACAAGACATTTGACGCGGATCCACTCGACTCTTGGCCCTTAGCAAGGCTTGCTCGTTAATGCTTGTGACCGTGTTGTGGAAAGAGGTTAAAAATGGTATATACGTAAATTACGAGTTAAAGGTATGTTCCACTGTTCTCTGGTTATACCCAGTACATAATATGTAGTTGCGTATAATTGACATTCTGAATATAGTTAAAAAAACAGCTTTTCCATACATTTATGTTCACATAGCTCACACAAAATGTATGGGTTATTTTATTATGATTTCAGTATTGGTCCCATAGTAAAATTGAATTGAAAATAATGAGTACAATGACCTATTTTCAGATTTTCAGTTAATGTAATTACTTATTTATTTATTTCAAGTTTACGCAACAAAAAAGAAAGTAATTACACCTTTTTTATATATAATACAGTTTTCAAAAGAAGCAAAATATTAACATTGACCTCTCAACACGCCCTAAACACATTTTTTTTTCATATTAATTAAAATAACGGCATAATTGTAAGCAAAACCACACCTACGCCAAAAAAAATACTATAAAGATTAATCTTTAATTATTCAACTAGAAAATCCGCCATCTTACCCGTGCTCATGTTCCACGGTAACATTCATAAAGTGTTAAGTTTACTTTTACGCGCGGCGTCAGGTGTGTGCGAAGCAATTCTTCTCATGGCTATAATGTTCACAGGAGATAGAACACAGATAGGAGTTAAGGAGCTCCTCCCGTGTAATCTGTAGCTACCTTTATTTTGTAAGGCGTCTTTACCGAGTGTTAGTACAGATTAAAACTGTTCCGTTTGTGATTAAGGATGATTTTGGTTTGCTGAAGAAATATTTTTTGACTGTTTCGTGTGTTAGGTTTAATTTGCGTTTATGTTAGTAAGATGTAAATTATCTAGATGTAATTTTTTGTGTATGATTTTTTTTCCGATTTAAATGACTTCTCTGATTGTCAGACTTTTACTGACTAAAAACTAACCAAGTTCCTTCTTGTGCCCTTTGTGTTCCGGGAGCGTGGTATCTCTTTCGAACAACTCGCAGCCCCGGCTGGCATCGGCCCTGAGTGGCCCCTTCAAATGATTTGCTGACATCTCTTTGAGGAGCGCGTGGAACACGAATGCGCCGTCGACACGGTCTGTCGTCAGACATGTAAGGATAATTTTAAGGCATTTAAATAAATTATTATAAATAAATCTAAAGGAAAAAAAATATTTTTATAACTTATGAATGTAAAGTCTGACTTGACCCATTTTACATTTTCATTTATACTCTTCCTAAGTACTTTATGATAAAAAAGGAACCCAACGAGCGCGTTGAATTATAGTGTTTGAAATAGCAAAAGCGATTTTGAAATTACTTCTAGTTTGCAGTCGAATGCAGGCTACGAGCTACGACGTAGCGGTTCCTACGTAGCCACTGCTACAATAACGCAGGGTTTCGTAGCCAATATTCTTTACTACTAAAATACACAGTGTTTTAAAAATTCATACCTTTTTATGCTTTTGTAAACTAGGCTTTAGATTATTATATAAGTGTGAATTATATTATTTATTGATTATTGTTATTTTTTTAATGTTGTATTTATCAAATACGTTGTTTTTAGGAAAAAAATCTTTATAATAAGTGATTAGGATATATCTTTTAGTACATATTATATAACCTGTGCAAAATTTAATAAGCTTTCGAATAATCAAAAAAAAAATGTCGAAATAAAAAAAGAAAAATCTAAGTACTATTATCATTTTATGGATTTTAATATTTGATCCTTCCTTAATAATATTTATAAGCTAAAATACAAAAACAACATATCGACTTCAGTAGCAACCTTAGAAATCCATTATAAATTGGCCTCCATTATTTCTCAGGTAAGTATTTCACTTTCAAAGACAGCTAACATTTTCTTTCAATTAACAAAATAAACCTCGTAACTCTGTTCATTGCAAGCACTCACCATTGTTTAGCAGTAACTAATAATGTTTCTCTTTATTTTATAGCAGCTTTGAGTTTAGTTTTATTCCTAGCAACAAAGACGAGAAAAAGATTTGTTATTCCTCTACTTACATAGACATATCTATTATATAAGCAAGTTACACATTACACAGATTTGAAAAATCTGGTTTCCAGTAGATTTCAGCGAAATCGAAAGTGGCTTTTGCGATTACTACGGATAACGTACATTAAATACGTAAACCTTTTAAACTAAAATAGAAAAACTTTATGACAGACAAACAATAAAGTAATTTCATAAAGGTTCAGTTTTTCTTTTTCAGGCACGGTACCCTAAAAATCGTAAAAACGTAAAATAGGCCATTATTCAGCTTTGCCGTCGAATAGTGGTAAGTTCAAATCATTCATCGGACCACATAGCATAAGGTAGGCCGTCAGCTAGTTTGGCATCCAACGAAATGAAGGAAAATTAAGTTTTTTTATTCTTTTATCTTTACCACCACAAAACACAATACCTACTTAAAAATTTAGATAACAAAACTTATAAAATATGGCTTAATTAAACTATTTTACATTGCATGTGGCAAATGGCACTCATTTGGCAAGTTATGATGCTCCAGAGACTAATTAACTCAGAACCGCACCTCACTAAAGAGGATTTTTCTTATCCATTAAAACTTTATACTATACCACTATTTTTATCTTTTTCGTTTAAAAATTGTCTCCGTGAAAATCGTTTTCATTTTAATTAATGGATTCATTTACTTAAAAAAGCTTTTAAAAAGTTATTTCAGACAAATCAACCTCTTTGTGATAGGAAAACTTATATTATCACGCTTTTATTCTTCAAAAGGGTTGGCAAAAGTATACATCCCATACTCCCGGCCATACTACGCAGAGGTGGGTTTTAGCCGGTAAGAGTCGGGATTGCCCCTCCGTCACCCCCACGACGGAGGAAGTCCAAGAGGATTTCCACCGCGGACCAAAAAAAGGTAAAAGCATAAAAAGAGGTGAAAGTATACAAAACGCCTGTAGCGAAAGAAATGCGTCTGATGGAATCTGTATATGATTTGTATTTTAAAACAAAATTTGCAATTTTTATTCGAACAATGAAGAATCAATTTTATTTTGCAGTTCTGAATGAAAATATTCTCTTTTATTGATGTCACAAACACAACTATTACGATAATATTGTAGTTTGATTTATTATTTTCGTCTGTTTTGTTGATGTTTATGTGAGAATTGTAAAATGATAAAATATAAAATATTTTACTATCAGAGGTATAATAAATAAAATACCTACATCCTTTTGTATGCAGTTTAGATAAGGATTAATTTTTTTACCATGGTATTTTTGTAATAGGTATGTCGAAGAATAATTATCGATTCAATTCTAGGCCCTTTTTCAGGCATAAAAGTAACCTTAATCATTTACATTTAAAGACGGCCGGTTGATTTAAATAGGCATTTTTGTCAAACATCTACCGTTAGCCATATGGAATAATAGTTTTTAATAGTAAAAAATATACAAAATCCAGCCGTCAATCTTAAACGTGAATGAGTAAGGTGCATTTAATACTTGATACTAGGAAAAGAGTCCCAAATTAAATCTAGCAAGTACGCATAACTTGTTTACAAATCTTAAATTTTCTTGATCTAAGATCTTAAGATAAGAGATGTGTATACTAATATTATAAAGAAGCAAGATTTTTTTGTTTGTAACGAACAGGCTCCCAAACCACTAGAACGATTTTAACTAAATTTTCACTAATAGATAGCTGCGTTATACCTGAGTAACATAGGCTATATAACATCACGCTACAACCCACAGGAACGAAGCAGTAACCAGAAACGTAACTTAACGCGGGTGTAATAAGCCAGAAGTCGAAGTCGGGGGCAGTTAGTCTCTAGTTTTAATATAAATACGGAGAGCAGCACGATCACCGGTAGAACAACTTTCAGCTATAAAAAATTAAATTAAAAATTTAAAAAACCCCCAACACAAAAACCTAAGTTCCCTTTAAAAAGTAAAAAAATAACAAAAAAAAAAAATACGTCACGTTGCGGGACCGCTTGGGACGATCGTATCCTACATGCAACATCGGTCCCCCAACGTGACGTATTTTTTTTTTTGTTATTTTTTTACTTTTTAAAGGGAACTTAGGTTTTTGTGTTGGGGGTTTTTTAAATTTTTAATTTAATTTTTTATTTTATACTTTTTATAGGTATTATGATGTCGATTTTGTTAAGTTTGAGACCCCACTCGAGTATATTTACAGATATTCGGTTTTTCTTCCCTACTTTCACCCCCACAACTTTTAAACGGCTCAACCGATTTTCATCAAACATGTCTAAGAACACTCGCAGATAGGTCACCTTTAATACAAAAAAAACTAAATTGAAATCGCTTCATCCGTTCGGCAGCTATGATGCCACAGACAGACAGACAGACAGACAGACAGACAGACAGACAGACAGACAGACAGACAGACAGACAGACACGTCAAACTTATAACACCCCTCTTTTTGCGTCGGGGGTTAATAATGAAAACATCTTCAATATTAATCTACAGTCAGGTTATTGGTGGAAACTTGAAGATTCATTGAGAAGTACCTCATAAAGTTCGCTCACAGTCATCATTATGAGGATCTGCTACCCAAACTAGGTCAATGACACTAGCGTCCATAGAATAGAGTGATTCAAAGAACGCATTCGATGCAGACGGATCATAAAATGGTTATAACTATTTAACTGTCGGAAATATAATAAGATAAGACTAGTTATATGCAAATGTAGTTTCTTTGTGACTATTCAATACTAGCTTCTGCTCTTGACTTCGTTCGTGAATGATAAGTATACCATAGAACATGTCTATGGCACTTAATGGTAATAATGTGGTTGTCTATTGGCAGTACTTCCAAAGATTACCTCTTACAAACAAACTTTACCTCTTTATAAACCTTAGTGTAGATATTTATCGCGACTGCTACGCTAGAGGTTTTGGGTTCGATTCCCAGGTCTACAAACGTTCCCAGTAGTAGCTCCGAATTAGGATTTGTGCCCGATTAATGGCAACAGGCTCGCCCCCTATTAAAAACAGGCGTGATGATAAATATGTATGTGTTTAACATGTCATGCAGCGTCTGCATCAAGTAGACGCTATGAGTGGCACGTCAACCTTGTCATAAAGTGTCTAGCTACTAGTCACCTATGAATACGTACTGATACAAACAACCGAATCTATCAATCAATGCTCAATCTGTCGCAATTTTGGCATCCATTGCTCCATTTGAATTCAACACGTCAATCAAAGGTACAATTCAAGCTTGTTCCATCAATGCAACATTATTGGCTATTATTTGTAGCTGGCAGCTTTGACAAGAGATGTGTTTGTAATAAAAGAAAACGTTTAACAAAGTAAGTTGAATTGAGTATTTGATTACAGAGGGCCAAGCACGTGATTATAGCGTAAATATAAAATATATATATACCATCACGCCTGTATTCCCCGAAGGGTTGTAGGCCCGAAGGGGTGTACTAATGCATACCCATAGTTCGTCGGTATATTTAGATCCCATGTAATAGGGGGCGAGCCTATCGCCATAAACCGGTCACAAATCCAAACTCCGAGCTGCTACTGAGAATTTCATAGAAAAACCCAATAACACTTTTTGCTCGACCTGGGAATCGAACCCAAGACCTCTAGCGTAGCAGTCGCGCTTAGAACCACTAGGCCATCGAGGCAGTTTAGCGTAAATGTAACGTGAATTCCATCAATTGATAGTTCCACTCATGATATTGTTTGTATAAGGGCTTTGTTCATACTAATAACGGGTGATACTAACTGTGATCGTCGTAAACATTTCTTTATTCTTTAAAAACGTTGTTATACCCTAATAATTTACCCTGTATAATTGTCTGTGCGTTTACAAACATACTACATGAAAACACAAACAAATAATTTCTCCGGTGGTTTACAAACTTTTAAGATCACATACACAAACAACCAGGCCCGGACCAGTACGCCATATAAATAGTTTTCCGTGCGGGAATCGCAACCGAGACACGTAGGGCCAATTGCTCAACCAGTACGCCAACCATGTCATCAAAATTACAGCTACAGAATTGTTGAATATTTTAACATTGACACGCTCTTGCTCTTACTTTGCTTACGTTAGTAACGGTCGGTTTCAACATACTCTGTAAGGTAAATATAACATTTCTTATTAACATTTTGGTATATCTACTATTTTGCATGTATGCACTATTTTGTCATCTTTTTATAATCCATAATAAGCAGAGCTTTTTTTGTTTGTTTAAAGGTTAAAAGGGTAAATCTCTGAAACTAAACGTGAGATTAAAAAAATCTATTTGTGTATTATAGCCAGATCCAAAAGGAATAGTACAGGCTAGCTGATATCACGCTACGACACACGGGAGCGGAGCAGTCACCAAAGACGTATCTCAACACAGGTTAAAAAAAACCATGAACGCACGAAGTCGCAGACAGCATCTAGTTTTACAAACAAACAAGCTCTTCCTAAAAGATTAATTTAATATTAATCAAGCCCGACATTAAAGTTAACGTAGGTAATATGTTACTTGACATACTAAAATGTACAGTAAATTTCCTTTAATCTGACCCACAGACGTCGTTTTGAGCATATTCGTCCTTTATACCCGGACCCACAACGTTATCTCATGAAACATAATGCCTTCTAAGGTTTTGTTTTCATTTTTATACATATTACATGTACAACTGTGTAGATTTTAACCTGTTAAGGCTATATTTAGGTTTATTTTGATTTATCTCTCATATTTTTTTAAGACTGACAATATTGATCATGAAATAAAATTTGACATTAAAATGACATTAGATATTTTTAGGGGCCATTGTACTTACAAATATGAACAGGAACAACACCCTCCCTACGGCCCCAACCCTAAAATATGAAACAAAAAACAGCCGTTGCCTAGTACAGGATCAAATACGGCACACAACAACAGTTGACTTTTTTCATATTTCGTATTCATAGGTACAATAACTCTTTAAAATATTCAGTGTATAAATAACACCGAATATTTTTAAGTGCTATTAAGCTGGTATCCCTATCCAAACTAAACATGAACGGAAAATTCTATCAAACAACTAGAAGCGTTTATAAGACGATCAAATTTCAAACAAAGATTAGTTTGTTAACAAATTGGCCGAAACAAGACTTACAAAGCGCTTTATCATCACTTGAATTTGTTAAGTCAATCGTACAACAAAACTTAAATTGAAAACATAACGAGAGATGATTTACGAGAAATAGAGCCTTCCCTTCAGCTAAATAAAGGGACGCCCATCAGACCGGGAGCATTTCAGACGAGCCTGTATTCTTCGCACGAGTTTCGTATTACCTACCAACCCAAAGTGTATAAGTAGAGACGTCAGACGACCGATCGCAAGACTTTATAACTTTTGCTTTGATGCCAACCAGAATCTTTTAAAAGTTTTAGCGTCAAACCTTCAAACAAACAAACTTACAAACTTCTGCTACCGAAGCGTTGATCGATTACCTTTATTCAGAATTAGTTTAGTTGAAAAATTGTAATATTCTTCAAACAGTTCTAGAAGAAGAGCTACGGGAAGATTGATACCTATGTAAAAGGTTTAATGGGCACAAAGACTGAAGTTCGCTTCGTTTGCTTTGGTAAATGTGTTCAAAAGTTATGAGTTAAAGGTTAGTCAACTGCAAGACGCATTCACACTAAACATAGACAGCCCTACTTATAAAGCAGTCTCAAATATTTGAGAAACAGTTAAACATAAATCAGTGACTGATCAGCAAAAATCTCACTTATAAACGTTAATCAGCGTTGAGAAGTTGTTGAGCATCAGCTCAAATCTAAACAGCGGCGACCCGTTGTTTAAGTCTGGTTCAAGATGGCGGATTTCAATCAGCTGAGACGATTACATTGACATGTCGATTTGACGTTATGTTATTGTGACGAGGTTGACATTAGTGTCTATAATATAATTTGTGAAATTTATATAATATTATAAATAAGCAATAATGGAGTTGTACAGTATACCCCGCGATTTTCAAAATGACGTGGCAGAGCTGAGATACTTTGCGACTCCACGAAGACGAAGGAGGAAAATTTATAAAGTGCGGTTTAATCCTCTGCTAGATCTTTCCGACTCTGAATTTCGGCTGCGATACCGCTTCTCGAAAGCAAACATGAGCCGAATTGTCAGTATTGTAGGGAGGGATTTGCAGGTGGACACCCGAGGTGGTGGTATACCCGTGGAGCTGCAAGTCATGGCCGTGTTACGATACTGGGGCCGTCACGAGGTACGTACTAATATTTTGATACATTTTTAAGCATGTATGTGCCATGCCAGTTAGTAACAGATTCATTTACTTACAGATTCAGGAGGATTGTGCCGACATACATGGTATGAGCCAACAGACTCTGTCACGTTTGTGTCGCAAAGTGACGATTGCGCTGGCATCCAAAAGTCCACGTTACATAAAAATGCCAGCCAACTTAAATGAGGAAAGCAAGGCGATTCAAGCCTTCCAACAGATTTGTGGCTTTCGGCACATAAGTGGTGCCATTGACTGTACACACATTAAAATTAGAAAGGTTGGTGGTGATGTGGGTCAGTATCACATCAACAGAAAGGGGCATTTTTCTATAAACACCCAAGTAAGTTTCTTGATACTTTTTTATATCAACTGAAATATGTAGGCCTTAACATCGACAGACCGACAGACATACAGACATTGACAGGGTCAAGAATCAAACATGCAATTTTAAACCCTTTCATGCCCTGACTTTCACATACATATTAAAGACATATTATAGTGCTTCCATACTATTCCTTAGCTTAGCCGATCAACACAAAGCTATTTAAATAAATATTAACTATAATAATATAAAAAATTGCTTTAAGGTGGTGTGTGATGCTGACCTTAAAATCTGTGACATTGTGGCACACTGGAGAGGCAGTACACACGATGCCAGGATTTTTCGGGAAAGCTCCATCAAACGACGGTTTGAAGAAAATGAGTTTGTGGGGAAGCTGATTGGTGACAGTGGCTACCCCTGCACCCCTTATTTATTGACACCAGTGCTAAGGCCCCAGACTGAAGCAGAGCGACGCTACAACAACAGCCATATTATTACTCGGAACGTTGTGGAAAGATGTTTTGGGGTGTGGAAACAACGGTTTCGCATTCTTCAGGGGATCATGAGGGGTTCTTACACTACAATAAAAATCACCATTATCGCTTGTGCTGTTCTGCATAATTTAGCGATTCTTTTTAATGAAGAACAAGGTATGTACCAGTGCTAGTTTAATTAAAAATACAATATTTTCTCTATAACATATATTTTTATTTATTTATTTAAACCAGTCAACCAAAGGTGGTGAAGAGTTGATATGGCAGGTTCGACAAGAGTAATACAACAAAATTTGATACTTAAAACGAAAGTAATTGTAATTGTATTAAAAGTAATTGTAAACAAGCAACATTTTTACAGTTTAGCTTCATATTATGCTGTGTGTACAATTAAAATTAAAAGATACGACTTTCTTCTTTACAGATGCAGCACAAGAACCAGCGTTGGTAATTGAGCAACCAGAAGAAGAAACTCACGCAATCCAAGACGATAATGTCGCACACATCTCTAGAGACGCCTTCATTCAAACCTATTTTAATAATTAATCCAAATTTTTTTTTTTACATTAAAGCCTATACATGTAAATCACAGCCTTTAATTTAATTGACTTAAAAAATAAATAAATAGTTTAAAAAACACAAAAAAAAACATGCTTTAGCTTTTTATCGTGGTCAAAGTTCATTACAAGACCTTTTTAACAAGTCCAAACACGGCTATGATACGATATTTCATCATGGAATGCTAGTGCCTATCTTCCGGCTTCATCATCGGATCTTGAAACCTAATCATGGTCAACGTTCATTACAAGACCTTTCTAACAAGTCCAAACACGGCTGTGATACGATCATCCATCATGAAGTTCCAGTTGCAGTGGCGGACTTGGAGGCGGTAGACCGCCTCCAGTCATATTTCTGGCTCTTCTATAAGAAAACTCAGTTCTTTTTGCACGATTTTTCATATTACGCCATTGCGTTAGCAGTAATTGTGGCATGTCCCGTTTGCTGGGGCTGACTGCATTAAAGCTGAAAGTAATAAGTACATATGAGATACGTATGCAAATGAAGAACTTTACAAAAATAAAAACAGCCAAAACCAACCTAGACAAAACCTCCTCCCAAGCAACTTTTTTGGCGCTATTGGCAATCGTCGTGGTCCCTTTATTTTCAATAATTGCCACCCGCTCGAGAAATAGCTTCCTGAACATAATCTAAAACAGCCTTTCATGTTAAACGTGCAATATTGAAATATAATTTATGTACTTACAGAATAATTTTATTGACCACTTCACAATTAATTATTGATGTATTAGTAACCTTTTCCTGTTCACACCAGTTGATGGAGCGCGCTCTTTTTGTTGGGGGCTCCATCTGCTCCATGTTTATGTATGTTGTTATTTAATAAATACTTTAAACTTTAATATTATTTTAAGATTGTTGAAATTTTTTGAACACAAGGCGGCAATCGACACCAAACAAATGTCATTTGTTAAAGTCAACTTCAAAATTTTGACACTTGACCATGATCAGTTCCACAGAGTACATCATATATATACGGGATCAGTTCGTTCGATTTCGTTCTTTAGTCGGATAATTTGGTCATGCTCTATGCTGACCGTCTAAGTGTTGACAGATTAAAATAGTGTTTCATCTTTCAACGACCGTTCACCTGAGATACCATTGAAAGTGGTTTATAAGTAAAAAAAAGTTGATTATTACTTAAGGACTTAAGAGTTACTCAATTGAGAGGTAGCTGATTAGTAATCATCGGTATTTTTATAAGTAAGGCTGGTTATCAACTAGTTTTGAGACACTGTCTAGACAGGAGTTAGAAAAGCTGTTAGTGCTGCAAGGAATATAAAGTCTAATGAGATCAAACAAAGAGTGTTTAAAACAAGATTTAAAAGTTTAGCACCTAAACGTAAGTTAGAGAAAACCGTTTTTTTCTGCAACTTTGTTTTGCTGTACTTAAAAACAATAAATGCTAGTAATACCAGCTTGTTATTTTCTCACTGCAGGACAAAGGCTTCTTCTCATACAGAGAAGGCACGAGGTTTGGTCATTGCGAATTGATGATATCAGACTTACATTCAAAATATGTGTATTAATTAACTATTTATTGATTTTAAAGAAACAAAAAATCTAATTAACCGACTTCTTTTACCTGTAATACTTACTATTATAATTAACCTTTACACAGTTCTAAATAATTACAAAATTGCAAAGTATTTACAATTTATAAAAAAGAAAAGAGAAAGCTTATCACAAAACTCATCCACGTCACTGTCGATAATTATATTATTGCCATTTACAATATTAAAAACCTTAAACACATGCAGTAGCACATATTAATCGATAAACTCATAACCTCGTTGTTAATCGAATCCAAAACGTCAAACACGACATTTGCGCTTTACTTATTTTCAAAAAAATATAATTCCCTTTTTAAAGTTGATTATATAAGCAATATAGGTGGTTATATTGTAACTTGTAAAAAAATAAAAATATACCATCACGCATGTATTCCCCGAAGGGTTAGGCAGAGGTGGCATATTTAGGTCCCATGTAATAGGGGGCGAGCCTATTGCCATTAACTGGGCACAAATCCAATCTCCGAGCTACTACTGAGAATTTCATAGAAAAACTCAATAACACTTTTTGCTCGACCCGGGAATCGAACCCGGGAGACCTTGCACAGCAGTCGCACTTGCTACCACGAGACCAACGGGGCAGTATTGTAATTTGTATCAATACTAATTAATTAATCAATTGTTTTTACTCAACATTGGGTTCTGAAACCTGCATGGTTGCGCCATTGAAAACAGAATTAACAAGTCAGTTATTACGGAACCATTTTTTAGTTACTTTTTCCACAGAAGTTATCGCGGGAAACTTTTGTGGTGTAATGAGTGAAAATAATGGATCGTCTTCCAACTTTCGAGAGTTTAATGCACCATTAGAGTAGATAAAATGCTATCGGGCAAACTTTAGCTTGGAAGCATCGGTGGACAGCGATAGGCATGAATTCAGTGAGATTTAGAAGATTTGTAGAACACATCCAGCACCCAATTGAGTCTGAGTTATATCTATTCTACATTTTTTTCTTTTACCTGTGATAGAATCGTGTTAAGATGTCTAAGAACGAGTGCGCTGACGTATAAGTATTCGATGCGAATCGACTTTTCAATTGCGACTGTCTGCATAAGCCTTTAAACTAGGTAATGAAGTATGATTTGTGAAACGGGTATTTCATGTGTCTATTAGTTACTTGAACTTCTCGTGCTAGGCTTTCAGTCAAAGTCAAAGCCAAGTCAAAGCATTTATTTCAAATAGTCCATTAAAGGCACTTTTGAATTGTCAAGAAGTTACACTTTAAAATTTAAGCTAGTTGCAGTAGTATGCGTTTACTAATTTTAGTAGGTTCTTAATATTTCCATACGCACCTATGCTTGACGGTTACCTCTACTTTACCACTTTCGCGAATACCAATTTCATATGTGCTTTACTCAAGGGAAATCGAGTCGAAAATGCACACAACAACAATAAACAAACAGTAGAAATTGCCATTATCAGAAAACCCTGAACACCTGCAAAGTAATAAACCTATTCTAAATTCTTTTAAATAACCATGAAACATTGTTGCCCTTTTTTGTGTGAATGTACAATGAGATACATAAATAAATAAGGCTTTTACACAAAGAACGTTTGCGTCGCTCAACGGTCATGACCGCGACCCCAGAATGAATTAACTGGCTTTACCAGCAAATTTAAATCTCAAATTCCCAAGTTTACCTGTTGTTTTGGACATATTGGATTAGGGGTGAATGATTTAGTCATTAGGTCATTTATTTAATTATATTTGCCCCTTTTTCGGGTCATTGTGCTTGTTTGATGGTAGGCTACAAAAAAACAATTGAAGGATTTGAATTGTTTTTGAAGGATGACAGTATTGTTTATCGCAACTGTCATTGTAGTGACGGGCGGTGAAAAACAATTGGTGGATCAAACTGTCAGTTTTGTACCAACAATATTCAAATAGGTTTTTTATGTACTATGCCTTCGCTCGCGATATCGTTCACGTCAAAGTTCAATTATTATTATTATTTTTATTGTTCAATTATTCCATGCAAACACAAAAACGGGAGTAAAAATTTAAATTCTATGTGTGATCATACGAGTAATATCAACAACTTACTTTAATAGATACATGCAAAATTTTAACTAACTAATTCCGTTTAGGGATCGACAACTTTAGAGTTTAGCAATTGCTTACTTTAATCAAAGTTTTCATGTACAAAACTGACTTTTTTGAATGACTAGGTATACGTGTGACTTTATTGGTGAAGTTCTTCAGAAAGGTCGGGTGCGCAGTACTCGTAACCGGCGTGCTTGTATGACTAGATGTATGAACGTGGATGAGGCGAAAGTAGTATGTAAGGATCGTAGCAGGTAGCGTTCTGTGGTTTCTGCCTACCCCCATGGGAAAAAGGGGTGAGTTTATGTATGTATGTATGTATGTATATGTAGGTATGCATATATACTTAGATTTGCATGATATGTGTAATAGTATAAAACAGAAAGGGTCAACAGTTCTCAAAATAATGTGTTTGTTTAGTAACACTGTGGACCTAGGGTTCTAACAAGGTCGTTTGAAAAGAACTAAAATGCCTATTTTTAGTAGGCTTTTGATAATAAAAGTTACGGGAATTCTTGTTAGTTACTTGGGGTTTAGTTATTATGACTTCAATTTTTACTCTTGATCTTATAAATAAACTAAGAATATAGCTATAGTTAAGCTATAACTATAAATATTTTAAAACAGAGTGTAAAATATCATCTGTGCAACTACAAAAAACACGTTAATGAAATAAACTGTTCTCGAGTAATATGCGCACAAACGAACGGACTATAATAACTATTCCGCTCGTTTGTGCGCATATTAGAGAATAGAATATTATCCTATTCTCTGATATCTTATTATTTTTAAATTATCATGTACTAGCTCTTCCCGCGACTTCGTTCACGTAACTGTCTGTTCTCACGGACGCAGAGGAAGTACTACAATTTAAAATTCAATCACGATTCAAAAGACACGTGGCGCCATCTATTATCAAAATAACGTTATTGTTGTTTTACTCGGGAACAGTATTTTTTCTCAGGATGAAAAGTACCCTATGTCCGTTTCTGTACACCTGACAATGTATAATCAAAATTTCAGGATGATCGGTTCAGCCGTTGAAGCATGAAAAGGTAACAAACAAATAGACAAGACTTTCGCATTTACAATATTAATATTTAGTTAGGATATTGATAAGCTATCGGAAGAATGCGATTAATGTTTGGAGATTACACCTTAATCTCAAACACTTATCACTGACTACATGTAGGTGACCTAATAGTGTTCCCTTTTTATATTTTTCACGTTTACCTGATATCTAGTTTACGAACCTTGAAATAGGTGCTTTGTGATAAGTATGCGACGACGAGTTACGATAACGTTTGGTAGGTCGTTTTCTTTCTCTCGGTATCATAGCAACGTCAACGCATACTAATATACGACAATAACTGCCCCGTAAGCTTAGTGGTTCTAAGCACGACTGCTACGCTAGAGGTCCTGGGTTCGATTCCCAGGTCGAGCAAATGTTATTGGGGTTGGGTGAAATTCTCACTAGCAGCTCGGAGTTAAGATTTGTACCCGATTAATTATCAGGCTTTTTAGTAATATTCTCGCTCTTACATGGGACCTAAACATACCGGCGGACTGTGGGTACACCTCTGCCTAGCCCTTCGGGAAATACAGTCCTGAGTTTATGTATGTAATGTGTCAACGAATATTGCAAAAGCTGCTTCTGCATGATGTTTATGTACCTTGGTGCATTATAGGTGCATGTGAACTAACGCACGATTACACCCGCCTGATCTATCCGGCTACTCAGCTATACCGTACGTGATAGCGCTTAAATGCCGAGCCGAGCGATCATTCGCTTAGCAGAATAACCAGAATGCCACCGCGTAAAACCGCTTAAACCTCTGCAAATGCTCGAGTGTATGCAGAGTACTGCAGAATGGCGCTTGATCGCCACTTCTAAGCGATTAGTCGTGCGACAAAACTGATAGGTTCGCACGCAGCTGAAATCCAAAATTGCGTGTCAGAAACGCTTCGAGCGACAAAAACCTGTTTATCGCAGAAGTCTTAACAGGCGATTAGGGAAAATCGGTTCGCGCTATAATGATATTTGTGGGCGAAGGGTGACTACACAATGCTATTTAGCGAATGATTGGAATCTGTAATACCCATTACCCAACACATTCCTAAGCGGAACTTGGGTTGCTCGGGGCGTATGTTCGCACCTTTATCTTTAATACGGTTGCTGATTTCCTCATTAGAGATAATCTTGATTATGAAAAGATATTAACGGGAGGTCGGATTTGCAAATGTGGTCTGACACGTGTATCAGCATTTTACAATATTCACCAAGTCAATTTGTTCCTTGTGGTCCGGGCATGTAGGTTAAGCGCTACCTTACGTATAATTGAATAATCGACTAAAAGTAATCAGCGTAAGGTTTAGAATCATGTACTAAACCTATGGTTCAAGTTTGTTCGCTTCCACAGTGATGGTATATTGCTGAGTCACTTAATTGTAGATAGCTAAATAGAAATGTTGTATGTTATGTGAATTAACATTGTACAATAATCAAATAGAAACAAACAGAAAGTACCAAAAATGATTTAAAAAAGTGTAGTACGAAAGGCGTTTGACGCACGCGTCACAGTAATCGATAAGCATCCCTTTTCTAAATGATTGATGTTCTAAATTTGGCTGCGGTTGTTATAACCGCACACCTTACGTCATATAAATAGCCGCAGAAATACTTCTATATAAACTTTAAGTTACAGAGAGTTGTGAAATAAAATTAAAGAAAAACTTTTATGCGTAAATTGTAAATTTTGAATAAAGCTTTTGTAATTAAAAGGCTCAATACGATGTGTATAAACGCTCATCATATATATATGTTAACTACGCATACTGCATCACAGCATATCAAAGTAACATTGAACATAAATTATTTCTAGGAAAAAACTTTTATTTTTTGAAAAATAATCTATGGTAGCGTGCAATGAAACGCACGCAAAACGTGGTTTTATAGGTCTATCCAGTAATACAAAGGAAGTGAGGGTATTTCAAGTTTAGTTATAAGATTTCAAACTTGTTTTCGTAAAAAAAAAGCATTCTAAGACATTGGAGAGGAATGCAATATTAAAATAAAAACATCTCTATTTGATACCGCGATCATGCATGCTGTCTCCAAATCCACCATTACCTATTTGCAAAAGCATCAATCAAAACAATCTTCTTAGAACTGACTACACAAACATACGTACACTGAAATAATTACCAGTCCTTCATCGCAGCTGGAGTCGGGTTAGTTCCATCCAAATAATCAATTCAGCGAACAATAACAAATGACATAACACGGTAGTAATAATGCCTGTTATTAATAACTGGTCACTGACAGCGGTAGATAAGGTACTAGCATAATAAGGGACCGAGGAACATGCCCATTTTATGACGTCATTATCGTTAGAGAGAAATTGTTCGCGATCAACCTTAAACTGCGCTAAGTAGGTACATACAAAAGAGTAGTAAAATTAGTGTTTCTTGATGTTGGCGAAGGTTTTACGACATGAAAATAACCTAAAAAAGAAACGGTTACCTTTATTAGCGGTTAGGGCGTAAAATATAATGTTACGTTCAAAGTTGGCCGTGTAATATTGTTATGGCCGGAATGATGGCGATAAGAAATAGATAAAATATAAAGTTCTATTTCTTTGGGGGTCGAAATGTCCTATTAAGTGTAGGTCGTAGTTTTGAGGCCGACCTTGGACCTAGTGACGATTTGTATGTATTTTTATTGAGGTCTTTCTGATGTCTGACTCATGACTGTATACCAATGTATAGCAATAAATACTAGTGACGGCTGGTCGAGTTTTCATTTCAAGTGACTAAAAAGCCTGCCTATTGTAGTGGTATAAGTTCATACATTATATACTAGATATTATTATATGTGTGCGTATGTAGCAATGTACGGAGAGTATTGGGAGATAAGCTTAACAAACGAGAGATGGTACATAACTGCCTGAATTACTAGAATTTAATAATTAATATAAGTGCCACATACGCGCATTAGGTTAGACTGCATTTTAGGTTGACCTTTTTGGCACGTGTCCTATTGACAATGAAGTGGAAGAGATTTTTGATACGCTATAAACTCATCTTTTTTTAATTGTAATCAAAAACAAGGTTTGCCCTAAAACAATCATATAAATTCGCGTGCCCTAACAAAACAAATCGATTAATGTAGAATTCCTTAGGTAGTTGTTTCCATTCACAAGACTTCTGTCATCATACCAATCTCAAATATACACCGTTACTAACCAAAACCTAAAAAAAATCAAAATAAAAAATTCAAATCGGCCAAAAATCAGGTAAAATTGCCACGCAAAATCTTTCAAAAGACCATTTAAGCATTCCAAAAAGTTTCAATCGATAAGGAAACGGTTTAACAACACAACAATTGTTTCGACAGTTCAGAAAGAAAAGGTAAAATTGAATGAGCATTAAACAAACCGAATTCGTAGCGCTAACCCCAATGTTCTTAAGGGTCATAATCAATCAACGCGCACGCACGCCTGTAATTAGCGAGTTCCTTGATAGATCACCGGAAGGCGCGCCGATGGAAACAATGGGACAGTCCTGATGCTTGATTTATTTCCACTACGAGCCATTAACATTTGGGAATGTTTGTTTTGGAACCTGCTAAGATCGATGTTATTTTGTTTTATATAACACTGGAGTTAGAGCTAATTTATTAAGCTCTCTTTGACAATTAAAATACAAAAAAGAAACGTAATTGTTTTCTCCCACTGCTGGTTTATACATACACATCTTATATAGATATAATTATCTCTCTAGCTTGTGACTCAAATCACCGTTTGAATCTGTGAATCAAAGTTCTATAGAAATAAAAGTGTCTTGTTGAGCTTCTTCTTCTTGATATCGCGTATCAATGGCAAATATATATATGAACAAAATATAGTTTTGTTCAATTGAATACAGCAGGGTTTTTGAAGTAATTTATAAAAATAAAAAGACATTTAGGACTGTGATCCCCAAACTTGATGGACACCTGTATCTTGGGGATCTGTCTAACTCTTTACAAAAACCCGGTTTCTTTAATCCCTTAGACATGATTGTATTAAACCTCTGATATTTTACTTTAAAATCATAATAGAAGTGTATAACTTAAAATTTAGTTTTAGTATTCTTTAAGCATTTACGCAATCATAATGTTTACCAAAAAACTCATTTTTGTAAAATTATACAAGTAATCCGGTACTTTACCTAACTTAAGTATGTTGACGTAGTAGGTACTATGATTGGGTTCTAAAACCATTTGCCGATCGTAATCTGCGATAAACTAATATTACATTTTGATGTGGCTTATCTATCATCAAACTAACGGGAATATTATTATAACTATCTAATATTTTAACGTGCTTAGGATATGGGTTAGGTAGCATGTGTATAATGTTCAGGAAGAAAAATAGGAGCATTAATTTAATTAAAATATCTTCTATCAGCCTCGATTGATTTTAGTCTTGTTTTTAAAGACATTGATCGATGAACTAATATTATGCATTTTGCAGAGACCAGTGTTAAACTACTCTTACAACAGTAATATCTCCTGCCGGGGCTGCGGATTGTTCGAAAGAGATACCGCGCCCCCGTAACGCAAAGGGCACAAGAATGAATATGGATGAGTTTTGGTCCGTAAAAGTCTGACACTCCCTCTCGCCCCGCCTAGGGAAGGAGAAGTCATTCAATGATTTACCATCCGAAAAAAAAGAGATATGTTGTAACTACTAGTTAACAAGAATAGCTACTTATTAGGAACTCGAAATTAGTTTATACTAAGCAACACCAAGATAAATATACCATCATCACGTCTGTATTCCCCGAAGGGTTAGGCAGAGGTGTACCAATGTACACCCACAGTTCGACGTAATGTTTTTTAGGTCCCATGTAATAGAGGGCTCGGACGAGCCTATTGCCATTAACCGGGCACAAATCCAAACTCCGAGCTGCTACTGAGAATTTAATAGAAAAACCCAATAACACTTTTTGCTCGACCTGGGAATCGAACCCGAGAGCCCTTGCACAGCAGTCGCACTTGCGACCACGAGACCAACGGGGCAGTTCAGTAATTTGATACAATCATGATTTAAAGATGAGGTATCGCTCTATTTATACAAACCAGTTCAGTTGAACAGAAAGTAGGACTAAACTATTAATACCAATGGCATGATTGCCATTCCATTAATAATATGGACATCAATATCTAGAGACGGGTGTTAACAATCATATCCCTATTCAGGGCCTTCGCTCGTGAGGCACCGACAAAGCGAAATCTCGAGTGCGACATTTCAACAACGATCCGACAATTTAAAGCCTCTTGCAGACAGCGCGAGGCATACGCCGCGAATGGCTTGACACTTATGCCTCGGAGTGAGCGCATTAGTTGATGCGGAAGACCGTGGGCTATATTGCGAAACAATTATTTTAAAAGAGTAGGTTAGTGTGAAGTTTCTTGTTTATTCTTCTCCATATGGATCTACCTTTTAAAACCTACCTTTACCTTTTTTTTTTTTTGAAAGGGCCAATGGATTTAATTTTGATTTTCTTTTATATGAAAGAAACAAAAAAAAAGAAGACACCACAAGTATAGTAAGTGTAGTACATGACGTATAAAAGTGCCTTTTAATGGTCTCATAGAAAAAAATTATTTGACTTTGGAGTGTCAATGGAGACTGACACGCCTCGAAAATCATTCGCACCGCGCATGCCTCGCGATATCTGTACACAGCTTTATGTGAAAGGTTCTCAATAAATAATAGTCAAAGGTGACCTCGTTTTTAGCTCGGAGGCAGACCTCGCGTCAACTACTCACTTAACATTCAAGTTGTTAGTTAGTCATCAATTTTCCATCCCTAACGAAGTCTCTTTAATTAAGTTATTGTGACCCTCATTCCGACCCCTTTATACGTGTCGGGCAACGCCACTGAACTTAAATATTATAATATATGAGACTGTGATTTTCGAGAACATAATTTTCCATTAAGATAGGTACTACTTAGTCATATGCCTACGAGAGTGAAATTAAATGTCTAAACGAAAAGCCACATCAGTTTGAAGTTCAAAGGAGCAAAATAACGTCAGAAATTTTGAGAATATCTTAGTCAAAATATTCTGTTTCATAGTCATGATTATACTGGATTTAAACTTAGATAATAATATTCATGTATATGATGGAAACTGCGGGAAAGGTTCTGTTTAATAAACATCTTCCAGTTCATATGACTTGGTTGAGGAGTTGAACCACACAATACAGAATTCCGGAATACTTTCGTAGCTGAGCGACGGGTCTCAGTCTCAGGCAAAGTTCGCAAACATTCCACTACTGTTTTGACATAAAAGTTTTAGGTGGAACCTCCGAACAAAATAGTTGGCACTAACAAAGATGGGTATCTTAGTTACCAGGGTTTTGTGAAGGGTGGTGTATGCCTTACAAGTCGGCATGTGTTTACACTGGACCAACTGGACAAGGTGCGTTAAACTGGAAAGGGTAGTTTAATTGGACAAAGTGTTAATCTCGGTCAAATTATGTGTCTAGACAGAGGTATTCTGCGAACAGTTATCTCGTTGATTAACGAGTTAACTTATTAAGAGGGAGATCTAGGGAGCAATTCTAATAACTCTCTACGCAAATCTCAGTCTTAATCTGTCAAAAATGCCTCTAATTTACATACATTTTTATTTAATTGATTGTCGCTGAGATAAGATTGCGACTGAGTTTTGAACATTTTTAATTAGTAAAATTTATGTTTCCGTAGACGTAACGTTAGTATACGTAGGTGAGTACGTCATAAAGGTATACGAAGCTTGCGAATTTAGCGCCTTCGTGGAATTTAGAGACTGATATCTCAGTCCTGAATTCAGACATTCCAAACGTATGTACAGTACATTGCCAAATACTCAATTTGGTTAAATAAAAAAAGTACTTTTTAACTTACACAAATATTTAAAAAACCCGAACCGTACAATAATTTCAGACAAACAAGCAAAACACATTTTGGCTTCAAACCTACACGAATAAATAAAACGAAACATTATAAAGAACAAACATTACGAAACAAAATATTTTTCGAACAAACATCCCGTGGTACGTTCGTGAACGATACGTTGGTAACTGCATTGGTTTTGATAAACTTTTAACGATTTATGATAGAAAGCGGTGACGCGACGGCGATTCAGTGCAACCGCTCGCTATTGAATGGGCACCGATAGTTCCGCAATGCAATTTAAGTTCGTTTGCTTTTTAAAAGTTATGTGGATAACAGCTTCGAACATTTTTATATATTTCTATTCAATAATAATCCCTGTAATTGTCTACAGTAAGGTTTAAGGTCGCTCAGCGTGTGACGGGGAGGGCAAATCTTGGAGTTTCTCTGATGGCCAGAATTTGTGAAGCCATCCGCCAGAGAACCAAAGTCACCGACATTCCTCGCAGAATTAGTACGCTAAAGTGGAAGTTGGCAGGTCATGTTTGCAGACGGACAGGATGGTCGGTGGATAAGACACATGTTGGAGTGGAGACCACGTTTAGGCAAACGCAGTGTGGGACGCCCCGCTGCACGGTGGACCGGCGATTTAAAGAGGGTGGCGGGCGACAGATGAATGCGGGCTGCCCAGGAACAGGATGGTTGGTGCTCTTTGAGAGAGGCTTACGTACAGCAGTGGATGGCTATAGGCTAATATGATGATGATGAAGGTATGGGATGCATGTTATTTCTGCTTGATGAAGACTTAGTTTACATCATTTGTTTTGGTTATTCCTAACACTGTTTGTTTTTTCATCAATATGCAAATTGAATGGCATATGTGATTAACTTACATACATTTAAAATCAGTTGGAAAAGTATAATTGGTAAATGACATTCACTAACTTACGAGTACATCATCTCATATCATAATTATACTTATATTGTTTTGTTTTGTGTTTTCAATGTTTTCTTTACTTTCTCAGTAAGGAAACTGTATAATAAATACACGTTTCCCCCGGATTTTCTCTTCACTCTCCGCCTTAAAGTCTTAACTAAGTTTAAAAGTGAACAGTGCTTTTTCTTTGTGGGATCGATGTAGCCTTGAATATTTGTTAAATAAAATACAGATATGATAAAAAAATGCAGAGCAAAAAGTGACAGTGATTGGTCACTTCCTAACGCCATTTCTAAATGAGCAGCTTTCGGCCGTAATTTCATTAAAATTCTTTGACCGATTAATGTTTCCGTAAACTTGATGAAAATTTAATACGAAATTTTTGTGTCATAGTTACTTGTGGCAACTAGGGTAAAACGTGTAAGATATTTTAGTTGAAATTCTGAAAATATAACAATCTATTGAATGAAAACTCGAGTAGATAACTTTTAGGATTCAATAACAAATATGATATAATGTCAATAGTACCTACCATACAATACAAACCCTTACAATAAATACCCTTGGAAAATATAAATTCATTCTGCTCTGTTCAATGAATCATTTCAGCAATCTTCATTGAATGGTAAGCACAAAACAGCGATCAAAAGAAGCATCAGCCATTTTGTAGTTATGTCATCCACTAAAATAACGTATCGTAATATTTTTATGTAAAATATTTGCATATAAATAGACTAAGCTGAGATAAAATCGTACTCCCAGATGTCACGAAAAAACTCGATTGACTTTATTTAAAACTAGGTTCTGCCCGCGACTTCGTCCGGGTGGTTACTGCTCAGCTCCCGTGGGTCGTTATATAGCCTATGTTACTCAGGGATAATAGCTCTCTATGGTGATTTTTTTTTAAAAAACGGTCTAGTAGTTTCGGAGCATATTCGGTACAAACAAACAAACAAACTAAAAAAATCTTTCCTATTTTTTATTTTTATTTAAAAAGAACAAGGTAATGAAATCCCCCACCCATTAACTAGAATTGTTTTGAAGCATTGTAGTGCTACAGATCGTGTTTTGATTACATTTTTATTAACGTTATACTACATCCAATTTAAGTCCGTTTGACTATTCAACCCACATGCGGTATTTATAATTAATATTCATTAGGATCAAATTACTGGGGGACTGGATTAATAACTGGGTGGTTACCAACTTTTAGGAATGATTGCAATGCAATCTCAGCCTCTGTCAAAATTGACCTACATTTTTTGACATTGATTTAAACGTCTATTGAAAGATTTTCTTTAAATTGGAAAGATGCACGAAACCGATTGATATAATTCAAAATAATTATTTTGTTTTAACTTTATAATTTTTTTACCTAACTTATAACATGCAACAACAATGCTTTCCAATTAAACACTTTAATTATGCAAACAACTTAGGTAATTCGTGACGCTTAAAGATCTTTTAGCATTCTACTTAACTAGAATTTCTGAATGAATTATACTACACTAAGAAAATTCTTGCTTAAAAAATTGCTCCCGAAATTTTCATTAAACATGTACATCGTCTTGAAAAATATTGACTGAAGTCCTTCAAATACTCCCAGATCTGTTGAGTCACCGTCAAGTAATTACAGGGACCTAGAGGGTCAATAACGAGTCCCCGTCAATATTTGGTCCTCCCTTTGTCATTTATTATATGCCAACAAGGATTGTATGCTTTGTATCGAACTCCAGTCAAATGTTTGCAACGTGAATAAAGAATTTTCTATAAATATAACGGCAAAATTGACGAAAAATATTTGCCAATACAGGCTTTGATAAATATTTTACGTATGAAAAATCTTTAAATATCGATCACAGTACCGCTGGGGCATTACACTATTAGCCTAAAATCAAGTCGAATTGGATTTTCTTTACTCTCTAAGAATCGGGTTTAAAAAAATCGAATTGAATAGAGGGGTTTCAATTCGATTTCCTTGGCCTTTTTCTGAAACATTCTTGAACATCGAAAACCTCAATTCGTCTTAGTAATTTGACGTATACGTAGGCGTAGGTAATTATATTGTCTCATATCATTACGTCCATCAATCACAGGGTACCGATAGAGGTATCGTGTGCCTAAATACACCCCTGAGGTCCCCTTCCACTGGATTCGAATAGGATTACATATTCGATCAATCTTTGGTAAGCCGCAAAGGTATACAGTTGCAGTTTTTTGTGATTTTTCTTGCTCTAGTCGTTCTGAATGGAAGTTAGGAATCGTTTACAAAAACGAATCATCGATAAAAGGAATGTTGATGTGATATCTCTTCACCACCTTTGGTTGACTGGTAGGGAATGCCCATTAAGCCCGCCTTTGTTCTTTTTTGCTACATAACGCATAATTTTACTCTAAAAAGCTTACATTTTATTATAATTATTTCCATGCCAAAACTAAAGTATCTAAATATTTGACTCTCTGAAACTAGTATATTTTATAAGCTATTCACGTTGTTCGTTATCGGTTCACGAGTCATTTCGTACCCATCTGGACACTCTGGCGCAGTGCAAGCTTTTATAGTGCAGGCAAGAAGCTCGCAAATTCTGCATGCCATTTAAATAATTTGTGGGTATATTAAACTATGTGATCTTTTAATAAACAATGTGGGTATCAATATAAATGTTTAAGCAATCTTGACTGATAACTTTTTAGTCACTCGCATTAACATCTGCAGGTGCTTTGTTATGGCAATCCCCATCATTTGTTATTCTGATTTTTATAAAAGAAGACTAAAACAGATTATTTAGGTAATAACTTAATAAATAAAAAAAACATCAATCATCAACATCACTATCTTTAATTAAGAAGAACAAAAGATAAAAATACAAAATATTTGATTTATTTACTTTTATTCTATCGCTCACTCCAAAAATACGTGTTGCGTCACGTTGCATAACGGTGTGAGCTAACCTAACCTTTAGGAAATAAGGTTTTACGTTAGTCGTAATAATACAATAAATTAATAATGCTAAATTATTACCGGACAAAACTTTTCTGTTCTCTCGCGTAACAGTCATATTTCAAATAAATAACTAGTGAAACAGTTACAAATATTATCCAAGAAAATATTTTTCTTGTCCAAGATTGTATTAAGCGAATGAATAGAGGTTACTCATCCAAATAATGAGCGAAAGTGCGTATCTAGGATGATATTAGCCTCTTTGTAAGACTGCTATTATTGGATGAAATGAGCAAAGTACGGCTCCTTTTATGCTGTCTATAAAGATATATTGAGGTCCAGGTATAATAAATATGAAAATAAAATGTTGGGAGCATATATTTCAGCGTCGTGGTAATGATATTCAAACGGATTTATTGAAAGACTTTGTAACATTTTACTGTATTTATAACTTGCTTCTGCCCTCGACTTCGTTCGTGTGGTCTTTATTTTAACCGTTATGTTACGTCTTAGATTAGTGCTCCGCTCTCCTGCACCGTAGCGTGATGTTATATAGCCTATTCTATTCTTCATGAATCTAGCTATCATATTATATAAAATAAGTTTTCCAATCCGACTTGTAGTTCTAGAAGCGAGCTTAGAACAAACAAATATTTTTTTTTTTGTTTGTTTGTTTGTTCGTTGACCGGACATAAGTCATCACATAATGAAATAATAATAATATTATTTGATTATGTGATGACTTATGTCCGATTAGTAAGATCCTCTGATAAAAAATAAATAAATATTACCCTACAACAAATCAACAACACACTTCCTGTTTACTCAGAAACGGAATGCGTCAAAAAATCAAACTAATAATAAGCATTGCCGATTAGATAAACTACAGTTAAGAATGCCTCAAATATCGAAGTGTAGACAAAATGTTGAATCATTCTTCAATGCGTCAGAGTCCACAGTCGATCCTCATGGAACTAGAAAGGTATAGTGAACATCATTCACGAAATTCCAATGCCTTTAGACTTGCCCAATACATAATCCTAATCTTTGATCAGACAACGACATGAAAATTATTTGTAAAATCGATAAGATTTGTACGAACAAGTTGTTTGCGTTTTTCAAGAAGAATGTGTGAATCATAAATGTGTCATATTATTTTAATGCCCAGTCTACCTTACTGTCTGTTCACGCACAACACACATATCCGGCATGACGAATCGTGTATTTATTTTGGATGAATTCCAGATGTTTGACGAATCCGTCATTTTACATCGATTGATTGATTGATGTTTAAATTAAAAGCTACCATAGGAACTAAATAATAAGGATTAGTGTCGAAGCTTTTCCAGTCGCTAAATATTAAGTACTATATACTTTGCCCAGGAGTTTGAGTCACCTCCTTAATTGCCTGTCGTGCAAAACCACCTGCACCAGTCAAGGTCTGATCGAGGCCAGTGATAGGGCTGCAAAGGTTCCTCAATACTGGCCGGGCAAAAATTACTGCGAGTCAATCGACACGAAAAGTTGAAGAAAATAATGAAGATGAACTAAATTCAATGTTATAATTCTTTTTCTTGTAAATGACGTTCTATAGTGCCTTTTAATGGTCTAATTAACTTAAGCCAAGTAGTGGGACAAAATTGGCTATCAATAAATAAATACATACATCCATACTATACCATCACGCCCGTATTCTCTGAAGGATTAGGCGGCGGTGTACCAATGTACCACAGTCCGCCGGTATGTTTAGGTCCTATTTAATAGGGAGCAAGCCTATTGCCATTAACCGGGAACAAATCAAAACTCCGAGCTGGTACTGAGAATCTCATAGAAAAACCCAATAAAACTTTGCTCGATCTTGCCACTAGGCTAACGAAGCAGTTAAAAATATATACATTATGTAATATAATCCTACACCTGAATAATATTTCAAAGCTTAGTGGCGAGCTACTGATGAATATATATGTACGACAGGTATGCACGTTAATGCCCGAGAGATTCAGTCGAAACCTTTCAACTCCAGTTCGTCTGAAATCGCATTTCAACGGCGATGTCAACTAAGTTAGGCGCACTGATTCTGCAGTTCTTGGTAGTATACATTTTTATGAGGCTTATCTGCTTTACTACATTTCTAACAGTCGTAGATATTATTTGTGACGGCTATCACTAATGCAATAAAACATGAATTTTATTTTAAGGACATTTAAACGCATATTGACAAAGCAGTATTAAAAAAGAAAGGTTGTTAAAATAGTTGATGGGTTTGTTAGAATTTTAGGTAGATTGATAATGATTGGTTTTTTACCTACCGTGTAGAATACTGAAGAGAGACGCGACGTCGACTATTGACAATTCGAGATCGTGCAATTTGTTTCGTTAACGGGTCGGTGGGATTAGAGTCCCAATCCCCTCGAGGCCTGCTTGTACCACACATACATAACATCACGCCTGTATGCCCGAAGGGTTAGGCAGAGCTGTACCAATGTACACCAACAGTTCGCCAGTATGTTTAGGTGCCATGTGTAATAGGAGGCGAGCCTATTGCCATTCACCGGGCACAAATCCTAACTCCGAGCTGCTAGTGAGAACTTCATAGAAAATCCCAATAACACTCTTTGCTCGACCTAGGAATTGAACCCAAGACCCCTAGCGTAGCAGTTGCGCTTAGGACCACTAGGCTACCGAGACAGGATATTGATAATGGTATTTTTTTTTACCTACAGTGTAGAAACCTGAAGAGCGACGCCGAGTATTGACAATTCGAGATCGTGCAATTTTTTTCGTTAACGGGTCGGTGGGATTAGAGTCCCAATCCCCCCGAGGCTTGCTTGTACCATACACCATACATACATACCATCACGCCTGCATTCCCCGAAGGGTTAGGCAGATATGTACCAATGTACACCCACAGTTCGCCGGTATGTTTAGGTACCATGTGTAATAGGAGGTGAGGCTATTGCCATTCACCGGGCACAAATCCTAACTCCGTGCTGTTACTGAGAATTTAATCGAAAATCCCAATTACGCTTTTGCTCGACCTAGGAATCGAACCCAAGACCTCTAGCGTAGCAGTAGCGCTTAGGACCACTAGGCTACCGAGACAAGAGGTTGATAATGGTATTTGTTTTTTACCTACAGTGTAGAAACCTGAAGAGCGACGTCGAGTATTGACAATTCGAGATCGTGCAATTTTTTTCGTTAACGGGTCGGTGGGATTAGAGTCCCAATCCCCCCGAGGCTTGCTTGTACCATAGGATGAATACGAATATATCCTTTTCGTAAGCTTCTTAGTTGTTTATAGTCTATTACTCTCTCCTTTCATTGAGATGAAAATGAAAAGAACATGTACGATCCTGGCTAAAGTTACATGTTTTGTAAGTATTTATAGGTTTTGCCTGCGGTTTTACAAGTACATGCTTTTGAAAAAAATATTTCGCTGAAACGTACCAACTCATTCGAATCTGAAAATACCTGGACGTTCAAAAATTCAGACTTATACATTTAAATATAAGTAGGATAGGATAGAATTAGGTTAGACTTTTGATTTTGACTGGTGGTGTACATTAGTACACCTCTGCCTAACCCTCCGGGTAATACAAGCGTGATACTATGTTATGTAGTATGTTTTGACTGTTAAAACACCACCATCATCACACCTGTATTCCCCGAAGGGTCAGGCAGAGGTGTACCAAATTACACCCACAGTTCGTCGGTATATTTAGGTCCCATGTAATAGGGGGCAAGCCTATTGCCATTAACCGGGCACAAATCCAAACTCCGAGCTGCTACTGAGAATTTCATAGAAAAACCCAGTAACACTTTTTGCTCGACCTGGGAATCGAACCCGGGACCCCTTGCACAGCAGTCGCACTTGCGACCACGAGACCAACGGGGCAGTTCCCCGATCCAGTTCACTGTTAAAATAGTAGGATAAGATAAGATTTGTTTAAACATGTGTAAACATTTAAAAGCATGCAATATATTATACCAGTTACTATAGGATAGGTATGACAGAAATCAGTACAGGAACAAAATTGAATAACTCTCAAAAATTCAATAGCAGATAGTGCAATTCGCACGTGGATATTGCAACTATGCTCGAAAACTGATTGAATGACGTACAATCGCTGATATGAACTGCCGCGACCGGTTTTCAATTTTTCCGAATGCAAAATGTGGGTATCTACTGAAGTGTTCTAAAACGTTGAACTTTCAATAAAAGAGTAAAGTTTGTAATATTGTTGATAACAAGTTATTAACAATAGGAATTGAGCAGAGAGATAAGACAATTATTTCCATAATGTTTAGACATAATATGTAATTAAATGACGACTTGGATGGCGGAGTGGCTGAGCGATTGGCACAAATTGGAACAAATATAAATATATGACCTATTTGTAGTTGTTCCAGGTCTGGCGGTTTGTGTATGTGAGTTTATATGTTTGTAAACATACCCACTATATAGGAGGAAATAATAGTAAAGCGCAACGTTTAAAAAAAAATGTGATTTTTCAATAACCTTATGTTCAAATATAATATTAGCTTCAGACCACAAAATTCATATCTTAAAAATTATCACACGTTGTTCTTACGTTATTGAATAACTTTTTACCAAATATTAACGTAAAAAATCCAAGAAGCAACAACAACATTCAGTACAAACCACAGCACGATTATAAACCTAAATGTTTACCACCCTTGTACAGAAGCGTGATATTACTTTATATAATTCAGAAAGCAGTCCAAAACAGGGATACTCAACCTGCGGTGAGCCTTTCTATGCGGCCCGCCGAGCTTTTATGTGCCACGAAACATAAAGTTAATTAAATATACAACTAAAGTTATCCGGGGCGAAGGAGTAGGAAGGTGTGTGGTATCGCTGTATCCCAAAATTAGTTCCGTGCTTCGAAGAGATTGGTTTCGAATCTAAGGTAATACGACTATCTAACAAAATAATAAATACTCTGTTCATACAATTAAAGTTTAATCACTTTATTTTGCATATTCAATATTAATAATAATAATACCAGCCTATTACTGTCCCACTGCAGGGCAAAGGCCTCTTCTCATACAGAGAAGGCACGAGTGTTGATCACCACGCTTGTTCAATGCGGATTGGCGATTTAAGATTTATATTAATTACTTATGTTAAAAAAAAATACGGTAGGTACCTATCGTATTTTTCACAACACGGTTGGCATAGTGGATGAGCGATTGGAAGCTGCGCTGCGTGTCGCGGGTTCGATTCCCAGACGCAACTAATATTTGTATGGCCTACAGATAGTTGTTCCGGGTCTGACTGTGTGTATGTGAGTTTATATGTTTGTAAACGCACCCACGATACACGAGAAACTAAACAGTGTGGGGCAACGTTTTAAAAAGAAAAAAGAAAACGCCATTAAATAAATAATTCCTTCAGCTCACAAAAAATCCCGGGTACCCCATATATTTTTTTAAAGAAAATGCGAATGAATTGTGGGAAGCGTAAACGTTAACCAACCAGACCTACTTTGTTCCCATACAATAAAACCTGTTATTTCCTTGGATAAAAAGATATTACATTTTAGAGCAGCTTTGAGGACCGTCTAACAAATATTTTTAAGACGCCAAAGAATTTCTGACGAGAGAGAAAACATTTACGGGTAGACACATGTTGGAATTTGCCAATTATTTTCCTTTTGAAGGATCTTGTGAAACACTTCCAGGAAAAATGTTACACTTAAATTAAAAGCCTTGAGGACTTACAACCTATTAAACTGAAATGAAATGTAATTTTGAAGGTAAGTTCATTAACTCACCGCTCTATGTTTTACAGTGACTGTCCGAGCACTTAAAATGTATCCTTATCTTAGTAGACGGGGCCCGTTAGAGCTATAGTGCAGGTGTCAAGTTTGCGGAATTTGTCCGAAAGAGTCACCGCGACCGTAGAACGCAAAGAGCATAGGTTTTAGTTAGTAAGAGTCTGAGACTCCCTTCCGTTCTACCCAGAGCGTAAGAAGTCTTTTGACGAAAAGAAATCCTTATCTAGATGATTGAATTAGTTGTCACTTTAAATATTGTATTCAGTAAGAGTAGTGTTTCCTTGTGTTGTACGATAAGCAAAAAGCTTAATCTTAATACAATTTATAAATGCAAAAGTTTGTAGTTTTAGTTTGTTACACAATCACGGCAGAACGGCTGAATGGATCTGGCTAAAATTTGGCTGTCTGTAATAGTACATAGGCTAAATGTACCGATCCCGAATGATTATTACACTAACTTTATGGAGGAAACTGAGGAAAGAAGCTTAATACATTCATATCAAAAAACAGTTTGACTATTTTACTATTCACAATAACACTCCACTTTTATTAATTTAAAAGCAATAAGGTAATCCAGCAAACAATATTATCCAGTATTGAAATACGGATAAAGTCCATAAACAAACACACTTTAAACTCGAACTGCGTACGTGTGTGGAGACGAGGACCGAGACGTTTACTTAACTAATTAGTGTTTCCAACTAAACCGAACTGAAGCTCTTTTACTGCTATCGATACGTGACGTTCTTTACTGTTGCGTGATCGGGTCACAAACGGCTTAGAATAAGAAAAACATTCACATTGGCTGATCACATAAGAAAGTAAGAACCTTATTCAACAAATATCCTTTTATACACAAGAGTTTCCCCTCTGAACCCCTCTGGGATACAACGAGAAATAATAATGCTGAACAGTTTAATACTTCAGCAGACATATTAATATGCAGGGAGTCGGAAAACTTGTTCTTTTTTCCTTAAACAAGGCCCAGTCGAACACCACAAAGTTTGGGAACACCCCAACCCCTGATCGCCTTTTACAATTCATGCAACGTTGCCAAACCGTAATACGATGCGGTGTAATGATTAATTAAGTTGCAGACTGTACCGTTTATAAATTACTTATTATTTTCGTATAGATTCGTAACTGACTCGTTAGCCTAGTGGTCCTAAGCACGAATGCTACGCTAGAGGTCTTAGATTCGATTCCCAGGTCGACCAAAAACGTGTTATTAAGTTTTTCTATGAAATTAACAGTACAAGCTCTACAACAGTTAGGATACAGCAGTTAGAATTTGTGCCTGGCTATTACATGAGACCTAAACATTTCCGCAAACTGTGGGCGTACATTTGTATAATTCTACCTAACACCTCGGAGAATACTGGCGTGAAGGTATGTATGTATGTATTCGTATAGATTTGTGCGTTCGCGTTTCATTGTTCCGAAGAAATTTTCAATTTATACACATTTCGTTGGCAGTTTACGACGCCCACGCATTCAAATGCGATACACTTGAGTACCACACGGTCTTAAATGGGCTCAAAGCAGCTAATAAAAGAGGGATCGAGTGCGGGGAGCTCGGAACCTCTTCGCTAAACACCTGTTTGTTATTCCGTATTTATTTTGCTGAGTTTCCGACTTTTTATTTGGAGTTTGTTCTTTCAATCTTAGGGAAAGTTCCCCGTTGCTTGTTGTTTTTTTCGCTGTCTCCGCTACTTCTTAGATACTTAACGGTAATTGCTTTTATTAATACAAAAGCCGTTTAAATATCTTGGTAATAAAAACGGGAAAACATTTTGCGGTACATTTTTTTCTGTAGAATCATTTCATAAATTATGTACCTACTTAAGTACTTACCTGAGTGTTACAACTTTTGGGTACTATAAAGTATCTCTATGTTTTCCATAGACTATGCATTAGTTACATACTTTTCTGTGATCATATTTTAGAGCGTTATAGTGTACTCACACTATATTTGGGACTTAAAATTAAAACTCAATACCTACTTTTTACATTTCTGATGATAGTAATCGCATAAAAATCCACTGTAGTTTTTTCAAAGTCAAAGTCAAATCATTTATTCCAATTAAACCATTAAAAGGCACTTTTGAATGTCAATTAATTAAAACTATTGAATCTAGTTGCCCAATTGAATCTAGTTTTGAAGAACTAAGCAACCAAACAGGCATATATGAAAAGTGACTTTCTTTTTATGGGTACAATTTACAGTTATAAATGGGCGGCAGTCTCGGGTTCACGTAAAAGGTTACTGAATAAGATTTGTATCAGTTCAATAACCCAAAAATGTCTCGAAAATATGGCACAGACGTTAGGAGTGGAGCATATCACAGCTTGTCAAGGGAGTAACGCCTCTAAAACTTTCAGTTTAAAAATAAATCTTTGATTTTAAAGATGGTTTCTGTTTTGTTTTTTTTTTATTTATTACTAATTTGTTGCCTTAATTTTGGTCTATTTTTAAGACAAACATGTTTTCTTTTTGCACTATCAAATGTAATTATAGTGGAATTGTGTTTTGTTAAAAAGTTTTGTAACTCATCAATAGTTTGAAAGACTATAAAAAAAAAGGTTTTAATTACCTGTTAAAATGTAATAAAAGTGTCAAAATAAAAAAGACACTGACAAAGAAAAAAAAACGCAGCAAAAATATGTTTCTGTAAACAAAACAAACTCATTGTCGTGAGCTCTATGCGTTCAGATTTTTGATGAAGGCAAAGTTGCGAAAAAATGGTGGATTTTTATTTTCACAAATTGTCTCTTTTGATATGTATCGCACCTATATATTTTACTGAAACTGACATGAAAAAATACGTGTCCAGGATAATGCAGGGATTTCATAATTTTAAAACTTGACCTGCAATGAAAATGAGGAAATTGTGAAGAAATCTGAAACCTGCACATAATTTTAGCTCTTTGTGAAGGAGCTCGTCCGGAGAAGTACTACCAGCGTACGGTACCTATTTCTGCCGCAAACCAGCGGTGCTGTGTTCCGGTTTGAAAGGTACGGGCGCCGGTGTAATTACAGGAACATGAAACATTTCAACTTTGTCTTTGGGGTGGCAACGCATTTGCAAGGATTCTGGTATTGCTGATTTCTATAGGTAGCGGTGACCACTTTACATCAAATGGGCCGTCGGCTTGTTTGCCATCCAATAACATAAAAAAAACATAACTATAGACATAGCTTTAGGCTTTTAATAAAAAGCAATAAAAACAAATAAACTCATTCTTTTAAAAAAAAACGTTGCCTCACACTGGAAACAAAAACATAATTATAAATTCACATATACACACAGTCTGACCCGGAACAACTACCATGTCATATATTTATTAGTAGGAGAATTACAAGTCACAATAGTCGTAATTTGTAGGTATTGTAGTAGTATAGTTGTAACCTATGTATGTCTCTAATGTGCAGGCTTAAGGGCCTCGTCCGACTCTTCGTAGGATAGATTATCGGACCGTTCAA
This sequence comes from Caradrina clavipalpis, assembly GCA_932526535.1. Taxonomy (NCBI): domain Eukaryota; kingdom Metazoa; phylum Arthropoda; class Insecta; order Lepidoptera; family Noctuidae; genus Caradrina; species Caradrina clavipalpis. The sequence goes on from OW052096.1 coordinate 6,608,390, forward strand.
TAGCCCATAGTTTCATGGGAGCAACTTTTAGTAGGTCGTGTGCGTTATATTAGAATTTATATGTTCTCTTCTCTCCGACAATAAAAATCGGTTACGAATTGTTTGACGTGTGGGGACAGCCTTAGACAAAGATGGTAGTAGCGACAATAGTTAGTTAAAAGAATTTTCGACGGAATCTTTGGTACCTCTTTTTTTTTCAAGATGGGAAATCATCAAATGACTTCCCCAGCCTTGGGCGGGGTGGGAGGGAGTGTCAGACTTTTACTGACTAAAACCCATCCATGTTCCTTCTTGTGCCCTTTGCGTTCCGGGGGCGCGGTATCTCTTTCGAACAACCCGCAGCCCCGGCAGGCATCGGCCCTTAGTGGCCCCTCCGAATGTTTGCTGACATCTCTTTGAGGCGCGCGTGGAACACGAACGCGCCGTCGATACGGTATCTTTGGTACCTAAGTCTTATATATTTGTTGTAATAAGCGGCTTCTGTTACTTAGAAAACACATAGTAATTCGCGTTCCGGATAATTTCCCAGAGTACCTCGCGACCTCCTTCAAAGTTTAAGGCAAAACTAACGAAGTAACTTAACATAATCCACATATAGGTTACCTTACACATATTTTTCAGAGCAAAGTCGACATTACGTAACTCCCGAACTTATACAAAGTTCGTTGTTTAACTAAAGCCGAGACTACACGCCGCAGTATTCAAAAAGGTATGTACACAGACCACGTCAAAGGGAAAGTTTATACGTAACTTGTATAGAGTGCATACTGACGGACATGGTCTACTCCGGACCAAGTGTTACTATTACCAAATTGTTACATGCAGCTGTGACAGAAGGTATTCATTGCTGTTTTGTAGCGTACACTTGTTGGCAGTTTACGTGAATTCTCTGAACCAGAATACAAAAAGCTTCATAGTTTAATGACGGTAAAACTATTTGTACTACCAAAAAATACAATTTGACGGTTATTTCATGTAGAATAGAAATAGAAACAACTACCTACCTTGATAAGAAAGATGGTGAGTTTTTTGAGCTTTGTATCTAATTGATATTAAACGATTTGACTTTGACTTTGAATTTTACTGAAAATAAACGTTATGTTTAGCAGCAGGTATATCACAAGATTAAATAAATAAAAGAAAAGATCGAGCAAAGTGGTATTTGGGTTTTTCTAAAAAAATCTCAGTAGCAGCTCGGAGTTAGGATTTGTGCCCGGTTAATGACAATAGGCTTGCCCACTATTACATGGGGCCTAAAATACCGACAAACCTCTGCCTAACACTTCGGGAAATACTGGCGTGATGGTATAAATATATATATAAAAAAATGCAGTCAAATATCGTTGAATTCTCGTACACATTACACATATTCCAGTTTAAAAAAAATCTCTGTCCGTGCAGAGAAAAATAATGTAAAAAGTTTAGTCTAGTGTTGCACGGAGGGCTTTTTGGCTAAAATTATGATGTTGGCGAAGTATGGTCGCTTACGTATCCTGCACCCGTTATGGCACTTTAAAACAATTTTTGCATACAAGTTTTTGCACTCTTTCGCCCAATTAGCATAAGTTCTGTTAGCAGAACTGGGAATAAAATTATACTTAAAGTGGACTATTTATTTTACAAACGTTACATTGTTTGTATCTCTGTTTTAGAATGAAATTATGTTCTTGAATAATTAGCGCTTTCTCTGTTGATAATGTGGTGTAGACACGTACAATACTTTTGTTTGGGTACTTTAATTGCGATTTAAAATTAGAAGCATTTAGACAACTTTAATTAGGCAGGTTTTTAAAAATAAACCTTTGTTTACATAGGGCGTTAAAAATAAACCTTTGTTTACATAGTGCGTTCAAAATAAAACACAACGTAGTTCTTTGTTTCACAAAAAAACTTAATCAGTCATTGAACGCTTTATTATGAACATCTTTTACGAAATAAAGATCATATGATCCATACATTAATTAGTCGAGCTAAGCAAACTCAAAATTAATTTTTAAACAAAGATAGTTTGTAATTTTGTAAAGTTAATAAATTGGGTATTTCAGAATACCAATTTTAACTGAGTGTTATATTTTGGGAGAGTAATGCATTTCCTAGGTTACTCACTGCTGGGCAAACCCCACTTCTGATTCAGAAAGACGCATTATTAAAAAGACGTGTATATGTCGCAGGTTTTTCACAAAATTAGGTTTTTGATCAAAAACCGGAAGATGACAAATTTTAAACTCAATTTCATCATAAACCTGTACTTAGTAGAAAGGAAACAATTTTTTATTTATCAAAATTTTACATCCATGATCCAATCCATATTCTCGTTCTTCAATCTAATTGTGAAATATAATGTTTCAATTTTACCTGATTTTTAATTAGTATTAAATACGACTACGAAATTGTTTCTTTTCTACTAAGTTGCAAATGATGATAGATTGTTTTATTTATTTAATTTCAATTGATTTTGTCATAAAACAAAGCAATTTTGCCCAGAATTTTATCATAAACCTAAACTAGTTCAGGTTTTTGATCAAAAATCTGGACTGTAATAGGTTTATGACCAAATTGAGTTTAAAATTTGTCATCTACTGGTTTTTCATCTAAAACCTAGGTTTTTGATCAAAAACCTAATTTTGTGAAAAACCTGCGACATATACACTAGTATATTCATCTTCAAATTAATGTTATGTTCTCGCCTTTAGCACGATATACGAAAATTCCCTTTACCAATTTCAATTAAATTTTCCTCACACAGTTTTCCTGTAAATGTTTCATAATTAAACTCCCACCATACTAAACAAATGAAGCCCAATAAATCACAATTTATGGTAACTTACATTATTTAATATCTCAAAAACAATTAAGTACGACAAGAGTTAATAAAATATTAAACCTACGCATTATTAGCTAATTCTGTACCAATTTTCTTGTTAACAATGCTTCGTTATACATTTATTATATCAGATTTTCTTACTTCACGTTAAATAATACACATACCATCGTGCCTGTTTTTAACCCCCGACGCAAAAAGAGGGGTGTTATAAGTTTGACGTGTCTGTCTGTCTGTCTGTCTGTCTGTCTGTCTGTCTGTCTGTCTGTGGCATCATAGCTGCCGAACGGATGAACCGATTTCAATTTAGTTTTTTTTTTGTATTAAAGGTAACTTACGTACGAGTGTTCTTAGACATGTTTGATGAAAATAGGTTGAGCCGTTTAAAAGTTGTGGGGGTGAAAGTAGGGAAGAAAAATCGAATGTCAGTAAATATACTCGAGTGGGGTCTCAAACTTAGCAAAATCGACATTATAATAAGCAGGTACATTATAAAAAGTATAAAATAAATTATAAAATTAATTTTCCCCGAAGGGTTAGTCAGAGGTGTACCTATGTACACCCACAGTTCGCCGGTATGTTTATTGTTTAGGTCCCTTGTAATCTCTCCATTGCCATTAACCGGGCACAAATCCTAACTTCAAGCTGCTACTGAGAATTTCATAGAAAAACTTAATAACGCTTTTGGCTCGACTGCTCAAACTGGCATTTGAACCCATGACCTCTATCGTAGCAGTCGCGCTTAGGACCACTAGGCTAACGAGGCAGTTAAATAATAATGCCGTAACGAAATTATTCCTAAAAGTTTTTTGCTACAAAAAGCTACTTTTTCAATAGAAATGGTTCAATAAAACCTTCTATACAATATTGTTGTATAGATCAAGACATTGTTACCTCAACAGTGGCATTCAGACAATTCTATTTCCAATGTATCTCACGATGGCCGATCTGTTTCACCCAAGGGACTCGGACGCTGCTACTGATCCTGATCAAATTACATATTTTATGAATCCACTGAGGATTTTATTGGAACGCCTAACAAGACACTCGCTCACATTTCTTTGTGAGGAATCAAATGACTCATCCATAAACAGGTGAGTTTTTGTTAGGTAGGGGGACATTAAATAAATTCGGGTTTGTTTTTTGAGAAGATGTTTTTTTTTGCAACTGCCTAACCATGAAATGGAGACATTAATTCTCATTTGATGCTAGCATTATTTAACCTTTTTTAAATAATATGCAACATTATAATGATTATTTATTAAAACTAACTTCTGCTTGTGATTTCGTGGAATACAGAAATAAGCCAAAGTCTGAATTTATCCCACGGGAACACAAAGGCGGGATAATTTATTACGTGTAAAGCTAGATCAATAATATGTGTGTGCGTCATTTCACCTAAAGCTTCAATAATCCATCCTCACAAACTGTTATAATGTCTGTCTCAGTCTGTCAAATGTTTGCGTATGTGAGTATACATATGTTTGTAAACGCACCCACGACACAGGAGAATTTCTATTATGGAACAACGTTTTTTTTTTTTTTTAAAGAATAAGAAATAGCATCTTTCACGTTTATAATACATAGTAGTAGGAAAAGTTTTTGTTAATAGTATCAAATACAAAGATGGTAAGTACAGCTTTTGTGTGTTTACTTACCCGAAAAGGCTATCGATACGTAGTAGGTACTACGATACAGGCTTCTCACAAAGGTCAAAACACATAACTATCCGATGTTAAATGTAGCATCTGTAATCTGATAATTAGAGGTCTCAAACAATTTACTTGATCCATGACTTTAATCAATGAAGAAGGTCAAAATTCCTATCAAAATTAATTCTCTAAATTAATGACGAAGAGAACTATCTCAAGTACGTTTCATATCTTTCATCAAAATATATGAAATATGGATACCTACTCATACAAGGTCCAGTTTTGCTTCTTCGTCAAATTTCAGGTTATCATGAAATACATAAATAATCAAGTACAATTCGATACCTGGTTAATAATTAATAAATACTTGTCTTCTTAGGTTTGGCAGTATTTTACAATACAACTATTTCAAAAAACAAAATTTCCCCGTTGCCTATACGATCATCGCCCCGCCTTCCTAAGCCCAGCAGCAATATAGCTAGTTCGAATTCGAAAATTATCTTTTAAAAATAAATAAATAAAAAACCAATTTACTTTGTTATTGATTCGTGTCGGTATTTTAGCCTCAAAACTACACCTTGTGTACTAAGTCTCAATTTCAATTAACTCAAAAATAAATCGTAGCGTAAAAGTTTCCAAGACCAACATTAATGAAGTTGTAGCCTGTTCTACGGATAATGAGCTGCTGAAAACAAAAGAAAAACGGGAATCCCACAGAACGACCGCAACAGAAGATATCGAGTACTGCAACACTGCAACCAACACCACGTACAAAGGGAATGAAACCGCGAGGCCCGGGAAGCCACAACGAGTAACCGGGAGAGTAAAATTGCGTTTAACTTTGAGAATTTCTCCTTCATAATTTCAGTTTTCCCAACAACAACTTGGTTCTTTTAACTTGCTTTGATATTTTAAATGTTTCAACCATTAATGAAGCATGAAAAAACTAACTGCTTATTTTGCTGTGAATGTGTTTTTTCTTTTCTTAAATATTAAATTTTCTTGTAAGCTTTCGTTCGTGACTTTGTCCGCTTGAATATCGGTTATGGTGGATACAAAAAAGACGTAGATTAAAAGAAAAAATATATAGTTTTTCTTTTATTCAAGCGTAGTCCGTTCCAAATTCTATCAACATCGTAACAAAGAAATAAATAAACAAACTAACTTTCGCATTTATCTTTTAGGATTTACCTTTTTTTATTATTAAAAGGTTTTACCCCTTTACGCAATTTCGAGTTGCCTCGGTCTACTTGCTTTTTACGCATAATAAACTTATGAAGTACATACCGATATGATTTTAAAATTGGATAACACTTATTGAAAGATAAAATCGTGGCAAATCTTTTACTGAATATAACCTTTATTGTAATTGAGTAATCAATAACTGGCTGTTTTTTTGTGGTTTTACTCGTTATTCTAAGGGAACTGTACTTTGTGAACTCGGTTTAAAAATATCCTGATTTCTTTAACACATACCTATTTATATTCATCCAAGGAATCTGTGTACCGATCAGCCATTAATGCGAGATCGAGTGATAGACATCTTTATAAACTACACTACATTTATATATAAATATAATATGTATAGATCCATCCATCACGCCTGTATTCCCCGTGGGGATAGGCAGAGGTTTACCAATGTACACCCACACTTCGCCGGTATATTTAGGTCCCATGTAATAGGGGCCGAGCCTATTGCCATTAATCCTAACTCCGAACTGCTACTTTTCAGCAGGATTTCATAGAAAAACCCAATAACACTTTTTGCTTGACCTGGGAATCGAACCCAAGACCCCTAGCATAGCAGTCGCGCTTAGGACCACTAGGCCACCGAGGCAGTCATAAACGGGGTATATATGTATAGGTCTCGATATAACATAGATATTGTAATACCAAACTCAAGTAACTTGCCAATGTTTTTCGTGTCGGTTATGAACTTTGTCTACACCAAACTGACGCAATTTCAAGTGAAACTTAGTGTTATTAAGCGGCGCGGTCTGCCGGAAGGGGCATTCACTCGGCTTTGAGCGGAACATACTTACACAAATACATCTAAACTTTAAGTCAATTGGTTACAACTTACAACAAATTGCTGTTTGTGTAAAACGGGTTGGTATCTATAAAAACAATTGGATTGAGTTTGGCAATCCTATCCTTCTTTCCATTTCTATTATAAATGCGAACGATAGATGGATCGATGGATGTTTGGTACTATTTCACGCTTAAACGAAATTAGCTGTAATTTAGCACATCTATATGTAGATACCTAATTGGTGAGGTTCTTCAGAAAGATCGGGTGTGCAGTATTCGTAACCGGCGTGCTTGTATGACTAGATGTATGAACGTGGATAAGGCGAGAGTAGTATGTAAGGATCGTAGCAGGTGGCGTTCTATGGTTTCTGCCTACCCCCATGGGAAAAAGCCCCCCATGGCGTGAGTTTATGTATGTATAATTATGTAGATACTGACTACGATTTTTTTACCGTTTTTGATTCCTGTGAAATAATTTAGAACTTTGGCTTAATAAAGAAGTCTACGCAGACGAAGACTGGGGCATAAGCTAGTGCACTTTTAATCGCCTAGTCGCGAAAAGTGTTATTTGGTTTTTCTTAGTACAAAATGCCTCAGAAAGGTACGTCAAGTCGTTGGTCCTGCCCCTGTGCCCCCCTAGACAAGTCACAAACGATAATCGTAAACGCTCGGTAGGTACCAATAGATTTTCAACTTAATACCCTAGAGCCTTAAGTTGAAAATCTATTAAAGATTTCTAAGCTTTAGCGACTGGAACGAACGAAAACGCTATGATTCATTAGATCTTCAACTTAAAACCAAGCACATAAAGTTGAAGATCTATTAAAGCCTACTCAGCGTTTGCGTTTATCGTTTGTGACTTGGCTAGGGGGGCTGATCTTTCCCCGATCGTGTCGTAATTGTCCATTGTCGTCTTGTCGGAGTATGAGAGTGATTGAAGAGGTAGTGCACCAATGTTTGCCTACACACGTGTACACTGTAATATCTAATGCGAACTTGGCTAGTCTCCATTACAATTACCCGCCGTGACTTCAATGCGGTCAGGAGAATAATGGAATGCTAACTGAAACTGACTGGAATTAATAACTGCCTCGTTAGCCTAGTGGTCCTAAGCGCGACTGCTACGCTAGAGGTCTTGGGTTCGATTCCCAGGTCGAGCAAAAAGTGTTATTGGATTTTTTATGAAATTCTCAGTAGCAGCTTGAAGTTAGGATTTGTGCTCGGCTAATGGCAATAGGCTCGCCCTCTATGGGACCTAAACAGACTGGCAAACTGTGGGTGTACATTGGTACGCCTCTGCCTTCCTCTTCGGGGAATACAGGCGCGATGGTATTTTATGTGTAGAATAGTGAAATATTATTCTGCTACATATACAATATAAACTTACACCTTTACTATGCTACGATCCACACAATAACATACTTACTCCTTACAAATAATTTCAGGAGTATACCTAACGTATATTGTTAATTAAATCTTAATACATGCGCAATGTTCATTCATCATTGTATCGCTCATATGTCGCCATTGTACGTAGCTTATAATATGAACGTCTGTCGGTAAACACCGCTTACCCAAATCATGACCTACTTACCTATCAGTAATATTACCACACTCGTGTTTCAGGTGGTAGGTACTCGTATTTTGAGCTTTACTTTGCGCAAATAAATAACTTATGAGATTTTTGTCATCTACACTATCTATGTTTCTATGTTAATATAATAAAGGTGAGGAGGATTTTGTTTGTGTGTATTTTTAACGCTCTAGTCTCTAGAGTTAAGAGTAGTATTTAGAAAATTATTTTTATATTCTTTTTACTTTGATAGCCAGACTCATGAGGTATAGGCTAAATAATATCTAGGCTACAAGCTACGGGGGCGGAGCAGTACCCAGAGATGTAACTAACAACGTAACAACAGCGGGTGAAAAAAACACGCACACAAAGTCGGGCAAGAAGTAGGATAATATACATATATATAGTAACAATTACTGTCGAAATGGGTATTTAATGCTTAAACGCTTAAGGCACATTTTACTTAAAAGTTTATCCATCAGATTTTATATCAGATATCTGAATAATCATTTCACGAATTTGAACTAAAGTAACATAATGTAATGCAATTCAAAATTAAGAATAATCAGAAAAAAATACTTTCACTGAAACAAACCTTTGTAATTATCTTTTGTTATACCTACGCAGGTAATAAATATATAGGCTGATTTCTTGTGTGACCTTTTAAGCGAAGTCAATCAGGAATACGAAATGAAATTACAAAACCACTTCCAATTTTATTATTCTTGAATTATTACATCGTTCCATTTATTTAACTGTACTGAATACGACGAGCTAAATGTTATTGTTTCACATTAATACTGAATTAGGCAGAAAATGTTATCCTTCCTAATCATTAAATTTATAATTTGAGTGAAACCTTTTGTGTCTGTCTCCCAGTTGATTTAGGACCTTCGTTTCAAGGCTTCGCTTTCAGGAGGCTCGCTTAAGCGATTAACTCTTACTCCCTCACTCGGGACTTGCTTCACAAATTCTTATCAGGCAATTTAGGATGCGGTAGACGTTGCTAAATAAAGACTTCGTAAGTACAAGCTTGTTTTACATTATGCTAAATTCAGTATCTGCGCTTACACCCGTACTGAACCAGTATTTGCTGTTCGTGTAAGCGCTTCTTGCAAAATCGGATGCGAGCAAATGTCATAATTAGGAATTCTATAGATTTGATTTGAAATTTTGATGTGCCTTCTAGTTTCGGATACTAATGGTGATGCTAATGGCTGATCTGATCTGAATCAGTAGAATAGCGAGATAATGTCATAAAAATAGTAAATTCGTGAATAAAGACTACCACTTTCAACGGCCACCTACTTATTAATATTTTTAAGTAATTGTACCAGCCTATTTCATTTTGTATCGCACTGAATTAGTGAAGAGGTATTTGCAGGGCAAATACCTCTACTGACATAAGCCGAATGACAATTTGAAACATATTTTTTTTTATAAGTCCAGGTTAATTAATGATTTTCTTCATAACCAATGTCAGTGCTATACAAAATAAATTCAAAAAGTACATCTGAAAAACATAAAGTCACATTGATACTTACCCTTGCCTGCTTGCTAACCTTTAACATAGTGCATGAGGGGCGGGCACCTTTTTAAACAGCTTAAAGTTAATAATACTGATTAATAAAATTCATTCATGTTTAATCTGGCGCTAATGAGTCAATTTGTTAAGCCTGTTGTTCTGAGTTTGATGACAAAAACAAAAGCAGCTCGATGGCTATGTTTTGACTTTGTTTTAATTAACGTTATCTTGTTAATGAAGTACCTATCTGATGGTTTTCGCAATGTTTACCAACAATGTCCGTGATTAAGTTACAATAAGCTCAGTGTCAATAATGACATCCTTATTGTTTCGTGGATAACTTTTGTTTTGGCTTCTCTATAAGTAAATACAAAGCGATTATTGCAAAAGAAAAATAAGTGGAAAATATTGAATTTCATTATTGTTTTCTGAGGAGCAATGTACAGACAAACTATTTGGTATACTGGTAGCTTACTTGCAATTACTTTTAAACAATGTTGTTAATATGCTGGGCAGTCAATTATTTTACATTCTCTTAAGTGTGTCAGCTTAAAAAGTTATTACTCATACAATAATAATGAATATTGGCAGTGTAGTGAGACGAATAATTTTGCTTGTTTACCAAATAGTTAGTTTGACTGTACCAATGAGTTATTTTCTATTTCATTAATACTTTCTTAGTTTATCTTGGATGTCATTGACATCGGCGAAGGAAAACATCGAAAGGAAACCTGTACTTGTAATTAATAAAAGTCTGAAATCAATCCGCCTTGAGCAAGCGTGGTGATCAATCTTTATGCCTTTTCTGTATAAAAGAGGCCTTTGCTTTGCAGTGGGACAATAATAGGCTAGCATTTTTTCTCCATTGGACTGTACACGATTGCACAAGCTTTACTAATAGTAAGATGATTACAATTTCTGTATAAGAAAGTCAGAGTACTAATCATGCATCAACAGTATTTTACATAAACCGACTGACTATCTGACCTCCACATCCCAAAAATGGGATAAATACCCTTTCGTCAGACTGATTGCCAGACTTTCGGGCTTCTGACTACCCGTAACGACTGTAATGTTATATTAGGTACTTGATAAAAAAACAAAGATCCTTTGGGCTAATGTTTTTCAAAAATAAGTATATTAACAATAAGGGCTGTCAGAGTAACTATTCCATGCGGGCGAAATTGAGGGCAAAAGCTAGCAGTACCCTATAAATTATCAGAAATCTTTAAGACCTTGTCATTGTTTCGCCAAAACATATTCATTTATATGAAACGGGTACATACCTACATGTTTTAACTTTAGTGGTAACACAATAAATTATGATGCGGGTGGGGTTCGGCCCAAAATTATGGGCAAAAAGGGCAAACAAACTAATCACAAGTAAGCCTTTGTAACGATGTTTTAATTATGTGAATTCTGAAAACATACTTATAGTATCATCATTTTAATAACTGTCCCCTTCATTAAGGACACTATATCATTCTGTATTAATATTATAAAGCTGAAGTGTTTGTTTGATCTAACTAATCTTCAGAACTACTGGTCTGATTCTGATAATCATTCTCGTGTTTCAGTGTTTGTAACCAAACTCCTCCAAAAGGGCTTGACCGATTTTTTATTAAATATTTTGTGTATATTCGTTAGGTCTGAGAACAGGCCGTAAACTATTTTTTATACTCCTAAGAAATAAAAAAATACCCCTAGAAATAATTTATATGGCAACACAACCTTTCCGGGTCAGCTATTTAGTATAAAAAAACCGAAATCCGTACTAAAACTCACGCGGAAAAAGTCGAAAGCAAATCGCGGGCAATTAATAAAATATAATGTTAATTTGTTTGAATGACCGTTCCTATTTCACTTGACATTTCATTCGAGATTTATTTAATTAGAAACAGAATACTTTTGTTCTATTGGTAGACTCGTATTTGAGATTAGATTTGAGTTCAGATTAATATAAGATCTGGCAGATTTGAATAGACAATTACGCTCGAATATCTTTCCAGTATACGGGTTTTATCTTCGATTTTAGATAAATTGACCTTCAAAGATGCTTACGGAAGGTTGCTTCTTCCTTATCTAGATAACTAGCTATATACTACGTGGTACCCGAGTACAGCCTCGTCTTTGGTTACTACTCGGTACCTCTGGTTACTGGTTGGTCGTAGCGTGATGTTCTTCTATACATATAACCTTCATACCTTCATATTGAATCACTCTATCTATTTAATAAAACCGCATAAAAATCGTACATAAAATTGCGTAGTCTAAAAGATTTAGGCTTATAGACAGCGAGAAGCGGCTTTGATTTATACTATGTAGAGATTTTAATGATTGCCATGAAGAAACGACATGGATGTGAGACACGGATTTTTACCTATTTTCCTTATTACGAATAACATCCAGAAACTAATTAAAAGTTACCAAGACTAAGAAAAAGTTACACAAAATTCATTACGACAAAAACATTACATTTATGAACTTTCTTTCAGACTTCATGACTTCACGTAATAACGTAACTACAAACGTTTTTCTAATCAAAATAATTGAGTAGAACAAATTGATAGTTGGCTTTGTCATCGCAGTTCTATTACGTATGATTGTATTATACAATACACAAAAGAAAAGCCGTTTGCTTTTGTATAAGTCGGCGTTTTTTCCTCATAGCGTGACCGGAATGCTAAACAACTGTTACCTACTTGTTATTTGGTTCAATTTAAAGCAATAGTCGGTAATAACGATTGATTGTTCAATTGCGATAGAATAAATTGAGCAGGGTACCTTTGAAGGGAACTAAAATCTAATAATACCTATTGAAGCTTAGTTTTTATTTACCACTAGCTTTTGCACACGACTTCCTCCACGTCAAATTTGACGTATTGTTCCTCGTAAACCATACATTTTTTCGGGATAAAAGGTACCCTACCCTATGTGTTATTTCATACGACAATCTATCTCAGTGCCAAATTTCATCCAGATCCGTTCAGCAGTTTAAGCGTGAAAGAGTAAGTAAGTAAGTAAGTAACAAACATACATTCATCCATCCATTCCCACAAGCATTCGCATTTATAATATTAGTAGGGAAGTAGGAATAGTAGGATAAACCTGAACAAGAGTCATTGTATCATCAGTATGCAAAAAAAAAACAGCTGATTCGTACTTTTGACAAAATGTATGGATCAGCCGATATTTTTACGCGAAGGGTTGGTCTCACAGTAAAAGTGCTGTGCCAAAAGTATTATTTATAATGATGAGTACAATGACCCCTTTTCAGGGTTTACGGTAAATAAATATAATGTCATTAAAAATGTATATGTTACGGCTAATACCCGAAGTGCGGCTACACCTAGTTTTAGCCGGTTAGAACTAGGTGTAGCCACTTACTCTTGGTTAAACCTAGTACGAGCCGATTGTTTTCGGGTAAAACTAGGTCTAGCCTTCATCATGCCGGCTACAACTAGGTCCAGCTATTCCCTGTTGCATAAAACTAGGTCTATCCGATATCATTCCGGCTAGAACTAGGTCCAGACAATCCCTGTTGGATAAAACTTAGATGCGTGTCCCGCCAAGCCTTCCGCCCCGCGTCAGACTCATGACTCACAGCATCTGCAGCAGCGGCGCGGGGTGGAGGGCATAGCGAGGCACGCACCTCTGCAGGCTGTGAGCGCCAGGTGCTGCTGATCTACTGCAGGTCTACCAGCGAGTGTGACTCACAGCGTCTGCAGCAGCAGCGCGTGACTTAGTGTTATCTAACAGGGATTGGCTGTACATAGTTGTAGCTGGCATGCTATCGGCAGAGCTTTTTTAGATATTAAAAAAACATCCAATAAAAAGAAACGTGGAGAGTTTTTTTATTCTTATAAATCACATTGTAATAATTAACACAAATTATTAGGAGTACAATTTTTAATATAATAGGAACAATCAGGATCATTTTTTTTAACAACAGACAATAAGTAGTTGCATATTATAATTTAAAGAATGTTATTATAATTATAAATCACACTTTTATAGAGTAACATAAACTATTTATTAGAACAACTTAAACTTGATGAAACTCAAAGCGCAAGGGCAAACGCGGGTGTACGGGAGGTGAGGCGGCAGGGGCGCGCGAGCGCGACGCGTCTCGCGTGAGGCAGGCGCCTGTTACTTTTTCAACTTGTTTGCATCTAGTTTTATCCAACAGGGAATGGCTGGACCTAGTTGTAGCCGGCATGATGAAAGCTAGACCTAGTTTTACCCGAAAACAATCGGCTCGTACTAGGTTTAACCAAGAGTAAGTGGCTACACCTAGTTCTAACCGGCTAAAACTAGGTGTAGCCGCACTTCGGGTATTAGCCGTAACATATATATTTTTATTTCTTTAGCTAATTTGATTGGCGAACAGCCGTTTTTCGTTAAAGTAAAATAAATAAATAATTAAAAACTAAGGTTGTATAGATTTTGTTTCTTGCCGTACAGTCAGTACACTATAATAGGAATTAAACTAGAAAGGTTCTTACTTAATGTCAGTATTTATGAAATTATTATTTGACAAAGGTTTTGTGATACCGTTGGGAGAGCGTATTTTTACACTGTGATCTGTGTCTCTTCTCGTTAAAGCATAAGTGACAGGTTAAGTTACGTTTTAGTTAGTTCTATTAAAATAAAAATGAATAAGAATAATGTATTAATCTAATGATACAAAACTAATACATCATCATCATCATCATATGAGCCGCAGGATGTCCTCTGCTAGACATAGGCCTCCCCCATAGATTTCCAAAAAGACCGGTTGGAAGCGGCTTGCATCCAGCGTCTTCCTGCGGTCTTAATCAGGACGTCCGTCCACCTTGCGGGTGGACGTCCTACGCTGCGCTTGCCGGTGCGTGATCTCCACTCGAGAACTTTGCGGCCCCATCGGCCATCAGCTCTGCGTGCCATGAACTAATACATAACTTATTAAAAAGTACTTCATATTTTAATATGTTACTATAACTACTTAAGTTATGTAACTAAATATTTAAAACATGTGTTATTAACTGTTCAGCGGTCCCAAAACTATGTAGCACGTCTGTCTTGTCTTGCCAGTAATAAATAATAAGTACTAACCTTAGCATACCTGCGGCATAATAGAGGTCAAGAAAAGATGTCACCTGAATCACCTCTAAATAAAAGGGTTAAGTTGAAAAAAAATGTTTTCACTCTAACTTAAAACTAGTATCTAGTTTCTATTCCATTGTATTCCCAACCAAAATTCTTTCTTATACATTTTAAAAAGAATTTATAGTAAATGAGAATTTGCGTTTTGTAGCAAGAGACAAACAAAGCATAAGAAAAGAAAGAATGAACGGAATGAAATGTGAATTTAATTTTACAGTTGGCCGGTCTTTGAATGACAAGGGTGTATGTGGATGTGTCGCGGGGATATTGCAGATTCGGGCTTTTCTTAATGTTATTGTTGTGTCGTGTTACATTACGAGTACGTTGGCGTGTCCCGTGGGGTTACACATTTTTATATTAACAAAATCTTTCTCACATTTCCTCGGCACAGTTAATCAAGTGTCAATCATTGTGTTGGATAACGTGAACGCGATATATTCACGTCATGTTGCTTTTCTTGTGAACGTTTAGCTTTATTTTTAACCCTCGATTCAAAAAGAGGGGTGTTATAAGTTTGAAGTGTCTATGTGTATCTGTGTGTATGTGGCGCTGTAGCTCTTAAACGGCTGAACCGATTTGAATACGGTTTTTTTTATATGAGGCAAATTTCCTAGCTAGCTAGCCTAGGTCATTAGATGTTCTATCAAAATCGGTTCAGCCATTTCAAGCTCTTTTGTTACCTTTTTTCTTCTGTCGGGATTACTTAAAATGTGTAATTTTATTTCTTGATTTTTTTGTATTTCTTGTAGGTATACTAATATTATAAACGTGAAGAGTTTGTATGTTTTTTTACTACTGATGATTACTGAAAATACTTCACTAATAGAAACATGCTAATCCGCCTTGAGCAAGCGTTGTTATTCATTTCGTGCCTTCTCTTTATGAGAAGAGGGTTTGCCCTGAAGTGAGACTATAATAGACTGGTATTATTGTTACTATGCAATATTTTTTTCTTTTTAATTATGATCTCTAACACGGAGATTGTCGGATGAAGACACAGGCAAAAGTTAGTTTTTTAGTATGGGTTATTCATGATTTATTTTTTAGCGTTTTACGTAGGCAATTAATTGAGAGTGCTATGAAAGAAAAGACAGAAGAGGTTGTTGGAGACCAAGGTTGAGTAGCACTCAAAGAGATTGTACCAATAGCATATTCCATACAAAAGTAGTATTTAGTTAATAATTATGTAATTAAATTAAATTGCATGATTTTGTGTAAATAGAATAAGGGCAAAAACATACATACTTAATATTTTTGTTATCATTCTGTTTTAGTAGATACTTAAAGCTTTTTGCAGACTTATTTTCTTTAGGTTTTTTTTTTTTAATTCAAAGTACAGGTCAGGAATACGTGAACCTAAACACAAAAACTCTCCTTTTAAGTTACTTTTTGCAATGTCCCAGACATTTATAATATTGCCAAATGGACATTATTACTGCTACTCACGTAACTCTTTAGTATATTCTATGAGATGTTTTCTTTTTCTTTACTGATGCCTTTTAAGACACAATAAATACATTTATTTTTTTGCTTATATTACTTATATACATTATTTATTTTGTTTCATCCTTAACTGAGGTACATTTAGTAAATAATGGATAAAGTTCGTACTGCATTAACAATACTATCACTCTTTTCAAAACAAATTAGATTTTAGAAATCCATAACCAATTTTTTTGTAACGCCTTTTAATAAAAATATCTTGGCTCTCGTTTTTAATCTTCGTAGCATGGCTAGCCTACGCCGTAGCACTATTGAGCTACGCCGTAGCCATTTAGCTACGGTGTCCACGGGTCACTCGATTACTTCAATAAAATGACTAAAGCTAGTGTTTTCTAACAAAGTATTGTACCACAATAGTCGCTAATGACAACCATAAGATGGAGAGCGAATTACCATTTTGTGTGCTTTAAACTAAAACAACTATATAAATATTAAACATAATTATTATTTTCCGTAAGCAAAAGAAACTGGCAGTACTGAATGTACAAGTCGAAACATTGAAGTTTGTTAAACACTGAACACGGCTATCTGTCCCTTTCAAAAGCAGGTAACAACTTCTCAATACAAGACTTGAATTCGTCGGAAACCGACGCACTTACTCGGGAGTATGGAGGCGGGAGTAAACTTGAATGTCGTGTTTCACTTCTTCACAGGTTGTAGATAAAAGTTTTATACTTTTCCTCGCACATCACAATAGAAAGCCGTCGTGTAGACTGTACGTATGTTTTGTGAATGTAAACTGTATGTATGTATGAATACTTTTGAAAAACGACGAAGTTTTTTATTACTTAAGAGAATCAATTGAATCAACTGCCCCGTTGGTCTCGTGGTCGCAAGTGCGACTGCTGTGCAAGGGGTCCCGGGTTCGATTCACAGGTCGAGCAAAAGGTGTTATTGGGTTTTTCTATGAAATTCTCAGTAGCAGCTCGGAGTTTGGATTTGTGCCCGGTTAATGGCAATAGGCTCGCCCCCTATTACATGGGAGCCAAATATACCGGCGAACTGTGGGTGTACATTGGTAAACCTCTGCCTAACCCTTCGGGGAATACAGGCGTGATGGTTATATATTCTATTTAAATCAATTGATGGACCTTAGTTTTCTCACCTTTATCATCTCTCAAAACTGCTAATATTAGTAATACCGAATACAACCAAGTACCTGTTGTATTGCGGTGTATTAAATAACGTTTTGTAGGTATAACGGGTGTTCAGAGTCTTTAAACGAAACCGAAAGTTACATGTTAATCTCAATCATTATCATTCAGATATTTTTTTTTGGACCATACCTTGAAATGTCCTTCAAGATATTGAAGGTCAAATCTCCAACTTTTTTTACGTCTTTATTATGCTGTTTTAACCTTTAATACCCCTTCGACCCCTGTACGTGTGTGTTCGTTTTGAAAAACTGTAATTTTCACACCAATTATAACTGAAAGTTACTTCGTTTGATGGACAGTACGCGTAGCTAACGGCTATGTCTTATGTCTTATTACACCCCTTACTATCCTACACTATAACAAAACGAAACAAAAATAAGAACGTAGCAACAAAAATTGATAAAAACCAATTCACATATTTCTTTTAGCACATTGCTATCTCAGTTGCGGCACCAAGAGGGTTATAAACGAAGACGTGACGTCATCGCTCGGTATCCGAAACGTGCTCAACACCTCATTCGGCCACACTTGATGCGAACGAAAAAATTACCTCTTACGTCGTATAGGAGTCTTAGCACGTCTTGTTGACTTTTAACATTATAAGATTTGGCTGATGATATGTACTTACCTCCTGCCTGTCATGGTGCTCGGTAGATAATGAACTTCGCGTCGTTTTATGATCGGAACCTAACCCTTAAAAATAATTGGCATATCACGTGGTTTGACACGTGCGTTTGTATTTTTTAGGGGCATAGGAATTCCTGTCCTATCTTCGTTTTCGTAGAAATGGTTTTTTTATTTTTCGTGTATAATTTATTTTTATATTTCTCTGAATTCGCTTGGTGGCCTATCATAGTATTTACGTGTTATGTGCAAATAGCTGACAATCCATTTTCTTATAAGTAATTTAAACGTTCAAAATGTCGTAGTCTCAATCTCACCCCAGTGATAATCAATGTCAAAATCTTGGCAAAAATTTAGGTAAAATTCAGAAATGTTTGACAGATTGAGCCCCCCTTATCTTTCCTCTGAAGGCCTTTGTTGAAGAGTTAAAATTAAAGTTGAACAGTTTTCGATAAGTGACATTGAGTCGATGGTATTTGCATTTACATAATTCACTGAGCATGCTTCACGCTGTAACTATCGGTATGCGGCATAAGACGAACCACGTGACTCACGCTAGACTGAACACAAAATCAAATAGGTTCTTTGCATTAGATGCACAGTGTAAAAATTTTGCTGTCGGCTTCACTGAATATGATCTAATAAAACTATCAGAAAATATACTTTTCTAGAACGAAGAAAAATCAAATTTTGAATGTAATAAAAATATTTTTAAAGGAGTAAGACTAGTCACATGACTTTTAAAATAATAAGATGCCAACAATAAATAGCTGAAGTAAATAAAAACGAACACCGCACCCGAGACAGTAGGAGAAATAAAACTGATTCTTAAGTAGACAGATAAGAAGGCGAGTCACTTTATGAGAATGACTTTCTGTTCAGGTCCAATGATAAGGGCTTAGTTAAATGGCTAATTAGGATTATGAAAGGCAAGTGAACAAACGAGATCCTAATCTCCCTATTTCTCAGCTGGGAATATCTTTTTGGGAGAATTTCTGCTTACTTTATTCAAAGATAATTGTCTTAATAATCCGAGACTGTTTCTTATAAAAAGAAACGATGTCGAGTCCGCGTTGTCATTCACTTTGTAGTAATAAATAAAATTACGTTTCATTTTATTATGCCCCTGTTGTTAATTAAAGAATTTGGGGATAATTGTTTGAAGTTAAATAATAAGACTTTGTTTAGTCCTCGCTGTTTTATTTTAAATTCAAATTTAGCTTGAAAATTGTATTTTAATAAGCGTTATTATTTTTATTAAAATTCAGTCCAACGACAAGTTGTTTGTTGTCAAGACTTCTTTTATTAACTTGAACTTGGTCCTATAGGTTAGTTAACTTAATTGCTATAGACAACGCCTTGCGCATACTCTTTACTTTATACGTGATCTCTGTCTGTATTTCTAAAACAATACGTTATTACCAATTCTTTGAATACATTTTTTTTAAGGAAACTCCAAGGCAATCTTCTCCAATAGTAGGCAAGTAAGTACATTGAATTAGTTATAAGTAAGTATAGCGTCTCCCATCCGCGGGTATAAAAAGATTTTCCACATCTCCAGCGTTGCCTCTACACTCGACGGAAGAACTTCTTTAACTATTTATGAGCCTTAAAGTCTCCCGATAACGATGAAATCCGAGCAAATTACCCCTTATCTAGTTCACCCTTTGTCGCGTATCGTTTATACGTTGTGAGTATAATACTATTATGAGTGGCAAAATAGGATGATAAACTAACTCGGTCCCGCTGTCGCCCGAATTCAGTGCGTTGAGACAATTATCACAAGCGAATCACAGTTTTACACGATCAAGTTCGGGATTTGTGACGCGAGCAGCTGATAAGATCACACATATTGTGCGGATTTGAAACTCTGTCTGAAGCTTAAGTTGGGAAATTTAGATTCTGGTTTTAGAACTGTGTTTCGGTTTCTAGGTTTTGAAGTTCTCTCATTAACTAAAACATTATTAAGACTGCTAAGTCTGTCAGTTTTAATCGCACAATTAGTCAGCTACCGTTAAACAGAAACCCTAATATTTTCTCTTTACTGTAATGTGCCCCATTTCCAAGAGATTTTCTTTTTAACACATTTTAACGTTATAAAATCCTTTTACCGCAAAATTCTAAGCATAAAACACTGAAACTAGAAACTGTAGTTCACACCAACGAACTATAAATTTAAAATTAAGTTGAAGTTGAGATACTTCGCGAAGAAATTGCTATTTCGAGAGTGCAGTTTAATATTTAGAATGTTACAAGCTGTCGACCTCGAAAGCACTGTGGTGAATTCCGGAGTCTTGAACAAGAAGATTAAACTAATATTACCGAAACAAAAACAACGAGATTTACAAACAGCGCTGTGGAAATTCTTACTTATTATTTAAACAGTAAAAAGTGGTCGTTGGTTTTTGTCAACGTTTTTAACCGACTTCATTTACTTTTATAATAAAATGATGGAATACAAATTGAAAATAGTGATTTTTGATATTTTTACTCGTTGAATCATCACATTATTATATGATAACATGCACAAAATCACATAGATCCAGCATTAACATGAGGGTATGTATCGAAGAAACCGAGATATTTTCAGTAAAGTAATTAAATGCCTCGTTCGCCGTTGTTTTAACAGCCTCGTTAGACTAGTGTTCCTAAGCGCGACTGCTGCGCTTGAAGTCTTAGGATCGATTCTCAGGTCGAGCAAAAAGTGTTATTGGGTTTTTCTGCGACATTCTCAGTGGCAGCTCCGAGTAAGGATTTGTGCCCGATTAATGGCAATAGGCTCGCCCCCTATTACATAGAACCTTAATATACCGGCGAAATATGGGTGTACATTGATACATCCATAGTTGGCAGCCTAACCCTTCAGGGAATACAGGCGTGATGGTAGGTATGTTTATATTTATGTGTAATTAAATCAGGTATGTCCATAAACGTCTAATAAATCTGAATCTGTGACCCAACTGTAATCTCCCAAACGCGAAGCACATTTTTCTCAGCCCATAAGCTACCTCGCAGCAAAAATATAGCCAAGTTAAGATAATTCATGTCGCAAGGCGGTCTAAATATCGTTGTTTACATCTTCCCCGATAAATTCGTAACTGGGAAAGGCTTAGATAAGGACAGCAAGGATTTAAGTCCATGTTTCTCTTTGGGACAAAATTGTAACAAAAGAAATTGGTACTTTGAAGTTCTGGCTTTCCAAATGAAGGGTTATTTCATAAACAAGAAGTATTTTTATGGATGTCGACAGTACGTGGGTGACGTCTACCTGGCTTTCCAACTGACAAGGGTCCGGTCAACCCGTGTAAATTCATAACAAAGAAAATATTTCAGATATCTATTATACGGTTCAAATGCGTAAGAGAGATTTTTCCGGCTGACACTATAAATAATGTGTTGCGTATCAATTTTCGTTAGCTATGAAGATGAAATTAAGTCAAAATGGCTTTCTTCGGATGTCAAAAATGAACGCTGGTGATTGACATGACATATTCAGTACAAATATAGTGTTTTTTTTTTAGTTTTTTCCCTATTCTGTTACGCTTGTTATTTAACAGTAGTAGCTCGGAGTTAAGATTTGAGACCGGTTAATCGTAATAGGCTCGCCCCCTATTATGTGGGACCTAAACATTCCGGCGGATTGCGGGTGAACATTGTTACACCTCTGCCTAAGCCTTCGGGGAATACAGGCGTGATGGTATGATGGTATGGTTTTTTTTTAAATTGATGTCTGCCTAACATACGATATGTTGTTGTGCTTGTATTTAACTAATTAATTAATTATAAGAATTTGTGACGCTTAAACTCAAATTCAAAATCATTTATTACAAATAAATTATTTACAGGTTCTTGAATTATCAAGGAATCAGTCATTAAAGATAGTTGAAGCTAGTTGCTCATTCTAAACAGTGGGTTTCTAGGGCTTTGATGAAATGTAACACGATACTCTCCTCAAATTCTAGGAAAACTGTTTTACCTAACTAATTATCTACCGTCAGCGAAAAATATAACTCCCCTGAATCCTGTTTCTCCTGAAAAAACAAAGGACGTGCACTTTAATTAAATGTTTAATTGCAGCTTACCCCAGCGAGCAGAAAAAAAGGTGAATATAAAGGTAATTGCCGAGCGATGGTACGTAAAGTCGGCGAGTTTAATCTTAGGAGCCCGGATCGTGCTATGATTGCCTCGCTAAGTACAGTTTATTAATTTGAAACACGACTAGTTAGTTCGAGAAATTACTTAATAAAGGCTAAGTAATATTTTCTTACCATTAATTAGTAACTCGGCAAACGATTGGCTTGTATAAATGGCTCAATTTTCTTGGCTAATAATAGTCTATTGACATTTTAACATTGGCCGATGAAAATTAACGGCCGATTATTGGTCGATTCTTGATAGCTTTGCGGTCATTATTGGCTGAGTTTCGTGTTCAGGGCTTTAACAAAGCGTGGTTTTTGAGGTTTAGGAAGGTCGTAAATGAACTGAGATCTCCAAATCGCCAGAGACATGTTTTCGTTTGTTGGTTTTCAACAATATCTTGTAAATAAAAAATATATCATATAAAACCAGTCCTCACACTTGAATGAATGTGAGTAAGGTACCTTTTTTACCTGATACTTGAAAAAGGACACAGAAATGAAACTAGCAAGTACCCATACCTTTTTAACTACATATTTCTCTATCTATTGTCAAAGTTTGAGTCTTGTTAAAATTACGTAAGTCTAGAGACTTCGGGATTTTGGACCATTACATTTCATGTTTTATATGGAGGTAGGTAGTATGGTAAATATATAGTGGAGGAAAATAATACATTTTTCAATAAGTTAAATATCGAACGGTACTCGTAGGTCAGGTTTTAAAATTTTCATCTTCATGTTATTTTCAAATCTCAATTTTTTATTGCAATCAATAATGTACCTATACAGGTGGTCAGAAGTAGAAACAATCATGGACCCTGTCGGGCATACCTTAATTAAATAGGAAAAAGCTCTTTAAGAGTTCTCCTTCAGACTAAATATTTAAAGTCCTATCTATCTCTTTTTTTTTAACTATTCCTAGTTGAACGTTCCACTTTGACTTTAAACAAGAAACTTAAAGTGCGAGCAGTCGAAGCAAGTTCAAATCGCTTCGAACATTGGATACGACTGAAATTCAGCACGTAGAATCTTTGAAACCACGGCAGGCATATGACTCCTAAGGGATAGGAGAAAATGTAAGTTTCATACAACTGAATTGGATTCCCATCGTTTTCCCAGTGGGAATTGCAGGACTTCAAGCGATGCTTGAACGCATAGGTACGATTGTACACTCGGGGAAAAATAAAAAGGTAATGGAAGTAGTGCAACGTACCCAGCATTATTGATTAACAGTTGGAAGAAACTGTTTGTGGGTTTTAAAGATGCCAAAATTCGATAAACAATGTGTTTTCTATGCAGCTGCTACTAGATTTAATACTTTTAATTAATTGACGTTCAAAAGTACCTTTTAATGGTCTAATTGGAATAAATGATTTGAGAATTTAACTTTGAGCTGAGTTTTAAGTTACACGCTTGAAATTAGAACTGTATCCATTATTGGCTAGTTATAATTAGAATATGTAGATATGTTGTGTAAAGGTAGATTTTGTATTAGTTTACATTATTATAATATTGTGTAGTCCTATTTTAATATTTTTTTGTTTTTGTTTTTAGTATTAGCTGTTTAGTAGATAAGCCTAGTTTTAATTGTTGTTTTTCTAGAAACCACTCTATTTTTTTGGACTCAACCTGTAAGATAGTGTGTGAAATTAAATAAATAAATAACGTAAATTATTTTAAGAAGGATAGACACAGGACTTCTCATAAGTGACGGCCAATTGAATTAATTAAAAATCTCAGCGACAATCATTGACAAAAAAATTTTGTAAATTGAAGGCTTTTATAACAGATTGAGCAGATTAGTATTTATACAATTGTTAATAAAAGTTACTAAAATTGCCTTTTCTCTATTTTATCCCTTAGACTGGTTGCCATATTTATGTATATTAAATAACCATGTATATCAATTTGTGTGTAACCATGTATATTAATTATAATACATGAGTTCACGCTCACACGGTACAATCGCCTTATAGAAACAGGGTTGTATTCAGCCCAGGAACGGGCCCACTAATACCGCTAGATTGTAGCGGAATAAGCAAAACATACAATATTGAACACATCATGTAGTTACAGAATTTGGGTAGCTTCTGCGTGACTTACTTATGGTTTGTCCAGACGAGCTAAGGTACAGTGGCTAAAGTGTTGCCGGGCTGTGGCCGTGTAGATTGAATGTTATGGCAAAGTCAAATCATTTATTTCAATGAGATCATTAAACGCGCTATTGAACGTCATTTACAAGAAAGTGAGTGGTGCTGTGGCAGCTAAAATACAGTATATTATATTACATACTATAGATAGTGACCTTACTTTCACGAGAGTCTTTAATCACGTATTTCGTGATTAAAGACTGAAGATGTGAATGGGATTCTTAAGGTCATCGCTCATTACAACAGCACAGCTCCGACACAATACATAACTAGCCATTCAAGTAAAGACTTTATATCGTATGTATTAAAATCATTTTTATAATGACAAGATAAAAAGTTGACGGCTAGCGGGAACCATGACCATTACTTGTTTTAGTAAATAATAAATAAATAAATATTCTGGGACAACTCACACACGGCTATCTGATCCCAAGCTAAGCAGAGCTTGTGTTATGGTAACCAGACAATTGATATACATACTTATATAATTTATAAATACATACATATTATAGATACATCACACCCAGACACAGAACAAACAATCATGCTCATCACACAAAGTTTGTCCTGGGTGGGAATCGAACCCACGACCTCCGGCTTAGCAGTCAGGGCCGCTAACCACTAGACCAACAGGCCCGTCATAATATTTTGCGCCCTGCCATATTGTTGTTGCTGTGGCGTAACTGTGGCATATCCGAATATATACGCGCTTTTTTCTATGACAACATGACACTGCATTCTGATTTAAAGAGATGTGTGAGGGTGTGTGTGTGTGTAATTCTGTTTTGTGTAGCTTCTGTAGTACTTTAATAAATAAAAATAATGTAATAAATAAATAAGAAAACTTTGTTTTAGTTGTATGACAGACAAAAACTGAGGCATGATTTCTTCATGTGAATAGGATGTTAGAGTTATTGATGTTTGCTTCTGTACCTATTTGAGGACTTGAAGATCATTATTGGAGCGGTCTCTGACGGTAGATGTACATGTCAATGTGTCCCAGCTTTCACCACTCAATTTGTAATGTAATTACAAGTATGACTTTTGGGCCCATCAGTTTTATTAACTTTTTTCTTTTTGCTTTTAAGTGCTTACTCTTGTAAGATCAGATATATAGAATCGTATTTTATTTTACAAGTGATAGAAATTCAGAATTAAAGAAATTTGTATGTTGTAGTAGTAGAGCTTTTTGTGAAGGAGCTCGTCCGGGGAAGTACTACGACCATACCTCTGTTGTGTTCTGGTTTGAAGCGTATGAGTGCAGGTGCACATGAGACATTTCCACTTTGTCTCTGAGATGGCAACGCATTTGCAAGGCCGCTGGTATTGCAGATGCCTATAGGCAACGGTGACCACTTAATATGAAGTGGTCTGTGGGCTTTTCTGCAATCCCAGGGCATATTAAAGCTACGGGTTGTTCGAAAGAGATACCGCGCACCCGGGACGCAAAAGGCACATGAAGGAACATAGACGGGTTTTAATCAGTAAAAGTCTGACACTCCCTCCCGCCCCGCCCAGGGCCAGGGGAAGTTATTTGATGATTTCCCGTATATAAAAAAAGGCATATAAAAAAAACTACCATGGCCATTTTTAAGCATGTTATTTAGTTTCTTTCTAATTTCATATTTCTATAATTCTGTATCCCTACTACTTGCAAAATAAAACACATTTCGATATAATCTTAGCTACAATAACACAAAGCGGAATCAATTACGGAGTTCAGTCGTAAAACTTCCTTAAGGTTCGCTTTATGGGCACAGGGTCAAGGCATCTGCTTCTAATGGCCGCATTTTTATTGCTATCTGTAATATCGACTTATGGCTGACATATTAATTTCACACCAATTTAGTAATAACGAAGCTATAGCGGACTTATAGCTATAGCTATAACTGCCTACTGCCTGTTAGCGTAGTAGTCCTGCGCGACTGCTACGATAGAGGTCTTTAGTTCGATTCTCAGGTCGAGCGAAGTGTTTTTGGGTTTTTCTTTGAAATTCTCAGTAGCAGCTCAGAACTAGAATTTGTGTCCGGTTAATGGCAATAGGCTCGTAAACTACATAGGACTTAAAATATGGTTGTGAACTGTGGGTGTATTGGTACATCTCTGCCTACCCCTTCACGCCTGTATTCCCCACAGGCATGATGGCATGTAAAGCTATAGCGTTGCGAAGTGCGTACTTTGCTACGCGGCGTACTACGTAATATACTGCGTACTGTAGTGCACGTGCTGCGTAGCATACCGCGTAGTAATTAGCGTGCAGCGCTCTGCGTGGTAACTCTACGTTATAACCAAAATGCTACGACTACACTACCTAGATAAACTTTGTATAACGTTCAAATATAACTTTTTTGTATTTTTGTAGCAAGTGGCGTTCTGTGTTTTCTGCCTACCCTCATGGGAAAAGGCGTGAGGTATACGTATGTTTATTATGAAAGTACAACTTTTGACTATAAAAATCTTGATTACTTAAAGAGTCGAGAAAAACAGTTTTATATAATTAAAAACCAAATGATATTACTTATTTTAATTGCTACAACAAAGACAAAAACGGCTCAGATTCAATTTTTTTAATTGTTTGTCCTTGTCCTATGCTGCCTTTTGGTGACATAGAGGGTCTTATCCAGGAGCCTTTGAACGAATAACCTTTTCTAGTCTTTTCTAAGTCTGTTTGAAATTTATTATTTAAAAAAAGATAATGATAAGAAAAGAGAGAGAAAGAAGAAATTGTTTGTGTAGTCCACAAGACGACTCTATTTAAAGCATCTATTTTCATATATTAACAGACCGCACTGCCTCGTTAGGCTAGTAATCTTAAACGCGGCTGCTATGCTAGAGGTCTTGGGTTCGATTCCCAAAAAGTGTTATTGATGTTTTCTATGAAATTCTCAGCAGCAGCTCGGAGTTAGAATTGACTACACACTATCATACTACACACATACGAGTACATGACACCAAAATATCCCGGCGAACTGTGGTTGCACATTGATTCACCTCTGCCTGACCGTTCGTGGATTACAAGCGTGATGGTATGTTATGTTAAAAACAGACCATTGTCCCATCGAACCCGATCCGCCAATTCAAAGGAAACTTCAAGCTTCGTGAAAGAAACTTCTAGAACCGACCAATTGTTTGTTTCGTCTCAATTCACGTAATCGCAGTTGGACAAACAAATAATTGGTTCACTCTCTGAAGATACAACTTTCATAAATAAATAAAACAGGAGAGGCACATTTGGGAGTCAATATCGTTCTTGGAATTTCAGCAGACGTTATATCGATTGATCAATGCAGGTCAATAGAGTCAGAGGGCCAGTAATTGGCAATTGACCCGAACATCACATTTTCAAGAAGTGAAATCTTCAAAGAGGAGGTGTGAATTCGCTGATAAGAAAACTGAAAGTGTGCATGGGTTTTATATGCAATGTTTATTCATGAGACTTTTTCTGTTACATATGATACTTTCTAAGTTCATCTTGAATATTACCGTGTAGAAGAATATGTTGAGGAAACCTGGACTTATAATTAATATTTAAGTCTGAAATTGCCAAACCGCCTTAAAAGCCTTTACGTCTTACGGCATTTCATACATACTTTCAAGTCCTTATTTTTCTAAATGAATGAACCGATTTTAATGAAACTTCCTACACATAAGCAGGATACACAAACATGTCTAAAAAGTCTTATGTCTTAAGCGAGCGAAGTAATCAGTGTTTGAGGCTTCTCTGTTTGAGAATAGGCCTTTGCCCTGCAGTGGGACAATAATAGGCTTATATTATCATTATTTTAATTCATCATTTGCCTTGCATTTTATAGCCTATAATTACATCCAACTATGTTACAAAAATGCTGCTTATTTTTAGAGTTTACTTAATTTTTATATTTACTTTTATTATACTAATTAACATTTGTCTACCCATCTCATTAAGATACTTATAACAAAGGCATAGAGCATAAAATAAAATAGCAGTTCCCTCAAATCTTTTTACCATTCATTTGCCACAAAAACTGCAATAAAAAGAAATTTAAATGCATTTTTTAGCGTCCTCATTACAGCTCTGTCTGATTTTCATTGTTAGAATATTTCAGTTATTTTACGCGCGAAATGAATACCGCAAAGTTACTTTGAAAATGAAAAGACTTCGTTCCTATAGACATGTACTGTACATGCAAGTAGATAATATTTCAACACAGGCGTCGAAAATGTTGTTATTTAGTTTTTGTGCCATCGAATATTATGTACCTATTTATTACATAATATAATTATCATACCCACACGCCTGTATTCCCCGAAGGGTTAGGCAGCTGTGTACCAACGTACACCTACAGTTCGCCAGTATGTTTTAGGTCCCATATAATAGGGGGCAAGCCTATTGCCATTAACCGAGCACAAATCCTAACTTCGAGCTGCTACTGAGAATTTTATATAAAACCCAAAAACACTTTTTGCCCAACAAGGGAATCGAACCGAAGACCTCTAAGCGTAGCAGTCACGCTTAGAACCACTAGGCTATCGAGGCAGCTACCTAGTTATCTATTTATAATTGGCAAAAAAATACACATTGCATTAAAAAAATAGTCAAATATCATTAAGTCGATATTCAGCGCACCTGCTCGTAAACTGCCACTTTTTGCACTGCATTTATTGCACAATGGATACCTTCCAAGCGTGTTGAAATGAGTATTTTATCATTACATTCTTGGCCTCACTACCCTCACGCCTTCGGCTTGATCTGCAAGCATTGTAATGACAAACATAAAGGTGCTCCCACAGTGCTGTTAATGTGCATTAGTACATTTAGTAACAAATGTTAGGAATTGTTAGACATTTTTAGTGCTCCTACACTGATGGAAAATGTTTACAAACATTTATAACATTTGAAAACAAGCCGTGGAGCAGTTTGGATTTGCGTTCCGAGGCGTCTACACGAAAATGGAAGATTTGCTAATTGGATTAGCTTTTATTATTTGTTAAAATTTGATAACTGACAATTTTATTTAGAAATTTTTACTAATATTACCAAATCTTTATTAACGTGAAAACATTTTTTTACATTGTGATCAAATGTTTGTTTAGAAAATGTTTACTTTTGTTTGTAAACATTTTTACCAGCAGTGTAGGAGCACCATAACTCACTTGTTTCATATTAAATCTACCATTATTAACAGTAGTTACCTATATCTGTGACTTAGACAGTTATTAACTACTCATCGCCCGTCCTCAAGATGTTTGTTATGAGATACGAGTATCCAACAAAGCCGAACACTTAAGAATAATAACAATATGTAGGGGTGTTATTATTACTTTATACTAGCTGTTGCCCGCGACTTCGTTCGTGTTGTGGTTATAAAACATAACATTGTTTATCTATAATATGTATGTATTTATAAATTATATAAGTATGTATATCAGTTGTCTGGTTACCATAACACAAGCTCTGCTTAGCTTGGGATCAGATAGCCGTGTGTGAGTTGTCCGAAGATATAATAATAATAATTGTTTTTTGCGTAACACTTCAGTATTTTATTGAAAAACAATTTCTATAGAAGCCTTATTTATTCCTTATAAAATAAACTATCTGCGAGTGAAAGTTTCGTCAAAATCGGTCCAGCCGTTTCAAAGATTGGCCGGAACAAACCGACAGACATACAAATAATTTATAAAGTTTATACTTTCATAATGCATTTAGTAAAAAACTTTTAAACAAAAAAAAACAACCGCCTTCAAAAACTAAAAAGTTAAAAATAACTTTAGCTTTGGAAGTCGGTGGCTTTGGTTCTGTTTGTTGTTTTGTATTGCCACCGACTTCCAAAGCTAAAGTTATTTTTCACTTTTTAGTTTTTGAAGGCGGTTGTTTTTTTTTGTTTAAAAGTTTTTTATTTTTTGCTTTTTAGTATCAACTTCCTGTCATCCAAATCCATGAAGGTACTACGTAAATTAACTTGACACCACTAAAAAGTCATAAGAAAGCAGAATACTTATGCGATTTTGTTTACTTGGAGGACAAATTTTCGAATAAGTACTACTGAATATATCTGTGTTACCCTTTCGAGTGTACACGCGTGATGTTATGTTGTGTGATGGTGTAAACAATGCTTAGATATGCTATAGCAACAATCGTGATTAATCTGCTGTTATTTATTGAAGAGTTCCCCCGATTTCTACAAGATCCCATCATCAGATATTGAAATGGTGACAATGGGACCACACGGGAAACACCAGCTTTCAAATAAAAAAAGAATCTTGACGATCGGTTCACCCAGTCGGTAAATATTAGGTAACAAACATAAAAAAAAAAAAAAAAAAAAAAAAATACAGTCGAATTGATAACCTCCTCCTTTTTTTGAAATCGGTTAAAAAGCTATTAATTTTAAGTTACAAACAGACACTTCAATTTAATTTATTTGTATAGACTAAAAGGAGGCATTTTTTTTTTTATATAGACGGATTAAACTTAGAAGACTAAACTTTTCAATAATATTTTAAATTCCGGCCACTTTCCTAAAGATTTTTGTCATTCCAATATTATACTGCTTCACAAAAAATGCGACAATTCCGATATAAATAATTACAGACCGATTAGCTTAATATCACACATTTATAAAATATTTATTAAAATAATAGAAAATCGTATCTCCGGTGAATTAGACAAACACCAACCTCCTGAACAAGCAGGCTTCCGTCCCGGCCTATCTACGACAGATCACCTACATGCCGTTAATCAACTAATTGAAAAACACCAAGAATATAAAATCCCGCTACACCTAGCTTTCGTCGACTACTCCAAAGCCTTTGACAGCATTTCACACACGGCCATTTTTGACGCTTTACGCAATCAAAACATCCACCCCACGTACATTGATCTGTTACGCATAATTTATAAAAATAGTACAGCTGCCATTAAATTAGAAACCACAGGTCCAAAATTTAAAATAGAGAAAGGAGTCAAACAGGGCGACCCGCTATCTCCTAAACTGTTCACCAGTACCCTTGAAGAAATCTTCAGAAAGTTGGCAACCGATTGGAGGGAAAGAGGCATTGTACTTGGCGAGACGAGACTGACCAATCTCCGTTTCGCTGATGACATTGTTCTCTTTTCTTCTTCAGCCACCGAGCTCGAACGCATGCTACAAGACCTTAGCCATGCAAGCCTTGAGGTTGGACTGAAGATGAATATGTCAAAGACCAAAGTTATGTCCAACGTAACACCCAAAAACGTCAAGGTAGACGGAGAGACAATACAACATGTCCAGGATTACATTTACTTGGGCCAAGTAGTCTCTTTCCAGGCGAGACAAGACAAAGAAATCGCTAGACGAACAGATAACGCCTGGAAGAGCTACTGGTCCATGAAAGATCTATTTAAAGGCGAGTTGCCCATGGCGCTCAAACGCAAGCTCATGGACATGTGTATTCTCCCCGTCTTAACTTATGGCGCACAAACTTGGTCTTTGACTAATTCTCAGAAGTCCAAAATCAAGGTTTGCCAGCGAGCAATGGAGCGCAGTATACTGGGTGTTAAATTAACTGATCGAGTTCGAAACAGTATACTGCGCTCCAGAACAGGGGTGGCTGACGTAGGTCAAAAGGTTGCCCAACTCAAATGGGACTGGGCAGGACATGTCTGCCGCATGCCGGACAAACTGTGGGCCAGAATAACTCAAAGCTGGTGCCCCGAGACAGTGAGTCGAGGTCGCGGCAGGCCACGAAGGAGATGGCGGGACGAACTTGATAAATTTCTTCAAAACTAGAGAGACGAGGCGCTGAAAAGAGAAGAATGGAAGAAGTGGAGGGAGGCCTTTGCCAAGGAGTGGGACAGTAATGGCTAACAAAAAAAAAAAAAAAAAAAAAATATAGACGGAAAATCATCAAATAACTTCCCCCGCCCTGGGCGGGGCGGGAGGGAGTGTCAGACTTTTACTGACTAAAACCCGTCTATGTTCCTTCATGTGCCCTTTGCGTTCCGGGGGCGCGGTATCTCTTTCGAACAACCCGCAGCAAAAGGAGGCATACAAAATAACTTTAAAACATTGAGTCACGGACCTCACATAACATTATTTAAGCATATTTCTGCGATAATTGGAACACATTACACGACCACTTCATTTTATCATTCTGCAAATTGCAATCAGAGTTCCAATCGACTTGATCGGTACAGTAAGCCGTTCAAAACATTGATCGCAGTTCGGCAGACATGGAACACAGCTCTATATAATACCAGAGTTTCATGGTCCGGAGACCGGACGGGTCTCGATATACAAACAGCGCTGACCAGACAAGATTTGATCGTGGCAACGCACGTAGCTTCATAATCGGCCATTTCAAGTGACAGGATCGGGAACCGACGCGTCGTAGCGTACAATACAATATGGTGACGTCACTAAAATTCAAGTTGAATTTGAATACTACTATCTACATATTGTTGCGTTCCTGGTACTGGCAACCATGCGACTGGAAACACTATATTCCAGGAATAGCTATTGGGTTTAATTGTACGTAAATAAAAATCGGATATTGTTTTGTTATTAGTCTATATTAATATGTTTAGGTTACTTACTAGCTTTTTCCTATGGTTCCTATATAACATACAATCAGGCCTGTATTCCCCGAAAGGTTAGGCAGAGGTGTACTAATGTACATCCACAGTTCGCCGGTAGTGTTAGGTCCCATGTAATAGGGGGCGAGTCTATTGCCATTAACCATTAATTATTTTTGGAGCTAAAAAGTAGGCTGTGCTATTCCAGACTGTAATGTATGTCTGGGTCAAATTTCATCCAGATCCGTCAAGCCGTTTAAGAGTGAACGAGTAACAAACATCCAGCCATCCTCACAAACTTTCGCATTTATAATATTAGTAGGCACTTAGCATTTAGGAATTCCTAACGTTCTTCTTGTTAGTAGAAGAATTTTCAGGATTGGACTAATAGTTTCGGTTTTTTTCGTTTCAACAAACTCTTCAGCTTAATAATATGCAGTTATAAATGAATTTATTGTTTTTGGCATGTTTTAAGACTCATGCCATGACTTTTGATCGTATTACTTTGAGCGTCTTTCATTACGTCGACCGTTTTTCATCCTTGCAAAGAACTAATAAAAGTCATCGGATCTTTCCGTTACTTACCGTTTCTCGTAAATTATCTCACTATCTTCACTTTCAAATTTCATCAGACGAAAGCACTCAACTCGGTCTCTTGCACCCTCGTTACAAGTGCCTTACTCAAGTTAAGGAATTTTGGTGACGTCACAACTGCTTACTTGCTTCAAAGATGATTAACTTCTTACATAAGTGGAGGTCAACCTTCATATACCACCAGATGCTTCTTAGGGTCACTGTAAACGGAGCTAAAATATTGTTTAGGGAGTTTTCATGTGTCACTTAATCATTAAATCAAATTTTTAGGCAATTTATTTTCACGCAGATCGCTTATCACGTGTTTTATTTATTTCCGCTGAACATAAATTATTTATCCGTACTAATATTATAAATGCGAAAGTAACTCTGTCTGTCTGTCTGTCTCTCTGTCTGTCTGTCTCTTCTTCACGCCTAAACCACTGAATTGATTTCAATGAAATTTGGTACAGATATAGTCTGGGTCCCGAGAAAGGACATAGGATAGTTTTCATCCCGGAAATCCCCCGGGAATGGGAACTATTAATCCACGCGGATGAAGTCGCGGGCAAAAGCTAGTACGAAATAAAGTAAAGCCTACGTTACTTCTTAAACATCAGCTATCTGCGTTTTGGAGATTAGACAAAAATAGGCATTTTTGACAGATTGAGACTGGGAATAAATTGCGATAATTCCTAAAAGTTTGTAAAATTGTACCCCTGGTGGTCTGCCTTTATATATTAGTTACACGGTTTGTGAAAACTACAAATCCCATCAAAAGAATTCTCAGTAAAATGATTTATCCCAAATACACAGTTCCATCTCTTCCGTATAAATAACTCACAGAAAAAATAAGTATTGTTATACCGAATGGAAGGTAAGTACCCAATATTTGAATAACAGTCACAAGGGCATGTAAAGAACTCGCCAAGCGAGTGTATTAAGGAAGGTCGTATTATTTTAGTATAACATTAGAATAAAGAATTGTTTGGGCTGGCAGTCAAGCCCATGCAACTTTGAGTAAGAAGTAGGTACTCCTACTCAATATAAAAATAGAAAGGTTACAATAATAAATGTAAGTCTTAAAAGGTTCTGTTTTGGCTATTGTGTTTGTTTATTAACTGGCTTATGCCTGCGATTTTGGTCGCATAATTTTTTTGCGTGGAACCCTAATACTTTTTCTAATATAAAATAAGAGTAAGCCTTAGTTTCTCCTTATAATATCAGCTATGTACCAGCGTAAATGTCTTGTCAAAATCGGTTCAGCCGTTTCGGAGATAAGCCGCAACAAACAAACAAACAGACAGACAGATATTTTTTTTTAATTGTTGTAAAAAGTTGTTTATTTAGACATTAACATATATACTTCAGTTTCATTTATTTGTATAGATGATACTTATTGTTAATAGATATTAACACAATAATGTTGTGATTTGTATGAATATTTTTCCAGGCATAAATCAGCTAATGCTATTAGGATTTTCTTAGAATTTCATTTCATTCAAAAGTTCTGTAAATGAAAAAGGATTTTACGACACATTTATTTGGTTAAGTTCTCCTAAAATAAACCAACCAACATCGAAACTTTTCATTAATGTTTTTCGAAGTAAATGTACTGATTAACGGTAAGAAGATTTAACGCTGATTGTCGTCTGCTGAGTGAGATTTGGCACATTGAATTAGGTTGAAGTGATTGATTTATTCAGACATTGCGGGTTGGTTCGTATGGGCAGAAATAAGCTCAATTTACTCATTTTCATTTTCTCAAAACCAGTTTCCATAAAACACGGAAAAGTAGGTAAACTTCACAAGAACCTAAGGGTAAAAGCACGTTAGAAAATTAAAAAAACTTCACACGTAAGTGAAAGCCCTGTACGGGCAGTATTTTTATAAACATTACAGTAACACGACAGCTTTAAAAAACTGCAAACGAGGTATTTAAATTAAAATACTTTTATTTTAACGCTCATGGGCAGTCGAGTCATTTGAAAGTTTTTTCATTATTAGCTCAGTGTAAACGAGGACGGTGGTTCTCTGAATGTGTTCAGAGTAACCAAAACCACTCCGAATTTAGGCGCTCCACATTAAATTAGCATTTTTCGCGCGTTAGCTAAAGGGTCAACAACTTTTAGGGGCTGACGTAAAGCTATGGGAATGCATATTATGAAAATATATATTGTATTCATGTCTTCTGGTTTACGTTGGCACTAGAAGAATATTTGGAAGGACATGGGGGAGCCCTTTGCCGAGCAGTGGGACATCACAGGCTAGATAAAAAGTGCACAATGCCGCTTACGAATTTTCGATCAGGGTCACGTGTCCTGACGAGTGCACAACGCCGCTAGAGAAGTTTTCACTTTAAAAAAAAAACCTATTTTTGCAATTGTATTTTAACTTAATCTATATCCAAAAGAAAATAAAAAAAATATCAATTTTTTATTAATGTTGTGAACACACCGCTCAATTAGATGTTGTACAAAAATGTTGGTCCAAACAATGTCCCGCCGAAAGGCATACAATGATAGTTTTGTCTATAGATATTCAATGTCAAAATATTATTATCACAATTAAATTAATACCAAGTAAAATACAACTAAATACAATGTCAACTGCTTTGTTAGCCGCTAGACGTCTTGGGTTCCATTACCAGGTCTAATAAAGTGTTATTGACTATGAAATTCGCCACTGAGAATTTTAAAGTTAGGAGTTAGAATTTGTGCCCCGTGAATGGCAAGAGGCTCACCCCCTATTACATAGAACCTAAACATACCGGCGAACTATGGGTGTCTATTGGTACACCTCTGCCTAAGCATTCGAGGAATACAGGCGTGATGGTAGATATGTGTATGTAACTGTAAGCTTCAATCAATTGTCAACCAAAGGCGTTGAAACACGACAAACGATCTTAAATACATACACATGTTCATCGTGTTTTAACCCTTAACCCTTACGATAATCCTTAGAGTATATTGTATTTTAAATAACTCTTTGTCCCCTTACATCAAGAAATATTTACATAAACATGTCCAGTCACTCGAATATGTTGATATATTATGAAATTGATCAGGTTCTTAGCGAAGTATCGGACCCAGTAATATCTCACTCAAGAGGGGAACAGACAAGTATAGACTTACAGAAGTCTTACAATTCCTTGAGGATGTATGCTCGCCTAAATTAATTGTAGCAGAAGCCCCTTGGTTGTATAAGAAAGTTTATTTATAAGTTGGAGAATATTATGAATTCGACGGTATGGGCTAGAAGTAGTTGTAGTGTTTTTTAGTATTTGTAGTTATAGCGGCAACAGAAATACATCATCTGGGAAAATTTCAACTGACCAGTGGCGTTGGGGGTCACTTGTCAGGCAGAATTGCACTACCTACCTGTCATATCAGATCAACACCTACAATAATTATGTCAAAGTAACACGTGACCGCCACCGAGACTGCTAACAACTACGTCAAAAATGATGTGATTGGTTCATTTAAAAAAAACAAATGACTGACGCGAAATCTAGCTAATATTATAAATGTGGAAGTTAGTTTGTTTGTTTGTTTATACCTTTTTACGCCTAAACCACTGAATCGATCATTCAAACATTTTGCATATATTATTATGTTGTCAGTGGTATCAAAAGCGAACATAGGGTATCTTTTTCATCCTGAAAAAAAGAACAATAACGTTCTTATAAATAGATGACGTCTCGTGTCTAAAATATAACCGACATTTACGCTAACGACGGCGCGTGCTAAAGCTAGTGTTGGTATAACACCTACCAACATACTAATACCTGTTACCATTCTAACATAGTCAGCAACACATTTTTCAGTATCACAAATACTGAAGTATCATCTCTGACTCCACCGGTCCCGAGTCCGGATGCAAGGGGCGAGGGCGCACAGAGGTGATCATAGCCGTCGGAAATCCAACGTTGAACATCGAACCGGTAAATATACCGAACCGATAGGCGAAAGGGTGCACACGAATAGCTTTACAAAATGGCCGGTTTATATGAATGACGAAAAAGTAATTGGTTTTTTAATTTGGGATGCGTTCCTATTTCATCGGCATTGAAATACAGTTTTAAAAACGTTAAAAAAAAACAGGGTTTTTGAACGAAAAGAAAAATTTAAAATTCAATTCAATTCAATTCGTTTATTGCATTCCACAATGTACACACGGCAAAGGAGATAAGTATCCAGTCAACGCACACCACTAAACTTTATCGCTACTGTACGTACAGTAAACGACGGCCACACCTACATCGCATTCGTAGTGTGAGTGCGGTTACGACGTCTAAATGATAGTATCAATAATTTCACGACTTAGGATACTTGCTTCCGTGGCGCAATTGGTAAGCATATAACCTGCCGTGACAAAGTATTGGAGTTCGAGTCACGCGTTTACAAAAATATTATTTTTGTGATTTTGCAATCTACAGTTAGTAATATAACAAGTGAATAAAGCAATATTCTGACCGATTTGAGAATCTACGACAAGTTTCCTACTTAAAATTATTTGCAAGTTTAGAAGCTACCTACCCGCTTCAAAAATATATTCATGACTTCAATTGTGAACTGATGTATGATTTAGTCTACTTAAGGAACTACACCTATATACTCCTTCTTTACTTTTCAAAGTTTGTGATTGCGACAAAATGATAAGAGCATGCATCATTTAACAGTGTTCAAAAAAACTCAATGTTATTGTTTTTCATGAGCAAAACATCGAAAATATTTATACTATAATAAATATGAGTGGAATATTTCATTGTTAGTGAACTCGCAAGGCGTCTAATGATATCGGTGAGTAAAATTATTATTAATATGTAATTTATTATGTTACCGTGAAGCAGGAATATAATAAGATTGTCCGTTGTCTCATTTTCTAGTTTTTTAAGTGTATTTTGTAGTGAATTTTTATTTTTCGTAAAATATAAAAAAAAAATACTTGCACGTTCGGAAATTTCACAAAAGATACCTTATTTACAAAATTATGTATAATAATATTGCTCAATAGCAAAAAATAAAATATATATAAATATATATTTAATATATATTTAGAAAAAATATAAGTGCATAATGAATAAAGTATATTATTTATTATAATATTTTTTTTTTCATTAGTATGATATAATTATGTATCACATAAGTTATATAAAGTATATAGATATATTAAGTATGTGAATAGTGTTTATACCTATACTTAAAAAAAAAACATAGTCTTGTATTTACGATTTTTATTTCTTATTTTATAATTTGGGCCTTGTTTAGTTCTAATATTTTCATCTTTCTTTTGTAGCGAAAATCCGTTCAACTGCATCGTCACACTGAGACAGGCGAAATAAACCGCCGCCTGCCTGAGCCGACACCATTGGCTTTTACACATGTTTCGCCTCGGTACCGTGAGATTGTTGCCACTCATGCTTCAGATCCATTTGCAAAGACCAGCAAAAGAAGAGCTCAAACAGATGTGACTATTATTAATCGGCCTGCTGAGACTACAGATTTAAACCCCATAGAACATTTTTGAAGTCATAATATGGTGTTGAACGGGGACCTAACTGAAGTAAGAACAAAGACTAATCTGGATGACGTTGTAACTTCGGTTTGAGAATCGTTACGTGGTAGTTATCTTTGTAACTACTTGGTTGCTGGTATGAGCAGACTTTTGCAACTTGTCAAAAACACCCATTCATTATTATAACATAATTATGTAATAGTAAATTAATCGATCAACCACCTTTAAATTTCAATCATTTTTACGTATTTAAATCTATTATTTTCCTATTATTACCAACACAGTCTGTGTAGGTAATAATTATAATACTGTAATATTCTATATTTCTATTTGTTTTTATTTTTATATTATTATTTCAAAATGTTATCCATATCTATGTGAATTAAACTGCATTAACGAAATACTTAATACAAATATCTTCATAACTTAGCCATAATAAAATAAGTCAGCAGTACTGGAGTGTGAGTGATGGTATTGTCAATAATCAGATTATATTTTTTATCTGTGTGACATGTTTATTCACTCCACCGATTGTTTATATGAATATAAAAATGATGTAATGGTATGTTCTAAATATATTGTTACATTTTTAATAAATAATGTTAACTTCAAGATTAAAATAAAGTCTTTTTTTTTTCAAAATAATAATATATATAATTTAATTTTCTATTTATAATATCATATTGTAAGCGAACTATTTGTGTTCTTTATGAGAATAAATATCTTTATACCGAAAACTTAATTAAAAAGTCACATGCTATAAATGATCAAACATTTCATTAAACAAACTTGCCCTACTGCTGATTTGCTTTTATTGTGGCACCGGTTTTGCATTCCTTGTCTGTTATGATTATTTGCGACCACGGAATTATTTCTTTTGCGGGTGGATGGAAAAAGTTTTAAGCTTTGTGTTTCTTAAATGTTATTTGAGCACGAAATGAAATTTTATTGAATATATTAATGATTATAATAGATTTGTTATATATAAAAAAAAACATTATCAACTAATAGTTGTCCTTATAGTTATTAGTTTGTCTGACAAACTTCATGTAGGTAATACTATTTTTTAAGTTCCAAAATATTCTTAAGTAAGTAAAATACTTGTAGTTTTATATTGGGAAATAAAAATCTTCAAGAATAACTTGTGATGTTCTTTTATTTTTGAAATAAACATATTTATTTAAAATGGTTAAATTTATTCAAGGTATTTTAAATAAATAAACATATTTCTTTACAAAAAACATTTTAATTGAATAAGCTTAAAATTTAAAATCGCAAAAAGAATCACCGTTGGTCGGATTCGAACTCGCACCATAGTATTCAGGTGTATATGGCTTATTCGTTGGACTACGAATGCTTTAATTTTCAACTCGAAATTATGTTATACTATCATTAAGAAGTTGTTAGCGCACTCACACTACGAATGTGATGTGGGCGTGGCCGTCGTTTACTGTACGTACAGTAGCGATAAAGTTTAGTGGTGTGCGTTGACTGGATACTTATCTCCTTTGCTGTGTGTACATGAGTAGGTGGTAGTGAATAATATTGTTGACACAATTGTGGACCCTGTAGGGCACAGCAAAATATATTATTATTATTAGAACAAAAATGACTTATAAACTAACACTTATCCTAATTATACAATTTCATTAAACATTCATTCATTATATTATTTTAAAAATAAATTACATTAAATTATAAATCCATTACATTAAATTAAACATTAATTACAATCTATTTACAATCAATTATAATACAATGTCTCATATTATTATTATTTATATTGCATATTATATATTATTTTTCGAGTTGTATAAATTTGTCATTTAAATATTCATTTATGCTGTAGTAGCATTTACTTTGCAATAGTTTTTTTAATTTATTTGTAAAAACAGTAATCTCTTTTTCATTTCTTATTAGCTGGGGTAGTTTATTATAATTTTTTATTGACATTACAAGTGGGCCAGAAGAATGCATTTTTAAGCGAGATGTTGGTAAGTTTAGACGTGTTTTATGTCGCAGTGTGATTCTTGACTGTATGTAGAAAAGCAGTTTTGATGAGGGATTTCATTTCAAACCATCTATTTTTAAAGTTAATCATGGCCCGCTACGGGGCTTTGCAGTTTGCTAACCATTTTATTAAAAATAAAAACAAGGACATAATACGCAATTTTGTTCTTTGACACTAAGGATACTTTTTTATTTCTTGTAAATTAAGTTCAAAATTGACTTTTAATGGTTTTATTGACTTGTGTGTGTGTCACAGCAATCACAAAATGCACGTTATCAAACTTTTGTGTATTGCCTGTATTCCCCGAAGAGTTACGCAGAGGTGTGCCAATGTAAACATATAGTTCGCCGGTATGTTTAGGCCCCATTTAATAGGAGGCGAGCCTATTGCCATCAACCGTGCACAAATCCTAACTCCGAGCTGCTATTGAGAATTTCATATAATGTCTAAATATTGGAAATATTTAGTTTTTATGTTTTTTTTTTATACTACTGAAGGTGGCAAATTTTCTAACGGCCTGCCTGATGTTAAGTGGTTACCGCTGCCTATGGACACTTGGAATACCAGAGGCATCACTCGTGCGTTGGCGACCCTGTAAAAACCTCAAAACTCCTTTCTTGAAGAACCCCATTTTTTTATAGATGGGAAATCAACAATAACTTCCCCTACTTAGGCGGTACGGGAAGGAGTGTCAGACTTTTACTGACTAAAACCCATCTATGTTCCTTCATGTGCCCTTTGCGTTCCGGGGGTGCGGTATCTCTTTCGAACAGACCGCAGTGAAGCACCCCATGCTGTAATCTCTTGGTTTCTTAGTTTATAATATAAGTTAGTATTTACCTGCTCATCTACATAATACAAAATAATTTCATGTACAGACATTCTGTACAATCTGCAACGATCGTAAAGAAAGCAGTCTCCTTACTAGAGTTGTTAAGGAAGCTCATTAGCCATTCAATTATGTTAAGTTTGTGGCCGTTGTAAACTTTTTCAGTGCTGACTCGAAACACGGAGTGATTTGACGGTTTTAGTGGCTTGTTATGTTACCAATTTTAGACAAATATGTACTTACTTAGTTACTTGCATAGTTGAATTTCAATGTAAGTGATTGGAATTTCGAACTTTCGAAAATGGCTCGTTAATACCGTAATTAATATAATACTATCCTTTAATAATACTAGCCTTTTATTGTCCTACTAGCTGCGCCCGCGGTGTTACCCGTGGTTTATCAGACGAACGGGAACACTACATTCTTTCGGGATAAAAAGTAGCCTATGTATAAATCCAGCTACGTTCATACGAAATTTTACCAAAATTGGTCTAGCCATTTGAGCGTGAAGAAAAGACAAACATACACACTCACAAACTTTCAGGTGTATAATATTAGTGTGATGCGACTACAAGGCAAAGGCCTCTTTTCATACCAATCAGTGTTGTTCACTTGAAGCTTAGAGTGTATCGAATTGAAAAGTCATATTGATACTTGCTCGTTTTCTAATCTCGTGCATGAGAAACGTGTGCCTTAACCACTGGGCTGTCACAACATAATATAAACCGTAATTACTGCGCAATAATTAATTTATAAGCAAAAGTGTCGTAGTTTTGGTCAAAATAAACACTGCTTAGTAATAAAACTCCAGTATTTGCTAAATAAATAGGCATGCTCTCATACATTCGGCTGTTTAAACATTATGAGGTAAGCTTCAAACATGAATAATTGTTATTATCGTTCAGTTCATTAAACTGCATTTCATACAAATGATGAAACTTCAGAATGTTCCGAATATTTATGAAATCCATTCATGAAAAAAAAACCAAACAATACCGCCAGTATATAAGCAGATACTTTCCGTTGATTTTATTCTCACACAAAATATTGAATAAGAGACGCAAAAATGCAAATATTTGAACTGTCGACGCGGCAAGGATCAACTTTTAGCCATATTTCATTATAATGTATTTGAAAAGTTTCATGTTTCGTTTGTCGTTAGGGCTCAGAAGCTGTTTTCTTCAAGTTTCTTCTCTAAAATAACAATATTACTGTCACGCAATTTGTCGCCCAGTCATTTTGATAAATGGACAGATAAAATACAAGTTACAATACTTCTCCAGTGTTCCAGTCACACTTGGCAGCTGACAGCGTTGTAACTCAATCACTAGCGAATAAATCAAACAAACGGATAGCTTTCTTGTTTTATTATAAACAAGCTTTTAACCGTGACGTCGTTTGGGGAGAAATGTTGTTTCTCTTCTTGTATTGCAGCTATATAAACAAAGTTATGTTATTTATCTGCCAGATAAACTCCTTCAGCTGTTACGTCACTGGGATATAATAGAGAAGTTTATACAACGGATGGCGAATATTTATTGGTGAACCACTTTTTTCTGGAAAAAAAAAATATGATTATGACGTGTCATCAAATAATCTTGACTGTGTTGGAGAAAAAAAACTAGATGAGACTTAAGGCTTAAACTCTTTATTTGCAATGTGAAATTTGAACTACAACAGTAATGTTTACTGTTTTATGTTTATTTAACTAAAAGTAAAGGCTGGTGTGATTTCTGCTGTTGCAAATAAGACTCGAACAAATAGTAGATACATACGTTTGTTGTTAATTACATACGGTACCATCTTTCTTCTTTATATCAATAGACAATCAAAGTAGGTAATAAAAATAAAATAATAAAAGGGTGCAGTATTACTAAACACTAGTCGGCCCGGCTTCGCTTGGATCTACATGAATCCCAAGGAAAATAAATATTGAAAACAATGTCATAATTTAACACAATTCTACAAGTGAACCTAATTATTAAACATAATAATAAACATTTCACTACCAATAAACAGAATTACGTAGATGTTACCAATCAAACATGTCTGCAATTCAAAACCGAAAAAGAAACACAACCAGACTTACGTATACGTCTTTCAAATGCTCAACACATCGTTAAGTATCTGACAAACCACTGTCCGTCGTGGTGTTGTTAGTCTTGAACAAAAGGTTATCTGAGTGACGGACAAGACAGGAAGGTCCAAGAGTGCCGACATGTAGACGTGACGGCGACGACGTTGGTCGCCAAGCAATTTGATTGTGATTTAAGCTAAGTTCACATGTAAATGTAATTCTCCAGACCGATTTCGGCCACGTTGGCTAATCTTAATGCAGACTAACCACGTACGCAGGAGATATTATAGCGCACAAATGTGTGCGCAAATACAGGTGCACTCCCTTTTCCTTAACTCTCATAGCCCGATGGGACGGAAATCCGACGCGCGTCAACGCACGTTAAGGTACGATAAAATTTAAAAAGAGTTCTTATGTTGAGCGCAAACACGCGTTGAGAAAGTGTTCAAACTACTCAAAATTTGAAAAAAGAAACTACTTGCAATCACGTTGAAAGTGCACGCTCAACTGAAGAGTCAACAGACGTTACTAATGTGACGTTACGTAACTAATGTAACTCAGGCCATCGCGCGATGCCGCGCGCTTTGATACAGTATTATCGATTGCCTGCGTCTAAAGACTTTTCTCTAAGCGGCGCGTTTATGTTCGCTGACGCGCGCACTTAAAATCGGTTGTTAAGTAAATATAATAGTATAAATACATATATGGATGACCAGACGTGCGATTTGAAAACGTGCGTCAAAACTTTGCCATCTGAACATAGCCTAACGAACTATCTCTCAAAGATAGTGACGGTCGCGGATAGCTGTGCTCTGGTTACGTGCAAATTATTGCCGCAGGACATTTTACCACCCCATGTGATTGATTTAACCTGTGCTAACTAATTGGTCCGCAATGGGATTTGCCTCTGTCGCCCGAATTATCCCCGTTAATTTCGGAGGACCTACAGTATAACAATCACCAATCAAACCACTTCAACTAAAAGAGTATCTATAGGTTAAATTGAATAGGTTTTCAGAAAACGGGGTCAAGACGCCCTTGACATAATTTTGATAAAACTCCAGAAGATAGACAGACCACTAGATCCTGAAACAGATGATT
Source organism: Caradrina clavipalpis (assembly GCA_932526535.1). Lineage (NCBI taxonomy): Eukaryota > Metazoa > Arthropoda > Insecta > Lepidoptera > Noctuidae > Caradrina > Caradrina clavipalpis. Next base: position 6,653,348 of record OW052096.1, read on the forward strand.
TCATTCTTTATTTAAATCCAAAGCTTACTACAGATAATAAATACAATTTCATTTAAAAGAAGACTTTTATATGAAGTCTATTATAGCTTTGTGCTAGTATTAGTTTCTTGAAAAACTTCTTATTTACTCCGCAGAAGGCGAAGTTTCCCGTTTTGCATTACTTTAATTTTGAACATACATAATAAATTCTTGTCTCGCTATAGCCAGGGGCGACTCGTTTGCGTCATAAGTACTTGCTGAAAGGTCGTTTCGCCCCAGGATATAGGTAAAAGCGGAATGGGGAAACTTACTATTGCATTCATAACACAATAAACTCATTTTCTTTGTGAAACAAAGTAATTTCAATAGCGCTTTATGTTAATAACACTGTGTAGAATGTTAAAGTTAGTGATTTACGCCGCTTTCTTATTCTGTAAGCACTTTTCTTTTTTTCTTGTAAGTGACAAAAGGGAATTGTGTTTCTCAGGCGCACATTGTATTTGATTAGACAAAAAGATAAATGTTAGGGGCGACAGTGTTTCGGGATTTAGTATTGGCTTACCAAGCTGTCCACTACAGATAAGGGATTAACGGCATAACGTAACAAATACTGTAATATACAAAGTAAGTCGTAGCCGACATGTTAGCGAAAAACAGCAATATTTATTTTACTTTTACCTAGAAAATTCTGGGTGAGAAAAATATGAAAAAGTATTTACAATTTTTTCTTGTTTCTGCCGGTGAAGGAAGCTTGAGGTCTGCTGTCACTCCACTTGCCGGTGTATTCTATAAAATTCTTCCTCTGCAAATTTAGGTGAAGAGAGTTTGAACTGTCAATCCCTATCATTGAGACCGAGAGCTTCAATTTTAAACTGTAACTTCTTGGTAATTCAAAAGTGCCTGTAGATGGTCTTTATGAAATAAATATTTTAACTTTGACTTTGACATCAGCAGGGATTACAGCTCACCTTAAGCTCACCTCACCGAGGGAGATCTTCAGAATAACACAACAACACTGTAATTTAACGTGTGATAAATGATGAATTGAAAAAATCGACTAACTACCAAAGTGGTTTACCAAATTCTTCTAAAACACTGAAGGCATGTAAGTGGCTTACGAGTTTAAGAAATTCCCTTGTACTTTGTAACGTAATTCTCAGCTAAGTAGCTATGGCATTTAAATTTATTACAAGACTTTGTTCTCAATATCTAATAAAGTTGAAACCGCCTTTGTCTTGGCAAAGAATTAAAGGATGAGGTTTTATTCATGTTGCTTATACGCTTATTAGCATGCACTCCTGTGTGGATTTTCTGAAACCACATAACATCTTCTTTGAAGAGCTGGATTAAAGCTACTTTGAAAGAGTTATCCCTCATCGCGGCAAGTTAATAAAACACGCAATAGTTCCGTACATATACCATCGCGGCTGTATTCCCCATGTTTTTACGTAGAATTAGTCTTCAGGGACAGCGCACTTTTGATCTTTTCAACCACAGATTACATTATCACACGAATTTTATTAGTTCCCACACATACCACCGCGCCTGTATTCCCCAAAGGGTTAGGCAGATGTGTAACCGATTTACACCCACAATTCGCAGGTATGTGTTTTTTAAGTCCCATGTAATAAGGGGCGAGCCTTTTGCCATTATCCGGACATAAATCCTAACTCCGACCTGCTACGGAGAATTTTATAGAAAAACCCAATAACACTTTCTCGAAACGAAGACGTCTAGCGTACCTACTAGTCGCGCTTAGGACCACAACGCTTATGAGGTAAACCAACATCAAAACATCATTTCGTTTCTAAAACATATATTTCCAAAGAAACCCTTCACATACTCGTTCTATAAATATATCCCTATCCATAAGAATTGATTATAAAATAAAATCACGTATTTTTTTTATTTTATCTTCACGACATCCGCATTTCACGACATTGAGAACTACTTCGCGAAATATGTATTTAGACACAAAAAAACGTCGTAAAAAATATGTCGCGTCTACAGATGAGATACACTCTTTATTTATCGTGCGTCATATTTTGCGGTAGTTGGGTTATGCCCAGAAACATCCCCTATTTGTTCAGGGAAATTCTCGTAAACGAAAAATACCGGCGGTTTTTATTAAAAGCCACAGAGACCTGAAATACTGGAGTTTGGCCAACAGAGAATCGGATATTAATATTGACATGTAAAAGCTACATCAATATTTACAAAAAAACGTTAACAACGTGTCCAATTAGCTCAAAGTTTATTAAAATAAATAAACTGAATTATTTATTTTGACTATATAATATACCTATATGAAAACAAAATAAGGTTCAAATACTTTCAAAAGCTAAATAAATATTATTTAGAACCAGCTTTTACCCCCGACCTTGTTCCATGTGAATGTCGGTTACCTGAGGGGATTTAATTTTTTTCTTGTTCTAAAATATACAATAATATACATAGTTAAATTATTAGTTAGACTTTATAACATCAGCTAACGGCCAGTGTGAAACCCGTCTAAATCAGTTCAACTGTTTGATTAGCCGGAACACACAGACAAACAGCAAGACAAAATTTAAAAAAAATCTTTATTGGTATACGTTAGTTATAGCACGATGCATGAACGTGGACGAGGCGAAAGTAGTATGTAGGGATCGTAGCAGATGGCGTTCTGTGGTTTCTGCCTACCCCCATGGGAAAAAGGTGTGAGTTTATGTATATGTATGTGTATGTATGTTAGTTATAGCATGACGGCTGACAGGACGGCATGGAAGAAGGAACGTGTTGCACCGACCTCAGGTAACATGGGATAAGGGCAGGAAGATTAAAATGATGACGGTATACGCACATGTAAACATTAATAATTATTAATGTTTACATGTGCGTAGTTTCTGTTTGTAATGTCAATGTATAATTATAATTATACATTGACATTACAAACAGAAACTTCAAATAGCTTTATTTGTATACCTAGATGTACGCTTAATGGCACAATGCCAATCGTACTATCTATTAGCACAACTGTTACCCTTTCCTCTGCTGACTTTTACGACTTGTACCGGATAGTAAGCAGGTGAAATTGATTTATTTATTGGCACACAAAGCAAAACATGTACCCGATACGGTCTAAAACTAAAAAGTAAACTTACATACATACAATCACGCCTGTAATCCCCGAAGGGTTAGGCAGAGGTGTACCAATGTACACCCACAGTTCACCGGTATGTTTTAGGGCCCATGGAATAGGGGGCGAGCATATTTACCATTAACCGGGAACAAATCCTAACTCCGAGCTGCTACTGAGAATTTCATAGACAAACCCATAAGACTTAGCTCGAGCTGAGAATCGAACCCAAGACCTCTAGCATAGCAGTCGCGCTTAGGACCACTAGGCCAACGAGGCAGTTGAAAAGTAAACTTGTTCTCGAAAATTCAAAACAACTTTGAATGTTTTAAAATATTCATCGGTTTCAGTAAAGACGTTTTAGAGTCATTCAAAACAAGTATTCATGAAAGTATAAAAGCGTTACCTTTCAAAACTTGATTTTCAAACGAAAACTAATTATAAGTTGTTTCTCTACATCACAGAAATCTTTAGGGTAACGACAGACAGTTGTCCGAGGAACACGGTTTTAGAAAATCACTTTCGTTAAAGTTTCCCTATTAGCTAAGTATCGAAAGGAAATGTAATGTAATAATTCTCCAGACCGATTCCGGCCACGGCGGCAAATCTTAATGCAGACTACCACGTACGCAGGAGATATTATAGTGCACAAGTGTCTGCGCAAACACAGGTGCAGTCCCTCTTCCCTAACTCTCATAGCCCGATGGGACGGCCATCCGACACGACCGGAGAAAGATCAGACGCAGGACCACGGGTGAGGCACGGGTTGTCACACCACCAACTTCCAAACTCCGGGCTGCTACTGAGAAATTCCTAATGGAAAAATCCAATAACACTTTTTGCCTGACCTGGGAATCGAACCCGGGACCCCTTGCTCAGCAGTCGCGCTTGCGACCATGAGACCAACGGGGCAGTCAAATTTAAGTTCAATTTAATACTAGTTTAATTTACAAGGCAATAAAATTATTAAGTACTACGTCTTGCCCGTGGCTTCGTCTAAGTGTAAGTCTATGTATAGGTACCATAAAACATAGCATATGGCACTCGGTAGTGGTGTAGTTTTCTAGAAAGATTTCGCTGAAAGATATTTTGTAATCGGACCATTACTACCAGAGAATACCTGCCTCGTTAGCCTAGTGGTCCTAAGCACGACTGCTACGCTAGACGTCCTAGGTTCGATTCCCAGGTCGAGCAAAAGTGTTATTAGGTTTTTCTATGAAATTTTCAGTAGAGTTTGGATTTGTGCCCGGTTAATGGCAATAGGCTCACCCCCTATTAAATGTGACCTAAATATACCGGCGAACTGCGGGTGTACATTGGTACACCTCTGCCTAACGCTTCGGGGAATACAGGCGTGTTGGTATATATAATACCTCTAACAAAAACCAACAAACTTTGCCTCTTTATTATAATCCTAACTTCCTACCTAATACTATAAATGTGAAAGTAAGTTTGTTTGTTTGTGTGTTACGTTTTCACGCCTAAACCACTGAACCGATTATCCTGAAATTGTATACGTTTTCAGGTGAAGAAACGGACATAGGGTTACTTCCATTGCCAAAAAATTACTGCTACCTAATGGTAGCAGTAATCTGTACCCGAGAAAAACAGCAATAACGTTCTTATGATAATAGATGGCGCCACGTGTCTTTTGAATCATGATTGAATTTTTAAATATAACCGAAATTTAGGCGGACGAAATCGCGTGCAAAAGCTAGTATTAGTATAGAAAGTAAAAGTACCTATCAACAAATTACCCGTTGTAATGGAGTACCTGGTTCTCACAGTTTTGATTGTTTAATTTTCTGAAAATTTGAGAAAATAAGTTTGAAGTGGATTCAAATTGCCGTAATTTTGTTCGATCTTATTTTACGAATATCCCTTTTTATTATTTTAGCAAACCACGTTTAAGGATCTAGATTTTTTAAGGACTTGAAAATTAGTCCTTGCTGCTAATAGTCCTAAATGCGATTTTAGAAAAAAAAAGCCCTTCTTCTTCATGTTCGTATATAAACTTTTAGTAACTACCTACCTAACAGCGACATATGCAATGGATCCAAGCTATTCAATGCATTTAACCCTGCAGTGGTCGCGTGGGCTACATATGAAGCCCATGGTTGTTTAAACTGACGTGACTTTTTACGTACCTTTTTTTTTCACAGCTTATTTAAACAAGACCGTTGAAGATTTATTTTTGTTTTTCGTTTTAATTCTATTTTGCAAGAGTTAATTTTGTCATATTTTAATAAGAAAATAATAATACAATTGAATTTAATAAAAAAAAAAGACAAAACAAATTGGGGTACATACGTAGCCCGCGCGACCACACACGTGACCACTGCAGGGTTAACAGTATTATAATCATTACAATCGTGAATATAATTCTCTTAATTAGCCGCAAACGTCATGTTATCATTAAATAGGCACATTTACGGGTTACACTGATTTGGAGAGTAATGTTGATGATTTTAATGATTATTAGATAGGTATATTATTGTGTAGATAGATATTATTGTGTAAATACTTTTATTAGCCATACAGTGGCCAAATTCTCGGCCGCAACAATATAATATTTTATAACATGTTGTTTGTCATGGAAACACTAAAAAGAAGAATACATTTATGAGTGTCGTCTGCACATTGCAACAAACGAAAAAAAAACATATATTTTTTTTGTTAGCCAAATTTGTTAATTTCTATTTCGGAAATTATTTACCTATTTGACGTAGGTAGGTACCTACACAAAATTATTCATCAATTTCAATTGAACACAGTTCATATTTTGCATTCCATTTAAAACATAGTTTTAATAGGTATGCAACCATCTATGAATATAATTGTTTAGCTGCATTCCAGTGACTATCAAAAGTGATTTTCACGTATAAATATTAACCACAATATACCCATTACAGTTGACAAAACAACACCTAATAATTTTAAACCCACATTAGGTACAACCGCCAGCACTAAAACAGTATCATTTTAATATTGCTTTGTAATTGCAGTTGTTGGATTTTCAATTCTCGACGCTGAGCCGAGCGTTGAAAATCCAACAGTGCGCAAGGCAAAATAATATTAAAATAATGCTGTTTTAAGAAAACGGTGGTAGGCCCTCAAGTCTTATTCACTAGCTACAACAAGGTTCTTTAAAAAAAACTTTATCAGGTAGGTAATTAAAAACATAATCTATTGACGCTCTTTAATTACTTGGAAAAACAGGAACTATATCAATATCACAGAAGAAGAAAACTATTGCCACGTAAAATAGGGAGTTGGTACGTAATTATTACCAGAGCTTTCCAGAACCTTCCATTCCCGTCGTTTTCGTAAATAAAACAAGAAGGATATCGGGTTACTTATTTGCGGGGTACGCCACGTGTTCATGAGAGAAAAAAACACATCCAACTATTTTCCACTGTTAGAAAGAACCTTTTATGTTGTGTTTCTATTTTTGCCCTGTTGGTTTCGTCGCAAATACGACGGCTAAGCATGGGGTTCGGTTCCCAGGTCGGGCAAAAAGTGTTATTGGGTTTTCACATTACGAATTTTTCAGTAGCAGCCCGTAGTTTGGATGGTGTATGGTGTGGTTGGATGCAGGCCGCTTCCAACTGGACCTTATGGAAATACATGGGGGCGGCCTGTGTCAGCAGTGGACGTCCTGCGGCTGATGTGATGAAGATTATGGTGAGACACCGGCTCCTTAGAAACTACGTAAAGCTGTTGATACTGCGCCTGATCACTTCTCGGGTGTTTCGGATTGCCGTCCCATCGGACAAAAGTGGGAGAAGTAGGAATGCACTTGTTTGCGCATACACTTGACTGTGCATTATAATATCTAGATACGATAGAAGATACTTTTATTATTGGAATATCAAGGAAAATATTTCCCTTTTTATTTGTAAGGGTCCAAAACACCAATTTTTGAAACAGAGCAACAAAAGTTTTAATTAATTAATTCTTAATTTAACAGAAATAGAGTCCAAAATTGCGTAATTGCGTGCAAAATAATAAACACCGCACGTAATCTATCACACAATTTTCAACTTTATTTGTGATGTATTATAGTCCTTTAGAATACCCATTTAGTTATATTTGCTTACTGTATCATATATGACCTATATCCTATATCTTTCTCTTAAACACTAGCTTTATGAGAATAGTTGCTCGTGCCGTAGACTAAGTTAAGTTGGGTATCACGGCACGTGGAAGCTCTATTATTGCGCCCACAATACACACGTAAAGAGATACTTTATAAAACAAAGAATCTAATAGGTAGCGAAACATCCGCAGTTAGAATACCTACGCAAGTAACTTCAAGCTATTTTTGGCAATATCATAGAAACTTTATGAAGCCATCAGGAGGGCAATTTCACTAACTTTTAGGAACGATCGCAATCTTATATCAGTTTTATAGTGACAATAATGTTTTTAATTAAATATATTTTTTTGTCGCCGAGATGAGATTGTGACTAGATTATAAACTGTTTGTAAGTAGAATAAGGCTTTAGGGACAGCGCAATTTTGATTTTTGCGACTACAGGAAATTATCACACATACCATCACGCCTGTATTTCCTGAAGAGTAAGGCAGAGATATTACCAATTTACATCACCCACGGTCCGCCAGTGTGTTCAGGTCCCATATAATAGGGGGCGAGCCTATTGCCATTAACCGGGTACAAATCCTAGCTCCGAACTGCCACTCAGAATTTCATAGAAAAACCCAATAACACTTTTGCTCGACCTGGGAATCAAACCCAAGACCTCTACCGTAGTAGTCGCGCTTGGGTCCACTTGGCTAACGAGGCAGTTGACGAGGTATTAGATACCAGTAAACCACAATAAATATAAACACAAAATCCTTTACCAATATTACTTTAAATTTCGAACGCAAACGAGCCTTCCAGACTAGCTCGATTCTCTAGCGCTTTCCCCCTAATTCGACAATACACACACACGATACGTTAGCGTAGATATAAGGACTATTACGAAGCGCGCCAACCCGGAAAACTGGAATTACGTAACCGCTACATTGAATTTTCCTATAATCGGCCGAGAGGCTCCCCCCAAATAGACGTTTGATGGCACACGTCATTTGCAACTTATACACGATATACCACCTCTTAAACTTAATGAATAGTGCTATAGCTATAATGTGTTATATTGAAATTGTAGTTCGGAATGGGACTGGCATTGAATTTGTAATAAACTTTGATCATTAGGGCGACCTTATTGAGAATTATATTTATGTAAATATCCAACTTGACGTGTAACTAACACAGCTGAAGGCAACTCGCTACAGGTAAATATGAAAACTATTATTGTGCGTGTAAGCTACCTACAACTATACAGTACCCATTTAATATTCATCTGAATAGACTTTCAGACAAAGCGTTCTCGGAGCACTTCTTGTTCTGTTAGTTATTAATCTATATTATTTCTGTGTAACGTCTGCTTTTTAGTAGTTTATTATTTACTAAAAATAAATATTGGCCTTTCACTAAATTGTTTTGCGAATCTCATTAAGTCAGAGTCAAAAGTCAAAGAATTTGTTTTAATAAAACTCGTCCCTTTCCAATTGTCAAAGAGTATGCTGAAGCTAGGTCATATTAAGGTTAAAATATTAGTAAATTTGTAAAAAAAATACTGCTTCGTTAGCTTAGTGGTCCTTAGCGCTTCTGCTACGCTAGAGTTCTTGGGTTGGATTCCCAGGTCGAGCAAATTGTTATTTGGTTTTTCTATTAAATTCTCAGTAGCCGCTCGAGTTAGGATCTGTGCCCTAAGTGGCAACAGGCTCACCCTCTATTACGTGGTACCTAAACATTCCGGCGGATTGTGTACACCTTTGCCTAACCCTCCGGAGAATATAGGCGTGATGGTATGTATCTTTGCACTTGCAAAAAATTTAAAATTATGTAATTTAGCGACTATCCATACTAACTGAATTAAAGTCGCTTGCACAGAGTGAGATGTACTCGTAAACTGTAGAAAACCTTTTACATTAATACATTTCTTCTCATATAAAGTATAGGCACATACTATTAGATATAATAGATTGGCATAGCAAGGCAGGGTCCGCCTAATTGCCGTCAGTCGGGTCACTTTATATCATTAATGGTGCCACGCCGGGGACACGAATTACACCCTCCGTCTATGAAATTTCCATGTAATTGGAGATCCTTCGATATTTTAGGTACCTGAGAGAGGTCGGATTCCTAAAATAAATACAAGGAAGACATTACGGAATAGCTCAGCGCTGTTTTGGACATTAAATTTGCAGTTTTGGTATATATTTCTAATATAACTCCCGTTTTCCTCCCACAAAGAGACAAAAAATTGCGTTAATTCCAAATTGATTTTTGCAGTATAAATAAATTATTTATTAAACTTTTTGTTGTATTATGTTTTCGTCACAAATAGGAGCTATTCTACTAAGTTTTACGAACAACTGCCGTCTAATCTCAGTCGAAATCTTTCAAAATGCCTCTGATTTACATACATTTCTTGGCATTGATAGTCGCTGAAATAAGATGTCCACAATATTTTGAACGCTTTTAATTAGAAGAATTTTCCTTCTGTTGTGCCATGAATACAAAGCAGAAGAACAATATGAACATTCTTACTAAGAAGCTTTGCTTAAAATACACATAATGCTTAGCATACTCGTAACATTTAAAAGTGTCCAATTTTTATTAAAGCTTTTCGCATACCTATGTCACTAAATCAATAAGTTATCCTAACAAATCATGAGCATGAATCCAATTAGATTTAAAACTCAAAATTATTGTATTGATCGATAAGCACCTACATAATATGTAGGTGCTTATCGATCAATACTGATATTTATTTATATAGGTATATAAAAAAAGATATATTATATCTTTTTTTATATACCTATATAAATAAATATCAGTCAACATAGATGGGTAGGTGCTAAAAAAAATTAAAAAATAATAATAATTAATTTTATGGAATTTAAATAATAACTGCTTAGAAATAACAAAAAAAAACACATTTCCAGGATACAAATTACCCAATCGGCTGCAGTCTTATATTCAGAAAAAAAAACAAAATGGAATCAGTGAAGTTTTTTATGCGTCCGTCACGGCAAGCGTGTAAAATATATTGCTGTAACTGGAACAACAATGGCTTGTTTTCGTAAAATATGTGACGATTTATTCGCCATGGCCGGTACAAATATTTACCTAGGGATTACAAAACACCGTAACGAGCAAATGTACATAAATCATGGTCCAAACAAAGTTTTGCCGAGTATTTGTCATCATGAGCAAAAATTATTTGGGAACCGGTTAAGGCTGTCCGCCCACGTCAAACAATCGGTGACCGATTTTTTTGTAGGAAAGAATGGAACATACCAACGCACACTTCATTCCAAAAAGTCGGATTTGAACCCATACCCCCATATATTACTGGGTTTTCGCGAGATTCATTTCACTATTTCATAATGATAGAGAATTAATCCCGATCCATTTGCAATACAATATCATCTGATTATAATGACGTCATATGAAATTTATCAAAGCATATTGAAAACACTACAATTATAAATAATTGAATTACGCTGATAATAATTAAGGCAATTCAATTTCCTTTATAATATTCTACCCTATCATCTTCGCAAGGAACTTTAGTGGGTTGAAGGCAGAAAATAGCGTTGTGTCTATCCAACAATATGAATCTTAGCTTTTGGGATGGTCGGATTTGATGGCCTTTTACATTGTTATGCAATGAAAGCCTCGTTTTAGGCGTATCGGGTAGAAACGCTATGAATGATGGATGATGAACTATCGGCGCGAAATATGTTTACATTGAGCACTAAGACTGAACAGTGGCTAGCTCTTAATTTAGTATCAAAATATATACTAAGGCTAGTCATTAGTAATCTAGTAAGTGGTTACCATAAACAAACGCGTTACTTACAAAAACAAAAGAACAAAATTTAATTTATTTCATTAAAAATAATTATAATTGGTTTTTGGGTTCAAAGAATCCAAATTATAGGTTTACTATTCTAACAGAGCGTTTCATACAAAAGTAGTCAAGTCATAAGTAATAAAACTCAATACAACTTTATAGATAGGATAGGATATCACGCTGTCAGTAAAGGCTCCTAACACGTTGTGACGTCACAAATTTTCGTGTCCGAGTAACAAGCACGATTTTTTTTTATGTTTGGGTGTCCCGAAACGTTGCCACTTCTACGGCATCGTAGGTGGCAGCATGTAGGTCACTTTGACTGTATATTTTGAAGCACAAAGGGCAAGATAGCCACCATCACCATCACGCCTGTATTCCCCGAAGGGTTAGGCAGAGGTGTACCAATGTACACCCACAGTTCGCCGGTATATTTAGGTCCCATGTAATAGGGGGCGAGCCTATTGCCTTTAACCGGGCACAAATCCAAACTCCGAGCTGCTACTGAGAATTCAATAGAAAAACCCAATAACACTTTTTGCTCGACCTGGGAATCGAACCCGGGACCCCTTGCACAGCAGTCGCACTTGCGACCACGAGACCAACGGGGTAGTTGCAAGATAGCAAGTGGAGTATAGTTTGTGACTCGACTAGATCCTCACCGTGAAGTTGATCCGTCACGGTACTCCCGCTTTACGAGGTCACGTATCTGGCCAAGCCGAAACTAGGCCCTGTCATTATAACCCTTCATCATTCCTGTCGCTTTCGTGCTCTGATAAAAATACATAAAGATAAATTATTATCCTTTTTTATTTTCGTAACTCCACGTTTGTTTGTACAAATGGTAATCCATTCGCGAATACATCACGCCGCTGTTTTATGTCGCACCGTTCTGTTTTGTGGTCATTTGTCACACGACATGTTTCATCATTCTTGTGCAGTGTAATGTACGTGGTAGGTACCTACCGGATAACATAAATATAGGTACCTACGTATAATATTTAAAACTGTGTAACATTTTTTTTGTATATTTTTATGAGATACGACTGATCGATAATTGACAATTAAGTGAGACTTAGGTTCTAAACCTCCCGACAGTGTACCTTACTTCATACAAATCACATACCCCGTGGCCAGTCGCCGCCGTGATATGTTTACTGACGAATAGAAGACGATCTAGTCAGTATGTTTGAAGTTTTGAGAGATGAGCGTGTGGATATCATTTAATATGTACCTATATATTTTATGTCATTAGGCAATGTAATGGGCCAATTGCCGGTTTATGCTAAAGTAAAATAAATTAGAAACATATTTCATTCATATTAGCTGTAAGCACGCCGCCCGCAAGTCGTCAACTATTCAACACGCTTTTTATCTTGTCATTAAAAATATACATGAACGCACACGATTTAAAGTCTTAACTTGAATAGCAAGTTATTAGCTTTGTCAGGACAGTGGTGTTATAATGAGTGATGACAGTATTAAACTCCTCAAGACATCAATCATCCACCACGACACGTCATTGGTTTTACGCACAAATAATTTTAGTAATTATGTGAAAAAAACATAAATGATACGGACGACGGGTTAGGTTTAAGGATGATTGTTTATATAAGTTTAAATAAAGATATATGTTACTACCTTATCATTAAGTAAGTAGGATATTACCACAACAAAGGTACACGGGTCGTGACACGTCGGGGCGATCGCACCCACGAACGGCGATCAGGTCTCGACGTGTCGCGAGGATGAACAAAGGAAGCGGACGGGTCGCGACCTGTCGCGGCTATCTTGACCTCAAGCGGCCGACAGGTCGCTACACGTCGACGAGCGACCCGGGCCGAGTCGGGCGCGATTGGGCGAGAAGCCCGATCAGCGTGGATTTAAACACCGATCCGGCCACTACCCGCGCTCCCGTGTAAAACACATATAAACGGGCGGCGCGGGCAGCTAGTTGTAGTCACCTTGAAGTCGCGATAGAATACGGAACCTCTTGTACGTTCATAGTGTCGTTCATCTAATGTACTAAGTTATTTTTGTGTAATACTGTAATTTTGTGTGTAATTTTGTTAAATGTGCGAATAAAAGTGTATTTCGGTTTTGTTGAAGTTTTAATATCTTGTGAATAAGTATAATATACAGTCCACCCTCAACATTTGGTCCTTCGAGCCGGATATAGTTTAAAATCAGTGCTTAATAGTTTAGAATCAGTTTTTAAAAAGTTATTAGAGTCAGTGCTGAAAAGTTATTAGAGTCAGTGCTAGCAAGTACATAGATTCAGTGCTAGAAAGTAAATAGAATCAGTGCTGAAAAGTTATTAGAGTCAGTGCTAGCGAGTAAATAGATTCAGTGCTGAAAAGTTATTAGAGTCAGTGCTAGCAAGTACATAGATTCAGTGCTAGCGAGTAAATAGATTCAGTGCTGAACAGTTATTAGAGTCAGTGCTAGCAAGTACATAGATTCAGTGCTAGCAAGTAAATAGATTCAGTGCTAGAAAGTAAATAGAATCAGTGCTGAAAAGTTATTAGAGTCAGTGCTAGCAAGTACATAGATTTAGTGCTAGAAAGTAAATAGATTCAGTGCTAGAAAGTAAATAGAATCAGTGCTGAAAAGTTATTAGAGTCAGTGCTAGCAAGTACATAGATTCAGTGCTAGAAAGTAAATAGATTCAGTGCTAGAAAGTAAATAGAATCAGTGCTGAAAGAGTAACGAATACTCAGTGCCTAAACTTGACTCAGTGCCTAAAAATCTAGACTTGACTCAGTACCTAAAGAACTAGATTTGACTCAGTGTCTAAAAAACGATCTGTGAACGAGACAATCAGTGCCTAAATAAAAACAATTCGTGTGCGAGACAATCAACGCCTGAAACACTGTGACGTAAATCTGTGTTAGGGTCTAGTGTCAAACCTAAGACCTAAGTATGGTTGTGACACGAAGCCAGAGCGATCAGGTGGAAATTGACGAGCAGAAACGGGCTCAAGAGCGCAGCGACGCAGAACGGTTGCGTCGGCAAGAAGCTGAGCGAATAAGAATCGAGAGATATAGAAGACTATCGCTCGACCCGCCGGCCTCACCACAGCCCGGAATGAGTGAACGTACTGGAGTGGCAGACATAGCGACAGCGGGACCGTCGTCGGAGCGGCAACAAGTACGATCGCCGACCCGGTCGATGAGGTCAAATACGAGTGTGACTACCAGAATAAGAGTGGCCGAACTCGAAGCAGCCGAGAAGCTGGCTGCTATCCGGCGTAAAGAGCTGGAACTAGAAGCGGACCTAGTAAAGGCAAGGTTGGCGGTGAACGTCTCCGTGATACAAGACGAGGAGAGCGTTCACGGTGACCAACCAGAAGAGCACCACAATCAAAAGGTCGACATGTGGCTGCGCACCAACCCTCTCAGCTCACGGGGGGAGGTTGGTGGACCGGCAGACAGTCAAGACAAACACTTGCGTTTTGACGTACCTAGAGGAAGGTCACCGACGCCAACTAGGAATAGAAACAGCATAGATCAGTTGGCTGAGACCTTAGAAAGGATGGCTAGGCCCCGCCTGCGGCACACGGATCTCCCAATCTTTTCGGGTGCCGTAGGCGAATGGCTACCATTCAAAGCGGCCTTCCACGACACCACTAACATGTTCAGTGTGTCACCGGCTGAGAACTTACAGCGCCTGCGGAGTTGCCTCAAGGGCGAAGCACGAGAGGCAGTGGCGGCCCTATTACACGCCGCCACGGAGCCGGACATAATAATGAAAACACTCGAACAATGCTTCGGCCGACCGGAAGTGATAATAGACAAGGCGCTGGAAGAACTGAAAAGAATGCCAAAACCAGGTACGTCGGCTAGTGATTTGAATAGCTTTGCGATCAAACTACAAAACACAGTATACATAATGAAGGCAATAGATCGCAAAGGTTACTTGATGAATCCGCTGTTGACGCGAGAAGTGCTCGAAAAGCTAAGTCCACATGTAAGATCGAGATGGTGTGATTTCGCAAGTGACCATGAGGGAACGACCGAGCCAGAGTTAGTGTTGTTGACACAATTTCTGATGCGCGAAGCAGACAGGGCGTTACGCTATACCTACACCCCGTCAGCAAGCGCCGCGCCTACGTCACACAAGAAAGAGACTCGGCCTACTATTATTGCGAAGAAGAAAACTAACACCGTCTACACCACGATCGACGAATCAGAAGATAACCAGTGCCCCAGATGTAAACAGCAGCATGAGCTGACGCAGTGTCCGCAATATAAGGCACTCGCGGTGGATAAGCGCTGGGAGCTAGTGAAGGAGCTAAAAGTGTGCTTCAAATGCGCCCGCAAAAGGCATAGGCGCATGACATGTAGGGCGAAGCCGTGCGGAGTGAATCAGTGCCGCCGGCCTCATCACGCCACACTACATAAAGAAAGAGAATCGCCTGAAATCAAGCCAGCGACCAACGAACAAGAAAAGGAGGCATCGGTCATGTCGGTGGCCACCCTACCGGCCACCGGCCCGCGGGCCGTCCTCCTTAAAATGTGTCCTGTAATTGTCACGGGACCACGGGGGGAGGTAAGCACCCACGCGCTCTTTGATGAAGGGGCCACTATCACCCTCATCGACGAAGGGCTGGCTACGAGCATCGGCGCAGAAGGGGTGTCGCAACCACTGCACATCCACGGGGTGAACATGAACACCCGAGAACACGACAGCAAAGCAGTCACGATACAGGTGAGAGGAATAACGGAAGACAGCGCGCCGCACAAGCTTCGGGCCAGAACCATGAACGGCCTGAAGCTACACCAGCAGTCAATTCCTGACACGCTGCTGGAGTACGAGCATCTGCGCGACCTACCCAAAGACCAGGTGTGTTACCAAACCACACGCCCGGGGCTTCTAGTGGGGACAGACCACTGGGAATGTATCGTCTCACGTGAACTGCGAGTTGGCGGCCCCAACCAGCCGGCTGCATCCCTAACGCAGCTGGGCTGGGTGATACATGGGACCGCACCAAGAAACGTCTTAATAAACGAAGACAACGTGCTACATCTGTTCGAGAGTGACAAAGAACGGCACGAACACCAGCGGCTTCATGATTTAGTGGAAGCCCACTTTAAAGTAGAAGCACTCGGTGTCGCTCGCGAACCACGCGTAAGCGACGCCGACAGACGAGCAATCGCTGTTGTCAAAAGGACAACGAAGAAGATAGAGGGGGGCTACGAAGTCGGACTACCATGGCGTTACGATGACGTCACCATGCCACCCAGCTATAACGCCGCGCTCCGCCGATTACACAAGGTGGAGCAGAAGATGGACGCATCAGCCGAGTTCGCTAAACAATATAGCGCGCAAATCGACAACTTGCTGAAGAAGGGGTACGCGGTGCCATGTGACGGCTCAGAACGAACGAGCGCTATGTCATGGTACCTGCCTCACTTTGCCGTGCAGAACCCAAACAAGCCCGGCAAACAGAGGTTAGTGTTTGATGCGGCGGCGAGAAGTCATGGCGTGTGCCTAAATGACGAACTGCTAGAAGGGCCGGACCTTTTACTATCGCTCCCGGGCATCATCTTTCGATTCCGGGAAAATGCGATAGCAGTCACAGCGGACATCCAAGAAATGTTCCTCAGAGTTAAGATCAGACCCGAAGATCAACCGGCACAGCAGTTCCTGTGGAGAGGCGGCGACCGGACAAGCCCTCCGCGATCATACAAGATGACAAGTATGATATTTGGCGCTGCCAGCTCACCTTACATGGCCCATTATGTCCGTAACCTAAACGCGGACATACATGGTGACCAATATCCCCGAGCATTAGAGGCAATAAAACAAAGCCACTACATGGACGATCTGGTAACGAGTTACCACAATGTGAAAGAAGCTCAGAGGGCTATAGAAGAAGTCATAAAGGTACATGCAGTCGCCGGGTTCACTCTGAGAGGATGGAGCGCCGTAGAGAAGAACTGCGCCTTTTGTCGGAGACGAAAAGCCACGCCAAACGCACCGGCCACTGGAGACCTGCCGCAAGCCCGCCTAGACCCATTCCACCGCCCCTTCACTAATTGTGGCGTGGACTATTTCGGACCCATGATGGTCAAAATAGGGCGTCGCCGGGAAAAGAGATGGGGTGCACTCTTCACGTGCCTCACCTGCCGAGCGGTGCACCTGGAACTCGTGGCATCCTTGTCCACAGACTCTGCGATTATGGCCTTAAGGAGAATGGCAGCGCGAAGAGGATGGCCGAGGCTCATGTACTCGGATAATGGGACGAACTTCCGAGGAGCCAACCAAGAGCTACAAACGGCTTACAAAGAATGGTTGCCGGCCCTGAAAGACGCGGGGCTAACAAACAGGATGGAGTGGCGCTTCATACCACCCGGGGCTCCTAACCAAGGTGGCGCTTGGGAAAGAATGGTCAGAACAATAAAGACCGCCCTTAGCGTCACACTGCGAGAAAAGGCACCGACAGAAGAGGTGCTGAGAACCTTGCTCGCAGAGGCGGAATTCTCCGCGAACGCACGCCCCTTAACACACGTCAGTGTGAGCCCTGATGACCCGGAGGCCCTCACCCCGAACCATTTTTTGCTGGGCTCTTCAACCGGGTTACCCACCACGGGGCCTTGCGATGAATCCGACCGCAGGACATGGAGGGCCAGTCAAGCGCTTGCCGACCAATTCTGGCGACGCTGGACGAAGGAGTACCTGCCCCTACTAGTGCCACGGGGCGAACCCACCAATAACGTCCGACCGCTGCAGATTGGCGACGTGGTCCTTGTGGTCGACGGAGCTCTGCCCAGAAACATATGGCCCATGGGCATCGTAGAGAGGACCTACCAGGGACCAGATGGAGGCACCAGGGTCGCGGATGTGCGGACCCGCACGGGTACATTCCGGCGCCCTACGAAGAAGCTTGTCGTCGTCCTGAAGGCAGAAGAGGCTGCGCGAGCTACGCCGGGGGGAGAATGATACGGACGACGGGTTAGGTTTAAGGATGATTGTTTATATAAGTTTAAATAAAGATATATGTTACTACCTTATCATTAAGTAAGTAGGATATTACCACAACAAAGGTACACGGGTCGTGACACGTCGGGGCGATCGCACCCACGAACGGCGATCAGGTCTCGACGTGTCGCGAGGATGAACAAAGGAAGCGGACGGGTCGCGACCTGTCGCGGCTATCTTGACCTCAAGCGGCCGACAGGTCGCTACACGTCGACGAGCGACCCGGGCCGAGTCGGGCGCGATTGGGCGAGAAGCCCGATCAGCGTGGATTTAAACACCGATCCGGCCACTACCCGCGCTCCCGTGTAAAACACATATAAACGGGCGGCGCGGGCAGCTAGTTGTAGTCACCTTGAAGTCGCGATAGAATACGGAACCTCTTGTACGTTCATAGTGTCGTTCATCTAATGTACTAAGTTATTTTTGTGTAATACTGTAATTTTGTGTGTAATTTTGTTAAATGTGCGAATAAAAGTGTATTTCGGTTTTGTTGAAGT
The DNA here is from genome assembly GCA_932526535.1 of Caradrina clavipalpis. Classification (NCBI taxonomy): domain Eukaryota; kingdom Metazoa; phylum Arthropoda; class Insecta; order Lepidoptera; family Noctuidae; genus Caradrina; species Caradrina clavipalpis. Next base: position 6,671,860 of record OW052096.1, read on the forward strand.
TTTAATATCTTGTGAATAAGTATAATATACAGTCCACCCTCAACAATAAATATCTAGAAAATAGATACAAAAATAAACATTTCCTTAGCTGCAAAGCCACGGTATCGTATAAAGGCGACATAAGAGGTATACAGAAAAAGTTCCCACTCTAAGCCTAAAATAATGCCGTGAAAGCAGAAACATTCCCTCGGGAAGGGAATCCAACCCTGTTTATACACAAAAAACGAACTCACATTTGTTGCGACTGTATCTCCTTTCAAACGTAACGAAAATATATCCGTAATGGGCACACACTACCTATAGACACGTACATACACACCATAAATAAGCACCTATTGATTAGGTAGGTATGTCAGACTTTTGTGGGAAAATATTTCTACGATACAGTACTGCAAATAGGTCCGAGACGGTAAAGTACCTACGGCAAAGTTTCGTGGGAAATGAATACTATGGTACAGTCGGTTGTCAACATTATCTGACCCACCCTAAACACAAAGGAAATTGGACCCTCTGCCTATGAAAATAAGGTTTATTCAATTTATATGAGCCTCGATGAATACAGACACGCATAAACCCACCCAACGTTGTCGGAGCCACCGGCATTATATCATTTTGTTAAGCTATTTTAATCATTATCTCGTTGACATTAAAGTTAAAAACCTTTTAAGTCACCCTACATAATTAGAACCCAATCTTTAATTTCGTGGAGTCTTAACAAGTTCTTGTGGCTTGGCGGTTTGATGTTGGATTGGCGAGGAACAACATGTGGGTTCGAAAACAGTCCACCTGTTATCAGTTTCTTTTTTAATTTGAATTCATTTCTACAATATTGTTTGCATTATTAAAGAACGACCAATATGACTTACGCCTAATAACTTATCTTGTAAACAGGTGGGTAAATTAAAAAAGTTTAAGTTCACATATATTTGCTTCGTGAGGTAGATAATAAATTCGTCTACTTAAGTGACAAAAGTTACACTACGCCTATTAGCAGTGACTGCGCACACACATTTGTAAATCGTTTCGCATAACTCGTTAAGTATTTTTATGCAATTTGGTGTAAAAAAGCATCATGTCGCAGCTTAATGACTATACCAAACATAAAATCATATTTTTACATGAGCAGAATGTTGGAATTAGAGAGATTGGTCGTCGTCTTAATATAGCAGTAAGTGTTTTTTTTATACCTATTTTATTTAATTGATTGTGATTAATGAACGCGTAGTTGGCTATTTTACTATTACATTCACTCCTTACAAGTTACATAAACGGTTCCAAAAATGTTTTTTTTTTGTTTTAGAGAAATACGACTGTAGCTAAGACGTTATGGAGACAAAGTAAATATTCAGCGGATTCGTCAAGGGGCAAAAAACATCAAGTATAGTCCCGAATGCGATTGCCCGTAAGTGTAACCGCAATAAAACACGATATTTCAGTGGAAACAGTAAGAAGGCATTTACACGCTGCTGGAATAAGGAATTATAAACCGGCACAGAAAATAGCATTGACACCTGCTCATCGCGAAGAAGGGTCCGTTTTGCCCAGGAATATTTTTTTTGGGAATTTTAATTGGGAAGAAAATGTTGTGATCTTCACTGATGAAAAAAAATCATTTAAATCGAACAAAGATGAACGTAACAAGGAACGGTGCACCATCACTCCGCTACTAATTAATCTAGGATATTTTTAAACACACCATGTAAGTAAATGCTCAATGGATAGATTGTTAAACCATTTAAATGTTGCCAATTACGTGGTGATGTTATTGTTATAAATAGATTTTTTCTATTTAAATGCCATGTTTATTCACTACACATAGGCAGCTATAAATCTGTAAGGCATTTCACAGATGAATTAATTTTCTCGATAACAAACTTTCAAGCATAAACATGCCTTTTTTAATGTTTATAAATGGTTAAATTTGATTATGGCATACTCATATAAATTGTATATTAATTTGGAAATATGTGAGCATTTACTTACTTTATCTTACCTAAGTGTTATAATAAACATTTTAAAGCAATTGTTTAGTTTTATTTCTATACGTTGTCCATTAAAGAAATGTAAAAAAAGTATAATAAAATAATTAAAAAAGAAACATCTGAGCAGAAGCTATATTTAGGTTAAACTTGATTTCGAACGTAAACAACGATTAGTGACCACAAGACTAAAGAATTTAAACCATATGCATACTAGAATAAAGTTTATTTTTGCACAGCACAAGCAGCCAACCTTATCCTAGTGCAAATAGATTATTTTGTATTTTATCCCTTCATTATTTAATCACTCCATTAAGACATGATAATAAAAAAAACTACCTATAAAATAGAAAAAAATAAATTGTAAAGAGAAGTTGTTTTTGCAATTTAGTAAGGCAAGGTAAAATATGTTTGCGCGTTGTCACTGCATACCCTTAGTCAGTAGCATTTGAATACCAGTTTTACAATGAATACAAATATTTATTTTTCAACTACCCACTTATTACAAGTATTACCATTTTAGAAACTTTATATTTGAAGATTATCCGTCTATAGAGTTCTTTACAATAATACAAGAAATACTTTTAGAAAAAAATCTAAATTGTAAGCAAAACAATAATCTTCGTCGCAGGATTTGATCTCGCAACTTGTCATTCTCAGTCTTATACACAGACCACGAGACCAGAATAACTTGACCGAAATCATTAAAATAAGCTATTACACTAATTATATTATTAACAAGTTGTTATAATATTTAACCTAATGCTGACGTGATAAAGATCAAATTTGCGTGTGTGTATTATTATTCTATTTGTTAATTGAGTCCTCGACCACTTGACTGATAAGCTCATATAAATTGAATAAACCTTATTTTCATAGGCAGAGGGTCCAATTTCGTTTGTGTTTAGGGTGGGTCAGATAATGTTGACAACCGACTGTACAATGACGGGCCTGTTGGTCTAGTGGTTAGCGGCCCTGATTGCTACGCCGGAGGTCGTGGGTTCGATTCCCACCCAGGACAAACTTTGTGTGATGAGCATGATTGTTTTTTCTGTGTCTGGGTGTGATTTATCTATAATATGTATGTATTTATAAATTATATAAGTATGTATATCTGCAGTTGTCTGGTTACCATAACACAAGCTCTGCTTAGCTTGGGATCAGATAGCCGTGTGTGAGTTGTCCCAAAATATTTATTTAATACTGCAAACAAATTTGACACGGTCGAGTATTTTAAGAGGTTCATGGAAGTATTACAGTCAAATATACTGAAGTCTGGAACTAAGCAGCACAGCTATGTTCCAATCAAAACATTTATTTCAATTAGACAATTTACAGATACTTTTAAATTGTCATGAAGTTACAGTTTAAAGTTGAAGCTAGTTGCTCATTCCAAAACGTAGATCTCTATGGAGAAGAACCAGCAAGAAACTCCACGGACACGCTTACACAGCACTCGAAACCGGCGTGCTTGTATGGCTTGTATGAACATGGAGGATGCGAAAGAAGTATGTAAGGATCGTAGCAGGTGGCATTCTGTGGTTTCTGCCCACCCCAATGGGAAAAAAGCGTGAGTTTATGTAGGTATGTCCAAGCGATAATTAACTCGACCACCTTTTTTAACAGATGGTACGTGATTGATATATCCGGCAACGCGTTGTCAGAATAACTCCTTATCTCATGCGTGCCATGCCAACCCTTATCAAATTAAAAACACAACTCGCTTAATTTCCTCTCTGTTTTAAAGTCCTTAAAAAAACATCAAGTCTAATGAGCTTTTGTTTATTATGGTCCTCTCAACCCTGTAAAATAAAATAATTTTTAATTGCCAAAAATTTTTTCTAGGCTTGAGTGTTAAAAACATGTATGGTTGGAAATTAAGCCTTCAAATGAATTCAATTATATCATACTGGGCAAAATAGGTTAAAAAAGTCAACATGAAAATAGTTATTTTGTTGTAAATGAATCTAATTCTACTAACTTTCAGGAACGATCGCAATCTATTCTCAGTCTGTCAAAAATGCCTCACATTTAAGATGAGATTGAGACCAGATTTTACACACTTTTAATTAATAGAATAGATCTTTAGAAGAGACTCGCTTTAGTGGCAAGTTTTCTTACCTGCTCCTTTTTCAACCGCACGCACAAACAAACTATGTACCTAGTATTTTAGCCAAAACTAATGAATTTAAAAAAGAATTACCTAGGCACCTGCCTAGATAATTCTTTTTGGAATCCATTAGTGGATACCTACCCACTTACTTGAATACAACACAGCATATAATTTTTTTCATTAACCATATTATCTACTTCTTACCGTGTCGATGGCAGTCTATATTAAGTTACCCCAGAACTTAACCACGACTCAAAATGTCTACTAGACATCAAATGCGAAGGAAATGTAATACTTAAGTAAAGTGGAAGAAACGAAAGTGATTGATTTAGAAAAGTTGTGTGAGCGATCGCAGTAACCAGCTGTCAGGAAACAGTGATACCCTGACGGTTTATTAGATTGCTGGCCAGACGAAAATAATCTCAACTAAGTTAGTACGACACTTACTCATTTTTACAAGCGGCCAAAGTTTTCATATCGAGTGTGTGGGTAAATATTTCAAATGGTCAAGCATTTTGAACTTTATTAACACTATGTTTGGTTCAGTTTAGTGTAACACTTTTTTAGTGTCTCTTATAGTAGGTATCATTACGCGACGTGCCAATTATCACGTCATCGCGTCACATCCTCTTAACACTTTGAAGGACACAAGACGAGACACAATAGAAGTTTTATTGTTTTGAAGCGTATGGGCGTTTAGTGTCCTTCATAGTGTTAAGATAATAGAATAGTCCTAACCTACATATTATAACGTAGTATTTTAGATGCGAAAGATACCACGTTAACCATAGAACAGATTTATATCAATAAAGGCTATATAAATAGGCTATATCTTGGATCAACGTAAATCTATGCAAAACATCACAAAAATGGGGTTCAAATTTTGTTATCTTTAACGTAATCATTTTAGGCACTTCATAATGAAATGACAACGTTTAAAGACGCCTCCTATTCATGAACCGTTTCTAGAATCGTAACAAGGGTTCAATAAATTAATGCCGGATCCTAGAATTCAGACGCGAATTGGACAACTAAAATCTTGTATTTATTTAGTGACAATCTCTCTCCGTTCTGGCTCAATTCATTTTAGTGCCAATTTCAATGTTCCGGCTAGACTCCAGGATATGGCAGGGTTGGCACTTTCGAACAGATATTGTAACGTCCCTAGTTTCCACAAACTTTGACAGGTTGTTGTACTTTGGAATTGGTTCTTGGAAATAAAATAGAAGGCAAGTATTAGTTTTACATTTTATGGACATGAAAACGAAAACATAACATATCATCAAGTCTTGTATTCCCTGAAAGGTTAGGCAGACGTGTACTCACAGTTCGCCGGTATGTTTAGGTCCCATAAAATAAGGAGCGAGCCTCATTGTTATTAGCCAGGCACAAATCCAAAACAAAACGAAAACATGGTCACCCTAACCAATATATTTATCTACCTAAAGCCTGGAAACCTTTATTAGGTGTATTCGAAGGACAAAGAAATCAAAGTCGACCTAAGTATATTTTATAAGTGAGTATGATACCGTTATTTTCACGCCGAATCCATTTAAAACAAATTGAAGGAAAAGTCGATCACATTAAAAAACATTGGTAATGAGCTAGCTTATCTTGAGTCTCGGAGCTATAAAAATTGATGAAGCCTCCACAAGCGCCCCTCTAACTTCCTTTAATGGGAACGATAATTGAAAACTTCAGTTTAATCTGAGACTCTTGCGTAAATTGAAACTTGGTGAAGCAGAAGAGAGATAATTATATGGAATTATGAAAAACCACTGATTTGTTAACTTCTTTCGAGGTTGAGCGAATCGTTTAAGGAAAAATGTCCTGAAGTGTTTACTTATTCAGACCCTGAATGTATTAGAATTGTTAGCGTTATCAAAGTAGGTGCTTTTATCTGTAGCGGGAGACGCGTAGACCTCACTTGCTAAGCTTACATAAAAACGAAGTAAATACGACGCTGTTCGGTAGGATCCTAAAAAGTGATCTACTTTTTGCTTTGAATGACTTGAATCGTTTAATATTTAGCTTTAAAATAGTCCTATTCATCATCAGCGTTTCTATAAACTCTGCCACCACCATCACTCCACTCCTAACTAATACTATAAATGCGAAAGTAAGTTTGTTTGTTTGTTCCGGAGGAAAGCAACAATAACGTTCTTATGAAAAAAGGTATCGCCACGTATCTTTCGAATCATGATTGAATTTCAAATATAACCGACATTTACGCGGACGAAGTCGCGGATAAAACCTAGTCTTTAATAAAAAATCGTCTTCAAAGCGTCAGATACGATCGAAAATTGTTGCGAAAAAATACAAAAATACAAGTTCCTTTTCAAGAAAACGTAATTTTCTGATAATGATGATAAGCTAAACAAAAACAAATATCTTACTATAAATAATTTATCGTCTGTATTTAGTAACTGAAAGTAATAAAATCAAAAGTATCTCTCAAAATTTATTAAGTCGAAAATCCTCCCTTGGATTTTGTTGATTTCCCTGCGATAGCTATTACTGAGAAACTTTTTCCATTATTCGAACAGAAAACGATGTTAAACCGAACGATTGTGGTCATTTGAACAAAACTCCCCTCTTTAATTTAAGATCCAGAATAATTTGATTAAGGATCCAAACCTTGGAAACCAGAATATCTTACGAGTTCGTTCGTCAATCCGTCAGTTTTACGATCGGGATTCTCGAAAATAAAACACCTTTGGTAGATTGCTAGGATTTGAGTTACAGGTTTGATTTAATATTATTATAATAAGACACTATGTCCCCTACGAAGTTATTTAAAATTAAATCATCGTTTATTAAATTAACGGCTTTGAAACTGGTAACAAATAGAAACCTCGAAGATGACTCTGACTAAAGCTATGGGTGCACGTTGACTACGTTTTTCTATAAAAATATGACATAATGGACCATAAATTTTCTTTACAGGTACATGGCAGCAGCTCTTAAAATGTCCTTGATTAATGTTCGGAAAGAGTAATGAATTGTTCAACGAAAGCGCACTCGTGCTTGGAATAAAAAGAATTTGCAACCTATTGAATATGATATTCCGGGAACTAGTCGCTTGCTATACTGGGAAAAGATTACAGATATAGATGACAAAGCGACGCGGTTCTAGCGTTGATTTGTCATCTCATTCTGTAATCTTTTCGCAGTATGATCAAAACTGCTGTTACTATCCCACCAGAAAAAAAAACAGGACAAACAACGGAAAATACCTACTTTCAGTAATCTAATAAAGTTCGACTAATTTAACCCAAACTCTTTGTCCACTGAGAATTCCTAAGTATTTTAATTAAGTTTCAACCCAGGGCCAATAATTTGTTTGGCCACATCATCAATATTAAATCTTGTTGGAATAGTATACAAAAGTTTGTACCGACAAAGTAGCTGAAGACGTCGATTATTTAACACTGTTTATTTCTCGTCTCGAACAATCGAGAAATGTCTTGTGTTTTTAGATAAATAATATAAATAAATATATAAATATACCATCACGCCTGTATTCCCCGAAGGGTTAGGCAGAGGTGTACCAATGTACACCCACAGTTCGCCGGTATATTTAGGTCCCTTGTAATAGGGGGCAAGCCTATTGCCATTAACCGGGCACAAATCCAAACTCCGAGCTGCTACTGAGAATTTCATAGAAAAACCCAATAACACTTTTTGCTCGACCCGGGAATCGAACCCAGGACCTCTAGCGTAGCAGTCGCACTCAGGACCACTAGGCCAACGAGGCAGTTAGATAAATAATATATAAATAATACAAATACGAGACAGAAAGTTGAGGAGTTATGAGTTTATGAGGACATAATGGTTTCGAATAAGACTTTGTCCTAAGACTGTGGCCCTGTTTTATTTCTATCATAATCATGTGCACACAAGTAACACGTAAATATAATTGTTAAATTTTGACAATTATTTATTAATCGACCACATTGTAATGGATATCACATATTTTTGTAAATTTCCCTGCAAAAATTATACAGAAGTAGGTTTGTACAATGTTTATTAAGTAGAAAATGGTAGCAAAAAAATCCTTTAGCTTCATTTATTTCCCTGAAATCTCTAAACTATTAGGTTTCGAAGGAATCCTATCAAAATTAGGTACATAGTATATAAATTATATACCTCGTTTCTAAAACCTACATACTCGTAGATAATTATGTATGTTGAATTTAAAAAAGGACAACCCACACGCTTGTATTACAGTTAATAAAATCCTAACTCCTCTTTTCTCACATAGTTATTATAACATGTTATTTTATGGTTATACATTAAACCGGCTTATTTTAGGATCAAGCGGAAGGCATTGTAAAGGAGAACACAGATGAAACAAAATTCTTTATGTACATAGCCATCATCATCTTCTTGCCCTTATCCCATGTTACTTGGGGTCGGTGCAACACATTTTCTTCTTCCATGCCTTCCTGTCAACCGTCATGCTATCAATCTCTTCTCTTTCATAAATCATCCTTCACACAATCCATCCATCTTTATGTAAATAACTACGAAGTGAAAATGGTTTTTAAGAATTTAATTATTGAAAATTCGCCACTAAACAATGCGAAAATCAATCAGTGTTAACTTTAATAATGCTATAATGGGGCTGCGGGTTGTTCGAAAAAAATACCGCGCCCCCGGAACGCAAAGGGCACAAGAAGGAACATGGATGGGTTTAAGTCAGTAAAAGTCTGACAATAACACACCCCGGCCGAGGGCGGGAGAAGTCATTGGATGATTTACCATTGGTGAAAAAAATAATGCTATAATATGTGTGTAAATCAGTACCACAGTGCTGATATTCAGCAACAAGTCTGCTTACACCTTAACAGGACGCGTATATCCGAAGTTTCGTAGGAAATACCTACAAACGTATTCAATTACGTGTTTTTTCTCTGCCTTTTTTTATGGCTTTGCCGTCGTAAACTGGGATCTTCTCTAGCCTAATTAAAAAAGTTTACTTTTCGTTTCCTAAAGGATTGGATGCCATTATTTATGGAACTCTTTTCAATGCATTTTAATCAGCAAAAACTCTGTATAAATGTAAGTATAAGTCTTTATGATTGCCTACATACTTATGCGTACTAGTAGGTACATCTATGATATAGGCACGTTAGTACCTACATCACATGCAAAATAATAATAAAAAATTTGCTGCAAAATTATTGAATACTAATACAATTATTACATATGTATTGGAGTCTGCCCGCGATTTCGCCCTCACAAGTTCTAGCGTAATGTTATGCCTATACTATTCTTCCTCATGGATCTGGCAGTCATTTGAGGCTCCCCAGCCTGAGGTAACGGAATACCCGTCCCAGTCTGAGAATGTCATGGAGTGTGTCCCTAATTTAAGTGTGGTACCAGATATTGAATATGGTTCATCTCTGGATCTGCAAGACAGTAGTTCTCTATCTAATATTGAAGTTTGTTGCTGTCCCATTATATTTTCAGATAGTTTAGGAAGGGGTCTGGGGAAATTACTTAACAACAACCTTAGACAATCTGCTTTAAATTATTGTATGCCTGGAACTTCCTACAAAGAAATAGTGTCTTCAATAACAAAAAATGTTTATAATGCAAATTCTATCATAACAATATTATTAGGTAATAGCAAAAATGTAACAAAAGACGACATTACTGACAGTGTCACAGAAATGTTAAAACTTAATTGTCAGAAAATAATATTGTGTGCTTTTCCTTACTTTGAGCACCTCTCAAAGACACAAAATAATAACATTCATATGTTAAATAATCATATGCATTTTCTTGTTAGTCACAATAGTGATAAACTTATGTTTCTAGACATCAACAGTTTTGTTGACAAATTAAGATCGACTAGGGATACAGCGTATCTGCCCATTAGATTTAGACGTCAAATAGCTTGGCTATTAGCTTTTAATATTAACTCAGACATAATTAGTATGTCGAAGTCCTCCATAATTAGCACCACACTATTTAGTAACAATACTAATGTTAAGGTGGTAACAAAAAATAATGTTTTAAACTAGTAATTAAGACAACAGAAGATACCAACGACAATTTAGTTAAACTTATCAACAAAAAGGTATCTTCTAGCAATCCCTTACCAAATAGTAAACATGGAGGTAAGCAACATTCCTTAAAAATATTTCATCAAAATATTCAAGGTTTTTCTTCAAAACAATTAGAAATTGAACTGTTTTTAGAAAAGACAATGTTCGACATTATTTGTTTTACAGAACATTGGTTAAAGGAGTATGAAATGTTAATTAATTATGAGAATTATACTGTGGCCAGTTGTTTCAACCGTAAATCTATGCAGCGTGGTGGTTCACTAATCCTTATTAAAAATAGTATTAAATCAAAGCCCCGTAAAGATATAGTTGAACTATCGGTTGAACATATTATTGAGCTGTCCTGTGTTGAGCTAGATAAGCATGTTATAGTGTGCGTCTACAGACCCCCAAATTACCAAAATTACTCTATTTTTGAGACTGTAATGGAAGATGCTTTGTCTAAACTTACAACTGGTAATAAATCAGTAATAATCTGTGGTGACTTTAATATCAATATTCTAGAAAATAATTCAAATAGCAGTAGATTAATAAGTCTTTTTAAATCTTTCAACCTATCATATGTTTTTCTAGAACCAACTCGAATAACTTCGACTACTGCTACATGTATTGATAATGTTTTTTGTTGCTGCACCTACTTAGATAAAGCCATAGTAAATTATCTTCCGTCTGATCACAGCGGACAAACCGTTTCTTTTGAGTACAAAACATCATTACAAAAAGTGCAGATACAATCAAGACCAATAACATCTGGTAATTTGAATAAATTTAATAGCACTTTAATTAGTAAGTTATGTGTTCAGAGCCTTGATATGAATAGTGGTAGTACTTTGTATGAAAAATTCTTTTCAGTCGTGCAAACAGAGTTTAATAATATTTTTAAGAAAAAAACCAAAACAATTTGCCCAAAATTTTTATTTAGTGATTGGGCAACTAAAGGTATCAGGAAAAGTAGGGAACGTCTATTTGAATTGTATGGCCTTAAGCCTTATGTAAATACTGAAAGTTTTAATAAGTATGTTGCTGCTTACTCTAAAATTTTTAAAAATACTTGTAAGTCAGCTAAAGCCTTGTACATTAGTAACAAGGTTAAATCAGCAGATAATAAAATAAAAACGGTTTGGAAAATTATTAATAACGAAACAAATAGAAATAAAAGACATAATGCTGATTATAGTCTAGAGACTTCCCGAGGTCCCATAAGCACAAATATCGATGTGGCTCAGGAATTTGTAACATTCTTTACCAATATTCCAATTAAAACTACTGAAGCTTTAAATTCCTCGCCCGCACTTGCTATGGATTTAGTAAGGGCTAATGTTTCAGCCTGTCCCAAGGAATTTAAATTTAAACATATTAACCCTCTGATTGTTATAAAGACGTTCAAACAACTCAAGAGCAAGGTTACCGAAGATCTGTGGGGCATGTCTACTAATGTATGTAAATCAATAATTGAGACAGTAGCACCCTATTTAGCTTTGATATTTAATTTGTGTATAGACCAAGGAGTTTTCCCTACTTTAATGAAGCACAGCAAGGTTATACCCCTATTTAAGTCCGGGGATAGCAAAGAGACCAACAATTATAGACCTGTGTCGATTTTGCCGGTTTTCAGCAAGGTGTTCGAAAAAGTGATGCTCAATCAAATGCTCAATCATTTCAACTGCAACAACATCTTGCACGATCAACAGTATGGTTTCACCAGAGGGCGTTGCACTACAGACGCCGGTGTCACTTTAATTAAACACATCTTTAATGCATGGGAGGACTCACAGGATGCCATTGGCATTTTTTGCGACCTCTCAAAAGCGTTTGATTGCGTAAATCATGAAACACTCCTCCTTAAGCTCGAGCATTACGGACTTGGTCATCTAGCGCGTGACTTGATAAAATCGTACTTAAATGATAGACTGCAGCATGTGCAAATAAACGGTGTAAACTCATTAGGCTTAAAAGTAAAGATGGGGGTTCCGCAGGGTTCAATATTGGGTCCGTTTCTCTTTTTAGTATATATTAATGATTTACCTCATTTACTGAAAAACCAACCTCAAATGGTGTTATTTGCTGATGACACTTCACTGATTTTTAAAGTAAATAGAAAGGCACAACATCTTGACGACGTAAATAACGCTATGCATGAGGTTCATAATTGGTTTACTATAAATAACTTAGTATTAAATGAGAAGAAAACTAAATGCATAAGATTCGCTTTGCCAAATGTTAAAAGTATGTCATGTAACGTTACATTAAATAAGGATATACTGGAATTCGTCGAAAAGACAGTTTTCCTAGGGATTACGCTTGACTCAAAGCTGCAGTGGAGTCCTCACTTAACATCTCTAGCAGGGCGGTTGAGCTCAGCCGCTTACGCTGTCAGAAAAATCAGACAATTAACAGACGTGGATACCGCGAGGCTGGTCTATTTTAGTTACTTTCATAGCATTATGTCTTACGGTATTTTGCTTTGGGGGCGGGCTGCAGATATAGAGTCTATCTTTATTCTGCAAAAGAGGGCTGTCAGAGCCATCTATAATCTTTGCAGGAGCGAGTCTCTAAGGGAATTGTTCAAAAAAATTAATATCATGACGGTTCCTTGTCAATATATATATGAAAACATTATGCACGTTCGAAAAAACCTTCATCTTTTCAAAAAAATTGGTGATAGACATAATGTGTATACTAGAAATAGGAATAAATTAGATCAACCAGGTTTCAGATTGTCTAAAGTACACACTTCTTTTATGGGGTACTGTGTAAAATGTTATAACAAAATACCGCTCGATATTCTCGAACTAAATGAGAGAAAATTTAAAACTTGCATCAAACGCACACTATGTAGTCAGGCATATTATAAGTTAGAAGATTATATTAATGATAAGAATGCTTGGCTTAATGCTGGTCCTGCTCCACAGAGACTCGGGCTCACAAATTAATAGATATTGTTTTTTTGGGAATGTTTCTTACCCCTTTTTTCATTTTGATTGACCTTAATAACGTTTACCGTTATTTTATTGCTATTTATTACATACATCAGTCGAATAGGTTCACTAAAAACCTTAGTATTATATAATTTAACATAATTTATTTCAATTTTGTAAATGTGAGTACCATGGAGCCATTTATTTGATAAGTTACTATGTGTTGGACACTGAGCATGGCAGTTGAGAGTTTCGTCATGCTCACTTTAATGTCTCGCTGACGGTGGCGCGTGGGTTGGGTCGTTTGGTTCCCTTCAAGATGGTTGAGCTAAATGGTGCTGATGCACGCGTCATATTCGTGAACGGGTGCTGTCAGTTGGGATTGGTCATCTCTTGACTGCCATGGCTTACATCTTTATTATAATTTTGTTATTTTTTATATTTCATTCTTTCACTTCATTGTTTTCACATATAGAAGCAACAAGAATATTGTAACCAAGTTTTTGTAAAAACCAAATTGAATGAAAAGAGTGTCCATGGAGTTTCTTGCTCGTTCTTCTCCATAGAGACCTACGTTTTGGAACGAGCAACTAGCTTCAATATTAAACTGTAACTTCTTGACAATTCAAAAGTGCCTGTAAATGGTCTAATTGAAATAAATGCTTTGATTTGATTTGATTTGATGCAATATTTTTTCTAATCCGAATGGCAGTTCAAGAGATTAGCCTTTAGACAAATAAAAATCTATCCAGCCTTATTATAACATAAAATACCATCACGCCTGTATTTCCTGAAGGGAGAGGCGTACTAATGTACACCCACAGTTCGCCGGTATTTTTAGGTCCCATGTAATAAGGGGCGAACCTATTGTCATTAACCGGGCACATATCCTAACTCCGATTTGCTACTGAGAATTTCATAGAAAAACCTAATTACACTTTGCTCGACCTGGGAATCGAACCCAAAACCTCTAGCGTAGCAGTCGCGCTTAGGCCACTAGGCTAGCCTAGTGGCCTAAGCTGAGGCAGTCGAGGCAGCTCCATTATATTAGTCTAGATTACATAGAAAGCTAATTTTCGTACATACACTTCAAAACGTGATGAGATTAAAATTATGTTCAACAATGTGAGTCCAACCGTACTCTGCTCCTTCAAATAAGGAACACAATGGCTTGTCCACAACAATAAAAAATATTTCGAAAGAACTTCTTAAGTAGGTCAGACAAAAGATACAGCGCAACGGGTCAAGCAAGAGTTTTATCGGGGATCGGTCAATTATTGTCGATAAGCATATTCCCCCTCCAGATATCGTTTTTAGGGTTCCGTACCCAGAGGGGTCTCATCGGTACCCTATTACTAAGATTCCGCTGTCTGTCTGTACGTCTGTCTGTCACAGGACTGAATTTTTCGAATCGTAATAGGTACACATTTCAATTTTTTTACTTCACAGTGAAGGTCGTACTCGTATTACTAAAAAAAAAAAAATATAAATATACCATCACGCCTGTATTCCCCGAAGGGTTAGGCAGAGGTGTACCAATGGTGTAGTGTACTCGTATTACTATGGCTAACAACAACAAAAAATTATAAATATAAAAATAAAAATCAATTTATACTATCCTATGATAGTCCTAGTGCAGGACAACGGCCTCTTCACATAAAGAGAAGATGTGAGAAGTGACTACCGCGTTTGCCTAAGGTGAATTGGCAATTCCAGACTTATATCCATATTGATATTATGAATGCAAAAGTTACTCTGTCTGCTGTCACGACTAAACCACCGAACCGATTTTGATGAAATTTGGTGAGGGGTAACTTTGAATCCCAAAAAAGGACTCTATGCATCTTTTTATTCGCGACTCCATGTGCATCCGCAATCACCGCCATTTACGCAAACGAAGTCGCGAGCAAAAGCTAGTTTATTATAAGTTCAGTTTTCCCCACGATGTTTTCTTTTATCTTTATAAGCATAAGCAGTTAGAATAACAGTATGCACCAATCACTTCACCAAGCTTGTTGCTGTGTGCTATAGATAATACGTACGCCTGGCTAAACGAGGTCGATAGGGATCGGTGTCCTGTCTAAACAACGTTAACCAATCGAGATTCCGATAACAATCTGCGGCAGGATGATCGACCGAGCCATCCACCTTACTATTCTGTGTCCTCTCCTACCAGTAAGTACTATATACGCTTCTATACGCTTCTACATGCATTGAAAACCAGTAGATCGCTGGTTCGTGTTTCCAAAAGCCTCAAACGATGCAACGGATCCTCACTTAATCAACGAGATAAGGCGGTGACAATTCCACTCGGTAGAATGTTCGTGCAACAAAGGGGTTGGTTGTGAATTGAAACACTGTAATTTGGGTTCAATTACGTTTCTATGGGACTCGAAAATAAGGCTGTGTCTGCTTGATTTTGAGAATAATTTCTTATTTACTTTTTTGGTGTTGATCGTTTCTTGGACTGTTGAGCGGTGATGACCTATTGGTTCGGGCGTCTGCCTCTCGTACAATGAGGATGTGGGAACAATACTGCATAAGCACAAATACGACTTTTTCAATTCATATGTACTTTCTAAGTTTATCTAGAACGCCCATTGACGTCCGCATTGTTACAATGTTTTCAAGGAAAACATCTTAAGGAATGTTGAAACCTGTAAAT
Source organism: Caradrina clavipalpis (assembly GCA_932526535.1). Classification (NCBI taxonomy): domain Eukaryota; kingdom Metazoa; phylum Arthropoda; class Insecta; order Lepidoptera; family Noctuidae; genus Caradrina; species Caradrina clavipalpis. The sequence continues at coordinate 6,687,612 of OW052096.1, forward strand.
TGGGACTCTCGTTTATAGGAGAAGTTTGGTTCGGGATTGGTCTTCAGAGGGAGTCTTTTAGAATATGATGATGCTCATTATTGCATCTCTTAAATATCATATACGCATTTTTAGATTTTAAATCCAACAATTTTAAGTAGTATCCAATTAACTTAAAAAAACGAACACGGGTGATGCACAAAAATATGCTGAGGTGTTATTTCATCCATGCGATCGGCATGAATCACTGCACGCTGTCAAGAATTCCGCGTAAACAATAAACACAAGACAGTTTTTAGGGTTCGATCTGCTTTGAGATAACCTCAACAATTCGAACCGTACCTTCGTCAAACTAAGGGCACCGCAATAACGCTGACATTGGAATTTATGTCGAGCCCAGGGTTCCCCCTTATCCAGCTGAAATGGTCACTTTGACTAAAGTATCTGTCATTCGAAATAATACTAAGGACTTGAAACACGACTGAGGCATACTAATTTAGTAGATAGGTACAGCAAGACATAAACATAATCCGTTTAGTGTACTGGAACTGACAGGGGTTCATTAAATCTATTCAGGAGACACGCTTGACTCGAAATCTTAATTGGAAGTACCGAAAGATGTGTTTAAAGCACAATAGATTCTATGCCACCTTCGCGTGGAACGTGATCTTGGTCTTAGAATACTTCAATAGACATCATTTGGTTGATGTCGGTCTTAATTATGATGTGAGGTGTGTTAATAATGTCTTATGTTGAATCGAATATGTATAACAGGGCTGCCTAACCTTTTACCATATATGTGTCAACCAACTATTTTGATTTATTTATTTATTTAATATTGAACTCCTACAGCTAAAAGAAAGCGAGAGTAGGTATATAAAATATGTGTGAGAAGCTAGCTGTGGTACGTATGCTGATTTGGATGGTTACAGCGACATACGATAATATGGGAAACTCAGTATTATTGGCATCAAGATTTCTTTTGTCCTATACCAGTCGTACAAAAATCATTTAAACCAAATCAAATCATCTAACTACAAAAATGCTGGTATGGTCTTATTTTTTGTGTTTTATTACAAAGTAAAAATTCTACATTAACACTGTTTACAGAGACACATTTTTATTATCTGCTTCATAAACAAAATGAAAAAAGTAATGTCTAAGCCGAATTTTCCCTCACCTTGGCACCGCAGCTTGCGGGAAGGTCCGTCAGTCAGGCTTAAAAGGCTTTTCCGGGAATTTCGCCGGTAATCACTTATTCGTCTCATCTGTCCATTACAACGACCTTGACCCTGAAAGATAAGATGCCTACACACAGAAACAGGAAAAAAGTTCATTAAAAAATTACAAACAAAATGAGATAAAACGTTAATTATCTAAGTACAATTGGATCTATACTTTGGTAAGAAAAGAGAAATAAATAAAATGCTTTTGTTTCTACTTTCGAAGTACTCATGAAACATTACTATTTCCTTTTCATAATAAGTTTAGTGAGTCAATTCGATTATTGTTTTTGGACTGAACTAAGTAGCGAGAGTAGTAAAGCGCAGAGGAAATTGTATTCAATTCGGCAATGTCATTTGGCATTAGACCAAATTGAGACTTACTGAGCCTGTTCGTTTCGTAAGGACCCTAAGTGCTCTCGAACGTAATGAAGATAATATCACGTCTGTTTTTCCCAAAGGGTTGAGGGGAAAGTTAAAAATATACGCACGTTGAAACTTTAAAAGTGTATTGATTAAATTATTATAGAGAAATAGATATTAACTCTTTTGGTTTTAACAAAGAGCAGGTTTAAAAAAATAGGCTTGTTAAAAAAACTAAAATCTGACTTATTGATATGTCACTACTGACAAGTGTCAGCGCATGACACTCACAAAAATTACATGATATGTTTATCAAATGAGATTGTAATATAATTAAATTGTATTAAAACTGTGTAAGTTCAATAAAATTATTATTATTACAATTCAAGTACTAACTTGGTGAAACAGTAAAAATTTTACATACTTTCTGAATTCCTGTCTCGTCTGCATCTGCGTAGAAAAAGTTTTCTGTTCATTATTTTTAATATCTAAATTATATTTATTGTTTAAAGTTCTTTGAATAATCTCCATAATTACAAAATTTTATCCAAATGGTTTTATTTCTTCCACAAATCATGTTGAAGAAGAGTCGAGTTGAATCAAATTGAATATTACATTCATAATATGATTGGTTTCAGTGCAAACCGGAGAAACTAAGATGTCGAAGGTCACCCCTCAGATTCCAGCAAGCTTCATAGCTCGTAGAAAAAAGTTCATTCCAAAATATGAAATTAAAGGTGTATACAAAGTGGCTCTAAGTGAAGAAACACAAATACTAATAGAAGCAGTAGTAGGATCTCATGTTTATGCCCAGTACCCTTGGAAGATTATAAGCAAAGCTAAAATCATGGAGTCTATAGCCCAAGTTGGAGAATTATCAGAATTTTGGGCAATACGTGAGCAACTTGAAGCATATGACGAAGAAGAGGTACTTATAGGTTACATAATGGATAAAACAACGGCCACCGATGACTTCTACGTATGTTGTACACCAAAAGCCAGGGAACACTGCAAGCAACAATCCGACAAATACATTAGAAGGCAAGAAACAAAAATACAAAAATCTGTCTATAAGAAGCCTAGACCTTGGAACAATTTGGGAAGTGATGCAGAAATTATTGAACAGGCACCTGTCAACCAAAGAAATTTGATGGAAATAGAAATAGAAGCTAAGTTCCCAAAGGAATATGAACCTAAAAAGTTCCAAGTTAGGGATGCTGACTCCGTCAGATATGGTTCTGTAGGCTTCATAACATGTAGAGAGAAGTTCAATAATGTTTTCAGACGAAGAGTAGATTGTGAATCTCAGATAACTCCAGCTTTGGTAGATGGTGTTGCTCAAACAGAAGTGCATCGATAGTACCTGGTTATGAAGTTGAGTTGTTAAGATACCACCAATGAATACTAATATTATAAAGCTGATGTGTTTTTTTTATAGCGTTAATCTCTGGAACTACTAGTCCAATTTTGATCATAATTTCACTAAAGAAGCTACGCTATCCCTGAAGTCTAGAATTAATATTTATTTAAAAAATAAAATAAGGGATCTACATCTCTGCCTAACCATTCGGGGAATATAGGCGTCCAATGTACACCTACAGTCCGCCGGTATGTTTAAGGTTCCATGTAACAGGGGGTGAGCCTATTGCCATTAACAGGGCACAAATCCTAACTCCGAGCAGCTACTGAGAATTTCATAGAAAACCCCAATAAGATTTGCTCGACCTGGGAATCGACCTCTAGCGTAGCAGGCGCGTGGGGTCTTTAGGGTATAATATTGATAAGAACGAATAATTTCAGAGCATTTAGGTTTCACCAAAATAATAAGACTTTTAATCATATTTATTCTAAAGGTGAATAAATATTATTAGTGAAACAAAAGTTCCTAATACAACTCACCATAAAAACGTTTTTCTTAAATCAAATTATGACGTAAACCGGTCGTCTGAAAACGCACCTTATATGTATAGGACACTGTGTCGAGTGTCGAGCGTGTCTGATATAACGGGTCTCGCATTAACGGTGGCGCTATGTGGTTTTCCAATTGCGTCCAACTGCCTGTTCAGTAAACTAAACGGGCTAGGCCGGCCGCCAACCTACGAGTTTTGTTTCATAAAAGCTAGCTTTGTTTGCATGGTCGGGTCTGACTGTGAATCTATTCTGCTTTGTAATCACGCCTGACCAATTAATCTAGTTTTCTCACTCTCGATGCGAATTTTGTCGTTTGATTTTGATCTTTATACAATGTTTGAAATAATTAGGTGTCGCTTATTTTAAATAAGCGCTTTAGTTTTGAAACCGCAAGGTATAGTTCAGCCATTAGTGATCATGAATTTGTTATGAACCGCTTAGCGCTATTAAGCAATAGGCGTTTAAATTATTAGTACAAACATTTGACGTGTAGTAGTTAATCCAGGGCTCAAACTGTAACCACTCATTACGTATGCATTGTTAAGTAGGTACCTACATATATCTGTGTGTGTGTGTGTGACAATAAAATTGGAATAAAAATTGGTAAAAATAAATTTTAAATAAAACTTCCCGATCACATCATTACTCGGAAGCTATAAAGAAATAATAACGTAATTTATATTTCTCATATCAACAAAATGATGTTAATAAAATTCTCTTACCGTCCAAAAGTAGGCACTTCACATTCGCACGCTGTAATAAACCAGATATTTTCGCGATAAAATTCGAATAATACATTGAAAAGCTTCATAACGTTGGCGCGATTTAGTCGCGAACTTTTCGCCGGAATTCGGAATATATAGCTAGAGGCGAACCGCAGTGTCAACACGGAGAAGGAAATAGAAGAAACTCCCGAATGGAGAGAGAAACAATTGTATTGTGTAAACGCACATCTGCGCCCGAACCTTTCTCAAGTGATATTCTTAGAAGGCGCACGCTCTCGGAACAGTTTCAGTATTAGTGGAAACACATTACGGATACAGCGGGCCCGGCTGCGTCGTGTCACTAACCTTCAATATAAACTAACAGACTTTCTCATATTGTATACGAGTGTACGAGATAAAACGTCTAGAATAGCTGAGTGGATAACTTCTTGGTTGTTCATGATATTTTATCATATTACCATTGGCACTAACATACTTTTCTATTTGTTTTGTATTTCCATTTATTTTGTTTATACATATTCTCTCCTTAATTTTATTCTCATGGGTAATGTTCAATAAATGTTTTCCTTCGCTGTATGAGATGATTCAATTTATTTTCTGGATTATGTTGTGTTTTCATTATTCGTCTATTTACATAATAAATGTGACTCTTTCACTTTCTGTGAGAGACACAGGGCAGTGTACAGGGATTACACAAATGTGTTTATTAGGTTTTTGCTGGCTTTACGCTCTCTGGCATCTTTGTAGTATTTCCTTAGGAAAGAACCCGAGCCTCGAGCCCTCAAATGCGGCTAGGAAAAAACAATTCTTTGTTACAAAAATAGAATCTAATTTTCATTGTACATTACAATGTTGTGCTGTTAATGCTGATGAAGGGTTTAAACTTCTAGCATGTTCGTAATCCAGCTTTCAGACTAAACCACAAACCAAGTTCCGCGTTATATACGGACACGCTGTACCATTGTGGTTGCTTTTTACAGGATAAGCTTTGTAAACCACATTCACACACGTCCAAAAAACCAAAGATGTCAACCAAACAAATTATTTAACAAATCGTAGAAAAATCATAAGGGTAGATGACTTGTCAGGGAAAAAATGGCTTTCACTGTAATGTCAACCTAGATCAAAAATAAGCTGGATTTGCGAAATATAGAAAGCAAACGTCGTCACCTTTTAGTATTATTTAAAAAAGAGACCTTCACCTTTTATTGGGCTGTAACAAAATGATATTATGTATAGTTTTTTATAAGTCAGAGCTATTTTGTAGGTACCTTATATACACAAGCATAGGTTACCTATTTCACAAGTCAATCGTTTTACAGTTAATTCTGGGGTCGGCCTTTCTGGGAAAATCAGTAGATGCCTACGATATTTTTGTATTAAGTCTAAACCTAGTCTACAAAGTTGTCCCACATTTCCAGAGAACTTCATCTAGGACTAATTTGGGGCAATTTAAGATTGAGTATTCTGTGTCGTCTCGTCTTAGACGTGTAATCTTTATAAAGAAACACCATAGTGTTTCTTAACATCGAGATGGTATTTATTGAGCATACTTACTCGAAAAGTAAATGACAACCAATACGAATTACTGCAGTTTTTTTTTTTAATAGACATCCCTTTATCTGTAATGGTACCAAAAAATAAATTGAAGTATCGCACTGGCAGTTAGGTACCTAATATTATGATGTATGACTAAGGCTACTTTTATATAAAAAATAATTAAGATATCGATCAATATACTGAACTACAGAAAACCGACGCAAACGCTGACAAAGCCACGAATATAAGTTAGTTTACAATAATCTCAAGCACTCTTAGCAAGAGTACCCGTTCATAAGTTACATAACAGTATGTTTTCAGATTCCCCCCTTTCTGATTTTCCTCTATATCTTATCTTATATTTTTCGCTTCCAATGAGCTAACATAAGTACGTCAATCTCTTAAGTAATACGTTATATTGTGATGTTCGAAAGCTCTTCTGTTGATATTACCCCTTTTCCTTATTTTGAACTTGAGAGAGGTTGCTAATGCAGGTTTGTATTAGGGGAGTCGGTTTGTACACAAATCTTACGTCATTTGTTTGTTCCTCTATGCGTGTGTTTGATTGCTGGCTTTCGACTAATTTGTTGATCGTTAGACCTTTTTAAACATGTCATCTCGAGGTAACTGGGTGATTTATATCATTGTCACGAATTGCCCGTGTTTGCTGTAAAATTGATTATGTTAAGACAAACAGCCGGCACAACCTTAACTGAAATCAACAATATGTAGTATTTGCCAAGAGTAAACACCAAAAAGACTAAGAAGAGTAAACTATACTAATATAATAAAGGTGAAGAATAATTACATTTAAAGGTATATGATACCCAGATTCATGAGGTATAGTATAAGCTATTTCACCAAGCTTCGACACGTGGGAGCGGAGCAGTAACCAATGACGTAACTCAACGCAGGTGAAACCGCGGAGATATTAAAATTATGATTACCGAAAGAAGAACTTTATGAACTGATAAGGTGAAACTTTGAATGGTTATCTCTATTCTGACCAGAAGCATTCTTATTCCTTTAACTAATTCCCATTTCGCACCTACTTAAAATTATGACAGGTTATTGAACTAAAGTCCACGTCACGAGAAGCTGTAAATTTTGTAAATAAAGTACTTCTTCCAAGTTAGGTACGTAGCGACAATTCAATCAACAACAAATAATCTCAAATTCAATCAACTGTTGTAGATTTTGTTATTTCTGATCAGTTGAACATTTTTTTCTTTATAAGTACGTACCTATAAGGTTGTGAACCACTAAATGCAAATTTCCAAAATTTATAGCTTCTCGTGACGGAGACATTATACATGGATTCGCAAACACCACTTGGAAATAATCACCGACCAGCCAGACTCAATAAAATCCCGAACGGCATGTTAACCTTTTTCCACCGATAAACTACTGGCAGCAACTAACACTAGAGTTTAAATAAAGAATGTAACAGACTCATATGGCGCAGCCAGTTCCTGTACACCAATAACAATTGGCATCGGGCCTCTATATTGTTTCCGTAGGAAGGTTGGGGCCAACCATGAATATGGAACTCGACACGGTTCTCGCATAAACTACTATTTCGCAACCCCGCCTTCCATGTAAAATGTAGGCTGCGCTTAGGCGGATTTCGGAGTCCCATTTTGTTGAAGGAATATATTGAAAGGGAAGAGGTAAGCGTTTAGCAAATCGTTTGAAATTCTGATCACATTTAAGGTCTGTGAAGGTTGCATACCATGGCAACCTGACCGAAACGTTTTTTTCCGAACACTCAATCGAATTCTATATGGGATACGATTTATAAAATAAGAAACGTTTTTTTATTGGGCACTGGTTTGCCCCAGCTCGGAATATGATCACGTTCAATATTAATATACTTAAAAAATAAATATCAGTTTTTCGATTGAATTAGAAAAGTTGGAGACCTGCACGATCCGCTAAGTTAACCCTGGTAACTCAGTCATTTGGCGAAGTGACCACAATATGTACCTAACATACCATCCCAATACGCCTGCATTCTCCGAAGGGTTAGGCAGAGATATACCAGTGCATACCCACAGTTCACCGGTACCCATACCTTTCCTTAATTATTTATCAGGCACTCTTTAAATTCCTAAGCAATAATAACCTTTGACGTTATTATTATAGCGCTTACAATCGTCCATTTGCAAGACGTAGCCGGACAAAATATGTTTATTTACATTTGAACGGCCTATATGGAAACGAATGCAAATGAGTTCGTCTATCTTTCCCGTGCCAAAGTCAGTGTCCTATAGCTTTTAAATCCTTAGGACCCCCGAAATAACAGTGATGGAAATATATGGAAATCATGATTGTACCTTATTAGGTGGTACTTACCCGGACTACCTTACTTGTAGGTACTTATGTCCGTAACATAACGTAAATAATACCTAAGAAACAAGGTCCCTAAATTTGGGTGGCCCAGTTAAGTTTGTAGGTATAACTTATTCAATGCTTTTTGACCTAAAACGGGGAAGTGTGAGCCTTCATCGTTCTAACAGATTGCCTTTTAACTAAAACTATTGTGTGAGAGACAGTCAGTTTTCAGAGCAAAGTCCTATAATGTAATGTTTAAATTGACCTACATTTAAATTGTTGGGTAGGTAGGTATTAAAAAGTTCTCAACATCAACGAAGAATAGGCTTTATTATGTTGGTTGGTTCGGTACTAAATAAAAATTTTACAGATATAAATAACAGATTGAAAGTATTCATTGAATTACGAACTCGTATATACCGTGCAGTTTTAACCGCGATAAGTTAGGGGAGAGTTGGATATTACCGAGCCCCTAAGGACTTGGCCCTATAATTAGGAAACTGTTTGATATTAAAAGAAACAAAATTGAGTAATAAGTAGGACATTTATTCAGGTACGCATACCTTATAACAAAAACTTCCAAAATTTAAACAAAAAGTAATTATTGTCAATTTACAAAAAAAATAAAAAACGCGGTATTGTCAAACTGGTCTGATAATATCGTGCCCAGGGTTAACAATAGTTAGTAATAAAAGTAAATGTATGTATAATATTTATTCATTATACCTATTATATGTATTTTCATCCAAAAAGTCATATTAATCACAACAATTGATATCACACACAATTGTTTATCTTAAACTCAATAAATTACTCAAATTCAATAAAAATTGTGTTTTTTCGCTTAGGATATAAAATGCCACAAACAGACGCACATACAGTCACATCATACATAACTCTTTTGTCGAGGTAAAAACAAGTTAATGTAAATAAAACATACTTTTCATAGTTCGACTCCCCCAGCGCGGAATTATCAAACTTGATCATTTTATTTTTCAACCACATAATTTTATGGAAAATATTACAGTACGTAAAAACGTATTAAGACATTAATTCTACAGTATACAAGCATTACAAATGTATAGTATCAAAGTATTACAATATAAATACAGTATTACTTACCTCTTACCGAAAGTACACCAAAAATTATAAGGAGTTACGAAAAAAACATCTTCAGCGCACGCTATCCCCATCGTCGTGCATATCATAACGGCCGTGCTTGGGGAAGGGTGTAGGCATGTCCGGCTTCGATGTATACACACTACATCGCAGAACTAGTGGATAGTTTTTGAATTATGCTGATGCGCGGAATTATCAACCGCGCGGTAATATCCAACTCTCCCCTACATATTTTGTCACTACTACAACCGCGCATATGTGTCGCAGCGTGATGTTGTATACCTTTATTGATAAAGGGGCTGTATAACAGAAAAGTATTTCTTAAAATTAGACCAGTAGGTACCTTATTCCTGAGTTTAGCATGTTCAAACAAACAATTTTTTCAGCTTTATAATCTTAGTAAGTATATACTATTAAATTATAAGGGCACTAACAGACATAGCGACGTTTTATGATAGATAAGGTTTACATCTAGCTATTAAATCTTGAACGCCTAGTAGTGGACACGTTACATAGTCGGGCGTCGCGTCGTGTATCGACTACTTTATAGTTAGGGCTGCAACAGCATCGGTTATCTGCGTATTAATAGTACAGACCTAAGCTGCCTCTAATACATTTCTGTGTATTGCGGGGCTGTGCGGGAGCTTACACGCGGTACAACACTATTTTATGAACATGTTATGTGTATTAGTCAGAGGTACTAACCGTTATGCCGTGCTGTACTGTTGGTGTACGTTTGATAATAATCCCAGCCTATTATTTTCCCACTGCAGGGCGGAGGCCTCTTCTTATACAGAGAAGGTACGGCATTGATCACTTTGCTTGCTCAAGACGGATTGGCGATTGCAGACTTAATTAATTATAATATTAACTCCAGGTTTCCTGACGATATTTTACTTCACCTATATCAGTAATGTCCAAGATAACCCTAGAAAGTCAAAGTCAAAGCATTTATTTCAATTAGACCATTACAGGCACTTTTGAATTGTCAAGAAGTTACAGTTTTAAATTGAACTGAATTGAGTACCTACATTTCGAAATAGAAAATGTCACTTTGGTACTTACCTGTGCCCGCTTGCGAACCCACAGCCTCGTACATAAAAGGCGGGCGCCTTAACCACTGGGCCATCACGACATTTGTGTTATACATTTACATATAGGTTATAACTGAGACATATTTTCTGCACACATCTTCGAAGTCCGTACCCCACAGGGAATGCTTTCAGCGTGTAGCGCTTCATGTGTAAGTTTTAAGCTCTGTCTGGAGACTTTAATTTTGATGGAACTACAGGAAAGTCCGGTTAAACAGCCGACAAGCTTCTACTAGGTTCAACTGAGACATGCAGTTCCAACAAAAAAACACATGTGTAGATTTATTGGTTAATGGTGGCTGTCTAATAATAGTTGATCGACACGGTTGGCGCAGTATTGTTGAGCGTTTGGCTGATGAGATCCGTTCCCACACAGAACAAATATTTGTATGGCCTACAGATAGTTGTTCCGGGTCTGGATGTTTTGGTATTTGAGTTCATAAGTTTGTAAACGCAATCACGAAACAGGAGAATTTCCTTGGGTGGTACAAACATTATGTCTGTTGAAATATGACCTACTAGCTGTTGCCCGCGGCTTCGCTCACGTTGACCTAACTGTTACGTAAGTAATTAAATATTGAATACTGTGTCATCATAATCTTGTATGACCTATACAAATCACAATAATCGTATTTTTAGTCTCACAAGCTCAAAATTACATGAGAAAGCATAAAGTATCAAATTGAACCCTACTTACTACCCCTAATAACATTAAAAAATCCACATAAATCTAAAACCATTTATAACGTAAAATACCAAAATTTTATCGTTCACTTAAAAGAAACCAACCTCAGGTGGACTATTAGGAGAATTGAAAGGGACCAGGGATACTTTAGGGCTCCGAATAAAATATAGGCCACACGCTACCGAGAGAAGTAAAGGTACGTAATAACGGCAATTTCAAAAAGCCAAACGCTCACAAGTTGAGCCTAGGATGAAATAAAAGCTTTCAGCATGACGTCGGAAATATATTAGCTCTGAGTAACGGGTGTTTGAATGTGTTATGTTTCAAACCGGCGGTTTACTTGTTTTTCTATTACAATTGTTTGTATGTTTGTATTCTCTAGACCGATTCCGGTCTCGGCGGCTGGTCTTAATGCAGACTAGCCAAGTACGCAGGAGTATATTATAGTGCACTAGGGTGTGCGCAAACACATATGCACTCCCTCTTCCCTAACTCTCATAGTTCAATGGGACGGCAATCTGTCACAACCACAGAGAGATCAGGCGCAGGACCAACTGTTTTTAAGTGCACAGAGGTGTCACAACACCAAATTCCAAACTCTATGCTGTTGCTGATTTTTAACATCATTGTATAGCAAACAAGCCGACAGCCCTTCTGACGTTAAGTGGTCGCCGCTGCATGCCATATGCGTTGCCATCCTAGAAACAAAGTTGAAATATCTCAAGTGCCTGTAATTACACAAGCCGGAACAATGCAACGCTGCTTTGAGACAGAAATAGATATGGTGGTAATACATCCCCGTATAAGCTCCTTCACAAAGAGATCTACTACTACCTACTAAGTTTTAAAAGTGTTTCTATTACGCCCAATCTCAAGAGTGACATAAAAAATATATCTATTTTCATAACGTAACCTCAACTTAAAATGACATATCGTAAAATGATGCAACACAAGAGACACTACCTATATGTATGTATATGTTTTCAAGCCTTGAGGCAGTAGCATGGTGGTATAACCTTTTCCCATAAATGTAATATTGTGAAACAGTAGTATCAGTGGTTAGTACAAATAAGGAGCATAAGGCGGGGCATTTTATATAAATAATATGATTTGCATGAAAACATAAATAAATAAACAAAGGTACATAAATAAAGGGCACACCCTTTATCACTTTTCATTACTTCACATTTCAATGAACAGGCTTCTTCTGGATAAGCTCACTCTATTGTCGAGTTTGTCTCTGTCACCTCTAACCTATACTAGAGTCAAGGGCAAACCTATCAAAAATCCTTACTAATATTATAAATGCGAAAGTAACTCTGTCTGTTTGTCTGTCTGTCTCTTCTTCACGCCTAAACCACTGAACCGATTTCAATGAAATTTGGTACAGATATAGTCTGGGACCCAAGAAAGGACATAGGATAGTTTTCATCCCGGAAATTCCCCGGGAACGGGAACTATTAATCCACGCGGACGAAGTCGCGGGCAAAAGCTAGTAATAAATAAGCCGATAAAAATACTAGTACTGAAGGTGTACATTGATACATCTCTGCCTAACCCTTCGGGGAACTTTTTATTACTTTTCAATGTAAAAAGAACTATGTAAACCCTAATGCATTTTCAAAGTATTTCAGACACACGGCAATAGAACAACCATTCAAAAGAATTATTGTCTTTATTCTGTACGTTTTATTAAATTTCTAGAAAGATATTCTGGAGTCTCGTCTAATATAAATTCAGTGGGCACATACGTCGTATCGCTTGAGCAATATGTTTCCCTTTTTTCCGACATTGGGGAGGCAAAATCAAGGGTATATGGTATCAGGAACGATTCATATAAAACATTGAGTCGCAGAGTTTACTAAAGCAAAATAAATCAAAGTTGATTTCCAAATTCGACTCTTGTAAAACTTTCTATTAGATTTACGTAGTTTAGCTTATTAGGATCATAAATGTTAAGATTATAAGGTTCACATGAACTGTCTCGTTAGGCTACAGGTCTTGGGCTCCAATCGCAGGTCGGGCAAAAAGTCTTATTGGGTTTTCTATGAAATTCTCAGTAGCAGTTCGGAGTTAGGATTTGTTCCCTGTTAATGGGAATCGGTTCGCCGCCTATTACATAGGACCTAAACATACCGGCGAAATGTGAGTCATCGTTACACCTCTGCCTAACCCTTCAGGGAATACAAGCGTGATGTTATGCAATGTTCATGAAAATAATGTTCACAGTGCCCTTTTTCTGACCGCTCCAAATATGATGAAACATTTTTTCGGCCTTCATAATCAAATGTATATTGGTTTCAGGCAATTTACATAACTCATCCAGTTTTCTTAAACCAATAAAAGAAAACTTTGAATTCTTAAAAAAAAAACTTTTAATGGCCAAAAGGAAGTTTGTAATTTTATTTCTATGTAGGCACTCAGAATTTCTAATGAATTAGAGAAGCTGTAAAAATCTACAGAAAAATGAAAACGCAGTAAATCAACTAACAAGTTTTTTCAATCAAAAACTTTGTGGGATGGAGGCAATGTCACCTTTACGAAAGAGCTTATCCAGAGCTAGAAATATCTAAGTACCGTAGAGACTCAGACTGACTAAGTCTCTCCGCCCACTACCGACATTTTGACCGATTTTTTGTTGGCCGTGTGCGTGGGTTATTAGAGTTCAAATATTCCATTCTCACCGACAAAATATCAGTCAAAAAGTTGCTTCTCAAGGGACAAAATATCAGTCAAAAAGTTGCTTGTTGGAAAGGCTAAGTCAAATACGCAACGCTTATAAGATAAATGTTTTTTTTTTTAATAAGAATAATAATTGAAAAACCTTCACTACGATAGACAGCTAAGGTAAAATAAAACTAGATATGAAATATATATTTTTTACTATAGAAATAACAAGAAAAAAAATGTATCAATCACAGCAGATTGATATGAATCCCGTGTCTTGGAGCTGCTAAGGTGTTACCAAGGTAACATACATAATGTAAATAAACACCTACATATTCAGCACCCATAAGACAATCACCTTGATGAGATATCTAGGTGAAACCACGAAGATAGATATTGATTACCGGCTAGTTTCCAAAACTATAAGTACCTATACCAATCTACCGTACCAACATATTCTTGTGCCGACACGGTTGGCGCAGTAACTGAGCGATTAACTGCTGTGCTGCGTACCGAAGGTTCGATTCTTACACGGAGCAAATCATTGTATGGCCTACAGTTACTTGTTGCGGGTCTGGTGGTTTTTGCATGAGAGCTTATGTTTGTTTCTAACACACCCACAATATAAAAAATATCCTAGTGTAGGGCAAGTTTAAAAAGAAAAAGATCTTTCTTCTAAAACATACCAAAAATGAATACAAACCTAAATGTAATACGTACAATATCACCTTCAATTGTCTATGATAACGAAGGCCGAACCACAAACACACAGGTTCAAATTCATCTTTAGAACAATACAATATTCACTGGCCGCTTTTCAAGTGATCTCACTCATAAATCTTTGAGTCTAGACAACCTACACTAGCGGGTTACCGAATCTATTTCTGGATTAACCTAGAATTGAAGTATCTATCAGTACTGTTTATAATATTTCTCCTTATTACTAAACGCAAAATAAAATAAAGCAAAAGAATGTATGGCTGAAAAAACGGTAATAGTGGGGTAACTGTACTCCCAGTTTATTTATAAGAGGGAAAAGATACTGGAATTGACTTAAACATTATATCATCGGATAGTTCATAGTTATTAAAACATGTTCATACAACAAGCTGCAGTCCTAAATGATCTCGATATCAACTAGTTTTTTTAAAGTTTTTAGTTTACTAGTTTTTATTAATCCCTTTTCAGTATTTTTTTTCCAATGTCATGTAGCAATTATGATTATTTAACTGAAATATCAAAAGCCTATTTTGATAGGCTTTAGAGCAGATCTTTGACAAATTATATTTTATGATTTGTCATAAAATATAAATTGTCAAAGATCTTCTCTAGACGTCACAAAATCGTAGTATTATATATTAATTGGAACGTGTAGCTAGATTAAACGTCGCTACACAGACAGACAGGTACCTACCTGAGCTCGATAGATTAGAGGTACATGTTAGATAATTATCTGGGCTTGTAATAAGCTCCTGATTAGTGTTTCTCGTTCTTATCAAAACAGAATGTCTGGCCGCCTGAGGCGGACTAGGAATTCAGTCTATTAGATGTTAGTGGAGCTTAATAGTTTTACTAAAACTGGTGTTCAAAATTCGTGTACCAACAAAAACAGATAATGATTATCGAGCAGTACCTTAACACATATTTTTCTAAGTAGACACTAAAAAATACAAGATGTTTATATCATTTTCTGTAGAAATATATATTTGACTCGTCATTTAAACACAAAAAGCACAAACATTTGGAGTACAAAACGTAATTCAAAAGAAACAAAAAATGACATTGCAGAGGCTCGACTGATGTCAATACAAAGAATAAATTATTCAAATTCTATTTACTATATTATTTCAAAAAGCAGCTGTTTCGCGTCTAAACAGCCATTTTACGAATACACGCTCTTTAGTTGTTTTCTTTGAATTATTGTCTCAAATAAAACAAAATGGAAGCTATTGGCCTTTCAGAACTGCTTACATTAGAGGTCGTGTGTTCTCGATAAAGAAACGTCTTTTAACTTACGTACACGAGCTACAAATTGAGTTTTATATACGAAGTAAATTACTTCGTGGTTTTATACAATCGAAGAGTTATATGTAGAACCATTTGCCATTGGAGACATGTTAACGTAAGAGTACACACATGTATTCACTTAGCAATATTGTAAAGCAATTTTCTTCTAAAGGATGAATTAAAATGTTGATTGATGTTACTGGTATCATATTCCGGATCTCATATACTGTGAAATAGGTATTATCACAAATTGCAACCGTTCATTCCAATAAAAACAGCATTTAAATTTTACCAAGTGAACAAATATCTATTTGTATGGCCTACTGTTCCGGGACTGGCTGTTT
The DNA here is from genome assembly GCA_932526535.1 of Caradrina clavipalpis. Lineage (NCBI taxonomy): Eukaryota > Metazoa > Arthropoda > Insecta > Lepidoptera > Noctuidae > Caradrina > Caradrina clavipalpis. The sequence goes on from OW052096.1 coordinate 6,703,599, forward strand.
GTGTATGTAAGCTTATATGTATAAAGAAATTTCTAGCGTGAGGCAAAGTTAAAAAATAAAAAACTATACTACACAATATTTAATACGTTTAAAGTTGTGTGTAGCAACACTGATGCCAATAAAATGCAATGGAACCAACGTAATAGCTATAAAAGAATTCGCTCGGTGAGCTAAATGTGTTTCCCTTTTATCGAACATTTTCCGAGTTGCAGTGTGTTGGCACAAATGTTCTACTTCTGAAACAAGCTGCGACGTTGTACTGATTCATTATTGAATTTAGTGGAAATAAAACAATAGCCACCGTACTGTACAATGTCACACCGAAAAACAAACTTTAATCTAAGAGACATAAAGCTAATTTTGTTTATAACGCTTATTGCGAAATCTCATTTAAGTTTAACTTAATTAGCTTTTATACGAGCATGTTTAATCTTGATGCTTATAACAAAATTATGAAATTCTGAGTAGTTTCAATCAAATTATGTTACGCTGGGGGCTGTGTTCTTGTTGCTAAGTAAGTCATTATTTCATTATTCAAATATTGTTTAGTTCTAAATATTTATTCAAATGTATACTAATATAATAAAGTTGTTTTTTGGTTGCTTTTTTAAACGCGCTAATCTCTGGTACTTATTAATAGTCAAATAAAAAATATAAAAAAGTACATGATAGCCAGATTCATGAAAAATGGTATCATATTAATCCTACAAATATTATAATTGCGAAAGTTTGTGAGGATGGATGAACGACAGCTTAAACGACTGAACGGATCTGGATGAAAGTTGGCACTAAGATAGATTGTAGTGCGTGGTTTCCGTGGGACAATATATCTTTGACGCGGAGTAAGTCGCGTGCAGATGCTTGTACGCTATATAATATCACGCTAAGACACATGGTAGCGAAGCAGTAACTAAGGCGGGGGAAATGATTATTTTAATTGCACGAAGTCGCGAGCAGGAGCTATTGATAGATACTTACAGGTCTTATAATTATAATAATCATCCTACCCGCCTTAGAGCACAAGCGTCTCTCTGATTGCGCCACTTCGCCAACTAATACATTCCGCCTTACTCTATACCACAGTCTATACGCTCTGCCATTGTCTTATACATAACTAGCTGAACGACCAGGCTTCGCTGTGGTTTAGTCTACGCTTACAATTTCCCGTTTCCATTAAAGTTTCAAAATAAAAAGTGAACAAAAACACTCTTCTGTTAAAATACAATGTCGTGTAAAAAAAAAACAGTCAGTCTGATTTTTATATACATAAAATATTATGTATAAATGGCGTTGGAAGCCACACGTTTTTTCAGAACCAAATCACAAAACGGATATTTTCATATGAACCTTTTATCTAACCTGCTTTGTTTAGATGCACTGTACCAATATACATAAAACCATTTATTTTTTATTCACATCTAGCTTTTCCTGGCCAACGCACAACGTTACGTGTTTTTCATTGAATTGTTTTGACGCATTGTTATTTATTTCTGTTAAAACTATGCAATACTGCTGATCGGGAAATGAAATAAAAGCGACTATCTACCCACAAAGTTACACTTCAGCAACATAAATAGTTTACTCGTAATAATTATGTAACTTGAATTGATACTGACGTTTATCTATAGGTAGGGAGGTGGATCTGGAAGGTGAGGAGTGAGAATTAGTGACTCTTGTAGTTATCAGAATAAAATAATACCGAGATCATGAAAGTGTACCTTCATGAATATTAGAAAAAAACAAAATGTGTTTTCTTCTTTTGATTTATTCTCCACTAGCTTTTGCCCGCGACTTCGTCCGCGTGGATTAATAGTTCCCGTTCCCGGGGGATGAAAACTATCCTATGTCCTTTCTCGGGTCCCAGACTATATCTGTACCAAATTTCATTGAAATCGTTTCAGTGGTTTAGGCGTGAAGAAGAGACAGACAGACAGACAGAGTTACTTTCGCATTTATAATATTAGTACGGATTAATTACAAAAATAACGGCGAAATAACTACCGTTATTTTTTATAATAATAGAGAAATGGCTGAATTTAACTGTTTTTTAAATGTATGTGGTAAGTATTTTATATTACGCTTATATCGAAATAACGTTACAATACAAAAGGTTTGTTGATTTTTACAAAAATGTCGAACATCACCTTTGAACTCAACAGAAAATAATAAACCTTTTCACACAATAAATTAATAAACAAACAAACAAGCAATTTACAACGAAAAAAATAACAAAATCACCGAACAAGATGAAAGCTTGTACAACAATGTCAATTTTAAATGCATGAAATTCAGTAGTCTGACCTTACTTCAGGCTGTCTTACAAACGAGTGGAAGCGGTAGTCCGGGAGTCGGGACTCTTTTCATTACATTTTCTATCGGATTGAATTCACAGAGATTCCCGCAGAATATTACCATAATAGACATGTGTCCTAAATGTTCAATAGAATATTGAACAACGGATCTACATTACCTCTTGTTAACTTTTAGAACTTTCTGTTTAATAAAAAAGAATGTGCTTTTTTTTCAAATTTCATTGCTTACCTATTATTAAACATGGACTTGTTACAAGGAAAGAAAACATCGTGACGAAATCTGTCTAATACACATGCATACCGTCACGCCTGTATACCCCAAGGGTTAGGCAGAGGAAGGGGCCACTGAGGGCCGAAGCCTGCCGGGCTGCTGGTTGTTCGAAAGAGATACCGCGCCCCCGGAACGCAAAGGGCCCATGAAGGAACATAGACGGGTTTTAGTCAGTAAAAGTCTGACACTCCCTCCCTCCCCGCCCAGGGCGGGGGAAGTTATTTGATGATTTCCCGTCTATAAAAAAAAAACAAAAAAGGGTTAGACAGATTTGTACCAATGTACACCCACAGTTCGCCGGTATGTTTAGGTGTTATGTGATAGGAGGCGAGCCTATTACATGGCCACACTCCCTATTACATGGTACCTAAACATATCGACGAACTGGGGATGTACATTGGTACACCTCTGCCTAAGCCTTCGGGTAAAACAGGCGTGACGTGTATGTGTGTGTAGTTTAGCCACGGATCAAACAAACTGTCTCGCTTCATTTTCATCTTTGTAGCATTATGTGTAGGTGTATGAGAACCGGACATTTGCGACCTCAGACCACGTGTTGCTTAACCAAACACAATAACCTGTGTCGATATATCATTGGTTTACTTCACCTCAAGCGGTACTAAGTAACAGGTTTCTCCGGGCCTGTTATTGTAAGGCAAACACCTCTTGTAAAATGAAGCTGTTTCGATCTCTTCTTGCCGAAAGAAGGTGTATCATTAATGAGTTCAACAGCCTCATAATGTAATACACAATTAAGGTAAATACAATATTCATTGCGTTACTTATGTTGGCCAGCTGATGCACTTTCAAACAAATAAAGTAATGGATTATTTGTTTGCGTCACAGTCTTGTCTATAAACCAAATAACACATACAAAAATAATACAATGGCAATAGGCTCACTACCTATTACATAGGACCTAACCATACCGGCAAACTGTGGGTGTACAGTACATTGGTATACCTCTGCCTAATACAGTGTGATGGTATGAATGAATGATACATAAATAACACGGTAGGTACACGGACCTCTAAAAAATTATAAATAAATAATGAATCCTTCAAAAAAGAAGCAGTTCTAGTACCTACTAGGATTATTTAGCAATCGAATAATTGAATACTTCTACAATAAAACATATCATACGTTAACATATTTTGTTTTATAGACCAAGCTTCGATAAATTAGCCATCAATTGTTTTGCCAACATGAACCTACTGAACTTTAACGTTTAACGCTGATGGCCTGGGGGTATATCATAAAAATTTCCTCGTATAGGCGCCAGCTCGACGGGCTATTAACTATTATGTGGTAAAGCCGATACACGCCCTCTATAACATTGCTCGCTTACCGTATCTGCTAGATATTAGTGGAAGGTATGTCTTATTTAGGGGAAAAATCTTGTGGTTTTTTATGTGAGTAAACTAAAATTGAAGATAAAGAACGATCAGGAAGGTTCACCCGTCAGTTATCAACTATAATATTACTTAAATAAAATAAAAAAGAAACACAATTATATTATAGTATTCAAGAATGATGTAATATAGAAGATTGCCTTTATACAGGGAAAATTAAAAAATCTATAAACAAAAAAAATGTTTGATTGTCACTAGAGGCACTTATGTAAGTACTCACTTATGCTTATAGAAGAAAAGTCAATAAAGTTACGAGGACCTAGAAAAATGTAGGAAATAAATACAACCCACTATTTGCTCAACAAAGGATTTGTTCAGTTGCTAATGCGCTTGAGTGTATGAAATATTCATGCAGGACCAGAATAACACTGAATTGAGAAGCGAATACGTTTGGTTGACATTAAGTGTCTCTGAAGTAGGTACGGCAACAGACGGTAGAGGTAATATTGGCTACCAAATTCGACTGAAAACCATTTAAACTTAAATTCGACAAAACATGCGACTCAGTAGCAGCTCTGAGTAGGATTTGTGCTCGCCCCCTATACATGGGACCTAAACATTCCGACGAACTATGGGTGTACATTGGTACACCTCTGCCTAACCCTTCGGGGAATACAGACGTGATGGTATGTTTTATGTGACTTTGGTCCATTTTTCAATACGCAATTGGGTGCAATAATTCCAAGACACAACTTCACTAAAAAACACTTTATTTTAGCCCTGAAAACCCGATAAATTTTTGAATAACTATTATCATCAATTTTTAGTTGCTTTGAAATCATTAAATAGTTATTGAATTGAGAGGACAAAAAAGTGACGTCATAGTTGAGTATTGTCATACAAAATCTATGGGGGAATTGCGTTTTGACAGCTCATAAAAAGTACGTCAATTGATGAGTGGTGTCATTTACCCAATTATTAACAATTTTTCATAAAACCTTCAGCAATCATTACCTCTTTGGAACATGCTGAACTGAAAGAGGGGTTAATAACCAGTCCTTAGATTTTAGTATACAAACCTTTTTGCTAACACCTATTTAGGCGTAATTTTCGATCGTACGCGTAACGAGTTGAAAGGCTTCCTTTTTGCGGTTCGCTAAGATCCCACATAACGAGCCTTCGTTGGAAGCACATAATAAACATTACTCAGTACGTTATCTTGATATTCACATGCATGTAATATTTACCAAGCCTCAGCTTCATCGTACACTGAAATTATAATCTTCATAACACATCCGCTATCCATTAATTCCCCTTTCGTAGTGTAAGCGAAGCGCGTATTTTGTTTCTGCATTAAAATTTGCTCATTATTATCATCAAGAACAATGCTATCGTATGTTTAATGAACTTGGCGGGGATACAGTTCTGTCCCAGATAACTGTTTTCATTAAAGAGGTGCCTTATAATGTAGATATTACGCATTACTGAGCATACATTGACTCTTTAAATTTTACCATCACGCCTGTATTCCCCGAAGGATTAGGCAGAGGTGTACCAATGCACACCCACAGTTCGCCGGTATATTTAGGTCCCATGTAAAAGGGGAAAATTCGAGATTTTGTTTTTTCGCGTATTTTTCTTTGTACTTTTCTTACATAAGAACTTAAAAGTTTTTGAAGCAGCTGACTGTTACACTGAGCAGATTAAATCATAAGCGTTCAAAGTGTTCAAAGGTGAAAAGTTAAGAAAGGTAAATAAAAAGACAGTCTTCGCAAACCTAATATCAGTCTTCCAAAACACCTTATCAACAAAAAAAAAAGCAAGGAATTGCTCATTTAAAAAGTTCTAAACGTAATTTTGTTTTCTCTTTCAAAAGTTAAATGGCTTTTACCGGACTTAGTGGAATGATTCGAAATCGCGCCAACCCGTGAGCTCGAACGCCCTTAGTTAAGAACTTTGGTATTTGTTTAAACACGTCGCCTGTATGTGTTTGAGTTTATCCAAATTAAATAAATGACGCTCGCACAAATTAGTAGGAGAGAGCGTTTTTGATAGCAGCTTTATACCTCCTACCAATACGTTAATAACGTTATATACCTACTTAGGGGATCACAAAATTTTACGTCAAAATTTTCAGCAATATGTATGCATTTGGTGCACAAAGGACGTCGAAATCTTCTAACAGATTTAAAATTCTGTTTTAGCGAGGCTTTCCAAATTTGCTTTGTGGTTAGGGTGGATAAAATAACATTCTATTTTATGCTGAAAATATCGTGAGGAAACCTGGATTTTATAATTAATAGACATAATTATGTATGTCTAAAATCGCCAATCCGCCTTAAGCAAACGTGGTGATCAATGCTCGTGCCATCTCCGTATAAGAAGAGGCCGTTACCTTGCAGTGGGATAGTAATAGGTTGACGTTATTATTCTGGCAAAAATTAAATTAAAAATTTAAAACACCCCCAACACAAAAACCTAATTTCCCTTTAAAAAGTAAAAAAATAACAAAAAAAATACGTCACGTTGGGGGATCGCTCGGAACGATCGTATCCTAAATGCAACATCGGTCCCCCAACGTGACGTATTTTTTTTGTTATTTTTTTACTTTTTAAAGGGAAATTAGGTTTTTGTGTTGGGGGTTTTTTAAATTTTTAATTTAATTTTTTATTTTATACTTTTTATAGGTACCTACTTATTATAATGTCGATTTTGTTAAGTTTGAGTCCCCACTCGAGTATATTTACAGACATTCGGTTTTTCTTCCCTACTTTCACCCCCACAACTTTTAAACGGCTCAACCGATTTGCATCAAACATGTCTAAGAACACTCGCACATAGGTCACCTTTAATACAAAAAAAAACTAAATTGAAATCGCTTCATCCGTTCGGCAGCTATGATGCCACAGACAGACAGACAGACAGACACGTCAAACTTATAACACCCCTCTTTTTGCGTCGGGGGTTAAAAATCGTACTACTTAATAGCGACTTTTAATCTTTCTATATAGTGTGGGCAGTAAGGTCCAACGACCCCATACACCCAGTGTCAGTTTCAAAACCGCCTCAAGGACCTCTGACATGGTTATTGATGTCAGTGATGTCCAAGATAAAGTTAGAAAGTACATATGAATTAGAAAAAGTCACGTTAGTACTTGCCCGTGCCCGGTTGCAAACCCATATCCTAGTACATGAGGGACGGGCGCCTTAGCCACTGGGCCATCACGACTTTTAATAAGAACGATATCTATCAACATACCTATAACTTAATCAATCAAAAATTACAACTTGAACCAAACCATGCCTAGGCGTCACATTAATCCCATCCTTTAAAATGTTGTAAACCAGGATTAGGCACAACTTGTTTCACGTCACATCAATAAATGGTTTCAATACGTTCCAAATATCCGGATAACAGATGACGTCATTTCGGCAGTGTCCACAAACGATCGTTTACAGCTAACATTATGGGCCAATATCATCCGTGTGTTAACGGGGCTGATCGTACGTCACGCTCACACGATCACTGATAACTTGGTACTCGATGTAAGTTCCTGCCATGTTGAAAAAATATTGTTAAAGGCTAAATAAAAGTCATGTATTTTTCGTGTCCTCTTTTGTTTTTCGATTTGTGATCCTACAACGTACGTAACGTTCAAAATTGCGTGCAAGATATTATTCAGCTTCATCGTACACTGAACGCGCGACATTTATGGAATTACGCAATTTTTAACTCTGTTTCTGTTCTGTTCATTATCCATTAATAGAAGAAATTAAACGTATTGCTACTCTGTCTAAGCTAATCTTAAGAATGAATGGAAAAGTTTTGAGAATAAGTCCACTAATTCTCTAAAGTTTCTTACTTTTTCGTCTTTTCTTCAGAAAAGACCTCACTTAGTAAAAAATAAAAAGCCAGCTTAACTTAACGTAATCAAAATTGTAAACGACAGTCTAATCTAAGATTTTTTTGTTGGTTGTTGGTTAAAAATCGCTTATGCCTGCCTGTAACTATCGGGTTGAATAAAAAATCTTACGAAACTTAACAAGGGTGAAAAAACCGGCATAGTCGCGGGCCGAAGTTAGTTAGGTAATATAGCATTAAATGTCAAGTTTAATCCACAATGAATATAACAGAAGAGCTATCTAAATTAGCTTATTGCTATTCATGTTTTTTTTATGAATTCTCAATCGTCTCACGTAGGACGTGCGTCAACGGGCAATTTTGCGTCAGAGTGGTACCTACGGGTTCAACCCTAAAGTGATTTGTATAGGGACAAAAGCGCCAAAATTGCTGTATTCCTTTTATTTTGTGGCAATACTAGGTAAATTATTCACTAACTTTTAATAATGTTTAAAATATCTATTATAAAGAGTGTTTATGTGATGTTACATTGCAGCATTTAAAAAAACAGGTTTCTTTTTAATATTTTTTATAACGAGTATTTATGTGATGTTAGATTGAATATTTTTTTATACTTTTCCCCGCACTATAAATTTCTTCTGTCTCGTGGTTGCGTTTACAAACATATAAACTCACATACACAAACAGCCAGACTCGGTACAACTATCTACAGGCCATACAAATATTTTTTCCGTGCGGGAATCAAACTCGCGACACGCAGTGCAGTAGCCAATCGCTCAGCCACAAACAACATTCAAAAACGCCAAAAAAATAAAAACACATGATCGTTCAAAAACATAGAATTAAATGAAATGGAGCCGGAAGGTGGGTCACACAAATCGATTTGTTTGGTTAAATAAACAAGTGCCAAACGCTCACCGTGGGGGCCAGAGATTGGCACTCGATTAAGTTTATGTTTGCTTACCTTTTGGTCCAGGATCCCAAAGTCGCCAGGCCTACGTCATTTTAGCAAGGTATTTTAGGATAGTATGTTGTTATGAAAGTTAGCTTTAATGTCGAATCCTATTTTAGGTATCGAGTATAAAAGATGTTTACCTACTCGATTTCAAGTCAGACGGGTGGTTTTGTAATGATTTACGGGATATTGTTATAAACTATTATTCGTCGTGGGCAATAACTTTAGCCAGACGGTTCAAAGGTGAAACTTTCTAATAGCGCCTAACTGTAGTTATGGCGTATATCCTGTAAAATATCTATTCATAATAAATACACCCTTCATCCATGAACAGAAGTAGGACAGTAAAATACCTTTTATACCTGAATATGCAAGTAAGCATGCTTTTCTATCGATAAAGTTCCTATACATAGGTATAGGAACTTTGTCGAAATTCCCGTCGTATTAAAATGACGTAGATCTGGCGGATCCAGGATCTCAGTCCATTATTTTGGCTGTTTATCCATTATATTATACCGGGCTACGGCCACTTAGGCGGGAGTTAAACACTTTACCACTATTCTGGAAGTCGTAAGCCACATATACGATCATCAGCTACACTGATTTTGTTATAAATCCGGCTAACTGGTGGAAGAGTTTGCTGAGGTGTACCGATGAACACCCACAGTTCGCCGGTATATTTAGGTCCCATTTAATAGAGGGCGAGCCTATTGCCATTAACCGGGCACAAATCCAAACTCCGAACTGCCACTGAGAATTTCATAGAAAAACCCAAGAACACTTTTTGCTCGACCTGGGAATCGAACCCAGGACCTCTAGCGTAATTTATAATTAATTATCAAATACATACGCTATAACATTGTTCGCTATCTGTTTATCCAAGCGAATCTACTCAAAACACTTCACGATGCAGTCTCTCGTCTGCTATTCTATTTGGCAGCATTCCTACACGTTATCGATTTGAGAAACTATGTTTAGAATTGAAACATGTATTGCTCAAAGTTAGACGTGAATCAACCCTTGTGTTGTTATATTAACAACCAAGGGTTTGAGTTGATTTACAACAAAGCATCATCATCTGCCTAGCCTTTTCCCAACTATGTTGGGGTCGGCTTCCAGTCGAACCAGATGCAGCTGAATATCAGTATTTTACATGGAGCGACTGCCTATCAGACCTCCACAACCCAAAGCACTGCCTACAATTGCCTAGTTACCTTAGTGGTCCTAAGCGCTACTGCTACGCTAGAGGTCTTGGGTTCGATTGCCAGGTAGAGCAAAGTGTTATTGGGGTTTTATATGAAATTCTCAGTAGCAGCTCGGAATTAGAACATACCGGCGAACTATGGGTGTAAATTGGTACACCTCTGCCTAATCCTTCGGGGAATACAGGCGTGATGGTATGATTATATGTACAACAAAGTGTCGGTATCAAAAAAGCTTATTAAACGTACTAACAAAAGAAATTAGTCCCAGCAGGATAAACTAAAACTAAAGCTAATTGCCCGTTCAAAAACAATTACTAGGTATACTTACTTATGTTTTGAAACGGGCAACTAACTTCGACTTTCAGAATAGACCGACTCCTTAATAATTCAAAAATGCCTGTAAATTATTTAATTAAAATAAATTCTTTGACTTTGACATAAGGTCGGTTTTAGCAGTGATACCACCATCATCGTCGTTGGAAGCCCCCACCCTACATTGTTGAATGAGTGCCTTTTCCGTTTTTGGGATTTAACTCACAAATCAAGTACAAACCAGGATTCTGTAAAAACTTAATTGAAAAGAGTGTCAGTAAAGTTTCTTGCTCGTTATTTTTCACAGAGACCTACCTAGGGTTTGGAAAGAGATACTAGCTTCAACTTTGTGACTAACTGGTCGACTCCTTGTCAATTTTAATGGTTTAATTTAAATAATAATAATATTTTATCTGTGTCATAAAAACATTGATTGGCAGGGGCCATAGTCTTTCCATAGTGTCAGGAAACTAGTCCATCTAAGCTACCCAAACCCATAGCCCTATTCTTTGTTTCCATATTCTGCAATAGTCCTGCGCCAGCCGGGGATTGTTCTTGGGTGCATTTGCATAGTGCAAACAGGGATAATTGCCGGTAGGTGTTCCATTTCAGTGTAAAGTCTTGTAAGGGGCCTCTGCGAGTTGGCTTCGGCTCCTCGTACGCCTTCCAAAGGTCCGGGACCTTAGGGTCGCGAGATAATTAACGGAATCAAAATAATAATAATAATAAATTCGTTTATTTCGGGTAACTAGGCCCATAGAAGTCAATTTACAGAAACATTGCATTCTTAATTAAATTAAATTAAATTAAATTATTATAAATATAATAATTATTATAAATTAATATTATAATAAATTATTATAAATTATATAATTGCTTCGACTTGGAGTCTTATATTCAAGTACCTACCTAAGTGAAATCCTTGTAATTTCTTATTGAAAAAAAAATGTCTTTAACCATAATTGTTCACATAAATGAAATACAAAATATTCGTTTTTAAATAATAATTCTTTATTTGCATAGCATGTGGGCCATGTAGTCTGTCAATAAAAGATTTTTTTATTTATAACATTCTTACAACCATTGACTCTAGACCTACATTATATGTATTTCAGGAATCAGAATGTAATTGAATAAACTTTACAACAATGAATGCAACTAATTACTGTTTAACCAACCTAACCAATAAATATTTAGGCACTCAATTAAATTAGCTTTTAATAGAACAGCAATCCACCTATTTTATTAATGTAATGTTTTGTTTTGCCATAAGCCGAGTGCGGGAAGCATAACGAAATGTTTTGTTTATTGCCACCCGGATTGCAGCGCTTGCATCGCTTGATTCAGCGAGCGCGTTAGCTGACATCGCTGACAACTGCTGAATAATGTCATTTTAATGACAATGCATCATGTTTTGTTAACGCAAATTAGTTTGTGGAAGTACTGATTAAGCGAATGTGCTTTTAGCGGAATGAAAATATGGTTTGGTTGTGACACATTGTGGAAATAGTAGGAGCGTTTGTTGTTTGTGGGGGAAATTAGCATCACCGGCGTTGTTAAGTTTGATTTTGATAGCCTAGTCGAGTAGGTACTTAAGTTACCTGCAGGGGTGCAGATAACTCGTACTGAGATAAAAAAGAAGTTTAAAAAACTAAAACCCGACTACAAAAATTCATGTTCTAAAATGTATGAAACAAGAAAACATTCTCATGTGAAAGCCGTGGTCGTATGCCACTTTGCCCTAAACTTTAGTGCTAAAGATTAATGTTCTATTACTATACACATACTGTTTTACCGGAATAGGTGGCATACGACCACGACTTTCAGATGAGAATGTTTTCTTGTTTCATACATTTTAGAACATGAATTTTTGTAGTCGGGTTTTAGTTTTTTAAACTTCTTTTTTATTTAAATTTTTTTGGGGTTCAAATTTAGATATTTATATATGTAATATTACTCGAACTGCAACATATACGCAATATATGGAATAATCTATAAGGTCTCCCAAACAAAATATTGGTTAGTTAGCTAGGTTTATGGTGCGTTCTAAAGGGTGTCATGTACAATTTACTAATACAATATTTATATATTTGAAATGTGCCAATTAAGCCCTTTAATTTGACATGCAACACGACCATATTTGGAAGAAAAAAAATATTATTTCACAACTTCATGAGCCCTATAGGGCGCTACATACAATTTATTGAAACATAACGTAGCCTATAACCAGCGGACAATTTAGACGCTTCCAATGACACCTCATTTGTCAATTTACGTTAGATGGTTTAGAAGTTATGAGGGAACAGATGAACATCCATACATACATACATACATACATACATACCGGTCAACCTCCTTTTTGCTTCGCCGTAGTCGGGTATAAAACAATCCACGCGTCTAAAACTCATTTAATTATTCAATCTTTTTATAATATTATTTTTAGTAAACTAAATCGTGTTTCTCTCGACGCGACTGTCATGTCTTTCTTACAATAATAAAAGTTGTTTTCAAAGGAATTTTCTTGTAAACTAGGGTGGTATTTCAGGCAGAAATGGTGACTTTGCTTTAAGAGTAGATCTAAAATACACTAGTAGGAGAAAAAAGAAGAGGAGCATTATTTAATTACAATTAAAAGAAGCCAAATTTGTCGATAAGAGCTTACAATAATATACAATAAAACATTTTTACATTTCATTTTTCAGACATTGGTAAGCGAAAAAATTGGCCTACGTGTCATATAAGACAGACACACCCCACGACGAAAATTGAGCCAAAGCGAAATCGTAAACCGTTAAACTGTTGCCATAAAGTGTATTACACAGATAAATAAAGTTATAAAACTTTTACACAAAGCAAAACAAATCAGTAAAAGTAAAACGTACCTTACTTTCTTTAGCTTCATACATGTTTTGCTGATACCTACTTAAATTTATGGGTGGTAAGTAAAACTATGATAAAATCGCGGTTTAAGGCCTATTCAGACCTAAACGGTATTCGCTGCCGCTGTGGGTAGAGGTACATACCGCGCGAGTTTCGCTCAGGTATTTAGTATCAAGTACCGCGGCTAGAGCGACCTGAGCGATATTCGCTGCCGCTGTGGGTAGAGGTACATACCGCGCGGGTTTCGCTCAGGTATTTAGTATCAAGTACCGCGGCTAGAGCGACCTGAGCGATATTCGCTGCCGCAGGCGGCAGCGAATACCGCTTAGGTGTGAACAGTAATATTACCGCATACCCACTGGGTTTTTTCTGCCGCAGGCGGCAGCGAATACCGCTTAGGTGTGAACAGTAATATTACCGCATACCCACTGGGTTTTCTCTGCCGCAGGCGGCAGCGAATACCGCTTAGGTGTGAACAGTAATATTACCGCATACCCACTGGGTTTTCTCTGCCGCAGGCGGCAGCGAATACCGCTTAGGTCTGAATAGGCCTTTAAAGGACCTGAAACTTAGCAGTTGTTTTAAAAAAGCCCATATATTAAAATCGGAATATCATATACATCCTGCTTATTGAGCATTCAGTCAATGATAAAAAATGTTAGGGTTTTTACCATTGAAAAAAAGTAAAGTTTTGGTCCCAATAGCTACTTATTAGATGGTAGAGATCTAAAGTATTTCAGTGCAAGTTAACTTGACGGGTTTATACTACGTATAAGTCATCCTAATAAGTAAATAGGGAGAATAACATAAGACAGAACTTCATTAAATTAAAATCAACTCAAGGATGAGATTATCTCCCTTTGAAAGTTTGCATTTAAAAATTCTCCAGTCTGAATTATTCTGTTAATGCCAAAATACGAGTAATCAGTGTCGCTACGGCAAAATGATACAAAAACGTAATATGATGTCCAATGACGCAATAACCATTTAGAGGGCCATTTGCATTGGCCAGGTGTAGCTATTTCCTGCCGGGGCTGCGGGTTGTTCCTGCCGGGGCTGCGGGTTGTTCGAAAGAGATACCGCGCCCCCGGAACGCAAAGGGCACATGAAGGAACATAGACGGGTTTTAGTCAGTAAAAGTCTGACACTCCCTCCCGCCCCGCCCAGGGCGGGGGAAGTTATTTGATGATTTCCCGTCTATAAAAAAAAAAAAAAAAAAAAAAAAAAGGTGTAGCTATTTGCCGTCTCTCTGTTGTAATGAAATCGTTTTATTATAATTTACAAAAATACCTTTTAGCATGAAAAAAAAATGCCATCTGACCGCAACTTTTCGGTAAAGCCTTCGAACACTTCTAAAAATTCAGAATTCAACAGACAAAGGAATTAGGGAACTTCAGACTACTTTTCTTAAATTCAAGATGGGTAGATAAGCTCTTGAGTCTAGGCTAGGTAAGAGGTGACAAAGACAAAGTCGACGATGGAGTAAGCTTATTTATTTATTTTGGGAAAACCAACAGTTACATACATTTCTTAATTTAGTATAATAAAACTTAAAAAGTATGTTTACATGTGTAGCTCACGCGTATGTGTTAAGCTTCCTCAAAAGAAGCCTGTTGACTCTAACTTTGAAGAGATTAGTGTTGAATGCTTCTTCTTTTCGTATTGATGATACATTAATAACTATTTACCCTACCTAGGCCCTGTCGGTGGCAACGTTTATTGCCGCGTCAAAGGCGCTGTTCAGATCGTCAGATCGGGTGCAGGTAAACGGATATTAGGCACACTCCAGCATATCTCAGCATATATTCCCTGATCAGGACTCCGCAGTCAACTTTTGATGTATCACTAATTACTATTGAATTATTTTGTTAAAACACTACTCAATACTTATCAATACTCATAAATATTTAACAGTCCCAAAATTTTATTTTTTATTAACCCAATAAAACGAATTGTCGAACATCTAATAACGAAGTTATTTCCCCTTTCAGATCCAAGATTAATATGATCAAGAATCGAGATTAAGAAGAGAACTTTCTTTTCCAAGGATCATTTATCTTTTATAAAATGGCCATTTAAATAAGATCTATTGGGATTTATTGGACTTTTCTAAATTTTATAAGTAATCTGTGTTTCAACAGTCGGATTAATTAAACGACTTTTGCTCAACGAATTATTTATTTACTCAAATCTCAATCTTAACTACCTATGTTGCTTAAAATACCAAAAAAAGTAAAATCATTTGCTTTAGTTTTTAAGTGACACCACATCACTGCACAGTGATATTATAGCATCACGTTATAAAATATTTCCTAAGGTTTATTCCTAATATCTTAGGAACTATATAAAAAAAACTACCTAGAAGAACCATCTGTCAACTAAAGTTACTAGTACCAAAATAGGCTGTTGAAAACTTGAAGATAAAATCGTCTTAAAACTTTACAGCCATTTCATGCGTCGAGCCTAAGAAGCCTTTGCACCAAATACTCCGAGCCCCTTAAATTAAATCAGACCTTCAAATTATGAAGCTTTTCTTAATTTCCATGTGCCTCACATTTCGTACTGTCTTCAATAATCTGTTAGGAATTCTCAACACAAACAGGCTTACGAATTTGAATATCTTATATGCATACTTACGTCGTCGTAGGTATCCTACGTAATGTTTCCGAACGAAAATATTGTCAAAAAATATCGAGAATTCAATTTGCTCGTATCATTTCGATTCATCGTTATAATACCCTACAGTAGGTACCTACCTATCTATCTACTGAAAAAAAGCAATAAACGAGCAACGTGATAAATGTTTGGGAAGTAGGGAGGGGGGGAGGGTATTTGGAACGTTCCTGTAATGCGTACACCTAGGTGCAAAAGTAAAACGGACGTCCGAACCTCACCTGATCACGCGAAAAATCCCTCACTCACTACCTCTCGCTTATAAATGGGTGAAACAGGGATTCACCAACTGTGCCACGACTCCACGAAGCATTGGCGGCATGCCATAATCAATTCTGCTCGGGTAACATTTATTTTGCATGTGGATAGTGCACTAAAACTCAAATAATTTTGAGGGAAAGCTGAAATATCAAACCACAATTTCAACGCAGGTGGTTCTTGAAAAATGAGCTCGTATTTTCAAATTCTAATATTAGCAAAAATCTGAAGAAACGTACCTATCTTGCAAAATTCGAAATTTTAAAAGATCAAAAGTATATTTACAGCGTATTTTGAAAGCTAATAACAACCCACCAACATGACTTAATCAAGAACAAAATCCAGAGGCGCCAGATTAAAAGAATTGGAACGGAATTAATGCGAAATAAATTTTGTTCCTCATCAAAACAAATTTTGAGAGGATTTTCTTCGGAAAATTGAGTACCGATAAGAAAACTTTGGATATTGTTATACGATATAATTGTGCTTACCAATATTGCGATTGTGGTTGCCTCAGCCGGCTAGGCGGTTGAAATTGCTCGCAAAATTAATTCCGCCCGCTAACGTGGTTGTGGTTATTACAGTTGCTACGCTTGACTTATGCCTATCTAACCATACGCTCTTCAATTTAGATCGTCTTTAAGAAATCTGGACTAGCTGGTAAATCTGGACTGGAACATTAGATAAAATACCATTGCTACAGATAGCTTCTACTTACATATCTACCCAAAGTCACGCATTTTTCCCATCGGGGTAGGCAGATACCACAGGAAGTCACCTGCTACGAGCTTTGTATAATCCTTTCGCCTCGTCCACGTTCATACATTAGGTCATACAAGCACGCCAGTTAAGAGTACTGCCCACTCGACCTTTCTGAAAAAGATTGGGTACTGAAAGTTTTTATAGTACTTCTTGTAACAAAACAAGAGCTCACAACAAGACATGATTATAAATGATTATATTTTTAAGGTTCAGGCTTGCCTGTCGACGGAATTTGGTACAATCATAATACCAAAGGTTAATGCAAATACCCAAAAATGTACCGTAGAAGCATTTTAGACACGATGAAGCAATCAGTTCGGTCGTTTAATTAAAACACTTTGTTTACGCTGCCGGCCTTACAGCGACTTTGATAAATTGCCGAGAATTAAAAGAGGTTCTCCTTTCCTATCGCCTTTTCTTCATCTAAAATGTCTGCCTTTTGATTGTATCTGACCTTATTTCACAATTATAGGAACAGGATATTGATGGCTGGTATTTACACCATTCTTCGAAATCAATTTGGAACTGCCTTTATTAAAAACTTCAAATGATTGGACAATTTAATGTTAGTAGGTATCTAAACTGAACTACTTCAGTTTCTTGAAAGAATATCTTTCTACGTCCTCAATGCCTTATAGATGTCCAGAACACTTCTTCACATAAATATCCTTATCATCTACAATAAAACATCTATTACCTACGATAATAAATAATGCACATACATTATCTGAACCTCTATCATACAAAGTTTATGACTCGTGAAAATACTTTTCGCACTCCAAGCGAAGATAATGATCAAAAATCACACTCGGAGGAGTCGTTCCTATTTCCCTATTAACAGTTCTGATATTTACTCAAACAGATAAAACAGTGAGGAATCAAAGTTGTTAAAAACAGGAAAAAAAACACACAGTACTAACTTTGAACAGCTCAATAAACTGAATAAACCAATAACTGCTCAAATATTTGTTGTTTACGGACAACGGGTTTTCCGACCAAGTCCTGTGACAGCGGAAAATTACACGATATTATTCTGTAACGAGATTATACCATAATTTCTACTGAACAAAGAACGTGTAGTGAACGAAGGTTTTTTACAATTTTTTACACGGCTTGGTAATCTTTTATAATAGTTGTTTATGTAGAATATCTATGGTGTTATTTAATGCTATTATAGGTATCTATATTACTGCATGGAGATACTAGATATTACGTAATCCTCTCAAAAACTAAGCAAATATCCAGCATCCCTGTGAGTCCCTCACAATTAAGATTAGGCATCTTTCTTACCAGTTATATCTGTCTATCTTTATTACAAGCACATTTTTTTAGGTTTTGGTAATTTTGACCTATTCTTGCTAACCTATACCTAATATATACTAATCAAATGCATGTACTTACTTAACATGAACATCGTGAAATCGTGCAAATTACCTATTGTGGTCCAAAGATTATAGATTAACACTAAATTGTCAATACGAACGCCCATTTTACAATTCAATGATTGCGTGGTAAAAGCAAAATGAATGGCCTTTGTCCGGACCCGAGCAGGAGGAAAGGTTAAATTAACAAGGCATCGTTGGTCTTTGGGCATCGGCGAACTCCGTAGCGGTTCGAGTGGCAGAATCAAGACGTAAGATGTAGCGTGACTTGAAAACACGCAGTGGAAGATTAACTCAAATCTTTGGTGAAAGCCATCGTAACGCAAACTTTTACCATAGTGTAATTAGGTACATGTTGGCTATGTATTGTGTACCAATGTAACTTTTGATATTTCATAATGTACTTTCTACTTCTACTACTTTCTAAGTTCATCTCGGACATCACTGACATCGAAGAAGGAAAATATCGTTAGGAACCGGAAACGGAAAGGAAGACTTATAATTTTAAAATATGTCTGCAATCGCACCAACACACCACCAATCCGCCTTAAGCAAACGTGGTGATCAATATGCTCGGCCTTCTCTGTATGAGAAGAAGTTTTTGCACTGCAGTGGGACAATAAATAGGGTGGTGTTCTATGTTAGGGGGTTTGGTTTCCGCACTTAGTCCTACAATGGACCATTGTGCGTGTAGGGTGGTGTTATTTGATTACCTAAAAGTATTAGTACTGACTAAATGTATGTACACAGACATAGTATAATTTTAGCTTTTCTTTAAAAACATGACTAAGCTTTATGGATCAGAATGACCTCATTCAAATATTCCTACAAATGCACAAAGCCTTCCTAAGCATTGTATGGATCCAACATTCATAACTGACCCGTTTTTTTGTTTCTATCAATTCAAATCTCCGAATATAACACTCGACATTGTCAACGAAAGCAAAAAAAGCACTCAGTGTGATTATCAATACATCTTACCCCCAAACATTTTTCAATAAAACTGTCGTACAATTTATCTCACAGTAAACAAAATGTATACCTATTTCATATTCCAATATTTTCACATGCGCCGCTTTACACCACATCCAATAACAGAGATTGTAATCATTTTCATACGTTCAAAGTTCAATTCGAAATTTTATCCGACTAAGGGTTACGAAAACAAGGATTGCGATATACTAAATTTCTAGACCAATTTCATAGTCTGAGACCAATTTGGCTTTATACTCCTTTTTGTCAAATATGCCAACTTAAACGCTTCCATTTAATAGGTTTTCTAGTTTTATTGTTTTTACTTGTTGCATAGAATAAGCAACGAGGTACCTAGCCGAAGTTGGTTCCAAATGTGGGTATGTTTTGTACGTAATAAGTATGTAAGTAGTGTAAGTATGTGTGATGTATGAACGAAGCGAAAGGAGTAACTAAGGATCATTGTAGGTGGCGTTCTCTGGTTTCACTATGGAAAAAAGGCGTGAGTTTATGCATGTAATAAGTATGTAGACACCTAGGTAGGTACTTTACTTTGCATTCAGTATCCGTGTCATATTGACATTATATATCGTGACCATAAAATACATTTTTAAACTCGTATTCAAAACGATTTGTTTAGTTACCCATCCACATACAACATTAAAGCAATTACAACCTTATCAGGTAGTTCGAGGTGTTCCAATTGCGGTACCCAACATCAATTTAAAGGGAGAACAATACGACTTGGCCCCTGTAATTCTCTTTAACACCTAAGCGTTTTTCGATGGCACATTATACGGGGCTATTCGGCAGATAAATAAACGATCCTGCCGTTAAATCGTACACAATGTTCGACCTCTTTATGACCTTTTACAAACATCGTAGACCTTACCGCGATCTTAATTTCAAGCGTCGCCATTTAACGAATTTATATTGCAGCGAAGAAAGCAATAAAAAACTTCGTTAAGCTATTGCGAGGATTACGCAAATTAACTTTAAAACTCCCTTTTATTGTTTCGGCTCTTTTAGATTTTATTATTTATGTGACAATATAAATTGATCACGTCGGGGTGTTGTTCGGATTTTGCCAATCGTAGTGTCTTACGATGAGAAGGAACGCGTGAAGGAAAGGGTAACATCACGCCCCAGCAGCCGCAACAGAAGAAGACGACCCGGACGTCGGGAGTCGCAGAGCGATTCACGACCAACGTAAGCGCGGGTCTGGAACGCAAAAAGCATTAGAAGGAACATTGATGGGTTTAGTCAGTAAGAGTCTGATACTCCCTTCCGCTGCGACCAGAGCGAAAGATATGATTAAATGATTTTTTCCCATCCTGAAAGAAAAAGAAATTTGTCTTACGATTGTACCAAAACATCGCAGTACGAGGAAGTACGACGTACCTACCTACTTACAGCATGTATTTTCACGGCTTTGCACAAGATTCGTATTCGCCGGCAGACTATGAGTTAATTATAAGTTGCGGAACCGTTTGTCGTGTCTCCTCTAACTTCTGGAATAATACTAAGTACTTAGCATACGCAGCCAGATATGCACGAAGATGGAATAATTTTGAAATGCAATACTTTAATAAGGAAGTCCGTAGTGGATCTTATTTTGTTTTCTGTTTTGAAATACCTTTCATTATAACATCACGCTTATATTTCTTGAAGGGTTAGGCACTGGCATTTCGCCGGTTATGTTGTTGTGCCATCAACCGGCCAAAAATCCAAGAACTCAGGATTTGCAAAACGGAGGGGAAATTCATTATTGGTAGGTATTATATAACTTTGTAATGATCGACATCTTGATTTCCCAGTCTTCTAATAGATGGCGTTACTAGACTCACCACAATAGTTTTAAAACATTTTATTAGATGACGGACAGGTGAGGGTAGCCAGAAAATAATAAGTTGTCATGTCATGAGATGTCAATGGAAAGGAAATGCTGCGTAACGGTTGCTCCGAGTGAACTTACATTTTTCCTGGAATTAAAGTCAATATAGTTCGGGAGTTAATACAGAATAGAAATAAGTATTATCAATAGTGCAGTATAGTGAATTTGTGTGCAAATTGTCGAAGTAACGGGGTAAGTGTTGCGTCTATTTAACGTAGTGTAGGTTGGATAGTTGGGAATACTTTTCAAGTCTGACTGTTCTCATTTTGTCCTCAGCTTGTGGAAACGCCCTTGTTGTTCGGGCACAATACTATTGTAATTTGAAGGTCCATCTGCGATTGATGAAATAGTGTGTCGTCATCACGGAGCTGAGTAGAGTGATCGACATATTCGCCACGGTACTTAACTGACCAGTTGGTCTCGGGGCATAGAGGCCGATCCGAAGTCTGTGACATCGAGTTCGAACCCGGCCAAGTGTTTCTCTTTTTGTTGTGCGAGACATTTTGTTTTGTTATTTATTTTGATCTTTTATTTTATTTTGTGTCAATATTATTTACTTTATTTGTTTTAATTGTTTAATGGTTAAGGTGTTAGTACTTAAGCTACATGTTACAAATTAGTAGATTTTCTTTGTTTAACTTTATCTTGTTCCATTATTATTGTTTGGCTTGTAACTTGGAAATGCGGCTGAATATTCAGCAATATTATTATTCAAGTAAACTTGTTAAGCAGTCTTAGTTTCTTTCATTGTTCAGTTACTTGGAACCCCGGTCATCACATTGGCGCCCACGGGTTAACTGAATGAAAGATTAACAAGGTGTTTAACAGTTGTGGTTATTCAGTGTATTTAGGTAATTATTATTGTCAACAAAGCTTGGTAAATACAGCACAAAAAAAAAAAAAATTTTTTTTTTAAAAATTGTTATGTTATTGAATTAAAATTGTTACGCGGACAGAAACCTACTCAGCAGATTAATTTGAAGTTAAGCGGGTTTTAAATATTATTACTGTCTGATCATGGATGTTAATGCACTGCATAAAGATGAGCTTGAGTTTGAATTGGCCTGTCGCGGGATTCTGGATTGTAGGACCGTGGCGACTATGCGGAAATTTTTGCGGGAAATTTTAGTTCGAGAGCAGTCGGGAGAGTCGTCTATTTCTTTTAAAGCTCCTAAATCTTGCATTGATAACCCAAATCATGAGATATTGATATGTCAAAAAAAATTAGCTGCAATAACTTCACTTATATCTGAACTATCGCACAGTCCCGAGCATTCGTTGTATAGACGCACACACTCTCGTTTAACACACTTGTTGAACCGTGCTAAACTTATAATGCCTTCTGAGTCTGCTGACGTTGAGAGTCATTTGACTTTGCTAAAGAGCATCCAGGATACCTTGTCGTCACTAAGACAGCTTGAGCAAGAAGAAGGTGAAGACGATGATGTGATTTCTGAACATGACAAAGACATCTTACAAAAGTCTCTGGGCGAAGAGGCCATGCAGATAATGGGGCAATTGGAAAAGGGCCGAAGCTCAGGGAAAACTACTTTACCAAAGGAGGAGGACACGGAAATTCACCGAGATCGAGCCTCACAGTCTACCGTTGCCAACATATATGACATGCCACGAACCGCCTTAGAGAGACCGAGTCTTTCACGTCATCCATGCTTACAAAGAACTTCTACTTTTGATAATGGCTTTCACAAACGGAAACTGGTTCCCATTAAAGACTGGGGTGTTAAATTTAGTGGTAAGGGCACTGTAAGTGTGAACGCGTTTTTGGAAAGGATCGAGGAACTTAAAGAGGCGCGGAATGCTGCCGATGAAGACTTATTTCGGTATGCCATAGATTTCTTCGAAGAGGACGCCTTAATATGGTTTAGAGCCAATAAAAATTCAGTAACTAATTGGACTCAATTAGTGAGGTTACTGCTGGACACGTTTCAACAACCGTATTACCAAGAAGAGTTATTGGAGGAGATTAAGCAAAGAACCCAAAGCAACCAGGAGGGCATTCTGATTTATATAGCAATTATGCAGAACATGTTTAATCGGCTACCTACTCCCATTCCTGAAACACAAAAATTGATGATACTTAGAAAGAATTTACAACCCTATTTTCAGAGGGCCATATGCCGAGACACCTTTCATTCGGTGAGCGAATTAACGTCGATTCTAAGGATTATTGAATGCACTAAGTTAAGCTGTGACAATTTCAGAGAACCTACTCATAGTGATCGCTCTTTGGAAAAAGATTTAGCATATAAGGGAAATACTTCTAAGATAACACGGAATGAAAACACGACTGAGCTGGCAGCCATAGATAATAAGGAAGGACTAATAGCGAAATGTTGGAACTGCAGAGCTCCAGGACATCGTTTCAGGGATTGTAAGTTGCCAAAACAGAGACTCTTCTGTTATAAATGTGGACGTTTCGGGAAAACGACAAATAAATGTCCATGCAATTCTACCGATAAGGGAAACGACAAGTCGGAGTCGATGCCGGCCGATCGTACCCCGACAAGCTAAGTCATTCCACCTCGAATGACTGGCAGCAATGGCTACACACAGTTTCGATCTTTTTTAAAACAGGAAAGATCTGTAATATTAATAAGCACAGGCAAGATAATCGGTATTACGCTGAAATAAAAATTTTAAATCAGCCGTTTGTGGGATTATTGGATTCTGGCGCCACCATCTCAGTCATTTCGCAGCAATTTGCAACGAAGATCACGAAATTGGGGCTTCCAGAACATAAAGTCGAGAAGCAAATGAACTCAACGGCAGATGGCACCTACCATACGATGGATTCCATTGTTCATTTACCCATTGAGTTTACGGGAAAATATAACGTGGTAGATTTTTATATAATGGACTGTTTAAAACATGATATTATTTTAGGAATGAATTTTTTTGAGTCATTCAACTTAGCTATAGGGGCAGGGAAATCGACTGCTGACATTACGGAAATGAATGTCTCACAACCAGTAATTTCGCGGGATGAACTGACTATTCCACAGAAAGAGCGCCTTGACAAGTTGTTAAAGGAGATGGAAGCCGACATTGGTAAAGGTTTAGGAAGGACATCGTTGATCAAACACAGAATTGATACCGGGGACAGCTTACCCGTCAAACATAGACAGTACCCCTTCGCTCCCCCAATTATGGCAGAACTTGAAAAGGAAATTCAGGATATGCTAGATAATGATGTAATAGAACCCTCCTTCAGTTCATGGCGTTCTCCTGTACTACTGGTGAAGAAACCTTCGGGCAAGAATCGATTGTGTCTCGACAGTCGACAGTTAAATAAGGTTACAGTAAAGGATTCTTATCCCTTGCCTAGGGTTACAACCATTTTGGACAGTCTGAAAAATGCTCGATACCTGTCAACTATTGATCTACGATCAGCTTTCTGGCAAATACCACTAGAAGAAACAAGCAAGGAAAAGACTGCTTTTGGACTGGCAGGAAAAGGACTTTATCAGTTCAAAGTCATGCCATTTGGGCTAAGTAATGCATCTCAAACCCAACAACGTTTGATGGACCGCTTGTTCACGCCAGAATTTGAAAGTAGAGTGTTCACTTATTTGGATGACATCGTCATATGTGACGGAAGCTTTGATAGCCATTTATCGTCATTAGCACATGTAAAAAATCAACTTAAGGAAGCAGGATTAACGATCAACCTGGAGAAATGCGTATTTGCGAGATCGTCCTTAAAATACTTGGGCTATATTGTAGACAAGGAAGGATTACGTACGGACCCGGATAAAGTAAAAGCGATACTCGACTATCCTAGGCCTACAACCTACACGGAGCTAAAGCGATTTATTGGTCTAGCTAGTTGGTACAGGCGGTTTGTAGAAAATTTTGCCATCGTCGCAGCTCCACTTCATGAGCTAACTAAGGGAGGTAAAAAGACTAAATGCATTGAATGGAATAAAGAGGCCGAAGATTCTTTCTTAAATCTAAAGACTGCCCTAACTTCGACACCAGTTTTAAGAGTGCCTGATTTTACAAAACCCTTTTCTATTCAATGTGACGCATCGAACAGGGGGACTGGTGGAGTTTTAATTCAAATGTCCGAAGGTCTAGAGGTTCCCATTGCTTACACGAGCAGGAAACTGACAGAGAGAGAATGCAAGTACTCAGCCTCTGAGCGAGAACTATTAAGCGTTCTGCATGCCGTAGAACAATTTCGTCCATATGTTGAAGGGAATCATTTTAAAGTTATTACCGACCATAGTGCCCTTCAATGGCTACACCGTAATAAGGACCCTCATGGCCGTTTGGCAAGGTGGGCTATGCGCTTACAACAATTTGATTATGAAATAGTCCATCGCAAAGGCAAGTATAATACTGTGCCGGATGCTTTATCAAGAGCGACTGAAGAAATTAATATATTGGAGATAAAGCCAGAAGATAAAGATGAGTGGTATAAATCAAAAGAGGACTTGGTGCTCTCTGGGAAGAATGACTCGGACTGGGAAATTAGTCAAGGACTACTATGGAAACACATGAGATTAAAACAATTTCCCGATGAAAATGATAGTTGGAAACTTGTGATCCCAGAATCGCTACGTCAAGGAATTCTAAAGGAATGTCATGATGATCCTACAGCTGGTCACTTTGGCGTTAAAAAATCGATCAACCGCGCGAGACAGCGATATTTTTGGCCAACATTAATTCAGGACATGAAAAACTACGTACGGAAATGCGAAGTGTGTGCAAAATATAAATACTCACAAAATAGGCCATCAGGCTTAATGGGAAAGCAACGAGAAGTAACCGAACCCTTTCAGATTATATCTATGGACCTAATGGGGCCTTTTCCGAAATCTAAGCATGGTAATACTATGCTGCTAGTCATTACATGCTGGTTCAGCAAATTCTGCTTTTTGTATCCTCTCAGGAATGGAAAGTCATCAACTATAGTCCAAATACTGGAGGAACAGATATTTTTAATGTATGGAACCCCTAGTGTAATAGTTTGTGACAATGGAAAGCAATTTGTATCCAACCACTTCAAGGATCTAGTTTCAGGATACGGTGTAAAACTATGGTATACCCCTTACTACCATCCTCAGGCCAATCCCACTGAACGGGTAAACAAAGTGATTGGATCAGCTATAGCTTCTTACGTTGAAGAAAATCACAAAGAATGGGACAAGTATATTCCACACATAGGACATGCAATCAGAACATCAGTTCATGAAGTGACGGGGAAAACACCAGCCTATTTGTTTTTTGGACGTGAGACGATGGTCCAGGGCATTAAACCCTATAGCTTTGAACCAGGCGAACCGATTACCTTTGACAAAGGGAAGTTTGAAACAAATATAGCCTTTAGAAGTAAGGTTTATGACGAGGTTTGTGAAAGGATACGGCAATCACATGAAACAAACAGCGAACAGTACAACAAAAGACGTCGCATATGTAACTATAAAGTTGGTGATCTAGTTTGGAAGCGCACTAAACTTTTGTCAAATGCTGACAAGGCTTTTATGTCTAAATTAGCCCCTAAGTATGAAAAAGCTGTGATAGCAGAAAAGATATCAGACGACGTTTACAGATTAAGGAGTTTCAGGGGCAAAGATTTAGGCAAATGGCATTCCTGTGACCTGAAACGTCTGGTTTGAATCCGGTCGGATTCTTTAGAGGAGAGGGGATATTGTAATGATCGACATCTTGATTTCCCAGTCTTCTAATAGATGGCGTTACTAGACTCACCACAATAGTTTTAAAACATTTTATTAGATGACGGACAGGTGAGGGTAGCCAGAAAATAATAAGTTGTCATGTCATGAGATGTCAATGGAAAGGAAATGCTGCGTAACGGTTGCTCCGAGTGAACTTACATTTTTCCTGGAATTAAAGTCAATATAGTTCGGGAGTTAATACAGAATAGAAATAAGTATTATCAATAGTGCAGTATAGTGAATTTGTGTGCAAATTGTCGAAGTAACGGGGTAAGTGTTGCGTCTATTTAACGTAGTGTAGGTTGGATAGTTGGGAATACTTTTCAAGTCTGACTGTTCTCATTTTGTCCTCAGCTTGTGGAAACGCCCTTGTTGTTCGGGCACAATACTATTGTAATTTGAAGGTCCATCTGCGATTGATGAAATAGTGTGTCGTCATCACGGAGCTGAGTAGAGTGATCGACATATTCGCCACGGTACTTAACTGACCAGTTGGTCTCGGGGCATAGAGGCCGATCCGAAGTCTGTGACATCGAGTTCGAACCCGGCCAAGTGTTTCTCTTTTTGTTGTGCGAGACATTTTGTTTTGTTATTTATTTTGATCTTTTATTTTATTTTGTGTCAATATTATTTACTTTATTTGTTTTAATTGTTTAATGGTTAAGGTGTTAGTACTTAAGCTACATGTTACAAATTAGTAGATTTTCTTTGTTTAACTTTATCTTGTTCCATTATTATTGTTTGGCTTGTAACTTGGAAATGCGGCTGAATATTCAGCAATATTATTATTCAAGTAAACTTGTTAAGCAGTCTTAGTTTCTTTCATTGTTCAGTTACTTGGAACCCCGGTCATCACAACTTTGCAGTTACAATTTGTAAGACAAACTACAATATAGGCAGGTACATTTGAAGTAGTAAAAAAACGCTCATCAAAACTTCCCCAATATTTTACATAAAACAAACAAACTAAACTTTTCCAACGCAAAATTTTATTCCAGCATTACCAGCCGTGTATAGTAACTGCGCATTCATTCATTGTCACACATGAAATGTCGCTAACAACACCTGTTACGAATTCCTCTACATTTTTTGTTCAAACCGACCGTATGTGCCTGTACACGAATAACACATACGTTGGTGTCATTCGTGCCTGCGATACGACATAGGAGTTGATAAATGACATCATTTATTCCACCCTGTACACCCTTCCACAGTCCTCGTGTACGCGGCTGTGTCCGCTCTTGATATATTAATCCAATCCAGTGTACCGTAACGATCCTGTATCGGAATATCACGCTGTAATCTAATCGTGTTTGATTACGATTACTTATTCAGCAGCGATTACTGTAATTTGTTGAGAGAATTAGGTGGAATGAACATTAAAGTGTCAGTTTTAACTTTTGTTCTCAAACTAAAGCTATTGTTAAAAGACTGTTTAACTATTTATCTATACTAATTTTACAAATAGGTAGGTAAAGTTTGTGAGGTTGTAGGGGGTGATCTCTAGGTTTACTGAAGCGATTTTCAAAATTATTTTACCCGTAGAAAACCACATTGTTTGTGAGTGTCATAGGTTACACAACATCAAGCTACGACACACGGGAGCAGAGCAGTAACCAAGGACGTCACTTAACACGGGTGAAAATATCCACGCAGACGAAGTCGCGGGCACTCGCGGGCAGTAATGTATAATTTACTATCTTTTGTAAAAGGGACACGCAAAAACATCATTCCTTTATTTCTCTAAATACATTAGTACGTACTTATCAAAAAGAATCATTGCTTTATTTTTCTAATTAAGTACCAGTATTTGACCAAATTTGTGAATCGAACTTTCTTTGAAAAGCCATCTGCTTCCACCGGCAATTGAACCGAACAAATGCAAGAAATATCTTGGACCAATTTAAAGTTAACCGTTTCTTTTTTCGTGACGTAAGCTTGTATACTATGTAACTAAGTCCTACCGTATCTATTTCTATTTGGCAAGTAAAATGCATCGTGCACTCGTAAATAACGCATCAATTTATTGCACCGCAGTTGTCGTGTATTACGTTCGTAGATTTTTAAATCGTGGAGTTTCAAAATGTGGCAACGCGCTAAGAACCCTCGACGCTTCCCGAATACGTATTTTATGGCGAGGACGTGAAGAAATACCAATCTTCACTTCTATTTCAAGACTGCAGACAAGCACTGAGTATTTTTTAAATTTAGATAGTATTGGTAGTGATTTTACGGACTGTACGTACAATACTCAGTATTTCGTACTATAATAATCTTTTTGGTATTACCTAAAATGTAGGTGTGTGTATGTTGTATGATTTCGTGCCCAAAATACATCAGGTAGTCCCAGACGCCGTCGGGCACCTAAATAGGGTATGTTTACACCTTAATTGAGTAGTAGATACCATTAAACAATCATTCCAAGATACAACTTCTCTAAAAAACACTTTGTTTTATGAAAACCCGAATAATTATTTGAAAACCTACCCTGGAACATTTATTTTTTATTTGTACGTTATAACTGTTTTTATAAAATATATTTCGATAGTGAAAAAAAAACGACTTCATGCACATGACTTCAAACACGGGGAGGATTTCATCATATTTCATTAAAAAAAAAACATAAAATTAAAAAAATATGTTCAACGCACATCATGGATGAACATCCTACAATTCGCCAATACATATATTTACAAACATATATTTTACGAAAATAAAATGATGAGTGAAGGTCAAGGAAACAGGGGTCAATACATACAGTTTTGCTGCAACCCACACACAGTGTATGCACCAGTTTTGAACACTTGACACACTTCCGCCGCAGGCGTTGGCGCTTGTTATTCACATTGCCAAACGGATATTCAGCCACGCGATGGCTGACGTCAAAGAGCTTATTCTGGTGCAGGATCTGTGAGATTGCAGGCTGAAACGTGGGAGAGAAATGCTTTGAAAGAAGAGATTTGACGAGAGAGATACGGAAATTACGATGGCTAAGAGAGGAAGAAGAAGAAGAATGATGGCGATGGATGATATAAGAGTTTAGAATGGAGACGTTCAATAGTCTCCTGAATAGTTTCTTGTACCATACCGTTAGTTTCCCCTCGATAGGGTACATGGCCAGCATCCGGTCTTTTTTGTCCACCCCACCCATCATGATTTTATAATCAAGTATCAGGATGGGTTTGGTGGCATCACGGACTTTGACAACGACGTTGCCATGGTATGTAGAGATCAGACACCCTATTATTATCCGTCCATACCATAACATCGACGTCGCCCGTGGTATGAACAGATATCTGCCCTGGAAGCATGTTCTGCTTGGTCAGACTGTGCAGAGCCTGCGGAACAAATTTACGACTGGTCCTCAGGGTTCCTACACAATCAAAGCTCAATGTCTTGAGGCGTCGAGCGAGACATGGCGAATTGTAGAAGTTGTCCACAACGTGTAACCCTTGCCCTGAAGACCACGTGTAAGCCTTAGAACAATTGCCGGCGTAGATGCATTCAATGGGTCTTCTAACTGCAGCGGTGGAGATCTTTGAGAGTTTTTATGAGTGTGAACCTCAAACCGCCACAGATAGCCAGTCTGAGATTCACAAATCTCATAACTCTTAATTCCAAACGTAGCAGCTTTATTGGGAATCAATTGGCTCACATCCAACCCACCTTTCTACTGCAGAAGACTTTCATCTAATACAATATTTTGCCCCAGACGATACATAGACTCTAATTTTTTATTCAGGTGACTTTGGAGCCATCCAGCTCCAGGGCACCCATATTTTCGTTGTTTGCAAAATGTAAGCACTTGCTTAACATGGCAAAACGGGTTCCAGACATGTGCGCACTGAAACCGGGAGTATAGAATACGTCAGGGGTGACATTCCAGTACTCCTCGACCCGGGACTTGACCACAATCCCCATTGCAATAACTATACCAAAATCAATGTACAGTTCATCAGCATTGGTATCACGCCAACTGCTGATACGGCTTTTGAGATGGAGGTTGTTGGTTTCGAGCAGCCTGGCTGCCACCTGCTGAGCGTATCTATTCGTCTCCTAGGCAATGTACTCCATAAATTGTCGGTCCCATATGGTAACAAAAATGTCATATGGTTCGACACATGGAGATGTCGGACCTACATCTGTGTGCGAAAACATTTCCCGCCTCGATTCAGGTGGAATCGGAGCATCCGGGAAGGGTTTCCAATCAAAATCATATAGACTCCAAGGCTGGTGCGTCTCCGTTAGAGGAACAATAAGTGTTTCCGTGGGAGAAGCTGGTTCTGCTTTAGGCTGGACGAAGGCGTCGTCATCAGCGTCCATCGGAGTCTCCAAGGCGCTCCTCAACGCCCTTGGGAATATGGCCGGAGACATTCCCTCGCCGTCGCTCTCGCTAGAGTCTGCCTCGCTTCCTGTGTAATGATAATTAGGTTCAGGATATTTCTAAATAAATTATACAGAATATTATAATTATACGTAAAGTAGCTTAGATTTAAAACATTTCCTTTTAGGAAATTTAAAGCAATTTTCTTTTAAAATCCACACAAACGAATATCAAAAGGTAACAATTTTGGTTTCGCCAGTTTGAAGTAAAAGGAGGGTGGGCAAAAATGTATGGGAGTTGGTCTACCTACTCAACAGTGATGTAACATACGTCGTTGAATAGGTAATTGTGTGTACTTCATTTTGTTATATGGCCGTTAAGTTGTAGGTAATGGGGTTCTCGAGATATTTCCCAAAAACAAGCTAAAGCAAAATAATTTCGCCGAATAGAACAATAATGCAATTTTTCATTAACTATGGCTACATAAGTGTCTAGCGACCGTGTCGAACTTGGGGGAGTTGGTAAAACACGCCTCTCGACGCGAAAAAGAGCGAGCTTTAAATATTATGACTTATTTGGCATATTTAATATTGGCTGAAACGACAATCGACACAATGATCGCTGAGTGCACATTCCACATGTCGACAACCTCGCGAGCCAAGTCAAGATACTTGATCTTCTTGTCATTCTCGGCCTTCACGAGGTTCACGTCATGTGGGACTGTTATGACAACAATTATTGCGCGCTTGTCTACGTGATCCACCACCACTATATCAGGCTTATTGGCTACAATAGTCCTGTCAGTGATGATGGATCGGTCCCAGTACAATGTGACATTGCTATTTTGCGAGAACTGGGTCGGACACATACCCATAGTTCGGTACTTCCGATTCTACAAGGCGGTTTTTCAGAGCAAGTTGCTGATGAATGATCCTGGCTACAAGGTTGTGCCTATGCAAGTACTCTTCGTACGTTATACAGACAAAACCTTCGGTTTCCCCAAATAGGTCACCGAAGCGAAGTCAGGATACGGACGCTAAGAAATCTACATTGGGCCCATGCAAGGCCCGGAAAAAGCGTCCGTGAAGCTCTTTACTCTGCCATACTTCCTCGCGATCTTTAGTCTCCAGCACTACTGATTTGCTCCAGTTATCTTTAGCCGAGGAGAGCGGAGTGATGCCCTTATCTACTGCCATGTCATGCACTATCTCGGTGCATTCTCACGTCGGCTAAAAGGAAAAAGTCCCTGAGACTGCATATCTCGCGGTTGTGGAAAGTCTTACATTTAAGAAGCCACGAACTCCACACTTCCGCGGAATATACAGTCTCATCACCGATGACCGTGGGTGATGCATTCGATATACCGTTAACAATGTACGGATACGGACCCTCCCATCCAGGGCATTGAGTTCCGTTTGAGTCCACTTTAGTATGCCAAAAGAACATACATCATACCACAATACCAGCATGACCCACCCGTTGAAGGCAACCCTGCTTCCGCCTGATAAATACTTTTTTCAGGCGGCCAAAGAAGCGCTCCTTCAGCGATTGCTTCACGACAACAGTATTGATGCCCAACGCTTCCGACGTATCCAAATACTTATTGATCTCCGTTAAAGAAAGGGATCTAAGGTTTATGGATTCCGAGAGTTGAACTCCCTCGGACTCCACAATCTCCCTTCGCTTGACATACATGACCGCACATTTGTCCACACCAAATTCCATCCTGATGGCGCTACTGAAAGTTCCTGTTACCTTCAGTAGATACATCAGTTATTATGTGATTACCAATCGTGAAAACTAGAAAAAAGAACTTTTTGAAAATAGCAAACTGTTGTTCCTAAAGTGTAATCAGTTAAACAGCTGAGTGATTAAGACATGTGACTTCATGATCTTAAAGCAGTAACGCAGCGGCGCTTATATAGCTATAGTTAATGAAGATTTGCACTAATGTCCATTCAGCGAAATTAATTTGCTTTAACTTGTTTTTGGGAAATATCTCAAGAACCCCATTACCTACAACTTAACGGCCATATAACAAAATGGAGTACACACAATTACCTATTCAACGACGTATGTTACATCGCTGTTGAGTAGGTAGACCAGGTTGCCCACTCTCCTTTCCGAACATTCATATTATTATGTCAAATCCAAATTTTCGGTCGGATTATGTATGAATTAGAGTAGGTTTAGTTAGAGAATCTAAATGTCAAATAATGTTCCTTCGCAAGAAACTTCGGAACGAAATGAAACCGTGGTAGGAAACACGCGAAATTTCGGCCGAAACTTCGTTTTTCGTTGAATAAGAGTAGACCTCCCAGATTCGACATCGTTTGATTTAATTTGCAACACTTTTGCACTCGTGTCAACGACTAGAACAATGACAGCTTTCAGTGTCATGAGTTCATGACACATGATGACATGACGTTTACGGGGAAATAAACAGTTATAAATATTGAAATTATTGTTGTGTACGAGTTCAATCAAGTTTTATCAATAAAATGTGGAAAAGAATAAAAGACACCCAATACTTTTTATTGTTTTCAAAAGAAAATGGATACGAAATATGCATCACGGATTATTTGAGTGTCTGGTCTACGTTATTTTCTGAAAAAGCATTTATATCTCAACTAAAGGTATTCCCTCTCGTGTTTTCTATTATTTCTTATACTCACTCAAGTTGAATTTACGAAGTATTTATTAAGCCATAACATATGCCAATAGTGTATTTATAAGATCATCATCATATCAGCCGTAAGATGTCCACCGCTGGACAGTGAAATCTTGTATCAGTATGGATAAAACTTGTTTAGTAAACTTACTTTATTTATGGTAGATTAGGTACTTACCAAATACATTTTACTCGCTATGTCGTAGCCAGCAGTTAGATAAAAACAACATAATCTAGCTAGATATAAAGTCATTACAATTTGTTTACTTAGTTATACCAAAATTGTTACAATGTAAGCTTTATCTGTGTACATTTGAGTGTGTCAGAATTTTCAAAATCGGAACACACTTTCCTCTAACAAAACTGATTTTGTACCTATTTATAATTTCAGGAAAGCAATGATGGACTTGAACTACCAGCAGATAGTGATTACGTTCAAAAAGGAATTCATTTATTATCAAACCTCGATAACCTGAAGAAATGTAGTATAGAAAAGAAAGACAATGGTAAAAGTTTGTTTATTACTATGACAATATCATTTGGATTCCCTTTTTACCTTGAATGTACACTTTCAAAGGGCTTGGAGGAATTTGTAAGTATCTAAAAAGATTTTATATTTAAGAAATTAGATAAACGCAAAACATGTTGATATTGCTTATGTGAACCTGTACCTTTATGTTCTTTTATAGAAAAAGAACCACCGTGGCTCACACACAATGGTCCAGCACCAAAGACTCAAAAACGAAACCACAAAAATAGGCAGATCAACCTGAACCATTATTCAGTAAAAAAACAAATTTATTTCCATTTTATAATAAAATGTTTCATTTTACTTTCCAGTTCTTCCAGAAAGTTACTCGGCCTTTGTTGAAAATAGTTTGTGACTTACGAGAAAGCCAGAGTGAGCTGAGACGCTTGTTGTTAAAGAAAGACAGTGAAATAGAAGAGTACAAATGTGAGGGTGGTGAGATTGTCTTGAGTAAGTTTTATTCTATTTATGATAATCTTAATTAACAATTAAATTTAACTAAAATACTTAAGTAAGTACTTACTTTAAATTTTATTAAATTATTATTTGGCCGAAAGGATCACCAATAAATCAATAAGTACTATTGATATGGCAAATTACAATTTTTGACCGATTTTCTGGCGCGAAAAAATCTATCAAAGATCGGTCTGATAATCGGTAAAAAAATTGGTTGTGTGCGGAGATGCAAGAGATTGCCATTTTTATTTACCTTCATTTATAAATAATACTTTTTACTCCAATTCTTTTGACATACTTAAGCTGTATATACCTACCTATACCTATTCTGTAACATACACTTGTCCACGGCTACTGTGGACCAGTCCTTTTGGCGAGAGATAATTTCAGCCCTCAAAGTATGTCTGGTAAAAAAATATTTTATTTGATTTCAGGACATCTCAAAACAATTGCATTCAATGACACAGAGCATATGAAAAAACACAAGGTGTTTGAAGAACATTTTGGTTCATCCAATGAATCTACAAATGTACTAGAGCAAGCTGTTGGGTTCCTGGATAAAGCTCTTCTGTGAGTAGATTAACGTTATATAACTTCATTTTACTAACATTGTAATACAATACATATATTTTATTGGTTCTCTTCTCTTTGAGAAGGAGCTCATCCGGGGAAGTACAACAACCATACCATATATTTCTGCCGCAAAAAAGCGTTGCTGTGTTCCAGTTTGAAGGGTATAGGTGCCAGTGTAATTACAGGCACATGAGATATTTCAACATTGACTCTGGGATGGTAACGCATTTGCAAGGCCTCTGGTATTGCAGATATCTATAGGTAGCGGTAACCACTTACGAACAGGTGGGCCGTGGGCTTGTTTACAAAAAGAAATATGCATACAAACAACTAATAAGACCATGACGTAAAAATGCTAAAAATCCAATTACTATGGGTTCAAATAAAGGGTTTATAAGTACTTTGATAAACAATCTTCTTCTATAATTTACAGGAAACAAAAACCAAATGTAAAAATAGAAAATCTAGATCCTGCACCAAGTTCAAATACAGGTTCTATACCAGTCATTAAAACAGAGCCAGGCACTTCTGTAAAAATGGAGCCGGACACCACTGTACCACCCGAGTCCATTCCCTCTGTAAAAGTGGAGCCAAAAAGAGAAGTAGCAGAAGAAACAAATGCAGTTGTAACGGCATCAGTGAGTTGTAAGCAGGAAATCAAAAGAGAACAAGCAAGGGCACATGTTCCGAGAAAAAGATCTAAATTTAACTTTTAATTGAAGCTGGAATTATAATTATTTTTAAATTTATTTGAAAATGTTTAGTATATACAAAAGAGATGAATTATTTACATTAGTAGAACATTGTTTATGCTTCACTTATGCTTTATGCTCATAAAATTTTAATGTATTACTCCTTTAGCTAAGTATTTTAAAATATTATAAGTATTTATTAAGTTTTACGTATGAAAATTTTTAACATAAATGTATGTAGAGGTATATTGTTTATTTGAATGGAATTGATAAGTTATGAAATTATATTGCTCGTAAGGTTCTTTTTTCTGTAAATAGCGTCTTATATTTGCCGTGTATTCTTCATAGACACTTTTGTCTATTTACTTACATATTTTTTTTTAACATGGAAATTATTGATGATTATTACTTACCTTTGTAATATTTTTTCAGAAATTGTGAACAGCTTATATGGAATAGAAATAAAATAAACCATTTATTTTATAGTAAAACTTTTATTATACATTGAACTGTTAAAATCTAATGTTAGATTAGTTGTGCTAGTGTAAAAAATGTTACAGCTAGTGCGTTTCATTGGAGATGCGACTTAAAATCAGACAGAATAAAGACTAAAACTGCATACCTTTTTCGAATACTAAACCTAATTAAATTATAAAGCAGTTTCGGTATTATTATTATCATCATTTAGGCTGATTTCACAGCTGTCCGGGGGACCCATACATGTGTACATGTGAGGCATTAGAACATCGTTTCAAAGCAACGCGGATTGGTGCATACGCACGCAACCCGCCCAGGTTGAGCCCGTACAGCGCCACCCGTAAAATACTACTGAATAGATACTGAATCATCGTTTCAGAGCACTGCGGGTGCTACTCATACAACGGGTCTCCCGTGTACGGTCGGCCCATACGGGTCTTCTGATCAGTTGTGAAATCAGCCTTAGTTATTTATTATCAAGGTCCAGTGCGCAATAACAACATAGTAGATGGGGCCTATTTAATTTGCTATGAGGATTAAGGTTATAATTTTTAGAGTAAGGTCAAGGTGGGGAAGTTCGTCTACGGGGGAACACCGTACAACGTCTTTCTAAGCTGATTTTGAATAGCTACGACGTTGGTAGCTCGGTCGCTAAAACTGAGTCACTAGTTCGTCCTACCTTTAAATTATAGATGTTGTAGTGTGGAGTTCAATAGCGAAAATCGGTCTCCAAATTTTTTTGTCGTTGACAATTTGAAATACGAGTGAGTTGCGTCGACGTTTTACCTAACGTAAAATTTTTGTATCAACAGATTTTTACGTTTTGAAGTGGTAAGTGTCTAGTCTGTATTACATTTTATTGTTTTATTATATCCAAATCTAATTTAAATCATTATTTATAGAAATATTGGTTGTGATAAAAACTTAACTTAAAAATTAAATATTGGGGTAAGACTGTCTAGTATTTTAGGGAAAGGCCGTCATGTGCCGATCTTGCCCCAAGTCAGATGTTGATAACCTTTTCTGGTATAAGTGTTTTCTTTGAATATTGTTTTATAGTTATACAGTCAACGCTACTTATTTGCAGGTTTTCTTTTCGCCAATTATGAATAGGTACTGTTATGATATTAATAGTGTCTTTTCACTAGAAATATAATGTAATTAATTTCATCAGTCATTTAACCGGTTTAAAATCAGTTTATTTCATTCTTCAGGTAAAATAACAAAAATGACTCAAAATTACTAGAGAACAACAACAACGAATCGTCTTACACTAAAGAAAAATTGCTAGTCGCTGTACAAGCTGTCCGGAATACAAGGCTGCTCGTATGACAAAGAATGACAATGACGTTGTTTTTCTTTCAATGTATTTTCCTATTATAAAATAATTCTTTTGAATAAAAAAAGGAAGAAAAAGGGGGTTTTTATTATTGCCTTTCATCAATATGCTATCTGCCAAAACAGTACTAATATAACCAAGTGTTTGTTTGTTACCATTTCGTTTTTCTATTGTTTAAAGACCATCTGGATCTGGTTTGTACACCTAAATTTCAAAACGTATGAAAGTTCGTATCGCATTTCACCTCATAAACATACTTACCTATACCCTACAAAGAGAATATTAAAAAAAAATTGTACTGATTTTAATGTTGACGATCCCCGCCCTTGCAAATATACCGGACTTACCCCACTTCATGATTTTACCGCTATAGATTGTGATTCCTACCTTATATTGTGGAACTGAAAGCATGTATTTGATTAATTTTCATTTCCGAATATTTTCTGAATACGACTGCTGCAAATATCGATCAAATTACAAACAAATCATGCTTGTGACGGAGTTACCCCAATTACTCGGGAAAGTCCGTCTAGTGCCCACCTCTTAAAAAAACGCGGCTATTTCTATATTGATATTAGTTACATTGATGTTTGTAGACGTAACTGATAAATAAGGAATCTTAAGTCATCATTAATATATAAAACATACAATTAAGTAAAAAAAACAGTCATAGGGAGTTCATCAAATCCAATTTGCAATAAAATATGCCGGACTTCGACACCTTGACCTTACATAATCATTATCCTTAATCCATTAAATTGAAAAGACGATATTTGACTACTAGAATTTAATTCGTTGTATAAAAACATTCCTATTTAGCGTATATTTAAGTCATGCAGCATTCAGAAGCATTATTTTTAAATAATTTTAACAACAATGACAGTTACACTAATGTTTGATAGAAAACCACGTAGTCATGTCAATTATTAAAATAGTAAAAGATCACATTCATAGTTTATGGATTTTATTGAACTAGTGTTGTAACTTGAACCTTTTCTCTTTCAACTGTCCAGCAGTCTTCTGGGTCCAGCCCTATTAGACATCGACTTTTTCCAGTAACTTCTGTTTACTTAAGTTTAGAAGTGTAATTAATACTGAGTAGCCATTTAGTGTTAGGGAATTTACACAACTAGGGATATGTGTACCTACAATCTCTGCCTAACCTTCGATGAATAACAGGCGTGATGTTAATACGAAAAGAACGAATACCCACTTTGCAGCTAAGAAGATACGCTCTACTAGTTTCCGACACTAAAAGAGTCCTTTTTAAAGTTTCGAAGAGAACCATCGACTCATAAAAATGAAGCTATATTTTTTGTATGAATAACAGCAGTAATAATTTACCTATTTTGCTTTTTTCAATTTGTAAAAGCTTACAGAAAGACTTAATTTTAACTTTATAAGCTTACAAATTCATTACAAATTTTAATATATATGTAGCTCCAATAAAAACGCATTAGTTGTAACCTTTCGCCAAATGGAAATGCAATTATTAACAAACGCATCTAATACATAATGACTCCTATTTTTTTTTAAATTCGTTAGATAATATATTAATAATGTGCTATTATTGAGTCTATAATATTTGCTGAGCAAGTCTGATAGTCGCGTAGGCTTTTTTTTTTAATACATTAAAACCTACAACATTAAAGGCCTTCTCAGTGTCCGTAGTTTTTTAAGTAATAAGTACAATAAAGTAGATAAATAGGACCAGCTGATTTTTTTAGTCTTAGTAGCTTAGCAAACATTTTTTTTTTACTTAAACTAGTTAATTTCCTGATGTTGTTGAAGTTTTGCAAGCAACAGCTGTTGGTTCGAGGCTATGCTTTGTGAACCGGGATTTCGTTGGTCTTTAAAATACCATAAAAATCGCGGAGATGGCAAGTAAAATTTTAATGTTTTATAGTAACTAAGTATTGGGGTTCGTAGTATCATTGAAGCCATAATCTTTGATGGGAACCAAATCTAATATTCCGTTACGGTGTTCCTTTAACATCCCTTCTTTTCATAAGGTTTTTGCTACGTTTTATTTGTGAAATTTGAACTTTATTGTAACATTCCTTAAAATTGACATTTAAATACCATATTGATTAACTACATGAAATTCGATTATCGCTATAAAGATTAGTATTAGGTAATGAAATCTACAACTATTAAAAACTAACTTATTTCACATTATTATCTTCAATTTTCACAAATAACAACAAACAAATGGCTGGTCTATTTATCTTCTTTTTACATAATAAATACTCCTTGCACTTTAAGGAAAAGAAAATATGGAATGAGATTCTTATAACACTTCATTATTGGTGCACTCGGAAATCGCGACAGGTCTTAGATACGCAGCGGGCCTAGGACGCACCCTTGTAACACGCTTCATGGATTTAGTAGAATTAGAGCTCTTTGTGAAGGAGCTCAGCCGGGAAAGTACTCACACCTATTTCTTCCGCAAAGCAGCATTGCTGTGTTCCGGTTTGAAGGGTATGGTTGCTGGTGTAATAACAGGCACATAAAACATTTCAACTTTGTCTCTGGGATGGCTGTGCATTTGCAAGGTATTGCTGATGTCTATAGGCAGCGCTGACCACTTAACATCAGCCGTAGGCTTGTTTGCCAACCAATGACATTAAAAACATATTTTTTCCATGAGATGTTACAAAATACTCCATGTGCGTTATCACGGCAGTGCGTACTAGGCCGCTAAGTTAGCACACAGAATGCGTAAAGCGATCACTCTTACCCTCTTACCGAACTACGTTTTAAAACCATTTAATTAGAAGTAAAAATGAACTAAACTCTAAATGTTATTTTTAGCGGTAAGAGGGCTTTAGTTCAAGACTTCAGAGAACCATTTTCTGATTAGTCAGCGAGCTGGTGAATAGTTGACCAATGAGAAAACGTCTTTCTTTGCTCGTCCTGACTCATGATTTGGGAGCTTGCCAATGTTTACATCTGAGATATTGGCCTACCTTACTAACAATATTTTTAATGCCGTTAGAGCTATAGGCGTACTGTGGGCGCAATTGCAATATTCCACAAAAGGCTGTCTTTTTTTCTCTTTTAAGCCATTCTCATGACCAACCTCCTTTTTGATTTTTTGGGTCTCAGTTTAAGCTGCGTTTGCGCAACTTTGCAGTAGCAACACTCACAGGCGCTGTCCTCGACAAAGCTTTAAGCTGACTTCTTGCAATTCATGGTCTATAAAATAATAAAATTTCAAACAATTCGTAGTATAAACCCGTATCTCAGGTGAAAACAGCCCACATCATTCGCCTGCAAACAGGTAATGCGGTCTACACAAACGCAGGAATGCTACAAGTACATTAGGCTAACAGCTACACTTTGACACATCTGTCTCCGACTCAGAAGGCTTTATTACGTTGTCCCTTTCCTTCAGCTCGAAGGCGTCCGCCTGAAAAATATAATTTATAAAATTAGTTAACGGGCTTTTGGGTACGGGGCATTTCTATAGTTTCTTGATGCACTTAGGTACATAATTAATACCTAGATGCTATAATAATGATAATATATTATCCTGTTTTGACACGTAGGACATCTAGCGATCTTTGGGCGTAGTTGCCCTACAGACTTCCTTGGTATAACCCTATGGCTATGGCCTTCACCCTCCAAGCTCATCTTGAAGTACCGACAGATATACCATCTGTCAGACATACAACTCCACAAACTAAGGACATCAGATAAAACAAAATATAAAAATAATGTGTATTACCTTGGTTTCCCGGTATTCTCTAATTTTCCTGGCTAACGTCAGAAAAGCTTCCTCTATGTTTATGTTGCTTTTACACGATACCTCGAAAAACGGCATGTCGAAGTCATCCGCTATCTGGAATCGATATTTTTGAATTTAAAATCGTTGTCAATATAATTTTCGGGGTTTCTCCGGCCGGATTTATACAATTAGTCAGCAGGTATTCTATCAAACATTTGGTGGAATAATGGGTGCCATTAATAATTTAGTGCAACCGGCTTCCAGACAAAGCCATTATTTTATATATAAGCCATATTTTTGGCCCAATTTTTTTACGTACGAGTACGAATACAATATGATCCTTACAAAAAGTTTATCCAAGTGCTGATCGTTGGTTAAATTGGAGATGATAATTGCATCAACGATCACTAAACTTATAAATATCGTGATGTACGACGCAAAGCTTGTAAATCTCAGGTGTGGCCACGAATCAATACAGACCTACGTATTGATTTCAACCAGGCCGTTTATGAATCAAACCTCGGTGTTCGGTAAAAATTACCTTTTGGCCCCTCTCCTTTGGTACTGCCCTGTGATTCTCGTGGACATCACACTTGTTCCCAACTAAGACCTTGATCACATCGGGCGATGCGTACTGTAAATAGGAAAAAGAAAACTTTGAAGAAACACTACCAAGGTACATCGGTTTTATTGCAACACATTAATATATTTTCTCTTTATACTTCGTTAAACCAAACATGTTGAGTCACACGTTTCATAGGAATCGGTGAATAAGCTCTCCAATTTGTCGATAGCCTACAAAATGATGAGGGTAGATAAGATAGATTTTTGATAGGCTGACAAAAACCTATTGCATCAAATTTTTGACTACAATGATCAGCGACAATAACTTGTAAAGTCGAGTAGGTACCTACCAAGATAAATATTAAGGTATTGTTTTTTCCCTAAAAACAATTGCCCATCCTTTACCACGTAGATACGCTCAATTTTCAATCGAATGCAATTAGATAAAAATTATTCATAGAATATTTTATCAAGGTGAGTTATGTTTTGTCATTGAATCACAGAAAATTACCGTCGCTTATATCCCCTGAGGTTACATAGGTAGGCTTACCGTAATCGTTCTTGCCTTGTACAATAGATAGCTAACTAATCAAACATTTACATTTTTATAATCACGTTAGATGAATCCTGCCTTCAAATCAATGAAAAATATAGTCAGATAATAGTTTATCTGAGTATATTTTAGATGTTTTTAGATGACATTCTAACCTAGTGGTTAGAATGTCATATACGGTTATTTTCAAAAAGGATCACAAAGTTTATCTCTCACCTCTTGAATATTCCTGAGCCAGTACGACAGATGATTGAATGACTCCAGATTGGTGATATCATACATGAGAATAATGCCCATAGCGCCGCGGTAGTAGGCAGTGGTCAGCGTTCGAAACCTCTCCTGTCCGGCAG
Organism: Caradrina clavipalpis; assembly: GCA_932526535.1. Lineage (NCBI taxonomy): Eukaryota > Metazoa > Arthropoda > Insecta > Lepidoptera > Noctuidae > Caradrina > Caradrina clavipalpis. Next base: position 6,746,649 of record OW052096.1, read on the forward strand.
TGTCCCATATTTGGAGTTTGATTGGCACGCCGTCTAAGTTTATTATCTTCTGCTTGAAATCTATGCCTGGAAATATTATATAAGTGTGGTTAGAGAGAATAGTGAATATTGTGTGCCAATTTCTTAATATACTGTCTAATGTTATTGTCTTTGTGCAGGTATAGTTACAGTAAGTAGGTAACTATACCTATGGGTACCTCTTTAGCGTAGGAAGATACCTCAGTGTAGACAACGGACCAAGGACTCATTGTTATTAAGCCAGTACCTAGAACTTTTTACGACATCATGTTAAACTACGTACAGGTAGGCAGATACTAAAATCGTGAGTGACACTGTCCTCCTGAGACCAGACGGCAGACAGACAAAGGCTTACTCTCTATAGGTATTCGAGATAAAAAGAAAAAAAAGTACTTTTTTTTTACATACGTAGGTAAATTATATTTTATTTTTAAATAAATGTCTCTGTTCAATATTATAAAAGTTTACATTCCTATTTTTTTGAGATTACTAGTTTGGATTTGAGCACCTCCTGCTTTCTTTGAAGTCGTTTAAAAACAAAATTACCAATTTTGTGACAGTCGACACTAGCCATTATAAAAAAAATAAAAGAAAATAAAAATGACCTGAGTTTTAAAAAAATCGTTCAGAATATCTGCTAAATAAGGTTCTACGTTATCTACCTAAGATATTATTATACCTAGCACCAGCTAAAAAATTCGGTAGATTCTGCGATAGGAATAAAAATATTTTTGATGATGACTTCACGAAGCTTTTCGAAGAAGATCAAAGGAAATTCATAGCCGCGCCTATAAAGGTATTAAAATACGCCTTAATATCAATACAATGAAATTCTTATTGAATTTTATTTATGTGACATGATGAGTCATTTTTATTATTATTTCTTCACAGGAGGTAGTGTAATTGTTTCAAGAAACTTCAACAATCAGACTTCCACAACCAGCATTGAAGATCTCTGAAGTGTTCAGATTTTTATACATGAGTTCGTAAAAACAACCCACCCAGTCAGGTAAAACCCAGTTTTTATCAGCTAAGTAAAATGGAATACTGTCTCGGATCTAATATAAAAGTTATAGGACTCCTTATCACATGAAAGCTTTTGTGAGGAGCAATGCACTTACACACAGAAAGCTGAGAAACATCTCGAAGTTCCTATATCGTGTAACAACGGCCAGGGTCGTCGTGTCTTGGAGCAAAAAATATACAAAATACATTTCGTAGAAACGAGTTGTTCCTATGTATTTGACTACATAACTTACCCACTAACGTTGGTCGGGCACTAACTTTAACTGTAAAATGGTCTGGTAAGGGAAGTCCTCAGCATTTAAATATTTAAAGGCTATTTCTCGTCACATGTTCCATTGTTTCCCGCTTTACATCCGCAATATAAAATATAATCGCAGATTCGTTAAGTTACAAAACAGCACTAAAATACAGCATCACCTGTCTGACAAAGGCTCGTAAAACTAAAAATAAATAAGTTTTGCTTACCTATAGTGGATATGTATATATCGTAATATCGCTCGTCACAGTATCTATGCACTATACACGTTTTACCTACATTAGAATCACCTAAAACTAGTAATTTATACGTTGCAGAAAAATCTAAAGCCATTTTTTGTTTACTTTGTTGTTGGTACGCGAGCGATGGCCCAAAACATAGGTGGAACTGTCAAAGTGAGAAAAATCAATGAGGGTAACTGCGCATGTGCGGGGTCGCCCGTTGTCTTACCTTGCAACAAGTAAGTATAACTACTACCACAGGCTCGGTCGGCCAGGGTTCCCTGCACCGGTCACTGACTTGTAACAAACCTAACTATTTGAAAGAGAATGGCGCTTTGTGAAATAATTAAAGACCTTTTATTTTTGTTTCGCTGAGTGAACATCAATATGAATAAATTAGAATGCTAATACCATTTTTTCTCATTCTTCAACATACGCACGGTTAAATTTAAATGCCTTTTTATTATTTTATAACCATTATTTATTATATTATAATTGTAGGTACTCAAATCACATATGAATCAAGTAACGATAAACTGAGCCCTCGTTTACCGATAGGCTGATTTAATAAAATTGAACTAGACAGAACAAATTAGGTCGAATGAATTGACCTCGTAAACAATGTATACGAACGAGAAACCTCAGGTGCGACCGTAATCTAACGTTGTCTTTTCTGTTTATGGCTTTGTATTTTATTTCTTTTACCATTTACCTACTTATAAAAGTTCAAAGTACCTTTGTTCCGTACAAGTACGTGTATTTTATCGAGAGTATAATTTATAGTGTAATTAGTTTATCCATTGTAAGTTAACAAATTAATAAATAAGCGTCTTTTCTGTACAGAGTGTCACACATATTTTGTAGATTGAGTGAATACGTTACCACTTTTATGTGAGTCATGAAATCATTCGTCTTGATCCAAGTGAATGATATATTTTTAAATGTAATCTTTAGTGTGTTGATGATTTTACCATCTTTGTGTGTACATAAAATTAATAAAGACAATAATAAATTGAAATAAACCACTAAATATGAATTGCTTTTGGCACTGGCAATATTTGCACTGCTGCAAGGCGTCTTCCAACTGGACCTTTTGGAAATCTATTGGGGAGGCCTATGTCCAGTAGTAGCTGCGGCTGATACGGTGATGACATTTGCACTGCAGGTGTTTTGTTTTTTTTTTACGCAGTTGGTACTGATGCGGTTTTTGACTGGTACTAGGACCAAGGGGATATGATGCAGAATTCTTGTTTTGGCTCCATTAAGTAATTGTTACCTACCCTTGTTATGTACCCTCTTAATCCAATTAGGAAGCCGATAAAACAGCTTTCCTTGGTCGGATCGTAATTAGATTAACTATGTATGTACCTGCTTACCCGTGTGTCCAATGCAAGATAAATACAAATTTTTACCGAGTTACCTACTATGTAACTCTGTTAATCTTTTGTGATAGAGAGGTTGGCGTGGCTCCTCTTTCCGTCTCATATTCCATATTAACTTGACTACAACGATTTCGTTTTAGTCTTGTTTTTACAATTATATTTCATGCACGAGGCTGTGGGTTCACAACCAGCCATAGCACGTACTAATGTGACTTTTTCTATTTTATATGTACCTACTTACTTGCTAGGTTCATTTTGGACATCACTGACATAGGTGAAGGGAAACATCCTAAGGAAACCAGTGGTGTTATTCTGTAAAACCCTCCTTCCGTGAAGTGAGCGTGTGGCGACCTGTCAATTAGTGTCAGCCCAGTTTTAGCTCACTTCACTTTAATTCACTGAGGGAGATTTCTTACAGAATAAGCCGGCTGGATTTAGAATTAATATAAGTCTAAAATCGCCAATCCGCTAGCAAACGTGGTGATCAATACTCGTGCCTTCTCTGTATAAGAAGAGGCCTTTGCGTGGCTGTGGTACAAAAATAGGTTGGTATTGTTATGGTCATTAATTAAGTGATTATACTTATAAAAATAAAAACATTTAAAAATGATCACCGCGTCACCGGCATCCGGAACAGGATCCAAGCTACCGTTGGTCAAGGCTCCTGAGAAAGAAATCTCCTAACAATAGGTACGTGACGTGTCTAGGAGTACCAACCACTTTCTGAATCAAGCCATCGATCCAACCGTGCACGATGAGTCTGGAAATAAAGACTAAGTACTTGCAAACATCACATAAAAGAAATCTATTAGAGGCGAAGTCTGGGACATGTTTACTCCGGATATGTGGGAGTACAAACATTCAGGGTTTCATTTAACTTACTTAAATCCACAATAGCATTCGTACTATCAGTTCGATACATCTTGTGGCCCTGTGTATGTAAATGGCTTATGTATTAAATGGCCAGGACTCTGTAGATTCCTTATCTCACCCTTTGTTTCGCTACGTCTGTATTTTCGTCTGCCATCCAAGGTATTCTTCAAGGTAACATTTTATTATTCATTTTAATAGGCGATGAGTTTTCACTTTTTGATTCTGCGATTTTGGGTGGAGTTTGTTATATCTTCATCTGTTTCGTGTTATGTTGTAATGGGAGCTGGTATCCGATTTTTGTTCCAAGAATGAGGATATAGAGCACCAGCTCTAAAGCAGGCAATTTTTTTATACAAAATTAATGGTCAACAAAAGTTACTACGTAGGTGTACTTCTTAACTTTATGGGGGACCACAGCATGCACGATAAAGAAGTAAATATTTGTAAGTAGGTACCTACGTAATACCTAGTACTTCATGTCAAAATTTTGCTTAGCGAGAAAATAATAAATTGCAGTAGATTTTAGTACGAAGATGCGTAATGGAACAAAATAATTATAGCAGTAAGATACAAAGTAGTTTAACCTAAAACCGTTTATTACCTAGAAGTAACACTTCTACTCCGCTATACTAATGTAAACACGAACAGCCAATAAAGCTCGCTCAAACTGTAATACGTTACGTATACTGACATCTTATTGGAAACGATAAAACATGAAGGCTGTTGACCTTGAACGCAGACGCAATGTTTACCGTAGGTCAGTGACGCCAATTATGTATAATGCTGCCGCGCGGTGCCACTCGCAACTGTTCCGCTACTTAGCACTATATACGACCGCTCCAATGTTAAAGAAACCCCTATATGGAAATAATGACTAATCAATGCAGGAACCGTTAGCTATTGACCTAGTTAACAATAGTGACAATTCTGAAATTGGATACTTAGGTGTAGATTTACCTACTTCTGATATCTAGGGTACGAATGTACTGGCTATGATACTTATTGACATCGAAATGTTTCCAAATAAAACATCAATCAATGTCATTGTTGTACGCCGAGTTCCAATTGAGCTATTTCTCATCAGTGTCACCACTCGCCAGGCAGGTCACAGCGAGGTGCGAATGCGTGAAGGTGTATGGCACGCACACATTCCGGTCGTAAGATGCGGTGGCGCCGTGCAGGAAGAACAACAACTTCATTTGTCAAACAACCGCAAGCCGGGGAGCGACGGGCAGCCGCCGGCGCAGCTTGATGTATTGCAAATGGCGGTAATTTTGAAGTTCGCGTTCCGTTTGCTATTCAAAACAACATAAACTGCCACCGTTCTACGTTTCCCTATAATTTCGCCGCAAATGACGAATGATCTGTTGTTTAAGTGCCACTCAGGTGTATCCGAATGGATTCGTTGTAACACCCCACCTTTCTTAAGTAATAATCTATAATTTTGATAATTTACTCAAAGGGAAAGCAGGGTTCGTATGGCTTGGAGTTAGCTTATTGAAATTTAAACACCTGCTATGACCTGAAGCGTTAGAAATGGTTTATCATGTTATTATCTGATGAAAGGCTATCATTAGTGTAATAAATATTTGTATAGGAAGAAATTGCGCCTGATCTTATTCACTACTCACTAACTAACTATAGCATCTCTTATACAAAGGAACCAATTAGTTGTTGGGAAAATGGCGAGTATTCCGTAATGAGTAATGACTGGCCAGTTCGCTGGTCACTATCGTCATCGCCTCACTATAATATCTATTAGACTATCACTTTCGGTCGCCGAGTGCTCTATTGTCTGCGATATGATCTTTTTTCTTTTAATGAGCCTGTAGATCCGGCTGATCGTTACCTAATCGGGTACACTGACGCACTTGTGGGAACTTCGGGTTAAGCAATTTGTTTCACACTAATCTTCGATCGTTGCCTGCATGGCCGTTGTTTCGTAACTGCTGAGGATAAGTTCGGTTTCTATCTAATTCCAGGTATCGCTTGGATAGATAGAGATTATATCTGCCATAAGATATGTATGAAAGATGTAGAAATATTCAATCATAGTCATTGTTTCAGTTATACTGATAAATATTAACTTGGCGCCCAACACATACAAGTTTAAGACAAGACACTGACTCATGAATACTAAACAGTTGATTATGCAGTTTTCCGAAAATATTCAAAATTGTACCTAAGTCATTTTTTTTTGTACAATATCCATTTTTACCAAATTTTTACAGTCCCGTATTCTTTTTTCTAAATAGTATGTAGTAGTGACTCAATTTTAGGCGTCTGTTTATCAGAATTTGGTTCCTTGAAATCATCATTTATTATTAAGACAATAAACAGACTTTATAGAATGACTAACTTCCACATCAGTTTTTTTACTGCTGGTAAATCTGTTTTATCTTAAACTCTGATTTCTGCACTGTCTGTAACTACATCGATTTATTTATCCAAGCCTTTCAAGTTTGCATCAATCATAGCAAATGCCAGCTCGCTAAATTAAACTTTTTCATTCAGGAAGTATTTATTTTGCAGATTGAATGTATCGTGTGACAAGTTGTTTAAGCGATTGCACTAGCACAATGTTATAGTTTTACGCATTTCGAACAATAGCTTCTAAAGTTCAAGCGTTACAACAGAAGTAAAGGTCTATAGGATCATGGATCGATTATGTTTAGGTAAATACTGGGGTACCTACGTGGGTACCGATACAATCAAACTAAAGTTATCGGCTTCATCATTTTTATCCTTAGGCATAGGGTCAGGGTATTCTATAGTCAATCAAAAGCACACTTAACAGTCTCCTCCTCGAATACCTACTTCCATAAAGTTACTAAGTACCTACCTTTCAACATTTTTCCCCAGATACGGATCAAATTGGCCGTACGCTTCTATGCATCGTCCACAATGCACATATTTTTCTTCGTACATGGATCTTTTGTGTAACTCGGCACGTTTGCAAGTGTAGAGGTCGGTGGCTGAGGTCACTCCTTCGCGACGGGTTCCGGGAACATATGACAGGTCTCTCATTGTTCGCAAATTGTTCCGCGCAAGGTCCCCCGTGTAAATGTCAATCCGGCGCCGGCGCCGACGCGGCACCGCCAGTTGGTTAACACAACTGTTTACTATCGCTAAATATAGAATGTGGACGAGTTTGCATGCATTTATGAGGAAAAAGAATTATGAACGCTATGTTTTATTTTAACCGTTTTTTAAATGAAAAATGGCTTTATAGCTTCCTAAGGTTGGAGTTGTGAAACATGGGAACAAACAGGTGAGCTACAATAATATGAGTTTTTGAAAATGGGAAAGATGGTAAATCGACACCGGAAAAGACAAAGCAGTTCAAATCTATATTTTTTCTATTACATACAAAAGTGTTGATGGAGTAGAACATAGGTGGTCCAAACATTTATTCAAGAAATAAACACTTTAGTAAATAACCCAGTAAAACTGAAGACCGTGATGCATAACAATTTGATATAGAAAAATAAACACGTCTTCTAACACTGCAATAAGCAGAAACAATAACAATATACTAAGAAAATGGCAACGGAAAGCTCTAAATCTACTAGAATCACTAGAAAACGGCAATAAACAAATCTTCACGCGTTTATACGCATATAAATACTGGGTAATCGAAGTACATATTTATTTATTTGTTTAATGACTCGCTTAGTACGAAAGAACTAGTCTTGCACGGGCCAAGAAACAACTTCTATTTGTGTACAAGATTGATACTAGTTGGAACCAAGTACTCGCGTATCACGGAGCACTCATACTTACCTGAGTGCAATGAATATATACGAGTATATCTGATCAAGCCTGTTAATCATACGTTACTCAATGTATCTATGATCTAAGTTACTGCCTATGTAATTTAATAGTGTCCGTCCTTTTAGCACTTAAATGGATAATATATCAAAGTCAAAGATCGACTCTTCAATAGGACGTGTAATGAATACTAGTGTGTGTTAAGGAAGTCATGGTACATTGAATTATTAATTACTAGATGTTCTTTGTTGTTCTTTAACTGTGGTTCTCGTTGATTAGTGATTAATAGTCGCTTCGTTTTGTCTTTGTGAGATGTCGCTTCAATTCTTCGGTCAGTTATCTGCGGTAGTGTCTCATTGTTGTCAACAACAGCCGGCTTGGTCTCTCTCAAAAAGGAGATACTGTCGTCGTCGGGCAAGACTACTACGCAAGGGCTAGTGATCCCATAGTCAGGTTGTCCGGCTAGTGAATCAGTAATTCTACTGTCTACCTTTGTGATGTGATCATTTTGCAACTGACGTCCGTTCATTAGTATAATTTATTAATTACGCATTGTTCTTTTTTATCCATTATTCATTTGATTTCTTGTTTACTTTATATTGTCTGTCGTAGATTAATATTCTTATGTGAATATCGCACATTACTTACTGGTGCTTTAAGTTATAGTCGAAGGTAAAAAACAAATAGTCATCATTATAAACAAACTGTAACATAAGTAACTACCTACTGACCTGTCTTCAAATATTTTAATAGAGGAAGGATCCTAACTCGCCCCGGAGATGTGGCTTAACAAAAATTCTTTGAATATCTTCCTACTTTAGAGACGTAATTTTCATCATCTGTCCTATAAATGACATAAAAAAGCTATTTCTTAAGCAATACCTCTCTTTTCCGAGTCAGTCAGTCCGTTCCAATGCAAATGATTTCTTTGAAACTGTCTCCATTGATAGCATACAATGGGCGAATCATGCGCACCATCGAGGGATGGCGGAAATACGACACGGGTATGATATCGCGCTTTTCATAATGGACACTATGGCGTTATGAAATATCACATGGAAAAGAAGTTTGATCAGTTCCGTAAATAAGTATTTGAAGGTTTGGACATGTTACAAGCAGTAGTCATGGCTTTTAAGATATCGCTTCCGCTTCTGATTGGTTTTGCATGGGGGCTTTCTGACAAAGGTCAACGAAATCAATTGCCAAATGTCAACCTTACTATAATCGTATTTGCGACTCTCACAAATAATTCTGTACTAACTTTTGCCCGTGATTTCATCTACGTAGACTTAAAAATTAAGCAATAGTCCTAAATTATTCCACGGGAACACAAAAACGGGATAAACATTAATCATTGTCAAGTCTTATCAAGCTTAATCAATATATACATGCATATACATATATGTGCCAAATTGCGCCTAATTCCGTTAAACCCTTTTAAGCGGAAAAGAGTAATGAGCGTCCATCAATAATTCGACCCTCATAAATATTGTATAGTAGGATAGTTGGTCAATAATAACGAAAAATAGACTTAGCCTGACGTCCCGTTCGATTTTTTCAGTCATACATTAAGTTATCTATACCTACCGTACAGATGTTTGGTTAGGTACTAAAAGCCATTAAGTAACCAAAAAAGACATTAAAAATACTTTTTATAGGTACAATACAGTTTTATATCGCTATAACGCGTAGAAATGTTTAAACTAAAAGCTGCCATTTAAAATAATGCTGAACGTCTAAAGAACATGTCGTCGGTAAAAAAGTGAAAAATAAAAACAAATGAATTCATGTCCATAAAACTATTTACGACGATGCATGTACAATATTTTAAACAACGCCTTCTACCATTAAATTAATGCGAAATGGTTCGTGGTGAGTGTACACAAGCATGTCAACTTGACTAATTTGTGAGCCGAGAGTTTTAGTGCTTTACTTATTTCCAATTTTATAGTCCGCGACCTCGCTTGAAAAATTTTATGTTAGAAAATTTACAACTCATTCCCCTGTCCCTTTGAGTTACTGATGGTTCTGCCGTCACTTCTCGGTACGACTGTAAAGAACCTTTTATGGCTGGAGCCACTTTTTTTGTACATTCAGTCTGCAGTCAGCATGCACAGTAAAGTATTATAATATATGATTTGCTAATATGGGATTAATTGAGTGCAGGGACGCGAACGAAGCGCCACAGTTGCGACACTGTCGTGATAAACATTAGCGTTGGCTAATATAAAACACTTAAAAGGTCATTATGAAACTAACTTAAGATAAACACAATATTATCCATTCGCTCACGTAATAAAACAAACACGGTAACCGCTATAGCCTGATTAATAGCTATAAATCTTCTCGTATTTGCAATAAGGAGACAAACGTTTGTCGCAATGGCTAACGTAACTCGAATAATTAGTAAAATCACGATTTATCCCACTTTCTAGGTCTCTTCCGATCTGCACTATCGATCATCGGAAGATATCGATCTTATCTCACGATCAATTACTTACTGCGTAGTGGGAAACGGTACTTTATGAACATCTACTTATATCTGATTATCTGCAGCGATTTCTACTATAATTACTTAATTGTACTATTGGATACAACTTTAATCCTATTTCACAATAATTATAATTGTCGTATCTTTCTTTGGCTTACCTCTTTTTGGCATGTGTACCTAATGCCAAAATTTTCATCATCTTCATTTTGTCATCTGAGAATCTCATTGAAATTCTTTGCGCCCATTCTTTGATGGATTAACCTAATTTTTTCGCATACCTATTAGATAAGATCTTACTTCTACAGTAAGGTATTAGTCAGCTATTCAGGGCAATTGCTCGCTTATATCATCCGCGTAATATCGTGAGTATGCACCTACTTCTGTTAGGGGTCATCGGTCACTTAAGCATCGTATATCATCACCTATAGCGCTGTCAACAGTCAATTTGTAAGTTATATCATTAACAGTTTATCTAAGCATGGTCCTTATTTTTCAATTAACATTAGATGAGTAGCCATAATCACAGATCCATCGATCAATGTGTTTTAGACGGTCAGTTGGTAGGTATAGGAAGTGTGAACAGCTGTCCTAGATTGTTACATATTGCGCTGTTTCTTAGAACATGATCCCATCAAAAGGAAGAAGGAAAATATATTTTTTCTTTCTTAAAACTTTATCTTCTTTTAAGCTTATGAAAAGAAAATACCGTTACAGAGAGGTTAATCTAGGATCCCGGAAAATCGGACTACTGATATCGTCTTCGTTTCAGGGTGATCCAGTTACTGTCCCTCCGTGTACAAAATTAGCGCCATCTGGTATGCTAATGATGCAAACAGAGCTTGGGGGGAAAGCTAAGTTGCTATCAACTTAGCTACAGTGCGTGACAGTGCTATCACTGTCACTAGGATTTTGGGGAAGGCTGCCTAACACCGCAAGCAGCCTTCTATAAAACTGAGTTAAAGGCATTATATGAGGCTAATTATAAAATTTTGATTAGGTATTTAAATTCAAACTTTGGAAATCTGCCCGACAGTTGAGAAGATATCTATCAGCATTTTATTAGCTGACTAAAGTCTTAAACATGGCAGTTCCGTGAACGTCGAAATGCATTTCGTAAATCTTAAGATTTTTTTGTTTACTTTCTACACGTAAGAGTGTAAAATCACTGGGAAGTAATTATTTACTCAATGCGCAACACACCTCATTAGGAATCGTTTATTTACTGTCACGATTGTGCGAAATTTCGAAAGCACCTTCGAAATATTCGTATACATTGTGGAAACGCTAAGACATTCAATAAACCATGTTTTTTATTAACCAAGAAAAAAAAATGTTTAGGTTTATGTTTATGTTTAATGAAATTATTTTACATACATATATACCATCACGCCTGTATTCTCCGAAGGGTTAGGCAGAGGTGTACCAATGTACACCCACAATACTTGCCAGTACGTTTAGGTCACATAAATAATTTTAATTGAAAAAAAAAATGGTACGTCATCAATATTTGATACGGCGCCTCAGTAATACCTAATTAATAAGATCAAAGGGTTAAATACCAAACAACGCACCAATGAAACTACAATTAATCATCGATACCACTTGAGAGAAAGTACTGACTCACTGCACGGAATGTGATCTTCATTTGCTGGTGCCTAATAAGAATAAAAATCGAGTGCGTCAGTTAGTTGTGCCTGCGTCAGTGTTACATCACCACGAAATGTCTCGTCACTGTTCCGGAGATCCGCAATTTGCACTTCTCACTTGCAATAATTACATACGACATTCTGGTCCACCGAGTCATACTACAGAAATAACTAGGTACATAGTTACTCTTGTTTTGTAGTTTGGTAATGGTAAAATATAAATATCATATTCCTATGGGTTCATACTTAGCTTAAAATCAAAGGTTTTGTTTGTTATTAGCTACTGCCCAAGTCTTCGTCCTCGTGGTGCCGTGCTCCCGTGTGCCGTAGCGTGATGTTATATAGGCTATACTCCTCCTCATTAATCTGGCCTTCATATACAAAGTTTTTTCTAATCTGACTGTTAGTTCCAAAGATCCAACAAACACACAATCAAATAAAAAAATCTCGTCAACTTTAATAAGTTAGTATAGATTAGTTCCCATATTATTTGGGACATTTTGATTTGTTATTTAACATTGGATCTAACGAATCGGAGTGCATTTGCATGAGTCATTTGTAGAACGAACCGTTATATCGGTCATTGCTGAAAGATTGATGGGTAATGAACAGGCTCAGGCATGTAAAGTGCCGTAAAATATCCATTACTTCACTCAAATGTACTAAAACTACAACGTTACTAGAAAAACATGCAACGATGTAATACTGTTGTTCAAACGTTTTATCATTCAAGTGCATTACCAGCCGACTCTATGAATTAATAAATGACCCAACTACACCGGCACCAAGAAGGTGTTATGGCTTTGCAGCACATATATAGCACGAAACGGACAGGTATACAAAAGATTTTATATTTACAGATGTGCTCGATTTCACGGGTACTTACACTAGAAGATAGGCAAGCGTAAGCGTTAAGTGACGATCTTCGCAGTGTAGCTGGTAGCAACTGAATAAGAGTTGCCGAGAATCGAACTAAGTTGCGCGCGATTGGAGAGGCCTATGTACTATTGCCGGCTGATGATGCGTACGAAGAATAAAGACAATTCCGGAAAAATATTTCCAATTTATGACATAGCAATGTACCAATGATCTGAAGAGGATAAATATCACAGACCCCGGTACCGTCTTTCTAATGTGTCATGTCCATATAATCATTACTTCATAATCCCACCCACCGATTCCATACCTCGCAGTTAGTTGATGCTTACCTGAATACCTGCATTCTTGCATACTTCGTTCTTTTGTCGCAACTACTCAAAATTCACGTTCTGTTTTTATAGTCTCGTTACCTTAGGTACATTTTATTGTGTCTGCAGCCGGAAGTACTGAGCGCACTTTACACGCCATAACGACCCCATTTAAACGGACTTCGCAGATGTTTCACCGTCGCAAAGCTAATGCCTTTAAATGCTCGTTATATTTGAGGATAAAACTCGGAATGCTTTTCATCATCTTTACTTTACCTGGATTGTTACTGCGAACCGCTTTGTAACACCAAAGCCCATTTTAATGTTTTATGTTCTGTTTTATTGTAGATGGCTAGAAATTATTCGAAAATCGAAAAATAGTTAAGTAAGGTACCTATTTTATCATTTTACAGAATTCACTTTCTTCGAATATTCTACTCGATAGAAAGTGCATGACTGATTTATAGCATGTAAATTCTAGTGCAAACCATGGTGTTCCAAATAAACAGGTTATTAATATCTTAAACAGCCCCAGTCAATGGGAATGCCTATACATAGCCACCTAGTCGTAGATGCATCGTTGCGCAGCACACCTAGTCATCTGCTTAGCGTGCCAAAAATGACTCGTAGTGTTTAATGGGGGAGGCCCATGTTTAGTATCGGTTGCTGACTAATGCAGAAGACATGAAACCTTGTATCTAAGGTCACCTTCAATGGTTCATGCAACTAATCGGTGTTTACGGAACAAATAGGTACACAATCTGGTATTTAGGGCGACGGGTAGAGGCGCCGCCGGATAATCTCCGAGACAAAACGTTTTGCTGTGACCAAAGTAACTAGGGCAAAACGTAATGGCGCTCTAAACTGACTCACTGACCATTACTCTGTTACGCAAACACAAATATTTAGATATCATAAAAATAACAGATTACGTATGATTTAAACGATGCTACTTGATACCATGCCTCCCACGTTACTCCCACGTAGAAAGTTTTAGCTAAGCTCCCTTTGACATATTGTTTTGTACGTTACTTTCTTTCTGGTTTAAGAAAAATGATAGAGGCAAGTTACGTCTTCTTCCCGTATGAATATTAAGTCGAATGAACCGTAAGGTCATCTTACAGTTCATGGGAATGGAGATCGCAATTAGTGCAACTAATGAACTCGTGTTTTCAATAAATTTACATCTAATCGAATGCAAACTGCTGCTTCACTGTGGCAGTCGTGGCGCCTAAGGGCTTACACACAGTTGACTTTTACTTGAACAGCTTAAAATATTCCTCTGAATAAAGTAATCGTTATACTGGCCTGCCCTTCCTACAAAACTCATCTCTACTGGATTTTTTCTTTGTTTGTGCAGATCGTTCAACGCAATTAATGTAACAACCCATGCTTGTAGTATCTGCAGGTCAAAATGATTAACAGCATACCAAAAATACCTCGTTTTGAAAGGAATCCGATTTCTTGTAAATAACTGTGTGCCTTTTTCAGTAAAAACGTACATGTACAGTAAACATAACGTCTTGATTTGTAGATATGTTGGGAACGTAACAAAGGAACATAAAAGTGTAAATGGAAATTCTTTTACAAATAAAAGGTCAGGTTGAGACCGTGATATTTAAGATTACTTTTACAACGTGGTATTCGTATAAATCAAAGCGACACTTGGATGAATTTACGGAGTGTTATTGTGTTGCATTGTGAGCAGGCACTGGAGACCGGTGCTTCCTAGAATGGATGTGGATTAGTTTGTAAAAGATCAGCGTTAGAAGAACCAACAACAAGAATGATTCCGAAAAGGAGGTTAGAGTTTTTCCATTGAATGCAGCAATTCCAAGGCTTTTTCCCACAAAAGTCCGGGGATAATGGTTTATCTCCGGGTTTTGCACCTGACATCACTTAGTTGGTACTAAGTGATGGCAAGTGCAGTAGAACCCTAATTGGAGGGTTTCTGATTGTTAGTAAAAATTACGGCAGACTAAGAGCCAGGTGGATGACCTACAAATGATCGCAGGTAGAACCTGGATATGAATTGCTTATGAAGCAAGCTATGTAAGAAAACTGAAGGCAGTAAGTAGATTATCGGATAGGAATTGGCAATGATGACGCTGATGATGCCGAATCCTACACAATACAACAAAATTAAAAATAATTAATCAAAATCGGTTGAGCCGTTCTTATCAACGACCATAGATACATACAGATCAAACACATAACCCTCTATTTAGGCTTCGCAGCAATCGGGTAAAAACTCCGATTTGTTAGTTCATTCATATGTCTCATCTTTCCATAACAATGGCCCCGGTCATTGACCCAACGACACTTCAATTTCGAATTTTCTCTCCAAATCGGCATTCTGCTATCAATCATTGACTACAAGTATCTATATTTAGTAGACTTGCTTACTACTTCAAGTTGTGAATGAATATTATAGTGATTTTACATAACAACAATAGCGCGTGGGTCGTATCAAATGATTCAATTGTAGGTAGGCACGTAAAATTCCGTGATACTTTCTTTACTGGGAGAAAATATTTGTTACGTAACATTTGAATAAGTTTTATGTGAAGCGTTTAATTAATTTAACATGTGGGACTTGTTAACATATTTGGTGACGTTGGATCATATCATATATCATATACGTAGGACGTCCACTGCTGGACATAGGCCTCCCCCATAGGTTTCCAAAAGGACCGGTTGGATAGTAAATAGTATTTATAAATGCCTTACCATTTTCTGGTTTTCACCTCTCATCATAATTTGCTCGATTACCTACATTAATACTGAACATTAATCAAAAAATAAAAATATACAAATAATTATGTTGACCAATTTTCGATAGCCAGAGGTTTAATAGAAAGCTAAGCTTCTTAAAAACATTAAGAATCTGACTTTACCACTAACCGATGACCTCTAATAACTTTGATGGCAACTAAAACCAGCAACATATTAACCTATCAAAATATTTACCTAAATCAAAGTGAAATCTAAAGCAATAAACAACGATACTGTTGTACGGCATTAGTATAGGCGATATTATGCTAATAACACGACCCAAGGCGACTGCAAGACTTGTCGATGTAGGCGCCACCTACCTGCGCCGGACGGAACCGTGTTCCCGGGCCTTTACATCATTTCATTAACATCTTACAAGAACTTTCATGTAGCCCACCTCAGTTTTAATGGAGACAGATATCTGTTGCATACAAATCGCTGGCTTTTGATAACAGTTTATTCAAGAACTGAAAAAAAAGGTTTCGCATATTGCTTGAAAAAACTGACGGTCTTGCATAGTATTTGCAAGGCAAATTTTATGCCTTGGAGTAATGGGCTGTTCTGAAGACTTAAGCTAGAACCATTTGCTAGCTAAATTGGGATCGTCATGTAGTTTCACGACCTATTACAAAAAAAAAACACTATAAAAGAAGAATTTGAAAGAGACTATAAAATGTCAAACTCCTAAAAAGGTATTTTACGACTCAATAACTTAAATTAAAAAAAAAAAATGTTAAGACCTTTCTTAACAGGATTTTAATTCGAGTTAATATCGTAACACCTTTGTTCCGATATTAACTCGAATTAAAATCCTGTTACAAGGCACTACACGTAGGTGCTATAAACAAACAGGTCCATCATATTGAACAAAGGGTAACACACCGACCTCCCGCGAAATGAACGCCAGTCGTCGGACTATTGTCGTTTGCTTGTAAACTTTCCGTGAGTAGATACTCGCGACCACATTGTTCCAATCGATTATCGAGTTTATTTGAGTTTATCGTTTGCGGGAAAAACAATCTTTTTCCATTAGTTGCATCATAAAATTCAAAGGTAGTTTTATTAAAAGCGTTGCCATCAATATTGGATGTCCTCAGTAATATTGTTGTTTCAATCTTTTCATAATTTCAGAAAGCATTTCGAGGATTGGTCATGCTAACCTAACCAACTCTAATGGCGTAAAATATTATTTATAGGGATAAATAATAAATAATAATAGCGGTACTCCTAGACACGGCGCGTATTGTTAGGAGATTCCTTTCTCAGGAGCCCTGACCACCGGTGGCTTGGACCCCGTTTCCGACGCCGGTGGGCTACTATTTTTTTTATATTTTTAAATGTTTTTATTTTTTATAGTAACATTTAAAAATGTAATTAATATGTATTATAAATAAATAAATGGAATAATAATATATTGGTTTAAATACTAACACTGTTTTTACAAATAATATCTTCTTTTTTTTTATCCAGTATCTGCGGCGCGCTTAGAAACATAAATTCACATACACAAACAAACAGACCCATTCCATTAAACCTATTATTGATATAATTAAAAACCAGACATTTAGCCTATTATTTAATAATATGGTTTCCAAAATACTATTACTATTTCTTAACACCATTTTCTATTAAAACTTTCGAAGAAAATCACTTTTTCATTTCGCATAACTGAACAGTGAACATTGAAAAATAAATATATAATAAAATAGTGTCAAAGGTCTGACTCAACAGTAGCTACATCGCGTAGGCACTTGTTCGATGTCACCTATAAAAGGTACATAGATTTACGTACACCCAATAACACATCAAAATCCTGTTCTCGAACCATCATGAAATATATATGAGAACTGTTTCCAAACCAATAAATCGTTTATGACGGCAATATAAACTAGAATCCATCTCCCTTTAAATATTTTCAATCATCGAGATCGATATGAGATCAGAGTTTGTGATAGTAATCACAATACTGATGATAGTTCATTCATACGGATTACGTTTGCTTACTGAACAATAGTTTATTGTGCAATTATGCTATCACTTGCATTTCATCTCATCGAGAGCCTCTTCTACCGGCTACCTACCCGGTATCTGGGATATTCTCCTGAGGTTGCAGTACATTGCTGTGGGCGTAAAGGCTGTTTAGCTTTCTCAGTGAATGTAAGAGGCGATGTATACGCAACAGAAGTGCGTCGTCGTGTCGGCGTCGTTACGTCACGTCGATCGTCATCTGTATAACTGTCAAGGTGCTTGTTGCGTAAGCGCATCCGTGAGGTGTCATTGACATTACGCATGTTATGTGATTTGTGAATAAGGGATCTGTTAGTTTTGGCAGTGAGAGTCAGTTTCGTGAGATTACTGTGCACTTGTCGGTGTCGGGCTACTGTTTCGAAGAAAGTTTGTTTTGATTAGTCTATTGAAGTTGAGTCTTCTGCAGCAAAATGTCTTATACTGACCTTATCAGCCTTTATTTTTATAACACCTGTATTCCCCGAAGGGTTAGGCAGAGGTGTACCAATTTAAACCCACAGTTCGCCTGGATGCTTAGGTCTCATGTAATAGGGGGCGAGTCTATTGCCATTAACTGGGCACAAATCCTAACTCCAAGTTGCTACTGAGATTTTTGTAGAAAAACCAATAATATTTTTGCTCTACTTGGGAATCGAACCCAACACCTTTATAATAAACTGGAAAGGCCCTACATCAAAAAATAAATTGCATAAGCAAAAAGGACTGAATTAATTTAATGAAGATTAAACTTATAATATTATCTACCTAAATATACTTTGATAAGTTTCATGACCTTGAAAGTAAGGTATATTTTTTTTTAAATTTATTAAATTATGTAAACAAAGATAAAGTTTTCAGTAACAACAAAATTCCAAGTAACTATAAAAAAACAGATTAAGCACGCCTACTCGTTCTCAATATTTCTCAACGACAGTAGGTATTGCCATGGTTGAGGCAATACAACTAATTAGTAAACCCATTAAGAAATAGAGCAATCTTTAATTATTGTTACAAAACGAATCAAGAGTTAGATGAGCGACAATGGCCTAATTGCGGTGTAGTGGCTGCTGATGGAAACTTGGCGACAAACCATACTTCAATTAATAAATTACAGTTATTATAAATGTGAAGATAAGCTTGTGGCGTCACTAAGGCCAAAGTCGAACTGAAAATGTTATTATAGCATTGTATTAGATCATCGTCACTGTGCTTGGAAAACTGTTTTGTTATCCTGAAAAATAGGCTTATTAACTCTATATTTACTAATATTAAAAAGACTTTTTTTTTTGTTTGTTTGTACTGGATCGATTTTAACCACTTTTTCACCAATAGACTTGGCTTAATTATTAGGAAGTGACATGGGCTATAAATAAAATCACGCTTAACGCGGATGAACGTGTGAGCAAGGATGAAGCTCCTGCCCACGAGTACCTAAGTCCCGTAGTAAGTTGTACTCAACATAACTTTTACGAGTACGGAACCAAAAAAAACAGCTTTCCATATTTCGAAGCTGGAAAGGTAAAAAAGTTGTTCATTTTCATGAGTTTACCCCTGAAAGATGTACAACAAATTAAAAGCTATGCTGTAAAGTAGCTGCATTGTGTATGTCACAATCAAGAAAATCGTAAGCATTTTCCCAGACTCAATATGGTATGTGCACCTCATACTTTCAATACAATGATTGTACGTATTCGTAAGCATAAATATTTATAACATTCAGACCTCATTTCCCCATAACTTCGCAAAAAAAAATCAACCCAATTCTTGATGACCACGTGCAATATTTACACAATAAACATATATCTTCGGCATTTCCCAACCAACCGACAACAAGAAAAACAAAGATCAAACTATTTTGTAACAGAAATTTCACGCGCTCATAACCAACGTTAGCTTACGTTACGTAAACGCAGTGCGAATTCGAATCGAAGAACCAGATCGGTTGATTTATGGCGTTGGCAAACTGTGTGTGGTGTCGTGACGTGTTCTAATCATATCGAGTTAAATGCCTAATGGTCACTAATGGAAATAATCGCGGGAGAAGATCTGACGAGGACTGTCTACGACCGTGCGGAGAAAGTGACAAGTTTGCCGCTATTAAGGCGCAGCTTTATTGCTGTTTGTCATTTTGAATTGTTGAGGTTGTGACCGAATATTTGTTAAAGATTTGGAAATTGATTTATTTTGAGAAACGTGGCGGAATAGTCTTTGCTTCTTGATTAATAATATTAATACTAGATTAGGGAATTTAGCAAATAAAATAGGTAATTTAGTAATTTATTTTGATTTTTTTTTTCAGTAGCAGCCCGGAGTTTGGAAGTTGGTGGTGTGACACCCCCGTACCTCGGAAAGCACGTAAAGCCGTTGGTCTCGGTTGTCATTCGTAGATCTTTGACAGTCGTTACGAATAGTCAGAAGCCTAGAAGTCTGACAAGCAGTTTAACTAAGAGGTATCGTGTTGCCCAGTTACTGGGTTGTGGTGGTCCGGTAGGCAGTCGCTTCATGTAAAACACTGGTATTCAGCTGCATAGACTGGAAGCCGACCAACATAGTTGGGAAAAGGCTTTTTTTTTTTTTTTTTTTTATAGACGGGAAATCATCAAATAACTTCCCCCGCCCTGGGCGGGGCGGGAGTGAGTGTCAGACTTTTACTGACTAAAACCCGTCTATGTTCCTTTCATGTGCCCTTTGCGTTCCGGGGGCGCGGTATCTCTTTCGAACAACCCGCAGTGGGAAAAGGCTAAGCAGATGATGACTAGATTAGGGAATTTAAGAAAAATATTTCTCACATGCCAATTGGCGTAGCAAGGTAGCGAGTAAAAAATCTGAAAGATTTGTACTAAAATATAGGACACTATTTTCTGCCCGCAACTTCGCTAACGTGGACGTAAAGTAATTATAGTTAACACAAAACATAAGGTGATAATAAAGCTTTCCGTAAGTGAAATAAGTTTGGTAATCGGACTAGTGCAGCAGTGTGCTTTCAAATATTACTCTTACAAACAAACAATGTTATCTCTAAAGGATATAATAGTATAGATTCTATAAGTCAAAATGTGAATCACCCACTTTTTCAGAGGGAGAAAGACTAAGAAAAATAAACAAAATATTAAATAGTTCGTTTTATGTATGAAAAATAAAAATAAATATGTCCAAATATTTCGTCGATTACCAATTGTTTACTTTAATACTCACGAATCAGATGAATAATCTGATCGTGATGGGTCATTCCGAAGCTCGTGGGCGGTGACTGGCAACGCTTTACTATAAATGTACAGCAGGTGTTACTACCCGATCGATTGTTTACGACAATGATAGAAACCGCATGTACCTATAATAAATGTGTCAATAATGTTTTCAAGTGCTACTTTCAAATTGATTTCTAATATTTTCTATCCATGACGACGAGTTTATGAAATGGAAGTTGTGATTTGTTCATAAAGAAAATGGTTGGAAGGTACTTAATTAAATTAATTATAACCAAGTAGCTAAATATGTTTTGTTAAAACTCTCTGAGAAAAGAAAGTTATTATTTAGTTAATTATATTTCTACAATATTTAAAGTCTTAATAAATAAGATACCCTATAACCAAAGAAAATATAATTTAATTTACTTGAAAAAAAAAACGGAATGAAGCTTTTCATTAGCTTTCTCTGAAATATTTAATCAAACTGGTTTGCCTTCTAAGTCTTCTCTATAAACAGATAATCAAAATTAAAATTCTTCAAATATTATGTAAATTAACATGTGTGTATTATTAAATAAAAGCTGTTTTGTTTGTGAAAATAAAAGCTATTGTAAATAGAATAAATCACGAGATATAATCAAATAAATACCAGTAACCATCACCACCATGTCACTACATGACGTACGTGTCATGCAGGCTCCGTCATCCATCAAGGAGTGTGATGCATTCAGGCAAAAGGATGATAAAAACATTTGCACCTATAAATGTAATACCTCGCTGGCCCGCGAACTGCGTACCGCCTCAGAACCAATCAATGTTTAATTTCTTTTGTTTTTCGCGAGTTTGTCCCATGTTTTTTTAATAGTTATTCTGCTATTCGGGGCGGAGACAAATAAATCCAACAAACCATAGATCATAAAACTCGGTCCAGCCGCTCTTTAGTTATAAATGGTGTAAATAACCCAACTTTGTTATAAGTCTGTAGATTTAAGATTTTTATTCAATAGGGGCTGGGGGGTCCGGGTCATAAGCCCAGAAAGCCTATATTTACATCCGCTCCTTACATTTTCTTGTACCTATAATAGACTAAATTCCATTGAACACAAAAATTTTACAAGTTTTAATTAATTTACATTCACACAAAGCGAGAAGCTCTCCCTTAACACCATAATTTAATGTACAGATAAAACTGAGAGGCTAATTTGTAAACCGTTACAGTTGCGCAAATATCAATATACTCACATTAACTAGTTTTGTATACTGACTTTGTGCGGCATTCGTAATGAAATCTACAGAGAAATCTTCACTTACAATTTACGAAGAAATTTTGAGAAAATAATCATTTTAACTGAAGCTAATTAAAATAGATTATTGGAATTCAGACTTTAGTAAGTTGTAATTAGTATGTATTTTAGATAAACATTTTTTTATATATTTATTCGTTGTGACAGACAAACAGTTCCCACTTAATAACATGGAGCTATTCCTTCGCAACATTCGAACTACTTTTACTGGGGTTTAATTTTTTTTTCGTCTTATGTAAGAGACAAGTCACATATCGTGATCAATGTCTTAAGGATAAGTTTTCGGTAATTAGATGGCATTAGCATATTGCATGCGATATAATCTGTATATTATTTAAGCTCTTAAACATTATGTTGATAGTTAGCAAATACTTAACACATTTATAGGTACTAATATTATAAAAGGGGAAGACTTTTTATTTGTTCGTTTTTACCGAAAATGCTACGAAAGTTCTGGACCGATTTCAACCATTATTTTACCAATAAAGTCAAATCAGATCAAACCAGTCAGTCAGTCAGTCAAAATAGACCATTGAAGGCACTTTTGAACTAATAGATATTTACATTATTCCTCAGTATATAACATCACGCAACGATCTACGGGAGCGGAGCAGTGACCAAAGACGTAAATCTCAGGTAGTTCGCTAGTTCAATAATTTAGATACATCTGTCAAAATAGTTGCTAAATTCTTGCAATTTTTATATAAAATTCTTTTATTGCGTGTTACATAAAAGTTTGTTGTGAACATCTTGCAAAACGGAACGATTTATAGACAATTTTCCGCTTGTTAGATAGCATCATATTTCTAACATCGTATTGATGCAATAAATTACACATTATTAGTTATTTATGTTTACTGTAGAGAGCGTGGAATTCTGCATTAATTACTTTTACATGCAGACATCATAAATAACAACACTAAAATATTTGGTTAACAAACATTATTTAGTTAAATGTTTTTTTATTAGACACGTAAATGTTTATATTGCAATTAATAGACATGTGTTCAAACATTTTATGTTTTTTTTTAACAAGTAAATATTTGTTTGAAATTAGCGCAATTAAAAACATGTGTAGGGCAACAGGAAGTGATGTAGCAACGCCTATCGCAATGCTAAATGTTTTTATTTTTATCAAAATAAATAGCTATCGAATGTGTTGTTTAGTTTCGCGTATTACGCGATACAGTATCTGTCAAAATATTTTGACGGCCCGCCTGTAAGCGAGCCACTGGCGAAGAGTACGCGAAACGATACTCATTAATTACATCCGACATTACTAGTTTTACTTTCATTAGTTATACAAGATATTTACATAATTTTCTATTTGACTAAATATAATTTAACTACTGTCAATGTCCTTTCCATCGTTTGCACCTTGGATATTTACTTTTAATGACATAAGACTTATATTATTGAGAAGTCAGTGTGGTTTTATACCGATCACATAGATCTGAATCTATTGACTGGTATAAAACCGCACAGATTCAAACTTCTGAATAATGTAAGTCTAAAACAATATAAAAGCAAAATATAACGCAGAAAATCAATAAGTCTACAGATACACGTATTAATAAAATATCGATTGTTGATGGTACACGACTTTGTCTTTGAACAGCTTTCGATCGATTTATTCGAGAGAGGAACTTTTATCTTAAACATATTCCTTCGCTCGGAGAGATCGTTGCGGCCAACAAAAGGGCCGAAAGTTATGTTATTGCAAAATTGAACGGCTTCATAAATTGTAGGACGTTTCGCTTCTGACAGCCGTCCCGAGGTATGGTTTACGTGAAACTATGCTCCTGTCTTCCGTCTTACAGCAACTTGTGCAGTTCATAGAACTTCTTCCTTACTTACATTATCTATTGTTCGAATCTCGTAGTACTGAGATAGCAAATACTGATAGGCAAAGTCCGGGTTACGGTGATTGTTTAGAGCTAGATATGATCGCCGAATTTGTCACTTGTGTGTCACATTTTAAGAGTTCTATAGATTAGCTTTTAACAATCACATCACGGCATTTATTGTTTCTGAAGTACCGTCATCTACACCAATCAGTCGGCTATCTAAATAGCATTCCAGTCATTGTTGTATTCAATATTAAGTATAATGGCTTTGGAATTGTGAGAATTTTCTTACAGCGTCGGTACATCATTATCCTATTACAAGACGCACGAATACACTGGAAATACCTTTTTCTGGAACAAAAACGAACAGCCGGTTAATGCTCGAGTTCACAATGAGCAAAGGCGTGACAAGATAAAATCTAGGGAACACCGTCGGCGAATTAAAATAAAATATCGCATTCAAAACGGACTGAATAGCCTTTGGGACGACATTAAGCGCAATTACTAGAGCCGGGTCGCTATTTACACGTATTGGATGGGACGCCTTAAAAAGACCACGTGATGTGTGATTGCACCCTCTTCAATAATGAGATTGTTTGATATATCGGCGGCGTGTACGCCATTACGCGCCTATTTGAAATGCTCGCTCGAATCGCTCTTTTATAATGAGATATTTCTCCAGGCAACTCCAGTAATTCGAAAACGCTTTATAATATCACAAACGTTGGTTGATTTCTCGCGAAAATTACGATGAATTTCTTACGATTGCTATAAAATGTTATTTATTGCTTGTACACGATGATTTTACACGCATAAATTACTGCCGAGCTTTATTGTATACGACTTCAGACGACCTGTAAATAGCTTTTTGAATAGAACAATAGAAGAGTATCTTGTCATCTTAACAAGTTTAACCTTTGATGAAGCTTTTACCTACATCAATAAATACCAATAATTTATTACAGAAGCCAATGAATCGCATCGATGTTTGTAAAACAGACAGACTTTTGAATAAACCTGCGTTTATTGTTTGGAAAGTAAGTCTTAATAATATGGGGCCCCAGGTTTTATAGTTACCAGTGATCTACGGCCCCTCATTTTTGTTAATGATATTCTAATTAAGTATATTTTAAATGGGCTTTATCTATCGTCAGAAATATCGTAGCGCTTTGTAATACAAAGCAAGTCCTTCTAGTATGAAGCACAAGTTCAACAATTTTTTTTTGTTAGCAAATATGCAACACAGTCCTATTTAAACTGGTGAGATATTTATTGTACAAAAATGTGATTATTTACTAAATAAATTACTATTAAAAAATCATTCAGGCAGCAAATAGAGAAACCGACAGGATGACGATGTTATTTTTAGACTACTTCAATAAAATCTCAAAACCAATAAATTAAATAAAACCAATGAACTTTGCTATTGAAGGAGAAAGTCCATTCAAAACTGTCAGACAGTCTCTAATTAAATAAAAGTAATTTCACATTTAATTCATAAAAAGTTGATTGGAAATTAGTATAGGATGGAGATACGATCACGCAATTGAAATATTTTAATTCGAGCTGTCGTTTGTTATCGCATTACCGATGAAAATAAACCCCTTTCATTAAAGCAAGGGCTGATAAGATCGCAAGCACGCGAAAGTCACAGATCATCTTCCAATCGCCTAATTTGTTTTCACTTTCTGTTCCAAGAATTACAAGTATTTATTGTTCCCGCGACCACGATATTATCTGACAAATGAAAATATTACGTCACAAGATTAACGTTACGTAATTCGCGTAACTTTTTTGAATCTTCGCCTGCAGCTTAGAAGATGATTAAACGATAAATAATCAGTAGCCTTTTGATGTCATCTGAAAGAAAGCTTCCTATTCATGGTATTTTCTAAACAATTGAAGTTGGTAATCATTAGCGCTTTTCGGTGTTGACAGAGTATTGATAGAAACATCTGTCAGTGTCAATTAGTGTTAAGAATCGGTAAAGTGCACAAGAAAGTTCTATTGACATATGTGTTAATAGTGATGTTCCATAGCTGTGACGGTATACGATGATGGATCGTATCAATTCATCGTTGATGTAAAGAGCCGCGTAACTACGTAATTGGTTATAGTAAACGCATTATCTGCGATCATAATAACTGTTTGTCCTATTGTGACCAGTAAGAATAACAATAAATAAACAATGAATCAGAGTTCGTTATTATGAAAAGTCGTTATAAACAAGTTAATAAGATAGAGGTGACTGTGTTATCACAAAAGACAGCTGGTCTGGTTGTTACGACGCCTGTTCTTGGCACTTACACTGTCTTGTGCTATAAATTAGAACTGATTTGCGAAATGTTGTAATCAACGTAAATAGTTCAAGGTTTACAATATTTGACATGGTTTTGCTTACATATTTTCCGTGTAATCTCGGTTTGTGAATCATTGTGACCCAGATTGTAAGCTGTTAATAAAACAAAAAAGATGTGTGGCAAATATTGGAAAAAGCTTTTATTAAGGAGAAGGTCTACATTTTCTTGTATCACATTCGGTTCAGACAAAAAAATTGTTTGAACTTAGACCAAACCATTATACTTAATTACTACTAAGTACTACCTGGACACCAGTAAAAAGTCTAGACTTGATGTATGTAAAAGAGGCTAAAATTAAAATTTGAGCTATTTCACAGAGATTTAGTAGGTAGGTACCGTTAACCTCAACTTTATTCCTAATGCACCATAAAGTTTGAGTGCCTTTAAAGTACACACTTAACATAACAAAGTTTCATAAAAATTTGGTGAGTCGTATGCTGGACACTCCAGCTGTCACTCAAGCCACAAGAGTTTTCTCCAGACTTTCAACAAAAATAACAAAAAAAGTTTTATCAACTTAATTATTATTCCAGCATAGGGTTCAAAATTGTTTAACCTACCTGCATAATATAGTGCAAGAGTTCGGTATCAGTACATCTTAATTGCGTAACAGACGGGACATCGCTCAGTGGCCGCCGACTGGAGTTTGTTTTCTTATTTTTAACACAAATATTTATTGCTTAATTAAATTAATGTTTCTTTTCTCTGTTTGGAAAGACAAAACAACATCAGATAGTTGCGGACGGGCTGCAAGAAAAATGGCGCATATAAAGTTGTAAAACATGCATGCTAGAAATTTTCTTACTCAACTCATTATCCTAACGAAATGTTTATAGTCGCTTCTGTGTGTGACAATGTACATTCATAAATGTTGCGATTGCGAAACTACTATTTGAAAGATGTCAGGATTGGGTGCGAACACATAAACGATGCAACTGTTATTACACTGTGTCGACAAATCCGTCGTGTGCACCCGGCTTTCACTGCCTTTGTTGTCAGTGCCTGAAGACGACACTTTCGCCTGACAAATCCAACTCCGCACTGTTTGGCTTTGCGACTTTTAAACATTTCGACATTTCGAAACACATGCGAAATTCCCCTTGACTTGTGTCGCAAAAGAAAAAATAGTAGGCGCCTATCCGCCTATGTTTATTTAAGTATTTCTCGTGCGAATAAGTTTCTTTTTGGTCGCGATGTGGGAACGGATACAACAGGAAGAATGTTAACAATCCGGTCGCACTGAGGATGCTAATTGAGTCTCGGCAAGCGTTACCAGTCTGGACGCGGCACCTACTATACATTTTCATAATTTCTGACGTTTATTGCGAAGTTTTATCGAAATGAGTTTTACAACCTTCCTTGTAAAACACGCTCGATAGGTACCAAAGTTTGAGTTTCACTACATGTTCCTAAAGTAGGTACAGCAGGGCTTGGTCCTGTCTTTCAGATAAATTTTGGTTTGTACAAATAGTCGACTGTTCTAGCTTTTCGATGTGAAGGAATATTATTTATCAGGGGTAAGAAAAATTAACAATGATTTAATTTAAAACATTTCAGATATGTATTTACTTTCTATAATGGTATCGTATGGTATCGTAATATTATTTTACAACTAGCAACACATACAAATCTTTAATTAACCACCATGTGTTAGAAAATGTACGATTGAATTTATTAACAGATTTACAAATATTACCAAAGTTAGGACAATATTATTAATCATTTAAAAAAAAAAAAATATGAAAAAAAAAGCTGTCATCAGTTACCCATGGTAGGGGCACCAGGCGACACTTAATGATGACGAGTCGGCGGGCTGCATAGGAACGCAGCTAAATCCCAACGGTGCACAGAATCGGGTGCATTTATTTACATTATTATGTCGTCCGGGCTATTTCTGGTCCGCCAGGGACGAATCTAGGCGAAGACAGACGTAAATGAGCAGATCGCGGAAAGATATGCCATAAAATATTGCCTAGACATCATCCTCATTCTGCTGCCATGGTCATAATATACGAGTAGGTGCTTGACGTCGGACAACATGCTCTTAGACGCATTATTAGTGTTCCTCCTTTCTAACAATTAATATTTTTAAACAGGGCACGTATATTTATTGCAACTTAAAATAAAATTAGAATGCCTATGCAAAGCTTCTAAATACTAAAATGTACAATTTATAAAGGGTAAAAAATCTTTGTAATTGGGACAGGTGAACTTGGAGGAACCCAAAAGATCGGCAGCATTGTGTGTGATTAGCAATCTAAATTGATTGATTAGATGTATGTATTTCCTTCCTCTGACATTATTTGTTTTTAATTTCCGTATTTAGTAATAGCCATAATGTCAAAATAAAAACCTATTTATAATATTCTTGAAAAAAGCCGTTCAAAAATCAATCCTTGTACATGTTGGTCTCACCGATTAACATCTACTAAAATACGATAATATAAAACCTTCAATTAAATATTTACAACTTATAAACTGATAACTATTTCCATATTTCTACTGCAGTAACAAATCGTTAAATTGAAATGTAAACAATATATAATGAATATAATACCAGTACCAAATCCGGGCCTGTCTTATCGACCGACAAAGACAAGACAAGGTAGGTTACGGTTTCAATAAAATAATGTATGTTCTTGGCATAGACAGATAGAAGCTAGATATAAAGTATTCTCTTCACGAATTTTTAAAGCATTATATTTTATCATGTGCTAACTTAATTACGATATTAGTGGCGTTTCGTGTCTATCAAAACTGAAATCGTGACCGAGAGCTGCCAAAAAAAAGGTGAACAGTTGTAATCTCACCTTGATCTAAACTCTTTAATATGCTTATCTAAATTTCTGTTCACGAAATTGGCGACTAGATCTCGTCGTTACTTAGTAAACATGGCTGGAAATTAAATTTATGTCTAAATCGAGACAAACAGATAGCAAGACACGACGTCGCCGGAGGAAACTGTTATCTCTCGATATAAGATTGCGGACCTCGATAACTTGATCTATCGGAAAAGTTAACGAACCGTGGTTGCATTAAGATTCTTATAATTTTGTTACGAAAGGACGCTGCTACGATCTTTTGTCTTTTAAAATAAATATAATGATGCTCGTTTTCTTCAGCAGCTATTATTTGCTATATTCATAAACGTTAATAATATCATCGCCTTTGTATCACTAACATACTTTTCTATTGTTTATTTTATAGATGCATTTGTTTTTGATAGACCTGTTGAAACAAAGCTTCCTAGTAACATCTGTGGCACCATTGACCTAGCCAATTCACAAGAGGAACGAGAACAATGGTCTTAACTTCATTAATCATAAATAATTATATGCTTCCTATTATTTCTCTGGACAGCCGCGCAATGCCAACAGCTCTAATTCCTGACATGGAAATCAAGAAGCCTTGACAACCCTCCAAG
Source organism: Caradrina clavipalpis (assembly GCA_932526535.1). Taxonomy (NCBI): domain Eukaryota; kingdom Metazoa; phylum Arthropoda; class Insecta; order Lepidoptera; family Noctuidae; genus Caradrina; species Caradrina clavipalpis. Next base: position 6,776,425 of record OW052096.1, read on the forward strand.
TTTGTCATAAATTTATTTTGGGTTAAACAAGTCATCCTCAAAATATTTACGAATGTGACAAACATGTTAATAATCTACAAAATTATCCGTTACGTTTCATTTTTACTTTCTACGCTCGTCTTCCTTAAATCTTTAATTTATTATTGCAAAATAACAAGATAAAACTGCTCCTTAATCGGTTCAATGATTTCCAAGATTAACATCCAGACACATACGAGTAGTAAGTAGTAATGAAATGTTGTTTCATACAAGCCGAGACGATGCAAAAATAGGAACGCGCTACTGGTTGTAAATAATTACGCACAGACATTGCTTTGAATGCCTTGTATGACCACTCATCAGTGTTAACAATTTGTTTGGTTTTGTTATGGCCCCAGGAATGTAGTCTATCGCTTCACCTCACCGTCATTAGTGCATACCACTGGGCTCAGAATACCCCCAATAAAACTAAAAAGATCAAACTGAACTATGGGGCGTAGCTAAGTATTCATCTTGCTGATGTTTCACGGCTCCATATTTGATGAATAAAACTTGATTTCTGCACTGACATGAGTCATCTTCTTTATTTCCATATTTTAAAATAACTGTTATGGTTGACAAAATCACGTTAATTATATACGGTTGACCTGAAAAGCATCTGGCTATCCGAATATAGGTAGATGATATTAAGTGCCATTTATCAAAATAATTTCAGATGATAAAATCAGATGTAAAATAATTACTATGCTGTTTTGATAGGGGCTACTGTATATTTATCGTATTATATTAATGAACTTGACAAAAAGCTTGAGAAGACTTCTTCAGTACTACGGAGATGAAGACCAATTATTACTGTTTTGGGCGCCGGAATAAAAATAGTTGAATCCATTAATTATAGGTAGTATGTAGGTAAGTACTGGACATTTCCGTATTTGACCTGACTTCGAGTTGCAATTAGTTAGATCCAATCTTGATTACATTTAACATGTAAACCACGAAATAGATTACCATCCACTGAAAAAAATCCTTGCGAAATATTTTTTGTATTTATTTATTCAAGTCGTTTCTTAGACTATAGCAGTCCGCTTATGTTTAAATGTTCTCCTGAAATAAATACTATCTTATATTTAATTAACCCTTTAAGTGCGAGCGACGCGCATGTGCGTAAAAAAAACGCAGATTTTTGTTGTCAGCACAGAAAGGGTTAATAAAGAAAGTGTATTGGATTTTTGTATGAAATTTTAAGTAGCAGCTCAAAGTTAGGGTTTGTCCCGGTTAATGGCAACAGGTTCGCCCCCTATTACATGGGACTAAACATACCGGCGAACTGTGGGTGTACATTGGTACACCTGTACCTAACCCTTCGGGGAGTACAGGCGTCATGTTATGATGGTATGTATTTCCCCATGCCCTGTTAACAACCCACAACTTCGAGCATGACAGCCGTAGGCCTTAGACACTAAGCTACTATAGTCAACAATCTATCGGATGTTAGACTATAATGAGCAATCATTACAAGACTACTGCACTTTCACTGTCTGTCAGGGGTCAAGTTTATATGACTTCCGAAGTTCCGATACAAGTGGGTCACCTCACCTCCATACGATCATTAGTTACATTCACAGCACATCGCTGTAATTAACCCGTCAACCGCCACCTCATTATTTTGAACTCTATACAGTCAACAAAGAGTTAAATATGCAAGTAACAAATAAATATATTGGTTAGTAATTGGCTTTTTTCTAAACATGATGCCAAAGATTTGAGTACAATCACTGCATGGATTAAAAGGAGTTAAGAGTAATACGACAGGCTAGTTTGTCTCGTGTTGGCAAGCGCGACTGTTGAGCGTGGGGACCTGGGTTCGATTACCAGGTCGGGCAAAAAGTGTTAATTAGGAATTTCTCAGTAATAACCCGGAGTTTGGAAGTTAGTGGTGTGACACCCCCAAAGCACGTAAAGCCGTTGGTCTTGCGCCTGACCTCTCCCCGATCATGGCAGATTGCCGTCCCATCGGACGGCAATCTGTTTACACAAGAGGGCACCTGTGTTTGCGCACACACTTGTACACGCACTATTTTATCCCTCCGTACTTGGCTGGTCTTCATTTGCAGTGACCAAAATCGGTAAAAAAATCAAATCGGTTTATAGAATACGACAGCTAGGTTTTTTTTGCTGGTATTTCTGACCCATGACAATAGTTGTTTGCAATTGTGATTCACACAATCATTCAAAATATGTGTTGGTGAATACATAATATCAGCACGTTACTTTCTTTCGACCTACTTGTTGCTATGGTGATCTGTTGTGTGAGTAATGTAAATATTGTTGTAATGTTTTCTTTCAATACTAGGTCGTCCTCGTTATACTACTATGATTGATTTCTATATAACAACAAGGTTTTGTAACCTATTTGAAAGCCAGGTTGTTTACCCACTAGTCGTAATAGTAAATCGATGTTTATGTGTACGTTATTTGTTAATTTTATAGTCCTGCATAATTTGTAACTTAAATATTTTTTTCAACAACATTCATACAAGACTTACGAAATCTCACACCTTTTTTCCCATAGGGGTAGGCACACATCCCATGGGGGGAAACCACAGAACGCCACCTGCTATTATCCTTATACTCCTTTCGCCTCGTCCACGTTCATACATCTGGTGATACAAACACGCCCGTTACGTGAACTTACTATAGAACTTACACTTCTTCACCAACATTAAATTAATTCATTTTCTCAATCCTAAAAAAACGCACTTACAAAAGACAAGAGGAATCACATAAGAGAACAACGTAATAAAAATACAACAGGTCCAATAAAAAGTAATACGAAACGTCCAAAAATAATTGCGGTAACATTTTTTCTCCTGTGTTACGTGGTGCGTGTTACGCGGGAGACGCGCGCATTCTACAGGTTACCCTCTATGGGCGCAAGTCGCGACGCACTTGACGCGAAACCCGCGTTCATCCGCCAATCACATCCGTCTGCTTAACCTATTAAATCGTAATTTTCTATAATAATGTTATCTTTATTTTCTCATTACATAATATTCTTCGATCTTTTAATTTTTTTTCGCTGATTCATGCTCGTAAGTTACCAAAGTTTTACAAAAGTACTTTGGACTTTGAAGAGATTTTTTATATACCTTTTTCTTTTAAATTAAATCTTGAACAGGTTTTGCAAGTAGAGAGTTTTAATTAGATGCATCTTAAGTGGAACACAAAAATTGGCAATAAAATTAAAAACCTTATTTACTTTAGTATTTTCATTGATAAATGACATAGATAATGCAAATTAATTCCCGTAAGGCAATACTCTTGTCGAAAATAAATAACGATGAGAAGACGACCGCAAAATAAGAATTTTAATAAAGTAATAACAGACGTAAAAATATTTAGTATCGAGGCATCGAAGTTTTAAGTAAGGGATAAACATTAAACATCTTACGGTTTTCAACAAGTCATCTCCTCAAGTGAGTGGTTCGTCTTGAATCTGTATTATTTGTTGACAGTACTTTTTCGGGGTAAACAAGGCGTTTTGCCAAAACAACCGCTCATTCATCGTTGTTTAAGTTTTGCAACTTTATTGTGTACAATAACACTATAAGCATTCACGCCACGCAGTAGAAGTAAACACGGATGACGAGAAGTAAACATTTTAATACCTTTTAAACATCTTTCGTCTTTCGTTATTTTTTACTTTCGACATAACAAAGATCACACTCTGGCTTCCTGTATACTTTACATTACCGAAAATTTTTGTACAACTATGGCGTAAAAACAACAATATTAATACGGTTCTGGGAGAAGGAGAAAAATATTTACCTTTACGTGTAAAAACGCCAACATTAAAATGAGGGATGAGCTAAACACATAGATCGATGTAACATTACCGTAATATGTGAAAGGTGTTGATCGGTTAGGTAGTAAAAAGTTTTATGGCGAAAAAGCGTGCCAAAAGGAAGAGTAAATAGAGAGCCCTACTATAGAAATTGCTACCGTACGTATGTGACCACATTCGTGTTGAGTATGTTTATCTTCTTAGGTCATAGAAACATTCACAATAGGTATGGCTACGTCATCTACGAGACCACACTACGTGCCTATCATTTCGGAGGTAGGCACTAGAAAGTTGAATGATCTTATTAACAAATTCGCTTCCTGTTGTACATCCCATTGTCTGATGCCTAAAGCGTATAGAAGCGACATAACGAAGAACCCAAACAAGAAACAGTTTAATCCTCAACGGACTTAAGTATGAATAACCTGCAGTGCTTTTCTGTGAAAATCTTGCTCAGTGAATAAAGGTGATGTAAGGTTGAGGTGAGATGTGTTCCCACTGATTCTAGGAATTTACCACTCACCCCAAACCCAGTTCACCTATATTCGACAAGGGATTTTTTTACAGAATATGTATTATAGACTGGCTAGCCAAAAATGCTGAGATTTATCCCCCATTCGTACCAAATTTCACACGACCATTTAAGCGTTCCCAAGTATATTATTGTTTATTTACCAACACTATACATAAAGTCCCATCCCATAAGTGTAAGACGGAGCCACGAGGTCACAGGTACATTGGGGCACTAACCTTGATCGTATGCAAGATCGCTGATACTATAGATTCGGTCTGGGGGCCTATTAAGCTATGCCGTCTTTGATCTGGCGAGTCGCAGATGTCAATCGATAGACGCAACTCGGACGCATACTCCTAGTTTAGGCCTTGTCAGTTTGTCACTCGACTGACGGACGCACTAACGAACGCAGATGTTAGCCGGATGTTTTGAGAATAGGTATTTACTGCATGACCAATTAAGTGACGTGTGTTGATTTAATTTGTGGTACATGCTGATGTTTATGTAGATAGGTCTTTACTAGATAGGTAGACAACTAAGGGGCAGGTTTTTGCCTTGGCCAGAGGTTTAACATTGCCATCCACTGTGGCAATGCCGCCAGTCTTTTGGGCACTTTTGGGCCATTCTAGTTGCGGAGGAATTATTTTTTTTTTTTATGACGGGAAATCATCAAATAACTTCCCCCGCCCTGGGCGGGGCGGGAGGGAGTGTCAGACTTTTACTGACTAAAACCTGTCTATGTTCCTTTCATGTGCCCTTTGCGTTCCAGGAGCGCGTATCTCTTTCGAACAACCCGCAGCCCCGGAGGAATATTTTGATGCCATTTGTTTTTTTTTATTATTATTATTGTTTTTTTTTGTTCTCGTATGATAGTCTATAATTATTGTACATATCTTTAAGTATTGATAAAACTTCTACCGCATTTTAATGAAAATATCTATCCTATATTCATTGAATAGCGGCCTAGACTGTGGTCTTTGTTTATCAATAGTTACAACAGATTAGGCAATACAAATTGCATTGTTTTTGTAATGAAGGTCACAAATACTACCAATGACCTTTCCGTTTCCTGCGTGCTAAGAAAGTATCTATTTTATTGTATCAGTCTATGACGAAATTTCGTTACAGAAAATGTTTTAACTGTCACGTTTGCAGACGCCTTTATTTTTATCAGATAGCATACTGCCCGCATATAGCGCAGAAATAACTTAGATAGTGACAACATTGCATAATTATAGGTTGTAGAAAAAGTATGCATGCACAATATATTGTGTCAATTTAATTGACCATAAAATTATTTTGTAAAATAAAAGATCAACGTTCTTTTATTTAAAAATAGAACAGACGTTTTTTTGGCTATTTTATTTTTTGTTCGTTATCTCTGGAAGTTCTGTTCCAAACTACATTATAAATGCCTAGTGTCATAGGTTATGTTTTTTGGTATATGTATTTTACTTCCTTGTTCTTTTGACTTATTTAGTGGACAAAGTCGCGAGCAGAATTAGAAGCTAGTAAAAAAATACAATGTTCCTAACAAATGTTTAGTTCAATTCTGAAACATATAAACTCCGTTACAGCATCCCGCTATTTTGGCAACGTTACATTATTTAATGCGCTCACAACAGTGAGTTTGGCAGAAGCAGCCAAGTTCCCAGAACTCTGGGTGTAAGCGTACACCGGCTTATCAAGTGGATCACTGGAAACGGTAGCGGGTAACAGTACCCACCAATACACTAGTCAAATGAGCACTGTTTATATTTGTGAACTACTGTCGTTGGGTAGAGGACTGAGTACAGCGGAGCGGGGTTTAAGCTTTTCTTTTATGTGGAATGCACTATTTATTTATATTTACTTTAATTTAATTAATTAAATTAAAGTAAATATAAATAAATATTGCGGTTAATAACGGTTACAGTTGTAATCAATTACAATACTTACGGCACACAGACAATAAAAAAGACAAAACAAAAAGAAAACACGAATATAAATGTAGTAGGTAATATCGATGTCTTATGCTTGCATTTTATATATCTGGTAAAATAGAAGTAGGTATTCTTTACTTTAAAGAGTTATTATTGATTACACATTTATTTAGGTAATATGCTACTACTACGTAGAAAAAAATACGTCCATCAAAGCAATACCTACCAAGGGACATAGTTTAGTTTTTTACTAGTGAATGATTTTTTTGTAATCGGCCCAGTACTTCCAAAGATTACCTCTGACAAACAAACAAAAACTTTAGCTCTTTGTAATATTAATATAGAAGTAAAGATTTTTTTTATTATTATTAAAAATGGTACATATTAAATTGTATATTTCTGGAGAGACCTGTAACTGGATCACCTGGCAATATTTTTTTAAAGCTCCTTTTGTCCCTTGCCGAAAACCGACAACGAAACCAAAAACCGCTCCGCTGCTCACCGTATGACTGCCCCACACCGGGTGGGTACGTTGCGTTCCCGGAACCCAGCACAGTCACCTGCTGCGACACCAACATGATAAATAAGACACACAATTAATTGCTTCCTACCACACCCGATACCACTAAATCACAACACATATTAAACTGTCGCCTTTTAATCGCTTTTATCATTCTCACTGACATTTTTTTCCATCTTAATAGATATAGCAGTATCTAATAAAGCTGCCAGTTTGCATTGCACGGCTGGTATCGAACTTATTTATGGGGTCTGGAGAACTAGATGAATGGTCCAAGGGTTTGGTGAGTTGAGTCATGCTTTAAAATTTAGAGTTAAAGCTCCGCTCCCGTCGTAATGTTTTGTATTGTGCGCGACCGTTTGCAACGCGTAATTAATGTGCGACTGTTATTATAATTTACTCATACACTTTAGCTTGGTTATTAACTCAAATAATGCATTAATTTCAGCTCGCTTTTCCTGCTTTTTGGTGATAATTCAGTATATGTAACTGAATTGGTAAATTTCTATAGATTTAAAGTAATGATAAAAAATAAATCTTAAACTGATGGCATCAAAAAAGTTCGTCCGCATCCCTGTCAATAGCGCAAGTACTCAAAAGGCTGGCAGCATTGCCAAGTTGTATGACAATGCAGATTCTTTGGCCCAAGAAAGGGCCAGCCTTCTGGTCACGCGAAGAGTCGACCAGTTCCGAAAAACTAACAGTTTGGTAACTGAATTTAGTTCACTTCTACCTGATTACTTATCACTGAATAGTGATTAAGCTTTTGCTTTCCGCTAGAGTTCACAATTTGATATATTTTTATCTGCTAATCTTTGCCCTGATTTTTCTATTTATTTGTAGGTAATCGAGGTTAGCAGATATTTCCACGCCTCATTTGGGACATTTCCTATCTATACAAAACATAGTGTTGTTCTTTTTTGTGTGTGGAAAAAAAAAACGGTAATTTAAAAAACTAAAAAACCCGACTGCTATTCTTTAAAAATCCCTAAAACAAGATAAATTGTAGCAGTCGGGACCCATTCCAGAAATGGAGGATTAGTGAATTGAGAGCACATACCTATATTATTACATTGCAGATGGTCCCGAATGGGTCCCGACTGCTACAATTTATCTTGTTTTAGGGATTATTAAAGAATAGCAGTCGGGTTTTTTAGTTTTTTAAATTACCGTTTTTTATTTTTTATTTTTTTAGTGTTTTAAAAAAGAAATTAATATACCCAGTATCACTCTTACAGTAAATACGAATCTACCGACACCTCTCAAGCTAAAATCCATCGAGCCGTTCAGGCTGCAGAGCGATCCAAACATTTGAATTTGGCGCCAAAAATCCGCCATTTTGTTTTTTTTATTTTGATATACCCAGTGTCACTCTCACAGTAAATACGAATCTAACGACACCTCTCAAGCTAAAATTCATCGAGCCGTTTAGGCTGCAGAGCGTGCCAAACAATTATACATACATACATACATACATACATACATACATACATACATACATACATACACTCGAAAAACATAACCCTCCTTCTGTCGCAGTCGGGTAAAAAAACTTGTCACTCCGTTGTCCATACTTTATGCCCGAAATTGAATTTGTAGGTACCATTCTAGAACTCGATTAATAAAAATCGCCTTCATTCTGAATTTGAAAATAAAAAAATATAAAAATAAGCTACCTGATAATATCAGGAAGCTTATTTTTATATTTACAGTTGAGCTAAGCTAAGCTGAGCTGAGTAGCTCAGTCAGTTTTGTGGGGCCATGAAACCAGCAACAATACATATTTGAACATTAGAGCAGAATTTAGCGCGCTCCCATTCCATGTACCTAAGTGATCAAGATATCAATTAAGTATAATACTTGTTCAGAAAAACTCCCGGCTTGACAGATATCTTACAGGAATGCGATGCCTGTTTTTGTGGCCACGCTTATAATGGATTTTTAATGGTAAACATTCTTGGGAGGTAATCGAAACGCAAAAACTACTTGTGTCATCTTCCACTGGATTCCAATGTAATAAATACGACATTTATTATATTTTTGCTTATGAGTAAACATAACATCACGCCGGTGTTTCCCGAAGAGTTAGGCAGAGGTACACCCATAGTTCGCCGGTATGTTTAGTTCCCATGTAATAAGGGGCGAGGCTATTGCAATTAACCGGGCACAAATCTTAACTCTGAGCTGCTATTGAGAATATCATAGAAAAACCCAATAATACTTTGCTCGACCTAGGAATCGAACCTAAGACCTCTAGCGTAGCAGTCGCGCTTAGAACCATTAGTAAAATCAACGCGACAATACGAAAAATAATCAATAACATTTTTTTACCTAAAACTCATCTGCCATACAAAATGTCGCTTTCAAAGTTGCTCAAACAGACAGAAGGACAGCACGCTCATAACTCACTGCGATGCAATAAAAGTGCACTACGATGCTTAGAGTAAAATAAATTGTAACATATTGTGATTGCTCGGCTCACCTTGTGTTAGTTACGGTATTGCGTCCCATTTTCAACTGTGTGATTTATGTGCCCCACTCTCAAATACATAACATCACCAGGTGATTCGGGACAGACGGTTTACGACGTTTTCCAAACAGAGCCGGCTGTGTGATTAGGTGGGATGTAACAATCGATCGATTATTTACGAACGTATGCATAAACATAATTTGAAATAATATTTATGAGAAAAAATGATACAGTATTAAACTAGATGAAATAAACGCAAGATACCCAAACAAATGTGACCTATAAAAACGTTATGTTATATTACACGTGGTCGTAACCGTATCCCTTTTTATATCTTTCAGTAGTAAACACACAACATTCAACCAACATGTTTTGCGCAATTGTTTGATTGGATACGTTTGGAATTCTGTGTATATTTCAGTGACACAATTCGTTTGAGAAACGATGTCGCGTCCAACATAGTGAATAGTGCCCCCGCTACACACGAGTGAAGCTAATGAACGCGGCGACCACTCGCTCAACCTCGCTGACTCTGCCAAATCGATTGTTATACGTCTCTCATTGCGACATAGTTGCGAAACAATCAGCTTCCTTAAAATAGTAATATTTGAATACTTAAACGGGAATGCCTTATGAGGACATCACTAGCATTCCGGTATTGCATTATGATAATGTGCCATTTTCAATGTGCGCATCGAAGTCGTGCGCGCCACAGCACGCGCCCTCTCTGGCGCCGCTTGCGAGCTTCCAATACTAAAAGACACAAGAAACACTGGCCCTTCGCATACAACTTTCTACCTTACATTATGTAAATAAGATTAAATTTCGAGAACCTCAACAATAAAGATAACACTACACGCAAGCCTAATACTCCTCATGCCAATAGAGACAATAAAGCTCATGTTGGGTCCATTGACTTAATAGGGAAATATGTTGATTATCATGGAATCTTTACATTACGAGCCGTAGGAATGGAACTTTTATTAATATCACTGCGCTTTATTGTACTATAGGTGTCGAAAGTGACAGTACTATATGAACGGTAATCCATTACGTAGATGTTTATCAAAAATATTTGGAATTAAGTCACGCGTGTGGGTTGTGAATCGGTGTTTTTATGGTAATGTTATGGCGGCAATAGAAACCTTCTCCCGACGAAGCGAAATCGACCAAACAATGTGTTGTTTCAAAACATACCATTGTAAATTTCCCATCTCTGATTTTATTTTTATTATCCAACATACACGTACAAAGCTAGTAACACGTATTATACAATCAAATAAACAAGGAAGAAAAAGCAAAGGAAATTATGAAAGCTGGTTTGTTTCACCGTAACAATAACAGCCGGGATGATAGATCTAGGAAAACACAACATAACAATATTTTCCTATTTCACCTATGGAATGTTTACAAAACCCATTTCTCTATTAGGAACAAGCATCAGCTTTATATTACGGTGTTTGCATAAATAAATAAATAAATGCGAATATTAGCACAATGACCATTGGACCCCGTGGCCCATTGCGTGTTGAAGAGTTATGATGTAAACCAGACGGCTTGTTCTTATTTGGGAGAACAGGTGAGAAGCGGTAGATGAGTCAACTTTAACTGCACGGTTTCTGGATTATTACTGACTAGCTTCAGCCCGCGGCTTCGTCTTGCGTAAATCTCGGTTATATTTAAAATTTAATCATGATACACGTGGCGACATTTATTATCGTAAGAAACTTATTGTTGTTTTCCTCTATAACGGTACTTTTTTTCGGGATGAAAGGTACCCTATGCCCGTTTCTGTTTTCTGACAACGTATATGCAAAATTTTGATGGTTATCGGTTCAATGGTTTAGACGTGAAAAGACAACAAACAAACTTACTTTCGCATTTATAATATTATACTTAGCATAATATGCTAATATAATTATTCGTGATTTTAGCACCTGGCAAGTTGAGAATTCCTGAGAATATTACCATAAAAAAGATATGCCAAGACGTTCGCGCCCTCAGCCGTCATACAAGGCGCCATTTATCTAAGACAAGGTTGATACTCCGTCCAGTTTCCCCGGTGCCGTTATTACTACTAATCGTTGATAATGTGCTGATATACTAAGAATATTAAATGAAAATTCTTCTAATAATATACCACATTTCAGGGGCAATTCTCGTGTCTATAAAGAACAATCGCGATCTAGTCGCAGTCTCGACCTGTCAAAGCTCTATGTTAGAGAAGGTCAACAGTCCTTGCATAACTAAATAAAAATTTGTACCCTAAAAAATTTTAAGAGATCTTTTGGTAAATCAATGTGGTTATGAAGCGCGTGGTTCTGTATTGTGTACGTGCAAGTATGTATGTATATTAATGTCTAAACCTTGCGCCTTGGTCTTAAACTGATGAGTCAAAAGCCAAAATAAGTTTCCATTTAAACAACGAAGACAACATCGTTTTTCTCCTTTTCCTATTACGTGTAATTAAATCCCTGTCACATAGCACTTTACCGCTATCCCCAAGTGTCTTCTTGCATAATTTAAACATATCAGAAATAAGTTTTCTACCTGTACACATCCGCAATTACCGGTTCTATCTTTCACGTTGGTTCCTGACAGGTACTGAAAAGAGGCGCATTTATCACTACACTGAGCCTTCTATTGATGTACAAGACGGACGATGAATACCACGTAATTTAAATCCCTCTGTTGAAATCTTGTGGGTGGTTCGCCATCAATCCTGTGGGAACTGCAACCGAGTGTTAATTATAAAACATTTATCCTGTCTTTTAGTTACCGTTTCTGCGATTGTTTGTGCACGACTCGTCTCGAGTGGGTGTTTGCAAAGCTTTAGTATTCCCGGACGCATTTGCTGGGATTCATCTGGTCGGAAGATGCGTTTTGTATCTTGTTTTACTGCTGTGATGCTGTTCAGAGTATTGGGTAATTGAAACCAACTGTGTGTAGGTTAAGAAATATTTTATTTATTCTTGAATCATCTACCATTGCTAAACATGGGCTGTTATATTTCCAGATTTGTTTAACGAGTGTTGCTGTAATATCCGTTTAGAGCAAGGCAGTACATTTTATAATAAGTAACTTCGATGAATTGGACTAAAAATAACAACTTGTATCATAACAGGATAAAAGTAGATACTTACGAGTATATCTTACGTAGTAAAACGAACTGTTTTAGACACCACAACCAAAAGTTTACATTGTTGATCTCCGTAACGATTACAAATCATCTACAGCTGATGTGATCATAATATTAGTTTTGAAGAAAACCCTAAAAATATCTTCACCGTTAGAGTATGAAAAGTCCATGGCTACTGAGTATCTTGTAACATATTAAGCCTGTTTCATCTCTACATCAATTTATTCGCTATAAAAATTATAATTAAGAGTAATTTTTCCATGTATCGGCGTGTACCACGACGTGGATTTCGCTTCAATACGAGAATCATGTTTTATAGAAAAGTGGATCTTTATTGAGCGGTGAAAGGCGTCAGCGTAGTGGTAAGTTACCATTATAGCTGTCTCGGCGGCTGGTCGGGGACATTTGTTTAAATTTATGCTTGTTAAGGCGGGGTGACTGAAGGCACGGCTACACGACATGACTCTGTCGATAAGCTAATCATTCGTTAGCGTGCTTGTACACTTGTGTTTCGAATATCTTGTATTTTCTATGCAGATCTAACAGTGCGTGCGTGAAGTCATTTAGTTTTGCGTGTTATTGGAGTGAATGCATTTTTTATTTTGTGGAGTTCCGTCCTTGTCAAAGTTAGTTAAACGAAACTTAACCACTCCACTGATCTTAAGGTTGAATTTTCAATGGCGGATTTTCAAAAAATACTGAATTGCTCCCTTTTAAAGTTGTTGCTACAGTATCATACCAACAATATCTTTATTAATGGCTACGGAACACTTTGTGAAGACAAAACACAGGAACTTTTATAACTAGGTAGAACAATCGATTGAAGCGTATCAACTAGATTATCTATACTAGAGTTTCAATGACATGACACGCGACTGACCTACTCCATTTGTTGAAATCTTTGAGTATCTTTTTTCTTGTAAATTTTGATAATAGTATTATTTTGACATTATCTTTTGTAATCATCAAGGTTGTTTGGGAATATTTTAGGCAAATACATTCTAATGTTAATGCGATAGTAACTCTGTCTGTCTCTCTGTCTGTTATGCATTTACGACTGAACCACTGAACTGATTTTGATGAAATTTGGCCTGGTAAGTTTGAGCCATAAGAAAGGACAAGGGTTACTTTATAATCACGGACAAAGTCGCTGCCTTTTTATTGATAAGTAGAAGATATTCTTGTCATTTTCACACCTCTCATTGGTAAGTACCTCACAAAACCTATAGAAAAACACGGCTTAAAAAACCTTGGTACATTGTACAATAATACATATATTATTGTAGTGTAGAATGAAGTTTATATCGCTAAGCTGGTAGCCAAGACGTAGTATCACATGTCAATATTATTATAAACAAGACCACCATATCATAAACAAAGCATTTGAAGATAAACAAAGAAGCTTGTTAAACCTTGTTTATGAACACAGAGCATCCCATCCAACATACACATACATACATGTTCCCATGTAACATAGGAAGACGGTGTGTATGAGATATCTTTACCTTTTTACTTGTATATCCGTATACGCATATCTAATCATTGACAGGGAATGAAATCTGAATATATGACTCGCTTATCATATAGCATAAGTTGTAAAAGTCAAAGGAGGTGAAAGGTTAACTTTTATAGATAACAGTTGGGCGTGCAGCCTGTCCCTGCATAATAAACTTTTTATTATCTATACACACTAATATTATAAAGAGGTGAAATTGTTTGTTTGTTTGTTTGTCAGAAAGTAATCTGTGGAAGTATTGTTCCGATTACAAAAATTATTTAACGAATAGAAAGATATAGGTACTATTGTCGAATGTCATAGGATATGTTTTATGGTATACTTAACTTCCACATGCGAAGGCTTCACCAAAACTAAACACGGTTCTCAATACTTACATTTTGGTCTATGGACTTAAACTTGATCCGTACTCCATTGCTCGGCTCGGCTCATGTTAAGTGTCATACCTTCAACACCGAAAGCTAAAGCTAAAGCTTATGAAATTTTCTAGCAGTTCCAATGTAAGTGTCAAAATTATCACACCAATCATTGATGCGGTCCAAAATAAACCACGATAAGATTTCTACCGTTTTTCTAAGGGCCGATGCCTGCCGGGGCTGCGGGTTGTTCGAAAGAGATACCGCGCCCCCGGTGTCAAAAATGGTCTTAGTTAACTAACGCTAATTAATTGTAAATCTAAACTAAGCATTGTTATGGATATACATTAGCCTATTTTTGCTAGATATTGTAACACTTTAGAATTAGTTGGACATAATTCGATGAATTAGTGACAGATTGTGGGTTGACACGTTTAGGCAAAATTAAGCTCAATTAAACCTTTTTCTGATACTTCATATAGTGACAAAAGTTCAACTACCACTAGTTCTTATTATTCCAGCATCAAGAATATATTTCAGCGTATTTTCTAACTAGACTAGAACTTTAGTACGTTGTAAGAATGCAATGCAGATTCCACTGCACTACCTACTCTGAATATCTATGTGCATATCTAACAACCTTCGCGTATTTCATTTATTATAACGAGTGTATTTACTTTGATAGTCAGTAATAGAACGTTAACTGCCAGTACTTCTTAAGATAACTTTGATACTTGACTGCAGATTGTAGCATCACTTTTCTTTATTGCAATATCTTTTACAGACGGCATTATGCAAAACTGTTTCATAATACAGTAGAATCTCGATTATCTGAACGCTGACCTAATCTATCCGAACCCTCAATTATCCGAACATAGGCGAGAATTTGTTGCAGAAAACACGTTGCTGCTGTTCGTCAATTAAAACTTTACAATTTAATAAGAAAAGCATTAAGGCGCCAAGGTTAAGGCGCCTGCCTCTCATGGAGGAGGTTGTGGGTTCGCAACCGGGCACGGGCAAGTACCAATGTGACTTTTTCTAATTCATATGTACTTTCTAAGTTTATCTTGGACATCACTGACATCGGTAACCATGTCAGAGGCCCTTGAGGCGGTTTAGAAACTCTGACACTAGGGTGTGTGGGGTCGTTAGACCTTACTGCCCACACGATAAAGAAGAAAGAAGAAGAAAAGCATTTGAAATTTAAGGTGTTTTATGTTGTTATGTCATGTCACATTTGAATAGACTGTACAGTTTTTAGGTGAAAAGGTGTTGTTTTTGTTTGATCTTTTCCTCAAAAACCCACATTTCGATTATCCGAACTAGTCTCGGTCCCAATTAGTTCGGATACCTCGACTGCCTCGTTGGCCTAGTGGTCCTGAGTGCGACTGCTACGCTAGAGGTCCTGGGTTCGATTCCCAGGTCGAGCAAAAAGTGTTATTGGGTTTATCTATGAAATTCTCAGTAGCAGCTCGGAGTTTGGATTTGTGCCCGGTTAATGGCAATAGGCTCGCCCCCTATTATATGGGACCTAAAAATACCGGCGAACTGTGAGTGTACATCGGTACACCTCTGCATAACCCTTCGGGGAATACAGGCGTGATGGATGGTTAGTTCGGATAATCGAGGTTCTACTGTTTACACTCTACAAATTCAAAGACTGATTCATATGTATACCAGCCTTTATTAAGGCGTGAATACGTTATCTCAAGTATGTATAATATAAAGGTAGGAACATTTGCAAGTAAATGCAGTGTTGGCTATAAAATTGCATATATGTTGGTTTCCCTTTCTGTAGGCTTGGTGCTGAGTTATTTCTATACCTAATAGACTCACCTGTTACCAGTTATCAGGAAAAATACGATATGTGGAAGTGAAATGGTCAATATTCTGACAGATACTACTTCCCACTTTTTCTTTCGACTGCTTCGTTAGCTTAGTGGTCCTAAGCGCGGCTGCCACGTTAGACCTGGTCTTGGGTTGGATTCCCAGGTCGAGCAAAAAGTGTTTTGGGTTTTTCTTTGTAATTCTCAGTAGCAGCTTGGAGTTTGGATTTGTGCCCAGTTAATGGCAATAGGCTCGCCCCCTATAACATGGGACTTAAATATACCGGCGAACTGTGGGTGTAGTACATTGGTACTCCTCTGCCTAACCTTTCGGGGAATACGGTCGTGATGGTATGTTATGTGATAATTTACTTCCCATACTCAATATTACAGTTAAAGTAGTATAAGTAAAAAAACCAGATAAACATGAATATTTTTTTATTAGTGTCGATAAATATAAGATCATTTGTAGGACAAATTGGCACTTAATACAATAACAACATACAATAACTATCTTTAAGGCATCAGATGGTTTATAGATATACAAATCGTGGGACAGTCTTATTTCTATTAGGTACAACACGTCGAAGTAGACATTGCATTAATTTCAATATGAATGAAAAAATTATGAAAACATTAATAAGTTATACAAACACA
The DNA here is from genome assembly GCA_932526535.1 of Caradrina clavipalpis. Taxonomy (NCBI): domain Eukaryota; kingdom Metazoa; phylum Arthropoda; class Insecta; order Lepidoptera; family Noctuidae; genus Caradrina; species Caradrina clavipalpis. The sequence goes on from OW052096.1 coordinate 6,793,168, forward strand.
CCGCTTAAAATATACGTTGCGATGAAAACATGTTACGTACTCGTACAAGGATTATTTAATCAAAATATTAAGTGCTAACGAATTATTCAACATCAAGATTCTATCAAAAACTTCACATAAGTACTTGTGTTTTAAGCTAAGCCCTCACTTCTTGAAGTACATAATTATTATCGTAACACTTCAAACTTCAAGTAAGTTTATGTCATACAAACACACGTAAAAAGTGCAATATTGAAAATTCACAAATGTCAAAAGTTTTGAACAAATGTCTTTTATAAATTCGACTAAGTAATATTTCAGTCTGATTATATCTACACGTACCTACTTTGCCAAGTTATTGCTTGTGATTTAGTTGTCCCTAATAATACAAATAAATATTTTGAATAAATATATACAGCATAATATTATACTAGTGACCATAATTATAAGTCAGCTAACAGTCTACAAGGATACAAAACACGACCTAACATTTATTTCATAGAAATAAAACTTTCAGGCAAACCATTACATATTTCATCAGAGGGATTTAATATAATTACAGTACAATCATTACGTAGGTATAATAAAAGTTACACTGTACATTACGACGAGTAAACAGGCAACATAAGGGCCATTTTCCCGTATCAAACCTAGTATCCATCTATGTATTCTCATCTTACCAGCCATCGTAATTCCACCTTAGCTCCACCAGGCCCGGCAGACAAATCTCTTCGATCCGTATCAACAGAGATAACAAAAGCTTTCTGTAGTACTACAGAAATAAAAACAAAACTCCTGTCACGGAGTGAACAAGATCCGGTAGTGTTGGGACGTACAGATCATATGCTGAGCGACGGCCGTTTCTTCCTCACGCTTTTGTTGCTCAAACCGAGAATACTGCCGATTACCTGTGTGGAAAATGGTCTGTTTTACTTAAATCTTTTTTTGTTGTAAAGTCATAAGGTTTTTTTTGGTAACGCAAGCATAGCGCCTGCGTCTGCGCAAGGCAGCCGTATCTCAATGTATTTAGAGGGGAAAAAATCAAAAGTAATCATGATTGTGCAATTACAAGACTTCTTTCACTGATAGATATCTAGGTAACACCATTCAAAAGTAAGATAGAATATGTTTGACGCCAGAAATACCGTTCCTGTTCTTGCAAGGAACTGTCATGCAGGTCAAATCGGGAAATGCAAAATTTACTGGATATTTAGGATCTTGTATGAATAACTACTTCAAACTTACTTTAGAGACCGAGTAGGCAGCGAGCTTGCGTCTGGGCGCAGGCAACAAGAGCGCAAGCGCGCGCGCCTCTCTCAGGAGCGCGTGGAAGGCAAGCGCGGCGCCAGCACATGACTCCGCCGCCGACACCTCGTAGAACTGACAGCCGAATCGCAACGACAACTCCTGACCCTCTTCCGCCTTTACAACCCTATTACACAAATAAACAATCCTTTATTCCGAAGATCTTTAACTTAAAAGCACTATTATTACAACCAATTTTATGTAAATAATCAGAAAATGTCAAGTACTTATTAATTTACATAATACACGTAAGGATTTAAGAGGCTCTTGTAATTTATGTGACCTCTCCTTGACCTTTCCGGTAAATTGACCTACTCTTAAAGTATTTGACAGCCTGTATCCATAAACCATACCATCACGCCTGTATTCCCCGAAGGGTTAGGCAGAGGTGTACCCAATATTCACCCACAGTTTGCCGGTATGTTTAGGTCCCATGTAATAGGGGGCGAGCGTATTGCCATTAACCGGGCACAAATCCTAACTCCGAGCTACTACTGAGAATTTCTTAGAAAACCTGATAACACTTTGCTTGACCTGGGAATCTAACCCAAGACCTCTAGCGTACCAGACGCATTTAGGACCACTGACCTAACAAGGCAGTACATCATTGGCAAAAGGGGTATGTTATGCAAACCTTGCGTGTTCCAGGTCTCGTTTGTTGCCGAGCAGGGTGACGGCGGTGCAGCCGGGCAGCCGGGTCCTCTCCAGCAATGCCAAGAGCTCGGCAGCAGCCATGAAGGATCGCCGATCGCACACAGAGTAAACCACCGCGAACGCGTCGCCCCAGCGGAGGTGTTCCGCTAAACATCCACGTTTCTAAACAAGGAATAGAAAAGTTTTAGGCTTATGTGAACATTCGAAAAGCGCTGGAGTTATTGTCAAGATAAGGTTACCAGAAACTGTCGCTCTATTGGTTATTTACCTTATTTTGCGAAAAGTATACACACGTTCTCAGAAACACAAACATTTTTACCAATTGTAACAATAAGTGTTTGTAAAAAGATTATAAAATATGAAATGTAGAAAGTATTGATACAAATAGCAAAGGTACTCGAGGTGCATATTCTATTACCGATGATATCAACAAAGATAAAACACTTACGGCGCAACCGCACGTATCTAACACTTCCACTTCAGACGTGGCGCCGTCGAACGCCACCCGATGTTGGTACAGGAAATCTGAAACAAAATCTTTATTTGACTTTGCACAACAATCAACACTCCAGTGACTCGACCCGTTCTCAATATCGACCTCGTAATGTATTGACTTTCTGAAAGATGCTATCAGTCACTCAGATCTAGGTTACAACCAATAACGCACTCGCTCGATACGCCAAATGACTTATTAAGTGTCACTGATATAGGTACAAAAAATATGCAATAAATCTTATTGATTGGGATTTCGAGAACGCAGATTTAGGTGTCGATAACTGACAGATAAAATATTAAAGGACGGAATAAACTAGACATAGGTATACGTTTAGAATTCGGGAAAGGATATTTTTCCAGAAATACTGCAGCTGTTATAAATATCTTTTGTTTACGTTTCGATTATTTTTTTGGTGAAAATAACGTAATATGCTCCAAAGGTCGACGGCCTGTGCAGACCGGCGCCGGCGTCGCTCAGCCTTGGCACTCCGGCGCTGCATCTTGCCAATATCGCAAATAAACCGTCCATTGGCACTCCACGCGTGGCATTTGTGAGTGCCCTCTGTAAGGGCTCATGTTCATTGGTATTTCTGTCTCGCGTACAACACTGACACTCTTCGCATATCAACTAGGTGATCACAACTAGGAGGAGTGCCAGTGGAAATAACTATTATTACTGTTATAATGACCTTAATACACAATAGGGATGTTTATCAGATAGAAATTTAGTATATACCAGTTCGGTTTGATAAATATCGTAAAAAAAACTACCTCAGGTTTATGTGAGCACGGTTTACTAAAACTCAACAGGGCAACTGTTGAGAATCAAACGTGTTCGTTATAAACAACAACACAGTCCAATTCATGAATTAGGAAAATCCCAAAGGAAATTGCATTAAATGTTTCATCGGTTTCTGCACCGAATGTATATAAACAAACCTCATTCACATAGTATAAAGACAAGTATTGCTAAATATACTCACCGCCAGTAGAACTGTACTCCCCGATGTACCGCTTCGTTAAATAACGAACCACCACGGCTGAAACAAAAACAAACAAATTCAAACAATTGCAACACGTTATCAATAAACTAAAGAACGTGTATTTGATTACACTTTTAGTTTAAACTTTATCTAACAAGATAAAACACATAGATTAATTGAAATACAAGTTTGTAACAGAGAAAGCAGCAATTAGCAGCCACTCGGAAAGGTGTTACAAAATTTGTGCCCCTCAATGAATTTATAACTACAAGGTTCAATTAGAGGGAAAGTAGACAAAAGGGCTAAAGGTGTACTAAAGTTATTGGTCAACCAGTATACCAATTAACACTAAAGACGAGATACAGACTCGGGTTTTATTAACAATCAGTGTTTTATTGGTATTCTTATTTATTTGAATATAATCACGGGTTTATTGCGTATGTAATGATAACGTTTAGGCCCTTGATTGGCTCTATTATTATTTAGAAACGTCCAATTTATTATATATCAAAGAATAACTTATTTCATCTTTGGTTAGTACAAAATGTTGTTTAGAATTGATGTGGATGGTAAAATTGATTTCTGGCTGCGATGATTATAATTTGTTTATGATTTTAAGATAAATGTACCGCAGCGTATATTGGTCAATAAATAATTAAACTCGATGTAATTTTGTAGATAGGTTAAGGGGCCTATTATATTGTAGTTTAAAGTATAGTAGGTAGGTGTAGTTTTCTGTCTATCACTTAATTTCCAAATTGATACATATCTATCTGTTAAGTTGTATGTGAATCGTTCTAATCTTACCTAATTTGACAGAAAACTGACTAGCCACAAACCCAGATGTTAGTGCGAAATATTATTTCGCGGTATAAGAACCAGATTAACGTATCTACAAAAAAAAAACGAAAAAGTTTTTTTTTTATATTTTTTATGGTATCTATAAAACTTCAAGTTCAAATATTTATTAACCAAAATATGACTAAAACAACGTTTGTATTAAGTACGCAGAAGCGCTATCGAGAGTATCCACTATGAAGGATCTTTTTTAGATCTTTTAGCTTAGGATACTATATTACTAAAAATGTAATAATTCTAGTTAATACTTGGCTAGTTTTAATATTATTTAAACCTGACCAAATATCGCTTGATAAACACAGAACACACACAATCCACTTCTATGAGTTGTGTAAGTAGGTATTGGAAGCGTTGTCACAATGAAACCTGATAAACTAACTTGTAACTTTAAACTAATAACACGTACTAATGTATATTGTTACGTGAGAATACAATTTAATTGTACACAATTGCCTACAAATAAATTCTAGGACAATCAGACCTACGGACATTTTCTTCGTATTTTTCTGTCTTTAACTGCCTTGTTAGCCTAGTGGTCTTAAGCGCGACTGCTTTAGAGGTATTGGATTCAAAGCAAAGCATTCACATTCTGCATTCATTTCATGATTCTTGGAGCAAAGTGGTATTGGGTTTTTCTATGAAATTCTCAGTAGCAACTCGGAGTTACGATCTGCGCCCGGTTAACGGCAATAGGCTTGCCCCCTGATACATGGCGCTTAACACATACCGGCGGACTGTGGGTGCACTTGGGTATACCTCTGCCTAACTCTTCGGGGAATACAGGCGTGGTTGTATGTATGTAAACTAAGAAAGTTGGTCACTGTACAACACAGGTTAAAGCTTTTTACGACCGAGACGATTTGTGCATTGTTTGTTCTGGATAAGCTCACGGTAGACTCATTTCAACTCATGCTAAGTAAATTAAATTAAATGGAGTAACTGCCAAGCCAAATTCTGAAACGCAACTGAATTTTAGCCGTGTATTGTAGCGACAGAGATATTTAAAAACGTCTTAAAGTTAAGTGTCTTGAGAATTCGGGGGTGATATGGATATTATGGGTGTGAAGAAAGAAAGAAGAGACATTGATTGACTTTTTTAAAAAAAAAATTTGCTTTAGAAATAAGTCACCTCTTAATAAAATTATTATTCTGTGAAAAGTCACGTGTTGGTAGACTAGAAAAGACCCTTCTAGATACTGATTACCAGATAATGATGCTAAAGCTCATGCTATAATGAACCTTATCTACCTACTGATAGAGGTATTTGCACTCGTAACAAAACACAAACAACTCTAGCAGTTACTTCACTTCCTCATGCTCTATTGACGCGGGAGGAACGCGGTGCTATATCCAGACTAGGCTAACCGACCCACGATTATCGTCGAAGAACAACACACCTAGTCATGCCGTAAATCCTAATTGCACATAACAACTATGAAACTGCTGTTCCACCCACAAAAACTACAACAAACCCATTTATTTCCCCAGTTGACTCACACTGTTTACATTATAGAAATCTTATCGAACACCAGCAATAGGTCGAACAAATATTTATAACCTAGTACTATAGATATTTCCAATATTAAGATACTTAGGAAGAATTACTAGCCAATATAAACTATTGGCTACATTTAATAAATAGCTCGTTTAGATCTGAATTTATCTATCAATAAACAGACCGACATCAAACAGCAGATCGATCATGTGTCTGTGATTAGAATCAGTTCCGAGACATCGCCCCAATACAGATCATAAACCGTAAAATGGATTATAAAGTGTCACATCTCATCAACCTCGCGGTTTATTTAGATTTGCTTCTCTATCGAATGTTAGGAGTTAGCGGGAAACCTATAAACATATCATTTAAACGGATTTATGATTGGGCTTCTGCTGCACATGTGGTTTTAATATCAGTAAATGTAGGTTCGTGTTTTGTGTTTGTGTTCTGTCAGGCCTGTCGGGTCAGGAGCGCGGGACGTAGTGATGTGTGCTAAGATTCAATGAACCAGCACAAAACAATCGATGTATGTTAATTGCGATTTCACGGCTATCTATCGAGGTTGTCGAACTTTCCTTTTATGTGCACTCCCCTGGTTGAGCATCCTTTATTGATTCTGTACTTATAAATATTTTGCTGGTTTTATTAGCTGTTAGCCATCACTACGCGTGTACATATTTTAACAGCACAATATTTTTTATTTACTTTGTAAGCAAATAAACGAAACGGAAATGTGTAAAATTTAAAAACACCAATTTGTTTAAACATCTTTGAAATAACTGTGCCAATAAACGATTCAAGCTTTTATTACCTACAGATTGTAGATTAAGACTGCTCCATAACTTCATTAACAAAACTGGCCCTCTTACTGTAAAGCGTATACTCAGACAAGTATTGCAGAATCTGAAAACCCTTATCAATTTCGTGCAAAATAAACATGCAGCTTGAGTCTTACCAATTATACTAACGAGTACTTTCACTTGAACACTGATAGCTAGGCAGTTCAAGGTGATCCGCAGCCACATTACTCTGCGCAGATAGCGCCTCATACCATAAATCTAGGTTACATTTGTAACAAGACAGAACGGTCTTCAATTCGCAATGCACCAATACGTCCGATTTAGGTATCCGATTTCTTAGTACAATACAGTGAGTGATGCACCAACTACTGGTTTGAAATTGGAACTTCGCATACATGGCGAGGCTTATTAAGATCTTGACCGTGAAGCGCTCACGGCTCTTGCACGTTTATAACTTTTATATTCATTTCCAGAATAAACTGGAGTGCGGTAACGAGACCCATAACGGGACTCGGGGAAACGTGGGATTTAAGCGACGTCTGCTGAGCGAATACGGTAGCGCTAAATGTTAATTAAGAGCATCGGCGAGGTGATCACAGCCGCGATCCCGGCCTGTTCGCCACGCTACAGTAATTGGACAGCACAGAGTTTCATTTACATTTTTACGTTCAGTTTATTTCCTTAAACGCCACTTTATTAAGGTGCATGTCTTTCTTTCGCGTCCTAAATGCACTACGGTATAACTTTATCGAGGCCTATAACATAAAAACACATCAATTAATTTTTATTTGCGCTAAGTTCTGAAGATGCAAAGCTTTCTCTCGTAATTTTAATCTGCTGTATCGACATGCTAATTAGAATTTCACCGCAGTTATTTTTGACAGGTGACAATGATGAGCTTACTTGACCTGGAAGTCTAGAAAAGTTTGACCTCATAATTCAGTTCAAACAAAGGTCTAAGGTGGGGTGCTGTAGCAAATTATCGACAAACAGATATTGACAGTTAAACAAATTGAAGAGTCCGAAACATATGTGTGCAAACATCGATCATGATTCAATGAATAAATATAAAAGTGAGAAACCACAACAGCGAAAGTATAACTACGAGTAATATTTATTGAGACATTTTTGGGCACAGAATCTGATATACCTAACGTTAACTTCTAGTCCGAAAAAACGGATAATGCTGATTTTTTACACAAAAACCGCATTCGTTTATTTTATCAAGACTGGAAGCGCTAAAAGCTAAAAATCATAACAATACACGCATCAGAAAGACCGAACATCAGATATTTCTTTCTTTGCTATAAATACATTTCTAACTGTGCGAATTCTATTTGGAACGCTGACTGAGCGATCGAATATTCGGTCGGCAGTGTATAATTATGTCGTATCGTGAGTAGAACACAAATCGGTAGAAACAGAAGGCTTACATTATGCCACGCCCTCTTTGATGCAAAATTTTGAAAAAGAGTCCGATTTGGACGGAATGGAAGTGAGAAAAGATGACGAACGAATACCCGTCTTTCGTCCTTTGGACTGGACTCTCTCGATCTCTTACTAAGGTCTCTAATCAGACAGAGACAGAGAAACCAGGTGAAGGATACACGCTGAAACTTGCGATTTATGAACTGTGACTCATTGGTTTGGAACGGATTTTTTTTTATATTTTGGCAGGCTTGCGTTTGTCCGCAACTCACCTTATTGTAAGTGATGATTTGGCCTAAGGTGGAACAAGCTTGCCTAGGATGAACCGGTTCACTCGTGTCTTGAAGATACCCAAATTATACTTATCAGAGAACAGAGAAGCGGGCGGGGGCGGGAGTGAATTCCACGTTTCTTTCTATTTTGGTTTTAGTGGGTTTTCTGTGTTTAGTTACTCAGTATTGGAGTGAGTGTGCGTGGTGCGTGCGGCGGGTGTCCCGGCAGACGTCTGACCGGGTGACTCACTGCGCGCCGCGGCATGCGGTTGAGCTGCGCGCGCGCCGCTATTAATACTGCTGCAGTTGACATTTACTCGCTCTCGATCTATGATCCCGAAACGCAATAAGAGTTTTATGTCATCTGTAATGTTGCATATGATGTGCTCTTCACGATGACTAACTTCGACTTTAATCTGGGTGTTAAGAGATTCATAGAAATATGTTCTTCGTTGCATGAGAAACGATAATATCGAGTCTAAATTTTAAGCGATTGTGCACACTAGGAGCTTATATTGTTTTACTTTTCATCCTCTTTCCATTTTCAAAAGAAATAAGTATGGAATTCGTACAAAACGCCTTTTTCATCGTGATAAAGATCTTAGACCCACATAAGTCCAACACGCTCGCTTTGTAAATTTTAGGGATTTCAGACCAATATGAGTCCAATTGTCACCAAAACACAAGATGCAATCCAATTAAGATTTGTCTTACAAATAAAACATGAGTACCAAAATAGTTCCCAAAAATATACTCGGTATTCTTTCAACCTGTTTGACCGCGCAATTATACAATATGATTTCATGTATACTTGTATCAGGGTCACCCACACTTCATCGTTCAGCTATTACCAGTGTTAATATACCTATATTCGCCTTCAGCAACCAGATAGCTTGGTACTTAATAGTCGTAATGGTGAATTCTTGGCACTCGACGCCTTTATGCCGATAGTTATAACTAACCGTTATACAGATGGTACCTACACGTGGCAACGAATATTACAGCTATTAGAGATTTGTTTTGAACATGTGTCATAATATTTCCATTGTAGTCATGCTTTTCTTCTTTTTCGTGGATTTTGTGGGTGTTATACAGGGCCGAATGTGCTATGAAATGGTTCCGTCATAAATGAAAGCAAACTGTGGGTGGGCAGCCAACATGCCCACGTCTTCGATATTTGAAAATTCTGACACCGAAGACAGTTCCAATTTCAAATTTTTGTTGTTGGTGTTACGTAAAGGCTTCCAAAATATACAATGGTCAATATAGCTAGCCATAGACAACATCAGAAAAACTGCAAATATCCAAAAAGTTTTCAAAACTTGTCAGCCAAAGTATTGTGATGTGTGTGTAAGTGGATAAGGTGCACGCCTCTCATGCATGAGATTACGGGTTTGATACCGGGAGAGTACCTATGTGACTTTTTCATTTCATCACTTTCTAAGTTTATCTTATACATCTCTCTCTCACATCGTGAGGAAACCTAGACTTATAATGATAAAGTATAAGTGTGAAATCGCCAATCCGCCATGAGTAATCGTGTTGATTAATACTTGTGCCTTCCGTATTTGAAAAGAGGCCTTTGCCCTGCTGTGGGACAGTAATAGGCTGACATTATCATTCACAACCTGTTGCAAATCAATCAAGAAACTCAAAAACAACCTATCCATCTTCAAAGTACTTCCCAAACTTGCATCACGCATTAAGTTCCCATCGCCGCTTAAGCTGCGTAAACATCAATTATAATTACAAAAATACTTGTAATTACTACGCTGTTACCGGTAAGCCACTTGGTACGCAAGTGACTTCGAGAGCTTAGAGTAAAGTTAACTTAATCACATAATCAAGATGTAGCCGCTTAAGATTGATTGTCCGTTGAGTTTTGTTGCGTAACGCATGCTTCACTAATGCTCACTCAAGCGTTGCACTGATGATTTAAACCTTGGATCCCATGGGAGAATATTTGGAATTGGAATACTTGGGGTTCTAAATAAGTGGTGTGAAATTGGTAATAGTAATAGGTAAGTACTCTCGTCTTTAGCTTTTCTTTCGGCAGTTCTTCGAAGCGGCTCGTTAAGCGCTTGTAAATGCAGACCTGAGATAAAAATCTTAAAGTAATCAACAATATCAATATAGTCAGAACGTTGAGATTACGATGGTTTCCCAATCCTTCACTTGGTAATATTCGTAAAATAAGTGCCTCCACACACAGAAGCGTAGCCAAAGAGGTAGGAAAATTCACTTTTTAACATAAATATTAATGTATTCATCCACTTTTGTTGTTTTATTTTCTTAAACCCCCTTGAGTAAAACTGGGCTACGCTATAGGCTACACAAGAATCGTTGACAAAAATAAATGTTTAATCGTTGTCACCGATTTAGCTACAAATAATTTTGTTTCTTTGGAATGGCAATCGTTGGTGGTAAATCCATGAGTTTTCCATTACGTGAAAGTAATATGTAGCTTGGAATGTAGGTAATCTCAAAACATTGAGTACCTTTCCTAATATACCACACTAATAAAATCTCAAAGAGCGTTGCTCACCACGTGCGCTAATCCAAACTTCGGATTTAGGTTGTAAACAAACGTTGCATATTCCTCGTTTATTCATTCGCAATAATAGAAACTAATCGAGTTACCTGAATAATCTGAAAATACATACGAGGTCTGGTGTACAAAAGGCACATCACATAGCTAACTATACGCATACTGACCATCAAACGAAGTAACTTCGAGCAAAAAATATACCAGAGAAACGACTTTTATTTTTGGTGTGAAAAATTGCTGTTTATACTGTTTACATTGTACTTTTGGGCACATGCAACAGCACAAATTTAAAGATATATAAAGTTAAATAACATTGCAAAACTGGTTTTCGTAGAAAACTTCGACCTTCAATATCCTTCAGTGTCCAGAAGTTCCCCAGGTACAGGTATGGTCCAGAACTAAAAAGAATATCGCAATAATAAGAAAAATGTTAATGTCAATCTGGATGAACGACCTGATTAAGACCGCAGAAAGACGTTGGATGCAGGCCACTTCTACCGGTCCTTTTGGAAATCTATGGGCTTTCCCTGCTGGACATAGGCCTCTCTATGTCCAGCAGTGGACATCCTGCGTCTGACATGATGATGATGAAAATAAGAATACGTAACTTTCGGTTTCATTAAATGTATGTTTATGTTTCGTTATATGTTATACAACTATGAACTGTATGTACCTTATTTTTAAACATAACACCCAGTATCAGAATAATTAATAATCATTATCACCTCTGTTACAGTTGTAGAGTTACCAAATAAAAGAAACGTGATCGCTGTCGGCCGAGTGTGACTACATGTGTCAATACATGCTTCAGGTATTACGATTAGTGGTTTCAATTTGCATACGTGATTAAATGTACCTATGTATGTTTGTAGTTCACACGTGTCTGTGTTGCGAAAATTGTGTATTGAGATATCTAAAAATATGACAGATATGGGGAATACCCACACGTAATAATTAAGCAGATAGTGTTTTTTTTATCAATTCGATGATACTGCCTCGTTGGCCTAGTGGTCCTAAGCACGACTGGTCGGTAAGTCCTGGGTTCGATTCCCAGGTCGAGCAAAAAGTGTAACTGGGTTTTTCTATGAAATTCTCAGTAGCAGCTCGGAGTTTGAATTTGTGTCCGGATAATGGCAATAGGCTCGCCCCCTATTACATGGGACCTAAATATACCGGCGAACTGTGGGAGTACATTGGTACACCTCTGCCTAACCCTTCGGGGAAAACAGGCGTGATGGCCGGTATATTTATATATTTTATATTTTTTCGATGATAATATTTTGATCGGTGTAAGCCAAGTAAGCTAAATTAAATTGGATTAGTAAATAAGCTTCATGCTAACAAATAATAAAAATGTCTAAATCTTGATCTAATTAAAGCTTGCAGCTAACGAATTTTCGAACCTGCTGAACTGTTTTCTAAGCTAAACAAAACACGACTAGACAAAATCCGGGTATAAATTACAGATTCTACTCAGTCTGCGAAAACACTGCACTTATCTATTTTTGATCCAAACAAACTTAAAACCGATAAACACTTCAATTGAATTTATCGATAAAAATCTTAAAATACAGAGTAACAAAATCTGTTCACGTTAGAATAATAAAAATACCAACCTATTATTGTCCCACTACAAGGCAAAGGCCTCTTCTCATACTGAGAAGGCACGAGCATTAACCATCACGCTTGCTAAAGATAGATGGGCGATGTCAGACTTTTCATTAGGTATCTCATCAGGTTCCCTAAAAATGCTCTCTTTACCGATGTCCGAGGTAAAAATGGAAAGTACATAATGAAATAGAAATGTCACATTGGTACATGCCCATGTCACAACCTCGTGCATCAGAGGCCTATGCCTTAATTACTGGGCTATCACGACGTTCATCTTGTTTCCTGTTAGCCTATTCTGTCCCACATTTGGGCAAAGGCCTTCTTCCACTCCTTCCATCCTTCACATAATCACATTCCAGCGTCTCATCCCTCTAATTTGGGAGGAATCCATCCAGTTCGTCCCGCCATCTCCTTTGTGGTATACAAGCTGTTGATTTCCATCCTCGTCAAATCTTAGGAGCTAGTCATAGAAAAAAAAAAGTAATCAATATAATTACGATACCTGGCCAATATTTAATAAATGCTTGCTTTTTTAGTTGCAACTATCAAAAAACAGAATTCCAGAATACTCCTCTTGCAAAAATAAGCATCGCCCAGTTGCGTATGCGGTAGGCAGAGTTGTCGCGCGGCTATATCAATGCGTACATAGCGCCTAATTCGAATTGGAAAATCACGTCAAAAAATATAAATTTTAAAACAAATTTACTTTATTATTGATTCGTGTTAAGAATCACGAGCATAGTTAACTCCTTGAATTGGACGAGAATGCAAATCAACAGCTTGTATTTATATATCTTATAACGTTTGCGCTATAAAGTCAATATTCTACAGCTACACCATTAAGATTCAAGTGATCGTAACATTGCTCAATGGGCGGCATCCGTTAGGAGTTCTTACCTAATCTTTCTATAATTGTTATGTTAATATATTGGAGTGTTTCCCAAAAACGACATCCGACGACTGCGCTATAAATCAATTTCACTCGTGTTAGCTTTCGCTAACTTATTGTTTATACTTTCTATTGGATAGCCACCTCTACATAATACTATATCAAATGGTAGCATTTGATCGTTTCCTAACAGTTATTAATTGGCGATTAGTGACGTTTGAATGTTGAATGACTCATTAATGGTCTGAGCATGATTTATCTGTCGTTGCGCGGGAGACTGTGTGGCAGTCAATTTGTTTGAAGTATCTGAGAACGTCTTTTAACTAACACGTGCTGAATTGAATAAACCTTGATATGATCTTGAAATAAAAAGTGTTAGGTATAGAAATTGTGTTGTGTAACTGTTACGTTTAGGTATTGTAATAGTGTTACTTGTTTAACGTAATGACACGTTTGTTGTTTAGTTTTCTAAGAATGTAATAGAGTAATTAAAAGCCTTTTGATTAGATTTTAATGGTATTTCTTTCACAATCTTAAACTATTTTCCTATCGTGTCATTTTTAGGCTCTACCCTAATAGATTCGAGCCATCAGCTCATTATTACAAAATTACAAATATTATCTACCATAAAAACAATTGACGATCGCTTACAGTAATTTTCTTTATAACATTTCACTCATTCATGTAAACTCAGTAAATGTTCTTCAATTGAAACCACAGATGTTCATTGAAATCCCGAAACATGTGGTGGGTGTGGTGTGGTTGAATATTGAGGTTATGATGAAAAGCGGTGCAGAGAGTAATTCTGTTTATTTGAGTTAACCATCTGGACAATTAATCTTTTCATTAGATTAGAAACATAGAGACTGGAATTGGAGGTACTTAGGTGATGATTTTCTTTATAAACTTATATTTTTTCTACATTATCAGAGCTATACTTACCTTAATTTAAAATTTTGACTAACTATTTCTATTTTATTTTAAATGATTTTTTCCTTTTTTTTATATTTTTTAGCTTAATACGTGGTTGTAGTACTATTTCTAATAATACATACTGCTCTGTAGTATTTCTAATAAACAGAGGTACTTACCAGGTAAGTACACGTATTTTCGTAACAAACATGAGTTTCTTTTTTAAAAACCACTACCGACTAATAACTATTACAACATCATACATTTATCAATTTCACTTGAACATCAGAGTTTAATTAATTGAATCAAGTTCATTTAAATAATTTATTAAAACTTACTTTAATTCCCACTTAATTGTAACAAATTGAGTGTCTTTCACAAAGTTTATTGTCTCACCATAAAATGCGAGTGTTTCTAGCACATTCGTATAATTTATTAAGCTTAATTTAATGGACAGCGAATTTTATTACAACGGCACGTGTTGCCAAAATTTGTCTCAAGCTAATTGGCTCTAAAAAAAACTTTTTTAAATCCTCTAAATTAAATTGAGCCTCGAAATCTTCTCGAAAATTGTATAGAGATATGCTATTATTGACGGAGCTCAACAATTTATATGCCCATTCACTCGAAACTGTTGTAAGTACGTATTAATACTTTGTTTCCAAGTGTTGCCCATCCACACTGGGTATTTATGAGTGCTCCTCCCCTCACAGTTTCGTCTCGACTCGAACAAAGATACAAACGTGACGAATATTCCGACGTAAACTTGTAATTCTATTTTCAAAAGATATATCTACATTTATCACGTCGTATATGAACCTGACTGTTGTGGGCACGTGATTTATGGTTTATTTAAATATAAATATTTAAATATTGCGTGATATTCAATAGTGTGGTAATTTTGCAGTTCTAATTTGAATATTGGCTTCGGTTAATCGAAATAAAACATTTGTTAAAAGTAATATTAATTGTAAGTGTAAATTTTATTATAGATACCTAGGTACAGTTACGTTTAGTTAAAAATAATCCAATAATATTTTGTTTTTCCTCTTTAGTAAACGGAGAGACTGGTTCTTAATATTTTTTACTGAAAAAACACGTGGAATAAACGCCATAAAATAAAGTTTTGAAGACCTGCAAAATTCTAACTAAATGTAGGTAACAGGAAGGTATATCGAGTCTAAATCAAACCAATAACAAACTACTACGAAATCATAACGCAAACAAATGAGTACTCCATCTTACGAGCCGTCTTAAGAAGACCGAAATAACGAATTGCTGATATTTGGACTCTATTTTAAGCGTCATAAAGCTCCGTGAAATCTTACGATCAAACATTTTTTTTAATATTAACTACTCGCCTACGATCTACGGTTCGTACTACGATACGTTTCTAACTCGCGTCATAGAACATTTTTTTGCGCGTTAAATTCCCGACTTTTGGCGACAATTGCAGGAATTTTAGTGGTTCTATTACAGTCCAGATTATTCAAAGATATTATTTCGATGACGAATATTGCGTGTACGTTCCGATTTCCGCTGAACATTTAGTCGTAGTACTGTTTCGTTGCTCTGACTAACGTGTTTTGGAAGCTAAGCGTGAACTCTACTACATGGATCCCACGCGTCAACTACTATAAACTTTGAGTAATAGCTTCTTGGAGCATTGTTACCTTGTTTCTGTTTCGTATCAATACGATTGCCGAATTTTGTGAGAGAATTAATAGTTAAGACACGAGGTTTTGGTTTCAAATGTGGGCATGTACCAATGTGATTTTTTCCATTTATTAAGTACCTACGTTCTAAGTTTATTTAGGACATCGCTGGCATCGATAAAGAAACAACATAAATGAAAACCAGTCAAGAGCAATGATCCCCTGATCATTGCTCTTGACTTATCTGTACGAGAAGAGGTCTTTGCTCTGCAGTGGGACAAATTAGCTGGTTATATATTATTGTATATTTTATTCTTATACCTAATTCTGTCATACCGTTGTAGTAATTGGAACATTTTCGCATAATAATGCATTATGTATATTGTGTTTAAAAATATTTCTTAGATATATATTCTTAGGTAATTGGTAATTTCTTCCATGAGTATAAATAAGTACTACTGACTATATCTGGCTACGCGCAAATATTCCAGAAATAAATTAAATCAAATAACTGTAATACTCATGTGCGACAAAAAATGTGACGTCACACATACCTTACTACCTACTTACATTTTTAATAGTGAGTCAATGTACTATACTCACACTACTCGAGAGTCAAAACAAAAATAGTTGTTTATAAATAGAACACAAATCAAAAATAAAACAACCATGACCAATCATCTCTTTAGGTTTGACTCGTATCGCTTGATTTGCGGAGGTCAGACAGCCAATTATCATCATCAGAACGGGCCGATGACGTCATCGTTGAAAGACCTCCCTAATAAACTCGTTTACTTTGAATTTAGACAATGTTACTGGAGTAGTCTTTTTCTGTCCAAATTTTCAGTCCTTCACTTAATTTTATTGTTAATTTTGGTGTGCTTTATAAATTCTAATTATCATAATATTTACTATACTTAATGTGAAAGAGGTGAGAGCAGTATGTAAGGATCGCAACAGTTGGCTTTCTGTGGTTTCTGCCTACTCTTGTGGGAATAAGGCATGAGTTTATGGTATGTATGTTTATGTATGTATTTACTACACCTTTATCACAAGTCAACCTAACTTTTCTCATTTCTTTTCTGTTCTTTTTTTACTCTTAAAATGAGGAAACACAACTAAACGTGTTTGTTACAAATATTTGAATGTAACGTCACGTGTACATACTACACGATGTTACGAACGTGCTTCAAAGAGAACACTTTATTTACATTACACTATTTATCGTTTAATACACGGTAGCAGGTTTCTAGTTTACTGTTTAAATAATAACCATAAAGTTACCGTAGAAATTGAGTAACAAAATAGTGTCTAAGTTTTTGCATTATAGCTTTAAAATGCGTGGGATAAAGTTTAAAATACATTGACTTAATAAAAAGATCATTAGCCGTAATTAGCAATTTTATTATTTTAATAAATGTTTTGTCCTTTCCTTAGGTCGTATCATCCCCCGGTCGCTTCAATACAGAAACAAATGAACTAACATAAGCCATTTCTCCGCCCGGCTAACAAACACATCATTCAATCACAATCATTGCTACAGAGATAAAAACAGACAAAAACTCAGGTGTTTTCGCAAGTTCCGTCAATTATAATCAAATGTCTGGTGACCAGACAAAAATAGTCGTAAATTGGCCAAAATTCAAAAAATCTGCGAACGCCGTCTGGCAATTCGCAACAAACAACCTACCTACAGCAAATACCTACCTTTGTATAGTGCAGTCTGTGGAATGGTTCTAATATTATCCACAACACATTCTAAAAGTAAATATTGTGCTTGTCTTGTTGGTAAGACTGCAACCAGGTGCCTTGTTTGATTAATTGTTTCAATTAATTAACTGAACCTACTGCAGTTGCTGTAGCTGGATTTTGGCCTCACCCATGTTACGCAGTCAAACTATAACACTACCAGCATAATCGTTTACGTTCTAGATCTAGATCTAGAACTAATGAGCAGATTAATAACTGAATATCTAGATATTAAGTCATTAATCTGTCTGTTAGGTTCTGCGGATTTTTCTATGACAGGATTATGTCAATTAATATTCCCATCAATTCGTCATTAAATGACATAATATTAAAGGCGATTTAAATATGTTATAATACTATGTAATAATAATACAACACACATAAATAATTTAATAATTAATTTAAAGAATAAACAATTGACATCCGATTGAATCCAATAAACAAAACATACTCCTACGTAACCGATGTTCAAATTCAAGCAAAGTTCAAATACCAAATCAGTGCAATAATGCAGTCAGAATTTCAATTGTTTCACTCTCACACATGACTCACATCGAGAACAAGTAAATCACTTCGAACGATGAAATGGCAATTAAAAAAAGCATCACAACAGTAATGTCTGCAATCAATCATCCCGCGAAATAGAGTTAACAAGGTTAATGGGCGTAGAAATAACAAGCAATCATAGCTAATTGCATCCTTGCGATTTCATAACCCCGGGCTTAAACATCCGGCGCTGAACACGTTTAAGGGGTTGGGCATATGATCGGTTTTACTCGCAACACTAAAGCTTCAATAAAGGCTTACACATATTGGCCGTCTCCACTTAACATCAGTCTTCTGCATTTTCTTCTTCCGTAAATCTTTAAGCCGTAGTTCCAGATTTTGCCCCCTTTTTAACCTTTACCTCTTAACCTCTTTCAAATATTTTATTTTTTTTGGTTTTTTATTCTTCATCACATTCAAACTTAAATTATATATCATAATCAAATTCATCCTCACTCACATTATGTTACATACTCTTATATTATGATCATCTATTTCTAAACAATTCCTGGATCACCATTTCTATTGCATATCAATGCACAAATCATTGACATTGACATGAATATCCTATGACGAACTCCAACTACCGTGCACCGTATGTTACCGGCTGTTCACTATAAGTGAACGCTCTATCACTGCAAAGTAGGACAACGAACTTGCTAAAGCACTAAAGTTTAAAAAATCTAGATGCTACAAATTCTGAAGGGGACAACTCCCGCGCATCCTAATCTTAGTCTCAATCTTCTCAAAATACCTCCAATTTACCTACATTTTCGACAACGGCTACCGCTGAGATCAGATTGCGACTAGATTCTGAATGATTTTAACTACGGGAATTAGCCTTCAGACATCTAAAATAAACAGTTGTTTCGCCCGCAAAGTCTAGGCTATGCCATTGACATTGCAGAGTTTAACAAACTTGAAAAGATCGTCAACCTGTGTATGTAACGCCATTTTATATAACTCATTACCTTTATGAGCTAAGCAAAGCCCTGATCAATATCAAGGATGAATACTTCACGGTCATGAAGCCATATGTTACGACTAATTGTAAGATTATACTCATAACGCAACTAAAACCTTACGCATTGATTTCTATCTGTTGCCATTGATCGAGGTTGACTTTGTACACAAACAGAGATAGATGATAAACCAGCGCAGTGAGAATGGATGGATAGATGCATGTTTGTTACTCTTTCACGCTTAAAGGATTTGGTGATATGGGATCTTTTCCGTTTTGTTTTCCCTTGGGATACTCCAGGACCTTGGCCTATTTCTGTAATCTACGTACACCAAGTCGCGGACAGAAGCTCGTCTTCTATAAATGTCTACTGACCACTGTACTGACTAACATTGGCTTTCTGATGACTACCAGTGCTACACATTTTGACATCTGACTCAACCCGGTGACATGCCAGTTTGTGGGAGTCAAGATATAGGATCTGATATTTATCACCATGGCTTATCATAATCCCTCAGTCGCCTGTCTACTTACGATGATTCCAATAACTAATTCTATACCGAAAATCATGCGATACTTTTTGATATTACTTAGAAACCCCGTTATCATGATTACTCATAATAAATTACGTACAATAACAATGCTGCAACTTTCTTTGTTACCAGCATTTCAGGTGCAACACCCAGCGAATGTCACTTATCAGTCGTCTCGTATCACGGTGTTGATAACCGGTACGCATACTATGTCAACAGCCTAGTGGCCGATTCCATGGAACCGTTCCAAGTACAAACAATGATAATATTATAGTAACAAGGATGCTCTAATATAATCAGTAGGCAGCATTGCTGTTTTATTATTGCGCATTGTTTAATGTGCTTCCGTAAAATTCCCTACGTAGTACTTCTGCGAAATTGGCCCTGATAAGATAAGTACCTGTAAATATTCGTAAATAACATTCCTCATGACAGAGTCATACAGGTTTTAGACTAAGAGCAACAGTGTTCTAAAATAGGAATTTTTCGGTCGAATATTTAATACGAGTAAGTATTGAAGAAAAAATTCGATGTTTTATAAGCAGAACTGCCTACATTACAAATGTGCGTAAATATTTGTTTTTTGTTGGTTATTCTGCTTAAATCTTAAATCATTCTACTGCATATACTTTAATCATTGAAAGGAATTAAGAGGATCAAACTTAAAATCGAAGGAGCCGGTTAGACCCACGCCCGTTTAACGTAAGTTTTAACATGCAAAGCTGAAAGTGTTAGGGAACTTACGAAAGTTGCATCCATACATCAAACCATACAGGTACTTTATGTTACTGTTGTTAAAGGTAGAAAGTTTTTATATAATGTCTAAGAACACTTCAAATGCACAGATGTATTGAAAAACACAATTTGATAATAAATTCATCAAAGTATAATCTTTCCTAATAAAAACTTATATAATATCAATTTCACCTATTCTGATTGGTGCCGTAATATAATATAATCCTAAACCAATTAAAGAAGATCACAACTAAACCAGTCGGCGAAATCGAAGGCACCCAGTAACATCTGTTTATAACTAATCTATTGCTTGGCCCATAATTAATTTAATAATCCTAATAACTACCTCAGGGTATTCGAAATAAAAATAAAAGCTTTTCTCGGGCTATTAGACATAATTGATTTCGGTGCTCGATTAAAAAGGTAAAAAAGCCATAATTATCGACAAGTTGTTAAAGCCGAATTTAACCCAACCGCCGAACATGCTTCGGTCGACAAATAAGCATTCCAGGCGCATAAATCACCTGCTAATAACAATTTTAATGTTCCTGAGGTTATTCTTACCTGACTTGCCGCAGCGCGCGCTCCCCAGCACCACAACTCTTATTCGATTAACTGTCATCTTCATTAGTCCGTTTATTAAGTCACTGCACTTAATTCAAAAGTTTGTGCATTTAAAATTAAATCTAGCTGCAAATCGTATTCGCTTCTACAAAATGTTCGAAACAAGATCGCGTTGGCGGGATTATCAGCTGTTATTGAAAGATGGCGGACGCACGCGCGCACAACGCACCTGCTTGCGAGCGACTGCCGTCAAACGAAATTGGCGCAAGGCGCATTCAGGCACGTCTATTACTACACTGAGGAGTGAGAGACATTTGAATACAAACTCATTTGTCTTCGGCTGTGTTTTTTTCGTTGCAGTACAGTTGGTGCATTGTTTCGTCGAATATTAAAAAAATCTCCTTGGTCATCATCACCATGTGTGTGGTGTACCCAAAATGTCAATGTTGAAGCTGCTGGAATAAAAACAGCAATTAATTTTTATTAATCTATACGGAATGATGTTGCATATTTTTGCTATTGTCAAAATCGCTCGCAATCAATATGTTGATAGAGATGTAGACCAAGCAATAATAATTTGATCATTGATGCCAGACTTTACCTAGACTTAAGAGATAGCAGGTATAGATTTGGTGTGCCAAATACACGAATGTAGCGTGCTTTACATGCAAAATCGAAAGTTACCATACATTAGCAACTATTAGAGTAATTGGGGCTAATGATGATTGTGCGTCCAACATTTTTTGCGTTCTATTTCTATCACAAGATCCAAAAATAATGTTGAAGTTTGCACAAAAAACTTTGACAAGCGTTTAATGGCCTTAAGTGAAATGTTTGACAGAAACGGCCAGTAATCTAGATGTCGTCAATTTGTTGGTCATAAAGAAACGAAGGGTGTTGTCGCGGTACTATCAGCAAATAATACGGTTAGGAGAGCAGACTGTGCGCTTAATCCGAGGAATGTATGCCAACAGCCAATACGCGTCGACATGTGATATGATATAATGTACAGTCCACTACTAAAGTGATACATAAAACCAGTACTCCGGTAGCTGTTCAGTAAATTGTTTTACATTAACCTCCAAGCTTGTATAAGCATCTTTTATAAATTGAGATTTAATAGCATTAACTTTAATAGCATTCTAATAACACTCATCTCATATATGGAAAAAAAGAACTAGACATTAAAACAAAACACATAAAACAATTAGGAATTAATAAAGAGCTTGAATTAAAATAACATAAACTATTGATCCTAGCAATGCTTGAAAGGATGTTTAAGAATGTTATTATTTATTTTCCCTTATTTTCAAGACATGTCACTGACACAACGAAACTTAGGTCCAGGTATTCACCTGGACAAGCATGATTAATGACGACATAATAATCCTGACTAAAGCTGAAGTACTAATAAAGAGAAATTGAACAAATTCTCAACTCGAAACGTCTCAAAGGTTACACTTTCAAGATCTAAGACACGACAGCAAAAAAATAAAACAATTTGATAAATAACAGAAGCTGCTGGCAAACCTCAATAAATAAGAACGAAACAAATGCAAACGTAACGCAAACTACAAGGACATAATAAATTCAAAACACTTCTCATACAAACTGTACAATATGACACAAATATTTATTTGCATGCATGTCTTAAACGTAGATTGACAAACAGCCAAATTTTTATCTCTAAATGCACCTTCAAATATTTTACCATGTTTCAGCCAATGTCTAAATAATATTCGATCCGTTTTTGCTGCGAAATAGCTTAGATGGGGAGATTTTACTGTTCCTTGCATTCTACAGTTTTGTTTTGTTTTAATAGGGCGCCCTAACGGTTTCATATAGAAGAATTTTAACAAGCTCTTTGTTAGCGTGCTCCTAATGTCGTGTGTTGGTAGTTAGAGAAATAGACTGGCTGTCGCCGCTTGACTGAATAGCTATGAAAACATAAAAAGATAGATGAGAACAAAACGATACGGTACATAATGAAGTCGACAAAGACGGATTCTGTTTTGAAGTTATTGACTGAGCGGAAAATATTTACGTTCGAATTTTAAACAAATACTAGACTACATAAGAAAACATTGACAATGATAAAGCTTTTAAAAATGGCGTCAACAAGTTTTGTTGATTTTACTTAAATAAAGTCGCAGCTGTTGATATACGACTGTTTTGTTTTCTAGACTAACTTTACAAAAACATGAAATCCTCTACGAAGAAGTACATGGAACAAGTTGTTTCACATTTGAATTTACAATCCTTTGTGTTGCCAAGTCAAGAGCAGAAAACATCAAAGGTACGCTAGAAAAATCGCAATGGAATTTAAAACGAAACTTGAATACTGGCTGGTACAACATAGTAGTTGCGCAGTAAGTTTAGAGGCGTCAAAATAAAAATGTAAACTGAGATGCGAGGCAGACGATGCATGTGGAGATTGTAAGACTTCTTTGCGGTTTGAGCCTTTGAGCCTTATAATAGCTCCGACGAATAGTGGCGTGGAAAATGAATTTTTACTCGAAGCATAATTTGAAATTATGAATGAATGAATGAATGAGGAATGGAAAAGAACAAAGAAAGGGGCAAACAAGTAATATAAGCTTTGAGACTGTGTCATAAATATCAATTAAATTAAGTTCTGTAAATCAAAATAGTTGTCAAAGAACTTGGTAATCCAGTGAATTAAAAAAATCTTGCTAACGATAAGCCAGTTTATCTTAAGATGCCTCTAACTTGTCTAAAGTTACAGAGAGCTTAGAGATTACATCTCAATGTTCACAGCTTTCCCAGTACTATCTTTATGATGATCTAAATGTTGAGGAGTTGAGGAATTGCAGGGAACATCTGACGCAAATCCAGCATCATGTAGTTTACTTCCACATTGACGTAAAACTAATACCACGTCAGTGTTTATTTCCATTCAAAATATTGTTATTCGGAAGCAGGTTATCATTTTGACCCACAAAGCGTTAATAAATCTTATCAAAGCTGTATTAGATAACTGATTAGTCTTCGCCCACGTCTTTATCGTAATTAGAGACCTGATATTTTTGTATTTTTATATTTTGATAAAGTACAACTATATTGATGACACCATTTTGCAATTTCATTACATTAACAAGAGCGTCAAAGACCTAATTTAATGAAAAGTCTAAAACGTTTTTAACTGCCTCGTTAGCCTCGTAGTCCTGAGGGTGACTGCTACGCTCGAGGGATTAGGTTCGATTCCCAGGTCGAGCAAAAAGTATTATTGGGTTTTTGTAGGAAATTCTCAGCAGCAGCTCGGAGTTCGGATTTGTGCCCGGTTAGTGGCAATAGGCTCGCCCCCTATTACATGGGACCTAAAACATACCGGCGAACTGTGGGTGTTAATTGGTACACCTCTGCCTAACCCTTCGGGGAATATAGGCTTGATGGTAGTATGTGACGGGCCTGTTGGTCTAGTGGTTAGCGACCCTGACTGCTAAGCCGGAGGTCGTGGGTTCGATTCCCACCCAGGACAAACTTTGTGTGATGAGCATGATTGTTTGTTCTGTGTCTGGGTGTGATTTATCTATAATATGTATGTATTTATAAATTATATAAGTACGTATATCAGTTGTCTGGTTACCATAACACAAGCTCTGCTTAGCTTGGGATCAGATAGCCGTGTGTGAGTTGTCCCAAGATATTTATTTATTTATTTATTTATGTATGTAACTATAGCATCAAAGTCCTAATATAATGAAAAATCTACAACGTTTTTAACGTCATGTTTTTTTAGTAGGCACATGTCATTATAATATAGAGCACGAAAAGTGGCACAGAGATGCGGTTTCACGTATCGCACATTGAAATGTTGCCAATTTAGTAAATAACCCGAGAAAAATACGAATAGGTAGATAAACTTAATACTAATAAATGCGAAATTTTGTAGGGAGTGATGTTTGTAACTCAATTACGCCAGAATGTCTGAACAGATTTAAGTAGGTACACACAGTTTTTTTTTTTGTTTTTGAAAACATTGCCCCTAGGTACTAGGAATTTCTTCCTATACCGCAGGTGCGTTTATAAACATACTAGCTGTAGAATATTCAGGCGCACGGGTCGAGGGTTCCGAAGAATTAAATAAAAGACGAGCAGAGTCTTCAACCACTTATATTGTTGTTCACAAGCTTCCGATGATTGCTACAATACGACTGACTTACGACTGACAAATTTTGCCGTGAGGCGGCTATATTTATGACTTTCCTACGTGGGTGCAAGTAGTGCCATGACAAATAAAATAACAAAAGGTGTTTGCACCAATCACGTCACAGTATTTCTCCCATATGTCTCTACGGTGGTGGAAGTAGTGGGTAGGGCGCGACATCATCAACAAATGTTCCACCAATCAAATATGCACATTTTTGTCATTAAATTTACTTATAATCTAGAATCATATATTTACCTTAATTCTAGATGTATCCTAAGTTACATTAATGCTAAAAATAACCTAGGACTAGATAATCAAAACATACATCATTTGATAGCGCAAAAGCATCTATATTTACATGAAAATCAAATATTGTTACAATTATAGATTTAATCTTCCTATTGTACATATTTAAAACCACAGAAAGCCCTCGTGCTCTCTTACAATTCCACCCCCCGCAAGAGGGTTCAACCGATTGCGCTTCCGTCAGTAGGGAGCACGACAACTTTTACTACGGGCCGACGCAGCGTACCCTTTGTAGTTTTGATATCTACAATTCTAACAATACTATCCGCACCTGGATGCACTTTGGCTATAATGCCTTTGGTCCATTCACTACGTGATTTGTTGTCATCGACCACTATCACTACATCGCCCACTTTTACGTTCGGCACTACACTGTTCCACTTTTGTCGTTGCTGGAGCGTAGGCAGGTACTCGCGCAGCCATCGCCTCCAAAAGAGGTCGGCCAGCGCGTTTACTTGGCGCCACATGCGCCGCGAGTCGATGTCGGCGGCATGCTGACGCGTACACGGAGCATCTCCCGCGGCAGTGCCAAGCAGGAGATGGTTCGGTGTCAACACGACGGGTTGCTCAGCATCGGTGCTCACGTAGGCTAGTGGCCGGCTGTTAATTACCAGCTCGGCTTCTGCGAGGAGAGTGAGTAGCACCTCCTCCCGAGGCGCGCGCTCTTTTAAAGTAGAGCGCAGCGCGTTCTTCACGGAGCGCACCAGTCGCTCCCAGCTCCCGCCCATGTGCGGGGCGGCTGGCGAGTTAAAGTGCCAGGCGATTCCCCGACCTGTCGCCTCGCTTCTAATGCGACCCACGTCTAGGTCGCGCAGGGCCTGGCGTAGCTCGGCGTGTGCTCCAACGAAGTTGGTCCCGCGGTCGGAGTATATGTCCGCGGGACATCCTCGACGTGCGATCAGGCGTCGCAACGCCAATATGGCTGAGTCTGCACTCAGCGACGCCGCTAGTTCCAGGTGTACGGCGCGTGTGGTGAGGCAAGTAAATAGAACGCCCCATCTCTTCTCCCGGCGCCGACCGATGCTCACCTCCATAGGGCCAAAATAATCCACTCCACAGTGGACGAATGCCCGGCGATTAATCTCCAATCTCGCGATGGGTAGGTCGCCCATCTTAGGCGTCGACGGCTGGGCTTTCTTAATCCTGCACGTTTGACATTCTCTTGCAATTGCTTTCACTGTTGACCGTAAGTTCGTTATCCAGAACTTTTCTCTTAAAGAGTTCACCACGGTTTCCTGGTTGGCGTGAAGCGCTGTTGTGTGGTATCTTTTAATGATAAGCCGAGTCAAGGCGTGCTTTCCGTCTAAAATAATGGGGTGACGCGCTCCGAAAGTAAGTTCATTGCAGGCGCCCAACCTGCCGCGTACCCGTATCAAACCATCTTCAAATAACATTGGGTCTAGTTTTTTAATCTTACTGTTCCGTGGTAGCGGGCGGGCTTCTTGTAGAGCTTTTGATTCTTCCTCGAAGCTCTCAGTTTGTGCTATCTTCAGTAAACGTAGCTCCGCCTCTCGTAGATCGTCGACCGTTACGGTTGTCGAGTCGCGTCGTTTGCGACAGCGGTCCGTGAAGACCTTTATACGTGCTACTACGTATAAGATGCGTGTCCACGTACTATACCTTTCATAGGGCAGCGCGGGTTCGGCCTTAGTAGTGACGTTCACGTTGTGTACCCGCTCTAGGTCTGCCTCTGACACTGCGTCAACTCCAGAGTCCACCGGCCATTGCTCCTGTGGGCTGGAAAGAAATGAGGGACCCGAAAGCCACATATTACTGTTGACGGGCCACTCCAACCGGGTGCCTTTATCGGCTGGGTTCATCGCCGAGGGAACCCAGCGCCAGTCTTTCATCTTTGACCTTTTATCTATCTCTGCTAACCTATGAGATACAAAACGTTGGAAGTCGGTTGCTTCCGAGTGGATCCATTTGAGTACTGTCCTACTATCTGTCCATAAGACCTTTCGGGTGATTTCAACTCCTAACTCTTTCTCCACGGTGTCGGCTACCCTGCAGGCCAACACTGCCGCCTGTAACTCAAGGCGTGGGATTGAAATCACCTTTTTAGGTGCCACTCTAGCTTTCCCCATCACGAAGCTAACGCGCCTAACGCCGAGTGCATCTTTTCCCACCAAGTAGGCGACTGCCGCGTAGGCGGATTCACTAGCGTCCCCGAAGACGTGAAGTTCTACCTCTGATAACTTTATACCGTACCATCGCGGGATGGTTATATTGTTTAAGATTATAAGGTTCCGTAACCATGCGAACCATAAAGTTGCCTCCGCTTCATGCAGCCTCTCGTCCCACTGGATTCCTGTACGCCATATCTGCTGCATTAATATGCGCGACTGAATGACGCATGGATACAGGAAACCCAGCGGGTCGAACACCGACATTATGAAGCGAAGAAACTCTCGCTTCGTAGGAACAACGTCACCCTCTATAATTGTCTTCGGTAACTTTTTAAATGATAGGTCAAAAGCCAATTCATCGGTCCCCGGTGACCAAATCATACCTAAGGTGCGCTCTGTGGCGCCCTCGTCTTTTTCTAACGAGACTCTGTCGGGCATCTCTATTGCGAGAATCTCCCTGAGTTGTGGCGAATTGGTGACCCACCCCCGTATATTAAACCCGCCTTCGGCGTGGATGTGAGCCACCTCCTCTATGCGTTTGCTAGCCTGCGCGACGGACCATGCACTATCTAAATAGTCGTCCATGTAGTGACTGTTATGTATAGCCGACACTGCTTCGGGATACTGACTATTAAATCTGGCCGCATTTTTATTCAAAATATAGATTGCGGATGTAGGGGAAGACACAGCACCGAAAATCATTGAATTCATGACAAACGTGTCAGGTTCTCCACTATTATTTTTATTCCACAAGAAAAGCTGTGCCCCTCGGTCACGTTCTCTGATTTTTATACGTAGGAACATGTCCGCTATATCTCCGGTGAATGCTACCGGTCCCAATCGGAATCTAATTAGAATTCCTAAAAGAGAATTTAATAGGTCTGGCCCCGCGAGCAAGCAATCGTTAAGAGCGGTACCTTGAAAAGTGGCGGCGGCGTCGAAGACTAGTCTCAATTTCCCCGGCTTATTAGGATTCTGTACCCCAAAGTGAGGTAGGTACCACACCGGATCTTCGAAGCGGCCGTCCGCTTTACTCGCATAACCCTCGCTAATTAATCGTTCAATTTGATTTTCATATGCTTCCGCGTACGTAGGATTCTTATGCAACCTACGTTCTATTCCCGACAGTCTCTGTCGCGCATAAGCATAGTTATCGGGTAGCTGTGGATCGTCACGCCTCCACAACAATCCTACTTCCCATTCGCCGTTAATAGTGAAGCTACTGGTTTCATCTAATATTTTTAAAGCTCTGTCGATGTCTTTATGAGACCTAGGGATTTCGGTTATACCTATTGCTTCTAATTCGAATTGGTTTTTCACCATATCATGCAGTTCAGACAGAGGTTCCGCTAAACAGTTCACGGCTTCGTAGCCTACCCTAAACCCTTTACCTATGGGCCCATGCAGAACCCAGCCTAGCTTGGTCAAAGATGCAACTGGCTTACCGGACTTTCCTCGGCGAATCTCCTCGCCGACCAGCAACTCCCAGTTGTCCTGTCCCAGCAACAGCATCGGCTTGACTCCGCACATTTCCTCCAGGCCCAAGTCACGCAGGTGGGCGAGCTCCTTTATCAACGCAGCCGGCACCGTTTGGGCGGGCAAATCCAGCCTCTTGAACGTACGCACACTTATTTTGTGATTCACTTTATTTGGCCCGCGCACTGTCACATATATTTTCCTTGAGGATTTATCAGACACCTCATTACCGCGCGCACTTTTTAGCACTAAAGGTATTCTATCACCCGTTGCCTTTCCAGCTATCGAGTCGTCGATAAGCGATACTGTAGCTCCGTCGTCCAGTAGAGCGTAGCAATCTCGTTCGTTTCCGTTCACTGACACGGAGACGGGAATTATCTTCAACAACGCTTTGCCGTTATATTCTTTCACATTAGTGACGCTTTCAGTTTTATGCTCTCTATCTACGTGCAGTAAGTCGTGATGTGCATAGTGGCATTTCGAGCATTTGCTTGCTCGGCAGAACTTCTTCGCATGTTGTTTTATTATACAATTAAAACACATCCTCTGATCTTTTACAAATTGCCATCTCTCATCAGAAGTTAGTTTCGCAAACTTTTCACACTTCGGTAATTTATGATCTCCCTTGCACATAGCACACTGCACATTGTTCTTATTATCTTGTTCGCTGTCGCTTTGTACATGTAATCTCTGAACATTTTTAAAGTGAATGCCTGGCTTACTATGTGCGCTTCTCAAACTTTTAACATTAGCCGTTTGACCGGCAGCGCCCATGTCCATCTGCACATAAAATGACGTAGCTCGGGCTAAATGGCTCAGGAATTCAGATAATATCTCTAGGCTGGGTGACACTCTCACATCGATGCCCTGAGACGCCGCCATACCCATTGCGAAGTCGCCATATTGAGCCCTCTGCACAGGCGTTAATTTACTCAGTAATTCACTCACCAGTTGTGGGTTGTTCAGGTATCCATTCGCGTGCACATTCCTCAACAGCGACACACAATTCCTCACTGTAGATGAGAACTTTCTCAACTCACGACCACTTTCTGTTACTTTCGGTAACGCACGCACTTTCTTCAACGCACACTCCAATATTAAATTAGGATGTCCGAACTCTTCATCCAGTGCCTTCATAATCTCCGATGGGTTAGTTGATGTCCGCAATAAGTCTTCTACCGCTATTTTTGCCTCTCCCTGTAGTGACGTTTTCAAGCGCGCTAAGTTCTCGTGCGGCTTAAAGTTGTACATAGCTGTTGTGTCCCAGTACATGTTCTTGTACGATAGCCACTCTGCCGGGTCACCGTTGAAGTATGGCAACTCATAGGCTTGCCTGGGTACTGGCCGCGGACGAGCTAGGTTTGAAATAGCTTCTGCCAGCTGATCTATTTTCCTGTCTCGCGGCTTGCTTCTCTCCGTTTCTTCGGCGAACGATTGATCCCATTCAGGCACTTCACGTGGTGGCACTCGCGGAACACTAGCCGTTACTATCGGCGTATATTCGCGGAACTGTACGGTCGCGGGCGCACACTGAGGGGGCGCAGATATCGAGGTCGCATATACTGTATGCGGTTGCGCGGTCACTGTTTGCGGCGCGGTCACTGTTTGCGGTTCGTACGCTGTTTGCGGCGCGGTCACTGTCACTCCGCGGGAGGTCGCGGCACTCTCGGTTGCAGGCACTCCGTACGCAGTCGTTACTACTGCGGGCACTAGCACTGGCACTGTTTCTTGCGCGTCGTGAGCTTCTGCGATCACTTGTGTTTCACTCGGCACTGAGTGTGTGATCCAATCTTCCACACGGCGTGTTGTAGTTTCTTCATCGGACGAGTCTTCTTCGGCGACGGCATCTATCTCGGCCAGTTCCACCTCCAACTTCTTCTTGACGAGATTTTCCCTCAGGCGCACTAATTCCCTCTCAGCCTTGTACTCGGCCCTCCGGCGGAGGTAATCGGCACTCTTCTGGCCGCTCTTCGATGAGACGTGGCTGGTTCTTGATCTCGGCGTCCGTACCACCCGTAGTATCTCCGATTCCCGAGGCACTGCAGCCGCGTCGCGATGGTCAATCACGCGTCCGGGGCCCGCCAATGGAATCACGGGTGCGGGTAATGCCGACGACACTGTAGGCGCTATCGAAGGTGATCCCGGTGCCATTTCAGACGGCACTCCTGATTTGGCTTCCATCTCTCGTCGCTTGTTCAACGCTGCCTCCAACTTGCGCAGCTTGCTCCTCGTGGCGACTGAGCTTCGTTCACTCATCTTGAATGCTTCAGACTTCTCAGGCTTGAAACTTCAAACTCTTCAGGCTTGAGATGTAATTCTTCAGACGCAGGATCCGGCTCGAAGGACCAAAATTGTAGAATATTCAGGCGCACGGGTCGAGGGTTCCGAAGAATTAAATAAAAGACGAGCAGAGTCTTCAACCACTTATATTGTTGTTCACAAGCTTCCGATGATTGCTACAATACGACTGACTTACGACTGACAAATTTTGCCGTGAGGCGGCTATATTTATGACTTTCCTACGTGGGTGCAAGTAGTGCCATGACAAATAAAATAACAAAAGGTGTTTGCACCAATCACGTCACAGTATTTCTCCCATATGTCTCTACGGTGGTGGAAGTAGTGGGTAGGGCGCGACATCATCAACAAATGTTCCACCAATCAAATATGCACATTTTTGTCATTAAATTTACTTATAATCTAGAATCATATATTTACCTTAATTCTAGATGTATCCTAAGTTACATTAATGCTAAAAATAACCTAGGACTAGATAATCAAAACATACATCATTTGATAGCGCAAAAGCATCTATATTTACATGAAAATCAAATATTGTTACAATTATAGATTTAATCTTCCTATTGTACATATTTAAAACCACAGAAAGCCCTCGTGCTCTCTTACACTAGCTTTTGCCCGCGACTTCGTCCGCGTGGATTAATAGTTCCCGTTCCCGGGGGATTTCCGGGATGAAAACTATCCTATGTCCTTTCTCGGGTCCCAGACTATATCTGTACCAAATTTCATTGAAATCGGTTCAGTGGTTTAGGCGTGAAGAAGAGACAGACAGACAGACAGACAGACGGACAGACAGACAGAGTTACTTTCGCGTTTATAATATTAGTACGGATAAACTCACATACAGAAACAGCTGGAGATAGTTATAAAATTACATAGGCTACTTTTATACATAGGTTCCAAGTTTCTAAAAAAACTTTGTTGTCGAAGAAGTCGCAGACAGGAGCTAGTTATATAAAGAAGGATTATTCAATCACGAGGCTCGCCCCCTAAATGGGACCTAAAAAAATACCGGCGAACTGTGGGTGTATACTGGTACACTTCTACCTAACCCTTCGGGGAATACAGGCGTGATGGTGTGTTATGTTCCTTAATCAACAAGTTGACATTCTGGGAATCAACGTCTACTAAGAATCCCGTAGACTTAAGAGCTTTTTTAATAGCAAGGATCATATTCGTCCCGTTAACTAAAATAATGGATATCGTATTACCAAAGCAAACAGATTTCAGAGAAGAGGTCATTCTTCAAAGAAGTAAATATTATTTACGAAGGAAATTATGTAATTCTCGAAACCGTTATGTATGTTAAGTAATATTACCCAAAACAATTATCGGAATTACCTCGGCTATTTATGTATCTAGAAGTAGGTAATCAACTACATAATAATCTAGTGTGTTTGTAGGTCAAAAACGTGATTTAGCCATTTCAGATGTTTTTGTTAATTTAAGTAGGTAAGTGTTGATTTGATTATGAATGTGAAATTAATTCTCTTAATAAGTTAATTTACCCGTTGTTTTTGATCATATGGAATCATATTTTTTATTTCTAAATACTTTTATGATAATAAGCACGCTAGAATTGAGGATAGAGAGCCTTTGCCCAGCTGTGGGACAGCACGGGCTAGTACATTATAATAATTATTTCCATTGCCAGTTTACTGATGTCATTTAATGAGGGACATTGACTGTACGTAACGATGTACAGCCTAATCTTAGGTACCTCATCATCGTCATTATCATTCTTATACAGATTTCCAAAAGGTTCGGTTGGAAGCGGTTCATCAAGCGTTTTCCTGCGGTTTTAATCAGGTTGTCTATCCACCTAGCATCACCCACCCACCCCACCACCAGCACCCACCCATAACACAAGTTTAATCTTAGCTTGGGTGCCGGAGGATCATCAGTGATTTATGCAATGTTAACAAACAATATTGTCAAAGTACTAACCTATCGTTTTTGTAAATTGTTAATAGGGAATAAAGTTATTCTATTCTATTCTAGCCCCTTGCCTTGCACCTTGTTACTCGTATTCTTATCTCAAGAGTGTATAAATAGACTCCATCTTCTGTCACTACACGTCGTACCTACTACAGTAACAATACGATTGTGCTCATCCATCCTGACGGGCCCTGAAGAGTCCCCGCGGTGGATTATGTTACCCGACCAACGGGGATTTTATTCGGTAGCCACCCGATCTTAATCGCGCCGCAAAATAAAAAAGGACAACAAATCCAAAACTAATTTCCGTTGTACACGAACGAGTTTTTATCGAGTCCGTGTCTTCAGTTAATTTTTAATTTATTTTCGTTTAAGCGGCGAAGGCTCGTGCAGGCTGCTGAGAAAAGAAATTAATAATTAAACGTAGGTAGCTGTATTTGGCTTAAAGAAATTAGGTCAGTTTACTGCGAACTTGTTAATGTGATGACTCGTCATCATCATCATACAAGCCGCAGGACGTCCACTGCTGGACAGAGGCCTCCCCCATAGATTTCCAAAAGAACCGGTTGAATAACGGCTGTGATGATTGTTTTACATAAATTATTAATTACTAGACTAGCCTTTGCATGCGACTTCGTTTGCGTAGCCTTTAAAATTAAGCTAAATTCCTAAATTATGCCACGGTAACACAAAAACGGGATACAAATTATACTGTGTTAAGCTAAATCAATGTTCAGCTAATTCTGTTCAACCGCTTAAACTGTTGTCTTGTTTAACTTGAACCTACGTTATTTCATCCCTTACAATCTTTCCCGTTTATAATAGTAATAGCATGCTCAGTTTGCTTATCAAACAATATAATAATGTTTTCTTATTAGTGACAGTAATTACGCAGAATAAAACCAAAAAAATAAACATACATACACACATACAATCACGCCTGTATTCCTCGAAGGTTTAGGCAGAGATTTACCAATGTACATCCACAGTTCGCCGGTATGTTTTTAGGTCCCATGTAATAGAGGGCGAGCCTATTGCCATTAACCGGGCACAAATCCTAACTCCGAGCTGCTACTGAGAATTCATACGAAAACTCAATAACACTTTGCTCGACCTGGGAATCGAACCCAAGACCCCTAGCGTAGCAGTCGCGCTTAGGACCACTAGGCCAACGAGGCATTCAAAAAATTAAATTCATTACAGAATTGATAAACGCTACGAGATCTACGAATACGCTACGTTTTGCTACGAACTTCACGCTTCTTTATCCGTAAGTTTTAATGTTAACGATCGGTAAGTTATAAGAACGCGTCATAGTATGCTAATTAAGAAAACTTAATTATGCATTCAGTATAGGTAACACTTATGCAACGCAAAGAAATTTCACATTAACTTGGAATGTGGATATGCCTGTAGAAATTCGTATCATAATAATATCGACGCTTATTAAGTCTCATGAATATATTAATGATGAATACTAATCTGTTTTACATTTTATTGAATTCCGATTACAGCTCTTATTGTATATACTAGCTACTGCCCGCAACTTCGTTCGCGTTTTTAACACCCGCGTTAAGGTACTTGTTTGGTTACTGCTCCGCTCCCGTGTGTCGTAGCGTAAGCCTATACTATTCCTTATGAATCTGGATTTCACCCGAAGGGTTAGGCAGAAGTGTACTAATGTACACCCACAGTTCGCCCGTATGTTTTTAGGTCCCATGTAATAGGAGGCGAGCCTATTGCCATTAACCGGGCACAAATCCTGACTCCGACCTGCTACTGAGAATTTCAGAGAAAAACCCAGTAAAACTTTTTGCTCGACCTGGGAATCGAACCCAGAATAATATCATATATAAAAATCATTTTCCATCCCGACGGTTACGAGTAATCTCAGAATTTAGTGCGCTTAAACAAACACACAAACAAAACTATATAAAGTATAATAAAGTTAATTAAAACGTGTATTATTAGATCGAGCTCCCGCTCTTAATATGAGTAAGAAGTAAGCAACATTATTAGCTCAATTATGGTATTTACATTTTCAATTATGAATATCTACCACCCAGACTCAAAGTTTTCTACAAACACTTTGACAAAGGCTTTTAGGGTAAATTATAGATTTTGTCATCGATTTTTTAAGCTTTAACAGTGTGTGTATTTTGTTGTTGTTTTTTTTTTTAATTAAGCCAATTGTTATACCAACGAAGCTAAGAGGATTCAGTAATTTGATAAAATCGGGTTTTTATGTTTCCAAAGCAGTAACTTAGAATCTTTTAATTAAGAGCAAAATAAAACCAAAACAAATTCTTTTCTCTTCTCGTAACCCAAAGCCTGGCTTTTACTTTGGCCAGAGGTTAAGCATTGCCATCCAACGTGGCAAAGCCGCTAGTCTTTTGGGCACTTTTCCGGTTCAAGGCGATGCAGAGGAATTTTTTGATGCCTTATAGATTTAGTTTTTTTTTTTAATGTTTCTTTTAAATCCTATTATAAGGCTGTATATTTAATAATAGTTAGAAAATAAATATTTATGTAAAAATATATTTACTCAAATGAAAATGAAGTTTAATGAAACCATCTTAATAAAAAAATACAACTTTTGAGACTAACCTTTTATATTTACATTAATTATCTTCCACTTACAGCTTCCATATCGAAAAAGTGGGAAGTTTTTTGTGACAGACTTGGCCTAATTTCTACTGTCGAGTTTTTTGGACGGGTCATCGCACGTGCATTTATCTCCATCAAACCATCAGCTGCATGGACTGAATTATGCAAATTACCCGTTAAGAACAAACATCCGGGATAATTGATGGTTCCGCAGACATTTTCCATTAATATTTTTGAGCTAAATTACCTTTCAGGCAAGACAAGACAAGTTACTGAATGATTTTTTTGAATAGTTAAATGAATTTGAAGTCAACTGAAAGTGTTACGATTTTAATGTTGAGTGTAGTGGATTTTCGATACAAGTAAGGAACTCCAAAAAGAAAATTATACGTACTGATTTTACAGCTCAACCGTGTGATTTTAAGTAGCGGTGTTAAATTATTTTTACTCTTTATAGAATTTAATAACAAATATTATGTGCTCAAATCTTTAAATGCAAGTATGTAACAATTTACATGAAATGTCAAAAAATATGTAACACTTAACGGGACCTCAATACAGATGGATATTACCAAACTTTATATATTTTTTTGCATAATTACAACTTTGAGCAAAATAAACGTTTTCTTGTTTTATGTAATAACTATGCCAATATTTGAATACTTTGATGATAGCGCAGACAAACCTGTTTCTTTAACTGATACCTTTATTTTTGAGTCTTTGTAACCAATTACACAAGGTTAAAGTTGGGTAAAAATGTGTTTTCTAATTCTCTACAAATACATGTAAGCAATAAGTCTGGTCGCCCTTTGAACATCAGGCACCCTGATGTTTAAAGGGCGACCAGACTTAATCAACTTTTTGTATTCTTGATGTCAGTTCTATTAAGTTTAAGGAATGATCGCAATCTAATATCAGTTCCAATTTGTAAAAAGATCTCTAATTTACGTACAATTTTTGACATTGACTGTCGTTAAAATGAAATTGCGGCTAGATTTTGAACGTTTATAATTAATTGAATCGGCTTTCTCGTGAGTTTAAAAGAACCAATACCTAGGAACAGACAACTCAAATTCAGTAATATTTCTTACGATTTCTGTGAACTAGTTAAATAAACGTATTTTTTAACACGATTCTCCATACCACACAAAAGTCTGTTCTACTCGTATTATGATTAGAGAATACCAATGAAAAAGTAATCTATTTATAATGTTCATGATTTGGTAACTTAGTACTGAAACCGCCAGGCAACTACGTCAATTTCGTGAAAACGTGCTAGTAGTAAAAAGAAATACCTACGATTCGTAGAAAGGCAAGCATTGATTGATATACATTTTCCCATCTTGATTATGAACTGATAAAA
This sequence comes from Caradrina clavipalpis, assembly GCA_932526535.1. Taxonomy (NCBI): domain Eukaryota; kingdom Metazoa; phylum Arthropoda; class Insecta; order Lepidoptera; family Noctuidae; genus Caradrina; species Caradrina clavipalpis. Next base: position 6,830,434 of record OW052096.1, read on the forward strand.
ACGTCAATGGTTAATTTTAAATCGGATACCTAAAAGAATGTTTTAACCAATCGCGTCATTGTATTTCGCATTTTAAAGCTCTAATAACGGGAAAACCGAGTGAATAGCGTTATTTTTAAAGAAATATTTACTTTGTGTCCGCGTTTGCGCAAGTTTGCCAAATGCGGTAAAGAATGGACAGAATAGGAACAATTGGCACTCCATTTGTCATTGAAATTATTTGTTCGTACAGTCAGACATTACTTTGTATTATTTACTTGCCTCATAACGTTTTTTCCCTGAATGTGAGGCAAATTCCCCAGCTTAAATAAACATCTTGCAAAGAAAAGGTTTTTATTTTTTTGCTGAAATGGAAATCACTAGCAATTTGGCCGCGACTTCGTCCGCCTGTGTACTTCCACTACAGCCTACGAATAGCGTCAAACTTTGTTATATACTTAGGTTCGCATTCAATAATAATGCAATAAGCATTATTTCCAACCAAACCCAAGAACTAACATTTTTCATACAATCATACTCCTTTCTCAAGCTCCTTAGGAATTGAATTTCCAAAAATCTTTTCTTGTGCTCGCCAAATTATACGTTGCTAGTTCCAGTAGTTTGTTTCAGCTGTGTTATTTAGACTTATAGATTAACTTAACGTATCTTAATAAATGTTCGTGCTAAAGGTAGTTTCTAGTATCAACAAATTCAATCCGTGATCCCTAGCCAATGTTTAAATACATGTTCTATACATTCCATGCTTATACATCCTCACATATGGTGTCCGGGCATTCCAGCACACACTCCACTAGCAAGAAGACCTACAAGTCTGGTGAAATTCGTGAAATAATGCGAGGATATCACGCGAACTGCCGGATGTCCCGACCAAGGTACCCGGACACCTTACATGTCCAAACAAACGATACATTCTGCGCGCACGCACTCGCTCTGATGAACCCGTAAGATAACGTCACTACACGTGGTAAGGGATTTATATACTCAATTTATTTTAGCACTGATGTTTTTTAGCTTGTTTTTTGAGATCCATCTTCGACTCCGCATGTCTGTATTGAGAGTTGAGTTTTAATTGTCAGTGAAAACCTGTGTTTCTGTTGTGTGATGATAGGTGCAGTCTCACCATAAAATTTTTGGTAGTCATTTGTTTTTATTGATTTTATTGAAAAGCCTGCTCAAATGACAATACTTACGTGTAGAAACTCTGGCTAAGAGTGGTTAGCTAGTCAGCAAAATTGGCGGTGGATCAGTAGTATGACCAATATTGCTGACTGTTTTTTTTTCTACCAAGGAGTTGTTTTTTTTTTGTTTAATCCATACTTAGACGTTTATTTTTTAGATGTTTAACACCTCTGGTGTCAAAGGGCACAAAAAACATCTATATAAATGTTTTGCACTTTACTTTGAAATAAAAATAGATCTCATGTTACTACCATATAAAGCACAAAATTGTTTATAAGAACAACGGTAGAGGCACCGTTTACTTAAGGCGGTACCAAAATCAACCTACATGACTGGCTCTAGATAAATTGATGCAATTTTCCAGCTCAACTGAACCCCATTTTTCTAAGAGCTATTAAGATCTGAGATTAGCTGTTCGCTGACAATAAAATTAACCCACTAATATCCAAGCTATGTGGAACGAGTTAAGTAATAATGGCAGCGCGAATTGCTCCTCGACATATTCTGAGAATATTATACAATTCCTGCAAAATTCGAAATATTTTGGAACAAGGCCAAAATGATGTGAATAGATGTGACTATTATAATTATTGTAAATGTGAATTAAATTAGATGATTATGATAAAATATTTTTCATACGACATACCTATTCCTAAAGCAAATGCTTTGGTTAATATTGTACCTAGGTACCTAATCGTATAGGTGATTTTTAAATCCATAGATTATTCTAGTATTTTTTATAGGCGTCAAATATATGCAGGTATTGCCTAAAATTAATTCTTAAATGAAGCCTACCCATGTGAACGGACCTTATAATATGTACATAACAAAAAGTATCGATTGCTTATTGTTTTATCGCCTCGTGGCGTTCCGAAAGGTCGATAATTTTTTATTGTCAATGTTTCAGAATTGCAATATAATTCTTGCTTTTATTTGCTCCGAGAAAGTTGATTTCTCCTCTTACCTTTAACCCTATAAATAAACGTGGTAGTAAGCGAGCCTGAAAGCTTGTCTTCAGCTCCAATCTACCATTATTCTGTTATAATAACAGTGTTTAGTGAAAGTCTATGTGCGGCATTAGTTAGATATTTAATATCTGATAGTAGGGCCCTTTACATTTTCCATTTATGCTACATTTGAAAGCATTTTGAAAATCCACGCACCTGTTTCTCTTTTTACTTTTAGATAGCGTTTATCAGCAACATAACATGGTGCGCGTGAGCAAGGCAACGCCATAAATACGGCGGCGCCGGCGCAGCGGCCCTATCGACGAGCACGCCCTCTAGCGAGCTTCGCACCACTGCGTCATATCGCGTTAGCCGATGTTACCTCATATGGAAGTACACTCGTAAGACTTGGAGACAAATTCGTAGAGAAAGCCACACCGTCTAATAGTTTTATTGTAATTTTATTTTCTCTTATGGCTGCGAAAGAACCCATATCTTCAAGGCGACATAACTCTGCTCTCCCGTATAAGCTCTGGCTGTGATAACATGTTTTTATATGCACACATAGAGTCTAAAATTGATTTTATTTTCAGAAAGCGATTCAAATTAAATCTATTTGGCTTATGTCTGCTACATTTTTGCACGCAGTAGTAGATACGACTACTTTATTCTTATACACGTGTATGAATGTTGACAATGAAGACTTTAGACTGCAACGTCACCTGAAGATAAGAAGCATACGCAGCTGGAGCTCCAAGAATAAAGGGCGATAGCCTTCCAATTAAGAGCTGCGATCAATCAGTAACACGTGAAGTAAATACAAATCCAAACTGTTTTACCCGTATAATCTGTTTACATTCAAGAAGTATTCACAAATACAAACAGCATTACAAATCAAATAAACATGACAAATATGAACCAATTTGTTTGGCACACTGTACCTATATTGAGCGGTGTTGGAGCATATCCATATATTTTATCATAATCAGTGTGCGTGCAAGTTCAAGAAAAAGAACCGCGTGGATAACATGACGAATTACTGTGTATGATTTCAATTAGTCATGCGATTATTTCTCGTTACTCAATACGCGAGTGCACGGGGAGGAACACAAAGAAATAAACACAGGTACACGTTAGTAGCTGACGCCGCGGTAACTCATGCTACGGTATCGAACGAGCTCAGATCACTTCTTAGAATGCAATTCGAGTTAGTGAAATATTTATTTACTGTATCAGTTTCTGGGGTCGTAAATATAACACGGCTTCAGACTTCAGAGCATCTCTGATTTCGTTGTAAAGTGCAAGCTTTTTAATTATTGCTTTTGCCGTGAAAATTATTCGTTATCGTGAAACGAGTGCGCATTACCTCTGCCTGGTGCAAGCCTGGTCTCTTGGTGGCAAGCACGACTGTTGAGCGTGGGGTCCTGCGCCCGATTCCCAGGTTGGGCAAAAAGTGTTACTAAGTATTTCCATTAAGAATTTCTCAGTAACAGCCCGGAGTTTGGAAGTCTTCAGAGTTCGTCGGAAGACACCCCCGTGCCTCGGAAAGAACGTAAAGTCGTTGGACCTGCACTTGAAATATCCCCGGTTGTGTCGGATTGCCGTCCAATCGGACTATGAGAGTTAGAGAAGAGAGAGTGCACCCGTGTTTGCGCTCACTCTTGTGCACTATAATATCTCCTGCGTTTTGGCAAATCTGCAGTAAGATTAGCCACCGTGCTCGAAATCGGTCTAGAAAATACATAGTACATTACTGGGATTTAAATACTAATTTGTGAGACGATAATAAAGTATGGAGATTACTTTTTTATCCCAATGTCACTAACAAAAAATATTTATAAACTTCATGTTGATATGACACGTAACTGTTTACAGATTAACGGATTTGCGAGAAGTAAAAAAGATTTTAAATACTGTCCACGATGTTTTTGTTTGACAGATCACAAAATGGCCAATTACTGGCTAACTGTTATTATTGAGTGCCAATAACTAGTTGTTGATTGAAATAATAAAAAGTTGATTAAAGATTTTGATCACGTTTGGAAATTTTTGAAGGCAAAAACAAATAGGAATATCGTTTTAAATTCAGGGTGGATTCTAATTCGAGAACACAAAATTCCCCGAAGGATTAGGCAGAGGTGTACCAATATACACCCACAGTTCGCTGGTATGTTTTAGGTCCCATGTCATAGGGGGCGAGCCTATTACCATTAACCGGGCACAAATCCTAACTCCGAGCTGATACTGAGAATTTCATAGAAAATAAAACTGCTCGCCCTGGGCATCGAACCAAGTTCTCCAGCGTAGGACCACAAGGCTAACGAGGCAGTAACAAAAAAAAAACCTCGACAAGTCACAATAATATTCATTTCCAGTATGGTCAATTATGGTCTTTCTTTGCAACAGTTCAAAGGTCAAGAAATAACAGTACATGCTCCACCACTTAGTACGAAGACACTCCACCTAGCTGTAAGGTGTGCCAAATCACATAAACTTAATTGATTGTTTAAGTAGCCAATAAAATAAGGCCACAAATTGGCTCCGTAACCCTAATCGGCAAGTGACAGTCCCTGTCTTAACGTCATTCGCAAATCTACTAAACTAATTACCACTATTTTCAAATCCACTATATCTTGACCTCCCATAGAGCGCTTTTTGAATAAACAGAAGACAAGACAACACCAAATTGAGTAAGTTTTTCGTTTTATCGCGCATCAAGATATACTGGTCATGATGTAATTATCAAACTGCGACAGTTAAAACCCATTAGTGGTTCTTAGCAGACAAAAAAAACACATTAACTTCAAATCTTATTTACTTAAATATAACGGTAGAACATAACATTTGACTTTTATTAACAGGACATGTTGTAGTCAATTATCGAAAAAACGTGTTTGCAATCTCGATTATAAAAACAAATTTAAATGTAGGTACGGTTAATTATTAATATTAATATTATGTACAAGTTTGTTAATACGCAAATCAAATCAACGGTGGAAACCCAATTTCTGAATTTAACTGTGGACTGGTAAGTAGATATCGAGTATATACTTGTAATCGCTGATTTCCATTTTCCATTACAAGTAGAAAACTTCTTCTTTGTCGTGTGATAAGTAAGGTCTAACGACCCCACACACCCTAGTAGAAATCTTCTTAACATCGTTCTCAGTGATGGCTAAGGAGACATAAAGATTTATTTACAATCAATCCTATGTATGTATTATGTATTACCACCAATAACCAGTAAGTTAGAAGGTTTCCGGAAATCTCAGCTTCAAAAATCTATGCAAAATCTTTTTGTGTAAACTCGACACATTTATTGACTTCCAAAATCATAAATCACAATTTATTAACACATTTATTTCGTAAAAACAGTGTGCAATACACGTCCTGGTCGGCAACTGAGCGAGGGGTGTGTAATCACGAACTCTATCGACACGCCGGGAAATGCAACCGAGAAATTATCTGATCCCTCCCATAACTTACGCTAAAATACTAAAATTGCTTTCGAGAAATCTTTTAGTCAGATCTTCACGCTCTCAGCGCTTATTATATTCCATTACGATACCAATAATAGCTGAATACTATTACAATTCTCTTTAAGCACCTCTAGTTATCGACACATCTTAATTAAGAATGCCAATATAGATTATTGAAATGCATTCAATATCAATAACTGATCATACATCTTTTTACTTATCCCGTTGGATTGCTGTTTCAAAAGTGGGTTGTGGAACCGCTAACTCGCTTTGACATTGCAAAAATTTAATTTGGGTTCAATAATCGATCGATAAAACGGCTCGTAAAGTCCAATGATCCATCAGAAGAAGAAATACACGAAATTAAGCGCTATCCCTCGTATAACAAGAGCATAAAAGGCTTGTACAGAAATGTTTATCAAATGTAACATGTCCAGAGTCAGTACGGAACCTGCAACATACATTACCGGTACATAATCTCATTCGTTTGCATTTTATTTTCCTGCGACCGTGACTATCTGAAGGCTAGATCGGCCGTCACGGGAAATAAAGTTAGCGCTGGTAATATGACACTTGAAGCGTCGGATACGACTAGTCATCATCCATTAAAGCTTATTCGCAACGATCTCGCCTCGATAATGTATCTGCTTAAATTTTGCTATGTCATTTAGAAAGAATTTTATCCATTTCGTTTTACTTTGTTGGTCTGAATCGCCTTGGGGATTTGATTTGCATAGAACTTAATTTTCTTTGTGTAAAATCGACTTCTTTTTACCCAGATGTCACTAAACAATATATCTTTATTAGTTATCTTAAAATCCATTGCAATTTTATTGAGTTACAAAATCTCGATTTTGCCGATCAAATCTAATTTGAATCGTCACTCTTTGAGGTTAAGTAACATCTTTGGTAGTCATTCCTCCAGAGTGCGTAGCAAAGGCGACAAATGGTGTACATGTAGGAAGTTCGTTTATTCGCTAATGGCTTCATAATTAGAAAACCACGTTCACTTAAAAGCAATCTTAAGAGAAACAAAAGGTCAGGTCGTATTGGTAAAAAGCAAACCATGGATGTTCAAAAGCATGAGTATGCAAGTTTATTTTAAAGTGACACTAAAAATTCTCAACTTGCAGACGATTTCACATTGATCAAGTTAAACAAAACGGTGTTAAACAAATATAATAAGCTTAGTTATTTCACGATAAATCAAAGCAATCTAAATGATTTTCCATTGCGTTAAAAATGATTACTAAAATGCAATTATTTCAACAATATAACTTAATTACTTTTGGCATTTGGTCGCTTTTTGTCTAATACTATAATAAATGGGGTATTATATACCTAAACTAGAAGTTATAGTCTGTTCTTTGTAAAATCATGACCATGGCCCCACCGCAGTTGAGTAGAACAGCCGTAAAGCAAGCAATACCCGCAGTACATTTCTGTATACCGCAAAATTTCCTTCAGCAACTCTAAAGTGGCATGATCCAATAAATATCCTAGTATTTAGGTTCGATTTCCGATCGGTTTATTTCAACATTTAAGTCAGATCACGAGTGCTTTCGATACGGTACACGAGAACTGTTTTACTTGAACGATCGTTTGCAATGTTAGCGCAAGTAGACCGACCGACACTTTCGGATGTATTGTGGAGATAAGAAGAGAAGATGGAGTAAAGGTGACGTTGGCACATGTAGCCAGAATCATAATATATGTGTGGATACATATTTTTCTCCCAAAGGAGGTATATACCAGATTCTGAAGTATAAAGAAGACCGCAAACCAAAACTGCATTATGAAGCAGTCAAAAATATGAAAGATAATCATTGCAACTCTCTCTCTTGCAATAACCAGTGATGTCTTCCACTGACGCCCTCGATCAGCCAGACCAGAGATTTAACATAACTTTTAACCTACTCTCAAAACACGGCCATTATCGAACATCCAACTTTAATGTTAACAGCTTATATCCCCCATCAATTCCAGCCAGCTATTGAAAAGTAAATGCCCTACGATACTGAACCGTAAAATCGATTTAACATTGAATACCAATTTCCATTACTCAGATATTGGCTAACAGATCATAATCGTGAGGTATAGGGAGCGTATCCACGCGTTAGTTGTTCCGAGTACATTCGTATTTTACTTGCGAACATTGCCCGTTAGCGGGTGAAGAGTGGCGAACGGGCAATGTTGGCGGTGTGGTACAAAGACTTCGTGCTCCATAAATCGGGGATACTATGACCTTCCGAGGTGAGGAGCGGCGCGGCGCCTGCGCGTCATTGCGGACCTAAATGCCGATAGATATCGTTATTTAGGATTGGATCCTGTTTCTAAATGTCCCTACAGTTTCTATTTTAAATGTCCGGGTAGTAATTGTGTTTTAAATGAAAATGGTTCTTGATCACAATTTGTGACAGATTTTATTAGTGATCTTTGCCCACTTTAGAAACATAGAACATAAATCTTATAAAAATAAAACTATCGGCTTGTTACAGCCCCACTGCAGAGCACGCCTCTTTTCAAAAAAAGAAGGACAATGACAATTTATTCTCCATTCTTGCTCATGCGGATTGGTGATTTCAGAATTGTATTACATACATACATAGACTCACGCGTTTTCCCATGGGGGTAAGTAGGAACCACAGAACGCCAACTGCTACAATATTTATACAATCCTTGCGCCTCGTTCACATCCATTAACGTTCACATATTCATTATAATCCAAGTTTCCTTTTTCCAAGTCTAATATAAAACTAAAAAATATAATCCACATTTAATACTAATTGGTCCAGCCCTTTAGTTCTCTCATTAAAATCTTTATTTAATTTTAAACTAGCTTAGTTTAGTGTAGTCTACTTCAAATTTTCCTAAATCGAAGTTAGAAATTCGAAATCCCAGATAAACCTTCAAACAAAACACTGGCAGTGTACCGAGGCTTTATTAACAATTGAAACAGATAACGTTTTCTCTATTTAGTATAATATTGAGTCGTTACAGAACTCTCTCTTCATAAGATTACTTACACACGATACATTCTGTACTCTCAAAAACTTCTTAGTAATGCGTCAACTCATTATGTTAATTTCAGTTTAAGCAAATGCAAATGTAAGTACTTAGGTAGGTACTGCAGTCAATTTTTTTTTGCCTCAACACCTCTAAGCTAAAGCTCGGGCAGAAAAATATTTGCAATCCCATTGATTGAGTTACTAAATAAACATTAGTCGGAGCTCAAGTAGCAAATAACTTAAGTGAATCGCAAACATTAGAAATTCGTATTACTTTGAAGAAAACATTCAATAAGGTTTACTTTTAATATGTAAAAATCTACCTGGATGAATTTACATGTGGTGCGCTCTCATCCCAACTGACGCTAGGAAGTGACAGCTTATCATTATCATCATCATATCAGCCACTACTGGACATAAGCCTCCCCTAGATATAGCCAAAATGACCAGTCCTGCGCTGCCGATATGTCGGCAGAGCACGACCTACGGTTGTCAAAATTACGAAACTCGAAATGTGCTCGAAGTGTACTCGAATGGCGAATTGTGGCAATGGGCAGGGCACATAGTTCGTAAAGCGGACGGTCATTGGGATCGTAAGGCTCTCGAGTGGCAGTTTACCTGTTCACGTTATTGTACCCAAACTCATCAAGGATTTTTTTATAGTATCCAGATACTGATCCCAGTAATTGACAGCTGCCGGGGCTGCGGGTTGTTCGAAAGAGATACCGCGCCCCCGGAACGCAAAGGGCACATGAAGGAACATAGACGGGTTTTAGTCAGTAAAAGTCTGACACTCCCTCCCGCCCCGCCCAGCACCCCTAGACAAGTGTCAAACGCTCGGTGTCGTTTCTATTCTAATGAATATGAAAGCTTAAGCGTTAGCGATTTTCAATTGGTAGCCAAATGTACAACCACTTGTCGACCGCTCAGTCTATTCGTTTTTCAGAAAAAACATCAAGTGTTCTCTATGGTTTGTCGTACGCAAACGTCTCTTTGACATTGGGTCGTCGGTAAACAAAAATATTTTATATATTTTCAAGTGAAATTGGATAGCTTTTTATAAACGGTAAGTATTGTAAATATAATATAATAATCTGAATTAAATCATTATAGTACACCCACAAACGTTATATAAATCATCATGCAATAATTAATCATCATTGTCTATATAATACTGTGGTTTTAATGGTTACTAGCAATAATATTATTTTATTAACATTTTAATACTATTCTATGATTGGAATCGAAGTTGCGAGCTAGCCCAGAGCAATTCGTAATTCTAATATATATTTTGGAAAGGTAATTCATTGTGGAAATCTTATTATTACTTCAGTATTTTCACATAAACATACAAACAATGACTTGCTCAAGCTTTACTATCCACAAAGGATTAGTAAGGGGACAGCGGCTGTGGCTAGTAGTAACCAGTTTAATAAATTCTGTTGGTGGTGGCGTTCAAAAACCACCAGACAAATGGAAAAAAGTAGTACTCAAAAATATTATTGTCTTCCTCATTGATTTTGATCGCGGCAACTTCAGAAAGTTAAATTGTATTTAGGTATTTGTATATATTTTCACCAATATAAAATATATTTTCATAATAACAAAGTTTTGACACAATGTTTAATTAATTGCGCTTTTTAGGTGTGGGCAGACTACAGCAGCGGCAGTGGCAGCTCTCGTGAGATATCGCCAGGAGTAGAAGAGGGAAGTGGACTAGATTTCTGTGTTTTGGAATAAGAATATAGTCAAAACAGTTAGTTTCATGTGTAAATGTAACTCTCCAGACCGATTCCGGCCACGGCGGCTAATCTTAATGCAGACTAGCCACGTACGCAGGAGATTTTATAGTGCAGAAGTGTGTGCGCAAACACAGGTGCACTCCCTCTTCCCTAACTCTTATAGTCCGATGGGACAGCAATCCGACACGACAGGAGAGAGATCAGGCGCAGGACCAACAGCTTTACGCGCTTTCCGAGGCACGGGGTTGTCACACCACCAACTTCCAAACTCCAGGCTGCTACTAAGAAAAATTCTTAATGGAAATATCCAATAACATTTTTTGCCCAACTGGGAATCGAACCCAAGACCCCTTGCTCAGCAGTGGCGCTTGCCACCACGAGACCAACGGGGCAGTTTAGTTTAATGTAATAATTATACGGACCAATTTAAATATTATGTAAATAACTGTTGCTTCAAGTAACTGTAAAATTAATTTTATTGAATATCACAATACACCGAATGATTCAAAAAATATTATTTTCAGCTGAAGCCACAGCACTTGCACGAAGCCCATCACGCACAACTTTGGCACCGCTTCGGGAGACAACTACGCCACCACCCCAGCTTGCCCCTCTCCCTCCTCCTCTGCCGCGAACTCCTCCAGCACGAAGCTCTAGGTGACAGCCGTTAGCCTCTCCGCGGTCAACGGCTACAACACCACATCATCGTGCCTTATTTAGGGCGCGTAGGAACAGAGAATTGACGCCGTTTGAGAGAGCGACGAATGCTTTTGTAGCCGACGAGCAACGCCGACTTGAATACGAGGAGAGGCGCGACAGGCGCCTACCTGAGCGAGTGTTGCAGACGTTAGAGGTGATTCGCGAGCTTATGCTCGCGATTCACCTCTAACGTGCCGGCTACTGGCGTAGCCAGTTGCTACATCGACTAGCTAACAACTAGTCTAGCTCTTGTTGGTCACAACAAGAGCTAGACTAGTTGATGTATTGACCCAGCAGCGATCCCCTATAGTCTACCTTCTACAGATATTCTTTCTGATGCTGTTTATAGCATGTTCACAACATTTTGTAAATTGTGTCAGGATTTGGCACAATTTTCAAAATGTTGTGACGATGTAACTAAATGTGACTGCCATACCAAAGTTTAAGGTGATATGCATGCTAATTTTAAGTTCGAGATTTATGTAACGAAATTTTATTCTTTATAAAAGGTTATTTACTAAAAATAAAAAAGTTTTATCCTTATACAATTTATTTATTTCACCATTTAATTTAACTGCCTTGTTGGCCTAGTCCTCATAAGGGCGACTGCTACGCTAGAGGTCTTGGGTTCAATTCCCAACTCGAGTGAAATTCTCAGTAGCAGCTCGGAGTTTGGATTTGTGCCCGGTTAATGGCAATAGCCTCACCCCTCTTAGGTACATGGGACCTAAAAATATACCGGCAAGCTGTGGGTGTACATTGGTAAACCTCTGCTTAACCCTTCGGGGAATACAGGTGTGATGATATGTATGTTTATTTCATGTTATGCCTGAACATGGCAGTATTTAATATTGGTGTCATTGGCCAGGGTCTTTGCGGATATCCAGAATCTACGTAACACGTGATTCCCGGCACAACTTATAAAATGTTTGTTTATCGAGCCTAAATCTCTCTCTAAACAATAAATCCGAAATTTCATAAATTTTCTATAAGCGCTGAAGAGATATTTCTTATATGACGCCTGAGCCAGCCTTCTTCGTTATGTGCAAAATTCATTATAATTAATAAAAATTGTAAAAATGCAAATTGTAAAATGTTTTTGTGATTTTTTTCATAAAAAAACGAACACTCCAACAGCTGACCAAAAAATCGCCATCTTGGTTAGAGTAGCGTAGCGTCTGTCTACAGGGTCCTAGCGTACGCTTCGTAAGCGTTAGATTAGAAACGCTCACAGTCGATTTCGCTTGTCATACGTGCCACTTGTCTACCGATTTGTATGCAGAATATTGACGTATCAATGGCGTTTCGTTTCATGGAATAGAATTTAATACACTTGGCTACCAATTTGACGTTCTAAACGTTAAATCAAATTTCGTGACGATAATTCATTCTATTCTACAAGCGTTTATGCCACTTGTCTAGGGCCGCAGGGCGGGGGAAGTTATTTGATGATTTCCCGTCTATAAAAAAAAAAAAAAGTAATTGACAGTTCAATTTCTTTTATTTTTCTTTCTTTTTTTAAAAAAAACTTTACCCACTAAGAATTTCTCCTGTATCGTGTATTACAAACATATTATTATGAACTCACATACACAAACAGCCAGACCCGGAACAACCATCTGTAGATCATACAAAAATTTGTTCCGTGCGGGAATCGAACCCAATGGAAATTTAAACTCAACGGGAGATTTTCACAGAATAACACTACTGGTGATAATCATAGATTTCATATGTAAAACTTTTGAAAGAATCTTTTAGTGTAAAAAACTAAAGCAGTACGTTTTTTCCTACAGATTCAAAGAAAACGCTTACGGAAATTAAATAATACTTCGGCTGTATACCAATCGATATATTGTAATCCAAAATCCGCTCAAAGAAAGACATCTCATAAAATAAATAATATCTTTATAAAAGCCTTATTATGTTGACAGCGAACATCATTGACAATGAATCTGATAAATGGCCGGCGAGACCAAATTATAAGCCGATGACACGATAAGAAAAACACCAGATGATTATCTTTGGCCCTTTTATGATAAACTCTTTACATTTTACTCTTCTCTTAAAAAACCAGACAAGCCTCTTAATTAATGAGTAGGAGTAGGTAAGAGGAAATACAAAGGAATAGGCAACTCACTTTCCTAGGTACTATACGGATTTTTAAGTCCTGGTAATCAAATATGAACTATAATTATGCTACTTAAATAAAACTCCAACATCGGTAAAAGTTATCAAAGAACAATCGCCAGTCAGGCCTGGAGATTGACTGTCAAGCCCCGATTGTTCTATTTTCAAACCGTGTTTATCCCCAATGAACTATGATTCACTAAAGTAAGATTGATGATATATTGATGATATGATGCTGATGATATGGCCAAACAAGCCAGAATCTTTACAGTACCCCATCTTCCTCCTAATGCGTTCCAGGGCCGCGGTGACTCTTTCAAACTAATTCCGCAACACTGGAAACTTCCAGCAACCATAAAATAAACTGGTGTATTAGTTACCTCCCACATTTCACGCTTTTTAGTTCGAAAACAAAACAAAACAAAACACGACGTTAATGTACCAGTACATTATATTAATCACAAATTATTACACAATAATCGTTCAAAGTTAATTCTGGTACAAAGTTTTACTCTTGAAATTACGCATGTACAGTCAACAAATCTATTCGGTACACAGGCAGCTTACTTTTAAACAATGTTGTGAGTGTGCTGAGCAGCCAATTCTTTTAAATAACTCTCTTAAGTGTGTCATAAGTTTAAAAAGTAATCTCGCATACAATAAATATAAAAATTGGCAGTGTAGTAGAAAGATGAATAATTTTGCCTGTGTACCAAATAGTTTTGTTGCCTGTACAAGTAAGTACAACCAATAACCATCGAAGGAAATAATACTAATTGTGTGGCCACGTTTAGCAGTAAATGTCAAGCTGAAACAACAACAGTACAACGTAATGACAAGGAACCTACTCGTCACTTACGGGGCTACGAACATTACGGTAACCTGTTTACTTTTGTTGACACTTATGACTTGAGCGGCAACAGACATAGACTGTAGCAGTGCAAGTCTATAAAAATCTCTCGATGAATCTGGGTGAAGTGAGATTGAGATGAGCTTGCATCGGGTATGGCACCTTCAGCTCACGTCACCAAGGATGATTTTTACAGAATATCTCCGTCTTCCTGGTTGTTATTTTCCAAAGTGAAAGAAAATTTTATTTATTCTATATTCATCTAAAAACAGTGACCACAATATGGATTTGATTTTCTAACAAAATCAGGCTTTTGGTAGATAATACTTGGGCTTGTTAAACTCTTAATTTTTTAGACGCTGTTTAAGACTACGGTCCCATCAGGTGATATGACAACAGTTTCCCAACTCCTAAGCAGGGTAAAGGTAGAATGACAGTACGTCCACGTGAAACCTCCATCCTGGCTATTAAGTTGTGGCTTGATCTCTTTCAATTTGAATAGATGACTACAGCAGTATGTGTGAAAACCCGCGTTTTTATTAGGTATCCCGTGCAATGCCATGTGCGTCTCTAAGTGATACCAATTGTTTCCTACAATTAACTGGTCAATAGAACAATTACACTTCAGACGTCAACATTCCACCTTATGACCTGTTTTCTATTAAACAAGTTCACGGTTACTACGTCTTATTCTGAATAAAACTGACGAGAACTAGTTCTAATATGATCTAGTGTGCGAGTGATCAAAGTACATAAAACAAGGATATTCAGAATCGTAGACATTAAAAAAAAATTGGATCTCAATGTGATGAATAATGATAAATGTATGTATACCTATGCTAGCTTCTGTCCGCGACTTCGTCCGCATCAAATTTGATATATTTCTTCATGGGACCGTAAAACGTAATCCACACTACAATCTATCTCTGTACCAAATTTGATCCAAATGCATTCCGCCGTTTAAGCGTGAAAGAGTAATAAACATCCAACCATAATAGTAAGTAGGATGTCATTGTGTGATAAATCCTAAGCGGAAACGTAAAACATATCAATATATAAATCTTATAGTATGCCCAATGCTAGGTCTCTACATCCAAAGGTCTCTTTGTAAGCATATAACAACAGTAAAGTCATAATTAGGCACGCAATTGCATTTCTCCGCAAAAAACATTAACCCTGCACTTAATGTTCTTGTTATGGCCTGTTAAGACCCCTAGACTGTACAAAAGCCATTCAAGCGAGAAACAATGCTAATAAATTCATATCAGTTTCACGCACGTAACCTTTAATTACGTAAAACATATTCCAAGCATGACGTGACATACGCGTGCTGATAATTACTTTAAACCTCTGACGTCACACCATTTAAATTATATTTAAATGCAAAATAATGCGAAAGTATTGACCAATTATGCGAACTCAGCCCTGCAGTGTCTTGACCTTTCCGATTCCATGTCAACGGCCTGGCCGGCTCCTGGAATGTATTATGTCATAAGACGACACAAAAAACTAATTATGATTTTGCATGCTTAAGAGGATTGCAGCCTCCTTAATGTCAGAATGAAATTAATAACGACACAGCTGCTTATTCTCCGCGTGTCGGTCGGGTGTGAAAGGGTTTTCCTCTAATTTATTTATCACTAGCAAACTGCCCGTGACTTCACCCGCGTGCCTTATTTCACCTGCGTTCCCCAGGCTCCCGTGGGTCGTAGCGTCTTGTTATGTTACCTGTTACATTGTAATCTGTGCTGTTACTCAGGGATAATGTAGCTATCTATTGGTGAACAATTGTTAAAATAACATTTGCCATACAACGTAGTAATGCTGCCAGGCTTTTGCGGCACTTGCCCCATTGATAGCGACACGGATAAGTTTTTTGATGACATATGACCTTCCTTTTTTTTATTAACTGTATATCTAATATATAAAATTCTCGTGTCACAGTTTTCGTTGCCATACTCATCCGAAACGACTTGACCGATTTTGATGAAATTTTTTGTGCATATCGAGTAGGTCTGAGAATCGGCCAACATCTATTTTTCATATCCCTAAAAAAAAAATATATGGCAAAACAACGTTTGCTGGGTCAGCTAGTACTCTATAATTTTATGTTTATTATTTAAGTTAGTTCATTGTTAAAATCGTTCCAGTACTTTTGGAGCCTATTTGGCACAAACAAAGAAACAAAAAATTCTTTCCTCAAAGAATCATGCCTCTTTATAATATTAGTACTGATTCTTAGTTTTGTAAACAGATTCTGCTACCTTCCGTGACTTGATCTTGCATTTCTGTCCTTGTACTGTATTTCCTAAACAAACATTAATATTATATATTATCCGATTTGTACAAATTACACAAATCCTTATCAGCTTATCAGTAGTTCTGGATCAGCTGACCACAGAGAGTCATTCGTACTCGTCCTAAGATGGTTGTTCCTTGCGACAGGTCGCTATTATTATAATGCTATGATTACACATCGCTCGAAGCCGAGTTATTAATAAATAGTTAATACGTACCTCCCCACTGTCCACAAAGCGACCACGGACCTTAAATCATAAAGTAATTACCGTTCTAAGATAGGCTTTCTTCTGGAGATTGAGAAATGAGTCGTTTAAAGATGGGCAGAGATATAAATCATAGCTGTTGTTGCGGTTTGAACAACTATAGGATTTAATATAACATAAAGGAATTATTCGTTGTTTGATTGTTTATTTATTTATTTGACCGATTTACTTTTATATTCCTTATTTTTAACTTAATCAACGTAGAGTATTTGGGATATTAGGTTATTGGAGTGCATGAAAAGAGCTTTCCCGAGTGACGTAAACTTCGACCTCTGTTGCAACCGGTGCATCCTGGGCAATCTTCTCCTGTCTGTCGGGGGAGCGGTGAATGCTTATGCGAATCCCGCACCCCCGGCCATAGGCAGAGGTGGAACACAGCAGCAGTTTTAACCGGTAAGACTCCGGCATGCCCCTCCATCGACTCCTCGACGGAGGAAGTCCAAAAGGATTTCCACCACGCAACAAAAAAAAGGGCAATCTTCTCCTGTCATTTGTCTAATCTTTTCAACACGACTGTAACAATTTAAGCTCTAATCGACCTTTCCTAGAATCCAGCACTCTTCTGACAAAATTATATTATTTAATGTCTATATTCTCCATCTATTCGTTAACAAGAAGAACTAAACTAATGCTCATATCAATGTGGCTCCTTCTTGTTCTATTAATAACCAACTCGCTATACTTTCTGGCGAAGCAAGAACACCTTTAAACAAAACCCCCACACCCACAAATCCACACGTGTACCTTCACGGTACATCACGTTTTAACAATATATATTCACCACAATGCAATATTTTAGGAAAGTCTATGCCACGACGCACCACCGGGGAACGCCAAAAAAAAACAAATTCGATGAAAATTTATGAAACTGTTTATTATTATGTGGTTGTTGCCAAATAGCTGAAATAACTCATTGGTGTACCCACACTTTCACGTGTTCGCTAACACGTGAAACATTTAAGTGAAGCGGAACAAAAATCTGTAGTAAATTCTTCAACAACAACAACATTCTTCTTCACGCCATGAGTACTTTCGCTCAACACGTGTGGTTTCAGTAAAAGTGTGTAGCTTTTTGATGACTTAGTACTTTTATTTCGTTGTGTTTATCTAATTGGTTCACGTATACGTTAAATTCAATCGTTTGTTTTTATTTTTTGTATTAGCTTCTGCCTGTGAGTTTGTTCGTGACAAAGTTGATATATAAACCCACGGGAACCAAACATTTATCCGGGATAAAAAGTAGTCTATGTGCTATTCCAGGTTATAGTCTACCACTGTGCCAAATTTCGCGTGGCTAAGTAACAAACATCCATCCTTTCGCATTTAAATAAAATAGTAGTAACATCAATCAAAATAAATCAAAGAAATAAAGATCATTTTTGTGTGAAGGGTTTCTGTAATTTCTAGTACTCCTTAAATGGTTCCATAGAGCCTTTAGATTCCAAAAAGAAATAGGACCGATTGGTATTTATAAAAAATGTGTTTTAGCATTTTCGTCACTGACTGTATTTTTTTGTTCCAAAATCTGTGAAAGCAGTTCAGTATATCTCAAAAAATTATAGAGGGTCTCGTAGAAACGTGTTCTTGTAACTAAAATGGTTAAGGTACCTGCCCTTAGTGACCTGTCTCAAAAACCCAGCCTGTATATTCCCATAGGAATAGAGAGCTATAAGTAAGCACATACACCACGTAGGGAAAGTCAAAGAGCCCAACAGGACATCATAACATCTCGAGTAAAACCGCGGCACGATAAGCTACATAGATTATAATTAAACCAGTAGCCGATAAATTGTAAGCAACAAGGTTGGCGATGCTTTTCATTTCACTTTCTAAGTAAATACATCTATAACATTCGCTGTAATTTTCAGTAGTGAAGGGTTATTTATGGCAGAAATTTTCTTTTAGATTTGTTTATGCTAGCTCTACCAATGAGTACCTGTGAGATTTTGTAATCGGAAATATGATAACATACCATCACACCTGTATTCCCCGAAGCGCAGAGGTATATCAATGTACACCCACAGTTCGCCGGTATGTTTTAGGTTCCATCTAACAGGGGTTGAGCCCATTGCCACTAACCGGGCACAAATCCTATCACCAAACAGCTACTGAGAATTTCATAGAAAAACCCAAACACGTTGCTCGACTTGGGGATCGAACCCAAGACCTCTAACGTACCAGTCGTGCTTAGGACCACCAGGCTAACGAGGCATTGTTGACTCTATAAGCAAGTACCTGTGATATAATCAGAAATATGATACGTATGCTTATCTTGAATTGAATCATACTTCCGTGAGAATATAATGAATATTCAGTGAAATGGGAAATAGACAATTTTCTTGTCACCATAGACTCAAGTTATGACACCACAGGAAGTGATGACGAAAATGCGCCATTTATAGTAAGCATAAGGAAACCATTCTAATTATATAATTCTTATTTTCATATAATTGGTTACATTTCCAGGAATTTTCACTCGATATCGCCGTATACAGACTTTAGAAACAATACTCGCTTTGTGGGACAAGCCCGCCACCCTGTTCCCAAACCACTGCAACTCCTGTAAGCCAGAATCAACATTGGCGACCACAAGAAAAGCGCCGAGACAATGAAGCTCGACGAGTCCCAGAGAAACGATTTAACTGTCTTGGATCCCGCAACGAAATTAGAAACAACACTATTAACATTAACTTATATGCCTAACCCTTCGAGGAATACAGGCGTGATGATATGGTAATGTAGGTATTCATTGTAATTATTTTATGTCGTGATGGCCCAGTGGTTAAGGCGCCCGCCTCTCATGCAAGAGGTTGTGGGTTCGCAACCGGGCACGGGCAAGTACCAATGTGACTTTTTCTAATTCATACGTACTTTCTAAGTTTATCTTGGACATCACTGACATCGGTAACCATGTCAGAGGCCCTTGAGGCGGTTTAGAAACTCTGACACTAGGGTGTTTGGGGTCGTTAGACCTTACTGCCCACACGATAAAGAAGAAAGATTGTAATTATTTTTACCCGCGTTAAGTTACGTCTTTGGTTACTGGTCCGCTCCGCTCCCGTAGGTCGTAGCGTGAAGACCTAATAAACCCTATACTATTCCCCATGAATCTAGCTGTCGTATACAAAAATTCCCAATCCAACTGGTACAAATTAACGCGTATAAACAAACAATCAAAAACAATTTTTTCCGTTTGTTATATTAGTAAAGATTATTTTTCTGAACATTGTTGTTGACTTCGATTATAATGAACTTTATTTTCAGGTCAAGTAGTGTCAACGTAGCCTGTACGTGTAAACACACGTTATAGTCACATGTTTCAATTAAGGTATTTGATGACGACCCGTGCGCAGCGTCATAGTGATTAATGATTATAGTACAAGTCAGAGGATATGGAACAATAATAACTATTACGATGGAGATCGACACTCGAGAACGAGAATTCCACGAAATATTTTAGATTTGATGCTATTTTTGTCAATATTACACCATCCTTTTTTAACCATCTTTTTTTCCCCTTTTTTGATTTTTTGCTCCAGCGTGGCAAGTCTTTATGGACATACACCGCCCTGGAAGGAGGGGTCTATTAGAGTCTTACTGACTAAAAACCACCCGGGTCTTCCCTTCACATGTATACGCCTGGAGTCTTTGGAACCTACGCGCCTGCCACGAAGAGATGTCAGCAACTCGGAAGGGGCCACTAAGGGCCAATGCCTGCCAGGGCTGCGGGTTGTTCGAAAGAGATACCGCGCCCCCGGAACGCAAAGGGCACACGAAGGAACATAGATGGTTTTTAGTCAGTAAAAGTCTGACACTCCCTCCCGTCCCGCCCAGGGCGAGGGAAGTCACTTGATGATTTCCAACTTTTAAAAAAAAACCCCTTCTAGAAAAAATGTCAACTTTGACGTATAGCGTGATAGTAGATTATAATTTATGACTTCATCTCTAACGACTTTACCGTTTATGCTTCGCGAAAAATATTCTAGGAACAAAATAATAAAACTAAAAATAACTTAACAATCAGAATTCTTATACGTACGCCTAAACAGTCAGCTCTTTGCAATATTGATCAGCATTTATTTTTCTTCCAAATCTTTTACAATAATTACTTGATTGGCATAAATACCAGGCAATGTATCTGTCTCCCTAAAATGGAAGATAAAGACATTCACACTCTTTATTTATTACTTACACTTGAAAACAACTTTTCAATTTTAATTAACATTTTAACATACTCTTGTAGTTTAACCAAATTAAGTTAAAGCGTACATTAAGTTGGGCAATAAATTATTCTTGTAGGAAAATACTGTTTTTAAAAGGGACAGCTGAAAATTAACGTCACAGTGACGTGAATATGCGAATTAAGGATTTACCTTTCCTGAATCCACAAAAGAAACTGTGCTCTATGTGGGTGTTGAGTGAGTGTGTTTTCGAGGTAAACAAAAATAAATAGATCATCTTATGTCAAAGCAAAATCGGTTCTAATGTATAGTACAGGAGGCATACTTCGCTTAGCTGTTGTGATAATGTATTTTATTCAAAACTAGCTATGTGCGCCGCGGCGTTTTTGATTACTGCGCCGCTTACGTTGGCCGTGGCGTGATGTTCTAGCCGTTACCTTCCTCTTGAATCACTCTATCTATTGATGAAATCAGCATTAAAATCCATTGCGCAGTTTAAAAATCTAAGTGTACAGAGGTATAGACAGCGACTTTATTGTATGTACTGTATAGAGAAGAGATAAATACTGCAAAAATATACCTATGTACCTATACCTATTACCCTTGAACTCAATAAGTACAGTCAGCTAAAGAGATAAGTAACCAGGGTTGCCTAATAAATTCAAAGTTTTTTAAAAACCAATAGAAGTTTTTTTTTAATTTTGTTTCTATTCATAGAAAATAAACAGTTTTTTTATTAAATTAAATTTCATTTAAAAACTACACCTGGTTTGAGAGAAAACTTCAACTATATTAGACGGTCTGGTTACTTATCTCTTTTGTTCGCTGTACATCACTGTCATTCTACTGTCAAGCATAAGCAATGAATAACCCTTAACTTTTTTACCCGACTCCTTTGTCCGTCAAAGGAAAAGGCGAGAGTAAATGCAGACAATGTAACTAATGCAAGAAAAAGGATATTGCGAACTCTGGACATCAATATCTCTTTATTAACACTTGTGTAAGTTCAGCCATGACACTGGCAGGCAGGCTCAGCGTTTATAAGCTATTCATCGAGTTGAAAGCTCCGTCAGTACGGACACGACCAATGGACAATCAGACTGAACGCATATCCTTATTCTGTGCAGACAGACGGCTGTTTTTCTTTGACTGTGTGTCGATTACGAGTTGGTATTATCGTTTCTCTTTGGAATTTATTTAGAACTAGCAAATGGAATAGTTTATCCGCGAAGCTCATTTCACCCGCGGCTTTGGTTACTGTCCCGCTTCCGCGGGTCGTAGCGTGATGTTGATAGCCTATGTTGCTCAGGAAAAATTCAGCTATCTATTGATGAAAAATGGTTAAAATCGGTCCAGTAGTTTTGAAGCATATTCGGTACAAAAAAAAACATCTTTTCTCTTTATAATATTAAGTATAGATGACCATTTGACGAAAATTGTCACAGCACATCCTAAAAATAAAAAGTTGAAACAAAAACAATGAACACACCAATCTATATCGAAAACTTGAAAATTCGTTTTTGATTATGATAACGCTGACTGTAGATTTTTTTAACATTTTATTATTTATTGTCGCCGGTGTGCAGCCATAGCCTACAAGAACACTGACCTAACACAATACGGGTCGACCCTTAACACAGGCAAGACGTTCAACTTACCTATATATATATACCTACCTATAACAGAACATCAAAACATTTGATAGGCTTCAAAATACAACTAGTCCATACACGATAGTAGAAAGTATGCAAGCAGAAGAGAAGGTAGTTCATTAGAGTATCTAGAGTTAGTTTTCAGGGGGGGCTTGGCCCCTAAGATGCCATGGCCGATGCGATGCGATGCATTTTCTTTCTAACTGTAATTAGTTTTATTTTCGGCTCTGCATCTACAATCCAAATATTGCTAAATACCAAATGACTCCAATGTAGCTGGCATCAAGCTCATCTCTTTTTATACCACTGTGGTGGCAAAGAGGCATACAGCCCACCTGATGGTAAGCAGTTACCGTAGCCTACGGACGCATCTCTTAGTTTGACGTCGTGATTATGATGAAAAGTCAAAGTCAAATGATTAATTCAATTAAACCAAAAAGACACTTTTGAATGTCATATACACAAAAAAGAAATAAATCTAATTGCCACTTCTAAAGGGTAGTTTCATATGGAGAAGAAAGGCCTCAAAACTCCGTACTTACTCATTCAAAATAAATGCTTTTACAGCTCTAAAATGCAAATACCGACACTAATAAAGTCCCCGAACAGATGTACGCCAACTACATAAAGTCGTTGAGATACAAGTACTACCTGACGAGATGATGACACTGACGAAGAGCCAGCGGCCGGCAACTCTCATGATTGATGTCTGCGCTTTGATATCACATCGCACACTGGGCTATCTGTCTCGTTCAACATTCTAGTACTTATTGCTTAGAAACAACTATTAATATAGATGGGGTACAGTGAAATAGCCTCTTAAAGTTACGGTATACCGAGCTTCGCGACCAGTGTGGCAGACTGGCATATCTTTTCGGCTCAACGTGTTTTTTTTTGGTGATATGAGATAGGTAGACACGGGTACGGACCCTAAAAATAGGAAGTAGACGGAGTGTTAGGAATTTATTTTATTATTATTTTTCATTTCTTTTTTGTTGAGAAGATGAGTGATAGTCGTCTAACAAAAGAAATTTATATGGCAGATGTAAGTGGCAACGCCAGGAGGGGACGCCCCAGCAAAACTACCCTGACCTTATTGGTGAGATTCTTCAGAAAGGTCGGGTGCACAGTACTCGTAACCGGCGTACTTTTATGAACGTGGTCGAGGCGAAAGGAGTAGGTAAGGATCTTAGCAAGTGGCGTTCTGTGGTTTCTGCCTACCCCTATGGGATAAAAGGTGTGAGTTTATGTATGTATTTATGTGTATGTCATAGCATTTTCTACTGAATAAAACATAGAAATCAAGTAGCATAATGCAGTTCATGTCTAATACAATGTAACAGTAAAGTAATAAAACTAAGACACGTACAATAACGTTCAATATCTACCCGCATTGCTTTATTGCGGTTTTTGTAATATCCAGTCTAGCAGTCGTCGAATCATTCTTGTTACTATGTATTTCCTTTACGTTTACTGCAGCTAAATAAAGCCGCCTGTTGCAATGGTCACGAATGCATCGGATTGAATAACCTTTTATTTTACAAACGGCTTCCTATTGCTCATTGAAGCAATAATTCACGGGTAATGATGTAATAGGATACATTGTCTGTAATTATGCGTTGTTATAAGTCAATTCAAATATCGTAACTCAATTACTCTAAACATTCAGGAAACGTCAACGCACGGTAGCGAGCACTGCGTACTCTTAGGTACTCCTAGGTACTCGTAGGTACTCGTAGGTATGGTGAAGGGCTTGCATAATGGCTGCGCTCGCGCTGATAGCGGCAGCGGCCTATCTACAAGCGCGCTGACAGAAGCAGTTAGGCCGTGTTCACACATCGCTTGTTAGACACCGCACAACTGCCAATTACCGCGACATACAACCCCCATACAAACTCACTTTTGCCACTAAACCCGGCAATAAGCGTATGTTCATGGGATTTTAAATTGCAAACGAGATGGTAATTAGCGAGAACAACCGCTAAAAGTCGTGGCTAAATGCCACCGAGCGTCCTGTATGGAAATTAGGGACAAATTACGTCTCCACTCTTACTTTCATTTGTATTAACAGTTACATAAAACCAGTAATTTATTATTTCTCAATCCGCTTTGTTGTCCTGTTTAAAGGGTTTGTGCAATTGTTGCGAATTGTATAAAAATACTGTCGATTTATCAATCGGATTGTATCGATTTGCGATCGATCATGACACGAATAGATCAAAACAGTCGCTCAAACGTATTCCATATCTGGAGCCGATAATCGTATGCGTGCCCGGGCCAAGCTTGCCACTTATGCAACTTATAAAATATTGCGAACTCATAAGCGCAGTGCGCCTGCGCCGCGGCAGCACTGAGATGAAACTGGAGATAGAGTTAATCTAATAAGTCAGATCTGAAGCCAGACGTCGACCGAAGTAATAACTCACGGTTGAGGAGCCAGAGGTTAATTAAAAATAGCAACTTCAATCTTACGTGTCAGAGATGGAGTTAGATTAGGAATCGTCCGACTTATCCTATCTCAAACACTAAAGCGCACTTATTTAACGGGGAAGCGTAATAAATTATGAAATAATAGTAAATTATGAAAACGAGCACCGAGCGAGCTTTCCCTATTGTAGAAATAAACTTTGCTCTAAGGTATATAAATTCTAACATATTTGTTTATTGAGCAAACAAACGGCAACACTTTTGTAACACCCATTTACACTTTACAAGTGTTTATTTCTTAACGTTCTTGTACTAATTACGCAGCGTATAAATCAACTGTTGGTTTTAGTGCCAAATCTCGCGAACGTATCGCGTTGCGCCGGAGTTCGTACAAACCTAACTAATGTGACGCAATTTTGCACTTGAGAAATTCAAGCTATCATTTCGCCGCGTTCTTAATCGCAGTCGACGGTCAGTCATCACTAATCAATTTGGTGTATGTTCTCCGCATCTTACACAAACGACCCGCGAGCCTGGACTGGTTGCAAAGCATTCCACGTGCCTACGTAAGACCAATCAAGCGGGCTTCGAATGCGTTTACGTTGAATACTGCATGCGTATAGTTGTAATAATTAGGTTTACTCCAAACGACTTGCGTTATGACTTTTATAATTCCGTTGTAGCACATTCCCCCCACGATCCCTTGATTGAAACATTTATCGAACAATTCCCGAAGAGAATCGAATATCACACAAGGATGTGAATAAATATGTGGGTGGAATTGTGAAACGAAGCATTTTACGATACGACAATGTGAACTGCCAATAAAAAGGATATTATTTTAAATCAGTCATCGAAACAAAGTACCGGTCATGTAACAAAACGTTTTATGACAAAGTAAAACGTAACTGCTATTGATAACAACTAGTTTGAGAACATAATCCTTAATTGTGTTGTTGGACAAAGGCACTAGTTGACATTACCGCTAAACGGGACATTTCATTATACGCTGAGGAACGTAATCAATAATGCTTGGTTAAGGAAATTACAATTCTGAATTGATTTCCATGATGTTTGCATTGTTTACAATATTATGCATGTAAATAGTATACTCATAAAATGCATTAGCTTTTGCCCGTGCTACTTCGTAGACGCAGACGAAGTTGCAGAATAAAAAGTAGCCTAGTCTTTTCTTGAGGTTCAAATTTACCCTGTACTGTACCTTCCTAGTTAAATTGTAAAAGCATAACAGGGAGACAGAAGTTGATGGAAATAAACTTTACTCTGCATAAAAATTCAGTCTGTGCAACATAGATATTTACTACTCGATACGTACCCATTATTCCGTATCACTACCTACTACAGCCGCGTCACGTACGAGTACTAGAAACCTTGGGCCGAGCCACAGATAAAGCACTGATTCACTGGACACATTCAAAGATAACCGTAAGTAGTGATTTCTACCATTTATCCTGTCAATCACTGCTGGTTCCTAACAAACATCGGTCAAAGGTGCGAGTGAGCCTCAATCAAGTCAATGATACGGAGAAATGTAACAGATACCTTGTAACACTTTGATTGTGTACGAACACACTTGAACACAGAACACCACTGACCCGCTTGTTTCCGTCAATCATAATATTCGTAGAGCCCAGAGACCTACGGTAAGGTATTGTTGCGATCCGTTAGTTAACTTTTATAAAGTACTGTGGCACGTTTCGCACATTAAATGGAGTTGGTTCCTTGGTCCCTGATGACTGTCTGCTCGTTACGGACGTTCGTTAGCTCGGGCCCGCTCGGCCAGTTATCACGCCACTTCGTAGGAGTATTACCCATAGGAAATGTCGGACGAGATTTTCTTCTATTAAAATGTTGCACTCAAAAATAAACACGCTGTAAGGGTCTGGCATTAATGCGCGGAGTACACGTATAGTCAATTTGTTTGATTATTAAATTGCTTTTGAAAGCTTTAAGCACATTAATGGATGATAATATAATAGCTTGTCATATAACATTATAACAAAATACTATAGTAGTATTTCGAATTCGAAAAAAAAATCCTCACATCGAATATTTTGACGTTAGCGCGCTCATGCCAGATCTACTAGCCCTAAGCACATTCACCTCAACTAAAATAAATAAACAGTGCGTCTTTGATTAATGAAAGCTTTCATACATTTGCTAAGTTAATAGCTAATTAGGCATGAGGCATATACCACCAAGTGTGAGGCACAGTTAAATAACGCATGCATACATATCGCTAATTACCTAACGGGTCTAGCAGAGTCAACATTAATGCTGCGACACTGCTTGGAACCATGTTTAGAATAAAAGCTGCTTTAAAATGTATCACAATGAACCATTGACGTTTTGCCGGACAATAGTTAATGTTGCAAACACAACGACTCGCTTTAAACGAACAAACTGTCTTAGATCTAGGATACAGCCGTTTACCATGGCAACGGTAATCTTTCACGCTTACATGAAAACTGTGCAAAGCTCATTTTATGTCTCATCAACCTCAAATCACCTTCACACTGGTAACAAGGTTAAAAGCAGCAGTAATCAATATTCTTCCATATATAAAAAAGACATTTCGCAAAACATCCTGCAGCGGACTCGTTGCACTCGAAAAAAAATAAAAGCGAACAAGTTTCTAGTAATTAAGCCAAAACTCCATAAGGAAAGTAGGTCGCGGGTGTCTCTGAAATAGTTTCACCACTCATCGACTGTGATCATATTTTAATTTTCGGAGGTGAAGGACCGTGTTGCGTGTAGTGTTCGCGTGCATGATCACTACGAGATTCGTTCATTCGATTCCGGCACTTACTTACCGACAGGCCCATCAATTTCGGGACACCTTCGGACTTCGCAGAACTTTCGCCAGAAGCACGAACCGAATCTGATATGTATCGGCGATGTGGTCATTAATACAACGGCGTGTCGCACTAGGACGTTGCAACATGTTACGTGGCAACAGTTTCAAGATATTTTTGTCTCGTTCAATTAGGCAGGGTGGTCATTGTCATATGTACTGGAACTGATACCGACCGAATGTTAACAGCTGAGAGAACAATAAGAGAGAACTGTTAATTTTTATTTCTTATTGTGTAACGTAATTAAACTCGTGATAGTTTCAACACATGTTCTTTCAAGATCGAAATACTGATGGGAGTATTCGCTGAGAACGCACCATGAAGTCACGGCTATTATCCTTGACAGGTTAACTAGAGCTAAAATTAGCTTACTTGAAAGGAATCGGGTTTGCAATATACAATTACAATGGGTTAAAAACGAAGAAGGTTGTGACAGTGACAGGTTTGCAGACCATCGCCTTGCTGCAACAGAAAAAAGTGTACCGATGAATAAAAAAGAGAAAAGTCATGCGAAGATTTCTTAGGACTCTCCTTTCCTTACTACATTTAAGGAAAGGGAAACCATCAATCAGTCAGAAATACAAATGTATTGGTACCAGTTTTGGAAACAAATTTAAAACAAAATATTACTTTCACACCAATTTTTGTTGACAGGCTGTGTGATTAAGTACAAACTATCGATTAGCGATGACGAATTCCTTCCGGATCAACATGATTAGATTTTTATGAAAGCGTTTCACTATAATATAGACTTCCGTATAAAAAATATAGTTGTTTCTTATAAAGACATAAGGCATTATTGAGTCAATAGTAAACTTTGGAAACTTCAATGTAACTGTAAATAATAAAATATTCATGCAACGTAGTGAATATAAATAAACGAAAAACATAAATAGCTAGTTGGAGGCTATTATAATAAATTATGTTAAACAAAAACTGCTACACTGAGTGTTTGAGCGAATATTCCTCTCGATTGGTCTCGGCGCGGCGCAGGCGCCCTGCTGCGCCGATCCCAAGTATATCGCCATCATTGCGCCATTACTGTCTTCCTTCAGCTACTGTAGATCAAACTCGTGCGCAACCCGTCACATTCATACTTGTAACGGTCCCCTGCAACTCTATACAATTTAAATAATGAGGGAACTAGTCGCCGTTACGTGTGTAAATTGCCTTCTGCTCCTGTAGTTCGGTGGAAGCTTGCGTGTTCATCACAAATATGTCAAACATATGCCGCCTGTTTATATTTTCACACGTTTTTTATAAGTCTTGCATCTGACGGACAGTTGCCCCACTTGTCAACGAGGTAATCTCCAAATTGCACGTTGCTTGCACCTACATTTTCCTTAAAAATTGCACTACAGCATAATGATCACTTTTTTGAGAGATGCAAAAGTAAAGTTACAGCTTTCAAGCCGCCAAAGGTATATGCAGCTCATAAGCCATTTCAATAGTTGTTTATGATTATCTTTCTAGTTACTTATCTTCACTTTAACAGTTATCAAGGTCAGCAGAAGTCGATTTAGCAACCGTGCATCAACAAAGCAACTTTGGACAAAGCTTTGAACCGTCAAAAAATCTTAGAGGTTAACTTTTCATAATTCGAATAAAGGGGCGATAAGCATTGTTACAACTGGTTTAATCGTATTCCTTTTGTGTTTTTCGAGGCCACTGGTCATTATCATATGTCTGTTTAGAGTAATAAAACCCGTGATTGACAGTTAGAGGCCGCCATCAACAGAGTAAAAGTTTTTAAAATCAGGTTAAACGTTTCTGAAAAAATTGGCACGCCATTTGTAGTCATCGTCTAGCCTTAACGTGTCTAGAAGCGTTTAGAATTAGACAAAATTAATTATCATTGTATTAACCTGTCACTGGATTTAGTTGTTCCACTAAGCCCCGTATGCGTGCTTCTGTGTTTTTTAAATTACTAACTTTTTATCGTGCGCGTGTTTTTTTTTTTATTTGCTTACGTTTACAATTTTTGTTTATTAAATTATTTTTAAACATGATCTGTAGCACTCAGGGGCAGTCAAGCTCCCTATTAGTGAATAATTTTTCAGAATTAGACAAGTAATACTGTAGTAATGGTGCAGAAATCAGCACTTTTAAACAAAAAACAAATAAATAAGGTATACAGCTTTATAAGCTTTTTCCAAATGTAATAGGATTCACTTTTGGTTGCATTTTAGTACCTACATAGCCTTTGTCAGGTGAATAGCCTTATCTGCAGTATTGTCATCGCGTAACTCCTTTTAGGGCAATACAGGAGTCAGTGACTTCACACAATGCAGAACAAAAACCGCCTCCGTAAACTCTTTCTCACAAAAGGCACCAAAATCATAATTTTTCAACATACCATCACGCCCGTATTCCCTGATGGGTTAGGCAGAGGTGTACCTATGTACACCCACAGTCCGCCGGTATGTTTAGGTCCATATTATAGGGGTCGAACCTATTGCCATCAACCAGGCACAAATCCTAACCCCAAACTGCTACTGAATTTTATGTAAAGAATATATTATAATCAGTTTACTAAAATCAACTATTTATTTTTTAAACCAATTATTTTGTATGATTTATATTAATTTTATATAAGTCTATGTGTATACTACTATGTAAATGAGAGTGTATACTACAACTCTCAAACATAAAAAACGTCTGCGTTATCCAACACGAACGTTTACAGCCACCATTTAGTTATGTAGGTAACAGATATTAATTGTTCAATGTGTGATATTGACACGGAATCTTAACTTTCGTCATGCTGCAAGTGATTTGGGAGAATAATCACACACGAAACACAGATTTGTTCATAAACTGTTACACCGTTAACTTAATACGTTGTGTTCGGTTAAAAGGCGAGAAATTTGTAATTTTTTTCGCCGCAACTTACATGCATCCATCATTTGTTGGTTTGGAAGACCGTTAACGGCCCGTCAGAACTTCTGCCGGGAGGGAAAGGTCGACAGAATTAATAGATTTCGTACCTCCTTACCTCCTCACCCTTCCTCCTCTGTACATTTATATTTAAGTATGCAGTCGTGCCCTGAATTTAAGCGGTAAGTGGGGCGCGGTAATCGTTTATACGTAAGTTGGAATACGACGAAAATACAACATAATGTGACTTGACATTGACCGGAGCACTGAGTATAAGTAAATAGCGACAGAGATGCAGAACAGGTGTAGGTAATTAAATTAACTGAAAACCCGAAAAAGGGTCATTGAACTCATCATATAAACAAATCCTTACTAATATTATAAATGCGAAAGTAACTCTGTCTGTCTGTCTGTCTGTCTCTTCTTCACGCCTAAACCACTGAACCGATTTCAATGAAATTTGGTACAGATATAGTCTGGGACCCGAGAAAAGATATAGGATAGTTTTCATCCCGGAAATCCCCCGGGAACGGGAACTATTACCTAATCCACGCGGACGAAGTCGCGGGCAAAAGCTAGTTTTACTATAAAACAAACCCGTAAAACAAAATTAGTTAGGTACCTACCTATTAGCTAATATCTTCTACTAGGTACTATCTAATATTTCTACTTACTTATATCTTGCAGATTTTTTTTCTCATTTCCTAATTCACGATTGGTGGTCTAACTCAAATGTCAATAGTGATGATTAACACTAATGTAATGTATTAAGAACGGAAGTAATTAATAATTAATCCGTGGAAAATAATTATCAGATTAAAAGGCGAAAGCTTTACTTTGAGGTTTAAACGCTAATTATTAATTTGTAATACAACGAATTATTGACCTTGGGTTTTGTAAACATTTGCGGTATCGTAGGTAGGTAGACACAAGACAAGGCATATCAAGCAAAAAATATGAAACAGCTAAGGCTGGGATAATGTCGTATTACAAAAAATAGACAACATCATGAATGGAAACAGCCTCAAACACCTTCTAAATAATGTTCGGTTCCTTCATTGTTCTCTTAGGCAACATCTTTACTGGACCAACGATCTACGTAAACACAGTAAAACTGTAGCATAAACCCTGTTGGACCTAAGAAAGGAACATAAAATAGTTGTTGCTCGTATTATGCACGCCCCTACGATGATTCGCGAGGTAATAAATTTAATGCAGTGGACAGCAAAATTGTTGTTTTGACCGCACGACTTTGCAATGCGTTTATAAAAACTTTATGCTTCCTTTAATTTAATGGCCTATTGACAGAAAACGTTTTGTTGGTTGTCATCATTAAAATTATGACTCGCTTTATGTGGTGCTAATTACTGTGTTCTTTTTGTTCTTGGGAGCTTTTACCCGGAGTTTCGCTCTCACTAGTGAGGTTTACGGTCACTGACAGTGTGGTACCTTGTAGTCGGCTGTGATGCAATAAATATCGTAATGTGGAGCGGCAATTCCACATTCGCGTCTTCTTTCCTAACACGGGCATCGCTGGGAGCAAAATAAAGCGGGCCCTGACGTTCGACGGGATGTCGTTTTACCAAAACGGGTGGCCGCACTACATAAGGAGCTCACTCTTATACTTTTTAGCTTACTACTTTCTTAAGGTTTGAACGGTGTAAAATTGATTCGGAGAAAAAGCCGCGTAGAAATAAACTTGCGCTTAGTAACAGTAGTCTTTGCAGTGATGCACTTTCTCGGGTACTTATACTTCAGTTTATACAAAACCTTAAACTAAAAAGTATTCAACAGTCAAGTTCCTACACGTACAGACAGACGAAAATAAAATAGAGCCAAGAAGACATCGTACGTGATTTCTTATGAAGTCTTCAGGAAAAATCTTAAAATACATTCTTATCTTTTCGGCATTCCTCAGCTCCTTTACAGCACGAACATTTGTCAAGCAGGGTCGCGTCGAGACGCCATAAAAGACAACCGGTAGAATGTTCGCGAGTCTCTGAGCAAGCCGCAACGCAGCCGCAAGCCACCATGCACACCATGTACCACCGTTGTACTCAACAAACGCATTTATTATTCCCAGATAGACATGATATTCGCTATCTTTACACACGAAGAAAACAGAAACAAGTTTTGCCACTTATTTTCGTCTTTATTGTCTGCGTGCATCTATGCATCCGTGCATCTTTAAATTGCCCAACAGCCTTCAAAATAGAAAGGAACGTCTTTAACATTTACATACAATATGACCTCAGACTATGGTTATTAAAACCTAGTTTTGTCTAACCTAACCCACTCCGGAGACCCCGAATCTTAATACAAACACATAGTTAACCGATACACAGTTAAACAGTAACCGTTAAGTTTAATGAGAGTTTTAATGTATCCATTTTAATAATAAAAGAGAAGTGAACAATAACGCTAAAAACATACAATCATATACTATACAAGCACCTAAATAAACGTGCACGTTTTAAAAAATAATGCATAGAAAAAAATCACACTAGCTAATTGCACCATTTTTATAACAAAATCATATATTTTACCTTTTAGTGCGCTATAACAAAGTAATAGCCAATTAATTCTAGCCAGATTTAGATGCAACGCCCACTTACACCTGACGTCACATGTCACAAGCTTACTGCGATGAAACAGGTTATAATGCTGTTTAAAGGAATAACGATTAATATTTTCATGGTAGGTGAAATGATTACTTGTAGAAAAATGTTGGCGGACACTGAAGACAAGATGTTTTTTTTTAAGGGTTTATCATCAAAATACCTTCTTCCGCCCTGGGTGGAGTTGAAGGAAGTGTCAGACTCTTACTGACTAAAACCCAGGAGGAACCTAATGCTCTTTGCGTTCCAGGGCTTTTTTTTTTTTTTGTTTTAAAGATGGTAAAATCATCAAATGACCCCCCCCGTCCTGGGCGGGGCGGGAGGGAGTGTCAGACTTTTACTGACTAAAAACCATCTATGTTCCTTCATGTGCCCTTTGCGTTCCGGGGGCGCGGTATCTCTTTCGAACAAATTCCGCAACGAAGACAGGATGTTAGGAGGCGAAGTGTCGTGGAGTAATACGACTTGACTTGTGATATTGCGTTACCCCTGTGAAAGCACAAAGAAATAGTCTTAAAATAAATCACAATTTAAACTCGCAGAGATCGGTGACATATTGAGCAAAACAAACAATTTGCATTCCATTAAAAAAATCAGGTCGCAGCCGCACTAATATTTACACATCTGTTTCCTTTCAAAATTTCGTAACGAGTGACGTAACAGGGAATTCCTTGGGTGATGTGACGTATGCGAGGCGACGGACCGACGGACCGTCGGAGTCCGGCAACACTCCTGCGCCCTGCAAATGTCAAGAACTCAAAGTGCGGTTACGTAAACGGCCCAGTTACCGCTACATTACGACCTTTGCCGACACCTTTGAAAATTGACTCGTGTTTTAAGGAAATCTTGACACCCGTTATAGTTTGCCTCTTATTGGATGTCAGAGTTCACTATTGTTCTTGGAATCGAACGTAACAATACATTTTGTTTTGATTGTATTGCGGAGCAACTTTCGACGTAATCCGTAAGTGAATTTGTGCAAGCTGAAATTGTAAGTAAATTATTCCGGAGAAGTAACGAGAATGCGGGTCAGAGGTTATGATTTTGAAGGGTAAGTAACAAGATGCTGTGTATTGGGAGTGTATTGAGATTACTGATGTAATCATAAGACTTACATATTATTATTACGATAAACCTTATCTAAATTGTTAGGATAGCTTTTGGCTATATAAGAAGCTGAGGTTGGAATGCTTATAACTATGTAGGTAGTTCTAACGCTCATTTAATTAATATCCTAAGATTCAGCTACCCGACTACTGAAAGAATGACAACTGTGTTTACTAACATAATAGCTACTAGTACGTTGTCCAGTAAATCTTTGTGTCTATGTCTACATAGACATAAAGAGCAACTGTCATTGAAATGACAAACACCTGCGAGACAAATACCATTCTCTTACTCAAAACCAATTACTATTCATAAATACGCACTGAAATAAATTAAACATGACGTTTTAATAAAACAAATCTGGTGATAGTAAACATACGAACTCGAGGCGTGTCTAATGTTTACATAAAATAAATTAGAATAAACCGGTCCTCTATTAATTGGAGCATAAGAACATTACCATATGTGAGTCTAATTTGTGTAGTGTTACGTAATGTGCGAGGTATATACGAGTGTGTAACTTTAGACCGGCTGCCCTCTAACGTTAGCCGTGCCGACTTATCAACACTACATGTACAGTCAGCAAAAGAGATAAGTAACCAGGGTCGCCTAATGAAATCAACGTTTTAGAAAAACCGATAGAAGTTTTTGAATAAATTTTATTTTAGTTAATAGAAAATAAACAGTTTATTAATTAAATTAAATTTCATTAAAAGACGACTACCGGTTTGAAAGAAATTTTTAACTATATTAGACGGTCTGTTTACTTATCTCTTTTGTTCACCGTACATGTTCACACTTTTGCAACCTGTGTTTTGACCTTTTTAATTGACAGGCTGAAAAAAAAGACGGAGCGACTTGCGCGGAGTAAGAAAGATTGTGCGTTATGCAAGGCGGAAGTAATAAGGAAATGGAAAAGAGCGATTGTAAAGAACGGGAGTTGGAACAATAGGAAAGTAAGAGGAATAAAGGCACTAAATAAGCGCATGCTGTTTATGGCAGATGTTAAACAAACATTAAGTAATACCATAAAAATGGTAATACTTACATATACGTCTGGGATCAAAAGTCGTAAAGGACAACATCACAACACACAATGTCCTTTATTATTACAAAAGTTATGAACACATTTTTACATAGTATAAAACAAAGTCGCTTCCGCTGTATGTATGTATGTATACGCTTAGATAGGGCTGCCATCCGTCCGGGTTTCCCCGGATTTGTCCTAGTTTAGAGGGCGTCCGGGGGACGTCCGGGCGGGGTTGTCAAAAAATGTTAATTGAAAGATAAGCGATAAATAAAATAATAATCCTGGGATGTCCGGGAAAAGAACCAAATTTCACCCAAATGTCCGGGGTTTTTAAGTTTTTGTCCGGCGTCGGCAATTTAGGTGATGGCAACCCTACGCTTAGATCTTTTAACTACGCAACGGATTTTAATGCAGTTTTCAGCAATAGATAGAGTGATTCAACAGAAGTTTTATACGTGAAGAGCATCATGCAACGATCAACGGGAGCGGAGCAGTAACCAAAGACGTGACTTAACGCGGGTGTAATAAGCCACTGCCTCGTTAGCCTAGTGGTAATGAGCACGACTGCTACGCTAGAGGTCCTGGGTTCGATTCCCAGGCAGAGCAAAAATTGTTATTGGGTTTTTCTATGAAATTCTCAGTAGCAGCTCGCAGTTTGGATTTGTGCCCGGTTAATGGCAATAGGCTCGCCCCCTATTACATGGGACCTAAATATACCGGCGAACTGTGGGTGTACATTGGTACACCTCTGCCTAACCCTTCGGGGAATACAGGCGTGATGGTATATTTATATATTATATATTTATTTAATAAGCCACGTGAACAAAGTCGCTGGCAGTTCTCTAGTACTTACTTAGTCCATCAAAACAGTCATACAGGAAATACACACAATACTCATAAAGGTTTGTTCATTTTGAAGATGACACCATAACACAGGACGCACCATTAAACAGAGTAGTAAATCAGCACTTACTGCTCATAAAAGACAAGTTAATAATAATACTAGCCTATTATTATCCCACTGCAGGACACAGGCCTATTCTCATACAGAGAAGGGACGGGCATTCTTCACCACGCTTGCTCAAGGCGAATTGGTGATTTCAGCCTTGTGTTAATTATTATATGTCCAGGTTTCCTTACGATGTTTTCCTTCTCTAATTTCACTGATGTTCATAGTGAACTTAGAAACTGATGATATATATTTTTTTTGCTTCCCCCCTTTTTTAATACGGGAAATCATTAAACGAAAAATCATTTGATGATTTCCCATGATTTCTGCTCTGGGTGGAGTGAAAGGGAGTGTCAGGCTCTTAATGACTAATTAAATACATCCGTGTTCCTCCTAGTGCCCTTTGCGTCTTATCCCACCCTGGCTAAAAGCCTCACTCCTAGTAGTCCTAGTCCTTTCAGGAACTTTTCCCGCGCCACCCTTAAACTAGCCCTCGTGATAAGTGTCTAGAATTCTAGATCATCCCGGCACCTCTTTGTTTTTTTATCATTAGTAGAAATGTATAGTAATATTATAAAGAGAAAGATTTTATTATTTGTTTGTGTCGAATAAGCTTCGAAACTACTGGATCGATTTTAACCATTTCTTCACCAATGGATAGCTACACTATTCCTTTGTTGCATAGGCTATATTATTATAACATCACGCTACGACCCACGGGGGCAGAGCAGTAACCAAAGACGTAACTTAACGCGGGTGAAATAAGCTACGCGGACGAAGTCGCGGCCAGTTCGCTAGTTAATTAAGACATTAAAAGAATTTAAGCGTATAAAATTCAGAAATACAGTATTAAACTTCAGTGTGCAAAGCGAAACATATTGACAATTAAGTATAAAGTGTTAATTGCTACTCGAGACTAGGCAGGTACCGTTATTCGATTAAGTTCAATTAACATGCCTGTTAAATATCTTTATCGTCTTTACAATTTATTGAATTGTACCGTTCGACAACTAAGGACACTTTTGTATTCAACTATTTTGTTTAATAAGTTAATAATTACAATGAAACTAAGAAATGGGAATCGTAAAGTAATGGAAAAATTAAAAAGAAAATCGTTATTTAGATAGGTTTAGTGGCAGCATTCATAATCATATTATACACATCATAGACATAGGCCTCCCTAAAGATAGCCACAATGATCGGTCCTGCGCTGCCCACCACCACCGGAAGGCGCGGCAGTGTGATCGGCGATGCAAAGAGCGAACCACAGTACAATATTAAATACTATTGCAAAAAAACACGCCTTTTAGTCCTCTTTGATCTTTAACTTTATTTTATGTTTATTATTGTCGTGAACGAGGCGAAAGTAGTATATAAGGATCGTAGCAGGTGGCGTTCTGTGGTTTCTGCCTACCCTCATGGGAAAAAGGCGTGAATTTATGTATGTATGTATTGTCGTTATAATCGCCATACTTTGAAAAAATGTCGAGTCACAGACGAGCGGATATATAGACAGCGGAGTTTTTGTAATAGGGTACCCTATGGTAAACTTTGGGTACGGAACCCTATTATTAGAAGCAAACGGGTAATTTAGTTTTGGTAATAGTTGTGGTTTTGGTTTTGGTTTTGGTTGGTTTTGGTTTTGGTGTTTTGGTTTTGGTTGTCGCTTACAGCTTCGAATGTCATATTGTTTTCCTGTTATATGTTAGCCTGTAGGTAGTACCTATTACGATTAATATCGCCAAGCGTGATATAGTAAAAGTATTTTCCAAAGGCCGCAAGCAACTAAACAGCAGACAGATACAATCACCACACTTTTTATCATTAGACCTAGAAAATAGAGATTTCTACAAAACGAGCCAATGGCGCCAATATTCTATCAGCAAATAGGGGTGGTCGGCGGCGCGGGCGCAGCGCACTAAATCACGCACTAATAACTACCAACAGTGATACGATCGCAGCTTTCAATAATAAACTTACCCAATTGTGCCCACCGCCTTTCATAGAAAGCACACCGTGAAGTTCTTTACCGGTTTCGTACCACAATTACCAGCAACAATGATATTTCCATTAACTACAATTCTAAATTGAAATTATCTAGATCAAGATCGTATTGTAAGATTGAAATGCATTTACTAACGCTTAAGTGTGGAAATTTGTTAAGCGTTGTAGGACATTTATGTTAAATTAATTGCTGGGATTTTTTGGTGACAGCGTTTTGGATTTTTAAATGTCTGCTACGTTTTTTGACGAATAAGGGGTGCGTGGGCGCTTGATGGTAGATTAAGTAATTGTTGGGTACCTTTTTTAGCGATGATAATTGCAGTAACATTTTTTAATGTTATTACTCGTATTACCTGTTTGCCCAATTTTATTTGCACATTTTGACATTGAATCTATAAAGGTAACAAAAATGGTTCTAAATAAAAACATGCCAACCTCCTACCTGGGTCCTAGCATTATAACTATATTTAATAATACATATGCATTTATAACGCCCATGGAAGTGAGATTCTTCCTATTGGTAATTTTAGTTTGGAAGTTTAATAACCTTTACGCTTTTATACCTTACTAATTACCCATAAACACGTAATTAACTCGTGGTTCGTAGCTGTAAATACTCGTATTAATTTTAATGATAAACTAATGGTAGATAATACTATTTTCGAAATAAATGAGTTTTTCAGTAATATGAATGTGCCGATCGAGATGCTTTATAGCTATTTCCAGTCGTTTCTTCTATTGATTAGTTTTAGAACCAGACTTCTGTGGTTGTATAGTAACATGGACAAAAAAGGGGCACAAGAGAAAAGTTTGTAAATAAGGTTCTCACCTAAGTAGGTAAGAACCTTATCTACTTTTATAGGTAGTACCTAAAAAAATGGTCTCGCCCTCACTCATGTGTAGCAGTCATTATCACATCATATAGCATCGTTTTTTTTAAGGATGGGAAATCATCAAGTGCCTCTTTCCGCTCTGGCTGGCAGTGGCTGGATCGGAAGAGACTGTCGGACGGCGAACCACCCAACACTCGCCATCCACAGGTCCTGGCCTACGGTGGCCGGGAATCAATCTGAGACTCCCGACGCCCGGGGCGTCTTGTCTTGTTGCGGCAGTTGGGGCGTGAAGTTTGCTCTACCGTGTCCTCCGGGTGACCCACACAGTAATAACACCGGAGAGTACCTGCGTCAGGCGGAAGGTGAGGACGCCGTGGCGCCTCTATAGACACTCCTCAAAGAGAGGACTTATTGCCACAATTTTATAGTCGCGTGCCCAATCATATAGTATCCTACTTAGAGATTTGGACCTTCAAACCCTGCCTTCAACTAACAAACGATTATTGCAATAAGCTTTAGATTAAGTACCTATTATTAATCGTTCTCTATTTCTAAATAACGCAAAACAATAATTAAGTATTTTAATGCGAGAGATTTATTTAAAGTGCTTCAGTGACCTTCTGGTTAGTACAGACTAACGAACTAACATCTAAACAGTTTTATTGTGTCAATGTCGCAATTTAAACCATCATTTGTACGTTGAATGCAATTTAGTTTAGTTAATCATGAGCGCCAGCTAGTAATTGTGCTAAACAAAATAATGGGAACCGAATTAAATAAACAACATCGGTATAAAAAACAGATAGGCAAGATTGCCAATAGCAAATAAAACTTACGTACCATCACGCCTGTAAAGCCCCCAAAGGGTTAGGCAGAGGTGTGCCAAATGTACACCCACAGTTCGCCGGTATGTTTAGCTCCTACCTACGTAATAGGTGGCGAGCCTTTTGCCATTAACCGGGCACAAATCTTAACTCCAAGCTGCTACTGAGAATTTCATAGTAAGACCCAATAACAGTTTTTGTTCGACCTGGGAATGGGACCAAGACCTCTAGCATAGCAGTCTCAACAACAACGGTAAATTTGTGATAAAAACAGATGGCAAGATCTACAAAGATTGTCAGTAGCAGATAAAACTTACATTCAAATGAAAATTCCTCCCACCTACACTCGTGTCGAATCCGAATCGATGTACGTATATTGCTATAAGCTATACATTTTTATATACCAGCTGTACTTTTTTAGGACTGTAAGGGCAGGTATCTTAACCGGTATGGAAAAAAAAATCCTAGGAAAAGTGTTGGAATCTATAACTTTTTGAGATATTCTCAAAAAGTTCTGTTAAAGCTCTGTTACCTACATGGAACCTAAACATATCTGCGAACTGTAGGTGTATATGGGTACACCTCTGCCCAACCCTTTGGGGAATACAGGCTAGATGGTATGTAATAAATTTAGACGAGTTCCCATGATAAACTCAATACGTAAATAGAAACATATAAATAAAAGCTTTCGACGATAGACGTAACCAACACATAACATAGATGCATTTAGCTGCACTTTCCAAATCGTTTATTAAAACGTACGTTTAATAAATGATAGTGGAATGAGCGGCTTGCTCAGCGCATCACACGTCACGGGCCACACGATAAATCTTCTTTTGTTTAGTTCGTGTAATATGTTATAAACAAACACGCAGGCGGCGATGAGACACGCTTGGGGCTTGACTAGTAGATGCCCGTGGTGCCGCTTGGACATTCATGAACTAAATTATAACCACTCAAGGATTACCTACTCTAGTGTAAAGATTCTACAAGAAGTGCTGTACCCTGGAATCGCAATGCTGTAATTTTTTTAGATGCAGGCCGCTTCAAACTGATCATTATAGAAATTTATAGGGGAGGCCTATGTCAAGCACTGGACGTCCTGCGGCTGATATTATGTTGATGATGAAATTATTAAACGATGAAAATATTCAACGCTTATATACGGAAGTTTATCAAGCCAACTGGTGTTCTTAACTCTGAAATACTCTGAAAAAAGCTTTTATGACTTCAGGCGGTCATCCATTTATGTTATCAAGAACTTTTGTACTTACAAACTGTAAAAACCAGTTTTTGTGATTCCAGTATTTTGTAATAACAGTTTTTTATTTTTTTTGTAATGCATGTTATGATGTCTAGTTAACTATCTGCTTCTAGGTAAGCTCTCTCGATCGTCGATTTTGTATTTGTCACCCAGACTTGAGTCTAGGTCAGAACCTAGGCTAGAGCAAATCTAGCAAACTCTTCTCGACAAAAAAAAAACGACCTAGCAACACCTAGCACTTAAATTATATGATAAAAAAAATGGTGGTCCCACGATAATTTTCAATGTAGATACAAAGTTTTGTCTATTTCTTTTTGTGTGCAGTGAAAAGGAGGCGCCTAACATTATGATCATTAAGCTGAACAATGTTCACGCACGGGTATGTGTTTAATTATAATTTGTAATAAGCAACGGCTTGTAGCTTTAGACTGATCGCTTTATAATTTTTATTTTAGAATAATTTATTGTCGGTTTCTGTAATGTGCCGTCTGTTGGTGCTGAACTGTTTGTGTGGTTATCATAGTGTAACTTTTGGGTTTGAGTCTTTTTGAAGAAGAAGATAAAGTCTATACAAACAAACAAAAATAAAGTCAAAGTTTTTCATATCAATGAAGATCCATTTTACAAAATAAAGAATGTTTATTATTGCACTTACATTTCTTCTTACTTTCAGATAATTTCCGAAACAGCGATTTTGACTGGACTTTCATTGGCAGATAGCTAATGTTATAACTTAGAGTTACTTTTATTTTAGAATAAGAATTAGGGTTAGGGAAGGTTTAGGAATAGGAGAAAACAGTCTACGGTTACCGACATTCACGTG
The DNA here is from genome assembly GCA_932526535.1 of Caradrina clavipalpis. Lineage (NCBI taxonomy): Eukaryota > Metazoa > Arthropoda > Insecta > Lepidoptera > Noctuidae > Caradrina > Caradrina clavipalpis. The sequence goes on from OW052096.1 coordinate 6,872,494, forward strand.
AACTAAGTAGCGGGCATAAGTTAGTTGTTAATAAAATTTTGGGAAGAGTAATTAAATAGTGGGGATTTTTTATAATTAATCATAGTATTTTGCATAATATTCTATGTACCTATCTAATGGTTGTACCGGTAATAGAGAGATTATTACCTACAGTAATTAAAATTTATAGTCAATACAGGGTGCTTATATAAATGACATTATTAATGCAATTAATATGACCTAACCAAGCTAACTACTATCCGTTTACTTAGTGCTGACACGTTAAGTAGCTACTTAAACACCATACTGCAAAGCATTAGGCATTTAATTAAACTATTTAGTAGATATTCACTTAGCCGTTTCGGCGCAGATACTATCGGCTTGATTGATTACTTTGCAATGTAATTTTAATTGACCAAATTACTGTCATGGCCTCTATCTATCATTGGACAAAACCCAAAGTTACGACACAACACTGAATTCTGAAATTCCAAACATAATATTGTATTTAAATATCTGTCTACTTATTCTTGTTTTAAAAACGTTGCCATACATTAGGAATTTCTAGTATATCGTGGGTGCGATTACAAACATAACAAGACACATACACAAACAACCAGAACAACTATCTATAGGCTATATAATTTATTTCGGTATCTGAACCCGCGACACGCAACCCAGCAACCAATCGCTTAGCCACTACGCCAACCGTATCGTGTATTTCATTTAATTTTCCTTTTTCAAAAGAGGGGTGCTCTTTTCTTGTTGAACACAATTTCTGAAAGCTCCTATTAAGTGTCCTACTAGTACTCACTGCCTATCAAAATGAACCAACAACAAAACCAAATAAAAACCTTTCATTAAAACAAAAGCTGAACACCTAAAATTGCACAACGCAAAAATTGATAAGACCGCTCAAACAAAACAATGGACAATCTTTATCACCGTTTACTTGCCGTCACGATTCGCGAGCTGAGCCGCCCATTTCACAACACAATGATTAAATAATTAATAATTGCTGCCATTAGGAAGTAAAGGCCAAATTAACCGGATTCGCCGGTGGCTTACATAGTTATATAAAAAGCTGTACTACTACTCAAGGAGCGTGGAGTGAGTACATTTAGACGTGTGCGCGTTAAAGGATTGACACGACAACTCGTCAACTTGTGACGAGTGATTTGTCGTCGGAGAATTCTGGTGTTGAGTAATGTTGTTTTATTTTTAAATTGTTTGCAATTAATTTTGATTTTAAGCGAAAATTTTAAAACTGAAAACTAAAATTTCTGTATACGTAGTATTTAACGCTAATGACTAGAAAAACTAAGATTCTAGGAAGTTTGAGAAAAAGATATGATTTACTACCTACTATTATTTGTTTCGGTCTAATTTTTCAGGCAAGCTCACGTATCCATGATTGAATCTTTTAAAATATGAGGTTGCCAATTAGATACCGGCGAAATACCAATGTGACTTTTCCAATTCACATGCACTTTCTATGTTGAACTTGGACATCACTAACACCGGTGATGGAAAAACGTCGTGAGGACATCTAGACTTATAATGAAATAAGCCTGAAATCGACAGTCTGCCTTATATTGATAAGGCAGACTGTCGATTTCGTGCTTTTTGATTTCAGGCTTGCAGGATTTCACCTCATCAATCATATTGATGATTGATGAGGTGATTCATACTCATGCCTTCTCTATATAAAAAGAAGCCTTTGCTCTGCAGAGGGAGAATAATAAGCTGGTATTATATTTTAATTTCTCATTCCAGGAGCAGAATGATAAAGGCTAAAATACAATACAATTTTATTTTGTATACCTATTTAGTAGCAATTTGGCCCAACCTAAAATACATTTTAACTCCTCAAAACCCCCAACCAATCACAGAACGCATTAAGCGCCACCATTTCTGAATAACGGCGACAAGATAAAATCAGGAGACAATACTGGCTAACAGTGAGCGATAAAAGTACATCATGCACTTAGCAAGCAATGCATTTAGTGCACCGGATAAATGTCATCGTGGACAAAGTAATGGGTCGTAAGCCGAACTAACTGGAAAGTTCGACGGTAAAACTTGAATTAAGTGCAGAATGCTAGACTAGAGATGATTAAGTAAATAGTAAGTACTTTCTGTCTTATCTTTGGCTTTTGGTAGTGAAGGTTAAATCCTGCATTGTCTAAAGGATCATAATCGTTATCAGCTCCGACGAAAGTCGTCTACTTCTGGACGAAAGTGACCTTTACTAAACATCGCTATGGATACTTACAGGATATTTTTGCAAATGTTTCATTAAAAAGAAGCTTTACAAGTTGTCAACCACTTTTTAAAATCTTCTTATTAATGAAAGTATGAAAAAATCCCTGCGTATTTTGAAAGTCTAAACCGCTTGTTGTCCGGGAATTATATTGACGTAAGTAAAATCCTGGAATGATCAACCGTTATTTGTTTTTTTTTTTTATGAAAGTAGGTACTAGGTTTTACCCGCAACTTTGTCTATCTTACTATGTCTATTATCCTGATTTTTATAATAAATGATAACACTCAAGGGTAGCTACCTAATAGCTATGTACCGATTAAAGTAAGAATTTCCAGAATCGAACCAGTAGTTCCGGAGATTACCTAACACACAAACTTCAGATCAATAATATTAGTATAGATTTTGTGTATATCTCTGTCCTCAATTACCATAAAACACAATAATTATGCATACAGTATCTAAATGGAATTGAAATGGTTATTAATTAACAATGTGTTCGCACTCATGACCAATAAAAGCTTTATCTCCGAATAAACTTATCATCTCGGCGCCATCGACGTGTTTACAAGACAAAATGTTGGCGGAACTTTTGAAAAATATATTTAAATAAGGTTCCGTAGTCACCTAAAATGTTGTAATTATAAATTAGGTTTTTTATCGAATAAGAATGCCTTAATATTGTAATTCTATCTGCAATTTTTTTTCGCCATTTTATTTAATAACATAATTATTTTTACTGTTTAGTAAATATAATAGAAATAAAAGCCTATTGTTGCCCCACTTTAGAGCCCTTTTCTCATACAGAGAAGAGAAGACACAACGATTGATCACCATGCTCAAGGCAGATGGGCGATTTCAGATTTTTCTCAATCAGAAGTACAGATTTCCTCACGATGTTTTCCTTCATCGATGTCAGAGATGTCCAAGATAAACTTCGAAAGTACATGTGAATTGTAAAAATCTTATTGGTGCCGTATCGAACCCGCAACCTCGTACACGAGAGGTGAGCGCCTTACCCCAATGGGTAATGGGATGAATGGATGGCCCAATGGGCCATCACGGCATTAGTATTACATAGGTACGAGTAGGTGATTTTTTAAAATTGCATTTTCACTTTCGCTACTAAAGACCTCTTTTTCTTCTAAGTAACTGTAAGTGTTGGTATAGTAGGCATAGTAACATATATTTAAGTGTTCTTGCTATTATCACTAATAGAGCTGAGAAATAGAATTACGAGTAGCAATAACGCTAATAATATTAGTTTTAAGAATCGCGTGTAGTGTAATACTAGGCAGCTCTAATAGGGCGGTAATACCCAACGATCACCGTAATAACCTATGCACTGGTTGTATTAGTTCATGCAACATACTAGTACTGCTAACAATTTACTACATCGTTTACAGTTCTAAGGAAAAATGATTTGTAATTTCTAGGTTACACTGCGGGACCCTAAAACAGTCATATTCATATCAACGTACAAAGAAAAAGTCGGTGAGAATCATTTATCTCTTTGACAAATAACTAATCACAGATATATGCACCGCGGTATCTCGCTTACATTCACACATTATTTATCATTAATTTCAATTCGAAAAGTAAGGTACCTACAACATTTTTCTTTTAATTTTAGAAAACGATCGTAGTTTCTCTATAAAGATACTGCACCGTATCGTCATATTTATCTACCCGTTCCATATTTATTATATCGCATAATTACGTAGAAAGTTTATGGTGGTACTAGCACATCTCGGAGTAATTAGCCAAGGAAGATGCTACCTACTACTCTCTCTACCTATGTGCAGTACTTATATAAATAATCATTAGAAAGTTGTAACCGGCTTGTGCAATACCGCCCTTAGATCGCCACGAATCCTGCGCCCCATCATTAACGGACTTTCACCAAGGAAATGCAATTTTCTAGAAAACGGTAGCGCGAAGACCATTGCAGTTTCTGTTTTTACCCGTCCGTGAGTCGCCGCGGGCTCTGTTACAGCATAATGTGGCTTAACTAGGCTTTGAGAAACGACCCACTTCGGCGGGAATGTAAATCTCTGTGTTTATCCCCATACGACCGCTGGACCGTCAAATATGTGCAATTCTTGCATACCTTCACGTGTATTAGCATAATATCGCGTCGCATAATCTGCATGCATACCGACATATCAATTTGCATAATAAACAGTGCCATGGAAGATGCACAGATATCCCACATTCCGCACCCGGGCCGTCCTTCACCTTTCGCCAAAGGAAAGGAACACGAACCCTGGCATCTGAGACAATGCTCTAAGTTGCCCGCACTTGCAACACTTTCCGCGATACTACGATCACGTTGTGACACTGCTTTTTGTGATGTCTTATCTGGAATCCTCGTGAAATATTGTTCACGGAGTATTTCCACGTCAGTGTCGTCACTGGCACCTCGTCAAAGGTTATCATGCACGTAAATGGGATGATCTGTTTCAGCATGACGTGCTGTATCGTTGTCATAAGTCCGAATGCTGCTCTATTCTTCGAACAAACAGAATGACGTTATTCAAGGCACACAATGGGCTGGGGCGAAGGAAAGCTGCAACATGTTTAGTCTCGGCGTAAATCAGTCGTCGTGATCCGTTTATAATGCCTCCAGTCAACGCCTCGCATGTCGGTAATTATATAAAAATGTCGAGGGATTAAACTCCGAGAGGCGTAGGCCGGCCACGCGCGTATGCTGATAAGTCTGCGTACACACTGGCTGCAAACTACTCCATGTTAACAACCTTTCATTATAAAGTATCGTAACAATCAAGAACTGTCAGCACCAAACATACCTCGGTCAATTGAAATAATATTTTCTGTTCTAATATTTCTATCGCCTTCGCAAGGTACAGTCAATGTGAACCACTCTTTACACGTACGGATATTAACACATGGACATAATGTATGCAAATCTTAATCTACCTTTTGTAAAACATTAATAATATTTTAATCTAATATTGCAACAACAGCTTTCTTTTAACCACTTTCATTCGCTCTATTACATTTCTGAGAATGATTTACTTATAAGAGAGCAGTGGGCCGTAACTATTGAGTAATCTATTATATCTATACCCATAAATAATAAAATTGCAAATGGCAATATTTGTTTGTTACAAGAGTTATAACATTGAGCGAAATCTTTAATTGCTTTTCGATCAGTTTGTTTATATAATCGATATAGACGCGATAAATTATATTTTGGCATTCACTGCGTATTTTATTTTTTACCCACATTAATAACGAAAATGGTTTCGTAGATCATGTATCTTTTTTTTTTGGTTTTGCTATGTGGGCTGATAATTATATATACCTACTTACGCTATCTTATTAATTTAGTAATAATACCTTGATGACCCTGTCGTTATGCTACCCGCCTCTCATATATGAGGATGTAGGTTCGATACCAGGTAAGTAGATACTATTGTAACTTAGTACTTTCTACGTTTACCTTGAACATCGCTGACAACGGTGGACAACCTGGACTTATGATTGAGAAAAGTCTGAAATCGCCAATCCGCCTTGAGCAAGCGTGGTGATCAACACTCGTGCCTTCTCTGTATGAGAAGAGGCTTTTGCACTGCAGTCGAAAGTAGGCTGGTAGTTTTTACTTTATTAATTTACATTTGGTGATTACAATAAGATGTAGTTAGAAGTAGATTCCTTGCTTGCCTGCCTGCTTGCTTGCTTGGTTTTTTTGTCACTCTAGTTTTTGTTTGGTTTAAACATACAGCTTAAGGGCATGCCACGATGACACATCTCAAAATTAAAGTAAGTATGACTATTACTGGAGAAAAACAACGACGAAAGGTAAATATTTGTTACGAGCCATTAGCTATGTTTATCTCCAATCACGTATGGAATTTAGATCGGACATTAAGGCCATGGTCTAATTCACTCAAAACGCCATAAAGCCCAACACATTTCTGGATGTCTGAGATGATGGCAATATTACAACACGGTACTTAAGAGGAACGCTAAATACTTGGACTAAAATAGTAGAAATGGACTAATTTCCGCGAAAATCAAAAATTCCTTACACATATTTTCATGTCTGAGATGACGAAGAATGTTGTAGGAATTTTTCAGAACTGAATTGAATTTCTTAATGACTAAGGCGTTAAGTTCGCCTTTGTACTTTTTGTTGCATAAAGTTTTAATAAATAAATAAATTAAAGATGATGAAAGCTAAAGGAGTATGCCCACACCGTACTAAATTACGACCGCCCTAGGAACGTGTCAGACAAAAAAAAAACTTGGTATTGGAAAATATTAGACTATGCTTACTAGACCGTTCCGTCATCGACTAACACCGTCGCGTGTCATGCACGGAGCGTTAACAATTGTCAGTTGGTACGCTGTTGCAATATTCTAGTGGGCGTAATGGTCTGTATTATGTTTTTTTTCCGTGCCTGATACGTTCATAGCACGGTCATGTTATAGCACCGTGTAGTGGGCAGACGTCTTAAAGAGACCTCTAGACTAAGACCGTGGAATATTTTTCCCAAACACAAGCGTGCTAGTGCCGAGGACCACCGCTCTACCGCAGCGGGGAGTCATCAAACAAAACTGAGTGAAATCAATAACGTAATGAGTAAATTGCGCAACAAAACGGAGCTATTCATCGATACACCGTCCATTTATGTCGAAGATCCACGAAAACAATACCGCTTTGAATGAATGGAAGTGCCATAACTGGTAACAATATTGTTGTTTGTTTAAAGTAACATTATGACTTAACAATCAGAAGGCAAGTAAAAGAATTCACCTACTTTTGTTGATAAATATTTCTAAAATTTGTCATCTGCCTATTATTGGAGAAAATTATTATGTCAATCATATTGTCCATTTTCACGAGTTTATAATTCAAAACAAATTAATCCTTAAGCTTGTTTACTTAAGTTTTTGTTTTCCTAAATGCGTCACACTCCAGATAAAAGATGACTAAAAATAAACATTTCGTTGCCTATTTTCCTTTACCAGTGAAAACTTGTGAGTAAAAGTCGGGAACTTGTAACTTCTAAGGAAGTTGCTTTATCAGCAGTGAATAATTAAATTATGCCATTACAATGTCGCTTTTAATTACAGATTTATATTAATAAACGAGCTGATAGAGACTCGTTTACCATCTTGTTTATAGTTGATAATATCGAGAGGAAATTAAATAACTAACAATATTATTAAAAAAAAATGTAAGCTTGCCTTTTCTGAAACTTTCCGAGAAAGGGTTTCAAGTTAACCTTTTTCTCTTCAAAGTTAGAGGGATCAGGCTTTTTCTAGGTAAGCTCAGTCCATCGTCGACTTTATCCCTGTCACCTCTGATCTTTTTTTAAGCATGGATAATCATCAAATGACTTCTTCCGTAATCTAACTGCCCCGTTGGTCTCGTGGTCGCAAAGCGCGACTGCTGAGCAAGGGGTCCCGGGTTCGATTCCCAGGTCGGGCAAAAAGTGGTATTGGGTTTTTCCATTAGGAATTTCTACGTAGCAGCCCGGAGCTTGGAAGTTGGTGGTGTAATACCCCCGTGCCTCGGAAAGCACGTAAAGCCGTTGGTCCCGGCTGTCATGCGTAGATCTTTGACAGTCGTGACGGATAGTCAGAAGCCAAGAAGTCTGACAACCAGTCTAACCAAGAAGTATTGTGTTGCCCAGTTACTGGGTTGTGGAGGTCAGATAGGCAGTTCCTTTATGTAAGACACTGGTATTCAGCTGCATCCGATTAGACTGGAAGCCGACCCCAACGCAGTTGGGAAAAGGCTAAGCAGATGATGACTTCTTCCGTGGCCTAAACTGGAGTGTACGGAAAAAAACTAATGTAAAAAAGCAATGTTGCCAAATGATTTGCTTCTGCAATGCTCCATAAATGTTCATTATTTATAGGAAAGAAAGCGAACTCTTAAAGGGCGCACAGCTCCACATCGGATAAGAATGAAAGGCGGAAAATATTTCTCATTATCTAATGAACGAGTATTTATTTTCTGACTAAAACAATTATTTATGTTTACCGTTAGTTAACAATAGGAATATATCAATCACATCAAACGATATTTACCTACGCATACGCCTACATAAGTAGGTACCTATAAGATTAAATATTCATACAAATGCCACATCCACTCAGGTTACCATAGAAAGAACATCATTGATATAAATCGCTGCAGACGATCAAGACAATAAACATAATAAACTCAAGGTTGAAACAAGAAAATAATAAAAATATTAACAGCAAGACAAATTGCAAAGTCGCATCGTACAATGCGTTGTCGCAACAGTTGTGTTCTGAAGGCACATACAGGTGTAATTTAATCATAATGTCATATGTGGTATATGGGCCCAGTATAAGTTGACATACGGCGAAATTACTAATCAAACAAATTTTGACACTTTGCTTTGACAAGCTGCGTCACCGCAAAGTATCAAGATACACTAGCCACGGTATAGATCACACGCACTCACCTTGACTCAAAAGTACGTAGGTACCTTCTATTGCATATGAGTACCTTCAATTGACTAAATGTTTGCAAAACATTGAAGTTTACGTTTACTATGTAACATTTACCAGCTATTAGTGCTATTATGTTCGTGTTAATAACGTAATCAATACTAACGAAATAATTCCCGTTGATTGACTTTTATGGATGGACATCGTTGTTGAAAGCTTTCGCGTTTAAGCAACGGCAAGCACGTACTTCTTCTATTATGAAGCAAAATGTACCTACGGTAATAAAGCTTCTTGCTTTGTATTCTTAAGAAGGGCTAGGATTATGTCAAGATAACGCAACCATTGCAGTAGACCTCCAGTAGATCTTCGCATGTTCTGTTTTTAAAGTATAACCATAAATCAGCCGCGACTTAAAATGCTATATTTGGACCGACTTTCATTTATTTAACGTTTGTTCCACCAGTTGACTTCCAGGAACCCATCCTCCACACTCTACAATGTTTGTTACTGCCAGATACTTTTAAAATCAAACAATTTATAAGCAGTTTTTAGTGTCCTTAAATATTTTCCATATCACAATCCAAGATAAAATTCATAGCCGAATAATAATAAAATTAAATAGATCTTCCATTCGAGATCTTTCCACTTTAAAACAAATGCTCTATAAATCCGTTTACGATAGCTGATAGTAAAGAACAATTTTAATAACAGAAGTTAAACTGCAGTGCAGGAGAAAAAAAGATGTTGAGTTTTTTTCCGACACTAACGTCAAACGGTTTACACGGCAGGAAGCAAGGTTGATGCGTATCGGATGACCAAAGTACCAAACTATCCGGGATGGTTATCGCGGGATCTCATCCCGGAGTTACGAGCCATCCCTCGCCTACAGCTATCGAACATCGGGAACAGGGCTGGGCGCGACAGGTGTCCGAACACGGGTTTTCTTTGTTTTTTAATCACGCCGGTTGAAACGAAATCGGTGCTTATAAAAACTTTGTTGGTGTCGATGTAAATTGATACCCTGATCATAAAGTTTAGCGTTAGGTTCTAATAGATGTAATAAAAGGGTAAATTAGTTGAGTCGGTCCTCTTATATTTGTGGTGGTGCTCATTAAATCCGATCCACAATATTTTAAGGAACAACCTTGGCTTCCTCTTTTCTTCAGCAGCCTTCCTAAATTTCCGACCTTGTGCAACCCATCCTCAATAATTGTACAAGCTTCAGACAAGTTTTTAAAAACTCTTTAAAATTGTGAATGCAGGCAACCCTAACTTTACAGCATCTTTAAAATAACGGAAAACATATAGGTGCACGTACGTAGTTACATACCTACTGTTGTGAAAGGATTACCGACAGTGACCATTCTATTCATGTAATGACAATAGGTGGTAATTATAATTTCACTTAATCAGATACGGTTTTAAATATTTGCGATGATGACCAGTCACAACAAAGACCCGGCCTTCTATTGTTTGTTGATCATTTACCGAAAGTAGTTTCTCTGTCCAAATAATGAAGTGCACTTATTATTCTTTTTTGCAATCTGTCCTTCTAAACTCGCCTATTTTATCAGCATCTTAATTACAGTAAGCTGTTTACACAGTACCTAATCTAATAAATCATGTTTTAATAAAGCAGCCATCAAGTTTGATATCTTTATTAGATCTAAACTAATATCTATCATAAAATCGTTCATACTTACCTACTACGTTTAGGCACAGAATTGGTTCGCGGAATTTTAATCGATTGCTCCTTAATTTGGGTATAAACTCGAAGTCATGTGGGTGGTTCAGACTTTATTAAATCACGTAATAGTGATTAAGTTGTAACTACAGTAATGTGATCTGATTGGATAATAACTGCCTGACTTGCCAATTATATCCGTGCTAATCTAGAGCGGAAAAAATCTTTGATGCGTGGGTTCTTTTTTTATATCTTCACGACTACCTATCGCTTACTGTATCACCTACTGGCTGTTGATATTCATTTTATTATTCGTTAAACCTTTTTTTATTACAAGTACACCAAATACCTTCACAAGGGTAAATTTCTAGAACCCACAAGCTACAATACTCTTTGTTTTCTTGTTACTCGTAATACCTATGATCAATCACAGTAAAATCACTCAGACGCAGGTCAGAACAGTATGAAATTGCTGTTATTTTCACTCGCCCATATAGTAACCGTCAATTCTTATTATAAAATGTGTTGAACAACATTCCAGCACCTTGTAATGAGCGGATGTCGGGAATCGATAGCAAAATTGTGGGCATATTTTATAATTTAATCACTATCATAGCACAACTTTTTACTCTATCCGTTAAATGTCAAGGTTCAATTTCTATTGATGTCGAAAATACTTTATTGTACATAGAAGAAACTGTAAGGTACAAAGTTGCTTTGAAAGTGGCCTTTATAAACTTCAGAATAGGTGCTGCATTTACATCTTGTGCAAGGGAGACTTGCAATAAATATAGGTAATAGAAGCCGGCGCCAGTCGTTTTGAGCGTGTGCGTGATAACATCACAGCTCTAGGCGTCAACACTATGCCGCTATTTAAGAAATCACTAATTTGTTGACTTCAACCATATTGATATGCGTAACATTTCTGTTAAGATCGCAAACCATTTATCTACTACAAAACGTCGAGGAGATCAAAGTAGTAAATTCTGTAATGTATCTAGTACATTACAAAATTTAGATAACAAGAAATGAATCCTCAAAATGATGTAAGAATCTAGGACGTAAGATACATTTCCGTTGACCAAAATATTTTATGATCAACATTCCAAAAAGACACGAGCGACCCAGATCAACAGAATAATTAATCTATCATCAAATTATTGCAATAAATAGGTCTTTTAATATCGACTTTGTAGGGTCTCCCTTGTTGATGAGGAGTTGAAGATTTAAATAGGCGGAGATGAAAATAGTACCTACGCTACAAGAATCCGTGTTCCCCCGTCCATGTGTGTTCAAGTCTCAAGGAGAAACAAGAGTGGCGTTCCGTGTAGCCCAAGTGAGTAATCAGCCCTTTGTTTGTTCTCAGACAACACAAGGATGCGCCAACAAAATTAAAACATACCCAGCGTGTACACAACGGAGAGTTTGTCCTGTACAAACTGTGTGAAGCACTGACCTCAATTTTTCACTGAAACCGCTTTTGATTAACAACTGATAAACTTCCTTATTGCATGCTAATTATGGATTTTAGTGACAGAAAACACTGAATAATGCGCGTTAAAATCTGTGGAGAATTTTGATATTGATCAACGATGTCGGTTATAATAAAAAGGTTGATCGATCTTTAATGTTTTTAATAAAAGAATCTGAAAATAATCTTGAGCAAAATTATGAGCCAAAATTAAACTTGTTCATGGAAGAATTGAATGAACTTCTGCAGAATGAAACGGTCCCTACAACTACATTATTTGTAATCAATTGTATATGAATACGAATGTTGTTAGCGCAAGTTCAACATTGTCCTCGAGGCTTTACTGCTTGAACTCATTTCCCCATAATTCTTCGCGTCTCGTCTGGATCCGGTTTATATTGTTTCATACTTTTCACTGTTTATAGGCGATTTATAGTTTCCTATAGATAATGAACGGTTGAAGGCACTACGTACATACTTTGCTGCAATTTGCACGATGTTAGCGCCATTAAAGCTTGCCTTTTCAATATCAATCTGGTTCACTTAGAACTCTTCCTATCTAGATTCTTGGAATTGCTTCAATTTTATGTTTGCAGTCAATAACTTTGTGAAATAACTTCAGAGAGCAATTTTACTCTATATTTATATCGAGCCGCACTTTTGTCCACTGCTATCTTCTGTTCAATTTATCCTTTTTTGATATCGAGATCAGATTCCTTACCTTGAAGAGATTTTTCATTTTGTTTTTCTGAATATCAATATCAAGAAGACCATTTACCAGAATTCTACGAAAATTCATTATTTACTCTAAAAACTGTATGACCAACGGCTTAATATTAATTACTTACAGCACCAATCCAGAGCAACGATCTATATACCGAAGTTCCGATAGATTGAGTCACGGACTCTCGGTCCAGGTTGAGTCATGATTCAGATGTAACGTGTTACATGCTTTGAGTGACACTATCGAGCGGCCCGTCTGCCGGTGTACATGGATGTAATGGCCGATCCTGTGGTACACGCATAATGAATACCTCGCATTTATGTTCTACCTGTAGTGGTCGAGGTGTCGCCATGACAGTTGAGTTGAGGAAGTTACTATGTTTGTGTTTGGTGCTGTTGTAAATGGTTCTAAGTGTACAGGAACATTGAACTAAAGATGAGCTGCAGCTGCTACAATCTGTACTTTTTTTTCTATTCTAATATTTCCATAGAAATATTATCTTCGTTTCTTTTAACGCTAATCTCTGGAACCACCACTCTGATTGGAAAAAAACTTTTGTATAATGATAGCCAGATTTATGGGGAATAATATGTATAGGCTATAATTATAATGACACTCTGGAGTGGAGCTCTAACCAAAGACGTAGGTTAAAGCGGGTGAAACCACGGGGTATTGCAAGTGGATAACCACTTGCAATACCCCGTGGTTTCACCCGCTTTCCTCCCTGTATTATAAAATACAGGGAGGAAAAATTACAAATTAACGATATTACAAAGGAAGGATGGTTTAATCTATCCAAAAGTAGCCATAACATGAAAAATAAAGGTTAGACTAGCTAAAATTCAGTGAAGTAAATAAGTTGGGTAAGCGAATTGGTGAAAATAGCACGATCATGTTCGAATCATTTAAAATCCGTCTACATCTCTATCAAACCTATCTGCTAGTGAAAATGCAAACACTTACCGTATCTAGCGCCTCTATCAATACATTACAAGCACGAAAATAACATGTTTGTATTATGAATCTCACTTTCATATCACTTACAGTCATAACATAACTGTGCTGTCAGATGTACAGTAGCGGATCAGCGTCATTAGCTACGACCACGAAGCTTGATTTACGCAATATGTGCTTTACAAATTAGCCGTTTAGTGTTATCTGCAAACCCGCTTCGAGCGGTCGACGTGTCGTATTTATTTGTACTCATAAAATTTGCCTAGAAGCGATGCGAGAGTTAAACTCTGACAATTAATAAAACGATCATAATAAAAATAAATTATGAAAGTGAGAACAAATTGCTTCGCGAGGATGTGTATTATAAATACGTGTCTGAAATAATAATACGCAAAGGAATATAATTAATCCTTTTATTGCCTCTTTTGTTTGAACTGGGCGTTGATGTATAGTCTTTATGCAAAGCTAAGGAATATGTAAAGATTTCATATGCACAAACGATAGAGCTATAAAGACCATTTTCTAATCTCTGCATCAGATTACAATGCGCAGGTACGGTTCATATAAGTCACGCTCTTAACATTTCCAGTCTCTATGACTCTTTGGAAATTATTTCACTTTCTCTGATGAATCCGATAGGTCCTAACGACGACTTCTCATTCGTCAACTATTGGACAGGTGCCTCATTGATTATCAGTATTAGACTCCATTAAGTGTTTAACTCGATACCATTCGCTTACCGGTTCTGTGTTGTACAATTATTCAATTTAATCTCACGACTTTTTTCCGAGTTACGACACTTGTGCAATATTTATTAATGTTGCGTTTGTTACGAGTTATTACGTCCATGGGAACTCGTAGAAGATTTTGTTGGACAATGGCTACCAACATTTTTCAACTCTTAGATTTCCGGTGATATGCACATGTATATCCCATACTTATACAGCACTTGTTATTTACGCGTCTTTATCGGTCATAGGAACTTATAATGTACACATAAAATACCAACTTTCGTTTTTACGCTCATCCTAAAACCGTCATGATATTGCATTATGCAAGGCATGTTATCCTGGATTTTGAAATATAATCATTAAATATATCTTTATTCAGTCAAATCTTAATCTATGACGCTTTCTAGAATAGGGTCAATATTGTTGTTACCGTGGTAACAGGATTTGTAGCCTTAAAAAAGTCTGCAGTAGGTATAAATTCCATCTAATAAGGATCATAATTGCCAAAGCCATTTTCTTGCAATTGTTGAAATAACCTTGAATCCATTGTAAGTAGGTATTGAGGACTGTTAAACACTACATAATGATAATCCGTTCTGGGTATTTTGCCGTAAATCAAGTGTATAACAAGTCGTACGCGCAAATACAAACAATTCACAAGGACATATCGCGGTTGTTGCGGTTCCATACACACACAACATTGTAAACTTACTCTCTTTAATCAAGGCCTAAAAAAAAAATAACTTCCTCAGAAAAATCTTGGCTAGGAATGTAGTATATAAGCACAGAAAGCGAAATTAATGCACAAGATAATACAAAATATGCTAAGATAATGTTTTATTTAACTATCATGAACGTCACCATGCACAAAAGAGCATGTCATTCTATACACTATCGAGACCGTCATTTATCCGTCATATAATTCATGTACTATTGATGATTGAGATTTCTATAACGTATGATGGCCACGTTTTGTGTTTAGCTGCTCCTTAGCCTTATACAGTAAAGTAAATCAGAGATCATCTCGTTGGCAGGGGCTATCTATCATTAGATCCGAATCACGTACCAGTCCGATCCTCAGTCATGCATAAATCTCAATGACCGATTCCATCCGAGACAAACACGAGCAATTAGACGAAACTTGTAATCGTTTAATCTAAAGCGAGAGATGAAAGTAGCTGATAGTTTATCTACTGGATCAAGAATCCCGATGCACGGACACTACGACTTACCTACTACATGTCATATTCTTGTCACTGCGATGCCGCATCTTAGTACGTCGTGAATGATATCGTTTCTGTACTTATTTCATTTCATCATTACGCTCAATTAAATACGCTTCGGGTACTCCGATTAGATTAGAATGATGAACATGTACGGTAAATATTAATAGATCAGCTTTATGGAACAGGTTATCTGCATTGGTCCGTACGTCACTGGCTGTCCGCTCCGGGCGTGCTATCATAGCATCGTGTACATCATCGCAATTTTACACAGTATCCTGTCCGATTACATCTAAAGCTTTCACCCGCCGCGTCGATTGCTGATTCATTAAATTCTTTAATTGACGTTAAATATCGCGATGATTGTGAGGGGTCATTCGTTCTTGACCTCACTTCTATGAATTAGTGACAATGCTTTTATAGCTATTGTGGATTTAATACTTTCTTTGTCGAGTGGTTATTGAATAGATGTTATTTATGCGTGTTCCATTCAATTTTATAATTGCTCTTTCATTACATATTTTATGTTCTTCATTAATTTTACTAGCCACTCGTGAGTCAATATTGTTATAGTAATGTTTTATAAATACCAGACGAGAATTTCTCGTACCAATGGTATTAAACGTGGTTCCGCTACACCTGCACGGTGCGCACAGCGCTGCATAGGAATCTACGACGGAGCAGATAGCGATCGCTACCCTCGACTCGGTCGCTGTGGCAAGCGGAACGTTGGCGCCACTAATGCGATCAAGGGATCCGATTTATTAGTCATATCTCTGCATCGACCGATACACCTGTACGTGCCCGATTTAATGCCGCAGCGGAACAACTAAGGGAACATTTTACTATCCATTGCGTAACTAGCACTAACTTATTACTATTCAGTATTCACTTGTATAACCATTAGTTGCTAAACCGTTTACTTTGTAAATAGTAATGTATTTATTTATTGACGTGCTCTTGAACTTGATCGCGTTATCAGTGGTTGTAGATCTGTCCGATTATTTTCAGCTCTGCCGGCTCAGTAGCAAACTGTCAGATATAGTTTGTATAACATCTGTGGTGGATTCCAATGCGTAATTTCTCCGAGACCTTGAAATTGTACTTGTTGCTTTCACATGTAGCAGACTTGTAACGTCACATTCGTCTTTGCGATAGGTTTTATCGGTTGATCGGACGTGGTACGGGAGTGCTCCGACATGCAAGGTCGAGTCGTGGCGAAACTCTCTCCGGCCATTGACTACCCTGTCCGATCAATATAAGTTGGACGCCGGCGAGTCTTGTCCGACACAGACCGATGTGACACCCGGACACTTCGCCAGTGAAAACAGAAACTCATTAGAGCTTTTAACGACATGTATGCGAGGTGCAACACATTGCGTTCGATTTGACGCTATCGTAGCATTATGATCTAAGAAAGCGTTTGATGTCTGTACTCATTCGCTTTCCAACGCTAAAGAATATATCAAGACAATCGGGACCGATTTTACGACACAGCCTGGTATGGTGTTCCGGCATGGAGCAACCAGTGACATATTCATGTGTTGTTCCTTATTACAGTCTGCTAAGATGTAGGTACGAGCTGTTATGTTCGAAAAATTTGCTTTCGAGGACGTTCCTTGCTCTGAGTTTTGTTTAACCGTTGACCATGTCTGTGTCGCAAATCACAATAGTATGTATGTTCTTCAATAAATTCGTAGTCTGACTTTCCTGTTTTAGTACTTTTCACAGTATGTACGAGTATGTATGAAAAAAGTAACTCATACATTGAAGTTTTTAAATACATACATATCATCACGCTTGTATTCCCCCAAGGGTTAGGCAGAGGTGTACCAATGACACCCACAGTTCGCCGGTATGTTTTTAGGTCCCATGTAATAGGGGGCGAGCCTCTTGCCATTAACCGTGCACAAATCTAAACTTCGAGCTGCTACTGAAAAATTCATAGAAAAACCCAATAACACTGTTTGCATGACTTGGGAATCGAATCCAAGACCTCTAGCGTAGCAGTCGCGCTTAGGACCACTAGGGCGTTAAAGTTTTTAAATTTACTTGTGAAAACTTTTAGCTAAGCTTTTTATGAATGGCCTCTTCGGCTCTGATGCACAGGGGTGAAAGGAATTATCAAAACAATTGAATACCGTATAAAAATGTATTATAATGAGATAACTGTAGACCTTTACAGAGGCACACAAACTTGTAATCCATCCATAGTTTATTATTTACAATTTTATATTTAAAGTTCGTCATAATTCTAATGCGAGGTGTATTACCGTATCTTTTTATTTACATACAATATCAGGTTTATTTACATAAATCATTTTCAACTTCATTATGGCTGACATTCATTCAGATACGCAACGTCTATATTTAATAACAACTTCTTCCGTCTTCATATCCACAAATGAAGACAATAAGTAGTATACCTACAAAAACGTAGACTTAACATGTTTGCCTTAAAAGTACGATAAAACTAAATTAATGTTTAATTATATACAAACCAGTCTGGGGGACTTATAAAGTACGTTTTAAAAATAATTTAATAATAATTTAAATGCTGAGCGATGGTCGTTTCTTTCTGACACTTTTGCTGTTTTTCCCGAATATTGTGCCGATTACCTGGAAATAAAAAAAAACATTATTATAGTTAAAGTGTTTTATTTTTACAAGATTGAAACATAAATTTAGCTGAGACTATCACTTCCGATCAAAAAAAATATAATAACGCAAAGTTTAAATAACAATAACAGCAATCGAAAACACCTGAACTGGTAGTACAGGTTCTTAAGTGTAAATACACTTAAGGCTCCCTAAATATATCCATATATCCTCATCCAAAGATATCCCCAAATTTCGTTATCCAAAAATGTCACCAAATAATTTCCCCACAACTGCTACTTTCCTCAAAAGATAGGTATCCCTAAACGTCCTTCTTCACAGTCATTTGGGTAGATTCGAAGATAATATACAAATACATGAGTATGTAATAAAATGACCGGTCGTAAAGTTCACAAATAACACGCCGTGCCTAAACAAATCGCGGAAAGAGAAATGAAACTCACCTTAGAGACGGAATAGGCAGCGAGCTTGCGCCTGGGCGCAGGCAACAAGAGCGCAAGCGCGCGCGCCTCTCTCAGAAGCGCGTGGAAGGCAAGCGCGGCGCCCGCGCATGACTCCGCCGCCGACACCTCGTAGAACTGACAGCCGAACCGCAACGACAACTCCTGACCCTCCTCTGCATGGACCTCCCTAAAAAAATGACAGATACTTAAAATTACGTGACGACTAAGACATTTTAAGGTTATATTTTTAGGACATTTTAAAAGTTTAACTTCTTCCTGGCGAAACGTCAATCATACGTCCTAGACTTGGATATTACGGTGAACAACAATGCAGCCCAAAACTGTCAATTTTTTTTTTCGGAATGGATATGCTCCTGACTTTAGTCTAGCTAGGTGAGCTTACCCAGAAGAAGCCTGTTCACTCTTACTTTAGTGCAAAGATTAGAATGATTTCATTTATCACTCGCATCAATTTCTTGAATACCTATTACAAGTAGAGTCATGGCTCTTCTTCATACCTGGCGTGTTCGAGGTCACGTTTGTTCCCCAAGAGGGTGACGGCGGCGCAGCCGGGCAGGCGCGTGCGTTCCAACAAAGACAGCAGCTCAGCAGCAGCAAGGAAAGACCGACGTTCACACACTGAATAGACGACGGCGAACGCGTCGCCCCATCGCACGTGCTCGGCTAGACAGCCGCGGATCTGCGAAGAAATATTTACATTAGGACTAAGGAGCTGGTGGAACCCTAAGACCCTTAAAAGTACTGCGTGTTGGAGAAGGTAGCAATCCAAAAACCGTATTAGCTAATAATGACACCGATGCGACACATGGACAGTTGTAGGGAACACGTCCAAACCCTACACTTGATCCACATGTGTGTGGATGTGACTGGTGTAAGAGGTTCTACGGTAACCTGCTCAGCCTAGTAGTTTTAAAAATGATTTCTTATTCTGGTTTAGTTTTAAACCAGTAGCGGTCAGGTCCCAACTCGCAGTAAATTGATACTTACAGAAGTGGGTTCAAAAGGTTAAGACCCTATTGTGCTCAATTATACTCAATGCAAAATAAATGTTCGACTCGAGCCGAAAAATTTGAATAGCTAAAAATGTAAATAAAGTAATTCGTGAGCCACAACTAGAACCTACTCGGAACCTCGTAAAGGGGCCACTCACTGCACCGAATAAAATCACACCGGTTGCGCAATAATACGAACCATCCAATCTATTCTGTTCTTCTAGTTCCGTTATCGGTGCGTTTAATAAACAACATCGTTGTTTAGGAAACAAAACTGGTTTAAGAATCACTGCGCGCCTGTACAACAATAAAAGCATAACAATTACGTAACACGAATTCCCCCGTGTATTCTATCGTAGCGTAGGTTCGAACGTAGGATTTTGCCCGCAGCCACACCGATGCAGCAACGGCAACGATCGCATCTGATAAGCCGATACAAGCCACATAAACTTTGTCTAATTAAATTGTACTGCGGCCATCAGCCGCTAGTCCGCTACCAGCACAGCCCACAGCAGATTAACATCTCCATTGTTTAATGGTAAATTAAGTTTGACCGTCTATCTCTCCGTTTGCTATTCGAGCTTCGAGTTTTAATCTTATCGCCGACGTCGATCCTTTTGTTCGCAGTGACTGATATTTTAGTGTTAACGCTAAAAGCAACATTGTGGCAGACTCGTTACTTACCGCGCAATTAGATGTATCTAGTATTTCAACTTCTGAAACGGCACCGTCGAAAGCCACTCTGTGCTGATAAAGGAAATCTGAAACAAGAGAGTACTGTATAGAAATGTGCGTAACGATTGCTTTTGTGCCGATATTGTTGTCGTCATTCGATAAAGACAGCATTTACTATGACAACGAGTGCTGAGAGCGGTTTCCTTAACATTTTAATTTACGCCCTGAGAAATAATAAGGCGCCCAGCTGACGCAAACACGTCATATTTAAGGTCGGAAGGAAGCGGACATTTTAATATTAATACATAATACATTCCCCTACTGTAATAAGTGACAGACTTGATTGAAGTTTTTGTAAATTAACCAAGAACTGACGTCACTTAAATGTCAGTTCGATAGTTTATTGAATTTACCAATATCATAATAACACAATACAAGTTCATAATTATTTTAAATGCAATGATCAGAAAGAGATAAACACTTATTATTATGATAGTAATGATTCATCGAATGAACTTTACTAACCTCCTGTCGAGCTATATTCTCCGATGTACCGCTTTGTTAGATAACGCACGACCACGGCTGCAACAAAAAGAAAACCAAATGAATAACATTGTAAGAAGCACGCCTTCAACGAAGACATATTTTGTAAATAGGCGAACAATTAAGAGGTCATCACTCCCAACTTTCTAGAAGCGAGTGGATCAAACACTGATTAGTCCTTTCACTCCTGGAATTTCCATCAAAGGGTTGTACACAATACAAACAGTTATCAACAACAATGACAAGGCAAGTTGCGTGAATAGAGGCGATCGTAAGCTACCGACGAAATGAAGTGTGGAGAATCCTGCAGCCCATCAAAAGGAACTAGTGGCGCTATTCAACAAGCTGATTGCTTGTCCGGCGCGACCGCCTCGGACGTGAGATTACGTTCGTACTCAACTCTTTGAAGTGTAATCGTTATAGCAGTTTCTATCATTTGGATGATGAAAACGAATCATTTGAATTCTGAACTTGTAATATAAGGTACCTAGGCAAAAAGTGCAAAACATAAAACAACCTATTACCTAGGAGTCATTGTCCTACACAATGACTAATGTCATTAAAAAGACGTATATAATGTGTAGTGTATAATGTTAATGCATTTTGTGATATCCTGGCACTAATTAGGTATCTACTGATATAGACATAAGGACGAAAATACAAGCATAGTGAGCATAAAAGTCACAGACCATATACCTAGATTTTAATGATACTCATCCTATATCTAGTCAAGAAGAGTACATATAAACATAATAACAAAAAGTTATATCTATTATATTCTAGATAGACATCTGGTTTCTTAACAAATGCTAATTACATTCCATTACAAGAGTCGTTTACAAAACATCATCGCGTGGATAATACTCCCGAATGAGTTATCGCCGTTACTATTTGTGTCAGAATCTTGACCCAAGCCAGTTACACAAGAGACCACAATGCTTTTATGCAACTGCAGCACGTTGTCGCATGACAATGGACTTGGAATGCATTCCGTACGCATTCTGGCGCAGACGGTTAAGGCTAGGATAGGAAATCTATTACCTTACAATACTGTGCCATTCCCGGCATGACGACGTAACTATAAGGAAACGATTGTGCTCTCTTACTTTAAAAGGAAAGCACTGTGCAGTCCTCTTTCGATTGATATTCTTGGAATGCTTGATAATTTACGCGAAGCAAATATTCTGGTAGATCAAAAGTAGGTACTCAATTATTTAAAAGAAACAATTGAAGGGCTGGTTCGTGGTGGCGTTAGAAAATAATATTTGGGAGGACATAGGGTTGACTTTTGCCCAGTACTGGGCATAATGATTAGATAAAAACAAAACATAAAGTTTAACAAAATACGCGGGTTCATAATAAAGTTGCACTCACGCAGCGTCCGCGTATGATGACATTAATTGAGAAAGAAGATCGATATCTCTGATATTTGATTGACGACCAGCAGCCGATAAAACATCGTCACGTCAATAAAGCAGCGTGCAATAAAACCTTTTCAAGCGTTGATAAAAAATTACAACACACCACAGTATATCGTAGTTTATGAAACATGATCGAAATTCCTCACTCTCATTTTTCCTTTCGATTTTTTCCCCGTGTGCATTGAGTATTAAATGCATTACTTTCTCTGCGATCCGATTACGTACATAATCGTCGAGTGATAAAGTTTCATCGATCCACTTTTAACTGAAATATGCGGAATTCAATGATGCAGTTTTTATGTGCAGTTCTATATTATTTATATTAGACTCTTGGCATTTTACCCAGAGCAATTTTCATTCTTTTGAATTTTACGACTCAGGTTCTTAATATAGTGAGTTTATGGGACTGACAGCAATGTTGTGCAGCATGAATGTTACATAAAAGTCAAGTTGGTTATATCTCTACAAATATTATTTTATGCATATTTGAGAGTTCAACTTACTACGAAATATCCACAAACAACCCCGCATGGTTGTTACAGTTTTTACGACCGAGACTGAATCCAGAAAAGAAATGTATAAAAAAACACATCACACTGAACATTATGATAATGACGACACGGTACAATACGAAAAACTAGTACTCAAATAGTAACTCACAAAACGAAATATCAACATAATTTCGAAACGATTTACCATCAATTTCGAGTAATGAATTAACCGCGCTTATTGTGGAGGATCAAAAAATGATTAACGAATCTTCACTGACGAGGTTCCAATAAAAAATTACATCAAATTATAATCATTGAGGCATATAAGACAAATTACTGTGATCAAACAACACGGCACCACGTGGGTTGATAGATCGAACATTATCTTCAAGAACAATGGATGTAGCTATCGACAGGAATCTTTAGGGTAATTAATAGATTACTGAACACATCGATCATGTGTCGAACTGACCATAGTGGACTCCAATAGCAACCATTATTACATTGACTTGGTTTCTTTTGATACCGGTCTAAATTATTTGTAAATATTATTGTGACATCAGGCCCGATGTTAGTGGCGCAACTTTTGAGAGGCCTAAGTCTAGAAGTGTGACTGACAGGAGTGCACTAGGCTGAGTTGATCGGCTTTAATTTCAGAAACAATACTTTTGTATTATTAGATTCCAAAGAACCCGAGACGCCGCGGTTCACCTAATGTTAAGTTTTCCTCTCTGCCTATAGACAAAGTTGAAATGTCTTCTGCTTTGCGGCAGAAATAGGAATGGTGAAAGAGCTCTACTACAACAAAAAAATGTCCTAATAGCTAAATCTGATTTTAACTACAGATATATGCGGAAGGACTCGAAAACATATTTACTCTTTCACTATTTTCAGCTTCTGCTGAATTGACTTTCCTTTCCATTCATCTTAAACAATGTATTGAAAGTTTTTCATCTTTATACGTACTTTCGTTATCAGCTTTCCATTAACACAAATATATTTTTTGTTGTTTGTTGCATTATTTCTTCACTCACATGAAGGAACCAATCTTATATCCGTGAACCTTATTTGCATGCCTAATTTTTTCCTTAAACAGTGAAATAGGATTTTAAATAAACGTGTATTCAAAATGTCCCTTACATCAAGTAAGGGACACGATTAAAGTGTTAAAATTTCGCCGCCGTGGTCATTTAAAAGTTCAAAAGTCCTCATTCAAGCACGGCTTTTTAAATGATATCTTCAAACTCATGTCAAACAAATCATGTAGAAACTCCATCACATGGACACATTACAAGTGAATATGTCAGAATCTGCGAGGTAAGGATGTCGACGATGCTTCAATATCTCGTCGGCGCAATCATTCATCATGCAGTGAGAAGGTCGTCGCACGGAGCACTGCGCCTGCGCCGACACATTCGACCAGACCATTAAAGCTCATACCACAATCAATGTGGTTGTTAACATCCCATTTTGGCACCTTCGCGACACTCCCCCAGCAAAAAATACAAATACACGCGCCCTTTACAAAAGCAATCTTTCATAACTTTAAAAAATTGTGGCTCCTTTCCAAATTAAAGTTCGTTGCTCTCCGAACACAATTCATTTCAGACAAAAAAAACGCACTCACGTTGACATGAACACTCTGCGCCGGACGCGTTAATTGAAATATTTTATTGACTGAACATAATTAATATTTTTAGTGTTTCGATTTTAACAGTCGGATAACCACAGGGTGCAAGGATACTTATCATATATATTTTTATACGAAGTACAACGTGACCCAGATAGTCTGGACCGATATTAAGTGCAGGGCACAACCGCGCGCCGCTACTTCGCGGTAACGGAATTCACTATAATGCGAAAATAAATGGCCTCATGAAGAATGAGTTTCGTGAACAATGTGAGTACTAAAAGGTTTAATGAGTAGGTAATGCTCCCGAGGGCATTTAGCGACGACGTGAGCGGCGTATCCGTGACAGACAAGCGCCACTCCCACGAGGCCGTCCGTGGACAGGATCTACATTGAAACAATTTCGCATGTCGGGCCGGCTCGCTCCCGTCTGTAATGAATTGCAAACGCATGCGTCTCGGAGCGGTCGCAGCCGGTCCGTCAGCCGTCAGCCGGCCGACAATTAGGGCGGTGCAATTACAACCAGTCGGCGGCGAGTCGGCCGGTGGGTCAGCGGCGCGATTTCCCGACAACTGCGACGCCTGGCGCCACCAGACGACGTTGTGTAACTCTTAAACGTCCGATCAACCATTAACGCTGCCGTCGAGGTCGTTGCTCTACACATGTATATCACACGCCAATAACCATGTATGTAAAGCAGAATTAATCAGCCATGATCGTGAATCACCGACAATTTATTAAACAGATATTACTTACAGACAGACTAATGTGGCTGATATTTACCATAATGCTCTCGTATGTAAGCGTTACTGTTGAAACCTACTACGCTACTACATACTTTACTTTACACTGATTTTTCATAGATCTTACTTAGGTCCAATCCTCATAGATGCGTTTGAGTCGAGAAAATTAAAAAACTTTCATAACGTTTTCGCCTCCTATGCAGGTAATGTAACTATCAAGGAAGCTGACGCATATGAAAAAAGGGGAATCCACACTAGTCTAATACCTTTCTCGGCAAGGTTGGAAGACGTTTATCTTTTCAGAAGGGATTTTAACGATCGATAGAGATGAAATGGTTCAAAAGATCTGTTTTTGAATGGGTTTTGTCACTAAATGAAGAACTTATATAGAAAAATGTTATATTATGTGTAAAACAAATCCTAGTGAAACCAGTTAAGCAAATCTCCACCGGTTCTAAGTAATAAAAACTTTACAGTTGTGCAAAAAAGAAAAATAAAAACATTGTTAAACTGAAAAAATATAGAGGGGAAACAATAAAGAGGAAAAATTAACTGAAAACGAACTGATAAGATTAATATTAAGCGTTTATCTAGATTCTCGATAAAGTTGGAATTGTTGAATGTTTGCAGGGCGCTTAAACATCGTCAGGTAGATTGTGAACTGAGCATCAAGCAAATAAAATCAAACGGGCTCGTACTCGAGATAAAACAATGCATTAGTCAAATATGTGTTGTTATCGATATAAACATTGACACAGAGGATTGCCATTGAATTGTCTGTCGTGATAAGAAGAGAGCAATTAAATATGTGTAACTCTATCATAGTGCGGTTTATCTGATACAATTTGCAATGTGTACTGGAAGGCATAGAACTAGAGGTATTTATGAGATATTATCTTAACAAACAATGCTGTTAAATGTAGTGAATTAATTTCTAGTTGCTTTTTTAAGGTATGTTTTGCAAAATAAAATGTCGGATGTTACGCTGCTATGTTTATCTAATAAACTCGTTACTTGTAATACAGTATTTGAGGGATTCAGGAAAATTATAAATATCACCCAATACATGGATGTAAATTGAATTAAAAAATGTCCTTTTTTCGAGTCGATTATTTTAGATAATCTCTTTTTATTTACTTCTTTCTTATATTTTTTTTGGGCCCAGTAGATGGCCACGTTACAAATACCTCATCTCAAAAAAATGACCTTATTTTCATAATAAACTGTTAAAAAGTTATGAAAATAAAAATTACTTTAAAAAGTTCGTTTAAAAATGACGCTATGATTATGACGGTAATTTTCCTTTCCCGTTATTCGTTACCCTGATGTAATAACAACACAAAAACGCCTTTTGGTAGTCTGAAATTACAGGGTCTGCACCTCAAATTCGCACTCAGTTGACTTTAATAACATATCCCTTATTTTATTACAAATGATAATAATAAATATTAACTGCGTCAGATAAAACCTTCTGATTTTTATTAAATGGTCACTCAAAGTTAATAAACGGGTTCCATTTTCGAAAAGCTCGGTTTTTTTACTGTTATAATGTTTTTATTCGACCTCACTGGTTTATTTTTGAAGTAAAATTCAGTCTTATCAACATAAAGACAATTTATAGATTAAACAAAAAAAATACTGTAATATTATGTCATTTAATTTTGTTTAAAATATACCAAAGCACCTTGTCTAAAAAATTAAAACTAGTTGCGGATATTGTCATGTACAGATGCAATAATTGCGGCTTACACGTCGATTTAAAATTGTTAAGTTCTTGCTGAAAACCATACTAATAAATAAGTAACGGATGTGCTCTACTAACCAGACTTGCCGCTCCGCGGGCTCCCTAGCACCACCACCCTTATACGATTCACAGTCATCTTCATTTGGGCAGAGTTATTTTTTCACTTTTTCTAAGAAAATTTAATTAACCGGACATGGTGGCAGCAGTGTCCAACAACCACATCAGTTTATGATCACAGTTTATGTTTGTAACACGGTTTTCTTAGATATATCGCACCAATCGATGTTAGCTATCGTAAATATGATCGAGAGATAGATTTCACAGAGCTGTACGGCCGTAAACTCGACCGATTGCCGCGAAGTTTCCCGCGCGACTGCCGGCGTCTCTAGCCGGTGCTTGGATCAAAAGCGCGTGCGCAGCCTCCGTTCCAACCTCCGAACTAGTCGAGTATGCATACGTTGGAATTTGTACTTCATCCATACACCCTACCTGATTAAATATTAATGTTGGGCTGACGCCAATATTATCGATGTTTCGGATATCGAAGAGGAAATTCAATTAAAATTTTCAAAAATATATATAGCCAGGAAAAACTTGTATGAAATTCTCAGCTAATCCTATTTCTGAATAAGGAAAACTGGATGAAAATCGATTAGCTGGAACCTGAATACGCACGTCTACGACATGTCAAGGTGAGAGCGATGCCGAGTTGCAGACGTTCAGTGCAATAAATTCGTTCGTGCTGAGACATAATTGGATCCGCCCCGCCCACGGCCCAGCTACCCTGCTTCCTTTCCTTTATCCCACATAAGTACTCTACTTTAGAACTTATAAATATAATACACAAAGTAACAACTGCCTCGTTAGCCTAGTGGTCCTAAACGCGACTGCTACGCTAGAGGTCTTGGGTTCGATTCCCAGGTCGAGCAAAAAGTGTTATTGGGTTTTTCGATGAAATTCTCAGTAGCAGCTCGGAGTTAGGATTTGTGCCCGGTTGATGGCAAAAGGCTCGCCCCCTATTACATGGGCCCTACATGAAACATACTGGCGAACTGTGGGTGTACATTGATACACCTCTGCCTAACCCTTCGCAAATTGCCATTACAATATTTTTTATGGTTCAGTTAAAAAAACTGAGTGTTCGTTTAAATAGCTCATTGTTCTTCATTAAAATTTAGCACACTTCCACGAGGCATTCCATCCTATTCTAAATCAAACATAGACATTTTTAAATAACAAGAGTGATTAGGTACTCTGAATAAGTAGTATACATTTGACCATAGACGAAGCAATTTATTCACACACCTAGACCTAGATCTATTTCTAGTATTACACTAGAAATAGTTACTTACATTAATAAACTCAATCCTACATGCATACATAAAAGTAAAACCCAATGAATTACTTGTCAGTCTTCATTAGCGATCTCACAATAATGTAAGTATACTTTCGAAAATAGAAGAAAATGCATTTGCATAGAAGTTAGTTCGCTGCGTGGATTTCTCTACTCATTAAGGAAGGTTGTGACGTAGAAAAAAAAAGCGCACCGTGTCGACTTAACGCAAATTGATCGTTACCTGAGAACTACTTCCTCAAACATGCCACCTTACCGTATTTATGCAATCGGCGTCAAGCCGCTAATAGCTAACTCTTTAATTTAGATACCTACTTAGATAGCATCATAAATGCGCAGTTTAGCACCCGACCATCACATTATTTATGGACGCTCATACATAAAATAGCTGAGAAAGGAGCACAAGATTAATGCTTAACGCATATTTAAGGATGAAGATCATCGCACAACATCGTAAATCGATTACTCCGGTATATCGAGATTACCACATTTGCATGAAAATTATTGCCTTTGTTAACATACTAAATAATAATAACAAAATGGTCGGTTGAACCACAACAAAGCGGCGCGGACGCACAAGCGGATCATAATTTTGATTAATTTGTTACAACAGTATCACCACGCTGCAACCCGCTACTCTCGTTATTATTTCCAATATTCAATTAAGCGCGTTCTAATTAAATTACTTATCAACTGCTTGGGTAACGATGTAAATAAGCATTTATTTATTTAGTCGTGAGCTGGACATTTCGCAAGGCGACTCGCGTGTCAAAACTAGTTTGTTAATGGGCCCAACAATGGTAACACTGTTCTGTTCACACTTGCCTATTAAACGATTCATATCTCTACATCTTTTAACCTCTTTAGAGCGGTATACGAAGTTACAAAACAATTACAAGGGTTTCTTACTGGCGGCGATGAAAAATCTAACGCCATATTTCTCGGGATTGCTAAACCAAATCGGAAAGAGGGTTTAATTGACTTTAATGCGATATTATATAACTGAACATACTTAGTAACACTTGTGTGAGTAAGTATACGGTTCATAGATCGAGAGAGTACAATCAATCTCTTCTGGGCTATTGTAACTGGAGTATTCAATGTTCTTCCACTGATGAATGGTAAGTAAAGGCTTGTCTAAATTTTGCGGCATGTTTATGGGGCTTTTGCAGACACACAACAATAAGATATAGAACACCCGTAAAATAATTGACCATTTAAACACCAAGAATTATCAATAAACACCAATTCAATATCTCTAAGGCACCGTCAAATATAACAGTGAAATCTACAACAGCAAAACAAATCATCGTTTTCCTTTCATACCTAAAGTAGATCATATCCAAGAACAAATAAATTGTGATAAATTATGTTGATCACAATCGCAACAACCGAAAACGCGTCCGGACACCTTTGGGACCGTTACAAAGGTCCTTTGGTATGTATCACAAAGTTGATAATACAAAGTTCACACGGCCAGACGGTGAGACGGCCCAATACAGCCATTAAATAAAACCCAATATGTACCAACAGCCTCAGATGGGGTCACCCGATTGGCACACAACACTTTGTATATTGGCCGTCCTGAACCACTAATTAAAAAATATTGACTCGACAAAATTTCCAATTCTTCTTTCAACTTTACGGACCATTATATTATAGGACTGCAATTTGTCTAAATAAAAATAGAGCATATTGATATAAGGCAGTCTTAAGCAAATATTGGAGTAATAAAAACTCAGTGGCCATTCATTATACAATCGTAACTTTTGCGCGTGTAATTAAATAAAGAAAAGCGCGCGGTTATTTTTAAACTCGACCTTCGGCGCACCATATAATTTTTTAAACTAATTACGTTCTTAAGTGTAAGATGATCATGATATATTGGCAGGCAAACAACACTAAAATTACTGTCAACAATTCTGCGGCCATGAGCTCATAATTCACAACAGAAGGACCAAAAACTTGAAATATATTCGTTGGCTTTCGCTTTACAAAGATCCTCTTAAAACGTAGGTAATAATCAAGACTGCATTGCTTACTTGAACGATCCAATTAATTTTATTAATAGTTTCTACATGGCGCCGAATACTCGTTGTCATATCATACAGAGTTGGAATAATAAAGACTTCGATAAATTTGAACATATCGCCCCTGAGTTTTGAAACCGTCATTTTCTCAAGTTAACGACGGCTATCGACCGAATTCGCCAAAATTCACTCAATTTCGTTATCGACATAAGCAGTTATATAAACCGTTAATGTATGTAATGTAATGATATGGATGATTTTATTGTTATGTTCGTTTGTTTCTCGATAAAGACATTTAAAAGACTTGGATAAGTCGACACCTTGTACCGCCGCCACGTGTTCGCGCGGCCCGCAGTCCACATGTCCACACTTCACGGATTTCACCGTCCTCGCTCGATAGTTATGTAATATTGTCAATATAATAATAAATATTAAAGTAACATCGGTTGCTCCACACATTATCGTACACAAAGAAATAAGTATGTCATTAATAAATAATCCGCTGTCTCGCGTCTAAGATAAAATTCCTACGCAATTCGCGAGTTACGAGAATAACGTTGTGTCGTTTAGAATACACAAAGTAATCAGTGTGGTATTTCACGCTGAGATAAAATCCTGCATTCCTGCGACTACAATGGAATTTTTAACTAATGACATCAATTTTATTAAAGAGCTCTGGAGCAATCATTGCTAAATCAATCCCTATGACCCGTAGGTATTTGAAATAGCATCAACCTACTATAGAAACGTAACAGTTAGCCAGCGTACGAATACAGAAGCACAGAAGAGATCAATTAACAGTGTAGCTGTGCTATTTACGTCTAGTTGATCGTTTTATACGATGCAATGGTTCGTGAAGGTGCAACCGCTCGGTGATGTCCAGACAACAGAGAAAGCATGGATCGCCGCAATAAATGTTACTCGTAGCAATAAATAGCCGATCTAAATAAATGGGCCGATAAAACGCGTGCAATCGTTCGCAAAACATTTCAACAAAGAAGATTTGACGTTGAATGGCGATTTAAAAACATACTAATTTAGACTATATCTCGGTAAAAAAATAACCATAAATATTGATGTTATTGACTACGTTCGCTTTTTGTTTGTTTCTTTAATTAATCCGCTACTTAACCTCATTTGCGAATGTTGGTATGTACTTAACCTTACGTACCTACATTTGTTCTTCAATCAACATTTTTGATGAAAATTGGGTAGCAGACACCACCCATCAATTGACATACTTTTCATGAGCTGTCAAACGTAATTACCTATTCCCATAGATTTTATAGCATAACTAGCTTTTGCCCGCGGCTTCGCTCGCGTTAAGAAGTATTATCTTTCATCCCCTATTTTATCCTCTTGGGGGTAGAATTGATACAAGTCCTTTCTTAGCGGATGCCTACGTCATAACATCTACCTGCATGCCAAATTTCAACCCGATCCGTCCAGTGGTTTGGGTTGTGCGTTGATAGATCACTATGTCAGTCAGTCAGTCAGTCAGTCAGTCACCTTTGAGTTATTGTATATTTAGATTTAACTGTGACGTCATAATTTGTTTATTGATTTCAAAGCAACTACAAATGTAATCTTACCTACTGTTAATTGCAATTAAATCGGGTTTTCAGACCTAAACATAATTAAATAGTATAGTCCAGACAGAGTTGAATGGACTAACTTTACAAGCCATTAAATCTAGTAATTTGACAAGATTGACGCCAACCCGTCTGATCTGATTAACTCCTCCGTACAAAAACAAGTATGTTCGTCTATCATCAAAATGATTACAGTGTTCAATTCAAGCCCGTTTATTACGTGTAATTTAGACTGCAATTACTGCTGATTGAAATAGAGAACTTAAACCTACTACAACTTATATTCTACGAGATTTTTATTGAACGCTATATTTAAATAGATTTTTCTGTAATCCTTTCCGTTCAGAAATTGCTTTTCCTGACGTATGCAATCTTTGTACAACATTGTTGCGAGAGTAAAAGGGTATGATGTTCCATCAAATGAGCATAAACACTAATGGAAGCTTTAGCAAATGATTTTGAAATTGTAAAGCCTATTTCGAAGCGAACGCCCTACGCAACAGTTCTCTTTTTGGTTTTCACTCTCTTTTCGGTATTGACTGAGGAGCTATCTCAACAAATGCCTTTTTGGGAAGCCTTACCTTGAACAGGTTAATTGCGATAGGAGTGAAGGTACGTAACATGTAGAGCCAAGTTCAGCCACAGGATAACGCAGGTATGTAGGTCAAAGGAGAGTTGTTACATGATTTGTGCGCTGTACCAACGAAACAGTAAGTACCTACAGTAAACGTGAAGAAACCTCGTCATCATTTGGAACACAAATAATAAAAAAAATAAACGAAGCCCGGACTTCAGTACGAGTTTTCTCCACATTGCCGACAACAGCAATTCATAAAGATAACGTATTGAAATGCGATTAACAGTTAACGTAATGCCTTTTGACGATGTAAAAACTTACGAGTCTTTTCAGTGATAAAACATTATTTACGCTTAAATAAATCCCGACATCTTCAAACTCAGATAAATGGATTACAGAGAGGTTAATGTGAAATTGTTCTTTATAGGTGATACATTAAGTTGGGGGAAAGGCTATCTTACTCTGTATCTTGTTAGGTAAATAAATACCTTTAACCCAAAACCGTCATCGTGGGCACGGAACAGCCCGCAAACTGATGGCCCGTGGATATATTGTCATGCTCTTTAACAATTTCACTAGCCAATGAACCGTTTAAAGCTATAGAAGTCCCCGGCGTACACGACAACAGCATTGTAACTGTTTATCTTAAGATGGACAGGGCGCGATTGCATCCTTCCATACAAGTCTATTAAATGAGTGTTACTTTTTACATGGCTCTTTACTAGCTGTGCCATAAGTGCTTTTCACGGCAAACTTTAGGTGGCATAGGTACAGGTACCTAAGCAGGAAATATCTTTTGAAAATTAATGTTTTCTGGTACCTATTAATTTTAGCACTTTATCTCGCTGTGAGTAGGTACCTACATTATGTTTTATAAGACAGGAAAAAGATGTGGAAAAACCAGTTCTTTTTTCTTTCAAAACATTGTCTGCGTCACTGATGAACCCTTCGGACATGAGGAGACAACCGTTTTGTTTAGCCAATGCGAGATTTAAAAACCACACAGATAGGTAGATACCAAGCTGCTCCTGTTATGAGCGTTAATGTCATAGGAAGAAGTGCCGGTCAAGATGATGAAATTTTCGTTAGGCACAAAAAATGTTTGAAATAGGTTGTAGATATATTAGAAATATTTTTAAGCGACGATGTTTCGCATAACGAACCCAACATAGATCTAACATTTTGATTTCTAGGTATTGAAATTATTGGTTTGATGGCAGCTTTCCTTAGAATACGTCCGTAACAATTTGTTGTGGATAAACAATAAGTCGTGAGGAGACACTCCCTCCGCCTCCCGATAGCGGGATCGGCGACGAGTAGGTATCCAATTTATAACCTAACTGTGATCTTTACGTACACATTTGACATCGACAATCCACCATACTTTTGTAGATAGGTACCTAAACATTTCTTAATTCATAAAAAACATTTCAAGAAGTACATTTGCCGAAAATAAAAGTCTACCATTCGATTTAGTTAACCGTGTATAAACAACAGT
Organism: Caradrina clavipalpis; assembly: GCA_932526535.1. NCBI lineage: Eukaryota > Metazoa > Arthropoda > Insecta > Lepidoptera > Noctuidae > Caradrina > Caradrina clavipalpis. Next base: position 6,906,352 of record OW052096.1, read on the forward strand.
GTGGCAACCATCTTGCAACAACAATTAATCAGAGATTTTAATTAATCAACGCCTTTAAATTTAATTAGGTTCAACTATTGTCAGTCAAACATTGGCTTTGGTAACCTTGACACCGCTTGGAGTTGCGACAACCGTCCGTGAAAAGAAACAAAGGCAGGTGCTGAAACCACTTCTAAAAGTTCTAGACGGCCGCCATTTTGCGGCGTTAGTAATCCGACACAAACAGCCGAAATTACGCGACGTAAATTCCGCATCAATATTTTTTCTATGCACTAATGACCTCTAGTGACTTCTCCCGCCCCGGGCGCGGTATCATCCATGTTCCTTCTTGTGCCCTTTGCGATCCGCGGGCATCGATTTCTGAGGAATACCAAACTTTCGATTTAGGTGTTCTACTTGCTTACTTTAGGTACTAAGGGTTATGTTATTGTTCACAGGAAAGAAATCAGCGACGGACAACAAAGTTGTACCTATAAGTAAACGAACAATATAAAGCACCTGTAAGGCCTGAGGACGATCAGTACACACTCACCTGCCGTGATTTATGCGCTAGGCCCGCCATTGTCCTGTCGCGGCCGGCTAGCGGAAACTTATGAACTATCTAACCTCAAATGTCTTATGAACGAAACACTACCACTCTACATGTGCACACAATTATTTATTTACTTAAAGTATATCTAGAACTTTAATCTCTATTGGGGATTGCAACAGTATTTTGATGTTGAATTGTTTAAAATAAAATAGGCATTTTAGATTTGAATGAACCAAAATACAAACATTTGAACGGTTTGAAAAGTGGGCATTCTTTACTGTGGCTTAAACATAAATTAGGGAAACGCAAAAATAGGGAACGAGTAAGGTATAGCATAGGTATTTCTAAGTACACACCTATAGGTGCTTGTTTTTATAGTGTAGTAAAAAGCCTGATCTTGTGTGCAAGCACATAACGGTAACTTATAGATATAATCCTTTATAGCTCACGTAATAACTGATCGCTCAATTTATTTACTTAAAGCTGGCTCCATATATGGTCTTACACAACATGCTTTACTGTTTGTTTAAGATGACTTCACTGAAGCGCAAAGGCCTCTTCTCATACAGAGAATGCAAGAGCATTGATCACCACGCTTGCTCTTGCCTTGCAGTGGGACAGTTATAGGCTGGTATTGCCTATTATTAAGATGACTTCAAAGGAAACCCATCCCTCAGATATGACTCAACTGTCATTGACATGGGGAGAGATTCAACTGTCATTTCGTTTGAAATAACAGTAATGGTACCAGGTAAAGCCAAATAGGATAGCGACGCATTCTTTTACATTTTTCCTTGTATTTCTTTAAGTTTATTCGTGCTAAGCGTTTGATTTTTCTTATCTTAGAATAGAGAGCAGATTAACAAAGTTCACAAACACGCTTAGAATAAGTTATCTCTTTTTAACCAGCAACAAATTCGCACAAAAATATTAACGTAGGTACGTGTAAAGAGAAATGCAAATTATTTTTAATTGCTTTCCGGTAGAAAGTGGGTGAACCTGAACACGGAACGGGCCGAGCGAATCAGTTTGATTCTTGTCGAAATAATGACAAAGCGGCGACGACCGGTGTCGGATTCTCACCGGGCTCCTGACGACTGGAAGCCGGTAACTGGCAGATTAACGTTAATTCCTTCTGGCTCTTACGGTCGATAACTCAGCACCTTTTTATCGTATTTTAGCTTGTCGTCTTTCAACTTGAAGTAAGAACGTAGATGGAAAGGAACCTAGGTAGGTAGGTAAACTGTCGGTTCATACAAGGCTTCATCTATTCAATCAACATAATTAAGCCTGTCAACTTGAATGATTTTAACGCCTTTACACACATAAAGGAAAACGCGTAATGTTATTACAAAACATGATTTTAACGTGCACATGTTACTCCATACGGCCCGAAAATACTAAACAGAGTCATTCGTCTCTGTAATAATCCACAATCAATAACTAATAATCTGTTCCGCGTATGTGGGCGGTACCTGACATGCACCCATTTGTTTTACTTAAACGTTAATGCTCTTATGCATCGGTGGCGGCGCAAGCGCATCCACACACGTTCCAACTTCGGGTGATTGTTTAACGGTGATCCTTTCCGGGATTTTTATCTCGGTTTAGCGTGTGGGTGGTTTATAAGTAAAATTGACCTGGAGGTCGTAATGTGCCCATAAGATGAAGGATTATGTTTTATAAGACCTCCACAAGGATTTAGCTCAATGTAAGAGATTGCTATTAGAAAAGATACATAATTGGAACTAAAAAAATCTGGCTTAACCAATGTGATAGGATAATACACATGGGGCTAACCTGATGGCTCAGTAATCCTTAGAATGGTAAGCAACATTAGTGAAACACCTAATAATTTTAGTTCATAAATCATTTTATTAACACCCAGTGATCTTACACTTCTAAGTTCCACTTCATTAATCTTTATTACACACAATTATTAAAGTTCAGACTCTAATACCTGAGACGGTTGCACTCGTTTAATGCCAATTAAGTGCATTTATGTTTAAATGTCATGTGCATCAGATTTCCTAATAAATAACGATACAGAAGCCATCGCAGTAGCTTGATTATGTGGGTTAGCAACAGAATTTTGTCATCACTCAATATATTGTAATATACATGACATTACATGGTAATTAATAAATGTCAACCGCACACAGATAGTGAAGCTTCGATGTGAAACAAGGCGCGCTTAGCAGATAATTGTATTGTTATGGGCCAATTCATTCTTGAATGGTTGTGGCTTTTGCCACCGAATGCATAATAGGTAGTAGACACTTTTTGTTATTGGGAATGTATAGGTATTATAATAGAAACCATACCTTGACCCCATTTACTAATGGGGTCAAGGTACCTAAAACCTTCTACAAATTTTATTTTGAATTACGTAGGCAAGCACTTAGGTATTTGCCGAAATTATATATAAGGGAGTGGACTCTTGCTGTCTGAAACCCATCTGTGTTTCTTTCTAGTAAAGGTTTCCCCGGATTTGTCCTAGCTTAGAGGGCAACCGGGGAGCGCCCGGGATTAAAAAAATTAAGTTTGGGGCCGCCCGCGACTCCCACTCTATGTTCAAAAAAACCTGTTGACATGTATGGGTTCTGGGCTCTAAAAAGGGTTTTCACGCGTCTTGTCCTGGTTGCCTAATTTATACATGGCAACCCTACTTCTAATGCTCCCAAAGGCGCGATCTTTGGGGATAAGACCGGGGAATGTGGGATTTTTACCTCACTAAAATTACCCCGGTGGACACCATCAGCACATGGAGACGGTTCCGTACCCTCCTAATAGACCGCACATGAATCCTCCCTGTACCTACGCATAACCGCTCATTTCAAAGCCACAAAATCAACCGATGAGATCGATAGCCCCACGATTACGAAGACCGATAGATAATCCTGAATGTTGTCTCACAGTTGGTCTGTCAAAACGCTACCTACATTGGTAACGCAATAACTAAGTATATTACGTAGCAGTAGCTGCGAACTGTGTTATTTCGTAACACCAAACTTATCTCTAACTGTCCAGTGTCCACATTAATTATGACTATTCCATTAATTTAAAAATAAATTAGTGTTGCATAAATATTTCGACTTACCTAGTTTTTGTCACAATTAGCTTTATATTGCTAAGAGCAAAAGCATTGCTAAAAAGCAACTAAAAACGTAATAAATTAAGTGTGAATATTTAAATAGTTTTCAAACTATTTGTGTTTATTTCAGTCACAGATGACATTATGTATAACAGACTTTTACCTATTTTTTTTAAATTAGGCGTTATTATTAAGAGAGCTGGTGGAGTCTACAAAACAATAGGTAGGTAGACATTTATACAGCCATAATAGACAATCATTGACTGAATTTAGCGATACCATGACTTCTGTCCGTATTATGTCGTGTCTTTCGATCGAGTTCTCGTAGTGGGCGTAGCAGAACACTACGAAATGAGGTGGACAGAAGAGGTGCTCTACAGAATATTTGTTAAGTACTTTACAAAAAAAAACTTTTTTATTTTATATTATTTTCTCTCTGTAATTCGTAATAAGTATTACATTTAATGTTTAAATTATTTATGGATGAGTTTTTTTATGCTCTATGAGCTACCTTTTTTTTATAAACTGTAGGTACATAGTTTATAATTAAATAATAATTATTTTAGTTTTGTTTTAAAAATATTCTTTTATACCACTAGGGATATTATAATGAAACAAAGAACATAAAGTTAACATAAAAAGGTTTTATTTATACATAAAACATTTAATTAATATTTACACAGAAGTCCCACATATCAGGTTTGATCGTCCATGTCTTAAAAAACTTTTCCTTAACATCTAACCATTTTTCAAAATACTTTGTTGATTTATTCTTCATCTTATTATAAGGTATCCTGTCAATTTCATCTTGGCCACATATTCCTTGTTTCAGATCTTCATTGTTGTTTAATAGGTTTAGGAACTTTTTGTATAAATTGTATTTACTTATACATAAGCTACAGGCTGGTGACAATGCTTTTTTCAAGGTGACTCCTAACTTTCTGCCTTGTACTGCTACCTCTGGAAGCCTGAAACATGTTATCATTTAAACTTTTTTATTAGTTATTGGGTATTTTATTCAAGATTTCTTCGATTGATTGGGTATTACATTACTGTCTGTATGAATTGCCAAGAAAATAGGGTCTAGTAGAACTTATTTTAACATAATACTGTTTGACAGTCCACTTAGACACAGCAACCCAAAAGGTAGCTCTAATATTTGTGTTTGTAATTTTATCTAAAAAACAAAGCAAGTACTCACTGACTATCAGATTTAATCCATACTATGCTTCCGGGAGCAGGTTTTACATTAACATCTGAGCAAATATTAGAAAATACTAAAGTTGTTTGATAAAATTGAGGCAATACATCCAATTTAAGCAATAAACAGTCTGATCTGTTCAAAAGAGCTCTTTGTAGAGACTCATCAGAATAAGGAACTCCAGCACCGAATATAAAATGCTTTATGAATATTGGTTCACACAGCATACTTAAAAGACTGCCTTGGACTCCTAAATGTATCCATTTCGCAATCTTATCACTGCAAGAGACTGACAGTGTTCTATCTCCTCTACCTGGCTTGATTCTTACTTGGCCGAGGACCAGCTGGATATTAGTTCCTGGATCTCTTAAGTCTTGTTCACACTGAGGTAGGCATTTAGCTCCCGTTTTGTTAACATAGTCCTCAACTTTAGGTCTTTTAACTTCTATCTCACAAACATCATCGTCTGCCTCTCGCTTTGGTTGCTTCAGAACATCACCGTAATGCTCTTCATCCCCATGTTGCGGTATTATAGACGCATCCCCACATGGTAACTGAGATGAATAGAAAATATATTCAATATTATCTTTAAGTTTAAACTGTCCATTGTCATGGTTAAATATAGACTGTTTTTGTTTTAAGGCTTTGTGAATGTTTTCGTATAGGTATAATAAAAAACCGCGTCGGGCAAATACTTCGGCATGACTGTCATTCACTAAACTCCCATTAGGCATCATTTTCGTTGCCCCTATACATTTGGAGCCGGTACCTAACGACACCACTTCAATGTTCTCAGTAGTTACGTCATGTTCTATGAAACATGATAGTACTGTCCATTCCTTTTCAATAGGCTTCCCATTTTTTGGTAATTTAGTGTACAAATTAAAACATTTTGACACTACTTTATCAATAAAAGCTTCGTTTAGGTTAGGCATCGTTTTGAAGCTTCAGTCGTTATTCTCGTTATTTCTTCATTATGTGATAATTTTAATTTAAAAAATGTACATTTTAAAGATTTTGCCTTTGTAAATCGTAGTTAATTTTAATTAATCATAATAATTTAGTTATTATGTAAACGAAAAAAAAAAATGCGATAAAAATGTAAACAAAATAGAATCAAACTGAACTGACACTTCTTGCTGTTTGACAAAACTACAAAAGTAGCAGTCAAAATTTCTACGATTTGTTTAACGCACTATAATTTCATTCTTGCAATGATATCTGGTGATTTATAAATTCGGGAATAAAAAAAAATAAGAAAGAAAACATTATACTTATTGTGATTAATTGTTATAGGAAAATATTTGTATTTTCAATTTTAATTTCGAAATTATAACGATTAAAAAAAGTCATGGTTAGGTGATGGAAACTTAGCCAATAAATGACCGTAAATTGGAACGACTCCACCGCGTTCCATAACTATTATGTCGTAAAATTGGAATTTTAAGCATCAACATTGTATGGAATTAGCTTTTAGCTCATGGCTCTTAGCGTTTAAAAAAGAACTACAACTTCGAGTAACGACCTTGTTTAAAGGAGTTATAGTTTTCTGCCCATTGAAGAAATCTTAGACGAAATGTAGGTATTAATACCCTTTTCTATGAGCTCGTTGACCATTAAAACCATAATAATTCATTCGTTGGGAATGTCTGGAATTTTTAGAAAGAATAATCATCAATGTATGCATTTCTTTAATAGACTTACTACTTCAAAAATGATACATTCAGCACAATATTCAACTGCTTACAAAGATGGACACACAACAAATAGGTTACAAGATCTACAGGTTGCTAAATCAGAGATTATTAGATGTCTCCCAAGATTTTAAATTGCTTTTTTCCCTTCGATCAAAAAAATACAAATTTGACTCAAATTTAGCCAAAAATAAATTATTCATATTCAATGGCCGTAATATCACGAGGAACATAACATGTAGGTAATTTAAGGACCTACAATAAAAGGCTCATCAATCACACGGCCATTGATGCGGTCGACATTAACGGGATGAAGATTATATTTATGATGACAACGGACCAGCATAATCAGCTTCGAGGTACCACCTATGTACCTACTTTCGTTTATTAATTTGATAATTTCGTAGATAGGGAAGCAGATACCTACAGGTTCGATGTGGAAGAACAGAAACCGATTCCTTTGTGATGTCTTGGAAGTAGGATGTCCAGTTGTCCAAGGCGAGTCCAGGCCACAGATTAAGTTACCTACTTGGAGATCTATGGTCCAATGGGGAGGAGCACTAACTTTTTATCCCGACAGAGGGCGCATAAGCAACTGTACCCTGTTTTGACATAACAGTTGTCAAATCGTATGGTTTTTTGCATTCAATAAATATTATTATTTATTTTTTCCCTAATCTTGAGAAAGATGCCTCAGTGTAGTGCGTTAAATTGTAAAAATAGAGGAGTACATTTGTTTCCTAAGGATAATAAACGCAGAAAACAATGGGAATCGGCGTTACGTATTAAAAACTTTAAGGCAAGTAATACTGCACGCTTGTGTGCTGCGCATTTTACTGAAAACGATTATCATGGGAATAGCAAGTACAGGTGAGTCATCGCAGTGGTTCTACTTATAATATTCTACTATCAGTCAGTAATTGATGAAGTTCTTAATTCAATAAATATATTTCTTACATTATCTACTATCTTATGTATATAGAAAACAGCTTCTTAAAGATTTATTATTTGAATATAGGTACCTACTTTTCAAAATAATCCTGTATGACCTCTCTTTTGATCATTGGTAGAGGAGTATCTGCATTTATATCTATGAATGTGTTTGTAGGTGGACACTGGTACACGGAGTTTTCGTGGATGTCGCGCACCAAAATTTTGATTCCGGTCATATGATTCTAATCTACAAATAAAATAGGATAGTTAGTCCATAGAAACAAAAAAAAAACCTTACAAATCAATTATAACCTCAACCATTTTAAGTCTTTACCTTTCAATCAAATCGGCCTTTTTACCGGCAGTTGTCGCATTCCTCTTACGTAACTCATCTTTAAGTTGAGGGGCAGTCAGAAAAGAGTACATTTTAAATGAATTTAACTTAGAATATTAACGAAAAATCAATCACAATCTTGTCTTGACAAGTAAACACGGTACAGTTGCTCCTGGCGCCATCTATACTCAGTTTTGCCTGTGGCTCCTCATTGTTTTTGAGCTCCCCCGGTTCCCGGTTAATGGCAATAGGCTCGCCCCTATTAGGTACATGAAAACATAACTTCATAAAAGAATATTTCATGAAGTTTTGTTACTGTTGCTAAATAGCGTGTGAATTCTTTACTTACCCAACTAGTGTATAATGGGTACTCTGTTTAGAATCCGTACCACTTCCTTATTTACTTGATTGTACAGGTACCTACGTGTTATGTGTTTCTAGAAACTTCTTTGAGGTAAATACTATACGTAGCTATAGTGTCTACCTCAAAGAAGTTTCTAGAAACGCATAAGGGTAGGTAGGCACATTTAGCATCTGATAATAATAACACCTAAGAAAAATTACTTTTTGAATACCTAAATACCGAAGTCACGACTTAGTTAGCCTAAATCCTTCGATCAAAGATAAAAAGTTACACCAAATGCTAAATCGTGAGAATTTTTAATCCTTGAACGCAAAAAACAATTCGAAACAATACCTCGAAGTTTACTGGTATCGACATTTTATCTTGAGTCCGGACACGGATGTTAACGTTCCCAGTTGTTCATTATATTGACCATCAGTGGGCGGTGATATAAGAGGGTAGTTTGTCATTCCACGCCTCATTATCTTGCAAGATGACGCGCCCGATCTCAGGACCAATTTGAATATCAAAGCGCTCCCTTCACGCGTTAGATTAAACTGCTATCAAAAATACTCCAATAATACGATGACTTTCAATAAGTACTCCATTCTGTACTGATCGATAAAATCGATATTGTTCCGCTATAAAAAATCGCTTTGCATAATATTCATACAGGATGTTAACGCAAGGAAAGGAGGTCATATTTTTTATTGAAAAAAAAAAAGCGTTATTTTTCGCATTTGGAAAGTGACTCGCATTTTCATGTAAAAGTTGTAATTGGTAGTTTTAATGATGAATGACATTTTTAATTGAGCGAAGAAAGTAACTTGATATTAAAACAACCTGTAGCTGAAGAAGCTGTTATTATTAAATCCGAAACGTTTTAATTCTCATGAATGAAATGATACAGGAATAAATATTAACGACGTCGACAAGCAAAGGAAACACTTATAAACGAAGGTAAATGATAACATTACAAGCAATTGACCCCGCTGAAAGAGCCGATACGGTAAACAAATACGGTAACAAATAAACAATAACAATTAATGTAAACGGTACGTTCCGATGTATCGACAGTATTTAAAACAAGACATAAAACTTCCATGCATTGCTTACATGGCATTAAACCGAGTAAAATAAGTCATTAACTGTAACTGTGATTTAACAAGCATTTTATTGATGGGAAGGAGGGAGGTACCTACGTTCACCTTATAGGTGCGGGGTAAAAAATCAGCTGTGCCATACAAAAGTGCTACATCTACACTACAGTCAAAATATGTATATGGAACATCATTTTTTTTAAATCATCATCGTGATCATCGTCTTCCTGCCGCTATCCCATGTAACTTGGGATCGGCCCAACACGTTTTCTGCTTCCATTCCGTACTGTCAACCGTCATAATATCACTGACTCCCTTCGATTTCATATCATTCTTCACACAATCCGACCATCTTTTCTTTTAGCAATTTTTTTAAAATAACAATGGAATTGTTCGTTCTTGCGGGTATAACACATGTGCTGATTCCACATACACACATACCACACGCCTGTATTCCCCGAAGGGTTAGGCAGAGGCGTACATACCAATGTAGACCCACAGTTCGCCGTTACGTTTAGGTCCTATGTAATAGGGGGCAAGCCTATTACGACTACTCCACTACTACTATGTACTAAATCCATTGGCAAAGTTCTTGTTTCGATGTCCGTTATAGGTAGTATAACCTTTCCCTGACGCCTCTGTACTTCATTATAAAAATTACAGTCACTTTGAAATGATTAGCGAGGCAAATGGGCCTCGGAATGGCTGTGAATTAAAGAGTTCCCAGTGGTTACGCGCACCACATCATGCCTCATTACCCGAGTCCTCAAACACAGGTCTGGTCAAATTATGCAAGTTCAGCTTCCTGTTTTTGTTTGCAAGCTGCGGCTGCAGGTACCCGGAATGCATTCCAATGCATCCCTTTTGTAAAACCGTTAAATTGTTATTAATTTTTTTCTGTTCCCAAGGTAGAAGATTTTTGAGTTGGGTACGCAAATATGTAGTGTGGTCACTCTTTCGATATGACCACGTTACCGGGACGTACTTTATTTCACTTATGTATGGGGGCTCCAACTATATCATTTAAACACACGAAACATTTTATACTTTCATTTGACTTCACTATGATTGTCTATGATATATCTGACTCGAAGGTGGCCAAACTAGTACCATAATTCAAAATTTAAAAAAAAATGATTATTTTCTGCTACATTCGAATTCCAAAAAGGAGTTCGACTGTTTTGAAGTAAACTATATCAGCTAGGTTGTTGCGGTGATCAACCTTCCTAGTACCTATGTGCTATGGTACTATTATAAACTTTTTTGTTTTTATTGTGTTCTCATACAATGCACTTACACGGTCACAAATTGCATGAAATTTTAGTTCAAAGAAAAAGGCTGCAGGTAAGTATAGGTAGTACTTACTTATCGAGCAAGATACCTTTCTCCTAGATTTTTTATTTTTATGAAGTAAGTAAAGCAAGTTTAATAATAATCGTCTCAAATAAAGAGTCAGGTGTTAAAATGACGACGCCCGCGAGCTGAGCAGTGAAAGGAAAGGAAACAAAGCCAAGCGCTGAAGTGATCATTTCCTAGAGATTTCTATAAGCGTTGCTGTATGTTTGTTTTATTGCTTCATTTAGTTTGATCACTTATTTCCGTATTTATATAAGACTACAATAACGTTTTTATACTAGCCTATAGCCTCTCTAAGGTGAATTATCCCGATCTGTCTCCCCGCTTTGTCCCTTCATCGGGACAGATTTTTTTTCACTTCTTTATGTCCTTCTATCAGTGATACGGGAATAGTGAATATTTTTCGAACTGTCCCCTCTTTAACAGGGGGACAAATCAAACGTTTTATCAAATATGTCCCCTTATGAGATCAAAGTAGAGTGACAAATCGGAATAACTCTTTACGGCAGGCTTATGAACTGGCGAAGATATCTATAGGTATTCGCCCACTCGATCCTAACTACTAGGTACGAGGAGTATAGGCTAAAAGTTTATTTATAAAAAAATAAAAACATTGGTATGAAATATGACCTCTTCCAAAAATAGAAGGTCAGTTATGCACAATTTGAGGTTGAAGTTCAGCTAAATTCTAATAAACTTAAAGTAGTCGTGCCGTAACCTAAGGTCGTAGGTGATTCGTGAACGATAAAGCAGAGCGTTCCCAACACCAAAACATTGATTGCAAACAGCAGTAGGTACAAGGTCGTTCGTACAAGTTGCGCAATATTTGGGTACTTTTATCTAACATCTCCAATGTTCGTGGTCGTCATTCAAATGTAACATGAATTATTTAGTTTCCCAAAATTATGCAATGGAACAAATTGAAATCGTTTTGAATCAACACAGACCCCCGCTGGGCACCTCGCGGTTCTGCCCTGCAATAAAAACGTAGAAATATTTTATTGTGGATTGAATATTGGTTGATATATCGAATATTGGTACCTACATTTCGTAACACGAAGAACGTGCATGCATATAACATGCACCGAGTAAGTGAGTCGTAAAAGTATTTCAAAATATAAAATGTAAATGACAAGTGGATATGTACACGGAGACAGTAACATGGAACACAAATTACGGACGGTTTTTTAGATAGGACCTATCTATTTTTTACTAAAGTAAAGAGTTGTTAAAGACAATTTGATCACATATAAAAAACTGCAGTAACCAGCAATCCTTATAACCCCATAGATTATTATAAAAATTTAACAAATAAGGATACAGGCCATTTTCATCATGAATGATCCAAAGACGAACTCCTAAGTCCATGACGTCATTTTAAACCTACCAAAAACCATCACGCCTGTATTCCCCGAAGGGTTAGGCAGAGGTTTAACAATGTACACCCAAAGTTCGCCGGTATATTTAGGTTCCATGTAATAGGGGGCGAGCCTATTGCCATTAACCGGTCACAAATCCAAACTCCGAGCTGCTACTGAGAATTTCAAAGAAAAACCCAATAACACTTTGCTCGACCTGGGAATCGAATGCGGGACCCCTTGCATAGCAGTCGCACTTGCGACCATGAGACCAACGGGGCAATTCAAACCAAACCATTCATTCATTCATTTCAAACCTATACGTATAATATAGGCTAGAAAATATCATAGTGAATCGTGATGATGAAATACAAAGAAATTATATAGACAGGCATGTACTCAATTTATCAGCGGAAAATACATTGTCATCCAGAGTCTCAAGAACGAAAGATTGATATCAATAGAAAACGATAAGTAATGGTCTGATAACGCTAGAATTAAACTTTTCCGTATCGAAATGATTCGCAGTTTGTGAAACATAGATTTGGTCGAATGAGTTTAAATTAGGAACGCATCTAACACAGTCTGAAAGAGGCGATGTAATTATTCCAGCTGAGTCAAAAGCTTTACAGACAGGAGCCCATACTTACGGAACCTCCGTTCAACAGTCTCCTACTTTAGTCCATAAAGTCACATATTTTAATCTGCCTTAAACATCGTCCTTCTCTTGTCTACAAAGTCACATATTTTAATTAGCTGATACAGCTGAAAGCCTGGTGAAGCTATACATTCATGTAAAACACATTCAGCTAAATGTGAATTGATGCCTCGGAGCGTGCCTCCACTTCACCCGTAATCGATGCCGCATTGACAATGACATTGATACCAATGATGACAAAGAACTTCGTGATCCGGCTAATGCGAGGAAGCTCAAGTGGGGTCAAGTGGCTTAATGAAAGTACAGTTCAAACGAAAACCATGTTTGTTCTTTTCTAAAGAAGTTACATGCCATCACGCCTGTTTTCCCCGAAAGGTTAGGCAGAGGTGTAAAAATATACACCCACAGTCCACCGGTATGTTTTAGGTCTTATGTAATAGGGGGCAAGCCTATTGCCAATAACCAGGCAAAAATCCTAACCCCGAGATGCTACTGAGAATTTCATAGAAAACCCCGATAACAATTTGCTCGACCTGGGAATAGAACCCAAGACCTTTTTGTAACAGTCGCGCTTAGGACCACTAGAGTAATGAGGCAGTTCTCAGTTCCTAAAGAAGTTAATAACTGAAATGGCATAATACTTAGTACAAGAGCCGATTAACGGCGTAATGTTTCAGTTATGTAATGTTTCTGATATGATTCCCGTGAAAGTAAGAGGAAGGAAAGTATTTCCTTTCCGATAAGTTTTAATGAGTTGGTTTGCTTATTATTTGGTCATAACCCTTTTAACCTAATATACCTTACCTTACTCTTTTTACCTTTTGATCTGCATTGTACCTACTTATTAAAAAACAAGGATCATAATAATGAATCGATGACTTGAAAAAAGCAACGGCTTCATTGAAACATCGAAACACTTAAGTATTAAAGCCTAATTAATCGCTTCGTACTTTAAATAGGTACACCATTAATAGCTGAAGTAATCAAACAGATAATCTGAATACAAATTACATAAAAGCACTTCTACCGGAGGAACATTTCGGTTTCAATACAGCAGAGACAGCAGATAACAAATCAGAATCGTGCCGGGTCCACATTAGCACGCGGCACGTTCCGGGCCGCACGGCATCTGATAGGTAATACACCAGCCGTAATGCGCTCCCTGCTACACTATTTCAAATGTTATTACAGTTGCCATGTTGTTCCTGCCGCGTAGACAGCTCATATCGTGCAGAGTAATCGCGAACCTCGCCCTACACCATCCGATATGGACCGCCCGATTCCTTGAAACGAGTATTGCGTGAGACGGAAGCACTGATGCCAGTATAAACATTGTTTAACCACGTTAGTGCAATCTTGAACGCCAGTTCTCAACGTATAGGTACAGCAGAAAATCAGGAAATGATCAAATGAAATACAATACGCCAAACATTAAGCAAACATAATGTATAGCTCAATTTCATAGACCATAATGTCTTAATGCAAAACCAACAGTTGTAAGCCGATTTGCACATAAATTGAGCGCCACTTAATATGACAATTTACGAGCGTAGCTAACACGGCTTCGTGTCTCGTGTCTGCAAAGCCGGTGGACCTAGTCGACCAGGGATCAATTAATATTACTCCTAGTAAGGACATCTTTATGTGTCCGCCGCGCGGAGTTTTAACGGTTCTTTGTAATAGGCGTAAGGATTCCGCAACTTGTCTAGCTCAAAGTTGTGTCCATTAGAGATTATGCAGATACTTTTAATTATTAATTAATTAATTAAATGTCCGAGGTAAGACGCTCTTGAATTATGATTCAGGTATTGATTGATATCACTTAACTATATCGACTACCTACCAGACCAGATCACCTATTTATGTACCTACCTAAATATACTTATAGAAGTTGTCTTCACTTTTTACAATAAATTATTATATTCATGTGTTCACATTTCACCTAAGAAATAAACAAGGAAGGACTCGCTCTAACAAATGAAAATGTTATGTTCCAATCAAGAAATTCCCTAAATGATTTACAGCCGTATAGCACACATAATAGGCTCAGGGTACTTCGAAGCTGATTACAATGAACAGCAATTTCTTCAACTACTGTAATGCGAGCGATGCCGAAGCACTTGCCTGTAATAAATTAACTACGGGCGTAATAAACTTGGGTGGTCTAACTACTACATTGATGTCGTTCATTTGAATAGCTAGCATTGATGAAGTAGCATGTAATTCACATTTTTTTTTTACATTTCAATTTAAGAACATAATGTTATATTTTCTACATGGTTTTTTTTTAAGTGAAAGCAATTTTTTGCTTTTAAATATTCTACAACCTCATTAGATGCGTGATTTGCAAACTCTTCGTAAATAAAAAAAAAATAAAAAAAATCTTTATTCAGAAATTCAAAAGATAAAATACACAATAAATCTAAAAATAACAGTGTAGGTAAAATAATGTTAGATGCCTGTACCAGGATAATCCTGTGTCACAGGCTGCAGGAGCTCCAACATACGCTAAATGTAGGTTTTTTTTTTAATAAGCCTGTAGATGGAACGTTTCTCGCATACTACCCCTACTGTATTTTTTAAAGGGTCATCTTTATTTGAACATGTTTAACTAGTTAAAACTTCAATTTGGACCTAAGTAAAGTACTAGGTACAAGAAAATATAAAAGGATCACGTAAACAAAATGCTATTTCTATTATTCTCTCCAGTCGTATCTCATCTCATCTCATCCAAATGCAACCGCAAAATTACCTACCCACGCTAGCAAATCACACAAACTAATTTTGAGGCTTTGCATTATTTTGTAGTCCTGCCCGGGATGCTGCATAGCAATGTGATATGAAAGGATTGTAATGGTAGATATTACTCCGCGCATATTTCTGTAGTAGCATCGGAATTTATGAACAACCACATCGTACCCAGCTATACATATACAGGGTACCTGGAGGGAAAGTACTCTAAATACTTGAGTTAGCAAATTTTACTGAAAGGAAACATTGCTTTATTTTTAAAAAGAAACAAAACTGCATTTAAATAATTTTGAAAATATTCTTGCCACACCCGGGAATCAAAAATTTTTGTTTTTTTTTTGAATTTTAAATTTATAATCAGTAGGTAATAAAATATTGTTTATCTCCTCCCGTCGTATATTCACAACAACAATCCGACTTCTTCCCTGTTACCTGTGGGGTGAAACAGGGTTGCGTTCTAGCACCTACATTGTTCGCATTATATTTTGCGGTCGTAGTCCGGGAGGTGCTGCAAACTACTTCTGAGGGTATCCGCATCCGTTTCCGCACCGATGGCAATATCTTTAATTTAGCAAGGCTCAAAGCCCGTACCAAGGTTTCCTACGCAGTGGCTACTGAGATCTTGTATGCAGACGACTTGTGTTTTGTAGCAGAAACCCCAGATGGCCTGCAACGGTTAGTATCCGGTCTCGACGAGTCTTGCCGGAAATTCGGCTTGAAAATCAGTGTTAAGAAGACGGAGGTGATGTCTCTGGACATTGACGGTCACGAGGCACTGTCCATAAGACTCGGCGAGGATGAGCTGAAGCAGGTCGACAAGTTCCGTTATCTGGGGAGCACGTTGACATCGAAGTGTGGCCTTGATGAAGAGATCAACAGCAGGATCGGCGCTGCAGCTGCAGCGTTTGGTAAGCTGGATGCCAAGGTCTTCAGGTCGCATGACTTTAAACTAGCAACCAAGGTCTCAGTTTACATGGCGGTCGTGCTGCCTAACATGTTATATTCAGCGGAAACTTGGGCCGTGTACCGCCGGCACATCCGCATGTTGGACCGGTTCCACCTTCGATGTCTCAGAAGGATTCTGAGGATTCGATGGTGTGATCGCGTGCGGAACACCGAAGTTCTACGCAGGGCTAATGTTGGTGGTGTTGAGTCCTATCTCATGCGGCGTCAGCTTCGGTGGTGCGGACATGTGTCACGTATGGCAGAGCAGCGAGTGGCGAAGCGCATCTTTTATTCTGAACTTGAGGAGGGCAAGCGCAAGCATGGCGGACAGCTCCTCAGGTATAAAGATGTGCTAAAGCGGCACTTTAACAAGTGCGACTTGGAACCGTCACGTTGGGAGCAGCAAGCCGCTCATAGACTTGACTGGAGGGCTTTGGTAAAAACTAAGGTGCGTAGCTTTGAAGTGCAGCGGCGCCTTGAGCTTGATGCCAAGCGCGACGAAATAAAAGCCCGACCACCTGCGGCAATTATGTATAACTACGTAGATGGTGTGCTCACATGCCCTCAATGTGCGAGGATCTTCATAAAGAAGATTGGCTACATAAGCCACATGCGAGCACACGAACGTCAACTTCGAAGGAGTTGAAGCAATCGCCTTGGCCGGAAACGGTCGGATCGAAACAACAAGAATTTTATTTACTACCATTTTTTCTTGTAAGATTAACAACCGCATACATACAGTCAGTCTCATCTCATATCCATTTGAATAATGATGGATTTGAAATGATGGCGGCTTTATTTATTTGTGTTAACTGCCTCGTTGGCCTAGTGGTCCTGAGTGCGACTGCTACGCTAGAGGTCCTGGGTTCGATTCCCGGGTCGAGCAAAAAGTGTTATTGGGTTTTTCTTAGAAATTCACAGTAGCAGCTCGGAGTTTTGATTTGTGCCCGGTTAATGGCAATAGGCTCGCCACCTATTACATGGGACCTAAATATACCGGCGAACAGTGGGTGTACATCGGTACACCTCTGCCTAACCCTTCGGGGAATACAGGCGTGATGGTCATTTTTTTTTTTTTTTTTGTTCCATTACGTACATAGTTCTAGAGTGTTATATGTTATAATTTCGTGTAGCAATTTCAGTTAGCTGCGAGTGCAAATTCGCGCGGGTTTATTCAAGATGATAACAGTTTAGGCTATATTTAATGATTTCTTGATATATCGATACCAGAAGTATCAATTAATGTAAGGGACAAAACACGGTTTTTCAGGAGAGCCAAAAAACTATTTTATTTTTTTAAATCTGGGTATAACTTTTTACCGTCTGCTCCAATTTTAATTGTGTCTAGAGCAAAGTTTCTTAGAATTTCCTCTTCTTTCATGCTCTAAACGAAAGATTTAGGAATACCCAGCGGATTAAAATATAGCATGTCCTTTACATTAAAAAAATATGTTTAGTTGTGCCTTACGTTACTAATATTTTATGTGTAAACCGTCAAGCATAGTGTAAGCAGCAAGAGAAATAGAAAATTATACGTAATCCTATTGTAAAGGACTTTTACAGTGTTGCAATTTGATGTAACTATAGATTATCTACTAAAATTATGGTATTTTAACACCATGGAAATAGGTTCTTTGCATGATTAATGTTAGTTTCAGCTTAGCTATCACAGATTTAAATGAAAGGAGATGGCTAAATGGAAGTATAGACCACTGCCCCATGTGCCAGGTACCATGTATAAATATGGTACTAGGTACAATGTAATGCTGAATGGCTAAATATTAGTATTTCATGTAAGAAAGATTCAGATACTTTTTGGGAATAATATAATGGTAAAATAATATTGCCTAAAAAGGAAAAAAAGGTGTGTGACAGTATATAATTTTCTTCAACTGACAAAAAATAAAACGAAAAAGAATAAAACTAAAAACGAAAATGAGGTTGTATATTTATAAGCGAATGTTTGTGATGAAAAAGTTTTTTTTTTAGATACTTTATTATGTTTAATAAATAGTTCACGAAAGTGCTAGGAAAATATTAAACACTACATAATTCATGAATGATTTTTTAAATATTATGAGGTTATGTAAGATTCATATACATTCCAGAATGTATCTGACACGGAGGCAGTCATTTAGCCATCACCTTTAGAAATAATTCTTAAAAAACTCTAATCATGAATTAAAGTAAGGGACATGGTATTTAAATCGACTGAGGTTGTAAATTATTAACACTATGACTTACTTTATTTTTCAGAGAAAATAAATGTAAACGTCCGTTACATCATTTTTTTTTCATAAATCGTTTTACGCAGGCCAAATTTTTTTAACGTAAGGGATTTTTTTTAACGATAGATTTTTTTTAATAATACCAATCGATAGAGCAGAAAATTCTGAATCCAATGATGTATATAACTCATTTTCGCCAAAATGTCCCTTACGTTAATTGATACTTCTGGTATCGATATTATTTATGCTATAAAAGTAATTAAATGGAGCCTATATTATTATAGATTTCAATAAGCCTGCGTGAACCTACGCTCACAGTTAACTTCTGAGCCGGCATTAAATTTGAACCGTATCGTATTATACTCAAAGCTCTATTTTTTTTTTTTTTAGCCCGTACTGTCCCACTGCTGGGCAAAGGCCTCCCTCAATTCCTTCCATTTGTTCTTTTCCTGCGCCTTCTTGAACCAGCTCTCGTAGTACGCGTCCAGGTCGTCGCGCCACCTCTTTCTAGGCCGGCCTCGGCGGCGCCGTCCGTCTTCCGGCAACCATCGTGTGGAGACTTAAAAACTCTACCTCTCTACTCTTGAAAGCTCTATTATGAAACTATAATCAAAGCACATCCAAATCATTGTTTTTCGTCAGTTCCTTCATTCCTGTCTGTGTAATGAGGAGATATTAACATTTTGTTATTTGTTTGACTCTAAATTTTACAAACAAGTATAACGGTCCATGGCAAATTCATTTATTTGTTCTACCATGTCCTTCATGCTGTGACTGTGACTTTAACACAACCTATGAAGAAATCCTAGAGGAAATATTTCCATACCTTAAATACGTCAGAACGTGGCATTTCCGCTATTTGTAATCAGATAGCTCTTTGAATAAAGGATCTAAATAATCTTATGAAATGCAATAAAACTATTAAGCGGCCATTTTAGGACATTTAAAGATCGCAGCGACAGCTTTTATTCCGGTATGGATATGGAGTGACCATAGATCTATATCAATGCCAAAGAGTATAACTATGTTTGAAAGTTAAGTGACATCTGTGACATCATGACATTTGACATTTCGGAACTTCGGAAGGCAAAACAAGTAACAACCTCGAAAAAGTTGAGAATTACTGAGAAGTTGAATATTTATCATAAAAATGGGCAACTGGAAACTAGAAGTCGGAAGAATGGCTATGTACACATCTTTCCCAGTGGGCCTCTTTTTCTTCTTCAATCAACCAACTTATTTCGAGGAGTGGGTTACGAATACTAAACGTCAAATCTTTCCACCGGAGAACATTGCAGACAGGGAAGCTATTCAGCAGCTTATCAAAGACATGAGGAAAAAGCAAATGGCAGCAATGGACAAGGAATAAATCGTTGACACCTGTGCAACTATTTCGTTGTTGCACAAAGTTGTACATAAGTGGCGCATTTTAATAGACTCGTAGTGATTTTCTTATTGTTTGTATAAATCAAATGTCCAAGTTGTATGGTAAGTACAGTTCTAACATAATCGCTGATATTTTCAAGTTAACAATACATCTATTAGTGATGTATATTGATGAGCGACGTGTATTGTGATGTGGGGTATTTATGTCAAAATAAAACATGAATTAAATAGAACAATATTTTATTAGATTTAAATATAATATAAAAACTAATAAACTTTACAGTAAACTCAATCTACCTTAACAGTTTTATTTTTATGCAGATAACACAACACTACTCCCAACATAGTTGAACAGAGTGAGGCATAGATTACATAAGAAACTCCATAGAACTCTCCTATTACTCCAGAGACCATAGGAGCAACTACACCAGTTAGTGACCTCACACTGTTTGAAGCACCAATCAATGTCCCTCTATGGTCTCCATGACTCCTCTTTAAAACCATTTCTAATGTAACTAACCTACCGATTGCATTACCAATAGCTAGCGGTATCAACCAGAAAGCATAAACAATAACATTAAATGATAATGCTAGTCCTAATAAAGATACACTTGTTACTAAAAATACATGAAAATTTCTTATACTATAGTCTTTGTCGTGAATGTAAAAGCTATTTATGTATCCTATGAAAAAACTAGATATGGAACCTATAATACCTTGGAATGATATTACATAACCTACATATTTTGGTGATAAATCATATTCTGATTTTAAATAAAGTGAATAATTTGAGTAATAAACACCCATTGCAAAGCCAATTAATGCTTTGAACATGAAAATGTCCCAATACTTAAACCAATCTATGTAAAACAATTCTACAAAAGATTGCTGGACACTAGTGCATAATGTGTTTACTAAACTTGTTGGTACTTCTTTAGTTTTTGCTCCTTCTTTACTTTTTACTCCCTTTCTTCTTGGTGGCTTGATATCTAACTTTGGCAGAAAATATACTAAACCTGTAAAAATAAAGAGTACATTAAACAGATAGCTAATTATATGACATTAAGAACCACTTCCACCAGAAATTACTAAACACATTTAGTGCTAAATGTGTTTAAATTATCATTCTGTCTCTGCCACCTTCTAAGGCTAGCCGCACACACGCAATAATATTGACAATAAAGTACGTATTGTCAATAATATTGTGTATGTGCGGCCTGTATTGCGGTATTGTTCTATATATCTTGAAATTCTGACAATATTGGATTGTCAATATTATTGTGTGTGTGCGGCTAGCCTTACAGTGTGACAGGGATGCAATGAGTTCTAAATATGTTTAGGCACTAAATGTACCTTGTGGTGAAAGTGGGTCTTAAAATGCATAATGATATTTAAAGCCAAATTCCTTACCAGCATTGATGGCAAAACATATGCCAACAATAATGGCAATTAACATAAATCCATTTTCTGGATTATCCTCAGCCAAATGGCCACCAATCACAGGCCCTACAGTGATACCAACACCAGATATGGCGGCCATCTTGCCATATATTTCACCCTGCTTCTGCTCATTCTTTTCATAATCAGGTACCAAAGCTTTGGTTAACATCTGTGTTTGTTTGAAAAGCCCTGTAACATTGATATTAATAAGTTTATTATTTTTAAACAATAGTTTGGTATACAACACTCATTCAAGAGCTATGGCCCCCACCAAAAGATGAAGTCTCACAAAATGATTATTACACTGTTTTAAACAGTATTCTATGATTTCATACCTAGTTAACTGTAGGAAAGTAAACAAATTTAATAAATACTTGCCCAATAGCCAAGTTAACAATTTTGAGGGATTTGTTTTAGTTAAAAGTTAAATCATCTCTAAAAAACTTAGATAACATTATTTGACTGGGTAGGATTTTAATTATGTATTTATATAAAGTATATTTTTTTAAGTCAGGGGGGACGAGGGACTCTTTGGGTTGTATTACAGAAACTTACTCAAAACTAAGTACTAACAACTTTAAGTTTGGTCACAGCTGATGTACTACATAGTTTCATTCTGTAATGCGAACCGTATAGCCCTTAACAGATGTAGCTATAATATATATGTTATAACATGACATATTACAATATATTTTCCATTGTAAATTGAAATATTAAAGCTCCATCTGTGGTTGTTCAAAGGGTATGGAAAATATATTGTAATATGTCATGCTATGAATATAGCTACATGTGTGACAGGCTTTAAATGCCAACATACAATAGTCACTGCCTACCTCTATGGAAATTAAGTGGAATATAAAAATGTATGATGCATGTAAATGAACTTGTTTTTGTATGTACCTAACACTGCTCTAACCACCATTATTACGAATATTGAACTTGTGAGTCCAAGCACAGTGTATGCTATGCCACACATAAGTAGTGATAATGTCAAAATAGTTTTCCGGCCCTTCAGGTCGCTCAAACTGCCCTGAAAAAGTTTTATTTATTATAAATAGAAGCTTGACAAACTTTATGTATGAAAACTCATGTTACTATGGAAGCAGAACTTACGATTAGTGGACCAGAACCTAGCTGGAATCCAGCATAAATAGATCCAAGCAATCCGACATATATATGATTACCGCCCATCTGTCGTACATGACCAGCCACTAATGGGACAATGAGACCCACCGCTAAAAGGTCCTGGAAGGAAATACACAGCACTTTTTGAATTCATACCTAATCTTCAAACCGGATACCTCAATGAAATAAGAATTAATTAGAGCTGACATTTATTGTGAATACCCACCAAGAAAGCTACAGCTTGTAGCAGATAAATTGAAAATGACATTTTGAATTTTTGTTTTAAAAACACTACATATTAGTAGGAACTTTCGTAGGACACAATAATTCTAATTTTGTCGTGATAACGATAGATTGTGATGATCAGATGACGTGCCCATTGACGTTTGGTCACTTAGCATTTGACACTAATGACAGAGTGCCTGATAAAGATTTAGTGATGTCGATAGAAATCGACAATCATAGTCGAAAAACTCGATAGTTAGTAATAAGGTAATAATTTCATAAGTTGTTGTTGTCCATTCAACCGCACATCTGTAACAGTCTGTCGACTTTTATCAATTTGGCCACACCATTATTTATTGTTTTCGTGCAATGTGCAATGCACTAGGATCTTTTGGAACTTTGATAGGGGAGCGCTAAGCTAAGCGCTTTTATTAGTCGACTAAAACCTTTAAAGCCCATCACTGTATACCAAGACAATCCGAATAGACATCTGTGTAGCCAAGTGACACTGACACTGACAGACCACTGACTTCTAATTCTAACAGCTGATTGGGATAAATTTAAAAATAATGTTTCGTAAATTAGTATTTGAGTGGAAAAGTAGATAAGTGATAGAACTTTATAACCTCGCATATAAAATATCAACTCTAAATTATTCAAATAAATACACAATAAACAAAATACAGGATGAGCACTACAAGGTCTTTAGTAAGTACCAAACAAACAAGGTAGGTAGCCACTACTAAATAATCTATGTATTTCTCTGGGTATTTACTTGCTCGCTCCTAATAACATTAACTGTAATGTCTGTATTAACAGTGTAGTGTTAATAAAATCAAGATAAAACGCGACTTCTTTCAAAAGTAAGTAAATGCAGAATTTTCATTACATTGTATCAAGAATTGCGTCTTATTTTTCAGGTACTGCAGACATTCAAGAAGTTGCACAGAACTAGAACGAAAGTTTTTGCTGGAGATGAAAGAGCACTGATAGCTGGGAGAATAAAAATCAATGAAGAATTCCGTAAAAATAAGCATGTCACTAATGAGGATGCTATAAAAGCTGTATGAATTGTTTTCTAACTGCAAATCTATGTTTAGATAAAACTATTTTGGCTCTTGTATTATGGAAATAAGCTTATTAGTCTGTTGCAGATGATCAAACTTGGTGAGGATGTGGAAATTGAACTTCGTACACAAGTAATCCAAGCTCGAGAGGTCAAGCCGGGTGTATTTGGTACGTCACAAATAAAGTACATTTAACTACTGTCAGACCGTATGCAAAATATGCGCTGATACATGTAGTTGCCGACACCAGCCTGTTATATCAATACCTATACCAAACTACTGTCAGAACTACAGAAAGTAAAAACTAAAAAAAAAAAAAACATGCCTGTATTCCCCCAAGGCTTAGGCACAGATGTACCACACCCACAGGTCACCGATAAATTCAGGTCCCATGTAATAGGGGGTGAGCCTATTGCTATCAACCAGGCACAAATCCTAACTCCAAGCTGCTACTGAGAACTTCATAGAGAAACCCAATAACACTTTTTGCTTGAGCTGGGAATCAAACCCAGAACCTCTAGCATAGCAGTCGTGCTTAGGGCCACTAGGCTAATGTGGCAGTTCAAAACCCCTTATAGAAAAAAATCTTAATTTCACAAGGTTTTGTATCATTCTCTGTTATATTTTCAGAAGCGAAAATTACCAAAGACACAGTGACATTTGACAACATCCTGTACGATGACAATGCAGTATTAGAAGATGGAACAACAGTGAATAGGCCATGTTGTCAAGACAAAGCTAAAAATAAATAGTCATTATGATAGAAACCAGTAGTAAAAAACAAATTATTAAGTTTAGTAGATATAAGGCAGACTTGTGAATGTTAAAGCACCCGTTTTTATTTGTAAGCCTAGCTTTATTGTTTTGAGTTGTAGTTATGCTCGTTTACATTTTTCCATTTGATTGGTGATGATTAGTATGAATTTACTCTTTTAATATCTAATATATTATATTGTAGCAACCTTTTGATAGGTACCAACACTGATTTAAAACTCTCACCAACAACATGAATTCATGTGTATTTGATGTGTACTTAAATAAAATTATTTATTGCAAAATTGTTTATTTTAGCTACGAAGTATTTTAGAACCTTTTACTTTTCCTGATTTTCTAAGTAAAATCTGTAACAAAACTTTTTTTTTTCTATTTTGTTTTACTTTAAAGAAGACAATATCAATACCTATTTTTAGGTGAAGTGACAGCGGCGCATGGGGCCGCAAAGTTCTCAAATGGACACCACGCACCGGCAATCGCAGCGTAGGACGTCCACCCACAAGGTGTAAGGACAACTTGATTAACACTGCAGGAAGACGCTAGATGCAGGCCGCTTTCCAACCGGTCTTTTGGAAATCTATCGGGGGGCGTATGTCCTGCGACTGATATGATGATGATGAATCTCTTAGATCAGGGCGAGAGAAATGTTATAAATAACTAAGCGTAAAATGTTTATAATCTATAGTTTTTCCATTATAACATACCATCACGCCTATATTCTCCCCAAGGGTTAGGCAGAGACGTACTAACCCACAGTTCACCGAGCGAATATCTAAGGCCGGTTACAGTGCTTGACCGATCGTCGGTGCGTACGTCAGTCGCGCTTGTCATTTTAATGAAAATTCACAAACCGTACAGTGCTGGACTGACCGTACGCACGCGTATATTGGTACGCACTGCGTACGAGGACCGTCGGTCGAGCGCATCCGCATGCGTGCCGTCGGTCGACCGACGCGCTATGGAAACATATGAACGCGTTCAGTGCTGCACTCCCTAGAGTAAATATGTTCCTTGGTGCTGCACCGACCGGTGGACCGACCGCACGGATGTGCGTATTATCGTTGACGAAAAATTAAGTCTTTCCACCGGTGATACAGGAGCTCGAAATAAGTTTACGTGTTTTAAGTAGTCTTGTAACTTCGCTGATAGTTCATCAAAACTTTTGATCGACATTCTGAAGTAATTAAAAAACTTTTCTTCATCTTCGCGCAATAATGAATATATAATAGTGAATTCCCCTTGTAATGTTCTTTGGGCGACGATAGGGTGTACATGATATCGTCTACGTCTTCTTCTATTCCTAAAACGTCTACGAAGATAATAAGCAGCTATTAAACAATTCGTAAACGGTTGCATTGCGTGCGACTGTACCAGTCCGGTCAGTTTGTTGGTCAGGAGAGCACTGAATGATACAAACTGACGGTCGGTTCAAGCGTATCGTCAGGACGGACCGTACGTACTGACGGTCAGTGGAGCACTATAACCGGCCTAAAGGCGAATTGCTAGTCGTGGTCGATGCATGGAAATAGTATGTATATCATAGAATAGGAGCAATGCAATTGCGCGGACTTTGACAGTGACAGAGCTGACAGCTGACAGGAGTGACAGACAGGTCTCGAATTCAGGATTGAGTACATGCGAGTCGTATCTAAGGCTCTGCGGAATATTTTTACGTGGGATTTTCATCTAAAAACCCGTACATAAATAATACAATGTTCACTAGAACATTAGTTTCAAGGGCTATTCTCCTACGAAGCCTAAAAAATGTTGCTGTGGCAAAGCAAGCTACAAGAAACTCTGGACATGGGTAAGTCGATTGTTATGTCATTGGTTTTTCGTACGACTGGTACTATTATTTAATTGTATAAAACATAACAATTGGAATAATATAATTGTTTGTTAAA
The DNA here is from genome assembly GCA_932526535.1 of Caradrina clavipalpis. Lineage (NCBI taxonomy): Eukaryota > Metazoa > Arthropoda > Insecta > Lepidoptera > Noctuidae > Caradrina > Caradrina clavipalpis. The sequence goes on from OW052096.1 coordinate 6,932,800, forward strand.
AAATAAAACATAGATCTTCAATACAAAGTCAAAAAATGGCACTGCTACACTTCTTTTATTATTTTCTAATATTTATTCTTGGCATGCTGTAGGTTGTACTAGTTACAAAGTAATGTAGGCCTACGTTCAGCAGTTGATGCCTATATGCTGATAAGATGATGATAATGATACATCTAAAGTTTAATAAATGTCAAAACAAAGTACCTAGTATAAAAAAAAAATATAACAATGTAAATAAATGATGTGATTATAAATTATTTCAGAACATGGTCATACCGAGTACCACCACCACTGCCCTCAAAGAAGGCCGTAATGATAGCCGAGGTTATTGGAGCGATTGCCTGGTGGTGGATTCTCTGGCATTGTTTTACCGAACCTGATCACATCTTTGTAAGTAAAAAATATATATATGTATATGCTAAGGTATGGTAATACATACTAAATGTCTTGTGGTGTAAACACAACAACAAAAAAAAATAACAAAATTCCTTCCTTGCTTCCTTTCCTTCCTTCCTTGTAAACAATATTCCTGTGCATAAGCTACACAACTGTTTATTTTTTAAAACTTTATGCACAAATGTAAAAATACACCATACAAAGGCGGACTCAATGCCTGAGGCATTTTTTAGCAGTGTACCTTAGTTCTATACCAAAGTATTGCCTGAATGTCTGTTTTACTAAAATAGCTAATCAGCCTGTTGTAGTGATTGTGGATTAAATATAATGATGTAAAATGAAAGCTGAGAATGATAACAAATCAAATATTATTACATTACTTGTAGGAAATAGACTCAGAGATTGTGTCCATAGTTGTTACAGCCAAAGGTACAATAGCCAAGAGCTTCAATCTACACCTCAGGAGGATCTCCTTGGAATCCTGGGTTATATGGTACTGATCCTTGTTTGAGAAAATTGTATGTTTGTTCAAGGCTTTATTATTAGAAGAATCCTGTCACTAGAACCAAGATTCACCTGAAGTAGGGACCATGTTTACAATACCGGAGAGCTCTTATTAATTACTTTAATATCTTAAAAATAAAGCACATAATCATCTTTAATTCAGCGTCTCGTTTTTGTCATTTTTACTGCCGGTTTTTTTTTATTTTTTTTATTTTAGCCTGTACTGTCCCACTGCTGGGCAAAGGCCTCCCCCAATTCCTTGATGCATTTGATGTATTTAAATTGTTCTGGGAAACTATACAAAGCAAGGTTGTATAGGGATTCTCAGGAAATAGGAATGCTGAAGGTCATAATACAGGTGTAAAAACTAGATTAATTACACTCATCCGTCTCCAGTTTCCAAAATGATGAGTAGACTGACAAATATTTTTTGTTTTCTTTTTCAGGGTGAATTTGAGTATATCGATCCCTCCACCTATACTGACGAGGAACTTGGTGTCCCACCTGATTGTGAAGGATCGCTGTTAGAAAGCAAGCCGGCAAAGTAAAAAATTATGTTTGAATTGTAGATACTTCTAATTTATGTTGTTATTAAATAAAAAATAATGAATTTTCATAGGTCTGTCTCTACACCTGTGATTTCTTTCAAAAATAAGTCCTGTGAAACTTACATTTCTTCTTATAAGAATAATTAGTAATATTTTTCAAGACCAACATTAATTTACCACCCTCTTAGGCTGTGGAACTGGTAAGTTCTTGTTGTGGTCAAAGAGACTAGTCCAAATTAAAAGAAACTTGATCGGGATGCCTAAAATTCGGGTAGCAATATAAAAATTAGAATAAGCACAATTATTGCTAAAACAAATTAAAAATGTTATGTAGTGGCATGCTTCCTTGAAATTTTGCAAACGGCTTCCTTTTATGTAGGCGAACACACTTAGAAAAGAATTAAAGAAATAATATATAAAAGCCCCGAATATAATATATATAACTGCCCCGTTGGTCTCGTGGTCGCAAGTGCGACTGCTGTGCAAGGGGTCCGGGGTTCGATTCCCAGGTCGAGCAAAAAGTGTTTGTGGGTTTTTCTATGAAATTCTCAGTAGCAGCTCGTAGTTTGGATTTGTGCCCGGTTAATGGCAATAGGCTCGCCCCCTATTACATGGGACCTAAATATACCGGCGAACTGTGGGTGTACATTGGTACACCTCTGCCTAACCCTTCGGGGAATACAGGCGTGATGGTATTAATATATAAAAGATTATTTCCTGGCTTAATCATCTTTAAATTTGGCATGATTACAAACGTAAGTAAAAAATAAAGACACGTTATTCCATTTTTTTTAAAGTAGGTATCAAGTCAAGTCACTTCAAAAGTTTAGTTGTGTTTAATTTGTACGAAATCTTCGTTCTACGAGGCAACATGCTAGTTAATTGAAAAAATAAACATGTGTGTGCGCAAACATAAGTCTACATGATCTTTCCTAGCTCGCATATTCTGATAAGACGGCAATCCGAGACGATCGCAAAGAGATCATCAGGCGCAGGATCAACAGCTTTAGCTGCTTTCATACCGTCAACTTCTAAGCTCCGGTCTGGCGTGCTATAGAAAAATGTTTAATAGAATCATTAGGAATCGAACCCAGGACTCCACATCCGTAGGACCAACAGGGAAGCCAGTTAGGGGGACCGTCAGGGTCCAAGGTAGCCCGCCAAAAACAAACGAATATACGTCTTTCTCAAAATAATATTAAACATTTACAATTTCATGAAATTACGACGGAAATTTTAAATCTGGGCTCGAACAAAATTTTAAGGAATTTGTAATGATTATTATTTTTCTAACAATTGGCATTTTATTATGAAGGTATATAGGTTCGATTAGAAAAACTAGTTGTAGGTCTAGGTAACACATAGTTACTAACGAATGTAAAATTGGTTTAGTTAAACTGAAAAAATAACTACTTATAGCCTATCTCACAACATAAAATGGCAACATTATTTTTTCTTATTTTTTGAAAGCCTTTGGAATCACTAATTCACTACTCTGGGCCGATGCGGAAAGGTGTGTCAGACTCATAATGACTTAAACCCATCCATATTACTCCTAGGGCCGCGCCCGCGGTAACTCTTTCAAACAAATTCCGCTACCCTGGCAGAAAATGGCAACATTGCAAGCGTCAAATACAGCATTTTCTGAGATTTTAAAGTCCTACAAATTACATTCGAGAAATAATATTACAACGCTATTTCAATATTATCATAAGCTCAATTTTTTCACGATAAATTAATCTAGCTAGTCATTTAAACAAGCTAAGTGTGCTTAAGGTGAGAAAATATTTTATGGCGCACGCGCAGGGACGCTTGGTATTATATGGTAAAAAACGATGTAGGTATATATTTGAGAAATTAAACTAAAACAGAGATGATTAGTGATAAACTATTATTCTACAGTGTAAATTATAAGGTTGATATTGGTAACACTGGTAGAGACTCGTTAACGTAAAACAGAATCATCCACCGCAAATCCAAAAGCCTTGTATTTACAAACAATTAACTACAGCACGGTGTAGAAAAAAAAGTTTGACGTAAATCAAAAACAGTGAAATAAATTTCTCCTGCACGCTTGTTTGTCCTAAATTTTTGTAAATTATTAAATGCAATTTGTTGGAATTCAAACAAAAAATGTGCAATGGTTTGTTAAATTAACAGTGTTGTAGTGATAATGTGATGTGTTTATAGTAATCGAAATGGAGACAAATGCAAATCAGAAGGGTGAGTACATCGCCACTCGGAAAGGTCTAGTCTTGTTTGTGTATGAATAACTGTATATTGCAAGTCTTGCGACATGAATTTGGCTGACGTATGTTGCCCTAAACGCATATTTATGATGCGTCCTCAATTATTTCGCATATATGTGTTGTGTAGTTCAATAGATATTATGTTACTGTTTCGGGCGTCATACGACGAAAATGGGCTTATCATGTTTTTGATGACTTTCTTATCGCTTGAAATTCGCCGTGAAGACATTGAAACATTCAAATCTGCTAGTATTCTTGTTAAATACATCTGTTGCTCCTCTCCTTGAGTGTTCCTGAGCTCGAGTATGAGTCACTTTGTTGGCATTGTGATGTCGTGTGCATGTTAAATACTAATAAGCAAACCGCGACGTGCCTGAACCTTCGCATAACATGTTGGGTTAGATACTTTTGTTATTAATATTATTTATGTAACCTCTTCTGTAAGGTGTAGACTATAAATTAATTGTTGCATGTATAGGTTATGTTATGATAACAAAAATAATTTTTAAACTAGACCATCAATTTACTAAAAATTTCAAAATAAAAAAACCTTAATTCATCGCCTGAAACTTTTTTTTTAAGTTTGTTTACTTGCAATAATCATTTTGGTCCGTAGGTAGTCATTTAAATTAATTAAGTAATTACTTCAATAAATTTAAATTGTGTTATTTCCTTTTGCCTCTTGTGACTGTACTTATCTGTTATCTGATTTGTCATGAGTATGATTGGACAGCTAAAGTTATCTTTACAAAAAACTAAACTATCTTATAGAAATATTGCATAGGTTTAAGTTATCTTAAACCTATGCAATATTTCTATAAGATAGTTATTATATGAAATAACTCTACATAAAATTAAAGAATACAAGAATATTTCATTACTTTTAATGCTTATCCTGTTACATATTAGCAAAATGTTAATACTTTTAGGAAAAGAGGTATTAAAGGCATGAGTGGAGCGAGTAGCATTTAGTCCATACAAACATATTTTCTGTTTTTTTTATGGTCAATGACACTAGAGCAAATATTTTTAAGATAAAAACTATACTATACATCTACCACTCCCATGTTCTAATGTTTTATTTTGTTTTTTTTTTCATATAGTAAGACATAGCATCTCAAAATACAAAAATGCTTCATTTATCAGACATCCAGTTTATAAAAACCCATCTATGTTGTGTTTTGAATAGAATAAATAAAAAGAAAGGCAGAGACATAGCTAATACCCTCCGTAAGTGAACATAACTACATTGAAAAAATATAAATAAAATTATCCACCTTTGTAGGGCAGAAAATGGATATGAGATGATGATTTTGTTAATTTAGCAAAAGCTGCTTTTGTCTGACAGGGATATGTGTTTAAAGGAGTGTAAAAGCAATACCTTTATTTGTTAAAAAAAATAAAAACATTTTCTCTTTTGAAAATGTAATGTCAAACAAATCCAAAATATAGAAAGCCAGAGTAAAGTAAATATAGAATATTACTTGCTGTTCCAGCAGATGTAGTGAGTAGAGTTCAGTGTTTTATAGAAAGTGATTAAACAACAGATGATAATAATGCAGAAGGTGCTATATTATGGATAAAAATAATTTTGGAAACCACATCATGTGTGTTTTATTAATTATTACATACTTTTGCCAGGCACTTTGTCTGCGTTAATGTTGGTTATTGTGTTTAAAAAAAAGACCTTTCTTGGGGTTGTTTTCTTGTTGTTACTGTACTATATTTCTTTATAATTGGTTTAATGGTTTAGTTGTGAAAGCATAACATACAGACTGATAGACAGCTAAAAACCAAACTTTTTAACATCCCATTGAAGGACTAAGTGTGGAAACCAAACCCTTTAACATAGAACATAGACAGTTACTTTTGAATTTCTAATATTGGCATGGATCAAAGTTTTACAATATCGTTTCTGTTTCTATCGCAGTGTCGTGTCTGGTGAACTTCGCGTACGACGCGTCGGAGTCGGACGAGTTGACGGTGAGGCCTGGTGACGTCATCCGCGACGTCGAGCGGCTGCCCGGCGGCTGGTGGCGGGGTGAGCTGCGCGGCCGCCGCGGCATGTTCCCTGACAACTTTGTGTCGGTCGTGGAACACGCTAGTACAAGGTGAGGATTATCATCAATCTGTAGCAGTACACTGTTGGGCAAAGGCCACTAAAACTCTGGAACTTGTTTGGTTAGGTCAAAACTGCAGAATGGGTTACTAGTAATCTTAGAAAAAACAAGGTTAAAATTTTAGTATTCAAATTTAAGTGCTTTGAAATACATAAAGAAGATTTTCCAGAATTGATCTTTGGGTACTAGGTATGATCGGCAACAAAAGTTGTTAAAATGTGCGACACTCCAGAAGTTGTTAACATCTTAAGCAACGACAAATGTCGCTGAATACGTAGGGGTTTTATTTTTTTCTTAATCCTGGCCCCCCACACTAGTAATTTCCGTGCGGGAATCGAACCTGCGATACACGCAAGGCAGCAGCTAATCTCTCGGCCACTGTGCCAACTGTGCCCTCAAAAAAATACGGTCAACCCGTCAACATGTTAAATTAACAAATTAATATTGATGATATTCATTATGTAAACTGTTACTAAATTAATATTGTAGTTTAGATTTGGGATCTTTTGTTGAATTGTTGGCATGTTTTACACCATCTTTACTTTAAAACCAAGATGGCGGTTACGATGTAAATATTTGTCATGGTCTGGGCGCCATTCCCATGGTACGCACTACGTATCGTATTTTGTAGCCCTAACTATTTAGCGACATTTATCGTTGATTAAGGTGTTAACATCAATGTGGAAGCGTCTTATGTGGCTGACTACTATCGGTTTACAGCTTACACGATAAAATTGAATCACCAAAAATTCATGAAAATTGAAAGTGCATGTAAATGGCTTAATTGAAATAAATACTTTGACTTTGTGACGTACCTATACAGACCTACTTATCATAAAACTAATGATAGGCCAGGCGTTTTAAGAAGCAGATATTTAAATATTATACAAACTAATCAATTTGATGATATAATCTAATCTTAAATGTAATCTTTTCTCTCTTCCTCGTCGCCAACTATAAAATCGTACTGAACCACAGACATACTTTCGTTGATGACTGTACAAGTAGTAACGCTACTCGCCGTGAATGCACTTTGAAATCTACATCTACACTTATATTATAAAGAGGAAAGATATGCATTTTTGGATGTAACGAATATACTTAAAAACTACTGGACTGATTTCAAAAATTCTTTAGTCGTTAGAAAGCTATATTATCACTGAGTAACATAGGCTATATAACATCACGCTACGACTCACGGGAGCGGAGCAGTAACCAAAGACGTAACTTATCGCGGATGAAATAAATCACGCGGACGAAGTCGCGGATACTCCGCTAGTATTATACAACGTGTAAAGTCAAATGCGCAAAACTTGAAAATAGTTTGATCGGAATAACGAGCAGAATTCATTGAACAGCTTTTTAATAAAGGTCACATTTTTGAAAAAAATATTCATTAAAAATTTTGCCCTGTCTATTTATTAATAGGTCAAGCCATCACATGCGCAAACCTGTCCAAATAGATAAATAAACAAATGGTTGTTGTACAATTAAATTTTTGTTTTTCTCGTTAGTAAGATAACGATTTTTTACAAACTAAAACAGCACATAAAACCTTTCCTTTTTTTTAATAATTAGTTTTTCTCTCAGAATCACGTTAATTGAATTAAAAATCATTTGGGGTGTCAGAGGTTTTGCGCATTTAACATTACACGTTGTATATGGCGCGACAAACAGGCAAACAATGATTACATCTACAAACTAACTGGAGCAAAGAAAACACTGCATGTCAAAGTTCAATACCAACGGAGATTGATGTTAAGGTTACCGCTTTACAGTTAGTTCCAACATTGCTGCACCGCCCGGTATCCTGCACCGTCGACGCACAATTCCTAACGAACTGGTTTGTGTGGCGATATAAAATTACCATGTGTGTCTGATGTCTAGTTCACTGACACACTTATTATTATTTACATTTTAATTTTAGCGTTTTTGATTTTATTGTTCATCTCGGTTTTAAGACTACCGGTTTTGAGTATCGACAGATTGAGTTAGAATTTAGATAGTTTTTGTTGGGGACAGGCATGTGATGCTATTGTATCGTCGTTTTATTACCTTAATCACCAATAAAAACATCAAGTATTGAACGGAACGATTAAAATATAAAACCCATAATTTTCAATTGACGACAATATTCTCAGTACCATACAATATTAAACAGATTCTGCTACCTAGAAACTATACCGTTAAACAAACTAAAAACGTGACATATGAAACAGAATACTACATGATTTAAACGCTCAGTAATCAATTGTCTATAAAAACTTAATACTTGTATTGTTGACAAAGACATTTTCTATGCTGAGTTACACACATACAAAGTTATTCCGTTTTAGTCATACATTTGCTAACACAATCAGTGATGTCATTCTCTTAAGGAATGATTATATTACAAACTGTTTGGTTTACAGTATGGTTTTAAAGCTTTAGAGAGGTACTCATTGACTTTAGTTTTGTTGATGTTTTTTAAATATCGAACGACATCCGGTTAATTTGGCGGTCGCTCCTGGCGAAAGTCGCTCTGCAACCGCGACGGTTTATTGTAAAATAATTGGATATGGCTTTTAAATTATGTTTTCGATTAGTAGAATAATAATGACTGTACGTACTATCTAATCAGTTGTGATAGCGCGATAAGAAGCTCGGTCCGCTAGTCAGTGTTTGTTGTGTGGCCCTTAGTGAAATATTTTTGTCTGTCTTAAGTTTTTTTTTTGTAGTATCATTAACAATATATCTAAGGAGAAATTGACAAGGTAAGTAGGTGATTCAACTACGTTTATTTTGATGTTTCATATATCCTGTTGATTCTACACTCTCTGCTCTGTAAACGTAGCACGAATGTTAATGATAAACATGTGTCAGTGAGTCCAAGAGGTGTAATGACAAACAGCGGTAGGTATATCTAAATCTGTTGATATACATTAATACGGTATCTAAGTTATTGTGCACATAAGTGTGCACTATGCTGACACTCCCTTGAAGAAGTCATTAATTTGATGATAAACCATACCTAAAAAAAAAAATGAGGGTTCCCCGATTGTCGTAAGTTGTATAGGAATGTCGCAAATAATTTATGTAATGATGCCAATTCTATAATCGAAAGACACGTAGATTTGTAAAATTCTTTTAGATCCTTATTTATTTTATCCGAATTTAGTCTTTTGTTCATGAACATTATTATCAGAGGTCGGAATTAGGTAGAGTAATTTACGTACTTACACTGATTTCGTACAGCCAAAGAATAACGTGGATATGCCTCAAATCCCGAGATTAATTTTAAAGAGCAGATAAATCCCGTGATTTTTTCAATAAGAAAGTGATACTTTTACACAGTTTAAACCATCCTACATCGGATGTCCGTTGCAAAATTCTAATACGCACACGCAAGATGTGGCCACATTCGTAGTCGCACAACAAAGCTTGTGAGAACAAAAGAAAACAATAGCGGAAATGCGGAGCACTCCCTGGCAAATCCCGGGAAGATCCACATTAATATCAACTTTTCGATGCAAGTATATAAATAACTCTACGTAATTCCGACCTCAGTAGTGTTATTCTGTATAACGCTCCTTCCGTGAAGTGAGCGTGTGACCTGTCAATCCCTAGCATCGTATAGTGACAGCCCAGTTTTAGCTCACTTCACCTTAGTTCACTGGGGGAGATTTCTTACAGAATAAGCCGGCTGATTATTATGTAAATTGTCACAGTCGTTTACATCATCTGTGAGAATACTAAAGAAATCTGCCCTCGTTTCTTACAGTTCTGAGGTGTCTGTGAATACATAAATATTGGAAGAAATGAGTCTAGTTAATCAATTATAAAATTTACATATCAAACTGGATTCTTTTAGAGCTTCTGTTAATTGGCGTCAATTTCACATGTTCAGCCAACTCACTACGTTTAGCACGCAAACATGAAATGTGCAAACAACGTCTAATAAACTCTGCCTTTTTCTAAAATTGTATGGTACCAAAACCAATAGGTATGTAGTGTACTAGTTAGAGAACTGCTCGCGACTTCGTCCGCGTGGTATATTCCACCCGCGTAAAACGCCTTTGGTTACTGCTCCACTCCCATGAGTCGTAGTGTGATGTTATATAGCTTATGTTACTCAAGAATAATGTAGCTATCTGTAGGTGAAACAAATTTTAAAATCGGTGCAGTAGTTTTTGAGTTTATTCGTTACATACAACAATACAAATCTTTCCTATTTATTTTAACTAGCGGACTATCCGCGACTTCGTCCGCGTGATTTAGTTAACCCGCGTTAAGTTACGTCTTTGGTTACTGCTCCGCTCCCGTGTGTCGTAGCGTGATGTTATATAGCCTATGTTACTCAGGAATAATGTAGATATCTATTCGTGAAAAAATAGTTGAAATCGGTCCAGTAGTTTTTGAGTTTATCCATCACAAAAACACTAATCTTTCCTCTTTACAATATTAGTGTAAATGTAGATGTGTCAGTAGTACCTAAGTGAAGAGTCACGTCTGTCCAATTTAGGGCGACGGGCGTGCAGGGTCGATGTCGAGCGGTGTTCAGCTACCAGCCAGCGAACCCGGACGAGCTTCCTCTGTGCGTCGGTGACGTCCTCGAGGTCCTTGGAGAGGTAACTGAACTTGTTTACTATATTCTTTGTAGATTATAATACGATTCCCAGGTACGAGCAAAGCGTTATTGGGTTTTTCTACGGAGTTCTCAGTAGCAGCTCGGAGTTAGGATCTGTACCCGGTTAATAGTAATAGGCTCGCCTTTTACATGGGACCTGAAACATACCGGCGGACTGTGGGTGTATATTGGTGCACTTCTGCCTAACCTTACGGGGAATATAGGCGTGATGGTGTTATTATAATATGTCATCCATGCAGTGCCGCTGAAATACCAGCTTTATTTTTCTTCTCAGCTTATGACGGAAATGTTGAAGTGAGTTTATTGCAACTAAGACATCATTGAATCATAATATTATCGACTATTTTGGAAGGTAATATCGTGAAGCTAGAAAAACGTAATACCAAAGACGATTTAGTAAGTTAATGGAACAATTATGACTCACTCTCATAACTGGTAGGTAATCGGTTTCTAATTTGTAGATATCACTTTACTGTAGGTGTTTTAAATTAGTCTCTTTTTAGTAGTGTCACAGAATAGACAGCGACCGAATATGTAAAAAAGAAATTTCGCCACAACACAAAGTTATTGTGGGTTTCTTGAATGATTTTAATCCGTTAGTGGCCGTACGCGTCAGTGGTTCTGCAGTGTAATTTAGAAATATTTCAAACTTTTCATTAGTGTTGGCGAAAGTTTTTATCTCTAATCTATAATTGTACGAAAACACTCTATCACGGTTACTTGGTGTGTGTGAGGTGAGAAATTAAAGTGAACACTGGAATATGTAGTTTTGGAAAACATCGGTTTTGGAAAACATCGGTTTTGGAAAACAACGGTTTTGGAATATTTTTCTGGTTTTTTTAACGTGTGTGTTGTGTTGTATCTACTATGTACTAGGTACATAATATCCCTGTTACGGGCACAGGTAGAAGAGGGGTGGTGGCAGGGTCGTCGACAGGGTCGCGTGGGAGTGTTTCCCTCCAACTTCGTCGTGATGCTGGACCCGCCGCAGCCTGCTCCGCCCTTTGAACCGGCGCCTGCTCTCCCGCCTAAACCTGGTTAGTTGTGTTTTTTATTTATACCAGTTTTTTGACATTATACCACCCACGGCTTTGCTCTAGTACCTCAAACGGGGTGAATAGGGATGCAGGGGTGCATCGGGATGAAATTTTAAAAGGTATTTTGACTTTGAAATGATATAGTTTAGTGCCAACAAGGACACTAAATCATAAATTATAATTCAGATTAAACATTTAAGTTCTCTTTGGAAACAAACTATGTTATTTCAAAGTTAAAATCCCTTTTATAATTCCGTCCCGATTCACCCCTGAGTCCCTATTCACCCCGTTTGACACATTTTGTTTCGTATTTATTACATTAGTGGGGCACAATTAAGCATGTAATTATCAATAGGTGCTGTCTTGCAGTTTAATAAACAATTAGGTTTGAGGTCCCCGATAATTGGCTTGTAACAAGTTTAGTAAATGAGGTATTAGACAGTAGTCACACACAATAGTAGATTCACTAGATTACCGTGCTTTTCCACCGGTAAGGCGCAAATGTATAATTGTATGACAAAATTTATATTCCGAAAACTCGCTAGAATTTTAATTCACACCACTGCACTAAACGCTGTACCTACCAAATTTTGTAAACAGTTAGTTATCGACACCTAAAGTAAATAAAAAGGTGTACAATAAAAACGAATACGTATCAATCTATTCACAAATAAACGATAGAAAATAACACACACAGTCGGCGCAGTGGCTGCTGTGTTGCGTGTTGCGGGTTCAATTCCCGGAACAAATATGTATGGCCTACAGACAGTTGTTACGGGTCTGGCTGTTAGTGTATGTGAGTTTAATTGTTTGTAAACTCACCTAAGATACAGGAGAAAAAACGAATGTGGAGCAACGTTTAAAAAAAACATAGAGAATCTAAAATCTCTTTAGATTCCACATATACAATGAAAAGGATATTTATGACATTCATTTTACAGACCCGTTGATATTTTTCTCACAGGGTCTGAGTCATGAACTTCGATCATGAACCTTATAATAAATACCATACGAAGCTCGTTCGTCACCCAGTCTTATTGATACATTGTTGCCATACAGTTTACGTGAACTAAAGCGATGACAACGTTTCAAAGGGGACGGACAGCTTATCATTTTAGTGATTGCATCTTCCGCTGACGATCAATTCCGGATGTTTTTAAATTTGCATGTGAAAAACGTGTGTGTAACCTAATCATTTTTTATTAAAATGTACCTTATTGTACTTAAATTTTCATGTACTCACATGGAGTTCCCCAATCTGTCAAATTACTTTGATTGATATTTAACTTAGAAAATTTGACAGTTTAGGAGAACTTAATGTGCTGGCGTCTGTACGTTTTTTGTTCTTGTTTCTGAGAACTGGAAACAATGTTTTTATTGTTGTTAAAGATAACAGTTTTCTTGTTTTATTCAAAGCCCTTATTGTTGTCGTTTTTAATTACAAAATGATAACAGCGCGTTTAAATGTAAAATAGTGGCGGAAAAACGTGAACAAATGATACTATTGTGTGACAAGATGTTGTACTTAGAGTGTATCCTGGTTTCATTTGACCTTTTATTTTCTAAGCGATAAGTAAATTGAGGTGAACTCCATGGTCATGAAGATACTCTCATTGTCTCATTTAAGGTTGCTATCACCTAAATTGCCCACGCCGGACATAAAGTTCAAAACCCCGGACATTTGGGTGAAATAGAGTTCTTTTCCCGGACATCCTAGAATAAATTGGTTTAATTTATCGCTTATCTTTAAATTTTCTTTGATACTAAAAGTCACTTTTTGACAACCCCGGACTTCCCCCAGACGCCCTCTAAACTAGGACAAATCCGGGGAAACCCGGACGGATGGCAACACTACATATTCATATTTATTTATTTGCGTGCCATAATGTGAGTAGCAGGTGTTACAAAAGGTTTAAAGCTAAATAAAAATTATTTCTACCCTACTAGGGCACAGCAACAAAATTAAAATTACATTAAGCTCAAAGTATTAAAGTATCACACTACTCTCATTGGCATTGGCTGCAAGCAATAATGAGCTCTATTTACACAGTAAAAGAGCTGTGTCGCGTGCTGTTCCCGTACTCCGCGGTGAATGAAGACGAGCTGACGCTGTCCGAGGGCGACATCGTGACCATCCTGTCGAAGGAGGCGCCGGACCGCGGCTGGTGGCGCGGCGAGCTTCATGGTCGCGTTGGACTCTTCCCCGATAACTTCGTGCAAGCGCTGCCTGCTCAAGGTATGTGTATGTCCAGCCCCATCCATTACCATCACGCCTGTATTCCCCGAAGGGTTAGGCAGAGGTGTACCAATGTACACCCACAGTTCGCCGGCATATTTAGGTCCCATGTAATAGGGGGCGAGCGTATTGCCATTAACCGGGCACAAATCCAAACTCCGAGCTGCTACTGAGAATTTCAAGCCACCCCAATCCAGCCCCAATTAATCTAATAATTATCTTGAAGTAGCATGACAGCCTAAGGCATATTGTGATCGTGCCAGATAAGGGTCGCAAAAACGGAATAAGTACGGGATTTTTGAATTCTTGGTACCTACTTAAATGGTTGATAGGTAATTGAGTTGAAAAATAAGTGATATAGTGATAAAAGTAAGTGAGGTTGCTATTTCCAATTTTCCATAGGTACGAATTCTTAAGGCATCGCGTTCTAACAGCTCATAAAAATATGTCAACCTTCCAGGTTCAAGTTCAGTGTCAAGTTTCCATTGTTCTATTGAAGAACAGTGTTTATCTCATCACTCAATAGTACCTAATAATCTATCTAAATGTGGTTCAACATGGTTAAACCAGCCGGAGCTAGTTCTTTTATTTCGTCCCTGTGGTAAATATTTTTTTTGAATTTCCTCATCCAACAACGACGATTCAACCAAAGACGTTTGTATAATGCTGGCATAATTATTATAATCAAATGAAAAACGATGAATGATTCGGAAATGCAAGGCTACCTACATCCATTGTACCCAATTCAATAGTTTTCTTACGCACGATGTTGGGCCCTAATTTGCATCTTGCAATTTGCAGTCCTAATGGACTGCAAATTGCAAGATGACTTTGGAGATGCCACGTTTAGTAATCTAAACATGGCATCTCCAAAGTTAGTGTTAAATGAAAAGTATGCATACCATTAATTAGTTATGGATTTTCTCTGCTCTCCATTGTTTCCGCTCTTGAGTACAATAACAGTTACAAAAATAGTTGATTGCATCATCTACATAAAGTCTTGAATACGAATCTGCGTATTATTGTTATGGTGTTGTTCCCCTAGGTAGCTATAGATATAAATAGTAGGTACAAGATTGCACCGAAGATAAGATTGAGAAGATTTGTATACTTATAGTAGTTCCAGGATGGCTTATTAGCCTAGTGGTTCGCAACGCGACTGCTACGCTAGAGGTCATGGGTTCGATTCCCAGGCCGAGCAAAGTGTTATTGGGTCTTTTCTATGTAATTCTCAGTAGCAGCTCGGGAGTTAGGATTTGTGCCGGGTTAATGGCAATAGGCTCACCTATTACATGGGACCTAAACATACCGGCGAACTGGTACATTGATACATCTCTGCCTAATCGTTCGGGCAATACAGGCGCAATGGTATGTAGTTCCAGGATGTAAACAGTACCGAAAGGTTACTCGAAAATAGCAAATGACATTTAATTTACAAGGTGAAATAAGTTAATTGTTAATATGATGTAAGCACTCCACTTCACTCCAGCTGTGTTGGTCACAGCCTTTTCTATGTGTAAAATTTATATGCGTGAGGGTCACCTAATTAATGCAAGTATGTGTACGCGCAGTCATCTTATTATATCATGAATGGCAAAAGCGCTATAAATAGAAAATGAACAATGTGCCATAGCGGTATTTTGAAAGTCTCAATAAAATATGTGACGACCGTAATCATATTGATAGAGATTTCGATCTATTATCATAGCTTGATAGTGTTGAAAAGTCCGCTTTTTAATGACGAATAAATAAACAAAAGGTTCTTTAATTATTCAATTACGTATAGATAGTATTCAAGGTAATGCAGAGGTTTGTGCCTACGTTACTATAATTGCAAGTTCGATTAGTCTCGAGGTAAAGCGCAGTAAGCGCAGTTAGACGCACCTTCTTGTGTGGGCGTCGCTTCCTCAAATACTAAGGGCTTACACCAACAAGATACGGAGTTAGAAAAAGAATAACTTTCCTTGTCGTCTGCCTCGTTAACCCAGTGGTCCCAAGCGCGACTGTTACGCTAGAGGTCTTGGATCCGTTTCCTAGGGCGATCAAAATGTTATTGGGGTTTTCTATAAAATTGTCAGTGTCAATGGCAATAGGCTCGCCCTCAATTAGATGGGACCTAAAACGTACCGGCGAACTGTGGGTGTACATCAGTACATCTCTGTCCTCGGGGAATACAGGCGTAATGGATGTATGAAACTTTTACTAATTTGTTGTTCAGGCAAATGATAGTTAAAAACGTTTTGACAAATCCGTAGAATTTTAGTGGAAGCCCTAATTAGGTTTATGTCATAATTGACCTTCCACAGACCTTTTAATTGTCAGGGTCAGCCACAAAAAGCTACAGAATTCACGCAACGAACTTGTAGAAGATTATACTGTGTGCAAAGCTCAAATCAATTAAGTGACGACATTGCGTTGTGTCATCCATTACACAGATTGGTCTTTATCGCCTTGTCAATTGAATACCGCTCGTTTCTTAAACACATCAATCTTTAGCAAATTGCTCAATTGAAACAAAAATAACTTGATTTAATACATACAAAATTGCGTCACGCATTCTTTAGAAAATCAATTATAGGCTTTATCAGTAGGCACTAAGAGAGAGAGAGAGAGAGAGTACGGTAGTGTCTGGATACTAAGTAAATCCCCTACATATCAGTAGGTTAGGTACAATGACAGATAACTGATGTAATCACACACATGACACACCTTGAATGTATTTATAGTGTGATGTACAGACAACGGCACATCCATGGTAACTATTTGACTTTACCAGCGCCTTGTTTTGTAACAGTAAAAGCGGTTTTTGTAGTCCGAGTGTTACTACTACCATGCGGTTGACCGTACTCTCATAAACAAGTAATATGTCGATGCTTCACTTAAAACTCGTTTTGAAATAATGATCACTCAATAAGTGATGTCAGAATTGGAAGGAACATTATTTGTTAAAACTCGGGATGTTGAACGCTAGTGTGTTTAAAGTTTGACGGCTGATTAGCTTTGGATTTATACGCAAGGTTAGTAGTTTTTCTGATAATATTATCACAGGAAATTAAACTTTGATGACGAATTTGCATTTGTAAAAAAAAACATTTCGGGACAGACATCGTAGATAATTAAAATGTATAGAAAGATAGATAAAAAACGCTGATACGCCGCCTTTTCCGTCGAGCCGAAACTTTCTAAGGCGATGAAGTGTAACCGATACCGACCTGCCTCTGGTCTTTACTTTGTCATTTAAAAAGTCATCTAAAATATTACACGTTAAGCTACATAAATAATTAACGTGATCAAATTGACTTTCTAATTAACACTACTGTCAAATATTTGCGCGATTTTAATGTGTATGATACAGTCTAATATGCCACAAGGTTACACCAATAAAGTCCGGTAACAAACACAGTTTGATAACATAATACAAGATGACGTAAACTTTGTAACACTGGCCGAATGCAATCGCTTGCAAGACACGCAATATTACTAATTTATGCGTATCGAAACTAACGTGCAGTTTCTGCATCTATTGATGTACGAATGCAGATGAAGAAAAACTGTGGTCTATTTTTTATGCCCTATTGTTAAGTTATTTGAGTTCATGGCTAGTGGAGACATCACCTTTAAAATTGGCGATTGACCCCGTTTCATTTCCGCATTATCTTAAATATTTTTGTTTGTATTGTTTTATATTCAAATATAATACTGGTAAAATTCAAAGTTTTCAAGGAACTCTACGCTAGTGTAGGCGCGTAATTATCTCACTTTGTCTGAACAAGAAAGCGTATACATTTTAGAAGATAAGGCAAGTACCACATCAAGGTAGGCACAACCTTGAAATCTTAACACTTCGAACATTTATAGTACTCATCGCATCCAGTTAACGGATAGCGTTTTCCGTCTAAACAATAACATTGTACCTTTAAGTTCGCGCGCGAAGTACTCGCGGAGTCGTGAGCGCACAAACACACGCACAGCCTGTTGGTAAACACCGCCCACTCTAGTATTCGATGTTCTGCTATTGACATTTCTCATGAAGGTTGCGGGCCGAGTCGTGATTTTGCGTAACTTGACACAGCACGCTGTGTCTCGACACTGTCTTTTTATAACTAGTTGCCTCACTATTCGCGTTGGTGTAACACTAATGTTGCACGTTGCTCCACTGATTTCCTCGATATTGTGATTCTCTAAAATGGTTTTTGAAAGTGAGTCGGATTTGTTTCAAGTTTTATTTATGTCTAAGAAACTTTGTAAGACTTTTGTGTTTTGTGTGATCTTTTCAAAGAGTTTTTGTTGAAAATTTGAAATTATGAAGTGTTTATTTGAAGCGTAGTGGTTGTGAATTTTCTGATTTATTTAATAACATTTAAATAGTTGTATTGCTGCTGTCCCAATAATAATGTTGCAGTTTAAAAAAATGTTTTCAAGTGAACAAAATTTATTTTCAAAAATGTGTAAGTGTAAATAGACATTCTTTAGCGGGGTAAAATTTAATGACGTTATAAATGTCCCAAATATTTATAATTACTTGTGTACCTACTTGGTGGAATGACAACCTTAAAATTATTATCATATCGATAGATTACGGAAACAGCAATAATTTTATGAAGGCCAGATAATCACTTTAAAAGAAAATACGAATTCATTTGATACCGTAGAGCGAGTACATCTTATAATTTGGCAGCAATAATAAGGTACGGTTTATCCACTTACAGTGTCGGCAGAATTGGAAGAGAAGAAGCCAGACCGGCCGCCGGTGAAGACTACGAACGCTATCTACCCCATCCTTACAAATAAATACTCTGAGAAAACAGCCTCTGTCAAAGAACTGACCACGTCTAAAATAAGGTACGTACTTTACTTTTAACTTGTGCTCTAGTTGTTATCATGCGCGAGATTAGGTGGTGACCTACTAAGATTTTGTTAGTAAACCGACTCGAAATGGCATAGGATTAGTTCATACGTTTAACTTAACAAAACTAAACCTGGGAGGTTTTCTTGTTTCATCACCATTTTATGCGCTATTGCCCACGAAGTAAGCACCGTTCTATCTATCGATTTACTTACAGTTTTTAGATCAAAGGATGCATTTGAATAAATTAAACATTCATGTCTAGTTAAAATATATAAATACTTTATGTAAATTAGAACAATATAAAAAATAACTCGGACGATTCCGTTTCGAATACAGGCATATAAAGTGGGCCGAAGACTAACGGGTTTGTCAATATCAATATATTCTCTTAAGGAATTCATCGTAAAACATGACGCTTTAGGTGTTTACATGACTTTTGTTTTAACGACTATTTTTATGTTTCAGCGTGCACAAGGAGAACACAATCAGTAAGGAGTCGAGTACACAGAGTACAGTCACGCACACAAACAAGAGTGAGTCGGAAAAGATTATACACAGTGAGACAGTCAACGATGGATCTTTGGAACAGGTAAGGGTTATTGCATTTATAAGAAACATACCATCACGCCTGTTTTCCCCGAAGGGTTAGGCAGAGGTGTACCAATGTAAACAGTTCGCCGGTATGTTTTAAGTCTCATGTAATAGGTGGCGAGCCTATTGCCATTAACCAGGCACAAATCCTAACTCCGAGCTGCTACTGAGAATTTCATAGAAAAACCCAATAACATTTTTTGCTCGACCTGGGAATCGAACCCAAGACCTCTAGCGTAGCAGTCGCGCTTAGGACCACTAGGCCAACGAGGCAGTTATTGCATTTATTTGCATATGCAAATCAGGTCCGAATGCATCGTATTTGCATCCTAAGATATACTAGACTGCATAGGGAAAGTAGATAGCAATAATCTCGGTATTTTTATTTACATACTCATTTTCCCATTACGTTCTTTGTTTGAATGTGACAATGGTACCAAATTAGTAGTCTTTATTACGATTTCGTCTCTCAAAGCTATAAATAATCTGGTCGCTTTCTATAGGATAAAAAAAATGAAATCACTAATCGGTGAAGTTTCATTCACTTGGAGCTTAGAAATATTGTTGTTCTTTGAAATTCGCTGTTCAGACGGTGCATTATTCAAAATTAAACATACATGTATTATTATTCAGAGGCGTGTTAAGCCGTCCTTGCTAAAAATTATGTATTGATAGTCATGCACATAAGTTCCGAATTATAATATTGTTTGTAACTATAGTATTCAAGTTATCTGATCATTTTCGAGTGCATGCACTTGTATATTTTAATAAATACTAGCTTCTTTCCGTGACTTCGTTTACGTGGTACGCAGTACCGTTAAAAAAAAAAAACCGCTCTAAAATTTTTCTACTTTGGGTTTCATTATTGCAATTTTCTTATGGAACTCTATTATTTTTGAAGATAAATTATAGCCTTGTTTTAGCTTTTTAATTTATTGTTCAAAAAATGGTTAAAATCGGTATAGGAGTTCAAAAGCTTATTCGGTACAAATTAACCAAAAACTTTCCTCATAAAATATTAATATAGAAAATGGTACAATTTGTAGTATTTGCAACTGCGGTTGTTTGTCTTCTAACTTTAATAAAGTGCGATTTTATAAGATATTATTTATGTATTTCAGGTGAAGAAGCCTCCGGTGCCATTGAAGAAGAGTCCCACGCCCACATCAACAGTGGGCGGTCTGTTTAGTGGGCTTAAGAATAAAATGTTATCATCTACAGATAAGTAAGTTTCACTCTGTGAATCAGATTCTGTGAATCACGCCTGTTTTCCCCGAAGGGTTAGGCAGGGGTGTAGCAATGTACTCCCACAGTTTGCTGATATGTTTTTAGGTCCCATGTAATAGGGGGCGAGCCTATTGCCATTCTGATAATAAGTAAAACTAAATATCACTTCAAAAGTAAAGATAGATATTTGTATGATCATGTGTCGGGGTAGCAATATGCTCTATTTGTGATACAGTTCGGAGATAGAGCCTTTTTTTTGTTCAATCGACCGGGACAAGTGATTTTATATCTCAGAGCTTGCAGTAACAAGTTCATACAAACAAAATATATGCTAGCAATAATGTTCACGAACCTGACGCGACACTGAGCATCGAGCACCCGAAGCCAAAACAATCTTAACCAGATATCGTTTTCGATAGATATAAACCGTAAACTAATAATCATTTTCATAATTATTATATTTCCAGAGAGAAATCGTCATCAACGACGGTATCGAGCAGCGGCAGCAGTAGCGGCGGCGAGTGGGACCGGCCCGACGGTGCCGCGCCCAGCAAGACCACGCCTGTCGCCAACAATAACGCTAACACCTTCGACCATATCGAGCGGAACTCCTTGCTCAACGACCCGAGAGCTGGCAGGTAAGAACAAAGTCAAAGTCAAGGCCTGTTCTACCCTGCCGGGGCTGCGGGTTGTTCGAAAGAGATACCGCGCCCCCGGAACGCAAAGGGCACATGAAGGAACATAGACGGGTTTTAGTCAGTAAAAGTCTGACACTGAGGGCGGGGGAAGTTATTTGATGATTTACCGTCTATATAAAAAAAGGCCTGTTCTACTAATTAAAAGCGTTCAAAATCTAGTCGCAATCTAATTACAGCGAAAATCAATGTTAAAAAAAAGTAGGTGCTTAAAATATTCATATACATTTATTTGCATACTATAATGTTTATAAAGATGTTACAAAAGTACAGTTATGGATTGTTAGGGCTACATAGTGTTAACTTAAAACTAAAATTAGAGACATTTTTGACAGATTTAGACTGAGATAGAATTGCGATCGTTCCTAAAAGTTATTAGAATTACCTCACAGGTAGTTAACTCGTTATTTGTGGGTCGTAAATCAGTCTATATTGGATTTTCGTATCCCAAACAAATAAAAAAATTGCAGTGATTCTGGTAGATAACATATTTCTGTGTTTATGTTTCTCTACCGACAAGTGTGGAGAACACTCGGAAAGCTCGTAAAGCCGTTGGTCCCGGCTGTCATTTGTAGATCTTTGACAGTCGTTACTGTTAGTCAGAAGCCAGAAAGTCTGACAACCAGTCTTACCAAGAGTATCGTATTACCCATTACTGGGTTGTGGAGGTCTGATAGGCAGTCGCTCCATGTAAAATACTGATATTCAGCTGCATCCGGTTAGACTGGAAGCCGACCCCAACATAGTTGGGAAAAGGCTAGGCAGAAAGGGCTCTTTGAAACATGAAGCTCTTATTTTGCAAAATAAGAGCTTCATGTTTCAAAGAGCCCTTTGCTTTCAAATGTTTGTTATGGCATACGATGTATCATTTGACATCGCAAGTTAACGAATATCATTTGTTTTTTCAGAGTAAAGGCTCCTAGGCGCCGGCCGCCCAGCCAAGCACTCCGCGAAGATACTCCACAACTAATAGGATTAAGCAACGGACACGAAGGTAAGCTTTCAACTAAATAATTTCAACCTGATAATTAATGGTCCTACTGCATTCTCACCATCTGACCATATTTATGTTGAAGTTCAAGTTAAGGCATTAGAAAATAAACCATAACATAACATACCAATCACGCCTGTATTCCCAGAAGGGTTAGGCAGAGGTGTACCAATGTACACCTACAGTTCGCTGGTATGTTTAGGTCCCATGTAATAGGGGCGAGCCTATTGCCATTAACTGGGCACAAATTCTAATTCCTAGCTGCTACTGAGCTTTCAACTAAATAATAAAAAACCTCAACCTGATAGTTAATGATCCTATTGCATTATCTCCATCTGACCATATCTATGTTGAAGTAAGGCTTTATAAAATACTAGCGAACTGTGCGCAACTTCGTCCGCGTGGATTATTTCTACGCATTAAGTTATGTCTTTGGTTACTGCTCCGGTACTTTGAGTCATACATGTTGTTATATAGTCTATGACACAAATAACGTGACTTTCTATGGGTAAAAGATTTTTTTAAATCGGTTTAGTAGTTCAAGAGATTACGTCCTACAACCTTACAAACTTTATAACATTAGTATAGATACATGGTTTAGGATGTATATTTTGGACTTTTGCCTTAACCAATATTATCTTTAGTTATTAAGAATGTCCACAATAAATCAACATAGTATCTAACCTCTGATAAACCTGAACGATTACTTGCCACCCAACATGTATGAAGCGTGTTCACTTATCTCTCTCATTAATGGAATACTGACCTAGATTGTAATGTTATGTGACCTATTTTAAAGCATAGATAGTATGTATCTTGGGTATTTTTTTCTGTTAGAATTAGAAAAAAGTTGAAAACAGGATGAAATTAATTATTTAGCACTAGCTTTTACCCGCGACTTAGCCTGAGTAAATATCGGTTATCGTGAACGCAAACGACGACGCGGAATAAAAAGTAGCCCATGGCCTTTTTTGGGGCTCAAAGTTCACACTCACCCCGCACCAAATTTTATCTAAATCGGTTCAGTGGTTTAGTCGTGAAAGCATAGCAAATAGACAGACAGAGTTACTTTTGGATTTATAATATTATTATGGATTCATAGGTATGGATAAAAGAACTCAGTTAGTAGACCCTCCAGCTTCGTTTATATACCCTTGTATCTCTTTCTTGACGGGCTGATACTTGCCAGTGCATATGACATTTTATCATACAGTTCGTCCTATAAGAAAAGGACTACCTTAATTTTTAATGTAGTCACGTCAAAACTTAAACATACAAAGAATATGTAATAGTTGACGCTAATATGTAATATATAACGCGTGCGCATTGTTATTGTTTTCATCCGCAATGGTAATAAAGTTACGCTTGAGTCCGCTTCGATAGACAGGCATCTTAATATTGATTGTCCATGGTAACCTTGGCCTTGTCCAATACAACTCAATAATACATAGAATAGTCATTGTTCCGCAATTGAGACACAATACTTCATTTCGCGTCAATCTTTATAGAACCGATCGACTGGGGTCGAATACCTACAACGTACAAACATTTATACAACTTTTGCTTTTGTGTCAGTTACATACACATACTCACGCCTTCTTCCCATGGGGGTAGACAGAAACCACAGAACGTCACCTGCTACGATCCTTACATACTCCTTTCGCCTCATTCACGTACATTCTGGTCATACAAGCATTTTATTGCCGCTCACATCTGCCATATAAATTCCTTTTATAAGTCGCCTTTCATATTCTCTCAATAATTTGTGTCAGTTCTGTCTAGTAAATTATGACAATAGTAATTATAACTTAAATTTTTCAACCGATTGCCATGTTTATACTGCCTTGGACTTAAGTGTTGCATAAATATTGATAATGGATATCTAGAGTAAAGTATCATTGGTGCTTGACAGTAATCTTGACTTTAATATCCACATAATACTGTATAAGTACCTACCTATATAACGGTTGCATTTGCTCCTATGTAGTTATAGCTTATTGGACAAGCCTTTTGCCATTAACTGGGCACAAATCCAGACTTCAATTCTCAGTAGCAGCTCGGAGTTTGGATTTGTGCCCGGTTGATGGCAATAGGCTCGCCCCCTATTACATGGGACCTATATATACCGGCGAACTGTTGGTGTACATTGGTACTCCTCTGCCTAACCCTTCGGGGAATACAGGCGTGATGGTATGCAAATCCAGACTTCGAGCTGCTAAAGTATATGCTATAGGAAAAAAAAATTATAACATTGCCCGATCGACTGTAATATAAGCAACTAATCGTAATGATTGATGGCACAAGCCGATTAACGGATCAATCTTTGAAACTACCCTAACTTCATTACTTTGTAACTCATATTTTTTTGCCATTCGCACCATGCCTTCTGTTAGTTTGGCTTCGATCTAACGTGTATTCTTCGTAGTTAGTTTCACACTTACTAGAATTCCATTCATATGAGTCATTAACCTTTTGAACGCCACAGACGTGTATAACCGACAAATGCAATTTAATAAAAAATGCAGTTTTCTTGTTTTGTATACTACTATAGACGATTGTGACGTGTTCAGCACGTTTTCATTTGTCGGCTATACGCGACTGTGGCGTTCAAAAGGTTGAAGGAAGGAAAGTCGTAAAACTCTTTTTTACTTTCAGCCGAAAAACCACCAGAGAAAGCGGTACGGACAGAGCATCTCGAAGCGGCGGAAGAAATCAAGCCTCGGACTCGTGAATGGGAGAAACATAAGGCGCCTTGGATGGAGGAACTAAAGCTGAACCAGGCTAAGAAGACCAGCTTCATAGCGGACGGCAAGTCGCGCCTCTCAGGACCAGAAATAGGCGTGGCTAGCAAGGCGGGCAGCGGGAGTACTGACAGGTAAAACTGGTCTTTTGGTTCAGCAAAAAAAGTCGATTAACAGTGTTACTTTTACATATCATTTTATAGAAATGAAATAACACAATTCATTGCCATTCAGGCAATTCCATTTTAGGCAATACCTAAGAGTTCAATTTATCTTATCTTTAAATCCATTCGTATTTCCTTTGGTAACTGTGCTCAATAATAAAGATTAAATAGTCTGAAATGTTAATCTTTTTTTGTTGCTGATTGTACATAACACTATAAAGTTAAGTTAATGTTCGTTTTAATAAACCAAATTGATTTATGGAATCAATGAAGAAGAAGAGAAGAAAAGAATGGGAGAAGATAGGATTAATACTGACTGTAATTGTTTAATTTCAGAATCCTAGACTGTGGTCTAGAAGAAAAGAGATCAACTCATTCTATGGAAATGTCTAAAAGCACGTCGTCAATTAGCAGTCGAATGTCAATAATGGAGAGCTTTGAGGAGGTAAAGTATACTTTACTCGTATATATAAATTCTCGTCAGTCGTAATCCGTGTCACAATGTTAGTTACCATGCTCCTTCGAAACGGCTTGACCCATCTCAATAAATTTTTTGATGCATACCGGGTAGGTCTGAGATTCGGCCAACATCTGTTTTACATTACCCTAAAAAAATATATGGCAAAACAACGTTTGCTGGGTCAGCTAGTATCCTAATAACTTTGTATGGGTTAATTGTGGATGTGGATAATATATTAAATTGGCTTTTTTTATTCATTTCCAGACAAAAGTGCGTCATTCGTTGGACTCGAAGAAGGACGCGACTCCCGCACCTCGCGACACGGAGTCACACGCTGTCAAGCCCGTACAGTCACCCACCGCTGCAGGTACGCAAACCTATATCTAATAAATAAACACTTAAAAAAAAAAAAAAAATAGAAATATAATCAAAGCTCTGTGTATTTTTTATTATAACCTTCAATGAATGTATACAGGTCGCACTATCATGTCGATGTTGGACGAGATAAAGAAGCCGCCTGCGCCCCCGCCGCCCACGAGCGCGCCCCCTGCGCCCCCGAGCACCGCGCCCCCCAGCACCGCGCCCCCAACGAGTGCTCCGCCCGCAGTGCCAACTTCCCCGCTCCCTCACGCTGCTACCATGCTCTCCGCAACCATCTTATCATCCCACATCATTCCTGACAAGACCACCAATGCCAAACTCGATAAATCACCTAACGCCAAACTCGACAAATCACCCGTTGTTCCTGAAGTCACCGCACTCACTAGACAATCAAGTAAAACGAGCACCATCGAGAGAATAGAGAAGTCACTAGAGAAAGTACCCTCTAATGCTGTGAGTGGAGACAAGCCCAGCACAGGCACATTGGAGAGGCGAATGCATTCCGTTAAAACGGAGAAAGTAGAAAGCAACGACGCATTGATTGCGCAGCTCAATAATAGGGTGAGTTGTCAAGTTATTGATGTTTGTGATATTTAAAATGTTTTTCTTTCTTTTATCGTGAGGGCGGCAGTAAGGTGTAACGACCCCACCCTAGTGTCTGAGTTTCTAAACCTCCTCAAGGGCCTCTGACATGGTTACAGATGTTAGTAATGTCCAAGATAAACTTAGAAAGTACATACATATGAATTAGAAAAAGTCACATTTGAACTTGCCCTTGCCTCGTCCATGAGAAGCGGGCGCCTTAAACCATTTAAAATATTTAACAAGAAACATAATTATTGTAAAATTTCATTTACAGATAACAAATTTGGAAAAGCTCATAGAAGTACAAAACACAGTTTTCAACACGGCCCTCGAGGACTTAAAAGCCAAACTGAGTCAAGAGAGCGAGAAGCGGCAAGCGTTGCAAGCCGAGCTAGAGAAGCTGGCACACTGCGTGACGCAGGTGTAGCCACTGCTGCGGCCTCCACTCGAGCACAGCGCCTGCGCTCGTGGACGCGCCGGCTCCAGGGAATACTCTAGCTATGTTCACTTCTAGTTAGACCCAAACGTTAACGCCCTGCGTACAGTAAACGCGGTTTTGAGAATAAAATTAACAGTTATCTAGGGCCACTTTCACCAAAATCACGTGTTTAGAAAATCATTGCATCCTTGTCACATTATAAGGTGGCAGTGACTGATAATTTAAACACATTCAACGCTAATTATGTTTGAAGATTTTGGTGAGAATGGGCCCTAATTTCAGTATGATTTCAATCACTATAATACTCCTCAACTTGTTGCTGGATTTAATTCAATGTTTTAAGTGATTTTGTAAGGGCTTATTTCGAAACCGCGTTTATGGTGTCACAGGGCAGTGTTACTAGTTAGGCCCAAGCAAAGACTTCTGCTGATTCGTCAAGTGCTAGTTCGCGAGTGCGCTCACTTTTAGTTCGCGATCGGTTCTAAAGTTTTACATGAAGGCCTGTTGAGTGGGCTGCTTTATCTTCAGATAGCGATTTATCTTTTGTAAGTCAATACTTGTAAGCTTTTACAATATTTTGATGGTGTATAATTATTTTTTCAATGATTTTTTCATTGTCTTCGGCGATGCTACGCAGCTCGCTTAGTGATCGAGGTACTTATTTAGTCAGTTTTGTTGTATTTCTCATTTTTATTGTAACCGTCACTAATAACCGTAGTGTCTTAAGAGTAATTTTTATATCGTGTATATCATGACCAGAAGAGGGTAACTACTTGTACCTAAACCTACCTTGTACTAAATTGTTCAATATTTGTATATTCTTTGTCAGTGCTAAACTAGGCTCTATTACTGCCTATTTTGTTGTTTCCATGGATGTATCGTTTAATCTATTTGTTATTTTCAATAAGTGCTTTCGTCAAGTGAGCGTAGATTATAGTAGCGTCGTGTACGTTAACAAAATTTTGTGCCATTTTATTTGATCGATGCACATGATAAATGTATAGACAGGAAGCATATTTTCGTGTGTAATACAAAATTAAGTACATGTGATGCAAGTAGATTACGTCAGCCTAATATTAATTGTGATTAACACATTCCATTTTGACTTGTATAGTATAGTATGTACGTAATATCGATTTGATCTGTTATTGGGCGCATTATAGTAACCAAAGCTTCATTTGGAACGGCATTAACACAATGGAATATGTACACATATTATATTTTATCGAGATCAATATTTTTATGTAACAGTTAATATATTTTTGTACTTGTACAGAGATTGTTTACGTTTTATTTAGACACCGAGTGTACCTTTTTGTAAGACATATCTCGATACATATTTATTTCTGAATTTATATTATAAATCGATATTGGATCATAATTGTATTAAAAACGATACACTAATTTAAAGTGTAACTATTATTTGTGACAATTAAACCCAGGTTGTGTTTGGCCATCCATTGTATACCTCGTGTCGGCAATTAAATTATTCGAAATAGATATATTATATAACAATTGAATCATGGCAACTGATTAATATAGTTGTTAATTAATAAGTAAATGCTTAGTATTATTCTAGAGGTTGTAGTTTTAGGCTACTATGTGATAGACGATGCCTAACTAACGGTATGTTTTAAACTAACTTTGTAAAACGTTCCAATGGCTTTAATCATGCACAAAAAGAGTCACACAAACATTTTATACATTTTTTTATTAGATGGGAATTGATTTTGACCCTAAACGTTTATTCAGCTAAATAAAGCAGATAAAATCAAGAGATTATTTGTTACAATTCCATATTTTAAGTTAATAAACTAAAATGCAAGAATCCCGCAATCTTTCAATTATGTTGTTCAAGAACACCGCGATATTAAATGTTATTGTAACTTTGAAACTAATGCAACGTATTTTGAATAAGTAGCTAGAATGATAGTCGTTCACAGACAGCTTGGTATATGAAACGAGAGATTCGTGTTGTATTATTTTTACGGGGTTGTACCTGAGATTTATATAGACTGCAGATGTATATTGATAAACTTACGTAATTATTGATCAGGTAGTCAATACTGACACTGATTACACGCATCGCGTTTGCATGTGCATTGACGCAAGAAGCATCTATTTAGATAAAGATGCATTTTTTATGTACACAAGTTGCATTTTCTATAACTATTATAAGTAATTGAATCAATGATTTTATAAAGTCGTGTTATTAAATAAAATTTGAAACAATGTCTTTTTGTTCGTAGCAGATATTCACGCTTGTAAATTGGGCCCTAACAAAAATGTCGGAAAGGTGTACTTACCCTAAGAATGTAATAAGATTGCAAAACGAAAGTTGACTTTTTCGTACAATGTCAAAGTATGTGAAAAAAACATCAAACCTGCATTTAAATAAGGACGCTGTTAGCCCTGTGCTTCTCAAAACTCACCAAGCTGTTTCTAAATTAACTATTAGCAGCAGTTTATCGAGCCAATTGCAATTGCATTTAATCCATTATGTAAATAATTATAAATACATAACTAGTTATTTTTAAAATGTTGTACATACAAGCTTGGTGAAAAGTACATAACAATAATTATAAAGGTTTATATGATAAACCCTAGGTAACATTGTATGATATAGGACAATTTTTGATGTAATTTTTAGTACTTAATTTATTTTTATGTATGCTATACTTCCGACGATGCATTCCTACGATTTAAACAATTCATATGATTAATAAAATTAAATAATAAACTATGTTTATGGATAAACCAGTTATTTGTGTTTTTTTTTTCTTATTAACCCTTTTATATGAGGTAATGGCTAATGATGAAACATTACTACTAATTAATGTAACGAAACGCCAGGGAAATTAATACATAGTACTTCCCTAGTTATTTGTCCAGAATTGAATACGAAAAATCAATTA
Organism: Caradrina clavipalpis; assembly: GCA_932526535.1. Lineage (NCBI taxonomy): Eukaryota > Metazoa > Arthropoda > Insecta > Lepidoptera > Noctuidae > Caradrina > Caradrina clavipalpis. Next base: position 6,962,555 of record OW052096.1, read on the forward strand.
AATACCCATTTAGATAATTATATCAATCGATGCCGCTTATGGATCTTTTATACACATTCAAGGTATGCAAACAAATAATTGTGAAATTAATAGCTGCAAGAACGAAAAGAATGTATTTTGGAACTAATATAATCTTTACTCAAACAGTAATATTAATACAAACATAACAAAAATAAACATTAACCTTACCTATACATATAGAATTTATGGCAGTACTTTGGGTACAAATTGCAATCAATTTGTCAATAACAATAATTGTCAATTTCCGAAAACAAATTAATAAAAGAAAAACATGTAATAATTAAAAATTCAGCCTTCCTAAGAAATCATATTCGTAAGCGACTTGATTATAATATCAAAAATTCTGTACCAACGAATCGCATTAAATTGTGAGATATAAATGTGGCCAAGCCGGGGAGAGTCCCTCCAGATCGGCCACCTATAAATCCTTCTAACTTTTGAACCAGTGATCGACTAATTCTGATTTTTGGCGACTAATTTCGACTAATTAGCGACTAAATCTGGGAGAAAACAGATCTTCGTTAGGTATCCTAGTTTTTGAGATATAAATGTGGCCAAGCTGGGGAGACTCTCTCCAGATCGGCCACCTATAAACCCTTCTAACTTTTGAACCAGTGACCGACTAAATCTGATATTTGGCGACTAATTTCGACTAATTAGCGACTAAATATTTGTGTTATCAAAATTAAAATCCCTGATGGTGGCCAAGCCAGAGTCAGCCACACATTAAATTGACCGTCATTTTTAGTGTGTAGTGGGCAGATACCTTTAACCTTTTAACGTCATATTATCTTGACATTTGACAGTATGGAATGGAATGCAGGCATAAGCAAGTAGTTAGCAAATGCTTTGCCTCTCATTATGAATATTTACACCAGTAAATTCATTCAATGGCGCGTGTATAAAAAAAAACCTTCACAGAACGTGACAGAACTAATTAATTATTAATTTATTTAATGAAGGCTGCATTGTTTAGTAAGTTTGATTATTTATGGCATGGCCACATCAAATATATATTTTTTAATTTTTTGGCCTTTTACAGGTGGTACCGAAATTATATTTAAATAAGTAGACAGTTGATAATAATATGTAATGTAGGCAGTTATCTACGTATGTATCTACTAGCCTACGCAAACACAATTTTAATACGATCGATTCTTTACTTCCTTTATCCAGGAAGAACATTGAAACAATTTCATACACTATAATCTGATGCTTAGATGTACTTATTTCTTAACCTATAGCACTTTTGAAAGTATTATAAATGAACGCGGTCATAAATCGCTATTCACTATGAACCGGTTGCCCTCTGAATGCTTGCCGGTGTACTTGTAGTTGCATTTTCCGTAGGCACCTGCAATGTAACAAAATGCAAGAAATATAATTAAACGATAAAATGTTGCAACACTGATTTTAAAATGTCAGATTTTTCATACATGATAATGTTATGAAATGAAACGTTTGTCTGTCTATTGATGCTACAGAGCGCAATTTTTTTTTCTTTTTGGAGAAAGGCCCGGAAGTGGGTCGGAATAGGCTAATTCTGACCCACTTCTAATCAAGCGTCTTCCTTAATTTCTTCCACTTTTACAATCCTTTTCCCCTTTCCAGTTCTTAGGAAATCCAAACTATTCGTCTCGCTATATTCTCACATAGGGTACCTAATACCTATATTATAATTAGTATATACACACCTTTATGTTTGCCCAACGCGCCTAAGTCAACAGGCAACGGTCTAACTGGTGGTCCTTTAGGTTGTAATGACGGCGTGACTGGCGCATCGAACTCATCGATGGGCGGTCGGCGTACGCGCATGAACTCGCCTCGCGTCGCGGCTTCCTTGCGCTCCGCTGAAGACACGCGGCGAGAGTCCAGAAACCGCAAGTTTGGTAGCGAGTATATTACGAAATATCTGAAGAAAAATATTTTTGAAATAAAATAAATCGTCATGAGTTCGTCTCTACAAGGAGGTGTATGTGATAATTTATGTAAAGTTATTATTTAGGTTTTTTCTTACGGAAATATTTTAAAATTATAGGTCTGATGTGCTAGATTATACAATACCTAGTAAATGGATGAATAAAATATGCATGCATAGTGTATAACTACACTACAATTTTAAAACGGCAGCGTTTAGCAGTTGGATGAAATTTGACAGATTTTCTTTCCAAATGTACTTTAGTAAGTCGTAAAGCAAATTGAGAAGCGCACGTAAGTCAGTCCGATTGGTTGTTCATAATTGAATCAGCCAATCACGGATTTACAATTTGTTGAGAAAACGGTTAGTATTTTATTTTAGTAAGTACGTACCTATATCTTTGGTAGTCTGAATCATCTTTATCGACGTCTGAAAGCTGGTTCGGACACGCCTTGTTGCTCAGTAAACTTAAGTAAGACAGAGCTGGGAAGTGCTTGCTTATCTTGTCTATCAGCTCGTCTAGGTTGGTGATCTGAAATGACATCAATAATTAATCCCCATGTATTTATCTTTTTCGTATCGAAGGGATAGGTGATCAATGATCAAAAACATATGTTTTGGTATCTATATAGATACCAGAATGGTGATCTTAGTTATTATTACGGTGAATTAACCACTTTCAGAGACTGTTACTGTTTCAAGTTAGCAAACGAGAAGACAGAGGACTTAAAACTATGTTTGTTGGTTTTCAGAAGAACAACCTTCCGGAAACCTACAAATTGAGGATAATATAATAAAATTTAATGTCTATGAAGAACTTTTGACTTCGCATTGTTTTCAAATGTTGCGTAGCCAAATGCCAAATGAGAACACATTCAATGGACAAACAAACGTAAAACTGAAAGTTACTGACGTTAACTTAGGTACAGTTGAACAAACTATTTGGTATACAGGCAAAATTATTCGTCTTTCTCTGCCAACATTATCTTTTATTTTATGTGTAATTAAGCTTACGCTTATTTTGCTCTCATAAAATGCTACTTCCGCTCTGGGTGGAGCAGAAGGGAGTGTCAACCTCTTAATGACTAAAACCCATCCGTGTTCCTCCTAATGCCATTTGCGTTCCAGGGTGACCCTTTCGATAACCCTGGATGATACACTTACGGCCCGTTCACTACCATGCGATTTGAAAGTGATATAAAGAATTGACTGCTCAGTACACTTTCAACATTGTCTGCTCATCACAATTTCAATATTGTTTAAAAGTAATTGCAAGTAAGCTGCTGTTATACCAAATAGATTGTTTGACTGTACCTTAAGTAGATACAAGTCAATTTCATTAGTTTCGCAACTCAAGCAAAACTTTATATTACATGTTCGATATGAGCTTAAATGAATTTGATAATTATTTTGTACTAAAAGTCAAGTTCAATGTCTCCCGAATTTGTTTTGGCGCAGACGTATGTATAAATAGAAATATAAATCATTTATTTACGTTGGTACCTACCTACCTATTCCAATAATTGTTTTTGTTTTTGTTCAAAGTGATTAGTGTTTCTTGTAACAAAAGTCATGTGATGGTAGGAGTTTATCCATTTATTTTTATCACTGTTTCGAATGCGTTGTTTTAAATTGATACCTACCTATACACTTACTTTTGCTTTAGAATATGGGCATGGGATGCAGAGAATAAGGTGCTCACATGTCATGATAAAGATCTGAAGTGTAAGAATGTGAAAGGTTACAAGAGTAGAAAAAGACTGAAGATACAATGAAAAGGATAGTTTGATAATTTTTCTACCATATTTATTTAGTTTTTTTATTATATTGGTACCGTTTCTTTTGGTATGGGCATGTGAAGAGGAGGGATGAAACGAATGTGACCAAAAGAGTTATGAATATAAATGTGGATAGATGTAAAATGAAGAGAAAAAAAAGAGACACCAATGAGAAAATGGATAGATTGTGGGAAGAATAATATAAAAGAGAAGGGAGCCAGTGATATCATGAATTCATGACGGATGACAGGATGGAATGGAAGAAGAAAACGTGTAACGTGTACGCGCTGATCCCAAGTAACACGGGAGGAAGATGATCATTTACTATTTTTCTACAAAATCAAGCCCATAATCCTCTAGAGTGCAAAGGTACTGACCTCATTATTGTTGAGCGAGAGAGTCCTCAGATTGGACAAGTGTGGAAAGGAAATGGCGTCGCCCAGCTTATTGTTGTCCAATATAAGTTCCTCCAGTCGACCGAATTTTTCCAGTCCTTTCAACGTCTCGATAATGTTATAACTGCAAGCAGACTGATGTTTTAGAAGTCTGTAGTCTGTCTTAATTACACTGCACCGATGCAAAGAGTTCGTCAAAGTTAAATTAAATTTGGAACAATCTGCTTCTTTTTGACGGGTATAAACAGACACTTAAAGCAGTCAATAGTTACATAATTGGGTAGATGACACCACTAATCAATTGACGTACTTTTTATGAGCTGTCAAAACGCAATTCCCCCTTAGATTTTGTATGACAATACTCAACTATGACGTCACTTTTTTGTCGACTCAATTCAGTAACTATTTATTGATTTCAAAGCAACTAATAATTGATGATAATAGTTATTCAAAAATGTATCGGGTTTCCAGGGCTAAAATAAAGTGTTTTTTTAGTGAAGTTGTGTCTTGGAATTATTTGTTAGTGGTGTCATCTACCCAATTCTTCCTATCTTTGCGATATTTTTTTCCGAACCATTCCTGGGCACCTTTTGATCCGATTTTGAAGGTCAAAGTTACAACTTTTTTTTTCACAATACCTACCAAGTTTTAAATGTTAAGTAAGTATAGCTAAACTTTAAATATACCCATGCGCCCTGTACTGTAAGATGCACCCGCACAATGATTTATGTGCGTTATATATATGAAGCACTGTCAAAAATTAAAAATTTTCACACTAAAAATAAAGTAATTTCCCAGCAATAATTTTTGTCCAATGGTGGGTACCTAATTCGATGGGCAATATTTGTACTTAGTTAAAGTCTATTTGATGTGTGTGTTTACTCCTCGTATACATTTGTATGCAGTTCTTCTGTAGGTACGTGTGCGCCACTGAACTCCTCCTAAACGGCTGGACCGATTGAGCATAATAAATAAATCATGACACTTACCTCAGATCTAAGCATCTCACTTTAGCACCATACATTTTTTGTAACGCTACGGGTATTCTTCTGCAGTCTTGACCGCAGTAGCTTAACTAAAACAAGAAAATGTAGAGGTATATATTTTTATATTATTAGTTAACTACCTCATTAGCCTAGTGGTTCTAAACGCGACTGCTACGCTAGAGGTCTTGGGTTTGATTCCCGGGTCAACCAATGCGTTATATTGGGTTTTTCTGTAAAATTCTCAGTAGCAGCTTGGCCCTATTTATTATATGGGACCTAAAACATACCAGCGAACTGTGGGTGTATATTGGTACACTTCTGCCTAACCCTTACTGGGAATACAGGCTTGATTGTATGTATGCACTATTAGCTGTTGACCACGAGTTCGCTTCATGGGATCGCAATACCTAAAGAAAAAGTATGCTATCCTAGTATTTTATGTATAAATAAAACCACATTCTACCATTGTGCCAAGTTTTAATCAAATCCTTTCAAAGATAGACGCGTTATTATAGGATGTAAGTGATAAAGTTCAACCCTATGGTAACATCATTAACAAAAAATATCGAGAAATGCGCCATTATTAGTATAACACTTTAGTTGTGAAGCCAGATACGATTTCTAACAACTTAAAGATTTATTTATATCATATTAGTATCATCAGTATGTTTGCTGTCAACAATGATAAGGTTATATTATTCAATTATTACTCATTTTCTACAGTACATATAATGTTTACACCTTTATCTGGGACATGATTTGTGTCACAAAGAAACATAAAAGCCATATTTTGTAGCATTAAAGGATAAACTGCCTTCTACTTAGTTTTGTCTTGATTAATTGAGTTAAGTTTTGCCAGAAGAAGCTAGCCTATGGGTACTTAAATTAATTACGTTAAACTAATTTAATAAGCCAAACGTGTTACTATTACTGTCCAGGAATAACAGATCAATGTTTAATTTAATCCCTTGTAGTTTTATTATATTTTAGCAAAATTTTAAGTAAAACAATATAATTATATTAATTAGCCTCGTTGCTGTTAATTAGTTCGTTGCGTTGCGTTTGCCTCGTTGGCCTAGTGGTCCTAAGCACGACTGCTACGCTAGAGGTCCTGGGTTCGATTCCCAGGTCGAGCAAAAAGTGTTATTGGGTTTTTCTATTAAATTCTCAGTAGCAGCTCGGAGTTTGGATTTGTGCCCGGTTAATGGCAATAGGCTCGCCCCCTATTACATGGGACCTAAATATACCGGCGAACTGTGGGTGTACATATTGGTACACCTCTGCCTAACCCTTCGGGGAATACAGGCGTGATGATGATGGTATAATTAGGTACCTACTCCAAAAGTCTAGCAGTGAATGAGGCAGATACAATAGAAGTTTAATAATACTTTCGAGTCATAGTTTCAGAGCATAGACGCTAATGGACCAAACCAAAGCCTACAGAGCGACAGTAAAATCATTATTTATGTGTATCCTTGACACTTTTGTACGCAAAAATTAAAACAACGATGCTCTATCTCTGTTAACACAAATAGAATATAATAAAAGAACGGATTTGTGCTCGGTTAGTGGCAATAGGCTCACCCTTAGTTATATGGGGCCTAAAAATATCGGCGAACTGTGGATGTACATTGGTACACCTCTGCCTACAGCCTAACCCTTCGGGGAATACTAGCGTGATAGTAGGTATGTGTAAAAGAACAGAAATGCTCGAATGACCGAATGCTTATTCTGTATTCGCTCGTTAGTACTAAATTGACCATTGCATAACACCTAAACAATGTTAGATTTTCTTCTAATCCATTACTGATTAGTTAAAGGCTAAAATTAATATTTATGCATTAGTAACTGGCTTGGCACATTACGGCATATATGGCATAATAATCTATTTGCAAAACCGGTTCGGCCACATGTCCAAAATACGGCGGTGACTTAGAGGCTTCAAGTTGAATTTGGTTAGTTTTGTGTAAGTACCAATAAAGTATCAACTTCTACGTACTTATAGTAAGATTTATAGCATATATTCGAAGATCATTAACTAGCTCACTAGCTAGTATTTTTTTAAATACAATAAGTATATTATAGTATGTATTTTTTTAAACTGGCTTATGCTATGCCTGTGATTTCGTCGTATCGGTTACCACGGGGTTTCAATTTTTAGCGCGGGGCCCTATCCCTAATGTTTTTCTGAAATAAAAGTACCCGAAGTTACTCCTTATAACATCAGCTATAATATGGCAGTGAAAATCCCATCTAAATCGGTTAAGCTCTTTCGGAGATAAGCCGGAACAAATAGATACAGAGCATTTAGTAAACAGCTGTACATTGCTACACCTCTGCCAAACCCTTCGGGAAATACAGGCATGATGATATGTTATGATGGCATGTAAAAATCTGTAATATAGACGTTACAAACAGACACCAACATTTTATTTAATTGAATAAGCAGCCATGTACCCTGATTAAGAAACATAGAAAAGAGAATTACAGTTCGTAAAAGTTTCCTTAATTACCTACTAAAAGCTTGAAGGACCTCTACGTATGTAGTAAATGGCATCTTGACCCCAAGAAGGTAAAGTTACATATATTCTGGAGGAATTTTATGGCCGTGTCACTTACTGGTTTTATTTGTACCTACTCTTTGTACATAGATACTTGCTTTATCTTTACTGCGGGAGAGCGGGTCATTTTATTAGTCTCATAACAACCTATTTATATGACCAACGACGAAACAGATGCGTCCGTATATAACTGATTACCGTTACAATAATGATGGCCCTCGGGATCGAGTTATGCCAGGTTTATCAGTTCTTGGTAGTAGGTATCTATTATTTCTTTAATTTAATAGTAGAGTAAATAGTTGCAATAATGACTAGTTCGATTTTTTAATTAATTAATGTTTAATCTTTAATTTTTCTTTTGTATAAAACAAAATATGTACGCTTAAATCTTCTAAACTACGCATCGGATTTTAATGCAATTTTCAGCAATAGATAGAGTGATTCAAGAATAAGGTTTAGGTACATGTTTATAACATCACGCTACGAGCAACGGGAGCGGAGCAGTAACCAAAGACGTAATTGAACGTGGGTGACATCACGGGGCTTCAGCTAGCAGCTACTATTATATTAAATATATTATGTTTTTGTATAACATAGAGTAGATCAAGGACTGTCTTTTGCTTTATTTTTGCATATTTTTTTTTGTATAAATGAATGCAGTTTGTCCGGTTTTGTCTGCCTAAGTAGTATCGTAGGTCGGTCATCGTTCTTATTCCATATCGAGGTGAGGTCATCATGGAGATGCGTAGGTACTTTGGTAAGTAGGTACCTACAGTAGGTGCAAGATAACCAAACTACAATTTTGCAAATAATTTTTAGTTAACCGAAAGTAAAGGTACAGTTACACATGCTCATTACTGGCATAGTGGCATGCTCAAACTGATCGGAGCACGAGAAACTGACGTGACTTTGATTTTCGCGTGGTCCGATTGGTTTGATTATGCTAGTAATGAACATTGTGTAACTGTACCTTAAGGTCTAAGGCTCTCGAGTTGCGGCCACGCACCAGAAGGCGCAGGGGAAGGCCCCCACGAGGTGGACCGACGACCTGGTAAAGTTCGCGGGAAATCGCTGCATACTGGCAGTGCAAGACCGGTCATTGTAGCTATCATTAAGGGACGGGTAGGGAAGCCTTTGTCCAGCAGTGCACGTCGCTCGGTTAATATGATGGTGATGAGTTGTAGTTGTTTACTAACCATACTAAAAGAGACTGAAGTTTGTTATCAAAGTAACGGATATCATTTAGGTACGACATAACATCAAACAGCGAATACCTATAGTCAACGTTTAGCCTTGAACCCTCTAATCCACTACCGTAGGCTGTTGGTAGATAATCCATTACTGAGTAAGCACCTAAGTAGGGTACGTAATAATACATCAACATCCGAATATTTTGCGCGATAATGTCCGGTATACTCACCTGAATTTCTTCTTCCTCGATAAAAATACTGACATGAGAAATGTGTTCAACTCTCTTATAATTAGGTAGCACAAAATGTTCAACTGTTAGTAGCTCTAATTCATACGTGTACCGCGATTTTAACACTTTTTTTGCATCTTCAGTTCTCCTTAAACGTGTAATTACACTGCCATACCTCGTTACCATTACCATCAATCTAAAGATTGCTTGAGGAAACACATAGGATTCGAAGTAAGTAAGCAGTATGATGCCAACATTAAAAAAATTGCCAATGTTTTCAGAAAGTTTTCTGTACACTGTATCAATATAGGACGGCATTTTGGAAACCACTAGTATGTATTTTTTTAATATCAACTACTTAGGTACAACGCAATATAATTTATTCACTACATGTTCGATTTTTTTTTTCACTGTTTTCTAGGCTCCATTTGTACCTGAGTTTAACTATCTCTTCAAATATTGATTAGTTATTTGAAAATTGCTTCGGTCTATCTAAATAACACATGTTAGGTAAGTACACTGTTATAAAATCACGCCCTTCACAGCCTAGACATGTAGATTAAATCGTAATTAATTAATACTGAAAGGACACTTCTATTATTCTCGTCTTGAAAGATAGCAATGGAGGGCACTCCTAACAAGTTTGTGAAAGATTGGAAAAATAATGTGGTGCATTTTCTTAGTGTCATCCTATTTATGGTGACATGCATTGTAATTTGATTAGTGTATAGGCTTACTTACCTACTTTATTGTATGCAAGATGTTACTTCTTGACATGATTCCAAGGAAGTATGTCAAGTTCCTAAGACAACCTACTGACCGTTTATTGGCTTTTTTTTTCGATGGGAAATCATCAAATTACTTCGGGGCGGGTGGGAGAATCAGACTTTTACTGACTAAAACCCATCCATGTACCTTCTTGTGCCCTTTGCGTTACGGGGCGCGATGTGGCTAAGTTTGTGGCTTAGGAACCTGTACCTATGTACGGTAATAGAAACGGGAGTCGCTATTTTTCCAATTCACAAATGGTGAGTATATTATTACTATAGCATATAGGTATCTACTATGGAAAAGTTTTTGAATAAGTGACCTTTAGATCACTATTGGGTTTAGACACCACCAATCAATTAAACTGCCTTGTTAGCCTGGTGGTCTTAAGCGTGACTGCTACGCTAGAGGTCTTGAGTTCGATTTCCAGGTTGAGCAAAAAGTGTTATTGGGTTTTTCTACAGATCGCCCGTATGTTGAGGTCCCACGTAACAGGGGGGCAAGACTATTGCCATTAATCGGGCAAAAATCCTAACTCCAAGCTGCTACTGATAATTTAATAGAACACTCCAATATCACTTTGATCAATCTGGGAATCAAAGCCAAGACCTCTAGCGTAGCAGTCGCGCTTAGGACGACTAGGCTAACATGGCAGTTTTATGTAGTAGGTGTAGTGTAAGGCCATATTAATTATTTGTATTTGTACTGTGTTTACACTGTAGACATTGACAATTTGATAAGCTCATGTTATTGCATATTGTGGTTCGCTCTTGAATTATAAGTAAGTTATTATGGTTATGTAAAAGTGGTACAGCAGCGACTCTAGCCTGCTTTATTATTATAATTATATAGTTTGAGGAATTCTATGATTCTAATTTCGATGATTGCTACAGCACCCATAGACTGTTGTCATAGAAAACTGCATAGCTTTTACCGTAGCTTGAACTTTAAGGTGAATGCTCCGACCAGCCCACGAAATTTAAATTTTCTTACGTTTTTCAAGCAAGTTAAGCTTCATGTAAAATGTCAAGATTTCATGAAATCTTGACATGTTACATGAAGCTTGACTTATGGAGTCATTTTACTGATTTTAATGGTTATAATTTTAAAAATACATACTTCTTACGCCCGCGAATCATACTTTAATCAACATTAAACTTTTGCAAATTGCAAAAAACGTAAGAAAATTTAAATTTCGCAGGCTGGTTGGAGCATTCACCTTAAGGAAAAAACCTACTTAGACAAAATTTTGGAAGAAAATTTTATACAAGTTGTTTAACATAATTATTTAGCTTTCCTTCATAAAAAATACTATGATTAAAAGTGCAGAACTTAGTGTATTTCTTATATGTATTCTTATCTTCTTTTTATAGATACAAACATTACTATAGCAAGCAATTATGTAGGTATTACATATACATAAAAAAGTAAGACAGAACAGGCAACAAAAATGTAGCTTAAATTAATTTAAAAAATAAGTTTTTAAACTACTGTTCTTCCATAAGTATAAAGAAATCTAAGCATACCAAACTAGCGAATATGCGCATTATAATAATATGTTCTTAATCTATTTAACAACTATAATATAATCTATGATATTTTAATTATAGAGATAAATAATTAATGAAATACTTACTTGGCCTTTTTCGAAAAATAAAGCAGTATTATTCACGTGGTTCTCTTCCATTTTCATTCACACAACGTTAATGAAGTTAATTGTGCGAGATTGTGTTTAGATCTAACAATAAAAAGTTATCATCAAACTGTAGTTTATAACTACTGAATAAAATAAAATAAATAAACACAACTTCTTTGTAACTTTGTTTACCTGTTGTGTTTCACGACTTTGACAGTTAAGCAGAAGCACTTGATTTGACATTAACTGACATTGACGTTGTAGTGACAGCTAGTGGTGTGATGTATTTCGTTTGGTTAAGATTCCACTATCAAAAATCATGGTTAGACAATGTATTTTTTTTATTAAGATCACATTTTTTTATTACAAGCTACCTGTTATTACGGTACGTTACGGTAAGCTGACCCCAACGAATTTGGGAAAAAGGCAGAATGAAAATGATGATGAGTTTATTTTTTGACTAGAAAAAGTGCGCAAAAGTGTCTTAGCGATTGGGATAGTGACGAGCAATTAGTCATTGTCAACACAATTAGTAAATACGGGGTGTAACTTGTCTTTGCCCACTGGCAAAGACAAGTTCCTTACACCCCGAACAAACTTGATCTTCCGAAAAAAGGGAAAAATTTCAAAGTTTTCCTGCAAGAAATTCCACTTGTTCTGAAGTCAGAAAAGAGTTCTAAGTGCCACTTAAGTTTGAAAAATTGGCCTGTTGCTTTTTTAGTCGTGCCCAATGGCAATAACGATATTTGTTGACCTAAAACGAGGGCAAAATACTTTTTTACAAATCAAATCAAATCATTTATTTCAATTAGACCATTTACAGGCACTTTTGAATTGTCAAGAAGTTACAGTTTAAAATTGAAGCTAGTTGCTCGTTCCAAAACGTAGGTCTCTATGGAGAAGAACGAGCAAGAAACTCCATGGACACTCTTTTCCTTCCATTTGGTTTTTACAAAGTCTTGGTTACAATATTCTTGTTGCTTCTATATGTGAAAACAATGAAGGTGAATATAAAAAATAACAAAATTATAATAACGATGTAAGACATGGCAGTTAAGAGATGACCAATCCCAACTGACAGCACCCGTTCACGAATATGACGCGTGCATCAGCACCGTTTAGCTCAACCATCTTGAAGGGAACCAAACGATCCAACCCACGCGCCACCGTCAGCAAGACATTAAAGTGAGCATGACAAAGCTCTCAACTGCCATGCTCAGTGTCCAACACATAGTAACTTAACAAGTAAATGGCTCCATGGTAGTCACATTTACAAAATTGAAATATATGATGTAAAATTATACAAAACTAAGGTCATCAGCGAACCTTTTCAAAAAATAAACTGTAGTAAGTAGAAGAAAAAAGTCAGTAAAAATTATAATAACGGTATACGTTATTAAGGTCAATAAAAAAGGTGCTAATAACATCGTTATGTTTAGAAAAAAATGTATATTAATTTGTGTGCCCGAGTGGCTGTGGAGCAGGACTAGCATTAAGCCAAGCATTTTTATCATTTATATAATCTTCTAATTTGTAATATGCTTGACTACATAGTGTGCGTTTTATACATGTTTTAAACTTTCTCTCATTTAGTTCGAGAATATTGAGCGGTATTTTATTATAACATTTTACACAGTACCCCATAAAAGAAGTGTGTACTTTTGACAATCGAAAACTCGGTTGCTCTAATTTATTCCTATTTCTAGTATTAAAATTATGTCTATCACCAACTTTTCTAAAATGATGAAGATTTTTCCGAACATGCATAATGTTTTCATATATATATTGACAAGGTACCGTCATGATATTAATTTTTTTAAACAATTGCCTTAGAGATTCGCGTCTGCCAAGATTATAGATGGCTCTGACAGCCCTCTTTTGCAAAATAAAAATAGATTCTATGTCTGCAGCCCGTCCCCATAGCACAATACCGTAAGACATGATACTATGAAAGTAGCTAAAATAGACCAGTCTCGCGGTATCCACGTCTGTCAATTGACGGATTTTCCTGACAGCGTAAGCGGCTGAACTCAACCGCCCTGCAAGAGATGTTAAGTGAGGACCCCACTGCAGCTTTGAGTCAAGCGAAACCCCCAAGAAAACGGTCTTATCGACGAATTCTAGTACTTCCTTATTCAATATAACGTTACATGCACTACTTCTAACGTTCGGTAAAGCAAATCTTATGCATTTAGTTTTCTTCTCATTTAACACTAAGTTATTTATCGTAAACCAATTATGAACCTTAAGCATAGCGTTATTTACTTCGTCAAGGTGCTGTGCCCGACGCGGAGAACGATACAAAGAATAAGAGCGAATTTTCATATCCATATCTCTTTACTTTGTTGTCTGATTCTCAGTCCAGAACATAGAATTCATGGTTTCAGTTTTAGGACACATGCTCCTTATAAAAAATGTGACTCTTATTGCATCAATTTAAGGATCACGTGTACGCTATAATACGCTCTTGTAGTAATTGTTTATATTTTATTTTTACTTAATTATCCAAGTTGATACTTATTTTCTAGCCTACGTTATTACCTAAGTCTCAAGTGTTAAGATAAGTAAAAGTACCTACCTGATATTGTTATCGTATTGGTTTATTTGTTTTTCAATAACTCCAAAGAGATAAGATATAGGTATGAATTGCAAGAATTGTTAACCTGTCGGGGTGTGCTGGTGTGTATCTTTACATAACACTAGGTATGTATCAACTCAGACACGTCTGATTCTTGCATATGGCACAGGCTAAAACACACACTGGGTCCGAAGTGCACTGGTCATTTATTTGCTACATACGAGGATTATTAAAATTCATTCACTGATTCACGCAACATTTCCACCTAATTAAAAATAGATATCCTAAAGATAAACTTAACCGGTACCCCGATAACTTATTTACTAATTATTTACAACAACAAATAATTGATTCCTCGATATTTATTTTATGAAACAGCGTAATATCGTGATGGAATTAACATAACAAAATTATGTAACGTAGGTAGTAGTTCAAAATAGCACTCAGTGCAAGTAAAAGGACGTGTTAACATAACAATACCGGATTAATTAAACACGGTTAATGGCGACGTGCCGTGGTTATTACGAGGTCGGGCATAGAGTACTATTTCAGTTTAATAACATTACATTACCTAGGTATACCTAGGTATGTGTTTAATAGCTTCATCCTTAAAATAAAGGGCGTTTTATTTAGATCGTCATGTTATAACTTAATTGTTTCTAATTTAATTGGTCGAGACGGTCGGTGTAGTGGTTGAGTGATTGGCTGCGCATCGCGGGTTCGATTCCTGCACGGAACAAATACTTGTATGGTGTGCAGATAGTTGTTCCGGGACTGGCTGTTTTTGTATATGTTTGTACACGCACCCACGAAACACGAGAAATTTCTATTGTGGGACAACTATACTTTTAACCCTCGGATTCATGGATTGTAAACCTCGTATTGTAAAAGAAGAATCTCTTGCTTTGAGTCATTTTATCTTCTCGGATCTTCTGTCTTCAGAAGTGAACTCAAATCGTGGTTGTTTTGTATTTCTTATAGTTTATTGGTAACAACGTCTGGAGTATTTATCCTTACTGGTCAATTTTGGATCTGATATATTTTGTTATCAATATGGAGAATAATAAAACAAGGATACTTATTTATCAACATATATTTAGGAATTATAAAAAATAACATTTGGTACTGTCATACTATTAAATGACTTCTATAATATTTACATACATGAAATATAGTTTAGACATTATTTAGGAAAACATTACGATAGTAACGTTTTCCTAAATCTAGTCTAGTTCCAAATTCAGACCTTCTTGGGTAAGGAAATAACAACATTTTTTACTTCGGTGTATGCTAGAAGGGCGTCCATGCCACTGAAAAAAGAAAAAAATATTATGAATATGTATGTAGGTATCTATCAACACGATTAAAAAATAATACCTTTTATTAATGTTGTTCTAATTATTTGATTACTTGACTGGAGATTAGGTACCTACGATAACGAATGGTCCTATTTTATCGATATTTTACATAGCTTATAAATAAGAGCAGTCAATAATTGAAGTCTATTTTTCTCAAAAAAAGAAATTAATTTAAATTACTTACTTTTCACGACCAATTCCAGATTCTTTGAAACCTCCGAATGGTGATTGTGGGGTAAGTGCCAGATATGTGTTGACCCTGTAAAATTAAAAATGTTGTTATTAAAATAATAAAAGCTTGTTAATAATTTTAGATTATAAGCTCTTCTTTGTGAACTGAACTGTAGATTGCTTTACGATAACCTAATAATTGGTTGAGCCCGGTTCCGCGAAATCCAATTATTAATCTTAGGGATCGATATTTATATAGTCTATCATACGAAGCTTTGTATTTCAAACACTCAATTCTAGTAGTTTTAGAGTAGTTTCTAGATTTCAATATACAAAATAAAAGGGTTTTAGTGTATTGGGAGATATTCAATCTAAATCTGATGGGTAGGTCAGTGGGTCGATCAATAATTGGTACCTAATGAAATTGTTGGTAAAATTACACATAACGCAAAATTTATGTAACTCTGTTAGGTACTGTACTAAAAGTTGTTGGTGTGTCGCGTAAAATTGAAGTAGAGAGCAAAAGTTTAACTTGTAAAGATTTACTAATGAATTCTGTCGACTTACCAAACTGTACCAGCCTCAACGTGTTTAGAGAACTGTAGGGCATTGTTGACATTTGTTGTAAAGATTCCAGCTGCCAAGCCGTAGTTCGTGGCGTTGGCCCTGTCAATGACCTCGTCTAAAGTTTCGAACTTCAGAATACTTTGCACTGGGCCGAAGATCTACAAGTAAATAGTTCAGGGTTAGGTCGTTAATATAGTTAACATGAAAATGAGTTCGTTTAGAGTCAGTTAAATCAAAGTGAACTTTTAACGAGATCTTTTTTCTTTTCTTTAAACAAACGTTGGGGGCACACTAGGAATTTCTCCTGTATCGTGGGTGTGTTAACAAACATATAAACTCAACAACACACAAACAGCCAGACCCGGAATAACTATCTGTAGGTCATACAAATATTGGTTCCGTGCGGGAATCAAACACACGACACGCAGCGCAGCAGTCGATCGCTCGGCTACTGCGCCAACCATGTCGTTAAAACGAAAGAATTTAACTACAGTAACTTTGTGTTAATTAATTTACCTCTTCCTTTGCGATAGTCATGTCATCGGTGACGTCGGCGAAGACCGTGGGCTGGATGTAGTAACCAGTTGTGCCGATTCTGTTGCCTCCAGTCAACAATTTAGCGCCTTCTTTTTTGCCTTTTTCGATGTATCCCAACACTTTCGTCATCATTTCTCCGTCAATCTACAAGTGAGAACTATAGATTATAGATAGGTGTAGATACTAAGTCATAAGTAGGGCTTAGGGGTATAGGGACTCGGGTTTGAATTTTGATTTTTGGGAGGCCTCCCTGTCCAGCATTGGACGTCCTGTGGCTGATATGATGGTGATAATGATTATGTCAATAAGAAAAATGAAGAGGTCCAACATAATGCAGTCTTTTCTCCAATTTACCTGTGGGCCGTTCTGTGTAGTGGGATCCGTAGGGTTTCCAACCTTGATACCCTTTGCATGCTCGACCGCTGCTTTCACAAACTTATCATAGATACCAGATTGAACGAACAACCGGGAAGCAGCTATGCATATTTGTCCTTGATGGAAGAATACTCCATTTGCAGCGTAAGGAACGGCAATACTCACTGAAAAACAATAAGTAAATTAGTACAATATATTATGGCTAATATAATGACTATGGTATGCATGGTAATTTATAGGCGTATTACCGTTCTTTATGAGATTTAAATGATTAACTTACGGTCAGCATCATTCATGATGACTAGAGGGCTCTTGCCACCGAGTTCAAGTGTGATCCTCTTCAAATTGTTGGCTCCAGCTGCTTGTTGAATTAATTTGCCGACCTGTAAACATTGTAGTGTTGAATATGCGTATTTCATATACCTGAATAACAAGATATATAAAACTGTTCGGTCAAAAATTCCTCAAATTACTTAAAGAACGACTCACCTCAACCGATCCAGTGAACGAAATCTTGGCGACGTCACCGTGATGAGTTAGAGTGGTTCCGGCCCCCGGTCCGAATCCGTTCACAACATTGACTACACCTTTGGGCAGACCAGCCTCAACCAGCAGTGCCGCCAGTGCCAGCGCGGTTAATGGAGTCTGTTCCGCTGGCTTAACCACCACAGTACAACCTAAAAACATATTTAGTATTATTCTTCAAAACCTTTACAAGTCTATAGGCTTATTTTTTCATCGCCACCTTAGCAGTATCATCGTGATGGCCCAGCATTCACGAGGTTGTGGGTTCACAACCAATGGGATTTTTTCTAATTCATATGTACTTACTAAGTTTATCTTGGACATTACTGACAGCGGTAACCATGTCAGAGGCCCTCGAGGCGGTTCAGAAACTTTGACATTAGGGTATGTGGGGTCGTAAGACCTTACTGCCTACACGATAGAGAAGAAGAAGAAGCAGTCCACCAATAAACAAATTTTATATGTAGATAAGCCTAACAACCTATCAGGTTCTGTCGGTGACAACGGGTATACCTATTTAAATGATATCTTACCTGCAGCCAAAGCAGTGCAGACTTTGTTCACGAATAGGAAGATGGGACCATTCCATGGCAGAATAATACCGCTCACGCCCACAGGCTGTCTCAGGGAGTATGAGAACACCTCGCCATCTGTTGATAATTAACGGAACTTTTAGAAAGGAAATATATTTAATCCGTGCTTAATTTATGTACTTTTATATCGTTTATTTGCCTCACTAACCCCCCCCCCCCCCCTTCATCTTCCTCTCCTACCTCTGCCTAACTAGGCTTACTGCTTCGTTAGCCTTGTGGTCCTAAGCACGATTGCTACGCTACAGGTCTTGAGTTCGATCGAACAAAGGATTTTTCTATGAAATTCTCAGTAGCAGCTTGGAGTTAGGATTTGTGCCCGGTTAATGGCAATAGGCTCGCCCAAATACATGGAACTTAGAAACATACCGGCGTACTGTGGGTGTACATTGGTAACACCTTTGCCTAATCCTTCGGTGAAAACAGGCGCGATGGTACTTTTATATCGTTCTTACCAGCAGCTAAGGTGTCGCCTTTAATTTTGTCCGCACAACCGGCAATGAAACGAGCAGAGTTAACAGCTCCTCCAATGAATGTTGTAGCGAAGCTGAGAACCATGCCGTTGTTGTAGGATTCCAGTTCTGCGAGGTATTTGGCATCCCTTTCTAGGAGGTCACTAAACTTGCGAATAATCTCTCCACGTTTGGACGCATCAAGCTGCCTCCATTCCGAGTTGCGATGGAACGCACGCTTTGCTGCGGCTACTGCTAAGTCAATGTCAGCCTGGAAGTATTGATAAAGTTAGGTCATTTGCTTCCTGAGTACATATTACACTTACATTATTTTTGTCAAAACGAAAATCATGCGGTGAAATTTTCCAAGGAAGATTTAGAAGTTATGTTATTATTAAGGTCATTACTAACATTATTTTTATCTGGTTTTCTAGCTCGTAGTGGAATTTATTTTCTATCTATGCGAATAACTCTAAAAAAGAAAAACTACAGCCACAATTCATTTACTATCGTTTCAAAGAAAAGGAAGGCTATTTGTCTGGATTGTCCTTCCGGGAATTGCAGCCCTGAACAATTAATCATGTCTAAGCAGATAGAATAGACCGTACTTTTTTTTTCTTAGATTGACACTTTTTATGTTGATCATATTCAAATAGGTTCCTACAGCCTGTCATATTATTATACGTATTTATAGTGCAATTACCTGAATGCTTAGTTTTAACAATAGTACTTAAGTGATCTCAAATATATTATTATAAGTCATTCAAGGAAAGTTTTGAATTAATTAATAATTCTTGAGTCACTCAAAAATATTTCTAGCAAGAAGGAAACTTGTATGATATTGTTTGCAAACGTGGTTTTAGCTTAGCCATGTACTAACTAACGTTGCAAAGTATAAGAGAGCTTAGTGTTTTTAAGTACGTCTTTCCGGTTACAATAAATATATTTTTTTTTGTCAAATTAAATATATATATTTTTGTCATTTATAAAAAAATGTGCTGGTTTTCGTAGTGCACCTATACCTATTGGCTTGGAGGTAACTCCTGTGTTAGACGCTGTGGTGGTCGCTGCGGTAGACGCTGGATACAGGCCTCTTTCAATCAGTCTTTTTGGAAATTTATGGGGGAGGCTTTTGTCCAGCAGTGGAGGTCTTGCGGCTGACATGATGATGATGGTGTTAAAAAAAAAACGAGTTCATACCTTGTCACCTTCGGCAACCTTGGCGATGACGGATCCATCGTGAGGGCTGTATGCGTTGAAGGTCTTGCCACTCTTCGCGTCCACCCACTCGTTGTCAATGAACAACTGGAAAAAATATTATTAAACTATTTATTTACGTAAACAGGAAAGCCTTTGGTCACGATTTCACGCTTCGTCAGCGAAGATTTCAAAATTTACCGTTATAAACTTGTAAAACCAATTGTCCCGTTTTAGAACTTGTGATATGGGGACGTGGCCGAGGCGAAAGGATTGTGTAAGGATCGTAGCAGGTGGCAGTCTGGGGTTTCTGCCTATCGCCATGGGAAAAAGGCGTGATTTTATGTGTTAGTGTAAAACTAGATTTTTGAAAGCTTGTAATATAATCAATCAATATTCAGGAGGGTCTAAATCTGATCTATATCTATTCAACGGTTTAACCTTGAAAACGTAATTAACACACATTTGCATTTAACATACCATATAATTATGCTACATGACGATTCATTAGATGTCTTTGCAACTCCTAAACTGAGACTCCTGAGTTTTACTAATACGTGGATTCTATTGAAATCTCCTTGACATAAACTAATTAATTTAATTTTTATCTTGCCATTAATGATTATCTATTTTTTATTAGTTTACTCTAATTCTGACAAATTGTATGTTTTTTTATCTTTAGTACTTAAGTTAACTATATTGTTAATTACCAATAACTTAAACGTCTACTGTTAGTAGGTATAGTTTGGTTATTTATAAATACATTTTGTAATAACAATTTTTGTTTAGATAAATATTTTCGTTCACCGGTATCTACGAGTATCTACTTAATATAACATTCAGTAATTAACAGATAAAGGTAGTGTATAATCCTCTGTTATGACATGATGATATCATGACATAAGCCGTGCTAATATCAACGAAATGATTGTGAACTTGACGCGGCAAAGGATGCCATTATTGTGTACAATACAGACATCAAGGCCATGTTCCGAGGACTGGTTTTTATTTAATCGGTCCAGCCGTTTTAGAGTTTTGCGCTTAGCAACACAGTTAACCAATTATTTTTATTTATATATGTTGACTAGTTATTTTTAATTGGGTACTTCAATGGAGCCTGTGCTTATCTTGCCTTTAAAAAAATGAAGCGGTTCTCAATTCACCAGTATGATTTTTTTTAGCAAACCGGCTTGAACCGAATGTTCTATTACTTGATAATACAACATAGGTTTTAGAAAAAACAATACTAAGTACCTATCTACTAGTTGTTATTTAGTAGTTACATACTTTTTGTACCAAAGTAATAAATTACTTACAGGTATACTACATAGTTTACTTTTTAATAATGTCATTGAATATTGCAAGATTTTTTAAATTAAACTTAAATATCTACTTAAATAATAGTATTTTTATTTGACAGAATTAAACAATTCCTAAATGAAACAAATTAATTACTAAGAATTATTTCTAAAGGATGTTATTTATTTTTTAACAAGAAATAAATTAAAAACTGTAAAATTACCTTAGTGTATTTAATTTGAGGAGGCATTTTTCAGAAATATATATTTTTCAAGGATACACAGTAATCACAAGCACGGCACGTCTGTCGCTACTCAGGCGACGCCTCGGAATGTGGGTGCCCAGACCAAAACACGCTTATATGTATTGTATAATAATATTTAGACGAGTCATGATGATAATCTAGTAGGTAATGGTAGCTGTAAGAGCTGCATAAACATTGTTGTTGATAGTTTATCTTATGTTTTGAACTTTGGTTTCGTTGGCAATTTCATCAAAAATATTTAACAGAAGGGCTCCAAAGTTTTAGACTAGTATTGCTTTCAATACATATACCTATAAGATTTTAGAGAAATCTTTTAGAAAAAATAATATATTTTTTCCGTTATTTTCATGGCCACAGAAAAGAAATAATGTGAAAGTCAGACAATAATAGAACTACAAAAAACAAAAAAAAAAAACAATGAAAAAACAAAGAAAGAAGGTTTCCGTTTCTTCATTTTTACATCTGGAACCCTATTTTTTTATCTAACATAACCTTTCATATTTGATAACGTTTACACAATATTATGCAATTTCATAAAGCTATGTATGTGTAGGTAGGTTAGGCCTAGTCGTATGATTTTTGGAAAACAATCATTATTATTTGGATTTTTTGGACATAGGCAATAATATCTACTAGGTATATTTTTAATCGTCCTATCGCTATAATAAGTATTGAAGGAGTTAAAAGGAATAAATCACGAGACCTCGCTTAACGGCTTTTTCTGATGGTATGTTATAATTATTATGTGCCCTAATGTGGCACCGAACGTCTCAACCTCCAGACAAATATTTAAACTATACAGGATTTCAAAATCCAGTTGTGAGATGTATGTATAAACATGAAAAAATCTTCTCAACGGTCTAGCCCGAGTTTAGCACTGGCTATTCTGGGCAGCTAACAAAAAACATTGTGCAATATTATGCAATAATTTATTTTTAGTTATTTAACAAAAATTGCCGTATCATGCTTCAATGACAGAATAGTGTTATTTCGAGTTACTGTTTTAGTAGTCCACATACTAAAATTATTACACTGTGTGAGGGTGTGTGTGTGTGTAATCTCCAGACCGATTCCGGTCACGGCGGCTAGGCTTAATGTAGACTAGCCAAGTACGCAGAAGATAATTATACTGCACAAGTGTGTGCGCACAGCTGCACTCCCTCTTCCCTAACTCTTATAGTCCGATAGGACTATGGAGGATATTTTATTTGTATGTCTGCATGTACTTACACATTATAGAAATACTTACATATGTCCCACAACCGTATACTTAGGTAGGTACTTTAGAACACATAGGTGTTCTAAAGTACCTACTAGAGATAAAGCAGAGTCTTGTAACCGAGCTAAGGTTTAACTAAATTGTAAAAGACTGTTTTGTGTTGTAGTATTACTGTCTGAATGAGTTTACTGGTTCATGGTCTAGCACTGCTACAGTGTAATTGCTCAGCAGTTGCCGTCACGTAACTTGACAAGGTTTGGCGTAGTGGGGGTAAGCTTGCGTATGTACCTACCATTTAGTACAAAAGGCTCAAAAAACGAATTCTGCGCATCTACCCACTCTTGCCAAGTTACCGTAATTGTAGACTTGAAGAGTTTTATTTACAATTTTATCAGCAAGGTCAGTTACCTATTGGTTTTGTTTTCCATGATAATATCAATATTGTAAATAATAGAATATAAAGAGGTTCTTTGTTTAAACCAGAGGTTCCCAAACTTATTTTGTCTACTGCCCACTTTGAGAATAAATTATTTTCTAGCGCCCCCCTTTTTTCCATACCCGTTTAGAAATTTGTCATGACGGGGGGGGGGGGCTACTAAAATTAATCAAACAACGCCTTTCGCGTACTTGCCTTCTATAGTGGCATGCATTTTAATATAATGTTAATAATTTGGAATTTTGAAATTTTTAAAGACTTGGCGCCCCTATATCTATTTATTTTATTTTTATTTTTTTATTTTTTTTTCTATTTTATATGTAAGTATACAGTTATGTATGTATGTATGTATGTATGTATGTATGTATGTATGTATGTATATATATATGTATGTTTGTATATATGTAAAATGTATGTATATGGAATAATATATATTGAATTATTATAATATTATTGTTTTTGTACATTTAGAGTATGGAGTATTTTAATTTTTTTGTACTTGTGTACATTTCATTGTTATAATACTCTTGTACAGTAATTTGCACCTGCCATGTTATCTCTTCACCACCTTTGGTTGACTGGTAGAGAATGCCTAAGGCATTAAGTCCGCCTTTGTACTTGTTTTGTGCATAAAGTTTAAATAAATAAATAAATAAATAAATATCGCCCCCCAAACCTCTACACAACGCCCCCCATTTTTCTCTAGGTCTCTTACCGCCCCCCTTTAGGCCTGCAGCGCCCACAAGGGGGCGTTATCGCCCACTTTGGGAAAGGCTGGTTTAAACGGATGTTCGGAACTACTGGGCCGGTTTTGAAAACGATTTAGCTAATAAAGCCACCTTATCCCTAATCGCTTTAAGCTATATTTTGTTACTAGCTGTACCCCGCGGTTTCACCCGCATTACGTTAGGTTTTTGGTTACTGATCCGTTCCCGTGGCTCACAGCGTGATGTTATATAGCCTATAACCTTCCTCGATAAATGGGCTATCCAACACAAAAAGATTTTTTCAAATCGGACCGGTAGTTCCTGAGATTAGCGCGTTCAAACAAACAAACTCTTCAGCTTTATAATATTAGTATAGATGAAAAATAGAAGGATATGTATGGAAGTTTACGCGGAGGAAGACGCGGGCAAAAGCTAGTATAATGTAAAGTGAAAAATAAAATGAAAAATGAATAAAATACGTGAATTTAAAACAAGCGACTTCGTCCGCGTGACTTATATATAATAGTTCACCCGCCTTAATTTACGTCTTTGGTTACTGCTCCGGTCCCGTGGGTCGTAGCGTGATGTTATACAGCCTATGTTACTCAGGAAGAATGTAGCTATCTATTGGTGAGAAAATGGTTAAAACCGGTCCAGTAGTTTTTAAGTTTATTCGTTACTAGCTTTTGCCCGCGACTTCGCCCGCGTGGATTAATATTTCCCGTTCCCGGGGGATTTCCGGGATGAAAACTATCCTATGTCCTTTCTCGGGTCCCAGACTATATCTGTACCAAATTTCATTGAAATCGGTTCAGTGTTTTAGGCGTGAAGAAGAGACAGACAGACAGACAGACAGACAGACAGACAGACAGTGTTACTTTCGCATTTATAATATTAGTACGGATATCCAAAAATCCAAATCTTTCCCTTTTGTAATAATAAGTAGTGTAGATAAAGCTTATTTACTCAATCTTACGTCTTCATACTTACCTACGTAGATTTTTGTATATTTTTCCTCTATAAAGAAGTATTTTTACTATATAATTTTATTTATTTTATTCTGGTTTACTTTGTTTGCGATTTTCCTTATGTTTCGTAGGTAAGGTTAGTTTAGTTAATATTAAGCTTTAGTGGATATCTGTTTTTATTCAATAAGGTAAGGGCTATAGGTATTTTCCTTGTACTTACTTAAAGGTACATCATCATCGTCATAATATCAGCTGCAGGACGTCAACTACTGGACATAGGCCTTCCCCATATATTTCAGGAAGACGCTGGATGTAGGACGCTTCGAATCGGTCCTTTTGGAAAGGCAAATATAAGGTACAGAGTACTAAGATGACTTTAGACTTAGCTGGTAAAGTTAGCAAGCTGTAATGTAATTCTCCGGGCCGATTCTGGCCACGGCGGCAAACCTTAATGCAGACTAGCCACGTACGCAGGAGATATTAAAGTGCACAAGTGTGTGGGCAAACACAGGTGCACTCCCTCTTCCCTAAATCTCATAGCCCGATGGGACGGCAATCCGACTCAATTAGGCGCAGGACCAACGGCTTTACGTGCTTTCCGAGGCACGGGGGTGTCACACCACCAACTTCCAAACTCCGGGCTGCTACTGAGAAATTCCTAATGGAAAACCCCAATAACACTTTTTGCCTGACCTGGGAATCGAACCCGGGACCCATGCTCAGCAGTCACGCTTGCGACCACGAGACCAACGAGGCAGTCAAGCTAATACATCAATGAACCAAGATTGTCTGAGGCCAGTAATGGACTCCGTACTAAAGTTAAAGTCAAATCATTTATTTAAATCACCCAATAATTTACAGACACTTTAGAATTGTTAAGAAGTCGGTCAGTTAGTCAAAGAGTTGGAGGTCGATTCAAAACGTAAGTCTCTACGGAGAAGAACAAGCAAGAAACTTTGAGGAAACTCTTTTCTCCGAACTGTTATGTAACAAAAACTGTGAAGTGTAATTTGTGGTAAGAAAAAAAGTAATTTATTCTAAACTATTTATTTATTTATTTATTAAAACTTTATGCACAAATGTAAAAATACACCGTACGCGGACTTAATGCCTTAGGCATTTTCTACCAGTCTACCTTAGGGTGATGCAGAGACAAAACATAGCACAACTAACATAGCAACAGCACAGCAAGTATTAGCATAGTAACTATTCTAACTCAATATATCAGGAGTTGGCCGCGACTTCGTCTGCGTTTTTGATATATCGTCACGGGAATCGTACATTTTCCGGGATAAAAAGTATCCTATGTGTGATTCCCACAGTACAATCTATCTCCGTGTCAAATGTCATCCAAATTCGTTCAGCCGTTTAAGCGCGAAATACTCTTTCACACCATCCATCCCCACTTTCCCCAAACTTTGCCATTTTAAATATTAGTAGTATTGCTTGTCAGTCATAAAGGCAATATCCTACTTACTGTCTTTCCTATCTATACCTCTACGTAGCCATGTAAACATATGGATTTATTTTCGTTGGATCCCAGTTTGAGATCCCATTTCTTAGGTATTAACGATGGGTCCCATCCATTTGTTATTTCAGTTGAATCCCATGTTTTAACAACATGGGTGGCACTTCAGAAGAAAAGTGGTTGTATATCGTAATGTATATGTGTATAAGTGTAGTGTGTATGTATATGTGTAAGTATTGTGTGTAGGTAGCAATCATGATGGACCACCGCGCAGCGTCACTACAGTACTTGAGCAATTACCTAATACTGTATTATCGTATGACTCGACACTGTCGCGTGTTCAATGTATTGTTAACTCTTTCTCATGAACAATTAGGTTAGAACAGTGTATTAGTAGTACACAACAAATTAATTAGTATTTATTTGTTTGATAGTGTTTTTTTTTTAATTTTTCACTGACAACGAGTGGATTTTTATTTACAACCCGGTAACAGTAGTACAGTTCCTCCTAGACAAGATTAAGTAGATTCTTCCAAAGCTAAAGTTATTTTTCTCTTTTTAGTTTTTGAAAGCGGTTGTCATTTTTGTAAAAAAGTTTTTTTTTTCTCGCTTTTTAGTATCAACTTCCTGTCATCCAAATCCATGAAAAAACTGTCATGTTATGTAAATTAACGAGACACCACTAAAAAGTCATAAGAAAGCAGAATATGCGATTTTGTTTACTTGGATGAGAAATTTTCAAATACTACTGTATACATCTGTGTAACCCTTGAGTGTACAGGCGTGATTTTATGTTGTGTGATGGTGTAAACAATGCTTAGATATGCTATAGCAACAATCGCGGTTAATCTGCTGTTATTTATTGAAGAGTTCCCCCGATTTCTACAAGATCCCATCATCAGATATTGAAATGGTGACAATGGGACCACACGGAAAGCACCAGCTTTCAAATAAAAAAAGAATCATGAAAATCGGTTCATCCAGTGGTTAATTATCAGGTAACAAACATAAAAAATTAAAAAAAATACAGTCGAATTGATAACCTCCTTTTTTTGAAGTCGGTAAAAAAATATGACTGCAGGACGTCCACTGCTGGACATAGCCTCCCCTCATAGACTTCCAAGAGGACCAATTGGAAGCGGTCTGCATCCAGCGTCTCCCTGCGGTTTTAATCAGGTCGTCCGTCCACAATTTTTTACTTAAAAGTTTTTTAAGTATCTAATCTTTTTGCACGGCTTTCTTTAGCAGTCAAGCAAAGGTTCTACAAATCTGAAGTGATAATTTGGTCCTCTAAGTCATGGAGATTCACTTTAGTGTTATTTATTTGTTGATCGGAGAAGAGACCCAACATTTCTAAGTTTTAGTACTAGTAGAACTTTTTGTAAAGAAGTCCGTCCGGAGAAATACTGCCACTATACCTATTTATGCCGCAAGGCAGTGTTGCTGTAATCTGGTTACAAGGGTATGGGCGCCTGTGTTACAGGCGTATGAGAGATTTTGGATTGCAGATATCTCTGTGCAGCAGTGCAGCGGTACTACTTAACATCAGATAGGCCGTCGGCTTGATTGAGATCCAAAGACAAAAAGAAAGAAGTTTTAACAATCGTTTCAATTATCTGCAAAGCAGTTGCACATCGTATGCTTAATAGAACAGTGACCCATTACTAGATAGGTAAGAATTGAGGTACCTACACCTACAGAAACAGGCCCCTGTTAGCACCATCTACTGTCTACCGTTTAAGTAACGTTGAAATTACGCATTGTTGCCGCCCTAGTGATTTATCGACGGATATATCCCTGGGGCGGCAAGTAGGCAAGTCCTCATTGCAAGATCTTCTTTTGCGATTTCCCAAATTCGGCTTTTTTAGTTAAGTCAGTATTCCATTAAGCATGCGACATGTAGTCACTCAAGGTTTCAAAATAAAAATTGATATCTCAACAACAATCCATTATCAAAGATGATAAGTAGAGCAAGACTGTCTTATCAGTGATAATAATTGAGAATGATATTTGTTTTTGTTATCAAACAAAACCTGACATACCTACTGTTGTAGGTATTGATAACTGATTGAAAACATATTTTTTACATATTAAAGATAAGATGATAGACGACGTCTACACTATACATACATACCATCACGCCTGTATTTCCCGAAGGGTTAGGCAGAGGTGTAGGTAGCAATGTACACCCTCGCCGGTATGTTTTAAGTTCGATGTAATGGAGGGCGAGCCTATTGCTATTAACCGGGCACAAATTCTTACACAGAGCTGCTACTGGGAATTTCATAAATAAACCTAATAACACTTTGCTCGACCTGGGAATCGAACTCAAGATCTCTAGCGTAGCAGTCGCGCTAACGAGGCAGTTACACGACACGTCGACGTCTACACTATACTACAGTATCCATTCTGTTCTATGCTATCTCAGACCAACAAAAAAAGAAAGACGAAGCGCCGCGAACATCAAAAGTGAAGCCACCTTTTTATCTATGTGTGTATCGAAGGGTTGCCATTTGTTAAATTTTTTCCCTATCATTTGGGGATATTTTTGTGGGTAGCACTAGGATAATATTGTACGAGTAAGATATTGTTCAGTATGGTATTGTACCTCAATAGTTGCGAAGGCTTCTACTCCAAAAAAAAGAACTTATATTTTCAATCAACTTTATTGAATTCAAAAAGAACATAAAAAATCACTGACTCTAAAGAAAAAGTAATTTGGTAGTAGTTATATAAATGGTATCGAACAAAAAATATTCCCTTTTAAAAACCTTGTTGTTGAGTCAATTTTTTAAATTATTCCATTTTTTATATTATTCCATTTATTTTTTATTTCATTATTAATTGGAAACCTAAAATATTAAATACCTACATAAAAAGAAGAAAACTAGAAGTAAGAAATCATAATTATTTATATTAACCGAATGGGGAAATTTTAAATCGTATTATGGCAACCCTCACACTTTATGTCACTGCTTTCGTTCGTTGAGGTTTTGTGTTCCGAGTAACCTAAAATTCACAGTTTATTAATAGAGAAACGATGTTATTTCATGTACTTACAAGTGAAAAGTGATTCCGTGAGACTTTTTATGTAATTTGCTGTTGTTTTTGCAACTTTTCACTACACAGGAAGGCATAATTCTATGTTTTAAATCTAAGTTTACTTGACGGCGACTCGTGACGTACTAAGAGCGATGAGCATGGTTTTAGTGTAGGTGTGTGCGTGAGCGTGTATGTTTACTTGCAGGAGCACGGTTTTATGGCTTCACTTTCGATGTTCGCGGCGCGCCGTCTTTCTTTTTTTGTTGGTCTGAGTATGCTATATCAATTTTTTATAAATAACCTTTAAATGTTTCTACTGTTAATGAGTCCCCATTTGGGTTGTCACACGTCTCCAAATGTTTGGTTTCACGACATGTTTCACGCCGGTTCATGGACCTACATACGAGTAATGGTACTGTATATATTATGTGTCATGGTTTTATAATGAGCCTGTTTTTGTCTTCTTTTTCTTTCATTACCTACCTCCTTCTTGGAAGCTCAAATTATCAAATAGGATTAAGTAGATATTCAGTATGGTACCAACAAAAAGTACTTACAATAATTTTATTAAATTGTAAACAGTTTTATTATAATTGTTTTGTTTTAATTCAGACACCGCAGTTGTACTTTTTAGATTCAGGGTAAAACTTCAACATATTGCACAGACAAGGGGTCGTTAACCCTGTCACATACAAACGTATGACACAAACATACTATTATTATGGTTGAGGCGACGACCCTTATCACATAGCACCATAATTTATTCAAAACCATAGCGCATAATATTACATAAGACATGGTGGTTTATTATTACGTAGGTACTATTTACGTAAACATGGAATCGCCTGGGGCTGCATGTAAACAGGATTTAATCTACTCACCGAGGAACGTGGCAGTGTTTATGTTAATTATTAAGATACTTAGTAAGGTAATTATCTAATTTAAAAGCTGATACAATACACATAAGGTGTTAAATTTCAAACTTCATGAATCTATAGCAAGGGTGCTCAACTATTTTATTTAACAGTCGGGTTAACCGGTTGATTTAGAAATTTTCAACGGGCCAATAACTTGTGCAAAAAAACCAAAGGTATTATGAAATGTAGTTGTTTATTTAAAAAAAAGTATAAAACACAGAGCAACATGCGACATAAGCATTGTTGGACATTGAATTGATTGTACCAGTAGATGCAATCACTGTGATTTCTGACAATGTGTATGTTGTAATAGTTTTCTTATGTTAGGCGTCACATCAGATATAAATAGTTACGGGGGCCATTTAAAATCCACCGGTTTGCATGGCTCGCATGGCCATGTAAACACATTGCTTTAGACAGGTATGCGGTAACATCGAAGGAGTAGTACTGCCAATATTACACACGTTTGATTCGACACATTCCACCTGTTATGCAA
Source organism: Caradrina clavipalpis (assembly GCA_932526535.1). Taxonomy (NCBI): domain Eukaryota; kingdom Metazoa; phylum Arthropoda; class Insecta; order Lepidoptera; family Noctuidae; genus Caradrina; species Caradrina clavipalpis. Next base: position 6,993,205 of record OW052096.1, read on the forward strand.
TCAAAGGGAAATGAGCAAGCCTGTATGAGCTCCGTCCTAATTGTACACGGCACATTGCGAACCGAGAACTAATCAAGCCGCTGAAATGTAAACATTCGCTTGAAGCTTAAAGTACATAACTTGGTAGAAGTTATTGTTACAGCTAAACAATTATTATTGTGTTATTGTTGTTGTTGTCTATAGGCTCGCCCCCTATTACATGGGACCTAAATATACCGGCGAAATGTGGGTGTACATTGGTACACCTCTGCCTAACCCTTAGTGGACCCTTACAGGCGTGATGGTATATTATTATTTTGTTTAATATTATTTTGTGTATTTTATCTATGGGTCTTAGTAGCCTGATAATAAATGATTTATAAGGAGGTTAATATTTTTTGTTTGTTTCGAATAGGCTCCAAAAGTACTGGACCGATTTAAACTTTTTTTTTACCAATAAATAGATTACTCCTGAGTAACATAGGCTGTATAACATCACGTTAGGACACATGGGAGCGAAGCACGTAACTTACGACGGCTGAAATAAGAGATGAACGAAGTCGCGGGCATCTCGCTTGTTATTACTATAAAGTTAGGCAAAGGGTTTGAGGTATTTTCAAATAATGACGTAGGTACACATGTACTTTTTCTAAAGCTATCAGAAATGTGAAAGTTGGGTTTGCGACTTATTGACACGTAAACAGCTGAACAACTAAGATTTGGTGCAAAGGTGGAATGTAAACTGAAGCAGGAAATTTTTGACAAGACGAGGGTGTAAAAGGGATAGTTTATAGGGATTATTATGTATCCTTTAGGGCAGGGTTTCTTAAACTTTTTGTAGTCACGTACCACTTTCACAATTTAAAAAATTCCACGGACCCCTGTCAAAAAAATATTTGAAAAAAAAAAAAAACTGTATTAATAAAAAGCTTTATTTGGTACTTAAGTACAACTAAAACTATTGAAATAATACCAATGAGAAGGGTGCTGCTGTTTGGCTTCAATCAGAATATTAAATTGTCTGTGATTACGTATTGAATTCGCCACTCAACAACTACAATGCGTCTCGTCGAGTTTATTACACACTCTACAAACTGACCTACTGCGGACCCCTGATACACATGCTACGGACCCCTAAGGGGTCCGTGGACCCCACTTTAAGAAACCCTGCTTTAGGGATAGGTACATAATTAAGAGTCAACAAAATGACACAAGGTTCCGGCGTAAACCGAGTAGTCACGCGGGTGAATTTCCCGGGGTCAAAAATTGCGTGGCATCAATGAAATCGGTACTAAAAAACATAGTTATAATGTTCTCACATTTTTTTTCGGTTAGGTGAAATAGTAATCTATGTGTAGCACTAAATATTTTATTTATTGGATTAATGGATACTCCAAAAAAATTAATTAAAACTCGAAATCTTTCATTGCCGTGTTTGTCCACACTTCACCTTGTTGTGTATTATTCCTCATTGATAAAAATCTATTGGTTATTTATATTAAAACCTAGTTTTATTTGGTACATGAATAGTTAATGTATTGTTACGGAATACATTTATTCAAATATTTAAACAAAACAACGAATGGTTAATAAAAAATCATTTGTCCCAGAACTACCGTTCATCGCCGTGTCCTAATCATGTTCAAGGATATTGTTTTACCTACGACTTGCGTCCCCCCTCCCGGTATGCTAAACGTTGCATATTAGTGGTGCCTAAGTGCTCAACGTGGAAGGACGTACACACGTGCCTGCGTTTTCGCACCATAAATGTAAGTATTCAATTTTTATGTTGCTGGACATTTTTTCTTTCATCGCCGTGGATAGGTATAACTTATATTTGAATAAGTTTGTCTTCATGAGTAAGCATTCGATAGAACACCATTTGTCATATGTTAATTTGTGAAGTGTTTATTTGTTTGAATATTTCATAGATTTTTTGTTATTTATATTTTTTGCCTTGATTTTCATCGCCGTGCTTTCATTGCCGTGGTTTCCGTGGCCAAAATTTGCTATGGTAATGAAAAAAAAAGACACGGCAATGAAAAAATTTCATTGCCATGCCTTGTAAAACAATTTAGTTTCATTGCCGTGGCCAGGTATTTCATTTCCGTGACTTGTGTTTTCATCGCCATGGTATGATTAGGAAAAGAAAATATCTTTTGTTACACCTGGCTGAATTTCCTAGTGCCATATACTCACATTGTGTACTTAGGTTAATAAGAGATAATATTATGTAACCTGACAGGTTTTAAGAGTATAGCTAGATGATTTAGATGATTGTGTTTTTAGTAGGTACTTGTTATTTTGAAAATGCATCTTACTTGCTACAGATCACAATATATGTTTTCTGAAGAAGCTGTTTTGTTTTGTCAAGTGCAAAAATATATCTGATCATGCCTGTCTCCGAGAGCGAATGGAAGTAAGATTTAGATAGATATTACAAAAGAAAGAATAGGAGTATGTATAAGAAAAGAAAGACTGTAGTATTAAAGTTTGTAAGTAATGTTGCGAGTGTAATACAACAGTCTATGTTTACTTATTGTACTCTCATTCTTTTTTTGTAATATCTCCTTACCCAAATTTTACTCCCATACAAGTGTTGGAATCAAGACCTCTTCTTATAAACAGTCATTTTTATTCTATCTATCTGTCTATCTCATTAAATAAAATATTTTTTAATTTCCGTGGATTGATTCTTTCATTGCCATGGTACAGGTCTTTCATTGCCGTGGACGCTTGTTTCATTGCCGTACACGCATGTTTCATCGCCGTGGCACGAAATTTTTAAATCCTGATATGTCGTTTGTTTTTTAAGTTATGTGCCAGACATTAAGCAAGAATATATACATTATCAAAAACTTTAATAAAAGCGTTTTTTTTTATCAAAATATCTTAAAATGAAAAAAAACACGGAAATGAAGATTTTATAGGACCTGTTGAAATTCACTCACGCCATCTTCATTTTATTTGAATAATTAACGTAACAGATAATTTGAGCATTATTAACGACTAGCTTCCGAATGCGACATCGTCTAAGTGGAACTCAAGTATACCTTATCACACTAGTCAATAATGTAGCTTTTCATCATTAGAATAATGTTTATAATTGGACTAGAACTTCTAGAGGTAACTTGTTACAAACAAAGAAAGTAGAACACTAACGCCCTTCCTGGTCGTGTACGTGCTGCACATAGGACTCGCCTATAGATTTCTAAAAGGACCTGATGGAAGCGGCCTGCATCCATCGTCTGCCAGCGGTCTTAATGAGGTCGTCGGTCCACCTTGTGGGTGGACGTCCTACGCTGCGCTTGCTGCCACACACAAACGGACCCCACCGGACACTAACGTAAGGACTAGATACAAGCTTTTACTATGCATATTATAATGTTACGTAAGCAGGAAAAGTACTGATTACGTTGGTTTGGTTACATACTATAATCTACATGTAATTTAACACATAACATAAGTTAATTAACACCTTCAGCTATTTTGTTATATATTAAAATTTTCATTAATCGAAATTGAAAATTAATAAATGATCGCCATTTGGAATTTATTTCCATTTTGGTAACCATATACCAAATCATTATTATTAATTCAATTTGTCCTCTTATTATTTCGTAATTAGAACACAAAACTGTTCGTAAATGTTCTGTATAAATTACTTTACATTTTGTATCAGTTTGTGCGTGTTTTTTTCTGGAAGTGGAGAAAGATTGATGACACCATCTGCGACTTTCCATCGCGGGATCCAATCGAGGTTCATTAAGAATGCTAATAAGAATACGTATAAATTAGTACCGTATACTATCAAATTATTTTTAGACCTTTTCAATTTATGTGTTCAGAATTTTCAAGCTTGTGCGAATAATCTCAAGTTCGATATTGGATCAACCATTCGAGCAAAACGTGTGTCTTGAATACTAAGTTGAGGCAGGCTATGTTTATTATTCAGTATTACAAGAAGAAAAAGATACAAGCATCAGAATACATTCATTTGTTATTTCGATAAATTGAACACTTGGAGTTTTGAGTTCCATTGCCCACGGCGTTTTACCTTGTAAGAACTTTTTCTTTATTAAAGGTATGTTACGGAGGTGATTATATCAGAACTCGTGGCGGAGTTAGAGCTTTAAAATGTAATGCTTTATGTATGTAATTTAACGGAGTTAGAGGTGGAGGAAGACGCGGAGGGGAATACGATTGTGTTAAGGGTAGGCGTAATGTAATTTGACGGGCCTGTTGGTCTAGTGGTTAGCGGCCCTGACTGCTAAGCCGGAGGTCGTGGGTTCGATTCCCACCCAGGACAAACTTCGTGTGATGAGCATGATTGTTTGTTCTGTGTCTGGGTGTGATTTATCTATAATATGTATGTATTTATAAATTACTAGCTTCTGCCCGCGACTTCGTCCGCGTCACAGTTGATGTGTTATCCTACGGGTACCGTACATTTTCCCGGGATAAAAAGTAGCCTATGTGTTATTCCAGACTATAATCTATCTTTGTGCCAAATTTCATCCAGATCCATTCAGCCGTTTAAGCGTGAAAGAGTAACAAACATCCATACATCCATACTTACAAACTTTCGCCTTTATAATAGTAGTAGGATATAAGTATGTATATCAGTTGTCTGGTTACCATAACACAAGCTCTGCTTAGCTTGGGATCAGATAGCCGTGTGTGAGTTGTCCCAAGATATTTATTATTATTTAATAATGATCATTTGTTTGTTACTCTTTCACGCTTCAACGGCTGAACGGATCTGGAAGAAATTTAGCACTGAGATAGATTGTAGTATGGAATAACACATAGGAAACTTTACCCCAGAAAAATGTGCGGTTCCCGTAGGATATATATTAGATGAAAATTGACGAGTACGAAGTTGCGGCAGAAGCTAACAGAAACACAATTCTGTAATCAACTTTGATTTGAAAGTTCCGGAGCCAAAGTCTAGATTAACAAAGAGCTCTACTACTACTAATTTATTGAGACATGCTACAAGATTAGTCAATTACTTATATACTTACCTATTTTCTTGTTGCATTTAGGGTACCTAGAATAAAACGTTTACTTCATAATTAAGGATGTAGTTGTGACTATGTTATAGATACTAATTACATTGTTATTTATTTATTTACTGTTAATTAAAGCGGTTAAATCTATTACATTAATTAACATAGGTATGGTATACAACAATAATTTAAAAACTAACATATAATAGAAGACACCCTAGCATACTTCCTCACACGTAACATCAGCCCCCCTAGCCAAGTCGCAAACGATAATCGTAAACGCTCGGTAGGTACCAATAGATTTTCAACTTTATACCCTTATAGCCTTAAGTTGAAAATCTATTAAAGATTTCTAAGCGTTAGCGACTGCAAAGAACGAAAACGCTATGCAATCTTCACTAGATCTTCAACTTAAAACCAAGCACATAAAGTTGAAGATCTATTAAAGCCTACTCAGCGTTTGCGTTTATCGTTTGTGACTTGGCTAGGGGGGCAGGATTGGTGGTGAGGAGAGCGTTAAGCATTCTCAAAGTACAACACACTGGGGACTCCGCTCCACAGTTATTTATATCTGTGTCAGTAAAGTGTTATAGAATTTCAATTCAATTAATGCTTTGTATATTGTTTCAAATGTAATTAAACAATTGTTTTGAAAGATTTCAAGTGTGAAATGCCCCGTTAGCGTAGTGGTCCTAAGGACGACTGCTACGCTAGAGGTCCTGGGTTCGATTTCTAGGTCGAGCAAAAAGTGTTCTTGGGTTTTACTATGAAATTCTCAGTAGCAGCTCGGAGTTAGGATTTGTGCCTATTACATGGAACCTAAACATACCGGCGAACTGTGGGTGTACATTGGTACACCTCTGCCTAACCCTTCAGGGAATATCAGGGAATATAGGCGTGATGGTATGTTATGTTATGATAGTATGTTCAAGTGTATCTTTTACCAGCTTCTGCCCGCGTATATTGGATAGGATAGGCTTATGCCCAGTTCCTATATGCCTACGGATAGTTTATCTTACCAGTCGTAATGCCTTTGAATGCTTGGCTGGTCGTTTGTGAACATTCTTGTGACAATTTTAAATGTAAGAAATGTTTACAAAATAAAAATGGATATAAATCTACCCGTATGCTGAAAAATAAACTTTAATAACAGCGAAAATACGTACACATTTGTTTGTTGCTTATAAAGTACCGGTGGGTAAGTTATAGGAATCGGGCATTAGTTTTGAAGTCTATGTACACGAAGTCGTGAGCAGAATCTAACGAAGGTAGTGTAATTTTTCTTTTTTACGGATGTGAAAACATTAAATGTCTTCTCCCGCCCTGGGCAGGGCGGGAGGGAGTGTCAGACTTTTACTGACTAAAACCCATCCATGTTCTTTCCTGCGCCCTTTGCGTTCCGAGGGCGCGGTATCGCTTTCGAACAACCCGCAGAAGGTAGAGTACAGTAGGAACATTAAGATATTATTATTACTTATTTATTTATGTATATTACATTCAATGCATTGCAAACTTGAATTAAAATTTGAAGTAACGAATTATTAGCAGCGGCCGCCGCGGTAGACGCTCCGGGCGTCGGCAGCCACTAGACGACTCTCGGCCACCGTAGACGCGGGTCTATGGGCGGTGAGCAATGGGTAGCTCACCGTCCGTACGTTTACTAACGACAGACCGTGTCGATGGCACGTTCGTGTTCTACGCGCGCCTCAAAGAGATGTCAGCAAACTTGGAAGGGGTCACTGAGGGCCGATGCCTGCCGGGGCTGCGGGTTGTTCGAAAGAGATACCGCGCCCCCGGAACGCAAAGGGCACATGAAGGAACATAGACGGGTTTTAGTCAGAAAAGGTCTGACACTCCCTCCCGTCCCGCCCAGGGCGGGGGAAGTTAATTGATGATTTCCCGTCTATAAAAAAAAAGTCAGTGTTCATAATGCATGCCTCACGGAGCTTTTATCTAGTGGAAAAAATCGTTAAACCTTATTGCCCTGTATTTAGGTTTCACTTTTATTTATCTAAGGCAATGGGCATTTAAATGAAAATGACACTTGCGAGCAGAATCCTTTTCATTCCTTATGAACAGTCATTTAAATTTTAATCGACGGATTAATTCAGCGGGCCTTTTACACGATACAAAGTCAGAAAGCCTCTTTATCTGCTTAAAATTAAATAATGTTATTTATAAATAAACAGAGCTACAAAAGTAACCTACATTTGTTTCTCTGTTTATTTATAAATAACATTATTTAATTTTAAGCAGATAAAGACGCTTTCTGACTGCATATTTCAGTTTCGTTTTTAAACTGAAAACATGAGAAGATTACATGTATTTGGGTTAAGTAGGTTATACGCGGAGATTATTCAACGAAATTATCGTTCTTTTCGTAACTAGGGTATCCCGGACCACTCTTACATTAGACTACGTATCGTAATGTATATGTCACCGGAAAATAACAAGATCCGTAAGTTTATCAATTTACTAGGAAGTTTATAAACTTTCGTAAGATTCTAAACGGGAGATAAATTGTAATATTTTACGTCCACATTTTTGTAAATTTATCAATTTCCGACGTCATACGGTAAATTTATAAACTAACGAATATCTATTCGTAAGATTTTATATGGTTCGACCAATCACAGACTCTCTTTTAAATATATGATCTTTGAAATACGTAAAATAACAGACTGCTCTCTGATTGGTCAATGTTCATAGTGGCAATGCTTGTGTCCAGCTGGCGGTCGCGAAGCAGGAGAAGTGACACGTGACAGCCAACCAATCAGATCGCGCGTAGCGTTTGGTTACTGCTTACTTATTATTTTACGAGTGAGTTCAGTAAGTTTATCAATTTACGAAAATGTGGACGTAAAATATTACAATTTATCTCCCGTTTAGAATCTTACGAAAGTTTATAAACTTCCTAGTAAATTGATAAACTTACGGATCTTGTTATTTTCCGGTGACATATACATTACATACTAATACATTCCTATCATCCCTATAGGAATGACATGAATGTCAGTCGAATATGGACTGGTGGAACCCGCTGTTCTCTATTTATCTGTAGTTCAAAAACGATTTAAAAGTTCGATAGTTTTATTGATATGACCCTTGCACGACCCCAACTGTTTTGTCACTGAGATGAGAAAAAAAGTATGTTTGCTTGCTATTTTTAAACAACTCTATTGTTTTAAATAAATTTAATTATTTTTTTATCTAATATATGCAACAAATATAAGTGCAAAGACGGACTTAATGCCTTAGGCATTCTCTAACAGTCAATCGATGGTGGTGTCGTGGTGAAGAGGTAAAATTACAGTTGAAATATCTATGTGGTAGTAAATAAAAAGTGTAAAAAAAAACGGCAAACTGTGGGTGTACTTTACTACACCCCTGCCTAACCCTTCGGGGAATACAGGCGTGCTGGTATGTATGCGTGTGTGTAATGGTGGGTCCACACGACACAGACTTTTGTCTGTACAGACATCTGCACAGACTATAAAGTCTGAGTAAAAATTTTCACTTTACCAAAATGGCTGTGCAGACTTTTCATCAGTTCAGACTTCGATTTTAATGAATAAATTAAGTAATTCAATAATCATGAGTTTTGCTCCGACAATCGTACAGACATGTACGCAGACTTCCGACTTTTCTGATACACCGACATTTGTCTGTACTGATTTGTTGTACAGACAAAATTCTATAGAAGTCTGTGTTGTTCTGAAGTCTCTGTGTCGTGTGGACCCACCATAAAGGTGAAAAATAAAGAAACATCCCGACGAATTGAGAACCTTCTCCTTTTTTTGAAGTCAGTTAAAAAGGACTATTATGAATCATCAATGTGAGAAATCCTCTCTCATATCGAGACATACCTAAGTTTATCGAATGGAGTATGGAACATGGTACAGAGACTTCATAAAAAAATTATAGCCTCTTCCTACAGATAAGCGTTTATACAAACTTTTATGTAAACCGCTCTTTTTATACATACTTAAGGGTCAGTTTAATACGTATTAAAAAAACTATTTTACGTTACTCAGTCACTTTATGTTATGTTACATTTTAATATCACAGAGATAGCTTTAACTACGATGAAAACCTTTTTATCAGACCTAACAAAGAAGCAGTTTACGCCATTCAACGCGTTTTATTCGATAAGCATATAGTAGCAACATGACTTGGCATAAAATATATATTAAAGCAGTTACTTTTTCTTAGTACGGAACTGTACCCCTGACTTCTAAATGTTTAACAGGAGTGTTTGCTGGCTAAAACCCTGAAATCAAGTTTTTTTAAATAACATAGCATTCCATCTCGCCTGTTTTCCTCGAAGGGTGAGGCAGAGATGAACCGTACACCCACAGTTCGCCGGCATGTTTTTAGGTCCAACGTAATAGGGGGCGAGCCTATTGCCGTTAACCGGGCACAAATCCAAACTCCGAGCTGCTACTGAGAATTTCATAGAAAAACCCAATAACATGTTTTACTCGACCTGAGACCCCTTGCACAGCAGTCGCACTTGCTACCACGAGACCAACGGGGCAGTTTTAGTTTTTTTTTAAATAAGGATATCAAATCAAATATTTTACGTAGGTATAACTCAATGCCGTCATTTGTAAGTATCTAAAGCTCTGTCTCAAGTTTCGAATTTAGTCACAGGCGTGAATGAATACCACCGACGAATTAACCTTTAACCGCTAACAATTTGAAAGTTTCTGTAAATGGTTTATCCGGTTTATCGGATAAAATAAAATCCTTAGAGTTCGAGTTTGCCGGTAACTTACTTAAAAAGACGCCAGACGATTCATAGGTACCTCAGTTACTGTTTTTTAAACTTATTGAGGTAAAACTATTCCTTCAAAATGAATATGAAAAAAATAAATTTAATGAAAATTTAATAGGTATATAATTTTGATTTAATATAGAATTGATTGAAAGCGGGCATGCGCTCCCGATTCATAGCTCTGTGCTGGTTCCTTCTCATAGAGCTCGCATACACGGTCCGCAGCGCGCGTTCCCGCCGCCACCTGAAAACTATCAAGTTCCAACGTTTCGTAAATATTAAAAAAGTAATAAGTTTGCAGCCTTGTGACGAGGGAATTGTAACGGAAATATATTAAAAGTGTGATGTGTAGTTACAGTTACAAGAGTTCTTTTAAAGGTTTCTTAGTTTCGTTCTTGTAGGTTGTGTCTTATGATATGTAAGTGTGGTAAATAAATTGAAAAAGGATCCTAAATAGTTCCTGAATATAATTTAACACCGTGTGTTTTGGTGAGTACCTACTACCTACGTGATTAAGTTGTTAAGTATGTAGATAAAGATAGCTGCATCAATTGGGAACCACTTTGGCCATGGCTTATTATTTAAGTGTTAGTTACTTAGTTTGGTACCTTCCATCACTAAACAAAACTGTATTGAATGACTAAATACTTTTAAATTTATTCTTACTGCAAAGAAAAGTAAATAAAGCAAACTAATTGAATATATGATATTTTTAATCGCCTGAAATCATTCAGAACTCAATTTAAATGCAATGTTCTACTGAATAGGTATATTTAAAATTAAATATAAATTCTGATGTTGTGTTGCATGTTGCTAGCAGCTTCCTTTGTTTTATTATAATGACAAAACTATTAACTATGTTGTTCTCTAATTGAATTCGAGATATCATATCGTCGACGTTTAGTTATTATTTAATTGGACTAGACAACTTTAGTTTAAGCTACAAAAGTCAAAGCTCACATTTACTATTGCTTCAAGCCTTTCTCTATAGAATTTCTGGTCCTAGAAGGGGGAGACGGGGGGGTAAAACGAGATCCGTCGAAGGTTGAAACCCAAAAGAGTTATCGGCGTTTCACTAATCAGACTTTAGGTAAATGTTAGTCGTGCGTGTTTATTTAGAACTCTTTGTTGGTCGCGAATTCGCCAACATACGAACCTCATCGCTCGTTAGACCTGCTTAAATAAAAAAGGATTTTTTCAAAGGACATATTTCTCTATTCTCATAGGTTTTGAGTTATCTGTCAGATATTCAAGGTAGCTACTGTATAATACGTAGCTTCGCACTAACAGATTTAGATAAATGGGTATTTGATTACAATGTTTGTGTATGTATCGTAACGTTACTAGTGAAGTATTCCTGGTGCTAATGGCTTTTAGGATTTATTCTGTGTTTAAGCAGATTACCTACGTATTATTTAACCGACTTCAAAAAAGGAGAAGGTTTGTATCGAATCGGTTGTATTCTTTAGGTTTGTCTCTTCAGAACGACGTTATTTATCAACCGATTTGTAAAATTATTTTTTATTACAATAATATGATATACGTATAGTTTCAGATTGGTCCTAAATACACTTTATCAATTTCGGTTTAGTAGACCAGTGTTTACATCAAAATGACTGAAAAAAAATATTATCCATGTAAGGTTACCGTTTCTTCGTGGATTTTTTTTGGTAATTTTTTTGAGATCGGCTGAATGGTAGTAGTAGGAGTCTTACACTTACCTGCACAATGGGTTTTTTCTTAAATACAAGGAGGTGGTTAGATTACGCTATTGTGTCAAGATTGTACAAGTGCATTTCATGCTTTGATAATATACAACAACTTATTACATACAAGTTTTATTAAGTTTTAATATAATGAATTGCCTCTTTTTTAATTAATTACTTCATATCGTATAGAAGTGCTCAAAGGAATTAAAACGAACGCGTTGGTTAACCTAGTTACGCATTGTTTGACTTAAGTTAATACCTAATATTTGCGATTGTCTCACATTTTCAAATACGAATGTTGTAGGGGTATTTGCCGATGCTATGTTAAGTAGGGGTTTTGTAATGTAATTAGAATCTTAAAGCATGATAAGATTCGGGTTCAATTTTGTTTGTTTTTTTGTCATTCTACAAGATTTTCATTTAGTAAGTACTTATGTGGTGTTATATCAATTCTTCCTGAAATCGGTTGTTATTATGGCATATTTAGTGCCACAGAAACTAAGGCTTTGTAGAGATTTTTTCTGTCATTCATTGATAGAGTATAACAGACAAGTAATAAGTCGAGTTATTTTTTAATTACATATCTACCCTAATATTAGAAGAAGAATTCAAAAGCCTTTTGCCGTAAGAAAGCTACATTTTTGTAGCATAGGCTATACAGCGTGTAACGGAAAGGGTATCCATACAAACGGGGTGAAGACTGTATCCGGTACTGAGTCTCTATACAAAATATGATGTCGCGGATAGTTCTCTAGTGACATGTAAAGCCAAAATTACTTCGAATTTTCGTCGATTATGTTTGCCACGAATCGACAATCTCTTTGGAGAGTCGCAGATGTCTATTATAGGCGAACCTATTTTTAGGTTACGTTTAACAGACATTTTCTACACTCATTCGATCGTAAACCTTATCCATCACTCTCCTCTCCAGGCGAGGTCGATATCAAGAGGACCACTAACAAAAAAATTCAATCGCCAAAATAAAAAGTTCAATTTGAAATCATTAAAACTTCAATTTAAATTTCAAAGAATATTTAAATGATGCCTTCTTCTGCAGGCTTGTTAGCATACTCGTAGTTGTTTGTCAACAAGGGTCAATTAAAGAGCAATTCTTTTACAGGCATCCGTTTACTTTTTCTTTGATTACTCTCATCTCTCGGGTTTTATATCTCGGGAAAAAGAAGAAGTACAGCCTAAGCAAAGCTTCTACTAATTGGAGGTTATAAATACACAACATAACATACCATCACGCCTGTATTCTCTGAAGGGCTAGACAGTGAACACCCACAGTTCGCCGGTATGTTTTAGGTCCCATGTGATAGGGGCGAGATTATTGCCATTAACCGACCACAAATTTTTGGCGTTTTCCCATGGTGAGCAAATTGCCATTAACCGGGTACAAATCGTAACCCCGTGCTGCTACTGAGTAATCCATACAAAAACCCAATAAAATTAACTGTTAATATTTTAATAAAATAAAATAAGGGGAAAAAAGAACGAATTAACGCGTCAATGTTAACAAAAGCTTGTTTAAATTGACACATTAATTCGTTCCCAACCGTGATATCTCTGTTAGCTACAATTTTTCATGTCTATCTCTATCTCTTTTTTTATGTGTTTTTAATGTCTAATGTCTATCATAAGTTCAACGTACACAGATGTGTACGTTGAACTTATGATAGACTAACTTTAGCCCGCGACTTCGTCAGTGTAAAGTTTTTAGTTACTGCGGACGCAGATGATGCCGCAGCATAAAAAGCACACAATATCCTTTCTTGGGCAAACTTATCCCGTACCAAAAAAAAAAAAAAAATACCATCACGCCTGTATTCCTCGAAGGGTTAGGCAGAGGCGGCACCCACAGTTCAACGGTATATTTAGGTCCCATGTAATAGGGGGCGAGCCTATTGCCATTTACCGGGCACAAATCCAATCTCCGAGCTACTGACAATTTCATAGAAAAACCCAATAACACTTTTTGCTCGACCTGGGAATCGAACTCGGGACTCCTTTGCGCAGCAGTCGCACTTGCGACCACGAGATCAACGAGGCAGTTATCCCGTATCAAATTTCATTAAAATCGGTACAATGGGATGGATTGTCGTGAAAGCGTAAACAGATCAACAGATTAACTTTCGTCTTTACAATATTATTATACCTAGATGATAAATAAGTACATACATAAGTGCACCTCTGCCTAACCCTTCGGGGAATACAGGCGTGATTGTATGTTGTTGTTGTTGATAAATAAGTCTTGGTTAGCGAATCACGAATTAGATAAAATGTCCCGAATTGAAACCAATCTTTTTTGTCCGGTAGGACTTACTCTATGGTGTAAGTGTAATTGCGGACATCAGCTAGTTGTAAACAAAAGTAAAAGGAAAACTAATTGTTTTTCTTTTTAACGAACAAAGCCAGCCTTGGGATGTAATTAAGTGCTATTTATTAAACAAATCCAATATCATGTTTACACGCTTCTAAAGAACTCCACTAAGAGGCAATGTGCTAAGCTATAAAACTACAAACGGGGAAATTGTGCTTCTTTGTAATACAATAAATTTATTCTACGACTAACAAATGCCTTTGAAGTTTTATAAAACTTCCACGTTACGTCGATTTGTTTGAAAGCGGGATAGCGAAAACTTTGCACAATAATAAAGTAGAACTTCATATTTTTAAACATTACAGACTTTTCCTTTGATAGGTAAATAGGTAACTGCCTCGGTAGCCTAGTAGTTCTAAGCACGACTGCTACGCTAGAGGTCCTGGGTTCGATTCCCAGGTCGAGCAAATAGTGTTATGGGATTTTCTATGAAATTCTCAGTAGCAAGCTCGGAGTTTGGATTTGTGCCCGGTTAATGGCAATAGGCTCGCCCCCTATTACATGGGACCCTAATATACCGGTGAAATGTGGGTGTACATTGGTCATTGGTACACGTCTGCCTACCCCTTCGGGGAATACAGGCGGGATGGTATGATGGTAAATAGGTGTTTATGGCTGCCTCTCATGTACGAGTATGATTTCGCAACCGCCCTCAGGCAAGTACCGATATGGTTAACATACCACAGTAAATACATCCACAGTTCGCCGGTATGTTTAGGTCCCATGCAATAGGGGCGAGATTATTGCCATTACCCGAGCACAAATTCTAATTCCGAGCTGCTACTGCGAATTTCCGTGAATTTCCGTCAAACACGCTAACATCGCTCACTTTCTTCAAATAATTTCAATTTTCATCCACTTTGTCACACTCAATAACACTTTGCTCGACCTGAGAATCGAACCCAAGACCTCTAGCGTAGCAGACGCACTAAGGATCACTAGGCTAACGAGGCGATGTATTATAGTGAATTTAGAAATTCTTTTTTAGGTTTAAATTAACTACTCCACGAGTGAAACAAAGGCCGAAACCATATTGCTACAGTCAAAGTTTTTTTGGGTACGGAGCTCATCCTTTATTATTCATAGATAGTCCTTTCTGGAGGATTTGGACAGATCGTTGGTTTTTGCCATCGCATTGGCTGGTCTCCATTACGGCAATATTTCAAACTTCATGCTGATAAGCTGTCGTAATGATAAATTTATAATATTTGTCGTACAGTGGTTAAGAATAAGCCATTAGTACAGTTGAATATTTCTGTAAATTTAAGGGTACTTACACTCTTATTATTTAAGGAAAGTCACATTTTGTAGTAAATAAAAAATTAAATTAAAAATTTAAAAAACCCCCAACACAAAAACCTAAGTTCCCTTTAAAAAGTAAAAAAATAACAAAAAAAATACGTCACGTTGGGGGACCGCTCGGGACGATCGTATCTTAAATGCAACATCGGTCCCCCAACGTGACGTATTTTTTTTGTTATTTTTTTACTTTTTAAAGGGAACTTAGGTTTTTGTGTTGGGGGTTTTTTAAATTTTTAATTTAATTTTTTATTTCATGCTTTTTATAGGTACCTACTTATTATAATGTCGATTTTATTAAGTTTGAGACCCCACTCGAGTATATTTACAGACATTCGGTTTTTCTTCCCTACTTTCACCACTACTAATCACCACAACTTTTAAACGGCCCAACCTATTTTCATCAAACAGGTCTAAGAACACTCGTACGTAAGTTACCTTTAATACAAAAAAAACTAAATTGAAATCGGTTCATCCGTTCGGCAGCTATGATGCCACAGACAGACACACAGACAGACAGACAGACAGACAGACAGACAGACACGTCAAACTTATAACACCCCTCTTTTTGCGTCGGGGGTTAAAAAGAATTTAAACTTGATGTGTAGATAAGACAATGGCATTAATATCTGGGTCTGTTGTTTGTCAGTGTTCTGTCCAATAACTTAATTAAAAATGATACGAACAAATAGACGAGACGACAAACTTAATTTTGGGAAAGTTTACTTATTTATTGACCTTTTGTATAGAGCATGCTGTTAGTACATTTATACTTATATAATATAACTCGTAATAAAGAGGAAAGATTTTTTTGATTGTTTGTAACGAATCGGCTCCTGAACTACTAGACCGATTTTAAAAGTTTTTCACCAATAGACAGATAAATTATTCTTGAGTAACATAGGATATATAACATCACGCTACGAGCCACAGGAGCGGAGCTGTAACCATAAACGTAACTTAACGCGGATAAAATCAGCCACGCAGTTGAAGTTTTGTGTTCACACAAACTTCAACGTTTGTGTGTTACTCTATAATATACTCAAGAACAGCTCAAATTATACAATAATAATCGCAAGCTAGAACAACCCTAGATATTATCACGTAGACTGGGGCACTCTGAAGCTACGAAAACTTAAAGCAAGGTGTATGTTTCCATGGCAACTAATACAATAATTATGTTCAACATTATTACTTTTTGCTTACATTACTTTGATAACAGTACGGCATAACTTACTGCTAGAATCCCTAGAGAATTATGAATATACTTTGAATGGAGGGAGCACCATTAAAAGTAAGTGTTCTCCGAAGCTTTCACTCAGTGTAAAGATTTTTAAATTTAATCTGTACTGATAAAGATTTATTCTGCTTATTTGAAGGTTATGTAATAAGGTACTTAACTCACCTTAGTTTACATTCTTCTTTCAAAAATAATGTTTCCATTTAGCAAGCATTTGCGAGTTTTATATTACTTTGTGTAGAATATTTTGTTAGTAACAATTTAAACTTTTTAAAGTGCAGTCAGACCACTTTGGAACAATTGCTTATTTAAAGCTATCCTGAGAAATGACTACTTGCGATCAGTGAGTTCCACCTAACAGCGTTCTATGAGTAGTATTGAAGCTGGCGCATACGCGGTACCAAAGTGCATATTTTGCGCACAATGTCCAAAAAACTGTTAACGTTTGATTATGCTTTTCAACTATTAAATTGGTAAAATACGGTTGAAAAACTATATCTAAACTAATATTATAAAGAGGGAAAAAATATTGTTTGATGGTAACGAATAGGCTCCGAAACCGATTTTAACCATTTTTAAGCAATAGATAGCTAACATTATTCCTAAGTAAGATAGGCTATGTAGTATCACCCACGGGAGTGGAACATTAACCTAAGACGTAAGTTATGGCGGGAGAAATAAGCCACGCGAACGAATTATAGTATATATGTATACGACGTGTTGTCGCTTAAATTGTCGTAACCTCGCCTTCGTCCTGTACTTATTTCTAATTAGAATAGAATGTCCAGGCAAAGCTTGTGCTAATTAATGTTTATTTTCTCGACCGTAATATCCTATGGCACCTCTTTTATTTAAAATACTATATTTTTATGCCCTTATTATTATGCATGTTAATTTGAAAGGGTAGACTACATTAAAATGACCACCGCTGGCAAATTAGGTAGGTACAATAATCATGGTTAATTTAGGAGAAAAAAAGGCCGGTCGTAACTGCGTTATTGTTTCATTTTACGACTGAAAATTCTAGCTGAAATGTACGTATGTAATTATTATGGAAATTTATTATTATTATTATACAGAAATATAAAATATAAATAATTTTATAAAATACATAATTATATAAAATTTGAGTAAAATACAATTTTATATAAAAGTATCCTTTTCGGTGTTGGTGATTCAACTTATTTTAATTAACTCTGGGAAGTAAAGAGGCGTCACCGAACTGTCGCATGTCGTAGCTGTAAGTTTGTAACCATCGTCATCCATCGTAGCACAGTCCGTAGCGCTACGGAATACGTCACATGGAGCTACGGCGTAGCCAGCAAAGCGTAGAATGCATTACACGTATGATGAATTTTAGGCTATACCCCTAATTGCTGACTCGTACTATGAATTTCAACATAATTATGTATGTATGTGTATGTATGTATGTAATTATGTGAGTATTATCTATGTATTTTAAATAGTAATTGATTGATGCAATAGTGAAAGTTTTCAATTTAATTAGTTTTTGGGCAGTTCCGACAAATCTCGTTCTCTTTCATTTTTATCTAAGTTCTATCCTTACTAACAAATCTTATGTTATTATTATAAAACTTGCTGAACTTAATGAACTTGCTTATTGAGTTTTTTGAAGTGAAAACTTCTTTAGCGGCGTTGTACACTTTTTTTGTAATGGGTAAACAATTTTAAACCCGCGTCAGAACACGTGACCTGATCGAAAATCTTACGAATTTATAGCGCATTGATAGCGCAATAAATAAATAATATTGTATTATACCACATAAATTATAGTACTTTTATACTGAAAATTAAAGCAATTCGTGCACAATTATTCCCTAACCATTCCAAAATATCAAAAATGCACAACGTTAATATTCAAGTTTTCACTTCTGCCGGCACTCCCGGAGTGCAACCCGTCGTTTTTTTTATTGAGCTTTTTGTACGGATTAAACTACATAATACATAGAAATAGGATAACTTTATATTCTAACCTACCGTTTATATTTTGTTGCCTAAAAATATTTAATTTCAACTTCACAATATACTGACATATTTCACTATAAAATAGTACGCTTTAATAAATTCACGATGGCAACTAACGCAAAATCCATGAGAATGTTAATCGGGTAGATATTTTTCAATTTTTGCTTATTGCTTTACCTACAGAAGATTAAAATGTTTTCAACTGTAAACTGCACAGTTTACAGTTCAAAACATTTTAATCTTTTGTCAGTTGTTATATGACAATTGACAATTCTATAGTCCCACAAAATATGACTTTTATACAATACAGCGTTTATAACATAGAGGGTGGAATACATCTGTGCCTGGAAATAAGACCTTACAGTCGCAACTACAGAGAGCATTTTTCAGTAATAAGATCTTACAGGAATCGTTAGAAGCATATTATCATTTGCTTACAAGGACTTGTTTTAGTGAGATAATTCCAGCGTACTATTGTCTTATTGTAGGGCAAAGGCTTCTTCTCGTACAGAGAAGGCACGAGGATTGATCACCACGCTTGCTCAAGACGGTTCAGTGTTTTCAGGCTTTCATTCATTATATGTTCAGATTCCTCACGATGTTTCCTACATCAATGTCAATGATATCTAAGATAAACTTAGAAAGTACAGAATAAGGATTTGAAAAAGTCACATAGGTATCGAACCCGCGCCCTCGTGTATTTGAAGCGGGTGCCTTAACGATCACGGTTTTAGTGAGATACGTAGATAATAATATAATACTAAGATAAAATTTTTACGAGTTTATTTAATTTTTAATTAATTTGCAACTTTTGGGACCTAAAACATGTTGGCGAACTGTAGATGTATATTGGTAGACCTCTGCCTAACCCTTCGGGGAATACAAGCGTGATGGTATGTGTGAGGGTGTGTGTGTGTGTATTTTGCAATTTCAATCTAAATTCATAATTAATTATACATAAAATTAATGAATACACTATAAATAATTAATAAATGATTGCGAATAAAAATTGGAAAGTTCACAGGGCATCAAAAAGCGTGAAGTATTTAAACAAACCACGGTCTCTATTTAACTTTTGATTACATATCAATGAGGGATATGTATGAGGTTGGACCGATTGATGTTTGTTTTGCTGGGAGGGAATATGAGGGCGAGTGAAAATCTGAGGGCTCTGTATAATAATTGTTATTTTTTTTGTATCATTCTGTTCGAATAAAGCTCGTAAATACCGGTGGCGTTTAAAAAAATAACAGTTCCGTATCATCTATACTAATATTATAAAGCTAAAGAGTTTGTTTGTTTGAACGCGCTAATCTCAGGGACTACTGGTTGGAATTGGAAAATTCTTTTAGTGTTGGATAGTCCATTTCTTGAGGAAGGCTATAGGCTATGTAACATCATATAGCTACGACCAACAGGTGCTGAGCAGCGAGGGTGAAACCGCAGGGAACAGCTAGTTATCTATAAACACGGCAAAAAAATCACGTTTATTGTATGGGAGTCCCCTTAAATATTTATTTTATTCTGCTTTTTAGTATTTTTGTTGTTATAGCGTCAGCAAAAATATATCATTTGTGACAGACAGACAGATAGAAAGACAGACGGACAGCGAAGTCTCAGTAATAGGGTCCCGTTTTATCCTTTGGGTACAGAATCCTAAAAAAGGCAAAAAAATCTTGTCTGTTGTATGGGAGAACCCTTACATATTTATTTTATTCTGTTTTTTAGTATTTGATGTTATAGCGGCAACAGAAATACATCCTCTGTGAAAACTTCAACTGTCTAACTATCACGGTTAATGAGATACAGCCTGGTAACAGACTGACAGAAAGACAGACAGACAGACAGACAGAGAGACAGACAGACAGCGGAGTCTTAGTAATAGGATCCCGTATTACCCTTTAGGTACGGAACCCCAAAAAGCAATTACTATGCGCTAATGAAATCTTTATCACATCCATTCATCCCTCACGTCATATGGGATGAGCAGATGACAAAGGTTTTATTAACTTGCTTTACCTTTTAGCCGTGTTAGCTAATGTATAGGTGTATTTTCTAATCGGCTTTATTTTTTGTCTATATGATGTAATTATGTTAATTATAATTGCTTTCTTACTTGTTTCCTTATTGTGTAAATTATATAAATTGTAATTCATATTATGTGTGAAAAACCCGACTAAAAAAAATTCACGTTCTAAAAAGTATGAAACAGGAAAACATTCTCATCTGAAAGCCGTGGTCGGATGCCACTTTGCCCTAAACTTTAGTGCTAATGATTAATGTTCTATTCGGTACTATACACATACTGTTTTACCGGAATAGGTGGCATACGAACACAGCTTTCAGATGAGAATGTTTTCTTGTTTCATACTTTTTAGAACGTGAATTTTTTGTAGTCGGGTTTTTCATACATAATAAGAATAATAATTTATTTCATCATTAACACACTTACTTTTTACCCAACTACGGCGGTAGTCGGGTAAAAAGTAAGTTTGTAGCTATGTGATTGAAGTGTCAAGCATTGGCGGGCATTTTAAAACGCTCCGCCATTGTTGTTCAATTGTTTCAATTTTCCGGGACTTGACCGATTAAACCTAACGCGGCATAATTATTGTATACATGAATGCGGGGCTTACATAATATAAGCCAAGTCAATCTATTTATTTAAAACATACAAGATTTTAAACCTTGATATGGTCACCAAAAGATGTCGTTAGGTTAGCTAATTACGTAATAACTTAACGCAGAAGGTCCCTTAAGTAGGGATTGCACAAATTTACCAACTTGGTATTACATGGATCTCACAACTTTTTACGGTAGTAGAACTGAGTTGCTAGATTTGATTTTTTTACAAGCTATGTTTTTGATGGCTGTATGTATTTGGAAGCGAAGCTTGTGTGACGTTGAAGGGCGGTGAGCTAATAACGAAAAAATAAAAATGTCATAACTTTGCCGCGGTGTGATATGCACGGTTAGCAATAAAAGTCGATTAACAACGTTACTTTTGCATATCATTTAATTCTTCACGTGACCAGAGGGCTGGCCTTTTCTTGGGCCAAAGAATCAGCATTGCCATAAATCGTGGCAATGCTGCCAGTCTTCTGGGCATATGTCCCATTGACAGTGATGCGGATGAGTTTTTTGATGCCCTATGACCTACTTTTTTTGTATTAACTGTGCATAGTTTGTAATTTAATTATTATTATTTGACTAAGTTTTATTTCGAAAAATAAATAATATTGAACAAGCACAAAAAAAAAAATTGAAACGAAATAACACAACTCACTGCTATTCAGAAATCGCTCAATAACAAGGATTTAAAAATTTGAAATGTTCTGTGTAATCCACTTTTGCTACGTTGCTGACGGTACCTACGTTGGGACCTGTTAAGTGGTCTCTTTATGCTCCTATTTCGTGAAAACTACCTCTCATTCGAGTTAAACTTGTTTTTTCTATGAGTAGTGGATGTTTTGTTCTTTTATTACACTAAAAATAAACCTTTCATGAAAACTTGAATAGAAAAAATATTGCTACAAAGCACAAAATGTTATACATTTTTGTTTCAGAAAACCATGAAGAAATTGCTCTGAGCATGTGAATGGTACTAGAAGATGTTCTACGACAGCGAAAAAGCCTTGGAATATAACTATTCGTGCGTCAACTGCCATAATGAGTCGTATTACAATAATAACTACACTTATCCGGACGAGCTCATTTGTATATTTCATGCCGAAGAGGACATTACAAAGGGAATATTTAAAATATTCGTGTACGTGATGTACATTACCGTGTTTGTAGCTGCTTTGTTAGGGAATGGTTTAGTGTGTGCAGTAGTGCATACCACACCGCGCATGAAGACTGTGACGAACTACTTTATAGTGAACCTAGCAGTGGGGGACATTCTGATGACATTGTTCTGTGTGCCGTTTTCATTTGTATCCATGTTGTTGCTACGGTACTGGCCGTTTGGTGCGTTTATGTGTAAAGCGGTGAACTTCTCGCAAGCAGTGTCGGTGCTCGTGAGTGCT
Organism: Caradrina clavipalpis; assembly: GCA_932526535.1. Lineage (NCBI taxonomy): Eukaryota > Metazoa > Arthropoda > Insecta > Lepidoptera > Noctuidae > Caradrina > Caradrina clavipalpis. The sequence goes on from OW052096.1 coordinate 7,015,618, forward strand.
TACACTCTGCTCGCGATATCGATAGACCGGTACATCATTATAATGCATCCGTTGAAGCCGCGGCTGGGCAAAACGGCTGCCAAGCTGGTAGTGTTTGCTGTTTGGAGCGGAGCGTTCATCACAGCGGCACCGATACCTATAGTATCCACACTCCAGAGGCCATCGCTCTGGCACCAGGCATGTGAAGTGTATGTGTCATTATCATCATCACCATTTTATTGTAATACCACAAAGATACCCTGTATAGAGAATGAAATGGAAGCAAGACAAAGTACTCTCTTTGCTTCATTTTTCCGTAATAAGAGATTAAAATCCCGTGGCATCCACACAGGCAGACAGCATAATAAACAAGAACTAGACACAAATGAAATGTACTCCAACTTGTTAGGATTTGTTGCAATGTCTGTGTTCTTAATTAACTTTGTTAATACACACGTAGTTTCTCGTTTTGTAAATGTTTCTATGCTGTATTTTTCAATTGTCCACGTAATATTTCATGACGTTGACGTCTCTATTCTTTTTTTAAACCCCGCCTCCAAAAGAGAAGTTTTATAAGTTTGACGTGTCTGTGTGCCTGTCTGTGGCACTGCAGCTCTTAAACGGGTGAACCGATTTGAATGCGGTTTTTTTTATTTGAAAGCTGGTTTCTTAGCGATCGTTCTTAGATATGTTTCATCAAAATCGGTTCAGCCGTTTCAAGGTTATCAGCTCTTTTGTCAGATGCGGGAACTTTATTCTTCTGTCGGGGGTTACTTAATTTTTGTGACTAACTTTGTGGTAACGTCATATGTTATGTTTTAAAGAGACATTTGTGGTGAGCAATGGTCCAGTCCTGAGAAGAGCCGACAGTATACATACGCACTGTTGGTACTGCAGTTCGTGCTGCCTCTCAGCGCGCTGGTGTGCACGTATGCACGAATTGCGCATACCGTGTGGGGCGGGCGCCCCCCTGGGGAGGCACAGGACGCACGAGACACACGCATGCAACACTCCAAGCGCAAGGTAAGAAGTTTCCGTTGTTTCACTAGTGTAACTTGAGCTTATTGTTAAGGAACAACCCACACGGTAAGCTCTACTTACGTTTATATTAAACTTTCAAAATTTTTTTTTTTTTACACGACTGCCCCAAAATCATAGTAATTTCCATCACAGTCGGGGGACTTCCGCGCTGTGGAATACTTATTATTCTAAGAAGTCCCCCGATTGCGATGAAAATGTCAGTTTAGTAGATCAAGTAGTTTTCATGTTTGGTCTGTGAGTGAATCTTGTTTTTTTGCTTTTCATTTCACATTTTTGACATGGCAGTCGTATTTTTTGTTTATTTATTTTTTATCACAATCTATCAATCATACAACCTTTTGAGATGGAAAATCTGAGACAGCCTTCAGTAGCAAAGGATATACAAACAAAATTAAGCAATTATCATTTTTTAAGGATACTTCGCAATAAATTGCTCATTTAAAACGAGGCCAACTGGATAAACGGGCCGGTGACCGCAAATTATTTTGCGTCAGCGACCTTTGATCTGCGGATGGCGCCGACTCTCTATTCCCTTTGAATATGTAGGTACTGATATTTTGACAGACGATCACGTCGCCGCTCAGTCATAAAAGTGTAATCAATTTGTCATTATCAATGGCCAAATGACTCGATGTAACGGAAAAGAACGTCATACTCGTATTTGCTTTTCATTTATACGTATTTTTTTGTTGATACCTTTATTTAATTTAAATAACAAAAAAAAAACAAAAAAAAAAACGGGAGTATAATAAAGCCAAAATTCTGATAGCCCGTTTTACCAAAGAATATTGTGTTGCCCAATAATGGTGGGTCCACACGATACAGACTTAACACAGACTTCTATTGAATTTTGTCTGTACAACAAATCAGTACAGACATATATGTCGGTGTACCAGGAAAGTCGAAAGTCTGCGTACATGTCTGTACGATTGTCGGAGCAAAACTCATGATTATTGAATTACTCAATTTATTCATTAAAATCGAAGTCTGAACTGATGAAAAGTCTGCACAGACATTTGGTAAAGACCAATTTTTACTCAGACTTTATAGTCTGTGCAGATATCTGTACAGACAAAAGTCTGTATCGTGTGGATCCACCAACGGGGTATGTGGTGTTCAGATGGGACGGAGCTCCATGTAGAACATTGATATTCAGTTGCATTCGGGTTAGACTGGAAGCCGACCACAACATAGTCGGGATAGCCGGTTTATTTTGTGAAAATCTGCCTCGTTAAATTGTAGAGGGAGAATGTGGTGAGTGGTATTATCCTTCAGATGCTAGGAATTAACAGCTCAGCCGAAGCTCACTAAAGAAGATTTTTACAGAAAAGCACTGCAGAACTCACATTGGTATTCATTTTAAAATCAAGTTTTTCAAAGTATAAAGTGAAAGATCACAAAACACATACCTAATATGTGTTTTGTGATCTTTCACTTTATACTTTTGCTACTACTTCCTAGCTTAATAATTATTATAATTATCTATAGGTAGTTTTAGGTGGTAACAAGCAGGTAGTTACATTTTCAAATACTTATATAATACTATGTACTTATATAATACTGTAATAATACGGTCAGCAATAAAAGTCGATTAACAATGTTACTTTTACATATCATTTAAATAGACACGAAATAACATCTTTTGCCGTTAGAAAGCTACATTATCACTAGGTAACATAGGCTATATAACATCACGCTACGACACACGGGAGCGGAGCAGTAACATAACGTAACGTAACATAACATAACGACATCGCGGATAGTCCGCTAGTTAACCCTAAACTACCTTTTGGAATGGGCAACTAGATTCAATAGTTTTAGTTAATTGACGTCCAAAAGTGCCTTATAATGGTCTAATTGGAATAAATGATTTGACCTTGACTTTGACTTTTGACTTTAGTAAATAAATACATTTAATGAGCTGAAATCTATAGGTGTATGTGAACAATGTTGACTTACCTGAAATAAAGACTTTTTTATTTAAGTGTTGATCATCCTTGCAGTTGTTTTTTTTTAAATTTATATCATGATCTTTCTTACAGATGATCAAAATGATGCTGACAGTCGTCACCGTGTTCACAATGAGTTGGTTGCCGCTGAACATTTTTATTGTAAGTATAAATTAAATAAAGTCAAGTTTTCACTTATGTGCTTGTGTACAAATGTCTTATGTATCTCTTGTTCTCGAGGTCATATGGTTTAGATAAGGCCTTTACATACAGGTACGATTTTATCATATATTGAGATATCTATCCGTAGATCAATTTTTATTATATTTCGCGTAAGTGTTGCCTCGTGCTAACGAGCGTAGCAGTCGCGCTTAGAACTACTAGTAGCCGAGTAGTCCTAAGCGCGACTGCTACGCTAGAGGTATTGGGATCAACCGAACCCAATACCTTACACTTACACACTTTTTGCTCGACATGGGAATCCCCATGTCGAGCAAAAAGTGTTATTGGGTTTTTCTTAGTAACAGCTCGGAGTTAGGATTTGTGCCCGGGTAATGGCAATAGACTCGCCCCCTATTTCATGAGACCTAAACTTACCGGCGAACTGTAGTTGACTTTGGTACACCTCTGCGTAACCCTTCGGGGAATACAGGCGTGATGGTATGTTATAACAGTTATGCCAAATGCGACGGGCCCACGTTTCGCTTGTTTATAATTAAAAAGAACCAAGCAAGCCTTTAACCGGGCACGAATCCTAACTCCGGGCTGCTACTGAAAGTTTCATAAAAAAACCCAATAAAACTTTTTGCTGGATCGGGAATCGAATCCAAGATCTCTAGCGTAGCAGTCGCGTGTAGCACCACTAGGTTAACAAAGCAGTTACACTACATAGGCACTAACTGTAATATTAGTTTGAAAATTGAAATTCGCATTATACGTACTACACATTGCAAACTAGACCCTAATTCCGTCCTTTCGAATTAATAACATTAACTATACATATTTGGATCATTATCATCTTCCTGCCCTTATCCCATTTTACTTGGTGTCGGCGCAACATGTTTTCTTCTTCCATGCCAACCTGTCAACCGTCATACTATCACTGACTTCCTTCTCTTTCATATCATTCTTCACACAATCCATCCATCTTTTCTTTGGCCTCCCTCTTCCTCTACATCCATCCACATTTATATTCATAACTTTTTTAGCTATTTCATATTTGGATGCAAGCTATAAAATTGCAAATCAATTGATTAAGTGTTCAAGCATAAACATGTTTATATTTAATGCGAGGTTGCTACGAGAGTCGTAGCAATAGGACAGCTTGTTGCTACGCCAGCTACGACGTAGCGTAACTCGACTATTCTGCGTAGTCACTTATTACAAACTTTTTTTTTATTCATGACACAGAAATTGACTCAGCAAGCCTAAAGGTTGAGATAATAAATCATGTTAGTATTAGGTATATTATTTTTCTTTGTTCCATTTTCAAAGCAATGCATTAATACCACACAAATGGAGTTTCTTGCTCATCCTTCTCTATAGAGACCTACGTTTTGGAATGATCAATTAGCTTTAACTTTCTGTATAAGTTTTTGACAATTCAGGTAAATGGTCTAATTAACATAAATGGTTTGACTTTGACAAAATATTTGCACCTCATACTGGCACCTATAGTTACTTTATTTTAATTACCAATAAATCTTGACTTGTATTATCAATACGATTGATATTCTCAAAACGGAAAGGCTTGTTTTCTGTGATACAGTTTTCCATCTAGTAAAGGATACAGGTGATATTTTCAACTACACTCAGATGATCCTTTTCTACTGTGTTGTGATGTATTGCACATTTCTTGCTTTTCCATAACTGGTGAAAAAAAGCTGTAATACTGTTTTTCGACGAACAAGACGAACTATAATTATTAATTTCGTGATCGAGTCTAATTAGTCTATTCTTTTGTAATTATAGGGGGTATAGCAAGACACGTTACGTTGCCGTTAATTGCTTAGTTAACAGCAGTTATCGACGGTTATTATGTCATTTCTCAGCAAGTTTTTCGCCTGATATTCATCATCATCATCATCATCATCATCATCATCATCATCATCTCAGCCATAGGACGTCCACTGCTGAACATAGGCTTCCCCTTTAGATGTCCACATATACCGGTCGGAAGCGACCTGCATCCAGCGTCTTCCGGCGACCTTTATTAGGTCGTCTGTCCATCTTGTTGGTTGACGTCCTACGCTGCGCTTGCTAGTCCGTGGTCTCCACTCTAGCACTTTTCGACCCCATCGGCCATCTGCTCTGCCTGATGTTACATTAGACAAAACTTTTTTTTTGGGCCCAAAAAACTCTGTTCCTAAATCAGTTTTAGTTTGTGCTTTTAGTGAAAAGACTAAAAACACAATGATTCATAAACAACAACATAAAAGGGGTCGAGGGAGTGTTTAAGTTTAGTTAAAATCGTAGTTTCATCTGTGGAGGCTTTTTATTAGCAATTTAGTTATATATCATTGTTATTATAACGTTATTAGTCTGTAAGCTACCCTAAAATAAATTAAAAAATAAATATACAGAACTAGCTTTCGTTAAACTTAAAAAATAGAAAGTGGTATTTCTATCCGTGACTAGAAGGTTCCCAAGTGTGGGCAAAACAAACAAAATGGGAAGATGTTTTTCCCACTTTGTTTAGCTTACGTTTGTTTTTTTTACATCCATTTTTAGGGTTCTGTACCCAAAGGGTAAAACGGGACCCTATTACTAAGGCTCCGCTGTCCATCCGTCCGTATGTTTGTCTGTCCGTCTATCACCAGACAGTATCTCATGAGCCGTGATAGTTAGACAATTACAATTTTCACAGATGATGTAAATACATTACACAACATGTAATGATGATGTAAATACATCATCTGTGGCGGCAACAGAAATCTGTTGCCGCTACTAGAAATAAAATAAATATTTAAGGGTTCGCCCATACAACAGACATTATTTTTTGCCGTTTTTACATATACCCTTCGTGCGCCAGTCCGACTCGCATTTGGCCGGCTTTTTCTTTTTGTAACATGGATTAAAATAAGTTTACTGAATGTCAGGTACTATGGACGGTTCATGAAGATGATGAGGTGTGGAGTATGTGGCCCGGTATGCCGTACATGTGGTTCGCGTGCCATTGGCTGGCGATGTCGCACTCCTGCTACAACCCCATGATCTACTGCTACATGAACGTTCGGTATCGACGGGGATATAAACAGGTAAATGTAACACTAAGAGTGGAGCCAGACGAGCGTAATTTTTTGCTTTGTGCGTTGCGTAATTTCGGTTGCGTAAGTTCTGCTACATTCGTTTTCATACAAAACTCCAGTTTCGTTCACACGGCGACGCAAGAAGAGTTGTCACTTTTAGTAGAAAGTAAATTACGCGAACCGAAATTCTGCGACTCACGACTCACAAAATTACGCTCGTTTGGCCTCACCCTTAGGCCCACTATCATCATAAATAACTAAACAAATTTAGCGCTAAATGTGTTTAAATTAATTCTGTCTCTGTAACCGACTAACAATGTGACAGGGATGTAATGTAGATGTACCTCTAGAGTGCGACTGCTACTCTAGAGGTATTGGGGTCGATTTCCAGGTCCAGCAAGATGTTACTAGGTTTGTAGTATTGTAGTTTGTATGTAGAATTTGTTTTCGGTTAATGGCAATTGGCTCGCCCCCTATTACATGGGACTTAAAACATGCCAGCGAACTGTGGGTGTACATTGGTACATCTCTGCCTAACCCTTCGGGGAATACAGGCGTGATAGTATATATGGATATATATTCTTATACAGGAATCGTGAACATGTATAGACGTACAAGAAAACATCTTTTGTGTCTCTCCGTGTGCCCCTTCAAATGTTAAGTGATCCTTTCTTGTATTTGAAAGTAGATACAATTTGGCCATATGATCAAACAAGTAGTAGTAGATCTCTTTGTGAACTAGCTCGTCCGGGAAAGTACCCTACTTATTTCTGCCGTAAAGCAGCATTGCTGTGTACAGGTTAGATGAGTATGTGTGCAGACACATGAGACATTTCAATGTGTCTGGGATAGTAATGCATCATCATCATCATCTCAGCCATAGGACGTCCACTGCTGAACATAGGTCTCTCCTTTAGATGTCCACATATACCGGTTGGAAGCGACCTGCATCCAGCGTCTTCCGGCGACCTTTATTAGGTCGTCTGTCCATGTTGTTGGTGGACGTCCTACGCTGCGCTTGCTAGTCCGTGGTCTCCACTCTAGCACTTTTCGACCCCATCGGCCATCTGCTCTGCGAGCAATATGGCCTGCCCATTGCCACTTCAGCTTGCTAATCCGGTGGGCTATATCGGTGACTTTAGTTCGTCTACGGATCGTAGTAATGCATGCGCTTTGCAAATAGAAAAAAACGATATTAGAATACTATTTAAGAGATAGTTCTCTTGAATGTATTTCAATCAACAAAAAGCTTTGAAAAATATTTGTATGCATTGCTCAAGTCTGTAGCGATGAAACTCCTTTGTATTTGTCGTTCGAAATCCAGCTATTCGAAATGAATGAACAGACTGTTGAAGGCTACCTATGCCAATTAATTTGAAATTCAGATCTGTTTTATCGTTTAATGGGACGCTATTTTTGTCCGATTACGCAAGTAGTACAAGGTTATGTTTTGTAAATCCATATAGTGTGACAGAAATACTAGATTAAAATATTGTACTCATAGGGGTAACAAGAATTGCCAGGGTTGCAGAATTTGTTCGAAAGAGCTACCGCGGCCCTTGAACGCAAAGGGCATTAGGAGGAACGCGGGTGGGTTTTAGTCAGTATCAGACTGACACTCCCTTCCGCTCCGCCCAGGGCGAAATAAATCATTTGGTGATTTCAAATCATTTCCATCCTAAAAAAAAGGAGGTAACAAGAAATATATGCAGGACAATTTATCTGAGTCTCTGACTATGTTTTCTTATAAAATATTATAGGTTTTTCCTTATTTCTGGGTTTGAAGGGTACTAATAAACAGGTGGTCACGACCTGGGAGTACTATTTATGTTTAATAGTTTGCAGAGACTTGTACAAATTTATAAACATTTCTTTTGAATGATCTTTTTTCTTACGTTCTTCTGTGAGAAAGTAATATGCTCTTTACACAGAGATTTATGTTTAAATGTCTTTGGCTCTGTGCCATTAAAATGTTGAAGATTTTATTTTTGGTATTGTTATAAAGTATTTAAAAAAAAAAAAAAAAAAAAAAAGTTGAACCAATAAAGAACCAATAAAATGTTTGCAATGAAAAAACCTCTAACTTGTTTTACACCCGTTATATAAAGCTCTTTTTTCGATAGATTCTCGATAGTCTGCTGTGCTTGAAGAATAAGGGCTCCAGTAGACCATATCAGCGCTCAAGTATTTGTGAAGGCATACCTCTATCAGGTAAGACTATTTTTTTACTGGATGTAATTTACAAAAATAAACCTTATTTGCATTAGAAGAAAAACCAAAATAAAATGACTTGTTATGATGTTATTTTAAACGTTTTAGCTGGAATTTTCAGAACCGACCCGAATTGCGCAGATCCTATTATTTTAAATACTCACTGCTTTTGTTAAATCAATTACATATGATTTATTACATACAATGGAAAAGGAAAATTGATTTGTTAAAAATAAGATTGATTGATTGATTGATTTTTTGGTTGATTTGTTAGTGATAGTGGTGTGTGGTATATATATATATTTTTTTATTGAACACAATTCACCGTTTTTAACAATCCACAGTTTTTAAATAAATGTTTTAACAGTTAAAACTTGCCCACCGATCTCTGGCTGGTAAGTTTTAACCTTGTTAGACTTTGCTTTCTGATGAGCACCGGGCACGGGTTCTACGAAATTTACCTACATACATAAAATTATCTTTCACCAAACAAACCGAGCGACACTAATTTTGTTTTGTATAAAAATTTACTTATTTCTCAAAAAGTGTTGCGGAAAGGGTATATACATATAAACGGGGTGAAGAGTGTGTCCGGTACTGAATCTCTATATTATTATTCTTTATTTTATTTGTGCCCCGTTGGTCTCGTGGTCGCAAGTCCGACTGCTGTGCAAGGGGTCCCGGGTTCGATTCCCAGGTCGAGCAAAAAGTGTTATTGGGTTTTTCTATGAAATTCTCAGTAGCAGCTCGGAGTTTGGATTTGTGCCCGATTAATGGCAATAGGCTCGCCCCCTATTACATGGGACCTAAATATACCGGCGAACTGTGGGTGTACATTGGTACACCTCTGCCTAACCCTTCGGGGAATACAGGCGTGATGGTATATATATATATATTTGTTATGAGTTCTTGCTCAAAAGCAGTAACTTTGAATTTTTTTTTTTTTTTTATTACGGCAGTTTTTTTAAGTTAAAATTATAATAAACTTGTCAGAAGAAACCAATCTTTTACGGAGTTGTTTCTTTGTGTGTAGTTTATTGGCACCGATCAGCTGACATAGTGTTGTGTGAGACAATGTGTACTTAAATGTCTGTCAACTTTTAAATATTGTAATATAGGTATTAAAAACATTTTGCTATGTGGATTGTTAACACTAAAAGAATCCATGCCTTTGATATGTACAACGCGTTGATTTGCATCCTGGTCAAATTCAAGGAGTTAACTATGCTCGTGATTCTTAACACGAATCAATAATAAAATAAATTGTTTTTGAAATCTTTTTTTTTGACGTGGTTTTCAAATTCGAGGTAGCCATCTCGCCAGAGGGTTTAGGTGCTATGTACACATTGATATTGCCGCGCGACAACTCTGCCTACCGCATACGCAACTGGGAGATGCTGATTTTTGCATGAGTAGTATTCTGGAATTACTTACTGCTATTTGATAGTTGCAACTAAAAAAACAAGCATTTATTAAATATTGACCAGGTATCGTAATTATATTTGATTATTTCTATTTTTTTATGACCAGCTCCTAAAATTTGGCAAGTATGCAAATCAACACCTTGTATATCCCCTTTACGTAACACGCTGTACATGTAGTGACAGTCTAAACTGGTTCGGTAGGCAGTTAAGGAAAACCACCTTACATTCAAACCTGCTGGCTGACTAATCTTCTCACAACCGTAGGAAGCCGTTACGATAAAAGAAGCAATTTCCAAATAAATTACTAATCTAAAAAAATACATTTCCATATACGCGAATTTCGACGTCACAAATCAGAAAAATTTCAACCAACTACTTTCATAATACCAATACGAACTCATATATCTACATATTCTCGCTGTTTTGATTTGAATGCAATGGATTTGAATATTTACCCATAGGCCGATTCAATCAAATTGACCTTTCACAGTAGTAGCCAATCATGACTTGGGATGACTCTTGGGACATTGTTATTGCATACCTAAATCAAAGTCATGAGGCTATTGTAACGGAAACAATGTAGGCTACACGTACCTAAAGTAACATATATGAATTTTATATTATCTTGAATAACTGCCTCGTTAGCCTAGTCCTAAGCGCGACTGCTACGCTAGAGGTCTTGGATTCAATTCCCAGGTCAAGCAAAAAGTGTTATTGGGTTTTTCTATGAAATTTTCAGTAGCAGCTCGGAGTTAGGATTTGTGCCCGGAAAAGGTCAATAGGCTCGACCCCTATTACATGGGACCTAAACATACCAGCGAACTGTGGATGTATATTGGTAAACCTCTGCCTAACCCTTCGGGGAATACAGGCGTGATTGTATGTATATAATTTCGTTTAAATATTGGAAAATCTATTACTAATTGTGCTTGTTTAAAACTGACTTATAGTTCATGTATAAAACTACAAATAACTACATTTTAAATAGACATGTAGAGACAGATATTTAAATGACCAGTTATTTAGAACACGCTACTCTGGGGATGTTGAAGTTAAATTGCTTTAGAGAATAATATTAAAACTAACAAGAGTTTATAATTTTTGGTAAAACAAAACTATTTTAGAGGGCCAATGATATCTGAAATTACTGCCGAGATCGTCCTTTGTTTTATTTAGAGCGGAATTTCTGTTACTGCGAAACATATTATAAATGGATTAAAAAAAAATGGATGGATAGTTAAATGTTATGGTCGTATAGTGTGGAGTGTTCATCTCTATACAGGGTGGAATTTTCATACCATCACGCCTGTATTCCCCGAAGGGTTAGGCAGAGGTGTACCAATGTACACCCACAGTTCGCCGGTATATTTAGGTCCCATGCAATAGGGGCGAGCCTATTGCCATTAACCGGGCACAAATCCAAACTCCGAGCTGCTACTGAGAATTTTCATATTTCATATTAATTTATTTGCATACCATAATGTGCATAAAGATGTTACCCAGTTATGGACCCTGTTATAGGGCACAGCAACAGCGTAGTAATTAAATCAAAATTTGAAAAGTAAAAATTAAAAAAAAATATTTCGCCAGTGCACTCAGAACACTATTCTGACTTCAGAACAAGTGGAATTTGTTTTAAATTAAAAAAAATCCTTCTTTTGGACCAACACGTTTGAAAAATTGGCCTGTTGCTTTTTTAGTCATCCGTAATGGCAATAACGATAGACGCTCACCTAACAAGGGCAAAATATTTTTTTACTAGCCGCTGAGGACGATACGACGGAATAAGGAATAAGAGAGGATAAGGACGAAGGAATAAGAGCGGATTTTCCCTTAACGGAAAAGTATTAAAAACCTTCATTTCTATTTACATAAGGTTTTCCTAAAACGTGTGTGTGTGTGGTCTGATACTCAGTCCAGAATAGAAAATTCATGGTTTCAGTTTAAGGATAGATATCCCTTACACACGATATAACACTCTTGTATAAATATTGGCAAAATAATAAAAAATAGGTCAAACCTCGCAGTATTTTCTAATTCGTGGAAGCTATTTAAATTCTTCCAAAAAGGTTTATCATAGATGTTTCCCGAAAGCTTTAACATTCAGCAAACTAGTATTTGCAGTAGAATTGAGTGGTTCTTGCATAAATAGCAGCGTTTGTACGATTCTAGGAACTTTGTACCAGATAAAATTGCTGCGTGGCTATTTTCGAAACTATTTATTTTTAAAATTGGTGGTGCAGTGTCCTATTTTGTAATACATTATGTGTAGATACTATAGGAGTTTTGATCTCCCCAGTATTTTGTAGTATTTTTTTCTACTCCAAATGAACCGATATCGGTGATTGGTTGCTGTCTGTCATTCTTAAGGATTGACTGTCGAGACCTTATTGATCAAATTTCGATCCGTGTTTCTTTCATACGAACTTTAAACTACTAAAAATAAGGTTCAAAATGGCTAAACCAAGCCAAATCTCTACCAGTACAGTACATGTGTGGTTAGCTTTGCTCATTACATTCTGTTTCTTAAAACCATTAGGTATGTTTTCTCCACAACGATTAAACCTGAAAATAATAACATGTGTTGAGTAAATATGTGAAATTACACAGTTATTTTTTTAAAGGGAATAAAAAATGCTCGTGTTATAATGTACGGTATAATTATATTGCTTCGCTCGCTTCCACGAAAATGGGACTAATTTATTTCAAATTATGTTATCCGTCGATGGCCACGGAGTTCAACGTAATTTTCGCTACTAGATTTACCATAAGCAATCAATCATGGTCAGAATTAAACTGTGCTGCTGTAATTTTATAGCGATTACGCTACACTTACAATAGAGAAAATGGAATGATAACAAAGTGAACAAATATACTAATCAATTATTTGTACTTTACAAAACATGTACGGTCAACAAAAGAGATAAGTAACCTGACCGTCTAATATAGTTGAAGTTTTCTTTCAAACCGGTGGTAAGTCTTAAATGAAATGAAATGAAATTAATAAACTGTTTATTGTCTATTAATAAAAATAAAATTCATTAAAAAAATTATGTCGGTTTTTGAAGAACTTTGAATTTATTAGGCGAGGCTGGTTACTTATCTCTTTTGCTGACTGTACATATTTGAATTACACTGTTTTCTCAATTACAAAACTTATTTTGGTGTGTTTCAAACCTAACTGGCTCGAAACACACCCAAATGGCAACGGCGAGCGAGAAATTTCATTTTTAAAGGATTATAAACTTAATCTTTATTTATAAAATATTTCGTATCGTTTCAATGGTTGGCAAGGATCGCAAGGCAGCTTCCGACACCGGGAGCGGTCTTGCGTGCAGTCAAAGCGACAGTCGAGATCATTAAAGCGATTCTGCGTATCCAGTTAATGAAGATAAAGTTCAAAAGGCTTTGATACTGAAACTACTATAGCCTGGCAGCCGCTGCCATTTCGATGTGTTCTGAGCCTTATAAAACGAAACGACTACTTAATAAACCTATTTATATTTTGGTTAACAGAACTGATGGGTGTAAATGGCACGGACACAGCGCATCGCCGCATCGTTTGCAGATGTCAGATAGCCAGGAGCTCGGGAGTTACCAACGGTAGCAAAAGTATCTCCTGTACAATGTGCACATCAAAGCAACCGTCCCGTTCCTTGGGGAACGCGTCGACTGTGCCAGTCAGAGCCGCCTCCGTGCGCTCGCAATTCTTCTAAGATATTTACAGGGCCATTAAGATAATAATTTCAAATAATACTGTACCTATACGGACTTATTTCCAGTTTTTCTTGTTCTGCAAATCTACCACTAAAATGTATGTGGTTTTCAACAAATAATTACGAAATCTCAATGATGAATATATGTGATGTAAGTTGTTAAATAAATGTAAGATTGTAAGACTTAATTGATGTACCCTATGATTGTAGCTTGACTTTTTCCCCACAGATATATCAGCCCTGTACCACCAAAGAAGGTTTTGTAGGTACAATAATCCCCATCCTCGCTGTGTAAAGTTAAGTCACGGATAACCATCATCATCCGCCTAGCCTTTTCCCAATTATGTTGGGGTCGGCTTCCAGTCAAACCGGATGCAGCTGAATATCAGTATTTTACATGGAGCGACTGCCTATCAGACCTCCACAACCCAGTAATGGGTAATACGATACTCTCGGTAAGACTGGTTGTCAGACTTTCTGACTTCTGACTAACAGTAACGACTGTCAAAGATCTACAAATGACAGCCGGAACCAACGGCTTTACGTGCTTTCCGAAGCACGGAGAAAACTCGCTATGGTAAATGGTCACCCCCCATCCACAGACCAACCTCGGCAAGCGTGGCTTAACCCGGAAGATCGGTCTATGCGGCTGTAATTATTTAGCCACGAGCTCCTCCATAAGTCCATCATAAGTCACGGATAACCGCAGTGCAATAAATAAAACTGGCATATCTGTCCCACTGCAGGGCAACGGCTCTTTTCATACAGAGAATGCACGAACATTGATCATCATACTTGCTCATGGCGAATTGGCGATTCCGGACTCCAGATTTCGTCGCGATGTTTTCCTTCACCGATGCCAGTGATGTCCAACATAAAATTAGAAAGTACATATGCATTGAAAAGGTCATATTGGTACTTGCCGTGTACCTACACTACAACCTACTTACTCATTGGGCCACAATTTATTTCTTATTTTAATTTAACATAAAACGACTATTGGCCCATAACATTAGTTAAAGACATAAAATATTTTACACACGTTCATCTCACAATACTCCAAACATACTGACAAGATCGTTTTCCATTAGTCCGCGAACACATCACAGTAATATTAGTACATAAGTGTATATTTTTGCGTACATATTGTGTGTAAGCACTGAAATTCTAAGAAAACAGAAAACAAATTCTTTATTGAAATCGGTATTACCTACAAGTGTTTTATTCCGTAATATTATATTCTCATGAATAATATTTGTGAGAAAACTGAGCGTTGAAGTTGGAGAGTTATTTGCAAAACTCCGACCAAACAACCGACAAACTCTAGTAGTCCATCCAACTTCGTCCTTAATAAACTTTTGGTTATGCGAAATGAATCTTATGATGCAATACTATTAAAAGCATTTAAATGAATGCAAAATTGTTGCACAAAACGTTTATGAATGTCGGAACATAATTTTCATTTCGCGGCATGCCAATTTGTTGTCTAGTTCGTGAAATTTCGCATGTAATACTGTAGTTTATTATAAACTCAATTCACAATTTGGTAACAGGATCTAAGTATGAGACTTAGATCCTCTCATTTTGCATATTTATTTAGCTTTTATTAGCAAATATCGATTGCTACGCTAGAGGTTTTGGGTTCGATCCTGAGGTCGAGCAAAAAGTCTTATTTGGTTTTTCTATGAAATTCTCTGTAGCAGCTCGGAGTTAGGATTTGTGCCCAATTAATGGCAATCTAAATATACCGGCGACCTGTGGGTGTACATTGGTACTTCTCTACCTAACCCTTCGGAGAATACAGGCGTGATGGTGTATGTATTCATTAGCAAATGAGTATATTAAACTACCCTATTACTAATGGAACTATTACATAAAGTATTTTTTACAAAATGTCTGTACACAGCTCAAACTTTAATATAAAATTAATTTGAACAGTTCCAAAAGTTATTAAAGATGTAGTAACTTAAAAATTACAATTAAGGGGAACTGCGAAATGGAGGTTGAAACTTTTTATTCAATTAAAGGATTGTGGAAAGGCAATTAATTTTCAATAAATTTCGTAATTAAGAGTCATAAGTCTACAAGATTGAAAAGGGATTGTGTGGGCCATGTATGGAGAATGCAAAATGACAGACGGGCTAGTGTTGTCACGTTTGTGAGTGCCGGAAGACGGGAGTCTTAAAACCCTGGTATGATGACTTAGATACGTTTATGGGAGACTGGCCAGAGAAGGCAATGCATAGGGATGAGTGGAAGGCCATGGGAGAGATGTTGGGCCTTGCCCAACAGTGGACATTTTTTGTACAGAAAACACTTTATATGATAATTATATGCGTCTTTTACCATTAATACGTGCAAGAAACAAGAAAAGGAGTTGTCCAACTTGGTCATCTGCCGGGACACAGAAATATCCGGCGAGCTTTCGTAATATCCGGCTATAGTTCCTTAATAAAAGGGAGCAAGTGAACGTAGCACCTTCAATAAAGCAAGGTCTTTACGGATTTCACCTGTTACGCCAGATGTTTTATAACAAAGAAGTTAGTTAGTAGTCTTAAAATAATTTGAGTCAATTTTCCTTTTAAAGTAATACCTTTATTTCTATGAATACAATTTAGGATCAAGTCGCCAGTTCTACGGCATTTTGGCATGGCTATTTGAGTATATATAAGGTATTATGGAGTAAATAGGGTATGTGTACATGCTTGCTTCAATGTTGTTCCTTTTTTTCAGGTATCTGGTATATGAGGTAATTTATGTTTAAGTTCAAGTGGTTTTATAATATGTCTTATTAGAAATTGTAATGAACAAACATATATTATTGCCCGATATTTTAAAGGGTTTGGTTAAAAATCCAAATATGTTAAATGGTTATCAATTATTTTATTGATTACTAGCTGTTGCCCGCGGCTTCGCTCACGTTAACCTAAGTGACTATGTCATCATAATCTTCTAAGCATGTCGTTGATTGCTAAGGTGACTGCTAATATTACGCTTGTGAGTTTTGGGAATTTGTCTGTAGACCCACGGAGTCTGGATTTGTGCCCAGTAAAAATTGCCCAGTTGTGTAGTAATGGGCTTACGTCATACCTGGATCTAAAACCCAGCCTATGTATGATGGCTTTACTATCCCTTTACAAAATACTATGATGTGGTGTCAAAATTTACTTATTTTTCTTTCGAACCATTTACACTATACCTTATACCTTACATTCTATTTAACATTATACCTTACATTCTAGCTTCGATTTGTCTAGTAAATCAAGGCCGTAGAAATAAATCCTGTTATCAGTGCAACTGGCAACAGAATCTTAGCTTCGTGTTATTAATGTTATGTTTTTTGGGAGAAAGTATAGACAAAAACAGTTAGCATAAAACTTATTAAAAGGCTAAGCAAAATTTTACCTCTCAAAGAGAGGTAAATTTTGCCCTTCATCTTTGGCAGAATTACGGTAATCTTCAGAATATATGTCCATTTAGAAGTTAATTTTTAAGCATGTAGAATAGAAGAAGCTAGAAAAGTACCTACTATAAACGAAAAATCGTTTATAGTAGGTACTTAGCTAACTTTAAGAAGAAAAATCTTTTCAGATAAATCGTCCAACACTTGTTTGAAGAGTCGAGGTGGTTATTAGGCTCACGGTGCGGTAAACTTTGTTATTTAAGCATGGGTAGTAATCATATGAGTTCTTCACAGTCAGATGGTCAGACTCTTACTAAGTAAAACCCATCCGTGTTCCCCTTAATGCTCTTTGCGTTCCAGAGCCGCGTAGTAACTCTGTCGGAAAAAATCCGCAACCTTGGCACCTTGGTGGCCCTAATGGACCCCGTGTTCTGAGCTGACATCTGTTTAAGCGTAGAATACAGCGTGCCGTCGACCCGGGTCTGGTTCGAGCCACCCAACGCTCGCAGGCCCGCGCCTGCCATAGCCGGGACTCTCCCTGCGACTCCCAACGCCCGGGATGCCCCCTTCTGTAGCGGCGGCCAGGGCGTGAGGTTGGCATTTTAATCATGCGTTTCGCCTTCTTCTTCGCTATCAACAGGAACTGTGTGTAATCCTGCTTAGCAAAAGGAGTTGATTGCTTCCCAATAGCCCTCGCTTCTGACCATGGATTGAACCATTGCCGAACGCAAAAGATCACCGCCACCGATCGCCACCATGAGGACACGACGGTGCTCCTCCCAAGCAGAGCAAACCTCCACCGTATGCTGTATGATGATGGTGAACATCTCAGAGATGACACCCAGACGTGTCCTCTTGCCACATCCGCAGCTCTTGAAACAACCGTGTCCGGAGAGTATCTGAGTCTGAGCATACTGTAACTCTTTAAGTTGTCTGCGGTGCCGTTTTTTTACTCACGAGAGAAATATTCTTAGCGAAGCTAGAATTTGTGGACACAAATTCTAGCTTCGCTAAGAATATTTTTCTCAGTCAGTCAAATTCCGTTCTGTTCGTACTATTAAAACTTGCACTTGTTCTGGTGGATTGGCTCGGAGAAGGCACGGCTCCCTAACGTTTCGGGCGGCGCAGGTGCTCTCGGGACATGGCTGCTTCGGGAAATACTTGTGTCGCATTAATAGGGAGCCGGACGCCCGGTGTCACCACTGCGTGGACTGCCGGGAGGACACGGCGCGGCATACGCTATCAGAGTGTAACGCTTGGGAAGAAACGCGCCGTGCCCTCATATCAGAAGTAGGCAGTGACCTGTCGCTGTCAGCCGTAGTCACTTCGATGGTCGGCAGCGATGAGTCCTGGAACGCGGTGGCACTCCTTCTGCGAAACGGTCATCTCGCAGAAGGAGGCTGCGGAAAGGGAGAGAGAGATCACAACCTCTCTTCCGGCCCGCAGCAGGCGCACCGGGCGTCGGTGGAGGGCGGACAACGCCCTCTTCCGGCCCCCCTGAATGGGTCCAGGGGTGGCAGAGTTGGGGACGTCCGTCGCCCTCTCTTCAACTGGACCCGAGGTGGCGGCGCGTAGTGTTTCACGCGCGCCCCTCTTTGACGTTGCGGGGGGAGTCCAACACCTCACTACCCCCCCTGACCTGAGGAGGCCCGCAGTGGCGGGTCAGCACCAGTCGGGGATCGTGGAAGGCGCGTACGTTCCCGGGATCCCCAGCGTAAGTGTGGGAATGGAACACTGGGGTGGTTTTTAGTCAGTAAGAAGTCTAACAGACCCCTCCGTCCTCCCCAGGGCGGTGGACATCCATGAGGATTTTCGTTAGTTCTTAGTTATGCTTAAACCTATTTTAAATAAAAAAAAATATTAAAATAATGACAAAAAGTAACAATCAATGGAGATGGAACTCACACAAAATAACTTACTTGGCTTTCATTAAACAGCAAAGCTTTTAACTTTATTTAAAACAATTAAAAGTAGCCAATTAGCCATTTCCATACATTATTTAACTAATCTGCCGTATTGTATGTATTTTATAGCAATCCCGCGGTAAAATGTTCAAGAACAATAAACATAATGTATTAATGCTTACCTAACCCCATTATTTATTACAAAAAGCCTAACTATTTATTAAGAAACCTACCACCCAAACCGAGAAGTTGATTATGGGAAGGAAGATATCCTGGTGGATATCTTCCTTCCCACAATCTCTTCTCTCACATAGCTTCAAATAGCCATGAGCACCACTTCATGGCTACTGGCTACATTGAAGCTGTGAGACTACCTGTCTCCTGGTTCAGTACTTCAGTGAAGTATCTGAAAGGCAATGAATCGGCTGTGCACTTAAGTAGACCGCTGCAGACACAATTTGACAAAATGTGGCATTATAGACCCGTCTGGCATCCAGTGCACATGTATCAACTGGTGTAAATTATTTTTAGTGGTATCATCGATCCCGGTCTCGGCGGCGCATTGTGTTCCACGCGCGCCTCGTAGAGATGTCAGCACTGTAGACAGGGCACGCTGGGGTTAATGCCTGCCAAGGTTGCGGAATTTGTTGAAAAGAGTCACCGCGGCCGTGGAACACCAAGGACATTAGGAGAAACACAGATGGGTTTTAGTCAGTAAGAGTCTGACATTCTCTTCCGCCCCACCCAGAGCAGAAGAAGCCATTTGATGATTTTCCATGGTTCAAAAAAATGGCGAATCATCGATGCGAAAAAAAGAAGAATTCAAATCGCGTAATAATAAACAGCAATATGTTGGCCCGACTTTTTAAAGAGTATTTTGTCAAAATTAAAGTCAAACAGACAAAGATTCTACAGTAATACGTATACTTTCTGCTCTACTATCATATCATAACAGTTTTATCATCAGATTATTTATCATCAATGATATGATGAGAGATTTATTATCATCAATGCTGTTGTGTGTAACTATGTATAGTCATTATTTTCTCCTAAAATAATAAAAGTTTTGAAAAAATAAGAAAGCTAAATGTTATGGCAGATGAATGCCTACTTCTATTTTATTATTGTTTGGAAATCTTCTAGCATGCAAAAAAGATTATTAAAAATCACAAAAAGAAAAACAGTCTCTGGGGATCGAACTCAAGCCCAACGATTTGGAAAGCGGTCATCGAACCATTAGACCAAATACTTCGATACAAAATGATTTAAAATAGCCGTTCTAGTTTGCCATGATTGTCAGCTTAGCTCCTTGAAGGTATAGCGTGATGATAATAATTTCAGCAGTTCAATCCCCAGCTATCAAAAGTATTCTTATATTTTGTCTCGTCTTTTTGTAAACCCATCGTAATCTGTAGGAGAATAAAACATAATGCAACATTGCTCATCCCTCAAAGTAGATAACGTGATAATTTATAGCCTACGGTCAAATTTGGCCTATGTGGAATATATATACAAAAATTGAACAGAATCTGTCCTGCAGTATTTGCGTGATGCGTTCACAAACAAACAGACAAACAGACAAACAGACAAAAATTCTAAAAATTATATTTTCGGCATTGGAATCATTCCCCAACCTCGTAGCAATTACTTTTTTCCAAAAATATTAAATGTACAGTTTTGACATCGCTACAATTTTATTATATGTATAGATTTATTTAAATTACACACACTACCTTACAGGTTGACCCCAAAACATAGAGTGGTTCCTAGCAAAAATGTACTGTTTATGTTGACTAAAACTTTGACCCTGAAACCCGAGAATTAATATAATGAGTAGGCATAATAAATTTAATGTGCCTTTTCTCCCTGAACAGAAATTTCGAATTTTATTTAAAATCTAGTTTCGTGAACTTTCAAGAGGAGTTTCGCTTGACTGAAAGTGTGAAATTCCATTTCCAGCAAAGTGTTCCAGAACCTAAGCTTTTTGAGAGTAGAGCTTGTAAATATAAATAGCTGTACGTCCGTCTTCTGTCACTTTGGATTTTCCACTGTCGTCTTAGAAATATATGCGGAGAAAACAAGCTTACATTAGGCACTTATGCCTATGTCACGAGGTAATTCGGGCGAGAGAAGCCCCAAAATGTGCACGTGCGTGAAATCGTAAACAATGGCCGGTCATAGACTTGCTCCTTAAATGCTTCGTGCGTTTATCAAGGTACATGGTACAAGGTACAAGGTACATGGTTACATGATGAAGATCTGTCAATTGAAAAATATATAAAGGTTTTAAGAAATCGTGCGTCATATTTTTTATAACCTAAATATTCACATAATCATCTTAGAGTACTCATTATGAAGTCGGTTAAAAAAAAAACTTGAGCTTATAATAATATTTTTCAAAAATGGATTGGTATTTTCAGGACGGGCAATTAAAGGGCCTGCTAAAAGTATGACCGAAATAATACTTGTGACATATTGTATAATTTTCCCTGACGGAAAAGGAAATAAAATAATCTAATTTGAATGAAAGTAATGCTTATCCATTAAGATGACGATATATCTATAAAAACTCGACATAAAAGTCCGTTTTATGAATGGGCCAGATCTTGTAGTGAAGAAATAAAAAGGCAAACATTAATCTTGAAAAAAGATATCAAAGTTGTTCAAGGTTTGACGCATTCAGTCCGCTTTTGTACTATTTTGTTGTTCAAAGTTTAAATAAATAAATGGTAATGATTGCCATCAGGCTTAATAATGTAAACCTATGTGGCTACAAGCTAGCGATGATTATATTTTTATTATTGTTTTAATTATTTAGGTAATTATTTTTTCATACATGACTATCAACAATTTGGCCTTTTTTTAAGAATGAAAAAACATAAAGTGACTTCTTCCATTCAGGGTGGTGTGGAAGGGAGTGTCAGTCTCTTACTGACTAAAACCCATCCCTGTTACTCCTAATGCCCTTTGTCTTTAGGGCCGCGGTAACTCTTTCGAACAAATTCTCCAACCTTTGCAGGCACTGGCCCTAGCGGGCCCCGTCTACACGCCTTCGACCCGGGCCTGCTTCTGATCGGACGGCGAGCCAACCTATGGCCCGGAGGCCTATTATTTGCAACCATCTCTACAAAGACTGGCCCTGCGCTTGCCAATGAGTTTTTTAGGCAAATGAGGGACAAATCTTCCGTGCAGTGAAAATATCTCAAGTATAACAGTAATTACTCTCAACAGGTGATTGAGCGAGCTCAGTATGGCGTCATTTAGTACATAGCAAAGTCTATTTGTCTCTAACTGTGACGCAATGCCTTAATCGGTGTTACGGGATTCCCGAGGTAAGTGATGGGGTATCATTATAGGCGAACTTAACGTCAATAGGGGACTGCCTTAAGGGACTTACTTTGTGGCATTCGGTACCTATTTTAGTACTTTAATTGATTTCTATTTTAGGTACATCGTCTTTACATTCAAATTATTGGGTTAGTTCCTGTACAAAATTTAAAAAAAAAACTATTTAATTATTGAGATATTGTGTGTTGGCTTGTTTTTGCGGGTTAAAACTTAAATTATATTAATTGATAAAGATAAGTACTTGTTTCGTTAGCCTAGTGATCCTAAGAGCGACAGCCACACTAAAGATACTGGGTTCGATTCCCAAATCGAGCAGAGTTATTAGGTTTTTCTATGAAATTCTCAGTAGCAGCTCGGAGTTAGGATCTGTGCCCCGTTAATGGTAATAAGCTCACCCCTATTACATGGGACCTAAAAACATACCGGCGAACTCTGTGTGTACATTGGTACACCTCTGCCTAACCCTTCGGGGAATACAGGCTTGATTGTATGCGATAAAGATAAAGTACCTATATTCGATACTCAGATCTCATGAAACTAAATATTAAAAGGCCCTTATGATTGGCCGATATCAAATGTTGCTATGGATACGTGAAATAGAATATAAGAATATAAAATTTTATCGTTTTATTAATACGTACTAGAAAGATTACAGTTTTCCTTTTGAGTTTTTGTTAGAATATTTTTCAAAGATCCTTGTTTTTTCACCATTCTAATTGCGTGTTTCTTACAAGGCTTCTCAAGATGTGAGATCAGTTAACGTACAAGGTAACACGGGTTGCATACTAATTTTATCTGTTCGTGTCTGTACAAACACTCCAATCAAATTTCTTTGCAGTCGGATACTCAAACAATTAAGTAGGTACGGAACTCCATGCACAGCGATACACTTATCAGAACTCTTGCAGGACCTCGCAGACGTAAGCAGTCAATTCGAATGGATTTTCGAATTGGAACTCCGAAATACCCTTTAAAATTTTGGTTTCATTTTATAATTGCGACAAGAGCGAAAAGTATCAGCAATTGATATGAATAAAGTTTTAAAATTAAACAAATATTTATTTATTTATATAATATGGACTTCTAAAAAAGCAGACTAATAACATTCAATTAGACTGACAACCAATTACAAGTACTCATAAAATACTGAATAATACTATATATATTCTTCTACAGCTATTTCAGAGGTTTTATAACCATCTCTTAAAACCGTATAATTTTAATATTACTGCCTTGCGCACTATCGGATTTTCAACGCTCGGTTTAGCACCGAGAGTTGAAAATCTAACAACTGATATTACAGATTATCTAAAATTAAAATTCTCCTGTTTTTAGTAGGTAGTAGATCCTAGTAGTCTAGAAGAACAAAAGAACATCAAAAAAGAAATGACTGAATAACTTTTATGTAAGTATATCTACTACTTACAGTTTAACAACAATGTTGCTCTCCCTACATAAAAACCTTCATAAAACATAGAATTAGACGAAGAAGTTACACCTTACGTTATTATGTGCGGAGCGGGTACTTCCAATGTAAATATCGATCTAATTTAACGTCACGTTTGCTCCGCGAGCTCGCGTCAGGCTCTCACAATCTATTAGGATGTGTTACCTAGAACATACTGATTGGATGACTGTGTCTTACCATCACGCTTGTATTCCCCGAAGGGTTAGGCAGAGGTGTACCAATGCACACCCACAGTTTGCCGGTATATTTAGGTCCCATGTAATAGGGGGCGAGCCTATTGCCATTATCCGGGCACAAATCCAAACTCCGAGCTGCTACTGAGAATTCCATAGAAAAATCCAATAACACTTTTTGCTAGACCTGGGAATCGAACCCGGGACCTCTAGCGTAGCAATCGTGCTTAGGACCACTAGGCCAATGAGGTAGTTACTTACTGTGTGTGTGTGTTAGGTGTGTGTGTGTGGGACTGTGTCTTAATTCTATTTAATATTGCACCGTATGATATTTCTATGTCATACGGAGCGATGCCGAAGAAAAGACGGATGGACTGCGTGAAGAATGATACGAAAAAGAAGGGAGTCAGTGGTAGCATGACGGTTGACAGTACAACATAGAAGAAGAAACCTCAAGTAATACGGGATAAGGGCAGGAAGAAGATGATGATATTTCTATGCCATAAACCTACCTACCGTTAGGTAAGTCAAACATCTTGTGGTTTAAACCACCATAAAATTTAGTCATGAAACAAGTGTGACAGACCGTGGGGTAAAGAAATACTCAGGTTCTGGAAGCACCAGTATATTTTCGGGCAGCACTTCCCCGTTAGAAATACAAGTTCACAATCCATCAATTCACACGATCCTTCTACTTTTATATGGCTCAGTAGCCGTTACAACACAATATACGTTAAAAACAAAAAGATACTTCCTTTATTTAATTTCCGGTATGTTATTTTAAAAACTAAAAATGATTCAACTGTTTGTAAAAGCATTAAATAATTAAATTAGAATTATAGTGAATTTAATAAATTAATAAGTATAATTTTATATTTAAGTCGTTCTATAATCGACAATCTCTAATGACGTCACTACCGGTAAAAATGCATGAACAAATCAATTCATAATACTGATTCTAATTATTAATAATGAGATATCACATGCTCCCTAAGGTTATTTATAATAAATCAAAATATATTAATCTTAAGGATGTGACGTGTTGTTGTGATATATCTTATGTTGACGTTATGTTGCGAGGTGGTGTCACTAGGGGCGCTGATTAGTCGCTAACACTCGGCCATCCTGTTGCAGCCGTGTCCCACGGCTCTCGGGTTGCACCCTGGTTTCTGGACCATTAGATACCTGGAAATAGAAAGAAAATCGGACAGAAACATGTGTTGATAGTAAATCATCTAGAATGATAAGTTTGACCCCGGTTGGCATGTGTTTTTTTTTGCTGTCACTTAGACATCTGATCTATGGTAAGTACAACAACTGCTCTATTATTATAGTGTATAATACGCGCCCATCATATTTATACACTCGACAATAGCCAACCTTGGTTACACAGTAATCACCTAAGCTATTTAGGTCACACAGACATTACTTAGGTCACACAGACATTACTTAGGTCACACAGACATTACTTAGGTCACACAGACATTAATTTGGTCACACAGACATTAATTTGGTCACACAGACATTAATTTAGTCACACAGACATTAATTTGGTCACACAGACATTGGCTTGAGTAAGTCACATAGACATTAAATTCAGTTTATTAATTATAGTAATAGATATTTACATAATTCATATAATTATTTTGTTTCAGCTCTCCAGAGTTTTATGGATAGCAAGGGGTTTCTGATAATGTGAAGTGTATTTACTTATAGATTTTTCTTTTAATAAAGAGATATTAATTTATAATTGTTTAATTTAGTCACATAAGTATTTATCATTAACCGTTACATTAAAAGGAATACAAGTATAATGGTTTAAGTTACTTAACAATTATTAACTCTCTAGCAAATCTATGAGGTCATCCCTATCTACTTCTCTATCACTGCTAGATAAACTATCTGCATCAGACACAAGGGGTTTGTATGGTCTTAATACTTCAGCCCGTACAACCGCATTAAATTTCTTATAACCTTTCATACCTTTAACGCTACAAATTGTATAACGATCTATGTTTGGTTCCGCCTTGCATATTTTGTATGGGCCCGTGTAGAGACTTTTCAATTTTTGAGAAACCTTTATAGACGTATCCCTATTAGTACCACCTTTCCATAAAACCAATTGTCCTACCGAATACTTTGTACATTTTTTGCGAGATTTGTCGAATTGCTTTTTCATAACTGTCATATTTCTGTCTATATGCAACTTAGCATTGTCACGCCTATTCTGTAGAGCCTGCTCTTGTGACGCGAAATCCTGCGGTTGCCCCAGTGGGTAAGCTGGTAAACGAGAATTTTCGTGACAAAACATTAGTTTGAATGGGCAAAATGTTGTAGTCGAATTAGGAGTGTTGTTTATTCCCCATACAACATCAGGCAGTTTCTCGTCCCATGTGTTCTCACTATCAGACATAGTGTTTAGGCCATCTATAATTGTTCGATTTATGCGCTCGACCTGACCGTTCGACCTAGGGCTCGCTATGGCGTTCAAAATATGCTTAAATTGGGATACTTCAGCAAACTGCTTAAAATAGCGACTGGTGAAAGCTTCACCTCTATCTGTAATTATTCTAGTTGGATTGCCAAAAAGCGTGATTATTTCTTTTAAGTTTCTAATAGTCTCGACTGAGCTACAATTTTTGACGGCTCTAGCAAATACAAACTTAGTAAAAGAATCTATAACAACTAGTACGTATGTATTGCCTTTCCTAGTTCTAACAAAGGGGCCTAGGTGATCGGCGTGCAAAGTATGCATAGGTATATTTACTTTTTCGATTGGAAATAACTCGCCTTGTTTCTTGCCATAATCAGACTTTCCATAAGCGCACTGTAAACATGATTTAGTATATTTTCTAATGAATCGCGTCATACCAGGGAACCAGAATTGCATTTTTATAGTTTTCTCGCATCTTTCGAACCCCGGGTGTCCTATTTGGTCATGGTACTTTTGCAACAGGCCATATTTTGCTAGTTTTGGTATAACAATACGGTCACCATAGACGGTTTTCCGAAATAAAATATTATCTTTGACAATATAATTATTTATTAAGTCTGGGTTAGTTGTATGTTCATGTAATTGCCTTATTATGTTTTGAATATTTTCATCTTGAAACTGTAGCGTCACTAACCAGTCAGACTCATTAATTTGGAAAACGGGTGCCGCAAGAGGGTTTCTACTTAGCGCGTCTACGTGTTTCATTCGCTCTCCCGGCCTATATTCTATTTGCAAATCAAAATCTTGGATAGTGAGCCACCATCGAGCTATACGAGGGATTAAATCTTTTTTAACTATAGTAGTGCGTAAGGCGGCGCAATCGGTTATTACTTTTACCGGTATGCCTGTTAAATAAATGCGAAAACGTTTAAGTGACTCTACGACAGCTAGGGTCTCAAGTTCGTAACTGTGGTAGAATTGTTCTTCTTTAGATGTGACTCTGCTAAAATATGCAATTGGTCTAATTGAGCCGTCTGACTGATGCTGCATAAGAATGCCACCTAATCCTAACTTGCTCGCGTCAGTGTGTAATTCTGTGACCGCTTTACTGTCATAAATACCAAGAATTGGCCTCTCAGTTAATCTAAGTTTTAAAGTTTGAAATGCCGTCTCCTGTTCTTGGTTCCAACACCAATTTACATCCTTTTTTGTAAGTTTTGTTAATGGAAGAGCAATTTCTGCAAAACCGCGAATAAATTTTCTAAAATAAGAAGTTAGACCTACAAATTGACGAATTTCGTGAACATTTCGTGGCCGTGGATACTCTTTAACGCAGTTAATCTTAGCCTGACCCGGCCGTATTGTACCTGCAGCAACTTCATAACCCAAGTAATCAACAGTTGTTTTGAGAAAGGAACATTTTTTTAGATTTAATTTCAAATTAGCCCTTTGCAAAAGCTCCAAAACGCGTCCTAATAACTGTATTCCTGCTTCTACCGTAATTGTTGGCAACATTACATCATCGAGGTATGTGCTGACGTCATTTATGACGTCATTTAGCGCCAGACGTATTAAGCGAGAAAATACCGCGGGGGCATTGGCCAGACCAAAAGGCATTTTAAGAAATTCGTACTGTCCAGTGGGAGTAACAAAGGCAGTTTTATAAATCGAGTTCTCCGAAATTTTCACTTGGTAGTAACCTTGAGCTAAATCTAACGTCGTAAAATAGCGTTTTCCTGCTAATTTTGAAACTTGATCATCAATATGTGGCAAGGGATAGCGGTCTTTTACTGTTTGTGAATTTAGAGCCCGATAATCTATACACAATCTATAATCTCCGTCCTTCTTTTTTACTAATATAACTGGACTTGCATATTCTGACATTGACTCCCGTACTATTAGCTTCAATTAAATCTTGTACTTTGTTCGTGACAATTTCATTTTCTTTATGGGACAATCTATATGGTTTAAAATGAACCGGCTTTTCTGTCGATGTCTGAATATGCATTTCCATAAGGTCTGTACATCCTAAATCTTTCGAGTCTTTAGCAAAAAGATGACTATAACTATTCAATAAGGTCAATAGTTTATCGAGTTCCGAATTGTCAAGTTCTCCTATATCTATTTTACCTATATTTGACAATTTAGGGTAACTAAACTGTGGGGCCATATCGAGAGTCATAACGTTGTGAACTATATCAGACGTAATAGTAACCAACTCTGCACGCGCTATTAATTTATGAGCCGGGAACGAGACTGGTACGTCACCAATATTAATAAATTTAAGACGGCCTTCGATGCAGATAATTCCTCCAGGGATTGCATAACATAATTTACCTAATTGCACATAAACTGAATTTGTTAGGAAATGCGAATTATCGTTACATTCGAAATCAACAAACACATTTATTAATCTAACGCTTTGCGCTGGTATGGTGACTTTACATTTAAGATGCACGTTATATTTTGAATTACAGTCTGAGCTTTGTAATGAGATATGTTTAAGGCTATCAGCAATTTCAAAAGTTTTAACAAATTTGGCAGAGTTCGCAGTAGTAACTAAGCTTATACCGGGTTGATTTATCATCGTCTGCCCGATTATCAGGTCTATATCAAAAAGATTACAATTAACTATTTCTACGTAGCCTGTCAAGCACATGTTATCTATATACACATTTATTCGTGACCTTCCGAGTGACTGCGTGTGAGCACCCCCAAAACCTCTCATTTCAATGGTTGATGGTGTAATTGCAAGATTTAACGCTTCCGCTTTACTTTGAGTTATTATGTTTAATTTACTGCCAGTGTCAATGTAAACAGAAACTTTTTCAGCGCCAATGTATGCGAGGCGTTTGTATATGCTTAGAAAATTGTCGGTTAAGGTAATCATGACAGTACTCACCCGTGGTACATGCGCTTGTTGCCGCGTGTTTCCAGCAGTTGCAGCAAACCAGCAAGAAGCGGTCGTGTGGCCGCTGCGCTGACAGGTATCGCAGCGCTGTTGAGTTCGACAGTCCTTCGCTTCGTGGCCGACTCGCCGGCAGAAGTAACACCGCTTCACTCCAGTATGCTGTGATGCTGCTGATGAAACTTCGTCTGTTGCACCTCTTCTCCATGTAGACTTCCGCAACGATATAGTGGCTCCGGTTCTTTTATAATTTTCGAGCGAAGACAAATATCCGAAGTACAGCTGCTCAGGCGTCTGACATTGATAGGCCTTTGCATTTGCACGTAGCTCCACAGGAAGACCTCTGATGATGCATGAAATCGCATCTTCACCGGCGATGTTGCACTTCTTGAGAAGCGATACCTTATCGTGGTAGTACTTCGTCATGGTTTCAGAGTCTTCTTTAGTTCTCGCCATCATGACGTCCAGCTTGTCAGCAAAATCAGTGGTACGTGGGAAAGCGGTTTCTAAGGCATGTTTCCAACCTTCCCAGTCGAGGTTGTAGTCCTCCAGCTCGTCGTACCATCGTCGGGCGGAACCACGAAGACGAAGCTGCATCACAAACTGCCTTTCGGTCGTGTCCCACCCGTAGATTTCACCCAGCTGGTCAATTTTGTGCAACCAGCTGCTGATGTTGCTGGCGTTATCCTCGGGTCGGAATTTAGGGATAACTTCAGCGTCGGCATGTGTCACACGCCGTCGTTTTCTTGGTAAGGGCGTGGGGGTTGGCATGGAGTCTTCGGAAGAAGAAAAAAAATCACTTTCTTCGCTGCTTTGCACCTTCCTCTTCCTTATTCCAAGACCAGCAGCATAAGGGCCTGACATGTTTAAAATCCCACTTCTGAAATGTGACAGACCGTGGGGTAAAGAAATACTCAGGTTCTGGAAGCACCAGTATATTTTCGGGCAGCACTTCCCCGTTAGAAATACAAGTTCACAATCCATCAATTCACACGATCCTTCTACTTTTATATGGCTCAGTAGCCGTTACAACACAATATACGTTAAAAACAAAAAGATACTTCCTTTATTTAATTTCCGGTATGTTATTTTAAAAACTAAAAATGATTCAACTGTTTGTAAAAGCATTAAATAATTAAATTAGAATTATAGTGAATTTAATAAATTAATAAGTATAATTTTATATTTAAGTCGTTCTATAATCGACAATCTCTAATGACGTCACTACCGGTAAGAATGCATGAACAAATCAATTCATAATACTGATTCTAATTATTAATAATGAGATATCACATGCTCCCTAAGGTTATTTATAATAAATCAAAATATATTAATCTTAAGGATGTGACGTGTTGTTGTGATATATCTTATGTTGACGTTATGTTGCGAGGTGGTGTCACTAGGGGCGCTGATTAGTCGCTAACACAAGAAACTCATTGAATGTTAGCAAAAAAAGGAAGGTCGTAAAAAAAAGTGGATTAAGTATCGGATCAGTAAGTATTGGTTTTCCCAAGACATTATCGTCCCTTTTAAAAATGGTTATTTTATTAGAGTGTTAGGATTTATGACCAAATCACATTTGGGTTTATAACTTACCCATAACTGCTGTGGGAAAGGGCGCACCTTCGTTGCTAAGAAGGGCACAATAGAACCGAACGTTGAACTACGGTTACGAGCATTATTTACCGCGCTAAAAAGCACCTATATTATGTATAAATATTTTCAAGGTTCATTTCTCACTTACGAGACTTTAACATAGAAAAAATGCATTGTATTCATACTTATGTAGGTATCAAGTTAATAATAAATATCTTAATAAATATCTTGGGACAACTCACACACGGCTATCTGATCCCAAGCTAAGCAGAGCTTGTGTTATGGTAACCAGACAACTGATATACATACTTATATAATTTATAAATACATACATATTGGTGCCGATCGATTCCCTTGTTCACAAACTAAACTAAAATTAGAGAATTGACATCTCTTTCTAACATACAGCGAAAGAAAAGGACGGTAATACCTTAGAACTAAGTTAGAGATGTCAAATTAGTTTTACCTTGAACTTTTCCGTGTTTTTAATCGACGCGTTCTGACATGCCAACTGTAATTGTATAGAGGTTTTAGATCAACTAAAATTGACAAGTCTAATTCACGTCCGTCCCTTTCTTGTTTGATTGGAAAGAAAAAGATAGAAATAGTCTAAATTAAATTTAGCTTGTGCATAACAGAATCGACACCATTATAGATAAATCACACCCAGACACAGAACAAACAATCATGCTCATCACACAAAGTTTGTCCTGGGTGGGAATCGAACCCACGACCTCCGGCTTAGCAGTCAGGGCCACTAACCACTAGACCAACAGGCCCGTCAAAAGTTCGTTCGTTCGTTCAGTACGATACAAGTCTAATTTCAATCAATTTTGTTTGACAATACCTATTAAAAAACTATATTAACAGTTAATAGAAAATAATCGGGTTTACAGAGCCGACATTTTTTTTTAGGGAATTCGTGTCTTGAAGTTTTTGGTTTATAAGAACCCTATTGCCTACATGTACTATAAATATAGGTAGATCATGTTTGTCTTTCGTCTTAGCAATACTTAGTTCGAGGTATCAATATGGAGGACAGCGTATTTGTTGATTGCGACTGCAGTTGGTTGTTTCACGGACATAATAGGATTAACGATACGTTCGTCAACGTGGATTGTCAAGAATATTATCATGCAAATACTGTAGCGAGATTGAAGCCATTCTTTTATCGCTTTAGAAAAAGTGCACTTCGGTACACAAAATAAAGTGTAGTGTATACTAGATCTAATAATAATAGTAGGTACTCCATAGAAGTTGCTTATAATTTATAAACGTTCTGTGACGAATGGCACTTATATTTTTATCGGCGTTACTGTACTGGGTAACTGGATATACTCATATAATAAAGTTGAAAAGTTGTTTTGTTTCTTTAAACTTGCTTATTTCCGAAACTATCAGTAATATTGGATTCTTTTTTTGTATATGATAGTCAATTTCATTAAAGGAGTAGAGTAAAAACTAAATACGTATCTTAATAAATAAATAATTTAAATAAATATCTTGGGACAACTCACACACGGCTATCTGATCCCAAGCTAAGCAGAGCTTGTGTTATGGTAACCAGACAACTGATATACATACTTATATAATTTGTAAATACATACATATTATAGATAAATCACACCCACACACAGAACTAACAATCATGCTCACCACACAAAGTTAGTCCTGGGTGGGAATCGAACCCACGACCTCCGGCTTGGCAGTCTGGGCTGCTAACCACTAGACCAACAGGCCTGTCTGCAGCCTGCCTGTTAATGCGGATGAAAACACCAAGACACGGGTAGAAACTAGTAGAGTATAAACGCCATTAAACAATAATTTTAAAAGTTATTCAATTCAATCAAAGTTATTCAAACTGCCTCGTTGGCCTAGTGGTCCTGAGCGCGACTGCTACGCTAGAGGTCCTGGGTTCGATTCCCGGGTCGAGCAAAAAGTGTTATTGGGTTTTTCTATGAAATTCTCAGTAGCAGCTCGGAGTTTGGATTTGTACCCGGTTAATGGTAATAGGCTCGCCCCCTATTACATGGGACCTAAACTGTGGGTGTACATTGGTACACCTCTGCCTAACCCTTCGGGGAATACAGGCGTGATGGTATATATATATATCAATTGAACAAAAGATAAAACAATAAGCATGCTACAACAAAGATAATATTAATGAATTCCTATACAGTAAACAATAAAGCTTTAAAACACAAATCTGTTCCTGCTCACTGGCTCTAAAGGAAGCTATTTAGATGTTTACTCCGTGACCCTTATCTATATTACGATGACCCGTAAAGAGTCGCGCGGGAATGACTCGCTTTATTGCTTTGCCTTGATTTATTACCCAATTTCGGAATTCTTAGGTAAATACTTGTAGATTTACTAATAATAGACATGGAGCTTCGAGAAAGACATTTCTAAGCTAAAAATAACAAGACGAGAAACCTTTTGACCTTTTACCAGCAGTAAAGGCTTAAAAAATATACTGAAAATACTACGTTTTATTTCGTAATTGCCTTTTTTTATAGATGGGTAATCATCAAATAACTTCCCCCGCCATGGGCGGGACGGGAGGGAGTGTCAGACTTTTACTGACTAAAACCCATCTATGTTCCTTAATGTGCCCTTTGCGTTCCGGGGGCGCGGTATATCTTTCGAACAACCCGCAGCCCCGGCAGGCATCGGCCCTTATCCAATGTTTGCTGACATCTCTCTGAGGCGCGCGTCGTAGCTACACTTTAAAATAATAGTTCCTGGGAAAATTTTTTCGGCTACAGCGTGTTTCTCAATTGAAAACCAATATGTGATGTATCAACATACTATACCTTGTTTCAAGTATTCCAAGTATTTGATGAATTTTAGAACTGCGGAACTGTATAAACATGTTGTAGTTTTGTTCGATCGAGCTAACAATAATAATACTCGTATCTTCAGTATTTATATCCACTACGTAGTTTTATTTTGTTATTATAATAGTTTTTACTTTTTACATGATTTTTGTTGTGGTACGTGAAGTGTGAAAGATTGATGTTAATTAGTCACAGCTGCATATTGACATCTACAATACCAGTGGCCTTGCAGATGCGTTGCTATCCCAGCGACAAAGTTGAAATGTGTCATGGCCTGTAATTACACCGGCAGCCAAATCACTGGAACAGAGCAGCACTGTTTTGCGACAGAAATAGGTACAGTGGTAGTACTTACCCGGACAAGCTCCCTCACAAAGAGCTCTACTATTACTACACTATCTAATAGGCATATTCACTTTGCCAATAATCATTGTCCCAGCAGGAAACACGGAACTGCGAACAATAAAAGGGGTATATAGGCAAATAAAAACAATACCCCAGTTTTGAGACTCCCCCGAACTGCCCCGTTGGTCTCGTGGTCGCAAGCGCGACCGGTGAGCGTGGGGTCCCGGGTTCGATTCCCAGGTCGGGCAAAAAGTGTTAATGGGGTTTTTCCATTGCGGAATTTCTCAGTAACACTCAGTAACAAGGGGGTGTCACACCACTAACTCTGGGCGAGTTTGGAAGTTGGTGGTGTGACACCCCCGTGCCTCGGAAAGTACGTAAAGCTGTTGGTCCCGGCTGTCATTCGTAGATCTTTGACAGTCGTTACGGGTAGTCAGAAGCCAAGAAGTCTGACAACCAGTCTAACCAAGGGGTATCGTGTTGCCCAGTTACTGGGTTGTGGAGGTCAGATAGGCAGTCGCTCCATGTCAAACACTGGTATTCAGGTGTATCCGGTTAGCCTGGAAGCCGACCCCAACATAGTTAGGAAAAGGTTAAGCAGATGATGACCCCAGCTTTGAGACTGACTTTAAGTGATCACAGCCATCTAATAATATCATATGTATATTTTCTTTTGAAATAGGTCTTTCTCTTTTTGTAACTTTTGTTGCCGTCCCATATTCATCCCGAGAGGGCTTTAACTTTTACCGTTATCTTGATATATTTACAGTTAGATGTGTGAGCGTCTACAATCTTGTTAACTTGATATATAGGTACATTTACTGCAAAAACAAATAGAATTTCAGACGTAAAATGTTGCTGATCATCATTTCGCTGCTGATGGCTAGGAGACTGTGAGCCTTCTTTTTTTAAATTTCTTTTTTGATTATTGATGGATGGCAAACAAGCCTACGGCCCACGTGATGTTAAGTGATCAATAATGCGCGGTTCCTATATGCAAAACGGATAGTTTAGGTATCTTACCAGTCGTAATTCCTTTGAAAGCACATATTCCAAATTTTATTCTAATTATTACTTTGTTACTAGGTACTTAGTACTTTTTTAGGTAGTTCTTAACTTTATTGAGCATGCTGTAGTCTCCTATAAGTGAAGGAGTACACCTACATAATATTTTTTATTATGGTTTTTATGTCATGATTTGTGTATATCTTTTGTTGGTCGTTTACTGGTCGTTTGTGAAAATTCTAGTGACAATTTGAAATCCAAAAAATGTTTATGGCTGTAAACCTACTCGTATGATGAAAAATAAACTTTAACAACAGCGAAAATACGAAAGCATTTGTTTGTTACTACCGTTACATTTACCGGTCGGTATGTTTAGGAATCGGGCAATTAAGTTGTTCGAGGCTAAAATACCGCATACCTTACCATACCGTATCTACCGCTTGCAGCGATATCCACTACAATAGACTAAAGTGGACAATTATCTCAACCGTTAGCTGCGTCAATGGCGGTTGAGCGGCGGAGGTTTTGGTCAGGTGCAGTTAACTATCTAGGCCATGGTCCGGAGCGAGAGGGAATGGGAAGCAGTCGCCTCCTTCTGCGAAGCTGTAATGCTAGAGAAGGAGGCGGCGGGACGGGAGAGGGAGAGGACAATCCCCCGTCCCAGCGGCCGCCGCGGTAGACGCTCCGGGCGTAGGGAGCCGCGAGACGACTCCCGGCCACCGTAGA
Source organism: Caradrina clavipalpis (assembly GCA_932526535.1). NCBI lineage: Eukaryota > Metazoa > Arthropoda > Insecta > Lepidoptera > Noctuidae > Caradrina > Caradrina clavipalpis. Next base: position 7,051,336 of record OW052096.1, read on the forward strand.
CGCGTGTCTGTGGACGGTGAGCAATGGGTAGCTCACCGTCCGTACGTTCACTAGCGACAGACCGTGTCGACGGCGCGTTCGTGTTCCACGCGCGCCTCAAAGAGATGTCAGCAAACTTGGATGGGGCCACTGAGGGCCGATGCCTGCCGGGGCTGCGGGTTGTTCGAAAGAGATACCGCGCCCCCGGAACACAAAGGGCACATGAAAGGAACATAGACGGGTTTTAGTCAGTAAAAGTCTGACACTCCCTCCCGCCCCGCCCAGGGCGTGGGAAGTTATTTGATGATTTCCCGTCTATAAAAAAAAAAAAAAAACACCAATTCCTCATCCTTAGAAACTATAGGCTTCTCTGCAAATGACCGATGTATTTGTCGGCGAAAATGGAACATATATGATTCTATTATACCAACGCAACCGACAAAAAATCGGTAGAAAAATCGACCGCGGTCGGTGGCTCTAAGTGTATGCGAGTTTGGTGGTTGCAAGTTAAAAACCAAATTGGAAAGAGTGTCCGTGTAGTTTCTTGCTCGTTCTTCGCCATTTAAACCAGTATTTTGGAACGTAGCTTAATTTTTTTTCTAACTTCTTGTCAATTCAAGTGCCTGTAAATGGTCTAATAGGAAACATGCACGTTTTTTTTTTTAATTTATCCTCGTTCATGTACCTAATAAACAGGTTAGTAAAACTATTTTTAGAATAATTATGAAATCAAAAAAGATACAATCCATCGAAGACTTGTTTTTATCCATTCTAGCAAAACGAAATTAAACACGGAGTTTATATGGCCGTAGTATTATGTGACGTCACAGTCTATGTCAGATGTCTCTGCCTAATCGGTGCGTAATTAATAGTTTTAAAGCCGTATTTCTTGACAGATCTTAATTTAAATTTCACTTTTTGTCATCTTTACTACGGTATTTTAATGTTTTGTTAATAACTGTGATTTAAATAAAATCATGCGTACCTATGTTGAAATAAATTCTTCGACTTTGACTTTGAAGTGTGCGCCATCAAAGTATTTATAGAGCGGTAGTCTACCCAATAGGTACACAGTTTTAACGACTCACCACAGCCTTAGTTTATACGAGAGGTCACAAACCCCTAGAGGTGACTACAATATAACACGCAAAGAGGCACCACCCACAACATTTTACGCCACAAATACTTCATTCATCACTCAATCAGCAATGATATCAACAGTTCCCAAAAATACCATCTTGATGTTTATTCCCAAGTAGTAGGACGTACAGGATGTTTGGCAGAACGTTGAACATATGAAAATGGTGGGCATCTGCTATAAGTAGCAGATGACCACTATTTTCGGCCACCACCACCACCGTTCACCATTTTTTGTTTTTTTTTTTCCAAGGGTTTAAAAAAAACGTATTGTTTACATCTTTTTGTAAGTTTGAGGACTCATAACTTGTTTTTTCTAGCTAACATCTGAATAAAGCAATAATTTTATAAGAATCTGCCAACATTAAATATAAAAAAAGCTAAGAAAGTGGTGAAATTAGAAGAAAGCAAAAAAATAAAAAATAAATATCCAATGGGGCAGGGCCAAATAAATTAGAGTTGAGTAAGTAGCAAATGACCCCACCTATCCACCATTTTCGTATGTTAAACGTTCTGCCAAACACCCTGTACAACACGTAAACAGCAGGTATGTAAGATAGACATGGTTTACCATCAGCTCTGTGTCTGTCAGTCCACTTCTTTTAATGTTTCAGAAATAAATTTAGAACTATGTGAATGGTGTTGAACAAGTCAACAATGAATCAATACTGGGTACTTATTTTTCTACATATTTCATCCTTGTAAAACGTACCATCACGCTTGTATTCCCCGAAGGGTTAGGCAGAGATGTACTAATGTACACCCACAATCTGCCGGTATGTTGATATCCCATGTAATATGAGGCGAGCCTACAAATCCTCACTCCGAGCTGCTACTGATAATTTCATAGAAAAAACCCAAAAACACTTTGCTCGACCTGGGAATCGAAAGCAAGATCTCTAGCGTAGCAGTCGCGCTTAGGACCACCAGGCTAACGAGGCAATTTTATCCTTGTAATAACAGTAACTATAATTTGAATTTCTTAAAAATATTTGGTTTTCATTTACCAAAAAGCATTACCTATAACCTTATATAATTATTGGATTATTGTGATAGGCACTGAATGCTTTAATAACAAAATAAGAGATGTTTCGATGAATACATTTGTTAAAGGATATATGGTTCGATAATACAGCTGAAATAATAATACTGGTTCGAAATCATAATGGTTCATGAAAAAAATAGTTTAACAAAAATTCTTTGAAAAAAAAAACGTTCTTACATGTTTCTATACATTTCTATACTAATAATATAAAGAGGTAACGTTTGTGAGGTTGTGGGGGGTAATCTCTGGATCTTTTTTTTTTTTTTTTTTTTTTTTTTTTTTTTTTTTTTTTTTTAAATATCTTGGGACAACTCACACACGGCTATCTGATCCCAAGCTAAGCAGAGCTTGTGTTATGGTAACCAGACAACTGATATACATACTTATATAATTTATAAATACATACATATTATAGATAAATCACACCCAGACACAGAACAAACAATCATGCTCATCACACAAAGTTTGTCCTGGGTGGGAATCGAACCCACGACCTCCGGCTTAGCAGTCAGGGCCACTAACCACTAGACCAACAGGCCCGTCATAGACGGGAAATCATCAAATAACTTCCCCCGCCCTGGGCGGGGCGGGAGGGAGTGTCAGACTTTTACTGACTAAAACCCGTCTATGTTCCTTCATGTGCCCTTTGCGTTCCGGGGGCGCGGTATCTCTTTCGAACAACCCGCAGCCCCGGCAGGCATCGGCCCTCAGTGGCTCCTTCCAAGTTTGCTGACATCTCTTTGACCAGCGTCTACGGTGGCCGGGAGTCGTCTCGTGGCTAATCTCTGGATCTACTAAACCGATTTTGATTCCATCTAAATTCTTTTACCCATAGAAAGCCACGTTATTTGTGAGAGTCATAGGCTTTGTAAGATCACGCTACGACCCACGGGAGCGGAGCAGTAACCAAAGACGTAACGTTAGGCGGGTGAAATAAGCCATGCAGATGAACCTTGCTGGCAGTTCGCTCTGTTTTATAACCGTAACGCGAACGAAGTCGCGGGTAACAGCTAGTAGGTTATAAACTTAAGTGTAATAATATTCGACATGGGTCTCATATAGAAACTTCTTTTCAAAGTGAAATAATTAATATCCACGATTATTTTAATTTAACTTGATGATATACCAAATTGCGGTTTAAGATAATAATTGTCTTTACGAGATTAAGTTGATGTACGTCAACAACTTCGTTTAACCTTGGAAGCTCAAACTTTACCAATTAATTAATAATTTTAATATTAAACGTAACATGTAGGAAACTTAACAATACTGTTGACATTTTATCCCTAAATTATTCCTCTCTATTGTTATAACACAACTCTACGAGGACTCAAAGGAATTCAGGAATTTTAGGAAAATAAAAGCTTTTCAAAAAGTAGTCAGTCTGCCTATTTGTTCCCGTGGGATGCAAAAACGACTAAAACTAACTTTTAGTCGCATACATTTGAATCAGAAACGGCTACGGAAAAACTGTCAGTCCGGAGCTCCATTCAGGAATGTTTTTATTCAGTAAAAGCAAAGTATAGACAACAGTCAAAGTTTTATTTGTAAAACATAGCTACAATTGGTTGTAAATAGAGTTATCCTACTTCCTATCCTCCTAATATTATAAATGCGCAAGTTTGTGAGGATGGATGAATGGATGTTTGTTACTCTTTTACGATATAGATTGTAGTGTGGAATAACGCATAGGAAACTTTTTATCCCAGAAAGTGTACAGTTCCCGTGGAAAAATATATCAAATTTGACGCGGAAAAAGTCGAGGGCAAAAGCTAGTGAGTAATATACGTAATCTCCGGAATAGGTGAATAAATTAAAGTAAAACCTTCATTATTTTGCTGGCATATTATTTCCCCACATGCTTTAACTCATCAACCTTTGAAGGGACTTAGGAACAAAAAGTTATAGCTTAGGAAAATATTGTTTACGGACTAACAGGCAGAAGAACTAACTTAGCACAATTTCGACTTTCTTATTGCTTTAGTTTTTTTAATATGAGACTTAAGGCATATTTGTTGTTTCAAACTTAACTTATGTTCTCTCATCCCAGCAAATAGGGCAATTAAAAGCTAGGAACGCCACTCACCTGATTCTAAGATTATCTTGTAAATAATTTACACTATAATTAAGTTGGTACCCAGGTACTTACTTATTCAGCGAGCGATCAGTTATACTAGCATTGTAAAAGGAAAAATATAATGCTAATGAAAATATAAATAAATAAAAGGTACTACCTAGTTCGCGTTCATGAAATATTCATCGTATATTATAGCATCAGTTGCTGCTTTGAAAATGTAAGGAAATCCACTTATACGTGCCTTTGTATAAAGATTGATTACTTACCTATTATTGCATTTGTTTATTTTGATAATATTATGAATATTTACCAGTATTATATGGAAATTTTTCATGATAAACAAAATCTCTTTAATAATGTAAGCCCTTTGGTTGATTAAAAGTAGTGTCGCTGTTATATTATTAGGCATTACATAAATGCAGTAAATAAGAGCAACTTAACTGCCCCGTTGGTCTTGTGGTCACAAGCGCGACTGCTGAGCGTGTGGTCCTGCCTTTGATTCTCAGAGTGTTATTGGGTTTTTCCATTAGATTTTTTTCAGTAGCAGCCCGGTGTTTTGAAGTTGGTGGTGTGTCACCCCTGTGTCTCGGAAAGCACATAAAGACGTTGGTCCTGCACCTGATCTCTCCTCGGTCGTGTAGGTTTGCCGTCCTATCGGACTATGTGATTGAGGGAAGGGGCAGTGTTGAGCACACACTTGCGCACTATAATATCTACTGCGTTCTTGGTTAGTGTCCATTGAGTTTAGCCGCGTGACCGAAAATTTGTTTCTGGCAATATCCTACCAATATTATAAATGTGAAAGTCTCTTTATTTGTTAATCAATCACGCCCTAACCGCGGAACGAATTTGTATATAGGGCACACGAGTACAATTAGGGAGTAACTCTACCAAGTTTTACAAACTAATTTAGTCTCAGTGTCAAAAGTGCTGTCAACAACAACATTTTTGACATTGATTGTCGCTGAGTTGACAATTAATGACATCTCAGCGACTATCAATGTCAACTATCAAGGTTGTTGTTTGTTTGTTTGAAATGTAAAATTTCAAGGTAATACAATTGGGTAGATGACACCACTAATCAATTGACGTACTTTTTATGAGCTGTCAAAACGCCATTCCCCCATAGATTTTCTATGACAATACTCAACTATGACATCACTTTTTTGTCATCTCAATTCACTAACTATTTATTGATTTCAAAGCAACTAAAAATCGATTTTTATAGTTATTTAAAAAATCATCGGGTTTTTAGTGCTATAATTAAATGTTTTTTTGTGAAGTTGTTTCTTGAAATTATTGGTTATTGGTGTCATCTACCCAATTGGGTAGTTGACGCCACCATCAATTGACATACTTTTTATGATCTGTCAAAACATGATAGACAACGTAGATTTTGTATGGCAATATCGAACTGTGACGTCACTTATCGGCCTACTCAATAGACTATTTATTGATTTCGAAGTAGGTAAGTAAAAATCGAATTTTACAATAAATTGAAAATGAATTGGTTTTCGGAGCTAAAATAAGGTGTTGTATTAGAAAGTTATGTCTTGGTATTATTGGTTAGTGGTGTCAACTACCCAATTTAAAGCCAAATCATTATTTTTGTCACGAATCCAAAAAAAACAGATCTCTTGTTTCAATTGCACCACACAATATTTGAGTTTACCTCGGTATACATAGGTAGGGTACCTATGTTTACTTAACATCCCTTACAAATACTTCGTTTTTATTGTTTTCTTTGTGTATCACGCGATTTGACATGATTTATTTACATCATGTAATTGGTGTTGCTAACTAAAAAATACAAAACGTAGATCCGATATCGATTTATTTTTTTAATAAATTTTACTTTTGAATTTTACTTAATTATGATAGATTATGATTAATAGAAAAAATTCAAATTGTATTTTTCTTTTCTATTCAATGAACATGCAAGTCAAAAGTTACAGTTCCATTTCTTCACTTCCTAGAAGAGAGCCAACCATGTTTTGATCAGATAAATAACCAATTATTGTAGGGCTTTTATTCATTAAAAGTTCTAAGTAAGTAGTGTCCTTGAGACATTTTTCGGTATTAATAAATCTTCAAAAGCGGAGCCGAGTCATGTACGCTTGTTAGGCAAAATTAACGATTGATGTCATCGTCGGTTATTCCGCTGGGTGATTCTTATTCGAAAAAGGATGTTTTCCACTTTGAAAATAAAATCAAATATTTTTATTTGAAACTAGGCCTGCCTTGTTTTTTGTCTGCTTTGCAAATTACAAATTGAGAAACAGACTTTTTAAAATAAAAATACCATTCTATTATGGTGTCATCGCTGCATCGTAAGGCCTCTTTCCATAGAGAGAATTGATCACCACGCTTGCTTAAGGTGGATTGGCGATTTCAAACTTATATTAATTAGTTAGTAGTTTAGATTTCGTCAAGATGTTTTCCTTCACCGATATTAGTGATGACCAGGATTAGTACTTGCAACCTCATGCATGAGAGACGGGCATCTTGACCACTGGGCCATCACGACGTCATTTTAAATATTTTATTAAAAAGCAACAGCTTTTAAATTCACTTCCCTCGAAAATTCAAACCAAAAATACCAGTATTTAATACATTTTTGTACAAAAAATAAAGTGAAAGTAATCCGCCCGATAAACCTATCAACACAACAAAAGAATTTTCATAAAATAAACACCACATTTTTTGATCCACCCTTTTTACAGACGAGTGTCCTTACTCCCCGGTAGGTGTTAAATCTACTGAATATTGTTGTTTTTACAGAACAAAAATCACAGTAAGATAAGCCTTGAAAAGGAAACAATAAAAAGGGATCTACCTATGTAGCCAATAGGTAGTGTTTACTTTCGCTCAATGCGTGTTACGTGATTTTATTTACTTTGGTAAGTAAGGTAAGAAACTGTGAGAAAAACGTGCTAGGTAAACATAGGTATAAACAGGTTTCTCAGGTGATGTTATATTAGGACCGGATAATTTTGTATGATATGATTAGTTGCAAACACATGTTAAATTACACAATTTCATACATAGGTACTGTTGCAATTTGACGCCACGTCAGAAACTAACTCTGAGTTTAAACGGTCCTTAATCTGTTGAAATCTTTACTAATATTATAAAGCTGAAGAGTTTGTTTGTTTGTTCGCGCTACTCTCAGGAACGACCGGTCCGATTTGAAAAAAAAATTGTGTTGGAGGAAGGTTATAGGCTATATAACATCACGCTACGACCAATTGGAGCGGAGCAATCAGTGAAAAATGTGGCAAAAACGTAAAAAAAAAAACAAAAAAAACTTTGTCTTTATTTTTGTTTTTTTTTTTCGTTGCGTGCGCTGCGTAAACGGTTAAAGTTATGCAAAAATAATGTATGAGAGAATTGTTCCTCTTAAAATATACAAAAAAAAAGTCCGCGGTAGTACATACCTAACATTTAAGGTTGACTCACTATAGCCATTTTTATGGCCAGAAAATTTGTTTTAAAATAATGCATCATTTGCGAAGGTGTTTTTATGAACATAGTATTAATAATTAGAAATATAAATACATTATTCATCACAAGTGTTTAATTTTGAACAAAATTGCCCTTTATATCATCTAATTTCAATGAATATCTTAGGAGATATCACAGTTTTAAAATACCTTCGCGGAAAAATAATGACTCTGCGAGACATTCCGTAGCTTATACCTCAGAATAACAGATAACATCGCTCGATCTACATAACATCGCTCTATGAGCCACGGGAACGGATCAGTAACCAAAAACCTAACGTACCTAATGCGGGTGAAACCGCGGGGCACAGCTAGTATTATAATAAATATATAATTATTCTTAAACTGTGAGGATTCTATGTGCGTAGTAAAGTAAGTACCTACCCGCGTGAGTGGTAAACAATGTGCTTTTCTCATCTAGTACTCGCGATCATCTTTATACATATAACTAGCGTCTGCCATTGAAAGTTGGAAACAAATAAGACTGTGAGTACCCTTGATACTAAAGTTAAAATTCACGTATTCATATTATGTATGAAAGCGGTGTCCTTCGAACACCGCAAACTATCTAGAAATGCACCGCTGGCCCTGAATTAATATATTTATCTTAAGTATTTTCTTATTTTACATTGTGTTCTGAACCTTACGACCTAATTACATGCTTAAAAGGGCTAATTTTATCTGTACTAAATTAATGTGGTGTAAATGAAATTTACTTTTATGTGAATTTATTCATTTAACCTTAATAAATATGCCTCAACGCTTTATTACTCGATTACGGCGAAGCAAAAAGGAGCTTTATGATTTGAGTTTATAACTTATGTGAATTATTTAGTACTAGCTATAACCCGTGACTCGAGGCCGAACGAGGAGTCCTGGGTTCGATTCCCAGGTCGGGAAAAAAGTGTTATTGGGTTTTTCTATTAGGAATTTCTCAGTAGCAGCTCGGAGTTTAGAAGCTGTTGGTGTCACACCCCCGTGCCTCAGAAAGCACGTAAAGCCGTCGGTCCTGCGCCTGATCTCTCTCCGGTCGTGTCGGATTGCCGTCCCATCGGACTATTAGAGTAAGGGAAGAGGGAGTGCACCTGTGTTTGCGCACACACTTGTGCACTATAATTTCTTCACTTGGATAGTCTGCGATAAGATAAGCCGCCGTAGCCGGAATCGATCTGGAGAACTAAATTTTTTTTTTACATTAGCATAGATATACAAGTAATGTTTATTTAAACTTGCAATTTTGTATCTTATTAGTGTATTATTAAGTATTCTTTTTTTAAAGCAGAAATGTTTTGAGTCATCATTCCAAAGAATCCAATCACGGAAACAGTAAGTAAATAACACTGATAATGTCTGTTTAAAATCATCCATCACTCTATACGAATTTAAATCAAACCTCAGTGTGATTCTGTCCAGAGCCCAGTTTATATTATCGTGTGTTCAGACGATTTTTCGTTTATTGTGAAACAGTATTGGAGTGTTGTTTTTTCGTTTAAGTCTTGCTGAAAATGGAAAATATTGCTGGTGGGTTCGATGACCGTACATGTGAATTTATTGTTATTTATAATTATTGCTTCCTAAATATCGTGAAATGTGTTGAGATACAAAATATATACAGCATGTTACGGAAAGGGTATATACATATCAAGGGCAGGGATTCTTTTGGTGGTAACAAAACACATAGAAACAAAGAAACAATTCCGTAAAAGATTAGTTTCTCCTGACATGTTTGTTATGATTTATAATAAACTGACGAAATAAAAAAAAACATATTTTGCATTTTTAAAGTTATTGCTTTTGAGTTGAATTTTGTGTAGAGATTCAGTACCGGATACTCTTTTCACCCCGATTGTATGGATATACCTTTCCATAACGCGCTGTATGACAAAAAATCGAAGTATGTAGATTTTTTATTTATATTTCTTGTCACTGCCCCGTTGGTCTCGTGGTCGCTAGTGCGACTGGTGTGCAAGGGGTCCCGGGTTCGATTCCCAGGTCGAGCAAAAAGTGTTATTGGGTTTTTCTATGAAATTCTCAGTAGCAGCTCGGAGTTTGGATTTCTGCCCTGTTAATGGCAATAGGCTCGCCATGGGACCTAAATATACCGGCGAACTGTAGGTGTACATTGGTACACCTCTGCCTAACCCTTCGGGGAACACAGGCGTGATGATGGTTCTTGTCATCATCATCATCTGCCTAGCCTTTTCCCAACTATGTTGGGGCCGGCTTCCAGCCGAACCGGATGCAGCTGAATATCAGTATTTTACATGGAGCGACTGCCTATCAGACCTCCACAACCCAGTAAAGGGTAATACGATACTCTTGGTAAGACTGGTTGTCAGACTTTCAGGCTTCTGACTAACAGTAACGACTGTCAAAGATCTACAAAGGACAGCCGGGACCAACGGCTTTACGTGCTTGTTTTATTTATATTTCTTGTATTTTTGTTATTTCAGTGACGTATTCAAAATTCAAACCGGTATCATACATAATACAGAAACGGTAAACTGTACTAGAAAAAACAAAAGGTGTATCTTTATAAGTATAAAGATAAGATGATACGATGCAAAGATGTAAAAAACAACGCCTAGATGGCGGCACTGTTCATGCTTTCTTAGTGTGCATGACTTTCATAGTATTAAGACAAGTCTATTGGCGCACTAGATGGATTACCTTACCTTGACTCATGTAGGATTTACTGACGAAAAGAGTAGTAGTATAAGATACCATCACGCCTGAATTCGCCGAAGGGTTAGGCAGACGTGTACCAACTCACAGTTCGTTGATGTCCAAGTCCCATGTAATAGAGGGCTATTGTCACTAACCGAGCACAAATCCTAACTCCGAGCTGCTACTGAGAGTTTTACATAAAAACTCAATACTACTTTTTGCTCGACCTGGGAATCGAACCCAAGACCGTCGCGCTTAGGACGCCTAGCACTAGGCTAACGAGGCAGTTAGGGTAGTATTCATCACTAATAAAAAGTTAACTTACTTTTATGAGATGTCATTACCGGTCAGATTTCACCATGTTGCTATAGCAGGAATCATGCGTAATTTATTCGCAAATTCATTTGACTGGCTGTTAATATTCTAAAACAACTAACATTTAATTTCACAAATAATTGAAAATTAATCAAAACTGCGGTTTATTTACACAACCTACAGGTATTTAAAATTGTTATTATAAGCTCTGTTGTTGACTTTGATATGTGGATGTGGTTATTTAATAGATTTGGTTATGGTGCTTTTGTTTAAACATGTTCATATTTATTCATTCAAAGTCGGAAAAAGACGACAGTAACAGACAGACAGGGATAGGGCCCTGCAGTGGGATAATAATAGGCTGGTATTATTTTAAATTTTATCACTCTCAAGGCGTAAGAAGTCTGTCACTTAGAAGTTTATTTCCACATCTAATTACGTTGAAAATTTCCGTGATAGCAGACATAATTTATCATTTTGTTAGAAGTATCCTATTATGGGTACCTCCCCTTAACGAAGAGAAATGAAGATGGGTTTAAACAGTAAATCCATTAACGAGCTTGCAGATTTGTAAGCTTAGGTAGGTACCGCTACATACTTATATATAGGGGAGGTCGATTTTCCTCAACAATGCTGGGAAATTAACAGCTGATGCATTTTAAGATACTTCTTTCGTACTCAACTTGATGGATTAGCACTGACACATTTGGTGTTAGGATTATCGACATCTACAAAATATAATTGAAAAAATTGGATTCCCGTTTCGAAGTCTACTTTTAAAACTTTAAAAGTAGACTACGAAAAGGCATACCATTTTTTATACCATTACTACAGTCTACTTACCTTTTTTTGCGGGGAAATCTTCATGAGTTCTATTTGTCTGGGGATGTCGGCCTCTTAGCAACTGAAACCCCACGGTTTATTTTGCTACCATGAGTCGGGAGGTCAGTATTCTCAGTTCGCACACGGTATGCAGGACGCGAACCCGATCTCTCATGCATAGCAAGCACTAACTCGCTCGATAGTGTCAATCGTGTTAGGGAATGTGCAAACTATTAGCTCTGTTCTTCACAAGGATGTATCTTTTTAACAATTTTAAAAGGTCGGTTAAAAGACACAGGAATTCACAGGATGCATGACATACTGCTTCGGGTTTTACAGTAAAGTTAATTTCAGACTATGCTATAATATAATAGCTTACAGCGTATAGTTCATAGCACAAGAATATCGCTAACTATATATTTATTTAGAACACGTTCACACTTTGCTACACTATATATTGTTGGCTTGCTATACGCTATGAAAATGATCTATACACTATACTATGATCGCGCGGTTCTCTTCTCGAACGAACGAACGAAACGAGATGTTTGAGTTTGCCATATAGCATGTGTAGCAAAGTTTGCGATTATATCGCATGATGTAAGCTACTAACTATTATTTGATTTTAAAGTAAGTAAAAAATCTAATTTTACAATCCATTGAAAATTAATCGGTTTTCATGGGTAAAATAAAGTGCTTTTTTAGAGAAGTTGTGACTTGAAATTATTGGGTAGTGGTGTGAACTACCCAGTTCTTTATAATTTTAGAGCTATTGTTATTAAGGGAGTAAATGTTTTGATAGAAACAGAATTCTTCTTACGCGACTTCGACTCGCACTTGGCCGTTATTTTCTTACATAGTGAGATAGATACTTTTTAGGTTTAATCATCGTGTGATAAATCTTATTAAGGGGCTTTGTGGATTATCTAGATAGTTTTATTTTCTGAGAAGATTTAATTATTTCCAAGTCTAAACTAATGAAGTTTTATTAAATTAATTCGTCCTTTTTATTTCTCTCCTCGTTATTTTGAATTCTTAGTATTTTATTTTAAATACCTTGGACTTCAAATTATCGAGGGTACTACAATGTATATATTTTTGCAAAACTAATAAATTAAGTAATTGATTTGAATTTTAATTCAATTTTAAATAATCAAAAACACACAGACATGATTATATCCAACATATCCAGTCACAAATCCTGTAAATAGAAAAATAAATAAAAGTAACACATTTCAATAATAATTTATTTAATTGTGTCCACGTAGTCTTGAAGTTTCACTATTGTCCATTAGTTAAGGTGGGTACGCACTGACAGCGCGCGGACAGGCGCGGCGGAGGCGCACGACCGCGGCGTTGTCGTCAGACCGCGCCTTACTGACGTGCACAACGAACGCGTGGGTATTCTTGGTATTACGAACACCTCATTATTTCGACTAGTTAGTATTTTATTTTAAACACCTTGGAGTTCGAATTATCGAGGGTAGACTGTAATGTATATATTTTTGTAAAACTAATACTTTAGGTAAATGACGTGAATTTTAATTAAATATTAAGTGAACAAAAAATCCTTAATTTAACACACAGACATGATTATATCCAACATATTCAGTCACAAATCCTGTATATAGAAAAATAAATAAAAGTAACACATTTCAATAATAATTTATTTAATTGTGTCCACGAAGTCTTGAAGTTTCACTATTGTCCATTAGTTAAGGTGGGTACGCACTGACAGCGCGCGGACAGGCGCGGCGGAGGCGCACGACCGCGGCGCTGTCGTCAGACCGCGCCTCACTGACGTGCATGAAGAACACGTGGGTGCCCGGTGCAGCCGACTGAGGCAACTGCTCGTTGTGCCACGACGCGTCATGCCATTCACACCGACGATCTCTGTGATAGAAAAATATATACAGTTAGTGTCCGACTGAAACTTTTAACGCCCGACGCAATACCGACGGGGTGTTATAAGTTTGACGTGTCCTGTCTGTGTGTGTGTATGTCAGTCTCTGTGGCATCGTAACTCCCGAACGCTTCAACCGTATTGGATTTCGTTATTTTTTGTTTACAACTAAAAACTAATTTTGGTGTCGGTTTCAGTCTCCCAAACTTCCATTTGAACAATTTTTTTGTATATATCTTAATTTTCTGTCCATTAAACTAGTTGCAAATATTCGGAATATGTGTGCGTGTTCAGTGACTTGATAAATAATATTAGTTTAGTAACTCTAAAGAATTGTCTATTCTATGTGGTATGAAATTAGGTTATGCACGTATTTTACTTGAAGAAACGTCTCTTACCTATACAAAACAGTAGGTAGTACAGTTAGCTGAGGTTGAGGGGAAGTTTAAGCGTACTCTATTCGAGACGAGAAGGCGATGCGATGGGTACAATAGCTCACCAACATAGTTTTGGTTTCGACCGTAGTTTCGGTCGGTTTTCGCCGTAATGAAAATTAAACTAAAACTCCAATTTAGAGTCGACATTTGCCAAAACTCAAATTTCGGTCGAACTGAAAATTTACGGTAGTTGGATTAAATATTAGCAGGGAATTGTTAATATTTGATTTAACATGTTATCTAATATTCACACTTGGTAGAGTGCTTCGAAGTGCATTTATCTAAAGCGTACTTCGCCATGTTAACAAAAAGATGTTAATGTATAAGTAATGTTAAATGTTAATGTTAATGTATATAATAATTATACTATTCCATGAATAGGCAAAAATAATTATATAAAACGTGATAGTTGCGAAGATACAAAATCGGGTTAATTTCTGTAACTTTCAGGTATCTGAAAGAATAAATTCCGTAATGTAAAGTTATTTCCCCAATTATGTATCCGTTCAAAACGGCCAGATAAAGGTAGGTCAATCAGGCGCACCCACACGCATAAGATATCGAGAGTTCTTAATCTGTAACACTGAAAAGATAGGGATAGGAATATATAGTTATGGTTACGTCGCGTGTGGGTTACCCTAATACCCTTACTAGAAATCATTGTTTAGCACGGTTGACCAGAGCGTGGGCGGTGTGCGTGATAAACTTGATGTCTTGACAACAAAGTGTGCTTTGTGAAGAGAAAGGGGAGTCCGGAGCGGCACAAATATAATATTAGAAAAACATGAAATCTGAATGTACTTATGAAGCAATTTATATATGTATTTATGTAAGAACTGCTTGGCCTAGTGGTTCTAAACGCGCTACGCTACGGGTTCAGGTCGAGCAAAAAGTGATATTGGATTTTTTTATGAAATTCTCCCGGTTAATAGCAATAGGCTCGCCCCCTATTACATCGGACCTAAACATAAAGGCGAACTGTGGGTGTACATTAGTGTGCCTCTGCCTAACCCTTCGGGAAATACAGGCGTGATGGTGTGTATATGTTACGTAGCAATTTTTCGGCTGAGTAATGAAAATCTTCATACATACTAATCAAGAAATGTGTGCAAGAATTATAGACTATTTAGTAAAGGTTATTAATCACTAAGGTAAAAACCCTTCACCTCCGATTGGGCTCAAGGAAACCGGGATGACGATGGAAAAAGATACCTCCTTTATCCTCAATCGTGCACGAAAATCAATTCCAATTAGGGAACCGATATTTCGCGGTATCATTGATATAAACTGAACCGAAAGAAAACAATAAGTCTTTTTCTATAGACGATTAAGAGAAATAGATTTTAAATAAAACAAACCTAGTAGTGAATTTCATTTTTTTATTATATTTACTAGCTTCTGCCCGCAACTTCGTTCGCGTGGCTTTATTCATCCGCCTTAAGTTACGTTTTTGAATGCTGCTTCGCTCCCGTAAGTCGTAGCGTGATGTTATATAGCCTATAACCTTCCTCGATAAATGGGCTATCCAACAAAAACAGTATTCTATTCAAATCGGACCGGTAGTTCCTGAGATTAGCGCGAACAAACAAACAAACTCTTCAGCTTTATAATATTAGTATAGATGTAAAATTCTATATTAAGATATATTTGTTTAGGGGAGGCCTATGTCCGGCAGTGGACGTTCTGCGGCTGATATCATGCTGATGATGATAATATTTGTTTACTAACGACCCAGTGGTTAAGTCAACCGCCTCTCATACATGAGGTTGTGGGTTCGCAACCAGACACGGGCGAGTACCTATATGACATTTTTTAATTCTTATGTACAGTAAGCGCTCATAATTGCATAGGCACGATAAGGTTCACTTTGCTGTGAACACGGGCGCGATCCAGTCAGTGCGTGCGCATGTGTGTTTACGAGTGATGTCTCAACATTCCACAGATAACACACACTAATGAACTATCGTCGCACTACGCGAAATGGCATTATATTTCTGTTTACGCCTCCTACCGGACGCGCGACGTATTCTTACCATTGCATTGCTAAATTTCGCGTTATTATAACATGTCCTGGCAGATGTTTAGGATAAGAAAGGGTTTACGATCATTGCAAGCCGAGTTCGAATCTTATACTATGTGTGGCTGTTTTTTGTTTCTTGAAACTATAATAATGTTAGGTAAAAACTTTTTAGGTTTATGTTGATTGATAACGTATTCATGCTCATTATTTATGTTTTATAATAAGCAAATATTAGTTATTGTAATTTTTAATTAAGTATGAACTACATTCACAACAATGATACATGTGTCTATTCTTGAAAGTAAAAGGTCGTAAGTCAAACTAATACGTTTTGAGATTGCCTATGCACTTTTGGTCGCCACTGTACTTTCTAAGTTGATCTTGGACATCACTGACACCGGTGAAGATAAACATCGTAAGAAAACCTGAACCAATAATGCCTATAAATCTTTAATCGCTAATCTACCTTGAGCAAGCATGGTGATCAATGCTCGTGCCTTCTCTGTATTAGAAGAGGCCTCGGCCCTGCAGATAGGCTGGTATTCTTTTTTTTTTTTAATTAAACAACGAACTTCGTCATCTAAATATTTTAGCGCAATAATTTATTTGTTAAACGGGCTTCAGTCGTGTTTAAGACAGAAACGAGTTTAATAAAGCTTGGTAGTAACAAAATAGTTTAAAACATGTGTTACGGGGTTGTCTTACAACCTCAACAAGTCGAGCTAACAAACAACTTTGTTAGACGTGGCTGTAGTAGTGGGTATACTAATAACTTTCAACTAAGTTGTAAGTTGTATTGTGGCTATGTGTGCTATCTCGGCATACAGTTACAATGCGAAGCTTTGCTCAATTCTATGCTCAAACAGTTTCTGTTTCTTGCTCGTTCTTCCCCATAGAGACGTACGTTCGTTTTAGAACAACCGATTCCTTGATAATTAACTGTATTAATGGCATAATTGAAATAAATGCTTTGACTTTGATATTCATGCCCACTTTCACCAAAATCACTACCTTAAACGAATTTAGAACATCACTGCATCTCTGTCAGCGCTAAAAATGTTTATTGATTTTGGTGATTTTGGCCCTCAATGTCAAAGTCAAATTTAGCGTTTATTTCAATTATACCATTAATATTATCAAGAAACCAACGTTTACCAACGTTTGAGAACGCCCGATTTCTTTTTCTTTTTTTTTTTTCTTTTTTTTTGATTTCTTTTTTTTTTTTTTTTTTCTTTTTTTTTTTTTTATAGATAAATAAGAACAAACAAACAAAACAAAAGTTGTATTATGTTTGACTTGATTAACAAATATAATGTTTGTATGGTAAAAATAAACTATTTTGACCATACAACGTATGGCACTCCTGAATAATGTTGCTTTCTATCATTGAAAGAATCTGTATAATCGGATTATCACTTAGAGTTTATGGCTGACAAATAAACAATTTAAACTCTTACAATATTAGTTTAGAAAAGCCCGCTATTAAATAAGACCTTTAAACATAATGAGCGGAATGTGGGTGTTGCTTACCCTTTCCGTGGGTACAGGTGTGATGTTACAATTATAAATTCTATAATTATAACATTGTTATTTAAAACAATATTATTATTTAAAATACAATCACTAAGGTAACAAGTATTTCGTAACAGATTGGCGTCGTACCTTAATATTTTAAAACGTCTGAATTCATCTTTTAATGATAAAGACAGTTTTGATACAAATTACTTTGAAGTATTATTTAAACGTAGAAGGGACGTCTACGCGCTAACTTCTATCTTTATATATATTTTTTTTAATAAGGGACGTAAAACTTCTGCGGCCTCGTTTAGCTTAGTAGTCTTTAGCGCGACTGCTACGCTACAGGTCTTGGGTTCGATTCCCAGGTCACGCAAAGTGTTTTTAGGTTTTTCTATGAGATTCTCAGTAGCAGCATGGAGTTAGGGTTTGTGCCCGGTTAATGTCAATAGGCTCGCCTTTTATTACATGGGACCTAAAAACATACTGACAAATCGAGGGTGTACATTGGTACACCTCTGCCTAACCCTTCGGGGAATAAAGGCGTGATGGTTTGTTGAAAAAATTTCTCCTCTTCTACTTTGTTCCGTACTGTACCTTCTACTAAACCTATGTAGCTAATCCTAGTTAGCAATTAAATGCCTCTTCCACTGTGTATGTTTTAGTACTTCACTGAATACTGAAAACCTTCGCACGTTTATTACAGCGAGGCAGCTTTAAAATAAATAAAACATCAAAGGAAAATTAACATTCTTCTTTACATGCGACATTCTTGATTGCAAATAAAGAGTAAGTATTAAAAAGATTCGAAGTATGTAAACTACCTAGATGTATTTGAGTTTCCATGTAATGCGTGTAGTATTAGTAGTTCCGCTTGTAAAGGAGCTCTTCCGAGGAAGTACTATCACCGTACCTTTTTCTGCCGCAAAGCAGCGTTTCTGGGTTCCAGTTTGAAGGGTATGAGTGTAGGTGTAATAATATAATAATAATAATAATAAATAATTCTTAAATGCTAAGGCCCTGCACAACCGTGAGATATGCAGTCTCAGGGAGTACTTCCTGGAAGCTGATGTGGGGATGCACCGAGATGTGGTCTCAGTGGACAAGGGCCTCACCCCGCTCTCTTTAGCGAACGAGAACTGGCGCAAACCTATAGTATTAGATACTAAAGATCGCATGGAGATATGGAAGAGCAAGGAGCTTCACGGGCGCTACTACCGGGCCCTACATGGGCCGGATGTAGACTTCAAGGCGTCCGTATCCTGGCTGCGCGTTGGTGACCTCTTTGGGGAAACCGAAGGTTTTGTCTGTGCTATTATGGACGAAGTTATGATGACGAACAATTACCGGAGATATATTGTGAAGGACGGTACGGTTGACATTTGTCGGGCATGCCATCGTCCCGGGGAATCAATCCGTCACATTATATCTGGTTGTTCTCGTCTGGCTAACGGAGACTACTTGCATAGACACAACCTTGTAGCCAGGATTATCCATCAGCAACTTGCTCTGAAATACAGTCTTGTGGAATCGGAAGTACCATACTATAGATATGTGCCCGACCCAGTTCTTGAAAATGGTCATATCACGTTATATTGGGACCGATCTATCATCACTGACAGGACTATTGTTGCCAATAAGCCTGACATAGTGGTGGTAGATCGATTAGAGCGTCGCGCAATGATCGTTGATATTACTGTCCCGCATGACGAGAACCTCGTGAAAGCTGAGAAAGATAAACAAATTAAGTATCTTGATCTGGCTCGCGAGGTTGTCGACATGTGGGATGTGAATACGGCAATCATTGTGCCGATAGTCGTGACGGTCAATGGCATAATAGCCAAGAGCCTCGACCAACACCTGAGGAGGCTCTCGTTGGGCGGTTGGATCAAGGGCTTGATTCAGAAAGCGGTACTCCTAGACACGGCGCGTATCGTTAGGAGATTCCTTTCTCAGGAGCCCTGACCACCGGTGGCTTGGACCCTGTTCCCGACGCCGGTGGGCTACTATTTTTTATATTTTTAAATGTTTTTATTTTTTTATACTAATATTTAAAAATGTATTTAATATGTATATGAAACTAATAAATGAGAATAATAATAATAATAAACCGGCATTGACCGACGCTAGAGGTCTTGGGTTCGATTCCCAGGTCGAGTAAAATGTGTTATTGGGTTTTTCTACGATATTCTCAGTAGCAGCTCGGAGTGAGGATTTGTAGGCTCGCCTCATATTACATGGGATGTCAACATACCGGCAGATTGTGGGTGTACATTGGTACACCTCTGCCTAACCCTTCGGGGAATACAGGCGTGATGGTTGATGGTATATAACAATAATAGAGCTCTAATGGGTTACATCTATCGAATACTCCATTATGAAGGGGCCTTTGCCCTGCAGTGGAATAATAATAGGGAGGCTGGTGGAAGTATTCTTATAATCTACTATTAATATTGTATTATGTGCTACACTATATTGTTATTGGATTTTTCTGTGAAATTCTCAGTATCAACTCGGATTTAGGATTTATGCCCGGTTAATAGCAATAGGCTTGCTCCCTATTACATGGGACCTAAAACATTTCGGCGGACTGTGGGTGTACATTTCACCTCTGCCTAATCATTCGGAGAATACAGGCATGATGGTATGTATGTATGTATGTATAAATATTTTCAAAATAAAGGTTCAGTTAATATTTAACAGGTGGTTGTTTTTATCGTGTGTGTTAACACAAACACATTTGTCACGTCGACAACACTTTATCTCCGTTAAGTTTATTTATGGCGTGATAATTTTGTTTTTATTGTATGTATGTAGGTACAGCAAAACATACGAGTCTTTAAGGTACTGCACGAGAAGCTCACGTGACTTTGATTTTCGCGTGCACTGATTGGTTTGAGCATGCTAGTAGCATGCTAGTTTAAAGCATGTGTATCAGTACCTTTAATCTAATCTCTTTTTACCCACGATTGAACGGAGATGGTGTATGCGTTTGAGATGAAAGATTACTTGTTTGTTTGTTTGTTTGTGTGTTTGTTGAATTATAACGTCAAAAGACAAATATTGTGCTGTTCAAATAATTGTATTGATGGTGGGCAATTTAATTGCTCCTTGATTGTAGACATCAAACGCTGATCAACTAATAGAATCAGTACGTCGATTCTGTAAAATTCAGACATGAACTCGCATCTCACGTCGCTCTTTACCCTCACTTCGCTTAAGGTTCAAAATGACATTGATTTATTTAACACTTTGAAGTGCGAAGTGAGCGTCGAAGTGACGGTGGAATTACCGTATAGAATGCCACTTCTTACGTCATCTCATACTTTATCTGTTAAAATTTCCCCGTCAATTTAGTTCAACTCGCTGACACGCTCGCAAGAGTGGCGCTAGTGTAAATTCGAATTATCAACCGAGTTTTTAGAATGCCAATCAAGAAAGTCACAACGGATTCAGATTCGAAGTTTAGAACGAGGTCTTACAGAATCTCACAGCAGTTCGTAAATTGAAGCTTTTTTGTTTTAGGACTAGTAAAACCTAATATTATTTTGTGCCTGTTATGTGTCATATTACTATGTACTTATAAATCGTGCAAGTTTAAGAAATAGTTGAATATTTTCAGTTGGTCTAGATTAGCAAAAATACTGTACTACTTAAACGAAATATAACCTACTACTCCATGATACGATTTTAAAAAGCTGTTCAGTACTTTCCTAAAAACAATATAGCCTAAATAAAACAAGAAGAAAAGGTCTAAAAATAACTTTCAGCCATGAGACATAAAACAAAAGAATATCTTGAAAAGTTATGCATCAGTAAATCGCCCCGAGCAATGGAAGCCTTTATCTGACAAGACAAAACATCTAAGTGATAGGGATGACTCAATATAACGAGAGCATTATTGAGAGCACTTTATTCATTTCTTACTTTCTATTCCTTAAGTGAATTTCCAGAATGTTTGGTGATAAAGCATTCCAATAAAGTCCATTGTACACGAATTGTAAGACGTTTATTTTTGGTACAGATTATTACATCTCTATTTATACTAATAATATACATTAATATTATAAAGAAGAAAGATATGTATTTTTGTATATCCTACTACTATTATAAAGGCGAAAGTTTGTAAGTATGGATGTATGGATGTATGGATGTTTGTTACTCTTTCACACTTAAACGGCTGAATGGATCTGGATGAAATTTGGCACAAAGATAGATTATAGTCTGGAATAACACATAGGCTACTTTTTATCCCGGGAAAATGTACGGTACCCGTAGGATAACACATCAACTGTGACGCGGACGAAGTCGCGGGCAGAAGCTAGTAACTAATAAACTTACCAACTACTTTAGCGATTACATTTTTTTTTGCCGGTGTAAAGCTACATTATCACTAAGTAACACAGGCTATTTAACATCACGCTACGACCTACGGGAGCGGAGCAGTAAACCAAGACGTAACTTAACGCGGATGAAATAAGCCACGCGGACGAAATCCATTTAAGTTCGCCACGAAACTATAAATAGAGATAAAGTAATTTTTATTTTGTAAAAATATGAGCGAGTACAATACATGTGCATTGTGGATGAAATTCAAAATAATAAAAACAGAAGTTACATGTATTTAAAAAAGAGAAGAGTAATACTTATTATAATAAAGCTGAAAAGGTATTTTAATTGTTTGTTTAAACACGCTATGTTTGAAAATAGCAGTCGTATTGTAAAAAAATCTTTTTGTAAATGATATCTAAATTCTTGAGGCATAGTATAGTCTAATTACCATCACGCTACGAGCCACGGGAGCGGACCAGTAACCAAATACGCCACTAAACGTTGACTGAAACTAGTTTAAAATTAAATAACAGATCACTAAGTACTTAGAGATATTCTAGATAGGTTCACCCTCACTTATTGTATGATAAATTAATTTATATATTCCTAACTCATGCCAGGGTGACGTGATCAAAACATGACAAGCACTCGTCGTATTCATTAATAACAATAATTAATATGGCGTCGTGTCGTAATAATTTGACGTACGATGCGTGGGGTACGCTCGTTGACGGTTTATCAATTGATTATGTACTACATTGTACTTGAATGAGAATTTGTACAGTCGTTCCATTTAATTATTATAGTGTATTAATGTCTCACTGCAGGGCAAAGGTCTCTTCTCATACATAGAAGGCACGAGCATTAATCACCATGCTTGCTTAAAGATTGGCGGTTTCAGACTTAAAATTATTTAAAGGGTCAGGTTTCCTTACGGTGTTTCCCTTCACCGATGTCAGTGATGTCCAAGATATACAACTTATAAAGTACATTTTATAAATTAAAAAAAATCACATTGGTTCTTGCTGGATTTAAATCCACAGTCTTATGTAAGAGAGCCCAGCGGTTAAGGTACCCACCTCAACCGCTGGTCTATCGCTACACATGGTTTATGATGAATTAATCAATTTTTAATCGTACACGAGGTGATAAATATAGAAAAAGTTACATCTTATTTTTTTTCGAGGGTGTGTACCAAGTAGGTTTTATGACATTTTCGTAGCCAGGCTGTATGTCTTACATGTCTATTAAATGCCTACGCAGAACAGGAAGGCATGGCAAGGGATTTCTTTTTTAACAATGAACATTCAAACATATCAATATAGAAATCTTTTTCGATGCCCGGTCTGCGTAGGTCCTAAGGCTAGCCGCACACACACAATAATATTGACAATCCAATATTGTCAGAATTTCAAGATCTATAGAACAATACCGCAATACAGGCCGCACATACACAATATTATTGACAATACGTACTTTATTGTCAATATTATTGCGTGTGTGCGGCTAGCCTAAGAGAAATATATTGTCTCTTTCGTTTTTTGGCAGTCAAGCGCGTTGTTTAATTTAAAAGACGTAACGTGACGTAATTTTATCATCATAACAGAAATAATTATCAACGCTTTTAATTCACTAGATTAGAAAGGACACTTAATTCCCGTAAATATTTATATAGGATACGCTAATTTTGTTTGCAAAATGTACCTAATCAAATAAACTTTGCAGCAGGCTCCTTCTAGACTCCTTTAATTAAAATTAACAGCATACTTAGTTGAGCATTTAAATGTTGAACTAAGCTGTTTCAACAAAATGTAAGTACCTCCTGCTAAGCACTTTTATGAGTACATAGTACCAATAAATAAATACAGTTCCATAAATGTTGAAAGCGCCAATTGTTCCTTATATTATAATAATATTGCCTCGTTAGCCTAATGGTCTTAAGCGCGACTGTTAGGTTAGAAGTCTTTGTTTTGATTCCCAAGTCGAGCAAAGTGTTATTGGGTTTTTGTATTAAATTTTAAGCAGGAGCTCGGAGTTATGATTTGTGCCCGGTTAAATGCAATAGGCTCTTATTTGAGACTTAATCATACCGGCGAACTGTGAGTGTACATTTGTACACCTCTGCCTAGCCCTTTGGAAATACAGGCATGATGGTATGTGTATAAACTTATAAACAACTGTGTTGAAAACAAGAGTTAAATTCCATTATGCATCATTATTGTCGTTTAATGTTTAAAGCAATTTTGAACTAGACAACTTCATTATGGTCCCCGTTTTATTCATAGCGACACTACATACCTCCTTTATTATTAATGAAGGTTTACTGGCACTATTGGCAGTTCAGATTGATAATAAATATGTCAGGAAGATGAATTATAGACTGAAAGGACAAATAGAAAGCTTTTTTCTCAAATCCATTACAATCGAGGGGAAACTTGTAAATGCCCATTCATCATTGTGAAGTTTATGTATTTCTGACGCGATCCATCTGGGTTGAACTTTCTAGTTTTATTAAAAACTAGCTGTGCCCCGCGGTTTCACCAGCGTCTTTGGTTACTGCTCCGCCCCCGTGGGTCGTTTTAAATTTTCCCCTCCGTAAGAACCATCCTCGTACTTCAAGGAATATTCTAAAAAAAGAATTAGCGAAATCGGTCCAGCCGTTCACGCGTGATGGCGTGACAACGGGAAACGGGTTTCATTTTTATATATATAGATAAACTACAAGGTGTAATAGGATATATCGCAGAGTCATTTGCTACGTATACGGCTCGTCAAACTAAATGACTTTGAGCAAAAACTATTGCAGGGAAACGATCTTTCTTTTTCTGTAAAAAATGTGCTGATGGATGGATGGATATTTAAGGCTAACCTTAAATATCCTTTCGAACCCTGCTCTGTTCACGAGCTGTAACTAATGTCAGCTTTTAAAATTGTTTTCGGAAAATACGTAAGAAAGTATTGGAACTTTTGACCTTCAATATCTCTTTAATTAGAAGGTAAAACTGCCCCGTTTGTCTCATGGTCGCAAGCGCGACTGCTGAGCGAGGGGTCCTGGATTTGATTCCAGATTCCAGGTCGGGCAAAAAGTATTATTGGGTTTTCCATTAGGAATATCTCAGTAGCAGCCCGGAGTTTGGAAGTTGGAAGTGTGACACCCCAGTGACTCGGAACGTACGTTAAGCCCTTGGTCCTGAGCCTGATCTCTCTTCGGTCGTGTCGGATTTCCGTCCTACCGGGCTAATGAGAGT
Source organism: Caradrina clavipalpis (assembly GCA_932526535.1). Lineage (NCBI taxonomy): Eukaryota > Metazoa > Arthropoda > Insecta > Lepidoptera > Noctuidae > Caradrina > Caradrina clavipalpis. The sequence continues at coordinate 7,076,336 of OW052096.1, forward strand.
TATAGAAAAGGGAGTGCACCTCTGTTTGCGTACACACTTGTGCGTTATATTTAAGTAGGCGTTAAGATTAGCCACCGTGGCCGGAATCAATTTCGAGAATACATACAAGAAGGTTCCAAGGTATGGTTTAAAACAAAAAAAAAATGTTCGCAATGATAGGTAGAACATGTACCTATCAGTTTTGTTTAGTGTTTTTACACCCGTTGTAGGCATTGTTTGGTGTCCTGTAAAATCTTAGACATATTTTCATGCCACGTTCAAATTGGGACCTCCCATCTCATACATCACGCCTGTGTTACCCAAAGAGTTAGGCAGTGGTGTACCAATGTACACCCATAGTTTAGGTCTCATGTCCATGTCCCATAGGCGGCGACTCTATTGCCATTAACCGGGTACAGATCCTAACTCCGAGCTGCTACTGAGAATTTCATAGAAAAACACAATAACACATTGCTCGGCCTGGGAATCTATGACCTCCACCTTATAAGTCGCAGTTTGGACCACTAGGCTAACGAGACAATTTAAATTGGGAATAGCTCTTTAAAACTTAATACTATACATGTGCCTTTAACTAGTTTTTGAAGATTAAATGACTTACCCGACATTTGTACTCCTTCGCACATACTAGTGCGATGTCGCGACGACGTGTCCAGGCGTATTCGAAATAAACATCCAAAGGCCTAAAAGGAGACAAATGAGAAACTTATATTAACAGTAATAATCTTTTTTTTTTAAACCTTGCCGCACGCTAGGAATTTCTCCTGTATCGTGAGTGCGCTTACAAACATATAAAGTCCTATCCACAAACAGCCAGACCCGAAACAACTATCTGTAGGCTCAAATATTTGTTCCGTGCGGGAATCGACCCTGCCACACGCAGCGCACCAGTCAATCGCTTAGCCACTGCGCCAGCCGTGTCGTCAGACAGTAACAATATTTACAATCCGACAGTAACAACATTTACAATCCGACAATAACAATATTTACATTCCCTATGCCATGGTGTTATCTAGCAAAATTCGAACCCTGATAGGCGCGTGTGTCCGAGCTACATTCTGCATAAATTGGTACAATCATACTAATCCTGAATATTCAGAAATGCAAAGTGCGTGATTTCATAATTACACAACCAGCTTATTTCACGAGCAAATTCACACCTCACTGATTGCTAGCATTCCAATTTTAGAAATAGCTGAACGTGAGTCTGATAACCGCGGACGGATACAGATCTTTGATTTTGATATTTGTGCATTAGGCAATACGGTATCAAGTCACTTGAAATGTACAATATTGTGCATGAAATTACGTAACTTGACGACTTTGATCTGTCCTCACATTCAAAGGGGAAACGCAAAGAGGGGTTTAAAGAAGAAATATGTACTCATCTAGAAATATTTCACGGTTAGCACTGTTTAACTTTGTTCTTCAATTTGTTCTCGGTATCAGGCTATAAGCTCCCAGCCGTATTGCCCCGGGCAAGGCGAGCCCACTATATTTAACCGACCGACAATACAATTTAACATTCCTATGAGACGAGAAAAACAAATCCAATTTGCTGCGACTATTAGATTTAGTTGCCTCCTTTTTGTTGCCATTTTTATTTCAGAACAATAAGTTACATTAATAAAGTAAGAGTATACATAAATCATTTTAATTGGCAGATTTAAAAGAAGTTGGTAAGTACGTAAGACCTCAGGTTTCGAAACAAGAGGATACATTTTTACATTACATTTATTTCCAACTACATATTTATTTTATTTATCGTCTATTCATTTTTATTTTTCATTTCAATGTACATACTTCTTTTAGGACATATACACGATTGACATATTGATTGAAATCGAGATTACAAATAGAGATCGAAATCGTCTAGATTCTTTGGTTGACATTGAGAAATGCTTCATTTATTGAACTAATTTGTTGGGAATAGTAAGATGAAGTAACCAAAATATAAAATTACCCAATAACTATTCTCTTATTTCCGAATCGATATTAAGTAAATCCTTTTATTTAAATTATTTTATAGTACCTACTTGGCCCGACTACGTGACCAAGTTTATCACGGCACCAGTGGCATTTTTTATATCCTTCAAGGTGCAGGTTGGACACCTTGGGCACTGCAGCAAGTGGGCCATCTTCTAGTCAGGACCACCGCACTCGCACTGGGTGTCGGTGGGATCTTTAATCCCCTATTTCGCTTGGTGTGTTTACAGCGGCCTAATTGACTGAGCGGGCTATTGAGCTCTATCTAATAACTGAACAGATAAGGCGCTTTGCAGACTACGGGGCGGCAATACTTTTGACCGCCTCTGAGCGTCGATGCCCGCGGCTGCCCTTACCGCGAATATACCTCACAGATATGCCTCGCCGGCCACTGGTGGCGCGGTCTTTTAGCCCTCATGTGCGTTTCTAGTGTAGGATTCCTTTTGCACTATCGTTTGCGGTCAAATTAATTAATTGTTTAACAAAATACAAAAAAAAAATACAAAAATATTTATTTCATCTCAAAACATTGTGTCATACATAAATTGAGGCAGCCCCAGTAAGTTACAAAAGTACTTGTGTCGGAGCTGTCTCGCTCTTCCCTTAGGTGCTAGCAACAGAATTATTGTAACAGAATCTTGTTCTCAAAAACATTGCTTACCTCCTTACATTCTAAGAATTGTAATAGCATCACTACTTCTCCCAGAAGGACCTTTTTAACGATATTTCCTGTGATTTTCGGATCCGAGTTCCCAAGCACCTTAGCGATGTCATCATTGACTGTAGTGGCTGGGAGCCTCGTTTAATATTTCCGACAATCGAACCAGAAATTAAAGCCTGGCGCACTTAACATGATCTTGGGTGCTTACCCAAGATCGGAAGCCTATTACAGACTCGATTGAGAACCTAATAATTCGATTCAATTGCAAATTATCGTGATGATAAATCACTCCATAATTATAGTCGTGTAAATAAAGACATAAAATACAGCAATTCAACTAGGATAGTTTGTCGAGATTATGATCTGTAAAAAAAAATACAGGGTGTTTGGTAGAACGTTGAACATACGAAAATGGTGGATAAGTGGGGTTCATCTGCTACTTACTCCGCCCTAATTTATTCAGCCCTACCTGCCTGGTTTTTTTTTTTTTGCTTTCGCCTAGTTTTACCACTTTGGTAACTTTAAAGAGTATTTTTTATTAAAAAGAATAAAAAATAAAACTACCAAACACCCTGTATATAAAAGCAACTACGTATAAAATTCAATGAGTGTTGGATATTACCTGTTTAAATCCTCTCCTATACCGATTGTTCATGTAAGAGTATATGATGGGGTTGTAGCACGAGTGCGACATCGCCAGCCAATGGCACGCGAACCACATGTACGGCATACCGGGCCATGTCGCCCATCGCTCATCCTCTTCGTGTATCGTCCACAAAACCTTTAACAAACAAACAAACTTGCAACACGTGTACAGCGTAGCACTTTCGTAGTACAACCATGCTACGAAAGAGCTACGGCGTAGCCCGCGAGGCAAAGGACTAAAGTTTTTAAGTTGTTGTTCATTTTTTATATTTATTATTCGTTTAATTTTTCTTCGTAATTTTATTATCCTGTCTTCCTTTTACTTTGTAAACCTGTAATTGGCTGTCTTACTAGGTTTTATAAATTAAGGTCAATTTTCAATGAGCTGTGTAGTTTGTGAAGAATCCTACTTAGAGATGTAAAGTGACCGTCAGGTTATATGTGACCGATTAATCTGACCGAGCATATTGGACATTTATCCAATTTGACCGGTCACTTATTGTCATTTATTGTCAGCAACGTCAGAAACGTTTTTTTAAATATAAATAGACTTTATTCTATAAAACTACGGAAGTTTTAGAATCATCGAAGCTAACCAGATGTCATTCATCGATCTATAACACAGTAATAAAAAATACTTAATAAAATACAGTATAAATAAAAATAAATACCTACGTGAGAGTCTATATTTTTTAAAAGTTATCTACACACTATGTTGGTTTAGAAAGTCAATAGGTATTATTTCACATTCATAAAGTTAAAAATTTGCCTGACTTTCAAAATTTTACGAAAATAATAGTTACACCAAGTAAAGAATACTAATTTATCTGACCAGTATGACAATAAATGTCCAATGTGACCGGTCATTTAATGTTAATTGACGGACGCTTATCGTATGTGACCGTCAGTTTACAACCCTAATCCTACTATAATATTATAAAAGCGAAAGTTTGTCAGGATGAATGGACGGATGGGTGGATTGATACTCTTTTACGATTTAACGGCTGAACGCATCTGGATGAAATTTTTACTGAGATTGCAGTATGGCGCGGATAACGTCGCGTGCAGAAACTAGTCTTTCTTTTTTGGGACAAGCCCGCCACACTGTTCCTAAGCCAATGCAACTCCTGTACGCCAGAATCAACAGTGGCAAACACAAGAAAAGCGCCGAGACAATGAAACTCGACGAGTCAGAAGCTATAGTAAATAAATAAATTCAATTTTGCCTCACTTTTAAATAAGTTTAACTTTTTCTCGATGGAGAATATTAGATTAGTACTAACGTGTCTCACACGCGGTGACCCAATTTGATTCTGAAGTTTCGATTGGAATTTCTGTGTATTTATCTTCTTACAAGTGTCTGGGACCTACACAGAATAAATGAGTAAAAGACGCAATACTAAGATTTTTTAAAAGTGTAGATATTTCAAATAAAACTAACTTCAGATTCAGATTCATTCGAAAAATTCGAAATATCAATAAAGTAGTTGCAAAAACTATTTTTTATCAGTAATGCAATATACATGCCGGAGCTGCGAGTTGTTCGAAAGAGATACCGCGCCCCCGGAACGCAAAGGGCACATGAAGGAACATAGATGGGTTTTAGTTAGTAAAAGTCTGACACTCCCAGGGCGGGGGAAGTTATATGATGATTTCAAATCTATAAAAAAAAAAATGGGTATACATTGATACACCTCTGCCTAACCCTTCGGGAAATACTGCCGTGATGGTATGTTAATGAAATATCTTATAATTACAAAATTGGATTGTGTAAACCAATCTAATGAAACTAAATGTTTCACTGTTCGTCGGTTGGAGTACAAAGCATATTCCGCATTGTAGCCATTGGTATAAATCCAATCAGTAGCAAATTAATCCGTGTTTATCGACTTCTGTTATTGTACGGACATCAGAAATAATTGGATGGGACCTTTTTCTACCCCATTAATGGAAGCGTCAGTGATTATCATAAAGGTGAAGTGCCGTGAACTGATTTATCTAGGAAGCAATGACGCAAGGACGTTAATTAAGTCTATGTAATTAACTTTGAAAGTATGGAGCTCTATAGAAAATGGCTTCAGTTGTAAACTTTCAAGAATACCGCTGAATAGATAAGTTTGTAATAGTATTAGCCTCGCCGCCCACAGCTGACTTTTTGAGCGAACTTTGACAGATTTTTTTATCGGCTAGAATAGAACATATGAATTCTAATACACTAAACACATACTGCCGAATAAAAATCGACCGTGGGCGGGGAGACTAAGGGCGCTTTCAATTTAGACGATTGGTGCCGGACTGCTGCAGTCCGGGTATCGTACTGCGCATGGGCGGTTATGATTTTTCGTACAAAATGTCTCGACGCAAAGTCGTGCGACAGCAGTGCGGCGCACGTCAGTTGGCGGAACGGCAACAACCTGTCAGTGTCTCAGCTCAGTCGTTGTTCGCTAGTGCTGTGAACGCATCGTGTTTCTTAGAAATTCGATCGGACTGCAGCCGCGTATCTCTTCAAATAAGACGATTTACGTCGTACTGCTGTCGTCCGGCAGCAGTACGGCTCATGGTCGTAACAACCGTGCGGCAGCAGTCCGGCGCCAACCGTCTAAATTGAAAGCGCCCTTAAGGGTGTAAAAAGACGCTCATTGAAACCAAAATTTACATGGTCTTCCCATCATTGCAATTTTTCTTTCTTATGTATCATGGGAAGCTTACAACATATTTACACCAAAATTTAAAACATTGACCTTAAATATTTCCAGTTTTGGAAATGTTTAAGATCAAAGTTTCAAATTTTTTTAATACATTTTATTCAAGTCAATTGTTATTATGTCGTAACTAAACTTTAAATAATGTTTTGTGTTGTATTACATTATATTGAAGCCACATTCCGAACTACCATTAACAGTATTTTTTATACCAAAAATAAAAGTTGTTCCCCAGCAATATTTTTTGCCTGATGTTATTTAGTTTGATGGGCATCAAGAGTAGTTAATGGTGGTTAACGGGTACGTGATGCGTCTTGTTACACCCAGTAAACGTGTTAAGTAAAGGTGACTACTTGCAATAAACATGTTGAGAGGCAGCCAGCACATCGTGAACACTGTCACCACGATCACCATCATCTTGATCATCTGAAATAACAATAGAACTTAGAAATATAAATAATCTACACTATATTATTACTATTATAAAGAGAAAAGATTAAAAATACTTAAAAACGACTGGACTTATTTCAAAAATTCTTTTGCTGTTAGAAAGCTACATTATCCCAGAGTAATATAGGCTATATAATTTCAAGCTGTGACACACGGGAGCGGAGCAGTAACCAAAGACGTAACTTGACGCGGGTGAAATAAGCCACGTGGACGAAGTCGCAGATAGTTCGCTGATAATATAACAAATGAATAATATTGTCCCACTGTAGAGCAAATGATTTTTCACGAGGCACGAGCATTTATCACTACGCTTGCTCAAGGCGGATTAGCGATTTCGAACTTAAAAGGCCTGGTTTCACGTAACTCGTCATATAAAAGTGGCGTGAGCATTGCGGTTGTACAGCGTGTACACTTCGTGTATATTTGTAGAATGCTGTCACTGGATGCAAAGGAACTAAAGACAGGTATCAGACTACTTATTTTTAAAAATCTATACAAATTTTTCCAGTTTAAAATTGGAACTAGTTGCTTGTTCCAAAACGTAGGTCTCTATGGAGAAGAACGAGCAAGAAACTCCATGGACACTCTTTTCTGTTAACTACCCTGACTGTATGGTTATAATTATTATTCAAAAAACCTGAAAATAGACGCAATTCACTCATTCACTTAGTTCATAAAGTTAAATACACTATCTACTAACCTTACGTTTAGAATGTTGTAGCCGGGAGTCCCTCGCGTCCTGCGCCTCCCCCGGGGGCCGCCCTCCCCACACGGCGTGCGCGATGCGCGCGTACGTGCACACGAGCGCGCCCAGCGGCAGCGCGAACTGCAGGATCAGGAGCGCGCACGTGTACTGACCACTCTGACCCACGTGCTCCCATTCCTCCAGGCAAATGTCTCTGTGAATTAGGGAATTTGCATAATATTTTTTTATAGTAGAACCTCGATTATCCGAACGCTGACTTAGTTTGCCCGAACGCTCAATTATCCGAACGTTGGCGCGAATTTGTTGCTCGCTCCTTCTCAAACCGCTGCGAGACTTGCTTTTTTAGGTGTTTTATATTTCAACGTTTATATGGTTGTCAAATTTTAATTCTCTACATTACGTGAAAAGGTGTTGTTTTTGTTTGATCTTGTCCCAAAAACCCCTCATTTCGATTATCCGAACTAGTCTTGGTCATAATAATCTAACAAGTCTTGGATAATCGAGGTACCACTGTATTTAAAAAAACAATCCTCATTCTTGTAATAAACAGTTTAGTAAAACAATATTCCGAATAACCATGTAATAAAAAAATATGTAGGCCATCGAAGATCTGTTTCTAACACACGCGCGGAGTGTATGGCCGCTGTAACATGTGGCGTCACATGTCATATCGGATCTCTCTGTCTAATCGGTGCATAATGAATAGTTTCAAGCATAAATCGGCTGTATTTCTTGGTCGATTTTAATTTTAATTTCACCTATTGTCATTTCTGCTACGGTATTTTTTAATATTTTGTTAATAAATGCGATTAACAAATAAATGAATAAAAAAATATATCCATATTGTCGCAAGGAAGGAGAATAATTAAAGTATCTTATAATTTTTTACGGCTTTATCCGCACACTTCAAGTACCGTAAATAATTATGACATCATCCAAAATAATTGGATTCCTTAATAAAGTATGGGTACCTACGCTTTTTGATGGCTCTGTTGGATTAGTCTGAAGAGCGAAAGAGACATTTTTTAAGGCGAGTTGTCAGTATATTTTAGCTATATTTCGTTTATAAATGTGAATAAAACGCTAATGATAGCTGTAAGTATGAGTGGACAGGCCATTTCTAAGAAATTTAGCACAAACCGCAATCATAACAAATTATTTTTATCTTCTAATTAAATACCACTGGTTTGGTTTCATGCTAATTAATATAATAAGGATAATTAAATTTCTGTGTCTGAAGGTTAAGTTAAATGTCAAGTGCCCGAAGCGATACTAATTATGTGAGGCAAAAAAATGTTTGTTTTTTTTTTTATTGGCTAAGCCCACCGCACTATTCCCAAACCACTGCATCTCCTGTAAGCCAGAATCTACAGTGGCGACCCCCAGAAAAGCGCCGAGGCAATGAAGCTCGACCAGTCCCGGAGAAACGATTCAACTGTCTTGGATCCCGCAGCGAAATTAATCAGAAAAGATTAAACGTTGTATACTTACGCTTTACACAACTGATGCCAAGGAGTCGGCCTTTGCAGCTTTGACACTACCACAATGGGAGCCGCTGTTGTAAACGCGCCCACCCACACCGCAGCCACTACCATCTTCGCTGCTGCCTTCCCGAGCCTGGGCCTCAACGGCCTCATAATGGCCATGTACCTATCGATGGATATCGCCAGCAACGTGTACGCACTCACGAGCACCGACACAGCCTGCGTATAGTTCACAACTTTGCACATCACAAAACCAAACGGCCAGTACCGCAGTATCAACATAGGCACGAAAGTAAACGGCACACAGAACAGTGTCATTAATATATCTCCCACTGCTAGGTTCACTATAAAGTAGTTCGTCACAGTCTTCATGCGCGGTGAGGTTTGTACTACGAAACACACTAATCCGTTCCCGATAAGTGCTACTAGGAATACTATTGAATACATTAGGTAGATGCAGCTGTGGAACAGCTTTGATGTGAGAAAGTCTTCTGGGTAAGATGATGGGTCGCAGACGTCGTACCCTGGCCATGTTGTGTTGGTTGTGGAGTTCGTTATATCTTCATTTTGTTTCTCAGACCTGCTGGTGAAAGCTTCGAGTGCGTCGTATAATGTGGTACTTTCATAGTCGAAGTTATTGGTATCTAACATAGTGTGCCAGCTTCGTATTTTATCTCCACATTATTTGTGCGCCCTTAGCTGCGCCAATTACCTGGAATAGAAAGCCTATGTTGTATTATTTGATATAACTTACTGCTAACTAGCTATTTATCAGATTGTAGTCTATTTATTATTATGACTGGTTGTTCAAACAATGTTTTTGGTTGACTGCTTCGTTAACCTAGTGGTCCTAAGCGCGACTGCTACGCTAGAGGTCTTGGGTTCGGTTCTCAGGTCAATCAAAAAGTGTTATTGAGTTTTTCTATGTAATTCTCAGTAGCAGCTCGGAGTTAGGATTTGTGGCCAGTAAATGGAAATAGGCTCGCCCCCTATTACGTGGGATTTAAACATACCGGCGAAATATACTACTCTGTGTAAAAAGTACCGGGAATTCATAAATTACAGAACGCGCGGTTAACGTATCGGCTTATTTCTTTTTTCTATAATTTGGTAGGTCTGTTATGAGTTACCGCGCGAACTTTGAGCGCTATAAGTCAATCAGTGTAATTACAGCTACCATTTTTGTATTTAAAAATTTAAGTGTCCTGCGATTTTACTATGAAAACATTTTTTGAACAAAAGAGTTTGCCTTAAGTATTGCTTAGCAAACGAATTTTCCTGTGCCGAATCACTAAAAATGATGAACAAGACTTACGGTGATTCGTGTATCTCAAAAACACGGGCATATGAATAGTATAAAGTATTAAAGGGGGGCCGACAAGTGGTAGTTGATTTTCCTCGTTCTGGTCGACCCAAAACGCTGAGAATGATGAAAACATCGATCTGATCAAGAGTTTGGTACTTGGAAATAGTCGTACGAGTGTCTGAGAATTATCTCTAGAGGTGAACGTGTCTTTTAAATACGTTCATAATATTCTGACTGACATTTTGGGCATGAAACGCGTCGCCATACGATGAATGCCAAAAGAGCAAAATTTTTGTCCAAAAAAAGCATAGGAAGCAGGTTGCTGAAGACATGATTTTCCGAGCTTCTACGGACTTCACCTTCATGAAACGCGTAGTAACTGGCGATGAGACATGGGTTTATGAGTACGATATGCAAACAAGTCAATAGTCTCCAGAATGACGCGTAATAAGCCGATTTAATTTAAAAAAAAAAATTCGCTGAAAGAGTTTAACACCATACCTCAATCAGCTTATAAAAAATGTATGGAAGACTGGGTCAAGCGCTGGCATAGTTGTATTGCAAGCGAAGAAGCATACTTTGAAGGCGAAAACATAAATTTTGGCGAATAAACTAATTTTATGGTTTTATTGAACAATTCCCGGTACTTTTTACACAGAAGGTAGGTGTACATAAGTACACCTCTGCCTAACCCTTCGGGGAATACAGGCATGATGGTGTGTACTCTTTTAAAAAAAAGATAATAAATATAAAGCTTATCGCTAGGAAATCCAATCTTTGGAAATTTCCTCTCCACAACATAACATCGTACGTAAATATGGGGCATTATGTCGGTATCAAAAAACAAAACATATCCAAGCAAAAATGTTATGAACGCAAAAAATCGTAAAACGTTTTTCGTGGAGAGAATGTTGGCTTGAACGTAAAATACTGAAGTCAAAGCAGTCGTCGTAACTCGGTGTAGTTTACGACCGCATAACAGTACCTACGCATTGAGTATGACCTTGCACCTTATTATCTTCACACCAGAATATCACGTAAAAGTATGAACATTTGTAATCGAAAGAAAGAAAACAATATTTTTTTCTTAAAAAAATATTGTTTTCTAACTGCCGTGTTAGCCTAGTGGTTTTAAGCGCGACTGCTATGCTAGAGCTCTTGGGTTTCATTCTGAGGTCGAGCAAAGTGTTACTGGGCTTTTCTATAAAATTCTCAGTCGCAGCTCGGAGTTAGGATCCGTGCCCGGTTGATGGCAATAGGCTCGCCCCTATTATATGAGACCTAAATATACCGGCGAACTGTGGGTGTACTTTAGTAAAACTCTGCCTTACCCTCCGGAAAATAGAGGGGTGGTGGTATGTGTTTGTGTATGCATGGTTTTTCTTCGTATACTGGGTTAAAAAGACATATCAATAAGACACGTATACTGCCAATCAAACTAAGTGACAATCAGCAAAAATGATTGTTGGAAAACCATCACTTTGTTTGATGTGAAAGAAGACCGTTTATCGTAGCGCGCAATGAAACGCACGCAAAGCATTGTGTTTACGGGTGCATCGAATCATTTAAAATTTGTACGGAAAATACAGGCGTGAAGCTATGTATGTAAAAAGTTGGAACTTTGATAATTAATATCTACTTAACTAGAACCTACTGTACCTCTATCTATATAAGGAGATATTAAAGATCAAAGTTCTTACTTTTTACGTTTTTTTAAGAAACCATTCTTAGCCGGAAGGTATGGCAAAGAACAACAAAATGAAGGAAGCACAATTAACTTTCGGTTTCCATCACCATCACGCCTGTATTCCCCGAAGGGTTAGGCAGAGGTGTACCAATGTACACCCACAGTACGCCGGTATATTTTAGGTCCCATGTAATAGGGGGCGAGCCTATTGCCATTAACCGGGCACAAATCCAAACTCCGAGCTGCTACTGAGAATTTCATAGAAAAACCCAATAACACTTTTTGCTCGACCCGGGAATCGAACCCAGGACCTCTAGCGTAGCAGTCGCGCTCAGGACCACTAGGCCAACGAGGCAGTTCACTTTCGGTTTCGTTAAGTTTTTTTACACCCGTTATGATTTAGTTAAAAAAAGTATAGGTATACTTTTTTTCAACACCGTTCTTATGTCTTTGGCTACTGCTCCGCCCTCGTAAGTCGACACAAAAAGATTTTTCCAATACAACTGGTAGTTTCAGAGATGAGCGCGTTCAAACAAACATAAGCCTCTTCAGCTGTATTATATCATCTAGTATAGAAGTATATAGATAAGAAAAACAATAACTTTTGCCCCAAGTAATCCATACCGGCGAACTGTGGGTGTACAATGGTACACCTCTGCCTAACCCTTCGGGGAATACAGGCGTGATGGTATATACAGGGTGCTTTGAAATTGCTCGTATTCCTCTCGGGAGAAGAAACTATGACTAATTTAGAATGATTTAACCCCTATCACTTGGGGGTCGAAAATCCGCCATTTTCGAGAAAATCTACTTTGTTTTTATTTTTAGAAAAATCTGAATTTTGGTAATTAAAAATTAATAAAAAAAAAACTTATCACTTATTAGTTTTTTTTTTTAATTTATTGCAGGTTTTAACATACAACATAAAATCTAACAGTAAATTACACAGTTTTTAGCTTTAGAGAGGTTGGTCAATTAGTAAGCTATCAGATCATACAAAATTTCAGGCTGAAAAGTGATAAGTTTTTTTTAATTACCAAAATTCGGATTTTTCTAAAAATAAAAACAAAGTAGATTTTCTCGAAAATGGCGGATTTTCGACCCCCAAGTGATAGGGGTTAAATCATTCTAAATTAGTCATAGTTTCTTCTCCCGAGAGGAATACGAGCAATTTCAAAGCACCCTGTATAATATAATCCATACTAAATAAAGTTACGTGTGGGTAAATGATAACTAAACATTATTAAATATCGAGTAACTATAATGTATTATTCAAAATTGTATCTAATGACAAAAGTTAGACTTAACTAAGTACCTAGGAATATGTTCGAGAGCTAATACTTTCGAGTTCGATACTTGAAACTTATAGGTAAAGAAAATTAAGCCCTGAAGTAAAAGTGTCTATAAAAAAATATACATACATACAGTCGAAAAACATAACCCTCCTTCGAGCGCAGTTGGGAAAAATAACAGCAACCCTTATTAAAAACGTAATTAAAAAAACAGTGCTTTAGCAAACACCAACCGTGATTGGACATCATCTGCAAACATTTATTTTACACTAGCGACCCGCCCAAACATCAGACGGGGGAAAATTATCGAGTTTTGCGGTGAATTAAAAAAAAAACAATGTCCAGGAAATTACATAAACAATAAAAAAAGACTCAGCCAAATCGGTCCAGCAATTTTCGAGTTTTAGCGAGAAAAATGAACAGCTATTCATTTTTATAGAAGATACATAGATAAGTACAGATGTCCTTCACCAACGTTCAAGATAAATTAAAAAAGTACAAATGAATAGAAAATATCACATCGGCATCTATTCCACAACCTCAAACATGACAGGCCACTGAGCCTCACGATCTACAGACAAGTAATGAGCAGCTGCTGAAATGACGTCATGTTTTTCAGGCAATGTTAATAAGAAGTAATTTGATATACGACACCACTTATTTGTGATTGCTTACAATTAGTTAGTCACACATGGAAAAGGCTTTTAACATCCATTAATAAAAAAAAACCTATCGATAATAATATTACTCGTTTACTTAATGAGTAGCCTGAACAACATTTACTGACGTACAGTCACGAACATAAGCATGTATACGCTTGACAAAACTTAAAAGCGATTTTCTCGTGTTTAAACGATTTTAACGTTGATATAAGACCGATTTCATAGTGGTATGGGATCCAAAATATGATAATCGTAACACCAATTCATTCTAATCACTCCTTTGGGAAGAAATTACTTTAAGATGTTGCTAAATTTATAAGTCGAAGTTTTATGATAAAATCAGATTTTTGGTAAAAATTCAGGATTTTCTCACGTTTACGATAAAACAAATTAGCAATTTTGTCATCTGCCGGTTCTTGATTAAAAACCTGATTTCATCACGACCACGACATATATATGTCTATGCTCGTGACTATGCATATAATATATTTCATTATTATTACACATTTTACATAGAATCTTGATGAATATATTACAGCACCTAGAACAATATCAAACCTCTGGGTCATTAGGTACTGCAATTAATCAGGATACATTTCCATACCTAATGAGGCCATTAACTTGACTCTGAACAGATTATATTATTGTAATAAACTACCTTCTGCCCGCGACTTGATCCGCGTTGAAGTCAAATATGTAAGAAATATATACAGGGCGTTGATTTGCATCCTCGTCAAATTCAAGGAGTTAACTATGCTCGTTTTTCTTAACCCGAATCAATAAAAAAATTAATTAGTTTTGTTTTTTTTTTTTTGCCATGATTGTCAAATTCGAACTAGCCATCTCGCCAGAGGGTTTAGGCGCTATGCACACATTGATATAGCCGCGTGACAACTCTGCCTACCGCATACGCAACTGGGCGATTCTGAATTTTGCAAGAGGAGTATTCTGGAATACTGTTATTTGATAGTTGCAACTAAAAAAAAACAAGTATTTATTACATATTGACCAGGTATCGTAATTATATTTGATTACTTCTATTTTTTTATGACAAGCTCCTATTTGACGAGGATGCAAATCAACACCTTGTATATCACTTGGCAAATAGTGTAGGTTGCCTGAGTGAAAGAATAGTTGTCTAAAAATACCTCTTATGAACCAAAAACAAGCAAACTTTACCTTTTCATGATATTAGTAAAGATCTACAAATACAATTACCAAAATTGGAGAACTCTGACATAGTCGATTGGTAAATTATTGCTTTTTCTAAAATTGGTTATGTGACACAATTAACTAAAATTTCCAAGAAATAATTTCTCAAAAGAAACAATTTAATTGAGCCCTCAAAAACATTCAATGAACTGTAAAATTGTAGTTATAATTGCTTTGAAATTAATAAATAGTTAGTCAATTGAATTGGCGTAAAAGTGACGTCACGGTTGTCGTTTGCCATACAAAATCTATGGGGGTATCGCGTTTTGACAGATCATAAAAAGTATGTTAATTGATTATCGGTGTCTAGTACCCAATTATAAGAAAAAGCTCCTGCAGGAATAATTGATATTGATACTGACATTGATAGCGAAGAAAGAAAATCTATAGGATCTTCAATCTGCGGGGTGTTCGAAAGGGATACCGCGCCCCCGGAACGCAAAGGGCACATGAAGGAACATAGACGGGTTTTAGTCAGTAAAAGTCTGACACTCCCTCCCGCCCCGCCCAGGGCGGGGGAAGTTATTTGATGATTTCCCGTCTACAAAAAAAAAATCTTACTCTCATACAATCACGCCAGCATTCCCCGAAGGGTTCAGCTCCCATGTAATTTGGGGCGAGCCTTTTGCCATTAACCGGGCGCAAATCCTAACTCCCAGCTGCTACTGAGAATTTCATAGAAAAACCCAGTAACACTTTTTGCGTGACCTAGCGAATCAAATCAATTTGAAATAAATATAAACTTGGTATTTAGTTGCTTTGAAATCAATAAATAGTTAGTGAATTGAGACAAAACAAAAGTGACGTCATAGTTTAGTATTCTCATACAACGTATAAGGGGCAATCGTGTTTTTTATATTGTGATAACTAGATCCTAATATTAACTGTACATAATTATTAATCTGTTGGAAATAACTGTGGTCTGAAAAAAATATTTCTTATTTTTCCTCATTTTTATTATAAATTAGCAACCGCTATAATAAGAAATGATAAAAAATACATAAATTATGTCAGTTTGTTATTCTGTTCCTTTTGATCTTCATGATTGTTTGCATCTACATTTTTATAACGGCTAAGTGCTTTTATGTATTTCGTAAAGTGGAATAGCTCTATAGCTGTCGAGTTCCGTCTTAAACTCGTGTGTTTTATTAAAATAGTACCTATGTACGCAGTAACGTCTTTGGTTACTGTTCCACTCTCGTTTGTCATAGCGTAATGTTCTACACGTATAAAGGCTCGTGCAGACCGAATGCGTAGACGTGCACGTGCCACTGAGTTGTAATGTATGGAACTGTATGTGACAGGACACACCGCTTGCGTAGACGTAGACGTGCACACGTAATACGCAAGCGGTGTGTCCTGTCACATATAGTTCCATACATTACAACTCAGTGGTACGTGCACGTCTACGCTTACGTGTACGCATACGCATCCGGTCTGCTGGAGCCTTAAGGTCATAGCACACTTACACGACTCTGCTCCCACCCAGCAAAAATAATATAATTCAAATACGGGTTTTAAATATTGCTTTTTAAGATATATTTTAGATTGGCATCATAAATTAGCAGACAGCTCGCTGTCAGCGAGCTTACCGCCGTCAGACTGCTCGGTAGTTGACGCCTCCTTGGCCGCACGTTGTAGACTAGCGGTCGCGCGCTCACTGCTAGCAGCCGCCGCGCCCGCGCCGTCGCCGCTCATTCACTCACAGTCAGACGACGGGTGGACAGCTGACTGTCTACTAGCTGTCTCCGCGTGGACTGCTGGGTGCCTGCTAGCTGTCGCCGCGTTTACTGCGAGCAGTCATCTTAGTTTAGGGCGGTGTCGGGTAGGAGCGGTGTTGGAGCAGAGTCGTTTAAGTGTACTATGACCTTAAACCTTCCTCTTGAATCATCCTATCTATCGATGGAAACGCATTACTCATAAAACCCGTAGCGAATTTAAAAGATCTAACCACACAAGCACAGACGGAAAGTGACATTGTTTTATACTACTTAGAGACTAGTAATTATTTCATGTCATTGTGAAACTTATTCGATTAGTTCCACTTTCCTTCGAAACTTTGCTCATTGCAGGCGCTGTGATCGATCAGGTATCGAAGCAGATGGGACTGTTCTACGTCGGTATAAGTTTTGTCAATGCATATCTTTCTAATGGGCATATAAAATCTAGAAGTACGATAACATTCGGATGGATTATTTTGGTTGTTTTATTAAGTCTTTGAGAAATTGAAATTTTTCCAAATATTTTTGTTAACCTAGTGATCCTAAGCGCGACACGCTAAAGGACACGGTAAAGGACTTGATTTCGGTTCCCAGGTCGAGCAAAATGTTATTGGGTTTTCTATGAAATTCTAGGTAGCATAGCAGCTCGGAGTTAGGATTTGTGCCCGGTGGCAATAGGCTCGGCCCCTATTACATAGGACTTAAAAACATAACGGGCGAACTGTGGGTGTAAATTAAATCTCAAATCAATCAATCTTTATTGCATTCCATAATGTGCACATACAGGTGGTAGGTGATAATAAATAGAAATAATTATGGACTCTGTTGGGCACAGCAAAATAGTAAATAAGGAGAGAGTATCATAATTTCCATAAAGGGTAATATTTCGTAATAGTTATATTATGTTAGTTATCTTTATCACTTTCTTATTTATTCTAATAATATAATTAGTTACACCTCTGCCTACCCTTTCGGAGAATACAGGCGCGATGGTTTGTATTTTCGTTCAATTTCGGTGTGCTTCACTGACCTTTATCACGATCCAGTAGAGTGAAGAAGCGACAGTATGACAAGTTGGATGGTTGTTCCATTATCTGTCTCTCTGGATTTTTTCAGGCTTACCAAATTATAACAAGAGAAAGTTACCAAGTTTTCACAAGAGGAAAAGGATTGAATTGTTTTGTGAGTTATACAATTACTGAGCTGTCACCAGATTATTTTTTCATTGTGTTTAAGACTGTGATGAGATTTTTATTTCTGGATCATCTTTCGTTTTTAGGGTTCCATACTCAAAAGCGTAAAATGGGAGCCTATTACTAAAACTTCGCTGTTCATCTGTCTGTCTGTACGTCTGTCACTAGGCTGCATCTCCTGAACCGTTATAGTTAGACAATTTCAATTTTCACAGATGATGTATTTATGTTGCCGCTATAACAACATATACTAAAAACCAAAATACAATAAATATTAAGAATATTGAATATTTAATATTGAATAAATAATAATTATTAACAATCAAGATTTTTCGTGACGTCATCCTTCGTGCGCGAGTCCGGCTCGCACTTGACCGGTTTTTTTTATAAATTATATAAGCAGGGAAAACGCGAAGTTTATTCGAGCGCTTATAATTTACATATTTTTATTAGTTATTTGCTTGTATCCTTCTGAGACTCGTTGTCACCGTGTCCCTTTTAGATTGAGCTGTAGTTTACCTTAATTGCAAAAGTTTCAGTTTCATATAATACACACTGCTGTTTACAATTACAACATAATTTTATATAATACTAGCTATGTACCCGTATGTCACACGCGTTCAGCTACGTCTTGGTTAGTGCCCTGCTCCCGTTGGTTGTAGCGTGATATTTTACACGTATAAATCTTTTTCTTGAGTCACTCTATCTTTTGATGAAAACTTATCAAAATCCTTGTTGGGCTGCCTCATTAGCCTAGTAGTCCTAAGCGCGACTGCTAAGCTAGAGGTCTTGGGTTCGAATCCCAGGTCGAGGAAAGTGTTATTGGGTTTTTTCTATGAAATTCTCAGTAACAGCTCGGTGTTAGGATTTATGCCTGGTTAATGGCAATGGGCTCGCCCCCTATTACATGGGATCTAAACATACCGGCAAACTGTGGATATACATTGATGCACCTCTGCCTAACCTTTCGGGGAATACAATCGTGATGGTATGTATGTGTGCCATTTAAATCCATACACTAATAAACGTACGTACGTATGTTCAAGACATTAGACCGGGGCGTCGTACATCGTTAAGAAATGGTAGTAGGGCCCCATATTTTGCTAGTATTCCGTATTTACATTAGTTCACACCGTCCTATATTCACCATTTCTTTGATCTTGTTTTTATTAGATAGGTATAAACATGTAGACACGACTCACAAAATATTTTGTACGAGTAAGCCATGTTTGTTTGAAAATAAGTTTAACGAAACACATTTTCATTAACTGGCTTCAAAATAAGAGGAGATTGGCATTCGCTGTTTATTCCTTCATTTATTTCCGTTCGTTTCATTTACCGATTTACGTGTTTCTTTAACCCCTTCAAGCTTGCTTGCAAGCCTTGTAGCCTTCCTTTTCCAAGGTCTAATCTATCTCTAACGTAGTGGTCCTAAGCACGACTGCTACGCTAGAGGTCCTGGGTTCGATTCCCAGGTCGAGCAAAAAGTGTTATTGGGTTTTTCTATGGAATTCTCAGTAGCAGCTCGGAGTTTGGATTTGTGCCTGGATAATGGCAATAGGCTCGCCCCCTATTACATGGGACCTAAATATACCGGCGAACTTGGGTGTACATTGGTACACCCCTGCCTAACCCTTCGGGGAATACAGGCGTGATGGTATATATATTTTGAAGACTTAAAATTAGAAATAACTTTAGTTTTTATTTGCGTAGTTCAAAAAAAGATAAATAATAAAATAACAAGATTTGTGTGAAGTTTACTTTTAAACTTTTAAAACATCAAATGAATACGAATTCACAATTATTCAACTAAGTATAAGTAAGTGCCTACCTGAAATTT
Source organism: Caradrina clavipalpis (assembly GCA_932526535.1). Lineage (NCBI taxonomy): Eukaryota > Metazoa > Arthropoda > Insecta > Lepidoptera > Noctuidae > Caradrina > Caradrina clavipalpis. The sequence goes on from OW052096.1 coordinate 7,095,880, forward strand.
TCTGATTTACAAAGAGATTTCTTAGCGGCACTCGAGACTCCGAAGCTACATTGAGTGTTCAAACAGAGAACTTTCAGTTGAACGAAAAAAACTTGGTTATAACATTAGATCTACAGAATTGCGTTGAGCACACAACAAGAATTTAAAATAATATTTTGGTCCTAAGCGTGACTGCTACGCTAGTCCTTGGATTCCATTCCCAGGTCGAGCAAAGTATTTTTGTATTCTTCTATGAAATTCTCAGTTGCTACTGAGAACACCGAACACAAACCCTAACTCCGAGCTGCTGCTCGGAGTTAGGGTTTGTGTTCGGTTAATAGGTCACCCCCTATTTCATGGGACTTAAAATACCGGCAAACTGTGGGACACCTCTGCCTAACCCTTTGGGAAATACAGGCGTAATGGTATGTATGTGTATTTTGGTCTAAAATCCACCATCTTTCAACTATGTATTTTTAAAACTTTACTATGTTTGCAGGTCATAAATTGTGTGTGTGTTGTGATAATTCATAGTCTGCGGTATAGATTGTTATGCTACAGTCAGCTGTGGAATCCAATTTCCCTTTACTAATCTCTAGTTATTTTTGTTCTCTGCGTAACAAACTCGTTTTGCTTTCGGTCATTTTTGCGAAAACTGAGCTTATTTATATACTGAGCTATTGTTGTTTTACTGTTATTACTATCTAGGCTACGCCTGGTAGCAGTTTATAATTTTAATATGCTACGCTAGAGGTTTTGGGTTCGAATTATAAGTTTATTTTACATTTTTATTTCAATTAAAACACTCATCGATTGCCTCGCTAGCCAAGGGAGGTGTACATTGGTCCACCTCTGCCTAGGCCTTCAAGGGATATAGGCGTGATGGTGATGGTACGTAATACACTCGTTTCTCGTTTTCGTAGATAGATAAAAGGAGCTTATAAACTTGATAAAACCATATTATGAGACAGTTCTTTTCCAAAGTAGCTTTATCGTAGATTAAATAATAGGTAATAGAAGCACTTTATAATAATATCTATCATGTATTCTTAGAAGTAGGATTAGAGTATGTACCTAAGCTGTACGTTACAGAGTAATTTACATATTGTAGCAAAAAACTTTACTCTAAGAGCATCGATAGCATGCAGCATGTCTGCGGGTTGTTCGAAAGAGATACCGCGCCCCCGGAACGCAAAGGGCACATGAAGGAACATAGACGGGTTTTAGTCAGTAAAAGTCTGACACTCCCTCCCGCCCCGCCCAGGGCGGGGGAAGTTATTTGATGATTTCCCGACTTTAAAAAAAAAAAAAAAGCATGCAGCATGTTCCGGCTTATCTTCTAAACGGCTTGACCGATTTTGATGGGACTTTCACTAGCAGATGGTTGATGTTATAAGGAGTTACTAGGGCAACTTTTATTTAAGAAAAATAATTAAGGATCCTTGCAAAACATATCGGATTAAATCGCGGGCATAAACTAGTTAATTACTAAAACAAATGTCTCAATTCGTAGCATCAGCCTTTTCGTGGAACAGATCCGCGAACCACAAAACGAAGCTGAGTATTCTGTAATAAACAACAATTAATAAACATAAACTTGCCGAACTTGCCCGTTGGTCTCGTGGTCGCAAGTGCGACTGCTGTGCAAGGGGTCCCGGGTTCGATTCCCAGGTCGAGCAAAAAGTGTTATTGGGTTTTTCTATGAAATTCTCAGTAGCAGCTCGGAGTTTGGATTTGTGCCCGGTTAATGGCAATAGGCTCGCCCCCTATTACATGGGACCTAAATATACCGGCGAACTGTGGGTGTACATTGGTACACCTCTGCCTAACCCTTCGGGGAATACAGGCGTGATGGATGGTAAACTTGCCGAAGCATAACTGCGGCTTTCAGAAGTTTGCTTTTACCGTCCCTGTCTTCTTCGCTTGTTCAGTGTAAAAGCAAATAAAAATATTTGTTCATTTTTAGGGTTCCGTACCCAAAGATTAAAACTGGACCCTATTACTAAGACTTCATCTGTCTGTCCGTCTGTCTGTCTGTCTGTCTGTCCGTGTGTCACCAAGCTGTTTCCTATGATGTGTGACAGTTAGACAGTTGACATTATCAAAGATGATATATTTCTGTTGCTGCTATAACACTAACACAACAAATACAATAAATATTTAAAAAACAGAATGAAATAAATATTTAAGGGGGCTCCCACACAACAGGCGTAATTTTTTTTTTCGATTTATAGATAACTAGCTTTTGCCCGCGGCTTCGCTCGCGTAAGAAGTATTATCTTTCATCCCCTATTTTATCCCCTTAGGGGTGGAATTTATCAAAATCCTTTCTTAGCGGATGCCTACGTCATAACATCTACCTGCATGCCAAATTTCAGCCCGATCCGTCCAGTGGTTTGGGTTGTGCGTTGACAGATCACTATGTCAGTCAGTCAGTCAGTCAGTCACCTTTGAGTTATATATATTTAAATATCGAACTGCCCGCGACGTAATCCGCGTGTGTAATTTCACCCGCGTTACGTTACGTATTTCGTTACTTACTGCTTCGCTCCCGTGGGTGGTAGCGTGATGTTATATAGCCTACGTACTCAGGAATAGTGTAGCTATCATTGGTGAAAAAATGGTTGAAACCGGTGCAGTAGTTTCGGAGCCTATTCGATTCAAACAAACAAGCAAATCTTTCCTCTTTATAATATTAGTATAGATAGTGCGGAACCCTTCGTGTGCGAGTCCGACTCGCACTTGGTCGGATTTTTCTTTCTATTCTTTAATATATGTGGCATCTGTTATTTATTAGTTTAATACGTAATAAGAAATAGCCGAGATTCCACATTGTCCGCACATTTTTTGTCTGGTATCTGACTCGAGATTACAATTACAGACAAGAATCTCAAACACATAGTTTTGAAAATATAGATTTGGAAGAGAGTCTCGGCTGTAATAAAGTCAAAGTCAAATCATTTATTTTATTTTTACCATTAAAAGGCACTTTTGGACGTCAATTACACGATAAAATAATAATAATATTGAATCTAGTTGCCCATTCCAAAAGGTAGTATGGAGAAGAAACTCAATACATACTCTTTTAAAAAATGTATTACAATAAGTTTTACAGTAACATAGTAATATCAGCCTTTTACTGACCCACGGCTAACCGTGGCTCAGTAAACCCCTAAGCAGAGATCTCTTTTTATTCAGAGAAGGTACAAGTATTGTGATCACCACGTTTGTTCAAGGTATATTGGCGATTTCAGATTAATATTAATTACAAGTGCATGTTTCTTCACCGATATCAGCAATGTTCAAGATAACCACATAAAGTTCATATTGATTGTAAGAAATACATAACAAAGCTATACTATTAAATATCTATATTTGCCACCAAATCGCCAAGAGAATGCGGTATTTAACCGGTTTACGATTGAATGATAATTAGATAGCTAATGCAGTAGAACAGCAGTTAATTTGTAATAAAGCTAATTAAACCTCATGCATATTAGACAAAATGTAATTGAAAAGGTACCTAATGCTTAGGTTTTAAGATGTATTATTAGTACCAACCGCCCTAAAAGTTTATCATTTATTTGTTCAGTCACTCGTACCATAACGCTAACGGGTTATACTTTGAAATTGGATCCATGTTCTGAAATTACGTACCTCATAAGTATTGATAGGTAATGTGAATATTATACGGAACGTGCTAAAAGTGCGTACTGAAAACATATTACAAAATAATTACAAAATTTACCAAGACAAAAATAAAATTGGTAAATTCAATATTTTTATCTAGGTACAAATTCCTTCCAACATTAGGTATACAAGTCGTAGTATATCAAAGATCGCAAATGCCGATAAGAACGTTCATTTTATGGCATCCATTCTATCATAACGTATTGCTACCATTTATCTGCTGTAAAAGTGTTGAATTCTTTTCTACAATAGGTATAGGTACAGTACACCGGACACGTGGACGTGAACATTATTAGAGATATGCACTATGCACATACGTTATTTCAAACAAAACTATCGATCGAATAGCTTAAAACTTGTAGGAAAGACTACGGTCTATTTACCTTCGAAACATTTCCATTAAAAGCAGCAACCGACTTATAAGTTTAGCCTGTCGAGATTTTAGAGGCATTTTTGGAGGGTAGAGTAATTTCGTTTAACAATCATATAAATAAATATAAATATACCATCACGCCTGTATTCCCCGAAGGGTTAGGCAGAGGTGTACCAATGTACACCCACAGTTCGCCGGTATATTTAGGTCCCATGTAATAGGGGGCGAGCCTATTGCCATTAACCGGGCACAAATCCAAACTCCGAGCTGCTACTGAGAATTTCATAGAAAAACCCAATAACACTTTTTGCTCGACCTGGGAATCGAACCCGGGACCCCTTGCACAGCAGTCGTACTTGCGACCACGAGACCAACGGGGCAGTCAGTTTAACAATCATAAGAGTAAAATTTTCCTGGTAAATAGAAATCAGTTTTTCGTCCTCTTATAAAAATAGGTCAGGTTTTTTATAAAGCTTGGTGAACAGGTTAAAGCGACGGAAGTGAGGGTCCTGGATTATGAGAGCTTGTTCCTTCAACTAATAATAAAACAATTATGCTTCAGTTTTCGAATATTGGCTGACTGGAAGTAAAATTGCTTTCACAATCTTTACTAGCTGTTGTGATTAAAAGTTGATCAAACGAAATCAAATTACCCGGCTATAAGTTTATTCATAAAACGGGTGCAATGGAAATGTTACTTAAAAAGTCAAGCGTGTATAAAAAGCATACATTTATCCTTACTTCCTTACTAATATTATAAATGCGAAAGTAACTCTGTCTGTCTGTCTGTCTGTCTATCTGTCTGTCTGTCTCTTCTTCACGCCTAAACCACTGAACCGATTTCAATGAAATTTGGTACAGATATAGTCTGAGACCCGAGAAAGGACATGGGATAGTTTTCATCCCGGAAATCCCCCGGGAACGGGAACTACCAATCCCCGCAGACGAAGTCGCGGGCAAAAGCTAGTTAATAATAAACATTAACATCACGTAGGTGTATGTTTATTATTAATCTCTTTCGCGTTTAATGGTAAATATTTAATGGACGTTCAATGTGCGGAAAGGATTAGTGTCAAACTTCCGCATCGTTAATGTGCCTACTAATGACAAGTTTAGCGAAAGCCTTTCTAATAAGTACAGCTTTAAAACAACATTGTGAAAGTTTATTCAACATAATACAATTGAGAGAATATTTCGTAAAGTTGCGTAAAATAATTATTAAAATACTTATCATTATATCATAAGTATTTTAATAATAATTTTCAAGCTCGAATACACGCGATGCTGAAAAACGATGAGTGGTTTCGTTACTCACTCCTAAACATTAAATTGAAAATCACAAAGGCTTTTACGCATCCCTTTCAAATATTGGTCAAATTTACCAAATTATTGGGATTAAATTACAACTCAAAGAGGTCAAATGTACATACTTGCTTTCAACCCATTGAGTACCACTCGAACTCGGATAAAAGAGAACTAAAATCGTATTTAGGTATACAGTTTTACGATTCATTTAACGTTAGTTTTGAAGAGAGCTTTAAAGAACTTTTCAGCAGTTTGGACTAACTTTATTGAGTTCGAAATAGGTATTTCGATTGAACCTAGATAGGTTTCTTCAACGTGAAAGTAAACAAACTTCGTCTTCTATTTTATATCACAGTTGCGGTGTTGATGAAAGTCTTGATTGTGACAATTTGCTTTTAAAATTAAAGACAAACTCAATTACTTGGGTACCTACTCGCAGTTCAGACAATTTCTAGGGCGTCTTTAAATTAGAGGCGTGAGATAGTGCTGCAGTGGCGCTACCCTTCTATCTCTCGCTAGTGTTGCGGTTCGCGGCCCGACTATGCGCGCAGTGAGCATTCCTCTGTAACGCTTCATTAAATTTCAGTAATATTTCGTCTCAAGACTCAGTCACGCGATTAAATTAATCATACAATGTTAATTACTCTTCCACGCTTAAACGCCTGAATGGAATTAGCTGAAATTTGGCAGACATAAAGATTAGCTGTAGTATTCCCGTGGGGTAATTTTAGACAATTGCTTAATTCTGAAGTTACGCAGACGAAGTCGGGGGCAAAAGCTAGTAATTAGTACGTGATAGTACTTCTATGCAAAGTGTTAATAACGTGCGCGTGCCACTAGAGTGGAGCTACGACAGCGCTTCTAGATATTGTAATGAAAATTAGAGGCGCGTTTAGCACGTTATATTCGCGATACTCCAGCGTGTCTTCACTCCTGTAGCAATCAAGTTATAGGTAGCATAAGGGTGACGCCAAACAAGCGTAATTTTGTGAATCGTGAGTCGCAGAATTTCTGTCGAGTTAGAAAAAAACTTTAAAAGAATAAAACAAACAGATTTACAATCACCCAGGCAGTAATAGGGGCTTATTAAACAGTTTCGCACTAGACCTATAAAAACAAAGATAACGCGGGTAAACTTGCGCCTTTCTTTAAAAGCTTCTTTTAGAGGAGAATTTTACAGCATAAGATATGGGCCAATTTAAAAAAAAACATAAATTTCACGGTCGCTTTGTAACTAGTTAAGTCGTAAACTTGCGAAGAAAATAAATGTACGTAACGTTACGTCTTATTTTTTGTCCTTATTACACACGCGCGTTGTTTTACTACTATTATAAATACGAAACTTTGGATGAATGGATGTTTGTTAGTCAATAACGCCAGAAAGTGATCGAAGCTAAATGGAGAATGTACGAAAAATGTATGGTTCTCGTGGGATAATAATTTTGACGCGGTCGAAGTCACGGATGGAAGCTTGTAGTACCGTATTTCCTTAGTCCCGAATACTTGTACCTTATTAAAGTTCCTCTGGTCCCTTCTCGGGTCGAATTGGGATATTGATTTATCTTGGTTACGTAGATTTTCTTGAATGCTTGCGGTTATCGACTTTGGAAACACAAACCTTAGTTAAATTAACCTTTTGAATACAATGGACTTGAATTGGAATTGAATGGACGTTAAAGCCCCCATCAAGGCCCAGGCCCCCAGGAAAGTTGGGGGCCCCAACCTGGCCTTAAAATAACTCTTTGCAGCCCCCGTTCCATTTTGCATATTATTAGTACCCGATTCTATGTGAAACATTTGAATTGCAGTGCGATTTACGCTCTAACCCTAAGCCGCGACGACGAGTGGCGAGTTTCGAGCCCCAAGCTTATGAATATAAGTATTGTTTCTTTTATATAATTTAATTAGGTTCAATTGAACAAACACTTGTTTCTTTTATATAATTTAATTAGGCAAAATAAGCATTAATGAGATCTTATTTGTTGTTGATGATTATAATTTTTTGTTGAATGTACCCAAACATAATAATGACAATGTGCTGGCTAAAATTAAATATTTGCACATCATATGTAATGGTAGAATGTAAAGGGGCCATTATAGTTTTAAGATAATACCGATTTTTAAACCTATATTTGCCAGAAAATGAATGGATTTGATTTGATTTAGGTTTAATTGAACAGTAAAAGAAATTAAATTTGTCAACTATCAAAATACTTAAAACACACAGGGGCCCCTGATTCTTATGTGCTAGGGGCCCCTAACATAACAATGAAAGTATTTTTTATTTATTTATTTATTAGTATATTTTTTCCAACAAAGACTTACTTATTCGTGGCTCTTTACAGAAGTTGACATTTACTGTTACACTTTAAAATTATTAAACACTGTGAAGTAGGTGGTAGATTTAAAGTTCGCAGCGTTCTCGTCTCGCGCAAGATTTTGTTCAAAGTTTCAGTAAACTTTTATGTTTACTTGATGAACTTCTCAACTTTATATAAACTATATTAAACACACATAAAATATTGTAAACTTTGTTGTTGTACTAGGAAAGTAGGAACTAGGTAGTCGGCTCACCTTGTGTGGGTGTACCGAGTAATAGGTACGTAATACAAGCTGTCATAATATTGTGTGCAATACGTTATACTTATGTTACTTTTTTATCAGAAAATTGCTATTATAAATCATACCTAAACCATGGACGCAGTCTATGACGAGAGCTGGTGGGCTATAAATATATTTTTATATCATATATCAGTTTTATCACATTTGCGTACGAATATAAATATACATACACATTCTACCAGTACATTCTATTTTAATTTCCTCAATATAACTCAAGGCGATAACTATAATTCATAAAGAGTAAGCAAAAATATATCGGGCATAAAAATAAATTAGTCTAAAGACGCACTTACTGTTAGTATCCGGCGCTTATAATATACAATAACTGTAGATAATATGCTAATACGTCAGTATTGTTATGTGTATTGAGATATCTACATAATAGGGTAATTGTATTTTTGAATATTTCAATTATTCATTTTGTATGACTAGAGAGCTGAAAATAGATATTTGAGGCGTAGACTTAGGCCTTGGTCGCACGCACTGCAAACAGACCGCGGTGTACTGTGCTAATATGGGACTTTGACTAAAGGATGAAGCGCGGCCCTTCTGTGTATTCATACGACCGGACTACGACCATAAATCCACACAAAATGTTGATATATCTATTGTTCTTGGCATTATTCTGGCCTCTGTTTGAAGGCCCGCATAGTGTTTCATTCATGGAGATGTTAATAGAATAAGGTTTGATATTTATATTATTCTTTTTATACGTTATCTGATATCAGACTATCATGTGCGAGATTCTATTGTGTTTTCCTATATCTGATGTAACAGATTCGCTCTGAGTTTCGTTTATTAATGAGAATAAACATATGGTTTGGCACTGTTGTCTATACGCTGACAATATTAGAATAGTGGAATTTTCTCCGATGAGAGCATCGATGCAATGAGAAAAGAATTCTCAGACTTTTGATATCACCGCCTATAAATATTTTTTTGGATTTTTATAAAATACTAGCGATCTAACTGTGACTACGTCCGCGTGGCTTATTTTACCCGCCTTAAGTTACATCTTGTGTTACTGTTACGCTCCCGTGTGTCGTAGCGTAATGTTCTATGTGACTGTGAGTGTCATACTCACAAATAACGTGGCTTTCTATGGGTAAAACGATTTTCAAATCGGTTCAGTAGATCAAGAGATTACCCCCTACAACCTCACAAACTTTACCTCTTCATAATTTTAGTATAGATTATTAATGCATAGTTGCAGTTACTTATACGCACCTTTGACATGTAGCAAGGAGGTCGCCAAAGAGATAATAACTCCACCATAATGTAATAAACTTTTTATACATTATTTAATAGACAGAAAATGTTGAAAACAAAATACATCCTGCATCTTGTTTGCAATGGTAATCGAAACGGAACTGACTCATGCGCAAGAAATTTTCAGAAACAAGGAATAAGGACAGGTAAGTTGACACGCTTGACCGAAAAGGTCGAGATACCCTCCAGCTACGACTAAGTTAACCTGACCTCCACTTCTCAATATATGTAATTTATTCTCTTGACCTTTCCCTTTACAAACACGATATTGCAATACTAGGGCCCACTTTCACCACAAATCACTAGACATATTTAGCGCTAAAGCCCACTTTCACCACAAATCACTAGACATATTTAGCGCTAAAGCCCACTTTCACCACAAATCACTAGACATATTTAGCGCTAAAGCCCACTTTCACCACAAATCACTAGACATATTTAGCACTAAATGTGTTTAAATTATCATTCTATCGCTGTCACCTTCTAACAATGTGACAGGGATGCAATGATGTTCTAAATACGTTTAGGCACTGAATGTTTTTAGTGATTTTGGTGAAACTGGGTCTTAGTAGGTACAAAACGGGTTGTTCGAAAGAGTTACCGCGCCCCCGGAACGCAAAGGGCACAAGAAGGAACATGGATGGGTTTTAGTCAGTAAAAGTCTGACACTACATACAGGGTGGGGGAAGTCATTTGATGATTTCCCATCGGTAAAAAAAAGGAGGTAGAAAACTCATTCCAAAGTTCCACTCCTTCCCGGGGCCAAAACTCTTTAAGTGGACAGATTTCCAATAAACACAATCTTTGACAAATAGCTTTACATTAAGTCAAAGTATGGCCGGGTGACGATTTTCAATTTCCTCTGTTTTATAAATAGATATTTTGTCTGTCAACAATGTAATGAAATAAATTAGTTTCTTACTGACGAAATTGGCTCTACAGTAAATAATTGTACCTGTAATATAGTAATAATATACAAAATATAGTTGTTGTTGTTGTAGTTGTGTTTGTGTATGTATTGTTGTGTGTGTTGTTGTTGTTGTTGGGGCTCGCCCCCTCTTTTACATGGGACCTGAATATACCGGCGAACTGTTGGTGTACATTGGTACACCTCTGCCAAACCCTTCGGGGAATACAGGCGTGATGGTAGTTAAATTAACTAAAAAGGGTCATAAAATACGGAGGAGGGTTGTTAGGTTACTAACCTTTATATGACTTATATTTTTATACTTTCAATAAAGAAAACTCACAAGCGATCAAGTTTCGAATTAAGTTCGGTTTGTTGGCAATCGAATCAATTTGCTAGGGTTAAGTATCGTTGAAGTGTAGAAAGCTCAAATTCGAATGAACCCGAATTTCTAACAAATCGAGGACGACGTATCAAGTGGTTGTAGTAACTTTACAAAGGGACCACGGCTTGCGACAGGGACCCTTAACATATCCATGTTGAATATTTTAATTTCATTTACTGGCTCTACTGGAAATGTTAACACTGTTATAATGTTTTGTGGCAACAAGCTTACCTATAGCTTACCTTCAAGTACTGGGCTACTAGTACTGGTATGCTTATTGAATTGTAATGATAATCTTTGATGAATTATGATGAACTGTAATTTTGATGAATATTGTGACAGTTTATGCTTCATCTCTTCCTACCAATTGGTGTCAGATGAACAAGTTACAACTTTTTTCGTATATCGCTATTATCTTGCATGCAATGGTTAAACAAATAAAATTGACTTTACTTTACTGCATCAGGCAAGTCGTTCGCTACATGTACCAACTGACTGCTAATCAGATCGACTATCCTAGCTTATTCTACCGTAGTACCTACTTAATGCCCATTCCTTTCAATCAGCTTAGGAGCTGGTTGAAAGACTACACACATACACAAGCAGAGGAGTGGTGGGCCTCGACACCAGGGTGCAGGCAATCCAAGGAGGCCCTGCCATGTTTGGACATGGGACTGACCAGGCGCCTTCTGCGCCTGGACAGAGGTAGCCTGCGACTGGTGGCGTGGACTATCACTGGCCACTGCTCACTAAACAAACATTTCCACACTTTAGGCATCACAGACAGTCCTCTGTGCAGAGCGTGCATGGAGGCAGAAGAAACGGTGGCGCACGTGCTCCTCGAATGCACCGGCGTCGCCCAGACCCGCAAAGAAACCCTTGGAACACCAAAATCCCTTGCGGACGCCCTGAGGAGACCGGGAAGACTGATCTACTTTTGGAGGGAGGTGGGCTGGTTGGAATAGCCCCCACCACGGCTCACGCACAATGGTCCATTGTAGGCCTAAGTGCGGAAACCAAACCCCCTTACATAGATCATAGATACCTACTTAATACAGATTAAGTAGGTACTACGATAGAATTGGCTAGGCAAACTCTGTGTTAACAGTATCACAAAGTTTGCTTAAATGTTTAAGGCAACTGTTGCTCAGCTCTTATCATAATTCCTTTTGTGAATGTTACTAGTCCATTGGAGAATTCTCAAGTAAAAGGACGACGGCGGTTAGAGCAAGACTAAGTACAATGAATAGATAATCAGGTTCGAAACAACTGTTCGAAATGTCTAAGCAGATTAAATGTTAGTGCTTAACGCTAAGTTGCTCTATAAAGTTATCTTTTCATTCTTATTATAATAATACTAGCCGATGAAGCACTATTATTATATCTACATATTTATAAAAAATATGATTCATAACTTCTTAACATAATATAACGTTACGCCTGTATTCCCCGAAGGGTTATGCAGAGGTGTAATCAATGTAGGTACACCTACCCACAGTTCGCCGGTATGTTCTAAGTCCCATGTAATAGGGTGCGAGCCTATTGCCATTAACCGGGATCACATCCTAACTCCGAACTGCTACTCATTTTTAAATTATGTAAAATAATACCTTAGAATAAACAATACGAGACTGAAAATACCAGCTTTTTATAAGAAATATAAAGATAAAATAAATCAAGAACACAGAGAAAACCCAATAAAATTACTCCAACAATGTGGAACTAAAGCATTTCTAGAAATAAAATTAAAATCCAGACGTAAAAGCTTAGTTCAAAAGCGAACCTCTCTTGACTTTGAATATACATCTATAAATATTAATAGCTAGGTACTAGAATTTCTCCCCGTTCCGCTAGCGTAAGTATTCCATTTCTGCGAAGTCTACTATAAATATTTTGCTGTTGGGTTACCAAAACTCTCGGCAAAGTGGAACAGTACCTACAAGAAAAGAAACGGTTGCATTATTTGAGACTGTGGTTAGGTACCTACGTGCTGGGCCTTTGTCCGTCGAGATATTATATCCAACTTTTGCTACTTAGGTATAATTTATTTATTTTTAAACAGTAAATATTTAGCTAACTTGAATAGTTGAGACTCCAAGTTAGCCGCCAATTAAGGAATGCATCAAGTTACCAATTACACTGTACATTTGTATTTTATACATACACAAATTTTGTATAGCTACACATAGTGGTTTTCTGGCTGTTGGTGTATGTGAATTTAAATGTTTACTAACGCACCTATTATACATGAGAAAATCCTAGTGTGGGGCAAACATATTTTTAAATAGAAAAGGCAGAAAGAAATACTGCCGACTGCTGCCGACATACGCGCGGTGGAAATATATTTAGGTACTTCGTGGCTGTTTATCCCTATTTTTATTTTTTAATAAAGATCCACGTGCTTTATTAGTTTTTAATATCAAAAATAGTATTTGATGAGAATAACAACTTAGGAATAATTTCTAATTAATTAAACTAATTAGTTCCATAAAAGCTTTCCTCTGTAAAAATATTAAACATCACAAAACTTGATTAGGTACATTAAGCCACAGACATGTACCTAATATTAAACTTGGGTACAGAAATATTACACGTAAAAGTACCTACACTAATGAAACCAACAGACGTGTATAATATAAAAGGGTATATTTTACTTGTATGCTGTATAATAGCGGTCATTAAATGCTTACTTGGATACTCACCAAAGTAGTAGATTTTTTTATAAATATCTATCTGCCGTGTTGAAACTTTTGCGAGAAAATCCCACGCGAGGTCTATAAAATGTGTGCTATATTTTAAACGTACCTTTAACATTTATATTTTTATAGCATCGTAACATGAAGAATTTTAAATGTAACTATATTTTTTTGAGCGGTTACTTAATTCTTTTGCTAAAATAAAAGTAAATTACTCCATCATGAAAACATCAGCCATCTGCCAGCGAAAGTCAGTCAAAATCGGTCTAACCGTTTACGATATTATCTGTAACAAACAAACTGACAGATAGACAGGCAACAGAAAATGTTTTTTTTTTGTTTTAAGTAGGTACGTAATTACATATGTATTTATATGGATTTTGTAAAAAGCTGTTATTTTGACATTCCAAACAGACAAGTTTATTTATTTGTAAAGATGGGTAAATGAACTTGGCAACATAGAGAACTAAACATAAATTAATGTGCTGGATTTAACCAGAATTTGACATCTTCCTTGATAGGTACCGCCGTCATTCATATAGGGCATTTTGGGGACATAGTCCTAGACAAACCCTCTCCGATTTTTAAGAGATTTTTCTCGCCGTCAATGAAATCTGGCAGAAATCGGTCCGATAATCGGTCATGAGCGGAGAGCCTAAGGCAATCAAAATGTTCTACGCACTAATGGCAGTAGTATGACCATGTTTAGCTGTAAGACTACATAATATAAATATATAAAGTACCTAAGATTCAGCTGAGTAGGCAAAAAATGAGAGGTCTTTGCCATGCAGTTAGATTCTGTAGGATACCATTTATTACTCACCTAAAGTAACCTAAAGCTCACCTAAGTGTGAGCAATAAATAATCCTGTGAAAAGGTACTGCGACTTAAAAAAGTACCTTCTAACCAAGATGGTGTTAAAGTATAATATGAAAAAAGTGTCCTCTATCTAGGTAGGTAAACAAATAAAATTGAATAGATAAATGTGTTGCTAAGCGCAAAACTTGGGAACAGCTGGGCCGATTTGGCGATTTGGATTTGGTAATTTGTCGGGACAATTGTTTAGGTGAAATATTTTTTGTATTTTTCACAAACCACCGAAAAACTAAGAAATTTCCACCCCCAGAAAAGCCGGGGCGGTTCACTAGTAATAAATAAACTTGTTAATTATTGAAAACAAAAACAATCTCAGCTAATAAAACTATTAATTTTTAACAAAAAATAAACATAAAGCAGTTGATAAGTCGAAGCTCGGGGTATCTTAAACTACATAGTAATAAACAATATTATAGCCAGTAAAGTCCACCGCCATCCACCCAGTAGGTACCCCTTTCATTCCGCATATTAAATGTGGTTCCGAAAATTTATTGTACGAGGTTATGAGCCCCTAAAACTTTTTCATCGATAAGCTACTATTACTACCTGACTATTAAACATACATATACTTTGCTTATGACTGTACACCAGGGGTCTTAAAGCTTGTTTATGTCAAGGGCCAAAGAGTGTCAGGGAGTTCCGGAGGCCGCAACTCAACAAAACAGAACCATTGCTTTAATTTTCGACGAATTTATACTTACCTACTCAAACCCGGTTATTTTGTTTTTATTTGGGAAATTAAAAGAATATTTCATTATTATTTATTTACCTTTATATAATGTGCTTTAATACATACTTAAATTACATATATACATAAACTCACGCCTTTTTCCCATCGAGGTAGGCAGAAACCACAGAAAGCCACCTGCTACGATCCTTACATACGATCCTTATAATTAAATTAATAAATATAAATAAGTGAATGCAAGGCAGGCCGGGTTGCCCGGCCGCAGACTAGATGTCTGGGTTGAAGACCTATACTGTACCACGGTAATTATTATTATATTACCGTGACTGTACAGTGTAATGAGCAGAATCCTTTAAGCTAACTTAATTTAATTTTCAGCGTAAAATTTCATTAGCGTCTGCAAGAACTCGGAACGACGCTGCTATTAACCACACAGGGCTCTCATTAAAGTCCTTGCGAAGTTCCTACCTACAGCAAATTTTACTACAATTCAAACTATCCGGTTAGTAGTACTTGCGGTCTTTAATTACGCTCTCAGGAAACACAGCTTGCTACTACGCTGAGATTAAAAGTTATTTATATAGACTTTTTCTTTGAGAGCAGTTCTTTATCGTTTTTATCTCCATTGACACTGTTTATTTTTCTTTTTGAGTAAGCCTCAAAGAGTACGCAAGTATTGTAGCGTTTGTTTAAAAGCGCTAATGTTTAAAACTAACAGTCGGAATGGAAAAAATATATTTTTATATGATAGCCAGATTCATGACGAATTGTTTAGACTATAATATACGGGATCACACGCGGGTACGGGATACACATACGGGATCAAAGATGTAATTTAATGTGGATTAAAAAAACCACGCGAACAAAGTTGTGGGCAGAAGTCAGTATTGCAATAAAACTCGTACCGTCAAAATATATTTTCTATAACTACTATTATTCACAACTGCATAACCTAGATAAGTTTAATAATACGTAAAGTTTCACCGTACAATAAATATTTCCATTTCCGACACAATGTCAAGGTAAACGCTACTACAATATACATTGGTGTTTCTGGTTGGGTATTTCTGTAATAAATATTTAGCGAATTCGGAATTGATCTCGCTAGCAATATATCCTGGATTACTTATAGTGTGATTTCTCCCAGACAAATGTTTGCGAATCTTTGTTCAGCTGGCACTCGTATATCTTCATTGTTTGGTTCTTATCTATTAACGCCACTGATTGTATATGCTCTTATCCACTCTAGGAATTTATTGCAATTCTAGGCGGGTATGCATATATCACTTTTACCATGATATTGTAGCGTAGTTTGAGGTTTCAGCCTAAACAATGTGGTTTTTCACCTGCCAAGTAAAGTGCTTTTAACGCTCACTCTTTGATAGTTGGTCTATTCAAGTGTAGTGGTTTTGAAAACCTCAAATATGTAGTCTTTGGCGAATGTAACCTTTGTAACAAAAATGTGTAAATATTTCACGTTGACACGATTTATTTCTGGAGCGAGTCGAGAATGCGTCGGATGTGGGATACCCGATATTGACGGTGGTATGTGGTATCCTTGTGCACTGTTTATTAACGAGCAGAAATCTCACGTAGCTTTATCGTAAAACTGGACTGTGGGAACTGGCATTTATGTATTTTCAGGAGTAGTAAAGGGTCGTAAGTCTGATTTTATGTGTTTACTTATAGACAAATGTATGATCTAAACATATCTTCGTTACCTGCACTTTACCTTGTAGCAAGTTTAAATTAAATACATATTTATACTATGAGTTTATCACTGACTGTCGGTGAAGAGGGACATCGCCAGGTAACATGGAATAGCAAGCCCCTGGAGAGTCTCTTATTTAATTAAAATAATTATCCCGTGACAAATATTTCTCAATTCACAATAGAAAACAAAACAATTTAAATATGAAAGAAAACTTTTCAGCTAACAAGATCGGAGTTTTGGTTCAAGTTAAATTATATTAGGTATGAAGTTTGTCGTGATTTATTAACGTTATCAAGCTAATTTTAAAGTTCGTCAGGAAATGGCAAACAAACCCTAGAACAGTGACGTCAAGAACTTTGTAGAAATTAAATAAAAAGAAAAATCAACACGAGCAAAATGGTAGAATAATAATATTGTTTAAAGCCAATCAAAAAATTGCTTTGGCTTTTGAATGTTCGGTATATAAATAAAATATAAATATGGATAGAAGGAGAGTAAGGGGGAGGCGAAAGAAACGATGGATGGATTGTGTGTTGAATGATATGAAAGAGAAGGGAGTCGGTGATGTCATGACGGTCGGCATGGATGAAGAAAACGTATTCTGCCGACCCCAAGCAACATGGAATGGGGGCAGGAAGATGACGTCATTTGAATATTCAGTGTTTTGGATATTTCTTTGTATTTATTCCCTTAGTTAGATAATGTAATTGTCCGCCTAACAAACAGAATGATTCAATTTGATCCAGAGTACTTCAAACCCTTTCAGACTTTCAGGTGTCCTTTGGGTATAGATAACAATCTACGAGTATACCTACTCTATACAAGTAAATCGAATTGTTGTGTCTGTTTGTGTTTTTTAAATAACAGATTTTTACTAGACATTAAGGGCCTTATCACACTAGCGGAATGCGAGCGTTTTCAAAGCAGAGCGGGCGCGCGACGAACATGCAGCGGATGCGCAGCGAATTAATTGCGGATACGCAACGAGATCGCCGAGAATATCAGTGTGGACACCATTTTCAAATACGCGACAAAAAACGTTGCGAATTTGCCACGCGACCGCAACGTCTTCGCCTTGTAGCCGCGGCGTATTCGCGACGCATTCGTTGCGCACCCGCCCAGCCTCGCAGCCGCTTGTAAACCGTTACTGTGATAAGACACTTAGACTTTGGTGAATATGGTGAGCTATATCTACTTCTCCGCCCAACACTTCTTGAAATATAGGCGAAGTTTCATAGAGTATGCGTAGTTGTTGTCTTAATTAATCACCGTTACTAACTAAACTATTACTGCCTCGTTAGCCTAGTGGTCCTAAGTGCAACTGCTACGCTAAAGGTCTTGGGTTTGATTCCCAGGTCGAGTGTAACTGGGTTGTTCTATGAAATTCTCAGTTGCAGCTCGGAGTTAGGATTTGTACCCGGTCAATGGCAAAAGGCCCTCGCCTTTGCCGTCTATTACCTACATGGCATCTAAAAACATACCGGCGAACTGTGGGTGTACATTGGTACACCTCTGCCTAACCCTTCAGGGAATACAGGCGTGATGGTATGTTATATAAATCACCGTTGTACCTCTGAAATGTCAACATCTGAATTTGGTGAGAAAATTTTAACATATAAAAATAGGAGCTGCTAAAGTATGCTTTGCATTCCAAATAAAGAGCTTCAAAATTTAAATGGTACGTGCAGATGACAAACTAGGTAAGCATTTTGATTTCGTGTTTGAAAGTTTGCTTCTTAGGTACAAAGTCAATTATTCCAATTACACCATCAAAAGGCACTTTTGAACATCAATTAATTAAAAATATTGATTCTAGTTGCCCATTCCAAAAGGTACTCCATATGGAGAAGAAAGCGCAAGAAATGCCATACATGCTCTTTTAAAAAAATGTATTACATTATGTTAAAAAATGTGCAAATGTCAAAATGATCTAGCAACAGTAAAAGTCACTAAACGTACTAAGAGCTAAAAATTAAGAAATGAAAGCTAAACTAATTGTAATATTTAATACCATTATTGTGATCATAGTTGCTCACTTCTAACATTTCAAAAGACAACGAATCAGTGTGTGAGTAATGGTGGGTCCACACGATACAGACTTTTGTATGTACAGATATGCACAGACTATAAAGTCTGAGTAAAATTTTTTACTCAGAGGTCTTTACCAAATGTCTGTGCAGACTTTTCATCAGTTCAGACTTCGATTTTAATGAATAAATTAAGTAATTCAATAATCATGAGTTTTGCTCCGACAATCGTACAGACATGTACGCAGACTTCTGACTTTTCTGATACACCGACATTTGTCTGTACTGATTTGTTTTACAGACAAAATTCTATAGAAGTCTGTGTCGTGTGGACCCACCATAAGAGGTAAGTCCGGGGAGACAACTTATCTCTGATGAGACCAACTTTGCTCACGGCGCATGGCCTGTGCAAAGTGTGTTTGGTTGACACAGCTGGTTCAGTTAGTGAACAAGGTGTAACTTTGATTTTCTTACCTTGACCTTTTTTTTTGACATTTTGCTTTGATTCGAATTCATGCTATGACTTTTCCCTTCTTCTAATTTAATAATTTTTGATAGATGTTAAGTTAAATTTAGTTTTTTTTACTGTTGATTTTGTTTATGCTCTAACAGATTTTTAGGGAGTTTTTAAGTGAGTGCACTTTGATACATAAATCTAAACTAATATTATGCAGAGAAAATATTTGTATTTTTGTTTGTAATGGATAACCTCAAAAATTACTTAACCGATTTAAAAAACCATTTCACCTATGGAAAGCTACATTATCAACAAGTAAGATTCGGATCCGTATAAAAAATTGTACGGGGAAAAGCTATCAATAAAAATTCCCTGCTCTTAAAAGCAGACATTGCCTGTATTTTCAGATAACCTTGTCAATTCAACCCTTTCCCGATCAAGTACTTGAATATTACTGAATTAATTTATGTCAAAAGCCTCTAGGCCGCAGGTTGACCGTGCAACCGATTTCAATGTTGGGTTAGCCACGGCGGTTATCGGGTTAAGCCGATTTTCACCGCGACTTTAAATACACAAAAGAGCAATTATGCATTATCGTGAAATTCAAGGAGGTAGGTAACTATGCTAGTATGCATGCACAGCATAGATACTAGTGATGTTATGCTAGTGATTCTCAGTTAATTACATTTAATTATTTCATTAGGGTCTGCCAGGTAATTCGTGTATGTAATTATGACAACGTTCTGTCAGGACGGCTTACGTAGGTACCTATCTATGTTACCTCTTGTTACGTCATGAATCTACATCAGTCTACTGATGGTGCATGTCTGAACATTGGAATCGCATTAGATGTTACATAGCCCAAATTTTATTACGTGTAAATTTTTCATCTTTGTAAATGTTCCAAACCAAATAAGTAAGTAGATATGTCCTTGAATTTTCAGGCGTCGAGAATGTTGTTAGTATTTCTGCCTTTTATAGTTAGAGTTGTGATCAAAAGACAATTTTCTGCGGCTACAATGACATTTTTTTCTACCGATCATAAAGTGTTTGTTTTATTGCGACCCTCCTTATAGAGGTCAATAGTGATTTATTGGACCAATGAGATTTTTTGTTGCGTAGCCCGTGTCTGGTTTGTGCGAGAAAAAGATGCTTCAGTTTATTTAGGTGATCGGGATAATCGAAATTGGAAAAAAGGAAACAAAAGAAAAATTCTAACGGGGATTTAGTCATAGGTCTTTATTATACCTAGGTACCTACTGTAGATACTCAGGTAGGTTTTGACAATAAGCCAAATCAAACCTTATTTTATGGTACCTCATAATCCTATTGGATAAACTCGGTTCTAATTTGAAAATATTTCTTATAAAAAATTAAATAAAAAATTTAAAAAACCCCCAACACAAAAACCTAAGTTCCCTTTAAAAAGTAAAAAAATAACAAAAAAAAATACGTCACGTTGGGGGACCGCTCGGGACGATCGTATCCTAAATGCAACATCGGTCCCCCAACGTGACGTATTTTTTTTTGTTATTTTTTTACTTTTTAAAGGGAACTTAGGTTTTTGTGTTGGGGCTTTTTAAATTTTTAATTTAATTTTTTATTTTATACTTTTTATAGGTACCTTTTTATAGGTAGGTAGGTTATTATAATGTCAATTTTGTTAAGTTTGAGACCCCACTCGAGTATATTTACAGACATTCGGTTTTTCTTCCCTACTTTCACCCCCACAACTTTTAAACGGCTAAACCGATTTTCATCAAACATGTCTAAGAACACTCGTACATAGGTCACCTTTAATACAAAAAAAACTAAATTGAAATCGCTTCATCCGTTCGGCAGCTATGATGCCACAGACAGACACACCGACAGACAGACAGACAGACACGTCAAACTTATAACACCCCTCTTTTTGCGTCGGGGGTTAAAAATCAATTTTATGGACCTATAATTGGTATGTGTCGTGTGTGTGCGTGCGTTTCCTTAGATTGGTTTCATTACGTAATTATTTTTAGGGAAGGATACCATTTTTAATATAGAAATTTCGTATCTACTTTATTCAAGAAAATTTTTAATCAGCTTCAACAATGGTTTTATTTCTCCAACACTATCAACAGAAACGTACTCTGATTTTCTTGAAGCAATAAATGTAAGTAGTAACTAAGATATCGTTTCATTACGTTTTTATAGTACCAGAGCCCCAGACTAATGTAGCAATGCTGTCCGCATCTATCAAGGTTCCGCCGTCGACGTAGAAAAGTATATCACTGTCCCGGATAAAAAGCGCAACGATAGTGAAGAAGAATATCCGAACACGGAACACCGTAAACACGCTTTTTTGTCGCATAGTCTGGCGTATTGGTACAAAATGCCTGAAAAAATATTGAATGTATTTTCAAGGGTTTAAAGAAAAGACTTATCTATGATAATAAAGCAGTATCAAGGTAAAAAAAAAACAAAGGAGCGCGTAATTTTTTCGTCGCTTGGATCTCAAAATTTTAAACGTAAACTGTATAATGTTGTGTAATGATATTATAGGGAATTGCATGAACCAAAGACATATCTATAAATTATTCCACTGAGCCGTGTATTTTTTTCTCAGTTTAATGAAAATCTCAAAATTACTGTGATTTTGGTGGTTATTGAGGGTTGAAACAAGTTATATCAAACTTATCGCTATTTTGAACCTTCTTTGTTGCTGCGATGCATTATTGTCGATATTGCTTACCATAAGGCCTTAACTTTTCGGTTTGTATACAAGTAATGTTTGGAGTCAAACATTGAGATAATTACAGTCTCATCTACCGCTATGCACCAAATTTTTTCCACCATCGGATCAGACATTGGGGAAATAGTTTTGAACAAATTCTATGGCAGTCGAATGGTATGAACGTATTCCTACTTTTCCAATAATTCGTTTGAGTCAACATTACCGACCTGTTTAGTTGTAATAATTAATATAAAATAATGATCTCATTTGTCGGTTTTAGGGGATTAAATACACTGTAATTAATTTTATTTCTTATCAAAGAGCGTTATAATATTATTCAACATTTAGTATTCTACATTTTCAATCAAAATAATGAGGCACACATAACATAACACTCGATAAAAGAAAGCTTTGATTATAATCCGCACGATAAAAAATAAACAGAAAAACAAATGTGTGTTCATTAAAATCTCCGCTTTGTGTAATTCTGCCTCGTTACGTTTCACTTTCAGTAAATATTGATCAACTCCATAATCCCTTAGGAAACAGTAAGGAGAAAAAACGTGATTCTGAAAGGAAAATGTGTGTGTATGTTTATCTAATAAGGTTTAAGAACCAACTAACCAGTATAATTAATCTAAACACAAAACTTATAAATAACTAGCTGTTCCCCGCGGTTTCACCCTCGCTGCTCAGCACCTGTTGGTTACATAGCCTATAGCCTTCCTCAAGAAATGGACTATCCAACACTAAAAGAATTTTCCAATTCCAACCAGTAAGTAGTCCCTGAGATTAGCGCGTTCAAACAAACTCTTTAGCTTTATAATATTAGTATAGATAGGGAACAGCCCGCAGCTTCATCCGCGTGGACTCAACACCCGTGTTAAGTTACGTCTTTGGCTACTGTTCCGCACTCGTGTGTCGTAGCGTGATGTTATATAGCCTATGTTACTCAATAATAAAGTAGCTATGTATAAAATATTAAAATCGGTGCAGTAGTTTCGAAGTCTATTCGATACAAACAAACAAATAAATATTTCCTCTTCATAATATTAGTTTAGATAATTAAACTACAAAGTCTGTACAATTTAAAAGTAATCTATACTTCAATATAGAATCTATTTATAATATTATAAATAGGAAAGATTTGTATGTATGAAACGAATAAACTCAAAAACTAGTGGACCGGTTTCAAAAATTCTTTCACCATTGTAATCTTACATTATCCTTGATTAATATGGGCTATATAACATCACGCTACGACCGACAGGAGCCAAGCAGTAACCAAAAACGTTACTTAACGCGGGTGAAATAGCCCACGCGGACGTAGTTCCGGATAGTTCGGTAATAAAAAGTAAAATGGTTTACCCCAGAGGTATTTTCAAATTAACCAGTAGGTAATCAATTGGGAACAATAAAGGTTAGGTCTTAAATGATAGTACAGGATTTATAAGTATATGTTGTTTTGACACAAAACACTACAGTTGTTAGTTCTACACAAATTGTAGGAAGTAGGTACTCGGACGACCATTATTGCTGTTAAGATATTGAGTTACCAAACAATTGGTAACATTAGGCCTGCCTATGTAGGTATAGTCAACCTCGTAATTGCGTTTTAACCACATATCTATGGTTTAACACTAAAGGTTAGCGCGAACAGAGCAGCAACTTGCTCGAGCAATTTTATTCATTTATTAATCTATTATTTAATATTATAAAGAGGTACAGTTTGTCAGGTTGTTGTAATCTCTGGATCTACTAAACAGATTTTGAAAATTCTTACCCGTAGAAAGTCACGTTGCTTGTGAGTGTCATAGGCTACATAAGATCACGCTGCGGCTCACGGGAGAGGAGCAGTAACCAAAGACGTTACTTAACACGGGTGATAATAAAAACGCGGACGAAGTCGCGGTCAGAAGCTAGTTGAAAATAAACAAAAAAAACTTTTTTACAAAAAAATTACATACATACATATACATATACATAAACTCACGCCTTTTTCCCATGGGGGTAGGCAGAAACCACGGACCGCCACCTGCTACGATCCTTACACACTCCTTTCGCCTCGTCCACATTCATACATCTTCATTCATCAAAAAAATTACAACCGCCTTCAAAAACTAAAAAGAGAAAAATAACTTTAGCTTTGGAAGTCGGTGGCTTTATTTCTGTTTGTTGTTTTGTATTGCCACCGACTTCCAAAGCTAAAGTTATTTTTCTCTTTTTAGTTTTTGAAGGCGGTTGTAATTTTTTTGTAAAAAAGTTTTTTATTTCTCGCTTTTTAGTATCAACTTCTTGTCATCCAAATCCATGAAAAAACTGTCATGTTATGTAAATTAACGAGACACCACTAAAAAGTCATAAGAAAGCAGAATATGCGATTTCGTTTACTTGGATGAGAAATTTTTAAATACTACTGTATACATCTGTGTAACCCTTGAGTACAGGCGTGATGTTATATTGTGTGATGGTGTAAATAATGCTTAAATATGCTATAGCAACAATCGCGGTTAATCTGCTGTTATTTATTGAAGAGTTCCCCCGATTTCTACAAGATCCCATCATCAGATATTGAAATGGTGACAATGGGACCACACGGGAAGCACCAGCTTTCAAATAAAAAAAGAATCATGACAATCGGTTCACCCAGTCGGGAAATTCGAGGTAACAAACATAAAAAAAAAAACAAAAAAAAAATACAGTCGAATTGATAACCTCCTCCTTTTTTTGAAGTCGGTTAAAAATATCACAAATAGAGATGAAACTTGTGTGAAAATTATAATTCAAATCCGCATTTATAAATCTTGTACGCTACTATTCAATTTTCAACTCTATTTCTGTGTAATTTAGGTCATCATCACATAGTTTTATATAGTTTCAACATTATTGGCGTTTCAATTTACGGGGAGTTCTGTCGAAAGTATTTATCATTTTTTTGTTCTGCCAAAAGTCAAAAGTCAAAGCATTTATTTCAATTAGACCATTTACAGGCACTTTTGAATTGTCAAGAAGTTACAGTTTAAAATTGAAGCTAGTTGCTTGTTCCAAAACGTAGGTCTCTATGGAGAAGAACGAGCAAGAAACTCCATGGACACTCTTTTTCTTCAATTTGGTTTTTACAAAGTCTGCTCCTGGAAACTTCTAGTTGCGGAGTTATTGAAGGTCACATTCTAATATTGTGACACTTTTTTTTACAAAACAAGTTCTAAATGTTATATGTAACTAAACTTTTCATGACTTCTGTATAAAAATGCACCCAAAGAAACAATGATGTGCGTGACAAAAAAAGGGATTTTTGACACCAAGAAAGATATCGATACTTAGCAATAATTGTTGGTCAAAGTTCATTCATAGTTTAAGGGTCAGTAGATAACCGCTATGTGAGGTATCTTTTTTGCACCCCGCATATGTTCAAAAACAGCTCAACAAGCTTCCAAAACTTCAACTCTTATTTTACTTTTGTTACATTTTACAGACACCAAGCCGCCGTTCACAACAAAAAAAAAGTTAAATAAGTACATAATGTTATTCAAATTACTTGTCAGCTTATTCAACTTTGTTTACTTCTCATTATACGAGGGGTCGGGGCACCTACCTACCTACCTATGTGCAGTACGAATGTAGCATTACGTTTTTGTAAATAATATGCTAACGAATTTCATCATGTGAGGAAAATATGCAAAAAAAAATGGATTCAGAAAAATGTAATAGTTTTTCATCGTTAAATAGTTTATCTATTTTAACGAATGTCGACATCACAAAACTCAAACTTTAAATCTCATTGCAGGTATTTACCTGCAATGAGAGTTAAAGTTTTTATTAGGATCGACATTTATTATTTGGATTCCTTTTGTTTTTTTTTTTTTGGATTTCCACTAAGCAAGTACAGTATATAGCTTTATTTGCTCAATAATTTTGGAATAACATTAATGAAGCCTCTAATAATAATGTTGCTTGCATTTCACCTAAAATTCAACAAAGCGTTGTATAAGTCTGTTGTACATTTCCTAAACTTTGTCTTACCGTTTGTGTTACCCAAAAAGGAAATGGCGGGTACAAAGACAAACTTTGTGTTAATTAGAAAGCTAAGGAAATACACTAATAAACCAAAGTAAACCTGTAAAATATAGCTTAGACAATATTAACTAAGATAAATTAACTGCTTCGTTCGCCTAGTGGCCCTAAGTGCGACTGCCACGCTAGAGGTCTTGGGTTCGATTCCCAGGTCGCGCAAAAAGTGTTATTGGGTTTTTCTTTGAATTTCTCAGTAGCTCGGAGTTTGAATTTGTGCCCGGTCAATGGCAATAGGCTCGCCCCGTATTACTAAAAATATACCGGCGAACTATGGGTGTCATTGGTACACCTCTGCCTAACCCTTCGGGGAATACAGGCGTAATGGTATGTATGTATGTAACTAAGATAAATATAATTTATTAATTAACCCAAGGTAAAATATAAAATATACCATCACGCCTGTTACCCAAGGTGTTCTGTGTTAATAGGAAAAGGAATCACCAGAGAGAGTGAAATACGATTTCCGAATTAATTATTTCCATTATTCAAGAAACAATTAAATATTGGAATCGGTCTTAACAGGCAAATAATTTGCAATTGATTTATTTCTTGTAGAAAAGGGAAAGCTTTTGTACAAATTAAAACTAATTAAATTGTTCACCAATACGAGCACATTCCTATAAGCACGTACCTACATTCTATTCGTACGTGTATTACTCGTATTATTAGTTCCGAGTATTGTAGCATAGGCCACATTCTTTATGAGCTACAATTATAAACACAGTTTCAAAATATTTTGATACTTATTGCTAGATGTATCAAAGTATCAAAATATTTGTGTTAACACTAACACAAATATTTTACAATTATTTGAACATTGGAATTTATTGGAATTATTTGGAAATTTATTAGAAAGTGTCACCGCGGCACTGAAACGTAAAGGGCATTAAGGGGAACACGGATTGTTAATCAGTAAGAGTCTGACACTCCCTTCGACTCCGTACAGGGTGAAAGAAGTCATTTGATGATATACCAACCCTAAAAAAATAAAAAAATGTGTATTGGAACCATACTGTACCTACCTATACCTACCTTAATTATTTCATGTGCAGTAAAGCCGTTATTGAGCCTCAATCCAAAAAGCTGATGTGATTGGACAATACCTACAACCAATTAAGACCTACAAATGCGTTCCTACGTGACTTCCAAAAGTATAACACTGAATATCATGACCCTGATTTTTTATTTTGGATTACTTATAGATAGATAGCTATGCTAGGTCGCGTCGCTTAATCTGTCATCAGTGTTTTAATGGAACCCTGCATTAGTCGTGAAGTGATTAACTTATTTAAACTTTAACACATTCACTGCAGGGTCAAAAATGTTAACGGTCAAACCTCCACTAGCGCCAGACACATGTGCCTGACATGTCAGCTAAAGGGTTAAGCAACAAAAAAGTACAAAGGCGGACTTAACGCCTCAGGCATTCTCTACCAGTCAACCAAAGGCGGTGAAGAGATAACATGTCAAGTGCAAGTATTGTATGTGAGTAAAACAACAAAATTTTGGTTTAAATAAATAACTCAAAGCAATAACATAAATACCTGAACTGAAATGTACAATTATAAAATAACGAAAATGTACAAAATATCATATGAATACATTAAGTATAGTAAATGAGTAAAAGTACACCTGAAAAGTTAAACCTGCAAGCTTATTAAGCCGACATTTCGGGTAAAAAGCCGGCTTTTATGTATACATTTTTAAATTATAACAATATCGTATTTATTTTTTTCGATCGTCACGAAATCAACTTCTGAAATAAATCAAATGTAAAGCTTAGCAAAAGCCGGTCAAGCAGAACACCGACTAATTTGGCCGGACACGCATCCTAAAAGTCTGACTATGTCAGAGTTTATCCGGACGCCTGGCAACCATATACGGGGTCATGATATTTGGTTACGAAGTCACGTAACAAACCCTAGGGTTTGAATCAACTACCTATACAGGTCAAGACCTATATGTACTCGTATATAGGTTGTTGATTCGGGATTTGAAAACAGTATAATTTTCTGGCTTGGCAAGTTTAGATGTAGACAGGTTGGCATATTCTATTTATACACATATATATGCAAAAGTAAGTCAAAGTCAAATCATTTATTTCAATTAGCCCATTAAAAGGCACTTTTGAACGTCATTACATAAAAAATCATTAATATTGAATCTAGTTGCCCATTCCAAAAGGTAGTTTCGTATGGAGAAGAACGGGCAAGAAACTCCATACATACTCTTTTAAATAACAATGTATTACAATAAGTACAATAAGTTTGTTTGTTACCTTTTCAGGCCTAAACCGCTGAACCGATCATCCTAAAATTTTGCATATACGTTGTCTGTTGTACAGAAACGGACATAGAGTACCTTTCATCTCGAAAAAAAGCAATGTTCCCGATGAAACCAACAATAACGTTCTTATGGTAATAGATGGGTGTGGGCCGTGAATAAACCTATGAACTCTAACGAAGTCGCGGGCGAATGCTAGTTGTATATTAAGGATAAAACCCACAGCTCCTATGAATGCGCGCTTTCTGTATGTTCAGAAATAAATTCTATGCTTCGTTTAGCGCTAAGTCTACTATTTACTCGCCTACACTCCTCGAGCAAGTAGAGCTAATCTGCTAAAAGCTCTGCCATTCAAGACATTAGCTACGGTAGATAGGTATTTTTTAAATATTATAAGCAACAAATAATAAATATCGTCTTTAGTAGGTAATTCTTGAAATTGTAATTTTGAAATAGCAGAAACATAATAGCTATGTGTTGTTACATAATGAGAAAGATGAAGCTGTTTATAGGCTAAGGGTCGTTGAAGTAGTGTGTTAGGGTAGGAGAGGCTATGTACCTAACTTTTAGGTACCTACACTTGCGGATTGTAACGCGTTTTCTTTGCGGCCATAATATACACATACCATCACGCATATATTCCCCGAAGGGTTAGTGACGATAATATGTGTTTAAATACGATTTTGCAGAAAATGATAAAAACTCGAGCATCACTATTAAGTTTTAGGTGTACGAACCGGTTCGCCTATTTCCAGTAACGTATTGAAATTGTAAAATATCGTCCATATTTATTCATTTAATTTATTAATATTATCAAAATCTACAGCTAGTACATTTGAGTAAGCAATATATTATGTAGAAGATGACCAATTACAAGTTTCCATTTAAAAACATGTGAAATTAGATAATAATTGAATAAATAGATAATTAAATAACTCAGTAAATTATTAATTAACCACGTGTGCTTCGTATTTTTTTTTAAATTTGGTTGGTTACTTACTTATAACCATACAATTAATGTACCCCTTTATTTAGACTTATTTTAATTTTGATTCTGATATATTATAACTTTCCTATATTTTAACTTTAACCTATTTTAGTAAGTAGTTAGTTTATATAAGCAACGATTTCTGATAAATGGCACAGATCATTATTCGCCTTCTGATTTATAACTACCAAAACCTAAAGTAGGTACTATGATTAAGTTGAAAAGTGAACTCTAAGAGAACGCGACTACAACGCGACACAGCATTTGCTAATTTTATTTGTTCACTTCCAAATGTATGCGGCTTTTATTATATATTTGCTTTTTGTGAAATGTCAAAGATAACTGTTTGATGTTTTGAAAGCCCCGGGGCGCGTGTTTGCCACGCACATCAACGCGCGTAAAATAAAATTGCTGTTCTGTCAAAGAGTACCCAGTTAGCTGGTTTTAGTAGCAAGACAAAGAGTAGTGAATCAAGTCGAAGTAGAGGTCTTTGTAAAGGAGCTCGTCCGAAGAAGTAGTACCTCCGTAACTATTTCTGCCGCAAAGCAGTGTTGCTGTGTCCCGATTTGAAGGGTATGGGTGCCGGTTTTATTGCAGGCACATGAGACATTTCAATTTCCATCTGGGACGCAATGCAATTGCAAGGTCTCTGGTATTGCAGATGTTTATAGGTAGCGGTAACCATCAGGTCAGCATCAGGTGGGCCGTCGGCTTGTTTGCCATCCAATGACATACAAAAAGACAGATTGCTGTATATGGTGGAGGCTTTTTGAAGCACATCCAAAAAACAGAAATCTACTAAAAGCAGTTGTTTATTTTGAACCCCTTGGCATTGTGTGCCAGTAAATAAATCCTAACTAGGACAGGGTTTATAATGACGCTCACTTTAATTATTTTTCTCATAATATTCTCCAGGTAAACAAACCACCCAAAACATTTCCTTAATTGTTTGTCTGAAATAAACAAACTTTTTAATAAGTTTCGGGGCAAAAATAATTTATGAACTGGTAAAGTACAAACAAACAAAATATGGAATATAAAGGGTATTAGAATAAAAAAAAACCTATTCACGAAATATTTTAAATATCGCAGTTGCATTTCACATGCAGGGTCTAGCTATCAAATCCGATTTAACCAACTGGCATTTTTCAATATTTGAGCTAGTCGTAAAAAAAATATCTCTGCTATTTTATTAAATACAAATCTCATTTCGAAGCAATTTTTTTATCAGATCTTTTTATTAGTTCCGAGTAATGTTGCATAGCCTACAGGCTTTATGAGCTACAAATATAAACACAGCTTAAAAATATTTTGATACTTATTGCTAGAAAAGTATCAAAATATTTGTATAAGTTCCGGGGTATGTGTGCGTTTAGCAATGCATGGCTTACACTGATATGATGATGATGAGGGGTGTATGTATGTGTCAGGATTGGTTTGAAAGAGTTACAGCGGCCCTGGAACGCAAAGGAGTAATGGATACGGATGGCTTTTAGTCAGTAAGAGTCTCACTTTCCCTTCGACTATGCCCAAAGTGGATGAACTCATTTGATAATTTTCCATGCGTAAAAAACGGGTGTATATGTGCTGTAGGGCTACCCTCTTGTAAAGTTATACTTAAATACGATGTAAGACAAAGGAGGACTATAATTACTGAGAACTTTTGACAAGTTCTCAGTAATTCTCAGCAGGCGAGTGGTACTTGGGTACCTCTCAACTTTGTTTCGTAAAGTACCTACCTAATAAATAGCTAATGTAATTTCATTACTTTTCAGCTGTAACTCCGAAATCAAAGTAGAAACAACATCATCGGTAGTTAATTCTACGTGTTCTAGCTGTAAATTTATAGCGGTGGGTCGGCTGTTTTAACGGGCGGGTTTATTTCCGAATATAAATCTTGATTAGGAAGCGAGAAAAATAGACTACATCAAAATACGCAAACTCGTTCTTGAGATCAACGCGATTTCTACGTGATTTGTAAACAAGACATCCGCATACATTTAGCAAAGATCATTTGACCGTAAACACTTCTATTTGTGATCATACTGGCAATGCTTAAGAGTAAATTCCTAGTTTTTTTTTTAATATTTTTGCTGGCATTTACACATACGTGTCCGGTCATCATCTTAATATTTTCGGCGAACTCTTATTGGCAGACCAATAACACTAGATCTGTTACTCATTGGTCTATTTAGGCTCCATTCTAAACATATTACTTCTTAGTGCATCAGTTGAAAATATTTCAAGATGAAATTATATTTATTTGCTTCGAATAAATAATATTTTGATGTGGATACCGGGAAACGTTGATTCAAAGTTTTGTTGAATTTTATCGACTTTATTTTTGGATTTTTACTGTAAATGTTTGACTTTATTGTTCGACGTTAAAACAGCAATGCTATAATATTACTTTGCCTTGCGCGCCGTTGAATCTTCAACTCTCGGGTTACCGCTTAAAGTTAAAATCTAACAGTGTAATTTACAAAGTAATATTAAATTACGATTGTTTTAAGTGATTGTAAATAGTAGGCCCCCTGAACCGCCTCGTCACTCTAGTGGTCCTAAGCGCGACTGTTATGATAGAGGTCTTGGGTTCAATTCCCAGGTCGCGCAAAGTGTTATTGGGTTTTTCTACGAAATTCTCAGTAGCAGCTCGGAGTAAGGATTTGTGCCCAGCTAATGCCAATAAACTAGCCCCCTATTACATGGAACCTAAACATAAAGGCGAACTGTGGGTGTACAATGTACATTGGTACAATTCTGCTTAACCCTTCGGGAATACAGGCGTGAAGGTATGTTAAAGGCACCCTGAATGAGAAGGCACTTTTTCCCATGTTCAAGGACAAATACCCTTTCGGCAAAAAATAGAGACGATCGTCTATTCTCTGACCAATGCTATCATTGTCGTGACGAAGCAACGATGATTGGTCACTCAACTGTAGATACCTACACAAAAATAAAATCTGAAATTGCTTTTTGTGCTTCGCAGATTTATTGCTTACTGGTGCCTTTTTCTTTTTTTGTACGTATATTTCTATTTAATAAAAGGATTTTTTTATTAAAATATGAGTATTATTAAGAATTGGTCGACGTGGGGAAATTTAAATGGAATATCAACATTTTTAAGTAGATACGTTTGTATTGTGTATGCGCGAGTTGAAATCTCACACGAAGGGTTTTGTACAAAAAAACACGTTTCTTATACTCGTATATTACATTTTTACATACATTTTCACGTACATTTTTATTGTTAAAGCGGCTATTGAACAAAATTTTTAATAATATTTTATCTATTTAGTCTATTGCCATCGATACGCTAAGAAGAAGAAGAAACGGATATAGTGATAGGTACACCTGCCTACTTATTACCTTGTGATAATCGGACCAATAGACGGATAGAATTGAATAGTCCTGATTAGGTAAGGAACACTGCGAAATGCCGACTTAATGCATAAGAGGGGCCAACGGACGATAGATCGGGGACTCTATCGTCCACGCTGCACGGTCCCTGGAGTAGTGGTGATGTCTCAGTGCACCCGGACATCGCTGAAGGAGGAGAGAGCCCGGAGGCGGGCAAAGAAGAGGGAGCCCAGATGTGGGCCACGCTGGATGGGTTGCGAACGTCATGCGTAGCAGTCCTCGCAGCCCATCCATCAAGGCGAAAGTAGGTGCACAGTGAATTAGAAGAATGTCTCAGTGAAGAATTTTTCTAAAGTCGGTCATAGGCGGAGAGGCTGAAAATCAACTTAGTTAAAATGACAAAAGATTCATGCGGTGTTCGAAACATTGAGGTAAAATTGTTTAAGTATTTATTTTTCAAATCAAAATACCTATCTTCTTATAAAGCATTTCAGCGGAATACGTTGAATGCCATGAGCAATCCAAGTTGTTAGCAAAGTTTCAAAATATTCTCTTTTGTGGAATAAGGAGATGAATAAATCATATTTTTTTTTATTTGAAATATGGTTTCTACGTCTAACATTTTTGTGCTTGTTATAAGTTAGTATCGGTTCTAAAAAAGACCGACCGGTGATGGTTTAAAAATCATATCACATTGTCGGCCTTTGATACCAGTATAACCGTGAGACTTACGATTTACTTATCAAACTTAAGGGTCTAGGGTCAAACAAGATTCGAAGTTACCTTCCAATTTCATATGAGATTTTATAAGAGATCAGTTTTGTCCGTGACTTCATTCGACTGGAGGTCAAGTGTGCCGTAAAACATATCCTAAGACACTCGAAAATAGTGTAGCTTTTATCTATGAAAGATTTTTTGTAATTGGATCAATACCAAAAATACTTTCAAACAAAAAAACATCAAACAAAGGTCAGACCTTTATAAAATTACAAACATAAACACATACACACATAATATAAACTCACGCCTTTTTTCCAAGGAGGTAGGTAGAAATCACAGAACGCCTCCTGCTACGTTACTTACAAACTCCTTTCGCCTTGTCTACATATATACATCAAGCACACCGAATATAGTACCTACTGCACACCCGACCTTTCTGAAGAACCTCACCAGAAAAATTCAGTGGGTCTTTCTAAGGCGTCCCCTCCCTTCGTCGCCATTCACATCATGCCATATAAATCCCTTTGATTAGTCGCCTTTCACTCATCCTCTCAACATGACCGAAACATCTAAGCGTTTAATTATGTTTATCAGTGTTTATTCACATTGACATTGACGATAAAATTTTGAATTAATTATCTTTAAATCCTCAACAAACAGATATATAACGCAAGTGTATAAAAGCCCTTTGATCTACAATTACAGATTAATAATCATCGTGAAGCCGATGGTAATGGAGAGAACATATTATAAATAGAATGGTTTCCATTACCTAATTCATAACATTAACAAATATAATGGCATTTATATTATGCTTGTAAAGGATCAAAATCATTTGGGGTTAATTAACAAGAATAATGTTTTACTTCTAAGACTTGAGCCTACCTACGTAACCCTTTAAACATACCTTAACCTGAAAGGTAGATAAAGGAATATATTAATAAACCGCAAATTGATCAAGTTATTCGTGTATCTATTTTAATTTCAATTTAAAAGCAGTATTTTTAGACACGCCATTTCAAATCCGCTGCCTAAAAATACATTGTCTTTTTTTCGGCACGAGATTCGTCCATCTGAAATATCAATATCGTCACTAGAACAATAAGGCTTAGTTTTGTGCGTGGGCCATTTTAGAAACGTTTTTTTTTAATGGTGTTAAATGGAGCCGAAGCTTAACGTGACTCCTGACTGTCGCGCGAGATCAGTGACATTGTGAATTTCCGCCCGCAAACCAACAGAGTAATTTCAACGCAATTTATTAAGATTATTTGTCGGTACAAAGTAATGCTTCCAAATCAACAATAAGGCGAACCACTTAAATTGAGAAATGAAGCTAAAAGCCATGATTAAATAAATATGAAACTTATTAAATAAAATTATTATTATATGCCATTTATAAAAGAGGGTACCCTCTTCGTTTATAAATTGTACAAAATAACTTATATTCCTACATAGGGCATCAAAAATAAAATACGTAAAATGTCTGCCACTTAACAAAAGCACTTGGCTAGAAGTTGGCATAATGACATAAAAAGATTGCTGTACTTAACTCAAATTCGCCAATTATACTTTTATATTAAAATACCTACACAACGCTTTCTATTTCTAGTACGTGATAAATACCTACTACGACTCTATCTTTGCCTACATCAAAGGAATACCTCTCGTACGAGTGCCTATTCCAGTCAGTGTTTTCCGGAATAATCTTGGAGCATTTAGTGTAGATATGTTATTAGCCACCAAGCACAACAAGTATTTTATGTCCCACAGTATCATCATCATCATCATCATCTCAGCCATAGGACGTCCACTGTTGAACATAGGCCTCCCCTTTAGATGTCCACATATACCGGTTGGAAGCGACCTGCATCCAGCGTCTTCCGGCGACCTTTATTAGGTCGTCTGTCCATCTTGTTGGTGGACGTCCTACGCTGCGCTTGCTAGTCCGTGGTCTCCACTTTAGCACTTTTCGACCCCATCGGTCATCTGCTCTGCGAGCAATATGGCCTGCCCATTGCCACTTCAGCTTGCTAATCCGGTGGGCTATATCGGCGACTTTAAAACAAAAATAAAACATTGAAAACAATTTTATAGTGATAACGAGGCTTGGCAACCGGGCACGGGCAACCAATGTGACTTTTTCTAATTCATATGTACATTCTAAGTTCATCTTGGAAATCGCTGATGAACAGTGGTGAAGAAAAATATCTTGAGGAAATCGTAACAAGAAATTGTGTGTCGTGGGAATGAGAAGTGGATTTTGCCCTGCAGTGGTACAGTAAATGACTGGTATTATAATTTAACGAGAACAAAATAGACTGCCTCGTTGGCCTAGTGGTCCTGAACGCGACTGCTACGCTAGAGGTCCTGGGTTCGATTCCCGGGTCGAGCAAAAAGTGTTATTGGATTTTTCTATGAAATTCTCAGTAGCAGCTCGGAGTTTGGATTTGTGTCCGGTTAATGGCAATAGGCTCGCCCCCTATTACATGGGACCTAAATATACCGGCGAACTGTGGGTGTACATTGGTACACCTCTGCCTAACCCTTCGGGGAATACAGGCGTGATGGTATATATATATATATATATATATATATATATATATACTAAACACACCGGCGTACTGCGGGTGTCCATTGGTACACCTCTGCCTAACCTTTCGAGGAATACGGGCGTGATTGTATATTGAAACCAATAAATAACTAATGTTAGGATTCTTTATAACTTTTAAATATTTTTATGCCTTTTCTTTAGCGTTATAGAACCGCCGCGGTAGACGCTCCGGGCGTCGGGAGCCGCGAGACGACTCCCGGCCACCGTAGACGCGTGTCTGTGGACGGTGAGCAATGGGTAGCTCACCGTCCGTACGTTCACTAGCGACAGACCGTGTCGACGGCGCGTTCGTGTTCCACGCGCGCCTCAAAGAGATGTCAGCAAACTTGGATGGGGCCACTGAGGGCCGATGCCTGCCGGGACTGCGGGTTGTTCGAAAGAGATACCGCGCCCCCGGAACGCAAAGGGCACATGAAAGGAACATAGACGGGTTTTAGTCAGTAAAAGTCTGACACTCCCTCCCGCCCCGCCCAGGGCGGGGGAAGTTATTTGATGATTTCTCGTCTATAAAAAAAAAGCGTTATAGAAAAGAGTTTTCTCCGCAATATGACGTACTTTAAAAGAAACCTACGCAATACTTCATAAACGCGCACGATGCCAATCATTCACTCGACAAACATTAATCATATTTTGAAGAGAGCTTTTGAAAATCTAGGTTACCATTGTTATCATTTGAAAGGAATGCGAAACAAAAATAAAAGTTAAGTAGATACGAAGACTTTTAAGAATTTGTGTATAAAAAGTTGTGGCAAATTTTCTAATGCCATGTCATCGGGTATTTAAAAATACATTACATAGCGCTTAGCTTAAAAAGGAAAAAAAAATACCAACGAAAGCAGTGTAGATTGATATCTAAATATATATAACTCAAAGGTGACTGACTGTCTGACTGACTGACATAGTAATCTATCAACGCACAGCCCAGACCACTGGACGGATTGGGCTGAAATTTGGCATGCAGGTAGATGTTGTGACGTAGGCATCCGCTAAGAAAGGATTTTGATCAATTCTACCCCCAAGGGGATAAAATAGGGGATGAAAGTTTGAATACTTCTTAACGCGAGCGAAGCCGCAAAAGCTAGTACAGTATAAAACACATCAATTCTGATAAAAGATTCTGCCCCGTAAATATCTCAACTTCAAGGTTAAAGTTTATGTAAATTTAACCTTATAACTTGTATTATTCATAACAGGTACCAGAACTTCTGAAGTAAGGTCAACTTGACCTATCTATTCTACTTTTTGTCAAGCTCTTAAGACAGGAAATAATTAGAAGGAACAGTTAAGACGCTATCGTGGCATTCTTCTGGTACATGCTGAGTACCCATAACAATTCCTACTTCAGTATTTTTTTTCATAATTGTTGGTACCAACAATTATGGAATAAACAGGTACCGGTAGTCACTTAGTAGGTTGATGTGATGTAACATTCCATCCTTTACAACAAAACAGACAACAGCCTTCAAAGCACGGAAAAGTGAAAAATTAATTAAATTTCGAAATTCCAAAACTAAAGTTATAATAACTTTCGTTTCCAAAACAAAAGTTTTTTTTGTTGTTTTGGAACTGTTTAGTTTTTAGTTCCTGTCATTCAGATTCATAAAGGAACGGTTATACTACGTAAATTAACAAGACACGGCTTAAAAGTAACAAGAAAGCAGAACATGCATCATGATCGCGTAACAAACTTACAAAAAAAAACATACATAACAATCGATTTGAGAACTTCCTACTTTTTTTGAAGTCGGTTAAAAATGAATGATTCTATGAAAGAATGAGAACCAGGTACCTATACAAGGTGTTGATTTGCATCCTCGTCAAATTTTAGGAGCTTGTCATAAAAAAATACAAGTAATCAAATATAATTACGATACCTGACCAATATCTAATAAACACTTGTTTTTTTAGTTGCAACTATCAAATAACAGTATTCCAGAATACTCCTCTTGCAAAATTCAGAATCGCCCAGTTGCGTATGCGGTAGGCAGAGTTGTCGCGCGGCTATATCAATGTGTACATAGCGCCTAAACCCTCTGGCGAGATGACTAGCCCGAATTTGAAAGTCACGTCAAAAAAAAAACAAAACCAATTTATTTTATTATTGATTCGTGTTAAGAATCAAACTCCTTGAATTTGACGAGGATGCAAATCAACGCCTTGTATATTTCCTCGAAAAGTATAGGTAGGTATATATCCAAATTACTAGACCGAGTACCTCAGCCAGCCTTCAAAACTTGTTACCCGTAAAATTGAACTCTCACTAATTCAACATTCCGGTGAGTTTGAAATCAAGCGTTTGAGTTTCTCAACTATTGAATAGAATTCATTGAACAGTATTTTTTCCCGATATTACTAATTGTCAAAAGTGAGAATAATATAATTGGCAATTAATTGTGAACTTTTCATGTTTCCTAGCAACAATTTATTGTTTTCGTCCTGCGAAGTTGCCACACCGCGGCATCCTGGCTGAAATACTTTTATACCTAACAATCAGTGCCTTCCTTGATAAGATTCGAATTTCAAATAAGAAACGTTTAGGATTTTTATATGAAGCACTTGTTACGCCCAAATTCCCTCCAATCCCTGAACATAATTATGACTTATAGTTTAAATTTAATAAATTCATAATCATCAATCATACAATCACGCCTGTATTCTCCGAAGGGTTAGGCAGAGGTGTACAAATGTACACCCACAGTTCGTCGATATGTCTTTTAGGTCCCATGTAATAGAGGGCGAGCCTATTGCCATTAATGGGGCACAAATCCAAACTTCGAGCTGCTACTGAGAATTTCACAGAAAAACCCAGTAACACTTTCTGCTCGACCTGCTATATGATATGCTTCATTACCCGACTACGGCGATGTAAAAAGGAGGGTTATGAGTTTAACCGGTATGTATGTATATATGGATGTTCATCTGTTCCCTCATAACTTCTAAACCATCTATCGTAAATTGACAAATGAGACGTATACCACGTATTCCGGTAAAACAGTATGTGTACAGTAATAGAACATTAATCTTTAGCATTAAAGTTTAGGGCAAATGGCATACGACTACGGCTTTCAGATGAGAATGTTTTATTGTCTCGTACTTTTCAGAACATGAATTTTTTGTAGTCGGGTTTTAGTTTTTGAATTTCTTTTTTTTATGTATAGGGTTCCCGGTCACACCCAGAAGGCGGCCATAGTATCTATTTAACATCACCTAAGAAGCCGTCCTACAGCGAGGGCTGGGCCTCAAATTACAATTCTATGAAGACCAATAGGTACCAATTTATCAGTATTAGGCCCTCAAGTTTAACACGCTCCTCAGATAAAGCGGGGTTGAGATGCATTTAGGACTACAAACCTAATTTAAGAATTTCGATCGACCTTACGCGTCGAGAAACAAAAGGTTTATGTATACCTATCTTTGTGTACACGGCAGTTATTTTATTACCTGCCTTTGATGTTTATCCCAGAAGGGAAAAGGTGTACTTAACAAATTTATATTACGTTTTAGTTTTTTTTATAAATAAATCACACATACATCGCGCCTGTATTCCTAGAAGGGTTAGGCAGAGGTGTACCAATATACGCCCATTGTTCACTGGTATGTTAAGGTCCCATGTAATAGGGTAGGGGGCGAGCCTATTGTAATTTATAAATAAATGTTAGATTAAAGCCTGGTACACG
The DNA here is from genome assembly GCA_932526535.1 of Caradrina clavipalpis. NCBI lineage: Eukaryota > Metazoa > Arthropoda > Insecta > Lepidoptera > Noctuidae > Caradrina > Caradrina clavipalpis. Next base: position 7,135,291 of record OW052096.1, read on the forward strand.
GAGGAAGAGAATATAATTAACTAGCTGCCGCAGAATTCGTCTGCGTCAAGTTTGATATATTATCCCACGGGAACCGTACGTTTTTCCAGGATAAAAAGTATCCTATGTGTTATTCCATATAATCTATCTCAGTGCCAAACATTCAGATTCGTACAGCCGTTTAAGCGTGGAAGAGTAACAAACATATATCTATCCATCCATCCTCACAAAGTTTCGCATTTATAATATTAGTAGGATAATACGATATAAAGGTCAACTTAAATTTGTATGGCTGTTGTTTTCTATAAATAAACGCCACAATTAAAACCGATTCCCCGACGTTATACCTGAACTACTGTAATAGGTACAAGAGCAGGTTTAATAGGTGGAGTGGGTGTTTAATTTTACTTCCAAATGTTGAATGAAAATATCCCCTTTCATATTTATTCTCAGTAATGACCTTCGTTTTTCTAAAACGACCCAAACCACAATCTAAATTAATTTAAGACTGCTTCGCTTCATCTTACGCTTCGTGGAAACAACTGTAAATGTAAAAACCGTACAAGTACAGCGCTCAGACAATGCTCTGGAGAAATCTAGGGTACCTACCTTACCAGTCTACCAAAAACTTAGTTACACTACACAAGCGAAATGGAAATTATAAAGTTTTGTGAATTTGTTAACCCTTTATTTAAATAATCATGCACACAAAGGATAAGTGCTGTAGAGGTTCTCGTTGGTTAAACAATATTCAGCTTTAAGAGTTTATTACGAAAAATTTAATTATAAGAAAAAATAAATAGAATAATAGGGACTTGAAAGTCAGGGGGGGGTGGGGGCTAGGTGGCTTTTTTTAAATTCTAATAACGGCTTGATGTAAAGTAGACCATTACCTGTAGAGATTTGCAATACCAGAGGCCTTGCAAATGCGTTGCCATCCGAGAGAGAAAGTTAAAACGTATACCCTACAAACTGGAACACAGCAACGCTGCTTTACGGTAGAAATTGGTACGGTGGTAGTACTCCCCCTTTAACAAACTACAACTACTAAAGCTCTACTACTGCTATCTTAATCTAATTTCGGCAAAAAATTGTACCCATACAGTCCCAGGTAGTTCAAAATTCCTACAGTCCGTCCACTTATACTTACATAGCTGTGCCAAAGGTATTCCATAATAAATACCTAACATTAGGAGACGCGGTGACCGATAAACATCATTTAATTCCACCCTTCCGCAAAAGGGTCAAAAAACCATTTTATTTCCTTCTTCGGTCACTAAACGGCCCTTTGATTATTTGAGTGCAAAAAGTAATAAAAATACAAATGAATTGAGGTTCGCATATTGACACTCGATAGAAATAGTATACATCTATACTTATTAATAATATAAAGCTGAAGAGTTTGTCTGGAACTACTGATTCGAATTGAAAAAATCTTTTTGTTGGATAGTCCATTTATCAAGGAAGGCTTTAGGCTATATAACATTACGCCACACGCCATAGGAGCGGAGCAGTAGCCAAAAACGTAACACGGGTAAAAAAAAAACACGCGGACTAAGTAGCGCGCAGAAGCTAGTTGCTTAAATAAATAAAACTTCATATTTTTTTTAAAAGCCAGCCATTTAACTTTGGAACGTTAGTTATAGGTACCCGCAGAATTTTGTCAAAGAAAATTTTTCCCTTTGAGCATAGTTTTACTCACTTTGGGTGACGAGTAGACAGACAGGATTTTTTAACAAACGCTGACAGAATTTATTATCAAGACAAAAAAAAATAAGTGCTCCAGAAAATTTTAAATCTATTTATTTCTATTTTTTTTTAAAAAACGTTGCCCCACACTAGGAATTTCTCCTGTATCGTGGGTGCGTTTACAAACACATAAACTCACATACACAAACGACCAGACCCGGAACAACTATCTGTAGATCATAAAAATATTTGTTCCGTGCGGGATTCGAACCCGCGACACGCAGCGCGGCAGTCGACCGCTCGACCACTGCTCCAACCGTGTCAAACACTCAAATATGTCACATGTGTAATATGTGTGTATGTATGTGTATATGTCTGTATATGGATCTGAACTCAAATATGTACCTAAGAATTTTCCTGAAAAATATTAAAACACGTGTAACTCCTAAACCACAAGAAAATGTAGAACAAACATGGGGATGTTTTGGAAAGCCCATGGAAAGAGGCTTTCATAATTTTCTTTTGATCGTCGTTGTACGTGCCATTCAATATTCAACCCATGTTTAAAAAAAAAATTATTATGAAACTTTGTCGCATACCTAAGAAAGATAAAGTCATTTTATGCTAGGTTACCCACCGCGATCGGAAAAAATCATTTGATGATTTCCTATCCTTCAAAAGTAAGGTATGAAGATAAAGATAAAGATAAAGATCATTTTATTTGTCAAAACATGTGTAGGTCATAATAATATATGCAAAAATGGATGTTTACTATAGATGGTACATTACTTATCGATTGTATCAAAATGTTTTACCACGACCGGTTTACAAATATTAATTATTATATGCAATGAATCTAAATAGTAAATGTCAAAATGAAATATCTAAAATAATAAAGTCTAAAACAATTTATAAATTAAGTCAGTTAATTATAGAATTATTATTATGTGTTACAATTTAAATAACATCCTTCATCTTCAGTTAAATACATTTGTCACTAAGGAAATCTTGCACATGATAATAACATTAAAATAAAAAAACAACGCATTAAAATAACGCTTAATAATACTTAGCTACTTATCAATTGATTAACTCTCAAATTCTTGACTAAAAATCAATTATTTTTCACATAGCAACCACTTTCAACGGTGTCTCAGGTGAAAAATCTTACCTATAAACGTTAATCAGCGTTGAGATGTTGCCTAAGTGACAGAAAATTTAAACAGCGGCGACCCGTTGTTTAAGTATAGTTCGGAAGTAAGATGGCGGGCTACAATCAGCTGTTACGATGACATTTTTGGTCTATGGATTCTATTGTAAATTTTGACAATTATGCTCAATTGTTCGTTCGATTTCGTTCTTTAGTCGAATAATTTGGTCATGCTCTATGCTGACCGTCTAAGTGTTGGCAGATTAAAATAGTGTTTCATAATTCAGTCAGTCACATAAGAGGTAGTTAAGTATGAATTAGCGTTATTTTTATAAGTAAGGCCCTGTATGTTTTTATTATACGAGTTGGAAAATATCTATAGAGTCTTAGCATAAGTCGGCTTTGATCCTCTGATACGAGCATTTTTTTTTTCACCCTTTTCTACTCCTTGCCCCTTTAAGCTACTGCATTAGTCCCTTTCACCTTTTGGCTTCCCTTTTCCTTTCTTTTTTTACTCACTATCTGGTTTATCTTATTTATTCGTTCGTTCGTTCGTTCGTATTCTGTCTCTGCCCCGTTGGTCTCGTGCTCGGAAGCGCGACTGCTGAGCGAGAGGTCCCGGGTTCGATTCCCAGGTCGGGCAAAAAGTGTTATTGGGTTTTTCCATTAGGGATTTCTCAGTAGCAGCCCGGAGTTTGGAAGTTGGTGGTATGACACCCCCGTGTCTCGGAAAGCACGTAAAGCCGTTGGTCCTGCGCCTGATCTCTCTCTGGTCGTGTCGAATTGCCGTCCAATCGGGCTATGAGAGTGAGGGAAGAGGGAGTGCACCTGTATTTGGGCACACATTTGTGCCCTAATATCTCCTGCGTACTTGGCTAGTCTGCATTAAGATTAGCCACCGTGACCGGAATCGCTCTGGGGAATTACATTACATTTTTTTTACATTCTGTCTCTCACGTTTTTTTTTGTCGTATATGTACGACGGTACGGTTAAAATAGCATTGTGTTGTGTACAATATTTATGAGGTACAATATAACGAGTACCTAGACACATACATACCTACCTTTCATACCTAAAAAGCTTCGTACAGAATCACATCGCGTGTTAAAAAACTGACACCTTTTAGCGTGTACGGTACCTTTTTCAAATAAAGAGGGACCATTTTTAAGCGTGAAATAACGATCCTTGGTCCGGGCAGCGACGGCGAAATATAAAAAATGTTTATAAGCGCTACTTTAGATACTTTCGACACGCATGTTTATGCTAGTCTGGGCTCATGTTTCGCGTACCTAATGAGAATTTCTCGACTTTCTACGTAGATAAACACAGGTAATATACTCCCGATACAATTTCGGTCATGGCGACCAATTTTTTTTTTTTTAAACCATCACGCCTGTATTCCCCAAAGAGTTAGGCAGAGGTGTACCAATGTACACCCACAGTTCGCCGGTATATTTAGGTCCCATGTAATAGGGGGCGAGCCTATTGCCATTAACCGGGCACGAATCCAAACTCCGAGCTGCTACTGAGAATTTCATAGAAAAACCCAATAACACTTTTTGCTCGACCTGGGAATCAAACCCGGGACCCCTTGCACAGCAGTCGCACTTGCGACTGCGAGACCAACGGGTGACCAATGGCGACCAATCTAATGGAATTTGCCAAGTATGCAGGAGACATAATAATATTAAAGTGTACACAGGCTCAGGTGCACTGACTACAATCGGACAAGACAGCAAAGACATCAAGGAGAGCGCAGGATTAACGGCTTTTCATGATTTCAAAGGGATTTTACTCTACCAACTTCCACGAGCTGCTTTTATGAATCGAATAAATTCCTAATGGAAAAACTCAATAATCTGTTGCTTAATCTGCAAATCAAATCAAATCAAATCAAATCAAAGCATTTATTTCAATTAGACCATTTACAGGCACTTTTGAATTGTCAAGAAGTTACAGTTTAAAATTGAAGCTAGTTGCTCGTTCCAAAACGTAGGTCTCTATGGAGAAGAACGAGCAAGAAACTCCATGGACACTCTTTTCCTTCCATTTGGTTTTTACAAAGTCTTGGTTACAATATTCTTGTTGCTTCTATATGTGAAAACAATGAAGGTTAATATAAAAAATAACAAAATTATAATAACGATGTAAGACATGGCAGTTAAGAGATGACCAATCCCAACTGACAGCACCCGTTCACGAATATGACGCGTGCATCAGCACCGTTTAGCTCAACCATCTTGAAGGGAACCAAACGATCCAACCCACGCGCCACCGTCAGCGAGACATTAAAGTGAGCATGACAAAGCTCTCAACTGCCATGCTCAGTGTCCAACACATAGTAACTTAACAAGTAAATGGCTCCATGGTAGTCACATTTACAAAATTGAAATATATGATGTAAAATTATACAAAACTAAGGTCATCAGCGAACCTTTTCAAAAAATAAACTGTAGTGAGTAGAAAAAAAAAAAACAGTAAAAATGATAATAACGGTATCCGTTATTAAGGTCAATAAAAAAGGTGCTAATAACATCGTTATGTTTAGAAAAAATGTATATTAATTTGTGTGCCCGAGTGGCTGTGGAGCAGGACTAGCATTAAGCCAAGCATTTTTATCATTTATATAATCTTCTAATTTGTAATATGCTTGACTACATAGTGTGCGTTTAATACATGTTTTAAACTTTCTCTCATTTAGTTCGAGAACATTGAGCGGTATTTTATTATAACATTTTACACAGTACCCCATAAAAGAAGTGTGTACTTTTGACAATCGAAAACTCGGTTGCTCTAATTTATTCCTATTTCTAGTATTAAAATTATGTCTATCACCAACTTTTCTAAAAAGATGAAGATTTTTCCGAACATGCATAATGTTTTCATATATATATTGACAAGGTACCGTCATGATAATAATTTTTTTAAACAATTCCCTTAGAGATTCGCGTCTGCCAAGATTATAGATGGCTCTGACAGCCCTCTTTTGCAAAATAAAAATAGATTCTATGTCTGCAGCCCGTCCCCATAGCACAATACCGTAAGACATGATACTATGAAAGTAGCTAAAATAGACCAGTCTCGCGGTATCCACGTCTGTCAATTGTCGGATTTTCCTGACAGCGTAAGCGGCTGAACTCAACCGCCCTGCAAGAGATGTTAAGTGAGGACCCCACTGCAGCTTTGAGTCAAGCGAAACCCCCAAGAAAACTGTCTTATCGACGAATTCTAGTACTTCCTTATTCAATATAACGTTACATGCACTACTTCTAACGTTCGGTAAAGCAAATCTTATGCATTTAGTTTTCTTCTCATTTAACACTAAGTTATTTATCGTAAACCAATTATGAACCTTAAGCATAGCGTTATTTACTTCGTCAAGGTGCTGTGCCCGTCTATTTACATTAAAAATCAGTGAAGTATCATCAGCAAATAACACCATTTTAGGTTGATTTTTCAGTAAATGAGGTAAATCATTTATGTAGACTAAAAAGAGAAACGGACCCAATATTGAACCCTGCGGAACTCCCATCTTTACTTTCAAGCCTGATGAATTTACACCGTTTATTTGAACTTGCTGTAGTCTATCATTTAAATACGATTTCAGTGAGCTAAGCGCTAGTTGACCGAGGCCGTAATGCTCAAGCTTTTGGAGGAGGGTCTCATGATTTACGCAATCAAATGCTTTTGAGAGGTCGCAAAAAATGCCAATGGCATCCTGTGAGTCCTCCCATGCATTAAAGATGTGCTTAATTAAAGTGACACCGGCGTCTGTAGTGCAACGCCCTCTGGTGAAACCAAACTGCTGGTCGTGTAAGATGTTATTACAGTTAAAATGATTAAGCATTTGATTGAGCATCACTTTTTCAAACACCTTGCTGAACACCGGCAAAACCGAAACGGGTCTATAGTTATTAGTGTCTTTACTATCCCCGGATTTAAAAAGTGGTATAACTTTGCTGTGTTTCATTAAAGTCGGAAAAACCCCTTGGTCTACACATAAGTTAAATATTAAAGCTAAATAGGGTGCAACTGTCTCAATAATAGACTTACACACATTAGTAGACATGCCCCACATATCTTCTGTAACCTTGATCTTAAGTTGTTTGAAAGCCTTTATGACATCCACAGGGTTAATATGTCTAAAATTAAATTCCTTAGGACAGGCTGAAACATTCGCTCTTAATAAATCTATAGCAAGTGAGGGCGAGGAATCTAAAGATTCTGTGGTTTTAATTGGGATATTGGTAAAGAAAGTTGCAAATTCCTGAGCCACATCGATATTATTGCTTATGAGACCTCGGGAAGTCTCCAGAGTGTAATCATTATTTTGTCTTTTATTTCTATTTGTTTCGTTGTTGATAATTTTCCAGACCATTTTTATTTTATTGTCTGCTGATTTTACCTTGTTGCTAATGTATAAGGCTTTAGCTGCCTTACATGTATTTTTAAAAATTTTAGAGTAAGTAGCAGCATGCTTATTAAAAGTTACCGTATTTATATAAGGCTTAAGGCCATACAGCTCAAAGAGTCTCTCCCTACTTTTTCTGATACCTTTAGTCGCCCAGTCACTGAATAAAAATTTAGGGCAAATTGTTTTAGATTTTTTCTTAAAAATATTATTGAATTCCGTTTGCACAACTGAAAAAAATTCTTCATACAAAGTATCACCATTATTCATATTAAAGCTCTGAACACATAATTGACTCATTAAAGTGCTATTGAATTTATTTAGATTACCAGATGTTATTGGTCTAGACTGTATCTGCACTTTTTGTGATGGTGTGCTGTATTCAAAAGTAAAAGTAAACTGAACCCAGACCTCTTAGCTCAGCAGTTGTAATTGCGACCATAAAACTAGAGGAGCACTTAAAATAGGCAAAGAATTAGCATTGATCATCGTCGTAGACTTGTTTTACGAGCGGCCGATTTAAGGAAATAAAGTCTAGTTTTCATTGCGAGATTTTCTCGTGAACGTTGGATGTTTTTTACAATCACAGTTAGTCAAAAAAATCTTCATAATTATTTTCAGATAACAATAAAACAGTTAACAAAGAAAGCTCCACTTTCAATCAATTTTAAAACAAGTTTCTAAGAGATAGAAAAATCTTGATCGCGAAAACCTTCTTAAATACAAAATGTTTATTTGTTCGCCAAACAAGTTTAAACTCAAAGTGCTTAGAGTTTATTTCTGAAATCACAAATGCTGATTGTTTAAACTAGTTTATCCTCCAACAATATGTCATTTTCTTTCTGTGATAGCTTCATTTTCCGTGTTTGTTGTACAAATGAAAGCTCTGAGGCATGTTGTATAGCTCTCGTTTGTGGCGGATTTAACCCACTGTGTGAGGATTATTCTTCTTTTATTCATAAGTATTTAGCATATCTATATTATCATTATAATCAAACAAATAAATAAAATTTAAGTATCTGGTTGTAATTACAAATTAACAGCTTATCATTAAATGCCTAAGAAAGTATATACGGTACCTAAAAAAAATGTTGTCTGTCTGTTGGTTCCGCCTAATCTCTGAAACGGCTAGACCGTTTTTGACGGAATTTCACTCGCAGATAGTTAATGAAGGAGAGTAACTTAGACTACTTTGATTTTAGAAACCACAACGCGAGCTAGTTAGGAAGTATATTAGTACGGACGATGTCAGTGTCATGTGTCATAATTATGTCAAACCTAGATACAATAACAAAGTAAGAACCAAAATAATCACCTTCTCTTTCATTCAATTACAAATCAACCTTCAAAACCAGAGAGCATTCATCGGACATACGAATATCACATGTACCTATAGAACATCTATCAAAAGTGTTTACGTTTTTCTATAAATACTTAGCTTCTCAACGTGTCTGCCCAAATCCTATTTCAACGTTAAAAAAACACTGTGAATGAAAGATGAATTTTAAGATGCCCGCCGAGATCTCTTCTCTTACGTAGCATTCGGGAGATAACTACATTTTACGTTCTCTTTGTATATAACTTTCTTTCTACAACTTTAGTTTCCTTTATTTTCTCAGCAAACTTTCTCAATATGTAATTATGTAAAACGGGGGATATTTGCGGAAAAGGCGTAGGTGGTGTTGTTAAAGTTCTCAAAATCTAATAAATATCTTAAAATAAACGAAGTGAGATACTCAACCTTTATTCGATGACTCTTCAGTTTACAACAAATTAAATTCGATCTATGACTGCTGTATCTTATTAAAGAGAGACTCCACGTGTCATGTGTCGGGTGTGTGTGTGTATCGTGTTGTGTGTGTGTTTACTTGGCTGATATTCGTAAGTATTAGTTCCATTAATGAATGTATAATGATAGTAAAGGATCACACAAATAAATACTAGAATAAAGTCCCCTACCTAACCTTGAAACGGCTGAACCGATTTTGATAACACATAAACTGCTTTCGAATAGGTTCACCCGTTTAAGAGCTACCATGCCACAGACTGACACACAGATATACAGACACGTCAAATTTACAACACATATCTGAGTAAAAAAAAATTGGAAGGAACGGCCAAGGAATATAAAACACAAATCTCGTCTACAGCGTTCTTGACTTGCTTCGTAATTGCTTCTGTATGCTGTTTTGTGGCTCAAAATATTTCTAATAGCATGACTAAAAGTATTTTTCCAATTACACATTTCCAATGAAAAACATATGAGCTTCTTTGTGATTCCCTAAAAGGGTTTCACAAAAGCGAACCTCACAAAGATAAATGACGCTAGTGAGTGGCAGTTGGGAATAAAGTGCGTCCTATTATAATGGTTATACTTGTTTCTGTGTAACAAAATTCACTATTACACAGGCTATTGCGAAACGCTTTCCAATGCCTGAGGAGTAGACGTTTTCAGTGAAGTTTTCAGTGTTGTTACAAAGCCTATCTTTATTAATACTATCCCTGAAATATAAATTTTCAGGATAATCGGTTCGGTCGTAATATTAGTTGTGATTATCAGCTCTTCTATCCATTTTAATCGTGTTGTAGGGTGAACTCATCTAATTTCGTGACAAAAGCATTTGAGTAATAAAATACCGATAAATTATTAATTACTTTAATTCAGACTTAGCATGAGTTTTAATCAGTCTTTTATGAGGAATATAGGCACAATTAATCATAATCAAATCATATGGTTGTATTTCAAGTAATTGATTTCACTTGTACAGCCAAAAATTAGCGCTCAAACCAAATATCAGCGAATTAGGCGAGTCACAGAATTAGATGAGTTCACTATACTTATTTTTTGCGAGTAGTCTATTCATGACTTTCACTCCCTGAAAGATGAGTATAATATTCAAAGTTCAACAAAGTAGTTTTATATTTTGATTATAACCATTAAAGCAAAATGTATCTATCTTTTAACAAATCTTTATAATATAAGTAGTCGCACCAGACGCTAGTATTTAATGTGTACAGATATATAGCACAAATCAGAAATGGCTGTAGGAAGGAAATTGTTACGTAATTGCTATCTTGACAGTTACTTTCTATGAGCCTTAAAATCCTATCTGTATATACCAAAGGCTGGCTTTTACCTCTGCCAGAGAATTTGCATTGCCATCTAACGTGGCAATGCCAGTCTTTTGGGCACTTTTCCGGTTGACGGCGATGTGGCGGAATTTTGGATGCCATAGACTTTTAGTTTCTTTTATTTTTTATAATTTATAAGGTTTTTATAAATTTAATTTTAAGGTTGTAAATATTTAATAATGTAAAAAAATAATACGTTTCCTTCCCATCTACTGTCTAACGGTACTTGTGTACATCTATAATTAAGATAGTGTTTATGTTCTTCATGTAAGGTGCGGAACCACATAGAGCTTGGTTCAATGTGGTTCTATTCAAACTTGCATTCGCAATGAACTTAGAACTCAATGTGAATTAATTTTGATCAACAGTTGAAGAACATTTTGAAGTACATTCCAACTAATTTTCTATTAATACGAGTAAAACAAAGTTGTTTGTCTGTTTGACCGCGTAGTTCGTCAATATGCGGTTAATGCGGTTTTCATTTTCTCTTTGAAAGGTTTGGGTTATATGGGTATATGTACCTATTTAATACTTTAGAAGACAAACTTCTACACACGCAAACACAGGAACTCCAGTGGAGTAAAATATTGGTATTGTTATTTTTTTTAAGATGTCTCATAAAGAAGTTTGTATCGCTTCTGTCTGATCGATGAATGGATTTTTCAATGGTTACCGTCCGCATAATATGTAACTGAGGGTCCATAAGGTTTACGCTCACATATGCATTGAGTGCAAGGAAGCGTTACTTCGACCTTTCACAATTAAAAAAAAAACGATAATTTTATATTTCGTATTTTGTTACAATTGAAAATAATAGTGCCAATGTTACTATGATGAACGATGTAAAAGTAACCATGTCTAGCATTTAAAAAAATGTTTTCTCGTCACTCCCAAAGATCGTACTCACCCAAGGGTAGCATGGGCGTGGCGGGTCGCTAGGTTAAATTCGATACTACTAAGATATCAACTAGAATTAGATTTTATTTGACAGGCGGGATAGACTTACCTAAGTGACAAGTAGGCAATATCTTGAAAGCTGCCACGACGCGTATATTCCTTAAATATCCGATCTCAAGACACCTCTCGAAACACAATTTGTCAATAAACACGACTTACTGATGTTCAGTTTACGACCGATATAATTTTATGACCAATATACTTTTTGATAGAATTGTTTTAATAGCATCTCTTATTGGCCGTTTCGCCAAGAAAACGTGACGGCGACTGACCGTTTGGCCGTCGTATTAATAAGTTTAATAACTACCCTACTTTACGAGCATTCTTTATCGTTTTATAGGACACCGAAAAATTCCTTTCAACTTCGGTTTTACGTACCTCCGCTTCAGGAATCCTGTAGATTATATTGCCAGAATATGAATACCCAACATTAATTACTGAAGTTTATTACTTTTCATACTGTTAAGGAAATATTATTATTTACTTTTTGGATAGAATTATCTAATGTATATTAAACTAGCATCTGCCCGCAACTTCGTTCGCGTTGTTTATTTTACCCGCGTTAAGTTACGTGCCTGGTCTCGTGTGACGTAGCGTGATGTTATATAGCCTAAGTGATTCCGGAAAAATGTAGCTATCTATTCATGGAAAAGATCAGCCTAGTAGTTTCGGAGCTTATTCTGTACAAACAAACAAACAATAAAATCTTTCCTCTTTATAATATTTGTATAGATATATAGAATCACAATTAATTAGATTACTATGACTGTAAACACCTTCTGTTTTAGTTATTTGCTCCTAATTTGATAGGTGACAGGCACTCTATTGACACTCAAACTATTGACATTCGTAATTTACTTACAACCCTATCGATAATTCATTAAACAGTCAAATCACACGACTACCGTCGACGATTCCAATTAAAGGCTCGAGCAGACCGGATGCGTAGACGTGCACGTGCACGTCCACTGAGTTGTAATGTATGGAACTGTAGACTCTAGAGTTAGTTTTCAGGGGGGGCCTGGCCCCTAAGATGCCATGGGCGATGCGATGCAATGCTGTCAGGCGGAAGGTGAGCCCTACAGCCTGGGGGCACCCCACCCCCTCCCCCGGCCCCTCTATATACGCCTATGGATAGGACACACCGCTTGCGTAGACGTAGACGTGCACACGTTACGCAAGCAGTGTGTCCTGTCACATACAGTTCCATACATTACAACTCAGTGGTACGTGCACGTCTACGCTTACGTCTACGCATACGCATCCGGTCTGCTCGAGCCTTAAACGATTATCTCTCATAACAATTGTGTAGATAAATGTTTCGCAGAGCCGATCACTGTTTTCATAAATCTCTTGTTCACAATACACGTTTTTTGCTGTATACCTAATACCTACGTGTAGTTTCGCTGGTAGCATTTCAGTGGTACACAACCTTTAACACCCCAATTAGAAAATTAAGTTAGACGCGTAATACGTGCACTGAAATAATATATTTTTATGTGCTTAAATATTTATTATTTACTAGCTTTTGCCCGCGACTTTGTCCGCGTGGATTAATAGTTCCCGTTCCCGGGGGATTTCCGGGATGAAAACTATCCTATGTCCTTTCTCGGGTCCCAGACTATATCTGTACCAAATTTCATTGAAATCGGTTTAGTGGTTTAGGCGTGAAGAAGAGACAGATAGATTTACTTTCGCATTTATAATATTAGTACGGATAAAATTAGTTACCCTAATTTCAGGCGATAGAATAGACATAGACGCGTATTTTATGTTAATCAATAGATTTAATTTACAACTGCGTTGCGTAAAAAGCCTTATTGGCTTGACATAAGCCTTATTTTATTTTGTTTAGAGGAAAGGAGAACTATAATTTACGTAGTTTTAATTATTTAATAACTGAAATTGATTCAGTAATACTTTCTGAGCAAACTACTTTCATGGTTAATGGAGTTTAATTATTTTACACGTTGTATAAAAACAAACATAACTGAATTTATATTTATGTTAGTTAATGTCATGACTACATACTACTCTTTAGTATGTAGTCATGACATTAACTAACATTCATTCACACATATAAACCGGAATGTCATTTTTCCATCGAAAATGTATAGCGACAGCGCGGATTTGTTTTTAGAGTCCCGTGCCAAAAAGGAACACTTATGGATTCACTCTGGTGTCAGTCTGTCAGTCACAAGCGGCTTGGTCTGAAAGTATATGACATCGGAATGCTAAAATTTGATACAGTGATAAAATAAAAAGTGTTTATTTTTTATGAAATAATCGTTTAAAAAGTTGTTAAAAATGATAGCCATCGTGCCCGGAACTGAAGTTTGAGGTTTTTTTCTTCTTTTGTTTGCACATGGGTATGTTTTTACCGTGGATCGATGAATGGCTAATGCTAATCCCGCACCCCCGGCCATGGGCAGAACACCGCGATGGCTTTATCTGGTAAGAGTCCGGCGGGCCAGTGCCCCCATGACAACAAAAAAAAATGTAGATACCGTCACCCATCCTCGCAAAACAATATTTATGTAAGTAACATTCAACTAGGTAACCAACAAACATATATTACAACGATTATTTAAAATAAATCAATTCAATCAAAGTCAATTTCGTCATGTCAGTAAATAATTTATAAACAATGATAGAGTATCATGGGTCTGGAAAGGTACCTCGCATCCATCATGATCAAATAAAACGTAAACGTATATTCTGAGAAGGTTCATGTATCATAATATATATCTAAAATCATCTCGTTTGTGTGAACTGAACGATAAAAGTCCAGGAAACACGAAAGATATTTACAAATCGTGACCATTAGGGAGCGATGGCATATACACTGGCTCGAAGTGTATATGCCATCGTTCCCTTGTGATATGCTATGTTTACACCAATGATTTTTTATGTACAATATTGGCTTGGCAACGGAAATATCATCGTGTAAGCTGATTATACAACGAACACGGAAAAGGAGGAATAGGAAAATAATTATTTTTCTCGAAATTCGCCTTTGTTCTGTCTTCTTAAGAACCTATATCGTTTGTTATTGTTACACACATTTATATTAATGTGTTATTGGGTTTTTCCAATAGGAATCCTTGACAATCGTTACGGATAATCAGAAGCCAAGAAGTCTGATAGTCAGAAGCCAGGAAGTCTGACAATCAGTCTTACCAAGAGGTATCGTGTCGTGTTGCCCAGTAACCGGGTTGTGGAGGTCAGATAGGGCGTCGCTCCATGTAAAACACTGTTATTTAGCTGTATCGAACGTTAGACTGGAAGGCGTCCCTAAAATAGTTGGGAAAGGCTAACCAGATGATGACATTTCAATGCATACGAAATATAGCGAAAAAATATACTACCAAGACAAGTAGAATATTCATAGTTCGTAGTTTATCAAGAGTTTTTAATTACACAGTATAAGAAAGGGCACTTCAGAAGGATAATTTATTTTACAATGTAACGGACAACACTTTATAACGTCAAAGTTTCCGGTTTTACTACAGAATTATGGTTCCGTAGTAAAACGCCGTAGTAAAACTTTACTATGAAATATGCGTACAGAGCAGAATTAAAATGGAAATTGTATGAAAACCCTATACGAGAGGTCAATATTCGACAGAGAGCAGGCTTTTGCCTGCAACTTTATCCGCGTAAATGTCGATTATCACGGACGCACACGAAGTCGCGGAATAATAAGTAGCCTGAATCTGTACTTGGGGTTCAAACTTTACTCCTTACCTAATCTTCTCAAAATCGGTTCAATAGTTTAGGCGTAAAAGCATAACAAACAGACAGAACCACTTTCGCATTTAGATATTTAAAATATGGAAAACTAGCTTCTGCCCGCGACTTCGTCCGCGTCACAGTTGATGTGTTATCCTACGGGTACCGTACATTTTCCCGGGATAAAAAGTAGCTTATGTGTTATTCCAGACTATAATCTATCTTTGTGCCAAATTTCATCCAGATCCATTCAGCCGTTTAAGCGTGAAAGAGTAACAAACATCCATACATCCATACTTACAAACTTTCGCCTTTATAATAGTAGTAGGATATAGCTGAATAAATGTTGTATGATTAAGTTTGTCTCTTGTAACCTCAAACGATTAACAGAAATAGGAGATCTTTTAAATGTTTTACTCTAGCCCTAATCGGTTTCCGTTAATTGTCACTAAGTGCTCGTATCATTAAAACCTGTCTCTCTCTCTTTCGATCGACTGTTAGGCAAAACCGTTTCGACCAGCGTAGGAACAAGCATTTAACTGGTAACGATGGCAACGCCACACACCCACCCTAAGTACTCTACACAGTGGGTGTAGTAAGAGTACATTTGAATTTTCGCGACCCCAAAAATATACCGTTTCGTCAAGATGTGGTCATTGTCATTCATTTATACATACCATCACGCCTGTTTTCCCCCTAGAGTTAGGCAGAGGTATACCGACGTACACCCACGGTTCGCCGGTATGTTTAGATCCCGTGTAAACATACCGGCACATACATATGTGGGCGAGCCTATTGCCTTGAACCGGGCACAAATATTAACTCCGAGCTGCTATTGAGAATTTCATAGAAAACCCCAATAACACTTTGCTCGACCTGGGATTCGCACCCAAGACCTCTAACCATCATTCACTTAAGTGTACAATTATCTTCCAAAAAAAATCCCATCACAACATTTAGGTTCGTTAGCGAGTATTAATTTCTAGAGAGCATTTACACGGTGTACTAAAGTACCCCCGGGGCGGCGACCGGCGTCGCGGTCATAACAATCAATCAACGTCATAGCTGAGTCAAGTCACAATCTGTTTATTGCAGACACTACAAAACACATATTTACCTGATAAACTACTTTGAACTTGACGTTATCAAACTACGGGCTAGTTCCCGACGTCAGACTTGATTCAAATTAGTTCGTGTCAAGTTTTCAATTTTTTTTTGTACCTAGAATTGATGTAAGTTCCGGAAAGCACAGTTTGGGAAGGCCCCCTAATAAGTGGACTGATGACCTGGAAGAGGTCCTAGGAAATCGCTGGCCATTGGAGGCCTATATCCAGCAGTGGACGTCATGCGGCTGATATGATGATGGGGATGACGATGATTCTTCTTCTTTTCGTATGGATGATACATTCATCATTATTTATGTTACATGAGCCCAGTAGCTGACCACGTTTATTGCCGCATGATAATGCTGAAGTTAAGTTTCACTTTATCTACTACCTAAGTAAGTAATTATTACTCTTACTTAGCCTAATAAACTTAATAAGTCAAGTCAAGTCTGCCGCTTGCCCGTTGGCGCCTAATCCGTTAGATA
The DNA here is from genome assembly GCA_932526535.1 of Caradrina clavipalpis. Classification (NCBI taxonomy): domain Eukaryota; kingdom Metazoa; phylum Arthropoda; class Insecta; order Lepidoptera; family Noctuidae; genus Caradrina; species Caradrina clavipalpis. The sequence goes on from OW052096.1 coordinate 7,151,933, forward strand.
TTCCGCCTTAATTCGAAACTATTTAGTTTGAAATCGACACTAATTCGAAATGAATTGATCTAACTCGAAACGTCAAGTGTAAGGTAACTTGTAAATAAACACTACCATTTCAAAGACATGGAACTTAGCAGGGATGTTACTCCCAAAATAAGCACGTTAGGCAAACAGGCTAGGGCTCGCCTCGATTGAGGCGGTAAGACCCCTCTTTGAGGAGTGGCTGGAGCGGCGCCACGGCGCCCTCACCTACCGCCTGACGCAGGTCCTCACCGGACACGGATGTTTCGGGAGGTTCCTGCACCTCATCGGGCGGGAGGAAACGCCCGGGTGTCACCATTGTGAGGATCGCCCCGAGGACACGGTGGAGCATACTTTGGCGGTGTGCCCTGCTTGGGCTGAGCACCGCCGAGTCCTCGAGGCGGCCATCGGCGGCGGCGCCCTCTCGCGTCCGGCACTGGTCCAGGCCATGGTCCGGAGCGAGGGGGAATGGGAAGCAGTCGCCTCCTTCTGCGAAGCTGTAATGCTAGAGAAGGAGGCGGCGGGACGGGAGAGGGAAAGGAGGGTCCCCCGTCCCAGCGGCCGCCGCGGTAGACGATCCGGGCGTCGGGAGCCACGTGACGACTCCCGGCCACCGTAGACGCGGGTCTGTGGACGGTGAGCAATGGGTAGCTCACCGTCCGTACGTTCACTAGCGACAGACCGTGTCGACGGCGCGTTCGTGTTCCACGCGCGCCTCAAAGAGATGTCAGCAAAATTGGATGGGGCCACTGAGGGCCGATGCCTGCCGGGGCTGCGGGTTGTTCGAAAGAGATACCGCGCCCCCGGAACGCAAAGGGCACATGAAGGAACATAGACGGGTTTTAGTCAGTAAAAGTCTGACACTCCCTCCCGCCCCGCCCAGGGCGGGGGAAGTTATTTGATGATTTCCCGTCTATAAAAAAAAAAAAAAAAAAAAGGCAAACAGGCTAAGCAATCGTACTATGTTTGCTAGACCCACAGCTTATGAGATGAGAGGTTCAATTATTCTCCGGTGGGAATCCTTTTACATTGAAGTACCTAAGTGTAGTACACAAGTGCCTGTTTATTACACACAAGAAATACAACCGCTGTAGTTACCTCTCTGGTACGCAAGCGGTAAAGAGGGTAACAAATTGTATTTACAAGCCTTAGAAACCGCAGCGTCATTAGTGGATTGTAGCACAGGTAACTGAGTAACTGAGTTAAGTACTCTGGTGACACCAACGTGACATCTGAGTTACTCAGACTTTAGATCAACTAGGTATCTAATACGGCTTTTGAATTCTTTATACAAAATATCTGCAACTTCAGAATAACGTTCAGAATCTATGGGTAGGGTGTGTCAGTCCAGGGTTGCGGAATTTGTTCGAAAGAGTCTCCGCAGCCCTGGAACGCAAAGAGCATTAGGGGGAACTCGTAAAGGTTTTAATCAGTAAGAGTCTGACACTCCCTTCCGCTCCGCCCAGAGTGGAATAAGTAATGTAATGATATAACATGCTTCAAAAAAAGTTGTGTAGGTATGTAAAAAATATTGCGGATACGAAGAAACATAATGGATATAAATGATGTATTAGACAGATTTAGTACATACTAAATCTGTCTACTAAAACAGTTTCAAAAACCATTAAAAAGAAATATTAATAATTTTCCAACATTCATAAAGAAATATATATCGTAGTAGTATCTACCATTTGCTTGACCTCATAGACTAAGCAATCAACACAGTTGCCGTTGATCAATACCAAAGCCCAATCAAATTAAACGAACACTCAAAACTACCAAACAACACTTATCAATTTTCTTAAGGCATTACGAAAGTTGTTACAAAGTAAAACCGTGTCTTAATTTATTTTGAGAAACTTTGAAATAATTATTTCAACCTAATATAATTATTCATGAAACAAAGCTTAGAGACTTAAATGTATTAATTAACAGATATAACGATGAACCAAGTTTTCCCAGCTGTAAAGTTACCTACGTCTGTCTTATTTTAATATAATTCTGCGTAACTATTAAAATATGAATGTTATATCTTTTTAATAACCTTTTGCCAGTTCTAATTAACCTTAATAAAATTATCATTGTAATATACATTAGCCCAAAAATGTTTAACCTAAAACTAACTAAATTCGTGGAAATTATGATGTATTTTTACGATAGTGAACCAATTATTCAGATCAGTTTAAACAAATAATTCTTGTTTTGAAAGAAAATAAAATAATGATCATTTTTTTTTCGATAAAGTAACTATATGAACTACGTTTTTACCTATTAAAAAAGACAATATGTTGGTTTGTTACCTCTTCCCCTTAGCATATCCACGGCAAATATCGATATCTAAAAATATATATTTCGTTAAAACTAAAGTCACAGTCAAATCATTTATTTCAATTAGACCATTAAAAGGCACTTTTGAACGTCAAAACTACAATATCAAAGATTTTAAACAAATAAAAACTCCTTCTAGAAGGTTTTTTAATTAGTCTACCGCTTTCTATTACTCCAAAGATTCCAAGACAAAAACAATGACATAGGTACCTACTGACTGACAGGGCAATCTAAAATTAGAGGTTCCCATTAACCTTTTTGCTACGGTATTCTAAATGAATTAAACGCGAAGTGTGCAATATAATGCAAATTGAGTTCAACGCGTGCCACGGATAGTTTTGGGTCCCAAACTAATTAAATAACACTACACTGTCATCGTGATTTGTAAAAGTGCAAATCATAATGAATATTAAACATGCTACGTAAATATTGTAAAGTGTAATGTAAATTATTTTTACATTAAATATGTGTACAATTAATTCGCAGTTTTCCATTTACCCTTAGCCCAACAAAAGAGTGCTGTTTTTATAAATTGCATTTACATTTATTCCGTGGTTTTCTTCCTTTTAAATTTTATTAAAGAAAAATACGATAAACCAGCTACTAATTAATCTGTCCATATACTTACTTTTTGAAAATGAGCAAAAAATACGTTCAATTAAGAAAAACGGAACCTCTGTTTACATTACTCAATGCTGGTAGTTTCACAGCATAGTCACAACATTCAATTTAAGTGCCATATACTTACCAAGCTCAACCATTATGGCTGGGACGAAGTATACAATCAAACACAGAAATAATAAAGTTCCTGCTTAGTTTTAAATATTTTCTGAGTTACATTGCTATGAACCGAAAAATAATATTTATTTAATCATAAACTTCACGTTGTCTTATCCTACGATGAGTATAAATAAAAGCTTCATAAAGTACTTAATTAAAGAAATACTCGTATATAGTAAAACAATTGTACCTACCTACTAAGCTCTGATGCGTCGAGATTTACCAATCACTCGTTCTTTTAACAAAAACTTAACAAGTTTTAAAACAATGTTAAATAAAATATAAAAAAAAGTTTTTTGAAGCACTTTTAAACAGACGACCACTAAGAAAAGCTCAGCTTAACGTTCGATCCTCACAAAGTAATAAAAAAGTTATTAAAAAATGTTACTGAAATATAAAAACACAACACTGCTCTCTTAACTTTTGTTAAACAAGATCTGCGACTCTGCGTCGATGTATACGCAAGCTTAGAGTGGATAAGACTCGCTCGAGACGAGCGTTCGACACGCCACGAGTTTCAATCTGCCCTGCAACATGAACCCGAAACACTAAGGCGGGGAACAAACGCGAGCCACACGATATCGCACGGCGGGAAAACTGCCCACTGAAGCTTTCGCCGGAGTTACACCCACATTATCTAAGTTTCGCGTCGCTATATAACTAAAACGACACTGATTGTGGCTTTTTGTCTTTTGTTTTGAACATTCTTCTTTGTTTTTATGCTATGAATTATTTACTTGCTCTATACTAATTATAAAGAGGTAAAGTTTGTGAGGTTGTACCGGGTAATCTCTGGATCTACAAAACCAATTTTAAAAATTACTTTACCCATTGAAAGCCACGTTATGTGTGAGTGTCATGGGCTATATGTATAACATCACGCTCCGACGCACGAGAGCGGAGCAGTAACCAAAGACGTTACTTAACACGGGTGAAAATATCCACGCAGACTAAGTCGCGGGCAAAAGCCAGTGGTTCAATAAATAGGTACTGGCACTGCTTGGCAAGTCAACAGGGAATGAACTTGGACTTTTTTTTTGGCAAGTGAAGAGAATGAGTGGGTCAAGGTGAACGTTTAACGGTTGGCGTAGTGGCTAAGCGATTGGCTACTGCGCTGCGTGTCGCGGGTTCGTTTTTTGTATGACCACTAGTTGTTTATGTATGTGAGTTTATGTGATTGTAAACATATAAACTCACCCTCGATACAGAAAAACTTCCTAATCTAGAGGAGAGCAACATTTTTATTCATAAAAAGATGCATCTCCTGTCCATTGAAAATAATATCATATATGTTAATTAAGGCTTTCTCTGAATTTAAATTAGAAACTATTGACCGCTTTAAATGCGACTCATGAACATGCGACAGCAGAGTAACTATTAAACAAACATTATTCTATATGCAAAAAGCTACACTGTTTATAATTCTCTTGAAATAAATGTGCAGCTGTAGTTTACGAGAAATAGTAAATTGAACTTGCTGACAAAGTCCAATTTATAAAGTACATTTCATTTGGACTTCTATAGTCCCTGCACTTGGCACGTCGACGCTCACTTTCAGTCGCTCTTAAATTAATTTCACGAACAGAACAGTTGCACTAAGGATATTAAATTAAGGTCGTGTGCAGACAATGTCAAAACTGTCTGTAACAGACTGACGATGGCACTTGAAGAACAAAAATGTCGCACTAAGTTTGTTTATCGTTACTTACGTGCGTATATTCTTATAACTGTCCCATTGGTCTCGTGGTGGCAAGCACGACCGTTGAGCGTGGGGTCCTGGGTTCGATTCCAAGGTCGGGCAAAAAGTGTTACTGGGATTTTCTATTGGGAATTTCTCAGTACCTAACAGCCCGGGGTTTGGCCCTGCGCCTGATTTCTTCCCAGTTGTGTCAGATTGCCGCCCTATCGGACTATGAGAGTTAGGATAGAAGGAGTACACTTGAGCACTATAATATCTCCTGCGTACTTAGCTAGTCAGCGTTAAGATTAGCCGTTGTGGTCTGGAACCGGTTCAGAGAATACATCTGAGTAAGCAATAATGTGCACACAACAAACATTAATTAAATTTTATTGACAAAAGCAAAGTTTCTTAATATTAAAGTTGAATTCTGTCAAGTTGTGTTTATTATTTTCGTACCATATTTAACTCAACTCTCAAGCAAAAGTTTTCATAATTATGCTACTCTTTATTTGTTTACAACTTTATTTCATTAATCAATAATTTTAATTTAATCCTTGAAAATAATAAATCATTTATGTTGTCATTGGGAAATACTTTTATAATTACTTTACGTTAATTAAATTAATCTGATTAAGGTTTAATTTAGTGTAAGGCTGATACTGACTAGCAAAATTAATGGCCTTTATTATAAATACAATAAATAAAGGTACGATTTTGTTTACTCTCTTAGTTTCAGGACAAATTATCAATTACATTTTCCCCAAATGTGTGTATACATGTTAAAAATAAAGGGACACCCCACCGGCCGAAAAAGTTGAAGGTACTTTTGAAAAAGTTATTTAACAAGTACCTACGCTCCAAAGGCTCACTTATCAAGTACAGTAAAACCTCGGTTATCCGAACCTCGATTATCCGAACCCTCAATTATCCAAACGCTGACTTAGTTTATCCGAACCCTCAATTATCCGAACATTGGCGAGAATTTGTTGCTAAAAACGCGTTGCAGCTGTTTGTCAATTAAACATTGACTATTTGATTAGAAAGCATTTGACTTTTTTAGGTGTTATATTATATTTCAACATTAATATATTTGTCAAATTTTAATAGACTATACAGTTTCTAGGTGAAAAGGTGTTGTTTTTGTTTGATCTTGTACCCAAAAACCCACAATTCGATTATCCGAACTTTTGATTATCTGAACTAGTCTCGGTCCCAATTACGAGTAGTTCGGATAATCGAGGTTCTACTGTACTTACATAAAAGTTCTTTCATAATAAAAAATAAATATACCATCACGCCTGTTACCCGAAGGGTAAGGCAGAGGTCTAACAATGTACACCCACAGTTCGCCGGTATATTTAGGTCCCATGTAATAGGGGGCGAGCCTATTGCCATTAACCGGGCACAAATCCCAACTCCGAGCTGCTACTGAGAATTTCATAGAAAAACCCAATAACACTTTTTGCTCGACCTGGGAATTGAACCCGGGACTCCTTGCACAACGGTCGCACTTGCGACCACGAGACCAACGGGGCAGTTCTTTCATATTTACTTACATAGAAAAACGAACATTAGTCTGTGTCCTGAGGAATACATGAGAGTGTCTCTTTTACAAAGCCTAAAATATTGTTACATATTTATCCACCCACGCAATCGGATGAAGCTTAAGAGCTCTTATTATGTGTCAGTTTCCACATTCAGAATAAATCCAGCACAAAACATGTCAACATGATGTCAGCCACGTGTTAGTAAAATACGTTTCTTTATTTGCTATTTTTGGTACATAATATATTTGTGTCACATCGAGAATGACATACCTACAAGAAGATTGCTAGACGTCGTCGTAAGTAAATGTAGGTATACAAAGATTGCTAAAGAGTTCATCCAAGACAGTTTCTGAAAACTTCGTTCTATATCAGAACAAAACTTCAAAGAAACTGTCTTGCTGTCACAGTTTCCTTATTGGAGCGCGGTTATAAAATAATAATTGTGCTGGAATATGGAAACTACTCAGATGAATACTTACAGTATTATTTTTAAAAGTTTCACGTTATTTTTGAGCAGGCAATACCTACTATAATTTACGATAATCTATACACTTTTTCTTCTTAGATAGTTACGAGGAGAGATCAAAAAGTAATGAGAATCGGTTACTTCAGGTCCGCATATAAACGCAAAATAATTAATTTTTTTTGCTTGCTTATGTACTCACTACTTCAGCCTAAAAAAATCATATACATATATCACGATTTCCGGGAGTTATATTCATTTGAATACGAACTGTCGAAGAGATAACACCAACTTGGAGAAAAACGAAATTAGAGCAGTCATCAAGTACCTCTGTTTGAAAAAAAATTCTACAATAGACATACACAGTGACTTAGTGGGAAAATTGGGGGACTTTGCTCCTCCATATTCTACAGTTGCACGCTGGACCAAGGAATTTAAACTGGGCAGAGCAACCACTGAAGATGAACATCGCGAAGGACGCCCATCCACGTCCCTCACTGAACACAACGTGAAAAAAGTCGAAGATGTTGTGTTGCCAGATCGAAGAGTGACCATCAGGCATGTAGCTGAGGTCACAGGGATCTCATATGGCAGCATTCAAAAAATCCTTGCGAACGAGTTGCATATGAAAAAGGTCTCCGCGCGTTGGGCACCCAGAATGTTAACCGACGAGCAAAAGCAGCGGTTCACAAAGCCGCAATTGCGATGGCTGCCATTCAAGAAACGGGATTCGAACTGCTCGAACACCCTCCCTATTCGCTAGATCTGGCTCCTAGTGACTTCTACCTCTTTCCTCGGCTCAAGGAACACCTCCGAGGCAAGAAATTTGAAGACGATAGCGAAGTGATGGTCACTTTTGAGGCGTTTTGGGAGGGTCAAGAAAAATATTTTTTTCAAAGGGAATCCTGGGTTTAGAAAAAAGATGGAATAAATGTATTGATTTGTAAGGAGACTATGTAGAAGAATAAATTATTATTTTAACTTTAATTACCGCGTTTTATCTTCATTCTCATTACTTTTTGATTCGCCCTCGTACTGTAGAGGCTCTGGCTGGCAGAGCCGTATACAAACTCATTTTGTATACTTTAGCTATGAAATAAACGCTAGTTTAAATTAAGAAGAATATGCCAGACCGTCACTATGGCTGACGAATAGGATAGCTAAAATTAGATACGCATGTACATACACGTACCCATCACGCCTGTATTCCCTGACTGGTTAGGAAGTGGTGTACTATGGGTGTACAACCATATTTTGCTGGTGTGTTTTAGGTCCCATGAAATAGGGGGCGAGCCTATTGCCTTTAACCGGGCACAAATCCTAACTCCGAGCTGCTACCGACAATTTCATAGAAAACTCAAGACCTCTAGCGTAGCAGTCACACTGACCACTTCGCTAACGAGGGAGTAAAAAGAAATAAAAATAAAAATATGATATAAATATTATTAATTAAATACACGAATTTGAATGATTTTGAAGTGTGTCAATAGTACTTGTTCTTTAATAAATCCCGGTACTAATAGAAGTCCCACGTCTTGGGTCTTTACAATACCTTATTATCTACATTAAAGGAGTAATAAAAAAACTGTTTCTTTTCTATATGAATTTTTAATTAAGAATAAAAGGTCACATTAAATGTTTGTACTATCAAATTATAATATAAGGAAAATATTATGATAAAAAGGTAATGTTCAGTGCCTATTAGATGTTATGAAAGATAGGCCTAATAAAACATTATTATAAAGTTACAAAAAGCTGACTTCAAACTGTTTTCTTGTCCTTTGTGTTAATATGTAGATAAAAAGTTCTAGTTTTCAATCTTTGCTTTTGTAAGTTAATGTATAATGAAAGTATTTTTCTTTGTTATGTTTTCTATTATACTTTCATAATAAATAATTATAATACCCCTTATATTATAGACTCCAGAATCAGAAATTGTAACAGTTGATGTGTTTCATTTTTTGTATCAATAAATATTATATGATGATGATGAAATATTATTGAAAAGTAAAAAATACAAAATATTTAATTTAACTCAAACATTGTGCCATTTATAAACTGAGGCAGCCCCAGTAAAGTTATAATACTTAGTATACTTGTATCGGACCTCTCTCATTATTCCCTTAATGCTGCTTGTATGTACACATTCATTACAAGCCATGCACAACCGCGAATCCGGAGAAAAAAACGGTTCGTTGTTCGGTGAAAAAAAAGAACGTATACATCCGGGCTTGCAGTTGTCGGTGAAGTCAAAGTCAAAGCATTTATTTCAATTAGACCATTTACAGGCACTTTTGAATTGTCAAGAAGTTACAGCAAGTTGAAGCTAGTTGCTCGTTCCAAAACGTAGATCTCTATGGAGAAGAACGAGCAAGAAACTCCATGGACACTCTTTTCAAAATGGTTTTTACAAAATCATGGTTACAAAATTTTTGTTGCTTTTATATGTGAAAACAATGGACGTGACTAAAAAACAAAAGAAAAAAACAAACGTATACAACGGGCTTAGTGGTATCTTAACAATAAAGAATATCATTAAATAGTCGGTAGGTACACAAGGTATGTTAATTGAAATAACTGAAAACCCGAAGATAGGTCATTGTATATTTATCAACAACTATAACTTCATTAGTTCATACTTCAGTGTTGTCTCCATAGAAAACAGTAGTTTAGGTTTTCAACCTCTAACTTGCTTCACTGTTGAAGCAACAGTCTATTGTCTTAACAGATTATTTGATTAAGCTTAGCCCAAGCTTAGTAAATAAGTCGTCGGAACAAAGAGCTCCTCTCAGCTTTACACTGATGTGATGGATCTCGTTTCAGTATGAATATTGATAGGTTTCCCTTACACGAGTAAAATGGTTGAAGCCTAGTTTCCGAATTAAAGTTAAGTAGAACAGTAGTAGACACAGACAGACAGACAGACAGGCAGCCACACACAGACACACTGTCACACTGTCGGTCAGACAGTAGTTAGTTTAGTAGTAGTGGTTAGTTGGTAGTTTAGTAGCTTGGTAGCTTTATTCATCCGCCTTAAGTTACGTTTTTTAATACTGCTTCGCTCCCGTAAGTCGTAACGCGATGTTATATAGCCTATAACCTTCCTCGATAGATGGGCTATCCAACAAAAAAAGATTTTTTTTAAATCGGACCGGTAGTTCCTGAGATTAGCGCGAACAAACAAACAAACTCTTCAGCTTTATAATATTAGTATAGATTTTAACATAAATTCTTTGGTTACACGGTTGGGGTAATGGCTGAGCAATGGCTCATGGGCTGCGTGTCGCGGGTTCCATACCTGTGTAAAATAAATATTTGTATGACCTAGGTACAGATAAGTAGTTGTTTCGGGACTAATTGTTTGTGCATGTGAGTTTATATTTTTGTTAACGCATCCATTATATAAGAGAAAACATTTGTGCCACGCAACGTTATTTTATAAAAACCCTTTATTATACCCTGCGTTTTCCCAGTGGAATTAATAATATGAAAGCATTAGCACGCTTCGTGGATTCTTCACTCATTTTATAATCACTTTTAAACATTAAATAACAAGATTCGTTTAAAACAATAGATTCGGCAAAATAAGGTTTACCCAAACGTTTGAATGCCTTTTTGGTCTAGTGAATTCCTTCACCTCTGTTCAAACCTTCGGGGAATACAGACTTGGTATTATGTTACGTTCACCATTTCCTACTATTCCCAACCACTGCAAAGCTTGACGGGTTCCTGATAAACGATCAAACTGTCTTGAATTCTGCAAGGAAATTAATCAGAAATGAACAGCCGAGTTGTAAGAAAAAAATCTTAAATCGCACTTCTGTCCAAACAAGCAAGAGACAAAACAGAACTACCACTTTCTACTACTTGAGAAAGGTCAAACATAACATAACATCACACCTGTATTCCTTTATTGGGCGGCTTAACGAATTGGGATTAGGCCTCCAGATAACAGATATAGGTACGTCAGATAAGATAGTCAGACAGATAACTGTTATTTCAACAAAACAAAACTGCTCCGCAGCAGATTGGTGACATCTTTGTCATCTTAATATTCTTAGTCTTTCACCAGAGAATTCCTATGGTATTCCTACTAACGTTGTTTTAAAAGATTCAAATGTAGGCAAATCACAAAGTCCCTTTTTAAACAAACGAATTTATGCAAGCTACTGAATAAATCTTTGTCGTGATTGATCTGCCGGTGACATTGCGATTCATATTCCATCGCAGCGGGACCTTACTTTGGTTATTACTTAGAATTCAAATATCTTCTTGCAAGAACATTTTTTCAAGTGAAAGCTCTTTTGCGTAACAAAGAAACCGTTCATAAAGAACTCGTTACTTTGTCAGAATGTAGGCAGTTCTGCTAATTAAAGTGGGTATCTAACCTCTCGCTGAAACGTCGGTTCCTAGAAAGCTTGAATGACTGTTTTAATTACCATAATACTTTCGCATGATAGACTTTGTTTGTCATAAAATATTACTTACAGGGATAGCAAGATATTTTTTAAGATTTTATTTTGTACAAAATAAAATACCACTATACTATATTTTTGCCGCAAAGGAGCGTTGCTGCACTGTGTTCCGGTTTGAAGGGTATTTTTTTTTTAAGACGGGAAATCATCATATGGCTTCCCCCGCCCTAGTGTCAGACTTTTACTGACTAAAACCCGTCTATGTTCCTTCATGTGCCCTTTGCGTTCCGGGGGCGCGGTATCTCTTTCGAACGACCCGCAGCCCCGGCAGGCATCGGCCCTCAGTGGCCCCTTCCAAGTTTGCTGACATCTCTTTGAGGCGCGCGTGGAACACGAACGCGCCGTCGACACGGTTGTTTGAAGGGTATGGATGCCGGTGTGATTACAGGCACATGAGACATTTTAACTTTGTTTCTGGGATGGCAATGCATAGTATGCTATGGTATTGCAGATGTCTAAAGGTAGCGTTGACCTCTTAAAATCCAGATCAATCTCTTTAAATCTTGTTTGGGTTTGTTGCCATTCAAAGATATTTAAAAATAAAATGGCTTTATTCTCTGTTTCATTAGTATTCAACTTTTGATGACTAACTCATATTTTTTATTATAACATTATTATAACGTTATACAGGAAAAAAAATTAACCAGTGCGTAAATTTTGCCATAATAAACTTCAACACGTTTTATTAAACACGTATATTTTATTTTGATATGTCTTAGTACTAAAAAAAAAAGTTATCGCTTACGAAAAATGTTTACTTAAAAACCATATTTTATTGTCACTCGGCGCTAGCGCATTCCCCACCCCCTCACCCCAGCCATGCGCCCGGGCGGCGGCCAAGAGTTTTCATTGATAGTATGGCGAATAGATTATGTCCATGTTTTGCTTATTTCAAACTCGGATAAGGATGAAATTTTTTTTTATTTTTTTTTTTTAACTAAACACGGAAATGTGTTCTATTACTGACACTGAACTACCAAAAAAAATTTACGCACTGGTTAAAAACTTATCCTGTATTAGAAAATATTCTTAGTTACCAGCGAAAGTAAGGAACTTTCTCTGGTAACTAAGAATAATTTCTAAGCACGTACCTACATCACCCAGATGTACCAATGAAACCCTAAATGTAATAATCTCGGCGGCTCCAAAATGTCGGTCACATTAGGATGACGATTAAGCTAACAAAAAGCCAGGGATTTGTTGTTGTAGTTGTCATCATCGTGTCATAGTATTTAATACCCAAAGGTTTATGGCTAGGCGACAAATGTTTTGTTAGATGTAACTTGTGTCGCTTAAGGCTCTAGATAGACAGACTGCATATTAGCAGGTTGAATGCAGTTGAAATGCAATCCCTCTGTCATTGCAGACAACTGCTTGTCAACTGCATTCAAACTGCAAATTTGCAGTCCGTCTGTCTAGAGCCTTACTGTCGGGACCCATTACAAATCTAAATCCCCTTCTAATAATGGGTCCCGGGTGTGAAGTCATAAATTTTTGGTTTGTTAATTTTACGTTTTATTTACTTTATTATTCTGGTGGTAGACCAGAAAATTCAAAATCGATGAAAACCTATGTGAATTGTTTTACTTATGATATATCAAGCCTGAATAATTAAATGTCTAGTTAATAAGTACTGAATGTTTCAAACACACACACTTTAATACAGTTTATCTATACTTATAATATTACAAAGCTGAAGAGTTTGTTTGTTAGGTTGAACCCGCTAATCTCAGAAACTACTGGTTCGAATTGAAAAAATATATTTGTAATGGTTAATCCTGTTATCGAGGAAGGATATAAGGCTATATAACATCACGCTACGACACTCGGGAGCGAAGCAGTAACTAAAGAGGGATGATCCTGCCGGGGCTGCGGATTGTTCGATAGAGATACCGCGCCCCCGGAACGCAAAGGACACAAGAAGGAACATGGCTGGGTTTTAGTCACTTCTCCCGCCCTGGGCGTGTAAAAAATAAACCATGGGTGATTAAAACCACGCGAACGAAGTTGCGGACCGAAGCTAGTGTATTATAAAGATATTCATGAGAAACCGTGTACAAAGTTGCCTACACAGCTATCGTGCAGTAAACTCTATTAAATTCATGTTAAGGTAAAGTTTTCATTAATTGGACTCTCGTTAGATGCTCTCCATCACTGTTCAACGTCAATCACATGCTACTTTAGAAGGTAGATACTCAATTCATAAATATTGTATTTACTTAGCAAAACTTTGATATTGATTAACTAAACAATTGACTGAAATTATAATGACTTAGTTTAAACTTGATTTATTTAAGAGCCGTCACTCTCACTCACTTGACTTGTATAGGTTAACAAACTTTAGATCTACGTACATACATACAAACACGCCTGTATTTACCGAAGGGTTAGGCAGAGGTGTATCAATGTACACCCACAGTTCGCTGGTACGTTTTAGGTCCCATGTAATAGGGGGCGAGCATATTGCCATCAACCGGGCAGAAATCCTAACTCCGAGCTGCTACTAAGAATTTCATAGAAAATCCCAATAACACTTTTTGCTCGACCTGGGAATCAAACCCAAGACCTCTAGCGTAGCAGTCACGCTTAGTACCACTAGGCTACAGAGGCAGTTACAAAAACTAAAAAACACTAAACTTAAACTAAACATAACTTTACGTAAACTTTAGATCTTATTCGTGAAATATGAATTTAGTTCGTGAAATATGAATTTAGATGATGTCATTAGGGATTGCTCACGTACCCTTATAACTTCTTGTGAAATATTATTTATTAAAAAGGGTTGAATTGATATTAGGATTTTAAAATTCTATTGGACTTGATTGCTTTTGCACTAACAGACGAATATCATTTGATGGTAAACACACACATTTATTTCAATTAGACCATTTACAGGCACTTTTAAATTGTCAAGAAGTTACAGTTTAAAATTGAAGCTAGTTGCTCCTTCCAAAACGTAGGTCTCTATGGAGAAGAACGAGCAAGAAACTCCATGGACACTCTTTCAATTTCGTTTTTACAAAATCTTGGTCTTGATCTTGGATTTATATTGTTACCGACTTCCAAAAGTGTGTCTTTTAAATAAATTGATCTTCAATCGTTTCAAATGTGTAAAATCAGTCACCTTGCCTAGGACGAAAAATATTTACTTTGGTACCTATCTACTTAGAAATAAATAAGCACACTATTATATTGAACTATTGATATAAAATTACGATAATATATCTCGAAGGCACAAATAATTCAATTTCTCGTGAACTAAATCACACGTGCACAAGTACAGTTGCAAGAAAAAGTAAATACATACCTATCAGTGGCAAAATAATGTAGAGCTTTAATACCATACCTATAGGTTTATTATTCTACGAAGGTTTTTTTTTTTTTTTTTTTTTTTTTTTTTTTTTTTTTAGAGATGGTAAAATCATCAAATGACCCCTCCCGTCCTGGGCGGGGCGGGAGGGAGTGTCAGACTTTTACTGACTAAAAACCATCTATGTTCCTTCGTGTGCCCTTTGCGTTCCGGGGGCGCGGTATATCTTTCGAACAACCCGCAGCCCCGGCAGGCATTTTGGCCCTTAGTGGCCCCTTCCATTGGCTGACACCTCTGTGCGCGGAACATGAACGCGCCGTCGACACGGTCTGTCGCTAGTTAATAACGTACGGACGGTGAGCTACCCATTGCTCACCGTCCACAAACCGTGTCCACGGTATCCGCCTGCGGGAGGCGCAATGGTGCCGTTATTGGCAATCCATTGCGCCGGCGGACGCGGCGTCAGCGGCGGCTGCGGGTGCGGCCACGGCAACGGTAACGGCGGCAGCGGCGGCGGCGGCGGCGGCGGCGGCGGCGGCGGCGGCGGCGGCGGTGCGGAGCCTTCCCCCGGCCCTGGCGGGTACGGCGCAGGCCTTGCCCCCAGCCCGGTGATCGGCCGGCTTGTTAGCCCCCGCACATGCGTCGCAGTGCGGCGGGGCATCACAAGCCGCGGCCTTGTGACCGGGCTGACCGCAGCGAACGAAGCGCTACGAAGGTGGTACATACATAATATTAGAAGATAATTATTTGGGGTTTTTCCTTTTTTCCTGTAGGTACATTTAGTTCGCGAATATACGGTGACGTGTTAAACAAGATGTAGGGTGGCCGTGTAAACATCTTATTGTACGTGACTGTACTAAGTAATGAGTTACTGTTGCTCTTATTTTGTAAATGAAATGTTATCAGGTACCTATTTTTGTTTATAACGTATTTTTTTACATCCACAAGGAAGAATTACAAATGTTTTTGTGACTGCTACGCTAGAGATCTTGGGTTCGATTTCCAGGTCGAGAAAAGTATTATTCGGTTTTTTTAAGAAATTTTCAATAGCAGTTTGGAGTTGGGATTTGTGCCCGGTTAATGACAATGTGCTCGCCCCCTATTACATGGGACCTAATCCTACCGGCGGAAATACACCTCTGCCTAACCCTTCGGGGAATACAGGCGCGATGGTATGTCATATATTTTTCTATGTATGTATGCAAATAGTGTTCCGCCTGCAGCAAAGTGGTAAGACCCAAACTAAGGTTGTTAGGTATCCAGAGGTAGAAACTACTTCACTGTGAGTGCCGTGTTCAATACAACCGCTTTCTGCATCTGACTCTTGACCCAGTTGTTGAGCGATAGTTTCTCTGGATGTTGGTCGAAAGTTTTCGCTACCAAACTATTTATTGCCCCGTTGGTCTCGTGGTCGCAAAGTGCGACTGCTGTGCAAGGGGTCCCGGGTTCGATTCCCAGGTCGAGCAAAAAGTGTTATTGGGTTTTTCTATGAAATGCTCAGTAGCAGCTCGGAGTTTGGATTTGTGCCCGGTTAATGGCAATAGGCTCGCCCCCTATTACATGGGACCTAAATATACCGGCGAACTGTGGGTGTACATTGGTACACCTTTGCCTAACCCTTCGGGGAATACAGGCGTGATTGTATGTAACTATTTATTACTAGCAAACTATCTGCTAGTTCATCCGCGTGGCTTATTTCAACTGTGTTAAGTTACGTCTTTGGTTACTGCTCTGCTCCCGTGGGTAGTAGCGTGATGTTATATAGCCCATGTTACTCAGTGATAACGTAGCTTTCTAACAGCAGAAGATTTTTTGAAATCGTTACAGTAGTTTTTAAGTCTGTTCGTTACATAAATACAAATCTGCCCTCTTTATAATATTAGAGTGCAGATGTTGGAAGATTTCTTTAAACTTTATGCAAATAAAAAGTACAAAGGCGAACTAGATTCCTGCGAGGCATCCTACACCAGTCAACTGAAGGAGGTAAAGAGATGACTTACCAAGAGCAAATTATTCTATGAGTGTAAAATAATAACATTAGAAATAAAAATGAAATATATAATGTATTTAATATTCAAAGAAAAATATAATTGTTCTACAGGTATTAAGTATTATACGTAATTATAACAAAAAAAAACAACCTTTAAACTAATTCTGCTTAATTTACTTGTTATTGCTTAAGTATACACTTACATATAAATTGGTGTAGGTACAGTCAGCAAAAGAGATAAGTAACCAGGGTCGCATAATGAATCTCAATCTATCAGCAATTTTTGGAGATTAACGGCTTCGAAATTGACTCTGAACGTAAAATACGCAAATCTCACTTTAGTTATCTTAATATAATTTACAAAAATGCTATTTAATTTTAAAAAAACCTCTCACGTCCTCTAGAAGACAAAATTTCCTAATATTATTCGCAAATTGCGTGTTTGTACGATAAGTTATTAATGGGTATTAACAGGTTTGAAAATCATTGATTTTGCGGCAAATAGCGCGTGGACGGCGTAAACCCTCTTAAGTTAAATTCAATTTATAAACGCCCACCTGCACCGCACCGGTTTGAAAGAAAACATCAACTATACTAGACGGTCTGGTTACTTATATCTCTTTTGTTGACCGTACCTACACCAATTTCTTAAGTATACAACTACAACCAAACTGCCCGCGACTTCACCAGGGTGGTTTATTTCCTCCGCGGTTACGTCCTTGGTTACTACTCTGCTCCCGTGTGTTATAGCGTGATGTTATATAGCCGATGACACTTACAAATAACGTAGCTTTCTATGGGTAAAACAATTTTCAAAATCGGTTCAGTAGATCTAGAGATTTACCCCCTACAACCTCACAAACTTTACCTCTTTGCTATTAGTATAGATAAAATGTAGAGTTTATGGCATTGAGATAAAAAATACAAGTACAGCTATATAATTATAGCATTAACATAGCACCTAAATAGAATTTTGTAGTAAATTCTCTCTAAAAAATATTATATGGATTTTTGTAGAACTACCTACCCAAGTATTTGTACCTACCTTCTTACAAATATTTCACTCAATCGAAACCGAGTATTTTTATATCGGAGTAAATCGTGTGGATTATTGAAATTGGGCACTTGGCTAGAAAAAATCAAGAGACGATAAAACTGGCTGGCAGCTACATAAATATACCTACATACGAAGGACATTAAAATAACATACCATCAAGCCTGTATTCCTGAAGGGTTAAGCAGAGGTGTACAATGTACACCCACAGTTCGCCGGTATGTTTATTTCACATGTAATAGGGGGTGAGCACATTACCATTAACCGGGCACAAATCCTAACTCCGAGATGCTACTGAGAATTTCATAGAAAAACCCAAAAACACTGACATTAAAATTCTAGAATATAAACGTCAGAATGTAAGAAAATACAAGTTCATATAATATTTCGAAAATTGGATGAGTATCCACTTACCACAAAGCGCTTTTAGCTAATTTAGTCTAGCATAAGAACATAATTGTATTTTTATAAGTAGTCGTGCAAGTAGGCCGTTTCATAATATTTTTAAATGCTACGCAGAATAGCAGTACCTACTAAAGTGCCTTAAACATAATATTATTTTGTGTAATTGAGTTGACTGCCCCGTTGGTCAGGTTTTTCACTCAACGAAACGCACTTGACCGAAGCATGTTTAAAAATACTAAATTCATAATGAACTTACACATAACTTACTAACTTTTCACTCAAACAAATATATTTATTCTCTGTAAACTGATTCAAAGAAATCTGTCTAGGTTTAAAATAATAAAAGGTTAAAAAGAATAATATCGTTAGTTTTTCTGCAGACTTCCAATTCTTTCTTAAAAATCGGTTGAAGTGAACAATATAGAATCACATGTGTTAGTATCAAACATTTACAATGAAAATACCTTTATGTGCAGAAAATACAGCTGCCATCAGATGTTATAGTTGGTATAGTTTGTGTATAATTCATATTTTTCCCCTTTTGAGACATGCTAATTAGTAGGTATTCATTTCAATTATGTAATTCAAAGCATTTATTTCAATTAAACCAGTCATATCTACTTTTGAAATGTTGATTTTTAGGTTAAATTATAAAATCAAAACATAATTAGAAAGCATCACAAACAAAATTGACTTCGTTACATTGACTTTTATATTCACAGCACATTGTTTTAGGTATAAGCATTTTCCCAGAAAAAAAGATCTATTTTCGTCTACTACGTAACTATCGGGCGAGGGCGCAAAGACACTCAACAATTATTATCAAGCAATAGTCAATACTCATTTCGTAATACGGAAATCTATAAATCCTTTGATATGATTACTATTGCAATCTGTCAATACCACACAAATCAACACAGTCAATAAATATTACGATATTTAGTTCTTCTCTGCAAACTATATTGAACGTCTTACCCTTCCCGATAATATATAATTAATTCCGTAAAGCTACCAACGTAACGTTCATATTTAATTGAAGCCAATAAGGGAAATCTCATTAGTTTCCAATTGAAAATGTTACCTAATTAAAACACGAGCTAGACTAATAAATTAACTTTGATTGATTGATTGAAAACCGTCAATACGTCAAACCGTCACTACCCCTGTCCGTGTATTTACTGGTTATAAGAGAAAAATACTATTTCTAGCGTGCTCTGGAATATCTTATAATCCCATCTAGTTTTCTCAAGTAACTGCCTCATTAGCCTAGCGGCCTTAAGCGTGACTGCTACGCTAGAGTTGTTAGGTTCGATTCAAAAATTGATACTTTTTTTATTTTATTTTTTATAGATGGGAAATCATCAAATAACTTCCCCCGCCCTGGGCGGGACGGGAGAAAGTGTCAGACTTTTACTGACTAAAACCCATCTATGTTCCTCCATGTGCCTTTTGCGTTCCGGGGGCGCGGTATCTCTTTCGAATAACTCGCAGAAAAAAGTACTGGGAAAAGTGATACTGGGTTTTTCCTTTCTCAGTAGCAGGTCGGAGGTAGGATTTGTGCCCGGTTAATGGCAATAGGCTCGCGCTCTATTACATGGGACCTAAAAATACCGGTGAACTGTGGATGTACATTCGTACACCTCTGCCTAACCCTTCGGGGAATACAAGAGTGATGGTATGTGTGTGTGTTTTCTCAATTAACTTTTAAACCCCCGACTCAAAAAGAGAGGTGTTATAAGTTTGACGTGTCTGTGTGTCTGTTTGTGGCACCGTAACTCGTAAAAGGGGTGAAACGATCTGGATGCGGTATTTTTTATTTGAAAGCATGTTTCTTAGCGATAGTTCGTAGATATGTTTTATTAAAATCGGTTCAGCGGTTTCAAGGTTACCAGCTCTTTTGATATCTATGGTAGGGACGTATATTCATTCTATCGTAACTTTTTTAAATTTTATTACTTGTATAGCCTTGTTGCCGGGACGAGCCGAATTTTGTTTTATTATTTTACTAAGTAAAGTATGATAGTATACTGTAGGTGTATTCAAATAGGGGATAGTCACTTGTTTTTTGAGGGTTCTTTAATGCCTTAATCGCTGGTGCCAGTAACGTACTAAGTAAAAGCTAGTAAAGCTCTATTTGTTTAGTATTAGTCGGACCTAAAAAACCAATGTAAGACCGCTTGTAATACAAAGTATATTTTGCTAAATAATTCATTCCTAAGGTACATATTACATCTGTTAGAATAGTATATGGGCAAAGTAAACACATTCTTCTAACAAAAAGTTAACTAATGCTTTTAGATTAGATTGCTATATGTTCTTCTTTTCGAATTCTCATGAATCACGAACTATGCGTTATTATGGCTAATTCTCAGTAACAGCTCGGAGAGGTTTGTGCCCGATTAGTGGCAAATAGGCTCGCCGTCTATTACATGGGAGCTAAACATTATACCGGTGAAATGTGGGTGTCACCTCTGCCTGAGTCTTCTTCGGGGAATATAGGCGTGATGGTGATATCTGGGGAAACCCTTTTCTGCTAATCTTAAGCCAGGCTACGTTATCAAAATCGAGCGATTCTATTGGCTGTTATACATGCGTCCATCGCTACTCGGCTAAGCACATATCTGATGAAAAGGCTAAAGTAAGGTTAAGGTTTTGTCTTTCTTATACAAACCCACCTACACATTTCGTACAATTTATAATAATACATTTTAATACGTAATTTTATTCTATTTCGAAGTAATTCGTTACGCATAAATCTTGCTAACAAAATTATAATGAAAAAGGAATAATATCTTTTTAGAAACTGCCTAGAAAAAATTAAAGAACAGCAGTAATATCTATTTCTAAAAAGTAATATTCTACTCATTGAAAATAATTCGTATAGAAATAAATTTATTACGATAAAAATTTTGCTCAGTCAATTAAGATGAGAAAAGAAAGTTTCTAGAAAAAAAAAATCTATATTATATTCGTTTATTTTATTATCATGCGAGAGAATATCAAAGCCATACATGATACGCGAACCTGTAGACGTTGTGATGAGGCTGATGAAACGCCTCTGCAACTTCTGAAGGAATGTGGAGCACTAATTTACAAGCGCAACAATCATCTAGGCAAAAATTATTAAGCCCGGATGAACTAATGGAGTTTGCCCCAAAACTGATCCTGCAGTTTATCACAGATGCTCGCTTTGGTAGCGATCTCTAACCTTAAAGCGAAGATCACAATAGATCAGCCCCCCTAGCCAAGTCACAAACGATAATCGTAAACGCTCGGTAGGTACCAATAGATTTTCAACTTTATACACCAGAGCCTTAAGTTGAAAATCTATTAAAGATTTCTAAGCGTTAGCGACTGGAAAGAACGAAAACGCTATGCAATCTTCACTAGATCTTCAACTTAAAACCAAACACATAAAGTTGAAGATCCATTAAAGCCTACTCAGCGTTTGCGTTTATCGTTTGCGACTTGGCTAGGGGGGCAGTTATGTTCGCAGTGATACCTATCACAGCCACATAAAGGAAATGACACAAGAGAAAGTGCAAATAAGCCGTTTGCCTTTCAAATGTAGTGTGGTGTTTATCTAATTATTATTCTTTGCGTATACCTTACCTTTGCCGTTGTTACGGCAAACGCATTTTATATATTAAATAAACGTAAAGCCTTTAAAGGTTTCCCGTCAATGCAATCTTTCGACTCTCCCCGCGTATTGAAAAGCAATTTTATAGATTTTTATTTTGTATGTACTTCGATTGCTTTGTATGGCTTTAGGAAATCACCTTTATTTATAGGTACTTTTGGGTATTCCTGCTTCCAACCTTTATACTTGGTTTGCGTGAATGTCTATAAAAAGGCATGGCGCGCTATCAATGGTCTTTTTGGTCTGTGCTTGGCTTTCAAATGTAACGGACGAACTCTAGGGACGTTATAATGTTGATTATGGTCGTCTTAATTAACTATTAATTAATTAATGCTTGTGTGCTTATATATGGTTATGTGCTTGTTGCTAATTAAAAGTGATTTGTAAGAAATATATCTAACTTTCTAAGTTAATTGTTGTGATTTGTTTTTTTTAATATATACTTTTGGCCTTTAAGAATATTGTTTCACGTCTTGGATGGCCCTAAGTGGGTTCTTTTTTCAAACAATTTTTTTTTCAAGTTTCATATTCACCAATAAAATATTTTGACGAGTACCTAGATAACTACAATAATGATATCGTGAAGTTAGTTTATTAATTATTCAACACTGGTCGACTTTATTGATCTTCTGAAGTCGAACGTTTGTTTAGTTTATAATCAAACAAAAGTTCCATTCCATTCACGCTAAAAAGCAATTAAGTGAGTAGTGCTCCAAACTTGGCTCTAAATTATAAACAACTGTGTAGGTATTATTATGCGTCCACAAAATATAATATCCATAGAAGTTCTGAACTAAATTAAGTTTAAATGAGCTCCTACGCATAAAACAATTGTATGTTTACAGTGTATCATGCACTCTGTTAAAAGTATGAAGTAAAACCTGCTAGGAGTCGAATATACAACAACTAACTAGATTAAAAAAATGAGGATAGCATATTCATTCACGCGCACCGTATATCGCAACTATGTACAATCTCAGACCAAAAAAATTACAATTATTATTCATACTTCATTAATAGGATACTTCCAAGGTTCGTTAAAGTGCTTAAAAGCTTACCTAACTGATTATTTTATTCACTTTCACTTTTTTAATTAGCTTTTTGCTAACATTTACGTAAAATGTATGCAATATCCGTTATGACCGGCGAGAGATCCAGCATAGGATCAACAGCTTAACATACCTACTTTTAAAGGCACAGGGGTATCGCACCATCAACATTCAAACTCCGGACTGCTACTAAGAAATTCGTAATGGATAAACCAAATTAAACTTTCCCAAACATGAAATAGAACCTACAATCCTACACTCAGCAATTGCGAGCCTAACGGGTCAGTTTTACTGCGGTGTTATTCTGTAAAACCCTCCTTCCGAAGTGAGCATCTGGCGACCTGTCAATCCCTAGCATCGTATAGTGACAGCCCAGTTTTAGCTCACTTCACCTTAATTCACTGAGGGAGATTTCTTACAGAATAAGCCGGCTGAGTTGTGTTACTGTTTGAACTTTAAATAATGTTACCAAACACAGAACCAGAGAATCCACAACCCCTTTAGTGCCGCTCCATACGCTTCAGAGACATGATGTCCACACATGTCCGTTTTACATTGTAGTTCAAAATATTTCAACATTATTTTGGAATTGTTCCATTTAAGTCATGACCATGACGTCTGTCGACACATTTATTATGAAAAAAGGATATGAGCAGCTTTAGGCTTTTCAGATTTGGGTCGCCGACACGCTTTAAAAAATATATGTATACAAATAAATAAAATGTAAGTGTCTGTTTGTAAGATTATAATTAGGGATGCCTTCATACGCCTTTTTGCCGATACAATACCGATACTCTTATAAAAATATCGGCGATACTGATACCGATACGCGTATTGAAATAAAAAAGGAAGGTAGAAAAAATAAAATTATAAAACACAATTTATTAATAGTTTTAGTAATCAAAATTAACATTTATAAGATTTTTATTTAAAAAAAAAAAGTATTCTTAAGTTCTGTGGGCAAAGGCGATTTCACAAGTCTGTTTGATTAAGACCTGCGGTGGAAAATAGTCTCGCAGATGCGAAAGAACTCATTTGGAAATTAAAGTATCGATCTACCGATGTATCGCCAAACCCGAAGTATCGCCGATATATCGGTATCGGTATCGGATGCATCCCTAGCTGTTATAATAACACTTTTACGAGACACATAAAATATGCATAATGAATTACCAAAGTAACATTTCTTTTCTCTGTCTGTTTATTCCGGCTAAACAGCTGAACCGATTTTGGTGGGACTTTCCCTGGTAGAAAGCTGATGTTTATGAAGTTTAACTTAGACTTCTTTGATTTTAGAAAATGAAACGATGACGTCGCGTGCGTAAACTAGTTTTATACTAAAAGTAGCCGCATTTCACGTAGATTTATAATATGAAAATGATGTCCTCAGATTACTCTAAGGGTATGCTCTATTTCAACCGGATAACTCGTCGCATTGAAAGTACAAAGCCACTGCAATACTTCCACTTCACGGAGCTTCATTCAATGGATAAGTTACGGTGCAGCGACGCGAGACATGTCCAACTCGTTTTGCTTTTATTTCGTTTCGTTTACTGCATTTTACTATATACTATTATAAATGGGAAAGTTTGAATGGATGGATGGTCAATTTGTCTATGTGTTTTGGTTTATTTCATTGTAGTCACAATTCCAATCAATTCCATTTAAATTTTCCTGTACTTACTATATTTTATTAAATAACAGTCGTTATTTAATGTACATGAAAAGATTGTTTAATCAGTGCGTTAAATTCAAATAAAAATATAAAATAAATTCAATACCTAATAATAAAATAATAGTAATAATAGTTCAATAATAATGGTTTTGACTAAATAAACTTACCATCATATACCATCACGCCTGTATTCCCCGAAGGGTTAGGCAGAGGTGTACCAATGTACACCCACAGTTCGCCGGTATATTTAGGTCCCATGTAATAGGGGGCGAGCCTATTGCCATTAACCGGGCACAAATCCAAACTCCGAGCTGCTACTGAGAACTTCATAGAAAAACCCAATAACACTTTTTGCTCGACCTGGGAATCGAATCCAGGACCTCTAGCGTAGCAGTCGCGCTCAGGACCACTAGGCCAACGAGGCAGTTAAACTAAATAAACTTGTTTAAATTTATTTAGTCAAATTAGTATTAGTATCATTTAGTCAAAATAATATTTATTATAACTCCTTTGGAGTTCTAATAAATACTTTATATGCTTCAGTAATGAAAAATAAAATTATTGTTTACGAAAGACGTATACTTTGAAATCGTTGACATTATAACATATTTAATGGGCACTCGCCGCCCCCGGCGAGTAACAGTGCCGCGGTAGATAAGTATTAACTGTGCGCTCAGTCCATGCTCCGACGCGGGTTACTGGCCGCTAATTTCATTTTAGCTACGAAATAAACAGTTTTAGTTTTAGTTCCAAAATAAAAACAAATAAGAAAATAAAGTTTAAAGAGAACATTAATGGAAAAGACAATTAATGGAAATGTTCTGTTACTGATATTAAACTACCAAAAATAAATTGCGCTCATATTATAAACTTTTCCTGTATGATAAAACTATGTTACAACGACGAGGATTTGTATGGATTTTTCCCATAAAACCTCTCGGTTATAATTTGTTCTAGATAAATGAGTCATTTTTTAGGAATAACATGGCGGGCCTGTTGGTCTAGTGGTTAGTGGCTCTGACTGCTAAGCCGGAGGTCGTGGGTTCGATTCCCACCCAGGACAAACTTTGTGTGATGAGCATGATTGTTTGTTCTGTGTCTGGGTGTGATTTATCTATAATATGTATGTTTTTATAAATTATATAAGTATATCAGTTGTCTGGTTACCATAACACAAGCTCTGCTTAGCTTGGGATCAGATAGCCGTGTGTGAGTTGTCCCAAGATATTTAAAAAGATATTTATTTATTTTACATGCTATTACTTTACGTTAAAACATATCCTAATATATTATAATCAATTACTAGAAAACGTCAAAATGACTGAAAACACACGATTAAAAATAAAAAAAGAGCAGAGGAGAGAAAAGCACAACGTACCTACTTTTCAGTAAACAGCCAGTTTAATCGTTGTCGCTTACCAACAGCAAACAGAAAGAGAATATTTTAGCAGTTGTATTATCTCGTTGCATCACGGTCGCAAAACCAACATTTTGTGAGTAAGAAATTGCGGGACTGTTTCTTTATGCAATATGCATATTATATGGTTACCTATTATGTTCTACATAGGTCATCGTCATTATCTCCTTAACCTTTGGATGCAGTTGAATACCAGTGTTTTACATGGAGCGACTGCCTATCTGACCTCCTCAGCCCAGTAACTGGGCAACACGATACCCCTTGGTTAGACTTTCGGACTTCTGACTAACAGTACCGACTGTCAAAGATCTACAAATGACAGCCGGGACCAACGGCTTTACGTGCTTTCCGAGGCACGGAGGAAACTCGCTATGATAAATGGTCACCCATCCACAGACCAACCTGGGCAAGCGTGGCCTTACCCGGAAGATCGGTCTATGCGGCTGTAATTATTTAGTCTCGAGCTCTCGTTATATGGTTAACTATTACGTTCTATATGTATGTGATTGTAATTATTTGGCATGCCTATACACACATACATAAACTCACGCCTTTTTCCCATGGGAGTAGGCAGGAACCACAAAACGTCACCTGCTACGTGAAAAAACAATGGTGTATAATTAGATATACCGAATTTTTACATATGAGTACCTACATTTAATGTCGCAGCAAAGTTTGTTTATATTTTTACCAATTTGACTAAAATTCTCGTTCTAGATGAGCTTTTGCAGACGTTGTTGCCTGCAAAAAATACATGAACTTGTTATACCATTGTAAACATTACATTGACGTGTTAGCAAGTATGCTTGTTTCAATTTAATATATAAGTGCCTGTAGTTAGTTGCACTTGTTCTGTTGAATTAAATCTGTTTCTTTTTTATTTCTTAGGCAGCATAATCCCACTCTACCATCCCTGCCCACGGCAGAATAATAAGCTTGACATTATTTCAACTTTGTAAGAAAAATGTTTATGATGCGAATTTAAAGGGACACGTACCAAGTTAATCTACCTTCAAGACTCTAAGGTATGCAAGTTATCCAAAAACGACGCGTTTTGAATTATTCAAATTATCTGCTCAAATTCATGATACTAATCTAATAGCCACTAGATACGAGGCCAGCTTCAAAGTGTGAGTGTTTAGTTAACATTCTATTTGCCTTTCACAAACACAAAACTATTGAACTTTTGACCATTTTTACTTTAAAAAGTTGGTTGTTATGAGCTATACAAGGCGTTGATTTGCATTCTCATCAAATTCAAGGAGTTAACTATATGCTCATGATCCTTAACACGAATCAATAATAAAATAAATTGTTTTTTTTTTGCCCTGATTTTCAAATTCGAACTAGCCATCTCACCAGAGGGTTTAGGCGCTATGCACACATTGATATAGCCGCGCGACAACTCTGCCTACCGCATACTCAACTGGGCGATTCTGAATTTTGCAAGAGGAGTATTCTGGAATACTGTTATTTGATAGTTGCATAAAAACAAGTATTTATTTTATATTGACCAGGTATCGTAATTATATTTGACTAGCTTCTGCCCGCGACTTCGTCCGCGTCACAGTTGATGTGTTATCCTACGGGTACCGTACATTTTCCCGGGATAAAAAGTAGCCTATGTGTTATTCCAGACTATAATCTATCTTTGTGCCAAATTTCATCCAGATCCATTCAGCCGTTTAAGCGTGAAAGAGTAACAAACATCCATACATCTATACATCCATACATCCATACATACAAACTTTCGCCTTTATAATAGTAGTAGGATTACTTCTATTTTTTATGACAAGCTCACGAGGATGCCAAACAACAGCTTGTATGTATGTAGTAGTCTGTTATTTTTAAACTTAACGATGTACCTAAGTGCAGAAAACATACTTTTTAAACCTCAAAGAAAAACGACAGGAGTAAGAACCTTACACGTCGTTTGAAATGAAATTGCAACAGTGACCTTTCTTCTAATAATAAAACAGTGCAGTGAAGACCAACAGTTCTCTAATACTGTTCCAATTTTATTTCTATTCTTGGCCACGTCTGACGTCACGACCTATGACACCAGTGCAAAACCCTTTCTAATAAATGAGATCGTTCCGAGAGAATTCCGCAAGCTTCGCTTTTCAGACATTCACAAGTTCGTAACAAATGGCAACTGTTACCGAACTATTTAGTCTGGAATATCAGAACAGTTTATAGTAAAATCATTTTGACTATAACTTTTCCTTTAAGTCCCTGATAAAAATTGTTGGAAACTTCAAACTTTTCTACGTGAGAAATAATTTAATTTGTCATTTTACTTGGTTTATTTGTAGATATACCTTTAGAATCTACTGTAGTGTGCTTAAGAAGGTATGGTAAAGAGGTAATAGGGCAAGAGCAGGTACCTACAAAGTTCTAAAAATCTTTTTACAAAAAGGGCACCCGCTCTCTTGATATTGATATTTTTAATTATTACGTCATTGATTGCTGACTACTTAAATAAATAAAAAACATTTGTTATAGACGTTCCAAAAAATAATTATTAATTATTAACATAACGTCCTTTTTCCCCGAGAAATTCGTCTTTATTTAAATTAATCTACCCTTTCTTCTTATATGTAATAATAATAATACAGCCTATTATCACCGGCTATTGATCACTCGACTTCCATAGGGCGGATTTAGCCTTATATTTATTTCTAGTCTAGATTTCCTTACAATGTTTTTCTTATCCGAGGTCAGTGATGTCCAAGACAATCTTGGAAAGTATTTGAAATAGAAAAAGTCACGACCCAGTGCATCCGAGGCAGACGCCTTGACCCACTAGACCATCGCGAGATTATACTATTCATCACGCCTGTATTCCCCGAAAGGTTACGCAGAAGTGTACTATATGTACACCCACATTTCGCGGTATGTTTACGTCCCATGTAATTAATAGGGGGCGAGCCTATTGCCATTAACCGGGCACAAATCTTAAGTCCGAGCTGCTTCTGAGAATTTAATAGAAAAATCCAATAACACTGCTCGACCTGGAAATCGGACCCACCACCTTTAGAGTAGCAGTCGCGATTAATTAAGACCACTAGGCTAACGAGGTAGTCAAAAAACAGATAAAAAAACATGTGCCTTTTAATAATAGCCTTATCTAAATAAATGATTTCACTTTGGCTTTGAAATATATCATGACAACGACGACGATTTATATTCAACAATACGTAAATTATACACACAAGTTTTATCAGTTACTTGTAAATTTTTCTTATAAGCCAAACGCTCTCAAATTGCTTTTATTTTTCCCTTGTCCGTTACAATTTCCCGGCTCATTATCTAACCAAATAGGGTAAAAAAACCTCTAGTTTTATGAAATGAAATTTCTTTGAACAAAATGCGAAAAGTCCCTTTCATTAACAAATTGGTTGTGCTAATGAATGTCATCAAAGTCTTTCAGTTCTTAATTGAAGCAACGATAAAAAAATAAAACAGTTTGTTCCATTAGCAACAAATTAACTTGATACTGCAATAACATTGCGAACGCGATTTTAAGTGAAGCTTTTTATTTATTTACTTTTTTAGCTGCAGTCAGTTAAGTGGAAAATATATGAAGGATTGTATCATTCACTTTTAAATTTTTATACTTACAATATTTTCACTTTTTACCGTATAGATAAACTATGAAAAGAGATGAATAATTTTATTTTATATCTGAAGTAAATATTAATGAATCCTATCATCCGTGCAGTTAAAAAATTTATTGAACATATTTCAGTGTACAAAATTGACCTAAATTAAATGGCCACTGAAAATGTAATGATATTCCTGACCTAATTCTGTCTATTGTAATAATTATTCAGCTATTCCCATTCTAATGTTCTATAATCTCCATGAAGACGTTGCCATGTCGTTTACAGATCTTTCTAGAAAGGCGTAGAAATCTCCGACATGATGATAATTATTATGATGATGAGTGCCTCGTTAGCCTAGTGGTTCTAAGCGCGACTGCTACGCTAAAGGTTCGATTCCCAGGTCTAGCAAAAAGTGTTATTGGGTTTTTCTATGAAATTCTCAGTAGCAGCTCGGAGTTTGAATTTGTGCCCGATTAATGGCAATAGGCTCGCCCCCTATTACATGGGACCTAAAACATACGTGCAAACTGTGGGTAAAAAATTAGCAATTTACACCCACAGTTCTCCTGTCACGCCCGTGATGGTATGTATGATTATTATCTTTACGTAATTAGGACATCAAAAAAATGAAATAATTAAAGCTATTAGGTGGGTATACAAATTATAAGTTCAACGCATTAAATTATCAAAGTCAAAAGATATTCGGTTTTCTTAGAGCGAGACTTTATTAAGATTCTTAGCAAAATATGCAGAGCGTTGGAGTTGACAATCCCACTATCTCGTCACAGAATGTGTTGCATATTTTGAAACACCTCGTTAGCTGCTCCCTGACTGACAAATATTTTGTCCAAACATAATCCCTACACGATGTTCTTCGGCGACGTTCTGGAACATTGTGTTATGTTGACTTTTCATTACAAAGATATGTATTTAATTAACTTTCTCAGACTTCGCTAATTATACTAATGAGGCCGTCTTAAACTCACAATATTGAGCTGAAACCTCTTAAGTATCTACAATGCTTATAATTTACTACCATTTTATTGACGTGATATAAACAAGCGTCTTAAGCAAGCGACGAAGTCTTGGCTTCGACTCCTAGGTCGAGCAACGTGTTATTAGGTTTTTGTATGAAACTCTCAGTAGCAGCTCGGAGTTGGGATTTGTGCTCAGTTAATGGCAATAGGCTCGCCCCCTATTACATGGGACCTAAACATATCAGCGAACTCTGGGTGTAGTTGGTACACTCTGCCTAATCCTTCGGGGAATACAGGCGTGACGGTATGTATAAAAAAGCGATCGTTTGTTTTAACTATTTACAGGAGATATACTGCGAACTGCAATGTTTAGAATTCAAGTGTACTAAGTAATTTGTCCTTCTAACTAATGGTAACTGACCATTTACTTAGAAACACTGGTGACAAATTGTTAGATTCAAATACTATCAAGACATAGTTACAAGCTTTATGTATTCTGACAATGACCGAGAGTTATTTCCAAAGTTCATAGCCCTTTATATATTGAACAGAATGTTTCCCCTGTGATAAATGTAGCACTGATCGACTGTGACCAAAAATCGTGCATAGGAATCTGTGATGCTCCGTGGTTTTGATCTGACAAGTTATATAGGGATGACCAAATGAAAAAAAAATGATATTAACCATTTTGAATACCAAGGAAAAACGCAAGCCTTAGTAGAATATTTAAATTTCCTCGCGTCGATTAGGATTACATAGACTGTAAGTACATACCTATTTGGGTCTTCATCCCTCCTTCTCGCTAACTCATTAATCTACATCATAGAAGACAGCTTGGTTGGCGTGAAGCTTCTATTCATTAACAAATCAGTACCTACGGTTTATAACAGAAATATTTTAGGCGTTCATAAACTCAGCGCCCGAATTCCGTGACACAGGCTTAATTACCTACAATCGCTTTCATTTCGGTAATACTATAATTTATATTGTTTCGTTTTGACGGTTGATTAAAACCAAATTAACATTGACCCCTAAACCTTACCTCGATTTTTACCCGACTGCGACAGAAGGAGGGTTATGTTTTTCGAGGGTATGTTTGTATGTATGTATGTATGTTTGTATGTATAATTGTTTGGCACGCTCTGCAGGCTGAACGGCTCGATGGATTTTAGCTTGAGAGGTGTCGTTAGATTCGTATTTACTGTGAGAGTGACACTGGGTATATAAAAAAAAAACAAAATGGCGGATTTTTGGCGCCAAATTCAAATGTTTGGCTCGCTCTGCAGGCTGAACGGCTGGATGGATTTTAGCTTGAGAGGTGTCGGTAGATTCGTATTTACTGTAAGAGTGATACTGGGTATATTAATTTCTTTTTTAAAACACTAAAAAAATAAAAAATAAAAAAGTGTAATTTAAAAAACTAAAAAACCCGACTGCTATTCTTTAAAAATCCCTAAAACAAGATAAATTGTAGCAGTCGGGACCCATTCGGGACCATCTGCAATCTAATATAGGTATGTGCTCTCAATTCACTAATCCTCCATTTCTAGAATGGGTCCCGACTGCTACAATTTATCTTGTTTTAGGGATTTTTAAAGAATAGCAGTCGGGTTTTTTAGTTTTTTTTATTTACATAAACACTAGCGAACTATGCACGACTTCGTCCGCGTGGCTTAACGCTCCGCACCCCTGTGTCATAGCATGATTTTATATATAGCCTATGCTATTTTGACTACAAACAGACATTTAAATTTTACTAATAACAGAATTCTCTACCACTGTATATACAAAACCAATTTTGTAGAACAGATAGAACGGGCATTCGTTTAAAAATGATCTAAAATAATCCGAGCCGATTGCTGATTTAAATTGTATGTATGAACAATTTTAATCCCGATACGTTTAAACTGTAACCTTTTCGGACGCGCCGATCGCTTAGTATTTTTATTCCTATAACTAGCCTGTACTATCCCACTGCTGGGCAAAGGGTTCCCTCCATTTCTTCCATCTGTCGCGTTTTTAAGCTACGTCTTGCCCTTTCGGGATACCAATCTTCGGCCCATTGATTTTTCATCTTATTAGTGTGAAAATATTTAAGCTACGCGCCGAAATTATTTTTATAAGGGTATTCGAACTGAATATTGCTTCTGTGTGCGTAATTCTAGAAGCCAGTCGTCCGCAATAATGTACGTAAATCAAATCGTCGCCGGCCAAAAGGTCGAGTTAGGAAGTACCTAGGGGAGAAAGGGGCTATGTTGATTTTATACACTGTTAATACTTATCTCAGTCTCGTAAATTGTAACTCCGAACAAGAGATAAAAATAAAGACTGACTTTCTTAAGATAAAAGGTTCTTTTTTTAGAAAGTTAGAAACTGAAACTTATTTTCTTTAAAAGAATGAAATAGTCCGCTTTCAGATTTGGTACAATAAAATTGTAGAATATATTTGGTAGGTACTCCAATCATATTGTGCCGTAAAAACAACTAAAAAAAATGTTGTTTATTTGTGTAGCCCTGGTTCGCAACCGGGCGCCAACGTGACATTTACTATTTCATGCGAAACAATTCTCAACTAAGAAAGTACCTACGTTTATCTTGGACAGCACTGACATCGGTGAAGGAAAACATCGTGAGGAAACCTAGATTTATAATGGCGAAAAAGCGTGGTGATAAATGCTTATACTCGTACCTACTGTGAATAAGAAGAGGCATTTTCCCTGCAGTGGGACAATAATAGGCTGTTATTATTATAATATTACTAGCTGTGCCCCGCGGTTTCACCCGCGTCTTTGGTAACTGCTCCGCCCCCGTGAGTCGTTTTAAATTTTTCTCGCCTTTTAAACCTTCCCTAGACCTCCACGAACATTTCAAGACTAAGATAAGATAAATCCGTTCAGCCGTTCTCGAGTTTTAGCGAGACTAACGAACAGCAATTCATTTTTATATATATAGATTAAGTGTAGCCCCAGTGCCCCTTTTCGAGAGTTCAGGTCGCCAGCTAAACTCAACTATAATAAATTCAACAGTTATTAACACGTCACACAATGGCAGGGCCACCTTATGAATTATGACAGGACGTGGTTGTTCGTATCCTGTTAAAATTCATAGCCCCTTAAGGCCGCTTTCACATTTAGGCGACTTTAGCAGCGCGGCTGTCGCGCGACTGTCGCCCCGTTAGAATGTCATAATAAAAAAACAGAAGAGCTGTCACCCACAGCATCTTTTTTTAAAATGAAGTGCGCCATACTGACTTAAACTTCGATCTGTTCTTGTAATGTGAAGGAATGTACTTCTTTCGCGCTACTGTCTCGCTGCTAACGTCCTAATGTGAAAACGGCCTAATAGGCTCACCTGCCCATTTATTATGAACGCCAAACTACACTATAACTATTTAATTTGCAACCGCAAACAACCTCAATGTTTGAACATAACAATAAAAGTTTTAATTATGTTTGGAGAAGAGGATACTACAGGATAATATGGCTCATTAACTAGACATGAATAAAATAAAACATAATTGTTTTCGTCTTGTTGTTAATATTTGACTGTCCCCTTGGTCTCGTTGCTTTGATTCCCAAGTCGGAAAAAGTTATATTAGTTTCTTCTATTAAGAATTTATCAGTAGCTGCCCGGAGTTTGGAAGTTGGTGGTATGACACACCTATAATGTTTCTGAAAGCCGTTGGTCGGTCAAGAATATCGCACGTATGTGAAGAGGCCTTTAAATACGAATATTTATGTAGGTACTTAAAAGCTGACGTTATTTATTTTATTTATAAATAAAATTATTTGCAGATTTATAAGACGTACCCAAGCGAACACAATCTGTCTGTCTGGACTAAATGATTTTCAATAATTCTTAGAATTTAAGAAAGTAAATCTATATACAGGTTGTCTGGCAGAACGTTGAACATACGAAATTGGCGGATAGGTTGGGTCATCTGCTACTTACTCAGAATTAATTTATTTGGCAATGGCCCGCTGGATATTTAAAAAAAAAATGCTTTCTTCTAGTTTCATCACTTTCTTAACTAGAAAGTGTAATTTTCATTGAAAAAAAAAAACAAAGTATGTCACCTTTGACTAAGACTAGAGTCTAGAGCTTACCCACATAGAATAAAAAACAAAAAAGTGGTGAAATTAGAAGAAAGCAAAAAAAAAACTTTTTTATATCCAGTTCGCCAGGGACAAATAAATAAGGTCTGATTAAGTAGCAGATGATCCCACCTATCCACCATTTTCGTATGTTCAACATTCTGACAAACACCCTGTATGTATACCAAAACTTTGTTTTCAAAGAATTCGATCTTATAAAGCTAAGAGATTCGTATAAATGTAAGTACTTTATAAAACATCGTCTTATGTTTTATTAACTTCGTAACCAATATTAAAAGTTCGATCAAAATTGATTTTGTTATCGTCTCAAGATGTGTACTTTGGTCAAGTCGAGTATTACGGTCGCGGTGCTCCCAAAACGGGCTGGTACTTTAGTCATCCTTTACGCAAAGCTCGTCTCGTACACTACATACGAAATACTCAGCAAAATGCTGATACTGAGCATTTTCAGTTATTATTTTCATCCCCCGGCTCGCCCCCTATTACATGGGACCTAAACATACCGGCGAACTTTGGGTGTACTTACGTCGCGTCGGTACACCTCCCTAACCCTCTGGGGAATACTGACGTGATGATATGTTTTGTTATGTTTTCAGTGTTGTTGTAATACATTATTATATGAGTACGTAGGGACACGCCACGCGCTATGTTTTTTAGCACTCTTAACAGGTTTTCTTTTCCCCGGCAATGTGTGGCTGCAATACATTGTAAGCCGCTTTGGATCACTTTTTAATAAGTATATTTATTCTCTCTACTCACATAGTCTTGATTGAAAGGTTAGGCAGAGGTTTGCCAATGTACACCCACAGTTCGCCGGTATGTTTAGGTGCCCTGTAATAGCGGCGAGCCTATTGCCATTAATCGGGCACAAATCCTAACTCCGAGCTGCTACTGTGAGTTTCATAGAAAACCCTATTTTTAGTTTCTAGGTTTTTGGTTTCTAAATTTAAAAGCACAATTAAAGTAGGTAAGTACTTATATTGTGTTTTTAAATTTCTGCGAATACCTATCATAAACAAACAAAGAAACGAAGCTTTTAAAAAAATGCGAACCAAAATTTAAAAAAAAAACAAAGTCTAGACTAATTTCTACAAAAGCATTGTATTTTATTTTAATATCTTGAGTTATTTTCTTCTACTTGATACTACTACATTTAAGATCGAAATATTTAGGTATTCTGAAATGAACAAAAAAAAGTTTTTTATAAGTTTTCTTATCACTCTAGCAAGTACAATATGTACCCATTATTTTTATTTACTTACCAAAATCATCTTTATTCTTATAACTAGATTCTATCTCACGCCTACTGAAGCTTCGTTTATATTTTCAGACTAAAAATAAAAACATGGAAAATACGCGTCAAAAGCTCTTTACTGTTCATTAATCATCATCAATTACTCACAATTTGTGCTATTTTTAGCGACACTTGTAATCTAGTCTCATTGGTTTTTTTATCCCGTTTATTTTCAGATTCAACAAAAGTAAGTACCTACTCATATACAGTAGGTACTCTTATGCCCGCGGCTTCGTCTATCTTTGGTTATTGCTCCCCCGTGTGTTATAGCGTGATGTTATATAGCCTATATTACTTCCTGATGGTTTACCTAACAATAGGTAAAAAAAAAATTGTCTAGTAGTTTTTGAGCTTATTCGGTATAAACAAACAAAACCTCTTTTCTCTTTATATTAGAACTAGCGAACGTAGAACGCGTGGCTTATTTCACCCGCGTGAAGTTACCTATTTGGTTCATGCTCCGCTCTCGTGGGTCGTAGCGTGATGTTATACAGCTTATTTTACTCAGAAATAATGTATCTTTCTATTGGTAAAAAAACGGTTAAAATCGGTCCAGAAACTTCAGGAGCTTCTTCGATACAAAAAAATGCAAACAACAAAAAAATCCTCTTTAAGATTTAAACTGAGAAGGTCAAGTAATGTCAGTTAGATCGTTATTAGTTCGTTTAAACTCGAAGGTATCGACTCTATCAAGATTGGGCATCTTGATTGCACACTGCGTTATCGTGATTTCTGATGCGTATCTAGATTACAAGTCTCAGCTGATTGCTTATTGATAGGCAGGAGATACCTAAAATTAGGGTAATAAGAAAAGAAAGAAAGAAAATTCCCTAGGCTGTTTGGATTTTAATTGGCAGTTGGTATCCTTTTTCAGATACATATATAAAAAGAACTAGCTTCTCCCCACGACTCCCCTCGCGTCAAATTTGATTTATTATCCCACGGAGACCGTAATTTTTCCGGGAAAATGTGCATGTGTGTGGAATAACTTCCACGCTACAATCTATCTCAGTGCCAAATTCCATCCAGATCCGTTCAGCCTTTTAACCCTGCAGTGGTCGCGCGGGGTACATATATAGCCCATGGTTGTTTAAACTGACGTGGCTTTTTACGTACTTTTTTTTTCATAGCTGATTTAAACCAGACCTTTGAAGATTTTTATTTGTTTTTTTGTTTTAATTTTAGTTAGGAAGAGTTAATTGACATATTTTAATAAGAAAATAATAATACAATTGAATTTCATTTAAAAAACGACAAATCAAATTGGGCTACATAATGTAGCCGCGCGACCACGCACGTGACTTTTTAAGACGCAACCACTGCAGGGTTAAGCGTGAAAGAGTATCAAACATCCATGCATCCATCCTCACAAATTTTTGCATTTATAATATTAGTAGTATAATTTAAAGTAGGATAGTACAACGGAAATAGCATTCTCTTTTGTATTCTTTAAAAAAATCTTAGCTCTTGTTTAAATGGTAAGGTAGACTGGTAGAAAATGCTTAAGTCCACCTTTGTACGATGAATTTTTACATTTAAGCGTAAAGTTTAAATAAATATATAAATGGTTTTCTCAACACTGCTACCTACTGACTACAGGCGAGTAGACATCTATTAATATCTAATGTCTAGGAACGAACAAAACTCAGCCTTTACGACTCAGTAACAGGTTGAACTTTTCAATTAAAGCCACATTAAAGAAACGAACAAACGACGCTGTACAGGAACTCCTTTTGTTTGAAACAAACCATATCGATTTCTATTGTTCAGATAGAATCAAAGACAGACAGACGATCGTAAAAAGTATTACCGTAAACAAAGTATTATATACAAAGTTACATTTATGATCACAAAGAAGTTTTGTCGTACTTAATTCGATGAATGTATTCGGGGAAATGATTTTTATCTTAAAATGGTTACCCATCAGACAGCGCAGGGCATTAAGAGCTTTGACAACCTTATTCTCTCTTCTGAACAGGCCTAGTTCTCCCTCCTATCTAACTTCTCATTTTCAATACTTGTGCTCAGCGCATAGTAAGAATCTTCGTTCCTCCAATAATCGTCTTCTACGATGTCCGTCTCACCGCACTGGTTTTCTTAAATCTTCTTTTCCTGTCCAGGCGGTTTTCCTTTGGAATGCACTACCTCAGAACATCAGGATGGCCACCAGTCGGTTCACATTTAAGGTGAAAGCTCGCGAACACTTACTTAAGGAGTTGGCAGACTCGACCCACTATTAGTTTGTTTTCTATCTCCACTATGTATTTGTATCTCTCTCTACTTTGTATTTTTTTTTGTTTGTTTGTATGTATGTATATATGTATTTATTATTATATTTTATATTGTAAATTTTCTGTTTCTGTTCCCTCTTTCTTGCACCTCCTATGGTTTGTCTCTGCATCACCCTAAGGTAGACTGGTAGAAAATGCCTAAGGCATTAAGTCCGCCTTTGTACGGTGTATTTTTACATTTGTGGATAAAGTTTAATAAATAAATAAATAGACTTATTACGTAGGTATCATCTGTAGATACTTTATATTAATGTTGTGTGGTAGAAGTATTATTTTGATTAATTTTAGTTTTAATTATTTACATACCACACCCAGTGTATGCTTAAATAAAGGGAAAAGTAAAATATGTCTCCAAACCACTTTTGACTTTTCACAAAAGATCGTCACGTGTTCTGACAATCCAAAGCAAAAATAAAAAATAAATCAAATAAAAGGCTGTGAAGTGCCATTCAACCGCTTGTTGATTTCCTTGAAAAGGAGATGAGCACTTGACCCTATGATTCCAATTTCAAAACGAAACGTTTGAAAATAAATAATTGCTTTTCCGCCATTTGATCATTTTAATTCCGGCGTCCCGAACGCCTATTTCGTTTTAACAATTACGTCGAAATATAAAGATCTCTGACGATATTAATATTTTAGGTACTAAAGCAACAATCAAACTCCCGTTTTTTATTTAATATCAATTTCTGTAGAATGATAAGATTCATAGATCGACTTGGAACTCTTTAGAAATTAAAATTATTACGCATAAAAGGAGAGTTTGGTGACCCGAATAATTTGTACAAAGCAAATCGAAGTTTGAAAAATGTTTAGTTGAGATTCATCCGTTATGCCTTACTAACGTGTTTATAAAATGTAAGTAGGTACCTATGTAGACTGTCGTATGATATTCGATAAGATTTTTAGTTATGAGAATATAGTATACTAGTTTCTGCCCGCGAATGTGTCCGCGTAGATATTTTACCCCCATTAAGCTACGTCGGAGCGTGATGTTATAATTATGACCAATGTTTGTTCCTGAAAATTTAGCTATCAATTGGAGGAAAAATCGGTCCAGTAGTTTCGGAGGTTATTCGTTACCAATAAAAAAATCTTTTTTTTTTATAAAATTTGTATAATCGTAGATTAGGTACGTTTAACAAATTTTTTTTTTCTTTGAATCGCTGCTGCTTTTTTATGACAAAGCAGCAGCGATTCAAAGAAAAAAAAAAGTGTAATGTAATGTGTAATGTGTGTGTAATGTATACTTAGGAGAGTTTTTTTTCAATCAATTCAGATAACAAACCTATATTAAACGAAAAGTTAAAGTCCCAGTAACAGATAAATTTATTATTTCCGATTTATTAGGTTTACTTTACCTTCATAAAAACTGGCTCTTTGTAGAGGTAAAGCACACACAAGCTTTACACTGGATCGTGAACCTAGGCACAAATGTAATCCATCAGAACTCTATCTATCTC
Organism: Caradrina clavipalpis; assembly: GCA_932526535.1. NCBI lineage: Eukaryota > Metazoa > Arthropoda > Insecta > Lepidoptera > Noctuidae > Caradrina > Caradrina clavipalpis. Next base: position 7,191,510 of record OW052096.1, read on the forward strand.
TTTACCAAACATTTGTAATCCCGCGATAGTTTTGCGTTTCCCGTTTCAGCTATGTGTATTTCAGTATGTACTGTACGTATACGTTAGAAATTTTCAGCGAGCAAAGCTTACGACTGAATAAACAGTTTATATTTTGGGATTTGTATGCCGCAAATGATGTGGCGTCAAATAGGCCGTAAATTCCATTTTAATGATTTTACTGATTTAGAATAGAAGCATCAGTTTGAAATCTTTTTTGGACGTGTTTGTAATACTTGTCATGCATGCCAGACTACGCACGTTTCATGAACTTATATCATCACTATACGCGACTTCGTCCGCGTAGCTCATTTCACCCGCGTTAAGTTACGTCCTTGGTTACTGCTCCGCTCCCGTGGGTCGTAGCGTGATGTTATATAGCCTATGTTACTCAGTAACAATGTTGCTTTCTAACGGCAAAATAATTTTTGAAATCGGTTCAGTAGTTTTTAAGTTTATTCGTTACATACAAAAATACAAATCTCTACTCCTTATAATATCAGTTTAGATATAGATTTCAATACAAAAGTGAGCAAGGCCACTTAGTTTTCTCATACAGACCTTGACCCCTGAAAAGGTCATATTTTTAAGTGCACCAACCGAAACGGACGTTCAAAGGGAAAACTCTCATCATTTCACATGGGTTTGACCTACGTTTACGAAAGAAATATTTAGATAGGGAAGATGAGTAGACGTAACCGCTGAACAAATAAGTGTAATAATTACATTAATTTCATCATAAAAAGCTAACTCTCAATATTTTATTCGAGATTAAAATAACAGTCTTCTTTGTGTTTGAAGTTATAGGAAGAAAAAGTAAAGTATTGTTTTTTTAGAAAAGAAACGAGATCAAAGCCTTTTATAAATAATAGATACCTTTAGGTCTTGCTTTAATCTAGTTCAAACTTCGACGCTTAGAACCGAAACGAATTAACTTTAAAAAAATATATAAACGAACTTCGTTTACTTTAGTAGGTAAGTGATAAAATCGAAATGATAATATTTACATTTAAAAAAAAATGTATCTTTTTTTATTGTAAGTAACTAGCTTCAATTTTAAACTTTTACTTCTTGACAATTCAAAGGTTTAATTGAAATAAATGCGTTGACTTTGATTTTGTAGTACAAACGAATCTGTGAGTTTATTTATGTAATTTAGGACAGCTGTAGTATGTACCTTAAGTGATAAATTCACCATAATTCTAAGGAATGTTCATCTCATTTGCACTTATTTAACTAATTACGATGTGCAAAGTTTTAACCTTTTTTTTATAGACGGGAAATCATCAAATAACTTCCCCCGTCCTGGGCGGGGCGGGAGGGAGTTTCAGACTTTTACTGACTGAAACCCGTCTATGTTCCTTCATGTGCCCTTTGCGTTCCGGGGACGCGGTATCTCTTTCGAACAACCCGCAGCCCCGGCAATACGTAAGTTCAAACATTTTGCTAAGTTTCAAAAGCAGAGGAAAAGGCCTGAGGTAGTAGGTACTCTTTGTCTTGTAACTTTGAATAAAGAGGCACTTCAGAAAATCTATTATTTAAATGACTATCTAGAAACACAGCTATTTACTTTTATCTAAAAATATGTATTTCGTAAGAGCTCTATTATTTAGAAGTCTACTTATCATATTTAGACTGAAAATGATTTAGAAAACCTCAAGTAGTTTTCAAGAGAATGTCTAGACTTTGGAATTTAGCATACTTATGTATTTTTATTCTAAGTACTGCGTGTACGTTAAGGCTACTAGCAAGCTTGTACATTACATATAATAAGTGTATTCATAATAAAAAGCCTCGTTTTCGTTGGAAATCAAAGATGCGTATAGCGTTATTTCTTTTTCGACGGGACAAACCCGCCACTCTATTCCCAACAACTGCAACTCCTCAAAGCCAGAATCAACCGTGTAGACCGCCAGAAAAGCACTGAGGTAATGAAGCTCGACGAGTCCCGGAGAAACGATTCAACTGTCATCGATCCCGCAACAAAATTAATCAGAAAAGTCTAGACTTTTCTGATTAATTTTGTTGATTCATCGCTTCATCATTCACTTTCTCTTACTCCGTCTCTAGAGACGGAGTAAGAAAAAGTGAATGATGAAGCGTTAAGATGTTGTGTTGCTGCGGGTTGTTCGAAAGAGATACCGCGCCCCCGGAACGCAAAGGGCACAAGCAGAGACATGGATGGGTTTTAGTAATTAAAAGTCTGACAAAAAGAAAGGATTACGATCTACGTCTTATTCAGGGTACGGACATAATGTTTCCAATGGCGTATTCTTCAAGAAAGCTAAGCAAGGGTGAAAAGAAATATTCCCATCAAGAATTCTGCAACATAATTTTATTTCGGCCTATTAAGTTTAAATCGTAATGTAAGCAATCTGAATCGCTCTCTTCATGATAAATTATATAGGCGAAGGGCAGATAGACCCTGAACGTAAAACGGTTTTATAGTCCTCTGGAGGGTCTAAATAATAAGGGCGTCAATTTACGTTTTATGAAGCAATGCTACTGAACGTCGTGTTATTTGCAACAGGCAGTAAAAAAGAGCTTTGAAAAGTGATAAGCTTTACTTATTTGCAATCCGCGATGAAAATACGATTCCTATATTTTGTGCGATGTGAAGTTTAAACCTGTTAGTGAGGGATGGTTCAACTGTCCCGTTAGTCTCGTGGTCGCATATCCAGGGTTCGATTGCCAGGTCAGGCAGAAAGTGTTATACTTTTTCCATTAGCAATTTTTCCTTTTACCTAATTATATAAATTGGCGACACTCCCGTGGCTCGGGAAGTAAATAAATCCGTTGGTCCGCCAGATTTTTCCCTGATTGTGTCAGATTGCCGTCCCATCGGACTATGAGAATAAGGGAAGAGGGAAGCACCTGTGTTTGCGCACACACTAGTGCACCTGTGCACTATAATATCTCCTGTGAACTTGGATAATCTAGTCTTAGCTGGGCGGATATCATAGTACGCATGATGCGATATTTGTACCATTTTAATGTTCTGCCATTTTATAATATCGTAACCCTAAACAAAAAAAAACTGGACAAGCGTGTGTCGGACTCGCCCACCGAGGGTTCCGTACAAATTTGTAGGTACATATTGTAAATAGTTGAGGAATCGAGCCTCGAGGCTTTTTTTGAGTTAACTTAGAAGTTTGATTTATTCACAGCTTCAAGGGACTGTAGACCTGAGTATTTCGTTTTAATTTCAACTCGATACTTCCACGCGTTCCCGAGATAAAGGGTCGTGACAGATAGACAGACGGACGGACAACAAAGTAATCCTATAAGGGTTCCGTTTTTCTTTTTGAGGTTACGTTACCTTAAAAACGAGATAGTTAATAGTGAAGTAAATATGTGCAGCTCAGCTAGAAAGCATTTTTACAATATTTTTCATCAACACTGAAAAGCAAACGATTTAATTTTGCGCTACGACGCTTTTGCCACTGACTCCATCACACTAAGCGCTTATCATAAGAATATCATCTGGTGGAAACAAGGTTTGATGTAAATAAGCAACCACATACCATTATAAACAAACATACCATCACGCCTTTATTCCCTGAAGGGTTAGACAGAGAAGTACCAATATACACCCACCTACAATTCGCAGGTATGTTTTAGGTCCCATGTAATAGAGGGCGCAAATCCGGGCACAAATCCTAACTCCGAACTGCTTCTGAGAATGTCAAGGAAAAACCCAATAACACTTTGGTCGACTTAGGCATCGAACAGAAAACCTCTAGCGTAGCAGTCGCGCTTATCACCACTAAGTTAAAGAGGCAGTTAGGACAAATAAGCAACCAAACAAACTTTAATTAAATCCCACGTTACAAAAGCTCGAAAAAACTAAATAATTGGATGATGGCAGTTATTATTTGAGCACGAAGTTTGATTGGATGTTAGTTACGCCTTTATGACGTATGCTTTATTAATAGAAGCATAATATTTTGTTCATGGAACTTGATTGGATATACCAACCTAATATTATTTTTTTGTTAAAGTTAACAAATCACCAATGAATAAGGATTGGGAACATAATTATGTCTCTGATAAGGTCATTGTTTCTCAAACATTGGTGAAAGACTTTCTAAAGCTCAGTGCAAACGGGGCAGTTTTATGCTGAAGCAGTTTTGGAAAATATTATTGGGTTTTGGTAGAAATTCCCAGTAGCAGCTCGGAGTTAGGGTGTGTGCCCTGTTAATAGCAATAGGCTCGCCCATTACATGGGACCTAAACATACTGGCGACCTATGGGTGTAATTGGTGTACATCTGCCTAACTCTTAGGGGAATACAGGCGTGATAGTATGTTCCGTTTATATTCAGTTTTAATTGTACGTATTACATTTATATTATCCCCAACTTGAAGCTCAAATAGAATTTTGAAGAAATAATGATATCATCCTGAATTAAGAAATAATACGCAAGCTTTTGGGATATTAACAAAAGCTAAAATCGTAAAATGAAATAAATTTTGATTAATAAGCTTTAACCATTTAATATAGTAAAAGAAGCTTAACAAAAAAAGACTAATATTAACCAGATAAAAAGTAATGGGACCTGAATCCTATAAGAAGATGCCAAGCAACAATAACAGTTTCTGATAACAACATCTTCATATGATTTTTTTAAATCGCTGAAAATATCATTCGCTAAAGTTTCCTCGTTACCTCCACACTTAGGGTTCCGATTTGATTGTTGGTCATGACTTTCTTCAATGTCATACTCGATATCAATAACGATACCTTTATGTTTCTTTTTATGTTTTCTATTCTTTTCATCTGAATCTTCGTCACAATCGTTTTCAGGTTCACTGTCATCATCATAATATAGATAATCATCTGATTGCGTTGTACGTGGTTTATGATTTACAACTTTTTTGATGGTATTTGTTTGATAGTAAGGACGTGAGCCTTCCGTCCAAGGCACTAGACCAGCTGGAATAGCCGCTGGATAGCCCGCCGGATACCCCGGAAAATAACCCCCTGGAAGGCCCATTGGATAGCCAGCTGGCATACCCATTGGATAGCCAGCTGGCATACCCATTGGATAGCCAGCTGGCATACCCATTGGATAACCAGCTGGCATACCCATTGGAACACCCATTGGTATCCCTATTGGAAAACCCATGTCTATGGGTTTAGAGCTCGGTCGTGGTGCTGTAGCCTTTGTGGCAGTAACTGGTCTTGGAGTGCCTGTTGGAATATTTTGCGGGATGTTAAATATTTCATAAGGCATATATAAGTTCACCAATGAATACACAATTGTAGTTCTTGTACATTTATCAAAAGAACATTTTGGTGACGTCTTACCCTTATTTGGAAGTCTGCACACGCATGTATCACCAGTTTCGCAACTTATGCCTGGAAATTCCTGTTGGGACAAACTTCTTAAGCCGACTGGTTTATCTTTTGAATGATTAGTATGTAGGTCTAAATAACTATTAATTAATTTTGGGGGGAAATCTGTAGTTTTAGATTCTTTTTCAATGTCGTGGAAAAAAGGATATTGTTTTTTTTCATATTCGTCGAAATAATGCGAGTTTTGTTTAAAATCATCTGATTCAGAAAGCAATTCTACTACTGGCCATTTTCGTTTATTGGCGGCATATTCGTTTTGTGGCGGGGTTGCAATATTACTTTTAGTACTTTTGAATATTGATGATGTATATTCTTCGTCATCGTCTTGAATATGTCGCTTTATAGGAAATTCATCTGATTGTTTCTTGTCAATCGTTTTCAATTTCGGATTTGCTTTTTCTGCTTTACTTAAATTTCGTATTACATGAAACATTGATTTGCGTGTTGAAAAAACTGATGAAACATTATGGACATCTGGAATACAAGTTGTATTTACATTGTAATAGGCGAGCAATATTTTTTTCGTTAATGTCATTTTATATGAAAACAATACATTACCATTACCTTGAAAGATTAGAACTCTGTCATTTTCCTTTACATTCGAGCGATCGTCTTGTCTGTCCGCTTTCAAAACGAAATTATTTATCTTGGAAACATAAATAGTGAGCAATAAAAATGGAAACATAAAAAACATAACCAGTAAATCGAAAATAGTACATTTTAAATGTCACAACTGAGCCGTCTGCTAGCTCGAATTTATCTATATGGCCACGATGGTCATGACTAAACATTGGAAAAGTATATTTATGTATTCTTATTATTAATTTATTATGATAATTGTTAAATTGATCGTATTATTTTGTTGTGTCAATGGTTTTAGTGCGAGTCCGATTGATTACTGCGAGATATGCCTCAATCACACTCTTTGCAAATACAAGGTATTGCGGCTGTCACATTTTACTTAGTGCTAATGTAATTATTGCAACTGATTGTTCGTTATTTGCGTAGGCACAAGGGCCCAGTCCTTCCTGCATATCTTACAACAGTTCAACAAAACTGACCAGTCAAGATATCAAAGAACTCGTCAACAGAATAAATGAAAGGAGAAACTTTGTTGCTATGGGTTACTCCAAAATTCTTCCACACGCCGCTGATATGAAAAAAATCGTAAGCAAACTTCAGCCTTTATGCTATTTACTTTGAAAACCAAGTTTATTTTTAACATAATAAGGCTCAAAGTCTAAAATATCTTCTTTTGTAATATTTTTTCTTTTACCCTCTCCGCTTTAGGTACTACCTGAAAAAACAAAAGTAGGACTTATGGAACGTCTGACTTGAATAATGTTTACCTATTTATTTATTTAGAGGGGCTTCAACGATTCGTCTACTAATAACATAGGTATAATGAGATGAACACCGTTAGAATTATAGTGAATTAGTCACAATTATAAAAACACACAGCACGTCAATCAAATCAAATCAAAGCATTTATTTCAATTAGACCATTTACAGGCACTTTTGAATTGTCAAGAAGTTACAGTTTAATATTGAAGCTAGTTGCTCGTTCCAAAACGTAGGTCTCTATGGAGAAGAACGAGCAAGAAACTCCATGGACACTCTTTTCATTCAATTTGGTTTTTACAAAAACTTGGTTACAATATTCTTGTTGCTTCTATATGTGAAAACAATGAAGTGAAAGAATGAAATATAAAAAATAACAAAATTATAATAAAGATGTAAGCCATGGCAGTCAAGAGATGACCAATCCCAACTGACAGCACCCGTTCACGAATATGACGCGTGCCTCAGCGCCATTTAGCTCAACCATCTTGAAGGGAACCAAACGACCCAACCCACGCGCCACCGTCAGCGAGACATTAAAGTGAGCATGACGAAACTCTCAACTGCCATGCTCAGTGTCCAACACATAGTAACTTAACAAATAAATGGCTCCATGGTACTCACATTTACAAAATTGAAATAAATTAAGTTAAATTATATAATACTAAGGTTTTTAGTGAACCTATTCGACTGATGTATGTAATAAATAGCAATAAAATAACGGTAAACGTTATTAAGGTCAATCAAAATGAAAAAAGGGGTAAGAAACATTCCCAAAAAAAAAACAATATCTATTAATTTGTGAGCCCGAGTCTCTGTGGAGCAGGACCAGCATTAAGCCAAGCATTCTTATCATTAATATAATCTTCTAACTTATAATATGCCTGACTACATAGTGTGCGTTTGATGCAAGTTTTAAACTTTCTCTCATTTAGTTCGAGAATATCGAGCGGTATTTTGTTATAACATTTTACACAGTACCCCATAAAAGAAGTGTGTACTTTAGACAATCTGAAACCTGGTTGATCTAATTTATTCCTATTTCTAGTATAAACATTATGTCTATCACCAATTTTTTTGAAAAGATGAAGGTTTTTTCGAACGTGCATAATGTTTTCATATATATATTGACAAGGAACCGTCATGATATTAATTTTTTTGAACAATTCCCTTAGAGACTCGCTCCTGCAAAGATTATAGATGGCTCTGACAGCCCTCTTTTGCAGAATAAAGATAGACTCTATATCTGCAGCCCGCCCCCAAAGCAAAATACCGTAAGACATAATGCTATGAAAGTAACTAAAATAGACCAGCCTCGCGGTATCCACGTCTGTTAATTGTCTGATTTTTCTGACAGCGTAAGCGGCTGAGCTCAACCGCCCTGCTAGAGATGTTAAGTGAGGACTCCACTGCAGCTTTGAGTCAAGCGTAATCCCTAGGAAAACTGTCTTTTCGACGAATTCCAGTATATCCTTGTTTAATGTAACGTTACATGACATACTTTTAACATTTGGCAAAGCGAATCTTATGCATTTAGTTTTCTTCTCATTTAATACTAAGTTATTTATAGTAAACCAATTATGAACCTCATGCATAGCGTTATTTACGTCGTCAAGATGTTGTGCCTTTCTATTTACTTTAAAAATCAGTGAAGTGTCATCAGCAAATAACACCATTTGAGGTTGGTTTTTCAGTAAATGAGGTAAATCATTAATATATACTAAAAAGAGAAACGGACCCAATATTGAACCCTGCGGAACCCCCATCTTTACTTTTAAGCCTAATGAGTTTACACCGTTTATTTGCACATGCTGCAGTCTATCATTTAAGTACGATTTTATCAAGTCACGCGCTAGATGACCAAGTCCGTAATGCTCGAGCTTAAGGAGGAGTGTTTCATGATTTACGCAATCAAACGCTTTTGAGAGGTCGCAAAAAATGCCAATGGCATCCTGTGAGTCCTCCCATGCATTAAAGATGTGTTTAATTAAAGTGACACCGGCGTCTGTAGTGCAACGCCCTCTGGTGAAACCATACTGTTGATCGTGCAAGATGTTGTTGCAGTTGAAATGATTGAGCATTTGATTGAGCATCACTTTTTCGAACACCTTGCTGAAAACCGGCAAAATCGACACAGGTCTATAATTGTTGGTGTCTTTGCTATCCCCGGACTTAAATAGGGGTATAACCTTGCTGTGCTTCATTAAAGTAGGGAAAACTCCTTGGTCTATACACAAATTAAATATCAAAGCTAAATAGGGTGCTACTGTCTCAATTATTGATTTACATACATTAGTAGACATGCCCCACAGATCTTCGGTAACCTTGCTCTTGAGTTGTTTGAACGTCTTTATAACAATCAGAGGGTTAATATGTTTAAATTTAAATTCCTTGGGACAGGCTGAAACATTAGCCCTTACTAAATCCATAGCAAGTGCGGGCGAGGAATTTAAAGCTTCAGTAGTTTTAATTGGAATATTGGTAAAGAATGTTACAAATTCCTGAGCCACATCGATATTTGTGCTTATGGGACCTCGGGAAGTCTCTAGACTATAATCAGCATTATGTCTTTTATTTCTATTTGTTTCGTTATTAATAATTTTCCAAACCGTTTTTATTTTATTATCTGCTGATTTAACCTTGTTACTAATGTACAAGGCTTTAGCTGACTTACAAGTATTTTTAAAAATTTTAGAGTAAGCAGCAACATACTTATTAAAACTTTCAGTATTTACATAAGGCTTAAGGCCATACAATTCAAATAGACGTTCCCTACTTTTCCTGATACCTTTAGTTGCCCAATCACTAAATAAAAATTTTGGGCAAATTGTTTTGGTTTTTTTCTTAAAAATATTATTAAACTCTGTTTGCACGACTGAAAAGAATTTTTCATACAAAGTACTACCACTATTCATATCAAGGCTCTGAACACATAACTTACTAATTAAAGTGCTATTAAATTTATTCAAATTACCAGATGTTATTGGTCTTGATTGTATCTGCACTTTTTGTAATGATGTTTTGTACTCAAAAGAAACGGTTTGTCCGCTGTGATCAGACGGAAGATAATTTACTATGGCTTTATCTAAGTAGGTGCAGCAACAAAAAACATTATCAATACATGTAGCAGTAGTCGAAGTTATTCGAGTTGGTTCTAGAAAAACATATGATAGGTTGAAAGATTTAAAAAGACTTATTAATCTACTGCTATTTGAATTATTTTCTAGAATATTGATATTAAAGTCACCACAGATTATTACTGATTTATTACCAGTTGTAAGTTTAGACAAAGCATCTTCCATTACAGTCTCAAAAATAGAGTAATTTTGGTAATTTGGGGGTCTGTAGACGCACACTATAACATGCTTATCTAGCTCAACACAGGACAGCTCAATAATATGTTCAACCGATAGTTCAACTATATCTTTACGGGGCTTTGATTTAATACTATTTTTAATAAGGATTAGTGAACCACCACGCTGCATAGATTTACGGTTGAAACAACTGGCCACAGTATAATTCTCATAATTAATTAACATTTCATACTCCTTTAACCAATGTTCTGTAAAACAAATAATGTCGAACATTGTCTTTTCTAAAAACAGTTCAATTTCTAATTGTTTTGAAGAAAAACCTTGAATATTTTGATGAAATATTTTTAAGGAATGTTGCTTACCTCCATGTTTGCTATTTGGTAAGGGATTGCTAGAAGATACCTTTTTGTTGATAAGTTTAACTAAATTGTCGTTGGTATCTTCTGTTGTCTTAATTACTAGTTTAAAACATTATTTTTTGTTACCACCTTAACATTAGTATTGTTACTAAATAGTGTGGTGCTAATTATGGAGGACTTCGACATACTAATTATGTCTGAGTTAATATTAAAAGCTAATAGCCAAGCTATTTGACGTCTAAATCTAATGGGCAGATACGCTGTATCCCTAGTCGATCTTAATTTGTCAACAAAACTGTTGATGTCTAGAAACATAAGTTTATCACTATTGTGACTAACAAGAAAATGCATATGATTATTTAACATATGAATGTTATTATTTTGTGTCTTTGAGAGGTGCTCAAAGTAAGGAAAAGCACACAATATTATTTTCTGACAATTAAGTTTTAACATTTCTGTGACACTGTCAGTAATGTCGTCTTTTGTTACATTTTTGCTATTACCTAATAATATTGTTATGATAGAATTTGCATTATGAACATTTTTTGTTATTGAAGACACTATTTCTTTGTAGGAAGTTCCAGGCATACAATAATTTAAAGCAGATTGTCTAAGGTTGTTGTTAAGTAATTTCCCCAGACCCCTTCCTAAACTATCTGAAAATATAATGGGACAGCAACAAACTTCAATATTAGATAGAGAACTACTGTCTTGCAGATCCAGAGATGAACCATATTCAATATCTGGTACCACACTTAAATTAGGGACACACTCCATGACATTCTCAGACTGGGACGGGTATTCCGTTACCTCAGGCTGGGGAGCCTCAAATTGGGATTCCTTCAGTAAGATACCTTGAGTGGTACTGTGCGGCACTGGGTCAATTCTGTCTGCACCAGAGCTACAAATATACATACGTTGATGTATATTTGTACATACGTTGTTCTAAATTCTAAATGCTACTATCAGATTTGTATGTAAATGTTCTAAGCAATTTTATATTTTACTACATATTTATTTTCATGATCATCATATCAGCCGCAGCACGTCCACTGCTGGATATAGGCCTCCCCCATAGATTTCCAAAAAGACCGGTTGGAAGCGGCCTGCATCCAGCGTCTTCCTGCGGTATTAATCAGGTCGTCCGTTCACCCTGTGGGTGGACGTCCTACGCTGCGTACTACATATTTACTTCAACAGCTAATACTTCAAAAACATCAACCTCAATATCGATTTCTTCCAGTAAGTTGACATAAGGTAGGTATTCGAAACATGAATGAACTTTACCAATATTTATATTTTCAGCACTGGTCAACTGAGTTGGCAACTTTTGCCCAACGCTGGGTCGACCAATGCGATCCATCTGTACACCCGGATAGAGAAGATCAATGCAGAGATTTAGGTAAGCTCTTAGTCAAGTACCACAACAACTAGTTGACTTGGTAACCAACTTTGTATTTTGACCTTATTTGAACTTATTTCAGAACATATGAAAGTGGGACAAAACATTGGCAGCGTTGTGGGTCCTTCGCCCGGCCTTAGCGTCAAAGGTTTCGTTGAGATGTGGTTTATACAAGTTCTAGATTACACTGGAAGCGTCACTTATTACAATAAGTAAGTACCTGTACCACTGCATCACTAGTATTGGGGAAAAATACATCATAAGGCAACCTAGGCTTATTATAAAGCTAAAGAGTTTGTTTGGTTGGTTGAACGCGGTAATCTCTGAAACTACTGGTTCGAATTGAAAAAATCTTTTTGTATTGGTTATTCCTTTTATCGAGGGAGACTATAGGCATATTATATTATCACGCTACGACACTCGGTAGCAGAAATTAAAGACATAACTGGGTACACCCAATTATGTCTTGAATTGTGATTAAAACCGCGCGAACGAAGTCGCGGCCAGAAACTAGTAATTAATGTAATAATATGTAAATGTCGGAAATCGCCAAACTGCCTTGACCAAGCATGGTAATTAATACTCGCGTCCTCTGCTAATGAGATAACAATAGGCTGATACTATTATTTAAATACGTACACACTGTAGAAAAGTCAATTGGAACATCCTGTGCTAAAGAATAAGTTTAATAAAAGGTAACCTACCTTACGTGCAAAACAAAACTAACGATCAAACGGACATAATATACAAGAAACAATCGGCTTGTTACATATTCCATCCTAAAACAATAATCGTCGAAAAAAACACGTATTGTCAGGTATGGGCGCATGGCCCAGTAACGGAAATTACTCAACTTTGATCCTACATTTAGAGCATTGATTTGATGAAATAGATGTCCTTACTATTACAGATTACTAATTAGAGTAGGAAGGTACCTACAACGATGAAAAGGTAGTACCATTTCAAGGTATTAAATATTAAAATCCACGTACACGATAAATACAAAGACTCAAGGAATATTTTTCCTATTATTTTGTTCTCCAACTTGCCATAAAGAGCACATAGTAGAGCACAAAGGTCCATCGTGACATCCGTGACATATGTCTCTTTTATACCCTCTGCCCTTTTAGCCAAACCTTTTACTAAAATATACGAAACACATGTTTACGACAGGTCCTATGTAAAACCTAGGCCCGTGTCAACCTGTCTGTGCAACGTTTTTAATTACAAAATACCCGACGCAGACATAGGTAATGATAACCATAAGCTAACTGCTTATCTATCTACATAGCGCGTTACCATAAACAGTGATTTTTTACACAAATAATAAAAGACGTCTCCCACAAAAAAATCGGCCATCTGATGTATATTTTTACACAAATTATGTACTTCATTATTACTTACAGATCACGGGATTACAAGACTAGTTATTTAACACAACTAATATGGGCTAATACAGAATTTGTCGGATGTGGCAGAGCGAAATTTTACGTAAATATTTAATAGTACCTTAATTAATGTATAGAACCAGGAATATAAGAGAAATCTCACTAAACAAAATGTTTTAGGTAGATGAAAGAAAGATAATGTTGGAAAGGCTGGTGTGTAACTTTGCACCCAAGGGTAACGCTCATGGAAAGCCAGTGTATTCTATTGGATATCCCGGAACACAGTGTAAAAATGAAATGGTACCAGACGATCAATATAAAGGACTGTGCACATATGAAGATAAAGCAACCGGTAATATTATCAATTTTCAATCATCAACAACTTATTAGCAATGTATCGCGGGCCTGTGGACGGTGAGCAATGGATAGCTCACTGTCGGTACGTTAGATAACAGCAGGCAGTGATGATGGCAAAGAGATGTCAGCAGTCGGAGGGGCCAGTCGGGCCCTGCTGGTTGTTCGAAAGAGATACCTCGCCCGGCACAAGAAGGAACATGGAACCCATTCATGTGTAGTCAGTAAAAGTCTGGCACTAAGGGCGGGAGAAGTCATTTGTTGATTTCCAATCCGGAAAAAAATGCAACATAACAAGTTATATTGTATTATCATTGTTGTTCTTAAAAAAACTATTGGCGTTTTAAAAAAAAAGGGGGGGGGGGTATTTCAGTCCAGCAGTTTGAGTCCGAGATGTATAAACTGCAAGCAGTAGGTATTCTATTTTTCTGGTGTCACTGATACTAAGCTGATGATACTCATCATTTCATTAAACAACTAACACTAATATTTTAATATCATTTTGATCTTAGATGGAAAATTAAACACTCAAGAACGTCCAGTGAACAATTTGCTCTGGATCCTCAACTTATCAAACGATTCGGTAAAGCAAGATATTGATCCCATCCGCAATAACTTGAAACAAAGTTATGTAAATAACAATTCTAGCAACGAACAGCGAAATCAGAAAACGAGGCATATAATCACTAACAAGACTTATGGTAGGTACATATTTTAATCTTTGAACCCCTTAATCAATATCCCCTTTTCATTTTACTACCTACGTATCATAATAACCTGCATTTAGGTTATCTATATATGAAAGGAATTCTTCTCTAAATCTTTATTCATACATTTCAGCTACTGTTAAACGAATTCCACAACTACGCAAGCAATTGTTTGGGAATAATTTCATGAATATTTCGAGAAATAACAATCAGTACCATTACCAACATGATCGCGGACATTCACACCTTTATCATGGACACGAATCACCGCAACATTACTACGAAACGACTAATGTTATAAATACCAATCAAGACTTTAGGAGATATGATTACACAACCGCTGAACCTATGAACTCGTATTCTAACACAAATTTCAGAAGATTTAATCAATACCCACAATGCACCCGCAGAACAAAGGTAATTCAAGATAATTGTGCATCAAATCAATGTACAACGCCGGCACCAGATTGTTGTCCTCCAATACCAACTATGTGTCCATTACCATGTACTGAAATATCATGTCCTCAGCCGGTGGAAGAACACACATGCTTTTCCCCCTATATCCCCCCATTGCCCGAACCGTGTGTTACGCAACAGACATGTCCGCCAATAACTACGAACTGCAACTACGATACAAATTGTCCCTGTAGCACACCTTGTTCTACAAGTTCATGTTGTCAAACAACAATATGCCCAAAACAATGTGTATATCAGTATAACCCTGTATTTCCAAATTTTGTTCGTCGAAGCGGCAACCATAAAATACCACAAGAAAATTCTTCTCAGAAGGATATGTCGTTCGTAATGAACCCGGACAATAATAGATCTTATAAAACTATTTACGATGACGAAAAAGATTTTGAACAAATACATAAGGGTGTGACCGATTATTCAAAATATAAACCACAAGAACGTGACTATATGTACCGTTCCTTTAACTCTGGTATGAGAAAGAAACGTCAATCAGAAAATCAATTACCTGTTAAGCCCTTTTGGCAAATTGACAATTTTAGCCATCAAAAACCACCTCTGCTAAAAAGTATGAGATTTACGACCTTACCAAATATGAGAAACAGGAAAACAAGAAAAAATAAGGATTCAACGAAATGGTTGACTAACACAGAACCAATTACACTGAAATTGGCAGAATACGCTGACTATCAGCCGGAGCATTCCACAGAAAAGTACTTATCTTTTGATGAATTAATGCATCTTAGAAAAGTTAGCGATGAGTTTGCACATTATGACATTCGACGGCAGGGAAGAAAAAAGACTACCAAAAAAGGTGCAACTACCAAAGAAAAAGACGCTACTACCAAAAAAAGTAAAGAAAAAGATAAAAAAAAAGAAAAAGATACCAAAAAAACAGAGAAAACAACAAAAGCGGCAACCACAAAAGCGGCAACCACTACAGTTGCCACTACTACTGTAAAAACAACAGAATACACTGCAAATACACCGTTTGAGAGAAAAAAATATTGTACTCGACAATTAACCTGTACGTGGACTGTTTTCACGGGTTTTGGAGATGATGAAAATGGGGGAGGTGGAGGAGGAGGAGGAGGTGGAGGCGGTAAAGGCGGGCCATTCGTACAAGGTGGAGGTTCTCGGACACCACCTGGGTATGTGGATGGATGTACACGAACTTCTACATGTACCCGTGATTACATGGACCGAAACAAAATGTCAACGATATCTGGATCCGATACGGGAACCGATAATGAAGCCGATTACTCTGGTGACTCTAATGACTCTAGTATACCCGAAGATGAAGATTATTGTGAGCGTCGGTCTCTGAATGTACGAAGACGGAATTCCGACACCAAGAAACCAACTGTGCTTCTGGTCAGATACCCAGATTATACAAATATTCCCATTTTAACTGTTCTGGAAGACAGCGATCCTACTTTCAATACACTTAATACCGAAAGCGTGACTGAGAGTGTTTCAAATGCTCACGATTGTATTTGTAACGAAAATAATGCAAGAAAAAAGAGAGAACCAAGCGGACGGTCAATAGATAATGCGGACAAATATGTCATATCGACGAGCCCTGTTTCGTATAATAATCTCTACCATTTGATATTGAATAAAATTCTCAAGTCAAGCCAAGCAAATAAATCAAATAATAAACAGTGTCCGTGCAACAGTTCAATAAGCTCAAGCCCAGTTATGTTTTTATTTTTATTCATATTATTAAATACATTTTATTCATAAATAATAATGCGTCTTTTTATGAACAGTAGTATATTTTAATCGATCTTTTGCAATATTAATTTTAAAGAAATATATAATAGTAGTACATAAAATGGGATTTTGAAAGTAATAGTTGTTGACCTACTTACTGAACAACTAAATCTTTCATTCAGCTTTAGTTTTTTTAAATCAGCAGCTATCTTTCGCACAAGTCCCTTGTAACTTAATGCAATTATTCTCTTTCGATTTTTGACATTGGATGTATGAGGTATAGATTTTTTTTCAATGTTTTTCTTGTGTTGCACACTAAGTTCATAAGTGCATTCATTATTCTTATAAATGTCACTTCTGCTAAGATTAAGATTCCTCCGATTTCGCTTTGATTGTTGTTCAAAATATTCTCTGTTGTAATTTTTTGTGTTTATATTTATGTTTAATATGTTGTAATCATCTTCTGAAATATCACAAAAACATATGTCTTTAACCGTGTTATTAAGAAATATTACCAGCTTACATGGAAGCCCATTCATTACTTTGAGATACACGAGGTTTATCCACGATATTTTGTAAAAACTTTTTCATAACGCCTTGTCCAGTTTTATATAAATTTATATTATCCGGTGACAATATCAAAAGTGCGGTCGTACTTTCTATTGAGGTGTCAGATTCAATAATATCATCCAAAAAATCTTTTGTTACTGTGCTCATTTTAAAATCTTCCAAAACCAAGTCCGACACAGGTAAATTTACATCATCATAGTATGAATCATCTGTGCTCTCCGTATTACTTTCCTCATTTTCTTCGGGAAAAAAGTAATGGCCGGTGAAATCGTCATTTTGCCTGATTTCTGCTAATTCAGCCTGGACCATGATAGGTTTAACAGAAGATAAAGATTGAGTATTTCTACTGTACCCCTCAGATGCTGGCATTTTATCTGAAAATTTGGTTGTGGTTATTAGTTAATTAACAGTGTTTTAAAGTATTTACTAGGAGCAAAAAGTACTGTACCACCATTTCTGAAGATAACAGCTTCAATTAAATCAACTAAGAAAGTAGAATTTACATAGTCACTGGAAATTGTTCTTCTTGTAGTAGAAGGCTCTTTTTTGCTATAAACTCTGTCAACAAATGCTGCCACACCAACATCATTAAACGAACTTTCAGCATGACTATTTGTAGATTTATTAGTCGATAATAAATCTTTGATCATAGGATCGTTGCTCAATTTTTTCTTGAGTAATTCAATAAAGTCATCCACTGCCATAACATCTTTACAAGAATGTGGTTTGGTGCTTGACGTAATCATGTGCTTTGTATACTCATATAAATGAGAAAAATAATCAAATTGAGTAAATGTTTCCTTTTCCGAAGTGGTGTCAGCAGTAACCTTTTCTATCGTTTCAGTTACAGTATCTCTAACCCCCGGTAGTATCTTTTTAGGGGTATGTTCAACCACTACATTTGACCGAATGGGGGCTATGTTATCGTCTTTTTCGATTTCGTGATTTTTCGGTTTGAATTTATAATCTGCAAAATTATTAAAAAAATCTTTGGTGCTTTTAATTAACCTACATATCACTCCAAAATAAAAAAGTTACAAAAATCATGTCCAAAGGTAGTGTGACAAAAAATGGAAGCTGACTGGTATACCTATTGTTTTAATTGAACCTAAAATAATACCAAGTTAATGATTTATACGAACTTGGAAACAACCTGTAGTAGTTTATATACCTACACATACCATCACGCCTGTATTCCCCGAAGGGTTAGACAGAAGTGTACCAATGTACATCCACAGTTCACCGGTATGTTTTTAGGTCCCATGTAATAGGGGGCAAGCCTATTGCCATTAACCGGGCACAAATCCAAACTCCGAGCTGCTACTGAGAATTTAGAAAACCCCAATAACACTACCTATTCATTCAAATAAATACTTACAGCACAGCGCTTTATGTACCGAATCACAAGTGGCATCAAGAGGACATCTGGAGCATGGCAGACCGCTCGCATAAACAGATCTATTTCGAACATTACCGGCAGGTGCAAAATTGCAAACCAGTCTATAAATTGTTCTGTATTTTACATTTACATCTTCCAGGCGTTCCTGTTAAAAGTACAATCATTTTAAGAGTATAATTTTCCTAGATAGCTAGGTTTACAGGGTCCGTGGGTTACGCTCCCAGTCGTCGAGGCACCTGTGGTCGACGCACCCGATTCGATTAACTTCATATCTTTTTTTTATTGTGCTTTTTCACTTAGTACAGTAAACGAAAAAAGTGTTTCATCATAATAATAAAGCATTTTTCCTTGCTAAACAAAAGTTATCTATCAAATAGCAGAAAGTATAGTTCGTCACTTAACCTTATCCTTACACACCTTTAGTGAAAAGTGATGATTTGCTTGGTACATAATATACTATTTTGATTTTTTTTTGTATCTATTTAAGGTTTTACAGTAGATTATTACTACGCTAAAAAAAACGATACATTTCACATTTGAAAGCTTGATTATTTTGTTATTGAAACTGACTGTTATATTTAGGTTAAGTAAATTATTCTCATTTGTTTGGTTTCACAGTTTGATTATATTTAATTATTATTGTTACAAAGATGAAAATAATATTTCACTTTGTACAAACTTAGTTACTCTGCAGTAATTTTTAAGACTGATTATTTAAAATCATTATCTTATTGTATTACATGTGAGACTAATTATTTAATTAAGTTAAATGGTTCTCTTGATTATTGTGATGAAAACTGCGATAGGTATGTATACCTATAAGAACACTAGTAAAAAAAATTGTTTACTATAGTAAACAATTTTTTTAACGTTATGATTTATGATTTTGATTTTTATGTTATACATATACCTACTTACAAACAATATACATTTAATATTTTTGTGAAACAGTTTTGTGCCTGACATTACATTTGATCAAAAATTGACTTGAATTAAATAAATCGAATCGGGTGCGTCAACCACAGGTGCCTCGACGACTGGGAGCGTAACCCACGGACCCGGTTTACATATGTAATGTAATGTAACTCTCCACACCGATTCCGGCTTAATGCAGACTGGCCAAGTACGCAGGAGATATTATAGTGCACAAGTGTGTGCGCAAACACACATGCACTCCCTCTTCCCTAACTCTCATAGCCCGATTGGACGGCAATCCGACACGACCGGAGAGTGATCAGGACCAACGTCTTTACGTGCTTTCCGAGGCACGGGGGTGTCACACCACCAACTTCCAAACTCCGGGCTCTACTAAGAAACTCCTAATGGAAAAACCCTATAACACTTTTGCCTGACCTGTGAATCGAACCCAGTACCCCTCGCTCAGCAGTCGCACTTGCGACCACGAGACCAACAGGGCGGTCATAGTCATAGTTGGGGTAGTCATAGTTACATATGTATGCACTTAATGACCCTGCCCCCTGGGCCCTAGCCCCGGAGTCGTATTCGATTCAAATCGATTTTCGAATTGAAATTTTGACTGTATTTAAAATTCAACAAGCACAATATACGTATCACCCGTAAAGCTTTCGAACTAAATAAATATTAAACGGTTATTCGAAATTCAAAAATCGAATATGATGCTGTTTATTTTGTGCATTCGTCCTTGGCCTTCTGGTTCATGGTTTATTTACGTGTAAAGCTGTGTAAACTAATGTTTTGTTGTCATACTTTAAATTTCACTCCACCGCAGCCAACTTGATAGGTCTCTTCCCACACTAGTTGCGTAAAATAATCATAATGTGACTTGGTAGTCTCTGAAGATCTGTAATGAAAATGGATCCATAAAATCATTTTTGTTTTTTTTTTTTAACTTTGCCCCCCACACTAGGTGTTTGTCCTGTATCGTGGGTGGTTTACTAACATTTAAACTCACACAGAGAGGCAGACCCGGAACAACCAGCTGTGTAGGCCATGCAAATATTTGTATCGTGCGGGAATCAAACCCGCGACACACAGTGCAGCAGCCAATCACTCAGCCACTGCGCCAACCGTCTTTTGCAAATTAATCTATAATCTACAAACTATGATTTCGATTTTTGCGACACATTGTACGTACCTACGTTGTTATTTGTTCTCGGCAGACCTACATTATTTTAGCAAGGCTGACATTTTGAGAAAAGATAGGTTCAAATGGCACCTTACGCACTCACATTCAGGTGAAACCGCTGATTCTTTAATGTTTTGCCGGATATTATTTAAAAAAAAACTAAAAGTATGTTATTAGCAGATACTTTTCGTGGCCGTAAATCAGTAAAACGCTAAGACAGCACTTAGGAGGTAATTTCATCTAAACGAGTTATACGCGTATATCCTCAAAATTTCAGCCATGTTAAAATGAAGATATTAGGTCTAGCGACTCTAGAATTTTGGTAGATCCTAGATTAAATTAATAAAATAATTAATTCGATAAATGAAATAATGTGTGCCTTTAACTTACGGTACATATCGTGACAGTATCGAAGAATTAACATTCAGTAATTCCATGTACCATACATCGACAAGGGCCGATGGCGTTAGACCGGGGGCATCACCATGTATTGTAGCAATATTTTGGCCCACGGCTATTTTACCTGTAACGGTCAGGACAAAATTTAAAAATGAATAGGTAATATTACAACGATTGAAAAAGTAAGGTAAAAAAATCTTTTAAAAATCTTAATTACTGTCTATTTTATCTGTTAAGATGTCGCACTTGTGTATGGAACAGCTGTTTTATTTTTAAACGACGAAATATGTTATTCTGGGGGTTCTGGAAGCATGTATTGAATCATAAGTACATGGCTATTAATTTGTAAATTACTACTCCTATTATTTAATTATAATAAAAAAAACAAAAACGAAGAATTAATATTACTCCTTATATATTAGGAGTTTGAACTTTATGAATTATTTTATTACTTATTATTTTTTTATTCTAGAAATATTAGTAACTGGCGTAGACCTAGATCTACTAGGCCTAGGGTCTGCAGTGTCTTTATGCCCATAAAAACTGCACGTCACTGATTGAAACCATGGTAAAAATTTTCGATGCGAGGACCCTCCAATCCCTTATACTCGTAGATAAAGGTAAAGTTTTTAATAATAGTTACAATACTACAATTTTATGTCAAACACTTTGGAATGCCGTTTTGGACGTATTAGGTGAGGTCCTACATCACAGAAAGCAATAGACATTATATCTAGAGTAGACGCCGTGCTAGATATACAAGGCGTTGATTTGCATCCTGGTCAAATTCAAGGAGTTAACTGTTCTATGCTCGTGATTCCTTACACGAATCAATAATAAAATAAATTGTTTTTGAAATCTTTTTTTTTTTTTGACGTGATTTTTTAATTCGAGCTAGCCATCTCGCCAGAGGGTTTAAGCGCCATTTATACATTGATATAGCCGCGCGACAACTCTGCCTATCGCATACGCAACTGGGCGATTCTGAATTTTGCGAGAGGAGTATTCTGGAATACCTACTGCTATTTGACAGTTGCAACAAAAAAAAACAAGCATTTATTAAATATTGGCCAGGTATCGTTATTATATTTGATTACTTCTTTTTTTATGACAAGCTCCTAAAATTTGGCAAGGATGCAAATCAACACCATGTATTAATGGTTCAGTTCAGTTCAGTTTTGTAATTTCCAAACATGTGCTTACCCAAATCTCTACAAGTATCTTGTTTATCCGGCACGCTATGTTTAACACATTGATCTGCCCATCTTTGTGCGGAAATTTCCAACTCCTTGTTCCATTCCTATTAAAAGTATGTATAGTATCAGAATTTATAGATATTTATTTTAACAGAATGAACTGAACATAAGGAATAAACAATGAAGATAAGGTACATGTACATAAGAAATTACAACAAAATTGAAATTTTTTTTTAGAGATGGGTACATTTTTCAAATTGAACTCTAAAAAATAAAATCCGATTAAAACGTTACCAATTTCAGCATACTTCCAGCTGAGGGCAGTGATCGGATATCACCCGTAGCTACTTTATTACGTCGACTGTTAATTTTATCCAGAAGGATTCGCCTCTCATTTTCGCTCAAAATTGTTTTTTCATAAGCAACACAGTGGCTGGCTGGTTCCGGTGACTGCCAAATTAATTAAGTTTATAATAAATCTCATTATGAAATGTACACCTTATACACTTTACAACATCCAATGTTCACTATTATAGTAATTATTAAGAGGGCGAGCCATAAAAGTGGCACCAAACCAGACTGCTATTGAGAAATTTATTTCCAATTACACTTTGCCTGACTTTGAACCCAGAATATTATGTTCAGCAGTCGCGCTACCGGCGCTACCGCTAGCGACCACTAAACCAACAAGGCAGTCTTTCACAGATGACCTTGGAAAAATAGTCCACCCTAGGACTTACCTTATATTTACACAACGTATGCTGTTTACTGTTATTGCAATAGTCGATGCTACAGTAATCTTTTGTAATACATATCGGTATAAATAATATAGAAATAATAATTATATTCATTAACGTCAGCATAATGTAGATAAAAAAAAATACAAATCAACATGTCCTATTGTTGCTCCAGATGGCCTAGATTCAATCATTTCAATAATGTTTATTTTCTAGACCGTTCCTATACTCTCGCAATACAGACCCTGTACCTAAACTGAAAGCTATGCATTTTAATTTATTTGCAATGCCAGATTGCAAATAAATTAAAATGCATTTAAATGTGGCACCGTGACCTTTTAGGGCAGTGACCACATGAAAGCGTACCTATAATTTTAAACCTATATAGGTCAATAACAAATCAACAATGATGAGTCGCCTAATGTGTTGGTATCCATCTGTATTTTATTTCTTACGGATTGTCTGACTGACTGACTGGTTTCGAGGACTTTCATGGAGCTGTTTTCAGGTAGCGACTAAGCGCGGCAGCAGCGCCGCGCTAGCGCAGGAGCAGTACCTACTTTTTACTTATGATTTAAAAAAACGTTGTTATTTTTAAGATTAGAATTTCGCGCCAAGTATTAACAACCTCAGCCTCTTTATCAACTTCAGACTGAAGTGCGGTTCGCCACAGGTAGTTAAAATGGAGCTTGTGAAATTAATGATAAATAGTTTTTTTTTAAGACCTTCTGGGTGGTACTGTTTGCTTTCAGTACAGTCAATCGAACATCAACTGTGTATGTTTATTTAGTTAAAATACAGCAATATTTTTTAATAATTTACAAAACACAAAAAGTCACTTATTACCGTAATACGGAACGGAAAGATTGTTGTAGATCGGTGTGTGTGGCGCGTAAACTTGACTTCAGAAGTTGAGAGCATAGACTACTACTATAATATGGTTGAGAGATAACCTCTAACTGTCAAGTGTCACCTTTGCTGCCTGTTATATAGTTATTTTATCATATTTTATTATTATTTTGTTGATTGTTCAGATAGTTGTTTTCTACGAGTTCTCTACCAGTATTTCATTAAAAGAAATCAAAATGAGTCGAAACTTAAAAGCGATGATAGGCCCTTCAATTTTGAACTCAGATTTATCAAGACTTTTTGAAGAATCTCAAAAACTACTGGATAATGGTGCAGATTATTTACATTTAGATGTTATGGATGGTCACTTCGTTCCTAATTTAACTTTGGGCCATCCCGTCGTGAAATGCTTACGCAACAAAATCAAAGATGTATTTTTTGAAACTCACATGATGGTATCCAAGCCGGAACAGGTTAGGATTGTTTTTATTTTATTAAATAAATATGTACTTAGGATCCTAAGCTGGCCCTTTTTATTTTTAAGCATATCTGTTACTAGCTTGGCCAAACCAGGCTCCTTAATGAAATGTAAAAATCATGTTAGAAACCTCTTAACATTTTAACTGCATTAGATAGGGTATTATCTAAAATTTTGCCTTTTATGTTTCAGTGGATTGCCCCGATGGCAGATGCAGGAGTCAACCAATATACATTCCATATTGAACCAGTTGATAATATTGCAGAAGTATGCAGAAAAATTAGGGAAAATGGCATGAAGGTAAATTTTCTAATTCTACTTGGTTTTCTACCTGCAGTTTTTGTAGGTACTTATCTTTTATCAGTAGGCAACAAGTTTCTGTAATTAATGTGTGTTTGAATAAAGTACCTATTCATTCACAGCATAATAACTATTAACAATCTACAGATTCATAAATGCCTAATGTTTTACTGCCTGCTTACTGGACTTATGCACATACAGTAAAAAAAAATACAATACAAAGGCAGACTTATCAGTCCCTAAGACTTAGGTCTGACTTTGTAGTACATGCTGTAGTTCATATGTATGTACATACTTACTTTGTGTGTATTTTTTTACATTATGTGCATAAAGTTTAATAAGCAATGAAATAGGTAATATTTGTTTTTATTTTTTAGGTGGGGCTTGCACTAAAACCGGGTACACCAGTATCAGAAGTGGAAAGATACATTTCCATGTCCGACATGGTACTCATAATGACTGTAGAACCAGGATTTGGAGGACAAAAGTTTATGGAGGATCAAATGACTAAAGTAAAATACTTGAGAGAACAGTACCCATTGCTGAATATTGAAGTAGATGGTGGAGTAGGACCAGCAACCATAAGCTGCTGTGCTAATGTGAGTCTTATTGTGTATAATATACAGTACTTTTTATGCTACCAGCAAGTTTTAATGAATCCATAGGTTCCAAAACTTTTTGTTCCAACTTTTTTATCCTTTTTGCAGGCTGGTGCAAACATGATTGTGTCAGGAACAGCAGTGATAGGGGCAGCCGATCAAGCAGCTACCATCAGATCACTCCGAGACACTGTACAAGAGGCTATCAATAAGCGATAAAAAAAAAACATTCCTAATGTTAATTTGTAAGGAAGTCTTCCAATATTTTTAAGGGTTAAAAAGACATATTTTTCTAAAAAGGTTATTGAAATAAATCATTATACAAAAATGTTTTTTGCTGTTTATTTTTAGTCAAATCTGCTTAAATCTAGATTATTGTCAGTACCAGAATCTGATAACTCCACTTTCGAGGTGGGGAATGATGAACTGACTGCTATTCCAGAGCCAGTGAAAGCCATTGGCTCATTTGTTGCCTTCAATTTGTTTCTAAGACCCGACAGAGTAATAAGGACCGCTTCTTCTGTTCTGATTGTTCTAGAACCTTGAGTTGGCAACACATTTATGTAGTGGTTGAACAGCAAGCTAGCTTCCTCTGCTTTTAATTGTTCATCACTCTCTAAGGCAGCTTCAATTCCATGTAAACCTCCAAATACAATCAGTGCATGGTTGTATGAAACTTGCTTTTCTGGCAGGTCATCAATTGGAGTCCCTCTGTCAGAAGTACCAATGGTTACATCATACCTGGAAATAAACATATTGAAGTAAATAACATACATAAAGTAACAACTTTTTCCCATGGCGATAAACAGGAACCACAGAACACCACCTGCTACGATCCTTTCATACATACTCCTTTTGCCTTGTCCACTTTCATTCAATTGATGGCACGGTTGGAGCAGTGACTGAGTGATTGGCTGGCAACACACAATAAGTGGCAGTCACTTGTGTGTATGTATTTTATGAATATTAATTAAGAAAATCCTCTTCGGGCGAGTGATGATAATGAATTAAGAAAAATTAAGATTTTACATACCCATCTTTGTAAGGACTCTGTGTGAAGACTTGACTGAGGTTATTAGCAATCCTAACAGTATATCCCCAATATACTCCCGTTTCAGCCCTTGGGGTGGTCAGGCTGACAATCTTTCCCTTGAGCTTCTTGCCTCCTTCTTGGGTAGGAAGCATTCTTACTGTAACTCTAATGCCTGGGTTCAGAAGCTTATCTGAGGAAATATCTTGAAGAAGACCAACATTGACCTGGGAACCACGACCTGGCTTGGTTTTTTTGTTCATAGTTATACCTTCCCTAAAAAAGATATCAAAATGGGTTAACTCATTTACCTTACTAATTATAAGATAATTTAAGTCACATTTAGAATTAATTTTATTGACTTTCTAACCTGAACTGGAAATCATTTGACATCCTTAGATGATGTGGAGCATCCAAAGGGTTGAGCAGTCCAGCAAATTCCAAATCTTTGTGTAAAGGAAAAAAATGTTTCCTCAAGTATTGAGGACACTCCAAGTACTGTAAAATGCGAGCTAACTGGACACAACTTTTACGTGCTATTATGGCACCTTCACCATCATCTAACTTAGATTTTTTTGTGTTAATCTTGTCTCCAATATCATCATAAACTATCACTTCGTCTACACAAAATACGCAAGCAGCTCTAGCTATTTGACCCGCTAAATAAGTGCGCAACTCAGCTGACTGAGCGTTCTCCAGTATAGAACCTGGAATAGCTATACTAACGGTAGAAATCTCTGCATTTTTCTTTTCCCGTGCAACCTCTTCCTTCACTTTAGTTTCAGCTTCTTGTTCCAGAGCAACTCTCTTCTCGCGCTTAACAATTTTTTCTTCATTTCTTTGCCGCTTCAAAGCTTTCCTTTCTTGGTTTATTTCACGCCAACTTTTGCCTGAAGGTTTGGTTACTGTTTGTTCCGACATTTCTTAAAAACACGAAATCACAACATAACCAAAATAATTCAAGAATCAAACCCTCATGCTGTCTGGCCTGAATTAACATTGACAAACGAACGAACTAATGTCAACTTGTCAAATCAACATTATTTTTAAACGTTCAAAAACGATCTATGTAAGATTGTAAGTAATGAAAATATGGCCGTAGTCTGCTTTGATTGTGGTAACTAAAGAAAAACCTGGGTTAGTGGGTCATCTTAGGGCTGAGACAAGTCGTCTATACATAACAGTAACAAGTAATATTTGAAATATAATAAAATAACTGCAAAAGTTTTAACTCTCCTCTCATTGCGTTACTATACGCTGGCAACACCAATTGCAGTCAGTCCAGTTTGTTTTGATTTGAACTTTGATTTGACAGAACTTGTTTGAACCAACTTTGATTTGATTCACACCGGGGAGGATTAATTAACTTCTCTACAACTTTGATCTAAGGTATGTTTATACTTTAGCATACAATAGGTACATAAGTAATCATTTAATCTTTAGATCATCCAAAAAGAAAAAAATATCAACACATAACATAGAAATACGAAGTTATAACACTATTAATTCATAATTCTTTATTTCATAACATGTGAGAATGTTGACAAACATAACCTCTTAAATCCATTTTAAAAGTCAGTAGAACTTAATTAATAAGAGGCTTACATGATAATTTTTTGATACAAAACGCGTACCTATGTAATGAGTTAACTGTCAGGGGGTCATTTATGGGTGAACACTGTCTTTCTAAATTGTAGCTGTATTGCGTATAGATTGGCTAGAAGGCAGCACGGCAGTCTCAAGTGTTTCCAATATTTAAAATCTGATTGGCGTGCCAGAAGCAATAGTTGACGGCATTTGCGTTGTCATTATCATTGCAATAACGCTAATACAAAAGACTGAAAAGACTGGTATTTAAAAATAATCAGTAATTATCACGCTAAATAATTACTACTGTAAGTAAAAAGTTAAGTTGGGTCAAAGGGTAGTCTTATTGTGATTACTAAGTACATATATTTAAGGTTGATATTGCTTTGCCTGGTCACTATGGCCCTTACGGGCAAACTGTGGCTGTTTTGCCTCTATCACAGCTTCCCAGGGTCATTACTGGCTATTCTTATTCCAGTTGAAATATCTGAAGATGCTTACATAATACAATATCAAGTTTAATGTTTTATGTTTGGGTCATATTATTTAAAAAATATCTATATTTATATTCCATTATTTGCCATCAAAACACTAAGAAGAAAAAAATTTATGGTTAATATTTGTTTACAATTTTTTTTAATCACAGAGAGCATATAATTACAAAAACTTATGTTTTCCAAATGCTTTTAAATGGTAGGAAAATAATTTAATGAGTGAATAAGTTCAATTATTAATTTCATGCTAATTATGAATAGAGCATACACATAATGATTATTCTTATGCAGTATCAGAACAATACCGATACCTAAAGTATGTACATATAGGTAATGTAACCTTACAAGTTTCCAGCATAAAATTGATAAGGAACTCAATTATTACATCATAAAACTATAGTAAGTTGTTTTCTTGGTTTGTCATCTCGCAAACATTTAGATTACTTTATTCACTTCTTTATTATTTTTATTAAATTTATCTCCAAAGAATTTAATCAACTATTGTTTTTTATTCAAAAATATAACAGTACAATGACAAGGATGTGTATGAAATTATTTATTATTTTTATTCAATTAAAAAAACTCCAAAGATTATAAATATAAAGTTAACTAGTAGTAGACAAATATTGTACTATAATCAATGAAAAGGACATCTAGTCTCTGGATCTACTGAACTGATTTTGAAAGTTCTTTTACCCATAGTAAGCCATGTTATTTGTGAGTGTCAGGCTTTATAACATCACGCTACGACACACGCAGCGGAGCAGTAACCAAAGACGGTAATTGACATTGGTGAAATAACCACGCGCACGACGTCGCGTGCAGAAGCTAGTCATTCATCTTTTCATAAGCTATTATTTTATTACTAGCGCCGAATCAGTACCTTTGTGAATGCAATACGTAATGAATGATGAGAATATTTTGCAGTAAGAAATAATCACGGTATCTACCGCACAAGGACAAATTAATACTATTATTCGCGTCGAATTGGCACGGTGCGCGTTGGTTGGTTCGTTCAACTGTATTCAATATTGTTTAATAAAAAATATAGGTAGCTTGCTTGTCGCGCATTGGTTTTTTCCAGTCACAGCCGTCAGTTGCCACGGACGACAGTCCCCGCGGCTTTGCTATTACAATTTGTAACGTAAGTAACTTGTTAATATTACGACCGATTTCTGAATATATAAGACAAACCTTCAAAAAGTTTGTGTGTATGGATTTTTACCTCACTAAAACCACGCGGTGGTCATTACCAGCAAAGGCGTCTTCGTAAAAGATCGCCACCAGAACTCTTCTTTTACAAACCCCTTAAAGGTCTCACGTAACTGCAAGCATGACAAGTATTGTATGAACCATTATTTTGTGCAAGCATTTATACTATAAGGAAGTGTTCATCCTTGTGCAAAATTATTGGTCATGTATCATGCTGGTAGTTGGTATGTCGCCACCATAAGAGCACATTACACCAAGCCTTACTGTGCACGGGAGCACGTAATCACTGTGCCACCGCCACCGAATTCCCCTACTAGGTATAAGACGTGATAAATGGGATAATAGCTAACCAATTTGCTGCTGGCCATAAAATGTCCACGGCTATATCATGCTCTTTATTTAGCTTATGGATATAAATAATAAAAGGGGTCTTTAAATGTCCATATGCTAAATAAAGGACGGCCAAAGATGACTAACTGACCTGATCACTTCTATTATTTATTTGTTGCCTTTATGAATCGGATTCAAATACTACATTTTCTGAAGACCTATAAACCTAATCTTATAGTATTACTAGATTCCATTCTACTCATGACTCCGTCCGCGTGAATTTTTTAATTAAATACAAACTATAGTAGGTAGATATTTAGGGATAACGATTTCCTAATAGGTCAATTATTCTTCAAACCGGACTAGTAGTACCGGAGACTAGCGACTGCAAACAAACAAACATACTCTTTAGCTTTATTATTATAATAACATACCATCACTCCTGTATTTCCCGAAGGGTTAGACAGAAGTGTACCAATGTACACCTACAGTTCGCTGGTCTATTTAGGTCCCATGCAATAGGGGGCGAGCCCATTGCCATTAACCGGGCACAAATCCTAACTCCGAGCTCCTACTGAGAATTTCATGGAAAAACCCAATACCACTGCTCCACCTGGAATCTAACCCAAGGCCTCTAGCGTAGCAGTCGCGCTTAGGACCACTAGGCTAACGAAGCAGTCCGGTTTATCATTATAAGTATATTCTAACAGATAGAACGAAAATACTATTTATCGCAATGTTTTCGTTGATACATACGTAAGAACATTATATCATGGAGATAGAGACGTCGAAAGTCAGATGTTTGTTCATTTTTAGCTTTTGTTATTGCCGTGGAGTAATAATTCAAGTTATTTACATCACAATAATTATAATTGAAGTATGCTAGGGTTGCCACTCTTAATAAAACTGTTTATCATTCATGTTTGAGTTTTAAAGAGAGTGGGTACAAGTTCACAAGACTCCTGGTGGGCATAGTTGGTGTC
The DNA here is from genome assembly GCA_932526535.1 of Caradrina clavipalpis. NCBI lineage: Eukaryota > Metazoa > Arthropoda > Insecta > Lepidoptera > Noctuidae > Caradrina > Caradrina clavipalpis. The sequence goes on from OW052096.1 coordinate 7,222,208, forward strand.
TCTATTGTGTACTATATGTTTACTTGATACACTGAAAATGTGCCGTCATTTTTTTTTAAATTTGTAGTCAGTGGGCCCTTATAAAGTTAGAACGTAATTGTCGTGATTAATAATGACTCTAGAAGGTGTATGAACATGGGCGAGACGAAAGTATAATTTAAGGATGGTAGGGAAAATGCGTGAGTTTTTCTATATACTTATGTATAAAAAATGTGCAAAAAATAAATGTAAGATTGCCAACCCTACTCCTCTGGTAAACAAGATTGTGTTGTTATCAGGAACCCCTGCGTAAGGTCAAGTGGACGCAGCTCATATAAGCTCCCCAAGAACAATTATCACATATCGTCATTACAATAAAGTAACTCATAAGCAACACACACAAAATGGCTTCTAACGGAAAATTAGGTAAGTGACCATTTTATCTTCTAAAAATAATGTATCAGTAACTGTACTATTGAAATACAAAAAAAATACATCTAGTTACTAGTTATTATTACTTAGTTATAATGATTAAATGGATTGAAACTACCTACCTACTTAAAACTTATCATTTTTTATTTATTTCTGTTGGCTGATTATCCCTTAGTAACCATTGATATGAGTGGACCATTTATTACGACCATAGGTACCTACAGTCAGCAGTCAATATCACGGCAACCTTGACTCTATAACCACCACTTTGAATAACTATTATTAGTGGTCATGCTCATGGTCGTCGAAACTTCACAGTCAACAACAAAAGTAGATTAATATTCCACAATTTTAAATCCTCATTATTGAGCACAATATCACAGGAAATACGAAATGGATCTAAAATTATCATAAAATAAATTCATAGATATTTAAATGATATGTACCTAAAGGTAACATTGTTAATCTATTTTTGCTGACCGAACCTATGATCAGTAGATCATTCTCCAATTGATCGTTAATCAAGTAACCTTGTCCACAGCTCTTCTAAGCGTGTCTGACAAGACAGGCTTGCTGCCTTTGGCAAAAAGCTTATCAGAAATCGGACTAGGTCTGGTGGCTAGCGGTGGCACTGCCACAGCTATCCGCAATGCGGGTCTCGCCGTCACCGAGGTGTCGGACATCACTAAGGCACCTGAAATGCTCGGAGGACGGGTGAAGACCTTACATCCTGCTGTACACGCTGGTATTTTGTCGAGGTATGTTTAGAATATGATAACTCCGAAAAAAATTGTGTCAATTCCTTGCTGTTAGCTGTTACTAAGCAAAGCTGTTTTGTGTTTCCTGCTTGAAGAGCCTAAGAAAAGTAAAAAAAAAAGATTCAGTTATTGTTATTATTAGTACTTGGCTTGTTTACAATGCCACCTTATGCTTCCTACCTTGGCGGTATTACCTACTAGATCAATTGCCCTAGGTATTATCGACTTCTGTTTCAAGTCATTTTGTCTGGTCTCTACGAATCTATTCTTATTTTCCAGGCTCACCCCGTCAGACCAAGAGGACATGAAACGCCAGAAGTTTGACATGATAAGCGTTGTTGTGTGCAATTTGTATCCGTTCGTCCAAACAGTCTCAAAGCCCGGTGTGACGATTGCCGATGCCGTTGAAAACATAGACATCGGAGGCGTCACTTTACTCCGAGCGGCCGCGAAGAATCACGACAGAGTCACGATTATCTGCGACCCCAGTGACTATGATACAGTTATTAAAGAACTCAAAGAAACTAAAGACCACCAGACCACTTTGGATACCAGGTATGTTTCAGTAATTTTTTTTACGTATAGTAGAATAATACTTTTATCGAAAAATCATCTTTTATAATGCACACTGCAAAGGAGTGGAACTCTCTACCTGCGTCTGTATTGCCGAACGCATTTAACCCTAATCGTTTTAAAGTTAGAGTGAACTGGATTCTTCTGGATAAGCACACTCCATTGTAGACGTTGTTTATATCGCCTTTAACCAAGACTAAATTCAAGAGCTTACCCTTTTCTCGAATAAAAACAAAAATCCAGACTGAGAAGGTTTAGATGATACTGTCAAGTCTATCTACTATCATAGTAAAGTTTGGCTATCTTATAAAGCCCTTGCCATTATACAATATATTGAATGCATTTTCACTTACAAACTTCATGTTATTAACAGGTCTTACCTATAATAACGTAAGTGGAAGTCACAGGTAATAAACAATACAGTTACATTTTACAGTTAGCTTATGAAGCCATTATTGAATTAATTAAATAATTACATATTGTGATAAAGCATGTCATATTGTTTTTACAGGAAGCGATTGGCGCTGAAGGCATTCACACATACATCAGAGTATGATCTAGCCATTACCGATTATTTCCGTAGACAGTATTCGGCAGGAGAGGCACAGCTCACCCTAAGATATGGTAAGAAATAAGTACTAGCTATAATAGTTTAGATTGAAGATCTCATTAAAATGATAAAAGTTTCCGTTCCTAATAAGAATACCAACATCCTATTAATCCATTTTGGGGACCCTGTCAATCTTAATAGAGATTAATCAAGTACTCAGAAGATTTAAAAGTAGACAAGTGTGTGCACAAAAACACGTGCACTCTCTCTTCCCATATAAGACAACTGATAGGCTATAATAAATAATTATTTGAGTTCCAAAAGCTCAAGTGCCGACTATTCGACATCCGACATTTTCCCATGAGGGTAAGCAGAAACCACAGAACGACACCTGTTACGATCCTTCTTACATACTTACTCCTTTCGCGTCGTTCCAAGTTCATACCTCTGGTGTACAAGCATGCCGGTTACGATTACTGCGCACCCGACCTTTCTAAAGAACCTCACCAATGATAAATACTAGTAAAGTATAAAAACGCAATACTAACAAAACTGTACTTCCCACAGGTATGAACCCTCATCAGAAACCAGCTCAAGTATTCACGACTCGCGACAAGCTCCCACTGACGACCCTGAACGGTTCTCCCGGGTTCATTAACCTCTGTGACGCACTGAACGCATGGCAGTTAGTAAAGGAACTGAAGGAAGCGCTGGGGCTGCCTGCTGCCACTAGCTTCAAGCATGTGTCGCCCGCCGGCGCCGCTGTGGGCTTGCCCTTGGATCAGGAGGAGGTAGGCTTTAATATCTATATCTACTTGTCTTCATATATTCTGGGCATAAGTGCCGATAGATTATATTATTGTTGATGCCAATGCCTGCCAGCGTTGCGGTTTTTTTTCGAAAGACTGACGGCGGCCCTTGCGTGCTAAGGGCATTAGGAGGAACGTGGATGGGTTTTCGTCAGTAAGAGTCTGGCACTCCCTTCCGCTGCGCAGAAGTCATTTGATGATATCCCATCCTTAAAAAAAAGACATCGTTACCTAACCTAAGGTGAATATCAATTCTAGGGCCTCATCCACGAGAGACTATCATAGTACTTATACTTTTGCCAAATTCGAAAACGAATCTTTAATAAGCACTTGCTGCATGTTATAAAAGTAATATATTTAGAGTTAAAATTTACTTTTGTATTATTTAGTAAGTACTAGTATTATTCAATGTGTTTCCTTAACAGTTTGTTTTATAAAATACAATAAAATATTTTAAAGGTTGTGAAAAAGTCATTTTTGTACCCGCACTATTCTGTAATTTGACAGTTGTTTGTTATTGAATATTCGGCGCAAGTATAGTTGAGATACGAAATCACCTTTAGGCATTATACATGGAAGTTTTAGAAGGAAGCTTTCAACATGTAATACTTTGTCATAAAAAACGTCTAATCATCCAAATCTCCGTCCAGGCTGCAGTATGCATGGTAGCGGATCTCCTCCCGCAACTGACGCCGCTGGCGTGTGCGTACGCCCGCGCGCGCGGTGCAGACCGCATGAGTTCGTTCGGCGACTTCGTGGCGATCTCGGACGAGTGCGACGCGATCACAGCCCGCATCATCTCCAGGGAAGTGTCCGACGGTATTGTCGCACCTGGATACAGTGCCGAGGCGTTGGAAATACTCAAAAAGAAGAAGGGTGGCAACTACTGCGTTTTGCAGGTAATTTGTGATGTTCAGTGATAGAATAATGTTAATGGGAATGTACAAGCATCTTTATCACCATTGAGAGTAATAGATTTATAGTAATAGAAATGATAGCTTGAGTTAGTTAATGTTAATTATAGTTTAGCAAACACTAGTTTCCTGCGTCTTCGTTCGCGTGGTTATAATAAATTTCTAAAATAAAAGTAGCAAAAGTTACTTCTTTAACATTAGCCCGTAAAAAATCATTTTTTATGTAAGTACCTTATGCTGCCTTATATGTGTCACCGGAAAATAACAAGATCCGTAAGTTTATCAATTTACTAGGAAGTTTATAAACTTTCGTAAGATTCTAAACGGGAGATAAATTGTAATATTTTACGTCCACATTTTCGTAAATTTATCAATTTCCGACGTCATACGGTAAATTTATAAACTAACGAATATCTATTCGTAAGATTTTATATGGTTCGACCAATCACAAAAACTCTTTTAAATATACGATCTTTGAAATACGTAAAATAACACACTGCTCTCTGATTGGTCAATGTTCATAGTGGCAATGCTTGTGTCCATAGGAGGAAGGAGAAGTGACACGTGACAGCCAACCAATCAGATCGCGCGTAGCGTTTGGTTACTGCTGTGCGATTCTGCTTACTTATTATTTTACGAGTGAGTTCAGTAAGTTTATCAATTTACGAAAATGTGGACGTAAAATATTACAATTTATCTCCCGTTTAGAATCTTACGAAAGTTTATAAACTTCCTAGTAAATTGATAAACTTACGGATCTTGTTATTTTCCGGTGACATATGCATTTAGTAAAAAGCTGAAATTACAAACAGATACTTCATTTTTATTTATTTGTATAGAATAGTCTATACATAATTAAATACGGTTTATAAATGTGAAGGCAATGAACTGAAAAACGTTTTTACATATTTAGATGGACCCCAACTACGACCCCGAGCTAATGGAACACAAGACGATCTTCGGCCTCACCCTAGAACAAAGACGCAACGATGTTAAGATCACAGCCGACTTGTTCAAAAATGTTGTAACAAGCAAGAATGCGTTGCCAGCCAACGCTGTGAGGGATCTCATCGTGGCGACCATCGCATTGAAGTACACACAAAGCAACTCTGTCTGCTACGCGCGGGATGGACAGGTTAGAATACTTACTGTTTATGATAAACTTTAAACATAATACTGGCTTAAGCATAGACAAATTGATGGTAAGATGTCAACTGCACATGACCGACATTTTGACTGATTTTTGACAGATTTTTGTCGGCGAGAAAATAACGTATGAAGTATAATAATTGTGTAGTTGCCACTGCTAACCAATAATCAATTCAAGTCACAATTTATCTAAAAAAGAACTTTATTTTACCCATGAAAACCGATTAATTTTCAATTTATGTAAAATTAGATTTTTACAATAATAGAATAAATTCATCATTGTGGAAAACAAATGTTTTTGTGTTATCCTTTTATTGAACAGGTGGTGGGTATCGGCGCGGGTCAGCAGTCGCGCATCCACTGCACGCGGCTGGCGGGCGGCAAGGCGGCGCTGTGGTGGATGCGGCGGCACCGGCGCGTGCTCGCCATGCGCTTCCGCGCCGGCGTCACGCGCGCAGTGCAGTCCAACGCCATCGACAACTTTGTTAACGGCACTATTGGTGAGTGTGGCCACGTTTAGGCCTAGTCTCCACCATAGCGGAGAGGAGAAAACATATCTCCTGTAACTGATCGGCTTTTTTAGGGTTCCGTACCCTATTACTAAGACTTCGCTGTCCGTCTGTCTGTCTGTCCGTCCGTCTATCACCAGGCCGTATCTCATGAACTATGATAGCTAGACAGTTGAAATTTTCGCAGATGATGTATTTCTGTTGCTGCTATATTTTTGCTAGTTTTTGCTCGATGTTGATAACAGCAACAGGTAGACGCTTGAAATATTCCCAGAATAGTCAGTTATATATTCACTTTAATAACAAAAAAAACTTTATGTATCATTGATATAATCTTTTTAAATTCATAAAGTATATAGTTACAATTTAGAAAATGTGTTAAGAATAAAGTATCAAGATTTTCAAGTCTAACATGATTTTGACCATACTTTCTGTTTCACAGGTTCAGATCTGCCATTAGAACAATGGAACTCGCTGTTCGACGTCGAGGCTCCGGCCTTACTGACGGAAAAGGAGCGAATCGAATGGGTCAGCAAGATGGATCGCGTCGCCCTTGCTTCTGATGCCTTCTTCCCGTTCCGTGATAACATCGACAGGGCTGTGCAGGTCAGTAACATTATCATCGTCATTATTTTGTTCTGAAATATTTATGGACTTCGGCCTCCCCTAGAATTCGTTAGTTCATCAAATTTACCGCTAATCTAAACACCGACAATTTGAAAAGGAAACAACCGGGAACAAAAGGGAACAAAATGTAGGTATTCAATCTCTCAGAGAGCGAATAAAATAGGCAAAAACAATGACAACTCTGCGACACATCTGTGTTCTTGCTTAATGTTAAGTTCCGTTTATCGTAGCATACTGGATATCGGTAGATGGCGCTAATAAAACAAAAAATAAGACAGACAGTCAAATCCTCAAGGACATCGGGCGGTGTAATAACCTTAATAATGTTGTGGCCTTGAGTTGCGTCCTACTTTTTTAATGAAATACATCAGTTGAAACACGTAACTTATGTAAATTATGTCTAATATTGTATCTAATATTATTAATTATTATATAATTATGTCTTATGTAAATTTAAATAACATTCTTTCCACAGTGCGGCGTCGAATACATCGGCAGTCCATCAGGCTCGAACAACGACCAGGAGGTGATCGAAGCTTGCAACGAACACAAGATCGTACTAGCACACACCAATCTCAGACTCTTCCACCATTAATACTGCTTAGTAACGGTTCTATCACTGCGAATAAGAAGGCACATACCTTCGAAAAAGGAGACAGTAATCTCCATCCACTATTGTTATAAAAACATTTTGTAATGCCATGAAATATACTGTAACTCAATTTGAGATTAAGTGCAAGTTTATAAAAAAGAAATTATTTAGATTTTTTTTAACTTACTAAGAGTGTAAATTGTTGATAATTTGTTACATTCTTTTAATTTAACAAATTAGGAATAAGGATAATGAGGTTGATGTAAGTTTAGGACAATTATTACATTTTATCACCTTGTAATATTGGAACATTCCAAAATACAAAGTAAGCGCAATACAATCCTATTTCTTGTTGCTTAAAGCAACAATGTATTTGAAATCATGTATTTTTATAATTAAAAGTGTTTATTGTTAATAAAAATGCTTATGTTTTATAGCATGTGACTATTATTCAGCTTCAGTGTGTGACCCTCAATTAAAAATAGGTAGTAGGATCACAGATTAAATAAGTACAGATACTTCACTCCATAGAAAAAACCCAACAATTAACGCTTTAATTACCTACAAAACGGTCGTGCGCGGTAAAATGTACTTTACGCAGGCGCCCGATAGTATGTACTTCGTCGTCTGTCGTGTTGTGCTAGAGAGAGAGAGCAATAACGCGCGTCACACAAGGGCTGTCTGGACCAGTCTGGACCGACTGGATTCTGCGCCCGGGCGCAGGTGAGCCGTAGGCACTTAAGAGAGTAACCTTGAACGAGTGACGGAGGCCTGGTAGGATGTTAGATTTCATCAAGGCGCCTCCGTAATAAACGATGACAGCCATCTGCCGAAGCGTATGCTTTTCCTTGTACAAGACTAGCAAAAACAGATATTTTGAGACTAATACTAAAGATACTGCTACTTCAACATATACATGTGGAAGCTTGTAATTAGCAAACATCTTTACATTATTATTGTTATTTATGTTGTTATTAGTTTGTAAGCTTTCTTTAAAATAAAATAAAGAAACAATCCAATTTTATAACAAGTAAACTTCTAAAAGCATACACAGCAAAGTATTGCAAACTGGGTACTGCTGGACTCGGAAGAGGTATACCACTAAAAGCCTGGATAGCTTAAGCCCTGAAATAGCACAATTTCTTGATATTTGGCTAAGTACTAAGCTATCGGTATCATTTCCACCTCATTACAACCGTATCAAATACGAATTATAATAAAAAAGACCTTTTGACCCCCATGTAAAAGATAGTAAGTTACCATACATGTTGTTGTTGTTTGACGGGCCTGTTGGTCTAGTGGTTAGCGGCCCTGACTGCTAAGCCGGAGGTCGTGGGTTCGATTCCCACCCAGGACAAACTTTGTGCGATGAGCATGATTGTTTGTTCTGTGTCTGGGTGTGATTTATCTATAATATGTATGTATTTATAAATTATATAAGTATGTATATCAGTTGTCTGGTTACCATAACACAAGCTCTGCTTAGCTTGGGATCAGATAGCCGTGTGTGAGTTGTCCCAAGATATTTATTTATTTTATTTTATTTATGTTGCTATGTCATGTTTACTAACTTTACTTAGTACAAAACAAGGTCGCTCCCGTTGTATGTACAATGTACGCTTAGATCGTTTATACTTCGCATCGGATTTGAATGTAGTTTTCAGCAAAAGATAGACTGATTCAAGATGAAGGTTTATAACAAAGATAAGAAAGAAGAAGAACATCACGCTACAACCAATGGGAGCGGAGCAGTACCTACCTAACCAATAATGTGTTTAAACGCGGGTGGCACCGCAGGGTAAATAGCTAGTCATGTAGAAAATACATGATATTTTTATAAATTAAAAGTGCCTATTTACCTAACTGTAACTAATATTTTATTAAGGGGGTTTGGCCTACCAAACCCCCTTAATGAAATATTACGTACACACACACAGAGACACAGGTTATGTGTGGTTAGGTACCTACGGATATAAACAGAGGTTAGGTTGGGAAAACCGTCTCTCAAGCCCATTCCGACAAGTAGAATGTTTGGTGTAATCTACAGGAATAGACAATAGGTATAAATGTAACCTCAAAGAACATGCGTACACATAATACCTACATAAAAATATTCCCTTGCCGGGTTAGATTACCTACGACATTGCAACCACGTGCAGCTAGTAGAAAAAAAACAAATATCTATAACTAAAAAGCCTATAGAGTACCTGAGTACCTAACCTTATGTGTCTGAATGCACAAAACGTAATTATGAGAATAAGTCTCATTAGCCATTTTACACGAAACAAACGTGTGACAAACGTTGCTTGTATTGAAGTCTACCACATGAAACCGCCATCTCGTATAACATTTAGATAACCGGCGAACAGCTACGTGCGTGTATGACCTATAAGTACCGTACATCATATATAATATTATGGAGTGTGTTCGGGGATTTTTGTGACTCATACAACTGGTTCTTCCCCGGAATGATAACGTCAGTCAGTGTTTCATTACAATAATACCAGCTTATCACTATTACCCAGAAATATGGGTAATCGGAATCAAAATAAATAATAAAAAATGTGGTTACGTAAAACGATTTAAGTTAATACTAATTGACTTTAATTATTGATTTATTAATTTCTAATTAATTATTTAGATAGAAATTAACAATTCAATAGAATCACTAATCGCATTAATTCCTCCTAATGAAGCACAAATAAATTAAAAAATGAACATAAACAAATCAGCAAATTACTAATGATAAAAAATCGGTAATGTAATGCGATTTGGTGGTGCTTGATTTTTATGTTTTGCCAAAAGATAAGTAGTTAAATTAATATTTTAAATAGTTCCTGAATTTATGTAAAATTTTACAGATGCATACTAAATGCATCTGTAAAATTTTACATAAATTCAGTGTGAAGTAGAGTTTAGTTTCACAGAATTCTGTTGCTCAAGGAATATATCACATATGTACACTTGCAGCTTTTAATTCGACTACGGCAAACCCAAAAGGGTTTGCTCATAGTATTTTAACAACACAATTATGAGGTGTCATTGTAAGCGTCATTTTGTTCCGTGAGTTACAAGCTATATTATAACGTCACAAAAATCATATATGATGATAATATTGCGGGCTTTAAGTATAAAAAATAATTAAGAATTAGATAAATATATCGTAGTGTTTTGTATTAAGAGAAATATCATAATTGTTAACATTAAAAATAAGTTACCCATTACATAGAAGTATACATACAGAAAATCGGAGGAATCCGATATAAAACAACAGCGGTTGTATTTGCAATATAACACATAACATCATGGCTATATTCATTGAAAGGTTGCGCAGAGCTGTAAACACATTCCACATGTTTAGGCGTCAAGTAATAATCAGATACCTACGAATTCAGAACAGCAGCTACATAACTAAAATAATCCGGGGTATGTAGTTTAATTAACTGAGTAATAAATTGATCTGTTACGGTTATATGACCTGGAAATCATCAATCCTATGAGACGAATACAAATTAATTACAGGTTTGTAAATAAAAACAAAAAAAAAACTTATTTTTTTCCGATTTTTGGAGTAGGCATTTATCATTATTCTCATTTATTTATTTATAATACATATTATTTACATTTTTAAATATTACTTAATATAAAAAAGAACATTTAAAAAATAGTAGCCCACCGGCGTCGGGAACAGGGTCCAAGCCACCGGCGGCGGTCAGGGCTCCTGAGAAAGGAATCTCCTAACAATACGCGCCGAGTCTAGAAGTACCGCTTTCTGAATCAAGCCCTTGATCCAACTGCCCAATGAGAGCCTCCTCAGGTGTTGGTCGAGGCTTTTGGCTATTAAGCCATTGGCCGTCACGACTATCGGCACAATGATTGCCGTATTCACATCCCACATGTCGACAACCTCGCGAGCCAGATCAAGATACTTAATTTGTTTATCGTTCTCATTATAATTATTATATTAATAGAAAAAGTCAATTATAAAGCAAAATGCACTTCGATAAAAAGAACACCTTTTTTACTTAAAGACTATTATTTTATTGATAACAGTGTAATTGATATTGGTTTTTAAATTAGTCATAACAATATGGTAATGTTTTGTTCAATCAATCATCTTTACAAAATGTATGAATGATAGAATGAAAGATGTATGAATGTGGGCGAGGCAAAAGGAGTATGCTAGGATCGTAGCAGTTGGCGTTCCGTTGTTTCTGCCTAACCCCATGGGAAAAAGCGTGAGTTTATGTATGTATTTATAAAAAAAAAATTGGCTCCATCTGATGTGATCTGGGAAAACTATGCTACACGTCTTCCTTTTTGATAATAAACTTTGAAAGCTTAAGTCAATAACTGGCTTACATTATTAGTCTAAAATAGGCTATTCTACATGGGTATGCCTTTTTGTAACATAATAGACTGATACTTCATTGCTTTCCATTGCACCCGAGCTGAAAGTTCCTAATAATAGCGAAAAAGTTAAATGATACCCTTTACTTTATTATTTCATTGTCTAACACGATTTTACTAATGACCTCATTTACAATTCTATCAATTATTTTCAACTCTAGGAGGGGGAGACGCTATAAATGTATAAATATTGTCATATATACACTATAAAAATACAACTTTTGTTAGTTACCTCTAAACTGAGGTTGTTCTCCAAGTAGTATGATTATAAATTCCAACTACATGGAGAATTCAGAATGACATTTGGCAACATTTGAAATCTGTCAAACGTTGATAAACATTCAATGTCGTGCATAGTTTTGTGCGTCGCGCTGCTATTGAGTTGTATTGAAAAAGATTAATCAAATTATTACAATATAAACGCTTAATATTATTGTGCAAATTGTAGCTAACTCACTGTTTTAATGTAAAACATTTGTGTAATTGACTGTGGTTGAGCGAACTCAACAGTAAAAATGTCTACGAGTGCGAGTAGTGACCACGATATGAGCGACTCTTCCAGCTCTCCTATGTCTTACATGAGATATTCACCGCATAGTTCTCCATCTCAGCAAGTTCCCCAGCTCGCTAGCGAACTCACTGAGCTATCTTGTGCTGACCACAAGCGGCAGTTTCTTCTCCAACTTCATGGTAAGTGCAATCTCTTATCTATTTCCTTAATGTCTGAAATATGAAGCCTAGATACCTAAAGTACACTGATAATGATAAGTTTTCCTGGAACTTTAGCTTTGATTAAAGCTGTAGAGACTTAATGTAACTGCGACATAACAAAATCGTGATTATTGCGATTTTGTTTTTATGTTGTACAAAGTTTGGAATCACACAAGAATACAATATTAGTCTTAAACAAAGAGAACATTATTTGGTTTATGAATACTTTTCTTCTATTTTAGTGATATTTTAGAAGGTTTATGTAGGCAAAGTACCTGCTGAAATACAAACAAACATTGAACAGTGATGATGCAATGCATTGCTAGAAGTGGTCTAATTGTAATGTGAATTGCAGCATAAAATCTATAGCATCAGTCTGCTTTATTATGTTCTGCCAGATTAAGGTATATTGTTCCAAATGTTAATCCGAATTCAAGTCGCACATACCATACACCTGTGAAAACAATAAAATAATTTATATCTGTTGAAATATATGAAATGAAGTATCTATTTTATCAATTAAATGAATTAATAATATTTTTGACTTAATTTTTCGAGTTATCAGTAAAGTCTTTATCTGTTTATCAAATTGAATAAGGTTGTTGACTGTGCTAAGTGTGACTACACTGCAATTGCACCTTGCTACTGCTACAACGGTTTCAAGGGGTAAGTAAAACTGAGGTCACAATGAAATGTCGCAAATCTCTAATACAATTTCAGCTTGCATTAGGACATGGGAATGTGCTGTAATCTTGAAGGCTGCCAAACAGCTTGGTAGGATTATAGGATACATTCTACTACTTATAATTTCTTTAACAAAATATTTCCTTGTTGACCTTCCCAAATATAGTGACAATACTCTTAAAAGCATAGGCGTATACCGCGCCCACCCCAGAATGGTCTTGTGCCTACCCCAGGCTGTAGGGCTCACCTTCCGCCTGACCGCGTTGCATCGCATTGGCCATGGCATCTTAGGAGCCAGGCCCTCCCTTAAAACTAACTCTAGATACGCCAATGCTTAAAAGGCGTTGACCTCCAAACAAAAAGCAAGTCACAATGATAATAAAATGATCCCCTTTATTATGAACACATAAATGAAATTATTGTTTCCTGCGCATTGATGGGTTTTACACAACTCCCTCGTTATCTAATATGACGTACAGAACTAACAAAATAAACAGTCGGTAATAGAAATATACTCGGTCGGATATTATGCAAATTGTACCCATTTTATTACATTGTAAAGACAATGTGTCAATAAATAATATAGATAAACATTTGGGTTTTTTATACAATTGATTTCATAATCATTAGAAAACTGAAAATATGGATAAATCTTACAAGATTTGATAGACAGATTGGCCTTTCTGAGTCTAGATCTTGTTAGTAAAATAAAATCTTTTATTACTAATAATGTAAATAAAATAAGTCATGTCAGTCATTTCTAATGATTTCTTTTGATTTGATTTATGCAAAGAATATATTATTTATTCTTAGTGTGCCACACACTTTTGCAAACTAATATAACCCTGGTCTATACTACAGAAGGCCTATGTTCAGCGGTGCATAGCCTTCAGCTGATATGATGACGATACTACAAAAGACATGCAGAAGCAAATATTCTAATTTACTAATATTTTGCACACAGCCAAACCATGTCTACGTATCACCGAACAACCCCAGAACCACTTCAGATTCCGTTATGTCAGCGAGATGGTTGGCACTCACGGATGTCTTCTAGGCAAGACCTACGGACCGAACAAACAAAAGACTCACCCAACTGTAGAGGTAAGTTTTTATTTCCAACCTTGAAATCTGTTTTCCTCATTGGTACAGAAATTGTTGCACTCAGCCACTGATTCATATCAGGAAGTTCTTAATCAAATTCATTTGAATTTAGAAGACAGAATGATCTGTACATGAATAAATAAGACCAATTGTCTCCAGGTCCTATTAAACGTTTAGGAATGGGTATTAGTCCCAAATGGTACAGGCGGAAAAAATTGTGTTTGAAAAAATAAGTCGGAGTAGATTAAGCTACTTGATAATTTTATTTAGTTTACGTACTGATGATGTGTTATTCCTTTGAATTTCTCTGTGGATTCATACCTTTTAATCTTCGTCGCTTGTATTTACTTTGCTGTTCATTGATTGGATATTAGTTCTCAAAATACGGTGTACTAAGCTAATATCAACTTTACAGCTGCTTAACTACAGCGGGAAGGCTCTTATAAGATGCCGTTTGGCCCAACACAACAACCCGGAGGAACACCCTCACAAGTTGCTCGAGGATGAGCAGGATAGAGACATGAGCTACTTAGTACCTGATCAGGGAATTTATAAAGTCGGGTAAGTGCTAACAAGTGCTTTGAAACTAAGTGATAGATGTCATTTTTAGTGAATAACGAACTTTTTTCGGACCGAACCTTTTCCGCGATCACGTCTTTCTATATCTGTTATCTTTTGACGACACAGTTGGCGCAGTGGCTGAGCTACTGGGTGCTGAGCTGCGTGTCGCGGGTTCGATTCCCGCACGGAACAAATATTTGTATGTTCCGGGTCTGGCTGTTTGTGTTTATGTGTGATGTGTGTAAACGCACCCCGGAGCAAGGTCTTTTTTTAAAGTTCCATTATGATGGAAGTGCTAGGGTCCATCGCGAAATTCAATGAGGAAAAAACGTATGATATTTTGAATATTGTATGCTGCCTTAGCTCATCCCCCTAAATGACAAGCTAACTCTGAGGTGATTGGTTGACTTTACCATCAATATCCTATTACAAAGCAGCTTACGCTTACTTGGCCCTCGAAAATTGTACACATTTATTTATTTTTATTTTCGTTCGACAAACCGGGGCTTTGTCTAGTTTTTTAACGCACTCGCCGTTCTCAGTTTCAACAAAGCGCGTGTTAAATAATAAATAATCAAAGAAACCAATAAGCTACAGAACTTGAACAAGCTGGTATTGTTACAGTTGAAGGTCAAATCTTTATGGTGTCATTCTGTGTAAGGTCTATCCGAAGAGTTGACGACCACCTACACCTATAATGTACTCTATGTCGACGACCGGCGACCCCTGGGCGCCCCATAAATAGGCTTGCCATTACTTTCAGGGACCAGTATGGGATGTTTTCAAACAAATCAAATAAAAAAAATCGAAATCAAAGGTCCAGGTTCCAGTAATAGTACATATTTCTTACTTATTTGACTGCCTCGTTAGCCCAGTGGTCCTTAGCACAACTGCTACGCTAAAGGTCTTGGGTTCGATTCCCAGGAGCAAGTATTATTAGGTTTTTCTATGAAATTCTCAGTAGCAGCTCGGAGTTTGGATTCGTGCCCGGTTAATGGCAATAGGCTCGCCCCCTATTACATGGGACCTAAAAACATACCGGCGAACTGTGGGTGTACACTGGTACACCTCTGCCTAACCCTTCGGGGAATACAGGCGTGATAATAGTATATGGCATCACTAATTATTGTACTTCTCACTAGGTTTGGTGGTATCGGTATTATACATACTGCTAAAAAAGATGTCGCCGCACTTCTATTCAAGAAATTCTCTGAACAGTGTAAAAATAATAATGGGAACATGAAAGACGTAAGTAATTCTAATGGATAAGTGTGTCTGTTGATGCTTCTTGGGCGAAATGAAAAATAGCACATTTAAAATTCAACCTTAAGTGGGTGCAAAGTAGTTTTAAAGTTAAATAAGACAATCCCAAAAGGACATAGACACGAAGTCGCGACCAAAGCGCTATTGCTAGTATTTTGCTTATTTAGAGTTTTACGAACAAAAATAGTTCGGTCTTCTTACCGTCGCCCTCGCCAATATTATTTTGCTTTTTTTTGTAAGTTGTAAGGCTCAGAGCAGACAGCAAGGCTCAGAGCAGAGCAGTTTTAATTAACATTGAACTAAAATTTGATAGACATAGAGTTGAAACTGCTCTGTTTGCGCTTATCCTTTTCTACACTAATATTATAAAGAGGAAAGATTTTTTTGTTAGTTTGTTTGTATCGAATAGGCTCCGAAACTGCTGGACCGATTTCAACCATGTTTTCACCTATAGATGCTACATTATTCCTGAATAACATAGGCTATATAACACTACACTGAAAGTCACGGGAGCGGAGCAGTAACCAAAGACGTAACTTAATGCGGTTAATATAAGCCACGCGGACGGAGTCGCGGGCAGTTCTCTAGTACTTTTTTATATATTACTAGCTGTTCCCCGCGGTTTCACTCTCGCTGCTCAGCACCTGTTGGTCGTAGCGTGATGTTACATAGCCTATAGCCTTCCTCAAGAAATGGACTATCCAACACTAAAATAATTTTCCAATTCCAACCAGTAGTCCCTGAGATTAGCGCGTTCAAACAAACAAACTCTTTAGCTTTATAATATTAGTATAGATGTTTAGTATGCATGCTTGCAAATATTTTTGGAAGTCATTCTATAACGGATGTGTATGTGTGTGTTTCGTCATAATAGCGTATTGTGTTTAAAGCTCGCTGTTCCTGTAATAGATCTTTTGTTTGCAAGCCATTATTTTATTAGGCTATGTTGTAACTACGCTAATAAAAAATATGTTTGGACTGTTTAGAGACGAGTCTTCTTATAGCAATGGATTCTTTGTAAAATGAAGGCAATTAACAATCAAAAATATTAATATAATGTACAAATAAAATACCTAAAGATTGAACGTCACTTACCAACAATCATGCCCAAAATTCTGATTTCGAAAAAATGAAATAAAACCGTTGTAATTAATGAGCAGCAGTGTGATTCTCTAAGCCACACTTCGTAATTCGAAAGCTGAATCCGCTGTGAGATTACGAAAAGGTATTCTGTTAAACACGATCACGCCGGTGACGTCACCACGGCGAACGAATACTAAACCAATGACAAGTTGGTTCGTTATCGAAGTGAGCGCGATCACTTTAGTGAGACTCGTTTTCGAGTTTGCATTTTAGAGAATCGCACTACAGATAATTATTTGTTTTTTAAAGTTCGAAAGAGTCATCGCGACCCTGAAACGCTTTAGGTGGAACACGAGTAGGTTTTAGTCAGTAACAGTCTGACACTCCCTTCCGCTCGTCTCAGAGCGGAAAAATTCATTTGATGATTAACTATATGTGAAAAAAAGGTTATTATAGGCTCCGAAAAATTGATAAACTGAATTTATTTTCATTTCTACAATATACCTTGTAGTAAGCGGCGAAATGTTGTCGTTGAATGATATTAGTGTAGGGATTAGATCATTAGGTTCTATAATGAAGTAAGGCAGCTTAAATATGCGATAGTAAATGCTTTCGCGCCAACTGTGGTGAACTACAGTTGTGTTCGTGCAGTGGGCGCGATAAGAACGCGTTGTTGAAAAACGCGCTCAATTTTAAGTGTTTCTTTTTTCTTAAAAAAAAAGTTAACATAAAAGCAAAAAAAAATATTGTCTACAGTAAAGACCTGTGTGTTTTAATTAATACAATGTACTTCTGTCAGGAATGTGGTATGTATATTTTGTTTTGTTTATTTTTAAGCTTCAAGTACAATGCGAGAACATGGCCAAAACAATAAATCTAAACATCGTTCGGTTGAAATTCAGCGCGCATGATACTGTTACTGGCAAAGAGATCTGTGAACCGGTTTTCTCCGAACCCATTCATAATATGAGTAAGTTATTTTTTTTATATGCCTCCCCTTATTTGGTTTACGGCCATTTATACATGTATGTCGCAGGTTTATGACAAAACCAGTCTTTTAATCAATAACCTAGGGTCAGTAGGTCATCCTAGAAGGTTTTGATCAAAAATCGGTAGAAGACAAAATTATTACCTACTTTATGTTATCATAAACCTGAGAAAATCCAATTTTTGATCAAAAACTCGATTTGGTAATAAACCTACGACATTTGCATTAAATTGTTTATCTTATTTTACAATTAAAAAGTTAAATTCTTAATTGTTCTAAACCAACTTTAATAATTTAGCTCTTGCCCCATTGACAGCGATGCCGACGAGTATTTTGATGCCATAAGCTTCCTTCCGAATTGTTGGTGTACATTGGTACACCTATGCCTAACCCTCCGGGGAATACAGGCGTGATGGTGTATGTTCTAATACTGTTACTTTTTTTTGTAGAGAGCGCAGCAACAAATGATTTGAAGATATGCCGTATAGATCGATCGTCGGGGAGTGCGTCTGGTGGAGAAGATGTATTCATATTAGTAGAAAAAGTGAACAAAAGTAAGTTAAAACATGCCATTTGCGTACTTTTGTATCTATCAATTAACTTTATAATATTAAGTAAGTAATTGAAGAACACAAGTGTGTAATTAATCGTTTGATTAATTACATACTTGTGTTCTAATTTTTTTATGGGTATCAGAATGCAAATTATGATATCATTTTTAATTACCTGATGACAAACGAAGTAACTTTTCGTCGAAAACTACGATTAATTAATAATAATAATTTTGGTCGTGGATCGTGATGGCCTAGTGCTTAAGGCGCCCGCTTTACAGGCTCCAGGTCGTAGGTTCAAAACCGGACAGTTATAGTTTTATAGCTTTTTTTCTTTTTTTAAGTTGTAGTAATGTGACTTTTTCAAATTATCACCTTACTAAGCTAAATTGGCGATAGTAAAGATAGATTTTATAATTATTGATGTAAAATATGCCGTATAAAATAATTAAAATTGATGGTATTACTGAATCCTGACTGACATTAAGATTATTGATTTCCGGTTTAGTCTGATAACACCGTTGGGATTTTATTGCGATTTATTTTTAGGCATGATTGTACATTGCACGCATTTATTTTGTAATGGTTCACAATCATTACTTGCCTATCGTAACTAATTACCTTATTCACTTACTTTCTTCCCGCCGCAAGATATGATATACTTTCCTATTTTTCTATCTTCTTATATATAAAATTGTCGTGTCGCGGTGTTTGTGGCCAAACTCCTCTGAAACGGCTGGACCGATTTCAATAACATTTTATATGCATATCGGTCTTTTTTTATATAGACGGTAAATCATCAAATAACTTCCCCCGCCCTGGGCGGGATGGGAGGGAATGTCAGACTTTTACTGACTAAAACCCGTCTATTTTCCTTCATGTGCCCTTTGCGTTCCGGGGGCTCGGTATCTTTTCGAACAACCCGCAGCATGTGCATATCGGTCTGAGAATCGGCCAACCCAATCTTAACCCTAAAAAAAAAAATATATGGCATAGCGAAGTTTGCCGGATCAGCTAGTGATAATATAATGTTTTACAGAGAACATAATGATCCGTTTCTTCGAGTTGGACGACAATGGTGATAGAAGCTGGACTGGTGTTGGCCAGTTCATGCAAAGCGATGTCCACCACCAATATGCTATCGTGTTTCGGTGAGTACTTGGTACTAATTCGTTTGGCAATTAAACTAATATTATAAAGAGGTAAAGTTTATTAGGTTGTAGGGGGTAATCTCTGGATCTACTGAGCAGATTTTGAAAATTCTTTTATCCATAAAAAGCCACGCTATTTGTGAATATCATAGGCTGTACTATCACGCTACGACCTACGAGAGCGGAGCAATAACCAAAGGCGTAACTTAACGCGGGTGAAATAAACCACGTGGACGAAGTCGTGTGCTGCATTTAGTATGTAATACAACAAGACATACAATTGTAATAAAACTTTGACTCCATCAAAAGTATAGTATGTAGCACTAGCATAAAGTCACGTAAATTCCAACTCATTGTATTTTTCCCAAGCACACGTAACGTTCTTTTTAAATACATTTAAGCAAAATTGTATTAATTTTAAATATTGTAAATTTGAATAAATGAATTTGAATTTGAAATTAAAAGAGAGTTCTAAAAAAAACTGGAAGTGTCTCCATCTTTGACGTCCCGCAGACAAAATCGCGGGCAAGTTTATCATAAATAAACAATGTTTCCTAACAGGACTCCTCCGTACAAGAACCCGGAGACGCCCGTAGACGTGCAGGTGTACATAGAACTGGTGCGACCCTCGGATGGTCGCAGCAGCGAACCCAAGGAGTTCAAGTACAAGGCGAACAAAGCGTACAAACAGATCAAGAAAAGGAAAACGGGATCGTCGTTATGCTCTATCGGCAGTTCATCTAGTAAGTACATAGTTATTTTTAACTGCAGACCTTAGCTCAAGTCGATTATCCTAAGATTATAATATATACATTTTTTTTATGGATATTATTTCGTTTAAATAATTTATATAGAAAAAAAAAACATGTGAACGAAATACCATTAAAAAAAAATGATTTGACTACTATGAATGAACAGCTTCGGATAGTATAGAGATTGCATTTTTTAATGGATGAAAACACGCGCGACTGAATTATACCTCGGTTCATTTATATCACTGGGTAAAATTCTACACAAGTTGTTTGTGCCATCGTATATTAAATGTTGAGTGAATTAACATTACATTTGTTTTAGGTGGATCACTAAAAAGTGGCTGTGACATTCCCGTATCCGTTGTTAATCATGTAAGTATTTTTTTATTTATTTACCCTACTGATATTAGGACTAGTTTCACACACTCCCTTGTAAGGCTTACACTTGCACGCTATTTTGAACTGTAATTTAATAATGGTTATGTTTATAATCAGTTTAGCAATGTAAAACTACTCGATCATTTTGCTGCCTTATTAGGAGCTTACCTTAGGAGTTTTTATTGAGCTGTCAAAAACAGTTTATCAATGTGACATCCCATAACTTAACATTCTTGATAAGTACAGTACGGCCGACGTATCTTGGCGATTCTGAAGTTAGCAGTTTGGCTGCGCAATGGATCTTTTAGGAACAAAATTGTCTACTGCGCAGCTAATCAGCTTACTTCACGATCGCCAAGATATGTCCGCGGTACTGTTTTAGGCGATTAGCACACTGCACCGCATTACGGAGCGTAGTGCGGGAGTGCGTGTTCTGTTTGCAAGTATCTGTGTTTGTATAGAAAACACGCGTAGCGGACCATACAGAAAACGTATTCACGCGCAGTCTCAGCGCTAACTCGCCACGCACCTCGGAGTGCAGTGTGTGATTCGCTTTAAGTGGATAGTTTTTTTACTACAAAAACAAAACATAATTTACAGTAAAATATTTTAGTTCTAGTAACATGAGAGCACACACTTGAATCACAAGTGGTACTTATCCATTATGTTTTGGCATTTCACTTTTATTTACGACGACATTTTCAAAAGTCCTCCCATTCCACTTGAGATATCGTATCTAACAAAACTTGTTAATTTTTTTTTTTTGTAAATTATTATTAGTCGCAACAAAACTCGTTATATGGAAATAGTGCATAATAAGAATGTTTTAATTGTTATTATTTCAGCAAACGGACGAGGTCATGGAACGTAGCCCCGAATCATCTACCAATTCTGCGATGTATATCTTACCTCAGGTTAGTATCATCGTTGCAAGAAAATACTCTAAGTATATCAATCTTAACCAGCTGCATTTCTGCATCCAATAGCATTATTAAAAAAACCTACATAGTAATATTTTGTATGTTTCGTTCTATGTATTTTGTATTGTAAAGGTATAAGAGTCGAATCTTTATTTCCTATAAAAATTACAATAACATAAGGGTCAGTTCAAACCGGCGCGCGCCGAAAGTTATAACTAAAATATAACTTTATTTACTACACGTAAAGACACACATTTCATTATTTGAATTCAGAATACGTTGCACCTTTTCTTGTAGTAAATAAAGTTATATTTTGGATAGCTCTATTAAAAGGTGAGTGCAGCGTCGCGTCTCGGAGTGAACTTTAAATGAACCTTACATGAGAAATTTAAATGTACTTGTATATCTTTAGTTACTACGGTTATTTCGTGTTTCTATGTCTTTCAAAACCCGGGTGGAATATTTCAACCATACAGGAAAATCTTTTATGAGTACACAGTTCCATTAAACATCGAAATCTGTTTAGTTATTTCGTAGACTGTACGTTGTTAATGTTTAAATTACGGTAAAAAGAATAACAATAAAGTTCTTCCTATAATTGCTTTCGATAAAAATGTGCAACAAATGTCCGACGGGCACGTTGTAAGAATGATCTTTAAAACAATGGGTAGGTAATTGTACAATATTGACAATTGACGTAATGGTCAGTAACATAGCAGATGCTACCCATCTGCCTGGGAAGACGTTAGTTAAAATAATTTTAAAAAGTTTGTTGTTGGAGGGTTAGTTTTTTAAACCTTTTTTCTTTTTGTAATCTATTGTTGTAACTTAATTCCATGTTTACAAAAACCATTTAAGCCATTTCCAACTGGACCTTTTGGAAATCTACGGGGGAGGCTTATGTCCAGCAGTGGACGTCCTGTGGATGATATGAAGATGATTCGAGACTATAATCTATCATTGTGCCATTTCATCTAGATCCCTTCCGCCGTTCTAGAGTGATTGAGAACCAAACATCTGTCCAAACTAAGTGATGTTATTGATGTACAAATCAATAATTTTCTTTATACAGCTGCATGGCCCGATTTCACCCAACCAATGCGACTTGGCAAACGCCTTGTACTCTGCCCCTTCGTCTGACGTCAGCCATTCGCCGATGGGTAGCCCCATGTGGAGCCAGCCCCATAGCGTGTTGCTACCAGAGCCACCCATCGCGGACTTGCACCTCGACTCTGCTGAGATGGCACAGATAACCATCCCTAACAACGAACCAGCGAATCCAATGCCAGAAGAAATGAGACAGCTTTTTAGTGGTATGTTTATTTTTTTAATCATTTATCTCATAATTATGCACAACTACTCCGTTAGCCTCGTGGTCGCAATACCGACTGATGAGTGTGGGGCACTGGGTTCGAATACCAGGTCGGCTAAAAAGTGTTTTTGGGTTTTTTCTATAAGAATTTTTCAGTAGCAGCCCGGAATTTGAAAGTTGGTGGTGTGAAACCCCCGTGCCTCAGAAAGCGTAAAAGCCGTTGGGTCCGGCTGTCATTCTTAGATATTTGACAGTCGTTACGGATAGTCAGAAGCCGGGAAGTCTGACAACTACTACTACAACTACTGGTGGGTCCTAGTGGTATCGTGTTTCCCAGCAACTGGGTTGTGGAGGTCAGATAGGCAGTCGCTCCATGTAAAACACTGGTATTCAGCT
Organism: Caradrina clavipalpis; assembly: GCA_932526535.1. Classification (NCBI taxonomy): domain Eukaryota; kingdom Metazoa; phylum Arthropoda; class Insecta; order Lepidoptera; family Noctuidae; genus Caradrina; species Caradrina clavipalpis. The sequence continues at coordinate 7,245,364 of OW052096.1, forward strand.
GCATCCGGTTAGACTGGAAGTCGACCCAAACATAGTTGGGAAAAAGGCTAGGCAGATAGATATCATAATTATGCAAATATTAATCTAACAATAAGATAATTGCTAGGTATGAAAAATTATTACAGTCTACATATATAATTTTCTTTTCTATACCTACTTGTTTTGTATTTTATTATTTTTATATTTTATTTTTATTTCCCTTTTTTTCTCAGAATACCTAAGAAGTTATGGCGAAAGTCTTGACGAGGTAAGTGTAGACATAATTACCTTTTTATCAACAACTAGCTGTTGCCCGCGACTTCGTTCGCGTTCAGTATTTTTAAGTTAATAGTGTTCATACTGTTTCTGTCCCTATGTGACATAGCGTGATGAATTATACCTAAGATTACAGCTCAGTTACTGCCAACACAATGCCAAAAGTTTTGTTCAAATCGGTGCAGGAGTTAAAAAGTTATGCGCGTACATACAAACAAACAAACAGACAAAAATTCTAAAAAACATTTTTTTGGGTTCAGTATAATGTATTTAACATGTGAGAATTACTCTTCATAAAAAATATTGAATGTACAGAATTGGCCCCGTTACGATTTTATTATACATATATGTTTAGATGATGGCCTATTGTGAATATAGCTATTTCTAATGTTTTAATTGTTTTATTTTACTTTCCACAGAGAAATAGTATGGAGTTCATTCGTTCATTGCTGGTCGCTGACTCGGGACGACCAAAGGTTTGTGTGATTTTTTTATACCTAGCATAATTATTGTCTTTTCTTATAGTTTAATTTTAAGTTATTTCTGAATGTAATAAATAAGGCAATAATTTTCGTAAATTATGCTACAAGACCTCTAGCGTAGCAGTCGCGCTTAGAACCACTAGGCTAACGAGGCAGTTCACAGGTTAGTAATATTGTATTATTTAACGTTAATTTAATTTACAGCTACAAGATAGGATGCGTCTTCAAGGGGATCGAGAACGCGTCATCAATCAGAACAAAGAAAGCGACCTTAAAGAGCCGAAGGCCGAGTATCCCGCATTCTACAAAACGGAAGACGGCAACGAAGTCAAGAAGGTAAAGAGTTTTTACTTGCCTGCCACGAGGAAGTAGGGAAGTATTATGATCGATAGAGAAATCGCAATTCAGATTTTGGGAAAATCATATGATTATGCGGATAACTGACAAATTTTGATACTCTGCCCGACAGTTGAGAGTTTATGAGCGCCTTCACACTAGCGTTTTTCTAGCGTAGGCGTTAGATGAACGTATGCGCAGCGCAGACGCCGCGAGCACGCGGCGCAGGCGTTGCGTTGTCGCGGCATCAAAGAATACGCTGAAACGACAACGCAAATGTGTGACGTCTGCGCCGCGTTAGCCCAGCGTTCAATTGGCTCGAGAGGAAATGCCGCAACAACGCGACGTCTGCGCTGCGCGTACGTTCATCGAACGCCTACGCTAAACAAACGCTAGTGTGAAGGCGCTCATAAATTCTCAACTGTCGGGCAGAGTTCTAAAATTCAAATTTAATTGTCTAATCAAAGTTTGTGATAGATGGATCTAAAATTGAGATAAAACGAATTCTTAGGTATTGCCTACAATTCTAAATAGCAGCGAATTGTGTTATTTCGTGTCTATTTAAATTATATGTAAATTATATGTAACATTGTAAATCGGTTTTTGTTGCTGATCGTACGTTTCATTTAATTGAAGTCAATCTGATGGTATATGGAAAACGTTGCCTAACCCCGGTTTCTCAAACGTGATAAATTATCTGGCTGATAAGTAAGATGCTGCAATTAGTTGTTGATATTTTAGTCAACCAATCACAGCAGCTTTAACCAAAGGTAAGAAATACACGTCATTTTTTGGTCTCGTTGTGAGATACAATTGGTTTTTCTCCAAATTTGAATTTCGATTATTCTATCGATCGTAATACTTCATTACTCCTTCGTCGCTTGCAAGTAAGAAACCTTCGCCTAAATAAAAGTTCCACCTTCATCCCCGTACCTCCATTTCCCGTTATTCTTCATTTGGTAGGTAACCTTCGCAATCATAACCTTTTTTCTTTTATATTTTTTCCTTTTTTCAGCTTATTTTATAAAACCCATCAACTCCCGGTTTCTCAAAAGAAAAATGATGTGACATATTGACAAGCGCGCGTGATCTCCAGTGATTCATCATTATCATCATCATATCAGCCGCAGGACGTCCACTGCTGGAAATAGGTCCGTGATTGGTTGTTGATAATTCGATCAACCAATCACATCAGTTAGTGCGCGCTTGACAATTTCTCTACAATTTTTCTTTGAGAAGCCGGTGGTAGATTTTTGGTTCCATCCATTCTCATAATATCATTTAAATTATTTATATTTCATTCATCTGACATTGATCGTTCCTTATCATCCTACAGCAGTAATTTTAAAACCATTCAAATCATACAAGCCGACATAGGTCTAAATAGTCGTGGAATATTATATACTTACTACTCCAGTACTTTTATAATTATATACCATATACAGGGTGGATTTTTGAAACGGGTCATTATGGGCTTTACCCGTTATAGTTACAGGAAAACGTTCCTAGGAGACCATCCATACCTTTTGAGATATTCTGAAGTGTATTCACAGATTTTGGAAAAAAAATTAGAGTCAGCGAAAAATATGCTAAAATACGTTTTTTTTTTTACCGTTTACCGTGTCAAAAGTACTGGAAATGATGTGTAAAAACCATCTTTGAATATCACCGTCGCCATCCAAGTTTATTTAGTCTCATGTCGAGTTATAAAACCCACCGCGATCATAAATCATATGAGTTAACCCTTGAGGTGTACATTAGTACACCTCTGCCTAACCCTTCGGGGAATACAGGCATGATGGTATGTGTGTTAACCCTTCCTTTATTGTTCACAGTTGGTTAAAGATTTGTGTGAATTGATAAGAAACAAAAAAGGTTACAAGAAGACAGAAGTCAGAAGCCGCTTGGAAAGATTGTTTGAAATAAGACTGTCGAACGGAGATACGTAAGTTTTCATATTTTGAGTATATTTTCATTACAATAAGTACTACTACTGCCATTTTGATGCTCATTTCATCTTACGTTGGCTCTTCACTTGGCGTATTTCTGCAAATATTTGCGTAATATCGCTAAATAAAAAACAACTTTATTCTAATAGATACAGTGTATATTTTGTATTACACAAGTAACCTGAATATTTGGACAAAAGCTCTATGTGAAGTGTCACCATTACACGAGCGATATGTAATTGCACATACTACGATTCTTAAATGTATTACATACTATTATGATGAGCACGCAACAATTATTGAAATTTGAACCTTATGACAAAGAAATTTTAGATACAGTCTACAGCTACACTCACAACCGCACATTAATTATTGTAATTTAAACCTTATGTCAAAGCATTTGCACAAGTACACGTCAATCAACTCTGCTTACCGCCATGTGTGCTAAACATAGACCGCTCCTATTTGACAAATACATCATCTTATCAGCCGCAGAACGTCCACTGCTGGACATAGCCCTCCCCCATGGATTTCCACAAAGACCGGTTGGAAGCGGCTTGCACCCAGCATCTTCCTACAAATTCCTACAAATACATACAACAATTAAACTTGCAGATTCCTCCACATGACGTTATGCAGTAACCAGTCAAGCCTGGAGTACATCGTGAAGATAATTCACAGCGTGAAAGCGACGCATCTGCTCGACTGTGCCAATGACAGACAACAGACGACGCTGCATCTAGCCGTCCTCAAAAATATGCCCAAAATGGTGTCGTTGTTTATAGCTAAAGGTAAAGAAAAACTTTTATTAAACTTTTGATCACCATGCCAAAAAAGCAAAAACGTGCCTTCGGGGCCAAGCTACGAAATAAACCTATAACACCTACAAAATAGCGAGTTCGGAATATACCGATGTTGTTTTATGAGTTTTATTTACGTATAACGTCGTAACGCCTGTCATAGGATCGCGACCGTGGCCTGTTGGGCACAATTTGGTTTGTCATCTATACGTGACTGCAGCTGCCAAAGGGTTAAATAAACAATTAGTAATTTAAGTCAAAATTTTATTGTTGGACAAACAACAGTGGCACTTAAAAAAAATGTTTAGAGTAACTTACTGCTAGAATTGATCGTGTTCGGTTTTTGCTAGTGTATACTTTCGACCTTAATTACATGCCATTTAGGTATTATTTGGTTGATGTAAATCTGTACAATATTATTTTAGTTTTAATAGCGTTTGTAAAACATTGTATGTAATGTTGTAGGTTCAAACCCAATGCTAAAGGATGATAGAGACTTGAACGCAGTCCATTACGCTGTTAAGTACAGGACGTGTCTGGAGACCCTTTTGGACTCCATCAAGAAAAACGAAGCACCGTGCGATTTGAACGACTACAATGGCGGTAAGTTTTTTATCTAAAACATAATTTTCATTGGTACTTGATGTGCCGACCTCTATTGTTTTTTTTTTGCTAACGAGTGTAACCGAATCCCTTACTTTTTATGCATTTACACATTGTATATTGAACTAGCGGAGATTTAATTTCTTTACGCAAACCCCTAGTTTAAATGTTTTTAGTAATACCGAGTAAATATATTCATAATATATAAGAATTTAGTAAAGACCTGTTACTTTGACATTACAAACAAACATTTCTATTTTATTTATTTGCTTAGAGTCGGCAAATAAAATTAAACAGCAGTAAAATGTTTCATAATATAGCATGCTCGAAAAATAATCTTAATGTATGTATACTTCAAAGTTCTATGAGATTTCTGTTATTGCTCTTTGTCCGGTCACTGACAGGCGCGAATTTAAAATTCAATTCCGAATGTCTTCCTACGTTTGGTCCAAATATTTCTGAGAATGTCAGCGACCGACATTTATCTAAACTACATAATATTTCTGATGTTGAGATGGATGTATGATGTGACCGGAATGGATAAGGTAAGCAATGAGTATATTAGAGGAAGTTTGAAAGTAGCGCCAGTGACAGAAGGGAACCGTTTGTCTTGGTATGGGCATGTGAAGTGGCGGGATGACACACATGTGACCAAAACAGTTATGAATACAAATGTGGATGGATGGAGAGGAAGAGGGAGGCCAAAGAAAAGAAGGATGAATTGTGTGAAGAATGATATGAAAGAGAAAGGATGTCAGTGATGATAGCATGACGGTTTACAAGACGAAGACGGCATGGAAGAAGAAAACGTATTGCGCCGACCCCAAGTAACATGAGATGTTCCGGGGCTGTTGGTAGTTCGAAAGAGATACCGCGCCCCCGGGACGCAAAGGGCACAAGAAGGAACATGGATAGGTTTTAGTCAGTAAAAGTCTGTCACTCCATCCCGCCCCGCCCAGGGTAGGAGTAGCCATTTGGTGATAACCCGTCGGTAAAAAAAAAAAGTTACATGGGATAAGGGCAGGAAAATGGCGATGAAGTGACGTGAAGTGGCGATGACATAATATCTGACATTTCCCTTACAGAGAAACAATCAGCGTTACACATGGCGGTAGTGTCGGGCTGGGAGCAGGGCGCGCGCTTGTTGCTGCAACACGGCGCGAGCTACAGCGTGCGCGACGCGGAGGGACGCACACCGCTACACCTCGCCGCGTACGACGACCGACTGCCCGAAGTTAAGATACTGCTCGACTTTATACCACCAGTAAGTATTGAACCAGCAGTAAATATTGTACACATTATAGTTATGTTACAGCAATACTTTATATAATAATCATACGAACTGATAATTTACGCGTGACAAGCAATAAATGAATTCGAACTAAGTTAAGAAAAGTAGAATAACTTATTGAAGCAAAATTAAATTGATTAAAAATAATAATAGGCTCGCCTCCTATTACATGGGATCTAAACGTACCGGCGAATTGTGGGTGTACATTGGTACACCTCTGCCTAACTCTTCGGGGAATACAGGCGTGGTGGAATGTGATGTGTGAATAATAATAATTGTGTATTTTTTGGGTAAAGATATGACATGAAATTAAACCCTGAATCAATTGATTAGGTACTTCTATTAAAAATGAATATGAAGTTCTCGAGTTATTGTGCTTGTTTAACACAAATCCCTCATTTTTTACAGAGCGAAATTGACGTTATGGACGATGCTGGCAACACAGCCCTGCAAATCGTCTGCGGCGGTACGGCAATCAGGGAAAACTCTGTCGAAATCGCACGTCTTCTACTCGAAAAGAAGGTACTACATACTTCATACTAAAAACCCTAAATTCATCTATACTAATATCATAAAATTGAAGCGTTTGTTTATTTGGTTGAACGCGCTAATCTCTGGAACAACTGGTTCAAATTGAAAAATCTTTTTGTGTTGGATAGTCCATTTATCGAGGAAGGCTATATAAAATCACGCCACGGTCCATAGGAACGGAGCAGTAACCAAAGTCGTAACTTAACGCGGGTGCAATAAGTCACGTGGACGAAGTCGCGTGTAGTTCGGCTATGAATGTATTCAATAATAATGTACTGTTCTTTGTAGGCATACCCCCTTAAACACGAGGACTGCAATGAATCAGCGTGGCAGCTCGTGAAGAAGAAGCCTGAGCTCAAAGAGCTGATGAAAGGGTACGTCACTCTGGAGTGCATGGATGAAGATGATATCAAGTCCGAGCCGGAAGACGACTTCGAATCTGCTGATGAAGGCGTAAGTATTGGTTTTTATTTAGTGAGGGTTGTTCATATCGAGCTTTAAATGAAATGCTCTTTTTCACACCGAGACGCGATGGGACGCGACGCTGCACGCATATTTTAATAGAGGTACTCAAAATATAACTTTTAAAAGATACACATTTCATTGTGACAATTGTGATAATTTCATTGTGAGAAGGTGTAACGTATTCTAAATTCAAACAATGAAATGTGTATCTTATCGTGTGGTAAATAAAGTTATATTTTGAGTATCGCTATTAAAATGAGCGCGCAGCGTGGTGTTTCGGTATGAACTGACTCTTAGTGGCGATTTGAGAGTATTCATCAATTCGAAGATGATTCAATATATGAAGAATCTGACCAAATAGCAATAGGCATAATGACATTTGCAGACCACGGTCTTCTTACTTCAGCGTTTGCTTAACCAAAGATTCTATTCTAAGATCTGTCATCTACTGAGCCTTTTCCCAACTATGTTGGGGTCGGCTTCTAGTCTAACCAGTTGCAGCTAAATACCAGTGTTTTACATGGAGCGACTACCTATCTGACCTCCACAACCCAGTTACTGGGTGACACGATACCTCTTGGTTAGACTGGTTGTCAGACTTCCCGGCTTCTGACTATCCGTAACGACTAGGAATGACAGCCGGGACCAACGGCTTTACGTGCTTTCCGAGACACGGGGGTGTTACATCACCAACTTCCAAACACCGGGCTGCTACTGAGAAATTCGTAATGGAAAAACCCAATAACACTTTTTGCCCGACCTGGGAAACGAGCCCACGCTCATCAGACCAGGAGACCAACGGGCACATTGTAAGATCTGTATTTGTTTCCCAGGACTACCCAGAGCCAGGTCTCCACGAGCTGAGCCTGTACGCGCGCGAGGTGTCGGTGCTGGTGGACGCGGCGGGCGCGTGGCGCGAGCTGGCGCGGCGGCTGCGGCTCGACGCCCTGCAGGAGTGGTACGCCGCGCAGCCCAGCCCCACGCTCACGCTGCTTAAACATCTCAAGGTAAGGGTTGCGGAGGGGCCACTACGGCCCGATGCTTGCCGGGGCTGCTGGTAGTTCGAAAGACATACCGCGCCCCCGGAACACAAAGGGCATAAGAAGGAACATGGTTGGGTTTTAGTCAGTAAAAGTCTGACACTCCCTCCCGCCCCGCCCTGGCCGGGGAAAAACATTTGATGATTCCCCATCATTAAAAAAAAAGGTAAATGTTTGAGCATAAAAATTTATATGTTCTGCCCATCATTGCGATGGTTTTTTGTTCTTGACCGTAACGAGGAACTTTCTAGTTACGGAGTTATGTAGGACATGTTTTCAACTAACGACACGGCTGGCTCAGTAGTTGAGCGATTGGCGGCCCTGCATGTCGCGGGTTCGGTTCCCGCACGAAGCAAGTATTTTGTATTACCCATTAGATAGTCTTACTTTTGTTTTTTTTTTTTTTACTAAAATATTATGAAATGTTCTATATAAACTTCATTCAACCCCACGGGTCCTGCACTCTTAAATGCACTCCTACGCACAAGCATAAATATGTTATTGTACAGGTTCTAGACCTAACAGCCTAACACGAACCAGTTTTAGTTCTAGATACTCTCTGAATTAATAGTGGATTGTATCATTGAAATAACTGGTTTATTACAATGAAATTTACGCTAATCCTGACAATAATGATGTTCGTCACGCGTTATGTACAATTTCCACCTACCGGGCCGCGTCGGAGCGCATTTCACACCGTGCTAGAGAAAATTCAGGCTTCTACATAATAGTTAAGGTTTATGTTTGCATGGAATTTATACTACTTGGAACGGCATACGTGCGAACCTTACTGAGTTCCAAGCACTTTAAATTCCAGAATGATGACTTGATCGCAAAAATTGACGGAATATGTTTTTTCAGGAATCTCGAGATGACGTAACATCAAAGTCGCTGGCGATGATTTTGGAAGACATAGGCCAAACTGAAGCGGCCAGTGTTATCAGGAGGTACATTGACTGACAGGAAATCAACCCAGACGATTGTATCGTTACCTAGTTCGCTATTACAATAGTAAGTGATTTATTCGATCGAACTAAAACTAAAATATTTTTTTACTTAAAATAGTTGGTCAGAAGTATATTTCAAATAATTATAAATATAATGTTCAAATGTATAATAATGCCAATATACGTTTAATATCTCCTCTTAGAATTTAAACCAAAGTAATAATACTTGTCCAAAATTGATATACACCAATAATCTATAGAATTATTATAATCAGCCTTGCAGCAGATACAAACCAATCTTTAAATAGGTATAAAAAACTAGAACTCAGTTTTAAATAATTAAATAAGTTTCATATTTTTATTATATTACACTGCTCAAGTTTATGGCCATAGTTATAGGAATAAGAGACTAACCACACTTATTCAGCTCAATTCAGCTTTTGTAAACAACGCCAGTTTTGTATCGCATCTGTCCAGACGCAGAAAGCTGAACGCATGCGTACGCATTTCCATACTAAAGTAGTGTTTTCTATGGACAAAAGCTGAATTGAGCTAAATAAGTCCGAAAGCATACTTTTGTGTAATCGATTCGATAGATAACAGACTGCGGACTGTCGTTTTGCAGACAAACAAAGGAGTTATAATTTATTTCTTAACCTTTTGAACGCAACAGTCGTATATAACCGACAAATGAAAGAGTGCCCAACACGCCACAATTGTCTGTACACGACAAGAAAACTGCATTTTTTATTAAACTGTATTTGTCGCCTAAACACGACTGTGGCATTTAAAAGGTTAAAAATATATCACCAAAGTGTCTTGATGGAGAGTAACGGTTATATTTCTATAAGCATGTTTGTTATGTGTAAATGAAAATAAGCTATTTTTACAATGAAAAAAGTACAGTAATTTACTTTAGAGCGACGAAGGACTTAGTCATAAGATTTTTAATTATAATTTGATTTGTTACTACTAAAAATGTATTTTATAATATTGTTGGATTGATAAATGACTTGTGTTATTATGTATTATTAATTGGTTCCGTTTCTTCACGATTGTTTTTCGGGATATTAATGTTATAAGGTACATACAAATAGCTGTGCTGCTGTTTCTTCATTATTTTTTATTCAGAAAATGAACAATCGTGAAGACTTAATTACTAAATGAGTATTGACCTCCACGAAACAGGAATTGACTACTCATTTATTTTAGATTTAAGATGTCTACTGTAACTTCTAATTTGACTTGACGTAAGAAGCAAATATATTTTATGAAATGTGCTAGGTATATTAGGTAGGTTTAGTATTATTAAGTTTTATGTTATCTTGATAGTCTGATTGTTATTTTATAGCTTAACCCTAGAGTAGCGAAACAGGGCGAAATCAGATATAGAATGAGTACAGTCACTCGTATAGTTATGAATCGAGAAATAATTTATCCGAATTTTCGTTTATTCCTCTCTTCCAATCAATGGTGATCGTAATCCTTGTTTTTAGTACTTGTCTCAGTAGTGGCTCCCTAAAGTATCGGTATTTAAAATGAATACCCTTGCATTAAATATGTGAATTGCGTCAAACAATATTTATAACAATCACCCATAATTTTGGTAAATCGCTTCCAAAATCATTTGAATATAATATACATGAGAGTCGCGCCTTTGTTTCTGCATTTGATAACCATGTTTTTGTTTACCAGAAACCGCGGAAAGCGGGGCATTGTACTCATTATTAAGAACAACTTTTACAATGAGTTTTTGGGTTGGTACCCTGAAATTGCAAGTATTAGAAAAGAAGTCCAATGACCCCTTTCCGGGTATCTCGTAAACAAAATAAAAAGGTTGTCCTTTATAAATCATTACTTATGACTTTGTTTTACTAGATCACTATTATAAATTTCTTATAAATATGACTACCGCCATATTATCTTTCGAAATTCTAGTTCGCATTTTGTTAAGTAGATGTATTTTTAAGGACCTTTTAAATTTTATGTTTCTAGGAAAATTTATAGTGTATAGTTGAACTTAAATATACTTTTATGGAGTTAATGTTATCTTTCTGTGATAATACAAGTTTACTTGAGTTCCAATATACACTTCAAATTGTTAGTTATTAAGATGATGTGGTTGTTAAATACTATAGTTGTTATTAGCAATTTAGCAATAACAGCTTATAAGTATATCCAAGTTGCATTATATACTGTGTGAAATATGTTAAATATAACGACGACACGACGCTATGATAACCGTAGATAGCCATTTTGGCTCCTGTTGACAGCAACAGGGCCAAAATAAATGAAGTAGTTCATCAAAATTATTACAGAATAATTTTGGTGAACCAAACTCACTTGGCAACCTCATGTTTAAATTTTCAATATTTCTATAAATATCATGCTGAAAGTGGTGCTGAAAAAAATTGGAAGCTCGATGTTCATGTCACGAAACTAGCTACTAGAGTTTTTAGAAATCCCGTTAAAATATTCAAATGTCTAGTCGCATGTAAAAATACTGCGAAAGCCAGAAATCTTGGTTTAGTTGAATAAATAGTTATCACACGATTTGCTGTCAGCCTTTTTTTAGTGTTTGGGAATAGACGTATTCAAACTGCTCAATCTTTTCCAGCAAACCCCACAAAACCAATGATTTCTGCAATTTGTTTTGTAATTGGAGAAATCATTATAGAGTCAAAGCTCTGCCAAACGAATTTTATACTAAAACGCAACCAAATAGGTCCGTATATTTCCAGTCGTGCCTGCAATGCGTCTGAAATTATGTTCCGCTATTGTTTCGATTTTAATCACGACATTTTTGTTTTGATCTGGATGAAATTATGTATTACATTTTAATTGTTAAAAATTGAAAAATTGATTGATTTTATCATTAAAATACTTTTAATTATAACTTCAATGTATTTTTATTTTATTATTTATTAAAAGACCCTAATAACTTTAGCGTTTCTGCAATTTCCGTCAGTGTGTCCGTCCGTTACAGGCAACTAATGTGCAACAAATGAAAAAAAAAATTGATTAAAATGCAACAACTTTTTACTCATTTTTTTTTAACTTATTTTGTTTGTGTATTCTTTTAGGGACTTTTCAATGTCAAGCTGCTAACTCTGAATTTTGTGTTCAGTGTTCGTGTCTCAAGTGGAAGCAACAGGCGTGCAACAGGTAACCACAGAGGCTGCATCTGTTTATGAGAATCTACACTAATTATATGGAAAAAAAATCTTCAGTCGTTACTGGTTGCTTGAGTATGACACAAAACAATAAAGTGTCTACGACTAACATCGTAGGGATTTTGGGTCTAGGAGTGACTAGTCCCCCTAATATGACTGCTAGCCCTATGGGGCGATTTCCGGATCTTGCCGATCAAATACTTATCACCGCAACAGTGTATAGCTTTGGCATAGATGGGCATTGAAAACTTATCAGTTCCGTTATGGCATCGTCTCGTGGCAGGTCATCGTCAAGCTTACGCCAGAACCTACAGAACGAAGCTTCGCTTCACTCGTCGAGAAAGATAACTATTATAATACCTAGCGTTTGGTTGCGCTTATCGCAAACGCCACACCTCGGAGGCACTAACCCGATCCTGTTACCTTTCTACATTAGATTGGCCATGGTTGAGGACGCATCCGATGCAGAGCCTAGACTTGTTTGATTTTAAGTCATATCTTTTTTACCATTGCTTTATTATTACAAGCTTGTAACAAGCAAGGTCGCAGTTTAAAAAAAAGTTTTATTCTATCGATATTTTATTATAGTCTAGAAAAAACACCAGCCTAATACACAATTAAAATTAATTATAACCATTGTAACTAATTATAACTTTTTAGCAATATTTTTACAAATCTGTGATTTAAATGCGCCCAAACATCCTCCATTGATTAGGACTAGTGGTGGTTAATAAAACGTATAGCGCCAAAATATAACAGACTATGTGTACATAGCGTATAGCGCGTGCTATCGCGGCTCGAAGTTCGCGTTATATTATAGCGCCTCAAACTACTCAACGAATAAAAGTTTAAACGCGCACAGCGGGGCCAGAACGAGATAGCAAGATAGCGTTGACGACTAGCGAGTAGCAACTTAGCAAGTAGATAGCAACAGCGGCCCGCGTACATGCGCTATGTTGGTTGTTCGCGATCTTATTTAGTTGTTTTTTTTTTTTTTAATTAATAATACTTTAGTTTCGTGGAAGTGTAATTTGTACTACACTACTGTTGTAAATATAATAATAATCATGTTTCGAACGTTTGTCGTGTTCTATTGTAAATACCTATTGTGTGATTATTGTTATTATTTTAAATACGCCTATAATACATAATAATTGTTTCACAAAAACTTTTATAATAACATTGAATCAATTTATTATAGAAAGTCCTAAGCCTGGAAAGTATGAAAGAAATTTCATTGATCTTTAACGCTTCCACGAAATATTATTATATTCTTTATTCAATAAGGTATAGCGCCGTAGCGCGTTGCGAAATAACATCTACCGCGCATCATCAATTCATCAAGTCCGTTTAGCGGGATAGCGTGTTGCTAAATTATAGCGTCTCCGCGTTCACAGTTTCAGACTGCGCCCGAGTTATGAAATAGCGCGCTATAATTATAGCGTATAAAATAACAGACTATATAAATATATTTTATAGTTTATAGCACGTTTACAGTTTATAGCGGATTTGAACATCACTAATTAGGACATGCTCTGCGATGCTACATGTTTATTTTTTTATCTGTACGATATGATTTTGACAGTAGATGTCAATGACAGGTGTTTTCTATTCTACCGCAGTACCGGCTCTTTTAACTTGGAGATTTTTTTAAATAATTAAAAATCCGGATCGTAATTAATGAAAGATTGTTTGTTTAAGATAGTCATAAATGAAAAGTAAAAATTGTGTATAGTTTAAGTGATTTTGTTTCTCTTAATTTTAAAACAATATGGCCAGTGGTGGCTTTCGTCTTCGTTTTGGTGAAAGCCAAACAAAAGTTGGTAAGTATTTTTGATTCATTGTTTATCCTTTACATTTTTAGTATCTTGCTCATTCTTCCTCTTAGTTTTTCGATGACAAACTATATTATAATTACAATACTCTTGCTACAAATACTCTGTTTCGCAGCTGAGTTTGCCATGGATTTTAAATTAACTTTTCTGTGATTACAAACAAACACAAATAATGGTCAGTTGGTCGTCAATAATTTTTTAATTAGCCTTTTTGGTCAGATTTATCGTATATTTAATTTATTTTGCAGGAAGTACAGATGAAACAAACGAAACGGTAGACTCGCCATCAAGAAGAACCACTAGAATAAGAACTAAACCAAAGAAGTATGGTGATTTCTTGAATGAAACCCCAACGAAAAGGCGGTCTTATAAAGACATAAGCAGCTCTGAAGAAGAGGAAGTAAATGATGAAACAGCTTTACAAAAACCTACAGGTACAATTTACTTCTTTTGTTTTTATAATTGCTGTTATCAACATGTTTTCATCTGTTTCACCTCGATAAAAAAAGCTTATAGCAACACTCGTCGGGTCGTCTTACTCGCTGTATAAAGGTTTACTGTGTACAATAAAATTGTGACCACCGTTTTTAAGTGTATGGTAAACAAGCTAACCCCCAACCTCGTGTTAAGTGGTCACTGCTGCATATAGACATCAGCAATAACAGGGGGGGCAGGCAAATGCATTGTCATCCTAAACATAAAATTGATATGTCTTGTGTGCCTGTAATAACACAGGTATATAACCCTTTAAATTAGCAATTCTGTTGAGGCAGAAATGGATTTGGTGACAGACTGAGTTACTTATGCATTGATAATAGTACTAGTTAAATACCCCACTGTGTCACCCGCTTTCAGTTACATCTTTGGTTACTGTTCAGCTCCTGTCGGTTGTAGCGTGATATTCTATACATATAAACCTTGAAACACTCTGTCTATTGCTGAAAACTGCATTAAAACCTGTTGCATAGTTTAAAAGATCTAAGCACACATACAGCGGGAGCGACTTTGCTTTATACTATGTAAAGATGTTCACATTTTATTACAGCTTTATTCAGTGAGGATGATGTGGAAGGTCAAGACATGTTCAAGTTCAAATCTCGTCACACTAAGCTTGATCTACAAAACAAAGTAAAGGCAGCTATAAGTAATTCTCCAAAGCCCATAGATTCACCATTAAGAACACCGAGGAAACTTGCTGCGTTCAATAGCCCTTTGACCAAAGTATCCCAAGCTACACCAAAACATGTAAAGGATATCATTAAGAAAAGTAAGTATTCTGTTTTTTTTTATATTTCGAAATCTGCAAGTTACTTGCGGAAGGTAATGTCACACTCTTACTGACTAAAACTCATCCATGTTCGTCCCAACGCCTTTTGCGCTCCAGAGATGTGGTGACTCAAACAAATTCCTGACAAGCATTACCAACAACATGCAGTTATTTACTGTTGATTCTGAAGAAGAGTCAATATCAAAGCATTTCTTTCAATTATGTAATTTAGAGGTACTTTTGAATTGTCAAGAAGTTAGATAGAAAGCTGAAGTTAGTTGCTCATACCAAAACATATGTTGGTGTCTGTGGAGAATAACAAGCAAGAAACTCTATAGAGACCCTTTTTAATTTGGTTTTCACAATATTTTTTTAATATTCAGAAGAAGCTACAAATTCTTTTTCATTACAGAAAGATGGTGAATATTAATATATAAATAATAAATTTTTCAGGAATTATCCATGAAGTTGGATCTGATAGTGCTGACAGCGATTATTCTGGCAGCAGCAGCGATTTTGTACCTCAAGGAAGTGATAATGATGAGGTAAATAACAGTATTATTTAAAATACACTTAAACTAAATGTACTGTGTATTCTCAAGACCGATTCTCCGGTCATGGCGGTGGGAATATTATAGTGCACAAGTATGTGCACAAACACAGGTGCACTTCCTCTTCCCTAACTCTTATAATCCAATGGGACGGCAATCCGCCACAACCGGGGTGAGAGCAGGCGCAGGAACAACAGCTTTGCGTGCTTTCCGAGTAATTTTCCAATAACACTTTACGCCTGAACTTTGAATTGAAGCCAAGACCTTCCATGCTCACCAGTACCCCTTGCCACCACGAGACCATCAGGTGACCACTAAATGGACTATAATTAATATATAGCTAAACTTCCTCAAAAAAACTAAATTCCAAATCCATATTGTAATATTTTATTACAGACTGATTCACATTCATCACCAGCAGCATCATCTGAAGAAGAAGAGGAAGAAGAACAACCAAAAAAAGTCGTTGGCAAAGCTGTTAAGAACAAAGATAGCAAGACAAAAGTTAAAGATTCTGAATATTTTGTCACCCCTGACAATTACTTCATGATGCATTCTAGTAAAAAGGTAAAATGGACACAAATATTACTTATTTAAAATCATTTCTATCCCCAATGAGTAATAGTACTAATTATATTATTTTGTTCAATTACAGATTGCAACTTCAGACCATACACTGACAAGACTAAAAAACTTGAATGTCAATGAAAATGATCTTGATGACATCCAAATATCAGTTGAACACAAAAAGTGTATAAATGAACTCAATCAAACATACACACAACTATTCAACAAATGGCTGTATGTGTTGAGTGAAAACTTCAACATTATACTTTATGGAGTTGGCTCAAAACGTTCAATACTCCAACAGTTTCAAAAGCAGAAACTAAACGACTTTCCATGTATTGTTGTAAATGGATTCTTTCCAAGTTTAACAATTAAAAATATTCTTGAAACAATTGTTATTGATCTGCTGGAAAATAGTCATGTGCCATCCAATGTGGGTGATGTTGTTAATTTAATTGATACTCAGTTATCAGAGAATGGCATAGACTTGTTCCTTATCATACATAACATAGATGGTACTATGTTGCGGAGTGCTAAAGTGCAGTCAACATTGGCCAGTATATCTCAAATCAAGAATGTGCACACAATTGCAACAATCGATCATATTAATGCCCCATTATGTAAGTGTTGTAATGCTAGAGAAGGAGGCGGCGGGACGGGAGAGAGAAAGGAGGGTCCCCCGTCCCAGCGGCCGCCGCGGTAGACGATCCGGGCGTCGGGAGCCACGAGACGACTCCCGGCCACCGTAGACGCGGGTCTGTGGACGGTGAGCAATGGGTAGCTCGCCGTCCGTACGTTCACTAGCGACAGACCGTGTCGACGGCGCGTTCGTGTTCCACGCGCGCCTCAAAGAGATGTCAGCAAAATTGGATGGGGCCACTGAGGGCCGATGCCTGCCGGGGCTGCGGGTTGTTCGAAAGAGATACCGCGCCCCCGGAACGCAAAGGGCACATGAAGGAACATAGACGGGTTTTAGTCAGTAAAAGTCTGACACTCCCTCCCGCCCCGCCCAGGGCGGGGGAAGTTATTTGATGATTTCCCGTCTATAAAAAAAAAAAAAAAAAAAAATTATGTAAGTGTACGATCCTACTAATATAGTAAATGCGAAAGTTTGTGAGGATGCATGGTTGGATGTTTGTTTGTTACTCTTTCACACTTAAACTGCTGAATGGATCTGATGAAATTTGGCACTGATATGGGTTGTTGTGGTGCAATAACACAGGATACTTGCTGTCCCGGAAAAATGTACAGCATCCGTGGTATAATATATAAACTTTGACGCGGAGAGAAGCTAGCTTGAAAATAATCGAAGGATAAACTCACTACAAACTACTACTACATTTGGTTACTATATAAAAATAATTTGCAACTAGTTATTCAGAAGGGCTTCTAACTACTCAAGCAAGAATTAGATGTATATGCTTCACACAATCATCTTCCTGTCTGAACGAAAGACGTCTTTTAGCTGATATCTTCGAATTCACTTCCTACTTAGTCATACATATTTTTTTTTTCATATGTGCTCGACGGTAACTTGTGATTCTATACCCAAATAATCTTTTATCATAAAAATAATTCTTATTGCAGTATGGGATCACACAAAACTTAGTAAGTTTAAATTCACATGGTGGGATGTGACAACCTTTGTGCCTTATTCGGAAGAGACTTCGTACGAGAATTCATTGATGACGCATCGCAGTGGTGCACTACAACTGTCTTCACTCAAGAGTGTTTATCAATCTCTTACTACAAATGCCAAAGGAATCTTCAAAATTATCATTGAGTATCAATTGGAAAACCAGAAACAACATTACCAAGGTAATTCATTTACTATCGTATGTTTCTTTGATAGAGGACCAATCTATACTAATATTATAAAGAGGAAAGATTTGTATTTTTGTATGAAATGAATAAACTTGAAAACTACTGGACTGATTTCAAAAGTTTTTTTGCCGTTATAAAGCTACATTATCACTGAGTTACATATACTACCACGCTACGACTCACGGGATCAGAGCAATAACCAAAGGCGTAAGGCGGGTGAAATAAGCCACGCGGACGAAGTCGCTCGTAGGCCCTTGACCGGCCGCTACCAAGCATACTTTTCAAAATAATATATATTTCGCTTTTATGGTATCTTCAATTTACTTAATCTGAAATGTATTGAGATACATGGTTTTATGGCCTTACAAAACACGGGCTCATTTTATGTGGAGGTACAGAGGGGGGATTCAGAAGAAACTACTTGTTACTTTGCGATGTTTTTTTCTGTTCAGATCTGTGTATTCCTGCCTGATGGAACCTTCAGTTTCCACGACCTGCTTAAGCTTTTTTCGTACAACGAAAACTTGCAATACGTAACTTTGATATTTGATTTTTAGGTCTACCATTCAAGGACCTTTACTCAAAGTGTCGGGAACAGTTCTTAGTGAGCTCCGATCTCGCTCTAAGAGCTCAACTAACAGAGTTTTTGGATCACAAACTCGTAAAAATGAAACGAACATACGACGGAAGTGAAAATCTGGTAATTCCTATTGATAATGTATTAATGCAACAGTTTTTAGACCAACAAACTAGCTGAAACTGATAATTTGTAACACTGATTAATGTTTGTTGGTCTTTATTAAATTTTCTAACGGATATACCTACGCGTTTCACTTATCTAATATAGGAACCGTTAGTTAACAGGAGTAAAAAAGAAACAAAAATATTGTATTTAGCTTTTATTTTACAATCCCAGAAATAAAGTCTTAATAGGATTATATATAATATATATATCAACAGGCCAAAGTTGTAAATTACTTAAACTTAATGACTTACACAATATAATAAAATTATTAACTAAAATTCTCTTCAACATATCTGGCACATTCACCATGATGCATCAACCAAACATTTCATTGATATTCATAAGTGCATTAATTGCTATTTTAAAATTTAAAAAGATTGTAGAAAAATACTCTCTGAACTCATCAGACGTCAAATATTGATCTAATTAATCAGATAACGATATTTTACTACGCCCATTGAAAATTAATTTTGTTTTACTGAACATGTTCAGTTATCATTAGTGAGATTACGAATAATTTGATATTGCATTTTATTTATTCTCATTGCAGGAGATTACACATTTCTATAATACAATCTGCACAGTTACAAGTATTGATAAAACATTTGTCGTAACAACCTTTGACCACCAGTTAACCAGGCAAAAAATGAATGTTTGAAAGTTAAAAAAAATCGTATTGTCAATAATTATTATAGGACATTGTCCAGTCAACTTGAGTTTTATGTTTGTAGCTATTTCCTGAGTGAAAATAGTATGTCAAAATGATCAACTCAGTACTTTGTTTTCCACTTTGAGACATCAAGTTATGGCATTGGAGCATTGACCATGGCATTGTAACATTAACACAATTCAACAGCTATAGCTATAAACAAATCTGAGAAATTAAAAATATATAAATAGTTATGAGGGCATTACTTTAGCTTTTGTTCTTGTAAAAATATTTAAATCTCCCTCTTAAACCTTATCATCTCGAAATTATGGATGCTGGTGGATATTCCACATTATTATCATAATTTGTAATTATAGTAAATAATTCTCTACATGAAAATTGACATCAATGTCATAGTATTTAAAATTTTTAGTATGTCTTTATCAGTCTAACTTGGTCATCAAAAAACAGGCGGCGCCCATATCAGAATTGAGGTTGTAATATTCCAAGGGCAGTTTGGAACAGTTTTGTCTAACAATTTACTCATGTTCTTCTCACTTACAGCTAATTAATACAATTCATTATAACTGTAGATCGAATGAGAGCTATTTTAACCTATAATCATGCACTTCCATTTCAATGATTAGACTAAAATTAAGCATATCAATAGAATAAAAAATGATTATTACATAAACAATTTAATTGAAACATTAACTGTCGGACAACAAACTACAGATTTCACACAATGTCTATTGAGACATCAACATTAATCAATGATAGAAAAACTTCATCAAATTGTACGACGTTCCGTAGACGCGGACGCGTTAAATACTAGAGTGAAAGCGATTGAGTCTAGCCTCATTGGGTGTCGGGTATCGATCTCACGAATGACAACTAGTCTACGGGGATGACTGCGGGTTTCGTGATTGTGAACAGGTTTATTGTCCGATGCATCGGAGCGCTGTACACTTACAAACTAGTAAGATAATTCCGCTTAAGGCATCACTCAATTTTCTTCGTCATCCTCGTGTTTCCGCTTTTTACCCCGAGTACTTTCTTCGGGCTCGCCGTCGGCGTTCTCTTCACCATCTGGGGAAGGGAAATAAATTATGACCACCATCTGAGGAAGGAAAATAAATTATGACCTCAATCTGATGTTATACTTGAGAGTTGGCACAAGCCGTCAGTAAGGATCAGAGCACACAGACACGCGACTCAAAATATAACTTTATTTACTACACAATAAGATACACATTTCATTGTCACAATTCAGAATACGTTACACCATTTCACAATGAAAATGTATCTTTTCTTGTAGTAAATAAAGTTAAATTTTGAACAGCGTCACGTCGCGATGTGTACTGACGCTATAATAACAGCATGTAGGTATGTGTGAGTAAATACCTTGTACTTTAGAATTTTGATTTCCCTCGCGATCGTTTTCTACCTCTTCGTCGTCCACATCTTCGTCTTCTTCTTCAGCATCTGTGCCGTCATATAGAGAACTGGCAGAGCTTTCCTCTTCTGTTGAAACACAATTTGATATTATTTCCATTTCATTGAAATTAATATCTTAAGCCATAACGACACTAGAGATTATTTATTATTGAATTTACTTGAAACTAATTAGAAAAGTATTTTACTCATTTTGAAGTTTATGATTTAAGTCTTTTATACAAAAGTGTATGGTTCAAACTAATTGTATTCTTCATCCTGCGTGGAGCCATCACCCACAGTGTATGTGCTGTATCGCGACTCCGGAGCATAATACTTTTGTGTAAGTAGTATAGTTCAATTTTCCACTTACCAAGGTTATCATTGTAGACTACACTGAGTGAAACATCCTCATCATCCTCTTCTTCTTCTTCCACTTCTGAACCTGAAACAAACAAGACACGAAATTAGCGCCACCATTAAAATTTAGTAACACCCGTCACAAGAAAATACAAAACCAATACTATGAGAAGCTGCCAAGTATTTTACATAGACAGACAAATGTTACACAAGCATCACTGACATAAAATAATGATGCTTACTCTTTAAAAGGAAACCCATGTGGAAAAGCAGGCCATAAACAGTGTATAATATCATTGGTAGAGAGGTTCTCTCCTCTTCAGGCCTTTCTGATACGCTATCATCATCATTTATCACCAACGGACCCAAATCTATGTCCAGATCTGTAACGCAGTATTTAATGTACCCTTACAATTGATTGTTATTTTTCTGCCCTTGTCTCGTAGACAAACACAGGAAGGTAAATTATCGGTAATTAAGAGGTATGTATGTATGAGTGAAGTACCATGTTGTGTTAGAACCAACATCGCAATAGTCAAAAGCTTGTTCAACTATGGATTCGATGATGAATAATAGTAACTTAGACTATGTAAGATTAGGTAAAAATTACACTTAAATAATTTAACAACATTTGACTAATTTAGCTACAAATGGTATAGAAGGTTATCTTTTCACTGGTTTGTGGGAAAATAGCTTCCCACCACAATTTTGTTACTTTCCTAAAAATTTCCTGTTAAGGACTTTCCCTTGGAATGAGATAATTACCGGTTATTTGCTACCAATAACACTTGAAGTGCTGTGCAAGCTGCACAAATAGAAACCTAAAAACAAAGTTCACTAACCATCTTCTTCACTGTCATTGTTTCCATTCAATTCATCTTCTTCCTCTGCATCACTGTCCTCGGCTTCTCTGTCTTGTTTGTCAAATCTGAAAGTAGCAATATATTATGGTAGGCACACAAGTAAGTAGAAATTACAAATCTATCTGTGACTTTGATTAAATTAGTGATGTGTTGAGGACACAACCACTGGATGGGATAAGTGTGGAGTCTGTTGGTAACAGGCATATCTGTTTGAAGGAGCAAATAAGAGTTTGCAAATTATGGTAAGTAGTGTTAGTAGACCCCGTTGTATTGTGCATAACACGTTTAGCCTTATAGGATACTAAAGATTTGCAAGACTGCAGGACGCTGGATGCAGGCCGCTACCAAGCGGTCTTTTTGGAAATCTAAGGGGGAGGCGTATGGCCAGCAGTAGACATTCTGGGGGTAATATAACGATGCAAGATTTGCAAGCCTGTCTGAGCATCTCTAAAAAAACTTAATTTCAAAACAAAAATAAATAAATCTTACCCGTCTAAATATTTTAAGGAGGGGTGTAGTGCAAACACCTTACTCCTATATTCCTCAATGCTAGTGACTTCATTGTTGAACAAATCAAGATTCTTTAAGTGCTCAAAGTCCTCCAAAGGCTTCAGAGTATCTAAATCTTTAATTTTGTTTCCTGATAAGTTCAAGTGTGTTAGCTTTTTGCAGCCATTGAGGAAGTTCAATCCATTGGATATTCTGTTGTCAGACAGCTCTAGTTTCCTGAGCTTGGGCAGTTTTGGAAAACCTTTGAGTGTGGTTAAACCAACATTATTGAGGCTGAGGTTTTCAAGATTAATATATTCGTCTGTTAAACCAACTATATTGGTACTCCTGCAATTGTCCAGGTTTAACTCTTTTACCTGTAATAAAAGAAAATGTAAAAACATTTAATCTCTAGTGACAAATTTTAACGCCATCTACATTTTATCAAGGGGACAGAATGCCTAGTGGTAGAACTATACAAAAATCATGCTATGTAGGTATACAAGATACCTAAATATGTGACGCGTAACGTATGTTGTACTGTAGGACTTGCAAGAACTGGCAATTTTATAAAGTTACATTTCTAATACCACCTAAAGTCATACAAATAGCACCTAATTTATGTGTTATGGTGAATAAAAACCAAGCATAAAACACGCATCCAGTCTAGCTTGGCAATTTACTAGATAACCACGTACACTATTTAGTAGGTAGGTACGTATAGAAGCATCTACCTACCTACCTATATTATGAATAACAAGGTTATTCAGTGCATGGTATTATACTTCGGCGTATACAGTAGCAGAGCCGGCATGAAAACTTCGTCGTATTGAAAAATCATAAATTATTTAAAGAAGTCTATCAAACCTTACAGAATAATTATCAATGAGGAATAGATTTAATGAGTAATGTTACTGGCTTGCTGAATATTTATTGAAAGCAAAGTCAAGTCAACCAAAACGTCAAAATGGTGTTAGTTGTCAAAGACACAGGCGTAGTTTGTAAAATCCATGAAATGAGTGATTATTTCGGGGAAATATTCATTGAAACATGAAAGGGATGTGTTCGTATTATAGTTTGTATAACGATATGTATTTGCGGTGTTGTAGTTGCGAATAGAATTGAGATCGTTTTACTTTGCAATGGCGGATGACACGAATCATCGCGACGCAATAAAAATGGCCGCTATATTGGTAAGGCGTGCGTCAATAATATGACTACAGTTGAAAGTGTAAATAGATCAAATTAGTAACAAAAACACGTTCAGTGACATATCTCAACTTATTTGGTAGTAACTGAAACAAACATTTCAAGTTTTACTGGGAGTTTATTCTACTTAGGTGAAAGGGCGCGAAATTATATCATGAAGTAGCTACAGTCAAGTTTACACTTTGAGCAGAATGTAACCGACTTATTACAGATAAGAAGTTTCTCTAATTGTTATAAACAACAATTTAATCTAGTTATTAAGCCGTTTCCTAAACAATAAACGTTATAAACTTGTACATCTCGTAAAGTAAAATACCATTGACATTGACAACACATTAATCAATGAGCCCTCTTTTCAAAGCACAAGTTTTTGAGATAAATATTACCTAACAATTATAGGAAAGTAGAATATTGTATCCGATTAGATAGTAATTTGACTTTCAGTCGCGTAATTAGCCTTCAATGGGTACATAACACGTCCGACATCCATAAGTTTCGACACTTAACCTCAATATACGAATATTTACAATAGGAATGCTTCATCTGCTTGTTTAATCTGAATAAGCAAGGTAATCATTCACGGGGAAATCTATTGTAGCATAGAATATAATTGCCTGGTCAAATATTTCATTAGAATGTTAATAATTATGTGCACATGAATGAAACGTAACAATCGGCAATGGCTAATTTCTATACATAATAATGCCACATCTTTAATTAGGAAGTGAATTTACATGCTACTGTATATCTAAGTGACGCGAACGGAAGATTATGCTGATTTACTGACAATAATCTCAATTTTTAAGTATTACATTTATGTACCTGACGAAATACGTATCGACAAAACATTCCAATATATCGAAAAATAGATTTCGTTTACCTGTGAAGGATTTCTTCCTCTCAATTCCAATGCGACCCTCTTTTCCATCTTTAAGAGTCTGTTGAATTCCAGTTTAAAACACTTTTCGCGTAGGTATTTAAATATTTCTCAAGGAACTAAATCACTAAGCTTGGGTTTCAAAACAGAAGGAAACTATAGATACACGAGTGACGTCGTACAAGAGGCGCCGTCTGGTGGCGAAATAAAGCAACCGGATATAGTACAGTTGACCAATTGATTAGTGTTTTGTAATGACGCTATACCACAAACACTTCACAAAACAATGATAACTGCTATCTAAAATCATAAAATTATATTTTAAATTAGCCAAAACTCTAAAAAAGACTTCTATGAATTCTTAAATCCTATTTGAGTTAGGTCGTTCTGGCTTACGTTGGTAGTGTGTAGTTGCCAGCTTGACGGTCAAAAGGCGGCATTTACAAAATGTGTTGTGGCATGAGTAGCCGGTAAAGCGTGTTGGTGTATTTTGATACTATGTTTTACTTGTTATTGTTAAATTTTAAAAATATGAAATCTTCCCAATAAACATATTTGTATGAAATTTATTGTAGTTTTAATCTATTTCATTAAAAAAGTGACCAATAAAATTCAGTTGCTGTAATGGACCGGCTAAAACACACATAGTTTTGACATTGATATGTTCACGACATGTCCGGTAGGGTCTGGGTAGAGAAGGCTGATTTTAAGGATATGGTGTTTTCTTTAAGGAGGTTACGATTTTATTTACAAATTACCGTTACAAGAGTTCAATAATATTATTGTAAAACTCACTTCTCCATTATGATTTAAAAAAAAAATTGTTGGGTAACTTAGTCGCACGGCCTAGACCGAAGGGAAGCGGTAAACCTTTATTAATTTAATATATTGATAATAATAACATACTGTGGTCATACTGGTCGCTAAGTTTACACACTGATAACACTTATTACATTGATTTAGGTAGATAAAAATTGTAGTTACTAGTCGGTACTCCTCCATAAACATATTAAAGCAGTTTGTGTACACCATACTGAAATTGCACGAGTACGTCATCTTGGTACTATTGGGTAATATAAAAACATATATGATAGGTTGGTAGGTCGGAAATCTTCGAGCCGAGGTCGCTTCAACTTGTAAACTATAAATATGATTGGGGAAGGCTGAAACGAGGTGGAAACGACTGGAGAGAAGGAAATGCCTTTTTTCTACGTCGAAAGCTGCGTAAATGTCTACTTAAGCGTAATGTTTTTGTTTGTGTCATCAAAGCAGACTGAGTGTCAGCGCTTATAGAGCTGTAATATTATGCTCATGCAGCTTTTATTATCAATTGATAATTATCTAAAATGTATCATAAATAAGATTAAAAATAGAGTGCAAATTAAAGTTCCGCAGTTGCACCCCAAATCATCAACCCTAATCTCTTCATGGTTAGAGTGAACAGGCTTTTTATTCGGATGGGAAAATCATCTAATGACTTTTTCAGCTCTAGGCGAGGAGGGAGGGAGTGTCCAGACTTTTACTGACTAAAACTCATCCATGTTCCTTCTTGTTTGCGTTCCGGAGGCGCGGTATCTCTTTCGAACAACCTGCAGCCCCGGCAAGAATCGGCCCTGAGTGGCCCCTCCGACGCTTGTTCTGGGTAAGCTCACTTTACTGTCGACTTTGTCTGTCACCTCTGACCAAGACTATCTAGACTCAAGAGCTTACCCATCTCAAATAAAAAGAAAGAAAAGTTTTTCTGTTCTAAGTATTTTAATTTAAACTGGTCCAGCATGTTGCCGTTGTCTGAGCTTACCGTAATGAGTAAAGGTGGCTTAAAGCCGGCGAGGCGACGTGTGTATTGGATGGGCCGGAATTGAAGGCACCGTGTACCGTGCCGGCCTGGGACCCCACCTTCTCTTAAAACAGTACCATTTTAATATTACTTTGTAATTTCAGTTTCTGGATTCTCAACTCTCGGCGATGAGCTGAGCGTTGAAATTCCAATAGTGCGCAAGGCAAAGTAATATTAAAACAATACTTTTCTAGTGCAGTGTAGTTCAATGTTGTACGAAAAATATTTCAATACTTGCCTTGTACATTCAGGCGCAACCAGACCTTTCACACCAAATATTGGCTTTTCATATGTTGTGTTCATTGATTGGCGAAGGCAAACGTTCATGATCAGCAGTGCAAGCTGATATTATTATGAAGAAAATCATAATCATTGATTTTCTATTGCATATTTTCCTGTCACCAAATATTCTCCTAACCAAATTCCAGCCACAAAGGTAAATCTTTCTATTGCAACTACTATGTTTTGTCTCTGCATCACCCTTAGGGGCTGTCTCCACGAGCGAGAGAATCGCGACGAGTCCGCCCTTATATCGTCGGATAATCTCCACGAACGAGCGATAATTCCGCCGCGTATCGTCGCGAGTCGTAACGGAATCGCAGCGTTTCCGCGGCGACTCGTAACGGTATCGCCGCGTTTCCTTGACGACGCGTTGCAAAATTATAAACTTTTCAATGTCAAAAATTGTACTATTGTTTAAAAGCTTCTCGAAACGTCTTGCTTAACGAGAGGCAACGCTGAAATGACGCTGCGTTTGACAGCGCGCCCGCTGCGCGCTCGTCGCGAGAGCGCCGGGTCCGCTGCGCGAGCGCGCGGCGGGCCCGCTGCTAGTCGCGGCGGGCCAACGACGATGTAATGACGTTTCGCGCGCTCGTTGCCACTCGTCGCATCGCGGCGATAATATCGCCGTGTGGAGACGGTTCCATAGAGTATATAGAAATACCTGGCACGACGATAATATCGCCGCGATTCTCTCGCTCGTGGAGACAGCCCCTAAGGTAGACTGGTAGAAAATGCCTGAGGCAATAATTCCGCCTTTGTACGGTGTATTTTTACCTACATTTGTGCATAAAGTTTTAATAAATAAATAAATCTTGTTATATACGTATTTACTTCGTGGGTCAATCTAAAGAGAGAGAGTGGCTGGTCCCTATTTATTGAATTGGCTAGGTTTGTAGGTGTACAGGTGTGTGCAAACTCAGGTGCACTCCCTCATCGCTCACTCATAGTCCGAAGGGACGGCAACCTGCCACGACCTGGGAGAGATCCGGCGCTGGAACAAGGTTTCTACGTGCGTCCGAGGCACAAAGTCAAAGAATTTATTTCAATAAGACCATTTACAGGCACTTTTGAATTGTCAAGAAGTTACCTCGATAGAAAGTTGCAGCTCGTTCCAAAATGTAAGTATCTATGGAGAAGAACGAGCATGAAACTCGATGGACAATCTTTGACACAGGTTGACAAGTTGGTAGTCTGTCACAGACTACCAACTTCTAAACTCTGGGCTGCTACTGAGAAAATCCTAATGTAAATATTTAATAGCACTGCCTGACTTGGGAATCGAACCTATGACCTCAGCACTGTTGTCGCGCTTGTGACTGCGGCACCAAAGGGACAGTCAATCTATACCGATAAATAAATTGAAGTGTCTGTTTGTCATGTCAGAAAAACAGCTTTTTACTAATGTATTATGTATTGTACTCATAATACCTACATGTCATACTCCAATACACATCACTCAAACACACTCGTAATACACATTACTCATAATGTGTATTGTACAATCGATTTATTATCGACTGTGTTCGTTGGGAAATTGGAATGTATAATACCTTAAAAATCCGCCTATGCCAACACCAACATCACCTTCTTTTTGTTTTTTGTATTAAAAGGGTTCTTTGTACTCATCACTATGAAAAACTTTTACTATGGGACCTAATCTATCTAAATCTAAATAACAAGGGCAGTTCCATGCTTTCGCATCACGAGAGAATATTTATGAATAAGGGTGTGCCCCCATGACCGATAATCGGCCCGATCATCGGGCCGATTTTGACAGATTTCTTCGTCGGCGAAAGGAAACGACTGAGAATCGGGCCGATTCTCGGTCATGTGGGGAAACGCTTAATTATTTAAAGCGATATCTGGTTTCAATACATGTACTGTTCCTAAAATACTCTAGCTAGGCTAAAAATATCCATTTTTCTTAAATTTATAATATTTATGAGAAAGGTGGCCTCCCCAGTAACAGTAACGCGAAGCCGATAGTTACATGTCCTTCCCACCATTGCGATATTCTTATGAGTCTGAACCATATCTGGAACCATTCTTTATACGGAGATATTAGGGGCCTTCGCTCACGTCCGACTTTTTGTAGGACAGATTATCGGACCGTTCAATAGATCCATTGTTTTATGGGACCGACTATTTTATCACGTGTGCGTTGGTATATTAGAGGTCATATTGTTCCATTGTCTCCGACCAAAAAATTGTTAAACGATAGTCTGACGTGGGTAGACAGCCTTAGCATCTCCGCACACGACCCATAATCGAACCGATTATCGGGCCGATTTTTGCCAAATGTCTTCGTCAGCGAGAAGAAATTGTCAATAACCTCCTTTTTTGAAGTCGGTCAAAAATCGGCCCGATAATCGGTAAAAAAATCGGTTATGTGCTTAGTTTTAGCTCCAAGTTTTAATTATTTGAACTCCATTTAAATACCCTCATAACCCAGTTCCGTTGAATGTGTTGCGTGCGTTACATTGCGCGTTACTATAAACAGTTATTTGTCACACCAAAAATAAAACTCCTTTCTCAGCAATTTGCTCAATGCAACATTTGCTCAATGTTGCTTAGTTTGATGGGCAGTATGCGAAATAACGGTATGTGATGTCTTTTTAGGTACACCCTCTAAATATATGTAGGTAGGTATACTGTGTACTTTTTAAAATTAATTAATAAAGAATTATATTTTTTCAATTAATTGAGTTGATTCATACGAAATCGTTTAGTCAGCGCACGCCGATAAAGCTGCCAGTCAGCAATTTTTTTCTCCGACGTTGTTTACAATATTTAATTGATTTATACATTTCCTGGCCTGTCACCCTCAGCAATAAAAAGCATTTAATGAAAGTAAATATTGTTTGAAATCGGATCAGCACTTCTAAGAGATTACCTTCAACAAACAAACAATTTAACCTTTTTATAGATACCTAATACTCGTTAGTGTAACTGTACTATCGCTTTCGGTTTCAGTGTCACTTACCACTTCTATAATAAAAGGGTTATCTTAATACAAATGAAGTTTTAAGTATTCTCCTTCTAACCTTTTTTTTTTTCTTTTTATAGACCGGAAATCATCAAATAACTTCCCCCGCCCAGGGCGGGGCGGCAGGGAGTGTCAGACTTTTACTGACTAAAACCCGTCTATGTTCCTTCATGTGCCCTTTGCGTTCTGGGAGCGTGGTATCTCTTTCGAACAACCCGCAGCTCCGGCAGGCATCGGCCCTCAGTGGCCCCATCCAATTTTGCTGACATCTCTTTGAGGCGCGCGTGGAACACGAACGCGCCGTCGACACGGTCTGTCGTTGTTTAGTGAACGTACGGACGGTGAGCTACCCATTGCTCACCGTCCACAGACCCGCGCCTACGGTGGCCGGGAGTCGACTCGCGGCTCCCGACGTCCGGAGCGTCTCCCGCGGCGGCTGCTGGAACGAGAGACTCTTCTCTCCCTCCCCTTCTAACCTGCGAACGTGTTTACAATGCTGTGCCCACTCATGAAATGTAAGCTTCTCTAACTAGGCGGGGAATTTCAGCATTTTTTTGCTCAATATTTACATCAGCAACTTTTCTTTTCATTGTGCTCTGCAATACAAGCAACTGCTTTTATGTACCACTTTTTCACTGTGATAATAAATAAATAAAAAAACTTATATAATTTTTTCAATCCCTTACCTTAGTCTTAGTATGTTATCATTATTTTTGTTTTCTGCCCACACGACCGAGAATCGGCCCGATTACTCACGGACCGAATCTCGGCCGTTTCTTCTCGCCGAAGAAGATATCTGTCAAAAATCGGCCAGATTATCGGCTGATTATTATCGGTCGGCGGCCGGCGACCCTTAAACTTTCAACTTACTGAATACCATTATAAATTCAAGGTTTAAAATGTCTCGTTTTTCGTACATAGACAGCGACGCCGTTGATGGCCGCTGAAAATATGAAAAATATGGAAAAAACTATCTGCTATTGCAACGTCAGTAGGGTAATTAGAATAAAGGCCTAATATTCAGGGGTTTCCAACCTTTTTCAGTCCGCGGCGCACTTACAAGTTTAGAAAGTCATGGCGTCCCGCGGGGGTTCCCGGTCCCGGGTTTGACTAAAAACAACCAAACAACGCGCTTTCTGCGTACTTCCCTTCTATAATAGAATAGAATAGAATAGAATAGAATAGAATAGAATAGAATAGAATAGAAAAACTCTTTATTCGAGTAACAAAGACTCACAAATGTTAGTAAAAACAACTTAATACTATGTTAGTAAAGTAAAAAAAAAACAACATTTAGCCAATTAAAAAAAAAAAGTAAAAACAAAATTAAAACACTAATGCCGAGCCATCCCATGTGAGACGGTGCAACAGTGATTTAAATAAATGCAGTCCAACCTGCTAGCAATTACGTTCAAATAAAATAATAACATGAAATAATATCATGAATAATAGCATGAATTTTAATATAATGTTAATTAATAATTTGAATAGAATATTGTTATATTATTTGTAGAATTTTTGAAAGATTTTGGCTTTATTTATATTATTCGTAGAATTTTCGAAGATTTTGGCTTTATTATTAAGATTTTATTTTTGCCTTTTTTTTGTTGAACTTTTGGAAGTTCAGAGCGACTCGCGGCGCTCCTAGGTATATACTTTCTACGGTGCCGTAAGGCGCCGCGGCGCCCACGTTTGGAAGCCCTGGTGTATAGAGTCTACATGCTATAACATAAATATAACAATATCGTATTATTTGTTGTATTTTTTTTTTATAATATCGTTTACAAGTTTACAAGTTACAAGGTACATACCCTTACTGCCCTGCCTAAACAATCAATTCTGTATTATGAAGGACCACTGGATAGGATTATTTCATAGACACCAGTAATATGACTTGCAGACTTATTACGAAACTTTTACCTATTTTACACTACATTCTTTTTTCATACTGTCTCTTAATCAGTCATGTTCTGACAGATGTGATTTTTTAAACAATAATACTCCGTTTATTAGGTATTATCTAATTGCTTTAAAGTTTTTAATTCGTGTTATAATGTTACGGAAAAAACTGCCTAAACTCTTGGCCAAAATACGTAATTTTCTTGTAGCTGTTCTCTTTTTCTTGATTTTGATAATTTGCCTTAGAAGAAGAAGCCAGGAAAATGAATTGCTAAATAGGATTCCTAAGACTGCACTTAAATATGCGGAATTCCATGCAGGAAATCATTTAAAACCCCTGCATATACAGACAATAAAGCGTTTGATATCAATGTATAACGCTGAAGAACGACTTTTGAACTTGGACGTTTTCGGACCCTTGAAACCAAAGGCCCCCATATTTGTTATATTCGTTGATAAGTATAAAACAAATCTGAAATATCTCCTGGTATCTATGTCAACCGTAGTTGGAATAGAGGATGCACTAATAATTTTTTCGCACTCTAGTTTCGATGAAAACGTTAATAATTTAATAAAAACAATAGATTTTGCTCTTGTTTTACAAATCTTTTATCCATATTCTATACAGCAACACCCTAATGAGTTCCCAGGATATCAAACGGGTGATTGTTTGCCTGATATTGGTATGGAGACTGCAAAATATATCAATTGTACAGGTGCAGATACACCAGACATACGTGGTCGGTTTAGAGATCCTTTACAGTCCCAAATGAAACATTTCTGGTGGTGGACAATGAACAGAGTATTTGAAAATTTGAGCTTTATTAAGGATCACGCGGGAATTTTTTCCTTTTTAGACGATGATGTGTTTTTATTGGAGGATTTCATTTATATGACCATGCACATGAATAAAATAAGCCGGCTCATAACTGTTTGTGAATTTACATCTTTGCTGACGCCGATGTTTCAATTTTCATTTGATTATAATAATATGAGTTCGTACGCAGTTGAATTAACAACTTGGGATCCTAAAAACTATGCCTCTGTGTTATCGTTTGATTCCTCAGTTTGGACTTTAATTGACGCGCATTATTCGCAATTTTGCAACATCGACGATAATTCGTGGGCCCGATCCCTATACTATTTGTCTCTAAACAGAAAAGACGCAGGTAGATTCAAAGTAATGGCTCCTTTATTGCCAAGAGCGTTTAAAACAAGCTCTTCAAATTTCCTTAATCAATATATGGATTTCGAGATGATTATTACAATTCATCAAATATTGCACTTGCAAGAAAAAACTAGGGAATATTTATATCCCTCCCATCTAGAAATTTACCTTAATATTGAATTAGATGACGATGAATACGTAATTTTTGATAACAATGGTGGATGGAACGATCCAAGGGATATAAATATGTGTTTTAATACAACTTCGAATAAGATAAAGAAAGTCATAATGGAAATGGCTCACGAATTCCGAAATTACGATTTGATGGGGGTGTCAGAATAGTGATTAATAATAATATGATTTATTGTAGAAATACAGTTTTAACCAGAACATATTTTATTCTGTGTCTTTTGTAAATGTGTTATCTTGTATTTTATTTTTTTATGTTTTGTATTTTATTCTTAGTCTAATAAAATACATACAATATAATGTTGTTTTTTACCTTATTGCTTTACACTCCACAATTTTATAAACCTAGGGGAGGTTATAGATAGATGCCTGGCGGGGCTGCGGGTTGTTCGAAAGAGATACCGCTTTTGTATTTCAATGTGTGCCGAATTGTCTCCTTAAATTCCTGAACTGATTTGGGTCTGATTCTGAAGTTCAATAAAGTGATTAACATGAACGGATGATATTTTTATCGGTTGTATTTTTAGACAAATTGTATTGAAAGAAAGAAAAAAAAAAACACGATGCACTTCGACTATACATATACAATGGTATCAGCTAAAATTCGATTTTACAGCAAACTTATTCATACGAGTTTAGGTACCACCACACCGCGGCTCTGGAACGCAAAGGGGAGGAACACGGGTGGGTTGCAGTCAGTAAGAGACTGACATCCTCATCAAAAAAGGCACCAACCATTAATTGACGTACTTTTTATGAGATACGAGTATCAAAACGCGAGCCCTCTCGTTTTCCCCCATACATTTTGCATGGCAATAGGGTCCGCTGACGTCACTTATTTGGCAACTCAATTAATTTACTATTTCTTGAATCTAATGCAAATATAAATCTAATGTTATAGTTAATTGAAAATTCATCGAGTTTTCAGGATTCAAAATTACTGTTTTTTTAGTGAAGTTGTGTCTTCGAATTGTTGTATCACATTCTATATGCATTTTACGAAACATAGATAAAGATAATGACTATGCCTGCCTCGATCAGAGCGTTTAAACGGAGTGGGTAATTTTGGTACTTTACTGTTCGTTCCAGAGTTCATACATTAGTGTCTCTAATGTTACAATGCCACTCTTAATTGCTGGTTTAGTCTTTTTTTTTATAGATGGGAAATCATCAAACAACTTCCCCCGCCCGGGACGGGAGGGAGTGTCAGACTTTTACTGACTAAAACCCATCTATGTTCCTTCATGTGCCCTTTGCATTCCGGAGGCGCGGTATCTCTTACGAACAACGCGTAGCCCCGGCAGGCATCGGCCCTCAGTGGCCCCATCCAAGTTTGCTGACATCTCTCTCTTTGAGGCGCGCGTGGAACACGAACGCGCCGTCGACAGGGTCTGTCGTTAGTTAACGTACGGACGGTGAGCTACCCATTGCTACCCGTCCACAGACCCGCGTCTACGGTGGCCGGGAGTCGTCTAGTAGCTCCCGACGCCCGGAGCGTCTCCCGTGGCGGCTGCTGGGACGGGGGACTCTTCTTTCCCTCTCCCTTCCCGCCACCTCCTTCTCCAGCATTACAGCTTCGCAGAAGGAGGCGACTGCTTCCCATTCCCTCTCGCGCGCATAGCGTGTCTGCCGCAGGGCCAATAGCCCTAGCCAATATTATATGTGCAGTGTAGTAAGTAAGCCATTGATACAAGCCGCACAGCACTCGTAGCGGTTCGGTTGATTGCTACGAAATAATTGTTGACGTAGCTCGTAGCCGCGTAGCAAACGCGTAGGTGTTACAGCACATTACGGACTACAAAATGGACTAATTAATTGTATTACAGAATAATAATTTATTTGTTTATTCTTAATTTACGAAGGTAAAACGTGGTGGTTATAAAAATTCAATCAAACAAAACATATGCTTGGACCTTGGTATAAACACAAAAATACACAGAAACAAAATGCATTCTTCTCACAGTACCTCAAATATTCTGACAGGATAACCTTCCATTCAATACAATTTATTATTTGAGAAATACTGGTACAATTTTAAAAGAATATATAATTAAGAAACCGTGTCCTGTAAAAGGTAATGTACTGATTGTATAAGCGTAACGTATGCGCTCTGACTTTTGTGTGCATCTGCAGATTCACACAAAATAGTGTGTTCTGTCTTAGGGTAAAATATTTGTAGGCGAAGTCCTGTCAATATTTATTTACTAGGCCATTCAATATGCTAAGATAAAAATAATAAAATTTTCCGTTGTAATTTTCTGCTTACTTTGTAATTTTTCGCCTAGCGCGGGATAATTAGCAGCTTCTCACCTAATAGTAACTTATGTCTCTAACTTTACATTATGTATGAAAAGTTCATGACTATCTTTGATATTTTAGAGCCTGAAGAGCATAATATTTATATTATTTAATACTCTTAACATCAGAAAAAAACATTAGCACAGATATGTGCGTAATATAAAAGCCGCACGATACAAAATGTGATGTAATATCTCCAGCGATCATCGTAACAATAAGTTCTTGTTACTTTCCTCCGTCAGTCGGGCGCAGACGACTTTATTCGAAGATAATGTTACAATTAAGTTGGAGACAAAGGAGAGCATGTCAGTGGAAAGCGCGTGGCGGCTTGGCGGGCCAGCGGCATCATCCGCGGGGCGAGAGGCGCGGGCGCGGGCGCGCGGGGGAGGGGGGCGCAGGGCCCTGAGTGTGCGCACGCAGCCTCGGCCCGGCCGCGAGCAACAGTCTGCTCGCGTGAGCCGCGGCTCGCGACTCGGCCAGACCACGCCGCGGTATCATGCCCCATGGTAAGCACTCACCATCACCAGCACACCCGCCACACTGCCCACCACTCGCGACGCCCCCCGCACCCCGCAACACTATCACAACTCGACCCCCACTCACACTTTTCAGTCATCATTCCATGATTCCACTCATGTTTTTATTATTTATTTACGCTGTTACGGGACGGAATGGACAAATTTCAAATTAATGAATTACAAAAAAAAAAATACCTCGTTATGTGCTGTAATAGTCTCTTTTATGTGGAAACGTGGTGGTATTAGGGAAATTTTAATGTCCATTTAATTCGTCGGATTGAATAAGCCGAGGGCACCTGCGTCCATTAGCAACAATAGAATTGAAAGCATAAAAGGCTTATTGTTGTAATTTAGATATTTTTATCGGCTTTATTATCGGTGTGTTAAATTATTTGTGTTAAAAATGAAAAAAGAAAGCGTCGAGAAAGTTAAGAAAAGTGATTTAAGAAGTAAGTTTGCTGAAACGTTCGGTAATTACTTGCTATAACTAATTAGACGAATTAAGTTGCCAAATTGTATCACAATCTACTCATATTTTAATGTTCTTTACCTTGTCACAGATTTTTAACAAACTTTTAATTCAAGTACAACTAAATGTAATGTAATCTAAACGTAATAAAAAATAGTTAGTGCAAAATACGCATCACCTTTGAGTATGTATTATAAAATGTTCACTGTTCTATAAAACTACTAGTCTAGTCCACGTTTCAATGTTTGCTACACACATAAAAGTTTGTGACTGCAGTATGTGCACTGACTGCGTGCTAAATTGTTCAGAAACCAGTTTCGTATAAAGTCGTAAAACTGTGGTTCAGTTTTAAAGAGTTAGGGTTCTATATTTTTATAGAAATCAGCAGCATGAAAGCCTTAAAATTTCCTCTTATTTTCATGTGTGGGTAAATGTCAATGACGCCAATAATTTGGGGTGTAGCAAGACACATCACATGGCTGTTAAAGTGTTAACTACGCAGACTGCCTATCAAACTAAGCAACATTAGACAACAAAATATTGCTTGTTAAACGATCTAACATCTATTGGGTATATCACTTTTTAAGGTGGCGTGCAATGCAGGCAACTCACGCAAAACATTGTGCTTACGGGTGCATGTATCACTAATGGTTGTGGGGGTAGTTCGAACATTTAAAACTTGTTTTCATAAAAAAATCTGACCTTTTATATCTCCGTAACCGGTTCTCAGATATGGTACAAAACAAAAAAGTGATCGCAATGATCAAAAGAACACGTAACTTTGCATTCAAATCTTCCATCAAATCCGTCGTGCACAACCAATAGAATATTATAATTATGATAATACTACAAACTTTTTAAATTAATAAAAAATAGTAAGTCAAAGTGCTGGTCTACCAGTACCTCTTAAAACAGTATATTGTTTTAATACTACTTTGGACCTGTGTGACCATCTTCCAATGAGGTTTAATTAAATTACATGGCAGATTATTTCGGAAACATTCTGTTCCATTTTTAAATATCTGTTGGCCCGGCCCTTTGTCTTTTCTGTAGCATAATTCTAACGATCTGTAAAGGGTATACAAAGCACGTGTGACCTTTGATATCGCAGATGTTCATAAGCGGCGAACATTATTTAAATTATCTGTCACTCTGTTTCAATCATAAGAATACCTTCATCAAATACCTATGTTTAAAAAAAATATATTATTTAAATCGTATGCAGTTTTGTTATAACAATATATATAAATAGTTTCAAATATAAACCTTACGAAAATTGAATTAGTACTGTTTAAATCATTGATCAAGAGATATGGACCTAAAATACCTAAGTTATGTCGCGGAAACATCGAACATAGCTCAATTGCTGCCGGATTTAGTTTTCTTTGTGTCAGTCTTAAGTGCAACCAATCGCGAGCATTGCATGAAAAGAAACTAAACTGTTAAGTGCCTACAGTTGACCGTCACTTTTTGGCATTAGAATCGACACATTTTCTGGAAGATTAGTCAGGTCAAGTCTCTATAAATCAATGGTTTAATTTAAAAGTAATTGCTTAATTTAATGTTTGACGGTAATTAATGTAGTCAGGTCTTTTTTTTCCAATGGGCTCAAAGTGCCCATTGGAAAAGAGAGACCTGATAATGCTAATACCCTGGGCCCCACAAAGGTCAGAGGCCCAGGCCTGCCATAAAAACAAAAAAATTGCAGTCCGTTCCATTCTACGCATTATTACTCGATTCAATGACAAAATATTTCATTAGTACTGCGATTTACAATAAGTTTCTAGCAAGCTTATGAAATATTAGCTCACAAATTAATATGTTTCTTTTATTGATTTTATATAATTTAATTAGGTTCATTTGATCATTAAATTAAATTAACTTCGACTATGAAAATAGGTAAAACCCACGGGGGCCCGTAGTACAATAGTTTAAATACGGCCCTGGATGTAATTATCCGGTTTTCAAATGGAAACTGACCATGTAATCATAATCTTTGAGTGAATGCGGTACAGAGTGTCAGGAGCAACACCCCTATTGTTAGACGGGGGTTCAAAAGTTTACAATTGGATTCTAACCGCATATTACATTACGCGATCAAATGAGCTTACGGAACCGAAGGCGGGAACATATTTGTGGGTTTAGACAAATTAGACCGCGTCGTAAAGGATCGTGTTATGAGTATAACTAGGACCGTTCTAGGGCCCGCTACTAACAATGAAATAAAATAATGAATGAAAGGAAAAATAAAATTGCGCGCCTCTTTACCTTTTCTATACAGAAAATTGAAATCTGTAGGAAATGAGTACTTGAGGGGTGTTTATTTTCAGACTAGATGTCTAGATTTTAGTTCTACCATAACTTAATTTACCTTTTGGAAGTGGCCACTAGATTCAATTTCTTTTAAAAGCTTTTATTTAGCTTATCTATACTAATATTATAAAGCTAAAGAGTTTGTTTGTTTGAACGCGCTAATCTCAGGGACTACTGGTTGGAATTGGAAAATTCTTTTAGTGTTGGATAGTCCATTTCTTGAGGAAGGCTATAGGCTATGTAACATCACGCTACGACCAACAGGTGCTGAGCAGCGAGGGTGAAACCGCGGGGAACAGCTAGTTTCTTGCATATGACGTTCATAAGTGCCTTTTAATGGCCTCATGTGAACAAATTATTTGACTTTAACTTTTTAATAAAATTACTTTGTCTACGATGTGATTGTACAACTAAAACTTTCTAGCGTTCTTCATTACCAGCTCATTTTGACCCTTAGTTGAAGTAGTTACGTAGGTATGTAGCCTGTAATTTTTGGGAACGATTTCATTATGAACTGTTTATTGCCATGAAACATAATGACGTCTGGCGATAGTGTAGCTTTTTATTAGTGATAGAATTTTTGTAATCGGGCCAGTAGGTATTTCCAGATGATACCTTTTACAAAAAAGAAATGAACAAACTTTACCTCTTTATATATACATATAAACTCACGCCTGTATTCGCCAAAGGGTTAGGCAGAGGTGTACCAATGTACACCCACAGTTAGTTAGAATGTTTTAACGTGTTTAATTTTGGATGTGTTTTATGGGACCTCTTTATTATTTTAGTATAAACCGTGCAAAGTTCTGCATCGGCATAGAACGGTAGGATATTTACTTCGTCGGTATAAAAACGCACTGCCCCCACTTCGGTGACCAACACAGCATGAATTTCAAATAGCTCTCAATTTTTGACTAAAACACATCACGTATGCAAGGGTCAGTTTTCACATTGAATTTAAAAACATCACGTATAGAGTTGAAAATTGTTTGCAAGGTATATTTATTATCTTGTATGTGTACGCAATTTTGAACTGTATAATTGTTGAATTTTAATTCATTTGAATTAATTAATGCAAACTACTCAAGCATATTGTTGCTCTATTTGCGATATCGATACCGTGAGTATTTTAATAACAATAATAACTATTATATTAAAAGGCACTAAGACCGTTTTCAGAATACATTAGAAAATCCATTCTTATACACATACATTTCTTTGAGTTATGCAAACATGCATAGATGTTTAAATAAGCTGTTTTTTTTTGCTATTTTAGGATGTTCTTTCTCGTAGCAAAAGTTGTTGATAATTATAATTGCAATGACCCCTCAAATTTCTAGTTAACAAAAAGCAAGGTGTACAATAAAGTACTGTACTGTATTGTGCCAACTTAAAGCTAATTAAAAAGATATTAGCAAGACTTATCCTAATACAGATTCAAGCCAAAATAACTTTGTTTGAAACTCTGTTTTGTGGAGAAAACTTTCAGCTGCCTCTGTACCCTTTGGAAGATTATGAACTCCTTTGTTGTTAATCGATTTGTTACTTGTACACAATCGATTACAAAACTTACGACAAGAATTAACGGTGTTATATAACTTGACTGATTATTATTGCTCGTTTTATTTTTGTTACTCTTTCACAACTAAACTGCTGACCCGATTTTGATGAAATTTGCACACTAAGATGGTTTTATCAAAATCGGTTCAGTAGTTTAGTTGTGAAAGAGTAACAAATAAAAAAGCTTAATAAAGCCTAAACGCCTGAAAAGCCTAAAAGTAGCTTATGTGCGCTACTTTTTAATCCACGACTTCGTCTGCGTCGCAATAACCGGCATTTACGTGGACGAAGTCGCGGGCAAAAGCTAGTCGTAAAACAATGTGTGGAGATTAAATACTTGATAGTATCGGTTTTATAATTCATTATCACATCATCATCATATCAGCCGCAGGACGTTCTATGGCACTAGGGTTTTATAATTGAAATACGAAAATAAGTTGCATCAATCAAAACTTCACCTACGTATAGCGAGATTGATTATCTACGTTTCCGTTACGTTTTACAGAGGACTTTACCAAATATGAATATAAATGTATATACAATATACATACGTAAGAGAAAGTACTATATACCAAGAACTTTGCATATACATTTATGACCTGTTTTCATGAAATAAAATCGTTCATCACATATTATATTAAGTCAGCATTTTTCATATGACGGTGGATAAATCTTTAACGGATTTCCTACCGTCACATAGAACGCATACAGCATAACGTCGTGTCTTCGATTTCTTGGCGGGTTCAATGTATCTTGTGCACCGCGTCTCGCTTTTATCATGTACAGTCAGCAAAAGAGATAAGTAACCAGGCTTTTTTTTTAAGACGGGAAATCATCAAATAACTTCCCCCGCCCTGGACGGGGCGGGAGGGAGTGTCAGACTTTTACTTACTAAAACCCGTCTATGTTCCTTCATGTGCCCTTTGCGTTCCGGGGGCGCGGTATCTCTTTCGAACAACCCGCAGCCCCGGCAAGGTAACCAGGGTCTCCTAACAAATACAAAGTTTTTAAAAAACCGATAGAAGTTTTTTAATGAATTTTATTTTTATTAATGGATAATATATAGTTTAATAATTAAATTGAATTTCATTTGAAAACGACCACCGGTTTGAAAGAAAACTTCAACTATATTAGACGGTCCGGTTACTTATCTCTTATGTTCACCGTACATTCGATTGCATTTGTATTTGTAGCAAGAGATAGGTTTATACTCAACCTTCGTCTATTTTAAGGAGCTAATCTGTCACAGATTCACCCAATCCAAAGGCCTTTAATCCGTACACGGCATCAATTAACAATTAGTCAACCACAATGGTCCTTTGCTTCGGACTCGTAGCTAGATTGGTCTACGCCGTAGACATATGCTACAATATGGCTACGACACTGCGGCCGGCTACGGCGTAGCTCATAGTACAACTTAGAGATTAATGCTACATTTGGTGATTACTATGACTCACACACTGATTCGTTGTGTTTTGAAATGCTAGAAGTGATTATCTACGATCACAATATTGGTATTAAATATTACAATTAATTTAGCTTTCATTTCTTAATTTGTAGCACTTTAGTACTTATTGTAGTACTTTGACTAACTTTTATTGTTGATAGGCCTTTTTGACATTAGCATATTTTTTATGGAATTAATGTAACTGTACAACATAATATAATACGTTTTTTAAGATAGTATGTATGAAGTTTCTTGCCCGTTCGTCTCCATACAAAACTACCTTTTGGAATGGCAACTAGATTCAATATCTATACATATAATAAAATTGTAGCGATGTCAAAACTGTACATTTAATATTTTTGAGAAAGAGTGATGCCAATTTGTGTTGTGCTAATGAGTTAACTTGACACTGGTTTGTTATAGCTGAATTGACAAGTTATAGCTAAAATAATTTTGTACCTAGCCACTTTTTCGTAAAACATATAGTTTTCAAAAACAGTCATGACATCCACTGCTGTTCAAAACTTTTAAAAGCCTAAATAGTCAGCTGTTAGCATCAAATCTATACTAATATTAAAATGCTTAAGAGTTTGTTATTAGCTTTATTAACTTTTGTTTACGCTACGACTTACGGGGGCGGAGCAGTAACCAAATGCGTAACTTAATACGGGTGAAACCGAACTGTACAGCTAGTACTTTTATATTTTAGTCACGTATTCGTTTTGTCAAGCGCAGTAATATCATTAAATTTATGGCTATTCCATGGTAGTAAATAAAAGCTTATCCACTTATAACCAATCTATGGAAAGAGCCCTTATTCGAAGCTAGCCGTTGTCAGTATGAATAATTAATTATTTACTCTGTGAATAATAAAACAACCTGTCTAAATGATAAATACAATGCGAATGAAGAATACATTTCAAAATATAATGTCCGATTAACAACTGGTATAGTTAGAGGTAACCTTATAAATATGACCGTTTTTACGAACACTAGGCAACGATTATTGAACTGTTAGATTTTAGAGAACTGTTAGAGAACTTTTGACGCTGGGTTGAGGTTTGAAAGTCCGACAGTGCACTTTAATTTAGGAATGAGCAAAAGTTTATTTCGTACAAGCACTGATCGAATTCAGAAACGCAGTATTACGGACAAAAGATGTGTATAAATCATGACATTTGTATCTATTGCAATAATTAACCAAAACACAAATCTGATAAATAGGTATTAATACAATTACAAATATATAGGTACAATTTATAAAAAGAAAGGAGGAAGCTCATAGGGCATCAGAAAACTCGTCCGCATCGCTGTCAATGGGGCAAGACGTGCCCAAAAGACTATTACGGACTAATATATTATACTACTAGCTTCTGCCCGCGACTTCGTCCGCGTCACAGTTGATGTGTTATCCTACGGGTACCGTACATTTTCCCGGGATAAAAAGTAGCCTATGTGTTATTCCAGACTATAATCTATCTTTGTGCCAAATTTCATCCAGATCCATTCAGCCGTTTAAGCGTGAAAGAGTAACAAACATCCATACATCCATACTTACAAACTTTCGCCTTTATAATAGTAAGTAGGATGAACAGAGGATCCCTACATTTTTCCAATATTACGTCCATCCCATAAGACCAAATCGACGTCGTTACTTTACCAATAACCATATAACCCTTATGCGTCTCAACTCAAATTATCACTAACATTTAAACCAATTGGTCAAATTATTTTCTGTCCAAATGGTTTACAATTGGTCAAATTATTTTCTGTCCAAATGGTTTACAGGGATTATTTATAAGCCTATTATCAACAGGCAAATTACCGTTAAAAGCCCTAATTAGCACAAAGGTCCCACAGCGGAAACCTTGGCTTATAATTAAGACAAATTCATTTACTTGCCTCCTTCGGTGATGAAACTTGAATATAAACGTGTTTAGTTTGTTCAACTCTTGGAAGCATTACAAAGAACTTCTGCGTTTACTAACGAATTCAAATTGGACGAATTTGGGATTCTTCTCTTACAATTAAAATGGAGCAAGAGAAACTGAAGGATTCAATTATTTTTTCAGTAATTGTTATATTCAATTTTTTTTTAGCATACTAGATATGTATAAGTGAAAACTGGTAAAATTCTAGAAATTATTTCACTATTAGGAAGCTTATAGTTATCCCTGAGTCTTATAATTTATTAAAAGAAATGCTGCACGTAAGTGTATCAGTCAGGAATCGCCAAACTGCATTAAGCAAGGGAAATTATAAATGCTTAAGCTTTCTCTGTATGAGAAGAGCCCTTTGATCGGTATTGGGCGAATTATAGGCTGGTATTATTATTGAAGGCTATTGTTTATTATTTATTTTGTTGTTTGTTTACGCTGTTGTTTGGCGTTTAATATCTCGTTCCGATAGAAACTCGACTCATTTATCATATTTTATCGATAAATAACTTTTATTGCACTCGGTATCGTTGCCAAGATTTTCTGTATAAAAGGCAAAGTTTAAAAGAAAATACTTTCTACAGCGAACACTCGTATCTTGAAGCCAAGTATCGCTATCGTAGCCTCCCAAGCGATTCGAAAGTTGTTTCTTTCGTCCACAGGTGAATAAAATTCTCACTGCAGTAAAACGACGGTGTACAAGGTAGCATTTTACTTTTACAACCAAATCTCTAAAAAACAGAAAGAAAGAATGTTAGTTATTTTGTATTTGTCTACACTTAAATTTATTTATTAATGGCTTTGAGTTCTTTTTTTATATTTTAAATCTCAGATTTTGTTGTTTTTCTCTCGTACAATTATTTGCACCTGCCATATTATCTCTGCACCACCTTTGGTTGACTGGTAGACAATGCCTAAGGCATTAGGTACGCCTTTGTACTTTTTATTGCACAAAGTTTACACCGACGCTGTACATTTTGTGTGCATAAAGTGTTAAATAAAATAATCTCTTATATATTTTAAGTGTAATATAGTAAATATACAAAGCGATGTCGATGTTGTGAAAGTAAATCTTTCCATTTTATCTGAAA
This sequence comes from Caradrina clavipalpis, assembly GCA_932526535.1. NCBI lineage: Eukaryota > Metazoa > Arthropoda > Insecta > Lepidoptera > Noctuidae > Caradrina > Caradrina clavipalpis. The sequence goes on from OW052096.1 coordinate 7,289,900, forward strand.
TTCTAACTAAGAGTTTCACTGGAACGAGCCTTACTGACGCGGCTCCCTCACTATCACTAAACAAACAGATTATATATTCAGGTATCTAGTACACCTCCACAGTATTTCATTAGTTTTATAGCCTTGTCGGTGACGAGCAAACAAGTGTCTTATGTCCACAAAGTCTAGCAAATAGGTACCTATTATTTGGCACGACTGTTTTTACTGTAAGTTCTTCTTCTTAATTTCATTTTATGGCAAACAAGCCGATGCCCACCTGATGTTAAGTGGTCACCGCTGCTTGCAATACCAGAGGCCTTATAAATGCGTTACCATCCCATAGATAAAGTTGAAATGTCTCATATGCCTGTAATTACTTCAGTACCGATAGGCTTCAAACCGAAACACAGCAACGCTGCTTTGCGGCCGATATAGATATGGTGGTAGATCTTCACTAAGAGTTCCATTACTATAAAGTGAAGCAAAATAGAAAGAAACCATAATTATTTGTTCATAATAAAACTGGATAATATCTGTATTAGTTCATCAGGGCAATGGTAGACACATTTACTGTAACAAAAGATGTTTTTTTGTACAGGGGTGAAAGAAATCCTTTTCAAGTGTCTGTAGAGATGTGACCGCGTCGTTCCAATTCGCTCGGTCTTCACTCGAGTTGTACTCTGCGTTAGGTAACAAATGTTTTGTTTTGTTTATCTAATTCACGATTCAAAGAGACGAACGAAGTGTGTTTCGGAATGATAATAATATGGTAACGGGTGCTAAATTTGATTAGCACTTTCCTAAATCGAGTTTTTATTTATTTTATTTTAACATAAAACGGCCATTGGCCAATTGCCTACTTGATTGATATCATCACGCCTGTATTCTCCGAAGGAATAGGCAGAGTGCGGGAATGCACACCCGCGACAGTTCAACGGTTAGTTTCGGTCCCATATGTAATAGGGGGCGTGCCTATTACTATTATTCGGGCACAAATACTAATTTCAAGAATTTCATAGAAAACCATGATAAGACTGCCCGACCTGGGAATCGAACCCAAGATATCTAGCGTAGCAGTCACGTTTAAGCCCACTAGGCTAACGAGACAGTTGTTCTAGTTGGCCCACTTGATTGATTGATTTAATGTGATTGTTATTCGAATAGGCATTATTAATGTAAATTTCATATTTAATTGAAATATATTCAATGGACGCTCAGTTAATTGTCAATAAAAATGTCCAGGAAAAGCCGTTTCTTTTCGGTTTACGTATCGTATTTTTTTTTGGAATTTACGACCGATAAATAAACATTCGAGTCAGGAGGAAACTTTTGATATTTGCAAGAAATGTTATTGTGAGTAAATATTGCAATATTTTCTGGATATAAAAGCTGCCTGCAACTGCTATTTCGTTTTATCTAATATTTTACTTTGTACTGTGCCTACCGTACAAACTAAATAGGTTCTTATTTTTCAGATAAAATGTATCTGATGACTGGAATATTTGCCCTTAATCGATATACCTACACAAATACCATCACGCCTGTATTCCCCGGAGGGTTAGGCAGAGGTGTACCAATGTACACCCATAGTTCGCCCGTATGTTCTTTTAGGTCTCATCTAATAGAGGAGAGCCTATTGCCATTAACCGGGCACAAATCCAAACTCCGAGCTGCTACTGAGAGTTTCATAGTAAAACCCTAATAATACTTTTTTCTCGACCTGGGAATCGAACCCAAGATCTCTAGCATAGCAGTCGCGCTTAGGACCACAAAAATATCTTTACAAAAATTTTACAAGGACTAGTTAGCACCAGAATATTTTTTCATAGTTCCATAATGCAATAGAATTCCGCTGCAAACCAATAACTTCGAATGTCGGTATTCTTTTGTTTCATTTTGAGCACCACGTTCAAAGCAAAGCTCCTGAAAAGACTCCTTGTGGATTTCACTGACCTGCCCCGTTTTGTTCTACGAGGAGCAATAACATTTGCACTGCGTTATGTTTGCAAGGGGACACTGTACTATAAAATGTACAAGCGTTCTTTATTTACTGACATTTTATGCAAATGAATGAATTTATATCCAAGATTTATTTAAATTTTGATATTTTTAAAAGACGAAATAGTATTTGCGCAGTTATTTAAAGAAGTGTAGGTGTAGGTGCAATTAAAAGTCAATCAGTCAGTCAGTCAGTCAGACAGTCTGTCAGTCAGTCAGTCAGTCAGTCAGACAGTCTGTCAGTCAGTCAGTAAGTTAGTCAGTGGTAAATTGTTTACTTACAGATCAATTCGTGACTTTATTTGTTCAATAATCGCGTATCATTTTATAGCATAAAGTATTATTGTATGTAACCAAAAGTTTCATAAATCCGCGCTGAATTTATCTCGTCATTGAATAACTTAGACAGCTGTCGCCCCGTCTGACTGAGCGCCACGCTCCCGCCATAATATCGACTTCATTATTCTTTTAAACCGTTTCAGTTAACGTACTTTCACATATTTTTATGTTTGTCTAATTTTCTTTCATTGATATTAGATACTAGCTTATGTCCGCGACTTCGTTCGCGTGGTTTTAATCACCCGTGTTAAGTTATGTCTTAGTTACTGCTCCGCTCCCGAGTGTCGTTGCGTGATGTTATATAGCTTATAGCCTTCCTCGGTAAAAGGACTAACTAATACAAAAATAATTCTTCATTTCGAACCAGTAGTTTCTTAGATTAACGCGTTCAACCAAACAAACAAACTTTTTAGCTTTATAAAATTATAATTTAGTATAGATTTACTTAATATGCGAGTACCACATCAACATATATTACATCAAGCGCTACAGTGCAGAAGTACTTATAGTATAAAATTAAATGTAATTTATATTAAACATTAATTTATCTTTGATCATTCAAGGATAGATGTTTTCATTACCCGTCTTGGTTAAATTATACTGTTACGTCGTACGTACGAGATCTTTCGAGAAAGCACGTGATTACAGTGTGTTTGGCTAAAGGCTTCGAGAAGCATTCCACTATTATTATTAGTTGGAAGTTAGTTGTCATTGTAATTTCGACCGTACGCCGAGGGCATAAGGTACCTATTCCTTTATTCGGTACAAGTAGACATTGCTGGAATGTTCGTGAACATTGGTGGTACCTACCTATAAAAGCACAAGCGCCGACAAACGAGAGTCAGGATCGCCAGTGAACCGCCTTCCGTCATTACTAAGAGGTCGTCGCGAGCGCCGAGTGTGTAGCACAAGTGCAGGTGGCTCGTGACGTCAGTTGTTTACGCCGATTAGTAGCGGAATTTTCCCGTACGTGTCGCGAGTGTTTGTGATTCCGGGTGGCAACAGCCGCCCTTGCGGCAGCGGGGGTTCACACCCAGGTGTGAACCACCCTAGTGTTTTTAAAATATGCCTAAGCCAGGCGCCCGCGGCTCCCTGGGCCGCGGAGACGCCGGCTCAACAGGCACCCCCCCCCCGCACGGGGTTGGACCGGGCGACGTCGATGCCGAATATCGACGCCGCGTCGACCGGTGCGCCCCCGAGCGGCACCGGAGGAGCAGTCCAGGAGGTAAGAAGAGGGGGAACGAATTCCGCGGCCGCCGCCCCCCGGCCGACGGCGCGATCGACGGAAGCGCGCGAGTCGCCACCGTCGTCGACCGGGCGCCGACCGCACGCGGTCTCCGTCCGCCCCAGCGCGTTCCGCCCCGTACCGATTACGGCACCGGGACCCAGCGCGAACACGGGCCGTGCGCCCCCCGCGCGCACAGCCACTTCTACTGCGCGCCCCGCCAGTCGCGACCCCGCGCCCTCAGTGCGGGTCCCCGCGCCCGCGGGACGCTCCCCAACAGCCCCGCCTATTCGCGCCCCCGCGCAATCCGCGCGATCTGGGACGCAACCGACGCGCGCCCCCGCGCCTATTATGCGCGATCAAGCGCCGACTGCACGTGCGCCCGCGCCCCTGACACGCGCGCACCCCCAGCAAACCTCTCCGCCTAAATCAGGCAACGCGCCCCCACCAACATCTACGGGGGCGCGCCCGCGCCCTGCCGCTCCCGCTCCCCTCTTGTTAGGAGGTCCGGTTGTAGCTGGCGGCGCGGCCTCTCACCTGATTACCCCCGCCTCCCCGGCCCCCCCCCCGCAACTCCGCTTATGACTCGCCCGCCGCGTTATCGGCATGTTCATCGCGCGCGGGATCGAGCATGTCGCTCGCGTCGGCGGAGTCCGCTGGCTCCGGTCGCGCAGACGTGTCGGCCGACACGACAGCGCGAGCCGCCCCATCCAGAGCGGATCCACGTGGGGCGCAGAGGACGGCGCCCCCCTCTCCGACTGCCTCGCTAGGGTTCGGGTTCGAATTCGACCTGGACCCGGCCAGGCCCCAGAGACGACCCCGTAGCCCGGACGATGACACCGAGGAGGACCCTAAACGGCACTGCCTGGACCCGCCTCGGCCACAGCGCGAGCGCGCCCCCCGCACTCGGGGTGCCGCAGGCTCGCCCACTTTTGCTGAGGCGGCCCGAGGCACACCCTCGCCTACCGTAGGGCCTCCCTCACTAACCCCTGGAACAGGACAACACCCCGGGCCCTCGGGGGGCCCTGCCCCCGGGGACTCGCCAAGACTCCAAGAAACACCAGAACCCTCTGGTTCACAGAGGGCCCCCGTGGCCGCACCAGCAACAGCAACGGCAGCGGCAGTCCCCAAGAAGAAGCCACGCTACCCTCCGTTGGTAGTAGAAAAACTTCCGCAATGGCACACACATTTTAGGGCCATTGCCAGCAAATTAGGTAGACCACCCAGTGCCCGCCCTTACGGCGCTGGCGTCAGGTTCTCACCGGAATCCGAGGAGGAGTACAGGCTGGTCCAAAGCTATCTGACCGGCCTGGAAAAGGAGCAACAAATCTCCTGGTTCTCCTATTCACTACCAGCGGAGGTCAACTTGAAGGTAGCCATCAGGGGGCTGCCCTCGGACACAGACCCGGACCTCATCAAGGAGGAGCTGGAGACCCTCGGCTACGAGCCAGAGTACGTGCGCCACATTAACGCACGTCAAGGGAGACCGGGCTGCATTTTTCATGCAGTCCTCCGCAAGACGCCTGACGTGCGTCGCATCTATGACACCTCGGTGCTGCTCTGCATGCGGGGTGTCAAGATAGAGGCGTGGCGTGGAAAGCGTGGGCCCGCACAGTGTCACCGCTGTCAAAAGTTCAGACACAGCTCGCACCAGTTCCACCGTCCAATCGCCTGCGTGCGCTGCGGAGAAGAGCACGCAGCGCGCGACTGCCCGCGCCCCCGAGAGGAACCGGCCACTTGTGCAAATTGCAAAGGTGCCCATCCGGCAAATAACGCCAAGTGCCCGGCGTTCCAGAAGGAAGCCAAGAACAGGCGGGCCGGGACGGTGGCAACATCCACCACCAGACGCCGTCAGGAGGCTCCGGTAGCACCCGCTCCCGTGGACAGCCGTGAGCGGCAACAGGGTGCCAGCCTTATGGCAGCCGCGAACGGGCCCACGAGCCGAGGGTCTGCGCAGCCCAGCAAGAAGCGGAGGAGGAAGCGAGGGGGGAAAGGAAGGAAGCTCCCCCCCCCCCCCACAAGCTCAGGCGCAGGAGATAGTAGAGGCCCCCCCTGCCCGCCCTCCGGTGGCGCAAGGCGGTAATAGGCGGATGGGAGAAGGCGCAAGTTCTGCTGGCGCCACCATCCCCGAGCCTCAAAGGGACACCGAGGCGGCGGCCCCCTCTATCAGAAGGGCCCCCACTAGGCGTCAGCAGCCACAACAACCAACAAGCTCCCATCCCACAGACAGGAAGGATTTTACCGCCTGCGCCATCAGGGTTATGATGGACCTGCTGAGGGCAATCCGGGAGGGGCAGGATCCTGAGCAGGTGATCCTCGACGGCCTGGCCGAGTTACTAAACTTGTGCCATGGATAGCAGGTCGTTGAGGGTCATCCACTGGAATGCCCGCGGCCTGTTGAAAAAGGCCCGCCTCCTCCGACTCCTCCTCAATGACCAGGACATCGACGTGGCGCTGATCAGCGAAACCCTTCTGAGGCCCGGGGACAAGGTCAAGTTCCCGGGCTACTTCACTTACAGGAGAGACGAGCGGTCCCCAAGCGGACACGTCTATCGTGGTCTGGCAGTCCTCGTCAGGAGACGAGTAATACACCAGCTTCTTCCCCCTCAATCGGTCGCGTCCTTTTACGTGCTGGGTGTCCAGGTGCACGTGGCCGGCAGTGACCTGTGCCTGTTCGCCTGCTATGCCCCGCCGAATGCTGCGATAGATCACGCAGAGCTTCGGCGGGTCCTTCAGCTGCGGGCGGGCAGCCCTACGCTCATTGCCGGCGACCTTAACTGCAAGCACCCGGCATGGAACTCTATCGCGACCAACCAAGGGGGCAGGCGACTGTTCGCCGACTCGGAGGCCGGAGGGTATGTGGTGTCGGGTCCTGACACTCCGACACACTTCCCGGACACAGCATCGGATGCCCCGGACGTACTGGACATAATCGTCCACTCCGGCCTCAACTGCCAGATCACACAGGAGGTGATAGTGGATGAGCTGCGCTCCGATCACCTTCCTGTGCTCGTCACCCTGTCGGGGACTCCTTCCCGACAGGCTCCTCCAGCGCCACGTCGCTCCACGAACTGGAGGCAGTTCGTGGAGGAGATGGCGACCACTACACCGACCCGGCCTGTCAATACCGCCGCAGACGTAGACGAGTTGACGGGCGAGCTCACCGCTTGCATCCAACGCGCCGTAGAAGCGGCCACTACCACTATGCAGCCGCAGGGGCTGTTACCGCCCCTGCCGCGCCACATCAAGCGAATGGTCGCCGAGAAGCGGCGCCTTCGCAAGCGGTGGCAAGTAACGAGATGCCCGTCCCAGAAAGCAGAGCTAAACCGTCTCGCGGAGAAGGTGAAGGCCGAGCTGCTCGCGCTCGATTCCGCGAGCTGGGAGTCCAACATCGAGGCCGCAGAAGGCGACTGGCCGGCGATACATAGATTGTGCCGGCGCCTCACGAACACCCCAGCTCCGATTCGACCGTTGATGCACCGCGACGGGAATATAAGATACTCCGCTGCTGACCGAGCGGTGATCTTTGCCGAGCACCTGGAGCGTCAGTTCCAGCCTAACCCGACTGACGACGGGGAACACGTCGCGGCAGTCGAGAGGCACCTTGGAGACTACTTCGCCACGCCGATAGCTCCCGAAGAAGACCCAATTTTCTTCTCGCCCTGCGCAGTTAGACGCGCCATCCTTAACACCAAGCCTAGGAAGGCCCCCGGGGCCGACGGGATTACCAACACAGCGCTGCGCCATCTGCCGTACCGTACGGTCGCGGCACTGGCGCGCCTGTTCACCGGTATCCTGCGCACGGGGGCCTTCCCTAACCCCTGGAAGGAAGGGCGCGTCATAATGCTGCCCAAGGCGGGGAAGAACGTGCTGAAGCCGGAGAGCTATCGGCCGATCACTCTGCTTCCTACCATCTCCAAGGTGTTTGAAAAGCTCCTGCTGCGACACCTTTCCCCTGGAATCCATCTCCGGCCGGATCAGTTCGGGTTCCGCTCGGAGCATAGCACGACGCTCCAATTGTCGAGAGTACTGCACCTGCTGGCGTCAGCCATCAACAAGAAGGAGGATGCGGTTGCAGCACTACTCGACATGGAAAAGGCCTTCGACCGCGTCTGGCACGACGGCTTGATCTACAAGCTGTCCCAGTCGGACGCGCCCCGTCGCGTGGTCAAAGTGGTCGCCTCTTTCCTACAGGACAGGACCGTCAGGGTGGTGGTCGACGGCGCGCTGTCTAGCGCGCGCCCGGTGAGGGCAGGGGTACCGCAGGGGAGTTGTCTCTCCCCCCTGTGCTACTCATGTTACACCGACGACATCCCCACGACCCAGGAATCGACGCTTGCGCTGTATGCCGATGACGCCGCGTACATTACCACCTCGCTAAACCCGAGGCACGCGGCGCTCAAAATGCAGCGCACCCTCGATCTCCTCCCCGAGTGGCTGTCGAAATGGCGGTTGTCGGTGAATGTGGGTAAGACACAGGCACTCCTGTCCGGCAGCGCCAACTACCCACCACCCTTGACCCTACACGGAGCCGACATCGTGTGGACCCCCCAGGTAAAGTACCTGGGTGTGAGCATAGATCGTCGGCTCCGCATGAAGAGCCACGTCCGGCAAGTTACCGCCAGGTGCAGAGCTGCCCGCGCACAGCTCCGTCCAGTGCTCTCATCACGCCTCCCGCTGCGGGCCAAGCTGGGTGTGTACAAATTGTACATCCGGTCATTGCTGACGTACGCCGCCCCAGCTTGGTTCGCCCTCACGAGCGAGACCCTCCGCAAGTCTCTCCGCGCGCAGCAAAGTCTCGCGCTGCGGAGAATCACCGACGCCCCTCGCTTCGTGAGGAACAGCGTCATCCAGCGCGACCTCCAGATTGAGAGCCTGGATGCCTTCGCGGCCCGCCTGGCGGCCACCATGTTCGCGCGCGCCGACAAGTCCGGCTGGGCGCACCTGCGCGAGATCGCGCCTTGGCACACTCGCCCGCCGGACAGACGTCCGCTGCCGCGCGACCTGCTGCCGGAAGATGGCTCTTCCCCCCCCCGGATTTGACCTCACGGGAGGGCCGCATTCACCTACACGCGGCCCCCTCACTCACGGACACTCTACACTCGCTACACTCACCCGGTGTGCGCTGTGTGCTAAGTTAATATAGGCACGGCGCACACTGACCAACGCACATGCACAGACTCCACAACACAGTTGACTCACGCGACGTAGGCGCGGCGCGGACGCGCCTCGTACTCGCATACACTGGGCGGTGTTACACAGTACAATACCGCCCACACTCACACTACGGCCCCTCTCGCCTGAACGTGACCGGCTAGACCTGGAAGCGGGAAGGCAGGGGGCCAATCTGCCATCTGTGGGCGCGCCCACAAAGTCGGCACCCCTGTCGCTGGTCGCTTCTCGCCGGACCTCCCCCAGGCAACTGGGGGTCTCATCCGGCGGGAGCTGACCGCCGTCGTGCCGTGAAACAGGCGGACGCCGTGAGGACACGGCGTCGCCGGCGCTCCCACAGACACACCTTATACAGCGACACCTTTGCGCCTATAAGGCAACATAATGACGGGCCCGTTGTCACGGGCCCCGGTATAGCCTCCGCGGGCAGGGGGCCTCGCCCCGATCCCGCCTGCCGTGCCCCCTTAAGGGGACACAGCGACGACAATGGGACGAGAGTCAGTCTGATTCAGGCGATACAACGAAGCGAATCGAAGTGAACTAGAAGTGCGATATCTAAGCGAATAGTGATCAGTACTGTATTTGTGATTAAGTTTAAGTGTTTTTGTGTTTAATAAAGTTATTCAATTGTCTGAGTGGTAGTAATTAATTTATCCCATACCCGGCTCGTAACAATACATTTAACATGATGTATTAACTGCCTACTCAAGATTGGAGTTCATGAGTTTCGAGAACATTAATGATAAGTATCAAATTGAATTAGTGAGAGAATCTTAAAGTATTAGGTATTTGAAGATTAGGTACTACAAGCTTTATGATATAAAGTGGTTTTAATGATGCTGTGTGCCGGTTTGAAGGGCATGGGTGCCAGTGAAATTACAGGCACATGAGACATTTCAACTTTATCTCTGGGATAGCAACGCATTTGCAAGGCCTCTTGTATTGCAGATGTCTATAGGCAGAGGTGACCATTTCACATTAGGTGGGCCGTCGGTATTTTGAAATACAACGGAACATTTTTAAATTTTAGATTGTGGCTTTGTAGTCAGCCATGACTTTGGTATGTGGCTAACCAACAGATCTATTTTCACGCAATCTGGCCAAACGTCGCGACAAGGTTAGTTGTAGCTATACCTAGGTCAGTTATGTTACGATGAACCTTGCAAGGAGGCTGGAATGGAGCCTGCGTTATCTCTGATCGTCGTCACGTGTTCGGATAAAAAATCTATTAACTCTGTTTATCTAATTAAATCTTTGCACCGGATTATAAATTAGCGCTTAGGCGTACAAGATTATTTTTATCTTTTTTTACTAAGATTATATATTTTTTTATATAAGTAGGCAATTTAGGGTGTGTGGACACTTATTTGAAAGAATATTGCATAATACATTTTTATTTATTTATTTTATGTCCATTCCAAAAGGAGAGCACAGCGTACACTACATTTTGCGTATAAACTGCGGTAAAAAAATAATAGTAAAAGAAAAAAAAAAAGGAAATATAAACTTAAAATTAAGAATTATATTAAATACAGAATTATAATCATTTTAAAAATTACAATTTAAGATTATTTTCAGTGTACGCATAGATGTATGAAACAAATCAAATGTAACACTAACCTCACAAAGATTACAAACCGTTACGATTATGGACACAAAAGTCCGTATTTTTCTTGATAAGGACCCAATACAATACCTAACCTTTCTAAACAACAAAAAAAAAAAAAAAGAAACACCTTTTCTCTTTTGTTTCAATTTCATGCTAGAACAGAGTATAATAAAAAAAAGATTGTATGAAAGTTTCACTGTTCGATGTTGAGGGCAAACGTCTGATATTTTGGCTTTGATGGATCGTTTACGGATTAAGTTTCACACCAATATTGTTTCGATGGATAAGGGGTTTCGTTTGCTCCCACAAGATTAAGAGGCTATTTTGACGTTTGATAGAAACCAATGAACAGAAGAAAACGGCTATTTTGTTGAACAAAGTAATATTTATTAACATCTATTTATAGACGCACTGTTCTGGGAAATCTAAAGCCTTTTGAATGAAAGTACAAAATTCTACTGTATTCTATTTTTACACGTCATATTTCTCAAGAGATTACGTTAAGAAGAATCCCGGTAACGGGACCAAGCGTTGTGTGCCGAGCGCAAAGCAATTTAATTAAAGTATTTCTTATCAACCTTTCGTATATATTTTTAAACTTGGTATTTGTTCTACATACCTACAAATTACAAATCTGTGCACGCCTGTACATTTTTTAATGAGAATTTATTTTGCGAGAGGTCGTGAACAAATTCCGTACATTCCCGTGTCAACGTTCACTGCATAATAAGGTTGATAGCAGGTTCAATCCCTCGGAGTAGCAGGTTAATGTATGTAGATTTGTGCCAATGGATCATTCGCTCGCAATTTTCATTCGCATTGTGAAATAAAAGGAATGTTTTCAGCATGTTGTTTTCGTTTACAGGATTAGGTGGTGATGAATATTGAATCCCGGATTTTTATTAAGACATTTTTTGTAGTAAATGTGTATGATAGGGTGTTACACAGAGTCACAGACAGCAGTATTAGTTGCTTACGTGTGTATCCTTACGGGCTACTAATTCATTCATTCACAATATTAGTCCTTCAATTCTAGAATATTTTTGTGTGGCATTCAATATTAGATGTCATAATTATCATTGCGTTTACTTTCTGTTGAGTTTAGAGTCTCATACAATATTAATATTACTATATGGTGCATTATGAGTATCTCATTCTGAAACATAAAAACAAAATGATCTACTACTAGACATCAATCATTAAAATAAAATAACGTCGGCAGATTCCGTCATGGGTTCCACCAATACAAAACAAAACTATAGGAACATACTACATTAAAAAAGATTAAATCAAAATTGTTTATGTTACAATTTGTACAAACAACACCACAGGTAACAATGAAAATTCATTAACAGAATAATTAAACAAGTATAGCATCTGGAATCCTATTTATTGTGGAACACTGAATTACGAATATAATACACATACAAAAGTCCGTATTCCGTATTCATTTATGTATTGTCAGTTTCACATTGGATAAATCCCGGGATTTTCATCTCTACTGCCTTACAATCAAAACAGCGTAAATACTAATAATATTGATTAAAAGCATTTACGTTTTGATTTTACACTTGAATATTCGAAAACATTCACGTTTTGTTCTTTGTAAAATTCAGGATATTATTATACCTACCGAGATTCTCCGTTTTGCTTTCACGGCTAAATACGTTCCGCACTGCAATATAAATAAAGCACTCTGTTACATTAGCATTCTTAGAGTGAAATAAATTATTTGAAACATCTCGTGTTACATATTTTTGTATAAATTTCGTAGTAGCGGACCTCCCAAGAGTGAACCTTCCTTGCCTAATTTTGTATTCAAAATGATTTACTGTTTTATCTCTGCATGTGATTTTTTACAGTTGACATATGAGAATGAATTTGAACTGAGCTTAAGGTTAATATTTCGAGGTGATGAAGTCATTTCGAGGAAAATTTTGCATTTTATTTTGATTGAATAAATTAAGCAGTGGTATAGCAACAAAAGTAGATTAACATTTCAGACTTTTATCCATGCCATCACGCCTGTATTCCCCGAAGGTTTAGGCAGAGGTGCACCAATGTACACCCACAGTTCGCAGGTATATTTGAGTCCCATGTAATAGGGCGAGCCTGTTGCCATTAACCGGGCACAAATCCAAACTCCGAGCTGCTACTGAGAATTTCATAGAAAAACCCAATAACACTTAAATACAGATTCAGATTCATTGATTTGAATTTCTTTCAGATTTTTAAATCCTTTTTAATTAAGCAAAATATCAAACGAAAGAAAAGGATCTAAAATAAACTCTTAGGTATTGCCTAAAATTCTGAAAAGCAGTAATTTGTGTTATTTCGTGTCTCATTGAATGGTGTGTAAAAGTAACATTGTTAATCGAGTTTTGTTGCTGTCCGTACATTGAACTAAGTCAAGTGAAAGCCCCGAGGTTCTAGCGTATCTCTTTTGTAATCAGACGATGTCGCTCTCTGTCATTTGAGTATTTAAGCTGACAAATGGGATGGTTATCGGGTCATCTGCTCGGTTATTTGGTTATCTAAAGGGTCGTGCCGGTTAAACGGTGTGAGTTCAATGTCAAACTAAGAAGACTTGAAGAAGTAAGCACGTAAGTTCACATGTTCATGGGAAAAGTTGTATTTTTGAATCCCTCTTTTGCTTTTCTCTTTTTACCTTTTCTTTGCTCGGTCTGCTTTTTAGGAAATAAGTCCAGTTTTTTTTAACGTTGCACCTCACTAGGCATTTCTCCTGTATCGTGGTTGTGTTTACAAATATCTGTACGCCATACAAATATTTGTTCCGTGCGGGAACTAAACCCGCGTCATAAAGAGCAACAGACAACCGCTCAGCCACTGCGCCAACCTGTCGCAACTGTCACTGTCACTGTGCCAACTGTCTTAAAGTCATACCTTTTTTTTTAAATGCCTGAATATTATGTACCTGGATTGAGTAATTGACATAAGTATCTACCTTTTATTTAAAGTTTCGCAATTATCTGTCTATTCTTTTTTATATGTACTTATAGGTATATATTATATAAATTTAATATTATTTGTCAATCTGTTATGTTAGCGTAATTGGCTCATCAGAGCCGTGTTAGTATAAATAAATAAATAGGACTCTGCTAGAACGCTGCTGAACGTGGCTTACAATATTCTGTTCTTAGTCCATTGAAAGTATTACGCTACCATATTTCAGCCATAAAATCCAAGTATAGGGCAAAGATCATAAAAGAAACGGTAACATAAAAGCCTGGAGGTATCACTTTATAACAACTATGTATTTTCATATCTTGCTTACGTTCCATTACAAATTCAGTAACAAAAAAATATATATAAGAAGATCCCTTATATCCATACTTGCTAAACTCTGTTCGTTTATGTTAGAACTTTTTAGGCCGTTTGCTTTACAACGATGCGTCTTTTAGGTAGCGAAGGATACGTGATAATAACACGACGTATATGTCACACCATGGCTTTGGATAATAACACGACGTACGAGTATATGTCACACCATGGCTTTGCATAATAAATAGCATTAAATCATTGAAAAACATATTTAATTCATCAATAATTGATAAATAATTAGTTGACTAAAACTACTAGCAGACCCGACAGACAGAGTGACCTACCGGATCGATTTGTAAATCAAAACCATCACTGCAACAAAAAAAAAGCATTAAGCAAGCGTTTAGGAATTCCGTGACAAACACACGTGCAGCAGAATTAGAAAGGTATACTCTCCCTTATCACAAAATACTCAAAAAAAGCAAATACCTTCGTATCGCTGTCGACCGGTATTGCCACGACGGATGGCAATGCTTTGCCTCTGACCTAAGTAAAAGCTTGCACTTAATGTAGTTTTGACTATTAAGTCAAAACTACATTAAGTAGTGCTTCCTGTGCATGCTGTGGTCTCCTATAAGTGAAGGAGTACACCTACATAATACTCTTGTTATATTGTTTTTATGTCATGATTTGTGTATATCTTTTGTTGGAGATCCTAAATAAATAAATAAAATAAATAAATAAATAAGTACAACATATTAATGTTGTACCTACAATAAATCAGTTTACATCGCATCCCAATCGATTACGTGAGATTTCACGTTGTGCTGACCGCCACATATTGTTTGACCACCCAAAAACTTTTTGAATAAATCTACAAACGACTATTTTTTTCGCATGACTTTCTAGCCAAGTCAAACACACATCTTGCACACCCATAAAACATGTGAGATGATAAAAATCTAATGTACTATGAAACAATAGGTAGTCATGGCGTGCCACTGGCAGCTAAGAGACAGTTTCCTCCGTAATACACTCTCGAGCTACGTATTATGAGCTAGTCTCTTTTGCATGCCGCATGAGTATGAAAAGATGCTTCTTTGTTCTACATCAGCGTTTAGCTTCTAACATACCGCAAGTCAACGGAAGAGAATAATTTGTAAAGTCACGTGGAAATGGGTTTCTTTTTGTATTCTGCTAGCTATATACCCTGCGTTGTTACGTTTTTGGTTACTGGTCAGGTCCGGTTGGTCGTATCGTCGTGTTTTTTATGTATGAATCTTTCTCATAAACCACTCTATCTATTGATTAAACCGCATTCAAATCCGTTGCTTAATTTAGAAGATCTAAGCGTACAGAGGGACGGACATAAAGAGATAAAGTCTCGTTATTTGCGTTTAGAAAAGTTCAAACGAAAAATTATAGAAACATTCAACACTTATTTATTTAAATTATGTTATTAATTTGTCCATTAGTAAGGAAATTAATTGAGTGCAAAAGTGAGTGTTTTTTTTTTGTTCTCATAGTGCCAGTTGCCATTTAATTCAGTTCGTGGGGTCATAAAATTGAATTTTATCACTATTTTACTTGTTTTTGGATTCATGACTGACCTTTAAAGTAAATCAACCATGTCACAATAAAATTGGAAATAAAATTAAACTTATCGAAAGCGAAACGCGTTCGATAGAGGATGCCCGCTGTGACATCTGAGCTAGAGGGTTTACGGTACGGCATAAAATCGATGAGGCACTATAAAAGCTGTAACCCATTATTTACCAATACAGATACATTTTTAATTAATGCAAAATACCTACATTCTTAAACGTATTGCTCGCTCCAAAGCCTGCATCATTAATGGCAACTGAAAGTTCCTCCTACAAAAATACTTTCAAAAATTGTTCCCCGTACACAAAGCGTGTGTTGTTAAACAACTTTTCTGATGCGTACGTTACACAGTTTGCTCGTATTTTCCCGTAACAATATGAACTTATATTACGACAGGTGTATGTAGCGTTGCAGGGAAGTGTTGGCAATATTTATTGCTCGGCTTCGCGGCGTATATCACGAGCTGTGTTCGGCCGGCCGTGTTTCCGGCGAGCGTGGCCGAGTTTCGAGCCGAGCAAGATCTCCGGAGATCCGCGTGCATTGTCACACACAGCCTCCCTGCCTATCAATTTCGCCTACTCATACCTTCACGTATCGATACTGCACTGAAAATGCAACGTTATTAATTAGCAGGTGAACACAATTTTGCTCGGTCAATAGTTAAATGGGTCAACGTTTTGTGTTTTTTGTACGCCTTTGATTAATACAGGTCACAGCAACAAGTGATGTTATCTTGTTCCGTTTGTATCTGTAGCGTAGGATAACTTAGTTACTACTGTAGTAGGCTAGTTTGAAATCTCTCTATCTTGTTGAATATTGTAGGAATGTTATAGAGGCAATACTAGTTAGTAAACTAAAATGGTTTATTGGTACACTGTACAACTGAATTTCTAGAAATTAAGTTTAAGAAGGATCGATTACCATTTTTCTGCTTTTATAAGCGAGAGAAACAATAACCGCATATTGTCATCTCATCTTCTTGACATACTTTAATCCCTTTGTCACTTCTGTAGCATCCATGGGAAGAGTAGGGGGTGGCCCAGTTTTTACCAAGAACCGCAAAACACTTAAATAAATAAACCAGTTTTATTATTCCGAAAACATTATATTTATTTATTGGTCTTCCAGCTTCGAAATGGGGATGTTTTTCTTGTATTTCGGAAAAGTTTTGATAGCAAGTGTACTTACCTAGTTGTAAAAGTAACATTTTTCTTTAACGGTCTGACTGAGCTTGTTTACGTGCGCAAACAAATATTTTATGCTGTGGCTAACAACAGTAGTAGTATAGGGCCTTTGTGAAGGAGGTCGTCCGGGGAAGTACTACCACCATACCCATTTTTGCCGCAAAGCAGCGTTGCTGTGCTCCGGTTTAAAGGGTATGGGAGCCGGTGTAATTACAGGCACATTAGACATTTCAACTTTGTCTCTGGGATGGCAGGTAGTGGTGACCAATTACATTTTTCTTACTCCTCCGCTAATCTTTTCTGATTAATTTCGTTGCGGGATCCAAGACAGTTGAATCGTTTCTCTGGGACTCGTCGAGCTTCATTGTCTCGGCGCTTTTCTTGTGGTCGCCACTGTTGATTCTGGCTTAGAGTTGCAGTGGTTTGGGAACAGTGTGGCGGGCTTGTCCCATAAAAAAAAAAAGGTAGTGGTGACCACTTAACTAAGATCAGGTGTGCCGTTGGCCATCCAATTATATTAGTAAAAAAGGACAGTCATACCTTACTACTTTACCTGTTATTTGTTTATTACTTGAGTGATGACAAAAATATTAATGGCAATGAAAAAAAATAAAGTAAGTAATGCGTCGTGAGTACATCTAGTAGGTACAACTGGGCACTAAAAGATGTTTCATAATGAAATATAATGAAGATTACGATCAGTTTTATTTGCTGTCCAATGTTTTTTTCAACCGTAACGTAGAAGATTGATAAGTTTACTACATTAATAGGAATGTAAAAACAAAGATAACTCATTTTTATTTACTATTTTAATTAGTCCGCCACGAGTATACGTTTCGACATAGCTCAGAAATGAATATTCAGTATTTGATTCTGGACCTATACCTGTACTAGACCCCAAAGTAGCCTGATATGATAGAAATTATAATTATATCCCCCTTTATTAGTTTTTAAATATATTCATATAACAGATTTTAAAAATTGAATTAAAATAAAATTACAGGTAGCCATGTGTATGTATATGTAGGTACCTGTAAAATTACAGGTTTAAAAAAAAAATCTGCTGTTTCACTTGCATCCAAATCCACGGTCAAAACAGATGGAACAGTTGTTTTTTTTTTTAACCAACGAAATATTTCATCGCTGGGGGTCAATCATGTAGATACTGAATCAATCAAAGTCAAAGTTTTTATCTGTACATCCCTCTATAGACTTGTCATGTGAATTCGTAGGTCATTCTTATTGGCGCGAATGATCCTACGCGTTTGCATTTCTTACTCAAATATCTGAGGTTGTCAAACAGAAATAATAAAAAGCAGGTCAAAAATAACCTCTCTGAATGCTTGTTCAGTGAGCAAGACACGGCTACAAGATATATTCGTAACTTTAACTGTTTCGCCTAAAATTTCCACTAATTTGTTTGGTTCATTTCGGGTCACGTAGCCCCGTGGAGTATTCCCGGCAGAGGCAAAAGTCAACACTCAAGTTTAAGTCGGGTTAGTATGAAAATGTTGGGACAGTTTATGATATTTAGGTACGAGACATCTGCGATGTTTTACGTTACAAACTATATGAAGAAGAGAAGGTTTGATGTACAGTTCGAAGATATTTTTTTTATGTGTTGCGGGTATAGAGTCTTCTCTTTAAAAAAAAATGCCTAAAAAGTGAAAAAGGATTTTGTCCGAGTGTAAGCGATTGGTTATATTATATTCTATTAAATATTAAATAGTATCGAAAAATGAAACACCTTTTTATCAAAAAAGAAAAGGTGAACGTGATATATTATAAAGTTTGTAAAAAGACACCTAATAAAGCCGAGTTCTGATTAAGAATATTTTTTTAAAGTCAAAGTTACAACTTTTTTGTTATATTATAAAAACAAGTGTTAAATGTTGTAAATAAATTTTAAAACCCTCGCGACCCCTAATCTGTTACATGTACTTCGCATAAGAAAAATGTTTTGCGTTTTGCGTGTGTAAACAGTGATTTTTCACACCAAAAACAAAAGTGGTTGCCCAGAAATAATTTATGCCTACTGTTACTTAGTTTGGGGCAGTATGCGTGGTTCTGCGTGGTTATGGTTGAGGAGTTTGTTCGAAAGGGCCACTGCTGCCCTGCAACGCATAGGGTGTTAGGAGGAACTCGGATGGGTTTCCCAAGTATTGATGATTTCCAATGCTTAAAAAAAAGGATGCGTAGTTAATGGTTATGTGATGTGTCTTAATCAAACCCATATATTTAGAAATAGGTCTTTTTTATTTTTTTTTGCGATGGCAAGCTGTTAGTGCGTTTGCGATTGGTCACCTCTGCCTATATACATCTGCAAAACTAGAGGCCTTGCAAATGCATTGCTCTCCCAGAGGCAAAGTTGAAATGTTTCATGTGCCTGTAATTTCACCAGTAGTTTAGAAGGGTATATGACCCTTCAAAACGGATCATAGCAATGCTGCTTTGCGCCAGAAATAGGTGCGGTGGTAGTACTTCCCCGGCAATCCGCTTCCTTTCGGTCCTATTGAGAATCTATGGGGGAGGCCTAGATCCAGCAGTGGACGTCCTATGGCTGATGTGATGACGACTTCCCCGGACGAGCTCCTTCACAAAGAGTTCTACTACTACTACTACTGCAAAAAAAAGTGTTGTTTGTACTAATTATTAAATGGATAACAAAAAGTTTACACGCGCTGCTCACGTTTTTACTCGCTGGATATAAATCTCAGCGTACACCCTACCTAACTCTGGTTTATTTCAATGATAAGGATGAAACTGTTATAAACAGAGCTTTATACCAGTTTTATTGTACAATAATAAAAACGCCAGTTTATGATCACTTATATTTGAATAAATAGCTTAAAATATGTATGTGAGGAGTGTACCGAGTTCTTTTTTTATTACGTAACGTAACATCACGGCGGTTCTCCTCCAAGGGCTAGGCAGAAGTGTACAACCACATTTTGCCAGCAAAGTGTTTAAATCCCATGTAATGCGAATACCCCTTTGCAATTAAACAAGCACACATCTAGATCCTAAGATTCCGGGCTATTACTAAGAATTATCTGACGGGAAATCTTAATAACGGTTCAGCTATATTCAACAGTAGCGCTAGATCACCCTCTAGATCAACGAGGCAAAAAGTCCAAGTCTAGTGCTGAAAGTCCATTCAACAAAATACTTTAATCAGTAGATGCCCAATCTCAGCTTAGCTGTGTTTTTGTGGTTGATTGGCGAAAATAACAGCAGCCAATCAAATGACTGAATCTCCTTTTGAACATAGAATCACCATATGTCCAAGAATAAAAATGTAATACTTCAAAGAAATATTACTCTTTCCTTTTACTATTATTATGACGTTACTACCTAAACAATTTAATAAATCTGACATGTTTGAAACGAGTTCGCGAGCGCGTTAGGCGGAGCCCACACAAACTGTAATAACCTCTCACAAAACTTTTTTGTTACAAACTTAATAAAGAATTTGTAAAGAAGTATCTGTAAGTTAATTCAACATTCATGGGAGCTGCTATGTGCAACTTTGATGCTTGGAACTTTGACGTATAAATTGGCTTAGTTGCTTAAGTTAGGTGCCATTATTAATAAATTGACGATAGATTTTTATATTTTGTTTTGAAAAGTTCTTTGTTTTATTTTTTATCACTTCAGAACATTTTTTTATTACTTAAAGTTTGGTGATGAGTTTTATAAGAAATTAAAAATACTTCAACTAATAAAAGGTGTATTGTATGTACACAATCTTTACCCTAAAACACACTAGCTTAAAATAAAACGTAATACAATCGATCTTTCCGTAATTGAATACATAAAAAGTTAAACCAACTTTCATAAGTACTGTGAAGCCCAAACAATCAGTAGCGGTAGCAACTCCGTAGCTAGATTCTCAGAAATTCAATTATTTTGTAAAACGATCTTCGTAACAAGTATCTTATTGGATTCGCCCTCCAATGCAGGGGCGGATCTGTATATTGGCTTTTTGGGCTGCAGCCAGGGCCCCATGAGTATAAGGGGCCCCAGCCATGATTGAATATAAAACCAAAATTTAAAAAAAATATAAGTTCAATTTATGTCACTCGGCTGCAATGACATATTTATCTCATATTATGGACTATGATTGTCTCAATTTGTGTGCTATAGATACCTACCGTGTACCTACATTATAATAGTAAATAGTTTTTTGTCTCACTGGCTACTGATTTGTTTAATTAGGTAGGGCCCCTAAGTACTGTTAGCCCAGGGCCCCACGAATTTACGGTCCGCCCCTGCTCTAATGGGAACGAGATTAAAAGGGGTGGGTGTACCGTCGCGTCGAGTTCAAAGCTCGATACGACTGCAACAAAATTAAATGATCAGAGTCCGATACCGATTAACTTATGCGTAGGCAGATGAAAGCTTTGTGTAGGGACTCGTTTGCCTTTACGACTGTACCCTTAGCGAATACTAGCTTCTGACCGCGACTTCACCCGCGTTAAGTTTTGTCCGTTGTTACTGCTTCGCTTACGTGTGTGATGTTATAGAATTATATAGCCTATTTTACTTCTTATCCATTCGTGAAAAAATGGTTAAAATCGGTTCAGTAGATTCGGAGCGTATTCGGTACCTATAAACAAATAAAAAAATCTTTCCTCTTTATAATTTATAATATTAGTACCTATAGATATTATATTTTGTAGGTACCTACAAGATTTTTCCGGCATAGTTTTTCCTTTGAACTAACAGTAAAGAAAATCAATTTTATATTTATTTATTGTTCGTTACGTGGAAAAGATCAGAATCTTTCATGTTTTTCCGCTTGATGTTTCAATCTTTGTTTCTTAACTTTGTCGACAATATTGAGTCGTCAAGCGAAATGTATGGAGGTATAACTAGATTAGTCACGTGGGTGTTTAATGATTAATGATACTTAACTTAGCAACATTACTTACGTTATTAGGTAACATTTACCGAGGTATAATTGAAGTACAAGCGTCCCACTTCCTACTAATAATATAAATGCGAAAGTTTGTGAGGATGGAAGGATGTTTGTTACTCTTTCACGCTTAAACGGCTGAACGGAACAGGATGACATTTGGCAACGAGATGGATAGTAGTATGGAATAACATATAGGATACTTTTTATCCCGGAAAAATGTACGGTTCTCGTGGGATAGTATATGAAATTTGATGCGGGCGAAGACGCGGGTAGATGCTAGTTTAATTAATATGTATGTTGCAGTCAAAACTCTTAACCAGTCAAAAGTACTATTGACTAGCAAAATCAGTCAAAACTACTTTTGACTGAACAGGTTGGTCAAAAGTGGTTTTGACTGAAAAATATTAGTTATTAGTACTATTGACTGCAAATTTGCGGTTAAAAGTACTTTTGACTAACGCTCTTCGTCAAAAGTAGTTTTAACTGCAATAAAGCATCAGTCAAAAGCACTATTAACTTGTCAGATGTGAATAATGCTTAAAAAGCATAGTCGAGGAGCCCCGCTTCGCGGGGCTCAAGGGTTTACAAAAAAAAATAACCACGAAGTGGATGGCGGGGTCTGTTCGCTCGCTTCGCTCGCTCTCTAGACCCCGCCATCCCCTTCTAACCTAACCTGTCCGAGTCGGGGTGCCCCAAATCCCGAGCTCGCTTCGCTCGCTCTTTCATCCTATAATTTACTTTTATAAAGAATAAATATAATTAATTATTATTGCAGATTAGTGACTGATTTTTAAGAGTTTTGACTGATTCGAGCAGTCAAAACCACTTTTGGCGAAATCACTTGGTCAAAAGTACTTTTAACCAGCTCCATTGGGCAAAAGTACTTTTAACTGTTATTTTAGTCAAAAGTATTATTGACTAAAGCATACGGTCAAAAGTACTTTTGACTGATTTTGCTGGTCAATAGTACTTTTGACTGGTTAAGAGTTTTGACTGCAACATATATAAGGTTTTGACATCCTGTCTCAATCTGAAATAGAATTCTTCATCACATCTCATTACCTAGTAGGCAGGTACAATGTTAAGTAATTAAGGAATCGCCTAGGGCTAGGTAAAAATGTTCGTCCATTTAGGGAATAATTACTTTAACACAACACTATTGTTATATAAATAATATAAAACTAACTGTCCCGTTGGACTAGTGGTGGCAAGCACGACTGTTGAGCGTGGGGTCCTGAGTTCAGTTCTCAGGTCGGGCAAAAAGTGTTATTGGGTTTTTTATTTACGAATTACACAGTAATAACTCGGAAAGTACGTAAAGCCGTTGGTTCTGCGCCTGATCTCTCCCCGGTTATGTCGGATTGCCATCCCATCTTACTACGAGAGTTAAGGAAAAGGGAGTGCATCTGTGTTTGCGCACACACTTGTGCACTATAATTTCTCCTTACTTGGTTAGTCTGCATTAAGATGGGCCGCCGTGGGCAGAATCGGCCTGGAGAATATATAAAAATCTTGGCAACCAACTAACCAAGAGATACTGTACCAAAAATAAACCTCTTAAAAATAATTTCAGTTACCTACAAAGACAGAAAAAAATCGTAACGAGTGATAAGATTTTATGGAACGTTGTAAAATCACGAACAGAGCGTGCCAAATTCAGGGAGTTTTTTTTTATGAAAGCCAATAAAGTTTCGTACGGCAAATTGTAATAGTAACTTCATTGGTAGGCACTTCAAGTATGATCATGAAAAGAATATCTGGAACATTTCTCCTTTTATGGAGCATATCTTAAGTTTGTTTTTCTTGGCTGAAGCAATATTTTTATCAGAGATTTTATTGTTCGGAGTTATCAGGTACCTATTAACCTAGAAATTTTCAATCTTTCATACTATCATACTATAGCCTATATTCCCTGAAGGGTTAGGCAGAGGTGTAGCCAATGTGCACTCACAAATTGTCGGTATGTTTTTAAATGTTTTCTTTTATTTTATTACAAGCTTCTGCCCGTGACTTCATCCGCGTCAAATTTGATATACTATCCCACGGGAACCGTACATTTTTCCGGGATAAAAGGTATCCTATGTGTTATTCCACACTACAATCTATCTCAGTGCTAAATTTCATACAGATCCGTTCAGCCGTTTAATCGTGAAAAAGTAATAAACATCCATCCATCCATCCATCCATCCAGGATTTGGTACAATCTGAAATGTTCAGGATTGTTTCTGAAATATGTTATAAATGTTCTACCTTTAATATAAGTTTTCATTGAGATATCAAAATATAATATGCCATTAAAATTTTGTTCGTCGAAAGTAGTAAAAAATTGGTCATAAAAATAGACAAGAAAAGTATTCTCACCTTTGTTTGTGTCGACACAGCTAATGGAAAAGTGCCGCCGAATGTAAAATGAATCCAACACTCATCATATTTCGCGTTGTGCACCATTTTTTGAAAACAACATCAATATTTTTATGAAAACTTTTCGTAATAAAATTTTACAGTGCGTAAATATTTGATGTGTTTAATAAAATAGGTATTATTTATGTGTGATGGTAAAATAGCTCTTATTATGTAGGTACGCACCTAGTCATTTTATAACTATACTGTACTATATTATTACGAATATCACGATAAATTCGTTGTTCAAAAGCTTCATACAGAATTTAAAAGTAGTTCAACCGCGGCATTATTAAAAAAGAAATGCACAAAAAATATTATTAAAAGCGTGTGTCGCTTTTACTCAAAGCAAAAGATTTTTGACAAACAGTATGTAAAAGTGGCCTTTGTTTTGATACCCTTTTTTTTTATTTACTTGTGGCAATCCTAACAAGCCCAGACATGACTAGAATACGTTATGGTGTGGTGGAATTCCTGTGCCTCCCTTTTGGCTCCATCATCAGATCTGTTTTATTGTGCCTTAAAAATATTACTGTGTTGTCATGGTTATTACTCAAGCCGCTCCATGTAAAACACTGGTATTTAGCCCTATCCGGTTTGACTGTTAGCCGACCCCAAGCCCAACATAGCAAAAAGCTACGCAGTTAGTTAGTCATGGGTTTTACCATAAATTTTGCAAAGTTTGAAATCGGTACGTAACAATTAAAAGTTGCGTAAATTCAACTTCCAACATTTTGCACATACTTTTATTAGCTTTAGTACCTACTAAAAGTGTGTTAATAAAAAGTGTGAATTAAATTACCTATGTGAATTATACTCCAAAGCTTTGCAGTGGAAAACACAATGCAGATATTTCTGCAATACAACTTGATTGAAACTTTATTTATGCAGAGAAGACCTTGAATGTTTAAGAGACATGGAATCTGAATACATTCAAGATCTGCTTTCAACCCTGCCTTTGAACCCTTTTGTTATTCTTATTATGTATTTTAGTGTGAAATATATTTTCTTTCTTTGCCCGACTTTAATGACGGCTGAAGCTTTAGAAAAACAAAGTCATTGCAAAGTCTGATGTTGTTTTTGATAGTTTGTGATTTATAAAATGTTTTCACAACTTACTTCCTTTTCTCTGTCTTCTACTTTTAAGGCATGCCTATACTATGTGAACATTTGTACCTAACTGACACAAATCATTCTAACAAGTTTCCATTAAATAGGTCGCGATACTGACCTCAAAGTTCAGCCTCAATCGAACTAAGGAGGAACTAGGGGCGATATTTAACACCATTATTGCATGCATTCATTTGTACTGTGATCTACTCATGTTAAACAAATAAATTGATCTTTATCTTTATCTTTATTGATTGCCTCGTTATCTACCTGGGCCAGCCTCACAAGTATTGCAAATCCTTTAAATTGTACGCTGAGCTGCTGAAAGTGCCTATAATGGAAACTTAAGCTCTAGTATTATGCCCCGATCAGTTGCCTGCGCGGTCACCGATGTTGGAAGCTGTGTGATATTAATTACTTTTCAAAACTGGATCGCTTAAAGGCTTTGTTGGGTACAGGCTTTCGGGGCAATTTTCGATAATGTTATTTTTTTACTGGGAGTAGCAACTAAATGTTTAAGGAGATGATAAAGGTGATGGGTTTAAAAATTGGAATATTTATTTGTCAGCAGCATGGTATGTTTACTGTTGCATAATGCTTTATGTGTCACCGTGTACTACACCGTTGTTAATTTGTAATTTACATTTATTTTAAAATTTAAATAATTGTTCAAATACGTATTATATTACACACTTCCATTATTACCTAACTATGCAAAAATTAAATTAAAAAGCAACCATCTATACATATAATAAAATTGTAGCGATGTCAAAACTGTACATTTAATATTTTTGAGAAAGAGTGATTGCTACGAGGTCGGGGAACGATTCTAATGCCGAAAATATAATTTTTAGAATTTTTGTCTGTTTGTCTGTTTGTCTGTTTGTCTGTTTGTTTGTTAGAGCATCACGCAAATACTGCCGGACAGATTCTGTTCAATTTTTGTATATATATTTCACATAGGCCAAATTTGACCGTAGGCTATAAATTATCACGCTATCTGCTTTGGGGGCTGAGCAATATTGCATTATGTTTTGTTCTCCTGCAGATTACATTACGATTATAAAAATACGAGACTAAATATAAGAATACTTTAGGTAGCTGGGGCTTAAACTACTGAAGTAATTATCATAACGCTATACCCTCAAGGAGCTAAGCAGTTAATCGTGACAGACTAGAACGGCTATTTTAGAGTATTTCCTATCGAAGCATGTGGTCTAATGGTTCGATGACCGCCTTACAAGTCGCTGGGTTTGAGTTCGAACCCCAAAAACTGTTTTACTTTTTGTAATTTTTTAAATACATTTTTTATGCTGGAACATTTCCAAACTTTAATAAAATTGAAGTATGCATTCTTCCGCCATAACATTTTGCTTTCTTATTTTTCAAATATTTTATTATTTCTGCAAAAAATAATGTCTATACAATCATAGTTTCATATAAACAATATCGAAGTCAAAATTATTCATTTATCGAAATCAAAAAATATAAACAAACCGATAGGTTTTTTTTTTATTTTTATTTTTTTTATTTTTTTTTATAGACGGGAAATCATTAAATAACTTCCCCCGTCCTGGGCGGGGCGGGAGGGAGTGTCAGACTTTTACTGACTAAAACCCGTCTATGTTCCTTCATGTGCCCTTTGCGTTCCGGGGGCGCGGTATCTCTTTCGAACAACCCGCAGCCCCGCCAGGAAAAAAACACTGATAGGTGTGGGAACGATAGTAGAGCGGAAAATATACGTAAAAAAAAATCTGTCTGTTTGACTCTTTAAATTAAATTTTGACAAAATAGTCTTTAAATGTCGGGCAACACATGGCTGTATTAAATAACGCGATTGAATTATTTTCGCATCGATGATCTCCCTAACAATAATTTACACCAGTTGAGACTTGTACAGTACCTTCTAGATACATCACTGAGTTCACTACCGGGAAGCAGGTACTCTGGCAGCTTCAAGTAGTCATGAGGTGGTGGCTGTCTTCCTTCCCACAATCTACTTCTCTCTTTGGGTTGTGGGTTTTGTAATAAATAGTGAGGCTATTTGGGTATTTGTAACAAATAATGGAGTTAGGTAGGTAAGCATTATTGCATTATGTTTATTGTCCGTAATGATTTTACCACGGAACTGTTATAAAATACATAAAATATTGAAGATTTTTAACATAATATTTATCCTATGAAATAAAAATCATGAAGTCATAGCCACAAGGAGTTAAGCAGTTAATTGTGTAATAGAATTCAATACAAGACCGATTCTGGCCACGACGGCTAATCTTAAAGCAGACTAGCCAATGCAGGAGATATTAAAATGCACAAGTGTGTGAGCAAACGCTCCCTCTTTTCTAACTCTCATAGTCCGACGTGTCGGCAATCCGACACAATCGGGGAGAGATCAGGCGCAGCACCAACGGCTTTACGTGCTTTTCGAGACACGTGAGTGTCACACCACCAACGTCCGTACTCCGGGCTGTTCCTGAGAAATTCGTAATGGAAAAACCCATTACCCCACGATCAACAGTTTTGCTTGCCACCACGAGACCAACGGGGCAGTTCAAATATGACATGTATGGGAATAGTTATTTTTAGTTAATTGTTACGTAAATGAAGTGAATAGTTTTGCTGTTTAATGAAAACCATGTAAAATATTTTGTGTGGGTTCAATTTCAATCAATTGTTACTTTTTGTTATTATGATTTCAATATAACAAAACAGGTTTAGGCGGGTTTAGTTTTCCCCCTTACATAACTTTAAAAAATATGCATGGTTCGACTGAAGAGGAATGACCGGAACAGAATTCTTTTGATTCCACAAATTCTAGGTACGCTAAGAATATTTTTCGTAAGTAAAAAACGGTGCCTCAGACTATTTAAAGAGTTACCAAGTTATATCGATAGTAGGATCGCCGCAACACCATGATGCTCTGACGCAGGTATTCTCCGGACATGTTGATATGAGACATGAGGACACGCCAGAGTAATATCATTGTGAGGATCATCCGGTGGACACGGTGAAGCATAAGGTAGAGGTCTGCCCTGCTTTGGCGGAACACCGCCGTGTCGTCATAGAGGCGATCGACGGCAACGGGCCTACGGTCGGCGAGCGTTGGGTGGCTCGCCGTCCGATCAGAACCATACCCGTGCCGACGCCGCGTTTTGTTTCACACACGTCTCAAAGAGATATCAGCACAGAAGACGGGGCCCGGTAGGGCCAGTGCCTGCCACGGTTGCGGAATTTGTTCGAAAGACTCACCGCGGCTCTGGAACGCGATGGGCATTAGGAGAAAACGGATGGATTTTAGTCAGTAAGAGTCTGACACTCCCTTCCGCCAGAACGGAAAAACTCATATGACGATTTTTCATCATTAAAAAAGAAGTATCACCGCACCGTGGGCCTACCAACCTCGACACTTCATACAAGTGTCGTACGATTTATCTGCAAACGTTATGTGTGCAATACTATACTGTCTGGGCTGCGCTACGCTACCAAAAAAGCATACTTCTATTCCAATAGCTAAACAGAAATAAATTAGCTACAACAGGACCAAAATTAATTAAACCTATACGTACCTATACAGGAAAAAAAATTAACCAGTGCGTAAATTTTGCCATAATAAACTTCAACACGTTTTATTAAACACGTATATTTTATTTTGATATGTCTTAGTACTAAAAAAAAAGTTATCGCTTACGAAACATGTTTACTTAAAAACCATCTTTTTTTGTCACTCGGCGCTAGCGCATTCCCCACCCTCTCACCCCATCCATGCGCCCGGGCGGCGGCCGCGAGTATTCATTGATAGTATGGCAAATAGATTATGTCCATGTTTTGCTTATTTCAAACTCGGATAAGGATGATTTTTTTTTAAATTTTTTTTTTTAACTAAACACGGAAATGTGATCTATTACTGACACTGAACTACCAAAAAAAATTTACGCACTGGTTAAAAACTTTTCCTGTATAAAAAATATCTCACAGAGTTCAAGCTTTCACGATACATGTAGAATCATGCATCATTCATTAATCATGCATCGCATGCAGAATTTCTTCTAATAGGTAGGTACTGTCAACAGACCATATTCTGCATGCTTAAAAATGAACTTCAAAATGAAAATGAAGGTTACCTATTACCGTCATTCTGCAATAGATGAAAGGTAATTTGAGAGGTAAAACTTTGCTTAGCCTTTTAATAAGTCATATGCTTACTGTTTTTTGTTCATACTTTTTCCCAACAACATAATTGTATTAACTTGGTTGCAACACGAAGTTCAGATTTAGTTGGCAGTTGCTCTGATTACAAGATTCATTTCTACGGTTTTGATACTAGACAGATCGAAGCTAAGATGTAAGTGTTACAGCAGAACCCATTAAAAATGCTTTTCAACGGTTAGAGAAAATTAAAATATGTAAATAAGTAAATTTTGACACCAGATCACAGTATTTTCGAAAGGAATAGTAAAGCCATATCATATACCCTCCGCATAAATATGTTTTAATCCCAGGTATGGCGCAAGCTCATTACCAACCGGACAAAAAATCAGACTCCGGATGTC
Organism: Caradrina clavipalpis; assembly: GCA_932526535.1. Classification (NCBI taxonomy): domain Eukaryota; kingdom Metazoa; phylum Arthropoda; class Insecta; order Lepidoptera; family Noctuidae; genus Caradrina; species Caradrina clavipalpis. The sequence goes on from OW052096.1 coordinate 7,319,277, forward strand.
TACTGACTAATTTCTAAAACCCACAGTCGTAACTATTATTAACCTTAGAAACCATTTGACAGTTGGAAGACTATGAAGACATAGTATTCAATCCTTAATTGGTTAAGTAACACTAAGGCTGACGTGAGCGAAGCCGCGGGCAACAGCTAGTATTAGATAAATACATTTTTAAGTTTGACTTTAAATTCAGCAGTTCTCTAATATGCTTAGATATATGTTAAAATTATAATCTAATAATTATTAATGTCTTGCACCTGACTGCACTGAATAATAATCACAATTATTATTATATTATATTTCATTATTTTCTGAAGCACAACACGTAAAGTTAAAATGTCTGCAGACATTTTGAACCAACCAAGTAACTTATTATAATACTCATACCAAGGTATGACGAATGCTTAAAACATGACGTCAAACAGATACCACGAGTGTCGACAACGGACTTTAATACTGAATAAAATATCATATCATCACTTTGATGATACATATAAAATTACGTTTACATATTCCGTTATACACACAAGAAAGGTAGAATTGCGAAGCCATGTACGATTCTAGAAATTCCGGTCTAATGTTAATTACAAACTTGTATTAAAACAAATGTTATCATCCAAGCGCATGGGTACAATGGTCCGTGTGTAATAAGAGATAAAGTCGGGTAAAAGGCTGGGCTGGAATAGTGGCGCCCAACTGGGACTCCGGTAATTAACTATTTACTTAGTTATGACAAGATTACGTATTATGACCGGACTTTAGTGCCCACGTTTAGTAGAATGGAACTACTGGACTGGACTGCCCCGTTGGTCTCGTGGGCAAAAACTGTTATTAGGTTTTTCCATTAGGCATTTCTTAGTGGGGAGTTCGTGAGGAGTTCGGGGGTGTCACACGACCAACTTCCAAACTCCAGGCTGCTGGAGTTTGGAAGTTGGTCGTGTGACACCCCCGTGCCTCGGAAAGCACGTAAAGCCGTTGGTCCCGGCTGTCATTCGTAGATCTTTGACAGTCGTTACGGATAGTCAGAAGCCAAGAAGTCTGACAACCAGTCTAACCAAGCGGTATCGTGTGGCCCAGTTACTGGGTTGTGGAGGTCAGATAGGCAGTCGCTTCATGTAAAACATTGGTATTCAGCGGCATCTGGTTAGACTGGAAGCCGACCCCAACATAGTTGGGAAAAAGGCTTAGGAGATGATGTTCAGTAGAATGGAACTAATAGATTTTCACGTACGAATTCGTTGAAGTTTGTAACTTTTTGAATTGTGCGGTCCGAAACTTTTGTTTGCGGGTAGTTTGATACTGCCTTGTTAGCGTTTTCCACGGATTTGGTTTTAAACTTTCACATTCGTTCCTTTGTTTCTATTTTGGTTGATTTCAAAGGATTGTTTATCATATTTTCTACACCTACGCCGATGTTGAACACAAAAAAAAGCAATAGGTATACGATGGTCTAAGTACATTTAATTAAAGTTTATTTTTGTGAGTTTTCGAGGCTATAGCTGATTTGGAACCCTGGTATCTAATTAACGTTTGTAATTTATAATTAAGATTAAGTATTTAATGTAATTTGATGACTATCTTTTTTCTTTCATTTTGACTCGGTATGGACTGGTATTACAGTAAATGGTTTGGTGAAGCATTCAAATAATTTCCACTAACAATGGTGATATCACAGAATCGATATTAATTCTTACATAATAACGCCTTCCATAGATAGTCAACCATGCTATTACTACGCTGACCAATTTCAATAGTTAATCAAATACACATTAAATATTAATAAACCTTCAAACTTGCTTTAGCCATTAAAATATACGATACAACATATACATATGACGCATAGTTTGAAAACGCAATATCTCGCTTTGTATCGATGATATTGCTGTGATTAACGACTCGTATCTCTTCAGTAGAGGATACAATAGTAATAAACAGGCACTAGGGCCATCAATCAAACCTTAGCATTGTTGGAACGGACATACGTAGATAATGCACAATGGGTTAGGTCTTATTCAATGGACCTCGCCTTTGGGTGTGGCTACGTATGTAGGGTTCAGACGGACCTTTATAATGGTTGTTGGGACAGGTTAATGTTTGTGTCAAGCGTGATTCAAAAATAAGTGTGTTTTGCAATTTTTTTTTGTATTGATTTTGTATTAGTAATTTTGTCACACTGCTTGTTAAGAATGACTATTGGGAAGGTTACAAGGTATTGTTAAAGCAACATGTACAATATTTATTTACTAAAACATTTACAGTTTAAACAAATCGGCGAACTGTGGGAGTTCATTGGTACACCTCTGCCTAACCCATCGGGGAAGACAGGTGTGTAATGTTAATTTTATATTTTAGTAAGTTAAACTATAATTATCTTATGACACTAATGGTAGGTAGTATTGTTAGAAGCTCCCATAAATAAACTACCTAGTCTTTTGAATTCAAACAAAAATGTATTTATGTCCCTAATGGTGGGTCCACACGACACAGACTTTTGTCTGTACAGACTATAAAGTCTGAGTAAAAATTTTTACTTTACCAAATGTCTGTGCAGACTTTTCATCAGTGCAGACTTCGATTTTGATGAATAAATTAAGTAATTCAATAATCATGAATAATTTTGCTCCGACAATCGTACAGATATGTACTTCAGACTTTTCAGATACACCGACATTTGTCTGTACTGATTTGTTGTACAGACAAAATTCTATAGAAGTCTGAGTTAAGTCTGTGTCGTGTGGACCCACCATTATAAAAATATTTGTAGTAATTTTTTTAGATATGAAATAAATTTTAACATGAACACTATTATTCATCAACTTTCTACTTCTTAGAAAAACAGTTCTTATAAGTCCGTTCGTATAAGTTCGTGTAAGTTCGTATATGTTCCTATTCCCTTGGCTCGTTTATCACATATAGTTACTGGCTATTCATGCTAGCTACTCTTCGTAATTAGTAGCAAAGCTATCTGTTCGCTACAAGTCGTGTTCTGAATAGTTCACCAAACTCCGTATTCTGTGATATACGAAAGTTACTCGCAGAATACGCCAAAAGCATACCTGTCTGGGCAGTTAAAGTTTTATATGAAATTGAGAAACCATAGTTGCTGACTGGAGCCCGATTTCGAAAATCTATAACTAAGTTTATTTCAAATCTCACCCAAATATCTCACCCAAACACACGAATATTGGATTTCGAATTATTCGAAAATGAGCACTTGCCCTGGCATTGTTCGAATTTCCTAACGATATTTGTGGTTACGATCGATTAAATAATGACTTTTCTATGTCTAGACATTTAGGGCCACTTCCACTACAAATCACTAAATAGATTTGGTGCCTAAACGTATTTAAAATATCATTGTATCCTTGCCACTTTGCGACAGAGAAAGAATGATAATTTAAATACATTTAGCGCTAAATGTGTTTAGTGATTTGTGGTGAATATATTCCAATACAAATAAATTGTATCTTTACATAATCAAGTTTACTAAAGTAAAGGTAAGTTTCAACACAACTTGTTTCAACTTTGTAGTGCAAAAGCAGTCTTTAAATAAATAATAATATAAGTATCCAAACTAGGCATGTAACGAGCACAAAGTAGTCCTTTGTTCTCATCAGTTTAATGGTTAATTTACCGGAATAAGTCCGGAACTTGCCAGCAGTGGCAACACTGGGAACTCGAAATCTTTAATAAAGTTCCACTCGGGTAATTAGCTGAGTTTTACTTCATATCTTATAATAAGTTTAGAGGAAACTCAGTTCTTTGAAATTGTTTGGGATAAAGTCACTGTCAAACCGTGTTCGTACGTGCTTTCTTTAGCACTATTAGGATGAAGTAACAATGTGGAATTTTCAATTCACATTTACTTTCTAAGTTTAAATGTCCAATCTTTAATTACTAACATTGGTAAAAAGAAACCTGGACTTATAACTAATTATAACTCTAAAATTGCCAATCCGCTTTGAGCAAGCGTGACGGTCATTGCTCGTGCCTTCTCTGTATGAGAAGAGGCGTTTGCGACATTAATAGCGGCTGGTATTGTAATTATTTATTCGGAGAAACACACATTGAACATTTAGGGTAGGATAGTTTGTATTCCGGAAAAACAAAGAGTTCCCACGGGACGACTAAATATTTCCAGAATGGCTGTAAGATGAAACTTTTACCCTTATCATACAGAAAATTTCGAAACAACATCGTTCATATACTGTAGACCTAACATAACACACCATTACGCCTGTATTCCCCGAAGGGTTACGTAGAGGAGTACCAATGCCGCGGTAGACGCTCCGGGCGTCGGGAGCCACGAGACGACTCCCGGCCACCGTAGACGAGGGTCTGTGGGCGGTGAGCTATGGGTAGCTCACCGTCCGTACGTTCTCTGAATAACGACAGACCGTGTCGACGGCGCGTTCGTGTTCCACGCGCGCCTCAAAGAGATGTCAGCAAACTTGGATGGGGCCACTGAGGGCCGATGCCTGCCGGGGCTGCGGGTAGTTCGAAAGAGATACCGCGCCCCTGGAACGCAAAGGGCACATGAAGGAACATAAACGGGTTTTAGTCAGTAAAAGTCTGACACTCCCTCCCGCCCCGCCCAGGACGGGGGAAGTTATTTGATGATTTCCCGTCTTTAAAAAAAAAAGAAGAGTACCAATGTACACCCACAGTTCGCCGGTATATTTTTAAGTCTCATGTAATAGGAGGCGAGTCTATTGCCATCAACTTTGCACAAATCCTAACTCCGATTTACTACTGTATATAGATGAAATAAGTTTCACCAAGCATCAGGTATTTACTGATTTTAACCTGTTTAGTGTTATTTTACCGACTTTCGCGTACTTGAGCGTAACTGCGATCGTTTGAACCCAATACATGAATACGAAACGAGGGTTTACGAGGCATTAACACATACTTGATCAAGACCTACGTAATAATAAGTCTGTAGTACCTGCTTAGGAACTCCTTAAAAGGTGAAACATGCTTTAAGTATTAATGAACTGAGTTGTTAATTGAAAACTGGTGCTGTGCCAATTCAATATGTTTTAGTAATTAGTGAATATTTTATTTACTATCGGTAAGTGTTTGTGTGTATAAGTATAGACTACAGAGAGACATTGTTGAGGGAAAACGTCATGAAGAAATTTGGACTTATATAATGAATATAAGTCTGAAATCGATTGATGCTTGTGCCTTCTCTGTATGGAAAGAGGGTTTTGCCTTGCAGTGGGATAATAATAGGTTGGTATTGTTATTTTGATAAGTAGGTACGTGCGTTTTTTACAAAAATGCTTACAAAACCGGTAGAAAGTATTTAAGAAGTAGCAAAAAAGGGGTTATCGCCATTCTCATAAGCAGGTCGGAGTGTTCGGTTCGGTATTTTCAATACAACTTTATCAAAGGTTGTATTGAGAATGCCGAACCGCTTAAGTATATAACGACCCTAAAAGTTAGAAGTATAAAATTGGAAGTTTAGTAGGTATTAAAATCAATACATGTCTGATGTTATAGTGATATTGAACGTTTTTCAATTTATATTCAACTAGCGGATTGTCCGCGACATCGTCCGCTTGGCTCATTTCAGCCGCGTTAAATTACGTCTTTGGTTACTGCTCAGCTCCCACGTGTCGTAGCGTGATGTTATGTAGCCTATGTTACTCAGGAATAATGTAGCTATTTATTGGTAAAGAAATGGCTAAAATCGGTTCAGTAGTTTCGCAGGCGTGAGGCCCGGTTAATGGCAATAGGCTCGCCCCCTATTACATGGGACCTAATAAAACATACCGGCGAACTATAGGTGTACATTGGTACACCTCTGCCTAACCTTCGGGGAACACAGGCGTGATGGTATGATGGTAGTTTCAGAGGCTATTTGTTACAAACATAAAAAACAATCAAAAATAATAATAATAATCATTAATATCTCTTTTGTTCGACTGCTGTGCAAGGGGTCCCGGGTTCGATTCCCAGGTCGAGCAAAAAGTGTTATTGGGTTTTTCTATGAAATTCTCAGTAGCAGCTCGGAGTTTGGATTTGTGCCCGGTTAATGGCAATAGGCTCGCCCCTTATTACATGGGACCTAAATATACCGGCGAACTGTGGGTGTACATTGGTACACCTCTGCCTAACCCTTCGGGGAATACAGGCGTGATGGTATATATTTTTTTTATGGTTATCTCTTTATAATATTCGTATAGAAAATAAAAGAAACAGAAAGCTCTACTATGTTTTGTATAATGATTTGATAGCGGTAAAAAAGGCCTAAAGGGCTTCTCAAAAGCCGAAACTATTGAGACGGGTTCCCATTGTGTTAGGGCGCGAATTCCCTTCCGTCGTAATTAGATAATAGAACGGAAAGTCCTGACCGCACCACTGAATATTAACAATCTGTTAATTTTAAGTGTAATGGAGAAAGTTCGTATTCCGGTTGAAGTTATATTTTATGTTTACTTTCAGTTTTGCCGTAGAATTACGCTTTGTTAAATATAAACTTTAATTAAATGAAATTATGCATCCGTTTCGCTTGGCATACTTAGGTACATATCTAACTGCGATACAGAATAAATAAACAGAAAATTGTAATTAAAAACAAATCTAGGTGAATTCCTTTTAATTGCATTTAGACATTTAAATTTTATGCTCTAACTTTGTTACAGTTTTCCGAGTGATTTTTATTGAAAAATCAGATGCTTTTTATCATCATATAACTTTTTTATTGCCAGATATTAAAAATTATGTAAATGTGCTCATAAACAGAGCTTTATTCCTCAGGAGTTTCTCGAATAACATATATGAGAATTGATCAAATCTACATATAAAAACAAATGTTGTAACTGAATTATGTAATTCGATTTTATAAAGCTGTGCGAACATTACTTCTCTATGTTTATTTCACATTCGTGTTATTGAAATCGCTGGAGCGTAGAGCTCATAATAGTTGCAAATTTTCATACGACTGCTTCGGGGAAATAAGTGAATAAATTATAATGCAGCACGAGTCTGCGAATGTTTACAACTTTAAAAACAATACAACCCGATAGAAATTCTGCAAAGTTGAGAACAGAAACTTGCACGAGTACCCTTAGTACGATGAAAAGTTTTTTATAGAAAATTTTAAGCCTTTCTACATCTAGGTCCATTTTCACCAAAATTAGTAAACATATTTAGTGCCTAAAGGTATTTAGGACATCATTGCATCGCTGTCACATTGCTAGAAGGTGACAGAGACAGAATGATAATTTAAACACATTTCACGCTACATATGTTTCGTGATTTTGGTGTAAGTGGCCCTTAATATTCATTCTCAAAAATAATCTAAACTTACGTATCTCATGTAGGTATACGTATGAAAGTATTAATTATAATCGGCTCATTCATTTCCAAAATTTTAGAACTTCAAAGTTTGTATGAGATACGCTCTTAATTCAAACCGAATTGAGCTAACAATATTAGATAGAAAATCCCGCTCAAACAGAAAGGGGTAACTTCATTTGTTACTTTGACGAATGAACCTTACAGAATTGAGTTACATTTAAGCTTGCAACTGTGCTGATGTCATCAAAACACGCGGTGAGGTTGGCGCACAATTATCCCGCGGCCTCACAAAAGAAACAAGCGAGTCATGATGCCCTGTACTCCCACACTCTTGTGAATGAACTACAGAAATCAGACGCTCGGTCGAGGTAAAGGAAATGGTTGCAGAAGACCCATTCGATCAAACCTGGTTTGGTAAGGACCGACCTTATTTTCTGTATTTTGTTAGCTGATGTAAGGTTGTCTGTCGTATATCTTTGACAGTCGTTACGGATAGTCAGAAGCCGGGCAACCAGTCTAACCAAGAGGTAGCGTGTTGCCCAGTAACTGGGTTGTCAAGCTCAGATAGGCCCGTCGCTACATGTAAAACACTGGCATTCAGCTGCATCAGGTTAGACTGGAAGCCGTCCCCAACATAGTTGGGAAAAGGCTAAGTAGATGATGTTGCTCTGATGTAGGGTACATCACAGACACCGCTTGCGGCAATAAGATTTTCTCTTAACTTTATTTTTCGTGATAATTTCTTCTGTGGTTTAGTAGGTCAAAGTGGTCAATCAGTCATGTCAGAACAAAGTTCTATAAATAGTGCCGTTTGTTTAACAATTGTGTACCAAGAAACATTAAGTATACAATACTTCCTTTTGTATAAGTCCCTATACATACAATATTGCTTTTCTGTTTCATACACGTCGTGGCCATAATTTCCCTTCGAAGTAGTGCCACAGCCGTCCGTTGGAATTGACCCAAATAAACAATAGTTCGTGTTCAAATAACTAAGTCTGCAACAAAGGTGGCCGTGTATTAGCCGGACGGTCACATCACAACTACAGCCATTAAGTTATGTACAAGTATAATAAGCATTACATGAGGATACTCTGCTGGATTTCTGTTGACGTCCGTTCACTACATTTGCCATGATTTCATTTTGGAGGGATTCATGTATTCTAATAGTACATACGTGGAATCGTTCACGTGTGACCTTATAAACCTTAACTTTAATACATAAGGGACATTTATAGAATCGATAATTAGTAATCAGCGGATTAGCAGCTAATAACATATATCTAATCTCTTTTAGTAAAGTGTATTGTTAAGGGTGCCGCCCACGTCAGACAATCGGTGACCGATTTTTTTATCGGAGAGAATGGAGCATTAGAATTCTTATTTACCAACACATGCGTCCTATAAAAAGTCGGTCTGCGAAACTATGGATCTTTTGAAGTCCGATAATCGGACCAACAAAAAGTCGGACGTGTGCGGAGACAATTAACCTCAGAGACTAAATTGACAGTCTCATACTGCAAACATTCAAATAAAGTGCTTTCGAGTCATAGACATAAAGCGCCCTATTTACAGCTTTATTAAATAGGGGGACACATATAGCTGTCAAATCATGCTATCAGTCTAGGAGATAAAAAAAATCGCTTTAGGTATCATTTAGAGAAAATTATGATCTAACTGCTTCGTGTTTTACATGCGAGAAACTCATTTAGAAGGTGTTTAAGCACCAGTTTGATCCCACACACATCGTTCAAAGTTTACAAATTGATTAGTACATTGGAAATTGAACATGTTGCTAATAACACCGATCAAAACTTTTCAAAGTATCGCTTATGGTACACGCTCTGGGTTCACCGAGTTTCCTAACAATCAATTTAAGTTATTTATACCAAAATAAGGCTCGGAATAGCGAGGAAGGACAGAATTACTCTGCATTTATTTATAGACTTCTTATTTTATGCATGTGAGGGGTGATTTTATTGCGGTAGTAAATATCAACCGACGCGATGGTAATGGTGGGTGCCACATAATATTTTATCAAATCAAACTAAGTATATTATGATCATACAAAAAATTCATCATCATCTACTTAGCCTTTTCCCAACTAGGTTGGGGTCGGCTTCCTATCTAACCCGATGCAGCTGAATACCAGTGTTTTACATGAAGCCCTTGCTTATCTGACTTCCATAACCCAGTTACCGGGGAACACGATATCTTTTGATGAGACTGGTTGTCAGACTTCCTGGCTTCTGACTATCCGTAACGACTGTCAAAGATCTACGAATGACAGACGGGACCGGCCTCGCCCTTTCTTAAAATACAGAAAAATAAAAGGTAAATAATTAAAACGATCTACAGACAATTAGACATTTAATATTCTTGTCCAATAAACAAAAGAAAGGCATTTAGGTACCTATAATCAAAATAATAAGACATTGAAAATTTGAGCCGTCCGGAGTGCCATTTAAAACTTGGTATTTATTACAAAGTTCCACGAAATCTCCTCTTGTCAGGTAACTTTATCCCACTTTAATAATTCTGGTAACAAACGGAATATGAAAAGTCGTAGGGACAACAATTTAATTATTTTCCATCTAATTGAAAGAAAAAAGTAAATGGTTTGATTCTTTTCGTTTTAAAACTTAATTGTTATTAAAATGAGATCATAATTATTTCTGGAATAACCAGAAATAATTCCACTCGTACCATCATATCTGTATTTCTCGAAGGGTTAGGCAGAGGTGTACCAGTGTACCCCCATAGTTCGCCGGTATGTTTAGGTGCCATATCATAGGGACGAGCCTATTGCCATTAACCTGACCCAAATCCTAACTCCGAGCTGCTACTGAGGATTTCATAGAAAAACCCAATAACACTTTGCTTGACCTGGGAATTAAACCCCAGACCTCTACCGTAGCAGTTGCGCTTAAGACCACTAGGCTAAAAAGGCAGTAAGGCAGCTATTCGTTTTCGAAAATGTTATAATGTTGTGCATCCAGTATAATTGGCAATCAGATTATTTATTTGCTTTGTACACACAGTTAGCCCGATTCAAATACCTTCGTAAGCTAACATTTGCTTATAATTATAAAACCTTTGTGGGCGGAATGGAACAGTAAAGAGACACACGGTAATTTATTTAGTGAAATCAACCTTCCTACGTCATTCACGATCGATATTTTGTACTGTTTTATGTTTTGTTGAACGCCAATGTGTGCTGCTGATATCGCTTCTTCTTTTAATGTCAATCAACTGTTATAATATTGGTTTGCAGTTATTTTCTTTGTCAGCCTAAGGGAATTTCAGCGAGGCAATTCCAGTTTTGATAGGAAGTTTGACTTCAATTATTTAGTTATTTATTCAATAACGTAGACCAACAGCACACATATAATATTGACTTATGTATTTAAGGTTATATAGTACTTGTTATTTAAAGACACGACAATTATAGGCATACATTACATTCACAACTAGTAAAAGAAGAAGTAGTAGAGGAGATGGGTGGTAGAGGATGTAGATTAGTAGAAGTTAAAGCTAGTGAAAATCAATACAAAAGAAGAATATTAAATTTTAATTAGTGAAGGATATCGTGAACATGAGATACACGTATAATTGGCATTATTAAAAATGACGCAGTTGGCTTTAGTGCTACACAACAGTGCAATAATGGTAAATTTCTCAATAAATTAAAAGAGTTCTTCAACACAATGCAATATTCCAATGATAAAGAATCTGTTTTGTGCGATGCAAACATTGCGAGGACTTTCAAATTCAAATTCATTTTTGCACATCGACAAATACGAGTGGAGCAAACCTACGGCGCAGACTTAATTGCTGTGACATATTCATACAAGCCTTCCTGAGCATTTGACACGAATTTTTCGGTGAGTACGCACTCTCACATTCACGTGTACGACGTAAAGAGGGTTTTAGGCGTCTAATATTTTATACATAATGTTACTGTAGACATGTCTTTCCCCTTTTTGAGGTAAACGCAACCACACTCATTACAAACTCGCGGCTTGCAGAGGCATTGGACTGAAGCTACGTGTGAAATTATATATTAACAGGGTAGGTCCCTAGATTCTCGCGACTTTTTTATGTTTTTCCTTACATAATGAGAATTACGTAAAAGCTAAGAGAAATAAAGAATTCAAGTGTCACTTAGCTCACATTGTTGGAGATATTTGGGATGTGGACTCTGCGGTAATTGCGACGATAGTTACGGCTAATGGACTAATGGCCAAGAGTCTCGAGAATACCTGAAGAGGCTCTCGTTAGCCAGTTGCATTAAGTGCTTGGTACAGAATGCGGTACTCCAGTGATGAGAATTATTAGCTGGAGATATTGATGGGTAAGTTTGAAGATTCGTTTGGAGTTCTGACTATGTCCAGTAGCTAGGACTCAGTTTCTGATTGACGATTCGGTTTTGATATTATAAAGAAGCATATAAAAAGTTGGTAGATATAAAAACAGACAGGTAGTAACAGCAAAACCTACCTAAATAATAGTAGTAATAAATCTGAATTTGTCATAAGTATCTACACTAGACACCACGCTTTGTATAATATTGATATAAATCTCATACGTGAAGTGAGACAGTGCTTCAAACCAGTAACACTTGAAGACAGACTCATCTTTTACAAATGTCTTCTTTAAGGATACGTCTTTAAGGTTCATTTCTGTTTCGAAAATAGATCATGTGAGTGCTTACATGGGATCCAATCCGACTTAGTTCGCTTACCTACTTAATTCTCGGTTCCTCTTGCTGGCTTTCGAGTAAAGATATCATCGTTTGCAAACAGCTACAGTTTCAAAGCTCTCATCTGTGTAAGAGACGTTACGTTCCTTAGAGGGAAATGTAACACGGTTCAGGTAATTCGAATAAAATTGAAAACGATGCTACTAAACATTATCTTAAGATAACTTTTTAAAACACCCACCGCAACAATAGAACGCCCTTCATTGCACCACCTCACAGCATTTTATTACTTATTGACTACATTTTATGAATATTAACAATAAAAATCCCGTTTCACCTACCACAATATTGGCGCTGGCTAATTTTCATGCAAATGAAAGTCATGTGAGGTCTGTACCGCTGAATGGCCTAGTGTTTGCATATTGGATATAACCGCAGTATCACCGCGCTCCTGTTTGGGACACTATGCGGTAAAATTCGTTGCAAGGAGTGCGAAAGTCTGTGAAACGGAAACCTAGTTTATGCGTATTTTGTTCACGATAAAAAGTTTAATTTTATACTTCGCTAATGTAGGAACGTTTGCAGATAGGAGAATAGGTTTTATAACAATGATAGTTAGTTATTTGACGCGTTGAACGTTCATGATGTGCGAATAAATAATTCTAGTCTAATAAATATGTGTTCGGTAGTGTTTGCAATAAATAGTACAGATCTTCTTTTAAGCGACTTCTAAATAAATTATCTCTTAAATAGGTGGAGTACGTATCTTTTCGTAGACCTATCATTATCTATAACACCTACTCTCTAGGGAGTTTAGAGCTCATATAATTGAAAAGGGAACTTCAACTTCCAATTAAAATAGGTCAAAGTATACACAGTTTGAAAATGGTTTTCATTGTGTTATTGAGTACCTACCTACAGCAATCAATTATCTTGTAATAATAATGAAACAAAGCATCGTATGTGGTATTCAACATGTACGTTAGTGACTGGTATCGTCGCATACAGGATTCCAATCAACTCATACAAAGGGTGAATGTTGCTTGCTGCCAATCTACATATTGCTTTTGGGATTAGAGTGTAGGTACAATGTAGTGCGACAGAGTAATTAATACCTGGAAATGTGGAATTACATCGATTTGGACATTACCGGGCAAAATACACTTTATCTTTTGTGACTATAATTAATCTTCTATTTCTATCTAAATATATATAACTCAAAGGTGACTGACTGACATAGTGATCTATCAACGCACAGCCCAAACCACTGGACGGATCGGGCTGAAATTTGGCATGCAGGTAGATGTTATGACGTAGGCATCCGCTAAGAAAGGATTTTGATTAATACTATCCTCGAGGGAATAAAATAGGGGATGAAAGTTTGAATACTTCTTAACGCGAGCGAAGCCACGGGCAAAAGCTAGTGTGAATATAAATGTGGATGGATGGAAAGGAAGAGGGAAGCCAACGAAAAGATGGATGGATTGTGTGAAGAACGGTATAAAAGAGAAGGTAGTCAGTGATATTATGACGGTTGGCAGGACGGAATGGAAGAAGAAAACGTGTTGCTCCGACCCCAAGTAACATAGGATAAGAACAGTGATGATAATGATTATGACTCTATTTTAAAAGTTCGGTAGGTTACTCTATTTTATTTAGTGATTTATCCTATACACCTATAACCTCAAAGTTCTAATCTGAACACATAAACACACAATTATTGTCGAGTTGAGTGCGTACAACACGATACCTCGTTCACTCGCAGCAATAAATACTCGATGGAATAGTTTCGATTCCAGACGGGTCCGTATAAAAAGGTTATCGCACCGCTTGCAGTGGCCTGTACCCGATATCCGTACTAACGATCGAACAGAATGTACTACATATGTTAGCTTTTTGTATGAATACGTGCCGGATAAAAGCCGTCACGTACCGTTGCCGGACAAAAGGTAGTATTATATCCTGTTTCTGTGAAAAAAAAGGAGGTCAGAATAGTTGAAAGTTTTATGTAAGTACACTACTGTTCCGATACTTATGCTTAATTTTTTCACAGACTAAATAGCTTTAGTAATATTGGCGCACTGTATTTATGTTTCCGTACATAACACATAACATCACGCCTGTATTACCTGAAGGGTTAGGCAGAGGCGTACCAATGTACACCCACAGTTCGCCGGTATGTTTAGGTCCCATGTAATAGGGGCGAGCCGGGCACAAATCCAAACTGCGAGCTGCTACTGAGAATTTCATAAAAAAACCCAATAACACTTTGCTCGACCTGGGAATCGAAACCAAGACCTCTAGCGTAGCAGTCGCGCTAAGGACCACTAGGCAAACTAGGCAGTTCGAACGAACTATCTGTAAAAAAATTGGCGCGCTGTATTTGGGTTTCTATACGTTAAGAAATTGTATGCTTTAACAGGTAAAATTAATCATGATTATACGGGGTAAAAGGACATCGGATAAAATGAATTCAGTACATGATTCTAACTTCTCAGTCCTCAACGATGAAATTTAATTTAAAACCCTAATAATATAACAGAAATATTTTTTCAACTTAGCGAACGATTACGGAATCTTATTTCGGATTAAAAATAACGTAGATACTCATAATACCTACATAAGTAGGTTCATAGTAGGTACTCAGAACAAAAAAATCTCTCCACAAAATTGCTGTGGCATTTTGTTTTTCTTTTCCAAATCCTTCTCGAAGTCACGGCAGCCATTTACCTACGTTATAAAGCATTTCATTTTAATCTTGTCGTAAGAATTTTGGCGTTTTCTACTCTCATTAAAAGTCATAGAATGCCTCCACGTGTATATTAAGTACTTAATGTAATTAAAAATGTATAATACTTGTATGTTGTAATTAAGTATTTTATATCAGACATTGAAATCAAATAGATCGATTTTTTTTTGTTTTACCAATACGTCATAGACGGCAAACAGCAGGCAAATAATATGAGAACTAAATGTGATCAGTATTTTTTATGTTTCGTTCGTACGTAGATCTTTCATTATCCAGATGCAGCTGAATAAATTAACGTTTCTCGTTTAATTGCAGTTGGATTTAATTAAATTCTTTCCTCACATTTACAGGGTACAGAATTTAATTGAATTCAGCTAGAACCTCTGAATATGAGCGTAGAAGACCGATGACTTCATGCTCTTTTCTAAAACATACGTAAGATAAGAAGCGTACATCGTTTGTGTAAATAGGAAAAGTCCAAAAATATTTAAATTTTCTCATTTTTTTTTTTTAAATCTCAGTAGCTCTTGACATTTCTGTGATGATTACACCTCACCGTAATGTTAACTTATACTACTGATCTTTATGGCTGCATTTATATTACAACTTAAATCTAAGCCCTAAAAAGCCAATACAACAAACTTATAAATAATAATAAAATTATAATGAATCATTTCCAAAGAGAACTTAAAAAAAATAATTGTCACCCTTTCGTTTAACTTCAAACATGTCTATTTGATGTATTTTTCTTTTCGTGTGGGGAATCATCAAAAAAAGTTAAAGAAAGCAATAAAGGTATTCAGTATTGAGTATGAAATGACTTCTCTCGCTCTTAGTGTTAGACTTTTTCTGTCTAAAACCCATCCATGTTCCGTATTGTGCCTTTTGCGTTCCGTGGGCGTTGCATCTCTATCGAATAACTCGCAGCCCCGACTACCTATATGTATAATGTAATTAAAGAAATCAATGGTGATTGGTTGCAGGTACAGACAGGCGCTCGGTAGCGTCGCGTGCTTGGCGATGAGCGGCCTCACGGGTCGGCCGCGCGCTCACCATGCGACAGCCGTCGACCGATGTTAGTACCTCCTCTGCTTGTATTCACACCAACTATCCATACTTTATTTTTATAACTGCGAAAATAACTCTGTCTGTCTGCCTGTTACGCTTTCACGACTAACCACTGAACCGATTTTGATTAAACTTGGTACGAGGTGAGCTTGAACCTCAGCACCTTTGGAGGGGTTCAAGCTACCCCGTACTAAAAAATGGCGAAATACCCATTAGTAGCCGAGTCGTATTTTGGGTAAAAAGCTTTTAAAAAAGACCATGCTTTTTGAATGAGCCTATTTTTTAAAATTTTCGACATTATCCAACATTAATGATACCTATGTAATATGAAAGCTTTTAGAATGTACTTAATTTTATTGTACAGTAGCTACATCCAAATCCTGCGTGAAAATGGTATTTAGTTACTCTTTAATAAACCCTTGGACCACTTTTCAACGTTCTCCAACTGTGATGGGACCCATATCCTATGAAAGCTCTTAGAGTATACTTTATTTCATTGTATGGCACTTAACTCCAAATCTAAAATTAAAGTATTTTGGCACCCTTTGTAATTTTTTTATGAAATTAAAAAAAGCCTCTGTTATAAAGTGATTACACTAAATTGCTTTTAACAAACACCATAACAGAAACTAGTGTTGTTTAAGTTATTAAACCGCTCATAAGACACCGTACATAAATGGAAAATTACCGTGATATTTGGTAATCAATCATATACCTACTAATGGATTATAAACTGGCAGCAGTGGCAGCTATCAAAATGTTGAAATATTGGAAACTACTCAAGGTTTCCTCTACTAAATGTAGCTATATATTAGGAAAATAAATATACGCAGAATACAGATATAGATACACTACCGAACTGCCGTGCAACTCCGTCCGTGTGGCTTATTCTACCCACGTAAGCTTACGTTACTACTCCGCTCCCGTGTGTCGTAGCGTGATATTTGAGCCTATGTTAGTCAAGAATAATGGACCTATCTATTGGTGCAAAAATGGTTAAAATCAGTCCAGTAGTTTCGGAGCCTATGCGGTACAAATAAACAAAAAATCTATATTTATAACATTAAGTATAAATAACGTAGTAGGTACTGCAACTTTATATTTAATTGCATGTAATCTACCTAAGCCTTTAAGTACTTCGTTCAAAGAATCGCATCGAAATGAGAATCCCTAATTCAAAGAAGCGATTATATATTTAGAGAGGCTGTATTACACACAATTCTTACGGTTCTTTCCCTCGAAAAGGGAAAACGAAAAAGTCGATTTTGTCTGGAATCGAGTAGGTATAAATATTACAGTACCTTTCCAAGCGTGTGTTGTATCATTTAAAACCTTGAATATATGGGATTCAAATACATTCAAACAACGTTTTGTATCTTTGTTTTATTCAGCGTTGGTTAAAAATTGTGTTACAAAGGGGGTGGAAAAGTTTTGTTCGGCTATTATGCTTTCAGCCTTATTGTGTGCCTTAAAAGCATTACCTACCAGAGAATTGTAAAATGGTTGAGTGTTGGTATAACTCATGTGCTCCCTTTAAGTCCTCTGTGGCTCCTTAGCTATGTACCCAGGGGCCCTAGACAAAGTCACATTTTCATTAACGATAACGAAATTAGATAAATCCGAAATGTATGGAATTGACATAGGCTCTTGAAATGTCACATGATTAATCGTTTTCGATCGCTATGTGCTAGACAATGTCAAATCGCGGAACGAAACGAAGACGAAATCGAACTACTCGTTCGATATTTCCATACAAATGCGTAGACAAGTGGCGTTTTTGACAATCTACATCGCTGAGATATCGAATCCTTCTTTCGACATCTTAGCGAACACTGGAACCCTGTAGATAAGCAAAACGAAATGACTGATTTTAGTAGTAGAATCGTTTTATAGATAAATAATGTATTAATTATAACTTAATGTTTTGTTTGTTAACTGGTTGGGTGAGAAAACTAGGTACTTACTTACTTGTAAAAATATTAGTAAAAAGTAAGTAAGTAGTATAATGTGTATAAAATAATACATGACCCGTCGGTCTCGTGGTCGCAAGTGCGACTGCTGTGCAAGGGGTCCCGGGTTCGATTCCCAGGTCGAGCAAAAGTGTCATTGGGTTTTTCTATGAAATTCTCAGTAGCAGCAGCTTGGAGTTTGGATTTGTGCCCGGTTTATGGCAATAGGCTCGCCCCCCTATTACATGGGACCTATATATACCGGCGATCTGTGGGTGTTCATTGGTACACCTCTGCCTAACCCTTCGGGGAATACAGGCGTTATGGTATATATGATGGTAAAATAATACATTTAATTCCTAATTTAATTTGATATCTTTTAAGGTTTATTTTTAGGTAGTTCAAGTGGTTAGGTATTGAGGTTTATTGTTGTGACTCAAAAGTACCTGCAAATGGTTTAATTAAAACAAATGCTTTGTTAAAACAGCTCCAACTATATTTCTTTATTAGTAGTGTAATTAAAACACCAATGTTTCTGTTATTCTAATTGACTATCAATAATAAATTACTCATGCTCTAAACAATTGTAAAGACGACATTTTAAATAATTTTACTAGCTTTTGTCCGCGACTTCATCCACAGACGCTCAGCAATGCGATTCACTAACAGACTCAACATAGATGTTAACAACGACGAGTTCACTGATGTCTCATCGTAAATATCGCTTTTAAAAACAACGTTGATAAAAACCGTATTCGCTAAGCTAAGCTAAGCTCGTCGACGATCTGCCGAACAAGTGGCCGTACAAGTCGTACAACGATGATGAGTATGATGGTGTTGCTGTGTTTTATTTAGACTATAATCGAGAAAATCTAGACTGACCTATATTTAAGTTATTTCGTCATTTTAAATTAATTCAAATGCACAGTACGTATGTATAAAACACGTAATATTTATTATGCAACGTATATTTAATTAATTATATCATTTTCGACTTGCAAAATAATTACTAAAATTTTTGTCATTGGCCATTTTAGGTTATGTATTTCAAAACAAACAACTTACTTGATCTTATATTGATTGGATTTTTTAAATCAAAATACGTAATTCCAAAGCTCCAAGTGGATTCAAGTGGCTAAGTGGACTTAAAAAAACTCTGCACCCCTACCCAATGGCGTTCTATCTACTTGTTCAGTATAGTTTAGTTCCAAACCTATCGAAAGTAAGTGCACAGTAATATTTCCATTTAAATATACAGCACAGTTTCTAGAACTACTATCCATGTAACCAAAATATTTATCTTTTAGTGTCTCGCAACGCAGCTCCTTCAGAAAACCAGATGGAAAATCTTATAAGCTTTTTGGAAAGCAAACCATGGTTGGCCATGCTCGTACTGCGAATGCTCTCATTCGCAGTAGGTACGTCAGGCATGGTCCGAAATAACAACAGCCCTGAACAGTGATGGTAGTGGGTATACGAAAACATCGGAACAGTGGTATAAGGTTGGTATGTAGTTTGTTATATTGTTGCATTGAGTAGGTAGCCTTCTTTGGTATAGTATTATCCTTTTACATTGACAGCCCCCTGTCCATGTTCTTTATTTCTAAATTAGTTTTAACTACACGCACGTACTATAACTTTAGGATAGGCTTTAAATTGCATTTACAAAAACATTTAAAATTGCAACGGATACTTATACTTAAACCCGTTTGGTTTAACTTTCCATTGCGTTTTAAATAGGTGTTCTATTTATTTAATACATCAAATCATATAATTCTTACTTGTGTTGCAGTACTGGGATGACAAAAAAGGAGCGGTTAATAGGAAGTCCAGCTTGTGTGGTGGTGGTGGAATAGAGGATGTGCCTCAGTGAATTTGAATTGAAAATCCAAACAATTATGGGAGGAGAATGTTTTAGTTCTGGAGATTAGAACTTAAAAATAAATTCTCTTGAGATTTGCAATTATCAAGGCTATAAACTTTTACAAATAATAATAATAATCAATATTGATTTGATGGAAATTAATAAGTAATACTTTTACATTTTTAGGAAGATTTGATTGCCCTCTAATCAGGTTATGGCTCAGGCTCTAGATAGATTAGGTAGTGCAATTATAGATTTAATAAATAAAAAAATATGTTTATTAATGTAAGAGTGTTTATTTTGTATTTTATGTTACTTACATAGTGTTAAGTTTTTACTTACATTATAATTAGTCATAGTTACTTGAATAAAGAGATTTTCTATTAAACATTGTTTTATTAATTAATTACATTAAAATGACTTTTCCTAGGTAGGTACATACTATTTTGTTTGACTATATAAATTTTATCTTTAGGTAAAACATTATTATAATATAAGTTTAAATAAAAAACATACACTTTATATATTTTGTGATAAACAAAATACATTACTACTTAACATACACTATAATCTATATATATATAAAAGAAAGTTGTGTTAATTACACTATTTATAACGCTAGAACGGCTGAACCGATTTGGCTGGAAATTGGTAGGGAGGTAGCTTAGAACCAGGAGACGGACATACTACTTACACAAACTTACACTACTACTACTGCACTTGATACTTTATTGGGTAGGATTTTATAGATAGTTTGGTAGGGTATGTTGGATTTTTGCACCGATTTTCAGGGCAGGACATCGCTTGCCGGGCCCGCTAGTTATTAATAAACAATTTGTGTTACAACCTGAATTAGTAATATCTTAAGTCTATTGTTAGTATTGACTTTTATTATTAACTACTTTCTCCATGCCACAGTCTATTAATTACACAACCTCTAGCAAGACATCCACTGTCTAAATCACTGATTGAGTTCTGGCTTCCTTGTTGTAGTAACTAAGCTAAGAATGGAGAAATATCTTCTTCCAATTGTGTAATTAGCTCTTCAGTCATCCTGAATACCTTAATATAGTTTATATCAGTAGTAAGAAGATCCATATTACGTATCTCGTAAGCCTGGCGTCTTTGTCTAAATTATCTTGACGCTTAGCTTCTTCCAACAAAAAAATCATACAAGAAAGACGCACTGCCATCTAAAACATTAAAAAAAGGCATAAACGTTTCAGGAATGAAAGTACTATAAACAAAACAATAATTAAGCATTTTAATTTTAAAAGAACTTGTTTTACTTACATTTTCATCGCTTACAACCTGATGATTTCTTGGTTGTAAAGACGTTTTGCCTTAGTGAATCGCACTCCAGATTTCAGTCGGCCTTGAGGCCAACCTAGTGGATTGGAAAGATCGCCGTGACTGTAATTGAACAAAGAATAAGGCAATAAGCAACGCGTTGTTAGGTTAACGTCATTGTTTACATAAAGCATTCTCAAGTGATATGGATTTTATTAAGTTCATGGTGTACGTGAATACTTCCTTACCTTTCCATGAACTCCAGTAGGGTCGAAAACTGTTCACCACTGGCACGCACTCTTGATTCCATTATTTTTATACAAATGAAAACATAGTCAGTTCCCGTTTATCGCTAAATATATGAAATATTCACAGAATTATTTAAGAAATCTTGTGTAATTTTGGAACTTATTACAACTATTTAACGATGTTCAGGAACTTATTTAAGAATCTTTTAGTTAATTATTTAATTTTAACACCAACGTTAAACACCGATTACGCTTTCACTGAGGAAACTTTATTAAAAACAACTAGCTAAGTGTAGTTTGTTTATATTTGGCGCGGTCCGGTTGCCAGAATTGACGTCTTGAATTTGACGTTTCTTTCGATACCATAGCTAAGAAGTTGATTTTTGTCGAATGAACGTTTCGACTTAGCGATCGCTTAGCTAATGTTACTTTGTCTACCACTTGGCGATCGACATCGCACAAGCGATATCGATTGTCGAAACCGAATCGTTTCGGAGCGATTGCCACTTGTCTAGGCCCCCAGATCTATTATCGTCAAAGTAAATAAAACTCTGTAATTTTCTTTCATTTTTTCCATCTCATTTCTCGTCTTTCTGTTATGATCCTCATTTACGTGTCTTCCATGTGCCCATATCCAATCAGTCAGACTATACCACGACTATACTCGTTCTTAATAATGTTGTTAAGTTATACGACTTGTAACTAAATAAACGCTAAACCTGGAAGTAATTTGGTCAGAATCGACTTCTGAATCGATTTTCGTTATTATTTATATGTGTTAATCGGTCTAGTTATATACCATCACGCCTGTATTCCCCGAAGGGTTAGGCAGAGGTGTACCAATGTACACCCACAGTTCGCCGGTATATCACGGTCGGTCGGTCGGTATCGGTCGGTCTAGTTATACTATTCTTCTTTATTGTGGGGGCAATAAGGTCTAACGACCCCATACACGCCCTAGTGTCAGAGTTTCTAAACCGCCTCAAGAGCCTCTGACATGGTTACCAATGTCAGTGATATCCAAGATAAACTTAGAAAGTATAATATATGAATTAGAAAAAGTCACATTGATACTTGCCCGTGCCCGGTTGCGAACCCACAACCTCGTCAATGAGAAGCGGGCGCCTTTACCACTGTGCCATGATGGGACCAATACTAATGTTGTAATGTTACGTTTCCAGACGGTCGACAAAGCAGTATGGACGGAGGAGAGCGGTGCAGCGCGTCTGGAGGCGGTGCTAGTCGCACTTGTGGAGCGCAAGGCGCGTGCGCTCCACGCCGAGCAGTCACGGCGGCGCGCGCGTCACCCGCTGCTGCTGCTACTGCGAGACCCCGTGCCCGACGGTTAGTAGTAACGTCCATACATACCATCACGCCTGTATTCCTCGAAGGGTTAGGCAGAAGTGTACAAATGTACACCCAGAGTTCGCCGGTATGTTTAGGTCCCATGTAATAGGGGGCGACCCTATTGCTATTTACCTGACATAAATCCTGACTCCGACCCGTTACTAAGAATTTCATAGAAAAACCCAATAACACTTTGCTCGACCTGGGAATCGAACCGAAGACCCCTAGCGCAGCACCCCGTAGCAGCCGCGCTTACGACTAACCTAACGAGGTGGTTAACGAGAACGACCGAGTAGTAACGTAGTAACTTTTTTAGCATACTGCGGTGCTGCGGTGTTATACTGTAAAACCCTACTTCCGTGAAGTGAGCGTGTGGCGACCTGTCAATCCCTAGCATCGTATAGAAACAGCCCAGTTTTAGCTCACTTCACCTTAATTCACTGAGGGACATTTCTTACAGAATAAGCCGGCTGAACATGATGGGATAAATTCGAAGGGTATCAAAGAGATTTCGGATGTACTCCGTGATTGTTCTCTGCGTATGAAAACGGGTTCCGGGAAGTCTCTAATCAGACCGGTGGTGGTGCTGTGCTATGCTCAATGTATAATCGAGGATAATACCGGTTCACCACTTTCCAACCTTAATACTAAAGGCGTAAGGGTTAAAAGAAGTTGTATGTACCAGAGGAAACGTTTTTTTGTCTAACTCCCAAAACTATGGATTTTATTGTGACATTTTTACTCAAGAAAAAAAAAACACATCATAAATTCCTCGATTTGATCATACTGTACATCCAATTTGTAAATCTCACTGTAGAATAACGATAGAAAGCTAGGCTGTTACAGGAATATCACTATCTTAATGGTTGTAGTTTGAAATCCCGGCGTAAGCTACGTTTATAGCCCTGTAGATATTATCTAAATTGCCATGTAGGAACTATCAAGATATGTCCTTTTAAAATCAATGACATATAAATATACCTGTAATGCTGTATTTACAAATAGTATTCAATCATTGCCCCGCATTTAACTGCCCCGTTGGTCTCGTGGTCGCAAGTGCGACTGCTGTGCAAGGGGTCCCGGGTTCGATTCCCAGGTCGAGCAAAAAGTGTTATTGGGTTTTTCTATGAAATTCTCAGTAGCAGCTCGGAGTTTGGATGTGTGCCCGGTTAATGGCAATAGGCTCGCCCCCTGTTACATGGGACCTAAATATACCGGCGAACTGTGGGTGTACATTGGTACACCTCTGCCTACCCCTTCGGGGAATACAGGCGTGATGGTATATATATTATATATTCAATCATGAAGATTTGTTTACCAAAAAGTGAAATGTGATAAAGTACATTGTTTTTATAAAGAATAATTTAAAGTTTACATAATTACGGCGTAAAGAGTAAGTATGTATGGACCGTAGCAGGTAGCGTTCTGTGTTTTCTGCCTATCCCCATGGGAAAAAGGCGTGAGTTTATGTATGTATATTAGATTGTATATACTTTTTTTACTATTCTTCGGAGTCGCAAATCCTCGTACTACTACTGTAAAGAAACTTAGTTAAATGTGGACATATAACGGGTATAAAAAGACACTTAACGTTGCGTGCTCTTCCCATTAATGCGATATTTTTATATTCACATTCCGTAAGCACAATCTTTTACGTGCATAACATTGTCGTTTTCCCGCAATATTTACTTAATCTGATGGGAGCATGCATAGTTAGCGGCTTTGTGACGTCTTTTTGTAATTCTCCAGGCCGATTCCGGCCACGGCGGCTAACCTTAATGCAGACTAGCCACGTACGCAGGAGATATTAAAGTGCACAAGTGTGTGCGCAAACACAGGTGCTCTCCCTCTTCCCTAACTCTCATAGCCCGATGGGACGGCAATCCGACACGACCGGAGAGAGATCAGGCGCAGGACCAACGGCTTTACGTGCTTTCCGAGGCACGGGGGTGTCACACCACCAACTTCCAAACTCCGGGCTACTGAGAAATTCCTAATGGAAAAACCCAATATCATTTTTTGCCCGACCTGGGAATCGAACCCGGGACCCCTTGCTCAGCAGTCGCGCTTGCAACCACGAGACCAACGGGGCAGTTGACGTCTTTTTACACCCAGTATAAAAATACTTCTCGTCGAATTCCCACTGTTAATCGATCAATCAACTTTGTGAAGTGAGATAGTGTTATAGTTTTCCGCTGTTGCCTCCTCCATATTTCCGCTGTTGGACAGAAGCCTCCATCAAATTACTAAAAGTGGTCAGCTACGTTCCGAATCCATCTTATGGTACCTACAGTGCAATCCATCAACTGACCTTTCATAGCCTTTTGCAATACACGACTCGGTATAATAATTCAATTATAAGAACATAACGTCTACTATTTTCTAACTGCAGAAATTTAATCGTTTATTTAATTCTCAGAATATTTGCAATTCGCTTTCGTCTTCGACTTTGTCTGCGTGGATGTCAAGTATGCCACTAAACATAGCCTATGGCACTCAGCAATAGTACAGCTTTCTACACATCCGTACTAATATTATAAATGCGAAAGTAACTATGTCTGTCTTTGTTTTCGTCACGCCTAAACCACTGAACCGATTTCAATGAAATTTGGTACAGATTTAGTCTGGGACCCGAGAAAGGACATAGAATAGTTTTCACCCCGGAAATCCCCCGGGAACGGGAACTATTAATCCACGCGGACGAAGTCGCGGGCAAAAGCTAGTAAAACAATAAATATAAAAATCTATAGAATATACTGATTTACTCTTTAGAATTTCTATCGATTTTTTGTAATCCGACTTGTACGGAAGATGGAACATTACCTCCTTTGCCTCTAAGAAACAAAAAGAAAATCTCAAATTTTGACTTGTTATAGTGTAAATATGAGATGTAGGTATTTACACACAAAATTAACATTAAAATTAAACATTATATATATTTTTAATTGCAGAGGAGGCTTCGATCATCGGCAGTCCGGGCGAAGAGTTACCTTCGCACTGGTGCGAGCACGAGATCGCTCGCCACAAGCGTAAGAAACTTAAACTGCAGACCCGCCGCAGGTAAGCAGACCCCGAGCCTACACATATTATACGTAATATTTAGTCGCCTACACGTATTATACGTAGTAGTTATAAAATTAAAAGAATCTAAGTACGTAGTTAGGTACCTGTATCGCACTAATGGTGCATTAGTACGCAGGTACTACGTTCTTGCCTATCTGCCGCCAAACAGAATGGGTCTGTAGCTTTTGGGTTGCCAGCAGTATTTACCAATGGAGTTTTAATTAATTTTGTATCTCTTAAGTTGGCTTAAACAAGGCATAAGTTTATTGTAAGAAAATATGTTTATTCGATTTCAATTAAAGTTGATTTAGTGTTCCTACCTGCTGGTCGGTTTCGTGCCCAAAAATGGTACAAGTTTATTTTTTGAGTCTAGTCCCAAAGTCCCAATGTTATTGTACTACGTAAAATATGTATTCAAGAAGAACTTTTATAATTATCAGAGACATGGAAATTCCCGAGCAGCTGGAGTTGGAGCGTCGTCGTCGCAGACGTAGGCGGAACCCTAACGTTCACGGGCAGAAGCCGAGGAAACATCGCACCCTGCTAGTCTCGGCTATAGACGAACAAGCTAAAGTCATACACGTAAGTTCAAGTCATATTCTTGGACAGCTAGATGCCAACAATTACTCTTATGCCAATAAACACGGCGAACAAAAGGGCTATTGTTGTCGTCTACAAATTGTTTTCCCGCCATTCACGCGACAAAAGTTTTGACAGTTCTCCAAGACGAAACTTTCACGTGTATAGTACGCTCATAGTAGTGCCATCTAGTGGCAAATAGGAGCAGTAGTAAGTTTTATAAACAAACAACCTTCACCGCTTTGTATACAAAACAATCCCGATCTTGTTAACTACACCACCCGTTAGATGGCGCTAAACGAAATAAACTCGAAGTAGGTTCAATATTTTAAGTACAGGAGGCGTTACTTTCCTAGTTATAATAAAATACATAAATAAAAACAAAACGCTCCTGAAGCTGAATATGGATATAAACAGCCTTACTTATAAAAATAACGCTAAATGATACTTAGCTACTTATCAATTGATTAACTCTCAAATCCTTGACTAAAAATCAATTATTTTTCACACTTTCAACGGTGTCTCAGGTGAAAAATCTTACCTATAAACGTTAATTAGCGTTGATATGTTGCCTAAGTGACAGAAAATTTAAACAGCGGCGACCCGTTGTTTAATTATTGTTCGGAAGTAAGATGGCGGGCTACAATCAGCTGTGACGATGACATTTTTGGTCTATAGATTCTATTGTAAATTTTGACAATTATGCTCAATTGTTCGTTCGATTTCGTTCTTTAGTCGTATAATTTGGTCATGCTCTATGCTGACCGTCTAAGTGTTGGCAGATTAAAATAGTGTTTCATCGTTCAGTCAGTCACATAAGAGGTAGCTAAGTATGAATTAGCGTTATTTTTATAAGTAAGGCCCTATATCTCTAATTTCAATCACTGCATCAAAAAATATGCGACAATTTAATACGTGTTTTTCCATTTCGGAATTATCATCAATCACAATGGCATCCATCGTCAGGAAACCTGGACTTCAAATTTATTTACATTAGAAATCATCTGCTATGAGCAAGCGTGATGATTAATGTTCTTGCCTTCTCTTCATAAGAAAAGAAGCTATTTTCCTGCAGTGCGACAATAATAGGCCAGAACTTTTTTTTTCAATACTGTTGTCATGGTATATGTTTGTTGACTCGCTGTAGAAAATATGTCACATTTATTTTTCCTTCAAGAAACTAGGACTAGTGAAAGACGATTAACAAAAAGAATTTATATGTGAGTGGCAACGCCGGAAAAAGACGCCCTAGAAGGACCTACCCTTACCTCATTGGTGAGGTTCTTCAGAAAGGTCGGGTGCGCAGTTTTTTTTGCCGGCGTGCTTGTATGACCAGATGTACGAACGTGGAAAAGGCGAAAGGAGTATGTAAAGATCGTAGCAGGTGACGCTCTATGGTTTATGCCTACCCCTATGAGAAAAAGTAGTGAGTTTTTGTATGTATGTTAACTAGGACTAATTATCATGATGTGTTTTTGGCGCAGGTACTGGACCCGGACGAGCTACCCCGTCGCGCTCGCTACACGATCATGGTGACGGCTTGCTTGTTGCTCTTCCTCTGTCTTCTGCTGGTCGGAGTCACGCTGCGGATGGCACCTCTTATCGACGATATGGGTAAGTACTATATTTAAGACATGTACAGTCAAAGACCCGATTTACGCCTAGAAGTTTACTCGGTGATGTGGATTATTAATTCGAATCATCGACTAACTTGGTTAAATTATTGTGAGTTAGGTGATAAATAACGAACGAGACTAAAGTTACACGTTTCAAAATCAAAGGTACAAATCATGCACTAGTACGAGACCAAGTATTTACTTGCTGTGCGTGATGACAGTGTTAAAAGTTAGACATATAAAGTCGATCTCGTAATTGCTTTACTATTTAACAAAAATTCCCAGTATATTCTGACTATCTAACGGTCATATTGGCACCCTCTGGCCGCCCGCAAACTTTTAATACGCTTTTGCTCGCGACTTTTTCTGTGTGGAACTCAGTCACAGTTTAATTTGCAAAAAGAAATAAAACTGCGTAGCTGCCAAACAGCTTCATATGCCAAGCAGTTTTAGGGATTTCGTGTTTAGTCAGTGAGTGACCTTTCCTTTTTATATTACTAAATATAAAAAAATATACCATCACGCCTGTATTCCCCGAAGGGTTCGGCAGAGGTGTACCAATGTACACCCATAGTTCGCCGGCATATTTGGGTCCCCCAACCTCCGAGCTGCTACTGAAAATTTAATAGAAAAACCCAATAACACTTTTTGCTTTTTATTTATATTACTACTTCCTATGGATAGATATAATGTATGTTTGTTACTCTTTCATGCTTCGACGGCAGAGCAGAATTAGCTGAAATTTTCCATCCATAGATATAGCTCAAGCTATATCAATAGCTCAACACATATGATATTGTTTATCCCGTTTTTGTGTTCCTGTGGAATAATATATTAACATTGACGAGGGCGAAGTTGCGGGAAAATGCCAGTACCCATATCATAGAGAAACGTTGGTCACTCTTGGGGACGCTACGGCTGCGTTTCTTAACTAAATTCAAGTTCAAGATTTGATTGAGTTTAGAATATTCTCGATCAAAACCAAACACTTTCCTAAAAATTTTAACTACGTAGATAGGTACTTACACAAACTAAAGGTGTTCAAGGTCGATCCCCTGAACCAATCCAGGTGTCGCACGACCTCCTAATTTAAACCCTTACGACTAGGGGAAAAGATAGGGTGGTCTATAAATAGCCTAGATCATAGGCGTCCGCTTCAGTACACTTGAATAACTCTCGGTGTAGTAACATTGTAGTAATATAGTGAGGGGTCACTTTGGGGCCATTTTGGATCAGTACAGGCGACCACACTTTCATGGTTACAATTTGACAATAGCAGATTTCACTTTCACTCCTGTAAGCCAGAATCAACAGTGGCGACTGCTAAAAAGCGCCGAGGCAATGAAGCTCGAGGTATCCCGGAAAAACGATTCAACCGTCTTGGATCACGCAACGCAATTAATCAGAAAGTAAGAAAGACATAATTTCCACTTCCCTTCAAACAAGCAGGCACAAAGGGACTTTTTTTTTTTTAAGACGGGAAATCATCAAATAACTTCCCCCGCCCTGGGCGGGGCGGGAGGGAGTGTCAGACTTTTACTGACTAAAACCCGTCTATGTTCCTTCATGAATGTGCCCTTTGCGTTCCGGGGGCGCGGTATCTCTTTCGAACAACCCGCAGCCAGGCACAAAGGGATGACAATAACAGCGTCTTTATTTTGAAGTAGTAAGGACGGTCTCGTAATAAAATGTTACTTTGTATGGTTGCCAGTGCCTGATCCATTGCTCTACGTGTCCCAAGATCGAATTCTGCCTTTATTATTGACCGACTGTGATAAATTGCCAAATCGAGTTAATTATCGAGTTTCGCTTTATTTATTTCTTTAATCAATTGACTTATCCATGTAACGTGTCATTGCTGGTTAAATATGGCCGTCCTTTCACGGTCATCCAAGGATGGAATTAGAAGGGTTATTTTCAGGGTCATAGAGGATTGGGAGATGGAGTATTTATTGCCATTATTAAGCTCGATGTGTATGTAAAGTATGTTCTGTTTATTAAGATATGAGTAGACACATAATACTATATACAACCAAATAATAAATACACATTGGTAACAATAACACATATAATCATACATTACATATTAATTTAAACACATGATAATTATAAGTAGGTAATATAAGTAGTGCAACGGAATCAAGAAATTCTCGAAAAGGTAAGTACATAACGTTTGTTTCTAATCTTTCAGCAATACGTCTGTAAAAACATACTTAAAGAAGCCGATTTTTTTGTTCTGCACCTTACCTGGAAACGTTCTAATTATAGAAATTACCTGGAAACCTTCTAATCTATACTAATATTATAAAGCTAAAAAGTTTGTTTGTTTGAACGCGCTAATCTCAGGGACTACTGGTTGGAATTGGAAAATTCTTTTAGTGTTGGATAGTCCATTTCTTGAGGAAGGCTATAGGCTATGTAACATCACGCTACGACCAACAGGTGCTGAGCAGCGAGGGTGAAACCGCGGGGAACAGCTAGTTATAGAAATATAGAAGGTCAAAGTTTCAACTTTTATTTACGTTATTTTACTAAAACAAGTTTACAATAGCATTTCTAAACTATGAATACCTCTGCTTTCCTTTTTCACTTCAGTTTTCACACAAAAACAGAAGCTCTCTATCTTTTTCGACCTAATGTTACTTTGTTTGATGGGCACTATGAGTAGGTAACGGCTTTGTGATGTCTTTTTACACCACCGTATAAAGGGGTGGGTGGGAAATTGCGCCTTAATGTCTCCAACATTGAGGCGCAATTTTAAGTGCGTAAATACTGAATTTGTAACTTAATTATCAATGTTTGATAGAAACTGGAGTTAAAAAAGAATTTCGCAAGGTTGTTGGATTGTTTTTAGCGAATATTTTAAAATATTGTATCTATGTATTTTTCTCATTCATTTTTTCTCAAATACATTATTGTGTAAATACATTTTTAAATAAAAAATAATAGCACACCAGTATCGGGAATAGGGTCCAAGCTATCGGCAGTCAGGGCTTCTTTTTTAGGGCTATTTATCTTATTTATTATTTTATTTCCCATCGTTTCATCATTTTGCCATACGCTAAGAAGAAGAAGCAAATTTTGTGTTTTTTTTAAGTGATATGAGTTTTTGTCGTCTCTTATTAAAAAAATGTCAGCTTTTACATACGAAACTGAAACAAAATGAAAATTATGTAGAACAGTTTTTTTTCAAACAAGAGACGAAAAATTTGCACCCTTCTTGTCTTGAATCATCTACTGCATCAATAAAAAAATACGGCAAATCAATTTCTTTTCCACCGTGTACACATTTCCACAATTTCACCAAAAAAAAAAAAAAACTATCATGTTATACAAAACCACCTAAAACACGAATTATAGATACGACAGTTTGGCCTTGACAAACCTCATAGAAGCTGACAGACGCCTCGGGGATTCAGTCGAGCGGGGGAGCGCGTCAACGCCTTCAGCTGTCAGTTTGACGTAACCACGCCTTATCGTGTTTACCGTACTAGGAAATTATCTAACTGTCCCTCGTTAAAGATTAACAGCTGACGTCTAACAAAGAACGACGGGCCTGTTGGTCTAGTGGTTAGTGGCCCTGACTGCTAAGCCGGAGGTCGTGGGTTCGATTCCCACCCAGGACAAACTTTGTGTGATGAGCATGATTGTTTGTTCTGTGTCTGGGTGTGATTTATCTATAATATGTATGTATTTATAAATTATATAAGTATGTATATCAGTTGTCTGGTTACCATAACACAAGCTCTGCTTAGCTTGGGATCAGATAGCCGTGTGCGAGTTGTCCCAAGATATTTATTTTTATTTAAAGATTCTGAGAATGACCTTGCCTTAAATAAGTTTTGTAAGAAGGCTAAATGTAATAGGTTTTAATAAGTTTTGCTCTGACTTAGAGCTTTTTATAGGGGTGTGCCCCAATCGAAGCATGTGGGATCTCAAATGCGCAGCCATTATCTTTAATAGTTTTTTCTTTTACAAATGTGAAACGGTTTATAATTTCTGAACTTTTATTATAATTATACATGGTGCCCGGTTAATGGCAATAGGCTCGCCCCCTATTACATGGGACCTTAATATACCGGCGAACTGTGGGTGTACATTGGTACACCTAACCCTTCGGGGAATACAGGCGTGATGGTATATTTATTTTATATTTTTATACATTGTAAAAATACCACCATCACCATCACGCCTGTATTCCCCGAAAGGTTAAGCAGAGGTGTACCGATGTACATTGTAAACTAATAGGTAATAAATGCTTGGTTGTGACATCACGAGTAAGTACTTTTTTTTCAAAACGACATCTTTTAAAGAGTTGGAAAATATCTCGGTACCGTTTCCAATTTAAGGTGTGCACACATCCTGCGCTGAAAATGCACTTAGTTCGCATATTTCGGGTAGAATACCGACGCCACAATGTGCGGAAAGCTACCGCGCCCTACGTTATGCATGCAAAATAGATACACGAAAAATACTCTTTCGTGAATGTATCACGAGCTTTACCAACCATGTTGCTACTATTTTCGTTATATAATAACAGTGTTTCGTAAACGTTTCATAATAAAGTTATTTGACAGGTGTCAAGTAGGTTTTGAAGTTACGTAATTAGCTATGGGAGCGTAGAACCATGGAATTCCGGGTCAACACACGAGAATTAAATGAGTTTCTGAACTGCGAAGTTAAACAAAAATGCGAGTGACAACATAGTTCCAGAGTTAAATTACTTTCCTACGCTAAAAGTGGTCATTACTATTTCGAGGCAAAAAGTGTAGCTCGTAGCTTGTAACTCGTAGCACGTAGCTCGAGCGCGTAGCTCGTAGCACGACCTCGACGTAGCATTAAACGTGAACAGTTTCGCAGCGTAAATGGCGTCCAATAGATGCGAGAACTACGAGTTCTTAAAGGCTTAGCAAATATTACTTTTACTCTCTTATTAGTGTCTAATTTTGTTGTAAAACTTTTCAATTAACTTAGCCAAAGGCTTTCGTGGACATTCATCTATCTACGTAGATTGAAATGAATGATTAAATTAAAATCTCTTTCGAAACCTTTTGTTAATCTTTCTTTGTGGAGACTAGAACAATGTAAGATATGATCTTGACAACTTGGAGATAATGAAGTAAAAGAATTTTTTGATGCGCCTTTATATTTTAAAGAATCGCTGTAGTAAGGGGAGCATCCTAATTATTACTCTGTGTCGTGTTTGTACGTAGTGGTGCTCATTTGTCGTGTATAACTTAATAAAATTCGCGTAGTAAGATACTTTATATTGCAGGACGGTGTGAGAAACACTTTATTAAATTTTCAATTACGGTGTTAAGTTACGTGAGAGAAAGAAAAGCCTTTGTTTAGATGTTCTACGTGTTGCGAATATTATATTCATGAAGGGTTTATGTGGATCCGACCGAGCTTGACCGGGCGTACGACAGATATTGAACGAAGTAAAGAATAAATCTATAGAGTTTATGTAAAAAACTCGAAACTGGATACAAGATCTGTCTGAGATCTCATTAATCTGATACTTAGCATAATTTGTTTTGGTTGAACAGTATTTTTATTTAGATTGTACGACGAAAATAACTGTATGGATACTTCTTCTTTTCGAGTAGATGATTCAAGTTAATCCTTTAGAATTCTTGGGCCTAGTGGTGACCACGTTTATTGCGGCGTCAGGGGCGTTTTTAATATTCTCTAAAGTAGTAGTTGTATGTCGGGACACTTTGGGAACTCAAAGTACGGATACTCTGAAAATTAAACTCTTATTTATACTGTGCAAAAAAGAAGAAGAATATATTCTTCTTTAGTAGAACATATTCCCCTTTTTTTTCGCTCTAAAAGAAAAAGTATTCTATATTTTTGTGCAAAAACAAATGTAGCATACATTCTCCTTTTTTATGCACAGTCAGACAAATTCCAGAGGCCTTGTCACTAATTAAAGTGTCGTATTTTGACCTTTCCCTCTCTTTCAATCACTATGATGCATTTGTTTCATGGAAGCTAACAAGTTCTAAAGCTGGCTCCCTGGCGGCTCCTACCATACGTTCCTCTATTTGTTACGACTACGCTCAGTTATTGGAACCCAGTATTCAAGTTTGGGTGTGACATTCGTAGTAATTACAGTCTATTCATTGCTCGGCTCAGTGGCGCGACGTATCCCTCACATGACTCCGACTGTGCGTTTGTGAAAGCAAGATAACATATATAATTACGTGTATTCTGTACGGGAGTATACCACTTTAATTGGATTAATAATGTCTCGTGTAACAAGCTCGAAAGACGTAGGTATCTATACATATTAGAATCCACTAAATAATGGTTTATTGAGGATATCAGCCTTATTTTATCTAGGTTGGGGCCGGGTTACAGAGTAACCAGATGCGATGGAATATTAATATATCACGTGCAGCGGCTGGCTTCTCACTTTCAAAATCAATTATTACGTAATATTAATCATGTTAAGTTTAGACCAATTTCCAAAGTTCATCATAAGATCATCCGCGAAGGAAAATATTGTGAGGAAATCTAGACTTATAATTTTATAAGTCTGAAATTGCCAATCCGCTTTGGCAAACCGTATCAAAACAAGCCTTTTCCCTGCAGTGGCAGTAGCACAATAGTAGGCTGGTATTATTATTACCATAAAATTGACACATAAACATAAATAAAGGTGCAAGGTCGACTTCGAGGCACGCTAAGGTACCCAGAAAAAAAAAAACGAAATGGCTAAGCTCTTGACTTTAGTCTTGGTCAAAGGTGACAAAGACAAAGTCTACGATGGAGTATCGTGATGATGGGAGGAACAAGTAACTTCCAGTGTCGTACAGTGTCTATTTACATCCGTTAAGTGAACAGACATTTCAGATAAATCAACACACAATCTACAGCAACTGACAAACGTGTCAGCTAAGCTTCAATAAAACAATTACTTCAGAGTGACAGAATCGAAACATCATAAATTCAAAGATGTGATTTCTCAACAGCAATTTAGGGATAACCCTACTGGGAATAATGCCACCATTTTTGATACGCTCCGCACAATTACTTACAAATAAATGAACGAAATGAATTGTTTGGGCATCGTAGCGGGTAGCTTATTTCTTTAAAAAAAAAGTCGAACGTACTTTAATAATAGCAAAGGGAGGATAAAACATTAGAATTGTAAAAGTTCAGGACTCGTCTTGAGTTTGTGCCCGGTTAATGGCAATAGGCTCGCCCCCAATTACATGGGACCTTAATATACCAGCGAACTGTGGGTGTACATTAGTACACCTCTGCCTAACCCTTCGGGGAATACAGGCGTGATGGTATATACACATAGGTACTTAACTAATATGCGAATGAAATCTGACTTAATGGAAATTGAGGTTCATTTTCGCCTAAGTTTTATGTCAAACTATACACGAAGATATTTGACAGATACTTTAAGTAGTATTTAGTTTCTCGCACATTTACCTACACCAGGATTTAATATCACCTTAATAATTCAAAGACGTACAAATTCTTTTGATGAGGAAAGAAAATAATTCATGTTGTTTGTAATAATCTTGATTAAATACTAAGATATGAACTTGTGTAACGTAGAAATGTTGATACAAAATAAAAAAAGAAACCGTGTTCTTAATAGAAAAATCAACGCAGCGTGTTTTTATTTTCGCGAAAATAAAAGAACGCGATCGTTTACTTTATTTACACAAACGAGTATCTACAATTTAATTTAGTGCAGTTTTACGAGTGTGAGAGTACAAAATGAATGCTTAGCAAAATTATGATGACGTTTATGACGTAATATCTTCAATATAGACAAGATATTGTGCAGTATAGTTGAAAACATCGGTTGGTTGGTTGCGCTGAGTAATCATGCTCCATTCACCGTGCACAGTACTCTGGGGGATTTCACTAGCGTCCTTGTAACGCGGTACGATCGCCAACAAAAGTGGCTACTGAAAAATTTGACGTCTACCAACATGTTGGTAATGAAATTACACAAGTTTGTTTGCGATAGCTGAACCCACATGTTGATGTTTGCTTAGCGTACGAGTATAAGGTCACCGTCTTGGTCGAACGAAATAAAAGATGCATGTGAGCTAAGAAGCTTTTATTCTTGGACAGACGATTTTCTTGGTTAAAATAGACGTATTATATCGAGAATGCAGAACGTGAAACGTGACATGGCCTCTCTGAGACTTTTTGTATAAGAAATGACACGTAGACGTTGCGAAAGTACGGACATTTCCTTCCTCTTGAATATTGTTGCCTATTGTTATTCTACCGTATTGGAAAGGTATTTAATAATTCTACCGGCACACGTTACAGTATCGTAAAAAAAAACTGAACATCTATTATCGTATTTTGCCGTTTGCGCCTACAGCCAAATGACATTAATCATATTTGACAGTACATACAGCATAACGACAATTTATTAACGTAACTTATAACTTTTTTCCTCTTTGTGGTCGGACTTTTTGTCATAGTACGTACATACTTACATATTTATTTATACAGAACTTTTTCTTCGCTTTTTCTTCTGACTGTGGCAAAAGATGCATTGTTATGGAGTGGTCGCGACTGAGACAGTTTCGACGTCTATAAGACAGTGATAAAATGGGAAAAAATCGACGTCGCCATTGCTTGTTATAAAAATATATGTAGAATAGAATGAAGCTATTTTTAGATTCGTACAAGACAAGTACTTGATAAGTAATTAACGAAAACAATGTTTAATCAGGATATAATAATATCAGGATTCGGGATTTCATCCTAATCAATTTGTAATTGAGATGAAGTGATTAATATTAATTAGTATGATCGATCGTATGATGTAGATTGAATGTCTTAGTATACCTACTAATTCGACATTACAGCCACGTCATATTGTCCACTCTAATTATGATTTTATTTTGATTTCATAGTTATTTTTTAAATGATTTTTATGTGAAAATCTTCATAGATTTCAACCTTATAAAATACTACTTTCACAGTATTTTTTATTTATTTTTTATTCGAGATGGTATGCTCTTAATTCCAGTCTAAATCAGAGGTGACAAAGACAGATTAGGCATTAATTGACAATTTGAATTTGGCAATTTGGACATGTAAGATAGCGTTCGCAAGGTGTGTGAAAATAAGTCTTAATTACTATGTGATTAAAAATAAAAACCATTGAAACATCTGGACAACCAAAGAATAATAAACCTAAATTTTAATTCCCGGTTCGACGTATCGATTGCCCAAATGCTCGTTGACGAAACCCCATTCAGCACTAATATTTAGTGTGTGGCTCACTGCTTGTGTGTTGTGTACTGACTCATAGTATCTTTGTATACCTATCCACAGACGAGTACATTAAAGGACCCTGGACTGCAACGAGCTTATCTTGCACAGAGAATATGGTATGAGTCTTAGCTCAGAACCTAGTGCTATTCTTAAGACCCAAGTCTAACGTTATTTAAAGCTTAGAACACAATTCCGCAGAACACTGTTTGAAATGTTTGTGTGCCTTCATGACGTATATTGTGCTTTTTGTCTGTGACCTCATTGAATAGAATTTATTTCATATATAAAATTATGTACTCTATTTATTACCACTATCACGCCTGTACTCCCCGAAGGGTTAGGCAGAGGACTACCAATGTACAACCACAGTTCGCCTGTATATATTTAGGTCCGGGCATAAAAGCAAACTACCCGCTGCTACTGAGAATTTCGTAGAAAATCTTAATAAACCTTTTTGCTCGACCTGGGAATTGAACCCAGGACCTCTAGCGTAGCAGTTGTGCTTAGGATTACTAGGCTAACGAGGCAGGTATTAGGTATTACACTCAAATTTATTAACACCCAAAGTAAAAATTAAATTGTATTTGGGTGCCAGGGCTCTCGCAATTGAATTTTCTTCTCATTTAGCTAGAATCGTGGGAGTTACCAGTTTGTTTGGAATATAATCATTTTAAACTAAAGACAGGTATTAAGTTATCCCCATCAATGTTTTGAAACAACCAAGACTATTAGCGCATTTGTTGCGACTTTTAGCGTTAAGCCTGCTTTATGTTCTTGTATATGTACACGCTTTATGTCCACACTTTATGTTCACTCATTTGAATATTCCAACAACCTAATAGGTCTGGTTAGGCAGTTATTTTCTTGTTTTTCAATTTAAATTTAAACTTTCTGCTAACGAATAATGCTCGTTGTTGTAGTGTATGCATGATATAATATTAGGATTATGAATTTCATTATTCAAATTCTCACGTAAAGGTTCATACAAAGTTATCGTGTAGAAACGTCAACGGGCCTCTCATTTTGTCGAGGGTATAGAGGGTCATCGGTATTTTCAGTTTTTTTGTTAGATCAATTTCTTAAATGTTTTTATCATTTATTGATCATCTGAATCTCATCTTCTTCTTCTTTTTGTAACGATGAAACATTTAAAATAATCTATACTAGTTAGGCCCAGTAGGTGGCCACGTTTATCTCATCTGATGATATTACACACGATTATAAAATCGACGATGGTGTAGAATTCAGTAGATACTCGACAACGTGAACAAAACTTAAGATACAAACATCATTATTGATACCACTTTTTTCTAAATCTATTTATCTTCTAACTTATTATTTTTTAAGACTCCATTATCCTTTTAAAAGTCCTATTTTAATTGCTCTATTCTTATAAATCTTTAATAGGCTCGCGATAATAAAACGCTATCATTCTTGCTTAAAATAATAATATTCTGGTTCTTGCGTAAAGCTATAACAAACAGGGTTTCAGACAAGAGGGCATGTCGGTTGTCTCAACCAGACGACAGTTGTTCTACCATTCATAGCATATCATGAATTTCACGAATTTCTCTCGTTAATTAAGCACTGACATTCGTGAAGACAAATATTTATAGAACACAGCGAGTTAGTAATACCTACTTATTTCTGAATTATCGAGAAACTTTGTGTTTGAAATAGTATTAGCAGTAAATATAAATTTTCATAAAGCCTGATGATTCTGATGTTTGATAGATAATAAAATAAAATTTATTGACCTAGTTATAAGATAAATATGAAATTAATAAATTCGAATTCTAATTATATTCTAGGTTCATGTTATAAATCTTTATTGCCTACGTATGATTTGTGTTATTTATTTTAGGATAGTTACCTAACTAAAAATATCTAGACTTTATAAAAAGATTTAGGATATCTTCACGTTACATAATCACCTTAGAATAACCTCTACTCGCGTATTTCTCAAATCGAGTTAATTTCGTCCCTGTTTCATGATTAAATCGATACGCTTTTGTGGATCCATAGGGGCTCGTCAAACGTATCGATTTCAGGCCCATCCGCTAACGAAATCAACACGGTTTTGTGAACCAGGTAGCCATGGCGACCGTCCGTTTAATTAATAAATTAAATATAAGATAATTACCTGGACGCGTTAAGGATAGGTCTGCTTTATCAGTGAGGTCCGATCTACATGGTAATGTGGTCATAGAAGCTCAGGTGGTTGATATGGGTACCTACCACGACGTCAAAAAGAAGACAATTCATTTCACACATGCCTTCCAACATAAATTCATTGGGTTTAGAGACGAAACTTCCCAAAACTGTTTTAAAAATAAAAATCATGCTAATCTACACTCCATTACGAACTAAAATTCGCTAAAAATTCATTCTGAACGAGGATTTTTATCCGAAAATTCTTAATCCCACATACGGATGGAAAATCACGTGCCGTCCACATAGTCCAATTAGCTGCCGATTACACTTGAAAAAAATACAAAACGAATGTTTGTAGCATCAAGTTGCATTGTTTAGCTCTCTGCTTGCATTGTATCTTCTTTTTATTTGAAAAAAAAAAAGAAATGAGAAATAGCAAGGGATGAAATATACGAGTTGTTAGTGCAATGCAGATTACTTATTAGGTCAGGGATTACTTTTTCAGGTCAAAAGTGGGAGTATTTAAACCAGGCATTATTGATACAGTCTTTAGAATAGGTATTAAATATATAATTGGCATCCAACATTGGGTATATTAACTTCAATGTTCAGGATAAAAATGTTTATTTTGTTTCGCTAAATATCTCATAGCATGTTTACCTTTAAGTATTCGTTTCATAAGTAAATAAACGCCAAGGTATAAAATACATAAATACTAAACCGTTATCATAAATCATATACGAGACGCAAAACACGTCCCAATGATTTTCATAAAGAGGCTTATCATAACCCGTCGATAAAACGCCAGCTAAAATTGGAAATTTCTAAGCCATTTTATCTTATTCATAAGGATTCCACGTTAGGGTTGGCAAAGAATCGTGATTGAGAAAGGAAAGAGGACAAATTGAGGTAATTAAAAGGTCTGTGAGCAGACGTAGGTTGGTAAGGTAGATAAATTTATTTGGGGCACGTTGTCGGTCGCCCACGTCCGCGGCTGCGAGCCACCGCGCTGATAATGTCACTCACACTTGACGCTACCTTGGCTTACCACTCGTTTTTACTAAGAACGAGATTAAGTATGAAGCTCTATAACTAAGTATGGCTCTTTCGTTTTTGAGGTACAGTAGATAAAGGAATTGAAGCGATCCTTCAGTGGAATTTTAGCCCGTATTTTTGCAAAGACACGTTCGCCGAGCTTACAATAACGTCAACGATTTTGTTATCTATACAGCCTCTTTAGGGCTACTTCATACTTGTCATGTACTTGTTAAGCGCGATGAAGATAGTGCTAAGCTTTGTTTAGTACCTAATTAGTTTCGATTAGAAGTTTTTTAAATATCTGTTCGATATATACGGTTTCGAAGAGCATGTTTTAGTGAAATGCCTGCATAATAAATGCAATTAATCCTAGCGAGCTTTTTATAAGTCAGTTAGGTAATAAATAAAAGCTTAGTATATGCCATTTCCTTAATATTTATCTCCCCACCAATCTAACTCCAGACTCACAATTACAAAATAAATAATCTTATCCATAAAAAAGCGATTTACATATTTACTCCGGTAAGGAATATTGAGTTATGATTATCACATCTCAATTTCATACGTCAGTAATTCTTGGATCGCTAAATCCGAATTATGCAAACGACGTGCGAGGTACGCCGTCGCCGGACGAGACTGCGTTCATTGGAATGAATAATGGCATGTTGAATTGGACACATAATTAATTAACCACAACATGTTTGCCATACTCCTTGTATTGTCAAAGTGGCTGAATGGAACGCTTGCATTGTTGACTTGGCCAAGACTTTTTTATGAGTTTCATTGTTGTTCCGAATTCCAATTTCGAAATGCCGTATTACGAAATTGGAATTCGCTCAAAAATAACATTCTAAGTAAAACCTCCACGCTTCTCTGCCGTTCCCATTAATAGCTAGCTTTTATAGCCATTCTCATCAGCGCTTTCATAATGGATAACTTTAAAACTATGCGTAGAGGAAATAGGAAAGAAAAATAGAAAACAAACCAGTGTTTATCTCGACCCGAGAGCCTCCTCTGGAATATAAAATGAAATATTACTTTTCTTTGTTACTCAATCACGGATAACTGGGTCAATGACTTTATCAAAATACAAGAAGTCGGAACTGACGCCGCAAAATACAAAAAGGAAAAATAATTGGTAGGTTGATTCTAATTTCGAAACAACTCTTTACATAGGTCATAATTAAGTATTAAATAACTTTTCAAAAATCGCACATAGACTCTTTTGTCTTTGGCCTAAATAAATATTATACAGCGGTACATACTTTGTAATCATAATTACTCTAATTATTCACCGTTGGATTTATAATGACACAGTTGTGTGCTGGCCGTTTAATTAAACCTGAGCTTTTAACAGTCTTTGAAGCTGTAATTTTAATAGAGAAAATACTTGAATATCCATATTATAAAATTATGTTTTCTGCTACGATCGTCAACCTCCGGTAAAAAAGGGAGGGTTATTTTTAGTACGGGCTTGAAAATTTAAAATCTATCTTGAGTAGGTATACTTTTAAATACTGGAACATACCTATCTAAGTACGTTTTTCGTTTTTCTTCAGTGAGTAAGCACTTTGGACCAGTCAAGTCTCAATTTTCATTTAAGTAGGTAGAAGAATATGACTTTAAAAAGTAACTAAACTCACGAAGAAGCTTCTGAATTAACTGCAAATATAAAGTGGTTATAAAACAGTTTTGTATCGGCTAACGCACGGGGATCGTCGGCGCCACCGCTGGCTGTCATTCTTCTCATATTAGCATCGGGTTCAGTCGGGTCGCGTACTACATTACCAACGCGACATAGCGACGCCACAAGACGAGATGCACGACACGGGTTAAGCTATGCACGATTTACGAGAAAATTACTCATTCTAAACATGTCGTCCTGATGCATGTCATATAAAAAGTTAATAGCTTTACAAGCTGTAATTAAGGCTCCACCTACATTTGTAAACGTCCTCTCATATTTCAAAATAGACACGAAAGTTTACAAATTATTTCGCGTTCATCATTAAAGTTACAATATTCTCGTGAGAATTCGAGCTTTGTAGAACTTTGGAAAGGCAAATGAATGTAAAAAGAATTCGAGCAAAATTATGCGTTGACTGAGTTTTTACTTCAATGAATAGTAATCATTCAACATCGTCGTTTTGTAACTCAATTTTTAGGATGCCTACTAAACGGTGTAGGTATAAACCATAATCTGTTTATACGAGTTAAGTTTGTATTTGCCATTTTGTAGCCATCCGTTTCAATAGGTTTGGATTTTATTTCTTTTCACTAATACTTAGCACAGATTTAGCATGTTAACATGCAAGGTACTAGTGTATTACCTACAGAGCTGATGTAAACTAAGTGTAACGTTGATATATAGCCTTAAGTGGTGTCTACAGGCGCGTTAGGGCTCGTCAAGCTGCCACATTCATGAATAAAACACGACAACGTGTCGCGAAAACCTGCTCGCAGTACCCTTTTGAGTAATCAATCTGGAGTTTCCTTCTAGCCGGTAATTTATACATGACAACTATGGTAGAAGGCCGAGCTCCTTTACTATAGGGGAGCTTTTGTCTACAAGTTAAGTGATTCGGTTCTCGGTTCAGCTTCGCGTAGGAGCCGATGCCCCAATATTGGATCTTTATTGTTCTGTCAGCGTGTAGTTTGCATGGCTCTGGCTGTTTTAGAATGATGTTTGCAATTTTTCAGTTTGGAAACAATCTTAATTCTGAGGAGACTGTTTTCAGTATAGTAAGTTGATTTCTATATTCGATATCGTATAATTTTGGTAGTGGCGTTTCCTAATTTCGAAGTTCCATCAAACTGAACGCCCAAAATTGTATCCGATCCCGGATTAACACGCCACCACAGTTAAGATTGAAATAAGTAATGCGCTACGGAAAAAAATATACAAGCGGAGATTTCGGCCACTTCTCCTCACTTAACATTCGACGAGGCTCCCTGAAATACTTCGGACCATAGTGATTTCCCTTGTCAGTGATTATTACTGAGCTCCTTTTGTTATAATGTGAACAATAGAAAAGTTCTACATTAGCTATGTTTGTTTTGATCCCTTTTTATACCATAAAAACTATACTTATTCATAAAAATAAACGACATTGTTGATTTAGACCTTGACTTCTTATGA
Organism: Caradrina clavipalpis; assembly: GCA_932526535.1. Classification (NCBI taxonomy): domain Eukaryota; kingdom Metazoa; phylum Arthropoda; class Insecta; order Lepidoptera; family Noctuidae; genus Caradrina; species Caradrina clavipalpis. The sequence goes on from OW052096.1 coordinate 7,362,664, forward strand.
AAACATCTCTATAAACATTCAAGAATACATTTTGCCCTCAAAATATCGAAGCAATTAAACTTTTAATAGATTTCTCATTTCATTCGGTCGTTTTGCATATATGTAAATGTATTCAAAAGCGTGCTTATCCCTAGTTAGTCCCGTGGAAGGTTCTGCTCGTTGTCAGCACATTTTAATGGAGCTCGCGGCACTTGGGGCACGCCGGGCATGGCAGGTCACAGTCACAATCGTTGTAGCCCCCGCCTTCGCACGGCCGTACAGTGTGGACAACGCCTTTCTACTTTACGCTTTGACTCTGTAGTTTGGAAGAAATGTTTCCTATGTACCGTCCCGCTTTGAATTGTAAAGTAATCTTGAATGGAGACGCTGAAAGATATTATTATAAATTCAGATCATGTTTACGAGTGGCGATGTAATGGCTTAGGGGATTTGCGGTCAGGCACCCCTATTTCCTTTATATTATGCTGTTTACGAAAATAGCTGGCGTTTTTGGATTATTATTGGTTACGGAGTTGCCCATACTTACAGCTTTAATTCTCGTTGTGTATGGCGTATCTTATAAAATTATCTCTTTATTGTATTTAATATTAACTCAATGTTTAAATCAATGTTCATTTATTTGAATTTACACTCTAAGGAGCAAGCTTCCAACATAACGCTGTATGCCAGTTTTAATTTTCCTACAAGTGTGTCATACACTTACATACTATTTTAGAACCCACATGTTTCACGAATTACCATCTACAATACAATTTCCCGGTTCCTAACTCCATAATAGTACTTCCTAAAGGCATTTGTCCATTTAAATGCAGCAGTTAAGAGAATGACATTCGCAGATGGTTTTATACCAAACAGTTTTTGAGCTCCACAGTTTTTCACGTAGCGAGTGTTTCTGGCACTCCATTTAATTGGAGAGATACCTCTATAGTACGTATTTTTCTTTAACACAAAGCAACCTTTGTAAGTTTGATATCTGTTCTGTGGTTGGTGTGGAATGAAACTGATCATCTAATTACGTCCATATCACTCTCATATCAACCGTGTTGTTGCTGTACTTTGTATTTTTAGAGGTGATTAGGTTCTGTTTCTACTTTAGTCCTAGTGTATACGAATAGTATAAAGGGGTAAACTTTTTTGTTTGATTGTTTGTACAGAATAAGCTCTGAAACTATTGGACCGATTTTAACCACTTTTTCACCAATACGTAGCTACATTATTCCTGAGTATTATAGGCGAATATAGCATCAAGTCGAAGGCGGGTCTCTAGTTTGTAGTTATTAGGTAGGGAAGTATTCTGATATATTTTTTATTATTTTATTGTTACCAACAGGATATTCTTATATTCCTATTTTGAAAATTCTCAGAGTTTATTTGATTCGTTAATTAGATTTTTTCTTAAAAAGGGTAGATCCTTTCATGTAAAAGGGTAAATAGGTTCACTTGGAGTATTCATAATTAAGTAATTCATTTTTCGTTCGAAATTTATTTAAAAAATATGTCACTCTGGTGAAAGACTTCAAAGGGATTGGAAATATTCAACGGATGACAGCTAGTCATTCGAAATTCCTGCAACCCTGTAATATTTGGTTCGAAAAACGGTTGGGCTTTTGGAATAATAAAATTCGATTCGATATCAAAATAAAATTAACAATTTCCGTGCTTCCACGGTCATCGATGTCCAATATGAAATGTTTTATGTTTTAATTGAAATCGTACCCCGCAACGTTCAAAACGATTTGTGCCGTTTAACTTTAAGTGAACATTGATGTAATGAAATACCTCTCAATTGTTGGCATACCTTCAATACGGGCAATCCCGTTATATTGCACCGTGCACTAGTTTGTCTGAAAGCTCGTATCCGGCATGTTAAATGGTGTAATATTTTGTTTTGATTTGCTTTAGTAGTAATTAGATACCTTATTTTTTTCTAACTACCATTCTTGTTCTGAGGATTCAAAGGAAATGTTTTTAATAAAGTTCAAAGCAAATGTAACGCACAGTAAAACTGAAAAGTTGCACTTTAGACTAGCTAGCAGAGTAACGTTTACGTCATAAACAGGCGAGTAATCTTTTACGGCATTTCAACGCACCGACGTCAACAATCTTTGGTGGACCAAACAAAATTAAACGTAGCACAGCTTTTAAACTGTCAAAATAAAGACTTAAGAGGACGAATTGGAAATTTTGGCATCAGTGATCTCTATTTTTGTCAGTAATTACGAAATGTATAAAAATGTGAGTTGGTGTTCTGAATAGTTCATGATGAAAGCCTTATTTTGTTAGTTTTCATTACATGATTAAGTAACTTTAGTAACAGAGAAAAAAATATCAAACATACCTCTTTTTAAATAGAGATTCACATCTTATGGGCAAACGGGACCGATTTTAGCCTCCCAACTTGCTCTGTAGACAAGTCTATAAATACTCTTTAAAATTGTAGAAGGATTTTCTCAAGTTATCATTTCCGACTAAATAAAATAACAAAAAGCTTACTTACCGGGGTGTGTGCGGGTTGCGGGGGGCGTGCGCCTGGTCTAGAATTATTGTTAAACAATTCGTCGCCTTAAAGTCCATTATTCAGGCGATGTTAGTGAAGAATAACAGTGTATCGTCCCACCATAGTATACAACTTGTCAGTCGCCCCGACAGGTAATCAAATAAAGCTCGTAATCGATAGATCGGCCTTGTATGTTTGGATGTACCAGAGAATTTTTACACAATCTCTGCGAGGTTTTCTTTAGATTAAAGACCGAGTCGTTGATACCAAAGGATTCTTTTATACCGACTTTACCAAAGGGTCAAGCTCTGTAGTTTTTCGGTTGATAAATTCCTTTAATACATACTCTATAAAACTATCAAACCTAGTCTAAAGGACACAAAATTCAGAAGTATAACATATTTTTATTAGCGTTTCTATTTGAGCTAATGCTCATCTTATTTTTTTCGTGTGGATTGACTCGATTTTCAATTTTGTACGACCAGTATTAAGCAACCTGTACAGCTCTATCATTGCCCTCATTTAGAGCTAATGTTATAACGACATAAGTACCTACTTAGGTACAAATTCAACAAAAAAGTTCCCAATGGCTAATAATAAGGAAGACTCCAATAAAGTTCTCTTGTGGAGTTACCCCATTTATTATGCATACCGCGCCTCTTTGTAATCGGACAAAGATTTTTCAGTCATGAGCGACTCTTAAGAATCCCTTTGGAGTCTTTGATGAACATACTTTTCTTGTTTAAATAAGACTTCGAATGTAAATATAGCTTGTTTAGTCGGTTTCGCGGTTTGTTGTCGACGCGCTGAATTCTGATAAAACTCTTGCAACCAAACATTTGAAGCGCGCGGAATGGGTGAACCAAATTCAGTTGATTAAAAATTAATGTAGTGAAGGGAAAAGAAAAGAAATGTAAGTTGTGGTCGTCCATTTTGTATAACTAGATGCTTCAGTGAGTTTTGATTATGTATACGGGGATCAAATTCACAAATCAATTTTGTGAATTAGTCGGTATTGGGATGTTTATTTGATTTATTCAGATTTATTTCGTTCTTGCGTAAGGCTTTCTATTTTATCTGGAAATTCTCGACACAATAACGAATATGTCTTCTCAGAATACAAATATTATTTTTGTATTTTATAAAAGTACCTAAGTACTGCTTAGACTTGGGGACTAAGGGTCATCTTATTGTTATGTTTCGGTGTATGGTCGTCTCAATCAGTAAGCGTTAATTATACCCTTTAAAAGGGTAAATTGTGGTTGTTAATCCCTATACCGAATGTTTATATTGTTTCAAGTTTCGACCCAAACGGCTTAAATATATCTACGTAATTGTTTGTTGGATGAATAAAATATTTACCGATACTCCGCGCTGGATTCTCAAACAACGTTCATAAAAAAGGTACGTTGAAAAATGAGTGTGTTGTGAAAGTATAGCTATTGATTCTTGAGTTTTTTACATCTCTTTGTAGATCTCGATTCTCGTGTTATTCTCGAGGGAGTAGTCAGATGTTGAAGCTAACTTGTACATAGGTGCTCAGAGCGATTTTGCATTGTAAATTCGTGAAAGTTTGTAACTTCCCCTACGTATAACTTGCTATTACTAAATGATGAATGGCGTTTGGGCTTAAAGTAATTGTGGAAAGTTATTAGTTTTACCATTATACCTACCATAGTCTTCCTGTCGATAAAAATATCATTCTACTTCTCATTTATTCACGCATAAACTGTTTCTTTTTGCATTTTACTCCTAAACTTTCCCATTTCAACATGAACCTTATTATCTTGTAATAAAGTTAAAATACTGTCAAATTGCCATTGCCAGATTAGAGTAGCTTGCCTGCAGTGCTGGCCACTGTACATGAAAATAATTCACAGGGAGTGACAGCATCTTTAAATAAAAAAAAAAACTTAGAAGACAAGTTAATTGAAAACTTAGCAACATGCCAGCCTTTCTAACTTCAGTAACAAGAAGTAGGAACTGACTCAGTGGGGTGCCGCCCATACATGGTACCTTCTTGTCCATAAATCTTAATTTACCGCCAACAAGCCCCGTGAGCTAGTAAGGTCAAATGAAACTAAATGAGCTCTTTTAGCACCTCCAAAGTGACCGGTTTATGTAAAAAGAAAGTGACATTTATCCTAATCGAACTTACTTGGGAAAGTTGCGTACCGCCCTGCCAGTTTGGGTTCTGTTCTTTTGTAATTGGAACGAAAACCACTTCGATTTTTTTTTAAATCAAAATGCTCGTGTCTTTTTTCCCTTTTTATCTACGGTGTAGTCCAGTAATAATATTTAGAATCCATTTATTAATTATTAAAACTTTATATAAAAATACACTGTAAAAAGGCGGACTTAATGCCTGTTAATGTTTTAAGCGTCGAAATAAAAATATGAAAGTACAAACTCATCATCATCATATCAGCCGCAGGACGTCCACTGCTGGACATACGCCTCCCCCATAGATTTCCAAAAGGACCGGTTGGAAGCGGCCTGCATCCAAGTAATACAAACTCATTAAAATTTAATTTTACCCACGAATCTGTTTTTATATTAAGCATACAACACACAACTATAACACTCGTGTTAGTTTGCCAAACACAGAGTTCTGGTTTTAAGAGATTATCTCGTATTTGGCTCCATACAACCGTCGTCTCTGCATCTCAACTCGCAGGCGGGCACCAAACAAAATGGAATTTCCATTATTTTCTTTTGATCTCCTACCCTTTATGACACTGGTATTTAATGTACATAGTTTTAGGAGTAACTTCTTTGAGTTTCTGCTTTATGCTTTTAACAGTAAAGTTTCCCGAAAATTGTTAAATTAGATGGATAGCCGTACATACCATTTTTATGTTCAACATAAAAATGATAAGTCTTTTCTCGTTATTACCTTCATATTTTCCTTTCAAAAACAACAACAATTGATTGATGAAGGCAGCTACGTCTATAAATATCTATTTTCGGCAAACTAATGTGACCTCTGTTTTGTTCTAAACTAAACTTCGATCTCACTGTCGATGTTTAGTTGAATTGTCATGTAAGTACCTACATGTAAGTTTTTCTTACCCTTTTAATGTTCCTAAGGAACCCCTAAAAGCTTTTTAAGGTCCCGTTGACCGGACAAAGTTGATGTTGACGTAATTTATTTTATTAGTTTTAGTAGAAGTTTGTCGTAAAGAAAGTTTAGTGTTGCGCGGATTTAAGTTGCTTTTTGTGTTTATTAATTGGATAGCCGATATAAAAATACGTAGCTACTTTTGTTGTACTTTGCACGTTAATTTATAACGTTGGGAGTTATGAAACTATTTAATTAATGTAATTTAGTTACATACCAAATCGATGTACCATTACCACCGATGTACCATCGAAATGTACCTTTTACCTACTTAAAAAAAAAAGGTTATAAAAATTCAGATTTATCATTAGTCTCTTTTATTAATTAAATACGAAATCTATTTCTTAATAAACCTCTTTAATTTAACTGGTTTAATCTCGAACAGTGTAAACCTAATATCAGTACGTAATATCCTGAGTACGTACAAGGGCAAACCAAAAGAAATAGCGATCTGTTTGTGTAAAGGATCTAATCACGAAGAATAAACAACGCCCTATATTAACAGGTCATACATTCAATCTCATTCCATCTCATTCATTCTCATTCAATAGTCAGGCACGAGTCGGGATTACTTGTCTATTGGCTTACTTTATGTGCACAGATTAAATATTGTTCTTCTACTAGCTACGAATCAATCAGTGCTAGTGGTATAAAGCTGTATTCTATTGATTAAGTAAATATTCGATTTGTAAACTAATAGCTTTGCAAAAAGCTTTTTCCTCGAATCTGGAATAGGTAAATAAATGGGCCTGTCTTTTGACCTTTGAATATTTACTTGTCAATTAGGCTATCGAAATTTACGGGGAAAAATAGCCGTTGTCTTTTTACGGGTTATATTCACGTGTCTAGGAAAGACCATTGAACTTCACGAAAAAATATGAACAAAAAAGATACGCACGATACTAGCGGTACGGTGCAACGGTGCATACGGTATTTATTGATAATAATAATATTAACTTATATTAACAACCAATCAACAATCGTCTTGATAGCCCAGAAGTTAATGAGTCCACCACCCATACATGAGGTTGTGGGTTCGGAGCAGGGTAACCAACGTAACTTTTTCAATTCATTGTGTAAAGATTAACTTCAAATTAGACCAAGTGTGGTGATCAATGCTTGTGCCTTCTATGTATGAGGCGAAGTTTTGAATGGACAGGGTTTATAGCTTTTTTTGTGTCTATCGTGTAATATGAGCATCTATGTAAGTACCCAGTACCAATATTTATGAGCTGTAGAAATATTAAACTTAATACACCAAATATTAATGCATTAAAGTTCACAATATAGGGCTTTAAACGGATTCCCTCGGGTACTATAAAATGCACTCTACATAATACTGAAGTAATCGGATAATAAAAGTTTTCCATCCAGTTTGAAACCACTATGTATATTATATTAACATGCTTCTCGTGAAACTGTATTTCAGAAAATTTTGACTATGACATAGGTAGTGTTCATAAAGCGATGAAATCTGTTCTCCGACCGATAGTGACCGATATTGAGCCACGACCGACATTTGACAGTTTTTTTTGTCGGCTAGAAGAAATCTGTTGAAAATCGGTCGGAGAGCTTATAGATTCTACTAACCGCTAAGAAACCGTTTTTCCATGCCGCTTCTATGATCTTTATATACTTGTTTCGCTTCATCCACGATCATACAAATTAGTGCCGTAATTTACAAAATCCTTTAGAATTTAATTACTCATTGACCAGAATATGACTAGCCAATGGTGCCGATTCCCTTCTTCACAAACTAAACTAAAATTAGAGAATTGACATCTCTTACTAACATACAGCGAAAGAAAAGGACGGTAATACCTTAGAACTAAGTTAGAGATGTCAAATTAGTTTTGCCTTGAACTTTTCCGTGTTTTTAATAGCCGCGTTCTGACATGCCTACTATAATTGTATAGAGGTTTTAGATCAACTAAAATTGACAAGTCTAATTCACGTCCGTCCCTTTCTTGTTTGATTGGAAAGAAAAAGATAGAAATAGTCTAAATTTAATTTAGCTTGTGCATAACAGAATCGACACCATTGTTTGTACGTAGTGCGCTATCGTGGAAGTTTGTCTGAATAACATAGTGTCGAATGTTTCTCACACAAACTTTATCTACAAGAAACACACAAATTGTTTCGAGACACGGCACTGAATTGTTTATCATTTCCTGAGGTGCGACGCAGTTTCCACTGTGTTGACTTTCCCTTCGTTAAGTGCAGAAAGTTTTACAAATGTGGGAGAGGCCGCGAGCCCTCCGCGATGATACTTCAAATGTTTAGTAATGATGCCATTGACCGGAAAAATACGCGTGTCATATGTACTGTTTTCTTTCTGACATTTCGAGGGTTATCTATTACAGTACCTAAAATATTTATTTATTTAATCTTTATGCAAAAAAAAAAGAACAAAGGCGGTCTTAATGCCTTAGGCATTCTCTCCCAGTCAACCAAAGTGTACAGAGTGGAAGGGATATCCTAATGAAAACTTGTACCATAGATTGAGTACATAATTCTACACCATACATAGATAATTCGCTTCGTTAGCCTAGTAGTCCTAAGCGCGACTGCTACGCTAGAGGTCTTGGGTTCAATTCCTAAGTCGAGCAAAGTGTTATTTGGTTTTTCTATGACATTCCCAGTAGCAGCCCGGAGAATTTGTGCCTAGTTAATGGCAATTGACTCGCCCTCTATTAAATGGGACCTAAAACATACCGGCGGACTTTAGGTGTACATTGGTACACCTCTGCCTAACCCTTCGGGGAATACAGGCGTGATGGTATGCTATGTGTGTGGATAGTATTCCTGAAATTCATATCTTGCTCCTATGTTCTACAAATTAAAATATACCATCACGCCTGTATTCCCCGAAGGGTTAGGCAGAGGTGTACCAATGTACACCCGCAGTTCGCCGGTATATTTAGGTCCCATGTAATAGGGGGCGAGCCTATTGCCATTAACCGGGCACAAATCCAAACTCCGAGCTGCTACTGAGAATTTCATAGAAAAACCCAATAACACTTTTTGCTCGACCCGGGAATCGAACCCAGGACCTCTAGCGTAGCAGTCGCGCTCAGGACCACTAGGCCAACGAGGCATTTCAACAAATTGTAATCCCCAAACATGTATATGTATTGCATAACTTTAGAGATTGACCTTTACTAGAAGAGTATAATTATAAAAGCAATGGTACGTCGTTAGCATATATATACGCAGTCTCTTTACTATGCAGATTCACTTCGTTTGGAGTTGTGACCCAATCTTTCCTTATTCTTTTTTTCAGAATAATTAACTTAATTATTTTAATGGGATAGGTCCTTTGCCACCCGACAAAGAGATTATATCAAACAGCAGCATTTAGCTGCTCATTTTTTAATATCAGTAGACAAATCTAATTAAAACTTATTTCAAATAGAGCTGTTGCTAAAGGACTTGGATTCGATTCCCAGGTGTAGTAAAAGTGTTGTTGGGTGTTTCTATGAAATTCTCTATAGCAGCTCGGAGTTAGGAGTTGTGCTCGGTTAATGGCAAAAAGCTCGCGGATTTTATTGCATTTTCATAAAAAGTAAAGTAGTAAGTAAGTGATTCGAGAAGAAGGTTGATAAGTATAAAAAATCATACTCCGAATAACGGGAGCAGAGAAATAACTAAAGACGCGCACTGAACGCGGCTGACACCACGGGTATATAGAGCTGCTTACTATAAAAAGTATCAAACTATATGCGATATTTATAAAAACTATGAAAACTTAAACCACTAAAAAACTTTTACTCTTGCTTACCTAAATTTTTCTCTATATTTTTCAGCTCAAATTCCATTAATTAACTCATTTGGAAACACTTGACCAAAAAAAAGCAAACGACATTTTAAATAGAATTTATCTTATTACAAATTTTAATTACTAGAATAGTGTCGTCCATTTTTAATGTTTCTCGTGGTTGCAAGCGCGACTGCTGAGCAAGGGGTCCCGGGTTCGATTCCCAGGTCGGGCAAAAAGTGTTATTGGGTTTTTCCATTAGGAATTTCTCAGTAGCAGCCCGGAGTTTGGAAGTTGGTGGTGTGACACCCCCGTGCCTCGGAAAGCACGTAAAGCCGTTGGTCCTGCGACTGATCTCTCTCCGGTCGTGTCGGATTGCCGTCCCATCGGGCTATGAGAGTTAGGGAAGAGGGAGTGCACCTGTGTTTGCGCACACACTTGTGCACTATAATATCTCCTGCGTACGTGGCTAGTCTGCATTAAGGCTAGCCGCCGTGGCCGGAATCGGCCTGGAGAATTACAATTACAATTAGTTGTTCAGAGAGCTATTAGTCTCCGCTGCCGGCGTACAGGTGTATATTTTCAGAGGTTGTAATTTACATAATTGAGCCCCGACGTTAACTTGCCAAAAGTCTGTTACAGATAATATTAGATTTCTGCCTTAGGGTATTAATCGAAGGATCGGCGCATTATAATAGGCAATTTAAAAGGCTTTGCGTATCCCCAGCTTTCGATGTACTTGCATCATTAAAATAATTCTGGTTGGTAAGGGTATCATATTTATTATCCATATTAAAGTTGATATTATAAAAGTACAGCGAAAGTATGTGTCTCTGCCTGTCATGATTTCACGCCTAAACTGCTGAACCGGGTGCAGAGATGGATTAGATGTTGAAGAAGGACATAGTCTACCTTTTGTCGCGAGAAAAGGGCTTGAAGCGGTTGAGTTATGGGATAAAAGTTTGAATTAGGGTCCGTCATTTTTGAAGATAAAACCACATAACTTTGTATTTAGACACATTATGACACACAGGAAAAAAAAAACATTTATTAAAGAGTTTAAAAGAAATTGATCTTATCTTAAAAATAAAAAGAGCTGCCCAAAGTTACTATTCTACGCGGACAATAGCTAGTACAATATATTTTTCTCTGTTCATAATTTATAGTTATTTCGACTTACAACCCCGTCTACTCACCTCAGCTGTGTGATTCTGTAAGACCTCGTTCAAAACTTCGAGTCTGAATCCGCTGTGACTTTCTTGATTGGCATTCTAAAAACTCAGTTGATAATTCGAATTTACACTAGCGCCACTCTTCTTGCGAGCGTGTCAGCGAGTTGAACTAAATTGACGGGGAAATTTTAACAGATAAAGTATGAGATCACGTAAAAAGTGGCATTCTATATGGTAATTCCACCGTCACTTCGACGCTCACTTCGCACTTCAAAATGTCAAATAATTTTGAACCAAGCGAAGTGAGGGTGAATAGCGACGTGAGATGCGAGTTCATGTCTGAATTTTACAGAATCAACGTACTTGTGTTTCCTGAGTCTGAGTATCATTCTGGTGTATCAAACATCCGTCGCTGTCAACATATCAACGTATCGTGATCGGTAGTTTGGTGCGAAAGATTCAATACTATTGCGTGTCATAGAGTCCGAATGCGAATCGCACTTTCAAAGATATTGGTTGGAGTAGAATAGCGTGACCATGTTGTTGGCAGAATCAGAGTTTATCTTAAGTTTACGTTTTTGTTTATTTATTTTATTAGTTTTAAGAAGGCTAATTACATAATAATAGGTAAAACTACAACGCATTATCAAGTTGCTAATAATAAGCCTTGACGGATAAATAATAGGTAATATATTGTTTTGGCATCTGAAGTGGCAATATTTGCAGTCTTTTGGGAAATATAGCATGTGTGCGATGAGAAACACTATTCGCTGTACATAATTCCATTTTGAATAGATTTTTTCCTTTTAAACAAAAATTGACGAATGAATATAGAAAAAAGAATATTTAGGTTTGCTGAGATTAGCTGGATTTGTACCTTATTAAAAATAAAACTATAGTACGGTAGTTTACTTTGGTACCAAGGCATAATTACAGCCCGCGGTAAAAGACAGATTTATGCGTGGAAGACTCTCAGTAATGCAGGCGGCACGAACAGAAGAAATAAACTTCACGAGACATGTAATAACAAGCAAGAGCCCTGGAATCTCATTCCACAGACAATGATGGCAGACGAAATGATCCGAGCCGATTTTCAATCTTTATTGAAACCTGCATGTCGATTTTCAATGAATAATTCAAAATGTATTTAGAACAATGCTCGTAATAAACAGCGTTCATTAAATTTGAATACCTACGCAACTAAATGATTCTGTCCAGATTTCCGCCACATTCTATTATTATAATGTAACGTAAGCAATGTGGGCTTTTATTTATACAAACAAACTTTTAAACAGCAGTTTTGAACTAATCTAAGACGTTCATAAATATAATGCCTCTGTGTAGGATCGTTGCTATATTTAGATAATTGGTACTTGCTCTGCCTCATTTAGCCATCCCGATTTACCTGCTCAAGTGGATTCCGAGTTTTTACAGGTGTGAACGAGTTGGCCTCTTACATTATTCATGTTCAAGAGTTCCAATAAGTGTCACTGAGTCAACAACTGTTGTTGAAAAGCTTCGAAAATCAAACTTTGACCTAGTTAAACAAACTTTTTACTTATCACCGTCATAAACATTAAACAAAAATCTCGTGAAATATTTAATCTGGGTAACAAGTGGTGGAATAATTATTTTGGAGTCGCCGGTCACATTGCGTAAAAAAATATAAGTAATAAGAAAAATGTCCGTTAATTTTAGAGGCAAATACAGTACATCTACACGTCAAAGGTTCGGAGTGAAGCATCCGTATCTTATCTAAGGGATGTCCAATAGAGTGGCGTCAACATTGTGTTGGAGGCATTGTATGTGTGTCAGTTGCGTTTCAATCGCGAACTGAGACAACAGGGGACAGCGAAAACTTGCGACTTGATCATTTTCTTCATTATTTTAATACAGAATTGCTAAGTATTATAGTTACTTACTTACACGTTATTGTGGTACGGCTTGCAGCCATTTAGTATTATATAATCTTTGTTTTATTTTGTTTGTAAGTAAGTAAGTAATTTGTGATAATGAAACGATTTCAAGACAAAGTGTCTTCTTGAGTGTTGTATTTATGAATACAAAAGTACTTTCTTATTTTGTCAAAATGTGTTAATGCGGTAGCTACAGTAGTTATGAACAGTATTCATAAAGATGCGGCTTGTGAGCGTGTATAGTAGGTATTCTGCTGCTATTGAATAGTGTCGATGTAGCGGCCTCGCGACAACTTCTCTACTATCTGTTTCGTTTCCCGCCAGCGAGACAATTTAACTTGACAACGTGGACTCTACAACAATGGCTGCTCGCTCTATTTAGCGCTCAGCCTCTGCCAATGGGAGAGTCGTTGATATTAAACGCTTTTCTCGCGCAAAAGTTAACATAGTTTTGGCTGAAACTAAATTAAAGTAATATATTGCTTGGTGTTTAATTGGATTTCCTAGTCTGAAAAAAATTTATGAAATTCCGTTTCATCAATTTTTAAAATGACTTCGAAAAGTACAAAAGCTTAGCAGCCCTTTGGCAAAATGCAATTTCATTTTACCCTAAACTAGTTCTCGGCGCTGAATACGATTTGCCGGTTCAACACCCGAATAAACATTTATTCGGAGTTTAACGTTAAAAAGGAAGTCCAAACACCCTTAATCGTGCAAATACTGAATGTACGACATTCGAGTGAGACGTTACGTCGACGTTACCGTGTGATGTGGAGGGATATTTGTAAGCGTTCTTTGTATGATCGGGAACGAGTGTAAACACGGGCGCGCGACGCGCGGCGCCGGGCGGGGAGGGTCCGCGGCACTCGGGCGGCCGCCGCCGCGCGCTCCGCCCGCACCATGTCGGTGCGCGTAGAACATCGCGACCGGGACAGGTTCTCGAGGCATTCTTCCCGCGCTTCCGTCGATCATGCTTTTCCAAGTAGCTCAACACGAGACCACTCGTTCCGCTCGGTGCATTCGGCCCGCGTGCCGCGAGTATCGAGTGATGATTTGATGGTGCCTGTGCGCACGCTACGGTCGGCGTCATGTCGCGTAGCCCCCGGTGCACCACACCGCCTGCGCCGCCACCACTCGTCAGCAGCAGAATGCGAGCGCGCGCGCCGCTCCCGCCGGCACACGCTGGAGCTGCCGACCAGCCGCGGCCCATCGGTCCGCAGCCGGTCCCCCGAGCCGCCGCCGCCACCCCCCGAGCCCGAGGTCCCGCCAGAGGACGCCGGCAAGGAGGCTCGTCGGCGACGCGTCGTGGCAGCCGTCGCAGCCTCCTTCTTCGCGCTGGCGCTGGCGTCAGTCCTGGTGGTGGTGGTGACGCTGACCCACAGCTCTGTGCTTCGCGCACACAACCAAACGGCCAAGTACTACACGTTCTCCGTGCCGCCGCACCATCCTCTCAGTGAGCCCCGTTCATGTTGCCCCACCGTCGCCCCTCCCGCTTCGCATGCGACTGTCTCCGACCCTGAGTGCCAGGGGCTGCGAACGTCGCCGAGGCGGCTCGACTGCACATCACCGCCACCATATGCGGTATATAATATTGTCAATACACACATGAACAAACTATCTGGGGTCCATGTCGATAAAATGCCGAGTGATCCCGTTCATCACCGACGGTTTCCAAACGAACGTTTCCACTACTAGACTCAAAAAGCTAATGGATGATGAATAAGCACAGAAGGCAGTAATGGCCAGCAGTTCTGTCATTATTGGCTTCTGTACAAATATCTTGATCTTCCACGGCGTTGATGGTGTTGAACGGAATCTCTTGGTTTTTGTCAAATTAGGCCTCAGTCCATACAGGCCACACATGCTACGCACGTTCGCAACCCCCTTTCTGCATGATTAGTTACTGTATAATATAGATGTCACGTGTTTGTGATGGTAAATGTTACTGTTATAATTACTTTTAATTACAGCGTATCTTGTATCAAGTTCGTAAATTATGACTTGCTACAATAATTATTATGAGCTGTCGAAAGCATACGGCGTATTTACACTATGATATAGTGTTGAAATAATTATGGCTTCATATTGTACCTACGCAGCTACAGCTTTATGACCATCCTTACATAAATTCCTACGTCTATAAATCAAACCTTTAACTGTACTTTTGACATATTTGGTTTATGGCCGTTGATCAATTTTTTAACGATGGTCGTAATAAATTTGACTCTGGTGTCCCTAAGCAGAACAGTTATCTTTTAGGCAGATATGATGCGCGATATTAGTCCACCTAAAATCTAACCCAAGTTCATCAAAAAATAAAGTTACCCCATACCAGGTAGGTGTCTGAAATCTGAAAACCATAAGTAACTACACTAGTAGGGGATTTAAAAAATTAGATACATATATTATGTGCGCTAAACGTTTTCCTGATTCCTGAAACTTTACAGATGGTTAATCTGTTTTTAAATAAATAACAAATAGATTTATTTTGACTTACGTCAATCAATATGTCTGAAAACAATTTACATAAATTCTTCGCAAAGGTAAAACAAAGATTAAATGAACACTAAATTAACAAGAGCAGACCTGAATAAAATGATTTAAAAATTCACATGCCACACATAACTCGTCGATTGTTACGCGATGAAATTTAAACAATTTGAATGTAGGTAATATATACGTTAAAAAAAATGTTTGCCAACCAACGAATACTCGTAAGAGGATCTTTACATCAACGATAATAATAATAATGCCATCTTAAAAGCTTACTTCCTTTCCTCGTCACAGCGTTTAGATTTCCTCTCGCAAAAAGAATAAAATGATCTATTAAACAAAGTGGGAGTTATAGAATATTGTGTCCTTTAAGAACAGTTTTAATGAGGGTAAAGAAGTATTGGTTTTTGAAAGAGAAAAAAAGCCTTCTTTTTAGAAAGTCTCTGGCAAATAAAGTTTATTGTAGGTACATTCTGAAACTTTTACAACTCTTACTACGATTCCGGGGCTTTTTATGACAAAAATGAAGACTTAATTTTTTTAAAGATATTTTGACTGCTGCAAATGAATAATCAATGATTCGAGTGTTTTGCTAAAACGTCAATTTTATTTCAACAAGACGCGTGAGCTCACTTTTTTTAGTATTTCCACTATTTGGCGTGACGTAAGTACGATGAAGGCACCTCAACCATTTAAATCTTTAGAATTTACTCTGATTTATTTAACAAATGTTCAGTACGTAATGATTCCTTGTACTACTTACATCTATAAAACATCCAAGAGTTCACATTAACGAATGTCAGAAAGTAAAAAAAGTTTCAAAAGATCCTACACTCTACAGCTCCGACGACGTCCCCAAATGACAAAATCCGCGATAATAAGTACGTAAGTGGTGTGCCCCAAACTTCATTTGAAAAAGTTCCATCCGCGAGACCTGATAATATAATCTTAGGAACAACGTTAGCTAATGTTTCGGCCGCGTCTACATTATGTATGAACTCGATCATGATTCCTCTTCGACCGCGAAAGTTCCCGAGGAACACATCACTCATGTCAAAACTTATTATTAGGTAAATAGGTCATCAATAGAGACGTCTGACTTTCGACTTTTCTTCGTGTTTCACGAATTCGCCCATCTTCATATATTTCAGAAGTACATTTTTGTTTCCACAGTAAATCTTAAAGAAATAAATTAATATATGAATCTGTTTAAACTTTATAATTCCATGAATATTATTCTCATCTTTGATCGTAATTCTTAGATCCCTTTCAGTTACGTAGATCGAAGAAATGGTTTCCGTTTCATGCCATCACAGCTGTACCTATCGCACGTTAAAATATGTTTACATTAAAAACATGTGATGCATTAACATTGTCTTGTTCGCGGAAACTGTGGTCATTTTTATTACCGTATCTCCTAGAACAATGTTCACACGACAACACAGTTTAACACAATATTTTTGGCACGAGGGAGTAGTAACACGGTTTTACAACAATAGATTGACTCCATCATATTCAATAGCAACTGCGATCACCGATACGTTCGCCAAACGGGGTGATTGTGGTTGTTTCCCCTCAGGACCGTTCATTAAAACGATCTATTAGAGGCGCATGTTCAGCAGTAGCCGTGTATATAGGCCGATGTTCATTATGGTAATATCCAAAAGCAATTTATGTGTAGTATAAAATGTTGTAGAATGCGTGTTGGTCTGGTAGACGTCAGATTTGTAAACGTTCGCCAGAATTCCTAGTATGGGGCAACGTTTTTAAAACAACAAATATATGAAGGTTATATTAGACATAACTTCTTTGGTTACGTTTGAGTTGCATTTGATTTCCACCGTTTTCCCTCAGCAGTAATAATTCGAAATCGTCGTTAAGCCTATAAATCAGTCATTGACGTGTAAAAGAGCGTTTGAACATTTATTTGCTGAATGAACGATTTGATTTATGAAAATGTGATTTTACAGACGGTTTCCTTCCGTAAAATTTTGAGAGGAGATGGCAACTCATGCAGCAATGCAAACGTCAGTTCATTCGTCTTTACTTTTTCAATTTCCGACCTTTTGAATTTTAACGCAGCTAACGTGTTATACAAAAATATTTTGTTTTAGTTAATTCTTATTAACAATTCAACAGTTATTTATTTTTCATTGTCTCTGTCCAAAAATAACGGGTTCGGTGAAAATTAATTAATTTTTCACTTTACGTCTACTTTGATGTGCAAGAAACAACCAATCCAACTGAAATAATACACATTCCACTGCAGCCCAGACTTCAAAGCGGCTTAAAGGTTTCCATATTTCGAATTCTAGTGCACAGTTTAATATAAGAAAATGTCTGAATCAACTAAACCAAAATAAGACCACGTTATTGCATGCATGACGTCCAGAATACGGGTATTGAGAGTTTCCAATAATAACTGAAGTATTCAGCGAGGTTTGTGGACTCTGTTAGGCAACTGTGATAGTGCGGTGCAAGCTATATATTCACAGCATTATTAGATAGGTATTGGAAGCAGTATTACGGCCTGTTCACACACACACCCGTCCTTCTGACCTGCAGAAGTTCACATTTATTAAAACTGTACACAACGTGCATGAATGACAAATTAATGATTCGTCAACTAACGAACCATTCTTTAGACGGGAATTGCACGAAAATACTTCGTTCAAAAACGAATTTCACCTCACAAGTCGACATGATAAAACTTTGTGACAGATTTCTTAAACTTAAGAATTGGTAGTTTTACATTCTTCGTGAATTCCATCCGTTTCATCGACATGTAAAAAGTCAATAAGGTATTTTATTGTACAATCAAGCATCTATCCATTCTATGTACTTTTATTTGTCTTCAGACTCAATCTACATAGTTCAGTTCAATGCAGTTTTGTTTACACGTTGTGGAGGCTACACATGAATGTTTTATATGAAATTCAATACGTATTTCTAATTAAAAACGTTCGGTCATTTCTCGTAGTTAATTTTCAGTGTTAGTAAAATGTTATTGTATGCAATAAATACACTAGTGAAAATAGTATTACCGTTCGTCTAAGTAATATTTTGGTTTTTCCTTTAGAAATATAATATTTCGGTTTCATTCTCTTCATCAGCTTGAGCATTTCAAAAACAAGTTTGTATAATCACCATCACGCCTGTATTCCCCGAAGGGTTAGGCAGAGGTGTACCAATGTACACCCACAGTTCGCCGGTATATTTAGGTCCCATGTAATAGGGGGCGAGCCTATTGCCATTAACCGGGCACAAATCCAAACTCCGAGCTGCTACTGAGAATTTTATAGAAAAACCCAATAACACTTTTTGCTCGACCTGGGAATCGAACCCAGGACCTCTAGCGTAGCAGTCGTGCTTAAGACCACTAAGCCAACGAGGCAGTTAGACCACTAAGCCAACGAGGCAGTTAAGGTAAGTTTGTATAATATGCAAGGTTTGAAATACGGGGAACATCAAGTAATATGGTGCTATCACAAACGTAGGTATTGTAAACCATTTATGACCGACAAATCGTTATTTAAATTATCCTATTTTTAAAATAACAATGTGTGACTTTTTAATATCGTACGTAATAAACGTTACGTAATAGCAGATATGCTATAAAAGATATAATTCATAAATTATAAATGAAACAAATTATATTTCAGAAAAGTGTGGTCTGTTATAATTGGGAAAGATAGTTTTTACATTTTCCAATTATAAGAGTGGCTCTGGCGTCCTAGCTCGTTACATAGTAACCTAAATAAGTTAGTAGTATCATGTAAGAATATAATTTAATTCATAATAGCAAACCAATGTTTGCCTGTTCAGGCTGTTGAAGTGAGCCTTAAGGCACCTACGTTTATTTTACATTACAAAATCTCAAATTCTTACCAAGTTGTTGGAATGTTTCGGGAGAGTTCGACATTTTTGCTCTGGGTAAAGAAAATTCTTCTTTTGTTGTTTGAAACCATTAGAACAAAAGCAAATTAAAATAAAGCAGAGATAGGTACAATTCTTATTACGTATAAATTAATATAAACTCATTAAGCATTCATTTGCATTAAATTTTGCTGTTAGGTTCCTATGTAAAGATTGAATACGGTGAATGGCGACAGAATTATTAATTTCAATGTTTTTTTTTCACGTAATTAGGTAGGTAATGGTAGGTATAATCATAATCCTACTTAACATCTGTTTCAGAGGTTTTCTGTCCGTTATAAATGAAATAATCATGTAGCTCTTTATTATTTTAAAATATTATTTAGGTAGTCTTTTTTATAGTCGGGAATCGCATTAACATAATCTTTTTTTATTGAAATAAATAGATCCGGTAGGATGTATTGCACTGAGCGATAGTGATGCTGATAATAAAGCGCGCTTTTTGGACAGAGTTTGCCAAGGCATGTGTGGGCCGTCATATCATGAGGCCGTCACTTACCGCGTTATATACCTAAATAGTGCCTCGTTAGCCTAGTGGTCCTAAGCACGACTGCTACGCTAGAGGTCCTGGGGTCGATTTCCAGGTCGAGCAAAAAGTGTTATTGGGTTTTTCTATTAAATTCTCAGTAGCAGCTCGGAGTTTGGATTTGTGCCCGGTTAATAGCAATAGGCTCGCCCCCTATTACATGGGACCCAAATATACCGGCGAACTGTGGGTGTACATTGGTACACCTCTGCCTAACCCTTCGGGGAATACAGGCGTGATGGGTATATATATATTATATATATACCTAAATACAGCGACACTGTTATATACCAATTGTATAAAAATGCATGTCATCGATGAACAATAATTTGTATGGCTTGGAATCGAGAAGTCGAACCCGAAAGGTAGCCGTACAAAACCCTCAAAACGTAACAAAGAAAAAGGTTTGAATGGATATCATCTCAAAAATTTTCCTTGCCGCGCATAATAACTTCAGAAGAGGTGGTTTCCCTTTTTATAAATCATAAAGGGAAAGGACGTACAGAAAATTTAGGTTTCAAACATCCATCCTGTGTGATGGCCGGAGGCATCTAACATTAATTATAACTTATTTCAAGTTGTTTGTGAATGTTTAATTGGGTTGTATTTAGCATAGTAGCCGTGGGATTGTAAATCGTAGCTTAGAAAACTTTCATCGTTTGTGTAATATTATGATACCTACTAGCTATACCTATACCCCGCGGCGTGACCTGCGTTCATTTACGTATTTGGTTTTTGCTCTGCTTCCGTTGGTCATAGCGAGATATTCTATACGTATTAACCTTCCTTTTGAATCACTCTATCTACTTAAGAAAAATCATTAAAATCTGTTGCGTAGTTTAGAAGATCTAAGCGTACAGAGAAACAGCCGGCGGAAAGTGACTTTTTTATTCTTTACTAGCAATTTACCCGCGACTTCGTCCGCGTTGCTTATTTCAAGTGCGTTAAGTTACGTCTTTCGTTACTGCTTCGCTCCCGTGTGTTATAGCGTGATGTTATATAGTCTATGACACTCACAAATAATGTGGCTTTCTATGAAAAAAATTTTGAAAATCGGTTTATTACTTCCGGAGATTACCCCCTACATACAAAACTTACAAACAAATATCACCTCTTTATAATATTAGTATAGATAATGATGGCATTTGTATGAATTCAGCAAAAACTAAAACAATGCGCCAAACACAGAACGCGATCGCGATTCACATAAATTATAGCTTTATCTATGTGCATCTATCGACTGTCACAGAGGCAAACATGTTGATAATCCGTAGATAGAACAGAATTAACCACGGGACTATAGCTGATTTACTACACTTCTCATTTATCGAAAATCGCGTATAGTTAAAGCTCTTAGCAAGACCTTTGAGATCATAGATTCGTCCCTATATGCTACTTCGTTTTTTGAGTCTCCAATTTGAATGGTTCGAAAAATAAATAAATCTTTTATTTGACTATAACGTGATAGGTAGAGATCGTACATAATAATAAATTAAGTGCAAAGACACATTTCACCATTTGGTGTCTGCATGCAAATATAATTTATATTTGTAAAATTTATTTAATTGCAATCATTCGCCAGACTTTTATCAGTAATGTTGAGTCAATGAAGGGCTTTTAAAGAGCAGCATGAAAAAAAGGCCGACGCCTTGCTCTCAGAGCAGCGTGGGTCGATTGTTTTTTAATCTTCTAACCACATTATCAAGTGATCCAGAAGCAAATGGAATGGCATGATTTGTTCGATATAATGTTCCATATGACGCTCTATTTCTGAGGCCACTGTGACCATGCAAATATTAACAAATAAAGTAAACAATTTTTTAAATACCTATGTTATATATTAAATCTATATTTTATTTCAAACACACACAAGTTGCTTAATAGTGATAGAAGAAAATACGAACAAAATCACTTCATTCGGTTCTGAACTTTATTCACATAAAATTCGATATTAAAAAAGGCATTTATAATTTAATCAGTCTGCTACTCAAGTTTAGTAGAGCGAGCTGATGGCCCGTCTACCGGATTCATACGAAACTTTTTACTGAAAAGCACTAACAAGCAACCAGTGAGGCGGGGAAAGTAGACACTAGTGAGCCACGGCACTCATAGATTCATAGGTGCCTATACACATAGAGAATATAGAACTTTTTTAATTTCACGCTTGATTCGAAAACTTCCACGCGACTGCGAACAGCGGATGCCAAGAACTCAACGTTGTGTCATTCACGTACACGTTTCTGAACCAATGATTTGCGTCATTTGAAATACATTAATTTTATTTAAGTTGCTTCGCTTTGTTTCAAATGCACAATTGAATTTGGATGTGCGGAAAAAGGGTTGAACTCTGCTCACTAAGCTGGAACAAATAGGTTTACCAATTAACTGGGTCAAAGTTTTTACAGTGTTTGCGTGAACTGCCTAATAATATTATGAAGTCTACGTAATTATATTTCATAAATGATTGTCTGTTAAATTGCTAAGTTTACTTTGTAGTTTTCCTCAATGCTCAGACGTACTTTTTAATAAGGTGATCTTATATTTCTAAGAGAGACTATTTTCAAAGGTTTGATTTCTTTGAACACAGTCTTCCTTTTAGGAAAAAGCTGAGGCTTAACTTCGGGGAATATCATACAGAAATCATTCAACAGACTAATTAAATACTTTATTATAAAAAATATTTACGAGTCTATCAAAATAATATAACGAAATAAATGCAAAGAGCGGAGCGGAAAATAGAGAAGCTATTTATGAACATAAACTTATGCTATCAACTGTAACTTATGTTATGAACGTGGGTGAACTAATTGATAATGTAACCTAATTGGAACTAGGCTATGTTTGCGGCGCAGCGCAAGCACTACTACACTTTCTATGTAAACTACGTACATTCGAAGAACAACGCTTTTAGTTGGTACCGAGGGGTGCGAATCCGTCGTCCCATTTCATATTCGATTCGATTAAGGCCGCAGCCCACTGGCTTGACTCGTTGCGTTCTAAACGCGCGCGCCCGCGAGCGTAAATTGATTCCGACGCGTTTTAACGTAACATCTGAATATGCATTTCCACAAATTTTAGCTACATAATTAAGTAGAAGTAATCTCTGGTGGAGGGATGTCCCGAATTCACGGACGAAATTATCATTGGAATATAAATGCATATGTTTCTGGAGTTTAGTACCGTTAACGTTGCAAAATTGTACGAGAACTTAACTCAAGTAATCGTCTGATTGCACGTCTACAAAGGCCATATATACGTATAAAGAAACGATTAAAATGAATAAATAATCAAACAATTACGCTTCCAGTGTTCGCCAGAACGCTTTTCACTGTAAAACAAGTTGTACGGACGATCGCCGCGAGCGACGCGCGACATACTTCTCGCGGTTGCTCGTGCCCGTGTATCATGGCATTAATGGGGGGGGGGGGGGTATGAGTACACACAAAGGCAAGGCACACCGTAAGTAAAGTCAATTATAGGTGTGTTTGGCTTACAGTTTATTTCATACATGTGATCGGGCGCGGTACTCATCTATCAGTGTCGTGTCGTTCACGTCAACCGTGTGGAAGTAAAGTCCCTGTCGCACAAAGAATAATCGATGTAGCAAAGTTGATATTTTTCAAAATCTCTTTTGTCACTGTGCACGTTTACCCTTAGCTGGCGTCGAAGTATTAAGCCAATTTTACTTGTACCTACTTTGAGAAGTTATCAAGGCCCTCGTTTGAGATAAAGCAGGGTGAATAAAATTATATTTTGAAAGGAAGTTTTTTTAGTGACTAAGGCGATTGTTGTGCTATTTGTAACTTCACATTTCAACTGACTACAATAATTTATGTAACCTTACATAAATTACCATGATAACCGTAAAGGGCAATCCATACCAAGCTAACCCATAAAAAAACTTGGTTATATTTCTGCTCCAGCTTCGGAACCCCATGTAAATACTAGCTTAAACACGGCTTACATGCAATTAATAGATTTCACTGAAAAAGTTAAGACAAAAATTCATTGTTTCTTCAATACAACCTGATTATCCAACTCAAAGGTGTCATTTCAACACACAATAATATTTATACCCGACTTCACCCTTTCAGTCGAAATGAGAGCACGCATTCAAATTCTCCCCCTTTCACACTAATAATACAAGAACACCAAAGTTTCAGGAAGTTAATCATATCAGCGACAAGTCAAAAGTTCCGTGAATCAATTCCGCTGAAGTTAACAATAGCAGGAGCACGGAACAAATTTTATGAGGCACTTGTTGATACGACATTTAAGCCGGCTTTGGGCCAACGAATATTGTGTCTCTGCCCTAATACATGCTAATACTGGCTTTAGTTACGAGCCGTCTTTTGTAAACTCCGCTTAAATTGAGCCTTGTACTGATAATGGGTACAAAGGCAGAAAATATTATGTGGTATATAAAGCAGTGTGTATATTCCGGCGTCGAAATAGACGAACAAGATCAATGGTCAATGTTGAGTGATATTTCTGTTCTGCTATCTGTAAGGTCGCTCAATAATTATTTTGCGTGCGTTGTGCGTCAATTGTGGCCTAGTGAGTACACAGCTTAACTGTGACTAGATACGTCTATTTTTATACATTCGCGGAACGAGTGATGTTATGACTTTATGTCACTTGCCTTCAGACTGCGTATTGTACTGTTGTTTCTACTTGTAGGTCAGAGACTCGCTGTCTATCACTTGTTGTCTGACAGTTTATGTGTTAGTGTCTGTTTTCCTTTGATAATACAACGCTGCCGCTATTATCGAGCGCATGTATTATACGCCACTATTCAAGTGATGCACGTACAGACTTATGAATGCGATACAAAAACACGAGCGCTTATAACGGACCCTAGACCTTAAACTCGAACCAAATTTAAAGATGCTAAATTTAAGGTCTTTCATCTACTAAAGTCCTTATCGAACAATAGTTATTTTGGGCGAACGTTCTTAGGATAACCATTCGTTCGGGCAAACGTTTTTCAGGCAACCGGTCGTTCAGGGGAATTTCTTCAGGCAACCGTTCATAATGTCAAATGTTCTTCGGTCAAACAATCATTCGTGTTAATGTTTTTCAGTCAATCGTTCGTTCAGGCGAACTTTCTCCTGGCAATCGTGACGCATTTAGTGAGAACACTTGCAAGTATGGCAAGCCATTCACTTGCTTCGTACCTATTCTAGACCTCAACACTGAATTATTCTTTGAGACATAAATCTGATAATATCTGAATTTTCTGTTGTACTGGGACATCTTTCTAGCTCACAGTACCAACCACATAACAAAGTTTTTCTCAAAGAGCTTTCCTTTTCATGAAAAGAAAACTAGTCTGGTTTAATCTACACTCTTATACTCAATTTTCAAAGTTTAGCGATTTTAAGAGTATCAAAGGAACGTGACATGCTTTTGTAGTGCTTTGAAGATCCTCCATTCGATCCTATCACAATGATCTTGGGGTTCGTTTCGTGTTTTTCAACTACATTAATATAAAACTTTGGACTACAACAATATAAGTACAACTACATTAATATAAGTCTATAAATAGTTACACCATGCTCTATCTCTATCCCTTGATACCTTTGATATTAATTCTCAAGTATCAAAGTTGATAGGTTCTGTGAAAATATCTATGAAAGATTATCCTGACACTGGAGTGACTCATTTTGTAAATTTTGGCACATTCTAGTAAAAATGTATAGAACAGCATAATTATAGGCATGTCCTTGTTATTTTTCCTCAAACAAGTTATTAGATGCCATCGAAAAAATACGAGATTGATACGAGGGGAGCGAGCAATATTGGGAACAAAATAAAAGCTTATTATCTGAGATGACGATGCTATAAAGTCATATTGTATAAAGATAATTCAAGTCTCGAAAGCTGATAAAGCTAAAAAAAATAATACACGTGAAAACATAAATAAGGATTATAGCAAAAGCACACAAATAATGCTTACAGAAACGAAAAGTTAAGCGCTAAGACTTTACAGATAAGCTGTGCTATTCAGCAAAAAATCTAATGGCACTCATTACCCCTTAAGAGCACTTAGGATTTCGTGACAGCAAATCTGATGAAGAATTTAGTGTGGGCAGGGTTACCCTCGCGTTAGACTAAATTCAATCTAATTATCACGCTGGTGTGGCGTCCATAGCACATACATTTATGTGCCCGCGTGTACACGCGACAAAGGCGACTTCAAAGCGTTCTCGTTCGTACGGAAACGTAGGTGTAGCCACTTGTATGTACTGAGCGCGTCAAGCCAAACACTCGATGCACTTGCAATGTTTTACTTACAACACAATTCGATAAAATAGTTCGGCATAATTATTGATACAATTCGGAGGACAATCGGCAACAAGTGGCATTCCAATTCCAACTCTCCTTTTATTTGGCTCTGAATAACACACAGCGATAAACGATATTTCAGTCTTGAAATCTTTTTCGGTACATGCTGAAAAGCGTAGGAATTTTTCTCCTTACAACAGCAACTAGTTTGTTATTATAATTATTCACTATAATATATACTTTTACTACGTGTAATTCACTCTCAGCTTATCAGAGTAAAGCGTCCTAATTCTTTCTTCGACAGTGTAATGAACATCTGTTAGATTCAGTTTTATGTAAAACATTACACTTTCTACCGACGCGTTCTAGTCTCTATTCAATAGTTTCGTGTATACTATGATACATAATAAACAAAGTTAACCTACTCACATTGATTCGAGCGAAATATTCATTGCTCGAAAAACGTTTAGATACTATAATGTTTATGTCTTTAATAAATATACAGAAAAGAGAAGAGATGATGTACATTACTTGATTGAAGCTTGCAACGTAAACAATGAAGTATAGTTACCGGGACAGCAAACCATTCGTTTTTAATAATCTTGAGTACTTCACTACTTGTGAATAAATTCAATGACTTTATTTAGTAAGCGTTAATTATAATGCACGGTCACACAGTTTAACACGTCACAACGAATTTGCATATAATTCGTATACAAGTTCCTGCAATACAGAATTAAACTTATCTTTCGTGAGAATGTGGAACACCTAGGCACCTAGTGTTGTCTCCTTGTTGGCGGGTGTACATCAAACAACTTCCTCAGTTGAAGAGTTGAAGTACTTGGCAAGTTTGGTCCGTTAAGTAAAGTCAAATGTTCGGATCAGGGGCATCCAACTACAGGTAGTTCGAGAGTATAGTAAGCCGTGGTTTAACACGACATACTTAATTAATCTGTATCTTCCTGCGGTTAGACGGAGAACATTCAAGAGCTAGTTTTGCTTGGCCTGCGATTAAAACTGAGACAATGCAATTCTTTGAGTTAAGGTCGCAATTTTCCGGATTTTATGTAGATACTGCAACGTCGGACCTTGCAGTCGTGGTTTGTAAAACATTTTTATAAAAAAAATTGCCGAGACGGATTCAATATTTCTATCCTTCCAATTTGAACATATTTGCTACAAATTCCATTGGTGATATGTAGGCTGTAGCAGAATGATGTAATAATAATTTTACAACAAAAACAACGACCTTAACTAAATACCTCTTTGGTTTTACCTCTAACTTTGCCAACCTCTCGTTACAACTAAAGGCTGCTCATATTAAATTTCAATTAGGTACGAACAAACTAGGAGGGTAATTATGCAACCCGTTTCGTACAAATTGTTCAGAGGCAGGTTCGAAACGTTTTGTATCAATCAGTAACAAAAGAAGACCATTTTTAATTACAGTAGAGTTTGAGACAATAAATATTACGCTATTTGTAGTTTTACAATGTCGTATGTTAGAATTAGTGATGACGCTTGAAGCAGACGGTGGCGGCCGATATAACTCTGGCTACCGAGCTAAATGAAGCTGAAATACATCTGGATTAAGATGCTGCAGAGATCTAATCTAAAAGTAAAGCTACAGGATAGAGAGATAGATTTTAAACGTAATATCAGCCAGTATTTGTCTAGATCGTAAAGTTTAATATTCCAGACTGTAGAGTAATAACGCGAGAAATTATTTATACTTGCATTTACGTAGACATGACACGGTAGTAAAGTAGTACGAGTATCGGCATACATGTTTATCGCTGGAGCCCGCTATAAATTTGTAAAATAAAGTTTTATGAATGTCCGGGCAGCGAGAGAAGGATACTCGATCACTTCTAGTACTATTTGAGATGAGTGTGAGTAGGCACGTATCATCTTTTAGTCGTGACCATCAATATCTTATTGGTCAAATAATATTATAAAAAATATATCTTTTGAGATAAGTGACTTATATTAGTTTTCTGTCAGCCTAAAACGTATATAAAAATCAAGATGGATCATTTCTTTATCGATTCTTTTACAAGTACTTACTTCTTTCCTGTATACTTGTTTTTATAAAACACTAGCTGTTCCCCGCGGTTTCACCCTCGCTGCTCAGCACCTGTTGGTCGTAGCGTGATGTTACATAGCCTATAGCCTTCCTCAAGACATTTCTTGAGGAAGGCTATAGGCTAATGTGTTGGATACTGTGTTGGATAGTCCATTGACTATCCAACACTAAAAGAATTTTCCAATTCCAACCAGTAGGTAGTCCCTGAGATTAGCGCGTTCAAACAAACAAACTCTTTAGCTTTATAATATTAGTATAGAAGTATAGATAACGTTTTTATTCAGTTGAAATTGAAATCTGCGAAACAGCGTGTAACTGTTCCTCTTCGTAACGTTAAACATAAAAGGTTTCTAAAAGCTGTAACGACGTCAAACGGCTTTTAAGTCGGTAAATGTGTGGTTCCACTGCGCACATTACTGTACTAGCTTCAGCCGCGACATTTTCCGGGTGTTTTTTTTTCAACCGCGTTAAATTACGTGTTTGATTACTGCTCTGCTCCCGTGTGTCGTAGCGTGATGTTATATAGCTTGTAGTATTCCTCATGAATCTGGCTATTACATACAAAAATATTTTTTCGAATCCGACTGTTAGTTTCAGGGATTAGCGCATTTAAATACACACACAAACAAAAACTCTTCACCTTTATAATAATGAGTATATAATGAGTATAGATAATATGTTTACTTCTATATTCAAATTCCTACTATAATCCTACTAATAATATTATAAATGCGAAAGTTTGTGAGGATGGATGGATGGATGGATGTTTGTGTTATTTCACGCTTAAGCGGCTAAACGGATCTGGATGAAATTTGGCACTGAGATAGATTATAGTGTGCAATGACACATACAATACTTTTTATTCCGAAAAAAAAACACGGTTCCTGTGGGATAATATATTAAATTTGACGCGGAGGTGACTTCTTCCGCGTCAAATTTAAAATATATAAATAGCTAGCTAGTTTAAAATACATAAATATATTCAGCCAGAACTGCCCCGTTGGTCTCGTGGTCGCAAGTGCGACTGCTGTGCACGGGGTCCCGGGTTCGATTCCCAGGTCAAGCAAAAAGTGTTATTGGGTTTTTCTATGAAATTCTCAGTAGCAGCTCGGAGTTTGGATTTGTGCCCGGTTAATGGCAATAGGCTCGCCCCCTATTACATGGAACTTAAATATACCGGCGAACTGTGGGTGTACATTGGTACACCTCTGCCTAACCCTTCGGGGAATAAAGGCGTGATGGTATATATATATATAAATATATTCAGATATTAATAACGGTACTGTGTTAATGAGGTACTCGTAGACTACGATATCGATTGTTAAATCATTTTTCCTTAACAGTTTAATCTCGCCCCAGCGTTTTATTATCTTTGTAAACATGAATAAAATGAAAAGATCTTTTTGATTAGATTACTTGTTTTATACACTAGAATCTCAATTTTAATTGATTTATAAAATTGATTAAAGGGATTGTGTTTTAATGCCTACAAGTATATTTTTAATTCAATGGTGTCCTAATTAGACTGAAATTGCGTAAGATATTATATTGTGGTGACTGTAATATGTAGGTACGTAAGTAAGTATTCAATCACACACATACCACCACGCCTGTATTTTTTTTTTTTTTTTAGGTCCCACGTAATAGCCCAATCCTATAGCCATTAACCGGGCAGAAATCCAAACTCCAAGCTGTTACTGAGAATTTCATAGAAAAACCCAATAACACTTTTTGTTCGACTTGGGAATCGAACCCAAGACCTCTAGCATAGTAGTCGCGCTTAGGACCACTTAGGGCCAACGAAGCAATTAAGTATTAAATATTTATTTTATACAAGTAGGTGCAATGTCGGTTTTAGACTTCATTTAGGTAAGAACAATTTGAGCGTCATTGTGGAAAAACAAGCCAAACCAATTATTAATAGTTGTTTATGATTGTATTGTCTGAATTGTATAGTTTTTGTTTTGTTTCTATGTTAATTAATGTAATTGGTGCTATGCCGTGTTAATTAACTATAAATAAATAAATTAAATTAAATTAATGATTAAATAAAGAAAAAAATATGCCAAATTGTGTTAAATAACTATCCAGCAAAAATAGGTCAAGTACATTTAATATAAACACTTAGAAAAGATTCAAAATTAATCAACATTAAATATTCAATATCATTACAAAATTACAATTAATTACTGTAAAGATATTGATTAAAAATTTAGATTGACGTTGATTAAAAAATGGGAAAATTGACGTCGGAATTAAATTCACACTGTGAATTTAAATACCTCTGGACTGATAATGACTTTCTGCTGTAGTATCTAGTATGCGTTTACGATTACAAGAGAATGGATATAGCCTATCGCATGCCTCAAACCACAGGTTTAACCTGAGAGGTTTACCTCAAAACAGAGGTCTACCGAGAATCACCAACCAATATTATAATTAATTAATTCGTAAGTGATACTAATTGGACGGCAGTAAGTGTTACTGGTTTTGACACGTTATAGCCATAATATCGAATTAAATTAATTTAGCGCTTTCGTTTGTCATTCAGTGCGCTCAATTAAATGGTTGATTTATAAATTGTAGTTTGTATTCCAGCTTCACGGTTTTAAACGAATATGGTCTTGGGTTCGATTCCCAGGTCAAAAAGTGTTATTGGGTTTGTCAATAAAATTCTCAGTAGCAGCTCTAAGTTTGGATTTGTGCCCGGTTATTGGCAATAGGCTCGCCTCCTATTACATGGGACCAAAAAAGAAGAAAAAAAGCGGGTGTATATTGATACACCTCTGCCTAACCCTTCGGACAATACAGGCGTGATAGTATGAATGTATGTTATAGAAGAAAATATGCCTATTTTGAAGAGTGTGGGAGTACTGTGAGTATGAGATATTTTAAATGTTATGTTTTCCTTATTAAATTGCAACTGTGTTTTTTGTTTGAAATAGGATATTATAATATATGATAGGTACGTAACAGGGTATTTTTTCCAATGTGTGCGTTTACGAGAAATACCAAAATATACAAAAGCAAGTTTAGGGAATTGGAAAACATTAGTTAATTTAATTTTTTTTTTATAATTAATAACAAGGTTTCATGTGTTTTACAAACAGATATGCGAAAGTGTAGCCGCCATGACATTACGTCATTACCTCAGTAAACAAGTGTCAACAACTAGGTATTAATTCACGTTTGTGTAAATTTTCGAAGGAGACTCCTAATATTTTATTCTTTCTGTGTATTTTATTAAAATATTACCATGGAAGACGGTTTTGTAAAGAAATAAAGTTAAAACCTACCAAGAATTAGCTCTTTGAAGGTGCGGTAAAATTCTTTGCGATTTTGGTTCTGCCTAGTTATGGAATGTTGAAACATTGTTGTAAGTATTGTCAGTTAGGACTGTACTTATATTTAGGTTTTTAAATACAAGCCTTTGAATGGCGTTAGAGAGGTGCTTAATTTTTTTGTTATTAAAAAACTTAGAGTCGTAACATCTATACATCTATACTAATAAATATAAAATAGAGGTATCTCTTTGTAATTTCAAAAAACAGCTTTTCAATAAATGCATATATATACCATCACGCCTGTATTCTCCGAAGGGTTAGGCAGAGGTATACCAATACACCCACAGTTCGCCGGTATATTTAGATCCCATGTAATAGGGGGCCAGCATATTGCCATTAACCGGGCACAAATCCAAACTCCGAGCTGCTACTGAGAATTTCATAGAAAAACCCAATAACACTTTTTGCTCGACCTGGGAAACGAACCCAGGACCTCCAGCGTAGCAGTCGTGCTTAGGATCACTAGGCTAACGATGCAGTTAATAAATGCATATATATACCATCACGCCTGTATTCTCCGAAGGGTTAGGCAGAGGTATACCAATACACCCACAGTTCGCCGGTATATTTAGATCCCATGTAATAGGGGGCCAGCATATTGCCATTAACCGGGCACAAATCCAAACTCCGAGCTGCTACTGAGAATTTCATAGAAAAACCCAATAACACTTTTTGCTCGACCTGGGAAACGAACCCAGGACCTCCAGCGTAGCAGTCGTGCTTAGGACCACTAGGCTAACGATGCAGTTAATAAATGCGTATATACGGTACCTACTCATTAAACAATCAATTTTTGAAATGTTTGTCTGTCTGTCTGTTTGTTCCGGCTAATCTCTGAAACGGCATGACCGATATTGACGGGACTTTCACTCGCAGATAGCTAATGTTTTATGGAATTACTTAGGCTTACTTTCATTTTAGATTTTTTTATATATTTTAATAAAACAAGAGGGTTACGCGAAAACAAAATTGAAACCAATGAAATAGTGAACGCGAACGAAGCCGCGGGTAATAGCTAGTTTAAAATATGATATTGTTGTGCATTTGAAAAACTCTTACCGAATAAATATTTTTTTATTCTATTTTTTAGTTTATCTACAAACTTAAAATCATATTGCGATATAAAAAAAAAGATTTAATACACTATTCAGGTTTTCAGTTCCATGTTCGATCTAAAACTTCAGGTAATCGACAAAATGTGGTTTACAAGATAAGCCGTAATTATATTAACTACCCTTCGTAGAAAATAGCAGTTTGCCAGTATCCAACCACCGAGGTGAATTTTCAAGCATTATATTCACCAGAATTTGAAATTCAGTGTATATTCTCTAAACCAGCTTTGCATTTTGAATAAAAATCGGAACATAATGTTTTCATAACATTCATGTTTCTGATTGCGGGTTTGTCCAATGTTATTGGTTTTGCAGCAGCTTTTGTGTTGAGTTCATACGTCAGGAATGTGTGTTAAAAAACAATATTGACTGTATTTCGATATTGTTATTATTATCTGTTCAAAAAATAATTGAATTAGGCAGGCAAAAGGCCGTTACAGAAGTGTTCAAAACAGAAGTCGTCGGCGGGCTTGTATGACCAGATTTATGAACGCGGACGAGGCGAAAGAAGTATGTAAGGATCGTAGCAGATGGCGTTCTGTGGTTTCTGCCTAGCCCCATGGGAAAAACGCGTGAGTTTACGTATGTGTGTGTGTAGAAGTATTCAAACTCAATTATGTTCCTAATACCGTTTTACCAAGGTAGCTTATAAAACTGTAAAATATTTACTGTAAAAGTGAACACGAAGTAGACGTTCGTTACGTACAAGCTGAACACATTGTTCCGAGTTAAAAAACAAACCGTAAAATGTTACAAAACATCGTACCAGCCATTACAACGAAGAATCGTGGGCGTATATTGCCATAATCGCTGCTCTAGGCAGAGTATAAAATAGACTAAAAGCTGTGGTCCGTCTGAGTGGAGCCTAATAGTTTAGCAAACGCAGTTAATTCCGCTTTACTGGCACTTGGGTAACCACACGTGACCGCATTACCCACGTAGGTATATGCTGGGTTTCAATATACAAAAAACGGATAGTTTTTTCTACCAATCGTAGTTCTTTCAGACTTTAAAGTACACGCTATGATTATCGTACCGTCATTACTAGTAACAAAGTACGAGTCAGCCAAAAACAGAACATAAAATATGATCCAGCCATTATACGATAATTTTCTATAAGCGACCCGTTAACGCGACTCGCTATTAATTTTATGTCGGTTTATTGAGCTCTCAAGGTTTAATACTATAGCTTTATGGCGAAATCACTTTACACTGTACACTTACAATCCATTTAGCACTTAGCGAAGTCAGATAGTAGCTGTGTAGTGTAGTTTTGATAACCTACACGCTGGGAACGTAATTGATTTATACTCGACGAAACGAAGAAAAATGTATTTAGGAAAACCCCTTTTATGATATTTTTCTATAAATCGAATCAGGCGTTTTACTTGCCTACTAAATTGATATAAGATTTTTCAAAGAAAGTTGTTATTTAAAGGGCTATATTTATATATCTTGGTACTTTTTACTCGTTACCATCGCTAGCTTAATAAAAGCTTGAATCATAAACATCACAACAAACACATAAAGATAAAAACAATTGAGAACTAACATAAAAGTTAAATATCCTTCGAAAATCTTTGCCATAAATACAAAGATAAATCTATTAATGGATAATCATCAGTAATACTAAAGCAGAAGGCTCTAAGGGACTAACAAATCTACCGCTCCCGCAAAGCGATGAACATTATTTATTACTTTCGCTAAATTTTCCTTGCTTCATTATTCAACCTGAACTCTTCACAAAACTCATTGCTCCAAGCTTCGTCAGATTCTGCCTTTTGTAAAAACAAAACTGTAGCCAAGACTACTAACTAAAATCCTTTTATTTTAGCCTTTTTGAGAATGTTATGAACTATTAAAGGATCGTCGTGGGACTTGATAAATCGGATTGAGCTAAGTTCAATTAACTTCATTCTTGGTATCTTTATTTATTTTCTTGGACTTTTCTCAGCTTCATATAGTTTGTTATTGTTTTGCTACTTAAAATTAAAAGTTTAATTTAGTTTATTTTGAAATCGGTTTAATACAATACAGACCTTACGTAGGAGTTGCTTTAATATATTTTTTCATTTAAAATTGCAATCTCTCTCTTTCAACTCTGACACTAGGGTGTGTGGGGTCGTTAGATCTTACTGCCCACGATACAGAAGAAAGAATATTAAAATTGCAATAGGTACCAGATGGTGATACTGTAAAAGTCCGTGTGTGTTTTTATTGTTCTGTGGTAAAAGTCTTTAATAGTGAGTTTAGGACACATGACTATAAGGTGAAATGTCATCTCACCTAATGCTACAGTTTGCAGCTCACCTGTAACTCACTTCATCTATTTACGTGAAGTGACTTAGAGATATGAGTGAGAGTTTACTAGCTAAATGTCAAAAGTCAAAGTCAAATAATTTATTTCAATTAGACCATTAAAAGGCACTTTTGAACGTCAAAAATGCTCGTATCTACTCAAAGCTTTGAGTACCTTTGGAATACTTTCTAAACAGTAGGGGGACACTAGGAACAGTTAAACGAAGTGGTTTCTATCTAAGAATAGTCCACCCCACTCGTATGTCATCGCGAAAGTGCTGGGGAACTAGATAGCTTGCTTTAATTGGCTCTAACAGACTCTTTATAACCACACCATCACGCTGTATTCCCCGAAGGGTTAGGCAGAGGTGTACCAAAGTACACCCACAGTTCGCCGGTATGTTTAGGTCCCATGTAATAGGGGGCGAGCCTATTGCCTTTAACCGGGCACAAATCCTAACTCCGAGCTGCTACTGAGAATTTCATAGAAAAACCTAATAACACTTTGCTCGACCTGGGAATCGAACCCAAGACCCCGAGCGTAGCAGTCGCTCTAAAGACCACCAGACTAACGAGACAGCCTTTATAAGTCCCATGTTAATAGGCATTAAATTAAATAAATACCTTAATCAAGGGTACACTTAAGTAGTAAAATGTATTGTCTTCAAATTCATATCGACATCAATAAATAATTCATTTATCAGAACAGTCGATACGAATGCCAAACAAAGATATGGATTATTGTTACTCCCATGTTGACACGAGCTGTACGAATACAGTTCTGTAAGAGTGAAAGGATTAGCTTGTTACTGCCATGTCATAGTGGGGCTGACTGTCCAGGGTGCAATTGACGTACATGTCTATACTAATATTATGAATAGAAAAGATTTCTTTGTATGTTTATGCCGAATAAGCTTCGATACTACTGGACCGATTTTACCCATTCGATTCGATCTTCACCAGTAGATACTAGATAATAGATAGCCACATTATTCCTGAGTAACAAAGGCTATTTAATATCACGCTACGACACACGGGAGTGGAGCAGTGACCATAGACGTGCCTTATCACTGATGGAATAAGCAACGCGGTGGAAGTCACGGCGGGTCTATAGTATACCATAATAATATATCAACCGGTAGATGCTTAATTCCATCATTTGAATTACAAATAATTATTTTTCGAATTGCAATAGTGATTACTTATTTCTGAATTTTGCTGTGTTATTAAATGATCCTACAACTTGCTATATCTACCCAGATAGCAGATAATTCAATCAATGAAGTAATTATGAAAGTGCGTTCTAAACACGGCCCTCCACGGTAACAAAGCCCGAGTCCCGTTTCATGTAATTGAAGGGGACACGTCCGTTAGTCACTTGTTTACCAACTTTTGTTCAATATTGTTGGAAAGTGACTCCACAGAACGGCGAACAATCTTTAAACAAATTATCTGTATAAGTGCCAAGTTACCTTAAGGTTGAGAATCATTGAGCAACGGACTGTAGGTACCTATAAATATTGAAACAGCGCTGAAAAACTATCCAAACATTTTCTAAAGATGTTTCTTAAGACTTTTATTGATTTAACACGACTCTCAACTCAAAATGATTTACAATCTATTTTTATTCCTATTTTATATCAGTGGCAACACTTGAGTGTTGTCATCATCAATCATTATGTAATTTATAGCGTCTATTTCGTAATTAATGGCACCATTACAGATAGATACCCGAAGTAATGCGCTGACGTGGCGATTGATCTTTTTTCCTTTAACCCCAATGTCGAATGACCGAATTGAGAGCGGCTCTGATTTCCGCATAGAGGTCAACTGTAACTGTTATAACACGGGGACTGGCGGGTAGCAACATATTGCAACTACCGCGTATTGTCTCAAACCAGAACACATTTCGGTATTTGAGTGAAATATGTAGAACATTTTATATACTGAACATATTTTGCAGGATATACAGGAAAAAATTTTAACCAGTGCGTAAATTTTGCCATAATAAACTTCAACGCGTTTTATTAAACACGTATATTTTATTTTGATATGTCTTAGTACTAAAAAAAAAAGTTATCGCTTACGAAACATGTTTACTTAAAAACCATATTTTATTGTCACTCGGCGCTAGCGCATTCCCCACCCCCTCACCCCAGCCATGCGCCCGGGCGGCGGCCGCGAGCTTTCATTGATAGTATGGCGAATAGGTTATGTCCATGTTTTGCTTATTTCAAACTCGGATAAGGATGAATTTTTTTTTAATTTTTTTTTTAACTAATCACGGAAATGTGTTCTATTACTGACACTGAACTACCAAAAAAAATTTACGCACTGGTTAAAAACTTATCCTGTATAAACACCGTAATTAAAAACTTTTCATATTTCATATTGGCTTTATAAGTATAGATATAGGGTACAAGTTAGACATAATTAAGTTTACACCTATGTACATTGTGAGCAACGTCAGCGCACTTCAAAGCCGTTTGAAACTCGTCTCTATCTCCATATTAATATATTATATTCATTTTGTATCGAAAGTCATAGCAACGCTGACGCCTGATACATTCAAGGCACTTTAATTAAATTAATTAGGAACAAGCAGTTTTTAATAACGCGCCTTATAAGCTTGATTTCATAATTTTAACACTTTTGTTAGTGTGTGTATATATTTTCATTGACATGTTTCAAATTGTATCACTGTAAATCGTGTATCATACTGAAAGCTTTCTTATGGTACCTATACGATGTACCTAATCCTAATATCTAAGAATATGTGATATTTATTGGCTAACAGTGTTGGATCGCAAATTCGTTTTTGTAAACTTCAAAATTAAGTCAAATTTTTAATCTGACCCACAGGAACACAAATACGGGATATAAACTATATACGTTAAACTAGATCAATATCTAAATGTGTGCCAGATTTCAGCTAATTTCATTCACCCATTTCCGCGTGAAAGAGTAACAAACATTCATCCATCCATTCTACAAACTTTTACGTTTGTAATAGTAGTAGAAATTTAGATAGGATATTAATTTTATAAACTTTGAATCCAACGCAAATCCATAGAATTTTCTCAATATCATCCTTTTGTTTGTATTGAAAACCTTTCAATGTTGTTTGTACTGGCACGTAATGATTTATGTTTTTACTTGGCTCTTTATCTTACAGACTATAGCGTTATTCACTTAAAATGATTACTGTTTAAAAGTTGCTGAAGTTGGTTATAAAAGCCGTCCGTGAAAAGTTCAGATAAAATTATTTATCCGCTTGGAAATTAAAATTTGTCGGAGAACGCTCCTCCAAACATTATTTATGGTTTGTTTACATTTGTATGTGTTGAACTAATAATTTTCCTATTTTTATACATTATATTATTGTATACCTAATGAAGTAGCGCTGAAAGCAACATAATTAAAACATTAGGCAGGTATAGATGTTTGACACTAAGCGAAAGTATCAAGATTGGAGTGACAATCACAAGAACTTTCACTGATTCGGTAGCGTAGTCTTGATCGTTTTGGATTTAGACAAATCTATAAAATTGAACTGCAATGCCAAGAACGAAGCCTAAATACTCGGTACCTAGATAGGTTTATAAAACACAAAGCTTTTAAAGCAAAAGCACCATTACGCGTTCCAAACTTCCAATGGTTGATCACCACCATAGTTTTACCACAGTTCAAATTGTTATTAAATAGTAAAAGCGTGTTCAAAAGTGCCAACCTAACAGAAACAAAGCGTGACAAAGTTCGCGTGGCATGGGTCCCTTTCGTAACCCACTTTACATTACAATTTACGTAAAGCGAGTTCCAAACGAAGTGAACAGAGTTCTTCTGTTATTTACATGGACATGTTAATGAACTCAATTAAATGTTTGGTTAAAATGAACGGATTAATAAAACAGTATTTAAAATTTTTCGCACAACATTATAAATGGGAACATCCTCCAGCGGTTTATTTTTTCACCGAAGACTGAAATTATTTGCCCTTTTTAATTGAGGTTATACGTATCTAGGTAAGTGGTGGGTGTTGTAGGATTTCTATGAAGGGCAACTTTTGCAATTCTCATTCTGCTTGTAACAGAGATACAAGTAATAAATCTTATAATTTGGATACAACATGTGGTTCACAGTTAGAAGTGTGATTGGTAATCCCTTTGAGACATAAAAAGTTCTACAATCTACAACACCTCTCAATAAAGAAATCTGTACTATAGTCGGATTAGAAAAAAAACTTAGATATATGATAGCCAAATTCATGGGGAAATAGTATAGGCTATATACCATCACGCTACGACACACGGGAGCGGAGCAATAATCATACAACGCTGCTGAAACCGCGAGGTTACAGCTAGTACTGAAATTTACCTACAGTTAAGCTGAAATAACTTAAAACATATGTATTATTAATACCCCTTTTACGGACTTCATAATGACTCCCGCAAAGCAAGCGGATAAAAGCCTTCTGAAGTCCGGCTTTTTATTTTGTTCAAAGTGCAATTTCCTCCAATGCTTTCGGAACTTGTAAAATGTTAAAACTAAAGAAGCAATAAGGCATCAGCGCTCGTTACTATGCTAAAACATTTGCATGAGAAATATGTAGGTAGCTAAAGAAGAATATTCTAGAAATGTGTGAATGCGAGTCAAAAGGTTTTTTATTCATATATAAATTAATTGGATGGTCAAGAATCTAGGCTTCAAGTCGACGGTGAATGTAATTATAAATGTCACCACTCTATTGCTTCATATTCAACTATGTAGGTAGGTACTTAGATAAGGGTGTTACGAAAATAAAGTTGAGTTGGTATCAAATCAAGTGAACGTGTGCTTGGTGAATAATTGAGAGAATACCCAAAATCTTTTCGATATTTCCATCTACATACATATACACCATCACGCCTGTATTTCCCGAAGGGCTACGCAGAGGTGTACCAATGTACACCCACAGCCCACCGGAATGTTTTAGGTCCTATATCATAGGGGGGGCCTATTGCGATTAACAGGGCATACATCCTAACTAAAAGCTGCTACTGAGGATTTCATAAAAAAACTTAATAACACTGCTCTGCCGGGGGATGGAATCCAAGATCTCTAGCGTAGCAGTCGCACTTAGGACCACTAGGCTAACGAGGCAATCATTATACCATCGTCCATTCCATCTACATCAGCTCCTATTTATACGCATCATGGGCATCTGTTCACTAAGTTCTTTGGATAAAAGTTA
Source organism: Caradrina clavipalpis (assembly GCA_932526535.1). Lineage (NCBI taxonomy): Eukaryota > Metazoa > Arthropoda > Insecta > Lepidoptera > Noctuidae > Caradrina > Caradrina clavipalpis. The sequence goes on from OW052096.1 coordinate 7,402,440, forward strand.
AGCTTTTACACGGAATGCAGCGCATTCCTTTGCTGCTTTTGTTGGCATCTAAAAGATTTTATTTTTGTTATTTACTGTTCACTGTAATTTCCGATAAAGACTACCCTGTTTATAAAACGCTGTATACAAGATCAGGAAAAATCTTAAAAGCATTTAGTTTAATTGAGTAATAGACACTATTAAACAATAATTTCAAAACACAACTTCACAAAATAACACTTTATTCTAGTCCTGAAAGCCCGATGGATTTTAAACAACTATAAAGTTCGATTTTTATATGCTTTGTAATCAGTAAATAGTTAGTGAATTGAAATGACAGAAAAGTGACGTCATAGTTTAGTATTATCATACAAAATCTATGGAGGAATCGTATTTTGACAGCTCAAAAAAAGTACGTCAATTGATTAGTGGTGTCATTTACTCAATTGGGTAGATGACACCTCTAATCAATTGACGTACTTTTTATGACCTGTCAAAACGCCATTCCCCCATAGATTTTTTATGACAATACTCAACTATGACGTCACTTTTTTGTCATCTCAATTCACTAACTATTTATTAATTTCAAAGCAACCATAAATCGATTTTTATAGTTATTTAAAAAATAATCGGGTTTTTAGTGCTAAAATAAAATGTCTTTTTGTGAAGTTGTTTCTTGAAATTATTGGTTAGTGGTGTCATCTACCCAATTTAACTATTTGCAGGCACTTTTGAACTGTCAAGAAGCTGGTCAGTTAGTCAGAATTTGAAGTTGTTTTGCTTGTTCCCAAACGTAGGTAAGCCTCTTACTTTATAAAGTGCACCCTTGAACAATGTCTTTGTACCTTGAAAAAGTGGAGCTAATTTTGCGTTTCATTATACGCTTAGGCAAAACCACAAGCGAGATTGGAAATTCATAGAGTAAGCCGTTTTTGTCTTAATTAGTTATGGAGTAGTTCAATCTTGTTAAATGTTCAACTCGATCAATAATCTATCTATGTAGAAGCTTTTCAATAAATACCAATATTGTTAGCTAAGTACGGTCGACTTAGGGAAACCTTAACCATACTTAGAACCTTGTCATATTGAAGGAAACGAGTGTCCATGGAGTTTCTTGCTCGTTCTTCTCCATAGAGACCTACGTTTTGGAACGAGTAACTAGCTTCAATTTTAAACAGTAACTTCTTGACATTTCAAAAGTGCCTGTAAATGGTCTAATAGAAATAAATGCTTAGACTTTGACTTTGACTATTATATGATACAGATACTTACCAGCATTAAAAATGTTGCGTGTTTCATCAAACGACATGTAATGAGTTTAATGTGACACAGATCTATGTCTTCGTAAGGAGATTGTCGGTGCCTAAATAGGACACTTATATAAGTGTCTTATTTAGGCTATCTATATAGGTACCATAGTCTATTTTAAAATTTTCTCTTCTGAAGATTTTTCAGTATTTTACACTACAAGGGTCTAGAGTTTCATACGAACGAAATCACACAAAAGATAGTACCTAGTTTATAAAATACTTGTCTGTTATTACCAAAGAAGTTCTCTTTGAAGAGCAGGATCAAGTCTGAAAGATTCAGTTTGTAACCAAATACTCGCTCCGTGATTTGCAGAATCTACAATGGCTCATTACCACCTAACAAGGTCTAGGTTACGCCGGTAACTTTAACCGGGCGTTTGTTAACTCTCTGAAACCAAATACAAAGACTGCAAAGTTTTAATTATTCTTTGAAATTACTTTTTGAAATCATCGGATTGATTTCGCGGTAAGTCGATCCTTAGTCACTGGAAATATTTATCTGGTGTAATGTTACCTTTTAGAAGTAATGGCTGTTGATATCTTAACTTTATCACTTAAACCGGAGTCTGACCGGTCGGTAACCCTCCGCTAAATGTAACGATCAAACGTAATTTATTTGTTTCACCGAGTTGACTCGACCTCATTTAGTACACCCTCTTTTACTTATTTTCTGTGACCAAAGTTTATTGTAACAAATGCCATTACTGTTCTAGTGGCTTATACTCTAATCTCAGCAACACACAACTCAACACGGCTCTGTTACAACTAGGGGGCGGATAATCTGATGCATATTTACTTAAAGTTCATTTTTCGCTAGGAAAATATGGATATGACTTTTAGAAATATAAAGGAAAATTCCTTTATATCAATACAATCTCGGAATCGCGGGATGTTTCCGTACAAAAGTCTATTCCTTAATAAGCCAACACCTGAAAAGTAAAAAAAAATATATGCGATTGTACGATCCCTGGTTACAAGAGTCATTTAACACCACAAAAGAATTTATTCTACACCTCAAAAAGACTAATTTTATTAGAAGATCTCTAGGTACTATGCTTGTTAAAAGCTACTTAAAAACTCAATCCCCCTTCAAATTTCCTACAATTTCCTAGCACCTTCCTATATATCAAATATACGTAGCCTTAAAAAAAGACTTCCCAATTTTTATTTATTTATTTGCAATATTTCCCATAGGATAGTATAAAGATATTTCAGACCTCACGACCAGTTACAGAAATGTATGCATTTAAAAATAAAGTTAACAAATATTATGTTTCTTTAGACAACAAAAATAAATAAATAATCCCATTTCTCATTGAAATATTTTCGCGATGTGTATACTGAAGCGATCAGTCTGAAACTCTAGAATAAGCTAAGCTTGCATAATCAGTTGTACCTACCTACCTACGTACCTATAAGTTTTGGAAACAACCTCTATTAACAGAATCAATATTTGAATTTGAGGTTGAGATTATAAATAACTAACTATGTTTACGTAATCACTTGACAACGGTTTGACGGATTTGGTTGAAAGGTAAATCAAAATGTATGTCTAAGTACATCTTATCTTGAAGTATTATTATTTACTATATACGACAGTGTTATTATTTCCTTTTGTTAGTTTTAATAAGAGTATAATAAAAAAAAATGCATAGGTAAGTTTCTGTAGAGAATTCTAAATATTTCCTAATTACCCAAGCCTTTTATTAATTAATAAGTCTTCTTCTTCTTCTTCTTTTCGACTCGATGGTAATCTTTTAATTTTTGGGCCCAATAGGTTACTAATAGGAGAGTTTTGAATTAGGTTTGTTCATAAAAACCATTTTCATATTTAACAAACTTGCACGTGACGTCTTTGACATAGCAATGTTTACTAAGACTAGGTATATTTATATACCTTCCTTATTCTCTACATAAAATAATGATTATTTACTGTCCCTTTTCATGTCATATCACACGTGATATTTAGGCCATCTACTGATATGTAAATCTACTTTCAACGCCTACGTGATTAATAAACTTCGCATTTCGAGGAAAGGAATTTACGAACATTATACGTAGACATAGTAAAATAGTATCCCCTTGCTAAAATAATCAACTGCCTCGTTAGTCTAGTGGTCCTAAGCGCGACTGCTACGCTAGAGGTCTTGGGTTCGATTATCAGGTCGCACAGTGTTATTGGGTTTTTCTATGAAAGTCTCAGTAGCAGCTCGGTGCTCGGTAGATTTGTGCACGGTTAAAGGAAATAGGCTCACCCTATTACATAGGCAAACCTCTGCCTAACGGAAAATACGGGGAATACAAGCGTGATGGTATGTTTTGTATTCTTCACACTTTTGTTTATTGATTTTCACTCGATCCTGTCATTTGCCGATTTTGGTCTTTCCTTGTGGGTCACGCTTCCGCACCCTCTCGGATTAGGTGAAGGACTAGCTCCGACACGGTTATCCTCCCCATTACTCTTGCTTCCGATTATTTGTTTGTGGTATTATGAAGATTTATACGCCCAAGGATTTCGGTGAACCGATATCATTGACTTACCTAAAAGTTTCAACACAAACGAACTCTTTTATTTTGTAGTAGATTTTTGAGGTGTATTTTATCCACATTCAATTTTTTATTCTGATGTCAGAGTTTTATATGTATGTACGTATAGTATAACTTTAATGAAATGAAAAAGTATAACATACTTTCCCTAACATAATTAAGCTTCCAATAGAATAACTTTTTTATTAATTTAATACAGTAAACAAAAACGATTACAACAATTAAAACAGTTTTTTCTACACAATGGCCAAGTCTAATGTTAGTCGTAAATTGAATATTAGGTTGTGCTGTTTCAACATAGGTATACCTATTATCTGTGCTAACATACGCTAAGTTGGCAAAAGTTTACTGATTTTTGTGCACCTTAAAATACAGAGAAGTAAGTAGGTAGGTAGGATGTATGGAAAGCCCATTAACGGACAATAGATGAGCGTCATATTTTACGATAAAAATATAATTATCTGCTAAATATACAAAAAGAAAAAACAAGTTTATTGAGTTTAGACAAAGTTGTTTATGAAACTGCACATACCTTGGTTACACTCATGGATACTATTATGAACATTGCCTCGATTGATAAAACCTACCTATTTGTGTTCTAATTCTAATCACCCCTGCTCCACAACAGTTTCAGCTACTATTTGTTACCACTTGTGCGTATAATTATGTAAGTATGGGTAAACAATACATGTACTCCCCCTTGGGAAAGACATTCCTTTTTATGTACCAGACCAGCGAAAGACAATGTTGACAGAACCGTGACCTTACTCTGCAATACATTTATTTAAATCTACTAGCAACACGGGACGGTCGAACAAAATAAAAATGCAAATTAGATAAATTCAATTTCATTTAGATACTTACTTATATTTAAACTAAATCCCTTAAATAAAACGGCCTTTAGCCTTTATAGGATTATGAGAGTGTAGTGTCAATTTTTGAGGTTAGTTTCGGTTTTAATTGAATTGTCGGATCTTTGCATAACCCGATAGTTTCCGCTAGAGAGCCTGGCAGGGCGCCAGGACAATCACGTTTTCTGTGATTGTGTTCACTTTCCACTTCGAGCAGGCTCGGCTAATTTTCAACTTTGGAATAAGGTTGTGTTTCTACTATCGCAGGGTACCAGGGACAAGCAACATTTTTATTTTTAAAAAGGTACCGAGAAGTCTTTTAGTGTAAGGTTTAGCTAGAGGCTACTTGTAACCCTCTTTCGGGAAAATCGTTTTAAATTGCTTTGAGACTTATGCTTTTTGTTTCCAATCCGTCACATTTTTCTCTTACGATTTTTTTACATATACTATTCGATGTGAAATAAAAAGTATTACAATGTAATAAGTACTATTTTCAGTTTTTTCATTCTTGTAGCAAACAATATTACTGAGAACTTCTCTACTCCCACACCACTTCACCAATAAAACAAAATAAATCACAAAGTCTTGAAGAACTTACACTATTCGAAAAACATAAAATTCGTCTAGTTTAGAAATAAATACATTATATGACTGTATTCAAATAAAAATGTTGGGTACCTTTTGTGATAGATTCTATATTATATTATTTTGCACAAATAATTTTGTCATTTCCGCTCCCGGAATACTTATTACAGGGGTCGCGTGCCGAACATTCAATAGGCATGAAAAAAATGTTACAGATCGTAAACATTTATTGGATGGGCCATCACCTCCTTTTTTAACCAATTGGATGTCGTTTATTCTTATGGGGTTTAGGTGTCGTCAGCGGTTCGATTTGAAAGGTTCATGGGGTTAAATATTAAACTTGAAATTTTTTTTAGGAATATTTCGCTTTTTTTTGTTTTTGTGACTAATCGGTTTGTAGAAGTAGTGAATATGAAAGCATACATGAAAATAGCCTGAGAGGTGCTTTTTCAGAATATTTTGCCTTTTTTTAAGGATGGGAAATCAACTCATGATTTCTTCTGTTCTGGGCGGAGCGGCATTCGTGTTCCTCTTAATGGCCTTTGCGTTTCAGGGTCTCAGAGTATATTGCCTGGGATTGTCTTTCAATAAAATATTAGGGACTATTGTTATGACTAGTTACTTTTCGATAGAATACCTACACTGCAACGAACAACTGCTAACAATTAATTTTGAAATTATAAGCATATAGTAGGCATATAACAATATTATATGACTATTCGTTCAGATCAGACGATCGTGTGGGAGTATAATGAGGCATAAAACTGACTGTAAACAAATATTAATATTACTTCGCTTTTCAAGTTGAACTAACACATCAATAATTTAAAAATACTATATCTTTGTTCATAAAGTCTTTTAAATTTCGGCTTTGCATTAAATTTTGTCTAGATCGATTGGAATGTTGTTCTACAAAACATGGATTTATTTCGAAAGAAACATTGCGAAAAACTAAAACATGACATCTCGAGTTATTCGAATACCTCTATTTATTGTATCTACAAATAAGCGGTGTTGTGAATAAGCTCAGTCCATAATTCTTACGTAGACACGATAGCTAAGGAATACATTTTCAATCCGTATTCATAAATCTGCGTCGCGAAGCTGTATAAAGTAATAACGTCGGGCGCATACGCCGGGTACCATTTCTGAGAGTATGAAGACCGGCCAATGCATTCAGGTGGAAACGGAGCTCCATATACTGCCCAATAATCTGGATCTATGTACTGGGATACACTTACTTTAGTACAATCGGATTTACGTGTGGTTCGTGCCATATGTTTAGGTTTATTAATCTTGTGGATGCTTTAGTGAACGTCTTCATTTGTCTTCCCACGCGCATATTCTCTTTCACGTGTCTTGTTTTCGCGTTTCTGTTTGGATTTTCAATCTTATGGTGTTGAGTAAATCTTTAGTATTTTAAAGTCAGGGTTCTTCACTTTTGCGTTGTACTAATTCGTATTTCTTCTTATATATTGCAATTACGGGTTCTTATGAGTAGAATTATTAAGCATGCAAAGCAGCTTATTTATTTTTAAACACGTAAAGCCGTTCGTCCCGGCTGTCATTCGTAGATCTTTGATAGTCGTCACGGATAGTCAGAAGCCAAGAAGTCTGACAACCAGTCTAACCAATAGGTATCGTGTTTCCCAGTAACTGGGTTGTGGAGGTCAGATAGGCAGTCGCTCCATGTAAAACACTGGTATTCAGCTGCATCCGGTTAGCCTGGAAGTCGACCCCAACATAGTTGGGAAAAAGGCTAAGCAAATGGTGAGTGGAATTATTCAGATTATACACTAGGTACTTGTGTAACCTCGCATCAGTGTGAAGAGTATTTTTAAAGCGCTCATACTTCTAAATAATTTATGTAATTTCCCTTTTAACGCATTTCTATAAATAATCTTAGTAAAGTTTATTGATACAACGGAGTAATAGCTCAGCAGAGAAGTTGTAGAGGGGCGGGTACCAATAATGTTTCAAACACAATTCAAATTTATTACCGGCTTCAAACGGCCAACGAAAACATTGTGAGGAAGTTCGCAGCAGTAAAGGCTTTACGCAAATACTGTCTTTAAATTAATGGCAAATAGATCATGACTTGTAAGAGGGCCGAGTGCCGTCGACCGACTAATGAAACTTTTGTTTAGACCAACTGTCACACGAAGACCGGTCACTGAGAGAACACGTGCTTTCTGAACTGTAAATCTATTTGATTGGTATAGCAAGCTCAGTAGCAGCTCGGAGCTAGGATTTGTGCCCGGTTAATGACAATAGGCTTGCCCCTATTACATTGGACCTAAAACATACCGGCAAACTGTGGGTATACATTGGTACACCTCTACCTAAATCTTCGGGGATTACAGACGTGACGGTATGTATGTATGTGGTACAGCAAAAACACATCAGCCAATCATTTCACTTGACATAGAATCTCACAGCTTTGTCTCTCAGGAGCCAGTAACACAGCCAGTTTTAATGTCTTAGAGTTAAAGCTTAATCACAGACAGAAAGATTCACGACAATCATTTACGTTTGTAGGATCACAAGGGGACATTAAGTAATTAAGCCTCGTTGATCCATTAGAACAAGTATCAATCTACGTCATGAAAGGCATAATAATAGAAGGTTGGAGATTCGCCAGTGCGTTCAGGCGGAAATATTCCAAATTGTTTACATGCCTGATATAAATGGGGGTACTTATTGTATCTTGAGCGAGGCTGGTAAGCTTCATAGTAGATGTATTGCAATGTGGGTCAACCCTAGCAGGTGTAGTTACCGCTCGTAAATATGACGTACCGAATTTTACAAAATGAATCGCTTTCGAATTGCGTTGTCTCACTCAGTCATGGTAGATGGGGTATAAAAAGAAACATCACATTCTCGTTAACTACGCATACTGCCCATCAAACAGCAGTAGTATTGAGCAAAAATTTGCTGGGAAACGACTTTTATTTTTTGGTCTGGAAATCACTGTTTTTCGTAGCGTGCAATGTAACTGTAAACCATTGTATAATAGTAGGTACAGCGGCCGTGGGCAGTAATAACACTTAAAATTGGTTTTGGTGAAAAAGGTAAAAAAAAAACGTTGGAACCATGACCAAAACTAAAAATGATCTTAATAATGGAATATGACTCACTTTAGGTGTCCTTAAGTGTCTATTTACAACCGTTACATGTGTGACAATCTCTTTATAAAGCTTGATGTGTCATGTTTTCGTCTGGTTTCGGTAAAGTAAAAATTGTTTTTCAGTTTGGGTAATTTATAATGATCTAATAATACCCAAGCAATTTTAAACTCTCTTTCTGTTGAATTACTTAAAAATAAAATATTGTAATTACTTGCAAGATATAATTCCGATCGTCATTTTATCATACACGCAATTTCACAATTTTCAACTGAATTTCTTATATGTAGTTTAGTTTATTATCAATAAGCGAAAATGCTCGAATAGTTTTTTTTTTTTTTATCAAACCCATAAATTTCTATTACAATAAGAGAAATAACGTAGTCCCTCTGAGTTTACTCACTTTACTTGACTTGTGTTTTGTCTATCCTAAAGTGTCTGTCGTATCTAAACATTTTCCGAAGAGTTTTCCTGAACGAAGCGCTCTTTCCCGCGGGTGCTGTAAGTGGCTGGTAAAAGATTAAATCGCACACCTAAGTGATGTTATGACAACGGCATTTTATCACCGAAAATACCGTCATCTCATCTCCATGTACTAGGAAAACCTCACAAAATATGAATAAAAGAACTATCTAGTTGTGAATAAGCTTTCGAGGCCGACCCATAATCCCGGAAAAAATCATCGTAGGGTGCGCAAATGGATTAAAAAACTGATGTAATAAAGACTCGTATAACTGTACAGTTGTCCATAAACAAAGATAACAAATGATTGTTCGAGAACAATTCAGTTCTCCTATAGCGAAAATAATAACCTCAAATGTTGGGCGAAATTTATTTCTTTGTTTGTCTGCATTTTATCTGTTAATGCCGTGAGTTTTTTGTCAGATTTTAGGTATGTCTGAGTTTGTTATTACCTCTTTTTTACTCTTTCTTATGTAACGCAGTACCTCTAGGACTCTAGGCACAATGTTATGTTATAATAACATAGCTAAGGGCAGAGTTTTCAGAAAATATGTGGATTTATGTTGAAAAAATATTACAAACTGAAATTTTATTCTGCAGATTAAAGTTTTACAAAATTCACACATTATGAAACATTTATTAAAAACATTAATAAACAAAAAATATAACCCAATCTTCCTTTTTCTGATGTCGGTTAATAATACGGATAAACTGCATCAAATATTTAAATAATTACTTCGCGGAACTGTAGAGAAGAGCAACCTCTGTTGAATTATTTTCCAAAAGCACTAGTTTGCTTCAGAACTTTTTTGATTGTAAAATTTTCAGCTTGCCCTGTGAAGGCAAGTACAGTTTTGTTTTTCTTTGCCTTTTAGCGGGCATAATTCACGTTGTATACCGAAGTATCGCCCACCTTTTTCACCGTAGATCGTACAAAATAATAAAATATGGATTCTGATAACCTAAATAAATGAACAAATTCAAATTGGATCCGAGAAAAACAATTTATACGGAAAAAACGTACGCTTCGGAAAAGTATTACACAAACTGGGCAAACTTTTTTAAATGTAAGATTTGTCATTTGCATGAGAAAAACTTTTGTATTTCATAACAAGACGAGTAGCAGCCGACATACTTATAATCATAACTACCAACCTATATAAAAAGCAGTTATTTTTAATTAGAACAAAACTTCAGCTAATTGAAAGATTTTGTACGTTCAACTTTTTGTAACAACCTTTATGTAATGATTCTCGAATTTCCCCGAAATCCTTTATTAATATTAAATGGAATATTCCTTTGACTGAACAGAAAAACGTAATAAAGTTTATTAAATATGAATGTTTAATACTTTTAAACGTTCTCGAAGCGGGAGTTTTAACAGTGTTATCCCTCGTCAAAATTTGCTGCCACCGCCGCGTTGGGGCGATGACATTCGTTCTTTATTTGCTTAGGACGATCATTTAACTAGTTCTTAACTTTGAGTACAGCTTCCAAATGGAATTATTGAGTGTTAAACTGCTAATGCGTGTTAAACAACGTGATAGTGTTTCCGTAATTTAATTATTTAAGGACGTGTTTACGTAGCTAACCGTGGTTTCTCGAACGAAAAATTAATGTGACAAATTGTCAAACGCGCGTCTGTGATTGGTTGACTGAACACGCGTTTGACAATTTATCGTATTATTAGATTTTTATCCGATAAATCGGGAGTTAGTGCTGTTTTAGTCAGCAATGGGACCTATGTGGCCACGATAGCGCAGTCTATAGATGCAGGTTGTCTATATTTAATATTATTATGGTTGCTACGCCCTAATTAGGCATCTTTGTCGGTACTAATGGCTGAAATACAATATTCAATTTCTGGTATCAAGGCAGTACCTACTAATGAACACTATTGTGCCAGTAGTCTGTATACATATTATATGTACTTATAGGTACATCTGTATAATTATCTACAAAAGACGCGTCTTATTCAAGTTTAGTTTATGTGCCTAACAGCTTTTAGGGCAGAAAAAAAATAAAAAATTGAAGAGAATTACCTACTTATTAGTTATTGTTTACTTTTATTGTGTGTCTGATAAATGATAATAAACCACGTGTTCATATACCTACTAAGTAATAACTGTTTCCCCTAACCACTTATTAATTTTCTACGCCAGCCTGTGTTACTAACAAATCTAATATTGCGTTCTAATCAGTAACATGAGACGCCATTGTTGTAAACATACACCCCTAGAGCATTGAACCTCAAACAACCAGTAAATTAAAATCACATTTCCACTGTAGGTATGTGTACTTTCCTTATTAGATCGAGTTATTCCTATGTGACTTGACTCGTAGGTAAACCACCGCTGACTTTTGATGATATACCTGAGTAATTCCCTCCAACGTAGCCTTAGCGGATGGTACCGACTATGTAGGGATGTGACCCTTGCAAATTCCGTCCCCGACTCGCATGTACTGTAACCATGATTAAGCCGTGCTCGTGCTTGTTCGCAGTTCGCCAGGAGAACGAGCGCATGATGCAAGACGTCCTCCAGGTGGGAGTCTTAAATCGCACCCAGTCGTCGGCGTTGCGCTGACGCCGCGCTACTCGCCGCGGCCGCGCCTCGACAACGTGCGGCCGGCCGCCGCGCCGCCGGAGGAGCCTCCCGAGCCGGACCCGGAGCCGTCGAGCACGCCCGACCCGCCGGAGCCGGCCGCGCTCCGCCAGCCGGTGAGCGCAGCCCCCGCGGGCCCCACGTGAGCCATCCCCCACACGGCCTGCTCCGGTACCGCGCACGCGGGACGCACTGACTGCCGATAGGCGCACTACGGCTGTGACGCACCGGTATGTGAACTGAGAGAATATTCATAGACATAGATAAGTTACTCGTTCGCGAATTGAGAATTTGAGAGTGACGAAATGGACGTGTAGGTAGCCAATGTGAAATTGTGAAGAAATAGTAAAGAATGAAAATGTTATTGTTGAAACGTATCGGATAGGATGTAAAAGACAGAAAGTCAATAATCCACGATAGTTATTTAATATGCAATTGTCTATGTTAAGACTTGAAACTAAAGGAAGAAATATAATTTGAAAATTCAACGTCGACTGTATTTCGCACATCAATGAAATATGAATGAATAAATTATAAATCTAAGATGTTCATAAATGAACATGACACGTGTCTCTGGGAACAGTGAAAGAGGCTGCGGTTAGAATGTTGGATGTTTGTAGATTTGATAGCACATGTAATGCGACATAAAAGAACCAACTTCAAACGGGAACAATCAAGAATACAATAAGGACAAGTTACATTTCTTTCTTTGTTTGAATAAAATTATAAATATTAAATGTTAATATTTGGTGGTGTGGAAATAGTGCCATTATATGCACGATGAAGTATAATAATTAAAAACCCGCATGTATAGATAACTCCTCTAGCTATCAAACCTGACGATGAATTTAATAGGCACCTTTATTGACGTAATGTATTACTAAAACGTAAAGCCTATAATTTAATCAATGTGCACACACAGTTATAGTATTGTTTTATTAATCACAGTACAACACACTAATGTATCTAATATTCTTACTGTTTACCATACAAGTTTGTATTTCACTAAGTGATTCTTAACTGAGCTTGAGCACAATAATTTTGAGTTACTACTGTTAATATTGAACTTCCAATTGTTCAACTCTAATCAAGAGCTTTCAATACTGCGCTTAATAAATACCAAAAAAAAACTGTTAAAAAATAAGAGCTTTTTGTATAGTAGTTGTTGTAGTATTATTCTTACCTACGACAGGAACATTCTTGTATGTAAAATAGAGCTGCAAAAATCAGTGTCGTTCGCTCCGATGAATCTGTCGTATTTAAGTATTGACTTTCAGTGCAGTGACGCGAGCGGTTAGGTAGAATATTATTATGTAAAATATGTTAGCGTTCTTTGGCGCGGCTGTTCGCCTGAACACTATGAGCACTGCTTTACGCTTCAGCCTGCATAACAGCGATTAGTGACACTTGAAACAAGAAGTGTTAAGAGGTAACTCGGTCATGCGGTCATTCCATATAAACGCATTCCTCCGTTTTCATATTTTCTCCTTGGATAAATGACACTAGAGTTTTCCTCTTGCCTGTACACATAGCCTGTTCACAATATAATGTCCCACCATCCCCTTTATTACATTATGGATGGCTGTCTCTCCAAGTAATGACTTATGACATAAATGTAATTTAATTAATCTACGGAGAAGCAATTCAATTAAATTCTCCGTGTTAATACAGATTGTAAATAAGTTGGTTTATTATTTGCGAAGAAATTTAATGAGAATGTTTACCACTAAATTACGTTTAATGTCGTGTGTCGGTGGTGGTTTCTTTGTACTGGTAAACCATCGCTTGTCGCATTTTCCGCTCCCAGTTTTGCAGGCTGAAGTATGAAGCTAGCCGTCGCCGCCTACTTAGTGTTTTCCTTCTACCAACAGAAAGGTTTAATTAGACTGTTTACCCAACCAAAATTATCTTGGCATAAACTAATCTGCTAGGCTTAAAGGCTCTCATTGTATAGATACCTATCTATATTTCTATATACTATTAAGATCCACAAGGGATTTTGTAAATACTAACTAGTTTGGAACAGTTTTCTGTTCACACGATGTAAATTAACAATAAATATAGGTATCTCATTCACGGCTCCCGACCCTAGCTTCGCTAATAATTATGTTATTCGAAAAATATTCTTGAATGATAATTTTCTTGCATTTATATTGATTACACAGCCCTATGGATCAATGTAAAAGTCCCACTGAGATCCGTCCAGTAGTATTTCAGCGCCTGCACAATATCTATTCCGAATTTGTGAAAAATACAATTCTTAACAAGAATTAAATAATTCTCAGCGCAACTACTTTATCTTACTTTTTTTAACCTGACCTAAACCTGGTAATAATTATATCTCTTTCGTAAACTAATCACTAAAACAACTGCTAGGTATACCTGTTTCATAGTAAAGTTGCTGCATCTAAAAACATCTGAACAATAAAGTAGAAACATTGTAAGCCAGGATATGGATTACGGTTATTTTATGAACATCCTCCATGCGAAGCCGGGGCGGGTCGCTAGCGAACATAATCCGGATTTATACAACAACTATCTGCGATATTGAACATGATTTTAATCTTAAACTATTCGACCCGGGTCGACTCGGATTTATTATCCAGTACCTAATAATTAAACTTCCTCTTTGTAGGAACTTTATTAACATAACAATTTATTTTGTGAAAATGAGTTTTGGTTGTAATCTGAACGTTGGATAACCGCTATGCTGGTAGCAAGAAAACACTGAGTGAACATTGCTGTTCCATGTTACGAATATAATGTTTAATGTGAGCTAAGCGTGTGTGTGCCCTACATAGTGCTCATTTTCAGCCTGTCACTAATCGATGGGTTTGCACCGTAAATACATGTTTATACCAATTTAGATCACAGCTTCACATTTTGGTCAGTAGGCACCAGACTAGGCCGTCTGAGATTACCACCGGTGCATTAACAAAGGGGGCCCCGAGGTAGCGACAGGCTGCAAATCCGCCCTGTGCCGGGCAAGGCTAACGCTGTGCAACTACTAGTTACGAATATGTGTATCGACAATTAAATGTATGTACTAGTTTAATTGCGATCCGCATCCCCTCCCATCCTCGTGTGATACGATATGATACGTGTTCAAATGTTATCGTTTGATTATATCTAAGATATCGCCACTGAGCGAGAACTGTCAATGCATTCATTCGGCTATACTAGAGATCAATTCCAAATATTAAACAGGACCTATTAACGTAATTAGTGTTAGAGGGAGATACAAAGAATTTTATAGTTGTTTGTTGTAAATGTCAGTTTTAATTAATCTATTTTACAGAACAAAATGTTTAATAAAATATCTTTATAAAATAAGCGGTTGTCTCATTTGCTCGGCCGACGTATTATATTTATGGAGCGCTGGGGTCTTCTGCGAGGCGTCGAAGGGTTAATGTTAAGTTGGTGTGCACGAAAGCGTGCAATGTATACCTACAAGTTGTGTAGAGAAAAGGTAGGGTTTGGTGAGGTGGGGCAGAGAGAGAGAGTGGCATTCCTCCCGGGGCGCCCTCCGAACTATGCGGCCGTTCGTGTTGCCACCATGCAGCCTCCCAAACAATTTGTTCTCCGAACTTGCTACACTCAGCTTAAAATTAAACTGTTCGCACGCAAGTTTGACAGCACAAAAACATTTGTTTAATGCCTTCACACCTCACATTTAAATGATATTTTAATACTTCCGTGACAGTTCACTTAACACTCGTTTTATGAAAGAAAACTTTAAACAGCGTCCAATAAGGACTGGTGTTGAAATAAAAACTGCAAGAGAGTGGTAAGTAAATGAAGTTAACAAGCTTTTGTCTTCGTCTTCAGTCACAAAGCTTGTTGAACTTATACAATTAGTTACTGACTGTAGTTGAAATGATGAAGAGAAACGCGTTTATCGCTACGGTGATGAGTATGAGTTCTCTCAAAGTATGAGAACTTTTTATATTATTCCTAAATAAAGCTAATTACTTTTTAATAAGGGACTGCATACTTTGTGTAAATAGTTAACAGCTACTTCAAATAATTAAAAAAAAAAGAAAATATCGTAACAAAGACTAAGCAACGATTCAGTACAAAATTCTAGATCCATCAGCGATGGAAAAAAAACTGCTGTTCCATACATTTTAAACGTGTAGGTATTGCCTTTATGTATATACCAGCCGAGTTTGTATAATTCATGTACTGAATCTGTGGTAAAAGTATCACGAGGTTTCTTTAACCCATTACAAAATACATTCCTATGTAGATAAACGTTAAAATCTCAGTTTAACATTGCAAGGATTACGTACAGCTTCAACCTTTACGGCGAGTAAGTCAACAGGAACATTTATTTCCTGTAATAAAGTACAGACATTCTTCACGAAATAATTCATGTACCACTGTGGAGTTATGATTATACCGCGAGTAAACCTGCACGGTATAACTAGATATATATTAGTACGTACAAAACGGCGGTTCTGTTGTTTGATATAACAAAAACCTTCCTTTGTGCCGGTACCTACTGACGATGCTGTGGCTTTTTAGTCTTCATGCAAAATATACGAAGTGAATTAATTGTGCTAAGAAAAATAAATAGGCTCATTGTTTAAAGGCCTTTTGGGGTTGGGGATATAATTCATAAGGAAAAGTATCAGTCTAATAGTACCGGTGTACCTCAACTTAAAAAAACAAAAGATTAAATTGACTGTAAAAAAATCCTAAAGGGCCTAAATAGAAAATACTCCAGAATCGTGGGCGCGGCTACAAACATTTAAACTCACATACACAACCAACTAAGCCCGGAACCTTACCTAACCGGAATACGTCAAACAAATATTTGTTCCGAGTGGGAATCGAAGCCACGACATGCAGCGCAGCAGCAAATCGCTCGGCCATTGCGCCAACTGAACGAGATAGAATTTGAACGGTTGAGACAGATTTTGAATGCTGTAAATAGATTCACTTGTTATTTTACCCTGTATTTCTTTCAGGTACAACAAAAACATTTGCTTAATTAAACTCACAAATTGTAAAAGGCCGCATATAGGTAAATGTACAGTAGAACAATCTATATGGTGTGCAGGCAAAACAATGTGCTGCGGGTTGTTCGAAGCTGCGGGGTGTTCGAAAGAGATACCGCGCCCCCGGAACGCAAAGGGCACATGAAGGAACATAGATGGGTTTGAGTCAGTAAAAGTCTAACACTCCCTCCCGCGAAGCCCAGGGCGGGGGAAGTAATGTGATGATTTCACATGCATAAAAAAAAAGTTTCACTGTCAATATTAATTTTTTTGTGCGTACCTAATAACATTATAAAAAATAACATCATAGGTAATAAGTGGTAATAAGTTAGATCCCTGTATATCAAATAACTTGTTCGGTTGTGTCTATCTACATAGGTACATAATACTCATGAACAAAATTTAATAAAAAATATAGATTAGGGAAATGACGTAAAGCTAATTCAATTAAAAGATCTTTCATATAATGCAATAACATATTTAATTTAGTTCAATGATCATGAACAGTTTGTAAGCCATTACTATAATGCGAAACACATGTTAAACAAACTCTGACAGTGTCAAAACTAAAATTTCATAAAGCACAAAGTGGATTAAACGTGAAATGAACGTCAGTTACAGCTCATTGTTTTTAGAACTATTTTACTGCGAAGCCTAGAGTTTTGTTCGTACTTTACTTCTGTATTTACATTTGGGTTTCGCGAAAGAAAATTACATGTTGGCTGTAAACTTTTTCTATTAATGTAATGTGGGCATACAATGCTTTCAAGTTAATGATTCGTTGCTTTTATGGTTAGTTAGAATTTATTTGATGTGCAATTAGCCCATGGCTTATTAAATTAGCTAATTGTTTCGTTGGAGGTACTCTACCTACGTTTGCTCGTAGCAACGCTTTGATGGTTTTATGTTGTTTTCGTAGGTTTATGTAATGATATTATAGGTACATTGTGGAGGTAGCGTGCGTTCTTAGTTAGTTCTGTTTGGAGCGCTATCTATGACTTATAGTTATACTTTATGGATGATAAAGGACTTTGACTATATACGTGGTGGAAAGGACATCGTAACGAAAATCATTGATTCAGTGCATGATTGTAGACCACAGGGATAGAATTTGCAGGTTATTTAAAAAAATCAGCTGTTCCATACATTTTGAGTTCTTTTTTTGTCGCTGGGGATGTCTCTAATAATGTTCATCGATGGTAAGAGTTATTTTTACGATTTTTCTTTTACCTATTATGTTGTAGTCTACCAAAAATAAAAACAAATAGGTACTATATAAACGAATTGGTATACATTTAGTTAGAAAATATAATATACCAATATATAGAAAGTATAATATAATTTTTTTTTTCATTCTAATTAAATGTAAAATCGAGAATTCAATAAAAAACCTCTACCTGTATATTTAAATATGTTAGAAAAAAACTCAGATAAGCAATATTCAATTTACTAAAGATTTCGTTTAGGTATATAATTAATCACGTTCAGTCAAAAGTTTAATAACCAGACCTAAAAATAACGTTCTTTTGTTCGTTTTTCGAAAGCTTATTGTCTAAAAAAGTTGTTGAAAATTCCGAAGTTAGTTGCGCCACCCCACTGCGAATATGTTCTTAAGTTCGGAAACTTTCAATCCATATAGACACTCTCGCACCTCGTAGACTCTTGGGAAGTAACACTCTCCTACTTAGCAGTTCTAACAGAAATAAAAGTAATGGAAATATAAGCTTTATGACAGAAGTATTAAGTCATTAATTTGTTTTACGTCACTAGAAGTAATAGGCTCGTAAATCTATTCTAATAATAATATGAAAGCTAATCTCTGAAAGTATTGGCCTGATTATAAAAAGTATTTCACTGAAATAAAGCTAAAGTGTTGGGCATTATAGGTACTAGAATTTTGAACCTTAGTGTCCATGTCACGTATATTTTAGGTATCAAGATCCAAAAGCTTCCTATCTAAAAAACATAACATAACATACCATCACGCCTGTATTCATCGAAGGGTTAGGCAGAGGTATACCAATGTACACCGACAGTTCGCTAATATGTTTAGGACCCATGTAATAGGGGGCGAGCCTATTGCCATTAACCGAGCACAAATCCTAACTCCGAGCTCCTACTGAAAATTTCATAGAAAAACCCAGTAACATATTGCCCGACCTGGGAGCCGAACCCAAGACCTCTAGCGTAGCAGTCGCGCTTAGGACTAGGCTAACGAGGCAGTTACCTACTAAAAATTATTGTTAAATTACTTTTTCATGAATAATACCCTAAGTAGGTCATATTATAATACATTGTTGCTCATAATAATCTAAAAAAAGGTAAAAATAAACACCTTTCCACAAACGAGAGCTAAATGTTTTTATTGTAACGTCAAAATGTTGTTCCTATTTTAAAATGCATGACATGACAAGTTAAATACTTTATATACAAACGAGATGACACATCGGAATTAAAATACCTCAGGACTGTATTAATATGGATGTTATACAGTTTGGCAGAACGTTAAACATACGAAAATGGTGGATAGGTGGGGTCATCTGCTACTTACTCAGCTCTAATTTATTTGGCGCTGGCCCCTAAATATCTTTTACAAAATTTTTTTTTGCTTCAATTTCACCACTTTCTTAACTTTACAGTGTAATTTTTATATAAAAAAATAGGGGGCCAGTGCCACATGAATGAGGGCCTGAGTAAGTAGCAGATGACCCCACCTATCCACCATTTTCGTATGTTCAACGTTCTGCCAAACACCCTGTATTCATACGACTCGGTAATACGGCGACAGCACTGCAAGCTTTGATATTCAACCAGTAAATAAGTACTGACGTCACGAAGTACTCAATTACGTTAATGGATATCTAAATATAAGTGCTCTCTCGTAGAATCATAAATCTGAATATGTTCTTGACTAGGTATATCTTCAAATGATTTTATTTCATTCTGTTAGTCTAGTGGTCCTAAGCGCGGTTGAGACTATATCTTCAAGTGATTTTATTTCTGTTAGCCTAGTGGTCCTTAGCGCGACTGCTACGCTAAAGATCTTCGGTTCGCTTTCCAGGTCAAGCAAGTTATTGGGTTTTTTTACGAATATCTCAGTAGCAGCTCGGAGTTAGGTGTTGTGTCCGGTTAATGGCAACAGGCTCGCCCCTTATTACATGGGACCTAAAACATACCGGCGAACTGTGGGTGTACATTGGTACACCTCTGCCGAACCCTTCGGGGAATACAGGCTAGAGGCGTGATGTTTATTCCATTGCCGCAGTGCATTGCTGCACTTCAGATGCCGTCGCATTATTTATTTACATTGGATAGATTTTCTGAATGGATCTTCCTGTTATCTAATATATCCTGAAGGGTATTTACTAATAACATTTATAGGTAAGTGGGTGTATTTGTGCCGGAGATGGGCGACTACAATAAGCGGTCGATTAGAAAGGAGCCCAATTACCGCAACCCCTTTAGGGTTATATTGAAATAAGCCTCGAGCACATTTAGTGGGTTCCTTAGGTTAATTCAAATATTCCACGAAGTATGAAAACGTTTATAGAAAAGTTGGTTTTGATCTACGGTGTGAATGATTTAATCTGTACTAATATTATAAAGATGAAGAGTTTGTGTGGTTGGTTGGTTGAACCTGCTAATCTCAGAAACTACTGGTTCGAATTGAAAAAATATTTTTGTGTTCGATAGTCCATTTATCGAGGAAGACTATACGCTACATAACATCACGCCACGAGACATAGGAGCGGAGCAGTAACTGAAAACGTGCCAAAACGCGGAGGAAGACGCTGGCAGAAACTAGTGTTATCATATAAGTTTTCTCACCACTCCCACGCGTGTACAACGACCTGTACCTCCTTGTTGCAAATGTGGTCTTAGGAGTGCTTTGTTATCATTCCCACGCTTTGCAAACGGATTTATACCTCCCAACCTCTCACTATACTTATATCTTTGCAGTATTTTCTTAACCCACGGGAAAAAGTTTTCTTCGAAGGGAATGAAGTCTCTTCTGGGTTCTGGTTTTGTAATCCTTTGCTGTACAGAGCCTTTGCTAATCTGAAAGAAACACAAAATACCCAATAGCTGCTCATCATTATGACACACACATGCCATCACGCCTGTATTCCCCGAAGGGTTAGGCAGAGGTGTACCAATTTACACCCACAGTTCGCCGGGATATTTAGGTCCCAGGTAATAGGGGGCCAGCCTGTTGCCATTAACCGGGCACACAACATCATCATCGTCATTATGACTATTGATTTAAAACTTTTATACAATTTATTAAAGCATGAGAATGAATTTACGTGTTTACTTTTAACAAGAGTGAAAAGAAAGTTTAGCAACTGTATCATTGCTATGCTTGCATCTCTAACTAAACCAAACACTTCGTTACCTTTGCTGATAATAATTAAAGACAATTGATCAGCCATGAAAATCACTTAATCAGCCAGATATCTTGCAAATATGAAATCCAAACACATGTATGTAAGTTTGATTTTCGAAATGCAAACAATGGAGCAACAATCAGCCTTCACGTAGGTTCGTATCGAGGTTGATACAAGGGTGGTTCACACTCGAGTGCTACATAAGTTCCGCTCCGCCGACCATCCATTGTACGTCGTTAATGAGTCTAATCGGGGACCATAAGCCACTTTATTATATCATTAATCATCAGCCCAAATTATTTAATTAGTCGTTAGTGTTTAACGATACTTGATTTATTTTTAGGGCTGCGGAAAATTGACTGTTAGGTATGGTATGACTTATGTTAGGTTTATGTAAAGAGGTAATCCAGCAGTGCACGTCCTGCGGATAATGTGATAAATTAAAGTAATAAATATGATGATGATGTATAAATATATATATACCATCACGCCTGTAATCTCCGAAGGTGTACCAATGTACACCACAGTTCGCCGGTATATTTAGGTCCCATGTAATAGGGGGCGACCCTATTGCCATTAACCGGGCACAAATCCAAACTCCGAGCTGCTACTGATGATGATGTAATAAATAAATGAATAATTATGTAATGATGGTAATAATAATGTAATGATGAGGTAATGATGAATATGATGATGCTGAAAGAGGTAGTATGTGAACAATTCAACATGATAGAAGATAAGTTCCACCGGGAAATGGCCATGACAACTTTTAGCTGAGATAATAAGATGAAATTACTTATAGTGCCTTACTTACAGTACCATTAAATTCGGAACACAACAAGAAAACGGTTGGGTACCAGAAATAGATACAGTGACAATACATACTTCGCCGGACGGGTCCTTTCACAAGGAGCTCTATACACAAACAAAGTACTAGAAACTTTTCTTCTTTAGTTTGTTTAGTCCAGTTTTTCTTTTTACTCTAAGGGACAATTCATATTAGCGCCGCCTCTCATGCAAGAGGTTGCGGGTTCGCAACCGGGCACGGGCAAGTACCAATGTGACGTTTTTAATTAATATGTACTTTCTTCTCTTTTTTTTTTCTTTTTTTTCTTTTTTTCTTTCTTTCTCTTTTTTTCTTTCTTTTCTTTAGAAGAATGAAAGAAGTGGAGGGAGGCCTTTGCCCAGGAGTGGGAAAGTACAGGCTAACAAAAAAAAATTGCTTTCTAAGTTTATCTTGGACATCACTGACATCGGTAACCATGTCAGAGGCCCTTGAGGCGGTTTAGAAACTCTGACACTAGGGTGTGTGGGGTCGCTAGACCTTACAGCTCACATGATAAAGAAGAAGATTAGCGCAGAGTCGCCTTTAAGTATTTCGGTACTACTAATACATTTAACCTGAAATCTGTTACACATTTTTAGCTGTTACTGCAACGCAATAAGTTTATAGAGCTCGTAGGTGTTTGAGTCCTTTCGGATTTTCTCGTGCGATGATAAAAGTAACATATACACCTCAGCTTCAGTAAAAAAGGGACGGGGTACTGGACGGCCTAATATAGGATCCTACTGTATATAAAAAAATAGTCTGGAATAGCTTTTTCTTTCATTAGCTGGAAGCTGCAACACTCCTGTTCATCACTGCTGCATCAAGGAAAACCTTACAAACAGGTAGGTACGTAAGTATTCATTTACTGTTTACAAGCAAAAACAATCAAATACCAAACATTGTATATTTACGAATAAATAAATCTACGCATCAAGCAAGAGGATTATTATGAAACCATAAAATAAATGAGGAACCACATAAAAAGAAACTTAATTATATCGTAAAGCTACTCCTTTCAGCTAACATTTGGTCGTAATCTGGGATAATCCACGCAAGATCATCTCAATTTTCCAAGATGATGAATTAGGGTAAACTATTGATATTGACCGGAGCCGTCACGTAGTCTTCCAGACTAATTATATGATAGCACGTGTTGACAGCTTAGCTGTTTATATAAGCCGTCTGACAAATAAACGAAAGGAATGAACGATGAAAATGATATTTGCATTATATTAATAAGATATATTTATTTTGGCAATTGGCTCCGTTACATGGAACTTGGGACGTTTATGGCGCAAATTCACTGGCTTATAATTATTTATTTACATCTGTGGTTGTAATACGAATCTGATACTTTTTAAATTACGTTTTCTGTTTGTTTGTTTGTTTTTGTGCCAAGCAAGGCTTCTCGCTGGACAGACGACTTGATTAAGGCCGCAGGAAAACGCTGGATGTAGGCCGCTTCCAACCGGTCCTTTTGGAAATCTATGGGGGAGGACTATGTCCAGCAGTAGACGTACTATGGCTGTTATGATGATAATAATGATGAAGGCTTGTCGTTTGCTAAGAAGAAACATTTGGCAGTCCCATGTAAAGTAAACTGTTTTGTGAGTTGACTGAGTTTCTTGTTTAAGAAAGCTGTTATCTCTACACAGTACTAAACAAGTCTCTTCCCGCCGCCTGTACGCATAGATCCACGCGCGCCTCACGGAGATGTCAGCAATTCGGAGGGACCAGTCAGGGCCGATGCCTGCCGGGGCTGCGGGTTGTTCGGAAGAGATACCGCGTCCTGAAATGCAAAGGGCACGAAGAAAGAACATGGATGAGTTTTAGTCAGTAAAAGTCTGACACTAAGGGCGGAAAAAGTTAGATGACGAGTTCCCATCTCAAAAAAAAAACCTTTATACACATACCTATTTTGTTAACCGTGTACATTTTCTAGTAAAAAAATTGTGTAAAAATAAAGACATCCGATTGGGTAACGATCGTAAAGGCGTCTAAAAGTTAATATTAGGAAGGAAGACGCCTATCTACAACAAAAAGATAGCATCGAGATACGGAAACCTGATTTCCGTTTCCCAATTTCTTCCGGAACGCTTACCGTGTGAAATATAAAACGGTAGTCGGTATTCCGATTGCTTTTTACAAGCACGACGTAGGTATAAGAGAACACCTAGGTCATAAAATAGATTACGAGTACTTTTAATGCGTATGCAGTTCGATAAATAAATTTCCGGAGAAGTTGTCTTAAGTTCGTTCGAGATCTCTACATTGTAAGACATAAGATTAGTAGTTTTTTTTTTTAAGACTGGAAATCATCAAATACCTTCCCCCGCCCTGGGCGGGGCGGGAGGGAGTGTCAGACTTTTACTGACTAAAACCTGTCTATGTTCCTTTCATGTGCCTTTTGCGTTCCGGGGGCGCGGTATCTCTTTCGAACAACCCGCAGCCCCGGCAGGAAGATTAGTAGTTACGAGTTAGAGTAATTACGATTGCAAAGCAGCTTCTGAACCAACACTTCATTTTGAATGTGGTAAGTCCAAAGCAATAATAAACCCATGACAAAACAGAGATTGCTAGACTCTCAGCTCACAAGAGCACAAAAGCGTTATACATAAAAATGAAATTTTATTCCGTCATTCTACTTTATTGTAGATTATCTGAACTTGTAGAGTAATCCTAGTTTAATAAAGGCTCGCTTGTTTACTGTGGCGGATCCCACAAAGGGATAATATGTGGAGATGACGTTAAGCGGCTACCGATCATCATCGTCGGGTATACTGGCAGGGTTTGAAGGACTCTCGCTAATCGTTGAGACAACTCCATGCCAACAATGCTGAAGATATTAGTAGACTATTCTTTACTGCTTAATATTATAAGGCTTAAGAGTTTGTTTAGACGTTTTAATCTCTGGAAGTACTGATCCGACTCTATTCTACTTTTTATGTATTAGAAAGCTACGTTGTGACGAAGTGGCCAAAAAAGTTATGAATATAAATGTGGATGGATGGAGAGGAAGAGAGGGGATAAAGAAAAGATGGATGGATTGTGTGAAGAATGATATGAAAGAAAAGAGAGTCAACGACATGGCGGTTGACAGGACGGCATGGAAGAAGAAAACGTGTTGTGTTGACCCCAAGTAACAAGGATAAGGGCAGGAAGATAATGATGAAGATGAAAAAAGCTATGTTGTCCCAGAGTGATTTAGGCTATATTTTACTATAAAAAATTTAAAGATCCATAAAAGAATTCACGCGGAAGAATTCGCAGGCCAATTCCTAAATTATACTTATTTTTTTTTTTTATTTAGCCTGTACTGTCCCACTGCTGGGCAAAGGCCTCCCCCAATTCCTTCCATTTGCTCTTTTCCTGAGCCACCTCGAACCAGCCCTCGTGGTATACTTATAATTAATTATACTTATACTAAGTATAAATAAGGAATTAAAGAAGTAGGTCAAGTAAATAACATCAAACAGTCTTTACTAAGACATTAGGGCGAATGAAAAAACTTTTTGGTGTAGGGTAACTCCTATATCCATGGTCAAGAAAATATTGTGACTTCGATACAAATAATAGAAAAGAAATTATAAGTGGTCCGGAAAATTAATCTAGAAAACTGATAGAAGGGACTGGGGACCTAGGTAAGTACAGTCCAAGAGGTAAGCTAAGCTTTGCATTTGTGTGTGTGTTCATATAGATAGGGTAGGTGTGACGTCGGCCTAGAGGGCGACGCGTCCTTTGCTTGGTTCAAACCGGTTTTAACCGGACGCAACTCTCTATTTTTGGTAATGACTTACATAAATGCAAAGCTTAGCTTAAGATTCGTGGATTGTACCTGTCTTCATGAAATATGTCTATTCGAGTCATATCACACGCGTGTCACATTACCAGATAAGAAAAACTCATTTCAACAAATTGTCATCACTTCGGAACTAGCACAAAATACAAAATATTCAATTTCTCACAATCAGGGGGAAACTGAATGTGTTGACAGTCTGACGGTTATAAAGGCGGTCGGTAGGTGAAAAGGAAAAAAATATTTATAAATAACAATTTATTTTTAGATCGAAATTGGACTCTGGTCCTTTTCTTTAGTTAGAATTCTTTATTCCATCCCTAAATTGGGAAAGGGGTGTATCTAGCAAAGTTTTTCTATTCAGAAATATAATAAATAAAAGCTTTTAAAATAATTACAAAGATTTGTTTTCTTAACATCTCTTCTATTGATATATTTTTTTTATATTTCAACAACGGCCTCACCTGATGTTAAATGGTCATCTCTGCCAATAGATATCTGCAATACCACAGGCCTTGCAAATGCGTTGCCATCCCACATACAAAGTTGAAATGTCTCATGTGCCTGTAATTTCAGAAATAGTACCTATGGTATATAAATTATGGTGGTAGTACTTCCCCAGACGAACTCTGTCACAAAGAGCTCTACTACTGCTAAAATATCTAAGTAAATGTAAGAATATTAAAGTAACAAGTAACGCAACGTTTAATATTCTCTATCCAAATCATTTTACACCTCACTGGCGTAGTTAATTGGCCGCGAGACGTGATCGCTGATCAAGTCACGTCAGAATATAAGTTGAATTTATTATCACGAGCTCTTCCCGCAGATTCTCATCCGCAATTTCAAACTCGTTTAATACCTGATACAGTAAGGATTAACTTAATCCCGAAGCAATATAGCATCCAATGAATATTCGCCGTAACATTGCCTACATATAGCTCTTTCTACTAAATAATATATCTCGGCATGTAGGTAGGTGTTTTAAACACACTTGCTTCATAAAATGTAAGAATAAAAATGAAGAAAGAAAAGTGTGAAGCTCAACATTTCTGACGAAGGTTTGAAGGCTGACGGATGGAAGGATAACTATCTAACTTGTCACACCAAATACTGAATGTCGGTAACGGGTTAGTCTGTCACACATTCGCAACTAATGACAACTATAGTACCTTCCTAACATAAATCTGTAGCGTGTGCTAACCTAACTAAAAAGAAAAATAACGCTGTTCGCCGACGTCACACAATAGGTGACCATTTTTTTATCTGAGAGAATGTAACATGAATTCTAATATACCAACGAACATATCCTAAAAAAAGTCGGTACCACAAAACTAAGGACTTATTGAACGGTCCTATATAATCAGTCCTTCAAAGAGTCGGACGTGTGCGGAAGCACTAGACTAAGAACGGTTTCGCACTATGTCCGATCCGAATCCGATCCGAACCCGTGAAAATAGTGGTGTAGAAATCACGAAAGAAATCAGATGAACTACTACGGACCATATTTTCACGGGTCCAGATCGGATTCGGATCGGACGTAGTGCGAAACTGCTGTAACAGCGAAGCTCAAGATGTCTACATGAATTGATTAAGCCATTAAGACACCATCACATCAAGTACCAACTATCGTAGTGCGACAAGACCAAGAGGTGACAAAGACGTTTATCCAAACGTTAGGCTTTGGATGTCGAGTTATCGCATTGATGCACGCAAAATACAATCTTAACACACCATCACGCCTGTATTCCCCAACGGGTTTGACACAGTTCGCCGGTATGTTTAGGTCTCATGTAGTACGGGGCAAGCCTATTGTCTTTAACCGGGTACAACTCCTAACTCCGAAGCTACCACTGAAAATTTCACAGAAAAATCTAGTAACACTTTGCTCGACCTGGGAATCGAACCCAAGACCTTTAGCTTAGCAGTCGCGCTTAGGAGCACTAGGCCAACGAGGCAGTAAATACAATCTTCTTTGGGTATATTTATAAAGACTGCCATCAAAGTAAGACTTGTAATTTTAATTTTACTGGTAACTAAAAGAAGAACACGTCGTGTACTTTAGAAATCATTGAAACTGGTTTTTCATATAGACATTATTGAAAGCAAAGAGGATCCTTGGAAAACTTTTGAATTTAGCCAATAGAAAATGTCTCAAAGTAAAACAAGTCTTGCTACCTATGACGGATTTAATAAAATTATCGGCGTTGTCAAAAATGGAGTCAAAACTAGTCTTAAATATTTTTACATATGTCTGAACGTTCTTATATCATACCTTTATATACATACATAAACTCACGCCTTTTACACATGAGGGTAGGTAGAAACCACAGAACGTCACCTGCTGCTACGATCCTTACATACTCCTTTCGCCTCTTCCACGTTCATACAAGCACGCCGGTTACAAGACCCGATCTTTCTGAAGAACCTCACCAATAAGGTAAGGTAGGTCCTTCTAGGGCGTCCCCTTTCAGCGTTACCACTCACTTCATCTTTATATAACTAGAAAAAAAAACATTACAGTGATTAACTTTCGCTTAAGCTCCAGCAAATCATATTACGAAGTATTTCACTGTCGGACTAGCTATATTACCATCTGTTCTAAGTAGTTAGTTCAATTCTCGTTTAATCTCTCCGTCTTCCGCTTGCAAGGAGGTTGGAAATTGCTTTTTTCTACGACTGCCATTTATTTTTCCCGATTGAGTTCGTTGCAACCAGGTATGCATTGCCTGGAATATGCCATGCTAGCAAATTACGTCTGTTTACATTTTAGAATCTCTGCGTGTACAAGACTTTTTGTAAAAACTATAATATATATGTATGTATTCTCCAGACCGAATCCGGCCACGGTGACTAATCTTAATGCAGACGAGCCATGTACGCAGGAGATTTATTATATTGCACAAGTGTGTGCGCAAACACAGGTGCACTCCCTTTTTTTTAACTCTCATAGTCCGATGGAGCAGCAGCAGCAGGCCGCAGGCCGTAGCAGTTGGCGTTCTGTGGTTTCTGCCTACCCCCATGGGAAAAAGGCGTGAGTTTATGTAGGTATGTATGTAGTCCGATGGAACGGCAATCCAACATGACCAGAGAGAGAAAGTTATATTATTCCTGAGTAAAATAGGCTATATAACATCACACTACGACGCACAGAAAAGAAGTAACTTATGGGGGGTGAAATAAGCCACGCGGACGAAGTCGCGGCCAGTTCGCTAGTATATTCTAATATGACCAGAGTATGACCGTAACTTACCTGATCTTAAGTATTGCGGCTTAAGGTGGAACACACTTGCCCAGGATGGAGCAGCTCATTCATGCCTTGAAGATACCCAGATTATATTTATCAGGGAAGCACAGCAGTGGCAGCGAATTCCACAGTCTGACAGTTCGCACAATAAATGTGGAACCACAGCGCTTGGTTCACTTATAATTATATTAAAAGACTAACATGAAAGTCATTCTCTACTTTCTAAAACATACACAAATCATGCCTATTTATTATAATAATATCGCGTTCTCAATTCATGTTATTTCATATTGTTGTACCACATCCAATATAAAAAGCATTGTGTTTTCATCATTCTTCAAAACAGAAAGGTATGTCGACAACAGACGATCCTTGGTATTTTCTTCGTATATCTAACCATAACTTAGGTAATTCCAGACAGAAGGCGATATGCATATCGCAATTCCGAGGCAATACCAATAACAATATTCTCATCTACTGACAAGTCTGACAACAGGGAAGTACGGGAAAGTGAACCGCAATTATGATCTCTATTGAACTAGACGTAAAGATGCTAATCGCAACATTAGTGATGGCACATTAGCCAATTATTGCAAGATCGCATCGCCGACCATGCGGCATACTGTCCTCGTTTATCGAAGAATGTATAAAGTTGAACATTTTTGCAATGTACATAACGAGAACGGTCACAATTTGTGGAATGTCCCGACTTAGTCGTACCAATGGAAAAGTTTCGGCTTATATTCGGTGAAAAATGCCAGTTATTCGACATTTTCTCTTCCACAGAATCTGTTTTACTAACCGATAACAATGATAATTTGACGTTCCTTTTACGTTACTTTTTGTGATCGAATTTACTGGAATATTATGTAGCAAATAATGTTGTTAAGTAAATGATACTGGGGTACGAGTGTAGACAGAATTGAATGTGTTTTTTTCTAAGTCAAACGAGATATCTTCTTTGAATAGATGTGTGTAATAATAAATTAAATTGTTCGTGAGATTGTTTATTTTATTAATAAACAATCTCACGAACAATTTAATTGTTAGTTATACCACTTGACAAAATAAGCATGCTTAGATGACAGAATTTGTTTTAGAGGTTATGCTTTGAATAAATTTTCAATCCTTTTTAAAACAACGAGAAGATTTCAGGATACTCGTATAATATTTACCACCGGTTCTCAAACGAAAGTTTACCCTAAATTATTGTGACAATATATTGTCACACTAATTTTTCGTTCGAGAAACCACCTTATTAATTTGCGTATGAACGAATGAAACCAAATGCACATACTAACCCGCATGCAAAACATATATAAATGTAGCACTTATCCCACAAGAACAATAGAACGAGCAACACTACAGTGAGCACTGAAAGCTTTGCTTACAATAATAGTAAAAATAAACAAATGCCAAACGCCACATGCACCCATTATCAACCAACCCTGACGCAGACCGGGGCAATTCTACTCACTTCAGGAACGATCGCAATCTCAGTCTTAATCTGTCAAAAATGCCTCTAATTTACCAAAATTTTTGACATTCATTGTCGCTGAGATGAAATTGCGACTTGATTTTGAACGTTTTTAATTAATTAAATTGGCCTTCAGATAAACGGGGTGTAATTCAGCGAATACGAAGGATACAAATACGTGGAAATTAATTAAATAATCCTGATTAGGTGAGGTTGATGATAGGAATAATTAAGTACGCGTGTTACAAACACGCTCGTGATCCCTGCTTGACGGATAAAAATAATTACATTGACGCGTTAGTATTATCATTTGCTTGACCGCGGTTTGTTAAAATAATCATCAAATAAAATTGTCATCTCTTCAAAGTTAGAGAGAACAGGGGGCCTGGACAAAGTCACATTTTCATTAACGATAACGAAATTAGATAAATCCAAAATATATGGAATTGACTTAAGCTTTCGAAATGTCACATAATTAATTGTTATCGATCTATAAGTCCTAGACCTAGACTAAACTCAAGAAATTACCCATCCGAATAAAAAAAAAATTAAGCTAGTTAGGTTGTTTAGTTAGGTTGTTATTAAGTAAATAAACTCTTGAGCTTCAGATAAAGTAACAATACAGTATTTGCATGCATATAAAATTCCTACAATATCCCATAGAAGTTGCAAGACCAAACTCATGGAAAATCGGATGTAGTATAAGTGCACTTAGAGTGTTTTGATGTTACGGTGCTACATACCTATTAAATACTTGGTATAATGGATGGTAAAGGACTGCGCTCTGGGCCCGCGTGTTGGATTACGGCCTACTCTCACAGAGAAGAGGCTGAGTCCCAGACTCCCAGTGCAGACACTGGGAACTTTATAGGCTGGTTATTATATGTATGGGACGGTTTTAAAGAGTGTAAAAAATACTTAAGCCGAGAGATAGATTCTTGCCATCATTGGAAAAAAGATTCGGTCTGAATCTGACCAGGGAACTTCTTGTTTACTGAGATATTGACGATTAATTTCCCAACATTTTGTACGACATTTTTTTATGAAAGCAAATTTTAAATGTTATATCTAAATTTCAAATATCTCCATGACCCCTTTACTTCTGCACCATTCACCTAGGTAAGTTCAATGCTTTGCTTACTTTACATTGCGTGCGATAAAGTGCCTTATTTATATGTCATAAATCGAGATTTTTCGAAAAGAAACAAAAGTCTTTTCCTAACCAAGAAACAATTTGTTTCCCTTTCTGTACATTCCATTCAAATATTAAAGCAATATTATGTTAATGACATTGAATATGTCATTCAAAATATACAAAGCACTTTGAATTAAGATTGATAAAGTTACCGAAATCCGTATTCGAACGTTCTCATATTGTCAATTTGATGAAACTCTGACTCGAGAACGATTCCCGTATACCTGGGTCCTCTTTGATACAAGATACCCCTGCCTTTAATATAAACCAATTTCTTTTCGTACAGACAACTTTAGGAAAAGAATTTCTCATATAAGAATGCAATATTAAAAAGAAATTATGAAAGTCACTGTCTTTTTCAATTTCCAGTGATAAAATGATAGAGAATTATCAAATCTTACCAATAATAAAATGCCCCCGGACTGCCCCGTTGGTCTCGTGGTCGCAAAGCGCGACTGCTGAGCAAGGGGTCCCGGGTTTGATTCCCAGGTCGAGCAAAAAGTGGTGTTGGGTTTTTCCATTAGGAATTTCTCAGTAGCAGCCCGGAGTTTGAAAGTTGGTAGTGTGATACCCCCGTGCCTCGGAAAGCACGTAAAGCCGTTGGTCCCGGCTGTCATTCGTAGATCTTTGGCAGTCGTGACGTATAGTCAGAAGCCAAGAAGTCTGACGACCAGTCTAACCAAGAGGTATCGTGTTGCCCAGTTACTGGGTTGTGGAGGTCAGATAGGCAGTCGCTCCATGTAAAACACTGGTATTCAGCTGCATCCGGTTAGACTGGAAGCCGACCCCAACACAGTTGGGAAAAAGGCTAAGCAGATGATGATGATGATGATGACCAATAATAAAATGCATAACTTTGTGAGGATGCATGGATGGATGGATGTTTGTTACTCTTTCATGCTTGAACAGGTGAACGGATCTGGATGAAATTTGTCACAGAGATAGATTGTAGTGTAGAATAATTTATGGGGTACTTTTTATCCCGGAAAAATGTACCGTTTCCGTGCGATAATATATCAAATTTGACACGGCTGACGTCGCGGGCAAAAGCTTGTAAATAATACCTAATATTTTCAGAAAGTTAAATTTTTGTTTAAATTCTGTACTGTAGACGAGAACTATTTTTGAGGTCAAAGAACTCACATCTTAGTATATTAACGAGTCATTTTTTACCCTTACCTTACCGGGACTAATGAAAACGGTGCAGTGGGCACGTAATTTGTGAATTTATAAGACAAATATGTAAGTTAGACCTCCACAGCCAGTCAGTTAACTGCCTCATTAGCCTAGTGATCCTTAGCACGACTGCTACGCTAGAGGTCTTGGGTTCAATTCCCACATCCAGCTAAAAGTGTTATTGGGTTTTTCTATGAAAAATTCTCAGTAGCAGCTCGGAGTTACGATTTGTGTCCGGTTAGTGGCAATCGGCTCGCCCCCTATTACATGGGACCTAAATATACCGGAGAACTGTGGGTGTACATTGATACACCTCTACCTAACCCTTTAGGGAAATAGAATCGTGATGGTATGTGTAAGTTAGAATATTATTAAAACTTACCTGGAAATATCAAAACAGCTTCGTCTATCTTAAGAATACAAATATTTTTCACGAACTATGCAGTTAGTTATACATAACGAAGTGTACACACTGCACGTCTCTATAATCGGCTATTCGAATAATCGCATCATTAACCACGTACAAATAGTTTGTTTACCCTCCGAATAGGTAGGTATTCGAGTCGGCAACGTTCACCGAAGTCCCGAAACTAGGATAATGGCTTGCCGACACTCGTAAAATTACATGATTTCTGTTCTAGTAAACACATCGAGATGTATTGATATCTTCTCCACGTAAACATTTACTCTAACTCAAAATATAGCGTAAATATGATAGGTGTTGCGATTTAGAGCTTGCATTCGGTCAATATCACGTATGATGGGTGGGTTTTGAAACAATGAAACATATCATCTTTATCATCACGCCTGTATTTCAGAAAAGGTTCGGCAGAGGTGTTCCTAAGGTACACCCACAGTTCGCCAATATGTGTAGGTCCCATGTAATAGGGGGCGAGCCTTTTGCCATGAACCGGCCACAAATCCTAACTCCAAGCTGCCACTGAGAATTTTACAAAAAAACACAATAAAATTTTTTGCTCGACCTGGAAATCGAACCAAAGACCTCTAGCGCAGCTGTCGCGCTTAGGACCACTAGGCTCCCGAGGTCATCTTTATGTTGCGTATTTTAAAGGCTATTCTTATTGTTTTAAGGCTGTAAAGTGTCAAAAGTAGCACTGCTATTCTGCAAGAATCTTCCTCTGTGAAAAGGTGCAGTAAGCTTGAGGTGAGCTGTCAATCACCAGCATAATAAATTAAGCTCATTAGTTGAATTTTGCTAAAATGAGCTTAATTCACCGAGCGAGATTTTTATAAAATGGAGCGGCTAAATAATATAATTTATTAAATTCTCATCGCGAAATTTTTTCCTGCAAAAAAGATTCTTGCAAAAATCTCTTACTCAATTTCCTTCAACAAAATTTATTTTAAGAACACGTACCTACTTTTGTCAAAGCATATGTAGACCCACCTTGCATACATATGTAGGAGGAAAATCCTTACGGTGTAAATGGTGTCTAGTTCATAACTTTTAACATCAACACCTACGAAAAAGAATGAAAAGAAAACGAAAAAAAAAATATAATTCATAAAGTTATCTGCAATAGTCAGGTAAAATATAATTTTCTCTCCAACCTAGGTACATTAATTACGTCAGTCAGTGTATTAACATCGACGATTTACATAATTAATGAGATATAAGAAATAAGAACCCCGCAACGTTGGGAATTTCAAAGGCTGAGAAAAAAAGAATTCCTTTTTTAAAATTTTATCTTTATCTTAGACGTGGCCTTTTTCATTAAGACGCAAGCAATATTGCGGGTCGGCAAAGCGATAGAAAGGCGAACCTCTCCTAATATTCGTGACCGACGGTGCTGTGCATAAAAAAAGTAGTAGGTATCATATAAAACAGTGAGGGAATATTTCACGTCGTGAGTCTGCGTCACGGGTATATTTGCGACACCCTCTCAGGGGACACCTGTATTGGGAATATCCTCCGCTAAATTTTGTAGCGTAAGCGGGATGCAACCTGAAAATACGTGTTAACCTGAAAAATTACCTAACGTTAAACATTTTCACAGCTACACGCTAACAAAATATTTATACCACACAATACAGATGGAACTATTTTTAGCTGATAAATGTAGAACTATTTATCAATTTTGGCATAACAAATTATATTTAATGGTTACTTGAGTACGTAACGTGGGTATCGGTACTGGATTGGAGTACTCTTGCTTTTGAAAAAGTTACCTAAACACATAGGTATGAATGTAATAAATCAGAAATTATTGTTCTATTATAAACTGCTTTAAATGAGCGATTTTACGTTGTTCATGTATTGGTATTTCAAAGCCTTTTAAAATAATGGTTTGACACTCATTGGCTTATATAAATCAATTATCGTTACTTAAAATTTATCTTCTGAAAAAGAGCACAAACCCAATTAGCAACGGAGTAGGCATCTGTTTAGCAGTTCTTATCTCACCAAGTCAAAGCATAAAAATCCAAAAATATCAAAAGACATGGGTATTTATTAAAATATAATTATAAGCTCCTAATTCAAATTAAACAAACATAATATACCTAGGTAGTAACGTTACTTCTTAACTCAGTAAATTAATTACTTTCTCTCACACAGGGTTGAAGAAATTTCAAAGTAACTAAATAATACTGTTTGTAATTTTATCTTACATTACAATAAGCCCTTTCAACAAGTTCGTAAACATTGAAGCTCGTTCAACCAACATTCCAGACTGGGACTATGCATTGTTTTGATTCACTGGTATTGAGAACTGCCTAATTGCTAGTGAAATCGGTTCAAATTGATTCGGATTTTCCTACAATTTGTATTGAATAGTCATCTAATGTCTAGTACTTTGTAGCTATACATGTAGCTTTTAATAATTTAGGCTTGAAAATTAAAAATTGTTCACGAACTACTACGGGAAAACAAAAATATTTTATTATTGAGATCTTATAACCGCTCCTGACTTGTGCCTGGTTTGTGCCGTCTCGTGGACTATTTACGTTTTGTTGGAAACCTATAAAA
The DNA here is from genome assembly GCA_932526535.1 of Caradrina clavipalpis. Taxonomy (NCBI): domain Eukaryota; kingdom Metazoa; phylum Arthropoda; class Insecta; order Lepidoptera; family Noctuidae; genus Caradrina; species Caradrina clavipalpis. The sequence goes on from OW052096.1 coordinate 7,438,002, forward strand.
TATTGTATGGGATGAACACTTACGGTACAGTCAGACATAAATCAATCAAATCTACATGCTAGTAGAGTACATTCTGTAAAAGACACATTAAAGTAACAGAGAGACAGCGAAACTAAGTATCTACCAACACTATTACTTCTATCAAAAACGTTTATAAGGTGACGTCACGGCAATCGACGTAGGGGGAATAATATTCAAGGCACAAGGTGCCTTGGCGTAAAACTGACAACATGGGAGTAATTATTAAAATCGATCGCGATTTAATCTCTGTCTCAATCCATCGAAAACTCTTTTATGACATTGATTGTCGCTAAGAACAGTTTGCTACTAGATTTTGAATGCTTCCAATTAGTAGAATTAGCCTTCGTGTTTTAAAAATAGTCTGTCATACAGGTATGAATTTCAGAGAAGCTTTACAAACATTACAAAACCGAACTTTTTCTACAGGTATCTACAGACAGGTACATCGAAATTCCTGAACCGTAAGTACAGATAATAACTAAACGTTTACCGCCGTCACGAGTTCCACAATCTACATACATTGTCGCTAGCACAATACAATGGCGACCGAGCGAAATGGTCCCAGTAATGTGGCACTTGTTGATCATTCTCCGTGAACGGTTTATTTATACCTAACGGAATCTACTGTTACTTTTAGCCCTAACAGGGGTTAGAAATGTGTCAATTGACTTCAACACGCGTTGTGACACGTGCTACTGTTGAGGGTGATATGTTTTATAGTCCAAGGTCTGGTCTATACCGTATGACTATGAATGTAGCCCCCTTGAAGTGACTGGCAATAATGTAAGTTCGTTTTTGAAAATCCATGTTTCCATAGGTACTATAATAATAAAAAAGTGAAATTGGAAATCTATGGGGGAGGTTTATGTCCAGCACTGGATGTCCTACGGCTAGTATGATGATGATAATATTTACCACTGAACCGATTTTAATTTAAGGTACGGGGTAAGTTTGGACCTCAAGAAAGGAGGCTAGTTTTTATTCCACGTCGTCTACGTCGATGATAAGGATAAAATAACCGACATTGTGAAGATGAAGTCACGGGCTAAAGCTGACATATGACATATTCCTCTATCTATTTTCTAAATTATAACGATGCTAAAATGTCGTAGAACTAAAGATTAATTAAGCTTTCGTCACGGTGATGGCTTTTCCAACTTAATCTTCAAGGCTGTTCATGATGTGAAAGAATTTGAATGAAGCAAGGAAGGTTGAGGAGAGAGGTTGAGAGGTTGTAGGTAGATTCTACCTACTGGATTAAAATCTTAGATAATTCACCATAAATTTCTTGAAGGCTGTTTAGTATATTTATCCGTTTACCGCTATTATGCTATTTAAGAACTAGATATAGGTACCTGCATCTCATTATTTTTTGGTGCGTTGTTGAAATCCTCCGAACGTCTTCCGTCATGGGGGTGACGGAGGAGCACGCCAGTCTCTTATGGGTTCAAAACCACCGCGGTTGTTTATACCTCTGCCTATGGCCGGGGGTGCGGGATTCGCATAAGCATTCACCACTCCACACCTCGTATTCATTTTAGAAAAATACAACATTGAAAGAAAAGGAAATATTATTTTCCGGACAGAACATATTACGCTGAAATCCGATGTTATCAAAGGTCACTGTCGCCTATTCCAGTTTTGTATATCAAAATAATAATGTACTTTCGCCTCTTGAGACAAAACTCTCAGCTTTGGTATCAAATACGCTACCCCTGGGATTACGAGAGTGTTCTCGTATTACAATATACATATTAGTGCTTTCTTTATCTCTGGCTAGCGAAGCAGTAGTACTAGTAAGAAAAAACGAAAGAAAACAGTAGTTGCATGCATTTCTTCGGGAATTGCGGAAGGCCCGTACGTTCCCGGGATCCCTTGTGTAAGTGTGGGAAGGGAAGTCCGGGGTGGTTTTTAGTCAGTAAGAGTCTGACAGACCCCTCCAGCTCCCAGGGTGGTGGACATCACCAAAAAAAACACTACATATAGGTACATATTTTATGAAAGTATCATGCCATATAAGCTTACTCTATTTACAAAGCAAATAACTTAAATTAATGAACAAGACTCAGAAAACAATGTTAACCAAAATGTAGCAGGTGTAAAGTAATGTCGGTACACCGCACATTTAAAGGAGTATTTTGATTCCTTTGCGAGACCCACAATTATCCTCTGGGGATGTGTATTTAAAACTCGGGTTTTGTGAGCCTTTCGTTCTTCGTCTTGTTTGTATTTTAGGGACTGTCGGGTACAACATTTTCATTTTTGTGAAGTAATAAATATAATGGTGTTTTTTAAGCGACGTTATGAGGTGCAGTGTGATTAAAATGAATGGGTTACACGGTATTTGGTAAAAATCTAATAAAACTCTAGCCCTCAGTTCTTTAACAAAAGTCAACGTAATATTAATGTGATATATTATTAAGCGCATAAGTATGTAAGGATCGTAGCAGGTGGCGTTCTGTGGTTTCTGCCTATCCCCATGGGAAAAAGGCGTGAGTTTATGTATGTATTATTAAGCGCCGCAAGTTGCTGAGTTTGGTTGTTGATAATTCAGTAAACAATTTACAGCTTTACAGCTTATGCGCGCTTGATAATGTCACATTATTGATTCATTTAAGGCTCATGCAGACCGAATGCGTAGATGTGCACTTGCACGTCTCCGCATATATTTCAAATAATGATGTACTTTTTGTTTGCAGCCCGGAGTAATTTGTGTCCAGTTAATGGCAATATACAATATTCCGGCGGACTGTGGGTGTACATTGGACACCTCTGCCTCACCCTTCAAGGAAAGCAGGCGTGATGATATGTATTTCCAGACAACGTACTTGTAAGAAGAGGATAGAGGTAAAACAGGACATGTGGGCTTATACAATCATTAGTTCTAAACCTTTATGCCCAAGTCTTATTCTAGTTCCCAAATTGTATGCCAACATCTGTATGAATACCAACTATTTTGCAAAAATACAAGGAAATAACACGACAAATATCCACCCACTGTAAGTTAGTTGAGAAATATGTTCACGTCGCTACCGAGGAGTTGTGAGAAACTGTATCTTTTGCTGACTTCGAGCTGAATACTTTCTTTGCTTTTTATCAAAAATGTTGTATTGTATACGCATCGCTGGTTGTAGGAACAATTGAACGTCTGCGGAATGTATGAGTTCTCATTAAAGGGAACTACGAACCCGTGTTGGTAAAATATAACATAACATACCATCACGCCTGTATTCCCCGAAGGGTTAGGCAGAGATGAGTTTGCCGGTATATTTAGGTCCCATGTAATAGGGAGCGAGCTTATTGCCATTAACCGGGCAAAAATCCTAACTCCGAGCTGCTACCGAGAATTTCATAGAAAAATCCAATAACACTTTTTGCTGGACCTTGGAATCGAACACAAGACCTCTAGCGAAGTAGCCGCGCTTAGGACCGCTAGACTAACGAGGCAATTCAGTTGGTAAAATATATGAAATTTTACACCCCCCTCCCTATTACATGGGACCTAAAATATACCGGCGAACTGTGGGTGTACATTGGTACACCTCTGCCTAACCCTTATTATTTTTATTTATTATGAAATTTTAATAAGTTACTTTTTATAGACACTTTATAGAATACTGTAACGCAGCATTATTTGAACGCGATACTTATGCTCGAACGTACCCGTAAGCGCGGGAGATCGCATACGCACCCCGCGCCCCCGCCACCGACAGTGGACGACTAGCCTCCGAGCGATCGGTACGATTTTGCCGCGAATACGCAAACCTAATTTTGTTTTACCGTTTTCTACCTGTTTTTGTTATATATCGTGTACACCTATTGAAAATATACCCTTTTACTGATAATCGTGCGTCGAACTTATTGAAGAAGCTCCCAAAACGCCCTGAGAGAAATACACCTCCTTACAATACTTATTTAAATAATTTGCAAAAATGTATTGAAAAATAAAACTACAATAGATTAGGTTCAACGAGTAACCACCGATATTTATTTAAATGTTAAAAGAGAAAAATACAAAAAATTGACTACAAAATGCATGTATTTTACAGTAGTTGGTAAACAAAATCAATAGCCGTTTTATTTACTATGTACATATAGTATTAAATGGCGCTTGGAAATGGCAATACATTTAGCGGTAATGGCGTTTGAAATTCACAATACAGTTGACGGTAAATAAAGCCATTGATTCAATTCACACTTTCGATCACAAAATATCCCTAAAAATAGCAAACTATAAATATGTAAATAGAAATTTCAACCGTTACTTGTTCAGCAAGTACATTGGTTGTACCGAACAAGTTCAAGGTTTTGAACCGTCGAAGGTTTGTAGACTGGTCCCAAGCCAATGAATGTGTGGGTACCGTTACAACTTATTATAGTATACATTTACATTCATACATAAACTCACGCCTTTTTCGCATGGGGGTAGGCAGAAGCCACATAACGCCACCTACTACGATCTTTACATACTCCTTTCGCCTCGTTCACGTTCATACATCTCAGGTACGTCGATTCTGTAAAATTCAGACATGAACTCGCATCTCAAGTCGCTATTCACCCTCACTTCGCTTAAGGTTCAAAATGACATTGATTTATTTGACACTTTGAAGTGCGAAGTGAGCGTCGAAGTGACGGTGGAATTACTGTATAGAATGGCACTTCTTACGTGATCTCATACTTTATCTTTAGTTCAACTCGCTGACACGCTCGCAAGAGTAGCGCTAGTGTAAATTCGAATTATCAACCGAGTTTTTAGAATGCCAATCAAGAAAGTCACAGCGGATTCAGATTCGAAGTTTAGAACGAGGTCTTACAGAATCACACAACTGGTCATACAAGCACGCCGGTTACGAGTACCTACTGCGCACCTGACCTTTCTGAAGAGCTTCACCAATAAGGTGACTTACTAAAGTGTACTTAACAATGTAAAAACTGAAGACGGCCAAGAATTTCAGCCACTAAAAACTGAAACTTTTCCTTGGTATTTTTCTCCCATACCTCTCTTCCCTTTGTTAACTCTATTATGGAATTAGGTAAAAATTCAGGCGCAAGATAAAAACATTTTTTTGTTTTTCAAAGGCTACGAGGCAAAGTTGTACCATAAAATGGTCTATGAAGAAATAGAGACGTGGTGAATACATTTTTAAAATAAATAGCTACAGATGATCATTTTGTTTTTATTTTAACCTCATCAACATCTGTAGGGCAATAATAATTGTACTAATCCAAAATATAGTCGCAATCTTACTGACAGTCAATGTCAAGAAATGTAACTATATACTTACGGGTTTGTTTCAGATTGAGATCGTTCCCAAAAGTTCGTAGAATTACCCCCCTTGCCAAATTTACAGAGGAAAGAAAATATCGCGATACAAATCGCTCTCAGTGCGTCACCTTTTCACAGTCACTACATACCTACACACTTACTATATATACAACTGTTATATACCTAGTTACGAAATATCATTATTACTAACATAATAGCTGGCACATCACACAGTAGATCTGTGACGTAAAGTTATTTCAATGGGCAAACCCACTCTGATTCAAGACATGTCCAATAGGAGTACGACAATGCGACCCTTGTCACATGATGCCACAGTAAGTATAAAAATGTTTGTTACTTAGGTAGTGCTACTGATTCAAGCTTCGTTTACATTGGCCTTTTATGAAACATTTGGTTGACGTCAAGTACTTTTAACACTAGAGTATTGTCGCATTTGTGTCAAACTTATTTTCGTGGTATAAATAATAAATAATAAAATTGAAGTTTACTCAATGCGTATAAATGTTTACATGGCACTAATACCAAACAACCGTTGAAAACCGACATTGATGCGGACAAAATCGCTGCTACAAGCTAAATTTCCGAACGCATTCAACCCTAATCTCTTCAAAGTTAGAGTGAACAGGCTTCTTCTGGGTAAGCTCACTCCATCGTAGACTTTGTCTATGTCACCTTTGAGCAAGACTAGAGTCAAGAGCTTACCCATCTCGAAAAAGTTATAATCAGTGTAAGTACCTAACTACGACTGAAAGTAATAATAGGGTTCATTATGTTCATTAAAGTTTCATTGAACGTCTCAATATTTTTTTCAAAGCATCTTCCAGACTAGACATTTACTTCATGAGAAAAATAAATAAGATCCTTTCACAAATAAATAAAAAGACACCTCAAATGGTATCACATTTTCTATTAAAAGGCAACGCTACCTGACATGTTATCAGTGACGAAAATGAAAACGGATCCCGCATATTCATTCGCTCGAAGCACATTGATATATAGGGCGCCATGTTTCTTTAGTATTTCGGGGCACAAATGATCAAGAAGGATCACATCACTTCACATCACAAATAAGAATATACAGTGTGTAGGTTTCACGGTAATACATTATTTGTGCGGGTGATATAGCTACGCAATAGTTACAAAACTAATTCAACTTGACTTTAAAGGTACATTTAATTTACAACTTATTTTTTTTTTGTGCAGCTATATTACACTGTTCTTTATTCAACTTAAATCTATATTCAACAATTTACGTAAACAAAAAAACGAAATAAAAAATAAACTACAAACTATGTACAATTTATAAAAAAGGTAGGTAAGGTAAATTAAATAAAATTAGTAAAGGGAAAATAATAAAACTATTAGGTAGGTAGGTACCTACATTTAATGAATGTGTGGTGTGTACTCTTTCACACAACATGAAATAATAAACGAGAACTTCTTTTATACACGTTGCCGCGTTGGCGTGTACACTATTGCAGTATTGCTGTTTTATTTACTTGAGTTCAGTTCAGTTTATTACAAAGCGATATTAACCGATGTTCGTTATTGCATCTGTACTAATAATAAAAAGCTGAAGAGTTTATTTGCTTTTCTGTTTGAACGTGCTTAACTCCGGAACTATCGGCCCGATTCTGAAAATTATTTATTTAACTAGAAGCTGCGTTGTCTCAAAATACTATAAGAGGCTTTATTTATTTATAAAAAAAAAATAGGAATCTGTAACACGTAGACGCACGCAGAGAAAGCCACGGGCAAAATTATAACCAAATAAAATTATTGTAAATTCGTTTTTGTAGTAGATATACAAGTATTATCTTATTCTAAATCTGACTTCATTTGTTTTTAATTTTTTCTTTTACCACATAAATATTAGTTAGAAATTACTAGACATGGCAACATCCTGTATCTTTTTAGTTAACTACGCATCATACGTCTTTTGTAAAGTGAGCACCCTCATTACAGGCGTTACTTGATCGTATACTGATTTTAATGTTACGTTTATTTATGGCTTGAATCTCCTTCTACGATATTTAGTAACAGATAGATTATCTAACGGCTATACTAATATTACAAAGCGGTAGTGTTTGTGAGGTTGTGTGTAATCTCTGGATGTACTGAACCGATTTTGAAAATAATTTTACTCATGAAGAGCCACGTTATTTGTAAGTGTCATAGGCTATAAAACATTAAGCTCCCACACACGGGAGCGGAGCAGTAACCAAGTAGTAAAACGAAGTAACCAGTAACGAAAGAGAAGGTGAAATCGCGGGCAGAAGCTAGTATTGCTATAAAGCTATAGTGCCTGTTTGTTCGTTTTGTTTGAACACGCTAATCTCTGAAACTACTGATCCGGTTCTGAAAATTCTGTCGATTTTAGAATAAAAAAAATATATTTGAGGTATTTTTGAGTGCTTAGGCTATAGTTTATTAGATACCGAAGGAGCCGCAGGGTCCGCGGATGCGCGGAGTCGCACGCAAAACGCAATATATTAATTAAACGTTAAGATATTAAAGTCAATTCGTTTTTAATTAATTTAAAAAAAAAGACCATGTTTCCTCTACGCCTCTTTGATATACGTACCAAACTACATTATTTTTCGATATCTTTATCGAATCTACAAATGGAAACCAGATAAATTTCTACTAACACAACGATGATGTCAGAAGAGCTCACAGGAAACACATATCAAATATCTAAGTAGGCACTTCCATACATATGTAGAAGATTGCGATCGTGATAAGATCACAAATACGGCAAGAGTAGGCACTTAATATACGGACATACTCATCTCTATCTATGATCATATTCAATCATGAATATCTTTAAAGACTTCTTTTAAATGAAAATAAAATGAGGTCGTTTGAATTCCTGCTACCACTTCGATGGCTGACCGAATGACTAACTGACGACGATACGACTTACGAACAATCACGCCTGTATTCCGGCAGGGAGGGCAAGGGTTAGGCAGGGGTGTACCAATGTACACCCACAGTTGTGTCGGTCGGTATATTTAGGTCTCATGTAATAGGGGGCGAGCCTATTGCCATTAACCGGGCACTAATCCAAACTCCGAGCTGCTACTGAGAATTTCATATAAAAACCCAATAACACGTTTTGCTCGCCCTGGGAATCAAAGCCAGTAACGACACGACTTATTCTCACAATATTGTAGGAGCATAAATCATCATCATCAGCATCATATCAGTCGCAGGATGTTCACTGCTGGATATAGGCCTCCAACATAGATTTCCAAAAGGACTGGTTGGAAGAGGCCTGCATCCAGCGTCCTGTCTATTAACATAACTAATTATAGCTTTCATTTCTTAATATTTAGGTGCTTGCATTTGGTACCTATAATAGTACTATTTATAGTGAGTTTTATTTTAAGTACATCGTCTTTACATTCATTTAATTATGGAATGGATATTAACCTATACAAACTAATGTAAAACATTTTTTTTTTAAGTAATTAGTGATGTTTCTAGTCTATTCTTTCTTTCACATACGAAGCTATCTTTTGGAAGGGGCAACTAGTACAATTATATTTTTTCTCTTGCAAAAATGCCTCTAACGGACTTTTTAAATAAATAAATTGCCTTTAACTTTCACCGTGCCTATACTGGAGAAAAGATTTTTAAATCGAGATTAAATACTCAGCATTAAGTTATTCTAAAATATGCGAATGATTCACGTATGAAAACATAACAACTACAAAATATGTGTGCTAGCGTATGAAGATTCCTTCAGCTCGAGTCCGCATCGTTACTATGTCCCAACATACGAGTAACACACGGGTTCCACTGTGACATTTCCGACGTCTTGTCCATACTTCGACAAACGCTAAAGCTTCATGCACGGCGGTGACAAGTTTCAGCTGGGAAGTTTGATACTTACATAAATATAAACCAAGCATTTATGTTTTTTACAGTATGTTGGGATTTGTGCTTAAAGTGAGAACGTATCCTAATAGTTCATGGCAAATACTTAATTATGCAACGCAAAGGCCTTTTCCCATTCAGCGAAAGCACGAGCATTGATCACCAGACGTATATTAAAATATAATCTTAGAAAGTATAAATAAAATAAAAAAGTCACACTGGTACTTGTCCGTTCTCGGTTGCGAACTCACAATTTCGTATATGAGAGGTGGGCGCCTTAACCACAGGGTCATCAAACCACGTAAGTAATTACGTTAATTGGCTTCCTTTATGGTTTTCTTAAAAGTTTTCTTAACCAATGTATGCTCTCTGCTTACAAACTTCTGCCATGATGCTAAAGCAAGTGCTGAAATTACAACATACATATAATATATGAAGACAGATTTCCAACAAAAACAAAACTTGTTGGCAGCTCGGTAAATACCTACATTATGTTAACGACTAGTTTTCCGCTTCGCGGCGTCACGCGCGGTTCACCCTTTTACGGGTTGAGTTAATACAACCGTTTTTGCTGGACGCTTTTATAAGAAACACCATTTTGGGTTCCGTCAAACACAAATTATCACTGTGTACAGTTTACAATGCAAATAACGATAACGTCACCAAACAATAGGACGTAACATGTATAATATACAACTATCTTCATTTGCTAATGTGGTTCGACTCAAAGGAATCTAATTTTAGAACGACATAATGGTTAGTAACTTGTTTTAAAAATAGATTAGGTATAGGACATTTTTTTTAACGACAGATTTTGACCCACAAATATTTGTAATTTTGGATGCAATAGAAATCACTAGGACTCGTATCGTAGAATCGTAGTCTCCCTTGGTGAATTGAGCTGTAGTAAGCTAAGATGAGGTAAGTATCAATTCCTAGTCTAGGGATTATAAACCGCTTACGGCTTACCTCAATCATACTCTATTATATATATATCTCTATTCGAATCAGCCGGCTAGTGGCGTTGCAAAGTTAATTGTTTTAAAAAGAAAAACTATTCAAGCGAAAATTCTTTATATAAAACAACAGACAAAATAACCCGAGAACGTATGAATTTTCTGTGCTAAAAATATAATTATTTGACCTAATAACTTGTGTTATACTCCACACATTAATATTATTAGATCCATTAGTTAATATCTACTCATATCATACTTTCAGTGAGTTTGCGAGTGACGCAAAAAGTTCGGCATGTTTATTTTCTTTCCGTCATGAGATTACTAAGAATCCGATTGCGTTTTTACGATGTTATAGTTTAGCGTGCACGGAAAATATCAACAGAAAAAACGTAGTAAACAGAATATTGAAGATGTAAAAACCGGGTTAAGGGACGAAGTTTTTTAAATACTATAGAAGTTATAATAAGAAGTTGTTGTAACAAGTTGCTAAAACATGTTTCTGGTAACACGAAAACAATGTTGCGCTTTTTTTTTGTTTATTATGTCAAAGTAAAAATTAAAGCCAATTTTTTTTTTAAGTAAACCATCTACAGGCACTTTTGAATAGGTCTTTTGAAAATTGAAGCTAACAAACTTCATGTTGCTTCTATACCTATGTAAAAATAATTTAGGTCAAGAACAATATAAATTATAAAACAATTTAAAAATATTTAAAATACAGGATAAGTTTTTAACCAGTGCGTAAATTTTTTTTGGTAGTTCAGTGTCAGTAATAGAACACATTTCCGTGTTTAGTTAAAAAAAAAAAATTAAAAAAAATGTCATCCTTATCCGAGTTTGAAATAAGCAAAACATCCAGGACATAATCTATTCGCCATACTATCAATGAAAACTCGCGGCCGCCGCCGCCGCCCGGGCGCATGGCTGGGGTGAGGGGGTGGGGAATGCGCTAGCGCCGAGTGACAATAAAATATGGTTTTTAAGTAAACATGTTTCGTAAGCGATAACTTTTGTTTTTAGTACTAAGACATATCAAAATAAAATATACGTGTTTAATAAAACGTGTTGAAGTTTATTATGGCAAAATTTACGCACTGGTTAAAAAAATTTCCTGTATAGGTAAGCCATAGCAGTTAAAAGATGACCAACCGACACGAGTTCATGAACATGACGCATGGATCAACACCATTTATTTCAACCATCATGAATGAGTGAATAGTACTCTTCAATCTGAAAAAGCAGAAAATAAATACAAGTAGGTAGGTATGGGTGGTCATTTGAGATGAGCCACGAAGGACAGGTGCTTTACCTTACCCGAACTCCAAGAGTTATGGTTATGGGTCTCCTAATAACGTTTTCCTGTAGCTGCAACCGTTAGGGTAGCCTTTCGTGTTGTATCTCAAATTACCAATCTGTAAGTAGGTATATTTAATATATAGGTACCTATCATTATGATTATATAATGATAATGATATCTGTATGAGTACCTGAAAGACATTGTATACGTACCTATGTATAACAAGAATGAAAATATTACATGCGTCATTTTATAAAACTTGTAAAAAATATTTTAGTTTAATATAGAAAAAAAATGTTATAGTAACTTTGCTAACGAAAAAACCCATAAGCATCTACCACCGATTTATTTTTATTGTAAACTAGCTTCTGCCCGCGACTTCGTCCGCGTCACAGTTGATGTGTTATCCTACGGGTACCGTACATTTTCCCGGGATAAAAAGTAGCCTATGTGTTATTCCAGACTATAATCTATCTTTGTGCCAAATTTCATCCAGATCCATTCAGCCGTTTAAGCGTGAAAGAGTAACAAACATCCATACATCCATACTTACAAACTTTCGCCTTTATAATAGTAGTAGGAAGTTGCCCAAAACTTCAATTGGAAAATTCTCGATTCCCGCCCTCAAAGACAATCTTATGCAAAGCGTATTGTAGCGACATCTATCCTCATTCGTAGAAAAAGCTAAGCACGGCGGTAGAACTTGAGAACTCCCAAAGAGTGACCCTCTTTTAATGGCAGATATCTATACCAAACAGTCTCACGTGTACGCCGTAATACAACGCCATCTAGCGGTGAAAAGCGTAATGTGGTGAAAACTTTTGCACAGAGGAAACGTGTAAACTTTCCCCTGTGTTTGGGGCAGTTGAGCCTGAGCTTGCTTTACTTTGAGCCTGGAATTTCGCTGTATGTCGTCTAGAGAGCGCTGAATTTGTGTTACAATGGGAAATCAAAGTTTTGTAGAAGTTGTAGTAGGAAAGGCTCACATATTCCACTCCACTTACTTAGGCTATCTTAATGCTACGATATATTAAATGTTAATGGCAATAGGCTCGCCCCCTATTACATTGGACCTAAATATACCGGCGAACTGTGGGTGTACCTAAATTGGTGCACCTCTGCCTAACCCTTCGGGGAATACAGGCGTGATGGTATATTATTTTTGGTTTTTTTATATTAAATGTGTGCATGTACGATTGGCTAGGAAATGCTCATACTGTTTTTTAGCTCCAAATAAAGGTGTATCTACACGTTACGAGTAAAAACCATTCGAATGAAATAAATGGAATGCAGCACCTTAAATTTTTAGAAGAATCGTTTTTCTGGGGTTGGTTGTGTACCTCAACTACTGCTTAATAAGTCACGCTAAGCTAAGCTAGTAAAATTATATGTAGGTATTGATAATTTCTCACAAAGCGCCTGAACTAATTTGGCCCTTATACTCATTGGTCCAGGGTCCACATCAAAACTTTTGCAAAAGGTCTGCCAATAATAAATATGGCAACAAAAATATTAATGTTATGTTATGTTTTAATGTTTTTACAACGAGGCCCTTAGTGTAGTGGTCCTAAGCGTGACTGCTACGCTAGAAGTCTTAGGTTCGATTCCCAGATCGAGCAAAAAGTGATACTGGGTTTTAATATGAAATCCTCAGTAGCAGCTCAGAGTTAGGACTTGTGCCCGGTTAATGGCAATAGGCTCGCCCCCTATTACATGGAACCTAGACACACTGGCGAACTGTGGGTGAACATTAGTAAACCTCTACCTAACCCTTCGTGGATTTCAGACGTGATGGTATGTTATGTAGACAGTAAACCTACTACTCAAAAAAGTAATTCAAAAGTATGTATACAACGATTTTATAAAATCCCTTCAAGATTTCCCTCCCTATAACCACAACGCATTAAGCATCTCGGATCGTTTACAATAAATCACTTAAATCTGCGACATTAATCAAACAATAACCAGTAGAAATTGGATCCTCACCTCATCATAAGCTTTTAGAGATCCTTTGTGAGCTAAAGAGCTCTGACATAACGTGTTATCAAATAAAAGAAAGGTGTGAATTTTCACAGGCGGTTATCGAGGCCCCACCTACTTAAGATGGCGCCATCCCCTCCACCAGATAAGCAGCCAGTAGCGTGAGAGCATCTCATCTCGTTCATACCTACAGCCACCGCGGACGATCTCTTGGCACCACCTATTTTCGGATGCAATTATCAGTTTCCGGCAAACCTGAAGCTAACTTTAGTCTGGGTTTTAATTCCGCGGCAAACGTTTGAATGTCGTATGTAGTGATAATTTTCTTAAACGTAATATTTACAAGTGAGGCCATGAAGATTATGAAGTTATAAAAATTTAACTTGTTTCAAGAATAATGGATACGATAGACGATATTTCAAGCACTTGTGAAAACGATTATATTTCTAATACGAAAAATAATAGTGTGTTGTGCAGTGCTGAGAGAGACTCAAGTTACGACTGTGAATCAGAAACCGAGTATGATAGTGAAAATGAAACAATAGATATTTGTGATAACAGTGAACAATCCGGCCATCGAAACGTTGAAAGCAAAAATCTCAAGAACGTTATTAATCCCTTACTAAATTCAGATAAAATATGTTTTTTTGAACAAAGCCGAGTGATATTTCCTGCCAAAACGTTTGAGAATATTAGAAATATCTGCAACAGCAGTGAAACGTCCCATAATAGTACAAAAGATTCAGTGAACAGTCATGTAATACACGGTAAAAGTAAAACATTTCTAATAGACAGTATATTAGGCAATAATAAAAGTAACAGTTCCAAACTTGTTAGTAACTTACGTCCAGATGATGGTGATAATGCTGAAGAAACTACTGATGAACATAATGGTAAGAAGTTAGCTAGCACGTCTATCCTTTTTATCAATATACGCTGAAATACACTTTATCAACTTGACGTTGGACGTTGTGCTGTCCCTTTATTTTTTCGGATGGGAAATCAGCAAATATGATTTCTCCCGCCCTTACTTTTACTAACTAAAAAACATTTATGTTCCTTCTTGTGTCCTTTGCGTTCCGGGGGCGCGGTATCTCTTTCGAATAACCCGCAGCAGTGCTGTCCCTTGTTACACATTAAACATACCGTCGGAAACAAGTTTATCAAGAAATTAAATAAAAACTTTTATCTACAAACTAAAGAAACACCTACAAATGGGGTTTGAATGACTCAAACGATCATCTCCACTAAAGCAAATTCAAGTTTTTGCAAAACGACAGGCAAAGAATTAACATCACCTTTCCGTACATTTACAATCACCAACTCCACCAAGTTATATCGCCTTCCAAAAGACAGTCAAAGCGCTTAAAGTGCTAAAAACACAGGTTCTTGTTTACCAAAACCTGGAAGTAAAGTGACTTTAAAGAAAACTTTAAAAACGAAAGTATTTTTTTATTTTAAAAAATTGTAATAGTAAATGTGTGTGAACAAAAATGCACCCTCTATCCTTCAGGAGAATTATTTTCGTAGAGGTTCCAGAGGCTAGGTAATGTGTAAAAACAGGAATAAATTTTCGTTATTCCTATTATTGTAAAAATATATGTTCAAAGAAGGTGTACTGTTGTTAACAAAAAAAGCAAATTTTGTGATCGATTTTCCCACTTACTTTTAGATAGAACTTTGATGCACTGAAGATAGAGATTATTTTTGGCCTAATTTTCCAAATTCAAATCAAAATTCGTGTCTTATTTATAAATATTTTATTGTAATCAGTGTCATCAACTTCAACGTGTCCAGAGCTGAGCGCGCTGAGCGACGCAGGGCTGCTCGCTGGGCATGCGTACGCGCACTGGCTGGCGACACATCAACCCTCCGCGGCACTTTACGGTAATTATTTAAAAAACAGCATAAAATTATACAACGTTTTTGCTGAAACACACTACATAATAATTTATGTATAAAAAGATTTTGCAAGATTCCGTGGAATTTAGAGATCGGATTCTCAATTCAGGAAAAAGTCTATAATTTTTCCGTCAAGAAACTATACTTCCTCTAAGTAAGTGTTTTAGGTAATGATCTTGAATTCAAAGGAAACGATCTCCTAGTGGAGGAATTGTTTATCTATTTTATTTTATTTATTGACGTCTTTATATCAAAGTCAAATCATTTATTTCAATTAGACCATTTACAGGCACTTTTGAATTGTCAAAAAGTTTTAGTTTAAAGTTGAAGCTAGCTGCTCGTTCCAAAACGTAGGACTCTATGGAGAAGAACGAGCAAGAAACACCATGGACACTGTTTTCTTTCAATTTGGTTTTTACAAAAACTTGGTTACAATATTCTTGTTGCTTCTTTATCTACCATTACAGTTTCCCAATGCGGTAGTGTAGTTACTATTATTCGTGACAATTACAATTTATTTCTATTTAGAAAGTCTAGTCTTACTATTAATAAAGCTCCTACTACTACTAAATCTGTTATTAAAATTATTTTACGCAATACGTGCAACGTCATTCTTGCGAACTCTGTCCACTATCCCAACCATTTAGAAACTAACACCTGAATCGACCTGGCCGGACTTGAATTTGATGGCGTAGAAAAGAGAAGACTATGCCTGAAGGTAATTTTTATATAGTGAAAACAGAATCATAACGATGATAAGAATATTTAATAGCAACCTGCCTAAAAAAAGGCTTTAAAAAAACACAAAAACCTACACATCTTACCTTGCTACCGAACAATGGGACCATTGTAACAAGGAAAGAAATACAAATTGATCCAAGTTCTTACAATAACCAAAAACCTCCTCTTTTTTGAAGTCGATTAAAAAAATTGACCTGCCTATCTTATTATTTGCATTTTCTCCAAAAACACTAGGTACTACTAAGTTTTAAATCCACAACTTATTTAAATACCAATACACACGAAGAACGCGTTGATATTACGATAATGTAACACACGTGCGTGCTACAATCGCGTGCAGCGAGACCCGGTGTGATACTTCGCACGCCTAATTCACACGCAATCATCCCTCTCACATCATATCTAATTATCTATTTATTCATTATTATTATCATTGCTCAAACCACACGAGTCGTAATGCAACTAGATACCTAGGTACTTTTGTGGTTTTGGTAAAGCTATTGAATAAATAAAGTAAGGTTGCATTGAATAAAAGTTGTACAAAAGGTAAACTATTTTTTCACAACGTTATTTTTAAATTTTTATTTAAATGTAGGCCAATAAGTAGGTCAGTACTATTGGCCAATATTTAAATAATAACATAATATTCAAATAGCCGATCTATTTGAATATTTAATAATATACGAGTATATCCAAAATAAATCACTGAATGTTTTATTTCAAGTAAAGTAAATCAGTAAAGAATTAATGATACTACAATACAAATACGTGCATTTGGGATCTGCATCTAATCCAAGTTTGAAACGTTCTAAATTCGGAGAAACAGATTTAGTATTTAATGCGAAACCTGTAACAGAAATAGGAGATACTATAGACACTTCAGACTATCATTTCTCGGATTCGAAACGGATGCAGTGCGCATTATAAAAACTCCATGACGTTCTCTGATGACGGTGAATCATACCGTAAGCCAAACACCAAATGTTCAAGTAAATCTGTACAATATTTATCATCAGTTTTGTCACATTTGTTGGTTCGGCAGCGAGAAGGAATTTCGGTGGCTAT
The DNA here is from genome assembly GCA_932526535.1 of Caradrina clavipalpis. Taxonomy (NCBI): domain Eukaryota; kingdom Metazoa; phylum Arthropoda; class Insecta; order Lepidoptera; family Noctuidae; genus Caradrina; species Caradrina clavipalpis. Next base: position 7,455,136 of record OW052096.1, read on the forward strand.
AAAATTAGTGTGAGTGTGTAACGTCCGGGAACAGCCCGGGGGTCCAACACAAACTTTCTATGTCAACTCAACGCGACACAACCACGTTGACATTTGACATTCTTTTACTTTATGTTATGTTGATGACATCACGATTATATTACACTGTTTCGAAACAGCGACTACTGTGCAAACGATGTGAAAACGTAGAAATCTTCAAATCAGAAGTCATCCTCCAAAGGTCGTGATGAACCGGTATTTTCAGACAAACAAATCGTGTTTAACATGATACAGCCGCAAATTGGGCTATTATCAGTTCTTTTAACTATTTGTATTTCGCAATTCAACAATAGAAAAACTTTTGCGAGATCCTAACAACAGGAAATGGGTAATAAAGTAGATAATCATCTGTGAATCCGTGAAGATATTAAATTCAGTGACACACGCAAGCGTATCTGTAAAAACTGATGTTAGCACAATGTGTTGACCGTTCTAACTAATTGTAACGCCCAACAACTTGGTTACACATAGCGTTATGGTTCGCGCGATTAGTACGAGGGCACATTCGACGAAATGTCGCCAGTGCTTGCCAGCCGTCGGACGGTGGTCGCGACTTCGCACCGAGGTGTCGGCAAACAGCTGCCGCGACGATAATTACGAACAAAGGTCTGGTGTTTGTGCATCGCCTTAACGCGGACCCTGCTGTGATCGAACTCTATCCAGAAACTCAGTTTACACCATGCCTCTATGCACTACATACCGAGAAATAGACTCTGTCAATATTGTGTTGAATTTTATAGAAATTCGTAATTGGAATGGCTCATATTCAGACACCTTAGTACTAAACATCCGACAAAACTAACTAAAAAGCTATGTTTTATTAACGGTATTTCGGATGAACCTAATTTCGGCAATATCTAGCATTGTCTAATCAATTACCGAAAAAGTCGCAACGAGAGGCATGTTTTTTTCGCACCCGCGACTGCTAGTTATAAACTTGTAACAGTTATAGAAATTGCTATAAGTATAATACTTTAATTAGTTTTTGCGCACGAATAGTTGGTGAAACTTATACTTATATAATGTTTTATTTATACCTAATAGATAGGTTGTCTAATCACCGGAAATTGTTTCAAAGATACCCTTCAGCTATATTATAAAACTTAATGAAATTATTATGCAATATGTACATATGAAATGTGTCACTTCATAACTTGATATTTAACATTTGTTAATATGAAAAAAGAAACCTGGTTCATCTGTAAATAAAAATTATATTTATTGTAACTTAACAACATATTATTTCTTTAAGTAATAGGTACTAAGTTCAAAAATGCCCTGAAAAACCTGGATGATCGTAAAACGCTTACGTAAATAGTTAGCAGTCGGTTAGCACGACCATCGCACATACACCGGCCACAATGCTGTGTTGACACGCGAGATGTCAAACTGCGCAGGCGCTGCACAAACAGACTGATTGTGTTTATAGCCACTTAACGAGAGCCTGTGACAATTCCGATTAGTGTTCGAAAAAACTTTACTACCTACGTATTTGTTTTAGCGAGAGCAGCTACTTTGTAAATGAAGAAGATGCTTTTAAAAATCCAAAACTATGAATTTGCAACTTTTTATTCACACCTACAAAATAAACATAATAGCAACTAACTTGCTTATCATACACTTTCCTTTGTAGATGACAAGAATAACAGAAGGCCTCGTCGTGCCGGGCCGGAGAGAAAGCCGCGGCAAGCATACAGCGCTAAACAACTTGAGAGACTAGAAGCTGAATTCAAGATTGACAAGTACCTCAGCGTGTCCAAGAGGATGGAACTGTCAAAAGCTTTGGGCCTTACGGAGGTACAAATAAAGACGTGGTTTCAAAATCGTCGGACGAAATGGAAGAAGCAGTTGACTTCTCGATTGAAAATAGCTCAGCGGCAAGGATTGTTCCCGGGGCAGATCTTCGGACACGCCCCTCCGGCGTATTCACTGCTGAACCCCTATGCGTATGCGCCTCTTAGCTGTGTTTTTACACCTGTAACATTGCCTTCTTCGCCACCTTAGTTAAATAATGCATTCAAACAAATAAAAATCTGAATGTAATGTGTATTCTCAAGGCGGAAGTTCAAATCGTTCGCATTTTAATCTCAGTCTCAATCTTGCACAAGGACCTTTAATTTACCTTCATTGTTGAAAAGGTTTTGATATTTATTGGTTAATTGAGATGAGATTGCAACTGAGATTTTGAACGGTCTTAATTACGGGAATTGGTCTGCTTCTCCGCTACACATCACATATTTGTTCCATGCCAGTTACGGTGTTTAAAGAGTTATCCTTTCTAATGATCAGCCTCTTGAACTCAACCGTTTACCACACAATGTAGGCTAGAAATAAAATAGTTGCCATATGCTGCGGCCAATTCAAAGTTTTGTTATCAATGAACCAGTGAAATCATACCAACATTGATAGGTACCGTACTGGCGTACTCCTCAGTCCTCCGTGACTTTAGTCTCATTGATAATTCTGAACGTATTTGGTCGTTGTAAATAACTTTACACCCATTTTAATAGTCTTACATTTCGTCATTCAAGCACCAGGTTTGGTCTATTTTCGTATCGTTTAATAGCGTGTTAACTATTTTGATTACTTCGCGAACTGTACATAATTACTTAACTTGCTACTTTTGTCACTTCGTAGGTACACAATCGTCCTAAATCAGAGGTGTCAAATATAACACGCACAGGAATATTCTGTTGTCTCTACGTTAAAGTAGTAATAACATTAGTTTTCGAAAGAACATGTTATTTAAAAATAATATGCTACTAGGTTTATTGTTTTGTAATATTAAGGTTGTATCTAATGTAGATTTATCTGTAGTATCTGTATAAGTTAAAAGGTATTATGTCCAAAATGTAAATTTAAATGTACATAAATAATTATAAGTTTAGAGCTATCAGCAATTACATAAAAAGCAATATCATATGCAATAAATTATATCTTAGAGTATAAAACTTAATTTGTTTCTTTCACATGCTATAATATCCTGTGTTTAAAATATAGTATTTTTTAAGAGTTGGAGGTGCAGTGTGCTTTTGGGTAGTGGCTGTCGCAGTCAGCTCCGCCTAGCCCCAGGGCTGCAGCGCGAAGGGCACCTAATGCTCCACCGCGGGTCCACGCCACACCTGCACTGTTGTACATACATATAATTATCATTAGCAAGTGATCATAATTAAGTATTAAGAATTCTTCGGACATCAAGGATAAGTGAAAATGGTTATTGATACGATTAATATTTTGACTGTGTTACAGCAGAGTAGGCTCTACTGTGATAGGCTCTTCTTGGCAACAATGTAGCTTCGTTCATAACATCGAAAACAAACTTACCCTCGTTAATTTTTTTTTGCATTTGTTTAAGTAATTCTTACGATTTAAGATACTACGTTTAGACCTACTGCAATTGCTGGATACTAATGTAATTCAATTATTGAAAGATAACTAATGATTTTGAGATAGGGGATTGGCTCGTTTTGGAACAGAACTAAGTTTAATCATATACGGCTTCATTACAGGTCTAATCATAAAATTCAAGATACTGAACTAACAACCTAGCACTAGCTAACAATCAGGTAGGTCCCGTAAAAATACTTACTGCCAAACTGGCAACCAATACCAGTTGCCATCACGTAGGTTCCGTGCCTGCTTATTCCCCACACATAAGGCTCGGTACAGACATGGTGTGGAGCGTGGTCGCAATGCCATCAACGCGTAGCGGGCCATCTTGTTCACAGCAGGAATAGAGGTCTCTGGAGTCTCTTGTGTGTCCCGCCTTACTCGAAACACATCGTCGACGTTGACTGTATCGCCGCCGCTGTCCACCATTTGCATCACTTGTGGTTGTTGGGGATTCTAAGAAAGAGAACAGTTTAATTCAGTTCAGTTGGACACTTTGGTGATCTGAGACCAGGTCTAAATACATCTTTAAGAAGGAGAACAAAAAATGTTGAACACATATAATTATATTTTTTAAATAATGTAAATTAATAAGTATCTCCCATATACCTAGCGATGGCTCAAGTTTGACAATCGATTTACTATGTCACAAACAAAATATGCAAATCTTTAGATATTTAGCCCTTTTGTCTGCGGAATCATCCAACGATCTCTTCTTCCGCTCTGGGCGGAGCGGAAGGGCGTGTCAGAACCTACCTGACTAAAACTCTTCCGGGTTCCCCCTAATGCCCTTTGCGTCCTAGGGCCACTTTGACTCTTTCAAACCAATTCTGCGACTCTGGCAGATTTAGTAGCCATGCATCACATACAATACAACATAATCTTACCATAGTAATACACATGAGCACTTGCAGGATAAACATGCCGAAAGACAAGAAAGCGATCCCAGTGAGCGATATGTCGAACAGGTCAGCTAATCCAAGACCGTGGCTGTCCCGTTCGGAGTATTCCTCGACCACGTGTGGGGCTTGCACTGCTGCTGGATGGTGGTATAGTGGTGGAGGAGGCGGGGGCATCGAGTACTCGTAGCCGCCACCTGTTGATGAAGTTGGGTCTGTTCAAATTATGCAGTAGTTCTTGTTTTTGGATATTTACATACCTATATCGCAATGTACAGCTTCCTCCAATGCATATGGATTCAAATAATGATCATTATGTATGATAAAGTAACGAATTCCAAATGGATGCTCACGGTTAAGGAGGATTCCTCGTTCATTGAATCCGGATGAATCAAAATATTATGGAAATGCAGAAATAATATGTCGAGAAAAATCGACCTCAAAATGACTGTCGCAAATAAAACAAAATAAAATAAAATAGATCTTTATACTCGTACACACTCGTAGGTAGCTACCAAACTTATATTAGGTAAGTGAATTGTGGGTTTGATCGACTCTAGTGCAGTTGAATGGAATAATTTTGAAAAGTAGCGTAATCAAAATCGATTTTTCTAAATAAAGGCATATATGACTTAATGAAGTTGATGATGAGTATGGTTTGTGATCTCTATCTACTTTTCTCCACATCTTTATACTCTTACTATACTTAGCAACATCTGGTGCTACTTCGGGAGCCGAGTAGCCTGTAAATTCCTTGCCTCCTTCATAGACTTCGTAGCCTTCTCTAGTCTGCAGTGATGTTGCTGGCTGTGGTGCTGATGGTACTCCTGTCAGTGATGCATTGCCAATGCCAGGGTTGGCTGCGAGGTTGGCAGCATTGTGGACATCATTGAGTGCTGCAACCCTGAGATTATATACATCTATTAGTATGTTACCTACACTTTCAGTTTCTGAATGTTTTTTTTTTTTTATTAGGAAATCGACAAGTGTCTCTTTCTTGGTATGCTCTTACCTAAATGTTGTTAATGGAACAGCTAACATTAGGTAAAGAAACCAAAGGTTTGGTTTCTCGAACGAAAAAAAAATGTCTAGTGCTCGTAAGTTACTTGTATTGTTTGACTAAATTACCAATTACAGCAGTTTACGCTTGCTAGACAATTTGTCACATACATTTTTCGTTCGAGAAACTAGAAAATCTGGCTTTCATAAATACTACATTCATTCCCAAGGAGCACCACAAGCTGTATAAAAGCTGTATTTTAGTTTATTTTTATACCACAAGCTGTATAGTGAGGCTGTACAAGGGCTGTATCAGCGCTTATACAGCACTTATAACTAAAAATTGGGCCCATTCTTATACAGCCTAATGCGTTATTATGGCTTTACAGTAGCTGTAGAAGTAAAAAATAGGCTGTAATATAGCTGCAGTGGAGCTGTAGTATGGTGTAAAAGGAAACCACAGGAATATAATTATCTTTTTATAAATGTCTTTAAAAGATAATGGTTGTTAATCGGTTTTTTAAGAGAATCACAAAGGGAAAATTTGTGAAACTTGTCAAATATTTCTATTTTAGAAACATAAATGGCGATCGATTTATATTTCATGCAAAATTATAAATCAAGTAATGATCTTGGACTTTCTGTGTGATAATTTGTAGATTCGGCGTGCCGATTTAATTTTGTTGTGAAATTGTGTATAGTTTTGTCTCAAAATAATCACGCGCCCGCAATATAATCAAGATTAAGTAAAAAATATTACTAAAACGGGTAAGTAAGTTTATGGTTTTGAGGTTAGAATAATATAATATGCTTGAAAATACTGCATAATATTAGAGTACACTCATTATTTTAGCTGTAAAATTACGATAGCAGTTGTAGCTATTGTCAAATATCGTTTGATTTGTATTATGTTTTGTTTTTGTTTATTCAAAAATGGCGATAAATATTAAACAGCCTAAAGTATATCTGGAGGGTATTATAGGTCCTGTAGCTTTGCTACGCAGTTTTTAGATTTCATTGTACAGCTATTGCCTTTAAATAGGCATTATATTAGAATATTTTTAATATTTAGGCTGTATATCAGTTTTCAAAACATAAATTTTACAGCTCATTAGGGATACGTATTCAAAATGAAAAACCATGTATAATATATTGCTAGCAATTGTTAGATTTCGCCGTTTACATCGCTCGCGGCTTAGTTTATTATTAGTTAGCCTTCCCCGCATGTCTATTAGACGTGACTTTATGAGTGTTTAATAGACGACCCACTGACCAATATAATGTATAGTATACCTATACATACTTATCATTTTGGGCCATTTCAATATCCAGACTACGGTCTCTCTAAAAGTCAAAATGTTTGCATAGCGATTGACAAAAACATCATTAATCCATTTTATGTGTGATTTCAGGCACTTAATCAACCAGAGAAGTCATTAACTTCATCTACAGCTACAACATCCACACCGGTTCTTCCAACAACTGCAGCTGAATACGTTATTCAATATATTATAAATGACTCTGATGTGGCAACACAAAATACTAATTTCGAAACACAAATTCCAACACAAATACAGCAAAACACTGATGTGAATGAGATTGAAAATTACCTAAAATTGATTTTAGACAATCAAATAAATATGACACAAACAATAAATGTTCTAATGGACAACCAGAAAAAAATGTTTTATTTTACTTTGTTTGGAACATCTACCCAGTTTTCCAATGCTTTCTGTAGAGATTTAGTGAGGCCATTAAGCCAGTATTCTCCTTGTTCTATAGTCTTGATATTATGTATTTGTTTGACAGTACCTATAATGGCTCTAGCGTCCCGTGGTAATATTCCTGGAAATCTGCAATTAAGTATTGTTGCTAAATCACTAAGAGCTTTTTGAGATATATTTCTTTCTATAGCCCATTCCTTAATTTTACGACGGAACGGTAAATTTTCTGAAAATTCGTCATCTTTACTTGTACTGCTGCATGAAAATATGTCATTATCAGTTTCCCAAGGTTTTATTAAATTTTCACTTTCAATATCAATGTTTGACGTTTTTGCTGCGGAACCTTCGTAAGACGTCGACTGAAGTGGCGCTTGACTGTAAATTGCTCGATTCTACATTCTTCTCATTACATTCTTTTCATTCTCTATAAATGACGATTTGTTATATTTTTATATTCTCTTTTAATCTTCCTTTTGACTCCACCTAACCTTTTTACTTTTTTCCACATATTTTTATCCAGAATTACAACGTTTATTTACTATTGCAAAGATAGACGACTGACAATAAAACAGACTAAAGCTGTACTATAGAATTAATTTATTATTATAGTGTTTTAACAACATATTTGTCAGAAGTCATAAAACTCTAACACTTACAAGGGTGTATAATTACGCAATAATAATAAGTTTTATAAAGGAGTTTGCATATACCATTATACAAAATCAAGTATAGAGTGATACCATATTAACACATAAAGCTGTAGTAAGTAAGTGATCACATGCAAAATACAGCCTCTGTGCAGCTTGAATAATAAACATTAGCTTAAAGTGTAAAAAAATCTTAAAGTTTTAAAGTAGAGTTTTAATATTCCGTTTTAACACCTTTAGTTTACGCGGATTCTTTTATAAAGATTTAGTACAGCTTGAGCTGTATAATAACTGGTAAATCAACCTTATAAATATAGAATCTTTTCTTGACACCCTTGTACGTCTGCAAAAGAACTCTAAGTTCTATATGTGCTGCATATTTGATGTCGGTAACGCCTAAGTGCTCCTTGGGTTTTAATACCGAAGATTACAAACGCTACCACCAAGATTGAAAGTATTACTTACTTAGCCAACCACTCCTGATAGTTGGCAGAGCCGACGTCAAACATTACATTATTCCTCAAATCTTGTCTCTTCATCAGCGTATTATCTTTGACTTCAGTAAACGGCGTTCCGACTCGATTTTGCAGGACACTCTTCCCCATTTCCTCTAAGATTTGATCAGCAATGTAATTTCGACAGTGGAATTCATTCATCATTTTTCTGCAAGTAATCAACCAAGATAGACCAATATCTAAGTATAAATTACGGAAATAGGTACAAAGCAATGGTAAACTATACAACTAACTAACTGGTGGTTTTAACTATACAACTTATTGTAATACATTGTTATTTAAAAGAGTATGTATGGAGTTTCTTGCCCGTTCTTCTCCATACGAAACTACCTTTTGGAATGGGCAACTAGATTCAATATTAATGATTTTTTATGTAATGACGTTCAAAAGTGCCTTTTAATGGCCTAATTGAAATAAATGATTTGACTTTGACTTTGACTTTGACTTTAAACTCTATATTTTCAGTTTTATTAGATGGACACCAGTATTAACCATTCATTTGAAAACGGAACCATACATAGTGTCTAAATACTATTATACCTATTGTCAACAGATTTAATTGAGTTCATATATAACAGAAAACATGAAAAGGAAAATTAACAGACAAGGCTATTTTTAACCCCCGACGCAAAAAGAGCGGTGTTATAAGTTTGACGTGTCTGTCTGTCTGTCTGTCTGTCTGTGGCATCATAGCTGCCGAACGGATGAAGCGATTTCAATTTAGTTTTTTTTGTATTAAAGGTGACCTATTTGCGAGTGTTCTTAGACATGTTTGATGAAAATCGGTTGAGCCGTTTAAAAGTTGTGGGGGTGAAAGTAGGGAAGAAAAACCGAATGTCTGTAAATATACTCGAGTGGGGTCTCAAACTTAACGAAATCGACATTATAATAAGTAGGTACTTACCTATAAAAAGTATAAAATAAAAAATTAAATTAAAAATTTAAAAAACCCCCAACACAAAAACCTAAGTTCCCTTTAAAAAGTAGAGAAATAACAAAAAAAATACGTCACGTTGGGGGACCGATGTTGCATTTAGGATACGATCGTCCCGACCGGTCCCCCAACGTGACGTATTTTTTTTGTTATTTCTCTACTTTTTAAAGGAAATTTAGGTTTTTGTGTTGGGGGTTTTTTAATTTTTTTTGATAAGCACGCACAATGACAGTGCTAAATGCACTGTCTTTACGTTTTTTCTTTATTGAGCCTAGCGGTAAAAACTTATTACCTATTTTAATATAGGTACCATCACGCCTGTATTCCCCGAAGGGTTAGGCAGAGGTGTACCAATGAACACCCACAGTTCGCCGGTATATTTACGTCCCATGTAATAGGGGGCGAGCCTATTGCCATTAACCGGGCACAAATCCAAACTCCGAGCTCATACTGAGAATTTCATAGAAAAACCCAATAACAGTTTTTGCTCGACCCGGGAATCGAACCCAGGACCTCTAGCGTAGCAGTCGCGGGACTCAGCACCACTAGGCCAACGAAAATAATTCAATACATTACCTGTGAAAATCGAGTGTAGACAATGCAGCATCAATAGATCCATTAATCGATTGTCCTACAGACTTACTTACTGTGGTATTCATGCTTTCAACACTTTGGGAATCACCGTCTACCATGAAATATGTCGGCATAAGATCCGAACGAAGAATATCATTCACATTTAATTCACTTTCAAACATTTTAGCATTTGACACAATTAAATACTTCACTATGAACAATATTATTATTTTAAACATTTTGTTTGAAGAAATATCCATGTGTTAAGGCATACGGTAAGCTAACAAATGTCACACCACGAGTAGGTAAGTTGGACGAAAATATTATTCGAGTTATAAAGCGGAAAATAGTCTGCAGGCAAGCGTTGGAGTTTAGATATTATCGTTAATGTTCATAACTGTAAGTAAATGTGATCTTGGAGCAAGGAGGATACTTCTACGTTTATTACGTATGGGTAAGGAGGCCTAACTAGATAGGTAGGTACTCTTGGTGATAACAGTGGTATCACTCAGAACTACGCAGTACCACGCAGCGCAAAACTACGCCGTCAGTTTTTAGTTTTAAGTATGCGGGGTGGCAGGATTATCGTAATGATTATGAAGACTTTTACCATTGATTCAGTAGATGATTCTATTGACCCACTAAGCAAAAACACCGAAAAAAGACTCTTTTCTTTTAATTTTGTATTTTTTTGTAATTTTAATGTTGTTGTAGCGGCATAGTAATAAACATACTGTATATGTTTCCGTAGTGTTTACCTATTCCACTTTAAAAATGTCCCTGTTTTTATAGGAACAGACTGCCGGGTGAGTGGGAGCAACAAGAGCACAGAAACATAGAAGACGCTCTGCTTATGTTCCACTTTCTAGGTATCATGGTTTCTGTAAGTAAGGTGAGGAGCCAGGCGCAGATCTGCTACTGCGTTATCATCATACTGCAATCTAATTTCTAAGCGTGTTGAGCAATGTTATTTTCTGCACTGGTTGCTACGGCAAGCGGTTTAAAAAACTACAAATTCAGTTACATACATCCGATATATAATAATATATTGGGTCCATTTCAATGTCCACAACTATTATAGGTATATTAGTATTTAGCGTAGTATCTCACTTGATCACTACTTATAGAATCTATCACAAACAATTACATGCCATTTAAAACACGATTTTTAAATCTTCGAATGCAATCTCTTCCAAAACAAAGTGCCCCGTTTATTCGCAATCGACAAGCCCGCAACACTATTCCCAACCACTGCAACTCTTGAAAGCTGGAATCAACCGTGGCGACCGCCTGGAAAAGGGCAATAAAGCTCGACGGGTCCCGGAGAAAATTATATTGTCTTGGATCCCACCACGAAATTCAGAATTCAGAGATCAGAAATTGAACAACTTGGGGTTATGAAATACACAATATCCTCTTTCCTGATCCCCCAAAACAAGCAGGAGCATACATAGGCCAATAGGCACAAAGACACGACTCTATGGTGGTAGTTTGACGACATGATTGGCGCATTGGCTAAGTGATTGGCTGCTGCGCTGCGCGTCGTAATTTCGATTCCCGCACGGTGCAAATATTTGTGTGACCTACAAATAATTGTTCCGGTTCTGGCTGTTTGTGTATGTGAGTTTATAATGTTTGTAAACGCACCCACACGTCACAGGAGAAATAAAAAAGAGAGTTTTAGGTACAACTAGAATTCTTATGTTTCTATACACTTCGCAATCGACCTGACCCGCTGGTACTTCGTAATCCATTATAAAGCACCCCAATCCGCCCCCTGCTGCTCTTTATTACCCCTCAGCGGTAAAAGGATCCATTGTTGTATTACAAATGTTCGGATGTCATATTAGAGACGTTTGACGTGAGAACAAACCATATTGCTCTACCATTAAAAAGCTTTTTATCTGCGGTGGGTAAACAGATTTTGAGCGGGAGGGTAGGTAATTAATTGGTCATAGAATTAATTGTTGTTACTTATTATTTCTGACGTGTAACTCAATTTGTTATTTTGAAATGGTATGACTGTAGCACCTAGAATCAGTAGGTAGCTATGCTTTATTTTCAGGTTATCTTGCTTATCACCGCAAATTTACCCATGTGAATGTTGGTTAAGTTAATTAGCATTTTTTTTTAAATAGTAGGTAGCCTATTTATTTCTTATAACTTCGTCTATCTGCTAGTAAAATTTACTACAGAATCTGTGCAGCCGTATATAGTAGCGCCTAATAATTATAAGGCAAGCAAAACTTTGTGCTTGTGGGTCCACGCATGCCGTAGTACCTACAAGGGTCGTGAGATATACCTACACATAAATTAAACATAATTGCTATGAACATTTAAAACAAGATTGCGTATACAAAAAATATGAACTTTAATCTTTAACTTTTCAGTACAATAAAATGCTTGCAATAATGAGAAGAACATGTACCTAACATACCGCATTCTCCTTATACGTCCGAGTATAGAATAATAGCAAATAGTCCTAACCTAGGCGTTCAGACCGGTAGCTCACCGAGTCTCAAACGTTTCGTCTTAGAATTAAAGAGCAATGAAGCGCAGCATTTTGGGGTTAAAACAAACAAACCAAATAGGTATGGAAGGCTACGCTGCGCTCAAAAACATTGGACTTTGTTAAAAATGCTGCCAGGCTCAAAGGGGTGACACGTCAGCCGCTTGCAAAGTTACCGCTAAGTCTTCTCAGAATGAGTGTATGCAGATGGACGGCCGGCTCTAAGAGGAGTGGCGAGATAACTGAGGCACGCAAAGCGAAGAGCTGGTTCGATTTGGCTCCAGTAAGGAATACCTGGAAAGATTTGGGGGAAGCTTTTGCCTAAAAGGGCTAAACCAAAACGGAGTCAAAAAGTACATAACGAGTTCAAACCGTTTAAAAACTAAACTCAAACATTTTAGCCGAGCATTTGTATTGTCCCGATAGAACCTTAGATTTGATTCTAAGCCTGTTTGGTTCATTTTAGGCTAACTTTTAATTCACTGCGCTACTTTCAGAGAGTGAAGAAAGAGCTCGAATACCTACGAACTACTTTTACTATGGGACCGATAGGTCATTATTTTCATATTTCAGGGCTGATCCTGAGAGTTATTCGTGTTCATAAGTGCTTTCATCCCCAAAAGAAGCGGAGTTTTATTTTCGAATGATCTCGTGGCCGCATGTGCGGCTGCTGAACGTTGGGTCCTGGGATCGATTCCCAGGACGGACAAAGTGCCATCGGTTTCTTTTTTAATCTTAGTAGCAGTCCGGAATATGGAAATTGATGATGTGGCACCCCCGTCCCTCAAGAATACATGCAAAGCCGTTGTTCGTGCACCCCTGATCTCTAAACGGTCGTGTCTGATTGCCGTCCCATAGTATTTTAATAGTCAGGGAGGATATGCACTATAATATAGGTATCTCCTGCGTAATTGGATAGTCTAGTCTTCATTCAAATTGACCGCGCGCCGTGGCCATAATTCGGTCGGGAGAATATTACATAATTAGTATTGTTTTTGGCAATGTATGTAGGCCGAACAAGAACTCCCTCAAGTGGTGAATGTTGCAGAAACTACAGAATAAAATAAAATAATAGTTACCATCGAAAAGGAGGAGAAACCGTGGCTGAGGCGGCATTTGCATTCATAATTTTGTAAGCACATAACCATTACAGTGAGGGTTAGTTGAATTAAACCAAAGGCATGGTGTCACATAAGTCTGATAAATCATAAATATGTAAAAATCATTCACAAACTAAAGTTTAGAATAGCTAAGCATTAGAAACGATTATAGTTTTCTTTTTTGTCGGATTTAGCAAGATAATTATGTAATCCTCCTCAAGACATATCTAGAAATAATTTTCTAAAATGGTTTTTCGCAATCTTCCATATGTGTATTTGTAATCTGTGCCAACCAATTTCTAAAAAAAGATCTGTCTAAATTTTATCTGTGGAATCTTTATTGTCTGTGGAGTGAGGTGCCATATAAAGACGAGAAAACTTATCACTTCTTTTTTACAAAAATTCCACATATTTGTGTATTTATCCGGATTTTGAGATGTGAAATCATATTATGAATTTAAGATAGTACTTACACCATAAAAAAATGGGCACTAACGGCAACGGTCGGCGTGGAGGAGCAAAAATACCTGATGTTCGCCGCCCCATGGAAGAAGGCGATTGTGTTAACGACATGGAGAGCCCGGAGCTCGACTTCATTTACGATGATTGTGATACTCAACAAAACGAAATAGCTGAGTTATATAGTTACACGGAACATCCAGAGTATCAGCTCAACGTCAAGGCATTCGAAGATATAATGGAAGAGTTCAACTATCCACCAAGTTGGCAAAGATTAACAAATAAACAGCAGCGTACTGTAATAATGAAATTATTGGAACATTTGGATGTCGCCGTGAGTGAGATACGAATGCGTGCGACCCGTTGTATACTGTATTTAGCCCAGGGCTGCTGGGCGGAGATGCAATCTGATGCAGAGCAAGCACACTGGGCTCGCGTTAACGTAATGATGCTTTACGACATGGGGACGTTTTCTGCCTTTGTCGAATTACTGAATCTCGAAATTGTTCGGAGCAGTTCTGCTATAGCTTCCAGGAAGCTGGCAGAATCTCTGGCAGACTCTACTAACTTACGAGTGATCCTGTCTGTACTGTATCTTATCACAGAATATATGAGAACCGAAAAAGACAACCCTGAATCTGAGTTTAAACATTTAGTTAAAAACTTCAAAGAAGAACTTGGAGCTCCATTTGGTGAAGAATTACTGCCAGTTAAACTACTGAGCATGGTGACTCATCTTTGTGCAGGAACAACACCCCACTTTCCCATGAAAAAAGTGCTACTACTTCTATGGAAAGTTTTACTTGTTTATTTAGGAGGTTCTAAAGAGTTGAAAGAAAGAAAAGCTAGGCTCAGAGATAAATATGAATTACCAGCCTTATCTGAAGACACAATTGAGATAATAAAAGGCATGAGAGCAAGTTCTCCTCCTCCAAGTGCGGCTGATATGCTAGAAAACCAAAATCCTGGACAGAGGAAACTACTAAAAGAAAATGAAAGAGAAGGAAAAATTCGCAGACACCTATTCATGAAACAAACCTCTCTAGATGAATCTGATGAACAAATATTTGTTGATAAAGAAGAAACTGGCAACGGGTCAGAAGATTACTCAATGGAGTTCCAATCTATACCCAGTGAAGGTTCACAATCTGAAAATAACCCTAATTGCCCTTACTACATGTACTTCAAACAGTTTGACAGTCCACCTCCACCACCTCCACTTCCTAGAAGTCTTCCATGGCAGTCTAAAGTGCGCCAAAAAGACATTGACATGTTTCTTGATAATGTTAGGATCAAGTTTGTTGGGTATTCTCTTCCTGGAGATCGACAAACTACTGCAGGACTACCACAGCCCATACATGAAGGAATAGACATACTTAAGAAACATGTGTACACCAGTCTCTCAGAATTACAAGCAGAAAGAGAAGTGGAAATTGCTCGAAGCCCACTCACAAAAGGAGAAAGAGAAGTTGAAGAAACAGAAGCAGAAATCTTGTACAAAGCTATGTTGCCTAATCTACCACAGTACATGATTGCCCTGTTAAAAATTCTTTTAGCAGCAGCGCCTACATCAACAGCAAAAACTTATTCTATCAACATTATGGCAGACTTATTACCTGAAGAGATGCCCATGACTGTTCTCCAGTCCCTCAAATTAGGTATTGATGTAAACAGACATAAAGAAATCATTGTGAAAGCAGTCACTGCAATATTGTTACTCCTTTTGAAGAATTTAAAATTAAACCATGTGTACCAGTTTGAGTTTATGTCACAACATCTGGTGTATGCAAACTGTATGCCTTTAGTGCTGAAATTCTTTAATCAGAACATATTGTCTTATGTTGGAGCGAAGAACACAATTCCAATATTTGACTTTCCAGCTTGTGTAATTGGAGAACAACCAGAACTGACAAAGGAGTGTCTAGATATTGGAGACTCCACAGTCCCATATTCATGGAGGAATGTATTCTCATGCATCAATCTATTGAGGATTTTAAATAAGCTTACCAAATGGAAGAATGCAAGAATTATGATGCTTGTTGTTTTCAAAAGTGCCCCCATCCTAAAACGCACTTTGAAGGTCAGACATGCTTTGATGCAGTTTTATGTGTTGAAACTACTAAAAATGCAAACTAAGTACTTGGGCCGTCAATGGAGGAAAACAAATATGAAAACAATCAGTGCCATATATTCCAAAGTAAGACACCGATTGAATGATGATTGGGCCTTTGGCAATGATGTTGATGCAAGGCCATGGGATTTCCAAGATGAAGAGTGTGCCCTGAGAGTGAGCGTGGATCGCTTCAACAATAGGAGGTATGGCACTGGGGGGGAACAAGAAATCGATTTGACGCCACTTGAGACAGATATTAATAGTGTATTAGAAGCAAATATTGAACTTGATGAAGAGTTTAAAGATAATTATGAATTGTGGCTTGATCAAGAAGTTTATAACAATGAAATAAACTGGGATGTATTATTGACTGCATGAAAAATATTTAAAAAAACCATCTGATTTCATGTCAACCAATTGATGTTTTTGTACAGTTAGTTTATAATTTTTAAATATCTCTTATTTCATTCAGAAATATGTTTTATTAAATAGATAAATTTCGTATCTTTCATAACATGTTTTCTTATAAATCTGTCTTAATAATATTGTAGTTACTATTAAGTTACAATTAGTATTGTTTTTATATTTAAAATAAAACTATCATGACAGACTCGTTATTGTGTAAAAGCCAATGGTAAAAAAACATAACATTATAATAATATTAACTCAAAAGGTAAATTATGAATAATTATGCATTATTTTAGTCAAATTAGACGTAAAATGTGTGTATTTTATTGTAGTTAACATTTTAGAGCTTGTGGATAATGAATTATAATAAATCATGTATTTAGTAAATAGAACCACATAAAACAGAACTGAACTGAAAATAACATTTGTTTTGTGAGAAAAAATTGCTGCTACCTATAATGAAATTGGAGGATTTGTTAAAGTTGTAGTATTTTCAACAAGCTTGATATCTACCCTACGTATATGAAGTTGTTTAATAAAATAGCTACATTTAAATAAAATAGCTACATTTAAATAAAATTTTAATGAAGGTAATTGTGTTTTGGATCTGTATACACATATAAATGATTATAATATACCTACCCAAATAAAGTATATAAACTTCCTAATACATCATTTATTCTTGAAATCTTGCACCTCTTTACCGTCAATTTAGGTAAGTATATAGCGTTTCTGCTAGTATCTTTTAAATCGGATATACTGGGTACGGTCAGCAACAAACAAAAAAGTCGATTAACAATGTTGCTTTTACATATCTTTTAAATAGACGCGAAATAACATAATTCACTGCTAGATATTCAGAATTTTAGGCAATACCTAGGAGATCATTTTATCTGAATTTTAGATTCATTTCGTATTCCTTTGAAATTGTGCCCAAAATAATAAGGATTTAAAAAATCTGAAATGTAAATCTGCTTTCGTGCTGACCTATTGTAAAATTCCCAAAACTAAGAATCTCGGTTATAAATATTAGGAAGGACAATGAATTGGACAATTGAAAGAAAAAACCATAACCCTCCTTCTGGCGCAGTTGGGTAATAATAATGAAATGATTAGTAAAATAACTGCCTGCATATCTGTTTCGCTTTCACGGGCTAACCATATTTGATGAAATTCAGTACTGAGTAAGCTTGAACCCTAAGAATGGACATCGGATACTTATTAGCGGCAGTAAAACCGAGGCTGACGGTTGTTAGGAAAACTTCCTCTAGTACAAGCGTGTGTGGCGTGTCTAACACGACCACCTTCCTGCCAGTTCCTGCATCTGACTTGCTAGGGTTTGGTCAAAACATTTTGCTATAATTATTGGTCAGACCGCGACTAGACCTAGCGCACTTACGCTTCGATGCAGGAAAAACAGCCTGCAAGTCTGGTACTTGCAAGGATTGAAGGAATATGCAGTAATTTGGCGATTAAAAAAGTAGCGCCATCTAGTATCGAGTGGCGTGAAGAGGTCATTTATGTGTGGAACGGTGTGTTCTTGACAGTTCTTGAAGCCCAATGGTGTTGCTGCATCTACAATGAAGCTGAATAATACAAAATAATATAACTATTACATTATTTGTGTTCTAATACTTCCTAGATTATTAATTCCGTAATATTTATAATGGTACAGGCTAAAAATTATATTAATATATTGTGAGGTGTAATCCACAGACATAATATCATGTTTCTAACTTTCTATAATCTATGTATTTATCTTCATTGCTTTATTGCTGCGATGTCCCACCCAGATTATTTTGGTTTTCTTAAATTATTATAGATTACCTTTTGTGAGTAATGTTGTGCTAATATAAATCAGCGTTTACGTAAAGTTTATAAACCCAGGATCACTAAAAAGGTAAAGATTTCTACTCTGTATCCTTTCTTCCTAACTTCCTGTGGGTCGTTTGCAGTATTGTATCTTGATTGTATCCTGTATGTATTTGTGTGTTATTTATGATTTAGATTAATAAGGTTTAAACTTCACTTATTGTTATAGTGTAAATTCTCTCATCATTGATTTTAGCATCATCAAAATGGCTGAGTTAGCAGCTTTACTGCAAACTGAGATCCCTGAGGGGCGCAGCCATCTAACAGACAGCCACACGAATCTCGAGCGTGTAGCTGATTACTGCGAAGCCAATTACTTTCAATCTGAAAACAAGAGACTCGCTCTAGAGAGCACCAAGAATTACACAACACAATCATTAGCAAGTGTAGCATATCAAATAAATACATTGGCGTACAATTTCCTGCAACTATTGGAATTACAAACGATGCAGTTGGCTGAAATGGAAGGCCAAATGAACCATATTGCACAAACTGTCGCCATTCACAAGGAGAAGGTGGCAAGGCGAGAGATTGGAGTGTTGACTGCAAATAAAGTGACCAACAGGCAGTACAAAATCATTGCTCCTGCAAACCCAGAGAAGCCTATCAAATATGTGAGGAAGAGTATTGATTATACAGGTATGTATACAGGTGTGTCCATTACGATTACCTATTAATTTGATTACCACAGTATATTTCACAATGTACGTTTTACTGAACATAAAACATTTTTTGTGAACAGCTTTGGATGATATTGGTCATGGAGCTCGGTGGAATGGAGCTACTAGTGGTACTCCAAGAGGCCGGCGGTCAGGCTCTGCTCCGAGTGCAGCAACATTGCCTGCACCTACCACCAAGCCTCCCACACCACCTGCAGCAGTACGAGCTGCAGCTGCGGCTAATACTGGAACATTGGGGCGTGGCACTCTTGGTAATCTTCTCTTTACTTTACATAAAAGTATATGATAAGTTTCCATTTCCTATTCAAAATAGTATTTATTAGCAGTCCATATTGTGCTGTATTTATTTGTTACCATTTACACAAAATTGCAAACAGATAATGTAATCTATAATGTCAGGAAGTAGCACATATTCAATTTTGTTTTATACAATTTAACAAATGGTCCACCAACAAGACATTAAATCTAATGCTATAATTATTATTTATGTACAGTTTATTAGTGATTTTTGGTCAATTATCCATTATGAAGAACAAAATGTAAGTTAAGAAACACCTCTAAAACTAATCTTCTGTTCAGGAAAATCATCCCGTGAGTACCGCACCCCGCCAGCTGTCGCACCACCGCAGGTGCCATCCCACTACGCGCCAAACTACCCGCGTCGTCCCCCGGGGTACTCTACCTTGCCTGTAGTGCAACCACAGGTATTCATACTTTGCTGTAGTGTTGGTATAATAAACTAGTTAAGTCTTATTTTAACTTGTATGAGTGTAAAACCATGCTAAACAGTTATAATACAGAATGCTACAAATAGTCTGTTACAATTTGAGTTTATTTATGGATAAAAACTTTGGTAGCAACAGATTTTCTTTGTATGTAAATTTATCAGATCATGCAGTAAATCAAATAATCATAATGTTCATGATACATGACTTCATGAGTGACATAAATATTTATTTTATTCCAGGTGGGAATGGTACACCCTAATCAGCATCAAGCTACTTCAAACTATTCACAACAAGACTTGCATTCCAGTATGCCTCGTTAGTATTACAACTTTGTTTAAGTCTTGCCTCAAAAAAATACATTGTA
Source organism: Caradrina clavipalpis (assembly GCA_932526535.1). Taxonomy (NCBI): domain Eukaryota; kingdom Metazoa; phylum Arthropoda; class Insecta; order Lepidoptera; family Noctuidae; genus Caradrina; species Caradrina clavipalpis. The sequence continues at coordinate 7,475,089 of OW052096.1, forward strand.
CTTTACACCCCTAATTGTAAAGGTTACTTTGCAATAACACTTCACAAATTCACAATTCATTTAATAACTAGAGAATTTGCACAATTTCAGCACCACCGTCTCCTTTGATTGGTTCTGATGGTGAGCACAGTCAACATTCCATGAGCCTCCCTGGACAGGTATGTGTTACAGCTTTTGAACATACTTGGATCACATTAAGTATGATTGTAACACTAAAGAATATTAACTGAATAGTGCTTTAATGTCTGTCAATATTAATTCATAATTATTATTACATGATGTGAGGCAAGTAATAAAATTGAATTTACCAATACACTGCTTAATTTACGTACATTTTTTTTGACTAGATCGAATAACCCAACATCAGCTATTGGGAAGTCGTGAGTTCAAATCCTACCCCATTGTGCCATCGTAGTTATTCCAATTCATACACTCAGTACATATATTTTACTTTATGTCTAAAGTCGAAGTCAGACTATACCTAACGCCGGAATTACATGGTTCAAGCTTTTGATAAAGCTAGCTAATTGAATTCTGTAGACAAAGTGAATAATTGAATGCCATATTTGTGGATTACCTAGTTTGAGCCATGTAGTTTCCCATAAGCAGACTAGAACAAGGAGTAACTTGTGTGTCGTGCATGACTCACCTGTTTTTGTACATAAGTGGTTGATCTAATTTGCTGTTGTCATGTCAACCTAAGTCAAACCCATGGATGGTGTCTTTCATCCTAACCCAACCGAGTTGGTCTTTCGTCTTTTAAATGCTCCTAGTTCTATCAGTTGCGTCTGGGTATAGCTGCGCTTCAGCTTATCGCCGTAACAAAAATTATACGTCGGTTATTGTAAAAAGAGAGTCAGAAATGTTTACCATTATCAGTGCACACTCACTACTCTTGGTATTGTGATAATGTCCAATACAGTGACGAGTTAATTATCCTTATAACGGGCGGAATATTTTCGGCGAACCATTTTTAACATCTTTCAAAAGAGAAGCCAGCAATTTTATAAGATTTCTTTTTTACCCGACTGCGACAGAAGGAGGGTTATGTTTTTCGAGAGTATGTTTGTATGTATGTATGTATGTATGTATGTATGTATGTATGTATGTATGTATAATTGTTTGGCACGCTCTGCAGCCTGAACGGCTCAATGGATTTTAGCTTGAGAGGTGTCGTTAGATTCGTATTTACTGTGAGAGTGACACTGGGTATATCAAAATTAAAAAATCAAAATGGCGGATTTTTGGCGCTAAATTCAAATGTTTGGATCGCTCTGCCGCCTGAACGGTTCGATGGATTTTAGCTTGAAAGGTGTCATTAGATTCGTATTTACTGTGAAAGTGACAATGGGTAAACAAAAAATAAAAAAAAGTAAAAAATAAAAAACGGTAATTTAAAAAACTAAAAAACCCGACTGCTTTTCTAAGTATTTATGAAAAAGCCCTAAAACAAGAAAGTCGTTGTACCCGATTGCACTTAAAATTGTAGCAGTCGGGACCCATTCGGGACCATCTGCAATGTAATATAGGGTGTTCTCAATTCACTAAGCCTCCATTTCTAGAATGGGTCCCGACTGCTACAATTTTAAGTGCAATCGGGTACAACGACTTTCTTGTTTTAGGGCTTTTTCATAAATACTTAGAAAAGCAGTCGGGTTTTTTAGTTTTTTAAATTACCGTTTTTTTTTAAATTAAATGTTACCGTATTGTATCTACTTATAATTTAATACCTGCCCGTTCTCTTCTTACAATAACCGGAGTATACCATCCGACATTAACGCCATTACTAGCATGTGCCACAATTACAGCGTGCGTCCTCGTCTTCGGCGGGAGGAGGATCCATCCGCGGTGGTTCTGTGTCACCGCCACTGCCGCCTCCACCAATGGATGATGAGCTGGCGCACGATGGCTTCGGCAGACCTCACCATATGAACGTATGATTGTGTTTATCTATGTAGTACTAGGCTCACTTTACAATAGAATAAAATACTCTTTATTGTACACCAAAAACGCCTAGTTTATCATTGAATTTGAGATTGGGTACCAAAGAGCTAGTACAATGTCGCCACCTATGTACCTACTATCAACTGTTGTTAATTACTCCACTATCTCGTTACTGGAGCATACCATTATTTCAAAAATATACCAGTGCACTTGTCAGACTTTCGGGTATATGCAGGTGAGATTAAATGTTTGACATGCTGCTTTGATATATATTTTTTAATCCAAACTCATTATTTTTAGAACAAAATGGGTACACCTTACACAAACGCAGTTCCCGCTATAGTGCCGGATGAGGAAGATCTACCTGGATGGGTGCCTAAGAACTACATTGAAAAAGGTAAAACTGCATTTAAAACTTGTGTAAATGTCGTAATTAAAATCCAGTTTACAAGGACTTTAATTTAAATTGTATGTGATCTACAGTTGTCGCGATATACGATTACTACGCTGACAAAGAGGACGAGTTATCATTTCAAGAGAGTGCGGTTATCTACGTGTTGAAGAAAAACGATGATGGCTGGTGGGAAGGTGTTATGGACGGAGTCACGGGTCTCTTCCCGGGGAACTATGTGGAGCCTTGCGTGTAATACGGCTACATATTGTAGTGACTGTACCTGTACCTACCTATTTAGTTATTTATCACTAGGTAACGCAAATACTACGTAGTTGATATCATGAGAAAATCGTTAACGATGTTCTCTAGTAACAATAGCAAACAAAATATTGTGCGTAGCATGACACAATTGATGTATGACAGGCATAATGTTTTCATTCCCGTGTCACAAGAAAACCTAGAGAAACGGTTTTCATCCCATCGTCGTGTATAATAGTTCTAAAGACAATAGTTACTCTGTATGTGGCTAAAATTATGATATAAACGTAGCATGAGTTATGTAGATATTTCTAGAATATTATAATCACGCCAATAATTGATATTTTATTATCTTTTCCCAAATAAGATACAATGATGTTAAGATATTATACTCGTTATATTGAACTGTAAGTTGAAAACATTATTTTAGATTGTAGTATTATTATTACAAAATATAAGTATTTGTGCAGTAATAGTGAAACTTATATTAAATTAAGATGACAAGTTTGTTACAAAATATTAACCTTTTGACCGCCAGAGCGTAAACACATCGGCGCCACTGCTACGCCAAGCTACCAATTCAGCATTTCGATTAGCAATTTTTGATTATTGTTTTTTCTAGTGAAATGTAAGAAATCAATATATCTTTGTGCTATTTTACAATATTTCATTAATGTAGTTTTAAATAATAGGAAAGAGAAACACAAAAAACTTAATTTAGGACATTTTTAAGTAGAAAATAAGTACTTAAAAATTTCGTTTTCTTGACGTCTATAGACGTCGGTGGCGTGTTTGGCACGATTTCGTTAGACGTCTATAAACGTCCGTGGCGTTCAAAAGGTTAAATAACTTTTTTTTTTGTAAAATAATTTCATTATTTAAATCAATAAAGAAATATAGCTACATATTTGCGTATTGTTTGTTCGCTGATGAGCTTCAGAGGGAGTACAGTAGACGACTAACACAAAAAAGACTTCTTTTTATTAATTTGAGAATCTTTATTTGCATTTAAATGCACAGAAATTCTTAGATCTAAGCCTAATAATAGCATTAGAATGCTTTTTATACACTACCACAATATAAAATGTCACACACTTACCAAGATACAAAATAATTTTGGTAAAATCACTTACACTGTAATCAAGTAATTCTAATGACACTAGTCAATTGTTATAGGACTCTGGAATTGTCTTTTCGATGATATAATAATATGTTGTTCCACACAATTTTATTTGCCAAATTAATCTTATGGAATAAAAACCTATACTCATTTCGTAAAAAAATAGAATTCTTCACCTGTGTAGGTACACATGTTACTACATTATATCAACACTAATTTAATCAATGCCATAAGAACATGTTGTAGCGGGATTTAAACTGCGGTCCGCTTGCGACTATAATTATATAGCCAATTAAGTTTCTTAGGCCCCAAAGTTTTTTACACATCCTGAAATTATCTTGTTGACTGCTTTTGTAGCAGGCAAAGGTTAGACATCAATAACAGTAGAGAAAACTACATAGCCACTTAGTCATTACAAAACTTTAGATCGTCATACAAATGTAATTTACAATCATAAATGCAGGTCAAAAAATAGGTCGTATGTAGCATGTTATACTTAATTTACGTTTGTAATATTTTCGAAAGGCAAAATACAGGCTAGTTGTGTAGTAAACAAAGGAGATTGTACTATTTTAGGTCACTTGGTTATTGAAATTGAATATACAAATATTTTAAGTTTATTGTTTCTAAGTTACAGTCACTGAATTAATAATTAAGGCTAAGAGAGAGTAACTTACTCTAAACATGACATTCAACAACTACACTCAAGTTTCACTCTATTGAATGTTCAAAAGTTGTCCATGTAGCACAATTGTGGTAAACGTTGAAAACCAAGACACTTATATACCCTTCCTGAGACAAATAACGACAGACAGTGTTGTATAGTCGAAATGACTGCATTTTATAAATGAATGTGTAACATTGCCTTACTTTGTATTTATAGTGAAATAACGAAGTTATTCATACGCTCGAAATAGCATACTCTATAACCGTTATTTGTCTCATACTATATTTAATGGGAATAAGAGGTTATTATTCAACGTTTTCATGGGTAAATTCCCATTTTTTTTATTAACTGTTATTCCCTATCATCTAAATCCATATTTTCCGCTGTTGTTATTTCACTTTCTTGTGTTTTAGTGCCTGCATCAGGCTTTTCTTTTTTGTCCTCAACCTCTATTTTGTCCTCAGTTTTTTGTGTAGACTCATTAGCGACCGTAGAATCCTTAGACTCTTTCTTTTCCTGTTTTTCATTATGCGTAGTTGTTTCTTTTTTGTTTTCTTTATCTTTTGTGCCCCTGAAAAATAACAGTTGACATAATATGGGTAATGTTGCAATTAGCATTACAATACATAAATAACATTTTAATAAAGAAGTCGGTTAAAAATAATGTATCTTACTGTGTTGGTCCATTGACAATTTCCACGACGTCGTCGTCTTCATATTTGATGTTGACTACAGCCTCTACTTTAGACTGGATACTCTTTAAAGCTGAATGGAATATTTTCGAGCTGGCCTGTAAGCAGAAAACGCAGTTAACACTTGAAGATAACTACAGACGACGGGGCGGGGCAGTCTTTTTGACCGCGAAGCAATAAAGACGTCTGACCGTCGATGCTCGCGGCTGCCCTCATTGCGAATATACCTCACATAATAATATATGCCGCGCCGCCGTTGGTAGTACCTTTGCACTATCGTTTGTGGTCATATTGACCGGCCCGACCCGCCCCGCCGTGTTTCGCGTCTAAACTAACCTAAAATTCTAAATCTAGCGTCCATCTCAAAATGTGATTATAACAAAATAATCACGTGTAGCTTAGCATGCGATTACACGTACCGTAAGTGAGGCGATCCTCGCACGAGCAGCGGTGAGGCTGGCGCTGAGGTCGGAGACCTGCGTCTGCGCGCCCCGCTCGGCCTGCTGCGTGGAGGCGGCGGCGGCTCGCGCGGCTCGTAGCGCGGCGCGCGTGCTCTCCAGCGCCGCCTCCAGCCGCGCGCGACCCGCTGCACTGCGAGCCTCCGCCTTCACCAGCGCGCCCACGTCCACCAAGCGGGACTTGTACATCACCATGCCTGGAAAGCGACAACAAATTAGATTCGTCCTTTATCTATACTTGCGCCATATTCAATGCAGAATGCTTAACAAACAACTGTCAAATTGGAATAGTGTGGGTACACAAAAATGACTTTTTGTGTACAGTCACGAGCATCAACATGTATACACTTAGCGACATTATAAAGCAGTTTCTGCACAAAGGATCGATTAGAATATAGTGGTGTTACGAATATCATATTCTGGATCCTATATTACTATGAAATCGATCTTATCTCAACGTTGCAATTGTTCATTCAAGAGAAAATTGCTTTTCATTTTTGCCAAGTGTATACATGTTTCTGCTCGTGACTGTACCTGCACTATTCCCGCATATTTTTAATATAAAATTTTCCTATACAGTATGGTCCTCGGTTTACTCTCTGGATCGAGATTTGTGTGCTTAGTTAATGGCAATGGGCTTGGCAATATTCTTGATCTTTCCTTCACTGCTGAAGATCGCTACCATACGACACATGTCTAAACGATGCGAACTAAATAAAGAACAATGAAAACTAACCCGAGTCACTGACGTCCTTCGTTTCACTAGACTGCGCTCCGGAGTCGCCACCAGATGTATTGAAAATAGGCAGCAAGTTCCGATTGCCAGCGGCAATTGTTTCTTCTAATTCTGCAATCTACAAAAAAAAAATATTTAATTATAGAATGTATTAGGTAACACACTACTTACACAGTGTAAATGATATTTAGACCACCTTTAAAAAAAATCACTAAACATATTTAGCGCTAAATGTGTTAAAATTTTCATTAATTTTTCTTTTTAAAATTTTCTTAAATGTGACAGTGATGCAATGATGCTCTAAATACAATTATGCACTAAATTAATAAATAATTTGGTGAAAGTGTGTCTTAATCTATAGTGTTTAATGATACATTATGTAAACAACTACATAAATACTTACATGTGTCGGCACTTCGTTACCCATCGTTGAACTCTCTAATGGGAGGTCTTGAAGGATCGCATCTGGCGTTCCTTGTGCGACATCTCGAATAGTTTGAATCAGTGTCCTGAAAAATATATATTAATGGGTTTAGGTATTTACAATATCAGAAATTAACAGTCCAATCAGTATTAGGTATACTTCAACTTCCGCTGCTGCTTAAGTACAGTACGGCCGACGTATCTTGGCGAGTCTGAAGTTAGCCGTTTGGCTGCGCAATGGATCTTTTACGAACACAATTGTCTACTGCGCAGCTAATCGGCTAACTTCAGACTCGCCAAGATACGTCGGCCGTACTGTAGGTACAGACGCCTGATTAATTGTGTACCCTTTTTCTAAGGTGATGTATGTACCCCGAAATTTATTTACCGGGATTTATTATTGCGGTACGTCTGCTATGCTACCACAGTTGTAATAGAGAACAGAATTTCAAGGATAAATTTTAGCAGATAATCAGACCTAACTCAGTTAAAAAGAACTTACTTGTAAGTAAACATCTCTTTAACGCACACCTTCTCGAGCACAGCTCTGATTTGTGAGCGGGACAATTGTAGCCCAAGGCTCATAAACAAGTTCTGCAGATCTTTCTTAGTCATGCTGCCGCCACGCGACGTGTCGAAGTAGACGAGTGACAGTAAGAGGTATGGGTCCGGGGGGAGCTCCACGCCGCGGCTTCGTCGTTTGGGAGAGCCGCTGCGTTCGTCGTCACTGGGACTCTCCTGTTTCACAAAGAAGTAGAATAAGTTAGTACATTGTAAGAAAAGGGGGTAAATGTATACACAGCAAAGATCAGAATCCTTATTAGAATTTAAATTAATTATTAATATAAATATTTGTGGTAGTCTCTAAACAGCTTTGATTATGATAAGTAAAGTTTTAAAAATTGCATTTATAAAATTTTGACAGTATTTTAAATTATGCGATATTTAACATTCAAATGGCAATTTACATAAAATAATATGCATAAGCCTATAGAGCCTGTTTTTATTAGTCGCATAATACAAGTCTTCATGACTTACCTTCCGATCTCGCCTGCGTGAATCTCTCTTATCATCGCGTCTATCTTCTCTCTTGTCCTCTCTCTTCTCTTCTCGCTTCTCATCCTTCTTATCTTCTTTCTTTTCCTCTACTTTTTTTTCAGCCTTCTCTTCCCCTTCTTTCTTCTCTTTTACCTCTTCTGCCTTTTCGGGCAGAGTGTATAATGTCTTGTATATGTAGAAGCCAAAGTCCCGCATTAGCATCTCGTTGAATAGTTCGGCGAACACGAATAACTGTGGAATATACCACGGTTTCGTAAAACTATAGGAGGTTGCATGTAAATACAGCTTCAGTTATTAGCATGTATATACAAATCTTAGGGCTGATTTTTCAATGGTCGGATAACTTTTATCTTTCGTATAGAAAATATGTTATGTTACAGAATATGTACATTTTATGTTACAAATTGAAAAAAATGTCATATTTACTCTCTTTATATGTTTGTCTAATTGTTGTTTGGTGATTGAAAAATCAGCACCTAAACATATATTTTCAATAATAGTCAGTAGAATCAGACAAGCCTCGTTTGAAAAAATAAGAAGATGACTATGTAACAAATACTGATAGGTTTAGCAAAATATGTAATTAAACAAACCTCAAAGCTATGTTCCTTATTATCGGTGATACGATAGTCCAACAACAGAGACAGCGTGGCGACGTTACAGTTAAACTTGCCGCCCTTAGCGGAGTTAGACGGGTGCACCAAAACGTGAGGCGTGGGTGGGATTTCGTAGCGAGTTTTGCGTAACTGCTTTTCTTTCTCCAGCTGATAAATAAAAATAAATTGTTAGTCTGAGGAAAATCAAAAATAAAAATATTATAATTGACTTAGTGATCGGAAATCTTTAGAGCCGGCGCAGACTGACGTCACGGCAAAGTAAAGGACACACCTCCACACAAACACATCCCAACACACACCCTTACACTATTTTTATTGTTTAGCCTTGACTCTAAGGGGTCACTTCCTTAATCTTAATTTTAATTTCATTACTATTTTGTTTTTAATTCAAGTTTGATCTCATAATGTTACAAACATCTTAAATAATATTTACCTATCCCAATGGCAAAAATCGACGTGTACCAGCCCTGGTTCCCAAGATACAGGCCCCGCCTAGTTTGGGAACCACTGCTTTTAACTAAAATGCGAACTATTTACAGTTACCGATCTCTTTTTTTGTGTACCATGTTAACCTAGCTATAAGCAACCTATTGTAACAATGAACAATAAAATATTATTTCTGATCAAGTTATTTTTATCCTTGTCTCAATGAGTTTAGAACTCATATGACTTTATTTCGATACAATCATACCGCGTCCCGTGAGCCTCTTAGGTCACAGGGTTATGATTGCTGCCTGCATACAAATTAATATGAAAGAAACAATTGCAAAACCTTTCTTTTTTCCTCTTCAATTTCTTTTTCAGTTTTCTTTTCTTCTTTTTCAACCTTTTCTTCTTTCTTTTCAACTTTTTCAGTTTTAGCTTCAGCTTTCTTTTCTTCTTCTTCGTCTTTAATTTCAATTTTCTCCTCTTCCTGAGGCTCCGGCTTTTTCTCTGGTTCTTGCTCATCCTCTTCAAGCTCCATTACGTCATCGCCTTTTTTCTCCTCTGACGACTCTTCGGTTTTTAATAACTTTGATAGACGAGATGCAAGCTGAGCCCTTAGTCCTGATGAAAATGTTGGTGTTGAAATGTTAGTTACATATTTTTGTCTAACAAACAAACCACAATAAAAATGATAAGCTATATTACCTTTACAACTAACGTTACGCGCGCGAAGTTCTTGCCTTAACTGTTCAACTTTGAAAGTTTTGAGATCTATTTTTGAATAATGGGTTGGTTCCGGTTTATCCTCATCATCGTCATCATTCTCATCTATTGTTATGGTGGTACTGTCCAGATCTTTGTCCTGAAAGTTTTACTGTAATGTTAGTGCGTTCGTCAGGTTCACAACAGTGAACTCAGGGTCAAGGTCATGTATTAAAGCTGAGTTTAAATTTTAAGATTTTACTTTAGACTAGAATATTAAAAGAGGAATTTTTAAATGTAATTCTGTGAAGAATAAGAAGTAGTGATTATAATAATATTATCTATTTCCAGGCGATGTCAGCATGGCAACAACACTGCTTGTCGTCGGCAGCACTGGCACGTTGCTCTTCCAACATTTTAGTAGCGAGCGGCCGGAATCGTAACTAAACAAAACTGGGAACAAACAATTTGCGATTTGTCCGCCGCAGAAGTGTCGGGCGCTGCCGCCACTTGCTGCTCGGGCTTGCTGGACTCCGGTTGATCGCCGTCGAGTTTTCTGATGGCCACATCGCAGGCCGCCTTATACTGCTCCTGTACGTTGGCCCAGTCGATACGCGACGGTTGCGCCGACCACACGTCCGGCAGGAACAACACCACACACTCGAGCCGCGACTTGCCACCGCTGCCTTCGCGCCAGTAGTAAAACTCCACCATTCGGTACCTGCATGGGTAATACAGTTATAGTGGAATACTCACAGCGCAACTCGCGCGCCGCCCACCCGACTGCCGACATGGACACGACACATCCGCTACGAGAGTAAAACAAACTGCTGTTTTGGTACGTGGTACATCGAGTCTGCATCCAATGAGTTGCGCCATCCAAGATGTACTAACGCCTCCATACTCTCACTTAAGGAATGTGTGTACCATGACTCATATAAGGAACAACGGTGGCTTAAAGCTTCTTCTGTCTCTTGGTCACTTGCCAATCAGTCAGTAGGGGTCAGCTTTACGACACTACACCAACTTATCAATAAGTCCAGAAGAAACTCCCAGCCCTTCGCAATGTACTATGACATAGCCAGCACAGCAGGGCACTTAGTTGACCTAATAATTAGTGGTAGGACACTTACCATTGAGTGCATGATGACAAATCCACTCCTGTGAGAGCTTTGCAAGTGCGTATTGCAGTCTTTACCAAAACCTTTGGATCTGACTGAGGATTTTCACCATCTAAAGAAGGACTCCAAGGTCCACCTATAGCAAAATTTTCACCACCTTTTCCTTTCTGTCCCACAAGGAACTTGATCAGTCTGGTTGGATGCAATGGATTTTTATTAGAACTGGAGCGCTTATCCTTTTCATCAACTTTTGTAAGTCCACACTTCTGATACAGGACCTCTAAGGTTGGCATGCTGATTAACATCACCTAGAAGTGGAATTCAATGGTTATATTGATTTCTTCAAAATACATAATTTGACTGCTGTGTTAAAACATAATTTGATATTATGTATAAATGAACCTAAGACAGAAAACCATAAAGAAGTTCAAATATTGTTATAAATTTTTTTATCAGAGTGCATATATTTATATTGGAACTTTTTGCAATATAAACAAACATAATAACATATTCAAATATGAGCTTACTTTGGCTGAAAATCTGTAATCTGCATCGGGTGGTTCTAAAACTGCATCATTGGCAGTAGGGTTCTCCACATCTTTGTTCATAATATGATAAGCACACGGGTTGTTGATGGAAAACGGTGTCTGTGGAGGGAATGTCTCACCCCATTTTACTTGAGCATTGAAGAAGTCAGATGGCACATACAAGTTTGTGTATCTCTGTGCCAATGCTGGCACATCCATTTTGGTTCTGAAAGTAATAAATATTGATTAATATAAATGTGCTAGATGTTAAAAAAGGTAACAGGATGCTTAATACAAGTTCTAAAACCTCCTTTTTTTGAAGTCGGTTAAAAACTCTGATTGATGTGATCTTTATGTTTTATCTCAACAACATACTCTTAAGATAAAACAGAAATGCTCAAATTTTTTTATATACATATACAGCTATACATCTTGAGCGCTGCGCATCCACTTGCACATAAGTGAAATAGAGCTCAAGATCTGTACCAGTACCAATACTTATTTCATGCAAACTCAACTAAGATAATAAAGATATAATTCTAAGTGTTTCATTAGCTCACATATCAAGAGGCATTCTAGGCACTCGAACCACATATTTGATTGGTGATGGTTGGTGTACAATGGGCCGTTTGCGAGGAGGAGAGTCGCGGCGGCTGCGGCTGTCACGGCGATCACGAGAGCGGGAGCGAGTCCTTGACCGTGACCTCTTTTGTGCAAACTAGACAAACAGAATAAACTTAGCTATTTTACACAGATTTGCATTTGTCCTTGGATCTGTTTACAATAATTGTAGCATAATGAGTTGAGACCTTTTTGAAGGTTGACAAAATAAATAACATTATGGCTCAGGTAGAGGTATAGTAATAGTTGGTACTCCAAATGCCTTCAAGAAGTAATGTACATAATCTATTTCCTTATCCTCAGTGGTCTGTCACAAATAGGGTGCAGCAAGACAAAATGAGCTGTTGACTATTACTCATCAAACTAAGTAACATTGGTCGAAAATTATTGCTGGGAAGTGACTTTTATTTTTGGTGTAAAATCTCTGTTATAATCTTTGGCATGCAATGTAATACACAAAATAAAGTGCTTATAGCCTGGAACAGTACAGGCGTTGAGAAGGTACTTGAAAGTTCTGTTACGAAATTTATAAATTACGTTCACAATAAAAAATAACATTGGCCTTCAATATTCCAATAAACCAGAGGGTTCCCAGGTATGACCCAGAACAAATAAATATTGCAATGATGAGAAAAACATAACTATTGGCTTTTTTATGTGTCTTTTTGTTTTAGTCTGTCTATTTTACTGTGTTTAACATTTCAGTATTTTATTACAATCTAATCATAATTTTTCTTGCTTAACATATTCATTTTCTTCATTATGGTATTTCCTAAGCATACAATTTATAGTATTTTTGCTCTATTATAATCATTGCATTTGATTATGCAAGACATGTCTAAAGGTCAAGGGAATAATAGCACCCATAGTAATATTAAATTCTTTCAGTGCATTATTTCTATTTAATACCTGTAGTTAGAGAATATGACTGAAGTAATAGTCTTGGAGGTGAAGGACATAAATCTAATTTCTTAAAGCCAAATCTTACCCTTTCATCCCTGCGAGGAGGGCGATCCTCTCGGCGTGATGGTAATGATTTTTTGTTGGCCGGAGGTGGCACAGCATTGTAGTTGTTGTTCTTTGGAGCATTCGACTTCTGATTAGGACCAGCTTTCGGAAGAACTTGGACGCGAGTTGCATTCCATTTAAAAGGCATATTAGGGTTGTAGGTAGCTTCAACAAGTACCCGGTCATTCACCTTAGGGATGATACCCTTTGCGCATACAGATGTTTGGTAAAATACATCATGATCAACAAAACCAAAATCATTGTGTGTTTTGGTTACAGTGCCGGTAAAAACACGTTGGTCAGTATTATTAGACGATTGATTTGATTGAGAGTTCTGATACATCCCCGGGTTCATAGCACGGGGTGTAGGGTACGCTACAACATTACCAGGATACATCTGACCTTGAGCCATTTGGTTCATCGGCATTTGTCCGGCCATTGGCATTGCCATGCCGCTTTGTGCTTGCATCATACTAGGATTAAACACAGCCTGTGTTTGTTGAAACTGCATCATTCCTTGTTGTGTCATCATTGCATTTGGATCCATGATTTGCGGATTCATGCCGGTCATGTTTGTGTTCACGTTTGACCGGGCCCATGGCGGATTTTTTGGACCACTTCCCGATTGCATACTATACTACCACTTTTAACGTAGATCAAAACATAAACACACAAATAAAATTACTTAATCGTTAACACGCACTCGATTTTGTAGTAAATCACTCGTTTTTTACAAACAAATTCACTTTACATAAAATTCAACAAAAATTCGCAATCGCAAATGGCTGAGCTGAACTCTATGGTGATTAGTGGTGGAGCAAAAAGCAACAGAGCATAGACAAGGTAGACCTTCAACTGACATTAAAACTATCAAAGTTTTTTGTTAATCATTTCGCTATTTCTATGGATTGTGTCAGAAAACGCACGTGTAAATCAATCAATGTACATCGAAAATGCGATTGTCTGTCTCACTCAATCACAGTGTCAGCTTTTAAAACCATAGACGAGTTTAAGAGTTCTATAGACCTGTGCCAAACACAAATTACTCATAGAATATCACTACAATAAATAATACACAACATTACAACTGAAAAAAAATTATAACTAATCGTTAAATAACATTTATGAAAAATGTGAAAAGCAATATTACTTGTCTTGTAAAAATCTCTTACAATAGAACGTCATGTTGAGAAAGTCGTTTAGTTCCTACTTTCACCGCATTACACTCTTTTTTGCCCACTCAAATAAAAAAAATAGTTTTTATTGTTGGTTGTTTTCAATTTATACTTCACAAGCGACCCGCCCCGGCTTCGCACGGGTGGTAATTATTCACGACATCACATTAGAAACCTCAACAATATTTCAAGTTTTTTTAAAGTAGGTATTTTTCCACTATTTAATGGATGTTATTATACAAATATAAACCTTCCTCTTCAATCACTATCTATTAAAAAAAACCGCATCAAAATCCGTTGCGTAGTTTTAAAGATTTATCCATACGTAGGGATATAGGGACAAAGAAAGCGACTTTGTTTTATTATACTATGTAGTGATACTAATATTGAAAGTGGAAAGGTTATTTTGTTTGTACCGAATAAGCGCCGAAACTTCTGTACCGATTTTAGGCATTCTTTCACCAATAGATAGGTAAATTATCAGGATGTAACATAGGCTATATACGAACTAACAGAAGCGTAATTAGCCACTTACGCGCCCGGAGCGAGCTCCTATAACTACACCTTGGAAAAAAAGAACTGGTCCTGGTCTGGTCATTTCTGCGCCCCTCCAGGGACTGCGCCCTGTGCCTGGGCACCGCTGCACTGCACTGCTAAATCATCTGCTAATATCATGCTACGCGACACACGGGAGTGGACCAATAACCAAAAATGTGACCTAGAGCGAGTGAAAAATACCACGCGAACGAAGTCGCGGGCAGAAACTAGTATGCCTATAAAGGAGCAAACGGATGGAAAAATCGGGCGCAATAAAGACGCATAGGGAAAGAGAGCTGGGTAATTATTTTTCAGTAGGTATTGTTTTTTTAAATCTCGCCGAAATTGGTTAAGCTGTTTGGGATATTAGTCAGAACATACAGACAGACAAATAGACGGGCAAACAGTGTTATTTTAACATTACAAATAGACACTTCAATTTTATTTATTTGTACCTTTTATGTCGCAATCATACAATAAACTTACAAGTCAAAGTTAAATCATTTAGAACATTATAGGCACTTTTATACGTAAAAATGTAGGAAAAAATGTATATGAATAGAATTGATTCACTTTATTCCTGATTCTAAATCGAAACTATTCAAGTTGATTTTCTTAGGAGTGGAAAATGCACGACCAATCAAACTCATGAAGTTACAATTATTTTAAAAAGAAAGTAACTAATAAAGTAAAAGTATCAAAATGTCTCAACAGGTTTATAACATAACATACCATAACGCCTGTATTCCCCGAAGGGTTCGGCAGAGGTGTACCTACTAATGTACACCCGCAGTTCGCCGGTATGTTTAGGTAAGTCCCATGTAATTGGGGGCGAGCCTATTGCCACTAACCGGGCACAAATCCTTATTCCGACCTGCTACTGAGAATTTCATTGGAAAACCCAATAACACTCTTTGCTCGACCTGGGAATCAAACCCAAGACCTCTAGCGTAGCAAGTAGCGCTTAGGGCCACTAAGCTACCGAGGCAATAAACAGGTTTATAGGTAGGTACTTACTTATCTCAAAATTTTATGAGAAAGTTACAATTTATTTTTGATTGCCCTCTGATTCTGGTAGGCCTATAGCGAATTAATCAACATATGAGATGAAAAAACGGTAATTTAAAAAACTAAAAAACCCGACTGCTTTTTTAAGTAAGTGAAAAAGCCCTAAAACAAGAAAGTCGTTGTACCCGATTGCACTTAAAATTGTAGCAGCCGGGACCCATTCTAGAGCATCTGCAATATAATATAGGTATGTGCTCTAAATACTCTAAGCCTCCATTTCTAGAATGGGTCCCGACTGCTACAATTTTGGTGCAACGACTTTCTTGTTTTAGGGCTTTTTCATAAATACTCAGAAAAGCAGTCGGGTTTTTTAGTTTTTTAAATCACCGTTTTTTATTTTCCACTTTTTTTTTATTTTGACATAAGTACCCAGTGTCACTCTCACAGTAAATACGAATCTAACGACACCTCTCAAGCTAAAATCCATTGAGCCGTTCAGGCTGCAGAGCGTGCCAAATTATACATTCATACATACATACATACATACTTACATACATACATACATACCCTCGAAAAACATAACTCTCCTTCTGTCGCAGTCGGGTAAAAAGGGGATAATTTCATATTTAAAAAAAAATTAAGGTGTAAAGCTTGTTATACTTTTATAGAAAAGTAAGAGTCTGACAGACCCCTTCCTCCCTCAGGGCAGACAGCTAGAGGATTTTCCAGCCCAGCAACAAAAAAAAAGAATGTTTAATGATGTAAGTATAATGATCGGCAAGACAGAAAAAGTTTAATAAGTATTCACGCTTATATGGATTAGGTAAATGATTGAATTTGATGGACGGATGGATTTATATTTAAATAATTTGTAACCGATATTGTGAATGCTATTTATCATAACTATGTCATTTCATTGTTCTATTATGATCAGCAAGACATGCCATAATATATACCTATTTTATTTATGATTCATGTCGACTGCGGCCGAGAGGAGAAGGGACAAAAAATAAATAGTATTTATAGGTACCTATCTATAAATACTATTAATTTTCTGTTCCTAATAATCTGTCCCTGTAATTAAAGATAATTGGAATGCTTTAAAAAATGGTATAAAATAGGAATATATTCATCATCATCTACCTAGCCTTTTCCCAACTATGTTGGGGTCGGCTTCCAGTCGCACCGGATGCAGCTGAATATTAGTATTTTACATGGAGCGACTGCCTATCAGACCTCCACAACCCAGTAATGGGTAATACGATACTCTTGGTAAGACTGGTTGTCAGACTTTCAGGCTTCTGACTAACAGTAACGACTGTCAAAGATCTACAAATGACAGCCGGGACCAACGGCTTTACGTGCTTTCCGAGGCACGGAGGAAACTTCGCTATGGTAAATGGTCACCCATAAACAGACCAACCTCGGCAAGCGTGGCTTAACCCGGAAGATCGGTCTATGCGGCTGTAACTATTTAGCCACGAGCTCCAAATAGGAATATATTATGCACTGTAAATATTATACTTCAAACAAGTAAGTATCTGAAACTTTCAATAAGATAAGAACAGAAGAACCATCATTACAATGAACAACGAAACAACGAACAACGTAAGTATATTTTTTAAAGTGTCAATCAAATTATTTGGTGTCGAAGTTTACCCTATTTATTAAGCTCTCCGCTCACGACTGATTTTTTGACACACAGCCGAACACAAGAGACCGAAAACCCTTTTTTTGTCGCATAGCCTGGCGTATTGGTAAATACTACAAGCCTGAAAAAAAATGTGTGTATTGCCAAGGGTTCAAAGTAAACACCTGTCTATAAATATTTAATGAAAATAAAGCAGTATCATGGTAAAAAAAAGCAAAGGATATAGCATAAAAAAAAATTTCGTCGCATATATAGGTAGATCTCAGAAATGTGAGCGTAAACTATATAATTTTATGTAATTATAGATATAATAGAGATTTTCATGAACTAAAGACATATCTATATTACCTTATTTGCTTACCATAGGCCATCGGGCCTTAATTACCGTTACAGGCTGACTAGCTCAACGAGTTACTCTAAAAGAAAAGGCTCTTAGAATAGCTACATTTTAACCCAACACAAGGTCAACTTTGGCAAAATATTTCGCTAAGTCTACAAGTAGGTACCTAAGTTGTTGACCCTACCGAGCTTACTTGTTGAGCGGTTCGCCACAACACGGGCAGTCCTTTGAGAGTATTACATAATTTAATGTGGGAGTTATGCATCTTATTTGCTTAAGGCCAACCTTTTAATTCAAAAGGGATAAAGATTAAAACTTTTAATATTTACTTACTGGTTATATAAAGGGTAAACCGTTTTATGATAAAAAATTGTTGAAAAGTTTGTAGCTTACAAAGTTCTGTTTTAAAACAATGCCTCACTCTAGGAATTTCTCCTGTTTCATTGGTGCATTAACAAGCATATAAACTTAAATAAATACACACAAACAGTCAGACCCGGGACAACTTCCTACTACCTACAGAGTACAGGCCATACAAATATTTAATTACATAAGAAAAATGTTGTCAAAGATGCTTCGGTATCAATCTATACAATAATATTATAAAAACGTTAAATTTTTAATAAAAAAAAAAATTATAATATTCTCGAGAAAGGCTGTAGGCTACATTTCATCACGCTACGACACACCGGAGCGGTTCAGTAATAAAAGACGTAACACGGGTGAAAAAAAAAACATGCGGATGAAGACTTGATCAGAAGCTATTTCTATCATAAAGAGGAAATATTTCATTTTTTTAAGTTATATAAATGTAAAGCTTCTACTTAATAGCTAGGTACAAACCTATCAAAGTTTTTATAACAAGATGAACACACTTGTTCATTACGTGGGTGAGAGTTTCTGATTACCAACCTACATTATTGGTTACATTATTACCAATTCCCTTTTTATTATTAGATACCTTATCGTTAATCTAAATCAGGGGTCTTCAACCTTGTTGATGTCAACGGGCAAAACATTTTTTTTAGGGTTCCGTGGGCCGCAGCTCAAGTCAACAAAAAACAGCAATTGCTCGTGCCCGGTTATTTTGTTTTTTATTGACGAAATTAAAATAAGATTTAATTTTCTTTATTTACTGCGTTATATAATGTGCTTTAACAATATTATAAATAAATAAATAAAATTGGCGATTAAGGCGGGCCGGGTCGCCGGGCCGCGTGTTGAGGACCTACTAAACCAACAACAGGGTGTCGGTGTAATTACAGGCACATAAGACATAATTTCAGCTTTATCTCCGGGTTGGCAGTGCATCTGCACGGCCCCTGGTATTGCAGTTGTATCATATAGGCGGCGTTCACCACTCACATCTGGTGGGCCGTGGACTTGGCATAAATGGCATTAAAAAAATGTGCAAATCAATTTTATAAATCACAAACAGTAGTTACACGTTATCCTAATATTAAGTAATTGCTGCGATTTTCAAAAAAAAAAAATAACGCTACATCGGAAAGATTACAACGCTATTATTCATAAATCATTCCATTCATACCATCAATGCATACCATGTATGTTGATGGTAGACATTCCATTGCGTCTATTATAAATATCATGTTACAAAGAGGAAAACCTTATCTTTCATTGTGTGTTATAAACAGTGATGTTCCAAGCTCTCGGATATCAAACCGGAGAAATGGTAACCTAAAAAAAATGCGGTGTAACTTAAAAGCTATTACTTTCACGTGCTCGCGCCAACTGCGGTATATGAAACACCAACCTGTATGCTTTTTGAACGAAACCATTGACGTCATAGGGTGGCACATGCGCCCTGGATAGCGTCGCCATTACCTTCTCCTCTGTCCGCGAAGGGGGAGTGAGAATCTGAATGACACAACGCGGCACGCTTCGATAGCGGGCAGACGTATCGTGGATTCAACCAGAAGACAAATAGCGCGGGAATACGACCCCGGTAAGTAACTACGTAGTAATAATTATAGATATAAAATTAATACGTCAACTTTCTCTCGTTGTTTTTTTTTTAGAAGTTTCTGTATGTGTTTTTTTTTGTGGTCGTTTGTTTCAGTTGATTTTCGTATTTATTTCATTCAGTTTTCAGCTTTCTTTCATTTCTTACGCGATTGTTTGCTAGTAGTTTTGTGATTAAAGTTTTGTTTTATACCTATTTGGTTTTTTTTTTTTAAATCTTAAATTTGAAATGGGTTTTGAAATTCTAAAGTTTTTATATGATATTACGGAGCTCTTTGAGTTTTTATTGGGCGTAACTTCTAATAAGAGTTGTAAATTTTTCGTTGGTGGGTATTTCGTTTTTTTGTGTGTATATTTTGCATAAAAGGCTCTTAGGTACTTATTTTATTTTATCTTGGTTTATAAGAACCAACACCGAGATAAAAAACCTATGCTGAATTTCCGGATAATTAAATAAATTTAAAAACAAATCAAATTAATAAAATGCAGAAAATGATTTTGTTTACAATTGCATTGTAGTAAACAAAATTATGTTTTGAATCAACTCGGCTCATACGATGACGGCACCACACAATAGGATAGGATGGGCCTAATGTCGTTTCACAAATGGGTTTAGTAGATTTAGTTAATATACAACAGTTACTTACATACTCCAATGTCGAAAACTACCATTTTATGAAATTTCATTCAGACATTTTTTTGAACATATTCTTTTGTTTCTCCATACCAAAATGTGAAGAAGATAAAACATGAAGTATATTCTCTCTTGTTACTATTTCGTAATTGACCTTTACAATTATAATACCGGGTGAAGGCCGTCGGACCAAGGATTCAGTATGAAATATATGAGTTTTAGACCCCAACACTTGTAAGTTATTATCGTTTATTGGAAAAAAATGCCGTCTTATAGGTACCTACAAAAGAGGTACAAAAGAGCAATACAAGCTCAAAATGTTTGGAACAGCTGTTTTATGCGGATCTGGAACCATGTAGGTAGGTACTGAATCCATGATTACAGGTTGTGTATCATGTCTCTTCAACTGAATATAACAATGGATTTTGAAAGCTAGTTACCGTTGTTTATTAGTAGGTAAGGTAAAATTACCTTTCTCGGTCCTCCAGCTCTGCCTGTTGTTTGCATAATATCGGTTATAGTCCCAGACGACTAACTGAATCACTTTTCAAGCTGAAAGGTTGGCATTTGGAAACCTATCGTAATAATATTACACTTCAAATATTTAAACTATGGTTCTGTTACCGACATCGTTTACATTTTGAATTATTTCTAGGCAGGTATTTCTATCAGGCTTTAGTCCAATTCGTCCGTGACGAGATTTAAAGCGCCAACATATCTATCAAATAGGTAGGTACTCCAATTATGTAATTAGGTTACTGAAATCTAGTCTATTGATATCTAATTCTAGTATTTATTTAATTGGGTTATGAGCAATTAGTTTAACAAATTTCAACACACACTAACTGGTAACTATTTATTTTATTTTATTTATGAGGAAAAACCAACAATTTTACATTATGTCATATTAAATCTGTTATGTCTTGCTTATAAAATAAAATAAGCTACATGCTAACGTACAGTAGGTACACTATGTTTTCACATATTACTTAAAAAAAAATAGGAACAGGTTGAAGGTGTTTACAATTCTAGTAAAAATAATTAATAAATACAAAAGTTTTGATAAGTGTAGTTTTGAATTGATGTTACAAAACCATGACGTTATTTATACCTAAATATTGAATAATTCTTACTGATAGCCTATGTCAATTAGATACCAACAATTTCGGGTCAGAACTAATATGCACCACTACCGGCTTCGTCCAACTCATATGTATATATCTTCTAAATCGGTAGTTCCCAAAGTACGGGTCGCGACTCAATGGTGAGTGGGCCCCGAAGAGTCATTCATATAGTTAGTTATGCCCTTTTTTCCTTTATGAGATGAGTCCCGAATTTGGAACTCTTTGATAGGTGCACACATGCACGCACACACCACAACTAGTAATAATTAAGTCACTCTCAGATTTCTTTTTTTTTGCGTAGTTGGTGTAATGTTTTAACTACTTAATTATGTTGTTATACTCGTTGTCAGCTGCAAGCTACCTTTTATGAAATAAACAAAATAGGTGACTTGAGCTCCAGTCAACTTTGGGAACCACTGTTCTACATGGTTGGCGGCGATGCTTCCTGGCTGTGACAAGGCTCCACATCGTTATTGGTTTTTCCCACAGCGTATTGGGCATACAGCGAACGTCCAGTCCTGTCCCAATTCAACTTCATAGCTTTTAGAGATACGACAGTGATTACATAATAAATAACGACCTATTAATATTTTCGCGTGTCACTACGAAATCATATACTCAAACTGTACCTCGTATGAATATTAACGAACCGAGTATTAAGTGCGGAGTTCATTATCACAAGATGTTATTCCATATACTTATTAGAAAGGATTATTTTTGGTATCGGGAATGGTGACTTCCTCGTTGGTGTATTAGCAGACGCAACTTCTGTTTGAGGTACTAGGTTCTGGGAACGTTTCATTCGATTTTCTTTGCAGATTACATGTAGCAATCGGGAGTCTGGGTTTAGGTTTAACGTGTCGGCAGTCTTAGGACCTCTAACTAGTTGCAATATTTGTTCGAAAGAGTCACCGCGGTCATGAAACGCAAAAGGCATTAGGAGGAACACGGTTGGGTTTTAGTCAGTAAGTGTCTGACACTTCCTTCCGCTCTGCCCAGAGCGGAAGAAGTCATGTGATGAAATTACACATAAATACCATCACGCCTGTATTCCCCGAAGGGTAAGGCAGAGATGTACTAATATACACCCACAGTTCCCAGGTATGTTTTAGATCCCATGTAATAGGGAGCGAGCCGTTTGCCATGTGATGACAAAACTTAAATAAAATACGACTTCAAACTAAAGAACTAGTGTACCGATATAGTTTTCTGTCAGCCCTATTAGTCAATACAAGCGTAACATTTTGTTATGTCTAGTATTGCTGTGTACATTTCAAGTCTAGTCATGTACGGACAAATTGTTACGAAGGCGACTGTTAACATTTTATAAGTTGTAAACTTAATTCCAAGTTGGCCGGTAGTTTCGTACCCTAGAGCGGTCTTAAGGTACATATTTGGGGTTGTAGAGGGAACTTTGAAAGGGTTGAATATTATTTTAGCTATCTATAAGTATTATACATGTTTACAGAGCAGTTTAACTGAACACTGTAACATACAGTAAATAAAGTATGTAGCCGGATATTTCGGAGACTTTTTAAACGTATGGGGGTATTACACCAACCATTCTAATACTACCTACCCTGTAGTGACTCTGACTGAGTGAGCCGAATACAAATCCATTTAAAATGTTTATGGTATAAGACAGATGCTAGAGAATGCAAAGATCGTGACTGACTGTCTACAGAAACAAACTAGATATAAAATATAATACCTACAATAGTATTTAATAATCCAATAAGCGAAGTACAAAATATACGTCTTTGTCTAGTAGGTACTAACAACCTTCCACCTCTACGATACTAAACACTAGCCAAAAACTTTTTGCTGTAACTTTTGCTCAACACTAATAATATGACCTGTAACCAATACTATTAGCATTACACCCATTGGAATGTTACAATTTCATAAAAAAATGTTATCAAAGGATAATAAGTAAAACCCGTTCCTGAATGGACTATTATACTCTTACAAAGGTTTTTAATCATGCCCGAGATGAAAGAAATTAATCTGTGTGTACTCAACCGTGCTGTCTTATCCTTTATGGTAATAGATTGAGAGAGGGGCGACATATTGTGGGTATAGCCTATAGGCTATTATAGTGAGATATGTACTTGTATAAAAAAGATATGAATATATTGCATTGTCTTGGGTTCTTTTATTTGCCTCGGGATATAGGCGACGCGATATGTTTGTCTAAGGCATTTTATTAGTACGTACATACCTATATAGTTCTTTGCGTATACTAGCTACATATATCATGTCATGTTTTTAAGATTGTAGCAAAACATTATGGAATAATATTCTTCTTTTTTTTCGGCCATTACGTCACAATACAGTTTATTATGAAACATTATGACAATTGTGATGATTCGGTTTTAACTATTGTGAAAAGTTAAATATTTTAATTCATATTCATTACATTAGCCACCATTAGCATTATTCACCGTGATTTTAGTAGAAAGTTTCTATAGTCGTTACAGTTTCGTATTCAAATCAAACGTTTAGAAATTTTGCCAATCAACAGTTTTGATCAAAGAGGTGTCGCGTTTTGAAGATTGAACGTAATTATAGGGTGTCAGAAATCTAATCTAATAAAGAGGTAAAGTTTGTGAGGTTGTAGAGGATAATCTCTGGATCTACTAAACCGATTTTGTAAATTAATTTACCCATTGAAAGCTACGTTATTTGTGATTGTCATAGGCTATATAACAGCACGCTACAATCCACGGGAGAGGAGCACTAACCAAATATATGTAACTTAACGCGGACGAAGTTGCTGGTAGTTCGCTAGTCGTTAATAGCGTGATGTTATACAACCTATTACCTACTCAGGAATAATGTAGCTATCTTTTGGCGAAAAAAAAAGGTTTAAATCGGTCCAGTAGTTTTGAAGCCTATTCGTTACAAACAAATAAAAAAATCTTTTATTTTTATTATATTATAAGTATACCTAGATTAGGTATCCACATTCACAGTGAATTTTGGAGATAGATATGTATGGGTATGTTTTAAATTTATCTTTTTTTAATTGATTGGGGTGGGTTTTAATCCCAAATACGTACCTAATTGGAGTTTATTTCCTGATTTTTATCGAACGGGCCAGCCTGACGGTATAATTATAAAACCGGTAGATAAATAGATATACTTATGTGCTTAATAGGGATGTCAATATTTATACAGGGGGGTACCTACGAATTGTTAACATTATGAATGCAAAGTACGGTTGAAAAATGTGAAGAAAAGTGTTTGAAAAGTAAAAGATATTTGTCTGTTACTGTACACAGGTACACGTCCCTTACCTACTTGACCCTCGGTTTGCGATAAAACCAGATTAGCATCAGACGCAACAGGCTCACGAACTAAGTATTTTCCCATTATTTTTTCGCGGATTCCACTCGCGTTCGCCATTTTGCGGATTAATTCCCACTCTCCAGTCCAGTGAACTGTGAAATGGGGCAGATTGGCAATCAATCACTTCCACAAGAGTGCTTCTTATATTATATTATTATGTGTTTTCAAGACCAATATAATAACGTTTAGTGGCGAGATTGTGACCTAAAATACTCGACAGTCTGTTATATGTTTTGGGTGATTGACAGAGTCACGTCTTCTTGAGACATTTCGCTACTAACTACAAGAGTTTGACGACAATATTAAGTCACCCCAGAACATTATATTCGAACAACTTGTGACTTATTGGTACAAAAAACCCTCTAAATCGACAAAGAAAAATAAGAGGAAGGGACTTAAGAAATAATGAAAAGCAACAGCAAACAGCATAAAAGTGTAGCAATAACTTCTAGTGCGGTACACGCTGGTAGGTACTTAAATTGAACTCAAGAAGTACTAAAACACGGTCTCTAATCTTCCAATTTAAGACGCTACTCTCAATTGACCAGTTTATTGTGGAGCCCATTCATTGACAATAAGCTAAAATCCTTCTTCCAATTACGTTTTAAATTGCGTGTTTCCTTCTTTTGCATGTTATGAAGAACTAGTGTGGAGTCCTGACTGCGTTCGCATATTATTACAGCATGGTTTTTGATTGAGCTATTTTCAACTAAGCGCTGACGTAAAATAGAAAAATGTGTCTATCAGGGATGATACATCCGTGATAATACGTATTGACAGCATACTTCACACTCACTTTACCTAAATTCTCCGACGAAATTGTTTTACACAATATATTGCAGATTATGTGTTTTGCTATCCTTGCTCAGGTTTTTCACAAAAAAATATGGTTATTCTTGATTTAGTTTACGTAGGTCAACATAACTTAAATAGGGGGGCTACTGACGATTATTAAAAAAATGCAGGTAACGAATGAATGATGACACCACGTTTACAGACACCATACAAGTGTATATTAGGCAATCGTAAGATACTGGACTACCGGCTTATCCAGTTTTAATACGGATTAGTGGAAGTACAAAGTAGATTAAGGACATCGGATAAAAGTAAAAGCTTCCGTTCGAAACGGAGCAGTTTTTAAGTTACTTAGTATCTAATTTTAATGTAAAAAAAGTTTGTTAAATAATTTCGCTCGTTAGTGTACCAAAAGGTTAAGCATATTTAGCAAAAGTTTAGAATAAAAAGGTATGATACTACTGATTCTCAAATGCTCTGTTGATATACATCGAATATTACGAGTTATTTGAAGATTATTTAAGCCGTTATGATAATTTTAGTTATAGCCTACAAATGCTGTTATAGACTTTTATATTATAAAGGTACTATTTTATTAAGCACGTACCACGCACACACTCTATTATTCATCAAAGTACAGCACTTTAAAAAACAACTAAATAAAACAACAATTTTGTTACATCAAATCATCATCATGTGTGTTATATGTATCATTGTGTGGGCTGCGGATTGTTCGAAAGAGATACCGCGCCCCCGGAACGCAAAGGGCACGAGAACGAACATGGATGGGTTTTAGTCTGTAAAAGTTTGACACTGCGGGCGGGAGAAGTCATTTGATGACTTCCCATCCGAAAAAAAGTATCATTCGTTCCCTCTGATTACTTAGAACCCTGTAGATAAACTCAATCATTTTTTTAAAATTAAAACTTATCGGGACAAATTTCGATTAAACGTTATTCACTGCACAGTTAACCATGTGTAAACAATGCTCCTTTAGAGTTTAATTTTGTGGAAATGATTCTGTGCTGCAGACGTTCACAGACTATTTAGACAAGTCTCTGCATTCTCTGTGAGTGCCACCGTCTGGGTTGAAATTCGCTGTGAAATCAGTCTCGTGTTTAAGATGCACTGTAGACAAACTAACTATATGTGTTGTGCAAATAGTTGAAGTAAGGTTGCGCTTTATTGAGGGATGTACGGTGATCGCGAACAACTGCGAAATGATTTTGATTCTCGTCGTAAGGATCTTCAGGTCTTTCGGCTACCATATTGTACAAGTTTTTAACAATGTTTCTAGCTGAATTGAGATTGAGACTGAAGTTAAAACGCTTTTAATTACGGGAATTGGCTTTTAGTTGACCTAAAGACCAATGGTGTTTTTTTATCATTCATACATATGTAAGTACATATGTTAATTTATTTTTGTGCTCGACATTAAAATGTTATATTGGTATTGGTACGGCTCGGGCCTTAAACATGGCCTGAAATTTAAAACAGTAAACTAAGGACTTGTTGATAGAAATTCAAAGAGGCAACCTTTTTGCTTGCAGTAAAACCTTTCGCCAATATGAAATATGATAATATTGACCCAAAACTAAAACTCAGAAGGGAATTTAGTAACCAATTAACAACAATATCAATTTGAATAATTATGTAGATGAAACCCTTGGATTTATTTATTTAATTCTATAGATAGTGCGGTAGACTTAATTAAAGCCGACCTGATGAATGAATGACAAGCAGATTCTGTGGAGATAAACAATGAATTTGGTAGAATGTATTTAGGTACGAACTACGGTTCGTTACTAGTACAATTAGAGCAAGTAATTCATTAATACTAGTATCTATACTAGTCGAGGTCAATTTTCATATTGAGGCTAAGCGAAAAGAGAACTAAAGGATTGGAAATGAACTGTGAAAGAGTAGAGAGTTCCTATTGGTCAATTTCCACAACGCAATGGTTGTCTGAGTTCCATTTAGCCTCGAGGAGAACCGTCATTATATCGTCAATACCAATGGGCTTTAATATCCGTTCTACTTCAAGAACATTTAATTAAGTATCAAACATAATAAACATCGACCCTTCATCTTCGGAAATGGTTTTGTCAAGTTAATCCTATTTATAAAGCAGAAATCTGATTTCTCTGTTCAGACACTCAGTATAAACTCACATAGACGTTATTATCCGCACATACCCGTAAAATAAAATGGTACACATCAAGAAAAATGGATGTCAGATGAAATGGCTAAATAATATTACGTTTATTTGAACGGATTTGTACTGAGGTATGTCTTGACTTTGACAGTCTTACGATTTTCTCTACAAAGCGAGTAAACAAAATCGATTTTATGAGATTCGTTTCTTAGATTTTTGTATTGTTCAGTTTTTCCAAATGAAAGTCTTTGTCTCTCAGCCAAAGACTTTTGTTACGTACCTACTTATTGTTAATTGTTAGATCTAGCATGATATAATTTCTGATAGAATTTTCATTACTTCTGCCATTCACACGCTGTGTATTTTGATATAAGCAACATCCAGCCTAAGGCCACTATAAGGGTCTTAACGAAATCTTACAAGTACATTCGCAGATATTACAAAACTTTCCCGGCACGTGTGATCACCGTACAAAATACCAACGTGAGCATTCGGTAAGAATCAGGTTCTTGAGAAGTTGGTTGAAAAACCTACCCAAGCTTTTGAGACTCCCAAGTGTATAGCTTAGTCTTCATACACTTATGTCAACGCAATTTTGTTTTCAGTGTTGTAGAAGTATGAAATGTCTTCCTAAAACTTTTGCCTGGCGGCGAAATAATCCTGCCAAGGATTACAAATGTTTAAGGTAAACCAAGTTTTAGCAAACTTGAAATGTCGTTCGTTCATTTCAATACAAACCTTAAAGGTTTTTGTACTAAGTACAAAAGTAGTACCAAGAAATATTGTTTGTATTGCTGGATTATTATCGGTTTGTATTGTTCAAACTTTTGAACCTTACCTATAAGTTACAGTTATTGAATTGAACATTTCTATTGAAATATTACCTATAACTTTAGTCATTTTCAATTAATCAACTAAGGTGGTTTAAGGATTGTTCTTAGTACTTGTTACTACATAATTCTTTAATTGGAAAATTAATTACAAACCAAATTGAACGTAGTTTGTTCGTCATTGAATAAATGGCGACCCGACATGTTAAACCGTATACCTACATGGCGTTTATCGACTACCCTTGTCAACAAGTACGTATATTATGGCGTTAAACTTCAAAGTAGTTACCTAAGATCCCAAGATGTTGATATAATTAGTGCAGGTCACAGGCCGGAATTATAGCTTGCTTATTTATTTGAAATTTTGAATTCAGAACTTTATTCAAATTCAAATTAACTAGAACAATAACAAAGAAACAAGAACTAAGTCACTTCTTATTCGATTTTGTACTTGTCATCTAAAACTCTAAAACCGATCAGTAGAACCAATCCACCAATTTAGCTACATAATATCTTGTCATGGTTTGTAACTAACGTACGATTGTAGGTAATAATGCATTACACAAGACATTAATAGTATAACTAATGAAAATATCAAAATTCTCATAACCAAAATCGATGCAACATTGTTGAAAGAAAGCATTAAATAGTTTCCTAATGCAGAAATAAACCAATTCGTTTTTTCATATTTTTGGTAAAACGTTGCCCCACACAACGAATTTCTCCTGTATCGTGGGTGATACCTAAACTCACAGACACAAACAGTCAGACCCGAAACAACAAAGCCATAAAATACTTGTTCCGTGTGGGAATCGAACCCGCGACATGCAGCTAAGTAGCCTATCGCTCAACCACTGCGCCAACCGTGTCGTCAAAGTATCGCTACTATGCGACAAATGCAAATGCGGTTTTGCAAACTAATTATTTCGGAAGTGTAGTTTCCTTCACCATTAAACTTAGTGTATTTTAGATTAGCTTTAAATTAATATTAATGCCTTTGATCAACAGCGAGTCACGGCTTGTTTACCACCAGAACGTAAATTACTTTGAAACTTGGTGGGAGCGCGAACTTGCAGGTTTTTAACTAGGTATGTTTTTTATTTACACAGGTTTCATCAGAAAGTTACAGTGTTTTAACTGAATAACAAATGATAACAATGAGTTATTTCTTTACTTGAACTTTTGTGAACGTAAATTGTCTGTTGAATGGAAAACGTTGATAAGTAGTTTTGTTTTGCGACTTTAAGTCAAAGTAGTATGGTTTATAGTTGTACCTAGTGTTTCAATAAGAATTGAATCTAGGCGGTCTATTTTCTGAAAATCTCACTCGCTGATTTTAGATGAAGTGAGCTTGAGGTGAGCGATCATACCTCCTGATGCTAGAGAATTACGCACTCATCTCACCCAAAAATCTCTGAAGGAGATATATACAGAATAGTATTGCTGGCACCATATAATCACACTTTTCTGAACAATAGTAGCTATGATAGCTAGTGTAAAAATCAATCTACTGAAATGTGTGAAACCTGCGACCTCGGATATCACGAAGTTAAAATAAACCTTAACAGTAGAAACATTAAAATCATTAAACACTGCTCTCTCCCGTCAGGAGCTCTCATCTCAGGTGAAGTTTTAATTATTTAATTTCTAGAGCAGCTAAGACAAACTACAGTCTAGTACTTGCACCGTACTGTTATCACTCTGTCTACGTGACATTAATTTGCGCTACGTTTAATTAATTCTCTAAGTTATGAAGGCGTTTGTATACAATGTGGTTTGTTATTATAGCTAGAGTCGCATATTCCGGCGATATCACAGTTTTAATCATAAAAAGCTCAAACAACGAACGACGAAAATAAAAAATTCAAGAGTCGGCCAATTTGCAACTACGAGTACATTGCATCAAAGCGAATTTTAATCACGTTTCGATCAGCCGTTGCAGGAGCTGCCCCAGTCCCGGGGCACAGGGGAGCAGGAGGGGACGTGAAAAGGGGAACAACCGGTGAACTGGGTCACTAAACCAGCCCAGTACGGGACCTACAAATAATAATATTGGGACGCGAATTTAAATCTGGAACTGATATTTCTTGCCACAACATTATTGTTGTGCCCGGTTAATGGCAATAGGCTCGCCGCCTATTACATGGGACATAAATATACCGGCGAACTGTGGATGTACATTGGTACACCTCTGCCTAACCCTTCGGGGAATACAGGCGTGATGGTATATTTTTATATATTTATATTAACATTATTGTTCTAATTTTGAATCTTTTATGCAATGATTTTGATTCGTGGAGAATAAATGGTCTGAGGACTCGAGAATTGCGTGACTTTTTTTTTAAAGCTTTGTGCAAAGAGGAATGACCTTTGAACTGGGTCACTGGACCAGCAGAGCTGCGCACGTTGGTACCTATATAGCAAATCGGGACGCGTACTTGTGTGGCTGTTGTGGTTATCTTATTGTAGATAGCTTTATGTTTTTGATTTGTTTTCATGAAATGACTAGTCTGATTTTAAGAAATTGTAGTTTACAGCCTACACACATCATTTAAAATCATCTGGGATAGTGGGGATGCAACATGAACGAAACTAAAAGTGACTTTAGTATTCCTTAAAATAAATGGCTCATCGCTTATTATATACCTATATCGCATTATTAGTCATATTTAGAATGGTTTTTAGCCAATTGTACAAGTCTAAAATAGGAAGTTAGTAGGTACTTATTACGAGTATTGCTATCTTAACTTGGTTGGCCGGTATTAAATTAAAATTATTTCAACATTTCATTGTTAATCGCATTTCATGGCCCTCTTGTTAAATGTTTATGGAAACACTTTTACAACTTCGCCCAACGAAACCGCTTTTAATTATCCACGCAAATTAATAAAAGGAGCAATAATGTTGCTTTAGAGCCATTTCAAAATACAGCCGTCCGCAATACAGTCCGCAAATGAAATAGTACCTTCGTGATGTTATTAGTAATGTAGAAGAAAGTTATTTTAGTTAATACAAGGAAATTTGAAAAAAAATGTAACTCAAGGATAATGTTATTTGATTTGGCAAACACAAATAACTATTTCTGCCTATAACTAACACCATAGCTATTTCTGCCGCAAAGCAGCGTTGCTGTGTTCCGGTTTTAAGGGTTTGGGTGCCGGTGTTATTATAGGCACATGAGACATTTCAACTTTGTCCTTGGGATGGCAACGCATTTGCAAGGCCTCTGGTATTTCAGATGTCTATAGGCTGAGGTGGAAATTATATTTTTCTTACTCCTCCGCTAATCTTTTCTGATTAATTTCGTTGCGGGATCCAAGACAGTTGAATCGTTTCTCTGGGACTCGTCGAGCTTCATTGTCTCGGCGCTTTTCTTGTGGTCGCCACTGTTGATTCTGGCTTACAGGAGTTGCAGTGGTTTGGGAACAGTGTGGCGGGCTTGTCCCAATAAAAAAAAAGGCTGAGGTGACCACTTAACATCGGTAAGCTAGCCATCTAAAGATTTGAAAAAGAACGTAGCGGTAGCATGTTTTAAAATTGGAATCAAATAATACGTACTAATATAAATTGCAGTGTGAAAGATACTGACTATATCTAAGTTAACTTTATTCAAAGTTGAGCTTTGTAAACGTTCAAATCAATTTCAGCAATTTAATTTAGCAACAAACATCTCGTTTTCCTAATACCGCAAAACTTACAGCATCACGTCTTTACGTCAGGAGCACTCACTGTGACGAGGGTCTGATATCAGGGCCTGTCATCTATCGACAACCCGATGTTATTCGATATTATTAAAACTCCATTATGGCAAAACTGAAAGGTTAATAATGTCAATGTAACAATTAGTGTTAGGTAATATTTTATCTGAATTCTGTCATCATTATTACTCTATTTACAGACAAAATATGTTAAATAGATGCCATAGAACTCGAACCTACTCTTATCCAGCTGTTTTCTATTATCTTGTGCAGGGGTGGACCGTGAACTTGTGGGGGCCCTGGGCTAACCGTACTTAGGGGCCTACTTAATTAATCAAATCAATTGCCCTTTAGATAAAAAATAATGTTATAATAGTTAATTATGCTACAATTGAGCAAAGTGTGTCATTGCAGCTGAGAGAGTAATAGACAAAACAAAACTGTTTTCTTCTCGCTCCGTTTCGAGGGCTGGGGGCCCTTTATGTTTATGGGGCCCTGAGCTACAGCCCAAAAAGGCCCCTGATTGTGCGGAGATCGCTGCTCTAACTAGCCTTAGAACATGTTACCCTACGCTTGTTAATTCACGGTTTTTGCTCAAGAATAATGATTATTCTTACTTCTTTAAGTAATGGTTCATGGAAGTTAATAGATGCGCTGCTCTAATGACGACATTCTAAGTTTTATCTGCTCATAACCGCCACGATCTTATACAATAGAGGTCCGTAATTTACAAGTAACTGCCGTTAAAAGACCCATTAGTTATTTATCATGGGGTGTTATAAAAGATAAAAACTGATAAATTCAATATAACGATGGCAATATTTTCACAATTGGATGGTTTGCTGGTATTTTTAGTCGAATATCTTTTTTACGGAACTTTGAGGACGTGTCTCCTTCTCGGATCAAAATAACAAAAGTTCGATACAAAAGCTTTTCTACATTAAATTTATAACTACGAAGAAAAAGTTGAAGAGTACGCGTATGGGTAGGAAAGAGTTTGTGAAAAAAATATGCTTAAATAATATTTAACTAAATTAAATAAAATGTTCCCGGTTCTTGGCGAACTTTGATTATAATGCCTAGGCTAGTTCTATAAAACCTGTAAATACCGTAAAAGACAGGATTTTCTTTTTATCTTTGATAATATTCGGTCCGTAGCTAAGCTTGTTAGGAACTATATTTATTATTAATCTCATTACAACCAACCAGTATTAAATCGACCTTGCCGACGAAATAAGACATAATGTAAAGGAAACAGATCTGCGATTATTATATTGACCGTAGAGTATTTTCAGTGTTATTGGGATTTTTCTATGAAATTCTTAGTAGCAACTCGGGGTTAGGATCTGTGCCCGGTTAATGGCAATAGGTTCGCCCCCTATTACATGGGACCTAAACATACCGGCGAACTGTAGGTATACATTGGTATACCTTTGCTTAATTTTTCGGAGAATACAGGTGTAAGGCATAATGGTGGTATGTGTAGTATTTTCAATAACATATGCTGAAATAAATTATCCGGGGTATTGAATACCAACCACTCAACTCGTAAGATATTATGAAAGGAAGTATTATATGAACAGTTACTTACTGCGTTAATGCTTGTGAACAGCTGATTGTCAGGCACACCTGTAATACACCATACAAACATATATCGGAGCAATTTATTACGGGATTTAGACACTCCATTATCTACGCTCGACTCCCACACAACAATGTAATAAGCACCTACTTAAATATGTATATTACGTTAATACTCCTTCCTATAAATACTCTGCTCTACGGAGATTAGTTTGTGGTAATTAATTGTAGTGGTGGAAGAAAACTAGGCTTTGGGAATTAAAGAACTAGGTCGAGAATCTTTTTGTGTTTTCTTGAATGCTACTTGAATCTACTTATTTACGCCTGCAAAATTGTTACGATTTAAAAACACTGTTGGAGCAGCAGACTTCACTTTAGCAGTCATTCTGTAGTGAAGTCTGCTGCTTAGGAGCAGGAGACTTCAGCAGCAGTGTTTGAAAATCGTAATAGTTTTGCAGGCGTAAGGATTGCTTTCCAGAATTGCGTTAGAAGAAATTTCTAGTGTTATTTTTTTAAAGTAGTGTTTGCTACTTTAAATATACACTAAGAATTTCTTCTGTGTCGTGTGTGCGTTTACAAACTCACACACAAAATACACAAAATTTATAATAGACTCAAAACAACTACCTGTAGATCATACGAATATTTGTTCTGTGCGGATGTCCAACCCGCGAAACGCTGCGTAGTAACAAATCGCTAAGCCACGTCAACAGCACGGTAATATAATAATACAGTAGTGTAACTCGGCCGCATGACAGAAATAAATGCCTACAGCCGCGCGGTACGTAAACATGCGTTAGAGGCTGCTCGTCTCCAGTATTTTAATCTGTCTGCACCGCGCGCGCACCCCAGGATCGAGGCGCGTAGGTATAGCTCGCGTTTCGTCCGTTTGTATGAAGTTGGAGTACTGTATTATAATATTACCGTGTCAACAGTGTCGATTTGTAATAGGTAAATTTGAAAGTAGGTCGTGTACTCACGACGCTTAAAAGTGGCAAGTTTGTGTTAAGCCAGCCATTTATATTTTTGATGAATAAACAACGTTCAGTTTCTTGTAACAAAAAAAAAATGATTAACCATGATCAGCATCGGATTTGTCTATTATTGTCAAATAAGACAGGCTTTAGTTTTCCTCTTACGAAAGTTAACCCCCATCGCAAAAAAATCGGGAAATCATCAAATGACTTCTCTCGCCATGGGCGAGGCGGATGGGAGTGTCAGACTTTTACTGACTAATACCCAACCATGTGCCTTCTTATGCCCTTTGCGTTCCGGGGGCGCGGTATCTCTTTCGAACAACCCGCAGGCACTGATGTAGTATGGAGTTTCACTTGCTTAATGTACTTATCAGACCATCTAGTAAATACTGATTGCTGATACTAATGCATTCCTTATCAATTCACTTGACGATAATTCTGTCTCACTTCTCGCCCCCACAGATATAACAACGTTTAGTGACCATGTAATCAACTAATGGCGCTGTAATCAAAGTTTGCAAACTTGTGCAGAAGTCATTCGTACCAAACGTCTAGTTAGTCTTGAGAACAACTTTAAATTGGAGATAATTGAGTCTGCAAAATCCATCAAAACTTTCTGATTGATTCCTATTTTTAACAAGATAACTTAGAAAAATCTCTCGGACACTGCTAGGGTCGAGGATTTATTGAAAAAAAGAATTCGGCATTTAATTTTGAAATGTAAAGGACAAGCAAGCAATTAAAAGTTTTTATTTCATCGCGTCATTTGATTGTTTTTGAGTTTTTGTCGATGAAGATGAGGGTATGTCATACTCACTGGTTTTCAATACGCGAAAAAGGAGAAGGCGATTATGGTAACATAATAATATAACTTAAAAATGGAGTTCTTTAATAAATAAAAGTTAAATTAAATAATTATTTATTTTAGTAAATTATTCCCTTATTCACTTATTCACTACAATTTATAATGACTTTAACATGTAACTTTAACGCATTCCCCATTCTTAAAACATTAAAATATAATTTTTACATACAGCAACTGAATTATCATACGTACAAGCAGACCACTACAAAAGCAAAGTGTACAATCTTGCTATACACATACCTACATACAATTTCTACGTGCATAACCATGTTTGCGGTTAGCCACAATACAAACATTTCAGGACAGTTATACAATAGCTGCCTCAGCTTCGACCATGGTCGCAATTTCGCAATAGAATGCTTCTAGCTTTACCTTCTACAGTAGATTCTTGTTATGAATTATTACATTACCTCTAGCATCTACATAGAACTTAGGTATAATTGATTTAATATTCACACTAAGCAACTGTTCCTCTGTGAATAAGTTAGTGTGCATTGATCGAGTAATTGAGAGCATGTCTTCTTGGCAATTAATTGAAGGCATTGCTGGCGCAGTGACTGAGCTATTGGCTGCTACGGTGCGTGCCGCGGGTTCGACTCCCGCACGGAGCATTTGTACGGCTTACAGATACTTGTTCCGGGGCTGACTAGTTGTGTATGTGAATTTATATGTTTATAATCGCACCCATGATCTAATTTCTCTAGCGTGGGGCAAAGTTTTAATAAAAGAAATGTAATTATAGTACCCATTTGAATTTCAAAATTGCGACTTTGTACTTATAAGTCTTCTGTCTTACTTCCTCGTCAGATTTTCCCCTTCGACTGCTTATTTCCTCTTAAAGTGCCTTTGAACGTATTGGCTTATGCGGTTTCGTTTACTCAGGTAGGTACTTATGAGCCTATTTCCTCGTCAATGTTTGAGGTAATATGAAACGGGAGAATAAAAATAAAATGTACTGAAAGCAATAAAATTCTTACGTACTTTTCTGGCTTTTTTAATTTGATGCCGAATTATGTTGTTTGATGTTCTGAGAATATGTACGTCGGCATTACTTCAAATAATGATATTTGTTAATAGTAGTTGGTATTACTTTTTGTTATATATATGCTGAAAAAGAAATGAGGACTTCTTTGAATGTATATTTTTGAATATTGGTAATTCAAGACATATAGGACTAAAATTATAATAATCAGTTTTCTTAGAGAGTTTTTGTCTCTATTTGGTATAATATTACGGGAAACAACGGCAGTTAGGTCCTACAGGTAACCATCAGCAATTTATATCATAGCAATGAAGATTCACGGTAACTTGATCCTTAAAACATCGTAAGAAAGTCTAAAATATATTTTTCTTTTTGTCACAGATCACGATGGCTACGATGTTGTTCAAGACGTTCCTGTTAGTCCTCGTGAGTTCAGCTCACGTGTTAGCAGCCCCAGCACATACAGGTAACTCTACTCCACTTACTAGTTTCAGTTGAAGGAACCACTTCACGGAATCATAAGAATGTTTGAAACTCGGTCTCGAATGTAAGGTCAATATCTTGACAGTTTTCTACGAATTACGTTATGAGGTAGAATTTCTCGGCAGTTACTTTTGAAAATGCCGTTCGTCTTATCTGAAGAACGCTTGAATCATCGTTCAAACAGACTCGCAGCAGCGGAGCTGTGATACTATTGTTTTATCAAGCCAATTTTCGTAATTAAAAACGTTAAATAGTCACGTGTTCTAGTCGCAATATTATCTCAGCACCAATCAATGTCAAAAACTTGTCAACAATATACAAAATGTAGTACGAAGTTAAGAACGATCGCAATATAGGTAATCTGTTTTGAATGGTCTCTCTCACATATTATCTTGGATTAGTAGGTACAATTACATAATATGTCAAATCAACAAGTGACCACCACCGCTTCTGTGTGAACGGAGCTTAAAAGCTGCTGCTATCCATATTTTTGACGAATGACATAAATTCCTTTAGAAACTTCCACGAAGATATAATAATGTCGATCAAGTATTATCCACGTAAGACATATGTATAACACATATCCTTATACGATCTACGCAGTTACCCAACACTTAGACCCAAAAATAAACTACCCTCCAACATGGAAACTTCTCTAGTCCTATGTAAATAGTTCTGGTAAGTATCGACCTTACCCCTTATATACTATAGAATAGTGGTGTCCGGAACTTACAAACTTTACAATTGTAGTTTTAGAGTTGGAATGTTGGGAACCATCATCATCTGCTTAGTCTTTTCCCAACTATGTTGGGATCGGCTTCCAGTCTAACCGGATGCAGCTGAATACCAGTGTTTTACATGAAGCGACTGCCTATCTGACCTCCACATACTCCACAACCCAGTAACTGGGCAACACGAACCTTGAACACTTGGGAACCATTCAAATAATAGTCGACGTAAAAGGTGCATAACGGTTTGCTGAACACTAAAGACTGACGAAAATTGTGGCAAAATGAAAATAGGAAAAGAATTTTAAAAGAGGAAATGGGAAAAGAGGGACGATGGTCAGTTAGCACTTATCTAGTCGTTTAGCATACATTTGAATATGTATTTTTTCTGGTTGGAATTTTTAAAATGTCGTAATAGTAGAACTGGGTGAAGATAGGTTTAAATATGTTACAGTTATACAGTTATGTATGTATGTATGTATGTATGTATGTATGTATGTATGTATGTATGTATGTATGTATATATGTATGTTTGTATATATGTAAAAATGTATGTATATGGAATAATATAATTATATTGAATTATTAT
Organism: Caradrina clavipalpis; assembly: GCA_932526535.1. Taxonomy (NCBI): domain Eukaryota; kingdom Metazoa; phylum Arthropoda; class Insecta; order Lepidoptera; family Noctuidae; genus Caradrina; species Caradrina clavipalpis. The sequence continues at coordinate 7,513,348 of OW052096.1, forward strand.
AATATTATTGTTTTTGTACATTTAGAGTATGGAGTATTTTAATTTTTTTTGTACTTGTGTACATTTCATTGTTATAATACTCTTGTACAGTAATTTGCACCTGCCATGTTATCTCTTCACCACCTTTGGTTGACTGGTAGAGAATGCCTAAGGCATTAAGTCCGCCTTTGTACTTTTTTTTTGTGCATAAAGTTTAAATAAATAAATAAATATGTCAGCTATATTTTAATACACAACAAACTAGTATTATGGCATTTGACATCTAATCTCTTCACGTAATGGATACTGAGTTCAATTGAAATAATTTTCTTTTTTCCTACACGTACATTTATTTTGTAAATTTCCATATTAAAAGAGAATAAATAAGTGTGGACGTGTAATTCAGCAATATTTATGTCATGAATATTTATCAAAATAAGTGCGGTTCTGAAAGTAAAGTACACATTAATATTTTCATAAAATGTTAATTTATTTTAAGATATTTAAAATAGGCCTTTTGTCCAAAGCGACAGGGTCATTTTCCTAAATAATAAGTACCTACTACCTATCTTTGTACAAAATAACTATTATTATTTAAATTGAGTTTAAGTCTACTTAAAAAAGCCAACCCGCAATGTTTTATTAATTTACATGCCAAACATATTCAAAGAATACATTAAAAAAATAATCCGGGTTAAATATTAAAATTTGATATTCAAAATATGGATCTAATTTACTTTTGACAAAACGAAGCTCAATAAGTGACCAACTTTTTTAACCAAAGTTTGTAATAATTCAGAATAGCCAAAGCGTGAAATCCAAATTTATTAATAAAATAAATCTTATAAATTAAATAAATCTTATGAACAACAAGAAAAAGAATAAAGTACTTTATTCATGCAGCAAAACTTAGTTAAACAATAAATAATTAAATTAAAAACTATGTACAGTGGCGACCAAAAGTCCATACCCAATCTCAAAACGTATTAGGTTGACGTTTAGTTTGACTTACGACCTTTTACTTTCAAGAATAGACACATGTATCATCGTTGTGAATGTAGTTCATAATTTCAACATTTCTAAATGAGACAAAATGGTCTAGCGGTTAAGCGCGCCCAGTTGACGGCGTAAATCAATGAGCCGCGAGTTCGAATCTCACATTATTTTTGTCTTTTTGTTTTTACTCAATTTGAAGAAATGAACAGAAATATAATATTCTTTAGCTTGTTCGCTTTGTTCACACATTTCGTAAATTTAAAAGGGTAGTCATAGAAAACTAATAATGAATTTAGATTTCTGTGAGGTAGACATGAGTTTTGTGCATATTTAACTTGATTGGAATGAGCGTTGTCGTTTGGTTGTGGTTGTTGGTTAGTAACGAGTGATTTAATAGATACTCGTAGTGGTATTGTAAGTATTCTCGAAACGCAGGCAAATAATATTACTGAGGCGAGGGCGACTATTATTGGGCTGCATAAAAGTGGTCCCAATTAATATCTTATGAAACCTGACTGAATGTGAGTATTATATTAACGAATTGTAAATTAAACTTTTATTTGAAATTTATACCTAAGATACCTAAAATTATTTGGTGGCATTTCGATTAATACTTATTATTGATTTTTAAATATACAGGAAAAAATTTTAACCAGTGCGTAAATTTTGCCATAATAAACTTCAACACGTTTTATTAAACACGTATATTTTATTTTGATATGTCTTAGTACTAAAAAAAAAAGTTATCGCTTACGAAACATGTTTACTTAAAAACCATATTTCATTGTCACTCGGCGCTAGCGCATTCCCCACCCCCTCACCCCAGCCATGCGCCCGGGCGGCGGCGGCGGCCGCGAGTTTTCATTGATAGTATGGCGAATAGATTATGTCCTGGATGTTTTGCTTATTTCAAACTCGGATAAGGATGAAATTTTTTTTTTTTTTTTTTTTTTAACTAAACACGGAAATGTGTTCTATTACTGACACTGAACTACCAAAAAAAATTTACGCACTGGTTAAAAACTTATCCTGTATAATGACGCCAAAAAAAATGTGTTTATTATGGAATTTATAAATAAATAGTTTTAATATATTAAAATTTGTTATATTAAATAAATATTATTAAATTATATAAAAAATTAAGTCACTTTAGTATTTTGTTATAAATGCCTAATATTACTTTTTTTGTTGTTTTAGTTAGAGGAATACTATTATTAGTCTCCGGAGCAAGAAATACGAGGAAGAGGATAGCTAGCCTATCCTACCTACTTAACAGCGAAGTGGATTAAGTTTGGTGGTTTCGCACTGGATAACATACTGTTTACAACAACAGCTGCATGCATCATAAACCAGAAAAAATACGTTTCGTTTTTAATATGTGGGGATGACGTGCAACAGTGCTACTTATGAAGAAGTATTAGACGGTGTTATGCAACATTTAATAACCTGGATGTTTTAGTTTTAATAATTAGGTGCAACAGTGCTACTTATGAAGAAGTATTAGACGGTGTTATGCAACATTTAATAACCTGGATGTTTTAGTTTTAATAATTAGACGGTGTAACTAAATATTTAGTCATAATTATATTATATATTCGTAGATAGTTATTTAATGATCTTAAATTGAGGTTTAGTTTCAATCTTCTTTTCATCAAGAAAACGAATTATTAAACTATTACCTCACTAAGTTTATTGTGACGTTACATAAAAAAAACCTGTTCATAAAGTCTGAATTATAGTTTAGTTTTCAATTAACTCTGCTGAATACCAATTCAGAAACTTAACACGTGAGCATCACCAAATTTATTTGTGTTATTAAAATATCCTTCTCTTATTATGTTATTATGAATTTTATTGACTAAGTGGGTATTCAACAAAAAATCTTATGAACAGTTACAAGAGAACTTCTTTTATTTCGGTAGGAATGTGACGTTACAATTCTCATAAGTTTGATAATTTTAAAAATAAATTTTTGTTATCACACAGCACGCCTTTTTTTCCTACTTCCAATTACAAAAAGTTAAAATAAAATCACATAAAAAGTTAAATAAATAATACAATAACTAATATTTGCTTCTTATAAAAAATAAATACCAAGCATGAATACGTAATAATTCAACATAAACCTAAAAAGATTTTGCCTAACATTATTATGGTTTCAAGAAACAAAAAACAGCCACACATAGTATAAGATTTGAACTCGGAATTCAATGATCGTAAACCCTTTCTTATCCAAACCAGCTGCCAGGCCATGTTATAATTATGCGAAATTTAGCAATGCAATGGTAAGAATACGTCGCGCGTCGGGTAGGACTCGTACGGTAAACAGAAATATAATGCCATTTCGCGTAGTGCGACGATGGTTCATTAGTGTGTGTTATCTGTGGAATGTTGAGACATCACTCGTAAACACACATGCGCACGCGCTGACTGGATCGCGCCCTTGTTCATAGGAAAGTGAACCTTAGCGTGGGTATGGATTTCTGAGCGCTTACTGTACAGTTAAAAAAAAAAAAAAAAAAATTGATCCGATCTTTGAAAAATGCGGAAAGTGTGCGATTTGCAGAACACAATCAAATTGCGAACCTCCCGCTTTTTAATTCTATTTTCAATTTACAAAACACAATTCATTTGTGGTTTGTGTTACCCACCTATCTGAAAATCCGTCCTTAATCCCATGGGATTATTTTTACGTAACGACTGTGGCGTATTTACCCTGCTCTTGACATTGACTCTTTTAAAGAGCTAAATTATTTATACATACTCTGTGCTGTTATGCATTACCCTGTGGACATGACAGGTAATCCTGACTTAATATTTTTTCATAATTTTCTGTTGATCGTTTTTTGTTTCTGTACTCTGAAGTGACAGGGATGAACTATTACATAAGATACTGTATAATATGACGTCAAGATAATAAGAAAGAATTTTAAAACGATTGAGAAGTATGTACATATTAATTTTAGACAAGCTTTTTTTAAACTAATTCATAAATTATACTCAAATCTACTTTTTGATCAAGACGGAGTCTTTGGCACTAAGTAAAATTATCGCGTTTATTGGTATTAAAATAGAGATTTTTTTAAATTTACGATCATTCGATTTTATTAGCGAAACCTCTAATACACATCCTGTAATCTGCTATACGTGGTTACATGCGAACCATAAAACATAAAATATAAGAGTTCAATTTTATATAATAAAATGCATGAAACACGCGTGGGTGAAGTGAGTAGGCGGTAGATATGAAAATTGTTCTCTTTCCTATATTCTAAGAAGATGCATCTTTATAATAAGCAGTAAGGAAGGTCTTACGTGACCTAAGGAAAGTAATTTTGTGCTCAATAAACTGAATTTCGTTTTTACTTTAGACTTTGTTTCTTAGTAAGACTAGTTCTAAGTTCAGTAGTTATCATACCGTATCTCTCCTCCTAAAGTGTCAAAAAACTTAGTTCAAGCTTATTTATCTCGTATGTCTGAGTTAACTTTAAGTTCAATTTAGCGTGATCGCGTTGACTGAGTTTTACTTGATGTCGCTCAAGCAAGAACATCTTTTATAACTTTATTTTGAAATGATAACATTAAAAGTTGTTTTTGCTTGAGATTTTGGTATCACTTGGTTTTTTTTTGGTTTTATTACTTCAAAAAGAAAAATGTTATCTCAAAAAGATTTCTCAAACGTCCTATAATTTTATCTTGACAGTTCAAAACAGAGACTTGACAGTAAGTGGTCTAATTGAAATTAATGTTTTGACTTTGACTGTGACTTTAAACTTTGTCTTACATGTAAACTATAACGAATATTTACGTCGGTATATACCCTTACATTAGCAGATTGTTAGTAACCTTGGCAAAACCCTAGGCGTTTAATTAAGGCATCAATGGTTTACTACGTCAATGGCGCTGATGTAGGTAGTAGGTATGCAGATTTAACGACGGCGACGGTGAATACGGCTGGATATAAAGCTATAAAGCGTTTTATAGTTTTCTTGTTTGCATATCTTGCAAGTTTATTAATCGATGCATTCTGACATCTGACATTTTGACATCTGATAACCAATTAACAATAACTGATGACAGGGCAAAACTGAAATTCTAAGATTAAATTAAAATAATAATACCAGCCTTCAATTGACCCGCTGTAATTCAAACTTCTTATACAAAGAAGGCACGAGCAAGGTAAGCCAGAGTGGCGATTTGTTTATCCTATCCTACTAAAAATATTTTGAATGCAAATGTTTGTAAGGTTGGGCGGATGTTTGTTACTCTTTCACGCTTAAACGGCTTAACGGAATTGGATGAAATTTGGCACTGAGATAGATTGTGGTGTGGAATAACACATTGGACAGTTTTTATCCCGGAACAATGTACGGTTCTCATAGGATAATATATCAAATTTGACGCGGATGAACTCGCGAGAAGAAGCAAAATTAATGATATGTCCAGATTTCCTCATGATGCTTTTCTGACCAATGTCAGATATGTCCAAGATAAACTTAGAAAGTTTGGAAAAAACAGCATTGCCTAAACTCATGTCCGAACAGCTGAAAATTGGTCACGAACCACTCTTCCTAATATAAAATGTTATGCCTGTAATACATGCAAAGCTATTTTTACAGCTGTAAATGTCAAAGAGACAAGACAGTGAGTACTTGCCTTTAGTAACGTTAACGGGTTAAGGACATTGACAAGGTCATTGTAACCGGGTAATTTAAAAGCGCTCTTGAACTCACTTAGGTACAATCGAACTACCTATTTGGTAGTTACAACTGTTTTCTTTCTTTATGTGCTGCCCCATATTAGGAATTTCTCATGTACCGTGAGTGTTTTACAAACATATAAACTCACATACACGAATAGTCACGGGGCAACTATTTGTAGGCCGCCTTACAAATATTTATTCTCTGCGCAATCGCTCAGCCACTGCGCCGACCATGTCGTCTTTACTTCTACACCTACTGAAAGTACTTAAAAAAAAAATGAAAATTTCGTCGATTAGACAATTCTGTCAGATCTCTGACTAGTTCGTAAACTGAAAAAAAAAATATAACGCACACGAATAAAAAATAAGTTGCTAACTACAACTACAACTGCTAACTATCCGGTTACCAGAAAACAGGAAACATCAATATTTTTCCTTGTATCGTATACCGTAGGTGTAACAAATAGTTTGTTTGTCTGTACCTAAAGTGTAACTTAAATATTTATTCGTGGAAATAACGTTTATTGTCTAGAATAAGACGTAAGTGTTATTAGCCTGTAAAATATTGGTATCTAACTAGAGGTCGTAATTAATTTTGACGCGTCGGGCGTAGGATGGTCTCTGGAAAATGTCATGAAGGACGTCTTTTACTCCTCTTAATAATATAATTATACAAAACATAAATGGCTGGAGTCAAAAAATGCTCTAAGCACATATTTAATTAATAATAGAATGTATTCCAACGGCAGAACGTCCATTTCTGTTTCTTTTGAACTGTATCAATTATTTTTCGCGTTGGGCTAGTGTGAACTATGTGTTGTTGTTGCCAGGTCAGTACCTATAATGTGTGTACGAAAAAAGGAATATACAGGACAGAAACATAAATAGCTGGAGTCAAAAAGCTGCGCTCAGATAAGCACATCTTTACTTAATAATAGAATGTACGAGTAGGTATTCCAGCTGTATCAATTCTTTATCAATTTTCCGCCCTAGGCGTATTGTGAAGCAAATGTCAACTATGTATTGTTGTTGTCAGGTACTGTCTAGTTACCGCTACAACAACAACAACAGAACATATAATACAGTGTGTTAACAACCAGTTCACAAGCTACTCCATTACATTTACTGGTTAATTTTACGACTGTTTTTATTTTCTGTGGTTGCGTGGTACGTTGTTTAGTGTTAGCGTGTCCATTTTACTCGGTGGTGTCGGAAATGAAAAGACAACGAGTATGTCTCTTACTGTTCGACCTGATAATTCCTGGAGCTCATACTTAACAGGCGATGATCCCAAGGCCAACGGGGCAGTCCAAAAACTGAATCCTAAATGCTTTATGATCTCCATTTTTTCAAAATAAAAAGGTTTCAAAATAACATCGCACTTGACTAGTCTCTGTCTCTTGTGTAACTATTGATTCTAGAAAATACCAAATATGTTTGCTTAAAAACTTAAAAAAAACTGGTTTACTTTTTTTTACTAGCTTCTTCAAACGATGTCGCAATCCTTGTCTTTATTCCAAAAAAGTTATGAACAAGTCTTGACATTTGATGAAAACAGAATTATTTATTATCAAAGCTGTACGAAACTATTACTGTATTGGTGACGCTGTATTGGTGGTGTTTGGGCAAATAAAATATCAAATATTTAAGGTTTGGAATATAATAATTTTTTTTTGCGCCAAAACTTGAAATCACTGATATATCTGATAGTCAGACAAAATTTGTTAGTGGAGACTTAAATAACACTAGATTGAGTATATATCCTACTAGCTTTTACCCGCGACTTCATCCGCATGGCTTTTTTCACCTGCGTTAAGTTACGTCATGGTTACTGCTCTGCTCCCGTCTGTCGTAGCGTGATGTTATATAGCCTTGTTATTCAGGAATAATGTAATTATCTATTAGTGGAAAAAAAGGTCTAGTAATTTTAGTTTTGGAGCCAATTCGGTACAAACGAACATAAAATCTTTCCTGTTTATAAAATTTGTAGGTATACTTATTAGTTTTATATAAAAGAAGTTAATAAATGTATAACCTGTGCCGTCGTCACCGCTCGATGAGTTGAGCGATAAACGTATCAGGTATATAAAAACCTATGAAAACCTATTCTGGTTTTCAATTACCGGGTAGATACCTACTGCCGTTCACTACAGAACGATACCTAAGCACAGATCTCGCCTTGAGCATAGATTTGAAGCCATTTGATCGGTTAAATTGTGCGTATCGTTCTGAAAATCGTGCGGTTATAGAGACTCAAAATGATGTAATAAATATGTTATTAAAACGTCTTCAGTACAATATTGTGAAATACTAGCTTATGCCCGCGACTACATCAGCGTCAAATTTGATGTTATCCCACGGAAACACTACATTTTTCAGGGATAAAAATTATCCTATGTATTATTCCACACTACAATTTAGTTCAGTGCCAAATTTCATCTAGATCCAGTCACCCGCTTAAGCGTGAAAGAGATACAAATATCCATCCATCCATCTATCCATCCCCACAACCTTTCATATTTATAATATTAGCAGGATAGTAAGATAAAAAAACCCGGCCAAGTGCGAATCGGACTCGCGCACGAAGGGTTCCGTACCAATATCTATAATAACGTATTAAAAAAAACTACTTACTAGTATATTTTTTTAGATTTATCATTCTCTTATTTCAGAAGCTACGGGGGGGGGGGGGGGGGTGCGGCACACATTTTACTACTTTGGAAGTGTTTCACAGAATACATCTACTTACCAAATTCAATAGCATAGCTCTTATAGTTTCGGAAAAAAGTGGCCGTGATATACTGACGGACAGACAGACATGACGAATCCAAAAGGGTTCCGTTTTTTGCCGTTTGGCTACGGAACCTAAAAAAGACTGTTCAGGAGCCAAGTGATCTGACTTATAAGTAAAAGCAAAACATAATTAAGGAACCAGTCTTCCACAAATTAAATACTTTGTATCTGTATTGTAATTTCTGGTAAGAAAATAAATCTATGATGTTCTACTATATTGTGTTAGTAATATTTAAGCATATAATCAAACATTTACACGTGTATATTACCGATGTATTTGTTCATTAATTAAACATATACAACCTTGATCTAGGCACAACATATTATCTAACTCTCTTGGGTTTAATTACATAGTCTGTGTTTGTTTTGTACGCTCTAGCATGGTGTTCTGGTATTAGGTTCCACAGATTAAATGCTTTATGTAGACACTAAGTTTAGTCTAGGCATCATGTTGCAAATCTGCAAAACTACAAATCCGCTTTATGCAAGCGTGGTGATTAATGATGCGTTCTTAGTATGAGAAGAGGCCTTTGCCCCACAGTAAGACAATAAAAGGTATGTATTAGGTATGTAATGCTTAGCAAGATGTTGTTAACAGCGATGCTGACGAATTGTTTCTGGGCGCCCTATGAGCTCCCCCCCCCCGTCTTTTATAAATTGTAGATAATAAAATTATTAAACCTTATAATTTTTTATACATTTAAAGAAACAGAATTGTTTTTACTTTGAAATAAAAAATCAAAAGTAGCGCAGTGTAGATGATAGCGCAGTTCAGAGGCGTTTGAAATATATTTCACTTAGTGCAGTACAATGGACACATTTTCACATAAAGTGTCTCATAGAATACTGAACGTTTCAGTCCCCGGGAGGCGAGACCTGGTTTCATCCGTACTAATATTATAAATGCGAAAGTAACTCTGTCTGTCTGTCTGTCTCTTCTTCACGCCTAAACCACTGAACCGATTTCAATGAAATTTAGTCAGATAGACAGATATTGTCTTGGACCCGAGGAAGGTCATAGGATAGTTTTCATCCCGGAAATCCCCCGGGAACGGGAACTATTAATCCACGCGGACGAAGTCGCGGGCAAAAGCTAGTTTCATATAAAGACCCGGTTTCCAGAGACTTAATTATTTATACTAGCGTTAGACCAACATTTTATAGTTAACTGCCTCGTTGGCCTAGTGGTCTTGAGCGCGACTGCTACTCTAGAGGTCTTGGGTTCGATTCCCAGGTCAAGCAAAAAGTGTTATTGGGTTTTTCTATGAAATTCTCAGTAGCAGCTCGGAGTTTGGATTTGTGCCCGGTTAATGGCCATAGGCTCGCCCCCTATTACATGGGACCTGAAAACATACCGGCGAACTGTGGGTGTACATTGGTACACCTCTGCCTAACTCTTTGGGGAATACAGGCGTGATGGTATGTATGTTTACAGTTAAGTTTACCCTTTATTAAGGTGCCTTTCATCATTTGTATTTTTTTGTCTAACCTGCAAGCTTAATTAATATAATTGATTTGGCTTTGACACCTTAGGAATATATTTTCCGAACTATACACACAACACTGAATGTATTCATAATAATGTTAAACAATGTTTTTGTTGTAAATAAGATGAAAATAAAACTTTTTCAATATTCTCTCTGCAAAGAAAAACAGGGGTCAAAGTTTTTCTAAAGTTTGCACAATTTCAAGATCAGATCATATGAGAAGGTTAATGTCTGAGATAGTATTTTGAAGAAAGAATCACATGCACCTGTTCAGACATACTTGTAAGCTTAACTCAACTGATTGCAACAGAAAATATTGTATTTTGTAGTAATAAAGAAGTGTAGAAAAGGAAACGATGGATGGATTGTGTGAAGAATGATATGAAAGAGAAGGGAGTCAGTGATAGTATGACGGTTGACAGGTTGGCATGGAAGAAGAAAACATGTTGCGCCGACCCCAAGTAAAATGGGATAAGGGCAGGAAGATGATGATGATGAAAGAAGTGTAGAGAAGTGATTTTACAGTATGTTTTTACAAGATACGGTCATATTTTTACTGCATTGAGAACCAAATTAAACCAAATACCTATATTACTTCATTAAAGTCTGAATTAATAATTACTGTTAAGGGTCATAAATATTCATTTTAATTTCAACGTTAACAACGAAACTTTTTGCTTTAAAGTATTAATACCACATTATAATTAATGGACAGGCACAACTTTCCATAATATTATTATTCTGTAGGCTTTTATGCGAAACAGCATCTGCTTGTTTACTATTTTGTAATTATTCAAACTCTGCTACGAAAACGCCCTACTTTGCTACGCCGTAGCAAGCTCTACGGATTCCGTAGCATACTCGCGTAGACTCTTTGTTTTGTTTGGGATACAAAAGCTACGCGGTACATTTCTTTTAATTAATACTGAAAAAAAAAACCGAAATAATTTTAACAATTAACAGACACTTTTATTTCCTTGTAACTGGGAAAGACATACATACACAATATTACACATACATACAATCACGCCTGTATTCCCCGAAGGGTTAGGCAGAAGTGTACCAATATACACCCTCAATTCGCTGGTATGTTTAAATCCCATGTAATAGGGGGCGAGCCTATAGCCATTAACCGGGAAATCCTGAGTCCGAGCTGCTACTGAGAATTTTATAGAAAACCCCCAATAAAAATTTTTGCTCGACCTGGGAATCGAACCCAAGACCTCTAGCGTAGCAGTCGCGCTTGGGAACACTAGGCTACCGAGGCAGTCACTGGGAAATATTTTCAAGAAAAAAAGAAATATGTTAACACGAGCAGCACAGCAGGAGTTCATTTTCGGCAATCAATGTCGAAGGTTCTAGGTATTTCTCCAAATAAATATCAGAACAATATTGTAGATTTATTTCTTTAATAGCACTCACAGTGTTATTGGAAATCCCAGCATGAGGCTTTAATAGGAAACCATTCCGACATTTAGTTGTGCTGTAATCATGATAGACATGACACGTGCAAATACAAGCTTTCACGTTTTTTTTCACAAAGTTTGTGATGTCATTTATCTAACTTTATGCCACTCTGAATTAAAAATTCAGCATGTGTCACATTAATCAGCATTTAGCGAAAAAAGTATTTATATTTAGGATATATTTTTATGTCAAGTAAGCTGATTCACATATATTTATTTTATTCACGTTTTTTGAACAGTTGAACTCGGTTGTTTTTTTTTTTGCTAAATAACGTAACGTTTATGTAACATCAAGGGCTGTTACAATTAATAAATAATACCAGCCTATCAATGTCTTCTTTGGCCTCTTCTCATCCAAAGAAGGCACGAGCATTGATCACCACGCTTGTTCAAGGCGGATTGGCGATTTCAGACTTATGTTAGTTATAAGTCCAGGGTTCCTCACGTTGTTTTTCTTTACCGATGTCAGCGGTATCCTAGATAAACTAAGAAAATACATATAAAATAGAAAAAGTAATATTGGTACCTGTCCATACACATTTGCGAACTCATTGTCTTGTGTAAGATAGGCGTGCGCCTTAACCACGAGGCATATTTTTTTTTCTGGTTTTGGAAATTATCAAATGTGGTCTCCCACCCTGGGCGGGGCGGGACAGTGTCAGACTTTTACTGACTAAAATTCATCCACTAGGCTAACACGACGCCAGCGTAGTTTGCTACGCAGACGACACGTTGGTCCTGGCGCAGGGGTGGTCGCACGAGGCGGCGGCCGACCTTATGACACGCGGGGTTGCGATAGTCGTCGAGAGGATCCGGCAATTGGGTCTCGAGGTGGCCTTGCACAAGTCCGAAGTCCTGTGCTTTCATGGGCTTCGGAACGCGCCACCTTCGGGATCCCAAATAACGGTAGGAGGGGTTTCCGTCGGCGTCGGGTCGACAATGAAGTACCTGGGACTTGTCCTCGACAGCCGATGGAACTTCGTGGAACATTTCCGACGTTTGGCTCCCAAGTTGGCACGGGCGTCGGCCGCTCTTAAGCGGCTCTTGCCCAATTTGAGGGGGCCAAACGCCTCCTGCCGGAGGCTCTACGCCGGGGTCGTGCGTTCGATGGCCCTTTACGGGGCCCCGGTGTGGGCGCGGGGCTTGAAGCGGCTTGCCGCCCACTACCTGAACGCGTCCCAGCGGGTGATCGCCATAAGGGTCATCCGCGGATACCGCACGATCTCCGGCGAGGCAGCGAGCCTCCTTGCCGGATTGCCGCCATGGGATCTGGAGGCGCTGGTCCTCGCGCGCCTACACGAGTGGCGCGCGGAGGCACTGGGCCGGGGCGAAACTCCGCTGCCGCGGCAAATTGCCGCCCTGCGGACGGAACTCCGGCTCGATCTCATGGCGACATGGAGAGAACGACTGTCGCAACCTCGTGCAGGGCTCGCCTCGATTGAGGCGGTAAGACCCCTCTTTGAGGAGTGGCTGGAGCGGCGCCACGGCGCCCTCACCTACCGCCTGACGCAGGTCCTCACCGGACACGGATGTTTCGGGAGGTTCCTGCACCTCATCGGGCGGGAGGAATCGCCCGGGTGTCACCATTGTGAGGATCGCCCCGAGGACACGGTGGAGCATACTTTGGCGGTGTGCCCTGCTTGGGCTGAGCACCGCCGAGTCCTCGAGGCGGCCATCGGCGGCGGCGCCCTCTCGCGTCCGGCACTGGTCCAGGCCATGGTCCGGAGCGAGGGGGAATGGGAAGCAGTCGCCTCCTTCTGCGAAGCTGTAATGCTAGAGAAGGAGGCGGCGGGACGAGAGAGGGAAAGGAGGGTCCCCCGTCCCAGCGGCCGCCGCGGTAGACGATCCGGGCGTCGGGAGCCACGTGACGACTCCCGGCCACCGTAGACGCGGGTCTGTGGACGGTGAGCAATGGGTAGCTCACCGTCCGTACGTTCACTAGCGACAGACCGTGTCGACGGCGCGTTCGTGTTCCACGCGCGCCTCAAAGAGATGTCAGCAAAATTGGATGGGGCCACTGAGGGCCGATGCCTGCCGGGGCTGCGGGTTGTTCGAAAGAGATACCGCGCCCCCGGAACGCAAAGGGCACATGAAGGAACATAGACGGGTTTTAGTCAGTAAAAGTCTGACACTCCCTCCCGCCCCGCCCAGGGCGGGGGAAGTTATTTGATGATTTCCCGTCTATAAAAAAAAAAAAAAAAAAAAAAAAGGCAAACACGACATTAAAATAATGAGAAACAAAATTGGCAATTACAAGAAAGGCCTATTTTATCACGAAGCAGTTTATAATTACAGTTCGGCACCTACTCCTTAATTATTATTCGGTAAGCTGGTTTGTTCTTATAAAAGTGTCTTGTTAGCGTTCGTTGGCATTTCCAGGGTAATCACCGGTTAATGGGAAGTTCAACGGATCTTATAACTTTGTGTTTGTTTTGAAGATGGCTTTGGTGTTGTTGGTACTTCTTAATTAAAGGAGTAGGTAGGTACCTATTCTTATATGTTTCTAGTGTACTGCCCGCGACTTTGTCCGTGTGGCTTATTTCACCCGCGTTATGTCTTTGGTTACTGCTCCGCTCCCGTGTGTTGTAGCGTGATGTTATAAAGCCTATGTTACTCGGGAATAATGTAGCTATCGTTACAAACAAACAAAATATCTTTCCTCTTTATAATATTAGTATAGAGTACTGGTTTTTTATAGTTGCCCCACACAGAGAATTTCTCTTGGGATAATGTTTCTTTCAATAATTTGGGTTTTATACACAGAGCACCGTTCGAATTCAGTCAATGTTAAAAACTTAATCGTCATTTAAAATTAATTACCACAAATTCGTCACCACCAACATGCCCTTAGATAAGTTCCAGCGTAATTAAAACGATGTTTTATAAAGTATACAACTTTATATAATCTCAAATAAAAATGCTACTTAAATAACTTGGTACATCATTGTTTCACATTTTAATAGAAAGTATAACTCCATTATCCACTCGATCTATTATCCATTAGCCTCAGTTTTAAAGCTTGTACTTAGTTACATTTTTGAACATCAATTATATTCGGATTACATAGGCACTACGTATTATTAAAATAATATGTTTCAAAAGAATAGGTATCTTTTTGTTTAAAACTTTTTCATCCTCTTTATAAAATAGGCTAATCAATCTTTTGGTTTTGACATTAATTGATGATAGAAACTAATCTTAAAAAAAAAAAAAAAAATATTTTTTTGATATCAAGGAATCGTAACTATACATTACGGTAAACTACTTCAAATATATGAAATTCAGTAAATAAAGTTTGTGTAGTATCAATAATAACCAATAATGTTTAACGAGCCAAAATAAATAAATTTCGAGACTAGGTACAGCCAGCTATTATTATTTCTTGTGTAAAGCTCTGTGAGTTATTGTAATAATTTTGAAAATTATGTATTTAGGTACCTACATGTTTCTCATTGTAGTAGGTATAGATTTAAAAAAAAAAGTGACTAATAAAAATGCTTTTAACTCCATGACCTTGATTTACTTTACAAACCCTAGTTCAAATATAGAACTAGCAAATAGATATTACAACGTCTTTAAAAAAAAACATGCGTCTCGCAATCTCATGAAATGGTGAAATATTCATCAACACGACCACCAGTAATGGAAGCAGAGCTCGTACTGAATAATTTCTTCGTTACCTCATACGAATGTTTGGCAAGAGTCAACACGACATTAATCCCTTGAGACTTCCAATATTGAGTTAACGTAGTTCGGTACTAGACATAGAAGTACCTATTGCGACTACAGAATTTGTAACTACTTATATGAAAATGTTAAGCCAAAGTAAAGAGTAAGTAAGTACTAGCAAAATTTTATAGCGTTATTTTATTTAGATACATTGACGGAAAAAATCTATGATCTTTTATTCGCATTTTTATTTCTCAACTTACTTATGAAACACAATTATTACACACCGTGGAATATGGAACATCATGACTCAAAGTTTTACCATGGATTCAGTACTTTATAACAAGCCACCCCATCCCATATATAGGCTTTAATTTTTTTTTATGTAGCTACTTTTTATTTATTATTTTACTTAGGGTATGTCTCATTACCTTCAAATAAGTTAAACCTTATATACTAATGAACACGTAACAATTTGAACTGTACTGTATGTAGTACAGTTTTATTGAAAAATTAATTAATAAAAGTTCTCTGAAACAATGTCTGCAGTTGCGCAGCCATATTAAAAAAGTTAAAGCGCTTAAAGCTAACATACTACGTTCGATCGAGAAACATCTGTTCCGAAGTAATGTTATTAAAATTTAAACCAGATTTATATTAAGATAACATTGTTGAGACACTAACGGGAGTATATTTAAAGCAAAGCTTTTATGAAGTTGAGTGGAGTGTAACATGCTTTTGAATTGACTAACTCAATTTTATTCAAGCTATTTTCAGCTATCCACCATAGTACGACGTGCTAAAATCGACAATGTTTCAGTGCAAGATAAATCAAAGTCAAATCATTTATTTCAATTAGAATTAGACCATTAAAAGGCAGAATCTATTTGTCGTTAAGGACACAACTATACAAGACGAATAGAACTATCCAATTTTGGAAGCAGAACAATGATGTCCTTAGCTGTTCCAAATACACATCCTTCATGCAGCACAGCTCTTTAAACACCAGTCAAGCATGTCTCGTCGGCCCACTTGAGCACGTAGATTATCTGTGCTCGGCACTAAGTTACTCCGCAACTAACATTAGACACTATGATTAGGTAAATAAAACTGTTTATCCCATCTTACTTGTGTCTGTAAACGACTAGTTATGTTATAAAGAAACTGCCAAATAAGTTCTCCTTACAAACGAAAGACTTATGAAACTATTTACCAGATACCAGACATTCTTATGAAAATATTCCTACAAGTTTCTGCGGCACCACATTTTTGAAATTTTCTCATAAACTTTCAAAAGCGACTCTATAAAATGCCGTACCTAACTGAAGTCCCACAAATATGTACACTATCGTGAAGTTTTATCTCACAGCGCTTCCTCGCATACAGTCTTAATAGCCCACATCGTCGACAGACTGGGGACATAAATTCCTCGGATTATTGACGATCCAGCTCCCAGAGTAGGGTGACTTCCTAATGCTCTGTCCTTATGGATCGTAGATTTAAGTCGCTCGTCATAAAATACGGAAGGTACCTTCTTGTTTTCGTGTGTTATTCTTTGACCTTTATATTTTTTATATGGCTTGAGTAGTCAGTTTTTATTAAGTACCATGTATTGGAACTTCTTTATTTCAACTTTATTAACAATTTTTGTTCTCGTAAATTTTCTCACAGATCTCTTATTATTTGATTATAAAATTTTGCTTTTAACACTCAGAGATAATGTAGCTTCGTACTAGCGAAATCATTTTTAGAAACGGACTAAAAGTGCCACAGATTGCAGCGTTGAAACAAACACACACGCACACATTATTTTATCTTATATTCTTATGTGTCTTTCAAATACAATAGAGACTATAAGAAAAGTGTTAATGGACACATTCTTAACTTCTAAGTGTTAGTAAATTAAGTTAATTTTAAATTACTTATTAGCCTCAAGGTCTAGATTGTAATTGTATGAGTAACCGTTTAACAACGAGTACATCATATAGAAAAAAAAAAAAAAAAAAAGTTCTTATGTAAGTGACTCTTTTGTTTTCTTCTTTTCAGTATTCAAAACTAGAAAAAAACAACAAACTTTACAGATTCATAATATTAGTATAGATTCTCTAGAGTATCTACCATCCATCAACTTTAAAAACATAGTTCGTGAATGTTAAATGATCAATTAATTTATAATCGAATAAAAATTCACTACTCGTTTATTCAAAGATTTGTTTTCGTCTCGTTTTTATTTCGAAAAGCATGTGACCTTTCATCGAATTCTATAGACTTGAGGACTTCGGCGTTGCGCCATACCGAAGGAGGGTAGAACGGAAGAAAATCCGTGCTTCAAATACTGCTTAAGTTGTTATGAAAATATGGACGTTCAACCGCGCAAATGTCAATAAACTCTTTTATTTTTCTTTCAACCCTTTCTGATATCGCGAATTTGAAAAGAAGTAAGGCGAAGTACAGAGCAATCTTAGATGATGAAACAAAATTGTAGTTGTGTGTTGTGATAGGCGAATCACACACTGCCCCGCGGTACGCTCCAAGGTGCATGGCGACTTAGCGCTTTTTTTTTGTACAGATGGGAAATCATCAAATAACTTCCCCCGCCCTAGGCGGGGCGGGAGGAAGTGTCAGACTTTTACTGACTAAAACCCATCTATGTTCCTTCATGTGCCCTTTGCTTTCCGGGGGCGTGGTATCTCTTTCGAACAACCCGCAGGCGACTTAGCGCTGAGACTACGTTTTAAACACAGGTACTTGGAAACAAAGACGCACTCCCTCACTACACTCCGTGATGCGGTACAGAGTGCGAATCACCTAAACGATTTTAAATTTTCATAACCAGTTACCATTTGTAGTAACTGCTACGTCTGCTCAGTTTCTCAAAATTATGTAAATATATTGTTTGTGTCGCGTCTTTCTTGGTGTTCTCACACTTAGGTACTCCGTAACAAAAACATACTTAAAGTAACAACAGGAACCTGTTACTGTTCCAAGGTTCCGTATACAAATGAGGAAAATGAAAGAAAACTCACGTGTGAGTAAATAAAGGGTTTATCGTAAAATATAATACTTACCATTATTTAACATGAGTAGTAGAGGCGGTGACTATATATTTTTTAAAGCCTTGCCTTTGTATGGTCTATACTTTAATTGAAATAAATGCTTTGACTTTGACTATATAAATGTTCGTATGCGATAGTAAAATTTTATGGGTAATTAAATTTAAGGCTTCGTGCACGTGATGCCACCACTCATAAAATAATTATATTTATTAATTGTACCAAGCACTTAAAATTAAATATACAATGTTATTATAGGCAGTGGAAATTGAATTTGATATATTCACCTCGTGACCAAACGTTATGTAAAAAAACTTTTATAACTTATCATCATGTAAAAATTTGGATGTTTGTGAATTTTAATGTTTGTTAGTTACTGACGTTTTACAGGGTGAACGAATTTGGATGAAATAAGGTACACATGCAGACTTAGAACGGGATCAACGTCTTTATATGTATAGGAGGGTATGTAGTAGTTATTCTACGATGCGAGTAAAACCGCGCTCAACGGCTCGCATTGTAAAAATCGTTTTTGCTACAATTTCTCATCAAACAAAACCCAATTTGAAGTAGGCTTAGTTTGATAAGAATAATGAACTTACCAGTCAATATTTTTCTGCCTGTAAGCACATGTTACAATATAATGGCTATTAGGTACGTTTTGCTATTTATAACCGCAGTCAATTCTAAATGAAATTACCTAATATTGAAACATTGTGCTTTTGACATACAGACGAGCCATATTTATACCCACCCACGATACAAAAATAAAGGCACACATGAGAGTGTATTTTTAAAACACTCTCATGTGGGAGTTTATTCTTACGTGAGTTGCTAAAGCCAAAGTAAATGTCAACAGATTTTTAATTCCATAATCTCATAAAAATATCTTCAGAGTGCTTTTTAAAGAAATTGGGTTCGACGTATGAGATTGAAATAACTATAGTAAATTATGTCTAAACTGTATATTACAAACTTAACGAAACTGACAGTTGCATGTTGTTCTCATCTTTACGATTATTTTTTGGGCCTGTTTCATACCCGGGATGCTTTTGGTTACGGAGATTTTGAAGGTCAAAGTGGAATACTCCCATGACTCATATACTGTTTGTATGCACAATGTTCTGCGTGCGATCCATTGTGCACTGCAACAAACAGCGATTTTTCATAGTAAAAATAAAAGTCGTTTTTCAGCAATAATTTTTACTCAATATTACATAAGTACAAGGTTACTTTTCATTCACCGGCCATATTTTAGGGGGTAAAAGTATTCATGAATATGAACAAATTTTGCTAAAGGACCAACCCAGAAATATAAAAATAAACCGCTGTTCCGTACATTTTTATAGTGTTGTAGTGCAGTTTTGTAAGGAACAGCAGAATTTTTTTTTCATATTTCATAGTTGGTTCCATTATGAAAGTTATTTATATTCGGGAGTACTTTCACTCCCTGAAAAATGGCTGGTGAATGAAAAGTAACCCGGTATTTTACATTAATTTACATTTTGGAAATCTATGGAATAATCCTATGTACAGCAGCTGTGGACGTCCTGTGGCTGATATGATGAATATTACCTATGTTGATGAGGCTATGTGATGTATCTGTTTACACCTCGTGTTTGATAGATAGTAGGTATGTCACTACTCACATGCCTTTTTATCATGCATATGTTATTGATTACTAATTCACACCTGCGCCATGTTCTAAAAGTACGTAACTGATAGCTAAGTGGTCAAGGTTAACGATATGGAAAATAGCACACAGAGTGGAAAAGTCTAGCGATTTTTAGGTTGCTTTGTCTAATATAATCCTAATTGAAAAAAAAAAAGAAATATTATAATACCGTTTTATGCAAGAGAGTGAGATACGGGTGTCGTCAAGTCTATGTTATTTTATAAATGTATTTTTTTTTTTGAGAATAGGTAAAGTAATATGTAGTTAGAAGGTTTCGGCTTGTTTCTCGAAAAAGCGGGACTTTGTCTACGCTAACGTCTGGCTGAAAATATGGCTAACGGAAAGTGTCTGGCAATAACGAATGACGATTTTTGACAAAATCCTGGAAAAAAATAAAATCGGCAGTCAAACTTGAACATTGAGTAAGGCGCCTTCTATGTACCTATTGATACCTGAAAAAGGGACCCGCATTTTATATGAAGTTTTAAATGGAATATTTTAGTAGAAACCTTATTGTTTTTTTAATAATAAATTATTGCTAAAAATATTGAGGTCCATTGCTTGCAATAATTTTGGTATGCTTACTCCATTCTCTTTACCCACCATTTTAGTTCTAGGTAGGTATAGGTAGGTACGTAAAAGGGTTGTATTACCTAAAGGGACTAGTAGTAACTTTCCACTCAGTGTAAAAACTTAAAGGTTGTCATCATGTCGTTCTGACTACTTGAAAATCGAAATGCGTTTTCCTTTTCTTTATTTCCTCAATCGGATCTCTAATACCTTAGGTAACATATTGTTTGTGTAGATAAGACGTGAGTGTTGCGGTTTTGAAAGTTTCATATTCCTCACTATAAAAACGACAAACGACGATGAAACAGTTGTTGTAATGGCTATAGATGCGATTAGCTGCAGTACGAGCCGCGGGTGAGTTTATAAATGTTCGTAAATGTACCGACGACACACAGAAGAAATACCTACTGTAAGGCGAAGTAAAAAAAAAATGAAAAAACAAACACAATAAAGCCGTTTACTCACTTGTGTATAGGTTTTAAGCCGATTTACATGACACAGATAGGTCAACTCTTAACAAAGGCAGAGAAAAATCCTCAAAGGTTTTTAGTTCACCTTTTAATCGCAGTGGTTACACAACACAAATTCAATATATCGAGTTATTGTCATACGTGCTTTAGCTCGCTCGTACAGATAACGAGCTGTCGGCAGATAAGCCAGGTTAAACCTCCCGATAAACGTGTAGCCTGATTCACGTGGACAGTGCTTCGGACCAATAAGGCGCTGGCCCACCGCGGTGCACGGAGAGGGTACGCACGTGTATTAAGCTTCGCTTTGTAAGAAAATGTATGTGGTTGTGTCCACAACCCACAGAGAGGCTACTCATGAATTGACGTCATTGACACACGCGTGTCTTGTTCGAATAAGCGGTTACATAGCTCAACGCTGTCGACGTGGGTCTACGTTTCCACTAGAGTACACGAATATGACCCACGACCATGTACAACTTGCTTTTCACTCACTAAGTAAAATCATTATACAGGGTGGAAATTTATTATGCTACCTGGAGGGAAAGTACTCTAAATACTTGAGTTAGCAAATTTTACTGAAAGGAAACATTCCTTTATTTTTAAAAAGAAACAAAACTGCATTTAATTAATTTTGAAAATACGCTTGCCACACCCGGGAATCGAACAGACTAAAATCGGATAAAATAGCATCCTGTACTTTTATGGCACTTATCGATAGGGTCAATCACAAGGATCAAATCTCTACAAACCTGGTAAACTAAATTTAACAAAAACCATGAAATTTCAATCTAAACTTATTTTATTCGGACGAAAAAAACGAGTACAGTAACTAATTGCATGCTAGAAATGAGCTTCACTTTCTTCTATGCACACATTCATTATTTGAAGGAATTCATTTTGAATAACTTTCAGAAGGGTGTTGTGGTGAATATTGAAAATTTTACTACGCTACCAAAAGTTACTTAAAATGATTTTTTTAAAGAAATAAATTCATGCATCCAAGAAATGAAGCTCATTTCCAGCAACTACTTAGTGAATTTACTCGTTTGTTTCGTCCGAATAAAATAAATTTACAATAAAATTGCATGTTTTTATTTTATTTTAATTTACCATGTTTGCAGGGATTTGATCCTTATGATTGACCCTATCGATTAGTGTCATAAAAGTACAGGATGCAATTTTTTCGAATTTTAGTCGGTTCGATTCCTGGGTGTGGCAAGAATATTTTCAAAATTATTTAAATGCAGTTTTGTTTCTTTTTAGAAATAAAGGAATGTTTCCTTTCAGTAAAATTTGCTAACTCAAGTATTTAGAGTACTTTCCCTCCAGGTAGCATAATAAATTTCCACCCTGTATATGTACATACATAC
The DNA here is from genome assembly GCA_932526535.1 of Caradrina clavipalpis. Taxonomy (NCBI): domain Eukaryota; kingdom Metazoa; phylum Arthropoda; class Insecta; order Lepidoptera; family Noctuidae; genus Caradrina; species Caradrina clavipalpis. Next base: position 7,535,578 of record OW052096.1, read on the forward strand.
CACACATGCATACTAATAAAGAAAATTCTTACTAACAAAATACACTCACAAACCACACTCAAACCCTCAAACGCAAAACCTACCACTACAACGCTAGGAATAGGGATAGTATAGAACTACCTCCAGTTAGAACACTGTACGGAAGGAGAACTATTCAGTTTGAAGGAGCGCAGCTTTATAATAAGTTACCTAAAGAAATAAGAGTCTCTTCATCAGTGAACATTTTTAAAAATAAGTTAAAGTAGTACTGCCCCTTTGGTCTCGTGGTCGCAAGTGCGACTGCTGTGCAAGGGGTCCCGGGTTCGATTCCCAGGTCGAGCAAAAAGGGGGTATTGGGTTTTTCTATGAAATTCTCAGTAGCAGCTCGGAGTTTGGATTTGTGCCCGGTTAATGGCAATAGGCTCGCCCCCTATTACATGGGACCTAAATATACCGGCGAACTGTGGGTGTACATTGGTACTCCTCTGCCTAACCCTTCGGGGAATACAGGCGTGATGGTATATATATTAAAGTTGTATTTGGCCAACCAACAATAATAATGGACTACCCACTGTATGTACGATGGATCGAACGACAATTATGTTTAATACTTATGATATTTGTTTCGTTAAGTTTCTCAAATATAACTGAACTGTGAATGTTCTTTTTGAGAAATAAATTTCTTTAAACCGAAGTACTGTCCCCTCTGACTATTGTATAGTTTTCTTTGAGCTTCTCCGTGCGCCGTGCCACGCTATACATAGTCTGCGTGTATTCCAGTGGAAACGTAGACCCACGTTATTAAACAAATGAATACACGCAGCTAAAATGTGCAGCGTGCTCGTGCACAGGCATGCACCGCGGTGGGCCCGCGCCTTTATTCGCGGATTATGTCGACCTTTGTTCATTAGTAGACTATCCTGTTTGCTAATGAACGTGCATTGGTCGAGCATAGCTTTAGTCTAATTAATACTGATGGATATTAAATTCAGTAAACATTTTGTTGACAGATTGCTAAAATGTTTCCATTATAGGCTAAATAATGTACACGAGGCGATTGTGAATTTGTTGTTTCGATATTATTGTTATTCTCTTTTATCCTTTCTTCATAAATATTTTTATGTTATTTTCATTCTAACTTCATAATCGGGAAATATTGAAACAAAGACGTAATTACGTTTCTCTGAAAAATAAAAGCTTTATTAAGGAACAATCTGTAGTTAGGACATTCAAGTAATTAATTAAATTATTTGTAAACAGATTTGTTTACCTGAAAAATAAAAGAAACAATATTTAAAGGCTTTATTTTCTGATCTTCATATTTCTTTAGGAAAAGTATTTTTCCGTGTAACGTCACTTCTGTTAGTTGACAGAGACATTGAGATATATAAAGAAAATACAGTATAAGTGTGTAGTGATTTTCTTTACATATAAATTATATTTCTAAATGTCTGTATGTCTACTTTCATGTATTTCTTTCAAACACATACAAGTTATAGTTATTAGTTATTAAAATGTTAGAAACATTAAATAAATTAATAATAAAAAGTAGCTCACAGGTATCGGGATCCGGCGGGACGGGAGAGAGAAAGGAGGGTCCCCCGTCCCAGCGGCCGCCGCGGTAGACGATCCGGGCGTCGGGAGCCACGAGACGACTCCCGGCCACCGTAGACGCGGGTCTGTGGACGGTGAGCAATGGGTAGCTCGCCGTCCGTACGCTCACTAGCGACAGACCGTGTCGACGGCGCGTTCGTGTTCCACGCGCGCCTCAAAGAGATGTCAGCAAATTGGATGGGGCCACTGAGGGCCGATGCCTGCCGGGGCTGCGGGTTGTTCGAAAGAGATACCGCGCCCCCGGAACGCAAAGGGCACATGAAGGAACATAGACGGGTTTTAGTCAGTAAAAGTCTGACACTCCCTCCCGCCCCGCCCAGGGCGGGGGAAGTTATTTGATGATTTCCCGTCTATAAAAAAAAAAAAAAAAAAAAAAAAAAAAAAAAGGTATCGGGATCAGGGTCCAAGCTACCGGTGTTTAGGATTTCTGAGAGAGGAATCTCCAATCAGTACCTAGAAACAAGCTTCTGATCTAACTGCCCAACGAGAGGAGTGAGAGCGAGCGAGTGTGAGTATTCAGGAGTTGCAGTGATCGGGAATAGTGTGGCGGGCTTTCCCAACGAGAGCTTCCTCAGGCAATACCTGAAGAGACTCATTTCATGTTACCTCTGCAACTTACCTATCCTAGAATTTTACACGAAAAGGGGACTAAAAAAGCTACTGTAAAGTTACATTTTATTATTTTAAGAATCGAGCGAGAACTTTTATCACCTAGTCAACATGGTAATTTATTTCGATAGCCCTAAAAACAACTTAATCTATTAGTCACAGGCCGATTTACGGGTGTAATTTCCTTTTAAAAATAGCCTACTCGCCGTAATAGAATTAGTTACTAGAAATAATTATCATTCGATATAAAGTTCCAAAAGGCAAAATCATTTCTAAGTATACGTACTGTACAACTTTTTCCACGTAACACCTACGCAGTGCCTACGCATTTTACACAATTATGTCGCGTTTCGGTTTTTGGCTGCTCGCAACATAAATATAGATGAGATCATTTACCTGTCATAAAAGGTCAACTTTGATGAGTATTATAGACTATTGAATTATACACCAAATTCTACTGAACGAGAATTAAATAAGTTTTGCAATAAATGTCACTTAGCGCCTACAAATTGCTTGCGAAACAGATGTTCGGACGAAACAACAGCTAAGGGAGAATTCGGACTGAAAGTGATTTCAAGTTTTACTTAGAGTTATTATGTCTATACATACCTAGCTATTACAGTTATACTTCTGTGTATTTATTCATTATATTTTGCAATTTTAATCGCTACAGGTCTTGTGTTCGATTCCCAGGTCGAGCAAATTGTTATTGGGTTTTTCTATAAAATTCTCAGTAACAACTCGGATTCAGGATTTGTGCCCGGTTGATGGTAATAAGCTCGCCCCCTATTATATGGGTCCTAAAATACACCGGCGAGCTGTGGGTGTACATTGGTACACGTTTGTAATCCTTTGGGGAATACAGGCGTGATGGTACCTTAAACTGAAATTTTGTAGAAAATTTTGATTTGAGTTTCTCTCAATGTGGCCATTATTATCCTAATGCAGGACAAAGACCTCTTCTCAAACAGCGAAGGCTTTATTTAGTAAAATTTTAAAACAACTCCAACTAATGCATATAAACTTTTAATTTAAATCTCCATTGCAGTAATGAAATATTCCCAACGATATTCAAAACTGTCTTAATAAAATGCTAAGTTATACTAAACTTTATAATTAATTTCAGAGTACCTGAAGCTTCGCTACGTCTTGTATTCTAGAACATTATATGTATGTATTCACATCACGTACATAATGTCACTTACATAAGAACTTTATACAAACTCACTTTCAAAGTTAGTTAGCTTTTTCCTCGTGTTTTCTGTAATGGATTCTGTTGAGTGTGTGTAGGTGGTACAGTTATCAGCATAAACTTATAAGTGTACTACGCTTGGTAATGTTCAAAAGTGATTTTCTCGTGAAAATACGATTGTAGTTTTGAGATGAGGCCTATTTCTGAGTAATATGGTATCTAAAATACAATGTTCGTACCAACCATAACATTTCAATCAATATTTTAAGATAAAAGCGTTTGAGTGTTGCTAAGTGTAGGCATACAAGTTCATGTTTTTGATTATACATGTTTTTTTTTGAAGAGATTATTATAAGGCTTATCACCCTCATATAAAAGATTACCTACGTTGGTGTATAGAAATGAAATCGGGTTGACCTCTTTTTGTTGTCATTTTAAAAGATTATTCAAATATGGTAACACTCTGGTAATTTTTTGATATATAAATCCAGAAGTAATAATAGCAAACACCTATAAAAAAAACACTGTGTTACCAACGTAAAAAACAACATAGGGTTACCGCTTATGTTGATTTTTACGTTGGTAACACAGTCCCAAATTAAATAATTTAAATTAACCTGCCTAAAACAACATAAGTATTATTCTTGACTTTTTAAGAGCTGTCTAATGGTAGATAAGGTTAGGTTTAACACGAAATAGTATTCTACGTAAATGTCGCTGTTATGGGTATGTAAATGTACTGCGGTTTGTTCGAAAGAGAAACCGCGCCCACGGAACGCAAAGGGCAGAAGAAGGAACATGGATGGGTTTTAGTCAGTAAAAGTCTGACACTCTCTCCCGCCCCGCCTAGGGCGGGGGAAGTCATTTGATGATATCACAACGGTAAAAAAAAAAAAAAGATTATGTAGGTATGTCTAGTTCAAGCTGAGAATGTGACCAAAAAGCCGAATAGAATTTGTAGGCAGGTACCTACTTAGTTCTGAAAGTTTGGGAGACGTAAAAGAATACAGTTACTTGAATTATTATCAAAGTTTGATAAGATAGGAAACAAGATTTGACTTATGACCCATGCTCCCCTAGGTGAGTCGGGATAGATGGCATTCGAAGAGACACTATGAAATTGGACGCGAAGTTCAAAACTGATTCCTGAACTTTTGATCTCAATTTAACTTCAACAACAATTACTTCCTTATCGCATATCTTATCATCTTAATCTAAATTCATTATCTTTTAATTGTAACGTAATTTGCCTCGTATTACGTGCATAGCGTTGTTAGAATTAATTACGAAACTCTATTAAAATGTTGTTTACTAATTCATTAGGCTAAGGTTTCGGAGAAACCGTACCCTACACTCTAAAATAAATTGTTTTGAAACTCGTGACGTCACTTGTTACGACACCATGTTTAATTTTTATTTGTTTGATTGGGAATTGAAAAACATAATTGTTTTTTTACATCTTAGGATAACATTTTCGTGAGAAACAGTTTTTTTGGAGTAAATATTTCAAAATTAAGGAGAAAAAATAAGTGCCCTTCTAAGCTAATGTAATACACAGACGTAGTGAGTGACGAAATAAAAAAGAGGACGGTGGCTCGTTTCTTAAATTAAATGAATAATTAAGCAAATTGGGGAAAACATTAATCTCCAGCCAGCAACAGGCGGCAATGAAAAAAGAAAAAAGGTCAAGCAACAAGTTTATCACAATCACAGCCTTGAACCTTCCAATGTACTAAGACAATATGAACCCATTACAGTAACACTATATCATAAAACATTCAATATAATCTCTTACATACGTCAACAGGGCGTAGAATAAGAAAATATTTATCACCCCTTTCCCTTCGTGCATACAATCGTGACTTGTGACGTCACAGTCTGGTCGGCAACTCGTGTTTTACGAGCCGTATCGACAGTTTATAGCTTCATTGCTAATGTCATGTCAGAGACATTATATTGAGTGCTTGTTGTTCGTTTTATTTCTGTTGGGTCACTAGTGTAGCTGTTCATGATTTTCTCTTAATTGGCGAGCATCGAAATTCAATATTAGTTTTAGTACTTAGAGATTATACCCGTTGACGTAATTGACACGTTTCTAAATACTCGCAATTTTACGGCCGCAATTTTTTTTTAGTTTTTGGGCCGATACTAACTAGAAGACAATAAAGGATCCAGAAATTATTATGTTTTCTATAAACATTCAATTGTAAAACTTATACTAGGCTTTCCCACCATACCTACTACTAAAATGTGGGTGTACATTGGTACAACTCTGCCTAACCCTTCGGGGAATACAGGTGTGATGGTATGTGATGTACTACTGAATTTTCCTCAGTTTTCCTTTGTTTAATATTGATTGCATTCTAAACATTTCGTTACAAATCATTAGTACGAAAGTACTAAATTGTTTAATTATAAACTTGGTTGTAAAACCCTTCATGTAATTAAATAAACAGAGTGCTCTTAAAGATAACAATGCTTGTTTATATAACGGAAGCAATGTTGGTACGTTGTTTAGATGATGGGAAAGGATAACATTATATTTTCATCATTTAAAAATAATACTTCGGGCAATTCATTTTGGTATTTTGTTAGTTTTGGTCATGTCGGTAGGAAATCTATAATTTGGCGTCTCTGCAAATCTTTCAAATTACTCAAATTCTATGTGCAAATAAACATCATAGTCTATAATGTATACAATGATTACGTATCCTTTTTCTATAGTCTGACCAGTCTCAATGTAACTTCTCGATCCTTGAAACTAGAAAAATACTAACAAAGTCTTGTACTACCCAATTTCCAGAAGGCAAAAAGGTTTGTTAAGCTGTTCTCTGAACTGTAATCCAATCTGTCACTAGCTCACTTCTCCATTAGCCGATACAGGCAACGGTCATAAACATGTTACTCTAATCAAACCAGCCCCTATTTCATGAAACCGGTTTATCCAAAGCTTTTGACTTTGTTAACGTTCAACAAGCGTGAACGGGGTACGTAGTGTCCACGATGTAGGCGTTTAGAACAATCTAGCCTTTGAACTAAAAGCAACAGTCCAGTCATGCAAGAATTTGAATGGCTGAAACCCGTTTTTATATTCTTATATTGTCTAGTTTATTGATGGTGTAGATAGTATTCAGAAAAATGCGGCCAAAAAAAAATAATACACAATTTTTTGCTTCGTTGTCTGCGTACAAATTATGCCTTGTCGTTTTGGAAAAGGAATACCAAATTTTGGGAAAAATCTTTTTGTTTTCCCTAATGAACAGTATTTTTTTAGTGAACTACATTTTTTTTTCTACGTCAATTTGCACAATTATTTAGGTACCGTTTTTGTATTTACCGGCATTGTTCTTAATAGCTAGTCTTGTAGAACAAAGACTTACCTACTTATTCTAAATACCTGTGAAACCTACAGCCAAATTGAAGTAACTTACCTCGATTGTACGCATATTTTAACATTGCCAGAGAATCAGGGATACCTAAATGTTTATATTTAAATTTTACATAAACAATTATTTATATCAAGGCTGATGAATGGTAAATATTTTGTGGTTTTCTGTTTAGATTTTGCTTTAAAAGATTTAAAAGCTAAACCTTGTAGTTTAGCTTTTAAATAAATAAAAATATGAGCACGCATTAGTTGTGTGCTCAAATACTACTTAAGAAGTAGTAGGCTGGTAGTCAATTTAAAGTTGATCTAAACGGAACTCACACAGAAATTTTTCTCAGCAATTGTCACGATAAAGATACGAGTTAACAAAAGAAAGTTGCCGTGGAGAGCCAGATAATTGAACCAATTCTTCCCTTGTGAGAAGAAATGAATCAATGAATGGATAGCGAGTTTTTATCGATTCAGCTCACTTTACAAGATTGCAATCTTGTTACTTCATCGGCGAGAATGGGTAATATTAATGTGACATTTAAGAATCTTGCGTCCTTTCTGTAGCCGATAAGAAATTCAGTATTTTCAACTCACTGACATTGTGATTAGATACTTTAATACAGTAGAAATAAATGTTTGTTTTCATTTGACTTGTAATCGGATGAATAGAAAAAGAAAGTTCGTTTTCGGTTTTATTTTACTTTGCTTAGTGTAGGGATCGATAAACAGTATCTATAAATTAATAAAATGTACTGAATTTGGTAGCAGAGAAACTTTTTTACATAAAATGTATAAGCGTTTTAGTGAACATAGTTTTGGAAAAACAAATTACGATCGGGTTACAGTACTTAGATATAATATAAATGTTTATAGTAGATGATCAGGTTTCACAAAACGTGTCTTCGCGTTACATAAACTAGTTTGTAAGTCTACTGGCTCCTTTGAATTTTCAATAGAAAATAACAGGTTCTATTAAATTAAGCTTCGTCTCATAACGGATTGTTTTACCAATGTCAAACTTTATTGTTTTAGAGAAATAGGTACGTCTTCATTACTGTCTGAATAAAATTATATGAATGGGTTAGGTAAGGCTCGTTAGATATGCACGGTTTATTTGTCTTTATTAGTTTCAGACAACGTGACTTATATGACAAAGTAATAACGATGTTCCTTCAGACAGTTTAAAACAATATTCTTTAGGTTTTTAAAGATTTAGGTTTGTAGGTCCATTGACAATATTGACAAATTCAAGAGGTACCTTGCGCTTACATATTCCAGTTTAGGAATCGAACATCAATAATACTAATATTAAAAATAGAGAGAATAATACTAATATAAAAAAGCCACACGTGAGAAAACAATTTCAAAATACGACACTATATTAATACTATGTCGTTATACAGTTAATTAATTAATTAATAATGCAAATTTCGAAGTAAATAAGTTAAAATTTTGCCAATATTCCAATATTTACGTAAATAATACTTGTATTACTGACTTTTGAAGCTCATAAATAATTTGAAGTAACAAACCCTGAAGTTACTTAGTTTTAAGTCTCGACTTTAAGAACAATACGGCCCTTGAGTAAATTGTTGTTTCTTGAAACTGAACAATAATAATGTCAAAATTAAACCTTATTGATGTTCATTTAGTTGTTAACAAGTTACTGAACAATTTAAGGTATATAAAGTTAGGGACCGTTTTAGATATTACCGACAATTATACTTATACTTATATACCATCACGCCTGTATTCCCCGAAGGGTTAGGCAGAGGTGTACCAAGGCACACCCACAGTTCGCCGGTATATTTAGGTCCCATGTAATAGGGGGCGAGCCTATTGCCATTAACCGGGCACAAATCCAAACTCCGAGCTGCTACTGAGAATTTCATAGAAAAACCCAATAACACTTTTTCTCGACCCGGGAATCGAACCCAGGACCTCTAGCGTAGCAGTCGCGCTCAGGACCACTAGGCCAACGAGGCAGTTCCGACAATTATACCATACTTCAAAAGTGTTATATTGTTATGTGATTCTTAAGTTTATAACTGACTAGTTTCTACCCGCGACTTTGCCTGCGTGGAAGTCGGAAAAAGATGCTAATTAAAATGAAGAGACACCTGACATTAAAATTAATTCCCTATTTATATTGTGGAGAAAACCGTTGTCCTTCGCACACGGCAACTATCTAAAAACGCACCCACATCTTAGCACTTAATTAATTCATTTGTCTTGCGTATTTTCCTCTTACAAACAAAAATAACAAACAAAGTCTACCTCTTGTATTAGTAACAGACTGGAAGCTTTTCTACGCTTCATTCTAAAAAAAAAATGAAAATGATCCGGGGATAAGCATAGCAATTTATGACGTATTTTTATATCGATACGTCGGAATGCTACGCTACGCTACGCTCTGCCACGCTAGAGGTCCTGGGTTCAATTCCCAGGTCGAGCAAAAAGTGTTATTGGGTTTTTCTAAGAAATTGTCAGTAGCAGCTCGGAGTTTGGATTTGTGCCCGGTTAATGGCAACAGGCCCGCCCCCTACTACATGGGACCTAAATATACCGGCGAACTGTGGGTGTACATTGGTACCACCTCTGCCTAACCCTTCGGGAAATACAGGCGTGATGGTGGAATGTCCATTGGTGTCCATTAATGTCCATTAAAAAAATTCATCCCTTGCCATGCCGTCCCGGTCTGCGTAGGTCTTTAGTCTGATAGGACTGCTAACAACTTGCCGCTACAATACCACAGCCCCTCTAGCCAAGTCACAAACGATAATCGTAAACGCTCGGTAGGTACCAATAGATTTTCAACTTAATACCCAAGAGCCTGTTGAAAATCTATTAAACATTTCTAAGCGTTAGCGACTGGAACGAACGAAAACGCTATGCAATCTTCATTAGATCTTCAACTTAAAACCAAGCACATAAAGTTGAAGATCTATTAAAGCCTACTCAGCGTTTGCGTTTATCGTTTGTGACTTGGCTAGGGGGGCAGACTGCGACTGTGGAATGCAAACGTATGTAGCATCCTGCTACTTTGTTAGTTTTACTGAGCGTTCGAGATTCCTGACATTTCGTTGTTTGTGCGAGAATTGCCCAGTTTATTCAAAAGGGACATTCCTAAACAACAAGTGTCAACCCCTTATGCCCCTTTATAAACCCTTATTTTGATCTCTAAATTATATTTTCTGTTTGTTCTTTTTTTGTAGTGTATTTGTAAAATTCTCTTTCGTTGAGTGTTAGTTGAAGTGAGCTTGAGGTGTGCTGTCATCCCACCTAATGCTAGGGATTGACAGCTCTCCTCACGTTTACTTAACCTAAATTGTACCAGGGAAATGTTTACAAAATAGACTGGCAGAGCTTACTCCGCTCAATTTCACCAAGGGAAGTTGTTACGAACACATACAAAACAGCACTTCTTGTTGTTTTTTTTTAATCTATGCCCCGCCAAACCCCTGTATCGTGGTATCGTTTACAGCCAGACCCGGAACAACTGTCTGTAGGTCATACAGATATTTGATCCGTGTAGGAATCAAACATGCAATCAATCGCTCAGGCACTAAGCCAATTGTGTCGTGCAATTTACGAAATACTGCGTTCTTCAAAATACTTTCATCATTCTTCCTCATTATCGCGCGCTTCTTTAGTTACGTACCTGTATCAAATAATCGCTCTACTTTTATTTCTAAATCTACTAAAGTACTAGGTACTAACAATAATCTCATAACAATTTACTGTTTATGGTTAGAAGAAGCAATAAAATGTGTGTTTACGACTGTCGTGTCAGGCTATACAAACTCGTATAAGTCAGGAATGCATCACTTCACATGATCATAAAACATTAGTGATGTACATGATCTGATTTTCACTCGATTTGCTATTTCATACCTACTGTACAGTCCGTGCCACGAAAGATGAGACTTGACCTCCAACTTTATTATTTTGTAGTAAATATTGTGAAGAATTTTTGTATGTTGTTTTAATTCCAATGTCATTGAAAAATCCCTGAATAGATATTCAAATTATGGATAACTATTTCGTACACTTAGTACCTGCGCAAGCTCTCCAAACTGACACTCGCCAAGTCTCATCTTTCGAGGAACGGACTGTATGTTGGTAGAATTATTGCGAATTGGATCACGTAATATACGATTATTTTGGAGTATATTGCTGTCACTAGAGTATGTTCATAAGAGGGAGTTTCATCGTAGCACAAATTGTTATATAACTATCGTAGCAGTAAAGGAGAAGGATAGGGCTTCATAGTAACTTGGGCCCAGGTGTTAACTCAATCAAACTAGTCCTATTTGAAAGAGGATATAATAACAAGACCTCACTGAAAAATTCTTGAAATTTGGCTATCCAGGAATCAAGTTATGTGAAGTAAAGTAAAAGTGAGCGCTACTCGTAAATTATTACTAAATAGATACTGAATCATTGTTTCAGAGTACATACTGCTTGGCAAGCAGTAGGTACCAACGTTTAAAAATAGAGAGAAGTGAAAGTAAAAGAAAACCCCAATACATGTATGCAATATTTATTATTCATCTACAAAAATTATCAGAATATAATTCAAGAATTGTGCAGGAGGGTACATTTCTTGGTATCTTGCGCAACTGAAATACTGCACTAAATGCACATAACATGGGCGCAGCAGCCTACAGTCCTTCTACCTACAATACAATAATAGCCTTATATTGAATCTCGTTCTCTTCGATAGTTGTCAACTAAAATGTAAACAAAATATGTGCTGCGAGTATATGGCTTGATTTGAATAGGTATTCACAGGCTGAGATGCACCCCACTGATGAATAACTGATGAAATCGCCTCATCGTCCAAGAATCTTGTCATCTGTCAGTCGGTGACCAGTGTTGCTAACCAAAGAAAAATTAAATAAACTCTATTCGCCATGATTCCACGAAACGATTGATAAGCACTAATTATCACTCGAATTTCATACATATTTTGAGATTTTACCGAATTATTCACTATCGATTACTTAGAATTCAGGCATGATTTAATCGATTTTCTGTTTAGGGAGATAAAGAATATTTTGTATAATAATATTCCCTATAAATGAAAGAATGCGTGTGTGACAGTTGTCTATAATTTTTCAACTCAGTTTTGGCATTTAATATAAAACAAAACAAAACAAAAAAAGAATAAAAGTAAATACGAAAATGAGGTTGTATATGTATGAAAAGTTTGCAATGAAAAAGGTATGTATGATATGAGTGATATGACCACATCTGTTTAATAGCAATTTTTAAGTTTTCTCACTTCCTAGATATAAACATGGTACAGTATTTTGTGATTTCCTTTAGAAAAAAATAAGGGATTTTTTAAGACCCATTTCAACTAGTTAACTGCTGGGCCCAAGATTAGCCTTCTCCTTTATGCATCGCAATGTGTGTTCAGTTCATCCGAGTTAATATTGGCTGATGTCGACGTTTGATATTCGAAGCTTTTCATATCAACCTATAAATTGGTAGTAAATATTTTTTCATACATAACAATATGTTTGGTTGTCACATTTTTCTGACCATTGCCCCCAGACAGTTCAAGTTCAGGTTGCGTTGGCGGGTGATGCAATCGCCTGTCCATTGAGTAGTGATTGTGTAACACAGATACAATTTCTATCCGTCTGGGGAGCACAGATATTGGAATAACCAATTTCATCTGTTTTTGTCCGTGACCTTTAAGCTTTAGTCCCATCGCTGTTGCGTCACAAATGATTAGTTAGGAGGTTTTCCAGTTGTGGTTTTGGTGGGAGCAACTTTTTGTGATGAAATGTTCGCAAATTCGCAATACGAAGGCAAAAAGTTCGTAACACAAACGAGATGAGTTCTCCCCTGCCTTTTGCGCGGTAGGATCACGTATATACTCGTATATACAATGCAAGTCTACTAAGTATGTGGCTTCTTTTGACATAAAAAAGAGGATTTACTTTTCTTTTTGTTTATGTTTTTTTTTATCTTTGCTGGATCTTTCCTAAAAAACCTAGGATTCTACAGTTGATGGGATACTCACACTTGTCTAGAAGAATCTGATGATCCCAGATCACACGATCCCATGGATTATAAAGTACAACAAACAATCACGCCTGTATTCCCCGAAGGGTTTGGCAGAGGTGTACCAATGTACACCCACAGACGGATTATAGAATAAAAAAATAGTAAAATGTTCAAATAAAAGTCAATTTGCTACATCTCTCAAAGCTGTTCAATTTTCATCACTTCCTATAATACAATAAATTTGTCGTGACGAGTTCTAACAAGACATACGTAACAGAGTTAAGATTCAATCTATGTCTAACCGAGGAAATCTCCAGTGCCATATTCCATTGTGTCGAGTTTCCTGACGGTTGTAATTTGATTTTCATTTAGCTACGTGCATATTCATATGCATAGCGGCAGCATTTATTTGCATACTAAAAAGTTTTTAAAGATGTTGAAGAAGGCTTAAAACTAAAGTAAGTACTATTATTTACGAAGTTATGGCACAGCAATACAGAAGTATCTTAAATTTTTGATTTATCAATGAAATTTAGAAAATAACAATTCTGTAACATTACATATTACGTATTACAATAGTAATAGTTACTGCGATCAGCTTTAATATACTTTAATGAATTCATATTTTAGCATTTAATTATACATACATACATTAACACACGCCCTTTTCCCACTTGGGTATACAGAAACCACAGACCTACTACGATCTAATTCCCATTTTAAAATTAAGATGGAGAAGCAGGCAGAAACTAGACGGTAATAATTTTTTTATCATAACGTTAAACCGTATCACACCACAAGCTCGGAGATAGTACAAATTACGTGTAGAACAACAAAACTCACCAAACCACAATTTTAATTACCAGAATACTAATTGTTTTTATCACCGCGTCGACTAAGGGCTGACAGGCTGTCGGGAACAAGGGCCAAGTAGTGAAATATTCCGTCCTTGGCCGGGATTTAAACAAAATACGCCGCCGAGTGACTTCTCGACACTTCTTTATATTACATGCGGCGATTGTCGGAGACTGGAATACTAAAGATGCTATTTTTAAAATGTTTTTCTGGAAAAGGCTTTTGTGTTATATAAGTCGGCTTAGAACACGACAAGGACATAATAGAACTTTTTAACAACAGAATAAAAAATATAAAATTGTCACAACAAGTCTTTCAACCCTTGAAATACTTCCGTCATACCATCACGCTTGTATTCCCCGAAGGGTTAGGCAGAGATGTACACCCACAGTACGCTAAACAACCGGACCGGACCTAAATATATCGTGTTTAGGTCCCATGTAGTAGGGGGCGAACCTATTGCCATTAACTTGGCAGACCCCCCTTGAAAGACTTGTTGTGAGAATTGCTTGACCTGACTGATGGACTTACTTCACCATTAATTTTTGAGTGCCCCGTTAATCTCGTGGTTCGGATTACTGTCTCATCAGAGTGGAGTGAGTGAAGAGGGACTCCACCTACATATGTTTAAGCACTTGTGCGCTATAATATTTCCGGCGTACTCGGGTACTCCACACTGAGATCGGCCACCGTCACCGAAATTCAGTTGGGAGTAATATTTAATTACTTTTAACGACCCGCATTAACCCTCAGTTTTATAACATTAGCTACCCTTTTACAACGAGTTTTAGTAAAAATAAAACATTGCTGCTTATGTAGGTAAATAATGAATTGAAAAATATATATGGCACTTTTTCGCATGACGATTTAGTGGGTACTAAAATAAATGTTTCGTTGCCCACCTTCCTACCATTAAACCGAGCAGAAAAATGGAACAATATCATTAGGTCAGCGCCGTACGATTGGAGCAGCAATGGAGCGAATAAGGGTGGTTCTCAACGATCGTAAAGACCTGTTGATCGGACTCATAAATGTCCTTCGTTGAGAAATTGGCGATAATTGGTGCGTGAAGAATATTACACGCGGAAAAAAGGAAAGTCTTGAAAACTTTTACGGTATCATTTGTAAGGACCGTTTAGTTTCAGATAGATGGAATTCACATTTGCCATACAACGTGGCAATGACTTCAGCCTTTTGGGCACTTGTCTCATTGACGATGCAGATGAGATTTTTGATGCCCTATGACCTTTTTTTCATACATAGTGTACATACCTTTTTTGTACATTAATTATTATTTAAGTGAGTTTTATGTTTGAAAAGTAAATAGAGAAAATAAAAACACATTTTGACATAGATATGATTAATTTCTTTAATATGTAGTTATTCACACATATATTACTGATAATATATTATGATAAAAATGCATTTTTCCAGACAGTGCAGTATGTAAAAATTTTAGTACCTATGATAATTTCTTCAAAATGTTAAAGGAAAAACAGAAAAATGCACTTTTCTGCAGACACTCACTTAATTTTTTCCTGCATAAAATAATATTGTGACAACCCTCACTCTGCAAGCGCTAAAAGCTTCCGTTATTTACTTTGCTTCGCTTTTATCTTAACTTCATTACGTATGTATTTTTTTCTACAAAAACTTTGTATTCGAATAAAATACAGACTGTTAAAGCTTCGTAACGATAAAATGGGATTAAAAGGATGAATTGATTTAAAAACACCTAGGTATACTTTCTAGGAAAGGTGTTGGTAACGATTCTTCTCTTCTCCACTAATACTCGTATATTCTCGACACTATAGTATGGTATAGTTATAGTGCCAAGTGCCTAATTCAGTGTTTTTCAAAGATTCAGAAGTACCTACCAGTTTAAAGTGTTACCTATCAAGATTAGGTACCTATTTTAATTTTCTCGACCTATGTTCAAAATAAGGTCGAATGGGAATTGAAAAGGCTTTTTCCATTGTCTAGTTGGTGTTGAGTGCTTTGTAGTTTTACTTCACAATATTTGAAATATTGCCTTCAATATTTTGATTCAGGCTTTTGATATTTTTTCACTAGATTCTGCGTAGGTAGGTGTTTCGCTACTTTATATTTTTCGGCAGATAGAAAGAAAGCAAAAAGCCAATCCCCGTAGTTGAAAACGTTTTAAATCTAGTCGCAATCTCCTCTCTGCAACAATCAATGTCACAAATGTAAATAATTCAAAGGCATTTTTGGTAGATTGAGACCGAGATAAGAATGCGATTGTTTTTAAAAACAAAAATTGTCCCTTTGATATTTCAGAAATAATTCATCATTGTAGAACGTCATCGTGTCTGTCACCAATACATGTCATGTCTCTGTTTCTAATCAACCGTACCTATTTTAAACGTAAAGACGACTATTTAATTTACTTTCATATGAAAACGAAGATATGTGAAGTAAAGCGCAGATTGTCGAACTTAATTTTCAATGCCTCAGGGTCATAATATAAAGAAAATTCGACAACATTTGTCTTGTCTCGACCTTGTGTACTTCCTAGGATTTATTCTTACCAACCCCCTTCTATCTTCTATCCCAATATCAATTTATCATTCCAACCTTCGAAAGACAAATACAAAAAAGCCTTTGAAATTGAATATTTACGTAATTGTCACGTTATTGCGTGTCGTTCACGCGGCACTGGGTTTGGGCTTGTTTACATAACTAGGTGGCGGTTATGTCAGCTTTAGGCAAACATTTGTTTTATGTGCCCGAAAAGAGGAGATTATACGGATGTTTGTGTCTATGAATACAGTGGACAGTGAAAATGGTTCATATGCTATAAAGGATTTGAATATGACTGTGTAAGCATTGTATTTTTTCTCACTCGTCCGCTAATCTTTTCTGATTAATTTTGTTGCGGGATCCAAGTTAGTTGGATCGTTTTTCCGGGTCTCGTTCTCTCTTCGTTTTTGCAGTGGTTAGAAATAGAGAAGCGGGCTTGTCCCACAAAAAAAAAAAATGTAAGCATTGGTTTACTCACTTGCTGGCATAAGATGCTTTCGCCGTTTGGGATTGTCGTCATTCGGGCGTTTTTACTTTTATTTATGTCATAGTATGGCAAACAAGACTACGGCTCACCCGACGTTAAGTGGTCACCGCTGCCTATAGACATCTGCAATACCAGAGACAAAGGCAAAGAGATAAAGTTGAAATTGCCTTGTAAAGACTTTTATGAGTCATCCCGACTGTTATACAAATAACAACAACGAACGCAAAATTGAGAAATACGAAAACAATAGCAGCTTCTGTCCGCCCACGCAAGTTTACAACTGGAAGAAATAAATTCTTTCTAGAAAATATTTCTTGTATCCTGACTATACAATATTGATATCGACAGGCACATACGCTCTGGAATTTGATGACACGGTTGGCGCAGTGGCCGAGTGATCGACTGCTGCGCTGCGTGTCGCGGGTTCGATTCCCGCACAGAACAAATATTTGTATGACTTACAGATAGTTGTTCCTGTTCTGGCTGTTTGTGTATGTGAGTTTATATGTTTGTAAACGCACCCACGAAACAGGAGAAGTTCCTAGTGTGAGGCAACGTTATTTTAAAGAAAAAAAAAAGAAAAAAATTACTCATACTTCCGAGATTCCAAAGGAGCATGTTCATATACCAAGCAGCATCTAAATATACCCCAGTGCATAGTATATTGCAATACCTACGTACTGTTTGACCCGTACAAAGTGGGAGCACACACCTAATGCCACTTAACAGCACAATGGGGCAAGCGTCGGCTCCATGCGCGCACTTACTGACGTCTAGAGGACTTGCTCCATCGACTTCGATTTGTTTGAAAGTCTATTGCAATCGATAAAGTATTCAAACAAGCTTATAGCCATCGTGAAAGTCTTTTGTTAGGAGTAGGTGGAATTTTACATACTGATTCTCTATTAGATTCTTGGCTTGACGCTTTCTATACTTAGACCCACTTTCACCAAAATCACTAAATACATTTAGTGCCTAAACGTATTTAGAACATCATTGCATCCCTGTCACATTTTTAGAAGGTGACAGAGACAGAATGATAATTTAACTCTAAATATGTTTAGTTATTCTGGTAAAAGTGGCCTTAATCTTATTAGAGTCGTTTTCCCAAAACAAAAGTCACGCTGGCTGAACGATTGTAGGATCGACCGAAAATGACAAATTGTCAAGCGCACATAAGCTTCTGCGATTGGTTGATTATATTGTCAACAGCCAATCACATCAGCTTACGTGCGCTTGACAATGTGTCACATTATTTTTTAAATTCAGAAACTGTTAGCTGTCAGAAATTTTGTAACTTCTTCTAGAACTTCTGTTATTTGAAGAAAATCGTGATGTCAACAGCGTGTTAGTGTAACAGTGTGTTATCTTGTAGGAGACGCATAAGGGCCTCCGCCCACGACCGATTTTTTTGGACCGATAATCGGGCAGAAAAACGGGCCCGTTTTTTCAAAAATTTCAACGCCCACGACCGTGTTTTTGTCGGTGACTTTCGAGGGAGGAGCTTAAATAGCGGTCAAATTTTATATCGCAACTTTTATTTGACAGAGTTACCGATAGTATAAAAATAACGTTAATAGATTTAAGGTTATTTAAGTTACAATTTATCGTTAAATTGTTTATTGACGATATTTTTATCGTTTTTTTAAACAATTGATCCTTCTAAGATGGAAGTAGCGCCGGACGGAGGTGAGGCGGGTCGCCCACCTTAGCGTCGCGCTAATGTAGTGCCTAACAATACTTTGCCCGATTCTTACGAATGAGAATTGTACACGCTTACTTTTACATCGTTCTGAAATCAAAAGCAATGAGATCCATCATAGTACCTAATAGAAGCTATTGGCACTATTATTTTCGATAAATAACAAAAATAAATAAAATAACTCAAACATTTGTGAAATAGTAAGAACGCGAAGTAACGCTTCCTTGCAGTCAAGGCATATTTGTGTGAAAACCTTATCGACTATACATGCGTAAGGTAGCCTTTAAAGAATACATTAATCGATCAGACAGGAGCGCTACTAACATTTAACTCGAATTAACAAAAGAAATTGACGAAATTCCAACATCTTTGAGACGTCTTAAAAAAAACACGCAATAATAACTATTACTCGACTGGAGTTCCAGTGTTTCAGCTGCAGAACGATGTAAAAGTAACCGTATATGTTATTATTAGACCTGGTAATCGAACCCACGACTTCACGCTGATCAGACGCGCTTTGCGACCACAAGCCCAATATAGTTAGTCAGTGACAATTAATATAAACGTACAAAACGGCAACTTACCTAATTTAACGGTAAAAATAACGATTAATTCATATTCTATATTAATGTTAATTAACATTATATTACTGGTAATGTTATCAAATAACGTTTTTATAAAGTTACTTTTTTCAAAATTTTCGAGTTCATGGAAATTAACGTTACGTAACGATTATTATTTTTTGATTTCATAACGTTAACAAGCCCTGGATTTAAGTCATTACATATTTAGCAAGCTTAGTCGTTGAAAACGAATGTTATTTTCATTCTTAAGAATTTATTAAATTCGTTTGATTATATATTATTTTTTTAATCCATTAACGTTATTTTTATATTAACGGTAACTCTGTCAAAGGTAATTTTATAAATATTTACCGGTATTTAAAACCCTGCGTAAATCAACACAATATTATTTACTTATTGAAATCACAGACGATTAATTTAGAAAAAATTGATTTACCATATTATTAATAAATAAATAAGCTTTTTAATAATAAATTATTGTTATTATTCAAATGCTTCAAACTCATAAGTACTAACTTAACATAACACCACAATTGTACACTTAATTCGCAATAACTGCTTTTGACTTTTGACTTTTGACTTTAGCAATGACACAATGTTCTTCCCTAGTAAATCCATGACGCATAGGGTAAGTGCCCCAGTGAATGAACACACCCCAGTGAATTAACAAATCCGAGTATTTTCCAAAAAATAATAAACTAAGATATTACCTTCTACCCAACGCAGTATTTTTTTTTGTAATTGCTGCTCTTTATTCTAGCATAGTAACAACATTCATGTATTTTTTTTTTTTTTTTATAGACGGGAAATCATCAAATAACTTCCCCCGAGGAAGGAGGGAGTGTCAGACTTTTACTGACTAAAACCCGTCTATGTTCCTTCATGTGCCCTTTGCGTTCCGGGGGCGCGGTATCTCTTTCGAACAACCCGCAGGACATTCATGTATTGCGATACTGTTCGTTTTAAAATGACGAGCGTTTAAAGTTGGCAGTGCTGGTGTACATTTTCTTTGTTCGGGCAAGAATTTAGGACTTGGGTCAGACGCAAATTTTTTGATATCACTTTGCAGCCGTAATTAAAGTATGTACTATAAGTTATTTATAAATTCGAGTAATGGGTAGTTATAATATATGTATCAAATCAATTTCATTGCAATTTTAGCTAGTTTTAAGTAAATTATTGAGTGTTCCAGCATTGGCATTAAAAAACGTTTGAAATCCAGTGAATAAACGACCGTTAATTCACTGACCAATCGTTAATTTCATGAAATCTAGTGAATGAACTATAACATTTTCATCATGTTAAAATATAAGCTTTCGTCATAAAAATGTAACCAATAAATAAATGAATACCACATTTTGAGTTAGTAATCATCATTTTAGAGAACGGAGAACTAACAAATAGATCAAAGCTCTGAGACTCTAACTCCCAAGCTCATAAAGGAAAGACGGGAACGGAACGGGGAGTCTTCAGTGGGTGCAGGTTCAGTCGGAATAAGCTCGGCTTATAAGGCAGATCCTGAAATCCATCAAACGCGACACACCTCAAATGCTGACGAAGCTGGAGACCAACGATGGCAGGATCATCTTGTCTAAACTAGAGCTTTTAAGGGAGGTAGAGAAGTTCTAAAAACCCGTCTCTAGTCCAACAAAAGACCCAAGAGCTAGACTGACCTGACACTACACCGATGAGTTTCCGGACGTCAGCCTATATGAGATAAATATGGCTTCTTAACAACTTAAGGACAACAAGGTGCCGGGGAAGACGGATTCACTTCTGTACTACTGAAGAGGCCTATGTCCAGCAGTGGACATCGTTCGGCTCATATCATGATGAATTGATTGTTGACGTTGGCTAGGCTTATGAAGGTATATAATGATTAAGTAAGAGATGGAAGGCTTACAGTTTGTTAAAAAAAAAATGATTGTAGCAGATTTAGAGGCTAAGGATTTATGTTCATTTATTTATTCCATTTTGAACTGCATTTGATATAATAATAAGGATTTTTCGTAACTATTAATTAAACAAAAACTTGTGTTCATTCACTGGTTCTAATGCTGTACATTTACTGGAAAATTTCATTCATTCACTGGGGTTTTAGGGTATTTTTCAATATATTGCCAAATATATAAAAAAGTATACAGGTTATGTCGTAAAACCAAGTTAAAAAATATTCTTTAGTAGACATAGATTACCAAAATATAAAACCGCATACTTTAGAGGCAACATAATGTAATGATTTTTTGAAGTCTGAAGATTGCTAAGTGTTCATTCACTGGAGCATTTACCCTATTTTCTATTTTTCACCGATAATCGGCGGCCAGGATGCGTAGATTTTGTTTTTGGGCCGTTTTTTTCTCGGCCGTGGGCGTTGATGTACTAGAATCCATACGTTCCAATCTCGCCGAGAAAAAATCGGCCGTAAAAAATCGGTCGTGGGCGGAGGCCCTTAACGTCAGTTTCCCCTGACAACAACACGAATATTGTTCTTCTATTATTCTCTTTATGAATATTTTGGATAATCCGTTTTCGGAATAAAAGATTCTAGTTTTCCAAGGAACGAAAGAAAAAATGCGTCAAGATGAATAAGTAAACATATTGTTGTATTTTTTTGCACTTATCTTAGACGTTATACATAAATCTCGAATATTTAGGTATACCTACTGTATTTTCATAGAAGCGAAAGCCGTGGGTGAAGGCAAACATATTTTTAGATCTTGTGTTATTTACTACACGTCTATATTGTCACTCTTAACTGTCTACGCAGAATAAATAGAGAGCTCCTACGTATTGTAAACACGTCGTGAAGTTATTTATAGCTTCGACATTTTTGAAATAACCTGCGTTTTCATTTTGAACATGAGTTTAGGTGTTTTCAGGTACCGTTTTTAAAAGTAAAAACGTGAATAAAGGATGCGTATGTGTTCTACTGTAGTCTGTATGGCACCTTTGTTTGACGTAGGTATTCAATAGAAATTGACTAATTGTATCGTACAATATTTAATTCTGATTACTATTAACATTTACAGCCAAGCATTACTATGCCATGTTTTACTGTATTCTCAAAAACTAAATAAGTACATACAAAGTAAAGAATACATAAAACTTTCATCTTTGCCCCTGCTCAGTGCAATGATTTTTAGCGAAAAGCCTGTATATTTAAAGATCTTGAAAGAAAATTCCCAAAGCCAAATAATATCGTGGATCAAATATTTAAAATACTTTGCGTAAACTCAGGACTTTCAGGCAAATAAAACTGTTTCTTTGACATCAAGAGCGAACGAAACTGTATCTTAACGCTTTGTACGTAAAGTCATTTTCGTAATGTTTTATTTTATTCCGCAACGTTTGTCGCAGGGTGTAGACAATAGAATTCACGCTTTTATTGATATACAAGCGTGGGAAGTGCAAGATTTTATTGCTTTTGTTAAAGGGTTTCAGTTTCAAGCGATTAAAATGCTACGGAGGTGCTGTAAGTCGTGCATGCTCGACCTAGAAACAAAATAAAACTTGTTTAGTATTAGAGTGTGTTATTGGGTTTATCCATTAGGAATTTCCGAGTAGCAGCCCGGAGTTTAGAAGTTGGTGGTGTGACACCCCCGTGCCTCGTACAGCACGTAAAGGTCCTGGCTGTCATTCGTAGATCTTTGACAGCCGTTACGGTTAGTCAGAAGCCAAGAAGTCTGACAACCAGTCTAACCAAAAGGTATCGTGTTACCCAGTAACTAGGTTGTGGAGGTCCGATAAGCAGTGGCTCCATGTAAAACACTGGTATTCAGCTGCATCCGGTAAGACTGGAAGTAGACACCAAGATAGTTGGTAAAAGGCTCAGCAGATGATGTTAGTGTTTGAGTTCGAAACTGGTTAGTTTTGCATAATTAAATTAAGAATAATAGTTTTTTAGTAGGTACTTATTAATAGGAATACAAATCGTAGCAGATATATTTCTTTTCTGGGCACTTAATTTTGTATACTTACCTAAGTTTTATTTCTATTTCAGCACAAAGCCTGCTCTCTGACCTTAAAATCTGAACCTCCACAGATACAAAATCTTTCTATATGTAACCAAAGAAGCCACTTGACATCAACCTTCTCTTGCTCAACTGTGGCCTAGCAGCAAATAAACATGAGTAAATACGCCTGTGTGTACGATTGTACTGTGAAATGTCCGTAAGGACTTAAAACGCTTACGGTCTGGTAGACATGAATCCACTTTTTTCATTGCTAAGTAGATAGTTCAAGATCTGATTCGCCAGACCTACGTCAATTTAGGATGGCTGATATTTTGAGAATAGATGGAGAAATATGTAGTTAATGTATCCGAAATTGCTACATATATATCTATTTAAAAAAAAACCATTCGAAAATTGTTAATAGACAAATTAAGTAAGTGACTTGACAGAAAATTTTTGTCATGTTATATCTTCCTCTCATTAATTGTATTATTGAAAATTATCAAGTAAAATAAGTATAATAGTATAGTATAGTATATTAAGTAAAATTTATAAAATTTGTTTGATGACCAAATAAAAAAAATAAATAAATAAATAAATATCTTGGGACAACTCACACACGGCTATCTGATCCCAAGCTAAGCAGAGCTTGTGTTATGGTAACCAGACAACTGATATACATACTTATATAATTTCTAAATACATACATATTATAGATAAATCACACCCAGACACAGAACAAACAATCATGCTCATCACACAAAGTTTGTCCTGGGTGGGAATCGAACCCACGACCTCCGGCTTAGCAGTCAGGGCCACTAACCACTAGACCAACAGGCCCGTCGAAATACCTTTTTAACAATGGTAAAATGAAGTAGATCTAGCGACACTGGGATCTCAGTCTGAAAAATCTACGTATCTATAATTTATTTTTTAAATCGAGCAAGTAATTCTAATTACATCTAACTTCAAGAAACGATATATATCCCCCCAAATATATATAAAATATATTTTTAATTTAACTTCAATGTAATGACATGTCAGCCGACTACTGTCGCTGGCTTCTCGCATCGCACGACAAGTCTCGCCCACGCCTCGTTACGTGACATCAAACATATTGGCTCAGCACATAGCCATGCCAGGCACGTATGCGACGCCTGACTTTTGAACGTAATAGAAAATAAAGTTTACGGCCCTAAATTGCTGACGATTTTCCTCGTTGGCACTTTTTATATCGACTTAACATTGACACAGTCGATTGAGAGTGAATGCACGTACTTTAAATTGTTGTGTACTTGCACTTTCATGGAAGATTTTTTATTTGAAAACTTAAAAGACTTATCTACTAAAAGAAAGAGTACGGTTCGCTTTTTGTGAACGAATCAAAATAAGACGTAATATTTCGGTCATTGATACGAGATCATAAATGTTAAAGCGAGTTTATTTAATTACCAGATTAATCACTGATTAAACTAAGCCCGAATTTGAGACTTTTGTAAACACTCTCTAAGTACTATCTACTCTTGAATTGTACTTGAAGTAGAAAATGATAAAGCATTCGTTGTTTGTTTTACGCTTCTAGAAAAGCGTAGGAAGACGGGTCGACATTCAGCAAGGGATTAATCAAGTCGTCCAGAATGAAATTGAAAATAGATTGTCTATTTGCGGTAAATCGACGAAAATGAAACAACAGCTCTCTTAATCCGATGAAAATCAATTCGATTTTATTTACGAAAAGTAAAACTAGAGGAAGACTTTTACGATATGAAAATTCTAAAACAACGTTTGAAAAGTAGTCTTGTTTTTAGAACGTTAAAACATATTTTCTCGAGAGAAACCGACGGTATTAGATAAAAAAACTTTTTCAATAATAAGACCAGCAGGAAAAATACAAGAAAACTTTCGTTAGCGTCAGGCAGGATTTACAGAGTATATACACCACCCTACCTCGTAGTTTATGATCCATATAAATGTAAGAAAAGGTTTTGGAGAGGCTGGGTCACAGATCGATGCGGAAGCACGTTTAACAATACACCTATTTATAAACATCCAACCGAAAATATGAGAGACGTAGAACTAAATATAAACATAGTTGGGTACCTATATGTGAGAGGTTTTATGAGGCCACTGATGTAAAATGGGATTTTCTACTTAGCACTAAGCGCTAACTGGACTTCAAAACAATTTTTAGGGCAGATGTATAGGTCGGTAACCTTTTAGGTACAGGGACTTTCATCAGCGAACCGTGTACGAAATATATTCAACCCTAGGCTAGGTCAATGTAACCCTATGTAATTAGTGGATGAGATGGCACAAAATATGATACACAAGTACTTATAACATGTTCCATTTGGGCGAGGTTGTCGACCTTGCGGAAATATTATAGTTGAGACAGTTTACAGCTATCACATCGTTAAATTGAAGTAAAACCTCCGCAGAGGTCGAGTGCAATGGATACTTGAAGGTTAATATGGGGGGGGGGGGGTTTGGGGGTCCATGAACCGATATAGTTTTCACCCTGATTTTGCCATAAATGGACCGTGTAACGTTAGAGCTGGTTATAAAACTTGTTGATCTGAATAACTTATTTCGCTTTTCAAATACGTTAGTTTGTGATTTTAGCACTTTGCGTTGATTTATATTTTTAACTAAGTTTGCTGAAATTAAGTTACCTATCTCATATTCTTTCATAATTAAAATAAAGTCTTCGGGAGAATTCTTAGTAGATACATTCTAGATTTCTTTTTATCTATACTAATATTATAAAGCTGAAGAGTTTGTTTGTTTGTTTGTTTGTTTGTTTGAACGCGCTAATCTCAGGGACTACTGGTTGGAATTGGAAAATTCTTTTAGTGTTGGATAGTCCATTTCTTGAGGAAGGCTATAGGCTATGTAACATCACGCTACGACCAACAGGTGCTGAGCAGCGAGGGTGAAACCGCGGGGAACAGCTAGTTTAAAATATAAAATTTCATTAATTTTGTTAACATAGAAATAATATATGTGATTTTCTTATACCATCACGCCTGTATTCCCCGAAGGGTTAGGCAGAGGTGTACCAAAGCACACCCTCAGTAATTCGCCACTATATTTTTGTCCATTATAATAGGGGGCGAGCCTATTGCCATTAACCGGGCACAAATCCAAACTCCGAGCTGCTACTGAGAATTTCATAGAAGAACCCGATAACACTTTTTGCTCGACCTGGGAATCGAACCCAGGACCTCTCCAGGATCTTTTTGATTTTCTTTTGATCATCATTTTCGTCGAAACATGTGAAGTTCTTAAATTCGAGAAAAGAAGCATTACCTTTTACGTGAGCGTAACCTTCAAGTGATTCAAGGACAGCGGTAACCGAATAAAAAGACACCTTGAATAATTTGAAAATCGTTTGGGAGAAAATACGGCTCGAAATTTTCCCGCCTTTGTACAAAATATGAAGTAAGAAATTGATCTGACTTCTAAGAAATTAAATAAGGTATTTTGTTGAGTACTTATAATACATTTATATTTTCGTAATTCTTTAAGAATGTGTTCCAAAGAAATCCGGGAATAGGTCTTTATGTAATGTTATTTTAATATCTGATCACGAAATTGAAACTTTTTTGACATTTATTTTAATAGCAGCCTAGAGTCGAACAAATCTCCTTATATAAAGTAAATACACAGGTACCTACTCCTAAAGGTACCTATGTATTCGTATTATTGTACGAAGATATATCGTCTTAAAAGGAGAAGGCTATTCTTGGGCCCAGCAGTTAACTAGTTGAAATGTGTCTTAAAAAACCGTTATTTTTTAACCGACTTCAAAAAAAGAAGGAGGTTATCAATTCGACTGTTTTTTTTTTTTATGTTTGTTACCTCGAAATTCCCGACTGGGTGAACCGATTGTCATGATTCTTTTTTTATTTGAAAGCTGGTACTTCCCGTGTGGTCCCATTGCCACCATTTCAATATCTGATGATGGGATTTTGTAGAAATCGAGGGAACTCTTCAATAAATAACAGCAGATTAACCGCGATTGTGTCTATATCATATCTAAGCATTGTTTATACCATCACACAACATAAAATCACGCGTGTACACTTGAAAGGGTAACTCAGATATATTCAGTAGTATTCGAAAATTTGTCCTCCAAGTAAACGAAATCGCATAAGTATTCTGCTTTCTTTTGACTTTTTAGTGGTGTTAAGTTAATTTACGTAGTATGACAGTTCCTTCATGGATTTGGATGACAGGAAGTTGATACTAAAAAGCAAAAAATTAAAAACTTTTGAACAAAAAAAAAACAACCGCCTTCAAAAACTAAAAAGTGAAAAATAACTTTAGCTTTGGAAGTCGGTGGCAATTCAAAACAACAAACAGAACCAAAGCCACCGACTTCCAAAGCTAAAGTTATTTTTCACTTTTTAGTTTTTGAAGGCTGTTGTTTTTTTTTTGTTTAAAAGTTTTTTTTTTATAAAGGAAAACACAAAATACTGTACCATGTTTCTATATAGGAAGCGAGAAAACTTAAAAAAGTTATGAAACTATAAATCGAGTAAATACATGCCTGAATTCCTAGTAATCGATAGTGAATAATTCGGTAAAATCTCAAAATATGTTTGAAGTTCGAGTGACAAGTGCTTGTCAATCGTTTCGTGGAGTCGATTCATAGCGAATGGAGTTTCTTTGGTGGTGGAGTGGTGCCAAACGTGTTAGATCTTCGACACGTCACATATGGAGGCTCTCTTCTTGCACTCCATGTATAATTTTCATTACATAACCGAAGCAATTCAAAAATATTTTGCAATAAACTACAATATTGTAATCTAAGCTCACTTTTACTTTACTTCATATAACTTGATTCCTGGATAGCCAAATTGCACCAAATTTTCAGTGAGGTATTGTTATTATATCCTCTTAAAAATAAAGCTAGTTTGATTTACTTAACACCTGGGCCCAGGTTACTATGAAGCCCTACTCTTCTCCTTTAACGTTGATGAGAAATGCCGATGTTCAGTATATGTACAATTTATACAACCTTAAAATAAGACAACATAAAAAAACCAAATGATAATGAATAAAATAAACTGAAACAACATAGCATCAATAAAATCAACCTACCTTGATAAAAATAAGTGTTATTATAACTTTTTTTTTTAAATATTAAAAAAGAAACAAAGTACATTCATTAACCTTTACTCGCGTCTCTATTTACTTAGTAAGCTTAAGAAGACCTGATAAAATGCTAATCCCGTGTTTAATTTTATAAGTTGTAAAATTATGCGAAAAAAAAATATCCAGATTTTTCCAATACAAACCTGTCAACACGTACACGTAAAACAAACATAATTTGTAAGGAAGACGACGAAATAGGACCCTTTCTCGTTCGAAGGCTTTCTCGCTGAAAGGGTCCTATTCCGTCATCCTGCTCAAACATAATGTTTGCTTTACGTTTTGTTTGTACACGTTGCACGTATTCACTCTATATTTGGCTAGTGTTCTTCCTGATTATTAACTCGACGAAAGTAATTTATTTCTGATGTCTATTTTTGGTTGTAGCTGTTTTCTTTTTATAAGACATTTTTTTTTTGACCTCATACCCCTTTCGTTATTGTGACCATTGTTTAATTAGATACAAGCATTGATTTTTCACCTTTACGTTGTTTTGTTTTTGTAAAACTTTTTTAAAGACTCGTGGAATTTCGCATGAAGATTTACCAGTATATTAAGCTCAATAAAAAATTAAAATATATGAGAAAGACTTGAATAAGTAACAAAATTCTAAATACTGGAAAATATTTCGTTGAAAAGAAAATTAAACAAATCCAAATTCTAAGAATAGGCAATAAATTATTGGCAAATTTTCACAAACATAGCGCTACAAAATCATAACTGATTTTAACTTGCAATGTTATTTGTTTAATAATTCAATTGTATGCAAAGTTTCCATTAAAAACTAAGCTGAGTTTCATAAGAAATCAATATTCCAATAGAGAATTGCTCACGGTTCTAGGGAATATAAAACAAGAAGAACATTGCGGAAAACCGTAACTCAATAAAGTGTTTCTTACTAGCGTGAAAAATATTCTAAGTGTATCGAGAGAATTGATGGTGAACATTTTTATACCTCAGGTACATGTATTTTAGATTTATTATCTATTGCTAACTATTGTAGATGAACTTATACAACCATCGAATTTATATAACTGTTTTACATTATGTATATCATTGAGTTTGGTATATAAACCAATCAACATCAAGATTACGCCGGGGCAGCAAAAGTAAAGAATAAAAGTGTTTCAGAGGATATTTTCGACAGCGCGCTGCTACGAGCTCCATTTCACAACGATATTACGGTACCTCGAGCTACGATTATTTTGAAATTATTTATTTATTTATTTCCACAACAAAATTACCAAAAAATTATCAATAAATCATGAAAACGGAAAACTGACTAATTACAAGCTTAAATATTTGAGTCCTCATCTCACATCAACACGGTCTAGGGATATTTCATACTCAATTAAATAACTCGAAAAGTACTGGCCGCATTGGAATCTTTTATACACCGATTTGTTCGTAATTTATCTCGGACTAATTCCATATTCAAATTTTTGAAAATTCTTTTGTTTCGGTGGCATAAAAATGTCTTGATGTGTAGGAGAGGGAATTTTCATTTGTGCGAAATTTAGAAAACGATACGAATTACGATTAGTTACAGTTTTTTTTAATTTTTAAACGAAAGATAAAGTTAAAATTGAGGTATTGTAGCCATGCAACGCCGACATTTGACGAGGGCGGAGATGTTACGAGCTGTGGGAATGCTGGAAGCTGCTGTTCAGCGTAATGTTGCTGATGCCATAGGGACCCACCAAAATGTAATTTCAAGATTGTGGACACGCTATCGTGCCACAGGTGAAGTAGCGGAGAGGCACCGGGGGCCAAGTCGCATCACTACCCCCAGACAAGACCGATTTTTGCAAATTACTGCGCGAGCTCAACCAAATGCAACGGCGACTCAATTGGTCCAAAGGCTGCGAGTGGAACACCAAGTGCTTGTGAGTGACCAAACTGTAAGACGGCGACTGCATGAAAGCAATCTACGCTCTCGTAGACCACTCCGAGTCCCACCTTTACGGAGAGGCAATCGTGGACGACGATTAGAATGGGTTCGGAACCACGTGGACTGGGGCCGTGAGCAATGGTCCAATGTGCTGTTCACGGATGAATCCAGGTTCGGCTTCCATCCAGATTCACGAAGGACGCGTGTTTGGCGAGTTCCTGGACGATGGAGCCGTCTTCAGAACCCTCAGGAAGTTCACCCATACCAAGGAGGAACAATTATGGTTTGGGCAGGAATTCGCCTTGGAGGACGGACGGATCTCGTTTGGGTGCGGGGCAATATGACGGCAGAACGATACGTCCAACAGGTGCTGGGGCCCGTAATCTTGCCCCACAGAACACAAATGGGGCAAGATTTCCTGCTCATGCACGACAATGCCCGGGTACACACGGCGAGAACGGTAGCAGCTTGGTTACATACACACAATGTTAGGGCCTTAGACTGGCCTGCTCAATCGCCAGATCTAAATCCCATTGAGCATGCGTGGGATATGCTGCAAAGAAGAGCTCTGAAGGAAGTTCCAGAAAATGTGGCTACAGAAGATCAACTTTTTGCGCACCTCAGAAGGACATGGGACAATATTCCGCAGCAAGATATTGACAACCTTGTTCTGAGCATGCCGAATCGTTGCCGCTGTGTTATGAACATCATGGGCGCTTTCTCAGACTACTAACTTCAAGTTTATAAACACAAATTAAATGATTTTTCTATTTTTTTCAGTTTTTACTCACAAATTAAAAGTTAATTTTCGTTCATTTCCGTCTATGCTTCATTTTTTTTCCATAAAATCCTTAAATTTTAATCTAAGTACCTTAACCATTATTAAAAAATGGTAGAATATTAAATAACGTATCTTTTAAATATATACATGTCATATAAATAATTAACACATTGATAGTAATTCGCTTTTTTTTAAAATATCCCTACACCGTGTTGATGTGTGTATTTAAAAACTTGTATAGAGTTTAATTACTTACTGACTAAAATATGAACATAGAGACAGAAGTTAATCAATAATTTTTCATTTCACTTTTATACTTTCAAAAGACTTATCTCTTTTAATTTACAATCTACATCTCACGTAGTTAAAGGGGAATAAAAGCGTTATATAGGTATTGTTTAGCTACCTCCCACGCTACCGTCGGGAAAATAATCAGCTTCACACCGACTGTTTTTTTCCATCTTAGATAAATGAATGTTGGACTGCTCCAAATAGATAAGGTAGGACTCCATTTATCTTAATATCTTACCGTCTCTTTGTTCCTCTGGGGTTGGTAAGTACTAGCTGGAGCCAACACCATGTTGATAGTTGACATCGAAAGTGAACTTTAAATGCAAGCAATTAGAAATGAAAATGTATAATAGGTGATTTGTATTTCAAAATTAGAGAACATTAAAACTTTACAAGCACGAAATAACTTTCAATTCATTTTTAAGTGCCATGTAACGTCATAAAACAAAAAACAAATGTTGCACAAACACAACTAAACTTGTATTAACACAGAATTATAACAAAAACTAAAATGTTTTAAACTCGTTTAACTAGCAATTTGTTGAAGCGAAAGCCGCATTTGGAATGGCAAAAATAAAAGCTAAACTGAAACAAATGTTGGCTGAAAGCAATTCTTGCTAAACTCAGAGCAAATTTCGCATTCACCACCAAAATTGTGTGGAATTTACAGCCATTTATCTTCATCTTCTGGAAGTGGACTTTTAAGTTCAAAAATATTCATAACCACGTTTAAATACAAAAAAAAACTACGTCAAAGAATTGCGGTTTTTAAAATGAATTAGGTCATAGTCAGACGACAAATTTTGACATCATCCAATGACATAAGCACTCCATGTATGTCATGTCAGACATTTCGTGACGTAGTTTTTTGAATCTCAAAAAGAATAAACAGAATAAACAGTACTGAAATTATAAAAAATTATAAGAAAATGCATACTTCACCTACACCACCATTATGATTATACTATACAACATACTACCACCACATATACCATATATATTATTATAGAGACCGCTTCATAAAATCCGTGTGTCGTGGACTCGACAGTATAAATAGTATATGGTGTGTACCTTAAAAAATAAAATAATTTACCAGTCATCGATCTTAAATTACGTTGGCGTAGACAGAAGACTCACAGAGGTAAAGTGGCAGCACGACGGAACAGTACTTACATTTCTGAAACCTCTAGCGACTGCACTTTACCACCCCTAATAAAATTGCTTTCTTTTTTACACAATAAAGAACCTTTCTCCTGAAAATAATAAAATGATGTGAAGGTAACAAAGTACATTAACATGTGGCTGAGAGTTCACGCCTGAAAGGTCAAAATATCATTTGTAATTCCGGAAAATTCAGATGGAATCTGATCACTCGATATTTGATTTCCTAAATGAGTTTTTTTTCTTTGCTCAATTCATACAAGATTCAATAAGACGACTGACATAATACGAGGGCGAATCAAAAAGTAATGAGAATGAAGATAAAACGCGGTAATTAAAGTTAAAATAATAATTTATTCTTCTACATAGTCTCCTTACAAATCAATACATTTATTCCATCTTTTTTCTAAACCTAGGATTCCCTTTGAAAAAAATATTTTTCTTGACCCTCTCAAAACGCCTCAAAACTGACCATCACTTCGCTATCGTCTTCAAATTTCTTGCCTCGGAGGTGTTCCTTGAGCCGAGGAAAGAGGTAGAAGTCACTAGGAGCCAGATCTAGCGAATAGGGAGGGTGTTCGAGTAGTTCGAATCCCGTTTCTTGAATGGCAGCCATCGCAACTGCGGCTTTGTGAACCGGTGCTTTTGCTCGTCGGTTAACATCCTGGGTACCCGACGCGCGGAGACCTCTTTCATATGCAACTCGTTCGCAAGGATTTTTTGAATGCTGCCATATGAGATCCCTGTGACCTCAGCTACATGCCTGATGGTCACTCTTTGATCTGGCAACACAACATCTTCGACTTTTTTCACGTTGTCTTCAGTGAGGGACGTGGATGGGCTTCCTTCGCGACGTTCATCTTCAGTGGATGCTCTGCCCAGTTTAAATTCCTTGGTCCAGCGTGCAACTGTAGAATATGGAAGAGCAGAGTCCCCCAATTTTTCCACTAAGTCACTGTGTATGTCTATGGTAGATTTTTTTTTCAAACAGAGGTACTTGATGACTGCTCTAATTTCGTTTTTCTCCAAGTTGGTGTTATCTCATCGACAGTTCGTATTCAAATGAATATAACTCCCGGAAATCGTGATATATGTGTATGATTTTTTTAGGCTGAAGTAGTGAGTACATAAGTAAGCAAAAAAAACTTTTTTTGCGTTTTTATGCGGACCTGAAGTAACCGATTCTCATTACTTTTTGATCTCCCCTCGTAATATTGTTATGTCATGGATTTAAGTCGACAAATTATTGAGGTATATCGTATTACTTCTAAAAATTTAACGTACCAATTCCTTTATGATTAAAGAAATCTGAATTTCGAGAAAAAGCTCCCCGTTCATTGTGTCCAGAAATTAAAAACAAATGAAAGATATATTATTATAAGTTTCTGAAACGCTAACTAGTTTTCATGCCTACTTGTTTATTACCTACTTATTCATACTGATAAATAAGTACTTAACCTAGTTAAAATACAAATGACCTACAAAGAAAATAAAAAGCAAAAACATCGGCAGTATACATTTTATCAGGAGCTAGTAATTATCACGTCTAACAGAATTTATTCGAAAAAAGAAACAATAAAAAGATAGCTTTTAAGTAAATTCTTATCGCTATATCACTTATCATCTTTATCTCTTCTGTGGCCTTACGTGCTATGTCTAAGATTTTCCTCGCTTAAGATGATTTATGCAAGACCGTACCGTGTCTGGGGTAAAGTGCTGGGCGCATATTTTCCTCGTCCGTGCCGCTGCACAATTGCAACATTCTACAGTTATATTATGGAAGTTCACTTTCCTTATCTGTTTATTTTTCCATTACTCATCGAGTGTTGTTTTTTTTAACCGATGAAAAAACGGAGGAGTTTCTTAAATGAACGCGTATATTTTTTTTATGTTCACCACGCATAACTTTGAGCAGAGTAGTCCGTTTTTGATAATTGTTTTTTTTTACTGGGTAGGCACTTAGGTACAACCAATGTATATTTTTGAAAAGAAGCTACAAAACTAGCTTTTAGAAATTAGAAAACTTTTTTTACAAAAAAGGCAACCTTCAAAAATTAAAAACTGAAAAATAACTTTAGCTTTGGAAGTCGACTTTGGTTTTGTTTGTTAATTAAAAAGTTTCTATCAAAAATGTTGTACATTTGTTGTACCTAAGGGCTCGTTCAAACAGAACATCCGTATTTTCAGGAGCGTTTGGAATGGATCCATCGCTACTGCGGGGTATGTTCACACCGCATTTACAGTACGGTCTTAATCCCGCGTGGCTTCGATCCGATAAAACGGACCAGTATTTTAATTATTTTGTGTGTGAACTTGCCCCCACATACACATACCATCATGCCTGTATTCTCCGAAGGGTTAGGCAGAGGTGTACCAATGTACACCCACAGTTCTCCGTGTCTTTAAGTCCCATATAATAAGGGGCGAGCCTGTTGCAATTAACTGGGCAGAAATCCTAACCCCGAGCTACTGCTGTTACTGAGAATTTCATAAAAAAAACCATTAACACTTTGCTCGACCTGGCAATCGAACCCTCTAGCGTAGCACTCGTAACTTGCTCATACAACTTTATAACTATATACGTCTTCACCAAAGAAAAACGTAAAAGATAGAGCGGACCTCTGTGTAAACCTGCACTATCCTGAAAAAAAAGACCAAACGGTTACTGTATGTGAGAGTAGGCTAATTTTCACATGAACTTCATCAAAAGGTCGTTAGGTATTCATGTGACCTTCATCACATAACGAACAGGTGTATATTCACACTTTTCATTTCAAAAGGGATGTTACGAATTCTTCAATTTTTCCATGTAAATGTTTAAAGCTCGTGAATATGTAAATTGGCCCGTCATGTTGTTATATTATTTGCATTTCTTTGTAAGCTACGACTACTTAAAATTTAACTTTTATTCGCGTTGTTAGGTACTTACTTATAATTTGTCCTACAGCAGGGGACACACCTCTTTTCATAATGAGAAGGAACGAGCATTGACCACGCTTGTTCGAGGCGGATTGGCGATTTAAGACTTACATTTTAAAATATGTCCAGCTTTCTTTACGCTGTTTTTCTTTACCGATATCAGTGAGCCCAAAATAAACTTAGAAAATAGGTAGCTACATTTCAAATAGAAAAAGTCATTTTCGTCCTTGACCGTGCCCAGCATAACCCCGTGCATTAGCGGTGCTCGCCTCAATCACTGAGCCACCATGATATATTTATTCCTTAAGGAAGAAAAGTGCAGCTACTTGATAATGGTATTAATATTTAACACACTCACTTTAAAATGATGTTGTCATAAACCATACTGAACATCATTAACGTGATGGAATCTAATGTTCCTTGGCATCTAGTCTTGCCATGAGACTTGTTAAAAGCATGCAAGAGATTTGTATTTATCATCGTATAAATAATAAAACACTGCGTAAAGCTCACTGTATTCAAAGTGAGACATTATTATTTACGAAGGAAATGAGCACCTATGGATCGCGTCGGCGACGTGTTATCTCTTATGCGTATTAATTAAAAACTCAAGGTTTTTGAATAAGTATTTTTCTAGGCGTGAATTATCGGAAAATGAACCTTCATTTATTTTTCATCTATACTAATCTTATAAAGAGGAAAAGTTTGTGAGGTTGTAGGGGGTAACCTCTGGATCTCCTGAACTGATTTAGAAAATTCTTTTACCTATAGAAAGCCATGTTATTTGTTAGTGTCAAAGGCTATAATAACTAGAGATGCAACGAATAGTTGTTTGGCCGGATACCGGATACCGGATATTCGGCCTGACCACCAGCCGAATATTCGGTATCCGGCCGGCTGAAAATCTTGTTTTTATACATCATAATTTACCTTTGGTGGATTTCCAATATTAAATTAATTAATATTACTATTACTAGTTACAAATAAGTATATTTTTTAACTATCAGTATTATCACCAAGTTACTTTAAATAATTGATCTATTATAAAAAGTTAAAGTTGTTTAAAATAATAAAAAGCTTCAATTACAACTGTGTCTTTATTTAGATTCCATTTATAAAATCTACCAAGTTTACTATCCGGTATCCGGCCGGATAGCAAAAAAGGGCTGGATAAGCCGAATACCGGATAGTAACCGAATATTCGGTGCATCTCTAATAATAACATTACGGTACGACAGACGGGAGCGGAGTAGTAACCAAAGACATTACTTAACATGGGTGAACATATTTACGCGGACGAAGTCGCAGGCAAAAGCTAGTTTAATTATATAACAGTAATTAATTAAAAGTTGGCAATCGAAACCCTATTGGATAAGGAAATAATATTTAACAGAAATGGAAATCCACAAAAAATAAGGTATTTTTAGTATAATGTACTTTCACATAATAAGCCCACTCGTAATGAAATAAATTAAAATTAAGATCCCGAAGTTTCGTGGTGAAATTACTTTCGGTTACTAAGAGTACAACAGCTTATTCATTATGAGATGTCCACCCACACTTTATAATAAATGATCGTTCGAGAATTACTTTAGTATTTCGTGTACAGACTCCTACGCAGAGTTACATTTCACAAAATTTAGGCAAATTCATTTTACAATTTAGGTCACTTTTATTTGACTCAAAAAGAAAATTTCAGTTGTAATCTTATTATGGCACCTGTTACACGGCTGCCTGCCGGGGCTGCGGGTTGTTCGAAAGAGATACCGCGCCCCCGGAACGCAAAGGGCACATGAAAGAACATAGACGGGTTTTTAGTCAGTAAAAGTCTGACACTCCCTCCCGCCCCGCCCAGGGCAGGGGAAGATATGTGATGATTTCCCGTCTATAAAAAAAAAACACCTGTTACACGGTTCACTTATATCTATCTTAAATAAACAAAATTTAACAGAAAAATGAAAAAGTTAATAAATCAACACATACAAAGCCTTTAATTTCAAGGTTTTTCAATAAAAGTGAAAACATACCGTAATATAGTCAAATTACGCAAAATAAAATTCTGTCAATGCTTAGTAAACCTTATTCTAAAAAGACAAGGTTGTTTAAACTGCCTCGTTGGCCTAGTGGTCCTGAGCGCGACTGCTACGCTAGAGGTCCTGGGTTCGATTCCCGGGTCGAGCAAAAAGTGTTATTGGGTTTTTCTATGAAATTCTCAGTAGCAGCTCGGAGTTTGGATTTGTGAACGGTTAATGGCAATAGGCTCGCCTCCTATTACATGGGACCTAAATATACCGGCGAACTGTGGGTGTACATTGGTACACCTCTGCCGAACCCTTCGGGGAATACAGGCGTGATGGTATATATATATACAAGGTTGTTTCTAAGGTACTGAAAACAGGTTCCCCTAATATAATATGAGATGTCTCACCAGGTACCAGTTCCATTTTCAACCTGAAGCTGAAACTGAGAATTTAATTAACAATATTATAATCCATTAATTGGTCGAAGACCCTCGCTCGTGTCTCCTTCAATTACTTTAGCTATTGCCGTTTCTATCGTGAACATAATGGAACAAGTATGTAGTTGCTCAGATATTTAATGACCATGATTCCCGCGGCTTCAATATTAACTTTGTAACTGTTCTACGAACTTATCAGCGAACTACAGCCCAACTTATGTGAAGTGTGAACCGCTTCGCGCTGGAAATGGCGTGGCGCCGCAATCTCTCGTGATAAACTCTGTGCAAACACCCGGTCTATGTCATTTGTAGCCTGCCAGGAACGTATCCTTGAAGGGTAAATCAATTTATGCTCCATATCTTTGAAATTTGCAGGGTAAGAGAAAACTGAGATCATTTTTTTTACCTATTATTATTTAGTGCCTTTATTAGTTACTGCCCCGTTAGTCTCGTGGTCGCAAGTGCGACTGCTGTGCAAGGGGTCCCAGGTTCGATTCCCAGGTCGATCAAAAAGTGTTTTAAGTGTTTTTGGGTTTTTCTATGAAATTCTCAGTAGCATCTCGGAGTTTGGATTTGTGCCCGGTTAATGGCAATAGGCTCGCCCCCTATTACATGGGACCTAAATATACCGGCGAACTGTGGGTGTACATTGGTATACCTCTGCTTAACCCTTCAGGAAATACAGGCGTGATGGTATATTTTTTATATTTTATTATTTAGTACCTAGGTATGTACACCGCTGTGTCACTCGCGTTCAGTTACGTCTATGGTTACTGCTCCGCTGCAGCTGGCCGTAGCGTGATAGCTTTATCTATTAATGAAAACCACATTAAACTCTGTTTTTAAAAGAAATAATTAGTTTAAAAGATGTAAGCGTAAATACGGCGGGAAGCGACTGTGTTTTATACTATATAGAGATTGGTAGCTAACCCTTGTTATTGCAAGGCGATATAATTATTATTATCATAACAGACTACCTTATAGTCTGTTATGCTAAGCATAATAGCGAAATAAGCTGAATAACATAATGAAATACGCTGAGCCGATAAACACATTTTAATATAAACCCTTCTCTATCTGTATTTACAGCGCTCAATTACCTCCGCCAAGTTGTTGATTTTGTATTGTTACTTTATAACAAGGATACCGACAAGGTAAAGACCAAACAACTTAGGAAACTTTATTTTTATCCTACAAACGTTCGCAATAAAACACTTTGTAGGTCAATCAAGACGTATTGCTTTTTAGAAGAAAGACGCTCGTAAAGTTTTGTCACTGTTATTGCGGAAAAGTTTGATGTAGGAATGTTTTCTATTAAAAAGGTACTACAAAAAGCCAAACAGCCGATTTAGCCTAGTGGTCTAAGCGCGGTGGTATAGGTCTTGGGTTCGATTCTTGGGTCGAGCAAAGTGGTATTGGGTTTTTCTATGAAATTCTCAGTGGCAGCTCGGAGTTATGATTTTTGTTTGGTTAATGGCGATAGGCTCGCCTCCACGTGGTACGTGTGATCTAAACATACCGGCGAACTGAGGGTGTACATTGATACACCTCTGCCTAACCCTTTGGGGAATTCGGCGTGATGGTATGTTATGTGTAAAAAGCTAAACTTAGATTAACCTGTATACCTATGTTTCTTAGAATGTCATTACTACGATAATGTGGATTATCTCTTGATGTCACCTCGACCAGCAGGTATTCCCTCCGGTCAATTTATTAAAGTGGCTGCTATCCAATTAATCTATCTGCCAATACCGCGAATCGTAGCATAATTCGAGGACTCTTTTTAAACAGATGTAGGTATACAGGCAGCATCTGCTTCACGCTGCATGAAACGAAGTTTATAGTGGCTACAGGTGGATTATCTGGTTTTTTTTTTGTTGAGTTCCTATTGTGGAAAAGGATGTTCTTTAGGCTAATTTTTAAATTGTCTTCATTTTGTGACCGTCTAAATTACCTATAGTATGGTATAGTAACTCAAAATTTGCGTACGGTCAGCGTCATCAACTTATTACCCCCTTTTGAAACGAATTTTAATGCAAAAGGGGTAACCATGATGACGCTGTTTGTACTATCTCTAATATATTGAATCCGAGGGAAAGAAATTTTAACTCTATTCTGGCATCAAGTGTAAAAAATATCAGTTACAAATGATGGAATAAAATCAATTACAAGTACCCTAGGACCAAATAACAGCATGTCTGGGGGCAACGGAGGGAACTCTAATAAAGAAAAAAAGGGAAAGCTTTGTAATATCGGAATCTGACAAGAATCAATATTGCCACATAAAATAAACAATCGACGCTCAAATATTCCGAACATAGCAATTTCTTTTGTTTTGTTAAAAGTGTTTTTTTTTTTAGTTTATGGCGTTTTTTAATATACGTAAATACCTAATATAAGATAATAAGGCATTTCAAATATTAATTAGGAAACATAACTTACTTTACATTGAAAGAGGCAAATAAATTTGTAGTAAACGTTAACTTATAAAGTACAGAGAAAAGGAAATTCTTCACGTAGTCGTGAAACTATTCTACAAACGAAATCGATCTCTCTACTTGTATTTCTACGATTGTTTATTTAGGACTTTTCTCAAGGGATACAACAACAGCTACAAGAAACATTCCAAATAGTCTATACAGTTTTTTTATTTTTTTTATTTTTATAGACGGGAAATCATCAAATAACTTCCCCCGCCCTGGGCGGGGCGGGAGGGAGTGTCAGACTTTTACTGACTAAAACCCGTCTATGTTCCTTTCATGTGCCCTTTGCGTTCCAGGGGCGCGGTATCTCTTTCGAACAACCCGCAGAAATAGTCTATACAGTAGCGTTAAAGTCATGTATTTTTGAGTAACGTCGAAATGTTATATTATTCGAAAAACAACAACCACAATTTTGTTCTCAGAAAGAGTAGTGAAATTCTTAAATAAATAAAGTAACTTAAAAAGATCGATAATTATTGCTAATTTTAAAATATGTAGGTAGATACAGCATAATTTCCAGTGCCTATAAACTTTACTTCTATTATACACGGCGATTTAGAAGCTCTGACACCAGGGTGTGTGGGGTCGTTAGACCTTACTGCCCACACGATAAAGAAAAAGAAAACTGCTATTATGTACAAAAAATTAAACTGAAAAAAATCGGTGAAGTGAACTTGTGGGGAGTTATGACTCCCTAGCATCAGCAGTGTTATTTTGAGAAAATCTATCTCGGAGAAAAAAGGGGAAGTGAACTCGAGGTGAGCACGGCTCACTTTAACCTAAATTCACCGGGGAAGATTTGTACAGAAACCGCCTAATCTTACATTGTACGTATACAATCTGGGATTTTACAGTTTAAAGCTTAAAGTGTCCATATAAAGTATGTGAAAGTTACAGAATAGTTAAAACTATTAGCATTTTAATACCCATTTCAGTTGTCACACAATAGAGATAGTCTGTGCTTTATTCTGAAAGCCTGCATTAGTTTTAACACTAACAGTTGAAACTACTCCAAACTTCTAGGCGTAATTTATTCTAAACCGAGTCGCGTTACATTAAAGCTTTACTAGGAACTATGAAATTTCAGCACTAATGTCCGACACTGATTTTGTTACCGAATGTCTAGTAGACATTATTTTGCGGTTTCAAATTACGCTATAGTGTTGTTTTAGGAACTTGGGAATCCAGAAACTAATACTATTCTCATCTCTAAGTCACAACTCACATGAACTGATTGGATTCATTTTATTAGCCTTTTTTTATTAGCTTCTTCTGCCCGCGACTTTAGCTTTATAATTTGTTTTATTTTTTATTACAATTAATAACACAATTACACGAAAATTACAGAGTACGTACAAAGTAACATACGTATTACAATTAATTCAACTGTGAAGAGCGTATTATTATTTTATGTTCCAAGAAGTTGAAACGATAGCAAACAAAACATTACGAAATATCCATTATTAGAAGGAAAAGGATTAGGTAAATACCAAATCATTTTTTCCCAGAAATATTGAAGGACGGTACAATCGACATGTGTACATAAATATTTATTTACCCCTTTTAGTAAACATATCCACGCACGAAATATGTTTATGGGCCCGGCGTGAGCGCAAACACTTAAGCTATTACCCTTGCTCTAATTATGTTAACCCACTGTGAAGCTGACCTATTTTGCTACAACTTAAACATAACTGATACACAGATTACATATAGCACCATTTTATTCAAGTGTATCTAGAAAATTCGCCACACGCATACTTATGTCAGAAAAATAAATAAAAACATCAACGCCAAAAATATTTGGGAAGAAGAACAAATGAATTTGTTAGTCATTAGATATGTCTATTACAAATTACAGTTTTATTAAACATACATATGAAAAGCTTATAAATAATATTAATAAAACAATGTAAGACTTATAACCGTTTTATAAGGATTGA
Organism: Caradrina clavipalpis; assembly: GCA_932526535.1. Classification (NCBI taxonomy): domain Eukaryota; kingdom Metazoa; phylum Arthropoda; class Insecta; order Lepidoptera; family Noctuidae; genus Caradrina; species Caradrina clavipalpis. The sequence goes on from OW052096.1 coordinate 7,577,578, forward strand.
AGAGCGAGTGCTCATAGAGCATCAGTCACCTGTTGTCAATGATACAAGTGCCCCAAAAAGCTGGCATAGCAATAGTGATTCGTTGGCCCAAGAAAAATCCAAACCCTCTCTCTGGTAACCTTGTTTATACTTACTTTATTATGGACATATTAATTTTATGAGCATGCCGTAACCTACTAAAATAATTAATAACCTATAATAACGAAGCCGTAGATCGTATTAACTACAAGGTTAATATTACCTAACTATAAGAAGATATTTCTAATAACGCCAAGTGTATTAACTAATAAAATCCCTTAGCTTTTGGCGCGCCGACGCCTTATATTCCCTAACCATTGACGCCTTAAATAGATTACCTAAACCGAAGCATAATAACAACACCCACGCTTTATTAGCGGGGAACCTTCAGGGGGGCCTGGTGTATGCTTGAGCGAGCATTTAGAAATTCTTGTTTAACGAAAGTTGCTTTATGAACCTAGATGAAAGTACGTAAATAGAATTACAATACTGATACTGACAGCTGTAAGTTGGCTTGTGCAGTCATTTTTTTTTTTCGCTTGGGATATCATCAAATGACTTCTCCCGCCCTGGGCGGGGCGAGAGGGAAAGTCTAACTTTTACTGACCAAAACCCATCCATGTCCTTTCTTGTGCCCTTTGCGTTCCGGGGGCGCGGTATGTGTTTTGAACAACCCGCAGCCCGGCCAGGAATCAAAGGCATAAGCATCTCTTTGTAGAGTAGATACAATCAAGCGTATTATGGGGAACACAATGCTTTGTCACTGCATTGATGGTATTCTGTCGCAATGGCCCAGTTAAAGTCTCTCTACGTTGAATATTCTGACAAGGACAAGTACCAAAGTTTATCTTGGACATCATTGCCATTGGTGACGAAGAATATTGTAATGAAAATTGAACTTAAAAAAATAAGTTTGAAATCGCTAATACACCTTGAGTAAGCCTTGATCTATGCTCATTATTGTTCATGCATTCTCTGTATCAGAAGAGGCCTTTACCCTGCAGTCGGAAAATAATAGGGCGGTTTTTGCATTTGGCTTAGATTATTTTGTAGGTTCGGCTATATTATAAAGGACAAAGGAAAGTCAAAGGACTAACTGGTTTAGATCAGCCTCCTTAGTAAACATTAAACTACCTACCATTATTAATCGATAGAGTATCAGCGTATATCAAACTATGAGAAGGTTAGTGTCGCGCGTACGATCAAAGCTTATGCTCTAAATGTGCGGTGGACCGCGAACACGATCCTCGCAAGCTCATCCTGCTGGAAACCTGGCACGCATCTAAACAAAGTTTTTAATTATGGAATAAACAACTAGATAGATTATGTAAATAATGGCGGCTAATGCAACCTTCATGGTTAACCTTTCCTAGGTTAAAGAAAACATGAAGTTATTTATTGGACATGATCTGTTTAATTGTTTTTGAAATTTCGGTTCATACATATGCATAACATCACGCCTGTATTTCTCGAAGGGTTAGGAAGTACACCAACAGTTCGCCGGTATGTTTAGATCTCATGTAATAGGAGTCGAGCCTATTGCCATTAACCCGATCACAAATCCTAACTCTGAGCTGCTACTGAGAATTTCATAGAAAAACCCAGAAACACTGCTCGACCTGGGAATCAAACCCAAAACCTCTAGCGTAGCAGTCGCGCTTAGGACCACTAGGTTAACGATGCAGTTCTCCATAATGAGGTTCCTAGATATGGTGACTTCTAAAATGTTTTAAAACTCGTGTTATTTGGAAACTGTTTTTTTTCGGTTCTAGTTAGTTACCTAATGTATGATTTCAGTTTTAACCAAGGCTTAAAACTACAAGGAAGAAGAGGGATACATTTTGGATGTTTTAAATATAGTTTTCGTGTCATCTGCGTAAGTAAAGAAAAGGAAAAAATAATCTAAACTTTCCTTTTTGTATTGTTACAGGCAATGATGGATCGGGCACCAAATCGGTAAGTGGCAACCTTCCTTTTTATACTTAGGTACCTAATATTAAAAATAACTTTCTTCCTGCGAGTATTTCAATTTCTATATTTACATCAAATAGGTATTTTAGATGTTATTCAGAAAAGCAAAATCCCAGTCAATATTTCTTTTATCCAAGGAACTTCAATACGGAGGAAATTTTCAATACTAAATTGAAAGTTTTCCTCTGTACTGAATTTCTTTTTACAGATTTATACAAACTTTACATTTTCCCTGCATCTTTTGAGTGTTAATGAAAAATGATTTTTATTCGTGGGTGTCAACAAGATAAGAAGAACTAGGTATTATGGCAAATAATAATTGAATAAAATGTTAATCCTTAGGTACTAATATTATAAATGCGAAAGTAACTCTGTCTGTCTGTCTGTCTCTTCTTCACGCCTAAACCACTGAACCGATTTCAATGAAATTTGGTACAGATATAGTCTGGAACCCGAGAAAGGACATAGGATAGTTTTCATCCCGGAAATCCCCCGGGAACGGGAACTATTAATCCACGCGGATGAAGTCGCGGGCAAAAGCTAGTGTTTCAATAAATTGAAAAGATCTTTTGTAGACAGTTCAACGTTCAAAATGAGATGTAAAGCTATTTAGGTACCTAGTTTATTAATTCATTGATTTGAAAAGAAACGCGTCAAAATTAATGTGCTCACTATTAATTTGATTAGTCAACTACAACTATAAAGCAGATGAAGCAACGAATGAACTCAATCGCAGTTTGATAAGCAAATCAAATCTTATATTTCATTTCATTAGCTGAAATAAACAAAAATAAGCAGTCATGGAAACCGCCAGCAGAAGTGAATACTATAAATTTTCGGAATAACGGTCAATTGGAATAACAGTCTACCGCAACACCAGCTGCATCCGGTTCGACTGGAAGCCGACCCCAACATAGTTGGGAAAAGGCTAAGCAGATGATGTGATGTTGCATCACGTCACATAAGTATGTCGATGACGCGGCTACATTAAAAGTTGGTGACGCGGTACTTGACCATGTCGGTGACGCTGTTGCCTTAGTTAAATGGTGACGCGGTGTGACTTTCGTACGTCAGTGACGAGGTTACGTTATAAAGTATGTAGGTAACGCGGTTTAGTAGTAGGTATGTCGGTGACGCGTTTACCTTAGCAATCAGGTGACGCGGTCACATTAATATGTAGGTGACGCTGTCACAATAGCATGTGTGTGACGCAAACCTATAACTTTTGTCGCTATCAAAAATCGCTTAACGCAGCTAAATAAGGCTAAATTTTCACTTCAAAAAAATATTGAGACATTTATTTATATGCAAACAAACAAATTGTTCATTTGGCATGTTAAAGTTGTTTGACCAGGACAAAGTCCTCTACTACGCTTTTACTTTAAACATATTGGCTATTCCCATCTGGGATATCTTCGAGTGAATAAAGACTGCAATTGAGTGCAAGCTTTTGTAGAATACATGTTAACAGTACCTTAGAGAGTCATCGAAAAGAACACCTAAGCGCGTACGTTTATGTGTGTGGGTATAATTTTAAAGTCTCTTTTAGGTGTAATATGACAGATTTAGTACATTTTGCATCTGTTTAAGAGATGTAAAATTTTAAAACGTTTTTAATAGAACGCACACATTTGTTTCATCAATCGGTGATGATAAAAAAGTTGTTTTTGTAAGAGGATCTGAAAGTACCTACTAGTTCGATAAAAAATCACTGATGGAAAATCAATTTATCACCGAGTGCACTTGGTGATGTTTTATGATATTATATTTGTTTATTGTTTTTTTTTTTCTTGCACCTTGTCGCAGGCAAACGCCAGTGGTTTGCATTATAAAAAACGTATGTGTTTGGTGTGTGTGTAGTTTTACCTGTATCTATTAATAATACAAGGAAGGTAAAGCTTTCCTATGAAAAAACTGAGTAAAGGAGTTTTCGCAGAGGATAATCCTGTGGGGGAAGTTTTTTTACAAAACCACAACAAATGTAGCTGTTTTCTATTTTATTTATGGGCATATTTTGAATATTCCATCATCAATATTTAATCAACTGCCTCGTTAATCTAGTAGCCCCAATCGCAACTGCTAGTCTAGAAGTCTTGGGTTCGATTCCCAGGTAGAGCAAAAGTGTTATTAGGTTTTTCTGTGTAATTCTCAGTAGCAGCTCGGTGTTAGGATTTGTGCCCGGTTAATGGTAATAGGCTCGCCTCCTATTACATTGGACCTAAATATACCGGCGAAACTGTGGGTGAACATTGGTACACCTCTGCCTAACCCTTCAGTTAATACAAGCGTGATAGTATTTTGAATATATCATAAGACGAAATATACATAGATCATTAACATTTTCACACCGCAAGCTATAACGATCGGCGGTATACGTAAGTGATATGGAGTTGATTAATTTTTAATCTCGTTTGCGTTGCTGATGAAGTTTACGATGTCTGGACTAATCAAGATGTGCTACATTTTCGCTTCTAAAGGTTACGCCGAATTATACGGTTCACTTTACCCCTTTATTGGCTGAAGCGAGCCAAAAAAGGTCAAAAATTTTAATCATGAGGTCATAAAAAACAATCTTTTGATGTCGGCTATCCAGACCCTTCATTTCCGCATTTTTCAATCAAAGCGAATCAGTTTCATTGAACCGCGGGACCACATACTTAATAGAATGGTCTTTTTTTGGAATAAAATTCTTTCTTTCATCTTTTTTAAAATACGCTACGCTTGCGCCACGCTAGGAATTTCTCCTGTTTCGTGGGTGCGTTGGCAAACATACACACTCACACACATACACATACCACCAGATCTGAACAACTATCGGTAGGCCATACAAATATTTTCTTAACACGGTATGTGACATTTTTTTTTCAAGATATTTCGCTTTTTAAATTTATAATAAATTTTAATCATTTAACAGCCACTAATTATCTGTAACTGTAATTGTACTAATTGTCTGTAAAATAACTTCTGGGGTATTAGGTATTATTCTCTATTTACGACTTGACAGATTAAACAAAACACACTCTTGACTCAAGGGAATAAAGACTGGCAGTATAATTACGCCTACCTTTGTTACGCGTAATTGCATTTTCACACCTGTGTGAATACAAACCGTATATTATGTAAGTAAATAATGTTTTGATGTTAGCACTGTAGGCGTGGGTTCCTAGAAGTTATACTGCTTTGCGTACATTTTTGTACGCCCACGAGTGTTTCGTGAATAATAAGATTTTTATATTTTCTGAACTATGTTGTCCTAAATAGATCTGTCGGTGGTATAATAGAATAGTTAGTATTTTATTTTGCACAGATATTTATTGTAAAAAATTGCGTGTACCTTAAATTGAGCATGCAAATATTAAATGGTGCATCCATAGATGATAATACCTAATCAAGTAACTAAGTGATATTAATGAAAATGAAAATAAGTTGTAAAATATTTAAAAAAAAAATACAGGTAAAAACCAGAACAACAAATGCAGGTACCTATATTAAACTGTTAATTTAAAAAAAAATATTTTAAGTAAGATTTAGGTCATGTTTAATAAAATTTACAATAAAATAAGACATCTTTATTTGTACAAAATATGCTACTTACATAGTTTGAAATATGAATGGTTTAACGAGCAAAAGACTCACAATTTATGTTCAATGATAATGATTCAGGAGTTAAGATAAAATAAACGTAGTTTAATTACTTTTGCTATGGTGGTTTGTTTTTCAGACGAACTCGTCTTCATTTTCAAATCTTCAACTAAATCTGAAGTTTGAAATAATTTCTAAAGCATTTTTTTGTCACTTTGAGTAATTCTTAATGTAAAATCTGCAACAATATACATTAAAACAAAAAGCACTTAAACTCTATTTAATTGTAGACTAATTAGTGCGGACCGCAACGTAAGTAGGTACCTACTACATTTATGGTACATACTTTCATTGTTCATGTTAATTAGATGAGCCAGGTAGGCAGGTACTTTCCTTTTTACATGGCGATGGTTCTTCCACTCAATAAACACATAAGCACTTCAAACCTCTATGTTAATGACCTGTCTGGGTACTCCCAAAATAACATACGTAGGGTACATTCAATACATCTTCACAAAAAGGTACAAACGTTTAATAAAATACTAACACCATTGAAAATAATTGCGGAGTTTCAAATTGAACGATCTTTATTGAGAATGGCAACAATAGCTTTTGTTTATGGCAACATTGTTTAGTAACTTCTACCTTTTTCATTTGTAAATAGAAAAACACAACTCATCGCTTTTCAGCTGTTTCTACTTTGTTTACTTAACCTAATACCTTACTTTTACTTTTGAATAGAGTAAAGAATACAGTTTGAAATTCATTTAATGGGTAACCAGATCTTTGGTCCTTTGAGTCAGATATATAAATCTTATATATCTGACTCAAAGGACCAATGCTCGGATAAAATATCTATGGATACTACATAAAGTATTATTAGGTATATCCGCGGTTTCACCTGCATTATGTGACGTTTTTGATGACCGCTTAGCTACTGTGGGTCGTAGAGTAATGTTATATAGCCTATGATCTTGCTCGATAAATGGGCTATAAAACGCAAAAAGATTTTTCAAACCGATCCTGAAACTTCCTGATATTAGTGCCGTTAAAAAAACAAACTTTTCAGCTTTATAATATACCCCAGATATTACTCGTATTATTAATTTCCAGGCTGTAGCTAAAGTCTATTGTTTTCATTTACACGGCTTCGTCTACAGAAGTTTAAGAATGGAATGAAAATTTATATTTAGAATATAGTACTTAGACTACCTGCGTATTTTGTGGCTAAAGTATCTTAACTATCTATTTATATATACTTATTGTTCCATCGTTACAATGCCATTGAGGAATCTATTTTCAGAAATATTTATTGTTACGATTGAGAACAAAGAAAAGTAGGCAAATGCGGTAAGTAGGCTTAAAATAAATTGGAAATTCTATTTATATACTGTGTCCAATGGAAGCTCAAAACATTACGCTCAAATAAATTTAACGTAGGGATGCGAAAATAAATAGATCTCATTGAAATTTAAAACAGTTGAGGCAAAAAGCGAGGATTTCATTTATCGTTTAAAGAATTGGCATTTTCAGCTTCGAGATATTTTCGATTGGTATCTAAAGTAGGTAGGAAGGTACTTGAAATACGAGTAGATTGTTGGGGACCCTTCAAATATCTACAGGTACCTTAATTTAATACTTTACCGTCCTACAAAGTGTTGTAAGACGAAGGTTGTGACGTGTATTTTTCTTGTTTTTTGCGTTTAAAAACTCAGTAGGCAGTAACCCCAACGAAGATCAAAAATGGGAAGTAAATTCAAAATACGTACAAATGTTAAAATTATTCACTAGATATACCTTTTTTGGATGGAAAATGACGTCTTCCTGGGCGGAGCGGAAGGGAGTGTCAGACTCTTACTGACTAAAAACTAAAACCCATCCCATTTCGAACCATCTCCGCAACCTTGGCAGGCACTAGATACCTATACCTAACTTTATTATTTGTTTAAGTATGAAATACTACTTTCTTATTTTTTGGATTTTTTGTCAAAAACAAGTAGGTAGTTCCCAAAGTTTGGCCTTAAACTGATAACTATAACAGAAGCTCTAAAGCCTAAAATAAAAGAGCTCTTCGTAAATACTAGGGCTCCTTAATATTCAAGTCAGCAATTCCCGCAGCATGCAAATAGGATTATATTACTTTAGCGAAGGATATTTTGGTGTTTTCGTCTGCCCGATGTAATTATCTTATTTGCGTCTAGAATGATGAAGATGGAATTATGATTATTTTTACGTGTTTTTTGACCTTTGGAATTTTTTGTATCCTAAGGCCATATTGCCTTTAAATAAATGCAAATGTAAGTCGATAATACTTTTTTTATTCTGTGTGGAGGTTTACTGAAGCTTGTCTTAATGCAAGTGTCGTAAGTGAAGCAAGTCGTAGCTGTACTAACATCGAGAGATCAAAAGTACATACAGTAAGACGATGGACACAGGCTGCTTCCAACCGGTCCTTTTAATAATCTATGGGGGAGGCCTATGTTCAGCAGTGGATGTCTGTACAAAAATCGAGTTTTTGTGACTAAAAAATATTTTCTCATAGTAGCTACTTCACCTTAAAATTATTTCGGTAGACCACCATTATGTAAAGCATTATAGTTTACAAACAGCCATATATTTACATTCATTTGAATACCGGAATGCTTCGTAATACGGTTCGCGTATTCCTCCACCCGTGTTCGCTAGAATATTTTAGTATTAGAACTAGGGATTGCAATCCGGATTCTTCGAAATCCGAAAACAACTGAAAAATCCGGATTTTCTTGCCTTTTTTAAATCCGGATTTTAAGACTCAAATTCGATTTTTTCGGATTTCAGTCAAAACTGATTATAACGCATAATATTTGTAATTAATTTTGATTATAATAATAATTTGGATTGTAATTAATCGGTATATCGATATTACCTACTTTAATGCAAAAATAAGAATAAAAATTAAATAAAAAAATAGTGGTGCATTGTTACAAGACAAAATAAACTTAAAAGTACTTCATATTATGGTATGCTATTCTAAGTTATAGCGAACTGCATGCGACTTCGTACGCGTTGCTTATTTCACCCGCCATAAGTTACGTCTTTGGTTAATGCTCCGCTCCCGTGGGTTGTAGCATGATAAATAAATAAATAAATAAATATCTTGGGACAACTCACACACGGCTATCTGATCCCAAGCTAAGCAGAGCTTGTGTTATGGTAACCAGACAACTGATATACATACTTATATATAGGGATTGCAATCCGGATTATTCGAAATTCGAAAACAACTGAAAAATCCGGATTTTCTTGCCTTTTTTAAATCCGGATTTTCAGACTCAAATCCGCTTTTTTCGGATTTCAGTCAAAACTGATTATAACGCATAATATTTGTAATTAATTATGATTATAATAATTATTTTGATTGTAATTAATCGGTATATCGATATTACCTACTTTAATGCGAAAATAAGAATAAAAAATAAATAAATTAAATTAATAAATATTGGTCCATTGTTACAAGACAAAATAAACTTAAAAGTACTTTATATTATGGTATGCTATTCTAAGTTATAGCGAACTGCATGCGAGTTACGTCTTTGGTTAATGCTCCGCTCCTCATATACAGGGTGGAATTTTATAATGCTACCTGGAGGGAAAGTACTCTTAATACTTAAGTTAGCAAATTTTACTGAAAGGAAACATTCCTTTATTTTTAAAAAGAAACAAAACTGCATTTAAATAATTTTGAAAATACACTTGCCACACCCGGGAGTCGAACCGACTAAACTCCGAAAAAATAGCATCCTGTACTTTTATGGCACTAATCGATAGGGTCAATCATAATGATCAAATCTCATCTTGAAATTTTAATCTAAACATATTTTATTTGGACGAAAAAAACGAGTACTTTTATGCTTTTCCAGCTCCTCCCCACTGGAGTGCTTTTTTTTTTTTATAGACGGGAAATCATCAAATAACTTCCCCCGCCCTGGGCGGGGCGGGAGGGAGTGTCAGACTTTTACTGACTACTGCCCCGGCAGGCATCGGCCCTCAGTGGCCCCATCCAAGTTTGCTGACATCTCTTTGAGGCGCGCGTGGAACACGAACGCGCCGTCGACACGGTCTGTCGTTATTCAGTGAACGTACGGACGGTGAGCTACCCATTGCTCACCGTCCACAGACCCGCGCCTACGGTGGCCGGGAGTCGTCTCGCGGCTCCCGACGCCCGGAGCGTCTACCGCGGCGGCCGCTGGGACGGGGGACCCTCCTTTCCCTCTCCCGTCCCGCCGCCTCCTTCTCTAGCATTACAGCTTCGCAGAAGGAGGCGACTGCTTCCCATTCCCTCTCGCTCCGGACCATGGCCTGAACCAGTGCCGGACGCGAGAGGGCGCCGCCGCCGATAGCCGCCTCGAGGACACGGCGGTGCTCCGCCCAGGCAGGGCACACCGCCAAAGTATGCTCCACCGTGTCCTCGGGGCGATCCTCACAATTGTGACACCCGGGCGTTTCCTCCCGCCCAATGAGGTGCTGGAACCTCCCGAAACAACCATGTCCGGTGAGGACCTGCGTCAGGCGGTAGGTGAGGGCGCCGTAGCGCCGCTCAAGCCACTCCTCAAAGAGGGGACTTACCGCCTCAATCAAGGCGTGCCCTGCACGAGGTTGCGACAGTCGCTCTCTTCATGTCGCCATGAGCCCACTGGAGTACTGGAGTATCAATGTTTAAGTACAGTTTATGTTATGTAATGATTATGTAAATTTATAACGAGAAAAATTACTGATACCCAAAATTTATTGAATATTTTAGTTGATTTTATTCTGTCGAGCTGTAAATTGAGCCAATTGATGCAGATTTCAATTAATTTATACTATTTTATATAAATTTTAACAAAATAACTTAAAACACCAAAAACTTCGAAAACTCCGGATAATCCGGATTTTAATCGGACGAGAATTCAGAAATCCGGATTTGAAAAAACTCCGGATTTTGCAATCCCTACTTATATAATTTATAAATACATACATATTATAGATAAATCACACCCAGACACAGAACAAACAATCATGCTCATCACACAAAGTTTGTCCTGGGTGGGAATCGAACCCACGACCTCCGGCTTAGCAGTCAGGGCCGCTAACCACTAGACCAACAGGCCCGTCATGATGATGTTATATAGCCTATGTTACTCGGGAATAATGTAGCTATGTATTGCTAAAATTGGTAAAATCGGTCCAGTAATCTGAAGCTTATTCTTTACAAAAAAAAAAAACAAACAAATCTTACCTCTTTATAATATTATTAGTAATTAGTATAGATATGGTGTGACAATTTATTTATAAAATAAATGTGTTATAAAATATATGGCAGTCCCCATAATAGGCAGCGCCCGTACCTTGAGGGCTAGAGTTGCTTAAATTAATTTTTTAATCAAGACTTTATATGAGATTGAACAAGGCAATCAAATTTTCAACTTTTTATTTTTATATGGTTAGAATAAAATATGGAATAAATAACAAAACAAAAAAAAGTTGTTTTACAATGTTAAGGTGTTTAATAGCGCGGGGAATACGTGTAATGAGGTGTGTGGGTGTGATGGTAATATGAAATGTGATTGTAAATATTGTAATAGTGAGATGAGATGTGTGCTGGTGAAATGGTGTATGTGTGTAATATTGAGATTAGGATTATTTTGAGTAGGAACTTGTGTAGGAGCACATGTATGAAAATTTTTGTTGATAATTTAGCAATTTTCGGTTTAATTGTATGACAGTGAAAGAAGCCAGCTTTTTGTGGTTCTTCTACATGAATGGGAGGTGAGATCTTTGATATCACAGTACTTACTTGCTTTATTGTAGATATGTGTGAGTAAATAAAAGGGGCATCGTCTGGTCTGTTTGCATTATGAAGAGGGACATGTAGAATACGTTTCGAGAGTAGGTTATGGTAGTTAACTCTATTTTTATGGATTTGTGAACATGCACTGAGAATAAAAAGCTGAAAAGCTTTTTACGCATCACTTTGATAACAGCTCTTTGAGCTCTTTCGATTTCAATAAAAGTGCTTTTCCAGCTCCTCCCCACTGGAGTGCTGGAGTGTCAATGTTTAAGTACAGTTTATGTTATGTAATGATTATGTAAATTTATAACGAGAAAAATTACTGATACCCAAGATTTATTGATTATTTTAGTTGTTTTTATTCTGTCGAGCTGTGAATTGAGCCAATTGATGCAGATTTTAATTAATTTATACTATTTTATATACATTTTATCAAAATAACTGAAAACACCAAAAACTTCGACAACTCCGGATAATCCGGATTTTAATCGGACGAGAAATCAGAAATCCGGATTTGAAAAAACTCCGGATTTTGCAATCCCTAATTAGAACACACGTTGTAATTTAATATAATTGCTCTATTATACCCGACAGTATTGCGGTCCCCCACAAAGCTTACCTAACTTAGAAATTAATGTGATTTTCCCCACCCGAACACTCTTAGTATGTAAGGCAACAAATTCTGATAGAATGCCGGTAGGCACCCTTTACTTATTAGATTGATTTGATTGATTGATTTATAACGTACGATGTTACTTTCAAAACATTAAAAGGTTTTATTTACTTCACACAATGTACTAGACATATCTTAGGTACTGCTATTACAAACGCGAATGTTTGGATAGTTGAATGTTCGTTACTCAATCACGAACGCCAGAATGGCTGAACGGATCTGGATGAGGCAGAGTGATAGATTATAGTGTAGAATAGCATGGGCCACTTTTTATTCCAGAAAAAAAATACGATTCCCGTTGGATAATATAGGACCTATGGCTTAATTCTAAAATTTACACGGACGAAGTTGCAAGCAAAAGCGAATATGCTATATTGTCACGTAAAACGCACAAAATACTATAACCTTTACCGCCGGGAGACCGCTAGCCTTGGCTCTGAAAACACATGTTGCGTAGTCTCTGGCCATCGTAAAGAGCAGGGTTAGACATATAAATAGAGATTCAGAGATTTAAGTTAACACCCCAAGGACTATATACTACCACTAGGTCATTTTACGGTAGAAATTGCTGATACGATGTAACATTATACCTACTTTGGTCCATTATGATTTAAAATCTAACTAAAAGCTAATAATTCAATATTTATAACGAGGGAGAGTCAAAGAAGACTGATTAGTCGGAGCTTATCGACAGAGGGGGGTGCTGCTTCAAACCTCCCTCGAAAGGCCAACCCACCTTTTTATACAAACTTACTAAAATATTTTTAGAACCCGAAATAATCACACTGTTCAGGGTGAACGGACTAACTAGCAAAACGTGTAGGTAGGTTAAAATTTTGCAAAAAGACGCAACAGCCGAAACGTCTGACGCATCTTCAGGCAGATGGCACCCATAATTAAATCTGTAGGTATTATGTAAAACTACCTAAATACCCCACGGGGTCACCCTGTTTATTTCGGTCTTTGGTTACTGCTACGCTCCCATTGGTTATAGCGTGATGTTCTATAGGTACGTATAAACCTCCCTCTTGAATCATATTATCTATATATACCAAAAAAAAAAAAAAAAAAACATACCATCACGCCTGTATTCCCCGAAGGGTTAGGCAGAGGTGTACCAATGTACACCCACAGTTCGCCGGTATATTTAGGTCCCATGTAATAGGGGGCGAGCCTATTGCCATTAACCGGGCACAAATCCAAACTCCGAGCTGCTACTGAGAATTTCATAGAAAAACCCAATAACACTTTTTGCTCGACCTGGGAATCGAACCCGGGACCCCTTGCACAGCAGTCGCACTTGCGACCACGAGACCAACGGGGCAGTTATATTATCTATTGACTCCAAAATTAAGCAAATCGGTTCAGCCGTTCTCGAGTTTTTATGAGACTAACAAACGTCAATTCGTTTTTATATAAGTAATAACGAATGTAAGTTTATTAGTCTCACAAAAACCACTACTACATAAAGGATTTTAACATATTTATGTTTATAAAAAAAAAGTTAATTAAGGTCTCTAGTTCAGAGTTCGGGGTACAGTAGTACCTCAGGTTATATCCTCAGTCTAAATACACCATCCTTTTAGTTAAACCTTACTTACTTTTGGTTTTGTCTGCTCAGTAATAGTGACATAAATTCTCGCTTTACATAAACTTCACCATGACCGAAGGTATCAAACTAGGTCAACAATCAAGGGTCACGCCAAGTTCAAGGGCTGTCCATGTCGTTGATAAATATAGAACAAAAGCCATAATAAACTTCGTAGTTATTTTTAAATCTAATATTCAATTCAACCTGCGTGCCATTAACTAATTACAATAATTATAGGAACTACGTATTCGTTCTGAATTCAAAATCGATCGAGTATAACCTATTTAAAATATAACCCCTGACCTTTCACAGTTCACATTTCTATACAGGGTATACGGTAATAATTAAAGAGTTCGCTGAAGGCATTATTCCACCCACGCAGCTTACGTAGAACTGTAATTAAATGCCCTAAGTTCTTCATAAAGCGTTGCGCACACGAAAGTCATTTAAAACAGTTAGTCTGTTTATTTAGGCAAAATAATTTGTGTTGTATCAAACCAGATTTTAAGTAGATTATAGATAACTTTGACTATAGATAACAATGTTTTGCTTCAAGCGTGAGCGTTATATTAATTATAGACTGGAGTTATAAATTCATTGTGAAACAATGTGCCGCAACATTGTTTAAACAGCCACACACATAAACATACCGTCCGACACGTCTGTATTCGGCAGAGTTGCCTGTTAGGCAGAGGTGTACCAATGTACACCCACAGTTCGCCGGTATGTTTAGGTCCCATGTAATTGGGGCCGAGCCTATTGCCATTAACCGGGCACTAATTTTAATTCCGAGCTGCTGCTAAGAAATTTATAGAAAACATCCAATAACACCTTTTGTTTCCCGACCTGGAACCCAAGGCCTCTAGCGTAGCAGTCGCCACAAAGCCACAATGCTATCGAGACAGGTTTAACAGGCTTAGTCTGTTGTATTTACACAAAACAAATTATCGTGTATCAAAACAGATTTTAAGTAGATTATAGATGACTTTGACTATAGATAGCAATGTTTTGATTCAAGCGTGAGCGTTATATTAATTATAGACTGGAGTTCTAAATTCATTGTGAAACAAAGTAGCGCAACATTGTTTCAACAACATGTTTCTGAGTTGCGGGTAATACGCCGCTTTTGGAATTTAATAATTTCATTATAGGTTTTAAGTTAGTTATATTCTTCTTTATCGTGTGGGCAGTAAGGTCTATAACGACCCCACTCACCCCAGTGTCAGAGTTTCTAAACAGCCTCAAGAACCTCAGACATGGTTACCAATGTCAGTGGGTTGTGAAGTTAGTTATGTATGATATGTATTAGTTTATAGTTATTATTTTTATGCTTATTCATATATGTATGGTGTTTTATGGGCCTCAGTTGCCTGAAATAAAGGTTTTTTTTTTTTATATTGCAGTGTTGCTGGCTACAAATTAATGTTTCGTGTTCATAGTAAAGACAATCTTAACTCAAGTCTGCAGCTGTACACACCCTAAGATAGATGTTGGAGCTACTATCCTCCTCATTTCACTATACATTATGTACCTACGTACCTATGTACATAATGTACCTCGCTAACGCTAATGACACAAAGTGTAATTTCATGTTAGGCCTAGATTCTAGCGAGTATTCTATTCTACAAAAAATATAAATGAAATGCTTTTTGTTACAGGACGTACCAGTGGAGCAACTCGAAAAACTGAAAATGGGTAAGTTGTTCTATTTGTTTTATTTTTTTACTCGTGCCTATTTATCTGAAAGATGTTAATTTCAGTGTCAGTTTGTAGTTGCTATCCAAAAAGGTACTTTACTTGATCTTCACTTTACTTTACAACACTTTACTTATATATTTAAGCATTGACCTTGTCAGGTATGTTTTGACACGACTACTATTACTTGTTGATTTGATTTTCTTTGAAAATTTTGATTATTAAAAAACACACACCCACATAAATGACGCATTTTTAACAAACTAAAAGAAACCACTTAGGCACACTACGTACTAAATATACCTCTACATAGATTTTATTGTGCCATACACGTGTGTCGTCATTGATGTTTATTCGTAATTTATAATAATTGACAACCATTACCTACAATTTATTCATGATTCATGAATAAAATTAATCATTTTAACCTAAGTAATGTTCTCTACGACGACGTGAATATTTATTAAATTAATACTAATTTGTAATTATCAATTTATTTATTCATAAAACATTTACGACTGTAGACGAATTTCAGTAGGTGTTGAAGCCAGAATTTTGTAGCAAGTATTGAGATAGAGGCATTGGCTTAGAGATGTTGCTAAGGCAATTTTAGCCAATCACTACGTCGTATAAGATACTCGGGAAGTTTGGCAACCACCCTAGAATTAAATTAAATCAACCATTAAATTAGAAACTTCTAGTAACCTACACCCGTAGTAGGTACGTATGTATAAAAAGTTTAACGTTGTCTGTTATTTATTCACAGCCACACTAACGCAACTGATACGGAAACTTTACTTTTAAAACACTTTCATACAATATAGAATGAAGCCTTTTGTTATAAATGTACACGTGTGTAATTTGCTGAGAGCAATATACAAGAAACTTTGTCTGAACACTAAATAAACTGCTAGGTGTAATTTATCCAGAGTAGAAATAATTTGTACAATTTATTTTCTAGTTTGTATAATTATTACAGAGATCTTTTGTTTAATTTAGTTTTTGACGGAAGAGTTGTTCTGTTGAAAGTTTATTGTTTTCAGTAATCGTTTTAAAGGCGTTTATTCGTATTGACATTTCTCTGTAAGGGTTTTAAGTAGCGTTAAAGGAGTTAATGAATATTTGTTATTAGATATACCAGCATTAATTTAACTTAACGGTTCTATATTTATTTATTAATGGCGAAGTTTTGGTTAGTTTCGTTCTCTACACACAGCTTCAGAAGTAGAACTATTAGAAAAAAAAACTTTAAAAAAAGATGAGTAAGGAACAGCATCGTTACCACGGAACATATTTTTCTGAGTTGAAAACTGCTATCATCCTTATAAAATGTCGCAAAATTTTTATTATCATCTGCCTCCGTGCTACGTGGCACGTACCTGCTATACGAGTACCTGTAAATTCGACAACTTATACATATACTTAACATAATTTTCAAAACGTTATTTACGTAACTGGAGTAGTTAGTAGCTTACCTACCTATACCTAGATGGCTAGTTGCTGTATCTAAATAAGGACAAACTTCAAGAAACAGAAAACGCAACTTTTCATCTTATAAGCACCAAAGTTGCGTTGCAATACAGAAATGCTTTTAGCATACTAGTCGGTTCTGACCTAGAAACGTAATTTAAGAATATTATTATCAATTTTTGCTTTTACGGCAACAGCGTTTCCAGTTTCAAAGAGAAAATATTTTTGAATTTATATCGGCGGTAAAATAAATGCGAGAAACTGAAACTAAATGATCTTTTCGATTTGATGAGATTTCGATTCGATTCTTCTATAAAGGCCCAAACAAATTGCGGCCACGATTTTGTCCGCTCCGGTGTGTCTGAAACTCTGACATGCGTGATATAAGGATAGCTGAATAGTTACACCCCACGTCTGAATACCGATGACGGAATTCTACGACCTATATTGAAAAGCTTTTTGTCGTAAGACACAATTCCAAACTTCGGGCTCAAACGAAATATTTTAAAACCAATAACAGTTTGTTGGAACTACAAATCAAAGACGTGACACAGTTGTGACCACATTCTGGAAAAATTCATAAAATTCCCGCAGACAATAAGACTACGACATGTAATAGCCCACAACGTAGATACAATACAAGTAAGACCTAAAGCTAGGTCACTTGTGTTGTGTTCTCTTATACCGCAATCAACGAAAACGGTTTTCAAAAGTTACCCGATCCTTTACAGAGTTTAGTAAGCTGCTATCTAGCTAGGACCAGTATTATATCCGTATTTTACGAAGTATTTAGCTGGTACGCTTTCAAACTTGAGGTGATTGTATAGAGTATTTTATTATCATTTATAAAAGACGGGTGTATTGCCATTAACATTGCATAGATCAAGATTATATCCTACTGAACATTTCCTACTAAAAATCACACTGGCACTTGCCCAAGTTTGAGAACGAATTTACAAAGGCCTGTTAAAAAAAAGCCACGATCATACGTGTAGACCAAGGACACAGCAACAAATTAGTATAAAACACTTTTGACAGAGAGCAACACCTAATATGTACATATCGGGTGTGTTTTTGTTTTAGATCGTACTTTGGAAACTTTTGGTTTCGGAGATACTGAAAGCCAAAGTTTCAACATTATAACGTTTTTTATACGAAAACAAGTTCAACAACATGTTCTAACTAAACTTTTAATGCCCTCACGACCCCTTTGTAGTTAACGAGTGTGTAATGTGTCTTTCTACACCGGCTTTTTTGTAACATAATATGTAGGTAGGTTGGTCTCATGTTCGCAAGTGCGATTGTTGAGCATGGGGTTCTTGGTTCGATTCCTAGGTCGGGCAATAAGTGTTATTGGGTTCGTCCATAACGAATTTTTCAGTAGTACCCCGAAGTTTGGAATTTGGTGGTGTGACACCCCAGTGGCTTTGATAGCACGTGAAACCATTGGTCCTGCGCCTGATCTCTTCTGGGTTATGTAGGATTGCGTCCCATCGGACTATGAGAGTTAGGGAAGATGGAGTGCACCTGTCTTTGCGCACACACTTGTGTACTATAAGATATGTCCTGCGTACTTGGCTACTCAGCATTAAGATTAGCCGCCGTGGCCGTCGTAGGTCTGGAGAATCTTACATAGGCACGATCTTATATTGTCACACGGTAAGCCAGCCTAAGATGCGCGAAAAATTTACAATAGAAGAATTTTATATAGATAGGAGATGAAAACGTGCGTGATCCCATGCGTATTATTTGAAGCCTCTTATACATGGCATGTGTTCGGTGCTCCTTCTCGAAAATTCTTTTTTCCCCCAATTTGATGTGAGTTATTCGATCGTTTATTTTCTAAGCGATTTGTATGCATCCATCGCGCCATGATCGTACGAATCGAAGCGTTAACGGATAATAAATTACGTGTTTTTATGCTTTATTATTTTTGATGCTGAAATGTAAGTAGGTAGGCTTTTGTATCGAAAGAAAATTGATGAGATTCGAAACGGCAGTTTTATAAAAATCGTTTAGTAAGTAGTTGGAAAAAAAAAAAATAATGAATGAAAAATAATGAATTGGGGGAGGCCTTTGCCCAGCAGTGGGACAGTACGGGCTAAATAAAATTAAAAAAAGTAGTTATTGTATTGGTTGGGATTATTGAAAAAAAAATTGTTAATGTAAAATTGAATGAGACACAGTAGCAGTTTTATTTTATGACGCCTATGCGCGTTTAATGTCCTTCACAGTGTCAAATTCGGTTTGACAAACAAAAATCAATGTGACAAAATGTCCAGGGCGCGTAGGCTTTTGTAATTGCTTGTTTATAATCCAATCAATCACGGCAGCTTTCCAATGTTAATCCTTAATTATATAAAATCATCAAGAACTTTACCAAACACAAGTAAACCCTAAGCTTTTAATCACAAGGTTCCAATTTGTTTGTTAAACAAGATCACTTAGCCATGAAATCGCTTGGGTATAGAACTTAGCCACAACTTTGACAATTTAAATCACAATATACGTAAATTAGTTTAGTTAAACAAGTTATTGGGGAAATTGACTTCTAAAATAAGCAATGGTTATTGAACACCAGCATCATTAGGTTAGTTTGTTTTGACTTTTAGCGTATTAATTATTTAAACAATATTGTTCTGCATTATGAATAATGTTCTGTGATGAATAATGTTCATGTAAGTACATGGGACCTAAACATAAAAGCGGTGGGTATGCATTGGTACACCTCTGCTTAACCCTTCGGAGAACACAGGCGTGATGGTATGCTAATTGACACTTTTTCGGCCCAAACGTCATATTTCATTCATAATTTATAGCAATAATAATATAAGTTATACTAACAGAACAATTACATTTTAAAATATTACCGTATTCCCAGTTATTGCATCCAAGAGGCAAATATAACTGCTCAATATAAATAAGCCAACAACTTCTATTATAAATAAAACAATGACAACAGGCAGTAATCCTTTACATAAATTGTAGGTATCGAGTTGAAATCATTTAATTCCCGACCAAGCTTTTGTGGTTAAATAATTGCGTTGTTAACTGATAATTTGTTCACTAATTGCTGTTCAACACAACATTATTTACTGATTCGTTCGCAGTTTGACGTCGTCTGTTGAAAATGGAATGGTTTTAATCTTATTGATATAATTTCCTCATAAACGTAGATGTTTAAAATAAACTTCACTTACAAAAATCACATCTACTTAAGTGATGTTCATACTTAATTATTTTGCTTACGTAGGCAGAGCATAAAAATGTAAAATATACTACGGAACACTACTTAAGAGCGCGCATCCAGAAAGTTGGCAACGTCGCAAACAGCTGTCAAATATTTCCCTGTTTTGATTAATTTGTCAATATTACTGTATGAAAATAAGAAATATGGCTTACTAATGCACTAGAACATTCATTATGAAATGCAATAATTAATATCGTAACACCGAATATTTAGTTTTAGATGTAAAAAAAGTATTTGGAAACTTTACAAATGCCTTTTTTACACCTAAAACGGGTACAACATCAAATTCAGTGTTTTAATTGCAATTCATTATTAATATTCTAGTGCATTAGTAAGCCATATTTCTTATTTTCATACAGTAATATTGACAAATTAATCAAAACAGGGAAATATTTGACAGCTGTTTGCGACGTTGCCAACTTTCTGGATGCGCGCTCCCCCTTGCCGCTATATTCTGCACAAACTCGATACATTTAAGACAAGTGAGCTTTAGGTGAGTTGTCGAACCACATGATGCTAGGGATTGACAGCTTTACATTCACGAGATGTTAAGAAAGTGATCTGTAAACAAATTTTCAGGCTACTACTCTTCAAAAGACTAATACTAATAGGGTTTCCATTCAGTCAAGTATGACTGGAAATCAATCACGACTCGATAAAACTTTTTCCTTTCATCTTCTATAACAGGTAAAAAATCTATTTATATCGCCGTAACTTAAGCTCCGAAACAAAATTATATCGTACAAAATGAGTTCTTCGACGAAAATAGCTCGCTCTTAGAATTGCGAGGTGTTACGTAAGAGGCAGGAAGGTACCTAACGGTCAAGCATTGTGTGAGCTAAAAATAGCTTAGTGTGTGAGAAATAATGTAGAGGATGGGGGTTAAACTGTAGGCTACCCCACCTCTGGTCTCCACCCGCGACTGACGTAAAGCGCGACTAAGGGATAATTTGAAGAGCTTATGAAGAAGCGTCCTTTTGTATCCAAGTTTTGTGGTGTACTATGTAGGTAACCTTTTTATTTATCTGGGATATTGTTTTATCACATCGCTGGTCCTTAGTACCCATTCCCAAGGAAATTTTGGTCCTTGTGTCCTTAAATTATTTTTGTTTTAAGTCTTGTAGACTTTTATGGTGCAAAATATTGTTTGCTAGGCCTTGAATTTGTACCGGTATAGAATAGACTGGAGTAAGTAGAGTGGAAATCTCGACTACATAAATCTACCTTGTTCTGAATATTTATGAAGGTTGGTAGTAAACCGTTTTCACCTTCAGCCGATCAAGTTCCTAAACCGGGTCAGTAGATTATTTTATCACATACAAAGTGTTAGATTACCCTAACATTGCTTTTTATTTTACTTCACCCTTGATTTATGTTTTGCAAAAAAGGTCGGACCATAATTGGGTTCGGGACTAAAAGTATTACATAAATTATTAACTTTGTGGGAAGGACAGTGTTTGGTGCTTGTTTCAAAGTGTAATATTTACATCATAATACAAAAATATTAAGGTGTTTAAGCCCTTTCATAACCGCTCATTTAAATTATAGATAATATCTACGAAATTATGGCTTATTTAACAACTATAATTTTGTGGCAGTCAGGATTTTCGGTGTAAAATTCAGTGGCAAATGTAACTTTAGTTATTTTGTATTAAATTACTATTACTAGCTATGGTTTTATTGGTCCTTAGAGTTCAATTTATAACAAACAATTTAACATTTCTCGCATATCATATTATTTAGGAGCGATCACTCATTCCTCTCTGACTTGATCGATTACCCATGTTTTCGATGCCGATTCGGGTTAATGATTAAATGTAAACATTTGTTGAGCAAATCATTTATTTACACACATGTACGACAGATAACGTTTCATCAATAATTAAAATCGTTGAGTTTATCAATTTGTAGCATTAGGCATCTTTAGGATATAAGGTGACAAAATTACCTTTATTTGGACAGCAATTACTACCCTACATGCATTTGGGAAACTGACACTGAAAGTATAATTTGGTGATCGCTTTACCATTTAGACCCACTTTCACCAAAATCACTAAATAGATTAAGTGCCTAAACGTACTTAGAACATCATTGTATACCCGTCACATTGTTAGAAGGTGACAGAGACAGAATGTCAATTTAAACATATTTAGCGCTAAATATGTTTCGTTATTTTGGTGAAAGTGGGCCTTAAAATAAAAATTTCGATCAGTATTATTAAGAACGATCATGTTCCGTTTTCTACTGTTCAAACTTCGAATAGAAATGTCTTGCAGAAAATTGAAACTAATTCTAAATCTTATTACAGCGGAGTCCGGCAAGGAAGGCGAAATGAAGAGCGAACACGTGGAATACCACCGACTCGGTAAATAATTCCTAACGTTGTTATCTCTCAAGCTTAATCTTATAACTGTTCTACGACTAATCCAATGAGATCTGGGCGATGAATAATTGGATATTGCTTGTTTGCTTGCATTAAGGGTAGTGTCCACCTTCCTCCATTAAGATGATAATAAGTTATTTAGATTTTTTTAGAGCGTCTAGCAAAAACATTCGTTTTTCTAAATAAAATTGCATTATTTATATAAATACTCGCTAATGTTTTGTCATAAAAAAACGTACTGTCCTATATTTAGCATATGTTGGAGCTCCTGCAGCCTGTGATACAGGATTATCCTAGTACAGGCATCTAACATTATTTTACCTACACTGTTATTTTTAGTTTTTTTGTGTATTTTATCTTTTGAATTTTTGAATAAAGATTTATATATATTTTTTTTTTATTTTATAAAAAATCTCATACAGATTGGAGAAGCACAGTAAAATATACGTTTTTATGACAAAATACAAAAACGCATTTACACGTAAACGTATTTTTGACGTATTTTACTATGCTTTTTACTCGCTGTCTTCTGCATATTCTGACAAAACTACGTCTTATATTACTTAAACAAATTCAAGTAGAAGATAAGACTAAAAAAATATGACGGTTAATTTAAAATAATTCTTCTTTTCACATGACACGATCCTTTCGAAAGCTTTCAGTTGGAACATTAAACGTATTCACGCGACGCACCCAGCGTAGTCTCCCAATGCCACGCTCGTTATCACGCGAACAAAGCTAAAAGCGATCCTATCTCGTGACTAGATAACTTAGCTTAGCCTCTAATAGACCCTTATCTACTACATTTGCTAAACAACTGTTACTTTATCAGTAACTAACTTTGAGACTTAGTGTTGGCGGTCTGTTATTAAGTACCTATAAAGCTTCTATATGAAAAGATTATCTACCCTGAAGCATAGATACATTGTGTGTAGTAATATTGCAAATTGAATGTTTACATTATATATAGATTCTACTTTTGATATTACTGGTGATTAATATGCACAGATGGTAGGATGGCTTTTTACACCTTTTTTTCGAAAAGTATATGACGCATAGAGCAAAAAATTGCTCATTATATTAGTTTCCAACCAGTTCCAACGTAGAACCAAACAGTATTAGTTTCCAGTAGTTTAGTTCCTTACCCAAAAGAAGCTACTGTATTGCTTATTTACCAAACAGATGCAGTTGAAGCCAACGGCGAGCTGGTCTCCAAACTAGAACAGCATGCATCGGCCGACGCGGTCGGAAACGAGAAGCCTCACTTGCATGCTCAGGCGCAGCTCGACGTGCCCTCCGAAGGCGTTCATCGCGTCCTTGTGCAAGATGGCACTCATGTGAGCGTGCATGATGCTACTGCGGCCACTGCTGCACCTAGCGAGGAAATTACTACTAAGGTAAACTAAACTGTGTTTTAAATAATTTTACTTGTTTTACCTTTCATTGTTTTATTCGACTTTACTCCGTGACTGTCCTTACAATGAAATTGGACAGTGGGTACAGTCGACCTATTCAAAATGTGATAGAGTTGTGTGATACCGCGGGTCTGTTTCGAGTGTGTCTACTTGACCAAAGATTCACGCAACGAATTTAGTTGTGACGCGAAAAAATATTATTAATACTATCAAGAAATGCAGAACATGAAAACAGCATGCATAAAACCTTTAGAGATTGAAAAAATAAAGTGGCGAGCTTGCATCGTAAAACAAAACACAAGCCTGTTCTTTTATTAAAAGGCGAAGACTACAATACATTAATTTCAAACAAAGAAGCCTATGCAAACACTCGCTATTTATTCATCTCTCGAACATGCAGAAAAATGAGAACTCTCAACATTACAATAGATCCTCTTACTCTGAACAATCTTTTATAAAGCAGATTGTAATCGAAAGTCTATTGGAAACCGATACCATTTGAAGAGATCAAACTGCACTCGGGTCATTGTGAGATCGGATCATGTAGATATCTCTTTTTATCGAGTATCGAGTTGATCTGGATTGTGAATAAAGAAAAATAATACGTGGAAATAGATGAGTATGAATCTTCATCTGTTTAAGTATATTTACAGCTATGTAGTGGAAATATTTTTAATGTTTAATACAAGAACGTTAACTCTAAAATGGACGGAGATGGAAGATTAAAGTTCATGCCGGAAAATTACACATATAGCTGCAGGCTCGTACGGCAATGAACTTGGGTTGCCAATTAGTGCTGGTGGTGCAATTTTTATAAAAGTAAAGGTAGCAATATTATTATTGTTTTATTGATATAGATACAGACTTGGTCTTGTAGGTAGACTATAGTCGATAAGCGAATGAAAATCTACTAGGTATTAAATCTCATGTTAGCGTCTAGACGATAGAACGCTAGCCAACCTAATCACCTGTCATGTTTGACAACAGATCAATTGAATAAGTTAGTAGTTTAGCGGTGTGCCATAGGGTCAGAATAATCTTGTTTAATAAAATCGAACACCCACACTACTGCGTCGAACATATTGCTCTTATTTCCTCACCATTTATCACTTCGTTCGCAATATCTCGCCTCCGACCGTCTTCGGGTAAATTGCCCTGTAAAGGTATTTACCAAAACAAAAGAGGAACGACCTCCCGTACTAAAAAAAGACTAAAAATAGCAATAAATAGGTAGTTTACAATTGGTTGCCAAATAACTGAAATAATATAAAATGAGATGTTCATAAATAGCGTGTGGATAATTTTGTAATTAAAATATGATTACTTTATTTATTTACACGGTAAATTTAAATAATTGGTGTCATATTGTAATTGGAAACGGGGTGCAAATTTATTTACAGGGTTATCATTAATTTTCAACATATCATTAAAATTTATTTAATTTAACGAATATGAAAATGCAAATGAGTATTGTTGCAAATATTTGAATATGTAACTACCTACTACTAAAATTATCGATTATTTTTATTATAAAAATACATTGTTTCTCTCGTGGTCGCAATCAGCATTGAGTCCTACGACCAATCCCCAAGAC
This sequence comes from Caradrina clavipalpis, assembly GCA_932526535.1. Classification (NCBI taxonomy): domain Eukaryota; kingdom Metazoa; phylum Arthropoda; class Insecta; order Lepidoptera; family Noctuidae; genus Caradrina; species Caradrina clavipalpis. The sequence goes on from OW052096.1 coordinate 7,603,029, forward strand.
GAGCAGTCTTATTGGGCTTTTCCATTAGGAATGTCTCAGTACCGGCCCCTAATCTGGATTTGTGTCCGTTTAATGGCATCACGCCCCTATTACTTGAGACTTGTAGGTATATTATAAATCTCTGCCCACGCAGCGGAAAATTCCCGGTGATGTAATTAAAATAATATTTTATTTCTCAGGTTTTCCATGGAGCTGCTCGACTGGTGCAACCCGGACAAGCAACCAACATCCCTACAGGTCTCCAGCACACAGCTGTACGAAGAGCTTTCAACGCTGACATCACTAAGGAGACCAAGAATAACGTAAGTGCCCTTAACAATTTAGATAATAATATTCTGAGTACCGTATTTTCTCACTATAGGGCAAAGGCATTATCATACAGAGAAGCTACGAGCATAGATTACGCTTGCTCGTGGCGAATTGGCGATTTTGGACTTTTAGTTACAAGTCCAGATTTTCTCACGATGTCTTCCGTTACCGATGTCAGAGATTTTCAAGATCAACTTAGAAAGTACACTCATATAAATTGAAAAAATCTCCGCCATAATAGAATACTCAACGATATTGTCTCCCTCTTCATAATACCACACGTGGGTGGAGAGGCCTTTATGAAGATGAAACTGAGGGCAGCAGCAAGTTAAAAATACAACACAGTACATAATATAAACGGGATCAATAAAAACATCAGTGTGCATCGCACGTTTCTGTCGACCTTGCGCCTTTTAAATGACATTTCCTATTACACCTAATTTTCTTCTCATTTCCCTTAGCTCGCTTTAACAATTTGCCGAGAAGGAAAAGTGGCGTAACACGTTTTGTTTTTATTTATCTCACATCAACATAGCAACAACATCAGGATTCAATGAAAGGATTCAACAAGATACGTAGGTAGGCGTGTTTGATACATACACGTGTGATTTTCTTTGTGTTTACCGCAAAGGAGCAAAAGGTCATGCGTCTAATACGAGAATAACTTTACCTACGATTCGTAGATTTATGTATAACACATAACGGTAGATTGCTTCGGACTCATCAATCTTCTTTAGTATAAAAGAGAAGGAAATAGAGCCTCCTAAGATACCGTTTTAAGAAAAATCGTTTTTGACTGATCTTTTGTAGAGAAGTATAACCAATACTACTGCCTACTAAGTTGTGTTGTTTGTTTGCTTAAACGCGCTAATCTCAGTAACTACCAGTTGGATATAAAAAAAACTTCTCTATATAATAACCCGAATCATGATGAATAGTGTAAGCTAAACGAAGTACCCAGCCGAAACTAGACAATAACTAAAAATTTTTTTTCTTTTAAACGCCTAATATTGTCCGTTTACGATATGTAACCATATTTCATTTTATTTTGTTACAGATGGATCATTACTCCTCTTACTCTGGAGTCCAATACTCTCCACTGGATATGGCAGAGTACGTGTTCTGGACCGGGGACGAGCGAGGAGTGACCACTGCTATTGAAGCCTTCCTTCAGGAGGGAATGGTATGTTTACACTATCATATTTTTCTTTATTTTCTGCTATTGAATGGCAAACAAGCCCACGCCCACCTGATGTTAACTCTGCTACCTATAGACATCTGCAATACCAGAGGCTTTGCAAATGCTTTGCCACCCCAGAGACAAAGTTGAAATAGTTAATCAATTCTCCACTACACTGTTTCTTGTATAAAGGTCAAGCTAATTAATTTTACAATAAGAGTATGCTATTAGCGATTCATGTCTGTAATTAATTACAAGTATAATACAGCCATGCTTTATAATATAAGGTACATAACATCCACGTAAAATTTTAAGACAATTGGTTCGCATTTCAAATCGAATCAACTAGATTGCAGACATACACTACTAGATATAGTTATATCCACATACAAATAGACGATTGCATTCTATGAATACAAATCCTCGCATATTCTAATTTAAAATAGACTCTATGTAAATTTTTTATGAGTACGTTATTTGTGTGCTCGTAAACAGTTCTTAAACTTAAATTCAACAGAATATACAGATAGTGCAATTCAAGAAGACGCGCCCCACCAATTTTCCAGCATCTTTCATTTTGACCATGACGCTCTCTCCTGATTAGTCTATTTATTGTAGTGTGCGTGTGCACTCATAGGTAATAAGTGTGTACCGACAACACTCAAACATTGACGGAAACTTGCACATATATGCTATAAACGGTTAGAAGGAATAGTAGTGGGGCGCGTCTCCGTGGATTGCACTGTCTATAGGTACCTAGGTACACTCTGGTACACTATGATACTCGTAAAACGATTTTCACATCTATATGTTTTTCCAATAATTGTGTCAATTTTCAGATGTCAAAGGAGGAAGCCATAGCTTTCCTGCAGGAAATAAAGTTCAATATCGAGTACCTGCGAACACATTATTCTCAAAACACGAAAACCTCAGACGAAACTGCGCAGCAAGAGAAGTTGAGGAACATGCTTATAGAGCAAGCTGAGGCTAAGGTGAGGAGCAAATTGTTTTAAGCGATTATAACCTTTGTTAGCTATTGGGGACGGTGGACAAAGACAATAATTTCTTAAGCTACTTTTTAAGCCAAGGTGTTCGAAATAAATACCCAGTATAGGTAGGCAAGATACTTATCTATACTAATATTATAAAGCTGAAGAGTTTGTTTGTTTGGTTGATTGAACGAGCTAATCTCAAGAACTACTGGTTCGAATTGAAAAATTATATTTGTATTGGTTAGTCCTTTTATCCAGGAAGGCTATATGCTATATAACATCACGCTACGACACTCGAGCGGAGCAGTAACTAAAGAAGTCACTTAACACGGGTGATTAAAACCACGCAAACGAAGTCGCGGACAGAAGCTAATTACTTATAATACCTACTATAGGAATGTTAAAACTGTTTTTAGGAGCATCGCAAAAAGAAAAACACTCAAAGTGATCACTTAAAAACATCCTGAAGAGATTCTCTATTGGCGCAATTAGATTATAGATCCAGCCCTACGACGTATATTTTTCCTACTTTAACGTTTTAGTTCGCAACACACGCTTCGTCGGCTTTTAACTACGCACTTAACGTATTAGGTATAGGAGAGGTAATGCTTTAATGGTATCGTTTGGATGTTTATGGGATAAAGGTTGATTGATATGCTGGACCGTGCCGGCCGCGTTAAAGTTGAGGCGCGTTAGGTACTCACATAGTATGTATATACATTATACATACATAGTAGGTACTGTAAAACCCATAAGTAAAAAATGTACATTCGTTTAAAAAAAAAATATCCCGACGAATTGAGAACGTCCCACATACACAAACAACCAGACTGAATTTTCCGATTGCCAGATCATGTCTTATCTCGTCCATCCCTTGTTCGTGGTATGTGTCGAATCCATTATGTTAATCAAATATTAATCACAAAAAATAATATCTTGGTACAAAAAAATCATAGTTGTCTTAACCCTAAAAATTGATATTTTGGCTCAAAAAAAAACCCTAACTAGTTAGTTTAGTAATCAAAACTAATAGCGCAAGTAATTAAAAAGAAGATACCACAAAAACAAGATCAAGCGGACGCTGAAAGTATTCTAGCTATTTATTATTCCGCCCCATTCTCTTTATAGAAGAAAAAGTTTGCATACCAATTTATATTCCCCTGGTACCTAAGGAAGAAAAGTTTAGCAATCTTTAATTAAAAGCGGCTTTCCACAAATTCTGTTTAAATTTTGATTGGGCTGTAGGTATCCTATTTCTGTCGTCGACCGCCCTGAGCGGAGAGGAAGGAAATGTCAGACTTTTACTGACTGAAACCCGACCGCCTCCTAATGCCCAAGGCGTTCCAGGGCCGCGGTGACTTTTTCGAACTTTCGCAACCAAGTTTCGCGACCCGAACTTTATCGAACGGCGCACTCCAACAAGTGAGACGCACGTGGCAGCGTGTTCATGAAGCTGGTTTGATTCGATTTGAGTGTCTTGAGGTTACTTTACCATCGTCACGTGTCTTTTGATTCGATTTATAACTCGAGAACGCAGTTATTGAGCTTCGTTTGGCAAATATTCGTGTTATTGCGGTAACTTTGATGTTGGTAGAAGGGTCGAGCGTGATGACCACCACGTTCGTGAATTGTAGGTCAATTTTATTATAGGAAACTTGTGACTTCGAATGGCTATAATAATATAGGTTACCTGCCTGATTGTGTTTTATACCTTTGGCCTTTTGCATACGTAATGTATGAGCCGTTGTGATAAAGGACCTTGTTGTACCTTTCATGAATAAAACAATAGACACATAACATTATTGTTCAATGATTCCAGACATTTATTGAATTACTAGCTTCTGCCCGCGACTTCGTTCGCGGGGTTTTGATCACCCGTGTTAAGTTACGTCTTTAGCTACTGCTCCGCTCGTGAGTGTCGTACCGTGATATTATATAGCCTATAGCCTTCCTCGATAAAAGGATTAACTAATACAAATACTCGTAGATCTTTTCAATTCGAACCAGTACCTAGTTTTTGAGATTACCGTGTTTAACCAAACAAACTCTTCAGCTTATAATATTATCAGTATAGATATCTTAGCAGTACATAGATACATAAACTTGCTTTTATAACTCTTTGATTAAATTAATGGCGTAAATGTAACTGCGTGTTCTAAAACTCTGCTTACATAGTTGTGGTGACATGACCACGTTCGTTAATAGCCGTAAGTTCAAAAAGTGTAATTAAATGTGCTAAAAGTGAGAAAAACAACGAAATAATCTTCAACCACGTTAGGCGTAGGCGGGTTTGCAGGACGGTGGGCCTAAATGCTTACAGAGTCAATTGTTTCAATATGATATTAGAACTGTTGAATTATACAATACTTCGGTACCTTATGATAATTAAAATTATTAAAATATATTTATACTTAATAGAATTTGCATGCTTCAAAGAATGTAAAGTACATGCTCAAGAATAAAAAACTTATATACCATACTTTCTTTAAGAGTCATAATGTGACAACCTGGGGCCTATTTAATAAAGCTGACAGGTGACATTTAACAAAATAACGGTGACAGTTCCAGGTTTTGTCAATTTTCTGTTTAATAAAGCCCAAAATACATAGAAAATCGTGACATATTTCTGGTTGACAGTAGATTGACGTTTATTTGAATACATCACGTGATAACATGAAATTGCGAATTGTCACTGGAATTTGACCGGCAACTAAGCCGTATGTTGAGAATTTTAAATTTCTTTTTTCTTGCTGAAATGGTTAAAAATATATTACGTCAAATAGGGACAACGAATACTTATTAGAAAATTATCACTTCGCTATTGTTTTTGTCGGTGTAGACTATGTATTTCTCATAGAAGCTTTCACTCTTCACCCACTTCCTCTTTTACTCCTTTTTGATAGAATTCTCAAATCTTTTTCTTTTATGGAGTTTGGATTTATGCCCGGTTAATGGCGATAGGCTCGCTCCCTATTACATGGGACCTAAACATACTGGCGAACTGTGGGTGTACATTGGTACACCTCTGCCTAACCCTTCGGGGAATATAATACGTTAGTTATATATTAATCTATGGGGGAATACAGGCGTGATGATATGTATGTGTTTTCTTTTATAATATTACTATATAGATGGAAACTAATTGTGTTTCTAAGGTGCGAGCGATTTTATAAGTAAAACGATTGAATCGATTTTGTCAGATCAAGCTTTAATATCAGTGTAACATTAAACAAATTACAAAATTAAGTTATAGTGAGCAGAACACGTTGCAACATGTGATAGATATAGCTGAACATTTCTGAAATGATGCCTGCGCACTGTTAGCTCGAACGCAAAGGCCAGTGGTTCTTCGCCGTAGGTAGATTATAGACTGAAAACATAAAAACAAAGGTTTATCAACGAAAATAAATTATTCTTGTGGTGGTAGGTCATTTGACATCACGAAAGTTGCACCTACAATTTTACTACAGCAAAATAGTTTTTTCTATTTCTCCTGAAAGGGATGAAGTGTCCGGTGGTTGTGGAAGTCGGTCGGCTGATATGATTATGATAATAAATAATATTAACAGAATTAGTGTAGAAGAAAATCTGCAAATAAACATGTAATAATCTGTAATACATATAGCATACTTACTTGAGGTACTGATGTGTTCATTGGACTTTCTTTAAATCCGTTACGAGATTTTAGTTTCTTAAAGAGTCAGGAATACACACTTCTTCATAAATCAAATAGCTTTTTACTAAGAAATAATACGATAAACCACAAAAAAAATTGACATGTAACAAAAACATGAATTTCAATCACAGTGATAAAAAATAAACGACAGAATTTAAAATTCACTAAAATGGCGTCATTGTATGGTCATTTCACTTTATATCAAATTTGGTAGGATTATAAAAAGCTCCAAAGACAGATGGCGAAAGGATTTGACAAAAGAGGGCAGCGCGCGCAGCGTAGTTGTTCTAATAGACGAATGCGGCCAAACCAACGAGGTAGTCATATTACGTTTTTGGTTGTAACCTCTTTTATTCCCTATAGTTTTAATTATCTGATATGGTATTCTACATTGTATTGACAGTGTCTGACTCAGTTACGTCAAACTGAAAAATCATCATAGTCCGACAGCTGTAGTTGCGGCTTTTTGCCTTGAAAACTCAGCGATACATTATTTCGTTTGTTGTACATGATTTTACGAACTAGGGTAACTTCAGAGCAAGCTACGGGCGTATTCATACGAAAAAATAGTCTACGATACCTACATAACAGTCCTTGAACAAGTGTGGTAGTGTTTCACGTTTCTTGCTTTTTCTGTATAAGAGGAGGCCTTTGCTCTGCGGTGATATAGTATAAGCGGAGTATTGTCGATGGTACATTATCAAAAAAAGAAAAAGAGTAGAAATTCTGTATTTCCGTGTCAGATCAATGTACCGTACTATGTACGTACTGTATTTACGTGACAATAAGGGCGCGAAATTTTTGTTTAACTTATACACATTAAAAATAAAGTTGAAAATTGTTTTTCAAATCAAATTACTAATTTATAAAAGACAAAGTGCTCAAACATATAGCTACTCTGTTTATACTGCCCCTTTGATGGTGGTCGAGAACCATCTTGTTGGACTATAGTATAGTTGAAATATATGAGTTTTTGACGTTCGAATACTTGGAGTGGTTTCTCGTGTATACTTTTTAAAATGTTAAATTAATTTACAATCGCTGTGATTTTGTATAATATGCATATACGTCTATTGTTCCGAAAATGTATCGATGTGCATTCATTATGCAAGAAGATAGATCATTGTTGACCGATTCGCAATTTCAAGAAGAGCTGTCATGTTGTTGCATGTGATTTTCACAACACGGATCACATTTATCATGATTATCGGGAATTCTATTACTAATACTATGCCCGGATAAAAAAGAAGGCGATCAAACCGGCTAAGGTGGCCTGGGCTGTTTTTATCATGGATTATGGTCAAATAATAATAATTGTGTTATCAAATACTTAATTCGGTGAATTTCGGTGAGTCGAATGACGTGCAAAGGCTGGTTCAAATCAGTGGCCGGGAAACATATAAGTAATTATATCAACTAATTATTTCAAATGTAATTGAGTAAATAAATACAATAATAACTGTACTGTGCTGTTTCATTTCTTTTTACTCGATAAGTTTTTGTTTGATTTGTATTTACAGGGAACTGTCATTCAAATTCAATAAATATTATCAACCACTACTCAAATAAAAACTCGCTAGTTAGGAATACTAATGATGTACTCCAAAAAGATAATTCCTAAATATTTTGGTTGAAATAAGTAAATGTAACTCAGTATGAGTACGTATTTATGCGTCCAAGGATGTTGGCTGTGACACATGCCAGAATGGCAAATACTAGGGCAGTGACATTTTGCAAATCAATTTTATTAATATCGATTGTAAGTCGTTAAAATCTCATTCTCTTTAGTAATGTTTTAAAAATGCTTTATTATTTTGAAATTTGTTTTTAAATATTTATTTAATACAAAATATAAAAAATACATTCAAAACACAATCGATATTTATTCAAAACAAAAAATTCTTTGTACGTACCCTCTTGTCGCGTTGCAAAATGGTCGCTTACGTACCGGACACATTTAAATGTAAAAAAATATATTTTACATGCCGTAAACTTCGTTTTCTATAAAAAATATCGATAATCCATCACATAAAAACATCCCATCACTAAACACATTACGTTACACACATATCACTATGCTTGAATTTTCTTTCAATTTGGTTTTCTTTGTAGACAGTAATATTTTGGCAGTTTTTAATTTAATTAGTAGGTATTTAGTTAATTCCATATTTTACGACTATAATTTTAGGTCGCAGCAAAAACATTAAATCATAATTTGTAAAACGCGGTAAAGTTCAAGAGTGTAAAGGAACAGAAAAATTGTCACAGGCATATTTATCTTGCATGACTTATGTCATAAATGTCGGTTTTATTAAACAGCACTTGTCAAGACAATTTGCCAATTTTGACAAAAAAGTCAGCTTGTCAGCTTTATTAAATAGGGCCCTGATAATAAGGTAATTCAAATGGAGGTAACATTTACGTAAATATACATGAGCATTACATAAAATAATATTAACAGAACTTGCCTGGTCGGTTTTGAATAAGCTACGAGATCTTGTAGCGTTCGTAGCATAGTGCTACGAGAAGTCTACGAAGCGTAGCAAAGGGACCACGAGATATCCACGAAGCGTGTTTTCAGGTTTTTTGGTTAGACATGTTTTTTTACTACGTATTGTTATATTAAAATTAGTAGTAGTAATTCTTAATATTAAAAGGATATTGATTGGATTGACATTTTCGTGTTTAATTGCTTTGAAAGTACTTCGTATAAGGTCATAAACTATGACTGAAGCAGTGACGATAAAAATTAACTGATATACCTATTAAAATAGTTAATTTAGTTCTCACTTCGTTTTAGGACATAAATACTGTTTTTATGTGTCTATTAGACCCATGTGTCACATTTGGTACACTCGCTGAGTGTTAATGAATCTGAAGTGTTCATTAAAGTGTTAGTAAAGCCAAAACGTATGTATATACTTGGATTGTTTACATGTATTATCGCTTATCAACAGTTATCATGATGACGTACACCACTGGGTTAACTGCCTCGTTAGCCTAGTGGTCCTAAGTTCTACTGCTACGCTATAGATCTTGGGTTCGATTCTCAGGTCGAGCAAACAGTGTTGTTGGGTTTTCCTATAAAATTCTCAGTGGCACCTTGGAGTTAGGTTTTGTGCCCGAATAATAGCAATACGCTCACCCCCTATTACATGGGACCTAAACATATCAGCGAACTGTGGGTGGCCATTGTTACACCTCTGCCTAACCCTTCGGGGAATACAGGCGTGATGGCAAGTTTATTATAGTACGGCAGTGCTCTGCAAGTTAATGAATTACGCTAACATTGCCCTTTTAGGAGTACCAGTACCGCAGCCCGGCCCTGCAGTCGTTCCCGTTCGGCAACAGCCCCGACATCATCCGTACGATTGCCAACAAGAACTGGGAGCTGAGCAACAATCTGTCGCCGGTGCCATCGCTGCCCGTCAGCAGTGAGCTGCGGCCTGAAGCCATCAAGAGGACCTACGACCCTATGTTGCAGCAGGCTAACACTATGCGTGAGTAGCCTAATGAGTCTTTCTAAGTTTATCTTGGACAACACTGACATTATTTTTTGGGGGCTCCATTGTAAAAGCGTTTGTAGTTGCTACAAATTAAAGTCTGCTCTGCAATGTATTATACGTGGTTGGCCATTTCGTACACGATAGTACCTACTAGATATTCATTTCAATGTCGAGATTTTGAGTAGGCAGGTGGGTGGGTAGGAAGTCTAGACATGACATGACATGCCAAAAAGGCTTTTTGTTTCTTTCACCTCAACTCAATGTTATTTTAATAAGAAGTACCTAGGTAGGCACTTTCTACTTTCAGAATTTGATGTCGTTGCAAATCAAGAGTCCGCGAGATGCGATTTTAGTGAACATTGGCATTGTTATTAAATTTCAATTACTGACGCGCGTTAGTGAAATAATTATATAGCTAGGCGCTAGGTGATACTCAATGAAGGTCATATATAATTTATTAGTTTCAGGGATGCAAGACTACGAACGCGATGGCCAGACCTTCCCTGACGAGGAATATGAAGAAATAATGGAAAAAATGCAGAAGCCTACCACCATTCCCTACAATGAATACACGCTTGAGGAGATTATCTATCAACTGGCTAAGGTACTACACCATAATTTTTTTATCAACCTGAATTGTTCCGTGTGTCATAGACTCATAGGTATAAGGACTATCAGATAAAATACTAATTTTCCGACTTTATTACCCGCGACTTCGTTCGCGTGAAACTAATTATTTATATTATCCCATGGGAACCGTATTTTTTTCCGGGATAAAAAGTATCCTTTGTGTTATTCCACACTACAATCTATATCAGTGCCAAATTTCATCCAGATCCGTTCAGCCGTTTAAGAATGAAAGAGTAACAAACATGCATCCATGTATCCATTTTAACAAACTTTCGCATTTATAATATTAACAGGACAATATAAGTTGGCATGTCGTTATGTTTTCCAGATGATGTTCTCCCAGTCTTTATCACGAGACCCTGCATCAGCTCGATCGGCCACGCGACGCTTCATGGCATTCCTGGAGCTTCAAGCTGAGAGGGGGCAACTATCGCGCACCATAGAGAAGAAAGTACTTGGTAAGTTTTAAGAATCTTACCCCCATTTTCTCAAATGTATGTGTCAAATTGTCAAGCGCAATAAGCTACTGTGATTAGTCGACTGAATTGTCAAGAGTCAATCACAGTAAGCAGCTTACACGCGCTTGACTATTTGCCACATTAATATTGTATTGATTTTCGTTTGAAGAAACGGGAGTTAATGCAACAGCTGATTTAAATGACTAATGTTTATATGCCTTAACCCTTGTAAGTAGCTTGTCCTGGACTGGGCGCGATCCATCGGTATTAAAGCAAATATGTTCATACATTGATTTCCTTTTTTCAGACTTGATGATTGCAGCGCTGACGGACACAATAACCGATCACCCAGAACTCCTGTCATCACGCGATGCCATGGCCGCCAACCCAGCTAATAGGCAAACATTTTACCCATTTACTTTAGAATAATGCTGTAGTGGAAACACATTAGCACTAACAAGAAAAAAGCTAACATCAACGACGAAGTAAGTCTTTAACATTAACTTAAATTGCAGCGGCGTGCAGTTCACGAACGTTGTGGACACGCCAACTGCACGCCGATAACAAACGGACTGCGCAGTCACTTAATTGGGTACCTAGTTGACACCACCATCAATTCACATACTTTTTATGAACTGTCAAAACGCGATTTTCCCATAGATTTTGTGTGGCAATAACACGCTGTAACGTCACTTATCGGCCTACTCAATTGACTAACTATTTATTGATTTTAAAGTAAAAAAACGGTAATTTAAAAAACTAAAAAACCCGACTGCTTTTCTAAGTATTTATGAAAAAGCCCTAAAACAAGAAACCAGTTGTACCCGATTGCACTTAAAATTGTAGCAGTCGGGACCCATTCGGGACCATCTGCAATGTAATACAGGTATGTGCTCTCAATACACTAAGCCTTCATTTCTAGAATGGGTCCCGACTGCTACAATTTTAAGTGCAATCGGGTACAACTGGTTTCTTGTTTTAGGGCTTTTTCATAAATACTTAGAAAAGCAGTCGGGTTTTTTAGTTTTTTAAATTACCGTTTTTTATTTTTTACTTTTTTAAATTTTATTTTTTTTAATTTACCAATTGTCACTTTTACAGTAAATACGAATCTAATGACACCTCTCAAGCTAAAATCCATCGAGCCGTTCAGGCTGCAGAGCGATCGAAACATTTGAATTTGGCGCCAAAAATCCGCCATTTTGTTTTTTTTATTTTGATATACCCAGTGTCACTCTCACAGTAAATAAGAATCCAACGACACCTCTCAAGCTAAAATCCATTGAGCCGTTCAGGCTGCAGAGCGTGCCAAACAATTATACATACATACATACATACATACATACTTACATACATACATACTTACATACATACATACATACATACTCTCGAAAAACATAACCCTCCTTCTGTCGCAGTCGGGTAAAAAAAAATCTAATTTAACAGTGAATTGAAAATTAATTAGTTTTCATGGATAAAATAAAGTGTTTTTTTAGAGAAGTTGTGAATTGAAATTATTGGTTAGTGGTGTCAACTACCTAATTTGATGCAGCTTTTTAACAAATGCACAACATTTGCATCAAAACTTGCGTGCAGTTCACATGCAGTCCGTCTGTTTAGACCCTTTAGTCGGTTTTACTGTCGGATAACTAGAAATAAAAAATCTTGCAGATGACCTAGTCTTGTAAAAACTTACTCTCTACAAAATTAAGAAGGCTGAAACGCAGTGCAGTTTTGCATCGTCGTCAATTTTTTGGAGATTTACTTAGAATAAATTAATAGTTATAGGTACATTAATAGTCAAATAAAGGTCCTTTAATTTGACGTAGATACAAAATTACACTTTGATGTATTTTAATGTAATAACCCTTTAGCACTAGCACTTTGAGATTGCTTTTTGTTCTAATCAAGTACTTAGGCACATGCAGCTTCATAAATTTTAACACTAGACTTGTTTTCACTTTAAGCTAATGTGCATATTTTTCTAATAGTATAGTGCATAGCAGGTAGTCCAAGATTTTAATATTAACTTTCCTAATTTAATTTCCACAGCCAAATGGGACATTTCTACGAAGCCAAATCAACCGCACCAAATCTGTCCCGAGAAATCCTTTCAGCGTACAAGACCGAGCTTTTAAAAGGACAACCGATGCACAAGTCACGTTTCCCAGAGAGAAACTTAAACTAAAATATATACTTGAATAGTTACGAGGATATGACACTTTTAAAATTAAGAAGAGTTTAAGAAAATATCGTTATTGCCTTTAAAAAATGTTCGATGCTGTTTAACATTCAAAATTTTACTTTTGTGTAGATAGGAACATAAAATGAATAGTAGTGAGTGCGCCATCTAATGATGAATAAAACCTTTTACAGGTTATCAAGAACCACAAAGTCCACATACCCAAAATACATTGTGTATTCATAGATTTTGTATGTGGTGTCATATCTTCGCATAATTTTACTCACATAGTACCTAAATATTTATTATTCGATATATCTAGAGGTGTTTCTTAGATATTTTTCGCATTTATTGTCCCATATTCTATTCAATGTCCTAGTATATTCATAGTATCAACTTAATTGCATAAAAATCCTGAAGTAAGTAAGTAAATAAAAAGAAACACTTGATCTCTTGTACTTTTAAAGAAGCCAACATTGTTTTTACTTAGTATTACAACATATATAACACGTTAAGGTAGTTAAGTAACGTTAAATATATTTTATGAAATTTCAATCACAACCTTGAAAAAAAACTCTTTTTTAGGTTGACTAAAAGTTGACTAGAAATGATTAGGTAAGATGTAAGACCATTTATTTCCAAAATAATAAGGAGAGAGAGGCCTATGGTCGGCAGTGCGTGAAACTAACAATCTCTACCTATACCTTTGATGTCAGTCTAAAAGACTATTTAAGTTTCGTAGAGTCGAGTCTAAAATCCTTTATCGTATACCCCAAGAGACTTATTACAGTATCATTAATGAATATTATGACTTACATCAATTAAATTTAAAAAATCTAAGTACCTACATTGTAAAGGCAAAAATGTTTGTTGGCTTTGCATGTAAGACCTTCTTGTTTAGCTTGGTTTATTGTAGATGAATATAAGTGCTAAATGTAAGATAATTATTGAAATATATATTTAATAGTTAGAGTAATATTTCTTCATATTTTTCTACAAAATATTCTGAACCCTTTCACTACCACGTGATGCAGAAATGGCTTGTTTTTCAATTTTTATATCACAGCCATAGTCTACTGTGTACCTAAGGTACATTTTAGAAATAAAAGAAAACTCCTAACAATACTGTTGTACCTACTGTTTCATTTCAATTCGGACGAGAAAGCACGTGTGTGGTGGTGAAAAGGTGTTGCTGTAATGTGCAATTTTGTATTTCCTTATAGAGAGAAAAATGAGCTTACATGCATCAACAAAGATCCACAAAAAATGCATATCAATAAAAATAAACATATCTTGAAATCAATCGTATCGTTGTTTCGACTGCTTAAATAAAAAATTGACATAATTAGAAAAAAAAAAGAAAATGGGATAAATGTCCCATATTTTACCCTTCTCTTTATCTTCTAAATTGACTGGATCTACACGGTGTACAGAATTTTCAAAAACCATAAAACCATAGGGCAAAAAGCTAAGCACTAGGGTACCTAAACTCCGAAGCCCAGAAATTAACGTTTTTAACAATTGATAAAATAATGATAAAAAAAAAATTATCAATAAGCTGCACGAAGCCGGTAACTATTTTGCGAACTTATTCGCTTAATTGGTTTAATCTAATAGTATAGTTCTGATTGAATTATTATTAGTAATTATCAATTACTAATAATGATAATTACTAATAATAATTAGAGAGATAGATTAGAGAGCCCGACTTTGTCAATATGAATCACGCGTGGTTGGCAAAGAATTTTATAAGTCCGATAAGCTCGATTTAGGCGTTGCATCTAAAGGTCGGTATAGTAATATTGTATAAAGTAAAAAATAAAAAAAATACAAAATTGCACATTGCAAATCTTTGAACTTTCAGCTGCATACCAAATCTTTTAATATAAGTAACTAAATGTATAGTTTAGAACTGTAACTTTCTATATAAAAATCACAAAAACACGATCTGTAACTTGAGTGTAAGACTAACATTATATTCAGCATTGTCGGTATATTAGTGGTTAGCAAAATTTATTATATTTATATTATTCTTTGAAATATATTGTGGATTTAATAAAAAATGTTTTAATGTCATTGGGATTTCATTTAAAAACCTAACCTTAGCTA
Source organism: Caradrina clavipalpis (assembly GCA_932526535.1). Lineage (NCBI taxonomy): Eukaryota > Metazoa > Arthropoda > Insecta > Lepidoptera > Noctuidae > Caradrina > Caradrina clavipalpis. The sequence continues at coordinate 7,618,071 of OW052096.1, forward strand.
ATTTTTAACCATTAATTAACTTTAGTACATTTCATGGAGTTGTCACCCAGTCAGCAGCAGTTAAGCTTTAGACTGCATTTGTGATTGATTTACAACAAATAGTACACGTACGTGTCTTACGTAAATAAATGCCCATTCAGATAGGTAACCGTTTGCCACACGATCTATTTCATATAAGGTGATAATAAGCCTCAAGAGATAGACGATTATAACGATCAGTGATTCAGTAAATCACTGTAACATTTTAGTTTGAATTTCCCGAACTATCCAGTGCATCCCCCTTATGGTAGTAAAAAAAAGCCAGTATGAGTCTCAAAAATGTATTCGTATATTCATGCCACTGCTAATATTGACTTGTGTTTGAATAAATAGTGAATTATTCACCTAGGTAACCTTTAAGTATACAGTTGGTATAATTATTTTTACATAATTCGTTTACATTACATGTCAATGTCGACAAAACTTACAAACCTGTATAAAATGTAAAACATCTCACTAAACACTAATCTAAAGAGAAAAAATGTCCTAGTTATTTCAAATAACTAAGGACGTTTTATGCTCTATGGTATACAAATTAGAATTCAAAATTCAATGAACACTGTATTATTATCCGGTCATGGAAGACCTTAATAAGCCTACTTTCGTTTTACAAACGTTTAACCTGTGGCATAGCTTCAGATTAGGTGTATTCCCACACTATTTTTAATAGTAATCAGACTTTAAAGTCATTCATTTTGGTGCTTCATCAGTGTTCTGGTTTGTTCAAATGAATAGTTTTACTGCAGGTATTCATAGAGTAAATTTGTAAAACAAAAGCAGGCTGGTTCACATATTTGAGAAATCACTAATATTAATCAATACTTAATCAATAAATCATGCACCAGTATTATGAACCGTCCCTTAAAATATAAATCTCACTTGTGCGTAAGCCAGCACTTGTCGATTGTCCACTGTTTTTTTTCACTTCACTGTATGAAAGTATAAAATCCATATAAAAATACTATCTATTGTAGTATCACTACAACGGGCTCTTCGCCGGGATCAAGACTTTAAGACCATTCAAGGGAAAACCTGCTAAGTTCAACCCTTGATACAATATCAAAGATTTTTATAATATTCTTTGGCACTACTATTTTATTTCAGTTATGTATAGGCTTTCAGATATTACATACACACAATAATTATTGTTCTTTTAGTCAATATAATTGTAATTATCACAAAAATTCTTGTACATACGCAAGCAAAAATGTCATGTGCCATGCAATCTACTGCAGAAAGGTGGTTGATAATGAAATCTTTGATATTGATTTATGGTCTTCAATTTAGAATAAGTCTGCTACATCTTGATCCACTACGAAAGAGCCCCCACTGGACTAATATAAACTAGATAAAGGCGGAAAAGCATTCTGCTTGCTGACAACCACCTTCTTGTGTTGATATGAGATGTATCCTTTAATTTTACCGTCGTAAATCAAATTCGCCACAATACACTGAGTTTCATCAGCATCCACGTCGTCATGTCCCATTAGTTGCAGAGCTGCTTGGAAACTTGCTATATCAATTTGATGGCTATTCTCCGCTACATAAACTTTCCTGAATAAATTCCTGTATGCATAGATCTTTAGCTTTTCGACAATTAGGTATATGCCAGCGCTAATGAAGAAGCTCTCGTGTTCTTCCATTACTCTATCAATGCCTCTTAAATCACCATTCTTTACAGCCAACACGAGCTCCCAAAATTGCATCAAGTCATACTTTTGCAACAAATGAATGGCTGGCATGAAGCCTAGTAGCATTTTAACGGGCACTAAGTAAGTGAGAATAAGCCGTTTATTCTTAATGCTTCTCCGGTGGCATTTCACGAATGAGAATGATAGAAATTCATCTGCAGTTCGGTAGTCTGAATCAAACATCGCTTTACGTCCAACAAAGTATCTGTATGTGATTTGTTGGGCTAATGGGAATTGATCTTTGAGGGGCGAAGAATCAATTGCCCTTATCAAGGGTTTGCATAGATGAAGCTTATTAATCCTGAAGTATACTTTAAGGAGTTGGTTGACTAGAGTCAACATGCCTAATCTCTTAGTGTCAGCATCAGATGAACGATTATCTGCAGCACACACCCTGAAGCAAGCCAGTAAGCTCTCTGCAGCCTTCTCTAGAATCTTTCCATTACTTTGACCTGAAAAATAAACAACATAAGATTAAGATTTACAAGAGATCATTGTAATCATTTTAATTAGTAGTTAGCTATTGTGGTTCTTGGAATTTTGTAGGATATCTTAGCCGATTTACCTTAGCATAGTGACACACCTACTGAATATGAACTGAACCACCTACCAAATCTGTCTATGAAAGTTATGCAACAACATGTGTTGTGTCTGATATGTCATAGCATTGAAGAAATAAACACATTATACTTTTTGTTCCATAATTTTGACAGAAATGCTATTAAACTTTACAAACATCATTATTTAAACCTCATTATTATTTATTCTTATGATAAGTATGAGAAAAGTAGGTTATTTCTGAAAACCTAATAAAGCTTAAGTATATTACTTTTCTAAACAAATTAATATAAATTGCTAATTATGCATGCATTATCAGACACATGTGACACCACCTCCCGAAGACACAAGGTATTTGTGAACACTATATCTTTATTATACACAGCCTCACTTGGCATATGTTCTACATTCCTAAGGCAGTCCTATACGGGTCCTGGCCACACAATAGTGAAAGAGTGCCATAGTGTCATCATCTCACAATGTGATAACGATGATGGCACAGTCAGTGGGTCGTCTTAGGGGTGCAAATAAGATGGAGGAGTTTAATTAAAGAAAACAACCCTTACCGCAACAAGCTTCAGCTCTATACGCAACAAGTCTTAGATCCAAGCACACAGTGTACATCAATGGAAGACCCCAGTTCACCTCCTTCTGTGCTTGTAGCAGCCGGACCACACAGGCCACACACCCACTCTGGTGGTCAAACGCCTCCATAAAGTCTTTCATGTACAGTGCCTGGAATATGAATATGACATTTTTTTATTATAAATGCAATAAGTACTTACTGGATTTTTGTTCTCTTTTTTCAGTTTTACACGCAAGCATTACAACGGAAAACTGGAATTAACATGTTTAAGTTGTAGTTACAGCCGTGTTTCTTTTTTAAGCTGATAATGATGGAGGATCAGTTCATATTCTACTTACTTTTACACATAGCAGATGACAGATGATGATCTCGTCCAACGGAGCGAGACAGTTTCCCTCCACCAGAGTAGCGATATCACTAGACCGCAGGTTCCTATTTGCAACATGTTCATCGCGAAGGGATAGCAGACGAGCCAGTAAAGTCCCTTGAGAGGTTCTAAACATGCGTTCCACGAATTGTATGTATTGGTTAAGGCTGCCGGTGGCCGACATCTTGAGTTATTTAGGGAAACGGTTTTATTCACATAGAATCATAGTTAATTCATGAAAATAATACTGTAACATTCGTGTTGGTTTCGGAATCTTCAATATCTTCATAAAACATAAAGCTTCACTCCATCCAACGACTTCGGTACAGGATACAGAGAAACAAACAAGTACAACAAGTCAACAACTGTACAATACAAAGAGTAAAGAGTACTCTACTTTTTGTCTATAGTATACTAACGACTAACCAGAAAGTAGGGATGTTTTTTTTATTTCTCGGAATGGCACCTCGCATTTCAACCTAGAAGGTTGTCTATACTGCTTAACCGGAATTTCCTGTGGTTGCCTTACACCTTCAGGCAGGGCTTCGGGCGTCGCTGGGGTAGGGGAGCGAAGAGACAGGCTGGATCAATTTATTTTTTATTCATGGACGCATTTAAAGCTACATGCTCAGCTCGTGGGCTGGCTCGAGCAAGGACTGAAAGATCACGGTGGGCCCTTGGCGGCGAGTGCAGACTGCCGGAAAGAATAAACCCATAGATTACATGAATAAACCATTTTAGTGTGTGGTATAAACTTTCTTTTTTGCAAGTAGGTACCTATGAGGACTCATCCATAAGTAGGAGAGTGGGAGTCGGGTCTCTGGCTTCAGGCACTCGATCCGTCTTGCTCTTTTCTGTGCCGAAGTACCAGCTGTTTTGGAGCTGGGCACACGACGATGGGAAGAGACCAGATGGGATGTCTGTAATGCCATGGAAGTTGAGTAGGCCTTTGGTGTGAGATGCAACATGAGTCGTCACCCTTGCGCCATCCCATCTTCCTAGCACGTATTGTGTTGGCGCGGCTGTTACTGGTGCCGAAAACCTCAATCGGCTCTATTGAGCTAGTTCGAGCCGTTTGGAATTCTTTCGTTCTTTTAAAAAAACGTTGCCCCTCACTAAGAATTCCTTCCGTATCGACCCGCGTTTCCAAACATATAAACTCACATACACAAACAGCCAGACCCGGAACAACTATAAGCAGGTCATATACATATAATATGTTCCGTGCGGGAATCGAACCCGCGACACGCAGCGCGGCAGTCGATCTCTGGGCGACCGTGGGGTTCGAGCGCTCACCTAATTTTTTGGGACATCGCCAAGCGACTGGTCGACTCTTCACGAAAGAATCAGCATTGCTATAGGTTCGTGGCAATGCTGCATCCTTTTGGGCACTTGTCCCATTGACAGCGATGTGGATGAGTTTTATAATTTAATTAAGTAACTTTTATGTTTTAAAAATTAATTAATTCGATTTCTCAGCAGTCAGTCCCTTTCAAAGTTTCAACACGTTCTTTCGTAACTTTATGAAGTTACATTTCTATTATCAATTTAAAACACAGAAAACAGTCCTGTAACATTGAATAAGAATGTTTAAAGATGGATTGACCAATTAGGTAAGCTTTGGGGTAAAAAAAAACATAGCTTGGTAAAATAAAGATTTAATAAATAAAACAATCACATTTTCTAAAAATACTTAAAACTAATACTCTGGATGTACATGAAAACAATTGATATTATTGTTTTTCAGTCTATCTAGTAACTGAAGTCTGTTATTATGACTTCATGAGGCATATGGCGCGATCACGGCGATATTAAAAAAAACATGCCTAGATTTTGTAAAAAATTGTAAAAGTTGATTCCGAAAACCATAAATTTTTAAAGCTTATAGTTAAAAAGCTATAAAGGTTTGAATGTTTACCAACTTACAAAACCTAAGCACATTTTTTTTTTATGTCGCCGTTTTCGCGCCATCGTATCGGACACCAAAAAGGCATACACAATTCTAATTAATTTTAATCAAGTACCAGAGCTTCAGGTACTGTTTTGCTGCAGGGACCATCAAAGAAGAAGTGGAAGTAAGCAGTTTTACATGGATTATTATTGAATTCTGCTACAATTGCACCTCTATCCATAGCTTCAGAGGCATATATGGCTACGGGGAACATCAGTGTAGCTGATCCAACTAAAAGTAATACATCACATGATGACATCGCTTGTTCTGAAATGAAACGGAAAATATTTTTAAGTATTACTGTAGTGGCAGTCTGCAGTCGTGATGGCCCAGTGGTTAAGGCACGAGGTTGTGGGTTCGCAACGGGGCACTGGCAAGTACCAATGTGACATTTTCTAATTCATATGTACTTCCGAAGTTTATCTTGGATCTTCCTAAGTTGATCACTGACATTGGTGAAGGAAAACATGGTGAGGAAACTTGGACTTATAATTAATCTAAGTCTGAAATTGCCAATCCGCCTTGAGCAAGCATGGTGATTAATGCTCGTGCCTTCTCTGTATGAGAAGAGGCCTTTGATATGCAGTGGAACAGTTATAGGCTGGTATTATTATTACTTATTTTTATTAATGTAGTTCTAATTAGTATAAAAAAATGACAGTGTTTTGATAAATTCACTATTTACCTGCTTGTTCAACTACAGAGCGTTCCAGGGTTTCCCCAACCCATACAATGTGTGGTCTAAGAAGACCACTACAGCTAGACTTTCTGCAGTGAGGTAAATATTTCTCTGGGATACTAGAATCAGTCTCTTCGACATCAGGTGAACCTTTGTTTGCTAATGCCTGAAAGAAAAAAATGTTCTTCAATATCTCTTTTACCAGGTTCCCAGAACAAATGAAATTATCTCAATAATGGGAGGAATATTATGTAAGTTTCTTAAGTAAATTTTTACACCCATTAGGTATAGATTGGCTTGATTTTGTAAAAATAAATATTAGAGTTCCTTTAGACTTCAATAAAAGGCAAGTTTCTGAATAATTTCTTTACATACCTCACATATTGGATTTTCCAAATTTGGCTCAACATCTTGACATTTGATGCACCTAGTTTTAAACAGACTGCCATGGAGTTCTATCAGCTTCTTCGTACCAGCCCTTCTGTGTAGCCCGTCAACACTTTGAGTAATTACAGTTATTGACTTGTCTGTTCCATACTTCTTTTCAAATTCAGCAATTGCTTTATGAGCCTGTTATTTGACCACAAATGAAAAAATAAATAAATGAGAAGGCTTTATATGTTACTTGAGCATGTACTTCCAAACAGGCTTAACCCACTACGATTGAATAGAAAACAAAACCCGGGTTCATTAAATTTGCTGAAAAAAAAACAAAAATAACAGATTCATGTTAGTGTCTACTTAGGCGTGAAAGATTTATTTCTAGCATAGCTAATTAAACCAGAATTTGAATTTATTATGAGATTAAAGTATGTTAAAATAATTAAATGGTTTGACTTTAGTTAATCTTCCTTACATTATTTGGCTGCGCCTTTGCTGCTGACTCTCGTCTATAGTGATAGAACTCCCAAACCAAACTTGGAAAAGTCAGGAAAGCATTAGTATTTGCTAGTGAAGATACTTGATATTTCCTCCAAAGCCCTTTATCGCCATATAATGAGAGGCCTGATTCAGAGCTTACATCGTCACCAGAGATGATGACGACATTTTTTGCAGCTTTCAATGAATCTTTAAATGTCATTGTCGAGAAATAGCTTGAAGCCTGGAAATACTCTATTTTAGGCAAATTAAGCCTAAGTAGCGTCCTGCCAAGTGAACATATTAAGGGAACTTTCATGAAGCGCATTATAATTCCTATATAGACAAATGCAGCGTTGTTAGTCCTTAAATAGGAGGATAATATGTAAGTTTGTTTAAATAATATTTTCGCGAAAAATGTTTGAAGAAGTAAAGGTAGAAACGTCAAAATGTAATGTCACTATTGTCAGTGGCGTTCAGCTGTTTGACTGTTTCGGTCATTGACATATATCTATGGATTTTATTAAAAGAGCATAAAAAAGTGGCTGTCTCTACCCAGTAGCGACTGCATCAGTCGAATAACCCCTTTGGAAATAACTATTGGATCTGTCTGCCCCCGTGACCGATAATCGGCCCGATTATCGGGTCGTTTCTTTCGCCGGCGACAAGAAACGACTGAGAATCGGGCTGATTCTCGGTCGTGTGGGCAGACGCTTAACCTTATTCTACAAGGCTACAAGGTTTATTTTTTTGCATTGACTAGGGGTATTTTGTCTTTTTTATTATTTTAAAGCTTAATCAAGGTCCATCAAAGTTTCTTTACTCAAAAAATATTATGGAGACAGGATTATTCTTTAACACATGAGATACAAGGCGAGGGTGGGGTCCATCCGACGAAAAAAAAAAATATTACTATGATTAGCATTGTTATAATTTAAATTTTCTATACAATTTAATCAGTCCACCTCAAGTCTATATTGTACTACTTACAGTTACATTGAAAAAAAACATTTAGGGTCAATTTGTGGGCTCGATTAATCCTTGCGTGCGCTTCAAGGTCGGCAACTTTGTTCGTATGTAGGTACGTAAGTCCATAGACGTCAATGGATTAACCAAACTTTAAGGACTACACCATTTTGAGTGTTTTAGATTAGGTACCTGACTACCTGCGTAGAATATTATTGAAAGTTTTTAAAATTTTAATTTACGACAATCTTGCAAAATTTACATACCTTACTTACATTGTTTTAAGTATTTGTTTCGGGAGCTAACTTTATCGGATTTGGCGGGAGGACACGCCTGGGTGTTAGAACTGTGAGAATCACCCGGAGGATACGCCTGGTTATTATAACTGTGAGAGTCACCCGGAGGATACGGTAGAGGTTTACCCTGCTTGGGCGGAGCACCGCCGTGTCCGTAGAGGCGATCGGCGGCGGCGACCTCTCGCGTGCAGCCCTGGCACAACCCGTGGTCCTGGGCGAGGGGAGATGGGAAGCAGTCACCTCTTTCAACAAAGCAGTCACCTCCTTTCGCGAAGCAGTCACCTCCTTCTGCGAAGCAGGCACCTTCTTCTGCGAAGCAGTAATGCTAGCAAAGGAGGAGGCGGAACGCGTAGGGAGTGGCAAACCTCACGCCCAAGCCGCCGCAACAGAAGGAGACGCCCCGGGCGTCGGTCGGGAGTCCCGGAGCGGTTCCCGGCCACCGTGGGCGCGGGCCTGCGGACGGTAAGGGTTGAGTGACTTACCGTCCGATCAGAACCAGTCCCGGTTCGACAGGGCGTTGTGTTTCATGCGCGCCTCAAAGAGATAAGCATAAGACGGGCCCGCTAGGGCCAGAGCCTGCCAGTGTTGCGGAATTTGTTTGAAAGAATCACCGCGGCCCTAGACCCTGGACCCCTAAGGGTAGGTATTAAGAGGAACACGGATGTGTTTTAGTCAGTAAGAGTCTGACCCCCCCTTTTACTCCGTTCTAGAGCGGAAGAAGTCATGTCCCATCTTTAAAGAGAAAAGATATATAGGTAGATAGACCTACGTTGTCAAAGTTTAAAAAAAGTTAAAAAATTTCAATAAGTCTCCTGGCTGTAGAAATAATGTGAAGATTATTTAAATAAAGTAGGTATATGCGAAAAATGTGTTTATTATAAAGAGGTTTCCGTTGTCCGTTTTAAATAAGTTTTGCCTGCACAACTGTAGTAGGTATGTGCTACAGACAGAATATTTCACCAGACAGACTATTAACACCAGACAGACTTCTTCGACTTTCCAGACCGTTTAAGGACGTATGACAATAACCCTCCGTTTCATCTCCCTAATAAAACGAATTGGTAATTTCAGTAGGTACCTAGGTAATTACAATCTACCCTTGAATCCGTTCACGACGGCCGGCAGCCGTGAAAAATAGGGCCCTAAAATTATAAAAGGGTAGGTCGTACAGCTACAGCTAGTGTAGGCTCAGTCCCATACTACCATTGGTTTTGTGTCCAATAATTAAAAATGCACAATTCACATGGCAAACATAAAACAACCATTCAGCGCGATGACAAAAAAACAAATCCAGGGATTCCGACAGTTCGGTTTTTTTTTCTTTTTCGCATGGGAAATCTTCATGTGACTTCGCACATCTGCTGACATCTCTTTGTGGCGTGCGTGAAACACGGACGCGCCTTCGAAACGACTGGGCCTGTCGTTAATTAACGTTCTTCGCCTCGAACGTCCCGCCACCTCCTTCTCTAGCATAACTGCTTCCCATTCCCTCTCGATCCGGACCATGGCTTGCACCAGTCGGCTTATTCTGTAAGAAATCTCCCTCAGTGAATTAAGGTGAAGTGAGCTAAAACTGGGCCGTCATGCGTCACTATACGATGCTAGGGATTGACAGGTCGCCACACGCTCACTTCACGGAAGGAGGGTTTTACAGAATAACACTGCAGGACAGGACGTGAGAGTTCGCCGCCACCGATAACCGCCACGAGAACACTGCGATGCTTCGCCTGAGCGGGGCACACCGCCACGGTGTGCTTCACCGCATCCTCAGGACGATCCTCACAGTGGTGACACCCGGGCGTATCCTCCCGCCCGATGATGTGCAGGAACCTCCCGAACAGTTCGGTACTTAAGCCAAGACAGTGCACTAGAAATAAGGAGAAATAGCTCGCCGCCCACAACATGGCTGCGTGCAAGCCGAGCAGAGTTTTAGATCAATTTATGTAGGTATCAACTAGCTTCTGCCCGCGACTTCGTTAGCGACAAATTTGATTTATTATCCCACGGGTACCGTACATACTTCCGGGATTAGTATCTTATGTATTACATACAGATATGAATCTATCTCAGTCCCGAATTCAGATCAGCAGTGCGATTCTCTAAAATGCAAACTCGAAAACTTCAGGAGTCTCACTAAAGTGATCGCGCTCACTTCGATAACGAACCAACCTGTCATTGGTTTAGTATTTGTTCGCCGTGGTGACGTCGCCGGGCGTGATCGTGTTTAACAGAATACCATTTTGTAATCTCTCAGCTTTCGGATTACGAAGTGAGGCTTAGAGAATCACACTGCTGTTTAGCCGTTTAAGCGTGAAAGAGTAGGTAACAAACTCACAAATTTTGCATTTAATAAAATTATCAGTAGGTTTAATAGGAAAATTACTAGGAAGTAGGATAGTTATCAAGCCAGGTTATCTACACTAATCTATACCTACCTACTAATATTATAAAAGAGTTTGTTTGTTTACTTGAACACGTGTATCTCAGGAACTACTAGTCCGATTTGATTAAATCTTTATGCGTTATTATAACCCGTTTATCGACTCAACATATGTATACAGGGTATATGTACCTATACCTTACCTACGCTACGACCAACAGATACGGAGCAGTAGGTAATCAAAGACATAACGTCGCGTCGATGAAACCGCGGGGATTTTCTAGTAGTTTTATAAAGGCTGAACAGTTTGGTATTTTTTTTTGGTTTTGGGAGAAACCTTCAAAATTTGCTCGAACTTTGGGGATGTCACCCGTAGACGTATTTAGATATTGTCGCTTTCACATTTAGGCGACTTTAGCAGCGCGGCTGTCGCGCGACTGTCGCCCCGGCAGAATTTCATAATAAAAAAACAGAAGAGCTGTCACCCACAGCATCTATTTCTATTTAAAATGAAGTGCGCCATACTGACCAAAACTTTGATCTGTTCTTGTAATGTGAAGGAATGTACTTCTGCCGCGGCCGCGCTACTGTCGCGCTGCTAACGTCCTAATGTGAAAACGGCCTAAGTTGCTGTTAAATTGACCCATACTAGATTATTAAATCTGACTATGTACTATAATACCTTACTCTTTCGGGGAAGTCTAATACGTTTTTTAATTACCAGAAATCCAGATATTGTCCAGTTGTGCTCCAGGCTCCAGCTCAAATGATGATTGGAAGATCACGTGAATCTTGATCTCGTTTGAGTTCGTTTATTTGATATTTTACAACCGATGTGAAAACCTACATAAGTAACCCAACTTTTACTTTGCTTGCTGAACAAACTTAAAGTAGAAACCCAAGACTGCGCGATTCACAGCGGTGCCCGCCGCTAATGGGCCGGTGAGATAAAACTCTTTTACCTAGAGTTCCTATTCATTCTACAAGTTTAACTTATAACATCTAATTTACTTTGGTACCTAATGGTGCCTATAAGCAAGTACCTAAACATTAGGTAAGGAACATTCAAAATGAAAATAAAAAAGTAATCATTCGAATACCTAAAGAAAATGTTGTATAAGTATCTATACCTCTGTGTAAGTAAGAACTTTACTAAAAAGGGGAGATATTGAGACGCGACGAGATTCTTGAACATCTCGTATATACCTACTGTCGAGAGCACGCTATGTAGATATTAGTATGGTAGATATTTGCTTTCTGCCTTCCTGCCTCAGTTTCTTGCAACACATAGCCGCGCGCACTCGTGTCGCACAAAACGATTTCCAACGCGTTCCGCGACGAAAACCCGTGACTTATTTCCCGGAAATTTTATTAGAAAAGTAACAAATAAAATTTATAAGTCCAAAACAGTGAATTTCCTTTTTATTTAAATTTGTTTAAACTAAAAATATACATAACAACAATTAAAAAAATATATAGGTCGTAGTATGCATAAATATCCAAGGTGGAAAGATATTTTGGTACCCGGGCGATACGCCAAACTGTGTTTGATATAATTCTGTGGCGATCACCATGTGATTAGTAAACATTGATGTCATTGATACAATGTTGAAGTAATTTTAAAACAGGCGAAGAAAAGTAAGAGCAATACTTTAATTAAACAAGAGTAATAATTTAATTAAACGATGGATCATAATATAATATGAACCTATTAGAAAGTGAAACTTAAATTATGTGTAAGTGAAATCGTAGAGAACATTTTCTACATAAATATTATTTAGGCAATGACATTGCTATGAATGCGCCAACGATTAAAACGGATTCGGAGGTGGACCTTCAGACGCAGAGCACCTCTCAACTGCAACCGAGGAGGACCGCTGGACCTCCCAAGAAGTCTGTAGCTACAAAGCTATGGGATTTATTGCAACCCCTGGCCAGATTATGGGGACTCATTACAGCTGTTGGTTAGTATACAGTTATGAACAGATTATCGTTATTGTAATAATACCCAAGATTATTGTTTATCCGTTATGTGGATGCCATGAATTGAAAAATGTAGCGCAAAAGGACAATAATAGAGATTCAAATAAATAAAATCTGTTTCATTGCTAAAGACTAGAAAATTGAGAAATACCTATAAAAATATTCTCAATATTTTTTCAATTCAGGTTCCAAGCAGCCCTAGCCTTTTCCTTAGTTGTCTAAGAATAGGAATACTCATAAATTCCATCCTAGATGGGTACAGCGACAGGAAAATTGGCTCAGCAATGGGTTTTTCTGATACTCTATTGGTGAACAATTTGATAAAATCAAAACATCTGTCCGTGTCATTGAGTAATCTCGAAATAAAGTTTTGTAGGACAGGGGACTATTGAATAAACAAGTGCCAAAAGTTGTTTCAGAAGTCCCCTATTGCGTGATTCAAGACAATTTGGTTAACAATTCGGTGCCATCTGTGAACGGTTATGAGAAATATAGACACACTGAAGAAACATACCGTCACGTCTGTATTCCCCGAAGGGTTAGGCAGAGGAGTATCAATGTACAAGCAGAATTCGCCGGTATGTGTAGGTCCCATGTATTAGGAGGCGAGCCTTTACTCTACCATTAATTGGTCACAAATCCTAACTCCGCGCTGCTACTGAGAATTTTATAGAAAAACCCAATAACACTGCTCGACCTGGGAATCGAACCTAAGACCTTTAGCGTAGCAGTCGCGCTTAGGACCAGTGGACTAACGAGGCAATTCTACACACTGAAGGCTTGGTAAAAAAAAAACAAATACATGTTCCTTGCAGTCAACTGATTGTTTAGTCTTCGCTAGTATAACATCGGATGTTTCCTTATGTACTTATTTGGTTTAAGTAAATAATGTTATTGCGTTTATAGGGATTATCATGTTATGTACATTTCATATCTTCTGAGATTTCGTAGATAGTTGGTTTGTAAATAATACAATGACAATGACGAGAGTTTGTTTATCTTGTTTTGTTTTATTTCTTCTACGTCGTAATGTATTGTCCATTTTGAAAATATGAATGGTTATTTAGGTACCTATAATAGTAGGTCTCATAACCGTAACCACGACTGTTGAGTGTGGATTCCTGGGTTCGATTCCCAAATCAGAGAAATTGTTATTGGGTGTTTTCATTAAGAAGTTCTTTGTAGCATCCTGGACTTTGGAAGTCGATGGAGTGTCACCCTTGTGCATCGGAAAGCTTGTAAACTACTTAGGTATGCATCTGGGTATCATTACAAAAATATTTTTTCCGATTCGACTGCTAGTTTCAGAAACAAACAAACAAAAGTACTCTTCAGCTATATTATATTACATATCTAATACTAATGCTTGCCATTAAGATTTTAATAGTCCCCGATAGTTAACATTAATTAAATCTAGGTAGGTACTTATATCTACTATTAATTGATATCAATTATGATATTACCTGCGCATAAAGCCGCTTCTATCTTCTGTCTTGTATCTTGATTAGGTATTATTTATTCAGACTGATATCATTGATAGAAAAGTACTTGCAAACTTATATCTTTTGAGATTAAATCGTCTAGAACAGCAATAGACGCAGACGGAAATTACTTTTTTTTTATCAAAATGTGATTACAGAGTACTTATATTAAAAAATATTGTGATCGACTTTGGTTTAATGCCTTTATAATTATAATAAGACAAACAACAAAATAAAAAAATATAAACGCATTAAACTTTATATTTTTTTATTTAGTTGTTTGTCTTGTTAACCTATTGGTTGAAAGCGTATCTTTTGAGCTTAGCGGCCTGGATTCGATTCCCATAAGAGGCAGTGTTATTTAGGGTATTCTCAAAGGATATTCTTCTTAGTAATTAGGGGCTTGGTAGGCGTTTGCTTGTGGGGTATTCGGGCTGCACCTATAAGTACATATACCCAGGGAGATTGGTAATTGGATGCGTCTTTGGAAAGATACCGAGAAACTTAAAAAAAAACTTATAATCAACCTAATATCAACCTCACGTTATCGGGTCAAATTGCGTTCTAGTTTAAAAACTCATAAAGGGTTTTATGAGTTATCAATCAGCCTGTCTGTACGAGTATAACTATGGCAGTCTTCTGTTTATTCCAGACGAAGCATGTTTCCAAAAAAACTATAAACTTCAGTAAACTGCCTCATTAGCCTAGTCGCTTTAAGCGCGATGAATACGCTAGTGGTTTTGGGTTCGATTTCCAGGTCGGCAAAAAGGGTTATTGGGTTTTTCTACGAAATTCTTATTAGCAGCTCGGAGTTAGGATCTGTGCCCATGCAGTTAATGGCAATAGGCTTGCCCCGTATTACATGGGACCTAAACATACCGGCGAACTGTGGGTGTACTTTGGTAGATGGTACACCTCTACCTTACCCTTCGGGGAATACAGGCGTGATGGTATATATGTAACTCCAGCAAATTTTGTTTGTCGTCTTTAGTAAATAGGTAACAAGGTAAAACAAGTGACAATTTCCTAAACTCCACAACATCACACGAGTTCGTACGTGAGAGTTAAAAATGCTGACTCATTATATTGACTCTTACGAGTTACGAGGTGCCTACTTAAACATTGTTACGTGTGTTCAAATCACGTCTTTTAAAACAATATTTAACTTTTTTTGCGGAAGTAGGTATTTCTGCTTAGACTATAGACGTTTTGTATCTAATATTCATCTTAAGTGTGCATAGATTTGAGTCTAGAATATGTTTGAGAATACTATTGCTCTATGAACATAAAGGTGCACACACTGGCACAACTATAAAAGAAGGAGGTTCTGTAGTACTTAGACATAACAGGTGCGTAATTTATCTACCAGCTAAATGTAAAAGTCTGTAGGTGACAGTCCTGCGTACTCCCTGAACGATACGCCCATATGCGAACAACAAAAAGTCTTAGCGTCAAAGTTGTCAAAGGTGTATAGAAAATATTGTTGACTGAAGATGACATTGTTTGAACTCTTATGCAGTGAAATGTTTATAGACGCTACTGCCTATTCATTACTCTTCGATAACCAACTGAATGTATAATGGCTCTAATAAAAATTCCTACGTAATGGACACAATCTCGATTCACATTCCATTGCCCTAATCACCGTTTTAATAATGACCACTATTGCCATCCAGAAGACAGTCATCGATGTAATTAAGCAATTTCGTTTACTGAGATGACATAATTTTTCAGTTATCTTGATTTATAAACCAAACTACTTAATCGATTTCGATAAAATTTATATAGAACTATCTCTGTATGACCTATCAAACAAAAAATCGACAAAATCTATTCACAATTTTATTGCCGAAATATTACGTAACACTTACACAAAAAAAGCATACAGATGAATTAAGAACCTCTTTCTTTTTGAAGTCGGTTAAAAATACAATGCAAGACCTATGAAATATAGGGCACTGACTGGTTAGGTCCCAGAAGACTATCGTCTTTGAACTGGGGGTCACAGATCTCTGTCTATCCCCATGGGATTCAAAGACGTGAATTGTATGTAAATTATTATGTGTTGTAAAAAATACACTTACATTTGCCTTGTGAATCTCAAACATTGCGTCTTCGACAAATATAAGTAGATAATATTGTATAAGTAAATGTTATACACTCGTAAATTAACCAGAATGTATGGACACTTTCCTACAAAATAACTAGACATATACTTACGTAATGTAGTAGATAATAACAGTAAATCTGTGTTTAGCAAAAAGTACTTGCCGTCTTTGTTTGAACTAGGTGCGATTATGGTTGTTGGTTAACTGATAAGTTATAACACTGCTACCATGATTCGTCTTCACAATATCTACTAAATTTAGAAAAACAGTTCCTAGCCTGTACCGAATGAATCATTAAAAAAATATATATAATTTATTCATTAAATACACATATAAATTACATAATTGAATATTTTTATAAAAAATAAAAACACTTAATTTATTTTATATTATCATTATTCATTCGTTACAGGCAATTAACTGTTTATATTAAGGTATCTTCTAAGGTATCTTATAAGGTATTTAGAAGATACCTTAATATTTCTGTAATCTTGTATTATACATACGAGTATTACACTTATTTATTTGGTTCAACCAGACTGCGATCGATCATAATTGACCGTTCAATCAAAATGTGTTTCAACCATCATTATATTAGGTTTTAATTTGTAACAAACTCGACACAGCCAAACAAAGGTGCACTGTACACGAAGGCTTGTGTTCACAACCATTTAATTAAACGATTCTAAAGTATCTTAGCGGTTTTATTTCTAAAACTTTCTAAGGAAAAATGACAAAGACACCTGCTAAAATACAAAACTGTTTAATTGGTTGGTGAACTCCAGACGAGAATTCCAGGCGTGATAAGTTAGCTAGTATGCGAACAAACTCGAGGCTAATAACCAACAATGTTATTTAATTGAAACGCTAGCGAATTTATTGTTCTAAATCAGAAATGTTTCGTTTCACACAATTCAATAAGGCTGAGTTGAACAGTTTCTGCCTGCACTAAACAATGAGCGGAAACTAATTTCTAAAGTTAGTTTTGTTTCAATGAAATCTAACCGTTAGTCTGTTAGTATTTCACGTTTGGTATTCCATAACAATGTATCAACTTGGAACAGAAAACCGTTTCAGAGAGACGGATTGACGGACATCTAAATGAGTATATCCTTCAAAAGGGTCGAAGTACCGTACTTGAATTAGAATATTTTCTATTTCTGTTTTTGAGGTGACCTTTGTGGATTGCGAAAAACAAAAAGAATAAATGCTGAAATGTCTTTTTTGGTACGTTGATTAACACTGCAGTTTTTTATTGATTAGGTACCTATTTTGTTACAAAAATGTGAACATTTTCTCCTTGTACTAAGACTTTGTAGCGTTGTAGAGAATCCAAATTCATACTGTTATTTATCAGTTACGTACTAATAAAATAAAGGTAAAGTTTTTGTTTGTTTCAATGCGCTAATCTATGGAACTACCAGTCAGATTAGAAAAAAATATTTTTGTTTATGATAGCCAAGATATATGAGGAACAGTATCGTCTCTACCTATAGCATCAAGCTACTCCCCACGCGAGCGGAGCAGTAACGTAAGGGGTAACTGAACGCGCGCGAAACCGCTGGGTACATATTATGTGGTTAAACTATAAACCTTCAGTAAAAACCTTCTCGTTGATTATACAATTTCATGCTACCTTTTCCATTTAACCTTAAAGGTTTAATTTTCAAGAGGAAGTTTAGATTTCAGCTTATTAAACTTAAAGACAATATTAATTTACACATTTGTTGAAAACATACGTATTTAGATTTATGGAAAATTCATGGAAAAAAATGTTTATCATAGCTTATCTTATCTTTATGTATTTTTATCTCATCTCAAGGAAAATGGGTTTCCACACGTTTTCACATCTCAAACTGTACCTACGTTTAACCTGTAATTATTTTAAAAGACTAACTGACATATATGACAATGTTTCCTTAAGGGCCTGCGCCCACGACCGAGAATCGGCCCGATAATCGGCCCGATTATCGGGCCGATTCTCGGCTGTTTTTTCTAGCCGGCGAAGAAATCTGTCAAAAAAACGGCCCTATAATCGGGCCGATTATCGGTCGTGGGCGCAGACCCTTATGCAGAACCCGGATCGGATTCGTACACGACGGGTTTCATATCACCGTAAAATATTTAACTCTACATATTAGCTAAAATAATTTAGTAATACCTCGAACTGCCTCGATAGCCTAGTGGTTCTAAGCTAGAGGTCCTGGGTTCGATTCCCAGGTCGAGCAAAAAGTGTTATTGGGTTTTTCTATGAAATTCTCAGTAGCAGCTCGGAGCTTGGATTTGTGCCCGGTTAATGGCAATAGGCTCGCCCCCTATTACATGGGACCTAAATATACCGGCGAACTGTGGGTGTACATTGGTACACCTCTGCCTAACCCTTCGGGGAATACAGGCGTAATGGTATATATATACAGGAAAAAATTTTAACCAGTGCGTAAATTTTGCCATAATAAACTTCAACACGTTTTATTAAACACGTATATTTTATTTTGATATGTCTTAGTACTAAAAAAAAAAGTTATCGCTTACGAAACATGTATACTTAAAAACCATATTTTATTGTCACTCAGCGCTAGCGCATTCCCCACCCCCTCACCCCAGCCATGCGCCCGGGCGGCGGCCAAGAGTTGTCATTGATAGTATGACGAATAGATTATGTCCATGTTTTGCTTATTTCAAACTCGGATAAGGATGATTTTTTTTTAATTTTTTTTTTAACTAATCACGGAAATGTGTTCTATTACTGACACTGAACTACCAAAAAAAATTTACGCACTGGTTAAAAACTTATCCTGTATACCTAATATATATATTTTTTAAATTTAGTAATAAAACATAGGTGTTTTTAAACTTTATTTTAGTTATAGCGGCTATATACATACTGTTTCAAGGGTCTTCCTAATACGTTTTAATAGGTGCCCTGTAGCAGACGTACGGACGGATAGACAGCAACGTCTTAGTAATTGGGTCCCATTCCATACCCTTTGGATATGGAACCTTAAAAAAACTAGGCTAATAATGAGCGTATTCATCAGATGGAAGAGCTATCTATTGCAGCGTGTAAGAAATCACACGGAGCTATAAATATCCCGTTCGAGGAAGCATCTAATGCGCTCCTATTTATACGAGCAAGCGTGATAAATCTCACACCGATGTGTTTTCGGGATTCCTTTTCAATTTGCTTGAGTAAAGTATTGCAACAAGTTAGTTCTGGCTAACGGAGCTATAGTAAGCTGTACCTGTAGTTAGGGATATGTAATGGGTTTGTTTTGGTTCATCTTTAGCTAATTATATAATATGTATTGTTGATTGAGTCTACAAGTCATACAGGTGGTCTGGTCAGAGATGTTTTGGCAGTGGTGTTAGTGATCACTATTATATAACGTTACGTATGTTTGTCAGAATGGGGAACAAAGAGAAGGAAGGATAATCGTGTTGTTATTTTATTACTCCACTACTAACAGCTTCTGCCTGCGACTTCATTCGCGTGTTTTTTTCACCTGCGTCAGGTCTTCGGTTATTGCTCCGCTTCTATGGCTCGTGGCGTGATGTTTATAGCCTATAAGCCTTCCTCGATAAATGGAATATCCAACGAACTAATCCAACGTTCGAATTGAAAAAATCTTTTTAAGATATTTTCTACTCGAACCTGTAGTTTCTGAGATTAGCGCGTTAAACCAAATAAACTCTTCAGCTTTATAACATTAGATTATAAATTATTATAGATTGTCTGTAACACAGGTTTTACTCCTAAAACCTATTCCTTATCCTCTTAAAAAAGGTGGAAATAGTTATATACTTTTAAGCTTACTACCACGTATTGTGAAGAGAGAATTAATAAAAAAAAAGTTAATTCTTGTATTATACTGTTATCAGAAAGACTGTAGAAATTATTCTAAAACTAAAGTTGCCTTTTGCGACACTCATGGGTGAAAGGGAAGCCTTCCGTTCGTCTTCAACTTTGAAAGCCCGGCTTCTAATCCATTCAAGTATCACAGAACACCCGTTCAGTTTGTACTAAGTAACTGACTTCAATAAGCCTACGTCCTAAGAGATGACAGTTCAAAGCTGGGAGGAACTTCTGTGCCCTAAAGTCCATGTACGTTCTATCCTAGCAACGTCTGTTTTGTTTGCTGATAGTTTTCAATTTGTTAGAGTACCAGTTAGGTAACGCAGGGATGGCCAAACGGTTGATCGTGGCTATTAATCGAGCCGAACTCAGATGCAATGCTTAAAGTAAGTAGTTATTAAAACAATTCTTCAATTTTTTTTTTTTTTTTTTTTTCCCCCCCCCTATTACATGGGACCTAAAAAAAAAACATACCGGCGAACTGTGGGTGTACATTAGTACACCTCTGCCTAACCCCTCGGGGAATACAGGCGTGATTGTATGTGTGTGTTCTTCAATTTTATGGTTTCCGATCTTGATAAAATAGAAAACATACTTGGAGGTATACTGTTTCATTATTTTTTTTTACTGTTTTTTCGCGATTAGTGGCAATAGGCTCGCCCCCTATTACATGGGATCTAAAAACATATTGGCGAACTGTGGGTTTACATTGGTACACCCTTTCACTTTCCTATCACCCTTCGGGGAATACAGGTGTGATTGTATTGTATATGTGTTTCATTTACTCAGTTAACATTTCATGTAGTTATGAAATAATGTCAATTATGTGAAACACAATTTAATGTTAAGTTTATCAAGAAGTACTGATTACCTATGTAATTGATAGATCGCTTAGTCAGTAGAACTTGAGTCTAATCAAGTTGGCCACCCCCGTACTAATGTATGTCGGAATAAAGTCTTATTGCTATTTTCTTTAGACTGCAATATTACAACTAGATATTTTATGGTCGGTGTCAACGGAATACAAAGACGGTGTCGACAAAGTAAACAAAACAATATTCGCAACTACGCGGATAGAAGTTTCCTTGATTGATTTGGTCGTAAATAGTGTTAGCGTGCTCGTTTGATTTCTGTGTTGTGTCAATTTTTCTACTTATATTGATTTGTTTACAGTGTTGCAAATATCTGGTGCGCACTGCCCTACTCAACGTCAATAAACGTCAATTGACCATTGACTTACTGTAAACAGCTACTGTATATAATGTACCAATGCAAAATCGATGTCAGTATACATAGTAGGTAGGTGTTGGATAGTTAGGTTATAATTTTTATATGGTCTTTACATTTACAGTAAAAGGACACACATACTTACCATCACGCCTGTTTTCCCCGAAGGGGTAGACAGAGGTGTACTAATGTACACCTGCAGTTCACCGGTATGTTTAGGTCCCATGTAATAAAGGGCGAGCCTATTGCCATTAACCGGTACAGTAAAAAAGCATCTGTAAAATTAAAATAGTTTTATACGAGTATCTCTGTAAAAACTACTTCAGTTTTCATAATAATGATAATCTACCTACCTACCTTATTCTTAGAAATTTCTTTATGTGTACCTTTCTAACAGAAACTTTCTTCATACTTCATCGAATCGTCGAATTTTCTAAGTTCGTCTATAGTACACTTAATGTATTATGGTCACGTCTCCACATAATGTGGATGGTAATTTTCTTCATTCATCCTCATGGGCCGTGGGACAAGGGTGGGTAATTCTATTGTTGTGTATTTTATTTAGTTACAGAGTGCGGCCTTACTTAGTATGAATATGATTTTATGTACAGTCAGCAAAAGAGATAAGTAACCAGGGTCGCGTAATAAATTCAAAGTTTTTCAAAAACTGATAGCAGTTTTTTAATGAATTTTATTTTTAATAATAGAAAATAAACAGTTTATTAATTAAATTAAATTTCATTTAAAAACTACCAGCGGTTTTAAATAAAACTTCAACTATATTAGACGGTCCGGTTACTTATCTCTTTTGTTGACCGTACCTAGTTTTATGTGGAATTACCCTTTAGAGTTTCGTGGAAAGTTTACGACTATATTCTCCTTTTGTTTTCACTAACGTCAATAGGTTCAACATTTAATAATAAAAAATCAGCTGTTATTTATTCATTTGGATCGGTCTGTTTCGATATGGAAAGAAGGACTTGATTTCATAATAAAAAACGCTCATTGAATATTCATGGGTGCAAGCCTTAAAATATTTAACAGCAGGCAATATTGTTAGAGGTTTACAATGTATTTGACGGAAAGTTTGTTTCAATAGATAGGTTTTACAGATCTTTTTGAATAAAATGTTGTATAAGAGTTTCGAGTTAGGAAGAAATGAAACTTTTACTAAAAGTGGACACCTGCCTGCGACGGGTTCTGATTTTCATCAGAAAAGAGACGATTTTTCTTTATTTTCTGTTGGTGATTCCTAAGTGGGTAACTACTTGGGACAAGTTTTTAATATCCGGAAAAATCTAGTTTGTAAATTATGTAGATATGGCTTCTTCGCAATGCGAGTTCGAGTTAATTAAAACGATAAATTCATTCAATCTGCATTGAAAGCCATTGGCAGTATTTTTATTAAAAGATTCTTTTTAAGATGGGTTATTGATTCAGACTAAGCATTATTTTCATATCTACTTTAAGCTAAAAGAAAACGTTGTTAAAAGGTGAAGATAAAAAAAAGTACAATAATGTGATGCTCGTGTATATTTTGCTTAAGGCAGTAAACATTACATTTTCATAAATGCTCGGATAAAAGCTAAAATATACAGAAATATTAGAAGGGTAGGAGGTACAAGTAAGTAGGTGGGTGCTAAATAATTAATGTTTCAATCTTGAGCGCCTTCGGTACAAAGTGCTGAACAAAGTTTGTGATACCGTTCACAGCTCATTGCTCTGTTTCAGTGCTCATCACCTTGACTAATGTTTCCGACGTTGTGACAGAATAATGATAAAGGAGACGCGAACGTAAAAACATAATGGAATGTTTAATTAAATAATGAAAACACATTTATACAATGACAATCGTGGTAGATAAAAGTTTAGCGCCGAAGAAAATCTTTCATATAAAACTAGTTAAGTATATCTAGATTATACGTATGATATGTATTTTCACGTAAATATCTGTTAACCTCAATAAATAAATAACAAAACTTTATGTAACAACTACATTGTAAAAATCTTACTTATTTTTCATGATTCTAACCAAACGTCGATTTTGACTCATTATAATGAACACCGATACGACGATACGCCAGTCATTGCATATTAATCTTGACGTCATCAATCTGTAAACGTCTACAGCCGAACATGGGCCTCTTAATAGCCAGTTATAATTAAACAAAGAAACTGTCGATTACCATAACGACCACGGAAAACAATAGAATTGATATTATTAAAGATTTTGAGGATAAAGCTAGATGACCCAGTAAAATAATAAAAACCATCACGCCTGTATTCCCCGAAAGGTTAGGCAGAGGTGTACCAATGTACACCCACAGTTCGCCGGTATATTTTAGGTCCTATGTAATAGGGGGCGAGCCTATTGCCATTAACCGGGCACAAATCCAAACTCCGAGCTGCTACTGAGAATTTCATAGAAAAGCCCAATAACACTTTTTGCTCGACCCGGGAATCAAACCCAGGACGTCTAGCGTAGCAGTCGCGCTCAGGACCACTTGGCAGTTTGCTTTAGATTTATTATATTAATTCATCTTTATCAAATAAAGTACGTTAGCTAGCTGAATCATATTGAAGTGAAGATCATTTTAACCTTGGCACTGTGTCATTTAGATGTAGGAGTTAGTTTTAGTCTTAGGTACTGTAATTTCAGCGCACACAAAAGGGCTGAAATTACTTAAAAAGAGTACGGTACCTACTTACAATGCTCTGAAGTAGAACTTTCCCAGGTGTCCTCTTTTACAAGGAGTTCTATAATTACTAAAATCCGTCTATGAGCTCTCCAAATCTGTATATAACGTAGCGTAGAAAACGTCATACTTAATGTAGTTTCCTTAACATTCAAGACATTATGTTGAATATGCATATTACATGAAAGGTATACTCAAGAGGTTTGCAGGAGTCGGAGGATTTGTTTGCTTTCGTAACAAACTATTGGACAGAGAGCTAGAGCACCTACCCAACTGATAAGTTGTCTGAATTCATTAACTGTGTTTAAAGAAAACATACAACCGCTTTGCATGGAATTCAGGTTTGAATTACCCGTTTTATAAGGCTTATTAGCAACTGGTAGTTACGTAGAAAGTATAATTATGACGAACGTTTGTAACTAGTTATACTCCGCGGTTATGCCCGCCTTCAGTTACGTCTTTGGTCCACTCCCGTGGGTCGAAGCTTGATGTTATTGTAGTAGTAGTAGTCTATATTATTCCTCATGAAACATTTTTTTTTAATCCGAATTATAATTTTAACAAACAAAACGAAAATACTCTACTTCAGCTTTATTATGTAGAGCTCCTCCGGGGAAGTGCTACCACCGCACCTATTTCTGCCGCAAAGCAGCGTTGCTGTGTTACGGTTTGAAGGGTATGGGTGCCGGTGTAATTTTTTTTTATTACTGGCACATGAGACGTTTCAACTTTGTCTCTGGGATGGCAACGCATTTGCAAGGCCTCTGATATTGCAGATGTCTATAGGTAGCGGTGACCATTTAACATCAGGTGGCTTGTTTGTCATCCAATGATATAAAAAAAATGTATAGATAGGGCCAGCCGGGGTTATCAATGTCCTTCGAGTAACTTGCTAACATGGCCCCACATGTAGCTATAACATTTTGTAACACCGAAATGTTTTCGTCACAAGTGGGCCATAGTCTCTTAATCCTGTGAACGTCTATTGTTTCGTCCTTCAAGTCGTCGTAAACGATTTGTAAACGAGCCCTCTCTTCTTGTATTTATCCATTGTGTCCTTTGAAATACAATACCTAGTTTTTGACAATAAAGTTGATTTAATGTGCAAGAAGAGCTCTCTTCGCCTCGCTCGGTAACTGGCGTTGGCAAAAAGACCTTTGGATAAGTACGTAACCGAATTAATGACTTCTGCAGGGAATGTCTTTGTGGAATAAATCGAATTTACGTAGTGGCTACCGTACTCTATTTGTTAAATACTTTGATGGGAAAATTAACCGATTATGCGGAGAATGGGTATCATTACTTCCTTTGTTGACTGACAAAATAAAGAAGACTAGGCTTTTGGTTGCGACGTCGTTCGCCTTTTTTTTCACACGCGCTAAGTTACGCCTTTGTTTACTACTCCGCTTTCGTGTTCTTAGCGTGATGTTATTATAGCCTATGCTGTTTCTCTTGATTCTGGCTATCATAATGCAATTTTTTTTTCGAATTCCACTGTTAGTTTCAGACAAAAGCGCCTTTAAACAAAAAAACAAACCCATTCCTTACAAATGGAACATGTCTTTCCAACTCTTTGGGGACCCAGTTTTGACTAACCTCTAATATTTGTTGCAGTGATGAGTGGTGCCGGCACGGAGCTGTTGGTACTAGGATACGACATAGCTCCGGGTTTACTGTAAGTATGTCTATGACTTATTTCAAATATGTATACAGGGTGGAAATTTATTATGCTACCTGGAGGGAAAGTACTCTAAATACTTGAGTTAGCAAATTTTACTGAAAGGAAACATTCCTTTATTTTTAAAAAGAAACAAAACTGCATTTAAATAATTTTGAAAATATTCTTGCCACACCCGGGAATCGAACCGACTAAAATTCGAAAAAATTGCATCCTGTACTTTTATGGCACTAATCCATAGGGTCAATCATAAGGATCAAATCCCTGCAAACATGGTAAATTAAAATAAAATAAAAACATGCAATGTTGTTTTAAATTTATTTTTTTCGGACGAAACAAACGAGTAAAGTAGTTGCTGGAAATGAGCTTCATTTCTTGGATGCATGAATTTATTCCTTTAAAAAAATCATTTTAAGTAACTTTTGGTAGCGCAGTAAAATTTTCAATATTCATTACAACACCCTTCTAAAAGTTATTCAAAATGAATGCCTTCAAATAATGAATGTGTGCATCGAAGAAAGTGAAGCTCAATTCCAGCATGCAATTAGTTACTGTACTCGTTTTTTTCGTCAGAATAAAATAAGTTTAGATTGAAATTTCATGGTTTTTGTTAAATTTAGTTTACCAGGTTTGTAGAGATTTGATCCTTGTGATTGACCCTATCGATAAGTGCCATAAAAGTACAGGATGCTATTTTAAACGATTTTAGTCGGTTCGATTCCCGGGTGTGGCAAGCGTATTTTCAAAATCAATTAAATGCAGTTTTGTTTCTTTTTAAAAATAAAGGAATGTTTCCTTTCAGTAAAATTTGCTAACTCAAGTATTTAGAGTACTTTCCCTCCAGGTAGCATAATAAATTTCCACCCTGTATACAAATAAACAAAATTGAAGTGTCTGTTTGTTATGTCAAAATAACAGCTTGTCGCAAACTATATTTTTTACACGGAACTTACCTCACATAAAATATAAATCAATTTATAAAAAGTCTGTCTGTTTGGTCCGGTTAATCTGTGAAATGGCCGAGTTTCACAGGACGAGTTTCACTGGTAAATTGCCGATGTTACATGAAGTAACTTAGGTTTTTTTTATATAATAGAAACATACATATATTAGGGCAAATTCCCTGGGATAACCGACATTCACGCGGACAAAGTTGCGGGCATTAGCTAGTGAGTAATGAGTTGGCAATAGGTCAATAGTAGGTCTTCTGAAAATGGTTACTGCCGCCACATGAAGACTAGAAAAGCACAGAATAAATTGCTGATAATCTGTCTGCCATCGGGA
This sequence comes from Caradrina clavipalpis, assembly GCA_932526535.1. Lineage (NCBI taxonomy): Eukaryota > Metazoa > Arthropoda > Insecta > Lepidoptera > Noctuidae > Caradrina > Caradrina clavipalpis. Next base: position 7,644,752 of record OW052096.1, read on the forward strand.
TAACTTTCCCTGGACTACATTTAAACGTGTTTCCAATATAACGAGGATATGAAATATACCTTTTCATACAAGTGCTTTGGCCCCGAACCAACTCATTTAAGTATTTATTGGCTTATCGGTGTTTATATTCGGAAGTTACAGCCCTTACTCCCGATGAGTTATCTACTGAATGTTTTTTGGGGAAATTCTTCGACACAGCCTGATTGAATTTGTATCAGATAAAATGTCGATATCCTCGCTCCGTGTTACATAAGCACAACACGTCATTGGTGAATTTCCCGTCTAATATTTTATCTCACGCAATGTTTAAAACGAGAACAAAATCTATGAACATTTTTAATACCATTAATAACTTTGAACCAAAGAACACCGTTATTTTTCAACCTTGTTACAGAGTTGAAGACTAAGTTCAGATTTATGACTCCCTGCGTAAGATCGGAAAACTGCTATAAATGTTTTTACAACTTTCAATTTCCAAAAAAGTTAAAACTAAGCGAGGGTAACAAAGGTTTTGCAGAAATTACTCATTTTGCGAGACCTTTTTGTTTTTTATTAACATTAAAATTAAATAATGAAACCCGTGCTCATGTGGGGTTTTATAAAACAAATCATCATTATGGCGTATGTGCGTGAAAAGGCTCGCGCCCAATTCCTTTGTAGATTGAAATTCTCGGAAGGGTTAACTTTGTTGCACTGTGTTTTTCTGAACATTTATCCTCTTTATATTTAATATGAAATATTTCCAAAACTAAATTCCATTCTTGAAATTTGATGGTTGATAATTTTACAGAAATGGACAGATTCAGTCTAAAGTTATGAAAATGTTACTCCGCAATTGTGTTTTAAACTTAATAAAGCACCTACGCCTTTACAGCTGAAAGCACAACAACAACTTTGGTATTCTGTGATTTTCATAAAATGTGTAGGCACACGTTTTATGAAAATAATACAATACCCGTGTTGGTTTTAGTACTTTATGTAAAAACATAAAATTGAGTAGGTATGTTCATTTTATTGTGTAGTAAGTAAACGTATCCCTATGTGCGTTTATTCGGGTGATGTATGTAGAACGTCTGTTTCCAGTTTACGCCATATGAATCTAAATGCTCGTAAATGTCACTTGTGCCCCGAATAGTTTCTACTGGCTACTAATAAGTAGCTATAATATATTTTCAGTAATTAGGTACACAATTTAGGGAGACACTAATAAACATCTTCATGGGACATACAAAAAAATACATGGAAATTATATTTGGAAGTACGGCTGCTATTCTTTCAAACGTTCTAGGTATAAAAGTAAGATCTACGATTATTTGAAGAGAGTATATAATTAGATAGATACTAGAAAAACAATGATGAGTGTCCGCCGCGTTATATTACAATTTACATCAATATTATTTTTGTTTGTTGAATAAGCAGCTGGTTAGATTTTATTAAAAGAATACGAATTCTTCGCCACAGAGAACATTTCTAAATTAATTTGGACATTACGTGACTGTTATTATTGTTTGGACTTTGGACACGTAAATACAGTGGGTGGGTGCCCGGGACGTTAATGTGACCCTTCGGCATTTAGACAGAGAGAAACTGTCATAACACAGGAATGAGTGACAAAAACGGCTGTTCAAAGTCGAACTTTTATGAATATATAGCTATATTCCTCGCGGTGTCACCCGTGTTACGTCTTTGGTGACTGCTCCGCTCCCGTTGCTCGTAGCGTGATGTTCTATCTTTTGAATCACTCTCTATTGATGAAAACGCAGTTAAAATCCTTTTGCATCGTTTAAAGCGACCTAAGCATTTAGAGGGACAGACGGCGGCGAACGACTGTGTTTGATACTATGTAGAGATGATACTTTACTTCTATAGCGATCATGTTAAACTTCAATTCATCATCATCATCATACCAGCCTCAGGACATCCACTACTGGACATAGGTCTCCCCCATAAATTTCTAAAAGGACCGGTTGGAAGCGGCCTGCATCCAGCGCCTTCCTGCGGTCTTAATCAGGTCGTCCGTCCACCTCGTCCAAACAAAAATCAGAACCACACCACGAATAATTTCCCTATCCATTTTTTATACAGTGTGGGTGCAGCAGTAATCCTTATCCTGGAGACGATGTGGGTGGCCGCGTTATTCGTGGACCTACTCTGCCGACGAGGGGAGTACACCCTGTCCCTTCGCTGTTGGGACTTCTTTCGCTGGTCGTGTGGCCGCGCCCGAGCAGCAATGTACGCGTGTGCTGCGACTGCGCTGCTCTTTGCTCATCTGACGCTGCTTGCTACTATTTCAGGTATGTTATAAGCAGTCAACTCTTTGTGTTGGCGTTTTTTCCGAATTTTATCTTCTGGACTTATAGGTATAAACGGCTCTTCGCCCGGTTTTACACGGACATCGGATTGCTTTTTTCGCTGTTTTCGCGGTGGTGTATGGTTTATAATTAATGTGTGTACATGCACTGGATACCGGTCCAGTGTTAAATTTAGGCCGGTTTCATTATAAACGACAAGCTCGGTCCGTTGTCCGGTCAAAAAAAACGGACATTTACAAGCGGTCTTACTGTGGTAAAAATATTAATCATTCAGTCACAACAGTAGCTAACCTCTTAGGGTATGAAGGTTGTAAGTATGTGTTAAGTATTTATTGCTACTTGTGAAGGCTAACAGAAGTTTTAGGGAGTATAAAGAACTATTTAGCATTTGGCACTTTTTTAATGAATGATGTCCACCACGTATCCATTAATATAAATCATTCGTTAAGTATTCATTTTTCTATTCCGTTTGCAACTCGCAAACATAAACTCCGTCATTTCAAAACTTCTTTTAGCTTTGTCAGTTACCGCGCGACCCGAATTTTGTTTGTGCAACCTAAGAGATGTTTACGCGCCATGTTTTTGTGCGCGAAGACGTAACTACTCCGTATTACGGGTAAACGGGACTTAAGAAAAGTATTTCCTACTTCCATTACTCCTTGTAACCTCATTGCTCCACTAAGTACGATGCCGGAACTTGGGTCTTCAGCGGTGCCGGAAACTTGGTTCCCTCGCTGTTAGAATGTTCGAATTTTCCTTTAAGGCAGACTTCATCATCCTTTTACTCGTGATGGACTTGTTTATGAAGGCTACCGTTAATGGTTACGGAATTGGATTATTATTATCATCATCATCCACTACCCAACTTCACCCACTGGTGGGTCTAAATCCAGCACACTCGGGAGTTTGGCAAGCTCCTGCCAAATGGGTAGATGACACCATTAATCAATTGACGTACTTTTATTGAGCTGTCAAAACGCGACTCGCCCATAGATTTTGTATGACAATAATTAACTGTGACGTCACTTTTTTGTCATATCTTTTTACTAACTATTTATTGATTTCAAAGCAAATAAAATACAATTTTATCGTTATTTAAAATTCATCGGGTTTGTTTTGCTAAAATAAACTGTTTCTTTAGAGAAGTTGTCTCTGAAAATTATTGTTTAATGGCTTCATCTACTCAAATTGGTTATATAACTTTAAGGAATCATTTAGTATAGCTTGGTGGTCGCAGTATGTTATCACATAACCACCAATTCACAGTATCTGAGAGGAGAACGCTTCTGCATATACCCTTTAAAGACTTCCTTTATCGTCCTTTGCGTCTCATTTCCGGGAATCAAAGAGTCTGCCCTTTATCATAACCTAATACCGTCAGTCATCGACGAATTGCGGGTGTAAGACAATAAATCTTATGTGACCCTGCAAGATTGCAAGCGTAACCGTTGTATAATAGGTTAAAGGTAATGGATAACTTTCGTGCATCACTGATGGTATGTTGTGTCTTTACTAAGGTTGTAGATTTACCTACCCTACCACCCACTTCTACACAGACTAATAGCTTACTCTATGTCTCTCTTTAAAAGAAAGTCGAAGTAGCCTGATAAAGATACACGGTCTTTCTTATATCTGTGACTTCACCACGTAGTGCCTTACTACGAGAACTAGGTTAAGTCCTTGTGAAAAGACGTTTACATGGTGATCTGAACGGCTGACTGTCCCAACCTACAACTAGTCGATAAGACTTTTTACCGTTAGGTTACCGTTCTAAAAAATCTTAGAAATAATGACATATTTATTTTATTGACAGGTGGCATGCTGCTAGTCTTAGCAGCCTTAAGAGCAGCAGTGCCGTTCTCTCCTTACGCGACACACGGTCCACACTCCCCAAGAGCTGGCAGCTCACTGCTGAGCCAGCATGACTCGCCGCTGCCCGACGTGTTCTATAACGCGGGACAAACTGAAGAAGACAGGTACCTACTGTTGATTTATACTGTCCTGGTACTTCGAATCTCATAGAAAACTGACGCTCGGTCTTTACTCTTCGAAAGTTGGCAGCTTGCTTGCTCCTCTCCAGTTGCCAACGTGTTTATATGCACGCGAGTCATACTGAAGAAGGTAGATAATTCTGTTTTATAGTCTCCTGGTACTTTGACACAATGCAATGATGATGTAAAGAAAGACGGTCACCGGACTCGTGTTTCCAAAACAATAATAATAAAAACGCACGCCACAAGATGAGATGTTTTATTATTGTCCAAGATGTTTATCCAGACGTCAGCTCCTGTTAATATTTCTGGGAACACCCGTCATTAATAATTTATAACGCAACAAAACAACTTGAAACTTTGGCAGAAGCCATAAATATAACTATTTGCGCAGCACCCGGCAAGTGTTGCTAGAACTGAGCTACGATTTTCGCCTCGCATTGCATCTCTACCTAAATCTAAGTTTGTCTGTGTGTTCATTCAATACTTCTCAACTATTTGATGAACTATGTTGCTGTTCAACGTTAGTCAGAGAATTGTTCGAAAAGTTTTTAGTGTAAGCATTAAATTCAGTGTCGAAAAAATTAAAAAAATACCAAATTCTCACCTGTGCGAAACCAGTTACATCTATAAAATTAAAAAACAGATGTTCACACGATTAGAATAATGTCACACGTGATGGTTTCTCTTAGTGACCCTGGTAGCGATTGCGTATACGTAATTTCCTTTGGCTATATATGTTACGGCTAATACCCGAAGTGCGGCTACACCTAGTTTTAGCCGGTTAGAACTAGGTGTAGCCACTTACTCTTGGTTAAACCTAGTACGAGCCGATTGTTTTCGGGTAAAACTAGGTCTAGCCTTCATCATGCCGGCTACAACTAGGTCCAGCCATTCCCTGTTGGATAAAACTAGATGCAAACAAGTCCTGACTGTGCAACTCAAAATGTCACTCAAGTTTAAGTTGGTCTAATAAATAGTTTATGTTACTTTATAAAAGTGTGATTTATAATTATAATAACATTCTTTAAATTATAATATGCAACTACTTATTGTCTGTTGTTAAAAAAAATGTTCCTGATTGTTCCTATTATATTAAAAATTGTACTCCTAATAATTTGTGTTAATTATTACAATGTAATTTATAAGAATAAAAAAACTCTCTACGTTTCTTTTTATTGGATGTTTTTTTAATATCTAAAAAAGCTCTGCCGATAGCATGCCAGCTACAACTATGTACATCCAATCCCTGTTAGATAAAACTAAGACACGCGCTGCTGCTGCAGACGCTGTGAGTCACACTCGCTAGTAGACCTGCAGTAGATCAGCAGCACCTGGCGCTCACAACCTGCAGAGGCGCGTGCCTCGCTATGCCCTCCACCCCGCGCCGCTGCTGCAGATGCTGTGAGTCATGAGTGTGACGCGGGGCGGAAGGCTTGGCGGGACACGCATCTAAGTTTTATCCAACAGGGATTGTCTGGACCTAGTTCTAGCCGGAATGATATCGGATAGACCTAGTTTTACCCGAAAACAATCGGCTCGTACTAGGTTTAACCAAGAGTAAGTGGCTACACCTAGTTCCAACCGGCTAAAACTAGGTGTAGCCGCACTTCGGGTATTAGCCGTAACATATATAACAACACTCTGAATAGAACCAGTTATTGCGAAGTACGAACTTATTAGCATAATGCTAAATTAATTATGTGTGTATGTGTAGATTCCTTTGCCTTTGTCTTGTTCATGGTTTCTGAATAGAAATTGCTATTTCTGCCTTCTCTAACGGATACTGACTTTTTAAATAATGTAATTGAATTTTTTAGTACCGTATTTTAATTTGACATAAAAGAACTCGTGGAGGACGTTCTTAATTCAACGTTGAGAATGTACTTTCATTTTTCTTAACTAATATTTCTTTTTTTCCTTTACAGGTCTGAGGAGATGACAGTTCTGGACATAAAAACGACAGACAGATCGCGGTCAACGACCCCCAAGCCGCCACTACTGAACTTTGATTCGTGAAATATGTTTGTACGAGACTAGACTACTTTAGCTAATTAAATATCACCTTTTATGAAAATACCACTCCGCTGTACTTATGAACATCACGAAAGTATAATTAAATTATTAAAAGGTTTAGAACGAATTCGATAAACATTTTGGATAAACAGTTTGATTATTTTCTTAAACATCGTGGGTTTATTTAACTTAGCTCGTAAATAATATGATAATTATGTAAAAATAATATAAGAAAAGACGAAAATATTGTTAAATAAGTAGTTATTTCATTTAATTTTGTCGACAATTAGTTCGAAGTCGTTCTACAGTGGTTAATAAGTAGGTGTTTATCTAATTAATTTATTACTTTTATAATTTTTATACGTACGAAAAAACTGTGATAGTTTAGATTGTAGTTATGTGCGACAAAGTTCAGAGGTAAAAATATTATAATTAAAATATTTAAAAGAACTGCTGTCCATTATTTCTTCTCGTAATAAATTATTGTTGTTTTTGACTGAGAACGGCGTAATAAGAATAAGCTGCTTTCATGATCTGAAACAAATAAAGTTATTTTTGTTAAAATATTAACTTTCATTAATATTTATTTAGTCGACTCTTCAGCGTGCGATCTTTTGCTTTGATTTACACAAGTTAAAGTTTAAGTTTTACAAGCTAATAAGGCGAAGTTTTGAACCTGCTAATTTCAAAATTGGAAGTCTTGAGTTTTAACGTATCTGTGTACGTTGTCGTTTCAACGTACTGGCTGAATATTTGTATAGTTCTATTAAACTAACTATTCGAATTTCAAAAGAAAGAACTTTAAAGAAACGTCATTTCAAAAACTAGTATTGTTTTCGTGTCTTTAAAACAAGTATTTCAAGATAGCACACACTTACACTGCAAACAATGGTTTCCATTTAAAACGAACTCGCTTGCCAATGAGACAAGTTATTGAATTAATCAATGCGAAGCGCAGTGGCTGATGACGTCACCGATGTTCAATTACTTGTTCGTGCCGTGATGAATGCAGTTGATGGAAAGTGAGCGCACAGTCGCCCACTAATTAAACATTAGAATGTGGAATTGATTTCCGATTACTTGAATGATAAAGCTAATTTGAAAGAAGGAAAATATGTAATAGGTAAGTAACTGACCACTGACTGACTGACTGACTCTGACTGGTAAGTGACTGAGATTACTTGGGTGACAAAAATATTGTATTTTAATGATAATAATATGTATATTGGACATAATTTATTGTAAATTTGACATAATATTTGACATAAATAATTTTGATAAGATATAATTTCTGGACTGTATTACATTTGCACACCTTATTGGTTATTAACAGTGTACCGTTCGACCTTTTGTAACGTCTTCTCAACCTGTTTTATGCAAATAAATTATTTGTATTTGTATTTGAACTACACAAGCAAATATTTTTGAGTTGTGAATAAGAAATAGAGAATTGTAAGCCTTATTTTGGAGTAAACAGAAGGCAAAGTTGGCTTTATCTACTGTTGTCTTCCTATTGTTATAACGGGCCTTTTTCTTGCAAAGTTTAAATTAAACAGGAGCAATGATTACATAGGTCTTCGTATCCTTCAAAGTTACGTGAAGCTCATTCTTTAGAGACATCATCCTATCTTATTTTTTATTTATTTTTAAGGATGTGCAATCATTAAATGTCTTCTTCTGCTCTGGACAGAGAGGAAAAGAGTGTCAGACTCTTACTGACAAAATCCCATCCGAGTTCCTCTCAACGCCCTTTGCATTTCAGGGCCGCGGTGAGTCTTTCGAACAATTTCCGCAACCCTGGCAAATCCCATCTCACTTAGGTTTAGTTCTATCAACCATAATCTCTCATCTCATCGGTAACCATGTCAGAGGCCTTTGAGACTCTGACACTAGGGTGTGTGTGGTCGTTAGATCTTACTGCCTACACGATAAAGAAGAATACCATAATCTCTCAATAATTAAAATCTCATAAAAGTACAGTACGGCCGACGTATCTTGGCGAGTCTGAAGTTAGCCGTTTCGCTGCGCAGTGGATCTTTTAAGAACATAATTGTCTACTGCGCAGCTAATCGGCTAACTTCAGACTCGCCAAGATACGTCGGCCGTACTGTAACACTCACAGCAAGAAAACACGCGTTATCCATATGAGTGAATCCGGCAGCGGTGAGCCGGAGTGGACGTTGTGCCCGCATCATCATCAGCAGGAGAGGACGCCGCTGACTCACCGGAATGCGTTCCCATTTGCTTTGCATCACTGCGTCGGATATTCGCTCCGCCTGAAAGGGGTGAAAGTGAATATATTCGAGTTATCACTGAGCAGCTAGGTCGCAGCGAGCTTGTCAGTATCAGGATCAGCAGTAGCAATACCAATCAGTCCTTATCAATACAAAGCACGCGCCTATTGTAATAAGGCTCCTCAAAATATTCTTAGTTCGAGTCTACACAATATTACTTTTTTTTAAGGATGGAAAGTCTTCGAATGACTTCTTCCGCTGTGGGTGGAGCGGAAGGGAGTGTCAGACTCTTACTGACTAAAACTTACCCGTGTTCCTCCTAAAGCCCTTTGCGTCCCAGGGCCGCGGTAATTCTTTCAAACGAATTCAGCAACCCTGGATACTACAATTAGCTACTTACAATATTTTGCAAAGGAAACAAAGTACCTACCTGTAATTTTTTCGAGATTGTAAAATATTCTTGGTTTCCCAAACAAAGAATTTATGTGACCAATTGTCAAGCGTGCGTAAGGTGTTGTGATGGGTTGACAACACCGTTGGCGGAGCGATTGGCTGCTGTACTGCGTGTCGCGGGTTCGATTCTGTATGGTCTACTAGTAGTCGTTCCGGTTGGTTGTTTGTATATGAGAGTTTAAAAGTTTGTAAGCGTGGTTGCGCTTACAAACTTTCAAACTACAGGAGATACTTGATACATGACTACGATACAGGAGAAACTTCGAGAGTGAGGCAACGTTTATTTTTTAAATAGAAAGAAAGCAAGTACTATACCGTCAGGCCTGTATTTCCCAAAGGGTAAGGCAGAGGTGTACCAATGTACACCCACAGTTCGCCGGTATGTTTAGGTCCGATGTAATAGGGGGCGAGCCTATTGCCATTAACCGGGCACAAATCCTGATTCTGAGCTGCTACTGAGAATTTCATAGAAAATTCCAATAACTCTATGCTCGACTTAGGAATCGAACCCAAGATCTCTAGCGTAGCAGTCGCGCTTAGGAGCACTAGGCCAACGAGGCAGTTATTGAAAACTTTTAACAACTTAGAACCACCAGGCAGTCAAGTAATAAACAATTATAGCAATTACGCACGTTTGAAAATTTGTTAGGTACATGAATTTTTCGGTCGAGAACTCGGGGATAAGCTGTTATAAAAGAACTTACTTGAAGAGTTAGCTCATTTCCAGTGAAGCACTGCATGCCGAGCTGAATTATCATGGCGACGAAGAATGCCACAGATGTGATTAATCTCACTGACTTGAAACTCGATGCGTCTTGCTGCAAGGGAAGCCCGTCAATCAATCAATGTGTTTCGTAGGTTTCATTGTATTAGAATACGTTCCCACTGCATATAGGTACTAATCATAAGCTTTCTATATCCACATACAGGTAACTAATCGTAAGCTTTCCTATGCACATATAAGTAGGCATTGACATAATTATCTGTCTAAGTTGAAATTGGTATTCTACAGACAATAGCGTTGCCTGGAATTCGGTTCATACAGTAGGTACCTTTTGGCCATTTGGCCTAATCACCGCCTTTGACACTCAAATTGGTGACTACAGTTGTCATTAGCAGACAGAGGTCTGTTTGCAAACATCTTGACACAATTCCTTTATCACCTTCAAAGACCCTATTCCAGGGATCGGTACAAAAGCCGTGTAAGTAATTAATTTTAAGCACACAACATGAAGGAAGGTTTATTTGAAGTCTAACAAGAGGCTCGTTATTTTTGGCACGTTGCCAGGGGAAAGACATCAAACTGTCATTTGTAGGACACCACTCACGTTCACGTAAGTTTCGGATTACTTCGGTTCCTGTTTACGGTCTTATTATCTTCAAAACTTTGCCATTTAGATACTGAAGTTTGAGAATCTACTTTCTCTATGTTGTATTAAAACTTACATTGTTCGATGTTGTGCTGATTAATTTTAAAAACGTTTCACAAGTGTCGTAGTTATATACTATTCTGTTCTATCTTTGTAAAGATAGTGGAGCACTGTGCTTTGATTTGAAGCTCTCAAATGTTCTCGTCAATTTTGCCGAGCGCTTGAGTGGGCCCTTTGACTTCCATGCCTACTGGTTGCCTAGCCAACACGGAATTTGGTTTATTCCGACGGCAAACAGTCAAAGGTGGCTAGCTACATTTGAGTCTAGTTCTTTGATACCTAAACTGCTACATTTTATGCAAAAATATGGAGATGAAATGAAATAAAGCCGCATATCTATGAATCTTACCGAAACTTGAACCATTACTACGCAAATGGCTGCCATACTGGAGAGCAGTTGAGTCATGAAGCCGTAAGAATAAGTTCTAGAGAATTTCTCCACACATCTGAAAATAAAGTTAAAAAAAAATGTAACACAGTAGTACGTAGTGAAAACTTTATTCTAATATCAGCGCGGAAAGGTGAATATAAAGCACAGATTATGTTGATTTAAGTGTGGAAAAAAGGCAAACCAACTGACAATATTGAGGGTGTAATCCTGAGATATTGCAGTATGTCATATCCACGAGAACTCGGTCCCCTTATTGCTTTCGTATCGACTGTGAATTGACATTTTTTACGCAGCGGGATACCCATCATTTTTCAGACCTGTCCCTTATTGACCCCGCAAATATCTGTATTTGTAGTAGGCGGCACGTTTCCAATAACTACGGGGCCGATTGCGATGTTCGCATTGTATTAAAATTGAAAACAGGCTGATCGTATAAACAGATATGAGTGTTCGATATTATTAGGTCAAAAGGTTTGTTATCTTTACACATTGTTAGATTTAAGAAGGCAGAAAGGAATCTGAATCATTTTCTGATGCCGATGCTGCTGGTATTTACTTGCTCTAACACCTTGTGAATAAGGAATATTAAAAGTCAGGCTGATACTCGTACATCAGCACTTCGTGCATCGTACTTTCATTTTTAATAGCTGATAAAATCGACATAAGATCAGTTATTCGACCTTCAAAGAGGACTCTAACTCGTCGTACTAAGAGTCGTATTTATTTGTTGTGTTTGTCGTTGATGCCGATCCTCAGTTATGGGATTATAATTCAATTTATATGCACATATTTTGATGTAATTGGTCACAGTTCACAGGCTTATTTGCCGAAGTACGTCGAAGTTTGGCTCGGGGTGCCGCCGCCAAACCTTCCAGTTAATTCACATTGCACTTTATGGCAGTTTAGGACGTTCGCTTGGTCCAAGTCGGTATGCTGCCAAAAACTTTATAGTACTTAGTCTGGCATAGCAAATACGGCCAGTTAAGGATGTAAAGCTGAGCTTTTGTGGGCACTGGAACTATAGGCATATGCGTTGAAAGAAATACAGATATAAGTGATAGACCTATTATGTAGATTAGATTTCAAAAATGTATCGTATTTTACCTAGGTACAACAATCCGTAGTTTGACAGATAATTAAAACAATATAATTTTATAGATGAAGGCAACATTGAATTTTTATCGTCGATTGGTTGTGGTCTTACATCTCTTATTTTTATTTGCGCACTTTATTGAACGACACACTGTATATTATTATTATCATGCAGAAGACATCCATTGCTGGATAAAATCTTCCCAATTTTATTCTATTTGTCACTTTTTAAACAAGTGTAAAACATGAGTTATGTAATCCACTGTAAAGCTGCGCAAACAGATTGAAAAGTCAGACTGGAATACAAAGTGACTGTGATTACCTAGGTTAAAACAACGTAATATAAGATACCCCCTTGCTCTGCGAACGCTACTCGAATACAGAGAACGATATTACAACTTATATCTTTATTTACGTTTGACCTATCTTTTTATTTCAATATTTCATTCAAAGATACAAGGATATTTATCTATTTAATATTTCATGTACAGTCAACCAAAGAATTAGGTATACATGAATAAATATCCATCTTGCCACTTTACTACATTTTTTCCTAGACTCACACCACTGTTTAAAGTAGTTCTTTGTTTGTCTGTAGCTGTTTCTGTGCCTACACTACTTACCTAATTATGTAAAAGTATATTATTAGACCCGATTGAGGAAGTCGATTCCTCATTTATAAAATTGAAAAAAATATCTGCTCCATTTTTTTTTCTTCAATTAATTGTACAGAGGCGCACTGAATGAGATGGATATAGGTTACGTTCCAATACACCAGAGTCCTACTTATCCCTAAAACCGATGCAACGAGAACGTTACAAGGCTTATCTTGGAAACCAATTAGGGTTTAAATTTATAACCTCACTTGATTTGTGTGATTTTTCTTAATGATATTTTATTACCGTTTCCATTAGGTTAATTATCTACTGGATTTGATAAAACCAATTGTAACACTGTGAATATAAATGGAGGAACAGGTACCTATCTCAATTGGTATAGCCATTAATTAAACTAATGGCAAAAGGTGTCGTATAGGAGTATAAAATAATAAATAATGCATTTAGTTTTAACCTATGAAATAATACAAATGTTTCACTCACTTTATAAGAACCTGATGTTGTCGAAAGCAATTCCGGAAAGCAGTTTCAAGAGCCGCGTCAATCTCTTCTCTCGGCACAAAAGACTCGACAATCCTTTCATTATTGTCTTCTGCGCTCAATAGTAAAGATTCTCTCTCTTGAATACCAACAGCATCAGGATTTATACCTTCACGTAGTGACGTCATCGTACGATCATAAGCAGTGGTTATTGCCTCGTTGAGTATATCGAATTGAGACCCCATGTGCAGGATCACAGATGCAATAAATGTATCAATTGTCATCACTATGTGACCAGTCCATAGTAAGCCTACAGTTTCAAGCACAAAAGTGGGAATATATGAAGCGTCTTTCTGATAATCCCAAGGTATGTAAATCGGTTGAGGCAAGGTCCGAACTGGACGAGGAGTAGAATCGTTTAAAGTTTTAACCAATGATTTCCAGTGAATGTCCTGAATTGTCCCATACACATTCCCGTTGCCAATGGTAACCCAACCAAAGAAAATGAAGGCTCCAGTTATTATTTTCGATATCTTTATCGTTCTTCGGTTCTTAGCTATATTCTGATAATAATCATACATGTCTATCTCTAAAGTGTGCACAATTTCCTGAATGTCCAAGTTTTTGAAGAAGAATATGTACAATTTGATGAGGGTGAGGTTATGGGTGATAACGAACGAGAGACTGAACATGAATCGATCCATTTCTTTTTCTCCAACAAAAGGGTCAATAGTTTCCAGACCGACGAAGCCAGCTACCCAGACAACTAGGGTGGCAATGGAGTAGTAGAGGTACCAGCCTGGAAAGTTGGAAGTTTTTCCTTCATCGGGTTGATGCCACCAGCCCAAACCCAGGAATCGTAGGACACGGTAGTGGAAACCGAAGTAGTGTTTGGGACGAGACTCACTCATGATGTCTTAGTGGGTACACTGCAGATTTGTAAATGATATTCTGTGGTTTGTGACTCCGGCAGGCCATGATAGACATTATAAATGCTACTTGGAACTTTTGAAATACAGGTTGTTCAAAATATTTCATTTGAGTACTTATTTGTACTAGAGATTTTGTTTTAATTTTTGGCTTGATAAATAAAGAGTAGAAAATCACTGATGATATTTAAGTTTTATGGTATTATACTCAAGTCTTAGGTAGGAACAATAGTCCGGAATGTGAACAGTGATGGAAAGCATATAGAATGCGCGATAAGAGCTCGCCGCGCGAGTTCACGCGACATTTAGGATTCTGTAATAAAACGAACACAATAGAAATCTAATTACGTAGGCAAGTCTACCTTTATCTAAGGAAACTAGAACATAGTTTTATTATAGAAAAATACGTTGCAATCACAACGACATGAATAGAAAAATTATAATAAAAAGTTTATTTGTTTTTTTTTTTATTTTCCAACTTACATCTACGTCTCATTACAGAATAATCCATTGCGATAGTACATACGTAGTACATCTCGAAACTTATCTTAAAAAATAAATTGTGAATATAGCGGATAACTACATGTCACGGCAAAGCATTTCCCTTAGTAATATCACTTTACAATCAAAGCAAAAAGAACTTTAATAAAAGAAATGACTATGTTTATTTACTAGTGTTCAAAACTTTAGATTCGCCGGTAGCACTTTGTGAAATTGTCATTTCGTTTCTAGCTTGCGCTTAGCTAGATGAAAAAGGCAGGTATTTTACAAACGAAATGCTTTAATATAGCATGAGCGAAAGAGACGGAACCTCGGTGGGTTAATGAGTTTCGTAGCTAGCCTCGTTGTTTACGATCAAATATAATTTGTGGATGAAACGAATAGATAGAGATATTGAACAAGCGAATAATATAATTTTAGACCTTAAAAAAAAGCGTGTTTGATTTATTCAAGATAGTGTCCAGTGTTATAACGATTGTGCCTAGCAGTGGACGTTTTTTAACAGAAATGGTGGTGATGATGACATTACAAGTTTTATGAAAAATTAAATATAGTATTTCACTCCTCATTTACGCTCTAATAAAAAGAAAAATCGAATTAAAAACCTTTGCGGTTGATATTTTCTTAAAGCGACATTACACAAAACATTTGAAATAAGAACTCATTTATTCATATTTTCATTAATACGAAAAAAGGAAAATTTTCAGGCTGTAGGCTGTTACTGGCCTTAAAAAGTGGCCGCGCATGTAATTACCTATTTAGAGCAGCCCGCTAAAGAAGATGAGGTTGTTAAAAAACAATCTTATTCCTTTACACTTATTAATTTACTGTCGCTTGGTTACCTTGCTTCATTGATTTAAAGATTTAGAAGGCCTGTTGCGTATTTATTCGGAAATGGAAAGATAGGTACCGCATATGTACCCCTTTTACGCTTAGAATACGTCTGCCTAAATGCAATAAATATTGGAGAACATTTTTTTTCAGTAAAGTATATGTATTAGTCTGATATTTTCTTTAAAAAAAAATACAAAACTGTGTATATGAATCCAACAAACAGATAGATATAACTAAGTAAATGGACATAGGACTTGTTAACAAAACACTTAACATTATCCACAACTAATTTGAATTTGATTATCCCACGGGAACCGTAAATTTTTCCAGGATAAAAAGTATCCTATGAGTTATTCCACACTACAATCTATCTCAGTGCCAAACTTCATCTAGTTCCGTTCAGCCGTATAAGCGTGAAAGAGTAACAAAAGTCCATCCATCCTCACAAACTTTCGCATTTATCATATTATAAGTAGGATTTTATAAAATGCAAGAGAAGTGAACATCGTTACGTAAATATGGTAATGTAGGTGAGACTACACCCTTGAGACTGTGAGGATGACGAAAGAGACAAGACACCACTTAGCCGCTTAAATTTTTATGTAGCCTCAGCCTAATGTTCAACGGTGACGACATTTTTAACAATTTTCAGAGCTAGTTTATTTTGTGAGAAATTTTATAAATTGTGGATGATAATGTAAACATTCATGAAGAGAATAATTATATTACTTATATTATATTACAAAATAAAAATATATATAATATATCATCACGCCTGTATTCCCCGAAGGGTTAGGCAGAGGTGTACCAATGTACACCCACAGTTCGCCGGTATATTTAGGTCCCATGTAATAGGGGGCGAGCCTATTGCCATTAACCGGGCACAAATCCAAACTCCGAGCTGCTACTGAGAATTTTATAGAAAAACCCAATAAGACTTTTTGCTCGACCTGGGAATCGAACCCGGGACCCCTTGCACAGCAGTCGCACTTGCGACCACGAGACCAACGGGGCAGTTATTATATTACAATTTATTTTAAATGCAGTTTTATTGTTGCTATTATGGGGACTGTAACGAGAGTTTTATTTATTTTGGTCAATAAGTAAGCAAATTCGATGAAATTTTGTAGAAGGAATGGATTATCTAGGCTTATAGTTACTCAGTTTCCTATTATGTTTAATTACTTGTTCATCAAAATATGACTACACTACTTTTGTATGAAGCGCACGGTCAGTTTAATCCCCCAAAATGTTGTAACTAACAGATTAGTGGCTGCAACTGTGTTTGAAACGGACAACGGTATCGTTTTATGTTAATGAAAATAGTACTTATTGTAACAGTTCCAGTAATTGTATTGTCTACCTTGGTTAACAACGGGATTTTCAATAACATTGATGAAAATATTTTAGTTTTCTTTAATGAGAAGAATCTGTCCCTGAAATTTTACTTTTACAGAACTTTGCTATATGCTATTTCCTTCTGATTTCTCGAACGAAAAATTAATGTTACAAATTGTAAATCGCACTTAAGCTGCTGTGATTGGTTGTTGGTAATTCAGTCACCCAATCATAGCAGATTACGCGCCATTGACAATTTGTCACATTAATTAAAAAAAAAAAAAATATAATTAATTAAATTAGTTTGTTAGTTACCTACTTACGTTCGACAAATAAAAGAGTTAGAAAACAAAACACATTATTACCGAGAGAAATGTTAGCTCCATTATAAGTTGTAACAAGTGTACCTAATCGAGAAGCAGCGTAAGAGGATGAACCCGTCATGAGCACCGGGTATTATCTACGAACGAAGGTAAGGTACGTAACGTGACCAGAATAAGACTCGCCGTCTATTCGATTGTGATCTTTGGTTCCGTCTCCAAGGGGCATAAGCTTTAGAACATTTTAAATTGGCATTTGGGACCTTAAAATAGCGAGGAATATGTTCAAACTTTTCTGGATTTTTTCCCCTTTAGGATAGATTCAAGACTTTAATTTGTAATAGATCCTTTAAGCTAGTTATCTTATTATTATTACTTTTCCCCTATTAGGGAGAAGTTTCCTCTGAGCTTGCCAATTTGTTCCGTAAGCAGATTAAGTTTCGCACAGGTAATTGCGAGATTCCGATATAATTAAAGAACGGTGACTCTAGATCGTCTACTTGATGATGTAAAATTACATTTTGGCTATTTGTAAAAAGTTTATATTTTAATGTATGTTCAGACAGATAATTCTCAAGTATAAAAAAACTATTGTGGCTTAACAATTCTACCAAAGACCTTTCGACACAAGACAAAAGTTTTCTGTGAGATATAGAATACAGAAAATTTTGCTCTACAAGAAATATTTTGACTCTAGTGCGCACTATTTTCACAGTTCGGCAGGCATGCTAACGAGTACTAGATTAATTGGCATCTGCAGGCAGTCCAGAGTCCAGTCAAACATGAAACAATCCAACACGCTACTTTTAAAAACCATTAAGAGCATGGGAAAAGTATTTACTAAAAAGAGAAACCGCAATACGAAAGAGTTTCGTCTGTTTTAGAAATCGAAAAAAGTAATTAGACCGAGCAAACCAGCGAGTGCTTTCAAAAACTCGAAACAAAAGACTGGAGTTCCAATTGTTTTAGAAAAAATTAAAAGTCAAACTGTTTTTGAAATTTAAATCAGCCTGTATTATAGTTGGCAGCCTTACTTTGTAGGTAGGCATTAAGTATTAATAAACTGAGGATTGGGTGATTTAATTGAACTTTGTAATTATATCGAAGGAGGTAACATAATTACTAGTCCTCACTTTGAACTGACACTAGAAGTGTTAATTTCACCTGAATTAATTATAACGGTTGCCGATCACGAAATCAATGTATTATTTTATCAGATAGGTAATTAAATATTGTATTGTTTGTTCCTCGAAATTATTACTATTAAATAACATTATTTTCTATTGATGTATTAATTTATTAATGAGGAAAAATCTAAACTATAACACCTTCTTTTATTACTTATTTTTTATTCTTTTAGATATCTTATTTGGCTTTTTACCTTGACCGTATGAGCCACGACAAAAATAACACTTTAGAATACGTCAAAAGCGTGTTGGTATCCTTTGTACGCATTGTGTTTGCTTTTAATTTATTTAATTAGTTAATTTACATACACTTGAATGTAAAGCAACATTTAAACGAATTTAAAAAGGGAAAAAATTTTGTTTTATCTTTTGACTCGATACGCATGTTGCTTTTGTCAAATATGACTAAAAATAATTACATTTCCAAATTGGGTTTATTTTTTAAGTATAATTAATAAAAGTAATTAATGTAATCATTGGGAGATTGTGAGAACTAAGCTCAATTTACGAAGTTTAGAACATTACAAGGTTTTTCAAAAGTGGGAAAGGTAAATTCATAGTCATTGAGATAAACAGAATAAATGCTACAGATAGGCTAGGATTATTTACATTAATCCAGTATTTTAATTCGATTTTAAAAACGAAAAAAAAACCTTTTTCATTAACATACATTTCATTTATATCATACGGGCGTTTTTAGGGTGCATTGGCAATAACAAAAATACGAGATTTTTAACTGCCCATAATAGTTCTCTTCGTTTGAAACTATAATTTTGTATCAATTAACACTATAATGCTCACATCATACCGTTCCCTTTCGTGGCCCTGCAATAGTATCGTGTGAATGCTCTAATTATTTTCCTTTTAGGAATAGTTATCGGCTTTGTGTTTCATTTGGCAACATGGTGTGAATATTATTTCCTGTTTAGTATTCTATTTTGACTGCCCCGTTGATCTTGTGATCGAGAGCGCGACTACGGAGCGTGGGGTTCTGGGTTCAATTTCCAGGTCGGAAAAACCGTTATTTGAGTCTTCCATTAGGAATATCTCACTAACAGGGATTTAGTGTTGTGACAATCAAGTGCCATACACAAACTAAAACCCCTCTGAAACTTTGACACTAGGTCGTTAGACCTTACTGCCCACACGATTAAAAAGAAGGAGAGAGTGCCATAATTGTATGTCACTCACAGTCGTATCGGAATACAGTCGCATCAAGCTATGGGAGTACGGGAACAGGGAGTGTGCACACACTTGTGCACTAGTATATCTCCTGCACACTTAGTTAGTCTTCAGTCAGTAGGTCCTCAGTCTTCGTCGTCAGTGAGATTGATCGCAGCGACAGAAATTTGGTCGAATATTAATAAATACATACTCACGCGGCACGCCTGTTTTCCCCGAAGGGTTAGGTAGAGGTGTAATAATGTACATCCACAGTTCGCCGGTATGTTTTAGGTATGTTTTAGGTCCCATGCAATAGGGGGCGAGCCTATTACCATTAGCCGGGCACAAATCCTAACTCCGAGCTGCTACCGAGAATTTCAAAGAAAAACCCAACAACACTTTTTGCTTTGCTTTTTGTCGAATATTAATGTATTTTAGTTTTTGCATGACCAAATAATCATGGGTAAGTTTTCAAGCGATAATGGTAAAATGCTACCATGACGCTGTAGACGTTATTGAACTTTGTTATGCCAAAACAAGCCAAACCACAACATCTCAATAATAAAATTGAATACGTTAAACTTATGAAATATTCCGAATGTGTTACATCACTATCAGTGAGCAATAACCGGATCAATGTCTATCGAAAACATATTATATACTTAGTAAAAATAGATTTACAAAAATAACTTACAATTAAGTTGAAAAATTTGAATTTTGAAGAGATTTTTTCGTTTTGGCAGAATGTGTAATTATTATAACATACCATCACGCCTGTATTCCCCGAAGAGTTAGGCAGAGGTGTCTAAATGTACGCCCACAGATCTCCGGTATGTTAAACATACATAATAAACAAACATGCATCCCCTAGGGGCGAGTCATTATATATATCGAGCATATTGGCACAAATTCTAACACCGAGTTGCTAAGAATTTCACAGAAAATCCCAATAACACTTTGTTCGTCTTGGGTATCGAACCCAAGGCTTCCAGACCTGGACCTCTGTTGTAGTTGTTGTAGAGTAATTATTATCTACTGATTAAATTAAAGCCATAACTAAGCGAATTTGGAACGGCTTATGAAAGCAAAAGCAATCCTTTGGAGTTTTAGTTGGTAGAAGTTCGAAGTAACCCTCCATTTTTTGCAGACGTGTTTAATACCTGCTGCCCCTAAGTACTGGGAACTTTGTAGTCTCACGTTCACGTAATGTAGCGCCACCTGCCACGTTTATTGTGAACTATTGAGCAACATGAAAGACTTTAAGATAGAGTTAGCGGTTCAAACAAGTTTAACGTAACTATTATTTACACCAAACTATAAATAGGTACCTGTTCTTTAAGCTTTGCTTTTTGGATTAGTAAAAGGATAAGAAATGTTAAAGCCAATTGGTGTTTTTTTTTTATACTTAACCAAGTACTACCTATTAGATTTTTTTTTATCCACGCTTTAGAAGAATTTAGCAACCAGGGTCCTTATATTTTGGCCATACACAGATACATTATAGACAACATGGTTTTATTAACTGAAGCAGAAAAGAGACAATGGATTTGAAGTCTGCTGTGATAATGATGAGTTGTTCCATACTGTAACGCACAGTAACATTATTGGCAAGCTCTGTTACTAAGTGACACGTTGCGTTCTTAAGAACATAGATGTCGCTAGTTAATTACAGATGGATAAATAGGAATTGGTCTGACGGAGTAGGTGCCAAAATAAAATGTAACTCAATTTAACAGTTACAATAGGTTGGTGAAGTTTTTTTTAAGTGTTACATTATAAAGTCTTTGAACTTCCCTCTCACTGGTAAAATGTGCGCGCGCATTTTGTGTAGCTACATTACAGCGCTGCAGCGATTTAGTTTCGTAAGCGAAAAGCGTAAGTAATGTAGGTTGTTTTGTGTGAAGTCTATTAAGGTATTGAGGTCATACGGTCAACGGTTATGCTTTAGGTGTAGCTGTTTCTAGTAAAATACAGAATGGTCGTTAAGAGCAACAACACATTGGTGTTATTGAGCCAAGAGTCAAATTACCGATGCAGTATCATCGATTTTACGACCGTAGTATTTTAGACGCTGGATACATTTTTCATTAGTTGTGTATATGTCTTACTGCTCTACTTTTTGCTAAACAAGAAAATGGTTATTGTGTATGCTAATTGTACAGATCCAATAAAGTACGAGAAACGTTCGTTGCTCAAATTGCTAAAGCGCTTTATTGGCTGAATTCCAACGAGCACTGATATCGGACGATCTCAACGACTTAACCTCACGCCACCGATGACATTTCTGACATGACAGTTAACTCTATGCGAGCCGAGGCAGTGAACGACTTTACATTAATTTATTCACTCATGACCCGAACGTACAGAATATTAATTTCCCAGGTGTTTCACACCGAAACGGACGATAAATGAGTTGTGATATTTATTTAATTCCATATTTTCTGTCACCAAATATTGTGACGCACTGTAAAGTATTATTTTTATTAGAATTACCAAGGCTAAGTGATGTAAAAACTATGTAAGAAGAGTTTGTTATACAATTACGATGCGTTGAAACGTTTCCTGTTCCTGAAAATACTTTGTGAAATTTAGGGAAAGGGTTATTTACCTGTTGTTGCAAGGAGAAAATTGTAAGTAAGATTTAATTGAAGTTTTCATTCAATAATTTATTAATTACTTTGTTATAAGCGTTGCTAAAGACGAAAATTGCATACACAGTGCTTTATTAAAGTCCTAATTTTTTTTTTATGTGTGAAATTCTAGCATTACAAAGTCCATGTGTGAAGCATTGAATTAGTGTTTACATTATTATTTAGCTGACAATTAATATGAGCGGGAAAATTTAAGTTTAATTGAGTGTGATTATTACACTCGATTAAACTTTTAATTATAATTGAATTTTAATTTGACTGCCTCGGTAGCCTAGTGGTACTAAGCGCGACTGCTACGCTAGAGGTCTTGGGTTCGATTCCTAGGTTGGGCAAAATGTGTTATTGGGTTTTTCTATTAAATGCTCAGTAGCAGCTCGGAGTCAGGATTTGTGCCCGGTTAATAGCAATAGGCTCGCCCCCTATTACATGGGACCTAAAACATACCGGCGAACTGTGGGTACACCCGCAGAGGTGTGGTACACCTCTGTCTAACCCTTAGGGGAATACAGGCGTGATGGTATGTTTATGAATTTTAATTTAACGTGTATTACATTTTGTTTAGGATGTTGATACTGAATTTATGCAGCTTAGAATGCAATTATGGGCGAAATAAATGCAGGTAGTTGCAAGTCATTTTACCTGATAAAGTAATTTCTCCAAAGTCGATAAAATCTATTACCTTCTAGGTATTTTAAACTCGTTACTCGTAGTAGTAAATCTAAATACGTAGTAATTCAGAAGAATAGCAATTCTTGACTTCCCTTTATTTTCATATAGGTAAGCTTAGAATTACTATTCTACTGACAACAGAATATTTGCACCTGGGAAAATCCATTTGCGAAAAACATTAATTGTTATATTTATAACTAGCTTTTGCCCACGACTTCGTCCGCGTGGATTAATAGTTCCCGTTCCCGGGGGATTTCCGGGATGAAAACTACCCTATGTCCTTTCTTGGGTCCCAGACTATATCTGTACCAAATTTCATTGAAATCGGCTCAGTGGTTTAGGCGTGAAGAAGAGACAGACAGACAGAGTTACTTACGCATTTATAATATTAGTAAGAATAGTAAGAATAAGGACTATCGGAATAAAGGACAGGTACTCAAATAAAATCATATTTTTTAAATATTTACAACAAAAAAAAACTTACATGGGAACAATTGTATTTCACCGACATCAAGAACAGGGTCCAAGCTACTGGGTGGTCAGGGCGCAAGAAAGAGAGGAACCTAGTAACAATAACGATCCGTGTCCAAAAGTATCGCTCCCTGAGTCAAGCTCATGATTCAACTAACACATGAGACCAGAGAACCTTCTCTTGTTGATCAAGACTCGTAAATATTATGTCATTGTCTGCAGAATTATCGCTGACTCCACACGAGCTAAGTCGAGATACTCGACTTGCTTATAATTATTTACATACATACTATCACGCCTGTATTCCTCGAAGGGTTAGGCAGAGGTGTACCAATATACACCCACAGTTCGCCGGTATATTTAAGCCGGTTGTAATAGGGGCGAGCCTATTGCCATTAACGGGGACTTATTCTGTCTCCGAGCTGCTACTGACAATGTCATACAAAAATCCAATCAATAACTTGCTCGATCTGGGAATCGAGCCCAGGACCTCTAGCGTAGTAATCGCGTTCAGGACCACTTGTCTAACGATATAATTATTAAGAAGTAAAGCAAGCAATAATGTAATCGCTGGTCTATGTCAAATTACAAAGTTGCACATTTTATCCTTATTTTCCTGGTGTTCTTAGTATTTATATAGATGCATTGGTATTTATGTTGTAACTGATATCAATACAAGTCTTTAACAAAGTTTATTAAGACCACTTTATTTACTAATCACAGTTACATTTACCCAAGATTTCTCGAACAAAAAATTAATGTGACAAATTGTCAAACGCGTAAGCTGCTGTGATTGGGTAACTGAATTATTAACAACCAATTACAGCAGCTTACGCGCTTTGGACAGTTTGTCACATTAATTTTTCGTTCTACAAACCGGGGGTAACTATCGCAATTCCCTCCCCCCTTACCTTCCCCTTACTTTTCCCCTTTACGAAATTCCCTCTACATCTACAGATGTAGAGGGAATCTTGGTCAATAGTCTCAGATAAGTCAAGTTAAATAATTATCTAACTGATATGATTGACAACATTGTCAATTATACTATTGAGTAGGTCAGTAATTTACGAGATTATATGTAGAATAACAGTGCCGTTCATGAGTCTTGACGGAATTCGAGATGGGTTTAAGGCAGCGTACAGGAACGTGTGGATGCTATAGGGAGATTTTTGCCTAACAGTGGGACAATACAAGATGAAAAAGAAAAACAAAAGAAGGTCCTAAACACCTATTAATGTAACCCGATTCAAAAATATCAAGTGCCTTATTAAAAAAGTAGTTCTAACTGTAGTCTAAGCATAAAAAACCTTACCGTGTCGACGGCGCGTTCGTGTTCCACGCGCGCCTCAAAGAGATGACAGCAAACATTGGAAGGGGCCACTAAGGGCCGATGCCTGCCGGGGCTGCGGGTTGTTCGAAAGAGATACCGCGCCCCCGGAACGCAAAGGGCACATGAAGGAACATAGATGGGTTTTAGTCAGTAAAAGTCTGACACTCCCTCCCGTCCCGCCCAGGGCGGGGGAAGTTATTTGATGATTTCCCAACTATAAAAAAAAAACATAAAAAACCTTAGAGCCTTTTATT
Source organism: Caradrina clavipalpis (assembly GCA_932526535.1). Classification (NCBI taxonomy): domain Eukaryota; kingdom Metazoa; phylum Arthropoda; class Insecta; order Lepidoptera; family Noctuidae; genus Caradrina; species Caradrina clavipalpis. The sequence continues at coordinate 7,669,416 of OW052096.1, forward strand.
GTGTTTTGAACGTGACAAGGTAAATTGTTTAATATAAAATTAACGACTTAGACTCAGTTCTACAGTCAGTTTTTATATCAACAGTTCAAAACTTCAAAAAAGTTTTGTAATGAGACAAGATGTGATTCAGCTTAATAGTTGTGACATCTAGCTTGCCTAACCTCAATAATAAAATGGAGGCAGACTTTTCTCCATCGTAAAGATTTCTACATTCGATCACAAACAAGGTATAACAATAGACATAGCAAATTCACTGTGCGATAGATCTAAATATTATGTGCAAGTGTGCGTTAAAAAGCAGAAGTAGTAAAAAAGTCATATCACGATCAAGCCACATGGATAACAGTAGGTACACATGAAGACTCAATCAATTTTAATTGATTACTACAGCAATGTCTTGTTTCAATTACTGGGCATATTGCGAACCATTTTGAACAGCGGCAGCGGTTTTACGAGTATTTATTTATGTCATCGAATGAATGGTTTATTGATTTGCTTGCATCATGTCTAGGTCTACCAAAGATGTGTATTATGATTATAAGCAAATAAATATGATTTATTTCAATCTTTATTACGTCAACGACTTTCTTTATCATTCTTTCTGAGATGATTAAATGAGATGAATCATGTATCACTTGTTCCAAAACTACATTATGCTAAGATGGTATTGATAATGTGAGATAGGTTATCAATAGCATCATATGTAATTTGGTAGGTCTCGTGGTTAGGTGATAACAGCTGCATAAATCAATCAAAGATAAAACTACGTTTGCCAAGGTCGCATCGTGGATAAGTGACCCTCTATTACATGTCTAGCAGTGGAAGTCGATCGGCTGATATGATGATGATGATGATGATGATTACATACCAAGACACCTCCGTGTCTCGGGTCCTAGCTATCAATCGTAGATCTTTGTCAGTCGTTACGTGTAGTTAGTCGAAAGTCTGACAACCAGTATAGGAGTGACGCTGTGTTACTCAGTAATTCGATTGTTAAGTCTAGATGGGCAGAAGCCCTGTAAAGCATTCAGCTACATCCAGTTATTTTACAAGCCGACCCCATTGTTATAGTTGTAGCATAGTTGGTAAAAGACAAAGCAAAAATTATAAATGTATCCGTCGGTACATCTATTTAATCTTACCTATCTAGTGTGTTAGTAAAGACTGTTTTCATTATTATCTTATTGACTTAGTTATCATTATTATTTTTAACCTTATATCATTGTATGAATGTTGGGTTATGAATCAGCTATTACAAATTTAATTTACATCACATATGTAACAGTTATCGGTGTCAAGAGGTCAGTAGGTGGCGCCGTGAAGGTTTTAAAGATTCAGTGTTTCCGATCAATCAATAGGATCTACCTGTATAGGGTTATAATAGGTCATAGGAAGGAAAAACATTCACAGGTGATCAGGTCAGGGCAGGTACGCATGAACAACTTTCACCACAAACATGAAATATGAAAAACAAGCAGTTGTGGGACATTATAAGTGCAATACAGTTTGCAGCCATGTTTCGCTGTTGGTCTCGTAATTATTGGAAGTGGTTTATTCAAAAGTAATAGTTTGTCCAGACATTTCGCGTGAATCTTATATATTTTACTTTCTTGTAAAGTATTGTCGATTACATTTGCAGTTTTCAAATGTTCTTCGTATGAACAGTTACGATGTTATTTCCTTGACTTTAAGCAAACACATGCTTTTAAACTTTTTCCATCCTTTAATTTCTTTATACTTGTGACAATATCCACTTCATACCTATCTGGATTTTCCACTTATGGGAAAAAGTTTTTTATCAATTGCAGCAACAATTCATCCATTTTTTTTTTGACGTTTGTCAAACCCTCTTGATCCTTTGAAAGTGTTTCATTATTGCACTTGCTGGTATCTACTCCCATTGAGATAATAAAGGTCTTAACATACGATAACAGTTATCTTAGGTATCGCTTAGAATCATATATAATATGCATACAGTGTTGATAGATCAAATATTACCTTTGCAACGGTTGTGTTAGTTAGGAAGCCCAAAGAAAGTCAACAGAAAATGTCTGTGCGAATATTTTTGTCGTTACGTTCTTAGTCTGTTTTGGCTAAAATTGCTTCTTTTTGGCTGTTATTGTTAACATTTTGATAGGTTGCAAGAAAGAAGTGAGTGGTTTGTATTCTCACAATAATATAAAAAGGTTATTAACCATTTTTAAGCTACTTTCACTTAAAAAATGCGGAGAAATCTCTCAACCATACTTAAATAACTTTCTTGTTTAAATTGTGTTTTGTATTGATTCAGATCAAAATGGTGCAGAACGTCTTCGGGGCATGGGACTACGTCATTATGGCGGCCACAATGGTCGCTTCTATAGCCATCGGCTTATATTTTCGCTTTAGCGGTGGAAAACAGGCAACAAATGAGGTAAAGTCTACATTTTTACTTATTTTGGAATCATGTCGTACTTGCCAAAACAATCCTTCAATACTATTTACCTAGGTTTGTTCCTTTCCCACATTCTCACATTTTTATATACAAATGAGGTATTTGATGTGACTCATATGTGGGAAAAGTCGATTATGATTTGCATCTCGATGTCATCCTTCACTTTCCCTATTATACCAGTATTGTTTTCATATGTTAGTCATTCGTATTACTGTTATCCATTCTTTTCATTCATGAAAATATTTTTAATTCCCTTGAAATGTGACTCATGGTTATTATTGTACCAAGTGATTAAAAAAATGGAAGTTTAATCATAATCGCCCGACCGATTTTTCGGTCATGGCGTTTAATCTCAATTGAGACTATTCAAGTAACAACTTTTAAACTTTGGACTGCTACAGAGAAATGTCTCTGTAGCAGTCCAAAGTTTAAAAGTTAAAAGAAAATTATACTAATTTTCCCAATCTGAAAATCGAACCCAGGATCTCACACTCAGCAGAACGCACTTGTAATGCGGTAATCAATGCACTCATCTAGAAATTCACGAATTAATGCCCGTTTAAAACGATGTGCAACTCACTAACCAATTTTCTCGTCTTCAGGAATACCTGCTTGCCGACCGGAACATGTCGATATTCCCCGTAGCAGTGTCACTAATGGCATCCTTCATGTCAGCCATCACACTGCTAGGAGTATCGGCAGAGAACTATTACTACGGCATGCAGTTCGTCGTCATCAACATATCATACGGCATAGCAACGCCTATCGCCAGCAAATTGTACTTACCAGTCTTCTTCGGACTACAGAAAACCAGTACTTACGAATACTTAGAGATGCGGTTCGGCCCGCTGATCAGAATGCTGGCTTCTTTGACCTATACTTTACAAATGGTGCTTTACAATGGTATAGTTTTATACGCTCCTGCGATTGTACTTGAGGCTGTGACAGGGTTAGATAGACTGATTTCTATATTAGTGGTAGGGTTAGTTTGTACATTTTATTCTACTTTGGGAGGCATGAAAGCGGTGCTGTTTACTGATCTCCTGCAGTCAGCTCTGATGTTTGGAGCTGTGTTCAGTGTTGTAATATTCGCATCGATACAACTTGGAGGCTTTACCCAAATATTCGCCATTGCGAAAGAAGGAGGACGTCTTGATTTTTCGAAGTAAGTACGATTTAGGATATGTGTTTTTTGCTTTTTATACATAGGTCATATTTTGACTGTTTGTCCCTAAGTTTCAGTCCAGATCCTACAGAGAGGCATACATGGTGGTCCCTAATCATCGGTGGGTTGGTTACATACCTGTCTTTATATGCTGTAAACCACACACAGGTGCGTTAAATAAATTATTACTTACTTCTGTTTTACGTTCACAACATTTATTGTGCGTTATCTGATAATTTAGCCCTATTTACATACAGTTTTACGTACGCACCTATTCAGTTAAAATTTTATTTCCGTAAAGATTATTAAGTAGAAACCCACAAAAACTTTTCTTTGCAAAATAGTCTACAATTAGGAGAGTAAACGATGTTTCCATAAAATGTTTACAAACTGGTGAGAATGAATTGATACAGGAAATCGAATAGTGTTCACATGCATCCACATGCTTGTGCTTATCGTCACCGTGTAACTTGCACTTAACTTAGTACTTGGGTTTTCTAATATACAAAGGGAAAACAGTTGACAAAAAAACACCGTCATTTCGAGTTTCACGGAAATCTTTTCTTTATATTTGCTAAGATAAGAGCATCTAGTGTAACTCTGTAGCTGTAGTTATCAAACAGTATAATCCTGCACACTTGTCGTTGCGTTTCTTATCAATATTTGCAGTAGAGATGTTCACGTGATGTAATAATGGTTGTAAGTACTAATCTTAGAAGGTCGTGTTAATTTGTCTTTTGGACCGGGAACATTAATTTTAGGAAACTGTACAGAGCTGCGAGGTACACAATTCTCTTCTAATTATCATAATACATTAATATACAATTCCGAACCTAATACATTTGGTTTAAGATAAAGTTACTAAACGTTCCTTGAATGCTTGATCGATTTCACGATGATGAAAATGTTATTATGACCTGAGAAATACAGACAGACGGTCGGTGACGCTATTCCGAATATTTCTTAATTGTTTGTGCGTGAATTCGGAATCTGTCCCCGTCCGCATCTATCGGGCGTGACGTCATCCCTGTCTGACCTTTGCCTAAATGAATGACTTTATTTATAAAGATTATTTTGATGAAAAGACCTGTCATTTCAACCTCAAAATAATCTCACGGACGAAGTTTGTTTGTTTTCCGAAAGTCTAAACATATCTTGTGGGGACAAAACATTGTTTCGTACTATAAACGTTGTACGTACTGCAAACAGTGTTGTAATAGAAGTTAACACGGTAATAGGATATGAAGAAACCTACATTGTTGACCATTTCTTGTCTCCAGGTGCAACGGCTGCAGACGGTGAACACACTGGAGCGATCTCAATGGTGCTTATGGTGGAGCTGGCCTGTCCTTTCTGTTTTGAGCGTGGTGACATGCATCAGCGGACTCGGCATCTACGCTGTTTATAGCAAATGCGATCCGTTCCTTAGCAACACCATTACAGCGGTAAGTTTACCGAGTCATGGTTGAAAAAAGGGTCCATAATTGATTCGATGTTCAACATACCAACTTATATGTACACATTATGGAATGCAATAAAGTATTGAGTCTTGAGAATTAAAAAAACTTTTACCGGTTGAAGTCTGAAAAAATTGACTAATTCATCTAACAGATGACAGATGATAACAGATGAGATGTCGGTTTGCACTGTCTTTTGAAATAATATAAAATATATCAGAATTAACTTGTCAATTATGGAATATTACATTTTGTCTTATAGTATAATCTTAACGACCATTTTATAAACCAGAGGAAGAACCTCATTATTCACCGTTATTTTATCCGATAACAAACTTACTCTACAGATAGACCAACTGATGCCATATTACGTGGTGGGTGCCATGAGGGATGTACCTGGGTTGGCAGGACTCTTTGTGGCGGGCATCTTCAGTGCTTCACTCTCTACTATATCTGCATCCTGCAACGCATTAGCAGCTGTTACCTTACATGATTACGTTGGCAGGTGAGATATATTTTTCTTATGAACTAATTCAAGGACAGTATTATTTTTATCGGCCATATTTACGAGGTAGGTACTAGACGATTTTTTTTAAAACCATTTATTTACCGCTTTTAGTACCTACTTTTTAACATCTAAATCCATTGAGAAATGGTAACACATAATAAGCTAACCAGCAAAATATGTGTTGTGGCATCTTACTCAGAATACCCACATCACTGCTCATGCACATCATGCACTGCTCGTCAATAAAGAGTTCCATGAGGTATCATTGATGGAAATGGTTAGTTGACCTTGGCGAGGTAACTAAATAATAACTATCTTTGTTCTTCAGAACAATAACTCCATAACAATACGTGTACTGTTCATTATCGAGAAGCTCCATTGTGTATCTCGAAACGTCAACATCAGATCTTTATCAAATTAATAAAACCGGTACACAATTGACAAAAATATTGATACACCTAAAAAGTACGCACGCACGAACCTCCTTTTTTGCAGTTGGTAAAAATAACTAAGTTCACAACAAAATGTCGTATTTGTTTGGTTGCGGTCGTTTATTTATAGCATGTCCCACACCTTTTTTAGATACCTACATTAGTCCTATAATATTGTTCTAACGAATCATTTTTCATACGTTTGACAACCCCTACATTAACCCCTATTTAAACTTCGTAATTTTTTCCAAAGATGGTGCAAACTCCCTCCTTCCTACGTGCCATGGCTGACGAAGCTGGCTGCCTGCGCATACGGCCTAGTTTTCTTAGCGTTGGCTTTCATCGCTGAACATCTGGGTGGAGTACTCCAAGCTGCCCTGACGATATTCGGCGCTGTTGGAGGCCCGCTACTGGGAGTATTCACGCTTGGAATGTTCACGACCTACGCAAACGAGAGGGTGAGTACAAACACTATTGTCTCCATCGTTGGATTAATAACATTTTGTTCTGTAATTGAATACTACAGCTCTTTTGTTTGATAAGAAACTGGGATAGGAAAATTGTTTTTTGTATCTCCAATTTTATGTAGTTTGAGGATTTTGCGCTACTTTTCTTTGTATATCTTATGATTTCAGGGCAATTGTTGGCTAAATCATTATACAAATGAATAATCTCAAAAATTAACTACTTTATTATGTTATGTTTACCATTTAAAGAAGAGGTAAAAATAGCATGATCTTTAGAATTATCAGCTTCGAAACTTCTATTGCAGGATAAGACGCTATTACCAAACCATTCTTGTGCGCGTCCTTCAAATACCTTATTCCGTTTTTCTGTTTTCAGGCAGTTTCCATATCCCTTCTCACTGGAATGGCCATGACGCTCTGGATAAGTTTCGGAGGTCCACGTCCTCCGGTGGCCAAGCTACCCCTCAGCGTGGAAGGCTGCGGCTTCAACGTGACGCAATCAGTCACCGCTACCAACCCCAGTGATTTCTTCTACCTCTACAGAATATCTTATATGTGGACCAGTCCGGTAAGTAAACGTTAAATACCTTATTTTTGCTAATTCTATGTCTTCTTCAATAATTTTATACCATAGTTGTCGACCGTGATTTTCATTTTTGTTTAAAATTTTCTAATGATTGCTTTTCGATTCATCGTTTTGTTTTTATTAATTTTGATTCTTCAGACAAAGCCTTTCTAATCCGGTTTTCAGAATTACTGCATTCGTTTTATTCGTTCCTCAATTCACCACCACAATCGTTCGTTACTTTAGTATTTCCTTGGTGTGAATTGCAGCCTATCTTGTAATTTTAGCTAATTTGAAGTAACCAGACTCGGTCTCGTTTTGTTATGGATTAGCCAGACGATAGTAGTGCTAATTGTTTGATGTTTACTAAACAATGTTCTTTCGCTCGGAATTTGCAGCTTCGCTATTCTTTCCCATTAATTCAACAATAACGTTTGATTCTTTACAACACAATCTGACGCCAAGTAGTACAAATATTATATTTTCTTTAATCACATAAAAGAATTACATCACACAGAGACATTATTCAATTTCGTTGATCAGTAAATCAGTGAACCATTATCAGTTACTTGCGCATGAATGAGCTCACGGTCATACGGTCATAAGGTTAGCAAATGTAGATGTATGATAATTGTGTAACTGATAACAAATCTGACGTTATCAAAAACGTTTATGTAAGAAGTATCGTTGAGTTATTCCTGGAAAATGTAGACAGCTTATTATCGTCGTGTGTGTCGCAAAAGTCTATTCTGTCTAGGTAGAAAGGTTGGCTGCTAATTGAAACCTGTTTGTAAAGCTAAATAGTCATTTAATTTAGTTGTCTCATCTAGTCACAGAGACTGATTACGCACATTATTTTTATCAAAACATATCTATGCAGTTGCATAATCGTAATCCTAAAGTCATTTAACTTTATTTTTTTTTTTAATAAGTTCCATTAATATTGATACGTTATCCCATTTTATTGGTCATTGTATTGTGTCTCATAACTTTGTAGCCAGGTGATGATAGTGTGTCGGATCAATGTCATCGATATGATTACATTGGAAAGTTTTTTTCATTTTCTGTTGGTTTTTAATATTATTCTTTTGCATTAATAATCTCAATTGTCTTGGAATGCGTTTCGGTACAGTATGTCCCTATCAGCCGTTTACCACCTTTCACATAGTCAGTTCATTGTTTTTTCGTACCTCAGTTTTAATTTCATATCTTTATCTAAATTTCAGTTCTTTATAATGTTACAGATTGGTTTCATCTGGGTGTTGTTCTGGGGAACAGTGATATCTCTTCTATGGCGACAGCAGCAGCCTTGGGAACGTTCTGGACGTGCTCACCCAGACCCTGAACTCTTTACCCCGCCTCTAGCCAAGCGGCTAAGAGCCAGGCATGGAGAGAAACCTGCTGTGCAGGTAACCAAAGAGTAGAATATTGCATGATGCCTGGCGGTAGTGATTCTGGCTTGTCAGCGACGTAGAATGCATGGCTGCTTGTAGTGAATGCAGTAGATTTGGCTTAAAATAATGTAGTTTTTGAGTAATTTTGAGCTCATGGGATGACTTCTCAGTTCACGTTCACTTCACCTAAATTCACTATGGAAGATTTTTAAAGAAAAGCACTGTTGAGGTATATTTTTATTAACTCTGAGAGGGCAAGTAGGTACAATGTTATATAAAAATGTGGTTGCAATGTAGAATTTAATGTCAACCACTTGCGTAAGGGGCTTTAATATAAGCTGGCTAGAGGCTGATCTTATGGGAATGTAACTCGCGTTGATGTGGAACGATGTTCTAGCTTCTAAGACACTGGGAACCGTCCGTACAGTTGCACAGCTGTAAAACCAGCCTAACATAATCTTTCATAAGTTCTAATTTATCTCTTGGTTCTCACTAATATGTACTTCCTAAAAAAAACAAATTTCATTTGCGAACGACCTTTTTTAATTATAATTTTCTAGTTATTCTAATTCTGTAGTTAACGGTAAATGTAACGGAGTAGAACTCATAATTCGTTTATTTAATAAAAAAACAATTTTAATAAATCTAGGAATTGGGTAGTTGATACCACTAACCAATTATAATAATAATTTTATTTTACCCATGAAAACCGATTATTTTTCAATTTATTGTAAAATTAGATTTTTACTCACTTCAAAACCAATAAATAAATAGTTAGTTAATTGAGTAGGCCACGTAGTGACGTCACAGCATGCTATTTCCATACAAAATCTTTGGGGGAATCGCGTTTTGACAGTTCATAAAAAGTATGTCAATTGATGGTGGTAGACACTACCCAATAGTAGAAATAGTTACTGTTGTTTTGTTATATTTGTAGCATTTATATGCTAAGTTTACAAACAACTGTGTCTATCTTATCTCCAGACACTTTGCTGCATTTACTTTATCAATACCCACTACTCCGACTAACTACTACTACTCCTACATTTAAACTAACAAAACTAAATGTAAGTTTTCCATTTTTTCCAATGTGAAAATTTGTTTTTCTTATTAAATATTTACAACCTTAAAATAAGATTCAAAAATTATCTTATTGATTAAAATGGAAATATTAGATAATAATTATGGTATCATAATATTGATTTCGTGTGATCATTTTGAGCACTAGTTTGTTTTCTAGATGACACCGTGTGTGCTATGAACACAGTAATGTTTGCGCATCTCTTTCCAAGGTTTGTAATTTTATGTACACTGTATTTTATAATGTATATAATCATGTTTTAAAGTTCTTAGTTGCATGCTGCATGTTAGATACGTAACGTAGTTGGGCTTTGCATGTTTGAGCATGGTTTTTTAACCTACGTAAATATTAAGCATAACAATATGGTATGTACTTTTATTTGAGTAAATTTCACTACTGCGTTTTCACTCCTTCTCGTGTACCACAGTGACCTATTTCGTAATATGATAACGACGTCTTAAACACACTTTCTACTTTGCTAAAATGTAGAAATAAGAAAGTTTTTGTTGGCAACGGATAAAACCTTTCCCTATAAGTAGTATCTACTTTATTAAAATTACTATGATAATTTATTTATGGTTTTATTTAATATGCAAATAAACAAATTGATATAGTGTTTATTCTTATTGCTTTTATTACCGAATTAATTGTGTGATTATAATTTAAAGATTTTTTTTTCGGTTCGTGGTTCATAAATCGACTAATTTTAGACAGTAATAAACAAAATATATATATTTTTAATAAAACTTATTTTTTTATGGTTCTGGTTATTTAACAATAGGTTAAACACTTGATTATTAACTACTGTTTGTTTAACAAATTAAATGTTTTCTTGTTGCATCTTTCAGTGTAAACTCTTGCAATCGAACGGCGTTCAAGATTAATTTACTGTAGGTACTTATTAATTTATGTAAGTAGACAATTTTTCGTTTAAAAATAAAATTTTATAAATAATACATATGTAAGTAATTATGATTTTTGTTTTTTTTTTGTGAATTTAGTGCTGTTGTTTGTTACATTCCTAGTTTAAAAACATTGTATAGGTACTAAGTAATATATTTCAGATGGATATTTTTGTAATCCACAAACTATTTAATATGAGTCTATGAAGGTACTTTAGAACGATGCTCAAGCATGAATCTCTATTCAAACCTCACGAGATTTTATACTAATATTTACCTACTGAAATCTTCATTTAAAACGAGATTCATGATTGAGCACACGTAAGGGCTAAGCTTTATTTATAGAAAAGAGAATAAAAAAAATCGAATATTAAATTGTTGGCTCAGAGCGGAGAAATTAGTATTAAACTAGCAATAAACTATATTTATTAAATAAACTATTAATTTCGTTATATGAAAGTGAATGTTACTTAGTCGAATATATGAAATATTCGATCACATATTTGTGTATCAGACGGACGTCCCGAATTGGGCCAGTTGAAATAGAATCAAATTGGGCAATACGTTGGCCGGCTTGTGGGCAAGGACGAAATACCATTGTTATAATTTCGGCTCAGTATAATATTATCTTCTCTTCTGCCTACGATGTGAAAATAACAATACGTACGTATAGTGTTTTTAAGGCCTTAAAAGTTTGTTCATTGATAGTTGTCTGTAAATTGATAGTGTGATGTTGCTAGTAGTCAAAATTATTTATTCCATTTATTGGTATTTGTAAAATGGAACTATTGAACGTATTTTTAAAATAAAAAAAAATACGTTCAATAGTTCCATTTTACATCTGATGAGGCAGATGTAAAATGGAACTATTGAACGTATTTTTACAAACGATAATTGATTTTTACAAAATAATGAATTGTACTTAAGCCTTATGAAAATTGCTAGAATAACCACGTATTTTGCACACTATTTATTTTATTTTGTACAATACACAAATCAATAATTACTAGTATTTTTACACGTAAATGCTAAAAACTATTTTTTTTATAATTATACTATTTTTCGAGTTTTCATTTTTGTGTTATTATTTCTTGTATTTTTTTAATTGAAACATTTTGTTTAAAATACTGGTTACCCAACTATACATTACTTATCATTTACCATTTATAATGACATTATACTTATATTGACGAAGTTTATAAAAAATGTTTTATAAGACGCATTTAATAGGTAACTATAGCCCTGATTTAAGTACTATTTTAATTTCGCGTTGAAGAAGCGCCCGTGCTATCTATAAATCAGGGCTTACCTTATCTGTGAAAGAGTGTTTCACATTACGTTTGTATAATATTTACAAAAGTAGTACGATGCAAGTTGTCTTCCATTTCTCGGTAAACCGAATATGTATTGTATAAACTGTGGTGTAAGTTGATAGCAGTTGCATTTTAGAAATGTATAGTTTTAGTATTAGCAAGCCTCTTTATTAAGTTGCACAATGCAGATAAGGGAACAAAAAATAAAAAATAGATGACAAAGAGAATTTACAGTGTAAAACTTTTCGATATCAGCCTACGGTGCAGCGGTTTTAACTAGACCAAATTACTTTTTACATTTACAGGATTTTGACAGGATCTTTTGGCTTTCGTTAGTTTTTGTTTACTCCAAACCCGAAAGTAAGTTGCCAGTCATTGTTATGAACAAACCTGGTAATCGCAAAAAAAGATTCAGCTGTTCCACTCATTAATTTGTGTTCGCATAAATCGACATAATTTTCAACCCCTTTCTGGGTTTAGGGTAAACAAAAACTAATATTGTGAGTATGTATAACGGGTGTGAAATGATACGTAATGAAGCCGAATGAATGTACCTTAATATTATTTTTTGTACTTAACCATACTTTCCTAGGTATGATATAGTACAAAAATGCTCGGAGTGAAGTTACTATTTTTTACTTCTTACTTTTTGACGAAAACAAGTTGTGTTACGACTAAATCTTAGAGTGTAACTTCACCCATTGCAGAGGGTACCAATGGATTTATTAGTTCAACAAATAGGCTGTGTAATAAAATATTGTCAAACTTTACTACGCGGACCAGTATTTTCGTGAATCTCTATCTCATTCTTTCATTTAGAGCTGTCTTTTGCAAGAACGGGAACACCACACGTAAACAACCGCATTCATTCGCATCGAAAGCGCGTAAAATAATGTCTCACTTCAGTGAAATATTGCGGATAATTTTTGTCAAGCGGTCAAGACAGTAAAGACAATCAGGAAAGTGCTGATCCGTACCTCTTAGTACGACTTTATCCTCAATGTGTGGTGCACGAAGTAAAATAGCCTTATTCCTCACAATTCACTTTTTAAGCTTGTCGCAAATGAATATAAAGTGAACATAAATGATTGAGAAAAAAGTGCGTGTATTTGAAAAGAAATAAATGAATTAAATTTTTTAAATATTTTATTTAAAAAAAATCACAAACACGTTACTACAAATAATTATTACGGGGCGTCTAAACAGCTTATTTTTGTACTGCAATAGATACATTGTAGGGGAAAGATGGTCTCATAGTCTCCAGACTAAAAACAACTAAATAAAGTAATGACTGATATTAAAAAGAATGTAATATTGTTGGCAAATTACTGTAGCCATACATTGCAGTAAAATATGAGTCGTTTAGAAAGAAGCCCTTTTACGAAACACTGGAAACACAATTTACTAAGCTGACATAAAACCGCCTTTAGGTCTTGTAATTTCTTTCAACTGTCGGTGTAAGTACGCATTCTGAAAAAGAAAAACAGATGTGCTTACTATTTTCGTAAATATACGATAAAAAAAAACCAACGTCACTTATAAGAAAAATAAATGAATATAGTTGCCAATTCCAAAAGATAGTTTATTATTGCAAAGAATGGCCAAAAAAGTCTAAATAAACTTTCAAAAAAATGTTGTACTATAATATTATGTACAAGCATCAATAATATGAATGTGAAGGCGATGTATCTACAATAAGGGCAACTTACACCAAAATCACTAAATATATTTAGTGCCTAAACGGATTTAGAACATCGTTGCATCCCTGTCACATTGCTAAAGGGTAACAGAGACTGAATGATAATTTAAACACATTTAGCGCTAAATATGTTTACTGATTTTGGTGAAAATGGGCCTTAAAATCGCTTTAATAGGTAGGTAAGTGGTACCGAATTAAAAACTGAGAGCTACATTAATTAAGTTGATGAACGATTGCAGGAAAATATAACATACGTATGGAGTAAAGGAGGATTGGGTAAGTAGAGCAATTACATGTAGTACAAATTGATCATACCTCTCTTAGCAATTCGTCTTCCCTCTCGGCAGCAATTTTGAGCATTTCTTTTGATCTTTCTAGCAATAAATCTTTGTCATGTATAGTCCTTTTCAGATTTGCTACTTCTATGCGATGAGATTCCGATTGAGTACGTCCCTGGAAATTATTATTTTTAGCAAGAGTTTAGTACCAAATTTTTAAGATGACTGATCTGTTTCGATGTGAAGTGTGACAAAGTATGTAAAACTGAAAGATTGGTGTGAAATACTTAGTTATCACTAGAGGTCGGAATTAGGTTGAGTTATTTATTTACTTACTTACACTGATTTGACATAGCGAAAGAATAAAGTGGATATGCCTCAAATCCCGAGATTAATTTAAAAGAGCAGAAAAAATCCGTGATTTACTAAATAAAAATATTATTTACTTTTACACAATTTAAACCATCCGACATCGGACGATGTTGCCACATTTGTAGATCGTACAACATAGCTTATGAGAACAGTAGAAAACAATAGCGGAAATGCGTAGCACTCCCGCCAATCCCGGGAAATCTCGGGAAGGTCCATATTAATACTAACTTTTCGATACAAAAACAACTCTACCTAATTCCGACCTCTGGTTATCTCTAAGCATTTGTTCCCGCATTTGTGAGTATAAGATTAATTAGAAGCTCATAAAAGTAAGATCAGATGTGTCTGCGTCAATTTCTAAACCTTTTGTTCTTTTATTATTCCGGTATGTTGAATTTCCTTTATAAGACTTTTTGAACTCGGAAACTATATTCTTTACCTTCTCCGTGTTACTACTACGGCTGCTACGGCTACTGTTAGGCCTGGAGTCTATTCTCTTCGGAATCACTCCCGACTTTTGTTCGGCTTTCAACTTGTTGATTACACCTGAAACAATATGTGAGAAACACCGTACAAAGTGCAGCTAATAAATATTTCCTAACAGTGAAATCAAACAGTAGCTATGTAAAGTGATGGAAAATACAATAAAAATAATCTTTGTCTATTAAGAATAGGTCATATTCATGCACTCGATGAACTTTCTATAGAAAGAAAAGCCTTCGATTACCGTCTCGCACACATAACAATAACTAGTTTTCTATTAAACATTTGAATGCAATGTGATCATCAATCCAAGGTCATGCGCTATGGTGATCTAAAGGAGGAATATTTCACATTATATGCTTGTACGTACCTCTGAGCATAAGCACGGTTTGTTCAAGATCGTTGACTCTGTGTGAAGATAAGTTTGTGGGTAGCGTCTCGAGATAGTTGATCTTCTGAGTTAGTTGTACATTTTCTTCTTTCAACATCTCGCAATAACTGACGACGAAAATAAAATAAATGTTTTATAAAGCACTAGCTTCTGTTCACGACTTCGTCAGCGTCAAATATGATATGGGCCACTAGATTCAATAGTTTTTGTTAATTGACGTCCGAAAGTGCCTTATAATGGTCTAATTGGAATAAATGATTTGACTTTGACTTTGATATTTCTATGTGTTATCTCACATTACAATTTACAATCTGAGTGCCAAATTTCATCCAGATCCGTTCAGCTGTTTAAGCTTGGAAGAGTAACAACCATCCATGCATCCTCACAAACTTTTGCATTTGTAATATTATATACATAGGCCATGCTAGTACGACTGAAGGACTTTAAAAGTGAACAATATAGATGGTAGTTCAAAACAGACTACTGGCTATTAAAGATGACGGATGATACAAAGATTTAAGATCTAGGTGAGCATTGCATTGATGTAAGTGTTGGTTTACTTACAAAAAATCTGGATTACTAAAGGCCGTTTTGTATTCGGAGATACTTTTGCACCTGTAATATTACCACCGAAATCACATATTATATTCAAAATATCCAAACCTCTTCCAGTAGTTAAGTTCTGGTTGTGCGTCTCCGGTGGATTTGATTGGCGTTCGTATCTGTGACTCTAGTAATGTTGACTCCAGTTTTAACACTTGTCCTTTCAACGATGTTATTTCAGCTAGAGACCTCTCGTATTCAGATACTAGGAGCTCATTGCCCTGGAATAATCGTTGCAAGTGCAGGTTTGCATGATTCAATATTCTCGGTTATGGGGATGATTAGTAGACACTATCTTAGAATTCATTGTGCTTAAATCTGGACTAACTCATGTATATCTTATGTAGGTACTCTAAGTTTATTATTACTGTTACGTTCAAACAGAAGAGCTGTTATCCATAAGATCTTTGTTTTAAAGAAACATTTAATTGTAATTTGATGTGTTAAAAATAGCAAGCAACAATCGACTCCTCCAATAAAGAGTTTAGATTTCTAAATCTGAGAGGATTAGAACGGTTGTTTCCCCTATTGCAGATTTATATAGAAAATGGCATTGGCATACCTTTTCTGCAATCTCCAACGCTGCGATCCTTCTCTGCTGTGCTTGCACTCGATCTAACAAGGCTTGAGAGGACACCGGCAGGGTGGCTGCGTCCGAATACAAGCTCTCCTTGGTGTCATCAGGTTTCTCCTGATTTTCAGCTTCTTGTTTTTCTATTGCTATTAGTTGGTTGTCACCTGTGATGGAATTTTTGCCATAATTTATATTAAGTTATTATTTGGGTTTCTAAAATTCTATCTGTGAGATAGATTCGAGTAATTGCTTCCTCTATTGTATACGAAAAATGAATGTTTGAAAACTTATCGCCCATATTTATAAAATCACGGTATGGAGCACCAGTGATAATATGACGGTTGACAGGTAGGCATGGAAGAAGAAAACATGTTGCGCCGACCCCAAGTAAAATGGGATAAGGGCAGGAAGATGGTGATGGTATGGAGCACCAGCAAGCAAATATAGAAAATTTTGATCGACCGAAATAACACATTAATATAACAGCTTTCGAATATTTACTTTTAACTTCATTAAGTCGTGTAAGCAGCATTCGTTTCTCTTTCTCGAGTCGTGCTATCGTTGACTTGGCGAGACCCAGGCTGGCTTCTAGTTTAATAACGTCTTGGCATTTGTCTTCGTAGCGTTGCTGGAACTTTTCTGCCGATTTTTGTGCCCTTGAGAATAAAAAGACTTCACGTAAAAGAATTTAATTTCAATTTAATTTGACAAAGTCAAAGTCAAAGCATTTATTTCAATTAGACCATTTACAGGCACTTTTGAATTGTCAAGAGGTTACGGTTTAAAATTGAAGCTAGTTGCTCCTTCCAAAACGTAGGTCTCTATGGAGAAGAACGAGCAAGAAATTCCATGGACACTCTTTTCCTTCAATTTGGTTTTTACAAAGTCTTGGTTACAATATTCTTGTTGCTTCTATATTGTGAAAACAATGAAGGTGAATATAAAAAAATATAATAACGATGTAAGCCATGGCAGTTAAGAGATAACCAATCCCAACTGGCAGCACCCGTTCACGAATATGACGCGTGCATCAGCACCGTTTAGCTCAACCATCTTGAAGGGAACCAAACGATCCAACCCACGCGCCACCATCAGCAAGACATTAAATTGCGCATGACAAAGCTCTTAACTGCCATGCTCAGAGTCCAACACATAGTAACTTAACAAATAAATGGCTCCATGGTACTCACATTTACAAAATTGAAATTGAAATAATAATCATTCAATGTATCGATCATTTCATCGATCGTTCATAGGCATATCATTAATATGCCTATGAAGGCAAATTCTGTTTCATTATAAAGAAATTCAGATCGAAAAGGATAGTAGAAAATTTAAAATAAATTGAAAAATTGTATAAGCACAGAATCGGTCGTCATGGCGAAGCTTGTGTGAAATCAGAGACGTTTTTCGGCTAAATGATAATGATCATATTACCTCTTCCACTTGTCCCATAGCGCAAGGCTGGAGTTCGTGTCTCTTCGTGCACTCGTCAGCTGCGCTTGAAGCGCCGCAATCTTGCTGAGCAAAGACGCTGTCTCAGCCGTCGTCACTTTGTTACCGGTCGTACTTCTAACAATTCCAACCATTAGTATCTAGTTTTTACACATATAAGTCCGAATTTTAATAACATGGTAGTATAATTGACAATAAACGTTTACGCATCGCTCTGTGCCTTATCAAAAAGGTATCGTTAAACCAGCTAGAGCTTGTTCCTCTTTTTTGGTGATTCGTGTCTACATCACGATAATAGTGGAGGTGCAGCTGATAGCCGGGAAAATTGATAATTGGATCAAGAAGACAAAATACATACATTCTAAATATCTGATTCTTAAGGTTCTGAGCATCTAAACGAGCGCGCCTCTCTCTTGAAGCCAACACTTTGATTTGTCGGCGGAGGATGGCATTCTGTTTAGTAGCTAGCTGCTTCTCGCGCCGAAGACGCTCGATAAGTGGCTCTTGCCTGAAAGAGATTCATATTTTCATAATATAAACTTTTCATATAATTTTTATACATAGATAAAAATAAAAAAATAATGCTAAATCAGAACAACATTATATTATTATGAAATTAGGTCACAACATTTTTGTGAGATTTTCACCAAAGACGTTTTATGAAGCGCACGGTAAAGTAAATGGCAACTCTTTTTCATCTGTTGTTGACTTTCTACTTTTCAGTTTGCCTATTAAATACCTACTTTTTGTGCTAACTCACCAAATAGTCGTAGAAGAAGACGGTATTCTGGGCATATCGTCATGCAAATCCTGCAAGTCGACCATGGAATCAAACTTCAGCTCTAGTCTATCCGATTCGTTGTGAGATATAACATCGCATTCATCCACCTCCACTATAGCAGATAGATCGAAACTAGGGTCGTTTACCGAAATTAAAGTTTGCATGTTCATTACTTGCGTCTGGAAAAAACAGTAATTGTTAACAAGACAGACGTTATGCTATGATATGCAAAAAGTGAGTACAATGAGTCTGCTCTAAAAAATAATGACGTCATTCAATTAAACCATTTTACCTTGTTGGTTTTCGTATTGTAATTCATTAGATGTTTTAAGATTTCACATCAAGAATTATTTATTAACAGGTATAATTAAAAAGACAACTAACCTTTAAATTATTGATGATAAGGCGCAACTGTTCAATCTGTGCGTCTTTATCTGAAAGCTGCTTCAGATAAACAGTTTTCTGTTCAGTGAGTCTACTCCTCAAATCCATGTGTTCACGCTGCATTTCATTCAGCTGTGAGAGCCAGTGTTCATTCTCATCCTTATATGACTTCACCTTTAATAAAACATTATTAAATCTATAAGTAGGTCTTTAAAACAGCAGCTTCCTTAATATTGTTAAAAAATTGTACTAGCGTTACCTCATGACAATGTCTTTCTTCAACTTGTGAATTAAGTTGCTCCATTTTCGCTAGTCTTTCTGCAGCCAATTTTTTCCAACGTGATGATTCAGTTTGATACGTAGTCCTGTATAATACACCAAAAAAAATAATTAAAGATTAGATAATATTAGGTTACACTTTATGAACTTCACATTGATTAATATTGATACTAACAGTTTAGACTTGCACTCATCAAGTTCACTTTGCAACTTAAAACACTTGTCTTCTAATCCTGTGATTTGAATTGAGTATTTCGTAACCACTTCTTTTACTGCTTCTCCGTTGGAGGCATTAGACTCACTAGCTCGTCTGCAATAAATAAGTGATTAGTTGTGTTATGTTTAGCATAATATACGTAATAAACGCGTTATCAGCTCGTTAAAAATGATTGATTTGAACATTTTAAGGCATGGTAGCAAATACAAACATCCTCTTAAATTACCTATCTAACTTTGTCTGTAAATCCATTATTTTCACTTGCAATTCATTCACAGCTTTAGCGTATTCATCTCTTTCAATGGTCAATAATTCTTTGTATTGTACCATTATAGCGTTTTTATTGTCGTCAGCCTGTTTCAAGGCTAATAACAAAGATTTGTTCTCTTCATTGATGTTTTCCCTCTTTTGGGTTGTTCCTGTGATTTGTTTCATTTGAATATCGTTCAGCCGTTTTGTTAAATCGTCTACAGTATATCGTAATTTATCGTTCAATATATCTTGTTGAGCATTAGAAGCTTTCAGGTTTTTAAGCATAGATGCTAAATTGTGTTTTTCGTTGTTCAGAGTTTGAATTTCCTCAGTACGTTTACGTGCTAATATTATGGCTTCTTGTAATTGATTGGTCTTTTTGTCAATTTCTGCTTTAAGCATTAAAACTTTTTCTGTTGCATCACTGTTTTCATCCGTTTGTATTAATTTATCACTTTTGCTTAATTCAATGCAGTCAGTTTGTGTAAGTGCGTCAGATATCTCTATGGTATGTTTTCTTTGAAAGGTTTTAGTAGGATATTCCTTTTCTTCATTTTTAATCACTAAACTTGTTGTATTTTTTGAGTGTTGTTTCAATATTTCTGGTTTTGTTAATGTTACAGTTAAACTTCCTAAAATGAAATCAAAGGCATAATTTTAGATTTTATTTTTTATATAATATACATATCAGTATCGTGTTTAAGGCGACCGGGTTCTATAACTCGCAAGTATAGATGAAACAAAAGATGATAAGTAAGTCAACGCCTTACATTGACCATAACACTGTATGCAACAAATGGTGTAGCATAATAACACTATCAACAACCAACCAACAAGTACGCATGTAATATACTTTGGTTGTTCGTCTTACTGGTGTACTCACCCATAAAACACACACTATAAAATTTGTTTAACTTTTATATACAATTTATTTTCTAGTTCTGATTCCGGGACGTTTATTGAATTTACAGGTCAATTTGGTGGTCTGTTTTATATAATTTTTACAATAACAATTTCATTTTCGGTACAAGCGCCCTTGAAATAGGTTCCATAGGGAAGATACCAACAATGGCAGATATTTGCATAGTGTTCGCAATTTTGATTTTTGATGTAAAGATGGTATAAATATACGCCAACATTTTTTTTAATAATAAGTAGGTATACAAAAATAAAAACATTTAAATTATAAAAAATACTATGCCACCGGTATTTGAATCAGGGTAAAATCTAATAGATTATTAAAAATTATAATAATAATCAAATGTCTGTCTTACTTCTAGGACTTGAATCATCGTCAGACTGGATATCTTCTAATTCCAATTCAGTAGATTGTTCATCAATTTCTTCGTCATTTTTTTTGTTGTGGTCATTAAAGGATACCTTATTAAAGCCTTGATTCACTAGTACAAGTGTTTTCTCCAAATCGTTACAGTGCTTTATTAAGTCGTCGTGAGTCAACTCCATAGTTTTCATTTTTTTATTAATATGCTCTAATTGCCGCGTGTTTAACGATTCCTAAAATGTCAAGTTCTTGTTAGCAATTGATTTGAAACATGGTGGAACAACACAGCTTATTTAATTTGTGTCAGACTTACCGCTATTAGAAATTTAAGCTTATGTGGACAACTTTCTTCGTCTAGTAAACATTTATCTTTAGATACATGTAAGATTTGATCGAATACACTATGCTTTGAAAGCAAATTAGCACGCAAATCTTCTATTTCATAGAGTTTTGCGTCTACTGCTTGATTTTTACGTGAAAGTTCTTCTATTTTGTTTAAATAATTTTCGACAGATATAAGTGGTAAGCTTCCTTGGTATTGCTGTCGTAGTGTGAGCATAATTTCGTAAATGTATCTAAAATTTTAAATACAGAATTAAATTACGCGCTATCAAATTAGCAAGCAGCATACAATTTTCTTTTTATTAAAAAATACACAGTAAAATTGCTTTACCAATTGGCAAAAATAAAGAAACAAGAACATTTGGCACAACCAAAAATTGTAATAACCTGAATTTAGATTCATATCTCATGGCGTAAACATCAAAAATCTTCTGACGTGTTCTGAACATGTCTTCAGCTTTCATTCTTAATTCTCTTTCTTTATTCAAAGCTGCATGAAGTTTATCTATTCTCTTGTGATGTTCTGTAGCTTGAAGATGGGCTATTAGAATTTCGCCGCTAAGTCTGCAAACAAAAGTTTTATCGGGACATAATGTAAATAAACCAATATTAAGATACCTTGACCCTGGTTACTTGAAAGAAAAAATAATGTGACAAATTTTCAGGCGCCTGTAAGCTGTTATGATTGGTTTTTAATAATTAATTCCATTCATTACAAAAGCCAACGTGCATTTTTCATACTCTGTCACATTTATTTTTGCTTAGGAAACCAGGGGTAATTTTCATAAGATTAACCTTGCTATGATTGCTTTACTATCACTCGAAGATTGTAGGTCTAACACTTGGTGCTGCAGCATGTTAATTTCCATATCATTGCTCAATTGTCTTAGTTGACTGTCTTGTAGCTGAAATCATAAATATAAATCTGAACTTGTAGCTACGTACACACAGCACATGAAGCTATCTCAATCTGTCACATTTCTGTGAAAGTTTTTCAACTTTATTACAAAAGAATAAAATTCATGTTCAATTGGGACCATTTGACAGTTTGGAATAGCTTGATCTGTTGGCGAATGTATGTATGTTTACTTTGAAATTATAACTGTTTTTGTTGCCTAAACCAATAAATACCTTGAGAAGCGCGATTTCTAGCTGACTGTTAACATGAAGACATTGCTGTTTAAGTAATTGATTTTCGTTAGATATCTTATTCAGTTGCTCCTTCATCAAATTTACTTCTTGTTTTGTTGTTGAAGTTAAGGCTTCATCACTAAAATTGTAAGCGAATAGTTAAGTCCCTTAAATAAATTAATAAAAAATATAAAAACCAATTCTTACATATTTTTAACTTGGAGTTCTTGCAATTTTGCGTTGATACTCTCCAAATTCTCAATTTTATTATTTTTGTCCTGAATCTCAAAGCAAAGCTGCTCTATTTGCTTTTTTAAAACCATATGTTCTATGTTTGATTCCAACTTCTGCGCTATTTCTGGTCCTGTATAATCTTAAAAAAAATATTAGTTGATTTATGGCTATACTGTTAAATAATTTAATTATATTTTAATACTAGCGAACCGCCCCCGGCTTCGCACGGATGCTCGAGCTTTTCCGGTGGAGTTTCTATAAATTTTCTTACATATAAACCTTGTCTGGGAAATTACGTATAAAACAAAAAAAGAATCGTCCAAATCGGTGCACCCGTTCTCGAGTTATGCGCTTACCAACACATTTTGCGATTCATTTTTATATTATAGATTAATTTTCGTCACAGTCACAATCGTAAAAAGTCGTCGGAAAAAATATAGTTACTATAAAGCTAAATGTCTATTAACAAACTTTTGATATGAATTAAATATTATTAAATTATTATTTACCGGTTCGTTGGTTGATTTCTAATCGAACAAAGTTGATCAAATTGGTTTTATCTTCATCAAGACGATTAAACAAGCACAGTAAATGGTTTTGATTACTTATACCATCTTCTATGAGTTTTCTGTATTTTGAAAGAATTTCACTGAGAGAATTATTTTGTTTCCGAAAGAGTTCAATTGGGACTGAGTAACGTAATTTATCGGTTAAATTAGCGACCGCAAGAATTAATTTTTGTATGTGTGATTCGTATTCTAATGATGACTCCATTGAATCTATTTTTATTTCTAAAATTTCATTTTTCATGTTTTCGTTAAGGGTTCTTATATATTTGTATGATTCTTGCAAGTAAGAACATTTTCTTTCCAAGCGGTAATCATTTGGAATAGGAACTATTCCTGGTGAATGGTCGCTTATATCTTCACATTCTTCTGGAAACGTAAGTCGAGTTTTCAAACTCTCTATTTCCGCTTTATAATGTTCTTCTTGAATAGTCCAGTTATTGCGATCATCGCTGGCTCTAATGGCCATAGATGTTAGTTTACCAAGTAACTCGATAAATTTCATGTGGAAGTATTCTAATCCCTTTTTGAGTTGCGATTCATACAAAAAATTTCCTGTGTCTACTAATTTGTCAATTTGTGATTTGTCATTAAAGTCAATTTCATTTTGTTCTTTTTCTGACATCCATGAACCAAACTCGCCAACATCTATGTTCTTTCGTTGTAATACTTTTTCTTCTGCCTCCTTTTCTCTTTTTTTTAATTCGATTTCATTCAGCCTTTTTTCAAGTTCTGATGATTTATTTGTTGCATCCGTTAATTGAGCCATTACATCAAACGTTTCCTTTCTATAAATGAATAAAGGAGTTAGAAAGCAAAAACATCGAGGAATGTTTTAGAACGTTTGAACGATGAGTTTACTACCTAGCTTCATGTAGAGCAGTCAAAAGTGCATCTTTGCCACCTAAAGCAGCTCTTAACTCCATCACTGTTGACATATGTGGCGCGAACCAGCCAGCGGAGTATCGTGCTTCCATTGACATTAATATTGCTTCTAAGCTCGGACATTGTAAGGTCAGTACACCAGAAGACGTCTTGCCTGCAGGTTTCAAATAATTTCACAAATATAAAACAATGTGTTTTTAATAAATTATAATAAATGTATTCAGACAAAAGTAAATATAGAAAAGAGAACGTACTGTTATCTTTTAAGAAATCCAGTATTTCTTGAAGTCCTTTCCGGAGACCTTTATTTTCTTCAATAATGGCTAGCATTTCTTTTTCCTGACTATGGTTTTCTGAAACGATTTCTTGACTTTCTGACTCTTTGGCGATTCTAAAAAACGAGACGTAATATAATTTAATAATCGGATGTCTAGAATGTAGAAAAAAATACAAATAAATGATTACTGAATTACTCTGTTGCTTCTTCTTTTTCATGTTCAGGCATATTGCTATCACTTTCACTGTCTTCAATAATTTCGCGTATTTTATCTTTCGTATAGCCGGCTTTAGAAAGAAGACCTGTCATTTTATTTATTTTAGCATTCAAATTACGGTTGTTTAATTCCAGTCCGATAAGTTTATTTTGAAGTCTCTTTAGCTCTTTGGTAATTTGTGAATTTATTTCTTGTAAATTGCGATAATCCCTCATAATACCTTTGGTAGGTATCTTTTCATCAACAGGTACGTTAAATTTTCGTCTGAAGGAAAAAAATCAGATATACACAGATTCTAAATAGTAATAAGTACTAGAAGTCAGCACAATTTGACACATCCAACGTTTCGGAATATGGGATCAAGTAAAAACCCTAGATTTAACAAAAATATAATTGTTAGATGTGTTTTCTTACCTTAATGATTCATTTTCTAGCTGTAAGTCATTATTTAAATTATTCAAAGTGTTTGCTTCTTGTACTAAATTTTTGATGCCCTCATCTTTAAACTTTAGCTGTCGTTTTTTATTTTTTAAACCTTCAAGTAGCGCTTTTATTCCTTCATCCGATTGCAATAGTTGTAATTGTGACGTTATTTCTGTCAACTTTATAACAAAATAATATTTTAAGTAAAGAAAATAAATTAAATAATAGGCATTGTCACCAATGTGTTCTATTGTTACCTCTTTCTCTCGAGCTCCGATCATTTCTTCGGCGCCTTGTAAACTAACAGTCAAACTTTTAACTTTCTTTTTTAATTTGATGATCATTGATCGTTCTTTGTTATCATCGCTGATGTTCTTAGCATCAGACACAGAATAATCTGGTACTTCTTCTATAACTGCTTTTAGCTGTTTATTTTCTGCTCTGAGTAAGTTTATAAGATTTGCGGTTTGATTAATTTCGTTAGAAGCCTCTAGCAACTTGTCTTGCAATTCCTTTATTTTTCGTTTTTCAGCGTCACTTTTCTGTTTAAAAATGTTAAAAAAAAATTGAGTATTATGTTACAAATAAAGACATGTTTATTATTTAAGAAAAAAAAAGATTATGTAACCTTTGGTGATGATGTTGCAGTAGTTTTCGATACTTCCATTAAATCTTCTTTTAATTTCAAATTTTCATTAGATATTGCTTCTAATTCAGCTTTCTTCGACTTTGCTACGCTCTAATAAAGTTAAGAAAACTATAAATATCAACTATACTATACTCAAACTATAAATATGACGTTATTGTTTACAAATAGAAATAAAACAATAAGACTAATACAAAACTTTCAAATAAAATATTGAGGAATGTTTTGATACCCTCATCAAAACATTCTGTTATTCATTACTATTGACTATCCGAGTTTTATAGTTCCAAGTTACTATTGGTATACTTACTTTCCAATGTTGGACTTTAGATTTAATTTCGTCATATAAGTTCTCTCTTTTAGAATCCTTTTCGAAAAGTTCTTTCCTTAATTTTTCCATATCAAATGATAAATTAGCTTTAGCTTGTTCAGACTTGCCTAAGATTTCTACAATATAAAAAATAACCATTTAGATACGCTACTTTGTAGAATAATGACCAGATAATAAAGAATACATTAAAGTAATATCGCTTATACCTTTTAACTGACTGCATTCATTACTAATAAGCATTATTTGTTCTGTTAGATTATCGATCAGCTGAGTTGCTTCGGTTAACTTATCCTTAAGAACTGACACTTTTTCCTTTAACTTAGTATTTTCTTCTTCTAAAACCTTAAAACCAACAAAACTTAAATTAGCTGGCACTTAAGCACATTAAAACACAAATATTTTATTTAAAAGATTGATTGTTACTTTAACATCGCTTAATAGTTTCCTAATATGTTTATTCTTCATTGTAACTTCTTGTTCAAGTTCGGCAATAGCATTCATTTCAGACAAGGCATCGCGACTGGATTCGCTATCCATGTCAAAGTGACTTCTACTTTCTTCTAGTTTACTCTTCTTTGACTCCAAATCAGCGATGTCAGCATACAGCTGTTCTAGTACCTCTTTGTTTGCTTTAATTATCTCTTCTTGATGAGTTATAGTTTCTAGTGCACTGTCGTTACTTTGTGTTGGTGATACTGAATCGATAAAATTGTGTAATGTTAGTATTTTATTATATTCTTTGGGATCGGCTAGGAATAGATCAAGCCTCGTTAATCATGCAACCAGAGATATTGGTTATTTTGAGTTTTTGACACCAAAACACCTAATGCCCGTAGCATTAGGTGTTTTGGGATTTAGTAAAAAAAACGCTTTAAAATTGCTCCCATTGGTCGAAGCTGTAACGATTTTGGATAATTAAAGCTGATTAATTTTAAATCTATTCCAAGCATTATTTTGAATGAATGAACTTTATTATATTGATCTATTATATATATTTTATTTGGCATATTGAATTGGTTAAAAGTAAATAATTTAATAATTGAGAAATTAAGGGTTAGTGGATTTTGTGTATTCAAAAGAAATCTACCCTTTTCTTTAGAATCAAGAAAAGCGTTATAAATCCACCATTTATATACTGAAGTTATAATTTATATCCAATTTAACTTCACAAGCAGATAGAATATGGCAAGAGAAAATGGCCAAGTCGTAATAAAATTGCGAAGCTGTTAAATGGGAAAGTACTTTTACACCATGCAATAATGTCGTCGGCTGGTAATATTGCCGCAATGGCTAATAAAGAAAGTACTGTTTACCTGCGTATGTGCTCTCTACTTTCATTTTACCGCTTTTCTTTTGAGTTGACTTTAGTTGGCCGACTAGGTTGTTTACCTGCACATAAACATCTCATGATACTAAAATGAAGTATAATGCCGACGCAGCATAATGCTGCATCTGTATTAAGATGTGGTCAAAATGGACGGAATTTTGCAAATTGTGAGTCGCGCTTTTGAATAGCGTAATATACATTCAATTGAAACTGACAACTCATTCTGCGTCACCGTATATACCGCCCAAACAGGACTTTTGTTTGAAAATAAATGCAGCGTAAAATTGCACAACTTATAAAATTACGTTTGTTTCGCCTCACCGTTTTCAACCAACCGGGCGACACTGGAGCGCATTTCACACTAATGGCACAAGTTTATTAAGTTCGATGTACAGACGAGCCGCGAAACGAAGATTCTTATATTAATACTAACATCTGCCCGTTAATATCCCACGGGAACCGTACATTTTTCGCGGTAAAAAGGATCCTAAGTATTATTCTACACTACATTATAACTCGGTGCTAAATTTCATCCAGATCGGTTCTGCTGGTTAAGTGTGAAAGTGTAACAAACATCCATGCATCCATTTTTACAAAAGGAGAGTCCCCCGTCCCAGCGGCCGCCGCGGTAGACGTTCCGGGCGTCGGGAGCCACGAGACGACTCCCGGCCACCGTAAACACGGGTCTGTGGGCGGTGAGCAATGGGTAGCTCACCGTCCGTACGTTAACTAAATAACAACAGACCGTGTCGACGGCGCGTTCGTGTTCCAAGCGCGCCTCAAAGAGATGTCAGCAAACTTGGAAGGGGCCACTGAGGGCCGATGCCTGCCGGGGCTGCGGGTTGTTCGAAAGAGATACCGCGCCCCCGGAACGCAAAGGGCACATGAAGGAACATACACCGGGTTTAGTCAGTAAAAGTCTGACACTCCCTCCCGCCCCGCCCAGGGCGGGGGAAGTTATTTGGTGATTTCCCGTCTATAAAAAAAAACCATCTTTACAAACTTTCGCATTTATAATAAATAATATTTATAGGCGCCTAAAATAGGCGTATTTTTTATAGATCTGACATAAATATTCACTGATGCGTAAACATGTAGGGTAAGCTTCGGTCGATCGTTACTGTAAACAATAATACGGGGTGCCCGACGAAAAATTTCGTCCCTGTATGGTCTTTTTTTTTTTTTTTTTTTTTTTTTTTATAGACGGGAAATCATCAAATAACTTCCCCCGCCCTGGGCGGGGCGGGAGGGAGTGTCAGACTTTTACTGACTAAAACCCGTCTATGTTCCTTCATGTGCCCTTTGCGTTCCGGGGGCGCGGTATCTCTTTCGAACAACCCGCAGCCCCGGCAGGCATCGGCCCTCAGTGGCCCCATCCAATTTTGCTGACATCTCTTTGAGGCGCGCGTGGAACACGAACGCGCCGTCGACACGGTCTGTCGCCCCTGTATGGTCTAGACTCATATTCTGAATCAATAATGAAAGATTTCGTTAGGATGTTCCTTCCACTCGTTATATGCATTTTAGTCTGTGGTTTACTTATCACAAACATAAAAATGTAAAGATTCTACTTATTGTCAAAAATATTTCAAGATCATTTTCAGCTCATCGAATATCGTGCTTAAGTATTTAAGTAGCGTGTGATATTTACACAAAAATATATTTACCTGTTCACTCTTTAATTTCAGAATGTCTTGTGAAAGTCTAAATAGAGTTTTCAAGTCAGTAAAGTTCAGTTCAATATCATCGGCTTCCATCCAACACAAACTTTCACAAAGTCTCTCTTTATCTGACTGTGTAAGCTCCTTCTGTGAGAAACTTAATATTTCTCTCCAATCGGTTTCCACCATTTTTGTTTGTTTTTTAGTTTATCTTTAAATTATTAAAGTTTTTTTTTATTATCTTTTAAATCTGCAACACGCGTGTGACTCACTGACGCAAACCAACAATCTTGTGTTTGCTACGCCGTTGCTTAGCAACAAGAATCACGCCATCTTTACCACAGCTAATAGTAGAGTTTTTATATGTTTTATTTGAACAATTAAAAACGCTAAATGGTTTAATTATACAAAATATTTTATTTGCATAAGTTTTTGATATTCTTGAAAATTATGTGATTAAAATATTATGTAACGTTTTAAGTAGGTAAATTAATTTTGACAAACTGGCTTGAATCGTTGAAAACTTTTGGAGTATGCCATTTGCGTACTGAAGAAGTAATAAAGGTTTTCTTTCTTTTATTTTCTAATGGCAATTTCCGATTTTCTTTGCAACATAATGGCCTAGTACCTACCTTCTTTCTGGTTTGAATTATGTAATGAGGTTTTATTAACTGATACAGATTTACTATCAATGACGGGTTTTCAACTCGTGTCCCTAAAAAATAACTTCAATTTTAAGAAGATCTTCATAATATGGAATTAAATCTGGGAGGCCTTTTTTATTGAAAGTTTAGAATTACTTTACTGTGAAAGGA
Organism: Caradrina clavipalpis; assembly: GCA_932526535.1. Classification (NCBI taxonomy): domain Eukaryota; kingdom Metazoa; phylum Arthropoda; class Insecta; order Lepidoptera; family Noctuidae; genus Caradrina; species Caradrina clavipalpis. The sequence continues at coordinate 7,699,038 of OW052096.1, forward strand.
TCAACAAAGCCACTAAATGGGTTTCCAAAATAAATAAAACACATATATAAATACAAAGATTATTTTATTAGGTGTGATGATATCGAACAATAGCAGTTAGTGTTATATTGTATGTCGAGGTGTCAACAACAAAATAATACATTTGTGCTTTAAAAATAAATTAACAAAAGTAAATACAACAATACAATAGGTTAAAAATAGTGAAAAAAAAACATCTACACAAACGAAGCATTGACATAGGGCGAGGGGAATACTTTGGTAACACCTATGAAAAGTAAAGTAGGTACACTACAAACATTGAGAACTTAGACAATTTCTATTACCACCACTACTTGTACACATGAACGATATAGAGTAGAAAATACGACGAAAGAAAAAAAAACGTTAATTAAAAATTGAAAAAATATAGATTACAAAATCGGATCCATGACTAGACATTACAAACTGTTACACTTCTGATAGAAATTTATATAAAAATGAATTGATATAGGTACATGCCTGGAACGTTTGACACCAGTAATACATAGCACACAATCATATTCCTTAGTATCGATACAGCTAATTTTTAATTAAGCATATAATATTGTCAACCGTTGCCAAATAATTACTCGCCCTATATATACTAACCATTGCATAGTCTTGAGTATTATTATGTATGTAGGTATATGATTAATGCGGTAACTAAGAAGTACCCATACTTATAAATTAGGTACTGTATGTACGTTATGTACGGTACAACTGCAATGACAACGCTCACAAAATGTCTAAACTTTGTTTCGCCAGAATTTTTAAAAGTATTAATTCAAAGTTTGACTTTTGTAGATATGTAATTTATGTATTGATGTATATAAATCGGTTAGTATTTTAGAATTAGTAATCTAGCTTCGTTCTTTTAAAATATCACTTTTAAAAGACGAGCCCAAACAAATCACTCCTAAGTTATAAATAAATACTACACTAAACAATTTTACAAGTATATAAGTATTTTTATTATTTTTTACAATTATACAACATCATAATTATCAGATAAACATACTCTTTGGGACGCATAAAACAACTTTGGATAGATTACATTGACGTGATGCGGTTAGATATTCTAGTTCACAGATGACAGAAGCGAAAATATAGGTACACCGATAATACATTGATATTCTACTGTTAGTATGTTAGGCTGTCGAGTTAATGCCGTGAATATTGGTACACTTTGGTCAGCAAGTTCGAGTTCCACCGAAGGCCAACTCTTCCCGTAGTCTCAGCTTAGCATAAATCCTTTGTACAAAATATTATAAAAAGTCATGGCGTAATTTTGGTATCATTTGATAGACTCTAAGGTACATAATCGGTTATATTTAACATAGAGCGGAGTCTACACATATACAAGAACTCCACCTCTATCTCATGTACCTACTTATGTGACTACATTGGGTAATAAATACGTAGAAATTGAGGGCGCGGTATACGAACCTATTATTATAGAAGGTAGATTGAGGGTATTTTTGGGATAGCTTTAATGAACTAATATTATATTTTGGTGACAAACTTTTCGATTTCATTTTGTTACACTCAAAGTTTATGTTATTCACTGGCTGTTTGGTGTCAATAAACAAATGGAGTCCTTAAAACTGGCACGTGACGTGTTTTACTATAAACAACACATTTTATTTTCCCCACATTAGACTTTCATTTGTTTATGACTCCGCGTTAACTGTCTGTCTATCCAATGCAGTAATGGTCAGTGAATACGTGTGCGGTGGAGTGTTATCGCGGGCGGCGCGCGCACAGCGTGGCACGACGCAGGCGCCGCAGCAGCGACGACTCGCGCTATCAGATGCGCTCCACGTAGTTACCTGCAAACATACAAACAGAATTTTATTGCATACGATTGTAATCTTAGATGAATGAAGTGCAATTTTCTGTAATGTGCGAAAGCGCATAGCAGGACTCGCGAAATTAGATGGCTATCATTTTTATTACGATCGGGAAACCGGCTGGAAAACGCGGAATAAGTACCTAACTGTACTATATACCGAACTAGCCGCGCATATACCTACCAGCAAAAGGAAATGGCAAAAATAGAGATTGATCAGCTGCTAAGAGCACTGGATAGAGTAGAGAGGAGATTGTTACATTGATAATAGAACTAGCCTCTTTTAAAAACTTTCTAGGAACTTAGCCTCATTTTGGTTGTAACCATCTAAAGAATTCCGCGAATACAGAGTAAAGGTACTTCTTTTATGGCAGGTTCCGAAATAATAAAGTAGTGATTATGAAATACCACGTTGGCGCCTTAATTCTGGGAGTTAAATCCAAGATATAGACCAGCTAGAATGGCTACGTACCTGGGAAGGTTCCGAAGCGTCCAGTGCGCTGACTGGAGCCGACGTACCAGCCGTCGTCGCACTTCTCCAGTACATACACCGTGTCACCTTCGTTCAGTTCCAGTTCGTCGGGGTTCTGTGGCCGGTACTTGTACATTGCGCGGTATCTGTCATGGGAAAGTATTTCAGGAATTGTTATGAAAATATGCCTATTCAAAAGAGAGTTTACATAAACGCGAGATTATTTATTATTTTTGCATGTTTATTTTATATTGTTAGATGTTATTTTTACATTCTCGTGCTTATCTAATAATTTTCTATTGTATGAGAAGCTTAGATGTTAAAGACATCTAAAGTCAATTGTTTTATTGCTAAATTAAAAAGATGATCCTATTTATTTCTTATGTTGTTTTTATATAATTTTAAATTAATTATGTGTTTTTTTTTTCCACACATCGTTTAATCCATTCAGTTCGGGCGACGCACATGCGCGTTGTTCTGACGTTTGCATGCGCGTTGCCCGCACTGAATGGGTTAATACATATTACAAAAACATAACATAACACTAACGGTATGGCCTCCGCATTGGTGTCCACGTACAAGGGCTCGGTGTTGTTGAGGTCGACGCCCGCTCCCGTCGGCGGGCCGTAGCCGCGCTCCGACGGCGTCAGCGTCGCCTGCGCAGGCTTCGCGACGTAACCTGAGACATGACGTCACACTTCACAATGGGAGAAACAAAAGAAACGAGATGCAAGTCCGTTATCCAGAGAACAACAGGATACTATAGTGTGTCAAAGACGTTAGAGATTAAGTTCAGAACGTTTCGGTTTAAATGATGTAACCTGAGTAGGACGTTTGCGGGGAGCCGTTATAATGGTAGGAATAAGAATATATAGGTAGTTATGCTACCAGTTGCAGTTAGAATTATACTAGGATTGCCATATAAGTATTTTGGATAACCAATCAAATCAGATAAAATGGAACTGTAAAGTAAAACTACTAAGCACCAGAATTTATAGTTAAGTAGGTCATCAGAAACACTCTTTCGCCAGTTTAACTACGTAACCTGAGATATACGTCACACATTAGAACAAGGACAATTCAGTCCTAACCTAATCACAATACGAATATACGCGTGTATATTATGACAACACAAAAAAAAAAAAAATAAGAAGAAAGAATAACAAAGGCGAGGCGGTGAGACCGAGCTGTGATGATTCCATTAGCTATAACATCTGTCTTCAAATCAATCACATCATCATCTACTTAGCCTTTTTCCAACTATATTGGGGTCGGTTTCCAATCTAACCGGGTGCAGCTGAATACCAGTGTTTTACATGGAGCGACTGCCTATCTGACCTCCACAACCCAGTAACTGCGCAACACGATACCTCTTGGATAGGCTGGCTGTCAGATTTCTTGGCCTCTGACTATCCATAACGACGTTCAAATCAATGGCATAAATGTTATAAACAAACCGGGAAGTGGCTGCGTGGCTGGTGGTGCATTAGATAGCGCTTGGCTATTCTGTTGAGGTGTATAGCTGTGGGAGCCCATGCTTCGTTTAGCAGAGCCATTGAGTAGACCGTGGGCAGCTGGCGACGCCACTGGCTTGTCACTGTTTAATATTGGTTGAGGGTCTGGAAGTAAGACATGATCGAAATTAGTTTTTTGTACAAAAACATGAGATAGTGGTCATATCGTTCATTCAGCGGGATTTTAGTCTTCGCCTGAATGGTGGTGATGACGAATACCGAACTTTTGATATGAACTTTCCAACAATATCAGAAAATTGTTTAGAATGCTTGCAATAATAACAGTAGGTATACCGTTTCTTAAAGACAAGGGTATCTGGATTCCCGATTACCTAATCAAAGGACTTTGTAGAACTTCCCGTTCAATAGCTAATAATAATAATGAATCATCAACTTCAAGATAAGATAAAGTTATGGAATGTTTCCCAACATTGCAATGCAGTTAGTCAGGCTCATTAGTAAACCGTTTTGTTTATTAAGTTACGTAATTTGACGTATTAGCGCGAACACGTTATTATGGTCTTGACAGCTCACAATTTATAAGATGGTTTAGATGGTTATGTCGTAATCATAATGTTTCTCTTCGAAATTGGGCGTATCGAATATTATTTGCATTTCCTGAGTTGGCTGTGAGTGGCACAAAGCGAGATGTCTCGTTTTTGTATAAGATTACACAATCATCATCGCTTTTGTTTAGCTTAAACTGTGTGAGATCAACATATAGCAGTTACATAACATAATCATTTAAAATAATAACGAGACCCTAGAAGATTTGAATAATGAAAAACAATCTGAACTAAAAAGACACTCACCAGGTTTACTTGGACTTGGTTCTTGTAGTATAGTCACGTAACTATCAGGGAAGATGCCAGTCTTGGTACCGTTCCTTCCTTCCCACCAGTTCTGGTCGATGCGCCTCGTCAGCACCACTACTTCTCCTTTCTTCAGAGGCAGTTCCAAGTTCGTTTGAGCTGTGAAGTCGAATTTCGCTCGAGCCCGACCTTCAACGATTACGACCTTTTTGGGTGCTTGAACTACATCGCCTTTCTGTATCTGAAACGAGTTTTAGCTTTGTATAGTTTTCTGAATATTGTAGTTTTTATTTTATTTTATTTATATTGGTGATAGACGAGTCACAGTCAGTGAGTAAGAAACCAGATGCCCCGATTACACTTGCTACTTCAGCTCGGGACCTTGCCAAAAGATGAGCTCATGTATGTATACGTTCGAGTATGAAATTAGTCAGGCATATCCGAAATAAATGACATTAATCAAGTTTAGTACCCTATGTTTTACGAGAATAATGATTTAATAAAAAAATCGGTTTATTTTTTAGCAATGCATAAAACTTGTTTTCCCGATTTAGAGCTAATGCATATTCAGCCAACCTTTAAAAGATTTACATATGACAAGTAACCTTAAAGTGATCTAAACAAATCAAGAGCGTTGGTACTAAAGTACTGTGGACGTATATTGATTACTTTACCTCAACATAATTGTAAGGGAACAGTCCTATTCTGCCGTGTAGTTCTCCTTCATACCAGTTGTTATCTATCTGCCTCCTCACATGGATCATCTCTCCTTTCCTAAAGCTGAGCTCCCTCGGTGTTTGTCCGTTGAATGTGTACAAAGCCTTAGCGATCACTTTCTCAGCTTCATCGTATCTGTTTAGAGGCAGAATATTCTTCTGGGATGGCGTGAAGTTGTCCTGATGTCGACGGTTCTGCATGTCTTGCAGCTCCTGTAATAAGGTTAGCATTATTGATGTGTCGTTTAAACCATTGTGCTTGAACGCGTATGATACAAAGCAAGAGAATTGTCTGGTCAATTTTGAATATTGTTAACAAGACACGTCCATTGCATGTCCAGTGAATTTAAAAATGAGTTAGGCCGAAATATGTTATACAGCATGTGTATGCCTGTGGTAATTAACGAGTACAGAATAAATCCAAACAGTAGAGTCAGTTAGAACAGTTTCACACACTCTCTCAAACGTCACCTTCATTGAGGCATCAAATGCTTCTATATCTGCGGGTAGTATTTCGTTTTCCTGAAAAGGTTTAATTTTTGATAGAAAAATATTACCTCCATCACATAGTGGAACTCAGTATTTTCCGATGTTGAATACATTTTTGACTTTACATTTTCCGTATTTATAAGTTAATTGAAAAACAACTGCCTACACTGGTTTATCTAAAACTAATATCACTATTGAGTTACAGTCATTTCACAGAACTTATTTACGTAATTACACACTCATTGAACGTAATCGCTAGGTACGGAAAATCATTTGCACGCATATCATGATCGTCTCTCGCGCACGTTTCGCTCACACTGGGGCGACCGGGCCAACCGTGCCGTGCTCGTAACAATACGAGAATACCTCTATATAACAAAAACATTAACATTTTACATTTCTTTATAAAACCAAGCCTTATTAAAAGTCATTAAGGTTGAAATTATAATACACGTGTTGGACTCAAAAATACTTGTGGTCAATTGGTCAACGGATTTTTCGTTGGTATGCGGAGGCAAGGTCGTTTGGATTTTTTGATTATTTAATGAAACTGGTCGATATTATCATAATAGCTAGCGGGTATGAATGGCGGACGCTCTAGTCCTAGGACATATTCGTAATTATGTTATTGTTTTAAAAGGCTTTGATATAAAATAAATATTTCTTTCGTAACGAACGTAATTAAACTAATCGGATATTTATAGTAAAAGCGGCATTACCTGTATGTAAATAAAAACTTGAATGGTCACTATTACACGAAGGCAAAGTAAAGATTTCTCTTGAAGGGCTCGATCACTGGCTTGTTGATAATTTGCGGATATTTTCACCGCGAGTACCTACTTTAAGTGAAATCAGTGAAATGTTTGATTGAAGTAGGTCGTATGCAAACACTGCGCGCATCCGGACTAGCGGTGACCGTTTGTTCGGGATGCGAACGTAGTGCATTCGGTCATCCTGTTTACTACGTACTTCACCTACTACGAGTAGTAACGTGTAAGAAACGAGCAGAAGAGGTTTTAAATCAATTAACCTAACGGTATAAAATGAAGTACCTTTTTAATGACTTCAAAATGGGTCACATTGCTAAAATAACCTGAATTTTGAGCATGAAAGGTTTTATTTAAGCTTAAATATTTTAATTTACGATTATAATAGCAGTTTATTATCCCACTGCAGAGCTACGGCCATCACCATGCTTGCTGAAGGCAGCTTGACGATTACAGAGTAAAAAAAGACAGAGTAAAATACTATTTAACGGGTCAATAATTAAGTAGGTACCTAATTCGCATTTTTACGCGTCTGGTTAAAATGCACGTGATTCTGAGTAAATTATAGTAAGATGATAAAAGATAATTTATTATTATGCCAGTATGTCAGTAATATTCATGTAAATCAATACGATATCTTGTGGAAACCACAATGCCATCTGCGTGTATTGTTAGTGTTAGAAGAAGTAGTACATACTTAAGTTTTTATAGAATTACAGAGGTATGTTTAAGTAAATAATACTCGTACAACGTTTTTAATAAATACCTTGCGATAAATTGAGATCGACACTCTGACGGATGTATATAAGCACTTAAAAAAGCCGAAAGTTACGTGTGCTTTCCACCATTGCGAGTATTTTCTTTTGTTCTAGACCGTACCTGAGAATCATCTGGTTATACAGATATTGAAGGTCAAAATTCTATCTTTCTTTACAAAATCAAATATTTTGAATATTGCAGCTAAACTTTAAATACTCCCACGACCTCTGTAGTGTTGCATTTACTCATAAGCACAATGTTATTGCATACGGTACATTGCGCGCTGCCATAAACGGCGAATTTAAATAATCGATATTAGTGGCCACGTTCTGTAGATAATAGTTACTAGATTTTTGTTAATAAGAGTCACATTACATTTCGTTAAAAAGGCACGTACTTATATAAGTACCTATAATTATTATAATCTTAGATAGTTTATAAAAACATCGTTGCACACGTAGGGGACAGGTAAACTATTTTTGTTGGAAATTCTTCCTACTAGAAAAATAATCTTGACGTATACTGGCTGTAGCAACAATAATATTATGAATGGATTAGGTTATTATTAGTAAATTGTATCAATGAGGAAGTTTGAATGAATAATTCTAGAGAGATGACGTGGAATGTTTAGAAGTAAGGCTACCTAGATCAAGGTCTTTAAACGCTGTATAGTGTTTACATTTTACTGTTTTTTTTTTCATTGTATTTATTTATTATTCAAGTTAAAATCAAAATCATATTATATAAAACGCTTACAAACATTATTATTTGCAATTAATAAAATAAAAAGGGTAGAAGAGTTTATTTTGCTGATTGAAATATTGATTTCTTTACAGTTTCTGAAGTAGATAATGACTGAATGTTTCTTAATTTTCCAATATTAAAATATTCTGTTCTTTATCCATAAAGTAGTAGGCATATTATGTTCAATCACTTCCTGCCATTAGCCCCACATTAAATTCTAAGTGAGGTAGCAAATTACGCTCGCTTTAATAACTTGTCTGTATGAATATTGCGTTATAGGAACCATTAGATACGTGTTGGTACTTGGTGGGATATAATGACATAGATAAAATGGTTTATCAACGAGTGTGCAATCAAAGAAACCAATAAATTGCGCAGTATGCACGTATCCATAATTGTATTTATTTTGTATTAAAAACTAAATATTAACGTACCTACTTCCTTGTCAAGTTTCAGGTTCAGAGCATTATATTTAGCTTGAAATTACTCAATGAGACAAAAAGAGGTAATATCTCAATAGTTTCAGGTGACTTACTCAAGATCAAAGCATTTATGTCAAGGAGTCGGTCAGTTGGTCAGAATGTTGAAGCTAGTGGCTCATTCCAAATCGTAAGTAGGTCTTTGTGGAGAGTAAGGAGCAAGAAACTCCACAGACACTCTTACCCATTAAAATTTGACAAGATCCTGGTTATTAGTTTAGAAGAATAGAAGATGAGATGCCGAATTTTCTACATTGCTAATGCACATATCAACGTACTTATAAAGATCAGTAATACAGGTATAAGGTACCTTTATCAGCGTGCCTATATTCTTTAACCCCAAGCACAAAATAGTACCTCAAGTTCAATAAATTTGCGGATATCAAGATATTGATCAAACTGCAGTCGCGTGCCAGCGCCTAGTTTAACAAGATTAATCGTTAATCGCAATCGCAAGAACATTGACTGACACGATAATCGTATTCCGATAAACCGTTTACGTTTTTGTGCATATTGATGCTCGGGTTAAAATCGATTCTCAAGATCGCATGCGACGAGATGTAATGTGATGAGAAATTGTTGTGATGAAAACGGATTGAAAGTAATGACTTTTCTTTGTTGCAATTGTTATGACCTACTTTATTTTATAGCCTTTTGTATTGAGATTTGTTTGTGTTGAATTTTATGATTGGAATGACATTAATACAACATATCTAGAATAAGCTTTCTAGGTTTCTGAATTTGAAAAGAATCGGATTCAGAGGATGTGCCTGTCGAGCTATGCACTATTTTTTGTCAGCTATCAGCCAAATACTCAAACGCAATCATTTGTGCTTTGATTGTCAGTATGATACATTTTGATATAATTACGCAATTATCAACTTTAATTCTAATATCATCAATAGAATTTTCGTTTATTATTAATTAATCAATTACACCTACTTGAGAATATTGCTGCTTTGTTTGCGTTGACCGTAAATAAGTCTTAATGCAGTTTGTCTAGCAAAAGATAATACATTGGAAACAACTAAATATATAACGATAGAAAAACGATCTCTCGAACAAACCGCAATTGAATTTGAACGTAAAATGTCAATGCTTTTTATCGTAACTGATTTAGATCAGCTGTATCTATGAAGGATTGATAGCTTCTAACATTAAAATAGACTTTATTTTATTCATGAGCGGGAAGACATAATTACAAAATCCAATAACTCTTTGCCCGACCTGGAAATCGGGTACAGATCCCCACGCACCAGACCATCGGGGGTGGGTTTTTTTTTTTAATTCTCTTTGACGCATTGATTTAGGCATAAAATATTGCCTTAATGTAATCAGAGCACTAGATACCATCACACCAATTTCTTCGCTGAATTTCTAACTATTATAAGTGTTCCATACCTGTAAATATTTGTTCCTCTTCTGTTCCCTGTAGAGCCTCTTCATGTGTTCCGCCTGCTGGCGCGCCAGCTCCCTCTCGGGCACCAGCGGCAGCGGGTCGTGCCGCACCGGGCATCGGTAGTGGATGTTCACGTCACTCTCCACGTAACGACGGGGGGATTCTATGGGGGAAATGGAAGATGTAGTATTCTGCAGTTATTTTTTGAGGGTACGAGTCAGTACTTCGAATATTCCCATAAACATTATGTAAGAATGTTTTGTAAAGTTCAAAAATTATATTGAATGCATAATAATAAAATAGTGCGTCCTCAATCTAGAGTCGCTGAACCAGCATGGCCCAGTATTTAAATCTGCGAGTAGGTACGCACACCTTCTTTACTACATAATAATTCTTCTTTCTATTCTTAAAATTTCTGCCATGTTTAAATAAAGTGTTACTGACGACTTCGGGATCTTAATCCACAGGTACATATGTACCTGTATGTTACTAGAATTATATAAGTACGATAAAAACTAATCTGGTGTGTAAGACAATGAGCCTAATAAAATAAAAACTAGGGCACATTTTGCTAGAACAGTACCTAAAATCGAATCGATAAATGAGTAGATATTTATCATTAGACACGAAGTCAGTAAAAATATTAAAGTAAACGGTTCTGAAACTTGTATTGCATTTTTGCCATTCCCGGATATTTTCTATGCACGTAACATTCTAATGTAATTATATAGGAAGGTACCTACTTTCCACCTTTTACGTAAGAAGTAAATTGTTAATTGCAAATATTACTTTTGAAAACGCTAACGCGCCTCGTAAATGGCCAATAAGTGGCTCTTGTGAAAAGGGCTTAGCGATAAAATAACAGCATTTTCTATTTGACGGCTCTACCTACACTTTACTTGGTGATTATATAAGGAAAAGTTTTGTAAATAAGTACCTTTCATTTACTTTAATAAGATAGACTGCAAAGACATAAGAAAAAAAACATGTGCAATTTGGAATCTTGTTAAACTAGTTGGCAACTAGAAATTCTAAATTGTTCATAAAATTAATTTTATTATTACATAATAAGGTAACATCTTGCTCGTTCTGAATCAAAAACTCACGATTCGCGTAAAGAACAATACTCCTAACAACTAAGTCAGCTCGCCAGGCGTGGCAAACCTTTTGTACAAAAATATAAAGTAATCTTTTCCATCGAAAGTGAAAGTGTTCCGACGTTGTATTAAGGCTATGGCGAGCCATCGATGTAATGCCCGGTGATTGGCGATTTTCTTTAAGTGGTTATTATGTGATGACACGTAAGAACCGGTTCCTAGCATTTTGTAATATATCAGCGGAAGTAAGAGGCAGTGTACGTGTCGTAGGTGGCAGTCTGTCTAATCTGCAATATTGTTTTTATTATAATCTTTATTGTAGTGAAATGATGAAATAATACAATTTATTGAATGGATTTTTACAAAGGCAGCAGAACTCAGAGCGGTAGAATTTGTCCATAGAATAACGATACAAAACTTTCCGGTTATTTAATTTATAGAATCAAAAGGCCCCTTTAAGCAGAATATTGATTCAACCGCGTTTGATTAGATTGGTAATCGACCCCATCAGCATTTAGGTACTTTGCTGAAATAATTCGCGGGGAAGAATTATTAGCGCATAAAGTTTTTATTTTATCTATATTAGTATTAAGATAGCTCATAATTTGTTTTGTAAAATGTGATCGCGAAATTAATTATCTAGGTATCTATCTAACATCAAATCAGAATTGTATTAATAGAAACCAGACATTTTGACCCACTAACGGAAGATACATCATAAAACACGTGTTTCATGTTGTTATGAGATTATGCTTATAAGGTAATAAACGTTCAAGCTGAGGAAATTCCGGTAAGTCCGGACGTGTTTTATTATTTGTTGAAAAATGTGTAAAAAAAGCATCAGGTCTGGATTATTTGAATAAAACCGGACGTGTGGCGTACAGGCAGGGATTATAAACTGTTTATGGACTTAAGAAATTAAAAAATCAACCGTTTAATGATACTATTATGGAGCCTATCTGTCAAGGATGCTTTATCGTAAAGTAATTTCATAATTTTAAATCTAATCTTAGACAAAATAGTCAATAGAAAGTTAATATGCGATCTATTTTTCTATCCTAGTGATATTTAGCTCATATACATTCAAATTATTGTCAAGTACAACAGTTTTCATGTCAGATACGTACTTACAGCAGTTTTCACGTCACAAAGGCAAATATAAACGTTGATCTGCCATCAAATATGTCGAATTGGACACTCGACAGAATAACTTAACAATTGTCGTCGACTTTCTACTACTACGGATAATCATGCTTGGCACGTACTTACGACACGCCCAGAGTAACAACGATAAGATTACAATGGACAAATATGTATCCGTTGGATTCCGTACCTTATGCCATGAGGGAAAACTGAATTGTTAAAGCTACGTTCGCAGAGTAAAAGCAAAATGTCGTTTGCTGTTTCAACTAAGGAATTTCATTTGCACAACATTACCTACAAGTAGGTAGGTACCTAGTTTTTAACTTGTTTTTAGTACGGCTTTGAGAATCAGGTGTATTGGTGTCGCAAAAGTTGGTGTATTGCCAATAATTTACCTAACCATTAGGCTAAGATTTAATCGATCAGGCTCATTCAAACCTTGCATAGCAAATTAATAGCTTATGAATATTTAGTTCCAACTCGCAAAGGATATGAAGAAACATTCAGAGTTGATGACAAATCTACTAAAAGCAGTAGAAGTGGTAATTAAAGTAGCTTACTGTCAGATAGATATTGAATAGAATGTTGAATACATTAGTAGGAGACCAACAACTGTTTCGAGAGAAGACGAGGAATATATACATGAAAAAGTTGAAATCAAATATTCTTAGAATTATAACCTAAATGGAATAATATCGAGATAAGACAGTTTCAAAACAAATCAAGTGTTAGAAAACAATACAGGTCTAAAGAAATACGACTGTCGGTTTGTTGTTACCACCTAATATGTTTACAAATAAACTAATCAATAGTAATACCTATACATTGCTCAGTCAGACAAAAAATAAACAAATAAAAAAGTTTAACAAAAGACGATTCTAACTAGCTTTAATATTTCACTCTGACTGATGATCAAGTGTACAAATTAACATTCCATAGGAAAACAACAGCTCGTGGAAAAACTGGTAAAATTATGTTGTAATCAAGATTATCGTCATTCCACTATTGGGTAGTTATTTTCGAATTCCGCATAATTGGACACACGTGATTGACATTTTTTCTACTTCTTTAATAGCATTATAATTACACAATTTTTGTAAGGTATACTTAACATTCTTGATTGTAGACTATAATTATTTTGAATTAGATATCATTTTCTGTGAGTTTTTTTCTTCGGATGCATGTTTGTCAAACAGAATTTTGATACTATTATTGTTGTAATACAATGCATATTTTAACGCACAGATACAAATATAAGAGTAAATTCCATTACAATTTTCTCTGAAGTCTTAATGAGCTGATTGAGAAATTTTATCTCCCAGATAGAATTTCTCACATACTAGTAAGTCGCTTCTAAGTTCGTTAAGTTGGTTTAGAGCCAAGTACCTACCTACTTACTCTTATATCTACGGGACATTTTGCAATAAGCTTCGGTTATAATTACCGTTTCAAGTTACAATTAGGTAAGTCAGTATCTTGATACAACTCGACCTCCCTGAATATTTCATAACTCGTCATTGAAGCAGAACTTGAACGAAATATCTTAGATCTACAACTCTAATATAATCAATACGGCTGGTTTGTTGCGCAGATGTTATTGAAAATTGTGTAATTTCAGAATGTCATCAAAATAATATACAAAACAATATCTTAATGTGAATTCATTAAGATATTGATTAAAGTATATTATTTTGATTTATATCTAGTTAATTAATGATTATCAGACGTCAGAAGACACATTCATGTTTACATTTAATCACCTCGTTATCAATGTATCAAAGGTAAAATGACAAGGATCAAATGCAGAAGAGATTAAAAACGTAGACACCGGTTATTAAGTACTTAGACAGTTTTGAGAAAGCAATTATTAACACACGTAATAAACATTGCCATAAATTAACATTTATTATCCGGTTAGTTGAACACTTTGATGGTGTACATAAAAATAGTAAAGATAATGATGATGAACAAACCATGAGTGGTCATTTTCTTGATTTGCTTGAGTATGCCCATAATACTCGTAGGAAACACACGATCGATCACAGTAAACAATAAATTCACAACACAGCACGCACTCCCAACGCCGGGGACGACGTCTGTCACCGACTGTCGGTGGCGATAGATCAGATGCACTTTCGACTCGCATCGACGCCTTAACCTCATCTCCCGCCAAACCCGCTGACTTGTACTTTCGCTTTGCACGCACGCGTTGTCAACACAAAAGTTATTTAACAATTTTGGTAGGTAGCTGACGCTAGAACAGCCGGTTATCTCATTTCTGGTAGCGCTTGTTTTGGAGTTTTACTTAAAACAAAATTGCGTTCCGTAGATGTTTACACTTGTATTCTATCTTGTAATTGAATTTCTAGAGAGAGGCTGTTTTGATTAAATCTGAAGTTATGTTTCAATAATATTTATCTTTAATGGTAATAGTAGATAATTTCAAGGATAGATACTTAGGAGTAATTATAAAGACTCACAGCAAAACGAATTAATGATATTCATCTTTCTGTACTCTACTTACTTTTTACAATATCATACAAATGTTAGATTGTTATCAAACCGGTACTTATTTAATGACTTGCTGCATATTTTTATGTTGTATCGCAAGTTACAATTTAAGGTCAAGTATTTTCAGAATAAGGTCGGTCACTTTTTAAATATCACATTAGAAATCACTTGGTCACGTTAACGATGTCAAGAATTCACGTTGCTCAACGATGAGTCTGTGATATATCCAGATAACGTTATCTTTTCCAGTAAATGTGCACTTGTAAATAAGACAAAAAGGTTACACTGGTAATTAATTAATTAACTCGTTAATGCAGAAATCGATGTAAACAACTACACGACTATAATGATTTGATTCTGTGTGAACAAGCTGTCTCTACGTGTTATGTCAAACAGGTAAAATGTACTCTAGATAGTAGCCTTGAAAACACAATGGCGTTATTTGTAACGAAGTCTATAGAAAAATGGATTACAAAAATAAACTACAAAAAAATTGTGAATGAGTCTGTACTCACTGTATGGCAATGGAGCATAAACATCCGGATACACATTCGTCCTGTTTCCCCAATCAGAAAATTCATGTAGCGTATGACGATGATCATCATTATTTAAATTCGTTTGCTTCTGCCGGTATTTTACTTGGTCTTTTATGTTAGTTTCTATTTCAGATTCTGTAATTTTCGTCAAATTGTGCATAGAAGTAGTATTGTATTCTGATTGGTATTTGGGTTCATTTTGAATATCAGTTGTTTCTGACACTATTTCGGATATTGTTATACTTTGTGTGTCAGCGTTATCTGAAACTGTATCATCATTATCAGAGTCATTGTACGATTTCTCGTTCAACTGCATAGACTTGTAGTCATCTGTTAGCTGCGTGACACTTGTAGTTCCATACGTAATAGTTGCTGTAGTTTCTTTTATAACAGATTTATTTTCAACAGATTCATTGCTTTTTAAACTGTCGGAATCATATTTGGTTCGAGATTCATTTGGGCTGGTTTCTTTTGAGAAATAAGCGCTGTCACTTTCATATTCTTCAGTTTCATCATAAAGTAAATTTTTCTTCATATATTTGTTTAGAGCAAGAAGTGATCTAGATAACGATCCTGACCCTGGTACGTCACTGAAAAACCCATCGTCTTCATAATGTATATCTTCGCGGTTTAAAAAATTGCCGCGATTTTTTTTAGTGTCATTTGCAAAATTTACGCTCATTTTGGCGGTACACTGTTTAGTAATTATTTTATCATATTATTATTAGCACTGCACACACCTAGATGGTTCACGTTAAACTGAAGCCGTGATAACACAGATAAAAGTATTATATCAGTGAGTAATACTCGATAACACTTGCCGATACTGTTCGATATTCTAACCAAGTCAATAGTACCGTCAAAACAATTTTATTTATTAATTTTACGAACAACAAGCACACCGCGTGTGATCAAGCGGCTAGCCGAACTATTTACAATTGAAAAAACTCGACCGACAGGTTTTGGAAGTTCAATCCAATTGAATGACGTAAACCGCGAGAGGCTGACTGATAATCACACGACATTAATGTTTTTTTTTTAACTCCTTGTGGCACAGATAATTGTAAAATTCTTTTGTAATAACATAATCACTTCCAAATTAATATTTACTAATATTTTATTCGCGTCTGACTACGTGTGGTGATGGCGATGGTCAGGAGAATAAGTTAAGGCACCGATTGTTGTGAACAAAGGCCATTGTTTCTTTTTTATTCGCATATAATCTTAAGGAATACAAGCGTGTTGGCTCTCATGATGCTTACACCAAATGATTTTCGGAAGTGATCTGCGTAGAAGTGTCAGTTATATAATGTACATACCAAAGTAGGTTATAATTTTTTTCATTTGTTTTTAAGAGACGGTCGTCTCGAGGTAGTGATTATATGAATAACATAACATCACAAATATACAGATAGTTATGGTGTATGAGTATATACTTGCCTGTATCTGAGTAGCTCCCGTGCGAGGTTCTGCGTGGAGGCTCCGGTGCCGAGTCGCTCTCTAATTGTGTATAACAAAACATGGTAAGGGACCAAACAAAAAAACATGGTAAAATGAAAATTGTACGCAATAAAAGATACATTGATAGTCGTTATAATACGTTAACAATGAAAGCTCAGAAAAAATATTTACAATTGATATTGGTGTACACAAAATTATGCAGATTTCCTGATAATGTACAGTACAAATCGCAAAAATAAATCAAGTGACATTGTTACATTTAATGCAGGACTGCAAACAGTCCTTGTTTGCGTTCAGTTATCACGCAAAGTAAACACGCATAGCAGAAACGCGATATAAATACAGCGAAACCCATAACGATGATCAATAAATCTTTTATGAGGGATGCAAACTTCTACAAAATTCAAATTTACTCCAAAATTAAACACGACTTAGCGTTGGCTAAATTGAGTTGTAAGGAAACTTTAGAAATTTAAGAAATTAACCTTGGAATGTGACGGTATGTCGTGACGGCGTGACGAAGGGCGAAAGCCTGTAGGGCCATGAAGCGGGCGGTGGCCGGGGCGGAGCTCGCGGTGGTTCGTATCGGCTCGCTGGCCGATGCGCCGCAGGATTAAATTCTTGTTTCGCAAACGTGTCGCTTTTCAGGATGGAGCTCAATTTGATGGATTCTTTTGGTACCGTTCGTTTTATTTCTTTTTTTACAGGCGATGTTCGTCCCCGAACCAAGATATTGGGATCCTCAATCGATCTATTATTATCACTACGTTTTGGGTAGCGATGTGCTATCCACGAACCAGCTAAGTATGGAGCCATTTCATGTAGTTCGCTTACATCAGGAGCGGACGCGTATATTTGGCCAAGCAATGACATTGTTTCGAATCTGCGCCGAATTCGATCCACTTCTCCTTGGCGACATTCTAAAGCTTCTTCGGCAGACCTAGACCGAGGAGTTGTGCGCCTACGAAGAGCCGCTAATTTTGAAATGATATCAATGTGGGGCATATAACGATTTGTTGTTCTTAGAGGTACTCTTGCAACAGGAAGTACTACTCTACATTTATCTCGACGTGATGACAACTTTTCGAAAGATGACCAACTGCTAATGAATGCGTTTCGTGCGAGTTCTGGATCGCTGCGATATCGCCGCAGCACGGCGCCGGCCGCCGTAGGCGAGTCGAAACGCCGGGCGAGGCGGCGCACTTCGCCCGCTCGCGCCAGGTTAAGGTACGCACGCCAATACCTCTCCGGGTCGGGTGACGGGCTCCGACTGCGCCAGATTGTCTCGTCGCTTGAACAGCGTAGCGTGTCGGGCGTCCGTCTATCGGCAATGTACAATTCTGAATGAGGCGATGCTGACCTAGAATGTAGATCGGGTTTCAAAGGAAGCGATAGAAACTTATTTTTTTCACTTTCCCCAAACAATTCCCTAAAATTTGTACAAGATTGAGATTGCACTATTTGATTTTTTTGCGGCTCATTCATTTTAGGTTCGTTTCTAGTTGATATGACTTCTTTGATAGCTACGGTTGTGTTAGAACTACATTGTTCTTGATTTTCTTTTTCATCTGAGCTTTCTCTAGCGTGGTACACAGTTTTTGCTTGCTCAGCTATGTTTTTTACAGATTCAAAGTATTGAACTTTTTTTTGCACTTCCTTACTAGGACCTCTATATATAGCAGTTTTATTGGATATATCTGAACTGGCAGTTTCGGTTTCACTAGCCGAAGATTGACAAGGAGTTTCAGTCTTTTCATTTGTGTACACGACGTGTCTCTTTTGATCATTTTCAATATTATCATTATTTGCTTGTTTAACACTATCCTCTGAAGGTTTGTGAACTGCTATATCTCTACGCTCAGTCATAGCTAGCTCTTTGTTTTCAGTATTTTCAATTTCTTCTTTTAAAGATAGTGGAGCTTGTGTTTGATTGTCGAATTTACTTATTCGATTTAAAATTTCTTTACTTAGTGTTTGAGAAATTTTTCTTTTTTCGTTTTCACTAAGAGTCATTTGTATTTTATTAACATTATTTTTTAGTTCTTTTACAGACGTGATTGGACAAGAAATTGCAGCTATGGAATCAGACTTTGTCAATTTAGCTGGTTTTTCACTTTCTGCGTTATAGTTTGAAGTAATTAGTGAATTGCATCTGACATGTAACGATGGATTAGCCTCTATTTTATCATTTTTTACATCAATACTATATTTCATGTCTGGTTCTTTATTCGATTTTGATTCTAGTTCTTTGCTGTAAATAGCATTCAGTTGATTTTTAAGAGCATTTACTTGCTCCATAGACAAACTACTCCATAAGCGACTACCAAGGCCAATCTTTTTACGAAGGTCATTTAAAGAAGTCTCTTGTTGTAATGTTACTGTTGGTTTGACAGTTACACGATGTTCTAATTTATCATTGTCATTCTTTTTGTTAATGTAAAAAGCAGTCTCTGCTACACTTGTTCCACGCCATAAAGGTTTATAAGAATCCCTGGATTGTGTTTGCTCTAAATCCATTGAATCGTACTGCGGCACTTGTTGAAAATGATCTTTGAGGTCTTCTACAGACCTTTCCTTTATTCGTAGACCTCTATCTGTGTCATAATTCCAACGAAAATCTTTAAGATCTCGAGGATAAAATAAAACATCTTTTTCAGTTTGAGCTAATTTCAACTTTCGATAAAGGTGGTTTAATTCTTCCTCAGCTCGTTCTATTGCTCTTATTTTCTTCCAACGATCAAAGTCAATAATTTCTTCATCTTTCCTTCTATGGCGTAAATCACTAGTCGAAGTCGCTTTTTCCAATTCGGCCACTCTTTCTAAATACGTGTAATATCTATTTAATTCTCTAAATCTTTCTGACCTCATTTTTGTGTTTTGCATGTCGCGAACGTATTCATCATAATCTGGGTCAGCAGAATGCAAATTAGAATCACTTTTCGTTTTCATCGGAAAGCTATCTAAGAGTATTTTCCTCTCGGCATCGCCTGCACTTCGGGTGCGAAATACACTTTTTGGTATAGTGTCTGCATACTGCTTACTGTTTTGCAAACGAGCACTATGTATACGACGATAAGATGGTGATCGTATGGAAACAGGTGAAGTGGAATGACTTCTGCTGACACTTGCCATGGTGCTTTTTCTGGTTACTTTTGGGGATACTGGTCTTGAAGTTTGAGAAAAAAATATTGTTGATGGATATTTCTCAATTTCAGATTTCGAATCCATTGTTTCTTTATGAGGCGAACGTCTTGTAATGATTGGAGAAACTGGTCGAACAGTCTCAGTAAATACAATTTTTGATGGGGATAATGATTTACGTTGTACTTGTGGAGGAGATGCGTCACGTTTATGAATAACTTTGGGAGAAATAGGCCTTCTGGTTTGTGTGAAAACTAGTCTTGATGGTGATATTGGTGTTTCTTTAGGTTTTTCTTTTTTGTGAAATACTACTGTGGGTGACTTTGGGCGAGACGTTTGGGAAAAATACATTTTATTGCACGGAGGCTCACTTTTACTTCTAACGGTCGCCAAGGAAGAAGTTGATCCGAAATCATCACACTTAGATAAACTATCGAATTTGCGAATTTCATCGTGCATTCTGCCTGGCCAGGATACGGATCTAGGACTTCGAGCTCGGGATGGACTGGGATATCTATCCCACATCTTAAAACGAGACAAAGAAACTGGTTTCCTATGTATTAAATAAGTGTTTAAGGATTTTGGTGAAGTATTATCCTGTGGTAAAGATTGAAACATTCTTGCTTTTTGAAGCACAGTTGAATTTTGTTCTAACATTGGATATACCTGGGGTGGGGTAGAACCTCTTCCAAGGAACAGATGTTGGAAAAAGGTGTCGGATACAATTGCATCATGCGATTTTTTTATATCCTTAGAGCTGATTCGTCTTGCACCTAAGTTTTCAAAAGATCCAAAATTAGATGTTTCATTTGAAGTATCGCCAAATTGACTACCAGATTCTGATTCTTCATTAGGTTTAACATTAGGCTTCTTGTTACTTTTAGGTTTTGGTATTTTCTTTATATTTTTAGCATTTTCTTTAGCTTTTTTGCTGCACGATTCATGACAAGGCACGCTTCGAGGTCTAATAACAACACTCTCTAAAGATTTTTTCTTTTTTAAATTAGTTACTAATGCTGTTTTTACTTGGTTCGGTTTCTTTAATCCAGATGAAATATTGGATGAAGATTTGGAAATATTTGACGCCGATTGAAGTAAGCTAGGCTTTGATACTTTCTGTTCGGTTTTAGTTGATAAACAAGGATTAGATTTAGTATGTAGTTTTGATATCTTAAGTTTTTGTACTCTTTCAGCAGTTCGGACCATATCTCTACTCTTGTGAGTGCTTGTTGGTGAAAGAGACTTTGTACTTGACGTTGTACTTGGCTTAATAACGATAGGTTTATTTGTATAGTCTTTAGATAGAGATTTAGGTCTTACTTTTGTTACATCAATACGTTCATTTCTTTTTTCTGCACTCCATAATTTATCTAAAGATGTAACTTTGTCAAGAATATTCGTAATGGGTGTTTTTCTGCCAGCGCCACCTTCTATCACCACGGATGTATGTGGTTCACCATACTTGCTATGGATAGAGTTGGAATATTCTGTAGGCAACAGCATTCTACGAGAAGAGCCAAAACTACTTGTGCCTCCAGTTTTAGACTCACTTCCCATAGTTTTCATTGAGGTTTTCAAATTTACAGTTGAGTTATATTTTCTGTTGATAGCAGGCGGTGCGGATGTAGACATGATTCTTGTTTTAGGTAACTTTTGATCAACTATTACACATCTTTTATCCGTTACAGGGCCTGTCTTGTTTATTATCTGTGTATTTTGGCGAGAAAGCTTGTGGTTTATTTTATCTTTCAAGAAATCCACGTTAGACTGAGAATACGATGTAGTTGTTCTTTTTGGCGATGTCGATACAGGTCTTGTCGAAGTCACTAACTTAAGAGTTCGACTGTTTTTAGATGAGATTCTTCGAGGAGGCGCAGGTGGATAGTCAGATATTTTACAAGGCACATCAATGCTCAGAAAAGATGGGGCAAGTCTTTTGAATTTAACTTGCTCTCCGGTTTCTATACTCGTTATTGGGTAGCAGATGACTTCATGTACTTTAGGTGTTTTCTTATGAACTCTTATCTTCGTCAGTGTCGAAGAAATCGGGATGTATTCGATTTCCGATTCGTCTGTGAAATGTAACCACATTTCAGTGATGATATTCGTTCGTTTGCACTCGTTAGATGTGATAAAAACGTGATTCCGTGCTTCAGTTCTAATAGTGACGTGACTCTCGTAAGCGATGTTTGAGTTGACTAACCGTGAAACTACGTATGTGCCGCAAGTAAAACTTGTAACGTGGACAAAACACTATTTACGGTGCTAGTTTAATTTTGGAGTCAATTTGTGCTCATGCAAGTTGTTTACCTGATAATACAGCCGCCTGAAGACCCAGCACCTTATTATATAGAGTAGATGAAAGCATGTAAAGGCAAAAATCTCGACTTACCTCACGTGTATAACAGTATAAACTGTGCGCTATTGAAAAGCATCATTGTCATTATATGGCGGCCTTGAGTTCGTACATCCGACAGTATGCATGTGTGTTTGCTACCATGTGTAGATCTGCATTAGCCTTGACCGAGTTTACGGAAAATGCGATTTTCCATTGATTGTGTGATTTATATTTTATTGAATAAATAAAAAGTTAATAAGTACTATAGAGCCGTTCAATAAGTCAGATAAGATTTGTAAGCACTAATTATGTTTAAAAAAATATTATTTACGTTGACACCGAAATACCCGAGTTATTTTTAAAACCATGCTTTATTAGTTTTCCCTTTTGTTGGTTTGTTAGTAGATATATTTTATAAATTAGGTAGTTAATATCTTATATCTAGTGTAGAAGGATTTCATCAAAATAAGTAAAGCGTTTTATTAATACTTCCATCAATTAGGTATAACTACTAAATCTTCCAAAAAAATAATTTAATATTTATCTAGAAATTTGGTACCTATTCTTTTGAACGTTTTTGCAGACATTTAGCCTTAATTTTTGTTCAAAATCAATTAGCAGGATTTCAATATTTTTTTCTTAACATTACAAGTAGTGATTATAACTAAGCTGACCTTGTCTCGGAGGTGCCGGAGATCGGAACCCTCTGAGTGGAGGTTCACCGCCAGCCTGCAGGTCCCTATACGCGGCACGCCTCTCTGCCGGTGACAGGGGCGCCTCAGTGTCTTCCCGACGACGGAACACCAGCGTCGAGTCGGATTCGTACCCGGATTCCTTCAGAGCCCTAGAACAAAAACATTGAAATTTAATAGTTACAGCACATTTACCTGATTTAGTTTCCAATGCAATTCCATGTAACAAAATGGTTTTGGACATTTGAGAGGAACATTTATCGAGATCTTATTTATATGGTTGTATTTGTTGAAGGAAGAAGAACTTAAATGACAGGTACCTTAAACTACGGGAAATAGAGGGATGTACCATAAATTAAATGGCAAACATCTAACAGTTTGTGCCTTCAGGGGAGACGTTAAGATGATTATTCAGTGGAGCAGTAAAAAAATGATATTTACCTTGCCATATTCGATTTCGATAGGATCGTCGTCGTGAGATCCTTTTTATCTTTCGGCGAAGATTGTGGCAGAGATGTCGTACTTGATATGTTTTGCTGCAAGAAAGTTAAACATTTTGAAATTATATATTATATCGACTACAATTCCGAAACAAGACCAAATTATACAGCTCACAGTATTTGGTGAGATTCATTTAAACATGCTACAAAGCATAACATATCGAATAATTCAACGAAAGGAGAAAATATTATACAATGCTTAAAGAATAATTATCATAACATAAGGGAGGTATACAAACGTATACCTTACTTGTAACATGCTATACAGTTAAAGATGGAACTCCATTGTCGATTATAAAATTTATAAAGGTCTATATAATTTAAACTAGGTACCTAAATATTTTATTGGATTTTTGAATAATTTATTGATGAAATAAAAATAGTCGAAGATCACAATACACCAGAAACATGCAAATAAATAAAACATGACATAGGTAACACCCATCACCGATAGTAATGAAAACGAACCAATAAATAATATTGAGCGCCCCGAAATTTTTGGAACTCGAAAAAAATATTACAGACTTCATTCAATTGTAAAAAAAAATAAAATACTTTGTGATCGAAATAAGAATAAGACTGAACATAACTGAGAAAAACAACTGGTACAAATAAAAGAAAGAAATCTGAGGTTTTTAAAATAAAAGAATTAACTGACGCAAGATGGCGGTAGCATCACAAAATGGCCAGGAGATTCATATTCTTATTTCGATGGCACAATACACGGGATATATCATAAGTAATATCGTGCATGCAAACACATAGGCTCACAATACACAGGCAGACATTCATGTTAAGGGCCTTACACTCTTCTGTATCGCGCGAGCTAGCAATGTGGTGTACGGGGGGAGGGGAGAGTTGTCATCTAGCCACTGTTAGTGCCACCACCACACGCACCAGACAGCGATGGAAAACATACGTTAGTGGATCATAGTACAATGCTTTACAAGCATCAATGTCAATAGGCTCGGGACATCGGCTGACGGCATATTCACATAAATATAGTTTGATTTTAATATCACAATTTGTTAGCTAAGCAAAATTGAACAATTCCAGTAGTTTTTTTAAAGACAAATATTAAATTTTTGCACGATTGTGGAGTAATTAATTTAATAATTTTGTAATACATAAAATTTCTTACGATAAGAGTCACCAATATGAAATCAACGAAAGACCAATGTTACAAATATTAATGGTTATAACAAATACACACATTAAAAATAGTAAAAAATCGTACCCCGTCAAAAATGTCCATGACCTCGTCCCACCACTAGAAAAGAAAAAAAAACACATCTGTTTGCTGATTTTCATGAATGTGGAATTCAGGCAGTTAGTCCAAATGGGGGTGAAATGGGAAAACCAATGAAATCTCTCTGATATCTACGTAATAGACTTGCTTTTATGTTTCTAAAGGACCGTTGTAAGTAAAGTAAGTAGTAAGTTTACCTTGTTAATATTCTGCGATTCGTGTTTGGTAGCTAAAGGTTCTGGCAATCAATGATCATATTGTTTATTGCCAATAGGCGGTCCTTCGGTACATGTATGTAGATTTGTTTAATCGCTTTGAAGTCCTTTATTTTTTGCATGTCGTTCATTAGGTATGATATTGCCCTTCGCGAGATTTTGCAATAAATATTTCTACATAATTATTAGCGTGTCTAGTACTTAGAACCTAACTTCCAACTCACAGTCTCTTTTTAAAAATCTCCCTCACCTGATTCTCTGAGCTCCTCTCGAGTTCACTTTACATAAATTTACTGAGGGCGATTTTTACAGACTTGCACTGTAAGTTCCTTCGTAGAAATTGTAATTAATATCTAATGACAAATGAATGGCGTAATAAAATAATGAATGATGAAAGTGTTCGATGATTAAATCCTGAAGCATTTGATGATTTCAAAAGATGAACCCAATGTTGTGCAATAAGCTTGTAAATAAAAATGATACCTGTTTCGCTTCTTTGTCTACAACTGAAGACTTTCCGGGTACATAGTTTTCTATTCTGCCAGGTTGGTTCTTGTATACTTCTTGACTTGCCCTCGCAGATGCTAAAGTGCTGTATCTGGGAGTACGAGATTATTTTTAAGTAACGCGACAGAACGATTTCATACAATTCAATTAATTGCTTTTGAAATTATTAGAATTTATGGAATAATTGTTTCATGTTAGTCTATATTCTATTTTCATATTAGTGGTGGAAAAACTGAATGAACATGATGTTTAGCAACCCTAATGTGTCTATGTTGAGCATATTGTAGAATTTTTAATGTTCGGCTGTACAAGTGTACACCGAGAGTTGAAATCTCTGGTGTTCGTGAAAACTGGCGACAGTCTCATTGGTCATTATAGTCTCAACTTATAATGGCTTGTTTATTTAGATGTATATATAGTTCTACTTACTTATTAGTATTAGGCATATACTGCGAATTAACATCACAGAACCTTCTATCTTCCTGTACCGAAGCTGTTCGTCTCCTAGGACCAGTAGTTACATCGCTGTCATAGGCGTCACTCCACGTGCTAGCGCCCAGTCTACTTAGACCTCCCTCGGGCTCGCTCAGGTAACCGGAGCGGGGGTCAAAGTACGCGTACTGGGATTTGTTGCTCATTACCCTCTCCGGAGGTTGACCTATAGTAAAATGTTTTAGTTAATAATTCGATATATTGTGCTTACTTTCTTACTGCTGATTCACAAACAAGGGGGTTGTATCTTTTAGTGTTGATTAATTTATTAATTTAATGTGACGTAAATAAGTATACTTGATCTAAAATTTGGTATTTTTCCACGAGTGGTTAGGTGCCTAGTAGTTTGTCATTACATAATTATATCATATCTCAATCTTTTTTGGAACAAACATTATAAAGTGGAACATCGCTGTTGGTGATATTTTCAATACCCTGCTCATATTTACACGGCAATATTGACCTAGCCGTCAAAGGCGAGTGCTAAAGCTGATCAGGCGTCAATATAATTACAAATGACGAATTTAGTAAATTATTTGAATAATCAATCAAAGTTTAATAATAAATTGGTTAATATTAATTTTAAGTTATTAAGCTTTGAAGCCGATGTTAAGGCATTATTATGATTTGTTAGAAAATTATTGTAATTTTATTTTACGAATTGTGAAATGTTTTAATCTAATGCATTGTTTATTTTTTAGTTTATGCTTAAAAATAAATACGTACAATTTGAAACGTCACAAATATGTTTCTAAAAAGCAATGACGTATTTACAATGGCGGAAAAAACTTTATGAATTAAAGCGTTTAAAAACGGCACAAAATATGCGATGTAACAGCCACCGATGTAACAAAAAATTTGGAAAAAATACGAATAATCACCTCGACGACTTTTGTACCGAATAGTCACATAATCGTCTGAAAAAGAAAATTAACAATTTGGGGATCGTGTAAAAGAAATACAGATTAAAATAAAAGATAATAAAAATAGAAGATATTTGTTCTACTCACCATCGTATTTGTTTTTGTGTATGGTGTCGTACATCTTCTTGTACCACCTCGAGGGGTCTTTGACTTCCTGTAAAAGATAGTAAAAAAATATGATAATCCTTGTGAATTTCAAATTAATAAATCACATGCAAGATAAAGGTAGGTAGGTATTTTTGCCTTACCATTTTTTCCTTTCTCCGACTCTACAGTCGGAAAAATATCGACCTACAAGATGACCTATACTTCGCAACTGCGCTTACTGCCCATCAAAACTAATTAAGATTGAGCATATTACTACTGCTATGGAACTATTTTTATTTTTGGTGTAAAGCATCACTATTAATGATAGTGAGCAATTTAACGCACGTAAAACATTGTGCTTATGTGTACATCTAACAGTACCTATAGGAATGTTAGGGATATTTAAAGTTGGGACATTCAACATCTCCGTATAAGTTAGTTTTGGCTTCGTTAAGTGCCTTTAACCCTTTGAACGCCACAGTCGTCTATAGACGACAAAAAACATTTTTTATTAAACTGCATTTGTCGGCTATACACGACTGTGGCGTTCAAAAGGCTAAAAAACAGTTATTCGATAAACAGTAAAACAATAAAACGACACTTACAGATCTAAGTGCGACTGGCATGCCGTCTTTGGTGATGGGTCCTATTCCTTCAACTTTTCTGTGGGCATCCGCCATCTTACGGACACCTCCGCGTTCGTAATCGCTTCTCTCGGCCTCACCTTCGCTCGCGTATTCTTTTCGAAGCGCATGTACTGAAACGAAAGATAAAGAAGTATTAGTTATCGTATTTTTCCTGAGTATTCCGAATCAACGATTTCATTTCCTCGTTAGTTTAGTGGTGCTAAGTGTGACTGCTAAGCTAGAGGTCTTGGGTTCGATTCCCAGGTCGAGCAAAGTGTTATTGGGTTTTTCTATGATATTCTCAGTAGCAGCTCGGAATTAGGATTTGTACCCGGATAATGGCAATAGGCACGTCCTCTATTAAATAGGACCTAAATTTACAGGTGAGCTGTGCGTGTGCATTGGTACACCCTCTGCCTAACCCTTCGGGGAATACAGGCGTGATGGTATGTTATGTTTTTTCCGAATCCTTATATTTCCATCATCAAATGCCTTATCATTCGAATCGAATTTTAATTTAACGCCATCGGCTCTGAAACCAGTAAAATGGTAAGATACATCGTCACGATTTTATTGTAGTCTGAGGGTCGAGAGGGCTTAATCACATTCTGTTTGTCGCCAGTATTCTATTTTTGTGTATTGACACGACTAATGTTTTTGTGGGTGTCGTAAAAACGAAATTAGGTTTTCTATTACATAGTTTTACTTTTATTATGATTACAACAAACATAAATCTTTATGAATTGATCTTTAGGATTTGTGCCCGATTAATGGAAATAGGCTCGCCCCCTATTGCATGGGACCTAAACATACTGGCGAACTGTGGGTGTACATTTTTTGTAACAACACCTCTGCCAACCCCTTCGGGGAATACAGGCGTGATGGTATGTATAAGTCTTTATTTGTATTTATATTGTTTTATTCCTAGGTAAAGTCTTGCCTTATTGATCCCACGTACTTGTATTCTTCTATTGAGAAGTCCATGACTAATTTGATTACATAAAGAATGTATTTACCTGGGTCGCTCCTAGGTGGAGATGGTCTGTCGCGCGGCAGACGCGCTGCGTCTCGCTCTTGTTGTATATAGTTGGAACCACGGGATAGCTGACCTTCTGGAAAGAAGAGAAAGATCACGTCATCATTATGCTTTAAAAGCTTAAACTCAAGAGGGTCCCATTAAAGTACGTGCGTATTTGTGGCAATAATTCAGTAACATCCATATCTCTTTTATGATCAGTCCTTTTCTTTTAATACCTATATGTATATAAGGCTTCAAAGTAATTTCAATGTTATTGAATCTCAGGTATGGACATCTGTGATATCGTGGTTATCCCCTTTTTCAAAGATGGTTACTTAGGTGTGTATGTATACCTAAAAAGACTCCTCCAAAACTCATTTTCTAAAGTCGCCATTTAAAGTTGCAACCTACAAAAAAAAGTTCAGTGTTCACTGATATCTTGTTTGAACATATCCCTTTATCGACAATAATCAGCACTATTTTCCTTAGTTGTTATAGTTGCAGCCTTCAGAGTGCCATCCCCACGTGTATCTAAGTTTATGACACGGCCCGACCCTCGTCACCAGACGTTATAGATGACATATCTTTTTCGAATTTATACATTGGCTTCGTATAAATAAGGATGTGTCATCTTCTGGATGGGTGACCCAGGTATCTGATATGACAACGCGGATTTATCTGACTTGAGATGAAAAAGTTTGAAGGATTGTGTAAAGATTGTTGTTAAAACGTAGTTAAACGAAATTATCGCGTTTTTGACTGCTTATTTTTTCTGCCCTAGAATAGGCAACGGTTTGCTGTTGTTTTTGTTTATTTTACTCAAAATTTAGGTGAATTTGCCAAACTGGAATCGTATCTATAATCCCAATTTTATTTATTTATGATATCTTTTAATGCGGCCCTTTGTATTATTTCTTACCTTTTAATAACACCCAAGCTTTATTTCTGGGTTTTTATTTTATGATCTTTATTTAGTTGTTTTTAAGGATTACCTAAATTAAATGTCTGCATTCTTACGTCCATACATATAGTACCATACACTACATTACGGCCTTCATCAACCACTATGGATTGTCGATGTTTGTTTGATAACATTTCGAGTACATTCATTATAAAACATTATTATATTAAGTGATCGAATTAAAATAATCAGTGTCTGTTGAAATATTTCCTTACCTACTTATCTACTAAAAGTATATTTCAAGGCTATTATTGTCATTAAGGTACCATTATATAATATGTAGAAGAATCTATCTTTAACAGTCCATTCCTGGACTGCTTCAAGCTCCAATAGTACGCTACTATGGCACGAGGCATAAATTATGACTTTTTCAGCATTAAAAATTCGGGATGTTGTCTATGCGTAAGCCATTTAATGAAAGTTTCGCGGCAATTAGCTCCCATTCCTGCCGCTCGCTCTCGGAATAAATTATAAACTCTATGGTACTTGATCCAGCTACCCGAGAGTACCCCGCTCTATCTCGTAAAGTATACCACCGCGAAGGGAGTGTTATTGCAATTTGAATATATTTGTGTTTATCTAAATGTTTGAAGAAATTATGGCTGGGACGTTTGAGTTCAATTATACGTTGGGTAACAGAATTGAATTAATTGCTAAATATTTTAGAGGGTCTGAACGGGACTTATGTAATAAAGAAAACATTGTTAGGCCAAGAGCAACAAACGTTATTTAACACAAACTTTGGAAAAGCATTTTTGCTGTCACTGTCACACAACTGTCAACTTACAAGTGCAATAATAAAGACATAGGTAGCTAAGCCAAAGACGTGCTTAGTAACGATTTAATTTGTCTCGACCCTAATGTCTAGCCAGATAACAACATACATTATATGCCAATGTATATGTATATGCGCTCCCTTACGTAAAAACTTAATAATATCTGAAACAAAAAAATAGAAATGCCTTCTTAACCTAAAAATAACACTCAAAATACAAAGAACACGACGCAAAGACCCTCGAAAACTTGGTAAATGTTTCTGACATAAGAAAGCTAAAGTTTCATTAAAAGTACTTGGAATTTTTGGATGATCAAAATTCTGCGAGAAACAGTTCAGTAGGTCAGTGGGCTACGAAAACTTCAGTCTTTTTAATACGTGCTTCTTGAAAGGAAGTCTATAGTATAGTTATGGAACTTTTATGTTAGAAATGGTACTTGTTTAAGTATGTTATAACTATTAAAATGTAAAAAGTTGTCCTCTTTATGAAGGGAGATCGCATGTTTTATCTTCTATGGTATTCTATTGAAGGGACGCTGAAGAAAATGTTCAGACACTTAGTAATTATTTATTTCTCTAAAGCAGTATAATATCCTCGAGCAGTTTCATTGATTAATATTGACAGTGAACCAAAAACAACTACAATAAATTTGGAAATTGCGAAATGGTGAAGGATAATAATTGCCGCAGTGCATTAGAATACTCATAACACGGACATGTTGCACATATTTTTTAACTCTATTTGTGATGTCTCATAGTCTCTGATCGATTAATAAGCGATAACTTCCAAGCATATATGATGCTCCGTTTGCAACGATCCTTAGGACTATGGGACCGATAGAGATAAAATTAGGTATGTAACATAATATTCAACCAAAACAACCGTTACCATTTAAACATTATACCTTCATTTTACTTACTAAAGTATTCGTAAGCTTAAGCTGGATTAATTATAGTCTTAAGACGCTTACATCAGTATTAGTAAGTAGGTATATACTGTGAACTTTTGGGTATAAAACGAGCGATATAATTTTGGGTAGGCCGACATAAGGGTCCTCGGCGATTCATTAACACAACGTTAGAGGCCGTTGGAAATTCAAATTCTGAATAGTTTTCAAAGTATTGCAATGTAATTTGATATGCAACGTTACAAAGTTACTAATGACAGTACTAGGTACAGACAACAAAACTATTTGGTATGCAGGCAAAATTATTCATCTTTCTATTACACTGCCAATATTCATTTTTATTATAATCGTAGGTAATTAGTTTTTAAGTTTATGACACACTTAAGAGAGTTATTTAAAAGAACTGACTGCTCAGCACACTCACAACATTGTTGAAAAGTAATCGCAAGTAAGCTGTCTGTATATAGACAAGTACCTAAGTACCTGCCTATGCACTTATGCAGGTACTTAGGTTTTCACGGAGACGTTGGGAAAATACTATTTACTTAGGCCCGCTTGCGCAGGGTAGAGCTAGGCATCTTATTAACTAGAAGTTAGTTTCCAACACGGTCCCATTAGTACCTATTACACAATTATTTGTTTTTAACTTAGTGTTAGCAACTAGTAGGTACTGGGCTTTTGAAGCAAGTGGGGCATAGAGCTTTTGATAGTAAAGTTACTTCTAAGAACAGCAGTACTCGATGAGCTTGATGTGAGCTGTCCCTAGCATCAGGCGGTTTCGTCGCATTTCACCTAAATTCACCAAAGAAAATTTTTACTGAATTACCTAAAAGCTGAACTGCCTCGTTGGCCTAGTGGTCCTATGCACGACTGCTACGCTAGAGGTCCTGGATTCGATTCCCAGGTCGAGCAAAAAGTGTTATTGGGTTTTCTATGAAATTCTCAGTGGCAGCTCGGAGTTTGGATTTGTGCCCGGTTAATGGCAATAGGCTCGCCCCCTATTACATGGGACCTAAATATACTGGCGAACTGTGGGTGTACATTGCTACACCTCTGCCTAACCCTTCGGGGAATATAGGCGTGATGGTATATTTTTACCTAAAAGCTATAGGGATAAGTCTTTTACCTAAAAATATTTTGGTATTAACTAAGTGGATAATATTAACAAGGTGAAAGCTTTTTAGTAGTTTACTGTAATATTTATCAGACAAATCTGATTTCTTAACAAAACTTATACCTACGAGTACTTAGTAAAAAATATTTTCAGAACAGTTTGTGAGTTAAGGGCTTGTTTAGCTAAGCGTTTAAGAACTTTATCTGGGTTCTGACGATCATATTAAAAAGATGTTATTACGAAAAGTTTTAGAGAGGGATTTGGGTATAAGTATCAGAATGGATTAGTGTAGCTTATGTATTCTATATTTAGAGTCTGTTATTGGATAACAGAGTGGGAAAAATGCGAAACTAAATGTACCTAATAGTTCTTTTCGGCAATATATCACCATTAATGTTCACAGACTTTGTTAAATAACATAAAATTTCATAATTTTATTAGTTGGTGATTTCTATGTAATTTTGAAATTGCTGAATTTTACTCGGTGTTATCGAGATGGTATAGTTAGCCACAATTGAAAAGAATTGTGTAATTGTGGAAGTGTGGAATTGGGAAAGAGTGAGTAAGTGCGTAAGTGCATTATAGCACATTGTTTTCAAC
Organism: Caradrina clavipalpis; assembly: GCA_932526535.1. Classification (NCBI taxonomy): domain Eukaryota; kingdom Metazoa; phylum Arthropoda; class Insecta; order Lepidoptera; family Noctuidae; genus Caradrina; species Caradrina clavipalpis. Next base: position 7,731,950 of record OW052096.1, read on the forward strand.
GGTTTTATTTATGTTTGGGCAAGCCCGCCATACTATTCCCAAACAGAATCAACAACAGTCTTGAAAGCCAGAATCAAACGTGGCATCGCCAAAAAAGCGCCGAGGTAATGAAGCTTGACGAGTCCCGGGGAAACGATTCAACTGTCTTGGATCCCGGAACGAAATTAATCAGAAAGGTAGACGGAGGAGTAAGAAAAAATACATAATTTCCATTTCCCTCTAAACAATGTTATATGTTTAGGCAATATTGAGGTTTTTACGGGATCGGCAACACACGAGTGATGCCTCTGGTGTTGCAAATGTCCATAGGCAGCGGTAACCGCTTAACATCAGGCGGGCCATTAGTTTGTTAGCCACCTTCAGTGGTATAAAAAAAATATAGATCGTGTTACCTCGTGCCTTCTGCAGTAATGTGACGGTGGGGTTCTGTGCCTTCGGCAAGCGGCTGCTGAGGCTGGAACCGCCCAGGGTGCTCAGACCGGTGACCGGAGCGCTGTGCGACGTCCTCAGACGACCCTCGCTCTCTGATCCACTTGTGCAACCGTTCTGCTCTGAATTCTGTAGAAGATAGTTGATTTTGTATTAGATGACCGGCTATAGTTTAATTAAGGATATAGCATATTTTTTCTTTTGACTGCCTCGTTAGCCTAGTGGCCTTAAGCGCGACTGCTACGCTTGAGGTGTTGGCTTCGATTCCCAGATGGAGCAAAAAGTGTTATTGGGTTTTTCTATGACATTTTCAGTAGCAGCTGGCCTCCTATTATATGGAACCTAAAACATACCGGCAAACTGTGGGTTTACCTTGGTGCACCTCTGCCTAACCGACTTCGGGGAAAACAGGCGTGATGGTATGATGGTATGCATCTTTCACAGAAATTGGGTGTCGGGGCTATTTCTCAAATGTTAAATGTGAAACTAACAATGTTGTTTAACGTAGGTACTGAGCAAGCAGTAAGAAGAGGATGATGATTTTTATTTCGGAGACAATAAACCTAGTTTGATAAATACTATTATGTACTTGCCTACTTTTAATTTAGTTATTTGTATTTGACGGTTGCGACTTTGGAAGATAACATCTTTTATTTATATTAGCAACTCCTATAAGTTTGTTTGCCTATAGAAATACTGAGGTCTCCATCAAAAATATTTACTTAACTATAAGTAGATCTAAAACTTAATAAAATATGTACAAGAGACCACTCGCTAGCTTTCAATATTCCCAGAAGATGGTAGCAAAGTTTTGAGGCTTTGATGTTCTTACTTTCTTTTTGAGATATTGTGCCAAAAAAAATTAAATTGTGAAATAAAAATGTTGGTTCTGTTTACTCAAATTGAATTATTTAACTTTCTACTCAGTGGTTGAAAGTGCTTAAACAAATTCTAAGATTTTACGATTCCGTAAAGAAATGGCAGGAAATATAGGCCATTTCTCAAATGAAAATTGTTTCAATTGCAAGTAGTATTAAAGACTTGTTAATTTTGATGTTCATGTAACAGTAAAATTATACATAATCATCCAAGTCAGTAACATAAAATAAAGGTATTTACTACCTTCACATTTTCTAGCAGTAAAGTAAACCTGTATTGGTTTACAGTTAATTTATAGGTATACAAATGGATAACATCTAAGGATCAATAATCAGTTATAAGAGTTCTTTATGCATTTTAAATAAGATATCATATTTTTTTTTATTAAATATTATTATTATTTTGTTGAAATTACATGAACAACTGAAAACATAAGCACCCATTTCCTGAAAATGGGAAACTTATGAAATCTACTTTTACTAATGCCTTAGGCTTTTATTCAAAAGATTTATAGTTTGAGGAAAGCCTAAAGTAAATACATGAGAGAGAAGTTATTGACTCAGTGTTGGAATTCTCAGAAAAGAGTATAACCAAACAATATTGGCTGCTTCATCAAATATTAGCTTTCATATTATATTTTTGGATAGAAATTGTGAATATCTGAGCATTGTTTGACTTTAGTAATACAGTGGAGCTTAATATAAGTTCATTGATTTCCCCAGATAGGCAAGTATGCATAATATTATATTAAACCAACCTAGCCTTATCTATGAGGAGAAATTGCGTAGTTAATGGGCCCTAAATATATTTTACGAGTTACAAACACAGACGCAGATCCAGTGATGCTTGAAGGTTAAGTCGGAGATACATAATATATTACATGACACACAATGTGCCGATTACAGTAACGAGTCCCAAGAGATAGAGTACGGATATATTATTAGATGTTAAATTAGGCAGTCAGCGAACCATGCTAATTTCAGGGATAATAATAATATATCGGCCACAGGTTATTTAAAAGAAAAATTATGTTGGACGACCGTTAGGATTGTTTAAGTCAGCCGGTTGCTTATTTACCATTAGGTATTTTCTATAATATTATTGGTCGGTTAGTCTCACAGCTTCCAGCATGCCAGGAAACTGAGAGTAGACAGTCATACTAGGGCTTATAAACTGTTTCGTCTTGCAACGGACTGAGCTAAATATGCTGAGCTATGTGAAACCTTTCTTCTTTATCAATATAGGTACTGCTACGACTCTGTAATTAGAAGTAGCAGGTACTCTAATAATGTCATTCATACCGGGAATTTACGGCGGCTTGGTGGCGTCTCTTCGAAGTGCACTGGCCTGAAGGTCTTGCGCGGCGTCTGCGGCGATGCGCCCGCGCTGCCCGGCGTCCACACGGGGGGTGGGGGCGGCGGGGGCGGAGCGCCCGGGCTCCGCGCGGCGCTGCCAGCTACGGGGGGCGGCGCGCCCGGCCTCCAAATGGCTGTAAGATTAGAAATTAGGTTACAGAAGGTTCAGGTGTGCCAAGAAAAACAAAAACGATGTTTACTGCCAGGATAGTTTCGATTTGCTCATACATATAGAGGGTTTCAAAGAGTAACAAACAGTGCATAGGTACTTGTAAGGAATAAAAGTAATTTTGTTGATGGTTTTTGCGCTTTTTGTTTAGTATCGATCTCATAAGTAACATGAGATCTTCCGTTCAAAAAGAAGGGAAGACATAAATAAAATAAATATTGCTGATGTGCTCCTATCTGACCTTATAAACTCCTGAAAGCTATCATCCGAAACTGGTTCAATCACGCTATTTTTGTTTACCGATCGATATTCAAACATAAGTGGACCTTCTGCTTTGCTTCATCGTTTGAATGCAATTCGTCTCAGGTGCAGTTGCTCAGTAATTCTTAAATTAGGCATGAGTCAGTACTCGCTCGGCTCAAAGAGTTTTAGTGCGATCATGTATCTAACTCTTGAGTTTATTTGAAGTTTGACCTTACGTTTTATATGGACGTGGGAAGGTATAGTTTTACTGGCCTATTTGGGAAGCTGAAGTTATGAGACGACCCGAGATACCTACGTTATTTCAGTTTTTAGCTTAGGAATTCTGCTGTATATATTGCTCAAGATCATCAGTGTAGTGGTATGAAGAACTGAGTGGATTGGTCCTCATCCTCCAGAGGAAAGAGTGCTCCACCAGACGGATGTTGCGTCTGGTAAACCCGATGTTTGGAGGTTCACCAGAGGGTTTGTGAATAGGTACATGTATTCTTCACGAAGAAATTTTATATTGAGTTATAGGCATCAGTTGTAGTTCGCATCAGGCGTGACAGAAACAGCCACGGTGTATTGCATAGGTGCAGGTTTCATAGGACTATAACTAAGTACAGGTATTTTTGTTTTAAGACCTATGGAAGAATGCCAGTTCCAAATACTATTCATTAAAGTAACAGTTATTAATAAAGGCGAAGTAAAGAGCTCTTTCGTGGCAATCGTAAAATAGGGCTCATAAAATATTATAGCGTATTTCGCCTCGCCTCACACTGCCAAGGTTCTTTGCCAACATGTCAATCCGAAGATGAACTAAAGCTATACAGTTACAATAAGACGAACAAGACATGCCTATTCAAAGGTTGAATGGTGTGTAGTAATTAATTCTATTAAAGATAAAAGCTGAGAAAATAAAAGAAGTTTCGCCATAAGGAAACCTTGATTAATTTCGTTATTTATGTCCGTAATAAGCTTTCATTAAAAGCAGGTATAAAAATATTCCAAACGGAACAAGAACCATCGGGAACATATTTTTATGGCACTGCCAAGATTCTCTATTGTCTGAAGGCAGTCCAAAACAATGCGAGCTCCATAAAATGTACTATCACCTTCATTTGAAGGCTGAATGATATACCTACTCCATTCAATTTGGACGTTTTTACACAGAGAGCTGCATTTTACGATCTTGCAATAAATCTCGGTGGGGCGTAGAATCGACGTGTGTTTACTCGGTCGTTTTCAACAAATTGGGTTAGTGGTACCGCGCCCTGCTGTCGACGTAATCGCTTAGCCTGTTAGGACTGTGATGTGATCACGCCCAACTCGAATCTTCACATATTTACCTTCACTCACGCACTGATAGGTTCGCACACACGTTTGCTAATCAAAATTGAAATTGTTCCGGACTGAGCGTCAATGTCAATATGCCTTTAATAACGTTTACTGAAATTCTATCCTCATTTCATATTAACAGTGCTTTCGAACGGATTGCTTTTTGTAATTAGACGGATTAAAACATCACAATAATACCTATGCTCTGAAATCCAAATCACATGCCGCGGTCGGCGAGGATTAAATCGTATCCGATAATTGGTTATTTATCTAAAAGCCCTGGGATCCTGCGCCGACATCAAAGTGAGAAAGTGAACGCAAATAAAATTAAAAGTGTGCTGAAAACGAATCCAATTATGGCACAACGGAGGAAAAAAATCAGTTTTTTCGTCGGTGTTGGTCTCGCCCCGTCTATTGCAGTGTACAGGTGAAATGTGTGTGTTGGATTTGCGAGGACGTGAGAGGCCACTCTTAGTTTTTTTCCTGACGGTATGCGTTGCAGGGTAGGTATCTATAGGCTGTAGTGTTTACAGTTTGACCGGTTTTTTGTTGATTGGGGCGGTAGGTACAAATATTCATCGAAATTCGCAGGCAGTGAATGTATTTGTTCTAACTCTGATGAATGGCGGCATCACTGTCACAGAAAGCTCAAAACAAACAACGGCTACCCACTGTTCTGCTTTGCACAGTTGCATTGCACTGTTCATTACACAAAACCTAATATGGTAGAGTGGTTAGCATGTTTACTTTTAGTCAGATTGTGCTTTCCTGCATACAGTAGGTACTAAACTATAGCTGTGACTGTACCGAATAAACTTAAATATTCTATGGGTCTTTTGAGAAAAATGGCAATTGTATTCTAAATAAACCACTTCGTTCCTGGATGGATCATGGCTCTTGTTCAAATACTGTATAAGCCTGATTATATGCAAACACTGGCATGCTAGGTAAAGACCTGGGTTAGGCAACATTCCAACCCCGGATTATAACTGAGAGCCTTCTAACAGTTCTAACAAACCCAATTACATCACCGGACCACTGACACGTAGCTTAATCCTTCTGTTTTAAAAAATAATGGCGAAAATTCTCGTACATCACGTTTCCGCGTCTCACAGAGGAGCTTTATTTTTCCGTTTGACCATTAGGGATTCAAATCACAGCGGTGGTCGTGCCGCCGGCTAACTTACAGCCTTTACCTCTAATTGTGTTATGAACTCCTGGTACCGCGCTCGTATTTTGGACAACAGATTGTTGTTTATATGGCCTTCTTTTTTCTGTTATTGGAACATTTTTGTTGTTCCATATTTACGAGTATTATCTCCCATTTTGAGAGTTTTATTGGTAAAAAGGGAGAATGGTATTACAGAATAGGAGTTTAAAATCATTTTTAAAACAATATCAAGTAAGGGTTTCATGAATAAAGTCTCTTTTCGAGTACATACAAAATTAGTTAGGTACGTTGGAAATATTTTATAGGCAAAATTCCGCGAAAGCTTTTATTAATTTCTTCAAATGCATAAATTGAACACAGTTATAAATTTAACTAGTAGGATTTATGAAAACGCTTCACTTTATTTTTATTAGCAGAGTAGGAGTATCTAACAAATACCTTGTTTTTCTTTTTCAAATGAAGATGGGAAAGTAAGCAAACTAGAAAAAACTAAGCTGATCTCGCGCGGAACTTCTTACTTCAAAGAAAAAATGTTTCAGTAACTGTAAAAGAACTATTTCTAAAGCATAGTAAGTAACTTTTCTCGTTAGAAAAAGTATATTTAACAACTAAATGTAAATCAAAATGATACAATATCTACTCTTTGTTTACGTACGAGTATATCAATATAAAACGTATTCCGATATTTGATTAAAGTATACAATAATTTTATGTTTAAGTATATTTTATGGCATAGTTTATTTTGTTGTACTTTTTAATTATAATTCATTGTATTATTGGTTGTATTGTGTGGATGTAATTATTATTTCGAATAAATAAATAAAATGAATAAATAACATTTATATCACATAGAAAAACACCAAAAAATTCTCCAACTAGAAAATAGAGAAACTTCTAAAAAACCCCAAAAAAAAATTCTCACGTTCTTTTTTTAAATAAGTTATCCAGTTTACATTTGTAAGTCCAAAGTAAAACTAACATTGCAGTAAAGTTTATTTTAAGACAGAATTCATTTAAAAACATGCTGTACAGCAACTGAGCATAATACATTTCAAATGTAGCATCTAGTAGCAGTTCTTCTAACTTTTCTCGTTAAGGGGTAACTGTTTACCGGACCATTCATAGCCTGCTAGGCACTTCCGTATTTACGACGTTAACTTTTCAAATGAATAAATTAATATTTAAATATTGTAAAATCTGTTATGGTGAGTAGGTTTTTAGTAGCATTAGGATTTAATTTAGTTAGTACCTACCTATTTTAAAACAACTTTACTTAAGCACCAGACTGTTTACGATAAAGGTTCTTATTACTTTATTTACTTATTGGGCTTATTTTTAGATAGGTACCGCTGGCCCTCTGTTAACGATGGTAATATTTTTGTTCAGCACTTTTTATGTTTATAACTAACTAGTTAGTTATCTAATAATAAACATAAAAAAATGTCTATAACTCACATTTTTTCACCCATGGGGAAAAGATCATAATTTTGCACCGCATTTATTATTTAAAAGCAATTTTTAACTCTATTTCCTTCCCTTTTAGTTCATTATCAATTAATTAATGAAAACTGCTCGATTTTATTGTTGCTTTGTCAGCTCTGGCCGTAAGGTTCAAAATCACGAATTCTGTCTAGCCAGTCAGAAGCCACCACCAATACCTACAACCCACAAATACAAACTTGGAGTTTGACTGTCTTTAATATTGCGAACAATTTCAAAGTACGGAGCCTAACTAATGTTAGTATGTCTATAGTCTCTTGGTACCAAATTTAGGAAATTTCAAATTCATATTAATACATACAAAACTAAACTAACTAAAACATTTAAAACACAATTATACAAAGCCATTTTCTGGAATGGTGGCAAAATTATTTTCATCCATTATTCTGCAACCTTACCGTAATCATCATGATCATCATCTTTATAACAGCCGCAGGAAGTCCACTGCTGGACATAGACCTCGCCTATGGATTTTCAAAATAATATCCATACCGTAATAACAATTAGTAATCTTTCAAACAGCTGTGGGGCTAGGGTATCCACAAAGGTCGTGGTATTTCACCACCCAAATGAGAATGGCATTAGGGATGTATGACGGCTTGTAGCTTGCCATGTTACTTGGCATCTCTGTCATTCATTATCGAGCTAGACAATAGCAATATGACGTCACTGTGTAAAGTAAATCTTGTGTAATGTGTGGTTATCATTACGGCTGTTGGTCTTGGCTTAGAGACAGCTACTGAAATCCATTTTATGATCATACGGATGGTAGGTCGGTTAAATTGGGAAAGATATTGGATACGAAACCAAAACTAAAATGTAAACTGCAATCTGAATACGAAGGATTTTAAACGTAAATAAATAATTCATCGTACTGTTTGTTTGAGCGTCTGCTCAACAACATAAATAACGCAATGTTTTTTTTTTAAAGTTGTCAAAATGAATGCATTAAAATGATTGCGTTTTATGAACTAAGTCTGCAGACAGCACATATAAAACAAAAACGTTTTATGAACTAAGTCTGCACATATATTATGTCAATATACTTGATTTAGCTTTAAACGAAAGAAGAAGTTTTTCTAAAGGAACTACCAATATCATCATTATACAGTTCAAATCCCACAAAAATATAAGTGTACACACTACAGATGAAATGTATAAATACTACTGCTCGTATTTTGTAGCCGAATTCGTTTATGTGGTAAAGGGTGTGCAAATAGGCAACAACTGTATCGAAAAATCGTGAACAAAAGTCTCTGTAGTGTACACAAAGAAAAGTAATTGTGACACAATTACGTTCCCTTTGTGCCCGTATAGTCGCTGTTAATATGTGGAGCGCCCTGTACACTGTAATATAGTGAGAATAAAACATTTCAAGACTTGATTTAGAAGAGAGAGAACACAAAAGTGTTTCGAGGATTCCAGGGAATTCGTAAGTTACCATTGAAGCAGTAATTTGCGAAATAACGGCCGAAAAGTAAAATCAATTTAACTTAACAGAAATAGTTCAGTTTCTGGCAAGAAATTTTTGCTGGCATTAACATAATTGAATAATGGAAAATGTCTTGAAAAGGGTCTGTTACAAAATATTTAACTAGTTTTTTTACAAATGAAAAAAAAAACTTGATCTTGGAAAAAAAATACACGGTTAACATCGACAGTCATACTTTTAGCCATGGCTTCAGAAAATAATTCCAATCAGAAGAGTTGAATTTTTTCGCCACTTATAAAGATAAAATCAGCTGCTCCATATTATATTGCTATATCTGTAAAAAGGCAATCTAAAAACAGTCCTGCCACGTACAAGGGCGATTTAAAAACCCCCAAGTTACGTAATAACATCTAATTTCATCCTCCAGCTTCATCCCTCGTCCCTTACATTCAATCTCAACACTTTTCCTTCAGAAGGGCGTCTTTTACTTCGCATTCTTAGACCCACATTATCCACTCAGTGATTTAATTACTCCGAGATAATCAAGGCACAATGCTTCGGCTAGAGATGAGAAAAATACCGACAAGTTTGGGTTCTGCAGTTAGACTGAAGTGGAGAGAAGTTCTTTTAAACTTTTTTTACAGGCATCTTTTTGCAGTGGACTATTCTCCTTGGATCTATCATTGAGTTGAAGAATATGATAAGTAAGGGATTTTTTATTTATTTATTTGAGATGGGTTTGCTCTTGAATCTAGTTTAGGTCAGAGGTGGCAGAGACAATGTCGTCGATGGAGTGAGCTCACCCAGAGTAGCCACTTAATTTTGACGACATTAGGGTTGAATGCGTTCGGAAATACAGACGCAGGAAGAGAGTTACGCTCCTTTGCAGTACGCATTATAAAAGTCGTTTAGAAACGTTTAGTGTGAATTGGTGGAATTGCAACAAGGTAGGTATGGTAATTTGCAGTGCGTCATGTCCGATGGGGAAATCAAGAAAGAAAAAAATAAGCGAAGAAAATCGTAAAACAAGAAATTATGAAACTTGCTCAGAAACATACTTTAATGATGATGTCGTACAAACCCTGGCTGTGTACATATATGTATAGATTAGTATTAAAATGGTCAAATATTAATGAAACACTCTTAGCAAACGTTGCCTAAAATGGTTCGGCTTTTAGTTTTAATTAAATACTTCTTATTTTATTGTTGGATTAATAGATACAGATTATAGAAGGACAGAGTTCTCCGGCTTTGGACAGAAAATAAAACCGGCGCCAGACTAAGGTTCAAATTCTTAAATACAATAAAATCGTGATGTGTTTGATCACATACGGGGTAGAAAAGACACCGTAACGTTAACTCTTACCATGGTCGCAGTACAGCAGAAAAAATCCTTACATTTTCATCGTGTAGGTGTTGCAGGTTTTTACGGAAAAGCAGACACTTTAAAAAAAAAGTAAGCTGGTTTAGAATCATGTACCTAATTGGTCCATGGTAAAATTTTCGTTCGAGTTTCCCTTTCGCGTGATATTTTAGGCGTAGGCTTCCTTACGTAAGTGTTTAAATCATCTTTGAAACTGTGATTGTGACAAACGTAAATGATGTAATAACTATTATTATACTGTTAGCCATTCAATTACGGAACCCTAAAACGTGAAATAAGATTAAACACTGAGAAGTATCCGACGCTCAACAATGTAATTGGGTTGCAATAATTACATTATTCACTAAAGTACGGCGGGGCTTAATTGGCGAGATAGTTGTACTGTTCAACTATAGGAGATTTGTGCAGCTGGATTGTTTACAAAAATGCAGTCGGATGTACCTAGTTGTTGCTACCGACTAATTGTTTCCTGAATGTTTCAGATGCTACGTATTTATTTGAGGAAAATTCTTAATAAACTGTAGGTACATACTGTTCTTATCTATTGTAAATGGATAAGAATGGTGCAAGTAATTTACGTTTAATTAGCGAATTGTTTATTTAGTTTTATGTCGTCAATAAAAATGCTCCACCTCATTTATTGCATAAATTTTAGAAATACTATCTGTGTTGAAACTAATAAATACTGTCCTTCAGTGTCTCCCTTTTAGTTTTTAGATATTATGGATAACAAGAAGATGGGTTATAATGCTACTTATTCCTAAAACCTTGTCCGCATTGAACCATTTTACCGATCGCTTATCGAGTAAGGCTACACATAAAGCGTTTTATCCGGACAAGCTCTACGCGCGAATCAACGCGCATTAGAACATGCTTATGTGAGCTTCTGTATGTCAAAGAAAATATATTTATAGAGATAAAAAAGTTTACCGAATGACAGATTTTATGAATAGGGGTTAAGCCATCCGGACTACCAGTTTTAAGAAAGAACGTTTAAAAATAAATCAAGCCATCTCTAAATAGTGTCTCTGAATAGACACTATTCAAAAATGGAACAGAAAGAAATGCCAAATAATTTTAATCGGAACTAATTGGAAAGTGGCGAAAGGGATGTCGTAATTTAGTAGTATTTGTGAGTATGCTAAAGTAGGCCTTAACATTTATTATTGCCCAAAATGTACCCAAAAGTGGAATACAAGTAAACCCAAAATCAACTTCCAATTCAGGGATCATTACCAGATGTTTGTCGAGAGCCTATCGATATCATTATAGGAATTCAACCGTACACGATATTAAATCAGCTGGGGTCGGATGCCAGCATGTTTTTCGCCGCCAAATTCCGGCCCACCCATTTTCCGGTACGGGTATTCATACGATAACAATCTAGTTATCGGACGGACCAGCCGATATTAAAATCCGATGCTGTACCCTACATACCTACTCATGTGTATGTTTGGAACTTCATTAAATTGAAATTTCAATAACGTTATTTTCTTTATGTAGGTATATAAATGTAGCAACGTAATCATATGATAGGAGTATACGTACCTGTTTCGTATCGTAACCTACTTGATGTAAGTAATTAATTAGTTTGTTCGGTGACCATGACAGATAACTAAACAAAATTCGTTTCTAACACGCTTTTAAATTAGGTTTACCTGAACTTCTGTTTGTTTGGAAGAATATAATGAGAATGTTTTGAAAACAGTTTGTTAGTAGATCTTGTACCTTACGTTGTATGATTTAAAGTGGGTAATGCTACATCATTTGACATAGAAGAAAGGCTTTGTCGTCACTTATAAAACATTGTTGACCTAAAACTTAGGTACTTACTGAAAAGCCCTGTAAAAGGTTGAATAGGTACTCAACATTTAAAAATACTTACAGGCTGGAACATCATGGACAGTTCAAAGAGTCTAAAATTACGGTAAGTAGGTACCGATACCTTATTTCCAAAAAATATTTTTTGTGCCATCAATTTTCTCTCTCAAATCACGAATTTTAATCACCTCCATAACGGACAAAGAAAACAAAAAAATAAGACGTTAAAAATAAACGAGAAACAAATGAGAGTGTCAAGAATAATTCTCTAAAAAGGAAGAAAGATGTCATCGCAAATCGTTTTGCCAAAGGACTATGGAGATATTAAATTATTGCCCAAGGAATGCTAATAGGGTCATCACTTAAAAGAAGGAGCAAAAACTCAGAACAGACTAATGCTTTTATGCGTCGGGAGATTTGCGACAGCCCTGCTCTGCGAATTTATTATAATACCTGAGATTTCTTACTAGATCCTAATTTTATGCTAGTTTAAGTACCTACTGTGTTACGCTAATATAGTAGGTAATAGATATCCTAATAAACCTAATGCCCTAATTTGTCTAAACAAATAGCGTTTAGTACTATACTTAGGCTAACGTTGGCCTATTTTTTTGGTTTGTGAGGCAACAGCCCTTTATGAGTAGCCTAGATACATAAAAGCTCGCTTAAGCGAGTTTTCGCCGTAAGCCTACTATAAGTAATTTAATTATTAAAAGGGTAAGCTTTAATCTCTTTACTGTTTTTATTATGGAGTTGGTGATATTTTACATAACGGGCACATTTTAAATATCCACCGGCCGTGTGGAATTGAATCTTTGAACCCTTTGAAAGGCTTTAGTTATTTAGTTGCCGAATATAAGTACTCGTAAACTAATTTTGTTTCTTTGCTGGTAGCTGAGCTTAGGAAACTAGGCTTGCACGCGTGATTGGCCTTTGTAGTTTTCATAATGAAGCTGTGTTGCAAGAGAAACAGTTTTTTTGATAAACCCGCTTTCTTATTTCTAAGAAAAATCTAAGTATAAGAAGCAATAAGGTTACTCAAGGTATTTGAATCAATCCTAGATTAATCTAAAGATTGAAGTGGCTTTTACGAAATTTACAGGTCCAAATATCAAACAATTTCCAATCAAAGACAATGTTGGAATCCCCGCAGACGTCTAAAGCAGACTTTAGCGCCATACTAGCCTAACTTTAAAGATTAATCCGCTCGGAATGGTCTCCTAAAATGTAGCAATTAGATTCGAATATTTATTCTAACTATCTATGTAGAATGATGTTGATTAAAATAATAAATTGTATGGAATTCCTAACTTTATAAGTTAAATATAAACGCAATTAGTGCAAAAATATTTTTATGCAAAAGATTTTTTTGTGAAACTATAAATGTAATCCCATTAAGCTCATCCTATTTAGACTACTGGATGTCGTTTGGTGCCAGGTGAGAGTTGGGAAGGTGACAAAAAGCAGCAGTTTCTTCATATTATTATTATTAACTTGCTATTATGATTATGCTGAGATCTTCAATACGTTTACCAAATATTAAAATAAAACAGACACTGTGCAGCACTATTTTCAGCAGTTTGCTGATATGAATGCAGTTCTGAAATAGGTTAAATACGAATGCAATTGACATAGTGTAGCTCGAAATGATAGCACTTTTGATATTCCCACAACTTTTATTCCTCTGCTCCATATTTCAAAGTACTCGTCTGCGGGACTGTTCCCACGAAAAAAAAATACCCCTTTTTCGGTGTAAAAATAAACGAGGTATACCGTTCGCATCACACGTATCAAATTCCATATGCAAAGGTAAACTTGTGATATTTCACTACGCTCGCCTGTTAGTATTCAAACCAATCAGTTTTTAGATACCGATTTTTGAAAAAACACAAAATTTCTGTGAGTTTGTGGTAATAAACATCTACGTGTGCTATATATTGAGCTTGAAGTGAGATTTCACCACAAGCTCACTTCACCTAAATTCATCGAGTGTGATTTTACTAAATACTCTGACAGGCAGAATAATCTGGCTAATCTGGCTGGAATTAATCGATGGTTCGCAAAGATTTATTTATGAAAGAAATATAAAACAATTTTTGTGTTTAAACTATTATTGTTATTTGTATGTATTTAGACCATGTGATGGCCCACTAGTTTATTACATAGGTAGGTACTTTTTAAGTTTATCTCGAACGTCAATGACATCGTGTAGGAAACCTAGACTTCTTCAGATATATTTATTATACCATACCTAATGTAAGAAGGAAGTATCCAGACAAATTAAGAAATACTGTTATCTGATAACAGTACCTACATTTTAAAATGACGAAATCTTTAAAAAAATATTGAATTATAAGGGTATAAAATTTCAGAGGCGAAACAAGAGCTGCAAAGATATTTTTTCTGTTGCTATGGAGATAATCCGACATTGGCCTTGGTTTTCCCTATAATTTTCTTGTGAAAACACTGTACTTGAGAAACGGATGATCCTGAAGTATAAATCTCAAATTGAAACTATGTATGAGGTTGGAGCTTACGGATTAGTGAGAAGTCTGGCAGTTTTTCATCAAAATCATGTTTGAACATCGCTCTACTTCAAACCTCAAATATTTTTTACCTTACCAACATCGTTTGACCTTTTACCTTCCCAATTTTGCGATGCTTTAGTAATTGTGTAGTGAACTTACCTGAAACAAAAAAAAACAAACAAGATGAATCATGTGCCGCCTGCTCGTAGAGATCGGCTCGTATATTTGTGTTGAGGTTTAAAATGGTTACTTAAATAGTCTGTGTTTCCTGTTTTCGCGGCTAACGCTCGTCGGTTATGCAACTTGTCACTCTGCCAACTGTTCAGGTGTTGTGACCTCAGGAGTGACGCCTGTTTGTTGACACGTGACGTGACTCATGTACCTACGTGATGCCACGATCTCGTGCGATCTATTCCTTTTACGAATTAAGGTTGCGCCATAAACATTTGTACTTGTGCTACATTTAATTTCACATCCGATCATATTAAAAAGCCGTACAATAAATGATAATAAATGCAATATCGTTTGTATTGAAATATTATTTATTCAATTTGGCATCCAGCTTACGCAAAATGGTTATTATTTTTGATGACATTCGATAAGTGATAATATTTAAATCTTTGTAAGGTTCATAAAATATGGATAATTGATAAATTTATATCATTTATATGGCTCTCGTAAAGTGTCCTTTAACAATTGTGACAGCTTGAATTTATTGGTCGCATTAAGGGAATCGTTAATGGAAAAATAACTGGACAGATAATGAAGTGTAATAAAAGAAGCGCACATTATAGGCTCATTTGTGGGGAGCGACATCGTGCGGTGCGGAGCGGTGCGGCGCGGTACCGTGCGGCCAGATTACAAATATCGCGTAATGTATTTTGCGATACCGGTTGAATTGAAATGGATATGTTTTTG
This sequence comes from Caradrina clavipalpis, assembly GCA_932526535.1. Classification (NCBI taxonomy): domain Eukaryota; kingdom Metazoa; phylum Arthropoda; class Insecta; order Lepidoptera; family Noctuidae; genus Caradrina; species Caradrina clavipalpis. The sequence goes on from OW052096.1 coordinate 7,747,117, forward strand.
GTGAAGTAATATGGCGTGTTTAACCATACACTAGAGAGTATTATTCACTGATCAGCGGTTGAAAATTAATTTTAAAATGTTTTTATTGAAAAGTAATTTGTATTTTCTAGCAAACATATCTGTTTCTAGCGAGATAGAAATAACGGTGAGGCAGGTCAATAGGTGAACAAAACTAGTTTCATTTCACAAACTTTGTTAAAATTCAAATTGATGTAGGTTAAACTTTAGGAATAATTGAGATAACAATTATTAGTTTAATGGAGATAGATTGTAACTAATAGAATTTAATTAAAATTATCTTGCCTATAACTCTTTCGGCGTTCTCTTTAAATCTTCAACGACCATAATTGACTGAGTATTTGTGAATTCCATTAGATTTCATCTTCTTTAATTACTTCTATTGTTTTCGTTAAACAAATCTTGTAATTAAAGACTCTTACACAATTTAAATGAAATAATAACAAAAGATAAATTGTGTAATAAAAGTTTTGTTAATATTTGGAATGAAGATTGTTTTTCAAAATAATGCGTTGTTATATAAAATATTCTGTTATGATATAACATAATGTAGGTAATAGTTACTTTGATAACTTGCTATTTATATCATAACAATTATAACGCCTTCAAAGTTGTTATCATTGTGTTGTTACGATTCAGAAATGGTAAGTGAATTTTATTACTACGATAATTCAAACTTCTAATTACTATCTACTTCAATTCAATTAACTACTTAGGTAATTGATAAACTTTACTTTACTGGCGCTAACATAATCTATCTATAGTACTAATATATTATAAAGACAAACAATTTTATTGTTTGTTTGAACGTGCTTATCTCCGTAACTACTGGTCTGATTCTGAAAATTCTTTCGCTAATAGGATATTCAGTAATTTCTGAGTGCTATAGGATATATTTTACTGTAGGAATTGATCCGTAAGAAAATTTACGTGGGCGAAGTCGCGGGCTAACTAAATCTAGCAAGTTTCATTCAATTTCTGAAACGATCTTGACAATTTCGTCTTTAATTTTGGCTCCGTATTTCCAAAAGTTGCAGAAGAAAAGTTTCAAAGTTTTAATGATAACAACTTTTAGCTAGAAGTTTTGATACTCTTTTATATAATCTGTGTACAAACTAATATAACAGGTGTGAAAAGACACGAAAATGACAGTCACATGATCTTCCTATCATTGCGATCATCTTTTTGTTCTTGATCATAACTGGGAGCTTTCTGATTATAGTTATACCTAATGAACTTTAAATACCTCCATGATAACTGTACTGTTACACGTACCCAAAAGAACAATATTATGTGTTTGTTACGTTGTGCACTATCAAAAACTGATTTTTCACACCAATAAAACTTCGTTTCCATCCATCCATACCATCACGCCTGTATTTCCCGAAGGGCTAGGCAGAGGTGTACTAATGCACACTCACAGTTCACCGATATGTTTTAGGTCCCATGTAATCAGGGGCGGCCTATTGCCATTAACCGGGCACAAATCCTAACTTCGAGCTGCTACTGAGAATTTCATAGAAAAACCCAATTACATTTTTTGCTCGACCCGGGGATTGTACCCAAGACCTCTAGCGTAGCAGTCGCGGTTAGGACCAATAGGCGTCTAAAATGTCGTTACTCTGCAAAAATTTTTGTTCGAAGTCTCTCTTTGGCCAGGATGTGTAGTAAACGTCTATGATGCCTTTTACACCCCGTGTATGATGTATGGCATATTGTGAAGCGCTTATTTTTATGGACAGTAACCAAATAAGCATACAACTACTACTAAATAATCATTTTAATATTTAGGAGCCTTATTTCTTTCATTGCTGAATAAAGCCCTTTTGTGCTACGCTTGCCAGTGTTAAAGAATAATTATGATTTATTTTTTATTTTCTGTAAAAAACTATTTTTTAAACCACCTACGTCCACTTTTATCTCCATGAGAACACAGAGCCCTTAATTTTCGTTATGAATAATATAGACGGTTAAAATAACCCGGTGTTGACACACATCTGTGGCTCTCGAATAGAGACCGCTATTTCTGTCTGTCGTTCTCGTAATGACTAGACGATGCCTAAGCGATATACCTACAGTTATATATTTCGTATATTTATTATGTAAGTTGTTGGGCATTCATAATTTTTGTTTTATTATTCTTTTTGTAGTGTGTTTGAGTTGAAAAAGAAATGGGTTTTAAAATTATTGTTTTCTGTTTGGGTCGTTTTTCTAAATTTTAAGGCTCATCTCGTGATTTGTGATTATTGTAACGGTTTCATATTTTTTGATAAAAATCCTAGTCTTTTTTCAGGTGACTAATGTAAACAGTTAAAATTAGGAGAGAAAGCGAAACATGTGGTCATATAATAAACGTTTCAGCTGATTGCCTTCAGTTGGTCTAAACTCACGATATTCACGTCTAAAAGTAGGTACTACGTACATATTTCACTCATCACGTATTAGAGAGAGATTTCATGTGATTTTATTCGTCTAAATATAGCTAAGTACCGAAATCACATATTATTTCCTTCTCCTCAATTTAACCGTCTATCCATATTACGAAAGCAATATATCTGAATTGATTTGATTATCAAACTCGGATAAAATGTGATACACAAAATTTATAAATTAGCTTACATAAAATTTCGTATGTAAACATTGATTCACCTGAAATTGAACTTTGGAGCACGATAAAGAAGTGTGAAAATCGTGCGGCAGTGCCACGGTGTAAACACATCGTTGCTACACTGAGTTAAGAAAGAAAAATGTGATGAATGAACGTATAAATAATCATGTCGGCCGCGTACACTTTAATCATAGTTGTATTTTCAGTGATATACGGCAGGCTTAATACTTTTCCTCACAATTTAAGGGGAAAAAAACCTTCGTTGCTCACTGCATTTATCATCATCAGAACTTTCTGGGTACGTAGGTATGTTACTAGGTAACTTGCTTGTAGCATTTTGTAAGTGAATTCTATCGACAACCTAGATACTCAATGAAACTCTTACATTATTTCTGACGTCTAAAGATCCACGCAGACAAGAGCAGTACTATACTCGTTGATTCATTGATAATGAATTTAAATTCATCACAACTAGAGTCGAAAATTTTGTGCAAAATACGATTCCGCGAGGTTTGCTCTTATGTAGCTGTTAAAAGCTTTATTTACTGTGGATTGATTTGTAGTTTGAACCCATAAAATTAAGACCATTAGTCCTTTTACCACATTTTTGGAATATTTTTTCATTAATCTGCATTGTTTAAAGTTGTATCCAAAAAAAGCTTTTGTTCTTAAATCCATAAGCATTTTCGGAAAACTACCAAAAAATTTGAATATTCAAAAGTCCGGAATAGCATTTCATTGTCCAACGGATGAATAAAACCAAAATATTGCGCGCAAACGAACGCCCATTCAATATTCTGCTCTGATGAATAATTAACTCTGACGGTTCACTAACAGCCGTTTTACTATAAGTATCAAACTATGTTTTGGATAAAAACAAAGAAGACTCGACTGTATCATAAATATGAACAATTTGATCATCCTTGATGATGAAAATGTTCTTAAAATGTCATACGGTCAGGAAAAGGATCATCTCCTTTTTCTGACTGTATGGCATTTTAACAGATAGCGATTTTCTATGGTATGTATATAAATATTGTTTCGTCCTTATGACAGTTATGTCAAATCAAAGGAACACAATACAAAATTTCAATTTTTTTACAAAATAATACATTGTATTTAAACACTGACTAATTTAAAATCTATTGTAAGCATAAGTTTTAGATAGATATACATTAACCTGTTATTGATGGATACTAATGTAATACATTTGGAATATTGTATTACTTTCACGCAATCAATTTAATTATTTCGTGGATTGAGGTTGTTCCTTTTTTCCGAACTAAGCTCAACAAAAGGCTCAACATGTTTAGTCGTGCTCCTTCGACATTTCGGTTTTGCTCATCTACCTTTATTCAACGGCTTAGTTCAACCCTTTAGCGTGGTTAACCAGGTAACCACACAGAAAGCTCTGTGTGAAGAAAGGTCACCGATACTGGAGCCAACTACTGTGGTCTCACCACAGATCGATTAATTTACTTTGTATGGTATCGCATCTAGCCACAATGGCTTCATCAACACATTCTAGTAGGGGCAGCGCAGAGAGTGCAGCAAAATTATAGAACATTTATTTGCTGTTAAGCTACTACACGCCCTAGAAAATTATATCTTGTACGCTAATTTAGATTCTATTTTAATGCAGTTGTGATTTCATTCATAACATTCAACGAAAAACTACAAGAGCATTTTGCTGCGGCGTCTGCGCGGCGTCTTAAACTAAACGTCGCTAGTAATACTGATTCTTATAATGATATACAAAGTACTCGATACTCAGCCCAAGACTAATATTACAGTAACGCTCCATCAAACACAAATCACAATTTGACATCAGTTTATAATTTCATATTAAAACCCGTCCAAGGTTGTCGCTGTCAGAAAGACAATGGACGGTTTGTTCCAAATGTTAATGTAGTGTGAAAAATGGGAAACGCTGCCAATATTTATAGTGTGTAGTGCATATGTTGGTTATAAAACGGGCCGAGCCGGCGGGCGTAAGGTCACAGGGCATCTGGCGTAAGAGCACATGTGCTTGCTATTTTTATCGCCGCCATTCAACGCTCTGATATCGCTCACTAAATTGTATATACGCCTCCAAAACGTAAAAACCGGTGAAGTGCGAGTCGCGCGCGAATGGTTCCTTCCGTACCACCGAGCATATTTACAAGATAACATGGAAATATAAAACAAAGAAGTTACGTACAAAACCGTGTTTATTAACCTTTCATTCTTTTAATTTAATTATTGCCATTTGTTGTTACAGTGAGTGGCCATAGAAATAATACACATTTTCTTAAAATTCAGTCTATTGTGGTTGAAGAGCTACAGCCCTATGACATACGGACGGACAATCGGAGGTACTGAGCTAAGGTTTAGTCAGAGGTTTCCGTCTAATACCTTCAATAGGGAACCCTAAAAAAATATAATAAACAGACATTGTCAATAAAGCTGATAAGCTTTTGTACATTTCTGGATGTTTCGGTAAATAACAGCTGTTTATTCTTTTTAAAATTGAAACATGCAAACACGATCAAATACCTCGTGTGTAGGCTTCTTAGATAACACTGTTTACAATACCAGTTGCATCTACTCGGATAGCCGTATAAGTACCGAGAAACGCAAAGGATGTATCCGAGCAGTCTCTCCATACAACTTGATTCCTACGGGCTTCCCTGTATTAGAACTACAGCCTATAACAACAGCTATGCTGCGTCCTTGAAATATGATACAGTCTTTAGTGTCTACGGTCTACTATTGCCAATAATGTTATAAAAAAATGAAAATTTTTTATTACCTAAAAACTAAGCAATTTTTGCTTCAACCTCCCTTTTACAAAAGTACGACCCTTCACCGCTGTATCCAAGTAAGGTATTTCTTTGAGCATTAGATACTCAAAAGATCTTGAAAGTTTGCATAACACAAACTATTAGCGCACCGTCGTCACTGAACTGAAAAAACCACAATCCTGCCTTTGAAAACTTACAACTTGATCAAAAGTTTACCTTTTCAATATAATTTTCGTAGGTAATTGAATTTCAAATAAAAACATTGTCATAAACTGAAAACAACCGCCATCTTTATAAGGATCGTTCACTGGCTTTATCACTGGATTTTGTAAATTAAAACCTGTTCACGCGATCGTTTTAATTTTCCCAATAAATAGTAGAAAAAGGTCAGACCTTCGATTACCGCGCTTTTAGTGGGCTCGAGCCAAACAATACTGGCACAATGGAGCTTTTAAGGTAAACCGACTCTTTTGTCTGCGCTTCAGAGTCGGGGCGAGACAGACTTCATACAAGTGCGTTATCGACTACGCCAACACATTTGCGTTCTTGACTTACACGAATGCAAATAAAAAGAGAATTTTATTGAGAGGGAAATATTGTAACGAGCTCTTTCCCATTTTGATTTCTCTCTTTATGGGTATTTTGTAAGGCTTTAGTGTCGTCTGACATCGGCGATCTTAATAAGCACGAGTATATTGAGATTTTCAACGTATCGACTTGTCTAATAAAACGGTTCAAGAACTATAACAATTTATTATTAACCGTTATTTCAGAGTGCGTTAAGGTTTAATCAACTTTTACCTCGCCTTGTTTATGTCAAAAGTTGTTTTAGAACGTATTAAACCGTTTTGATAAAGCATAACCGCCCTTTACATAACATATTGTAATCATTATTATTAATGTATAGGTAGATTGCTTGACATTTGATCATAATGTGTATGGTAACTTGGGGGAACTCTGAAAGCCAATTCTAATGGTTAAAAACATCCAAAATCTAGTCGAAATTGGCAATCCCATTTCAGTGACAATCGATGTATGTAAATCAGAGTCATTATTGAGAGGTTGAGACTAAGATTAGATTGCGATCGGTCTTTAAAAGTCAGTAGAAGTGTTCTGCTGCGTAGAGGTAACCAACATATATCACTGAAATGTGAACAAACGGACAGAAACACCCCAACACTTGTCAAATAAATGAAGTACCTAATCGCACCGAATATTAGACAAAGATATCAAAAAAATTGTCAGTCCCTCGTAATCGTCGCTTACATCTCGTAACACGGCTAACTTTCATTGAGTTTCACTGAGCGCCTTTTGCGCGTCAAACACATTTTTCCTGGTGTAAATCTGAGCAACGTAATGGGAAAAGTTGTAACAAGTATTCCGAACATATTATGTGCCATTAATATTCTGACGAGTCTCCGGCGTTGGCAACCCTATAAAAGTTCAATGAACGAACATGGCGGTAGCTTATAATTTTAATATTTACGTGTATTGCGTTCATGGGTATACAGGGCGAGATTTTTTTATAGACGAAAAGCCTCAAGCTGCCCTTTTATGTAATAGAGAAAAAATGTCAAGAGAATGTCAGGCAAATGCATTTTAAGAAAACAAAAAAAATGCTCTTTGATCTCATTTTCTAAAAATTCGGCCTGTATAGTTGGAACTTTTATGTCCAAAGATGAACATTCGTGTAAAAGGATTTTTGTGTCGCTTTCACAAATCAATCTGAAACTTTCGGCACGTGTGACGAACGTGTTGATGCTTTGAGAGAAATTATGACACAAGTTCGATGTTTCATACTCCTAGAATACCAATACATAAATCACGACTGATTTCTGAAAAAATATCGCTATTTAATTTTGTTTATCCTATTATACAATTAATAAATTGGATTATAAATAAATACAAGTTTTTCAAAGCCCCAGTTTTCCGGTTATTCTCTATAAATAAAATAATTATTATATTTATTTACCCAACGAATATTCCCATAAATAAAATAATTATTATATTTATCTACCCAACGAATAGGTATCTTGAGGTAAATATTCTAAGACGAGACACGCAGACGGTTCCCAGCTGTATTCGGGAAATAAGAGGTTCAATTTTTCACCTTTTGTGGGCAAAGAAATATTAAAAAAGGATTTCATACAAATGGAAACGTTCCCTTTTTGAGTAGTCCATTGTTTGTGCAAGGCGAGGAAATGTTTTCTGGGGAAGCAAAAACCCTTTTCTGTTCCCCACTTAGTAGTGAATAGGTCCAAATGGTTGGAATTTATGATTTATTCGTTGTTTCAGGATTAAGCAACTAATGTGTTCCATCTAGGTGTCAGGCTCTAACCAATGTTATGGCGACACGACATTTTGGTTGACCCTCTTCATCGTGAAGGCAGTGACTTAAACAATAAGTATTATACAATGTGACTTAAACAATAATCGTGAATAACGACAACAATTTTATAAATGACAACCCTAATAACAAATATACAGGGTGGAAAAATAGACCCGACTAACATTTGAAGAAGCGATTAAATAAAAATATAAGGTGCCAGTTTTATTTTTGTTTTTTTAAGTGTTTGACGACTTCGACAATTGCGCAGCCTTTTTAATAGCCTTTAATTCTTCAAATATTGCTACGCAAATTGCGGTGACGTAAGTGTTAATCAACACGAAAATACGTCTGTCATACTAATGTTAACTATTACAATAAATATCTACTGTTATATAAGTAAGGTTTAAAATGCAGTGCCGTGTTTAGCAAAAATCATAGGATTACGTAGGACAAACCTGAGATTTAAAAGCGAAATACCTGGTGTGCCTGAAGTGATTTATGCCATTGGGTTTACAAAGGCATGAACCCGCCTTTGTAAACCTTAAACCTAATTGCTCAAATGATTAATTTTGGACTTTGCCCAATCTAACATAAGACTGAATTTCGGAAAAGAACCTGACATAGAAAAAACCTAGTCTAATAAAATTCCCAGCCAGTTTGTACCTATCTAGTAAAAATCTCTTCTTACAAGCAAAAAATAGTAGTAACACTAAAGCTAAAATAAAGTGAATTCATTATCATTATCGTGTCCTTTCTCTCGCCTTTCATTTTAATTAGACTCGTTACGGTTTTCAATATACACTAACAGTGTACCTACATAGACTGTAAATAGATACTATTAAAGTATTTATGATACCTATGGAAAATTAGATTTGTATGTTATTTGGATACTACTTATTGCCTCGGTAGCCACTAGGCTTAGGACCACTAAGTCCTAAGCGTGACTGCTACGCTAGAGGTCATGGGTTCGATTCCCAGGTCAAGCAAAGTGTTATTGGGTTTTTCTATGAATTCTCAGTAGCAGCTCGGAGTTCAGATTTGTACCCGGTTGATGGCTATAGGCTCGCCCCCTATTACATGGGACCTAAAACATAGTGGCGAACTGTTGGTGTACAATGGTACAAATTTCCTAACTATTCGGGGAATACAGGCGTGATGGTACTACTTACTATCCTTTTCGTAAGAACTTTCTGCGAAGTGTCAAATACCTAGATAAAAATCCTGAATAATTAATAAGTCAATTGTAATTTGAAATATTTGTAGGTCGTAATAAACATTTTATACGCAAACGGTAGGCAATTGATCGATAAATTCAGAAGTAGATACCTACAGTTTCCGTTTCGTTTCACGTGAGGTAAATTATTCATTGTTAATGAGAGACACTTCATGACGCCGTGGAATCGATTAACCTTTGAGTTAGGTATTTCCTTCCAAGGTGAAGGCTCTCTGTCGTATACTTTGTTTAATCAAGGATCCGAATTACATATTTATGCAAAATGCCAGATAAATTGGCTTATTGGATTTATTTAGATGACGATTCTATTGGCGCGGTAGCTGAGATTTTTTAAATCGCAGAATCGCCAAACTGTTGATCGGCGGTACTATTCTGGATCGTCCGGTGTATTCTGTACACATTTCTCTCGGCAAATTTAGGTGAAGTGCACTTCACGTGAGCTGTCATCCCATGATGCTAAGGATTGACAACTCACCTCAAGCTCACTTCATCTAAATTTAGGGATTTTTTTTTTTCAGAAAAGACAGGCTGTCTCTCAGTTTAAATTAATCTGAGGGATTAAAAGAATTTAGATTAAAAGGACCACTTCTATCATTTGGCCTCTGTTTTTAATTTTACCTACTTCCTCCAGATTATTTGGTAACGACAGCAAAACAAGGAAAATTGTCTCCTAAAACTTTGAGGACACTAGTCAAGAATTTTTAGTTAAAATAACTATGTAGCTCCTAAATGTATCATTAGACAAACAAATCACGAATAGAAGCCACGTTAATGGTTTTATTGATGATTTCATGTAAGTGGTAGTATGTCTGTCATCGCCAGAATGTGGGATGTCGTAAAACTAACTATATTATGTTTGTACCAGGGTTACAAAGTCTCAAGGCGGTTAGGGCTATAAGATTGTTGCGTTGCGGTTGCTGACGCTGTTTTTCTAATGTGTATGTTTTTAAATAGATGTGTTGTTTTTTAGTTGGAGTAATTAAGAAAACGACTAAAGACATTATAACTGTTTCAAAGGGCTTTTTATCTGTGTTTATCTTTTATTTTAAATAAAAGACAATAATTTTATGTTCTTTCATTAGTTTAATAGGTGGAAGGTACCATCAATGCCTAACGATTGATTTTGTAAATTCGTGAACCTATATTCAATAATTTTACTATCATTTCTCACACTTTCATTAGATATCTAGTGGACTTACATTACATTTATCATAATTACTTACTCACTACAGTCACGACTACTGTTTATTATCTATTTTATTGGCTGGCATAACAATAAAACGGGTGCAAAAAGACACTTAACAGAGTAAAACCGAAAGTAGTATGTCTTTTCCATCATTGCGATGCGTGTATGTATGGAGTTTCTTGCCGTTCTTCTCCATACGAAACTACCTTTTGGAATGGGCAACTAGATTCATTAGTTTTAATTATTTTGACGTTCAAAAGTGCCTTTTAATGGTCTAATTGGAATAAATGATTTGACTTTGACTTTGATTGCGATATTACACCTGACTCTACTAGAGAACCTTCTGATTACGGAGAAATTTAAGGTTAAACTTATTTACGTTTTTTTACGAAAACGAGTTTTAAATATTCTAACTAAATGCTTAAAATACCTGACGCGCTTGCGTAACACTGCGTGCATAAACAGCGATTTTGCACACCAATATTAAAAGCCGTTTTCCAATCATATACGACACGTTCGATAAGTAGGTATGCGTAGTTTCTTTTATTTTTATTCGAATTGGAATTCATCATATGTCTTCTCCCGCCCTGGGCGTGGTGGGAGGGAGTGTCAGACTTTTACTGACTAAAATCCATCTATGTTCCTTTTTGCGCCCTTTGCGTTCCGGCGGCGCGGTATCTTTCGAACAACCCGCAGCATCGGCAGGCATCGGATTACGCGTAGTATACATACATGATGTGTCTTGTTACACCCCGTATAATGATAAATCTAAAAACGCTAACTGAACCAAATACCTATACAAGTAGCTACGCGTCTCATAATATAATATTTATATTGTAAGTCTACTGAGCCAGGAAGTGCATGGTTTTATCGTTATCACGTCGTGACGTAATATTTACACTTTACACGTAAGGCAGAGGCCACACGCGGCGCCCGCGCAAACTTCCAGATTACAGGGTTGTCACGCTAATGTCGCGACGTCGTCGTAACTTTTATATTCATAGGAAATGTTAACGCGAACACGTTTTTTTACGTGACTTTCAGGAATATGCATAAAGTTTTGTATTCAGTGAAAATTTGTTGTGTCATGGAGGCGTCGCTTATTTTATGCTGGTTTGTTATGAAAAATAGGATGTACTTATTTATCGGTATGTTAGATACAGTGTCATAGGCGTTGTATAGTTTGCTATTAAAGTAATTTTGAAAAGAAGGATCTGTATTACAAAACTTGAATAAATATAAAATCCATGATCTTTGATGCATGAGTATGGGTATAGTATATCCGGCTGCGAATCTTTAATAAACCGTTATTTTAAAAGACCTAGTAACCATAACAAAAAAGTATCTAAAGCAATCCCGTGATCATTTATCCAAATAGTAATATCATTTATACAAATACCATATCCTGAGAATCGTATGCGCCAATAAACATGACTGGCATAAAGGCCCCTACTACTTTAATAATAAGGATGACAACGTTATGCAAATGCGTGGTCAGATATAACATTTCTATCTGGCTGTCCAGAAATTCCGCATCGTCAGCGGAACCAACCATGAAGGGACTAATGCCCGTTTTACGGCTTTCCCCTCTTTTTACGGTTATTTCGGATATGATTGTCGACACTCGTAAAAGAACTTTTCTTATAAACGTTTTCATATGGATCAGCGTTTACGTTATCCTTTCAAGGACTTTTGTATATTCTTTGGGATAATTTGTTTTGAGAAAAATGGCAATATTTTTGATGAATTTTGCGATTAACTGAATCGAATTTGTCGTTAGTATAATCTTTAATCTCCGATAAGATACTGAGCGAAGAATCTATTGAGTTTAAAACAAGGACCATTATAAAAAGAAATGTAAAATATCTGGATAATATAGAAAATATTACAAAAAAAACAACAATAAGAGGTTAATTAAAAAAAACACATCAAACCCAAAAATAATTTGTTAAGGCACATCCCACACGGCATTCCAACATCAAATTAGTATAACAAGTTTAGATACATCAAATATATTAAGTACCCTACCAACAGTTGGTTCTTATTGAATTTTCCGAGTAGGTCAACAAATAGTAGGTACATAATAAAATATTGTGAAACTGACTGACAGGTGCTCAAACAATGTGATCAAACACAATATATGAGCACTGTTTCAATCACCGATATGCTAAGGATAATTAAAGGAAAACATTTGTAATTTATTTTCAATGTCACAATATTACTTTATTTAAAATATTGTTAACTTCATCAGAAACCAACTCTGTAAGGGAACTACAACATACTGTGTTAAAATCAATTCCATCGATACGAAAAACACGCCAAACGGATTTCAGGTATTTCTAGGTTATGATCGTAAGTTAGGTATAAAAGTTCTTTAAAAACCACTATACCATGCTTATGGTAATTTGTTTATTGTCATTCATAAGCTTTGATTGTTTTTTATTTATTTTTCAGATATTTTAATGTTTTTCAACCGTCGGATAAACTTTATCTGCTGGATAAATATGGCGGTTTAACATACCTTCTATACAGAAGCTGTCAAACTGTCATATTTATTCTTCAGATAAAAGTTATGTTTCTAGCGATTGAGAAATCATCCCTAGAATATATTTCATCTTCACATAAAATAAATATTTATGAACCTGTTTCTATTTTTTTGTATCAAATTATATTTTAATGACATGAATATACCTACATCAAAAATTGGAAAAAGCAATTTCCATATAAGCTTTGATTTCATAGAATCCAGTATTAAGTATAGAAAAGGCGAATTGGGAAATGAAAACATTTTTATCTTGTTGTCAACATTTTCATATTTTTATATTTTTGCTGGATTTGTTTTTATTACAGGATAATTCGGTTTGATTGATGAAAAAATAAATGATATAGGTTTTTTTTATTCGAATCTTCCTGCTTAGGAATATATATAATTTGAAGCCAATTTTCTTTTTTAAACACTTGGACTCCATCATTGGTTTATAAAGCGATACCTAGTTTGTAACACAGTCTTAGCTCAAGTTTGCTCACAACCTTACTGCCAAAATATAAATAAGCGCTACACATTATTGAATCATCATTCTATTTCAGTCAATCGTTTGAAATTGATAGAGATAGATTAAGCATTTTAAATAATAGGTTCATTTAGCCCTAATTGTAATTAGGTGTCGTGCAAGACCTCAATCCACCATGTTTTATTTCTGTTGAATTGTGTTATTTTTATTAATTTCTGTAAAGATTTACCGTACATTGACCTAATTACGAAGTTCATAAACTCTAGGCTTAATAATCCCATTTCTTAGTGCTTAAGCCTGAGCAGGGCTCATTTAAGTAGACAAAGTCGATATTGCTGGAAACTCTGGTTATTTAGCAAAAGAAAAATAATCTTTTGCACTATTAGCAGTCTGTAGAGTTTTAATGAAATTGCATCTTATTATTAAGTTCTTTACTACTTCTACTATAAATACTTACTTATCATATTTTATCATATTTTATCTTTTTTTTTTTTCATCCAGGGTATAGATACTTGTACATCTAACTGGATGTCTAGTAGATAATCAGTAATTTAAGCAGCCTCTCTTTTATTTGGCGATCTATAATTGTCGCCTCATACTTACAAAACAGTCAACGCACTACGTCCTACACTGCTTCTATTAATATAATTTTGAAAATAAAGACAATTTTTTGTGAACATTCACGCTGTTTACCTTACCTTTATCTGCCTATCTACTTTCAAGCCTCCTTTGAGACTGATGTACTTAAACTGCTTTCTTTCCACCATATAAAACAATCAAAGCATATGAATGACAAAGTATGTACCAGCAGGATCAGAACAGTTAGTCGCTGGGGACTGTGTACCTGGGGAGGTCGAGCGCGCCTTGAAGGTCGGAGCAATCATGACAGTCTCTGGAAATCACAATCAAATATATGAAATAAAATATTTGAAGTATGCTGTACTTAAAGTATATGACATAGGTACTGAAGATTAACCCGTCGTTGTGTCTATATTGTTTAATGAGTTATACAAAAGGGTGTTTTCTATGAAATTATTTCAGCTCCGTTCAGCGTCTTAGTGACAACATTTCTCTCGTTGTCTCGTTTTCTAAATTATGGAAACTTTTTAGGAAATAGTCTCTTCGATAAAGAAGTGTGTAAGTCCTCTTTTCGAACAAACAAAAATATATACAACATATAAATTTAGATAATATTTACATGTTGTCTCTATTTCGGTATCTAAACATAAAAAAATACTGAAAACCTCTGGTCGTAGTAAAGTTCGTCGTGGTATCGATTCAAAGTATTTTTGTTTACACCCACACAGTTTGAGGGTCATTGTAACAAGTGTCCAATTTCACGACAACGAAGTCTAGAAAAGTTCAACGACGCTTTTACCTATTTGGGAATTGAACCCAAAACTTAAAGCTTATTATTACTGTGGTGAGCTCTGACAATAAGGCTTAACAAAACCTATTCGATGTCACTCATTATTTTCAAATTATGATGAAATCACGACAATACATTCAGGACAATTCCATAGGAAAAGTCCAAGTTTTTCTTACAAAGTTATAACAATCTGTACAACACAACAATAAGTGAATACTTTATTATTTATTTTCCATTGTATTCTTTTACAGCTGAATAAATAATTTATAATGAATTCTATAGGTACATTTATGTTATTCTACAAGATACAGAGACTAATAGAAAAATAAAAGGGAATAAAACCAGTGCTGAACAATGCAGGGGAAAAATATGACACTACATCATAAACAATATGGCGAAAATAAATGTTGAGATGGTTAAGAGGATTGATGGATGATACTGACATTTTTCAAATGCAATTCAAATAGATAATGTGAAAAAAAAAATGTTACTAATTTCTAATTGTTTACTAAACTATTCTAAATAATATCGATCAATCATGAACAGTGAGTAAATGATAGAAAATTTATTTTCCTAAGAAAACTATTTACAACGAAAAATAGGTGTGAGCATCTCCTTAAATATGTATACTATAATATCTACGTGTGTACCTACGTGTAATGACTTTACAAGAGAAAGTGTTTACATGCATGTATATAAACAAACTTAATTATATCATCTTTATCTACCCAAGACGCTCATATCTTTACGAGCCACGAGCAAGGCCATCCGAGTTCGGAATGTGATTGTCCGTTATCATACATATTTCATTTGTTCGTTCAATTTAACAATGTGAGGTTATCTTCTCAATAAAATAAGTTGAATATAAATTTTGGAAACGATAAGGCTGGGCGCAGACAACCGACTTTTAGCGGTCTGACAAAATCGGGCAAAATAACATTTTAGGCGGCTTGTCTTTTTGATGTAGGCCCTACTAAAACCAGACTATTATCATCTACAGCAAGAGCTACTAAGTTTTCCACTATAGAGCATGTCTTTTCGTCTGATAACACAATTTTAAATTATTTTGAAAGATAACGAATGAATGATTTTGAGTAACCTAATAGGATAGAACACTTAGTGAAAACGTATCATTCATCATCATCATTATATTAGCCGAACGACGTCCACAGCTGCACATAAGCTTGCCCTAAAGATAGTCACAAGCAAAACGTATCATTACGGAAAAGAATTTCAGGCCCCGAAAAATCGGGTACACACCAATCGTCACCAACTAAAATCGGTTGTCTGTAACCCACCTAACAATATCAGGGTAAAGGCGAAGGATGTGGGTCGAAGCGAGAACGGTGCTAAACTAATATTGAATTAACACGCACAGAATAATTGCAGAGAAAGTGTACCGACCATTTATCAGCTGAGACTAGCAAGTGTTTAAAATTGAGTTCATTACCATCACTTTATGTATTTAGGACGGTTTAGGTAAACGCAACGGGACCTTATAACTATCTGTATGCTTTTTATGTTTGTCATAATGTCGAGACTTTGATGTTCACACGTGTATCCTTGTTACGTTGTTACTAAGGCGAAAAAGGTTTTTGGGGAAAAGGGTAGAACTTGCGTTACGAAAGACAAAAAATACGCTTTACATTTTTGAGTGTTTAATTACTGTAAATCTTTTTATTTTTACACAGAAAGAAAGGGCTCGTGACATTTTTAACGAGGGTTATAATCAATTATCAATTGATTGATTGTTAAACCCCTTTCCTGCCGAGTCCTGTTAAAAGTATCCATTACCCTCTTATACCTTCCTATAAATAGATATGACGTACTTCTGATAACAGTTACATTATCATAATATCCTTTTATCGAGAACGTAAAGGTCGCAGACAAATCAAACGTGAATATCATTTATTTTAAGATATCGTTGAATAAAGAATCATTGTGGTCGAATATTTGAATAGATCAGTTTTTTAAATAACCCTTATGGGACTGGATCGAAAGCAAGCCTTGCATGAAAGTAGTCTATTCATAAGATTAATTAGTAATTAAACTAGATGATAATTTGTAGATAAGATAAGGTCACACCTATGCTTGTGGTGCTTAGTTTCCCGTCAAATAAATAACTTTCAAAATGTTCCGTAATTCATAATCTTGTTCGAAATAAAAAAAATGGAAACTGACTAACCACCTAACCTAGACATAAATTCCGATAGCCCTATGTCGTAATTTTGTCTAGTTTAGATACTTTATGACCAAAATATGAGCAGACTAGCTTTATATGGAGCGCGCCGTCGCGCGTCGCTACAATCCCCTTAATAGTCAACAACGACCTTAAAGAATTGACGTCAGACTATGGATTTGTAGAAAAAGGGAAATGGCAGCAGGCACGAGCTAAATAGACACACAAAAGGCAAAAGTCAATGACTTTTTCGGTCAAGTCTTCAGTTATATAAAATTGTAACGAAAAATAGAGAAGTAAAGATCAAAGATACGATGAATATATTCTGAGAAAGATGATAAAAAGAGGTGAGAACTGAGATGACTGCTGGAGATATATGGAAAAGAGATGATGCTTCAACTGCAAATAAATATTCAGACTGAGCTTTTGTTCACTGTGCATTTTTCAGAGTATGAAAGTACGCATGAATACGATCAACTTTTATTATCGGATCAATTCAAAAATTTAATATGAAGAATATAGGCAGTGTACATAGGCTGTTATTTTAATCCGTTGTAGTGAACTTTTGTATGAAGTGCTGATGAAAAACTAATTTTAAAAAGTTGTATGAGGTATGAATGTACAAAATAACCACATTAGCAAGGATTTTGATGAGACTCCATCAAAATTTTAAGTTTAAGATAAATATTATTAATTTAGATGCTAATGCTGACTCCAGTCAAGTAAGTCACGCCTAAGTCTGGGGCAGTGCCACGGTGCGAGCAAAATATGATTTGGAATGGTAAATCAGCCCACCAGTGTTGCTATTCGGAGCGGCTGGTCCGTGAAATCGAATTGGCTCACTGTCAGATACGAAAATAAGCAGAATATAATATCTTGTTCGGTGAAACGAGAATCCGATACAGAGTTGCAGGTGTGTCAATGAATCACACATGGTTAAATATTTGAATAATTATAATTACAAATATATCTGCTGTGAAAACAGAACGAGTTTTGCAATTATTCCCGAGTACATCACCTGTGTAAATTGTAATAACTTGAATTGAAATTACGCATGAAAATTATCATTTTCGAGAATCCAGTCACGCTTCGCTTGCTATTATCAAAGGTATTCTACATAGAATTAAGCAGCTACACTCTTAGCTATAAAGATAAGTAGTACCTATTTAATTTGAGAGTGTTATAATTTTACATGGATTAAGTTTAATGTCAAAGTGTCAGGTTTACACGGTGGAATCATCGTAATGAAAATTTTACCTTGATCCGCCATTGTTCGCATTTTTCGGCAATTACTAAAAAATATCAGCCTTTCCATACATTTTGACATTGTAAATGACATTTTTGTATAAGCGACGAAGTTTTCATCGCTTTGGTCTAAAATCATGATCTAATTGCATGTTATACGTCTTCGTTGAGATGACCTTTCCACCGTTGTAATAAGTACAGCCTCATTCCTTCCGTATCTAGAATATATATTATCTACGTTACCTACGTATAACATTCTATAAAACTAAGAAGACTGGACTCTATTCCAATACCTAACGATGACAAATCTTCCAAACTGACTCAAGCATCGGAAACTTATAAACTCCGAAAGAAAAACTTCCGTCGCCTCCACCATTCATAAGTACCTACCTACGTCATTGATACAGGAATTATTTTTATGAAACAGGGCGAGTCTCCACACCCGAGCGGTCGCCGGCGCAGCTAATAGAGCCCAGATCCTGTGCACTGTGTGAACCGGCCGCACCCATCACATACAATCAGACTTCGTATCACATACGAACTTTACTTCCTACATCGATCGGCTATCACGCACACATACACACTACACATGTATACGAAATTCGACAGATAACTGAGGGGGATTCGTTAGCAATGCCCAGTTAGAAGTTTGAATGTAAATGTGTGTGTTCTTGCGTCGAATGTTGGAAGTTGAGAATCTGAATGGGATGCGATCTGTGCCTCGCCTGGCCTCAAACACAATCAAACTATCTAGGATGCAACTTGTGTTGTATGAATGGCTGTTTGATAGTAAACGATACTTTTAAATTTAGTATGCAGATGTTAGGTTGTGTGAAATGATGTTATGAGCTTTTTGAATAAGTTGTCAATTTGATTTATGTGATGAGCAATTATGGTGAAGATGTTTGTTAACAAAAGGTATGTTGCACCGACCCTAAATAAATTGGAATAAGAATGACAATGATAACAATTGAGGTTAGGCAGCTCGTAAAACCAAAAATAATAAGGGCGTGTTTCACCACTTCCAATAAGTTCCATTTTTTATTTTATCTGGTCAATATTGTCTATTGAAAAGTGGTAAAAAAGGCCAAACAGACCTTTCTTAAACAAATCAAAAGAAAAAAGATACAAAATAGTATGTATCCAATACTCCTATACGATTCGTTCGTATTCCCGTGCACGTAAAAAAGCAACAAATCTCCCTAGGCAATTCTACGTAATCCATACAAGACAGCTGAATCTTATTTAAATCCAAAGGAGATAGATGACCAATTTTATGATATCTACGATAGTACGATCGATTTACATATATACTCGTACCTATATAATTTCCGTCTGTGAATACCGATGAATTATCCTATTCACACGAAATGGTGAAGAAAAACTTTTGAAGAAATGTTAATTGTAGATAATAAAACAATAAATAAAAAGGCGTAAAAGTCAAATTTTGGGAAGATATTTGACCAAAATGTATAAAACATCGGTTTCTAGGATATGGCGATGATTCTCAAAATGGTAAAAATGAAAAACTCATTAATCATAGGTGCTGTACGCGAACAGCAATATTCTGATACTTTTATATTATTTTGCTATATCAGTATTCAGTAGCACACAAAAGACTTTTTGGAATATAATCGTTAAAGCAGCTATGCTTAAAAGCGTTTCATGCATGGTGATATTTGAATTTTATACATTTAGAAACATTTTTCAGTACACGTTATCTTTCTGCTCGATTCAACTTTAAGTAAATAGTTTTAATATTAAGGCAAAGGGCACATGAAGGAACATAGACGGGTTTTAGTCAGTAAAAGTCTGACACTCCCTCCCGCCCCGCCCAGGGCGGGGGAAGTTATTTGATGATTTCCCGTCTATAAAAAAAAAAGAAAAAAAAGGTACATTTTGATATTAATAATTTAATCGTCACTGCGACGAACCATGGTTTGTCTAGTTAATATCCAACTGGTTTAATTGGAAGCAGATGTTCTAATATTTGAATTAAAAGGATATTGTTAGAAACGTTGTTTAAATATAACAGAGCTTATTCTCTTACCTAGATATTGTTTAAATACCCAAACCAGAGTTTACCTTAATATACTTAGTTTATATTAAGCAGGTCGTCAAATATTTAAAAACATTAAATATACGTCTATTATCTTATTTGAAGGCTGGAAGAAGAAAACATGTTGCGCCGACCCCAAGTAACATGGGATAAGGGCAGGAAGATGATGATATCTTATTTGAAGGCTTATCCCTTGAACTAATATTATAGCCACAATACATTAGATTGTACAAAACTGAAATTAAACAAACAACCAAAGACATGGTCTAAATACAGACATGCCGACGTAAATTTCAGCTCCAAAAATACGATATTACAACACATTTGAGTCACAGCACTACGTCAGCTGACGTAATAATACCTAGTCGGTCTAATGAATGAGCTGAATCATTACCACAAAGTGGACTTAATTAAGGAAACAGAACAGGATGGAAAACTTTACGATAATTCCGTAACTTTACCAACCGCAGTTAAAATTGATCATTAAATGGTACTTTATCGGATCTTAAGGTAACAATGGAATTAATTTATAGCTTGTTCCTTGGATAAAAAATCTCTCTTCTGTGGCTTATTATATTGATATTCCTCTTACTACTATGAGGAACCCGCCTAGGGAAATACGACGGGGTCAGTAGGAAAAACAAACATTAGAGTAGAAGTAATAATAGTTATGAAATGAAAGGATGTTTCTTGTTTATTTTCTGCAGATAATCTTATTTGTAAAGAAGCTGCAATGGCAATAACATATGATTTATATGAATTTGTTTTGTCTGAACTTGAAGTTACGAATATGTCGTATAAAATAGCTGATTGGTTAATTATAAAGAACCGTATCATCGTTGCAAATGACATTAAACTTAGGAAATCAGGCGAATTTTGGTAAAATAGATAATCTTTACTAATATTATAAATGCGAAAGTAACTCTGTCTGTCTGTCTGTCTGTCTCTTCTTCACGCCTAAACCACTGAACCGATTTCAATGAAATTTGGTACAGATATAGTCTGGGACCCGAGGAAGGACATAGGATAGTTTTCATCCCGGAAATCCCCCGGGAACGGGAACTACTAATCCACGCAGACGAAGTCGCGGGCAAAAGCTAGTGTTAAAATAAACCCGAAACTGAATAATAAATGAATTTATATTATTATCTGCATAATGAAAACATGAGCTAGGTACTAGATTCGCTGGCCGCGATTTCGTCCATGTAAAAGTTAAGGATACCATAAAATATCTTATGGCACTTGGTAAAAGTGTCGCTTCTACCAGTGGAGGAATTTCTGTAATTGGAGCAGTACTTCTAGAGATTACCTCTTACAAACAAAAAGTCAATCAAAACCTTTGTCTTTATTCTATTAGTATAGATAATTTATTGCGTCACCCAACCCAAAACCCCAACAAATCTAATAGGTCCGTAAGAAAATGAACACTATCTTAATCTTATTTAAACATAATATCGAGTGTATGTACACCAAGTTACTATCGGCCGATAATCGTAAAAGCTAATGAGAGCTCTCAGCTGACCAAAAATAGCAGCTTTTGGGTCACGATTATCGAGTAGTCACCCAAATGGCCGTAATTCATTAACATGGATATTATTACAAGGATAACTTTGAATGCCCTCTCAAGATTATTTATTTGCTAATTAAAATAAAGAGAGATTAACTTAATGAAAATATTCTATCAACGTTTCTTTTTTATTAACTCCCACTGCTTCTGAATCGTTTACTTCATAAGTCTTCGTTTGATCTACGATCCCAATTACTTTATTTTTCGTAAATTGAATAGCGTTTCCTTAATCATCTAAACGATATTCTTCCGTTTCTTTAACGAAATTCTGACTCACCCATTATAGTTACTTAGTAACACAGAATTTCACAATTAGTATGAACGTGTTGTTTAATCTAACACCTACAAACCTAAAGTATGTTAATGTTAGAAAATTACCACGAATTTGAATTCTATTCGAGTGTATAATCGATTATTGTATCGATTCTTGTTTCATGCAAATCAGGTTAGAAGAAATGTATTCCTAGTAATTATTCGATATGGGATTGTTGAATAATATGCGAACGTGATGTTTGAGTGTTGGAGCACTCCAGTTTTATTGATCTTTCTTATATTTGCTGGTATTTGCTTAACAATTATCGAGTACCTATAGCGAACTAGACTGAAGCATTTTGCTTTCAACGATAAGTGATCGGTAAATATGAACTGCATTAGTCTATTTACATTGAAAGACGCGACCTTTCTATGGTTAGTACTACTGTAAGCTACTGGACTGAGACGGCAAAGTTAGCATGCTGTTCTATATAAAATGAATTGAAAATAGAAAAATTAAATATCACTAGGTACTTAATAGGCATAACCTAAGTAAAACAATATCTGAGATGTAATAAAAGTACAAATCTTTTTGCCCAATTTCTTCCAAATATAAGATTGGAGCTTACATAATTTGCATAAGTATACCGTAGAAATTGAGAGCTTATTACCAAATACGACTATTGACTTTAATGTACAGTCCCCTTTCACTTGGACCTATCATAACATCGTTAATGGCTGACTAACCTTCGGCTAACCCTTCGTTATGACAAAATATTATTATCTACATTTCTACTTTAATAACAGTTAAATGTAGGTATAACAACTGTCATTAACTAGTTCGCATGGCCCACTTTATATCTATGTATATCAGAATTAGATGATCATCTAATGTGTTTGGTTAATTACCCAGTTTACCGCAGAGTAGTGCATTGAAGTAATTATAGGCAGTAGGTACCTATAGTACGTTCGCTTCGATTGGAATGATGTTACTATGCTCAATATTAGAAATGAAAACCATGCGGCGAAAGCACTTAGTTTTGATTAAGACAAATAAACTTGAAACAAGCCTTCTGGGAAAAGTTACCACGGACGTTTACTAATGAATACAAAATATAATGAAGTAAGATCAAAATCCCAATTGTTGTTATAACAACATCTAAAGCTTTTGAATAGTGACGATATCTATAAACCAAACATCCTTATGTTTCTATTCCTCGTCCATTATTTGAAACCTTTGTGTAGAGAGGAAGTTATAAATACTTAAGTAAACGATACTGATTATATTTATTAGGAAGACGATCATAAATTTAGAATTACACACTACCAATAAATACAAGTTAGAAAATCTAATATTACCAATCTTGCGCAACCATATGTGCTAATACAAGTGTCCTATGAGTCTATGACTAAAGCCTAGTGCTGAACACCGTAAAAGGCTTCTTAAAGCCTTGTGTGGACCTACAATTTACTACAACAAGCATGGAAATTGATTGGCCTGCCAATTTATGATGTAACGGCAGCTGGTCAAAGGCGCCGTGAAGATCAATCGTTTTTATTGCCATGAAATAAGGGCTATTGTTTGTGTAGTCGCGGATAATAAGATTATAATGGAAGGTTTTAGTCATGCTTTTGATCTTTGAAGGGTTTGGCTGTGGATGCTGGTACCTATATACACCGCGCGCACCGGTCGATATGATTTGTTTTGGTTCCATGTGATTGGGCACGAGGATATTGCTGTTTCTTCATTCTATTCAGTAAACTTTCTACTCTATAAATTTATAAAATAACAATTACATTAATTATGTCAAGTTTACTCGAAATTCGTCCAGACTAACTGCCGCTAACTTGGACAACAGTACCAAACTCAATCAATTTCTAATTTTTGAATCAATTAATTTTTGAAAAGCTTCGAACCTTCATTAATAACCCAGATTAATACCCGTTCATATTCGATTAGAGGCGAGTATGGCACACAATGTCCATAGTGATCAAGTGTGGACAGGGATTATCTGAGTGTGCGGCCATAATGGCTGGTTGGGCGTAGTCCACGACACCACGTGCTTAGTCCCTGACCTAAATACTCGCTGATGTTCTTGCCTGCAACGTGTGTTTACCAAACACACCGATAATATATTTATTTTCGTCCGCAGACCGTGATACAGAACTTCAATCTCTTTAATGAATTTCGAGTAGTTCCGTTTAGATTGGAATTTGTTAAATGAAAATGTTTTGGTATTGTATTAAAGGTAATGAATGACTTAAAATATTAAGCTTATTGCACTAAACTTTTATTAGATGTTAGCTGCTCAGTAACGAAGACGACGAAAGTGCTTATATTAATAAACTTCCAACAGAAAACAGATTTTATGGATGTCCCTGTGGAAATCTAAAATATTTTTCATTTTACTTCCTTATTCCATTAGTGCGTATATTCAGTTTCTGCTTTATTAATTGTTGTGCCTAATGGTATATTTTCATGTCCTACATTTCATTTCAAAATAAGTAACTCAATAACGGTGTTCACTGCATTTCCCAAATGAACGCTGGTGTGGTCTCTATTTGTCGAACTAATTGTTTGTAAGGACTAATGAGTTGCTAGTGGTCATTTGTTATTTCATAAATGCGCTTATGGTGTGCACTGAATAATTCCGCAATGATTTTAACAAATGAAGCTGTAATTTCGTAAATATAGAGTTTAAGTTCGTGAGAATAAAATAACATTTGTTTTATCACATTTTTTTTCAAATTTTATTCAACCTTCCCATACCTATTTGAAGAAAGTAATAAACCTTGATTTGAATTTGTAATCATGATTTTAATTACTTCTTCTTCCCAATCAAAATAATAAGAGGCGACAAGCGGCGGTTTTGAGAGCTTTCAACTATGTAGACGTTCAAAAGGCACTAAGTTATTATCACTCTGTTGTGGTTAAAGGATTTGAGTGAGACCTTATTTAATTCTCGACGTTGCCATCAGAAACAGGTAGTCTTATTGAATCATTTGTTTATCAAAAATCACCACCTGCTGTGTTACCATCAGAAATGAGAGGAGATGTGTATCGCGGAATGTGTGTAAAGATGACCAAATGAATCCCCTTGATTTTTATGGATTTGAGCTAAGCTAGCGCTGTAATTGATTAGTTCCACAAACATTTCTTACATTGCATCGGCACATATGTCTCTGTGAGAGAAATGCAGCCTTATGGAATAGTCCTAAATGAACGAGATCGCCTGTTCCTACTATACCCGAACCTAGCACCCCGCACTAAGTCCGTCTTCGTACTTTTTGTTGCAAAAAGTTTAAATAAATAAATAAACAACCTGAACAAACGACGATTCGCGACGATCGTTTTTTATTAAGGCACTCGGAAAATATTAGTACCTACAGTTTACAGAGTTATTGTTGTACAAAACTTGAGTTCATGGAATAATTTCCATGACTGTTCACTTGGCTACAGTTGCATTTCTAAATGATGGCATGACAAATAGGTACTTACGTAGACGTACATAGTTCACGAATGTTATGCGTAGCAGAACGACCGCAAACAAAACGGCAATACCGATACTTGAGAAATTCTCATTTATAATTTAAAAAAGTAAAGACAATTCCAAGCGTCATTTCTTTACGCAATTACGTAATTATCAACTTTATTTCTGTATTTTTTTAGTTTGTTTGTAATTTATTAATGGAAACTGCTTGAATGTTTTGCTACTCTACCTGCTATAATGTCATTCTGAGGTTTTTCCTTGCTAGTTGAGCAACTTATGGCACACATGTATGGTCTTAGTAAAACATGAGTCATGATGGCGACTTTATATTCCAGTAACACAAGTCACAAACAAAATAAAAATATTACCTATAGCATATTATGTAAAAACCAGAGGTATTAGCGAGTCACCAACGATCACAAAGTTTCATAATATAATTTAATAGCTGTAGTAGTAATGTAATTAAATGCTTTACACAATGGATCATCACTTTCAATATTGACAGACCTTTGACAGGTTCATTATAATTATGATACTATGTAAATTTAACGTCATTAATATTATTGAATTATTGTTTAAATTTAACTATTGTTTTAATACGTATTTTTTTTAACTATACATACTATTGTTTAGTCTGGATAAGAATAATGTTGTTGCTATGTTATAATTTTATGTTGAATTCTAAATTTTTAAGATTATAATGATGCTGTGTCATTGTGCATTAGGACGCAAAAAAAAACATCCATAACTGTACTTTAGAGTTAAGCATTATGTAGGTTACATCTTTTATACACATTATGGGATGAAAATAAATGAATAACATGATTATTGCAAATGGGTTACGCAATTTTGAACCCTAAACAGGGACGAGTGGTAAATATCTAAAATAAACGTTTTGGGCAAAATACGTCCATATAAATTGGTAAATTAGCAAAAAAAACTGAACATGAACTGTTTATCTAAGAAGCAAATTGCATTAAAATAAAATCTTTTAATAGTTAAAAATAAATTAATTATAACCATCTTTAGAAGAATCGATTTCATCAATTTCTCCAAATCTTAAACGACAAATTAATTCGAATCTCGCAAGTTACAAATTGTGCCCACTTATCTCAATTTTCATTGTCGTGGGCTGTCAAGGTACGTGATATGAAAGATGTAGGTCTATAATTCTTCTAGATGGTTGATAACGCTGTGCTCACCAGGGATGGGCAAAATCAGTTTCTTTTGATTTGATTTACGACATTTTCTATATTTTCTGTAATTAAAATTTCTTAATTTTTGTATCAGATGTTTTAGTTGCAAAAAACATACACCGATTTTCGATTAGAATTGTATTTGATCATTGTCGATTACCAAAATTGAATTTTTATTTTCTTTTTGGGTAAGGTCATATATTTAGTGGTGAAACACATTACGTACAGTATTTTACACACTGATAAATAAAAATATTTATTTTATTTTTTAAATATATTATGACTATTGTAACTAACATTTATTTTTTAAAGACACCGTGTTGAATTTATTCATTGTTTTTTTTTTTAAATTAATAATTCATTTTTATAAAAAAATACTCTTCGTTTAAGCCAACCAACCCTGGTGCTCTCTGAGTGTTTAACCCTGACCTGCCGGCTGTCATCATTGCTACCGATCGCCCACGACCTGCAAACTGGAGTCAGTCCAATGTATTTTCCTTTTAAGTATACTTAATAAATGCGTCATTGTGAGATAGGAATGTTAAATATGCTGTTTTTCTTTGAATATTGCGTGGTGCGTCATAAAATTTGTATGAAGGTTATGTCCCGGGTTATTTAATTATGTAGTACATAATAAGCAACTGTAGAATGTAGTAGATTTGTTTGTTTGTTTGTGTGGCTGAAATCTTGATTTGATAAAAAAATATTGCGAAATCCTTGAATAAGGCATGAACATTTACGAAAAAACGGGTTACCACGTTTTTTCACATCTTGTGAAAATAAAACATGGTCTCTTGTACCTTTTTTACTTTTCTTTTAAAAATGCATGGTATCTCCCATACCACACCATACCATAGTAATATCGCGACGGCTTATGCTTCAAACCCAGCTTTAATAAAATCAGTTTGGTATTCTTTTACAGAAGTTCTCAGAAGCGATTCTTAGCTTACAATAGGTACCAAAAAGCTTGACCTCCATCTAGTTTATAAAATGCGACTGAACACAATCATGAATGAATGAGTGTACCTATAGTCATGAGCATAAATATGTTACATACGAAAAGAAGCGATGTTATCCTAAGTATTGATATAAATATGGAATTACAAAAATATTCTGTTGTAATGAACGTAATCAATTTTTAGTTTTAAATAGGACTCTGTTGGTGGTCTTTAACAGGGTCCAAAACTGTCCTTTATCTTACATCTTTTATACAAATTATGGAATGCGAATGAATGAATATGAATAATCATTTCGAAACCATAATATTAAGACATAGTTCTATTCTCAAAGGTGCAGTTGTCATTATACGAGAAAATTATATTGTAATTGTGCATAATTATAATATAATTTATGCTTCTAACTGTAAGGCAGAGATACAACAGTAGGTATACATTTGCTAGTACCTTTAAATATTACAAACGTAAAGAAGTGATTAATACAGTCGTATTGATACAGAAGTTTTACCTCTGTGATAAATAAATAATAACACATTTTAATTCATTCAAGCTAATGTAGGTTAATGGCAACCTACAGTTTGATTTCAATCTATTTCCATATAAATTAATTTATTATTAGGCAGAGAATGTAATAAAATACAATTAAATACAACAACTGCAATATATAGGCACTTATGCAGATATGATGTATAATTTATTGATAATTATCTTATGATGTATAACTATTGTGATTTGCATGAAAACTCGATAAAATGTTGATATTAATTAGATACAAGTTTGATAAAATAAACATCATTTTTTATAGATTTATTGATTAAAATGTTCGATCTAGATGAGTTATTATTTAATAATAATAAAACCTATCTATGTCACCCGCTACTTACATTATTACCTTACCTTTAGTTATCATAAAAATAACAATAAAATTGTCCAAGACTAGCTACCATATTTTGTTCTTTACCAAGGTGACATTAAAAAGAGACGTTGCAAATGAAGACTTATTGTCGATAACAATACGACCAAAGAATACAATAAACGAAATATGCATACGCATTATAGGGTTCAAGCGACGCAGGGTGTAGGGTGTGGGGTGACCAATATGTAGGGAGGGTGACATATAAAAAAAGGACTCCACATTCTGTGAGGTTTATTAACCCTTCGTATTGTTATAAAGTATTTTCCGTCCCGTCTTTTTGTGTCTATTATTTTCACGAATAATATATTACATGATAAAAACGTAAATTTATTGTCTCAATAACAGGAAATAAACAACCAAAAACTGTCAAAGCAAATAACCTTCGTAAAAATAATAAAAAGTCACGACAAACAGCATACAGATAGCGTCCGTACACAATGATAAAAAGATAAACAAGTGAATCTGTGCGACCTTCGACACTGCGTCCTCCTTATCACTAATCTTCCACAATCACGATCTAATTCATTAACAAATCCCTAAACGTACCTACTTACGTCAGTAAAAACAATATTATCCCTCGATTCAGTAATCCGATCACGTGCCACACACACGGGGCCGACACACATTAACTTATCATTAACTCGATTAAATTATCCATAAGAATAAACACTGCTTGTTTATACACACCGTTAATTCGATATCAGGGTGACATATCCCGATGCGGCACGATACGGCAAGGGGAGCGGGTTCGATACGTGGTAACGACGTTCAGACGCCGCGCGGGAAACTCGGGAAAGGGGGAAATGGCGGCGAGCGAGCGTGCGTCGAGCGTGGCGGCCGCCGGCCAACTAAACCCACACACTGATAACGCGACGATACTCCACGGAAAATGGAAAACAATGGAAACGCGACGTGTTATGGTTATTTCGTGAGATAACGTTAATGAGATTATATGTGGTTTGATTTAGTTGTTATGTAATGTGATAAGAATTCCTTTCGCTGCTCCAGTTTGCATCGGATTAAGGGTACGAGTGGGAAAGAAGCGTATGTTGAAGTGCCCACCATGTTCTAGCTAGTGCTTGAGTCGCTTGAAAGTGTTTGCTGTTCGATTCACTTCAGCTAGGTCGATTAAAAATGCAATTCCTTTGATGTGTCTCGTGGCTCCTCGATGTACTTAAATTTTATGTTTAGAAGGGAAATATTCTCCAATACTTGAACACAGCAATAGTTTTCTTTTGAATTGTTAAATTGCTTGTAATTTTCATATCTTTACTTTTCTGTGTGGGAAAAACCTTACATACTCTATAAAACAATTAAAAATAGGTAGGTATCGAATACCCAATTAATTTTAAACGCCAGTAGTTTTCAAACGTAGAATAGATTATTATCGTTTCTATTTTTATCGATCCGTTAAAATGGGTTTAGCCCTTAGATTTGCACGTCGATGGTCGCGACTGCCGTGCCATGACAAAACACTGTATCTTCAGATACAGTGTTTTATCGTAACAGTGAAAAATGAAGTCCTCGCACTCGTTTACATAGACTAGCATCAAAAAAAATTGATTAACTCTTTAAATTATATGCGAAACACAGATAGGATTTACACTGTATGTCAAAACGAATAGGGTTGAGTTTTGTCAAAAGACTGTACTATCACTTACAGTGTTTTGTCAAAACACACCGTTCGATTTGGCCGGCCGCTATCTAAAGATACAGTGTTTTGTCCTATCATTATCCCGCACTTCGCGCATATAATGTTTATTTGACTGGAAGAATTCATTGCGATCACTTCGTATTAGTGTACGGAGCTCTTGGATTTAATAGGTTTATTGCTACAAATATTTAAAAATGAGTAAAGAACATACATCATTTAATTTTTAACCTAACCAAAAAAGGTTATCAGCATCATTCGAATTCTGCGGTACCTTTCACTGACTTGATATTACAAGAGAGCCCATGGAGCACGTTCCTGATCTACCCAGTAATGCTGTCCCTTATGAAGATACTAATTTGAAAGGTGGATCTGCCATGGAGTTAAATGCTTCGTCAAATCAATTTCCGATGACGATTGATAGCTCAGGTATGGATTTATATGATAATTTGACACTGTCCGCGGCTCCAGTCCTCACCCAAATAACTCAAGAAATGGAGTACACTGATCTTTCTACGTCTTGTTCCTATACAGAATTAATACCAGTTGTACCATCATCGACGATTCCCACACAATCTAATAGTGAAGTATTATCATTTATTTTATTTTATTTAAGGAAAAACAAACAGTGGCACAATAAAAAATAGTCAAAATATCTTAAATATTACCACACAATCTGTTCTGAGAACGTGCGACTGATGAGCATGGGGTCCCGGGTTCGATTCCCAGGTCGGGCAAAATGTGTTATTGGGTTTTTCCATTAGGAATTTCTCAGTAGCTGCCCGGAGTTTGAAAGTTGGTGGTGTGACACCCCCGTGTCTCGGAAAGCACGTAAAGCCGTTGGTGCCGGCTGTCATTCGTAGATCTTTGACAGTCGTTACGGATAGTCAGAAGCCAAGAAATCTGACAACCAGTCTAACCAAGAGGTATCGTGTTGCCCAGTTACTGGGTTGTGGAGGTCAGATAGGCAGTCACTCCATGTAAAACACTGGTGTTCAGCTGCATCCGGTTAGACTGGAAACCGACCCCAACACAGTTGAGAAAAGGCTAAGCAGATGATGAATCTGTTCTGAGGGCAAATTACGCCACTAATAACAGAAATCCATCTGTCCATGCAGCACCTGATCTTAGAGGTCATCACACTCTAATTCACGCATTTCCTTCAGGTTACGAAGACAGCCTTATTAAGTTCATTGAAGAATACAAGCCATTGAAGTCACATTACAACTTAAAACATGCACCTAACCGACGTTACTTACCATTAACGTTAACATTTACTAAAATTCATGAAGATTACTTGAAGTATTGTGAAGAAAAGTTTATATGTAAATGTTTTGGTCCCGACTGCTACAATTTATTTATCTTGTTTTAGTGCTTTTTCATGAATACTCAGAAAAGCAGTCGGGTTATTAAGTTTTTTGAGTTACCGTTTTTTTACAAATATTATTTAAATATGACCAATAACATTTCCGAATAGACTTTTCTTCACAATACTTCAAGTAATCTTCATGAATTTTAGTAAATGTTAATGTTAATGGTAAGTAACGTCGGTTAGGTGCATGTTTTAAGTTGTAATGTGACTTCAATGGCTTGTATCCTTCAATGAACTTAATAAGGCTGTCTTCGTAACCTGAAGGAAATGCGTGAATTAGAGTGTGATGACCTCTAAGATCAGATGCTGCATGGACAGATGGATTTCTGTTATTAGTGGCGTAATTTGCCCTAACGGATTGTTATATGTACCTATAATAGTATTTACGTGTCGTGTTACACGTGTGTATTACACAAATATTAGTAACTAAAAAGATTTTGAAGTTACATTGTATTCTACTAAAGCTTTTACAGAACATTGCCGTGTAAATTAAGCATTCGTTGTTATGTCATAACACTGTAACTTAACATGCAGTGTTTTGTATCAACAATGTTTCCTGTTTGTGCTATTGAGGGCTTCGATAGAACACGTTTCTAGCTCGAAATGTTAAAAAAACAAATAAATTTAGTATTTTTACTATTTGTCAGTATAATATCTAGGCTGATTAACATCATATCCAAAATTCAACAAAATCTATATGGTAATGAAGAAGTTAGGACAATTTTTGATAAAAATCAAAAAATCTCGATTTCTGGAAATAGTGCCATTTTCAGATACAGTATTTTGTCATGGCACGGCAGGCGACAGGAAGGCACCAAAATAAACTGGAACAAAATATCTTGAAATAAACTCGACCGACTCTTCTAAGAGTTGCTTGAGACAGTTGAGCAAACCGTAGACAAATCATTAATGAATGAATGTAAATAAATTATCTTTGGGCTGTTTAATTAAATTTCTTTCAAATGCTTTCGACGTTTTAATGAAAAGTTTTGGATGTCTACATTGTTTCGCCTTTAAAATAATAATTTAATTCTTAATTTAAATCTATTCTGCGGTCTTACTAACTAATTGATGGTTTAGTCACACTCATTCGAGAATTAAGTATGAACACAAAAACATTCGAGAGGTGACAAAAGTAAAACAGCTATAAAGCTGAGCTACTCGTATTTGTTTTGTTTACACGATTCTAGTCCACTAAATTTCACTAAAGACTTTGCATGTGCCTAACATCCATCGAGAATGAATTGAACTTCAATTGTAATACCGAGTTGAATTTATTCGAGTTTTCATGGTAGCAAAAATGGTTGTTCTCAAAGGAAATAGCCAAAGTTGGAGAATTGAAGTCGTCTACGGGTTTGAAGTCGTAACCGGAAGCTATCGTCATGTTAAATTATCAAAATTGTGAAGGTAAGTTTAGTATGTATACATATACGCTACTTTGTATGAAGCACGTTTAATTTATTCAGCGATAAGCTTTCTGAAACTTTCTGTAATCCGCCTTGAAACAGAAGTACGACTGAAATGTGAAGACTTATACACAACAACTTATCTAGGGAGGTAAGTAGTTCGTGTTATTATTTCCTTTTGGCAGGAAAAATAACAAAACAAAGCATCCAATAACGGTAACCGGCGCCTATGTGTTACACGAGCTTTTATTAGCTATTCCCCTTTTAAAGGAAGTGTCGTAAAAGTTAAATCACGGTAAAACTACTTCAAAAGTAAAGAAAAAGCTACCATATTACAAAGCAATTATATTGCAATTTGTAAAGCACATTACCATTAAAAATCTTTACATAATAATTAAGCTTTTCCAGTATACAAAATGCAATCCCGCCATATTTCTTACTGCTTCATGAGCGACTGTCAAAACGACAGCCAGCAAAATGAATGGCGAGCTAATTAGAATTGTACATTCATTAAATTCGTAACGCGTATACAAAATGTTCAGAAATGCAACAGAGGTTAAAATAAATTGGTCTATTATTGCAGTTGCCGCGGCTAAATTGGCCACATCCTATATATCGATGTCAGAAACATGGCATCGCATTCGGTGACCAAAAGAACTGCATTATTCATTTCAGATTCGCCTGATTTCACCAAATTGAGAGCGATTTGCTCTACTCAAAGTGACTATTAATGATCCGCGTTCAGTTTTTAGTCCGGATAATTGGGAGAGTGCATGCATCATTTTAATTAATAACCATGACATGTGCCCCGTTTGTATCCTATTTGAAAGCACGACTACTGAGCATGGAGTTCTGGCTTTGATTCGCAGGCCGGGGAAGCGCTAATAAGTTTTTCCATTACGAATTTCTCAGTAGCAGCCTGGAGTAGGAAATTAGTGGCGTGGCACTCTCGTGTCTTGGAAAGCACGTAGGGCCCTGCGCCTAATTTCTCCCCAATAGTGTCGGATTGCTGTCCCGTGAGGGATTGCACGTATGTTTGTGCGCATACTCGGTCACTTTAATATCTCTTACGTACTAGCCTAGTCACCAATGAGCTGGTGTAGCCGAACTTGGGTCGCTAGAATATTATTATTTTATTATTTATTACATATTTACACATAAACTACACATTTTATCCTTCCTGTTTCATAATGATTTTCCCCTGCATGACATTCTCCTGTCAATATTGCAGAATTCATCGCGTCACCGTGCCCCATTTCAAGGCCTTTCTAGACATTCACTGTAATAAGATTGAAGGCTATCAATACAATCTAGTTTATTGAATTATACAATACCAATAAAAAAAAAAGATCGTATAATTTTCCGACATTCATTCATAGATATTTTATTATTATCCTTAATCATAAAATAACGTCATCAAATATGGTATAATCTTTCCGGTAACATAATAATTCGTAATTTAACACTAATATAATAATATTAACTAGTGTCAATTCGGATGACCTTGGGTCATTGCCATCTGCTGGCGTGAACTCATTCATAATCATTGAATGTTATAATGTAATTTGCATCCGAATGCGAGTGTCGTGTCGCGCGAGCTCTGATTCCATTATATAAACTAGTTGGTACTGTTCATGCTCAGCAATGGAGAGGAAATTAAAGAGGACATTTTAATGCATTTTAAAACTTTAGTGAATCAGCTGTTTCATTCAAGGATATGAAACCGATATTTCCGGATAATTTAATGTTATTCTATTATTCATAAAACTTGATATTATTTGCAGAGCTATAAATTCTACCTGTTCTTCTAATAATGTATGTCAATGAATTTGAAATAACTTCATTTATGATATTATGTTGTATTATTCTATCGACAAAATTTCGGTTACTCTATAGGGCCAACTACGTAGGGGATATTATAGCGCACAAGTGTGTGCGCAAACACAGGTACACTGCCCTCTTCCTTCACTCCCATTGTCTGATGTCACGGCAATCCGACATGACCGGAGAGAAATCGGGCGCACAACCAATGGCTTTACGTGGTTTTTGAGGCACGGGGATGACACACCACCAACTTTCAAACTCCGAGCCGCAATTGGAAAATTCCTAATGGAAAACTCCCACAATACTTTGTCCGGCCTGGGAATTAAAACCATGCTCAGTAGTCGCCAACAATACTGGGGCTTTCATTGTAGGCTTAAGGATTCCCCACTGCAGTAAGGCATCACTCGGGATAGAAAATATTTTGTTTATGGAAACTCTAACTGAGTTCTTTTCCATAGAGCATAAGTAAACAGTGTATCATTAACTTAGTTCATTAAACGCCGTAATAATTTTACTACGTTACCGTTTCATAAATTATCATCATCATCATCATCAGCCTATCGCAGTCCACTGCTGGACATAGGCCTCTCTCAAGGCGCACCACTGGGCCCAATCTTTCTTATAGATCTAGCCAACCAACATAATGCAATAGAATTTGTTGGGACGTCAATATAAAAACCATTGTCATTAAAACTGCGTTACGTAATTAGGGTGTCGGTTTATCCTGAGGTTAAAGTTAGTATGCAAACCATGTCACGAGAAACGGTTAATTTGTAATACATGGGAAAATGGTACGACGATGATGAATAAGTAATTTCTGATGAGAGAAAGTAATAGTAACCATTAGAGAATTTCCCATAGTGTTTGCATATCATTATTCAGTTCCAACCTAGTGCAAATGTTTAATGAACGTAAGTTAAACTCAAACAGATAATAGGATTTCGAGTCGGTAAAACTAGCTCAATATGGTCCAATTTATAATTATTAGCTATTACGGTTAAATGTCCTTTGTTCTATTTTATACCTACGTACTTTCCAAGTTTATTTTAGACATTACTGACATCGGAGAAGGAAAGCATTGCGAGAAAAATTAGGAATTTCTCAGTAGCAGCCCGGAGTTTGGAAGTTGGTGGTGTAACACCCTCGTGCCTCGGAAAGCACGTAAAGCCGTTGGTCCTGCGCCTGATCTTTCTCCGGTCGGATTGCCGTCCCATCGGGCTATGAGAGTTAGGGAAGAGGGAGTGTACCTGTGTTTGCGCACACACTTGTGCACTATAATATCTCCTGCGTCCAGCACGCAGGAGTCTACGCTAGTCTGCATTAAGGTTAGTCGCCGTGGCCGGAATCGGCCTGGAGAATTACATTTTTTTTTACAAGCTTGGTAATGAATTCTCGTACTTTCTACGTATTAGAAGACGCTTTTGTCTAACAGTGAAATAATAATAAGCTGGTAATGGTTATGGTTAAATAATTTCCTGGAAGAGTAAAGAAACTGCTTATGTATTTGTTGCCGTAAAAGCGAGTAAAAGACAATGTAAATAAGAATCATCCTCGCTCCTAATGAAAGGCGATTAAAAGCCTACGTAAATAAGAACGGCAAATCTCTTGCGAAAAAAAACAAACGACGATCACCAAAAAAGATGGTGAGTGTTGACCCAAGGTCCCTGGTAACCGATCATTGGAATGTGTATGATAAACAGTAGATGTTTGCACACGTACACAAGCACCTTCGGTGAAATTACTAGTAATTAACTGTATTGGAAGATTTTAATCTATCTTACTTACCTATTATTACAAATGCGAAAGTTTGGATGAATGTTTGTTACTCAACCACGTCAGAAAGGTTGAACGGATCTGGATAAAACTTAGGTAGATTATAGTCTCGAATAGCGGAAAAGTTACTTTTTATCTAAGAAAAATGTACAGTTCTCATTCCTTTGATGAAGATGCAAGTCGCGAGCTGGATACATATAACAAAAGCGAAAGGTCACTGACAGACTAAATTCAAAATCCCGAAAACCATAATTGACTTATGAAGCTGAAATTCAGCACAATTGTCGCTAGAACCGAAACAGATATATCTTAGGGCGCTTTCAATTTAGACGATTGGTGCCGGACTGCTGCAGTCCGGGTATCGTACTGCGCACGGGCGGTTATGATTTTTCATACAAAATGTCTCGACGCAAAGTCGTGCGACAGCAGTGCGGCGCACGTCCGTTGGCGGAACGGCAACAACCTGTCAGTGTCTCAGCTCAGTCGTTGTTCGCTAGTGCTGTGAACGCATCGTGTTTCTTAGAAATTCGACCGGACTGCAGCCGCGTATCTCTTCAAATAAGACGATTTACGTCGTACTGCTGTCGTCCGGCAGCAGTACGGCTCATGGTCGTAACAACCGTGCGGCAGCAGTCCGGCACCAACCGTCTAAATTGAAAGCGCCCTTAGATTCCTGCGGACGAAGTCTCCGGCAAAAGCTAGTACTACATAACTAGAGGCAGATTAGCTGAACCCCTCTGTCCGCTTAAATGATCCAATTTGCCAATTGACTCCGACAACCTACGTAGAAAGATGCAAGGCTAATTCACTATGCAGTTTATAGCAGACGGTAACGAAATATATTGTAGCTTGTTGATAACAGGGCCACGAGTAGGAGTTTTAATAACAACAATAAGGAATATATAGAAATAGCAGCTGGAGCTAAAATAAAAGCCTTCCTCTTAAGAACTAATCTTAGAAAACAATATAATGACGTGTGACCTATAGATAAGAACGATGAAAGTGAAAACAATCGCGTCAAACTAAATACACATACCAATGTTGGTTACAGAGTCAATACAATTAATGTGTTAATACAATTGTATTGCATACAATATCCTCCCATGTCATACAATACTGCACCATACCAAGGCATAAAAGGTTGACCAATCAGCGAGATTGGTAGTGAACCAGGGTGCGCCAGACGTACTCAAGCATCGTCTCTCGTTCTTTTATTACAAGCCATTCCTTTTACAAAACCTAGATCTAACTCCAGTCCATATGATTGTAATTCCTTTGTCCCGTACCCTGCAATTGTAGAGTTAGGTTATACAACGCGGGAACTAACACTGTCGGTCAATCACAGTAATCTTCTAAGCACATGACTGGTTTGCAGCAGTTTTCATCATAACAAGCGAAAATAATCCCTAGAATAATCCGCAAAGCACTTTCATGAACAATAATGCGATTTGATTAGCCATTGTGTAGGGTAGTGAAGGCGGACGGGTGCGTGCTTGCCCTGTTATTAATTTAACCGCAACTCGTAATTAATCTTGTCCGTTGCGGATTCCCGCCGCACTACGATTCGAAGTGCCCACATTTCAACCAAATTCCCACTGACATGACTTGTATTACATAAAGCCTGTCTGCTTGGCGATCTGACAACCTAAATTAAATCGTGTAAATGTCATATTAAACAATGTTTTAGCCTGTATCTATTTTGTGTGGAATAAAGTCGGTTTATGGAAAAGTCGTGGTTAATCGTCCGTGAACAAATGGCAAGTTAAACATTGATGGCCGAAGTGATGTTGTCGATTGTTTGTCTGCCCCAGTGACCTTTATTGTTATTTGAAAGACAAAAAGTTCACTGATTTCATTTTCAGAGGTTTTACGCTGGCAAAATGTTTATGTCATTCATGAAGGTATACCTATGCATAGGTTTTTGTCTTTCATACGATTTGTAACTTTTATCGTGGTAACAAAATAAATATAATTTTATCAAATCTGAAGCTTATCTCAAACTATATTGGGTATAAATTTAAGCGTAGCTCTTTCTAAACCTTTTCTAATAAAAGAATGTATCGACATTGCACAGAAACACCTAGTCGCGTCCGTACATAGGTCTTATCCGACATGTCACCACTCGGGTGATCATCGATCGTTACTCTCAGCACATTGCACATGTTCGCCAGCTAGATTTCTTTACATTGTATCTATTTTTCTTTATATCCTTCGCTTTATTTTGTGTTGTATTTATAGTTTGATCATTTTTCTGTGTTTACAAACAATAATATCGATAACCTTCATAGCTAGACGTACTCAAATCGACCACTCGATCTTTAGAAACTTTATAAGTATTCCGTTTCGATTGACAAAAGTATTTTTTTAGGGAAAAGACATTATTCCCACGATTGAAGTTGCCCACCGCTGGCATGATATTATTATTCTTATGTATTGCCGATGTCTATCCCTTATTTACCAACAGTTATTAAAAAATCGAGGGCAAAAAAATCACAAAAAACATTTACAATAAAACTCGTCTCTCCCGATTGCCTACTTCAATCCTAGGAACTATCACAGTTGCCGCAATATGAAAAAAATATTACTCTCATATCCACTTTCAGAGGCGCTTTCACGGAACATTGTACATTGATTGATCCAGCAGTTGGAGCATATGGGAGCGAAGAAGATCAAGTGCCATCGGATATACTATTAATAACTTATTGAATATTTTGCCTGTGATGTGTTCATGATCAAAAATTCTAGTAACGTCACACCTTGGTGGGACGCATAACATATTTGACTAGCTTTTGGAAGTCAAACTCAAACTCAAAGTCAAATCCGTTTTTAGCTGACATGTTTTTTAAAGACAGTGGCTCATTCACCTGATATAACTCCTTTGTCATGTGTTGCGGTTTACCCAGACATGAACATCTATTTTTAAAACCTGCAGGCAGTTAAAAACCTACATGTAGGTAGGATCATAAAAGTATCTCAGTTAAGTGTTTACTCCGCTTGGTATCTCATACAAACTTTCAAGTCCAAAATCTTAGAAATCAAAGAACCAATTCTAATTAAACTTCATACATATTTGCAAGATACTTATGTTTAAAGAGTCAGCTGAAAACAATTTTGAAAAAGAGTTTTAAAGCTAACGTAGAGCGATTTGAAGTGTTCTATAGAAAACTTAAAGGCTCTCTTAAAACTCTTTATTAAAATACTTTTGGAATCGAAAGTTTGTATGAGATAACATGAAACTTAGGTAAACGCCTTTGAGCATCGCTTCAGAATGAGAGCCGTGGATAGGATTTTTTGGGAACTGTAAACCCGGGTAGATGACAGATTTGTGTGTAGGAAGTTGAGGGCAACCAATTTCTTTTATTCCACGACCCTGGTAAACTGACCTGCGGCCTGTCTGATAGTAAGCAGTCACCGTAGTCTATGGACATCAGAAGCATCATACGCTTGTTGCGAACCCTGTATAAACCTAATCACCTGTCAGTGTCACAGTGTCTTGAAATCAATTACGCAATAAATCCTTCAAAAAAATAGCAGAACACACAAAATAATTTAATTTTCCAACAGGAGCTTCCATAAAGCTCACTCCAGTGAGATGTTTATGGCGTGTAGAGGAGCAATATATTGCGTACAACCTTCTGACGGTGATTTATATTATAGCTCCGGTACTTGTGACAACAATTACGACGTGCGTTGTTGATTGTGATAGCAATGACATTGCCTAGAGACTCTACTATATAATGTTCCGTATAAAGCTCTGTTTACACGGGTCCATTGTTTGGAAGAGAGCAGGTGATTTAGCTATAGTTAAATTTAGATTAGTGCGGTGGATATTAATATCGAAAAAGAACAAAGGGCGTCACGTTTATGGATAAGGGTGAACATGGGTAACCATCGGTGAAAGGTAACACTTTTGATTACAAAAAGTGTTTTATTATGTGCTATAAAATGTACCACAAACAGTTATTAAGCAGATAAATAACAGAAATTATAAATCCATCTTGTAGTGAACAAAAGACTTAACATATTTGTTAAAAACTATGTTCAAAATCAAACTCGCACTATGACTGGCCACGTGTAAAAGAGTCCTTACATAGGCTGATGTATTACTGGAAAAGTAGGATGGAGTACTGTTAACCTGATCGCATTATAATGATGACAGAATACGTTTGATTAATGTCGTACTTTGCCACAGTAAAGGGTTCAGCAGCGGTCTACTAAGGTAACAGATATGATATTCATTCTCAATTTGACAAACTACAGTGCCACATATAGCTGAGCAAAGAAAGATAAATTTTGAATGAAAAGGGAGCACTGCAACTAACTTTAAAGTGAGAAATCCAATACAATCATTTTATCAAATAATTAATTCGCCTAATTTCAGTCCTGTTTGATAAACAGGCATCTTGCACCTTCTTTCCAACCATTTTCTAAGTGCTGTACTCAGCACAAACAGCAGCAAAAGACAAAAAGTCTAAGTCTCATTTATTTCAACAAGACCATTGCAAGGCACTGTTGAACGTCATAATTATACAAGAAAAAACAATTATAACCTATGATATGTAGTTTTCCGTTCCAAAATCTAATTTCGTATAGAATAGAGTAGGTAAGAAACTCCTTCAATCTCTTAAAATAAAATGTTTTCTATACAGGATTAGGTACGAATATAAGTACAAATTGTACAAACACGTTAATACGACATTATAAGCTTGAAATTGACTACCTACAGTATCCACTGAAAGAACATGATTGACGTAGATATATGTATATATTTTTGGTTTTATAACTAAATAGCTTGTTCGAGTGAACTACACGAGTCAAGGAATTTCCTATCGATTGTTGGGAAAGTGGGCAGTTTACGTTTTCCTTGCGTGGGCCGAGCCTACAGAGATTTAACGAGTCAAAACTTTCTAAGCACAGAAAGTTTATGAGCTATTGAAAAGACGTGCTGATACTTAGTAGATACAAACCTATAAGTAGGTATAATATTGACTAGCCCTCAAAATACAAAATTTTGTGAAGAAATGAGCGACAAGGATTGGCTTAGTAATTACGTAACACTCTTACTTTCTCAATCCGAAGAATTTCGACGGAAATAAAATAATGATCCATTACATACACATACATACTATCACGCCTATATTCCCCGAAGGGTTAGGCAGAGGTGTATCAATGTACACCCACAATGATCTATTGTTTTATACAATTCTTGCTGAAAACTTCAGCTGTTCGAGAACGTAAATAACGTAATTAATATTTTTTTTATTGTGAAAAAGTTTACAGCTCTCTTATTCAAAATGCCTTTTTAAGAGTGAAGCTGCAAAACTCCGTTTTATAAAAAGAAAAAGAGATGACAAGGATTGATCAACCAAAAACTGGTCAAGTGGCAATCGGACTCACACAGGAAGGGTTTCGTACAATATTAAGATTAAGCAAAGAATTCCTTAACAATACGTTCCTTATATAGGAGACCTCCTTAAACTTTTAGCTTTATTTCAATTTATTATTTGTTGGTATAGTAGTCTTATTACACACTATGTGGAAATTTCAAGTACCAGCCTATTATAGTTCAAAAGATAGAGCCCAGTAACAGGCGGACAGATATACGGATGAACCAAAGGTCAATTTGGGTACGGAACCCAAAAAGAACCACAGTCGCAGTCAAACACGAGGTCTAAGTAGTAAAACAGTTCCAGTCGAGTTTGTTTCAAAGTCACGTACATCCTTTGAAACTAATTTTGCTTTACACTTACATCTCTACATTTCATGAACCGCGTTAAGGGTGCCGTTACAGATCACATCCACACTTTGCTAACTTATTCCGTGGACCGTACAAATATTTGACCCATGTTGTAATTGAACTTGTAAACCGAAATATGTTCCTAAGTCGGTAATTATTTACAGTATGTAGATAGACCAACTCGCATGCAAAGGTCCAGCTGAAAACCAGCGTCAGGCACAAGTGGTCTGGCATTTATGCTGAACTGGGCCTGTTTGGCGCAGCCGTGAGGTACACAGTTATGTTGTTTTCTTTTTTGTTTTATATTCAGTAGCCTTTTTGTTAGTATACCTGTGTGCAAATGGTTTGTGCCAATAAACCTTTTTCTTTCTTTTTTTTTTCTTTCATGATTAATTTCAGTTCCCAATTTTTCGGAGCTTTTCTTATGATATTAGCTAGCTACCAGTTGTTTTAAAACCCATGGGAAGACAACAGACCTATAATGCCTTGGAAGGGTAAGCCTATTGTGTGGAATGCAACATGTGTTGACTATCTTGCGCTATTCCATTTCCCTAGTACGGCGTGCAGTGATGGGGAGCCTGGCTCGAGTGGGGAAAGCTTGGAAATTACATGTTTGAACCGTTTGGTTTGGAAGAGTGTATGTCCAAGAGTTTTTCTATTTTTTCGAGACATTGCCAAGCGATTGATCGAATCGTGTCCAGGGCTGGTCAATTTTTGTGTCCAGGAATCAAAATTGCGAATTGCGTGGCAATGCTGGACGAACCCTTCACAATACTTATCCCATTAACAGCAAAACATGTGAATTTTGCGACGCCCTATGAGGTCTTTCGCCCTTTTATATTAGGTTTGAACATATTATTATTTTTAGACTGGATTAGTTATTTTATTGATATTAGGTACCTAGTCAAAGTCATTTACTTCAAGGGTTTTCATTTGTCGACGACCCTAAGGCCCACTTGCCCCGAAAATTTAATTCAGAGTTAGTTGCTAACAAAAGGTTATATTACAAAATGTCATAGCCAATTTTAACAACTATCGGAGCTATAATGTGGTGTACACGTTAAAAAAAGTGAATATGCAAATAGGTACCTCCGTCTATTATCTATAATTCTATACTAATATTATAAAGAAGTAAAGTTTGTAAGTTTGTGTGGTTATAGGGAGTAATCTCTGGATCTACTAAACTAATTTTGAAAATTATTTTGCCTATAGAAAGCCATATTATTTGTGAGTGTTATAGGCTATATAACATTACACTATGACCCATGTGAGAAGAGCAGTCAATAAAGACGTAACTTAGCGCGGGTGAAATAAGCCACGCGGACGAAGTCGCGGGTAATTCGCTAGTCTACAATATGTATACAGTAATAAACACTAATGTATCGATATTAGAGCTAACCACAATCAAAATGTTAAATTTTAATACTCTCCATCCAATTCAACATCAATTTATTCCAGCATCCTTTATTATGTTATTGCAAACACTAAACAATATTGCAATC
Source organism: Caradrina clavipalpis (assembly GCA_932526535.1). Taxonomy (NCBI): domain Eukaryota; kingdom Metazoa; phylum Arthropoda; class Insecta; order Lepidoptera; family Noctuidae; genus Caradrina; species Caradrina clavipalpis. The sequence continues at coordinate 7,790,781 of OW052096.1, forward strand.
TGATTCCAATATCGATAATCGGAATATTTGAAATCCGCTTCCTATTTACATTGTTGGAAAATATATTTACTGTTTTACACAAATGATTATTATTTTCATCAATCTGGCTCTCTCCAGTTCAAAGGGTCAGAGCCCATTCGTCCCCTAAGATTCGCACCCTGTGCCCACTCGTCCCCTGGAACTTTTGAGGGGCCCATTCGTCCCCTGAAGAATATTTATTTTTATTCATTCTTCTAATATGTATATATGTGTGCAGCTTGGTAGTCCTGGTACAGTCGCGCAGAAAAGGGTAAAATAAAAAATATAGTAATTCGGTAGACAACAAATACACATGCAAAATCACTTTTCTTTTTTCAATGATCTGTTATGATTTATTAAATTAATTCCGTTAATAAACTGTTCTCAAGTGTATAGTTATGTAAAATATAGCTAATTTTATCTCAGGGGACCAATAGGCATCTGAATAGGTGCCGAATCTTTAACTTATATTGTATATATATTAGAGGGGACGAATGGGTACCTTAAGAATAATATTTTTTATTAAAATATTAATTGGTCTCCTACCAGGAGACCAATGGGCACCTATATAGGGGCCGAATCCACAACTTTTATGCTGGGGGACGAATTTTAGGAGACGAATGGGCTCTGACCCAGTTCAAATAATAATATAGCATTGATCATAATCGAAATACAGCGTAATGCATTGTATCCCAAATACTTAAAGTAAAATAAATAAATTTGGCCACTTACTGGGCCCAACAATTATAAGATTCACTAGCTTTTGCCCGCGACTTCGTCCGCGTGGATTAATAGTTCCCGTTCCCGGGGGATTTCCGATGAAAACTATCCTATGTCCTTTCTCGGGTCCCAGACTATATCTGTACCAAATTTCATTGAAATCGGTTCAGTGGTTTAGGCGTGAATAAGAGACAGACAGACAGACAGACAGACAGACAGAGTTACTTTCGCATTTATAATATTAAGTACGGATATAAGATTACCATCGACTCGAATAAAGAGGAAGAAAATTAAATAAGTATTTTGAACAAAAATATTGTTATTGTCGTGGCTTCTAGCTTCACAGAAATACTTGTAATAACTTGACTATTATCTCAAATGGAATTTCTCAAAATTCACTCCTTGGTTTTCCACTTTCTGCTTTTCTAGTACCACTCTCAAACAGTTTTAAATAAATTAATCTTACTAGGTACTTACACTGATTGTTCTAACCATCTGTATTTAGGTACATGTTAAATTCAATTGAATAAACCACAACAATCTCTCTAATTACATTCGTTTGATATTTAAATAAATGAAGTCTGATTGATGCAAATTGTACAGATATAACATCTAACGTCAAATAACTTTAAAAAAATGTGTGGTGAGTATATCGCTCAAATAAAAACAAGTATTAGGCAAGCTTAAAAAGTTATTACGGATGAATAAAAATAGTATAGCAGTGCAAAGATAAATAGTTTTACCTGTACACCAAATCGTTTATTCAACTGTACTTTCATCAACATATTGCACATAGGTAAGCTTCGGTGTCAACGACCTTTCAACCTTTCCCGCACAGCCCTTACACAAAGGTGTCCTAGGAGACAAAGGACTTGAAACTAGATGCTTGCTATCATATCGCATAAATCTGTCCGTTCATCTGATTCAAATGTCACATATTGTACGAACTGTGGAATTTATACTGACAATTGCACGATAGTGTAGATCGTTACTTATAAATAGTGTGAACGATCTTTTCATTGCTAGATACGACTATGTAAGCTTATCTTAGGTATACACAAGGAAAGGGAGATACCGTGACACCAACATTTACCATATTCAGTAAGTACTTGTTTAAATACGCCCAAGGGATCAAATTTTTCTTCGATATTTAAAAAAAAACTCAGTTGATCCATTCTAACCGTGTAAAAGATGCACTTTTCCATGAAATAGCTGATTTTGGTTGACGAAAATTTTACAAAAGTGGAAAAGGGGTTTCATGGTAAAAGTTTGTGTCACGAACTCTATTTCACCGTGTACCTATTTTAGCTTCACCATTATGTCAATGGTAACAACATTGACCTAGCCTAACATGTAACGGTATTTCAATACAATAAGAGCTCACCTTACACTGGTTTTATTATTAACTGTAACTGTTTTCCAAATAGGGAACGCAATGGAAGTACGAATACAACAAATCTCATTTTTGTTCTTAAATTAAAAATAAAGATTATTTAATTACTACGTTTTATCTTTTAAATAAAAAGCTGTGACATGACTTCTGTTTATTACTTTACGATCATAAACGTTCATTAAATATTTGAATCAAACATTTTGCATTAATATTATAAGTAAAGAGGTCAGGTTCAAAAAATATTTTAAAAATATAATTACTTACCAATTTTTAACGTCGTTAATAGTCTTTGCTAAACAACCTTTAAGGGCATCCAAAAATAGAACATATTTTAATTTAATGAAACCAGTAATTTGAGATGAAAGAGTACAAGATAAATTAATATGAGTACCTAATGAGATAATAATTATAAAAAACATAAATATATGTCTGTACCTAAATCTATATATTTGTACATACAAGGAATTTATTATTTCACAGCAAAGATGGGGTACTAAATAACAGTCGAGTTCGTCTAGTAACTCATTGCCTTCATAGAACAGGCTTCAGCAAATAGGTACTGTGGAAACTATTCCTGGTGCATATTTACATGTCGCGGCTCGCTTTTAACTACTAGTCTCGAAATATTACTGTGTGTCTATGTAAGTTTACAACTACATATTTATTTACTGTGCTTTAAAATTCGTGAAAAATAGGTTTGTCAAATTAATATTGTACTTACTTTATTTACTTCTAATTTCGAACAAGACCTCTATGAATAACCATGATTCAAGATTTAAAAAAATATTAGAATTAAACAAGTCTATACTTACCTACCTGGCTTAAAAAAATCTTTATAATTATCCCCTGATACAAAATAATTTAGAACGATTATTAAGAAATAAAGACTTTCAACAGTGTTTGTAAATATTTTCATCGGTATGGTACCTACTTGTGTTTTGTTTATCTTCTTAGTAATGTGTACCTATTTAAAAATAGTAAAGAATGCCTAAGATATTTGTTAGAACGACAACAATCAAATTATTGTTACATCTCGGAAGAGTAGGTAGAAATAACTTGACCTGGTTTTTATTCTGATAAAATTTAGTTATTATTATAATATTACTATCGGAGAACTCTTGATACAAATCGACACTGAATAGACATCTCGCGGAGATACGTCGAACTTATTCCTTTAGTTCCACCTTCAAGACATAGATGGCGTTGATACAAGAAAGTTTTAAATGAAAAAGTTTTGGACGGGCGGAAGGAAGCTTTCAACATCATGACGTGACATAATATTTATGTAAAAAACTAGCTGTGCCCCGCGGTTTCACCCGCGTTACGTTAGGTTTTTGGTTACTGATCCGTTTCCGTGGCTAATAGCGCGATGTTATGAAGCCTTTAATCTCTTATTCTTTTTTTTTTATAATTGGGAAATCGTCAAATAACTTCCCCCGCCCTGGGCGGGACGGGAAGAAGTGTCAGACTTTTACTGACTAAAACCCATCTATGTTCCTTCATGTGCCCTTCGCGTTCCGGGGGCGCGGTATCTCTTTCGAACAACCCGCAGAATCTGTTATTCTGAGGTATAAGCTACGGAATGTCTCGCAGAGTCATTATTTTGCTGCGAAGTTATTTTAAAACTGTGATATCTCCTAAGATATTCATTGAAATTAAATGATGTAAAGGGCAATTTTGTTCAAAATTAAACACTTGTGCTGAATAACGCATTTATGTTGATAAAGATTAATACTATATTCATAAAAACACCTTCGCAAATGATGCATTATTTTAAAACAAATTTTCTGGCCATAAAAATGCTTATAGTGAGTCAATCTTAAAAGTTAGGCATGTACTGCCGCGGACTTTTTTTTAGTATATTTTAAGAGAAACAATTCTCTCATACATTATTTTTGCGTAACTTTAACCGTTCACGCAGCGCACGCAACGAAAGCCCTCAAAAAGAATATTTTTTCCCGTTTTTGCCACATTTTTCATTGCTGCTCCGCTCCAATTGGTCGTAGCGTGATGTTATATAGCCTATAGCACTCACGAATAATGTAGCTTTCTACCAGTGAAACAATTTTTAAAATTGGTTCATTACTTCCGGAGATTACCCCCTACATACAAACTTACAAACATACAAACTTACAAACTTACAAACTTACAAACAAATGTTACCTCTTTATAATATTAGTATAGATATTTCAGTGCAAAGACTTGCGAAAAAATGGTAGGTAGTGAGTAACGGAAAATAAATATAAGTTTACACTGAACGTGCCAAATGTACCTACCTGTCTTTCGTATTATTTTAGTTAATGTAAGTACATAATATTTATTTCGTTACAAAAACAGGTATAATTATTTTTTAATAATAACTTGTTTTTCTTTCTAACCTCTTTATCGAAACTATTATTACTTTCTATCTTTATCGAAACTATTATTGCTTATGCTTCATGTTAAAATATGTGGATTTTTTGTCTGTAATACCTACAACGAATAGAGATCTCACGTTGATCTATAACCTCATTTTCTACCCTAATCTTACACCCGTAATTATACTTAGAACTATCAAGATTCCAATAACATCTAATATATAAAATTCTCGTGTCACAGTTTTCGTTGCCATACTCCTCCGAAACGGCTTGACCGATTTTGATGAAATTTTTTGTGCATATCGAGTAGGTCTGAGAATCGGCCAACATCTATTTTTCATATACATAAAAAAAAAATATGGCAAAACAACGTTTGCTGAGTCAGCTAGTATTATATAAAATCGTTAGGTATCTCTAAAATAACCTAATTAAATACGAACGCTAAACACACAAAACAAGCTAATTAGGTAGGTACATACTTATACGAACCATCCCTGTACAAAACAGCTGATTTTTAAACCGGGATATGACGTCATGCACTTACCTATTACGAAAATAATGACCTACGACATTTATACGGAAAGGAATCAAAAGTCAATGTCAATAAAAAAAAAACTTGCACAAAGAGCATTAGCATACAGGATGTTTCGAAATTACTTCCAGGTGCTGGGTTAATTTTTCTAGAGTTCCATATTTTAAGGGGTCTAGTAGTAGAGTATCTACTAAGATTCTATTCCATATTCTAAGGGGACCCTAGTACCAAGATTCTGCTATCTGTATGCCCGTCTGTCCGTCATGTGATAAAGGTATTTTTTTTGTATGTAGGTACTTACCTAATGCAAAATATAGTACAGTGTTACGGAATCCTTTAGGTCCGACTCGCACTAAGCCGGTTTTTATTTACCATCCGCATTTTAGTACCCGGATTAAACTAAATTACTAGAGCACACTAAACTTAGGAAACGTCCTGTTTTAGTGTTTGGAGGCCAGGAGGGTTAGGTGCGTACTATAATTATGTTTTAGTTTTATTTCAGATTATTCTAAACGGTTTAAAAAGACTTCTTGCCTTTTTTGTTTTAAAAGCGGGATATTTTTTTTACTTTTACATTCGTAATTATTCCGTATCACCTAAAAAAAGTTTATCATTTAATCTCTATATTTTTTAATAAATCATCATCATTATCATGCCAGCCGTAGGACATCGCTGCATAGCCACATAGATTTCCAAAATGACCAGTTAGAAGCGGGCCTGTATCCAGCATCTTCCTGATTTTATCGAATACTCATATGAAACTACAAAAACGAAATGTTAAAAACTAAGAATCATCCTGTAAGTAAGTGCGTATGTGTGCGTCGCGAGCCCCCCAGTGACATCACTTCCGCAGTCAAATCGCTTCCGGCGCGCCTGCGGGCGCTTTGACATTCTCTCTTTGTTAGGACCCTGACACGTAAAATTATCTCCTGGATGACTCGTATGATTAGCCACGTGGAAAATGTACCCATCGTGAACTAGCCAGCCATCAGACAAACCAAGTTTTGATAGAGTTAGACGTTTGAGAGTGCGGTTTATAATATGGAAGTGAATAATTTTTGGATTTACTCTGAAGCCTCGTTAGCCTAGTGGTTCTAAGCACGACTGCTACGCTAGAGGTCCTGGGTTCGATTCCCAGGTCGAGCAAAAAGTGTTATTGGGTTTTTCTATGAAATTCTCAGTATCAGCTCGGAGTTTGGATTTGTGCCCGGTTAATGGCAATAGGCTCGCCCCCTATTACATGGGACCTAAATATACCGGCGAACTGTGGGTGTACATTGGTACACCTCTGCCTAACCCTTCGGGGAATACATGCGTGATGTGATGTGTGTTACTCTGAACAGTGATAGGATAAAGATAAAGAGGAAAAGGTCTAAAGATACCTACTGTAAGAAAGTAGTACTTGGTTCTATGATAATCTAGTACTTCTTTCTCGTATTCATAGGATATGGATTGTATTAAAAGTTAAAGATTAGAATTGTAAAGGAAATAGCTATAAATTAAATCATAACCTACGTATATACATTTAGTTACAATAGGCAATGATAATTGATAATTAATGGTTTTGAGTACGTGTTTACTCCAATGCGATGTGAACGCGAACTGGCCCACACTTTGGTGAACAAGCGAATGTGCATACTTGCAGTCGATGCAATAATGCATTTTCGCTTAGTGTTTGATGAAAACTCGAACCACCTACTCACATTTTAAATCACCTAAATTCTTCTGAATTACCTAACACCAATGAGATAAGGTTTGTTAATGCAATTCACAGGTATTAAACAAAAGTTCAAATGTCAAGAATTCTAAAAAGAATCACCTAACCTAAAAATAGCTACAACCTATACATAAAAAGATTGTAGGCATGAACACGAAAAATATTAGCAACAAACTTCAATAAGAAACGAAAATGGAAATGTTTTGATAGAAAATTCTTTTGTCGCCATTATTGTATAATTTATCACGACGCCGAACGAAACTCATTGAATATGTAATTTACGAACGCGAAACTGTATTTTGTTCCAAAGGATGAGTAAAAGTTTATTGTTGGATGCTGAACAAGTTCACTTATCTAATAGTTGTCGATTACGTAAGATGAACAGCTTCAGACGTCATTCATGTTAAGATGGAAGGAGCGTGTTTGTTAGTTTACAGATATTTTCGGAAACTCATTGGAAAGTGATGCTGTGTGTGTATCGGTGCCGGTGCTACATTGATTGATTGTCAAACAAAGTCTGTAAGTCTCTCTTGACTAGGTGCAAAGTCTATTCGTTACTGACTTCAAGTACTTATTTACTTATGACATCACTCTGACGTCATATGCAGGTAATGCGATGAGACTTGGCAATGTAATTTTGTCAGATTGGAAAGATAATAATATCAGTAACAAAATAAAAATAAACACTATTATTAGAGATTACATTGCCGAACAAAACACCCTGTATCTAAGTTCTTGTTATCCGTGTAGGTAGGTGTATTGTTTATACAAAAGTAGATGTTCATAATCTTAGTCGTGCCTAAAGGAAATCAAAGAAAAGACATTATTTCCAGTTGATCGAATATTTAACCTTGACTTCTGTAAAGAGGTAAACATATTTGTGTGTAAGTATAAGATATTAATATGTTTCACTTATTTTTTAGTTATAAAATCTTTGTGCACATAATTTAAAAAATACACTATACAAAGGCGGACATGCCTTTGGCATTTTCTACTAATCTACGCTCGTCTGTCGTTTTATGGTATGCTAGACTTCTACGCAGACGGAATCGTAGGCAGAAGCTAGTATTTAAACATTTTTCTAGAAAGAACTGAAGTATCGGGTGGTTAGTGAATGTTTAAAAATGCAAGTGAAACACACAGACAGCTGGCTAGCAATATAAATAAAATGTGATGTATTTGACGTAAACGGATGCAAAATTACATACGATTCGTTCACGTGAACTTTTTAGTGCAGCAAAAAACATCATGGAGTATTTCTGTCGTCCACGTCTTGGCAATACATTTACCTACTAAACTATCGTGTCGAATTCATACCGACTGAAGTTTTATTTTAATGGCAAACGCAAAACAATATACGACCATATTGTGACGAAAGTTATTTTAACCCTACCATTTAAGGGGGACTTTGCCGACAGCGCGATCCGTACAAACGTACCCTAGTCTAGACAAATTTCGGACAATAAGTAATTAAACTCGATGAAATTTCGTACATAGGCTTAGGGGACTAATATCTAGGCTTGTGGTTATTCTGTTTTCGTTGAAATACTTAACACAAATATACAATTCCCAAAATAATACGTACCTAACTTAAAATCTCGGACAAGTTTTTGGTATGTAAACATGAAAAAAAAAAACCTGCACGTGGATTTCCTAAACCTCTAAAACCCTTAAACGTTGATATCCGCTTAAACATTCCCATAAAAATAAATTCCTCTTCCTCCGATTTCGAAACTAATCGATTACAGACACTACTCAGATCGATTGCCAAACATGTTCAGGAATGATAAACACGTTTCTTGTTCTCGAATTATAATAATGTAAAGCCAGCACGTGGACAGGGGTAAGTCGATTAAGTACATTATTGGATAAATATAGCAGCCGGTGCTGTTAATTGAAATGCCATCGTTATTGCCCTCGCCCCGCCGCGCCGAAGCGTTCGTGATTGGACAATTTAATTGACGCTGATTGATAATTTAGATAGAGATTATTACTGAACCCTCACTAACGTTGACGTCGAGGATTTATTATTTATTTAAACTTATTATACAACAGTTTATGCCTGTGACTTTGTCTGCATGGAAGTCGAGTTTACTATAAAACATAGTGAAAGACATTCGACAATAATGTAGTTTCCCATCATAAAAAATATTTTGTAATCGGTCCAGTACTTCCAAAGATTACGTTCTACAAATAAGTCCTAACAAATCCATTTTATAATATTAGTTGAGATTATTTTAATAGCGGACTTCAACACTGTTAATTTATAAAATACATAAAATAAATAAACACAATAGAATCGTTTCAGTTATACAACAAAGAAAATGCGATTGTGTAGGAGAAGAAAATAATTGTTTCTCGTAATTGCAGTGCATTGCAGAATAAATTAAAGCTATAAAGTACCTACTTTAACAGTTTAATACGATACGACTAAGGGATTCAATTAAACAGATAAGTTTAGCCGCCTTAATGTACCTATCGTGTGTTGAAATGTAGAGTTGAAACGTATGAGACTTAATATTTATACGTGAGCATAATGAAAATCAATACACGAATGAATTGTATGAGTGAGTACTCATAAATCTATTTCAGATCCATTTCTGTAAAGTCAAGCTTCAACTGATAATAATGTTAGTATTATGAATACAGCCGTAACAAAGTTAAACATAAATTATGTTTGTTCTTAACGTTGTGTTCTCTGAAAACTCTTTATGGGCTACTAGTGAACTGCCCGTGACTTCGTCCGCATGGCTCATGCAAACCGCGTTACGTTATGTCTTTGGTTACTGGTACGTTCCCGTGTTGCGTAGCGTGATGTTATATAACTTGTATTACTCAGGAATAATGTAGCTATTGACGAAACCAATGGATAAATGGGTTCAGTGGCTTTGGAGCTTATTCAGTACTTACAAAGAAACAAAAAAATCTTTCTTCTATATAATACTAGTATAGATAAATAGTAAGTATAGATTATATTCATATTTAAAGGCAGTACAAATAACAAGGTATGCGTTAGCGAGTTTGAGTCACCAAAGACCATTTAGCACGGATTTAGACGATCCAAATATTTTCACGGACGACGCTCTTGCCTCACTCGGGCAAGCAAATTATTCTCGTCTGATTTAGCGAAATTTGTACACGACACAGATATTTGCTTACACGAAGTTTAATTATTTAAAACAGTCATTACTGCTTTTTTAAAAACGTTTAAAAGTATTTACCAATTATCATATTTCAGTGCCTCAAAATCAATAAAATAAACTGATAAAAACAATTATACATTATTAAGATCATTTGCAGCAAACATGCTTATCTATAATTACGCACGACTGATATGTACCTATATTTGGTCTCGATCTAATTATCATGTTTGTGATTGTGTTCATTCGTGATAACACTTATCTAGTGACCGCAGTCCGCAGTGGTGCTGACTAACAAACAGCTGTCTGTCACCTGTTCTGCTTTTGTTTGCTACATCGTGAAATTGTATTATTCCATGTAGCCGTTCTGACTACCATACATTGTCGTGTTATATCATACATAAATTTAGGAAAATATATACAGGAATAATGTGTAATCTCTATCTGCGTCAGACTAATACACCAAGCCAGTCAGACCAAGGCATTATTGGAATCGTAAAACGAAAATACTGGAGTAATTTGAAACAGATCCAAAATGAAAATTCATTCATGCTCACATTAAATTCTGATTTGGTTTTGATAATTATAGCTGAATATAATGCTTGCATACTTATTGGAAATGAAATTACAGGCGTCAATATAAGGTCACTTTAATTTGTATTTTTATTCAGTTTATAAACAGTAGGTACATGTAACCAGAGATCATTGAAATGAACATATCAAATATCTGATGTGTGATTTTTCAATAAGTAGTAATTTAAATTCATTGGATACATTTATAACACAAATACCCATACTCATTCGTAACATACCTATTCTGATTCATTCTGAATATTTTCATCTAGCAAACGGACTGTTAGGGATTATAATACTTAGTCTAACAAGTGTAGAGGGTATTATAAATGACATGTAAAGTATAATTAATTATTTTTTTATGTAAATAACTCACCTTAATAAATTCTAATATGTTGATGTAATATAATGTTGTTGAAGTGTCCAGTAACTAGATTAATGATAAGACTAAAATAAATAATTTGTTACAATTTTGGTTTAACATTTCATGCAATGCTACACACAACAATACACACTAAAGCATTCGAATTATTTAGGGCATCAGTCACAATGTACATGTTATGTTAGTCGTCATTTGTTTCGCAACAAACGCAAAAAGTATTTGCCAACTGCTATCACTATTATAATCACTGCACACATAATCACAAGATGCGGGGATGCTGGTCCAGAGTTGGACTCACCGGAGCTGCTCCTGCTCTGTTCAGTGTCTTTGGCCGTAAACCGAACAAACTCTTGCAAGTGACTCGGCAGTTTTTTAACGTCCTTTTCTTGACCACCTTCAATCACTTTAATTTTATGTTCTATCACTTTAGGTTCTTTATACACATTATTATTAGAAGCTTCTCGTTCGTCTTCAGTTTCAGGGTCTTTAATACCTAACTTATCCCACCGTTCCCTAGCTTTCGATATGAATTCCTTCTCAATTCTATTATTGACTTTTAAATCTAGAACATCAAGTGTTGGCATACTTTTGGAAATAGTTATATGGTTTGTTGATGCTGGAGTATTTGTAATTTTTATGACCTTGTGTTGTTTCCTTTCTTCACGTTCCGCCATTTGAGATACGTATTCCGAATACATTTTCTCACGAAGTAATTCTTCTTGGCTACTGCTAAATGCTGATAACTTTGCTTTTCTTGCCTCGGATCCATGTGAGCTCATTACTACGTCTTTTTTACGTGATATGCTATAATTATTTGAATCTTTTTTTTTTTCATTAATAACCTCTCTTTCTGTAACTAATGGTGCCCTGGGTCCTTGTCTTTGCATTTGAGGTATATTGTTTTTTAAAGCTTCAAGGCGCTGAATTTCGGCTTCTACTTCCTTTTCTTTTTGACGGATATACTCCATTTGTTGTTCACATAAATCTTTAGGAAGTGAAGGTCTTCTCGGGCACTTGTAGTCACTTATCTCGTCCCGGGTATCGGTAAAATAGCGATGCATGTTTTGTATTGAGGAAATATCACTCTCTATTTCTTTATTCAGGTTTCCAGTTGAGTAATGGAAGATTTTTCTCTCACTTTTCATTGAACGCATAGAACTATCAGTAAAATCAGAACTTTCATCACTTTCGTAAAATGAAGATGAGTATTTTTTTGGTCTTGGTGGAGGAATGGGCTTGAAAGAAAAATCTCGACTTGCGAATCGGTCATGATTGCTTTTCGCAAATGTAGTTGTACGCTGTTTTTGTATCTCGTCTGAACTGCTGTTTAATCGTTGGTTCACAGAATTAAGTGTATTTGTAAGGGTTGGATCACGAATCAGAGCAAGCAAGCGACTTCCAGTTTGCGATTTAAATGGTATAATTGGCGTAGTATCGACTTCATTTTCCTCTCGTTCCTTTTCATTTTTGTATTGTTCATTGTAGCCCCTTCGATCTACATATTTTCTATGCATGTCAACAAGGTGACTGGCGTCGTCTTTTGTTATAACGGTATTTGTTTTTTCCATCAGCATTTTTTGGGAAGGAGACAGACAAACATACACAGGCTCAGATTTGGTCGGTATTCCAGTCCAGTGTTCATCTTCCTGCGATGATTTTCTCAAAGATGAACGACGAGGTTTTATAGGTGGTGGTATTGGATCCTTTGGTTTCGTGGGAATAGATATCGCTTCAATATTTGAAACATCAGGTAATGGATAATGTGGCATACTTTCGACGTTTCCCTGGTTATTATCGGCAGTCTTTAAAGATGTACCATAAAGTGCGATGTGTTGCAATCGTTCAGACACAGAAGCTAGTTCTTCAAGTATCTTCTTACCATAAGGCAAAGTTGCTATGTTTCTAACACATAAATCCCTCAATTTTAGGGGTTCTTTTGTGTCGTCATCAGTATTGGTTTTACTTTGGGCAGTAGTTCCTGCAACACATTCAAATACATCTTTGACATGGCTTGTAGTTAAAGGCAATTGTTCTGAGTTTATCTTATTATTCACAGTAGGTTCATCATGCGTCATGTTAGATATGTCATTTAGGGATGAATAATTAGGGTTATATTTTGCCGTGCATTGAGAGGAATCCACACTGCTCGAAGAATCTTGGCGTGAAAAGGTGTCTTTTAAATTTTCATTGGTTTCCTCCGATTCAGAGGCAACTTCCTTTATCAAGTTATTTATTGCATCATTAAATTCACATTTAATAACTTTTGATTCTAAATCGTATTTACTTTGTTTTGTTTGCATTTTATTATCATCTTTATTTAAAGGTTCATCAATATCTTTAACATATAAATTAGTTTTAATATTATCTGTCGACAAAACAACTATTTCGTGTGAGATTTGACTAGATATCTTTTCTATATCAGTTTTGTTTTCCTCGGATCTTTTTTCATTCTTAATATTTATGATGTGTTCATTTTTAGACTCTTTGGTTTTACCATCAATGAGTAGACAGTTTTCTTTGACATCTTGATCACATGTAATTTTAACGATATGTTCAATATTACTAGTCTCATCTCGAACTAAATTCTGGATGTCGTTTTTAGTTTCTGTGTCTTGAATTACTTCTACTATTCTTTCAATGCCTGCTGATATAGGCACAGTATTAGCAATGTTTTTATGAATATCGTCTTCTAGTTCTACTTTGATAATATGCTCAGAATTAATATTAATATTCTTACTATTCAGTTCTTCTTGGATTTTCTCAGAGGCATTTTTAGTGTCAGCATTTTCATTTATATTACCATGTTTATCTGCTTGGTTTTCTTTTAATATTTTATGTTTATTGTCTTCAGCATTCGAAATAAATGTTTTCTTTAGGAAATTTTCCGTGTCTGTAACTTCTATAGTAGGTGTGATCATGCGAACTGATACATCAGTATCAACGCCATCATCTTCATCTTCAATTTCATGTAAAGAACTGCTACTGCTTGACGTATCAGTTAAGTATACTACCTCAGCGCCAGTCATTTTTTCAACAGTTTTCATAGTCCAGTCACCCCTGGCTTCGGTGACCTCAGGTTCTTTTATTTTTGCACCAACCAGGCGACATTCTTGGGGCACCAACTGCCCATAGCTCTTTTTATGGACCGCAATAGACATCATTTTCTTTTGCTTAGTTAATTTGTTTTTGTCTTCAAACACATCGTCATCTAAGTCTTCAACATCACTTCTCTTGTCACTCAGATAAGACTGACGACGAGAAGTCATAGATGATCCACTTCCACTGCCTTCTTCATCAATTACGTCTAACATTCTTGGAGGACCAATTCTATGCAAGAAAAAGTCATCTGCCGATGCTTTTTTGCGTAACCTTTGTTTAATTTCTTGATTAATTATTTCCTGAATTTCTGTTTTCAATTCAATAGAGCTTAAGTCCTCTGGCTGAGTTGCTAAATTAAGAGTATTTAAATAACTTCTTAAAGATTTTTCTTCGTCGGGTGTCAATGACTTTGTTTGGTCACATTGCGCTATATTAAGTGGGATCGTAGTAACTGATAAAGCAGCAACTTCTTGTGGTTTTGTTACGTCAATATCATTAAGTTCGTCAGCATTTTCCCACTCTACATCGGATTCAACATGAGTAACTACAACATTTTGACTATCTATTAAAGCAAGCGCATTTTCATCTCCCGGTTCAACTACGTCATCTTCAGTAATATCAATAATTTTTGTAGCGTCGTCGTCATCTAAACTTTTACTTTTGACTTTGCTTTTCAATTTAGCTTTACTTTGATGGGACTGCTCAGGAGCTTCTACTACGTAAGCTGGAGTATCTACGGTATCAGGTAAAATATCTTGACATTTTTCAGGTGGTATGGTCAACAAGTTGTGAACAATTTGATTGCTGTTATTATTTAAATCACCATTCAAATTAACTACATCACTAGAAGTACTACTTGCCGGGTTTTGATTATTAATTGAAGGTTGCAAAATTTCAGCTTTTATTTCCTTTGTTTCCGTAACCTCACTTTTAGTAAAATCCTCCTTGTCATCATTTTGTATATTACACGATTCACTGTTTGTGTTTGTTTCGTCACTATTATTTTTATTCACTTCAGGTCTATTGTTTTTATTTTTACGTTTGTTTTTATTATTTTTACGGCGCTTCGGTCTTTCAGGCATGGTTGAAAATCGCTACACTGTTATCACTAGCACAACATAATCATAATCACAAACACACACGGTCCATTCACAGACGGCTTCACGCGTCTCGCGACACCGGTGTCTATTGCGTAGGAGTGACTATTCGTCGAGGTTCGTCTAAACGTATTTTAGGGATTTCGCGTCGTTTGTTAAACAAGGGCCCGGTGTACAGGGACGTGAGATTCGGGTTCGAGGTTACCGATTGTGAGTTTTCTTTTAGGCGAGCGGTCGCCGGCCGCGCCAGTCATGCACTCGCGCGGCGATTTACTGATAATTATAAATGGGTTGAAGTGCGAGAGCGCGGGCCGTGGACTTTATTTTTACGCGGAGACGTGTACGCCTGTGGTGCGCGCGCGACGCTACACAACGAAGGGAGCCCGCTCTCCGCCGCCCGCTACCAATACTGTCCGACTGTATTATCATTGAGCGCACTTCAAATCGTATATTGCTAATTAATATTGCACACACGCATCTTAACCATTTTAGGGAGGAATAACGGGGAAGCAACTCGAAAACACAATGGCTTCTATTACTTATTAGGATTTGGATAGGACGCAAACGAAATTCTAAGTTTAATATTATAAACAATAAAACTCAGGTAAGTTTGGAATTAGTTGTTTGTGATGATTCAGAGTATTTAAATTGT
Organism: Caradrina clavipalpis; assembly: GCA_932526535.1. Lineage (NCBI taxonomy): Eukaryota > Metazoa > Arthropoda > Insecta > Lepidoptera > Noctuidae > Caradrina > Caradrina clavipalpis. The sequence goes on from OW052096.1 coordinate 7,806,461, forward strand.
ATTCTGTTGTGGTTATATTTTGTAGTTTCGCAAGTGAAAAATAGGTATTTGTACTGAAAATAATATTTAATCAGGTGTTGGCTTTCTTACAGTTTATTTTGTTTTAAACATGTGATAGTAGTATTTTTTTTTAAATAATGATCTCCTCTACTGCAAATCGCAGTGGTTTATATAAAAAAAATCTACAAAATGACCAACTCTGAAAAACCTTTATGATAAAGAGGAAATCACGACCTTCGCATGACATTTGACGTTTTGTGTATTGTATCTGAAACCCATGTAAAATACGGTTTTCAATACGATAAACATCAATGAATATAAAAAGTAATCGATAGTACGAATTTTATCTCATTTACCTTGAGATCACAATCAAATGTAGCATCAACAAAGATTTTATTTAGATTTACAAGAATCGTTAACTGTGTCGTAAAATAATTATTGTTCCAGCAAATATAATTAATATTAATTAGGTTTAGAAACCTACGTCTGTATAATTTAATAAATTAAAAAGTAAGTGAAATAGTAAACTAGTTCCTTCCTAAACTTTTTAAAACGTGGCGCTGTTATCATCAAAGATAATTTATGTAGCAAATAATCTTATCATTCGCTCATTACGAAAATATGTTACAAAAACTAAAATTGTGGGTTATCTAAAAATGATTTACCTATTTTTAACCGACTTAAAAAAAAAGGAGGTTATTATAGAACTGTTTCGTAGTGTTTTACAATACTGAAATAATAACATTTATTTTTCAAATATAAAGTACAGTTTTAACGACATTGATCTGAGTCAATGGCTTGCAACAATAGTTTCCGGAATTCCCGAGTTCAGATCAAATGAAGAAAAAACAAATGACAAATGCAGTCAAGTGAATCTAGGCAAAAAGTTAATTTCTACAAAAACTGTAATCTTATAAATGAATACAATAGAGTTTAGAAAACATAGATCAAGCTTTGTTTTCATACATTTTGATCTACCTAAGGAAAGAGGAAAATAATATTTATTTAGACATAGACCAAAGGGACAAACATAACGTAAAATAAAACAAAAAATACTTAATTGTACAAACAATATTGTCTGCCTCGCGGCTCCAAAAAGGCTTGGCTTAGCAACAATTATAATATGATTGTGATGTAGCAGGAATTTGATATTTATACTAATAACATTATGTAAAGAGGTAAAATATGTTTGTTCTTTTTTTGTTTGTATGAGGTAACCTCTACGAATACTGGACCGATTTAAAAAAAAAAATCACCGATACAAAGCTAGCCAGTTGCTCAGTGTCCTGCCCTCATGTTTTATTGTATATTTGACTTTAACGCGGACCAAGTAGCAAGCAGAATGCCAGTCAAAACATACTTTTATGAAGACCAAACAGATGTTTACTAAAGTTCAACAGCATAGGATACCACAGAATCTCCAACTACATGGCAACAGGTAACTAGCGACAATCTCCAAGATATTGGACACTATCAAAGTTTCCAACAACTACAATGTATATAGGTGCCTAAATTAGTCCAGTAAGTAGGTATAGCACTAAGTTTAGGAACACAGTATCTACAAGATTGCATCCTGTTGCGTAGGTACCACCTACGTCAGCGAAAACCCGATTGAATTTCCTATAAAAATCTGTGTACCTACGTAACAACATAACAAGTCAAGACGGGATATTACGCGTTAGGTAATAAGTTAGGTAGACTAGCCTGGATCTAGACTATCTAGAATCTAGACTTGCGGGTCATGTGGACTGATTGGTCACTTCCACTGGCGCAACGCTGTTATTACCAATCAGTATGTACTGGCTACATATGAGGGTACTAGGGGCATATAGCTAGGTGCATTGAGTTCATATAAATTCCAATACACAGGAGAATCAATCTTCATATCTAATGGTACCTATATTATAATATTGTAGACAAGACCTAATTGTACGTTCAGAAGTAAATTCGATGAAAATCTGTCTTGGTGGTAGAAATACACTCTGGTTGTTATAAATTCGGAAATCGATAACGATTTACTATTAAAAAAAAATACAAACGAATTTCAAGATAAACATTTTAAAACCTCCATTATGTAAAAACAAAACCCGTAATCTGACAAATTAGCGTAAACACATCACAAATAACTAAAAACAGGAAGCATTTTAGAGGAAAATTCCTAGAAAAACGTAATACTGACTTTCAATTTAAAACCTTCAGTGTTCAATAGGTATAATGTCTCACGGAATCCTCGCCGCGGTTACAAAGAAACACGTAAGTATAGAAAATGCAATAGCTCGCAAAGATATAGAATACAAGAAGAAATAAGAACAGGATAGAATACCAATGTACTCGTAACCAGCGTGCTTGTATGACCAGGCGAAAGGAGTATGTAAGGATCATAGCAGGTGGCGTTCTGTGGTTTCTGCCTACCCCCGTGGGAAAGAGGCGTGAGTTTATGTATGTGTTGTTATTGAGCTGCTCATACAAAGTACAAATAAAATGTAGTACAAGAACTGAGTAAATAACGCAGCAGACATTGACGTACATATTTACTTTATTCAATGAGTTTTCTTGATTGTGCGATAAGATTTAAAATGTGTACTTCAAATAGGTCTAAGAACACACTATCAATATATCTAAATATCTGTCTATATATTCTTATCTATGTCTATATGTATGTTAGAGTCATGTGTATCATTTAATAATTTTGCACTTTACAACAATTTAAAGATCATCATTGCATTCTATCATATTCCATTCATTCATTCTTCATTTCTGATTTACTTTTTCCGAAAAATTAATCTTCTTTTAAAATACGGTTTTAAGAATTAATCTACGACGCAGATGTATGCATAAGCATTATTTATGCAGTAGATAATCAATTCATCATGCTTGCACTTACTGCGTAGTTCAATTGTTTTTCTCATGTTTCATTCCTAATGACCTGAATAAAGACTACCTCTTAGAGTACGTTATCAGTTCTGACGTCACTTTATGACTGTATAAATAAATTGCCCGATACTTTTACATGAAAAAGAAAAGCTTGATTGACCCGGGCATTTTAGTAGGTAGCGTTTTAACTCCCTTGGCTATTAAATTATTCTATCTTTGAAAACTGTACATTTTCCAAAGTGAATATAGGCATCAAAAATAAAAATCTATATCAAACGAGTGATAAAACCATACAAAAGAAAGGGGATGTCGAAATGCACAATGAAAATAATTTTCAAGAAAGAAGACTAAAGCCTCTAGCGGATCTAGCAGGTTGTAGTAGTTTATACGCTAAATTCAATGGTGCAATAGTCATAATGCATTAACAAATAACACAATCATTGCATAAGAGATTTTTTAACCTAGGTAATTTTCCCAAAATAGCGTCCAAGTGTGCCACTGAGCCATATCTTTCGATGCCGAATCGCCTAACGCCCGAGGTGAGGTAACGCTCGATAATAGTTTTTAATAATACGTAGTTAGAAGCTATATTATACCTACGGACCATCTCAAAATATTCAAATTTTGACGATGACATAAGTACCTACATAATCCGAACGGAAAAGAAAGATTTCGTGAAAGAATTTAGGTACGTGTGTCATCGAATGTTCGAAATAGAGTATAATTTTATTAAATTCTGAATAAATTTGCGTAGAAGTATTTTTATGTTAAACAATAAATTGAGCATGATACTCAGGTTTACGATACAAACAATGAGCAAGGATTTGTTCTAGAAAGAACGTGAAGTTTTTAGATATATCGACGATTCAAAGATTTCACGAAGTCACGTACAGATATAATTATGAAATTTTCCTGCTAATTAAGCGTGGGTAGAGTACTGCTGTTAATGCGATGGTAGATACTCGTATTTCTTGGTCATATATTGTAGTTTACATAAAACTATATGACCGAATAAAATGAGTCAGATTTGTTTATTTTCCTTCAAAGGTTTGTAACTACAGCTATACTAATCTCAATATTAATTGTTGTTAGAGAATTAATAGATAAAGTTTCAACTGAAATTACGAAATTCTAAACATCGCATAGTAACATGAAAACTATCGTCGTAAAGAAAAGAAAACACATCCGTGCAAATAGGTCACACGTTCAGTCTTATATTAAACGTGTTTAAATCGGGATTTCACTCTCATTCAAAATACTCTGTTATTTTCAGAGCAACAATTTAGATCAGCTGACGTGTTCAAGTTTAACTGTCTCAGATTCAATCAATCAATACAGATAATTGCAGAGCACTGCCGGATGTCGGTATTGCAAAAACAGAACTTATATCCATTCATATGTAAAAGGCAACTCATCTTTGTCTGCTTATCAGATGGTGCGCTTATAATTTAAGGGGGATCTCGCAAAATCCAAAGTTCCAAACGTTTCTTTAGCAAATTGAAGCGCTGTTTTACGTTGCGATTTAGTTTTCGAAATTCTTATTGATTGAAATAAGACTATTGCGCAAAATATAATTAAATGGATGGACGCATGGTTGTTTTAAATTATGTTAATTTAATAAATATATCATAGTAATTAACGTATGTGAATGTTTACCAATATACCTACAACGTAAAACAGTGTTGCAACATAAAATACTACCTCATGGGCCATGTTTCAGTTTTATTTTACTTATTCGTAAGCAAAGCCATGAGACGGAACATTGCTACTATTGTAAAAGATAACCACAGATTAGCCCGCTCTTAAACACTACAAGCACAAATAATGACAAACGTTACAGCTACACCAGAATCTCTAGAATGCAGTAATAGACATCGTGGGTGAGATATGTGCAATTGGCAACAAAACAGCGATGCAACGACCTTCCAAGCTCCAGAAATATAACCGACCGTCCTCTGCTTTCTCCACAATAAAACTACATTTCGATATTTGTTTGCGAGAACGCAATAATAAAGTTTCGGGATGACGACGCATGACATAATCGCCGCATAGATCCGTGCCAGTGTGCCAAAACACCGCGGCCGCTAACTCCCGCGCCGCTGTTTTGGCTCCAAGTCAAAGGGTTATAAGGTGAATGTGTCGAGACCTAACGTGTTTTATTGTTACACTTTAAAAATACATTTAGACTCGTCTTCTATACATGCTAACAATTTCTAATTAGGCCGGTATTTACGAGCGAGGAACTCGGGCAAACTGAACTGAAACTCAGACGGTAATAAGGTTAAATTATGCTTGTGCAGTAATGAACGTTGTGTTTACTTGTGTATTGTACAAACAGTTGGGATATGCACCTTGTCTTTCATTGCTGCGTATTTTCAGTCTATTGCCAAGTGTAAAGTGCAACTGTGTTTATTAGCGTTTGATCGGCTCATACATTCTTGTTGCAAATTATTGGTTTGGCGCTGAACTACAGTACTAATTCTGCAACCAAAGGAATATACATACAGATACGAGTATCTAAACGATTTTATACTACAAAGATTAATATCTTAATCAGTGCTATAAACAGACGTCAGGATTTTTTGAAATATAGGATTCTGTTATTATCTCGACTACATGAAACTTACAATCATTAACATTTTCAGGCATTCCCTTTAACAAGTTCTAGTTGAACAAAAATGATTTGTTACAAAATCAGAATAATATTCAGAATTTGAGGGAACATGCATCCGAAACAGGGGCAAGTAAGTTAGGTCGCCGCATGACAATCGTGCCATTTTACTTGCTAATAACTCTGACCAGCGCATAATGTATCCTGTTATCTTGTACCTTGCCATGTTTGCGTTGTATCTCGATAAAGCCTAGCATTTGCTTTGAACAATATACATTACACTCGTAATGTACTAGAGATAGCCTTGCAGATAAGTTTATAGCCGTTGATAGAAGAAAACAAACCATACGCCACCATACCATTACGCCTATATTCCCCGAACGATTAGGTAAAAGTGTACCAGTGTACAACCAATGATAGAAAAAATTGGGATATAATATTATTAGAGAGCTAAAAGAAACACACACGGGTTTCGCTCAATGCCAGGCGATTTCGCGAGAGACCAAGACTTAGTTGAGGGACGAACTTAAGTCCTACCGAATGACCTACAATAGCAGAACGCAAGTGTGGGACAGGCTAGATAAATGGATAGAATTTATTATTAAAAGCCAGCTATAAGTAAACGGCTCTGATGGTCAATGCTCCGCGCCGTCTGCAATACCAGAAGCGTCAATGGTGAGTTAACACCATTTAAAACATTTGAAATATCGCATGTGGCTGTTATTACACATGTGAAAATTGTACGTACTACTTCGCTAGACGAGATCCTTTACATAACAAGGAACACTTATTTTGAGACCTATATCCCGCACTATAGGCCGCTTCCAATCGGTCCTTTTGGAAATCTATGCCATCTATCTCGTCCAGCAGTGGACGTCTGGTATGATGATGATGATCCAGCACTGCTACAGGTTTTGTTAACAGGTTAAGAAATAGTTAATAGAGAAAATAAAATTATTATTGCTGAGGTAGTAGGTACTATGATGTGCTGTAAAATTGTATTGCGGAAAGATCTCTCTGAGAGATTAGATACTTATTGCAGTATTTGGTATATGTAATGTTACGTATGATCACCAGTTGCGTCAAAAATGTGGATGGTAATGATAAGTGATATCTTTAGAACGGATGCCATTTTTGATAACATTTAAAAGGTTTTCTTCGAAACCAACAGCAGTTTTTAAATATAAACTGACTCAGCTTTAAGATTTTTGGGTAAAAACTGTAGACTTCGTAATTGCTTTACTACCCTAAAGTTGAATATCACGTGCATTTCATAAAATGTCAAGGTCTATTTTTCTTTTAAAATCAACGTGAAAGTAAAATAGTTTCAAACTTAGTGGAATTTGAATTTCCGCGAAGTTTTTGTCCTATGACTTTACGCCTTGTTGGCGAGTGTAGGTGTAAGCTTCTCACTTTTTGCGTTTAAAAACAAAATAACTCAATGTTTTGGTCGTGTGTTGTTCCAAAGTTTCAGGTTACGTAAAAACAATGGGATTTTTTATTCAAAACAAGGGGTCATTTAGTACAAAAGGGTTTGTACTCACGTTTCGGTGACGGGCTGGGCGCTGTCGGCGTATTCGGTGACGTCACAACCTGCTTCGGGGCCACCTCGTGCGCCTTCGTCTCCGCTGTACAAACAAAAAGATCGCATTTCAAACGAGTTTCTTCTTTGATACTTTTAGATTTAATAAGATTTTGAAATTCAGTATCATAAGCGGTTTTCCTTGTGAACAAAGGGGTAGTAGTACCTACAGTTTTATCGTTTAAGTCGAAAATGTAGCTAATAATATCTTAATAATTACTTTGTAATTGTAGAACACATTAATTAATAACTAAGTTAGGTACAGTTGCCCATAAAATCACTTAAATTTATTTTACTTACTAGCTAATCAGTAACTAGTTTAAGTAGATACTTATAATTTTAAAGAAAATGTCACCGCAATTGTAAATAGAAATAATTACGGAAAATTTCACAGAGATCAAAACAAAAACAGTATAACCTTGAAAGGACAAAGTACCCGAGTATAATATCTGAGATTAAATCCCACCAGCAGATCAAAAGAGTTTAGTCATGTTTATTTAAACAGTAAAAGCATCAGTGGGCAAACCCGTAATCGCACAAAATGTTTGTATAAACGTTGTCACAAAGGACCGCACTATAAAATAAGACGAAAAAGGAAAAATAAAGACAAATATGAGGATGCGTCTTTGGAAGCGATAAATTATTCGAAAGCAGAAAGCTGTGCTCACTTTGTTTATATTTGCCTGACAATCCTAAGACTTTTCCCAATATCAACGTACACTATGTATGTGGGTTGGAAAGGATTTTTCCGAAAAGTATTATAGCATTAATCATTCAAAGGGTATATAAATAATATTTCCTGATGACGGTTTCGACTAAGAACTATTTTCATTTATTCATGTTAAACATTTCTTTGTGAATTAATGGACGTCCATTAAACAACAACACACAAAAGGAGATGCAGCGTATACGACGCGTCACAATGAAATATTCATAGTCATTTTGGTATTTAGGAAGCTCGAAGAACAACTATTTCGAATCCATAAAAGAGACTGATAGTTTTAAATTAATATACGCTTCTTTCTTAAAGCATCGTTTCATTAATCGCATGTCACAAACTTATAAAACAAATATACTACATTAAAAAACATGAAGTAAAAAATGAAACAAACGCGTAATTTAATCGCACCACCTAAATTCGTACAAATCCCTCTACTGCGTATATAATGTATGTAAATGAATCATTATTATAAATTGCACAGCCGACTCGTTAACGTAAATAGCCACCCACGTGTTCCGAGAAACAAGAGTCTACTTACCATAATATCGAATCAAGTAAAACGATACGATTAGGAAATGTCATTCGAACAATGTAACAGTAGCTCCCGGAGAATTTGCTGACGTTGGTACAACTGTATCGGTTTCTGATACATCTACTTTAATGAGCACAGCTGGTAATATTTGCTACGGTTCCGATAATTCTAAATTTAGGCACGGTATACTGTTATTTATAAGGGGTGTTGTTGTAATGAAACCACAGCACTTCCCGGCAGTGCGTTGCGATTAGCTGACCACTAACTGAAAGCGATGCGAGTCGCCTGTTTAGAATCTGGAACCAGGAAGTGCATGCGATCGGTGCATTTGGCACGGAGCTGTGTCCTAACAACCTATTGAAACGATACTTTAAATAAATTACTTATTTTGATCGCAGGTGTGTTTTGTTGACGATGAGCATATTATTATACAGGCAGAAATCGTAAATCTAAAATTTTAATGTTATGTTAATGAAAATAATATAAATATTATTATTTATATTATTTTCATTAACATAACATTAAAATTTTAGATTTACGATTTCTGCTGATTTTTCTGATCTATAAAAGATTTACAATCATAAGATTGTAAATCTTTTATAGATAATTATAGAAGTTTCATGGATAGCAAGTTGATATCTCCTGATATTTTATTTCAAAGAGTAACATTGGTCCTTAGCCCATTATCGAATTCAAAAACCTCATGCATGAGAAAAAAGCGCCGTAACAACGGGGCCATAACAATGTAATCCTTTTTAAAAAAAAAAATACATGTTCGGTATTTTTAGACTACGGCGCATCCATTAGTAACTAAATATAACAGAAAATATAATTAGAACATCAGTTTACTTTTCATAATAACCAACAATTTTACCTCGTAACAGCGCTACAATGATTTAAGCCGACACTTAATAGGTAGGCGCTTAGTGCCACAAAATACTTTGTCTTACTTAAAATAAAACCTTATCTAAAGGATATTTAAAAGCTGAAAGTGTTTTCCTTATAACTCCATCATTTGAAGAGGTTTGAATGGTGCTTCATCACTGAGTTTAAATAAAAGACCCCGTCGATTGCGAATAAACGGTTTTTCTCTGGATTTAAAACCAAACTGATATCAATCAAGTATGGCCTGTGTTCACCAACATTTAATCAAACAATAACCCACACATTTGAACTGTACTATATGTATATTTAAAATTTCTGTAGGAAAATTAATATAAACATCTTTTGTAAATACGTAATCAGTTTATTTAGTATTGGTATACACGGGCCTCAGATCATGCACGACGAATGCCTTAACATTTTAAAACATTCCCAAAAACGTAGACGGTATGATATGTAATGTTATTTAGATATGAAACAATACGGCATGAAAGAATGTGTTTATTAAATTTTCTTGGCACAACGGTTTGAATTAAAAGGAATATTTTAGACATTGAGATAAACATCAGATTGTTCGTATATCCAGTGTTTACGTGCATACAATCGGGTAAAAGATGGACTGTTAAATCGAATCAACAAAGTTACAATACCAGCACCTAATTCCAACAGATCATCTTTGAACGATGCCTATGGTCGCAATCAATTCCGATTGTGTGTTGAGGAAGAACAGAATCAACGAAAGAATACCCGACTCAATTAGTCATTGTTTGTAATCAGTAAATATTAAACGATTCTCTTCAGTTGATTTTAAAATTAAAAGCGATTTCGTTCTTTTTACGTTCCCAAGAATATTTTATTCCAATTTTATCTTACTGTCTATCTATCTGTCTTAGTTAAAAAAGTTGTATTTTTATATCCAATCAAAGAGATCTCATTAAAACCTCGTTAGCGAATACTTGACTTGGCATGTTGAAAGTGGCTCAATTAATGCAAAAAATATAAGGTACCTTTTTCAACAGCCAATTAAACTAAGTAGGTTTATATTTGTGAACAGTAATTTTATCTCATCGTAGTTATGAAACTCATGCAGTTATACCAGAGCTTCCCATAATATGCGCCATTACGCACGTTACCGCAGAAGCTTTTCATTAAAATAACAAAATATAAACAAAACTTACGTAGGTACACAAACTCCACTCACATGAATTCGGACGTCACTTGCAAAATCACGTGCGAAAAGGAATCACAACACTTGATAGTTAGACACACGACGAGTCTTGTGTCCAAATTAGCGCGGGTTCAAATAGACCTAATTCGACAGGCGGTCTAGTAGACCACGCTGGCCTACGGAGGCCAGAGGGCAACTGTGACAGGGCGCGCACTCACAATGGACACTTTCTGTATGTAAATCACAATAAAATACCAGCTTTGTGCTCTGATTGCGACACGCTAAACTAAGCACCGAACGTCATCTATGGTACAGTAGGTTTTTAAAAGCGAATATTGACTCTATTCGGTACATGATACGGTCACACGTTCGGAAGTTTGATGGCATAAATATGGGGGAAGCAAAACTGAATGGCACAGACATTGAAGATATTATTATTAAAAAATGAATCATTCAAAAAATGAATGGTACAGTTACGTAACTGATTTAAAAAGCGCAAGAGGGAGATGATATACATGAAGTTATAGAGGATGATAAGACAGAAGATTATACCGTACCAAACAGATTCAAAAGACAGTCTATAACACGACACAAAAACAATACAGCTATATCACATATTTCCAATATCAATGAACAATACACCAGGGAGATATAGATCAGGTTCTGCGTGCATAAACGAAGCTTACAGAATGTAACCGATACTTAACAAAGCGATAGCATCAAATTCAAGACTTTAGGAGTTACATGAATGCCTAACTATAAAGCCCTTATGCAATTTATACGATATGACACGATAATTGAACTGTACGTTAATAGGTACGACAATACAGGAAGCTTTAATGTGATAGCTGAAGACAACAGATTAATTTGACAAGACTTTTGAAACTAGCTATTAATAAAGAATATTGTTTTAAACCTGACGAATATCAATTTGTTCGAAAAGAAAGACTATATACTTTAGAAACCTTGGCAGACAATAAAATTCTTGTCTACCTGAAAGGGAACGGCTATGAACAGATATATAGCAGCAGCCAGCAGCTATTAACATCGATTTGTTATCGCCAATTCGTGTGTCAAGCATTGTTATAGAAGCAATATCCATTTCTACCGTCGCAGCGGTCATTGGGAGAACCATGTTTAACATCGAACGTTACGCTAACAAACTATTATTGGCAACTACAGTCGGATCGTTACCGTATCGTGTCACATAAAATCCATCGCCCACGAATCGAATGCACAATTCCGTGCGTGTTCGCAGTGATTGACATACAATATATTGTCCGATGGCAAGGTGTGGTGGATTGTCAGCCTAATTGTGCGAGACCAAAGTTTAGTTAAGACCATCCATCACTTTGATACATGTCTGGCCTATTCAACGCCGACCAAAAACTGGGACACGGAAACGCGAAATAATTTGTCATTGTATACTTGTTTATTAAGGGTATTACATCGCTCAAGTCCTAAAAACACCTTATGTTTAAAGAAATTTGTTGAGGAATCCTTCCGTACGTTTTCCATAAAAAAAATATATGTTATACTTAAAGTCATCCTTAACAGATCGCATTGATTAGAATTGTAATAATCTTGCCCAAATTTCGGAAAAAAAATGTTTAAACAGGTCATTTTTCAATCTAAATTGCAAATTGTTGGTAAAACAGCTGAATAGTTCGGCATGAATTTTATACCTAAAGACATGTAATGACATATCAAACAATTCGCATTGTTTACTTTTTCTTGTTTCTGTTAAGAATTTGTAATAATAACTAAAAACTCGAAATTTCATCAATTCCCCCCACGAGGCACCCCCGCTATGCCTGAGACGCCAAACTTCAGTGCCTTGATGGCTGTTGTCAAGGGTGGACTACACGCATGTTATTTTTTCCAAAATAAAAACCAAAACTTCATTTTTTTAATAATTTATGAATGAAGTAATATAGTAAATAGTACAAATATAAATATTTACCAAAATAAGAATTGAAATTAAGTTCGTAAATAAATAAAAAGAAATTTGTAATTTCGTTTACTTTTTGAATCTATCATAGAGTAAGCCTGACTACTATGCCTACCTATGTATAAAAACAAAATGCTTGTCCGAGCTCTCCAAGATTATTGGTAAATACCTACTCTTTGAGTACATTATTTCTTTGGTGTTTATTTTTTTTTATTGTTCTTAGCCTTAAAAATTTCGTTTGACGGAGAACATAGATTTAGGTTTTTTTTTTTTTTTTGCTGACCAAACTTTCAGAATTTATCATGTATGAGCACAACTATTTCCGTGACTGAGATCCGATAAGCACTTACTTAGTCATCATCAGACCTTTAGAATGTACCACATAATAATAAGAATACACGAAGCGTATTGTTAGGAGTTTCCTTTCTCAAGAGCCCTGACCACCGGTGGCTTGAACCCTGTTCCCGACGCCGCCGGTGGGCTACTATTTTTTTATATTTTTAAATGTTTTTTTTTATTATAGTAATATTTAAAAATGTAATGAAAATGTATAATTAATAAATAAATGGAAGAATAATAATAAAATCTTTATTTCAGACCATGTCTATAATAATTACAAAAAGTTTATTTTGTGATATTGAAAGCTAGGTCATCCTAACTATTTTCGTTTCCGAGAACCGATAAGCACTTACCTGACCATCATCAGACCTTTAGAAATATCACATGAACACTCCGTACTCAATTACATAAATGTTGAAAGTTAGGTCAGCAGGCAAAGTGAATATTTTTTTCACGGTTACCTTTACATCGTTCGGGAGCCGAAACACAGGAACTCCAGTAAAGTAATAATTACTATTGGCGTTATTAGTTTTTTTAACACGTCTCAAAGAATTTGAAGTGACTTTTTTTTGTCATTCGAGATGTTAGTGCGTTTCTGCCTGATCGATGAATGGATTTTTCATTCGCATGTGCAGTCGATAAGGTTTACACACAAATATGCATGTACTGCAAGGAAGCGTCACTTCGAGTTCTCATTATTTCACAAATGAAACCATCATCATCACGCCTGTATTCCCCGAAGGGCTAGGCAGAGGTGTACCATTGTACATCCACAGTTTGCCGGTATATTTAGGTCCCATGTAAAAGGGGCGAGCCTATTGCCATTTATCAGGCACAAATCCAAACTCCGGGCTGCTACTGAGAATTTCGTAGAAAATCCCAATAACACCTTTTGCTCAACCTAAGAATCGAACCCAGGACCTCTAGAGTAGTAGTCGTGCTTAAGACCACTAGGCTAATGAGGCAGTTTAAATTAAATTTTCATGTTATTTATTGAAAATAATATAGCCAATAGTTTCTGTTACTATGACAGAGTTTATGGCTTTTGGTTCCAGAACGATGGAAAAGTAAGAGTGAATAATAACATAATATAAATTACGATGTACCAAATAATAAATAATAGAAGACCAAAATGTATCTGTAATATATATGTAATCTCTCAGAGAGCGAATAAAATAGGCAAAAACAATGACAACTCTGCGACACATCTGTGTTCTTGCTTAATGTTAAGTTTCTTTTATCGTAGCATAGTGGATATCGGTAGATGGCGCTAATTTAAAAAAATAATAGTACAGATGTCAAATCCTCAAGGACATCGGGCGATGTAATAACCTTAATTGTTTGTGGTCTGTGGTCGTCCACGATTATGTCAGTTTGATTGATATAGTAAACAGAGGCTTAAAGTTTTTTGAGCTTTTTCAGAGGATTAAGATTTTTTTTATTATATTTTAATATTCCTATGCTTGGGGAAAGCAGATAGTCACTAATTTATTGTTCCATAGCGTATTATACCAAATATGTATGTAGATAAATAAATAAATGTATAGTATTAAGTATAACTCAGGTCTTTCAAACTCCAAACCAATATTATGAAGAGGTACATTGTAGTTGTTTGCTTCAAAAGTACTGGAACGATTACAGAAACTATTTCACCAATAGATAGCCACATTATTGCCAAAAAAGTTTGATATACTTGAGTTCCTCACTGGCAATGTCGCAGGCAGAAGCTAGTTTCAAATATTTCAAAATAAATGAAGTAGCTAACATATTACGTTATAATCCAGAAAAAATAAAATACAAGGAAAGCAACAAACTGAGTTTGCTAACAAAATGTTCACAATTTATGTAAATGTACACAAATATGAATCGCGTTATAAGCCTTACTAAAACCAAGTACCCATCGGTTCTCGTTTGCCCCTAATAAAATACTCGGTACTAATAAAATCATACTTCCATCACTAATCCCGTGGTTATGGTAGCATTTCCCTAAGGGGATCATTCGTTACGACTTAAGGGTAGTATAGGAACCAAAGTACTCGTTTATTATTCGTTAAATAGTTATTAAATGGATAGATTCATTATGTTAAGTAAGACAAGTTGATTTAACGGTTCAAAAAATTGATTGACGAATTTTTTAGTTTTGAAAGTTCAAAGTTACGTTATTTATTTCCATTGAACCGTCAAAAGGCACTTTTGAAGAAAAAGAATTGAATCTAGTTGCCCCTTAAAAAAGGTGATTCGTATTTCTTTATTAGACTACGGTATGTAGATTATTCTGTAATCCAATAAAACGTCTGATTGAAAGCAGCTTCGAATCTTGTTTACAATATAAATACCTATCGGCCCAGCTGTAGCTGTGTAGCACAATAGTGGTTGAATAAAAAATATTAAAATGCCAACTATTGCAAAATACAATATAATGGCTGACGCAAACAAAGTGCGGTTTTAAAAAGTAGCCTACGTTTATATTTGGACTCGCTGCTCAGCACCTGTTGGTCGTAGCGTGATGTTACATAGCCTATAGCCTTCCTCAAGAAATAGACTATCCAATACTAAAAGAATTTTCCAATTCCAACCAGTAGTCCCTGAGATTAGCGCGTTCAAACAAACAAACTCTTTAGCTTTATAATATTAGTAAGTATAGATTCAATATCTACCTCTTCATCTTTAATCACGATCGATACAGTGGTTTCGCCGTGATGAGGCAATAAACAGACATATAAAGTTATTTACGCATTTTTTTTATATTAGGTAGTGTGAGTAGTAAAAACCAACTAGTTAATGACGAACTGTTATTTTTGCCCATGGAATATACTCCTAGCCAAATTAAAAACTTTTAAAGAAATTAGAGCTTTATTTTCTAAATTTATCGTAATTTAAAATCTTTGCTCACAAATTATGTCTCTTCTCAATAATCCACACAGTACCTATAAATATTTGATGAGAATTTTATAAGCTTGTGTGCTTTTAGTCAGAAATAGCTGAACACATAAAATAAAAACAAAAATGGAAGAAAAAAGAAATTAAATTAAGAAAGAATGGAAGGCATACGTCGGGTGTAATGACATTATTTGTATTATCTCGGCAAAAGTAAAATACTCGGCGGACCCTTTTAAAAAGCTCTTCAAGTAATTTAATTATTGGATCCAGCAAAGGTGAACATGCAAACCTACCTATATTCAAGTTAAAAAGAAGATACAGTATATGTAAATATACGGTATACAGTGTGGAGATAAATAAATGATATTTATTTTACAAAATTTTAGGTTAATACCTAATTAAAAAATTACATGTTTTTTTTAGCTAGACTAGTTTTTTGCTCTCGTACCGACTTCTCTGAGAAGAAACAAACTCAATGATGTCAAAGTCTCTTTTAAAGTCCATTACATTACCTCGTAATGCTCAGATCATGTGAAAACCATGTAGGCTAAAGTCTAAAATAGATTTTTGCAAAAAGAATCACATAGATTTGAGCGGCGGGACCTGTCACCTATCAAGATAAATAATCTTGATAGTGCACGCATGTGAATTTAATTTTATTGTATGTTTTTATTCGTGTGCCTATGTTATTGTTTTTAATTTTTATAATTTCGATGTTAATTAATGTAATTGGACCTGTGCCGTTTTAATTTACTATAAATAAATAAATGAATGAAGAATATAGGTAGGTAAGTAGTACTTGATTCTTTTGCAAGTAATAATTATTTCGAAAATCACCAGAATGAAATTAATTGACTAAAGTCATTCTCCCACAAACATTCACAACTATAACTACATTTTGCTCTGCGTGTAATTTGTAAAACAATATGCAAATCTTTAATTAAGTAAATCGACCTAATCAATTAATTAGAACAAATTAAGAAAAACGTGTTGTCCTTGTTGTTTTAATAAAAACACGCAACTTTGTATAGTACGCGTTGTTCGGTTCAGGCTCTATTTTAATTAAACTGTCTTGTTTATATTCGTTGTGTTCTTTTTTTAATATCGGGTGCGTCAGTTTGTACTAATAGGAAAGAATGAAAACAAAAATTCTTAATTCAATTTTTTCTGTTATTTTTTATTTCCCTTTGTAGTTTAATTCCAGGCTAGGTATATCTACAAAACAATTAACTGAAAAATAAGATAATTAAACCCTTTTTTATCGGCTGAAACATATTACGTACTTATAGTCAATTGTAAATACAATTCAATGGAGTATAATATTTGATTTATTTGTAACATCATAATTTAACCAACAATATAGTTATAAACAGAAATTAATTATGTTTTTTTTAATTGTATTATTTAAAGTTTAGTTTTACTAAAAACAGCCAATCCAAAGGACAGCATTACACTTCGCTTATTTTTGCGAACTGCCATAAAGTTACGTCGCACTTGCACTAGCACTACCTATTAAAATATATTACGGTCTCTATGAGATAACAGGCCAGCGGCGGACCATTCCCATCTCCCATCTCCCACGAGTCCCACGATCTAATTCCATCATAATAACTAAACACACAACAAAGACTTGATACACCCTATTTATTTCCAAACTAGTTAAACTTTAGTAAAGTAAAATTATCTCGCTCCCTGTCCATAGTTTGCGAAGCGTCCATAGACTTACAAATCATCTAACAAAGCCAACTGGGGGGCAATAAAATACAGCATATTATTACAGATTGTAAACATTCAATGTACCGCATTCTAGTTCCAATTACATCACGGCAATTCATTCGGCGTGGGAAGGCGCGTCCGGAACGTCCTTTCGATAGCTTTCATCCAGTCTACGTAAACTGACCTACGTAAAACAACCACACCAATCGATCTATTAGCTCTACGAAGCTCTAAATAATCTGGTCAACTTTATTTGCGCGGGAAAAATCTTCAATAGCATAGTTATGCAAGCGTTGTGTACGGTATCATTGGACCGTGTCGAGTCAACCGTTTGGCCAATCAAAAGGGCGGAACTATGGGTATCACAGTAACGCAATGCGTGGGCGCACCCCTATGTTAGGATGAACGAAAAGGTATTGTACTCCATCCGGTGGTTACATAAAGTTTACGGGTATTATGTTTTCGTAACTAATATAGTTGTATATCAACTGATGAAATGGTGCGTTGTGTATAGGCAATGGGCCAGAAACCTGTCACTGCGCACACCGGACACAATTTAGTACTCAATTTGCTAATGTTTGTGTTTTCGAACGCCTCAAGTCCTAAAGCATTCAGTGCTGAAATCACTGGAATTTCTACTCAGCTAAAACTATTAATAATTTTATTTTCAGTTGCCATAAAATATCTCTTTCACTGTACCTATACGTAGTACCTAGATAAAACCCGGAACATAACGTTAACGTCTTATCATATTTTATTCTACATTATATTATCAAAAGTGACTGAACAACAGTAAAGCAATTTTCATCATATCTTTACAACCTTGACCTAGGTACCGTGATAAGGGCTAGTGTACACACTGTTTCCTAGGAAATTGTTAGTCTAGTTGAGATAAGATACCGTTTGCCATCTTTGAATCTAAAGTCACAAAGAAGAGGAACAGTAACAATGGGTTGATAACTATGTGTATACGCAAGCACTGCATATAATATCGCCAATAGGAAATAAGCCATCATATCTAGACAGTCATAACTATTTAATTATACTTACTTACTTGGTGACTACGATTTCATTTCTATTTCTAGGAAGGTAAAGTCTATATATGTTTGTACTATTTAGTACATCCAATGAATACGACTACAAAAGAAAGATGTACAACAAAATAATACTTATTGCTGAATAGTGCTTATAAATGTCATGATTTGTGTAAGTACCTATATCTTTTGTTGGAGATCCTATACATCAACGTTAGTTTTTACAAAGAAAAGTGTTTGAATAAAATTGTTTTGGCGAATCCGGCCTCAGCAGGAGGAATGGGAATAAGTAGGAGTGAATTTCGGAAATCTTATCAATTTATAATTTAATATTAGAAGTACAGAACACGATAGACGTCAAGACTCCAGAACAAATATTTGTATGATCTACTGGTAGTTGTTCCAAGTCTGTTTGTTTGTTTATAAGTTCATAATGGCACCCACGACACCAGATTTAAAAAAACCTAGAGTGAGCAACGATTTAAAAAAAAAACAACATTTCTTCTGGTATTTGTGACCTGGCGAACTTTATTACGCCTCTATCCAACCCATTAGCGAAAACAAGCGTGATGTTATGTGTGAAACAATCAAAAAACATGCACCGTATTTTTTCCGATACGAGCAGGAATTATCATTCCCCAGTTGCAGCAAATGGTACCAACACAACGCAAATACGTACCTATAAGCTGGTATTTAGGTACAGTTAATATGAGCCACATGGTACCACGCCACGCGATGTAAACAGAGAAATTTGTTTTGCATTATATGGGCCACTGAAACAAACTTCCTGCATAACGTTTAATATGGGGCTGTGCAGGAATGTATGAGTATGTTATATGAATCTACGCAATATAGTACATCAACTACTCGTAGCTATATGGATTTATATACTTGTGGAACTCTACATAGTATAAAACAAAGTTGTCTGTCCTTCTGTACGCTTAGATTAGATCTTTTAAACTATGCAACGGATTTTAATGCGGTTTTCATCTATAGATAGAGTGATTCAAAAGGAAGGACGTATAGTACTTTACGCTACGACTAACAGAAGTGGGGCAGTAACCAAAGGCGAAATTAACCGCGAGTGACATCACGGGGTATATCCTACTTAGGGTTGCCAACCCTACTATATAATATAGTATCCTACTATATTGGAGCCCCCACCTACTATATTTAAAAAAAAAGATATAGTAGGCGAAACTACTATATTTTAAAGGCATCAAACTTATAAGCAAAAATATTCGTTTCAAAATGTCTTAGCATAAAACGAAACGTCAATATCTACTTCATAACGATTCCGGAATGTCATTACTGTCAAGTTGACAGTTACTTTCAATAGATAGTTTGACAGATTGTCAATTTCGATTTCGCACTCTCGGCCATCTTTCGACTTTGTGTTTTTGTAACTACCTACTTATTCAACAGAAGAGTTGAAGTTGAATATTTTCTTTTTCCAAAATGAATAACAATAGTAATAATGATGATCGTGAAATTATGCACGTTGGCTCTATAACGCCACCACGAAAAAAAACAAAGTGGCTGCAAAAGTTTTAAATCGGGTGGGAGTCCAAATACGATTGGGTAGAACGCGATCCAGATAATATCCATAATGGAAAATGCACAACAATACATGTGGGATAGTTTTCTCTATTAGTTATTAAATTTAAATTGCAATAATAGCTATGAGGCATTCCTTAAAAATAAAAATGTATCAATAAAGGCTGAAAGTAGCAAAAATAAATCTTTTAAGAAATAAAGTACCTATTTTGGAACCTACTATATTTTGTTTTCATATTCCCTTAACTACTATATTTTTATGGGGAATAATTTTAGAACTACTATATTTGACCGACAAAAAGTTGGCAACCCTACTACTACATATATCTTACTAATTCATATCCTATTAATATTATGAAAAGCGAAATGCGAAAGTTTGTGAGGATAGATGGATGGATGTTTGTTTCTCTTTTACGCTTAAACGGCTGAACGGTTCTGGATGAAATTTGGCACTAAGATAGATTGTAATGTGAAATATCACATGTGATACTTTTTATCCCCGAAAAATATACGGTTCCCATGGGATAATATATTAAATTTGACGCTGACGAAGTCGCGGCAGTAGTTAGTAGTAACTGTAGTATAAATAAAAAAATAATAATACGTTTACAGTTCGTTACTTCGTTTGCGCTTCACCTAATATTTAGCTTGTTCGATGTAGTTATCAAAAATGTTCTTTAATTGGCAGCTGTGTGCAATATCCATGAGAACCGATGCTATGAAAAAGCGTGACATTTTAAATTGATGATGAAGGTCCATTTTCGCATAATTAGCGCCATACATTATTTGAATGATCTAAAGTAACTAGTTAAACTAATAATACGTGTTTGGCATAGCGAAACACAACTATCGTTGCCTATTTCGGGCCAACGCACATACTTACAAGCACAGCCGTAACGGGTCAAATGGCCCGGGAATGACCGGGACTGGCCGGGAATGTCCGAAGCGAACCATGTGCATTTCTGTGCAACATAGTGAGAGTGCGTTGACCCAATACAAATAAATAGCAGGCCGTATTACCAATGCGTGTTTCCGATCATTCACGGGAACATTACATTGTATACCTACCCATCCCTGACCATATTAATAAAGTGATTGGAGTTACTGCTGGGAATACCAGTACTTACTGGTGTTATTGTGAATTTTGTAGTTATTTGGCGAATGTTCAAAAATTTATTCTAAAGCTGTTGACGGTTTATTCTAAAGCTGTTGATGGTTTCACAATATCATTTAATTTTGTAAAATTTGTAAATACGCAGTTCAAATAGGTACCTACTGAATAGATACTGAAAGAAAGGTAGAAGAGCCTTCTGCAATGCTAAGTATTTAAGTATATTTTTGAGACACAAAGCTTCGACTTTTTCAAAGCAATTGTTTTTTTTTTCTTGTGGATTATATAATATCTAATAATTTGTTTCTTTTTCAAATATATTTTTTTGCTGAAGACTTAGCACAAAAAAGAAGATAGAGAACAATTCATGAAATTAGCCTTTAATTGAAGCAAGCAGTAGGTGAACCGTTCTAAGAATTTAATACTTAATTATTTGCAGTACATTGCCGACAGACAATGCTACTGTAACATCTTCAAGACTGGGGACTATTGGAGAGGCTTAACAGCCTCAGTTCTTGAAAATCAAGGGTAAAGTTATACAGAGGGCGTGAAACTTGACAACTCTGCGGCATATTAGAAATAACTGGGTCAATTTAGACACACGGTAGTATGTCAGCCAAGTTTGGCGAACACTGGAGTGTGAATATCGCTTGAAACATTTCGAACCACTTTCGAGTGACAATTCAAATTTGATAGGTAAGTTAGAAATCCGAGATCAAAGAAAGTAATCAATTATTTTTTCAATTGAACTAAACAGCGCTGACATTCCTACTAAATATGGTTAAAAGAACTGCTAAGCAGCTTGGCACCAGTTTGATCTCAACTCTTTTGTTTTTGACACCGCTTACTCTGGAGGTAGCTGCTGCCAAACTTGGCCCCATTTTTCACATTTATGTTTTAGTTGGATAATATTTAATTCCTTTTTCCTTACTGCCCCGTTGGTCTCGTGATCGCAAGTGCGACTGCTGTGCAAGGGGTCCCGGGTTCGATTCCCAGGTCGAGCAAAAAGTGTTATTGGGTTTTTCTATGAAATGCTCAGTAGCAGCTCGGAATTTGGATTTGTGCCCGGTTAATGGCAATAGGCTCGCCCCCTATTACATGGGACCTAAATATACCGGCGAACTGTGGGTGTACATTGGTACACCTCTGCCTAACCCTTCGGGGAATGCAGGCGTGATGGTATATATTTTCCTTTTGGTGGTTTTAAATCCTATTCTTAGCCGTAGCAAAGAACCTCTTAGGCTGAGAAAAATAAACGTTACTTAACACTTTTCTTGGCCAAATAATATTCTTGTCAGCTCGACTGACAAACGTACAAGTGGAACATAGACACGGAAACATAGCTTAGTCGAAACACGTACTAAGCAACATTTTATTTCGGCCTTACGATACACATATATGAACAGAGAAAATACAGTGTAACAAATCTATCTAGCCTTTCTATTTACATACATAAAAAAGCTAAGTACGTAGATTTATTAAGATAAAACATATAGAAAATTAAACATTTATATTGCCATTGACGATCTGGTCTTATTTGCGGGGCGAGCATGGTCGGACATCGCATAAGACAGGGAAGTTTGGAAAGAGAAAAGGGAGGCCTTTGTCCAGCAGTGGGAAATTTGACAGGCTAACAAAAAAAAAGATATTTTATAAAAAAACATAACTCGTAATCTCGCAGAAATAAAAAGGCATTGAGTAAATGCTTCATAATGTTTACTGGATTGAATAATCTATACCATTATAAAGAGGAAACAAAAATTTGCTTGTTTTTTCATGGAGTTTCTTGCTCGTTCTTCTCCATAGAGAACTACGTTTTGGAACGAGCAACTAGCTTCAACTTTAACTGTAACTTCTTGACAATTCAAAAGTGCCTGTAAATGGTCTAATTGAAATAAATGCTTTGAATTTGAATTTGAATTTTCTGTTTGTAACGAATAGGCTCCGAAACTACTGGACCGATTTTAACCATTTTTTAACAATAGATAGCTACATTATTCCTGTGTAACCTAGACTATATAACATCACGCTATGACCCACAGGAGCGGGGCATTGACCAAAGACGTAACTTATAGCGGGTGAAATAATCCACGTGGACGAAGTCGCAGGCAGTTTAGTTATTATTAAAAAGAATCCACATTTTTAAACGCATAACAAGACGAAGTGAATTCCATCTGTAGTTGATATTTTTGCCAAATTGCTAGAACAATTTGAGCCAAAACAAATCGTGTCTTTGCCAAAATCAGCCGTTGGAACCTAGATATTTAACAACGGCGTCATGTGAACACAGATCTAGGTCATGCTTCGTAAACTATTTCTGTAAACGATGAAGTATTTTGTAATGTCAATGTTTTCAGGACTTTATGTGTATAACAGCTCACGTACGTATCTACTATTGCAAGTCCGAATATATGCGACGAAAATATGACTACAAAAAAGCGTTTATTAGTTATTGTTTTATTAATAAAACACTACCGCCTGTATAAAACTGTCCTTAATTTTTTGACACATTTTGATCCGCATCAATGTACAGTCAGCAAGCAAATGGGCAATTACGAGACGGTGGGCGCAGTGGCCGAGCAATCGACTCCTGCGCTGCGGGTTCGATTTCCACACGGAACAAATATTTGTATGACATACATATAGTTGTTCCGGGTCTGGCTGTTTGTGTATGTTTGTTTGTTGCACACGAATAGGCTCCATAACTACTGGACCGATCTTAACCATTTTTTCACTAATAGATAGCTACATTATTTCTGAGTAACATAGGCTAATTATCATCACGCTACGACCCACGGAAGCGGAGCATTAACCAAAGACGTAACTTATGGCGAGTGAAATCAGCCAACGACGAAGTCGCGGTCAGTTCGGTAGGTATACTTCCTAGACTCTTATATATTCCAAGCCTGTTATGGCTTTACTCACATAAATGTTAAACTCTGAAACTTCTATCTAAGGCCGTGTTCAAACCAAACAATATCAGCTGCCGAAAGTGAGCGAACGTTACGCAGTTTATTGTATTTCCATACATATTCCCTTTTTCGTTCACATCTAACCGTGATACGTTATTACGCTATGCGTAGACGCTGACATTATTATATTCACAATACCCGATACCGTTAATTTTCACGTTTACACTGGGGCTCACAGTGAGCCTACTCACATTCGGTGGCTGATAGTCAGTTTTGTTTGAACACGGCTTAATACTGTGTTACACATAGTTTCCTGAACCTTCCCATAATCCGCTCTCTAAAGTCGATTGTTTAGAAGAAACTCTACGCGTGGTTTATGATCATCACCGTATCCGCTTGTAATTGTAACGCCTAAACGGGAAACGTTTAGTACTTGTACTTGAGTAGATATTTGCTTGTGTAATTGGTTGAGATCTCATTATTGTCCACGACATAGCGAGTAGGAAATGTCAACGAAGTAAGCATTTAATACTACGTCATAATCATTCATAAGTCACTTTGACCTCTGAGTTCGTTTCTGTGTTTCGTCTAATAGTAGACGGCAAGAAAAAATCGTTCACATCTTGTTTAGAAAAAACACGTAAGTATCTATAACACCTAGTGTTATTTTCGAACTGCCTCGGTAGCCCAGTGGTCTTAAGCGCGATTGCTACGCTAGAGATCTTGGGTTCGATTGTTAGGTCGAGCAAAAACTGTTATTGGGATTTTTCTATGAAATTCTCAGTAGCAGCTCGGAGTTAGGATTTGTGCCCGGTTAATGGCAATAGGCTCGTCCCCTATTACATGGGACCTAAAACATACCGGTCCAGTGAACTGTGTACATTGCCTAACCCTTCGGGGAATACGGGCGTGGTGGTATGTTATGTTATGTTACATTTTAACTTTATGCAACAAAAAGTACAAAATCAGACTTAATGGCTTAGGCATTCTCTACCAGTCAATCAAAGGGCTGTTTGAGCTCATTCTGAATATCATATATGAACCTTATTACTCAATTTGATACAAATCTATTATGATAGTTATGTGTCTACGTCACTAACAAATATGATACATTTACCTACTCGTGCCAAGTATTTTAGACCGTACCTACAGCAGAGCTATTTTATGTAGCTTGTTCTCTCTGATAAATATCGACTCATGTGGTACTCGTATGAACAGTATTTGTCACTAAAGCTCCATCGAGCTCGTCTAAATAATGCCATCACACTAAACATTCATGCGAAGCAATTTGAGCTTTGTGACGCGACTGTTAAAGTACTAAAGTCGTCTGAAACAATGAAGTTGATTGGCTGGGGTGTCATGTATCGTTTGATTAGTATTACAGTTTAATCAACGAGTCAATAAGGTATTTGACCTCTGCTCTGGGGTAAATTTGCACTCTCGTATTTGTTTGAATAAGGTAAAGTGTTTGCAAAGGTGTCATAAGTACCTACCTACCTCACTCAAACAAGCAGTGATGGAATTGTCAAATCACTTAAAAATCTTGTTTACATTGCTTTGTGGTTAAGGAGAGCGGGGCGCGGGTGGTTCGCTAGCGGTTTTAAGATCTGCTGTAAAAACTAAAGTTACAAAATATGAAGCAATATTTTATAATAATACTTTTCCTATCTCTAGGATTCACCTTCGATTCTCAGGTCAATCAATAGTCGGATTTGGTTGGCAGACAAACCATTGAAAATAATACATACAATTTGCCACTTCTGTTCTTCACCAAAATAACAATTAATTAAAAATAGTTTAGACATTTAAATCTTTACAAAAAATAACATTCCAGGAAACAAAAAAAAAAATAGTAGATAGATACCACCTGCCTACGTAAAACGAAAAAAATGTTCTCTGTAGTTTATTTTTAGCTGGCCCAAAAATATGACCGCCTTCGAAAAATGAAAAATCTAGACAATGATAGCAAAGCGAGTATACCTACGCTGTAGGAACGTAAATTATGTATAGAAAGTGGGTCACAGAAAAGCCCTGTAGCACCTAAGTAGCTTTCAAATGAACCTACTTTGTATTACTTTGCAGTTAGACAAGATAATTAATAGAGTGCCTAGGAGGTAATTCATTTATCACGATGAAAAAAGTTATAATAACGTGGATATCCGAGCCTGCAAAGTGCTTTGGATATTCTAGGTAATCTGTATTTTCTACCAAATCCTTGACTGGCTGAAAAATGTAAGATACAAGTGGCTGAATTTAATTTAAATAAAAGAAGACCAGTCTTTTTTTTATATAGACGGGAAATCATCGAATAACTTCCCCCGCCCTTAGTGTCAGACTTTTACTGACAAAAACCCGTCTATGTTCCTTCATGTGCCCTTTGCGTTCCGGGGGCGCGGTATCTAATGGTATATAATAATTGCTTTAAGAAGATTATTCCTTCCTGCCAGCCAAAATCAGCTCTTAAAGAAAAGCACACTATTGAGATTTCTAAAGATATTATGTGAAACCCAATGCTACACACAGTTAATGTCACTGTCGAAATTATTTACACAGGTTAAAAGAGTTACTTACTCTTGACAACAGTTGGCGCTGCTGCCTTCTTTGACTTCTTATTAATCTTAAGATTACAAGTCAACTTCTCAATCACCTTCAGTATTTTAATGCTGACTTTGTTAATAGTTCTAAGCTTCGGATCGGTATACTTCGTTCGTGCACCATCGCCGACAGTTTTCTCCCGCCCCGAGTCGACACTATCCTCAGATTCAGTAGCCGAAGTGTCCGATACGGGGTGAAATATGTACGGGCTGCCCGTAAGACAAGGCGAGTTCATTTTGTCTTAGAATTCACTGGCTTTAGAATCAGCGACACACGAGGGGAATGAGCATGTTAGATTTTTAATAAGCCTTTTCCAAACGACTATTCACTACGAAGTCTAGAAGAACGTTGTGCAAAGTCGGCGACGGAACTGTTTGAAGTTTACGATGTTCTATCCAGGGGGGCTGTAGACCGTGACACCGCTCCTTAGGACAAGCCCCTGAGACCTTGGCCCGACTTATTACGTCGTTGTAATTAATCTAAATTAGGCTCCCTATGACTGTTCAATGGCAAATAGCATGGAAACGTCTCGTAATCAGACTGAGACTGAAGTAATCGACTGTAAATGGCTGGATTGGGTTTACTTTGGTCTTTGTTTTCGTTGCTTTACAAGCTTGCTAGACCTATGTCGACGTCGTCTTGTTGGCATGGCTGAAATTTTGTGCAAAAATCGACTGCAGGATTATGTAGTTCAGAATTTAGACGTATGTACGTGTTACAAAGGGCGCTTCACTTATACTAATACTTTGTAAACGTTGGGTTTTATACAAATACTCATGTATATTTTACAGGATTTCGTTGAAAAATAAGTAGGTTCATAGATTTTAGACCATTAGTAACGACTGTAATTAAATACCTACCGAACATGTCAGTATTACATTTCATTGTAACAAAGATGGAAATTTTAATAAGCAGCTAAACGTTTATTAAATCTGCTTATTTACTTGATAATACCAAAACCATTTTATCATTACCTAATTAAGTTAGTAAGTACTTCAATGTTTATAGACCCAGAAAAGGCCTTTCGTATTAATTGTAGCTCTCAATTATGTCTTTAACTAAAAATAAACCAACAGTCATGTCTATCAAAAGTTTCAAATTCAGATAGGTACCTACATACTTACATTAATAACGGGGCTTCATTGATCAACTAATAAAAACCATTCAATTCCTAATTGGGTACCTACCTAAATAGTTAAAAGATCAAAGATATTTTTGTCCAAGCGTTCTATTGAGTTTCCTCGTAGAAAAGGAAACCCAATTTCCGTTACATTGGAGACGCTCATAAAAAAAACTACAACTACTAAGGCAACCAAGAGATAATCGTTTGATAGTCAAAAAAATAGGTCAAATGTCTATTTCCGTCTCACCGTTCAAGAGCTTACAAACAAATGATGAATCTTTAAAAATAGCGGACTTAAGCGCCTACTAAATAAATTATAGCAACATGAACTCGCAGCAATACTCGTTGCTATTATAGATCTGTAAGGACGATTTTAAAAACCATTTAAATTACAATAAAAATCTACAGTAATTAGATAACAATATACCCACAGTATTTAAATATTTTCTTTTGTTTTTAATTACTTTCTCGCACTAAGTATCTACCAAAAACGTGATCGGCATTCAGAAAGATTTTTAATTAGGTCAGTAACTAAGTACCTATCTACTCACTTAATAAATATTCTTCTCTTAATTAATCCCAGTTTTAAGCTTTCTTGACCTTACTTAAGAAATTTTCACAAAAATATTCTAATTATTTCTGTAATTTTGTACTGTAGACTTTCAGAAAAGAACAAAAAAAGTCAAGATGCGAAATTTAACTAAGTATTACTTAGACTTAGTTAAATTTCGGTAACAGTATGCATAACAAAGTTTTTTGGTGGAAAAGAGTTAAATCATAACAGTCAGGGTTTTTTAAAATTAGTGGGGGTGCTAGTGTACTTCACGAGCTTGCACGTATCTTTCGGTTTACAATTAACAGCTATTTCTTTCTAGAATACGTAGAAGTAGATAGAAGGATAATGCCCGCTGGACGTAAGACCAGTTGACATTCTAAAACTATGTTTACTGTCGCTTAAAACAGTCGGGTCAAACCTCTTAAAGTGTTCCCCGAAGTACTAGCATAACCCGACTTGAAACATAAATAAAACGAGTACATAGTGTGGTCGAAAAAGTCGAAACGAATAAAGGATTCTTCATTCGTTTCGACTTAAAATGTACCCATAGGTACCTCCTGCATGTAGTTGGTACCTACATAATATAAATGTCGAAAATACAATCAAACGGTACAAAATTTGAGCCCTGTCTTCTAAACTAGGAAAGTCCTGTATTTTAGTAGGATTAGGTGGCAATTTCAGTTATAGAAGTAAACGATGTTATTAAAGTTTGAATAACATCACTTCAACTTTTTTTATTAAATTAAATACCAATTCAAGCTGCACTGGATCATATAATTTTTTGCGATAATGCACTCTAATTTCTTCAAATTGAAAGAACGTTTTCCATGAAACGGTAAATGCATTCAGTGAAACGAGACGCGCTGTGGAATAAGAGACCTCGTATTTTTAAACTATTCGCTCTTCAGTTCAGTCTTGGAGATTATTCTTCAAAAATGTCGATAGCTCTTTCAGTAAGACTGGAACGGTTCCTCTAGCAACTTGGAAGTTTGGAACTTAGGTGAAATGGTTCTCGACAGTTTCTTTAATGACGGAGTTTAGAACTAAGACAATTTAATCAAGAATGGGTGAATGACCTGAAAGAGGACTGTTGATTTTAGGTATCTAGTTTTCGAAAACTTATTTACATGGTTTAATTTTTTAATGGATATTATTATTGGGCAATGATATTATTATTGGGCAATGATATCTTAAACAACATATTATAACAGTGAGATGTAAGGTTGGACATCAAAGTAAAGCACAGCTTGGATAGGCTTGAAACATGCTATAATAAGCCACAAACAATATTGGGCAGAAATTTCAAATACAATATGAAGAAATACCTAATCATTTTTCTTGACTGGTATACTTATTTCGAACACCCAGGGTAATGTACCTTTCCTTTATTATTACACTTCCCAAACGAATAGTACAGCACGTAAGAACCTCATAAACACTAAAACTTAGTTCTATTAATTACCTAAGTAGTAGGAACTACCTAGGTAGCACTAGGTTCACTCTCTGGAAACTATTAGGTAATCTTTTGATGTAGTTTCTAGTACATACATAAATACTTTATAAGTAGGTAAAGTCCACGACATATTAGGTATCATTTACATAAGTTTACGGAACTTGCTCTCTCCTTGTTTAAAATTTTGCTGTGCCCGACAGGGTCCATAGTTGTTTCTATATATGAACACTTATTTCTTTTATTTGTTTCTATTTATTAACCTGTATGTTCAATTTATGGATTGCAATAAAGTTTTTGAGATTGTTGACACCAATACTTGTGTCTTAGAAGTAGTTTGCTGGAGGCTAACAGTTTGTCGAGTTGTTTGAAAAGGATTCTTGTAAAATTAGCTGAAAATCACAAAATTAACACCATAATAAATGTCGGCGTCATATCAGGAAAAACTTTTGCGCAACACAACGTAATACATTAGGTACACTTATTCATAAATCCGTAACTTTGTCTGCCTGAAACCTACGCTGTCACGCCTAAACCGCTGAACCGATTTTGTTAAAGGGGCTGAAATAGAGGATGAAATTTGTATGAGAGTCCGTTATTGTTAAAGATAAAACCATAAAACTTTGTATTTTGGTACTTGATAAGAAATAAATAAACATTAATTTAAGCGTTTTTGAAAATTTCGAAGTACATAGGGATGGAAGATCATGGAAGTCCAAACAAATCTATCTATCTTAGCTTATATTTGCGTTGTTAAGGGCAAAAGCTTAATGCAAATATGAGATGGATTTTTAAAATGGTTTAGTTCAAAGGCTGTATTCATACTAACGGGTAATACTTAATGTGCGTGACATATAAAACAAACCAAAACGCAAAATAATAGTGTCGTATTTCTATTGCCAAAAAATAATTGTTAGAACGAATCCAATTGAATAGTTTTTCACTAAAGCGCCCGTGAAAGCCTTTCTACGGGGAACTTTATCATTTTTCCGTTTAATAACGTTATTTCGAGACATGTTTTTGTCATACAAATTAAGCTTACTTTCACAATATATGAGCTTGGCTGGAAATAGCCGTAAACCTTTATTACCTACGCTAGGGATGAACAAAAACAATTTTGTTGGCCTAGCTGCGTTTAATTTATTCTACCTAGTGATTTTACTTTACATAAAATATTACCCTTATGCTTATTTTCCCGAAGGGCATAAGCAAAGGTGAACATACTGGCGGGTCGCATAGTTATAAATCTGAGTTTGTAAGTGAAAAAGCTTACGTATTACAGCTTACTTATTAAAGCTTACTTATCGGACATTATTCAGGTACGTCGTTTGAAATTGGTCCTATTTTATTGTATTAAATAACCACGTTAGCCTAGTTGTACTAAGCGCGACTACTACCTACGCTAAAGCTCTTTGG
The DNA here is from genome assembly GCA_932526535.1 of Caradrina clavipalpis. Taxonomy (NCBI): domain Eukaryota; kingdom Metazoa; phylum Arthropoda; class Insecta; order Lepidoptera; family Noctuidae; genus Caradrina; species Caradrina clavipalpis. The sequence continues at coordinate 7,837,471 of OW052096.1, forward strand.
TTCGATTCCCAGGTCGAGCATAAAGTTATTGGCTTTTTCTATGAAATTATTAGTAGCAGCTCGGGGTTTGGATTTGTGCTCGGTTAATGGTTCGCCCCCCTATTACATGGGACTCAAATATATCGGCGAACTGTGGGTGTGAATTGCTATAGTTGTCCAGTAGCTGATTGGCTCATACACTGCGCGTCGTTGGTTCGATCCCCACACGGAACAAATATTTGTACGGCCTACGTATAGTTGTTCCGGGTCTGGCTGTTTGTGTATGTGAGTTTATATGTTTGTAAACGCAGCCACGATATAGGCGAAATACTTAGTGTGGCGCAACGTTTTTTAAAAAAGAAAGAAATAAATTATAAAAATAATTGTGTTCTAAGTCCTACTTAGGCATCATACCAAGTTTATGATAAAGAAAACAACTAAATGATCAGCACAAAACCCCCCATTTTCACACATTTCCAAGCATGTAATGCTTCGTTAACAAATAATATGTAGTACATTATACTTTGAAGTGTGCATATGTTACGGCTAATACCCGAAGTGCGGCTACACCTAGTTTTAGCCGGTTAGAACTAGGTGTAGCCACTTACTCTTGGTTAAACCTAGTACGAGCCGATTGTTTTCGGGTAAAACTAGGTCTAGCCTTCATCATGCCGGCTACAACTAGGTCCAGCCATTCCCTGTTGGATAAAACTAGGTCTATCCGATATCATTCCGGCTAGAACTAGGTCCAGACAATCCCTGTTGGATAAAACTTAGATGCGTGTCCTGCCAAGCCTTCCGCCCCGTGTCACACTCATGACTCACAGCATCTGCAGCAGCGGCGCGGGGTGGAGGGCATAGCGCGGCACGCGCCTCTGCAGGGTGTGAGCGCCAGGTGCTGCTGATCTACTGCAGGTCTACTAGCGAGTGTGACTCACAGCGTCTGCAGCAGGACTTGTTTGCATCTAGTTTTATCCAACAGGGAATGGCTGGACCTAGTTGTAGCCGGCATGATGAAGGCTAGACCTAGTTTTACCCGAAAACAATCGGCTCGTACTAGGTGTAACCAAGAGTAAGTGGCTACACCTAGTTCTAACCGGCTAAAACTAGGTGTAGCCGCACTTCGGGTATTAGCCGTAACACATACAAGGACGTGCTTGCAAAACTCATTTCCTTGAACTTGTGTTTGGATCGAAATAAGCTGCTCTAACGGTCCGCGTTTAGACTTACAGAACGAATTTCTTAGGTCTTATGGTGTAAAACATATAAACTATTCTTGTAAGTTTAGCATAATAAGCTGCCTTTAGTCAGAGATATGATATTATTCACACCTATAATTTAAATGCCAAAAGTAACTCTATCTTTCTATATCGCTCACCTAGTAGTATATTGGCACATCTGCAAAAATTGTGAAATTGTGATTGTACCTTATGATTATGCAATTTTGAACACTTGTGCGGTAAAAACTCAATTACACGTTTTTTGCAGATGTGCCAATATACTACTAGGTGAGCGATATGTTACGTTTTCTGTGCTAAACCACTGAATCGATTGAATTCCGCCACTTCCTCTGCATCCATGATAACCGATATTCATGAGGACGAAGAAGTGAGCAAAAGCTAGTTTATACTCTAATATTATAACGAGGAAAGATTGTTTTTGATTTGTTTATTTGTAACGAATAGGCTCCGAAACTGCTGGACCAATTTCAATATTTTTTTCACCAATAGATAGCTACATTATTCCTGAGTAACATAGGCTATATAACATTACTCTGAGACCCACGGGAGCGGGGCAGTAACCAAAGACGTAACAGCAGTTCGCTAGTGTTCACTATTTCTATGAGCTTATCTAGAACACTTACCTGATCTGTTTTCTTCGTATGCTGACTCATACGTCCTAGTCGCGGAACTGCAGTCCCTTTCATCTTGATTGAAACTACTGTAATAGTCATTCCGTTCCTGTTTCGGAGTGGCTGGCTCCCGCTCGTTCCTCAGTGATTGATGAGACCACATACTAATGTTCTTTGTATGTATGCGAGGAGCCTCAGCATAGTTCATACCTCTTTTATTTGTTGATTGTGGTTCAGATTTAAAACTACGTTCACCACTATCCACGTGATCGTCACATCCATTCAGTACAATCTTCTTTATAGTCTTCACTTCTTCGACTTCGCTTATCTTGTGTTCAGAGATCGTCGAACGTTTAGTAATTTCCTCTGTCGAATGGAAATTACTGTCGCTGATGGAGTTCGACATAGTCTTACTTTCATATTCACATTTGCCATTCAACTTGCTTTCTGGTCGTAAATATTTTTCAAAAGGATCACTATTTCTTTTCGTTTCAAAAGGGTTCTTAGTGTTATTTTGTGCGTTGCTTGGAAGACTTTGATTTTGGAACTGATCTACATTATTTCTATGAGAGAAGTCAGATTTTTCGTTGGCAGTGGCTGTCGGTGTATAAGTATGATATCCATTTGTATTTTCGTTGTGATAAGAATATGGAAGACTGCTAGGTCCGGAGTCGTATGTTTGCGTAAAAAATGTAGGAGATTTCAAGTCTGAGCTGTAATCAATATTTGACGAACTGTCTCTGAATTTGTTTCTATCTAAGCTGGAGATCGACGCCCTACCGTTAGGTACTGGCAGTTTAGAAGTGCTTGAATAATTTGTGGGTAAAGTCGTAAAAAATGGATTCGTTGGATGGAATCTAAGTGGTTCTTCATTTTGTGTCACTGATTTGACGAGTGGAGTAGAGTTGAGCGCCGCTGGTAGAGAGTTAAGCGAAGCTCGAATAGACGACGGTGGAGGTCGATGCGGTGACTGAGCCGGTCGGATGGTGGCGTATACAGGAGCCTGGAGAGTTCCCCTGCCGCCTTGCACGTCAGCTATTACACTTTGCCCTGAAAGACCAATAAAACAGGTTACACTACGCCCAAGTAAATAAAACTTAAAGTCTAACTACAAAACTAGAAACGAACATCGCGGCATAAAGTTCAGCCTGTCAATACATTTAAACAAAGTTGTGTTACTCAACATTGAACTTTAGCTACGCAAACATAAAGTTGAGTTAGTGATGTAGTGCCTTTCAACATTTCCTGGCAAACTGAGGAGCGATAAAGTCCCCGCTTCGCAAGGGGCTCTGCATATGCAGACGTGCGATAAAGTAATACACGTCTACTACACAAAAGGAATATTCCAGACTAGGAGAAGTATTCTACCTTCCTTGATTTATACGCAAGCTCATATTTTGTCTACTAAACAAGTTATATTGCTTTAGTTTGCGTGAATGTAGATTTTGCGTATCATTTCTTTGGATTAGCATACGAGGATAGCATGATTATCATACGGTTAATGGGGTAACTTTGAGGTATTTGTATAGTTTTGGTACTTTAGGATACTCAATTTTCGCTCCATGAAAGTGAATATATGCGGAAACACGTGCTACCACTTTGCCGAACCGTTATGAATGGGAATGAGTGAAAATAGGCTACCGGAAATATTGACAAACTTAGCTACCTACTTAAGATAAGTAGGACATGTTATAGCAAATTGTACATGCACTATGATGCTGGTTACCGTGTGTTTGCGAATATTGTGTAATGGTACACCATAATTATCATGTTCTAAAAACATTCGTAATTTTCCCAATTTTAGATCATTTTGGATTCAGATTTACAATAATAAAACTCTATGTCCCAAATCACAGATAAATACCAAACACTAAACAGTTACTTTTACATATTCCAAACACATGTGTGCAGTAAATAATGAAACCGCTATGAATACATAAACAAAATGAGGTTTAAATACAAATCGATAGTGAACGGATGGTGAACGGTGAAATACACAAATATGGCAGAGTTTTCCCATTAAGCTTGCGATGTCGCCGGCTAATCCATTCGGCGAACAGAGTTTGAATGCACCGGAGAGTTTAGCCACTCAGAAAATATATTAAACAGAAGGTTCAAGTACAACATGGTGTCGGGTGTTAAAAAAGCCCTGTCATACATACGGGATGTACAAAGTATATGACACTAGCTTTCGCACTCAACTTCTGCCGAGTTGTCTTTGATTGCTGCTCCGCTCCCGTGTGTTGTAGCGTTATGTTATTTAGCCTATATTACTTAGAAATAATCTAGCTATCAATTGGTGAAAAAATGGCTAAAATCCGTCTAGTAGTTTCAGAGCTTATTTGGTACAAACAAAAAATCTATCTACTTTATAATATTTGCATAGATGATAGCCGTTAACTAGGCACACTGTACGTACATCGAAGTAAGTCATATTGAACAAAAAATATTACAAGTTTATTTTATTTTTGTTGTGAAAATCTTTTTGTGGTAGCGCATAATGTAACACACCCAAACATTGTGCTTACGTATGCACGCAACAGTACAAGGGTGGCGGTGGTATCTATACTATTTACTATTATAAAGAGGTAAGATTTGTTTGTTTGTAACGAATAGGCTCCGAAACTACTGGACCGATTTTAACCATTTTTTCACCATTAGATAGCTACATTACTCCCGAGTAACATAGCATAACATATAACATCACGCTATGACCCACGGGAGCGGAGCATTAACCAAAGACGTAACTTATGGTGGGTGAAAGATGCAATGCAAACGAAGTCGCGGGTAGTTCGCTAGTTTCTTAATAAAATATAAGGTGCAGCGGGGCAATCTCGACACAATGTTGACAGCGGGAAATTTCAACTAATCTTAATAACTTCTACATTTTACTAAGATTAGTTGAAATTTCCCGCTGTCGATATTGCCCCGCTGCACCATAGTTGGTATTTTGATCTTCAATATTACCGTAACCGGAAAGTTCCGAGGAGGGGTATGAAACCAAAAAAGAATCGCACACACCCGTTTTCGAGGGAGACAGACAAAAACTGAACTTTTTCTAAAACTCATTGTTCCATGTTTCCGTTCTGGTACTTTTCACTTATACAGTTTTCTAAAATAATGACTACTACTCAAAATAGCGTTCGATGGTGGACTACAATAAAATAACCTTCTCGAAAGAGGATGAGGCGATTAAATGCACATTCGATGCACTCATTAGCAGTCAGCCCCGCTACCAAGTTGCTGATTGGGCAATTTGTACTACTCATGAGCTCATCTATACTAATACTATGAAACTAAAGCTTTGTTTGTTAGTTGTGTTTCTTGTTTGAATGCTCTAAAATCTGGAACTACTGGCCCAATTTAAAAAAAAATATCGTTAAGGGGTAGTAGATATTTTTTTTTTAATTAAAATAAAAAAGATTCGAAAGAATACACGCGGCTGAAGAAGTGTGCAAAAGTTAGGATATTCAATATTCATACATTTCGTTAATATATCAGAGATGATGAAGATCTATGATAATTAATGTGAAATCCCAACAATATAATAACAATATCATTTGAATTTATAATAATTGTATGTATTATTTATTTATTATAATATAGTTTGACAATGTATTTTAGCATACTGCTAAAAAGGGTGGTGTTTATACTATAATATCATTCATTCGATTGGAATAATCTTTACCAATGTTATGATATGGAAATAGAAATATTTGTCAATACCGGACATCTCTATACAAATCTATACTAATATTATAAAGCTGAAGAGTTTGTTTGTTTGTTTGTTCGCGCTAATCTCAGGAACTACCGGTCTGATTTGTAAAAATCTTTTTGTGTTGGATAGCCCATTTATCGAGGAAGGTTATAGGCTATATAACATCACGCTACGACCAATTGGAGCTGAGCAATCAGTGAAAATGTGGCAAAAACGGGGGAACGGGGAAACGTTTTGAGGGCTTTCGTTGCGTGCGCTGCGTAAACGGTTAAAGTTACTTGAAAATAATGTATGAGAGAATTGTTCCTCTTAAATAATTCTAAAAAAAAGTCCGCGGTAGTACATGCCTAACTTTTAAAGTTAACTCACTATAGCCATTTTTATGTCCAGAAAATTTGTTTTAAAATAATGCATTATTTGCAAAGGTGTTTTTATGAACATAGTATTAATCCTTATCAACATAAATACGTTATTCATCACAAGTGTTTAATTTTGAACAAAATTGCCCTTTTATTTCAAAATTTAATTTCAATGAGTATCTTAGGAGATATCACAGTTTTAAAATAACTTCGCACCAAAATAATGACTCTGCGAGACATTCCGTAGCTTATACCTCGGAATAACAGATTATAGGCTACTTAACATCGCGCTATGATCCACGGGAACAGATCAGTAACCAAAAACCTAACGTAACGCGGGTGAAACCGTGGGGCACAGCTATTGTACCTACGATAAAATCGATGGTGAGTATTGAAATGGGAGCAATAAATATTCTATGCTCAACCATTTTCAGATACACTATAATGAAATTGGACTATATCTACTGTTCTAACTTCTGCTCTAGCTAGACTATTTCGTCAGTTGCTACATAATGTAGGTACCTAAAGGACTCTTTCCGAAAAACGTGCTTCATACAAAAGAAGTTCAGACGTATAAACAAAAATTTAATTGAAAAATTGAATGATTGAATTGAATGAAATGTTAATATGTAATTGAACTACCGCCCTGACGAGTGCAAATACCCTGTTTTTCCGGTGGATCTAAGAAAAACTCTTTTATAAGAACCTTGGTCAGGAATTTCCGAACATAACAAAAAAGAATCAGAGAGTTCCTGCCGGTCTCGCGTTTTGCGGTTAGCAAGACCACGATGGAGAGATGGAGACCACACACCGGCAAGCGCAGCGTTGGACGTCAACCGACAAGGTGGACAGACGACCTGATTAAGACCGCAGGAAGACGTTGAATGCAGGCCGCTTCCAACCTGTCCTTTTGGAAATCTATGTCCAGCAGTGGACGTCCTGCGGCTGATATGAAAACGATACGCTTAAAAACAAATTTAGCAATTCATTTTTATATAGATTAAAAAAAATATATATTACTTATTGACTTAAATATGACTAGACTACTTTTATATGGAGCGGGCTGACGGTACAGTCCCACTAAATATTAAATCGTGAGTAAAGAGTGACTATACAACAAACTCACAGTTTTTTTTCCTTTTAAGGTATTCACTCTTCTTACTCTTCTTTCTTTTATTATTCTCCTTTCCTAAACTATTATTGAAACAGAAGATGTTATTTAGTTTTACATGAAAAAATGTCTACTAATGAATTTTCAGACAATTATGTCTAATAACTGCCCCGTTGGTGTCGTGGTGGCATGTACGACTTTTGGGCGTAGGGTCTGGGGTTATATTTCCAGGTCGGGCAAAAAGTGTTATTGGATTTTTCCATTGGGAATATCTCAGTAACATCCCGGAGTTTGGAAGTTGATGGTGTGATACCCCCGTGTCTCGGAAAGCACGTATAGCCGTTGTTCTTGCGCCTGATTTCTCTCCAGTTGTGTCGGATTGCCTTACCATCGGACTATGACAGATAGGAAAGAGGGAATGCACCTGTGTTTGCGCACACACTTGTGCTCTATAATATCTACTGGGTACTTGGCTAGTCTGCATTAAGATTAGCCGCCGTGGCCGGAATCGGCCTGGAGAGTACATACATACATAATTATACGTATAAATGCATACGTCCTATATGTATGTCAATTGATTCAGATTTATTTATTTGTCAACAAAGTAAGTACGGTCAGCAACAAAAGTCGATTAACAATTTTACTTTTACATACCATTGAAATAAACCCGAAATAACACAATTCACTGCCATTCTAAATTTTAGGCAATACTTTAGTGTTCACTTCATCTTAATTTTAGATCTATTTCGTATTTCCTTCGATATTGTGCTCAATAACAACGATTTCAAAATCTAAAATGTTAATCTACTTTTGTTGGTGACTGTACATAGTACGGTATAAGACACATTGTTTGATTGGTGGTGTCTAATACCCAAATACCTATTGAGGTTCTCACTGCTGGTGCACATGCCTCCTCTCTGCGAGGAGGTGTTAATGCCGAACTGCTTTGGTAGGTTGATAAGAATCTCGATCTATCTATGGTAAAAACGGGAAGGAACGTATGGTGGTATGGTAAAAACTAAAAAAAATATTTAAACTCACAACTTTCCTATAACATTTTCCAACGAACATCTTCGCTTTCTCCCTTCGTTCTGGTGTAAACTATAGGTTAAAAATGGCTTATTAGACCCCATAATCATGAAATTGAACATGTTATTGTTACAGAGAAGGAAGAATGTCCAAGATTACGTACGGTAAATAACAAAAAAATATATTGAATATTTCAAGGAACTACAATATTTGCTGCTAATTAGAATGATGTGCAACACTTATTAAAATCAGTAATTATCAGTAGCATCAAATCTCAGACATTTCTAAAAACAATTGATGACAAGTTTTTGGAAATAATGAAGGCAAAAACCATCTTTTGAGGATGAATAAATGGTAAAAAGGACCAACTTACAAATTCCTTTACTTTTTTGTGAATACATTTCACAACCATCACTATAAATCGAAGTATCGCTCCTACTTTATCATCAAACTGAGAAAGTGGAACAACTCTGGCTCGAAAGGATAGCAGACCCGTTATGGAATGCCTCGTCATGTTTAATTTACATTCTTCATTTACCATGTTGATGTTATTATATTTTGCTATAACAACAGTTAGATTTTTTTAGTAAACCTCTATCTACACATTGTGAATATGTAATAAAAATGAGATAAAAGAACTTTAAGCTTTGCCATCATAATAAATTATATCAAAAATGGTAACAATAATCAACCTTGATCGATAGTATCATCATCAGATGAGATGGTGGAGAAACGCGAGCACATTATTTTGTACCTATATACTGGTTGGAATTCTTTAAATTGGGTGGAATTCTTTCACCTGGAGGATAAGTAGGGAGATAGCTAATTATATTGGGTAAAAATTTAGTATCGTTTGGCAGGAAAAGAGGGGGGTGGGGGAGGGGGGGGTATACCCTTCCCCCCTGGCACCACTCCCGTTACAAGGTAACTCACCGTTTCCGAGAAAAATCGTTTTTTTTTGTAACTTAACCTCAATACACTCAAAAGTTGCTTAAAAGGCGTAGTCGGAGCCCCGCTTTGCGGGGCTCAAGGGTTTAAAAAAAAAAAAAACAAAAGGATCTCGTTTATGTCTTTCTACATCTCTTCTCCACAAATACTCATATATTAAATCATTCATGTTTACTCGATTATTATAATTGTCTTTATAAAAAAAATCGTTTAACGACACGCCACTGTGATTCTATCCTTTGTGTGTGGGTGCCGTCCTCGGCCACAAATGGGTTTCCTGGATCACTATGGTTCACTTTTCTATGGATATAGCCGTGCTCCCCCAGACAATCATAGGCCCGCCAGAAATCAGTATGTATGGTGGTGCCCTCAGACACATGTTTCTTAATTAAGGGCACCAAAACTTCAGCGGACCGGACATTGTCTGGGCAGACTTCCAGGCGAAGGTCTTCGCTTCCATCCTCGATCATCCCAAGAATCCAGTGTTCTTCAATTCGACGTCCTTTATTATATTTTCTTTTGCCAAATTTGCTTTCATCTAATTGAACCACTTTGCCGGGACCTCCAATCTTTCCTTTTACTTCTTGTTTATTTTTTTGATAATTATACAACAACTGCCTCTCTACAATAATTAAACCAGTCATTTATTGTTGACCGAGAGAGGCAGTGTTCTCCTTCCGAAAAATCTTCTTTTATAGTCCTGTCGTAACTGAACTTTTCAGCAAAAGCGTACATGAGGTAAAATACCTGCGGCATTAATATTTTTATGTTGTCGAACCAGGTCCCTTTGCCTCGGCTTATTTTCGATTTAGCTCTGCATGGCCCTCTGTTGCAAACAAAAGAGCCCACCGTTTTGTTCGTTGAGTACTCGATCAGCATCGGTTTTTTATGATAATTGCACATTTTTGCTCTGGGTATCATGCCCCTTTCTGCAGCAAATGCAACAGCCTGCTCGCGCGTGCCTAGTTGGCGGTACACTTTCACCAAATTCCACATACCACGCACTTCCTCCACATATAAATGACGCTTGACGGGTGGTTCGTCCTCCGCAGAACTGCTTGATGACTGCGGTTCGTCATCTGCAGTCACTGCTGACCGGCTCGTCGACGGCTGAGGTTCGTCCTCTACCGCACGACGGCTCGTCGATGGCTGAGGTTCCTCCATGACAGCGAAGGTCGTTATCGTAGGCAGAAAATCGGGAGTCCGGGATACAACGCGCAGAGGTCGTCGAGTAGGCAGAAAATCGGAGTCCGGGATACAACGCGCAGAAGTCAGTAGAGTAGGCAGTACATCGGTGTCCAATGTAGAAGCGTAGGTCAATCGTAATGACAAACTATTCAAGTCCAGGGGAGAAGCCAAGGTCGTCGAAAGAAGCCACAACAATACTACGAAACGCACGGAACACATTCACGCAACTCGAGGAGAAACGGAATGAGAGAATATGGATGACACTGACACATGACACAACTTTTTTTTTTTCTACGTTCCGTTTAACGATTTTGCACGATATTTTACACCACAGACAATATAATTGTGACAGATTTGGTTGTCAATCATCCATTTTAACGTTCCGTTTTCGCTTTTATCTAATTTGAGGTTAGAAACTTATTTTGTAAATTTCTCGAAAAATATGCATTACCTTGTAATGAGAGTGGTAGCGTAATAATTGGGGACCCAAGCTCTACCAGCTTTGACCCTTTTTACCCCCCAAATCCTGCCAAACGATACTAGATCCAACCCTTATATTGCGATCTGGAGATCGATCATGACTAAACGGTGACCGAAGTTACAACCTGAGATAGCAAACTCGTTAGGTCGAGTCGAAGAAGTAAGTGACAACAAGAAGCAGTCAAACAATTACCTATATAAAATTATACAAAACCTATAAATTTATTGATGTGCAATAAATTATAATTAAACTGAGGGTATGAGGTACTGTTTTACTACATTTTTTTATCGCAAAGCAAGCAGAGATTTATAGAAACATTATTGTTATTCTTAACATACGATGATTTTATGTTTTGGTAACAATATCACATTAACACATTATTATTTTTTTGAAACCTTTTTAAAGATTTCACATTGTTTTCAATGCCATGCGTCATTGACGTGTGACGTTTGTCTTATGGCAGTTTTCTTTTTCTCAATAATTTCATAGACATACTTATGAAGATGCTCTAGCATCTGAAATCGTAAGAAGGAAAATATTATTTGTGAGACAGAATTTGTAGTTACTGCTATTTTAGGTGTCAATGATTAAAGCAAGGTTCTTAAAGAGCAAGAGCCCATGACTGCCAAACCTACATCACAGTATAAAAGCTAAAAGTTTATCAGCGTAGGTAATGTCCTCAACAACCATTCGCTACTATGAAGTTTGGATCATAGTGGCTTTAGCAGTGAGTAGGCAGCAAAGGTATGAAAATTCCTGCCCTAAAATAATAAATATTTATACGAAACACGTTACAGCGGTAGACACGGTAACACGGTAAATGGTGTATTATGGCTGCAATTTTAGAGCTCATCCATATTATAGACAAAAGTCAGTGATATTAAAAAAAAAAATTGTTAACTTATATATCAGCCGTGATGGCATCGTGGTTAAGGCGCCCGTCTTTCGTACAAGTTTCGGATAAACGGATATTTTTGCCCAATGTGGGCCGTATGCATAGTTATTTGCTATTTGATGCGTCTTATTACACTCTGTATGTGTTACGTGATAGTATCTTTCTAAGGTTCGACTTCTTAGTGCAAATTTCTGAAACCTGTTCCTAAATAAAACAATTTGTGGGTCACTAAACTCTCCAGTGTATTTAACACCCCGGATAAAAAAATAACAGAATTTGTTTGACATTATCTGCAAAGTTATTTTAGCCGAACTTATTGCAAGGTGCTGAAAGTGGCCCTTACCTACAATAAGTTAGTATGTAACCATGACAACTGATCGTCGATGTTCGAATCGTTATCGAACAGATCCCAACCAGACAACTAGTCGTAAAAAAAGTACAAGTGCCATAAAAGTAAGTACTACCTAAGTAGTGACAAATACGCAAGTACGTCATACAGTATATACTTAAAACTTACTTTTTAACTCGGAGCCTTTGCCAATTGATCTTCTTCTCGGTGACACCTCCCTGTCTCTGGAGACAAGAAAACTTAGATTAAAACTTCAGAATAAGGTAAAAACTTTAACAAATAATGTAACTTAGTATTACTTTTTAGGTTCCCAGGAAATGCTTTTGTCAAGAAATAGGAAACATGACAAACGTCTTGTGGTTATCTTCGTTTTGCGTGGAGTAAACGTCGGCATTATCAAATATTTGTTCATTAAGTATGTTAATTTAAAGTTTTAGAGGACTATTTTCAGTCTAAAAATGAAGCGAATTGAATATTTGGAAGAATGAAATAGTATTTTTTGTTATAGTTAATCTCTGGAAGTAGGTACTGATCCAACTACAAAAAAAAAAAAATATCTGCGAAATCTACGTAACTTTGGTCAAGTGATTGTATGATATGTTTTATGGTACATTTGATCACCACGCGGATGAAGTCGCGGGCAGAACCTAATTAACTCGGCTTAGTAACTCATAACAAAACTTCAAGCTGTTTTTCGACTGTATGATTTGTAATCCGCTACGTCATAATTTCGTAGCTCGTAGCTACGTGCTTCGTACTTTTTTGCAAACTTTATTACCTATTCCCTTTCATTTGAATAAATGTTGTATTAACATACACGTTTATTGTATTGTTATAACATAAAAAAAGCAAAACAAAAATATCACACCACTTTAAAGATTAAATAAATTAAATATCTAACTTAATTTGATTAAAATAAAGTCAACAATCACAGTTACATTCAGTTAAAACCAAATAAAGAGATCGAGTTTGCTCTAGCATCCGCGAATGTGTACCTACAGTACTTTACTGTCAGACAAATTAAACCCGTCAATGCCCTCAGAGATTAGAAGTCTGTACTTCAGACGTTCCGGCTTCAAAACCATTTTGCGAGTCTGTATGAGAAACGTAAGTGGTCCAATTTATGTCATGACTAATCTACAGACGGGCCACTGTCCGATTCTCGTGTGAAACGCCGAAGAGTGATCGGATTAAAACCGTAGTGCAGAATCGAAACCGTCTGAGAATCGGAGATGCCGGCGGAGGTTTGAGTGAGCACGTTAGTACCTATATACGTCATAGTACGATAGCTCGGATATTTGAACTGTTTGCTTTCTTTTTGCAATTTGGAGTTCGGTTCTTTGAATTTGAGCGTAGCTTAGTTTGGCCAATATGTACCTGCTAGTGTTTACAGATAGGTACTGTATTCATATCGTAGCCTCTAGTTTTTAATGGATGTTTCAATAGATTTGTAGATTGATCGATTTGGCGTATAGCTTAACTCACGGTTTCAAATTTTTTGGAGTTTTAGCACAAACTATGTTCTTTATGTATGGTTTAATGTCCTTTAAATTGTGTGTCATGTTATCAACTCATGACAAACAATAAAGGACCTTCCTTATTGTAGCTACTTTTCCTTTACTGTACTAAAGCTACAAAAAAAACTATGCATATTCTCCCTAGCATCCCTAGGCATGCGGGGTGCGGGTTGTTCGATCGAAAGAGATACCCCGGAACGCAAAGGGCACAAGAAGGAACATGAATGGGTTTTAGTCAGTGAAAGTCGGACGTTCTCTCCCACCCGAAAAAAAAACCCTAGGCATAGGCATTATTATGATGTCCATGCAAATAAAAGGTATATTTTTTTTTCTTACTCGTTCAATCCGAGGCGCAGCACTGGCCCAGCTGACCTGAGCATGGCGTGAGCATCCGCATTACTCATACTTTTGGTCGGCCGCCCGTTAATGGAGGATATCACATCGCCCTCCCGGATGCCACTCAGCGAAGCCTTGCGTCCAGGGTTCACCTGGAAAGAGAGAAAATTAGGTAAAAAAACTGTTTAAAGACCTGAATGGGACTATAGGAAGAATGACACAGAAATAGACCTAAAAGGGTGAGGACACACGAAAGTAATTTTTTAGCCGCGTAATTTACTTTCTACTGAAACTGACAACTCATTTTGCGTCGCCGCGCCGTGTAAATGAAACAGGAGTTTTGTATGTAACCAAATGTAACAGATATTACGCGACTCACAACTCAAAATACATATTACGCTCGTTTGGCTTCACCCTAACAATTAAAATACCGGGCAAATTTCAGTCGCGGCGGCCAGTTTCAATGAAGAATAGCCAAGTATACAAGAAATATAAAATGTACACGCACAAGTGTGTGTATAAACACAACTGCACTCCCTCTTTCTTCAATATCACTTATTTTATCAGACGGTAATCTGATATGATTGGGGAAAGCTCAGGCGCAAGATCATCGGTGCCACGTGCAGTAATTAATATGTTATAGGTTATTTATTAATAAACAGTCTCATCATATAACATTTAAAATGACGAATGATAAAAATGACTGCGTGCAACATTCATTTAATTTATAAGTTTATTCTCCTGCAATTGTAAAATTACTGGTAAAATGAGACACAAAGCCGATTCAACACTTTTTAGTTTATCAAGACCAATTTTCCAATACGTTGTCCTACACGGTTTTGTTTACCTAAATGGCGCTTGATAACAATATACAATTCTCTTGTACAATTGGCTTGGCATAAACACAAAAGGCTTGTGGCTGACTGGACTATGGACGCTAACATCTGTTGTAATATCTTGTTTAACGTTACGTATTGTAGCGCCTGCCAAAATCTTAATATCAGTGTTTATACACTGTTACGTAAGATATGTTAGTTTTGTTCTTGAAATTGTTTTACTAAGGCCCTTGTTCACCAACATTTAATCAACTGGTTACGTATTAAAAATTGTTAATGTAAATTTTCCAAGGACTTTTTTTAAACATAGGGTTGTATTAGGTAATCGTCTAATTAATTGTTGGTGAACACAAGCCTAACAAAGACACGTAACTTTTTTTAAATTATTACGTTATTTCGAATTTATAAACGGGCCGAAGTATGCTGTTTTTGATATCAGTCACTTTAATGTATATTACGCGTCGTTGTATTAACTAATCTGCCTTTTTAGTTGGTACCTAAATACGAGTAATTACATGGCCGAGCTTTTACGTTAATGTGTAGGTATGTGCTTTACTGAATACTACTCATGTACCTAGATGTCAAATATTAAATTGAACAAGGGTAAAGAGTGCTAAACATCAATACAAATTGGGGATCCGAACACGGTCTGAAGAGCGAGTGAGAGAGATAACTTGTAAACAAAACCTTTCCATGTTTGATTTTACGTAACCTCCATATAATTTTATTGGTAAGTACTGAACAAGGCAAGGTAAAGTTACAAACCGCATTGGGGTCCCTTCGCCTCGCCGCCGGTGAACAGAACTTCAACATTTCCTGGAGGGATGTACCCTTCGCACACACAAGCACACCCCACAAGCCCGGGGTCACAAAAACACTTAATACACCTACACACGCGACTTTACGTTGAGAAAGGTCATTGTTACATACCAAGATATTTTTAGACGTGGCGCAAAACTAATCACTGTTAATTTACTGTGTGAAACAACTTACAAAAACTTAACACAAATGACTTATAACTATACACTAAAATAAGGTCAATCCTATGACCAAAAACCGAACCATGCCCGAAGAAAGTCGTGAACGATACTAAGGCGAAGGAGGTAGCACGCGAACTAACCAATTCTATAGAAACATTATATGGGCATTATAGAAAATGCATGCGCGTTGGTCACACACCCATTGTTATGTTGCCCATCACTCGCTTCGAATATTAATCTTGTCGAAGGCGCGACCAAGGCGTAAGACCGCCGTAAGTCATGCGATGCTAAAGGATTCTGATTCCCGATAGGGCAATGAACTCAGGACTTACATTGTATGGAAATAATATGAGATTAGGATACAGACGAATATTTCAAATTATTGTGTTAATTATGTTATGCTAGGGACTCACACGGTAAAAAATACGGTTTCACAAATTGCGCGGTTGTTTGGCACAATACGTGTGAAATTTCAGGAGAATGTAATACTCATTTCCTAATACCGGTAGCAATATTCTGCCGTGCGCTACTAACAACACACTACGATCACCAATTCAATTTCCGAACTGAATTATGGCAATATGTCCACACGTTCACTAATTGTCGCGGTCTATTAGTTCACCCGGCCCCCTCAAGGGCTGATAATGACATTTCTGTATTAATGACCCTAAAAGCTCTTACCAAAAACCCTATAGATTCTATACTAAACAAAAGAAATCTAACAAAGACGAGCCATAAGAAGGCAGAACAGTTGCAGTCAAGCGATGAATATGGAAAAGAAAAGGCGGTTGTTCGTATAAGGGAAATTCAAATTGCAAGTGCAAGCCATTGTTTCAAGCCCATGTAAGTCGGCGAACAAAGAGCTTAAACGTGTAGCAAACGTTCGAGCTTAGTTACAGATTAATGGCATTTCTTCGAAACGTTAAGACTTTCCTCAATATATGGAAATTGTGGATCGTGGTGTCAATAATTTTATTTACGGTTCAACTTCGTTATGTGTGTTGGGAGTTTTATGTCGATATTTCCTTAAGTTTAAGCAGATAAGAAGCATGTCTCACGTAGCTAAAATTTTATCGAATGAGAGTATCTTTTTTGGGGATGAGGTGATGATTGCAATTAAATGTGTAAGTATTTTCAAACCGTGATCGTAGGCTGGTAAACAAGTCACGAATTGTGTATTAGACACTACCTATCAACTGACAAACTTTTTATGATTTGTCAGAATGTGGTTCCGCCATAACCTTTGTATGGCAATAGTAAACTATGATGTCCCTTTTTTGCCGACTCAACTGATAAACTCTTTAATAATTCAAAGCAACTAAAAATCGAATATTACAGTAATTGAAAATTAATCAGCTTAAATAAAGTGTTAGTTTAGACAAGTTTTGCCTTGGAATGATTGGTAAATAGTGTCTCTTGTTGTCTTATTGATGACAATTAATACTACCCTATTGAAATGGCTAAGCAACTCTAAAGTCGTAAGGAGATATTTTTTTTTACCACGCTTCCCAAACGGATTAGTGGTCATGTATTTTAGGGACTAAGACAAAAAGGTTCTGGGATACGGGGTACGGGGTGAAATATTAATAAAATTACAATGACATGTTCTTTCTATCCTGAAATTCTTTTATGTTTTGAATCTTACCTAAGCAATTCCTTCTTATGGTTACGAAGATAAGGTCTAAGTTTCGTCTTTAAGGTCGTTTAAGGTCTTATTTTTATAAAAAAGAGTTTTAAAAGTTATATATAACTAAACTTAATAAACCCCAGAGAACTTGCACCCGTAGGCACAATATTTTGGGTAGGTAAGTTACATTGTGTGCATCAAATACTGCACACAATATACTTAACGTTAAATGTGTGTTAAAAAAAAAACAAATTACATTATTAATTTAATATATTCGTACGCCCCCGGGCAAAACATAGAGGATCTGCCTATCTGTAGATATTACAGATAGGCACACTCTGTTGTAATTGTTACCTATGTTTACAAATAAAGCATTCTGATTCTGATTCAAAAATAGAAATTTAATTTGCTGCGCAGTATGCGTAGTTAATGGTTATGCGGTTTTGTCTTTTTACGCTGCGTATGCAATGCTCAAATTTTTCTGAATACTCATTTTTCTCACTGTTCCCATTACGTAGAACATGAATGCTTTAGTAACAAGATGTGTTCCCCGAACTGCACGAAACAGTGGTGAAACTCCTCACGAGATGTTCCGTCTTCCAGATTGTTATAATTAAATGCACAACTTGGGAACAGTCTCTTGTTAGTGCAATTAAATCAAGAGTCGCAACTACGACTTTATTCGTTTTAAACTTAGATTTGTGTGGAATATTTAAATTTAAATGTGATATTGAGTTAGTGTGGATGTGTTTTAGATAGGCTGGTGCCGTTATTTTGTGTTTTTAAAGGTTCCAGTGTGGTGATCAATCAAATGGTCGTGCCTTTTATTTTTGAGAAGAGACCGTTGCCTTGCAGCGGTACAACAAAAGCCTGGTATGTATTATTATTACCTATATTTTTTAAAGGGTCCAAAATATTAGAACTTATTTTTCAAACAGATACAATGTTGCAAACATCTTGTGTTGATGTTCATATTATTATAAAACGGTGAGTGTAATCTAATGTAATTTATTCCACAGAACCCCAATTAATTTTGTGGATAACATCGATTACCTAGCCCCAGCATAACGATTAACATACAAATACCAATATCAATGAAACAAATGACCACAAACCAGCTACAATTTAGCTAAATCAGCTAAAACAATACGCTTACTATAAAGGATATGCTGCAGACTCAGAGTACAAGAAGTCAAGACCAGCGCCCAATTCACTTGAACCCCAATCTCTCACTAAACCAGTAGTGATGTCCACAAAAAACGAATAGTTAGAGAAACTATCGAAGGTCTACTGTTATTGGGCAGTTACTTAACTCCGGAGTGGAATGCAAGGCACGTGTCTTCCGTGACTCCACGTCGCACGTGCGTGGCTTCTCGATCGTACACTCAACATACTACTCGAATCCTAAGCCCAATTTATCCTACTTATTTCGGTATATTCTGTGCACTTTTATCATGTTTTTGCCTTTGTATTCGATGAAATACGCTACCGGTATAAATCTATACCTACAATCTAATGGATTCCTGGTAATTGGAACGCTTCCCGACTGGAAATAATGACAGACTGATTTTTTCTTGAAATCTCTGATAGTTTAGAAGAAACGAATTTATAAATAAATAGTAAAAAGGGCGGCGTATATCTTGAAATTACTTTGTGTCCCTATTACATATATCAATTTAGCTAGGTAGTAAATACAAAACTTATAAAAAAAAAAAAGAAAATTAAAGCAGAAGGTCATAAGGGCATCAAAAAACTCGCCCGCTTCGCTGTCAATGGGGCAAGTACTAAAAGTCCCAAAGGTTTTTTTTTAAACTAGGAATTTCTCCTGTGTCGTGGGTGAGTTTACAATAATTTAAAGTCACATACACAAACAAACAGCCAGACCCGGAACAACTCTGATGAACAGATCTGTAGGTCATACAAACATTTGTTCCGTTCAGAAATCGAACACGCGACACGCAGCGCAGCAGTCGATCGCTCGGCCACTGCGCCAACCGTGTCGTCAGAGTTAATATAATATTATTAATTCCAAACTCTAAAAGCACCTAAAACAACCCTTCACCGCTCCGTTTTACGCGTTACGCGATAAAGTACGTAAACGTAAAAGTTACATGACAATTTTCTAAATGAGCACGTGTAATTGTTGCGCGTAAGTATAATTTACGCGCGAACAAACGACAAAGCGTTGTGAGCGTCGCAATCTCTGCGTAATGACGCTTACCCTTTGACTTTTAGCGTCGCCCTGTGGACTGGAGGGTGTCGCCACACGCCTGGATAGAGAGGAGAGAGTAGGCAGGTTATTCACCTACATAGCAATAGGTCTATGATTCACATGACACCCTGGTTGCGTTTCTATATTCTAGGATTTTTTTTCTTTTGAAGATTATTCGAGCTCAAAATAATGTGCATTTAGAAATACTAATTGTAAAAGGGCAAAATTGTTTCATACCTAGTTGATTTGTAAGAGTTAAAAATTATCTGGAAGTCGCCTAATTACAATAAAAAAACATTTAACTGACCGGAAGCTATACTATTGTTGAATGTTTAATAGGCTATGATTAAAATCGCGGGCATAATCTAATAAAGTGTAGAAAGTCTAGAAATTATTACTCATGATCAACTAAATAAATATAGTTATACTGAAGTTAGTTACACTGGCTATTCATTATTAAGATAAACCCTTATTGGTGCTAGATTAAGTGGTTGTTTTCATATCAACATTTCAGGTATTAAGTGCCTTCTAATTTTAAATAGTGCTCAGTAAATAGGGTAGTGGAAAAAAGAGTGTTTCTATCAATTTAAGGAACCTTCGCCTGACGGCTTTTGTGTTTACGAAAAACTGTTATATTGGACTGTTTAAACCATTTTACTTTTTAAGTCATCTTCGTGTGTCCTTCCCTTTCCTTCGAAAGCTATCATATACTCAACGACTTTCTCCTTTTGTAAAAAATCCAAATACTTAACAGAATTTTCGATTATGGTAAACTCAAGATAATTCTGTAACATCAACTTTTGCTGCCTGTTCATTAATTCAATATTCAATACAATAATGTACTACCTACCTGTTACTATCTGTAACTGGACCTTAATCCCAACCTTGTTCAATACAGATTATGCACTGTCTATGTTAATGTAACGTGCTCCCTCAGATGTCATCACTGACTGGAATTAACTTGAGCTTTGATAGATACATTGTCTCGCCTCGCATTGAGATTTGATGATGTGGATAATCTACTGATCTACTAGGCTATAACAGTATTGATCCTTATTTGCCAATACATAAGTAGATAGTCTGGATGGCCAAGTGGTTATAGCGTCCGCCTCTCATGCATAAAGTTGCGGGTTCAAAACCGGGCAAAACACCGACACCGGCAAGTAAGTACCAATTTGACTTTTTCAATTCGTTATGAACTTTTTAATTTTATCTTGGACATCACTAACATCGGTGAAAGTAAACATCATGAGGAAATCTGGGCTTGTAATTTTAATATAATTGTTTGAAATCGGTAATCCGCCTTGAGCAACCGTGGTGATCAATGGTCGTGCCTTCTCTGTATGAGAACAGGCCTTTGCCCTGCAGTTGGACAGTAATAGTCTGGTATTACATTTATTTTTAAATAGATTCTATCATTGATTCATTTATTTCTAAAATTATCCGTTTGCTACGCTTGTGAAGACTAAATCGACCAACTAATAAATTTAGAGCTCGGTACATTTATGCGGAGAAGGAAAAAAGGAAAAGATAAATATACTAAGCTTGTATTATATCCGTATGGACAATATAACAGAGGCAAGAATATTTCCTTGCCTCTACTAACAATCCTACGGGTGAACACAGATATTCATTTTCAGACACGTACCTAAGTAATTCACTCGACAGCAGTAGGCCGACGAGGCAGTAGTAACTGCCTTGTTGGCCTAGTGATCGTAAGCCCGACTGCTACGCTAGAGGTTTTGGGTTCGGTTCCCAGGTCGAGCAAAAAGCGTTATTGGGTTTTTCTATGAAATTCTCAGTAGCAGCTCGGAGTTTGGATTTGTGCCCGTTTAATGGCAATAGGCTCGCCCCCTATTACATGGGACCTAAAAACATACCGGCGAACTGTGGGTGTGCATTGGTACACCTCTGCCTAACCCCTCGGGGAATACAGGCGTGATTGTATGTAATTATGTTGTATGTAAGTAATTCACTGCATCCATTACATGATTGGATTCCAGACCCCTAATAAAATACACATAAACATTATAATTCTGAAATAATATCTGTACGGTTGATAGCCTAGCTATTTAAACACAACCGTTGACTTTCCGCGTCTATTAATTTTAATATCCAAACTTTTGTGAAAACTTTTGAATTCCGAGAGTTTCAAATAATTCAGAAGCATTTGAACTCAGTTCATTTTCAACTTTTCAACCTACATTTATGTTTCGTTACGTAAATGAAGTATTCATTAAAAATATTGCTTTTTATTTGTAGAATAGTTAAAAATATTATCATTGCGAAGTGCCCGCGATTACGTCCGCGTGATGTTATATAGCCTTGTCATCATTTTATTACTACTATGTACAAATAACGTGACTTTCTAGGGTAAAAGAATTTAAAAAATCAGTTCTGCAGATCCAGAGACCCCTTACCTACAACCTCATTACCTCACAAGCTTTACCCCTTTACAATATTATTAGTAGGTATAACTAGATTTATAGATTTCAGTAATGACACTTAAGAGGAATTGTTTTAAATTTTAAAATTGAAATGAAAAATCTTCACGTCCCTTGACCGAACGATTTGTTTTTTCGAATTATTTTTTATTATTAAAGAATATTAATTAAGCTGAATACTTGCTTATCTTTGACTTTTCTGTGACCCCAGGTGACCCAAAAATGTCAAAAGTCTTCATGTTATTGTTTCTCAGTTGCGACATAATTTAAGGTGGAAGGCCACGAAATTCCGTGACGTTTACTTTACCCAATATCTGGTTGAACGCACACCTTGTTAGGCTGTATAATCATATATTTACTTGTTCTTTAATACAGAGGAATAGGATATTGCTTATATTAGATATTAAATTATAGATTCAACATACTATAATATAATATCTGTTTAATATTTACTAGTTTATTTTATTTTATGGTAGGTATAATAACTTCAGTATAGGATCATTATCTAGATATTTTTGTTTAGTATTTTATAATTGAATTTATAAAATACATAAATAAATCATCATCATAAATAAATTACGGGAAACGCATATTTTCCCGAGGTTATGTGCTTTTCCAGACTGTAATCTGTCTAGGTGGCAAATTTTATTCAGATCCATCCATTCTCACAAACTTTAGCATTTATTATATTAGTAGGATGTAGGATAGGATGTTTTAGGGTAAAAAAGAAATAAATAAGATAAGACTTAAGACATAAAAAAAAAAATAACAAAAAATTTCACCTAGCAACAGACATTTCTCCGAAATTCCTGGATCCTCATTGTTCGCATTTTTTTGGAAAACATTGGACGTCCCACTACCGGCGCCCTCTAACAATCCACTCAAGTTCCGCAGTACAGTTTGCATATAAACTGGACGGCTGAAATGGGTACCACGACATTAAAAAAGATTAACGACGCTACTGGCCTGCTAACGAGCAGGGCTAACCGATAAGTTTGTCTCTGGTTCGCGAATATGTCAACAAAACGGTTCGTTGACAAACTGATGACGTCATGTAAATTAGTTAGTTCTTGGTTTCATGGTTTTTTTAAAATAATTCCAGTCTAAGAGCAACTACGTGTAAATAATTCCAGAAGTATAAAAGCAACCACTTTTGTTTAAACAAAATGTTATTACACGTACATATGTATATGGTCCAATATTTTTATTAAATTTCGGGTAATTCATTAACATCTTGCCGGTTCGCATTATAATAAACGGTAGTGAACAGGGTTGAGATACCTACATGGCACACGAAAATAGGCCAAAAAGAAAACACTTTATCTTGTTTAGTAAAAATCTTGTTTGGTACCTAGTTGCACTTATAACCTTATTATTTAACCATAAAAACATTTCGTCGGCCAGGCACCTAAATAAAACTACAGCTACAATCAAGGTCATCATGAATCGCCAAGAAATACACAGGAACTATGAAAACGGTGTCACGTCTGAAGCACTTGATGCAAACACGTAAATCTCTCAAAGGGTTTTAGCACAAGACTTGTCTCAGTAGACCTAAAGCAAACAGACTAGTTTAGCGTCTCTGGGGCATGATTCTAAGATAGGGATGTGTCAAGTCGCATCTTCGAACTTTACTTAGCTTAATCTATAGGTAGTAACTGAGTATGACATTATAATTATTCGATATTCAATTATTTTACATGCACGTCTTTGTTATGAAAACTTCTATAAATCAACTTTTAAAAGCTCTGAACTTGAGCGGTCTTGACTGTACGGTAAGCGTAGTAGATAATGGATTGGCTGCTGCGCTACGTGTTGCGAATTTGATTCCCGCTTAGGACAAATATTTGTTTAGTAGTTGTTCTAGGTCTGCTATTAGCTCGATGAGAAAAAGTCTCGGCCTAATGTTATCGCTGAATACCTATGCCGGATGTGATGCTTCACATAACACCCTACCTTCAACTAAATTCTACAAGTGGGTCAACTATACTGAGTAATTATCTAAATGGTTTAGCCAATCCCTAGATAATTATTTGCGTTGCATTTGAAGTTGCATTATCGATGCACTTTCTGCACTGTAGTGTGATAATAAAATGGACTAGAAGTATAATCGCTAAAGCCCATTTGCACCAAAACCGTAACTCAGAGTTAGTTGGTAACAGAAGGTTCAATATCAAATTATGTTTGACATTTTGTAATTTAACATCACGTTATCAACTAATTTAAATATTTGTTGCATGTGGGCCTAATTCGACATGTTCGTTAACAACAAAACTCTCCTCTAACCAATCCTCCGTAACAAAACCATTCCGTATCTTTTACGCACAATAAACATTGGTAAGAAAAGGTCCTTAATTTAGGGCCTATCTACTCATCGGCTATCAAACAATAATCTTTGGCTATACAAAGGGATTACGGTATCTTGTCCATTAAGCGGGGGATTTGTCGTACCGTCAGCGACATCTATTGATATTCGGGCGAAACTCCGTAGTTAGAAGAAAAACAGAACCGTGTATTTTCCGAGATAGTATTTTTTTGGAAAAATATAGGGTAGTGATACTGATGTTGATTTGTAGGAAAAAAAATAGTAGGGAATTTGTACGTTTATTTTTATTGTCCAAAATGCCAAATTAGACTATCAAAGAAATAGGTTTTGGATTTAAAAAGACCTTCAAAAATATCCATACTTGGAAAAAGTTAATGCTCTTTGATCTTAGTATAATTTAATTCGAAGAGACCTCCCAAAAATTGAAAAGAGGTGTCATCAAAGGCTATTTTTTGCGCGCTATTAAACGGGGTGCGATTGAAAAGAGCTCTCAACATAGAGTGCTACCTGCTCCTAATGATTTTTGCGTAGGTTAGACGAATTTCGTAACGAAGGTAGGTACGTACTTAAATTACACCTTTTGAACTCTTCGACTCTTTGACTTCTTTCTGAATGATGTTATCTCGGGGTTAAAAACTTAGCCAACATAAATAGCCTTGTTACAAAATAAATAATGTTAGATTTAAAACTAAAACTCGTGATCATTAGTCAATAGGCAATCTCATTCAAAACTTCAGCAATTACGTGGTTAAGATAAGGTTAATAAAAAGCAAGACAAATGAGAAAAATGTCACGGATTCCCGTATCGTTGGTTAGTAAACAAAAACAAATTTTATTAAAGAAGATATCTTTCTCGTTACAGGAATGATTGATTACTGTTTGGTGAACAAACGATTTGGCACAATCTTACTTACGTCAAGGCAGCGTTCGAGACTATCGCTGTAGCGCTGGAAAAATAACAAAAGCGTAAGAAATAAGAAGAAAAAGTTCATAAGTTATGTCATAGATTTGGTGGCTCATAATTATGATTGATTTGGAATGTCTTGATAGTGTTACGGACTTACGTACCCCAAAGGGTATCATCTACTCAATTCTAGAGGAAATTTGTAAAGATAATATTTGGTGTTATTTTCTTTCAATAGTTATTTATTTGTTACAACTAACTGTGTAGAAACTGATACTACCGAGTATAACGGAATTTTTGACATTAAATACGAGTAATAAGTAAATTTGAACCGAAAAATAAAACATCTGTCATGTTTTGATTAAAATATAAATATAAATTATTTCAATTTCATAGAATAAAACTGAAATTAAGTTAGTAGAACAGTCCCGGAGAAGCGATTCAACGGTTTTAGATCCCGCAACAAAATGAATCAGAAAAGATTAGCGGAGTAGTAAGAAAAACAAAACTTTTAAGCTAGGTATATAGTTTCTTAGATTTGATATTCTTTTGTGTAATAAACTAGACGCTGTTACAAAGGTTCTTAGAACGAATAACTAAGAAGTGTAATCCATTACGATATTACATACATATTCACACGAATCCCGCAAAAGAAATAACAAAAGAATAACTTTCATAGTTTCATAACAACAACTCAACAGGTAGTGAAACTTTCCCGACATTTCACTATTTCAGTAATATAAATTATTATTTTCTCAAAGAATAACCAGATACTGCTACTAGTACCAGCGAACTGAGTAATATAACAACTATGTAGTTCCCTTTCAACAGTGCAATTCTCTTGATAAATAGTGCCGAGTTCCCACAAACAAAGTGCTTCCGACGAGAACGAGCTGTTTCACCATTAACAACGAACTTTAATTGCGTAATCTGATCCTGTGAGGAGTTTGAAGAAACACTAGTTCCTCTTATTACGAACCCAGTTCGCATTGCAATCTGCTTTATTATTGAAGACTTATTCCGCACCAATTGATTTCATTTAGCTGTATAAACCTCGACTGCTCTAGTGGGTGACGTAATCCGATTTATAGGAAAAGGGTTCGACGGATGTTATAAAAAGTATATGGAACAGCCAGAACTGAATTGAGAAACAATTTATGAAACTGGAGCCGTGTGTGTTAAAGTGGAAGCCGCAGCGATGTTTAATATTTCGCGAGCACAGATTGTAAGCGTCGCGTTCGTTCGCGTGAAAGTATGTTCTATAACGTAGAAAGCATTTGGAACGCACCCTTGAGATCCTGAGTGGTTGGTTTTGATCGGTGCCGCCGTGCATGCGGAAGCCCCACGGCGCGCCGCCTGTCAGCTCCACCTCCCTCGCAGTCATCGCCTCCTTTTCACTCCATTGCCTCACAAAGTCACAATACACAACTTCACTTCCAACCAAAACTGTCCATGGATTGCCAACTTCTCTTCATGTCGTACAAAATATTAAAGCGTAAAGTGGAAGCCCGTAGTCATTTTTATATCACAATTTCGTTAAATTCAGTCAATTTTGCGCTGGAAGCTTGAGCGTTGGGATTTGAGCCTGCAACAAATATTATTAAATAAGTAACAAGATTATGTGATACAGTTTGACTTAACGGTTGTAAGTACATGTTGACTGACATGACTAATTAGGAAGGAGTTTAGTAGTTTGAAAGTGAGTAATTACGTTGTTCGGTACGGCGGCCGCAGTTGAGGGCTTCCAATATTGGAATAGGGGAATAAGATACATCCATTGAACGGTTCGGTTACTTAATCACTTACTAACAAGTTGGGTGGTATTTTAGTTTTATGAACAGTCTTCGGGGTATTTTAAATACCCCATAAAGAAGTTCATAAAATAATCTATACTTAGTCGACAGATGCTGTTAAATGGCATTCAATTTGAACGAAAATCGATTAACCTATTTAGGGATGGATGCTTTGTAGTGTCGAGTAGAATTATCGGTTTAATTAAATCAATTTAATGAAACACCCGATTTCCCATATTTTGGTGAAACAATCATAATAATTAATGTTTTGATGATTCGCAACGTTTGATTTTAGCTGTTAGATTATTAATGCGAAAATGTGCTTCGCAAATTAACAGTTCTTCCATATTAGCACAAATACAATTTGATTACGTGATCTATAAAAGTCTGCAACATCTAATTTCTGTAATAATTGACTGAAACTAGATTCCAAAATTCTGAATACAACATTCAAGCGTAACTAGGTAAAGAACAGTGTCGTAAACTAAAAGTAATTTTATTTAAAGCGAGGTCAGTGTGTAACAGCTGAATTATTTTCAGACCATGATGCACTCCATGGAGTATGAAGGTCGAATGTTCGTGGCATATGAATCATTTTTCAATTTACTCGTAACAAATGTGTAATAACTGGTTACTGGTCTATTGGGAACAAAACTGGCATTTTGAAGTACTGAAAGGGAGGAAAGTAATTGAATTTTTCGGTGGAGAAGCTAAGTTGGTTGTTTTTTGGTGTGTTTTATCGTGGCAGCGATTATGATCAGAATTGTTTGCATCTAACAAAAAACTGAAGAGATGCCTAACATAAAAAAAGTTCATTCAGCAAGTTTGGGTGGCAACAAATTTTTCTGCACTACTCCAGTTTAAAAGATAAAAGGATCGCTACGGTACAAGATTTTGTTAATTGTGAGCGCCACTGTATTCCAATGAGGACAGATAAAGCGAAGCTTGGAAGTAAAGCAAGATGACTGAGCTGCCAAAAAAAAAAAACAAAATAGGCAGTTCATAAATCCTTTGGTAACTTTATATCGTCTCTTGCAAAACTAATTTCATTATATCGTAGATCAACATCATCAACAATTCTAAATATTCATTGTTAAATTCGCCAGTTACAGCTCCAATTCCCACAGCAAATGCGTAACACTAGCGTAGATAACCACACATATGACTGTAACCGCACTGTTTCCAACGGATCTAACTGAAACGTTGCGGTCTGTCTGTCTGTCCTGCAAGCGAACAGCTAGCAGTTTGACAAATGCGTAAACATGTTCCCCGTTATGTGACACAATGCTGGTAACCGTGGCACTCTTCGGAATTAAATTGTGATTGATACTGAGCTCGTGAGCTGTCGTGGCTCGGGAAATTGTGGTTTGTCGGGTTGGTTACATGGATTATGATTGCTGAGTTTCCAAATTAATAAAGTGCAATTTTAAACCTTTTGGCTATTGATTTAGGAGTGATTAAATATAGATGTTTACTTGTTCAAGTCGCGTTTCTAAAATCATGATCAAGTCTTCGGTAAACGTAGCCATCAAATCAGTATCTACCGATGTACCTAATTGGTTGACATCGCCGGCCGTTCCACCAGTTGCGGTGAAGCATTCCTCTTGATTGGAGCTTCTGCGGTCGTGACCAGTAGTTGTAGCCACGTAGCTTGCAAGTCCCTTATCATGCCGATTTAATTCATCAATTTCGACAAAAAACTGATAAGGTTTAGACCAATATTATTAAATGATTACAAACAGGAGTAAGGTCAAACAAACCTATACTTTGTGTCATAGTAAATTTGCAGGCTGTTATGAATTAACCAATCAACTTTTAACTGCTCAATTGGTTCAATAGGCGTATTTTGGACCTATTAAATGGATCATATTTAGATACTGAACTATACCTACGTACTCACGTGGTAGTGCTATCATCTACATTCCTGTCGGTGATGTAAGGAGCTACCATAGGTTATTGTTTTGATGGGCAAGGGCATACATCTGTGCAATAATAAATGACATGGTAATAAATGTAATGTACTAAGAACGAACATGTTTTGTTTACGTTTAATTAGACCGACAGTCGCTTTTATAAAAGGCGCTATGTAAATCGGATGTTCGGTCGAGTATTGTTATTGGGTTTTTCTATGAAATTCTCAGTAGCAGCTCGGAGTTAGGATAGGCTCGCCCCTTATTACATGAGACCTAAACATATCGGCGAACTGTGGGTGTACGTTGGTACACCTCTGCCTAACCATACCTGCCATACCCTGTAGGTATGTGATGTTATGTTAAATCTGTTTCACTATGTGCAAAGAAAACAGTATTTTGGATTGATCAAAATGTAAGCTTAACTCTGAACTGTGTTGCGCAGTTTGGCTGTCGATCTTTTCCAATGTTATGTCGAAGTTATGACTGACTGGAGGGAAATGGAACTACTAACTGCAAGCATGTTACAGAAGGTTCATTTCGACTAGCATCTTTGCGTTTGTACCAAAATGTAACCGACATAATATTTCGGTATACCAATATTCAATTTGTATAGATTACAAATTACTACTAGATTGAAAATTTTGCTCCCTGTTTTACGAACATCCTAAGGAAACTGCCAGGTACATGCAACTGCCGGGGCTGCGGGTTGTTCGAAAGAGATACCGCGCCCCCGGAACGCAAAGGGCACATGAAGGAACATAGACGGGTTTTAGTCAGTAAAAGTCTGACACTCCCTCCCGCCCCGCCCAGGGCGGGGGAAGTTATTTGATGATTTCCCGTCTATAAAAAAAAAAAAAAAAAAAAAAAGTTACATGCAACTGGGTAAAAAGTAGGTATACTATATAATAATATTATTAATATTTCTTTTTTCTTTTTCATTCGGGATGGGCAAGCCCTTGACTCTAGTCTTGGTCAGAGGTAATGTTACCTCTGACTAAGACTGGCTCTGACAAGACAAAGGTTAAAATTTATTAGCCCAATTTTATCCAAATTCAACAAGCTGATATGGCGTGATTGAATTACAAACAAACGACCATACATTCACATACTTTACCTATTACATGAACTTTCATTTTTCAAACATAAAACATACCGTTTATAAAAATAAAAAAGGAAGGTCATACATACATACATACATAAACTCCCGCCTTTTTTCGCAAAAGGAAGGTCATATGGCATCAAAAAGCTCATCCGCATCGCTGTCAATGGGACAAGTGCCCAAAAGGCTGGCAGTATTGCCACGTTGTATGCCAATGCTAATTCTTTGGCCCAAGAATCAGCATTAGAGCCTATTACATTAGATCATCAAGGACTAGAGGTTTAAGAAAAGGCTTCTAAATCTGCTACACCTACCTACAAACACAAATCTTAACACTTTGTACAGCTATACATACGGAGCAGATATCGAGAACAAGGCTCAATATACGTCGGAAGCGTGAGTGACGTGTGAATAGCCCTGCCAACCGCACGTCACGTCGGAGCCACGGGTATCATACATATCTAGCTAGTATTTCGGAAATTATGGTAAAGGTATGTTTATGTGGTTGGCTATGGTCCTTGTAACGGGGTAGGTACATCCCTTCTCTTGTCTTTGTGATGAAATGGATGGTCAGTAAAGAACACAACACGGAAACCAGAGGTTGTAGGTACCTACATTCACATGTAACCAGGTTTAAGTCCCATATCTATAGTTTGACATTTACTACTCCCCAACATATGAAATCGTTTGGAGGCGGGAAGTGGTGACTGCCTTTTTCAACACAACAAGACACGGTGATTAGGAGAATAAGAAGGAGTGTGAGAGAAGAAGAAGAAGGAGTTGCTATGTGAGGAGAAGAAGAATTACGGGAGCATATTGTGATGATGAGATGATAATATAGTTGAGTATACAAGACTATCGTCTTTAAATGCACTGAAGTATGGATAGACGTTGCTTACCTAATAAATAAAGTAGGTTGCTCAAAATTGTATTAAAACTAAACTAAAGATATAAATTAGCTTTATATGAATAAATAATTAAGCTAATTTATATCTTTAAAGGTATAAAGTAGCTTTATTATTAGCTTTTCTTTCAGTCTTCTTTACTTTTTCATTTTTTTTTAATAAAAAGGCTGCGTATACATACATTTATTAATTTTACAAATATAGTATCGAACTAAACTTTAATAGTGTTACCAATAGACTGTCTTCTGTTTTGAGTTCCTTAAATATACTCGTATAAATACCTAAGAGCTTCTATGAAAAGACCTTCTCTAGTCGGATTATAAAAAAAAAACATTTTGAATTGTTTGTAAACATAGTAAGTGATTTTATAGAAAAATACGGATAAACTGTTTAATATTTATATTAGAGTTAAAAGGCTCGATATGACGTCAAAACTGTTTCTGACGTGGGACTGAACCCGTCAACTCCAAACCTGTTACCATTTGCAATTTAATAAAACAAAGTCCGAGCGGTTTACATTTTCATCGATTTATCGACGTCAATATTTCTGTTCAGATAGGTTCCTATTTATAAAACACTAGCTTTTGTTACTGCTCCGCTCCCGTGTATCGTAGCGTGATGATAATAGCCTATGCTTCTTTCTGATAATTTAGCTATCTATTGGTGAACAATTGACTAAAATCGGTCCAGTAGTTACGGACTCCATTCGGTACAAACAAACCAAAAAAAGCTTTTCTCTGTATAATATTACAAAAGATAAAATTGACGTTTAAGATATCTTTAATATACAATGACTCTGTCACACAGCATAATCTATTGCACTTCTAGTATACAGAACGTCAATCGCACTAATTACCAATCAATCAATGTAAACATAAAATCTAAACACCAAACAAAAATCACTAGTTTACGTCTTTTCCGTTCGAAATTAGATCTTCAATCGATAATCAACACATAGGACATTATTGACGCAAATAGATCACGTCAGTCCAAAGACTGGTCTTTTATTAGACTAGCGGTCTGACTCATCCTGCATTTGGTTAATCGAAGGTTAAATATAACGTTAACATTATGTAATGTTTATCAGAATTTGACTGCGCAGACGCTGATGCAAGGAATTTATTTTAAAAATATTTGGCTACCAGCTTTTGACCATGGATGTGGCTGCCAGTATGATTTGTTTTATTTTGTTATTATGAAATATGGGGTAGTCAAAATATCGTTTACTTCACATAATCACAAATAGTCTATCACCCATAGTTTAAGTTATTCCACCATATTATTAATCATTCAGGACAGGCTGATGCTCATCTCAGAAATTCGAAATATAATAGTTTGTATTATTTTAGTAAAACGTGGTCATCACTCACTGTAATGTAAAACATAGCGAAGAAAAATGCCAATCTTTGAACAAGTCTAATGATTCATGCTCTTTTTACCAATCTTTTTAAAACAAGTTTAATGATCCATGCGTATGTTTTTTCTGTATTAAAATAAAGATTTTAATACAGAAAAAACATACATAGTGAAGAAAAATGCCAATCTTTGAACAAGTCTAATGATTCATGCTCATTTTACCAATCTTTAAACAAGTTTAATGATCCATGCGTATGTTTTTTCTGTATTAAAATCTTTATTTTAATACAGAAAAAAACATGAGCATAAAGTGGTTTAATGATCCTTCCATCCATCCATTTATATCCAAAGAGATAACCTAATCCTTTTTGAAGTTGGTTATAAAGAGGCCTTCGATGTCCCTGCACTGGAGGAATAATAGGTTGGATGGATAGTGGGAAGATCACAGAAGATTGATTTGAAAATGAAGGGAGTCAGTGATAGCATGACGGTTGACAGCACGGCATGGAAGAAGAAAACGTGTTGTGCTTACCCTAAGTAACATAGGATAAGTGCAGGAAGATAACTTAAAAAAAAAGTAACAGTAGAAACCACTTGCCTTACACATTGGTGATGGTACGGTCAGTGTTAAAAGTCGTTTAATAAAACACTGACACTGACAGCATAAATATATAAATACAGGAAGTACTTGGTTGTATATTGTTTTTAGTAATTAAATTTTTTCTATGAAATTGTCAGTAGCAGCTCGGAGTTAGGATTTGTGCCCGATTAATAGCAATAGTCCCTATAACAAGGGTGCAAAACACACCGGAGAACTGCAGGTATACATTGGTACACCTCTGCCTAACCCTTCGGGGAATAGGCGTGATGGTATGATAACGCCTTTTGTTGCTCACCGTAGGTACTATTTTGTAATATTAACAACGAACTAATTATTAGCTAGACTTAGGAGACGGTTTCTACAATATAAAGAGAGGAACAGGCCTGTCCCAAGGTAAAACTAAACTGCATCATCAACATGTTAGCAGGCTATATCTATGCAAAACTTTATGGAGATCGTTTTAACAGGCGACCCGTGAAAGTGGAATGAACAAACTCATTTTCGTATTTTTAATAGTGGTAAGGATTAATTAGGATTAAGGCCGGCAAAAATGTAAATTACAGTCTCAGTTTAAACTTTTTGATGAACATTTTACTAATTAGTTATGAACCTCAATTTAGGTAACTCGTAAATCTTAGAAACAACATAGGTACCTATCTAAGAAAATAAAAAGCTTCTTTTAAGAAGTTAGCTCGCTGCTTTTAATCAATTACACAACTTTTTACATTATAGCGTAATTACAAAGATTGCTGTACTTATCGTATATCCAGCAATTTTTGTCTAATCCAACATCAATTACCTGCAAAAGCAAAAAAAATAATAACATTAAATACCAACAACAATGGTAGAAAGTAAAGTAATAGCACCGCGTAACAAAGGTTTAATAGGGCGCATGTCGTGGTTTCTGTAATTAATTAAATTGACCCTTACCCTTGGACCACAGAAAGCACCCAAACACCCAACACGCAATCCAATTTGAACTTTAAATCTGTGCGATAAAACACCTTTTCGATATTTCCGGGTGTGAATTAGGAGTGTCCAAGAATTTCGTATTTTATTAGTTCGAATGGCTCACCTAGTGATTCCTAAAGGGTGTGCTATTAAGGGAGTGGGTTTATCCCTCTTCAGAACTCTGGAAACGTGTTTATATTTAGTGTTATTAGAGAAACATTTCGTATTTTAGCGTTAATTTTACGATTCTAACAAATCCAAGGTCCTGTAAACTTTGAAGCCATTTAATAAATTATTAGGTGAGTCATTCGGGTTATACAAAATTATGTATAAAGGTGAAGTTTGAGCTCGTGGGAGGCCTGGGAAGCGTTGGCTGGATGTTGTGAAAGCGTAAGTCAACATTGCGCTTTATGAAAATAAAAGCATACAAGATTTTGTGGATATGACTAATGAAACTGAGATCTCTAAGTCACCAGACGTCATAGTCTAAAGCTAAAGCTCTTCAAAACTATGGCGTAAAGTGGCTGGCAAACAATATCCTGTAAAACAAACATAAGACCAGTCGCCACACTTGGACGTAAATGAGCTAGGAACTTTTGCAAGTAAAATCTGAAAAATGGCCCAGTATTGAAACTTGGAAGTACCTACGCATACCTTCCCTTATTCCTCTTACTATTTCAACAATGTATTCCCAAAATATATGCCATGCTAAAATTATGCATCAAATGTTGAAACAAAAGAATTTGGATAATGAATTCGCTACATTTGACCTACATTTCGGCGATGGCGGCGATGGGACACAGATTACGGTCAAATGAAACTGTAAAGAAATTTACTACTACGAGTACTTATCGTCTCATCAATTCACTTTTATTTTGTGATCTCATATTTATAACAGTTTACATATGTAATTACTACCATCTGACTTCCAGATGGCACTGCTCATTTTAAAGCCGACATGGGCAAAGCATGTTGGTGTTTTTTTATGAGTACCATTCAGACACGAACGGTTTGTTAGAGCTTCATTTGTAACTTGGATTTATCAAAATATCGTATTTCATGTGCCTACTTTCATAATTAATTTTGCTTTTATACGGAAAATTTTCTAAATATTTCCTGTTTCGTATTCCATTATCCTATCCACTTTAATCTCTGC
This sequence comes from Caradrina clavipalpis, assembly GCA_932526535.1. Lineage (NCBI taxonomy): Eukaryota > Metazoa > Arthropoda > Insecta > Lepidoptera > Noctuidae > Caradrina > Caradrina clavipalpis. Next base: position 7,872,336 of record OW052096.1, read on the forward strand.
AACTTAATATACACCTCCATCCAACACCGTGAGGACAGAGGAGGTTGCGGCGAGGCAGCTTTGGGACCTTGATTTATACGAGGCGCCTTATTCGATCCCTCTTTATTATTCCCTCGATACAATACCATGTTTATACATGATACACAATATTGTAAGGGTTCTAAAAATATGTGTTGTCTTACACCTGTGTTTTGTTCGATGTTTCATTGCCATTGGGTCCTTCTTATCTACCAACAATAGATATAAAGAACGGGTCGTGAAATTCTGATTTTGTGAAAGAATATTGCGTAGATATCTAATTTGTTAGACCTGAAACAATTTAGAATATTAAATTTAATACTTGCTCTTATTATAAGAAACAGTTAAGTACCTAATTCAAGGTCTAACCGCAAAGTTACTTTCCTTCGATAAGCCCTAATTGACGAGGCAATCTATTAGCTTCGAAGCCACTCGAATCAATTAGTACAGTAGTTCCGTATCTAGTGAGACTTCCATTATGTAAGTAAAGCACGAACTACATCAGCATTGCACAATATTTACTTAGTGTTCATTCACAACACGTTCTCGTGCTCAGTTCCAATATCATCTCAATGAACAATATCTATTTCGTGCTACGTATGTCGAACATCATTTTCAGCTCTACTAATTTCACTAATGGTTCCAGTTGTAAAATGTTTAATGATTGGATTATCATTCACATGTTATCCTCGATCGAATGTTAGTACAGATGTTTCTAAACTTTTTAGAAGTTGTTTTATAATTTACGTTAAATCCTACACCATGTGGCTGGACTAATGTTAGATCACACGATCTAGGTCAATGTGACTGCACGAGCTACCAGCGTTCGTAAATATCTGACGTTGATACCATAGTTTGATGCTGGCCAACCAGGAACGAGTAATATAATCACGCCATAAAGTTACAGTTCCCAAGGAGTTAAAGTCTCATATCAATTTTATGAGATGTCAGCATGTTTACCCGGCTAAGCGTTCTTTCATCAGACGTCTGCATGAGAACGCTCTGAATATTTCATTGTCCAAAAATAAACTTTACTCATTTAAGAGTCCGACACGCAATCAACCCATTTTAATGGGCTTTGCTCTGTTCATGAATAAGTGCATTACCTATGAGACATTTCTATTGATAAAGTTGGCTAGTTTTCAATGTTTATACAACAAAGCCACTCATTATTTCAAGATGCACTGAATCATCGTGTGACCATTACAATTCAGAGTCAGCAATTTAGAATAATTACGTAATAGGTAGGAAATAATGAGACTTGATGGTCGTTACGGAGATCAGGTAATTACAGAACAAACAAGATGTCGTTATGAGAGTGACCGACGTTTGTTTGGCAATGGAACTGCGGGAGTTGTACCTAACTGTTATAAAATAAGTAAGGGAAGAAAGTCTGAAGGAACAGTTGTTTCGGTTGCTATTGCCCCTCGTTACGTGTTGTTTAATGGACCCTTAAGTCTTCACAAAAGATATATTACACACGTTTTGTTCCTATACCTTGGCAAAGACTTCTCACCACTGCTTCTATCAGTCAAGATTCTGTTCTTCTTCATTACAGTTCTATAGGAATCCACCAAGTTTATCTCAACGCTATATTAGGTATAAATATGTTTATTTTTTTGTATAAGTGTGCAAATTACGTCTTTGGTTAAAAATTTCACGTCTTGTAACTTAAGTAGCTTGTCTTTAGCTTTGGTATTTTGAGGAACTTTTTGGCAACAGTCGACAGCCTATGTTTGAGTGGATAAGTCGTGTGTAAAATATTGAATATTTCCGTTGTATAATGTCACATGTCTATCTAAGTGATTGGTAAGATCACCAATCATTTAGTTAGATAGACAGGTGGCATTAGCGCATTTCCGATCAATATTAATAGATATTAATGTTGATCGGAAATGCGCTAATTGATTAACAGCGGCAAGTAAAATCTATTACAGTCTGACACACTTCATATTTATTCACGTTCTACAAACGCTTAACAGAACTCTATAATACTTTATAGTTCACAACCAATACTATTTGGTTCAAAGACTGTTATTCACCGAGCTTTTATTTAATCCCGCAGTGTTATTCTGTATTTGCCTCGATGAAATTAAGGTAGATTGAACTCGAGATGAGCTGTGAATCCCCTGATATCCCACAGGATAACAGCTCACCTCAAGCTCAATCACATACTTACACAGAGAATTTTACAGAATAGACCGGCTGATAACATTTATAAATCCGCAAAACACCAATTACCATTGACTAATACACGTCACATGTAACTCATCCATATAAATTCAAAAGCGACTGAATCACTCTGCTACGACGGAAGAAGAGTAGCAAGTAATAAATTATTTAACAAAGGACCTCTTCATAAATTGAGCCCAAGATATTAAATGTTTGTCCCCTGTGTCAGTTTAATGAAATAATAATCCTGAAAGTTCTGGTTGTTGCTTGTGGAAACATTTTGATTTATTGTAGCATTCTTTGTCAGTATGGCGAGGTAACATTAACATTTTAATCGCCTTACGAAAATAAACAAACAAAAGTAACTTGGTAGCGTTGTTGGCTGATAAGTTTTTATATAAGTATTGAAAAGTTCGGCTACTAATAATCTGCTTATATTTTTAAAACTCTGCCGTGAAAAGTAGGGAGTTCTTTTGGGTTCCTTGTGTGTCGTTTCAAAGTTTAAAAAGTTTCTGCTGTTGCAGTTTATTTTATTAGAAAACGTGTCGGTACCCAGCTCGCGATTAAATTCATTGTAACTTACCTACCGTTATGAAAACGTATGTTAATCCGAGATTAAGTTTAACTGCCTAATTGATTTACTATTTCAAGTTTGGCCTTCGAAGTAATTATGAAATACTTAAAAAAAAACAACGTTTTAATTATTTACATTAGCATGGCGTTGTGTAGTATTATAACGCCCATACCTACAGATAAGTGCGAAAATTGTAACTCTACAAAAAACAGGATTTTCCAAGCCTTTCGTTTCATTTCCCAAGTCCATATCTCGCGAACTCGCGACCCAGTAACAAAGGCCCACAAAATGTTGCGGCAGCGGATGCTCGTTCATTCGCTGCCCCTGAATTTATGGCTGTCGGCCCACTAAATGCATATTCTACTCAAATCGCTAACATACTTTATTGCACGGCTTTCCGCTGGAAATATAAAATGCGACACTTTTCATTTGCCCGGATTTACAACGCGGGAAATGGTTGATATATTTTTGGGCACGTATGTGTATGTTGTTACGTTGACTAAGTGGGAATGAGAGTGTATTGTTATCATCATGAGACGGGTATTTTACGGAATACAATACAGATTTTTAATGCCACTGTGAGGGTGATGATAAAAATGCCGACTACACTCATTAATATTAAATTTTTGGGCGGCAGTTTTCCATGTATGGGGCCGCATAAATAGAGCAGCAATGCTCGAACAGTTTTTCAATTATTAATGGATAATGATTTAAAGTAAATACAAATAGAGCTGAAAATTGTGTGCAAGTGAAATTCCACGCAGGCTTTTTGTATCTTACACGTAATGACGTAATTATTAACTTGAAATCACGATGGCCATTCTCGTATTTTTAATAACGTTTTCATTCAATCAGTTAATTCCATTTTTTTTTAGTTTTTAACATTGCCCGTCGATTCGTCGTTTCACTGAGATGAGATGAGGGATGATTTCAACGTTTTTACCGTCGCATTTTAATTCATTAATTTTAATTGATCAATGAAAGACGTTTCTATGTATACTTATCACTGGAAGCTAACATTATATTATGAATTCCTGGTTAGGAAGGTATGTAGGTAAGTACATACAACTCGTAAAGGCACAAGTGCAAACATTTGCATACATACCTAAATATTTAGCTTCCAATAACCCTTTATCTATTGAACTAAGCCATAATAACATGTGGATCGCTCAGTAAACGTAGACCTAAAACTAATATCAAGTTCTGGGATACTGTCTATCGGAAGTTTAGGACCCTATTTGTACTCTCCTAAGCGTGGGCTCAAGCTTAGTCAAATTATTCCCTATTATATAGTTATATCAATCAATCAACATCGAATACTTAGGATGAGAATGGATGAAAATCGAGATCAGCTGTGTTATTCTGTAAAAATCTCCTTTGGTTAAGTGGGTTTGAGGTGTAATGCTAGGAATTGACAGCTTACCTCAACCTCGCTTCTCTTTAATATACCGAGCAATTTTAAAGGCATATCTCTAGAACCATCTTTCGGATTTGAAAAATTCTTCTTGGATATGGTAGCCAGATTCATGAGGAATCGTATAGGCTGTATAACATTGCGCTACGTCTCACAAGAGCGGAGCAGTCACCAAAGAAGTTAAATAACGCAGGTGATTAAAACCACGCGGGCGAAGTTAGAACTAGAAGATCCTTCTATCCTACTTTAATATTATAAATGCAAAAGTTTGTGAGGATTGATGGGTGGGTGTTTGTCACGCTTATACTTCTGAACGGAATCTGGAGGCACTGAGATAGAATGTAGTGTGACAAAGTCGGAGGCAGAAACTAATAGTACTATAATAATATGTCAACTAGAGAACTGTTATTTGCTGATGGTTATGATAAAAAGTAAGTAAATGCTTAGTTTCAATAGCCCCCAATTTTGATGTCTCTGACTTTTATCGATGGTATGTGGTGACATGATCGTAGCCATATTTGATAAACAGTACATAGGTGTTATTAACTATGCAATTATCTTCATGAATCATGTTATTAAAAACATTCCCTGCGCATCGGGTCCCACGTCAATTTACATAGAAATGAGAAGCCAATAAATATTATAATGTTGAAATTATTATTTACATATTGTGTGTTTTCTCTGTTACTGTCTCCTTTGCGATTCAATACAAATTGTTTTACATACTTTTTATTAAAAAGGTTATTTGAATAACTCGTATGAATGTTAATCTAAACCATCTACATTATTGTTTACTTAGAAGCTTATAAGCTTTTGTTTAGGATCATATTATAGATTGTTTCTTTATTTTTTTTGTAAAATTATAATCTATGAATAGATTGGTTTTTGATTGGGCATAGGCTCGCCCCCTATTACATGGGACCTAAATATACCGGCGAACTGTGGGTGTACATTGGTACACCTCTGCCTAACCCTTCGGGGAAAACAGGCGTGATGTTTTGATGTGTTAGATTGGCTTTCAATTAGAAATATTGCGGACCTTTTAAACATAAGGAGATATTAGTTTATAATAGATACCCAATTGATTTTATCAAATTTTTGAGCAAAAATAATTCGTTGGACTGGTTGGCTATTTTTTTGGCAGCTACCACATTGTAGAACAATAAACCCATAGATCAAAAGGCTTCTAAAAGTCAAGGAAACCTAAAATAATTTATCAAAACAATAACTTATAACTTACTTAAAATGCCTTCTCAGAACACTGCACAGTATCGCATGCAATAATGAATAACAGTGAGATCTCTATGCGCTTTTGTGGCATTAACTGCAGTCAGCTGCTGCGTCTCAAAGAGCACTTTGTTGGTGTACGATAATATTAGTGAACGACTACTTACCTCACTTTGTATATGAAACTAAGCGCTTCGAGCACTACAATGCTTTACTGTATTGGACTTGTAATGAGCATAAAATGGACCATATTTCTTGTGAAGTACGCCCGACAAGTGAGAGTTTATTGGTTTGTACTTATTTTATATTTGATTTTTCTACAAGCCCTTTTAACCTTATTTATCATGAAATACCTAAAAAATCAAATTAGATTATTGTTGTTCACAGATGGAAAAGTAGGTAATAATTATTATGATAATTTATAGATTGCTGTAACATGCCCATGAGACGTACAATATCTAACAAACAATCATTAATCAATCAATCATTCATGTCAATATACGTTATACTTAATTGATAATATTAGATAGGTACTAATGTCAAAATACAATTTTTAATTTCCTTTTTTTATAATTATATCTTTATTATTAAAAAAAAACTGTTCCATTACGGTTTGAAATACCATTTTCTTTTGCCTTTCTTGCCAGCCAGTGAGAATGAAAAACGTGCTAACTGTTAACCCCAGAAAGTCTGGTGCTTCAGGTTAGCGGTTATCCGCTAACCGCTCGACAGTTAAGAACTTCTCACATTCCTTAACTTTCACTCTAATTTAAACATTTTCACAATTATCTCCTTTTGGTAGATAAGAAAATTAAAGGGTAAACTATTTCTACTGAATATTGGTTAGTTTTGTTTTTTTGAAAAATGTTGCCCCACATTCGCCTATACTGTATTCTTTTGTGCGTTTACAAACATATGAACTCATGTACATAAACAGCCAAACCAGGAACAACTATCTGTAGGCCATACAAATGTTCCATACAAAAATTCCGTACGGGAATCGAAATCGCGACACACAGCGCAGGAGCTTATCACCTATTATCAGATCAATTAAAATGACCGTCAGCGCTGACTGTAAAGAACCATACCACCGTTTTACAGTTGTTACGTTCCACGTTGCGCAGATAAAGGTTTATAGGCTGCGCCCCCATTTAAGCAGGATATTGGTGACGTAGCAGGCACATATTTTAAAGCACAAAATTTTTATTTCCATTGGAATTTTGCCAACACCTCATTTGGTCACGACTGACAAATATTTTTTAAAATATATTCGAACATTTTATCGTGGTAAACCATAAATATTTGGTTTCACACATCAATTATACCGGATTTATTTCTATGGCATATACATATTTGGATTGGCCTTTGTTTTAATATATTTTAATAATAATAAGATCAGCTTATTATTTTCCAATGCTTTTTCCCGTACAAAGAAGGCACTAGCATTTATCACGCTTGCTCAAGGCGAATTCTCGATTTTTTTCAGACTTATAGATCCACTTTTCCGCGCGATGTCCTCCTTCACTGATGTCAGTGATAGCTGTTAATGGTTAAAACATACACTTGGCGTAAATATGTAGAAAAAAATAACCAGTTTTTCTCTATTTTTATCTTATATGCGAAACTCATGTTAGTAAAGCGTATGACCTACATTTCTCTTTCCTTACAGATAGGACACTAACACCAGATAAAGGAAGGGTCAGCTCCGCAAAGGCAATGCAATCGTAAGAAGATATTACAATCATTGGCACTTATTTAGTACCTATCTGGTATTTGAATGTAAGGTTCTTTTTCTTTGTTGCTGGGATAAGTAGTCGTAGTTTTAACCGGGCCATGATAAGAGGAAAGAAGTAAACGAAAGAAGTGCTAAATGCCAATAGCGACATTCCGGGGTGGACATTTTGTTAAAAAAATAATCTGTTGTTCAAAAATTCAGGGTGCTGGACTTTTGTATGGAACAGCAGATGTTTTTTTATTAACCGACAAAAAATTTCGTCTCTAGAAAGCTATAATCATGTACCTACTGAATCTATAGCAAAAATTGACATTACCTACGGTGTCCTTTCCACTCTTTATAACTAAATCCAGGCCCAGCCTACAAGACACTGAATCCAAGAAGGCTTTCTGAAAGTATTCTGATGTGTAGTTTAGCTACACGTAGTGATTTTCAATAAGCAAGTAAATAATGAGGTTCAACGAACTTGAGGCTAAAGAGACAATAGGACACATCAACACAATGTTTCGGTACAAGTTCAGGAAACAAATGCGGAGATTCGATTTGGTGACAAGATTCAAGAATTGAACCAAAACTGTTTCAAATACGTATTAAGTAAGCATGACAAGTTTACTACGGTTATTACCGGCCTTGTCTGCCGATCTATTATGTAAGTCTCCTTCGGTGACCATAGGTGAAGTGAGCTTGAGGTGAGCTGTCATCTCACTTATGCTAGGGATTGACAGCCGACGTCACCTACATACAGCGAGGGAGATTTTTCCAGAATAGCAATGCAGTTTTTATACTCACGTAAAAAAGACCGCAGAACCAATGGATTTTTGTGGTATAATCGCATTCACTACAAGCAGAGTGGAGCTTCGAAAACAATTTTAATTCATGCAAAAAGTACCAAAGCTTCTGTACAGAAAATTCTTTGATACACAGCATTAAACAAACAAACGGTATTACTGCAGAAGAAATGAGAGAAAAAATAGGAAAAATGTAGGTATCTTAACGGCGAAACTTCGTAAACAATTTTTGTTAAAATGCTTCAACTGCATTGCCTTTAAAAAGAAACTCCGTCTTGGAAGTTGCAATAAGACAAAGGAAGGTAAGGTAATACTGTTACTGGCTCGAATGCCACTGTTTACTTAGTAGGTATTCGAGAAGGCTAAAGAAGTTAAAAGCATTACGTAAAATAGCACAATGATGCTACGACTTAAATAACCCCACACAGTTAAGCAAGTAGGTACCTTTTATTATGTAGGAAAAAACTGGAGTAGCCTTAATTCAAAACCTGAACTCATGTAAGAGATTTTTTTTTGTCCTTTGTACCTTTGTACTGTAAAACTAAAAAAAACCTACATATTATTCGGTTTGTTTTGTCAGTGGTTTATTTCACAATCTCCTGTTAAGTTTCGATTAATTAAGCTTACAGAAAATTTTATCATTTTAAATTCCAGCTAGTTTTGAATTAAAAAGTAGTGCCAGTCCTGAAAATATCAAATATGAAAACGATTCACGACAGATTCACGAAATAAAATTGCTATCACTATTTAATAGTTAAAAAAATGTAATATAATTTATTCGTAAACCATGTATCAGTCTGTAAAAAATTCAAGGATAAGGCAGGGAAACTTAGAGCCGGCAATAAAAAAAGTTAATCCGTCGATAACAAACCGGGTTCGTATCGTAGGGGCGAGGGCAGAGGGTTGAACGGTCAGACGATAACTGGAGACGCATCTGTCAACAGATTTGCGAAGGGTAACACACTAATAGAAGGATAGTTTTAAAACTATTGCGCCATATTAAAAGCTCCACCGTGATATTTTGGATAACTCTTCCGTATGTTAATATGCAGTTATAAAATTATTTTTCGTCTCTATAAGTTTCCTCTCAATGATGCTTTTTGGAGTCTGTCTACTTTTACAAATCTGGTATACCTACTTTTCTATCTTTTTAAAGGCACAATAAATACAGATTATTTCTTATTTACTGTACAGAAAAGAAAGCGAAATGTACATACGAAGCGTATTGTAGAGGCCAATCAATTACTTGAAAACTGACACCAACGTGCCCAATTTGACAGTCAAAATAAGTAAAGTAATTTTGCATATTACATTTCAGAATTAAACCAATGACTTTTTGTTTTAATGAGCTTGGGGCAGAATATTGAAAACAGAGCTTTGACGAACCAAATTATGGATTAATAAAATTATCGTCCAATAATACCAATTACTTAAAATATGAGCTTAATTGCATCATTTCGTCAGATGAATTTAATTTCGGTTGTGGTAGAAAGGCCGACAATCCGAACATTCAGCGTAGTTATTGTTTATTTTAAGCCATTAGCATCAAAGGATGACTTTTTATATTGAATCCAACCGTTAACAATAATGAAATTCAATTAATAAAATGTAGATATTATAGTAAATCAACCCCAGTTAGAGGAAAAAATGTAGATCTTTTCAACTAATATCAAAGAAACAACCAACTAAATAATGTTTTAGTTTACTGTTATTTTAAGAGAAAATATAAAGCGTTATTTTAGCTTGTCAGCCAAATTATTTAACCAACTATTAACCGTATATCACTCAAACTCTTCGCTCCTCTTTTATGACAGACGGACAAAAAGTGACCCATAATTAGTTATTTCATCACCCATCCATGTTTCGGGGGCGCGGTATCGCTTTCGAACAACCCGCAGCAAGATGGATGGATGTTTGTTACTCTTTCACGCTTAAACGGCTGAACGCATCTAGTTGAAAGGCACATAGATAGAAAGGCTTTTTTTTTATATACGGGAAATCATCAAATAACTTCCCCCGCCCTGGGCGGGGCGGGAGGGAGTGTCAGACTTTTACTGACTAAAACCCGTCTATGTTCCTTCATGTGCCCTTTGCGTTCCGGGGGCGCGATATCTCTTTCGAACAACCCGCAGCCCCGGCAGGCATCGGCCCTCAGTGGCCCCATCCAATTTTGCTGACATCTCTTTGAGGCGCGCGTGGAGCACGAACGCGCCGTCGACACGGTCTGTCGCTAGTGAACGTACGGACGGTGAGCTACCCATTGCTCACCGTCCACAGACACGCGTCTACGGTGGCCGGGAGTCGTCTCGTGGCTCCCGACGCCCGGATCGTCTACCGCGGCGGAGATAGATAGTCTGGAATAGCACATAGGCTACTTTTTATCCCGTAAAAGTGTGCGGTTCCCGTGGGATATATCAACTTTGACGCGGATGAAGTCGCTTGCGGAAGCTAAGTAGTACAAAATATTCGCAAATATTTTCTTTTCAAACATAATTATTACTTCTGCTCCTCCGGAAAGTATTTAGCTTAATTAGGTGAGTTTGTTCCAAGTTTTCAAGAGTTTTGCGTCTTTTGGGAGGTACTGGCGGTGACGAATAATCTTATTCTCTTTTTGTTGATGCGACTAGTTTCTTTGGGTTTATGATAGCTCTACTGAGTCCCGCTGTTAACGGTAAAAGAACCTATAACCTCTCTCTGATACAAGGAATTCTTATGGTAGGTCTACACCCATAGATGTTTTAAATTGATTGGTTAGGATATTTTGTTTCAACTTATTTTTAAAAGCATCCAGAGAAATGATAATGCATTCCCTACTCTTTAGTAAATAACGAATATTGTCATCATCATCATCATATCAGCCGTAGGACGTCCACTGTTGGACATAGGCCACCCCCATTATAAAGTATAAAAGATATAACCTAGATTGTACTACATTATAAGCTTAGTGTAAAATTACAAGGTCGGTGTAACACATAAAGCTTTTTCTTCCGCGTTTCCCTACCCTATGAATTTCTCCCTGTGTCATGGTTGCATTTACAAATGTATAAAATCACCATCCATCACGCCTGTATTCTCCGAAGGGTTAGGCAGAGGTGTACCAATGTACACCGACAGTTCGCCGGTATATTTAGGTCCCATGTAATAGGGGGCGAGCCTATTGCCATTAACCGGGCACAAATCCAAACTCCGGGCTGCTACTGAGAATTTCATAGAAAAACCCAATAACACTTTTTGCTCGACCCGGGAATCGAACCCAGGACCTCAAGCGTAGCAGTCGCACTCAGGACCACTAGGCCAACGAGGCAGTATAAAATCACCTACTTATAAAAACAATCAAATTCAAAATAACTAGCTGAAGACCATATAATAAATATTTGTTTCGTGCGGGATTCGATTCCACTACACGCAGCGTAGCAGCTGATCGCTCAGCCACTTTAATTATTAATTATTGAATTATTTTAATGATTAATTATTGAATTGTATAATACAAAGTTTTTTTTTTAATTATTGGAAATTGAAATAAATGTAATTCTTAACATTAACTTTGCATACCATTGCAACGGTGAGACATGCAGCACTAAAATATGATATTACTCGTAAAACCTCTGTACATATACCATGTTTCTGTGAAATAAATATAATTTTCTATTATATTATATTCTAATCTATTCTATTCACTTCTCCAACCGTGTTGTCAATTTTCTAATGCTGTTTCTAAATAGGTACCGTAAATAATTTGTTACATACAAAGGTCTCAATAAGGTTCAGGTAGGTCAATCTTCTGTAAGTACCTAATCTAGCTTATAAATATTTCAAACCAGATAACTTCACTAAATATTCAAATGAGAAACAGGGTGTTTCATCTTACAGCCCGACACCTACTTGTCATTACGACATAAGTATCAATAAAATTTTAATTCAGACAATATAATGTCCAAAACAACGTCATCCCAGCTTAATTGGAACTCGTAAAATGATTATGACCTATTAAATTGTCTAGAATTCGTTGTTCTTCTCTGAATTTACATATCATGAAGCATTTAGAAGGTCATTGCAATTGTGTTGGTAATTTTAATGGGAAAATGTAAATGACCTTTGGATTAATGAATATGTGGGACCGCCGCAAGATTTTTTTAAATGCCTTTTTAGATGCGCAAAATTTTTCAGGATTTTCCCAAAAAACATTTGAAGGTCCTATTAATTTTATAAGGCTTAATATCTACTAAAAGTGGGAGAATAACGGTTGAGGTCAGATCTCTCTGACATCTTAATAATTATTTTTAATTAGCTATAAAATCAAATAATTTTGGTCTTACGTTTTTCTCTTACTTCAAATTGTGAATTTCAAATCTTCCATATCAACTTTTATATGATATCCTGAGCTAGAAATGACCTACATCTCTTTCACTCTCACCATAACATCTAGCTCTTTCACACAGTCATGCATCATCAACGTTCATTCATACATTTGGACGTCCTGGTCTACTGTCATTTCCCGTTTCTCCCTTTCGTTTTTTTACCTGGTAGGTCATGGGAATTTTAACAATGCTCAAAGATCATTTACCCCGAATCATGTCTTTATTCCGCCTAAAACGCAATAGGCACCTACCCTCGAATTTTTGCAGCTGTTTTCGAGTACGTACCTTCGCACTTAAGTACATACGTGCCTCACGACTTCATGAGGGCATCAACGTAAGTAGATAGGCATAGAATGCTTAGAGTGGCAGTGAAAAGGGTTGGGTCACCGATAGATAAGGACGGACGTAGCCGGACAGTTGGCCGCGTCATTGTCAGCCCATAAAGCCCAAAAGACCCAGCATTATCAAGATCTTTTAGAAAATTTCAATTTGAAGGGATATTTTTATTTAAGATGTTTCATGTCGGTCATCATGGCGGACGGATATTGGAAAGAAAAACTTAAAAGACTGCGCCGTCGTCACAGTTTCCGCTGTTCCTGTAAACGCATTTTATTTGATAGCTTGGTTGGTTTTATTCACCTTCAGTTTACAATTTTTATAGCTGTGTTTGTTATTCGTTTTTTTTTAAAACACGGAAAGTGATATTTCTGGAATCACTTTTAATTTAATTGTGCTCTGAGTACTGAACATAACTTTTTTTCCGTAAAAGAATACTGCTTACTGCTTCTAAGCAAAGATTTAAATAATTATTCACTTACGAGTTCATGTGTGTAAATACAATCCAGAAATAGGTAGTACTAATTAGTGAGAGTTAAGCGATCTCAAAGATAAAACTCTCTAACAATGCTGCATTCAAATGAACAAATTACCATCTGTTAAATATCGCATTACATGAATCTTTTAAGGACACCCGAGAATGATAATGTTCAGACCCATTACGTGATTCGCTGCAGTGCCCCGAGGAATGTCTGTCTGTATGTTAATTTGTGTAATTATATGTATCTTAGGGTGCATACATAAGTGCGAATGCGCGGTGAATGTGCAATCGTTGGGGTAACCGGTTAGTTTTATTTATATCCTGGATACAGGGTATGTCACTTGTGTAGGTCACGCTAGGTCCTACGTAAACATACCACAAAGCATTGCAAGTACCATATCAGCCGCAGGGCGTCCACTGCTGTACATAGGCCTCACCCCATAGGTTTCCAAAAAGACTGGTTGGAAGCGGCGTGCATCTAGCGTCTTCTTGCGTCGTCTTAATCAGGTCGTCCGTCCACCTTGTGGGCGGACATCATACGCTGCGCTTGCCGGTACGTGGTCTCATTTGCCCTGCCCATTGCCACTTCAACTTGCTGATTGGGTATCGGTAATTTTGGTTCGTCTGCGGATCTCCGAATCTCCGATTCGATCTCGCAGAGAGACTCCGAGCATGGCCCTCTCCACAACACACTTAACATTGCTATGGTAACCAGAAACAATAGAAATATACAATCAATGCCCTAAATTACCTGACCTCTGTTCCTCTAAGAAGAGCTTCAAACAGTAATTTCCATAACATTTCTCTTAACATAATTAAGCACAGTATTCTTTTAAAAACCCATTACTCATGATTATCATATCCCACGCCCTAAGCGTTTAGTCGCGCTCATTCACAAGTGACCCTTATTTGACTCTTATAAAGTGCGTGGGAGTACGCGGTAGAAATGCTCTACTTTATTACTTAAACGTACCGTGACCTTTGTCAACGTAAATAGTATTTCTTTTTGTTTTATCTTTCACTAAAAGACATAATTAGGCAATAAAACATCTTTCTGTTGTGAATATGGTTTTATCATGATAAGGTTAAGTTTGGAAAGGTATTTTCGAAGATAGTGTAAATTTTAAATTACTAAAATATGACTTGTGCGATTTTACTTTGTAATTTCATACGAGATTTTGCATATGTATCATTTTGAAATTATATAAGGCACCTACATCTTTACCGGGAAATCTACAATCACACGTAGTGCCCGTATCCTATCTACTAAATTTAATCAAGTCTCACTAGCCATTGACCAAAATATGACTAAACTACTTTTATAAGTAGCTGTGGGTACATTCCCCTTAATTTTATTTTATTTAACATTAATAATACTCAAGATTGAATACAAACTAAAAACTTTGTTTGAGTAGATAACATTGAGTTTGACCCACTTTGAACCATCTTAGAATATGACTCCGAGATGTCGAAAAGTAGGTACCTGTTTGATGTAAATATTCTACTATAGATTTATACATTTAGCTACACAGTCAAAATCAAAGTCAAATCATTTATTCCAATTACAACATCAAAAGGCACTTTTAGGCTTGATAAATTAAAACTATTGAATCTAATTAATCTACGTATAATGTCGAATGATTAAAATACCATTTAGAGATACGATTCACCAAAATGTATTTGAAATGAAACCTTAATTTCAGGCGTTAATATTTCAGAACATGAAATCTAGAACGCCATAAATAATATCTACAAATTATATAGTACCCACGTCCACCAATTTGATTAAGTATGGCGGAACAGAGAACGCTTAAATTAGCAGTGACTGTGCATTTGTACAATAAGCGTTATGGACTGTGAGGTAACAATGATTGAATGGCCACCGGAATGTGAATGGAGATCAAATAAGCTTCGAGGAAACGCTGTTTTAATTGACTCGATTATGAATATCTATTTTTGGATTCAAGAACTTCATCACTTTATATTTTTAAGTCCTTTATGCTGGTTTCCGTTTAAAAATATGAAAAATAACACTTTACCTACCTATTAGGATTTTTTGTGACAACTTATTACAGAAGAGCCCTCGCTGTGAAAGTCGTAACGTTAGGGATTATTATAAAGGGTTTTATGAAGGAAAAGTTACGAGGAGAGATATTATTATGTAGGAAAATATTTCACATCTTAGCGCAGTTTTAGGTGAAGAGGGTGCTCACCAACTTTAATCTGGGGTTATAAACAATTACCAAATATTAGGTTGGCAAATAATTCGGCGTTTATTGAAGACGTGATGTACCTACTGAAAATCTCCTTCGATGATTTTGGTGAAGCAGTAGCATGAAGTTAGCTGTTAACTCCTAACATTAAGGGAAGTCAGCCCGCTTTAAGCAAAATTCACCAAGGGATTGTTTAACAGAAAAGCACTGCTAGACAATAAACTAGGCACCACTAAAGAACACGCACCTCACATCGTTAGCGACAGAAACTGTAATTTCTTTGAAAATCGGAATAACTGAAGACTTAATTTTCAGGGCACGTGTTAATACTACTATTACTAATGCACGCTCTACTTGGCACGTCTACACGTGTTTTACGAAAGATTAATTAACATTACGTCAAGCAGCGAAGCTCAAAGTTACCCGCAGACGCAAACAGTCTTTAGGAACAACGTCGATAGAGTTTACCCCACAGAAATAACCATGACAGTTGTATGGAAATACCTACGTTTGTTTACGTCTGTTATCTAAAGACTATCAAACTGTGCAGCCCACGGTTACTGCCAACATCGACCGACGACGCGCTATTGTCGAGATTGTAGATAGAAGAATTTATACGTAGGTATAACTGTGTAGTTTAATGGGTAGGTACCTAGATACGATTCTGATGTCGAAAGGGTTATACTGAGTTTCACACCAATCCGATATGTTGGTAAGAAAAGATAGATAGATTGTGTGAAAGATGATATGGCAAGAAATTGATCACTGGGAAGATGGATACGTACAAAAAATGCCAGGAACCCCAAATATTTTAGGGGCTCGATGGTAAGATTTATGTGGTTTCCAAATTCGAAATAATCCATTGATGTCGCTATTCCGTACCTAAGATGGATTATCCAGATAGTGTAAAGTCCAAAATCGAAAAGGATAGATGACCACGACTAATTTGTTAAAACGGTAAAGATACCAGGCACCTCAGCTTTGAAACCAGTATCCGGATATAATTATGTGATCTCAAGACCAGCGCTATAAATAAAGATTTCAGGTAACACAAACCCAGTATAACGTAAGCATTCTTCAAGTTCAAACCAATGTATTTCAGAACCAGTCAATCAAACTTTGACGTCAGTCTGTTTTAAACTCCATCAAAATTCTTCTGCCGAATCGTTTCTTCAACATACAGATTTCGGAAACCGAAGTCATGAGTTCACGTCAATGTTATAAATCATTCGGTTTTCGCGAGGAATTTAGGTATACAGTAATATTTCAATCATCCACCGCCTCATTGGCCTAGATTCGAATACGAAACTATATCTAACTCCAGTTGAGGAAGCATTCGATGGAGAATTTTGTAGAGACTTTTGGATACCTAGATGATTACGAGTTGCCCTTTTTTATAAGACCCTTTCATGGAAAAAAATTTTGTAACTGAGGTATTCATCGATCGGTTTCAAAGTGACCAAAACCACAGCAAATACACTTTTCTTCTAAGACAAGAATCGTCTGTGACTCTGGCAACAGCGTCGCTCCCATGAACACAAGAGTTCCACTAGCCAATAGGCTTCCGACTTCATGTATCTCAAGGACCCTGCGAGAATTTTAGCTTTTCAATCGATAAATAATCTATAAGTTAGCAGGGTAGTACCTAATTATTCTAAAAGATTAAGGAAAAACAGCCCAAGTTAGAAGTTTTTCAGTTAAGTTACAATAGATATTTACTCCGCTCCATTTCGGAGCACATGTCAAACACATTTCCATTGTACGTCTACGTTTGTTACTAGCTTGTTTTGGCAACAACGCTGCGTGTAAATTAACGAGTTATTAAGATTAATTAAAACTAATTGGATGTAATAGAACATGAGGATCTACTTTGAAACTCCCACCCTATATTAATGCTTTAAGTAGGCATCATAATCAAGGATATGATGTGGCATAAGGAAGGATTAAGTATCTAACAGTTAAATAAAGTACTTACTTATTAAACTGAGATGAAGAAGGGGTCCAAATGTCCAAAGAAACTTTATTTTATTTCTTTTAGGGCGTGTAAAAGGCGTCCGAAATACGAGTGGCACCTACCTACCTTTTACAAAGTCCTATTAACACCATATCTTTGGTAAGGTACCTACCCACGAATTCAAGAGAATTTTCACGCACCTAAAAGTTAAATTCAGTGCCGACTCCTCTCTGAGATTAAACCCTGAATTTTTAATATAAGGTTTACGGTAGTGTGAAAGTAATCCGGGATCTGATTGCGAACTCGTTTAGTGGGACAAATGGTAACCACACAGGGATCTGTTTTCACACTTCACCGCTCTCAATTTCGAAATAATAAACCTAAGTTGGGTAATTGTTATTTTTCATTATTTGAACAATTTTACAATCTTTATCCTATTTTATTAGGTACCTATGCATTACGCTCTCGTGTAACGCTATCCATTCATTTTAGTTAATGGTTTAAATTGCTACCAAAATCTGCATTGAGGCCTAAGTAGACATAAAGAATTCAAGGGTTGCTTGAACCCCATAATACCGCCTATTGAAGTAGCAACGCCGTAGGCCTTGCACCCATGTAGCACATAAGTATCGATACCAAATACCTAGACCGGTACCTACACGACCATATATTTAGGTAGGTACCTACTAATGTTTGTCCCTTTTATTCAAAAAGAGAATTAGGTACACTACAGGAAATACAATATAATATATACCTATATATTGTATTTATAGCAGTAAAAATAAAAATGTAGGGAGGTAGGTAAGTAAATAAGTGGGTAACACGTGTTCTTGAATTCAAATTTTCTAAATAACGTGAAGTCTATCTGGAATTAGTGTGCAGATTATTAAATTACAAAGTAGGTACCTACCTACGTGTAATTATCTATATTATTTCGTCTAATAAGAATCTTGTAAAAGGCACAAGAATGCAAGAAACTAATAAGTAGTTTAAAATTCCTACTGAATCTTTATTTTAGACAAAAAAATTAAAAATAGGGTAGGTATACATTTACATTCATACATAAAAATAAATAGCTACCCATTAATTTTGATGTACATATGTAAATACTTAGGTACTGATTAATTAATATTACTCACATGTATAGTTTACATGCTAGGCGCATTCATAGCATTGTAAATTATACCGCAGTAATTTTACATAGGTACACCAAATATATTTGATTTAAGTCTCTGTTTAAGTTTTATAAATACAAACTTACCCTTTATAGATCCAAATATTCACTCCTTAAAGAACTACTACTGGTGTACGAATAATTATCGAAATATTATCAATATCGTTGTCGAATCGTTTACAGTTCGATATTATACAAAATGTCAACACTTCACTGAAACCACGCGGATATTATGTTATTCACTCCTCGTACTAGTATGCGGATGTTTCTCACTCTGTGTTCATGTTTCGATCGCCGTTTCAGGCAGCTTCATTGATAAGTCGCGTCTTACTGAAAACACACGGTGCTTCGAATTACGGAGCTCGGAGAAGCCGGCTGCACCAATCTGTTGTCTTCCAACACATAAACAAACTGGCAAACGGAATGAAGCTAGCCACGGGCGAGGCGGCACTTTTACTCAGTACACTCTCGCTTCAGGGGAAGACAGGCGTGCTTCCAACACGAAAACTTCAACACACAAAACATACAGAAACAAAAATGAAGAAAAGTTTAATTTATAATCAAAACAATAGATCACATGATGGTTTAGTATCGTAGAAACCAACGAAAACAATGCTAAGTAGCAGCGAGATTAGCGCTAGTGTGACGTGTAGGTAGAGCTAAAGCTTCCGCGTCTGCGTGATGGGTTCGTGTCCTTCAAAAAGGGCAATTTCGACACTATGTCCTTACAACAGAGTCCATGTGGAGAGGCATTGTCACTGTGTATTGCAGCTTATCAGTGCCAGCCACGCAATTTTGGACTTTATCTCCAAATGACTTGGTATATTTTTGAGTGGATACCGTGTAAAATACTGCAGGCGGGCGTATCACGTGCGTGCAGGGGGGCCAGATGATCGCAGTTTGGTGAACTCGTCCACGACCCCTCGGTGTACGGTTCCGAGCTAAATACAATTTGAAAATAAACTTTGATTTGGTTTGTTATAAATATCCGTTATCTAGCAGTTCGAAGTTTTCGTGTGGGTAGTTAGGTAGGTACGTAGTTGCGAAGAACACATTGGCAGTCAGCTGTTTATTACTGAAATTAGATAACTAGGTACCTACCTGCTTTGGTTCTACACATTTTGAACGTATATTACGTAGGTACGTACTTACCTTATGCCCCATAGAGGTTCAGAACACCAAGACTAGCAAGGGCTACTTGGCCAATAATCATTAACTGTCAAGGTAAAACATTTTGCACGTTACCTAATGTCAGACAATCGAAAACTTGGTTAGGTTTTACATAAACCATTTATACTAGCATTTGCCCGCGCTTCCATCCGTGTGCTGTCGCCTTTTTTTATAGATGGGAAATCATCATAGTATTATAGCTTCCCCCGCCCTTAGTGTCAGACTTTTACTGACTAAAACCCATCTATGTTCCTTCATGTGCCCTTTGCATTCCGGGGGCGCGGTATCTCTTTCGAACAACCCGCAGGGCCCTGTCGCCTAAAAGATCGTTCTTAGCTGACATCTACGCTGCGGGTTGTTCGAAAGAGATACCGCGCCCCCGGAACGCAAAGGGCACATGAAGGGACATAGACGGGTTTTAGTCAGTAAAAGTCTGACACTCCCTCCCGCCCCGCCCAGGGCGGGGGAAGTTATTTGATGAATTCCCGTCTACAAAAAAAAAAAAAAAAGCTGACATCTACGGGCCTCCGCCCACGTTCGACTTATTTTTGGACCGATTATCGGACCGTTCAATAGATCCATAGTTTCGTGGAACCGACTTTTTGTAGGACACTTGGGTTGGTATATTAGAATTCATATTATGTTCGATTCTCTTCGATAAAAAAACAATCGCTGGCGTGGGTGGACAGCCTACTTACTACTTATAAACTAGTTAGGTATCTGCCAAATGTCAGCATCATATTTCAAGTAGTTTTTGTGTTAAGCCAGAAAATGACTTTTCGCATTCTTATTCGGTTAAACTCTAGATTTCTGAAGGGTAGCCCTTTACGATATTTAAAATAATAAGGTACCTATTAATGTTAGCAACATTGACCACCATTACCAACATTTCATAGAACAATGTTGGCTCTGATAAAAAATACAAACAAACTTTAATCATTATTTAATTTAATGACACAGAAAACATCAAATAGATAATAATTGTACACAAAATTGACACTTTATAATAGGTATGTATATAAATCGCAATTTGGTCAAGGGTAAATCTCAATATTTTTATTAATTTATTATAAAATATTATTATTTAATAAATATTTAAGCCGATCACAATAATTAGAAAGTTTTCGTTCGAATTTTTGGTCACGGTAATCGTGGTTTCAATGGCGTTTTTAATGTCCTTTATGGGTACTTCGACCACTGTAGTAAATGGGCTATCGTCTGGTCAGAAGCAATGTACTCGCACTGGATGTCGGAGTCATCTATAAGTCCCCCATAGTACTAACTTGTATTTGCAATGGCCTAATCGAATGCGCAGTCTACTTAGCGCTTACAATATAAGCCACTGCAGATCACATCCGAATGGCAGGTGTTAATGGGGTCGAAAGAAATTAGGTTTTTATTGGTTGGTATTCCTCCTTGTCTTAAATCTCACTTCATCACACATCTCATAAATATGACTAGAATTGATTACGATTAACTTAATGAATATGGCAAGACTTTTATGTAAATGTACGTTTAAAAACGTTTATTTAAAAAAAGGTGGGACAATCGAACCTTTTAGAACTCCTTTCGTTTGTGCACTGTTTTCTCTTTTTTTAGTTGATGATTTGGATATCAGTTAAAATGATTTACAATTTTAAGAGTTCTTTATTTGGGTCCAATTCTAGTTTTCACTACGGCTTGACTTTTAAAAAGATGATTTTGGCAAAAATATTTTAAACAATTGATTTTATAGATATGAATAATTGTAGGGGAATAAAGCCTCCTAAGGGGTCACAATTTCAATATACAGGCTTAAAAATAGACAAACACATTCGTGATCAAGTATACTTATTTAATACAACTTAAGGTGCGTCTAGACTATTATACAAAGAACAGCCAAAATCACAAACGAACCATTGGACACTGGTGGTATCCGTTCTATGTTTGTCTAGTCTAAAAACACCTTTAGGTTCTTCACTTACAATCTAAATATTATTCAAATGTATAAGTGTATAACAATTTATTCAGATAAAGTCGACTTCAATAGACTAGGGTTAATTCATGAATATCAAATATCATAAGATTTTCCCAAAAACATCAGCAGATCAAAACACAGTAGGTATAATTCGTATAATTATTTTGTGCTACTAAAATATCACACTTGTGCAAAACATTCAACAACATAAACAAGCTAATAACAATATGATTCTATTACACAATGACACATGATTATTTTACCGACGAATTGATAAATATCAAAACCGACTTCAAACAGGTAAATAAAAACTAAAATTGGTTAGGTACGCCTAGGCATTGACTTCCTAGTCAATGCACACAAAAAAGTCGTTTCTATCTTGGTTGCGACGACCCGGTACTTAGAACCTAGAATAAATCTGAATTGTAAACCAGTAACAATAAGGTTTAAGTTCGATAAAGGCGTTATGTAGCTAGAAACACAACTCAAGGCGCTCTCAAAACGCGGTTACACCGTCAACCTGATTGAAAAATCATGTAATCATTGTGTACTAGCTAACAATAACTTAATTTTAACTCTCTTCAATCTCCATGTGACTAGGATTATGTACCCTGCACTTATCATAAGGAACAAAGTATAATAAATGTTCGAGAATGTTTAAAGCTAAGTAATTAAATATTATAAAGTTCAAATACATATAGATAAAAAATGCATGAATAGAAAAAAAAATAACTTGGCAAGGATACTTTTAAAAATTCCTATTTATAAAATTCATAAGGATGGAATGTAAAAATAAATACTTAGTTCCATGAACTAGAAAACAAAAATCAGTCTCATTAACTATAGACCCTTTTGGAATAAATAATTTTGGTTCCAAGTTATAATAATATAAAACCTTTATGATGTTTCAAAATATTATATAAATTGTATAGCAAATACTTTTAGTTTCAAGATAAGACAGTAGAGTGTAAAAGACAATATAAAATCACAGATTATAAAACTTTAGCATGAACAAAACTTTTTGTCTTTATTTGCCTGTAGCTTTTGGAGAGATTGGCGTCGCCGCCCAGACGCACACAGCATTGCATATTCCACTGAGGACTCCATCCTGGAAAAAAAATTGGGTCCTTATTAATAAAGAAGCATTGTGTTAAAAATAGATATTCCCAAGATCTTCCTATAATAAAGTTTATATTTATAAGTTTAACATTTTATTTGAATCATTAAACAAAGGTCCAAAGATTATCATAGTATAGCTGGTTGCATGTTTACAGTGAAGCGAAAATATAATAGGTGGTGTCTAAGCGCGACTGCTACGCTAGAGGTCTTGGGTTTCAAGACCCAGGGTCAGCAATGTGTTACAAGGTTTTTGTATGAAATTCCCAGCAGCAGTTAAGATTAAGGACTTGTGCACAGTTAATGGCAATAGATTCTCCCCCTAATACATGGGAACTAAACATATCGGTGAACTATAGCTGTACATTGGTACACCTCTGCCCAACCCTTTGGGGGAATACTGGCGTGATGGTATATCAAAGATGGTATGGAAATCAAAATATCAATAATAACTTACCTGTTCATAATGCGGTCAAGTAAAATCTCAATTGCACGGTCAATATTCTGTCCAGATTTGGCACTGGTCTCTAAGTATGGAAGGTTATAATTCTTGGCAAACTCCCGGGCACGATTTTGGTTTACCAGCCTTTTCTCTTGTAAATCACATTTGTGACCGCATAGCACTATATCAGGATCTTCGGACAAGCTGTGAGTCTGGAATTGAGAGTATTGAACCAAACTTAATTATGTATTATAAAAATTAAAAATTGTTTGTTTATAAGAAGTAATCTCGGGAAGAAGGAATCTCACAACAAAATACTTTCATTGATAAAAAGTTATTTCTGAGTATAATAGGATAATTATGATTTAGTATCCTTACAGAATAAACACAATATATTAAGAGCTTGATGAGGTGTTGGTGTGTGGGGTGGTTAGACCTTACTGCCCACACAATAAAGAAGAAAAAAGAAGACAAGCTTGATGTGAATAATATCAGGGTTGGAAACTAGTTTTACTTACTTACATATAAGTATCTTTTAGATATGGAAAACATGGCATATTTACAGATAAAAAATTAGCAAGTTTTGCCTAATAGATACATTCACCATAAACCTACCTTTAATTGCTCAATCCAATTTCTGACTTCAAGGAAAGAAGCCTCATTAGTTAGATCAAACAGCAGGAGGAATCCCATTGCATCTCGATAAAAAGCTGTAGTCAGGCTACGGAATCTAAAAAGGATAATGTTCATAGTTTTAACATAATAAAATTTACTGCATTTACCTTTATGGTACTGTATTTAAATATCATTTGGGAATAAAAAGTACATTCTCAAACTTGTTATTTACCGTTCTTGTCCAGCTGTATCCCAAAGTTGCAAATGAACCCGATGCTGCCTGCCATTTTGTTGATAGAGCTAAAAAATATAAAATAATAAATCAATAACTAATCATTAACTTAGGGCATAATTTTTAGCTTATCAATTTAATCACTTAATTAAAAAGCACTACAAAAGCTCCAGGTATTAATTATTTTTATCTGTATTAATCAATTGAGATAAAATCGGCAAATGAATATATTTGTAATATATTATGTATGAAGTATAAACTTACCACACTTTTCTCCCTGAAATCTATTCCAACTGTTGAAATGAACTGAGTGTGGAAGACTCCATCAGTATATTTGTATAGGAAGCTAGTTTTTCCGACGCCAGAATCCCCCACACAAAGAAGTTTGATGAGATAATCGTAGTCCATATTGGTAATGGGAGTGCAACAGTGAAATCCCAAGAAAGTTGCATTAGTGTGCCACCTACTATGACCCCGCTTGCCTGTAGTTGTGGAGTTATTTGCACAAATTACTGTTTCATTTATTATACTGATCCATTGTATTTGTTAAAGTGGGCACAACAACGTTAATCAGAAATAGAAAAAAAAAACATCAACAATCGATCGCTTTCCCTAAACGTCACTGTCAACTGTCAATTTGAGTGAATGTGAGTGTCAATTTAGTACCAAGCAAGCAGTCCCCATCAGGGACCGATATCGATAAATGAAAAATACCGATATTTTCAAGAAGATATCATTATTGCAACTGATATTTTATGTTTATATCGATATCCATATCGAATTTATTAAATACCGCTATTAAATTATCGATAACTATATCGTTATTCTATATCGATACCAGCCGCGAGAGGGAGACGATGACGCGACCTTAGTTGCTCGCACTCGCACAGCCGCAACCGCAACGCCGAGCGGCAACATTGTAACGAATAGACCAGACTCTGTGTAACGCCGCGGTAGACGATCCGGGCGTCGGGAGCCACGTGACGACTCCCGGCCACCGTAGACGCGGGTCTGTGGACGGTGAGCAATGGGTAGCTCACCGTCCGTACGTTCACTAGCGACAGACCGTGTCGACGGCGCGTTCGTGTTCCACGCGCGCCTCAAAGAGATGTCAGCAAAATTGGATGGGGCCACTGAGGGCCGATGCCTGCCGGGGCTGCGGGTTGTTCGAAAGAGATACCGCGCCCCCGGAACGCAAAGGGCACATGAAGGAACATAGACGGGTTTTAGTCAGTAAAAGTCTGACACTCCCTCCCGCCCCGCCCAGGGCGGGGGAAGTTATTTGATGATTTCCCGTCTATAAAAAAAAAAAAAAAAAAAAAGACTCTGTGTAACAGTGTAAAGTAACTTAGTGCGACGAGTTGTGTATTGATGTCGAATACGCGCGTGTCTACCTGTTGTTATTGCTGTTGTTTTGACATAATTATGTGATTTACGTAATCGTGATAAATAATGGGGCGTAAAAAGCAAAATCATGTATACAAATACTTTGAAGTTAATAAGACCACATTAAAATCGAAATGTCTGGTGTGCAATAAGGATTTAAATGTAAGTAATTTATTTATATACGTACCTACCTATTTTCTTGGTTTTACTAGGACGATACTGATATCATTTTCGACTTATTATTACGCACTAACCATAGTGGTGATGGTAGTGGTGGTTTAGCTGCCTACTTCTTACCTTCCTACTTCTTAGTTATTTATCTATTTGGTAGTAAGTGTGATTTTTTAGATTTAGTAGAAAAAGTCTGGTATAAAAAGCACTTACTTATCTAACTACCTACCTACTCAGAAACTCACTTTTTATAGGTAATTACCTACTATGGATATTTATAAATGTAGTTATTTATCCCATTTGATGACAATAGTATAAGGCGCTGTCCTATTGAGATCGCTTGTGGCTTAAGGCGCTGTCCTATTAAGATCGCGATTGCATTCTTCGATGACATCGTGTGTCCTATTTTGAAGCGATGCGATCATGCGTACTCGACATGTATTTTATCATCAGAGATGCACAGTTTTTGGTGTCTGACAATATTCCTTAAAGTGTAGGGGAGAGTTGGATATTACCGCGCGGTTGATAATTCCGCGCATCAGCATAATTCAAAAACTATCCACTAGTTCTGCGATGTAGTGCGTATACATTGAAGCCGGACATGCCTACACCCTTCCCCAAGCACCGCCGTTACGGTCCCCGCGACGACGGAGACAGCATGCGCTGAAAATGTTTTTTTTGTAACTCCTTATAATTTTTCGTGTACTTTCGGTAAGAGGTAAGTAATACTGTATTAATATTGTAATACTTTGATACTATACATTTGTAATGCTTGTATACTGTAGAATTAATGTCTGAATACGTTTTTACGGACTGTAATATTTTCCATAAAATTATGTGGTTAAAAAATAAAATGATCAAGTTTGATAATTCCGCGCTGGGGGAGTCGAACTATGAAAAGTATGTTTTATTTACATTAACTTGTTTTTACCTCGACAAAAGAGTTATGTATGATGTGTCTGTATGTGCGTCTGTTTGTGGCATTTTATATCCTAAGCGAAAAAACACATTTTTTATTGAATTTGAGTAATTTATTGAGTTTAAGATAAACAATTGTGTGTGATATCAATTGTTGTGATTAATATGACTTTTTGGATGAAAATACATATAATATAATGAATAAATATTATACCTGCATTTACTTTTATTACTAACTATTGTTAACCTTGGGCACGATATTATCAGACCAGTTTGACAATACCGCGTTTTCTCATTTTTTAGTAAATTGTCAATAATTACTTTTTGTTTAAATTTTGGAAGTTTTTGTTATACGGTATGCGTACCTGAATAAATGTCCTACTAATTACTCAATTTTGTTTCTTTTAATATCAAACAGTTTCCTAATTATAGGTCCAAGTCCTTAGGGGCTCGGTAATATCCAACTCTCCCCTAAATAGCTAAAAAAAAAGAAAACACAACATTATTTTGGTCGGACGCACGCATCGCATGAGCGATCTCAATAGGAGAGCGCCTAAATGTAGGTATGTAAGTATACATGTTGACTGGTACATATTTATGTATATTTGTTTATCTGTCACGGTATAGGTACCTACACTCCTCGTTCATTTCATTTGTCGATAATGACAAAGGAGATACCTACCTATGTATAAGCCGGTGCATTAAAGAAAGGAATCTTAAATGGCGGCTTGTACTTGCGTTGACAGATAGTACAGTGAGCATATAAAATTTAAAGTTAAAGTTTTTGTTTCAAATCAAAAATATTATAAAGAATTTTTATTGTTTTCATCGGAAACAGTGCCTACTTTTACAACAACATCAAACAGGTAACAACGGCAAAATAACAGAAAACTATAACAAGATATTCGTAAAAAGGATCACTGAGCTCGTCAAGGAAGCGTGGAAGCAAATCAAGACTATATTTTTATGTTGACGGCACTAGTGTGACGGCACTAGTGTGCGAGCGAGAGGACATGATAAGCGCCGCCATTTAAGATTCCTTTCTTTAATGAACCAGGTTATACATACATACATAAACTCACGCCTTTTTCCCATGGGGGTAGGCAGAAACCACGGACCGCCACCTGCTACGATCCTTACACACTCCTTTCGCCTCGTCCACATTCATACATCTGGTCATACAAGCACGCCGGTTACGAGTACTGCGCACCTGACCTTTCTGAAGAACCTCACCGATAAGGTCAAGGTAGGTCTTTCTAGGGCGTCCCCTCCCGGCATTGCCCCTCACATCTGCCATGTAAATCCCTTTTGTTAGTCGCCTTTCACTCATCCTCTCAACATGACCGAACCATCTAAGCATACTCTTTTCAACCTTTGTCACTACATCCTCTTTTAAACTGCAACGCTGTCGTATAATTTCATTCCTCACTCTATCGTTCAACGTTACACCACACATACTTCGCAAGGAACGCATCTCCACAGCATTTATCCGACTTTCATGCCTCGTTTGCCATACCCAACATTCACTTCCATACGTAAGTGTAGGCACCAGCACGCCATTGTGCACAGCCAGTCGAGCCTTTTTGGACATCGACTGGTTGGTTACAACCGCATGTATAGCACCATTCACTTTATTTCCCGCATTTACTCTCCTCTCCACATCAGCATCAATCTTACCGTCTCTTGTAAACATACTGCCCAAGTATACAAACTCATTCACTTGCTCCACACTCACATCATTTATTCTCACATCACATACCGATACATCCTCTTCTCTTTCAAAAACCATCACTTTCGACTTATTTACATTTATGTTCATCCCTTTCCTCTTAAACGCTTCATTCATTAATGTTACCATGTCTTGCAACTGCTCCGCCGACGATGCAAAAAGAACTTGATCATCTGCGTACAACAGGCATTTGACAGGCAACTCATTCATTCTTAATCCACTCTCACTCTCTCTTAAATCTGTCAAACAACTATCCATATATATGTTGAACAGCCAAGGAGACGCTACACAGCCCTGTCTTACACCTCTTGAGATGCAAAACCAGTCAGTGTATGCCCTATTTATCCTAACACAAGCACTAGAATCTTTATATAAAGATTTCAGTGCTCGTATCAAGCGCCTATCCGCACCATACATGGATAGAGTCGACCATAGCTCTTCCCTCCACACACTGTCATAGGCCTTCTCCAAGTCTACGAAAGCACAGTAGACTTTCTTGTGCTTTGCCAGATGTTTTTCGGCTATGCACCTTAAGGAGAAGATCTGATCCACACATCCCATTCCCTCTCTAAACCCCGCTTGTACATCCCAAATTTTCTCATCAGTCACTCTTATCACCCTATTAATTAAAACTTTCGCATATAGTTTGCCGACAACGCTTAAAAGACTAATGCCGCGGTAGTTTTTACACTCCTGCTGCGAACCTTTACCTTTATACAGTGGAACAATAACAGCCTTGCACCAGTCATCCGATACACGGCCATACCTCCAACACATATTAAAGATAAGGTGCAACAGGCTTGCTACCACCCCGTCACCATTTTTTAACATTTCGACAGACACTCTATCATAGCCTGCAGCTTTGCCAACTTTCATACCTCTCAATGCTCTTACAATCTCATCCATCTTTATTTCATTCTCTTCATCTATCTCTGAGTTTGGGTCTTCAAAACTGGCTTCCGCCCAGTTGCCCACTCCTTGCACACTATCGTGATCACTAAACAACCTTTCAAAATATCCCTTCCAGCGTTCCAAAACCAGGTTATAAGTAATGTTATTAAGATAGCGTTATGCGTGCAGCATACTGTTCTACTAAATTTGGCCCTCGAAGTTGAAAAGCTGGTTCGGAAAGCATACCAGTCTGCCCCTGCACTTATCGATGGGAATCTGGTACAAGCGTTCGTTGACGGAATACGCGACCTAGAAGTTAGAGCCGCTGTGAGACTTGGACATCATGAGACGCTGAAAGACGCCTTGGCCCATGCCTTAGAAGTAGAGGCAGTGAGGCAGGACCACCGAACACACCGCGTCAGGGAGGTTGTAGCATCACCTGTACGCGACCGGCCACAAGGGTACAGTCCTAGGTGCTACACGTGCGGAGAACGGGGTCATCTTCGGTCAAGCTGTCCTAAGCGCAGCAGCCCGAGAGAAGATCAGCAGGGAAGGGCGGCTGAAGTGACTGCCCAGCCACAGCAGGGAAACGAGTAAATGCCAGGACTGGGAGGCGTATGCTGGCTGGCATTGGAAGAGCCCCGAGAATCTTGATGTCGTAAGCACATGATGGGAACAGCCTGACCATCAAAGGCGAAGTCAACGGAACACCATGCAAACTGACGTTGGATACTGGAGCTTCTCACACGGTCGTCAATTCTCACCTAGCAAGTCGGTTTCTTGGGGGCTACGTCGATAACCACGACCGTATACGATTACTAACAGCTACCGGTCAGCACATAATCGTCCGCGGCAAGAAGGAGGTGGAGTTAAGATTGGGTGATAGATCTTACCAGCACAATGTCATCGTGGCCGATATAGTGGACGATTGCATCTTGGGTTTGGACTTCATGCGGAAACATCGTTGCGAGATCGACGTTGATCAAGGAGTATTGAAATGTGGTTCAGATGAAGTCTTCATGGAAGGTGCACCATCAGGAAAAGTGTACTGCTTGAAAGAGTTTGACTTCATAACTGAACATCGCAGTAGGAGAACTCACGGTAACGCAGACGCCTTGTCAAGAAGACCTTGTCCTGAAGACTGTAAGCACTGTGCCAGGCAAGAGACTAAGGAAGTAGTGCCCGTGAGGATGCTTAGAACAGATCTCAGCAATGAATGGAAGGAAACTCTACAGCAGGCTCAGCAAAATGACTCGGACATCAAACCGATCTTCGAGTGGCTCAAAGCTGGTGCTCCTAAACCTAAATGGAGTGATGTGGCTGCGATGAGTTCCATCACGAAGAGTTATTGGGTGCAATGGAACAGCTTGGTGATCCAGGATGGAGTCTTGTGCCGTAAATGGGAAAACGCTCGAGGGGACAGCTGTCATCTACAAATGGTTGTCCCTTGAGCTAAGGTACCGGATGTTCTACGGCTCTACCATGATGGATGTTCAGGAGGACATATGGGGGTAAAAAGGACCCTACTTAAAATTCGAGAACGCTTTTACTGGATCCACTGTCGAGATGATGTGAACGTTGGAGCCCCTTGGGAACGGATAGCACTAGACGTTGCGGGACCATTTCCAGAAAGTGAGAGCGGAAACAAGTACTTCCTGGTGGTCATGGATTACTTCACAAAGTGGCCAAAAGTCTTCGCCATTCCTAACCAAGAAGCTACAACTGTCGCAGATAAATTAGTACAGGAAGTTTTCTGTCGTTTTGGAGTACCTTTAGAGATACACAGCGATCAAGGAAGGAATTTTGAATCGCAAGTATTTCAGGAAACTTGTCGATTGATGGGTACCTACAAAACCAGAACCACCTCTTACCACCCACAATCTGATGGAATGGTGGAACGATTCAACCAAACGTTGGAGAGATATCTGGCAAAAGTCGTGGAAAGCAGGCAAAGGGATTGGGACAAGCACATACAGCCGTTTCTACTGTCCTACCGCAGCGCAGTCCACGAAAGTACGACTGTGACGCCAGCCTTCGCGAACTTTGGAAGAGAATTACGGTTGCCTGCAGATTTAATCACTGGAACTCCTCCTGATGCTCCACGTAGTGTAACAGATTACGCAAATGATTTGCGTAACAAGTTGAATGATGTTTATCAGCATATCCGACAATCCGGCCAGCAGATGTCTGAGAAGATGAAGACCCGTTATGACCGCAAGGCAAACAGTAGGGGTTTCGACGAGGGCTCACTGGTGTGGTTACATAACCCAGTGCGGAGCAAGGGGAAGTCTCCGAAATTGCAAGCAAAATGGGATGGACCATACCGAGTTGTGACTAGGATCAATGATGTCACCTACCGAATACAGAAGGGTCTACGAGGTGCGCCTAAGATTGTTCATGTAGACCGATTGGCCCGATACTACGGGGCTAATGATGCTCGGGACGAGCATGTCTAAGGAGGGGGCAGTGTTACGTCGTACGTACGAGATCTTTCGAGAAGGCACGTGATTACAGTGTGTTTGGCTAAAGGCTTCGAGAAGCATTCCACTATTATTATTATTAGTTGGAAGTTAGTTGTCATTATAATTTCGACCGTACGCCGAGGGCATAAGGTACCTATTTCTTTATTCGGTACAAGTAGACATTGCCGGAATGTTCGTGAACATTGGTGTGTTGTATAAAAGCACAAGCGCCGACAAACGAGAGTCAGTCTGATTCAGGCGATACAACGAAGCGAATCGAAGTGAACTAGAAGTGCGATATCTAAGCGAATAGTGATCAGCTGTGCGATTCTCTAAAATGCAAGCTCGAAAACGAGTCCCACTTCGATAACGAACCAACTTGTCATTGGTGTATATTCGTTCGCCGCGGTGACGTCACCACGGCGAACGAATACTAAGCCAATGACAAGTTGGTTCGTTATCGAAGTGGGACTCGTTTTCGAGCTTGCATTTTAGAGAATCGCACAGCAGTACTGTATTTGTGATTAAGTTTAAGTGTTTTTGTGTTTAATAAAGTTATTTAATTGTCTGAGTGGTAGTAATTAATTTATCCCATACCCGGCTCGTAACAATACAAATATTTTTTTAAATAATTTCTACCAATATTTACTTACCCTCGATCTTATTTTCGACGTTTGTTTATTTTAAATTCGTTGAATTGTGATAAATCGGTCTCCGATCGCTTTGCACGATTATTTACAATTCCTATTCCCATACACATCGGTAGAACATAAAAATTAAGTTAAAAAGAATATTAAATCTTTAGAAAATACAAACCAGACATCTTGGGGCGATTATTTCGTGGATAATTCTCTGCGTTTGCTATAAAAATCGGAATTAGGTATCGACTGTCGTGTCGTCTGTGTCGGGGACCGGGGTACGGGCGGAAGGTGCCACATCATTTTATTGGTAATATATCGTTATTTTAGTATCAGTACCGGTACCGATAAAGACTCTCATAAGTACATATATTAATGAACTGAAATAAAATATCGGTACCAGTATCGATAAAGAGGTACCAAAATATCAGTTCCTATATCGATATGTCGATATCGATAGAGGAATCATATCGGTATTACAGTCCCTGGTCCCCATACACGCATTTTCCACTGACATAAACAATTTTACTTTTTCCGCTTATGATTTTCAAATAACTTTACGTATAATAAATTTAATTGCTATATAGTATTAATGAGGAGCCACAGGCAAAACTGATTATAGATGGCGCCAGGAGCAACCGTACCGTGTTTACTTGTCATGACAGGATTGTGATTGATTTTTCGTTAATATTCTAAGTTAAATTCATTTAAAATGTACTCTTTTCTGACTGTGCCTCAACTTAAAGATGAGTTACGTAAGAGGAATGCGACAACTGCCGGTAAAAAGGCCGATTTGATTGAAAGGTAAAGACTTAAAATGGTTGAGGTTATAATTAATTGATTTGTAAGGTTTTTTTTTGTTTCTATGGACTGACTATCCTATTTTATTTGTAGATTAGAATCATATGACCGGAATCAAAATTTTGGTGCCAAATGCGACATCCACGAGAACTCCGTGTACCAGTGTCCACCTACAAACACATTCAAAGATATAAATGCAGATACTCCTCTACCAATGATCAAAAGAGAGGACATACAGGATTATTTTGAAAACTAGGTACCTATATTCAAATAATAAATCTTTAAGAAGCTGTTTTCTATATACATAAGATAGTAGATAATGTAAGAAATATATTTATTGAATTAAGAACTTAGGTTCATCAATTACTGACTGATAGTAGAATATTATAAGTAGAACCACTGCGATGACGCACCTCTTGCTTTTCCCATGATAATCGTCTTCAGTAAAATGCTCAGCACACAAGCGTGCAGTATTACTTGCCTTAAAGTTTTTAATACGTAACGCCGATTCCCATTGTTTTCTGCGTTCATTATCCTTAGGAAACAAATGTACTCCTCTATTTTTACAATTTAATGCACTACTGTGAGGCATCTTTCTCAAGATTAGGGAAAAAATAAATAATAATATTTACTGAATGCAAAAAAACCATACGATTTGACAACTGTTATGTCAAAACAGGGTACAGTTGCTTATGCGCCCTCTGTCGTGATAAAAAGTTAGTGCTCCTTCCCATTGGCTTTAGTGTTTTATTTCCAAAAAGAATTCCTATTTCGTTTATTTGGTTGGCAACATTGTAAAATCAGCTGTTAAAAGTTTACAAACATCAATCATCATCAGTCAAATTCGTAAACTTGATAAATTCCGATTTATTATGATATTTTAAGAAAATTATGAGGAGGAACCAGTAATTTAAGCATACAGATTATGGCTAATAATGAACCTAAAAAGGAGAACCATCCAATAGTCAAGGTTGAGTACTGGTACGTAAATAATTTTCGTGTTATGATTTTCTCACTGGAATAACGAACATAGGTAGCACATTTTTTAAAGCAAATAATTCAAAAAATGTGCTCATAATTGCTTGAATTCTAAAGGTAGTTTTAGCATAGGAGGTATGTAAAGGTTGTGCTCAGAAACACTCAGAAGACCTATCAAAAACACCTATGGCTATAACTATTTTCGTTAGAATATGGCCCCACTATTTTCAGCAAAAAACGTACAAATTATTTTTCATGTAAATAATTCGGTCCAAGGCACCATCCACATTTAGTGTTTGTCTAAAAATATTTAATTTTTTCAGCGGTGTTTGTGATTATGGCGGTCATTGCTTATCACTTGGACAAATTATCAGGAAGATTACTCCAAATGCAACAGTGAACTGTGCTCGTGGACGACAAGGTATTTATTACAGTAGTTTTCACTCATTGACAGCTGAACTAAGCATTTTTAGAGTTAAACCTGTGCTGCCTTCATAATCAATTTAATGACCACACTTAAATTGCTTTTTGTGCTTCATGTTGATGGCTCAATTAAATTATATTTACCCATACATTTCCTGGCATTGATGTAGCTATATGCTTTATGTTGTCACTGGCAATCACGGATCATTATCTTTACGTCTCATTAAAATGTACTCGACTTTTAGCTTGCTAACGTTTTTCAACCAGGTGTAGATTATAGGGAAATTTCAAGTGAAACAAGAGTATTCATTTTTTCTCTTACAGGTGCATTTGAGGTTGAAATAAATGATAAATTAGTATATTCAAAATTAAAGACAATGGCACTGCCAGACTTTAATGAGGTAGCTGAGGTAGTCAACAATGTATCTCTAGGGGAAGAGCCTCGGCAAATAAAAGGAGAACAACCAATAAACTGTGCAATATCATAAAATATATTAAAACATAAACAATTGGTATAGAAATAGAAAACTAGTCATAGAATAACAAATAAAAGTGAGGAAATATAATTACTTAATCCATTTTGTAAAGAAAATAAATAATTCCTTTATTTAAATCATTATCTTTTAATTGTTTTTGTTTAACACTGACTCCGAAACAAGTTATTATGGCTCATATAGGTATAATAAATTAATTTTAAGAAAATTTATTTGTATACATTGCCTATTTGTTATTTTATAACAAAATAATTTTTCTTTTTGGTTAAAATTGATAAGTAGAGATCTATTTATCCTTTTACGTATGTATCTCTTATTATACATAAAATTTTAATGGAAAGATTATGGCAGAGTATGACATATGCATTAAAAAAAATACCTACAAGTATTACAGGTGTTACGCAGATAAGCTACCTACCATTAAAAAGGTTTAACAGCAATTAATTGCAGTACTCGTCAGTCTCTAAATTAGTTACTTTGTTATTTAAACCCAAACAGTAGTCAGCCTCAAAGGGTAGGTAGGTGATATTAAAATCCTTTTATACAATTTTTAATTAAATTTACCTACTTAAACTCTAAATACTCAGAACAGGTAGGTACAGGAACTGGTAACATTTTTATTATGGTATACTTTAATTATCTACTGCTAATTACAAAACTTGTACGCTTATTCTAAATAACTAAATTTAGCAGCTTGAAATTCCTTCTATTATAAAATAAATTACCTACTTTTATTTGTATTTAAAATGTAATGTATCACTCATAGCTCAACTTATATGTAATAAGCATTAGCAACATGTTTAACAAGCTTGTTTTCATAGCTACATGACATACATAATCAAAATAATAGTAATTATAACTAGTTCAATATTAGAAACTAGGACTTACCTACCTATACTTTTTGTAGGTATTTTATTTTATTTATGCATCACAGCCAAATTCAAATCAGTAAATTCCTGCACAATTTACACATTATATACGTATATATAAACTTTATATAAAATAACTGTGTGCAATGTGATGGAAAATATTAGTAAATTGTTAGTTTTTTAATTATTTAAAATAGATAATGTAAATTATTAAGGACAGTTCCATATCTCATGAAGACGTTATTACAATAATTTACTTGTTACGCCAAACTATAGCAAGGGATTATTCTCAATGTGCCATGACAAATATTGCATTGTTTTTATATGTACGATATTAAAGTTTATTAAGGGAAGAAATGCAGTGAATGAATTAAGTAGTTCTATATTTTAAGTCACTCAATACAGTTTCCAATTTTTATTTTCAGTCATATTTTTTGTTTACTCCATAGATACAGTCAAACAAAGAGATTAGTATACAAACAATTGAAAATATTATATCACTAAACTGCCAGTATTTTATACATTGTGTGTCTAATAACTTTTTGCACGTAAGTGTCTCCCTACACTTTCCTTCTCGCCGACGAAAAAATCAGCTTGAAATCGGCCCGATTATCGGTCGTGGGGGGCAGACCCTAATACTTACTCAGCACACTTAGCACATTATTTTAAAACGTACTTGCAGGTTTGTAACTCTATACAAATCTTTTTGTTTGGTGGTCTATTTGAGCATATTTAAGCCGAATAAAACAATCATTATGTTAAAGAAATTTTCACGCCAGATGTAGGTAAGTAGTTATAACTGTCTGAAACCTGTGTTTTTTAACTGTCTAAAACCTGTGTTTTATAACTG
The DNA here is from genome assembly GCA_932526535.1 of Caradrina clavipalpis. NCBI lineage: Eukaryota > Metazoa > Arthropoda > Insecta > Lepidoptera > Noctuidae > Caradrina > Caradrina clavipalpis. Next base: position 7,908,922 of record OW052096.1, read on the forward strand.
TCTGAAACCTGTGTTGGTGGAATAAATTAAATGCAGTGGTCAAAGTTAGCCCATATTAGAAGCATTTTGCAAACGAAAGCTATTCGTTTAAATGGTATATTATTTTTAAATTGGAATACAATAGTCTGGGGGTTATAATAATGTCATAAATTCAGGCAATGTCAAAAATTAATTCAAATAAACGTAATTATTCCTTTGAGTAGGTAGGTAAATGTCTAAAACATTTTTATGTATATCGGATTGTTGGACTTGTTCAATAGCATCAACATCCGCTTTAACAGTTCAGGCGAAAAATCAGTCAGAAAGCGTAGCATAGTAGGCTACTTATGTTTGATCTTACGAATGCGAGTTAGTTTGTGTAGAATTGTGGGTGCAAGTACATATTGTTTCTGTGTGCGCGAGGCGGCTCGACCAATACTGAGCACTGCCGAGCTTGCACACATAGAAATAATGTGCAAGTGCAAAATACACACACACAATAAAGACGCACCCACATACCTTCGTGAATTGCACAGTACGTTCCGTACAGAATTCTGGTATTCGGTTAATACATTTAAAATTAACAAAGCAGAATATATTTCGTACTTTCTTTTTATAATATTTTAATTTTTAAGTCCGGAAACATCCCGTCCTGTATTTTCGAATACCTACACCTGTTTAAATATGCAATCATTGTCATATCATTACGAAGGTATTTGATTAGGGTAACATTGAATATGTATGTTAAATACGTCATATTATAATGACTTCTTGATGAGATACGGATCATAGCCCCAGAAGGCAAGATTTAAAACAGTATTATCACTGTTATAAGTAGGTATCTTTTACTTTGCAGTATTAATATATTTAAATCATAAATCCCAATTAGATATACCCCACCACCTACATTTATGTCGAATAAGAAAATTAATTTCTTAAATTAAAATAATGTTGTAACAAACCACACACTTATCTAAATAGGTATTTCATCTACTTATATCATCATCATTGATTATAGGTTTAACTGGTGAATATATTTTGATGAGACGGTCCTTCGATCCGTCAACCGGACCAATATAACTTAAATAAATACCAAACCGTAACTTTCCTGCAAATTGTTCGGATATAGTTCTCAGGGGCTCTACGGTTTTTTCACCAGTTTTTTGATCGATGCATACCATTTGGCACCTAGGACAAAGTCCTTCGACCTGGGAAAGAATGATTAAAACCTTTAAAATTATATTATTTATTTGCAATGATATTCTACATTACACACGCGTATAAGATCAGTCAATACTTAGTAGACGTTTGGCTTTGAAACTTAAGCGTAACTCCCGGTTTTTCAAACGAAAAAATGACGTGAGAAATTGGCTGCTGTGATAGGTTGTTGATAGTTCAGTGAAACAATCACAAGTCTTGCCAATTTTTGACGCAAATATTGTGTTGCTTTTCATTCGAGAAACCAGGGGTTGGTATGGCTTTTCCATAGAAAATATTGAAGCTTAATATGGTATGATTACCTTGAATTCGTGATTCCCAATGATAACCCTGTGCCAGTCTCGTTCGGCAAGTTCTTCATCCATTTCAATTATAATATTTCCTCTGAAACGGTCAGTTAAACTATCCTCGTTGTCCAAAAATAGAGGATCATGAATTTTCGTCCGTAACCATCGCACTGTAGCTTTGTTTATCAAAAGGTATTGAGCCTGATTACTTAACGAGAGTAGTTTCGAATCTCCGTCACGTTTCTTCTTTTGAGTCCTCTTGTCGTCACTTGATTGTCTGATAAGACGTAGGTATGAAATTTCTAAGGCTTCCGAAATCCAGTCGGCTACTTCATCACCACAATCGTAACCCTGAATTGTATCGGTGCAAACTTTGCTACGGCAAAATGATGAGTTTCTGAGTTTGTTTTCAGACACCATATCCAAAGGCACCGATATTGGGGATTTACCTGTAATATTTTAATAAAAATTGAGCATTCATGTTCGAGAATTAATTTTACGGACACTTACTCATTTAGAACACTGCATACCTTCAAAATATAATGTCATTTTCCTATGGAACAGATCTATTATTGGCCGTATCAAACACATTCTTGTGTTTTGTTTTTGTGTTAGACATACACCATTATCCTTAATAATCATCCAATCTCGGTCATATTCAAATCCTTTCGGCCCAATTTTCCAGCTAGATCTGATTTTAAAAGCACCGCAGGATTTAATAGGGAATATAGCTGCTTCTTTTAATACAATAGCAGAGTCCATATTATGTGATACATCTTCAACTTCATTAAAATAAAGCTCTGGTGGTTCTCTTATTATTCTGTGTGAATTTGTTATACCGTTATACAATTTTTTAGGTTTTAATGATTCTAATATTTGTGCTAAACGGTTTCTTGGTTTTACTTTCGTTTTAATGAAGCATCGGTATATCATATTTAATAGTTTATCGACATCATCGAATGTGTTAAAAAAGCCGAATGATGCGCGTATAGCTCCGGTTGGCTTGCCATCAATAAGATCTATTTCATCGCCACAAACGTGTCCAGTTTTAAACATTTCCTTTAATTCTTTATTTGTAGCCGCAAGATGGCGTTGGCAGGAGCCGGAATTGCAAAAGCATCCCGTTCGGACATTTATATTGAATAGGTCGGCCATATGTTGAAACTGAAACATATAACTTTTATTACTAACATATTAACTACTTATCAGCCATATTTAAATCACTACAATACCTAATAAAATATTATAAGATTGCAATTACCTAGGTTAATGATCTCTACTATTGAAATATCTAAGCCAACTGTGATACATTGATTTACCTACTTAGACAGTCAGCACAGTTGAGACTGATGTATTGAAACGTCATAAATTAGACTGTGGCTATGGAATAGTGAACAACCAAAGAAGTGATGGATGAACTGCGTGAAGGATTCAAAATTGAGATGACGCTGATAGAAAGAATGCAGCGCCAACTAAATAAAATAGGCCTTAAGAGCAGGAGAAGGGTGATTTTTAAATATCGCAAACTACACAAACATGTATAGATAGGTAGCCCATAGTTATTATATATAGGCACCTAATGAAAACTTCCTCCGTCAAACAGAGAGAAGACAACATACAAAGCATGCTATGAAACGAAAGTAAAACAAAAATGTAAAGGCTTCTACACACTATGACACTGGCCGTTTCGCGGCGCTTACCCACTACCGCCACTCACAGTGGTGAGTAGTTGGTAGTTGGTCATGGCAGTGGCCATGACCCGGCCAACGGCACATTATGCTCCTACACAATATGCCGCGTACCAAAAAACTGGCAGGGCTGGCAGCTTGCGTGAAGTGGCCCTTATTGGTTAACGTTGGTAACCAAGCAAGTAAAACAAACAAATACATATATCTATAAACTGCGTCACTACCAACAAAAAATGATAAGCCTGGTCACTAGTCTGTCGTCATCTTGTTTACAAGACTGAATGACATGTATTATGCAAGATGTGCCTATTGTAAATAGGTAGGAGGTATGCGGCGTTTAAATAACAATTGCAATTTAATATTTTTGTGTAACAGCTTGCGTGCATGTTGCATGTGCATCACAGGTTTGAAACAACTAGGATTCAGGCATCCCCGAAACCGTAAGAACCTACCAGTACTATTCCGCCACTTCAATTGTCCATACCCAGAAATAAAGTCAAAATCGCTGTTACTTCAAACAATACTTATTATACTGAAGAGGTATCTCTAGCCCGGAATAACGCTACCCCTAATAACTCAAGCCTGAAATACCGCTAGCCCCAATTAGATAGCGTTATCGTGAACTAGACGCACAGGAATGCGTCAGCCAAGTTCGGAATCTAAGTTACGCAACTTACGATCGTGTATGTATCATGCAAAATGATAGCCGTAATGTTATGTCTTACTATGCTATTATATTTTAAATTCATGTATTTTTGTTTGTGAAGATGGATAGACTGACGTCAGACGTGTTACTCTTTCACGTTTAAATGACTTTTAACGGAATTAGCTGAAATTTGGCACAGATGGGATAATTTTTATCTGTTTTTGTGTTCCCGTGAAAGAGACTTTGGATTCATTCTGAAGTCAATACTCAATACTCAATACTTTATTGCATTCCATAATGTATACAAGGCTGGTAGGTAAATTATAGAGAAACAATTATGGACCCTGTCGGGCACAGCAAGTTAGTTTTTAGAGGAGAGGATGAAGCGCTTTTTGTTTAAAAACATAATAATATTGGAATTAAGGAAGTAGATCTTATATTTAGATATTTAAGTAGATAATTATTATTTATGAGTAGATTTATATTAATTTTGTTTATTATTAATATTTCTGTATTTATTTATTTATTATTAATAGATATTTTCTAAATTATATATTAGGTAATTATTTTATATATTTATTTATATATTAGCTGTAATTTATTATTAACTAAATAGTAAGTAATTGAAGATATTGCACGGTAGATAAGGTAAATAGATGTATTAGTTAAGTTAAGTCTATGCAGACGAGATCGCGGGCAGAAGCTAGTTGATACGAGGACTCTGTTCTTTCGTTGACTTGCCTTTCTATAAAACTTAGCATCCTAGCATATCCGCGTCAAGATAGTCCGAGTGACCCGAATTTATTTTGGCTGGTTGGATTTTTAGAGATAGTGTTTCACGTTGCCGCTATTTCGAGCTGGAATAGTTGGGGGTAGCGTTCATTAGGGATCGAGTATTTGGGTTAGCGTAATTTCGAGCTGTCAGTATAGAAAGAGTGATTTGGGTTAGCGTATTTTCCGAATTGGGAGTATGTACCTAGTATTCAATAGGTATAACAGATGTTTGGGTGTCTACCTGAAATATTTAGCATAGCGTCAATTTGGTAAAGCAAGAGTTAGCTAGTTTGGAACCTACTATGGGTTGATGAATACTAATTTTATATTTTATTTTGCTCAATACTTGTAATTTTGTGCATTTAAGAAATAAGCGCACATACAAAAATAACTGACGTCGTTCGGCCGATATGATTATGACACAAACAACCATACCTGCAAACAAAATAAAGACTTCCCATACAAATATTTGTTCCTTGCGGGAATCGAACCCGAGACACACAGTGCTGCAACTGCTCACTCAGCCATAAGTATCGCCAACCATGCCGTGACGCTAATACTGTCGTCGTCTTTTAGGCTCTAAAAATTCAGTTTTAACTTGAAGCTTCCTACCTAAGTAGAATTTCCCAGAGTTTGTAATTTTTCTGCAAGCTACATCGTATTATATATTTTTTAAAGTAATAGGTTCTTACCTCAACAAACCCAATATATGACCCATCATCTCTTAGAAGGTTAAATGTAACAATTCCACCTTGTGTTTTAATATCACGAAAGTCTGCATCCATGTATGTTACTGCAGCCTTGTTACCATTTTTATGTTTTAGATCTTGCAGTTGTAAGTAAAGGTCTTTGGCTAAGTAAAATGTATGGTAAGAAATAGTTGTCATCCAATCATCGTAAATTGTTTTAGGTATCAATCTGCGCATTGTGTCAAAACAATGCTTCAAAGAAACTACTGCCAAAAATGGTATAGTTCCATCCTCCATTCTGCAATTAAGAACATAATAATTATAATTTAACATATTAATTTACAAAACAGACATTTATATTTTATGCTTTTCATTTAAGTATGTAAATAAAAAAAAAAGAAATGACTGAATATAAAGTAGGTACATTTTGGTTAATTTTTAAAACAACTGATCAAATGTTACAAATATACTGCTGCATCATTATCTTATTATTATCCGTACTTAACAATTTCAAATTGCGGTTTTTCAAGAATATTGGTTACTTCCAACAGACATCAAGGTAACTAAAATATTGTTACCTCTTAATAACAGGCGAAATAAAAAACAGAAATCTAATCTCAGTAACTACTAGTACCAAGTCGAAAGTTGTGGGTTTGGTAACCGGGCAAGTACCAATGTGACTTTTTCTAATTCATTTGTACTTTCTAAGTGTATCTTGGATATCACTGACATCGGTAACCATGTCAGAGGCCCTTGAGGCGGTTTAGAAACTCCGACACTAGGATGTGTCACCATTAGACCTTACTGCCCACAGGATAAACACGAAGAAGTACCAAGTTACTTAGATTCAATTTAAAATGTTGAATTTAAATTATTTATTTGTTGTTGAAGAAGTCTGTTGAATGTTTCGCCTTATTCCTATGGGGGAAGGCAGAAGCTAAAGAACTCCATCTGATACAATCTTTAAACCATTAAAAGAGATTATAAAAAATAAATTGGTTGGTTAATTACCTTTCATACAAGTCTTTCCTTTTCACATGAACATCTTCTGTACTTAACACGAAATCAACTGTACCGCCTCCAAAATACATCTTTTGGCAAAGTGTATCACTACTACTATTTTTAATTAAAATTGCCCCTAATCCAGTTGGGTACCCAAATATCTTGTAGAATGACAAGCACACAAAGTCTGGCTTTGTTTCAGACAAATCTAATCTACTTGTAGATACAAACGAAGCTGCATCTAGTAGAACATACCAACTTTTATTTATTTTACATAATTGTTTTTTTAAATGATTATTAAGGCATCCATTTTGTATATGATGTATACAGTCAATGGGGTATTTGAAGCCATTAAAGTTACTTTGTGCTGGGTATGCCAGCAATGTGTTGGCATCATTTTTGTTCGGAAATTTTACGTGCCGTGTATTTGGAACTTTTTGTTTTACTGCATCTAAAAAATCATCATGAGATATATGTATGATATCAGCATTTTTAGCTGCAGCAATTTCTCTCAGACCAAGAACTGATGTGTGATTGTCTCTCAAATATACAAATGATCCTCTGGTTGTGGACTGGTCATCATCATGATCATTCTCATCATCAACTGCGGAAAATTGAAATGACTCGACCACTAGTTTTAAAGCGGATGTTGTTCCTGCTGTAAATACAACTGAGTACTCAGATGGATCTGTATTGAAATGCTTTAAGATGTCACTGCGGATCTGCTCCACACAGTCTTTAGTATATTTGTCAGAATGAGGGTTCATGTATACATTATCCATGAGGTCTTGATATACAACAGAAAGTAAACATTGTGGATATAATGTGGCCCCAGCATTTTCCAAATAACATTTGTCTGTAACAATAAAAAAGATAAGTGTATTAATTTTATTTAAGTAAATAAACTTTTTAAAATATTCTTGAAGGTATTTATACAGCTGACTACACATTAGTATCCTTTATTCAAGTACAGTAAGAAGCACTGGAAACAATTTACATGAAGGATAGAGAAATCTTGTTGTGTATAATTACAGAGTAATTGTAGACTACTTGGTAAAGCATAAATAAATAAAATTACTTGCTTTGTTACTATGAAAAGTTATTAGGAATTTTAATAGTGCTTTAAAAAAGATTTAGGTGATTTGTTTAAACTGATTGTAATTCTAATAAACAGTATTTTAATTTGTAAAAAAATGGAAACAAATGCAGGCAAGAGTCAAGACATAAATGATTTGATTTAAAAGTTGTAAATTTTTTATCATTTACTGATTGCATTGCCAAAACAAATTATAGCAATATTATGCAAATCATACAAGAATGCACATTGTAACTTCTGATAGATAATAAAACACATTAAATTAATTGTATGTCAATGCATGGAATGATACTAGGCATATCATACCTACATCATACTTTCTCATTTTATTCCAGTTTATAATTTTGTGACCTACTTAACGCACACTTAAATAAAAAAAAATGAAAGTACGAACTTGTTAACTAAATAATAAAAGCAATAAGAAAGTAATTAGAAACCACTTACCTCCTAACCTTGTGTAATTCGATGTAATAATTTTCATATGCTCAGTATCAATTACTTGACTCAATGTGGTCATCTCGGGGGGTTCTTCATAGGAACCTGACATAATTAAACCAACTGATAAACAGAGAAATAATAAAAAGTTTACGAACTCACGACTTACACTTCGTAATAAAAATTAAAAGCAAAAACTGAATGAACACACGCCGTTTGTAACGATGAACCTTAATAAGTAGTCACAACTCGTTTGTATAACCTTGTACGTTAGTAATGTAACAAGTGTTCATAATAATAAACTATTATCTTCAAAATAATAAGCACAAAAACATCTTTGAAGGTAAATGAGCAACTGACTGACTGACGTTTATAGTAATACAGTCAAGTGACAACTGACAGCTGTCCAATTGACAGATGTGGCATTGTTTTGTTACACAGATTATTATTGTAATTGTTTTGAATTACCAGAGAAATTTAATATGTAAATTAACCTCTGTGGTTTACAAAATAATGTATAAATTGTCTTGAATCGTTTATAAAGTGTCGTCAGATGTCTATAAATATTTATTAATATCAGGTAGCAGTAGTAAAGCTATTCATAAAGAGTTGTTCTTTTTATTATGTCTACTCTAACTAATTTCGTAGATTATTATCGTATCCGCCGCATAAAATAAAGAGTTTCGAATCACTGTCAACTTTCGAGTAAGCCTAGCATCATTTAGTTTAGTCTTATTAGACAAGCGTTTGCCCGGGACTTGATCCACGTAAATGTCGGTTATATTTAAAATTCAATCATGATTCTAAAGACACGTAGCGCCATCTATTATCATAAGATATTGATATTTTGCACGGAAATGTACTTTTTTTCGGGGTGAAAGCTACTTTATGTCCGTTTCTGTATACCTGACAACGTCTATATGAAAAACTTCAGGATGATCACTTTAATGTTTTAGGTGTGAATCGGTCACAGACAAACAAACTCACTTTCGCATTTCTAATATTAGGTAGAATAATATCTAAACGTCCAGACTGGATTTGTTTGGGAATCATTCCTTAGGTGCATAGCTTAAGGCCAAACAGAATCTGAACTGAAATCTTCTTATCGAAGCCTACGTTGTAATTAAATAATATGTTTAAACACGCTTTCTATAGCGTTAGGTTCAATTTTCCTTAACAGTGCCACATACCGTAATAGAATTCCTGAATTAAGAACATAATAATTATTAATACAATTTCAATGTTTACATTCTCCGACCACAGGTCGCTGAGATTCACTTACCATTCGGAAGATGGCGTTAGCAAGTCGAACGTCCGACGAACTTAAATATAATATTTATGTTTCATTAAAATTTGTTATTATTACGCTTACCTAATACTAATTCATTACGTACTCAAAATAATACTAGCTGTATTTACAATCAATAGAAACCTTTTGTAAATAAACATAAATTTTAATGTAAGGAAATTCAATTCTTCTACTCAAGGCAAGACTGTAAGAGGAAATTTTATAGAAAAAATAAATGTAATAGAAGAAGGCACAGGCCACAGACACTAATAGTTTAAGTCTATTGCGCAAAAGAGGTTCGCATACATAGGTAGCTTCACCTTCGGCAGCATCGCCTTACTAAATTGAGTTACACCAATTTAATTATTGCTTTTATGGAGGGCTTTTAGTAGCTTTTAGTATCAAGCGGGGCATGATCGACTTCCCCTAAGTGAATTGACGGCCATGACAGAGGACATTCGCTTTACTGCTTTACACTTTTCCTAGAGGACGTTCTGAGTTCTGACAAGCGACGACTTTAGTGGTGAAGAAGTTTGCGAATTAGGCTTTGGCATTTCGTGGGAAAAGTAGCCCTTAAATGTTAATAAGGAAAATGCAAGTTATTTTTTATTTTATTAAAGACGCTCCTGCTTGGAAGTAGCTGACAAAGTTCGGTCACAAGTAAGTTAGAAAAGAATGCAATATTATTTTACCCTGTTATAAAAATTTTTACGTGGCTCTCCTACATAAAAACACATAATATTTCGCTTTTTTTTCCCGATGGGGGGCGGACTAGTTGGGTAGAAACTCACATTTTTACAGCTGTTTCCCCTATATAAAAAAAATTCATACGTAGTGTAAAATGACACATTACATATAATCGCTAACTATTCATACTGTCCATCGTCATCGTTCATTGAGCAAAAAATATTGTTGGGAAACAACTATTGGCACACAAAACATTGGGCTGACTGGTAACAAGAAGGTTCCCAGGATAATCGAGAACAAATAAATAATCTCGTAGATGGGATAAATATGTAACATTTGGCTACGTTATTAGTCTTTTATACTCGTTATATTAATTAACACCGAAGTAGTTAAAATATTGTTAATTTAATTTCCGTAAAGTAAAATAGAGGGAAATATTTATTTTTCACTAACCTTTAACTTTGACCCCTGGTTGATCTCATTTTCCTCGAGTATAACAAATGAGTTCAGACACGGCAGTCACCTCATATTATAGCCTTCGTTGACACTATAGGTACTAGGCACTATTGTTTTTCTCTATTCAACGAGTATTTCCGCAAACAATAGATAAAAAAAACTGTCCCACTCGAATCGCTCTCTTGAATGAAAGTGTTTATCATGACTACGTGCTCGTGAACCCAGTGTTTACAAATATGTCGAAATTATTAGTCAATATTATAGTATAATGGATATCCCATTTCATTAACACTATTATATCATCATAATCATCGTATTGCGATGACATAATATAAATAAAATGTTTTTGTTATTTATGTGGCTAGGGCTTTTGTAATAATTATGCTCCTCATTATAGAATCGTAAATACGACGTAAATAGTTCGTCGTTTATTGCTTGTAACACTTGTAGTTTGGCAACATTTGAATTAATAGTGCTAGTACAAATATTCTCTATTTTTTTGAAAGTTTACCTCGCTGACCTAGCACAGATAAATATGTGGTTAGACTTGTTTGACAAGTTGAATAACATTGAATAAAAGTTAAAGTTCAATGGTCTGAATTAAATTTATATTAAACTTTTATCAGTGTTTCTAATTTTAAATCGGTTTACGTTACATTGAAATTGGCATCTTTTAATAATTATTGTTCGTTGTCTTATCATTATTATCATCAGCACCCAAAACGAATACTTACGTTTTTTCTTTTTCTTAAGCCTGCAGTGGCCCATATCATTAAAGTCCTGTACATCGTTTTAAGCTTGTATTTACACCAAGACAAATATATCTTTTCCATCTTCAGTTTATAAGTTCACTAAGGTCCAGAGGTAAGGAAAGCGTAATTTTCCAATCTCTTTTTAAAGCCACTTATGTTACTTATGAATTTGTATTTTAAATAAAACTGGCGATGAACTTAAGCCAAACGTCAAAAACTGGTGAACTGAAATCTTATACTGGTAGATAGGTACCTCTATCAAAACGAATATTGCTTGACCGAAATGATTGAATAGGCATTGAAAAGATATTGTTTACATACGATACGAATCTTATTATAATATCGAATAATATAAAGCCCGGACGATTCAGATTTCTAAATGTTTACAAACCTTTCCTTTTTTTTCGCCGTTGTGAACCTTATTTTTGTTATTTCAATATTTACGAATGCCCTGTTTAGTAAACTTTTGATGATACAGGTAATGTTAGATGACCAGTGCATGAAATATTCCTAGGCAATTAAGCGAAGAAGGCAATGTTGAAAGTAATAATTATCTAAAATACGGCAAATGAAATTTGGACCATCACTGGAGAGGCACTTATTTTAGAAAAATCGACTAAATATTGGCTCGTATTCGTGTGGTTCATACAGAATAGTACTTTACTAAAAATACATATATGGTGATTCAATATAAAGGGAAACAGAGAGCAAATAAAAAATAAATGGTTTGTGTGAGAGATGACGTGAAAAGAAAGTAAATGAGAATGTGACAGCTTTGGAGAGAATCGAGAAGGAAAACATTAACGCCCGCTCCTAGTACCTAACATGGGACCAGGGCCAGGAAGAAGAAGAAGCTCTTACCACAAATAACTGTACGGTTATTTAAGATTGCGTTCTTTTTTTCGACGAACAGATATTTAAGGTATTCTCTTGTACTTGCCTAATAAAATGGAATTTTAAATTGTCATCAGTCTATTGATTGTTTCTTTGTATCTCAGCTTTGCATGATAGAAATATCCATTTGGATGATATTATGTTGTAACCAAGAGCTCCTCAAAATTTTCGTCACGTGTTATTTATTGTATGAATAATTCTTTAGACTATCTTCGGCAGCTAGCGGCCTAGTATTACAAGGTGCCACAAGTTTGTGACCTAGACCTTTTGTAAAACTTCCGACAAAACTCTTCATCAATAATTTACTTGAGGATATTGCAAAATATCACGTTAGAGTGTGATTATGGCAATTAAAGTAGGTACTTATGTGCGTATAAGGACATTAGTATTTGTATGTGATTATGCAAGTACGGTCAGCAAAAAAAGTCGATTAACAATGTTACTTTTAAATATCATTTATATAGACACGAAATAACACAATTCACTGCTATTCAGAATTTTAGGCAATACCTAAGAGTTTATTAACAACTTCAAAAAAAGGAGAGGTTTCTCAACTTTTCTCAAGGTTCTTTTTTCTCATATTTCTCGCGGATAACTTCATCGTTTCTAAACCGATTTTTATGATTATTTTTGTTGGATAGGAGGTATTCCAAGGGTGGTCCCATGATAAGGAAACCAGGATCTAATGATTGTATCTTAGGGAAATCGAGGGACCTTCCGAAAATTGTAGGGGCAACTAGTACGTTTGTTAATTTTTCATTAAGTATTTTAAAACACTACACTGGAGTCGATCTGAAGGTGGAGCCTAAAGACAGTCGAAGAAACTTCTCAACAATTTACGGCAGTTAATTTGTATTGATGAAAACTTTACACCTAGATTTGGTATGAATGTCACTAGGGTCCGATGATGAAGAAATAGGACACTTAAGAGAACTCCTCAACGGGTTACATTATCTGCCTTGTGTTTGGAGCTGCATTCACAATATAAATGATTAATAAATAATCATTTATATTGTTGAGAACTTTGCACCCATAAGGGTTATAAGCACTATTACAGGTCTGATGATGGAGACCATAGATAGTCGAGGGAATTACTCCACGATTTAAAGCAGTTGCCTTTTGTTGGGCTTACTTCTTATTTTAAAGGATGTATTTTCTGATTGGTCCTTATAAGTTAAGTATATTGAAATCGGTTTAGAGATTGGTTTTTAAATCAAAATAACTGAAAAAAATAGTCCTCCATGTAAACGGAATTGCGTATTTTGCTTTCTTGTGACTTTTCAGTGGTGTTTATCTTGTTAATCTACGTGGTGTGACCGTTTCAAACACATTTTTTCACACCCGTATTAAATAACTTTGTTTAATAAGTTTTGGAGACATTGACCGTACTTTCATACATAGAATTTTGTACTTTCTGTCTAGAATATGATACGTCCTGTTTTAAAACAGTGGTTGTGTACGTAACTAACACTGTGAATATTTTCTCATGAGATCCCGTTTTATTTCGTTTGTTGCCCGTTTTTGTTTAACTATCATGGTATGATCATGTTCAAGGTTTATTACATTATAATTAAATTGTTATATGTGTTATTGTAATATTGTTATTATTTATGAATTATGATTTTAAAAGAGTGATGTCCATGGACCAGTGCCGTGACTAGGGCGATGGCAGTGATGCCTAGGCACAGGGCGCAAACCCTGGAGGGGCGCAGAAATGATCAGACCAGGACCAGAATATTTTTTTCAAGGGCGCAAGTGTAGAAGCTCGCACAGGGCGCATAAAAGGCCAATTACGGTACTGCCATGGAGTCTCTCGTTAAACTCCTGAGGAATCGACGGTTGGGGCCGAGCAACCACTTTCATCCTTTTGACCAATTTATTGGCAATTCAAAAGTAAGTTAATGATTTAAATTGAGTTTTATTTTGACTAGACAGATAATGTGAATGTCAACTGCTGACGACTAGTATTTATAGCCACCGCTGGAATTTAGGTTAATCAGCTGTTTTCCATAAAAACAAGTTATATACTTACATAATAATAAAATAAAAATTACTAGTTTGTTGACATTGCGTAGTAACAGGCAACTGGTTTTGGTACTTGTTATCAATTTAGTATTCTTTAAGGCTCTAACGGTTAATAGTGAACTAGTTAATCAAATTGTTTGCTTCCGTCGGATCGATACGTTACAAACTTGTCTGTAGGTTGTTGTCTAAGGTTAAAGCTACCTGATCCTAGACAGCAAGTTGTCCGCAGCATGGCATTGACTGACAAAGAGCGAGTAAATAACGCTGTCGTGTGTGTTCAACTACAGATGAATTTTTGTATTTGCGACCGCGAGACGTTTCGCAATCACGATGAACTTCGGCAACGCGAAAATATTTCGGTGCGTTATCTTTGTGTTTTGTTTCGGATACGTTCAGAACAGACGTAAAATAAAAGTTGATAGTGATACAGACTTTCGTGATCGAAACTCGGACATTTATTTAAACTCTATACAACTGATAGCTAAGTACGGGTATCGGCCTGAAATTCATACAGTGATAACAAAAGATGGTTATACAGTGAACTCTTACAGAATACGGAACAGTGGACCTCCTGTGTTGTTAGCTCACGGAATTGGTGACAGTTCTGATTCATGGTTGGTCCTCGGACCAGAAAAGTCTGCGGCATTCCAGTTAGCCGAACTTGGATACGATGTTTGGTTATATAATGCTCGGGGGAATAAATACAGTAAAGGACACATCAAAAATCTCCCTGAAAAAGAATATTGGAATTTCAGCTATGAAGAGATGGGTACGCAAGATTTGCCTGCGGTGATTGATTATATACTCCAAACAACGTCTCGACGCAACCTGTCCTATATTGGGTTTTCTCAAGGAACGGCAATTTTTTTCGTGATGTGTAGCATGAGACCTGAGTACAACGAGAAGATCAAGGAAGCGATATTATTAGCCCCGATAGCGTGGCTAACAGACACTGAGTATCCATTTATGGACATTTTGGCAAACAATTTGGACATTTTAGCATCATTTTTCAATAGCATTGGCGTGTACGACTTATATGCTAATAACGTACTGAATAACCTTTATCATGCAAAAGTGTGTCGAGTCGATGTGCCTGAAAATATTTTGTGTAAGTTAGAGTATTATATTAGTTATGGAATAAGGAATATCACTAATTTGTATTCGAAAAAGCTTCCAGTGCTTTCTAGTCATATACCTGCTGGAGTCTCTACGAAGACATTTGTTCATTATTTTCAAAGTTACTTAAGTAAACGGTTCCAAAGATTTGATTATGGTTCGAAAACTAATCAGGAGTTGTATTCTTCTATACAGCCTCCTTCTTTCGACCTATCCTTAGTAACTGCTCCTATTTATATGTTTAGTAGTGAGGCTGATTGGTTCAGTACTCCGGTGGATGTTGAACGACTTCGAAAAGGACTCCCAAATATTGTTAGGCATGTTATGTTAAATAAATCAATTGATTTTACTCATTTAGAGTTTATATATGGTTCCCGAGTGAACGAAATAATAAATGATGATATAAAGGGAATTATTAGCGGAAATGTATTATAAATGTAGGTAATAGATTTTTCTGGTTATTGGTATATTTTTGTAGGTGTTTTGTATTACATCTACTGAGAGCAAACCTTTAACCTTATAACTATATACGATGCCTACTATTTATACTATTACTTAATTATACTGTTTACGATACGACACAAAAAGAAGGTGTTTTCTTTTAAACTGTGATAACAATGATCTTATTTTGAAGTGGACGTACACAACAACACAACAAAACTGTACAACTTTACTAAAAATCTAATTTAGAAAAAGTAATGTTTTTTTTGTGTAACTCCCCAAATGGTTTCGATTTACTATTGCACCCGGTAGGTGGCTGTAAGCCAAGAAGTCTGACAACCAGTCTAACAAAGAGGTATCGTGTTGCCCAGTTACTGGGTTGTGGAGGTCAGAGAGGCAGTTGCTCCATGTAAAACACTCGTATTCTGCTGCATTCGTTTAGACTGGAAGCCGACCCCAACATAGTTGGGAAAAAGGTTAAGCATATGATGAGGTGGCTATAAGCCAACGTTCGGGCAGGACAGCGTCTGTCAGGGCCGCTAGTATTTTTTACATTTTCCTATACTGTTATATCGTAGATACGGTACTAAAGATTACGATAATGATTCCCTATCGCAGATAGACAGGCAAATGGAACCTGTTTTTTTTTGGATACTGAACCCTAAAAACTAGATTAAGTAGGTACGCAATAAGACATAAAAAAGAAGTTTGAGTATATTAACGAGATCTTTAAAAAGATTAGGTAATTAATTTCAAGCAATTATGTTTTCTTTCCACTTCCGTGTTTCATAGTAGTAGAGTATCTTTTTATAACCATTCCAAGATTGTTGATTCCATGTTTTTATGTAACATACCATAACATAACATCACGCCTGTATTCCCCGAAGGGTTAGACAGAGGTGTACCATTGCACACCCGTAGTTCGCCGGTATGGTTTCGATCCCATGTAATAGGGGGCGAGCCTATTGCCATTAACCGGGCACAAATCTTAACTCCGAGCTGCTACTGAAAATTTCATAGCAAAACCCAATAACACTTTTAGCTACACCTGGGAATCGAACCCAAGACCTCTAGCGTAGCAGTCACGCTTAGAACCACTAGGCCAACGATTTATTACTCTTTTTTATGGTTATTTTTGTCAAGATGTTCTCCTTCACAGAAAATTAAAATGATAATTATAAAATTAAAATGCCACATTGGTTCTTGCCCGTGCCCGGTTGCTGATAACCACGTGCATGAGAGACTGGCGGCTTAACCACTTGGCCATCATGATTTCTAAAATATTAGGTATTATTTTTATTAACACGACTATAACAAGTTTATTATAACATTTGTTTTCGTTTTGTGTCATATGAATCATATTTTTAAATCCGTACTAATATTATAAATGCGAAAGTAACTCTGTCTGTCTGTCTGTCTGTTTGTCTGTCTGTCTGTCTGTCTGTCTCTTCTTCACGCCTAAACCACTGAACCGATTTCAATGAAATTTGGTACAGATATAGTCTGGGACCCGAGTAAGAACATAGGATAGTTTTCATCCCGGAAATCCCCCGGGAACGAGAACTATTAATCCACGCGGACGAAGTCGCGGGCAAAAGCTAGTATTAATATAAAAATATAAAAAATGGTACCCCACTGGCGGCACCAGGAACAAGGCCCGAGCTACCGGTGGTCAGGGCTCATGAGAAAGGAATTCTAACAATACGTGCCGTGTCCAGAAGTATATAAGCAAGTATTATTATTATATTAAAGGAATTCCGAGTGTATTGTCTAATACACTTACTTACATTTTTTCAAATAAAAACAATACCCATGAGAGTCCATAATCAATAAATTTCTTTTTATAAAATTAATTAAAGGAAAGGGAAAAGAATGTTGAACGAAATGTGCCATTTTGAAATTTCTAAATAAAATAAACACACGTTTGGTTTTCTATATGGGGGCCCAAAGGGTACATTCATAGGGTTAAAATTGCTTAGGGGCAGAAAAAGGGATCAACGGGTTTGCAATCATTGCGATATTTTAAAGATTTGAAGAATTCTCACACACTTATTCTGAGTATAGTACAGTAGTATATAGTTACAGAGTCGCAAGTTTCATTGATAATTTAGTAGGTATAGTAATGCATCGAAACAATATAGGCAGTAAACCTAACTATTTCATACAACTTTAACATCAAAATTAAGTAATCGTGAAAGTAGTCTAATTGTTTCGATACTTAGGTTCTATCTATCTACCTAAAATGAATGCAACTTTCTAAAAATTTGTAGGTATAGGTACTTGTTACAAATCATGTTAATGTACAGAATAATTCAGAGGAGAATGTTACTCATCCTATATCTATATTGTATTTATACATAATGTATATTTATACGAATTATTCATATATTTGTTACTAACTATGATAATGTACAGAATAATACTAAGGATAATCCTACTACTATTAATAATAATTAGCACATGTGCTTATTAATTTTCAGATTTGTGTTAATTTGATTACTAATAGGCGTATTATGATGATAATTATTTGAATTTAAGGACGAGAAGCTATTGTAGAGTTCTCCACTAAAGTTCTATGAGCTCTATAACCAGATGCGTACCTACTTATATAAATAATTAATTGGGAAATATTTATTCGTTCTAAGCGACATTTAGTACGGGTAGGTACTAAATGACGCTTAGAACGAATAAATATTTCCCAACATATATAACATAACAGAAACAGAAATATATATAATCTGTGAAAATTTCAACTGTCTATCTATCACGGTTCATGAGATAACGGACAGACAGACAGACGGACGGACGAACAGCGGTGTCTTGGTAATTGGGTGCCCGTTTTACCCTTTGCGTACGGAACCCTAAAAATGATGTTTTGAAGGACCCGTTTTACCCGATAACCAACCGCTTTTAAGACATGTGTTTCATAATGACTACGCTTGCTAAACCACGATACTGGTCCAATTAGATGACAGAGAATATTTGTGAAACTACAAACAAAACTGGCCTCCAGGCACCACTTTTTTATAACAGTCGAACTTCCAATATTTTTAATAACTACGTGTCTATCAACGATCATTTGTTTGGACCGCGTGCGCCAAATATTGAATAGGTTTTCGACGAAAAAACATTTTATAAATATCGGAGAGTTCACGGACGTAATTGAAAAGTCGTACACAATGCACCTGTATCGGTCAAAACTAACGCAAACTGAAATTTAACTGTATAGGTCGATGGTATGAATTGGTATGTGTAGGTACATAGGATATGGATGGGGTATGGAAAAAAAATGTTTCCAATCTGAACGAGGAATTGAACTCTGCATGTTCAATAAAAGAGAAGAACCTAACGATTTATTTGCTAAATAAATATAACTTTATAGTTACTTTCACGTTTGCATAATATTATATTTTGAATACTTAAGTGTTATAGTAGGACAATAATAGGTTGGTGCCTATTATTGTCCCACTGCATAGAAAATACCTCTTCTCACACATAGAAGACATTTATCACCACGAATACTCAAGGCAAATATAGGCACTTTTGACAAATTTTGCAAATAAATATATATCTTCTAATATCTACAAGGTGCAGTTTTGCGTTCTCGTCAAATTCAAGGAAGTACTTATGCTAGTTATTCTCAACACTAATCAATAATAAATCAAAAATGATAATTTTAATTTAATATTTTTCCTGATTTTCGAATTTGGACTAGCCATCTTGCTGCTGGGTTTAGGCAGGCGGAGCAATGAACCCGCACGCACACAGTGATACATTCGCGCGACACTGCTTAAAGCATTATGCAACAGGGCTATTCTGTTATTTGAAAGAGGTGTATTCTTAAATACTTTTAAACATAAACACTACAAAACTTTATCCAGTATTGACTAGGTGTCGCAATTTAATTTGATTATTCATTATCTTTTTATGACAACCACCTGACATTTGACACGCCTTGCACCCTGCTGTTTGTACTTTGTATATCAACTACAGGCTATTACAGGCTATTACTATAGGCGTATAGTATTTGAATACTCTACAGTTTCCTCAGAACTATCGTCATCAATAAAGGCACTGAAAATGCCGAAAACAATATAGGTATTTCAATTCTAACCCTCACTCACCTACCTAACTATGTAGATATAATCTGGCGAGCGGGGAGACGAAAAATTAAAAAACTCAGTCTGACCGAAACGATGGTGTCACGAACAGGCGCCCTGTTCAAATTGCCTCTCTACGGTCAATTTAATCGTGGAAAACACTCTGCATTGTCTAGGTAATGAACACAGCTACCTGGCCTGGGACAGTCAACGAGCTCTTCATTTACGAATCACGATTAACGCGAATACTGGACCAATGAGCACTTCGGTACTTTTGTTGTAGGTACAACAAATACAACAAAATGTGCTAACATTGGAGAGAGTATTGGGTAATGGATTTTGGATTTTAAATGTGGGGATTAAGTTACTTTTTTGGTTTGATACGACAAAATATGGCATAAATCTATAGTTCTGTGTCTACTAACTACAACTTCTTTATGAGTATGAAATCGCAAAATCCTTGAGATGATCAATCTCAAGGTTTTTGCGATTTCATACCCATGAAGCCCATTCATTTCTTTTAATATTCAAAAACCGAAATACTCAAAAGCCTTGAGATGATCAACCTGTTACTAATTCAAAACATTTTTTTTAATTAAAAAACGGAGTTTGTTCATGTTTGCCAATATTTTATTTACTTAAATAATTTCTGAGTTATAGGTAATAATATGCTTGCAATATAAATAGGCAACTATTTAAATACCAGAATATATAACTTCCTGTTCCTGTATGTATAAATATGAAATGCAGATTTCATTGACTTGTTGACCTTGAATGATGGTCACCTTGTATCACGATCTTGATTTTTTTACGAAACAAGATTATTACTTCATTAAATGTGTTTTAATTATATAAATAACCTAGAACAAATTACCTTTTAGAGTTAAAAACCTCGTGTAGACCTAGGTACACGAATTTCTGTAGATTATAAGCGTTTGGCGATTGCGTGCGAACTCCAAATAGGAAATAGGTAAGGTTGGTGAGGACTGGCGTATTTGTTTCTGACCTTGCCACTGTAAAATGGACCATATAAAGGTGCTTTACCTTAGTAATCTTAGGTTTGTTTAACTACTTAATACTTAGAAAGGATTGCTTAAAAAGCTGGCTCGAATTACTTGGTTGGTTTGTATTGTAAATCAATAATCTTATAAGTGAAGAGTTAACTGCTACCTACATATACATTTCGACAGGATATTAAGCGTAAAAGTACTTTTACATTCAAAACACGAGCCACATGATAAAAAAGTCTCCTTAAAAACGGGATTTTAATCCCCACATGAGTATGGTCACATTAATAACAGACACTAGGTACCAACGTACGCCCCACAATGCTCCACTTCACCCCGAATGCTCTATTCATCCGTAAACACATCATAAGGTAAGCTTCCAGTAGAGCGATAACGTGTCGAGGGGAGGATGGGCGAATTGGCACAACAACGCGCCACGTGCTAAAGAGGACAAGGGGTAGCGGTCAGTTCGTTTCAAAGTGCACCGATTATTATTAATTTGGACTTTCTAGCCATCTACGGGACAGGAAATAAATTTAGTCAGGGTTGCTATCATCGGATTCAGTGAAGAGGACCTTTTATTTTTTTGAAAATAAGATTTTGTAGATAACTGTTTGTCATAAATAAAGCTAAATGAAAGTGAACCTTTGAAAATTCAGCGGGAGAAATGGTTTTTCAAAAGTGGATTTAATTGTAAGTTAAAAATATATTTGAAAATTATATTTTCGTGTCTTAGCTGTGTTTTATGCAGCTTTATTTTGTCTGGTTAGAATTCCTAAAATGTAAAATAATGTGATTAGTTATCACCTACTACTGTTTTATAGCCCAGAAAATTGCTACTACTGCACACACGCACATACGCGTTATCCTTAACCTAAATGTTTGTCTACATCGATGACTTCATTCTCAGTCATCTAAACATTTAGCTCTACCTACAAAAAAAAAAAACGATTCTGTTTTTACTCTAGGTAAATTATAAACGTACCTTGCATCACAACACAGTGGCACTAAACTGACTATCACAATACTTGCACAATGGAAAGTTAATGTAAAAATACTAAGTCGTGTAAACTGAAACAACTCGTATTTATTTAAAAACGCAAAACCTGAACTCGAAAAAATAAATTACTTTTCACGAAAATGATAAGGACTTTAAAATTAACTTACTTTACTCACGTCTTTGTCTTGGTAATAAATTATTTTCAAAAAGTGTTTTTTTTTTTGTTTTCTAGCCGTTGGTCATTAAGTAAGTACCTACTTAGGTACTTACCATATCGACGGTGAAGTATCAATATCTAATAACTACAAAACCATGATTTTACAAGAAGCGAAGAAATTTTTCCATTTCTAAATTTTAACATTTGAATTTAAAAGTTGCGTATATTTAAGCAAATTTATCTCATAAATAAGAATAATTCAAGACCTAACCTCTTTGCAAATATTAGCTCTTTTACATTTTTTATCTACGAATATGCAATAATGTAAAAACCGCTAAAATGTTAGTTATTAGATATTATATTGATTCTTCACCGTCGATATACAAAGATTAGGTGCGACTGGATTCCAAAATGAACTACTTCAAAACACAAAAAATGTAACTAAATTAGCGTCATTTGTTGCCGTCATAGAAAATATCTATCAGTGAATATTTCATCAAAAGTGATCACAACCCATCCATAGTGTTCCAATTAATAAAACACTGGCAGTTTTAGTATTTCAATACGTTTTAATTAAACTTCCGATAAAAACTAGTACCTACGTAGTTGAATTTTGCACTCTATTTAAAATACAATTTATTTTGTAACAATTTTGTTGAAAGGTAGATTTTTTGTTGTGGCCAGTACCCGGTATGTATTTGATTAATTTACACGGATTCTTCGAAATAGCTGTTAAGTTGAAACTAACAAACGTTGCAACTGACTGCTATGTATTTATTATGTTAGGTACACAATAAATACAGTGTTTAATTATGCTAGAACAACATTAGAACATTATTTTGTTAAGAAATATTAAAGTTAATTAAACTAAAGGTGGTTATCTAAGCGTTTGTACCTACTCGGTTTACGGGACTCTTGGTGTTAATCATGATCACATTAATTGTTCTAACAACGTTATTTGCTAGTCTTTGGTTCGATTCCCCGGTCGAGCAAAAAGTGTCATTGGGTTTTTCTATTAAATTCTCAATAGCAGCTCAGAGTTAGGATTTCTGCCCGGTTAATAGCAATAGGCTCGCCACCTATTTCATATGGGACCACTTATAAATATACCGGCGAACTGCGGGTGCAAATTGGTAAACTTCTGCCTAACCTTTCGGGAAATACAGGCGTGATGGCATATTATAACAACTGCCATATTGGCATCTAGTAAAAAAAACTTCCATAGAAAGACTGAACCCACTCAACTGTACGAACATCACACGAGAAGAAGACGAAGGAATTCTAGATGAAGTAAGTATTATTAAAATAACGTAGAGAGCTTTGGGCAAGACCTTTAACAAACACAAGACCGTCGTGACAGAATTGTTTGACTGGTGGGTATATGAATTATTATCAAACAAATAACTAAAATTGAAAAATACATCATCACGTAAATTATTTGGCATTAGTTAACCAGAACTACTTAACAACCTTGAGCAAATTATTAACGTAAACATAATATCTTTAACGATCTGCAAATAAGTACCTACCTACGTAGGATTTTACTTTACCAATTACCACATTTTAATTTCCTACCTTATACCTTGGCTCGAAGGACCAAATTAGAAGAAGAAGAAGGTTGAAATCAACATGAGCTGTCTACCTAGAAATATGAGAAAACCTTGAACTAAAGACTACTGTATCCTAATAAGCTAATAAATGAAGATAAAACCAGCTTTACCGCTCCATTTTAATAAACGGATATAACCTACAAATTGCACGGTAGGCGTAAATGAATTTCATTAACGCTGACTTGTAAACGTACTAGATACTTGTATATATAAAAATTTCAAGGCTATTGAAGTTTTCATATTGCTTACCCATAATAAGCGTGTAAATACAACCAATCAATTGACATGCTTTTTATGACCCTTCGTGACGCAATTCCTTCGATTACCCCATAGATTTTGTATGGCAATAGGATGCTGTGACGTCAACTATTTACCAACTTAACTAACCATTTATTGATTTCATTGCAATTAAAAATCAAATTTTACAGTTAATTGCGAATTACCTAATTGAACTAAAATAAAGTGTGTTTAAGAGAAATGTTGTCTTGGAATTAATGGTTATTGGTGCCTGTATGGTGGATGCATGAGAGAATTCAGAGTTTTCAAAGTACCTAAATACTTTCATACAATCTCGTCAGTATAGGGCTGTGAAGGCACGCTCTTCCACCGCGATGCGGCTGCCGTGTCGATTTGTCGGGAAGCTTTATTTCCGCCTGTCGCGTGGAAATACGATAGCGGTTATATTTTATTTCCAATATTTCGGTTATCGAAATAGAAACGTGGCTCCTGCGTTTGTGAAACGTGTCCGTATGTGGCGGTGAGCTGCCGAGCTTTTTGTTTGGATTTTCCAAATCGGTTTTACTGCACTTTTGTTTGCCTGATACTAGCATCTCTTACTTAGGTACTGTTTTTTTTCTTTTACTATTTTTGCGTTACACGAAGCATTTATTAAGTCAGCAGATAAACAGTAAATACATCGATTTTAAATAACACTGGTGTGAGTAATAAAACACAAAATAAATTTCACAAAAGCCGCAACATAAAGCATACTTCCCCAATAAACCTTGAGAAACCTCTTTTCGCACTTTTTCATGATAACTTATTCAGAATATAATAAACCTAATAAAGTAACATCTTACACTCCTACTTTTACGATCCTACTTTGTGTTAACGTCTACTCCGGCGGTACCTGAACGGTTTTACGATAATCCCACTTTCCCCTCAAAAATTGAACTGTCAAATTCCGCTGCGAACAAAAGAATGGACTGGGTAAATAGAAAACGTTCAAAAAGCGAACGTCTGTTACACACCACACTTTTTAATTGAATTTCATTCAAAATTTTCATGGAAACATTTTTTTTCCTACCTATCATATTTGCGTCGTTTTGTATTTGAATTTCCGAGTTTTGTTTGTCTTTGTATTTTGTGTCTCTGATTGTTAGAGACACTTATGAATAAAACAAAACGATTTTTCAGAAAAAGCAAAATTTTTACCTTTCTACTTTTTCAGATCTTTGTAGGTTACCTATCTTATTCCTTTAGACCTTTGCTAATAATTATTTC
Source organism: Caradrina clavipalpis (assembly GCA_932526535.1). Taxonomy (NCBI): domain Eukaryota; kingdom Metazoa; phylum Arthropoda; class Insecta; order Lepidoptera; family Noctuidae; genus Caradrina; species Caradrina clavipalpis. The sequence continues at coordinate 7,933,772 of OW052096.1, forward strand.
TAGAATCACAAACGAAATATCCTCTGCGCTGGCTTCACTGATTCTAAAAATAAGCTACTTCCCAGCATAAAAGATAACCCTTCATCCACGTGTTCATGAAACATGACACCTGTACAAAGTTCCAAGGATTCCGCCTCAAATAAATGACAAACGAAAATAACATAGAAACGGAAAAGATAACTTTAAAAGATGTGAGAGGTAAGGGCTGTAAGTGAACGCATGATTGACTTTTCTCGAGCTTCTGCAGTACCTAATGGGAATATTGTATTAGTTGTGCAAGCAATAAGAGTATGAGTACCCTACCTACCTACCTACTTTCATATAATGTAATTTACATGCGGTTGGTTTTAAGTGCTCTATTAAATTCCGATGTGGATAGCTGTGTTGGTTTAATGGACTTGTCGGTTGATTTTAATTTTTCAATTTTAGGGTTCTGCTGAAAGAAGGAATTTTATACTGTAAACTAATAAAATACTAATACGTAATAAGTACTTGCTTCCTCACTATCACAGTGTTTGTATAGCTCCGCTATCGGATATACTAATAGGAATAGTTATCTGGCTATTAGGTATAAGGAAGGTGCTGAAACAAACTATTAGGTAATTAATAACTATCGACGCTATCGGTATGTGAGTACCTACAATTAACTCCAGACAGGTGCCGTATATCACAATGTTCTTTGTTAAGGTAAGCATTAGTTGTTTTTTGCATTATCACATCAAGCAGAATTCCTCTCAGTTAGCTATCCGTAATTAACAAAATTTTGCTTCTGCCAAATACGCGCTGCCTTTACAAAGGCTATTTGATTAAACGCCATCTTTTTAAAAATAGTACTGCTATGGAACCTCCTGGCAACTTAGTTAAAGCGTTTAAAAACGAAGTGGCCAGTTCGAAGTTCGAATGAGAGTTATTTTTATTCGAGAAAAAGTTACTTTATGATATGTATCTAGGTACTTTCAAAAAGTATTTTGTACTTCATTTTTTGTCTCGTCATACGGTTCATGTCTTAAGCTTAGAGTTTGGTGTTTGGTTGGTAGCTCATTATACATTGTGGGTGTGTTATGTATATGCTCGGAGGTAACTCGGAGAATATACATCAAACCAATCAACATTATACCGTTCATGACTTCAGGCTATTAACTACCTACAACAATATTGTGTTACTGTTACAGTAAAACGTACTGTGATTATCACTTTAGAATAATTAATCACTTTAATGGTTCTGACGTATGATTTTAGGTTATATATTATTATTTTTGATTATTCAATAATAAAAATTAATCACAAACAATTTAACACCTCCCTATTTTAGCATTTCCATTGCCAATCTGCTTATGAAAGGACCATGCGGTACTAAGGACCAATATTTAATTGACGGCACAAAGTCAAGCGGTACTTATGTACCGCCAGACTATAATAAAGGTAGGTAAGCGTTTATTACGTTACCGTTGCGTTTATGATAATGTAAGTAGGTAAGTATTAGGTTCTACAGAGATTCTGGCGGGTTAAGCTAAATTAAACCTTCATTCAGTAGTTTATAGTTTGTAGAATATAATATAAAATAAACACGGTTAACACGCCCCGAATCACTGGGGTTTTAGAATAAGTCAAATTATCGCAATACATATAACAAGTAATAAAAGATCAGTACCTATTTCTGTTATAAGTAATTCGTCCCCCAACCGGTACCGCGATCACGTCAGAGGTGTCACACTGCATACCTACTTAGTTTACTGTTTCAAATTAATTTGTTATATTTGAACGCTCTTTTGATAATTTACAAATGGCAATGTTGCCTTCTAAGTGTAGCGAATAAATAAAATGTGTTTTAAATTTTATGTTCGTCCCAAAACGTTACTAAGTACCTATATTTTTTTAAGGTTAAACCTACATTGTTATATTAAGGGTTGTTACATTAACCCTCTGCAACTGAGGTGCCATTTTTATGTCTATTATATTGAGGAGTAGTCTGACAGACGTGTAAGTAGAGTACTATTTATGTTTTAGGTATTATATATTTTGTCATGGAACTTGAATTAATATAACATTTGACATATTTTTAAATGGTAATTACAATGAGAGTTGCAATAAAACTCAAATTTAAGAATTTATAATTATATTTGTATCACTTACGAGATCAAGGAACTTTTGGTACAATGACTATTAAAAATTAACAAAATGAAAAATATTAAAAAATATGACAATAAAAACTTAGTTTTGCCTTCTTCTGGCTTGAAACTATTCATAAAAAAATAAAAAATAGAAATTCTTAGAGTACTTTTGTTACAATACAGTCTCAAAATTCAGTCTTACAATCAGCTCAAACTTGAGCGGCGCACTACAAACAAATCGGTTTTGTGCAAATGCAACAAATAAATCTCGTTTGCCGCTTCAATTTACTTGGACAGATACGACACAACTTTCTTGTTGATGATACGCCAGTGTCGTTTGGTGGCTGAGGAGGTGGCAAATCTTGTCCTAAAACGCGCCGAAGAGTCATACGCAATTCTCTTGGAAGTTGAGCTGGCAGTACCAATTCCCTTGCAAGGTGCATAAGAAAGTCAGCTCTTCTCATTTTGCATTCTGGATACTTACTGAAAAGCACATATGCATTAATACCAGCTATATCCAGTAATCGATAAAAAATTGCTTGTGGCCAACGTCGAGTTTGTATGAAAATACTGACGTTACGTCCATAATACAGTATTGGGATATAATCATTTTACTGACAATACGTCTACACGACACATCACTTATTACTGACCTTACGTATCACGGACACCGCAGCTGTAATACTCGTCACGTACGCACGCTGCGGCTGTCGTCGCCGCACTGACGGGAGGGGCGCGCGGGCGCAGGAAGCTACTGAGCGGCGCAGGACGATTCTCGGAAAAATGGCGGCATAGCAACCAAAATTTTATGTTGCGTTGTCTGTCAGACGTAACCTCAGCGGCAGAGGGTTAAAGGGGTGCAGCATTGTTATATTTGTCGGGTTATATTTATGGGTTCTTTGCTCAATAATACGTTCTAATTGGTCTAACATGATCATTCAGTCCATAGGCCGTGAGAATCTTTCACTTAATTAACCCTTTCAGGGGACTGGTTCAGTTCAAAGTGATAGGCATAAATAAAATTCACCGGGGCGGTGCTACCGAGCTAATGTGTTAAGTGGAGTAAATCATTTAGGTTAATATGTTTCAAAACGTTGGTTTATCTATTGCCGCGATGTGCTCAAGTGTTATCTTTAGGGGTAGGTTTGTACCTATTTTAAATACACCTGTTTACGTGTATTGCTCAGTGGCTGTGGAAAGTAGAGAGCTGAGTGTGTTATGGTAATTTAGGTGGATAAGTTAATAAAATTAGGACGAAATTAAGATAATTGGAGGTCTGTATTAAACGGCAAATTTGAGCTTTTGAAAATGAAGTCCTTCTTTGTTTTGTCTTAAGGCTTACTTTTCATGGTTCACTATCTTCTTCAATATTAGGACTCAGTATAATTCGCCACGATCCTCATAAAACTTAGATATAGGTAGTATCTATGAACAGTGTGTATCTCAGATAGAAAAGAGAAGCAAAATAAAACATTTATCTACCTTTAAAATCACTTCAACATTTAATAGGTACTCATATTATTAATAATGTAGGTACATGTTTGTGATTGATACTTCACGGTGAATCCGCGTAAATTATATTGAGTGCTTTGTAGTCCCGAACAACACAACTAATTGTTTTAAAAGCTTTTCACCTGCCGGATAACCGCTTTATACACAACCAATGATAAAAACTGTGATGTGATCCACTAAAGGTCAGTGTACTGGTATGTTATGATTTGGGTTTAAAGGGTGGAAAGTACCTCTTTTTTTTTTATTTGAGATGGTTAAACTCTTAACTCTAGTCTTGGTTAAAGGTGGCCTCTTACCATAGATTGAGTACATGATTTGAAACCATCTTACTAAGGAATATTTTAACAGCTTTTCTACATATTTTAACGAACTGATTATATGAAAAATAGTTTTGCGTTCGAGGAGGTAGCCCCTCATGGTAATCCATATTTTTCTCAAAGATCGTTATCATGTTTTCTCCATGGTCCTACCAGTACCACTAATAAAGACCTCATCTTGCCCGCTAGTTGCATTTAGCCAGTCTATTCCCTAGCTGTAGATGAGATGGCAGCTTGCCTCAAGGTCACTTCAACTAAATTCACCGAGGGAGATATTTTGGCTAATTTCAGTTGTAACCCGTTAATTCATCTTGCTGCACAAGGTCTTATATTCCTTGTCCCCTTGTATCCTTGTATCTTTTATTTGAGCAGCCTTAAAGATGATAACCGTTTGTACAAGTATTTGATTCTATTTACCCAATTGTATTCACAGTGTCAATGCTAAAGACAAACGAATTAGCATACAGATCACGGCGCAACATCAGTTGCTTCATCTTGTGTTTTAAAGTGTTGTGACATTATGTATTAGTTGACTTTCTATGAATTCAAAATGGCGGCCTCAACCTTACCGCGTGCCCAGTCACCGTATATTTTTGACGACCCTGGAATCGCACGTTTAATAAATTTTATTTCCATAGAAATAAAATGTATTAACGTGCGACCTGTATTTCCTCTTAGAAGTAAACATATAAAACAGTTCCGAGAAAATTGTAATTCGAAAGATTTTCTCTAAAATCAGTCGACGAATTCGTAGAAACACTTTCACGCTAACAAAGCATTTATCTCTCAAACTAAACGCAGCAGACCAGACCGTTCAACACAATCGAAAAACCTCAGCCACGCAGAATTAAAGAGAACTTTCCCTGAACTTCATATAAAGGGTGTGCAACCGATCCCCAGGTTAAGTGTGGCATGATGAGAGCACGCTAAGCATGTTCATGAATTATTAACGGCCGCCGCCGATGAGTCTGCATGCACCTTTATTACTGACACCGCTTTGAAAACCTTTCGAGTGGATGGCTGAATTCTGATTTTTTTTGGCACCAACAGGAAATTGTATACAAAATGATTGAGCAGATATCGAATGGTGGAGGGGGAATTACGGAAATTAAAATATGGAAAACTCATACCGAGTCACACACAAAGTTATTTCAATTATCAAGCAAGGGGCGAAGGGATTCGCCGTAAAAATTCGTTATCAATAAAGTCTTCTTTTTCATTTTTCTATGATCTTTTTATAAAAGTTCAAGGTATATTTCGCACATGGGGAAAAATGATGTTATCTACAAAAAAAAAATCACAATTAAAATTATAACGGCATTTCTGCCTACTTAGGTGCAAATTACAACATCAGTTGCATTAACTATTAATACGAAGATTTTGTTGCCACATTTTCTCACGCGTATCTCTGAAACATCATGAGAAGAACGCCATTAATGTATTCCATTTTTATTGTTTTACTTATTCGAATATCTATATTATGATATGATATTATTCGGGGTTCCGCGCATAAAAAGGTCCGAACAGAACCACATTATTTGGATTCGGAAAAGATCTTATTTCTTTATTTTATTTGATTTTTTATTTTGATTTCTGAAAGGCAAGGCCTTTGACCTTCACCTCGCCTTATGATAGAAAATTAAACAGTTAATGATCTAGGTAATGAAAATAATATTGTGGTTTTTTGTAAGCTAGGAATTTTATTTTACCCAGGCAAAGGTCGTAAAAATTATTGCTAACGTCTTTTATAACCTTAAAACCATTGCACGACAGTTGATCGTTTGTACGACTCGACGCGACTTCCTATGGGTAGGAACGGCAAGTGCAGAGGTACTGAACATTTTGATTTTTATTTTTATGTATTGATAGAAAATGTATTTGGAAGAACGAAGAGGCCGCTTTTTATCTCATTAAAAACTATTTTATTAAAGTCTAAGACCGAAAACAAAAACTGGCTTAGTATCTGTCTCTTTTTTTTAAATAAAACACGTGTAGCAGAGCTAGCTTCACAATTATGTAGGGCCTGCTCTACACTGTGACATTTCTGTGGAACTTGATTGCCGTCAGTGTAAACAAAGGTTTTTATTGAGCCGGCTAGTGTCGAGCACTTTCAGCATAATTTAAATCTCTGTTATCCGTCCGTTTCCCAGGAGACACACAGTTCATGGAGCACAATATTGCTTCTACGAAATTGATGAAAATGGATTTTAAATGTCGGCTCGAGTAAAAACTTTTTTTTCCAAAATACATTGTGAAACATTACATCTTGGTGTGATAAATATCAATTGTAGCCGGTAATTAACTGAATAATTGAAATGTATCACGTTTAATCAATCATAAATAAATTATAAAGAGTGATTTATCAGTTTGAAGATAACTTCAACATACCTTCAAATAATAGAGCTAGAGGTCCTGGGTTCGATTCCCAGGTCGAGCAAAAAGTGTTATTGGGTTTTTCTATGAAAATCTCAGTAGCAGCTTGGAGTTTGTTTTGTGCCCGGTTAATGGCAATAGGCTCGCCCCCTATTACATGGGACCTAAATATACCGGCGAACTGTGGGTGTACATTGGTACACCTCCGCCTAACCCTTCGGGGAATACAGGCGTGATGGTGATGGGACCTTCAAATAATTAACATGCTTCGATTTGAAAAAACCCTGATTTAGTTAAATTAATTGCATTCTTAACAAACCTTCCTTCTACAACTTTTAAAAGGAATGTACCAAAGTGTGACTACCCCTGTTAGTACGAGTAGGTAGCTCCCTCAGTGCACTGGTTAGTCAACAGTCTGTGAAGTCGTTCTCTACAAACGTTAACCTGCTTCCGCAATAACAGTTCCTTACTTACGAGGTCTTCCTAGGGACCTGAAAGTTATAGCCTTCGCTTTATGTCCGCAAGCGATCTTATAATTTGAATTATAAATGGCGCTGGAGTTGTAAATGTTCCGTTAAATGCAAGTAAAAAAGATTGATTTGGTGTTGGGGGCTGATTGGTAAAACATCTACTGGTAGATATATGTTTGTCTAAGGGTGAACATTTAAAATTACTTTGAATTTACTATCTAAGTAGTAAATACGCCGTATGTACTACTCTATTTATTTCAGGATCTACAGGAAAAATTTTTAACCAGTGCGTAAATTTTGCCATAATAAACTTCAACACGTTTTATTAAACACGTATATTTTATTTTGATATGTCTTAGTACTAAAAAAAAAGTTATCGCTTACGAAACATGTTTACTTAAAAACCATATTTCATTGTCACTCGGCGCTAGCGCATTCCCCACCCCCTCACCCCAGCCATGCGCCCGGGCGGCGGCGGCGGCCGCGAGTTTTCATTGATAGTATGGCGAATAGATTATGTCCTGGATGTTTTGCTTATTTCAAATTCGGATAAGGATGAAATTTTTTTATTTTATTTTTTTAACTAAACACGGAAATGTGTTCTATTACTGACACTGAACTACCAAAAAAAATTTACGCACTGATTAAAAACTTACTAACTATAGAAGTCATAAGTAAACGCCAAACGGTATTGTGTCAAAACATTATTTATAAAATTTCTACTAAATAGATGAAAGCCTGACACACAGCCCAGACGCGCCAGACCTGTTTATTTTTACCTGACCGAAGGCAGCAGCCTAAACTCGGTTCAACTAAAGCCGGGGCGGAGCGGCGTGTCGCGTCCCAACCTTACCTACCTATTCTGTCCTTTCAGGTAAAGTGTTAGGCAAAATTGGATAAATTAGGTCTAAGCCTTTATTTATCCCAACATTATCCAAAACGCAGTTTGATGGGTCTAAGTAAGAACCGATAGCTGTGCCTATCTTCTAAACTTGATAGAATAACAACTTATAAATTTACTCAGTATCCGGTGACAAAATGAAGTAATAGAGGGAAAATCATAATAAAACTGATTTACAAGCGTAAAGTTTACGCAAAAACAATGCAGGCGCCGATTGATATAGCTCTGCAATCGATATTAAAGATGAGCACCGGAGTGGTGCAAACCGCAATGGTCCTATGATCCGCAGTCCCATACATCCCATCCCAGACCCAGTCATCGTTGTTTTTATACAAGTAGTTTTTTTTTTTTTTATAAAACCAATCTATACTAACAGTTTGCCCACTCATTCCCATCTGCCACCCCTGAGTTTGCCACCGGGGTGGTGGTTGGCACTAATAGGTGGCGTTTACCACCCCGGTGGTGGTTTATTCCCATCTGCCACCCCTGAGTTTGCCAAAGGGATGAATATTATGATTTCACTCGCACAAAGGGGTGGAGTCGTAGAACAATGCAATGTTCCGTGTCTTGTCGGCCACTGTTTTAAGTGAGTGCGTAATCTATTGAAAAATACTGCAAAGCACTAAGTAGGTACTTTTGTTCTTAACGACAATAATGGAGCGCACCACAATACAAAAATATTTATCAACATTTTATAGATCTATTTTAACAAGATGCGTGTTATTGTTACCTATACCTACATAGCTTTTTAAAACTGTTTTGTGTTATGTTTTACCAACTGTGTATAAAATAAGTAATTACTAGCAATAATAATTGCTAGTAATTATACAAACATTCATTTTATTTTTTGAATTAGAGTTATTAATTAAAATAAAAGATCCATATATTATCCACTAAAATTCATTTCCATTGCTCTTGAATCATGATATCCAGTGACAATTTTTTTTTTTTTTATTGTTAATGTCCAATACGAAATGCGGAATAAACCCCTGTACTATAACTACGAAGGGGGAAATTAAACTAAATAGGTACCATTGCCCACCGGGGTAGTAAACGCCACCTATTAGTGCCAACCACCACCCCGATGGCAAACTCAGGGGTGGCAGATGGGAATAAACCACCACCGGGGTGGTAAACGCCACCTATTAGTGCCAACCACCACCCCGGTGGCAAACTCAGGGGTGGCAGATGGGAATAAACGGTATAAATCATAAATGAATTTGTTTCAAAGAATTTCTCCTAAAAACGTGGTTAACGTTATGAGCCAGCAAGAAGACCCCTATCAAACTTATCAAAACAAATGACATTGAAATGCAAAAACAATGACGTTTATGTTTCTAGTATGTAAAGTAGGACGTAGTTCCGGCAACGTTCAATAGAATAGCACGTGGCTATTACACGGACGTGGCGCTAGTGTGCCGAGGAAATAAGATGTCACTCAAAACTCGGCAGCGGTGACTAGCGGACGTGTCACGCGTGTTACTGTTGGACCCGTTATTTTGAATTGTTGATATTTAACGGAATAAAGTGGTATTTATGGGACTGGAAAACTTGATGTGTGGGCAAAATTAGAAGTGTAGGCGTTTTGCACGTGCTAATAATATTTGGGAACGGCAGAATTATCTTCATCAGAATAGTTTAGTCCAGAATCCAAAAGAACTGAGTTGAACTATTTTTATTAGCTTTAAGCAGGAAGACACTCACTTTGTAGGTGCAGTAACTGATAGAGAAGACATTTTCTGGCCCCAAAAAAGTCCCGATAGAGTTGAATCGCGATAATACTCAATTACTCAAATTAACTTGTAGAACATGTAAAGAACCATCGGTTTAGGGATTTAATTAGTTCTGAATCCCAATACAAAAGCATGTTACTCTGCCCAAAAAGCCAATCAAGACCGACAACAATCTATCAATGTACATACCGCTACCTACATGCAGAATGTGCCATCATTGGCCATTATCGGATCCAAAGACAATGTTAAAACGATTTTTAATTGCTGCTGCACAAACAGGGAAAAGCTTTTACGTAAAGCTAAATTCAGGCTTGCATAACAGGGTATAAATAGAAAGTAAATGTGGAAGTTCAGCCTCCAGGTCGCGGTGACATTTCCAGGTATTTTAGTCTTCTATTTTCAGTCTGTTGTTGTTCATACTGATGATAGAACTAAAAGTATTTTTTGAAAAAGCTTTTATGATCTTAATATAGATAACACTAAACAATAAACCTTCAAACATAGATACGCATATAAGCAGACAATTCGGACGCTTTTAATCGGATCGGACGGTGGCGGGATTTACGTCCGAATTCGTTAAGTGGGCTCGTTGCGTCGCTGACACCCGGCGGATTGGTGACGTCACCAATAACTAGGATATCATGTCATTAAAGTCTGATTGCTGTTATAGGGGATGGTCTACACAGGTTTGATGCGAGGGGAAATAAATGTGATCGTTGTGTTTTTTGTAAGTCTTCGGGAATTATAACTATAAAATCATCGTGGGGTAACACGATAAAAGTTAAATAAATCTTTGTTTAGTAAATCTGCTGTTTATAAAGGTCTTACTAAAATCCTTTATGTTAACCCTGTAACCTTTAAATTACTCACTCTATTGTACACTGGAAGTTCAAGGAATCCTATCAAAACACTAATCTTACACTACCTAAACTCTTCTAAAAACATAGATCCGCTAAAATTCAACCACAGTAGGTACGTAAAATCATTACAAACCAGAAATTACGATTGAGTTTTCCTTTGAAACAGAATATAATGTGATTATAATGTATCAAGAGCGAGCTTACAGGATATCGTAATTGACATGTCATGACCAGTAGCGGTCACAAAGGGACAGAGATTGTAGAAATTTGCCGAGCCGATAATGTCGGTCCGGCAAATAGGTTCAGCGAAGATCAACGAATAAAGGATACGACATGGAGAGGTTGACTTTCATGTATGGCCAGAATTGGTTTTATGGTTGTACTATTAAAAGTGTCGTTTTCGGCGCATATAAAAGATGTAGTTTTGCATCCTCGACAAATTTAAGGATTGCTAGTAATTTTTAATACGAATCAATAATAAAACAAATAGGTTTTTTAGTAGGTGATTTTCAAATTCAGAGTAGTCTTTCCGTTGGGTTTAGGCAGGCGGGGCGATGAACCCGCACGCACACATTGATATAATCGCGCAACACTGCCTACCGCATCAACGGGGCAATTTTGACCTTTGCAAGAGGTGTATTCTGAAATACTGACAAACATAAACAACAAAAATTTAACAAATATTTATTAATTATTTACCAAATGTTTTAATTCTGTTTCGTATTATTTATGTCTTTTATGATATCCTCATGAAATGTAGGTTTATTGAAGCTTAGTTTCAGTTTTAGAAATCAACTCCTCCATACATTTATGTTCGTACCTTTAAGTAGACAATATTATGTTGGTATAAATCAATCGACCTTTATTCGTGATGTTAGTATTGGTCCCAAAGTAAATGTTTTTCATAATAATGAGTAGGTACAATGACCCCTCTTCAGGTGTATAAAACTAAGGTAGTGTTATCGGAGGGGCCAGTCAGGGCCGAGCCCTACCTGCACGGGTAGTTCGAAAAATATACCGCGCCCCCGGAACGCAAAGGGCACAAGAAGGAACATGGATGGGTTTTCATCAGTAAAAGTCTGACATTCCCTTCCGCCTCGCCTAGGGCGGGAGAAATTATTTCATGATTTCCCATCCGAGTAAAAAGGTAGTATTATGAGTAAGTATGTAAAAATTTAATAAAAAAGTACTGTTATAATGATCATGTAGCCTGTTCATCTCTTTCTATGATCCGAGTTCCATCTGACCACGGAGTGCGGTCGACAACTCGTGAATGCAGATGTAACTGAACATTTTATTATACTCCTCTTTATCTCAAAGGCGCCAGAAAGGACCACCTTTTTGGGGTTTATTCATAAAACGTTTAATATCTTGAATGTAAATATTTGTGACAGTTAATTTTAAGCCGGTTGATTAACAGAATTGAGCAACAACGTGTAGGAACTTAATGAACGATGTTTTCTTTCGTAAGTAAGTACCTACACAAGTTAATTGAAAGTCATGGTCTATTTGTTTAATCTTTAAACTTGAATTATTTGATGGGAAACAAAATACAATTATTTGATAAGCTATAGTTTTCGATAACATGATCAATTATAGTTGTTTTCAACTAGATAAACTACTTGAGTTCAAAGGTATGGTTCCGTTACATATTTTACCATCGGGAATGTTTTTACAAGGTAAGTACTTCATAGTTGATTAGACGTAAATTGATAACAAGTGGGGCGCGGGCTCACTTAGCGTCTTCACTCAACCATAACAGCCGAGCAAAATGAACGCGACAAACTTTGTCTAAACGACTGTCGAACAGGTTAATTATGCAAAAAGTATGTATTTATGGTACAGTTGCCCTCAGAAAGATGTAGCGTGAACAAGTTCCATTAAAATGTCCACATCTATTGCATCAGAATAATGTATTCATCTACATAAGTGACCAAATATGCTATTAAATGAAACTTAATAATTCTAGGTAAACATTTTTTTTTTCAAAACTAAATAAACCTAGCTGATTAAATTGCAAAAAAGTGCACGTTAGTCACTATAAATGAATACAACGTTCTGGAGCAACGTGTATAGATATTGTGTATGGAACTTATTTATATTATTGTACATATTTCTGAGGGTGACCGTACCTATTCTTTCATTGAAGGTATTGTAATAAAAAACTGTCAACTGTGGCCTTAGTCAAAGCCGAAAGACCTTAGAGGTACTTGACACATTTATGCTCAATTTTCTTTGAGAATGTGCATTTTTATTATAAGCTGTTTCAGGTTATTATAATGAAAAATATGTATTATGAATAAGTATTGGCAAAACACCAAGACAAACATTCGTGCTAGTAATAAAAACATAATTATAAAGGTTTAAGTTTTCCCACCAGAATACCATAGTTTACACAATAAGTTGAGTGTAAAAATCGGTTTTACGTAGCAAAAGTTAACACGTGGTCCGAACTGGGTTGGGTACATAGCAGGGCCATACATGAATGACGCGAGTACGCCTCGCACCGCTGGAGCGCGGAAACAATCAAATATTGGCAACACCCTACACCCTACTGGAGTCCATGCAGATTTTTATTCAATTTTTTCCGTAGTGAACCTCGGTTTTCAGTACAGTGATTGTTTACGTGTTGGGGTTTGGAGTTTGAAGGAAGTAGCGCGCTATTGGTTAGTAATTACGCAAGTGGGGAATTTTTGGAGCATTTTTTTTTGTAGAGGTACCTACTGGACAATTGTAAACTTACAGATAAAAAAAAATAATAAGAGCTGGTAAATAGCAAAATCTCAACCTTGTGAGAGCAACTGCTAGTTCTATCATTGTACACGATATTTCAATATTACAGAGCTGATGAAATCAAGAAAAAAAATACGAACTTACGGCAACATGATAGGTACGAGAACACGTCCCTATTAACATTCACACCCACAGCCATCACACAAGTGGCAGTAGACGCATACGTACAATGGATGAACTTAAAAGCCGCTGTTAATTGAATCGGCTTCAGATTGCAGGACGCTGTCGGCGGCAGTGGTAATTGCGTTAGCTACAAACATGGCCAGCCCTCTAACTGTGCTCATTCAATGTGACCATTTTTTACATATGCACCTACGAGCTGGACGGGAGTTTTATTGTTAATGGATGCAACGTACGAATGAATTGAACAAACGCAGCTACTCTAACAGCTAGTAGATCAATGAGATTTGAAGTATCACTCTCGGTGTTTTGAAGATCTACTGTCAACATAACTATAAGGCCAACTTTCACCAAAATCACTAAATACATTTAGTGCTTAAACGTATTTAGAACATCATTGGCTAAATAATTACAGCCGCATAGACCGATCTTCCGGGTTAAGCCACGCTTACCGAGGTTGGTCTGTGGATGGGTGACCATTTACCATAACGAGTTTCCTCCGTGCCTCGGAAAGCACGTAAAGATCTTTGACAGTCGTTACTGTTAGTCAGAAGCCAGAAAGTCTGACAACCAGTCTTACCAAGAGTATCGTATTACCCATTACTGGGTTGTAGAGGTCTGATAGGCAGTCGCTCCATGTAAAATACTGATATTCAGCTGCATCCGGTTCGACTGGAAGCCGACCCCAACATAGTTGGGAAAAGGCTAGGCAGATGATGATGAACATCATTGCATCCCTGTCACATTGTTAGAAGGTGACAGAGACAGAGTAATAATTTAAACACATTTAGCGCTAAATCTGTTCAGCGATTTTGGTGAAAGTGGGCCTAAGTCAATCTGGCGTGATGTCTTGTTGACCAAAATACCAACAGACATAAGTGACATGGAATTTGACAACAAATTAAATTGATTAAGCTTCCAGAAATCGGGGTAAGTGTTGTTTGTAAGTTTGTAATCAAGTTTTAGGACTCTCAGAAAATCTTCTGGGCCTTTGTCTCACTGTTATGTAAATGTAAGATCTTGTAGTCTGAGTGGGTATTGTATTTGTAATGAAGTTTAAAGCTGATAATCGGCGTTTACTTCTGGTATTTTCTAATCTTGATAGCCGCAAACAATTTGGGTAAACATTCTAACCGAATGCAATAAGTGCTATTTTGTTGCATGATGTGGCGTGGTGAGTCCATTAACTTAGTGCTTTAATGTCTTTTCGGTCAATTCCGCCACACTATTCCCAACCACTGGAACTCCTGAAAGCAAGAATCAACAGTGACACCAGAAAAGCACCGTGGTAATGTAGTTCTATGAGCGCCGGAAAAACGATTCAACTTTTACGGATCCCGCAATGACATCACGCAGAAAATTACTATTAGCATTACTATTAGCTAAACCAGTTCAACACCCCAATTAACTGTGTTGTGGACAATTTTAGCCGAAATTGCGATATTCTAAATAAAAATAGTAAATAATTCACCAATTGTTTCGTTAATCCCTGTTATGTCCATGATAAATTACAAACTGCGCAAAACTGCGTTCACCGCAGATAACGAATTAAAAAAGGGGAAAAAAGAAATTGCTGCCTTTATCTAAGAACTTAAGAGGTGCTTGAAATGACTCCGGGTTTTTCTCTTAGTCACTCGAATAGCGAGAACCAATTATAACTTGTAAGTAATCCGCTTATCTGAAACTCTGCGAGTCGACGCTCGCCGTTTGGAATATAATTCACTTTATCCATATTCAATATCAGATCGCGCGACGGCGAGCAAATAGAGCGTTTCAAGTGAGAATTATTATTGGATAAAGCTCGCCTCTTTCCTTCTTGTCTATTTTCAGTGTCCGGTGGAGTGTAATAATTTACGTGTTGTATTGGATATTGCGTTGTGAAAGTGCCCTACAGAGTCTCTATGACTTTATGATCGTTTGATTTGTGAATTGATTAAGTGATCTGTGTAGGTTAAGTAAGGGCGTTTGCATTTTCATATAAATATATTTTCTTGTTTGATAGTTGTTGAAATATGGCCCATGACATAAAAGATGGAAAACTAAAAATATTTTAACCGTTAATATTAAAGTCCATAATTATTCCCTAAATCTACTTAAAAAATTAAACCTTCCCCAATGTTTCATTGTTAAAACCCGACTGTAGAACAGCACAAGGCAACTAAAGAGGCAAATAATAAGATTAGCAGGTAACACCAATGTGTTTGTTTGGCCCCACGTTGGGCGCCACTTTTACCTACGTGACACGAATTTCAACGTTTGCGAATTCACTTGTACAACATAGCCCGTTCAGACGGTTTGATAGAAAACAAATCGAATAATAAAATAAATAATAGATAGTAGTAATATTTTATAATTTATTTCTTGTTCTGCGAATCTTATCGGATTAATTAACTAGTGCTGTTCTTGCTAATTGCTAGGTGTAAGATTGTGACTTAATTTAATTTTAATAACTGCAATCTTATTGGAGATTTTTATTTTTATTTGAGATGGGTAAGCTCTTGACTCTAGTCTTAGTCAGGGGTGACATAGACAAATTCTAATGGTGTGTGTTTACTCAGAAGCTTACTTTGCCTCAGCATATAATATTAGTTTTGCCAAAGGTTTCCTCTATAAACATTGATTTTCTTTGACTTACTTTGGAGAATGTTTCCGTAGAAATGTCTTCAAAGCCGAGACTTCGTAGCGGCAAAGGTAGCAAGCGTTGCATTATAAGGACTATGTAAAGACGTATCACGGGCCCTGCATTCCAAGAAGGAATTCTCCAACATGCGTCTCATGTAGACCTTACATTAAGGTTTAAATTGAGGGTAATGATATCAGCTCTGTACAGTTTCACGCTAGTGCCAAAGTATCTTAGTATACGGATAAGGCACGAGTATTTATCACCACGTTTTCTCAAAATTGGGCAAAATATTTTTGTTTGTACAATTAATAATTTGTTCTATGGGGAAGGTCTTTGTCCACCAGTGGACGCCCGGTGACTGATATGATGATGATGATGAAGAATTAATATTTTACACACATACCATCACGACTGTATTCCCTGAAGGGTTAGGCAGATGTGTACCAATGTACACCCACAGTTCGCCGTTATGTTGTAGGGTCGCCCACTATTACATAGGACCTAAACGTACCGGCGAACTGTGGGTGCGTGTACATTAGTACACCTCTGCCTAACTCTCCGGAGAATACAGGCGTGATGGTATGTTGTTATGTAACAAGTCCTAACATTTATTTTAAACAAAGCTCTTAAAACTATCTACATATTTCTAACTAACTAACTAGGAAAAGCTACTATAGGTAACACATACCTAATTAACTCAATATTCGAATTCCAATAATAACCTCGAGAAAGCAATAATTAATTGGTCCATACCATACCATGAGTGCCCGTAAATGTCCACTGAACATGACCTAATTAGTGGTGGTAGGACATTAATTGAATTAGCGGCCACATTTCTGGGCATAGTGTTGTGTCCAAGCATGTTTGTTCCATAAACAAATTCAAGCACTAAGGAAATTAAACAAGGACTGGCAGCTAGAGTATATTCTAAGTACCTACTATTTAATTAGTTCTAGGTAGTTGACATTCTTGGAATTGCACTGCTATGGGGCTATATTAAATACAGTAATGCAAAGTCAAATCCGTGCCAAGTACGTTATTAGGTACAGAAAACAAAACACGCTTTAAGATTTGCCGGTCTATTCTGTAAAAATCTTTCTCAATTAATTAAAGTGAAGTGACCTATACTGAAACTAGGTTTTGACAGCGCACCTCAAGCTCACTTCACCCAAAGTCACCAGACGAGTAAGATTTTTACAGAATAGCGCTGCTATTTTGTGTCTATATCTACAAGCCTATCATGTTAAAATGTATAAATCATGGAAGTTGTTTACAACATGTGCGGCACGTTCTTCATTAGGTAATGGATAATTTCATTGTCTGGAGTCTTTTATTAATGTGTTTTTGCGGTAAATATGGGAAGAATGGAAATCTAGTAGGTATGAAAATCTTCCTGTATGTAGACTGGCGGTCGATCGTTAATTTTAGGACTCCTGGAGTGCAGGCCAAAACGTACATACGTATATAGAAACAAAATTGGTCAGCTAACTACACATAGTAATATTATAAATGCGAAAGTGAGTTTATTTATTTATTTGTTTATTGTTACGACATTTTACGACTAAACTACTGAACCGATTTTATGAAATTCAATACAGCCTGAGCTTGCACTTTAATAAAACACATAGGCTACGTTTTATTCCCCAACTTCGTCTGCTTTCGTGAAGGTCAATTACATTCAGACATCATAATACATCATCTTTGCTTATTCCTAGAAAAGCTCAGTTTCTCAGTTTTAAAGGTGGAGTTTACAGGATTTTTTCGACTTTTTGTGCCATTGAGTTATTTAATCGTAAAACAGATACAATTCGTTCACGATAAATTGAAATGGATTCGTAGAATTTTCATGCCTTTTATTAGAAGAAGAATATCACCAAGTACCTATATTTATTAATTAATCAGATTAGCAGTTTACGTATCTTCCCAACAAAGCTTGGTCTAACTACAGTTCTCTAAATCTTTGGACTCGAGGGAGTGATAAAGCTCAAGTATTTAACGGGAACTCGCATAACGTATTTGCAAAGTATTAGGGAAAAGTAGTATTTAAACGAATATTTCGGATGTAAAATGATAAGCGATTATTAAAAGGGCTATTGCCGATCGATTTATTTTAAAATAGGTACATATTTTGAAAATGGCCGTAAGAGTCGGAATAGGCTTTATCTTTGCAAAATAGGTGTGTGAGCATTTTCAAAGGTTTCGTATTCAGTCGTACAAAATGGCCACTACACTTTGCAAAAAAGTAGGATAATAAAACAAATAATGACCATAGAATTCTTTATTTAAGTAGTTTTAATATTTTCTTGCTCTGGGCATCAAATTAATTAAAGTTAAAGATAAGATAGTGCATATGCTTGGTGCAGAATTGAAATTCAATATTTTAAGCTTTTTAGGGATTGGTTTGGCGCAGCATATTGAACCACGAATAAGCATTAGTCATTGTCTGGAAAAAAATAACAAAACTGTAATTACACTTTAGCCAATTTCGAAAAAGAATCTTTTACAACAAATATATAATATATAAAATGTGGGTTTGTGTAAATGTCATTAGAGTAATATATTAAAAGTTACAATTTACGTTTGTATTATTTAGTACCTAAGTACTAGCATTTATAGCATGTGTTTCCTTTCCTATTCTGTATTATAACAGTTTGTCTCATAAAATACAATAAAACATTTTAAAGATTTTAAAAATGACATTTTTGTACCCGCTATTCCTTAAGTAGACAGTTGTTTGTCATTAAATATTCTGCCTTGTGAATGTGGTGCAAGTATATGTAACGTAGGTATTTCTAGGATTATTATTAGTTTTCAAACTTACTTGTGAAAATGTTTCAAGAGAAGTTTCTTGAAAACCGGCAGCTTGAAGCGGTAATGGTTGCAACGCGCGATGCATTATAAGGACCATGTAAGGACGTATCACTGGCCCAGCATTCCAGAAAGGGATGCTCCAACAAGCGTCACGTATAGATTGTACCTGAAATCGTAAATTGAGGGTAGATAAAAACAACAGTGACCATGGAGTTTCTTGCTCGTTCTTCTCCATAGAGACCTACGTTTTGGAACGAGCAACTAGCTTGAACTTGTAACTGTAACTTCTTGACAATTCAAAAGTGCCCGTAAATGGTCTAATTGAAATAAATGCTTTGACTTTGATTAACTTAACATCAGGCGGGCCGTAAGGTTGCATGCCAGCGTCGTGGTATAAAAAAAATATATTGTCAAGAGATATTCAGAGAGTAGCTCTTTCTTAAAAAATATTAAAGGTTTTTTTTCATACCTTAAACTTAAGATAGGCGCACATAAAGCATGGTATGTAATATAGAACAGTTGTAGCGAAACACAGTAATAGAAGTATAGCTTGAAACTCGCCTTTGTCAAATTTCTGAAAATATTTTAAGTGAATTATTTGAATGAAGTTTCTGTTGACTGAAAATACAAAAAAAAAGATAGGTAGTGTAAGTAGGTACCTCTACAAGACAGTAAGCAGACAAACAAATTATAGGACCAGCAATTATTTGTTCTAACATGAGTATTTTCTTATACACGGTGGCGTAATCTTCTAATAGGCTAAAATAAAATATACAT
The DNA here is from genome assembly GCA_932526535.1 of Caradrina clavipalpis. Lineage (NCBI taxonomy): Eukaryota > Metazoa > Arthropoda > Insecta > Lepidoptera > Noctuidae > Caradrina > Caradrina clavipalpis. The sequence continues at coordinate 7,953,173 of OW052096.1, forward strand.
ACAGTATTATAATATACTTATTTATAACGGGTTTAAAGAGAGACTTTACGTAGCAAAAGATACATGTTCTGTCCATCATTGCAAGAAGTTTAGGCTATCCGCCCTCGTCAGACAATCGGTGACCGATTTTTTATCGGAGAGATTGGAACATATTACTTAATTCAAATATATGAACGCTCACGCTCTATAAAAAGTCGGTCCCACAAAAAGTCGGACGTAGGCGGAGGCCCTTATACAGACACCTGTCTAAAAATACTAGACAGGTGTTTCGGGTTGCGCATATACTAATTATAATGTTGTATAGTTAAATACTACACAAAAAAAAAACTGTTTTTACAAGAATGACAACCGCCTTCAAAAACTAAAAAAAGAAAAATAACTTTAGCTTTGGAAGTCGGCGGCTTTGGTTCTGTTTGTTGTTTTGTATTGCCACCGACTTCCAAAGCTAAAGTTATTTTTCTCTTTTAAGTTTTTGAAGGCGGTTGTCATTTTTGTAAAAACAGATTTTTATTTCTCGCTTTTTAGTATCAACTTCCTGTCATCCAAATCCATGAAGAAACTGTCATGTTATGTAAATTAACGAGACACCACTAAAAAGTCATAAGAAAGCAGAATATGCGATTTCGTTTACTTGGATGAGAAATTTTCAAATACTACTGTATACATCTGTGTAACCCTTGAGTTTACAGGCGTGATGTTATGTTGTGTGATGGTGTAAACAATGCTTAGATATGCTAGGGGAGAGGGTGGCAAGATGGGGTACTTAAGCTTAAAAGGTCAATAATATAAAAAATTACATAGTGAAACAATCATATTTATTTTTTAAACAACAACTAACTAATATTATTCAAATATTTGGTGTCATTTGGAACTTATGGTAACACATTTAAAAGATAAAAATAAATAAAAATAAAAGGTGTTTTGCCCCGTCTTGCCCCATGGTGCTGGTAAGATGGGGTGATGAGAATGATCACAGAGAAAGATGATTATTTTAACTGGCAGAACTCGCAGACATGGGTGGCTTCGTCATCATCACCATCTATTTCTGCGCAGCTGTTATGAGCCCATCTTCCACATAAAGAGCATGATGTCCACCCTTCAAGGGAAACTGAATATAATTCCTCACAATACATGCAATGAGTGTCCTCCTCTTCTTCACTTTCATCTCCAGATGATGAGACTCTTCGTCGTTTTGCTCTTTTCGTTGATCGGCTATTCTTCTATTTTTTTTTTCTTAGTTTATTCTCATTGGGGGCAAGATGGGGTAATGTTACCCCATCTCGCCTGCAGAGCCATTTTATGAAAAAAATAAAAAAATAAATAAACAGCCAACAATCTTAAAGAAACACAATGCTTACCTTATTATAGGTTAGTTTAAGCGTCAATCACAGCAACACTTTACCAGCTAACGTTATTTAACAAACCACAGTCACGTGTTAAACCAGAAGAAAATATGATAAGCAGTTTGCAGTAAAACACTTTTTTTGAATTTTTTTCGACACTGTGCACTTATGGTTCACGAACCACCGGGCGGCTGAAAAGTATCATAGCGGCGCGTCGAACGATAAATGAACGAGCGTGATTGGTCAATTTGAACTGTGAATTTCGTTGGGTACCCCGTCTTACCCGCTACCCCGTCTTACCTCCCTCTCCCCTATAGCAACAATCGCGGTTAATCTGTTGTTATTTATTGAAGAGTTCCCCCGATTTCTACAAGATCCCATCATCAGATATTAAAATGGCGAAAATGGGACCACACGGGAAGCACCAGCTTTCAAATAAAAAAAGAATCATGAAAATCGGTTCACCCAGTGGTTAATAATGCGGTAAAAAACATTAAAAAAAAATACAGTCGAATTGATAACCTCCTCCTTTTTTTGAAGTCGGTTAAAAAGCGTTAGATATTAAACTTCATAAAGTGTCGAGTTTACGCGGATTCATATTATTCATTAATAGTTAAGAATTAAAAACGAAAACCATTTACGGGGTAAGTTAACCATGGTTAAAATGTGCGATAAAATGTTACCTGTACATAGATTGATGGTGAATTACAATTTCTCTCATTCGTGTTTTAATTAAATGAGAGAAATGTTCACTTTCAGCTTTATTGGTGGCTGGATGGACGTCTACCAGAAGGTCTTGAATGCTCCATGTTATAACATCTACTTTCGATGCTATTTGCCTGATCCATATTATTTCAGTTAGTAACATAACTGAAACATAGGTACCAGCAATCAAAATGAAAAGAAAATTAAACAAATATTCTATAAAATAATTTTGCTGTCGGTCACACAGGTAAAGTTTGCTAATAAACATGTATATAACAAAACTTACACGTATAAGTGTAGGCGAAGCATATAACAGCAATTTTTGCAAATAAGAAAGCAATCTCATAAACTGGTGATTTGCTAAGATCTACGTTAGGCAACCAAATAGGAAATAAAAGAGGTCTGCCCTCATCGTCATCAGCATCATGAGTAGCCAGATAGTAGAAAAGCACAACATAAGTTAAAATTATCATCGCTAATGGAACACCACTCGTGAATATAGACGCAATTATACTAATCTTCCAGGTTTTTAGTTGATTCTCAAAATACGGTACTCTGAAATATAAACCATGAAAAGATAAATTATCGACATTATTAAAAAATATATACTCGTATATTTTGCAGTTGTGAAATTGCAAGGAAACGATATAATATCCAAATACGAACCGATATTTTTCTCCCGCCGCTGTACAGATATAATGAAAATCTTTTTGTAAAGCTCGCAATAAATTATGATATTGCGGCAGATTCCTTCTCGTACAGTAAAGTACAAGTAACTCATGGGTCAGTAATATAGTGTAAGATCCAGCTTCAGTGCAATGAGACATGTCTGAGGTCTCCACACCATGATAAAAGCTAATTAATGTTAATGTAGAAGCCATGAGCCCAACAATGAAGAGTATTGCGTTATTATTGAAGTACCTGCAACGAATTTTAGATCATGAACGGCCTTTTAACATGGACATAGATGGATCTGCTACTGCTAATTAATTAAATGTCACCCTCAACACTAATATTGTAAAAAGTTGAAAAGAGGTAGTAATATCTGGGCTAACTGATTCGATTACATAAATTTAAAAAAAGTAAACCTAAACTTACGATGGTGGATTCTGGTTTTCGAGATCTGCGACTTGAAAAGCGGTGAATACTCGGTAGAAGATCTTATGAAATTCGAATGGATCAACATAGTCTTTAGAAAAATCGTAATGGTCCTTATTGTAGAAAGATTTAATTTTTTTTAACATGGCGACCGTTTGGCTTTAAAACCTTGAATGGACATTAGGCGTCAATCGAAATCAGATTGATTTATTATACCCAACTCTGTATTAGATATCTGGTTTTTATTGCCATTGCATTAAGAAATGCTATCAAGTTCAGTCATTTTTGTAATGTTTCAATCTAGATTTAAGGGTAATAATCCTGCGTTTGCGGATTGAAGCATTGCTTTGATTGCTTTATTACCGTAGTACCAAAATCGTCTTTATTTGGTAGGTACTAAAATATCACGTATGGGTACCTATCTAATCCTTCTACGAGTATCTTCTGCCAAATCGATTGAATTATAGATCCGCTCCTTATGCAATGAGTTTCGTAAAAAAGGGGTATCTAAAAGATACTTAACTTTAAAATCCTGGATGAGTCTTGAAGTTTTACAAGTTTCATCCATTATTTTATAGATAGTAACTTTTCGATCACTTTCTTTGTTGATAACATGACACGAATTCAACACATCCAATGACAATTCAATTGTGAGAAATGTCTTGTCTTTTATTATGTGCGCGATATTTTTCTGACCAGTAATTCCGAGAGTCAAATAACCCGGTATTTGCTGTATTACCGCTGGAGGCAAGGCTGTTGGCTAATGTGAAATATAAACTAGCACTCTGCCAGCGGCTGCGTCCATTTTGATATTGTACTTTCTCCCACAACTATCACCCAATTTAAAGAGTAGATTTTGGAAAAATATATATGATTACTATCTCTTTTATTAACCAAAATTACTATTTTTGCCAAGCTTCAAGTTTTAAAAGGATAAGATCTTTTACATACACATTGTATTCTTTCTTGTCACCCCAGCAAGGACTTAAACAAAGAAAGTTTGGTTCGTTCCCAAAAATTTGGTACTCGTATAATAAGAATTTAATAAGTTTGCAGTGTATTGAATTGGATTCATAGAATTTTTGTGCCTTTTGTTATCTAAGTATTATTTATTTAAACTTTATGCACAAAAAAATCCAAAGACGGACTTAATGCCTTAGGCATTCATCTATACCCCTTATTTCCTAGTATTTCCTGACCAGTAATTTTGAGAGCCAAATAACCATGTATTTTTGCTAGAGGCTAAGGTAATGTCGCCTGAGGCAATGTTATTAGTTATTATATAAGTGGTAAGGAATAAAATATATTTTAACCGACTTCGAAAAAAGGGTGAGGTTCTCTAATATTCTTTTTTTGTTTAATAGCTCATACTTCGGTATAGTAGAGGTCGTCCCATATAAATTTTAACGAAATTGGTTAAGTCATACATACATACATAAACTCACGCCTTTTTCACATGACCCCCATGTGAAAAAGGCGTGAGGCAGAAACCACAGAACGCCACCTGCTACGATCTTTACATACTACTTTCGTCTCGTCCACGTTCATACATCTGGTCATACAACTCATTGGTTCATTTGGTTAAAAAAAAACTGAATAAATGATGTCATCCATATAAACGAATTAGCGTGTTCTGCTTGCTTGTGACTTTTAAGTGACGTCTTATTAATTTACATAGTATTATCGTTTATTCATGGGTTTGTATTACAGGAAAAGAACACTAAATAGCGAAAAATAAAAACTTTTATAAAAAGACAACCGCTTTCAAAAACTAAAAAGTGTAAAATAACTTAAGCTTTGGAAGTCGATGGCTTTGGTTCTGTTTGTGGTTTTGTATAGCCACCGACTTCTAAAGCTAAATTTATTTTTGAATAAGTATTAATTTTTTTGGAGGCGGTCGTCTTATTTTGCAAAAAAAGTTTTTTGTACTATTATTATATTTGTAGGTAAACTCACTGAGTCATCGCGACTTTAACTTGGCATCAACACTAAAGCCATCAACCAACGTGTATCACCCAAGTCAAAATTGTTTAATTTGTTACAGCACTGTTTTTTTATGTTGTAAAAATAGCATTCAGGCCACATGCTCTATGAATTCTTTTGTTTGTTATTTTTCTTAAATAACACTGTATGGCAAATAAGCCGATAGTAAACCAGCCCCCCTAGCCAAGTCACAAACGATAATCGTAAACGCTCGGTAGGTACCAATAGATTTTCAACTTAATACCCAAGAGCCTTAAGTTGAAAATCTATTAAAGATTTCTAAGCGTTAGCGACTGGAACGAACGAAAACGCTATGCAATCTTCATTAGATCTTCAACTTAAAACCAAGCATATAAAGTTGAAGATCTATTAAAGCCTACTCAGCGTTTGCGTTTATCGTTTGTGACTTGGCTAGGGGGGCTGATGTTAAGTGGTCACTGTTGCCTATACACAGCTACAATAGTAGAGGCCTTGCAAATGCTTTGTTATACCAGAGATAAAGTTGATATTTCTCATGTGCCTGTAATTACACCGGCACCCTCGCCTTTCAAATCGTTGTCATTGCGGGAGAAACAGTTATAGTGTGTGTGTGAGTAGTAGGTACTTCCCCGGAGAAGCTCCTTTACAAAGAGTTCTACTACAACTTGTATTGGTCTTTTAACCCAAGAGGAGAGGAGAGAGAGGAGGAGGAGAGAAGAACCTCATCAAGTATATTTAATCATTATTCAGATCAGCAGTTTACGTATCTGCCCAACAAAGCTTGCTCTGACTACAGTTCTCTAAATCTTTGGAGTCGAAGGACCGATAAAGTTTAAGTGTTTAACGGAACCTCGCATAACGTATTTGCAAAGTATTAGGGCAAATCAGTATTTAAATGAATATTTCAGATATAAAATGAGAAGCGATCCGATTTGCGGTCTCCACTCAAGAACATGCCTACCCTAACGGTCATAGATTCTATGGCTAATGTGGCCGGCCCATTGCCACTTCAGCTTTCTTATTCTGTGAGCTATGCCCACAACTCTCGTTCTCTGTAGGATCACCTCGTTTCGGATGCTATCTCTCAGAGAGATTCCAAGCATAGCCCGCTCCATAGCTCGCTGGGCGACCTTAAATTTATGGACAAACCGTACCGTGAGTGACCACGTTTCGGCCCCGTGAGTCTGTACAAAATATGTACGTTTTTTTAAGCAATCTATAGAAATTCCATATCTGTGATTTAGGTACTGTAGATGCTTTAATTGAATTAGCTTATACAACCTCAAACAACTAGCAAATAGTTATTGTGATCATCTTGCAATACCAAAGTATTTTCTCGGTACCACGTTGGGCGCCACCGTTGAAACGTGTCACCCTTATCAAGGGCTCCGTTTTCAGTCACACCAAAGGGCTGTATACATTTAGCTTGTTGTAATAGAAAAGAAGTAAGATAATAAAACAAATAATGATCACAGAATTGTTTATTTTTGTAGTAGGTGCATATACCTATTCCTTTCTTGCTCCGTGCGGTATAATAATTTACGTAATATAAGACAGTGCACATGCTAGATGTAGAATCAATATTCATTTTTTAATCTTCTTAGGTTTGCCGCAGCATATTGAAGCACGAATAAACAGAAGTCATTGTCTGAAATAAAAAATAGTAAAAATATAATTGGGTAACGTTGGTATTCGCAAAAGACTCAACGCAATGGCCACCTGAGGATAGTCAGCGTCGCCGAGGCCAGCCCAGAAAGTGGTGGCGAGATGACTCTGCCATGCATCGAGAAGGTGGTACGAGGTGGCGCAACAGAAGAGTGTTTGTAAGGACTTTTGGGAGGCCTATGCCCAGCAGCGAGACATTATAGGTTGGCCAAAAAAACGTAGATGTGGGAGTTCTAAAATATAGCCATTACGTTTTTAAACTTACTTGTGAAAATGTTTCAACAGACATTGGTTTAAAACCGGGAGATTGAAGTGGTAACGGTCGTAGCGTGCGTTGCATTATTAGGACCATGTAAGGACGTATCACTGGCCCTGCTTTCCAGAAAGGAATGTTCCAACATGCGTCACTGATAGACTTTACCTGAAACGGTAAATTGAGAGTCAATGTAAATTCTTTAGGGATATTCATAGAGTGACTTTTTCTTTAGATTATTCGATTAATAAGGATAGTTGTTTGTGACTGCCCCGTTGGATTCGTGGTCGCAAGCGCGACAATTCTCAGATCGAGCAAAAAGTATTCTTGAATTTTTCTTAAGGAATTTTTCAACAGCAGCTCGGAGTTTGGAAGTTGGTGGTGTGGTACCCCCGTGTCTCTAAAAGCACGTAAAGCCTTTGACGCTTTGCGTCTGATGTCTCCCCAGACGGCATGTCCAATTGCCGTCGCATCGGACTATGAGAGTTAGGAAAGGGGGAGTGCGCACACACTTGTGCTCTCTAATATCTCCTACATACTTGCCTAGCTATAACCGAAATCACTCTGGATAATATTATATTATAGTTGTTATCAATTCGTACCTTAATGTGAAGATAGGTGCACATACAACTTGGTACGAAATGCAGCATAGTTGTACCGAAGCAAATGCACAGAAGTATGGCTTGAAACTCGCCTTCGTCAAGTTTCTGAAAATATTTACATTATTTCTTTTTTTTTTGTTATGTTAACCGAAAATAATAAAAATTATAATAGTGTAGGTACCTCTGCAATACAGTAAGCAGACAAACAAATCACAGGACCACAAATTATTTGTTCAAACAAGAGTAATTTTCTGTACACGATCGCGTAATCTTCTAATAGGCTAAAAAATAAAATATACACATATTATACTCGTATAGATGTAAATGAAGCCAAAAGTTATGTAGGTATTCTTCTAATTATTGCAATCATTTGTTAAGTCATAGACTATATCTTCCAAAGTTCCTATCTTCCTATCTGGCAATAGGCTCGCCCCCTATTACATGGGACCTAAATATACCGGCGAACTGTGGGTGTACATTGGTACACCTCTGCCGAACCCTTCGGGGAATACAGGCGTGATGGTATGTTTTTTTTATTTTATTTCCTATCTACTGATTACAGAGATATTGAAGGTCAAAGTTTTAACTTCTTTCTGCTTTTTATACGAAAACAAATTTTAAATGTCCAAACTAAATTATAAATACTCCATATGTGTCCATAACCTTCTAGTATTGCAAGTACAATGTTTTGCGTGTATTACAATGTAAACAGCTTTGCGAATTCGAAACCCTCACCGTTAACATGAACTGAACCATTGATATAAATGTTCGTTAAGATATCCCATCATCCGTGTATAAAAATAAAATATAATTAATATTAACCCAATAACGTTCTAGTTTAAGCAGATTTAAATACAAAATTGTTAAAAATTAAAAAGAAAACCATTTTCGTTTTGACATTAATATATTTTTGTAGAATTTATGTAATTGTATAATATGGAGTTTCTTGCGCATTCTTCTCCATACGAAACTACCTTTTGGTATTGGCAACTAGATTCAATATTATTAATTTTTTCTCACGTAATTGACGTTCAAAAGTGCCTTTAAGACCCACTTTCATCAAAATTACTAAAAACATTTAGTGCCTAAACGTATACGGGATGAGATGTTATGTCACATTGTTAGAAGGTCACAGTTTTTTTTTTTTTTAAAGACGGGAAATCATCAAATAACTTCCCCCGCCCCTTAGTGTCAGATTTTTACTGACTAAAACCCGTCTATGTTCCTTCATGTGCCCTTTGCGTTCCGGGGGCGCGGTATCTCTTTCGAACAACCCGCAGCCCCGGCAGCAGAAGGTCACAGTGACAAAATGATAATTTAAACACATTTAGCGCTAAATATGTTTAGTAAGTTTGGTGAAAGTTGGCCTTAATGGTGTAATTGAAATAAATGATTTGACTTTTTGACTTTGACTTTGAGGTAACTTAACCATGAGTAAATAGTTTTGATATCAGCTGTGCGATTCTCTAAAATGCAAGCTCGAAAACGAGTCTCACTTCGATAACGAACCAACTTGTCATTGGCTTAGTATTCGTTCGCCGTGGTGACGTCACCACGGCGAACGAATATAAACCAATGACAAGTTCACTCGATCACTTTAGTGAGACTCGTTTTCGAGTTTGCATTTTAGAGAATCGTACTACTGTACGTTTTACCTGTACATAGATTGATGATGAATTACAATTTCTCTCATGCGGTTCTGAATTAAATGAGAGAAATGTTCACTTTCCTCTTTATTGGTGGCTGGATGGACGTCTACCAGAAGATCTTGGATACTCCATATTACAACATCTACTTTCGACGCTATTTGCCTGATCCATATTATTTCAGCTAGTATCATAACTGAAACGTAGGTACCAGCAATCGTAATGAGAAGAAAATTGTACAAATATTTTGAAACATAATTTCGTTGTTGGTCATAGTTAGATTGCAAATAAATATACAACAAAACTCACAGGTATAATTGTATGCGTAAAGCAGAACAGCAATATTAGCAAACATGAAAGCTATCTCATAGACTGGTGATTTGCTAAAATCTACGTTAGGCATCCAATATGGAAACAAAAGAGGTCTGCTCCCTTCATTATCAGCATCATGAGTAGCCAGAAAGTAGAAAAGCGTAAGATAAGAAAATATGTTCATCGCTATTGTAAGGGTAGCGTTGAATATACACGTAATTATACAAATCTTCCACGTTTGTAGTTGTTTCTCAAAATACGGTACTCTGAAATATAAATAAGAAAATTATTCAATTACAATGAATAATTTAGTAAGAAAAGAATATGTATTTTTTAAATTTAAAGATGTTTAAATTAACAATGCATCAATAAGTCATAATATGACTTACGGAATAAATGATTTCATATTATGAAAGCATTTATTCCGCCATCGAGCAATTTTGAATTGTCATGGAGTCAATTAGTCAGAAAATTTAAGCTAATTGCGCGTTCCGTACTGTGCCTATGGAGAAGAATTAGTTCCTTATTAAACAATTGTATTCGTCACATCTAAGCAAAACGCAACGACAATAGTTACGAAATTGCAAGGAAACGATATAATATCCAAATACAAACCGGTATTTTTCTCCCGCCGTACAAATATAATGAAAATCTTTTTGTAAAGCTCGCAATAAATTATGATATTGCGGCAGATTCCTTCTCGTACAGTAAAGTATTAGTAACTCATAGCTCAATAGAAACGTGTAAGTTCCAGCTTCAGTAATATTATGTATGTCAAAGGTCGCCAAACCATGATAAAAGGACATTAAGGTCAATAATGTAGCTATCAACCCAATAATAAAGAGGAATGCATTTTGATTGAAGGACCTGTAACTAAAAATAACTGTTAAGAGAAATGGTGCTTAAATCACTGCGCTTCAAAATTTGTAACACCTACTTTTCAGCTAAATATTATATTATCATCTTTAATAAAACCCAAACAAACGAAGACTATGAAAACGGTTTTTTTTAATCTTTGATAGGCATTTATTTGTCAATGGTAGTATAATATATATTTTGATGTTTATATAAATTACATAAATCAATGAAGAAGAATAATCTAAAGAAACGACCGATGTAGAATAATAAGATGATAAGGCCGCGTCGCCGTCGGATCCAAAAAAGTAACCTTAACTTACGAAGGTGGATTTTGGTTTTCAAGATCTGCTACTTTAAAAATGTTTAACACTTGATAGAAGATCTTATGAAACTCGAATGGATCGACATAGCCTTTAGAAAAATCGCAATGATCCTTATTGTAAAATGATTTAATTTTTGCAAACATGACGACTGTTTGATATTAAAACCTTGAATGATTGACGTTGGGCGTCACTCGTAATCTAATTCATTGTAATACCCAATTCTGTATAAGAAATATGGTTCCTATTGCTATTGCTTTTAAGGTTCTATCATTTTATGATATTCCGGTGGTTTTGATTTATAGGTAAATAATATGTAGTTTTACATTAATTTGCTGAAACATTGCTTCGTGTGGTTTGAACATTGTAGTACCAGAATTTATTTCATGCTGTATTAAAAAGCATAGGTTAAGGGTTAAGGTTAATGCTTGTATCTTCTGCCTCATAGACCGAACAATAATTTCGATCTCATTTGCAATGGGTATCTTAAAAAATGGCATCTAAAAGCAACTTATCTATGAAATCCTGTTTGAGTTTTGAAATTTTAAAAAAATAATTCGTGGTTTCATGGATAGTAAATTTCGATCACTTTCTTTATCATAGAAATATAAAACATGACACGAATACAGTACATCCGATGATAGTTCAATTGAGTAGAAATGTCTTGTCTTTTATTATGTGCCTGATATTTTTCTGACCAGTAATTTCGAGAGCCAAATAACCCGGTATTTGCTGTATTACCGCTCGGGGCAATGTCGTTGGCTAAGTGAATGTGAAAAAGCCCATTTTGTACAGTTGTACGGCGAAACTAGCACTGTGCCAGTGACTTCGTCTGCTTGGATTTTGTACCTTTTTCTAAGAACTTCACCACCCCCTCTCCCCATTTTAAAGAGTAGTTTTGTTAATGATTGCTTTGAAATTAATTCATAGATATGTATCATATGTAGTCTGCCTTTCTTCTTCGACAGGGTTTGTTACTAAATAGTGACCGACGCATGTTTAAATAGACATAAATTCTACATTGCTCATAACTACTTCTATATTTGGTATTTATAAATTAGGTCATTCTTTATAGCCTAAAATGTTTGTGTGACAATAAAAATGACTGGAAATGTCTTTCTTTATAGCCTGACATTTTCTGAGCTATCATTTCGATGGCCAATTATGGCAGAGCATTTAGCTGCATCGCTTCAAGAAGCTACGAAGTGCCTAGTAAAAAGCGTCCTTGGCTACGATAAAACGGCTATCAAATGGGAGGTCGCTAGTGTTTGAAGATCGTTGCTAATATTGGAAGAAATTAAATCATAAAATTTTATGGGTCAGGTCTATCTGGAGTATGAGTCCATATTATACCTGAAGTATTATCTTCATAGCTCAACTTATAGAGAACAAACCAATATTTACATAACGGAGATAGTTAATTATTATTTATTCCCTGCCATTTTATCTCGTTCATACAAACATTGATCTGGCAGGGGCCATAGTCTTTCCATAGTACCAGATAACCAGCCCACTTAAGCCAGCCAAACCAATAGTCCCATTCTTTATTTCCATATCCTGCAATAGTCCAGCGCTGACTGGGGGTTATCCTTAGATGCATTTTTACTGCATACAGGAATAATTTTATTGTCGGTTGGCGTTTTTTGTTCCTCTTAAAGCTGTATAGGGGGCCTCTGCAAGGTGGCTTCGGATCCTCGTACGCCTTTCAAAGGTAGAAATAATAATAATCCTATAATCACCAATTCTATTGATGATGAAGTTATGTTAATAAGTATTAGCAAAGAAAATACATTAATGTATAAATATTACATATCGAAAACAGATATCCAATCCATTGCAACTAGGGTTGCCATATGTCAGGAATTTTCCGGACATGTCCGGAAATTTTGTGCTTTGTCCGGAATGCGGGGGGAATCCTAAGCCGTCAGGAATTTCTACAATTTAAGTAAAAACCACAATTCCATAAATCTCACATCCCTACCGCGCATCAGAGGAGAGGCGTTTCCTTCACAATGAGCAATTGTCAGATAGGTTAGTTTTAAATATCATCAAGAGATGGCGGTGCCATCTTTCCTCCACTTTTGGTTATTTTCTTTTTATTTGATTTGTGGCGGCACTGACTACTTGATGATATACGCGTATATTATAGATAATATACGCGTATATTTACAGAGGTCAGTGTATGGGAAGAAAGAAATGATAGTGAATTTTTTTTTTTTTTTTAAATCCGGAAATTTCATCCAATGTCCGGAATTTTCTCCGGAATTTCGACTTTTCAATCTGGGAACCCTAATTGCAACAATAAATAAACGTAAACGTTTTTTTTAATGATACACATATGCGTAGCATGTATGAATAATATGTAATAAGTGCAAGGCAAATACCCAAACAATGGATGACGAAATATACGTTTCTTTTAGTATTTGTTCCATCTAAAACGTCCTAAAATGAAAACCCTTAATCCTAAATGAATTAGCTAAGCATCGATTACTTCTCAATCCTTTAACACAAAGTCGGTTAAAACAAATTGTCTCCAGAATGATATGCCGAACGTTTACAGCTCCCGAGACACAGCTGCTTGCAGTTAAACCGTAGCTTTATGTTACCGTCGCTTCTATTAGACGTAATTATTACTGTTACCTACAATTTGTAACAATTTAAATCTGGTATTAACTGCGGCAGTCGCGAGTGTTTTGCAGTCTGTGAATTCGAGTTATTCGTTTGATACGAGTTTTCAGTCAGTTTCATATTTTTGAAGCGTTTGATATTACAGAAGGGTTTGTACGTTTAATTGACTGTAGCTTTATTTTCACGTGGAAATCTGTACCTAATATGGACGAAAGAGAAGACTTATTTATTCAGCATGATGATGGTTTATTTGGGTAAGTTAAATTATATGATAGCAGGTAAACGTGTTCGGAGTAGTACATCAACTGTTTCTAAATGTTATTTTTTTAAAGATCCAATATTTTTGCGTATATGAATTTTTAAATTCATTTTTACCTTCTAAGTCTATCTTGGACATCTCTGACATCGGTGAAGGAAACATCGTAAGAAAACCTGGACTTAAAATATGAATATAATTCTGAAATCGCCAATGTGCCTTGAGCAAGTAATTAATGCTCTTCTGTATGAGAAGAGGCTTTTGCTCTGCAGTGGGACATTAATAGGCTGGTGTTATTATTTATTATTACGTTTTATGAAGGGCCGGAATAAAATCAACGTGTTTTCAAAATTGGGGTATCAAAAGGCCAAAAAAAATGGTATTATGATCCTTTGCACCACAGCTACAGTGATTTAGTAAAGAAAATAGAAAAAATAAACATGCCACAATGAATGGAAAAACTAAAAGGTTCCAAACACGAGTAAAGCAGCTCAGAATTTCATTACGCGTAATAGTATTGGCTGATTAGTAATCCAGTAAGCTGTGATTGGCTGTTGATTTGCAATTACATTCCGTTGGTCCGTAACGTGAACTAGTTACGTTCACTGTAGGTAATTACTTTTGTTACGGTGGTATGTGGGTATTATTCTTGGCTCTGTTTTTATTTGGTATTTTTTTGCTTTTTAGTAGTTCAGCAATATTAGCTTAGAAATAAACCTTTTAATAGAAAGGTATTATTTAAAAAATACACATACCATCACACCTGTGTTCCCCGAAGGGTTAGTCGGAGTATGTTTAGGTCTCATGTAATAGGGGGTGAGCCTATTGCTATTAACCGGGTACAAATCCTAACTCCGAGCTGCTACTGAGAATTTAAAAAAATGTCATAAATATACAATACTAATATTATTATGCTACGAATGCATTTTGTATGATTTATTTCTTTATAATACCTGCTTAGCAATATCGGGGTTAGATATTGCTTCGCGAAGCCGAGGGGTGGTATTGAAAAATCTTCATCATTGAACTGGAAAGTTCAATTATATTATCAGTAAGCAATAATAAACTTGGATTTTGATTTAGTAGAGAATCTCTATTTTAACTTTTTTTTTTATTGTTCTATTTTAAAAGGAACTGCATTTTTTGTGTTGACAAGTAGTTATTTTAAACTTTTTGAAAAACGAACAACATCTTTGAAATAGCGACCTCACTATTTAGGGTCTTTTTTTTTAAAAGATGCGAAATCGTCAAATGGCTTCCCCCGCCCTCAATGTCAGACTTTTACTGACTAAAACCCATCCATGTTCCTTCTTATGCCTTTTGCGTTCCGGGGGCGCAATATCTCTTTCCAACAACCTGCAGCCCTGGAACATTTAGGGTCTGCCCGGTCTGCCCCCACGACCGATAACCGGCACCATTATCGGGCCGAGTTTTGACAGATTTCTTCGTCGGCGAGAAGAAACTGCCAAAAATCGGCCCGATATACGGTCCGATTCTCGGTCGTGTGGGAAAACGCATAATCATAAATAAACACAGTTCTGTCAAAATTAGCTAACTCACAATTTAAATTAATAACTTCAGACTATCATAATTTGCTCTAATCTGCTTTAATCCGAAGAATTATGAATATGCAAAAAGTAAGGCAACACGTGCATTCCGGATTCTACTAATCATCGTCAATGCTGAGTGGAGGTGAAAGAGCTCAATTAGGCCCGTGTCCGGTGCCGGATGCGAAAAATTAATATGTGTCCGTAATGGGGTCAGGACCGGAACGGTGGCAGAGAGCGATCGGCCGGCCCGTTTTACTACCAATTATAATCAAAACGACATGGTGATACGTATTTCATGATGTTTTGTGTTTTGTTGAATTGATTCTTAATTTCTATAATTGTGTTTGAAGACGATAGCTCATGACTTATTAAAGACGCGATTTATAGGTACCTACAGGCGGGAATTTAACTTACTATGCATTTTCCAAAGGGTGAAACTACTCGTGATACGTACTCGTATATATTTTATTATGATAAGAAAAAAAAGCGACTCCAAACATTTTGATCGTGTGTGCATTTGAATAACAGCTGTTTATTTTTACATATTTTCGATTCATTTTAATTCATTTGATCTCATATTAATAGTTATTCTTAGTCATTGGTACTTTCAACCCTTGCAAAATAGGCAGTAATTAATCAAAATTCAAACTGAATACAAAAAATGCTCCTTTTGATGGAGATGCAGATGCGTATCTAGAATCCCATAAGTCAATTCCCAAGCCTACCTACGTTTTAGAACGAGCAATTAGCCTCAACTTTCTAACCTGACCAGTTAGTCCAGCACTTTTGAATTATCAAGGAGTTCCTTGATAATTCAGAAGTGTGGTCTGATTGAAATAAATGCTTTGACTTTGACTCTTAATTGCTTCATTTGTATGGTATGCAGAAACAAGACAGTTCTCAGAAACCCTTTAGCAAGTGTATGTTTTAGTTAAGCTATTTGGATTACTCTATCAACTACTTTACTCCTAACTACAAAAGGATCTTTAATCTCCAGTTCTAAACCAAGAGTTCCCATTCGCCTGTACTTTAGTATGCACGTGTGGTTTCAAGCTATGCTTGTGATATGAGCTGTTCTTTCTCAAGGGAAAAATAACGGGACTATGAATAAATGAAAGCTTATAGTCCCGTAGGATTCCTGCTTCTTGGTTAACGTTACGTAAACGTGCAGGACTCAAAAGAGTAAATAATATAGGAAATATACTTTAATCGCTTCACTTAATTGAAGTGAATTAATGATTAGTGTGTTTAACCATACATTTTTACGGTGAGCATGTAAAGTCAAAGTCAATGTCTATGTTATTAATTATAGTGTCTTTTTTGTTGCCTTTTTTTGTCTCTCGGTCCCGGAAACCATTGAAAAGCGGACGAGGAGACGAAGCTAACTCGCAGAGGCCGAGAGAGGTAGAGGTAGGTAAGTTTTTCTGCCAGTGTTGCGGAATTAGTTCGAAAGAGTCACTGTGGTCCTGGAACGCAAAGGGCATTAGTAGGTACGCGAATGGGTTTTAGTAAGTACCTAAGATTCTGACACTCCCTTCCGACTCGCTCTGAGCGGAAAAAGTTATTTGATATTTTTTTATATTTAAAAAAATAGGTAAATCTTTACTGTGGCGAAAAACAAACAAGAAAGTCAACGGACACTTTTTTTCAATTTTTTTTTTATATCATTGAGTGCCATTCATGTTCACGGCCAACCTGATGTTATGTGGTCACCGTTGCCTATAGACAACTGCAATACCAGAGGCCTTGCAAATACGTTGCCATCCTAGAGACAAAGTTGAAATGTCTCATGTGCAATGTCTCAATTTTTAATGACTTCGGGGTTGCTCCTGTAGTGATAGTTGTTTAAAATAATGAGTACAGTGACCTTTTTACGGATTTGCAATTATAACTTGTATTACGCAAGTATGTAAGTATCAAATTAGCATCCTTTACGCAGCTAAACTGGTTTGAAGAGTTTCATCATCGGTCTACTAGACTTAATATTAAAACGAAGAAGGCCATTAAACGCCTATAGGCGTCACAGCAATAAAACTTCTGTTGTGCTTCGTTTTGTGTCCTTCAAAGTGTTAAGGTCGGTTTCCAATGTAACTAGAAACTAAGCTGATTGCCAGTATTTTGCGTGGTGCGCCTGCCCATCTGATATGCACAACACAGTCACACTGGGAATAATTATAATGATTATAACTGTCATGTATGAAAAACGTGCGCAGTAAATTTTTTTATTAACATTATTAGGATTTTGTTAATCCCTTATTTAGTTTCTTGCTTTTCTTCGTCATAGAGACCTACCTATGTTTTGGAACGGGCAACTTGCTTCATCTTTCTAATTAGGTAACTAACCGAGTGTTTGCCAATTCAAAAGTGATGGTAAATGTTAAATAATGCTAATAATGCGTTGACTTTGACGAATATATTTATTGCCAACTTCTGATTTAAAAAGCTAATTAATCGATTTCCAAATATTTATTTTATGACACTATCGTTTTTTGAATTTAAATCTGCCCTAATTAAGTCACACAAAATGATGAATAGCTATACGTTATTAAAGACTCAAGTAGTCATAGGCTACGTCTATACGTCGTATGTTGGTTAATCCAAAGTTAGTGTAATGAAAACGTGACTTATCTGCGAGGCGCAGGCTGACACGGTGAGGCTTACGCTCTGAATGCTTGCACGTTTTCAGCCGTTGAACGATCACGTAAGGCATCGAGTTCAGAGCATAATGATCATCCGTGTGTCACTTCGACGTGGATCGGTTTATCTCTTTAAGACGTATTATTAAAATTAATTTTATAGCGTGCTTGGTTGCTCTTAATAAGGTACGGAAATGAGGTCGTTTTAGTTGTGTTGCATCGATAGGTAATGGCAGTAATACTTTAGATAGTTTTATTGCCTAGTACCTGATTGTAGATTTTAAATTGACTCTGAAAGAAACTTTCAAATAAAACATTTATGTGCAGATTATTTTTTATTACTTACTAGTTATAGTAGTATAGCCCGCGTTGTCACCCGTGTTTAGTTACGTCTTTGGTTACTGTTCCGCTCCCGTTAGTCGTAGCGTGATATTATATACGTTTAAACCTAAGGCAAAGGCTAAATAAAGCCTAAGGCATTAAGTCCGCCTTTGTACTTTTTGTTGCATAAAGTTTAAATAAATAAATAAATAAACCTTCCTCTTAAATCACTCTATTTATTGCTGAAAATTGCATTAAAATACGTTGCGTAGTTTAAAAGTTCTAAGCGGACATACAGCGGGAACGACTTTGTTTTATACTACGGAAAAAGATATTGAAATATCAAAATCTTCGAGACTTTGCGACGTCGTCCGCTTGTGTCTGAAGCGAAATATTATGGCGTAAATAATTAGATTACTCTCTTAGCTTACATTGTCCAAAAGTTTATTACATTATGTAAACATCTTTGTTGTGTTTTACTGTCACAGCTTCTACATTTTATGTGCAGTCAAATGCATTACGAATTAAATGGACCTCTAACGTGGATATAGTCACCCTAACATTGTTTTAAATAGTTTGCTTTCTTAGTAAACAATTACTTTATATTCATATGACCTACCCAATGATCTTCTAAATTATAATTTCATGAAAACAATTACCTGCTCGCCACAATTCAAGTTATGTAATGTCTCGAGCTACAGTTTACATACATACCATTACGACTGTATTCCCGGAAGGGATAGGCAGAGGTGTACCAATGTTCGCCGGTATGTTTTGGTCCTATGTAGTAAGGGCGAGCCTATTGCCATTGACCAGGCTTAAATCTAACTCCGAGCTGCTACTAAGAATTTCATAGGAATACTGAAGATCTCTAGGATCACTAGGCTTTTTTTTTTTTTTTTTAAAGATGGTAAAATCATCAAATGACCCCCCCCCGTCCTGGGCGGGGCGGGAGGGAGTGTCAGACTTTTACTGACTAAAAACCATCTATGTTCCTTCATGTGCCCTTTGCGTTCCGGGGGCGCGGTATCTCTTAGGATCACTAGGCTAACGTGGCAGTTTCTTTTTTTAAACTTTGCCCCACACTAAGATTTTTTCCTGTATAGTGGGTGCGTTTACGAACATAAATTCACATACACCAAAAGTCAGACCCGAAACAACTATATGTAGGTCATACAAATATTTGTTTCATGCGGGAATCGAATCCAGCGACACGCAGCGTAGCAGCTGCTCAGCCACTGCGTCAACCGAGTCGTGTGTCGCAGCTTACTTAATTTGAAAATGATGACGAATCAGTAAAGTAGCACAAACACAGCTATACTACCATTTAGATAAGATTTAAGAAATTAAACATAAATAAATATGAAGTTTAAAACACCAAGATCTGACTTCATTAAATATACCAAATAAATATACCATCACGCCTGTATTCCCCGAAGGGTTAGGCAGAGGTGTACCAATGCACACCCACAGTTCGCCGGTATATTTAGGTCCCATGTAATAGGGGGCGAGCTATTGCTGACTTCATTATTGGTTGAAATACCCAACTCATGCACATGTAGCCATGCTCAGAAACGATAATGCGTGCTAGCAGTGTAATAACAGGCGCTATTAACTAGTTATCCTAGCGTCTAGACCAACAAGTTATAAAATAAACAATAACACTTTTGGGTTAATGTTTCCCGCGTTGTTGAAGTAACTGCTGGGATTTTCCCCTTATTTAAACCTAAGTTACCTCGTGTTCAGCTTAGAAACGATGTTCTTGTGTGTACATACATAAAATAGGTAGATATATTTATAGTATGTGTATTCTTAGAGCGCCTTCAGGTACATATTTGCTGAAACTGCAAACCTGTCGGTGTGTGTGTAATTTTGTCGCTTACTATCTCAATCCGGTTCCGGGTTCGATTCTCAGGTCGAGCAAAAAGCGTTCTTGAATTTTCTGTCAATATCTTCGTAGGAGCTCGGAGTTAGGATTTGTACCCGGTTAATGGCGAAAGGCTCGCCCCATGTTACATAGGACCTAAACATACCGGCGAACATTGGTACACCTCAGCCTTACCCTTCGGGGAATACAGACATGATGGTATGTTTGTATGTTTGACGGAAATGATCCATTGCTTTATGTTTGAAAAAATCGTTTGTTCAACAACGTAAAAAACGTGATGAATATTTTTAAATTGTCATAATGTCAACGTCTTCCATTGACATTGACATCACATTAGGCATTGATAATAACGCTTAGAAAATCTGAATTTATTCAAAGTTTTGAGAGAGAGCAGAGGGCATAGAGGCGGTCAGTTTTGATACATGGCACTTGAGTGCCCAGCGCCCAGAACTGCATAACAATTTGGTTCCACAAAACTTCATAGTTGTCTAGTGCTTTTACTAAACAAAAATTAAACCAACAGCAAGTAGAACGAAATTAAGGCACCAAGCTTTTTTAATAGCAAAAGTTTGCGATACAAATTCAAAACAACGTAAATATTATGTAGATATCTAATGCACCGCTACCCCGTCGATCTCGTAACTATTGCGCATGGAGTCCTGGCTTCAAGACCGACGCGCGACGTTAAGCACACTGGCATTGAGTTTTTCAATAAAATGTTCTTAGTAGCAGCCCAAAGTTAGACAGTTGGTGGTATGTGACACCTCAGTCCCTCAGAAAGCACGTAAAGCCGTTGGTGCTGCGCCTAATCTTTCTTCGGTCGTATTTGATTGCTGTCAGACTATGAATGTAAGGGAGTGCACCTGTGTTTGCACAAAAGGTGCACTATATTGCTCCTTCGAACTTAACTAGTCTTGATCGAGATTGTCTACAGTGACCGAATTTTGGTCGGGAGTATTAGGTACTATTATTATTATATCTAACATTTTTCTCGTTAAAAGACGTCATATATATCTTGAAGAAAGTCACGTTTCTCTAATACAGCTATTAGCTAAAAAATATTCCAAATAAAACATCTAAAACGAAAAAAACAAGGCCATTATTTTTTCAGAGGAACATTTTCTCTTTTCTGATATACTTACTTCGTATTCTTATTCCTCGTAATACGCCATCGTTTATCTCATTGGGGAGTAATTGCATAATTAAATATCTATTTTTGGATAGTTTTATGGTTTCCCATGCTGATGTAGAAAATTAGGGGAAAATGGGGTGAGAAGTCCGTCTCGGAATATGGTGTAATATATTAGTCGTATGCAGCGTTATGTTCCTTACGTTACTGGATATAAGAGTGATATTAATAAGACGCAGCATATCACCATTGTCATACTTTCAATTGTTTTAATTGTGTCTGAGGATTATACTTAACTTTTAACGATACAAACTTTGAAGGTTAAGTTTCAAACGAGTTGCACCTTGTGCGAGTTACAAACAGCCACTACATTGTTTACCTATATATAAATGTATTAATATTGTTCTTAGATAAAGATGAAAGGCATGAACAAGTTTGTAAAATGCCATCGTAATAACACGTCTGTTTTTACCCGACTACGGCGAAGCAAAAAGGAGGGTTATGAGGTTGACCGTAAGAGTTTGGGCAGGTATGTTTAAGTCCCATGTAATGAGGGTGGATTATCAACCCTACACAAATTCATCTTCTTGGGAACTGCTAAGAAATTTCTGAGAATCTGGGAATCGCACTCAAGGCAGAAGGCAGGCAGGGTTTGGAAGGGGCCACTAAGGGCCGATGCCTGCCGGGGCTGCGGGTTGTTCGAAAGAGACACCGCGCCCCCGGAACGCAAAGGGCACATGAAGGAACATAGATGGGTTTTAGTCAGTAAAAGTCTGACACTCCCTCCCGTCCCGCCCAGGGCGGGGGAAGTAATTTGACGATTTCACACCCAAAAAAAAAAGTAATGTCCAAGATGAACTGTAGAAAGTCCATATAAGAATTGAAAGTTTCCTGGGTACTACTTAAAAAATCCTGAGTATCTGGGAATCGCACTGATGGGAATTGAGTACATTCTTAAACATACATATATTGATTTTGTACTTATATTCATGCATGTGTGATTGTTCGAAATAGAAACGCACTCAACAAAAACAACCCTACCTAAATAAATATGATAAATAATTCACGTAGTTTTCCGCACACTCTAACCCTATCAATGTCGCGTTGAACCCGAGTTGTTTCTTCAAAATCTGTTCTGTATAACTTAGTATTGTGGTCACGTGTGGCCGGGATCTAACCGTCTCCTGTTAGTCAACAAATTGATATTTTTCAGATACATACTCTTCCTGCAAACTGTTTCGAAGGTAGATGTTATAGAAGTACGATCAAAGATTACGTGTTCTGATGTTTTTCGTAAATCTTTTCGAATGTTACACTAAATTGATTATGTTTATATATTGTGTATTTTTAACGATTAATGTAGTTTCGTTGAGCGCCTTTTAAGTACACCATACAATACCTAATAGATAACTTATTGTATTATTTAAAACTTATTTTTTTTTAAATACACTTAACGAAGATAAGACTTACATGTTCTTCCTATTATTTTTTTTATTGTTCACGGTTTAGGGAAGAGGGAGAAAAAGCTCTTTTCGCATTTTTAATATTAAATTCATCTATAAAAAGGCATTATTAATTTTATCTACAATAAAAAAATAATTTATTCTTAAACGATAGGTAAATTATCGCATTAATTTTCATAAAGGTTCGTTTAACTATATTATATAATACCTAGGTACAATTTTAAAATGAATAGCTTTTTTTTTCATTAATTATTTAGGTCGCTACTTTATTTGTTTCAGTGGATAATTTTGTTCCCGCGAATCCGATCTTCAGGTCGCTCTCGGTCAAAGTTTAATTGAGTTTTTCTCTTTGTTATTACTTATAACAACGTGTATCAGAAAACATTTTTAATGGACCAAGTACACCTATTTTGTTTATTCTCATTTTTGGTTCTTAAATTAAATCATTCATTATTTTTTAATAATATTTATGTTAAAAACAGCTAGGCCCACTTATCCCAAAGTCATGAAACATATTTAGCGCTAATTTGTTTAAATTATTATTCTGTCTTTGTCACCTTCTAATAATGTGACAGGGATAAAATGATGTTCTGATGTTCAATGTTGTTGTGTAAAGTGGGTCCTAGTGTTTAAAATTTCAGGGCTATAGACTGAAAGCTAATCTACTTCTTTTCCATTCGATGGTTTATTTAATTCCTTTCTTTTTTTGTCAAAGCCCTTGGCTCTCGTAGGTGAGCACGTTTATCACAGCATCAGTAGCGTCCTTAGCCATGCTAGCAAAAAACTCCCTCGTGATGTGAGCTTGAGATTAGCTGTCATCCCCCTGCCGGGGCTGCGGGTTGTTCGAAAGAGATACCGCGCCCCCGGAACACAAAGGGCACATGAAGGAACATAGACGGGTTTTAATCAGTAAAAGTCTGACACTCCCTGCCGCCCCGCCCAGGGCGGGGAAAGTTATTTGATGATTTCCCGTCTTCAAAAAAAAGAAAAAAAAAGCTGTCATCCCACTCGATAGAAGAGATTAACAGTAACTGTTCGCTACACCTAAATTCATCGAGGGAGATTTTTATAGCATAACACTGCTATTGACATTAGCAAAACAACCTACCAACTGTTGTATCAAACAATAAACTTTAACGACCAAATATTTACAATTTACACTTTATTCTATTTCAGAGCACTATTAAAAGTACACAATGTATCTTATAGCACAGTGAACACACGTAGTAAGTTATGTGCAAACTTAGTCCGGTAGCTACTGGTCCACGGCAAGTATGCACAATATCACTTCTAAAGGCGTGTTCATAACATTCTGTCCAACACAACGAAATAGTATTTTGTTAAAGGTGAATTGTTTATATATATATATTTTTTTTTTTTTTTTTATTTAGCCTGTACTGTCCCACTGCTGGGCAAAGGCCTCCCC
This sequence comes from Caradrina clavipalpis, assembly GCA_932526535.1. Lineage (NCBI taxonomy): Eukaryota > Metazoa > Arthropoda > Insecta > Lepidoptera > Noctuidae > Caradrina > Caradrina clavipalpis. The sequence continues at coordinate 7,977,234 of OW052096.1, forward strand.
CAATTCCTTCCATTTGCTCTTTTCCTGAGCCAATTGTTTATATTAAAAATATATTTTTTTTTATATAATTAAGATATCGTTACTTTTTGGTTATACGAACGAAGAACTTAACTTGCAAATAAATACCTGAATACTTGAACTGAATAAGACTTTGTACCCTATTTACTATGGTTGGGTAAATCTGTGAAATCTCTCACTGCTGTTATGAGGATTCTAAAGGAGCAATTCCCCTAACTTTACGAAATAACAACATTTAAACGCAGTCTCATAATCCCTCTAATTTACTTAAATTTTTGACAAGTTTTTGGGTTGAGATTGCGACTACATTTTGAACGTTTTTATTACAAGAATTGTGATAACATTTTCGAAATATCCTAATAAATCATAATATATCATCATATTTTACAACTAAATCACTGGATTATTTAGTTAGCAGGTACTCAATGTCAATTATAATGTTGACATTTAATTCATAATCTAGCCTATCTCCGTCTGAACGTTGACTGATGTACTGTGCATTGCCGACGCTTCCCAGTTTAATAGATCACGTACGATTAAAGTTCAGTTAAATTAGTCACGGTAGTAAGATTAGTTTGTTGTACGAAGGGATATCATGTCTTTGTATTGTCTTGTATGATTGGGTTTATTATAAGACTCATAGGATACACTTCTTGGTACGTGAATAAATGGATTTTGAATAATACGGGAGTCGCTTTTGGGGGACCAATTAGAGAATTAAAAAAAATGTTTTGAAAACTGCATTGTTTGACAGATGATCAAAGTTGTTTTCATAATTTTTAAATAGATAGAAACTTTTAGACTATGTAACCAACAAGTTTCCATAACAAATAGTTTTAAAGCACACTGCCGAGCCTAAAACTAAAAAAAAACTTGTTACTTTTAGATTACAAGAATTCTTATAAGAAGTCTATGGTCTTAAAATAATATGATAAATCTCATAATATTGTACGTACAAACCTACTTTTGCAGTTGGTATGTATGAGAACATTTTGATCAACTACAATGTTAAGTATGTTCTTGGCATAAATTAACAAAGGGTCAGATCAGAAAAAAACGTGGTAGATAAATTATTCATCGTTCGGTCCTTCTTCCACATGATGTTCTATTTGTAAAGTCACGAGCATAAACATGTTATACACTTGGCAAAATTTAAAGGCGATTTTCCGTGAATGTATCGTTGAGATAACACCTATTTTATAGTAATATAGGATACAGAATATGATATTCGAAATATCATTAAATTTTAATCAATCCTTTAGGTTGAAATTGCTTTAGAATGTTACTAAGTGTATATACGTTTAAGCTCGTGACTGTACTTATCCTAATTTCCATACATAAACCTGCATCTTGCAATGGTTATAATGGCCGTTGTATGTAACTTTCTAACAGAAATTGTAGCAAGTTTACGTACCTACCTAAGTACTATGCGAAGAAAAGATCACGTAGAAAACTTTTAATAAAGTTCCGAGGAGTTGGTTTACTCCAGAGATATCGTTATGACACTGAGGTTACCGAGACTCAAAGGGGAGCACCTACCACTGTTAGTTGCGGAGTTTGTTCGAAAGAGTTACTGCGGCCCTAGAACGCAAGGGGCAATAGGAGAAACACCGGTAGATTTTAGTCAGTAAGAGTCTGACACTCCCTTCCATTCCCCCCAGGGTAAAAGAAGTTATTCGATAATTACATAGCTTTAAAAAAAGAAAATGTGATATATGTATTACCTTACGTATTACCGTATTACAGTAGTGCCTTCTGGTTCTGGTAAAATTAGTTTTGATGTTTTACAAATGTTGTTATTTGTTGCCATTCTTTTTTTATCCTTAAATAATACAATTAAATAAGTTAACCATAAAACACAATCTGCTCTGAAAGTACGTTCACTAGTAAGTATTTTGATAACTCGAGAACCACCAACATCCAATTTGCCTGTCTTGTATTTTTTTTTTTAGATGCCTTGTTAATATTTTTTATATACGATGTAAAAGCCAAAATCACGAAAAATATGAATTTGTGAGAAATTCCTTGTTAGGTAGGTTCGTATCCAGGGTTGCGGAATTTGTTCGATAGAGTCACCGCAGCCCTGAAAGGCAAAGGGCAAGAGAAACACGAATGGGTTTTAGTCAGTAAGAGCCTGACACTCCCATCCGCTTCACCCAGAACGAAAGAAGTCATAAGATAACTTCCCATCCTTTAAAAAAAGGTAGGTACGTATCAATTACTATAATGAGCAAACTAATAATTTAGGCGTAGCGTTCTGTGGTTTCTGCCTACCCCCATGGGAAAAAGGCGTGAGTTTATGTATGTAATAATTCGGGAAAGAATAACATTTGGTTAAGGACCGTTTATTACTACTTGGATACTAAAATCAACACTTATACACAAATTCTACAAAGCGTTATCATGTTACACCTGAATGTTCAGAGGCCTTACCATGGACTACCGTTCGAGAATGGGACGAAATAACAAAATAAATGTTAATACTTAGGTATCAATATTTTAAGTAACTGCCCCGTTGGTCTCGTGGTCGCAAGTGCGACTATGCAAGGGGCCCCGGGTTCGATTCCCAGGTCGAGCAAAAAGTGTTATTGGGTTTTTCTATGAAATTCTCAATAGCAGCTCGGAGTTTGGATTTGTGCCCAGTTAATGGCAATAGGCTCGCCCCCTATTACACGGAACCTGAATATACCGGCGAACTGTGGGTGTACATTGGTACACCTCTGCCTAACCCTTCGGGGAAAACAGGCGTGATGGTATACATACATCAATATTTTCATTGAGTCCGGGGTTTAGAGGTAGGAGGAACAGGGTAGTTCCTCAACCTCTATTGAAAAGGGATGATCCTCTTACTAGACGGGTGTTGTGTCTGGCGGACCCATAGATTCAATGTTTCAACAATTAATAATGTATGTAATAGTCCAGCTCCCGAAAAATTCAAACGTCGCGATTTCGAAGTTGGTCCCATCCCATAGTAAAAGTTATTCAGTTCCATGGCTTAAAGAACTTTTTTAAGTTTGGTAAGTTAATTTTCTAACTTCTTAGGAATACAGGTATGTATATATTCATCTGTCTTTTTATTACTTTTAAAATACTTATCATAATTTGAAAAATGTGGTATCATTAAAAGCGTCTTGACCGTCTGCCGGTTATAGGAAATGTGACGTCACCTTAAATGAGTCTATCCCATGAACATCACTAACAATAACCCAACAACAACAACAATTTCAGGGTAGAATATTTTCTTGTTACATACTTTTTAGATCGTGATTTTTGAGTAGTGGAGTTTCAGTTATCTAACTATTGTTTTTAATAAATGAAGAGCTCTTTTCCAGCTAAAACATTACCTATTTAACATACATTGTTTGTGCCATAGTAGCGGCTCATGTTTACATTTGAACGAGGCCCAATCACGCGTGCGCTCCGCCACGGTACAATACGATAGCAACGCCATTGTCATGTATTTTGTTCATATTGGAACGCCTATTATTTCGAGCGCCTTCCGTAAACTGACAATGTTGTATTATTGTTAGATACGAGATGATAGTTGGATAACATAACAATTGAGCTTTTGATGTCAGAAATAGATGAAGGGTCTGGTGACACACTTGGCCAATGAATGTAGTGGTTCACAATACGTACAGGGTGTCGGTTGGCACAATAGGGTTGTTTGCATCAAGTTGTAGGTTAAAAATTAGGTCGGTGGTGGTTGGGGAGCAGATAATAAAGATAAGATAAATTTGCTGTCCACCAAAAATTTGAAGAGGTTCCTTTGAACGAGATAGAGCTAGAAAGTCTTAGAGGTTCTTATGGTTTACCAGGGAGGTGTCTAGCTAGACCTACGAATTATTTTTTTTTTACTTACAATATAATAACATACATTTGAGCCAAGTACGCTGGAGATACTATAGTGCACAAGTGACTGCGCAAATACGGCGCACTACCTCGTTCCTCACTCTGATAGTCCGCTGGGATGGTCATCCGATACGACTGGGGAGAGATCAGGCGCAGGATCATAAAACCTCAGCAGTTGCGCTGCGACCGCGGGATCAATAAGGCAGTCGAACTATTAAGAAGGTAAGGTTATATTATAGATTCTACAAAAACTTCTGCCGTGGTTGTCACTTGTTGATAAGCACCTGCTTATGCTCATTTGGGAAGTAAGAAGGAGGCAAGCTGTGTCATTCCCAAGTAACGGCCTCCGCCCCCGTCAGACTTTCTGTAGGACCGATTATCGGACCATTCAATAGATCCATAGTTTAATGCGACCGACTTTTCGAATTCATATGTTCCTATCCGGCAAAAAAATCGGTCACCGATTGTCGGACGTGGGCGGACAGCCTCAATCTGGATCTACTATTTTAAAGTCCTTTTCTTTTCTTTTACATACGTGGTAGGTAAACAATATGGCTTCATATTAATTATATAGGTACCGGTAACCACAAGGTAATTGATTGTTAGTTATATCTTATATTTGTATGACCGCAGGTGGTTACCAGTGCAATAGGTAATGGTGAACGCAAATGGGCTTTTAGTCTAGAGTAGGTACCTACTATGCCGGTTAATGTTATTGGGAAAATTGGTACAATGTAACTTTGTAATGAAAAGCTTACCTAAGTGTTATAAGGTATATTTTCCTAAAACACATAGAAGAATATTTTTTTTATGTTTCGATAAAATTAGGAATAACTGTCTCAATTATTGTACCTATATTAGAGTCTCAGATGTATGTCGTACTTTTATTTTTTACCTAGCTTTTCCCCCGCGACTTTGTCCGCGAAAATGTCGCTCATTGCGGACGCGGATGAAATAGCAGAATAAAAAGTCCTATGTCCGTTCTTGGGATGCAAACTTACCCCATACCAAATTTCATCAAATACGATTCAGTAATTTAGTCGTACAAGCGTAATAGCCAGACGAACAGAGTTACTTCTACATTTATAATATAAGGGAGAGAATAAAATAATACTGTGTCAATTTTCCTGGAAGAATATTAATCATTTAGCAACATTGAAGTCACGTATCGGTCCAGCTGCAATATTTTCGTTACCGAACAAACGCAGTGCAAATCTACAAATAAGTAAGACTGGCCACCGTCCGGTCAGCTTCGGCGCCCCATGAATTTAGATTGCAAGTTTATTCCAAGTTCAAAATTCATCCAATACGCTCACGGCCATGTATAATTTGATGTGGGAAATATGTTCTAGAATGTATCATCTATGAATCTGTCTTCTGAATTTAATTGACGCGAATTTTGAATTTGGAATTTATGATATAAAACCTGCTTTGTATTTTTTTATCTGTGGTTGGTTAAGGTAAGGCGCGCTTCTACATGAGGCGATGGTGGGTTTGAATTCGAGAAAGCATCAATTTGACTTTTTCAATACATCAAGTAGATTCTAAGTTAATCTTGGATGGCACTAATATGCGTGAAACAAATAAACGATTAATTTTTTTTTATCTGTACAAACGGGTGTCCAAAAACATGGGCTTATAATTATTTTAGTATGGAATCGCCTATTGGCGATTCCACACACACACACCACACACCACAAGACCGTGGCGCCACAAGATGCTTTCTTTCCTCTACAGTGAAATAATAATAATAGTACGAGAGCCCACGACCAAAATTTTTGTCTCATAGCAATACGGCCAAAACCGCATCAAATCGATAGATACGATTATCCTGAACTCGAAAATACCAATATCAGACATTTTCCGCGTAGCGTTTGATCTGACCGAATTTTCAAAATTGTCAAAGAATTTTACCGAACTGCATCATAGCAATATGTCTGATTTGCAGACTGTAGTTGAATGATAGTTCAGAGATACCGGAAACATATTTTTCAGACGTTAGTGGTGTAGCGCAAACCCGTAAAATCACTTAAAAAAATTAAAAATGAGACAAAAAAAATGTCTCATAGCAATACGTCTGAAAATCTTTTTTATTAGTAAATTTTGGTTATTTGATGCGAACAAAACAATTTTCAGACGGAAATGTGAACGCATTAAATTTTGAGACCGTTTTGAAAATGTTAACAAATTTTACCGATCGGTATCATAGCAATATGTCTGAAAATTGTTGGACATGATAAAATAAGTTGTCCACATGTGCAAAAAATTTATATCAGACAAATAAAGTGTAGCACCTTCTCTATCAGACAACTTTTCGATACTCAGATATCATTTAAAAATCGTATTGAGGCATCTTGAATTTTCTGTTACAAACCAATGAATACGTTGCGACCCTGAATTTATTAGATGATAATTAACAACGAATTTACCCGAAACCGTAACATTATTTTCGTTTTTGGGAGTATATGCTACACTTAAAGTGTCTGAAAACAGGTGTTTGGTAATCATTTTTGGGAGTATATGCTACACTTAAAGTGTCTGAAAACAGGTTTTTGGTAATCATGGCAGCAATACGAAAAGTTGAAAAAAAAAAATATCCGTATTGCTATGATACAGGTCGGCTAAATTTTTGACATTTTCAAAAATGCGCTCAGGCTATATGCTACGCGCAAAATGTCTGAAAACAAACTTTTTCGTAATACAATTATAAAATCTATGTACATTTTCACTATCAGACGTATTGCTATAATACCGACTGTCTTTTTTTTTTGACACAGCAGAAATGGCCTCCCACGCAGTTGCTACACTTTCGACCGTTACTACACACCTAGTCGGGTTCAGAATCATACAATCTAACGATTTTATAGGGTTTTTGCCGTATTGCTATGAGACATGGTTTTGGTCGTGGGCTCTCGTACTATAAGCTGGTATTAAATGCAAGTCATATTATCAAGTACAATAACAAAAAAAAGCATGGCTTCCCATCAGACAGGCCTATGACTAATAGACGTCGCGTAGACCTAGTAATCCCTTTGGAAACCATAAAATGGTTTATATTTCTAATACGATAAACTCATGGTGCCTCCATGAACGTGAGGATCCCTCCAGGCTGATACTGAACTTTGAGTTTCTAGTTTATTCCTAGTCCTTCCACGAAATCACACTATAATATTAAAAAGGCGAAAGTTTGTTTATTCGTCTCTTCTTCACACTTAAACGGCTGAAAGGATCTGGACGAAATTTGGCACTGAGATAGATTGTAATGTGGAATTACACAAAGGCTACTTTTTATCCTGGAAAATGTACCTAGGATAATGTGACTGTTCTTAAAATACCCCAGGCTGATAAAATTTTCGATTTTCCTAATCATAATAAAATTCGTGATATAGGTGATGTTATAATAGGTCGGCTTCCCCTAAGGGGAAGGGGTCGTGCTCCGCCATCCGCACGACCCTGTAGAGCTCGTCCCAGACTGGTCACTCTCCCACCGATTATAATGAATTCCCATAAAGCATACTGCCTTGTCCCGACTGAACTGGGTACAAGGAGGGGATACAAAGCAACCATGTTCAAACAATACAGGGTAGGGAATTCATAGGGATTAAGGATAAGGAATGGAAAACTACTTTACTTTTGATTATGCACGTTACAAGACAAGAGAGGAATGCAAAGTGGGTAATTGATGCGTAACGCTTGCGTATAAGTACAATGTGAAAGTTACGTTATCTAATTGCAATGATCTAGGAACCCACCCCGGTGACGTGAGGCCATTTTACAACAGCTGACGCGTCGTACGTGTGCTGCCAGTTCTGGGTACATAGGCCTAGAGAGGACCTGCTGTGGTGCAAGCAGCACACGTTCCCTATCAGTCATGTCTTACCCAATCCTAAGACAGCGGACTGCGAAGTACCAACTGCCATTGAGCGAGACACGTTTCCAGAACTACTGGACGCGAACAATATTGAAACATCCCCTTACAACGGCCTACGCGCCCCTTACTAAAACAACACAAAACTAGCGCAAGCGCATTGCATCGTCAGTCGATTGCAGAATTATTTACGATTACTCCTGCTATACGCCGAAGTGGTTATTTATATCGTCACCTCTCACACTTCCTTAATCTTCCCCGTTTAGAGGTTACTGTGCAATTTACTCGGCAACCGTGCTACCGGTGTGGCAACGGTCTTTTCGTTGCAAGTCCAGTTCACGTGTCTCGCTAAATATATATTTTTTTGTATCAGTAAGAGACCCGAAGGTCAGGTGTGATTTAACGAGACACGCTCCTTAGCGTTCCTTGGAACGGCGGCTACCAATTCAGTTTAGGGCACTTGGTAAAGCCTACCCCCCTCCCGGGAAGTGCGCGTACATCAAGTGCAATGTAAAGCATTCTGCAGTCAGTCAGTCCATAGGGAAAAGGTAACCATCACTAACGTTTGGTTGATCGGTGTTCGTAAACACTGTTATTATAACTCCAATTACAAACAGACGACCAGAATGGTCCTACCGAGTTGCGAGTATTATTCGGTTCAGCCTTCCTTAGGCTATGCATGTGTCTGAACTGTAGTGTGTGAAGGAGTGTGGTTGTGTAAAGTGTGTAGTGTCCAGCACAGGCTATAGGTAGGCCATCTCCGAGTCCCTATAACCAAAGCGCGAGTGTAGGTTACTCTTATTAAGTCATTGTAGGAATAAGGAGGAATAAATAGTCAAACACTCACCCATATGTTCATCAACACTTTCACTAAGACTCACGCGCCTTACACTCTACTTACATTTATACTCGTCTAAATACACTAGTCTAATATTAACTTTAACTCATTATAACAATGCTACCGTTATCGTCACAATCACAACACCTCCTGGTACTTTCCCAGCCTCCTAGCTTCACTAGCCTAGACCATGGCGTCCGCACCCTATAGCGATCTAAGATCGACTGTCCTTCCTTCGTCTCCTGGATCTTACAAAACACCACGGTCAGCCCATCTTCCCACACTTTTGCTCAATAGCTTTATTGTCGTTCATGTACAATTTCTCCTTTGTTCTAAGGGTTCTTTCGGGTAAAACCCGGGACCCGTTTATGGTAACCAGATGTGTGGCTCTCGTATTGTATGCTGCGCTTAGAAATCAGATAGTAAACTCATTTCTTTTGAATTCGTAGAAATATTGCATTCGACCTAACGGCTGGCAATTATCCCTAATTTGTTTGGCCCGAACCATGTGACGGTTTAAAAATAAATATAATATTTTACTTTTATTTAGGAGTACGTGACGGACAGTCACATTCCCCCCTCTGAAAATCAGACGCGTGACGCAGTACAGCGGATGAGCTTTCACAATAGGCTGAAATGTACCTCCATCAAGGTGTCTTAGAACATCTCCGCCTGGCTGCTATATTCACTTGATCAAATAAGTATTCTATTTGAAACTAGAATCCAATTAGATGCGGTCTCTGCTAAAATATTTTGTTTTGTTTCGCAGAAGCATCTTTAATGAGCTTAATAGGCATAATCGCTCCATCTTCTATGAAATACGGTTTTCATTTCGTACGAATAATGTTACCGCCCTCTAGTCAAGTTCAGAGAACCTGTGCATGCTTATAGTATAATTTTTACATACCAGGGTCTCTTTCAAGAGTATTTGTGATATCGTGGCACGCTACCTACAATGCTCCCTCATACTGGATTCGGCCTTTGCTCGAATTACCACTGGACAGAGGCCTCTCCCATAGAACACCATGACGCTGATTTAGGTGCTGTGACCGTATCCAAAGGTTTCTGAAATAGTCCGCACATAGTCGTATTAGAAATCATCCTAATTGTGTGCCCCCCTCCGATTTGAAGAAGGAAGAGCAGCTGAGAAATCCAACAAGATTTCGAAGGTTATTTAAAAATATTGTGGACATCTTCGCTAGATTGTCCAAATACTTATTAGCTAAGTATGATACGGAGTTAGCAATTCCCCCCTCTGATTATAAAATCTTTCACAGCACCTGATTTACTCTGGCGGAATAACCACAGTGCCTTCGCTGCGGACACCAATATTCAGTTTGATAACAAAAATCATACCGCGTAGCAGCGGATACCATAGTAAACAAATAAAGTTGAAACTTAGCTTCGTGTCAGGAGCCATGCTACAGCTCAGTCGGCGTCAACCGGTTTCAGCAGACTTTGATGAAATATTAAACTAAGCGATCAAAACGACAACGCGCGATCGCAGCCACGTGAAGACTTTATTGTCCTGGAATTTGAGATAAGGCCACACAAGTATTCATTCAAATATTAACCTAAGCTTGTAGAATTTGCACAAATTCAATTTACATCCTGTTATTTAAATAACAAAGTAATTGAAATCGTACAATTTAAACACCTCGTTACAAGGGTTCGTTTTGTACCCCGGTTTTCTCTACATACACCTACTAGGTATATCAAACATGCATTCACATTTCACATAGGTACATAAACACTCAGACACAAAGCTCGCTTTCATTGGTCGGCTGGGAGTCTGACCCGATACTACAGTAGCACAGATACTCAATCAATAAATCAATTATTACCTACTAAACACTTTCGTGAGGGAATCGAACCCTCGATTACATTACGCGAGGCTCAAATACGCAGTCTGTGACACAGAAATCCAATCACTTACACACAAATAATAATTACTGTAGGAATTGAACCTACAGCTCAACATAAGTTTTTTTCAACATTTAAATCACGTAGGGATTGAATGAACCTACAGTTCACCTGTACACCCCTTAACATATAAATTATGTAGGAATTGGACCTACAATTCACCTGCACACATTATAACATATTAATTATGTAGGAATTGAACCTACAGTTCTCCCGTACACAGTACAACATTTAAATTATGTAGGGATTGAACCTACAATTCTCCTGTACACATTACAACATATGAATTATGTAGGGATTGAACCTACAATTCTCCTGTACACATTATAACATATAAATTATGTAGGGATTGAACCTACAGTTCGTCTGCACACCTTTGAACACATAAATTATGTAGGAATTGAACCTACTCATCTAACAACACTTCAAGCACCTGTCAATATTAACATAATATAAATTATGTAGGGATTCAACCTACAGATCTCACACACAGCCGTGTACAACTGTACGCATTATACAGATAAATTACGTAGGAATTGAACCCACAGTTCATTAAACGACATTTCAAGCACCATTCAATAAAATTGTGTTAGTAGCCGTATCACACCATGCCATCTCCTATACCATATTTATGCTAATTACGTTGTGTTATTAATGTAGTAACCCTTAAATAGTTCTTTCTCGTTGCACTGAAGTGAATCAGTACATTTAATGACGAGAATCCTGGTCACGGCACCACATGTGACTGTTCTTAAAATACCCCAGGCTGATAAAATTTTCGATTTTCCTAATCATAATAAAATTCGTGATATAGGTGATGTTATAATAGGTCGGCTTCCCCTAAGGGGAAGGGGTCGTGCTCCGCCATCCGCACGACCCTGTAGAGCTCGTCCCAGACTGGTCACTCTCCCACCGATTATAATGAATTCCCATAAAGCATACTGCCTTGTCCCGACTGAACTGGGTACAAGGAGGGGATACAAAGCAACCATGTTCAAACAATACAGGGTAGGGAATTCATAGGGATTAAGGATAAGGAATGGAAAACTACTTTACTTTTGATTATGCACGTTACAAGACAAGAGAGGAATGCAAAGTGGGTAATTGATGCGTAACGCTTGCGTATAAGTACAATGTGAAAGTTACGTTATCTAATTGCAATGATCTAGGAACCCACCCCGGTGACGTGAGGCCATTTTACAACAGCTGACGCGTCGTACGTGTGCTGCCAGTTCTGGGTACATAGGCCTAGAGAGGACCTGCTGTGGTGCAAGCAGCACACGTTCCCTATCAGTCATGTCTTACCCAATCCTAAGACAGCGGACTGCGAAGTACCAACTGCCATTGAGCGAGACACGTTTCCAGAACTACTGGACGCGAACAATATTGAAACATCCCCTTACAACGGCCTACGCGCCCCTTACTAAAACAACACAAAACTAGCGCAAGCGCATTGCATCGTCAGTCGATTGCAGAATTATTTACGATTACTCCTGCTATACGCCGAAGTGGTTATTTATATCGTCACCTCTCACACTTCCTTAATCTTCCCCGTTTAGAGGTTACTGTGCAATTTACTCGGCAACCGTGCTACCGGTGTGGCAACGGTCTTTTCGTTGCAAGTCCAGTTCACGTGTCTCGCTAAATATATATTTTTTTGTATCAGTAAGAGACCCGAAGGTCAGGTGTGATTTAACGAGACACGCTCCTTAGCGTTCCTTGGAACGGCGGCTACCAATTCAGTTTAGGGCACTTGGTAAAGCCTACCCCCCTCCCGGGAAGTGCGCGTACATCAAGTGCAATGTAAAGCATTCTGCAGTCAGTCAGTCCATAGGGAAAAGGTAACCATCACTAACGTTTGGTTGATCGGTGTTCGTAAACACTGTTATTATAACTCCAATTACAAACAGACGACCAGAATGGTCCTACCGAGTTGCGAGTATTATTCGGTTCAGCCTTCCTTAGGCTATGCATGTGTCTGAACTGTAGTGTGTGAAGGAGTGTGGTTGTGTAAAGTGTGTAGTGTCCAGCACAGGCTATAGGTAGGCCATCTCCGAGTCCCTATAACCAAAGCGCGAGTGTAGGTTACTCTTATTAAGTCATTGTAGGAATAAGGAGGAATAAATAGTCAAACACTCACCCATATGTTCATCAACACTTTCACTAAGACTCACGCGCCTTACACTCTACTTACATTTATACTCGTCTAAATACACTAGTCTAATATTAACTTTAACTCATTATAACAATGCTACCGTTATCGTCACAATCACAACACCTCCTGGTACTTTCCCAGCCTCCTAGCTTCACTAGCCTAGACCATGGCGTCCGCACCCTATAGCGATCTAAGATCGACTGTCCTTCCTTCGTCTCCTGGATCTTACAAAACACCACGGTCAGCCCATCTTCCCACACTTTTGCTCAATAGCTTTATTGTCGTTCATGTACAATTTCTCCTTTGTTCTAAGGGTTCTTTCGGGTAAAACCCGGGACCCGTTTATGGTAACCAGATGTGTGGCTCTCGTATTGTATGCTGCGCTTAGAAATCAGATAGTAAACTCATTTCTTTTGAATTCGTAGAAATATTGCATTCGACCTAACGGCTGGCAATTATCCCTAATTTGTTTGGCCCGAACCATGTGACGGTTTAAAAATAAATATAATATTTTACTTTTATTTAGGAGTACGTGACGGACAGTCACAATAACATATCAAATTTGGCGCAGAGGAAGTCGCGGGCAGAAGCATAGTCATTTAATATATCGCATAATATAGGTATACATTTGCCTTTTGGGCAAAACATACATTAAAAATATATAGCGAGGTATAACAAAAATTGGAGATAAAAAAATATTATTGTATTCGTGAATAAATCCCAGTACCTCTCTCTAAATTACAGATGACTTAACAAGAAGTTTTGACAGCCACTGTCGAGTGTCAGACACAATAATATTTCGTGAATAAAAATGGTAATTTTCCACAACAAATTCTTTGGTATCATGACATTGTATTATTATTTTGTGTAGCTGCCTATCCCTTCGTCTGTTATCAGGGTAACACACGCGTTTGAACTCGAAGACGTCTGTCTGACATGACGAGTCGAACGCTTCTCTGACTACGCTATACTACAGTTAAATGTGTCTTAGAGTATACATTTAAAGAGGTTGTAGTTCGGCTATTTTGTAGTAGTTCTTAATGTTTTGGTATAGTCTTTTCTTTACGTCTTATTCTCGTGTAATTATTATTGATGTTTACAACGTTTATTGTAAAAGAATACATAATAAAGAAATTCCCCCATTCTTCTCCACATAAAACTACCTTTTGGAATAACAAGATTCTATTGTTTTTTTTTGTAAGTGCTGTTGAAAAGTGCCTAAAAGGCACTTTTCACTTTACTTTATGTTGAAGTTAATACAATTTTAACTTCATTATTAAAAGGCACTATTTGCTACGGCTAATAAATAGAAAACCTGTCAGATTAATAATGTATTGAACATCTCTATTGGTGTCCTCATTGGGATATAGTGTGTTTTCGTACTGTCTAAAAATATTCCAATTAAATCGGCAGAGAGATTTCTCCAGAAACAAATGACATGGGAAAAAAGGCAAACAGTGCTTGTTCCAGAGAACAGTTAAACTTAGCATTTTAAATTAATTATAAACCAATCAAAAAATACTGCCAGTGAAGTGCCATGCAGGCATTAAATTAAACATTAAATTAAATAAAATAAAAATTAATAACGAGCGCTCTATATCTTTGCCAGACACAAAGGTCGCAACTGTGTGGAGTTACTTCAGTTTAATGCGATCTAATAGAGCGTCTCAAACGCCGACTCATAGATATTCAGCGTATGCTTTGACTTCTAAATCTAATAACAGATTCTGGAGGGAGTGCCGCGTTTGTTGTAATAGGGCTCCGGAATCTATTCCACTTTCCACGAAATAAATCATTGACTTATTTTATTTTACCCTTTGTGAAAATGCTACGTATGTATTGTAGAGGCACTTCGTAGTATCAGAACCAATTGTATTTGGTTAGTCGATTGTTCTTGGAAACTTATTATTGAGTTTCTGAAATCGTTTCAGTGATTTTTATTACTTTTTCATAACTAGCTTAAGGGGCCATATCAATGCTGTTTTGATTTCAAATTGACTTTATCAGTAGGTCTTTTTATTTTACTTAGGTATCTTGTAGATATTCTAATAGATAGTTATTTTTATTTGTTATTAGCGACCTGCCCCGGCTTCGTATGGGTGAAATTTATTTCTCTTTTTCCTTAAATACACACCTTGTATATACCTTGTCCCGACAATTACGAATACATAAAAAGAAAATACTATAATCGGTCGAGCCGTTCTCAAACAATTATCTTTGATACTTGCGTCAATGACTTTTTATTTATATTTAAACAAAAACGAATAAAAGTTCCTTTAGATTTCCAATTTCAGTGCCGGATTTGAACCTGCAATCAGTTGTGCATAAGCCAATCATATGGTCACTGCGCTAATGTGCTCATCAATCTCATCGGCAATCATTTGGCAACAAAATTCGCGAATAATATCCCAATTAACGAACATTTTGATAGATAAATACCAAAGTAGTGAAATGTTTACTAACAAAGGTTAGATTACTTACGATATTTTTTGTTCACTAGAAAGAAGCATGAAAATCCGGCTGGTTTTTCATGCTCAAGTGCGAGTCGGACTCGTGCATGAAGGGTTCCTTCCGTACTATTATTATCTATAAAAACGGCAAAAAAGGGCGTTTGTTGTATTTGAGCCCCCCTTAAATATTTATTTTAATTGAATTTAATTATTTATTTTTAATGTGAATATAATATTAAAATATATTTTGTGAAAATTTTGTAAAATGTATTTCAAGCGTCTGCCTGTTGCTATTAACAATATCGGGCAAAAACAAACAAAAATATCACGTTTGTTGTATAGGAGCCCCCTTAAATATTTATTTCATCTGGTTTTTAGTAATTGTTGTTATAGCGGCAACAAAAATACATCATCTGTGAAAATGACAACTGTTTAACTAATACGTTTCATGAGATACAGCCTGGTGACGAACGGACAGACAGACGGACGGACAGTGAAGTTTTAGTAATAGGGTCCCGTTTCACCCTTTAGATACGGTACTCTATAAAGGGGTCACAGTATTTATCTTTATAAAATTGTTTTTCCTATGAGTCCAACCTGAAAATCATGTAAAGAAAATCATATGATCTATACATTAATTGTATAGATGTAAGTGTTTTACCTTTTAAAATTCTGTGGGATGGGGACTTGGTGATAAGGGCTCTTCACTAAATAATACTAAACTGAACGAAATTCTTTTTTAGTGACAATAATACTGTCATCATTTGTGTAATTATTAAAAGCTTAATTGAATTTAATTTGTTAGAATAAATAAAGGATTATCGGATTATTATTATTCTCATTTATGTTCCCACTACTCGACCACATGTATCAATCAACCGTTTTTTTTTCGCAACTTCAGTTACAATAAATTTAATGTTGTTCACAACGATAAGTACAATGACCTCTATTCGGGTTCTAGTGAATAAAAAATAACGTTGTACCTATATAATTGGAATCACTCCATACGAAGTTCCATTATGACGTAAGCGTATCGACGGTTTAATTATATGCGTGAGCGTCACAAACTAATCAATTGGTGTAATTAACTGTCGTTGCGTTGAAATGACGTATTCCACCAGCGTTTAATGATAAGTTTTACATATAAACTGGTGAATTTGCACTGTTTTCAAAGTAAATACAAAGCTTAAACCAAAAACTGTGTTGTATTACAATAATATCCATACCAATAATATTATAAAGAGGAGTTTGTTTGTAACGAATAAGCTCCAAAACTACTGGACCAATTATAACCATTTTTTTACCAATAGATAACTACATTATTCTTGAGTAACATAAGCTATATAACATTACAATACGACCATCGGGAGCGGAGCAGTAACAAAAGACTTAACGGGGGTGAAATAAGCCTCTCGGACGACGGACGTCACGGGTAGGTCGCTAGTATAAAATAAATAGAAATAATACCAGCCTATTAGCCCTGTAGGGCAAAGGCCTCTTCTCATACAGAGAAGGCATGAGCAATGATCACCGCGCTTGCTCAAGGCGGATTGGCGATTTCAGACAATAATATTATAGACTTACTTTTTATTTACTATCGATCCTAAAGGATATGAAAGGTGAAAGTGTTATATAGCTTATGCAACTTAGGAATAATTTAGATATGTATAGCCGAAAAAAATATGAAAATCGGTCCAGCATTTTCGGAGCCTATTCTAAACAAACAAATCTTTCCTCTTTATATTATTAGTATAGACTATCAATTATTCCCCGATCACTAAGATAATCAATACTCCACCTAGTTTGAGGATCTCCTTCATATAAATTAATTTATTTAATATAAGTTAGATACATGCAAAATACTTGTACCGCTCCGGCACTGCTGCAGTCGGGCACCCAACTCATAAATTGAAGATCTTATATATCTAATGTATTTTATTTATTTATTTAAACTTTATGCACAAAAAAAGTACAAAGGCGGACTTTATGCTTATTTTATGAGAAATAACATTACAACACCGTTACTAAATGCGGATATTGATTTAAATTCACAAAGTTGCTTCTAATATGACCAGATTATCGACAAAATTAACTTTCTATATAAACATTTAACTTGTAAATTTTCACCGGCACTACAAAGGAAATGCGATTACACCGGAACCGGAAGTTAGTTTAAGTTGAGCGCGGGAAACATCCGCATTAGGTTGACAACATGGAATAGTAAGTAAATGGAGCGATGATAGGTATTTTGCATGGAATGATATCGCCTAATTTGGATTTTTACAACACTATTTTACCAACAGAGCACGAGCCTGCAAAATAAACGTTAGGGACGTTTATTTACGGAAATTCGATCGATTTCTTAATCGGAAATTGGAAACCTGTTTTTCACAAATATTTAGTCAACGGTCTTATTTGAAAGCTTTGTACATATCAATGAGTAATGCTTATTGTGCTTTTCATTTAAAATTTAGTTATTCTCATTTATAATTCGATATTTAAGTCGAATAGAATACTTTTACGGAAATGCTCTCACAATATACCTGCAGAAGCTTTTTCTCGAGAACTATACTGAAGACAGAGATATAAACTCGTTGAAAATAAAAGGGTTCTGTGTATGCCAATATAGATTGATTTAGAGAAATTTAATACGGCCATAATATAAATCTGTCATAATTATAAAATATTACGTCTATGTCGATTTTAATTGTAACTGACTTTACACGTGCCACGATTTTTTCACAAACATTTCTCTGGTACTACCATAACACATAGAATTAAAAGGGTCCCTCCATTTGGTATCTACTCTGTGGCACAGACGGTGGTATATTATTATTACCTACTTAGATACAGTTTAGTCATGGTCGTTTGGTTATTGAGTTTCAGTGCAGAATGTCTCGAGATAGTTACATATAGACATAGGTTGGCTAATATTGCTAATATTGTCGGCAATTTGCGGTTTGACGTGTTCGTAGCTGGTACAGACGTGTGATTGTTAGACGTAGTGTTATGTTACATTAAGGATATGTTGATTGAGATTGTATTAGGTTGACTATGTGGAATTGTAGGGACAAGCTACTTCTTGACTGCAGGTTTAAGGTATTTACTATACTCTTATATAGTTACAGAATATTTAGTAGATTGGAAAATTTAAAAAAATCCTGTCATACAGTGCCATTAAAAAGTGCCGTTTGAAGTAGGCAATCTTTGCCAACTCCAAAAAACAAATCCCTCTTTTGAGGCTTTATTTACAAAGGTTATTATTAGAGCTGGTTTTAGCAACTTACACTAGATACATTACAATGGAAGAAAATTTGTATGATATAATACAATTTTTTTACGTGAGTATTTTTTATCGGAATTTATGTGAAAAAGATTTTTAAATCAATACTACTCTGAAAATCTCTGAAATTTTATTTGTTTTTTGGTTAAGAGATACTAGCGTGACTATATTGGTGATAACTACTGGTGCAATTTAAAAAATATATCTCAATAAATATCCACTATTGCTGAGTGCCATAGGCTATATCTAAAGATATAACTTACGTCCACGCGTCTGAAGTCGTGGGCAAGAAGCTATTATTAAATAAAAGATACCTAATAGCAACATCAATAATGTACCTATTAAGAAAAGTAAACCAACCCTCCGGGAAATACGAGATTGAATGCTTCAGAAATCCATCCCATCCACACTTAGTTTATGAACTTAACAGGAAAAACTACGTATAAACAGGGAATTGGGTAAATGAAACGGCAATCCATCCATCAAAGGGGTGACAAACCGTATCAGGATCGATTTGTGGCACATCGGTGTGAGACATATTGGTTTGTGTCATGCAAAGTCACGCGTGCTGGTAACACAAACGTGCCGTATTGTTGTAAGGGCGCGGACGCAGACGCGAAAGCGGAGTAACAATAACAAGTGATACCAAAATAAAATATTTCGACGACTGCTACGCTAGAGGTCCTGGGTTCGATTCCCAGGTCGAGCAAAAAGTCATCATCATCTGCTTAACCTTTTTCCAACTATGTTAGGGTCGGCTTCCAGTCTAACCGGTTGCAGCTGAATACCAGTGTTTTACATGGAGCAACTGCCTATCGGACCTCCACAACCCAGTAACTGGGAAACACGGCACCTCTTGGTTAAACTGGTTGTCAGACTTCTTGGCTTCTGACTATCCGTAACGACTGCCAAAGATCTGCGAATGACAGCCGGGAACAACAGCTTTACGTGTTTTCCGAGGCACGGGCAGGTCGAGCAAAAAGTGTTATGGTTTTTTTTTGGCATGGTTTTTCTATGAAATTCTCGGTAGCAGCTCGGAGTTTGGGGTGCTGGTCAGAAAACCTCCAAGCGTGCCGTCGGTTGCTTGTCCCTCCGGACACGTCTTGAGGGAACGGCAGCCGGCTGGCCGGTGCACCCTGGGCGCGGGTAGTGATCTTCCCTGAGGAATGGGAAGAGATTCCTATCCTTTGGGGAATGTCACTGCTCGTGGCCAATATTCTGACGGGCGGGGTCCGAGGACGGACCAAGGGCGTTTCTCCGCGTGTCCCTCTGATCAGCAGAGGGCACAGCGGAGGAGTGAGGACGGGCTCGGCGTGCACTCACCCTGCCACCGAGCAGACAGAGGTCCTTCTCTGTCACCGTCGTACATCATAACCCCATATCGGAGTGTCGTGGTCATGTCTCGCGGCTTCGATTGGCACCGAGGGTCTTGGCTTAACCGCCCGGACCGCGAGGTAGAAACCCTCTATAAAAAGTCACCCCGAATCCCAAGCGGCGGCGCACCGTGACGGGATGTATGGCTGACGGGCGTCCCTATGGGACATCAGTCGTTAGTGCGAACCACTTGTTTCTTGGTTGGTTGGTTGGAACATTTTGTACTCGTGGGATTTATATGGATTTACGCATTAAAAGAAACGACGTAGGAGGGAAGGGGGATGCCGGGTCGGAGTCCGACTCGGCTCCTAGTGTAGTGAGTGTGGGAAGCTCAGAGAGCTCCCACCGCGAGATGGTTGGGCCGCCCGGGAAGTTCTTCCGGAAGCGGCCCAGACCGGAGGACCAGGCGTCCTCCGAAGGCGAGTTTGCCTCGGCTCGCAAGATCCCCACCAGCAGTCGCGGTGGGGTCCAGGAGCGAGGCCCAGGGAGGGTTACTGCCCGGAGGGGACCGGCGACGCCTGTCGCTGAAGGGCAGTCCCCCTCCCTAAGTGAAATTGGCGGCGTCGATGTGGTCCAGTCGGACACATCGCGCAACGAAGCAGGTGCACCTGGCAGCTCTGAGGAGCGTAAGTCCAGGTTCATGGAGACGGTGAAGGAGGCGGTCGCGAGCGTGGCCCGAAAAAAAAAAAAAAAAAAAAAAAAAAAAAAAAAATGAAGGGCTCGAAGTCTCGGGCCATGGAGGAGGCCTCGGCCACTATTGCGGCGGCTGCGGAGGCCAGGTTTGCGGGCGAGGTCCCGCAGCTTCGGGCGGAGGTGGCTCGTTTGTCGGCCACTATGGAGCTCCTCATAGAGGAGAATGGGAGACTCCGGGCCGACCTGGCTGAGCTCCGTGGGTCCGGCTCCCGCCAGGCGCCCAAGGCTGGGAGCCAGGGAACCCAGCCCGAGCCAGTGGATGACCAGGTGCTTAACTTGGTCCAGCTGGAGCTGGCGGCCTTCCAGGCACGGTTTTCCGTCCTGGAAGGCATCGTATTGCGCCCCCCTCTGGCGGCGAGTGGGACGGCCACGGGCAACAATCGGGCCTCATACGCGGCCGCAGCGTCTGTGCCGAGGACGGGAAAACAGCCCCCCAGCAGGGCTGGGCCGACCCCTGCGAAACCGGCTCCGGCAAAACCGGCGCCGGCGCAAAATGCGGTGTCCTCAAGGGGCAAGGCGGCATCCCAGCCGCCTCCGCCCCTTCCGCCCCCTAATCCCAACCCTCCGGCCACGGAAGCCGAATGGCAGGTGGCCGGAGCTAAGGAGAAGGGGCGCAGGGCGGCCAGATCGGCCAGAGCGGCCACTAGACGGGCGGAGGAGCGGCGGCGACGCAGAGAGCGGAACGTCGCGGCTAGGCTTCGTGCCCCCAAATCCGCGGCTGTAGTCATAACGCTGCAGCCGGAGGCGGAAAAAAGGGGCGTGACCTACGCGGCGGTGCTCACCAGGGCCAAGGCGGCCATAAATCTCGGCGAGCTGGGGATCACGGGTCTCCAGCTCAGGGTGACGGCAACGGGGGCCAGGATGCTGGAGGTCCCCGGTGCCACCAGCGGCCCGTCTGCGGACGCTCTGGCGGAGAGGCTCAGAGCGTCCCTGGATGCGGACGTGGCCCGAGTGTCCAGGCCCGTCAGATGCGCAGACCTGCGCATCCTGGGCCTGGACGACTCCGTCACCGCGGAGGAGGTGGTGGCCGCCGTCGCCAGGACGGGTGGATGCCTTGCCGAGGAGGTGAGGGCAGGCACCATCCGCCCGGAGCGCTCGGGCATGCAGACCATTGTGGTCAGCTGCCCAGTGACGGCGGCAAAGACTATTGCTGGAGGGGGCCGTTTACTGGTGGGCTGGGTGTCGGCGCAGGTTAAACTGCTCGAGCCCAGGCCCCTGAGGTGCTACCGATGCCACGTGGGGAAACACGTGGCATGCCGGTGCGCCTCGGAGGTGGACCGCAGCGCCCTATGCTTCCGTTGCGGTCAGCCCGGTCACAAGGCCGCGGCTTGTGACGCCCCGCCGCACTGCGACGCATGTGCGGGGGCTAACAGGCCGGCCGATCACCGGGCGGGGGGCAAGGCCTGCGCCGTACCCGCCAGGGCCGGGGGAAGGCCCCGCACCGCTGCCGCCGCCGCCGCTCCCGCGGCCGCCGCCGCCTCCGCCGCCGCCGCACCCGCGGCCACCGCCGCCGCCGCACCCGCGGCCGCCGCTGACACCGCGTCCGCCGGCGCAATGGATTGCCAATAACGGCACCATTGCGCCTCCCGCAGGCGGATACCGTAGGCACGGTCTGTGGGCGGTGAGCAATGGGTAGCTCACCGTCCGTACGTTATTAACTAACGACAGACCGTGTCGACGGCGCGTCCATGTTCCGCGCACAGAGGTGTCAGCCACTGGAAGGGGCCACTAAGGGCCAAATGCCTGCCGGGGCTGCGGGTTGTTCGAAAGAGATACCGCGCCCCCGGAACGCAAAGGGCACATGAAGGAACATAGATGGTTTTTAGTCAGTAAAAGTCTGACACTCCCTCCCGCCCCGCCCTGGACGGGGGGGGTCATTTGATGATTTTACCATCTCTAAAAAAAAAAAAAAAAAAAAAGCTCGGAGTTTGGATTTGTGCCCGGTTAATGGCAATAGGCTCGCCCCCTCTTACATGGGACCTAAATATACTGGCGAAATGTGGGTGTACATTGGTACACCTCTGTCTAACCCTTCGGGGAATACAGGCGTGATGGTGCTAAAATAAAATCTGGAACAAAACTAAGGAGACTGTAGGTACTAAGAGCGCGCTCCGTGCAACGGTCTAGTCGTATTTCCTTAAGTAATTGAACTCGATGTAATTTTGTAGACAGATCGAATTTAAATGAAATAACTAATTTAATTAACTAGCTTTTTTTTATTAGGGATCAGTCTGAAATATTTTTTTGACGGGAAATTATAAGATGACAAACCATGACTTGTAATTATTTTGTAGGAAGAATCATCATCTAGTTTCATCAAGTTCAATTACTTAATGATTAAAATATGACTAGACTAGCTACCGTAGTAAGAAGCGCGCTGATGATAACAAAATATCTGACGAACTCATATACCTACTTATAAATTCTGAAAACATAATACTACTATACTACTTTACAATACTAAATACCTAACCATTTTTAAATGTGGTGATGTTATATTTAAAATAGTTTCTTAAACTCGTCTTATTGCGGTTTTTATTTAGTTAAATTTAAACTCGTAGTATTAAATTTACGTAACAACATTTTACTAGCGCGAGGCTTCACTGTAATAGATAATTATAAATCTTTCAGTGACTAACCTAAGTGCGCGCTTCCCTTAATTTTCTTTGCATTTAAAGGATTTCTGCACACGATATCATATTCCCTGGTTAATTAATTTTGTTATGTTTCTTCTTAAATATCTTAAAATGGGCAGGTACAAACATACTCATTGGTATTAATTTACCATTTTTGTCTACATATCATGTAATTACATAATAACGTCGTTGTTATCAGTCAATTCAACGGTTTTTGATTATACGACTTTTCAATTTCATAAGATAAACACGTAATTGGGGTTTTCTATTACAAAAGAAAATCCCAGTTATAGAGCATTGGAACCGTTCCCATTGAATGAGCCGGACCCCTAT
Organism: Caradrina clavipalpis; assembly: GCA_932526535.1. Classification (NCBI taxonomy): domain Eukaryota; kingdom Metazoa; phylum Arthropoda; class Insecta; order Lepidoptera; family Noctuidae; genus Caradrina; species Caradrina clavipalpis. Next base: position 8,000,657 of record OW052096.1, read on the forward strand.
CCCAGCGGACTCAATACATCGCCAAACTGCGGGTTTTCGATAATATACCTCTGCGTACCCCTCCGGGAATTATAACGTGAAGATTATTATAATATAATTTGTTTCGATACTTTTTTCTTTTCAGACCTTCGTGGGTTTGGAGAACTTAATAAAATACTGACAGTACTACGTTTTGTACTTACCATACTTTTATACATTTACAGAGGTAGGTACTTGTTAAGTTCGTTTCAACCAGATTTAAATAAATGCAAGGGGTCCCGGGTTCGACTCCCAGGTCGAGCAAAGAGTGTTATTGGGCTTTTCTATGAAATTCTCAGTAGAAGCTCGGAGTTTGGATTTGTGCCCGGTTAATGGCAATAGGCTCGCTCCCTATTACATGGGACCTAAATATACCGGCGAACTTTGGGTGTACACTGGTACACCTCTGCCCAACCCTTCGGGGAATACAGGCGTGATGGTATATTTATTTATTTAAATAAATATTTCGCCTCGACAAAATGCTCAGTAACTTTATGAAAGCCTTTTCAATAACGCGCCGATGGCTGTGTTATCGCGATCATGTGAAAAGGTTTGAGCGTTTCCAACCAATCGTCAATCGACAAGCGCTGCGCTGAAAACGCACGTGTGCTAACGGCTTAACACATTTTTGTTATACGATGGTACAAAAATAAAGTCTGTTTAGTAATATAATAATATCAGTCTATTATTGTCTCACTGCAGGGCAAAAGCCTCGTCATGTTCATATTCATTTATTTGCATCCCATAATGTGTATAAAGATGTTACTTAAGGCTTAAGGCTACAGAGAAGGTATGAGCATGGATCACTACGCTTGCTTAAGGTGGATTGACAATTACAGAGTTGTAGTGATTATAGTAAGTCCCGGTTTCCTCACGATGTTTTCCTTCATCGACGTCAGAAATGCCCAAGATAAACTTAGGAAGCGCATATGAATTGCATAAGTCACATGCCCGGTATCGAACCCATAACTGCACGCATGAGAGATGGGCACCTTAACCATAGGGCAATCGACGTTATATTTCTTCATTTATCAGATGGAAAACCAACAGCTTCACTGTATAAGCTAAATAGTGCTGAGCTACATAGTGAATACAGAAATTGAATAAGTTACATGAAGCCAATTACAGGTTCTCACGGCTAGAAGTTAGTAATAACTATGCTTATATTGTCGAGTGAAACAAATATGGACAGCCATTGCAATAAAATTGGCAAAACGCTTGAAAATGTATTGGTGAAGCTCGCATGTTGACTCTGTTCGCTCTCCCGGTAAGTTCCGGCCATCGCTCGCTTAAACATTTCTCTTTAAAACGTTTACATCATACGAATGGTAGAAAATGTAACAAAAATAAAGTAAAAAAAGACTATCGGATGTTTTCAGATGCGAATACCTTTACCTGTTAGCGATTTTTCCACAGAGCAATTACTTTTATGATCTCACGCGGAAGTACAAGCTCCTGAGATTTTTAAATATAAATACGGTTTCAGACATTTTTTTTTTTATTTGTATATAAATGTTATAAATGTGATGTGTTTTCCTCTTTAAAAGTTGGTTTTGTTTTCGATGTGTTTATTTATGCCTGCAGTCAGTAAACCTTTACTTGAAACCTAGCTGTTGCAATTTGATGACTGTTGGAAATTGACAAACATGAATTTTGAATATTGTACCATATTCAAAATTCATGTTTGTCAATTTCCGGACACACAAGTTTATGTCATGAAAAAATTTATTATTGTAGTTTTCACTCAGTGTTTTTTTTTATTACATGTATTCTAAGGTAGGTATTTATCTTTTTTCATTAATATTCAAAATTAAAATTAAAAAAGCAATTTATGGATAAAAACAAAATCGCCCCAGGCATAAATAAAGGTTTTATCTGTCTACTCCGTCGTTATGTTTTTGGTTACTTACTGCTACGCTTCTATGGATTGTAGGGTGATGTTGTATATCCTATTAGCTACTTAGATAAACGAGCTATATAAAGCAAACTTCTTTTTTTCAAATCAGACCTGTAGTTCCTGAGATTATCGCCTTCAAACAAACAAACAAATTCTTCAGCTCCACCCAAATTTGACTCACACCTAGAACCAATTTAAAAGCGTCAAGTATGCTTCCTTCTAAGCAGTTACATTGTGTTAAGAACATTGATTTTAACAGCGATTCCGAGTTCACGTTTTGGACACCTGCCTAGTTTCAACCATAATTTAGTATGGCTAGCGAAAGCCATTTCCATTTTCAATTTAAATGTTTCATAAATAGTTTAGTTAGACATCTAAAATATTCGAGTTATTCTTTAATTACTTCGTTTATTAATACTCCTCTTTTGTGGTAACAATTGGGGAAAAGAATTTAGCAGAATACGGGCTATCTTGTTTATTACCTACCTACTCTGTTTTATTTTAGTAGCTTTTAACGGAGTCGGTTTAATTGTTTATGTTATGACTTGTATGTTATTAAAGTGCTGAGATTTTAAGTAACTGGGCATATTTTACTTAGCTAAGAATGTATAATATTTGTGCTCACTTCTATGTTACTTTTGTAAAGCACTATAGGGCAAAAGCGACTTTTTATGCTGAAATGGCATAGACATACATATATCGCCGCAATTGCTCAACGGCAGATTGGTGATTTCAAACTGATATTATTATTTAATGCACGTTTCTTTACAATGTTTTCGATTAAATTGTAATTACATTTAATCTTGAGTGAGGAAAAATATGGAATAAGTACTTTTTTTTAAGGATCAACCGCACCGTGAATTAATCTAGTGATTTCTTTCGAATGTCGCGGCAACTCTTTCGATCAAACGCCGCAAATGAATAAGGTACTAGGATAACTCTAATTACCAGCTATTTAATAATGATTGTGTAGTAGCAGAGTAAGTAACTAACAATAATATCTAACAGCAATATTTTTGCAGTTTAAAACCTAATTTCAAACAGATCTAGCATAAAATTATTTCCGTTCGCGCGGAAATAAAACGATTTCCGACTGAAGTAGCGCTGTAGCTGCGTTTGTAAACTTACTACTGCACCTAATGTAAATAATATTATGCATTTAAATAATTTATTTTTACCTCTTCTTTTTTTATTCGATTAATTTTAAACATCCAGTTTCGAGAGAAAACACCAGCTTTTCCCCATGCTAGACAAATTGTTTTTAAGAATAATGTCAAAATCTATCTATTCATAAATCATACACCACTCTTCCAACTTTCCACCTCATTTTATATTTTCCTTATAGGTATGATTGACTGAATGTGACAAACTAAAAATATAAGTAGGATATCATTTGAAGGAAAACTTCCCGTTTCCGCGAAAACTTTGCGAGAAACAAATACCATACCTAACATTAGAAGTTTATGTTCAATAAATAACAGGAGTTAACCTTTCCTAATTGATTGATGGATAGCTGTTGTGTAGCGTTCTTCGTGAACGCACACCCACCACATAAGAAAGGAGTTCCGGAATCGCGTTTTACCATAATTTAATCATCTTAAGAGTAATGTTTGGTTGGATTGCTACATCATATAAAACTTTGCAAAGTGTAAAAGAAAATATTTTTTTTATAAACAATACAAAACTTCCCCCATCTCCTACAAAGCATCTGAACTGTGTAAAAGCTCGACCGTAGGATACAAGACGTAACGTTGCATAATATGGCGCGTGTTCAGCCAAAGTATTCGTTATGGTATTTGCTACACCTAGCCAACGGGGGCATACGTTTTTCGATATGACGCCGAACGTCAGGTGTTCATCTCGTGACCTAGTTATCAAATTCTATTTTAAAACAACAGCTTTAAGTTTCAAACAGGAGTGTGATCGTAGTAGTCGCTTATGCCGTTTCAGTTGTGAGCGGACAGGAGCCCTCCCTCTAGTAGAGAGCGTTGCCGGCGGCGGAGAGCACTTGAGACTCTGGCGAGGTGATCCGAGTGGCGATATTCGCGAGTTGGGGGGTTCGCTCGCTGCATCCCTCTTGCTCGCGGAGCGGCCCGGCGGCGGGAGGCACCCGCACCGAGCCGGCGTCACTCACATCGTTTCGGTCTCCCCGATCGTGTGTCCGATCCTCTCCTACCCGCGACGTACGATCTCTCCGAAATCTACCGGTACTAAATCGAGCGTGCCGCGTCTGACGCGACATTTATCATAAACATTTCCCTTATTTCGTGAATTACCCTCCACGGTCCCATCACCAGCTCTCCGAACTACGGTCAGTAAAGTTTCATTTTAATTATTAACTTTTTGTTTTGGACTTTTCATAGTGAATTTAAAAGACCGTTATATTTAAGACTTGACACGTGGTTAGTCGGCATTGTAGAATTCTGTAGGTCGGTGCAAATAAAGGATTGTTTGGATTGTGGTACAGGAAAAGCGTCCGTATAGAAAAGCGGCCGGCCCCGCGCCGCCCGGTCTCATTTGCATCTGTCAAGCACTAGGTGAGTACCTGCTGCGTCTGCTTTTTAAAATCCTTCTGGTTTTTTTAAGTATCCTTGAGGAGATCTTTCTTAGATAGCTTTAATCTTGACACAGCGTGATTGCTAAACAAACGGAGGGTACGTAGCTTTAATTATTTTGTCATCGTTCTAATTAAATTGCGGTGGGCAATCTGTGTGGGTAATTAAAATTTTATATAAATCTGCACCTGTTTGGGGAATTCTTTTGCTAAAAGTGGGACTTTAATTTTGTTTTGGTATTTGAAGATCTACTAATTAGTTACGTTATTTATGTTTGTTTGTTATGTTAACCATTTCCTTATTCGTTGTAGATTTAGTTTTTATTTTATGTAGATACATTTTTAATTATTTCTATGTAGATATTTCGAAACAATTTGTACGCAAAGTTTTTATATTAACTTTACCTACCCTAAAACAGCGATAAAATAATGCTTATTGAAAAATATCTCGCATAACTTTACTGACATCTTTTTCTTTACGACATTAATTTCTAATAGAATTCCTGAATACATACCTTGGAACACATTAAACTTTAGTTTCCAATTTGTAAGATATACAAAACACTATAAATTGCTTAAAAGCGCGCGAAAGGGATAAGATTATTGCGGAAGTTTGAAACTTTCCTCTAATTTGGGTACAAACTAGTCTTGGCAACTATTAAATTAAAAGGTAATAAATAACGTTTGAACAACGTTCTGGAACAATTCCATTTGGAATTATTCGACGACGATTTTAATAAGAAAAAAGTTTTCTTGACTTTGGCTCGATTTAAATTTTCTTTTTTTTTTTCTTTTACTGTGTATTCAGTAATATAGTATGAAGGTAAAATATATTTTGTTCAGAAACAAAGACTATTTTTGTCATCTAATCCGTGTACGTCTGTGGCTAAGATATTAGATTCCGGAAGAGGTTTCCTATAAGACGCAGAGCCAGTAGTCCCGTGTGGTTGCATGGCTTGCGTGGCTCATACATGTATGAACGTAAACTGATCTCTTTCATATTGGTATTAAGGCGGGTCAGTGAACAACCTACTGTCTGTCATGTCACCCTTGTATATTCTGTAGGTATTGGATTTCATACACATTTTGTTGATTGGGTATAGGTATACCCAATCATATTTTTCGGTTTTTACGTCGCGGGTCCGTTTTAATTTACCTATAATTATATTTGGGTACAGTTTGGCGTTGGACGTCTAAGCTATAGGAATCAGTACTCGTTCAGCTTTTTTACGGCTGTAAATGTGAGAACTTTCCGTTTTATAAAACGGACTTTTAAATTATTTTCAGGCAAATTTGATTTGAATTTGAAGTAGGATTCAAATTATTGAAACATAAAGAGTTAATATAAATAATAATTCTAGTTAAATAAAACCAACAAAGTCAAAGTAAAATATTTATAAGAAAAAAAATATAAAATTAAATCTAGTTTCCCATGTTCCTAATTAGTTAAGTATAAGTTCATTCTAATTCTTTAAAAAAAAATGTTAATAATAATTTGTTAAAGGACACTAATTCAATTATGAAATGAATTTAAAAGCGTCGTTACTAAAATAAAAAAATGTAAAGTACAACAATAGACACTAAGTCACAAAATTTAGCAAAGAGAGCTAAATAATATAATAATAATTACATTTATAAATACACAGTGCTCTCATTTTTACAATATTGTACTCGTAGACGATCACTCCTAATACCTAATAAATCCTCCTAATACTCCAAAAGACAATAAATCAGTGTGTACGCCATAGTTATCACCGAATGTAGCATTACTGTCAAAGATAAAATAAATCAAAAAAGTCACAAGAAAGCAAATAATTTTGCGTACTCGCATGACATATTATTTTCATTTGATTTCAAAACCATACTCCTAAACCGAAGTAGGTGATTTTTTATAAGACAAATCTGAAAGTATATCCTTTTAAATTATAAATTCCAAAGAAAGAATTTTCTAAATCGGTTCATACATGACGGAGTTCTGAGGTAAAAATCTTTAAAAATAAATATAAACGAATTGAGAACCTCTTCCTTTTTTGAAGTAAATTAATAAAAGGTAAAACAGTAGTTGCATATTTGACAATACTTAATAGAAATGACTAAATTAATGTTCTTTTGTGAACTTCTAAATCCTCAGCTAAGAACGTTTTCAGTTCCTAACTAAAATAGTATGATACTTGGTATTCATACCAGGGATATAAAAACCAGGTGTTTTTATCCTCACATAATATCATCAAGGGTATTAAGATAAACTCATTGAGATAAAAAGTTATCTCATTGAGTTTGTTTAATTCTGGCGGCACGTCATTATTGTAATGGACCTTAATGAAAATTGATGACTCTTTAATTCAATTACTTTCTGCGAATTTATTTATCTCTTGTGTCTGTTATGATATTCAATATTTTCTTTTTATTTGGTTACAAAATAACAACGAAATAAGCTTGATATTTTACAAGCTTTTACTTGCAATGTTTACTAGTTGTAGTTTGTTTAGGTCAAAATTTGCAAGCTGAATTAGAACGACTTTCTTTTTTCCTACGTAGCTGAATATTTTTTTTATAATTTATAAACTCACTTTTTATCGTTATATCAAGAATAAAGCAATACATTTACGATAAATACAAAACATACACTAAAGATACGTCGTAGAGTCAGATAAAACTCCGGGTATTATCTTCAAAACTCTTTGACACTTAATCGGATCCAGAAAATCCGGAAAAATACAATGCTAACAAAAACATGTTTGTTTCCTATAAAATAATTTCAACAACTTGATAAAACGTCAACAAAAAAAGCACATAAATATAAAATGCACTGAAAAACAAGAAAAACGTACCAGAAACGTCAACGAAGTTATTTATTTCTGTAAATAAAATAAATACATTGCTAACTTTCCCCTTTTCGGCTCTTTAAAGGCTAAATTATATACGCTTGGGGTGCAAAAATGGAGACGTATGCTACTGTGGGGACTCGAGAGTTATAGTTGGCGACCTACATGGCTAGAAAGTGCTACTCTATTCATATTTTATATTCCATTACACGAGACCGCACGTTGTTCAATGGGTGCCTGAAGCCGTAATTTTTACGGAACATTCTTCGATACAATCTATTGGGGCAGCGGAGAAAAATTACAAGCTCATGACATAGGTTTTCTTGGACGTGGGAATGGCTAGAGATGGAGGCAGTGATGTATAACTAACATTGTAACGGTATTTACATTAACGGCTACTTTCAGGACTTATGGCTAGTTTTAGTGGATTACTTTAGTGATGTGTTTATCGAATTGTGATACATTATTCCCGCTTTTTTATTTAGATTTTATTATTTGTAGAGGGAGGCAAATCTGTGCTTTATTTGTTTAGTTCTAATCTTTGGATCTACCAGTCGGATTGGAAAAAATCTTTTTGTAAATAATAGCCAAATTCATGAATGGTATAGATAGGCTATATATCTTCACGCTATGACCCACGGAAGCGGAGAAGTAGCCAAATACATCTACAATCGCAGGCAGAAGCTAATATTAAGTATATAGGCACAAACACGTCCAAATAACTACTAACTTTTAATCACAAAAGCATTACGTTAATTTATCCGAATCATTATTCGTATCAGCCATCACACGTCCACCGCTTTTCATAGCTCCCACAGCTATCCAATATAAATAATAATATCATTTTAATTGCTTCAGTAATTTTGAAAACACAAGAGACATTAAGCTTAACGTCCACTCAAAGAAAAGCTTCCCAACTCATGCATACAAAATACTGTTATCATAAGAAATGAAATACTAATTGTAACAAAACATTACTTAGTTTCATACAATTTAACACCGTAAATAATAATTTATTGTGACATATTTTATATTACATAATTACAGTTGCTACCTTAACTTTTAAGTAAGATAATACCCTGTCTGAAATAATGGCCTTCAAAGGCTCTTTGAGACGATGTCACTTTAATTTTGTTCCCCTGATAATAAGGAAACCAGTGAGTCATCTAACCACATAAAATACAACAAAACAAGTATTTTTAAGAACTTGCGATAAGGAATGGGTGAATGATCTTTTTCAAAAATAGATTTTAAAAGGAAAAGGTCAGTAAGACAAAAATAGGCCGTCATTGTCCCACTGCAGGGCTAAAGCCTCTTCTCATATTCACCACGCATTTTTGATAGCGAGGTCAATACCGGGCAAGTACCAATGCGACTACTTCGGACCATATATCTTAATTTATTTTAAAATGCTCCAACGACTTATTCACTAATAATATAAGTGTAATGAGACGAGCATACGTTAGGATTATGGTGAATAAAATACTGTACCGTTGTTATAAATGTAAATGTTTAACTGCTAATCACGCAGTGAAGACTGAACGGATTGAAATCTAATTTGGCAGACAGACAGATCATGTCCTGAGCTAACACATAAAAATGTTTTACACGAGTACATAAAGTAGTTTACCTAGGATGCAACTATAAGCGTAAACTGTCGCGGTAACTACAGGAAACGGTTTGCAGGAGGGTACATGATGACGACATGAAATAAATTGTTCAAAGAATAATGGGGAACTTCTAGTAAAGGAATTATGTACATCCCTTTGTTATTGATGTAAGCTTTTGCTTGTTTTCTCTCTGATCTTTGAGCAGAAGAAAAACACAAAGTGTGCCCATTGCTTTATTCCCACGCAGAGTTCAGCCAATGGAAAGGACTACTCCAATATTTGTTGAGTACAGTTTGATTTTCTGTATCGGCTAAGTAATCTAGAATACAAGTACAAAAGACATCGTGTTAGATACTGTATAAAAGTACAAAAAGAAGGAGAAAAATTGGGAACGACATGAGACGAAAAATAGTTGAACAAAGAAAAACTCTACATAAAGGTCGTTTTTATAAACTTGCTATAATGTCAGGGTCTAAGATACCGGTGTGGCAAGTAGGTACAGTCAGTGAAACTCACTACTGCGAAACGAAAGCCGCAATGGACGCTTAGATTAGTTTTTATAAAGCAACGTGTCGCTAAGCACTTGTAGCGACAGCATAAACAAAAGCCTTTTCTTGTTAGGAAAAATATTTTCAAATACAATTCTAGAAAAAAAGCTTTGTTTTATTATCAAAGCTTTAATTTTCCTTGTTCAGCTTACCATACCTACTTACCTACTAATATAATAAATACGAAAGTAACTCTGTCTGTCTATCTGTCAGGCTTTCACAACTAAACCGCTGAACCGACTTTGATACAATTTTGTACGGGGTAAAATTAAACACCAAGAAAGGACAAATGCTACTTTTTATTCCGCGACTGCGTCTGCCTACGCGACAACCGATATTTATTTAAAGATAGTGTAAAAAAAAATATTAGAATCTGCTTTAAGGGTGAGGCCAAACGAGCGTAATTTTGTAAGTCGTGGGTCGCAGAATTTCTGTCTATTAATTTACTTTCTACTGAAACTGACAACTCATTTTGAGTCGCCATGTGAACGAAACAGGAGTTTTGTATGAAATCGAATGTAGCAGAAAATAACGCGACAGAAATTTTGCGACTCACTACTCACAAAATTACGCTCGTTGGCCTCACCCTTAATCTTGTGATGATGTTTAAATTTCAACTGCCTCAAGCTTCTTCTTTACGAATCATTTTAAGTAAATCCTTATTATTTAAAATATCCTTTAAGTAGTTCTTGGCCCCAGTATGTGGCCATATCATTCGCGGCATTTGTTGCATTTTTTTAAGTCCTCTAAGGTACACGTGGAGAGACACCTTGGGCACTTCAGCAAGTGAGCCATCGTCTGGTCGGGAGCACCGCACTCAAACTGGGTGTCGGTGGGATCCAATAAATCCCGAAAATTTTGATTTTAATACAATTATGATATTTTTCCTCGACAGCCACAAAATGATCATATTTTTTTAGGAATACAATTTGCAATTTCATGAAAATATGGATAGAAAATATTAGGGATTTATTTTTTATATCCCGGGCAGGCTTTATGGAAAATGCATGCTTAATAACACAAAGCGGTACGATATTATGGATTCTGAATCCCCACCCTAAGTGTAAAATAATTGAGGCCGTGATATTAGGTACCTATATCCAATATATTTTGATACGTGGAAAAAAAATATTTTGTTGTTTACATCAATCTGAACCGTTTGAAAAGCTCGTGAATATGTATGTCTGTTTAAGATACTTACGTAGGTACCTCGATACCTCATTTTTATTCCAGTCACGCTAATGGCTGTTGTATCTTAGCGTTAAAACCTATTTATCTAATGGAACACATTAGAACAGTAAAGCACACCATAAAACAAGAATTTCCATTCGACCTGAGATCGAAGCGAGTTGTAAAATCGATTTTATTGCTTTCACATCATAAAGTCCAGAACGCATTTTTCCATCGATAGTACCTAGATAAGTGCCCACTTCCTTCGTTATAGTACTCTTAAAATGCTCTGTGCAAGTTTCGTTGTTATCATCAATACCGCTCCATGTTTTATGAGAATTTCAAGCTATTAGGCGAGACCGCAGCTTCTTGATCATTTTATAATAACATAAAAGAAAAGGGTAACGCGGTAAACCGATGAAAATAATGAAGTTTTTTATTTTAAAAAATTGCTTTTGCTTTGTCCTTTCCAAATAATTATGTGTATTATTTGATTGAAAACAATTGACAAACTTAGAAGAAATACTGACATAAAAACAAAAAAAATATTTTTATCATTCCATCAACAATACACCAACAACTCGGAGACAAGACAAGCGTGCAAAGATCGTGATTTTAAATTCAGAACTACTACATAATTGACATGAAGCTATCCTAATCACAATCTTCATCATTATTATTATATTAGCCGCATGACGTCCACTGATGGACATAGGCCTCCCCCATAGATTTCCAAAAAAGATCGGTTGAACGCGGCCTGCATCCAGCGTCTTCCTGCGGTGTTTCACCAACCATCCGAATCACAATCTTACGTTGTAGAAATAACATACGAAAAGAATATAAAAAAAACAAACGATTTCTTTTTTGCCATCGGTACATAACTGCGTTCGCGACTTACGTAGGTGCACGATAGTGTCAACAACCTGACAGGTCTTAACGCAGTCTTCCTGAACAGGTTCCACAGGACTAGTAGGTAATCCTTGCGAACAGCACAGCTTATGTCATATAACGTCATGCTGATAATACACTCCACTATTTATTAGCTCCGGATTCCTACGTACTGGTATTTGGTAATTATGTTCGGGTATTAGCATTGCGGAGGGCGTTGCACTAGGTATTATATTAAGTAGATCGATAGGTACTTTGTCTATATATGTATAGACACACGCTATGGTGTGTGATAGAATTTCTTTATAAATACTGAGTTGAATCGTTTTTCCGGGAGTCGTCGATCTTCATTGCTTCGGCGGTTTTCTGGCGGTGTTCACGGTTGATTTTGGCTTTCAGGAGTTGTAGTGCTTGGGAATAATGTGGCGGGCTGGTCCCTTTAAATAATAAAAAACTGAATTCGAGAAAGTACTTTCTTTATTTAAATCTGTACGGTAGGTACTACAATATTTAAAGGTAATACAATATTTAAATTAACATTTACTATTTTCGTATTAACATCTGTATGGGAACTTACACTACTTCTAGAATACAAGTAATTTTCTTTTGTTGTATCACTCAGGCCTAATAAAACATACAGTTCACAGTACTATAATGATGCTCCACTGACTACGACTTTACAATAAAACAATAATTACTACGTTACAATGGAAAAGACGAGAGGACTACGCTAGTCCGCTCGTCGATTCAATTAAATTCAATTTTTCATTGTTAAGTATCACACAGTTGTGTTATATAAGATTTTAATAATAAATCAAAAGTTTAAGTTGATTCAAGGAAAATAAATGTCTTAAGATTCTTTGTTTAATATAAAAGTAAGTACAAAAACAAATTTTAATTGTTAATAATCTCTACATAGATCTTTTAAACTAAATCTCTGCTTAGATCTTTAAAACTTTGCAACGGATTTTAATTTAATTTTCATCAATAGATAGAGTGATTCAACAGCAAAGTTTATACGTATAGAACATCACGCCACGACCAAAGGGAGCGGAGCAGTAACTAAAGACGTAACTGGACGCGGGCGAAAACGCGGAGTTCATAGCTAGTTCATCTATAACTTGTTGTATCTAATGAAATCTCAATGTTAAGCAATGTAATGAAGTTTATATACTAACTAATATTATTAGGTAGGTATGTTAGACATGATTATGCGCAATTAGTGATGATGTCGGCACAATGTTTGTGCATAGGTACATACCAGTGGAGGTTTCAATGAAATAGATATGAGATTGTATTATGAGTAGGTATCTAATACCTAACCGCAACCTTAGACTGGGACCACAGATCACGACTATATCAACAGAGTAAAAAAATATAGTAGGTTAACAGTTCTCGTCGCTACTTTGCGGTTGTACTTGAGGTGAAGATAAATATTGTTTTAAGATGTAAAGGTACCGTGTCAATGAATGGTAAGTAAAACAGTGATTTGCTCAGTCATTCTAATAACTGTAATGCATTAATGGAATAAATAAGGTCATTTTTTTTTAAATTGGTGTTGGTAAGCCACATTCATCATATCAGCCGTAGGACGCCCACTGTTGGATATAGGCATTCCCCATAGATTTTTTTCAAAAGGACCAGTTAGAAGCGGCCTACATCCAGCGTCTTTATCAGGTCGTCTGTCCACCTTGTGGATGGACGCGTTTGCCGGGAAACCACGTTGTGTGATTTTAATAGTCAAGTTTTAACCCCGACATTAATATCACCCCATAAACTTTTACCTACCCTCATATAGAACCCTATACCCTCATATATTGTGGTGATATACTTGATCACTCTTTGAATGAATCTGTTGCCCTACTATGGGATAGTTAGACTACTTTTATTTATACTGTGACTACGATTTTATTGCGAACTAACAACCTCGTGCATGAGAGGCGGGTGCCTTAACCACTGGGCCATCACGACATTGACCGGGCACGGGCAAGAACCAATGTGACTTTTTATAATTCATATGTACTTTCTAAGTTTATCTTGGACATCACTGACATCGGTGAAGGAAAACATCGTGAGGAAACCTGGACTTATAATTAATATAAGTCTGAAATTGCCAATCCGCCTTGAGCAAGCATGGTGATAAACGCTCGTGCCTTCTCTGTATGAGAAGAAGCCTTTGCCCTGCAGTGGGACAGTTATAGGCTGGTATTATTTATTATACTCATTTATTCATTAATTATACATATTGATTGCATTTTTAAATATTTATATAAATAAAAAATATAAGAACATTTAAAAATATAAGAAATAGTAGCCCACCGGCGTCAGGAACAGGGTCCAAGCCACCGGTGGTCAGGGCTCCTGAGAAAGGAATCTCCTAACTATACGCGCCGTGTCTAGGAGAACCGCTTTCTGAATCAAGCCCTTGATCCATTATTTATTATTATTATTACGATTTTATTATGTAGCAACAATCTAGTAGTATCTAAATAATTTAATATTAAACAACACCTAATAGAGAAGGCATACCTAAGCTGCTAGAATATACTGAAGTGTAGATTCCTTGTATGAACATGTTTATGTAACTAATTTAATTAGTAACGTATACCATCGCTTGCTATTGTAATTGAATTATATATTATGTATTTGTATATTCTAGTTGTTCAAATGTATGTCATAATCCGAATAGCAACAGTCGTGAGACGAGATGCCTTTGCCTGTTGTCGGGATAATATAAATATTAGGGGAACAGTTATTGCATTGTTTAAGTTATATCTGAAGGTAAACAGTCAGTCTTCTTCCTGTACTTCGGTATTGACATAAAAGAATTATTTACTTTTGTATGCCTTAGTCTGTCCGCCTACGTCAGACGGTAGATGACCGTATTTACAGTCGGAGAGAATATTATAGAACATATGAATTCTAATATACTAATGCACATGTCCTACAAAAATATGGATCCATTGAATGGTCCGATCCTACAAGAAGTAGGACGTAACCGCAGGCTCTTATGTATTTATGCCTTTCAATATCATTTTTCGTAGTAAGTATAGCATGCGTCTACTTATGTATTAACACAGAATGAGGTCAGCTGTGCGATTCTCTAAAATGCAAGCTCGAAAACGAGTCTCACTTCGATAACGAACCAACTTGTCATTGGCTTAGTATTCGTTCGCCGTGGTGACGTCACCACGGCGAACGAATATAAACCAATGACAAGTTCACTCGATCACTTTAGTGAGACTCGTTTTCGAGTTTGCATTTTAGAGAATCGTACTACTGAAAAGCGTTTACGCCTCATCGTATCTCATACAAACATTCAAGTCCAAAATAATAAAAATCAATGAACGAATGAACCTCGCCTGCTCTAACATGGGACCTAAACATACTGACAAACTGTGGGTTTACATTGACACACCTCTGCCGAACCTGTCGGGGAATACAGGTGTGATGTGTGATAGTAAGTTTATTCTTCCATGTTTGTATCTTGCGTAAACATGTCAAGTTAAATAAAAATCAGTTCATTGTTTTCAATATTTTGAGCTTGTTTTGAATTAGGCGTAAACACTCATAATTCCCAATTAATTTCTAGGGTTTTAATTATAGATTTCCAACTTTGGATAGAAAAATATTTTGATAATACTATTATTCTATGAAATCTCCAATTCGCTTGACTAAGCGTGGTAATTAATGCCACGAGGATTGATTACCATTTCATTATTTGAATGTAGTGTGCACATAGCTTGTTTCATTTTTAAACTATTTAAGCACTGCTTTTCTTTTCAACTGCCTCGTTAGCCTAATGGTCCTAAGCTTGACTGCTACGCTGTAGGTCTTGAGTTCGATTCTCAGGGCGAGAAAAAGTGTTATTGGGGATTTCTTCTGAAATTGTCAGTAGCAGCTTGGAGTTAGGATTTGTGCCCGGTTAATGGCAATAGGCTCGCCCCCTATTACATGGGATCTAAACATACCGGCGAACAGCAGTACATAGGTTTGTTGGTGGTTTGTTAATCCACGATTCTTTTCTTTCAAGGAAGAAAAAAAAAAGAATCATGCTTGCATTTTCAATAGAGAAATACTAATAGCTTTGCTTCACACAAAGGTGACCTATTTCTCAATGCTTATTCAGTTGTAGGTAAAATTGATTTCTGCATAATATTTTCAGTGAAATTGTTCACTTTAAGTTATGATATTTTTTATACATTTAATTTAGGTACTGTATGCTTAGATAATGACTGTGATGTGTTTTTTTAAACCTTGTATGTATTTACATACCTAGTTCGTTTTTGCTATACCATATCACATAAACATACACATACCATCACGCCTGAATTCCCCGAAGCGTTAGGCAGAGGTGTACCACTATACACAGTTCGCCGGTATGTTTAGGTCCCAATAGTAATAGTACTACTATAGATATCAGTTTTTACATATAATTCAGCTATCTTCTAGATGCTTCTATGTACGGTCAACAAAAGAGATACGTAACCAGACCGTCTAATATTGTTAAAGTTTTCTCTAAAACCGGTGGTAATTTTTAAATTCAATTTAATTTAATTAAAAAACTGATTATTTTCTATTAATAAAAACAATATTCGTTAAAAAGCTTCTATCGCTTTTTGAAAAACTTTGAATTTATTAGGCGACTCTGGTTACTTATCTCTTTTGCTGACTGTGTGTGGAATTTCTCAGTAGCAGCCCGGAGTTTGGATTTGTGCCCGGTTAATGGCAATAGGCTCGCCCCCTATTACATGGGACCTAAATATACCGGCGAACTGTGGGTGTACCTAAATTGGTGCACCTCTGCCTAACCCTTCGGGGAATACAGGCGTGATGGTATATTTATTTTTTTGCTGACTGTACGTAATGAATGTAAACGACCACTCATACAAATGTATCACTTCTTCAGCCTGTAGAAGGATACTTACTTAATTTATTCCTTTAGTTACGGTAATGTGTGTTCGCCACGCACGCCATTTTATGACCTAAGTATCTTCTATGACACCTTGGTTTAGTACCAAGTAAAAGGTCTTGAAGACCTTGAGTAGTAATAAAAATAATGGTTATAATAATATTAGATAATAAAACCAGTCTGTTATTGTCCCACTGGAAATCTATGCTCAGCAGAGGACGTTCTGCGGCTGATATATGATGATGATTGACCCACTCACGGCTAAACCCTCTTTCGATACAGAGAAGGCTCGAGCATTTATCACCACGCTTGGTCAAAGAGGATAAGCGATAGACTTTTCTACGTTAGTGCGAACTATCCAAGAAAATATACTTAAGACGGTAAAAGTCGGGTTAAAATAATTTTCCCCAAAGTGTCCCAGTTTTACGAAAACCAAGTTAAACGAGCAGTTTACAAAAAGGAAGATATAACATACAGCTGACGTCACAAAATTTACGCGGGATTTGTACAGACCAGCTAGGTATGACCTGTGTAAAGGAAAGCTGTCATTTGTAAGGCTCAGAGCAACAACCGCTTCCTTCCGGTTCCGTGTGTTGACAAGATTTTACCTCATGGAAGAAAACATGTCTTTGTTATGTGAGATAGAAGTTTGATTTGAGAATGGCTTACAGTCCAGGAGGCGTAAGCTGTAGTGCGATTCTCTAAAACGAGTCCCACTAAAGTGATTGCGCTCACTTCGATAACGCACCCACTTGTCATTGGTTTAGTATTCGCTCGCTGTGGTGACGTCACCGGCGTGATCGTGTTTAACAGAATACTATTTTGTAATCTCACTACAGATTCAGCTTTCGAATTACGAAGTGAGGCTTAGAGAATCGCACTGCTGAGCTTTGCATAGCTGCGTGAGTGATTACTAAAAGTAGAGTAGAGTTGCGTCCGGTAAAAACTGTTATAAACCAAGCAAAGGACGCGTCGCACGCCTATAGTCTGATCGCTGGTTTTAAAGTAAAAAAATAGTTCTAAATTACAAAATCGAAAACGAACACCCCACTGAAAAGCCATCTATCTACTCAGTAGGTATCTACCTATGTACCCATGTCAAATAATAATATCATAACTATAGTAAATATTTTAACGAGCGGCGTCACTCCTGTGTTGCAAAAATAAAACCACAAAAATGATTTTATCCCTTTGAAAATGAAATGCAACCGAATATTATAATTTGATAGACATTCAAAATTATTTAAAAGCCATCGAAATCAATGTACCGAAATATTCGACAAAAACGCGATTGAAAATAACCGCGTTTCCGCATGGGCAAGGCGAATATTGCATTTTCACTCGAATGAAGTGTCAACTGCATTTTAAATAACTTAGTGGGCCTGGCTCAGCAGCCGATATTGATTTGTAGTATTTCTGGCAACTATTTTCGGGCGCATCGGTGAGAAAGGAATTAAAATTCGAAAACGGGCCGTTGTTTTAACTGAAAGAGATGGCTTTTCAAATTGTTTAAAATAAACAAAGATTTTTACATTCCTTTGTTTTATTTGAATTCAGTTTATTGTCTGACTTTACCGTTCAGAGGCGCGCATGAAATACGGAAATAAATATTCTTATTTATATAAATAAATGCTTATTTTATTATTAAACTTTAGATAGCTCGTCAGTACTTACTTACTCCTCTTCCTCCAACCTTCATCCCTGTCTTTCTTCTTTTTCTTCTGTACTTTACTAGTTATACTCCCAAATAAAGTCTTGAGCAGTCCAAAAATTACGGCACTTCGTCTCATAAATGTAAGAAGGGGCTGACCTTATTGCCTTTTATGGGCACATTCACACATCCGAGCTTTAACTATGAATTTTTCAAACAGAGGGCCTAACTCACTGGATTTGAGGTCTAATGTAGCGATTGCCACCATTACCAGCCGGTAATGGGAGGTACGTAATGGTGTTATAACTTTCGTAACTTATTTGAGTTTGTAAGGATTGCAAAATGGACGCTAGGTACGTGATTATTTTAGAAAGAAACTGATACGGCAAGGATACATTTGAGTAGATCACTGCTTAGGTATTAACTGCACCTCTAATGAACTATGATAAGAGATGGTTCACGCGACAAAGACAACTAAGATTCTGGCAAACACTTCCGAATTTGTTGGCATTCCCCTGCCTTGTCCATGCCCAATTTTAAAACGAATAGGTACATCACTTTCTATGTCAATAACATATTCCTTTTTTAAAATGCTTTTTCGTTTTCGTCGCAAACCTGAATTTTGGTATCTCCGCGACCAATCAAAGCTTTATGCATCAATTGTCAAATTCAAATTGGATTTCTGATCGGTCAAGTCACGTTTTATTGAGATCGCTCCATTCGGAATCACTGGCTTTAGTTATTAGACTATTTGCAGTGGGTATCCGTCTGACTACTGAACTGAACTGAATGGTGAATTTTATACATGAAAAATATGTACAAATGTTAAAACTAAACTAGGTACTCATTGCTTTAAGAAGTCCTATGGTTCTGTACAATTTTAACAGTTCATGTTATCAAACACACATGTTCATAAATAAACAGAAGCAAGCTTCAAGCTTTGCGTTGTATCTTTGTCTTCAAACAATGTCACAAGCTTATTGCAATCGTCACAATAGCTAGACATAATAATATATTTAGTCGTCTGTCGCTCGCTCTCAGTGTTTCGTTAAATATTCGAAACGGATTCAAAGATCATCAAAATAAATTTGTTTTACAGACTGGAGGGATTTTTATTATTTTTCCTTTTACAACCGACGCTGCAGAAAAGTGCGCACCTCTTTGATACGATTTAATTTTGCGCTGCGACATAATAATGTTTCTAGATACGTTTTCTTTTGCGCTTCAGGTTTTCGTTCTTTTCATGTACTTATAGCCATTTTACTAATTAGGTATATGAAAAGTAAATAATAAAGCATATAATTTTATCTTCGAATTTTGTTGATTCTATGAACAAATATCTATTTTACTGGAATCTCAATAAATAGAAAAAAATAACTAATAAGCGTCTCCGCAAACGACCGATTATCGGACCGATTTTTGACAGATTTCTTTGTCAACGAAACAAATCTGCCAAAAATCTGGCAAAAAATCGGTCGTGTGCGGAGACGCAAAGTATCAAAAAGAAGTTCAGTTTAATATACTCCACTTCTCAGCGACTATCAGCGACTCAGTCCGACAATATTTCAGTTCAGTTAATTTCCCTTGTTCTACATAGTCGGAATTTTTCCGCGAGCTCCCCGTCTGTGTGACCCTCGCCTCTGTGCTGGTATTTTCGTCAGTTGTCAATCTGGTACGCGTGACTGACTTCGCGTATTTTCGATGGGACTCGGGATCAAATTCGCCCGATGCGAAAGCGATGTAGCTCGAACACAACCTTTACGATAGTATGATCGTTTCATAACATTCAAGATGCCTCTTGGCTTGGAATTTGTTTCGCTGTTTATTTGACATTTTTCTTTAGAATCATGATAATGGTTTATAGCATTCACAGTTAGATGGCTC
Source organism: Caradrina clavipalpis (assembly GCA_932526535.1). Taxonomy (NCBI): domain Eukaryota; kingdom Metazoa; phylum Arthropoda; class Insecta; order Lepidoptera; family Noctuidae; genus Caradrina; species Caradrina clavipalpis. The sequence goes on from OW052096.1 coordinate 8,020,614, forward strand.
ATTAATACATACATTCATAAAGTCATGCCTTTTTCCTATGGGGGTAGGCAGAAACCACAGAAAACCAGCTGCTACGATCCTTACTCCTTTCGCCCCGTGCACGTTCGTATGACTGGTACATATAAACCCACTAATATCAATGCAATAACGTTTATAGGGGTGCAATATTATAGTCAACAGTTTTTACTCTTTATACAAAGGTTTTCTAAATCATTTTCTTAATACTAAAAAGTTCCCAAACTCTGGGTCGCAACAATATAATAACTAATTATAGTAGTTTGTCATCGAAACGCTAAGAAGAAGAAGAATGAATACTAAAAGTTATTTTTTTTCCGACAACCATGTACGGGCAAAGAAACAGCATGTTCCATTTTAGTGTCGGAAACCACACAAGATTACAGCACAATTTCACAAGCAAGCGGTAGGAACTAGGGAGGTTTGCAGAGGAAGACACACTGTACATAACTACGTGTTTGCTTATGAATTAACATCCTGCGCAAGTTGCGCAATATCTGAAGGGAAATTGGTGGTTGCTTTGTAGTAGAACATCACTATTAGTGCGTAAAATGTTGCTTTATTCAAATTCAGTACTCTAACAATAACAGCCTTAATTTATTTTAACCAGTATTAAACGTAAGCCTGGGAGGATTACGTTTAATACAAGGCAAGCTGATTACTAGCCGATGTATTCTGTAAAATCCTCCCTTCGTGAATTTTGGTGAAGTGAGTTTGTGGTGAGCTGTCAATCCCTAGCATTAGGTGGAATGGCAGACCAACTATAGCTCACTTCAATTCATCACCAATGTAGATTAAGTATTACACAATAGACGGGTTGGTAAAGGTCGCGGGAATCCGCTGGATACAGGACTGGTCGATGTGGTGACATGCGATGGGAGTCAATTTTGGAAGTTTGACTGTTCACCTTTCCATGTCATGTTTGCAATGCTTCCATGAAAAGGCTAACCACACTTGAAGATCGAGGAACCCGCATTATGTTTTGTTTACGACAAGCGACATCCAGTTATTTATATCATCTTATCATAGATACTCTCTCTCTCTCTCTCTCTCTAACAAAACTCTTCTGGGACCTCCCATAGATTGCGAGATAACTATGATAAACTACTAATGCATATTTTATCGTTTTGTTATCTGGTTCACGGGAACACAAAATGCATCGCAGCCACATGGGGCTTTTTATTAACTGTTAAACCAACTATTATAGCTTTTAGTTGAATTACACCGCAAGCTTTGCTGGAAGCGTTTTGTGAATGCGTTTATTTTATGGGCACAGTGCATTTTTTCTAACATTATTGTTGGTGATGATGATAAGATGGAATACAAACAAAGTTTGGCTATATAGGGCATCAAACAAGCCGCCGCCGATATAGATTGCAATTATATCGAAAACTTTTCGAAATTAGCAATAAAAGCTCATGTTTTTTTTTTTGATAAAAGTCTCGGAATATTTACCTCATATCAAATACTTTAGCGTTGGAGTCGGTTACTGAAAAGGAAGGAAAACAAAAAAGAAAGTTGACTTGGCACAAAAAAGGAACACGGTCTAACAAGATTAAGACTGCAAAGTGACATGATTAAAAAAACAGGATCATATTGTGTGCCTACCAGCTGCACTAATAAGCAAAAATACCAGACAGATGCTGTCTGACGTTGATTTTCAAATAAACCTTTGGAAAGAGAGGTGATGGATGTAGTTTTGTTTACCGCATTTATTATGTATCCTCCTGTACTCATCTTAGTTTATTTAGGGTAGGCGTAGTATGTTTATTTTCCTCAAAAGTGACCCCTTTCGAGCCATTCTTATCATCTTACACACAACCCTTTCTAACTACTCACGAAACATCACCATTGCACGTTTTGTCATAGCATTTAAAGAGCTCAGCTGTTCCAGCCAGCATCTGGCGCTATCTAAGCCAGCTTTAAGACGTAATTACACGTTTCATACCAATCATTTGCAACGTAGATATAGGAATGCAGAATCTGCGTCCTATCTCTATTTCGTGACGCAGTTTAGCAGTTACATACGAAATTACTAGCAAATAGAGCAGTCATGTAGCTGTTGAGAGATACAAAAGTTCTCTCGATAAAAGCTTTGGTAAAAAGGAAACCGAATCGCACCAATTTCGATAATATTGAAGTGTGCGACGAGAACGCTTTTATTCGAATATAATATTAATATTCTGAAATGGTATTAAGCTGAACACTGATACATTTAATGACTTTATTGACTCTCTCATTATGCAATCGAGTTATTAAGCCTTAAGAGCTTTGTCGAATTTAATAATGTTGATAAAACGATCGACGTTTCGATATGTGTATAACGAACTTGTGACACAGTTACCCACAAGTAATGCGGTACACTGGCCTACAAGTTGTGAACGAAATTTTTCATGCATTTTTTATGAAATCGATCGCTTGGTCACCGGTCGTAGCCGCTAGTGGCCCAGTAAGCGGAGGCACTAATACTAAGGGGATCACAAATGAATTGATGCACTTGCAAACCAATGATGTATATAGGCTGCTAATGATGTGCTAATGACCAGATATAATTTAGAACTTTATATTTTTGTTTTCGTTTTCGCGACCACGCCAAAAGCGATATCTGTCTGGCCTAGGCAGGCTAGGCTCTGGCAGTTGTGTCTGACATTGGCTTTTTTCTTTGACTTGATTGAATTATAATTGGAAAACCTAATTAACCATTTTTTATAGAAACTATCAGTTTTATTTTTATTTCGTTGGGTGGCATTTAATCCGCAGCCCTCCTGATGTAAAGTGACAGAAATAGGTATGGTGGTAGTACTGCCCGGACGAGATCTGTCACAAAGAACTCTACCACTACTGAAAAATAAAAAGACAGATTTGTTTATCATAGTTTCGATACTTACAATTATTATTAACCTTATCATAAATCATTATTAAGGTAGGTACCTCATTCAAATCACAACTCAACACAAATAAAATATTCCGTCTACTAAAATAATTTGAGAGATGTTCTTAGAATTATTACGTTAAAACATTTCAGTTGCTTTGATACAAAAATTGATATTTGAATACACACGAAGCGGAAAAAATGTTACTTACATGTCCTTTACGATTTGAGGTGAAAGATCAAAGGGAACGTAAATTTTACGACGAATTCATACAAAATGAGCTCACCTGCCGTACCTATTGATATTAACACGAGGGGAAATTCACGAGATTTTACGATAAACTTCCACTTCGCTGATGGCGATAAGGCGTTTATTTTTTCCGTATTTTCTTATTGTACGTGTCTGCTTTATTGTGTGAAAAAAGGACTTCACGCTTTTATTTCCTGAACGGATAGGTAGAACTGTTGCACTGATTAATAAACTGTCAATTCGGAAAAACTTTAAATTGAACTTGAAAAACCATAGTTTTTTTTTTTAATTAGGTAGGTACGTAGATATTTAGTTATTTATACATGATGTGTCTTGGTGAAATAAGTAGTTTCTACTGTAACTTTGTAGATAATTGCCGTTTTCAGTAAATAATATAGCCTTTGTTACTAATCATAATAAATTAATAGATGAATACTTATCGCGACAAAGATTTTCAATTCTAAACAATAAAACAGCGTTCTTCTTACATTCAAAATAAGAACTATATTCAAACAAGTAACATGCATGCATACACCTACATATATACTATCTTAATTATAATTATCTAACACTCGAACACTTCGCACTTACCAGTTGAAAATGAACGAACTTTGTTTATTAACCTGGGATTTCCAATTAAACACAGCACAAGTTGTTTGCAATAGTATTAACAATGTTTATATTGTTTAGACGGTATTAGTTTGTTCATTACATTAATTGTGAGACAGAGAATGAGCGTCCTTCTCTTTTTATCTCGTTCTGTTTCCGAGTCTTCGGTAGGTGTCAGTGCATACTCAATGAGACCTCAAGATATTTTTAGCACACTTATATTTTTCTGCCTCCTTTAAAATCTTTGTACTAAAAATACTCGTTTTTTTTTGGCATCATAACCCCATGATTTGCTTTAATATTCTCTAAGTTTTCGCGGCAGTTATATACAAAATTCAAAATAAATAAATAAAAATTGCTCATCAAAATAAATGACTCATTTTTGTATGTTCACAGGCGCAACTTGCATAAATATTAAAAATAGATGTACCTACTATAGAAAAATGATTAAATTGTAATTTTCAATAAGTAATTCAACTTATTTTTGGATACCTAGACAAGCTCACATTGTTAACAATAAAAGCTCAGCATAAATTGTAAAAGCACTTAATAATAATAATAATAATAATGCCATTTATTTCAGGCAACAAAGGCCCATAACATAAATACCTTACAGACTAACATACATATTTATAAAAACAAAACATATAAACTATTTAATACGAAGTGACGGCGTCGTATCGCGCTGCGTGGTGTCGCGTAAACTTCCGCGGAATCTCCGAAACACGACACCCTTCGGCCAAAACTCTTCCTTAAGAAAGGTCTCGAGTGATTGAGTCGGAACTCGCACCACAAACGAATTGAAATTCGTGTTGTGACGCGACTCCAACTTCTCGACCCTTAAGGTCCAGCTGGTCTTCGCTCTTACATACTCCACGATCCCCTCAACCTTCGTGGTGTGATGTAGACGGGACACATAGAGCTGCGTCGTCGGTACTGCTGGACGCAGCACATTGGGTCCTACCAGCGCGGTCCCGCACTGGTTCCGACTAGGAGGCTTCTTCCTCTTCTTCCTCTCCACCTTCACGAAGCCATCCTCGTCAATCGCGCCTGTTGTTAGGCCTGGCTGCCTGTTTACCCTGTCGGCAGGTTTGCAGCAACTCTTCTTAAGCTTACTTAAGCTTTGTACTTTTAAAGTAGGTACCTATTTTAAGTACCTACTTCCTAAGTCCTAGTCAGGAAACTTCTTAAATTGTTGGTAACTAAAAGAACCTTTTTGTTACAAAGATAACCACCTGAAACAACTAAACAGATTTACTTAGGTAGGCACTGAAATGTCTGAAATAACCCTTTTGAAACAATATTTTGTGTACAAATAAAACTTAAACCTAAATCACTGAAATATTTAGAATAGTACCTAACTTACATTGCTTTGTTAATCTTGTGTTTATATTTAGTTCGTGGTTTACTTATTGCTTAGCAGACGGGAGAATGTAAACACTTACCGAGTTATTTCATTTAATAGAAACTCGGAATTATTTTTTACAAATATCGGTTATCACGGAGGCAGACACCGTCGCGGAATAAAAAGTAGCCTATATGTTCTTCCTTGGGGCTCAAACTTACCCCATACCAAATTTCATTAAAATCGGTTTAGTGGTTTAGTCGTGTAAGTGTAACTGACAGACTGTGAGTTATTTTCGCATTTATAATAATATCACATCCCAAACCGATGATGTTAATACGCATGCACAGTGCTGCTGCATGATGTAATTTGGCATTTTTATTTATGTAATAATATTAAGTATGTATTAATTAAATCTTTTGGAAAATTGATATGTTTCCTATCGTTAACGGTTCCACTGCGTTTGAAATACACCAAGAATCTTTCACAGTATTTTTTATTCATCTTTAGCTCATATTTATTTACCTTTACTCACAATAAAATAAGTACTACGATGCTCTTTCTCCGCCATTTAAAAGTCATATAAAAGTTTGCGCCATTCAATGCGATTCCACGGATCACATTATTATCGGTGCAAGGAGCACTTCGTGTCAATACGAGAGTCGAATGTTCGTCTCAATATCTGAGAGCACCTATGAAGGTGTGGGTGTGTGTGTGTGTAGATGTGGGGTGTATGGAGGTGTTAGTGTGAGTGACGTTTGTCGCAGCTTCGGGACGTTAACGTCTCAACTTCGAGTGGATTTCATTGTTATTCAAACTGGTGAGGTAGTTTTATGCAGGTGTCTTCTAGAATTAGGAGAGGAAGCTATTAGGGTTTTTTCTGTGGGTGTACGTTTGTACACCTCTGCCTAACCCGTCGAGAAATACACTTGATGGTATGTGTGTTTTTTTTTTAGTATGAAAAATCATACTAAAAAAAAATGGGAGGGAGGGAGGGAGTGTCAGACTCTTACTGACCAAAACCCATTCATGCTCTTCCTAATTTATTTTGCATTCCAGGGCCGCGGGTAACTCTTTTGAACAAATACCACAATCCTGGAGCTATTAGCATGCATCATTGACCTCTCATTGATGTCGGATAGATGGAGTTGCAATAACACTGACAATATAATAAGTAGCTAGAAACAATCTTTTCTATTGTTCCCACCTTCACCCAATTAGCCCTGTAAACAAATATATCATCATTTACAAGGTGTTAAGGTAGGTTTTCGAATTTAAACATTCACGCCTTTTGACCAAGTTTTCTGTTCAAGCAATTGAAATGTGTTCGTAGCAAGCGGTTGTAAGTAGTGCAATCGCGTGCATTTTTAAAATAATCGATCCATAATGGTTTATTCATTTCTAAATCGAACTGTGAGCGACTCTTGCCACGTGTAACACAATGTGTCTTAAGTTCGTGACCTCAAATACATTTCATTGTTTTCTAACAACACTACAAATAGGGTAACAGTTTTATGTACCCTCTAGCAAATTAGGGTAACTTACTCATTCGGGACTCTCGTGTTTGTGTATTTTATTCAGTGGTGGTAAATTGCGCATTTCGCCTGTTTACAAAGTTGAGCTACAATCTTGAGGTTTGATTCAGCGACATTTCCATGGGATCCTTGAAAAAAAAATATTTCGAGTTTGGGTTAACTGGTTTTTTTTACTGACTGACTCACAACGCCTAGCTGTAATCACAGTATTCTACATGTTTGAACATGCTTGAAAAAGTTCTGTAGAGGGTGAACTATACCTCCAATCTTAGGAAGATGGTGGTAGCTGGTGGCTTGTACTCCAAAATAGAAACAAAGAAATAATACCAGCCTATTATTGTCGCACTGCATGGCAAAGGCATAGAACAGACATATAAGACATAGAAGGCTCAAGCATTGATTATCACACTTGCTCAAGGCGGATTGGCGATTTCAGACTTATAGTAATTTTAAGTCTAGGTTTCCTTTTCCGAGGGTCAAAGAGGCCCACCAAAACTACCATAATAAAAATAAAAAAGCGAGTTCACTATAGCCTATATCGCGCAGCATAAAACCTTTTACAACATAGGGATGTTCTAGTTAATCAAACGATCCGATTCCAATGACAAGTGACCGGCCGGTTCCATTTCGAGTGTTTGAACCGGTATAAATCGACTACTACAATGACAGCGCTCGGAGATCGAGCGTTGTGTTGAAATGCAATGGAAGTTAGGGAAGTATTTGGGGATACGAACATGTAATTAGCTGTAGTGTGCTGTCACTTTGCTACAGCTTTATTCGCAAAGGAGGAAAAGTACAGAGAATGTGCGCTTTAGTTTTACACACAACTGTTATAAATAGTACCTACGCTTCAAAAATGTTTTATTATTTCTTTCATTTTAAGATTATAAAAGTTGATAACTTTTAGATCAGAATTCAATAGTATGTCTAAGCCGTAAACATTGAAAGCCAAAACAAATATTATATTGTACAAAAAGTTTAACCTTTGAAGCGAACATCCTTTGTTATCACTTCTTAAAATCCTTTAACCATTTAAATAACTCAACAATCCTCGAGCAAAGTCTAGTGAAGTAACAAAATAAAGATGAAAGATAAAAGATAACGTAAATACAGTTTCTACAAACGTAGTGACAAAAGAAGCTGACATCCGACGCTGTATGTTTTGTTGATAAAGAAAATATGAGTGCTAAGTCGAGTAAATGTTTTTTTTTTGCTCGAGAGGTAGATTTTGTGTCGTCTTGTTACACAAAGAGTTCCATGCTTCAGCGACCCCCTCTTTGATTTATTTTGATATGTAAAGAGGACAGACGTCGATTCATGATTTTTGAAGAGGAGGGTTGAGAGTAAGTTCTGTTAATTACTATGTTTAACAATAGTAGCTGGATGGAGTCTTTTAAAATCATATTGTAAGAATCGAAAGTAAGTTCCAATATCGAATGAAAACATGCAATAGTAAAAAAAAACATGTAGGTACCTACTTTAACTAATACGGAGATTGATAATAATATTTTTTTTAAACAGTATATGAAGAAAATGTATATAAATTAATATTTTTAACTCTATTAAAAAGCTAACAGAGATTTATTTTGAAACAATATAATTTTTAACGTAGCTGTAACTAAGCTTATTCCTTTAAGTTACGAACACAACTTTATTAGCACCTATTATTAGTCCCGACGATAGTACAATATTAATTTTTATTCAATTACGTAGGGTCGGTATCATAGGCGACGTCAAAAGGATATTCCAGACAGAGCGTACCCTACAAAAATAGTCTAGTCAAATTTAAGTCAATAGGTTTTTTGTTTCATAAATCCTACTACTATTATAAAGGCGAAAGTTTGTAAGTATGGATGTATGGATGTATGGATGTTTGTTACTCTTTCACGCTTAAACGGCTGAATGGATCTGGATGAAATTTGGCACAAAGATAGATTATAGTCTGGAATAACACATAGGCTACTTTTTATCCCGGGAAAATGTGCGGTACCCGTAGGATAACACATCAACTGTGACGCGGACGAAGTCGCGGGCAGAAGCTAGTAAATTATAAACGATACGTACGCGTAATTTAAAACTCGTACCAGATTTAAAAAACTTTCTCTTAATTAAATGAAGTTATTTCCGGAAACTGTCAAACATAGTTATCAAAATGTTAAATTGTATGGCGTATAATTATTATTGGCCAAAAATTCAAACTCCTAAACTTGCAGGATTTTATAAAAGTAATCTAGGCGTTACGTAAAGGCCCCTCTAACAAGTCTCAACATAATTTCTCAATACAGCCCTCACATTTATACAATTTATGACGTTCCTTTACAAAATAGTTACCGAAGGCTTTATTCAAGCAGTCCTCGTAATAAACATGAACTAGCAAAACCAGAGTACATAATCTATACTGCAGCGTTGTTTTTTGAAGCAGCGTTGTTTTTTGAAAAAACATGACATGTTATGGGAACCGAATTTTTCGTCATTTCATAGGTTTTTCGTTAACAACCAATGAAATGACGAAAAATTGCCATTGGTTCTTTATACATGTTGTCAAGTTATAATAACAAGACGTATAAACCGTTTTTTTTTATTTTAAGGTTAGACCCTTTTTCAGGCGTATGCTAAAAGGCTGTATAAAATGTATTCTTTCATAAATCTCTATTAGCTCTCGTCTCTTGAAGCTGCACAAGACTCCTTTTCATTACCTTTTAATAAATTTTGCGAAGCAATTTTTCCTGATCCTTCTGATCTTTCTTGCGGTTTGGTTATTTGAAATATGGATCCTCTCTTCACCATCGTAGACAGTTATTGGATTACGAGACCTGTGTGGTGCTCTTCAGCTAATAAAATCTGTTCAAGCCAGCGTTTCTCTTCTGACTTCCTAAAGATTGCGTGCTTTGAGAGAGTATGAATAATAATAGAGCGCAGGTTAGCTGGCAGTAGCGGCAGTACATTTTTAGCAGTGTATTCTATGGTTACTTTAATTTGTGGTGGGAATAAAAGTGCTTTGAACAGATGAAATAGGAACGTGTCTGGTAGTAAGTCTACAAAATTTTGAGATCGGCCGCAATCTAATACCAATAACTTATACATGTAATACATAGAAGCTGTTGGTAGACCTTTTTAATAAATAAATAAATCTAATCTCATTCTCAATCTGTCAAAAAATGCCTCTCTCTAATTTACCAATATTGATTGTCGCTGAGATGAGATTGCGGCTAGATTTTGAACGTTTCTAATTAGTGGGATTGGCCTTCTTATCAGAAGACTGGAAAGGGTATAGTTAGCATTTCAAATTAGTGACTTACGAAATATTTTATTTTTTTGTTAATTTTCCCGAGCAGGTTTTTGCTCTTAATCATAATCACGCAACGTTTCTGTATATACCATAAATCAAGATTTCATTAAAACAATACGTACCGTGTAAAAGCGCTCTCCACCTAATTCAAACCCTATTCCCATAAGCCCACAACTTGTAACATTACAGCCTATAACGTTATTGATGTTTGTTTACCAACCGTCGATGTAAACAACCTTTTTATTGAACATACATGGAGCTACGATTTGCTAAGGGGAGTCGCTGTACCTACAACAGAAAAGGGGGTAGTAAGGGGGGATCCTCGATGTTCACGCACTGTTGGATCTCCTAGAGATCTCACAAGAGACCCTGCCTTATTCGTTATTGGGAGTATGATTTAAAACTCACGGTCTAGTGATTATTGTTTTAAATAAATGACAGAGTAAGCAATGGCAATCTGGCAATGTTAGACATTGACAATTTTGATTTTTTGTAGAAGAAATTCTTTGTTTTGAAAACTAAGACTATTTTTATTTTCACAAGCTTTTATTTAACTTGTAGTGTTCGTTAGTGAAAGCTTGAGGCGCTATTTGTTATACAAGCTACTTTACTACAGTATATTACGAATAAAAAAATAATTACTGTGTATACCTAAAGGTTCCAAGACTCAAGCTTTTTTTTCATATTTTGCTAAAATTACGTCGTTTTTAAAATTAATATATAATTATTATTTTTTAAATCACATTGAGTTATGGTTACAATTTAATATCTATACCTAATTATTTAATCTTTTTGTCTGTTCCAGGTAAGATTTCCATTTTATCATCAAACAAGAACATCAAATCCTTCTCACATTCGCGTAAGTACAGTTACACGTTTAAATTTCCTAAAAAAAAAATACCTAGTTTATTAGTAACACATCACCTTTGCATCATAAAATAGCTGCCACACGTGTCATATAAGGCGGTATACGTATTGGACAAGTATAAGTACACGACTATCTAGTTACCTGCGCTGACTAACGACACTCTCTAGGCGAGGGAGAGTTCCTGGCTTCCCAGTACATATGAAGCCTTTTTATAGGTCGTCAACCTGTCAGTATAAAGCCTAAGATATACCGCTACTGGAATCGCAAAGGCAGCTTTTTGCGTGGCAAAGGTATTTTGCTGTGTAGCATAGCTTTTGTTTTTCTTGACGGGCGTACTGTTATTTTATTTAATTACGAGTAGATGTGTCTATTGCGGTTTTAAATTGATAGTTAGTCTGTAGACGCGTTTTAATATTATAGGTAGGCATAGATTTATTTAGAAAAAAACTAGAGAAGGCTGTGTCGTGGTACATAGCGAAACGTCTATGTATCATCTACACACATATACTTGATCTGAGTAGCGGCTACTTTACTCTATTCAACGGGAAATAAATTAATTGCATACGACACGCAGTTACGGAGCTATAGCCCTCGTTGAGGCGACGTGTTTTCGTCTCATCGGTTTAGCAAATTACCTCTATACTGTTTTTAAAGACGTTTCACGTCAAAAGTATTATTTAAAATTTTAACTACAGTCAGTCAGTATCAGACATAATTAACAGGTAGGTAAGTATATCTAAGTTTTAGAATAATTAACCTTGCAAGTTGCTATTATTTTGTGCAAACAATTATTAAGTAAATAAAACTTTATAGACGAGTAAGTATAACATTTCAGAATTATAAACAATCTTAGTTCCAATAATACAACTGTTTTCAATATTTAAAGGTTCAGATTTGTGTTGTCGAATATTGAAATATTTTAACAATTTTTACGTACAAATAATGCGCGTTATTTAAAGTCATTTCATATACATATGTCACATATTAACTTCACACAGTTCTTACTTATTCTATTTCGACTCTCAACTAATGGTGCAAGATCCCAGAACCACCAACATAATGACATACCATCACGCCTGTATTCTCCAAAGGGTTAGGCAGAGGTATTTCAAATTTACATCCACAGTCCGCCAGTATGTTTAGGTCCCATGTAATAGGAGGCGAGCCTTTTGCCGTTAACACAAATTCTAACTCCGAGCTGCTACTGAGAATTTCATAGAAAAACCTAATAACACTTTGCTCGACCTGAGAATCGAATCTAAGACCTTTAGCGTAGCAGTTGAACACCAACAATATCTTGTAAAACATACAATAAAAACCTGCCGTCAAATATAAACGCTTGTCGACAAAGTACCTTTTGTATACCTTCATAACAACATATTTCTCTATTCCTAGAATTTCAGACATTCTAAAATGTCGTAGAACGCTGACGGCACTAGGATCTCAGTACATAAATACTAGGTATTTCTGTTCGCTATCATTCACTGCACTTTCATGAACTGATTTATCTTATAGTCGGAACAAGTGCGTACATCCAGCAGATCAATGAGCGTGCACCGCTAATGACCCGCTCCTGTATAGAAAGCGAGCAATCCACTTATTGCTGCCTTCCTGGTACTTCCAGTTAAAATCGTATCACTCAATTAAATGCGAAAACAGTAATTAATGGCAATAACAGTTTATTTAATACTCCACCTGAACTAAATATCTCTAAATTAATGAGGAATCGTAATGAGGATCGCGAAATGATTTCACAACTGTTCATTTTAGTTTGTCAAGTACATATTATTAGAATACTAGCAATACCACGCGGTTTTATCCGCGTTTCTACATCTTTCTTACTGCTCTGCTCACGTGTGTCGTAGCGTAATGTTATGTAGCTTGTAACCTCCTTTAATAGACGCGCTACACAAAGCAATTTTGTTTTTATTATTTAATTATTACTTCTTGAGAACAGCGTGTTTTACATAAATTCTTCATTATTGTAATATAAATTAACTCAAATTCTTAGGGTGTCTTTTCACCATAGATGTGTGAGGATGTGTAGCGAAGAATATCTATGTGTAACTAACCGATTACAGTGCTAGGCTTAACTCATATTATAAACATCAAGCGATGTCATTGGTCATTTTCACACACATCCCTTGCTACGCACTCTCACACATTTCTGGCAACACAGCCTTAATGAGAGCAACGATTTATGAGGTTTGCTCCGTTTTAAGTCGCGTTTGAAACTGAAGGTAGGAATTATACATAGAGTACCTACAGCAACTCCTTAGGCAGCAACAGTCGGTCTTAAAATATCCAATAATGAAAAAACGCGAAATCAAAATCAGAACCGGTTTTAAGTTGACGAACACATATGAACTATCTATTTTAGCTCTGCCCCCCTAGCCAAGTCACAAACGATAATCGTAAACGCTCGGTAGGTACCAATAGATTTTCAACTTAATATCCAAGAGCCTTAAGTTGAAAATCTATTAAAGATCCCTAAGCGTTAGCGACTGGAACGAACGAAAACGCTATGCAATCTTCATTAGATCTTCAACTTAAAACCAAGCATATAAAGTTGAAGATCTATTAAAGCCTACTCAGCGTTTGCGTTTATCGTTTGTGACTTGGCTAGGGGGGCTGATACCTATATTTCATGTTAAGTCAGTGGGTGAGTGACCTTTCGATTTTATATTTATAGAGATAGTTTCCATATAAAGTAAACCATCTACCAACAAGTTTGAACTATTCTGAACTGTAATTAACAGAGAAAATGTCATCATAAATCGTAATTAATATATTTATTATGAATAAACTCGTGACCCTCCGTAAACAGAATACATTAAACGTAAAATTTGATGTGTAATGTAGTGAATATGAGTCCTTTTGGGGATGCGCATAAAATTATTGTTAGTTTTTGTAAAATAAGTGTTTTTATAAAATTATTGTTAGTAATTAAGGTCAAAATGATGATTTAAAAAGACAGCATACATAATTATAAATAAGACCTAGGTTATTATTGTCCCAATGCAGGAAAAAGGCCTCTTCTCCTATAGAGAAGGCACGATCATTGCACTCAAGGCGGATTGGCGATTTCTGACTTATATTAATTACAAGTCTGTGGTTTACTCGCAATGTTTTCCTACATACATTTTTAAATTTTAGATTTAAAAATGCTGATTTATAAATACTAAAATAAAAAATCTTGTGGTTTTTTTTTAAATTCTAAACACCAACATAACGTTGCACCCAAAGGGGGAAAAATTTAATTTACTCAAAAACAGCTAATTTTGAATAAACAATAATACCTATAATCAGACAAAAAAAATTAAAACTTTCAAGATACACTTCTTGTATGTTTTCCTCTAGTGTTTCAGCATGTCTTGTGCACTTTAAAATAAAATAATTAACAAGATGACAAATAACACAACCTTACCGTAAAATAAGCGCCAATACAATCCACAGTTGCGCCAGCGCTTCTGTCAAACATTTCTCCCGTCCACCAACCAGCCCACTACAAAGCTACACACACGTGCATGTACTATAGGTACGCTCGCTCACACAATCCGTACCCTAACTGCTAACAACATTTGCAATATTAATTATGCGAGCCGCCAGCTTGATGTTCCGGGTTAATAACAGACCATTCGGGATGGCATCGGGATTAAACAATATGTCTGCCGTAACTATTTAATGAGCCACACACATTGGCCTCAAAAATGTTTTGTGATACGTATCACCCAGATTAATACAATAACGAGCGTTTTACTAAAACGGCGAAAATATTATGAGGAAAATCACGAGAGTTAAATTGTATTTTGTTATGTTCCACAGTAGAATTATTTTGTATCATGATTCATAAGTTACCATGGGCTTGTTTTGAGAATATTAACATTCACAAATCCGTTTGCTTCCTATTTGGGACCAAAAGGAAAAACGAATGCTCCAAACCACCCCATTATAATAAAGATTCACAAATAATCATCCCTTACTGTGATACCAAAAAATCAAAGCACACTTCATCAATTTGTTGATACCGAGTAAATTACTTACTTTGTGTGGAGACACATTAATCAATAAAGGATGATTAATGAAAGCGGGCACACGATCCCGATCGCTTGATGGATTAGCGCCCATATGGTTCTGCATAATTTGCTGAGTGCTGCCACCTGTGCCCTTGTTGTTTTATCTCCCTCCCACCAAACAAGCTGCTCAGAAAAAATCCCGCCGTACCCACTTACTTTGTTAGTAAGCATTATTTTTCTTGTTTAGATTACGAAATAAAAGTCGGAAGGAAAACGAGCCAAATTAAATTTTCGTTTCCGTGTCCCTATTTATATTTCGAGCGGTCGAGTGTAAATCTAAGATTCTCTAAATGATTGTACCTCAAAGTGGGTAACGGAATAAGTACTGGGAACATTCACCTGTCGCACTCATTGTTGCTATTATAAAAGAAATGGGGAATATTTTTTATGTTCTCTTGTTAGAAACTTCTTTTAGGAATCTGTTAACAAGGAATAAGAGGGCCTTTTTATCCGGTCGAAATGTTCGGTCGCCTCCAGCGGTTGCGGCACAGATTGGCAGCCGACAAATCCGTACAAATCCTGTGTGGCAAGCAAAGCCTTCCTCGGCTCGAAAAAAACGCGATTGATTCAAAACATTGCTCGGAAAAAATGACGTCGACCTAAATAAATGTACTGCTCAATTTTGGTTAATCTAATCTTCGTCTTGTTTCTTTTTAATATTCTTGACTTGTTCTTAAGACTCATTAATAATAATTTTGGTTTGAGTAATTAACAAAATGTCTAAAAGCCGTGGAACTTAATAACGTCATCCGGAAACCCGATTCAGAAGCGTGTATATATATTAAGCATAGCTTAAAATATCTCTTCACAGCATTCAATCTAAATCAGGATGTCATACAATGTTGCTACACGATTGGCGTACGGGCATAATTCTATAACACTAAATCCGTATACGCAGACAATGGCTGGCATCCATCTCCTGTCGGCTGCCATCGGAAAACAATAGAATGCATTCCACGTCGCAGCCTGCGATATAAAAGCACGCTTTTACCAACTTCATTACATTCGTGTTTTTTCTTTCTATTTGTATAATTTATATCACACAAAATCATGATGGAAGATCGGATAAGGTAGGCTTAATATTCCTATAAAATTTGGAACAATCTTATTGAACTTGAGGGTTTCAATTCAAAAGATAATGTTTTGCTTGAATTGTATTTCGGCGAGGTTACCTGATAAATTGATAACTGCCATGGCATTATTATTTTTTAAATCGTTTTATATTGCTTTTCACCTATATTGTTTTCACATACAGAAGCAACAAAAATAATGTAACCAGGATTTTGTACGTTTTATTATTAAAACGTGTATCCGTTTCTTCCTTGTTCTTATCCTTTTGGAACGAGATTCATCATTTTTGACTAACTAACCGACTCCTTAACAATTAAAAAGTACCTTTGAAGAGATCGCAAAACATTTTTGCTGCTTAGGCAAAATATTGATGCTTAGACATTTTCATAACTGGTTTTTAGACACCTTCGAAACCTTATAGCCAGGAACAGAATTCATCAGACCTCAGATAGAGAACTTATTGGTATCTAACAACTAGTTACGTACCTATAATAATAATCTAACAATATGTTCAAGCTTTGACTACAAAAGATTGCGTCAGTTGCCTTTGTAAGGCGCTTCGCAGATAATATGGACGGTTCATGCCAATTATTTTTCTAGTGCTTCAGTTAGTTCAGTGTGATACGCTTGATATTTATATGAAATCTACGATGCTCGAACTTTTCAGGCGTGCGAACAGTTACTCGATTTTATATTTTGCTGTAAACTTGACTGCAATTTTATTAGTATATCGTTGGATTAACAACTAAGTCTTATCACCTTCAAATATAAGCTACCAACGTGGATTTCCATTCTTGGAGGTTTATTTTACAAAGACATCAGAGGTGTAACTCTCATATTTCTAAAGAAATTCATAATCTAATATCAGACACCTCTAATTTGCCTACATTTTTGACATTGATTTTCGCTGAGGTAAAATTGCGACTAGATTTTGAACGTTAATAAATTACGGGAATTGGCCTTGTGTAGTCTTTAGCCTCAAGCATAAAACTAGACGTTTTCAATCTTACAAAAACAAAACCCCTACCAACTAGCCTAAAAAATCACAACCGAAAAGAAAACAGTAGGCAACCCACAAAAGGTAGAATCACAGCTTGTTAAACTTTCGGCGTTCATGTAGCGCACGTACTTATTTAATAACATTTTGTAGTCGGCTTTACGGTTTGTTTATGTAATTGTTATTGGGTGGCTAGGTGCTAAAAGCTGGCTTGCCCGTTGTAATTGTGCATATGCGGCGTCCCGAGTAACCGCTTGTTTAATTTTGCAAATGTTATTAGTAGGTGGGTAGGGACGAACCCGCGTGTCGCCGCGTCGCGCGCCCGTGTGTCACGCCACGCTTGGGCACAAACAAGCCGCAAACGTGGCTAATTAGGAGGCTAGTATACTGCAAGCCTTTAGCAATAAATGGTTTACGTTCTGACGCGATTGGTTTATTGATTGTTTATGTTTATTTAGACATCTAAGAATTTATTATTGATACTCACCGGCCACATTACTGTCATGTTATCTTTATTTATTACCAATATCTTAGTTTTAGTTTATTTTTAGGCACTATCATTTTTATAGAAAATCTTTTTACTGTTGGCTATAAATTTACATTTTATAAACGTTTTATTTGAGTAAATTGTTATTATTCCTTTATTTAAAAAAATATAGCCTTGTTAAAATAACATAAACCTGGCGACTTTGAGATCTTGGTCCCGAAGTAAATATAAGATTTAACAACAGGTAACATGATTTGTTGTAAAATCTCACGTCCCTTACATTATTTTGACAACAAATAAAGTAAAGTCTCGAAACTGTGGTCAGGTTTTAGAGAACGGGAAGTGGAAAATCTATGTGCTAATCCAGGATAGGCACCACGAATTTAATTAAAATTTATTTCACCTTTTTTAGCGCTTTTAACGTAGTCTGCACACCACCGTCTACTGCTGTGATACGCGTTTTATAGCAGCTTACCGATTTAAATATAATTTGTTACTTACTTGTTTACTGTTATGAAAACATCACGAAACATAAGAAAATTAACGAAGTTTTAATAAAGTTCATAAATAATAAAGGCTAAATTAAATCCAAGTAATGTTATTTAAACAATAACAGACGGGTGGAAGTTCTAAAATCAATACAAGAGACGTCCTTGAAAATTTGCTTCACCATCCCTAAACAATCAATTGCCATCAAAAACACAGCTTGGACATCCATCCAATACAGCTCAATAGGGCGTGTACACACGAGTGGCTATAGACATGCTAATAAGTTGAATCTAGTTAAGGATGAACGACTCACTAAGCGCACAGAAGGTACGAAATTAAAGTCCGTTGTGCTGTCTACACCCAGCCTTAGAACTAGAACCATCTTTTAGCCGGGGTCTCAAGATAACTTCGGAATTAGTTTCAAACAATCTCTTATTGTCGACTTATTACAATTGTTAGTTGGAATAAATGGACAACTATTAATTCGGGACGAGGGATATGCTAAATTCGCGGAAGATATTTTGGATCAAGTGAATTTGGAGCTGAACTATTGGAGTTATTTGTTTGGTTGATCACCTATGATTAGTTTTATCGGGTTCGTGTTACTTACGGGCAGTTATCTACCGATTATTCATATGACTTAAAAATTAAAGCTTATATTATTGAGGTAGTTCTAGTAGATGAAGATTACTTCTACATACATACGAGCACGCCTGTATTCCCCGAAGGGTTAGGCAGAGGTGTACCAATTATACCCACAGTTCACCGGCTTGTTTTAGGTCCCATGTAGGGGAGGGCGAGCCTATTGCCATTACTGAGAATTTCATTGAAAAACCTGTACAGACTGTTGGATATGTTATCCCTAGACTGTTATTCGGCTTAAACCTATTGTAGAGAAAGGATTAGTGGCATTATTCTACTTCGTACAAATACCTATTATCTCGGATTAAGTAGCTCTACAATAATACTAAAATACAGTGTAACCTAAGAACAACAAAATAGCAGAAGTAAATAATTCAAAACATTTCTGTAAGGTAAATTAAAATATAAAACCCTGTATTGAAAGTTTCATCTGCAGTTTGTGAGACACGTTTCAAGTCAATATTTAACCCGACACCGCTTCAAAGTTTCTGTTACACCAATTCAATAAGTTCTCCTACTACCTTCAATAAAACAGCAATGTCTTGCTTGCTTTGACTGCATTCGAGTTCTTTGTGTGAAAACTTTTGATTAGTTTTGATACCCACCTAGTGTTTGTTTATGGCTTCAAAGAACTGTTCCACGAACCTTTGGCGTGCTTTACTGCTGTCCAGTGTCTTGACATTTCAAATGGCGCCGCTGGTACCTAATACAAAGAAATAATTTGAATATAAATTTATTTTTACTTTGGTTGAGCATTTCGGGACCTGCCCTTCTTGTTTAGTATTAGGAAAAATAAAGAAAAGAGAATATACACTCGACAAAGTCTAGTAATCTATGTCTATGGTTCCTGTAAAAACCTCTTTGATTACTAGGATCTTGAAAAAAAAGTTAAATACTTTTCTGTGCTATGCTATACTAATCTGCTCTTCATGACATGTTTTCCAAAAAATAATACAGCTATAAGAGATATAGTTTATATCTCGGTACTATCCAAATTCTTTCAGCCGTTTCGACGTAAGCGACTAACAAACATACCGACATCCAAACGTCTCCTCTTATAATATTAGCGAGATAAGTGAGAGGTTACTCTTAAACATGTTGAAGAACACCTTTGAGAATTTATTAAGGCAAATTATGTTTCATAATCTCTGAGCTCTCAAACGCTAAGTAAATTAGTAATTAGACTTCACATTTATAATTCCCTTTATGGTTATTACAGAATAAGAAAATTATTAATCGAGTCTGTCTGTCCCATGAGCTTGTATTTACGTAGGTTTGGATCTTCTTATAACTACGGCGAAGAGTTTAGCCGGTCATTTTATTTTGGTAAGTCACCTATGACCTATGCGTTATTTTCAGGCCCAATAATGTAGGTCAGTTCGTTGAAATGTCAGCAGTTTTGTAGGACAATTAGGTCTATAGATAGGTACCTATTTGGCCCTTGAATAAAAATAATCCCTATACGATCAACTTTGCATAAAACAAAGCTCCTGAAATACTTCATTATTTTTAAAGGGCTTGAATTTGTTTTGATTTTATTTTAAGTTTTAGTTGAATGCTTTGAAATTTGTAAGTACTTAATGTTACTAAAACATTAACACTGTTACAATCCATTTACGGTAAAAAACTGTCCGACGATAATCGTCTGCGTTGTTTCCGTAATTCATAACAATAATTTGAGTAGCAATAACTATTCGTCGCGGTACTCGATGTTACTAGAATACAGTTCAAACTATTTATACGCGGTTGTAGCGGTGACTAATTTGTACATACTAGATATATTCGGCGTGTACTAAATTTACTGTCACTTACATTAGAGTGGGCAACTCTTATCGTTGAAAACAGATCGTAAATTTTGAATACGTTACATCGTATTTTAAAATGTTATGTTCTACAACGTACGGGTTAAATTGCCTGTTTAGTATTTAAATGATTCTCTATATTTGGAACTCATTAAATTAATGTCTTTATTTCAATTGAAATACATAGTTAAGAAACATTTTAATTGAAAACATACGAATAGTGAGATGAGATTTACTCGTTCGAATATAAAAACCGTTTTCAGGTCTACAGTTGTGATAATAGGGTCATTAGTGGTAATAGACACAGGAAAGTGTTGGAAACCTTTAAATATTTATAATATTTATGAATATTAATAAATGGTTGAGAGAGATTAATGGTAGGGGAGAGCGGGGCTAGAAGTTACCAGGGTAAGTTGTTCCGATTGATATAACTCCGCGAGAAAAAGAGATAAATATATTGAGTAAACACGTCGTGAAATAGAAATCCGTTGCGCACCGATGGCAGCCCAGTTAAAAAGGCTAGTGTTCCCGGATTATCGGAACGGCAGTACGTGCGTCACTGGTTCACGTAAGTAAATATTTTTGTACTTGGCATTTTTGGTCTATTTCACGAATTTTAACAATTAGCCTTTAGTGTTGCAGGGTTTTAATGCAAGGATTTATGTATTTTTATGGTACACTATGCGTAAATTGCGTATGTTTCATAACCATTCCTATATGTCGTTTTTTTTTCAACAGGTGTGATTGGGGCTAGATGTTCCTTTTTTCGGGGGCACGTTGTGACCTCGGAACAACTTGCCCCAATTCATTGATACCAATAATGGATCTTTTTTTTTCGTTTGCTGCATGTGGACTTATACCAGTAAATCAACACGAGGTTCTGTGTCACAGGATCAAAAGGCCAGAGCCATCAGGGGTTGTTAATTTGAATGCCTCTTCTGGTGTCATAGAAGAACAACTTGAAGATCAAGTCCTTGTCTATCCAGAAGTAGTACGACCTTTTCCGAAAGCACCACCAAGGATTTAAACAAATAAGAGACGTATTAGAAAGTCCGCCGTTTAACTGATACTTCTGAGAAACAAGCCAGAGCAAAAGAGGAAAGTGAGGATCAACAATGAAGAATTAAAAAACAATAAAGGTAAAGGTAAAGGTAAAGGTAACGTCGTTTAACACGTCGTTTGACGGACAGTTGGACAGTTGTTTGTGAATGGAGACCATGCACCGGCAAGCGCAGCATAGGACGTCCACCCACAAGGTGGACAGACGACCTGATTCAGACCGCAGGAAGACGCTGGATACAGGCTGATTTCAACCGGTTTTTTTTTAAGTCTATGGCGAGGCCTATGTCCAGCAGTGGACGTCCTGCGGCTGATATGATGATGATGAAGAGGACAGCTTAGAGTATTATTATCTAGTGTGCTGTGATAGGTACTGTAATTCGTTTTCTGGAAAAGAATGGGTTCAGTGTCAAGAATGTAAGAACTGGTCACATTCCAGATGTAGGAAAAATGAACTTACGTATGAATTGTGAAATTATGAGAAATTGAACTGTGATTCTGATAAATCTTCTGAAGATTAATTATGAGTGGTTTTAATTTCTACCTATTCAATTGTTGGTTATTACTCAAATAAACAGACCTGGTTTAACCATTTATTCTTTTCTATTTTACAAATAATAGCTTCAACAGATATGGTAACAACTTACCCCGGCTTGTTAACAACTTGCCCCAAGTTGGGGTAAGATGTTACTTTTCGACTTTAGGCATTAAAAAATTAATAAAAAATAAATCTCGCAATATATGACCCAAATACCTGTCTTAATATCAAAGTTACATATAAAAGTTGATTTTAATCGCATCGAATAAATTCTAAAATCAAGTATTCTTAACACTTTTTGAGGTTAAACAAATTTCGGAACTTGTAGCCCCGCTCTCCCCTACTTAAGTATCAAGTAATGAGCCAAAAACTATTAGAATGTACGTCGTATGCGGAATTGCATTATAATTATATTTTTACACATTTTTTGCATGATATAGTCCAAAGTGGAAATAGATTTTTGTATAAATACGTATACTTATCACAGATTATACTGACCAAAGTACAATATTTTTGACACACAATTACACTGTTATTTGACCAATATATAATAATATTAAATCCCCCAATTTTCCGGTGGCTGCGTATATTATGATTTTGCATAAAATTCACGATTCTGTTTGCATAAGTAATTGAATGGAAAATATTTTTAGGTAGCTTGGTTTCACAGTTCAATGCTCGCATTGCCATTTCATTGTTTACAATGACTAATAATGCGATTTTAACATCTTTTATACCGAATTTAAAACTTTTAATTTATCAAAGCTGGCAGTATATAATTATGTTGAAATAGAAATGACAAGACAATGTCAACTTTGCCCTTAGACAATGGCCGATTATTACTTAAGTTTATTGTTGGTTAAAACTGTACTAAACATAACATTTTAGGGACCTAAGAACTTTCCTAATCTCGGTCTTTGCCTAGAAGCTCTAAGCAAAATTCTACAAAGCTCTATTTGCCCAAAACATTGTCACAAAGTTAGGAAAAGTTTCCAGTTTCATATTGAGATTGTGTTACAAAACGGATTGTTTCAAGACGGCTTGTAGTCGCAATAAATAGTTCATTAGTTTAAACACAATTTGTATGAAGGGCGGTGTTTAAATACAGTTGTTTCTGACTTCGAGCTGAATATCGACTGAGACGGAATTGTTTGATCTGTAACTTCTATTTACAATGAAGCATGGTATTATCTTGCTTGCTTTTAATTTCCTAGTGCTTCCGCTGGGAAAAAACAGCGCAGTGAGCAGAGAAGTAATAAAAGTGCGCTGCCCAACCCCTCAAGACTTCTAACTATGTAATATTTTATATTATATTATTTCACAACCCTCCATTACAAACGTAACATAATTAAAACTTCACGACCAGAAGACAACAAGAATTTGAAGAACAAGGTACGAAACTCAACAGAACGCGACATGTTGTCATAAACAACTTGTACAGAGTCCAACTTCAGTTTTAGCTTTAAAGCCGAGCTTTGTTGCACTATGTTCTGACATGTTGCACCACGTTCGGACTGATTGCACTAAACTGTTTGAATCGAACGTGCGTCACAAGTGCTTGCTATGCATGGTATTTCGTTTCTCCTTTTCGTGCGAAATAGGGAAATAGCTTTTCGCTGTCGTCGATTGGCTGAAATAGTTACAAGTGTTCTATACATATCAATTTTGAATTAATTGGAAATTTTGTGTGTTTTGTGTATTATTGTTTTTTTTTTATCTCCTTTTCTTTTTCTTTATCTACTAATAGCCCATACAAAGAAAGTATTAGTCTTGCATTATTTTTTCATCCATCTTTATCCTTCTTTAATATTATGATAGAATGTTTTTCCAAACTGTTTCTTCCGTACACGGGGTCCGAAGTTTTCCAAAAGTTGGGGAGCTCATTCTATTATCCTGCCCACCTAATCGGGGGAGTACCCGGTGTTGTTGCCCGTAGCGTAAACTCCCTTTGTGTAAAGTTCTGGCGTCATCCATCGGTTTGCCCAGGTAACAAACAACCGTTAAGCATAATAGAATTTCAAATGTAAACAAAAATATGTGAATTTTTCTAAATATGTTTTTAACCAGTTTGTAGCTGGTGTGAAATCTTTTCTAAACATACATGATGGTGATGTAGTTATGTTTATCAACCAACAATAGCTATTATAAGATTTATTGACTAAAGACTTGAACATTCTGTCAGAATCTGGTAAGACACTTATTGGTTGTTTGATTTCTTGCAAATGGGGTGACCCTACTCAACCTCGAGAGGCTTGTAAAGGGTTTATTGGCATGTGCAGCATCCAGAACCTCACTACGTACAAACGACAACCACCAATCAAAATACCAAACGTAGTGTCGTCCTAAATATGTTTTCTGATTTTCTGTTTATTGTGAACGACAAGCCTAATATTCGACGGATAACATTCAGAATTCCAATTAATTTTATCACAAAGAAAGGTTTCCGAATCACATGGGTGCCTACCATCTAATATAAAAAAAAAAGTTTATACACAAATCAATCTCGATAGAAAAATCCGGTAGATATTTTCATCTCGGGAGTATATTAGAGGACGGCCCAAACAAATATGGAAGTAACGGATTATGATCATATTTCCCTTTACAACTTTCCATAGCTTTATCCGTGGCACGTATACGACTAAGGGCGAGCAGAAAAAAGCCTTTTTCACATTCATTTTTTAGTGAAAGGGACCGTGTAGTGAGTAGGGATGCGTACATATGTCGTTACAATGACAAGTGAGTAAATATTTTATTATTCAGATTGGGATTGCATTTTGGGATTAAAATGGCCTCTTTCTGCTTTTATTTTGTACCTATAGATTATTTGGTTATCCCTTTTCTTACCCTATTTTTTGTAAAATGTCTGCTGTTTCGCTTTTATTGTTGACTGGTTTGATTTATTGAGGAGGTTCAATTTTTGTGTGTGATATTGCGTAGTGATGTAGCATCGCTTCGGCGCTGTGGCTTTTAACTGCCATGAGGAGAATTAAATAGTAACGTTTGAAAGAATTTTGCATAAATTCAAAAATTCTTTAAATTCCTTTTCTTTTACAAACCAAAAAAAAAATATACCATCACGCCTGTATTCCCCGAAGGGTTAGGCAGAGGTGTAACAATGTACACTCACAGTTCGCCGGTATATTTAGGTCCCATGTAATAGGGGGCGAGCCTATTGCCATTAACCGGGCACAAATCCAAACTCCGACTACTACTACTACTACTGAGAATTTAATAGAAAAACCCAATAACACTTTTTGCCCGACCTGGAAATCGAACCCAGGACCTCTAGCGTAGCAGTCGTGCTAAGGACCACTAGGCTAACGAGGCAGTTTTCTTTTACATTTTTGTTTAAATTCCTAATTTCTTCTCATGATTAATTTTAAAGTATATCTTTCAAATAAACTATTGAGATATTGCTGTCAGTATCTAGTTTCTTTAAGAGAATGTAAAGGATCTACTGAGGCTAAAATTCTCAGTAGTCCCTTCAAAGAAACTGCTGCAAGGAACTTCTGTTAACAAATATAATTACGGTCTTTATTTTTCCTAGTATTACACATAATAAAACAATTGTTGGAAGTAATAATCGCTTATGATTTAATGCGAATATCAATTATTAAATGGTTGATTAAACATTTCCTTTTACATGTGATCGACATAAATACAGCTACCATTCTAAGTAAGTTTACTTAGTAACATAAAACGATTACTATACAGTATGAATATTCGAGGAACTTGAATAAATAACATAACAATATATTGTCACAATCTTGTATTATTATTCTCAGGTACCTGAATATGATACGCATGTTATTCGATACGAAGCGGGATCCTTATTAGCTTTCAATAAACCGAGGTTGAACTTTAACCTTATTGTGCCCAATCCGTTTTCTTTTTGTTACTATAGTCCTTTATATTTTGTCAAATTACGTCGTACCTACCTGCGTAGTTACAGACTGTTTATTTTTTTTATTGTACAAACAAGCTGGAGGCCTACCTATATTAAGTGGTCACCGCTACCTATAGACATCTGCAATAATACCAGAGGCCTTGCAAATGTTACGTTTGCCTAGTGGCTGCGAGCGTGAGTGCTGAACGCGGATATTTTAGGTTTGATTCCCAGGTTGGGCAGTGCTCACCTATTCATCGTACCTATTTTTTGAATATGCTCAATAAGGGACAGGCTCGTCTATCGACGTTTAACATTCAGATCATTAAACTTTTTTCTGGGACATTGAAGAACAAGCCAAATCAGCTAACCTCTAAACCCAAGCTTAAACGACAACACCAATTTGTCAAATAACTTCACTGAAAATGAAGGCTCATTAAAGACTTATCAAAAGATTACGTCCCCTTCGCAATAACTTGGCGAAACATAGTCACAGTTGAGACAAGTACCTACTTAAGGTACTTACACTTCGACACAAGGAGCACGGATTACAAACACAACCTTTTAATCTCAAATAAATAATAACAAAGAAAAAGAGAACACAATCTTTGAAAGCTTTTCTATTGCGAGCAATGAAAGTTGGAGACGATTACATCAAAGACTTTGAACTGAACTGCCTCTAGGTATCAGCGGCCATTTAAAGATGAATAAAGACGAGGATGTACAAATTTATCTTGTGCTTAGTTTGTTTTACTTGATATCAAAGAAAAATAGAATAGGGGACGAGACATTCTTGTAGTGATATTTATTTAGATGAAGTTGATTTTAAAACGATGTGCCAACAATGTAAACAATATTATATAATAATAAAATAAAATAATATTTTTATCTGTCAGAGCGGATTTAAGACAGACACACGTAAATAAGTGAAAATGGCTTTATAGGTTTAGTTCACATAATATACCCAAAATATTTCCAAAATAACTTTATTTACATTACTTAAAGTACAAAATCTACAATTTATTTTATTTTATTTTATTAATTTATTATTAATAATAACAGCTTACGCCAATAATACTAGTTAATAGGTAAAACATAAGCTAAAGTTAAATTATTAAATAAACATACATTACATATGTACACACTCATAGTCAGGATTTCGACGTCAAATACAGTATTCATAGTCCAGTTCAATCCTTGTATCCCAGCAAGTCAATATATTAACTAAACACGAATCCGTCTGTACAATAATATTACCTGCCGGTGAACAGAAACGCATATAGTTTGTCAGCTTGCGGTTTGCGGCGGTGACCACAGACTATCGGCGGCAATACGACGCCTACCTCGTATTTGTAGGGCAAACAGACATTGGAATCAATTCCCAATATGAGGTTATTTTACATTCTGTTGTAATGAGTTTTGTTTATGAATTGAGATTCAATAGTCGATCAACCACGTTCAATTTATGGCAATAACGAATAATGGTTCTTAATAATATCCTGTAAAATTAAGTATATGACACCAGCCGAAAAATGAGTGAGTCGTGAGTTAGTTTTATCCCTGATACCTACCTGAAAAATTGCATTGAATCTAGCAAAGTACGAACGTACCTAGCAGCGGAATAAATTGGCGCATAACAACATTAAATAAAAAGACATAATAATATTGCGTCTTTCACAATTTACTACGATTTTAAGAGCGTTATAAACACACATTACATATAAGTAGTCTGGGAAATAGGTGGCAACAAAATAACTACATTTTCCAAAATGCATTTCTAATGACCCATTAATGATTTATTTTATACAAAAAAAATTAAATTAAAAATTTAAAAAACCCCCAACACAAAAAACCTAAGCCCTTTAAAAAGTAAAAAATAATTAAAAAAATACGTCACGTTGGGGGACCGATGTTGCATTTAGGATACGATCATCCCGAGCGGTCCCCCAACGTGACGTATTTTTTAAATTATTTTTTACTTTTTAAAGGGCTTAGGTTTTTTGTGTTGGGGGTTTTTTAAATTTTTAATTTAATTTTTTATTTTATACTTTTTATAGGTAAGTACCTACTTAATATAATGTCGATTTTGTTAAGTTTGAGACCCCACTCGAGTATATTTACAGACATTCAGTTTTTCTTCCCTACTTTCACCCCCACAACTTTTAAACGGCTCAACCGATTTTCATCAAACATGTCTAAGAACACTCGCACATAAGTCACCTTTAATGCAAAAAAAACTAAATTGAAATCGCTTCATCCGTTCGGCAGCTATGATGCCACAGACAGACAGACAGACAGACAGACAGACAGACAGACCGACAGACAGACAGACACGTCAAACTTATAACACCCCTCTTTTTGCGTCGGGGGTTAAAAATAACGAAGAATCAAACAAGCTCCTAATTAAGATAGTCTATTAAACCGCTTCTAACCCAGAGCAAAAAGGTCTCATTACATTTAGGCGTACGCTTTACAGCTGATTTAAATTTCCGTAAGCATACCACCGACGTGTGTAAAAAAGCATACCGTAATTTAGGGTTGGTCTTACGGCTAGGAAATCAGTTCTCGAACATCAGGGCTCTGAGATCGTTGTACGAAGCGCTGGTAAAAAGTCACTTGGAATATAATGCTGTCGTTTGGTCCCCACATGAAACCAAGTACAAGCTAATGCTAGAACGTATCCAGAACAAGTTCCTGAGATTCCTGTACCTAAAGCAGTATGGTGTGTATCCAGGCTACCCACTTCTGTATCCTACACTATTTGTGCTGGGCATGGTAGGATATAATAAACTGGAAGCAAGAAGGGAAGTAGCTATTGCTACTTATATATTTAAAATTTTGCGTGGTAAAATACACAACCCGGGCGTTTTAAACACGTTGGGGTTGTGTGTACCGGACGGGTACGTGGGACGGCGGAGGCGGCCGCCGCTGCTGCGGGAGCCGCCCGCTCGCACCAACCTGATGCAGCACGCGCCGCTGACGCGAGCGCTGCGTACACTCAATATGGTATCACAACGGATTGATTGTTTCAATTGTACTTTGAGTGAATTCACACGGGCCGCACTTTGCATCGCAACTTCATGTTCGGAATAATAATATATATGTATATTCATAACTACAACTACACTATTGTATTAGGTTAAGCCTGTGATGATAGCTGTATGTGTTTAAATAAAATAAATAAATAAATAAATAAAATTAGACGTGCAAATTCTTTAATCACCATGTCTTACATGTGGCGTGCGGCCCGGTGATTACCACCATATGTCATTAAAGTATAGATGAGCGCTACTGCCCATTCAACTGGCATAATCCCTTTCTCACCCCTAACGACGCCCAGGGGGACAGAGGGGAGTCCCTTGATCGAGACCGCACCGAGCGAAATAGAACCACTTTCTAAATACAACCCATAGTTAAACCTTCAAAATTGCGTCGCTCAAACGTTGTCAGTCAAAAAGCCTTCCCGAGTTGGATTCCAAATAAATTAGAACCTTTACAATTTCATCATTTAGTGAGCACTGTTATTGGATTTCATGAACCAAATCGTAAATTCAAAATTAAATTTGGTCGAAAGGAACCCGATAACACTTCATTTGATGGGTTGGTCCGCTAACATTTACATCTGGAGCTTTGTGAACCGTCGACACGTCATTATCTGAGGGAGTTTATGTTTCATGTAAATAACGCTTAGCGCACACGAATAAACAAGCACAACCGTTTTCGGCATTGCGCTTTACAGATGTTTGCTAGTCGCACGGTCTAACCCTAGCATCGATGGTCATAAAACAAAAGACTGCCTCGCTGTGCTAGACTGATACTAAACTGAGGTCAATTATCGCCCAATAGCCGTAACTAGCGTTCGGAAATACGCCTCTATTTTGCTGTTTTGCGACCAGAAATTACTAGTCCTCACTGGTCTATGAAGTTCAACCATTGTACTGCATTCAGCCCACAAAACGCGACTCAACCAATTATAAAAGCTATTTTTTGTGACGGACAACATCAACTAAGTCGTATAGCCGGTGTAAATTCTACCTAAGTCAGGAGTTGTTTTTATAAAGTCTGACGTCAGTCCCTCAACCCGTGTGAGTAAAGCATTTCAGGGGATCAGTTTTCAAAGAAAATACGCTTTGCGGATCCGGTTTACTAGTGTGATGCGGGCAAGCCTCGTCGAGCCGTCGAGAGGGACGAAGATTATAGCCGGTTTTTGTACACGATTTTTTCCTTCATGTATATTTGTTTAACTGAAGAAAACCGTAAGCTTCGGTCCGTAAAGATTTATTTACGCATTCATCCCGTTACTTATGTAAAGTCGGTAAAGAACTCTTTTTGGGTCAGCACGGTCTAAAGTGTAGAAAAATTATGTCTGTATTTTCTTGTAGGACCAACAAAATATGATAATTTTAATCTATTGTGTAAAAGAGATTTGTGAAAGAAAGCTAGTAATATAAAATACGAAAGTCCAACTTTTTGTTTTTCCCATACATTTGCACAATTCCCCCTTAATAGCTTCAAATAATTTATGATTCCATTATGTTCTAACAACGCGAAGGGGCAACCAGATTCAATATTTTTTATTTTCTTGTAAATGATGTTCAAAAGCCTTTTAAATGGTTTAATTGAAATAAACGACATTTTTTGTTAAACTTGGAGTACGTAAATCATTATGAAAAACGAACTTGACATTGACAATGAAACAACAATCCTGATGGTTGACTACAGGTACTCAAACAGCAACGAGCTAACATTATGCGTTGCTCACTGCTCTCATTATTCCTCCCTAATAGTTGTTTTTCCACCGCCAGCTAAGTGCAATTTATATTAATGCCGTCATATTTTCACGTTGGTTACCCGCATTTTCATATTAACTGTGGACCGGGCTCCCATGGTAATGTGAAGGTTCCACCTTCGTCATTTGTTTGCAAACTGATTAAATTTACAGGGCTAACGCGGTTCGCTGTAAAATTAATTCCCTTAATACGTGTGCTGTGTAAGATTTAAAAAAAAAATCCAGTTTCGAAGTCTCGTTGGGGGGAGTGATGACGTCACGTTGATGTGTTACCGGTGACGGCGGCCTCACTTTGTGCCAGGATTTTTAGTTTATGGACGGTTTTAGTGAAGAGAGGTCATTGTGTTTGCTCGTAAAGTACATTGGGGGTGCCTACAAGTGGTGCGGTATTTTGACGCATTTTTGTAGTAATGAATTTCCTTCTAAATAATGTTAAGTGCTATTGTGTTCTTAGAAGCAAGTAAACGTTTTAGCATGAAGTGGTTATGTACATTTGTTTTAGGAACTTCATACTAAATGTTAATGGTACCCAGCTATATAACTAAGGAAAATATTACAAAAATACCCAATGAATAGGTACTCATATGATTTCAAAGGGTTACAAAGACCAATGCGGATAAGGGAACAAATCCACCCTAGCATTAGTGGCTTTCATGTCATGCGAAATTAATTACCCACCTTTTTTTAGCTCCAATTTGCCAATAAAAAGCTGTCATTGAAAATAAATTGGATTGTATACTTACATATACATCAATCAATCCACGTAACCCCACGGACACATAAAACTCCCATTTCCATAAAATTATGTGTACATAAACAATAAATATACAACAGGATAAAATTTTAAAACATTCACAGTTTACTGAATCTTCGTAGCCGCGGCGGCCGGAATTTGATATTGTAAATGCCAACACAAACAAGTTGATTGTTTCGCCATCATGCGAGCTTTCCTCCATTCCATTAATATTCCATTCTTATGACTACCGAACCTTTGTTCTATCCCGCTAATTCGAAATAACATGAACGAAAACCCTTTTGTTATTTTATTGTTATACTTATACTCGTATATTGTTCTCAAGAAACTAATTAATTGGCCTTTTTTGTCGTTGGTAATTTATTCGCGAGCGGTTCAAGGGTTGTGAAAAGAAAATTTTTGGGCAGGTGGGAACATGAGTTTTATTTTAACTTTGTAGTAGGTTCTTTTTTCATTAATCAACCTGCCATACGCGTCTTTAGTTAGATGGAAAAAATGATGTGGTCAAACGGATTAATGTATGTACTTGAAATAAGTAAACACTTCACACGTCAGCTGCGGGACCAAATTTCGGACAAAGATCCCGAAGAGGATTGTGGAGGTTTGAGGAAGTTTCTGAAGAGATAATACTATAAACATAACAATTTATAGTTATCTAATACCATGCTGACAGCTGCGGTAATTGGGTACCCGTCACAACATTAAAATACCATTGAGGAGGGGTTAGCCAATTTAAATTTAATGTGGATTATACAAATCAATTAATTAATAATTATGCAATTTTGAACTATTTCGATCAAAATCTTGATCTAGAATCGAAAACGTTATTAATTTTCTGGGAAGCAGGTAGGTTACTGGAGGTATTGAGCATTTATTGAAAAGCGGAGTGCACAGCTTTTGAAAAGGCGCGCCTGAATGGCTACGTGGCGTAAGGCGACTCAACTATAGTTTAATGCCTTTTCATGCGTTGAATTTGTCGTTGGTTCTCAAATAATACTGACATTTATGAGGTCTCACGCGTGGAAAATAAAGTTTAAGTACACTTTTCTGAGCTTTCTCAATTGGATGTACTGTAAATTCCAATTACTGAACGGTTCTTAGACAATTCTCGTGTCCTCACATCTCTTCTACACTTGAACCAGAATATTGCCATCGACTAAACTGGATTTTTAATCGCGTTACCTTGCTAGCTCACAACTTTAAATTTATATTAGTAGGTACAGATAGGAGAAAAACACAAAACATACAAAGATATAATTTGAAAAAAATACGGAGGAAAATTTTTCAGAATATGAGTAACTCCAGCAGGAATAATACTGCCCATAAAACTGTATAATGAATCGTCTTTGTCCACTTGCATACAATACAAAGATCCCTCTTCAGACTCGAGAGCTTTCTTTTCTGCTCTCTCCTGAGAAAACTTAACCTTGGCCTGAAACATATATCTACCTTCCTCTTGTATAATAAATAAAGCCGATTTTATCTTTTACAGAGAAATATTACAATTATTTGAATGAGTGCTTTAGATACAGTCATCAGAAATTCTAAAAATTGACAATTATAATAGGCTCTTGACATACTGCGATCGTTTTTTTTATAATATATTAGCATACACGTGCTCTCCCACACGTCAAGCGAATGACAAGACGACCTATAAATCTTCACATGGTATTGAGTTATTAAAATCTAGTCTACAATAAGAGACATACCACACTCTGTGGCCTACAAAATAAAGTTTATAAATCACATTTATCTCTTCTCTAAAGAGCAATATCAGTCTGGAAATGCCGCCTATCATACATTATGTGATTGGGTTTAAGCGCTTCGCTATGAACATTCCTCACGTGCCGAAGTGTCCGGCCATTTTATGGCTTCATTCTATCGCCTCCAAATAATTCCACTTTCAGTTTTAAACTCCGGATGAGGAAATTTGAACAAGCTTTTTTAATTTAGAATATGTTCGAACAAAAATTTGATAGAAAAAATATAGACTGTGTATACGAAAGAGTTATTTTTTCAATATTAGAAAATCGAAGCGTTCCTGAAAAAATATCTGAAATTTAAAATTGTTACCTTGAAACGGTCATAGATCCTATATTTTCCAAATCTTTACCTACATTTGAAGGCATTCCAAGAATCAAGTTTTGGGATGCCCGTAAAACATTATTTATTCTAAGAATACGTTATACGAAATAATCCGTGAAATTTTGGATGCCGCTGTAGGAAGGCCCCGACCCTGCTATTTGTTACTCGCAATATTTCGGTATGTACTTGCTGCGATGCATAATTTTCGACGATGCATCTTGACGTTGCGCGTCGGAGCACTTTGCCTTGTGTAAATGGAATTTTCTGGGTTGCCCTCGCGTTTATAAATGTTGGTTATTTTTTAAGTGATGTAAACATTTTTGCTGGATTTTTGTTGCAGTAAATAAGCAGGTGCAGTGAGTTTTATCATCATTAGAATAATGTATGAGGATGTGGGGTTTAGACTAACACTGCATAAAGCGAGATTTAGGAAAAGGTCTTCCTTTTCTAAAATATTCTGACCATCTTATATTGTTGAATATAAGGTGATCAGCCATGACTATAAATCAAAACCATTACCTACCTATAGAAAACTGCATCATCATAGTCTATAATCAAACATAGATAAAAAAAAATATAAACTTTCAACGTACAGTCCACTACACAACAAAATTAAAAACAACAATTTCATTGTGCCAAAATAAACGTCTAAACGTGCCCAAGTAACTCGCCGCCCATTAAAATGCAAGTCACAAAGTTTCCGTCGGTTGCAGGGAACACTACATAATCATGTTTATTAACCATTACGGCCCTCTTACACGCCCATTCAACGAAGTTAATGTCCCAACCCTTAACTCAAAACAGGCTAATTTTATGACAAGTAAAATTCATTAAATTAATACCTCGGAAAGGATTTGACGCGATTATAAAGAATGGCATGTTGTTAGGAAACAAAGGGGTTTCGACTGGGCTTTTCGTATATTTTCGTACCTTTCATATATTTTCATTATCATCATGTCATCCCCTTAACGTTCATCTCGTGAAATGAGGAGACCTTTTAATTTTTTTAAGCTTTGGCCCTCACACAGACCTTTAATTTAATATGCAGAAACACTTGGTGCCAAAAAATATGGGCCATTCTATAATAATATGGGTAAGCTATTCATTTGATCTTGTGTGGAGCTACAACTGCATCCTAACTGCACTATATTCATATCATAGGGTAACAGACATTTAGATTTTTTTTGAAAAGTATATCAGTGTAAGTATATCGCGGGTCTCAAACCATAGGGGCGTACATGCAAAAATGCGATTTTTCGTTTTTAATGCCATTGGATTCTACTATATGCAATACATAACCTCAATTTTTCTTCTAATTTAATATTAATTACTTTTTGTATAAATTGCAAAATATCGTTTGCCGTAAGATAGACAGTCTATAATTATTTTCAAACCATAGAGCCGTATATTGGACGTAAGAGCAATATTATTGCTTATTTAGTCAGTTTTGAAGTGCCATATAGACGTATGCACGTACGACTTTAAATTTTATTATAAACCAAGGAAAACGTGTCGGGCCATAGAGACGTATGTTCATACGACCGTCAATATCAACACTATCCTGGGGATATTTAGTACCTAATCACTGCAGATTTCTTCAATACGCGGACGTATAGTCATGTCAAAAACACCCAACACAGTCGTTCTGCAGAGAGCTATCATAGCGAGTAGATTGTAATTTTATATTTATTTATTTATAAATCATGAAGCGAAGACACAATATCCTACGTTTAGTACTTTGGCGCATTAGAAATCCTCATGGATTTTCATCATGGGGGTGGCGGAGGGGCAATCCCGAACTCTTACATATTGCAAATTTGACAGATTTTAATTATTTTAATGACAAATTGCATAAATGAGGGTCAGATTGTTCACTAAATACATAGGAAAAGTAAGAAAGACTTAAGTATCTACAGCGTGTTTTGGTTTTTTACTTTTGCAATGTTTCCTCTGCTCTAATTTTCGGATATCTTTATTGTTTTAGAGAATTTATTCTCCTTGGCTTTTATTATGACAATTTTTTATTAAATAATTCGATATTATTATTTCTAAAGATTTCATTGCTGTAAAAGCCTTTTTTTTATAGATGGGAAATCATCAAATAACTTCCCCCGCCCTGGGCGGGGCGGGAGGGATTGTCAGACTTTTACTGAGTAAAACCCGTCTATGTTCCTTCATGTGCCCTTTGCGTTCCGGGGGCGCGGTATCTCTTTCGAAGAACCCGCAGCCCCGACAGGCATCGGCCATTAGTGGCCCCTTCCAAGATGCTGTCATCTCTATGAGGCGCGCGTGGAACACGGTCTGTCGTTAGTTAATGTACGGACGGTGAGCTACCCAATGCTCACCGTCCACAGAACCGCGTCTACGGTGGCCGGGAGTCATCTCGTGGCTCCCGACGCCCGGAGCGTCTCCCGCGGCGGCTGCTGGGACGGGGGACTCTTCTCTCCTTCTCCCGTCCCGCCGCCTCCTTCTCCAGCATTACAGCTTCGCAGAAGGAGGCGACTGCTTCCCATTTCCTCTCGCTCCGGACCATGGCCTGAACCAGTACCGGACACGAGAGTTCGCCGCCGCCGATGGCCGCCACGAGGACTCGGCGGTGCTCCGCCCAAGCGGGGCAAACCGCCAAGGTATGCTCCACCGTGTCCTCGGGGCGATCCTCGCAATGGTGACACACAGGCGTTTCCTCCCGCCCGATGAGGTGCAGGAACCTCCCGAAGCTTCCGTGTCCGGTGAGGACCTGCGTCAGGCGGTAGGTGAGGGCGCCGCTCTAGCCAATCCTCAAAGAGGGGACTTACCGCCTCAATCAAGGCGAGCCTTGCACGAGGTTGCGACAGTCGCTCTCTCCATGTCGCCATGAGATCGAGCCGGAGGTCCGTCCGCTGGTCGGCAATTTGCCGCGGCAGCGGAGTTTCGCCCCGGCCCAGTGCCTCCGCGCGCCACTCGTGTAGGCGCGCGAGGACCAGCGCCTCCAGATCCCACGTCGGCAATCCGGCAAGGAGGCTCGTTGCCTCGCCAGAGGTCGTGCGGTACCCCCGGATGACCCTAATGGCGATCACCCGTTGGGATGCGTTCAGGTAATGGGCGGCAAGCCGCCTCAAGCCCTGCGCCCACACCGGGGCCCCGTAAAGGGCCATCGACCGCAAGAACCCGCGTAGAGCCTCCGGCAGGAGGCGTTTGAACCCCTCAGGTTGGGCAAGAGCCGCCTGAAAGCGGCCCCTGCCCGTGCCAACTTTGGAGCCAAACGTCGGAAGTGCTTCACGAAGTTCCACCGGCTGTCGAGAACGAGTCCCAGGTACTTCATCGTCGACCCGACGCCGATGTGAACCCCTCCTACCGTGATTTGGGATCCTGACGGTAGCGCGTTCCGAGGCCCATGAAAACACAGGACCTCGGACTTGTGCAAGGCCACCTCGAGACCCAATTGCCGGATCCTCTCAAGATGTAAAAGCCTAAGAGTTTTATTTTAAGAAATTTTAATTTTTAGACGTTTTTTTATAAGATTTCATTTACATTTGGTTTCTTTGGGATGTGCCTGATCGCAATTTCAAATGTTTATGATTTTAAGTAACATAAAATAATAATTTTCGGATTTATGAATATTTTTTTTATTTATTCTTATTTTTATTTTCACACAAACATTGTGTAATTACTATTATTTGTTTTTTTTTTCTAGATTGTAGAACAAGACTGGTTTATACTTCTACTCTGAATTCAAATATCTCTTAATATTAATGACAAGCCAGAAAGGCGTATGAATTTTTAAAATCACATAAATAACGGTAATTTTGATGGGTTCTCATTCCTAAATTGCAATATTTTAAGTTACCAACTAGGTAAAAATTAATATTTGTATAAATATTAATAATTTAGCGACACGAGTTTTACGTCCATAACGTCCATGCATTTTTGGGAGAATTTTGACGGAGTTTTACCGTATACTCGTTATGCCAAATAGACGTATCAACCAAAAACCAGTGTTATAGCGGTAATACCTTAAAATCAAGCATCTCATAATAATCGTAGTGTTAATATATAGCTACATGCAGAAACACAATAACCTAGGTCAATCACAAGAAAAGTTATTAAGTTTTTTGTCTCTCCTGAAAAGTAGGTGTTTGGTGGATACGCCCCTATGGTTTGAGACCCGCGATATGATTCTAAACCCACCAGAGGCTGTTTCATACAAAGTGCAACACCTATTTTTTGGTTTAAAAAAAATAGATATCTTGGTAAAAGTTTTCGCATACGATGTCTCTTCAACCCCGTATACACGATTAAGCCGTTTTGCTGTGACTCTTAATTCTC
The DNA here is from genome assembly GCA_932526535.1 of Caradrina clavipalpis. Lineage (NCBI taxonomy): Eukaryota > Metazoa > Arthropoda > Insecta > Lepidoptera > Noctuidae > Caradrina > Caradrina clavipalpis. The sequence continues at coordinate 8,058,377 of OW052096.1, forward strand.
CGTTGGACTCTCAGTCACATTTCACGTAAATATCGTAGAAATACAAACGGTCTAATATTTTCCAGGAATAGTGAAAATATGTTTTCAGCTGGTGAAAAGCCAAATAAATAGGTATAATAACATTTACAATCTGTTAGTTCGTAGGTAACGCGAAAGCGTATCTGCCACATAATGGTAAACAGGCAATTTATTATGACGTAACCGTTTGTCGGAGGTACGCTAGAAACGTAGAATAGAGATACAGTGGCGTTCATTTTATGTAGGTACTCATGTGTGAGATAATTTTTGATTTACGTGTCTTTTAGTGCTAACACAATATCAATGGAAATTCGTATTGGTTCAGGTGCTTTTCAGCCATTTTGGTGAAAGTAAAAGGTTTTATTTAGAACGATTATGTACTTATACATGAACGACTTAGTTTTTCTGTCCCAAAGTGTATTCATTTATACAAAAATATAATAGTTACTCTTTCTCGGAAACGACGATTGTTGTATGTTTTATATTTTTATTAATTGGTAAATCTTTACTCATAAAACAATTTTGCTAGCCAAGAAACTTCCTCAATTATTCCAAAAATAAAACTTATATCAAATAAACATACTTACAAAGGTACCTTATTCGTGTCCTAAGGACCTATCTTGCAAATAAACAAATGAAAGTGTTATTTTCACCGTTCTGTTTTCTTTGTCATAAAAACCCTATGTTACAATAGGTATTCACACAAGTGATGTTTACATTTTCATGATCAGTGATGTATGAAAAAATATCTTATATAAAAATTCATGTTTAACGTAATGTAGGTAATATAATTGTGTACGATACACCGCGTCGGTTTACCCGTGAAGATATATTTAACAGCTGGTAACCCTTTGGGGTTAAATGTCCGAAAATCCTCTATTAACAGGCCCTACAATTATATAGAACTATAAAATATATCCGAACCTGTCATCATAGCTTAGTTAACTTTATTACAGCTATTATAATCTAGGGTTTATTAGCCCAAGTCTACACAGGAAGCGTTAAATCATCCTGTGATTTTGTGTTCAAATTATTATTTTCTGAATTTATTGGAAAACTAGCTTTTGTAGACTTCATCCGCGTCAAAGTTGATATGTTATTCCTCGGTAACCGTACATTTTTTTGGGATTAAAATGTTACTACTATGGGTTACATTACATTATCCTAAAGACCTTTATTTATTTTTTTATAAATAATTTATAGCCTATGTTACTTCCTGATAATTTAGCTATGTATTGGTGAAAATGAAAATGAAATGTATGATGATGTGGTTGAAAATGGTTAAAATCGGTACAATAGTTCCCACTATTGTACCGATTTTAAACATTTTCTCTTAAGAGCTTATTTGGTACAAACAAATAAAAAAATATTTTCTTTGTATAATATTACTTTAGCTAGAGGCTTTATTTCTGTAGATATTTTTTTGTAAACTATTGTCTAGTATAAGTCTATTTTAAACTACAGATTGGAAAGTCCAAGGAGATTTCAATCATAGTTATACTTCCTTTGACTACCAGCCTGTTATACCCGGTATCGGTTTGTGGACAGACCTCACCAGGCTCTTGATTTTAAGCGAAATTGTTTGGCCTTTGACAGCTAACACCTTTGTGTCCACCTATTGAGTTTGCCCCCATATTAGTTGGAAATCGCTGTGACATGACATGGTCACCTCTGCATCAAAGCAACGTGTTGAAGTGTGTTCGATCTTTGAAATATACGGCGATTGGATTAATTAACACACAGCTTATGTCAATGCCTTTCATGTTGGCAATTAAACAATATTCATTGCGTTATCAATAAACTTTTCGAAGATATAAAGCAATGGATTATTTATTTCCGTCATATTCCTTCGTATCGAGATTGCAAGTTGCTTTCTCGCATGCTATATTTTTAACCCCTGGCCCTGACTTGAAGAGGGGTGTTATAAGTTTGACGTGTCTGTGTGTCTGTCTGTGGCACCGTAGCTATTAAACGGGTGATTCGATTTGAATGCGTATTTTTTTGTTTGAAAGCAGATTTTCTAGCGATGTTTCTTAGATATGTTTTATGAAAATTGGCTAAGCCGTTCCAAGGTTATCAGCTCTTTTGTTAGCTGCGGTAGGGATATTTATTTTTCTGTCGAGGGTTAGGTACTTTTTTTTTTTATTATTACTTGTAACATCCAATTGTTCAAGCCTTATAACTGTTTTTTATTTTATACCTACCCATGTTTTAACAAACGATTTGTTTTCATTTAATTTGAAGTTTGTAAACCTACGCAATTGACCATCAGATTTGATTATGTTATATTCAATATTGGAATAGTATTTTCTTTTGTTTGAAATTATATACTTGTAGGTAGGTTAAGTAATTTGATATAAAGTAATTGCAAGTTGAAGAAACAAATCCATCGTCTAAGACTAGAAAAACAGCCCAAATGAGTCCATTTACTTGAACGAAACATAATATTACGCCGGTAATAGAAAACACTTTACTGGCATCTAGACACGTGTAACCTTATATTATAAATAAACCAAACCAATACTGATACAAAAGTAAATAACCTCAGGTAAAATCTTTCACGTATTTATGTTCCCTAAGTATATTTATTATTTACCTAAAATAGAAGTTCATAGACGAATGAACACAAGAGAGGAATATTAAATAAGACGTCTGTAACCATGAAACTGTACCGTCACTAGCAATTGAATCTGATTATTGAATGAGTGTGCTGCGACATACGATGTCTGTGCTTGCTCTTAGATGTACAGTTGAACTAGATATGGCAAGCAATGTTTATGAAATGAGGAAGACTACCTTTTGGAAGAGGCAACTAGAAGCAATTATTTTTCTTGTGAATGACGTACAAGAATGTCTTCTAATGATATAATAAAATTGAAATAAATGGGATATTGAAGATTACTCTTTTAAAAAAAATCAAGACTAATCTATATATATAAAAGAAAGTCGTGTTTGTTACAACACTTATAACTCGAGAACGGCTGGACCGATTGCCATGGTTTTTGATTTGTTTCCGTCCCGAATAGCAGAATACATCTTAAAAAATATTATGAAACTTAAAAAAAAAAAGTCGGAAATGTCGGTAGGGGTAGGGGTAGGGGTAGGGGTAGGGGTAGGGTAGGGTAGGGGTAGGGTAGGGTAGGGGTAGGGTAGGGTAGGGGTAGGGTAGGGGTAGGGTAGGGGTAGGGTAGGGGTAGGGAAGGGGTAGGGTAGGGTAGGGTAGGGGTAGGGTACGGGTAAGGTAGGGTAGGGGTAGGATACCACGCGAACGAAGTCGTGGCGGGTCAGCTAGTTTCAAATAAAATGAAAGCACAATTTCTATCACTTGGGTGCTTTTTCCTTATTTTCGCAGTAAATCACTAAAGATTTGGTAAACGCAAAAGTATTTGTAAACGATTAGACTGCTACACAGAGGTCTTGGATTGCTTTTTCAGGTCGAAAAAAAAGTGTTATTGGGTTTTACTTTGAAGTTCTCAGTAGCAGCTCGGAGTTAGGATTTGTGCCCGGTTAATGGCAATAGCCTCGCTCCTATTACATGGGACCTAAACATACTAGTGAACTGTGAATATATATGTTGGTATACCTCTTTTTTTTGGATGGGAATCATCAAAATAACTTTTTCCGCCCTGTCAGACTTTTACTGACTAAAACCAATCCATGATCTTTTTTGTGCCCTTTGGGGAATACAGGCGTGATAGTATGTATATGATATATTGTATGCTTTATTTATACTATAAATTTGTTGACAGATTATATCCAAGGTCCAAGTTGCTTACTTGTTATACAGCACACATGTTATCGCATCCAGCAAGTCATATCGTCGACCTCTCTAGATAATCAAGTTAGGGGCAGGTCAGTTTGCTGGACGAGAGGGTTAGTTTCAAGCTGAACGTACTTCTAACGTTTTGAATATCTCATTTGAATGCAGGTAGATACTGATACCTGCTCTCAGCCTCAGACTTACTTAGTGTACTTTAGCGAATAGCTTTCTTCATTTTGAACGATTTCTTAGGTGCTTAGAATTGTCTTTTGTGTTGATTTTCTTTTGTTTTTGAGTGTTTTATTGAAATGTGTAAAAATATTATAAACTTTTTTTCACGTTGTCTTTTAATTTCATCTTCATCATTATTATCTGATCAGCCGAACGACGTCCACTGCAGGCTGGTCATAGGCCCCCGCTAAGCCACAATGAGGACCATCTAATTTATTATGCTAATTTTAGTTTAAATTATTTGATTTCGTAATGATAAGTAGACAAATTTAAATCATGTTTGTAACATAACATGAACTTATTTATAAACCGTGTGTGTATTCAAAAGTTTGCCAAATAAGTACAAAACACGTTCCTTTGTTCGCGATGTCCAGTATCTAACATTATTCTGCTACGTCATTCATCGCAGGCACCTCGAAACATCCAACCTTAACTATGTGCTTATAAATGAGAACAAACTTTGAATTCACGCTTAGCTCATTATATTTTGAAGTTAGTTGTACCAGTTAGCGAAATGTAAGTTAGTGTTTTAAACAATGTAATCATGAGGTAATTTCCGGGTAGAATAATTTTGATAGGTATGATTATTTAATCCACCAGTTAGTGTCGATTTCAAAATTGACGTCGATAATTTAGACAGAAGAAAATATCTGTGTTAGCCTGACATTCTAAATATGCGCACTCTTTAGTAGTCGTGTACTTTTCTACTCGGAAAAATAAAACAATATATAAACTGGGTTAAAAGCACAACTAGTTTACAAAATAGAGAAAAAATAATAACAATAATATTTTACAACAACAACAACACGCCAGGGTTAAGCAAAGGTGTATCAAAGTATACCCACAGTTTGCAGGTATATTTAGGTCCCATGTAATAGGGGACGAACCAATAACCATTAATCGAGCACAAATTTTAGCTCCGAGCTGCTACAGAGAATTTCATAGAAAATCCGAATAATGTTTTACTCTTAGTATAAATAAAGCATGCTATAATTTTCCCGTGCATGCATTTTTTACACAATTTTCTTTATTCCCTGCACTTGCCTTTATACTATAGCAAAGTGAATGAGCAACGAGAAATAAGTTTTTTAAACTTGATAGAACTAAAGGTACAAAATGAAATAACTTTTCAAGCAGCCATTTTCAACAGTTTCATAAAGGTTTTAAAATGCAAATATTTAAATTTCTTTACTCTATTTTTATTTTTTCTACATGTAAAAGATGTACGTACCTTCAATAGACCAATTCTCGTAATTAAAAATGTTATAGCGATTATTAAAAAAGAGGCATTTTTGCTCGAATGAATTTGCTCGTCCTGCAAAGATCGTTTAAAGTATCTTTTTTACATTGTGCCTCTTGTTCTACTGCGTTTACATAAATTACGAAAAAAAAAAACAACAAATTTTATATAGGTACTCACACAAGCGTATGCTAATATCTTATTAATTAAATCCCTCCCGTGAGGGGACTTAATCCATTTTGTAGCTTACTAATACGCGAGCAAAGACGACCCACATCTCAGTTTTGACGTAGGTACGCATCTCGTAGCTAAACGTGAATTTATTTACATATAATTATTAACATTGCGACGGCCCCTTAATTTAGGTGGATGTAATTATGCATTGATCATTAATATTTTAGGTTTGAGTGGTTATTAATTTTGCAAGTATTTTCTGCAGTTTCTTTTAATAATTAAATTTTTAGGTATTTTGTTGCGCTCTTCTAAAGTTTCGGTACTTCTCAAAAATAGATAACTTGGACCTTGGATAATTATAATCTTTCTACAAATTTATAGTATAAATAAAACATACATACCATCACGCCTGTATTCCCCGAAGGGTTAGGCAGAAGGGTACCAATGTACACCACAGTTCGCCGGTATGTTTAGGTCCCATATGATAAGGGGGACAATACCTATATGTTTACGTAACAAAAGCTATTATCCCATTATAATTATGCTTAAAAAAAGAAAATTCCGCATCGTATAACGTTATTGAGTACATAGCCCATAGATTTAAGGCTGAAAGTGGCTGGAAACCACATCAACGAAACCCAGTGTTGAAAAACTAAATAAAGCGTAACTCAGTTTTGTACTATAGAAAAGCCATTTACGTGACGCTACTCGGATGTAAAAGTAGGTAAATAAAGCAAGCGTATGCTGCCTACGGCTTCAACTGCGTGGAAAAATTCTAATAAGAAGGTTCACTGTTAGTACCTACTTTACTTTCTGAAGTTTAAAGCAGTCTGCATTCCATTAAAATCGGTTCCGTAGTTTAGTCATGACAAGCTTCAAAACGTCAGTTAGTTTAGACAAACGAAATTTTGCGTTTGATCCATACTTCTATATTAATATTATAAATGCAAAAGGAACTCCGTCTGTCTGTCTGTCTGCCTGTTGTGCTTTTACGATCTTCTGCTTTATCGTGTGGGCAGTAAGGTCTAACGCCCCCACACAACCTAGTGTCAGAGTTTCTAAACCGCCACAAGGGCCTCTGACATGGTTACCGATGTCAGAGATGTCCAAGATAAACTTAGAAAGTACATATGAATTAGAAAAAGTCACATTGGTACTTGCCCGTGCTCGGTCACGGTGCTGGTGCCTTTCACGATTATACCACTAAACCGATTTTGATGAAATTCAGAGTAGGGAGTTTGAACCCCAAAAAAGGGCATAGGCTGTTATTGCGTGACTTCGTTTGCGTCTGCAATAACCGACACGAGCAAAAAGGTAATAATAATATAAAACCAATTGTTAACGTGTTACGATGTCAGATAAAATTATGTGCATATTGCTTCATTTGTTTATAAACATCCCATGTTCGTCCCCCAATACCCAATACCTTCAATAGACAAAAAAATACAAAATCATATCAAATCCCTGTTGAAATATTCCAGAAAAAAAAATGACAGACAATACACAATAATATTCTAACATGCAACTGTGACATAATATTTCAAAAAAATACCATTTTCCACATTGATGTGAACGTACGTATCAATAACGGAACACGGTATGGCTGATAACAGCTCGTTCGTGTGACAGTGTTCAATTCCCAACAGAAATAGGTCGTAAATTTATATTACGCTGCCGAACAAGTTAAAACACATTATATATGTTTGTGTGAGAGAGTTTACATGGCATTTAAACCAAGGTCTAATTAAGACCTACAGTTCGAGTTCACTAGTCTCTATATACCGATGTATTAAGTTTCTTAGTAACGATGATTATAATGAAGTACAGTTTGAGGGGACTCCGCAAAGGGGACAACAGCGCGCTCTATCTGAAAGTATTCTAGTAATATTTTTAAAGAATTAAACTCGATTAAATTTTGTGCATACAATAAGAGGACTATAATCTTATCTCGTACAATATTTAAAAAATATCATCATCACTGCAAATTGAAGTTTTTTGACAGGAGACTGATTAATGACACGCCTTGATATACTCGTAGACAAACTTAGACAACTTTTGTAAAGAGCTAGCTATCGGTACGGTCTCCGTATTTAAATTAGGTAATATTTTACTTACCACCGTTTGCTAAAAGCTTCAATATCCGCAAACCATACCAAACAAACAAAAATGCATGCATGTCATCAAACTTTTACACCTGCAAATAAATTTTGAATTTTTTATACGTTTTTCATACAAAGGCTGTCAGTTGATCATTTTATGTTATGTACAAAAGACATAAAGTTTGAAATTCGCCCTAAGACATAAAAGTATATTAGAAGTACTTAAAGCATAGATTAAAAGACCAATGACCTCAAAATAATACACACTACAGCAAACTTTTTCATTTATTCAAGTTAGCGTGGTTATTCCAAAAAAAACTCACCTTCGTACTCGCTTCTGCATCCACACTGTCAGTTGTCAATGTCAGAATCAAAACTTTTCGTGTTCACTGTAGATACAAAGGCGAGTTCAATACCGCACTATTTTTACGAAATAAACCCGCGAAGCGTAGTTCTAGAACTTTCAAACTGAATATATGAACGTTTCCGTCATAGACTTATTCCCTTTTTAAGAGTTTAAAAAGGAACATGTTTAAATTATGAACCTGCAATGGTGAATAGTTTTTTCGTTTCCGAAAATATCAAATTGAAAGCAAAAATAGTCGAAAACAAATAAACAAAATTAAAGTGTCTATTGACTGTTTGTACTGTCAACATAACTTTTTACTAAATGGACACAAATGATTACACGGTACTTAGACAAAATAACAATATTTAAAAAAAAAGATGTTTTTCTCTATGTCTGTTTGTTCCGGTTAATCTCCAAAACGGCTTCACCGATTTTGACAGGACTTTAACAGGCATATAACTGTTGTTATAAGGAGTAATTACGGCTACTTTTATTTAAAAAAAATAATCCACAAAACCTTGCACACAATCAACAACCATGTCTACTAAATAAATATGTTCTTTCATAAATCCCTCCTATCAGCCGACCAAATAAAAAGAAAACTTTTCAACAGCTTTCAACTTCAGTTTAACGCGACGACTATTCAAGCGGTTGACATACGGACTAAGTATCAAACTTCTTGGAGTGAACTTGTACACATTGCTGCATTGGTAACAACATCTCAATCGGCTTCTGCGTTACAAACTTCAATGTAAATCACGTACAGACACGTCATCTGCATACAAGTCCTTTCTAAGAACGTCAGACGGTTTATAGACAGTTTACGTGACGTGTTTGAATATCAGTACTAAGAAGGAATTACAGGTTACTACTAGGACTAAACTTAGGCTTAAATACTTATCATATCTTATATTTTAAACAATTTAATTTAGGCACTACTCTTCTTGCCTGTCGACCTTTAAACTGTCATTTGTGGTAAGAAAATAAAAAAACGAATATCATCTAGTGGAATCGATTCTTTATTGGTATTTCAATATTTATGTCCTGAGGGTATAAAAAGTATTCAGAGTACTTCATGCCTATCCATAAAGCCAGAGTAGTTTCACAAGTATTAATTTCGCTTTAATCAGAGGTTTAAGTTTTCATAATACATATTTTTATTAAGTACTCCTCCTAACTTTACTGTAAACAAAACCAATGAGATATATGACACGAAAAAAAATAAAAGAGTACTCCGAAGCGGTGGTACTACACAGCCGTAGCAATACACACGCTACACCGTAGCACGACGGCACTTTCGTAGCACGATAAATTCGAGATACTGGCGAGCAAGGATTATTGAAATTGAGAGGTGTTTATTTACAAAGCTTTTTTGACTATAATTATGTTATTACGTTTACATTAAAAATTTACAATAGTTTATACATGGTTTCAGGATAAACTAGGGACTCGCTTTAAGGGAATGCTGTACTCATGAAAACACATGTAAGGAACAGCTGATATTTTATTGCAATTTTAAGTTTGATTTCATAGAGAAAGTGATTTATTTTCATAAGCACTACACTACCTTAAAATACATCCCTTGTATTAAAACTAACACCTCGTATAAGTATATATTTTACTTAAGGTTATTTTTACATATTTACCTTCCATTTGTCCCAAACTTAAAGCAGTATTTACCGTTTCTTAACATTATGGGTTGATTGAACTCCCCAATAACCAATTAGGCCGACCCAATGTTTCAAGATGTACGTAAACAAAATTTATTACCACTTAAATTGGCCATTATCGGTAATCCCCGTTTACTAGCGTGCCTAAAACAGTTTGTAACTATCAACTGCCATTTTTCATTTCTCAATCCGAGTTAGGTAAACTTTATTTTATTTTATGCCTAGAAATCTTTAGAACTAATAACTTTATAATTGTTTTTGCGGAGATAAGGGATTTCGGACAGTGATTTTTCGGTAATTATTTTAGTTCAGAACTAATTTGTTAAAAGTGGCTATTGTCTTACAGAAAGCCCAAATGTGCGGTAGGATTTTATTATACCGTTGTGTACTTTATTGACGCGATCTCATTCTTGACGCTAGCATATTCGTATAGTTGTCGATATTCACAGAATTAAAGAAAAAAAGTAGTACTTATACGATTTCTATTTAAACTAACAAAAAAATACACCACCATCATACCAGCACGCCTGTATTCCCCTAAGGGTTAGACAGAGGTGTAACCGATGTCTCCGGTATGTTTTCAAGTCCCATGTAATGGGAGCCAAGGTGGCGAGCCTATTGCCATTAACCGGTCACAAATCCTAAGTCCGAGCTGCTACTGAGAATCTCATAGAAAAACCTAATAACACATTGGGCGAACTGGAAATCGAACCCAAGGCCTCTAACTTAGGGCCACTAGGTAAACGAGGCAGTTCAAAAAAATTACACCCTTTTCTAATTTCCTTGCCAAAAATACATACAAAACTTTCACAGCGACTGTTCCACTATATTGACTGCACATGTACCAGAACGCACGGTTTACGGTCAAGTCACCCAACACGTGCACTATAACGCTAGCCCATCAATATTAGATGATCTGTCTCTAGTGTAGGCACGTGCTCACTCAAACGGACTTCACTATTATTATTTTTCATGTTTTATTTGGGTGTTGCATCTCTGACACTGTGTTAAATAAACTTTTTGATGTCGATAGTTTGAATTTGGAATTTTGGAACCGAGTTTATTTGATAGACAGGAAAAGTTTTTAATACGTGCGACTTTTTTGGCAATTCAATAATATTACACTATCACACATTTCCATTAAATGTTAAATACATTTTTGAGTTTTTTTTGGTTTTTGGAACCAAAATGACAACTGTTTAGTACGTTGCTGATGAAATTAGGGGTGCGGTGCGGCATCAGCGCATAAACCGAGCGCACAGTTGAAACCTGCTTACCGCGCCAGCGTCGCACGCCGGCAATGTGTGCCCATAAAATAAGTTTAAAAAATTCACTTACACCATTGGCTGCCAACTTAGCCTAACGTAACACACACGCGATTTCACACTTACATTAATTATACATTACGTTTAGGTTGCCTTGTCATGTTTCCCTTTACCAAGTGATGTTCAAGAAAAACTTACGTAGAATTCGAAATGTCACATTGGTAAGTTACCAATGTGACGTTTTGAATTCTACCGTTATAGAATCTGCAACTTCGTGCATTCCTTAACCGGGTTTAACTGGGCCATCACGAAACTAAAAAGAAAAACAAACTAAAAAAACATATCATATATAAATAAAACTAGGTCACTTAAAATAACCAGCGAAAAACAAAGGCAGCATTAAAAAAGGCTTGTTAAGAGACTATGTTACATGCAATTGGTAACTCTAGACACAAAAATGTTGGCAGCGTGAAGCCGCGTCGTGTGACATTGTTGTTAGTTTTACAGTAATTTCTCGATGACTACTACAACGCTTGTTGTGTCACGCGCGTGTCATGTTTTCGTTGTAAAACATTTGTGAATAGTGTATAAAATTCAAAAGCGTGTTTTTGTTTGTTAGTCCAACAACAAATGGGAATAAAATATCGCGTCACGGTTTTTGCTTGAATACGGCGATGCAAAGGTGGGTTATGATTTTGACTGGTATGTATGTTTATTCATTTGTTCTCTAGTAACTACTAAATTGCTTATCATAATTTGATAGATGAGGTATCAATGGGAGCGTCTTCATCCTTCGCTGGATATATGCTATGTAACGACATTTTAAATACATAATATTTGACCACGGCTATTCTCTTAACATGAGTAACAATAACAATTTCAGTTGAGAATATTTTCTTATTTCATACTTATTAGTAGTCGGGTTTTAGTTTTTAAACTTATTTTTATTGTAAAACATTTTCGGGTTGAAGTTAAATCGGCTTGGGTCAACGAGGTTGGGATGAGTATAATCGGGTTGGGTAGCGAGGTCAAAATTGTGTCTAATGATTGGTTATAAGGATCCGTCCCAATCAAATTAAACCTAATATCGTCCTCGGATTACTGTGTATATGTTGCAGTCAAAACTCTTAACCAGTCAAAAGTACTATTGACTAGCAAAATCAGTCAAAAGTAGTTTTGACTGAACAGGTTGGTCAAAAGTACTTTTGACTGCAAATTTGCGGTCAAAAGTAGTTTTGACTGGTGGTATCAGTCAAAACTCTTAGAAATCTGTCACTAATCTACAATTAATGATATCTATTCCTTATAAAAGTAAATTATAGTATGCAAGAGCGAGCGAAGCGAGCTCTGGACTTCTTATTCTTCTTAGCGTTTCGATGACAAACTATATTGTAATAAAAATAAATAAATGATATATACTATTATTATAAATTATATTGATGCGGCCCAGAATTTGGCCATCAGCTGGGGACTTGGGGCACCCCGAAATGGACAGGTTAGATTAGAAGGGGATTGCACTTCTTGGCCATTTTCTTTGTCGAGGATAACTATGCCTAACTATGCCTTTTAAGCCACTAGGGCAATCTCTGGCTCTATCTCTAGGGCAAGAAAGTAGGACAATTATTTCACGTATAATCAAGTAATATAATTATATCACTAACCTTGAACCGTATTGAAAGTAGCGCCAGTGACAGAAAAGTTGAAAGGGAACCGTTTGTCTTGGTATGGGCGTGTAAAGAGAAGGGATGACACACATGTGACCAAAAGGGTTTTGGACATAATTGTGGATGGATGGATGGAAAGGAAGGGGGAGGCCAAAGAAAAGATGGATGGATTGTGTGAAGAATGATATGAAAGAGAAGAGAGTCAGTGATAGTATGACGGCTGACAGGATGGCATCATATTACTTGATTATACGTGAAATAATTGTCCTACTTTCTTGCCCTAAAGATAGAGCCAGAGATTGCCCTAGTGGCTTAAAAGGCATCGTCGAGGAGCCCCGCGAAGCGGGGCTCCTCGACAAAGAAAATGGCCAAGAAGTGCAATCCCCTTCTAACCTAACCTGTCCATTTTGGGCTGCCCCAAGTCCCGAGCTGATGGCCAAATTCTGGGCCGCATCAATATAATTTATAATAATAGTTATTATTTATTCATTTTTATTACAATATAGTTTGCCATCAAAACGCTAAGAAGAATAAGAAGTCCAGAGCTCGCTTCGCTCGCTCTTGCATACTATAATTTACTTTTATAAGGAATAGATATCATTAATTGTAGATTAGTGACAGATTTCTAAGAGTTTTGACTGATACCACCAGTCAAAACTACTTTTAACCGCAAATTTGCAGTCAAAAGTACTTTTGACCAACCTGTTCAGTCAAAACTACTTTTGACTGATTTTGCTAGTCAATAGTACTTTTGACTGGTTAAGAGTTTTGACTGCAACATATACACAACTACATACCCAGATGATTTGGAGAAGATTCGACGACGAACTTTACATTATTATAATACTAGCTTTTGGCCGCGACTTCGCCCACGTCTATTTTCTTAGGGTGCATTATATTTTTTTAGAATACAAGCTGAATCATTCATTCATAATATTAACTCATATTAACCCATAAACAAAAGATTTTTCAAAATCGTAACAGTAGTTCCAAGCAATAGCAAATTTAACCAAACAACCCCTTTACTTTATAATATTATTACAAATTACACGTGTATTTTATCAAAATTTCATATACATAATTGAACAAGTTTTCCGCATAAAACACTCAACAACATAAAATATGAAAAGCTGCACAACACTACGCAGTGATGCGTCAGTTTTCGATGCAAAAGGCCGTGCGGCCGGGAACTGGCTGCCGCTAGAATTTCCCTATCCATATTTGATCGGATTTACTCGACAACACTTACCTCGTCCACAAACTCCCGGGAAGGTGCTGTATATCCCGAAAAATTCTCTTTGGTACACTCGAAGATTTGACGCTATGGTGGAAGTATTTGGTGAATATTGTACTCATTTTGTGGAGTGCTTGTTGAGTTTTTAAAGGTTGTTTTAGATTTAATAGTTACTTCTTTTTCTTTTTCGTGTTTCTTGCGAAACTAGCTTTTGTAAGGGACACCTAGATACAATTATGAAAAGACCTTCTTGTATTGTAAATGACCTTCAAAAATGCCTTTAAATGGTCTAATTTAAATAAATGATTAGTCTTTGACTTGCGTCAATTTACACGGCCGTGCACCGTAAGGCTGGCCGCACCGGAGTGGATAACTGATAGTACAATAGTACAGGGTGTCTGGTGGCAGATTTATGTTTTTGAAAGGGTATATCTAAAAAAGTTATTAACGGTGCAGAGGGAGACTGATGTCATTCGACGCTCCATGAATGCGGATTTGTTAGTCACAATGCCGGAGTGGTCGGAGCAGCAACGTGCATACGCTATTGAGTCGTTTTTTAAGAGTGATGATCCTAACGTGACTGCGCGCTGACATTTTTGTTCCCACTACAATATCCGGCAATTAAGCGACAGATTAAGTGTTAATTTGATTAAATCGTGGATGCAAAGGTTCCGCCAGACATCTTCTGCTTTAAACAAGCCTCAGCCGGGACCTAGCAGAGCATCAAGCTCCACAAACGAAAACGAAAACGTTCAAGAAATCTCGTTTTTTTTGAAAATTTTCGGGGCCATGCTTTAAATGTCTACAGTGAAAGCTATGGACTCATGATTACTGAATATTTTTTACCAAATTTGCGAGCACATCCATCCTACTCGACGCACACGTGGTTTCAGCAAGATGGGGCGGCTCCGCATACAGCCAGGACGTCTATTGCTTTACTTCGTCAAAATTTTTCGCATAAATTGATAAGTCGCTTTGGAGACATCCCGTGGCCACTAAGGTCACCAGATTAAACTCGAATGGACTTTTGTTATGGGAGCTATCTCAAAAGCAAAGTTTATGCCAATAATCCTCTGTCTATTGTGCAGTTAAAGGAAAATATCCGCAATGCAATTAAGCAAATCCAGCCGAGCTTATTGCAGCGCGTAGCCCGTAATATGATGGACCTTTTTAAACAGTGTGTACGTCTAAATGGACATCATTTGGTTGAAGTAATTTTTAAAAAGTAAAATCCGCATTATTCATGTATTTACTGAATCAGTTAATAAAACCATAAGTTCATAAGTTTTTCTTTTATTAGCTTTTAAAAACATAAATCTGCCACCAGACACCCTGTATTTTGGACAGCAGCATTTGCCCGCCTTGGTGTGAACCCGTCCATACTAATACTAACTGCTGCAGTATATGACCGCGCCCGCAAGAGTTCCGGCTGTGTGGCCGGGCCTAGGCCTTCTTCCACCTAATTAATTTTCGGACAGCTTTAAACCGCATTTATTTCATAATCGCTGTTTTTCAATTGAAAGGACCAACACTAAATCACCGCATTGTTTACTTCCACTTCATCGACCAAAGAACAATGGCGAAATCATAGCTGAAATTTATTGGAGCGTCTAAAAGTAATTAATATACGAAGGCAGTTCTAATATTTTTCTACGTTTTTTCAAACTATCACATTAACTAGTTAAAGCCGGATAAAAAAGATATTTGAAATGAAAAGTTATTTTTCTGCCAAGTGACAGCAAGTACAGCATTATTGTATTAAGAACAGTTTTTGTTTGTTATTATAATTAAATGGAGTAAATGAAATAACAATACTGTTTATTTCTAAGTGGAAGTGTTCTTTGCTGGGAAGTAAAAATATTGTACTGTAAAAATACATTAATTACTTTCAATTAATGACGGGCAAAAAGACTAGTATCCCAAAAAAAAAAAACTTGGTTTGACTTTGACAATGGTTTTACTCATGTCACAGACGCTTGTGCTTGTGCTTCGTGTGTATTTGTTCTCAATTATTTTCCGTTTTCTTTAATTTTTACTTGACCCGGACTGCTTATGGGCCAGATGGGCCAGACATTAGCAAAATATTTCAACACCTGCAGAATTTCTGGATGAAATAATTATAAGAGAGGATGACGAAGAATAAATATTAAAAAAACTTGTTTTGTTGATTCTTATGAACATACTCAACATATTACAGGCGCATTCTAGGATTTTATAAATTCTTATTTATCGGAATGTTAGCAAGTATTTATAAAATCCCAGAATACTATTATAATCCTATTGCTTCAATACCTAAAAAAATGCTGTCATGTAGTAAATATACCTAAGGCAAGGCCTACCAAAGAGTATTTATAGCTTTTACAAGGCATTACATGCTAAAATAACTGGGTAAGGAAAATACTAATGCAATATTGCCCTTTTAACTTTCTCGAATTGAAATTATCATTGACATAACCTACAAAAGTTCACGACTGAATTTCTATTAATTCCGGCTTTCTCGAACAAAAATTCTTGCACCAACTAATACAGAAATTGACGCCGAGTTTAACAAGATATTTTTCATTTAAAGACGCAAGAGTTTAATCTCAGCTAAATTAATGTATGAGTGGCTGCCATTGTTCTTTGATTATAACAACGGAGTTATCAAAACTGCATTATTCATAGCGATTGTGAACTATTAAATCTGTTGGGTACAGCAATAAACCACGGCACTAACTCGCTGTAACTAACTACAACTTGATTCCTAGCTACTAGATCTGAAGTCGCTGGCTTATACTCAGTTACGAAGTTTCATTCAAACATCAGTTCATCTAATATTCTAGCTAACGTGTACAGTTTGAATGCATTATCTTTTGTCTGGTCCTTATATAATGGGCTGTAGGAGCGAATGATCATTCAATTCAATGCAATTCATTCACAGTAACAATATACATTATGTCCGAATCTAAACATCATAAAACATAAACATTTAAATTAAAAATAAACACACGGATATTTAAATTAAGATAATACCTAAATAGTAAAAAATAAATAAAAGCATAATTAACAATAATACTTATTAATCATTTAAGGCTATTCCATTTAGTTTCTTATTCTGTTTTTTACTGTGTCTAAAAAATTAACTGTCTGTTCCTATGTCTTGTCTTATGCAAGCCATTTTCTAGGCAAGTTCCATACTTGTCCCACTAAAGAAACCTAGTTTAAAGAGTGGGTTTTTGCATCTCAATGTTATGCCATTATAACAGCAATACCAATCAACTTTTATGTTGTTTATGTTTATGTATTGTTTTTTAATGTTTAGCTATGCATATCAGTGACGGTACATGGTGTGGAGCTACATGGACTTTCGCTTGTTAATTTATTGTAGCAATCAACTATGACCAGCAATGCTGTTCTGCGGAAATCTCCCTCGGTGAATTCTGTCAATCCCTAGCGTCGTCCGTGGAAATGACAGGCTCACCTCAAACTTACTTTACCAAAATTCACCGAGGCAATTTTTTATGGAACAGCACTATAGGAGTGGGCAATAGTGGGCATTTAAGGGTTGATATTATTTATGTACGTCGTAAAACTATATTCCTATTCATTTACCGCCTTATTAATAAAGTCTTAATTTTTGACACCGTTGGACATTTTGAGAATTGGACATTTTACCCCTGAACGTTAAAAATATGGTTAAATCAAAGTTAATATAACAGGTTAGTAACAACATAACAAAACAGGTTAGTATTTATATTCAGAAGTAGCCAATTTAAAATTATCTAAATTGTGGGTACCCAGATCCAAACGAAAACCTTAGCATAAACAGAAATTTATGTAAGCATAAATAAAGAAAAATACTGAAGGCACTTTATTAAATCATTTACTGTCCTTTTTAACACATAAAAATGCTTCTTCCAATTAACCCACCTGTTTAATTTCATCAAAACATTTCGCAAAAATTCCTCGAGAGTAATTTCTTTCAACGCGATTTGTACTAATTAAGCTTGTTTTCTCTTCTAATTATCCCCTGAATATTCACCGGATGAAATCACTTGACCCCAAAATTGTTAGAGATATTGTTTGTTTACTCTCCAGAGGGTAGACGGAAAACAATGAATACTTTTTTTGTAAGCAAACGGCGATGGGAGCAGGTAATGAATATGCTGAAACAAAGAGCCCGATGCGGGGGCTCATTAGGCATTCAGTCGTTGTGCCTGCCTTAAAAATCATTTACAAAAGTCTTGATGAATTTTAGCCTTGTTTATTTCAAACAAAATTGTTTAACATTTAATTATTTTTATTTTTCCTTTTTGTCACTTTCGCGCTTGTCCGTTACGTAACGTTTATTAAACTTGTGGCATGTAATGTTACGGAACATAACAATGAAATTCATAACAAATTTCCAACTTGGATTTGGTGACAGCTAGCTGTCTGGGAAATTAGATAAATAATTGTTATGAGTGGTGGAAGACAGATAATAACAATTTCATTATAAAGGCACTATGTTGTGTTACTTAAATCTTTGTGTGGTTAATTTAAACGTTTAAATTAAGTCTGAAATAACTTACGGATGTTAATATGGGGTGGGAGAGAAATCGTAACAATCAACTATTAACATGGATGCTTTTAAAAAAGTAGCTATTCGATACCAATGTGTAAATAAAACCGAACGGTAAAAAAAATTGAGTACATAGTTCCAGGCTATGATCTAGAATCATGCACTGAATTCATAGTAAAAGTTTTTGTGACCATGTCTCTTACCACGTGTAAATAATCTCGCAACATAAGATTTATCTCAAATTGCCTAAGTTTGTGGAAAACAAAAAAGACCCAAATATCCAGACAGATCCTATAAAGTTCCCCAAATATCTCCACGTGTAAGCAGTAACTATGCCAACAATACCTACAGTTATTTCGTCACCAAAGTTTAAAGTGACCCTGGATTTGAAGGGCCAAAAACGATTAAGTGACGAAATTCAATTTGGTCGAGTTACCTTTCACCAAAACACTGAATTATGGACTTACTAAAAGATATTGAAAGCTTTCAGTGAAGTTTGCATTATAATTACCTTAAAATATGTAAATCAATGTAAACAGTTTACTTCGTTTACTTTAGGTAAAACATAATAATACTGTTTCATTGATGTTGGGGTTATGAATCTTAGAGAACAAAGATTTTCTAATAAGCTTTTAACGTCTCGTGGTTTAGTGTCAGTTCCATACCTATGTGTTATTGAATTTTCTTTGGAATAATCTATTAATACTGATATTAAAAAGAGCTAAAGTTTTTGTGTTATTTTGTTTGTAAAAGGTAATCTTGAAAGTACTGATCCGATTATTGCTTGGTGCCATAAAAGGCTATGTGTTATCGTATACTTTGTCTTTCATACGGTCAAAGTCGTGGGAGCAGAAACTAGTATTTTATTAAGTGCAGTTATCGAGAACGAGTGCTAAGTTGAAAAAAAAAACGATGGATTGTGTCAATATTTTCTTTGATGTTAGTTGAATTTTATATATGATATGAGTTTTATAGACATTCGAAGCATATTTCCTGATAAGACGCATCAAAAATCAATATACATAATAACAATTTTAACCAACAAACAAAGTAGGTACCTACAGTATAAGCTTCGGGAAAGACTAAATTGCATCGTTGAACCCCCAGGGGTTCAAGTTTGACTGCCGCACTGCGTTTAGTGATTGCAAAATTTAACTTTCAATTGAAAACTGAGCTTTTCCGCTTGTATATACTAATATCATTTAAAGCTGCGGCAAAAGTTTGTATGGGGCGGAATACTGAAAATATGACACACTCTATGCATAGAGACTTAAATGTGTGTATATTTTCTCGGCATTATGTCGGAGGCTAGCAACTTTGTTCGTTGTCATTTTGTAAATGTATTTAACTTTTACATTCATTAGAAACCTTACAATTAGGACAGCACAATCACATATCAACAAGAACAGTGTGACGATGACAATTTGTATGTATTAATCTGATATTATTTATGTAGATTAACACCACTACGCTCAGAAAAAAAAAAGGGGTACCAATGGCTTTTACTCTAACTTGACAGATTTAAACCAGATACGACTTGAGCACTAAAAATTGTATTTATTTATTTATTTATAAAACACATACAACTATCATAACACGCTTAAAATTAAAACACCACAGGTTAAAGTCAATCATCGTTATTGCAAAATTAAAATTAAAAAAAAAACCAAATAACTTGAAACATCACCTCAAATCGCTGTCACTTCCCAGCTTACTCAGAAACATTTACCTTCGATAAAAAAAACGTTAAAAAACAATATCCATGACAGTATGTCAAGTACTTATTGAATAAAATATTTTCTGTGTCATTACACACACCACATGTTACATCCATATTTTAAGGTAATCTGTCCGACTTGTTACGTGACACACACGCACACATATATACTCTATATACCTCGTATCTCCTCGGATATGGTGCCATTCAAGCCAAGGAACCAATACTGGGAATATTGTACTGGTACCGGCTCTTGTCTTGTCTTGTCTTATATAGAAAACCGGACAGTCAATACGTCTATATACAATTTCCGAATTGATTGCTTTCTGATAATTTCTGAAGATTATAAACAATTTTCTCGTAATAACGATCTTCGATAATTTCGGGTCTATTTCATCCAGTAATTATCTTCAGTGTAATGAAGTTGTTTCCACGTAATAATTTTAACCTAAATCCGATATTCAAAAAATATTAACGTTACAGAATTTATTATCTCTAAAAAGCATAAAATATACCGTGTCGAGGAACAAACTGTAATATTTTCTGCTTCGTAATTTTCTTGTATTGTTAATGCGAATACGATATCTTGTAAATTAGCATGCTGCTCAAAATTCTGTTTGCGCAAATTCACTTCTTGGAGTTAGCCAACTTTGCTGAATGAGTGCCGTCGCGACGTAAGAAGCACAAATTCAACTTCTGAATGCAATCAACTGAACATTTTTACGGTACTAAAGCTACACAAGACGTCTACGTCAGAAAAAAGTTAAATAATAAATTCTTTAACAAAATTTGACATAATAGCAGGTTCCTTTACAATTCTAAAAGATTCCACGAAAAGTAATTCGGCATTGTCTATTCGATTATACCTTTTTCAAAGTGTGAAATTAATTCAAATTAATTAGCATTCAAACAAGGATTATTGTTCTGGGGAACGCGTTTAGAATTTCTTAAAAATAAAACTCAGTACAATTGGGCGCGTTTATTAAGTTACTGAACTTTTCAGTGTCCTTTGTTTTATATTACCTATTAGCCGGCCGTTGTAATTAAGTGGTATATTGGTTCGTTCATTTTCCTCTGTATTTCTTCGTAGATACAACTGGATGCTATTCTGAAAGGAAATAGTAAATACTATCAGTTTACTGAGCTAGAAGACGTCGAATCAAAAAGTTTATATGCCTAAAAGTGTCGTAACGTTCTAAGAATATGAGACTTTTCTCCTTCTTTTAAGGGTCAGGTGGAAATTAGTCTGGTGGCAATAGGGCATAGGGAATTTACTACCACCTACAGAAGAACCTTTTCACACGCACATCTTCAACTAAAGACAGTATAATCCCGTCAAGAGTTATAAATAAACCTCACAGTATGAACATGAAAAATATTTACGCGTCAATGGTTACATACCTAGATCATATAGGCGCATTTTGATCGTAAAAACGGAGGGTTAGTGAGAGAGGTCGTGTGTATGCGTGGCCATATGCAAATGTAACGATAACACGCCTTAAGGGTCAATAAACTGTTACCTCCTCAGTTTTACGACATGATAAGTGTATTGCTTGTCTTATATCTCTCCGCCATTAGTTTTTAGATCACGTTGCCTTTTACTGATGTTATGTATTGTTTTTGTTACAGATTTGACAACGGGATTTACTTAAGGTAAGGATTTGTTGCTTATGGCTTTTTGATTAAAGGCGCCTGACAACTATACCATATTAATATATACGTTTTAATTAAAGTAAAATAAATAAATTAGGACGTGCACGAGGCGAAAAGAGTATGTAAGGATCGTAGAAAGTGGCGTTCTGTGGTTTCTGCTTACCCCCATGGGAAAAATGTCTGATACCTTCATAGCACGGTCAAACCGAATCCAATCAAAATATTGTCTTTTGTTTACAGTAATGTCGTTCCCCTGAAGAGGGTAATTTTTCACTCCCCCTCTTCTTCTTTTAAATAAGGTCAGGTAAAGCAAGGTACTGACCGATCTTATATTTA
Source organism: Caradrina clavipalpis (assembly GCA_932526535.1). Taxonomy (NCBI): domain Eukaryota; kingdom Metazoa; phylum Arthropoda; class Insecta; order Lepidoptera; family Noctuidae; genus Caradrina; species Caradrina clavipalpis. The sequence continues at coordinate 8,080,327 of OW052096.1, forward strand.
AGTATACGTACTAGAATACCTGAGTATCTATATTTTATGTTAACTTTGTAAAAGAAAAAATAAAACATGACTCAATTTCAAGGTTATAATATTGGCTCTTTATATGAAAATGTAGTTCAATATTTAATTTTGAATATTGTGTTAAAAGGTAAGCTGATTATATAAATGAACGTGTGAAGTTTAATTTAACTTTGTGAAATCGAAACAAAACAGCGTATGACGTAGTGAATGAATGCCAAAATGAATGAAAATGTATGTTCAATTATTTATTATTGTATCATTATACTGTACCTGCCACACGAAAAGTAACTGGAGAAATAAAGTTGCACAATGCAGTAACAGCCTTTTGCTTTTGAATTTAAGCTTGGAATTAGCATGACCGTTACAAAAATAAAATTATATTTTTAAAGATAGCAATTTTAAATTTTACAATTAATATTAGGTATTATATTTTTAACATTATAATTGTATCAATTAATGTCAATACGAAACTTTAAAGCAAAAATAAAATAAATTTATTTGATTTATAGGTAGATCAGAATTCAAATGAACCCAATTTTTTGGTCTGCCTTTATTACCCGACTACAGCGAAGCAAAAAGGAGGGTTATTTTAATATTTATATACTAACAGCCAAGTAGCAGTATAGTAAGTAGTAGTATAAATTGTATTATCAAGCAGCTGTTATCAGCTATTCAATACGCTTGCTGGCTCGAGATGTGTTCGAGGCGAGTGCCACAATTACGTGGCAATGCCGTATTAAGGGCCTTGTTCACGGAAATTAACGTAAGGATTAGTTCATCAACAATATTGATTATCGCGGTATTGTGGCCGTCACGCATTGTACAAGCCGACTATAATTATGTTCCAATAATTTGCTAGGTCATTTAATTACTCTTATTAGGGCTTAAATACTTAGATATCAAAATTATTAATGAGCCGTTTTTTTTCCTATCGAGTGGGAGTATGTACCAATATTTTATGGTTAAAGATAATATATGTTTTTTTACCGTGTACTGTCTTATTTCTGGCCAAGGCCTTCTTCCACTCCTTCTTTTCCATCTTTAGCATCGTCACGAGGAAGATAGCGGGGCGAACTGGATGGTATCCTCCAAAACTGGATCCCTAGAAGAGAAAAGAGAAAAAAGAAGAAAATTTAAAATATACGTAAAAAATATCAATCGCATTTCTCTATGAATAAATCAACTACATCATCATCATCATATCAGCCTATAGCCGTCCACTGCTGTACGTTGGCCTCCCCAAATGGCGCCCACCATTCCGGTCCTGGGCAGCCCGCATCCAACCGCTGCTGCCACCTTCTTCAAATCGTCGGTCCGCCGTGCAGCAGGATTCCCACACTGTGTTCTCCGGGTCTCCACTCCAACACGTGTCTGCTTCACCGACCGTCTGTCCGTCTACAGACATAACTGGCTCAATTCCACTTCGGGGTACTAATTCTGCGAGAAATCTCGTCGCCTTAATTCTTTAGCGGATGACTTCATTACGAATTAATAAATCAACTACAATATTATTAAATTCGGTCATAAACACTTCTGAAACTAAATACGGTCAACGGATATAAATGATGACATCTTTGCCCACAAATTAATGTCGACAACTATCAGTGCACTGTTGCCAGTTTTTGCGACTTCCACCATTTGTCTCCATTTGTCTAGTGGAACACATAATGCCACATAATGGAACAACGGGACAGATTTTACGATACTTTCTGACTTTGTGGGTGGACTTGGCTTTTTGGACTGTTTTTTGAATAAGAAACTATCTATTAAAGGTTAGGCTCGGATTCCACCAAAGCGTAGAGGAGATGTCTAGTACATATACAACCAACATGATACTGTGTTGTATTGAAGCTAAGCGGTGAGATGTGAAATAAACGTAAGCCGATTGGTTGTAAGAGACATCTCTTCTCTCCTCGTTGATAGAGACCGGGCCTTAATTGGCCTGGTCTCAATACTTTCATTTCTTCCCCACTATTGGGCAAAGGTTTATGATACCAGACCTTTTGGTCTCAGCGTCGTCGTCAGTCGTATTAGGGTAAGCAATTATGAAATTAATACTTTGGGAAGTTTAAAAAACGTCTGTTAGTTTACCAAGAAACAAATGTCTTTTAAACGTTAAATAGCTACACGAGAGGTAGATTATAAGTCTTAAAACTTTAAGATAAGTAGCCGCGGACGCAATGAGGCGTAACATCCATGTTTATACATCTGCACTGCAAGCGAGTAACGAACGGAGCCAAAGGAAACTCGGAGAAAAACTTACTGCTTTTTTTACAAGCTTTTTTCTCTTTTACGACCTTTTAACGCAGTCAGAATAAGATTTTCTTAAACGGTTCGGTTCTGTTTGTAGCAATAATAAAATTTCACTTACGTAAAATGAGGAAGTGATTTTTTTTCCAACGTTAATGAGCTGCTAAAACCCTTTCGTATCGAATATTTTTAACCAACCTTTTTCGTAATTTAATAATTTTGTTCCTGATAAATTATAGAAGGTAATATCTATACTGATATTATAAATCTGTAGAGTTTTGTTAAACCCGCTTGTTTAGAGAACTATGGATCCGATTTTAAAAATGGTTTTGCTAATAGGGAGCTACTATATCCCTGAGTGATATAGGCTCTTTCAGAAAATTAGGCATCCGTAGAAAACACACGCGGTCTAAGTTTCGGACAAAAGCTAGTCTATCAATAAAAAATAAACACTTATAAAACGTTGCATAGATTCGCACGTAAAAATTCATCAACAGCTATTGTATTTTATTTATTTATCTATGATCTTCAACAAAAGATATGAACAAATCATGACATAAAAACAATATAACAAAAGTATTATGTAGATGTACTCCTTCACTTATAGGAGACCACAGCATGCATTATAATAAAACTGGCTGAATATACTCGTATTTACAATAGAACTAGTATTTTAATTAAAAACAAAACTAACTGCAATTCTACCATTTAGGTACTTTGTAAATAAACACTTAACGTTTATCAGCAAATTCATATCACAACACATTGTGATCGCCTTAATTGGATGAAGGCATTAGTACTGACGTGTGCCCAACTAGCGAGGGGGCTATTGTTGCTTGATAGAGCCGTAAGCACGCCTGGACGTCAATACACGTTCGATGTTTAATTACCTCTCAGTTCACTGTAGCCGTTTATCTAAATCATGTGCCTGTTTGTCATTGACCATGGAATATACAAATAATAGAGATAAGTGTATTTGAGTTTGAGAGAGAAAAGTTACGATGGTCGATGGTCGTTGGTCTCGGGTCCGATTCCCGGGTCAAGTAAAAAGGGTTTTTCTATGAAATTCTAAATAGCAGCTCGGAGGTAGGATTTGTACCCGGTTAATGACAATAGGCTCACCACCTATTTATTACATGGGACCTAAATACACCGCCGAAATTTGGGTGTACATTGATACATCTCTGCCTAACCCTTCGAGGAATACAAGCGTGATGATATGTATGTAAGTGACAATGGGACAAAATTCTCGATATTGTGGGAGCTCACTATATTTTTGTTCCGAGAATTCTATGATCTGTAAATATAAATTGGTGTACGATATTCTGCTGAGTAGGTACTGTTGAGAACAAAATAATCTAATTTTATTTTATTTCTGTAATACTCAATTGTGGTGCTTGACGCCGTAATGTCTCCAATAAAGCTGTTGTACAACGAAATAATTATTTACAGTGCGGACGCCACTCAACGAAATTGTGTAATCCGTCTTATCGAAATCCATAGAGTAGAGAACATCACAGAGACAGACGATCCGATATTGCGAATTACGCTTGAGTGAAGTCTTTTAATTAAGGCGGGTGGTACGTCAGTGCACGTCGTTTGGAACACCCCATCAATTTCTGCTTGACTTCTGATTGTTTGAGCCAACCTCGTTAGCAAACGACGTACGGCCAACCCTAGTGACACAAGGTGCAACCCTACCGAGGTGCAGCCCTAGGCGACCGATAACACGCACTGGGCCCGATATTGAGCCGGTTTTACCTTTATCCCAGTTCATTGTTTATGCTTGACGTGACGAAAGTAATTACTTATTGGATATTGCTACTGAACTAATTTCTACCTTTATTGCCGTCGAATAACGATGACAGTAGTAGATTACGCGATCGGTTTTTCAATTTGTTTATTTTGTTGTTGAGTTTTGAAATGGGAAGTTAAAGTACTTCTTTATTCTGTTTTATTACATGGATGTGTTCGAGGACATCTAATAATTGTTTTAGGTCAATTAATATTTGTTTTGTACCAACACAAAAAGTTTTAGTACCTATATTTAGTTTCTCTGGCTCATAAGCCAAATTGTAGCTGAAAATTGGCTTACTTAGTCAATTTTGCACAAAAGATTTTAAGTCCCACATTTTTAAAGCGCGTTATTCCGCTTCGGTTCTTTTATTTTTAAATAAAAAGGGCAAAGGTAAATCCTCAGGCGTCATCATAGGGCTGCCTGTTGCCCTAGCCTTGTACCAATATAATATTCACGCCATTAAAATTCTCTCACAGGCGCTTTGAGCCCTTGTCAACATCTAAACTGAGTATATATAATTTTTGTTCACACAGTCAAACAATAACGGTCTGCCAAAGTCAGCATTTTGAGGCTAACGCGAATAAAAGTAAAATTTCTGTTTTTGTTACTGTTTTCAGACTCGCTTTTTATTCCTTTATTGTGCTTTGTACACAGTAGAAAAATCGACGCGGGAATTTTTACCTACCATTGATTTTCGAGGGTTGAAAAGCATCGTCCTCCGCCGACGTCCGACTTTTGTAGGGTACCGATTCAATAAATCCATAGTTTTGTGGGACCAACTTTTTGTAGGACGATTGCATTGGTATATTAGAATTCATATGTTCCATTCTCGCCGTCAACAAAATCAGTCGTGGGCGGAGAGGCTCAGTCTTATACGTACGTAACGTTTATGTGATGCGGTCAGTACACGATTTTATACTGAATCCATGGTAACAGGTAGCGCGTCAATATCGCTTCCACCCTATATAATATCAATGATGCGAAAATTCAATTATAAAATATATCGTTACAAAACAATATGCCTTTATACGCGATATTCGATCTCTGATACCCTCGGCAATGATCAAATATTAATACAGAGTAGCTACTAATTTATTAAATTACTTCGACAAAGCATTGCTCTTACAAAAGTTATAACTAAATTATATCAGGGCTGTGATGCTGATGCCTTTCTAAGAGACTACCTAATCTGACCTCATGAAACTTGCATCTCGTTCCTCCACGTCAAGACGAGTTTTGTTCAACTTTTGTGAAAGTCGTAGGTTGTTTTATTTGTCAGTTCAATGGTAGGAGCCATTAGGTTCATTTTCAAGTATTTTCGTACTTGACATTGTTCGGAAAGTTCACGGATGTTTCGATGTATCCTGAAAGTTGAAAGTAATGTTTATTTCACACCTTCGTTTAAATAGGTTAATAGTAGATAAAAGACGTTGCTCTTAAAATTTAAGGGGTTGCTCACTGTATATTTTAATAACGTGCCGTGATAAGAATACTTAACCGTTCTCCTCAACCCTACCGACACCCTTTTATGCTTATAAGCTGAAATGCTGATCGAACAAGTTTCTATGCTTTACAGAAAATAAATTTTAAGAAAAGGGTTTTTAAAGCTGTTTTTTCAATGAAACGTTACTCATTAATTTTCACGAGGCTAAATATTGTAACATACTTATTTTAAACAAGACATTGTATGTAGGCTACCTCTTTTCATAAACCCGAATCGTGCTTTTATTCTCTCTTAGCCAATTACCGAAATTGTTTTACAAGTACACAAAGCTGTGGTCCTTATTCGGGTTCCAACGTATTTCATATTCGTACCTAGATTTATATCAATATAGAAATACATTTTGAAACAGTCCGTGAGTCTCTTTGTAAGCGTATTTACTTTCATACAACCCTAAATTGCGACTGTGTTCTGTTGAACACGACTACGGTATATCTTGGTTAATTATTCGCTAACGTATGCAGCAAAGAGAGATTTTGTTTAAATATGAACGAGTGTCTGCATCCAAGTGTTATGAACAGGCGGGTAAACACTGAGTTGTGAACCCAGTCACGTCTGGCTAACACGCCGGTCAGAAGGTCAAGGGACCTTTTGGCCTGGCGCCACTAAATTGTCTGTGAATGTCGAGGCCCCGCCCCCGGTACGTACGGGTTGCCCCCTGATTACTGTAAGCTCTGACAGATGGATATAGTACATTGTTTACCTTTGATATAATTAGCATTTAATATGCTTGAATTAACTTGGTTTCGGTACTGTGTTATGGCAACAACTGTACACAGCAGGTAAATGATTAAGTAATTTGTTAATGCTTTGTCTGAGTATTAACGGTGCTACAGGTTTTTTTATAAGATTGAAAATGGCTAATGGATGTCTTTCCGAGCGGTCTCTGGTCAGTTTAAGAATTGAATCTGCAATTAGTAAATTCGAAACCGATTATCCCAACAAACCATAGAAAACCAAGTTTACTTGAAAAATTTTAATATTTCTGATATACATATTTTTATTTGGGTACGTTTACCTACTCTATAAACGGCTGAGTAAAAGCAAAAAATGGAATCAGCGTGTTTAGAGTACAATATAATATAATTCTACGGTATTTTTAGGTCGTTTATTCATTTCACTAGTAACTAATAAGAATTATTAAAATAAAATCATTAATAATTAATATCTTTTTTTTACCGTTATATTATGTATAAAAAGATACTATTCTTGTATAATATTCCTTCAAAGGATAGAGAACTTATTACTTAATTAGGAGTAATGAAAACAAGTAGCTTTGTTCTTTGTCATGCTAAGATGTAGTTAACTTTATAATTTAATTTAATTAAACTACAGAACTTCATCTTACCTTAAACATAAATGAGACTAACAATAATTACATTTTGCTAACTACTTCTAGAAGACTCTCTTTCCTCTACAATAAAGACTAAAAACTTTAAATAGCTGACTTTAGCTAGCTGTTCTGGCAAAACGAGCCAACCGACATTATCTCGATAATTCAATTAATTATGTAAAAATAATCCAATATGCCAAATATATTTTACTACATATTGTTCGCGACATCGCCCGCGTGGTTTTTTGCACCGTTTTTCGGTTTCTAATCCGCTCCTGTCTGTCACAGCGTAATATTATGTCTATACTATTATATAAAATATGTTTTCCAATCGGATTGGTAGTTCCAGAGCTTAGCATGTTTAAACAATCAATTAACAAAAAAGCTGTTTAGCTTTATTACGAGTATATTAGTATTAATTACTATCCAGAAAAAAACAGGTCAATAAACATCCAAAACTTATACTTAAAAAAGATTTGAAATTTAATAACGTTATCCAAAATCAATACGTACGACATAAAGATAAGCTGAGGAGTAAGTACTTACCTGCCCTCAGTTCATCCCGTTAGTTATGTTTTAATAACTCAATAACGCTTCCCTTCCTAGAGGGATCAAACCCAAGACCACAATGGGCCTTGGCCCTTGAGACCAACGAGAAAGTCACTTTAAATCCAATTCAATTTTAAACATTTTCCTCTGTAATATCTCAGATTAAATTGTTAAATAAACAAACCCAGGATCTAAGTAATTATCTTACTACAGACAAAGAACCCACCACAATCGCATGAAGGTTGCGGTAGCCAGTCCAAGCTGAAAAAAAATAACGTTGAATACAGATGGGGTAAGTGCAAATTTCCAATGTGTTCCGGACCATTAAGCTACTTACTGTTCGTAGAATATCACGCACCGGGGATCTACTTTTGAATCTTGATCACGAATTGGTATCGGTGTAGATGTGTAGATAATTCAAATAATGAATACGGTTTCTGAATTTAAACTTTTTAAGAATATCTGTAGGTTTTTTTTATTCGAAATACTGCACTTAAAGCTACTTCCTATACTAATATTTTTGAAGAGTTTGCTACTCCTCAGAACCACTAGTCCACGTTATCCCTAAGTACTACTGGTTATATACTTTAATTTAAAAAAAATGTGATTTGTAAGAAAATTCCCGCTGACGAAGGCATATGCAAGAGCTAGTTTTTCTATAAGCATGATTTAGCAAGTACAGGTTGCAATAAAATATGTACCTACTGGTACATAATAATTTAGAAAAATGTAGATAGGTATGTGAAAATTATGTCAAAAAAAAACACCCAAATCTATTCACTGTTTTCCTCAAAAATATTGCTTCTCAAATACTTTGGAAAGGTCTATAAATTACGGGTAGCTAAATAGGTATTGTAAAATGAAGTAGAGACGGAATCGAAAAAGAGGCTAGCCGTTGAGTACAATAAAACAAAACGATTAAACACCCAGTATGTAGCTGTTAAGTGGTGTAACACGGTCGAGCTACTCGCTGCTAGTGATGTTGCATTCAATATTATCACAGTGAACAATATTTTTATCGAATTTTCTTGTAAAATGCCTTGTGAAATAGTATTTATGAGGAAAATACTGCTCCATTTTAACAAAGTCTCTTTACCTTTATATTTCGTACCCTACTCCCGTAGTTAAACAACTAATTACTTATCGCCTTGGTAAAAAGACAGGTATAACACCTGTCTTTTTCATGTTTATGTTTAACAACAAATAGTTGGACGTACCAACTATTTGTTGGTATGTCCTTTCCTTATTTGGTTACACGTCTTAAAATAATATGAAGAAGATAATTACGACCAATAACGCAACAGCTTATACCTAAACAAATATTGGTTACAAGTAAGCCAACATACAAACATAGAAGAGCGTATAACGTACACTTGAACAAAAGTTACCGATACCTTGTATTATTTCGTACCGCACTCGTCTCGACGACACTAGATAACAAATACTGTCGTAGTCGAGTACTCAAGTGTGCGAGCAACTCTCCCGGTTTGAACAAACACTAATACCGAGAAATGTTGTGCTAATCGGCTCTGCACTAATGGCGATTCCCCATTTTCTTTTTAAAATGTTTTATTCTGTTCAAAGCTCAGGAAAATATAAATTGTTCGTTTCGTTAAAATATATGGTGGACGATACCTTTTGGAAGTACGTAGTAAGTAGTCGACTTAGACATAAGCGGATTGAGATTTTTCTTTTGAAATGAATATAAATTATTACTTTTATTAGTAGATAAATATTCAGAAAGATAGCTTCCTCAATATTTATCTACTGATAAAAGTTGGTCTATTCTGTTAATCACAGTATGTTATAACATAAAGTGCCTACATAACGTTTTTAATTTGTAAGTTTCTCATAGAACAGGCAATCTGTATTAATTTTAACGTTAAACTTTCCTTGGTACTAGTACCACTAACTCAAATGTACGCTTCAGTAATTCTGTAATGTGCTTACATATTTGAAGTTTCCGCAAAAACATTTAACGTGTGTTCACTGTATAAGTTTCAGTACTAAAGTAAAAACTTTTGTGTAAGTGAATGCCGTATGTGAATTATGTTTGTGGCTAAAATTAATTTAAATACAAAGCAGTAAAAACGTTGAGTATGAAGGTCTCGTGACCAGCAGCTTCGCTTAGGTGCCAACTCGCAATAGAACATCAGTTCCAGACATGCGTAATTAAAATTTTAATCATTTTCCTACTCGACGCACGCCGTGCAGATAATAACAAAATATGTCTCCGTCAGGTAGCGTTGAATAAATGTAATTTGTTTTGTAATTTTGGAACAAAAAGTGGAACATTGAAGAAGAAGAATAATATGAAACAAATTAATGTTTAGACTCCGGTGGCCGGAATACCGGCGAGCCGAGCGTTTTCGCTTTCATTTAGATAATGGTCTGTAATACAGAAATTTGCCGCAAGTAATTAAAATTGATAGAGTCCTACCATTGATATTTAGTTGCTTTCAAGGGAACTGTCAGACACGGAGTTCAGTTTTATCCCTGCGAGTTTGAACTTTGTTGAAACTTGTCAACTTCACCGTTTTTGACTTGTTATTCGAGATGGGGTTGAATTTTACAATGACGGAGGCGAAATGATATGAGTTTGTGAAAGCTGAAAGTTATCAAGATATCTTTTGACGAGGGTTTTGTTAAAAAGGAACAAATTGTTGTAGAATCTGCATTAATTCCATTAGCCGTGAGTTTGTGAGACGAGTGGTTCTCGTCAAGGCTCGCGGTTAATGTATCAAGTCAGTAGCGATTTTGCTAATGTCTAAGAGTAGGGTCGCCTCGGAATTGGTCACTTTACCTTTTACCCGAAGGTTTTGACGTAGATTAATGGTTTCGCGTTATTTGGTAATATGATGTAAAACAAACACTTCGTCTATATTTCATAGTCGGTTAATCATCAGGTTTTGTATGACTCTTCAAAATTTTGTTACAAAATTTGTAAGCACCAGGGAACACGGGTCTACATGAGTCGGTTACTACCACTCGTAGGTACCTACTGTAAGATTGAAAGTACCTACTTAATATTTTAGTTCGATTTGAAGCTCAGTTATTTTTTTATTCTGATTTGCTGTCTTTAATAACATTTCTACGTTATGAAGTTAATGCTCTAGAAGTTCTACGAATGATATTAAGCAAAGATTTATTCACCCCGAATGCTCTTTAAAATTACAAGAATATAAAATAAATTAATCGTCTATTCCCGAGAATTTCGAAATAATGTTTTCCAGGAACATTATCCTTCCTTCCTATACCTCTTACGATACTATCAAAGTTGGAATAAGCATTGGTATCTACGGACTCATTTTTTTACCTACTTATAAACTGCCCCGTTGGTCTCGTGGTCGCAAGCGCGACTGCCGAGCAAGGGGTCCCGGGTTCGATTCCCAGGTCGGGCAAAAAGTGTTATTGGGTTTTTCCATTAGGAATTTCTCAGTAGCAGCCCGGAGTTTGGATTTGTGCCCGGTTAATGGCAATAGGCTCGCCCCCTATTACATGGGACCTAAATATACCGGCGAACTGTGGGTGTACCTAAATTGGTGCACCTCTGCCTAACCCTTCGGGGAATACAGGCGTGATGGTATATATTATAAATACAAAATTGACGTATATAATCATTTTATCGGTTAATAAAATATATTTTCTTTTTAATAATTTAATTTTGTAAAAGCATATTTTTTTAATAAAACTTATTAAAACAATTATTTTTTAACAAAAATTGAATGGTTCAATAAATAAGGCCATTCGAAACATAAAATTTTATCAACCTTCCGACCACAACATACGGCCTAAAATGCACTGAAAAAAAAAATCGCTGCAAAACGTTCGTCCATTTGATAAGAGTGCTTGGTGACATGTTCAATTTACTCTGATTGACTTGACGGGAGACTCGACACTCGATACTTGGTGATTGAAATCCCGATTCCAACGATAAACTCAATTTAGTGTTTGATCGTATCTGTAACTAAAAACGGGGCGAATTAGGCTCGTCTGTCGGAACCGGGCCTTAAATCGATTAAGAATTAAAAAAAAGTTTAACGCTTTTTGTTTGAATTTCGAATTCAATTTTGCTGTCAAAGATTTTATAGTTTCATCAACTTGTTTTGATACTTATTTTACCAGATGTACGTAGTCTACTATTTATGGATTAGAGATGGTCTCTACGCTGTTTAAAAAGTATGAAAGAAAATAGAACATGACGAATTTTAGTTCTCTTTTTGTGAAAGTTAAGTTTACAACTTACCACCATTACATTTTTATTTCGAAATTGAAAAGCTATTCTTCAGAAGATCAATTTCGATTTACGAATAAAAAATGCAATGAATTCCCTTCATTTCCATTAATGTGTGGTAAACGACATTTGCCCACTTGCCTGAGTAAGTAGTGTTTGCCAATACCTGTTAATGTCAATAACACATATTGGAGATTTCCCCCTATATTTTTATACACGTAACGAGCTCATTTTCGTCCGGAGCGCAAGCGTCATGTTCCCGCTAACAAGATTTGTGCAAACAAGTCTCAAATCAGTATGGCAATGAAGCCGTATGTTCTACATAAATGAATATTTGATTTTGTTTGTGATGCTTAAAAGTTGTGCTACCAAAGAAATTTCGTTGATAAGTAATTTCGTCTCTAATATGGCTCCGTTTTCGAGAAACTCATTCTGTTAGAAGGATTTATATTTACTTGCCGTATTGTGTATAAAATCTTATGAAAAGAATATTGCGAAAACAAACTAAAAGTATCAAGTAAATGTTGGCAATAAAATTAAATGAGATAGGTAAGTAGTAGAGGAAAATCTAATATCATGTAAAAAGATAACCGCAAAGAGAAGCACGCTTCAGACACAGCAAAGACGATATTATTTTTCCTTGTAACTATAAATAAGATTCAATCCTATTAATACCCGACAAATGCTCTTCATTTTATCTGCAATAATAATTAACTTTCTGCACTTTGCGAAATTAAATGCAGATTCAAGTTAATATAAATTAAATACAGTATTAAGTATTAATTTATATTAATATGGATCTGCATTTAATTTGATATTATATCTCGAATAAGTACGAAGAAAACCGCATCGTTATATGTATTCAATATAATATCGTAAAGCCTACCAATTCGAAAACTTTGGTAAAAGTTTTTTTCGTGCGGGTCCAATAAGTTACTGTAGGATATTGTGTTGTTTTACTTTACTCTTTTCTTGTGATTGCTAACTTATAATATGTGAAATTAATTACCAATTGTTATGTCTATATAAACAGCATAATACTTTAAGGGTTTGTTTTACTACACATAATTAAGATAAATTCTGTTTAAAATATTTGGCTAATACTTTGTGTAGTGTATCTCTTGAAAAGCGGCTATTAATAGGTGATACAGGGTTTAACAAGACTAGTATCTTATACGTGTCCTCAGAGGAAATAATTATTTGCGAAATAGCGTTTAAACTCTTCCTAAGTATCAACCTACATCTTAAAAAACGAATAATGATTCCTAAGTGTCAATCTTCCTGTCTCAAACGTAGCGTAAGAAAACTATTACTTAATAGACCAGAAAAACAAGGTTGAAGAAGAAAAATCAAACTAGAAACCTCTTTAACGCTTTTAAACGGGAAGTCTTTGAGAAACAACTAAAAAATTCTAAACTTGTCGTGGTCGTCTTCCCACTTCGTTAAATTGAATAAAAAAGTGTTTGTTTACAAAGTGTGCCGATAATCGATTCTGTTGAATATTTCAAACACTGGGGAACGTGATGGTAATAAATATACACTATACATGTATAATTATTTTGTATAATGTCCGCGTTCGCACCTCTACAGTCTATTGTCGTGCATTTTAAGACCAGCTCAAGTTTGTTTTGGTAACAATGCTAAACAATGCTAATGGTTTTCTTAATAGCGCCCTATTTTAAACATTTTGTAAAAAGGGATGCTTTTCTTCTGCTATTTGTAAGAACCATTATTTATGCTTTATGTAGGAATGTTTTTCATTTTTTGGATGTTTCTTGAGTCTGCGTATTTGTAGCGTACATATTTAGGTAAAAGTCCAAAGTTCATAACGGAGTAACATTTTATTTAAAGATTATTGTCATATTATACTAGCTCGTGAATTCGTGTCAAGTGTAAAACAGAGCCTATGACTCTCGGCAATAGTGTAGCAGACTAATAATTATGTATTACAGAAATTATCTCTTATTAATAAACTATAACATATTATTAAGTAGGTATGATAAATAATTTAGATACGTATATACCTAAATATAATTATAAATACCTCGACTGCCTCGTTGGCCTAGTGGTCCTGAGCGCGACTGCTACGCTAGAGGTCCTGGGTTCGATTCCCGGGTCGAGCAAAAAGTGTTATTGGGTTTTTCTATGAAATTCTTAGTAGTAGCTCGGAGTTTTGATTTGTGCCCGGTTAATGGCAATAGGCTCTGCCTAACCCTTCGGGGAATACAGGCGTGATGGTATATTTTTTTTTTTATATTTTTATAATTATAAATGTATAATCTACGTAACACATATCATAAAGACCTACGTACAACAGTAGTAAAGTAAAGTTAGACCAATTCACCTTTAACACCGTTATTTTATTTAAATTCTAAATTCAAGTTTAAATCTATTATTAAAGATTACAAACTGCTGCGAAAGTTAGACCAATTCACCTTTAACACCGTTATTTTATTTAAATTCTAAATTCAAGTTTAAATCTATTATTAAAGATTACAAACTGCTGCGACTTCAAGATTTGCTATATTTTCACCTCAAAGAGAATTTTTACTGCGGTTTCCCGCAACAAAACTTTGACTTTGACCTCCATTTTCATACAGAATTTTCACCAGGTAATAAGAACGCACTCAGAGATTTATGTAACTACCCTACTCTCCCTATTAATGCTTTTACGCCCACATTTTCCTTATGAATGTGTTATTTTAATTCTGTTAAGGAAACCAACATAGACAAATACGACATTTCAGTGATAAATATTTCAAACACCGTTATAAGCCATCACGGTTTTCGTCTTTAGAAAATATAGCCCGCTTGCACCAGGAAAAGTCATCTTTTAACTCCAAGTTAGTTGCTAACATGAACTCAATATGTACATAATTATGCATAATGGGTCCATGGATTTTTTAATTAAACCTCGTGTTAACAATTAATATTCTGACTAAATTTTTTGGAGCAAGTGAGCTTAAGCCCTCTTACCATTTAGATTGTTTATTACGCCCATTTAGTATCAGAGTAATCATACAAATCGTTACATGTTTATTAATATCAAGTACCAACTCGCTTACGTCCTCATTCCGCCAGTGACATACGTCGCGTATAATTTCTAAACAGAACGCGTCAGCCTCCCCGTCAAAATATCGTCTGAGTACCACTGTGTGACGTAAGTACACAAATATACGTAAGTGTGTGTGTGGGTTATTGATTCATGCGGCTGGAATTTATGCCTGCTCCCTTGCTCTTAATCAAAACTACGTCAGTGTAAAAGGGAAGGCTTGCCAGGTGGAAAACTAACCACGTGGCTAAATACCTTTGCGGGCAGAAGTTGTGCTATTGTCTTGGCTTCACTATGAGAGACACTTTTCTGTGCAGCTTATTTGTTTGGAGTTCACGGGCAGGTGAATAATGAATGGTGGTAATTACCTATTGGTGGTAATTTGGTTTATATTCAAAATTAAACTAGCATAAACCTGTTTTTAAATAAATTATCTATGTTTATACGTTATTATCAGAAAGGATTTCAATAGAAATCAAAACTATACTCAAAATAATACTCTGATCACGTGGAAGCCGCGGCAAAGACTCTCGAAGCTTGTAATTATATCATTATTACTATTATCTTAAACCATAAATGGTGCCCTTATTGTATATTATACCTAAATACAGTTCGGAGAGAACAATAGCCTGTTCTTAACAGAGTAACATGTAGCGGATCTTGTTAGGGCTGCTCAATGTTCACGAATGCCCGGAGGCGACAAAGCAATCACGATGCTAAAACAAATAGTCTAAACGACTAATTAGTTTGTTCTATCGTTCGAGGGTACGAGAGTGTTACACCCCTGCTTTCGGGACATCCACGGTATCTGGGATTCTGTGCTACCTATACCTACCTATCCAAAATACTACAAACAAATAGACATTGTCTTTAATTCGTTTATTGGGTTGCCTCAAATGTAATGGGGAATTGGAACATGAAATCACGCAAGCTTTAAAGGATTGACGTGACCCCATTTTGACAGTGGTTTGTGGTTGTTTCTACGCATTCCTGTGTTGATTTCCCAGATGATACAATATTGTACGGTCTGGAAGTAATTGTTCCGGGTTTGAGTGTTTGTAAACGTGACGTTTGTATTTGTGCACATGTTACAAATCTATAGGAAAATCCAACAACTGGAGACAGGTATGACTTAAAAATGGTTTACGAGTTTTAAAGCGACAATTTACATACGAACTGTGCAAGTTAAATCATCATCATCATCTTCCTGCCGTTGTCCCATGTTACTTGGGGTCGGCACAACACGTTTTCTTCTTCCATGCCGTTCTGTCAACCAGCACGCTATTACTGACTCCCTTCTCTTTCATATCATTATTCATACAACCGATCTATTTTTGACCTCTCCCTTCCTCTCCATGCATTCACATTTATATTAAACAATAGCTTGAAAAAAAAAAAAAAAAAAAATCAATTCGTTAACAAAATATCGGGAATTCTATAATTACAAAGTTTAACCATGCTGAAAATTATGACGCTGCTGTGACTTTGTATACAAAATATGCTACAAATTAATGAATTTGAAATTTTAATATCCTTGTGTGTTATACCTATTAATTGAAAATTAATTTGAATACTTATTCAACCTGAAAATCGTACAACAAAATTAATTTGCCCCTTTGTAAACCTATAGGTAATAGATAGCTTCCTATACATGATTAATGTTTGTGCCTATTTGTAGGTTCTTGTGTATCAATAGAAGAATCAATTAGCCTTATTAAACGTGTTCCAATCGATTTGATTATGTACGTAGGCTTTTTGTGAGTAGATATAAAGTAACATTACATTATATAAATAAATAAGGGAGAAAGCCACGCAAGACTAATGTAAAAGAACAAATTAACATCAAACAATATTTCAAACAAATGTTACACGTATAAAAATCAAAGGTACCTTTCGAATGTACCCAGATTTATAAAATCACGCATACCTACAACCCGTTAACGGGCGATACCGATATCCCAGTCCTGCACACAATTTCGGAATTTCAGGGTTTCCCCAATATTCGTATGGAAACGGCTTAACGTGCTATCTGAAGCGAGAAGTCATGAACCAACGTTTGACCGCAGTATCGTTAGTGTAGCACATCTCTATAGTCATTTACCCATTAGTAAATGAATTAAGATACAGAAAGGTCCCTAAATTAAAAAAAAAGCCCCTAAGTTTAGCGATCAAGTGGAGCTTTTAACCGTGACGTCACTGGCGGACCCCGCTTGGTGGACCTCATTAAAAATTCGCAACAAATTAGCTATGCTCAGTGTTGGCTTCATTTCTCAAATTCCTCATTCTCGTAAGTTCGCAAGAGCATTAAATTTTCATGAAATTGCTTTCAAACTTTTCCCCTCTCAATAAGCTCCAAACTCAATTTCCGAAGGCATAGTTTTGATCACATAGTTCGTTGTTGTATATTAATTTACCTGGTTACATTGTATAAGTATACTCAGTTAACTAGTTAAGTAATTACTTCAAAATCTGCCTTGAAAGTTGGCGCGCCATTTAAAACCTCAATCATTGAATCGTTTAAAAGGTTCTATTTTTATCTAAATTACCTACTGTGGCTTATATTCATTCAGCGACCACTTTATCCGGGTGTCAGAATTGAAAATGAGCCGGGTTCCGTTTATGGAGCACTACATACGTAGGTATACAGCCAGACGTTGACTGCCGGCGGGTACGAATATAGAGGCAGCCGGAGTTGCCTTAATAATTCAACAGTGCAATGCTTTTACAAAACCTGTCGGCGTCAATCCTAATTTAGCGCCGCCGATCGACTCGCTTTCGGAAAGTGTCGCTAGACAAACGTAAATGGAACTCTGCTGTTCTAGCAGAAGCTCATTTCGTCACTGAGCGAATCGGTTGGCCGGTTTTAGATAAATTATTTTGTTTTCAACAAGCTGTAAAAGGTTTGACTCCACTTAGGTACCTGGTTTTTATTTTCCTATTTCTGGTTACTTGTTTATGTTTTAGGTATTGGACGAGTCACAAGTATAGTTTATAGTTTCTGATTAAATAGTTACTTAATTGCACCGAAAACTTAATAGAGTTAGTTACTAACATACATTATAAACTCACGCCTTTTTCCCATGGGGGTAGGCAGAAACCACGGAACGCCACCTGCTATGATCCTAACACACTCCTTTCGCTTCGTTCACATGTCGTGTTAGTTACTAACACTAGGTTAATTACAAAATGTCATGTATAGGCCGTGTTAACAATTAACTTGTAGATAAAAGAAAACACTACGTGGCGCAAGCGCCCTTACTAACATAGAAATACCTACTCTTGATCTCAGAGCACTGGAAAAATAAACTAAAACTGACAGAATAAAAGTCCTACTTTTTTCGCGTATTCATCGTAGTAACGGTGACGTATGGTTCGTAATATACTCGTAAATAAAATATGACGTAAGACATGTATCAAATATTTGGAGGTACGGTCTGATGTGGGGACGAAGGTAAAACATATTAGGATCAGCTGGTTATTATTCCGCTCAATTGATAAGAGCCATCTGGGAGGAATTGGATTCTCTAGTAAGTAATGAGCTATTTTATGTCGACGCATTATTGTGGACGAAAACCCAATAGGATCTTCAAGTATTTTAATTATAAACTTGGCTTCAATTGTGTCGATAGTATACAATTTGGAATTCGAACGTCGAATATCTGTTTATTTTCAAAATATTTAGGTACTTAAAAACAGAGTGTAAAAATACACATCAGCCAGCCACTATTACGTATAGTGGCTATAAAACTAAGTGTCATTAAGCAAAACATATTTTTGGGACACGACTTTTATTTTTGGTATGAAAAATCATTGTTTACCTACTGGTACCTTATTACTTTTTTAAAACTATTGTTTATTTAAAAAACTTTAAAATAAATTTGTATAAGTTTTACTCAAATAATATGCAAATGCTTTAAGAATCAATAACAAAAAAATGCAGCAAAAGGCTACCAGCAAATGTTTTTAAACCAACACAAAGTTTATAAAGGCGCCACAAACGACACTCTACGTTGAAGACACAAATCTAGTTTGGCGGCGTGAGATTGCTTAAACTTCTCCCAAGTCGCACACCTGCACTTGCTCTTAAGTTCATTTACATTAACTTGTGACGTGTACCAGCACTTGAGCAACTTATTGTGGACTTAGTGTCACAGATAACGTTGAATGAACAACTTTGGGCCTTTTTTTGTAAGAGAAACAATTGTATGTGCGGGCAGAGAAATGATTTATTTAATCAAAATTATACCATCACGCCTGTATTCCCTGAAGGGAAAGCAGAGGTGTACCAATGTACAGCCACAGCTCGCTGGTATATTTAGGTGCCATGTAATAGGAGGCGAGCCTATCGCCTTTAACCGCGCTCAAATCCAAACTCCGAGCTGTCACTGAGAATTAAATAGAAAAACCCAATAACACTTTTTGCTCGACCTAGTAATCGAACCCAGGACGTCTAACGTAGCAGACGTGCTTAGGGCCACGAAGCAGCAGAATTGTATGCTATTTTGCAGTGATATTAAGAGTGATTAAAGTTTATAGGCGATTTGCTTTTTCATTCATTTTCCTAAAAGTAGTAATAAAAAACAAACCCAGCTTACAAACTGTTTATAGCTATTAACGACGAGAAAGATAATATCAGCATACTTTAGTAAAACATGTTTTTAATGAGGTCCTTTCCATTCATTTAACGTCTATTTCATGAACATTTATACCTGTTAAATCCCAAAGTATAAATGTTTCGGATGTAATAATGGCTCTACTTTCACAAGACACGAATTTGGAGAAAATTACACAGAAAATTATCGACCTCGAAACATCTATGTAATTGCTCCTATTGTTTCAGAAGTACTCTAATAACAAAGTGAACAAGATAATCACAGTGATTCGCCCATTGTCCTAATAACACCTAATAGCGTTAATTATCCGCGATTTATGAACGTTACACAAACATTTAATTAATATAATTACAAATGACTATACAGTTATCGAGATAGCTACTGATGAGGGTGCGAACTCTTGAATGTAAACATTAAGTTCGTCAAAAGGGACAATCAAAAGGTCCCTCAGATGGCCTTGTAACAGGGAAACTCTAATTAATTGAAATGTTTATGATCTCACCCTCGAAGGCTATTTGTCTGCAAGCCAATTCGTAGATAAAATTAACAAGTTCATCGCAGTAGCTTTAATGAAACTCGTATTTAATATCAACAGAGATAGTTCTGTAAACAGTATTGTATGTAGTGCTGGGTATTTAATGGATAAATATTTACTGTTATACAGGTGAGTCTCTACAGCTAACTTTAGTTATTTAAGTGTAATTTTAGCTGGGGAAATATCCAGACGGCTGGGTGTAATCGCGTTTAGAGTTAATTGATTCACAGTGATAATTCACTGACTCTAAGGAGGATTGTAATTGGTTAAACAACGTTATTACATTTGGCTATTAAATACTCCTTACTATCTCAATCAACTAAGTCTGGTGAATATTTACTGATATCAAATCTTACGTTACTATTTGATGTGAAAGTTATGATGTATGATTGGTTAGATACTAAATCAAGATAACAATATGATCGAGCTACATTTACAAATATAGTGTGATTTAGCAAATACGGCACTTTTCATTCTAAATAATTGAGAAAGAAAGGGCGAAAAAAGTGCGATGAAAAGGCAAATACTGTGTTGCGTTTGTAGCAATATTTTTTATTGTGTTTTGTTTCGATTATTTCGTGATTTTATTAACATTAAAAATAAACCTCGTATTAAAAAATAGAGATAAACGCAAAGCATTAATTGCAGGTTGACTTTTATTTGAGCAAAACTAAAATCACCATTACGTGTGTGATAGGTTCAATTCCCACATCAACGACAAGACAAAACAGACACACCCAAACAGAAACACAATACAACATTTCAGCACATATAAATATTAGAACTAGTCCCATATCCTTTTGATGTTAACCTATTTTCCATATCTACATTTAATTCAATCAAAGGGAAGGTGGGCCATAAACACGGTATGTAATCCCCAAGAGCCACGTTGCAAGGGTTTTGCTTATAAATTCTATATTAAAATAGTTTCGGATTTCCTTGACATTCGCTAAGCTTAATGTTTTGTATAAGGGTGTTATCCTCGAACAAATGTAACAACATTGGGGATTATAGATGTGTAAAGTTAGTTAGTAGATAGTTATAGATGTGCGAACTGCGTGTCGTGTGCATACTCGTCACAGTTCAATGCAATAAGGAGGTACAAGGTACCACCTTAACTAAGACACTGTCTTCGGTACTCAAGATTACCGAAGACAGTGTCTTAGTTAACAAGTTAATTATGAATTATTTGATTCGGTTAAATAGTTAATAGGGAGTCAGCTGAAAGTCCATTGTTATTTCTATTACAATAACTACCATCTCCGTTCTAAGCTTAATACATACAATGGAATTGATAAAAAAATATATAGCAACTTGTATTTTTTTCGTCCTTGAAAGGTATCTAGATTTGTCTAAGTACGCGATTATTGAAATAAATGAATCCGCTGTTTCCAAATTGGTGCAAAACATTTTTGATTAGCGGATTTTACTAAATCACCTCCGTCCAATTTTTACACTTTACACTTGAAGAAATCAACATAAAATAAAATCCTTATTATAGCCCCATTTGTTTCATCTTTCAATGTAACGCCAGGTGAAATCATATTTTATGCCCCTTGAAGGGAATTTCCTTCCTTAGGTACGTGTCGGTTTTTTGTAAATAAGGACCATTATCCCTTGACGGTTCCTTTCGAGGTGTTTAATGTAGTGCCGAGCTGCCCTTTGCCTTTGTGCCATTAATAATCGGATCGCGCAATCGAGATTAACAACCCAAATTAAAAATCAATAACATTCGTAACAGTGAAAAGCTCGAGAATTGTTCCGAATTCAGCAACATAATATTTTTTAATGCCTTTGTAGTATAACCTACTTTTGATACTACATAAACGATTTTTTTAGTTTTTATAAATAAATACTCGTACAAAAATAATGTAGATTTTACAAATTCACAACAGAGTTTAAATAAAATTTACAACATGTTGAAAAACTGAAATATCGTCTGTCCAGCGAACGATGCAGCCAATCGGCCTAAATCCTTCATTCCGGAATTTATTATTAATAAAAATCAGTTCCCTGCTCGCAGCTCTGATATAGGTACCCACGTGGTTCCAATTACGATCAGAAGTGAAATGTAAAAAGAAGTGAGTGAAATAAAGAAAAAAATATAAAATAAAAATGTTATCTGCCAGTGCCAGCCCTTCTGATGACGCACAAAGAAGGCAGGGATCAAAAAGATCAGTGTTTTCTTTGGAAATGTTTAATGGTATACATTCCTGTACAGGTATTTAAGTACCCACTTCGGGAATCTTTGAACTTTCTACTTTTTGCCTTTGCATATCTAACTTTCATTAGATGTTTCATGCCTTGCTGTAATTTAAAAACGTGATAAACTTCACGTAAGTTTTCTTATTTAATTTTAATAATAAATTATTCCTTTTGTTCCGCTAGTTAATATTGTATTTAAAAAAAAAGTTATAAATTGTGTTTCACAGCTCGTGATAAAATAACACAAATACAAAACGTGACCTCAATCAAACTTTTAATCCACTTATCAAAACAATTTTTATTGATTTGCTTAAAAATAAACAATAACGTAATGTTTGGATACCCGGAAATAACATTTGATTTTAACGTGAGTAAACTATGAAGAGAACATAAATCGGGATTCTTTGAAACTGGTAAAAGTTGAAATAAATTTGTTAGCTTCGAGTAACTCGGCTAGTCGGGTCATGTTCGGGAATAACGAGACTTTAACAACGGATGCAGGCTTCAAAGAATAATATCACTGACTTGTGTATTTCTTATTGTTTAGATAAAACCTTTTTTTTTCATATTCGTACGATTTCTTGAACAACTAACAGAAGGCCAATTCTACTTTAATTTATAACATTATAATTATAATAATATGATTCAAATTCTAGTCGCAATCTCATTTCGTGACAATGAATAGCAATGTATGTAAATTATACTAAATAACAAATGTCCATTCACCCAAACTATAATGATAGTAAGATTATTACTATATTATTTCCCTTGTTTTAAATTCGTAATACTTCTTTTTGCCCGATGGAACTGGGAGGTAACGTTTTTTGTTATCGAAATATCGATACATGCAATCAAGCCTTTTTCGGCCCCAGTTTAATAAAATGTTCTTAACACATGTTTTTTATTTTGGGTCAAACATAATATATAAAATATTTCTTATGTATTTAATTATTTATATTTTATTATTTGCCATCGATAAGCGTATCGATGAAGAAGAACACAAGCTCACACGTTCATTTAGCGTAAAAAAAATAAGTTACTGTTTTGTCGCCTTGCGCTTGCACAACAAAGGGCGAAAACTAACACAGTTAATGTTTTTTTACAAATTAACTAGTTCTAATCGCTTAGGTTAATTCCGATGATCGTTTTATATATATGGTAATTAATTCTTTATTTTATTAAAATTATTATATATTTACAAACTTGAAATTAGATAAAAAAAACCGTTAATGATAACAAAACTAAAACTCTAAGGCATCAAAAAATTCATCCGCATTACCGTCAACCGAAAAAGTGCCCAAACGACTGGCGGCATTACCACGTCATGAAAAGTGTCAAGTGTATATTGGTCCCTTAATAAAACTTTTAGAGTGTTTCAGTGTATAATTAAAAACTGCAGCCTCTTTTTGTTTCCATTTTTACACGGCTGTTCGCCCGTGTGCTGTGAAGTTTCCTATACGATATCAATCTGTTCTCTAAAAACGCATCAATCGGAAATATGAGATTTTTCCGTGAAGCCCTGTCACAAAGCAAGCAAACAAAGTTTCCAGCGTTTCGGAAAACTTACTTTGTGAAAGCTGACTTTCGGAAAAATGTCGAACTAAACAGAGTTGTGGCTGTGTGGTTTTTGGCAAAATATGCCACTCTCTCTTCCTGTTTGATAAGCGAATGAAGTTGCGATAAAAGTCAAGCATTTCTATGCCTCTTGGACGTTTTATGTATTTTTTAAGGTTTGCCAACAGCTAATGAGTTTGTTAGTCTACGGAACTAGGAGACAATTCTGCACTAGTAAGAAGCTAAAGTCATCACTGACTGCTATACGATATATTCTGTCATAAAAAAAAATAGGGGCCCGAAAGTAAATTTATATGTATACCATAGCACCAAATGGTAGACTTAAATATAACTTACATTCAGTCTCTTAGTTTTAAAATAGTAAAAATGTATTACATTTTCTCTCAAAGTAAAAAAATCCCAAAACCACACACTTTTAAAGTAACAATGTTCAAAGCTCAATCGAAAACCGCACCAATACAGCTTTCCAACGAATGCGTGAAACCAGTCAAACAGCAATTTCCAGAAAATGTTACATATAAAAAGCTACCTATCTTTATATTTCATAGATCGATTAAATTACCGTATTAGCTGTATGAGCTTCCAAAAATGATTTCTATATTGAAATTCAGTACGTAATAGGTTTTATAAAGTGATTACGGAACTCATTTCACTTCATGCATGTATGTAAGGCTAGAAACTTTGCATTCTCATTATAATGTGGGGGAACATGGAAATATGTTAACTTGAGTTTAACTTATTATCTGATTAAGCTTTTATGGAACACGTTTTATGAAGTTACAAGTATAAGTCTTAAGTGAATAATACGTTAGCTCGGTCATTTGCAAACGATTCTAGGTAGGAGTTAGTAACTTAGATCCTGATTTGAATAAGTGGATAGTAGTTATTCTGTTATGTGTCTTATGGAGTAAACAATATTTTAACTAACTTTTGATTTAATGATGAAAGTACTTTTATTACTTTCATTATTAAATCAGGACTACACGTCCCAGGGTATCCTATTGTGGTGTGCAGGGTAAATCATATGCAGAATGCACCAACTAATATTAATAAAGAGTAATTATTATTATATTAAAAACGAATTTTTTCTACTATTTATCTATACGGGGTAGAAGGGACACTTTTACCTTATTTTTAATAACCTACGAAAAATTTCACCACTGTAAAGTTTAGAATGATTATTTAATTCCATAGTAAAACTATTCGTACGCACAAATATATTATTATTACAACATAAACTATCGTATCTCTAACTAAGCATAATATTGCGTCTATACCCAAACACATGCGAATACCGGTGAGTGAAATCCTGTGGTTACTTAGCAGTTATACAAAGGGTAAGTCGAAGACGTAGGCGCAAATTGCTCTTAGCAGTGGTGATGTACTGGTAAACGCATTAAACGTCCTGATGGAGCAATCAGCCCCGACACTCTAACTTTAATGGACTAGATTAAAAATCGATGTTGTAAGTGACGCGATATGCTATGACAGCCCCCGCCAAGTTGTTTATGAATTTTCTTAAGTTTTAGCAGGTTTTAGGTAGCTTTTACTTGGTTGTGTTATAAAGTTTTGTTGGTAACAAAATATTGTTGTGAAGAGAAAGGAAGAATTTAGGTTTTTAAGTAAAATTCAGGATTGGTGGTTATCTTATTTTTACTAATAGAATAAAGCTTAAGAGATTTCTGTTTGTGTGTTTGTTTAAATGTCTGAATCTGCTAGTCTGATTAGAAAATTATTTCAGTATATGATAGCTAGATTCATGAGGAATAGTTTAAGCTATACAACACCAGGCTACGACACGGGATAGAAGCAGTTACCAAAGGCGTTACTAAACGCGGGTGGACAAAACCACGTGAAAAAAGTCGACAGTTTGTGTTACTTATATGTGGCTAAAAATGATTTTCCTTAAAGCACAGAACAGTCATTAGAAATAAACTGAAATCTAATCTTGCTAATGATGTAACTGCTATTTTTATTGTTTCAAGCTCGTACAATAATTTTCACCTGCCATGATATCTCTTCAACACCTTTTGTTGACAGATAGAGAATAACTAAGGCTAAAGTCCGCGTTTGTGCCTATGTACGCTTAGATTTTTTAAATTATACAACGGATTTTAATGAATTCAAAATAATAAAGGAGATGGCTAAGTGGAAGTATAGACCACTACCCCATGTGCCAGGTACCATGTATAAATATGGTACCTAGCACAATGTAATGCTGAATGGCTAAATATTAGGATTTCATATAAAAAAGTTTCAGATACTTTTAGGGAATAATATAATGGTAAAATAATGTTGCCTAAAAAGGAAAAAAGGTGTGTTTGACAGTATATAATTTTCTTCAACTGACACTTTCGAAAAATAATAAAACTAAAAACGAAAATGAGGTTGTATATTTATAAGCGAATGTTTGTGATGAAAAGTTTTTCTTTTTTTTAGATACTTTATTATGTTTAATAGTTCACGAAAGTGCTAGGAAAATATTAAAAACTACATAATTCATGAATGATTTTTTAAATATTATGAGGCTATCTAAGATTCATATACATTCCAGAATGTATCTGGCCCGGGGGCAGTCATTAGCCATCACCTTTGTGCATCCAAGAAAATGGAGCTCATTTCGAGCAACAAATTAGTTAATTTACTCGTATTTTTCGTACGGATAAAACCAGCTTAGATTAAAATGTCATGTTTTTTGTTTAATTTAATTCCTTTAAGACCCTATCAAGGATGCTATTTTAGCCGGTTCAAACCCGGGTGTGGCAAGCGTATTTTCAAAA
This sequence comes from Caradrina clavipalpis, assembly GCA_932526535.1. Classification (NCBI taxonomy): domain Eukaryota; kingdom Metazoa; phylum Arthropoda; class Insecta; order Lepidoptera; family Noctuidae; genus Caradrina; species Caradrina clavipalpis. The sequence goes on from OW052096.1 coordinate 8,106,773, forward strand.
ATAAATAAATGTAGGTTTTTTTCTTTTTAAAAATAAAAGAATGTAACCTTTAAGTAAAATTTGCTGTCTTCAGTATTTAGAGTTTTTTCCCTCCCCAGGTGCGCTTTAAAAATTTTACTCTGTAGATACAGCCAATAAATATAAATAAATAAACTAAATTCTACGAATGATAAAATATTATCGTTTCTACATTAGAAATAGTATTTAATTCTGAGTGGCGAAGGAAACGTAGATGTTAGTGTGCGGAAATGAGACAACTTCACTTCTACAGTGAAAAGCTCGGAAAGTTGACATCGCGATGTAATGATGTTACTGAACACTCATATATTCTACGCTGAAAGTCCTGCGCGTTACAAAATGGAAAATTCATTAAATATCGTTTTCTGATTACTTATGTTGCAATTAGTTGCAAAAGTATTTCGAACATGTTTTTTTTTTATTTGACTCTAATCTAGGGCAGACTGACAGAGACAAAGTCGACGATGAGGTGCGCGTACCCAGAAAAATATTAAAAGTGATCACACTTTCAAAGCTTTTAACTTTATTTATTAGTTATATTTTAATTAAATACAAATTAAATGCAAAACGTTTTATTTCAATCTCGCTTTACCTAAAAGGTAACACAGTCGGCTAGACTTTCAGAAAATTAATTAAGCTTATTCACTAGCTTTGAGAAACTAGTCTAGTACCTACTTCTCAAAACAAATGAGTAACAAAATAAAACAAAGAGTTAGGCAGAGGTGTACCAATATACACTCACAGTTCGCCAGTACCTATGTCTAAGTACCATGTAAGAGGGGACGAGCATATTGCCATACATCGGGGTCAAATCCTAACACCACGCTGCTACTGAAAATTTCATAGAAAAACCCAATATCACTTTTTACTTGACCTGGGAATCGAACCCAAGATCTCTAGCGTAGCAGTTGCGCTTAGGACCACAAAGCTAATGCTACGAGGTAGTAATAAAACTGTAAATAACAAACATTTTAAGGTAACTTAGAAACGGGCCTTCTGCAAGTTATTTAACGTTGTTACTACGTTGTTACCCATACCTATGTAGCAACCCAAGTACCTATAGTTACCGGGTCTGGCACAGAGGATGTTTCGTGGAGTGGCGCCGCGAGCTACGACTCTGAACATTTGTGTTGTGAACCCTCTCAGCGCTTCACCTACATCCATCCTGCCACCGTAGCTATACTTGACACACTGTCAAATGTTTACATCGACTTACACCAGTACATAGCGTAACAAGCTTAAGGTTTTGATAAATTAACGTCTTCTTTAAATCTCAAAACTTTATTGCAATTCACAATGTGAACATACTTGTTATTATTACATGATTTGAAATAGACTGAGTAGATCTTATAAATAATAATAAAAAATATCTCTAGCCTATGATTTTCCCACTGCCGGTAAAAGCCTATTTTTATATAGAAAAGTCGCGAGAATTAATCACCACGCTTTCTTAAGGCGGAGTGGCGATTCCAGATTTATATTAATTATAAGTTCAAGTTTCTTTACGATGTTTTATTTTACCAATGATACGAAAGCCAAACTTAGAAAGTATAAACGAATTGAAAAAGTCACATTGTTACTGGCCCTGTATATGAACTTGCAACCTGATTCTTGAGAGACGGGCGCTTAACCACTGATAAAATAACCAAATCTAAATAAATTCATGTAATTTACTATCTATAGCAAAATACTTATCCAAATAAGGCAAAACAGTTAACAACAACGTCAAATATTCATGTTTTAAAAGAACTTGTAACTGCCAACCATTTCGTGACCCTTAAAAATAAAATTCCAACACGACAAAATTGTAATTGAAAAACAAAATACCTTTAAAAGCTCTACATAAATTAGGCCTTTGAAGTAAAGGCCATCTAAAACAGTCGTATCTGAAAATCGAGCAAAAAGAAAATCCCGCAAAATAAAAATCTTTTAATCTATAATAATCTGTAATGTCGGGAGCACGGTTACTGTCTTGTTTTGATGTTTGACAGTTATAATATCCGTCGCTGCTTGAAAACGTTTCATCCTCAGAGAGAGTGGCAGCCACTTCAGAGAGGCAAGATGGTGGAATGACAAAAATCATTTGCTCTACTCAGCTTATTGTTATGAAAGTATTATCCTGACTACTTACTAAATATTTTAGCTTTTAAAATGTTTTACGTAATACAAGTTAAGATGTTATTTTCTTAATGTTTTTTTGTTTTGTTGCAGGTACGGACTCGTGTACCGATCAACTGCGGTACTAGCATTGGAGGTAGTATGTATTTTATGAAATATTTACTCATTACCGACATCAGGGTTGGTAAAATCTGGCAATCAGTCTTACTAAAGGGGGGTCATGTTTTGTCCAGTATTGTGCAAAAATCCGTATGTTTTTGCATTTACTACAATAGGTACTCATACGTAGGACATGTCAAAATAACTCTGAATGAATGTAATCTGGCCTTTTGGCCCGTTCTACGCCTATCTTTGTCGGCTATAGAAGATCAAATTAATGTTCGTATTACGAAGAAACGCTATTTTAAAGAACGGTGAAATGTGAAACAGAAAATATGAGGTCATCGTACTCTATTGCGGAATTCTCACACTACGCTTTATACATATCACAATATACTAGCGAACCCGACAGACCTTGGGCTGCTCTTTTTTGGCTTGCAGTGCTACCTATTAGATCCATCTGTGAACTAAACCATCTAGGTGTCCATTCAAACACGCACAAAAAAGTCATTATAATCGGTCCAGCCATTTCGGAGGGGGTCAGTGACATTCACAAATAAAAAAGAAATAAAATAAATAAAGATATTAAAGCCATTATAATGTAATGTCACCTTAATTGAAAACAATATGTAAATACCGAAATTAATTTAAATAATAATTTCCATTAATTTAACACATATAGGTCTAACTCTAACCGCCGCTATGTCTCATAAAGATTGTTAGAAACATGAAAATATGCGAATGTTTTAAATGTTCTATCAAATGGCATCATAAACTATTTTAAGTGTCTCCTATTACGATATGGCAGTAAAGCTTTTATATCGGAATGAGAGACACGCTTTTAGGAAGACATTAGTTCACGACAGACGTCTTAGATAAGGATCTATCATAACTTAAGAAAGCATTTCATACTTTTATATCTGAAAAGGAGTTCACAAAGCATTATACAAGGTGACGCGGGTCGGCATCCTTCTTGTATTAAAATATCCGCATTTAAAACTTCTGAAATTTAAAATGAGGTTTTCCTTGTACACCAAAGAATTTTATAATGAAATCTCTTTGGATAAGACCTTTTTGAACGCTTTTCAACTTCCGATCTCCGAATGACGAAGTAAAGGTTAGCAGTTCCCTTAAATACATTTAACAAAGACTGGTCGGCTTGAATCATAAATTTTGCATTCCGTCTCCTTGAATTTGCAATGATATTTTAGAACAGATCTGATCTTTATCTAAATCAAAGAAGGATGCTTTATCGTCACTTACAGAAAAAGGTGTGAAAGAAATTGTAAAGAACGTTTTAAAGGCAATGGGATAAACTGTAAAGTACTGTAAAGTGCGGATGGGGTTGTCGTAGCTAAATTTTGGGCCAAACAAAAATAAATAAAAATTCTTAATCTATTTATTTAATTATTATTGCCCTTGAGGCGGTTTTGGAAACTCTGACACTACGGTGTGTGGGGTCGTTAGGCCTTTCTACCCACACGATAGAGAAGAAGAGAAGATTATTATTCTTTTATTTGCCATCGATACGCTAAGAAGAAGATATATATTTTCAACACTAAATTTCGACGGTAAATATCCACATAATATCATTTTAAAACGTAGCAACATACTATCACGGGCGTCAGGCGACGACGTATTGTTACGACACACGGCTTATCAGATAGTTCGGATGCTAAACTTTGCTAACACTTCCTTACGGCAGCTCTAGCACGCACGATGTCACTGTGACGAGGTATGTGATACGGATTTTGCCATATTTCGTAGGTATATACACTTCTTGTTGTACCAGGTAGGTAGGTTCCCAGTTAATAGGTACCTACCTAAATCAGCTTTCTATTATTTTTTCATTTATATTTTTTGTTCGTAGTTATTTTGAATTAAAACGAGTATAATAAATCCCTTTTTGAAATTGACATCTAGATACGGCGTTACAAAATGGAACCGTACGTATTTACCACTCTACTTTCAGGAAACTTTTAAGAACGATCTCAATCTTATCTTAGTCTCAATGTAAGTAAATTAGAGGAGTTTTGACAGATTGAGACTAAGATTAAATTACGATCCTTCCTAATAGTTAGTAGAATAGGCGCCTTTAATTCATGACATTTAATTACCAGTGCTTACGAAAGAGTTTTTTAACATTTCAGGATGCAAGTCTTAGAAGGTAACTTTATGTTACGAAGCGTACCCATCCTGACAAAATTTCGCTAAAATAAAATGAGGCTTGTTATGAACGCACCTTTTAGCTGCCACTCTAAATAACCAAAACATAAAAGAAAACTAAATCCTATCAAATCAATTTTACACCGAATAAATATCATCATCTCTTCAGTCCTCCCCGCGTACTCGCCTATAAGCGCATGTTACTTTGGCTTCGAGCACGCTTACTCGCTTACCGTCACCCGGCGTCACAGACGGAAGCGCATTGTTTACGACGCACCTCTTATCTGTCACGCTGAACGACCAAACATAACTCCTCTTCGAATTTATGAACTCACACGATATTCACTTTCAGAATACGCACCTACCATTGGTTCTACCGATTTCTTTTTAAGCTGTAATTAATTTATTGATTTATTAACCCCTTTGTTACTTGCCCTTTAACTTTGTTCTTATAAAATTTTCCCACAAACGTAATAGTAACAACGCAACTAGCAGTTAAGTCATTTGCAAACACAAAAGCAATGTTCTAAATACGAAAGTATCCGTTCAATAATAGACTATGAATTTCTAATACTATTTCTGTAGCTCGTCGCTGCCAGCAGAGGGAATGTCGGGGCGGGGCGGAGAGAAGTAACGTCTGAAAGCATAATATGATATTATTGCCAAAATAATAACGCGGAGTAGACAACACCGCATCTACCCCTGTTAGGGTTGAGCTGCGTGCGTCAGTTCATTTTGTAATACATTTGTACACTCGAATGTTTCCTGTAACTTGAGTTACGTTAATCTTGCAGTATGTTTTGTTGTCTGTTATTTTAGGATTTTAACGTTTATCTTCTTTTTCTATATGTACAAAATTGTTAAACAGAAATAGAAATAAATAACATTGTATTGTGACAAGAAAAGACAGTTTATAAGGCTAAATTTCTCAAGTACCAAAATGGTATAGTTCAAAATTGTTCGATAGTATCGCCATCCCTGAAGATTGACTTCAAAATTAAACGTCGTAGATTATAGTGGACGGCACGATACGGTGGAGTTTAATCGTTGGACAGGTGCGTGTGACATGATCGCCGGTCGGTACTATCGGATTCTATTTATTGCCCTTAGCTACAGTTAGCGGTGTTGCTACCAAGTATCCGTCACGAGTAATCAATTTAGCATTGATGGCGGCGCAACCTTTTGAGTTATTGATTCCTATTAGTAAAGTCAAACAAGCGGTTTGGTATACAACGTTTTGAGTTAACTGAGTAGTCTATTCTTTTAAATCAATCTCATAATTGTGCATTATGCTTAAATAGTTAATAAAAATAATAACGTTTATAAAATAATATATTCGTAGTTAATAAAATAGTTATTGACGGTGCAGCAGAAATATGAAAACGACTGTATAAAAAAGCGTGTTAAAAATAGGTAGCTTGTTCAACTGTACCTACGTATAACACCCTATTCCATTTTTGAAATATAAAAAGCCCAGATCAATTTTAAATCAAGCCGGCTTTTCACTGCGGGATGTAATGTAATATATATTACATCACGAGATATAATTTAATATCGCTCACCATACTATTTAAGAAACCTCTTTACACTAAGCTGTAATATATATTATATCCCAAACTATAAATATTTTTTCGACCGAATGGGCGATAAAGAGGAGATATATATTTTACCTCACGTCCCGGACAACGCACCCCCCCTGCCTCGCCCTCACTTTGAACGGAACGGTGCAGACTGTAGACCTGTTTGAACCAAATATATATCTTTCAGTGTGAACAGCAACTGCGGGATGTAATATATATTCCAGGATGTAATATATATTACATCCCGTAGTGAAAAGCCGGCTTCATGATTTCGATTTTTAAAGAGACATGAATTTATTATTATTTTGCGAAACAAAAACTTTTAAAAGTTCTTCCAAGAAGGCTCTCTCAAGGAGTAACAAAATTCGAACGCCTGTCACTCTTCGATCCTTCTGAATTTAAACATTTAAACGGGTGACGTCATAACAGAGTTGACGCGTCTCATTCCGCGACTTCCCGGCTTGTCAGACACAAAATGGAGCGGAGGCAGGGCCTTTTGTACTTGTAGGCTTTGTGTGCAAAGTAAGCTTCCTACCGAAGCATCTGTGCGATGATGAAACTTGCCAGACAACGCTTTTAAGCACGCTTTATGTCTCGAATTAAAACTTTAAAGGAGGAAATTAAACGTCCGAAAAATTGTGCATGTTACACTCACGGGCTGTTTGTTGTTTGGTCTCGGAGGGGGCTGAGTTAAACCTACTTTTTGTCACAGTCGCGTTCGGGAGAACAAGTGACTCGAACGCGATTCTACTTGAACGCGTGGAGACATCGTAAAGTTAATGTATGAAGGGGTCTAGTAACTAAAAGTTGATGTTTAGTGAAAGATCTGTAGGCATCCTTAAAGCTGTCTTCAAAATTATCCTCAATGGAAATTTTGATAAAACAAAAGAAACACTAAAAGTTACTGAACGCAGTCAACCAAATAAGGATCCTCACACATCATGCAGAGATACACAAACAAATACACGGAAACCGTCACCATAACCCGAAACACCAAGTTAACTAACAACTGAAGCTTAATCAAAGTACCACAGTTTCACAGCAGCAAAATTATCATTGCGGAGATGTATATTTCCACCCTCTCTTGCAGAACAAATTCCACTTGTCAAAATGTTCACGCTATGTACACGGGAATCACAAAGCGAGACGCTTACAAAGAACGGGCCCTAACAAATGGTTCCGTCAAGCCCGTGTTTGTGTAATACGCGGTCGGACGGCCCGGCACTATCAACTGTGATATTACACACACATGTTTATTTTCACCACGTAAACTACGGTTAACGTCCTGTTAATTTGGGTACTAACCCTATCCCCGAAATTGGTTGGCGACTGTTCGTGGGCTAGCGTTATAGTTATGACGAAATTTGCCTAAATACATATTTCTGGATGGTTTCCCACGAAAACATTATCTCATAACCGCAGGTTTTGTTAATTTTAACCAGTGACTAAATTATGTGTATGTTCCTGAACCTGATTCAATGAAAACATATCAGATGATGTTATCGGGATTTTTTCCTCTCTAGATACAACAAGACATCAATACGACGCGACAGTCATTTGTTTGACGACCATTCGTTGCAATTCTGTCACACCAACAAATCAGAAATGGAACTAACCAACAGGCTTATACTAGGCTTACTCACATAGTGGAGAAAACCTTAGGATGATAATACACGAACAGTATCTAACATCAGCTCTGAACGAAATAGCCGCAAGTGCAAATGTAGGTAACGTTCTATGTATTTGGATAATCGGGGAGATGAACTGGATATTATGGTTTGTTCGTGTACTTAACAGCAGGAGCCATGAAAGTTTCTTCATTAGAATTGTTTAACCTATTCGAATTGCTTCCGCGAAATGCTAATTTATTTTCGCAGTTGTCTGACTGAATATAATGAATGCGCTAGTTACTTATTTTTTACAGGTTTCGAACTTCTAATTAAAATTATCTCCTACTGTTTAATTTGAACAGTTTAACAAACAGTAAAAAAACAATCACTGCTCATTTTACTAAACGAATGCATCAAAAGCGCTCTACAAAGGTATTTTAATATGGGTAGGAGAAGTATAAGAAAACGTTGAAGTTTTCTTATTACCGGGCGCTTTCTATCTCGTGTCACATTTTCTACAACGTGAAGATTAAACGTATTGTTCTGTCACTCAGAGAATCGCGTTACTGACATTTTTTTTCTTCATGTAATACGAACTGTGTAACCAGAGCGTTGCTCGTCCCTTACCTATTTATAATATGGTTCAGCCCATTTCCACACTGACAGTAAGTGGATCTTGATGTACTTACCTACATAATGTGATACCTTGATATTAGACCGGTACAATTTGTCTCGCATGTTTCATACAAGTTACGGAGCGGGCTATTATAATATGAATAAGATACGGTACAAATCTTAGCTAGCGTGTTGTTGGCGGGATGCCAAAATGTGACAGAGTTTCGGACCACCGCGCGGCTGACCTGCTGTGCCATTACCAGCTTTCTTCGTTTAACTATTTTGTGTTTATATCTTTAATAGTATCAGGTATTTCTTCCATGACACGTACCTGAAAATTGTTCAATTTGAGATTCCTGTCTGGCTCTCTACCAAGAACGTTTGCTGTCAAAAATCGTTCAAGAGAATGCGTTAAAATGCTGATTGTCATCGTCCTTATCTGTGAGTTCTGTGACCATCCATCTGCTTAGTGAAGTGATTTGATTCTAGCTGGTTCCACTCGACTGTTTTTTAATAGCTGTCATTAGAATGCCATGATCGCCAATTATGGCTTACGGTTGACATTTATCATTGTTAGACCAGTTTCCAATATTTGTACGCAGAATCGGGCTTCGAAAGCGTCTTACACTGACGTAAATAATATATTTCGTCATTAGCATTAAGATGTTATCATCTGTAAACCCAGGTGATGTTGCCAATTTGATATTACATCCCGTCTAGACTTGTTAAATCTAGACAGGTAAATTGCATTATTCTTGGCTACAAACCATTGCCTTAGTTTTCATTTTCAACTACGATTAAATCAACAAAATAAAAATTTTTATTTCGGCAATATATGCTCAAAATTTAGATTCTCTATAACGACATTATTGGACTAAAGTTCGCGTCCGCTTTGTAAAGGTTAACTCCTAATAACTATGATACTCTGGTACCGAAGTTGTCGATGCACTGAATAGTTTAACCAACAGTGTTTTGTCAGCTAATGCGCACATAGCTAGTTGATCGGCGATAGTTGTAGTATCTAGTCTAGACGATAGAGTGTAGACATCTAATTTTGAACATATAATATTGTTTACTTGCGAACTACCCACGATTGCGTCCGGGAAGCTTATTTCACCCGCTTTTAGTTACGTCTTTGGTTACTGCTCCGCTCCCGTGAGGCGTAACGTGATGTTATATAGCCTATGTTGTTACTCAGAAATAATTTAGCTATCTTTTACTGAAAATGGAATGGTATTGATGAATCGGTCTAATAGATACAAAGCTGCTAGAGCCTATTCGATACAAAGAAATAAACAAAAAAATCTTTCCTCTTTAAAATATTAGTGACAATGGTTTAATGGTTTATGGTTTTAAAGGTACAATTTTGCCTTTATTACCACCATCCCAACTACGTAACACACAATGTCGTTGCTTTTCATTTTGACAATTTAACAATATTAATTGTGTTATTTACATTGATGAGCAAACGAATGCTTCAAACATAAGAAGCAACGGATTATAAAGTTTCAAAATTCAAAGCGTTTTATTGCAAGTGTGTTTTGTAAGTGGGTACCCCACTTACAACACACCGTACAGGTCGCTACTACATATCCAATCTGTACAAAGCAAACACGGTGGTGATTGCTCATTCCTTCTTTACAAAAGAAATGTTACACCTTGGATACACCTTGTCATGAATTCAGCCATGATAAGCCTTTAGGTATTAACTCTTACAAGCCTCTTTTTTTTGCTAGAAACAATAACAATGTTTATAAATGATAATTTTTAACATCATCATAATAATATCAGCGGTAGGACGTCCACTACTTGAAATACGCCTCCCCTTAGATTTCCAAAAGGACTGGTTGGAAGATTCTTCTGTCTCTTAGATATACGAGAAAAGTTCATGTCGCAGTGAAAAGATTTGCCAGTATAGTTGGTAAAAGCATGTAGTAGCAGTAGTAGTAGTGCCTGCCCAATGAGTACCGAAGGAAAGTCCTCGTTACTCGTGAGGGCATAATGCACCCCGGTACTCATTACTCATTCGGCATTATTAGATACTTACATGACAGTATCATACATCATACAGGTCATGCTGTAATTATTCAATAATACGCTATCCATTAATTACAAACAAACATTAAAGTATTATGGAAAATATAATTTACCCAAATGGAAATTAATTCGATGAAATATAATTAAAGAATTAATGTTACTCAACGGTACCAACAAATTAACTGAAATATTTTACAACTTTCCGATTTATTTAAGTACACATTTATTAAAACAAGCTTCAGGAAATCCCTTACTTGTACAATGTATTTTCGATCATTTATATTTGGTTTAAATCTGTTATCCTTTCGTTTTTGGCGTTGTATTTATTTTCCCAGAAACTCTTCATAGACAGATATAATTTAAACCCGTGGAGTCACCTGCGTTCAGTTAGATCTTTGCTAACTGCTCCGCTCCTGTCCGTCGTTGCATCAATCTATCCTTCCTCTAGAATCACTCTATCTATTGATGAAAACCGCATTGAAATCCATCTTTTAGTTTAAAAGATAAGCGTACAGAGGGCGGGAAGCGCCTTTGTTTTATACTATGTAGAGACAGGTTGTGTACAATGAAATTAACTTTAATCACCTTCATAATATTAATTGTATAATACCTTATATCACTGTTTTAGTAGACGCACACACAGCTCCGAATGACAAAACTTGAATAAAATTATTAAACGCCGCCGCCGTGTAGACACAGTACCTACCTACTTTTCTAATACTATTTGACGGAAAACCCCTCTTATAAAAGTGGTCCTCCATTGCAGACAATATTTGCCCCCATCGTATCAATTTCGGCGCTTACCGCAAGAAACAAACTTGAACGATCGTGGCAAATTATGATGAATGGACCACCCAAACCCATGTCATCATAATATATTGACAAGATAGCTTCTTTAGTAACACGCCACATGTTACTCTGGTAACAACTTTTTGTTATAATACTCTCTTAACTTAATGAATGTTAGAAGAAGTTTGGTAAGAAGCTTTCGAATTAGTCCAAGAAACTTAGTATCTATCTAGATGTTAGCATCTCGGTGCAAAGTCTGAGAAGTAGCTTCTACGCTGTAGGTTAATCAGTACCTAGATGCTTACTAAAGTAAATCAAGTTTTTCTTAGATAAATATCTTTCTTTTTATGTATAATTGCAAAACTTCACTCATCGGCAACATAATGATATAAATAAATTTATAAAAAAATAAAAAAAACACTTTCTCTCACTTCTCACTATTTTTCTTTTTATTCGTGAAATACAGGAGTGTACCATCACTCCTGTGTTCCACGAAAAAAAAACTTTTTCGCAAACATAATTGTTTCATAATCGCATGTTCACTATTTTAGTGTAATTATTTGCAAAGTAAACCTACTAAATGCCCAGTTACCGCAAGAGACCACATACGTCTATAATTAAGTTTAAAGCACAATGCTGCCTAACTAATAGCGCAATACGACGCCGTAATCACATACCTGCTAATCCTTTAGAAGCAGAATTGCAAAACTGATTGTAGATAAAAATTAGGTACCTACTAAACAGTTTTGGAAGATTTATGAATATGGCTGCCAGCTTAAAGCCGTGTGCATTCCTTTTTCTTATAAATTATTTTAAAGCTTTTTTTACTAAATAAAAAATAAAAGCAAATTTCGTTAATTGATGAAATTATAATACTTTTATCTTAGTTGTAGAAAGATAGATTAGATTTCAAACATTATATACGTAAAACAAGCATAACATCTCCGCTCGGAATCCATTTTTTAACAGTCGTTTGGAACACCCTAGTTTCTATTAGCCAAAGAATTAAAAAAAAACACTCCCTCTTCTATTTGAAATCTCAGCAGCCAATGTCAAAAAAATCTTTTTTTTCTTTTCGTATCATCCGCTTTAAAGGCTTTGTTGTCATCTGGGTATCATTCCATTGGCTGTTAACAGATCTAGTGACCATGGTTCACCAATCACGATAATCCACTGTAGAGAAAAAGCGTGGACGTGAAAGAACGGACAGACGGACGGTCCAATCAATTACAAACGGATTTGCCGCGACTGTGGACCGTTCGAACGTAGCCCCTGCCGAATTATGCACCTGCCCGAAATTGGAGTTTGAGGGTAAGATATTAATATTGATATTTCTTCTATTGACCCATCGATTTGTAGGGAGAAAGAAATGTTATTATACTCCGTTGCACAATATCGTGGTATTCACCACGAAATACTTTTACTATTTTCCCCTGGTTTTACCCAGATCCCCAACTCCAAGACCTATCATGGAACTGTGAAGTTGTCGCTTTTAGCTCAATGTCCTCAAATACCTAATAGGTTGCAACAATATGTGACTCAAAGTATTACCAGTCACCCCAAGGGCGCTTTAAACATTGAGTCCCCTTAGCATGCAGATGTAAAAGACAAACATTCGCAGAAGCCTGTACGTCTGTATGTAACTATGTACACACAATGGCATATTAACATCACAGGAAGAGTACGACTTCCTGCATGAAGTGAAGTAACAAACGATTATATCCCGATGTGGAGCTCCGTCTCTACATATTTGATACTCAGCTCGTACGTGCTCGTTACCCACCAAAATGTAATAAAGTAAATGGAGCCGAAAATTATCTCGTGTTCTCTCAAATTCAGCGACGTTATATGAACATTTTTATCATAATTCTGTTGTCTATTACAAATGTAGAAACCTTTGTGGGATTTAACGAGCGCGATTCCGTGCGTTCGGAAAATAGGACCCTGTTTGATACTTTTGTCTTTTAGAATATTTATGGGTAGAACCGATGCACTTATTATAGAGGTAGGTACTTGTAGTCCATTTTGAAATTCCTTTTATGAATGTTACTGAGGAAATAGGAAATATTATATTTATATTAAACTTGCTTCTTTATTTTTCAACATTGAAATTCACAATCAGTATTTCAAATAAATCAAGATTAAAAAAATGTCTTTCAAATAAATTTAAAATACTTGTTTTCTTCACAAAATATACAACTCCGTGATATATTGGAGTCGAGGGGCTAGATCTTATCACGGAACTCCCCCTCGAGAATCAATCATTTTCAATAACTAAACGTCGCATAAAATGACAAAAATAAAATGGGTTCGCGCGCTCTTTCAATCTTTTCTTTTCTCCTTCAAATTCAATAATTGTCGCAGTTAATTAACGAACATTTTCAATTAAAAGAAAGAAAAAAAAAATAGAATGAGGAATGATAGTGAATCGTGGTGAAGTGGTCTCATAATATTCTCATAAAATGTTAAAAGGAAGAAAAACGGAAGAGAAATAATGTCGGCGGTAAAAAGTGGTCGGTTGCAAATAGTATTAGACCGAAGCTAAGTGATTTGTTGTGTTGCGGTCAATCGCACTTTGCGTTGGTTTCTTATAGTTCCTAACACCAGAGTGACTTCGAAACTTTGACCACTAGACTGTCGTCCTCTTAGAAAATAACCCTCATTTTTTTTTTTAAATACTTTTCTTTTATTTTTCTGATCACCTTTCTCTTATTATTTCGAAAATCACTTTTCAACTTCCAACTCTTTTCATAAAATATTTAGAGCCAACGCCGTAAGTCTTTTTATTTCCAATATGTATGTCCACCCGCCATTTTAGTATGAATGTTATTTAAAAAATGGACGCAAATGTTTATTTCCTTTTACGACGTAACAATCAAATAAAACATAGTAAATACCTATCTATTATCTATCCATGATACCGCAAATGTGGTATATAACTGTCACGTCCCTAAAGCTAAACTTTGAGCATCAATAAAATGAACTTAATTCTGCCTAAAAGAGCCAATTCACCATACAGCCATAATAGTTCAATGTACATCCAAAGCTTATGCTTAGAATAGATATAAAATTAATTAACATTAAATATTTTTTTTAAATACAATTGTTTTGGAAATCGGTAATATTTTTCCGTGAAGTGCTTTGTTTTAGAAAAACTAAAGGCAAATGTAAATAGGTAGATAATAAATATCAAAGTTGAAACTTTTCATTTAACCAGTTCAAAAGGTTCCGATGCAACGCAAAGATCGTTGGCTTATTTTCAATTCATTCAATATTGTAAAGATAAAATGGCCATAATAAAACTGTTGCGATTTTTTTATTAACCATCTACGAGATGGGAAATAGCGTTTTCTTCTTTGTAAACATTTAATTTGATTCATTACGGAAGCGTTTTGTTCAGGTAAGTAAATAGTCAATTAAATCTTTGCGTATTTTATTACCAAGTTTATTACCAGTTATAACTATTTGATGAATGAAACTTAGGATATGAAGCCACCAAAAGCTGAGCTAAACTTAGCGAGCTTAAGTGAGTAAATATGGACACAGGGTCAACATTCAATGAGGAACTAAAATAAGTTTTAAGTTTCGCTGATGGCGAATATTTACACACACTCCTTTGGTTTAATTACTGTCCTATTTTTAGTTAGTTTAACATAAAAAATAATAAAGCAATATTATATGTATACTGCATATACATACATACGCGCATTACGTATATAAATATGTAAAGTATATTGTATGCGTACTGGTTTATAAAAAAAAAACAATTGCCGAGCGAAAATGGCTCGACAGATATGATTTAATTTTTTTGTTTTGTTTGCCCCGTTAATAGAATGGTTTAGGAAAATAGAATTAAAAATATTAACTATAAAGTTTACGAGGTCATCTAGTAGAATGTAGATTTGTAGACAGTTAGATCAAGTAGGTCAACTAGCATCTAGGTTGCTAGATCAATTCAACAATTTTCCCCACGTCATTTTTTTTGAGCCTAGGACAACAGCGCACTATTCGCCAGTGTACCAACACAGGCCCAACGCCCGCGAACAAAGAAAACGGATAATTAAAGCCAAGCAACGAGAAAAGAGATTTTTAATGAGCCCCGACGTTTGCCACGTAATAAGACTTTATTATAACCATAAAAAATCCAGTAATTAAATAATAAAGATGAGGAAGAAATGCTTCAGTACACATTTTGACGTCATAAATATTTTGTGATTTGAGAAGGGAAATTGTTTTCGATAAACAAGTACGGGTCTGATATTATAATTGTGTTTGAAATATAGGTAGGTACTCTTATTCAATAAATAAATCTTTCGGTGATTTATGCAAACATTATTAATTTTGAACAGTATGTGATTTGAGTGCCATATTATTATTTTTTATTCATCGTGTGATTATTCTTATGAAAATTCAAATTAATACCAGCCAGAAGAGATTGTTTTCTTAAAACTAATTTTAAAGCCAAGACGGGGTTTAAATTGAATACACTGTCTAATCTACTACACTAAATTGTAGTATGAGAAAACCGATAGAATTTTTGGAGGTGCCAAAGGCGTCATCGCTTCTCAAAGGCAGCCTGTTCGCATATAAATTGACGAATTTGCCTCCATTTACACCTTGCTGTCATGCAGGCCGCCCGTCTGAGCTCAAGCTCGTTAATAATTTATAATCGTTTCAGATTATACACATGAATGCTTCCTAGCTAATTTCACAGACTACAGACGTAAAGTAGACCCACATCATGAAAACACATTACCGATCATATACAAAGCTGAATTCTTGCTCCATTTTAATAAAACAACTTGTGCGAATAACACACAAAGCTAAATAATCAAACCATATAAAAGCAAATAATTAAGTTGGTAAAGAATTTAACCTCGTACAAACAAGGTACTTTAAACATAGACCTCCAAATTTTACGCAAGAATTATTATGGTGTGTATTTTAATAGGGGCCTTATTTGGCTGCCAAGTACAGAAATTAATGATCAGATTGGAATAATTAGTACGTTTTTCTCTGTTGGATCAATATCGGTTCATAGAAGCCGTGACCCGGACGCATGTTTAGCGGAAAAAAGCGAAATTAAACGAATGGTAGAATAAAGGACTCTCCAGATTGTGGCAAGCAGACGTGTTCAAGTAGCTGGCCGTGCAGGCTCATAATAAGAGGGTTTCATCAGGGCTCTGCTTCGAAACACGCTGCGACCCTTTCACCTTATCTTCTAATCATAAAATCTTCACCTTTACTATTTTCAACCGAATTCTAAAAGGTGGTTCTGAATACAATGCGTCGGTACTTGGCAGTACCTGAGCAAAAGCGCTTTCGGGGTTTTCTATCTTATGTTTTGTTTGTCTTTTCTATTTCATTCATCTCAGCGGGAAAAATATTTAGGTACGTTGTATTTTCTTAATTGCTTACCTACATTCACTTTATAGTCATTCAGCGTCTTTTAGCTCCAAAGTTAGCTCTAAAGTTTTTCATCTGTTATCAAATGTGTTTGAGTGAATTACCAGGGATGATTGTTAAGATAGCTACCAATATCCCAGTCAATGAGATGTATATTCGTCATTAGTAATTGTGAAGTAAAAAACATTAATTATGATTTATGAACTATTCTTCGAAGTGATTAAGTCAAAATTGGTGGATAATTAAAATTCTGTTTTTAGAAATTCCATTCAATATTTCGATTAACCGATAGAGATTTCAATTTCCTTTAGTCACGTGCGCCGGGATATCGGATCCAGCGGTTGGCTCCGTCGGTAATGAGCAAGCGGATGGCAATTTCGCTAGATGGGCTTTTGGTTACGGGAGCCTGTTTTTATGTCAATGTGCTTTTAATATGTCTACCTCGCTTGTGTCAAGACTACGTATTTTATCGGCTACCACACTGGTTTTCAGCTCGCATTTTATGCTTTTAGCGAGGCAGGTGTGAAAAATAAGTAGTTCGCTTACCGATAAAAATGTTATTGAGTCGATGAAACCTGAATAAAAATAGGACTTACACAAAACTTTTCGATTTTTAGCCACCAAGTAATAGAGATTTAAATTGTTAATGAAATCAGGCGGTCTATATCAAAATTCCATTTTTCTTTAATATTTCAAGCGGTTTACACGTCGAAAAACTAACTTAGGAAATCCCATAGGATACTTTCAAGCAGATACGGCGGACCCGAAACGGTGGGTAGCTACTAAATTGAGTTGGTCATGAAAAATGCAAATGATAAAACGTAGGGGTCTGAGGCAAAAAGTAAATATTTTCCCTACAGGGATGTATGTATGGTATTTTTTCAAAAATTGGGTCAAACAAAAGGTTGGGACTTGATGTTTGATTTGGGCGAAGAAATCTAATGAAAATTCAATATTAATTAGAATGCTTAATTATGTTTTATCAGCTTGGTATGGTTCACTTAACAATTATCGAAGGGTAATTGAAGTTTATGCTTAGCCTGGCTGCGGCAGGCAATCCTGCTCGCGCGGCGTGTGTGCGTCGGATAACCGAACGCAGCCCGCCAGCCGTCAGGTTAGTTAATAAACGTTTTAGTTGGCTGGTTGCCTATCATCAGGATGCACGGTGTTTCGCTGATGTTTATCTGTTTAATCGTTTCGCTTATAGCCTAATATTAGGAATGAGCCATATTATTGTTTACAGTATTCTTAAAAATTTTCTTGAACGAACTTAAAGCGAATTGCGAATGGCTCATGTTGTGATAAGAATAAAAGCCAGTCAGCGTAACGGTTGTAGAGTAGACTGCAAAGGGCTCAAGGGGCACCATTACTGCATCTCAGAATCGAAGAAGTTATTTTATTGCATGATGTTATGATGTATGAATGTGGACGAGGCGGAAGGAGTGTATAAGGATCGTAGCAGGTGGCGGTCCGTGGTTTCTGCCTACCCCCATGGGAAAAAGGCGTGAGTTTATGTATGTATGTATGTGATGTTAAAAAAACTACAAAAATTATACCTGAAGGGATGAGCGGTAATACAACAGTGTTATCCTATTTGTATATCCGATGCTCTATTCTATACCTAAATTTGCCTAGGGAGATTTTACACACTAAGCCGGCAAGATAACGTTATAGAAGACGTGCATGCTCAAAATAGTTCAATGAATAATTGTTAATCTACAAAATCAATTAAATTTTATGTACACTTAAATATTTATATACTTTAAGCTTTTACTTGCAACAAGAAACATTTATTTCAACATAAACCTACCTACAAACTCATTATAATATTTACCTGTCAATCATTAAATGAACAAGTTTATGTTCTTGTACATCCACAAATTATAATTATTTCAGATAGGTACATCTATTGTTAGCGCGCCTCTCTATAATAGTAACATAAGCCTCATTAAAATCTACGCAGTAGTTTTCTAGAAACAAATGAATACCGCGAAAAGTATTAAATTCACTCCCACCCTTTATTTGTTGTCTGAGATTTAATTGTTCTAATTTGCAGATAATACAACGAAATTTGAATGGGGGAGATGAGAGACGAAAGCATAATCATAGCGAATTTGCCGAAGGGTTAGGTAGGGGTCAACCCTATTTTGGCCTATAAATGTACGGACAACAAAAGAGATAAGTAACCAGACCATCTAATATAGTTTAAGTTTTCTTTAAAACCGGTGGTCATTTTTAGACAAAATTTAATTCATTTAATAAACTCTTTATTTCCTATTAATTAAAATAAAATTGATTAAAAAACTTCCGTCGGTTTTTGTAAAACTTTTATTTCATTATGAGACCCTGGTTACTTATCTCTTTTGCTGACTGTACGTACCATGCTACGTATATAAGAAGGGTTAATCAAAGGGAAAAATGTCTTGTAACTTGGACCTAGGTGTAAATAAAGGTGAGATAAAAGGTAAATAACTAACACTACTGTGGCCTGACAAAGTTTCTTGCCAAACGTTGTGAGTTAGGACGTGCCTAATACGTATTAGGCAATAGGCACGACCTTCATTATGCTGTTGGTGGACACTTTTAATGTTACCAAATGAAATTACATTTTCTTTATTTGAATTCTGCTCCGTTTTTAAGAAAACAACGGAAGCTATCTGTTTCATAATAAAAACTTAAATTCTCTCACAGATCTAGACAACATATATAAATACGTAGCCTAAGCAAGGTCAAAAAGCATAATTTTTTGCACCAAAGATACATACATAATGAACATGAGCATTAATTAAAGCTTTTTTATTCACCCCCTAAAGGGGTCGAATGGGGTGTAAAAGTTTGTAGTTTCAAGTTCATAATTTTTAGGCATACAGTTTGTTACTTCTCTCTTCATCTTTTTAGCCTTTTCCCAACTATTTTGGGGTCGGCTTTCAGTCTAATTGGATGCAGCTGAATACCAGTGTTTTACATGGAGCGACTGCCTATCTGACCCCCACAACCCAGTAACTGCGCAACATGATACCTCTTAGTTAGACTGGATGTCAGGTTTCCTGGCTTCTGACTATTTAATTCATAACGAGTTTGTTACTTCTTGAAATCTTCATAAAAACATTTTAAAACAAGACGGGATTACAGTGACACTTGCCGACTAAACTCTGTACAATTTATCCTGTCTTCTTAACATAACATGGCCCGATTTACATCCCCTCGCCGTCTTCATAAGATGGAGCTAACTTAACTCGCTTAAACATTCATGCCGGACATTACTTTACCTAGAACAAGGAACACTAAAGCTATTACTCAAGTAAGAATACACCTGCAGAACATTAAACAAAGTAGAAAAACAGGTCGCGAAGGAATTGAATTTGAAAAATTTTCACTACGTAAACTGTTTTAGACTTTCTTGGCTCGGGGTACGTAGATATAGGTGTATATTGTGACAAAATGGTGTTTATTTTGTAAGTATCTAGGTTGATTTCAGATCGATATAAAAATATTTATATTTTATTTTTTATGAAGCCTCTCTCTTTTATTAAATACCTATCCCTATATTCGTCTATCTTTGACGTAAACTTTTATAATAATGTAAGTACATGGTTACATAACTTGATCAATTGTCATTCTTAACATATAAGGTACCTTATTAGCAAAGCAAGTCGTAATTACATAAAGAAAGATTGTCATTAATTGGTGTTTGCATTACAAGCACAAACAATAAACAAATAGGCATTAATTAAATTTCGCTTCTCAATCAATAACTTCACTTTGTTTTGACGTCTGCCTAATTGGATACTTCAACATAATAGTGTTTACGCTTAAATTATTTTGTTCGGATTTTGAATTTTGGAAAATAATTAAAAATAATATAAATTGGCATCGTCAACCTTGCCTTGCCCTTCTTAAATATTTTATCGTCTTAAAAAGGAGCTCGAATATCAAAAATGTTAGATGTTGGATCCATCTTAATTCGTCTGGGGTTTTTGGGTTATTTTACTGATAACACGCAGTATCAAGCACTCAGAATTACAACGCTGTATTTCATAGTCTCTTTGAACATATTCCCATATAAAGAAGGCATGAGCATCGATCATCACACTAGCTCAAGGCGTATAAGTGATTTCAGATCTCTAATATCAGTGATGTTCAAGATAAACTTGAAAATACACTTGAAATAGAAAAAGTCACATTTGTACTTACCCGTGTCCCGTTGCTATCCCACCGCCTCGTGCATGAGAGGCAGGCGCCGGAATCAGTGGACCATCACGACGCTACTCTCACTTGTCTATTACAATTTTCAAGCGTCGCGTTTCAGGGAAAACGAGCAAGATTCCGCTTTCAGAGGAGAAATTCACAGAAATGGCATTTATTTACATTCGAATAGGAGCGTGAAAATAACTTCAAACATTAATTTCATAGCTTTATAATTAACACGCAAAATTCTTGATTTATTAATCACCATATTTGTCAAGCTCCTAAGCTTTTGATGTCATCTAATCCCAACTGAATAAATTAAACGTTTCCCCGTCATAATATAATACCTTATGGAAATAATTGGTGGATAAAGCCCGCAGAATCCGGCAAATGCCTACATTTCTCACATTTATTTACATTATCTGATTTCATAACCTCCAATCCGTGGCTTATCGTAAACGTTTACAATTGGCCGGTAAATTTCGAATAAACGATGATTAAAAATCTTGTTTCGTTAAATAATTAAACACATTAACTTTTCCTCAGAGACTAATGGTTGAACGTGAACTGATTTATGCCCTTACGCGTCTGATCTCGGTATTTTATTCGCATCACTTATCATCTGGTTGGATTACCTCATTATCATACTAAGAAGAATAAGTCCTTAAATGTATTATAATAGATCACAGTGTGGGGCAACGTAAATAACGCATTTTTTTTTTCAATTGGCAAAATGGAAGGCAATGATATAATTCGGGGTGTTACAAAATTAGCCAGTAGTTTGTCAGTATGAATCCTAGTGCTACAGAATAGACCGACTGGTCTATATATTTCTTTCCTAAGTGTTACTTACATTTCTTAACTGTTCAAGATTTATTTTCTCTTAAAGCAAGTTCGAGCTAATAGTTTAAACTTCTACAGTGTTTAAAAACTTAGCAGCTCAAGCTCTAAAGTTGTTTTCATTAGTGCAATCTCTTTTAATGTTGAATCAACGCGCTCTCCCCGCGACGGCGCTAAGGGGCCAGAGGCCCACTTGATGGTAATTCCGTTAATAGATTCCTTGCTCAAATGAAGCAGTGGTTCAAAACCTCATCCCACTAAACTGTTATACCGGAAACTCATTACGGCTTAAACCAGCTAAGAAATCTTATAATCTTTTCCTTGAAAATTGAAAATCTTGAATAATTGAATATTAAAATTATTTGGAGCAAAAGCTTTTTCATCTTGCTCGTTCTTCTTGCAAGTTTTCTTTCACAGCTATCCTATTTAATAAGAAATCATGAGAAAGTGGGTAATAAACTCCGTGTAAAAGACTAGCATAATAATTACAATGTCGAATATCAATTTAGAGGAAAACTCATGTTTGTTAATGATCTTGCAAGAATCGAAATTGCGTTAATTCAATGTTACGACCCGTAACAAAATTACGACTGTAAATAAAACATAAATACGAAGTCCATTTTCCTCAAATTGAATGTAAAATATATTACTCCGGTGTAGATACTGCTCGTTGGACAGTTTCCAGTGCTACATTTTTGCCTTACGTTACGACTGCTCAGAGTAAAAGGAAATAAGACATCATTTTATTATACCTGACTTTCAGAGTGCTGTAGATAGAATGTCATAAATTACTGAAAATTGTATTAAGTAGGTATGGCTGTATTTTTTGCAAGAAGAAGATTTTACGACTAAAAAGTTGTCTTAGATTGCCGTCCTTTCCTTATAAACATTGCATAAAGTTAAGATACCTTTTAACGTCAAACATGTATAGCTAAGCAAATAATTACATAATTTTAAGTAACGTCAATAAGTAAAGGTTTAAACGTTTTATATTAAAAACACTTTCCGTCATAAAAATGTACAAACATTGCTATACTTCAACACCTGATTCCATATTGCAGGCTATTAAATAGCCAACATTTCTCATTAGTTAGCCGTTCGCCCTCGCTTAACCCGCTTCCCCCAAACCATTACCTAAAAATGGCCATTCGTGCTAATATCGGGCCGCTGGGAAGATTTGTGCGGACTATTATTAAAGGCATTCGTTGCAAATAACCGCAAATAAAATCAAGCGGTTGAATACGCCGCAAAAATATCGCGTAAATCAGTCTGACCAAACTTTGGCGTATACCTTCATCTCTATTGTCTCTTTATGATTAAAATTTACCCGGGGCGAGGGTAGGGAGTTTTAAAATGAGACCCGAAACTTGTGCGCCGTAGTTCCCAGGTTCGAAGGCACGAAACAAACAGAGTCGGGACGTAGGTACGGCTAATGTAAAAAGTTTCACGAGGTGGTAACGCTGTTGTTTGCTTCCAAAACACCGACCTGTGCGACGATCGTCTAAATATTTTCACGGAAACAGGAACTTGACTGAGGCGTTTGATTTTTGGCTTTTGATTTTGGAATAAAGCCAATCTGCCTTTGTTTATAAACCTCATTAATGAAATGTTGAATTACTAAATAAGTGTTTTACTCTGTTGCTAAAATTACAATAAAAAGCATTTAAGTGTGTTTAAAAAGGTTTTTCATATCCCCATGTACTCAGTCATAAAAAAAATGATAACATTTGGATACACTCACAGTGAAAATTAAGTCGCAACATTTTCGCTTTTTATTTCCGTCTTCAGTACCTACTGTAATCATTTTCATGGCTCTTTTACTAACAAGGCTGTGTGACTACTTACTCTTTGTGCACTGTAAGTATTTATTCCTTTAAAATGAATACACAAGACGACGGTAGGTATTGTCTTTTGGAGTCCAGCCAAGTTCGCGAGTTGGTAATATTTTTTAAATTCAATTTCGGTGAAGCCACAGTGCTGTATCCAGTCGGCTTAATGTACACCTGCTGAACATTTAAATGAGATACTACGCCTCTATTTACTTATTTATTTGAGATTTTATTGCAGGGAATATATTTACAGAGGTTACAACATGTACCATAGTTTTTAGTACGAAGTTTTATGAGAGTTACGCTTTTGGGAATATAGTTTGGTTGGTCAGGTAACTGTGTAAAAAATGACATTATATATTATATAGGTACCTATTTTAGATGAAGGTATCTATTAACATTGTTATGAAACACAAAACAATTTGTATAAAATTTAATAATAAAAAAGTATGTAAGTAGTATATTTATTGCATGAAGCATAAAAAACAACGGCATACTTAATACTTTTTTTTGCATAACACTTATAAAATAGATGCTAAAATATAGAAAACTTCATAATTTTACGCAACTTTTATATAGACATTATTATTGAAGTGTCTACAATCCACACACGAATAAATACACACTGCAGAACTTGAAAAAAAAACACATTCATATTTGTAGAAACTATAAAAAAATCTCGGCTGGTATTAAAATAAAGGTAATAAAACACACTATTCACAGCGCATAAAAGGCTGCGAGTGATCCCTTAATAACGTGCGGGCGCATCCTGGCTTCATTAGAGCGGTAAAGCCCCCCGCCCACCTGCCCCCGAGCTCCGTTAAACTTTATGAAAAAATCGCTTAATTTTCATAATATCCCACATACACGTAGCACCCACAATTTATCACCTGTATTCACAAAATATCGCTATAACTCTTCATTTAGAAAGTTTGCACTAATCTGCGATATGACGCCGTGTTACAGATTGTGTGATTTGATAAAACTTGAAACTTGGAGGCTGTGTAGTTACCAGATAATCTTCCTCTAACAAAGTTTGTATCCAAATTCCAATACAAGTTCATATTACAAGTGTTCCCTGTCAAAGTTTGGTAACCACTAACACAGAGCAGGGCTTAGAAAACGGGTAATTTTAAAAGTAGGTCTTTTTTATTTGCGTAACAATGCAACTAGCTTTGTATTCTTGTCATGACAATCCTATGAGAGGCCACTGTTCGCTGGGGTCGTGCTGAAAGCCACGTTAATTACGACTTTTCACGGCGCACCGCAGCGGCTAGTTGAAAAAATCAGCTATCCCTAACTTGGAAACTTCGCATAGTCGAATATATTTTAACTCCTCTCAGGCAAACAAAGTTGGCAGAAATCCCGTTGCTGGCCATGTTTTGTGGCGCCACCTACTGAATTCTGAGAGGAAAATCGGCCTGATATCAAATTCACCTGTACAAAACACTAACGCGTTTCCAGATAAACGCTGAACTGGGTTGTTAATAAACTTTATTTATTTATTACAAGCTTTTATTTAATTTGCAGTGTTCGATAAAATTAAGTTCACCGTTTCAAAATTTGCAAACCAACAACTTGCTGGTATCCGATTGAGTAAAAATTTTGCGTAGATATTTATGTAAGTTCGGTCGCAATGCTATTTTATAGTCCCATTGAGCTGACCTGATGATGCAGTTGGGATGTAGGACTGGAACTCCCTGGTGTCTATTTAAGCTAGTTTGATTAGACGTAGAGGAAGGAGGAGGAGGGAGGTCTGAAAATGGAGCATAATGGAGCAAGATTGCCACTGGAACTCCCTGATGGACACCGATAAGATAGTCGAATTTAGGCTCGTTGGCTTTGTTTTTATGAGCACAACAAATAACTTCCAAAGATTTAAAACTAATACTAAAAACAAAAAAAAGTAAACTTTTATTTAAAAAAAGTAGAAAATAAATATTGATTTTTGCAAAACATAATATAATTATCATTTCAAATGCTTGAGGCGCTATCTGTGCTACATTATATTATTCGCTTTTGATTTTTTAAATATTTTTTTTACTTTTTGTTTATTACTTATTAATTAATTATTTCGTTCATTTTAAGTCGTTGTATTTCCGCCAAGTTCTCGTGATCGGCATGTTTTAACTTCATACGCCACTTTGTGCCAAAGTTTCTGTTTATGTTTTATTCGAACAATTTGAGCCAGTTCGTCTTAAGAAGGTTTACTTACAATTTCGCGTAAAAAGAATCCCCGCGCCCGCAGCGAGGAGCGAAAATAAATATCTAAAGTTATTGAATGAAAACTAAGTTCTATAATACGTTTCAGAAAGTGGGTTTTTAAATGAAAAGAAAATAAGGATGAGGCTTACATTTTGTAATTGTTTTATCATGTTAATAGAAACGATGTATACCTACTTTTTATTAAGATCAATTTCTCTTGCTAGTCGATTTAAACATTGGACGTATCAAAGGTCAAAATAAAAATGATATATTTTTAAGTAGAAAAGCCTATCGAATAATAAAACATAGTCTTAGACTTTTCAGTAAAATATTTTCGGAAAATATTACTTATTAAAAGTTCTAAATTTCTTAGGATTCTCAGAAACTTGTACTAGAGATTCATCAATTATTTTTAATTAGGCACATAACAGAATAAATATTATATTCTATCTGAAATGTTTGCTCAACCATTTTGAGAGCGCCTTCACAGTAATTCCCAGAATCTACAATTAAGCCGAAAAGCCTTGTTTTAATCAGGTCTTAGGTTTTTTATTAAAAACCTAAATGCCTACTTCAGCTCGGATTCGTCTTAAAATCTTTTAAAAAGACATCTCCATGTTTTAATTTTATTTAGGCAGGTACCTGTAGTTCTTTGATTCATTAACAAAATCCTTCTTTTTGAGCTAAAGAAAAGATAATGTTCGAATAAGCCCTTTTTAATTTAAGTTTTAATTTCATTAGTGGTTCTCGTAAATCTTTACTTAAAATCTGAAAAAAAAAATTTTTGCTCACAATAAAACACTTTGTACGGCCTAAATCCTTCCCAATATACACGTTTTTATGCCTTTCTGCTTAAAACGTCAAATTCAATGTCGGATCTCTATTTCAATTACACCGTTTAACTTTAACTTCGCCATTTTTTATTCATTTACGGAAAAATTAAAAAAAAACGACTACCTAAATTAATTACACCCATGTAGTAATGTGTACAATAAAGAGTAGATTTTCCATTCTATTCTATCCAATCCCCATTAATATAGGTACATATCAATAATCAATGCACTAACTAAATTAAAAACGTTTTCTCATCCGCTTCAGTCCCGGCGACAACAAAACAGCTTAGAGTTAGGTGTTAATACGATTTACTTTTATTAAAGTTGTTTCATTGTTTGCTTGCAGTTGCCCCAAGCGGTCGAGACGAGATATTAGTGTCAGACACGAATATAATAATACGAATTATTATACTTTCCCTCGCAATTTTAAAAGATGGCGTTTTGTTCCATTCTGTTGCTACCGTAATGCAATGCCTAACTGGGTGTTAGGTTGAATGAAAGGGGTTTATTTTATTAAGATGGTAGACATTTATTATGTTTTTTTTCTTGTTGTATTATGTACTTTTTATTTAAGTACTGTATTTTTCTTTTGGCCTATCCTTATTTAGGGTCCCTTAAAGGAAAACCTTTTTGGATCACTCCATTGTCTGTCTGTTTAGGTATACGACCATAAACCAATCAACCATCCCATAATGAACCACCTAAACACCAATAGACCATAACAGGGAGGGAGGGGTATAGAATAATAGATCATTTTGTTACTTTCCGTGTGTAATAAAAATAACCTAAAGATTAGGCCGCATTTACTGGGACTATTAATAAACCCTATATATATTGGTACCTATAGAGCAATGGGTGTTAGAAATTCTGAATTTAGTTATGAAATTGCAGTTCATCCTACTTATACTATTATAAAGGCGAAAGTTTGTAAGTATGGATGTATGGATGTTTGTTACTCTTTCACGCTGAAACGGCTGAATGGATCTGGATGAAATTTGGCACAAAGATAGATTATAGTCTGGAATAACACATAGGCTACTTTTTATCCCGGGAAAATGTACGGTACCCGTAGGATAACACATCAACTGTGACGCGGACGAAGTCGCGGGCAGAAGCTAGTATTCAAATAATTTAATAAGGCCGAATAAGCCGAATTTGGTATTTAATTCAAAAATTTGGTAATTACGGAAACATCATGCCTAGGTACTTTAATTATTAAAGTTAGGCCAGTTAGGCCTACAAACCCAATACATAGTGGCCGTTTTCTTCAATAACTTCTACTGCTATTAAGGCCATTAGCCGCCGAAACCCTTTAACGTGAAAATATTTTTTCTTCATATGTTATTTTACGACAAAAATGGTCTATACGCCTCTTTATTTAATTCAACATGGACGTCAAACTTGTCACCAACCCTACCCTAACTCCGACAGACAGAAATATTTTAACATTCACTCACTGAAAGCCCGTCGATGACGGAATTGGGTCCCCATGAGATTGGGGACGAGCCTAACGCTATTTACCGGCGCAATTGCACCTCCGGGCTGACAGCAACACCCGATACTACTTTACATGCCCATGGGATCAAACCCGGTACCAAAGGCTCGAGGGATACCATCTAATCGGAGGTGCCAGTCTGTTTATGTCCTATTGTAAGGATTAAAGGGTTATTTTCATACAGAGAAGAAATAGTAATATTGATCAGAAAGCATGCTCATTGGTTGTTGGTAAAAGGCCAGGTTTACTAACGCTAGTGCCCTCTTTATATTTGTCAATAGTTCTTAAAAATTATATAGGCTGCTTCTTATTTTTGGGTTATCAATAGTCCGGATTTCTCCAGCTGATCGGCCCTGTTCAGCATTGTAAGAAAGTTAAATAAATACTGAAAAAAATGGTAAAAGTAAATGCCCAGACGTTTTCAGCAAACCTTTTTGTCATTACTTTTCAAATGAAAGGGTAGTCCCATTTCAAATGATTTTGATTTCGCAACAATACACGTTAATTAAAAACGTAGGTCCCTGTTTTTTTTTTTTTAGTGTCCGATGGTCAGTAATGTAAAGATACAGTACAAAACTAGTAATGTTTGTTTGGATTGCATAAATAATAAATAGAATCCAATTTATAAAATCAAAGCAGCTTAATAAAAATGAAATGTAAATATAAATCGGAAAATAAAATCGTGAAATAGCGGGGAATGTGACTGTTGTTTCCATTACATTACAATTTTCCAACTGAGCAGGTATCCATTCAGGTATTCGATATTGAATAAACTATAAAAGATCAATATTTCCCCAGTGGTTCGACATCCCAAATGTCCTCAATACAACAATGGCCCTAGTTCGGATACTGCACAAGTTTGCGTAGGACGTGGACTCATTCACTTCCATCAATCCCTTGCTCCCATTATTTGTTTATGTAACTAAGAACGGAACGTCACATCTACTCGGATTATCCAACACACTTTTCACCTTAAGCTGGAGCCCTTAAGATCGACGTTTAACTCCAGAATGAGCTAAGGAGTACCCAATGTTCAGATTTTCGGATAGTCGAGGTCGTTCGTTTCGTAAATCCAAGGAAAAGACATTCAATTTTACAAAAGGGTGAGCGAAACGTTAAAATTGTTTTAAAATGTTACTCTACTAAGTCAAACTGGGACTGTTATTAAATATGAGTTTCCAGTTGGCTAAAGTTGTCACATTGTAGTCGGTAATGATGTCGACCACATTTTTAAGCTCATGCTTTATACCGTCGTGATCAATGAGCCCGCCATGTGCAACAGTGCTTAATCAAAACTTCAATTAAATTTTCGTAATACCTTTCGTCGAGCGCCCTCGCCCGGGAGAGCACACAAATTAATACCTACGTCCCAGAATATGTTTTAATTTCGATATATCATGATAGTAGCTGATGAGTTTTGCTTAAATTAAAACATACTGCCGGAGACTTCATTGTGGACCTTTACGTCGCTTGAACACATTCTATTTACTCTGTGAGAGTGAAACAACAAACTTTAAACAAAGTTGCTGTACATTAAAACTGTAAATGAAGAGTCGAGAGAAATAAAGGAGGTATAGTTCTCAATTAAAACACAACTCAGGCGAGCGGGCTTTAGTTTATTTTTTCATTCGTATAAATGATCTCGGTGGCAAAGTTTGTTAATACTAATAAACGGCTCGGTAAAGGCGCCAACTCTTCGCGTTTCGCACCATTTGTCTCGGGAGGTAACGAGGACCGACTAATGGGGTCCCGGCCGAACCTAAGTAATTTAGAAAAACGATTCTTAAGATAGACGACTTCCCGTTTTATTTACTCGTGAAAGCGTAGAGAACAACCGTGTGTTCGTGCGGGTTGTGGTCGTACCCACTCGCGCCGTGTGTTTTAGATTTGCTCTCATCAAAAAACCTAAGTACACCTCTTTACGACAAAATTGTTTGTTTTAAATAACGAAACTTTTTTGACTAAATTAAATAATAACATACAATAAATCTCCAGAGATTTATTATTAACTAAATAAAAATAAATTTAGTTAATAAAATAAACCTAGATAATTATATACATACATACCATCACGCTTGTATTCCCGGGTTATGCAGAGCCAATATATGTACCAATGTACATTCACAGTTCGCCGGTATGTTTAGGTCCCATCATGTAACAGAGGGCGAGCCTATAGCCATTAAACGGGCACAAATTTCAACTCCGAGCTGGTCCGACTGAGAATTTCATAGAAAAACCCAATAATACTTTGCTCGACCTGGGAATCGAACCCAAGGCCTCTAGCGTAGCAGTCGCGCTTAGGACCACTTAGCTTACGAGGCAGTCAATAATCTGAACTATAATAGTTTTAATTGCTACCATACTTCATGCCATCAATGTATATTTGCTCAAGTTTAAATGGTAGGTACTTATTCTCACCTTCATCTACTACAGGGTTAGCAAAACACGATGCATTTTACCTCAAAAATACATGTTTGTTCGCGGAAGCGAGAGCTCGAGGCACAAGATGCCATAACTTTTCCTAAGAACCGGAGACTATATCAGGTGGATAGTGGTTATTTACTCCAAAAGCTGTCTTAATCTTGATTTGTATAAAGGTCATTGTGAATAGTCAGGGGTAAGAAACTAATGCCTTTTTCTATTTATTTTTTTTCATTGTTTAATACTTTTCTGGACACAAATGATTACTTACTACCTAAATTCTGCGGTTTCACACGGCGTAAAGTTAAGCTTTGTTTTTTTTCGTTGTGTTAAGCTTTTAATCTTCATGAAGAATATGGCTATCATCAATAAATATGCAGTTGTTTTTTTTTTTCAATGCTACTTGTAGTTCCAGAAATGAGTGCGTTTATCAGCTTTATTACATATAGATTAGAAGTGTTAATTAACCGTTTAATGTCCTGGTTTATGTACTCTATGATTTATGTCAAAAAATTGTTAAGCGGTTTTGCAACTATTATAAACTATGATATACACAATTGTAAACGATTATTGTATGGGCCCTAGGGTTCGTTACAGCTATAAATGCAATAATCTTTCGACATATTATGTGGTACAGAGTGCTCAATCTATTGGCGTAATTTTCGAAGTGCGTATCAAAAACCAGGTCCGCGTTTTTTATATCGGCGTCCTCTCCCGAATCCACTCGTGTGAAACCTTCGGTGATTATGCCAGTGCCTCCTGCGACCGTTCCTCGGAGCTATGACGGAGGGTCACGTCCAGCAGTGGACGTTTACGACCTGTTCAGATTGATTGATTGATCCGAACGACTCCTCTACGTGTTCCGACTGAATACGGAACATTCCTTTTTTAAATTTCTGTTCTTTCAACAGAACATAACGTTGTAAAAGCTACAAAGCGGATGTTCTAAAGTTGTGGAAGGTATCTTATTTTATTTTTTAAAGTCGGTAAAGTCTTGTAAAGTGTAACCTTTGTGGAGTTAATTTAATAAGCTGTTGTGTAAGACAGGTACTGCGGAGATTTTTTTTGTTTTTCTATTTAAGGTTTCACAAGAATATTTTAGTTTTTTCTTCTTATAATATTTTTTTCCTTTGTGTATGCAGATTATCTTTATGTACAATAATAATAAAGTATACACATACCGTCACGACTGTATTCCCCGAAGGGCTAGACAAAGGTGTACCAATGTACACCCACAGTTCGCTGGTCTGTTTAGGTCTCATGTAATAGGGGGCACGTCTATTGTCATTAACCGGACGCAAATCCTAACTGCGAGCTTAGCAGCTCGCAGTTAGGATTTGATAGAAGAATTAAGAAGAACTAAGAATTTCATAGAAAATCTCAAAAACCTTTGCTCGACCTGGGAATCGAACCCAAGACCACCACTACTACCTTAAATTAACTGTAGGTAGAAATATATAATAGATTGTTACTATTTTCAAAAGGGTTTATTCCGTTTCTGCAAGTCTATGTATAAAGACTAACCGAATCACTGGGCATGTAACATAGCCAGTGAAACTATGCTATTGTTATTTCGGCCAAATGTTTACTAATCATAACAGATTTACTAAAAATACACTACATAAAAACATTCAGAATTTATACCCAGGTCCTGAGTTGTTTTATCCAGAGATTATTTATTTGATAGTGCTATTGTTTTCATATCCCGTTTCTAAGCACTCATTTAAATAAGAAATTTTATTTAAGAACCTCAGAAACTGGACAAAAGGTTCACAGACCATCATCTGCCTACCCTTTTCCCAGTTTTGTTAGGGTCGGATTCCAGTTTAACCAGATACAGCTGAATACCAAAATTTTATATAGAGCGTCTGCCTATCTAACCTCCACAACCTAGTTTCTGAGTAACACGACACCCCTTGGGAAGACTGATTGTCAGAATTTTAGGCTTCTGATTACTTCTGATTATCCATAACAACTGTCAAATATCTACGAATGACAGCCAGGACTTGACGTGCCTTCGAAGGCACGGGAGAGTTACACCACTAACCTCCAAACTCCGAGCTAATACTGAGAAATTCCTTAGTTGAACAAACCAACCATCCTTAAATTCTTTCATCTAATAAAACAGTTTAAACATTAATTAAGACATCAACTAACACTACGCATTTACAAAAAGAACTCTCCTCCGTTATTGGTTGAACTCAAACATCATTCTACACAAGATGTTTACTTAGGACTGTCGATACAAACCAATAGACAGCTAGATTAACCACTTAACTATCGTGTTCCAACCCACTGGGCTTGTATCGTGTTTCAGATTTACTTGTAGCTGTGTTATTTGAAGGTTTTTATTTGGTTTTCTGTCTGTATTGCGTTTATTAAACTAGTAGTAGGTCTTTGACACGTAAGGCCCGCTTGCACTAACAAGGGTTATCTTTTAACTCCGAGTTAGTTGCCAACTAGGGCCCGTTATGTATGAAATTTTGTTATTTAACCTCATGTAATTCAACCTAACCATCTAGTTAAGTTTTTGGTACAAGTGGGCCTTAGGGGCTTTAAAGATGTTAACATTATTCTCTGTTTACTTTCACATGTTTCTTTACAGTTCTATTGACGTTTATTTGATTCTAAATATGATACAACTATAATCTTTTTACTATTTGAGCGCGACAATAAATAAAAAACAACAAAACAGAACATTTTTAAAAATAGAATCTGTCTATTTAAAAAAGTTTTTTTCCAATCTGCCTGGTAATTCCAGAGATTATCGCGTTTAAACGAACAAAGAATAACTATTCAGCTTTATTATTTTAGTTAAGATGAAATAGCAACAAAGTCCTCCCTTTCTAATGGTAGGTAGGTACCTACTAAGCAATCTAATGCCCTTGTACCTACAAAACAAGGTAAATTGCCCACTTTTGGGCCACTAATGGTTAATAACGACACTTCACTACATCCTCGTGTCCCTAAAGGATTCTAAATAATTCCAACGTTTCTTGTTACAGACTACAGCTCATCCCGCATTCAATACGGTCCAAGCAATCTAATTAGGTAAGTACTTTTCACCTAATTAATGATCAAATTACGTGTTCGTAATTTATTGTTTCAAGTTACGAAACTAAATAGACATCTTTTGTTCCTTTACGTATTTCTGTCTGTCTGTATTGGTGATTTATAACTAAAATCAATTAAAACAATAGTTTAGTTTAAAATGACAACTAATTAAAATTAAATTAATTGCTGTATTCGCGTTCGTAACATTTAACTGAACACTAAAACTATCTATGTTTCTTCCGTTCCGTGTCAATAAAATCAGTCGGTAAGAGCTAGTACCTGACTACCTCTAAAGGCAATATTACACGGTTCAACCAAATTGGTTGACTTTGGTTGACATTCACAACAAAATATAGGTATATAACTAAACGACAATTCACTTTTATCATATTAAGGTTCAGAAAGCAATTTAGATGCTTTATCCAAATTGAAATCTTCAAGTGAGCCGTGGATTATAGCTATAACGGAATAAGAAAGGTATTCCCGATCGCGCTCGGCAATTGTTTACATAAATATGGTGTCTGACAGCCGGCGAGCTGCCGGCTTAAACCGTCTGCGGCGACATCACAGGAGTTTCGTATGACAATGAGATAAGCCGGGCAGAAGCGCGACAACATTATTGTACTGGAGAGGATTAAAGCTAGACGGCTGTTTTACAATACATTTATGAGTCACGGGAATATAATATATCGGTTTACTCACAACGTATTGCTAGGGAAGATCTTTGGATCTTTATATTTATTTGGTGTCGTTACTTCACAAGAGATATAAATAAGTACACAAATATTTTTTGTTAAATTAATGTTAAGTTACATGGTTCAACTAAAAATAACCTAGGTAGCTATTCTCTATTTACTACTAAGAAACAAAACAACACCAAATCTTGCATTGCTGCAACATAAATAATACCAAACTGACCACATCAAACGTCAGCCTCAAACAAGATTTCCGTCCAATGCAATCATTTATTATTCAGTTACCTAGCGACGTCTGTAAGTAAATAACAGCTGCATTTGAGAGTAAGACGAGCGAGCCATTACAATATTTAGCCCTACGGACCATTCTACTTCAAGTCTGACAGAAATCTAAACGCCCGGTATCTGGTAGATACATTTCGGTACGGTCGAGAAGATATCAATTATTTGGGAGCCGATGCAAAGCAGCCGGCTATGGCACGATGCTATCGAATTGCAGGAAGTCAACTTGCTTTGAATTTGTAAGATGCAGATACAAATTACGGGTACCGTTGCAAAGATAATAGAACTAGAGAGGCGTTTAATATAAAGGTAGCTGTCTGGGTAGATTGAAAGCCACAAAAGCTTGTTCTTCTTCAATCTTTGGAGTTAATAACAGACCAATATTAATAACTGTGGCAGTAGCTAATACATTTGTTACAGTTACATTGCTAAAGTTTGTCATAGTTACTGTATTGTGTAGTGAATACTGTTTTGTTTTTTGGGACGAGTCAGCCACACCGTTCCCAACATGAAACCCAGAACTAATAGTGGCGATAACCAGAAAAGGGCCGTAGCAATGAAGCGCGTGGAGACTTCGAGAAAACATTTCTCTGTCTTGAATCCTGTTGCAAAATGTATCACAAAAATGGCGGTGTAGTAAAAATGACACGAAAAAGAATAGTGATTGTGAAGATTTTATATCGTAGTACCTTTTAGCATTAGGTTAGCTATGACGGAAAAGGCTTCAATTACACGATTTTTTACGTGCACTGCCTGCTTCTCTACACCACTAAGCTCTACAAGAAAGACATGAGCCTTAACCTATAAATATCTCAAATTGAGACCTTCGTTGCCCATAAAATTAAACTGTCAAATTTGTAACCATAAACATTAGTGCAGTTAGTACCCACAGCGAAACAATGGTAATATAATTCTGATTGCACAATCAAACTATAATATTCAGTATTAACATCAAATTACTACATAAATTCGTACACAGTAGTCGGAAGCTCACTACATAGCTCTTATTTCATTAGACACGGCGGGAACAATTACCAAATACGCCAGTTATTAATTCCCCTAATTACCTCACTTTTACAGTGGGGTAACACAAGTTACCCCTTGTGTTACCCCACTGTAAAAGTGGGGGGAATGTGAATATTAAGGGGTATGTAATTCTAGCTCAATTAGTCCGTGCTTAGGTTCTAAATTAGTGTTTTCATGAGAGCTAAGTCTAGTTGTTTGTGTCCGACTGTCCGTGGTGTTAAGAGGAAATGTTAGTAGAAACTGTCCATGCAACGTTACATTCACAATTCAATGATTTTCTCTTTTTTAATGATCTAATTGAAATAAATGATTTCACTTTGACTTTGCGGTAAATTAAAACATTAATTTTAATGACAATATTTGGAATTGCTCACGTACATTACTTTTTCAAGGACTGCGAAATTATAATAAATAAAATTAATTATTCGAAACGATGTAGATATCGTTAAAAACCCAGCAAACCCCTGAAAGTTAAGCACCAAAACACAATACTTAAGCGGCCCGCCAGTGTATAAAGCACGAGTACAAAGTTAGCTACGGTCAAACTTACGCAAGGATGCACAGTGCGACACTAAAACCCACTTTACCTCGTGTAAGTTTACCGCTAAAACAGCTTAACCGCCCACTGAGCTAGCATTTATTATTTTAGCTGGATATTACCGCAAATGGAGCCTTAGTTACATTTTTGGTTACTCAGTTACATCGTGTAACAACGCAATCTTTCTTTTCTATAGTTTCTAAATTCAATTTAGATTATAAGTA
Source organism: Caradrina clavipalpis (assembly GCA_932526535.1). Lineage (NCBI taxonomy): Eukaryota > Metazoa > Arthropoda > Insecta > Lepidoptera > Noctuidae > Caradrina > Caradrina clavipalpis. The sequence continues at coordinate 8,142,841 of OW052096.1, forward strand.
ATCTAATTTAGGCTGTAATCTCGCTTAGTTTGCCCCTTTTACTCCATTAAACAGAGTATAATATTTGAACGACTTTCTATAAATAAAAACTTCAAATAACACAAAAGATTTTTATACGTTACGTAAAATGAATAGACTATTTAAAAAAAAACATCCAACAGACTGATTCTTTCATAGCATTCATTATTCAGTAAACACAATACGTATTCACTTTCACGGACCTATTAATTTTCCATTAATGCAAACAAAAAACCGTCGAGCATCTGACTTTTAAAGTAGAAAATGTTTAAAGAATGATTAATCAAAAAACCCTTTTTTGAACTAACATTGCGAATCGAAATTTTAACTCAATTCCGCACTACAAATAAACCGCACCGGGGTTAATTGGCGTAAAAATAACGATGTAATTGAAATTTACACGTTGTTGAAAGTAATACAGGCTCGGCAATACTTTAAATACATGACTGATGTACTTGTGATATGATATGATAATGAGGGCATGATTTTACTTTGTATGTACGACCTGCCTATAGTCAGCAATATTTTTTATTGGTTACATTTAAAATTTGTAAACTCTCGTAAAGCCTGACATGGCCAGGAATGGTTGAATGGATTGTCGGAAAATTCTAAATAAAACTGTTATTCCACTGTGGTCTTTAGAGGCATCTGTAATAATTAAGGACTTATTTGTTGCTATATTAAGCCTTCCATATATAGGACTTCTTTAATGAATATAAACTGAAAATACTTAGTTACATTTTAACTTCATGACATCTCTTAATGCGGCACTTTGGGCATCTTACAAGAAAATTCATAATTACAAACTAGAACTCACACTTAGAATTTGTGGTCTAAAGAAGATATTAAAGTACCTAAATCACTTTCCCCTTTACTTTAGTGCCTACTCGATAAAGATGATTAACCCTCGAAAATAACGAGGCGGCGGATCTTTGTTTTAACAGACAATGTATCTCAAGTTCCCGTAAAATTACTTTTGTTATACTTGAAAAGTGAAAGTGTTCAAAATTACTGCTTTATTTTAGATTAATCAATCGGAAAGGCCAGAATCGACGACCAGATAAAAGTTAGTTATTCATGTTGGCCTTTTGGTGCAAGCCTCCGAACACGTAAAATTTTTAGATTTCTATGGAATAACAAAGAAACATTTACTGCTAAATATTTGTGTCATAAATTAAGTACGAAGCATGGATATAAAACAAAAGCCACTTATACGTAGATTCATATCCTGTTATTTGATTCAAAACCACTTTTATATCATCAGAGAACTCGTATCGTAGGATTAAGTAGGTACTCGTAATGGCAAGCTTTTGTATAAAAATATTTCTTACTGATACTTTATCTAAAACCTCTAAAATCTGACTTTTAAAAAATCAGCCATAAATATTTAAAATTTTATAAATATAATAGATGGTATCTAGACAAATATTATTAAGAAAATAGTTATCCTATCTATTCTTCCACCACACACAAAGCTAAGTTAGCCTATTTGTCAAAGTTATCGTTCCTTTTACCGTCAAAGATAAAATTATGCTTTAAAAATGAAAGCACTATGCTTGATAGGCAATAGAGCCACATATAAAAGAATAACCTATATGAAACTGTTACGCGAGATATTGAATAGTAAAACTTCCCGAGAGCGTTCATATAAATGAGAATATTAGTAGAAATATTTTATGTGGCCATTGTTGGCGGGAACTTAAGCAAAATTTCCTCGGGGACCACAATTTATAATCAGTTCCATGTTTCATTCATTATTAGTATCTACTTTTGCAAAATGCAAGTGAGTTTGTAAAAGGGATATGGAGAATAGGTTAAAAAAAGTGTCAAAATATCAGCCGGTCTTTTTTTAAGCATCGTTGGATGACACTAAAGCCGACGACCCATCTGATGTTAAGTGGTTACCTCTACTTATAAACATTTGCAATACCAGAGGCCTTGAAAATGCGTTGCCATCTCAGACACAAAGTAAAAATGTCTCATGTGTCTGTAATTTCACCGACACCCAAACCCTTCAAACCAAAACACAGCAACGCTGCTTTTCGGCATATATAGATATGGTGGTAGTACTTCCCCAGACGAGCTCCTTCACAATCACAAAGAGCTCTACTACTAACTAGTGAATCTTCTATTCAGTCTGTTCTTTAAAACTCTCCCTAGATAAATTTATGTGAAGTGAGCTTTAGGTGGGCAGTCATCCCAGATGCTAAGGATTGAAAGCTCACCCTAAGAAAGACGAAACCCAACATTTTTATACGTGCACCTAACTAATATTTAAAATATATTTCAATGACTTTTTTAATCCATAACGAACATTTTCAGCAGAAAAATGACAAAAGACAAAATGCTTTGAATATTTTTAAGCAATGCTGTTAAAAATCTCTGTTTGAAGTCCGTACGTCGAGGTGTGACAATGACATTCTCTCAAAAAGAATGTGCATAAAATTAAAGCCATTTGGATAGTGCTTCGAACAAAATGAAGTAGTTTTCAATCATTTTTAGTCTCTCTCTCTCATACAAAGTGTCAAAGCTCGTATGAAGTGCACTCTAAACTTTTTAGTATCAAAAAGTACTTAGTATAATACACTGTCTTCTTCTTGTGACTTCATCCGCGAGGAAGCCTAGTGTACCACAAAACTTGCCTATGACACTTGGTGTAATATAATCGGGCTAGTACTTTCAGAGCTTACCTCTTACAAACAAACTCTACTTTTTTCAAATATTAGTATAGTTAGACCATTGTTAAGTAACAATTTATTTCGTGACCCTATTTGATTATCGTTAAATATTACTAGAAACTAGGTATGGACAATCTTAAATTATGATTTCAAGATTGAAACAAACCTCTCGTAACATATTTAGCGGTCTCTAGAACAAGTGCTTTAGCAGTTGGTAAAATATTTATGAGCAGAACCTTTTCTCTGGGCTTTTTTATACCCGTATAATGTGAGGAATTTACTGCTCTGATCCTTTAATGTAATTGAATTTGCAAAATCGATAGGATACTAAACATATTTTGGTAAGCGATCGGTTTATAAACGATTTTTAAATAAAATTAGACCGATATATAAACCAGATGAGGTTTACGCGGTTTTTAATTGGTGTCGTAATGTTTTATCGTTTATATTTATTTCAGCGAATGTTTGGATTCCGTTGCAATGAAATATGGATTTTGTTGATTAACTTTCAATGATACGGTTTACCAAAATCAGTTGAAATTCCTGTGTTGAAACAATGGTTAGGGATATTTATGAACCTCAATGTAACCGCGTAAACCGCGTTTATGTTTTATAATATAGAACATTTTTTTTATATGGAACAGAAAATAAAGTTAATTATAAAATTTGAAGTTGGAAATCCGTTCAAACAATTTCAAATGCCGAATTTTATCCTAACATTTACGAATGCCGAACTGATACTAGGAACCGAGAGCGAAAAACCGAAATTCACAGACGGAGTTGCATAGTTACCTGCGCGGAGCAACCGACTGCCTTCCGTAACCAAACTACCGCTAATTAGTTAGGTATTTTCGCGCGAAAACTTCAATTAATTCCGTCAAAGCCACCACTGGCGGTTCGCTAGCCTTTTTGTTGGCGAGAAAAGTCAAAGACGCGCGAAAATCGGAATGAAGTAATGAAATTTCTATTGGCGAGCCGTTTGGAAATCCCACAATTTCTTTCCTTCCTTTGACTCCTCTTTGGTTAATCTGGACCGATTAAGTTTATATTCGTGGTTCAATATTTTTGTTTGGAATTTTATAAGCTATTCAATTAAGTGGGATTTAATGTGGCTGTTCCAGACTTTCACTAAAATTATGTTAGACTATGTACTCTATCTAGACCTACTTATCATAATGGACACACTTGCTCAGTCCAACATTGTACACTAAGAGTAAGAAAAAGATAAAAACAAACAAAAAATTTTTTTCTCTCAAAGTATCAATTGTATCCATTTGACACGCATGTACATTTTTATTATGTCTACTATATTTCTATACAGCTATAAAAATGCCAGTACAGCAAGGCGCGAACTCATCGAAGCGTCGCCGTCTACGGACGTCGGGATAATCTCATTGAAAGATTTGATTTTCCGCTAAATTACATAAAAGTAATGAAATACTTTCTCGGGATCCCGGGACCCGGAGACATTGAAAGAACTTTACACTGATCTTATTAAATGTTTACACGTTTTTGTTTTGCGTGTTCATAAAAGTTAATAACTTTTGGGGTTTTTTTTTTGTAACTCCGAAGCTCAGAGCAGTTCTATCGCCTGAAAAGGAAAAAGAAATAAGTTCTTTTTTTAAACTTATAAACATCTTTAATAAAATATGAAACCCATTGAATTTACAAGGGTACTTATTTAATAAACTTCGGATATAATAAACCCCTAAAGTCACAAACTGATACTAGACAACCAATAAGCCCCAACAAGTCGCTATTCAAATCCATAGCTACGTCTCTTCTCAGTAATTCAGTGGAGAACAATTTTGACGTAACACTAGTTCCGCCAAACTTTAACATTTCATTAGTACAGAGCAATAGCTTATAAGTGGAATGTTTCACAGTTTAAGCGGGATATCGTCCTCACCCCTCTCGCACCCACTCTCGCGGGGGTATATTCCGTGCCTCTTATTCAATTTGTGAGCGAATCAGTTCCGCCAACCCGATTATCTTCCACGTCGAGATTTATATGCTCACAAGAGAGCTTTTTCAGAGGTTTACTCCAAGAATGTTGCAAAAAAATTCATATTTGAAGCTTGTGAATGTCGACATTTATTTGTGAACTATTATGTTTTGTGAGCTTTCCTCTTTACGTTTGTTTTATACGCGTGAGTTGTTTCTCAAATAGAAATGTTTTATAGTGTGACATCATTTGACTAAATTGTATAAAAAGCCGTCTATTAGTTTAATGAAGTCAAAGAGCGTGTCTTTAGAAACATAAATACAACTATTAACTATTAGTCTCGCTTTATTGGCTCATTGTGCTCGCAGCGAGTTCGTGAGAAAGCAACTAGTACTTTTCTATAATGGGAAAGCACTTGGCACATGTACCGAGCACAGAGCAAGGGGCCACTCGGCTTGGTAAACATTTGCCCAATAATTGCGAGTCCTCAGTTACGCTACAGGAATAAATATTCGCCCTCCCTGCGGGGAACGTCGTACATTCCTTTAATTCAAAGCATTTCTTTATTGGAGAAAAAGTCATGGAGCTTATTGTTTTATTAACGAATAACTAGGAGGATTCAGCCTGTGGTTTGTTTGTATACTTGCCCCAATAGAAATCAAGTTATCTCTTATATTTAGGAGATGAAAATATTAAATATTTCGTGATGTGAAGCTGTGGTAATGTTATTAAACTCGTCTAACTAAGTTGTGTAACAGTTGATGCATGGCTAGTAAATTGCTTTGTTATTAAATAAACTGCTCTCATAATCTGTTCAATGTTCATAAAATATGAATTATGAATAATTACACCCTTGAACAGTGAAGCCTTTCGCAAAACAATATGAGGATAATTGTGGTTACGTTTGCTAAACTGAACCACAAGCATTTAATAACATAAATATTTTTCAATAATTGTAATGATTTCGGATATTTAACGCTAATTAATTTTAAATCTTTTCTAATCGTAAGCTTGGACGTCCATCGAACTATTATTGCAGAATAGTAGCGTAACATATTTAGCATATATTGAATTAGTTTGACATAGTTAATTAATTTATTGAAAGATTGTGGGTTGGTATAAAATGTTAGACAGAGGACTGACATTTCTACGGTGTTGACTTCAAACTTAGTTTTGTTAAAGATTTACCCCACTAAGACAGAACAAACATTTTTATACTTTAGTTCAATTTAATCTGAAATCAATTTCTAACATCTGTTTTCCGAAGAGTTAGCCAGAGATGTAGGTAACTAAGTAACCTACCCATAAGACCTTCCACATTTCACATCGTGTCGGCTCGTTTTAGCAAAACTAAACTCAATTGGAAAGTAATAAACACCAGTTCTACAATTCACACTTAATGATGAAAAAAATCACTTTATTAGCTTTTTCCTCTGTCTACTGAATTCTTTATTTTATTAGGATATTGAATATAAACTGGGGGCGATGGATGCCTCACTCCATTTGAACGTTCATAGCTGAAGATTGTGTCCATTACGGTCGCAATTCAGTAGACGGGCAAATCGTCTGCGGCGATTTCCATCACTGCCCTTTCTCGTCGTTGTCCCCACTTTATGTGATACTTTACAATTTTTATCTGTTGTTTATTATACTACTTTTACAAAGGTTTTGATAGAGATGGGTACCTACATTCTTTCTTTTAGTTTTTTTGTAAAACGTTGCCTCACACTAGGATTAGGAGGATTACTCCTATATCATATACTTCTTATATGCGTTTACAAACATACAAACTGACATACACAAATAGCCAGACCCAGAACAATTATCGGTGCGTGAATCGGACCCGCGACATGCAACGCAGCAGCCAATCGCTCTACCACTGAGCCAACTGTGTCGTCACACATATATTTTGAATTAAGATTTTCTTCTCAAATATATCTATAGAGTGACTGGCAACAGGCAATTAGTATTTCTCACGAAAACAAACAACTTGCGTAAAGTAGCGATTATTTCTATATTTAAATTAATAAAGAAACATTAAGAAAAAAATTGCTAGTCTCAAGGGGAACGCTTTGACTTTCGAAGTGTTTCTTGACGGAGTGGTTCAGATGTATGTGAGATGTAAGGAGCGCTTTTGTAGAAAGTTACAAGACAACAATATTACTCTCCGTGTATTTTCTGTGAATAAATGATGATACCTACAAGTTATTGTAGGCAAATAGAAGCTATACGCCATCCAAATGCAGCTCTTCACATTAAATCTTAATCGCGTTCGTATATCTCAATAATAAATCCGGATCGCGAATCATTGATTTTCATCATCAAAGCCAACCCAACAAGCCAAGCCAACCTCGTGGTTGGCTGTATCATAAATGCCATAAAATCTGGGGTACTGCTGAAAAATCTTCTTACGGAAAACCCCAATAACACTGCCCGACTTGGGATACGAACCATGGACCCACTCTCAACAGTCGTACTTACGAACACGAGACCAACGGGGCACTGAGACTTACGAAAATAAATAAATAATTTATTTTAACAAACATGGCCAGCTCATATTTCCACTACAGTAAGTTATTATTTTCCAAGCTAAGTTAAATTATTTCATACTTTTAAGCAGAAGCGGCAGTGCTCAAAGAAGCGTACATAGGTACCAACATGCAAACAGTTCAGTCAACTTATGACCATTTTCAGGAAATTATGTCACACATCAATTAATCTCGTTTCATTCAGCATCAACATGTTAGCGACATTCTAAAGCAGTTTCTGCCCAAAGGATCGATTAATATACAGTGGTGTTACGAATATCATATTCTGGATCCTATATTACTATGAAATCGATCTTATCTCAACGTTGCAATTGTTCATTAAAGAGAAAATTGCTATTCATTTTTGCCAAGTGTATATATGTTTCTGCTCGTGACTGTACCCCTTACTCTACTTTAGGTAGAATTTATTTCCTATAGCGCTTTTAATTCGAATCATCTTCAATTTTCATTTTGACCACAGAAGGAATACTTAATTTTTATTATTCTAAGTCCTACTTATGACTGATTAAGGAGGTACTTGACTAAGTTGGCGAAAGGTCATAACGAAACGTAAAAGTAAGATCAAAACAATAGCCTAGATAAGATAAAGGCCTTCCAACTTTTCAGCAACATTTTTAATTTTATTGAAAAGCCGGGTTCTCACCGCCTCCTAAAAATAACCCACCCACGCCCATATCTCGTTAGATCCAAATCGATTTCCAAAAACCAATATTAATATATTTACGTAACAAAATTTAAAAATAAAGTCCTCTCATAAATAAAATATGAACCTTATTGTATTGTAAAACAATATCAATAAACTCTTTACGAATTCAAATATTCCGAATAACAGAATTTTCGTAAGTGAGACAATTTATAACTTAAAATATAAGAGCAAATCGACAGCACTCGACTTGATAAAAGAGGAAATTCACAGAAAATTCATGTTTCTGCTCGGTAGATCTTCAAAATTAAATTAGCATTTAGTGGATATCAGATCAAATTGGTTTCCCGTGGGTTCAATCGGGTTCATGTTTATTTATTAGACCCTAAAAGGATGCGGTAATAATATGCTGAGCTCAAAGAATTTGCATAACTAATTTGGTGCTTATGAGAGTATAGTTAAATATTTAACTTGACTGTTTGGTGTCAACTCTGAGATCTATTGTTGTTTATGATTTAGTTATGTTTATATATTATATTGCCTTTCTAAAGAACATTTATCATCGTTATCTCAGGTGAAACACGTGCAGTGCTAGACGTGCTGTATGCATTTTTAGGACAAAATGTAGATAAATCTATCTTAATTCCTTCTTATTTTTATCCTACTACAATGATTTTTTAAATATATTTAGCAATTCAATTTTTACCTGCCTGTATATAGGTAATTTACGCAAGTATTTTTTCAGTTATTTCCTATCATATGTATTTAAGAGGTTAATAAACTCTAAAAGTTAAATACTCCGTCTCATTTTCGTAATACATTTTCTCGACAACAAAAAAGGTTTTTATTCGCTTTTTTATCGTCTTGTATAAATAAATTGTATTACTAGCAGTCCATTAACACGACAATAAATAACACATTTTCCTTGTGTGACTGTAACAAATTACAAAAGGTTAGAAAGCATCGTGTATATTGCTTTGTGGTCCACACTAAGAAATAAGAATGGGCCTCCCCATAGCGTCCCATGAGAATCGCGGGGGCCTTCGTAAAATATACCTTTACTTGAAACTCAATAGATCTACGCTCGAATAGGTATATTACTGGAACAAACTATACTAATGGCTTAAGATCCTACAGTTACTACATCTACGTCATTTTAGCATGACTTACATTTCGAGAATATCTAGATAGAGGAATATGTAATTTAGAAGGTATGGGTACTACATTGACAGTGTTGCGGATTTTTTTCGAAAGCGTCATGGCGGCCCTGCAACGCAAAAGGCATTAAGAGGAACACGGATGAGATTTAGTCAGTAAGAGTCTGACAGTCCCTTTCGCCTCGTCCAGAGCGGATGAAGTCATTTGATAATATAAAATCCTTAAAAAATTGGGCACCTAATTTCAGCGAGAATAAAATTTCGTAGTTGTATTGACACTGGGATCTCAGTTCACAAAACACTGTAAAACAATTACAAATTTATAAAAACCCAACAGATAAACACTGAGATGATCTCTGATCTTCATTTAAGTTTTTCATTTCATGCCACAAATTACGTTTCAGATAATTATTTTAACAAAAAATCTTTTTAGTCTCCTTCGCTGTCGTCACCAGATGTTTGTGTTTATATTTTCTAAATAAGCTTTACTTTTTCGTTTTATAAGTCTAAAAACTCAATTGATTCGGTTAATTCTGGTGTCTCAAATGTTACCCTTAACGTGCCTATCGATTTATGCAAGTGTTTGTTTGTTTAGAATTTTAGATCGATGACAATTATTTCGTACTTGAAAAGCCTAACTATTTTGAAATATGCGAAACTGAGTTTATTTACTTATTACGCTTTTACAATTTTGATAAAATTTAATTAAGTCTAAGCTTAAACCCCAAAAACGCCATAAGCAATTTTTTTATCCGCGACTTTAAAGATGCGATTACCGAAATTCACGCAGACGAAGTCGAGGGCAAAAGCAAGAGTGTCATAAATTCGAAACAACAGAACCAGTATCTTACCCAAATGTTTGCTTACAAGTTCCCATCGTACATCTATTAAAGCTCTTTACAAACTAAGGTAATATCAGTAGAATCGCGCTACAAAAGCCCACATCACGAGCATGCACCTGAAACCTTCGTCACCAAACTATGACAGAGCATACCACGGAACCTCACAGAGATGTCGATCGCACGTCCTCATTTTAAAGTTACTGCGGAAACCCAAGCTACGTTCATAAGCAAAGATGTGGCCACGTCTATCAACTGTCGTGTCATAAAAGGCTATACGTAATATCTGGAGCAGTAAGGTGTAAGGTATAATGCAACATTTATCAGAACAGCTTGCCTTGCGACAGTGACAAGTGTTTCCGTGAGTGGCGACCGTTATGCCTAACAATAGCTACCCTACATCGCCTCTCTCACTATCGCTACTAGTCTCTTTCTGCATGATTTCTAAAGGCTTCCGTTCTCACTATCAATGTTGTATCTTCTTGACGTTTGATGAATCAATGAACTTTAGTTTGTCAATCTATTTAGGCTCTGAACACATTATTCGATTTATCCCTGTCCTTTATCAAATGTTGTATCTCGAATTGACGTAAACTGTTCATGTTATGTTTAATTGAATACAATGATTGTTACTCGATAGTTTCTCGACGTAGATAATATTACATATAATATAATGCTTTTAATAATCTGATATCATACAATAACTTAAAAAATACCTTCAACGTATATAAATCTGGAAATAATATCCACGAACAAACGAAAATACAGGATTCTGAAAAAAGAATTTCTTTTTATATTAAAAACGAACTTCAAAGTAAGCAAAAAGAACGGCTATTCAAACATTTTAACTTTTGTAAGAATTTTCCACTAAATAAGCAGCCTGTTAGTCATTTTTGCGAAACGATATAATTTTTACACCGAAATTGTTTTGGCGCTATTCAGGAAGAAGGTTAATTTTCCATCAGACATTTTAAATTTTCCGGAACATTGTCGCATGTTGATAATAAAGCGTGACAAATAATTTTGAAGTTGAAAGAGACAAAGTTTTCTCATTGCAACAAAGGAACAAGTTCATAATTATTTGTTAGCCTCAACGAACTACTGCGCAATTTTAATTGAAATAAAACAACCGAAATATGAGACGCTTGACCTGCCATTGAGAAATTAGTGCTGTATTGCAGAGTTAACGCGAACATTATTATCTTTGCTTTGTTCTATGATAACGAGAATCAGACCCACAGTTTCCGATTCAATAAATCGGACTTTACAGAGTCGCGTCAAGTATTCCGATAAAATGAAATTGAATAGTAAATACAGTCTTACAGTTCGTTTCAAGATCTTTCATAAATTATGTTAGAACTCTTTGCTGCGGAAACTTAAATAACTTTTGCATATGTATGTTTATTTGACCTGATATATAAAGATTGGTTTTGAAATTTTATTGGCATTTAGAGTGCCACTACTACTTTCCTGACCGCCTACTTAACCTGTCAAGATAGAAAAATAATAATTTTGTAAACGTAAAATGGATAAATCTCCCGTCACAAATAGCGGTATCAGCGTTTTCTAGGCATTTTATTTTAAAGTTTTCTTCTTAGTTTAAACTTTACGGTAGCCGGTCTAAAGGTCATCGCTTATTATTACAACACGGCTTCGACACAGCAGATAGTCCTCCGGGCTGTTGCCGTTTTTAAAGGGTAGCAATGAGCGATGACCATTTAGCAAATAACAATTTGAGATAATTAAAAGCAGCACATTTTTCTTTTGTATCTGAAAATTGCCTTTAAGTGGAACCTGAATAAATATCAAAAATGTTATTACAACCACAACAATAGCAAAAAAATGCATGAAAGTTCCACGGTACGCTAGTTACAAACACATCCCAAAAATATTTCAATTTAAACATGTCGCGAACAGCAACGAGTTTGGTTATTACAAAACTGTCGTAGCAACCTAAATTCTATCGAGCAGGTTCAATTAAAAAGTGCCGATACTAATTAAAGTAGGTACAGTTTGGCCTGGTCGGTGTCACGAAGTTACCTGGTCGGCTGAACGGCTGACTCTGTCAAACCGAAAATTAGTTTCCAAATTCTGATGAAAAGTTTAATTGATTCCTCAAAGCCAATATGTGGGAGTGCCCGTTCAATCGAAAATTCTATGAGTCCGCCCCACAAGTTCGAGTGTAACTTTTGTAATTATTTGACATGTTAAGTAAATAGACTGATGACCCATTTAGCAACCGAGTACGTAAAGGTACACACACAGATACCCGTACAGATACAGGATGTTTCCTGATTCGTTTGACAGATGTACTTTCAAAACAATAAAAATTAAATCAAGACACGTCTCATGTCTTTATAGCTGACCAAGCAGTTGAAATTAATGACACGAATTTGGAGACACTCTGTATAAATTTGGGGTCAGTGTGGGGTAACCTATATTAAATGTATGGGCGTGGACATGCATTTACCTGCCGTCACGTTTTATCCTCTTGGATTAAGCTGTATCCGAAGCGACATGTAATGCATATGAATATGAAACTAATAGGTACCTGTGTATGAAGGATTTTCATAAAACAGTTTTGGGTTAGACAGGGCCAGGGATACCCATCGCACGAGCTTATGACGGGTTAAAGTTACGTGTGAAATATATGAGCTATTATTTCCCTGCTAATAAATAGATTTTCATACTCATAATCGAGTGTTATGGATCCCACGATACTTAACGACATAATAGATTTTTTGTTTCCTAAGAGAAAAAAATAACATTTGAGTCATATTGTCCTCGTTAATATTAGACTGAAAATCTACATTAATATGTGTAAACAGGTGATTCAAATATAGGTACCTACTTATAAAATTATAGGTAAACAACATCAGAAGGGGCGCGCGTGAGGTCATATTGTTTGGTGAGCCATTCTTCTTAGCGTCTAGTCTTGGAATCTGATTAATAGCAGCAATATTTGGCGCCTGTGTGAACCACAAGAATACGTACCAGGTGGAGCACCTGCTTTTGGTCATACTTATGTAAAATCTACCAAGTTACACATTGTTAATATGTCGTGATGGCCCAGTGGTTAAGGCAGCCGCATCTCATGCATGAGGTTGAGGTTCGAAGCCGAGCAAGTACCAATGTGACGTTTTCAATTCAGATGTACTTTCTAAGTTTATCATCTTGAACATCATTGACATCGGTGAAGGAAAAAATCGTGAGGAAACGTGGACTTATATTTAATATGAGTCTGAAATCGCCAGTCCGTGTTAAGCAAGCGTGGTGATAAATGCTCGTGCCTACTCTGTATGAGAAGAGGCCCTTGCTCTGCTGTGAGACAGTAATAGGCTGGTATTATTATTTATTATTAGTGCCCATTGTTCGAATGATGAATTATTAGATTGTAACAAAAATAAAACAAAATATAATTAGGTTATTTAAGGGACATTACCAACAAACAAATTACTTCTGCTTTCCCGCATTTCAAAACAAAAGAAAAACAAAAATGGCCACGCTCACCTAAAAGTATTTTCATTCTAAACCGTTTATAAACAACGTGCATATTTTTAAACTTCCAAAGATACCTGGAGAATGTTATCTTTCAATCTGAAAATTCGTGAGTAATTTATAAAGGGAATAAACCCTATTTTGCACATTGTTTATTTTACGATAGGTACCCAACCTATATACCTACCTTCCGAATGATAGCTTATTCACCAATTTGCATTGTTAATTTTCACCGTATAATTGCTTGATCAATAACATGAATGTTTGAATAGAAATATAATATTAATAATCCGAATCGATTTGTATTTGCATGTCTAACATCATCGTATAGAATTTTCTATATTTTGGTATAGCTTATGCTTTTTATTTCTATATTTTATATTTTGATTTTTGATCAGGAGTTTTTTAATTCAACAATTTTATAACACCAGCTATACAAGTGTCGCTGTTATAAGAAATTGACGTTCAAAATATTTTTTAGGCGACAAAACTCTCAATTAAAATTTTGCCATCTGAAAATTCATAGTTGAAATTCCTAATATAACGATGTTAAATATTTCGGTGTAATTCATTTTTTATAATATTTTATGATAAAGTTGTTCATTAATTAACATATTCCTCAATTGAATATTTTGCATACCGTAAGGTAAAATGAACCAGGGTTTTATTACAAAAATTATCTGTATTTACCTTACACCTATATTTTAAGGAAATAAATGATTTATTTTTCCTTTTAGCACTATACCGGCTTACCAAGGTTTGCTACTAACACATCTCTCTGAGATGTTGCACACCAAAACGGATTGAGTAATTTCACTCGCTTTTTCTCATAGACGTAATCCTTCGATACTACGTTTTTTTTTTTTTTTTTTTTTTTATAGACGGGAAATCATCAAATAACTTCCCCCGCCCTGGGCGGGGCGGGAGGGAGTGTCAGACTTTTACTGACTAAAACCCGTCTATGTTCCTTCATGTGCCCTTTGCGTTCCGGGGGCGCGGTATCTCTTTCGAACAACCCGCAGCCCCGGCAGGCATCGGCCCTCAGTGGCCCCATCCAATTTGCTGACATCTCTTTGAGGCGCGCGTGGAACACGAACGCGCCGTCGACACGGTCTGTCGCTAGTGAACGTACGGACGGCGAGCTACCCATTGCTCACCGTCCACAGACCCGCGTCTACGGTGGCCGGGAGTCGTCTCGTGGCTCCCGACGCCCGGATCGTCTACCGCGGCGGCCGCTGGGACGGGGGACCCTCCTTTCTCTCTCCCGTCCCGCCGCCTCCTTCTCTAGCATTACAGCTTCGCAGAAGGAGGCGACTGCTTCCCATTCCCCCTCGCTCCGGACCATGGCCTGAACCAGTGCCGGACGCGAGAGGGCGCCGCCGCCAATGGCCGCCTCGAGGACTCGGCGGTGCTCAGCCCAAGCAGGGCACACCGCCAGAGTATGCTCCACCGTGTCCTCGGGGCGATCCTCACAATGGTGACACCCGGGCGTTTCCTCCCGCCCGATGAGGTGCAGGAACCTCCCGAAACATCCGTGTCCGGTGAGGACCTGCGTCAGGCGGTAGGTGAGGGCGCCGTGGCGCCGCTCAAGCCACTCCTCAAAGAGGGGACTTACCGCCTCAATCAAGGCGTGCCCTGCACGAGGTTGCGACAGTCGTTCTCTCCATGTCGCCATGAGATCGAGCCGGAGTTCCGTCCGCTGGGCGGCAATTTGCCGCGGCAGCGGAGTTTCGCCCCGGCCCAGTGCCTCCGCGCGCCACTCGTGTAGGCGCGCGAGGACCAGCGCCTCCAGATCCCATGGCGGCAATCCGGCAAGTCGATACTACGTTAGGCTCCCAATTATTGTAGTTTCAATATTATAGCTGCATCCCTGCACTTCTGTTACTGCGATTGGCAAGATTTGTACCTAAAATATTATAAATGCTAAAGTAACTCCGTCCCTCTGTCCGATATGCTTTCTGTACACCACTGCATCGATTTTAATGTAGGTTTGAATCCCAAAAAAGGACGTTGACTAGTTTTTATGCCACGAGTTCGGCAGCTTCCTCGATATATAATCGACATTTACGCGGACCACGTCGCGGGCAAAAGCTAGTATCGTGCTTAATAAATGTTACGGGCATTTCCCCAACAATTGACGATCTCTACAATTTGCTTCTGGGAATCTATTTGTTGCCAGAATTTGCATCAAACTCGAGCAAATCTGTACAGGTACCTAGCCCCAAAAAGGATCGTGCGACCCCACACACTTTGCTCCATAGACGCAATTCTACACTACAGGCCACAATCCCACATTAGGACTCCAACATTAGTTGGCCGGGATTACCAATGTTTGCGGATAGGTTTGCGGCAGCTATTGAAAACGATCAGCATGTTAAGAGGGTACCTATTTATTGAGCAGCCTCCCGGGATGAACAGAGTTGCGGCCAACGATAGCTTATTTGCCAATTTGCATCATTAATGTGGATCGCTTAATTGATTTAATATGTAAATGACGCGATAAAATTTTGTTAGCTGTTAACATCTATTATTTTGTGTAGTGATTTCAGAATGGAGTGGAAAATTAAGGACGAGAATATTTTGTACCGTAAACATTATGCTGAGTTTAGGCCTTTAAATTAGATGCCTCTAAAATTAACATGCTTGCTAAATATCCCCCATATCGTCATATTAGTTCCTTCTGCTGTCATGCCGAACCCGCCATTATTTTTCTCCAACTACTTTGTAATCCCAAACCCAGAAACTACAATGACTTTTCAAAGTCAATCTAATTGATCTCAAAGAAAATTTTACTCCATTCCCACAATGAGTAAACTTTTTGACACTCGTTGAAAGATTACAATCGAAATAGCACTGGCAGTTAGTACCTACTAGACGCGGGAGTTTGGTTGCTGAAAAAACATTTCACGTACCGACTGATGTTAACCAACATGGCCCACATGTCAGGCCACTAAATTCACCAGCTGACCTACATGTCAGTCCCTGTACATCACTGTATGACGTCACTGGCTTATCTCAACTGTTAACACGGCCGCTGACACGTTATACCGTCGCAAATTCTACTTAGCTTTTAATCAGTTACTTAGTTTGTGTTGAATATGTATGAATGTTTCTTCAAGAGTTGGAAGGTTCTATTTTCGTTCTGCCCTATGTCGTGAGCTTGTCACAAATAGTAATTAAAATCATAAGTTCATTTTGAAAAACCAAAAAGAAAATTTAAAGAATAGGTGATACCTATATCTTGTGGTCTTTCTTTCGAGTTTCGTTAGCTAGCATAACAGATTTACTTTACTCAACCAATAAGTTTTAGAGATAATTTTGTTCTGACATGGTTTACTAACAACAAAACCAAAAATGTTAAACAATTTAAATTTAACTCAAAGTAAGTAACTAACTAAATGCATAAAAGTCAATATTGAACGAACCAACTGCATACACAAAACAAAAAGAAGGGGAAGGCACGCATTTTCATTTACGATTAACTTCTAGGTTGGTACCTAGAAGTTAATCGTTCGAAGAATTCGAAGTGCTCCAAGCATTTATGAAGTCCTGGTGGACTTCATAAATGCTTGGAGCACTTCGAATTCTTACGAGAGAGCAGCACGTTGTTGTCTGCAAACGGCTCGTCAGTTTGCGCGCCAATGTTAATTGTCTTGCCTGGCAGCCTGGTATTGTAATAGGTACTGTAGAATTTAAACAATGCCGCTTTTATTTCTTCAGAGATTTTTTTTAAATACCGCTTGATAGACCACCTAGGGATGAATGGCTTTATATTATGAGTCTATGAGTAATGGAGGTTTCTGTACAAAAGTTTGCCATGTGTTTCTGTATATTCCCGTGCTTCTAATATTTTACATGATATGCTTTCACTCCTAAAGGTATATCATGTTTGCTAAGTGAAAAATTAGAAATCAAATTAAAATCTCTCATTTTTTTCTGTTAATTCTGGGCGAAACTCTGTTAGATCAGCATCAAAAAGTCACAGTATTAAAACATAAGCGAGATGTGCTGAGATGGAAACTATAAGCTCGAAGCTTTCTTAAATATTTGCACAAGAAGGTTTTCCTCCGCCTCTTGCATCGAATTTTTCTGTTTGGTGCAAAAGTTGGGATAGAATTAGCATTTATCGTCTATAGACGGGATTAAATAGCTCTGCAACTTGCATTTTTATATAGAAAATCTGCAAACACAGGTACAAAGTTTCACAGTCGATGCTCTCATTTTTAACTGTGTTAAAACAACGTTAGTGGCGGTATGTAAAAAAAAAACAATTTCAAACAAAGTCTTTCGTTCGCCAGCAAATCCGCACGCACAGAATTAAAACAACCACTCTCGCAAAGCTTTCAATGATAGTGGAAGCCCACCAATATTTGATTTGTTCGAACTGTCATTCATTTCATACATACCTTCTAAGCACACGTAATGGATTAATTGTTTTCAAAAGTAAAGTTTTCACAAAGGCGAATCTATTTCACCTTCCCCTATAATACCAAGAAGTATTTAGAGAAAAGGAATGGAAGTTTTATTACATTTTAAGGTACTAAATGTATTTATTTTTTATTAAAACTCACACTGAACTAACAGAATCCAAAAAGCCAAACAAAATATCCACAAAAAGTAACCCTTCAAATACAGCGCCACTTTTTCGAGGGGGAGCGAATGACGAAATTTGATTCGACAGGCATTTCGTTTCGGCTAATAAAAGGGGATGTTTCGTTTGATCCGGTTTCAAACAATACAGATTAGCACTTCACAACAAACTACAGAAACCTGAAGGTATTAATAATTATTATAGAACTGATACAATCTTTCGCGATCAGCTTAGAAACGGCTAAGACGAAATTACTTGACTTTTAAACCAATAAGTAGAGCTTACGTCAAAACCAATTTCTTTAAGTCTATCATCTAGATTAGAAGCACTTTTGACCTTGTTTATATTGATTATAAAACTGAAGTTGTTTACACAAGTTCAGAAGACATATTATTAGAACCTTCATTAAATTTTATATCATTGTTGTTAGAACGTTGTCATCACCGACACAGCAGGAGGCGACCGCCTGTGTCTACTGACTTTATCTGCTTTTCGATGCGTATCAAGGCCTCAAGTAGGTACTTACTATTAAACCTCATTTATTAAGGTAACAATCCCTACATTCATTATTAAAATACATGACATTAAACATATTTCATATGATTCGTTCAATTACCCACTTCATAATTTGATCTCGTCCTCTGTGTCCTCGGGTAGAGTTTCCCAACAAAAAAATATTTACATAAAAAATTGTTTCAGAAGGTCTCGTCTAAGGTAATCCCCTAATTTATCGGAAGTGTACGAACATAAGAAGATAAAAGCTTGTGTAACTGATCCTCCCAACACTTGTCAATAATAAACAAATTTTAATGTTTACTGTGCACGCGCACGATTCTCAAATACGTAAATAATGGTTCATTTACAAAAGGGTATGTAAATGTGTTTCAACATGTTCGATACAGTAAAAGCTTTTAGCTTAAACTCCATATATCCACATTTCACATTTCTTCTTATCAAAAAATCACAATGCAATCACGCGACGTTCCGATTGTATGAATATTTTTTTATTCGGGTTACATCTGCTTTTTCTCATACCCATGTCTTATCGTTTACCCTATCCGATATTCTATCTTTGTTATATTATTTTATAACAAATATCAATGACGACTGTATTTGAATTATATTCGAAGTTTTTGATATGAAAGAAAAATATTAGATCTTTATTTCAATTTGTAGAGGTTCATTGGCGTAGATACCTAATGGATACCTTTATAGAATCGAATGTTGGCTGGCATGTCATAAATACGAACTGTCCTCGATTTTCAATTTAATTAGTAATGCGAGTCTATTTTAAATTTAATTATAGTTGTCTATGCTCCCAGGCATAAGGTTGATGGTTCTACCCGAGCAAGTATCAATGTGACTTTTCCAATTAATTTTACTTTCTAAGTTTACTTTGGTCACACGTACATCAGTCAAGAAAATTTTTTTATATATTCATATACCATCACGCCTGTATTCCCCGAAGGGTTACGCAGAGGTGTACCAATGTACACCCACAGTTCGCCGGTATATTTAGGTCCCATGTAATAGGGGGCGAGCCTATTGCCATTAACCGGGCACAAATCCAAACTCCGAGCTACTACTGGGAATTTCATAGAAAAACCGAATAACACTTTTTGCTCGACCTGGGAACCTGGGGACCTGTATATGTATTCATATGTGCCTGAAATCGCTAATCTGCTTTGAACAAGTGTGGTGGTCAATGGTCGTGGTATCTTAGGTATTTGAGATAAATAAAGCCTTCACTCGACAGTGGGTTAACAAATAAGCTAGTCTTATTTTGCAATGAATAATCTGGTTTTTTGTTATTTTGTTGCTGGGATGTGAAAACGACTAGATTTTGAACGGTTTTAATCAGAAGAATTAGCTTTCTAGTATCGCTCTACAGTATTTTTATCTGTTAAATGCATGTTCTCCACAGGGTTTTCGAGCAGAATGGTAACGCTCAGTGTTATTGGGTACTCGACTACGTTTAAAATCGGCATTTATTTTTATTTTCTACCGTGAACATATACTAGTATTAAAACACAGCGTGGAAAATAAAACAAGTTTAAAGGTACTTTTCATTTCTATTGAACATTAAATCTTCGGCGAGCTTATTGCCATTAACCGGGCACAAATCCAAACTCCGAGCTGCTACTGAGAATTTCATAGAAAAGCCCAATAACACTTTTTGCTCGACCTGGGATTCGAACCCAGGACCTTTAGCGTAGCAGTCGAGCTTAGGACCACTAGGCTAACGAGTCAGTACCCCCTATTACACGGGACCTAAATATACCAGCGAACTGTGGGTGTACACTGGTACTCTGCCTAACTCTTCGGGGAATACAGGCGTGATGGTATGTATATATATTTTATTAAATCTTCGTTCGTTTTGCTTGAGCTTATCAGGAAACTAAACTTTTTATGCAAGAGGTGAAATTGCAGACTATTTTATTGAGTCTTTTAAATAAAGTGGCAATAGGGCGAACCCTTGCAATCTGGGAGAATAAAAATGCAATAAAAGATAAATTGGCCTATATTTTAAACGATTTTAAATACGGAAATTGGTTTTCTAAAGGTCAATTCCTGCAGTTATTTACGTTGAAAATCTTGTCACAATTTTATCTCAGCGACAGACAATCAATGACAAAAAATGGTCATAAATGTTTGACAGATTAAGACTGAGATTAGTATGTGATTGTTTTTAAATTATAAAACCAATAAAAGCGTTAAACGAATTCCAATTCAACAAATAATAAGTAAATTATTTTGTCAAGCCTTCAAAAAATATAGCTGTTTTATAATCATTGGCTGCCGGAAAAAGCTTGTTAGGAAAAAGCAGTTAAAAAAGCACACTCAGTACTTTATTTCGATAAATAAGTGTCTATGCCTTATTTATGAAAGTTGTTACTTAAATATGTTGACAAACAAGAATCCTCCATTCTATCCATTTAATTCACTTAGAAACCCAAAACCTTAATTGGACTACTACGCAAACCATCACGTGTATTCGATTCATGTTTATTTATTCACAACTCTCAATTGACATTAACATCAACCGGAAATGGAGCTAGTCAATTATTTGACAATGTCCGAGTGTGATCTGCTTTTAGCTATCCGGACGTTTGAGCGCATTATCATTCAAATCAATTTCTATACCTATTGTATATAATTTCTATGCAGCAAATAACGTCCGCTTTTGAATATGGGCCACTTAATAAGCCGTAAAATGTAACATTTTTATTAGTGTGTACATTTTATAAAACACATTTATACGCTAATGTTTTGGTGGTGTTTTTAATGACGAACTATAGTCAAAGGTCATGGCTTTTTTTTAGAGTGCAGCTAATTGTAGCGCCATATTACCCACTGTACTGTTCTTGGTTCAGGATTACAGCCTGTAATCCTGAACAAAAATTACGGGAAATAAACCAATATTGATGAATAACTTAACTTATAGGTACTCTAAGTAAGTCATAATTATTTTGCATTCATTTGTGGAGGGTTGTTATTAGCAATTTAGTTTCTTATTAATTTAGTTATTAGTTTATTATTTAGTTTATTGTTATGTCAATGTTTTTAGTCTATAAGCTTTCCTAAAATAAAATAAATAAATAAATTATATGGTTACCACAAAAAAAAATGCTCTTTCATAATTGGGTAGTACCACGTAGTACTACATAACACCGCCAATCAATTGACATTCTTTTGACGAGCTGTCAAAACGATGCCTTTATAAATTTTGTATGACAAATAGCAAACTGACGTCACTTATGTGCCAATTCAATAAATCAATCAAATCTTATTTTACAAATAACTGACATTTCATATCAGCTAAAATTAAGTGTTTTTTAGAGAAGATGTGTCTTGAACTTATTTGTAATGGTATTTACTACATACATACAACCACGCCTGTATTCCCCAAAGTGTTAGGTTAGGTTAGGTGTACAGAGGTGTACCAATGCACACCCACAGTTTGCCAATATGTTTTGCCTGTGTGTTTGGTATTTACTATCCAATTTGAATTAAGAAAATAAATTGGTGTCAAGAGTAGCAAGGATTAATTCCCTCTCTTTCTCAAATAACCAACAGCAATCTCAACAATCAGTAACTCAGCCAATCCTCGCTCACTTAAGACAAAACTTTCCTATTTGGCTATTTCTTTTATTCTACGGACATCTGTCCACTTTCCGACGCCCGACCCATTTGTACCCTCGTCCTCGGTCCGGCACTATTTACCTGTCAATGTCTTCATAGTTACTTGTCAATATTTCAGTTTTTAATGTTTGATTTTTGTTTGAAAAATATGAAACTATTATTGCTTGGAATATTTTCTAGAACGTCCATTTTTCTTAGTAAAACACCATGCAGCTAAATGGTTAGAAATCGATGCTCATTGGCGTCATTGAACCCACTAAGTAACGTTATGTGCAATATTTGCTGACAAAAAAATGAAATTCATACTCTGACCTAATAGGCAAGGGTTCTTCAGAATAGTTAGGTGCGCAGTACTCGTAACAGGCGTGCTTGTATGACAAGATGTATGAACGTGAAGGAGGCTAAAGGAGTATGTTAGGATCGTAGCACATGGCATTCTGTGGCTTCTGCGTACCCCATGGGAAAAGGCGTGAATTTATATATGTATATCATAAATGGGTATGTATGTAGTTACTAATTAGGCACAAACAAACATACAGGGGCAGTATACAATATAACAATATTTGGATATTTTGTTTATTTAATCCCAACATAAATTTTGTACAAAAAAATAATAATATTTGGGACACGGACGCTTATTATCGGAGAAGGCACCTAAAAGAGGTTCTTAAGAAAATTTTTGGTGTAACACAAAAGACATTTTGCCTCGTGAACCCACTTGGAGACGTCAAGTGTAGCCAAGGATTAAGCCACAAGGGTAGCTTCGCGTTCTTTGCTATATAAAATACAAAAATAGCTTTTAGGTACGGAGAACTAGGCATTTCTTCGATTTTTTTCCATTGTGATGTTTTATATAAAAAGCTACTTACTTTTGGAGGGGAAAAACTGCGTCTTATTAGCTTCAAAAGCTCACGAAAAGAAATTGTTGATACAAACCGTATTGCAGTATTCCTCTTTTTATACGTCATAATGTACTTGATTTAATTTTTATATATCTTGCAATCTATAAGGAGGCCATTGTTTGCCTCAAACATTTTGCAGTCCTAAAAACTACGTCGAAAAAGTGTTGTGTCGCAGATAAATGTCGCAAACACTCAGTGACCAAGCATCCCACTCAGTGACATCAATAAATGTAGGAACACACACGTACAAGATACAAATATTTTCCGCTCGGATGGTTGGTTACCCCTGCGTTAACCGCGGCGATGCTCTCAGACCGTGAAGTACAGACGCGTGATGGCGCACCCCTGGGGACCGAAAGGTAACATCACATTACCTTACGGAAACCCAGTACCGGAAAACTCTCATACAAACTTAATAAAACGCGTTTTAGACAACCATATATCAATATATCTTGGATGAAAACAATATTTTCTATCGCTATCGTAGGTAAAAAGAAATGTAGGCTGTAGGTTTTTCTACTTGATAGAGTCTGTTTATGTAATTAGGGATTTGAAATTGCCTATTCGGGCCTGACTGCCTAAAATTACATATCTATATTTTATTTGGCAACCCTAAAAATGATTTAAACCTTCCAGAGATATCATGTTTTTATTTTATTCAACAGACCTGGGATTTAGAAGGAAAACATAAATATACAATTAAGCGTTGTAAGTGTGGGTTGCGTAACATAGGACATGCCCTGCCCCGGGGCTCTCGGTCTAAATGTTCACAGAATAGATAGATACAGAAGCCCTTTTATACTGTGGGGTAACGTTACAAAAAGTCGCTACCTAAGTACCTATGTAACAAAAGAGAAATATTCGCCCTTGTTTTTTTTTTAACTTCATATACTGGGTTTCCATATAAAAGATTTTCATGTCTGGGTAACTGAATGATTGACTGACAGGCATGTTTGGAAGAAATGTGTAGAAAGGGTGTTCGAAACATTACCTCTGAACGGGTCGACGAGTTGAAGGGTGTATTCGAAGAAAAGTCAATCAACATAAATAAGAAGAAGAAAATGCTTTAAATAAAATACTCGTTGTAAGTATAAAACAAAGCATTAAACTACCCAATACCGTAGCAACCGTAGCTTTAATAAAAACCTCCACGGCACGCAATATAAACATGAAATCATAAATACAGCTGTTGTTAGTTCCGTACATAAAGCATACACCTTAATGGCGCTAGTTAACACCTCCTAACTAGACGGTTTAATTAAATTTTACTCTACATTGTAACAATTTAACACCAGCCTTGTTATAAAAAGTAATGTTAATAAGATCCGGCCCCTGTTTTACGCAGGTTGTAAATCAGGCCTCTTTTCATTTTGGCAGAAGGTGTCTGATCATTTCTTTTCCGCTTAGGGAGGAATTAAACTTGCCTATGGGCAATTTTGAGCTTCCTCTGCGCTTTAAAAATTAAAAGAGTCTCCTTTGCCCCCGTTTGTGACGTAATTAGAAAATATCACGTAGAGTTACCCCATATACCCATGGTTTATGACTAGCGTAGTAATAATGTTGTGACAAGCACATCAACTTTTATTAAACTTTATTATAGTATCTCGTATTTTATTTGTTAGACACTATTGTAAGCCTCTATCGGTTTTAAAATTTATACTTATATTTAAGAAGTGATAAGATTTTTTTGTTTGTACCGAATAAGCTCCGAAGCTACTGGACCGATTTTAACCATTTTTTCACTAATAGATAACTAGATTATTCTTGAATAACATAGGCTATACCTATACTATCACGCTATGACCGATGAGAGCGGAGTAGTAACCAAAGTTAACTTAACGCAGTTGAAACAAGCTAGGCCGACGAATTTGATTTGTAAAATCATGCACACCACTAGAAGGCTTATTAAAAAGTTTTAACATTGCTCTATTGACTGAGATTTCACCGTGCATTGTCAAGACTGTCATAGTAAATATAAGTGTAATAAAAATTGTTTTGTAAGGGTAATGCACACTCTCGGTATTTCACATCCCCACTCAACAACTTCGTCTTAAATCCAACTGCACCTTTATCTTACCTATCATCTAAGTTAGGGCCACAACTCAGTTTTATAGTGGCAATCGTTTATCGACACCCTAAGCTTTAACTTTCCAAGTTGATCATATATTTGCTTGGATAAATGTTTTCGATTGAAACTCTCAAAGTTATAGCTTTGAAATTGAGGTGGCCCTAACTGTGCAGATTTGAGATTTGATTCATGATTTATGCTATTTTTTTATTAGTACCTATGTGTTTTTTTTTACTTTCGTCTGGTATGTACAACCATTGAACATTACCAGAATCGATATAATTTAATTCCTGATAACTAAAACCAGTTTACAAATTGATTGATGTTTCAAAACGGCTATTTCACCCCTTTTGCACCAGCATTTCGCCCCGTTCAGTCATAGCCAAATGAAAACGGATTACAGTGACTGTGGTGCCTAGCGGCAATGAGCTAGCAAACAACCGCTAAATATGCGAGCTACGACCTTTAACAGCTCACCACTAAACCTGGCTTTGTGTGAAACGAGCGGAATTAATGCTGATGACGCTACAAGTTTTTGCCACGTAATAAGAGAAAATGAGCGAAAGATATAATAAATAAATCATCTTTATTATTAGCTACACAAAAAGAAATGTTGGTACTCTGGTACTGAGATGGTGGTAGTTAACGTTATTTGTCAGTTTTATTCTGGACTATCTGCTGCCCGTGACTTCGTTCGCGTGGTATTTTTGTCATCCTCGTTAGGTTATATTTGGTTATTGCTTCGCTGCCGTTTGTTGATTTTCTATAGCCTCATAAATCTGGCTATTATACCTATACAAAAATAATTTTGATGCCTCTGGTAGTTCCAGAAATCAGAGCGTTTCTACAAACAAACAAAAAATCTATTCAGCATATCATGTATTTTTCTTGTCTCATTTTGATTGCATTTGTTATTTTAACTCTAACTTGGCTAGGTTAAAGCTGAAATCAGTCGAGTTGCAAAGGTATCCTGTTTACATTGTTATTGTTGTTAAAGTACCTACTTATTATAAACCCTTTCATCTGACAGTTATATAAATTGGACGTTTAATTAAATGTACGTAAAACAGAAAATTATTTAAGTTCCTGACATCTGTGCACGACAGGCGTCTAAAAGTACCGACTTCAAGCAGTGATGAAAGGATGCGAGCCGGTAATGTGAAAAGAAATAAATCAACCCCCAATTTACCCCCGTCTTAATCAAGACTCACGCAAATTAGCTTTTTGACTGAATAATTAGACCCGTCACCTATGATCCCTCGGAACCGTAGCCTTTATATTTCTTCTAACAAAAATTTTCTTTTAATATTTGGCTTCGAAATTCTGAACAACAGAATTCTAATAAAATAACTGCGGTTCTACAAACTCGTGTCTACGCAGCTCAGATATTTGTTCAAACCGTATCATATGCATGCCTTCATGTTCTTGAACTAAAATTAAATTCCCTCGATTTTCAAAGTTCTATAAACAAGGATTCTTCCGAAACACGGAGAGTGCAGAGTAGGTACTATACAATTTCGTAAACTTAGGAGAGTGAGAGAGTGGGAATATGTCGGTTGAATGTGTGAGTGACACGACTTGTGAACATTTGTCAAAAACCATACGACAGTAGATATTGTGAACGGAGTGGAAATTCCGGTGTTGTAAACTCCAGTAAGCAGAGTCAACCGCACATCTCACCCACGTCACACTATTGACAAGGCCCTCTGTGAGGAATGTTTTACCACATATGTACTAATAATTGACATGAGATACATAATTACTTTGACGCAAATGTAAAGCTCTGAGTTGGCATGATGTTAAGAAATGTATATTAATAACGTATGATGATGAGCTTCCACAACAGTAAATGTACAAATTGCTTTTAATGAGATAACATCGCTTTGTCTCTGTTAGAGAAGACTTAAAACCAAGAGAGAAAATAAAACGAAGTAGAATTTTGTTATAGGTAGGTACGTACGCAGTCACAATAAAGTTTTAATCCATTATCCGATCCGATTCAAACAATTCATTTGATATCCGCTTTTATAGCAAATAACATCCTTTTATTTTTTTATTCTTCATCATAACTGTGTTCCTTGGAAATGTTTTCGGCGAACTGATCAGGGCTTCTTAGATATTTATAATTGAGTAAGGTTTTTTCAAAGCAAAAGCCAATAAACTATGCTCTAAAATGAACGTCTGCAATTCAAAA
Organism: Caradrina clavipalpis; assembly: GCA_932526535.1. Taxonomy (NCBI): domain Eukaryota; kingdom Metazoa; phylum Arthropoda; class Insecta; order Lepidoptera; family Noctuidae; genus Caradrina; species Caradrina clavipalpis. The sequence continues at coordinate 8,170,066 of OW052096.1, forward strand.
CCATTTGTCTTGAAGAGACTTCAAGCATTCTCTTTCAAACGGATCTCTCGTCTCCCAATATGTTAAGGCGACCTAAGCAGCGAGTACCAGCGAGATACCTGCATAATCCGATTACCTCACTCCGGAATATTAGAGTACTACACGAGGGAAATATGTCTAAACACTACAATCTAGTGCAACCTTCTCGTTTCGTGTGACAGAGGGATATAAATTTAACCTCAAATTCAACCCCCTATTGAAACTTGTCATAACTTTGCTATTATTGTTTGTTCTATGTTGCGCTGAGATAACTATTTAATTAGCTTTGAATTTGCTCTTGGAAGTTAACCCTTAAAGTAGATTGTTAGAAAAACAGTATGAATAGGTAGGTCAATTTATAACGTAACATACCATCACGCCTGTATTCCCCGAAGGCTTAGGCAGAGGTGTACCAATGTACACCCACAGTTCGCCGGTACGTTTAGGTCCCATTTAATAGGGGGCAAGCCTATTGCCATCAACCAGGCACAAATCCCAACTCCGAGCTGCTACTGAAAATCTTATAGAAAACCCCAATAAAATTTGCTTTGCCTAGGAATCGAACCCAAAACCTCTAACGTAGCAGTCGCGTTTAGAACTATTTGGCTAACGAGACAGTCAATTTATAATGTAAAAGAACTTATTGATACATACATAAACTTTCGAATTTCAGTAGATACTTTTGTAGTTTGAGAGTATTAAAGAAGGTAGGTAAGTACTTAAGAGCTTTTACAAATAAAGCCCCGCGTTGTTCAAAGTGAACAGCGCACAGTGCACTCTTAGATCAATTTTGACGTCATCAATCAATTAAAATCGGAGGTTGGCTGACAGGCTTGCAGATGGATTGTATGGCACTGCAGTGGTAGAATGGAATATAAATAAATGTTTCTACGAAAACAGGCATGAATACCCTATGGTATGTTTGCTACATACGTTAAGGTTAGTTAAAATTATGCGAAGAAATTACCGTCTTTTGACCGTGAAAGTAAAAAAAGAACCAGTACCGATTGGTTACGATTATGCTCTATTAATGTGTCTTTATTCATTACCTTAATCCCTTTGATAATTAAAAAACCTAATTAAGGTTTTTTTACCGGCGTACTGTGGGTGTACATTGGTACACCTCTGCCTAACCCTTCGGGGAATACAGGCGTGATGGTATATATATATATATTAAGGTTTTTACAGTTATTCAGAAGCAGTCAAAATTAAACTCAATTAAACCATGCCAATTAAACCGTTGTGTTGTGAAAATCATTAAACGTGTGCTTAGTTCTAGTAACTAACGTAGTGAAATAGCATGACTGCCTTCGGCGGTGGTATACACTGTGGTAGCAAGCCTACTGAAATTTACTGAAACCTGCAAATTCTAACATCATCTATCACTCTTTTCATTTATGGAAATCGATGGTTGCTATATGGTTTTTGTTATATTAATGAACATAAACCTAATTTTACTTTAATGACAATCAATAGAAGAAGAAACGAAATTTACATTTCAAGTCTTTTCAATATTATACTAATGTTGAACTATCTAATTATATGCTCGAATGTTGTAATTTTATACGTAGATGTATTATTTTTTAAACTGAACCTTCAATTTTAATTTCCCACCTACTCATAATTGTCACATAACATCACAAGATCAACCTTTATAAAGAAAAGACGCATTGTACTAAAATATTCTATTTAAAACGCTTCCCCATGCATGTCAAGGTATTCTGATTGAAAGGCGGACGGCGCTGTTGTGAATTTTTGCAAGGCAACATAAACTTTGCGTTGCATCTCTTTTACGAGAGTAAGTTCTTTTATGAGATGGAGCAGACACCGTGAATGACGACGCGACTCACGAAGCAATTAAAACTTGCTTGCACGTGTGTGTACAAACGTAATTAGTGTAGTTGCTACTGTCATCTACTGTTTTGACAAGTACAGTTTTTGGTGTGTGATTGATGTAGTATAGGATTTATTTTTTGTATTATAAAGCCCGCTTGCGCCAAGCAGGGTGATCTTTTTAACTAACATGGGCACATTGTGTATGATATTTTGTCATGTAACCACGCGTTAGCAATTAACTCTGGGTTTTGTTTTTGGTGCAAGTTGACGTAACTGTCGCAGAGATTATAGTTATATAGGAACCCATGTTGTACCTACGATACGACATTTGGGTTCTTTAACAGTTAAGCAATAATAGGAAGCCTTTAGAAGAGCACGATATTTAGGTGTATTATGGTTGCCAATAGTAAAAGCAACCATTATATGAAATTAAAAATCAGGAATGTGACAACCGCTCTTACTAATGCACTTTGAAAAGTTCAAAAAGTTTCGTGTCAAATGCTATGACAGTGGCATATTTATAACAAGACTGAAAGTTTATTTCGGCAAAAAAGGACAAAGTTATTTAAAACAAAATTAAACCAAATCACTAAAGGTACAAGCATTACTGATTAACAAAATAAAAGTATATCATTTTGTAGGAATTTAGCCCAGAGCTTAGAGGTTTAACTGCTTTTTCATTAGGTACTTCATAAATACAATGTCCAAACATGAAAATTTCAGGTGAGTTGAGTCAACGTAAGTCGGGCATTGACCTCGTTTGTAAATACATAACACTACGTGTGTATTTACGCTGCATGTCGAAGGCTTATATCGTTTCTATTGAAGTTTGTATTATTTACAGTTGAAGCTTAAACTATTTTATGTTCCCACATGCATTGATGCGGGTGTAGTTTCGTTCTTGTTTATAAGCGAGTTTTATACGGTCTGCAGGTATTGGTACTTCGAAATATTCCTTAACTAATTTGATGCAAATTCTCCGAAAAGTATATCGTTATTTTTTGCTAATATTTTAAATATAAAATACTCTGAAGCATAGCAATCTAGCTTGGGGACCACTAAATCGATGAGGACTTTCTAAGTTCCATTTCTAGGTCGAATAAGCTATCATTGGCCGCATAGTCTCAGCAATATTTCATCCCCTAAGGGTTAAAATGCTGCTACTATATTCTTATAACGATTTAAAAATATTGGTATTTATTTGTAGGTATTAGTAACAGTTACTGTTTCTGTATTGATCGCTTTACCTTCCCAGTTATCACTTGACAATAGGTATAGACTTGCTGTCTAATAGACATCACAACAACACAATATCAAGCAACGACCTCGGTCGGTCGTGACAATCCATCTGCAGGAGTCGATTCACATAATGGTTACATATCCCATTCTGTTTCTCCATAATCCCATGATTCGTCATATAATCCAGCAGCTTCCTTCTGCAGCCCACCCAGACTGCACAACGGTACAATATTAACTGCACTAGTCATTAAGCTCCGTCATCATTGCTGGTCTCGTATGCAATTAGCCGTGAACCGCTCACATACACCCGGACATGGACAGTTATCATGAGCTAGACTACATTATAAGCAGTTCGTAATATCGGGTATTTGGGCCGTATCACAATTGGCTCGGGTCCGAAAACGAAACGGGGAGGTGTACACTGTATACCGGCTGTCGAAAAGTAAACACTAACAAACTATTCCAATATTGTTGAACGTTGCTCTACAGCGGCTTTGCGCGTTATGGTCCAACGAGCTTGCAATAAATAATATACGTACTTTCTCTACGGAATAATTGGTTTCGTTGTACATAGGTGTTCTCAGCCGTGAATACGCCAAACGTGAATAACCTATCCCGGGTTAAGCGTATATTTTATTCGTGTTTGTTTTCCTCCGCTATATTGCTGGACTGTATAAATAAGTTCAGAAGTTGTAGACTCTTTCCATGGTTTTCATTTCGCGGACGCTAGAAAATGTAAACACGCGGGCAAATAGACCTTACTCTCTGAAAATATGTCGTAGTACAAAAAGCGGAAGCCGTACAAGAAACATGTTAAAAAGAAAATGATATCTTCTTTCATGAAAACACACTACTTTTTGCTATATTAATATAATGATACACTAATTAACTCTAAGAAGGAACCTAATGTGATATCTACATTTCCATTTAAAACAAAAGCTCTGAATCCATCAATCTCTAGATAAAAACATTTACTCTTCTGAACTACTTACGTTCGCCTTTGCCCATTATTAATAATGTACTACTGATATCATAAAGAGGTAGGTAAAGTTTGTTTGTAAGAACCCTCTGCATAATTATATTGGTTCGACTGCAAAAAATATTTCACTGATAGAAAGCTACATTATTATTGTATGACAAAAACTATTTTATGGTACTTGAATTTCATGCAAACGAAGTCACGAGCAGTCGCTAGTTAATTTTGTATAGATTTTTCTTTCTATAAATAACAAGATTAAGGTACCTAAGTATTCCAAGAATAAAACTAATCTGTCAAGTTAAGCTTTCAGTAAAGAAATTACCCGCAGAGTTAAAAACAAAACTAAATATTATTTTTATTCTGCCAAAACTTTAGATGAAATCTAAATATTAAGGTTTCTAGGTCCACTACATCATGCTCGTACCTATACCTAAGCCTTTATACAATATCTTAATCCCGTATGCATCTTTGACTGAAGTATATACCAAGGTAGATAGACTATTCGGAGATAACACCCGCACGGCACTGAATCAATCGCTATAGAATGCTAGATATCAATCGGTATATTCGCACATATCATACACTGATTGGTACAATTGCTCACATGAATTCCTGCTGCATAAGACGGGATAGCTGCACTTCTAATAGGGCATGGTAGATCAAAATGTAGATTCAATGTGCATTAATGTTTGAATAGAGTTGTTTGGCTCTTGATAGTAATATGATATTCACAAGTTCAATAGGTATCTAACTAGGTGACTTCTCAATCTAGTTCACTGATTTTAAATTTAACGACCACCATTTCTAAAATAGTGAGAAATTAATTAATTGCTTCACATTGTTATAAACTGACCAATGCTATAGTTATTTTATATAATGACTAGCTGACCCGCCACGACTTCGTTCGCGTGGTATCCTACCCCTACCCTACCCTACCCTACTCCTACCCCTACCCTACCCTACCCCTACCCTACCCCTACCCTGCCGCTACCCTACCCCTACCCTACCCCTACCCTACCCCTACCCTACCCCTACCCTACCCCTACCCTGCCCCTACCCTACCCCTACACTACCCCTACCCTACCCCAACCCTACCCCTACCCTACCCCTACCCCACCCCTACCCTACTCTACCCCTACCCTACCCCTACCCGACCCCTACCCTACCCTACCCCTACCCTACCCCTACCCTACACCTACCCTACCCCTACCCTACCCCTACCCTACCCCTACCCCTACCCTACCCCTACCCCTACCCCTACCCCTACCCCTACCCCTACCCCTACCCCTACCCTACCCCTACCCTACCCTCTCAACTATCCTATCTCTCAAGTTGGATCGAACTGCACATGGTGTGCGAATTTTATTATAATCGGTTAAGTGATTTAGGAGTCCATTGAGGACAAACATTGTGACACGAGATTTATATAGGTATATTAAGATAAGATTATCTTAAAAAAATAACAGTTAATTGAATCCACTTTAGGGTTTCGTGCCCGAAGGGTGCCAAATGGGACCCTATTATTAGTAATAAGTAAGACTTCGCTGTCTGTCTGTCCGTCTGTCTGTTACAAGGCCGAACCGTAAAAGATAGACACATGACTTTTTCGTAGAATGTGTGTTACTGTTATTACAACAAATTATAAAAATAAAATAAAATTTAAACAAAAAATACATGAAACGTATTTCTTTATGTACCAGTAGTATTAAATATTACAGAACCTTTCGTCTCACTTGGCAGACTTTTTATGTGCACATCCCATAATGCCTTTTCTAATTTCATAAGCTCGAGTCATGCTTAGTTCCTTAACTCATTGAAGTGCTTTTTAGATCTAAAAAGTTAGTGTTCAAAATCTAAAAAAAAAACCACTGACACTCATCAACCATATTCAATCTACACGAAACTGTTTACTAAACAATATACATAGAAATCCAGGTAAAGATGTACCGACCCGTTTTGTGGTACAAGTGACATAATAAATAACCGTTAGGCCTGTAATCCACGACAGGTTAGGAAAAGTTGAACTGTCATACTCCGAAACTTTTCCGACAAAAATATTAGGTCCCCTGTGATGGGGGTGAGTTGTTACCAGTCTTAGTTTCAACCCTAAATTATAATTGAGAATGATATTGGAAAGTCAAATATAATTAGACCCTGGATAAATATTTGATGGCTCTAGATTTGATCCTATAGGGATTTGGGTTTTTGGAATTTGAGGTTTATGCTCGGTCCTTCTACTATTTTATGAAAAGATGCTTTTTCTCTGCATTCGGATAATATTAGACCTACATTATCAAAAAGAGCAAGTACGCACATCTTATGAAATTCAATCAACAATTTGATTTAGAAAGACGTCATAAATTTTATAACATCTAGAGATACTTCAATAATAATGTATACCTATCTTTGTCTAAGAAAACCAACATTACACCGTTTCAGTTTATTAACCATCCTTGTTATTCTGTTATAAGTGAAGTACAGATAATAATCTCTCTCGTTGCTCCGGGGCGGTAAGGGGTCTCCATCATCAATTACCCTTGCCGACTTAATCTATTTATTTACTGTCAATTTACGAGCACCCTACTTTCTCATTCTATATCTCCGTACTCCAATGAAGAACAGGTGAAAAATGTAAGAAAATGGCTACAATTAATCGAATTTCCCAAGAATAAGTTTCGACAATCTTTAATTAGGTATTCGAAAAGTAAGAGGGAATGTCAACTGAGATAAAGCAGCGGAATCTGGAAGTTTGTTTAAAAACCGATTGTTTTATATTAGAGGATTATTAACTTTAATTGGTTTCCGACCGTGGGTTGAAAATTGAAATGACGTTCTCTGTAAGCTTCCTCAAACTGTATAATTCACGAGCCTATCAGAATACTTTAATTAAAATAATAAAGTTGCCAAGTCGGCCAAGTTTTAAGTAGATATTTTTTTTATATAAAGCTAGCGTTTTCGCATAAATACCTTTAATTAGTCAGTCATTAATTAAAAGAGATTCTATGAGACGTGGGAAGAGGGGTCTGTAGTCGAAGCAAACTGATTGCTTCGCATAATTGATGGAGCCCAAACGAGATTATGTGTACAGTACAATAATATTATTAATTTTAATGAACCATTCGTTTGTGTAAAATGGAATAAGATATTCAATATTTGCATGCAATTTAATGATAACGTCTGCTTTGTATCGTTGAAAGAAAAATACATTGAAATTAAAATGGGGTTATTCGAATGTGCAAATTATTATTTTTTATCGTATAATGAAGCTACTGCCCAACGCTTTTTTTAAATCTTTTGAATGCAGTTACTTTTTGTCGGAAATGAAGCGATTTTTTGATAACAGTATTAAAAGGGTCGAAATAAAACGGAACTCTTTTGTTGTCACAACCCTACGTATGGCTACCATCTGTCCATCTGTCTGGCAGGGCCTTTAGAATTGCGACATACATAAATATATAGGTACCTATTATACTAAGTTGTTATTATTATTTAGATCATGAGTACCGATTTGGGTCGGTCATTTAATTAGCAGGGTAAAAATCTCTTTGGAGTTTTCAATGGTCTGTAATTTCACCGGGGATGTAATCCGAGATTGATTATTTTTTCACCCCTTGTGAATATTTTTGATAATTTTCAAGGTTGTTCAAGAATTATCTGTATAGTAGGGGACTTTGCCTGTACCTTAGTAGGCATAATGGGCACCAGACTCTAAACTATCACGGAATGTGCGAGAACGAGACCCCGTCTAGCCACTGGGATAATAGAATCGTCACAATGTAAATCTATATCTTTACTAATATTATAAAGAGGTAAAGTTTGTGAGGTTGTAGGGGGTAATATCTCTGGATATAATAAACCGATTTTGAAAATTCTTTAACCATAAAAAGCCACGTTGTTTCTGAGTGTCATAGGCTTTATAACATAACGCTATGACTCACGGGAGCGGAGCAACCAAAGACGAAACTTTATGCAGGTGAAATAAGCCACGCGGACGAAAGTCACGGGTTGATGGCTAGTTGATTATAATTAGAATCGGTATTTAATCACACATTGAGCCAAAGCCATTGATTTCTAAGTTGATTACTAAAGCATTTGACTTAAGTATAAAATTCTACATATTTTTTCAAAGAAATCCACTAATCAATAGTCAATACAAAATAGAACCGATTTCCTAATACTTTGCAATAAGGGCCTGTAAGCGGTTCAATTAGGCGTTTTTAGAAAAGCCCTTAACGAACATACCAACCTACCTAATTGGGGCGAAGGAAACTCTGAATAGCTCAAATTACTAACACAATTATTTACTAAGCGAAATTCGTATAAATCAATTGCAAGGGATGGTGCCCGGCCCTTATGTGATGAATAAACGGATATGGAAAAATCCATCTTAAAAACTCCCACCTACTAGATCTTAAGAAAATCCTTTAGGCGTAGGACTTTCTTAAGATCTAGGTGGGAGTTTTTTCGCACTACAAAGTGAATATGATACGGACAGCGGCAAAAGTCAATTCAAAACTGTTACTATTGCATATAATCTAAACAGACACGACATTATCAAATGCCCTGCTATTGAGCATTTTAGGCGGTTAAAATTTTTTTTTTTTATGTCAATTCCATTTTATTTTTATTTTTTTAATAACCGACTTGTGTCTCTGGCTGTACAAGGATAGGAAATATAATACAGTCAGCCAGAAAACTGAGCAATTAATTTTCGGATAAAACTAGAGTAGATACTGTTGATTTTTCGATTTCTTTTATGTACGGAAATTGCCATTTTTTTATAAATTATGAAATTATTATGTTTTATAACCTAGGTACTACTTATATGGTAAAGCAATTGCCAGATTCTTTGCCAAAATATCTTTGATTATTTACTGCTTGTAACAATAGCAGCAAATTAACCTTTGTGACGTTTTTATGATTATTAATTAACCTCCTTTTTTACAGATTCTTGCAAAGCCAGTATCGAGAGAGCAGCCTCATTATTAACATGTAAGTAGAAAAACTTATATCAGATATTTTACATAAATAATATTCTAGATACAGGAGTAGTTAGATACAACTGAAAGGCAGGTAATTGAGCATTAGGAACAGCCTTATTATTGTGACTGCCTACGGCTATACCATCTCCTTTTAGATATAGCTTTTAGAAAATAGAGCTTCGCACAAAAAGATGAACTAGATAAAAAAATATTTCAGTCGTGTGATCGGTTTTCAATATAAAATCACTTATAATTTCAACAAAACCCGTGTAATACTTAATCAAACACAAAAGTGATGGCTCGTTTGTCGTATTTTTATTCGTATTTTATCACGAACTGAACACGATATTCGAATAAATTTGCATAAAACGAATGGACATGCGAATAATCCCCATCTACATGTGTCTCTTTAGGCGATGTTACGACTCTCTAGAAACAATTCAGAGGATGAATTGATAAATTTTGAATGAAATGACATACAACGCCGTCTCGTCATATGTCACACAGAAATATTAATGTAATGTAACCCGCAACTAGGATTAAAACGGTCCGAAGCGGAGCGGTATTTCACTCGAAAGCGAAATGTTACTCGTAAACTTTTCAATGTCAAGTAACGAGCAAATAACTCCACTGACGTTTAGGGTTATATTTTCTGAACATGCGTTTCATTGAACGTATGTTTTTGATGGTTAGAATAAGACCGTTAGAATTAGGAATGCTTTCACAAAGTTATGCTCAGTTTTCTTTTTGAAATTCCTTTCTGTTAAATCTATTGTGAGCTATTTATTTTAATTACCTAACACGCCATTTGGCGTTCCAATACCAGGAACACCTTTAAACATAGAAAACAATAGAAAAGATAAACAATTAAATATCAAAGGTGCCGTCCGTTCCAAAGCTTAGTCTCACGTGCAGCGTGTACAACACAAACACTACTTAGGTAATTAGGTACCTATCGTCCAATAATTACCTCAACTACGGTAGGTACATACGAATAGTAGGATACCTACCTAATCACAAGACAAATGACAATGGAGCCCACTTAAGCTGATCCGTCCACGCGAGATTATCCGCTCAGTTGTTGTCGCTAGTATACACACTTGTAGTGGATAATCCTTATCATTATGTGGAGGAAGGCCTTATTTCATGGAATGTAATGGTAGTGAGGTCTAATTGTTTTATTTTGTGGTTATTTTATCTTTCTTGTTTTGTGTATTAAAAAAAAGGGCCGCGTACATCTAATTATGAGCCTTTCTTTCTTCTTTAAGCTTCCTATAGTATGACGCTGTCTATTCAGCATTATTGATCTATTCATTATTCGGTATTAAAAGTAAAAAAATCTTTTTACACAGCGCAGTCAAAAATATTTTTCACAAAAAATTCTCGTTGCGTATTCACTCTGAACAATATATAATACCTCCGTCAACCCTTATTTCAATACATCCCACCTTTCCAATACGAAAACATCGAAATACAAACTCGAAATATCCAGGGTTAAACAACCCGAAATCATCATTAAAATTAAACGCCGGGTCCGGAGGACGATTCGGCTCGTCGGCGCTCGGCCCTCGGTCCTCGGCTTTCGGCGTCACAACGGTGTCATGTGGAATATCGTTGTAAATAAATTGTTGGCCACCGCAGTGACCGTTGTCATGAGATTATGTGCCCTGTGACGTGTGATCCATTACTTTTCATATTTTCATAATAAACGTATCATGATCTATCACGACTAGTTGCGTTATTCGATAACGCTTTGATCTATAATATAATTTGATTGTAATGATAGCGTCCTATAAGTATTCATCCATACTTATAAATGCGAAAGTAACTATGTCTGTCGGTCTGTCTGTTAATCCTTCATGACTAAACCACTGAACCAATTTTGATGAAATTTGGTAAGGGCCAAGATTTTGCTTAAAATTAATCAGTATTAATCAGCCATAATTATAATTAGGTACCTACTTCGGAAAAATTGAGAAATTTTAACGTGGGCTAGATAGGTAGTTCGTTTTGGCAAAACTAAGCACAATTAAGCTTTTTAAATAACTGATAGGTGTTAACTTAACCCTATTCCTATTACTTAAAAACTTGATAGACTATAAATACCGATTTTTTCTGACAAAATACTAAGGAAGTCTAGACAACAGCCAAGAAAATATGGTGCGTTACTTCAGTAAGTAGGTACTACTTACTTACCTACCTTTTACAAAGCAAAGACTTTTCGTGACCCTAGGCGATTTTCAATTAAAAGCTTTTCAATTTTACTCTCTAAGGGAAACTTGTGAACGTTTCCTCAGTTCTATAATCGAAGATTGTTTGTCCACTTACTCTTCTTAAAGTTTTTCATCCAGCCTTCCGAGGTTTAGTCAGGCTCTAGGATTTAACTTTTGCTTCAAGATTTAGCCATTCTTACAAGGCTGAGGTACTAGCTTCGAAATAACCGACCCCGTACCTAGGTACTGCAGACAGATTTTGAAATAGGTACCTACATAAGAACAATATTTCTTATCCTGATCCGCACTTAGATTCGAAATGTCAGAGTTATTGTCTCTCAGCATTTAATTACTAATCAAAACCCTTCCTTAAAATTTTCTTTTTATTGTCTAAGATTGTTAATGTTATTAGTTTACCATTAAAATCTCAATGAAAACGTCAAATACTCTCCACTCCTAAAGCTCTCTATTTATGTGCAGTTTACCTCAGGAAATATCCCGTCGACCGACAATAAACGGGGAACGAATTTGCATGGGACAAAGCATTCTGCTTCAATATTGGCGTGCGGGGACCAACGGGCTTTTTTGTTCAACTCTTTCTATAAATCTCCTATAGAATTTTATTCAATGTTTTTCTAATCTTGCAGGCAGGTAATATGTTTCTATTATTTATGTTTTTTTCTTATAAAACACGCTGCTTCGGCTGCTTTTCGATACATAGGTAATACCTGATGGTTTCTAATTTGGATAGTGTAATTCAGTGAGGGTTAAGTTCATATTGGATATGGGCCCTAAGTTCATTGGTAAAAAATAAAATATAATAATATCAATAAAATCACATCAGAGACAACGTTCGTTACGCAGATTTCGGGGTGAGAGTAATCTACCTTAATAAAAATTCTACCTATCTATGGTTGATTAAGATTAATTATATTAGGTACCATTACAGCTATGAAATTTAATAATCACATTTCGGTTTTTAGTCACTCTATTGTCATTTTCCAGTAGGTACCTACACGGAAAAGTGGGCTAAAAGTGTAAACATTCAGACCGTGGATGATGGCTACCTATGGCAGTAAAATTGCGTTGAACTCGTCCATAAAAAATATAATAAGCACCTACGTATTTAAGTAGGACCTTGTTGGACATTTAACCGGCAGCCATCAATATGAGTGCACGTTCTTACAATTACACTCCGTCTTTGGTTATCTTTGACCACTCTTTTGATATTAATTAAGTCGAAATTAGGTACCTACATAATATATACTTTGACTAGGCAATAAAGATCGGATTCAACAGTCCAGTGAGAGCAACTTAACAAGTGCGGCTACCGCTAACTTTAAAATCTAGGTAAAGTCGATTGCGAGGTCGGGTAGTGTTATTCGATTTTCTCTTTGAAAACTTTCAAAGGTAAGTGGCAGCAGAGTCTGGACTAGTGCCAAAACATAGCAAAAAGCTTGCCCTAATTACGTGGGACATACAACAGTGACACTAAACTAACTTTGCCTACTTCTTAAGAAACTAAACGTAATAATGTAAGAAACCTGCGAAATGACACAATGGAATAATTAAATATAGACATAATAATGCTTAAACAAGTTAGTAGGTATTCAAAACTCGGCGCCAGGTCAAGTCGTACAACTTTATTTACAAACATCAACAACCTCTAGTTTTATCGATACGTAGAACGTGGTGCAGGTGACACTAGTGTTTACTGTTTTACCGACAAAAACGTCAGCTGTCAAAATTTGTTCCTTAACGCCACCAGGGGCGCTGTAGTCAGCTTTTCCCTCTATCCTCTATTGTTTATGACAATTACAAGCAAGGAACATATTTACTCTAGGGAGAAGAATGTCAACTTAGTACAAAAAATATGGTACGGTTTTTGGCGCCTCCTGGTGGACGCCCCCGAAAACTTATGAAAGCGGGAAATTCAAAATTGGTTTTCTTTGAGATATATTTTTAAAGCTAGCCACAAAAGCAGAACTGAGAAACTGTAACCGTCGTTACATTATTGTATAAATTCACTAGTTACAATTTTTCAGTTCTGCTTTGGTGGTCAAGCAGCCTTATTGTTAAAAATAATATAGATTGTGAATACAAGACAGTTCTTGCTTGTAGAAAACTTTGAATATTGTCAAAAATTAAGTTTGTAGTTTATTTGTAAGAGTCAAAGCTTCATAGTAGGTATTTTTAAAATAAAAACAGCAGTTTGACCTTTAATTCAGAAGTACTTTTATTAAAAATTACACACTACCTTAATAGGCACAATCAAAATTCAAATTTATACATAACAAACCAACAACATAAAACGTAAATATGGGTGATGTTTATAAATTCCTCCTTTAGAAGGAACCTACGCTCTACTCAACGTCGGTAATGGCGAGGATATAATAACACTTAACGTTGCACTATCAGGAGATGATAACAAGAGAATCTACAAGAAATAACATGCGCTCGCGCCGGTATACATTATTTTTGAGAATTTGTCACAGAGTACAATAGTACATTTTTAATATTTTATAGACTGAAATGTGAAGTGGGGCTGCCAGGTACATGTAACAAAATCTTACCCACCTAATGCTATACGAGCGTATTTATATTTTGCATGAATTACAAATTTATATTTATTAATTTTAAATAATATTAACCTATATTCAACACACAACAACACAACCTATAAATCAGTCGAAATAATATATTTCATGTTATTTATTAATTCATAATTTGAACTAAAATGTTACTAAAACTACCAAATGGTAGCTTTTTAACACTTGTGCACCTTTTCTGTTTTATGAATGTTGCCATCATTGAAAACGTCATTATTAGAGACCGAATTTTTTAGGTCGCACATAATAACGAAGAATATGGCAACACAGCTCTAGCCCCCGTAGGCATGACACGGTTTACCCAATGAGACGACCCCGCCTGATTACAAGCTTCACACCGACGCGTCACCGTCGGGTTTTATTTTAATTTTATAATTATATGTGACAAAGAAAATTGTGATAAGTGTGATTTTTATACACATTTTGGTGATAATATTAGTGTTAAGATTTGTTAAGTTATTGTTGCAACGTGGAAAACAAACGAGGTAAGAAAGTTGTTAAAACTCGACTGTCGGGAGAATTGTTTGGGATTACTGGGATCGATAACCTGGTCGGCTAGCCATGAGGCGCGACGCTGAGGTTATGTCGCGAGCCGCGAACAGGTATCGGAGTTCAAGTAACGGTCCCTCCGTCCGGAGCGGGCCGCCTCGCGTTACAGCCGCAGAATCCGGTCGTACCTAAGACCAGTTAGTTCATAATAGCGTCTAGATCCTCATTTGCCGTCCTCATTCCGTTACGCTTGCCATCGACCGTCACTGTAAATAAATATTCGGTAATCGGCTTCGCTTTTAAAAATCGCCGAGTGCCCAAACACCCTGTACCTTTAGTTCGCTCGAGACCTATGGACGTTCCTTTTGAGATGTGCGCCTGTTTTCCAGCTTACCCTGCCTGCAGTGCGTGCCACGAGCCCCAGAGTCCCAGCCATTAGATTGAGTGGAGTGTCCCCTGTGCCCACACGTAGCCCTGTACGCAGCCAAAATTCCGCGAGACACTACGGACACCTCCTCCAGCATGGAACTGGAGAAAACCCCTACTCTCCACGAGGAAGACTCCAAAGTTACCCTCACAATCAGACTGATTATGCAGGGGAAGGTAAGAGAATGAACACTTGATTATTTTTCAAAATTGGCACTGTTTTCAAAATATTTTGAATTATTTTCAAACTGTGAAAGTGTACACTTTACCTTCTTCTAAATTCCATTTTAGTATAAAAAGTAACTGTGGTATATTTGACTAGTAGTGTAGTGTAAACAGTAGATATTAATATGTCTGTGTCCCAATATCCGTAAGTAGTGTAGTACTTAATTAGTCCCTATAATGGAAATTAAATTTTAGCTTGCATTAAAACTAATTAAATTACATTACATGCAATTTAAAGCAGGCTTACATGTGGTCTTTTTGCACAAAAAAAGAAACTTGATTTGAGTTTCACAAAGTTGACTGACATTAAATAAAAAAGTAAGTACTTAATTAAAGTTACAAAACCTGTAAAAAGAATAACTTAGAGGTTTCTTATTGAGTACCTTAAACAAAAACTTGAAAAAACTTTTTTTGTTAACCAATAACATACACAAGAAACTCATCAGACGGGCCTGTTGGTCTAGTGGTTAGTGGCCCTGACTGCTAAGCCGGAGGTCGTGGGTTCGATTCCCACCCAGGACAAACTTTGTGTGATGAGCATGATTGTTTGTTCTGTGTCTGGATGTGATTTATCTATAATATGTATGTATTTATAAATTATATAAGTATGTATATCAGTGGTCTGGTTACCATAACACAAGCTCTGCTTAGCTTGGGATCAGATAGCCGTGTGTGAGTTGTCCCAAGATATTTATTTATTTATTTTATTGTTTTCATTTCAATGTCAGATATACAATCATTATCTCTACCAGTCCGTCAAACACATTCTGATATTGTATGAATGAAATTGCTAAATTGTTTAATAAACACTTGAATTATTAGACATATGAAACTAACAAACAACAGTAGAGGTCATCGTAAAAAAAAATATCAACAATACATACTTTACATTTAGCAGCTAAACAAACAAAAAATATTTGTTTTGGTAATACAACACAGATAGCTGATCAACATTCTTAAAAAAATAAAGAATTTAAATAGCTATGAATATGTAAATAGACGTGGTTATGCATTTTTGTGTTGTTGCTTGCTTTTTTCTGTATTTGAAAATTTAAGCCACATCTCCCTCGTCATGGATTATGGTAATTGATATTATATTTGAATTGATTTAGATTAGGCCAAAAAGAGCCCTACATGTGGTAAATAAAATAATTCAATACATACCACCATTTGGCCAAACATGGCAATATTTTTTAGATTTATGGTTTATGTCAATTTAACCTTCGATGGTTATTATGATTGTGAGAAATGTTGAAAAAAAAATGCAAGCAGGCACTTCTTTATTTAATGCAGGTTGGAATTATTTTAATGATTTAGTCTCATTACTCTGAAAACTTAAACCTAAACTAACAAGATGTTTTAAAACACTAGAAGTATTGTTTTGCAAGCACCTATTTGTGCCGAGTAATATAAAAAATAAAATGTTATGATTTTTATTGAACAAGCAATAAATATTCAACAGTACATTTAAATATATGTTGTATGTACTTATGTGAAAGAGTTGTATGTATTTGTTTGAACATATGGTAATCTAATATGACTTTGGTATTTCAATCTTGTTAGGGAACACACGCTTGTAAGGCTGCCCAACGCAATATCCTGTTTGTTAACCATGTAGGCTTGCTTAACGACTAGGCTTTCATTTTATTATTTTATTCTAACAAACCCTTATTACTGCCTCAGGTCAACTTTAATACTTTACAAAAGTGAAACAACGGTATCAAATTCAGGGTGGCATGATTTTAACATAACTGTTGGTTCATTGGCATGATATAATTCACATCACATCGTAACTGTTTTATTTAAGCTCTCATTACTCAACAGCGTCACTAATTTAGCACACCTAGATGTCGCTAGATTGCACTGACATGTGAGATGTATTGATGTTAACATCTACCTATATCTACTTTTATACGTATGTACTTTTAATTGGCTATAATCCAATACAAAGTACGTTTGGCAACCGGCCAGCTATTGGCACTCGCCCTGTTCATCAAACTTCGATTTGTACCTTTTTCTAATTGGAGTAATGTGTGATATTTAATGTTGTCATTGTGTTTGTCTGTGGCCACTTCCTTAATCGCAGTTTGAGATCGGTATATTTTTGATTAACTGTCTAGCACTCGCATTGTGTTGTGTTGTCTGTTTGTTTTTGTGTACATTCCATTGAATTGGCTACTTTAATGTTTAATAAATAAGTCTCGTAATACATTTCTTATTTTAGTAAATAACGTACGATGTCCCAAATACCTCCACGAATTCCATATTTCCGCGAGAGTAAACTACCTACTTTTATTTTCACCGACTTCTCTTTTTCACGCTACAATTCGTCAATGAACGTAAAAGTGAAACGAAATTCTCGGCATGTAATCAATTATTTACGTTCAGCTTCGTAAATAATTCATAGATTAATCTGCAGTGAAATTGGTCACTGTCAATCGTCACAACAGAAGTTTGAGCTGGCGGCTTTCTTAGATTATGTTCGCTATTTGTGTCGTGTAAGCGGCGGCGTTGAGCAATAGCATTGTTCACATACTGCAGAAGTCATGAGGCTCAGTTGCCAGCACTGATCTGATACAAGTCTCTAAAACGGTCTCATTGCAACCCCGATGCGTCTGACTGCAGCAAAGAATCTCTGTGCAGTGACTATTATTGGCTACCAGACAGGAAATCTTTTGTACTATAAATCTCAGCGCGACTACATTAATTACATGTGCGTGCGCCCGTTGCACAATAGTTGCCAATGTAGCGAACCCTTCGGTTATTTCGGACGATCATTTTAATTAAATCGAATGTAACACTTGTTCTTAGTATAACATAGTTTCTGTTTGTTTGCAGGAAGTTGGCAGTATTATTGGCAAAAAAGGAGAGATTGTTAAAAGGTTCAGAGAAGAGGTGAGTTCGTGAGCCTTCTGAAAAAATAATGAGCTACCAGAAAACGAAACATAAAAAAAATATTGAACAGTAATGGAAACTTGCAAACAACTGGTCAGCTTATCAGCACTTTACGACACTCGATTAATATTAATAATGTATTGTTTTCAGTCTGGAGCTAAAATCAACATATCTGATGGATCATGCCCAGAACGTATTGTCACTGTTACTGGCAACACAAGTGCTATATTCAAAGCTTTCACACTCATATGCAAAAAATTTGAAGAGGTTTGTACTATTTGTCAATTTACGGGCTATACACCCCGCGACGTCACCCGCGTTCAACTTTGTCTATAGTTACTTCTCCTCTCCCGTTGGTCGTAGCGTGATGCTCTATACGTATAAACCTTCCTCTCGAATCACTCGTATCTATTTATTGATGAACCTCATTAAAATCCGTTACGCAGTTAAAAAGATCTCACGGCGGGAAATGACTTTAGTCAATGCTATGTAGAGATTTAGAAAAACAACTTGTTTGTTTGCTTTATTTGTTTGGCCACATTGTTTCTTTAAAAATAGTTGTTTGATATGTTTGTATCTTGCCAAACAATTAATTCTTACGGCAACCACGATATCGACGCTCCGGCCAAAAACGTCTGAAATCACATGTTTTTATGACACCTTCCGAATCTTATGTTTTGGGCAGTCGGCGGTATATTTACACTTTATCAAAGAATTTGACAAACTTTATACCTACAAAGTCGTAAATTTCCGGGCTCTGTCTTTTAAAACCATGCACCATGAGCAGTCAGAATCACAATTCAGAATACGTTACACCTACTTACTCACAATGAAATGTGTATGTTTTCGTGTAGTAAATAAAGTTAAATTTTGAATCGCGCTATTAAAATGTCCGCGCAGCGTGATGTCGCGTCGCGTCTTGGTGTGAACCCTCAGCCTCACCTTTATGGCTTATAAATGTTTTTGTTTGTTCAACCACAGCATCCATTGTCATAAAGTTCGTGTTGAAACAAGTGAAGACTATTCATGGTTTTAGTTTCGCAATACTTTTATAGACACACTAGCTTCTGCCCGCGACTTCGTCAGCGTGGCTTATTTCACACCGTTGAGTTACGTCTTTCGTTACTGCCCCGCTCCCGTGTGTCATAGTGTGTAGCCCATGTTACTATCTGTCCAGTAGTTTCGGAGCCTATTCGTTACAAAATGACAAAAAATCTATCCTCTTTATAATATTAGCATAGATTTCTAGTACATCTCTCTACATGCCTACCTGTAACATTCCAGTGGTGCTCGCAGTTCAATGAGGGCGGCGGCGGCGGGTCGCGCGCGCCCATCACGCTGCGCCTCATCGTGCCCGCCTCGCAGTGCGGCTCGCTCATCGGGAAGGGCGGCTCCAAGATCAAGGAGATCCGTGACGTCACGGGTGCTAACATTCAGGTAATATATGACACTATTCGCCGTGGACACAATCTGTCGTTAGTTATGGTAAGCTAGCCATGACTCACCGTCCACAGGCCCGCGTCTAGAGGTTCTTCTACTGAGTAGGGCTGTCGTAACTTCTTTTTTTTTAATAATGGGAAACCCTTACTGCTTCCACTTTAGGCGGAGCGGAAGGGACTGTCAGACTCTTACTGACTAAAACCATCCGTTTTCTCTCCTTCTGCCCTTTGCGTTCCAGGGCCACGGTAACTCATTCTAACATCATCATCTGCTTAGCCTTTTCCCAACTATGTTGGGGTCGGCTTCCAGTCGTACCGGATGCAGCTAAATATCAGTATTTTACATGGAGCGACTGCCGTTCCAGGGCCACGGTAACTCATTCTAACAAATTCCGCAATCCTAGCTGTCGTACGTCCTACCAAATCATTTTTTTTTTACATAGATGACCGTCATCTCACATACACAGCTTAATTTCTGCTACGGCTAATTAAATTTCTGCTACTGAATCTTACACCTTATTCCGGCTAAGAAAGTCGTAAACGTCTATCATTTACTATGCCGGTAAATGCTACTACCAAATCAGTTATGTATGACTAATCATTCTGCTCTAATCCACTTACCTTAAATGACAGCCACATAATTTGAGGCCGTTTACTCACCGGAAACTAAAGCATTCAAATTAGTTAAACCTGTCCTTCCTAAATAAGAGCCGCATAACAAGTTCATTAACATTGCCTTGGGCAATGCGCGGGCGCTGGTCCACCCACTTTCTAAGGCCTTAAGTTTAGTACAACCGCATTCTTTATAGAGTAGTAATGAACTGACCTACACCGTTATGAGAATCGGTAGGGATAGATAGGGTTACCATTAACCAGTAACCTAATGATAAAAGTTACCATTGTTAATGTATGCGTGATGATGTCAACTTCAGAGGATAAATCCGTAACTAATCTGCCATATTTGTTTCGTTTTCAAGCAATCACGCGGTAATCTGAAACAAATCAGATATAATACGACATTGCTAATTTCCCATAGCAAATAGTATGAATGACTAACTGCATCATTAATGAATATTTATGTAAAATTTGAACAGAAATTTGAACCGGTAGAACTTGCGTGATGCATCAAAATACGTTACTTAATTGCAAAAGTAATTAACGTATGTTTTTATTATTATTTCCAGGTGGCGAGTGAAATGCTACCGAACTCGACGGAGCGAGCGGTGACAATCAGTGGGACATGCGACGCTATCACACAGTGCATTTATCACATCTGCTGTGTTATGCTAGAGGTCAGTATGTCATAGAAATGTACCTAACCGGGACAGGCGGTAGCGGATAATCAAAAAATATTTAAATTGCTGGCATATAAAAGAAACAAAAAAATATATACCAATTTTGGTTGAACTAAAACGTCAATACCATTATGGACGATGCCGATATAAAGTTCAATCTTTGAACTATTCAATTGATACTTCAAAATGTGCGTATTCTAATCTCAATCTGCTAAAAATACCTACTTACATTTTTAGCAATGATTGGCGCTGAGATGAGATTTGTGACTAGATTTTAACGTTCTGAAATACAGGCATTGGCCTTCTGAAAAAAAAATCATGTTTCATGACTTTAAAAAGTCAGCGCCATATTGTAATCAATCTAATAACCCCTGTATTGTTTCAGAGCCCGCCAAAAGGCGCCACAATTCCTTACAGACCAAAGCCCAATGTCGCCGGTCCAGTCATATTAGCCGGCGGACAAGCGTACACAATCCAAGGCAACTATGCTGTGCCCGCGCAAGATGTAAGTTATAAATATAATTTGTTATTTTAACCTTAATAAACTGCTTATCAAATAATCGGCTTTTAATTTTTGTAAGGCCAACGTTGGCCCCAGAGTCACTCGTTCAATCTGTGATTTGAGAGAATAACATTAGCCAATGTTGGGGCCTATGCTATTTAATCAAACCACACATTGGATGAGAGCCGGTAAAAGATATTGACGTAATTTTGACAGCTTTATTTTATACGTATATCTTACGATGTTCAAAATATTTTACGCTGACATAGACAAAGCAACAAAGCCTTAGGAAAATTTTGTAAAATTAATGACGTGTTATTCTTATTAAAACTGCATTGGCAACTGGCAACATTATTTACACTAATTTTAACTGGCTACCGCTAAACCATTGTTTGTATCATTTGTGTGCGTCATATTTCAGCTTAATACACATTGTTAACACAGGAATATGTTAGGTTTATTTTTATAACAAAATATAAAACTGGGTAAAATTTAGGTCAGGCTAAATAGCCTTAATATTACAACTATCTATTGTAAGTTTTAACGGGGACAATCTTGTTAATTGATGCAGTGTAGGATATAGAACATTTTTATGTCATGACACCAATTTGCTTTCACATACACAAGCACACTTTACGGGCGAAACGGGAACCGTGGAATCGAATTTGTACTTTATTACATATGCGCTAGCGTTTCGTTTCTCTAAAAATGTTCTACTGTCCTATAACTGCCACGCGGATCATCTTTTCTGATGCACTTTTGAAGACCGACCTGGTCCTAGTCCTTGCTGGAACTTTACTTTAACTTTTTGGCTGGTCTGAAAGTAGTCACGCGTTTGCGCAGATAAAAAAAAATAATGTAGGCACGGCCTACGAGTAATAAATTATGTATGTAATGCAATTTAATTTAAACTCAAAAACGGTACCTATGCCTTGAATTTGTACCGCAGTGGGCGTTTTCTTGAGCCCGCCTCCATGTCCTTGATGCGATATATCGCGTGCGGGTATTGTAGTGGGGTACGTTCAAAGAATGCGAGTTTCTCATTATATAGCTATTATTACATAGTTGGTTGTGATTGCCTTCACGTCAATAATTCAAATCTAAGCGGTAACTTTAAAATATATACGCATTACTTCTGTTGTTAGTTAAAATACGTCACCGACCCGAAATAATCTCTATTTACACGTATAGTAGGATCGTTATAGTTTATAAGTTTAAACGACTCTTGGGAAAGCTGGCGGAAACAGGGATGCGTAAACAAACATGCGATTACAGTCTTTTTGTGAATAGCGATGACTGCATATAGTTTGGCTTCATTCTATGAAGCAACACCGGCGCCACCTAATATATAACCGGCCCTTGGGTCGGTTTAGGAACTCAGACACTAGGGTATGTGGGGTCTAACCTAACTGTCCACACGATAAAAGAGACGCTAGGGTGCTTGGGGTCATTAGACCTTACTGGCCACACGATAAAAGAGATATTAAGATATGTGGCGTCGTTAGAACTTACTGTCCACACGATAAAAGATACACTAGGGTGTGTGGGGTCGTTAGACCTTACTGTCCACACGATAAAAGAAGACCTAGTTATACATTTTTCTGCGTAAGCACGTGCCTTATATTCATAGCGGCCAAAAAGTAAGAGTGCCCGGCTCCACGTAACCGTGCGAGCTGTAGATAGCAGATAGTACTTACGCGTGATGTGTCAGTGGGGCGGGGCGGGCGCGGGCCCGGTGTGCGCGCCCGTGTTCCCGCTGCTGGAGGTGAAGCCGCCGCTCGTGGGCGCGCTGCCGCCGCACCACCTGCTGCCGCCGCTGCACGACCACCACCTCGTGAGTGACACCCGCACACCTCATACAGACGAGTCGGACCCGGCGAGGCGGCCATGTGAACTAATGAAGTGCTAGCCACTACCACAGAAGCTACAATGCTTTTTAAATTAACAGCAACACTCAGGCTGAAATTATGTCGCGTAGACGTGTAGACGCGAGCATAAAAGCAGACTGGCTAAACGGGCAAACACGTCTTTTTGGTTTTTTTTGTATTGAGGTTAAACAACAGGACATAATGATGGTCTTACTAACTAAATATGTCATTTACGGCACGAAGTTACGCGACGTAATTTTTAGCAGGTGTAACGCTAAAATAAGGCTCGTCTCCGGCTGCGTTTAAAGACGCGTGAAAAAACTACACGCTTGGCCCTCTCTATATGCAGGCCAATCTGGTAGAAAAGTTGGCTGGCAATTCATTTTTTTACTGCTCTCCATGTACGAAATAAGTCTGCATGTAGGATAAGAACTGAAATCCAAATGACTGCCTGCCTAGCTGGGACCGAAAGCTAGGGCCTTCCGTAAGATCTTCACATACCTAATGAATGCTGAACCGATTCGATATAGAAAAAGTAAAAAACAAAACTATTATGCTAAACCCGCCCCGTAGACTTGATAATACCAGAATGTTCTACTTTGCCTGTTAGTTCATTATGAAGATCTTCTAGTTATTGTACCTATAATGAAAAATCCGTAAATTGATATACAAGTATTTAAAACTCTTCTCTATGAGGTTGTGTGGACTGAGTGACATTATGTGATTGGTGCTGCCCCAGAGTCCCCTCGAATTGGATGTGTGGTGTCGAATCCCCGTAGCGGCCATGAATTAACCCTGTACTATAATAGTTTTAGAACCCCGGTGATGTGGAGTGTAGGAATGACATCCATATTATTTTGCGCTGCTCTCTTGCACCTTTCGCTTGAAACTCATCGATATATTCTTTCTTGTTTGCACGTACCCCCACATCTGTATCATTCTTGTTCCAATATGTTTTCCATATTTCAATCTGTAGTTTAGCACTTAATCTTAGCACAATTGACCGGAATGTAATTATTATAGCCGTGTAGTGATAAACACATTCACATTCAAAGCTTTATCTGTTTGTTTTCTGGCATTGCCGAGATACGAGCGTATGTACTTCTACAGCTCGCACACCTATCAGCGATGTTCTTACAAAACGTTCCTGTACTTGCACCTCTCCTTATTTTGCCTTTGCCTTGCCTATTCCATCGTTTTTCTTTTATTTTCCACACAAAAATTAATAATGGTGATTAACCATGGTCGCGCATGGCTTAACATGATACAAATTTATATTTTAGAGTACAGTAAACTTTGCCTTTTTGTTATTTAAAAGGTGCATTTTTATGGGCAGCACCATTCAAGAACTCACGAGACGTGGATTTAATTTTTTCTGAGATTGCTATGAAAATTCGCAAATCCTTTACCTGTCGTCCAATCTGAATCCATGATTTCACTTGACCGGTATGTTTAATTCAGGTGTTCCGAAGTTTTACATCGAGTGATTTATTTTTACGATCTGAATTAATCATACGTCATTTCTAAATTGAAGTGAACATTGCGAATTTTCCTAGGCTAATATTTACTTTTGTAAAATTTAGTTTCTACCCAGGTTACCCTATCCAGCGATCCCATCCCGGCTATGTCAGAGGAGATGAAAACAAGCAGCTGGAGCTCATAAATATGTTTAAAATTAATGTTAGCATACTGTTATGAATTTTGTTTAGAAGAAACATTTTCAGAGAATGAAGTTTCACACCGTGTAGTATGATTTCTTCTTCCTTTGTATGAAACTTGTACTGTCTTGTAAAATATACTGTTTCGTAGAATGTATAAAGATAATACTTTTCCAAATTGTATGATAATTTACATTTATTTTAGTAAGCGTCGTTACTAAAATATTTGTATGGAACGCAATATGAAATTGTAGATCTAAGGTTTGATTTGGATTGGGAAACTTGAAATAATAATGTTAAAATCCAAGCAAGGTTAAGTGCATATTGTGTATCTTTTAAAAATTATATTTCTAATTAAAATTTTCTTCATTTAGGTATATTTTTTCAATGGCACTCCTGTGACGCGCGGGCGCAATGGCCAGTTTTACAAAACTTGAGTAAACATGTTCTAATGCTTACATAATTTAAAACACAAAAACGTAGATACACAATAACGTACCATATTGCTTGGTAATAAAACACAAACTTGACTAACTATGCATATTCTTTTCTAGATGGGAGGCCTGGCTAAGTCTCCATTGGCCGGTTTGGCCGCGCTGGGTCTGGGCGGCCTAGGTCCAGCCAATGCCGCCGGACTTAACCCTGCAGGTAAACAGAGCCTAAGTATGTATTACTATTTTTAAATCCATACTAACAACTTTATTTGTAACCGCTTTTATCAGTCGATATTTTAAGTAGTTTCATGAAAAATGGAATAATACTGAGAAGTGAAACTTCCGTGAAAAACGCCCTTTAATATATTTGCGCTTTTAGCTTCTGTTAAGTGATTTATTTATTTACTTATTAATAGGCTTTTGAACAATGAGTACACTTTTTCTTTATAATTTGTACATTGCAAACTTAAATCTAAGAGCGTCATCACTTACAGAAAAGCAAAGTATGCACTACATTAGACGCAGATAATAGGGAATATGCATTCATTTTTTATTCGGTTTTGTTAACAAAACATGAAAATACCGAAGTAAGTAGATATGACAAAAAGTGAAATTAATATTGGACCAGAAATACGGCCGATATAAGCATTCAAAACTTTTACGCACCGATTAGACAGAGTGATCCGATTTGACCAATGACGTCATTGGTTACAACGTCCATGTAAACTCAGAGTTCAATTTCGTTTTGCTAAAAAGAGATAGAAACAACTTCAATGGTTTATATCTTTTAGAATTTTATAGTTATTCGAAAAATTCTTTTACTAAACTAAATCTACTATTATAATCTACTTTTACTATACTAAACTGTTTCTTACGTAAATAGGATTGTTTTTCTTAAATTAAATAAAAAATCATGCATATTCCCTATTCAACAAATACGTATAGTTTTACTTCTATAGTAGTATTATTTATTTTTCATAGTACCGTATAGCGTCTCGTCCACGATAATGCATCTAAGTTCCGTCTATGTCGTATAAAAACCTATTAAACCATAATATTTTCACTGTAGTGTTGTCTTTACAAATTAAAAGTCTCCTAAAATAATCCCCCAAGTTGAAACGACGTCTGTCGTGGACGATGCACTTTACAAGTAATTCTGTAGTTAGTAGAGTAGTGTTACATAACACAAATAACAGTGCAAATTACATAAAAGATAAGTACGGTTCAGATGGCAAAATTATTGTAAAATAAAATGACTTTTTATATTCGAATCAATGACCGTCTGACCTTCACTTACTCATAACGATATCAGCCCCAGCCATTATCCAAGCGTATATTTTGCTTCATAACTTTCCCATACATAAAAGCAGTTATTAATAACGAAGTTCTTGTATTCTCTTTAGCGTTAGCAGCTCTAGCGGGCTCGCAACTGCGCACGTCTAACCAGTCGCGCAACCAGCCCGCGACTAACCAACAGTCGCATGAAATGACCGTGCCCAACGAACTGATAGGGTGCATCATTGGCAAGGTAAATGACCTTTACTTCATTTCTTGACTTGATATAGGCGCTATTCCAGCTTGTTACTGATAAAATGAACCTTATGGCAATTGAATAAGAGTTCTTTTAGTATATCGTTTTGTGAAACCATAGCTTTAGAACTTAATGTTTCCTTTACCTCGTACAAAGTAATGAGTTTCACTTTTGCGAATATTTGTACGCAGATTATAATTAATTCCATAGTTAGGCATCTCAATTTCAAATATACTAAAAACAAAACCACGACCAACAGGGCGGTACCAAAATCGCTGAAATCCGACAAATCTCCGGCGCTATGATCCGAATATCGAACTGCGAGGAACGCGAGGGTGGCAGCACTGATCGGACCATCACCATTTCTGGCAACCCTGACTCCGTGGCATTGGCCCAGTACCTCATCAACATGAGGTAAGTCGATAACTAACACAAAAATACCGTGATTTCTTTCCCTTATCCATCCGACTCCGCCGGAGTATTATTTTGCCCGTTCATATGTCCACTGAACTCTTGCCTAGTCCACCCTTATGGTCGATTTTTTTTTATGATCCTCAATATTCCTCTGATTTATCTTACCTTATGGGCCGTTTCGAAATCGTTTTCGTTTAAAAAAAAGTACCAAAAAAGGCGTCTGACCCGAGTAAATAAATAGGATTGTTTATTTTTTTTGTTTATTTCACTGTTATCGTCACGATGCAAACCTTTGTTATTTAATTAAAAAATTGCAGTTACCTTTGGTGGAATTCCATTTTATTTTAACTCACAAACGCTCGGAAAGCCATTTTTTATTTTAATTTGATAATATATTAGTAACAATTTTTATACTACTACTTATTAGTTTTTTCTTTAAAAAGATTTCATTTTTGGTTCGTTCCTTTTCGTCGATATTTGAAAGTACCTGATATGAAAACCTTTTGGAAAAAATCCTCATCCTGTACCTTGTTTCATATCCTGCATTTAAATAAGCCGCATTTAAATTAATTTTTACTTAATTATAATTCATAGTGACGACATGGCACATTATTAACCATCTTCATAAAGGAGGTTCGCAATTTGTCTGTATATTATTATATTTTTAAACTCACACTACTTTTTATTGTAAACTGTGTAATTTTAAGTTGAGTTTTGTATAAATTATAATATTATAATTCGATATACGATAAATGATACGCTTTAATTTCTGCCAAATATTTAGGAATCGCTTCTAGTTTTAGTATAATATAAAAAACTTTGTTTTATGACGGAAAACTTTACCGAGCGTTTGTTAGTGATATAGTTATTGTAAAAACTTCGATTAGGTTAGTTGGCGGATACGTCGTTTAATCGTTTACCGAAAAAAGGTAATTTGACACCGAACATGCTTGACGTTAGATGTAGCCAAAATGATCATTATGTGTACCTACATTTAAAAAATAAATAAATCTATTTACACCATAAACTAATGTAAGACATTCGATAGCCCATACGCAGCCATGGATAATTAGTAGCCAAGAAATATTTCAGGCATTATTACGTGTAACCGTCCGTGTCCGTGTCCTCTTTAGAAAAATATACCAGAATAGCACCACACTTACATGTCCCTGCACCATCCTTTACAGTCCAAGGAGGACTCAATTAAGGAGACCCACTATCACCTCAAATGGAAAAAGTTCCAACTGGTGTGCGTTTGATTGCAACTCACCTGATCTTAAATGGTGATGCGGCCTAAGGTGGAACACGCTTGCCTAGGATGAACCGGTTCACTCGTGGCTGGAAGATAACTAGGTTATATTTATCAGGCAACAAAGACGCGGGCAGTGTATTCCACAGTCTGGCAGTTCGCACAATAAATGTGGAATCAAAGCGTATGGTTCGCCAACGATTCTGTTCTATTTTTCCTTCTCGGCAGCTGAGCTAAGCCTAATGTTCGGACAACTTAACCAAGCAAACCCAGAGGAGTCAGATTCGCAATAATCATAACAAACAGCAAAGAGTGCACACACCGCAACACCGTGAGTCACAACATAGCAGTCGAAGGGGTGGAGAAAGATTATGTCCACGAATTTTATTCTTCGGATAAATAATCTCTTCCCTACCGGGAAGATATAAGATATACAAGATACAGAGGTTGCTAGACGCACCGAAAATGTTTAAAAGAGCTAGATCGAAGAAGTCGATCAAAGAAACAATGAACAATGATAAACTGCGGGCACGTGAGTTCTCCCCATCGACCTGTGAGACGCAGACTTGGTCACCAATGATGAGAAAAAACAACTCTTGGAGTCTACCGGCATTGAACATCAGTACGAAAGAAATACGATGTTGCGTCTAAAACTCAATTTGGAGATGAGGCTTTACCACTATCTAGTTGGCAACCATTTAAACAGCAGTTTATGGCTTAGCTTCAGAAGGAGATGGCAGGATGAAATAAAATCCTATGTTTAGGAGTGGCCTCAGATGGTAATGGACAGGGACCATTGCCGTGCAGTGGGACGATGTAGGCTAAATAATAATAAAATCGTTCAAAACAAAACTCGGGCCAGCGCCGCCACGACCGCGTCCGCGAGCACTCGAATAGGCCCAGAGGTCACCTGACCCTGTACAACATTCCTGTCCCGCTCCGGCAGTGTGGAGCTTCAGAAGGCGAATCTGGAGGGTAGCTCGACGAGCGGCACCGCCGGCTCGTCCACGGCTAGCCCGCTCGCGTCCGCCATCCCGCTCGCGCAGCTGCTCAGCAAGACCAGCGCACTGGGCTTGAAATCGTACTCGTTTTAAGAGATATTATTTTGTTTCTAACAAAAAAAAAGGCGGCTAAGTGTCTGACCCGAGTAATAAATAGGAATATTGTTTCATTATTATTTTTTGTTTATTTTACTGCTACGGTATCATTTATTTATCTTCATTTGGTACTCGAAGTTGCGGAAGAGCATGTATTTGGGACATGCCATCCAGCTCGCTTTACATAACTGCGAGACGAGACAAGACTATAGTTAGATAAAGTAGCATATGAGAAGCTCGAATCTCGTTCTATATATTATAATGTTAAATAAAAGACTTGGAAATCTATACTTTATATAATATGGGACCGAAAAGTTGACATTAAGCGTGTCAATCTATGTTCAGGCGATCTAGAAATTGGTCACGGGTTTGTCACTAGCGTAGTGTGTTCCTGAAACGTGCAGGCTTCAAAGCATGGCAAACATGGCATGGAGGAAACGTTAACAGCCGTCCCATTACCACATTTGCACTTCATCTATAAATCTCCACTTGACACTGACAGTCCACAAATTCAAATGAGCGCGCTACAGAGAAAGCTCTGCTCGCAGTTTCTTTGAAGTCATATAAAATTATTGGGAAAAGAACGAGATTTTCTGACACAACTTGCGGGGTTAACAAGTTGAAGTAGCAGTGGTCCGAATATTTTTCGGACTGGTGGCCGTTGACAGACGAGGCCTTAGCGTGGTACGCCCACCAGCTTGATAGAACTAACCTAGTGTGGTGTGTATGTATGTGTGGCGCAATTTCGAATAGGCCAATCTCTAGCAGTGGGCTGCAAATGCCTGAGTTAATTGATTTGAATTAACTTTTTCTTCATTCCTAGTTACGACATGACACGTTTTTAACCGTACTCATAGAAATAAATAAATCAATAAATCATATGTTTATTTGCAAACATGGGTAGGAATATACATTGATGTTTTCTTTAAATACTAGAGTTCTCCATGTTTAACCATCACATGGGTATGCAAATATTCTATTCTAAAACAGTAATTTAATTAATTATGTCAGCCTTGTCAATCACAGTTATAAATTATAATAAATAATATTTATATGTCAGAGCATTAAACAATTAATAACAAATTGAAATATAAATTAATTTAGTAACAATATTGGATCTTGGAAAAATGACAATGTTCTCAATTCGTCTGTAAATATTTTACGTTTTGAATTTTAACACTTATAACAAAACTATTGTAAACTGTCTTATCTTTATTTTGAATAGTACATGTAGGGGAGATCGGGTCAAAATCGTATAGCTAAGGGTATAGGGTTGTAGGTCTTTTATATTAAAACACAAATTTATTTACTTAACATGTATAATTAGTCAGTCTCATAAGGTACATAATCGCTGGCACATATTTGGAATAATTAAAATATTAAACGATAAAAAACAAAAAATATTAAACTTCTTCTTATTACGATTTTGCCCCGACACATGGGTAAAACCGTATATTGTATACGGTTTTGCCCCAGAAATTATCTAGAAGCAACGCATCCCATACATACAAAATTATCTAAATCCTCTGAGTCATAACCTGTACAGCCATCATGAGCCCAACCTTTACACTTCCTACATTGCACCCATTCTTCATCCACACGGCTTGAACCGTATTCTTCGAGGCAGTACAAGCAAATGTTATCATTTTTATTATTTTCCGTTTTGGTTTCTTGGTCGTTTTAATTGCACCTAAAATAAAAATAAAAAGTAAGTTTAAATTCATTCATGCGGGTCAAAAAGTGGCCGGTTTTGCCCCGTACGGTTTTGACCCAAGCCTCGATGTATAAAAATATCACTCACTACTCACACGCAAACCAATTTTACCTACTCAAATATTTGTTAATTACGAGTAAATACACACACTTTAACATAGTTGATTGGACACTTACCTGCTAAATACGTAAATTTCACTATTATTGATTGAATATCCACAAAAATAAGATCAAGTACGCCAAAAAACAATAAAATCGAATATTTTGATAACGCGCGTGCCTGCAGCGACAAATGTTAGTTGACAAATAGCTCTCATTGGTCGACGCCAATGAGCAGTTTGCGAGCGGGATCTTTGAATTATTGACAAGAATAGACATGCTGTACGGTTTTACCCCGGTATACGGTTTTGTACAGGTCTCCCCTATAGACTTATAATTATTGAATAACAAATTACGCGTTTCGGCTTCTGACGAAGGTTTTAGATTAGAAACGTTTGTAGTTATTTAAAGATAATAAATAACTTTGGTTTGTGTCGATAATTTGCCGAGAGTTTGTAAGTTTGCGGCTAAATAGTTAACTGTTTAGAGTAGGTATTCCGAAGACGTCATTTGACGCCGAACGTGATAGAGGTTGAGGCATCGCAAAGAATGACGTAATAACAGTGTTATTACGTTTCAATTAAACGTCCGCCGTAAAACTCGGGCCAGCGCCGCCACGACCGCGTCCGCGTGCACTCGAATAGGCCCAGAGGTCGCCTGACCCTGTACAACATTCCTGTCCCGCTCCGGCAGTGTGGAGCTTCAGAAGGCGAATCTGGAGGGTAGCTCGACGAGCGGCACCGCCGGCTCGTCCACGGCTAGCCCGCTCGCGTCCGCCATCCCGCTCGCGCAGCTGCTCAGCAAGTCCGGCGCCCTGGGCGCGCTCAGCTCGCTGTCCGCGCTGGGCGGGCTCACCGACCTGCTGAGCGGCAGCGCGCAGCCGGTGCAGACCACGGGCGTGCACCGCAACCACAAATCCTTCAGTCGCCGCCAGGATGACGACGCGCCCGCAAAGTCCTCCAAAGAGAGGAGCAAGTACAACCCGTACTAGTGCTGCACGCCCTCGCCGCAGCCGCGTAGGCGCTCTACCATGTAGGCCCGCTACGAGCGACCGGCTCGGACTGTTTTAAAAGTGATCGCGATCGTGACATGAAAGGAGATAGTAGCATTAATGACCTAATAATCGATACCGTATTGTGCTAATAGATTTCTTATCATGAAAGTAGTAACCCTCCTACGTTGTGACTCTCGACTTCAGGGAAGATCTGAGCTATAATTATAGAAAATCTTATTTCTTGACTGAATTAACTAGCTACGTGACACAAATACTCCTTCACTAAGATAGTAAAGTAACATCATTGTAAGTTTTCGAAACTTTGCGTTTTAAATATATTTTTTTTTTACTTGAAAAGGAAATAATTACAAATTCAAAGAAATCCTGTACCTACAAAAAAACAAGATGCATTTTTCGGAAATAAATACCAAAAGAGTGAAAATGTTTCAGGGTAAAATATATTATCAACCATAAAGTATTGCAATCTGACTACCGTTACTTCTTTCATTCAAGGAGTTTATTAGCACACAGTTGGCTCGTATTTATTATTACTGGGTTTTTGGTCAGTTAATGTTGGACACTCTCCTCTGTTACTTTGAAATCATGTAACTAGAATTGTCATCGTAATATTTAATTCATATATAAGGACGAAGTTAAAGCTTAGTGTTGTCACTATAGGGACCCAAAGGGGTGTGGTGATCGGTAGCACGCCACTAGGTGGACCTCGTGTGTCTCGCAATAAGACTGGGGCCGAGCAAAATACACGTTACTTTGAACGTACTTTAGTAATGTTCCTGTCTTATCCTGCACTGCTAATTTGGTAGTCGTGGGACGGACAGTCCATGCTTAAGGTATTAACAGACGTTCGAATATGGTGCGCTCCGCACCGCGAACTTGGTGTGCTCCGGACCACATTCGAGGGTATGTGCAGCGGTCCGCCGCACATTATTATTATTATTGACGGTGAATGTGCGGCGGACCGCTGCACATACCCTCGAATGTGGTCCGGAGCACACCAAGTTCGCGGTGCGGAGCGCACCATATTCGAACGTCTGTTAATACCTTTAGCCAAAGCACGTGAGACAAGTAACGTCTATTCATCTCAGCCTAACTCAGTCGTAACGCTACGTTCTCTAAGACGCAGTCATTTATCATCATTATCTTTAATTTTTAAGAGTAAATAAACGCAGTTTTTTTATTATTTTGAGAAATCTGTTTTCATCTTTTCTATCTTATTCAATAAATATTGAAATTTAAACACTTTTTTTAAGTACTAAAATACTAAATCGTATAATGGTTTTTTGTTTAACACAGCTTATTTTTGTTGTACTATGTAGTAGTGCTCAATATATCACTCTAGGTTTTATTTAAACCGCTTTCAATATTGTAAAAAGAAATATTATTGATTTTCTATTTAAAATTAAATCAATATCCATTTTCCTGTGTTTGTTTATAATTTTGACTGAGCAGGAGACGGCGTTTGAAATTACGAAAGAATTAAATTAAACTTATTATAAATAAAAAGACCTCGATTTTTTATAAATATTAAAATAAGATTAAAATATTCGGGGACTAAAATACTATCATTTAAAATTAAGCAACTAAAATGAAATAAAATCGCGATGGTATTACTTCGTACATAATAATTGTGTAAAGTTACATGATGGGCTAAATGACGGAAAAATAAAATTAATATGACAACTAGGGATCTTGACAATAGTAGAAGTACGTAGAAGCTAAAGGCTGTAGAATATACAGAGTGCTTTGCGTTCAGATGTAATGAAATGTCTATTTGAAATCAAAATACAGGGTGTCGCAATCAGAAGAGAACATCAAACGATACTTCAAACTCGAGAAAGTCTAGAAAATTAATTCTCTAGGTATTTTGTAATTCGCCTCATTTGTACACATTCATCTTAACATAATAAAGAAGTATTGTTTGATGACAGTACCTCTGTATACACATTTTAAATGGAAGATCAAATTAGATTTTTTGACAGAATTATTATAATAAGAAATCACAGTTTGATTCATTATTTCAGTTTACATCTTTCACCCTTCGTTGCTAAATTAAAACTTTTCGACTTATTTTAGAAATGGAACTTGGCTTTGTAAAACTATAAATAATGAGTAAATAAAAAAAAAACAGTCTTTAGGAATGGTCTTTTTATTTGGTAATTATATAGTTTATAGTTTTATAACGCTGACAGCTCGTCTGTTTATGACTTTATATTTGTTAAACACCAAGAAAAGAATTTTTCGCAGTTGGTGGAAGTCATTCTATTTACACCAAATATATTCCAACAGGAATGGGAATGTTGGATGTTTTTATTATTTATTATACATATTTAGCTACTTATGATTCTATCTCAAGATTATTATAAGTAGTTTGGACTGTTTTATATTTAGGTGACCTTATTAAGTATAAGGCAGACAGCGCCATTACGTTAGACATAGCGAAGCTATAGCAGAATAGTTAGGTGATGGCGTCGTTTTGTCACTACATTATTTTATTAATTAGTGCGAATTTAAAATTGAGGTCCAATTCGTATGTTTCTAAAGTGTTTCTGTAGTTCCGTAGGGAATGCAGATTATTTAGCTGTCAATATAATTTTTTATTTGTAATAAAAATCATGTTAATTTAAGGTAGTAAACGTTTTCGTATTCGTTTCAGGTTTATATTACTCGCTAGAATCGTTAAGCAAAAGTGTATTGTTTTAAAGTACATACTTAATAAAAATAATAATAGTACGCGTGGTTTTTCATTGATCAAACTTTTGCCTGGCAGAGTGCGGCTTAGTCTTAAGTGCAGGTAACCATGTATAAGTAAATGTTCCGAAACACAAAGCTTCCTTGAAGAACCCACGCCACAATCCTGCCCACCCACCGGCACCAAACATTCCCGTGATACCTGACATGCTGAATTTTGCTCCACGTGTACTATCCTACTGCTCAATGGATCATCCAATATCCTGGTAAGAGTTTTCCTTACATTTAATTTAAATCCTAGTGCTTCCACGTTTTAAACTTACTTGTTTCTATGAACGGGTTCACAATATGAACCTGTTACTGCTTTATCCTATGATCTCCATTTCCATCCAAGCTGTTATTTGAATTTGATATTTTGAAACCCAACACGAAAATTTAACTCGTATACTTATATCCCAATGAATGGGGTGTTACAGATTGTTATTTTGACAAATGTTTGAACGGATGTGACTTTAGAGCTGCGGTAATAGAGGTGTGAATTAACGAAGAAATGTAATGTTTTCCAGGATCACGATGGAGACAGCTGGGCTGCCCCTGCCGGGCTACCACTACATCGCTCCGAACCACATTGTGAAGGCACCGATCCATTGAATGGGGCTTCGCGGCCAGAACTCCGGCGTTGCGTACAAATTGTACAATACTGAACGCACTTTTCTGATGCAGCCGCAATACGGGACTCTGGCTCCGTTATATTTCTTCAAATGAACGTGACCAAAACAATCTCTCTAAAACGAGGTGACGCAATTGGCAAGACATTAGATCCACGCTGAATGTATGTTTACATTTGTTACGAGTTTATAAGTATTTTAGATATTCTTATATTTATTCTCCACTGTATTTGATTGATTGGAGCAGAACATGTCAGTGATTTTATATCAGTAAGATCTGGGGAAGGGGGTTGATAAATTATTATTATAAAAAACATACGACTGACATTTTAAAATTTTTGCTAATCCGTGAACAGTGAACGTCATGTAATATATAACTTCACAAAACACTTAATTTAAATAGTTAAATGTTTATAATAATTTGTCTGATTCACTGCTCACGGCTTATGAATTTATAACAAAGTGTGCAACAGGAGTTAGCTAAGCTGATCGAATTTACTATGGATGTAAGCGGTTGAGTGTATCAATTGTCTATTGGATTTATTTTCCATTATGATCAGTACCGACCACAAGTAATAATGTTCAAAGTAAGTTTAATCGAGTGTCGGCGTACAGTAGATAGGTGTAGATGCGTTACAATCGACCTCGGACCCGCTGACGTAGCGTAGTGTTAGATTAGCGAACAGAGCGAGAGGGTTTAAAGACAATATTTGTAAATAAAATAATCGTAATTACCTGAGAATTAGGTATTACAGTAACAGTTGCGACGCTCGGACGCGGCGCGGCTATACGAAACCGATGGGATCAAATCCTTTAAGAAAACTTACTTTTAAAACGAAGACAGAGGAGAAGATAACATTTCAGTATAATATCATTTAAAATCGTCTAATATCGCAAAAAAAAGACGTTAGGTATAAAAAATAGTGTTGCTAAATGTGATAGTCTTCTAATTTATTTTACATTTGAACTTTTAAGATCTCTAACGTATACACAATGTATAGGATACATCGGCTACTGGAAATTTTAAGTCGTATAAATAATATTGGTCTAGGGATCAAAGCCAAAGATTGTTAAAGTTTGTTTAACATTAATGATGTTGTGGATTTATGCTAAATTATTCTGAGAGTAGTTAATGTTTAGTAATGTAATGTAGAACGGTTAATTTGAATTACTTCATCACCCTCTCCAGACTGCTCATTGTATTTAGTCTTAGATCAAATATAGTCCTGTGGTAATCAAATATTTCCAAAAAAGTAAAAAAAAATACACTTAGGATAATGTAGGGTAAGATAACTATAGGACCACTGTATTGAAAACACTTTTCAGTGAAATGTCTTTCTATTTGCTTGAAAGTTGAATAGTGCCACGTCACGAAGAATATCGAGTGCCAAAATATTTGAATTTCAACTTCGTAAATAAGGCATAGGTGTGAACTATGCATGTATTTTAAACACGGTATATAATAAAATAACAATAAAAGTATCAAGTTAATAGGAACTACGTACGCGATTACTGTATTATCCACTACTTATTAATTTTGCACCCTAGTTATAAGATTACGCGATTAGATGTAATAATCTCGAAACATATCCCGATAACATATTTCCCAAGTCTTCCCCTGCAGTATTTCAGTAATTAATGATTGTGCCAAAGTTGTGTCTAAAATTATTTACATAATTGTGTATTTTAATGTGACGTCGATAGTATTGAAAATTAGTTCGTATTTCGTTAAAATCGTCGGTCGATATGCTAGTCAAATTGTTCTGAAAGTAGAAAAAAATAAGAAATTCTATAATGCTAGTCAAAATTTATTTTGTTTATTTTTTATCGGTGTATTTGCGTTATGTAAAAATAATTAAAAGTTTATTTTATTTTTGTTTGGACCTCTTTCAAAGTTTTAACTATTTTTGTGCTTGGAATAAATTAACGTAGCAATAAAAATTTTGATAAAATCAATTATTTATAGTCTATTAAATTGCAATTAAGACAATGTATAGAGCTTCGTAAAGTAAGTACTACACAGGTTTACATAGAATTACTCTATAGATATAAATTTGTGAAAAGATAATTTTGAAAAAAAAAAGAATAGTAATTTACTAAAGAGAAGAGATTTCATAGCTGTGATTAACGTTTGGAGGTTGCACTTTTGTGCAAGAGCTACGTCAGAATGTCGTTTATCGCGTTATCGGATAGTGATGCAGGTAGTAGTAATAGTGCACGCTTGTATGTAGTTCCAGAGTGAAGTGCGTGCGGGCGTCACACGTGCGAAACACCGTTTTATAATATAAATTGTCAGGTTATTGTAACGCAAATACTTTCTGATAAGGAAGTAACAATTCATCGGTGTTGTCAATGATATTACTAAGTTTAGGTCAATGCAATTTTAAAATTATTAGTGATTAAATAATAATTAGTGATAATTTTTCATCATATCCTAGTATTATTACGTTCAGTTGTAATTTATAGTAATCACAGCAATCGATGTAATCTTTATTATACTCATTATATAATTATACTTAGCAATTATTATGATTCGTATTGTTATTGTTATTTTCATTTGCTCAATTTTGTCAATGTTGATGTAAGCTAGGCTGCGAAATGAAGTTTAGTTTGTTTTTTGTTGTTCGATAAGGAATATTATAATTTAGTGTGCTATGCACATCGTACTCATTGTGCGAAGTAATTATACATTATATTACATACTTATAAAGCATCTTTACTTATGTTTAGTCGCACCAAATATGCTATAGGCAAGATACGTAACTCGTTATGTCACTTATTGTATAAATGATAACTTACTACTTAATTACACTTGATTTTGTTATTCTTCGATGAATATCGACATTTCTTGCGTTTCTCTGTCTATTGCGTATCGTGCCCTATAACATATTTAATTTTAACATATAGGTATATGTCGATGATTTTATTGAATTGGGGGAGGGGTTAACTACAGGAATGTTTATTTAGGTAATGTTGAGAATCTCACTGTGCCATCAAAAGTTTAAGAGATTTCGAGTAAGGGCTAGGGAACACACAACCATACATGGTTGAAACTTTGTCGATCACTCACGATGAAGACACGTAGTTTGTCCATAATTCCGTATGTTGCATGAGATTTAAATAAAATTATTGTTTACTGTATAATCAGATAACAGTTTATTCTCGTTGTTTATATGTTTCAATTGTTCGTAATATATTTAAGTCACTAAACTAAAAGTTAGTGCCTTTTGTTCTTAGATTTTCTTCAAATTATTTTAAACTGTAAGTTGTACGATTGTGGACTTCTTTTGGATCGTGTTATGGATTATATAGCCTTTATTGACAGGGTCAGACAAAGCTGTATAGTGTAATTACATTCAATCTTAGCAAATATTTATAAATGTAATAGTGAATTTCTTTACAATTTTCGTGTTAGCACATGTATTTGAAGTTCTTATTGCACCGTTTTCGAGAATCCCTTGAATTTTACGGTTAATAATATTAAAATTTGACATTACTACATTCTATAATTAAATATTTTGGATAAATGCTTAAGATGCAATCCACTTCGTTTGCAAGTTTATTGGTGACATAACATCGTTATTATTATACTCATAAAACATCATATTTTGCTATGTCCTAATAAATAATATATGTATATTCATATACAGGTTCTACACGATTGGGTAAAAAGGTTGTGTAATTTATTATGCATATTATACAATATCCAATAATATTATATTCGCTTCATCCCTTTCTAAGTACACTACGATAATATTAGACAAAATATTCATCTTTTTAATGCTACACTTTCGTAGTGAACAGGGTAACATGATACAGAGGACTTCATCGTATCTTCACTTTATCTACACAGCTATATATTTCAATTGTATGTATTCCGAATACCCTATATTATGATAGAATATATTTTTATCACTTGATTTTAAAATCTTCAACTATGAATAATCTGAATAATGAAGTATGTGGGTAGTCATATCCGTGTTTAATGAAATGTAAGGTAATGAATATCGTTCGTAAGGCAAGTATACGAACACTCATACTGTGTGTTTACAAAATTAAACTAATTAGATCTGCTATCTTATTTTCTGTCATATTGTGTATGTGCGTAGGCTATTATTTTCAGTTTCGTCACCTGTTTAGTATTAAAGTTAATAGTAATTATTGACTGAGTATAGTTAAGAATTGTAATATCAAAAAACGACAAAAATATCTGATGTTTTTGTTTCTCTGCTGTTACTTCAATAAGCATTTAATTTTTTGTATTCACTATGATTAGTGATTAGTAAACATTATGAAAGTCTATTGTTCTACAAATGTTATTTGGATATAAACACATAGACTTCATTGGTTCAAATCAATGACATAAATATACTGACATTGAAGTCTTGGAAAGTATGGATAAGATGATTGAAAATTGTATGTATTGTGATCTCTAACGCGGCTATTTGTCTAGTCAATCTAATGTAATGTTATTGATACTGCTGTAGCAGTTATCCTTTAATGTTGATATATTTATGGAGCTGACTGCCACCATCATCATAATATGCCATGCAATAATACCTGGTACCTAATTAAAAGTTAGATTTAACTAGAAACAATTTTATGATTGGATTCACAAGCGTCGGGCGACATTGCGGTATTGTTCTAGAGAAGTGGGCGAGCGTGAGAACAACACTGCTTCCTGTAGAAATCAATTTTATTGATTGGATTTCACAGGCCTTCAATAATATTGATGTAGGCAGCTGACCGCTGGAGACGAGCTGTGGGAAGTGTTTGGTAGGCGAGGACTGTGTTGACGTGTTGTTGAGAGTGAGAGCTTATCATAGTAATAAATTGGTTGTGCGGATAATCACGTAGAGTTCGTTGCCCGGATGTCGCCAAGAATAGATAGGGAATGTGCATTGTATAATAATAAAGAATAACATGCACATATTTTTATCAAATCTGATAAATGGTTAATTCTTTACTGCTTCTAATTGTACTGCAGATGCAAGATGTCGTGTAATCTATTATTATGTTCTCACAACTCTAGATGTTCACATGTCATATCTTTCGAATATCACTGTAATTATCTACATATCTAATCGTTTTGTGTATTGAATTGATTAAATGTTATGAATATAAATGTTGTACTCACGGTTACAGTATACTGTCATGAGGTTCATTTCAATATGATATTAATGTTTGTTTTCATTATGTTAATTCAATAAAGTGTGTAAATAAAATTTGACTTTAATTGATTAGAGAACCTAGTAGTCATATATGTCAAGATGTTTTGACGAAATTTGTAAACAGTATTCTATTTCGGGAGAATTATAGAGCTTATCTTAAAAAAAAGGACAACTCGTAACGCTGGTTTATGAAAAAAAACGGAGCAGACTAAGAAAACTGTTCAAGCATATTATTGCTGTTCTGTCTGCGATGATCTTTAGGAGGATACATTTTGATCAATCTAGGCATCATGGTGTGTCTTCAATTTCAAATTTAGAAGTCATCCGTTTTCCTTGTCTGTTTTTTTCCTAACAGTCTTACTTATTCAATTAGGTAGGTAGGTAGTTACAGAACTAACTGATCCACTTTCCTCCAATAAAGCAAAGTTGACACATCCTAATTGGAACCTAACTTAAACTAACGTTTCATTTCCTACTTAGGTATGCTGAGAAGGAAATGATACGTTTGCCTAAAAGTACTTAGGCACCAATTTAGACACGCAGATTGGACCTAAGTACTTTCAATAAAACGGGTACCTACACACGTAAACGTTATTGTTGTATTATGTAGGCATAATAGCCACAATAGGTTTCATAACGAGACCTAGGTACTAAATCATTCCTTAAATGACTTAGTGGAGATGAGGACCTAGTCTATTCGCCATCAGCATCATCATCATATCTACTGCTAGACAGGTCTCCCCTAAAGATGAGAACCCCAGAATGACCGGCCCTGCGCTGCCCTCATCCAGCGATTTCCCGCGACCTCTTTCAGGTCATCGGTCTACCTCGTATAAGGCCTTCGCACACTGCACGTTCCTTTGCGTGGTTGCCACTCAAGAGCCTTACGACCCCATCTTCTTACTCTAGTATGGCTAGAAAATCTCATTAACGTTACGAAAGTAGGTACTATTAACTCCAAAAAGAGAGCCGACGATTAACCTAAAAATACTACTAAAAACGGCGGAGACAACAGACTGCCTGCTGCACTCATAATCCTGCACAAAGTGAACCTGTAACCTATTTTAGAAATGGTCTCATTCGTTCTAACTACTTGACAAATGCCAAATAGCTTATACACTTGCAGTATCACTCGTTGCTAGCATCAAACATGTCTAGCATTTGACAAGCATTTAGTTAGACAAGTATCTAATTCCGAGAATGCTACTAACCGTTCGATATCGATACGTATGTATTTTAACGCTGTTCGCCGCAAGGGTCGATTATTATGTTACCCACCTGTGTGTGGCACGTAGGCAGGCAGGCACCTACCTAGCTATACGCAGAAATGTATACGGTTGCATAGTTTACTGACCATTCATTGACCTGTGGCTGCTATGGATACCAACTCGTCAACTTTATTGGATGCAATTATTAGCTATAGGTAAATATGTTATATTTGTTGTGGGAACCTATCCAGGTGCATCCACTAAGGGTTAGACTATGTGTTCGCTCTCAATATGTGATCTCATTTCTACCCTGTAATTGTCGCACTGCAGGGCAACGGCCTCTTCTCATACAGAGAAGGCACGAGCATCGATCACTACGCTTGCTCAAGGCGCATTGGCGATTTCAGATATTAATTATTAGTCCACATTTCCTGACGATGTTTTTCTTTCAACGATGTCAGTGATGTCCAAGATCTTAGAAGGTACCTACATACGAAATAAAAAAGTGTCACAGTGGTACTTCCTCGTGCCCGACAAACCCACAGCTTCGTGGATGAGAGGCGGGCACTTTAACCACAGGACCATCATGTAATTTTTATCTCTATCTTGATTTCACGTTCATATGGCAATAATATTCAATTAAATATATATTGATCACCACCAGTATTAGAACCAACGTACCTATGCAGGAATACATACAGACAAAGGTTTAAACTGCGTGGGTAGGTGAAAAACGGTCGCTTTTCGAACATAACGGTCAGTTTCATCGTGACTACCGCCGCTACAATACGGCCGATACGTCGCTCGTGTAGTCATTGTGTGTCATAAGTTTAGTGAGTGAATCAAACTGACTATGAATAGCTGAACTGAAGTATCTAGGTTCCTTTCTATTGGTAAGTGCTTCATAATATAGAATCGTAACTACCTACAGTGTAGGTACTGTGAAGGTGGTTCTCCGCAGCATCCGTATGTAGTAGAAAAGAAATAGTTTTGTATTTGAAGGCACTTGTTTGACGGCCTTCGAGTCAGTGACATCGTAGCTAAATGAATTAATAAAGTTACAAAGCGTCCCGTGTCTTTAAATGATATAGTTGCGAGTCCTATAAGTGAGGTAAAGTACGTCCCGGTACCGTGGTCACAACGCAGTGTCCACATTACATTAACTATTGGATTTGCACAGCATTGCTCACATGATGGTGATGGTACCTACTGCCCCTACTGCAAATAAACCAAGTTTGATAATTTGATTAGATACCTTTTTTATGGATGGGAATTCATCAAATGGTTTCTTCCGTTCTGTGTGGAGCGGAAGGGAGTGTCACTCTTACTGATGTGATTTAATGTGCGTCCCAGTCATGGAAATGGTTTGTACCTACTGTATTAAAAAAATTGGCTATAGCTGTATTTAGGCCACACACGACAAGTCAAAACTACATATATAATACTTATCGAGGTCTGGGTTTAGTATCTATAGGAAAGGGCTTAAAGGGCTTAAGCTTTAAAAAAAATGTTCTCATGAAAATAACCATTATTTTATTGATAGCCTCAGTACTAAGAAGAAAACAGCTACTCTGATTCCAAAACTTCACAATATTTCATTAGTTATAAGTCACTTATATGTAGATATATGTGCAGGTACATAGATACCTCAAGCATAAAACGAAGGTTGCAGAAAAACTAAGACAATTCACCGTGAATTTGACGGCACAGTTGCCGCCGCGCCGTGGTGAAGCGATTGGTGTGCTGAGCTTAGGGTTCGATTCCCGCACATGTGAGTTTATATTTTATGTTTGTAAACGCACCCACGATACATGAGAAATTCCTAATATGAGGCAACGTTTAGTAATAAAGCAAACAATAATTATTACTGCATCAGAACCGTGTGATAGTCAACTGTGTCTAGTTTATCTAAACTGGAATCTAATTGTATCTCGCTAGTTACGCCACAGGTGTGGATCTACTCATAGTCACAGCTGGATATATTATGTATGCATAGTGTATGTAGTAGCATAATTGTATGCACAGCACTTAGTTCTCGGAAGATGGCAATTACGCCTAACTCAGAAGTTTGCTCACTCCTGCTAGAAGATATATTATGTAACATTCTAGGGAAATGATTATTGTAATATCAACTTCATGTGAAAGTTTGTAAGCTTGTATGAACCGA
The DNA here is from genome assembly GCA_932526535.1 of Caradrina clavipalpis. Taxonomy (NCBI): domain Eukaryota; kingdom Metazoa; phylum Arthropoda; class Insecta; order Lepidoptera; family Noctuidae; genus Caradrina; species Caradrina clavipalpis. The sequence continues at coordinate 8,214,193 of OW052096.1, forward strand.
TGTATGTACGTGGATGACGCGAGAGGAGTATATGTATGGATCGTAGCAGGTGGCGTTCTGTGGTTTCTGCCTACCCCATAGGAAAAAGACATAAGTTTATTTGTATGTATGTAAAGCCACTTTAGTTATTAATTTTTTGCCTGCCTACCTACAGGTTTTTAGGTCGCGTAAGTGTCAAAATTGTACTGTACCATAGGATATCGGCCGTCTATTTTTCTATGTGCCCACGTCAATATCTTGATTGATGATGGTGGCCTTTTTATACCTAGAGAGGTACTTATGGTAATTTTTTCATCTTTGTACATAAGTAGGTACCTACGGGGTTCACTATATGCTTCCTTGAAAAACGAGTTAATGATCGATATGTGTTTTTGCTTGTATAAAAGCCTCTAAATATTTTCACAAAATGGTCTGACTACTGTAGGTAAGTTAGTTGTTGCCTATCGACATAATATGTGTCAGCAGCAATTTTCTGAAATTCGCGCCCAAGTTATAGTTTATAAATAAATAAATAAAACTAGGACATTTGGGTACGATTCGATATCGAATGTACCTGGTAATTTTCAGGTAGTTCCACTCTGTAGCGTAGGTATCTATCTATCACAGCCGGTAGAGACTATTTCCTTATTTAGGCATTCTTCCTGGGTCGTGAATTGGTAAATATTCTATGAGCCTTCATAGGTAAATGATAGTCGGAAAGTCGAAAGGGTTGCGTAACACTGTAAGATTAAACCAAGGTTTATTTTTATATAAAGCTTGAAGGTATAAATAAGTCCTAATAATTTGACCAAGTATAAAAGTACCTCTATTTTTTTTCTCCCGGCACTTACGCTATATTCGCAGTATTTGGTTAGCTAAGTACCCCCACATTACCTGCCTCACTTGAGATCGAAGATAGCGCTCGCGTTCCGTCCTGCCATTATCGCGGGTTCACGCGATTCTTGGCGCCATGACCTCTGTTTTGTTATTGACTTTCCTCTGACACTAAATAACAAAGTGGGTCAGGATGTATGAAGAAGGTTGATGAATTCCGTTTGGTTACACAGCATTACCTACCCTAGCGTAGTTTCGCTGCAATTTTGTTCAAGGCATACGCCGGCGAGTAGAGTGGTCTTTACTTACTAATTAGGCCAGTCGCTCATATCAGTTGAAAGGAGCAGCTAGTGCGAGTGGTGAGGAATAAGAAAAGATTGGCGAGGACGAGGTGGTACGTGCGGCGGACGACCGACACGGGGCGACAGTCGCGGCGCGGCAGTGCGCATGCCCGCCACTGCGCCACTGAGCGCTCGCTCCCCCTGGCGGCGCGGCGCCGCAGTGAGTTGCGTAACAAAAGCACACTCGGCTCCCAACGCTACGCTGAAAACTTTCGGCCGCTCGGCTCGCGCCTACGGGATGGGGAAACGTAAATTCATATAAAACTTTTCCGCGGTACGCGCCGTTTGACTTGCTAAAATTCTTCTTATCTAATTGGATAGTCTTCAACGCGGTCGGATCGTCGCTACTGCTTATTTTTAAGTTGTTGATGAAGTTTTCTCCTCAAGTTGACTGTGGCGAAAAGTGAACTGTTGCGGTTTTCGCCGGCCGCTTTTATAATAGTGTGGACTTTCTGAGTGTTGTGTTCACTTGCTTTGTTTTTCTTTGCTCGAGTGGTGGCGGCCTGGCAGTGGTCTGCGCTGGTGGTGGGAATCGATACACCGGTGGGAGCGGCGAAGGTATTTTATTTTTCATTAGCTTTTGTTTTAAATTATAGCATAGTAGCTTTAAGTAGAGACGTACCCGTAACTTTATTATTTATCGCAACGGCGATATGTGGGTAGTCCCATACATTTTCACTTTATCAATCCATTCTGTAAACTATATGTTTAAAGTTATGCCTAACTTTCAAATGTGTTGATATTAATTTAAGTAGAGTAAAACGAGACATACGTTTAGTCTTATATTTTTTTAAATGATGTTTTTATAGTTATTATAGCTCAAATCAACTTTTTAAGCATAATTCTGTAAAGAAAAGCCTGATAAAAGCTCTTAAAATTCTACAGGCAAAACACATAACATATTCAATAAGTTTTCTTACGAAAAACGTTTTCATAAAAAAGTACAATTTGTCTTGCCTAATGTACCATGTACTCCAAGCCGTTCGTCCCGACAGCTTGGCTGCCGACGACGTTCACCAATCGCTTACACTTTCTACGTCGAAATTTTATTCCCAAATTTGGGATACAGCCAAACCAATGACGTAGATATCTTCAACAAACTAGGTCAAATTATATAGGTCTGGAATTGAGACTACTTTTACGATCATGAGTAAAATGTTACCCAGTACCTATCACTTACCTATGTAACTACTGTATTATTAATTAGAAATATTTATTTACCTATTTATAGGTAGCGAGTATTTCAAATAGTTGGCGCGCACAATTTCCTTTGTCATTTTATTGCAACTCTAGCTCTGTGAATACATTACCTACGTACTCTCGAAATACACAAAGTGCATTCCTGCTAGATACTGTATACAAAGTACTGCTAGCAACTTAAAAGTATGAATCTTTCTCTTTCTACATAGTTATGCTGACGTAATAAGGTGTAAGTACAGTTGCTTTTCTTTGTTCAAGTTTACATTTCTTTACAACTCGAATAAAACAGGCGACTTTGTAAAATCCACACAAAAATGTTCATTACACTACCTGCCGTCGGCTTCAGCTGTTAAAATATGAATAAAGCAAATTACAATCGCCGGTTAGCGACGTGTTTTATGTGCACACAATACCTTTTCAAACGTAATAGGGGTGGGAACAAATTCGTGTTAATTTATTTGTTTAATTTCAGCTAAAGGGTTGGACCGAAATTAATTTATATTCCGGTGAAAGATTAGGGTGTAATTACAGTGGAAACTGATAAAGAAAGCTCGGTCGTTATGGACATCCGTTTTGTATGTCGGACATTCGTTTGCACTTTGGAAAACGTCAGTATGTTGTAAACCTTGGATCCTTTTTACTTTTCCCTAGTGCGCTCCATCCTAACCACAAAGACTTTGCAGATCATAGCTTTCAAGGTCTTTGAAAGTGAAGAACATCAAGCGAATAGCGATGCTAGGGTTGATAGCCAAACTTCTAAGAATGTGAGAAGATGTTTTTTTTTGTAATTTTCGTGGAGTATCCTGTAATCCGTCCTGTTCAACTTATTGGTCACGTCTTTTTTATGTGGGTTCGTAATCGAATGGAGCCTTTAATTTACCTGAAATTATAAAGATGTCCAAACTCAAACCCCTCATTCTATGCTATGCCATGGTCGTTCTTGTTTTGTACAGCTACACGTATTACAGAAATAACACCTCAGCTTGGCGCCGTTTCACCCTGAATCAGTTTGATGAACGACCTCGTAAATTTGTTAATGATCTATTTGAACCGCGTGCGATACTCGTTGAGATTACAACTAGCCACTATCCAAGTTTATGTTGATTAAATCATCTACTTTAGCCTGCCTAATCACTAATCAGTAATCATATTTTAGCATACATCAGGACAGTCAATACCAACAGTTCTGAGGCTCGAGCAAAAAACACGAAGTAAACGTAACATAAATTCGATTTATTAATAATAAAAAATATTTCGCACATCTTTATCTAAATCCAGATTTATGACTGATCATCCTTATCGAATAGGTACAGCATATCCTGATTCCGTCTTTTATTAAAATTCGTGCTTAGTGTACCCCACTTCCTATAAACGAATTGCTACGTAGGTCCAATAGGGATGGTTTGAAACCTTCCGACCAATTCATCTTCGAAAGGATCGCCTCCCGGCGTCACGTTTTAAAATCGCCGGCGCTCCGGCACGTAGCTAGACATTTATTGGATAAGGACCCGAGGGAAACCCTCTCGAGGGAAAAGGGAAATTATCTTACAAACACCCAATTTGTTCTGTACATTATCGCACTTTCAATCGGAACTTACGTTCCTGTTTGTTTTACAGAGAGGGTAACGGTGGTATTATCTAACAAAGTAAACAGATAAATTCAGGAGTATGCAGGTAATAGAGATCCTTGATGAACAATTTCCTCCGGAGTAGTATAATTGGGGTTGGTTCTACGAAAACAAACCAATTTTCCGGAGTAAGTAATGATTTTAAAGGTAAAATAATGATTCATTTGAAGTCTATTTTAAGCACACGTTTGTGATGTTGACTCAGCTCTTATTGCTACAAGGAAAACCACTGGAGGTTTAAATAGAAAAAGCAATGTAGAAAATAGCTTACAAATAAAAAGAAACAGTAATTTTACCGCACCATACTTATGGGTACCAGAATAGTCGTTGATGAAAGAACATGGAGACAAGATTGCAGATACTTAAATGCATCTTTTAGCTAGATGAAAATAGACAGAAGCGTACTATTTGTTACAAAATTGGAGAAAATAAGAAATGAAAGTTTAAGATGTAGCATAAAACTGACAAAGTTAAGCAAAGGACAAGATTACGTAAAAGGAGCCGGGAATGACATCTATGTAGAAAGGAGAATACTAGATGGAAAGAGGGTCACAGAATGGATCCCACGGGAAGGTACAAGGGAGCAAGGAAGACCAAGAAAGAGATGGCGAAATATATCTATTCAAAGTTGTGGACTGGATGCAGAAGGCACGTTGTAGAAGATTTAGGGGAGGCTAAAGTCGCAGAGGCAATTACTATAAATAGTGGTACATAAGTGATGATATTGCTTATAAGGTGACTATTTTCAAACTTGCTGAATGTTAAGAATTGAATTTGTTTTGGCTATCGATCCAAGAAAGTCGTAAGACTAGGACGAAAACAAAACAAACTGATAAAGTTAAGCAAAGGACAAAATTACGTAAAAGGAATTGGACATGACATCTATGTAGATAGAGAATACTAGATGGAATAAGAGTCTCACAGAATCGGTCCCACGGGAATATAAAGGGAAACAAGGAACACCACGAAAGAGATGGCGAGATATATTTATACAGCGTTTTGGACCAGCTTGGATGCAGAAGGAAGAAAATTTACGGGAGGCTAACGTTACAGAGGCTATTACTATAAATAGTGGTAGCTATAGTGATGATATTAAAGTGATTCCTTTCAAACTTACTGAATACTAGCTTTTGCCTGCAACTTCGTCCGCGTGGATTAATAGTTCCCGTTCCCGAGGGATTTCCAGGATGAAAACTATCCTATGTCCTTTCTCGGGTCCCAGACTATATCTGTACCAAATTTCATTGGAATCGGTTCAGTGGTTAAGGCGTAAAGAAGAGACAGACAGACAGACAGAGTTACTTTCGCATTTATAATATTAGTACGGATTAACAATTGAATTTGTTTTGGCTATCGATCCAAGAAAGTCGTAAGACTAGGACGAAAATAAAAGAAAGCTTGTACAGAATAAATCTCAATGTAGGCCTTGTATGATATATCATTATGAAGATAAAATAGTTGGACTAGTGCCAATACCTACATGCCGCGACAACCTCCTGACCTCCTATTTAGATCATAAAAGGAAATCGAGAATTCTTGAATGAAGGAGGTTCTTTGTCTAGCTGAGTACTTGAGAATTCATAAATGGTTAATTGTCAAAGAGAGCTCGTACTACAATTTGTTAATAGAACATGGTACCTTCAGGAATGTTTGCTGGGTTAGTAGAGTAAGTGGGTATCATTAATAATAGAGGTACTATTACCTCTATTAAAACCAAAATGGGAGGTTTTATTTGCGATGTTGCATTGTTATGTTTTATTTTAAACTAGCGGCCTTGCCCCGGCTTAACACGATTTCAATTTACTAAACGACCTCGATTATTAAGTTTTTCTTCCTCAATTATCCGACTTTTCTGGTGGATTTTCCAAATACAAACGAACACAACAAAGAATAATAACAATATAAGTCGAGCTCTCAAGTGACGGTCTTTCATACATGGGGCAATTGATTTTTAATTATATTAGCTACTAGCTTTTGTCCGAGACTCCGCCCGCATAAATGTCGGTTATGTTCAAAATTCAATCTTGATTTAAAAGACACATGACGCCATCTATTTTATCATAGGAACGTTTTCCTCGGGAACAGTACTTTTAGGATGAAAGGTACCCTATTTCCGTTTCTATACGCCTGACATTGTATATGCAAAATTTCAGGATGATCGGTTCAGTGGTTTTAGAGTAAACATGTAACAAACAAACAAACTTACTTTCGCATTTATAAGATAAGATATGTGTAAGCTATCTAACCACCTAGCCATCTAACTAATCATTCAACCAATTCACATTCATCCCAATTTCGAGAACAAAATAATAAACATTATTAGGTTTGTGTTTGTTTTTCCTTACTTCGATACCACTAAAATAATAATAATAATTTAATTTCAAAATCTAGGTGTACCTACCTCACTGAAAAACGACTTGACACAAATGTTTCACCTTTCACTAACCACACGGTGTCTGTCAAACTGAAGATAAAATTAGATTGTTATTCTTGGTGCCACTTTACTGTTGACGAAAATAAATATTAGGTAAATGTCATTACAATAGTTAGTTTGTGTTTAAGTACTTACCTACCTAACCACTACTCTTTCTTGATTTGTTTGACAACGGTTTTTTAGATCAATACCAATAAACGAAGCAAGATCAATCTATGTCCCTTTAACATGGAATAGTTTTTTTGACGCATGTCCTATGTAACTTTCTCGCTATATTTGGATGATGGATAATCTTGATGAACTGATAATGATAGGGTCCTCCTGGTATAGACATGAAAATAGCTTACTCCTGCCAAATAGCCAATCAACATTATGTCGATAATTCAGTTCATTAGGTCAACCTAATTCAACACGCCAAGTGTGTTTTACTATCCAGCAATCACTGTTCAATGTGCATCCTAAAGATTTAAAATTAATCAGCGTTAAATATCTAAAATCATGACACTAGGTACTTAGAAAAATATAAGAAATTTTGACTTTTGCTTTAAACTAAACACTTCCTTCGCCATTATTATTCCAGTATTGCACCATATATGATTATATGAACGACTACTCGAAGAGTAAGCTTTAATAAAATTAACGCACCCATTCTCTCAAGTCCTCAAGAGTGATAACAGCGCAGAGATCGTAAACACAGCCTCCTAAAGCCCCGACGACTTCTAACAATTGTTCGCCGATGCCGAGATTTTGCGTACAAGCTACAATGATGTTCTCATAAGCAGTTTTCCTTCTATGACAGCTATAAAAATGTTATAAAGATAACCCTGGTCATGTTTCTAGTTACATCGTTACATGGTTACATTATGACATAATATATGACGAGGGTTAATGAAATTATTAAAAGGCGAAGTAGAAGTTTTTATAATAATGTGTCTTGTTTGTTTGACAGTCTGTTTGTGTATACGTTCATAAGAAAACTGCTGAGCAGATTCAATGCTCCTTCACTGTTGCATAACTCACACAAGTGCTTATCTTCGAAACTAAAGATTGTTGTTTTACTTATTACAATATTGGTTTTAGTCAGGGGTTGCGGACATATTGGAGAATAGCTAGATAAGTGCATTATTAATAGAAACAAATTTCTTTCTATATAAGTATTATGCAATCAAATAAATTACTCCCTTGTCTACTGCAACTATAACTACTTAAGTATATATACTTCGCAACTACGATTGGACAGACTGAAAAATCCGCATTTTCTTAGAAACAACTGGATCGATACGGGTAATGTCTTCTTCAACGAACTGATTATAGACAAAAAGTATTTTCTGATAAAGATATAATTTGATCAATCAATCAATGATTGATTGAGTGATTGCTAACTTCGGCGATTGTTTAAGAATTCATGAGGTTACCTACATCCACTTACAGTTCAGGGTTGAACCTATTCCCTAGCAAGTTTATGTTGTTTCTTTTAGAAAAAACAATTTGTTTCTGATCTTTTACTATTACATATTTCATAGAAGTAGGTAAACAACGTACCATCACGCCTGTATTCCCCAATGGGTTAGGCAGTGGTGTACCTATGAACACCCACAGTTCGCCGGTATGTTTAGGTGCCATGTAATAGGGGGCGGGCCTATTGCCAATATAACCGGGCACAAATCTTGACTCCAAACAAGAAGTAAGCAAGTTTAAGTAGGTAAATACCTACTCAAAAACACTGTTTTTTAATCGACATCGGTACTTACGCTCTTGGCTCTGGTCTAGGTCAGAGGTAAAATAGACATTTTCCAAAAAAAAAATAGTTCTTTCTTTCCACCAACACATTTTCTTATCCAATTAGTTTTCAATCGAAAACCATGCCTTGAAAGGAAAATCCACAGCCAGTAAAGCTCATTACTGTCACTGCGTCACTAAACTGCCACATACGACGACAGTCAACGACCTTGCGTGTCACATACTCTATTCCCCATAGTACGCGACTATTGTATGATAATAATATATATTTACTAGCTACCTGTGTTTAAAAATACATTGCCGCGCATCCATAGCGTTCGGGACATCGGGACGACTCGACGGACGAAACTGGTTAAAACTGGATTAGTCATTAACGTTTGTTCTGTGAGCAAAATAAATTAGTTCGCAATTGCTTTGCTTTGTGTTGAGTATTAGATAGAAGATAAAACAATGCAGTTACGTCGAACTAATAGAAGCTTGTTGTTTCTGTAATTTTATTTGGTGGTACCCTAGAGATCTTGCGTTTTGGTTCCCAGATTCCCGCGTCTTGATGGTACACGGAACCGTGGGGTTTTTAGTCGGCAAAAGACCGACATAACCCCTTCGTTTTCCCCTGATGGAGCGTATCCATGAGGATTTTCCCATGATAAAAAGGTGAAATGAGTTTGAAGAGTGCTGTTTCCTGCATTCACAGAATACACCGAGAGAGGTTTTTACAGAAAAACTTAATAGATATATACGGATACGTATTTAATGATATATGGTGATCAATTACAATTGGCTGATATATGGTGATCACTTACAATTTTATCGCGATAAGTGTTCCTTCCTTAATCTTGTGATGGCCCAGGAGTGGTTAAGGCATACGCATCTCATGCATTAGTTTGCAGGTTTGAAACTGGTCAAGTACTAATTTGACATTTTCAATTCATTTGTCCTTCCTAAGTTTATCTTGACATCATTGACGTCGGTGAAGGAAAACATCGTGAGAAAACCGAACTTGTGTGTAATTAATATAAGTCTGAAATCCCCAATCTGCCTTAAACAACCGAGGTGATCAACGCTCGTGCCTTCTCTGAATGAGAAGAGGCCTTTGACTTTGGGACAGTTATAGGCTAACTGTTAAGTTATCCTTCAAGGAAAAATTGTTTATACCACAAAAATATGTCCAATAAACGTGATAGAAAACAATAAAACCTAATAGTAAATGACTCATCAATCGATAAACGTTTAATAATTCAAAAAGAAACCTTAACGTGCTAATGTTAGAGTTTATTTGTGCGGTTATTGATCAATGTGCAACTATTAATAGTCTGTTCTAAGAGCCTAGCACGAGCGCTAACGACATAAAACTACCTATTCTTTACCTAGTATTTTGATTTAGTTTTATACGACGACAATTAGTATCCCCTATTGATATAAATAAAACGGACAGCGAGTCGAATATTTTTTTCTAATTAAAAAATCGATCGGTACGTTACAGTTTCTCAACTCGCTCGTGTAAGGCCCTCTGGAGTCGGTCACATGCTCACTACCAGGGTTGCTTAGCTAGGCTAGCTTTTAATAAAACATGCGACGGAAACGCTATCGATTCCATTTGAATACGGGCGATACAAACGTTTGATCAAGTTGGGTCCGTGTACTGTATGTTAGCGAAAGTGTTAGGAACCAAATATCTACGAGAGACAATTGGAATATACGTGTTACTATTACAGATAAGAAACTATCGCCAACAGAAAATAGGTAAAAGAAATGAATGTATTTTTCATTCAAACAACGTGTTGGTGGTACAAATCTAACCTAAAGGAATTCTTAATGTTCAGTAAGTGAGACGCCAGTACCCAGTAATTTATAAATTACGAATAACATCATAAAACATAGATTCCTAACTTGTTTCTTTTAATTAACAAATCCATAGAACCTTCAAGTATTCCATAATGAGCCCTAAGGTTCATATTCATAAATTACATTATACCCTGAATAATTTTAATACGTTATTAGTTGCCTACATTTATAATTTCGCCCACCTACATAATATTAAACATGATTGAACCAAGGACATGAATGCGGCATTTCGCCCCTGCCTCAATTATTCATTTGCGACTATTACTCACTAGTGCTCGACTTAAGAACTTAACTAGTGTATATTATTGTACTAGCCGATCGATACAAATGGTATAACTAAGTAGTGACTACGTTTGTTTAATGATACGTTTAAGTTTACATAGCTGGCAACTTTGTACTGGAGTATTTTTCTTCTTCATGGCCATTTATATAATTGTACAATTAGGTCAGGAGGATAGTCAGAACAGTAAGAATACTGTAGTCAAATTAGATTTCGTTGTTTCAAAATATAGCAGTTTTTTACGTTTAACAAAACAGAAAACGTGGCGCAACGACGCGTATTGGAAAACTTTACCCGTAATACGTACCTACCCACTGACCAAACGTTGCTTGCCAAGCAAGGGTGGTGATTATGAAAATGGAGTTCTTGCTCGTTCTTCTCCATAGAGACCCTACGTTTTTGAACGAGCAACTAGCTTCAATTTTAAACTGTAACTTCTTGACATTCAAAAGTGCCTGTAAATGGTCTAATTGAAATAAATGTTTTGACTTTGACTGAAAAATTGACAAAGTTTCTTTTCTGTACTAATATTATAAAGAGGTAAGATTTGTTCGTTTGTTTGTAACGAATAGTCTCCAAGACTACTGGACCGACTTTAACCATTTTTTCACCAATAGATAGCTACAATATGCCTGAGTAACATATGCTATATAACATCACGCTATGACCCACGAGAGCGAAGCAGTAACCAAAGACGTGAATTACCGCGGGTGAAATAAGACACGCGGGCGAAGTCAATTAAATAATCTCCACTAAAACCGTAGTTGTATGTGAATCCTTACACGCACCCAAGTACTCATGCCTATGTATTTTGTAACAGCAAGAATGCCTTCATTTAAACAGCGGTTTCAGGCGAACACCGCAAGTAATACACGGTTGTCGAAGACTAATCACCGATTCGAACGGATAATTTGCTTTGGCCGGATAATCCGGATAAACCGGTTTGAGCTCACCATCGAACATTAAATGCTTCCGGTGCGTCCGGTTCAGGGTGAATGTCACGGATTTTGTAAAGGATAATAGACTTTATTTCCTCAAATTACTGGCGAAAACTTAGTAAAATTATCTTGGTTTGTAAATTATTTAGACGGTCCAGATATTCAGAAACACACAATAAAACTGTTGGGTAGGTAGGTATATTCTGAACACATCCGTGGTTTTTTTTTTAATTAAAATCTATCCAGTAGTTTCATGTATCCCTACTTACAAACAGGCATGCAACATAAACACTTTATTTTTTTTTACTACAGCTTAAAGCATCAATCATAAAACATTTTTAGATCCAAACATTACTAAGAAATATTCGTAAAGACGTTAGCTCAGTAATTCAGGAGATTAGTCTGCACATACAATGACGTAATCTATCATTAAATCTAATTGATTCAGTTGTCACGTTGTTAACATTCAATGTTACACTTCCTGCTGTAGTACATTACTCAAAATGTTAATTGTTTGATAGAGTACATTCTTGTTTTAATTTTCAGTGTAGGTACTGTAAAAACTCTGGCTGATTTAGACATATCCAACCTTTTTTTTATGATTACATGACATAAACTCTATTAAAAAAAAAGACTTGACAGTCCACTATGAGGGCTGACAAGACGTATATAAGACTATCCTATATTTTAAATGCGTCAGTAAGTTTGTTTGTTACCTTTTACCACTTTTTTTTTTAATTTATTTTTTTAAATATGGGAAATCCTCAAATGACTTTCCCCGCCCTGGGCGGGGCGGGAGGGAGTGTGTCAGACTTTTACTGACTAAAACCCATTCATGTTCCTTCTTGTGCCCATTGCTTTCCGGGCGCGGTATTTCTTTCAGACAACCCGTAGCCCCGGCGCCTAAACCACTGATCTGATCATCCTGAAATTTTCGCATATATGTTGCCAGGAGTACAGAGACGAACATAGGGTACCTTTATCCCGAAAATAAGTACTGTTGCCGAGGAAAACAACAATAAAGTTATTTTTATAAAAGACGGCCCCATGTTCGAATCATAGTTGAATTTTTGAGCACAACCGCGTGTAGTTTTTTCACGAGCGTTAAATTCTTGTTTGGTTAAATAATGTTAAATAGCCAATATTATTCCTCATTTCTTTACATTTTTCCTAATCCGACTGGTAAAGGAGAAGAAAGAGTTTCAGGAATGGTTTAGAACAAAACAAATGCAATTATAGGTAACTATCTGCTTCGGTAAGTGTCTCTTTACATCCTTAACACGTGTAAGCAAAGCCTAAGTACATAATTACCTAAAGCATTAAATTACCGACTGTTGCGAAGTGAGTGTCCCGCCGTAATAGAGTAATTAACAAACAAACAATAACTTTGCAAACACTTTGCCATTCCTGAAACTGAAATACAGCATTCAGTAATAATTAAGAAGGTAAAGAGACAGTAGACAGGGGTACTAAAACGTTAGCTTTGATAAACAATTTATATTTGGAGCCTTTACAGTGCTCATTAGAGAGTTATACTACCCTCGCAGATTAGCGTCGCATTTCCTGGGTACATTATTATTTTGTACCTAATTAAATTAGCTTACCTTGCTAAGCTAGAATTACCTACCCTGACCTTATTGTTGAGATACTCCTAACCAGCGTGGTTGTATGACCAGATGTATGAGCGTGGATGAGGCGAAAGGAGTATGTAAGGATCGTAGCAGGTGGCGTTCTGACAAAAAGGCGTGAGCTTGTGATGTATGTGTATGTATGTTAAATTAGCTTTTAGCCGCAGCTTCTTTGATAAACTATAACTCTCGGGTACAAGCGCAATAACGTAAAACAGGAACTTATTTTAAAGTCAAGTCAAAAGTTTTCTTTAAAAGATGCACAAATAACAGTTTCATTTAATGCTTTGATTTAAGTCAGAGAATTTCAATACGGGGATTAAATAAATAATGGCTTCCTGTATTACGAATTCTGTATACGAAGAAGTGATAACAAACATAGCAAGCAACAGATTTTGGCATTAGAATTGCAAATATCCATTTTGTACATAAAGTTTATTTAGAAGGCTTTATTCATTCCAATGGGTATGCTTATTGTGCTTTTAGTATAGGTACAATCAAACCAAAATGCTACGAACTTAGGTCTTGGACCCGACATGCAGTTGTTCCTAGTATAGTGGCACCACAAACGGGAACGGAACAGTATCAACAGTTAGAACGATTTGCCCATGTAGTGGTCACGTGACAAAGCTAAGATGCAAGTGCTGTAGGGTTGCAAGTGGAACTGACGATGTATCATAGAACTTTTAGACTCGCTTAGGGGTAAAGTTTAAAAAAAAAACTCAATTTGTACCAACTTTTACTTAAGGAGCCAAATCTTTAAAATCTTTAAATGTATTAGCAAAAATTATCAAAAATCATTACCATTACCTCAAAAACAGTAGTAAAGTTTGACTAAGAAGGTTCGCTTTGGCAAAACTTAAACTAAATGTAACAACTCTACATTCAGTGTTTTAGGAAATGCGTCTTTTATCAGTCGCGGAACTATTTTATTAGTACACGCCGTATACAAACAAATTGATGGCAAGCTCCCATATATTCAGAGCTGTGTGATGAATGAAACACTCTGTAAAGGCCTTCCTAAACGCTATACATCACCTAATTTAATAACAGAATGTCCGCAGGGCGGCACGCTTTGTGTTTCCCTAATATCATCGTCGCGTGAACAAATAAATACAATTAGGGGTTCTTTCATACCAAAAGTTCGTGAAGACCGCAACGCGTCAGTGTTTTGTCAAACATTGTTATAAGTAGGTGCCTACGTTGGTATACCTACAAGTTAGGAAAGTTGTGACGTAATAAATTTGTTAAACGCTGTTTGCCTATCTATACAATTTTTTTTTGTACTATCGAGAAGCTGAAGTATTTTCTTTTGTATTTTAAAAATACAATCCTGACTATGATTTCAAAATTCTTTCGTTTAAAATCACAAGTGAAATATTTGGATTTAATTCAGAGAGATAACACGCATGGGTAGATAACTCTCTAGCAATAAAATACGTGTTTTAAAATGGATATGGAACCCACATAAATCTGTAAAAATGACATCAAAATCCACTCCAGAGAGTTACGACTAACAGTAAACCCATCTACCTATGTAGAAAACTAGCAAACGAATATCATCCGCCATAAGTTACGTCTTTTGTCACTGCTCCGCTACCGTGTGCCGTAGCGTGATGCCATATAACATATGTTACTCAGGAATAATGTAGCTATCTATTAGTGAAAAAATGGTTAAAATCAGTCCAGTAGTTTCGGAGCCTATTCGTTAACAAACAAACAAACAAAAAAATCTTTCCTCTATCTATATAATATTAGTACTGATAAACTACGAGGATTTCCAATATGACAACTTGATCTGCATTCGCTAGTAGATAATTATCTGAATAAAATAACTTCAATATGCACAAAGGAATTATATTTTCCATTACATTACCGACGATAGAGAGCTACTTGCTTTGATCATAACTGGTACAGTCGAACTCAAGATGTTGATCAATTATTGAAAAGATCCAATTTACTTATTGAGACATTCAAGTAAGAATAAGAATATTTTATTGGTCCATTATTACAAAACAAAATATAACTTATTAAAAAATACTCAATGTTATGATAATCTACTTTAGTTATGTAACTATACTATATTTTATCATACGGCGCGACGGTCCCCAAACTGGACAGCGCTTGTATCTTGGGGGCCAGAAAAGTACCTACTTAAGTACCTAACCGTAATATAATTCAGAAGAATATTATGATTAGGCTTATTGGACCCATTTTTGGTTTCATACTTTATTTTCGTATTATCTATGGGTAATATTAGTTTGAATTAATAACCTAATGAATAGGTGGGTAACTATGTCTATCGTCTGTTTGTTATCAAACCACTAAATCAATCTTAATGAAGGATCAATCTTGAGCTTGGGATCCGAAACTTCTCTCAATAACCTGCAATCGCAGATGAAGAATATATTTAAAGCAATTTATTCAAAGCAATAAAGTCAGGTTTCACCAAAAGATTGTCAAAATGATCAGTCAAGAAGCGAAATTTTGTTCAGAAATAATTATGTAACAACTTTTGAAAGGCAGGTACGGTGTCGGTAAAACTTTGATGATTCAGATTTCCTGTAAGCCTCAAAGTGATCTCTGTCACAATTTATTTGAATAAATTATACCTAAAAGGTCGGTGGTTGAAATTGGATCTGCTTGGGTAACTTATAAAAGATATTAAAATTAAACCACGTGTTCCTGGTTTAATTTTAATTTTCGCTATATTATGGTGATTATATTATTCTGTTTATACGCACAAAGCTTTTCGGAAACACGTTGTGCGTAGAGAAGGATCGAAGGTCTTCTTGCCGAGGTCTTTATCATCCAAAAGCCATGCTTATTAGAATTCTAGTGGCCAAGTGGGTAGTTAACTTCTAGGCGTGTGCGCACCATTATGGACCGTATCATCACTTGTAAACCATCTCATAGACAAACGCAAAGTTTTCAAAATGCCAAGGATGGTTTATATCTTTTTGATAACATAAAATATTTTAGTATGAAAGCATTAAATATTTTAAATTTATTAATATTTTTTTTTTAAACTGTAAATTATTAATTAACTACAACAACAACGCAGCAAAATAAAGTATTGTACTAAGACAACAGTAATCTAGACAGACGGAAAAGTTTCAAGCTCAGTCGTAATTAAATACCAGCGTGATTTATCTGCACCAACTGCAAACCGCTGAGCGCCCGGAATGCAATCAATTGCTTGGTTTATCTCCCTTTTATACGAAGCAGTTACATGACTGATTAGCTTTATTATAATACACAGCTTATAATAGACTAGCACTTCGCCCTCGACTTCCTCCGCGTGCATTTCGTAATTTCCTATAAAAAAAAAAACATACACACTAAATCCCCCCCTTTTCACCCCCTCAAAGGTTGTATTTCCAAAAACCCGTTCTTAGTGCTCCCCTACATAATAAAAGGAAGCCGAGTGCAAAATATCATATTCCCCAGTTTCGGCTGTGCGTTATATGTCAGTCAGTCAGTCAGTTTCTCCTTTTTTAGATACTGAAGATAATATTTTTCCATTTATATTTTACTCCCGTAAGCAAACTACGCTGAGACGTAGAGTTGTGGACACCAGCCCGTTATATCAATACCAATATATTTAAATCCCTGTAAGTCTACTGAGAATTTCCTAAAAAGAAACGACGAAACATTTTTCAAATTGGTCCTTGTTTAAAAGCTCTTAAACACCAATTTAAAAAATGTT
This sequence comes from Caradrina clavipalpis, assembly GCA_932526535.1. Lineage (NCBI taxonomy): Eukaryota > Metazoa > Arthropoda > Insecta > Lepidoptera > Noctuidae > Caradrina > Caradrina clavipalpis. The sequence goes on from OW052096.1 coordinate 8,230,749, forward strand.
TCCCTCCTGCAAAGACCCTTGAACTGGGGTGCCTTCTCTTTCATTTTAACTTTCATAATAGTTTGTATCAAAGCAATAAAGGATTTCTTAACTTATCCCGAGTAGTACCACTATACAGTTTGTAAAATGAAGTTTACGTACATACATACCATCACGCCTATATTCCCCGAAGGGTAAGGCAGAGGTGTACCAATGTACACCCACAGTTCGCCGGTATGTTTTAGGTCCCATGTACTAGGGGGCGAGCCTATTGCCATTAACCGAGCACAAATCCAAACTCCGAGCTGCTACTGATAATTTCATTGAAAAACCCAGTAACACTTTTTGCTCGACCTGGGAATCGAACCCAAGACCTCAATGAAAATGAAGTTTGTTCCATATGATCACATGTTACCAAGAGCTTCACTACCTCCAGCACAATTACATACATAAACGTTTGTAAGACCGCGGTACGAGCCCACTCATCCTCATAACAAATTCACAAGTAAGGACGGCCCCACACGTTACGGTAATCAAGCCTCACCAAATCCGACGTAATAATATTATCATTGCACGGATTATCTTGGGAATGCGTGGAATGCCGACACTGTTCCCATCCTTAGGGCTTGGCAGTAAATATTTGGTGTAGATGGTTGGTCCCTAATCTATTTTATTGCTCTTCCCTTGAGGCTGTGGCGTGTATGACATTCGAATTCATTTCAATTACCTATCCCTTTTCGACTGATATCGTGGGTTAAGTGTCTCACGCTTTCCAATAGACTGATTTGGTTGAACACTCAAATTTACACAGACCTGAGGCATAGGAACTCAACATATCGTATTTCGTATGCGTTCTACCAGTCCTGAGCGTATACGCTGCGCAAACGTGCGTTTCATGTGCGTTTACGCAGCGTCACACAACAAACAAATTTGTATAAGAATCGGATAATTTTCTTTCGGTAACCAACTCTGTTAAGTTACCATCATCAATCGATCTAAAACACAATAAATCTAGTTGAACAGTAAATCGAGAAACTTGAACAGGTAGCGTAAAGTTTGCAATCGATTCAACCGATAGGCTAGGCTTACCTCCAACTTGTATCCGACCATAAATTCCGATATTTCAGATTGCCGCGCTATTCTCCGACTGGAATTATGCAAAGCAATATTGCTCACAATTCCATTCCTCTGCTAGGCGTAAAAAGATTAAGTGGAGCTTGAATTTCGAATGTGTTCACTATGTTTTTAAATACGTGTTTGAAATTAAAAGAAAATATAAATCGAAGTACCTCAGTGTAACAAGACGTAGGTATTCTATAAACACTTAAGGCTTTGTCAAGGCCAATTAAATTCTTGAAAATACTTATTTTTACCTTGTAAGTTTTCAATTACATAACCTTTCACTTTTAATTACTTTAATGCTAGTTAACTGGCTATGTCTTTATTTACGTTTCGTAATTAAGTATTATTAAACATTTTAATGTTCCAAAAAACTGTTAAAAAGTTCCATATAATTATTATTCACTGTACTTTCCTTTGAGGAATATTTGAATGGTTCATCAAATCTGGAAAAGCTTTAAAGAGTCTTTTTCGAGTTCTTATTCAAGTAAACAAATCTCCAGATGACGCAGAGCCAGATTGCACCAAAGTTTTGTTTCAAAAAACGTAAGATTTTGAATGTCTTACTTATTTATTTTACCCTAGAACTTTGCCTACCCGAGGCGGTCTTTTATTAAAATATACACAAGCAGAGGCTTGAATAAGACATAACGAGTTGACTCGAGCCTGTAATGAAAGGACGCTCCGACAACGACCTAATGAATAATAATTGTCGGTGGAAAGCAATGTCACCCGAGACAATCTGTGAAGCAGAAAATGATACGCTTCGAAGATTTTTAAGCCTTACAGACATTCACGCTTTCTGTAAGCAGCTGTCTGTATTGTGAACAAGATTCGAATAGGCTTTTACGGAACACTCTTATTTGAGTACCCGAGGGCCTCCCTAAACTAGATCGGGGAACACAGTCAAATATGTTTAAATTCCTATTTTTTTTTATTCTTGTTGGGAATACATAATGTAAATCCATCATCCTAGTTTTGTTTCCTATCTCTTGGTAAATATAATACTGACGACACTTTCGTAGATAATGAATGTTTCAAGACAATACAAATACAGTTATCTATCTACGAAATAAGCTCAGACATCGAGCTAACTTATCGCTGCAGATAAAAATATTCCCAGCAAACGAAATCGATGGCCAACACTATTTTAAAAGCTTCCAGCAATGTATTCTGTTCACAATTCCATCTCCGAATTTAGACTAGTATCACTTTGTATTCCGGGGAGATCGCAAACTCGAACATAAAAAATTTTGACGGCACCCGACACACACGTACACATGAAGGTAATGTTATAAACATTTTTGTAATAAAAAGCGGGTTAACGTGTATTATGACGAGTTTTGTTGATCCTTTATTTAGTTTGAAACGCCTCTCTTTAGTGTGTTTTGGCTGAAAATATGATTTCGCTTCGGTAAATAAACTTGGGTTTCTTGAACTGGGAAAATAAATAAAAATATAACATAGTATTGCTTTTATTTGAGATCTGAATATTGCGTGGTTTTTTCAAATATCACTCTGAGATATAACAGAATTTGGCTATTAACCGTTAATGTATTACTTTTAACAAAATGATGATACTATACAAGTTTTCACACCACTAATTTCGTAACAAAACAGCAACCTCCATGTAGCTTTCAAACTCCGCAGAACATTTTCAGCACACGTACTCGAACTTACAAGATAGTTACCAGTTTCCAACATCTTTATTAGTATTACTAGGTATACCCAACTCTGAGAAACACGGTTTATATTCATATCAAACTATTGTGTCTCCGCCCCAGGGGTGTTTTGTAAAATGATCGCCGCATTGAATATTCATACGAGCACTGCAGTGAAACCCCGACGGTATGCAAAAGCTAAAATATAGGTGATGATATGATGAGACTGGTTTCTGCAAAATAACTTACATAAATCACAGGTGTGATGTATGTAAGTTATTTTTCTGCATCTTTGCATCATCATTCGGTGAACAAAGGTTTATTCACCAAACGATGATGCAAAGCTGCAGAATACACCACAATTGTATACGAAGTATAGTGAAATGGCCATACTCATACCGAGAAGGCATGAGCATGGTGATCACCACACTTGCTTAAAGCGGATTGATGATTTTAGACAGATAGCATTATTAGTCCCGGTTTTCTTACGATATTGCCAAGATTTACTTAGAAAGTAGGGATATATGAATTGATAATGTTACATCGGTACTTTCTGGTTTACCTCTTGTCCATCACGATAAACATCCCAGTTATGTACCTATACAATAGAGGGTAAGCCTATTGCTTTCAGCTGGGCACAAGTGCTACCTAGAAACAGAAACTCCTAAATGAATTACCCAATAACACTTGTCCCGACTAGACCCCACGTTTAACATGCGCGCTTACTACCACTAGTAGACCAATGAGGCGGTATGCTAAATCTGGATATATTTTACACATTGGTTTAGAGAACTGTAGGCACCTACCTACAGTGTGCTTGATACAAAACGTAGTCTAGCCATAGTTTTTCGATATGTAATTAAAACTCGATGAAATTTTGTAGATTGAGAAGCACTAATCTAGGTTTGTGTTAGTCAGTTTCTCGTCAATAAACTTGATTTCAAAATTATACGTTACCTACTCAATAAGTCGTGAATGAAAATAATTTTTAACGTTATCAAGTCAGGAATACCCGATCCACTTTATAACGGTATGCAGTTAACGAAACCTGGGTACTACTGAAACTACACTAATTTCTGCGGAATCTGGACAAAACAATGTAAGTTTTACTTAGGACAACTAGTACTAAGTAGTACTAGTAGTAGTTCTTAGTTCTAGCAGCTCGGAGTTAGATTTTGTGCCCGGTTAATGGCAATAGGCTCCCTATTACATGGGACCTAAACATACCGGCCAACTGTGGGTGTGCATTGGTACACCTCTGCCTAACCCTTCGGGGAATGCAGGCGTTATGTTATGTCTGTATATACATCTAGAAAATTCAATTTTAGAGTAGTTTTGTATAGACATGGCGCTGTAATAGTGTTTGTAAATGATAGATGAGTGTCGCTGTCGAGTGGCTGTTTGCACGATTTCAATCAATTAATCATAGCCTATCACAAACAGCGGCTACACACATGCATATTACTGTACTATCGATAGTGTTGGGAAAATTATTTGCAACCGCCATTGTTTTTCATCGTAAAACATTTCTGTATTTGTTTTTTTTGTCAGAAGTATTTAATTGCGAATTGTATCTACTTGTCTATTTTAATTAATCATAGCTAAAATTACAGTCCTGTAATTTCCAAGTTCAGTCTCATCTTCTTTCGTTTTCTTCCTATTCTGTTCTTCAGTATTTTCTTTCTTTAGTGTTTAATTAGGAGTATTCTGTATCTATCTTTTTGCTATAATGATCATTATTGTTTCATCAGCTGAGACTATTATTACCTACTCTATCATTGCTCTGCTTACCTATGATATCGTTGAGCTATTTTATCAAGCAATGTAAAAACTTTCCAAATATTGTTTGAATAATTCACACACTCGTTATCATTAATTGTATATCACAAAAATAAAAACAATAAACTCAAACTGCTTATTACTTCGTATTTATTGAAGTGTGTAGTCTGTCATTTGAAAAAGTTTCCGTGGAAGGGCAATTACTATTATTTAGGGTTGATTTTTCAATATATTAATAACTTGTGTAGTACATTTTTGCCCTTTTGGTCTCGTGGTCGGAAGCGCGACTGCTGAGCAAGGGGTTCGATTCCCAGGTCGGGCAAAAAGTGTTATTGGATTTTTGCATTAGGAATTTCTCAGTAGCAGCCCGGAGTTTGGAAATTGATGGTGTGTCATGTGGTCGTAGCCGAAATCGGTCTGGAGAATTACATTACGTTACAGAACATTTTTATTTTCGTTGTGATTTTATAATTGCGTGAACACATTACACGCACTTCCATATAAAGCTATATGTCAAATTTATGCGATAAAATAATAGTACGATGAAAAATCGCGACGCTCTTATCCGGGTAATAAATATGACAGTTTGACATATTTTCTATACAAAAGCTGTCAAACCACTATATTTATTCATCCGATAAGAGTTATCTGACGATTGATAAATGGGCCCTAAAATTAATTCTATTTTTGATGTCTCTGCACTATTCAGCAAACATTGTTGCGAACTCTTAAATTGCTCATTTGATTTATTAAATGCATGGTCGTCGTTAAATGATACAATTGACTGCGTTTGTATCTAGATGAAAAATTTACTGAAAAAACATTATTAAATAGCAATAGGAAAACGTTTCGTTATGTATATAGAAATCGAGAATTTCTACATAGTATTTAAAACAAAGTCGCTTCCCGCCGTCTGTATACGCTTAGATCTTTTAAACTACGCAACGGATTTTAATGCAGTTGTCATCAATCAATAGATAGAGTGATTCAATGGAAAATTTATACGTATAGAACCACGCTACAATCAACGGGAGCCGAGCAGTAACTAAAGACGTAAAACACGGGGTATACGTGTAGCTAGCAAAGTATGTTTTCGTCTAATGTGCCAGTATTTTTCTACGAGCTGCTTTATTACACTGTACAACTAAGCAAACTCATTACGGAGAGCAAAAAAAGGGTTCCTTGATTGAACGTTGTTTTGTATCCTCCTTGTATCCATTAGTGACTTGTGCATGTAACGATGAGTTTCCTCTTAACTTGGTATGTATGATAAGTACCTACTCAGTTTAATTAAATTTGTAAGAACATTACACAGCTTTTTTGTGGATTGACTGTTCAATGTTAAAGAAATGAGAAATTAGGAAGAATTAAAGGAAAAGAAGCAATCAAGACATCTTCCATAATTTTAAAACCGACTAATTCTTACAACGAACTTTTTATCTGGTAATCTATACAAATATTATAAAGAGTTCAGATTTGTTTGTTTGTTTATTTGTTTCGAATAGGCTCCGAAACTACTTGATCGATTTTAACCATATTTTCTTCCATTTTCCATTTTTTTTCTATTTTTTTTTTGTTATTCCTAAATAACATAGGCATATTACATCATGCTACATCCCACGGGAGCGGAGCATTAACCAAAGACGTAACATATAGCGTGTGAAATAAGCCATGACGCAGACGAAGTCGCGGGCTTTTCGCTAGTCTTCTTATAACAAGGGCTACTTCACTATGCTCTTCATACTTACCTACATTATAACCACAAATTTTCGTCCGAGCCCGATATAAGCAGAAAATAGATCCTCCACCATTTGGTGCGATACCTATAGGTACAATAGCTTTGGAGCGAGAAACCTTCACATAATGCGTAGCCTTTCAAAGGACGCGCGTACCAAGACAGGTCGCCTAACGAGAACCGTTTGATCGAGGCTTTCGCCATTACACCGACGATCGTCTCACCTATCGCGGAAATCATTGGCGAATCTTCGTACCATACATCGACGATACTGCGTCCGGGCGCAGATGTTTAATGGCTTTATCTTTGAAAGGATGATTTTGTGAGGTTCTTGTAATGCGGTTTGTGGATTGAGGCTCTGGCTGAAGGCTCTGGCTGAATGAGCAGAATAGATACTCTTTTAGGTAGTCTATACTATGAGATAGATGCTAGATTGACACACACGGTCACACACCATCACGCCTGTGTTCCCCGAAGGGTTAGGTAGGGGTGTACCAATGTACACCCACAGTACGCCGGTATGCAAGATTTAAGGTTTTGAAAAAGAATGACAGACCGAGCTACGGCTGTCAAGTACATTAAAATAGATAAGTATTAACAATGTTTGATAATATAAAACGCAAAGTCACAAAATATAACGTTGCAGTACTATAAAATCAGTATGTAATATTTTGCGTTATAACTAACCTTTTTAACAGCATACCTACGTACCCATGTTATTTTCACTACTGTTCTACTTAAAGGAACTAAGTTTTCTAAATATGCGTTTTCATGTAATAATATGCTATATTTTGCTAAACCATCCCAAAAATAATTATTTCCTTATCTTTAAAACACTAAAATGAAACAACAAACAATATCCTTAGTCCATTAAAGCGTAATATAATCGCTTTTACGGTCGTTTAATTAAAAAAGATTTGTAAAGGTCTAAGATAAATTGGCAATTTAGCAAATAAATGTAGGTACCTTCTATTTCAGCAGCTATGGAGTGTCGTACATTTTTATTTAACTTGATTACAATAAGGGAACGTTTAATTAAATATTTGTGCCGGAACATCACTTTCGACGTCGATTTATTAATAGCAAAAGTGTAATTAAAAATTCATTGAAGCTCGGATGTGAAATTTTCCGAAACGAATTGGGTGGACGTGACTTATGGCTTTTTTTATAGCCTGTATGTGTAAGTCCTATTCACATGTCCAAAATAATTCTTTTTGTCTGATCTGGGAAATTACAACTGATAAATAATGTTAACTCCATTTATTTTAGTTAAAAAGAACCATCACGCCTGTATTCCCTGAAGGGTTAGGCAGATGTGTACCAATGTACACTCGCAGATCGCCGGTATATTTAGGTCCCATGTAATAGGGAGCGAGCCTATTGCCATTACCCGGGCACAAATCCAAACTCCGAGCTGCTACTGAAAATTTCATGAAAAAACCCAATAACACTTTTTTGCTAAAAAGCAGAAGAGAAGAGATAAAAAGAACTGAGAATTTAAAACCTGACCTTTCTGTAAGCGCTTTTATTATACTTCGACGCTAGTTTTTGCATTAACCCTCTGCTAGTGAGGTCAGGGAAAATGTAAGTATATACGAGCATATATGTATAAGTATATTGAACCCTGAAGCCATTCAGTGGCGGCCAGATTGCCCCGCCTCAGTCTTCGTTGTTTCATACATACTAAAGCACTTAACTAATAAAATATTTAAATTTTACACAACCTACTACTTTATGTCTTCTCAAATGTCTTGCCTTTCTCCCTTGCGTAACGAGATACGGAGTGTAAAATGAACTTCACTGAAAAATGTGTCTTGGGTTGAAACAAAAGAAAGTAGGTATATTATTATTCGCAGTTCCGACGGCCTATTCTGTAAACCTCCCGAGGTGGATTTACTTGAAGTGAACTGAAGTGAGCTTGTGGTGAGTTGAGTTCCTCCTGTCTGATTTATGCTAGTGATTAACAGCTCACCTGAAGCTCACTTTCTTTAAATTCAGGGAGACAGATTGTTACAGAATAGCGCTGCTATTATCTTTTTTATGTTTTTTTTACGCGTCTCATGTCGTTTTATAAAAGACTGGGAGCTTATGTGGACTTTATTTGCGCAATATTTTTTTATTGTTAATAATATTTAATAGCATGCGACTTTGTCCATGTGGAAGTCAAGTATACCATATAACGTATCCTATGACACTCAGCAATAGTGTAGTTTTTTATCAGTGAAATAAATTTTGTGATCTACCCAGTACTTTCAGAGATTATCTCAACAACAAAAAAAAAATAACAAACTTTATCTCTTTATTATATCAGTGAGTAGGTGATCAGGTATAAAGTCAACTAATGTCTAACCTACATAAGAGCGAAAATCAGAACAATCATTTGTTTATGTAATGGCCTAGACGTCTAAGTAGTAAGTAGGCTTCTAACCAGCCAGTAAATATGCTGTCATACATTACACGATGATATAACACAGCCTATTAATAAAACTAGGTCAATGCCCTCTTTTAATAGAAAAACCACTCCAAACTTCGGCTGGCACAGAAAGTTGTCCGTCCATAACAAGTTATTCCAAAAATATTCTCGCCAACATTCACTCTTGATAAATAGAGCAAATAAATAAAAACTTGCCGACTATTGACGAAGCGAGCATTTGATGACTAGCGATATGCTAGTCAACACCAATCAATCAGTTTCATCGATCGTTTGTATAAAAATAGCTTTAATTAAAGCCGATTCGAGCAAAAACTTGTACGTAACGCGATGACCTAATTCGTTTGGGTATTCCATTGTGCTGGATTGCGAATTACAGGCGACCTACGTGGCTACTCAACTGGACTTATTGAAGTCTTCCACCGGAATTAGGCCTGAGCAAGTGGGTAAGATATCAAGCGGATCAACAACTGGATTGTCGACGGTTGAGCGAGTTTTCTCATTAGGTTTAGTTTAGCCTAAACGAACTAACCCACGTCAATTTCTTTTTCCATTTCTCTAAGTAAATCTTTTCGAGTAAATTTATTAGCTTGGAACTTTACATTTTAGATTCCAATAATATTTGTTTTAGAAATGGTTCTACACCTACATTATTATTTGATCCCTTAACGTCACATAAAGCAACAAAATTCCAAAGTCAAAGCATTTATTTAAATTAAACTATTACAACTTTTGAATTGTCTAGGACCAAGTCAGAAAGTTGAAGCGAGTTGCCTGTTCCAAAACATAAGTAGGTCTCGAAGCAGAAGTGGTTTAGTTATAACTACAAAAATAAATTTTCAGCTTTATTATTTTCACAATAAATTTAATACAACAAAAGTGTATTCGGTCTGACGTCACACTTTATTTATCTCGACACCCGCGAAAGATGTACTCGTAAAAGTCTATTTTTAGAAACAAAAGACAAAACAAATCTTATCTTTTTTAAGAAAAAAATTGAATTACGTCACAGAATAGAGAAAGTAAAGTTGTGTAACAGAAACTGTTTTCGGGAAACTTTTCACTTTTATCGTCTTGTTTGCTTCTCTATTACTTATTGTGACATGTTACGTAAGTAGACAAACAAATTAAATCGAGCTTTATACCTTCGTTTGGTTTTTCCAGCGTCCGCCAGACAAAATGACTGTCGTCTGCTATCATAGCCTGTGTCACTCAGACAGATTTATGAGCTATCTTTTTTATTGCCTTGGAATTTATTGAGAAAGATAGTTCAGTGACCGAATAGGAAAATGATGAGACAGGCATTGTTTGTTATTATAATCAGTCTACGTTGCTCACCTGACATTAGACCGGTATTTTTTCTAGAAAATGATTTACGATCATTTACTTGGCTGAAATCACATAATAATACATCTCTGTTCTAGCTGAAGACTTAATCAAATTAAGTTAAATAATTAAGACTAGCAGCAACGACTACCCTAAAGCATTTCAAAATTTTAAATTCTTAAGAAGCCATTAAACTAAAAAAAATATGTGCGAAGCGAATTTAATTCCAATTACAAAATCGATCGAATTCACGTTACTCGTTTAGTCCGGGCACTAGTGCTAGTCTCTATTGTTCTTTTAATTGCTAACCCTGGCAGCTACAGTTTTCGTTAATACCTACATGTGACCTAAAAACATTAAGCTAAGCCATGCTAAATCTTACCCCTCCAGTTAGCCGTTAGGCTTAAATGCCAGTAGTCAGGAAACGTCGTGTAGGCCAAGGCATCGTAACAAGGCTATCGGCTACTGATCGATATAATTAAACAGTCTCCGGTTGCCAAGTTGGCCAGACTGCCCGTGGCCGACTTGTCTTCCTAGAGACAATATTCTCTTTTTACTTTTATGTATATTATTAAGATTTTTACGCCACTTCTTGCAAGAAGAGATCCAGACGAGACCAAAATCGACTTAAATTTACAGATTCATGACTATTCTATGTTTTACATTTTGCCTATAAGATATCTATAAAAGATTCCTATTAATATTGGCTGAAAGACGATCAAAAGTGTCACTAAAACATCTCGAATGACAAGATTTATCAATAATAGTTAGTGTCTATTAATCCAGTTTCAGATGATTGCGATCGTCTTGCTCTGTCTATTGGCACGCATCACCCGAACATCCGATCGAGAATGACCAATGCGCAGTGCGTGTGTGGGTATAACGTTAGTCATTTGTTTTGGTCTTTTGAATTTGGAATTAATGATTCTATTTTCTATTCAACTTCAATGTCAAAGTCAATTCATGTATTCCAATTAGACCATTAAAAGGCACTTTTGAACGTCAATTAACTAAAACTATAAAATCTAGTTGCCCATTCCAAAAAGTAGTTTCGTATGAAGAAGAGCGGGCAAAAAACTCCATACATACTCTTTTAAAAAAACGTATTACATTATGTTGTACAGTTACAATCACCCCATAAAAAATATACTAATGTCAAAACGATCTAACAACAATAAAAGTCGTTCAAAGTACTCCAATGTGTACTAAGTGCTACGAATTAAGAAATGAAAACTAAACCAATTGTAATATGTAATACCAATATTGTGACTTCTAACATTTCCAAAGACAACGAATCAGTGTGTCAGCCATAGTAATCACCAAATATAGCATTAATATCAAAGATAAAAAAGAAATAGTAATTATAATCAAAACAAATTACTTTTATATAATAAATCAAATTAGCAACCAGTTGATTTTGTCAAAACTCAAACTTGAAGGAATACATCGTAGAGAAACCTTGACTTACAAAATTAATATAATGATATCTTCAATCCACCTTTAGCAATGATTATGTCTCCTCTTTAAGACAAGACCGTTGACATGTAGTGGGATATTAAGATTTAAGTTTTTATTTTTATGGATATCTTGACTATAAGTAAAGAAAATGTTATGGGCATATTCACATCCAGAGCAAAATAAGTATCAGATTTTATAGATCAAAAGATGACCAAATCAAATCACTTGACTATTTGCGGAAACGGAAACTCCATAAAAACACTTTAATCAACATTACTGTCACATAAACTTTTACAGGCCTATCTCATTGGACGTTACAATAGTTCGGGTCGTACCTACATCAAACGTGAAAGATGACCAGCGTAAGGTCCAAGCCACACACACCTTTGTTGGGTAGCCGCTATGCATACTAACTACATCGTCTTTACAGGTATTGACAAGAAGAGCCAATTTTCTGTAACAACACAAGGACTTTGTTTCTGATCACTAGGAACATGTAACTGCCTCGTTAGCCTAGTGGTCCTAACCGACTGCTACGCGAGAGGTCTTGGGTTGGAATCCCAGGTCGAGAAGTGTTATTGGGTTTTTCTATGAAATTCTCGGTAGCGGCTCGGAGTTAGGATTTGCCCGGTTGATGGTAATTTGCTTGCTCCGGTTGTTGGTAATTCGCTTGCTCCGGTTGTTGGTAATTTGCTTGCTCCGGTTGTTGGTAATTCGCTTGCTCCGGTTGTTGGTAATTTGCTTGCTCCGGTTGTTGGTAATTTGCTTGCTCCGGTTGTTGGTAATTTGCTTGCTCCGGTTGTTGGTAATTTGCTTGCTCCGGTTGTTGGTAATTTGCTTGCTCCGGTTGTTGGTAATTTGCTTGCTCCGGTTGTTGATAATTTGCTTGCTCCGGTTGTTGGTAATAGGGGTATTACATGGGGCCTAAGCATACAGCGAACTCTGAGTGTACATTGGTACACCTCTGCCCAACCCTTCGAGGAATACAGGCGCGATTGTACATATGTATGTAGAAAACTAGTTGCTGATACTGTAAGCTTCTTAAAATTATTAATTGGGTAGTCGACACCACCAATCAGTTGAAAATCTTTTCATGAGCTGTCAAATCGCCATACCCACATAGAATTTATGTAGCAGTAGCAAACTGCGACGTCAGTTATTTACCAACTGGTCTTAATTGACTACTAGGTATTAATTGATTTCAAAGCAACAAAAAATCTAATTTTACAATTAATTGAAAATTATTCGGATTTTCAGACCTAAAATAAAGTGGTTGTTTTTTAGGCAAGTTGTATTCTGGTGTGATTTGTTAATCTTCTAGTCAATTAACGTATGATTTGAGCATTCAAAATATTGGTTCTATTGTCTTTGTTCGGCAGAAGACACGTTTAGCAGTCAAAACATTAGGAATATTGAAATGGTGCGGGCTGTCCTGAATTAACCGTTATCCGAGGATCGATATTTTATAAACTTAACCCAAATAAATTGGCCGTGACCAAGTTGCCTTGATTTGCAAAGCAGCTTGGCGCTTGAATAACCTAATTCTTAAGTTGACCTTCAACCATATCATATCAATTAAACATGTTGAAAGGTCTTCAAAAAATATATCAGTAGGTACCCAGGCAACCTTAATAGAAGCCTTCCACCCACGTGTGCTATAATCATAGGGAAGATAATATCCCAAGTTGCATTGCCTATGTGTCCGTCAGACATAGGCGACGTACGAAATATTATAGCAATTGTTCTACAGATAATATCTCAATATGATCCTATGATAATAACAAACCATCACGGCTGTATTCTCCGAAGGGTTAGGCATAGGTGTACCAATGTACACCCACAATTCGCCGCAATGTTTTAGGCCCTATGTACCGGACACAAAAACCTAACTCCGAGCTGCTTCTGAGAATTTCATAGAAAAACCCAATAACACTTTTTGTTCGACCTGGGAATCAAACCCAATACCTCTAGCGTAGCAGTCGCGCTTACGGCCAGGCTACCGAAGCAGTCCGAGGCCTGTGATAATATCGCTCCTATGTGGAGAAGGCTTTAGATGGAAGATTTCTCCTTTTAATTGCAGCCAATTTCCTTAATGTCACGAAGGTACAAAGAAAGTCAAGAACTAAGATAAGAATAGATTAATCTATTCAGTTCACGAACCAACACTAGGACAAGGGACATAAACATTACCAGTCAACTAGGTTTTCACTCTAGTAAGCACAATTCCAATCAAGAAACATATTAAATGGAGTATAATAAAGCAAAATTGCATCGTTTGTTACGTCACTAAAGATGAAATGATCGTGTGTGGTATGAAATTTTGTTCCTTTGATCAATATCTGGAAAAAATATAGGTCTGAGTTGGGATACCTACCTAAATCAAACGTTATCTTTATGAGGTAGTACCAATTTATTCAGGTGATATTTTGTCGAAAGGAACGACTAAATGGTACGTAAAAATTGGCACTTTTACTCGTTCTCGCTCGAGTGGTACACTTTTAAACACATTGAGAGTCTATTCACACAAGTCTCTATAGTTACCTTTGAAAGCATTGAAAAGGATGGATAAAACTCCATTTGCATTGATCATTTTTGAAAAAGGCGCATTCAGCATACCTTCTGTTTTCAACTTTATTTCTGGTCCTTCATTTCTGTTTAGAATAATCTGTCAAAGACAGCTTTCTTTACTATACTTACACATACTAGAACGCTTCATGTTAAGTTCTGCCAAAACGACCCAACCCACAATCTTTCAATAATTAAAGTAATTGCGTCAAATTAATTTAGTATACCAAATGTGTTTTACTTTCGAGCAAACATAATAAAATATGGGCATACTCGTGAATTGAATAGTTTTTACAATGGGGATTGTTTAAAAATTTTAACCACTACATTTTATTTTATTTTTTAAAAATTTAGACCATTTTGAGAAACTAATTTGAATATTTTGATGATTGGCTCAATGGTTATTTTTTAAAAAAATATTTAAATATATATATTTTTTAAGATAGATGACGTCATCATTGGCTCAAAAGATTGTGTCTTTGCCCAACTATTTACATAATTAAAAGTTAAAATCTGTCAACACAACGTCTGTCAAGCGTCAATACGCGTCATAACATAACTCATACATAAACGAATCTAAAATTGGAAAAAAGTAAAAAAAAAAGAAAACATCAAAGTGATCTTCGCAACAATACAATGTATAAATCTTATAATATTCCGCGCCTACATCACGACACCACTTTTGTCGTAAATCTTCCCCTATACGGACAAAAATTTTGTTTGGACTATTATTGCTATTATTACTGCAAGTTGGAACAAAGCACTTCCTGTATTCCATAACTGTTACACTATAAAAATTGTCGACTGTCGGAATAATGGAACAAGATTATTAGGAAAGTCGCAGGAATAATATTATTTTTGAAAAACTTTAAACTGTTATTATGTTTCATAAACTTTTGACATTTGCATTATAATTTGACACCTGACAACTGGTTGACAATACTTGCCACTTACTTTTTTTTTATTTTCTGAGGCAACGATACAAAACTGTATGGCCAGCGCTGACCTAATTTGAAGGGCAATGAAGGTCAATCGTATTTTATCAAAAATATCAGTAAAATATGAATATTTTTCATTATTAATTTAGTCCATAATGCTCAGTGACGCTATTCCTCGAAACGGGTTTTCAATTACAACATATAAAAAAAAATGAACAATGCCCATTGAAGATATTGATAAAAAAAAAATTGAATTATCTTTAAAATTTAAAAAAAGCTTAGAACAGTTTTTAAAATAACTACAATAATTACAGTGAGTTCAAAAAATTGAATAAATTTCGACATATGTGTTACTTTATTTCGGTAGAAATACACATATTCTCCAAGAAACATCACCTTGTCCATGACACAGCTGGTTTCAACTATCATTAATATCCTATAGCTACAACCTATACTCGCGTATATCGGTAAGGGTTTTTTTTTTTTTTTTTTAAAGATGGTAATATCATCAAATGACCCCCCCCCCCCCGTCCTGGGCGGGGCGGGAGGGAGTGTCAGACTTTTACTGACTAAAAACCATCTATGTTCCTTCATGTGCCCTTTGCGTTCCGGGGGCGCGGTATCTCTTTCGAACGACCCGCAGCATCGGTAACAAGGGTTACCTGTAAGGTCGTGACACTCACACGTAAATATTTGAGAGTCATATTTGCCCCTGCCACTGTTATTTCCGGGGCATCAAACTTAATGTAAGGCTCGTAAAGACGGGAAAAGCTGGACCCTTGCTCACTTAGTTATTGAGAACGGTGAGCATTTTCTCGTGGGTTTCTATTTATTTATTTGGGAGATGTGAAAGGGTTAAATTGGGGTAGGTGACGTACATATGTACCTACTTACTTACTATATTGGGTGACATGACTTAGCGTGTCACTTATTTTGATTTAGTGAAGTAGGACGAGGGAATAAGGTTGTAATTTACATAATTAGTACGTTTTTCTTCATATAAAAAAGATAGAATATTTGATTGTTTAATATGTGAGTAATTATTGACTTTTACGAAGAACGATACGTTATAGTAGGCGAAAGTATCAGCCTTCAAACTATTTATAAAATAATTGTGTTAAGGACATAAGTAGGTACTTTAAAATCAGTCGTAGTGGTTAGGTAGTTTAGGTACTACTAATTACTTAACTATCTTCTATAAATAAAATTGAAGTCCATAATTTCAAAATAGTGTCGTTTTACTAAATAAATAATTATGAATGTTCACAACGTAAGGTATAAAAACACTTTTTTTTGTCAGTCTGTCTGATTGTTTCGGCTAATCTCTGAAACGACTTGACCGATTTTGACGGGACTTTCACTGGCAGAAGCAGAAAGCTGATGTTATAGGGAGTAGTAGCCTACTATTATTTTAGAAAAAAAAATAGACGATAGAAATAGAAAAATAAACGTAGATATCTGATATTGACCCGAATCGAACTCGCGGACTTAGTTAAAAATAATTATATTAAGTACTTACATAGATATTTAATTACTAGTAGCAGTATTTAGTAATAGGTATGTCTATTTTAAAACCGAATGTTATACCCAGCTAATGTCGACAGACATAGTAACAATAGCGGAGAAAAGCACGCTAATTGACACTTTAATGGATTTAGGCTAAGAGCTAGTGCCTATAATGCTGATTGACAGAAATATCCCCATTTTTGGCGTTGTAAAAGGCTTTGTAACTTTACGTTTCTAACTGTATTTTCCTGTTCAGTTTTCCGTGCCGTTATAGCAGAGCCGAGTATATGAATTCAGATAGGAATATTTTTATTTTCAGTTTTTACGTAATGGACTCTCAGTTTTTTTGTTCTTTTATTTTTGACACGCTTTAATTTTACTTGACGTTTGCTAATGGTCGTATTATTGATTTATGTTTCATGTTAACATGAACAATTTGAAATGTATTAGCCATATTAGGTACCTACTATACGAAGTGTAAGGGACATCCATTCGTAAACTTCGCCGGAACACTATTTTCTTACTTCGGAACAAGTGGAATTTCTTGCAGGAAATTTTTAAAACATTTCTCTTTTTTCGGCAGATCAAGTTTGAAAAATTGGCCTGTTGCTTTTTTAGTCGTCCCTAATGGCAATAACGATATTTGTTGACTAAAACAGGGACAAATGTTTTTTTTTATTACTGAGGACGATACGGAAGGAATAAGAGCGAATTTTCACTTATTATTAAAAACCTTAGTATTAAAAACCTTAATATCTCTTTACTTATGGTTTTCTTACAAAAAAATCTTGTTGTCTGATACTCAGTCCAGAATAGAAAATTCATGGTTTCAGTTTATGGATGAATGTCCCTTACACCCGATATAAAATTTGACCCCCAAGAGATTCTCAGGACATGCACAACACAAACTCGTTATTACAAGAACATTAACTGTCCTATAGATATACATATTAACGTACATATGAACTAACAAGGTAAGTGGCAGTTATCTCTGTTAATTTACCGCAGCGGAACGAGTGCGGGTCGGCGATTTATATTTATTTTATCGCTTAGTGAACCACCAAGCGGCAGAGCTTTTAAAAAGTTACACACACGGTAAAAATGTACTGAAGGTTACCCAACTTAATTTCGCATTGACGCTAATAGGTAGTAAAATATACAGGTAAACGGTAATCATTATTTTACATGCTCACCATCAAATATCAGCCGTAGGACATCCACTGTTGGACATTAGGTCTCCCCATACATTTCCAAAAGGATCTGTTCGATGCGGCGTGCATTGGATAACACGAATGATGCATTTTCCATGTATACAAACTGAATATTCATCTACGTATTCATAAAAGACAAAACATATTTTTTTGTTCAAGTCATGGTTATCAAAATCAGCCCAAAATACGCCCCACCCTTCATAATTAGCGTATAGTACTACATAGTAGTAGTTAATTAGAAACGTAATGTCTCGCTTTAATTAACTAATAGAATAAAAGTTCTCTCCACAATGGAAGAAATCAGCGCAATCACGAGAACGTGACCGGTATTTCAAAAGAGGAAACTTTTCCTAGCGTTGGACCTCATATAATCAGGCACATACAACACTATGCCAGTGAACCTAAAGTTACAAGCTTATTACCCATGAATGTGCCACTTCTTATCCTACGTAAAATTGAAGTATTTTGACAAATGAGGCCTAAGTAATAAAGTTGGCAATGTTTTTTTGTTATCTCGAAACATTCCTCAAACAAAAACATAAAAAATATCTTAAAAAATAAAATTACGGTTATGTTTTCCGAAAAGTTAGGCAACGGTGTACGGGGTAGGCGCCCACTTTTTGCTAGTTATGTTTAAACGCTGTGTAATAAAAGGCGAGCCAATTGCCGAATGTAAACTGTCCCAGGGTAAAAAAGAAAAAGCAAGGCAAGACAGGGTGACATAGGTATACTATACATTTAAATTAGAAGGTATTTCTATTAAATATTCCTGATGCAATATTCGATTCATCTTAGTCGAGCGGAATTACAAGTAATAATGAGAAATCTATCGGTCACTTTCTTATGTAGATAGCGATTACTATTCTCTTGTTGTGGATAATAATTAATCGATAAAAATAATATTAAATTATATCAGCTTATTATTGTGCCACCGCGGGGCAAACGCCTATTCCCATACAGTTATGGCACGAGCATTCATCACCACGCTTGCTTAAGGCGGATTGGCGATTTCAGATTTACAACATACTAATACGCCTGTATTTCTTCGGGCGGCAAAGTGTTAGGCATAGGTGTACCAATGTACACCCACTGTTCCTGACGTCACATCGGGCCCCACACAGCGCGGCGGCGACACCATCTTGCTCGCCCCTCCAGCCGCGATCACAGTGGTGGGACAGCGCCGCGCCACTCGCTCGACCACTTGCGGACCCCACTAACGCGCGCGCGCATAATAACGGTTCTTCCTATTTTAATACAGTCTCATTCAATTTCCAACAAGATTTTTATTTATTGACACATTCAAGACCACCAGCAGCACACCTGGAGCTTGGTATTCAACACCCACAGTTCGCCGGTATGTTTAGGTCCCATGTAATAGGGGGCGAGCCTATTGCCATTAACTATTACAGATTTATATTTATTATAAATCTAGGTTTCCTCACGATGTTTTTGTTTACCAATGCCTGTGATGTTCAAGATAAACTTAGAAAGTACATATAAAATAGACAAAGTCACATTGGTACTTGCCCGTGACCGGTTGCGATTCCTCATGCATGAGAGGCGGGCGGCGCCTTTAGTTAATCGATATATTGTTAAAAATAACAAATTCCAGCATGGAAACGTACCTATAGTAGGTAGGTAATGTAGCGCTGGAGGGTTCTAACGCTACGTATTTAAGACGTTACAAACTTTATCGTTATTTATTCCATGTATTCATATATTACATATTATTATCATAATGTAGGTATATATGTATTTTTTGTAATTATGCCTTTTATCTTAACGACTCATGACAGCCGTAATTAACGGGACCGACAATTACTTTTTCTAAATATATCAATTTTTTTTTTTTTTTTTTGTTTTCGTCTCATAGTGCAAATCTCAAAAGAGTTTTCATTTGGCTCATTCAAATAAAACCTCTATACAGTACTTAACTTAAGTCTCTATGAATACACTTTTTTACTTTAGTATTCTTCTAATGTCTTTTGGTAAACAAAAATTAAGATTTCTGATTTTATTCTTGAATTTGTAGTAGTTTCAAAGTTGCTCATTCTTCATAACACCCCATACAAAAGTTAAAATGGTTTAAAAAATTGTAAACGAACTGGTTTTCCCAGTTAGTATAAAATGACGTGTTTCTAAGAAAAACCTTGTCGCTTGATATCGACCGCTGTCGTATTTATAAACATTTGTTGATCGTACTTCGTACGTTCGTTGTAGAAAGTAAGGTTATTGTATGGTAAAATGTTTGTCAAATAACCTGCTTTTAATTTTAATTACACTTGCCTTGCCGCCAAGCAGCGTTTTTTAATGTTTTCTGTGTCTCTGTTGGCCGCTTGACAACGCATCCTCTTACTATGCAGATGTCTAAAGGCGGCAGAGTCCACTTATCAGCCCACCTGGGGTTACCAGATTGTTTGCCAAGCCAAAAATGTTACTGCAACATGGACATAATGTCACGTAAGTTCATTTTCGTACTTTCATACAAAGAAACCCAAATTCCCTCAATCTCCACTTTCCTTTGTAATGGCTGCTATACAGGCATGTATACATACACAGTAAGCTCGCATTCAACACGCCCTAATAGAGGAAATTACTTCTGGCTAAGGTCTGGGTTAAAATCGTTCCACCTCCTTACATACAATGGGCGTACAGTCAAGCAATAAAGTGTATAACGTATCAGAATAGAGATAGAAGATTTTTTTCTTTTAAGTCTGCTTTTTTTATTGTATTACATAATGTTGAGCAATTTTATTTAATATTAAAAGTTTCGTGTTTTAAAAGTTCCATGTAGCTTATTTTACCTGCGTTAAGGGTACGGGGAAAAGATTCGTCTTTCGTTACTGTTCCGCTCCCGTATGTCGTAGCGTATGTTGTATAGCATATGTCACGCAGAAATACTGTAGCTATCTATTGGTAAAAAAAGGTTTAAACGGCCCAGTACACAAAAAACAACTTTCCTCTTTATAATATTAGTATGGCATGGATATGATTGTTTTCTGATAGGATTGCCTGATCTGCCAGTTTATTCTGATATCTCCCTCAATAAATGTACGTGAAGCAAATTTGGTGTAAGCCGTTAATCCGTAGCATCAAGTGGGAATTCAGCTCACCTTAAGTTCACCTAATCCAAATTCACCAAAAAAGATTTGTACGGAATAGCACTACCATTCTTAATTGGAATAACCCTACTTTACCTAAACAACAATGAGCCGATCCCGCCACAGTCCTCAGCCGGACGCAGGTAATTACATGTTCAACTACATAATGGATACCTAATTAGAGCTTACACCGTCCAACTATAATTGCACACACTAACACGTGTACCTCACCTCACTAATAAACGAGAAACAGCAATAAAGGGAATACGAGATACCAATACTATAAATTCTAAGAAATGGCACGCTAAAGCCGGCTTTTCACTGCGGGATGTAATGTAATATATATTACATCACGAGATATAATTTAATATCGCTCACCATACTATTTAAGAAACCTCTTTACACTAAGCTGTAATATATATTATATCCCAAACTATAAATATTTTTTCGACCGAATGGGCGATAAAGAGGAGATATATATTTTACCTCACGTCCCGGACAACGCACCCCCCCTGCCTCGCCCTCACTTTGAACGGAACGGTGCAGACTGTAGAACTGTTTGAACCAAATATATATCTTTCAGTGTGAACAGCAACTGCGGGATGTAATATATATTCCAGGATGTAATATATATTACATCCCGCAGTGAAAAGCCGGCTTTAGGTCCTTTCAAATAGAACTATTTTTTTCTCCCTCTCTCTTATTATAAAAGAATCGGATCTCTCCCTCTAGCTAGGGTATTTGTAGAATTTCCTATTGAGGACCACGGTCCGTGCTGCGCTGTACTAGTGCATGCCACATCAACTAAATTGACTAACTATACATTGACGTTGTATACGTGGTCGACAATTATAGAACGTTGATAGCGATGCAATTTAATACCGAATAGCTGCAGGTCGAAACATGTAACATATTTGTTTTATTAACAAAGAGAAAAATGTGCCTAGATACCATTCGTGTTTGCTCGGTTTGGTGATTTTGTGTGCATCAGTTCTCTATAGGGGTAGTTTACTTTTGAAAATAATTTAAAACGTGGTAGGCATTTAGCCAACCAATAAAGTTGTCCCTACCCTTTTTTTGAAGGATTGGAAATCATTAAATTTCTTTTTCCGCCCTGGGTGGAACGGAAGGGAGTGTCAGACTCTTACTGACTTAAAACCCATCCGTATTCCTCTTAATGCCTTTTGCGTTCAAAGGCTGCGGGACCTTTTTCTAACAAATTCTGCAATTCTTGCAGTCCCTGCCCTACATACCATTGTTTTTAAGCAATTACCATTTTTCAGATCCAAATGCGCGACACTAATTTTTAAGCAAGCAAACTCAAACAGTTTTTCTTTTTTAAGTTAACCTTAAATTCTCAGCCAAGAAACCCACAAAACGAACAAATGTTAAAAATCGATCCCAAAAGTACGAAAGGTCATACTTACGTGACCAAGTACATTGAACCGCAAAAATGTAATTACGACATTCTTGTTGCAGTGATTGCCTATTTTTAATCGAATAATGTAACGACCTTAAGAGTCTTAAGGACACCTACAAAGCACGTGAGTGCATGACTGTATCTCCTGTGATTTCACGATACTAATTATAAATTGTTACAATGTAATAGCATATTATTTATTGGCTTTTGTTAGTTTATTGTGAGTGAAGACAAAGCTTCATAGAAAAACAAATGAAGATCAATGAGTGAGGTTCCTATCTATACATATACTTTTATAAAGAGATAAGATTTTTTTGCTTGTTTGTTTGTAACGAATAGACTCCGAAACTGCTGGACCGATTTTAACCATTGTTTCACCAATAGATAGCTACATTATTCCTAAGTAACATAGGTTATATGACTCACGGGAACGGAGTATTAGCGTAGCAAAAACGTAACTTATGGTGGGTAAAATAAGTAACGCGGATGAAGTAGCGAGCAGTTCGCGAGTAATAAACAAAACTAAACGAGGTGGGTAAGTTTTACTAAATTACGTATTAAAAGGTGTTTGTGAGTCATTCTTCGAAGCTTTTGGCACCTCATTACTATATGTAATGTCTTCATTACTAAGGTGTTCCCGGAAATTTTGTTTGACCAGTTATAAATAGATTAATTACGTAATTACAAACGTACGACTTTGTTTACACACAGAAATGTAATGTGTATATTGAAACATAGGAAACGATAGTATCTCAGTTCTAAAAAGAAAAGGCGCTTTAAGCTCGAAGTACCTTTAGATTTTAATTAAAACATACATAAACTCACGCCTTCTTCCCATGGGGGTAGGCAGAAACCACTGAACGTCACCTGCTACTATCCTTACATACTCCTTTAGTCCTTTCACCTCGTTCACGTTCATATATCTGCCCCCCTAGCCAAGTCACAAACGATAAACGCAAACGCTGAGTAGGCTTTAAAAGATCTTCAACTTTATGTGCTTGGTTTTAAGTTGAAGATCTAATGAAGATTGCGTAGCGTTTTCGTTCGTTCCAGTCGCTAACGCTTAGAAATCTTTAATAGATTTTCAACTTAATGCTCTTGGGTATTAAGTTGAAAAACTATTGGTACCTACCGAGCGTTTACGATTATCGTTTGTGACTTGGCTAGGGGGGCTGGACTTACAAGCAAGCCGATTACAAGTACTGTGCAACCGAACCGAACCAGAACTTCCTAAAAAAAAAAATGTGCTTTCTATGTCATAAACTCTACGACATAGATGGTAACTTACGTCCAGAAAATGTATTCACTACAAATACCTTCAAAATTTGTAAACAATTGTGGTTTTAAATAGAACGTACAAGAAAGTGGGTGTCAAGACCTTGACGGCGTCTAACAATAGAATGAATTTACCACAAAATGTTCAAGTACTGTTTGTAAGTCGAAACATTCAGGAAACAATAGGGAAAAACACGCCTATCCATAAACATTAATTTGTTCTGTTTTTATCGCTAAAATATTCGCCAAATATCAACATACAGGCAAAAGGCGTAACAACACACAGGCGTTGGCAATTTTCCTTTTTAAAATTCATATACGTTCAGAATTGCTGTGGGGAAATCAGATTCATTTGCCAGAAGCTAAAAAACCGTTGTGAAGGGTTTAAATCGAAAAATGCTTTTACTATAAGTAGGATTTTCTTTTACTAAAAGCAAAGGCAATCAAATTTTCTATGAAATCAGCATTCAAAGGTAAAATAAGCAGGCATTGCAACTTTGAAGATTATTTGCTCACAAAAGTAATGACGGCGAACGTTTTACCTTGGCGTTTGATATTAAAATGTTACTGTTGAAATGCCAACAGAGGCCATTCCATAGAACGTAGAAGCTTCTACCCGGATTGGAAAATTGATATATGTACCTATATTTTAATCATAGAAAGTACCATTAATTTTGGCACACGATTGCAAATCATGTGCTCTGTAGTGCTCGGTTCCTATATGCGAAACGGATAGTTTATCTTACCAGTCGTTATTATTTTGAATACTTGACTGGCCTTTTGTGCAAATTCTGGTAACAATTTTGAATGTTTACAAAAAGTATGGACATAATCCTACCCGCATACGGGCTGAAAAATAAACTTCAATTACAGCGAAAATACGACAGCATTTGTTTGTTAGTATGGTTTACTAATTCCGGTAGGTAAGGTTTCGGAATCGGGCATTAGACTGAAAAATGGACGGTAACCTACAAAATCTCCATGCCAAAAAGGATTCCAAGAAGCAACACTAGCTAGTCCCTAGAGATTGTGTGTGAACAGATGTGCTGAATAATTTAGCTGGCAACACTTTGAGCGCGGTTCGTGCTTGATGAGCAGCCTTACCCCTTACCCATTTACCTATTATACCTATGTCGTACAACCTCCGGGGAATGTGTGTACATTTTTCAAGCGACTCAATTAGACAGAACGACTTACTACGCAACGTTGGCGTTAATTGGTCGTGTGGACATGCCGCAATTTCTTTTTTTTTTGAGCTCCTGTAGGTAATAACTTTTTTATACATACGCATTCGCAGTTAACCCAAACGCTCGTACCTAATTTTTATAAAATTACGATATCAATTTCAACTCTATTAATATTTATAAATTAATAAATAGTTCTATAGTGAAGCAACCGCAAGCTTATCTAGCTCGGTTGTTATAATTGGATCTAACAAAATCACCAAATTGAGAAGATCGGTCATTATTAATTTGTTCACCGACGGCGACGACGGTACCGGACCAGATTTTTGTACTATATTTAGCTAAGACCTGTGTCAAAGTGTCAAATTAATGTCAAAAATTTGTCATGTGTGTTTGATTTTAATGCGAACTTTCTTATTAGCCCTCAGCTGTTATGTAGCAATTTCGTTCCTTTTCCTTGATTGAAGCGAAGCAAAAAGTATGAATAGCCCACGGCATTTGGTTTTGCGTAGGCATTTAAATGAAGAACGTATTCGTTAGCTGGCTGACGAAAATGACGCCATTTAGCAGACTAGTTTTAAAAAGTGAGCTTTTTCAAATGGAATGGTAATTATTTAAAATTTGGAACGTCATAAAATTCTCACAAAGCAAGCGCAATGCGGTAAATCAGTGTTATTGTTACTCGGGATATGTAACAAAATAGCTGATTCACACTAGAAATCCTCATTCACATAAGCAGACCTATTCTAGACCAAGAAATTACGATGAGTGAAGATTATAAATTGTTGTTTCTGTGGAAGTAGTGTAAAGAGAGCAGTATTTTAAATATCGTAACACATTTAAATAATCTTTGCTTTACTTTCTGCGTAGCATTTCAATCAAAGAATAGCCTAAAGATAAACTTGACTGAATAAACTGTGTGTAACGTAATAAAATTCCTAGAATACCTGAATCACTTACTTTTATTTAACTAAATAGAGAGAGAATTATTTTATTGTTATACAGTAAACAATCTTTGTTTGCGTATTATACCAGTAAGTTTTAGCATAGTTAGGTATTCTTGTATAACTAATCAAGGGTTACATGTACCTAACAGTGCCGCCTTAATTCTGATATTTCAATTTTCGCAGCAAGCTAAACAAACACCCGCTGAGGCCTAAATCGCGGGAAAATGTCGTTTACTTTCCTACGAATTTTATATATGGCCGCTTATATTAGAACGTGACTTCGTCCATAATACACGAATATTTTAGATGTATTTCATTTAGTTGGGTGATGGTGTTATATCATAAATTTTATTACGAATATAAAAAGTTCGACGTTTAATTAAAAACTGGAGCGAAACTAAAAGTCAGCTACCGCGAATACCGTGAATGGGCATTGAGTGTCACCGAAAAAAAAAATGTTTTACTATTTGGTTGCCGTGGAAAAGCGGCCGGAATTCTGCACTCAGGTCAAATTCAATCACAATATGATCTAAAAAGGTTGACATTGCTTATTGAGTGACATATTGGGTGCTGTCAAAGAAGGCGCTTTGAGAAGGTGATATTATAATGTAACATTTTGAGCACAAATAATTAGTCATGGTAGTAAAAGAATTCCTCTACAAAAAATTCAGACCTGAGTATTACAGGATATCTTTTGTATATTATTTCTTTATGTTTTTAAATTAATATATATTTTTTTTATATAGAACCTTATAAAGCCTTATAAACCTAGCAGCTTATAAGGTACATAATTATCTACATGTCGTTGACACCCTAAAATATTGTATAAATATGGTAGTATCGTCATGACTTTATATTTTCCCACTGCTTCTCTTTATATTTTTGTTTATGTATTATGTATATATGTACTTATAAGTATGTATTTATATGTATATATGTTTTCTTATGTATATAGTCATGTATTATTATATTGAATTTCAGTTTTATTTTTTATATTTTTTTATCTTAATATTGATTAATTTTAAAGTAATTTTTCTTATTTGCACCTACCACAATTTGTCTCTGCATCACCCTAAGGTTGACTGGTAGAGAATGCCATTGGCATTAAGTCCGCCGCTGTACATTTTGTGCATAAAGTGTTAAATAAATAAATATAAAATTCTAATACGCTCTATACATAATACTATAAGTTGTTTTTCATTGCAATCGATGGTTAGTCGTATAACAATAGGCTACAGTTGGCAGCTCGTTAATTTCACAAGCCACAAGTTTATTCGCAGTTCAAATCGATACAATTTCTTTGTTATGCAGACTTGGCATTTAGATTTTGTTTAAAACATTGCAATCATTTCTATAAGATATTCAAACATTTTTTATAGAGGACGTTCTATTTTTTAATTTAATTTATTCGTAATCTTGTATTTTCTAAATAAATGATTGACTTGCTGAGAATGCTTAATATACATAGCATTTTGTTTCGCTTATGTTAAATGTACTCACTAATTATTTTCTCAATTTTAACTACAACCAAAAGCACCTTCTCAACTATTATTCAATTAATGCAAATCCAGTGGAAGCTAAGCTATGAGCTTCATAATATCATAGCTCCGCCGCTAAACACGAGTCGTGGCTGTGCAATCCAATCAATATTAATTGATGCCCAATGAGTCGCGAGAATGCTCGAGACGACGGAGGTAATTAATTTATAGTTTATCGCACAGAATCAAACAGCTTTTGGGACATCATCTTAAAGTTAGTACAAGGTCGACGGGTGTCAAGATAGTCACGATTCGGGGTTGCAGTGTTGTTTTTGTGGTTTGAGGGTTAACGCAGTCGCCAATCAGAGCTGCTTCTTTGTTTGCTTTTGTCACAGAGAACATGTGCTTCTCTGTTTACTCTAGCAGTTTCCATTTATTAATTAATAATTAACTTAATTACTTCAACTGTCTTGTTAGCCTAGTGGTCCTAAGCGCGACTGCTATGCTAGGGGTCTTGGGATCGAGCAAAGTGTTATTGTTTTTTTTATGAAATTATCAGTAGCAAGTTGGAGTTTGGATTTGTGTCCGGTTAAATGGCAATAGGCTCGAATCCTATTACATGGGACTTAAAAACTTACCGATGGACTGTGGGTGTACAGTGGTACACCTCTGCCGAACCCTTCGGGGAATACAGGCGTGATGGTATATACTTCAATAATAAGTTGAAGATTATGTGCAAGATAGGATATAATTTTGTTTTGTTAATAACCTTAACCAACGAACAATTTCACCTCTGAGGGGTCTAGTGTATTAAATTCCTCTCCCACATTAAAATATCATGCGTCATATTTTAATTCATTCAATATCAATTAGTAAATTACATCTGTTATCTACACATACGTTCACGTGAGCGAAGCTGCAGGCACTAGTCAATTAATAAATGAAGACACCGCGAACATACCACTACTGAGTGTACAGACTGAGTGACAGTTTAATTACGTAATAGTATATTTTCAATCAGCTACATGTATATAAATATACCTAAAACTTTATCACATTTACCACTATAAAATCAATGTATCAATGTCAGCAATTAATTCTGAAGTTACAACATAAAGGGACAAATTTGTATAACAATATAAACGCTTTTAAACACCCCTTATATTATAGTCGAACGGCAAGGCATGACCTTATCGAGTTGACTTCTACTAAATGACTAATCGATTCCCCCTAGCACGAAACCTGTAAGGGTGTCTCCACACTAATCGACGGGAAAACGCTCGGCACGAAATTACCGATTTGTTACAGAGATAAATGGTTTAACAACATTTTGTTCGTGTCACATATGCATTAAACAAGGCGCTGTGAAGGTTTGTCGCAAAAAATATTCAAAGAAAGAGGAAAAAACTGAGCATTCAATGTTCAGTTAATAAATGACGCCGATCAGCTTACTGCGAGTGTGGGTAAAGTTTTATGAAAAAAAACGTAGGTTGCTTTAGCGACTTTTCCGCCGGTCAGCGTGTGATCACCCTTACCCGTAGCGTTATACTGCTTTTATATTTTTTTAAATACCTGAAACTGATTAAGCATTTTTTAAATTAAAATGCTACATTTTTATTATGAACTACGTTAAATTCGAGTTGTTGGTAGTTTGAAAGATTGCACAGAGTCACAACACTTTGCTTACGATGACGTCATTAATAAAGTGTAATAGCCACATCTCTCATAAGTTAGTATTAACCTAATCCCGCTTTCAAACACGAAATTCTATCTATTAAACAAAAGTGTAACAAGCCAAATAGTTGCTAAGCTAGCTTCACAAAAGCTCTTCATTTCCCTGTGCAAACTGCGGCAAACTAACACAAACCAACTGCGATTAACTCGAACAGCGAACCAACTGGAAACTCTCTAATTAACGCATCACATTTAATGACAAATTCCCATTCAAATTGCTAACTATAATAATTATAATTCTACGAAACCGCGGACTTTCATAAATTGTACGGAACTTAAAACATAAAACTGTTTTATACTTATGAATACAAATGAGGGGTGAGGGGGGTGTAAGTCGCGACTCACGACCGCTTCCTACCCACGCTATGCCTTGCTTTAGCCACTAATGCGTGTTACAACCGGCCTTGACATATATTTACTTGTCATACCTTCCTTGGATTTACGTTTTGATGCTTTGGTACGAACGTCAATGGCAAGGATTTAGTTGGAAATAAACTATGAACGATCAAGATAAAGTGTTGTTTGCTGCTCAATGCAAATAAAAATACACATTTTTTTTTATGATAGTGGACATTTTTGCTAACGTCACAAAACGTTTGAAGAAGCCCAAAATTTTTCGCAGACATAAAGGCGTAACTAATTGAAAGCAGCTTTTAGCTAAAGCCATTTTTATCGAAAAACAATGTCTGGTTAGTCTATCGTTCCCTAATAAGGAAAGGACAAGACAGGCTGGCGTCATAAACAAATGGATTAAATACAAGCCAGACCAGACACAACCACGTGTTCATTCATCAAGGCGATGGTTAAGTACAGATAAAAAAACAAAGTAAAGGAACATCCACACGAACGAACCGACCGCACGTTTCGTAAACTGACTTCCTTATAACAATAGTAATGTCTTCATATACAGATCAACATCCAAAACTCGACCAGTAAACACATAATGAACGACTCATTGGATGATTTTGGCAGCCAATGAGCCGGCTAAACATCGTCTGAACAACCAACATGACGCGATGTCGGTCACCGTTGGCCAAACGTTTGCCATACGCGGTGTAGCGTGAACGTAACCAATGAACACGGGTTACAATGAACAGTTTACTGGGAAATGGAAAGCTTAATATTGGTGTGAAAATGACAGTCGCTATATTGCTAGAAATTGCCGATCATGTAATCATAGACTATTGGTTATGGAAATTTCAAATTGAGTGCCTGTTCGCATTAGCTTTGGATTTGACGGTAGAGTTTGCGTTCCCGATGTCCTTGTTTTATTGAATGGCTTTAAGCGTTTATCGAGCGTTAAACATTAACGGTCTTCTGAACGGGCTCTAAGTTTTGGGTTACTTTCACGGCTGGTTCCTTTTACATTCCAGAAGCCTTAAAAATGATTTAGAATATCTTTCTAAGTGATATATTTTTTCGCATTCTACAACAGTGGCAGATATAGGCTTGCTTTTCCGATTGTGCCACAAAGATCATGTCTTTTTCTGACCTATCTTTATTAATATTTTAAAGAGTTAAATATTGCGTTTCTTGCCCATTCTTCTCCAAACGAAACGATCTTTTGGAAGAAGCAACTAGATTCAATTCTTTTTCTAGTATATGACGCTCAATAGTGTATTTTAATGGTCTTATTGAAATCAATAGTTTGACTCTGACTTTATTCAGACAGTCATTAAAAAACAAACATGAATCGTTTTCCGCAATACTCTAGTCACGACGTTATCGATGTAACTAACTACAACCATGATGGATAGTTTTGAGTGAATTTGTAAATAACAAATGCATTTCCTCGTTGACCTTGCAAACAGAAAATAATATTCTTTAAAAGGTCAAGGTACTTTATAGCACGCGATTACAATCTCACGCATGCACAAGCCCTAAATGAAACACGGGCAGAAATGAGGGCGACGAATCACGGCGGCCTTCCGAAAGTATAGCTTCAAGATTGTTTTTATTCATAGCGATATACTAATACTTGTTTGGAAAGATATTCTATATTTCTACAGCGATTGTTGTTATATTGACTTGCTCGCGTTTGACCAATCGGTAAGCAATAAGTTGCCATGTATTGGTCCAAGTATATTTATTACTTTATGTAATGTTGACCTTCTTTTATTCATTTTGTTTTATTATTGCTGGTTTTCTTAGAAATGTGACGATATTTATTTTCATTTCTTTATTTATTAATACTTTTATTACCAGTGCCCTCCCGTTTCCCTTTTCATATTTCTAAAAGAGGTCAGATAATTCAAAGCACTGAATGTTCATACAAGTAAAATACTATATCTCTACTCCACTTCAATATTTCATAAAAATTATATATTGCGCTTGACATACTTCTGTGTTTTAAAACTTCATATATTACATTACGTCATCCTGACTATTCATCTCGCTAAAAGTACACCTTTTATCTCTTAACATTTTGTGGTTTTACAGCGTTCAGATGTTTTCTTTTATTCTCTTTCTAATTCATAAAACAACACGCTAGAGAGAGGTCCATCTGTCCGTGCACTTTGAGCTCGCCCGCGGGAACTTTATACCGGAATAAGATAAAAAATGAACCAGCTAGATAAATGGCTTCTGACGTTAGAAGGAAAGTAACTAAAGATTTATATTGTGCTACAAAGTAGTTACGTACACAGTTTGTATATAAGGCCAAGAGTTTAATGGAAGCTTAGTTATATTTTCCCTAGGTATAGTTCTTCTTCTTCTTTATCGAGTGGGCAGTAAGGTCTAACGACCTGACACACCCTAGTGCCAGAGTAGGTACCTATAGTTAAAAATAAAATATAATAATATTCAAGATTCTTTATCAATACTTATGTTTAACAAATAAGTAATTCTTTTCTATTCAATTTTTTCCGTTCCTTATTAACAATTCACCTGACGATGAATAGAGCTATTAATTTTGGTGGACAAAAAATCAATAGGTATGTCACACAATCGTCAAATGGATTGTTGTGGTTGTAGAACGGAATATTTCTTTATACGAGTACTCTTTGTAACACATAAATTTAGCTAGACGCTTTGCAAGTCGAAACTTTAAAGCGCCTGCCTGAAGTTATTTTCTGCAGAAAATGTTTTGCAATAACGAAAAATGGTTTTTGTAATATTAAAATGACGTAGGTTTGGCGACACTGGGATTATAGACCATTATATAGTCATCACCTGGACGGATTCTTTACGTACCTTGACGCAAGTTTGCAATAAAAAAAAACAATACTACAAACTTGTTTTGCATCATAATGTAAATTATGAAGTTCAAGTTTCTCACAATACTTTTTACGGTACCGCTCCACGACCTACCATAAAATATACGGTGAAAACTTTATTTAGCCTTTGTTTTCAGAGCAAAGAGGTCAATGTTTATGTTTGAATGTGTACATTATCTGAGTGAATCGCAGACGATCCAAACCCATTTCAGTTAAAAGGCTTTCCCCACGCGCATAACTTTTTAGAATAACAAATGAAAACGGGAATGTAAAATGTACAAATACAGAAGCGCCATCCTGTCTCGCTCTCACAATGCACCAGTAAATAGTCAGTTTGGTAGGTGTGAAAGAGAGACGCGTATTTTCTTTGTTTTTTCCGTGCAACTTAATGTCAACTATTAAGCTCTGATGACCAAGCAATTGCGAAACTTATGGACCTTTCTGCCATAACTTCCATTTATTTCCATAATATTGTCAGTGACGTTACGTTTTAGTTTATTCAGTCTTCTATGTAGAACTTCTGTGTCCGTTTTATATGGGCACATTCCACTCACTTTTCATCCCATTTTAACATTTTACTGTGAATAATACCGGTGTTTTCAAATATTACAATGTACCTTTGTACAAACTTAATTATTCGAAGAAGGGTTGTATTTAATAGCAGTTCTAATTAATAAATAAAGAGATACTTATTAATTTTGTAGATAAGGCAAATATTGTATGTTTTATTAATTATTAAGAACAGCTGGCAATTTTGATAATTGTAGGTACTTAGTTCATTTATAATTTCCATAATTATAAAAGCTTAATTTATTTGACCTATGTAACTATCAGCGGCAGAAAGAATAATAGTAAATAGTAATACGCCAATGCTAGAATATACGAAAAATAAAACGTTTTTCATTTATTTGAAAACTTCCCGACTCGCTTATTCTACGACGCGCACGATCCGCTACGCTACGTGCTACGGCGTAGCCCATATCGAGCTACGATCGCGTAGCCTTCAAGATGGCTTACTTTGTGTGATGGATTAATTGGTAGAGTAAACAACATTTATTCTACTATCATTCCAAATACTATTACAATCGCAAAAGTTTGTAAGGATGGATAGCTGAATGGATAGATAAGTGCTACTCTTACACGCACAGATGGCCAAAGGGAATCGGCAGATCTTGATTTAAGTTTAGAATAATTTTTATTCCGTTTTTGTGTTCCCGTGGGCAAATTTTGGACTTTGACCTTATTCTAAATTATACGCAGACAAAATCGCAGGTAAAATCTTATGATAAGCAATAAGACAAATCATTTGTTTAAAAATGTAACCGTAAAAAATATCTTACATAATTGTCATAAACTCCATTATACTTTTCACATTTTTATTTATTGTATAATGTTAAGTGTTACAACGTCACTGGACTAATTGGCGCTCAACCGAGTATAACCCTACAGCTTCACCACCAAAAGTGTCAAACGTTTAATCATATCAGGGTGGACCCCGCACATTAAAACACCACACCGCGAAGGCTTGATTTCCCCACGGGTTGGTGTCGATACAGCGGTCGTGCCGGTAAAACCACCATAAATTGAACTAATAAACCATGAGAAAACTCTTGAAAACTCCTGTTTTAATTAAGCATTGCAGGTCTGATAAAAAAGAATATATGTACGGTATGCCTTACCTAATAAACTGTAACATCTCATTTTATTTGAATAGAATGTAGGTCATTCCGCAATAAGGTTTTCTATAATATTCTGTTCTTTTTTTGAATATTTTCGAACACGTTCCACATCACTAAAAATATTTATTAAAATAAAAAATATACTAACCTTATAAAATACGGTTCGGTATTTTACTAAAAATTCAATCTTGTACACTCAAGCACTAAACCGACCAGAGATTTTTCCTTTGACACGATAAGTGCTAAGCAATCTGCCTGATGTATCCGCCATCGCGAGTCGAGTGCCGATACAATAGATATTCAATAGACGCCGCTCGTAACAGAATGGCTGTATCACTGAGAGCATCGCGAGAAAGCTTCTTATCGAATGAAGGAGTAGATACATTGCATCTTCCAACATGGCATTAAATGACAGATGAGAAGTGGAATTATTTGATAAAAAATCTTCTTTATTTAAAATAATAAGTTGCTATAATAAGTCAACTATACCATAAAACATAATTGTTGCCATTGTGCAATAGTGTAGCTTTCTATCAGTGAAATTATTTTTGTAACCGGATTATTACTTCTAGAGATTACCTCTTGCAAACACAAGAAAAAAACAATAATCTTTATCTCTTCGTTATGTTAATACTAATATTATCCTGAATGAATTTCGGTCAGGTTGGAAAATTTAAGTAGTTGTTTGCTTAACTTCAAAGTGCACAAGTTATTTTTAGTGCTAAAGTGTGTGCGCAAACACAGATGCATTTTCTCTTTACTCGTTCTTCGATGGGACGGCAAGATAATCCGACAAAGAGAGATCAGGCGCAGGACCAGGTTAAACGCTAAACGACACGGGGATGTTACACCAACAACTTTCAAAACTTCAGGCAGCTACTGAGGAATCCCTCCACTATTAACACAAAACATGATTGATAGACCTTTTAACAAGGCACTGCGGATGTAGTTACGGTGGATAGCGGAAAGATCGCAACCTTCCGTGATTAATGTACCTCGGCGCGAAAATGAAGGCATAAACTATTTCTAGGAAAGGTAACGGTCTGATTTCATTTTAAATGATGAAGGGTTCACAACATGGCGTCGTGAATTTATTGTTGTTTTTTATTGTGTTAGCTATATCAGTAATAAACACAGAATATTGTGGTGTCACTATAAATTGGGGCTACACTCGCAATATGTAACCAAAAAAAGTAGAACAATATTTTTAGAATAGATTTTTAATATATGACGGCAGGGTTGGCGCAATGGCTGAGCGATTGGATTGTTATTCTGGTAGTCTGGCTGTTTGTGTATGTGAGTTTATACGTCACGATACAAAAAAAATACCTAGTGCGGCACAACGCCTTTTAACAGTAACAAAATACAGCATATTATAAGACAGACAGACCATAAATCACAGTTATATACAATAAAAAATAAACATAAGTTAATACATTGTGAAATGCAGTGATAAAATAACTACCTACCTCAAAATCTAGGTACGTTTTAGTCTAAAAAAATTATCATAACGTTTATAACGTAAGAAACACCACCATGGACTCACAACATAATATTTTCATACACAAAACAAGATAATTAAACAGCCATATCTTCAGACAATAAACAATGAAAATTAAACAACCATATTATACATATATGACTGTTTAATTTCATGCAACGTCTTGGAAAATTAAACCATAACAGCCCACTAACATTTTCCCCTTCCGTCGTACACGTAACTGCACACAAACAAAGTTTTGTTTAATTTCATTACAGTCAGGTATGCCTTGATCCCGGGGGCGTCGTAAGATTCTAAGGGATTACGTCAAGTGGAAACCACCCGTATCCACGTGTATACAGAGAAATAATACTGCGGGCATCCGGATTCCCCAAGGAAAGTAGGGTTAAACCAGACACGTTCAAAGAAATAACACTTGAAATAATATGAAATCATAAACGTTATTTTTTATGATGTGATGAAGTTCGTGGGAAGTGTGATTTCCGTATCATGTTTTGAATGGATTTTTTAACATTATCGTAGACATTATCTTTTATACGTACATATATGTAAATACATTGGCTTATGCAGTAAATGTGTCAAATATTCGTTTTAAGAACAATCAACAATGTTGTGTTTAGTCATTATTGTGAAAAATTCATAAATAAAAAGGGCTTTTACTAATTTTAACGCATTAATTCTATGAATAAACCAACGTTTACAGCTATTTATCTAAATAAATATCATAGCGTTTATAAGGTTAGGAACACCATTGACTTGCAATGCAACTTAATATTTGTATACACTCAGTCTAAACAATAATAATTGATAATTAAACATAAACAATTACAGATCTAAACTATACGGTTAAACAAACATTTACACCAGCTGTAGGTCGCCTTTAAAACATCCCTATTCCTGAAACTTCGAAAGAATCTAATAAAGAATCCCCATTAAGAATTTGTTAGCGAGTTTGAGCATTAGACTAGGCACTACTAGCACCGTAGAACTAGAGCCCTCATTAGTGAGTTCTAGTAGATAACTCATTAACGAGAACACGGTCAGTAAGTACTGGCAGACAGGAGATGAACACAATAATAAAAGAAAAAGAAAGTAAAAAAGAAAGCAACGTAATAATTTTACAGCAGTAAAAGTTTAAAAGTAGGTATTTTGTGCTAAAAACATGGCTTTAAAGATTTTTTTTTGCTTCGATTCCGGACACATTAAGCTTCCCTCGGAAACATTATCCATGGTTTTTCCCGCTCCTCCCTTTTGGGGGTGGGCCGACATCAAAGTTTGCTCAATGCTTTCGCTTTCGGAGACAGATTTTCTTGTAAATACATCGTGATCATGAACGATAGTAGGACGTTAAGTAAAAGAAACGATTTATCGGTTCATTGTTATCGCTACATAATTCATAGATCGCGTAACTTTATCGATATCTTGGGCTTTTTGTATGAAATAATACGACAAATGTAATGGTTCCATGAAGACGAAATAAAGCAAAAAATGTGTATTTATGTTCTCCTTGGCATGATTAGTGGACATTTTCGTAAGCACATTATGCTTAGTTCTACATTCATTATACGATTTTCTTCTCGAAACTAACACACAAAACATGCAATAGTAAGGTGAAACGCAGTACTAATAATAAATATACTTTACTTATTTGTTAAATATCAGAACGCGAATTCTACTAATTCAAAATCTTACTATATTACTATTTTGTTACTCACTATATTTATTTTTTGGGATAAAAGTTACCAAACGACAAATAAATCAGTTCTAAAACCAGTAATCTTCCGAGACATATTACTTAAAATTGTAACCAATAACAACACAGCTGTAATCAAAGAAACTGTTTCATACATACATACATGTAATTAGGGCGGAGTGACCGTGAATTTTAATAATTCACAATAATAACTAACAACGCAAGCCCGCTATTATATTCTTACAATTATACAAATAGGCCAGGTCGCGTCGCGTCGAGTCGGTTTTAACTGAATTATAAACAGCTGTTCAGTGTGGCCCATTATAATAGCTTTAATTAGAAGTACTTAAAATAAAGAAACGTTACGTCGTCGTCGTCATCGCAAGAGGCTATATGAGAGAGAATGCGCCTTTTTTTTTAGTGCGCTTCGTAAATCCTCATGGATTTCCTCCGCCGTGGGGGTGACGGAGGGGCATACCGGACTCTTACCGGCTAAAACCACCGTGGTGTTTCACCTCTGCCTATGGCCGGGAGTGCGGGAGTCACATAAGCATTCACTGCTCCCCCGACAAGAGAGAGTGCACCTGAGTTTGCGCTTACACTTGTACACCATAATATCTCCTGCGTACGTGGTTGGTCTCCAATAGAATGGCCGCCGTGACCGAAATTAGGTCAGGAGGATATTATGTTCTCATAACCCACTAATAAAATATTCCATTATTATGAGCGTGCATCCTGTGATCCGTGAGCACTTGGTTGATACACCTTGCTGTCATATTTAATCTCGTAAACCCGCTGAACCGTGCAAAATATATTGCTACTCGTGTTTGTTTACACAGTTGCTGAGCCTTGTATGTAGGTAACATGTACGTGCTAGATACGAAGATACAACGTTACATGAGTAAAATATCTTGTAAATAGCAGCCATTTTTAAACAACAGAAAATATTTCATCGTTTCAAAACGTTTAGCGTCTGTGCAAGTGAGAGTTTTTTAATATTTTCATTTGACTTTCATATGTTATACTTTTTGGTTGTATGTTGTAACTGGCTGTACATCGCGTCATTCGAATAAAAAAGAAATGGTCATGTAATACACTGACTGACCGATCTAGTCGAATTCGAATTTGGAACAATATTTGACACCAAAAAGGCGGCCAGTAGGCCAATTCAAATACCGCAAAAAGAAAGGGTTTGTTTTTCTTTTTTTAAAATGTTTTAGACCCATAGGCCCCCAGGCCTATAAGCCAAGCCTATAGGGACCTATCCTTGTATTCGGATGGAAATGCACGGTGACTCAATTTTAGAAACGGGGGAGTGTGCCAGTGTGATAACACCACGATCCATCAGGCGGTTGTTGATTCAAACCTGAATGATTGAACTTTCCTGTTAGAAAGAGTCGAAGTAGGTACGGTT
Organism: Caradrina clavipalpis; assembly: GCA_932526535.1. Lineage (NCBI taxonomy): Eukaryota > Metazoa > Arthropoda > Insecta > Lepidoptera > Noctuidae > Caradrina > Caradrina clavipalpis. Next base: position 8,269,098 of record OW052096.1, read on the forward strand.
CGATATTTGAGTTGTCTATACTAATATTATGGCGAGGTAAAGTTTGTTTTTTGTTCGCAAGAAGTAATCTCTGAAACTTTTAGTCCGATTACCGACATTCTTTCACTGGTAGAAAGCTACATTATTCTACTGTTAGCCTACTGTTCAGTAGCACAAGCGTGCAATGTGACTTTGTTCTATTTCATTTGTACTTTCTAAATTTACCTTGGACATCACTGAGATCAGTGAAAAAAACGTTACGAGGAAATCTGGAAATCTGATCATTATAAGTCTGAAATAGTCAATCCATGTGATGTTTAACGCTCGTGCCTTCTCTGTATAAGAAGAGGTTTTTGCCCTGCAGTAGGACAATGATTAGGCTGGTGTTGTTAGCGAGTTCGTGGTAAGCCTACAATTCGTAATTGAAACGCTTCACACACAAGTCTTATAATCTGTTTTTCTTTACCTACTCTATTATTTTCGTGTACCTACACAATTTTATTGTAACAGTAACAGAGAGCAAACAACGTGAACAATATAATAATGTGCGGTGTCAACGTGAATGACAAACGGCGTAACTTTATGAATTTATAACGTCCCGTCAAGCTTGCTCTTTTCACAAAATAAAAATATTATAATAAACTGTGTGTATACAGGAAAAATTTTTAACCAGTGCGTAAATTTTGCCATAATCAACTTCAACACGTTTTATTAAACACGTATATTTTAGTTTGATATGTCTTAGTACTAAAAAAAAAAGTTATCGCTTACGAAACATGTTTACTTAAAAACCATATTTCATTGTCACTCGGCGCTAGCGCATTCCCCACCCCCTCACCCCAGCCATGCGCCCGGGCGGCGGCGGCGGCCGCGAGTTTTCATTGATAGTATGGCGAATAGATTATGTCCTGGATGTTTTGCTTATTTCAAACTCGGATGAGGATGAATTTTTTTTTTTTTTTTTTTTTTAACTAATCACGGAAATGTGTTCTATTACTGACACTGAACTACCAAAAAAAATTTACGCACTGGTTAAAAACTTATCCTGTATACCTACATACACTATGTAACAAGGCACATAATATACCCGTTAACTACACGTTCTGTCCATCGCACTAAGTAACATTATACAACAATTATTACTCGGAAGCGATGTTCATGTTAAGTGTGACAATCACTGTTTATGGTGGGAGTTGGCAATGTAACACTTGCAAAATATTGTGCTTATGGGTGCATGCAGCAGTACAGAGGTCGTACAGTATTTAAAGTTAAGTTATAACATTTCAAATTAGTTTACGTTAAAGTACAAAAATAAGGTGCCTAGTTACGAGCCATAAATAAAAAAAACGTCCCAATGGTGCAAAGAACACCTAAGTTTCGGCTTTGATAAGTGTGTTTACATTTTGATATGTATAGAAAGTTTATTATATTACATTGTGTGAAGAGAAATAGGGAAGATAATTTATTTGCCATTGTTGGCACACAATGTACATAGGACAAATAAATTATCTACCCCAATTTGATACAAAGGTCGTCCTCTGTATCAAATTGGCACATGTCTGCACTCGGATTCTACCAAATTGTATTCTGAACTAGAAGCCATTAACATTAACCAAAAGATAATTGCTGTTGACATAGGTAGTAATAGTCTAAAATAATTTAAATACATTTGCATACATTATTATGCTCACTGACTGTAAAATTATTTTATTGGTAATCACTAGCTACCATGACACTAATGACTTCCTAATCGTTGGTTAGGGCTCATTCGAAAAGGTACATTAGTTGTAAATTAGTACTCAGTGTGATAGTACCAACGGAACCATACATATATTTAATACAGAAAATGAAATTTATATTCAGTGCAATTATCGTCTTACAACTCCAATCAATTTTGTACTGCGTGCAGTACCAGATGATTTTTCAAGGTTTTGAGTACTGCCCCAAACCGGACCCGCCGTACGACAAACATAGGAAGGTTAACGTGGACATCGTTGCAGTTAACAATAGTGACGGCTTCTACTACAATGCTAACTTCAGTGTGAAAGAGGATTTGTCTGGTTATTCGTGGAGATTCAAAAATGGATACGAAAAATCCGGAAGACTTATTTACGAGAATGATTTCAGAGGATTGTCCTGCAAAAGTTTCCTTCCCAAACTAATCTACAGACTTTCCGAAATTAAGTATGACCATCAAACATGTGAAATATTTAAAGGGAATTATTCTTTTCATAAATTGGAAGTAACCAAATTAGATCGCGCTGCTAATTTGTTGCCAACGAGACGAATTGGGGTAAATGCGTTCTTCTTAAGTTACTACAAATCCAAGACGACTTGTTTTTGTATGGAATCACGTGTTTTGTTTATAAAAATGTAATTTATTTGTGCTGATAAATAATAAATAGTTTTTTAAATACATGTATTTTTTTTAAACTAACACTATACAGTTCCTATTTTCGCGTTAATGAAAATATGTAAATACTACAAAAAATAACATATTTAAAAACATGTTTTGTCTGTCTAGTTATAAAACTAAAAATAAATGTGCCGTTATTCTGTAAGCACTATAGAGCGGGTGTCACATTCTGCCTCAAGTGGCTGCTGGTACTAACACCTCATTATACAGGGCGAGGCCGTCACAAAAACAGTAAAGAGAGGCTTCACTACGTGAAACGGCTACGACTTCACTTGTCCCTGACATGAGTTAAATCGGGACACGACAACACCTGATTGTTTCATAATTATAATTCTTAGCAAACATTTTTTAAACTTGATATTTTATTTATTATTTATTTATTTGTTCATAAAATAAGTACTAAATCTTACAGATTACTCCAAAACGATGTTATAGACACAAAATAAACTATATCATAAAATAAACTTGAAAAAAATCAACAATAAAAATAAAATAAACAAAACAATCAAATTCTTATACCTAATTCAATGTATCTTTGCGCTCCAGATATAAGATATTGGAGATTTTATAAAGATATTGTCCTATGTATCCCAAATTTTACGTATTTCAAAATAAATTACCTTATATTTCTGTAATAGGTATATGGCAATTTTTTTTTTCTTTCTAAGTTTATCTTGGACATCATTAATATCGGTGTAGGAAAACACCGTGAGGAAACTTGGACTTATAATGAATGCAACTCTGAAATCGCCAATCCGCCTTGAGCAAGCATGGGGATTAATGCTTTTTTTTTTTTATTTTTTTTTAAGATGGTAAAATCATCAAATGACCCCCCCCGTCCTGGGCGGGGCGGGAGGGAGTGTCAGACTTTTACTGACTAAAAACCATCTATGTTCCTTCGTGTGCCTTTTGCGTTCCGGGGGCGCGGTATCTCTTTCGAACAACCCGCAGTGGGGATTAATGCTTGTGCCTTCTCTGTGTGAGATGAGGCCTTTGCTTTGAACTGAAATAATAACAGGCTGGTATTATAGGCAACTCTACGGGAGACACTTACAACATAATCATACATTACATGGGTATTCGCAAAGTTTTGCGGATCTAATTTAAATTCATAAACCTGTGGACTTATGTTGAGATTTACCTTTTGTCCGTGTCTTGTCAGTTGTGTAATAAATATTATACGGTGTATTACACTTATAAATATGTAGTAACAGAAGCCAACCATGCCGTAACATATCCCTTTACCGCGCTTATGGTCTTATCCCGGTTGGAGCGAAACCTTCAAAGGTATCAACGGATTTAGAATACGGACAACAAATAAGCAAACTTACATACAAACACTATTGAAAAATGATAAAAATATACTACGTGAAAATCCAACCTGGCTTAAACATTTTTTTTATTTATAAACACAAACAAGGAGAAATAAGCCGTATTTTTATTTATATCCCTTTGAAATGTTTATTTAAATTCATAAATAGAACGCCCACGCAATTTTCTTCGTCCTACATTCTATTACAATTTACGTAAACAAACAAGGAACTAGTATTTTTTGCTTTTATTTACGTAAGTACTCGGTTTTATTTTAGTACTAAAAGTAGAAAATACAGTCACGCACATAATGTCCACTGTATAAATAATTAGATCACATATTATTCATAATTTTTACTAACACGTGTACGTTTACCACGACAATCTATTTTGAGCTCTACGTACGAAAGCGCGGAGTTAACGTAAAATTAACTTAAATTCGTTCGATTTTTTAATTGGAAATACCCGTTTCGAACATAATATTTAAGTGTTCAATTTGAAGACTTTTAATATCAATGGGTGGTACTAATTGTACCTACTGTCGTATAAAATTAAACCTAAATGATTTCGAAAATCGACTCTAATCGATTACTTGTACGCTAGAGCGCTTGGTTAGGCCTTCTGAACGTTAACAAAAGTTTTGAGTCGAGAGCTCTCTGTTCTAAGAGAAAACGTCTGTTAAGTGGCCTCTCAGCTGAATGTGCTTAAGAGGCGTTGTGAAACTAGTGGTGACAAGAGTCTAAACTGGCCTTTGTGTTAAGAATAAGAGACCGCCATCTGCGCGAAGCATCCTTAAGATCTAATCAAATAAGTGGAGACATCTACCTACTATACCGCATCTTGGGATCGCCTTGTTTGCCGCTTAACATACAAATTGGTTTTGTGTATTTTAATAAGATTTGATTTCGTTGCGCATCAAATAAATTTTGAATAAAGAATGTTTACTTGTTTGGAATACGGACCCTCCGTTTTCAAAGTAATTGTAATGATTTTAGATATTGAATGCAGATTAATTTAAATCTTACTGACATATTGACATTAATGTAATTAATAATTGTGGAGAGCTTAGAGAGCTAAGCTTTTGATCTTGACAATTAAAGGAAATGGTAGGTATTAGTAAACTAGAGCCACTGAACAAGAGGCATTGAGAATTGCTCGTTCAGAAACAAATGAGGGTTGCCTATATCAACAAATCCTGCGGAAGAAACCAATTCAAAATTAGAATGTATGTAGGCACACATACATACATAGTACAACCGGTAATTTGTGTAAAAGTGTCCATCAGTGAATTAAGGTGAAGTAAGCGTGAGGTAATCACCACACGCTCACTTTACTACTTTGCTACTTTCCAGATAGTATTTGGTAGGATAGCGATTCACTTTAAGCTCGGATTCCCTAAATTCACCGAGACTTTTTACAGAATAACACTGCAGGCTAAAGTTTACAAAGATTTTTTGGCCGATTACGTTTGCCTTTGTCAAAAGACAGTTGATGGGGAAAAACTGCTCCAGAAACTTATTTCGCTGGAATGAGCGCCCTTTGTTTTTAGGCACTGGAAAAGGTTACAGCCCAGTCATGTTGCCAGTTACATTTTCATTGTTGCGGCTGTATTTTTTGCTGATGAAAAGAAAGTAGCACGCAATGAAAGGGCATTGACCTTAAGGATCTTTGCTTGTATAAGATTATATTTTGTTTCGTTGGAATATTTTTACGAGCTTTAGGGTGTCTCGACGGTTATAGCAGTTTAGATATTGTGTATCTTTTTATAAATGAAAATGAAACATAATGGAAATAGTATCGTGATTGCGATTTGGCCATTCTTTTATGAAAAACTACCATTGTATACATATTTCTTAATGAAAATAAAGAAGCACTTTACTAAAAATGTAAGTCTAACATGATTAAAATTAACAAAAAAAAAATAAACAGAACTAAACTGTAATTGTTGTTCTATTTTAAACAGTGTAAAATGTACATACAGAACATACCCATTAACTACGCATTCTGACCATCAAACTAAGTAACATAAAAAACAGAACTTTGACCTTCAATTTCTCCGTAACGAGCACATTCCCAAAACAAAAAAAAAAAGAATATCGTAATGATGAGAAGAACATTTAACTTTGGGCTTCGTTAACTGTGTTTTTACACTTATTATGTATATTGTATATTTAATGTACAAAACCGTAATATGTAATTGGACTGCAGTACCGCTCTAGGCACAGCGATTCAATATGGAAGCCAATCTCACTGACAATGACGTAAATGTGTACGAAAATTGCAATTATCTCCGCCCGCATAACCACTCTATACGCAATTCCCGGGACAAACGAAAATAAAAGAAAGACAATCTCAGAGTTAAAACAAAACGTGTTAAGCCTACATTGAGTGATGGGACGAATAAATATTTCGTGACGTTAAGAAACGACTTTGTATCAAAATAAATGTATCCTCGTAAGGCCTTTTCCTATTGTATTGATACAAATGTAGCCACTTGCCACCCGTTTGTATTTGTTAAAGTGAAGGGCTTAGGAACTTACAAATGGCACGAACTAAAACTATTCCATTGATGGGTACAATTTAAAGTAGATTTTGTCTTAACATAAATAATAACTTGTGTGAACTTTGAAGAGCAAACTGCTAAGCATTTAATTCTAGAAACTATTCTGTTAGTTTAATCGGGTATGAGATTTTATGACTTTGATGATTAGATAGATTTTTACACATAGAAATTATAACTCATAATGTACCCGGATAGACATGAGACTAAAACATTTTTACTATTAGACTAAAAGTAGGTACTGCAAGCATACAATTTTACTGGACGCAACTTCTCAGCCTATTCATCCTCTTTATTCCACCAAGCAAAACGAGTGTAACTGACACTTGCCGTTTCCATTAAAAAGTCAGCATGTAGACCGCATCTTTGGTGCGTCACATCCAAACGTGTGAGCCACGTAAAACGCAACACTCGACGTCAAAGGACTCGTTTAGTCGAGTTCTGCAGGAGCTCCACTTTAACTAGGCGTAGTCAGCTGGATCGATAGCGAGCAGGTAGCAGTGACGTAGCCCACTGAAGTTCTAGATACCATGAGGTCAGTGAACTTAGGTAGGACGGTATTGTAGACTGACCTCCAGGAATGCCGTAGTTTTTTCCATAAAGATACCTGACATACTGCACACGTTGATAAATTAGATAGCCATATTAGATACTATTCCTTAGGCAATAAAAGCGCTTGTGTAAAAATTCTAAGGGCCTTGTACAATAAATCCTTTTTTTCGCAATCGACACATAAATTATCATCCCTACTCAATGACGCAAAAGGTTTTATATAAATGAAATATGAGTTCAATTTTCTGTGCACCGAAGTTTTATATTCGCAACATGACGCTACAACTTTTGCCGGAAAACTGTATTGCTCCTGTTATTCTTGACATTCATACATAACCAAGGTCTGATCGCCTATTAAATGATGATTGTTTTGCTAATGAACACTGCCCTACGACATTGACTTTTTAATAAAGACAGACGGCAAAGTAACGTCAAGAGAAACCGTTAATGACTGCTATTTCGAGACCGATCAATTGGTGATGTCACACGCGTTATTAAAAGCATCCTGATTGAAATATATGATAAACAATACTGATTCATATCACTAGGAAGTAAGGTTTAGATTTGTGTACAATGGAGATTCTTTTTATCGTTCTGTATCAGTGTATGAGCCTTGATTAAATGTTCTATAATTAGAACGGACGTGAGTATTTATGTAAGAGGTACTCTTAAGAAAGACAGACTTACGACACTGGATAGAGTGCTCGAGGGAGAGCTAAGCTCGCAATTATTGAGATAATTCTCTCCCAAATGTGTACTAGCCTAATTATTTGGAAAGTTTGTGCAAAAATATAACACTCGCTTTTCATAATGGGCCTCTAGGGACACTTGAGTCTGAAGTTTGTGATTAGATTTCTTCGTACACCTACTTTAAGGGGGACTCTTAAAATGTTCAGAAACTGAATTAAGGCTATTTTCGTTGACGTTTAGGATTGAGTCTGACGTGCTATTGCTTGATTTTATCTGCAACTATTGTGTAAAATACCTACCTAGGAATCTAAGGATCCCTACTATATAAATAGAGTTTTGCAGATATTAATTCAATGGAGAACTGCTCCGTTGGTCTCGTGGTCGCAAATGCGACTGCTGTGCAAGGGGTCCCGGGTTCGATTCCCAGGTCGAGCAAAAAGTGTTATTGGGTTTTTCTATGAAATTCTCAGTAGCAGCTCGGAGTTTGGATTTGTGCCCGGTTAATGGCAATAGGCTCGCCCCCTATTACATGGGACCTAAATATACCGGCGAACTGTGGGTGTACATTGGTACACCTCTGCCTAACCCTTCGGGGAATACAGGCGTGATGGTATATTTATATTCACTTATTTACACTACGCTAAGAAGCATAATAGCAGAAATGTAATAAAGGGACAAATAACACCAAGCTAGCATACCGTTATTTTAACACCTTCACATTTTTTAAATATGACCTACCTACCCTTTTTCTCTTTCCAAAAGAATCAGTTTACTTTACTCATGCGAACATTAGGTAGGTACCTGTTTAAATAACCGTGCGTGTGTATCAATTCCTTAACTAAATGAATATGTATTTACAAAGAAGTTAACAGACTGCTCGTCGGCACTCCTCCAATGCATATATTAATGCTGAAAATATCCTAGAACGCCAAACATGGCCCACAAATGGATACGGTCACGCAAACAATCGTAGGCCTTGCTCCTACTTGACGCTATTTAATAAGTAGCTGTTTTAGCCATTATTTGACATTGACCCACTACTGCTAAATAGGTACACTAAAATTATTTTTTATGGATTTTCAAATATGTGTCACATAATGTGTGTAGGTTACCTTTTGGTACGTAAATATTTATTTTTGTAGCCGTCAAGTCAAAGTCAAATCATTTATTCCAATTAGACCATTAAAAGGCACTTTTGGACGTCAATTAATTAAAACTATTGAATCTAGTTGCCATTCAACTTTAGTAGAATAAATCCAGTTAAGCTTACCTATTGTTTTTACAGACAATAAAATTGCTAAATTCTAATTAAATTATAACAAAAGTTAGGAAATAAATACATATTCTAAATTACCCGAAACGGGGAAGTAGGATAACTTTTATAAATTATGAAAATTAACAGGAAATACAAATGTTAAAATAATTTATTTAAAAATTTTACTTTTGCATTGTTATAAATCTTTTTAACTTAATATTAGATCTTAACACTGCTTAACCAATTAATATTTACTTTAAATTTAATATTAATTTGTAGGTACAAAGGTTTTTTACCAAACATTCTACTTTGTAGTAAAAGTTAAATAAAACCACGGAGTCGCTATTTGAATGAATTTTTAAAATAATTTCAGGAATGTGGTTCAAAGTTACACAATGAAATTTTTATCGGAAAGTTTCCAACTGCCATGCTCCGATTCCAATGAAATAATTAACACAAGTATCAATTACCTTTGACATCAATTTGTTTCACGTTTCACTAATTGATTTAATTTAACGAGTATTTATGTATTTTTGTCTGTATCTACATTTTGTTCTTTAAATAAAGTAATGTACATACATTGTGAGTACAATTTTTTTAATGAGAGATACTTTTATTTAATTTAACGAGTATTTATGTATTTTTGTCTGTATCTACATTTTGTTCTTTAAATAAAGTAATGTACATACATTGTCAGTACAATTTTTTTTAATGAAAAAGTATGAATCATGAACCGTTTGGAATATATAAAAAGTGTGGTTTGACGCTTCGGTCACTTGAAATAGCAACTATTTAGCATACGTTAACTAAGTTAAGAGACATCTCCAATGTCTCATGTACCTGTAACTTTACCTTTCAAACTTTGTTTCTGCAATACTATTGTCGTAATTAATTCAAAACATTCGGATTGTAGTCGCAATCTTATCTCAGTGACAATGAAACTCAAAAACTTGACAAAAATGTAGGTAAAAGAGGCATTTTGGACAGATTGAGATTAGAATGCGAGCGATCCTAAAGGTTACGAGAATTGCCTCTTTACTTTATTTAATAAAGAGTTCAAATCAAATTGAAAAGGTACATACTATAGTACAAAGGGTAAAGCTACTAAAGTATTTCAATATCTTCAATTGAAATCAATTACAAATTCTTCAATACATCGGCAATGAACGGCTTTATTTAATTTTAAAATTCATTTCAAAGTTCCGGCTTTTATTAAAAACACGTTCCCCGTTGATCTGAGTGATTCAGTAGGCATTTAAATAAACACAAATATTTGATGAAACTATGAGTACAGAGCGATAAACCGATCGGTAGGTTGCTGATATAGTGGCGTGACAGACAGTTAGTTATTAAATATTCACAAGCACTTTCGATTTACCATAGCTACGAAAATATTTGACTGATAATGAATTATTTAATCAATTCCGATGTGACGTGCCTACTCCTAATAATGGGTTGTAATTACTTTATATCCACAATTAGTAAAATTTCCTATACGGAAATATTGGTTGGAAAACAAAAGCCTATCTAATTCTGATAGGATTATACGATATCTACCTACATGTATACCTACCTTATGTGTATGATTCGAATAATCCCTGAAAAAAATGTACCAGGAACATAAGAAAACAGCTAGTATATTTTTTTAGTAAATTGTGTTGTCATTTCATAGACGGAGTTTACATTTTATTCCCATGGAATATTTTCATTCCCCTTTGTTTTCTTTAAATATAGAATACTAAGTACTTTCGATGAACGTACCTATTCTGAATATCGTTTTCTCTTTATTGTATACGTGGAAGGATTACGGACTAAATAAGTTGGAACACGCAATGTTCAAGTCAATGCTCGAAAGGTTATCGCCGTTACTGAAAATGCTCAGAATAGTGGCTTTAATTAAGCTGAAACTGTAGCTTATGTTTTAATATTTTATTCGCTGAGATTTTGAAAGTATGAGTCATCATTTTCTACAATTTCTCTTGATAAAGCGCAGTTGATCGTCAAGTTTTTGATTTAAGCACCCTTATGCCTTTGATATTGTGTAAAACCATTTGCCAGTCTACTACTAGAAAACAAATTTTAACATAAAAAAATAGTTGGAAAAACTTTTATTCTATCCATCGCCGTTTCTTGTTTCGAATTGTAACTATCCAGTTAGCAAAAGAACTAGATTTTCTTTGCCACTTTGTTCGGGTTTAAGTCCGAACCAGTTAAAACCACGTTCGTTTTTCCTAAGGTTTTTTCCGACTGGATAGACGCCATTTTCTTGTTAGTGTTAGATGTCGAAAACCTCAAATAGAAGCTGTTCAATCGACGCTGTCTCGTCGGTTTAATTACTGGCACAGTGTGAACAAGATTTAGGGCAATATTTACATTTTACTGCAGCGGTACGTCGCGTCGTGACCATCCAACCGAATGTGAAGTGTGGTGAGGCGACAACAAAATGATGTGGCTAACTAGAAACAACTACAACAGAGTTGTGTGTATAACTAGGACATGGAATAGAGAGAACATGAAGTGATAATGTGACAAAGAAAAACTACATAATGGTGCGGTGGACAGGACTGCAAACTCAAATAGGTTGCCGAGAATGCAGCAAATGCAGCATGGCATTGTAAAACGCAACCGTAGTGGTAATCAGTTCTGTTTCTTTCTCAATACGTCACAAGTTTGCTAAGCAATTTTATTATTAATTTATTTAAGTAGTTATATAACATAGTGTGTATGTGCTCCATTTACCGCCTACTCCATGTGTTACACTGTCTGCGCTCGGTAAAATTATTGTATGTCGGGAAACTCTCCCGCCGTGTGTTGAAAACATTTTTCAATAACGAAATGGTTCTACTGGGGCACGAACATAACTTCATTTGTTCTTATTAAATTGGATGGCGAGCCGCGCTGTTTGTGAACTTACTGTAAATATTTGTTGAACTTATCAATAAAGTTTTTACGGTTATTGTATTTTTATTACATTTATTTTGGCTGTATATTTTTAGGTGCACTGATGAATTCTGTACTGTGTAAACAAAAAAGATAGCTTGGTTAATCAATCTGATGCCTTTTTCAACTCAACTTATACATTGGGTAATTAAGTATCAAGCTTACTATCCCAAGGAGTTAGGTTTTTAAAAGTTCGTCAATTCAAAAAACGCAATAATTATTTTTTTAATTTTCAAAATGAAAACCATTAACATTATTATGTGTGACTTCATTCGGCTACAAATGAAACAGAAGAAATTACTGTTAATAAATTGGTGGGTTATTGCTGACAGGAACTAAAACCCGCTAAACAATAGTTTACTAAACCAATATTACATTACCAGTCCCTTCAATCATTTACAATTCATTTATTAATAAATAATTAACGACTAATTTGCGAGTATCACGCCAAATGCGGTATTGATTTCATGAATTAGTTTGCCGGTCGCGTTCGAGGTTTGCGGCGTCTGCCCTGAGCCCCTAAGCCCCTGAGCCCCTAACTCCCTGCACGCGAACCGACATGCCTCCACTTTGTCTGGTGAAATATATTACGATTAGAATATGCCCATGGTGTTTGTGATCTCTGGAAACGTAGAGGATAATACCGGAGGAGGAGACGGGCCTGTTGGTCTAGTGGTTAGCGGCCCTGACTGCTAAGCCGGAGGTCGTGGGGTCGCTTCCCACCCAGGACAAACTTTGTGTGATGAGCATGATTGTTTGTTCTGTGTCTGGGTGTGATTTATCTATAATATGTATGTATTTATAAATTATATAAGTATGTACATCAGTTGTCTGGTTACCATAACACAAGCTCTGCTTAGCTTGGGATCAGATAGCCGTGTGTGAGTTGTCCCAAGATATTTATTTATTTAGATATTTATAATATTTGTCCGACCGGTGGCCAGTGTTATGTACTGTAAGTAATGAAATTTAAAAAAGAATCAGGTCGAAGATTTTTGTGACCGATCAAACACAATCATTCTGCTTTATTTTCTGCTGTTTTTTTTATCAGAATTATTTATAGAATCATTTTGTGGTAGTAAAAAACTGAATCGGTCCTAAAATCAGATAACAGTAGTCGAAAGATTAGCATTCACAGTGCTTGTTATAATAAAGCCTAAGGGTGGCTATAAATATATAACTTTTGTTCTAAATCAAATAAGTAGGTACCTACATAATAGCCGGCAATTCCACTATTTTCATTTTCATAATATAAAATAGCACCCCAAGTCACGAATCAAAGTAATTTCGTCCGCGGCGCGATCGAGTTATTTATTGAATTTTGTAACAGCCGTGTTCAACAAACTTATTACATTACACAGTTTTTGTTCGACACTAGCTGTTGCCCGGAACTTTGTTCTTAAACTTCGTATATTTTTATTTTTATCGTATATTTTTCATCTGTATTTTTTTTTAGTTCTAAGTCTTCTTACTTCACCAGTCAGCCTCATTGGAAAATATCTTACAAACGTGTTTTAGGCTGAACATTAAAATTTAAGACACAGGTACACAAATAATAAAAGATGAAAAAACAACCTTAACAAACTCTCAGGTTCTTAAGAAAAAAATGTCCCTTTTAAAAATGGAACGTGATTTCCCCAAAACCACTCTCACGTACGCCTTTTCAGTCTTTTATCTCCACAATCTGTGACAGCCCTATACGTGTATGTAGTAGAGCAGAACCGGTAAGTTCAAGCACCTACCGCTACCTATAAGTTAGATTGAATTGGATACCGAGTATCTGGCTGCATTTTATTACTACGGCCAATGTTTATTCGAAGCCGCATGTGAGAAGACGATCGTCTTTTGTCGAGATCAATAAAGCCGCAGTGTGTTATACAGAAAGGACTGCATTTCAGAAATGTGCATGACTTGTATAAAATATAGTGCTTACAGTATGAAAGCACGTCGATATTGGTAAAGTTTACTACGAAAAATGCCGTAGAGCTATTTTGTTTTCTTGTGAATGTTACAGCAGCGTTGCCTTTGACATTTCAAAATGAGAATAAATTGTAAAATGAAAAATTTCAGTGTATATAACAAAAATAGTGTCCATTTTGAACTCTTTCATTAACTAACCAGTCCCCCCGTCTGAAACAATATTACTTTTTGTTCTTCATTTTAAAAGACGGCGTCACAGAAAACTTATAGTAGGTACATCTAGCATTGACGTAGGTATATGTTTAGTCCAGAACGCCCGCGGCTAGAGTTGCACTCAACCGGGTTTTATTATTGCTCTTTTCACGTCATGCTAAAACCCGGGATTATCTCGGAAACAACCGCGAAAATCCCGGGATTACATAAGAGGATTGGGTTTGTATTCTGACGGTAGTATTATTAGCTCTAACTTTAAACAGCAATCGCTTTTATACTGCTGCTTCGTTTTGTCACTTTGAATTAAGATAATTTGTTTGTTTTATCTTTAACGGTGTTTTTAATCATTGCGTTTATCATCAAGAACAAGACAGTCTTGTTTTGTCTTAACTTAAGCAGATACTGCGAATTTGCGATTACTACCTTTGTACCCGATTGTTCTTGACAATTCATTTACTCAGAACATTACATCTCGTAATGTTTGTTATTATAGTCTCGTTCAGCAGTTGTCAAAATCAAATATTAACCACTTGCCAACTTGCCACATCAAATAGAACTTGTAACAATCCTGTCAAATAGTAAAAATAAAATTTGATAGCTGTCAAAATTTATACAGATTTTCGGAGACGTTTAGCTGTAAATTATATTTAAACAATCAATCAAACTGATACGTGTGAATTAATGTTTAATAAGGTCTAATGCCTAAATAAATAGGCTAAATTGATCAATCAGTTAATCTGTAAACTCCGAAACCGACAACCTATCTACTGCATAGTATAATTTACATGAATTGAGGATCCAAAAAGTCCAATTATAAATGCGTAGGCAGTTGCCTTTGCCTATTCGTCTGAAATAATCGTTTAATCGCATTTTTACGGGAAGGTAAACCGGAATTACACGAATGACATCTTCCGCCTACGTTTTATTTGAAGTTTCTTTATTGGCATTTTGTTTCATGGAGATTCTAAAAGATAATTATTAGTCAGCCAATATTTGCTGTGTTGATCAGGAAATATAAGCCGACTAATAATTTTCTTTGTTTAACAATGTTTTTTATCTAAATCAAAACTGACCAACTTTCTTTTTTGGTTATACCTACACAACCTACATAGCTATAAAATAAGCATAAGATTTTAATTTTATTTATTAAGATTAAACGTACGGAAGTTTGCGCGTGCGTTTCAAAAATTACAAATCAGAACACGCCCGTACAGATTTAATGTCGGTATAGCAAATATTACAAAAAAGTTTCGGCCAACCAGACTGTTCTATTTGTAAAGAAATAATAATTGACTTTTTTATTTTAAGCAAAAAGGCTGTCAGTGGAGGCATTTTTCCTCTTTTATAAAAGCATTTTCTTTCCACTTTTCTAATTTTTAAAACAACTTGACCCGAGAGGATTTAAAGTAATTTAATACTATACATAATTTAATATTGTACCTAAACCTTATCCCTCTCAACGTCGAATTTAAAAGGAAATTCTGAACAAAGCTCGATGAACGAACATTCTTTGGAAACTTAAGCAATTAACCATTACAGTGAAGTAACTCATTCCTCTGAGACTTTTGAACTGAAACCATTTATTTATTAATATTGATTTATTTCCATCCGACCAATTAAGTATTTACGAGTATCTAATTATAAACACAATACCGGTATAGGGCATTGATTTTTTAATAGATAAAGGTAACATCGTTATACTTAATTACAACCTATTCCATTCTATAGTATTCTATAATCATTTGTAGTAGGCACTTAATACTGCTCGACCATTCTACTATGTAGTTGAAGGCTCGAATAGAAACAGATTCTAACAAAGTCGTTAAAGGGAACATAAAACATTATTGCGGAAAGCCGATAGAAAAATGTAGTGGAAAAATCGCTCTTACACTACAATGTTGAAAAGGTCGTCGTAATAAAACACAATAAATAAACAAAAAAATATAAAAATGAAATATTTCTCATCTTTTAAAATCTGCTCACATCTAGCTTACAATCCGCTTAACATTTGTTTTTATGCTTTGTTAAGAACAAAATTTTATAAACTATATTAATTAAACAACAACATTTAAAGGTTTAAAAAAAAAACAAATAAGTAAAGTATATGTAAACAAAATATTCCTCTCATGTTTTCAAATCTGCACACATCTTGAATGTAATAAATGAATCGCTAGTGTTGTGCAGCGGCGAGTGAACGGTAAACCTCGTTATCTGCGGGAGGTCCACTTAGCTCACATTACTCCGGATAACGTTACTTACTGGACGATATTTATTTGTCCTCATACTTAAGCTGTCCGCTTCACATTTGTTTTTATACTTTGCTCAAAACAATAAAAAATTTAGGACGTCTAGTTAGTTCATTGAAACGTTCGATAAATTATATTACTTAAACAACATTTGAAGGTTTAAAAAATAAACAGTAAAGTCTTATCGGATAAAAATTAGCAAATAAAAAAGCTGAAATAATATTTAATAATATGATAATGAATAATATTTTTTTATTTATTACCTACTTAATTTCATATTTCAACTGTAAAAGCTATAGAAAATGGTCTCTGACTCGTATATTCGGATTACTTATATAACATAATGTGTTCCAATGTATTTATTCTACCTCTAACATAATAACATAACACATACCACCACGCATGTATTCCCCGAAGGGTTAGGCAGAGGTGCACCAATGTACACCCACAGTTCATCAGTTCGCAGTTCTTTAACATAAAAATAATATAGTAATATCACTCAACCCGACCGAATCCTCACCGGTCATTGTGGCTTTCTTTAGGTGAGGCCTATGCCCAGCAGTGGAAGTCATTCGGCTCATATGATCATGAGAACAATAAAATAATGACGTCGATGCACATCCATTTTATAGAAATTATGTAGCATTGCACCAAATATAGAACCTTGGCGTCTCCTGAGAGGCAAGACTGACGGCACATGTTACTGTTAGGTACCGATACTCATGACATCTCATTATCTATGTTCAAACTACCTACAGGAATATTACAGTGTAAATAATTGCCCCAGGTAAGCATGCCAGCCAGCTATCAATTAATTATTCGGTTAATTACGTCACGCCGTCAAACTAATCCAATATATCAAATACTGTATACACAGGCTGTGTAATATTACTATCCAGCAAAAACAAGGGTGAGTAATATTACTATCCAGCAAAAACGACCCATAAATTCAAAACTTTGTTTAGAATAGTTTTACGAGGAACCATCCAGAAACAATAGCATTACTTCGCAAAAACGGGGTGACTATTTGATGTGGGTCGGTACGTTTCGGCATAACTGGGCCCTGTGAATGGTGCTAAATTAAACTAAGTATTTGCATTCTTGTTTACTCAATGTCCAAACTTAATCAAAATAATTGACAACAATCAACATGGTTCCTTGTCGAACTGGCATCTAATAAAAGTTTACCCCTTGATAAGAAAGGGTTGTATTAACGGGTGGGACTTTGAATTAGAATTTAACTGGCCCGAAGTTTGAACTTCTCGGTAGCTGGGAGGCAAATTGTATGTATTTAGGCCTGACTTTCGACCAAGTTGCTGGCACTTTAATTAATACTAGTACCTACATTTGTTAAGTAATTGACGAATTCAAAAATATTTATACTGGTCGCTAAGTTCAATAACTATAATTACTGTTGTAATACGTTACGTGTTGTATTATCTTTAATTAAATATTTAATACAAATAATAATAGTTATTTTTGTAAGGTTGTATGTAATATATTGCGTAGTCCTAATAGGGTCCATAACTATACTTTATTTATATCTACGCCTTATGTAACATCTTGTATGGACATGGAACATACGTAATGAATAATATGAATACGATTACCAAGTTTTTCGACAAATTGGCAATGCCATGAGGCAGTAAAAAGACAGAACGAGGATTGATGACCACAACATGCTTGGTGTTAGTAAATCAGTATAAGTCAAACTTTTTCTCTATGGTTTCCTTCACCCTAATTCATTTACATAACTGGATTATGGTAGAGTAAACTTTCAAAAGTTTTTGGAACGAACGAAGTGTTATACAAATAAAACTAGTACCTATATACTTTGCGACCAATCAGAGAACAATCTTTTGAAAACTAGACTTTCAGCAAGAGAAAACCCTTAATCTATTTTTGAGCTCACAACCAGCACTTAAATACTTAGAGACACTTGACCTAATTATCACTCAATTATTTAAAAAAAGAACTTAACACATTTTTGTCATTTAAAACAAGAACGGGGTGAGTACCCCCGCCCTCATCCCACAGTCAAAGTACTAGTGAGCACGTCACAACCAGGAGTCAGCCGTAATTGCCTGCTGCCAACGCTAATAACAAAGTTTATACGCAGCACGAATTCATGATGCGAACATTAAGAGCACTCAGCCCATCAGACATCTTAAACACACACCGCAATAAACAGATGTACTTACTTACTTATGTACCTTTTAGTTTGACGTTGCCTTCATGTCTTGTATTGTTGTGTTGTACAGATATTGTTAGTTTACTTGTTAGGATAAACCGAGATATAAAGTGTTAAATCAACCAGTAATCAGACCATGTGTAATGGTTAGACTTTTAGGGCGAAAAACTGTTTAAATTGCGCGGGTGCAAGAATCACATTTTTATATGGTGTCTTTTCTACACACGACTTCCAAAGAGTACTCTCCACTTTAGAAGCCGTGTGTGTGACAACGTCTGAAAACACGTTACATATTTTTCAATACAGACACACGAATCTTTAGATGATTATAACGCATACAGAGAAGGCAAATGCGTTGATCATCTACCTGATTGGCGATTCCAGACCTACATTTATAAGACCCGGTTCCTCATAATGTTTGCCTTCACCGATGTAAGTGACGTCAAAGAAAAACTTAGAACGTACATAATATGAATTGAAAAAGACACATTAGGACTTTGAACCTCGAACCTACTTATCAGCCTACGGTAACGACATCAACTCTTTCTTTTCCACCAACTGACCTACACTTTAATGCAGATGAAAGTTTTCCGCTACATTTTACGTAAACCCCTTTGTTACGTAACCCATCAACCTTGTAAAATTTACTCAGTCTTGTCATAAATTCATATTTTAACTGAATATAAATTTTAATTTTCCCGAAAGAAAAACCGTTTAAAAACACCGGTACATCTACTAAATGAATGCTTCACATAAATTGTATTTTGCAGAGAATGTGCAAACAAAATGAATACCTTTCCCCATTTTTTATTTTTCAGCTTAATTCCATTATTTTTAACGAGAATTCTTGAAAAAACTTTATAAAATATTTCTGTAAGCTTTTAACTTATAAATCCATGAGTCGGGGTGTATTTAAAAAATGTCAGAAATTAACTTAATACATTTTATGTCATTAAGCTTGCAGATGGAAATGTACAGCAGTATTTACCGCGACAAAAAAATTGAGCTGCTTCAATCATTTATGTTCGCATAACTTGATAAGGCAAGAGGTGATATTTTTTTGTGATGAAGAGATGTGAGAACTGCACTGCATTCAAGTACGTCTTTTGTTTAACATAACATGCTGTTTATTGCCCTTAAAAAAGCTTATCATCAATAACAAAGAATCAGGAGAAATACCAATCTACCTACCAACTTATCAATAATAGTTAGCGCAGAAAAAAGAGTATGCACGTCTTAATACTGTTTCATTTAAATACGAAGGAACGTACGAGGCTCGGATGAGTGTTTTTATGCAAATTAAAGGGGGGTAGTACGTGTGCAGAAGGCGCATTGTTCACGAATTTTCCTGGCGGTTATACCTAGTAAGACAGTAAAATTAACAGGGGCGATCATATTTTTATAACTTACACCAAAATCTCAGATTTTTAATAACGTTACGTGATGCCGTCCTTCCTATAAAAAAAAAATACGGAACAATAAAAACACTGATATGACATACAGAAATAACAACTGATATTTATTTGTTCCGTGGTAACGGGATCGCTGACCATTCGATATGTTTCTCTTTTATGTGTTTTTGCGATCCACTTTATTTAGAACTTGAGATGGGTAAAAAATCTCTTCATATTATAAATGTTCTACATGATTTTACCTCAATTTATGTAAAACTAGCTAAATACTCCGCGCTCACACCCTCGAATTTACCTCCCGCTCCACTCCCGTTAGTCGTAGCGTGATGTTCTATGCGTATAAACCTTCTTCTAAAATCACGCTATCTATTGATGTAAACAGCATTAAAATCCGTTGCGTAGTTTAAAAAAGATCTAAGCGTACAGAGGGACAGACGCAAGGAAAGAGACTTTGTTTTATACTATGTAGAGAAGTAGTAAACCTGTCATATGGCTGTGGTATCATACGGTAAGTAACATAAGTCTTGTACTTCATGACTCTACGAAGTAATGGTCTATGTCCCTTGATACTGAATTGACGCCTCACCTAAAATTCACTTCACCTATGTGTTCACCTAGATAGATTCGTACAGAACAGCATTGCTGTAATCATTTTAGATCAATTTTACCACGAACTTATAAAAAGAAGCAGGTTTTTAATATTAATCCCACCTTTTACAAGCACGCGATTCCTTTATGCATCAGTGAGTCATATTTTCACAACAGGTGCAGAAAGGTTCTGTAACCTTGTGTAATAACAATAACCCGACCTTTTTAGGGTTATATTGGTGTCCTATTGATTTTGAATATCGGTAATAAGGGATATATTGGAAAAGTTAATAAAATTACGCTCCATTGAACTCTACATGTAGCGAAACACGAGCATAATTTGTGCTCATAAATAAATGAAAGTAGTATTTTATTGTATTGTATTGTATTGAACACTTTTGCATTGTTTATGAATATTACTTTGTCGAGTGTATTTGTTGATTCGAAATGAGATTTCAGTATTTGTTATTTAAATTATTTATTGATCAGTGCAACTTGGTTAGCGTTAGTATACACGTGAATGAAATAAGACTGTAACAACAAAATAATTAAATTAATCATAATATGGAGATAATTATTCCATTAACATATTAACATGCTTCGTGAAAAGAATTTAAATGATTGTTTTTTGACAGTTTTGTCAACGATGACATTTTTGTACAATGTTTTTTTAAATGTACAACCGAATATAACCGTGTACTGATCATACAAACCGTCCAACAGTCATGGTACCTCAGAACTAAAATAACACTCACCAAACACCAATACACGACCAACAGCTATAAAATTAGATTAAATAAGTTAATGATAACAAAAAAGAAAAGAAACCAAATCTATTTAGGCATCACAAAATTCCTCCGCATCACCGACAACCAGAAAAGTGCCCAAAAGACTGGCGGCATTGCCACTTTGGATGGCAATGCTTTACCTCTGGCCAAAGAAAAGCCAGCCTTTGCTCCAACTCATTACATAACAACAATACACAATTAACACATTCACACACCCCACACCACTACACAATAAAACACCCCATACATAAAACACACTACAATAAAAGCTAGAAGTGATACGGGGTCTGAATCCCCGTTTCCGAAAACAGGCATAAGCGATGCGGTCTTGGATTACGGTATGATGCGACCGGAACGAGCCTGAAGAGAACCGGATGCCATCTCACAACGTAAGCCTTTGACCCCAACCGCGTCCCAGATCGTACGGTTCAGAATCCATTTTTCATTTTAAGAACGGTTTTAGATATCGGTCTGTATGGAAATGGATTTAGCAAAGGCAGACAAGTTTATAATAGGAATAAAATGTAATTGGAATTTGGAACTTTAAATCCATATTGAACTTAAACATTGTTTTTCATGTTGCTAACAACATGGCAATATTATAGATGGTAGCGAGGGGCATCTAAGTTCAAACCTTTTCCATGAATTTAAAACATGATTCTACACCCCACGCGCAGATTTTTTCATGTCATTGGATGGCAAATCATTGATGCTAAGTGGTCACTGCTACCTATAGACATCTGCAATACGAGGCTTTGCAAATGCGATGCCATCCCAGAGACAAAGTTGTCTTAAGTGCCTGTAACTACACCGGCACCTCACAAACCTTCAAACTGGAATTTATTTTAAAATTCTTCTGTTTCACACAAAAACGCAATAGGACCTCAAATGATCAAATATACGGAATGCTAATTTATTTTTATATAAGCTACTTAAAATGTTGTCTCCGAGTTTCAAATCACGTTGTACTCAATCCATGGTAACAGGTTGCTCGTCGATGTCTTTCAAGTACCGTCATGTTTTCACCAGCAACATGTTTCCCACAACACAAAACCTGTTGCTCAAACAATGTTGCGTGTCTTTGTTTCCCAATACATATACGCGGCTTAACCATACCAGCGAAATCACTGTATTAATAGATATTTTAATTTGCCTTATCACGTAAAAATGCATGCATACCATCACGCCCGTATTCCCCGAAGGGTAAGGCAAAGGTGTACCAATGTACACCCACAGTTCACCGGTATGTTTTTAGGTCCCATGTAATAGGGAGCTGCTGCTGAGAATTTCATAGAAAAACCTAATAACACTTGCATGACCTCAAAATCAAACCCAAGACCTCTAAAAATAAAAAATAAAGAGAAGAAATTGAAAATACCTAATTAAATAAAAACACCTTTTGTACTAAAATTCAATTGACCTTTAAAACCGATTAATGATTGCTTTAATTAAAGCGACATTCAGATATAGAGCAAATTGTTTCGACATTCACAAAATTCTTGGAGCAGCAAAGAATAAACGCTAACAATCGATAAAATAGGCAGTGATTCATTGTCCTTAACATTTTGACTAATTACAATGAAACAGTCATTATTCTTTCGTGGCTTTCAGAGGCATTATTACGGGCCCTCAAATTAACAAGTATTTTAAAATGACTTCACCATTATGTCAGCCCCTAATAGGAAGCAATTTATATTAAAATCACAAACATTATTTTGAAGGCTGATAATGTTTTGCCCTTATTCTATTTTTTGTTTATTTTACCTTGCCTACGCCGTAATCTGATTACGAGATTATAATTTTGAAAAACTCACAGTCATGTTACATGAGAATCTTTTTGTGCTACGACATTTTTAATCTCGTAGCCGCGTAGCGCTACACCTGCTACGAGGCCTCGCCTCCCGCTCATAATTACATTAACGGCCCGAGCTGTTGATAGGCCGCGAAACAATACCCTTCATTTGTACCAATGATGAATTCAATGGGTGCTTAATTTTATTAGAACTTTTGTAATTTATATAAAACAATCCCGGAAACAAATGGAAATACGTACTTTACAGGGTTTTGTTATGATTAATGTGGTTCTATTTTTAGAAACGGGTGTTGTAGCGACTGTTTTGGCCATTTTCATTTTATACAAATAAATAAAATTGAAGTGTTTGTTTATAATGACAAAATAACAGGTTTTCACTAAATGAATATACGGGACTTATACCAAAGAAACCACCGTTACGTGTTTGTCTGTCTGTTTGTTTGTTTCAGCTTATCTTCGGACTGGCTCGACCGATTTTGACGGAACTTTCTCTGGCAGATAGCTTATGTTAAAAAGAGTTCTTTTTTGAGGCTTCTTTTTTGTAATTATTAAAGTTCCTCGCTTAAGATTAAATATGCTAGTACTTAGAATTTATAAATCTAGGAAGAGGTCTAGGTCCAGCAGTGGACGTCGTGTGGCTGATATGTGATGATGATGATGGTGATAAATGAACCATGGCATATTTCTTTTATTGTATTGTTCTGCACTTTTACAACATCAAAAAAAAACAAATTGGAAAAAAATATCTTTATGTATTATATGATTATTGCTTACTGAAGATAAGCGATACACTCATATACAACATTTAAGTAATAAAGTTTCTGTCATTCAAACTTCAATATAGACTTCAACAAATTCTGATTCGACTAGGTACATTTCATGGGTTGCTAGTTGCTACGTGAACCCAGTAAATCAGATAATCTCGTTAATTAATTCCAAACTTGGAAACATGGAACAACTGTATTTTACCTCACTCTACGTGCTAACTACGTGGAATAGGGTCATACGTAATACTCGCTGTAATTAACATGCACCCTGTACGTATACACCACGTATACACTCATGTACGATGTACAGTCACGAGTGAAACATGTACACACTTAGCAACATTCTGCAGCCCTCCTCCGAAAGCATTGATTAAAATGTAATCGTGTTACAAATATCATATTCTGAATCCCTTACTAGTATATCGGTCTTATCTCAACGTTACAATGTAATGTTCATTCACGAGAACGTCGCATTTAAATTTTGCCAAGTGTATACATGTTTATGTTCGTGACTGTACCTACATGTATGATGTTTGCATGTGTGAGTGAATGCCTTTAGTTATACACGCTGATGCGAGTATGTAATCTTTCAAAAGATATTAGTTATTTTTCTCTGTAAAATTACAAAGTTATGCAGTTAGCTTTGTAAGCTGAAATATGATCATAACAATATTTCTGCGAGTGATTTAAGTCATAAAATGGTGTACTGCAACCGAGTGATATGTGTCATAAATATCGTTCACCTGATTCGTCGGTCAGTTCTTCTTTGGTTCTCAAGGTAATAAATACACTTTGCCCCCTTTGCTGTGCCCCAAAAGATTTCAAAATCAAAATAAGTTCAAAAAAATATATTAAGCATCTTAAATTCAACCATTTCATAAATCATAAACCATAAAAGTTAAAAGAAAAATCCATAAAAAAATTAAACATTCTTTTACAAATAAAAATAAACATCCAATTCGAGACGGAGCGTCCCTTTACATAAAAAATAATGTATAAAAAGATTATTCCCCTAAGAAGGTGATTTACTCTTCCCCGGGATTTACAAACGAGACGTGAATTAACATAATGTGACACCACGACACGGATTTGGGAATGAATGACAGCATTTTATAAATGCAATGATTCTCAACCTTTTTTATGCCTTGGCCCTTACAATCCCGGGTCGCTGTTGGGTTTAATGAAAGCTTAAGTCAGATTTCTTTTATCTTTAATTTGAGCTTAGTTCTACCAAAACGAGCCAAGATACAATGTCTCTCAATGTTACAGTAACTAATAACAATTTCAACATAACACACAACTTAAATTAGAATTAAAATGAATCGGCGTTAAATTTCCATAACCGCTGTAATTATTTTGTATAAATGAGAATAAAAATATGTTTCATAACTGTAAAAAAAAAACTCTTTTTGACGTAAATCTGTTTATTATGTAGTACTACCTACATAATAAGCAGATTTACGTCAAAAACTACTACGCAACTTATAAACCAACACAGTTTTTTTTAAGGAAAGAGCAACAGACTTCGAATGCAGTTTACACCTTGTCAATAGCAACTCTAATCTGTCAGCTGACCACTTCGAGAACAATAAAAACCAAATGCATAAATCAAAAAGTAAAAAAAAAAAAACAAATGAATGAGACCCAATGTCAATTTCTCTTTTTCATTACCAAAACATTCGGATCCGTCAATGGACTGCTAATGGCAGCAAAAAATTCGCTTTGTATACCATTTACTTATGTCTGTGAAAACGAATATATTTTTATTTCTGGGTAACGTTTGTGAAAACAGAACACAGCGAGTATTATTAAAATGGCCAGCAGTTGTTGACTTAATTAAACGGGAGAGGGCGCCAATGAAAAAAGGGTTTTATATCGTCGGCAAATAGAAGGGCGACAAGTGAGGGAACCCTCGACATTTTTGAGGGTGCACGAAATTTAGATCTAAATTAAAAACCATAACGTTCCAACTTATTTCCACCAGAGATGGAACCCCAAACATTTTGCAATATTGTCGCTTTGAATGAGAATATACTTTTATGTCAGCCATTATTCTTGCTACAATGTGAACCGTTCTCAAGAACCTTGTAGGTAATAAGTTTCACAAAGGAACGGACGGGAGCCCTCGGACATAATTCGCATTTAAATTACCTCGTAAATAGAAGTGAATATAAATAACTGATAATGGCTCGTTTTAATTTTCATAATGTAACTTAGTTTTTCGTTGTCAGAACCGCAAGGTCGCATGTGGCGCCATCTCGCGGTGGTACGACATCGCATTAAATGTTACGAGCAGAAACAAATTGTTACAGGACTAGACGAGCAGTTTAGCATAATAGGAATTTTCACTCCTCCATAAAGTGAAGTATCAATTTCTAACTGCGCCCTCAGAAACAATAGGTATAATGTTACATAACTTGATAGGAAAAAAGAAAGTTTCTGGTCGCAGTGGTAACATTTCGCCCCAATTTATTGTTTCGGTGTAATAAGTGGGAGCCGCAGCGCTATTTTTCGAGCACGATTTATCTATATAAATCTAAAAGCGTATATTAGCTCAGCTTTCTCGGGTGAACCTACAATTTTTCTCACATTGTTCGTATTTTCTTCGTGTTCAGGGAAGAAAAATAATGTTACTATGGCAGTAATGGGTAATTGTATTGGAAATAAATTACGCAGGTAGTCATTAATAAAATCGCCGGATCTTATTGTGATCGTGATTCTTGTTTTCTTTGTTTATTTTGCCGTTACTAGCTTATTTTATTTCGTAAAGAATTTGTACCGTTCAAGGAATAACAATGTGTTTAAGTTTGCCGTTTGTTGAGTGTCAGTATTTGAACGAGTAGCCACAAAAGTCGATGTTTGCTTTTCAACTTTTAGGATTACTTGAAAGAAAGAAGAATAAAGTAATAATAAATAGCTAAATTATTTTACCCTCATTAAGTTACTGATCCGCTCCCGTGGGTCGTAACGTGAAGTTATGTAGCCTATGTTACTCAGTGATAATGTATGCCTTTCTAACGGAAAAAGAATTTTTGAAATCGGTCCAGTAGCTTTTGAGTTGATTCATTACATACAGAAATACAAACCTTACCTCTTTATAATATTAGTACAGATGATAATACTGTTCTCACTAAATAAAAAAACCAGAAATGTCAAACAACTTTTGTAGCCGACCATACGTAGTCTCAAGACAATAATATTCATGCAAGTGTATGTTTGTTGCAGATATACAGCGGTCATGTGGTGGCGGGCGCAGAGGACGCGGGCGGGTTGATCCATCTCTCCGCATGCTGACAAAGCTCTGCAGTCAGCAGAAAGGTATTACAAAGCAAGTTCTTTAATGGTTATTTAAGATTGCTTTCTTACATGTAAATTTTGATACCAATTATAAACACACGCCTGTATGCCCCGAAGGGATAGGCAAAGGTGTACCTACCAAAGTAAACCCACAGTGTGAATATTGCCATTGTCCGGGCACAAATCCATACTCCGAGCTGCTACTGAGAATAATCGTCGAGCAGTGTTATTGGGTTTTTCTATGAAATTCTCAGCAGCAGCTCGGTGTTAGAATTTGTGCCCGGTTAATGGCAATAGGCCATATTATTACATAGGACTACATAGGACCTACATACTGGCGTAGTATGGGTGTATATTGGTACACCTTTGCCTAACCCTTCGGGGAATACAGGCGAGATGGCATGTATGCAATAAGTGAAAAAAACCTGATCTTTAAACATAATTCAGGTAGGTAATTCTATCAACGTTTTAGAACGACCGCCATCTAATCTCCATCTCAATCTGTGAAAATGCTTCTAATTTCTGTCAACATTTATTCTCGCTGAGAAAAGATTGCGATTAGATATTAGACGTTTGTAAGTGTTAGAATTGGCCTTCAGAAATATTGTATACATATAACCTTTTTCCATCATGAATATCCAGCCATTGAATGGTTATGAGCAGAATCCAATCGCAATGAAAATATTCAGCGGATCTACTTACGCGAATAGCAATTTGACGGTGAACTCTACAAAGAGCTGGGTTCGATCTAAGCTATCTCAAAAGAAAATGAATAGATCAATGCCATACGTTACAATTTTAACAAGATTACATAGCAGAAAAGTCAAATATAATATACTTCTTATTACATTCCCGAAAATAAAAATAAGTTCGACCATTGGGCAGCACAGACACAATCACAAAGAAAATGTTGTCGGCATCTGGCCAAATTTGAAAAAGGAACGAGTATAAAATAGGCTTCGGGTCATAAATTTCGATATTTCCCCAGACACCGCGTTTCTAACTTCATACGTCACAAGTGTCGGGAGCGATAAACCTTTTGTAACTGTTTTTATCTTATGTTTTCCTTTAGTTCAAAATATTTGAGTAGTTTACATTTATTTGGTAAATAAGTACCTACATATTGATCTATTTTTCATTGTTTGAAATATGAATACCAAATTTATATTCAAGGGACAAATAAAAAAAAAAATACGAGAGACACGAAAGCACATTCGTCAAATAACTATGAAAATTATAGAACCACCAAAAAACATGAAAATGTAACCAACAACATTTTATTAAAAAGGGTTGTAATAAAACTGCACAAACAGTTACAGGTAGGCGTTGTCGGGCTCGCGCCAATGATTCGCGTGCCGGCTCTTATTGACGTCATAACCATAATACAACTTTTGAAAGTAGGTCATGTGTTCTCTACAGCAAAAAATTATATCATGTGTTGGCGGAGGCCTTGCAACACGCTAGCACCAACACTGCGTTCGCGCGACCCTAGCCAGAGGTACTCGTGACTGTATTTTGATACATTTTATTCGCAAATTAAGTATGTAAATTAACAGGGTTGCTACAATGCACATATTTGCTCGCGGATTTACAAATAATGCCTGTGATAAATTAATGTTACTGTAGGAGGCCTACAGAATGGGCTTTTCTTTGTTTTTCTATCTACTTATAGATATACGCACAGTGTCTAGGTACCTAGTTGTAATTGATGGGCCTTACCATTATAATTATTTAATAACAATGATAATACTAAATCCATAATCATTTATTTGCATACACAAAACTTATTTGAATAATAATAATTAAATTAAAAACTAAGTACAATTTAAAAAAAAAAATTTTTTTTGATGCCCTATGACCTTCCTTTCTTTTTTTTTTATTATATAATACTTGAGTTAAGTTCTGCTAAAAATAGTCAACCCTTCAATGCTTTAATTCTTTTTTTTTTCATTTCCCGTCGTTGATTTTAGATGATCTAATATTTTTTGGGCCCAGCAATTTAATTTAATAATTTATTTAATTATATACGTCAAACAAATTCAATATTGCTAATAATATGTTACATTAGCACCCAGCAATAACAGTTCCATTATCCCATTAGCGCTTAGAATATATTTATAACTAATTAGTATTACAATTCGTTACAATTATACCAAATATGGGAGTAATTTTAATGGGGTTTGGTCCATTTTTGCAGAACTAACCACACATATAAAAACACATTGTAAACACAGTTCACATTGTTTGTATAAACAAACAATGTTATAAGGAAATGTCAATTTATACGTACATCCTACAGGAAAACTCCACAAAACTATTTTCCTCACACGGATGTTTCAACTTACATTTTATTTACCTCCAGTAATCCGCTTTACTCCTCCGAGGATGTTGTTCGTCCTTCTAAACAACTGTCTTTGTTTTGAATACTCACTACTACATATACCTACTTATATATAATAATACATAGGTATTATTGGATTTACGTCTAGAAAGTAAAATACCCAAAATCTGACCCCTGATTTGATGGGTAAGATACTAGGGGTTGCGCAACGACCGCGCAACAATCCCGATAAGTTATGTAAACTGTGCAATCTGCACAGTAGGTACCATGCTACCAATAGCAATGCAGCAATAGCAGTAATTGTTTCCATGAATTGCCAAAAAAATATGGAAATAATCACTGCGGCCCTGAAACGCTAAGGGCATTAGGAGAAACACGGATGAGTTTTAGTCAGTAAAAGTCTGACACTCCCATCGGCTCCACACACAGCGGGAGAAGTCATTTAATGAATTCCCAAACAAATAAGAGATACTATGTTACGGCACATAATTTACGGTTTAGGCTCGATATTTAGAGTTCCTAAACAGTAGCCTAACTTACCCTAAACACCTATGGTGGTTCGGAATTACCCTATAATTGCCTGTACTTATAAGGTTTTACCCAACACAAAACTTTGTGAATATTACTATATTTTATGACTTCCTTTTATACTTAAAAATAAAGCCTGTTATTTCACAAACGGTAAGAACTTGCAACAAAAACACGCCATTAGCCTTAATAATCCTAGCTTTGCAAAATGGGTTAATTTGAGTGCTTACCTCTGTTAAAAAGCTAAGTAAAAGAGGGTTAATCTTACCCATTTAGAATATAAAACTGGGTTATAATTATTTTCTATATAATGGTCCGATAGGGACTTACTATGTATCCATTCAAATCATCGAAAGTATTTGGAATGGTTTTAATAATGCCTTGCAATCTTCCTTAGCTTTGTATTTTATTGCTCCCTAAAGTCGACGCAGTGCGAGAACACGACGAATCTATATAAGAGCGATAGTGCCAACCCTTTTTCGCTACGGAACAATGATAACATTGAACTTCATAATAAGGCCCCAAACCCGTGTTCTTAAGCTGAATCCTGTCTTTAAGTTAATTTCGAAAGACTTCATAAACCTTCAGATGTTACACCGACAGGTTAACCCACTGACCGCTACGGTTGTTACCTCAGACGCCGAGCCCATATGTGTATTTTACTTACAATACACACACGGTTTGCTAGGTAGGGGTACAATGACGCGTTGAAGCCGTCTATGGCGGTCAAAGGGTTAATATCCTAAACCAATCACTTTCAACAACGTCACCGAAACCTCGTTATATACGGCTATAGTGAAGGCGAAAGGAAATGGCACAAGCGTTTGTCAATTTCGAAATGCCTTTATTCAAGCAATTACAAATATGATACAAGACGTGAATTGACAAAGTTCAACTATTACTAACTGTTCTCTTTATATCCACTTGCATCTAAGGGTCACTTGCACCAGTAAGGGTTACCTTTTAACTCCAAGTTATTTAGTAATACTGGCCCGTTATGTATGGCATTTTGTAATTTACGTTTTGGTGTAAGTGGGACTAGGGTGCTTGGTAAAAACGTAACTTTTAACAACTCTCCAAAAGTCACAACAAATTTTAATTTATTATTTACTAGCGACCCGCCCCGGGTTCGCAAGGGTGCAATTTACTAATGAAGAAAATGAGAAGTGCGCTATTTTCGTATTAAAATACCATCCTTTCCGAGGTTTCCGGGTGATTTTCCAAAAGAAATTCTTTCATAGAAACCTTGTTCTGACAACATACCGTTCTCAATGATAATCTTTTATACACGCGGCAATTGTTTATATTTATACAGGCTTACTTTTCATTCACCTGCCATATTTTAGGGAGTGAAAGAACTCATGAATACGAAAAATTTTTGCTAAAGGAGTAACCCAGAAATATGAGAAAAAATACCGCTGTTCCGTACATTTTGATCGTGATGTTGTGCATTTTTGTAGGTAACAGCTGTTTTTTTTAAATATTTCAGAGTTGATTCCATAATTAAAGTTGTTTATATTCGTGAATACTTTAACCCCCTGAAAGATGGCAGGTGAATGAAAAATAACCCTCTAAAGATTAACGTAAAACTTAAAGATTACTTTGTAATATTTTCAGATGTCCTAATATGGGTTGGTCATGCGTCGTGGCACGCGCTGTGGCCATCCTCCTCATGCTCAGCCGAGCATCGGCTCTCACATCAGACATGTAAGTTATAACACCTTTAATTCCCTTTTATAGCTACTTTTATCCCCGTTTCTATCTGCCAATAATATGTTTGCTGTCAAATGTACCTGTTTTGATTTCTCCACCAAAGTAATAATAACCCAATCGTGTAAGTGGTACTTAGATTTGACGATGTATGTCTGACGTTTTGTAAGAGAAAGTACGCTAGGGTGTCTTCTATTAAATGTTAGTTTTTTTTTTTTTGTTTGTATATGATACTTGTTTAAATCTCTATGTTAATCGAAGTAATTGGTGTTGCCGTTATAAGTAACAATAAGCAAATAATAAATAACATATTTAAACGCTTTGGAAAAATGTCGTTTTCTTCTAAATTCAACGTCTTTCAAGATGTATTCGCGGTTACGACTGTTGGTAACCTGTTGTTAAAATTTGCCAGATTTACTAATTGGTTTTAAGGAAAATCTTTTTCAAAATTATGAACCCGACAAAGCAGCTTTCTGTGGATTTATAGTAACGATAGATTTAGATGGTAATGAGTAGAGTGTGGAAGGACACACGGCGAGCGGCGGGCGGCGAAGCGTATTTAACACGCCAGCCGGCCCACGCCTGCCCAAGCGTGAAGTTCCTCGCTCCATTAATACACCCTGCGGCACTATGCAAAACAAATTGTCTGTGGCGAGGGTTATACACCCAGTATGTTTATTATCTCGTCTACATTATCACTTTCCCTTGAATTGTGTAAACTTAACTTGCTTTACTTGCTTAGTCTCTACGTTGTGCTGATGTGATTATTTTGGTTGTGTAGGCCTCTTGTTTAACTTTGTACTAACTTCCAAATCAGTTCAGCACAAGTGAACAAGCAGCTCCATGCATCTCACAAAGCTTTTGTTTCCGCACACAGTTAACAGAAGTTAGCTTTGACGTGTGTTTCGATATAATTCAATTGTAGTTCAGTGCTACCGAACTTCTCAAAGTAGACATTAAAACACAGTTGTTCGACATTTTCATTGTACCGTAGTTAGTTAATGATTGTATTTTGAAATAATGACTCAATACACTTGTTATTTCTAATAGTTATTAAACAACTCACTATGAAAACTATGGCATTTATTATTAGAACGTGTCATTGCTCTGTTTATTAGCTTATTGAACGGCTTTTGTAGCAGTAAGGTAATAAGTGTTAATCTAAAATCAATACTAACCGTACTGCTGCGTATCCACACGCTTAATTTGCCATGATATATGTACGGCATAAATCTTTTCTAGTACTCGCTTCCAAACCATTATGTTGATGATTTAAAAGGTTCTTTAGAAATGCAAAATTGCTTCACAGTTATTACATAAAAGTCTATTCACTATTCTCCAGATTTGCAGCGGGAAAGTCGGACAAAGAGATACTGGACAACCTTCTGAAAAACTCCCGCTATGACAAAAGACTGCTGCCACCAGTAGATGGTAAATGTCTCCATTTTTAATATAACTGTACCTATAAAATGTGATAAAGTTTTCAAATTATATCATAATATCATTTTATAGCATCATGAACTTGATATAATTTGAAGACTTGATGTTGTTGCGTATGAAATAAAAGGGTCAAGTAGTCAGTTATTGAAAATTGGTATAAATTGCAGATCCAGAATTCTGTTGTGGTCTAACTTCGCCCAACGACTCTCTGGCTCAAAATAACGTGGGGCTCTCGTCTCTGCGGCCTCGCTCGCACAATCGTGGTGCGTTGTGTTCCATGTTTATGAAAAGAGAAATCCTTCCACATGTATCTGGATCGTAGCAACTTTATGTCCTTGTAATTAATTATTCCTTGCACGCAACTTCAATATTTATCTTACCTCACGCAACTGTAGATACCTGATCCTATTGCTTTAGAACAAATTTTATACCTATGTATATGATTCACATATTATTTCTACCAGTATTGCACCTGATAACATTGTTGTATTAGATTAGAACACACCCACTTTTATTGTTGAATTTATTTAAACTGATTATTTCATAGCCGTTGGTAAGCTACATTAGTCGTAACTTTCTATGCCATAAATAACAACACTGTGTTTAATGGCTCAGCCACTCAACATTTACCAATGAGTTTTCTTTTTACGCCATGCTTTTTGTATAAAATGATTTTCTCTTTTCACAAACATCAACACAAATTACGTATTCTTATCTGTCGTAAATTCATACTTCTTTTCCAATAGAAATCGGATCTGCTAACTTCCTATTTACAATTTTCATTATTATTGTCACATGTGTAGCCTACGGTTGATTTTTGCAATTTAATTTTGTTATACTTGCCTTCCAATCATAACTACTACATCCCAACTTGTTTCGTTCTCAAGATATTTTATAATCGAAATCTCAATACTAAGATAGGTTATTAATTTGCTTGAGACAAATAAAAAGAAAACTGCTAGATATGCCAACATAGGTAGAGCCCTACTGAACTCCAGCACAATTGTTAGCAAGCATGTACTTTAAGTGTATATCGTTGTTGTGTCTTGTACCATTTAAGATGTTGCCAAATTCTGAATGTCATCAATTACATTGTTTTCAGGTGTACTCACCGTAAATGTAAGCGTACTACTTCTTAGCTTAGCCTCTCCGGACGAATCTAGTCTTGTAAGTATTTAGAGTACTATGTAGTTTGATCCTTCTGTCTATCTTCCTTCTCTTTTTTCAATTTCTTTCTAAATTGGCCGCTTCCAGAAATACGAAGTGGAGTTCTTACTTCAGCAGCAGTGGTACGATCCTCGACTGCGCTATTCCAACCAGTCCCACTACGACTTCCTCAACGCCATCCATCACCACGAGGACATCTGGTTACCGGATACGTATTTCATCATGCATGGTGACTTTAAGGTCCGTATCGAACTAAACTAAGTTAAGTTACATAATTAAATTTTTATCTGAAGATACAGATTACAAAATTATATTTTCATCTAATTTTATACATAATTATTTCCACCATGCTTTCTTCTGAAGGAGTTTTCCCAGCACTCATGGGTATTTATAACTACATACAATGCTTCATGAATCTAAAAGGACCATTATTTGTACATACAGAATTTTTATAGCTGACACTTCATGCTCGCCTCGATTTCTTTCTGGTTTTTAAAATGCAATCTAGACCTTTGGAGTTGTTTTTAGTAGATTTCATCGTAATATTTGGTCCGGTGGTATTTATTGGTGAAAAGTAATATTTGTGAACACCATGTAGGAGTATTTAGGATAGGAGCGTAATTTTATAGTGCAAATGCTTTTATTTTGATTACTTCTTGCACCAGATGATATTCTTAACTGTGCTTATTTTTCAGGATCCGATAATACCAATGCATTTCGCTCTGCGTATCTATCGCAATGGTACTATTAACTATTTGATGCGGCGGCATCTCATCCTGTCGTGTCAGGGACGGCTCAACATCTTTCCTTTTGACGACCCATTGTGTTCATTTGCCTTAGAAAGTAGTAAGTTATTGGTCCTATTATGCATCTCTCCCCAATTGCGCACTGTCATGTTCAATTCCTTGACTATTGAAGTAGAAAACATAATTTGTATCTCCACTCCCCAACTCCTCAGAATAAATGCTGCGAATTCATGTGATGGTGCTGTAACACATTTTATATTTGCCAGTATCGTACGAGCAGTCAGCCATCACTTACGTATGGAAGAACGACGAGGACACGCTGCGCAAGTCGCCGTCGCTCACGACTCTCAATGCGTACCTCATCCAGAACCAAACCATTCCCTGCCCTATCAAAGCCAGTTGGAGAGGTAAAATATACGATTGTTCATACCTACATATTACATACATACAACATACCAACATCGCTTCTAAAACGTTATATAAAAGAAAGATATCCTCCAAATCATATATTATTTTCGCCCTATATGGTAGCTTAGTAACCAAAATTAGATATTTTGTTAAAGCACATCTTATATTTTGCACAAGAGATGGTCAAAGGTTGCCTAATTATATTGAAATTCTGATTAACTCTTTTCAGCTTGGTCTTGATTTATGTAAAAGGTTAATTTTCATAATTAATTTATTTTGTGTGTTATTAAAATATATATAGTAGACGCTTGATAGTGTACGTTATGCGATCACACGTTGTCGAATACATTAGGTGTAACCCTAGCTAGCCAGCATGTTCATCTAGGTTGTCCGTCTGATCATACAGTGTGGTCACTAGTCTATAATATACAGTGTGACTATGTAGTGTACAGCCATTGATACAAATTTTGCTATTCCTAACATCTAAATGTATTCATTAGTTTGTTGAGAATGTAGAGTGTAAGAATTTGTTAACGTCTTTGCAAGCAGCTGAGGGTAATTCACTTTACGAGGAAGACGAAGAGATGACATGTAATCTTTGCCAGAGACGCTTTGAGGAGCAAGGTACTTAAGTTGCACCGGACGAGGCACCGTTCTGTCCGGTGTCGTCGTATTTCAAATATTTTTTGCTTATGTGTGAGTAAATGCGTAATTGTGTTAAAATAAAAAAGTGTTGTACAATGTGTTGTAAAATCGGCCGTGATGATGGAAAGTCAAAGGTTTGCTCCTTACGATACCTTTTGTTATATTTCACCAAGCATCCATGTTGTTTTAGTTAAGTGCTCATCACTTTTATCATTGTTTTCATGCATGCACATATTATATGTAAATTCCATACATGACTGTGAGAGCATGCGTTTGAAATAGTACGCTGTATCGTTTTTAATGAACGTCATAATGCTACGATGTATGTTCATAAACATGTTATGACACGACAACACAACACGCATTACTCATACATACAGAACAGTAGTTAGTATATTTAGATGATGTTTTGGCTGTTCATATGTACTTTAATTTTAACAAGGCCTCTGAATTGAGTTACTTGGAATTTTGTATCCTGGATCCTTATTTTTATTTAAAATTAAACGACCAACACTTCGCGTGCTTCGATGCTCCAATTGTACCTAATGATATTCACTCCACAGGTAACTACAGCTGTCTAAAGGTCGACTTAATATTTACTAGAGACCGAGCGTTCTACTTTACGACAGTATTTATCCCTGGAATAATTCTGGTGACCTCTTCATTCATCACGTTCTGGTTGGAATGGAACGCAGTTCCAGCCCGTTCCATGATAGGTAAAAAGTGGCTGGTGTCTGGAATGCTCTCGGTCTTGCGTACTGCATCAATTTTACTCTTCGTAGATGTTGGCTGCGGCTGTTGACATAACACGCTATCTGTTGCAGTTACCGCTTATTATATGTAAATAACACTCATATAGAAAAGCCCGACGAATCATTCTCACCTGCTAATTATATTTTAGTTATTATTAGATTATGCTTGACATTTTTAGGTAATTACAGCTGCCTCAAAGTGGATCTTATCTTCACGCGGGATAGATCATTTTACTTCACCACAGTTTTCATTCCGGGGATCATTTTGGTGACATCATCGTTTATTACTTTTTGGCTGGAATGGAATGCAGTGCCTGCTAGAGTAATGATAGGTTGGTTCACTGTTTATTTGTTTAATTGTAAATAAATTAATCTCATTATGGATGATTATAGTTTTCTTAAAATCGAGTCCATTCACGGTTACCAAATTGACAGAATAATATTGTAAGTACTTGGGGACCTATCAATTTATCATTTTATGCAATACAAGCCTTGCTTACAGAGATTGGCTATTCGTAAGTAGATCTGTATGTACTAGTCCTTTGGTAATCGCATGATCTTACAACGTTTCTCTCTACAGCTTTACAATTTACATTCTCAATGTTCTAGTAACTGTATCATGAACACGCTTTCTTTTTCAACTAATATTGTTAACTGTAGGTAATGTATATCTGTTAAATGTGAAATGTTGATGACAGTGCATACATTCTTATGTGGTTTTGCTTTTTATGCAGGTGTAACAACAATGTTGAATTTTTTCACTACATCGAACGGATTCAGATCGACACTGCCGGTGGTGTCGAACTTGACTGCGATGAACGTGTGGGACGGCGTGTGCATGTGTTTTATCTATGCGTCGTTGCTAGAGTTCGTGTGCGTCAACTATGTGGGGAGGAAACGGCCCCTACATAACGTTGTGTACCGACCCGGAGAAAATCCAGTCACACAGGTGAATACTCTTTTTTATCTCTCTCAATTTCACTGTTTAGAGCGTCATTAGTGTTTCTATCTCTCTTGAGCTTCACGTCGAATGTTACATTAATGACGATCTATTTAGAAAATTGAGTGTTTACTTGTATGTCTTTATTGCCACGTTTGTTACCCATAGGTATCAAACTTAAACGTTAAGTGTGTTCTCGATGTGGTTTTTTTTGTTTTATTGTTTGTACCAAAAAAAACCTTTTTTTAGTTACTATTGCCAGGTTTCGTGGGTAGACTGAAAAACATATAAAATCCAATACAGCATTTGTCCAAAATTTCGTAAACCTACTTACATGTCTAAAGCCCTGTATATACACTCACTACATGTTTATGCTACTAAACGTTAACCCTTCCTTACTGTGGTCCTTGTAGCCAGCAATTGGTATTAGATTCTTTAAAAAGCACTTTGATATCTAATGGTGGTATTAGGAGTATTTCCTTAGAAAACCCACAATCCATTCACGAAGGAATTTAGAAGTTTTGCAAGTTCAACACACCAACCAACATTTTGCATTGATCTGTGCCATAAATTAGCTTAACAGAATAACATATAAGTTCCGTCGTGAATATTTTAAATTTTTTCTATCTTTACTCTTTGCAATGTTTTCTTTCAATCTTACAACAACAAGACATGGCATGATAAACGAGTACGTACTTTATTTCATACGAAAAATGGCAATGTCATGTTGTTTGTTTTCTTTCTACAGCATGCTTCACCTCTTTATCGTCTTTGCATGTATTTGGCTCATATGTTTCCTTAATGGGTAAGCAAGAACTCATCACATGTATCATTTGCAATCGTCACTTCGCCAAAATAAGACTATTTTGTGTGGCCATACATCATAAATTACAGGTCGTGTCTCTTAGTCATCATTTCTCGCTTTTCATGATGAAATCCATAATTCTTTATTGAATTTGTGTATCTCACGTCTATCAGAAAACATTGCAAAGATGCATATAGATTTGTACTTTATGATATGACTTTTACAAAGTGGGTACAGTGTCTAGTCTATTTCAAAGTGCATACTGTCCATTATAATTGTGGCCACCACAACCTAGTCTACGTTCACGATTGCACATCGTTAGACCATCTGTCACGAGTGAACAAACTGTGTGTGTGATGTGTTCGCAGCGACTGCCTGCAGTCCTGAGCAGAATTGGCATTATACTGGCCAGCCCCTTGGTAAGAACATTCGCCGCATACATTGGCACTTTCCTGACCTTGCTCGTGTATTTCTTCTTTTACCTCTATTCTGGAAGGCTGATTAGCTGTAGAACCTAGCTTAACAATAATTGCTTCACAAACTAAGATGAAACAGGTAAGTTTAGTTTAAAGTAAAGATTTGCAAAAATCAGTCTTCCCAGAAATACCTTTACGTTTTTGACTCAAAATGGTCTTTGTCTTTTAATGTTGAATGTTGTTACCCTATGTTGAAGTAAAAAGGAAATATGCGGAGCTCAGTCTTCATCTTCAAACACAAGTCGGTTAACGAAAATGCATGTTGTAATCCTACAAGCTTCAGTAGAATTGGCCTCTAACCAACTTTTTTTCTAATATGTTCTTATTTTGTTTATTTTTCCTATCTTCGTTTTTTTATTTCCTTTATGTCCTAAATATGAACGATCATATTTAGATGCATGTACACCTAGTTTATTATCCTTCCTTTTTACCTATACATAGTACTTCGACAACGTTGACACTTCAAGTTAATCAAACTCAAGTAGCAATTTACACCCTTCTTTATCAGAGTATTCTAACTTTACTTGTTCCGTTTCAATAACGAGAAATGTATTTCTGATAATCAATAGAACGCTTATAGTTACTTCTTTAACATTGAACACTTTGCTTCTATAAACTTTGAAACTAAGTTGATTCTGCAGCTTTAGCGATATGTTTACAAAGTCATGCTTCGGCTAAATTCTGGTTTAAACATTTACGTAGGAGGCGATGGCTTTCCTCCAAAGGGCACGGCACGAGATGCCCCAAGCGGAGACTAGCGGCGCTGTAAGTGACGTCATTGAGAATGACACTAGTTAGCCCCACATCACAAGCATCATCACCTCTGAGTCTGATATCATGAAAACTAACGCATTCTTTTATTTAACGCTGCTTCGGAACGCTCCAGCCTGTGAGTATACTGTCATATCAGCTATATATCCTTTCAAATAACCCTAAAAACTTTACAACGTAGCCTTAAACATGTAGAGCTGTATTTAGTTTTGTGGAATTCTCACATATTAACAAAACAGTGTGACTTTCTTTCAATACTTTATTATAACCAAAATATTTCAATGTAGGTAGTTTACTAATTTTATGTAAGTTTCAGTAAGTATAAGTGTATTGGTGAGATTAAAAAAATATGTAGCCTGAATTGTGAACTTTCAGCACAGTGTTTACAGAACGTAATAAAAAGGCCTTTCATTAAAATCGAGGTTTTGTTTAACATTTCTCAATTCATTACAACTGCAAAATGTCGAATCTTCGCAATAGTTGACTGCTTCTGCCGTATTTTTTTGTTAAGATAGAAAAAGTAACTAACTTCAATCCCAGTGCGAGTTGGTAGGAATCCACCTCGCGTTATTGATAACAGCCGGCTCACAAAGAGATGGCTCTCATTTCCAGCAATGGGAACATAATGTGCTGATTTTGATCGTTAGCAGAATGTATAAAAGTGGTGTGCTATGTACGTCTTTATCTCATAGCCCAGTGGTCATATTTGATCAAGTAAAATAAAAGAAATAAACCAACTGGTGTTACAGGGAGACAAAAAGCGCGAGTCCACAGGTGGCGCCGACCTCGTGTCTTGCACCGCGTGCACTGGCCCAGGGGCATGTACACACACCGCCAACAATGGCGGAGTCTCGGAGGTAACTGTCCCTCCATCAGACGCTAACATAAAATTACCAATATTTTGCGATGACCCTACATTCCCATTTATTTTAGAACACGAACTACATTAGGAACTTAGTTAAAGCACTTCTCGAATATGTAATAGCTTGCAAGTAACGATTTGCAGCTTCCATGAAAATATGGTTAAACGCTACCTTTTTATTTTCACGCTGATGCGTAGATAGCAAGTACATTACAGCGAATGCGAGAAAACCTTAGTACTGAGATCTTCATCTGCCGTAGGGTTGGTACGTTATATAACAGAGACACAGTTCCACAGTTCCATTAGCCTGTTATACACAGTAGCGGCTTTCGGTATCATCATTCATTTGCATAATAATTTCTTTCAGCCATGTTTCGTCCAGGTTCGCAAAAAAGAACCGCCGCACCCGATCCGCGTGGCGAAGACCATCGACGTGATCGCGCGGATCACGTTCCCCACCGCCTACGCCGTGTTTCTCATCTTCTTCTTCATTCACTATAAGGCGTTCTCTTAATGCTGCCTTCACTTACCGCTGTCGCTGGCCGCTTCGTGTGAACGGACATTTACTGTGTTTTTCTACTATTCCTTTACTGCGTCCACAAATATGTATGACATTAAGCTACTCACTCTATTATAATACATATTTGGTGATTGTCAACGGTCGAGAATTGTGATTATACCCGTTTATAGTGATCGTACTGTTAAGATAATTATAGTTTAAGAGACTTTAAGCAGAAAGCTAACGTCGCAGCTTTCCATGAGTTATCGTCAATAAATTGAAAGATGTGTGCGATTTTCTACAGGTTTTGAAATAGTTTTCTACAAGTTAAAAGACGGACGTTAATAATGTATATCTACGCGTAAGATTTACTTTCTTGTGAATACATGAAAACTTATGATAGGATAAAGAGGGATCAACTTATGTAATTGTATGAAATTCTTGTATCAACGTGACTACATCGGTTTTGTATGAATTTAGAGAGATCGTCTAGATTATCGAACGGCGGAATTTATACTGCGGAGAGCTGCCTTCGATGCGCAGGAATAAAGAAATCTATTTCAAACCTAAAGACAGAACTAGCGTAATTTATTGCTTTTAAGTTATTATTATTAGTAAGATAGCAAAAGACATGATTACTTTTTATATTTATTATTAGATAATAATCACCATAGTATTAGTTTGTCCAAACAACACCTACATAATAATTATGTTGTGATAATTATAATAATATTTTACTTATCGCTTCGTGAAGGTGAGACGTAGGCAATGATCGCCGTATCATTCGAACTAAAGTGATTAAGTTTCAAAATAATATAATTCGGAGTAATGTAAAAAATAGCTGTAGATGCATAGTTGAAGCTCAAGTCATTATTATCTTTAAATTCTAATATAAATATATAATACCAATGAGTTCGTGCTATTCCAGAGGTGTACAAGTGTGTGTAGGTATACCGATTGTGTTGATATTGTACCATGAACATGCCTTCTACATGTCAAATAATTATTTTTGCCTGATATAATATTAGTGGTTATAAATACAAAAATTGATGAATATAATGCTGGCTGTAAATAATGAAATAAAGTTACACCTATCAATACGTAAGGTATACTAACCTAATGAGAATATTGTAATTAGATACTTGTGTATAAGTATCGTGAATATTGTGCTGTGAGACCATACCGTCACCTTATTTGTTGCGTAATTAGATAATTAACTCACCACGTTAAGATATTATTAATAAATATATTGTCCTCTATCATCACACCCTAGATATTACGTAGTGTCCACAAAAGCTAGCAGCCGTTTGTATTTAGGTATAACATAATAATTAAAGATTTCTTTGTCCAAAAATGCAACGCGCTTTTGTTCACGTACGTCTGTAGGATGTGCGTTATTCATTGATTATAATATCTACCTGAATATGATCGACAGAAAGCGTTACAATAAAAAATAATATTGTTTATTCTTTTCGTTTTCACTTACTCAGTAATATATCTATTTAAAAACTGACATTTAATGAACAGTGAACACCATTGATATTACGCCTTTTGCTTGTTAAAAAGTGGACCAAGGAGTCAACTGTTTTGAAAAATAGATTTTATATCTAAATTATTATAAAACGATAAATTATAAGAAAAAGCGTTTTGGCTGTGCTTTGAAATCAAATTATATTATTGAAAAATGTAGGGATGCCTGATTTAATTAATAATGTTATTATTTAATTTTATTTTGAATCAATGTAACGGGTGGTCAAATGCTGAAATAAAAACAACGCTTTTGGCTGTGCGTAATAATTACCTAAATGCATCGATCAATTTTCTATTGGAAAACGTGAGGTGTCCATAATTGTATAATAAAATTAAAGCTTGGATGCCTTATGTACCTATAAGTACCTAAGTGTAATGTTAAATACTTGCAATATTAAAGATGTGTTAGGTTTTACAGCCAAATAGGTACAAGTATTCGATATACGAAATATTATACAAATCTCAGCTGCATTAAATTCAGTGTCTCACGGCTTACAAAGATAATATTTATTATATAATCTTTTGCTATTGATCTCTTTTTACCTGGTATTATTATACTGTTTTGCTATGTTAACGGTATTTTAAAGTTCAATAAAGTTTAACACAAATGAGACCATTCCCTTAATATTTGGATAAATACAAAGTGATACTATTTTAAAT
Organism: Caradrina clavipalpis; assembly: GCA_932526535.1. Classification (NCBI taxonomy): domain Eukaryota; kingdom Metazoa; phylum Arthropoda; class Insecta; order Lepidoptera; family Noctuidae; genus Caradrina; species Caradrina clavipalpis. The sequence continues at coordinate 8,312,316 of OW052096.1, forward strand.
TCGCTACTTTTTTATAGGTACTATTTAAAATGTAAGATAAAAGTTACATATCATTCGCTTTATAAGATTCAACCTTGTACCTATAATATTGTGCTATCCTGTTAAAAATATTATATATTCTATGCTGCCTTTACATATATATATACATGTATAAGTTATACATTTTATATGTGTAGGTATTATTTATTATATTGTGAAGTACTTCTTCGTTTTTGTAAATTACGCGTCGAGAGAATGAGGTCATGCTGGATTTTTTAAATTGCTGATCATATTTTGTATATTATTATTTATGGATCTATCTTTAAAAATTGGAACTGATCTAGGTACTGTTATTATTATGGTGCCGTGTGCACTATAACTCGCTTCCCTCCATTTGTCTATGCTTGTGGTCACGCCCTTAGGTACATTCGGCGAATGTACCCTTTGTATTTCCTACGTCGGTGCTTATTTCTGTAATATTTTGTTAATTTATATCACTTATTATTTGGGCCTAGTCCAAAATATAAAATGTTGATTTTATGAATGAAGTCTAAATTGTTCTACAATATATTATGCTGTTGAGTTTGAATAAAGTTTTGAGTTTCTTTTTTCTGAAATATTTTATTAAATTGTAAGTATAATGAGTTAGTTGTTATTGTTATCGAGAATTTATTGTAAAAAATATAATTATATTTTGTTTGTTAAGTAATACCTATTGTGTTAGGTACAAATTAAGAGACACCAGGTATTGTTATTCGAGATAAGTTTCTACACCTCCTGATTAAATTAATAAAATAATAAATATCTATGAACGTTTATTTTTCTATCATAATTATAGAACTTGTTTACATTTTCTAGTCATTTTTGTCAAAGAGATAACTTTAACTGAACCTCACATGTAAGGCAATTATCAAAATGCTTCGCTGGAAATGAGAGATTAGGCTTAAGTAAAAGCCGCTTAATTATAAGTATAAAATAAGCAACTTTAATTAATATATAGGAACTTGTACCTATGTACCATATAATATATGCTGTACCATAAAAACAATAATATGAGTAGTTACTTCGTTAATACCTGAAATTGTCATCGCGACGGTGTGTTTTCCACTTTAGATTTAGATGCATAAACGCCAACTGAGGTGAATTTTTCGTGCAGTGGGTACAAGTGCAGAACCTAAATTAATATGTTGTGTAGACTATTTTAGACAGTGCTTTTTCAAATTTCTAAAAATGTCAATCGAAGAAGGATTTTTGTTTGTATTTGTATCTACACATCTTTCAGCAAGCATATGTAATTACACACCGATGTACTTAGATTGACAACATGCAAAAACTTATACCTAATATTCTTCGAAATATATTTTGGGTGCAGTTAATAAATCCTGCTGACACAAGATTTACCTCAGTTTGAATAGTAATAAACACAAAACTAGAATCAATAATAATTTATTGTTCATCAGAAAAGATTAGCCATTACTTTATAGTTCGTCCTGAATTCTGAATCCTGAATAAAAATTACGTGCGCGATTGTTCCATTAGAGTTTTATTTCAAATGCAGTATTTTTCTTTAGCTGTTACTGATTAATATATAAATTGAAGAACACAATTAAAATTTTAAAATATTAGGTACCACATTTAAAACGTACAAATTGTTAAATTAAGATATTTTGAAACCAATAATGCTAAGACACACCTTTCTTGCAACTATTTAATTAGAAAGTGTCCAAAATAATAATTTGCAAATTATAGAATAAGCTAAAATAAAACCTAGCACATTGCGTTGCTGGTTCTTGCATCTTATAAATATTAAAATAATATATAATTTATTGTAGATACATTGTATAGCTTATTTTTAATTACTTAGTTGGTAGGTATAGTGTTAAGAATTTATTGTCAACAATATGCATGAAAAGACATTAGTGAGATACCTAAAAATAACAATGAAACTCTTCTGTATTTAAAAATAGTTTAACATTGTTTATAATAATAATTGTAAACTTAGTTGCAGTTTAATTTGAATCTTATCATTTTCAAGTGACGCAATAAATGGCAAATGTGGCTTTTGAAAAAAACAACTGGTGATCGTTGTGTAGAATGTTATTTAATTAACGTTGTTTATTAGTATCATGTTTAAACAGTATCAAATTTTCTTCTAGAAGGTACATATCTACATTAACAAAAAATTAGAGTGTTATTTTCAATCGAGACACTTTTTTTGTAGAATTATTATTGTATTCTCAAAGCATATTGGCCGCTCATTTTGTAAAATGTGTGTTTTTGATTCTGTGCATTGTTTATCACAAGTCAGGGAAATCGTTCATAAATAAAATGAGCGACCACTAATATGAACTTAGCGTTTCACCGACATGATCAAATGGCTTTAGTTCACCGAAACGAACCAAACCATATCAGTCAATAGATATTATAAGTATTACTATTCAAAAACTATTAATTTCGAATATCCAACGGTGAATAATTTTAAATAAATATAATAATTAGAAATTGTTCGTTAACTCGTTTTGGCATAACTACACTCAATTATTTTCACGAAATTACAATAAATCATTGATGCTGTTTTATAACGTAGAAGAAATCTATATTTGCTTTTGATTAATTTATGACATTTTGAAATTCTTAAGCCAAGCTGCCACTGTATTGCAACATTCAAGCTTAGGTAGTGTTTGCACATAAACTGCGTAGGTAAGTACATAGGTAGCATAACAAGTATGTATCATGTAGGTAGGAACAATTACAATTCGTAGTAAGGAGAGGACAGAAATAAAAAAACTTTCTCACCCGTCCTTAATAAAAAAAAAACAATGTCTAAATATAATTTTGATTAAAATGTAGACTATCCCACAGTAGTGATCTTTTATTTAGTAGGCTCTACGAACGTCTATCAACTTTTAGCTAGAATCTCAATAATTCCCGGGACCAACATAATTTCGATTTTATTTTAAAACTTTTCCCGAAAATTATCATACAAAAAACCTCCAAGTCTTTGCATGAAATGTGCTGAGAGGTAAGTATATACCTAACCTTTAAGATCGGGGTAAAGGCCCTGTGCAAAGTGTTAGTCCGAAAATTGTACCTACCTAGCTAATAAACAGGCATAGGTTTTTTTTTAAATATCGATCCTAGGACGAATTTTACAGTAAACATTTTAAATTAGCAAAATTTGGGACTTTTGAAAGCTCACCAGACTGTTTGAGTGATCCATCTAAATTAATATCCAATCAATAGACATTGCAAATGCAAATGAGGAGTACTACGAACGATTTATCAAGACGAGAGCGATTATATAAAAACGGCGTTTTAATTAGCGTCATTTGAGAAACGAATAAAAATTGCGACCAAACAAATGAGTTTATCATGCCATTTCACTCCACAGTATAGCGACCGAGTGAGAGAACACGATAAGCAAGTAATTTGCAATTCGTTTCTTTAATGGTATGGCTTATACACATGTTACATAAATAATAGTTTGCTTCGAATATTCAGTATTTTGTATCCAGCAATTAAATAGATAATAAATTAGATAAGAATTCAATTAATATTTTCGTAATAAAATCCGTCATAATGCAGTTCTTATGCATAAAACACATAAGTAGTTTTGAGAAAGTGTAGGTAATGATGAAGCATGATTTAATTACGATAGTTAAAAAATCTTGTTCAAATCTTTATTTCAAATTAAAAAATATTATGCATTGTGTTAGGTCGCAATTAAATTTTTAATAGAGAAGGAACTAAATAATATTTTTAGGTAGGTACATACTTGTAGGTACATTTAGAATAGATTTGTACCTACCTGCCACAAAATAATCCCTCACTATTGTTTGTACCTATCCATAGAAGCCGACTTACCTATAACTGCTGTTTCCGTTAACTTTATTTTAATTAAAATAAGTCCCTAATTAATAGTGTCACAGTTTTGTTATTAGATATAATTGCAGGATTATAAACACCACTTGCTTTTGTAAATAATAATAAGATGTCAGCGCGCTGACCGCCCGTTCGTGTTGTATTATGGCATTGTAAATAATTTTAATGTAAAATTTATGAATTACAATTTTCATCAAATAAAAACACAAATTCGACTTACAAGTTTTATTTATTTAACCTACAAAACTAAAAAGAGGATATAATTAACATGGTTATGTAGGTGACTTAGCTACCTGTGCTGCTCTAATAAATACGTTGATAAGTATCAATTTATATTTATATTTATACCACTCTGAAATCAGTTTCAATAGGCGTTTGTGAAAACTTATTTCACGACATGAATAAAATTAACCCAACTTGACCCTAAAATGCAATGCCAAGCCACTTAAAAGGTTTTGCATTTTATTTAGTTGAGTAATCTTCGTCAAAAGGTGTGTTTTCATCATCTTTTTTTTGACATACATTGCTTCCGACTGACTAAGCATCTTCCGTAAAATATATATACCATCACGCCTGTATTCCCCGAAGGGTTAGGCAGAGGTGTACCAATGTTGAGGTGTTCCACAGTAAAAATAGGGCAACGGAATCAAGTGTAGAGAAAAACAAATAATAATTATTCCTGCATTGAAGTCCCCAATCCGCTACTTCCGACGTGCTCGATAGATGGCGTTGTGCCGCCAGACGGTCCCAGCTGAATCGCGCTATGGTTTCGTTCACAACGCAGTACTTAGGGAGATTGTGTTTTAAAAAAATATAATTATGTACAGGATTCCAATTTCTAAATCAACGTTTTTCACTGAAGAAATTTTTGAAACGTCAGCCTTGGAAAAGGGCTGATTTATAATCTTACTAGCTTATGCCCGCGACTTCCTCCGTGTGGTATTTTTATTTTTCATACGTGTTTAGTTACTCCTTTGGTTATTGTTCCGCTGCCGTGTGTTATAGCGTGATGTTATATAGCTTATATGGCACTTCCTGATAATTTAGCTATCTATTGGTAAAAAAAATATTCAGAGCACGCCAAATAATGAATTTTATACGCAAAATTTTGATACTTTGGGTTATATTATTATAATTGTCTTAAGGATGTCTATTTTCTTTTTTAAATAAATTATAGCCTATGTTACTCCCTGATAATTTATCTATCTATTGGTGAAATAATCGGTCTTGAAGTTTTGGAGCTTATTCGGTACATTAGTGTAGTATACCTAGTAGTAGTGTAGATGTGTGTCAGAAACATGAAATGGAAAGCCTTTCTTGCCGATAAGCAATTGGGTATATGACACCATTAAACAATAAACCAAGACACAACTTCACAAAAAAAACTGTTTATTTTAGCCCTGAAAACCCGATGGATCTTTAAATACTTAACTATAAAATATTTAATTTTTATTTGCTTGGAAATCAATTAATAGATAGTGAAATGAGATGACAAAAAATTCTTCTGTAAAAATATTAATAAAATGTATTAATGACATAAAATAAATATTTCGTAAACAAAAGTTCTGCCCTTTTTTTTTTTTTTTTTTTTTTTTTTTTTTTTTTTAATTCCTACAAAGAAAATTTTAACAGAGCCTCTTGCCGCCTCAATTCAAAAGCCGTACATTCAATGCCGTTCCACTTCCGGTCTTTTCATTTTAAATCTGGCAACTCCAAAACTAGTGACGCAATTCATAGCATAAAAATAATCGACTAATAGCCGATTGTTATATTCTCCAGCCCTATGTGCGCTGTAGAAATATCAACCAACAAGCTGTTGGCATGTTGTGATTGACCTCAACAGTAAATTAGATCACTTGCATTTTATTTAGGTACACACACACTGATTATTAAAGTACTATATTCAATTTCAGATTTTCAGTACCTGAGTTTCAGAGCAATAAAATCTTTATTTAACTAAAGATAATGATGATGATGAATGAGCAAAAAAAACGGTAATTTAAAAAACTAAAAAACCCGACTGCTATTCTTTAAAAATCCCTAAAACAAGATAAATTGTAGCAGTCGGGACCCATTCTAGAAATGGAGGATTAGTGAATTGAGAGCACATACCTATATTACATTGCAGATGGTCCCGAATGGGTCCCGACTGCTACAATTTATCTTGTTTTAGGGATTTTTAAAGAATAGCAGTCGGGTTTTTTAGTTTTTTAAATTACCGTTTTTTATTTTTTATTTTTTTAGTGTTTTAAAAAAGAAATTAATATACCCAGTATCACTCTTACAGTAAATACGAATCTACTGACACCTCTCAAGCTAAAATCCATCGAGCCGTTCAGCCTGCAGAGCGAGCCAAACGTTTGAATTTGGCGCCAAAAATCCGCCATTTTGTTTTTTTTATTTTTATATACCCAGTGTCACTCTCACAGTAAATACGAATCTAACGACACCTCTCAAGCTAAAATCCATCGAGCCGTTCAGCCTGCAGAGCGTGCCAAACAATTATACATACATACATACATACATACATACATACATACATACATACATACATACATACAAACATACCCTCGAAAAACATAACCCTCCTTCTGTCGCAGTCGGGTAAAAAAAATACGTATTATAAACGTTATTATGAATGGGCGATTTTAGATGATTATAAATATTTAACTTTAAATTATGCATAATATTCCGATAAAAATAAAATCGGATAATTGATAAAACCGTAAAGGAAACATTTGACAGCAGTAGGGTTGCTGGAAATGGTCACATCACTACAACGAATATTTAAAAAAAAGTGTGGTCATGACAACCGACTATGTGAAACCGATTCGAACGATCGAAAAAATATAATTTTAATAACCAAATGCTGATCGTGATAGTACATTTCTAAAGAATGATTATGTTCAACCTTTGGTCAGTGCTTCAATGGTATTTGCGACCTTTCATCAAATGGTTTCTCAGAAAAACGACGAAACTGTGTGAACTCCAAAGAATCTGTTACGGTGACAAAGCTGGGGCAGAAAGAACATGTAATGTGGAGAAATCATTGATGCTCTCCCGTACGCGAGATGTGAAAGAAGTCGTGTCGTTTTTGGATAGCGTGGTTTATGAAAGGAGATTTGTTCCCCGAAATTTTCGTGAATTCCTAGACCCATCAATTAGTATCATATTGAGGGTGAAGAAAATAAACCCTAAGTTGCATGGATCCTTTGTGGGATCTTTCCGACGATGCTTAGAACAAATCTGGAGTTATAGATGTTTGATAGACCAAGTGGAACACCTGCGACAGACCCAGTTTGACAACAATAATAATGAGCATGAGGATAAGTTACTGAAATTGTGGTCCTTGTTGGTGCCTCATGCACCCCTTGAGGCGCGAGTGACGAAGCAATGGCAATATATAGGATTCCAGGTGAGTTGCAACATGATAACAGTGGTTCATGACTTAGTTGAAGCTTGTAGTTCTACATCCCATCTTCTTATTATATAAACTCAATCTTAGTTAATATTATGAATTATGTAATTTTACTTAATATATAACTGTGAGTATTATCTACTTTGAAGCTATTATTTGGCAGATACATCATTAATTGACTTGAATGTTCCCTGGTGATTGTTAGAATGTCATACTTCTTCTAATGCCTCACTGATGTTGATCATTTGATTTCCTTTCAAATGGTCCATCACAGTTGCACATCTCTTAACTGCCTAGGCTACTTAAAATTAATTTATAGTGCCACACATAGTGCCAATCCCACATGCAACTCCCTGCAGACTACGTCGCTTGCCGGCACGGCTACGCGACTAAGTCCGGTCGGCTCCGCCTGTGCGACAGCGCATGCCACATGCTAGTTAGTTAGTCTAGTTAGTTAGTCACGATCGCCCGCTACTCGCGCACGCGTCCGCCTCGCTCTTGTCGGCGTAATCTTGTACTGTGTGCTATGGTATATTAAATGTGTTATGTAGTTCGGAGTGTGTGTTTCCTTTCCAATAATACCCCGACTATAACTGGCGTCCCAACGTACGGCCGTGTTTTAAGTGTTTATTTCGGTGTTGCATTGTGACTAAACTGTGGATTTTGTGACATTTTGAATTTGACAATAAAATTTTCGAACATACGTTTGTTCAAAATTCGAACGGCCATTTTTGATGGATCAATAAAATTTTCCAACATTTCTTTTGTTTTTTGTATAAAACCCATTGTTTGGGTTGGTTTTTGTATATAATTTATTTTTATTGTGTCGGATTTTTGTGGATAGTGCATTTAATAGAGACATGGTGCTAACACGGTCACGTGCTAATAGTGCTACGCGTGCTACGCAGCAGCCTGTGGATATGTACGCTACGGCTAGTGAGCAGGTGGACGGTGCGATGCCGTCTACTTTTGATGGTGGTGCATTTTTCGTTGATGTGCGATCGTCGACGCCGCCGCTGGCTGGACCTCCGTCCGCCGGCGACTCAGCCCCATCACCACTGCCGCTACATGGGCGTGAGCTGCCTGTATACTCGGAGATGTCACAGCATGGGCATGCTCCGCCCGTCACCTCACCGCAGCCACCGATGACCACACCCATCGTTATGACGGACCAACAACTGGTATTCTTAATGCAATCCTTACGGTCGCAGCCGCCTACACAAGGCGCGCCGCCACCGCCGACGACGTTTGTAAGTACAACAAACTTATCTAACTGTACTTCGAGATTTAATGGTGCTGGCGACGTCCTGTCATTTCTGGATGCCATCCAGATCTATAAAGACTGTGTGGGTGTCCACGACGACATGGCACTGAGAGGCCTGCCAATGCTGCTTACTGATTTTGCGGCTACCTGGTGGCAGGGTGTGAAACACTCAGTCGCAAGCTGGCGGGACGCTGTTCATTTAATGCGTCAAACTTTCGGGCCGCGTCTCCCACCTCATAGAATATATAGGGAAATGTTTAGTCAAGAGCAGGGTGAAGAACGGACAGATATGTTCGTGTGCAGGTTAAGAGCACTTATTGCCCAGCTACCGTTGCACACATTACCTGAAAATCCGGTACAGCTGGATATGGTGTACGGCCTGCTCCATAGGAGAATTCGGGAGAGGATAGTAAGAAGTTCCTTCACTTCATTCGCCGAGCTATTGCAACAGTCTCGAGCAGTGGAGGACATTCTCGAGGAAGTGTGCGCAGCCGTACCGGCCAGAAGGCATGCTTCTTCTGCTGCTGCTGCCCCGCCACCGCTACAGGTCACCAGCTTTACCTCGATGTTTTCATTAGCTGGTTGTTCCGTTAACAAAGACGAAAAAGCACCGCTAAACAAGGTTCGACCTAGGTGCACTTATTGTAAGATGTTCGGACATGTGAAAGAAGACTGCCGTAAGCTCGAATATAAGAGTAAGGTGACTCCGGAACCGGTGAAGAGCGAACCGGCCGCGACTCAGCCGGAGCTGCGCCAATCCGTTACGTGCTTCGGATGTGGTGCACCCGGTGTGATTCGGTCGAACTGCGCAGCGTGCAAAGCAAACCGCACTGCACTGCCGACCATGACGGCGTTCCAGTCGGTATCCGTCAGTGAAGGCGTGTTAAACCCGCGAGTGCGTCCAATTTTCCACCTACAAGTGTTCGGTGCTGTAGGTACCGCGTTATTAGACACGGGTGCAAAGCAGTGCATTGCCAGTGAAAGTTTAACCAAACATTTAAGGGCAAACGGCCAATTATTTAAAAAAATAGAGACAGAGTTAAGGTTTGCGGACGGAACCCAACGGGTCCAGATTGTGGAAACTGCCGTAGTTCTTGTTAAGATGCAGGGAGTTGAAATAAGCACTCTATTTGTAGTTTTGCCTGGCGCAACTGATTCGTTACTGGGCATGAATTTCATAGAGGACGCTGGTATGGTGCTCGACTTCGAGAAGGGTCGCTTCTCGTTACGCGATACTGAGTTTTTCGACCTGCAATATGAACGCGGAGACCGCGCTGTGGTAAGTTCCACGCTCAACCTCGGTGAGAACGAAGGCAATATGCTTTCGTCAGCTGAGAAGTCCAAGTTGGCTGCACGTCTGGACAGTAATCCAGACATTTTCAGTGCAGGGGGAGGGTTAACGCCTTTCGCTTTGCACAGAATTAAGCCTACAAATCTCAAACCAGCCGGTTTACTCCAGACCCCTGTCCCGCAGCAACGTTTTGAAGTTCTCGCCATGGATTTGTTCGGTCCTCTGCCTGAGGGTAGCAAAGGTGAGAAATGGATCTTCCTTATAGAAGATACTGCGAGCAGGTGGGTTGAGTTATTTCCGTTGGCCGAGGCCAACGCTGAGAACTGTGCTAAGGTATTAATCGAGGAAGTTTTCATGAGATATGGATTTCCTCGTCGAGTCATCTCAGATAATGGTACTCAGTTCGTCTCAGCAGTGATGCAAAAAGCAATGCTTGTTCTCGGTGTTCATCAGAATTTGTGTCCAGTCTATCATCCCGAGGCCAACCCTGCTGAACGAAAGAATCGGGACATGAAACAGATGCTTGCCATGTTGATCGATCCTGAGCATCGACATTGGCCTGACGTATTGCCTGCTGTGCGTTTCGCCTTAAATACGGCGCCAAATCAAGGCACTGGACACTCTGCAGCCTTTCTAACATTCGCGCGTGAGTTCCGGTCCCCGGTGGACGTAGCCCACGACTTGCGAACGGTCGTGGCGCAAGAAAATTACGTGCCGCAAATCACGCCATATTTACGCAACTTCGTACACCACCTACAAGAGGTGAAGTGGCGAGTTGAGCACCAGCAGGATATTCGCAAGGATGCCGCGGACAAGAGCCGTCGTCCTGCGCCAAACTATCGAGAGGGGGACCTCGTTCTGGTAGACAGCCATCGCCTTAGTCAAGCCGCGAAAGGCTTCACCAGTAAATTTGCTCCAAGACGAGAGGGTCCCTATCGCATTAGGAAAGTGGTATCTGCAACCACCTACGAAGTTGAAGACAAGGAGAGCGAACCTCGGGGAAAGTACCATGCCAGCCTTCTAACACCATACGTAGGGGAATCCGATACAGTGGTTCATGGTAGGAAGAAAGGGAGGCCTCGTAAGGCTTCAGTTGCCAAGCCAGCCCCAGAGCCTTTAGCTGACTTGGAGGGGGAGGATATAGTGCCACACATAGTGCCAATCCCACATGCAACTCCCTGCAGACTACGTCGCTTGCCGGCACGGCTACGCGACTAAGTCCGGTCGGCTCCGCCTGTGCGACAGCGCATGCCACATGCTAGTTAGTTAGTCTAGTTAGTTAGTCACGATCGCCCGCTACTCGCGCACGCGTCCGCCTCGCTCTTGTCGGCGTAATCTTGTACTGTGTGCTATGGTATATTAAATGTGTTATGTAGTTCGGAGTGTGTGTTTCCTTTCCAATAATACCCCGACTATAAATTTCATATTGCTTTTAGTTTTACTTTAGATCTCACATTACACACATAACTTGTTACATTGACTTAAAGGTTAAACATGAATGATGTAATCTGAATTTTATTATTAATTTAATTTTAATAGAGTGTCATAGAAGTCTCCTTCTCATTTTTCTTCATAGGAATCCACTGTTATAACAAAACACTAGCTACGTCAATATATTGTGTAATTCAAAAGTGCCTTTTAATGATTAATTAGTTTGGGAAAATCAAAATATTGAATATGGTTTTCCTAAATTTAAAGATATGATTACTAAAATATGTTGCATACAACCATGCAGACTGCATCATAAATTGTATCATTCTAATATTATTATCTTTGTTATTTTCAGGGTGATGATCCAAAAACGGATTTTCGTGGAATGGGCCTACTTGGATTAGAAAATCTATTATATTTTGCTATGGAGTATCCACAAGTTTCAAGTCATGTTTTAAGCCATTCACTACACCCAAAATATGGCTACACCTTTGCTATTGTGGGTATCAATATTACATCAATGGCTTATTATTTACTAAATGATGGTTCTGCCAAGACATACATGTTTAATTCAAAACAATATCTGCCAAATGTTAACTTATTCCATAAATTTTATTGCTATTTATTCTATGAGTTCGATAAAATGTGGATTGAATCGAAACCAGCAAATATCATGGAGTTTTCTGAAATATTTAAGAAATTTGAAAATGCGGTGCGTATTGAACTGGCTGACCCTGCTTCAGTTTTTAGAATAAATGTTGAAGTAGACAATGTATAATAGTGTAGCTAGTTTCATTCACAATTATTAGTCAAAGGTAATGAACACTAAAAGATTTACATTTTATTTAGCTCAGTACTGAAGACTGAGTGATAATAAAAAGTGTGATACATTCGCCTTATGAATAATTTGCTTATAGGTTTTAAAACTTGCTTACGTAATAATTTAATAGGACAACTTATGCAATTATTGTCATGCATTAGCAATTACAGAAAACTGTAATGAGTATTTCAAATTAGATGACGTTTATGCTGCTGTTATGTAGTAATGGATGTTTATTTACATAAATTATTTTTTTATATTTCCTAATTAATTACACAATGCAGACTACAAAAATTTTTTCTCAATGTGGTCAAGAATTTATTTTTCTAAGAATTGTAGTTAGATTTGTGTGGACCATTAATTAAGAATAACCATAATTATACTTTCTGATCTCCTTGTTAACTAATACAAAATGACATTAAGCTTTTAAAAACTAGTGCAATATTATGACTCTGTTAGTTATTTAATTTAAGTATTATTCAATTTTAGTTTTTTTTTTTTTTAATTTTCTTTTATACTCAATTAAGTATGTGTATGTATTTAAACTATTTATGAAATTACAAAAAAAATAGGACATGATATTTTTATAGAACAGCATCTTGTTCAGGTATTTTTTTTATTATCTTGGTCAGGAACTTGTAACTATTATAGGCTTATTCATCTTAAAAGTGAACATGCGTACTGTGATGCTTCTTGCACTGCTAATTTGCGTAGGTAGTAGTAATATTCTCGAATCTTATAATTAGATTTTGTCACAGGGATCATAGACTGAGATCCCAGAACCTACACCATTTTAACATGACTGAAATGTTTATTATCTAAATGGATAGAAGAATATTTCGTTAAGAAAGGATGTATGCTGGCTAGTTTCAATGCTAGATTTTTTTTTAAATATCTAGTAGCCCGACGCTTTATAGCTCGGATCATTAACATTATAATAGTTTTACCAATTATTTATTAACTGCCCCGTTGGTCTCGTGGTCGCAAGTGCGACTACTGTGCAAGGGGTCCCGGGTTCGATTCCCAGGTCGAGCAAAAAGTGTTATTGGGTTTTTCTATGAAATTCTCAGTAGCAGCTCGGAATTTGGATTTGTGCCCGATTAATGGCAATAGGCTCGCCCCCTATTACATGGGACCTAAATATACCGGCGAACTGTGGGTGTACATTGGTACACCTCTGCCTAACCCTTCGGGGAATACAGGCGTTTATATATAGTTATACCAATATTCCATAAAACTCAAAAAACCTGCCATGTCCCGTTAACTAACATGACACATTGCAAAACGAAAGTATGCATGTCTTTCTAATGACATAATCCTCTCTCTAATCATCCTTAAAATGTTAATCATGCTAAAATGACGTAGTTCTGGCTACAGGGTCTTGGATCATAAGTTTTAGATTAGATAATGAAAACATCACTGTTTTTTAACGTAGGATTTGACTTGATCTTTAATTAGAAAAATATCACAAAAATTAGAGGAATTGTTTTAGTTAGGTATGAATTGTTACTCAACAAAATTTGACTTGAATAGATAACTTATAGATAACTAGGAATTTAATGTTGCAATATTTAGTGTATTTTATGAGTGGAATTGATTAAATATTAATGCTCTAGATAATTAATTTATAATGTTACACAAGTGTTGTATTTGGCTTTTGCTATTTATTTATTAATAAAAATTCACAGAAATAAAAAAAGGCATTAGATTCAGAATGTTTTTATTTTAGTCGTCATTCTTTTCCCTCCCTAAATATTAGTATACTTAGATAAGTTTTCTCCTCATATTAATCTTCTACACACATTTATTCTAATAAGCGTATACGCTTATTAGAATAATGCTAAATGAACTTACTTAAACAGTTTACCGTTATATTGAAATATATAAAATATTAATTAGTTGTTCATTGTAGAATAAAATAATTATCAACATTAAAATAGTCTATAGTTATTGCTTTTTTTCAAACAAAAAGGTGGATCAACGCGAAATTAAAAAAATACTCATAAAAAACATCACCTTCACATTTATTATTTCATTTGTCCTAATATACACATAATAATAAATAAAATTATCTGCAACATTACTGATTCATAAATCTACAAACATCTAATCATAGCAACATTATTTTACTCATGATTCAGACCCCAATATCACCAAGTTTCTTACTCACAACACAAATTAAGTAAATGCAAAATTTTATTTAAAATAAGCATATTTATATATAAAATAAAATAAATAAAAAATAAATGCATAAAAAAATAGGTTTTTAAGTTAAAACATAACTTTATTTATTTTATTTACTCTTCTTGTCTTTTTTGGTGTCTTTGGAAGGCCTTGATCTTCCTGCCTTGAGAAGAGCTATGATAGCAGTTATAGCCACTAAGCCAAACCCTGCAACACCTATTTGCCAAATCCATGGATGTTGTGCTAGTATTTCCAGTCCGAATGCTACACTTATTTTGATCATTTGGACACACCAGTCCACTAGTTCATCGCTGTAACAAAAAAATATTCATTATTTACTAACTTTCGCTTGTGACCTCATAAGCATTTGTTGGTTATTGTGAATAAAAGCCTTTTTTGTATAATTTCATTACTATCAGCTAAATAGTTTTATCCTAATAGGTTAACAAGCAAACAGCCTTATTTTCACATTTATACTAACTTAGTGTGGATTAATTTCTGGTAATAAATTACTCTTATATTTTTTTTATTATAGTTTAGTAGGTACATAAGTTACTTACAATGGCGATGCCAGTAATGGCACAGGTTCTCCTTTAGAATTCTTATACCAGTCTTGAGCAAAAGTAACAAAAGATTTCACTTCTTTCTTGGGCAAATCAAAGCGGTACACCTTTCCGAGTCGGAAGCTGAAACAACATTTTATTAATTACAATTTCACATACATACTCATTGTTAATATGGTTATCCCTTCTACATAGCAAATAATAAGAGTGGGTACATGCCAAAGTCGATACATTATCCTATGGGAATCCTATTTTCCAGGATAAATAGTAGCCTACATGCTATTCCAGATCTAGCTCTGCGCCTAATCTCATCCAGATCCGTTCAGTTGTTCTGGCATGATTCAGTTACAAACATCCATCCATTCAAACTTTTGCATTTGTAATAGTAGTAAGATTATATGCACAATAATAATGTACACTGTAGAAAGCTATAAATTGAATACGAACTACCATACTTTACTTATTATCATATTATCAACAAATTTTTGCTCACACACACAATCATTTGAAAATGCAAAACCAATTTAATTTTAACCACCCACAATTAAATTACTCGTAAAAACATAAAGTATGAAAATACTCACAAGAGGAAACTTGGCAGTTTGTTGACATTGAATCTTTTAGCCGTGTTCAGACCTGCTTGGCTGGCATCCATTCGCGCGACGTTGATACGACCCTTCAGTGTTGCGCCCACACTCTCCCACACTGCATGTAACCTCTGACAATCAACACAGGACGCTCCATAACTGGAAATTAGACATTATAATGATTATAGGAAGAGAATGTATCAAGCTTATAGTTAGAACAGATTTTACTGGTACAGGTTGCTTGATCCTAGAAATAGTATCACACATATCTGTAACGCAGAAGAAACGCCAATTTGAAAGTGACCATGGAGTTACTTGATTGTTCTTCTCCATAGAGACCTATGTATTGGAACAAGCAACTAGCTTCAACTTTCTTTAGAGGTAACTTATTGAAAATTCAAATGCCTGTAAATGGTCTAATTTTAATAAACTTTGACTTTGAAAGTTTATTATGACCAGTGATCTCTTTAGGAAACGGATTCCAATAATTCATTCCATAACTTAACAATGAAATGCATACTTACAACATGACAAACCAATCACCAGTGGTGGCCCCTGTAGCTGCCTGAGTGATATGTTCGAAGATCTTATCGGTGAGCTCTTTGACCGCAGGAGTCTGGTTCTTCTCAAAGAAGCCATATATTTCATTTTCATCAGGTTCACCTAAAATTATTCAATAATGTTATATGTGTGATTGAAGAAGAGATGAAAGTGTAAAGAATAATTATGATACAGCAATAAAATTGGGAAACTTGTTTATAAGGTTTTCAGACTTTCTGAGGTTATATAAGAAAATCAGATCTTTATCTGATATTCATGGGATACTGGCAAGTAACAGCAAACTCATCACGTCAACAGAAAACAAAGTCTTACCACTAAACAGTAAAGGGACACCATGTCTAAAGAACACCAGCGCTGGATCCTTAGCTGGGTTATACAGCCTGCTCAAGTGGCTGTTTACTGTCTTCACACTCACAGCATTCATATGCTTCTTGAAATCATCTTGTAAACTCTCTATGTGAGTTTCAAACTCATTACATTTATCACAGTTTGGTTTACCTGAAAAAGTTAAATGAATATGTATAAATATAATAGGTAAGGTTTTAAATCCAGTTTCTTATCACATAAGTGCTTTCTGTTTTGCAATATCTTATGGAACTGGTGTATGTAGGGTCAGAGGAGAAGACTGAAACCAAGGGCCATCTCAGTAGATACCTAGTACATGTAGTGCTATAATATCATAGTCAAGTTAGTTTTAGATTATGATGACTTACAGAGGAAAGTATGATACATTATCTTACAAACAATGGGTCATTAAAATAAGTACCGGCGGAGAAACGCTCACAAGACTAATAACATTTAAGTCCTAACAAATCTTATACATAATAAGAATAAGTACTCACTAAATAAGACAATAAGCTTTTCTTTCTCTCTGATTAATTCGAGGAGATCATCGTCGCTCACACTTTGCAAAGTTTCGCTGCTTGATTTTATAAATGAAAGCAGCAATACCACAAAACACACTTTGAGCTGCATGTTATTTATATTGTAAGTACTTGTCCGGGATAAATGTCACTCAATGTTTATTCCACTTCTCAGAAATGTGAATAAATCAGTCTAAACGAATCCAGTAAATAAAAGCATTGAAATCGCACATCGATGATAAATTTTACTATTGAATGCAGTCCATCACGAATATAGATAATACACAATACGACAGGTATTTATTAGGAATCACCGGAATCACGTCCTTCTAGCTTCACCTGTAAACTAGAGAGAGAGAGAGACAAAGGAGAGGTGACGGCGACAGACGGCACGGTGACATGATACTTGATGTTGACAGCAGTGATATTTTCACAGGCATTATTTACCCATCTATGGAAATAGTAAGTATTGTATTTATTACGAAAATACGACCTATGTAGCTAAGGCTCCATACTGCGGGGCAGTGTGCCAAGGAATCTTTAGAAAAACCGCCCTTTTTTTACCTACATTTTTGACTCTGTTTATCACCGATTCACTGATATGAGATTGCGACTATGCCGTACAACGTGGCCTTTGCAGATAGTTTTCATTGTTGTATTTATAATGCACAAACATTTTAAACCATTGTAATTTACTTTACATGAGTACTTGTAACTTTAATGCAG
Source organism: Caradrina clavipalpis (assembly GCA_932526535.1). Classification (NCBI taxonomy): domain Eukaryota; kingdom Metazoa; phylum Arthropoda; class Insecta; order Lepidoptera; family Noctuidae; genus Caradrina; species Caradrina clavipalpis. The sequence continues at coordinate 8,329,885 of OW052096.1, forward strand.
TTTACACATAGCCGTGTATTAATGCAAGTGGTTTGTAAGGAGAGCATAGTATCACACTAAACCTAATGCTAAGACTTTTTTTATAGATGGGAAATCATCAAATAACTTCCCCCGCCCTGGGCGGGACGGGAGGGAGTGTCAGACTTTTACTGACCATGCCCTGAGCCCTGACCCATGCTAAGATTAAGGTTAAGCTTTCGTATTTGAAAATCCTTTTTTTATCACTACTACCCTAAGTAACCTCTTGCCTACTATAAGAATCTAATATGTATAATGAAGCGAGAGCAACACTTAAGTTGCGTTTAAACGGCGTGGGGCAGCACGCCCCCATGCCAGCCGCGACACGATGCGCCGTCCGTATTGATACGGCTTAGATAGATCCAAATGCGAGCGTATTCGCATACAAGGCGCGGCGCCGCACCGCCGCACAGTGGTCGGAAAATCGAGCTCCATACTCATAGAAACTTAAAGTAACGAATTAAAAAAATAAAAATTGTAATGGCTCTGGTATACCTCCCTTTACATTATATTAACGTATGGATGCTACAAGTCACACTACGCGTGAGAAAAAAAATATTTATGTTTTTTTTGTATGGGAGAAAACACTAAAACTCATTTTTTTCGAAACTTAATGGAACTGTTAGGCTGGTGCTTACACGAGCTGTAGTCCCATACACGGCGATCAAGATGACATACAATTCATGTACCTTTAGGCACCGCTTCGCACGTAGCACATTTTTGAAGTTTTGAATTTTCGACATGTGATTTTTCAAATCTATGCCGTGGTTAAATGTTGTTGCCGATCGATTTACTTATATTATAATTAGATTAATGCTGCTAATGACCTTTATGATGACAATAATTAAAAAAGACATTGATTGTATAGGTTTTTTTGGTCAAGTTTTTTTTATTCCACGAACTAACTCATTTGTTAATTGCCATGATTAAGGTTAAGATATAATTAGATACTAATGACAAGAGATGAAGCTCACTTTGAGATCTTCTTCTCTTTATTCATTTCCGAAGGAGTAGCTTTACATATATATCACATGTCCGCGATGAGGTATTTGATAGCTGTGAAATGATTTTGCCCTCTATCATGGTCATAAGCATTGAGTGCTTTACAACATGGCTTTCCATATTAGAAGGCTGCAGTGCTTCAATCTCAGCCTTAATCAAAGCCTGTTCTTCCATGATGTTTAACTTGTATTCGTTTGTAAACTTAAAGTCTGCAAAACATGGTGGAAGCAGACGTGCAGTGTTGGAACATCAACATCAGTTGTGAAAGCCTTGCTCATGCAACTGGTTTGTAAGCACAAAACAAGAATGTAGCAGATATCATTAAACTGGTATCAGAGCATCCTGGAGAGTGTTGGTCTGAGGTTAAGCAGAACTAAGACCGAATACTTGTTCTGCGACTTTGGCGGTCTCTCTAGTTCTGTGCCAATATCTCTCGCGGGAACGCCCATACCAACCTGCTCTGACTTTTGGTACCTGGGGTCGCTTGTCCAAGGAGATGGTGGAGAAGACCGCGACTTAACACACCGGATCAACTCAGGGTAGATGAAATGGCGACAGGTCACTGGAGTAACTTGCAATCTTGGAAAATTTACAAGTCTGTGATAAGACCTGTCGTACTGTATGGATCGAAATGTTGGGCCGTAAAGAAGACGGATGAACAAAGATTGCATGTAGCGGAGATGAGAATGTTGGGATGGATGTGTGGTGTGACCAGAATGGATAAAGTAAGGAACGAGTATATTAGAGGATGTTAGAAAGTAGCGCCAGTGACAGAAAAGTTGAAAGGGAACCGTTTGTCTTGGTATGGACATGTTAAGAGGAGGGATGAGACGCATGTAACCAAAACAGTTATGAATATAAATGTGGATGGAGAGAAAGAGGGAGGCCAAAGAAAAGATGGATGGATTGTGTGAAGAATGATATGAAAGAGAAGGGAGTCAGTCATAGCATGATGGTTGACAGGTTGGCATGGAAGAAGAAAACGTGTTGCGCTCACCCCAAGTGACATGGGATAAGGGCAGGAAGATGATGATGGAGCATTCTGAAGAGACTACAAAGAAAGAAATTGTTAAATACAAAGAAAACTGTGCCTATATTTTCCGCTGATTTGTCAGCTTTAGGTATTTTGACCTCATTGAAGCTGTCTAAGTGGCAGTATATAACATTCAGATCTTGCGCAAAAGAAGAAGGAATACCACTGTATCCTTCATAAACTGCCATCCTCGAGGCGAAGAAGGACTGATACCCCTTAAAAGATACCATAGACATCACGGAAAGGCCGGTAAAAGTAAAGCTCCAAGCAATTTTGGACAAAACTGTGGCTGGCTTGGAAAATTCTTACGTGTGGAATTTTTGCTGGCTGGCAAAGAGTTGACAATTATATGCAAGTGGATCTTTGATGGTGCTTCAGCGCAAAGTCTAATTATATCTCAACCTTAATGACGATAATTATTAACATATGAGTTAGTTCTTAGAATGGCCAAAAAACGTAGACAATCAATGTCATTTTTAATTATTGTCATCATAAAGGTCATTAGCAGGCTAAATCTAATTATAATATAAGTAAATCGATCGGCAACGTCATTTAACCACGGCAAAGATTTGAAAAATCACATGTCGAAAATTGAAAACTTCAAAAATTTGCTACGTCCGAAGCGGTGCCTAAAGGTACATGAATTGTATGTCATCTTGATCGCCGTGTATGGGACTATAGCTCGTGTAAGCACCAGCCTAACAGTTCCATTAAGTTTCGAAAAAACGTACTTTTAGTGTTTTCTCCCATACAAAAAAAACATAAATATTTTTTTTCTCACGCGTAGTGTGACTTGTACCATCCATACGTTAATATAATGTAAAGGGAGGTATACCAGAGCCATTACAATTTTTATTTTTTTAATTCGTTACTTTAAGTTTCTATGAGTATGGAGCTCGATTTTCAGACCACTGTGCGCCGCGCTGCCCGGCTGCACGTCGTGGGTCACAACAATGCAAGCTGTTGTACCGCGCCCTCTCTTGTCTGTTCTCTAAAATATGGATAAACGAAAACGCCTTGCGATTATTTAAATAGAAAAGAAAGACAATGATAGAAACGGATGGAGCGAAACCTTTACATATAAATAATAATAATATATCTTTATTTCTCTAAAATTACAGATAAATGTACTTAAGGTTATAACTTGTTGATTTATAGTAAAGGACATTTACATGAAAGTTTTGGATGTTGCAAAAATCTGTACACAATAGATTAAACTCTGTCTCTTAAACTAGGGTATCCTGTATCTTAAGAAACAGCGTTACGCTATATAAACCTAAAAAGAAAAACACAAAATGGGCGAAATCTCTGTTGCGCGCTCTATAGCACCTGTTTTGTTCAGACAGCGCGTATTATAAACAAGCTGAGCCACGCGCGCCTTTGATCTGTGTCAAAAAACTGACAAGTGATGGATCGTACGAACTTTGCCTAGCCGTGCCGAGCCACGCCAATCATGCGGCGAGTCTGTCTTGACCCCCGTGTTCGCGCGCCTTTTTAACGAACGTTTATTAAAGTTTGCGTCACGTAAAAAGAGCGCTCATTTGAACTGGTGCAGTACGAGTACAGCGTCCTTTTTACGTGACGCGCTCTCTGCTCACCGCTATTATCGCCAAAGAGTGAGTAAAACTTTGTCTAGTGATTTAAAAAATCTGGGCGAGCCTTTATGGATCTACGTCTATGCATGTCAGCATGTGTCACTCAGTGTCAATTACTGTTACTGTCAAAATCATTTTCAATCATCTGTGGTGGAGGTGTGGGGGATATACGATTTGAACAAAAATATTATTGTGAGATTTATTGAGTTTGAATTTCATACACCTTTGTGAAACATTTTGGTGTAATCAATAGAAATTGATTTATTTATCTGACTATTTTCAATAAGGTTTAGAAACTGAAAGAAACCATCAACAGGTGAAGGTTTATTATAATTTCAATGTCACACAGCCTTTAGTGACCCACCTTTTCCCTCGATACCATTTAAACACGATTACATTACTTTGTGAATGTTCGATCTAACAAAGTTATAAGTTTATAACGTATAAGAAATATCACGATTCTTTTCAAAGCTATGTTTGATATCGAAAGGGAGCTTTTGATCAAAGATTTGCTTAAAGTTTAAGAAGGTCTTAAAAAGGGAGGAAAGAATGAGTCATAGTTCGTAATTAGGTAGTGCTGATCTAATCCTTGCAAGTGTTGTATAGTTGTTACATCCGTTTATCTGTCTTTTGAAGGATTTCTTCAAAAAATGGCGGAAGTAGAGGAAAAGGTGGTGATGACACCAAAATGCAAGACTGCTAATTCAACAACCCTAGTGATTGAGAGGAAAGCTGTGGAACCAGAGGCCAGTGATAAGATCCATGTTGCTGGTGGAGATCACACAGGGATTATAATAAATAAAGAAAACAACTATGGTATGCACAAACTTTTTTAAATATTCACTGACTTGTGTTGTGTAAATAATCTTTTTAAATTGCAATTTGATTTCTTTTCTCTTTTTAGATTTTAGTAGTTTTTAGATTGAAAGTAGTTTTGATTGATTGCAAAAACTTTTATAATATACTTTCAGCATGTTCTTGCTTATAGCTTAGTTTTTAAAAAAAAATGTGCAATTTAGAGCTCTCCGAGAGAGCCTCCCCAGTCCTTCAATAAATAATTGGTCAAAACTTTTTACATTGAATAGCTCAGACTAAGTTTTACTTGAAATATTTTTAGAATCACTTTATCCTAATAAGAACCTAACAGAAAAATAATTATATGTTTTTTTGAAAATTTTGTCCAGTTTTTAATTGATCTAATGAAACCCACTGATTGGATGGGTCACCATTTAAAAAACTGTTACTAATATTATTATTACAGCTGTATTATAAAATAAATAAATATATATGTAAATATTATCGCCAGGCACATATAAGGTTATCAATATGTTGACCTTGCTGTTTCCTGTAGCCTAGATTAAATATAACATAAAAATGTAGGTATTGTATCCTTACATGAACCACAATATTTGAGTAAAAATATCCTTTCCTACATATTTTCCTGTGTCAATTTTCTGCATGCTTTTCTAATTTAATTTTTCCTCATTGTTTGCTGTATTATAATGAAGATATATTATTATGTTTTCTTCATCTAATGAAACAGGGAGCTGCTCCTAAAAAGTTTATAACAATAACATACCAAAAAAAAAACGGTAATTTAAAAAACTAAAAAACCCGACTGCTTTTATAAGTATTTATGAAAAAGCCCTAAAACAAGAAAGTCGTTGTACCCGATTGCACTTAAAATTATAGCAGTCAGGACCCATTCTGGATCATCTGCAATGTAATATAGGTACCTATGTGCTCTCAATTCACTAAGCCTCCATTTCTAGAATGGGTCCCGACTGCTATAATTTTAAGTGCAATCGGGTACAACGACTTTCTTGTTTTAGGGCTTTTTCATAAATACTTATAAAAGCAGTCGGGTTTTTTAGTTTTTTAAATTACCGTTTTTTATTTTTTACTTTTTTTATTTTTTATTTACCCATTGTCACTTTCACAGTAAATACGAATCTAATGACACCTCTCAAGCTAAAATCCATCAAACCGTTCAGGCGGCAGAGCGATCCAAACATTTGAATTTAGCGCCAAAAATCCGCCATTTTGTTTTTTTTTATTTTGATATACCCAGTGTCACTCTCACAGTAGTTACGAATCTAACGACACCTCTCCAGCTAAAATCCATTGAGCCGTTCAGGCTGCAGAGCGTGCCAAACAATTATACATACATACATACATACATACAAACATACTCTCGAAAAACATAACCCTCCTTCTGTCGCAGTCGGGTAAAAAGTTTAGTTTCAATTAAGTAATAAAGTAGAATCAACCTTAAATGTATTATGCATTAAGTTCATAATAGCTTGGATTATAAACTTATGTCTATGAGTAATACAATCAGAGAGTGAAGCTGTTCCTAAATAGCAATTAAAAATTATCATTAATTACATTATCAACTCGTGAAGCCAGACAATGAGCATTGTGCTATATTGAAACAATGTTCATGTTTTTTGATAATAAGAAAATGTAAAGTACTGGTTTATACTTTGTGTTGCAAAACACAGTCATCAACTATGTTAAGTAACATACAACACTTACCTACTATTGTTTGATTTGCAACTTTAGAACCTTATATTATTAAAGTCCCATATGTGTTATCAATCTGGCTTTTTTATTCCATTTATTCTTTTCATTATATTCTTTATTAACAATGAATTTTCCCATGCTTGTTATCTTATACTAGCTGCTGCTAGACCCACCGGTTTCACCCGTGTTTAATAATGTCTTTGCTTACTGCTCCTGCTGCACACCTGTGAGTCGTACCGTGATGTTATATAGCCTATAATATTCCTCATGAATCTAGCTATAATACATATGTAATATAACAATAAAATAAAGCTAAAGAGATTTTTTATTTGTTTCCTAAATGCGCTAATCTCTGAAAATACCAATTGGATTTTAAAAAAAAACCGTTTGTGTTTGATATCCAGATTCATGAGGAATATTATAAGCATTAGCATCACGTTAAGATACACGGAAATGTGTTTACCGCAAAATAAAATCTTAGAAATCCGACATTCACGCGGGCGAAGTCGAGGACAGAAGCTAGTAAAAATAATTCATGGAATCAGAACACTACACTCAGGCTGAGACGAATAGATGATACTTAGTAAAGTGTAGTATTCATGTCACTGTCAATCTAAAAGTGAAAAACGGAGATGGAAATATAATTTGGCCAAAGTACAATACGCTTAGTAATGTGAGAGTATATTTATATCTTGGTTATTTCATCCGTCATGAATCTGGCAATTATTTACAAAAATAGCTTTTTCAGTCCAACTGATAGTTCTGGAGATTAGTGCGTGTAAACACACAAAAGTATTCGTCAGCTTTGTTATCGGACTGCCTTCTGTCCGCTACTTCGCTCGTGTGGTTTTAATCACTCGTGTTAAATAAATTACGTCCTTACTGCTCCGCTCCCGTGTGTCGAAGCGTGATGTTATATAGCTTATAGCCTTCTTCGATAAAACGACTAACGAATACAATTTTTTTTTAAAATTCGAACCAGTACTTCTAGTGTAGATAAGATTACTTTAGATTTAAGAATGAGCACTGAGCCTTCGTATACTATATATCGTTTTTGAAACATGTCTTTGAATGACTTCTAGGTATGATCTAATGATTGCACAATGTCTCATCGTCATTGTTTGCATTATTTGGTAATAATATATTATGTATTCATGTTTCAGAGAATGGAGTGACGGAGCCTTGCCATGCCCAGTTAGAATTTTATGTATATTTGGTGTCTGGCGCGACAGGAACTCACACTAGGGAAGCGCGCGCATTGCGCTTCTGGTTCAAACCGAACATGACTCCTAATGAAAGGCCATATGAAGCACAGGCTTTCTTCCGGGAACTCGTCAGTCCACAAGATTTTCCTAAAGGTGAATAATTATTGTAGCTTAAATCTGGTGAACTCCAAGCCGTTATTTTATAAGGCCTCATTCAGATGTACTGCAACCATATTATGATAAGTTGTTGTCATTATTGTTCCCTTTCTCTCTTGCACTGTTAAAATTATGACATTAATGTCATATGTTCGGAATAAGAGAATTAAATGCCTGTTATTGTTCTTCACTAATGAGCTGCTTTGATCATTAGAGTACTTCCTAAGAATGTTGACATAGTATGTTCTTCCTGTTACAAAGTAGGCCAATCTAATAAAAGGACAATTCACTTATCTCTTCAAACTCTGTGATTCACATAAGTACTCTTTGCTATCTAACAGGAATAAAAATAATATCAGCCAGTTATTTAAATGTTGATTCTATTTTTAAACATTTCAGATTATGTGGGTTATATTAAAAAAATAATGAAATTAATGCAGCACAAGTACAATCAACTAAAACTATTAGAAGTAGAATTAAGACAAGAAGCAGCTGGGCCTCCATTACCGGGTGAGTACCTTCAGATCCTGTTAAAAAAATCAAATAATTATTGCACAATTATTGGGATAATTAACAGAAATTGTTTTATTTAATATGGGGTTAAAAGGTGCACTGAGTAAATTAAACTATGAAAATTATATTGGTGGGTACAGACCAGACTGAATGCCAACTTCAGGTTGATCTGAAAGTAGGTATAAAACATTCCTCTACTAAACGCTTGGGTAAATTGAGGGACAGTCATGAACGAATTGGCGATTCTGGGTTCTTTAGGATATTAAAATGGTTTCTTGCGAACTAGTAAAATTATTATATTGGTCCAGCCTGTACCTAACCCAAAAATATCGCAATTTATACATATTATTTTAAGCTTAATACAAATAATAATAAGTACTTATATCTTTTTAATTTTATGGTACAGAAGCAAATGGCGTTATTACGAGTAAGAGCGTTATATACAACTATTCTAATGGCTGTATGTATATTATTTTAGTATGTATTACTTTTATGCATGTATGTACTGTATTCTACAACTATTTGAATTATGTATCCGTTTTGTTTGTCTTTAATATCTTGTGTAGTGGAATTGACCAAATCATTCAAATAAATACCACAAATTGCAACAAAATTTTAAGAAGGGCGATTAATCCAAAACTTGACGATGAACTTGATTCTTCTTTTCTCACTTCACTATGGGGAATAGATTTAAAAAAAAAAAAACTTGGTCACACAGATGCTTCATGATTGATATGTACGCTGTGACTTTTTAATCCTTTTAAAGTATGCAAAAGCTGCCAAGCCGCAAAATTTTATTTTTCCGAAAAGAATTATCAGAAAATTAAAAAATCGGCCTGAAATAAGTACTCCTCAAAAAAATGCTAACTTTTATAATTTTGCTTTTTAGTTTTTTTAGTTCTTGTACTAAAAATAAATAAAGGAACCACCTTCATTATTGTCACCTTAGTTATCATTAGGATTAGAAATTGGTCAATTGTATTTTAGTAGTGTTGTTCAATAATGTGGTGTGATTTCATCCTCATATCAGCCAAATGACATCCTCTCCTGGACATAGGCCTTCCCTAAAGAAAGCCAGAATAACCATGTGTGGTGTAGTTTTATAAGAATAAAAATATTAATTACATTATTTTACTATTTCGGCTTTGTAATATTTAAAATTTACCTTATGTGATTACAAAAACAAAATCGATTTGTTTTAGTATATTTTTTTGGTTGTGATTTTCGTCATAAATATTTATTTGTTGCTTTATCATTATGTTTATATGTCATTATGTATAAGATAGCTGCATTCATTAGTATCTTCGCGCCATTTAAATGAATGTATTCTTAGTAACCATTAGTAGGTCAATTAATTTTAGTGTACACATTTTCTTTTCAAAGCAATCTACTAACGTACTGATTGCATGTATGAGTTATCCATTGTTTGAATTAAAATTTAGAATAGACTAATCTTAAGATGTGTTTTTAAAGCTCAAAATCGTACCTACTTTATATCCGTTTATTCAATGAATAGTTCATAAAAGTATTCGTATTTCAATAGCTGTAAATGTGAATAAACGAATACAAAGAAAAATATCAAGGGGTCACTGTTTTATGGAATAACCGATTGTGTTTTGTTTTTGCTATTAACTAACTAGTGTCAAAGAACTATTATATTAACACAAATTACTTAGTTTTTACAAATGCGTAAAAACGCGTCCCTTTTTTTTTTCAAGAGGAAATCTGTTCCACTCATAAGATTCAAAATACCCTTCAACAATATAGGTTTACCAACAAAAATAATCCTTAATAATGACTACAGTTTTCTTGACAGTGTTTAATGAATGCCGATTTTATTTTAGCTTACATTGAAGATAGTATGTTGAATCAAACCCAGGATAATATTATCTCAGAACAGAGAGTGTTGGACATGATTGAAAATGCATATCCTAATCCATTGAGAGTGGACGATTTCGTCACGTAAGTACCTAATTTTAGACAAATACCTTCTGATACCTTTTTATACAAATGAGATATAGTTAATGGCAATAGTTCTCTCAAAGGCCGCTTAATTATTGATCCAACGGTCGGCTTGGAAAAAGCAGTAATATGCTCAAGCAGTTTTCATTGATTAATTGATAATGAACTTAAATTCAACTGGAATAGGGTTAAATATTGCGTAGCTGCGTGTGAAATAACAAATGCCGAGCGAAAATATTTCTGCGCGGAGTTTATTATCTTAAAAAGTTAAGAAGATAAGATTATAAATGTTGCACACAATTTTCGACTCTATTGGTATATATTTTTTAGTTCATTATCAATTTATTTATTCAACCATTAAGGGGGGACTTTGTAATTTTAGCCGATCATAAATAACAAAATTACGTTGCCCATTTGCCCGTTAAGATTCGAACGAACGAATTTATGTAATATTTGTAATCCTATAATAGTTGTATACGTATAGTCGATAATTCGGCATATAGCACGTCCCGATGATTTTGAACTGATTTCTATTACAGTGCTGGAAAGTGGTCGAAAGCAGATGTGAAGGATGCTTTAGAATCGCTAGAAGAGAAAGGTCTGACACGTGCTATGTCAGAAGGACTTTACGTCCGCCAACATAGTGTAGACACGCAGGTAATATTCATAAAAAAACACTTAAATAATGATTGGTATTTCATTGCTTCATCCTATTAACATTATAAATGCGAAAGTTTGTAATAATGGATGGATGGATGTTTGTTACTCTTTCACGCTGAAACGGCTGAACGGATCTGGCTGAAATTTGGCACTTAGGTAGATTGTAGTATAGAATAACACATAAGTTTTATCCTGGAAAAATGTACGGTTCCCGTGGGATAATATATTAACTTTGACGCGGACAAAGTCGCGGGGAAGAGCTTTCTTCATATATTAGTATAATTACAATGTAGTATCTTTTAGTTTTCAGGCAAATATATGCGAATGAAGCGATTCATACAATAGTGATCGAACTTCAGTAAAGTTCGTTTGATTACAACACATTTATCTTAAAGGAATTGTGTGTGAAGGTCATTTGGTTGTTATTGAACTTACCCGTTCTCAACCTGACCACGATTTACATAATTATTGAAACCTGTTTACCTTAAAGTCCATTTTCCACTGTGCTTGCGCCTGTACTCGCGTTGCTAGTAAACTATTTACAACACAGATGGCGCCACTTGCTACTGTTCTAAGATTATTACTCTCTGAATTTAATGTCTATAAGTAATAATGGTTATATTAAGTATAAAATGTAGGTATGATCTAAAATGTAGTGATCTATTTGTTTCCTATTTAGAATCAGAAACCTAACAGTTTAAGATCTATGATTATAGTTAGCAACTTACAATAAGCGTTGACATTGCTATTTATAAGCTTCCGCAAATCACCAGTAAATGTATGGCTACTTGGTGGCTCGTTACTTATAACGAGCTTAACCTGACTTGAATTTAAATTCCAATCTTGCACTATAAACAAATTCGATTATGAAATTGGCTGAACGTTGTGTTTCAACAAGATGCGAATTCAACCCATGCTTAGATAAATATTTGAAGTTTGAATCGAAGATAATATCAATGTTACGATTCTGAATATTTTTTTGAGTCTGTAAAGGAATACTTTATAGGGCATATTAAAGGATCTCTAAGTCAAAGAGTTATCGAGATTTCCTGTTTAGTTAGAGAGTGAATGACCTTTTGTTTTTATTTACAACTATGTAGCTGTTGCCCGCGACTTCGTTCGCGTTGTGGTTATAAAACACGAACTACCCGCGACTTCGTTAGTTTATTCATCGTTTCTTCGTTGGTTTATTTCACCCGCCATAAGAGAGGTTCCGTTGGTCGTAGTGTGATGTTATAAAGCCTATGACACTCACAAATAACGGCTTTCTATGGGTTAAACTAACAACCAAACATCTATACCTCTTTATAATATTAGTACAGATAGACAGTTTAAACCACAATTATGTAAATACACAATATTTACAAACTTTTTCTGCAACCAGGTTGTGAAACAAATGCCACAATTGTGTTCATCACGCCAGCCGAGTATAGCTGTGATAACGGCGCTGTACTGCGAGAAACAAGCCGTCGACGCCATGATGGATAACCAAGAAACCTATGTACGGTACACTACTGTCGGTAAGTCAAACCTCGGTTACCTTTACCTTTTTTATGTTATTGGATTGCAAACAAGCCGATGGCCCATCAGATGTTACGTGGTCACCGCTACATATAGACTTCTGCAATACCAGAGACAAAGTTGAAATGTCTCATGTGCCTGCCAGTGTAAGTGTTAATAAAATAGTTCAATGACCATTTGTGTATGACAAAGTAAAAATGAAAAAAGTATTAGCTTAATACCAGAGTAAGCATCGCTTACTAAACAATACCGCTCCGACACAACTAATTATTTGCTATTATTGTTAGGACTTTAAATATTGAGCATTAAAGTAAATTTTCTAAGACTTAAAACCTTAAGTCTTTTGTCATAAACTTACCCTATACAAATATAGATAGTGTAGATACACAGGTGCGCTTAATTTAGGGGCCTTGTCTCCAGTATAGTCGGTTACTATTTGATATTATACGTTACTAGCCCGGATTTACAGGGCCCGGTGAAATGCTGTAAAATTAAAGTGTATTTTTCACTCCTTAAAAGGCTATGGTGTGTCATAGTAAAATGATACCGTTTTTATACACATCCATACGTCATGCGGTTTTTTGCGACGAGCACAAAACGGTAATCTAAAAACCGCTCACGTTGGCTTTACGTCAGCAAAAGCATGAGTAATGAAAGCGTCTAAATGACGTCAGGCCTAGCCCTTTAAAAAACTTCCTGCATTTATGATTACTTATTATTTTAATCGGTAATCTTTTGAAGAAGTACCTAGGCCCGGTTCCAAAAATTCTTGGATTGATAGAAAGTTACGCTATTTAAATGAATAAACAATTAAACATACGTTTATGTGAATACTAGATTCTGTCCGCGACTTCGTCCGTCAAATTTTATATATCATCCCGCGGGAACCGTACCTACATTTTTTCGGGATAAAAAGTATCCTATGTGTTATTCCACACTGCAATTTATCGCTGTGGCAAATTTTATCGCGATCCGTCTAGTCATTTGAGCGTGAAGAAGAGACAAACATCAAACTTTCGCCTTTATAATATTAGTGTGATACGCAAAAATGATCCAACTTCTCAAAGTGTCACTTTGAGAGTTGGATCATTTTTGCGTATCTACACTTTGAGGGTTGGATCGTTTCTGCATAACTACGTCCAATTTACTAATATTAAAATAAATATACAAATAACTGAGTGCCATAGAATTTTATGTTTTTGTAGTATCGTGACCTTCACGTGGCCAAAGTCGTGGGCAAAATTCTAGTCCCTTATACAACAAGACGATTAGATTATACCTATTTTAGAGAGATGAGCAAATAACATGCCAAATGTTTATTTATAATGCGTTACTTCACCGCCTTGCTGTCTGACCATGTGCTAATAGATAATAGCTTTATCGTATGTGCATTGTAGACAACTCAAAGTGCATTAATCATCCATTATTTATCTGAATAAATATTGAAGGTATTTTTAATGTGTCACCTTGAAATGTATGTAGGTGTAAACTAATTGACACATATCCTAGCGTTATCCTGTACATGATTCATCAAATGAAAATCTTGACGTATCGCATTTCTAACCACCAATAAGTATAATAATTTCCTACGTTTGTTTCTTACTCGCAAACCAGAATTGCGTCATTAGAAAATCTAATGCCGGTAATTAATCATAAAAGACAGATTCACAGAAAGGCGTCTCTTTCGAGTAATGAGGAATGTATTTGATGGCTCCCTCCCTAAAAGAAATCTCTTAATGCAAAACTGCAGTGCAATTCTGTAAAAATCTCCCACGATGAATCAGTGGCGACGGCGACGGGTCATTTTTTTAAGAAGGAATCCAATTAAAATTTTATTGTAATTTTCTGTATTTAACACAATCTATCTTCGGTGTATTTAAAATATCTGCCGTGTGATTATTATTTGGCATTAGTAGACAGACACACAATTACTATAAAATTAGTATTAGTAGCATAAAATATCTCCGAAATGCACCCGGTAGGAATCGAAGTGTCTGGAGGCCTCTGTACTGCAATTGATATAGGTAAAGTGAGTCAATCAATAGACCGGTTCATAGCTGAATGTTCATTAAAGTTTTGACATTCTAGACCCGCGAGTTCAAATGGCTTTATTGGCTTTATAAAGAAAGCAAATAATTTATTTAGTCATTAGGTAGCTCTGGTTGTCTTGGTCAAGTTTCTAATCAGTATTCGAATCTACTGTTAACGTCTTCAGCTGTCCTAACTGGTTCATCAAAAGAACTGTAGATTTAATTGAATTGGCTATCCTAACTGCATCCTCTGAATCCGACGCAGCTCTGTCGCCCGTGTATAAAATTAGTAGGTAGGAATATTCTTTAACAAAGTTCGTGTGTAAAAATATGTTTTTCTGTCGCGAATGCTGATTTTTTTAGTAAACAAGTAGTTAATACAACAGGTAATTAGGTGCTAATTTTTATACATAACATGAGTCATAGGATAGGTATTTTACCTAAGTCTTAGTCACTATATAAGTAGGTATATCAAGAAATAGGTAAAAATATATTTTAATAACGTCAACAATGTACAATATATAATTACTTCAATAATATTTACTTATTACTCAAGAAATCATATAAATGATTATAAGACAGGTAAGTATATTGATTTAAGTTTAACCATTGTTAGTTGGATATATTATCTTAAGTACGTAGGTAGGTACTTACTCGTAAATCGAGTTTCAGTTACGTTGTTACATAATGAGTGACAGTGATGATTCTATAAAAGCATATTTTTTTCCATAACCCGGATTATCGTTTTAAACGCCGAGTACGGTACTAACTATACATTGCGCAGACCATCGGGTCTACCATAATCGCTCAAAACAGTGTTAGTGTAATAATCCTTTGAAATGTTATCTATTTTTTAATTTTTAAGAGAAGATGGCTGGTGTAGCGGTATCTAAATCTTCCATATATGTAGGCTGGGCTAGAACATAGGGTGCCCCTCTTCGGAAATCGCCAAGAACATCACCCACCGTCAACTCTTAGCAAAAGGGGTTGTGTTTTAATGTCTATGGTATAGACTGAAATTAAAAGGCTGTTTTTATGATAGGGTAGAGTTTCATCAGTCAATTGCAGTACGTATTATTATGGCATACCTACAACGCGCTAAGATGTCCCCCCCCCCCACCCGAGATGTTGGCACTCACAAGGCAAGCGGCAGAGGACATCTTACGGTGTGTACCTATTATGTTGGCGGGGTACTTAAACCCGCCAACATAATATTTTGTTTAACCCACGTTTATTTTTTTAAGAATAAAGCCCATTTTCCCTGAACAATTTGAATTTTAAAAGGAAGGTAAATTGTGATGTGATTATTCTTGTAATTGTTATGGAAGACCTATAAGTTAGAAATAGATACGCGAGTCTGTTTATTACCTATTTATGTTGTTATTCTGCTTAATTTCTGTTATTAATAGGTATCCCGAGTGCAGTGTATTTTATGAATGAAATATTACAGGAAAACAAAACAAATATAGGAAACAGGACATGTTCTAATTCATGTAATTATGTGCATGTACGTCAATTACAAAACCATATAAGTAGGTAAGATAAGCTAGTGTTGGGCAAAATCCCACGGTCATGCAAACAATACTCAATGCCTAGAAATTATATCAAGGGCTGAAAATTATTGTTTAATAAATAAAATTTGTATGTATGTACTTTCCGTTTTAGTGTTTTCCGTATACATACGATGGTAGTGTGAACTAAGTATGTAGAGTAGGTACCTAAGGTTTGGTACTAAATTGAGTAACTTTTGAATAATTTGACCAATAACATCTGTGATCAATTAATTGAGGTGTTTAGAAGTGAAAGTAGCCGAGGTAAACAAGAAAATAATAAACCAAAGAGATAGTGAAAAATTGTATTTTCATATAAGTACTTAAAGTATAAATAAATGTCACAATGTGTAGGTGCACTACTATGTGCGTAAGCAATTATTTCCATAAGGCACATACACAAACAACAACATAGGTTCAAAAAAACATACATAATAATATGTAACATCTAAGCACACAACAGTGACTATTACATAATGAAATGTCTAAAAGATAAATGGTGGGATATTGACTAAAGATTGAAGACACGTAATTTTAACGTAGGTTTATGAAAAATGTTGATTGAACATGACAAACAGTGATTCCTATTTTGTATTGTTTCATTTGTTTTGTTTATGACAAAGTCACGTCTCATTACTAAAGAAGCAATTTTCAACTGAAAATAAACCATATGTTACTTGTTATAAGGTGGAGAGTCGAGTAACATAGTTTGATTAACTTTGGCCCTCAGGGGTCATACTATTAGACAAGGTCTAGCCATCAAGGTGAAATAAAATATTTTTTTACGACTATTGTATTATCACCAATCATTGCGTAAGGTCAACTGCAAATTGAAAATTGAATCATATTTTTTTTAAGAAGTCAATTACACTGCCACTAAAACTTTGTTTAAATTAAATGTGTCATTTAAAAATATGCAAAAATTATGTATCCTCTACTAATAATACAAATGCTACATTCTCACAAATTAACCAATTTTATTGTTATATCACTAAGTAAATGCTATTTTGCTAATCACTTCATTTCATTTGCATTTAATGCAATGTCGGTAAGATAGATAAATGATTAATAATGGAACGATGTACTTGTATTCATGACCAACAAGGAAAGTCATTTAAACATTAAAATTAATTTTATAGTAGTATGCACATCTACTTACTTTAAGAAAACTAAATTATTGTAATGCTTAAGTAGGATTTAAATTGTTCTTTGACAATTTGTAGGCTTTTATGTTATCTTAAAAATAGTTCAACAGCGAGTATACACCTATACAATACATTATACAGTTACTATATAGCTGCCATGGCATTATAATAATAGTATATTATGTAAATATAGCAGCTGCAATAAAATCAAAATATAAAAATATGGACAGATTCATTAATACATTTTGTTGTAATGTCAAATAGCCTAAAGCATTTTTAACAAATACAAAAGGTTTTTGCAACACACAAGTAACAGGTAACATTGATTGAAAAAGGTCTGTATTCTAGAAAAAAAAACTTTGTGATCTATACTCATTTCTGTCAAATTTCAGCAGAGATTATAGCAAAGAAAAAGTAGATTACTCAGTATTGTTCTAGAATACGGACTCTAGACATAATTCTATCCAAATTGGAAATCAAGTCCTATCACTCTGTTAACATCACCATTGACAGTTAAAAACCGGATATTTTGTATGTCATGCAATAGCTGCATGGTGTGTAAATGGGATTCTCCTATCCGTATGTCCATATATCCATTGTCCCTCATTCTAAACGTCATACTGAAGTTGGTTCCTGAAAAAACAAACAGGAAACATAATTGATTTTCAGTCAACTAGTGATTAAATTAAATTATACATATTATTAGGAAAAAATATGATGCGATGTGAAGTCTTTCAAATAGTGTGAGCTTGTATAAAGAGATATTTTAGTTTGTACACCAAATCCAGAATGGTTTATATTAACAAATAAAGTATTGAAGTGCTTAGTTTACATAGGAAATATTTTAATATGGCTAAACTTTTTAGATTTTTTTCTGTGCCAAATAAAAAGATGTGCAGCTACCACTATAGGTTAATGAGATTAGATAATAATTTAATAAGTTAAATGATTTAGATTAGGTTAGCATAATATATCAGATTTTTAAAAATAATTATTCGCAAACCTGTTAAATTGCCCATGATATTAACCAAGAAGACTCAGAATTCAGCATGCAGTTTAAAAATAATATAATACATACTTTTACCTTCATAGTAATTTGCAGCAGATTCCTCATTATAAAGAAGCTTAGGTTCCCCATTCTGTACTGTGGTTATTGCCAATTTATCAGCATACTGAGGTGGGAAATACATCTCTAATTGACAGGCAAGGTTGTTGTAATCAGGTGTATTAAATCCTGTTACTAATCCGAATCTCAATCTGTAATAACAACACAAATGATTGAGTCATGAACATTCTATGTGATTATAGCAGGTTAAGGCAAGATTTATTAGCAAGCATTTGTTTATGGTCCTTGAATAGTTAACTATGGCAAAACTATTAAACTCAAGATATTAGAATAACAAGGAGAATCTATAATTAATATTTTGTGTTACATACATGCCTGGTTGATTCATTGTCTCGCAGTTGACAGTTATTGTGTCGTGTGATTCCAATTGTTTTGGTAACAAAAACATTTTTTCGTTCCTGAGCTGTGGCGTTGGCCACGGCGGAGCTCGACTAAGGTTCCCGACGTTGTTACCGTTTAGCTGAACACTATACGGCTCTTCACTACGCGCCCCTTCTCTAATATAATAAACAAATATGTTACTAGTTACTACAAACAAACCAGCACTATCTACGTAGTATCTATTAAACTACAGGTATAACATTTCAGTATGATATAGTAATGGATGATAATGATGAGATCTGGC
Organism: Caradrina clavipalpis; assembly: GCA_932526535.1. Lineage (NCBI taxonomy): Eukaryota > Metazoa > Arthropoda > Insecta > Lepidoptera > Noctuidae > Caradrina > Caradrina clavipalpis. The sequence goes on from OW052096.1 coordinate 8,348,552, forward strand.
AATGTTTACATCGTATGTTGTAATTGGACTGCTCATAACCTACATAAACTCTGTAACAACGCATCAAAACTACATGACGCGATGTTGACTCAGGTGGCTTTTTACTCCAAGTGATAGAAACGGTGATTAAATTAGGTTCACATTCACGTGTAATTTTATTCACCTTTAACATTAATTCAAGGTTCGGAAACAAACAATTTATGTAAATTGATATTTTATGACATTACGTCAAAAAATGACATTAGAATATACAAGTACATGACATTGACAAATAAAAGCTACGTCCGGGAATGTTCTTGATACTATTTCGTCATGTTCATCTTTCAATTTATTCATGACACTTTTTTATTTTCCGAATGTATATTCACAAAGGTCATCTTACAACGATTTAATACTAAGAAACCTAATTAATTCATACCCAGCTAGACAATCCCAACACGATTTCAACATCTCCGTTTATTTTGGTACATGCACAATATTTTTCTTACACGTCAGACGTTTACAAGCGTCAGTGTCTGATCGTGACTACTGAGCTGACTGCTAAGATGGATGAATCTGAGATTCAAAAGAGATTCAAGTTGTTTTAACGGTGACGTAATGAAGAAAACAAACACACAGGCACTGATTCCACCGACCTCGAAATCGTCTCGTAGATCGTACTACGTCATTTCACGACACGTAGGTTCGCTTCGACATTTCACTTGATACTGCAGCTTGTTTTCTGTTATAATATATACACTCAGTAGCTGTATAGTTAAGAACACTGTACACTTGGAACAGATGCTGCGTGAAAACTGGTTAGAGAATTCCCGGTTAGATTTTATATTAGCGTCGCGTCGGCACGTGTATATATTTACATGTGCCTATTGTATGTTATTCTACGTTCTTTAAGAGTTGATAATGCTGATAAATGATTACCGCGGCTATTGTAAACTTACCACCTACTTAACTGTAAAGGTTGTAATTGTAGAAAATAATAATTATTGCTGATTAATGTACTAGGTAGATATTTTGTTTTGTAATGTAACTTAACATGAGAAGATAATGAATCTGCCAAGTAAGCTTACTTATTTTATTAAAAAAAATACAATGTAGGATACAAACAAAAACCAGCTAAGTGCGATCGATTCTATGAATTATTTTCAGGCGGGCGGCTGCCTGTTACCATTAAAAGATACCGCCCTGCGATAACAAAACATACGGGCGTAGGTTTAGTAATAGGGCCCCGTTTTTACCCTTTGTATAAAAAATTACTGGTTGATAAATGCATAGCAACAACCGCACTACTTCAAAAATAGGATTATACCTACCTTTAGGGATATAGAATAACCAAAAAAAACATTTATTGGCATTTCTGTACGCACACGCACGTATGCAACTAAAACCACAATGGACACAATAACAAAACACCCAAATGCATTATTTTCTCTTATCGCAGCAGATAGCGCAGACGACTTTTTCTTATTAACGCGAAAATATTAATAAACGCTTAAAAGAAACTTACTTGTCTTTCTGCGGTTTTTTTACGACTGTTTTCCCCGCGTTGGTAGTTTTCCCAGCTGTGGCTTTCATAGTTTGTGTCCACTTCGAACACTAACTTAACATTGAATAAGTATTGGCTCTTCCTAATACCTTCGTATTGGTAAAGATTTCCTTAAACAGAATGAATGTGTCATAACTTTATCAGATAAAGTATCTTTTTATGGTTTGCTAGGTTCGTCATGTTTGTAAATACAATAATACAACAACGGATTGTGTAATTTAACGGTTACAAATATGTCCGTGAAGGTTAAGACCGGTAATTTTAGAGCCAATTTGTTAGTTTTGTTCGAATGTGTCTCCAATAGCCGGCCGTCCGTATCAATGCCAAATACTAGATCGTGTGTAGGTGGACATATACTGTCTCATATAATATGAAGATAACACAAGCACCTTTGAAGTTACTTTTCATCATCCTTCATGGAGTTGAAAAGCGGTGTCATCGCTTCGTGTTTCGGTGCCAAATAAAAAACAATTTCTTCCTAAAGTGGTAATAAAAAAAGTAAATACTTAGGTAATTGCCTTTTTTATTGCTGTCAGCAGTGGGCAGTAAAATCTTCAAGCTTCCCATTATGTCAAACAATTTTTTTTTATGCCACTATCAGGGTGATGGTCCTTCATGATTAGGTACATAATATCTTCAGTCTTCTTACCAATTCCTGACGTCTTTGATTGTTTGTATTAATATATCTTTATACGTTTACTTACTAGTTTATTTTTTTTTTACCATTTACATGAAAGGTGGAGGAGGTCATTACATCATTATGAACAACTTTTAGGTATTATGGCATCAACCCTGAAATCACGAAAAAAAGCTGGTCTCCATACATTTATGCTTTATTTTTAGAAAAAAAAATGAATTAAGTTAAAATCTTCTTAGATAAGGATGCCATGGATGTGTGTGGGTTTTGTGTGTTTGAGTAGAACCTTTTTGTTTTTATAAGAATGGTTGAATCTGGGTCAGAACTGCCGCAAGTTTAAGTAAATTTCGATTGTAAAATACCATTATATGCATCGAATGGGCTCCACAGTAACACAACCGACGGTCAGGCATAATTAGTGTGGCCGCCTTACGATCACGTCGATTGGCTATTATTTTCTGGCGTCGTAGGACGCTGCGACACAAAAGGCCCATTCAACAAGTATGACAGCATTGCGCAAGACCCGCAAATATAAAGTCATTTTAAAGTCCATAGTAATACAGACATTACCATCACGCCTATATTCCCTGAAGGGTTAGGCAGAGGTGTAACCAACGTACACACACAGTTCGCCGGTATGTTTTATAAGTCCCATGTGATAGGGGGCGACTGGGCGAGTCTATTGCTATTAACCGGGCACAAATCTTAACTTCGAGCTGCTACTGAGAATTTAATTGAAAAACTTAATAACAATTTGCTGGACCTGGGAATCGAACCCAAGGCTTCTAGCGTAGCACTTGCACTTAGGACCACTAGGATAACGAGGCAGCTAGCCATATAAATATTTAGTCCTAACTCTTCTTCTGTTGAATTACTAACGAGTTTGTAAGTTTATCAAAGCAAACATGACTTAGAACACAATTGGAAAAACGCTTTGTTACAAAATCAATTCTGCAGATGAATCACAGTTTTTGGAATGCGTGCTAAAATGAGTCTCAATAATAAAAATGCTAAATGCAATCTTTGTAGTTATAAGAACGTGGTTTTGCCCACGACTTTGTTCGCGTGAAGGTCAGTTATCGCTGACGCTGACGAAGGCTTGGGTTAAAACCCTCCTCCTCTTTTGAAGTAGGTTAAAAAAGACACTATGACATAGGGACATAGGGTTCCTCTAGGGCAGGGTTTCTTAAACTTTTTGTAGTCACGGACCACTTTCACAATTTAAAAAATTCCACGGACCCCTATCAAAAAAAAAAATTTGGAAAAAAAAAGAAAAAAAAAAGGTACTTAAGTACAACTAAAACTAGTGAAATAATACTAATGAGAAGGGTGCTGCTGTTTGGCTTCAATCAGAATATTAAATTGTCTGTGATTACGTATTGAATTCGCCACTCAACAACTACAATGTGTCTCGTCGAGTTTACTACACAATTTCTTAATATGTTTACACTCTACAAACTGACCTACTGCGGACCCCTGATACACATGCTACGGACCCCTAAGGGGTCCGTGGACCCCACTTTAAGAAACCCTGCTCTAGGGTTCTTCTTCTTTTCACCCCTAATCAAATTTTATCGAAATCGGTTTAGTGATTTAACCGTGAAAGCGTAACTGACAGACTCTTGACAGAGTTACTTTCTCATTAATAAAACTAACTCATTCATGCCCGCGACTTTGTCCTCATGAATATCGGTTATCTACGGGTTTCTTTGCGTGGTCCCCAATTTATTTTTATTTTTTAAATAAGCTTAATTACTCCCTATAGCCTCAGCTATCTGTCAGTAAAAGTCTCTTCAAAATCGGTTCAGACAAACAGCCATCAAAAATTTAACAAAATGTTGCTTTTTGCTATAAGTATCGTGTAATAATTTACTGCATTTAGTGGAAAGCTGTTATTTGGACATTACAAACAAACAATTCAATTTTATTTATTTGTGTTGAATTAAATGGAGACATCAGAAATTATATAGACATTAACCGTAATAACAATGTAGGTACTATAAATAAGAAGAAGGCGATTTAGAAAAGCAGCCGTACTTGTTGGAACTTTGCCAATATTAATTGTTTTATTATTTATGTACCTACTATCCATTCAGAACACTCTCGGTTTGCCCCTAATTATAAATGCAGAAGTGGCTATTTCGATCACTGTGATTTAGATACTTCTTTACAGTTAAAACTCCAAAGTCATTATCATGATATTGAACAGAAGGCCAATTCCCGTAAAAAAACCGTACAATCTCGTCGCAATCTCATCTCAGCGCATTGTCAAAAATGTTGGTAAATTAAAAGTATTTTTGAGAGATTACATTGCGATCGTCTTTTAAAACACGAGAATTCCTATTCAAAGAAGAAAACCTTAATGAATAATGTGGGATGGAAATCAAATAAACCATGTTTTTATCATTTGAATTATTTATATTTAACTATCATACTTATACTTATAATATAATACATCTTTATATACAAATTAAAACATCCTATTTGTCCGGAACCAGCCGTTCAAATTATTTGACTAGAAAATATATACAATTAAGTATACTTACTTATTTCTATTTGAGCCTCAATATTAGTCCATACGATATTGGAAAGTGCATATCAATGCCTGGACATTTTAAATCTAATTTATCACGGGAATTAAGTACATACATAATATTATTTTGTACGATTTGGTACCTACTTACAACTAATTATTGATCTACCTAAACATAAAGAAAACGCTTTTACAAGAGTCATACGTGAAACTAGCATAGCGAACAAAACATTTTGGTGAAAAAGTAAAATGAAGCGTTCGATCTGTTTAGTGAGGTGTGCAAGAAACCTCTGATGTAATTAAGAATCTCAGTAATGAATATCGTTATCATAAGAATATGATAGATATTTCACGCATTTATAAACGACATAACGACAAACATTAGGCTAGTAACATAACATACTTAATGATTTTCTAATGATTTCACTCAAAATCGAAACGTAAACTGTCCACACGAGCTACACCTTTTTTAATTACGATCTGGTTGATGTCCTCAAAGCTGTTGATAATGCATATCAGTTGTGGAGTTTCGCCGACGATTTTGTTGTTGAAAGTCATGCCAAACATGTCACTGTTCGATCCCACTTTTGCCACCAACCTCAAGGAAAACGATAGTTCGTCTGTAACAATTAAAAAAAAAATATAATTAATATTTAAAAAACTGGAAAAATTATAGTTGAAGTAAAGAAACGTATTTTGGATGTCCAATATGTAGAAGTCCTAAAGATCAAAACTTTTATTTTCTTTCCCACCTATAAGTGGCTGCTCGGACTATAATAAAGATCTAAATATAGAGAAAAACACCAACCTGGAGATAGACCCGTAACATTAAGATGGTATTCCGTACTCTCAAAATCTTCAACTGCTGGTGTAACATAAATCCTTTCCTGGTCGTAGTCGAATTTGATCTCACAGTTATTTTCACTACTCATTGAAGGCAACTCTACAATGAACCTAAAATAAAATAAATATCATTTTATTATAAACTGCGATAGATTGAGCGCAACATAATTTATTTTTAGATCATTATAACAATGTTCAAGTATTTTTAAGAAATATTTTTAGAAAGTTGTGTATTCAATTTAAGTCCAATTTTTTAAAAATACTTACGCGCTATCGTCCGGATTTAAGATGCCTTGTAAAGTAACGGCAAGACCTTTCTTTATAACTGTTGGGAACTTAAACGTCCTTTCACCAACGGAGTCCGCCTGCAGTTCTTCTGAACTTGATGATAACCTAAAAAGAAACATTGGTTACTTTGGAGTTCCCACGGCACATTCTTAAGGTGTAAACATAAGACAGATGCACAACATAAATATAAATCGCATTGTTATATAAATAACTTACCCATTATTTGTTATGTATGTCCCACTGTCCATAGGAAATGCTGCACCTTGATTGTAAGTTATCGCAAACACAACAAGTACCGAAACCACAGACAATTTTGTCACTGCCATTTTTCTAAATTATTATTAAACCACTATAGTCTTCAAGAACTGAACTGGTCACTTGTGAGTGTCACGATAGGCGGACGTCAACTAAGGTGATAATTTAACTGCACAATTAATTAATTAATAATTAATATTATTTATTGGTAGTCCCAATAGTAGGACTATTACCAATTTGCAGTTGGTTGACACTAATGATTCAGTCCAATGATCCTTTTATTTAAATGCTGGTTTTAATGATTCATTAGGTAGTGTATTGCGTAAATCCGTCATAATTAATAAACTTGTCTGCATAAGGATTTTAATTGACAATAATTGTTTGTTATGATTTTACTATCCTTATTGGGGAGTTCCCTTTAATCCCTTATGGCAGGATAAAGTTAACTCTTAACTCTCTAGTAATATAAACGCAAATTGTCACGTACTGTTTTCATGTTATTAAACAAATCATGAGAAATTTATTTATTGTTTTTCATTGATAAATACACAGTAATAATATTGTGGTTTTGTTTAAATCTGAAATAGTTGTAATTACCTGTACGCTGGATGCAGGCCGCTTCAGACCGGTCTATTTGGAAATCTATGGGGGAGGCGTGGGGGAGGCCTATGTCCAGCAGTGGCCGTCCTGCGGCTGATATGATGACCTGTATTAATGTTTTCATAAAGAAATCACACTAATATTATAAAGGCGAAAGTTTGTGTGTTTATCTCTTCTTCACGCTCAAACGGCTGAACGGATCTGGATGAAATTTGGCACTGAGATAGAGTGTAGTGTGGAATAACACATAGGATACTTTTTATCCCGGAAAAATGATCGGTTCCCGTGGGATAATATATCAAATTTGACGCGGACGAAGTCGCGGGCAGAAGCTAGTGAAATATAATGCGTTTACCGAACTAATAGATTTAGTTTATTAGCTGTATCTGATAGAATCAGGATATCTAATTAAAGTTTCTTTTCAGGGGAATCGAACGTGTACACATTGGGCACAATAGGCAACCATCGGGTGGTGACCACAAAGCTGCCATCAGTGGGTCGAACTCGGGAAGCGATGACCGCTGCTGGCAACACCACAACAAGACTCCTAGGAATCTTCCAGAAGGTAATTTATTATTGCTTTTCCAACAAATAATAGTTTTCTTTTACTATGTTAATATCAGCCAAAGCATTCTTTAGTATCTGTCCATCTTTTATCTCAATATTAGGATCAGCGTGAAGTACTAGATCTTAAAAGTACACGTGGCATTTATTATCTTATACACAATTACGCAATAATGGACGCTATATCTGTTTCATATTACTTCATTATGAATTGAATCAATGAAAAATTAAAACTTAACGCTTCGATCTGTCAAAATCAGTGCTTTTATAAATTCAAATTCAAAGCATTTATTTCAATTAGACCATTTACAGGCACTTTTGAACGTCAAGAAGTTAAAGTTTAAAGTTGAAGCTAGTTGCTCGTTCCAAAGCGTAGATCTCTATGGAGAAGAACGAGCAAGAAACTCCATGGACACTCCTTTTCTTCAATTTGGTTTTACAAAATCTTGGTTACAATATTCATGTTGCTTCTATATGTGAAAACAATGAAGGTGAATATTAAACAATTAAATAATACTAATAAAGATGTAGGCCATGGCAGATAAGAGTTGACCAGTCCCAACTGACAGCGCCCGTTCACGAACATGACGCGTGCCTCAGCACCGTTCAGCTCAACCATCTTGGAGGGAACTGAACGATCCAATGCACGCGCCACCGTCAGCGAGACATTTAAGTGAGCATGACAAAGCTCTCAACCGCCTTGCCCTTAATGTCCAACACATAGTAACTTAAGAGAAAAAATATAGTAAGTGCTCCATGGTACTCACATTTACAAAATCGAAATAAATGATGTTAAGTTATATAAAACAAAGTTTTTAAAGTTAATAGCACGTTTATAGCACGTTTTTGACAGTTCGGAGCGTACGTTTACGCAAACTTTCGTCTTTAAATATATATACCATCACGCCTGTATTCCCCGAAGGGTTAGGCAGAGGTGTACCAATGTTGGTGGTTGGTGGTGTTTCGTCTTTAAATCTTACCCTTAAAACACGTCATTCAACAAGGTAGCTATATATTGAATTGAATGTGCGGCTAAGATTCTAGCAAGATTAAAACGATGGAATTGGAATTCCCAGCTCAATCAAAATTAAGTGAAACTTTAATTTTATTCGCATGGCTTAATAATGATGACTTTCTGTGAGGTTAAAATCAGTCTGTCTTTGACCATTAAGCTTCTCTTGGTCTCACGGGTAATAAAAGCAATGTCAAGCTTTTATCCAAGTCTCTCGACGCTGAAGTGAAAATCTCGGTTGTATTTACTGTGTAATGCGTGGTCGTTGAGTATTTTATGTTGGTGTTGGTGACTATTTTTGATATTAGCGCAGGCATGTCGATGTAGGAATGTAGAACTCGTATAGGTACTTTGCATCTATAACCCATTAGGGATTAGGTCGTAAAACGTCTGGCACGTATGGTTTGGTGTCACTGAATAAGATCTCTAGCACGGTTGCCCCTGTGTCTTAGGTACATTCGATTTCAATTGATCTACCATCAAACAGTTTAACCATTTATCTAATTCAATTAGAATACCTGCTACTTTTAAACAAATATGGGGAAACATACGGAAAAGCTTGACTGTACGTCAGTACCAATGCCTTTTGATTTCGTTTGTTTAACACAATGTTGGAAAATTTTCGTTCGATCGTTAGACCTAGTTTATAGGAATTGTTACTAATGTGTATAAATACTGATTGATGCCATTCTTTTTTTATGAAATCATGCATGAATGAGTTTGCGAAATTTCATTAGTACATGAGCCAAAAAAAACCCTTTGCTCATGTTTATAGGAAGCATATGAGCGAAGGGTTTTTGGGTTGCCTCGACCCACGACAGTCATATACAATAATTATGTTTTTTCCATTGTCGTCAATACACAAAACTAAATAGTTAAGGATAAAATTAAGGTAAAGTTAAACCACGGGATTTGCAAATTAACGCATTTGATTTATGTATGTTAAATGGACGTATTAATATGATATTATATTCTTTCTTTTCCGTGGTTGGGATCTGCTTCCTAAGCGGGTGCCAATGCCAATATTTTGCACAATTACTACCATCCGACCTCATAAAATTTAGACGCATTGGACTACTAATTAGCAACAATTTCTCGAGCTAACTTTGCATATATGTTTTGGACATTCGGCTGACCAATTTTAAAGCTGCAGGTTCTTAATTTTTACTCCGACAATAAGATCCGCTAAGAAATTTCAGGGATTAGAAAAGAAATAATAATCACGCACGGATTCAACAGACCGATAGCAAAATAGAAACTTCTTTGTCGTTTTTCAGATTAAGTAATGAATTAAACTGGACAGTGGACATATGTATTTTTTGGGCTTGATTTAAAGTAGCGATAGACGTACGAGGCAAAGGATAGTAAATCTTTTTATGTGGCACCCTAAGTTTTTATATGTGGCACCCTAAGTTGGCGAATAATATTATTATAAAGGGAAACATAGAAAAAAATGGTCGTCGAGTTTTAAGTACGCGTACTCGCTTCATTGCTTAAGTACGTCTACCGCCCACTTTACATTCCACAGATGAGCGATGAACTTAGCAATACTAGTCTTTTTCGGCCCGTGCAAAGTGCTGTAAATAGTTCTGAAATATTCGACTTTCTCTAAATGATGCTTGCGGAAGAATTTAGAAAAACAAATATTTGCAGCGCATACCAGCGCAGTTTGACGTAGCACTATTTTATACAGTCCTGTGACAAAATTACCATAAATGTACCTGTATTTTTACACAGTATTGATAGTATATACGTAATGCGGTTTTGTACCTTCGTTTCTTTCATGTAGTCATTAAAATAGCCTCCATAAGTTTGGGCAATATTTAAACAGATGTTTCGTTGCCTGATTCTATACAACCCTACTATCGTCCGCATAGTCGCCTGGTCAAAAAAAATTACAACGGCGCGGCATGAACACAATTTGTGCATAGTTTTAGTAGAAAACGGTGGTAGGTAATGTGGTGACTTTGATAGACTTGTGACAATATCAGTAGTACCTTAGCCTCAGAATAATACGTCAATAAAATATTTGTGGCTTGTTCCTTCGGAGAAGTACATCCAGTGAGCACACCTCATGTTTTTCAATGTTCAATTGGTATTTTAAATGCTGCATGATCATGAATTTATATTTTAATGTTAAGTATTGGAAACGTAGAAGTTTATTCTTAAAATCGGAGCATCGATAATCCTATTGATATTTTATTTAAAGCTTATTAATGTGGCCTTGAGTTTGTTCTATTTTGTATCCATGCGTGGAATAGCAGTGATTGCATGGGATTGGCATGTTTAGTTACCGTAAGGACAGAATTAGACCAGTAGAAATAACTATTGGAATAACTTTGTTGCCATATGTTGTGTATGGTATCTGGCTTGGAATTTGATTTACAACTTTTGTTTATCGTATGATTCTTCCTTTTCTATGCTGTTACAAGGAAAAAATCAGCCTAACAAGGGGAAAAGTATCATTAACTTTGAATCCATTTCTGAATTCAAATGGGCTTTTATGACTGCAGACGTTTATACGTTTCTGTATTCTTCAAGTGTGCGCGCTATGCACCATATTATTGAATACAATATCTCTTTCCGAAATCGAAGCAAATTGTATGGATAGCAGCCTCTATTCCCACTATTATGTACTTTATAATACGGTAAATAAACAATAAACAATTTTACAGAACTTGTGAACCTGCAATTTATATTAAAGGAGTTCTAGAACCATTTTACAATACATAATAATATGATCGTTAATTGTTAACATTTAGGTATAAATAGCAAGCTTGTATAAGGAAGGTAATTGATTAATTGGATTAATTACTGTAATTAAATAATATCGTAAGTTAGGTTACCTATATTTGCTGTTACCATATTACTTACGTCTTTTAACGTAATTTTGTGGCGAGATAAATAGGATTGGTTAAATACTTTAGGTTAAACAATTGCTTGGTAATTCCACATTTGTTATCAGGTTGGGCTGGTAACAAGCTAACAATTAATAACTAATTTAGATTTTTGTTTATGCATTTAAAGCACTTAACTGCCTACATATATTTATCATGTAATAATATAATAAAAAAATTAAGTTGGGCTCTATCAAGAAAATCTTATTCAGTATCATCATCATATCGGCCACAGGACATCCACTGCTGAACATAGGCCTCCCCATAGATGTCCAAAAATATTCAGTATGCGTGCTAAATATTTATACAGGAGTACTGTTTTTTTGTCTGTTTTTCATCAATTCGCCCAATGACTCCCGAGATTTAAGTCGAGCCCTAAAAAATAAGTTTTTGAAATGTTACTGTGCTGAATATTTTCCAATTAAAATTTGTTTCCATCACTCAGTCAAAGGAAAATTACTACTATGGTCCCTATGACTGTTGAACGGAATTTTCCTGAGCGTCAAAGTCTTAGGCGACGAAAACTAAAAATAATTAGCAACATAGCTTCAGTTTTAGACTCGAGTAACGATCCAGGTGTAAACTGCCGACTTCCTGATTAAATTGGCGATTCCACTCACCTTGGCACTGTGACAGGTGTCCCGTTCCGTTAAGCAGTCAAATTTCATTAAAAGATTAGCTGCAAGGCATGTCATATGACTTGACTCATGGCTTGCAGTTGGTCTAATACTCTTTGTGGTTGCAAGGGGTTGCTGGTGTTTGGGATGTCAGATTAGGAATTGCAGTGCGAAAGCACGTAAGGATTTTACAATAAGCCCATAGTTCGAAAGCCAAGCCAAAGTTCGAAAAAAAGTTCGAACTTTTGGATGGCAAACAAGCAGACGGCCCACCTGATGTTTAAGTGGTCACCGCTACCTATAGATATCTACAATACCAGAGGCCTTGCAAATTCGGAACTAAGCAATTGTGGATCTAATTGTAGACACCATTGCCTGAAAACATTTAACAGTAAGACATTCTATTCACAGGTGGAGTACGTGTTTCTAGTGGGCGTCGGGGGCGGAGTGCCACACTACACGGATTATGCGAGACACGTCCGTCTGGGCGACGTCGTCGTCTCGTCACCTGCGCCGGATTTACCCGACAAGTCTGTATCTATTTTACACATTAATGAATCAAATAGGTCACTGATTGATTGGCTAAAATACTGGATATTGTAGATAGATTCATATGCACGAGGTTGTGGATTCGCAACCGGGCACGGGCAAGTACCAATGTGATTTTTTCTAATACATAATTATGTACTTTCTAAGTTTATCTTGGACATCAATGACATCGGTAACCATGACAGAGGCCCTTGAGGCGGTTTAGAAACTCTGACACTAGTGTGTGTGGGGTCGTTAGACCTTGCTGCCCACAAGATAAAGAAGAAGAAGATAGATTCACGACACACAAATTCGCGCCGTTTTTAAAAAGGGTAGGCAGTGATAAATATTGCCATGTTATGTTACGTCAGTTTGATCTATGTTATGTAATTAGAGAGGAAAAGCCTATAGATCTATAATCATAACTAGCCTGAATAACTGAAAATAGAAACATTAAATTCGGATGATTTAGTACACGGAGCAACGGAATTTGAGTGATCGAGAATTGGTTGCCTGTGTTTCTAAAACCACACCTACAAAGTCGCAGACAAGTAGTTACACACACATCGTCTTGTGGTTTGAATAAAAGTCATTCATACTGTTACCTACTGGAAATTCCGGAAGGGCACGCCCTAGACAGACGCACACGGTACAGTGACCTCATTGGTGTTGACCTACAAAAATGTCATGTGCGCACATATCTGCAATGCAACTTATATTACTTCGTGTGCTTATGATAAATGTAGATATAATGAAGATGCGATGGTAACCAAACCTTACTAGATCATTGAAATAAAACATTGACAAAAGTAAAAGTTCATGACAAAATGTATTGACCCATCCTTTAAACTTGGTATGCAAGTACACGCAGTGTTCGGTCGTTCGTCTGGTGTGTAGCTGACGTCAAAATGATGGTGTAATCTCCGTCTTACACCATCTATTTAAGCTCAGTTTGATCATTTACCCAAATTGAATTAGCGATAAGCTGAAGATGCTAATCTCCATAGATTACAATCCTGTTTTATTTATTGATTAAACCATGCATTCATGTTTAGAATTGCAATCTAGATCAATACCTATTATAAATCGATATCGATATCTATCAATGAATAAAAAACTAGTCAAAATATTTGACATTCTATTGATGGTGTAACCTTCAACTTATGCAACGTTACGACATAAAAACAAATAAGTGATTATCTTTGGTTCAGTCAGTTTTGATGACTCACTGGTAGAGATAAACACATAATAAGTGTCTGTGTTTTTTTTTTGTTATTTGATGCGATTCACGTGGCTCGTGGGAGTTTGTAGTTACTTGCAAATATTCTTGGGAATAAATACTGGAACATTTTTTATTTATTAGCTGTCTAGCAGTGACGTTGGAAAACTGCGTTCGTGGTCAATTCTTGTTCGTCATTGTTTATTGAGAAATGATACTTTGGACTATGATGGCATTAACCTATAAATCGAAGGTTTAGGCTGGCCAGGCCCACTCTCAAGTTTCTCTTGCTTACTTAGTTACACCAATTTAATATGACTATTCTTCTAAATGCGCCTCTCAGACGGCGACATTCTTAAGCATCCTCTCGCGTCTCCTATTCTTAAATCGCGTCTTCTTTGTGACTATAACTCGTTGCATTCCCGCGAATATCCTCAACTTTGCCCTGCCATCATTTGTTTAAGCGATGAGTCTCTTATGTTGAAAATGCCTTAAATTAATTAACATTTTGGTGTTTGATAGAAACCCAGATCACACGAGATATTTATAACCAGCCTGACCTGAGATCCCATTAAAAGCGTTTATTTTAAAATTATCATCTGTCCTTTCTTGTGACAGTCTAAAAAATAGACAGGTGTACCTACATTAGTCGGATGTTTTGCATTAAATTCTTAAAAGCAAGTGTAGGTGAACTTTTGCTCACTTAGTAACCAATTTTCTTGTGGTTTAGCCAACCGCAGGCCAAATGCTTCATTTTTATCGAGAACAGCGTTGCTTGCGTTATTCAACGTGTGGATGAAAGTTTATATACAATATGTACACCATAAAACAAAGCTATGGGAAACAGTAATTTAAATAATGGAAGAAACATGATTTATGTTATGAAAACTATGAGTTACAATATTATAAACCGTAGAGTTTCTTTGTCATTATTGTAAGTGGCACTGCCAAATTATAGACCGATACGAATCCTGTCGGAAATGGCAACTGTTATCACACTTGGCATACAGATGGATTGGCCACATTCCTTATCATCCTTCTGCCCTTTTTAACCCCCGACTCAAAAAGAGGGGTGTTATAAGTTTGACGTGTCTGTCTGTCTGTCTGTCGGTCTGTCTGTCTTTGTCATCATAGCTGCCGAACGGATGAAGCGATTTCAATTTAGTTTTTTTTTGTATTAAAGGTGACCTATGTACGAGTGTTCTTAGACATGTTTGATAAAAATCGATTGAGCCGTTTAAAAGTTGTGGGGGTGAAAGTAGGGAAGAAAAACCGAATGTCTGTAAATATACTCGAGTGGGGTCTCAAACTTAACAAAATTGACATTATAATAACCTACCTACCTATAAAAAGGTACCTATAAAAAGTATAAAATAAAAAATTAAATTTAAAATTTAAAAAACCCCCAACACAAAAACCTAAGTTCCCTTTAAAAAGTAAAAAAATAACAAAAAAAAAATACGTCACGTTGGGGGACCGATGTTGCATTTAGGATACGATCGTCCCGAGCGGTCCCCCAACGTGACGTATTTTTTTTTTGTTATTTTTTTACTTTTTAAAGGGAATTTAGGTTTTTGTGTTGGGGGTTTTTTAAATTTTTAATTTTCCCCGATTTATTTGGAGTCGGCACAGTATTTTTTTATGTAATGTCTGGATTGTGGCCATATATCAGTGCGTCATATTGCTGTTTGAGCACTTTTCATTGACACACGTAGTCACGTAATTTTCAACTGTATTTATGTGGTTTTTAGTTCAATGAAAACTGTTGTTTCGGTCAGCGCAGATTCTATGCCATAAATCGCGGTAAAATTTTAGTGGTATAATAAAAATGGTGACAAAAATAACGATTATTGGACATGATTTGTATCTCAAAGCTGTACTGTTCTCCTAAAAAACATATTGTTCGGGTATTACCAATACTAAGGGTCGTGACTAACAACCATGTAAACTGAAACATTTAATGGTGTACGTGACTTCAAAAACCACGGTTACTAATACTATTGTAGTGATATTATGATTATCCCGTGTGTGACGCCATCATTACGTACTTGACACGCGTACGACTGTTTACGATCTATGTTGCTATTACGTCCTTTTTCATGAATTAGCGTAACATGGTTGTAAAAAGAAAGGATTTTTCCTCCGTGCGTAATGTGATAATTAGGTATATTGATTTGTTAGACGATTTTGTAACCTATTTATTTGCAGCGGGTGTAATGGGTTAAGCCCACGCGATGTGAACCGGTCCGAGATTAGTGGTGTATCTTGAATCTTAACTTAATCCTGATCTTTGTCTATAACTCGACAATGGCCTAATTTGCAATGTACAACCTTGAAAGGATAATTCGCAGGTAGCATAGTACTCGTAGTCAAGCACCGAATTAAGATTGGGGATTAAGATACATCTATTTCGAATGATATAGTGTCGGCTGCGAGTATCAGGTAGATACGAGCAGCGCTGCGCTGAACTATTAATTGGGTTAGGTTCTCGTATGCCTAATTGTCTATCAATAGATTTGTTTTTGCTAAGTTGATGGCTTATCGTACAGGTAAATGCTTATTCAAGATTTTTAAATAGAAAATAAATTCTTAACTCCTAGAAGCAATAGTAACTAGGATCATTAAATGTTAAATTATAACATTTGACATAACAAACATATTATCATCACGCCTGTATTCCCCTAAGGGTTAGGCAGAGGTGTACCAATGCACAACCACAGTTCGCCGGTATGTTTAGACTTTAGGTCCCATGTAAAAGGGGGCGAGCCTATTGTCATTAACCGGGCACAAATCCTAACTCCGAGCTGCTACTGAGAATAATACAAGGCTGCTTATACTACTGATTAAGTATTTAATGAAACATCTTAATAAAATATGCGCACATTTGTTTTTTGTGGTAAAACGCGGATGTTTTCCCATATGTGATGAGGAAAATGCAGTTTTGCTAAGGATTCAGTAGATGATTCGACGAATCGAATAGTATGAATTGACCCCCATAGCGAATAAATTTTTCTTAGGTTATTAAAACCAATTCAGCTGTTCCTGACTCTTTTGTATTTATGGAAAAGCTGGTTTTTACTCTCGTTATATTTATTTCTTAATAAGTCCCTATAGCTTGCTTAGGGTGTTTAGATTACAAAGTGTCCGTGGAGTTTCTTGCCCATTCTCCCTACAGAACTAAGTATTGGAAAAGGCAACTAACTTCAACTTTTTGGCTAGATTAACTCCTTGATAATTCAAATATGACTGGTAATATTTTGAAATATATACTTTGACATATTTTGTATATGTCACCGGAAAATAACAAGATCCGTAAGTTTATCAATTTACTAGGAAGTTTATAAACTTTCGTAAGATTCTAAACGGGAGATAAATTGTAATATTTTACGTCCACATTTTCGTAAATTGATAAACTTACTGAACTCACTCGTAAATTAATAAGTAAGCAGTAACCAAACGCTACGCGCGATCTGATTGGTTGGCTGTCACGTGTCACTTCTCCTTCCTCCTATGGACACAAGCATTGCCACAGTGCCACTATGAACATTGACCAATCAGAGAGCAGTGTGTTATTTTACGTATTTCAAAGATCGTATATTTAAAAGAGTTTCTGTGATTGGTCGAACCATATAAAATCTTACGAATAGAATTCGTTAGTTTATAAATTTACCGTATGACGTCGGAAATTGATAAATTTACGAAAATGTGGACGTAAAATATTACAATTTATCTCCCGTTTAGAATCTTACGAAAGTTTATAAACTTCCTAGTAAATTGATAAACTTACGGATCTTGTTATTTTCCGGTGACATATATATAACGATTTGGATTATAATTATAAACTCTGCCAATATACTTTATCAAAAGTGTTTTAACACCCACTAGTGCCTACTATCAAATATTTGGATATATACCAAGGTATTACCTGTAAAATGTTCCTAGAAAAATCCTGTTGATTTTGTAAAAATATTTACTGCAAATGAATGAGGTCGAAGCTTATGACGTCTATTATATACTGCTTTGGAAATACCCTGAATGTCACATTTTTCTGAAAAGTGTAATCACAGCTTGATTTAAAATGAAATAAGGTAAGGTTACTATCTAAATACCCACTGATGAAAAGAGGCCATTTAATATCATATATGGTATTGAGGAAGTACTCGCGAAAAAGGAAAACAAAATTATTACGCGGACTTTCAAAATTCATTCAAATTTTTTTTTTTTTAGTATGATTATCACACTTTTCCCAGAGATAATATTAAAGTGGGATAAGTAGTACAAAGGTTCTTTTATAAATTTTAGAATGAAACTCTAACCGTATTACAGGAATTCGATTCTCAGACCAGACTTCCAAATTTAGATTTACGAGTCCAATTTTATACTTCCGCAGCGCTGTATATGGCCTAATTACACATACATTATCACCAAGGCCACTTCAAATAAGGAATTTTATAGGATAGTAAAAATTTATTGATTTTTTCAAAGCTTTGTATATACGCGGCTATACGCGTGGGAGTTTCAAATTATAGAAGAGCGAGCTAGTGGCGTTCTACATGTCTAAATTAATAGTAATTGAGCACTGACATTGCTTGACCCTTGTCGGAAAGATTCAATTTGGAACGCATTATGCAAATTGTTATTGTTCAGGCCAGTCAACCAGCCTATCAGGAAATTGCTTGCGGTTTATAATTCGCATTACCGATTCCTTAAATGTAGATATTATTTTGTAATGTCAAATAATTCATTAATTTTCCTAATTTAATGAGTCATTTCAGGACCGCATTAGTAGTAATTTAATTAAAAACGCGCTTTTCCTATCTCCTAGCACCTATAATTGTTTCTATTTATTAACACCTGTATGTTTTACTTTCTTTATCCACAATGATTGCAATAAAGATTTGAGATTTCGATTTTAATAAAGGCAATTCTGATAAATCTTTAGAGCATAAATAATATTTAGTAGACAATCAAAGGATCAATCGTTGTGGCGATCCTTGTGTAAGGTTTAGATATCCAGCTGTGGACGTATTTCTACTGGACGATGACGATAAGATTGTTAAGAGTAGACTTTAGACAACTATTGCGTTACTCTTTCATTCCAAATGTTAATCCCATATGGTGATGGACTGCTTTCCGTATTCATTTCGTTCTCTTCTTCACATCCGTGTCGAAAACATTGCATATCGGAGAATAAATCAGACTTTGACACTTAGGTGCCTTTTTTGTGATGAGAAGAAATCATCTAATGACTTGAATCATCTAATGATTTTCCACTCTGAGCGGAGCGGAAGGGAGTGTCAGAATTTTACTTACTAAAACCCATTCGTGTTCCTCTTAATGCCACAAGCGTTCCAGGGCCACGGTGACTCTTTTAAAAAATTCCGCATCACTGGCAGGTTGATGCTTACATACCTAACAATTTTTATATGATTATCTTGTTCACAGATACGTGTACATATTCTGCGAGAAGGCAGAGAAGAATGCGAAAGGAGGATGGGATTATGAAGTGAAACCTTACAAGCCTGCTGACTTCCTTCTCCAAGATATTGCGACGCGTCTCAGCAACGCTAAACCTCTTTGGGACGCGTTCGTTAGCGAAGGTAAGATTAAAATGTTAAAACTACAAAAGAATTTAAATGAATATTGCTGGTCCTAAAAGTCACTTCAGCTATTGATTCAGAGGTAGCACAATAGCAGAAATGCCATATTATGTACTAGCTCCTTACTGAAA
Source organism: Caradrina clavipalpis (assembly GCA_932526535.1). Lineage (NCBI taxonomy): Eukaryota > Metazoa > Arthropoda > Insecta > Lepidoptera > Noctuidae > Caradrina > Caradrina clavipalpis. The sequence continues at coordinate 8,367,819 of OW052096.1, forward strand.
ATCTGCACATTTATAAGTGTTTCAAGTAGTATTTTATAGTATTATCGTAGTAGCACTACTTAAGGGTGTCTACGGCCGCTATAACTATCTGACTCATAGAAAATGAGCGTGTTGCATTATGTGCCGTTACCTTAAAAAAAAAAATGTTTGTGTTTTAGACGTAAAATGTATGTTACGGAAATATCTTTATGAGTTCTAAACAAAGCTATTAAAGATAACGATGTTTGTTTTAAAATTCTTTGCACATATTTTTATCTCAGCAAAAAATAGGCTTGGTCTGTTTCCTGTGAGTTTATTGGTTACCTGCGTCAAAAAGATGAATAGCAACATTCATATAACATAGGTAGGTACAGTATTTGGGGGTTCTTTCTTTATTTCTTTCTTTATCGTATGGACAGTAAGGTCTAACGACCCCACACACACTAGCGTCAGAGTTTCTAAACCGCCTGAAGGGTTGGACATGGTTACATGGTTACCAATGTCAGTGATCTCCAAGATAAACTTAGAAATTACATATGAATTAGAAAGTCACATTGGTTTCCCGTGACCGGTTGCAAATCCACAACCTCGTGCATGAAAGGCGGGCGTCATAACCACTGGGCCATCACGACACTAAATAAAGAAGAAGAAGAAGAAGTATGGGGTAATGGAACCTACATTGGGTTTTAGGAAGAGACACATAGGTATGATTACCAAGACGACGCTCCACAACTCTTCGATCAAAACACGTGAGTCGTCTAGTGGGGCGCGGGGGCAACCGTTTACCGAACTGGCAAACACAGTACAGTATTGTTATTCAGAAAAAGTATGATTCAGGGTGGTTTTTGCGACTTTAACGAAGTCGACTCACTTCTTATTACAAACGCTTCTACTATAATGTTCATTCCATTGTAATGGAAATATAAAGCTGCCTTTGTACCCAAACACATTATCGATTTGTAATTTTGATGAAACGCTTGTTAGGCAAATAGCCGTTGTAAGTATACAAATACAGTTTAACCGTTTGCTGAAATACCTCAATTAAACCCTCTGCCTTTGGCCAAAATTACACATCAACGGTCATCGGTCATCAGTCGGCCATCATCAACGGTTGGTGCAGTGCCTGATGCACTTTTTCGCACGGAACAAATATTCGGTATGGCCTACCGTTAGTTCTTCCGAGTGTGTTTGTTTATAATATGTATGTAAACACACCCACGTTTTTTAAAAGAAAGTAAAAGGTATAATATCTGCCCAAAAACATCTACTTATAAAGCTATTATCATCTTTCTTTATAGGCTTGGAACGACTTCGAGGCGTGCCTGGCAGATGGGAGCCTCCGGAAGGTGCAACGGACCGCTTGTGTGTAGACATCGGGGAGGGTGCCTTCATCGAAGTGTCGCACCCGGCACCACAGGGAGACCAAGTGTAAGTAACCCCACAACAGCTATAATTATAGTCTAGCCTAACTGTGTATGATAATTATACAGGTTGTTTGGCAGAAAGAACGTTGAACATACGAAAATGGTGGATAGGTAGGGTCATCTGCTACTTACTCAACCCTAATTTATTCGGCCATGGCCCTCTGATATTTAAAAAAAAAAGTATTTAGCACATCTTTCTGTAAGTTTGAGGACTCATAACTTTTTTCTAGCTAACATCTGAAAATAGCAACAATTTTATAAGAACAACCCCAACTGCCCCGTTGGTCTCGTGGTCGCAAGTGCGACTGCTGTGCAATGGGTCCCGGGTTCGATTCCCAGGTCGAGCAAAAAGTGTTATTGGGTTTTTCTATGAAATTCTCAGTAGCAGCTCGGACTTTGGATTTGTGCCCGGTTTATGGCAATAGGCTCGCCCCCTATTACATGGGACCTATACCGGCGAACTGTGGGTGTACATTGGTACACCTCTGCCTAACCCTTCGGGGAATACAGGCGTGATGGTATATTTTTTATTTGATGGTTTTATAAGAATCTGCCAAAATATCCAGGGGGCCAGAGTCAAATAAATTAGGGCTGAGTAAGTAGCAGATAACCCCACCTATGCACCATTTTCATATGTTCAACGTTCTGCCAAACACCCTGTATAAACAAATCGCGTATTCAAGAATTGATCGTATTTATACTTAGCTCGTTCCGATATGAGAAAGGTAGTTTATGTACAGTAATTCCTCATCAAACCGGGTCGAGGTTTCCCGATACACAATCGGAGCTAATTCTGTACTGAAACAACTCTGCATATGAATCATGTTACAAACTAGTCTCAATATTATGTATTCTTATGTCACTGAAATGTATTATTATAACAATATTCCTGCATTTAGGTACAGAAATTACTAAGAATATACTGTGAATACCCATTCATACTAGACGGGTTATTCCTCACGCAAATGTTTACAAATATGGTTGTTGTTTTTAGATAACGCTGAAATAAACAGGATAGTTCAAAATAGTTTAATTTTAAAGGGAAATCAAATCGCGAGAGGCTTGATTGGGGCTAACCAGACGTGGGGATTAGACTGTTTTAGACAGATTTATCCGTGTTTATGACGCACTTAAGGCAGTTCGCGCGTAGTTTAGTAAAGATTATTATGTTTACTCAACCACATTCTGTATGAATTTGAATAGGCTAGTGACCTGAAGAGGACATAAAAAGTACCCTTTATAAGTATAAGTAGGTATTCCCCGAAGGGGTAGGGCGTACGGTCTATGGTAAAAAAACATGAAGGACGTCTTTCGATAACGCTAATAAAGAGACAACTGATATATGCAACCTGCCCGTGTTGGCTGCGGTGCAAAGTAGATCATGAATCAAATTCGTTAGGATGCAAAGCGACGACATTTTGTCATTGTCATTTTCTATGTCTTGTTTGGAGGAGGAGTAGTCAATTGTTAGACCGTATGTCAAACTTAAACCGAAGTTTGTTTCTGGTGTTACTTTACTTTGTGTTTATTCATTTTTGAGTCTACTTAATCGACTGCACTGGTGACACCAAACTTCTTTTTTTACAGAACTTGAGGAGTCGACATAAAACAATTTTTCTATTTTTTGTGTCTTATTTTACTTTCATATTTTAATGAACAGAGAGATTTTGATAGTTAATGTATGGAAGAAAGCAAGACGTTGTGACCGATTCCAAATAAATTGGGATAAAAATAGGAGGATGACGAAAATGGAGTGAACAATACAACTACTTTGTTTAACAACATGTTTGTTTGTCATTCCAGTGACAGAAGCGGCGGCGGCCTGCGCGTGCACTTGTCGCCGGTGGCGGGCGGGCGCGCGGTGAGCTGCTCGGGCGAGGCGCGCGCCGCCTTCGCCGCACACGCGCGCGCTCGCGCCTACGACTGCGAGCTCGACGCCGTGCTCGACAGTGTCATCGGGAATAGGAAGGATTGCTTTGTGTCCATTAGAGGTAATGTTTAGATTAAATGGTCCTCACTCGGATAAACCTCTGATATGTTCTGGCAAGCCTTCGTAACTGGGGTAAACTAAAGTTTGAACTGGAAATAAACATGACTTAATTCTATTGAGGACTGACACAGGCTGTTGTTTAACAAAACCTAATATAAATATCTAGTACCTGACAAGAATCTAGTTATTCATTGGTGTCATTTCTATGTAGAGATTATAATTTGGTTTATTTCGTCTCCAGGCATCTCCGACTACCGTGATGGCACCCGTGGCAAAGAATGGCAGCCCCACGCCGCGTTAGCCGCCGCAGCCGTAATGAAGGCAATCGTAGCCGCCATGCCGCCACCTACCGACTAAACGAAACGCAAACAGCACCTATATATAACTATTTATAAGTAAGGCGTTTACTTACAAAATCTAAGTATATGTATCACTGATCGGCTGATCAAATCACGAAGTAACAAACGAATGGAGTGGAGTGGTTATATATCTCTCCGGGTGCCTCACAGCAGAAAAGTGGAACAGTGAGACACTTCAATGTGATTGAGAAAATTATTGATATTATTTTAAGCAACGGCCTATGCGAACTGCTACTTCCAATTGTCTACTATAGTTTTTATTCGTATTGCAGTAAATGACCGACTTGCGAGCCCCAGATTATTTAATAGTAATCTTTACTACTACTTAATCATAACGTCATAGAATTGTATAGCAATCTTGTGTCCGCCTCTTATAACTCCATTTGTTTATTACTCCGTGACACGTAATTTTAATATTTGACACGCATTATTCACCGTAAGTGTTTACCACTTTTTTATATTGTAAACTTTATTAATTACGACCAATTGTCGTACCTAAGTACATACAACGTTCATAAAAATAACTAATCTTGATGGTTATCTAAGCATGGATATAAACCATTCCAAAAATTCTGATTACCTATTTAGAAATATTATATTGATAATAATGAATGCAGTTGCATGTTTGAAAGTATTGCAAGATTAATAATTATATTTCAATATCAATCTGATACTCTAATATTGTTGGCTAGGTTTATTCGTATTAATAACTACAACAATTATATTATATGCGTCGTGAGTTTACGATTTTTTAATCTGTTGTAGTTATTTATATGGTATGTCTAGCTTTTTTATATCTAATGTACAGGTTTACTTGCCTTAGCGTTGGCTGTTATAAAAGTAGTAAAATTAATAATATTGTCTTATTATAGATATTTACAAAATAATAGGGTAGTTTTGAATAGTGCTGAAGTACACATGGTAGCCTATATGAGAAACGTTATTTCGTTATTTGTGTGAACAACACACAAATTGTAGTAAAATCTTCCACTTGGAACGTCCTAAGGACAAGAACAGAATATTCGTAGACTAAAACTAAATGGTGAAGACTGTAAACAGATTTCTAACTCAATGGTACTATTTCCAATGTCTAGCTTATTTACTGAAAAATAAGTTTACCGCTTTTTATGTTGTGTTACGTTGCCAAATCAATAGTAGCTAATAATGGGCTCAAATATTATGTGTCTTCCTCCTTTTAGGATGAAATTACACCTGAAAAGTATTTTACATTATTTTGATTGTATTTTTTTTTTTACATTGTTTTGATTATGTTTACTTGCGATGTAGGAAAGTTACCATTTTCCAGATTATTATTGTAATTCGCTCGTTATTATTTTAGTTTAATTCTCAAAGTATTGCATACAATTCCAAATCACTTATAGAAATTAGTGTGATGCCAATATTTATAGTAAATTGTTCACTTTGCCCGAGCTTAGGATGTACCTTAGAATTAATAAATTATAAGTGTGTATCTAACATTTCAACAAGTAATTTATTATATTATTTATAAAATACTAATTCACTGCCATCAATGGCCTATTTATAATTATAAGATTAACTTTGTTATTGGACGATGTTGTATCAAAATATGTAATACATATTTTAAAACCAAAGTTTAGACATTTGGCTGTTTTTTGACAACCTGGTCTAGTCGCCTAAAATGTGAACATTTTGTTGAAATATTTTATTTACACGTAATTCTTAAGAATCATTGATCTATGTATAAATTGTGAAGTCACATAGTTTTATCCTCGTTGATGTTTGTGAAAATATTTCCATGTTCGAATTTGAACACTTCTCCAATTTTTTAATTTTTCTAACGAACTGTAACTTTGATTGGGGCCATATCCTTAGGAATTGTCAATTTGGTTGACATTCGAGCATGTAGGTACAATAATTGTTTTACATTTTTTGTAGTGTATTGTGTTATGTTAGTTCAATAGATAAAATCATGTTGAATTATTTTAATTGTTTGATATTATAATTTCTCTCATAACAGTGATATGTTATATTCTAGTACTGTGTTAGCAAGCTATTATACTGTCATTCTATTGTATCGCACAAATAAAGTATTTAAAAAAATATTTTTCTGTATTTCAATAAACACATCCTAAAAGCAGCTAGCATTCTGCCTGATCTAATGACGAATATCTTGCCTATAAAACATCTCAAAATTAAAAAGTAATCGGGCAATAAAAGAAAGTGTAAAATTAAACACTTTATTCACTACAACTACAAATGATACATTGAGGTTCAGGGTTAAGAGGAATGTTTTACACAATACAGTACAGAAAGATAAAATACAGAACCATGTTTTAATTATTTCTTGGTAGAGGTAGTAGTACATCATATTAGACAATGGATGAAGGCAACATCCTTCCAGCCTATCCACTTCCGATTTATTCTGAAATATAAATTATTGAATTATCTTCTATTACTTACTTTATTTTTTGTCATTACCCATCATACTTCATAGATATTTTGTAGATTCACAAGAAATTAAGAAGCATGTGCAAAGATGTTAGATTAAACCTTTGCAAATGTATACTGACATCCGAGTAACATTAGGGTCAGTTTTCTTTTAAAGGGGGGGAGGGGGCGTAGTCAACCGCCACTTAGTGCTTAATAATGGCCCATTGTGCATGTTAGCTACATTTTATCCATTGTTACAACAAATGAAATATGCTTTATCATTTCACTGCTGTCTGTGCTAGGCCCCAGTGTAATATTCGATTAAAAAAAGTCAACTTTCATAAACAATATAGAGAGGCTGGCTGATTGTATTGCCAAGTTATTTTGATTGACCTTCTTAAATGAATTTAGTAATACATTTTTAACTTAAATGTACTTTGATTTGATTCCATTTTTTATGTGGTTAACATTTAAAGCTCTGTTCATGCAGGGAAGGACTAGAGAGGATTGAACAATTTAAATATAACTTTTATAAATTACCATTTCTTTTTTCACTATAAATTAGCACTTGTAAAATATTAAAGGTACAATTTTGAACATGCCGAGTAGTACAGATTTCAATTGTTCTCAATATAATAGGAAGTTTATTTAGTTTAAATAAAAATCTGCACTTCATAAGTTTTGAGGTTTAGTTAGGGCCTTAATCACATTTATCTGCATCAATTCACATTCTATCTTTTAAAAATGGCTATTTGTATAAACATGCTGAATGGATGCATGCAGAACGAGAATTGATGTGCGTGATTTAGACCTAAAGGTAAAGGGATTTATTGGATTATTTAATATAGATCTTACATTATAGGATTTATTCAATATTAAAAATGTCCTGTCAAGCATTGTAAATATGCTTAATTAACAAACAAAGTTATATCAGGTAAGCATAATTGGGTAGTAGTCACCATTAAACAATAATTCCACTAAAAAACACTTTTTTTTGCCCTGAAAACCAGGTATAAAATATAAAACTATAAAATTCGATTTTTAGTTGCTTTGCAATCAAGAAATAGTGAAATGAGATGAAAAAGTGATGTCATAGTTAAGTTAAGTATTGTCATCTAAAATCTATTGGGAATTGCATTTTGACAGGTCATAAAAAGTATGCCAATTGATTAATGGTATCATCTACCCAATTAAAAGGGTTAGATTATGAGGGTTGATTAACAATATAATTAGTATGTGCAAACACAGAAGCAACATGTCATAATCAAATATTGTTACTTGCATCAGTCTTAGAAGCATGGCAGCCTTGTTTGATGTTATTGTTGATCTTCTATAATTTTATAAAAATACAATTTCATTATTACACACACACATCAATACAACATTAAAATTTCAGACTGTCACAACAACACAATTTTAGTTCAAAAATGTTATTTTTTAATAGATTACATTTTAAAATATTTTCTTTGTAAATTGAGAGGTAGAAATCTCTTGACTTAGAAATACATTTTGTTATGCTTATGTATAATGATGTCTACTTACCAACATATTTAACTTCATCAAAAGCTTTTCTAGCTTTCTTCAGTTCTTCATTCATTGTCAATAGATCTTTTACACGAGCGTATTTCCGTTGGTCTTTACGTACTAAGAAAATGATATCTTCTACTTGAACTCTTCCTGTACGGCCAACTTCCATAGCTCTGAAAATGAAAAATCATAAACCAAAATATTATGGTTAATACAAATACACAAAAACAATGTTCCAGAAATCGTACCTGTGCGTAGTTTCCGTAATAAATTCCATGACTAAATCTTCCAAGAAGTCTACACTTTCAGTATACGGGTTCTGGTCATCTCCAAAACCGTACATCATACATCTTAATTCTTTGCTAAAAAGCCTTTTCCGCCCAGATGCTGTCGCCCCGAGTTGTTGTTCGGTTTCCTCTTCGTCAAACTGTAATATAAAGGAGGACAAGGACATTGATATCGATCAACGTTGCCACAATGATTTAAAAACAATGAGTTTTTGTACGAACCTGGTCATAGTTATCTGGTGGATCAGGAGGGGTAGTCATTGCTACACCTGTAATTTGATAATGTGTCGTGAATTTAGTGTAGTAATTTCTCAATGTCTCATAACTTCGTAAATTCAACACATAGAAAATTTGTCAACATACCTTTATTTTGTAGATACGATATTTTTGTGTATGTGTTTCTTCTTTATGTGTCAAACACGTGTCAACTGTCAAATGTGTCAGTAGTTAAATAGTCAACTGACATTGACAATCAAAATCAAGTATAAATATCGTTCAGAAATGAACAAAAGAAAAAATTTGGCACACTTGTTCAGACGCTGATATAGACTAACATTTATACGAAAACTGGGCAGTTCTGGAAATATTACAAACATACGGGTCGAATTGATAACCTCCCTTTTTTTGAAGTCGGTAAAAAGAAAGTACCTTATTCTCAACAGTTGAAAATTACAAGTTCAAAAATCTGGTAATAGTGTAGCGAATGCAGCAAATCGGGGATGTTAATAGTTTATAACAACAGATAGACTACTTCACGTTCATATCGTAAAGATAGCTAGATCTTGAAAAATTATTTTTTAAACCTCGTTTTAACTTAGAGCTTCTTCGACTGACCACTCTATAAATGCTCTAATCTTGGACCACCCACGTAAGCCCACGTTATGGATCTCCTTCTTAGCATTTCGATGACAAACTATTGTAAAGGTATTGTTGCTGCCCAGAATTTAAGCCTAAGGCATTAAGGCCGCCTTTGTATGGTCTATTTTTACATTTGTGCATAAAGTTTTAATAAATAAATGAATAAATTTGCCCACGTTATGATGGATACCTACTTCGTTGGGCATTGTCGTTGAAACCAATAATAATCGACTCGTGGTGACATGAACTGACATTCCACTATTTAAAACAAAAACGAGTTGTTTATGTTTGGCTCTCTTTACATAGAAATAGGTTATGTTGTGACTTTTGAAGATATTGCAATGATTTTAAGGAATTAGCGAAATACGTTCTTTATTTTCTGCGTTTAGATTTATAAAACGACACAATGAATCCTATGACGTAAGTTCAAGTTTGAATTATTTGGTACTGTCATTTATATCATCATCATATCAGCCGCAGGACGTCCACTGCTGGACATAGGCCTCCCCCATAGATTTCCATAAATACTGGTTGGATGCGGCCTGTATGCAGCTTCTTTCTGCGGTCTTAATCAGGTCGTACGTCCACCTTGTCATTTACATATTGAGAAATAATTCTAAATCTTTGCTTTATTTTATTATTCCAGAAATGTTAAGAACGTCTTGAAGCTCAGTGAACGAGAGCTGTCTGGTAAATCTAAGACTTCTTGGCATGACCAGTATAAGGACAGTGCTTGGGTATTTGTTGGAGGTCTGCCTTATGATCTCACAGAAGGCGATATTATCTGCGTTTTCTCACAGTAAGTTCAAACTTAATTATAATATCATCTAGGTAGAATGACTTAATAGATTGACTCTGGTAAACAATAGAAGTGTTAATGATTGTCATCATCCCCCTATGGTTTTATTCAGATTACCAGGTCACTAACAAGTGACATATTTAATTTAAAAATTTCTTTATTTGTTAAGAAATGTATGATTACTGCTATCTTGTCTATCTATCTATATCTGTCTTGTTTATCTATTAGTGAAAACCATTTCAGAACTACTTAATTCATAATATAGTTATAAAGTTACTATTATTGCAGGTACGGTGAAATAGTAAACATAAACTTGGTCAGAGACAAAGCAACTGGAAAGTCGAGGGGATTTTCATTTATATGCTATGAGGATCAGCGGTCAACAATTCTTGCTGTAGATAATTTAAATGGAACCAAAGTATGTTGAATTTAGATACCAATATTTTACATGCAAATATTATTGAAATGGACAATAATATTAGATATGGGTAAGGCCGTAGATTTTGCCACTTAGTAACAAAGAGTAACAAGACACTTCTATGTTACGGTAACGTATAAGTAACGCGAAAATAACGCATAATGTTTCTAAGGGCGACATCATAATGCGCTATTTTAGCCGACTTCAAAAAGGAAGAAGTTTCAACGCATATTTAAGCGTATTTACATAAAAAAAATTGTTAATTGCAAGAAGATGAGACTAAAAATATCAACGGTTTAGAATTTTTAGTTTAGTTTAGAAATATTACACAACCATAAAATCCAGCAAAATAAAGCAATATTATCAGGAAAATAATACTACGTTAAAACTGAAATAACAAAATGATTTAATGTCATACAGTTTATTCGTTACTCCATAGTCTACAGCTACATAGTCAAAACTTTGAATAAAAAAAACGGTAATTTAAAAAACTAAAGAACCCGACTGCTATTCTTTAAAAATCCCTAAAACAAGATAAATTGTAGCAGTCGGGACCCATTCTAGAAATGGAGGATTAGTGAATTGAGAGCACATACCTATATTACATTGCAGATGGTCCCGAATGGGTCCCGACTGCTACAATTTATCTTGTTTTAGGGATTTTTAAAGAATAGCAGTCGGGTTCTTTAGTTTTTTAAATTACCGTTTTTTATTTTTTATTTTTTTAGTGTTTTTTTTTAAAAAAAAAAAAACCTGTGTCACTCTCACGGTAAATACGAATCTAACGACACCTCTCAAGCTAAAATCCATCGAGCCGTTCAGCCTGCAGAGCGAGCCAAACATTTGAATTTGGCCCCAAAAATCCGCCATTTTGTTTTTTTTTTTTCATATACCCAGTGTCACTCTCACAGTAAATACGAATCTAACGACACCTCTCAAGCTAAAATCCATCAAGCCGTTCAGCCTGCAGAGCGTGCCAAACAATTATACATACATACATACATACATACATACATACATACATACATACATACAAACATACCCTCGAAAAACATAACCCTCCTTCTGTCGCAGTCGGGTAAAAAATTGATATTTTTACCCGACTGCGACAGAAGGAGGAGGAGGAGGAGATGTATGTATGTATGTATGTATGTATGTATGTATAATTGTTTGGCACGCTCTGCAGGCTGAACGGCTCGATGGATTTTAGCTTGAGAGGTGTCGTTAGATTCGTATTTACTGTGAAAGTGACACTGGGTATATAAAAAGAAAAAAACAAAATGGCGGATTTTTGGCGCCAAATTCAAATGTTTGGCTCGCTCTGCAGGCTGAACGGCTCGATGGATTTTAGCTTGAGAGGTGTCGGTAGATTCGTATTTACTGTAAGAGTGTTACTGGGTATATTAATTTCTTTTTTAAAACACTAAAAAAATAAAAAATAAAAAACGGTAATTTAAAAAACTAAAAAACCCGACTGCTATTCTTTAAAAATCCCTAAAACAAGATAAATTGTAGCAGTCGGGACCCATTCGGGACCATCTGTAATGTAATATAGGTATGTGCTCTCAATTCACTAATCCTCCATTTCTAGAATGGGTCCCGACTGCTACAATTTATCTTGTTTTAGGGATTTGGTCAGTGGGTCGTCTGATTTTTAAAGAATAGCAGTCGGGTTTTTTAGTTTTTTAAATTACCGTTTTTTAACAAGGTTCTTCTTCGCAAAAAAAAAAGAATAATCAAATACTATATGCACAAACCTTTACAACAGTAAAACGTTACGTAACATACAACCAACGTTACCAGTGACATCAAAGCTACATAGAAGTAACATAAAAGCGTGACTTTTTAAGGTTATAAGTAGCCATAACTCGACATCGAGGTAAATTTTAAACAAAGACACATCATCACGCTCTTATTAGATACATGACGCATAATACTATATGAAAAGTATACAATAAAAACTGTTATTTAACCTAGAAATCGCCAAAATTCAGTATTTAAATTCACTGACGAAACACACACGTGCGCCTTTGACAGACTCCAGAGACGAAAAGATGGCGTCTTTTTTTTTTTTCACTGCGCTGCCTGAGCGTTGGTTGTTGCCATTGCAACCACAACATACTACCAAACTGTTTTCAATGCTTTTTAGGGGAAATTTTTGGTAACATAGAAAATAGTAACATAAAAGCAAAAATATGGAGCATAAGTTTGAATAGTAATAAAACTATAAAGGACACGTTTTTTAAGACACGAAAAGCACGATGTAGCAGCTTAACTTTGACACATTTCAGATATCATAATTAATTAAATGTATATTAGAAAAAATATAAGATTTTAAGATGCTAAGTGCCAAAAAGACATCATGTTTTTCGTTAAATTTAGGAGTATGGACGAGTTTAACTCGTTGTATTTTTTTTATTGTACAACTTACATTCATTTTAAAAATATGGTGTAAGAGTGTACGAGATGTTAAACCTGATAAAAATACCTTCAGTAAATTTCACCTAATACGCTATTTTTTATAAGCAAACAAAATTGAAGATTTTTTTTCACTTCAAAAAGTGGCAAAATCTACGGCCTTACCCATATTTGACTGAGCGAAATCTAATCAATTATTCATCTTCTATCCCCAGATATTAGGCCGCACAGTGAGAGTGGACCACTGTGAACAATATCGGGCTCCAAATGCAGACATGTCAAAAGTTGATGAAGTGACAGCAGCAATAAGGATGGAGGGCTGTGCTCCACAAGTTCAAGAACCTAACAGCACAAAAACAGAGACAGTTGTGAGACCGGTATTGTTAATTCTATATTTGTTCTTATAAATTATGTTGTGTAGCTTCTAAATTAGTTATTCTAACCTAAAATATGCTGTTGCAGGAAAAGGAAAAAGAATCAAAAGAATCCAAGGAATCAAAGGAGTCAACAAAAGTTGGCAAGGTCAAGAAGAAAAAAGATAAGAAAAGTAAAAAAAAGAAAAAGAAGAAAAGCAAAAGTTCTTCTTCAGAATCAGACTCTAGCAATTAATTTAAGTTGGTGTAAGTTAGTGTAATAAAAGACAATGTATTAAATTATAGTTTTTTTTATTGGAAACAATACATCACAGTTTACAATAACATGCAACATAGAGATCATATTTGAAATTAATATGATTGAATAATACTGACTAGATATATTTTAATAAAATGTCATTTTACATTCACAAGTATACAAAAAAATTTTATTAAAAAAACATTTCACTTACATCTAAACAGCAATATTTCATTAATAAATTGGCCGTACACATCACAAAGAACAGGAAGAACATTATTAAAACAGTATTATTATCTAGAAATAGTAGGAATGACAGAAGAACTGCTAACTATTAAATTCATAGGAGTCATTTCATGACTCTTAATGTTTGGATATGAAAGGACCTAATTTAAGCTATATTATTGATTTAGAATATTTATTTTATTACAAAGTAGGTTCCTACATCTACTAATGAGAATCAGGAGATACATTTTATAATGTTGTAGTTACGATAATTTATTAATTATTGAGAATCTTCTTAATTTTTTCAGAAGTGGCAACATCATTATAAGCTATGATGCCTTCTTTGTTGCTATAGTCTTGCGACTCCAAATCTACCTCATCGTTGTAAGTGATAGGATTTTGGGTAGAGAAGCTGATGAGATCTCCACCCTTCGCTTTGAGGATAGAGTGGGGGGCACAGGTATCCCAGCGGAAAGTAGTTCCTTGAGACATGATGTATGCTGCTGCTTCACCTGTAAAATATGAAATTAAAATAAATGCTGTATGGCTTTCTCAAAAACAGAAATACACATTCTTGTGGTTATAAGACATGGGATAGGAATTTAATTCTGCAAGAAAACTAAATGATTATCTTGTAAGCTTGAGATGATTTGATTGAACACTTTCTTCAAGATCACTTCAACGAAATTCATTATGATAGAACACAATGGTCACAGTAATAACAAAAACACACTCACAATGGTGGTGGGCATTCAAATAATTAATAATTAGTCTTGGCATTCCGGTGTGAATTACTTAAATTAGGTTAATAAAAATCAAAGACCATTTAGCAGTTTCCTTACCTAGAGCAACTTTAAGAAGCTTATGCCCAGCTCCTGGTAGGGACTTAACCTCCCATCCAGCCTGTCGGAACTTGTCAGCAATTTCTGGCTTCTCAGCTGAACTCATGAGTAAGATGTTCTTTTCATCGTTCTCCACAACATAACTACTTCCCCATTCATGCATATCTTTATAATTAATGCCCCACACGACTCGCCCTTTGCCACTGGAAATTAAGAAAGAATAACAATTATTTTTGGAATAAAACATGAGAAAGGAAAAAAAAATATTTATTTATTGTTTAAAGATGAATGTGGAGTGTTCAGAATAAACATAATAACTTACTTGTCATAAAATGGCTGATTGATGACTCCAAGAATAGGCTCTCCAGTAGACCTAAGATATGCCCCAATGAGGACTGTCACACATGGTAGACCATGGTCTGCATCTGCATGTCCCTGGACACCAGCTATGAACTCAGCAGTGGCATCTAATAAAAATAGACAGTACATAAGAAACAGATAAGACTTTATTGAAATAAATTTCAGTAACAGTTGGTGACTCAAATAATATAAAATACTTACCAATTGGATCTATCCAAATGCCTAAATCAGAAGTGTTGATCTCTGGAATGTCTCTTGGCAGATTATCACAAAATTGATGGTCTGTGTCGCCATGGGCTGCTTCAGCCATTCGTTTTGCAACAGCCGGTGCTACTAAATACTGTAAAATATCCGCAGTGCCTTCAACACTGTCGCATAATTCGATCCTCACTCCTCCAATCTCAGAACACTCTTCGCCTCTTACATGCTCTGCAAGCTCTGGGAAATGACCGGCTATTTCAGTTTTAGCAGCTTCTTGGGCCAAAACATCTGCGATCGTTTTGAAATCTCTCTCAAAACGGGCGTTGGCATCGCCTTCAAATTTTTCAGCGACCAATAACACTTCGTTTGTTGCGCCTGCACAACAGGACCGAGCTACACATGCAGCTTTTTCTGATGCGTTTATTAGAGTCTCTAAAATATTTTTCATTTTCACAGGATTATCAACACATTAGATAAAATCAATAATTCAATTCACAGGACCTGCGAGTGCGAATGTCAAGCCAATCTAAAAATAGAAATGTCGTCTGTCAATGTCAATTTTGTTTAATGTTTATGTTTTTAATCAATAACAATAGGGTTGGGATTGGAAAGAACCGATCCGAAACGATAAATCGACTAAAAGTAACAATTTAGCACCCGACGCCATAACATAGAGGTCAAGCAGTCTATACCATAGATTTATTATTTAAAAAGAAAACGAGAACTGAGAAAAACTTATGGTAGTTTTAAATGGCGGTAAAATAATTGCCGCGAAGTTTAAAAAAGCGATTCAATTGCAAAAAATATAAAAAGAAGAAATTATAATACGAAGCAACCAGTTGAAGTATGTATAAAATTAAGCAACTTGAAGAAGATTGCGGTAAGTTGAACACACTCAAAATTACAAATTACAATCGTTGAAATATTTTACAGTCAATGATGAACAAAAGCTCGCTTCGCTTTTTACCGGCTATAAACATGGAGTTTACCAGGCATCGTTTGTTTTTTCTTACACGGTTTACAATTACAGGTAAGTAAGTAGGTAGGTAGGTGGGCAGACAGGTCCCACAAAAACTCACGACCTACTATCGATGCAAAAAATCTTCAGATACAACGTAGATTCGTAAAACTGAGATACCATTCCGAGAACGTATGATTGCGCCAAATCGTGTTGATTTGTAGGTACCAACCTATATTAAGAAAAAAAAGTTTGCTTTAAATAAGTGTTCTCAGCTAACAGTATGAAATCGCTTTGTCATATTTAATGAAAGTGTTCAAGGTTGCCAAATATCGGCAAGCGAGTGCAACGGTAGCAACCATCATGAATGCGTGATACTTGTCGTGAAACGGTGCGTGCTTGACCTTAGGGGCGCGTGCCGATTGAACTATTTTGTTAAATCACTAGTAAATTAAATAAAGTAAGTACCGAATAAAGTAATATTGTCGAGACATGTCGTTGTTTCGAAGTAGTTCATGAACGCTTCTATGTACCTACTTTTAAATGATTTTCTTTTGTGTTTTTCTTACTACGTACCTATCTACTCACTTATGTGCACATTTCGGTGCTATTGATACATACTTTGCGTGTTATATCTAATTAGATGATGATCTAGAGTACAACCATTTCCAGTTAATTGTCTGCCTATTGTACCAACAATAAATTGTTAATTAAATACCTACCTTTCAGAGGACAGCAGCCTAGAATACTTATTATAATTAGGTGCGGTGTGTACCTAGATTCCTACTTAGATTTTGCTCGATAGAAAGCTCACGATTGATTTAAGAACAATGACAAATAAGTATTTAGAAAGGGAGACCATGGCTAGGCCTTTGGGTATAACCTTAGATTATCATTTAGATATTATTAGATCTGTGAATTCTGTGATTTTACTGATTAGGCAAAAAGTTACTTACTGGATTTAAAAGTTTAAAATAAGTAAGTAGGCCGGTATATTTGGTCTGCACTGGCTTTCAAAAAACCTTGCATAGGTACCTAAGTACCGTGGGAATATGCACGAAATAATCTAAATATATATAACTCAAAGGTGACTGACTGACTGACTGACTGACTGATATAGTGATCTATCAACGCACAGCCCAAACCACTGGACGGATCGGGCTGAAATTTGGCATGCAGGTAGATGTTATAACGTAGGTATCCGCTAAGAAAGGATTTTGATAAATTCCATCCCTAAGGGGATAAATTAGGGGATGAAAGATAATACTTCTCAACGCGAGCGAAGCCGCGGGCAAAAGCTAGTGAAATATAAAATTAGAACAAATAGGTACAGTCAGTCAAAAAGCTGAAGTGTTAATTAGACTATAACCATTGCAATTGCTCTAGCAAAGTGTAATAATAAGTAATACAAAAACCGTAATTATTTTTGTAAAGCACGTTTCTTGTAGGTATTAAGTGTTCCTCTTTATCTGTAATATGTACACTCTGTGAAAATATTAAGTGTGTGTGCCTATAATGATTAAAAAGATACAGCCCTATGAGAGACAGACGAGTACACGAACAGATAGACAGCGATGTCTTAGTGCCTAATAAGGTCGTGATTTGCACCCTTTGGGAACGGAGACCAATATACCTAGATATAATACGAAAACAAATATACCGAATGGTTGATTCTTGACCTACGGGTATAGTTTAAGGTTATATGTTGATAGTTGTAACGATAAATCACGACTTCTGAATAAACGGGAAGGTGAATTGTGGGTGTGTCAATCAGACTCGTGACCGATATAATTTTATTTCAATAAAACGTGCCTAAATAGAGGGTCTTACAATAATGTCAGCAGCTATTACTGCCAGATATATTATTGTGTATCTTTGTTGCTAAGTTCAATTGTCGTACAGTAAATGGTATGAAAGAGCATGTTTACATTGGCTAAGGAATTATTTTGACCGAGTTTTGCTTTGTTTGGCCTTTCTCTTGGAGTTCAAGACCTTGTGGCTGCTGCACGCTTAGTCATTCGTTTTTAGAAGGATACAGCACTAATTTTTGGGTGTTTTATTTTTCAAATTGCACTCCCATCTCCTGTTTGTTTGGTACAGAACAACAAATTGTAATGGCTATTAAATTGTCTGTTATTGAGAGAATTTAGTGTAGGGAAGTGCAATTTTAAATTGAAGCATCTCTGCCTACTCTTGCAAATTACGTAGGTGATTAGTAATTGTTACGTGCACGAATGACGTTATTTACATAAATCGTGTTTTTTATAATTGTGTGCGTCTTTCCGTGCAGTAAATAATGAATACAATGGATCTCCTTCATTTCGTATGTATACTAAATATCTATTATAAAGAGGAAAAGTTTTTTTGTTTATTCTTATAAACAAAGATTTTTTGTAACCTCTTGCTTACAAAAAAAAATCGATGATAGAATATTAGGTACATTATTACCTACCGCGGGCTGTTGGCTTTATTTTATGGTTACCTTGACTTCCACGCGGACGAAGTCACGGGCAGAAGCAAGTGTGAAATAAAAATAAAACCTATATAATGTCACGACTGTAATTGTCACGATTGATGATCTCATGACTTGTACCACAGTCATGAGATCATCAGTTACACTTTTTTCAAACGTGCGAAAATAGATAGTTTCCTACAACTACGACTGGATATTATACTACGTTTGCTAGTAAAATGTTATCTACCTACGCAATAAAAGTTTATTTCGAACATAAAAAGAAATACTGCATACGCAATTTTAAAGATAATTAGGAAGGCCTATTCAGTACTAGGTTAACATTTTAAGAGCTCCTTATACAGGATGGAATTAAAATAAATGATCAGAAAAATAAAAGAATGTTTTCTCTTTGCGTAAAATTTGCTATCTCCAGTATTTTGAGTAGGTTCCTACTTTCTCTCCAGGTGAGGTTAAAAAATTCCACCCTGTATTCGATAGTCTACACTAAATTTGACACACACTACATACACATAAATACATACATTAACACAGTATACCGCTCTACCTCTGAAAACAAACATTTCTATTTTGTTAAAGGTACAGCAAATGCTTATGATACTTTTGAGTTTGTAAGTGTTGTTGAGAAACCAATCGTTCAGATAAAATTGAATCCTTCAATACCAATTTAGTTTCAAAGCACTTACTTAATAGGTTTCCATTTATTTATTTCTTTATTTTTTTTTAAATATCGCCCATTCTCTCTCACTTGCACAATGATGACCTGCCTGCTGACTTGATATTAGTTTAGCAAATCTAGAATCTGGAAAGGGTTAAATTGTAATAAGTTTTTTTTAGCCTAATTAGCTACGCGAATATGCATCTTAAGAAATGCTACGTCTGCTTTTAAATAGTAGTTGATAACACAAATACAGCTTTTAGTAAAGACTTTAAAAGAGCTACAGGTAAAATGTGCTCTGGATGCATATTTGGATACCTACAACGTTAAAATTTACTACAAAAACTTACCGTAACTTACTGAACGGTAGCCGTAAAGAGCACTCGGTAGTGCTACGAATATGATACATGATTAATTGCTGTTGTAGCGTAGCGTAGCAAAGAAGCAGACCTATGCTAGATAAAGTTTAGGTTCAGCCTTTACCGTAAAGTAGATGAATTGGTGTCTATGACTTGTCTTATTCAAACTGGTTGGGTTAAAAGATGAAAAGAAAAAAATATGTTTTCGTTTAAATTCGCCTAATACCGCGGTAAAAGAGGTCAACAAAGTCATTGTTGAGCAATAGTCGTAGACAAGTAGTAACTCATATATGAATTTAGCAATACCTAACCACTACAATTGTACTTTATTATTAAGTAAGAACTTTTATTTTATTATCTACATCATCGGTAGTTTTATTTGTGGCGCAGGTACAAAATAAATTTTCTTCATACATTCCGAGTTAAATCCAGGTACTTATCTACCGACATGAAACAGGATTACAGGAAATAAATAAGATTCTAGAAATTAATGTATTATCAGGGAAAGCTTGTTCTCTACGCAATTAGCTCTGTTAAAAACTACAGATGATGGTAGGTACGAAAGTTCTTCCCAGGGATGTGCCCTAATAGGCGTTGCACTGGGAGAGTTCCGGTTTTTAGAGGAAACGGAATCCTCTTCATGTGCTGATGTTGTCCTGTGTTTTAGTGAGGTAAGAATTCCACGCTCCCCGGTCTTACCCCCAAAGATCGGGCGCCTTTTGAAGGTTTCCCCCCGAAAAAAAAAGAATAAAAAGGTACGAAAGCTCTATATTTTTACTACTATTTATTATCCACTTACTTATTCATAATACATATTCATTACGTTTTTAAATATTACTATAAAAAAATAAAAACATTTAAAAATATAAAAAATAGTAGCCCACCGGCGTCGGGAACAGGGTCCAAGCCACCGGTGGTCAGGGCTCCTGAGAAAGGAATCTCCTAACAATACGCGCCGTGTCTAGAAGTACCGCTTTTTGAATCAAGCCTTTGATCCAACCGCCCAACGAGAGCCTCCTTAGGTGTTGGTCGAGGCTCTTGGCAATTATGCCATTGGCCGTCCCGACTATCGGCACAATGATTGCCGTATTCTCATCCCACATGTCGACAACCTCGCGAGCCAGATCAAGATACTTAATTTGTTTATCTTTCTCCGCTTTCACGAGGTTCTCGTCATGCTTATTATTTTATATATAAGTAAAAAAAGACATGATTGTAACGAAGAATTGATAATGTTATATGGCTGGCAGTCATTAAATAAACTAACAGACTAGAAATAAAGGTGAACAATGTCTCTTATAGCATCACGTACAGTCGTATAGTTGAAAAAGTAGTCACATGATTAAATTGTAGCCATTTTCTTTTCATGCAGTTAATACTGCACACATTTTTATCACACACAAACTAATCTTTCGGAATGAAGATAAAGAGGTAACAATCTATATGAATAAAAACCTTCTCCTTATTCGAAGTTATAAAATAAAATAAAATAAGTCATTGAAGGTCAATGTTTCTGTCCCAAAAATAATGGAATGAAGTCGCCGTTAGCAGCTAGTTAATATTAGACATATGGTATTTTATACATCTTCATACATTAATTTACGTGCTGCCTCTATGTAATAATAGATTATAATCATCATCTGCCTAGCCTTTTCCCAACTATGTTGGGAATAATAGATTATAATAATAAAGTTTATTAACAATCACAATAGTTGCCATATAATTTAATTAACATAATATAATTCTGTAACTGTTCACGGTCTGCATAAACGGTGATCCCTAAAACGAGGTTGCGCGCGGCGCCTATATCTCTGGGTCCACAGATCAAATACATAACGACACTATTGTAAACAAACTCCATTGTTAGATAATTAAATAAAAAGCAATCGGTGTAACCTACGTAAGTTGATGTAACGCTATCTTACGTAACATTTGGTAATGACACATTTGCAGTTCCTCACGTGATGCGTCGTACACGATGTTTGCAATAGCAGCTGCAACATGTGTTGACTTACACGATACCGAGAGATTGTCGAGAAAATTGAACACTTCTTTCTATTCGCTGTTCGTACTTTATTCGTGTAAATTGATCTTGTATGTTAGAGCTCTATAGCCATACTTTTTGGAGAAAGAGTTTAGCTGGCTAGGTAGGTACTAAAGGGAGTACTTACCTATAGAAGAATAGGACCATAGGTGAAAGAGCCTTGTTATAAAGTTGAACAACCCGTTAGTCATCGCATATAGGTAACATAAATAAGTGTTTTCTATAAAATTTTAATCACAATCTTTTGAATATTAGGTAAAATATAACAAAAGTAAAGTAATATATATGTAAATTGTAATTGGATATGTGTAAAAAACTTACCTACCCGTTTTATTAGTAAGCATAAGCATTCTTGTTCTCAGTGACCTTGATTTTTGAAAAATGGAACCTTGTGCAAGGACCTTAACTTATTCAAAAAGGTTTGTGGTTGTGACTAATAACTGTGGGCCAGTAAAATGCATCTTACTAAAACCATTGGAGCATTGAGTTAAAACCCAACGTAAATGAGCAAACTCGGTAAAAAACACCAATATTAAAACAAATGTATTTTACGAGGCTGTTAAATATCTACCCCAGATTTTTAAGCTAGGTAGGAACCAAAATAAATAAAAAGTACTTCAGCCTATTTTGGTCTTATAAAGATTAGACATGACCACCACGCTTGTATAAACCGGATTGGCGATTTCAGACTTATACTCGTAAGGTAATAACTTAAGGTACACATATAATTTTAAATTATTTATACAAAGGTTATTTATTTTTCTTCTAATATCATAAACAAGTTTTACTAAATAATTACTAGATATTAAATATTTTATAGACATGCAGTAAAACATAACTTTGCAATGAGCATTTCATAATTAAAGTATAGCACTTAGTATCTCAATCCGGTTTCTACAATACGACATAATCTTAATTAATTCCAAACAGGTATCAATTGTTTATTGTATTTATTTTTAACAGAAAGCTACTCTTGCCTTCAGAGGCGGAAGAGCTTAAAGTTTTTTTCTTACTGTGCCAGGATTTCCCCTCTTAATCTTATAAGGTTGGGTTTTTGGTTTGATATTTAGATTAATTAACTGAAATTATCTGTGTATGTTGACCGCAGCTTATCAAATATGATCAGTGGGGTAAGGAAAACAGTACATTCCGAAGTAAAAAAAAAATTAAACTCAAATTAAAGAGGAAAAATGATGAATAATTTATTAATGAGGGTCCAGGGAAATACCCTTACCTGCTTGTTGCTTGGTTAGTTATTAAGTAAATGTACTTAAATAATAAATCCCACTAAAAAGATACAGTAACAATTAGGTCAGGAAATTAATTTTGTTGGAAAAGGTGTTACGGGAAAAAGTCCTATGCAAGGGATAACGATATAAATTAACTTATTTGCGTAGCAGTTTTTGATTTTCAATTACGACGATGTGTTTTTTTATTATTACACTACATATATTCTGGTTGCATATGCAGTCCCACTGAAAAACGGTCTTCCAATCAATGAATTCTTACTCAAATGTAAAAAATATAAAACTTAAACCGCTTCGAGTTAATTGGAAAATGGATTTCGTCAGCACACAAAAGATGTCGATCATAATTATGTTTATTATAACTCCTTAATATTTTGAATGTTATATCTGTCCACAAGTCTAGACACTAAATTAAACTTGTCGTTAAAAAAATCTTAACAATACAAGTTCACGCAACTTATGCAAAAACCGGTTATATTACTAAAATCCCCTGACGAAATAATTAGCGCATTTTTGGTGAAAGTCCCCGAACAGCACTTGTTTGGAATACCTCCAATATGTGGGTATACGACATTTAACCTTGTTACTTGTAATAAAAGTTGTAATTCCTTGAAAATGGTAACAATCGCTGTTGCGTAACATGAAATTACATGAATCAGGTTTCGTTTCAAAGGACTATATAAATCATTAATTCTTTATACTTGCATAAATTTACTTTATTAGTGAAATTAGTAGTTGAACATCGAGTTTTAAATTATCTAAGAAGGTATGTAATGTGTAATAATGTAAAATAAAAACGTGCTTTTGAGAAAAAAGTGCTTTTTTTTTATTTTAAGACACCTTCACCTTTCGTAAAAACATAATAGGTTCCTTCTACGATTGTTGCGAATGTCGTGATCTCACGCAATATCGACTCACAAAAAATAAAAGATAAGGTGATTGTCATGCACCGTCCACGTAATACAATAATAGAAAAATGTTAAAGTCATGGTATCCGGCACTTTGAGATAATAACAGAAAAAGTTTTGTGGGGCAAGGGCAATTTCAATAGTTTTGTTAACGAAACTAAACGTTCACGCACAAATGAGATAGGTACTGAGGTAGATACATAAGATACTAACCTACATATATATGTGGGTATATACCTATGATGATGTAAACTAAAGCACCTACTTTGGAACAAACTGAATTATTGAAAAGTAGGAATGCATGTGGGTGTTACTGTAAAAGCCCCAATTTTAGTATTCACATTCATTTATTTGCATTCCATATGTGTATAAAAGATGTTACAAAATGCCTATTGCTAAAGTACAGTTATGAACTCTGGCAGGGCACAGCAACATAGTATTACTTAAAAAATAAAATTGAACAATATTTAAAGAATAAACAATAATTCTTATTAATTAGAAATAAAATTAGGTAGTAAATCTTATGATATACCAACGTGAGATGGTAAATTTAATGTAATGATGGTACCTGCATGCTAACATTTCAGCAGTTTTTATTTATTTTCTTACTTGATCATAACTACTGTGTTAATAATACCGGCCTGTTATTGTGCGGGGTATAGGTCCATTCTCACACAGAGA
Organism: Caradrina clavipalpis; assembly: GCA_932526535.1. Classification (NCBI taxonomy): domain Eukaryota; kingdom Metazoa; phylum Arthropoda; class Insecta; order Lepidoptera; family Noctuidae; genus Caradrina; species Caradrina clavipalpis. The sequence continues at coordinate 8,391,858 of OW052096.1, forward strand.
GGTCGCGAGCACTACACCACAAGCACTACATGACTTCCTACAACAGTTAGAAAAATATCTAGTGAATAGATCCATTTTTTAATGTTAAGGTTACAACCTGGCCACACCCGTTTAAGCCGTTTGAGAATCATGGTTGTCATTTTTGTGTTATTTATAAATCTGTTATCTCTTATGCCAATATTATTATCATTTTATAAGGCAATGACCTTTTCATTATAGTATCAATTAATAAAACGTAGTAAGGAAAGGTGTGATATTGATTATTTAGTCAGTGTGGAGTGGTTCCGTAAAGAAGAGTCAGATATACACTGACGAGGCAAAAGAGGAACGCAAAAATGTGTAAAATAAAAAATATCATGCATATTTGTAACAATTAAGTTTATTCATTTGGGTTTTGCTTCATCATCATCATCATCATCTCAGCCATAGGACGTCCACTGCTGAACATAGGCCTCCCCTTTAGATGTCCACATAAACCGGTCGGAAGCGACCTGCATCCATGGTTTTGCTTATTATTCGTTTATTTGAACTTGCATGAAAACAAATGATCAAATGACAAAAATTAACCAAATTAAGGAAAAATACTTAGCAAATGCTGTAACGTGGGCTATAACCAGAACTCAGTGTTGCCCCTTCTTGTTCTTCAAACTGCTTCCAGTCCCCTTGGTATACTCCTAATCAAGTTATCAATAAAATATTTTCATAATTATATGAAGAATATTTCCTGCCCTCGCTCTCAAAAACGCATTAAAATTAGCGTTTTTAAGAGCTCTCAAATTAGCGGGGGCAGGCTTTCATTTCTTAATTTTTCCTATAAGAGACGCAAATGGCGCTACAATTTCGTCTTAAATCTCAGAAACATCTATCCATTCTCAATAACGCGTTACGTTCTTGCCTCCATGCCCATAATTGACCCTCCACCATATACTCCTTTTCTTCTTGCTGACTGCCCACCTAATGTTAAGTGGTCACCTCTGTCTATAGACATCTGCAAAGTAGTAATGTCTCATGTGCCCGTAATTTCACCGGCACGCAAACCGTTCAAACCGGAACACAACAACTCTGGTTTGGGGCAGAAATTGGTGTGGTTGTAGTACTTTCTTTTCCAATGATGTTGCACTGAGCGTACTTCTCTCACATTAATCCTTCCATCATCTGGCTTAAGAACTAAAATTATGAAGCAATATTATAATGGTACTGTATTAAGAGATGGTGGCAGGCCCCCAGGCAAAATTTGGAATGAACTGTGAATAGAAGTTGTCTTCAAGTTTCGTCATTCTAATTTTCGTGTTAAAATTAACTCGAGATAATCGATGGCATGTGGCAAGAGGGCGGCCTGTGACAGGCAAGTGCAAATATATTCCGGGCGATTTTTTTTGTCTTCTGTGAGTCTTTGTGTAACAACTCGAACTTATTGGAGCTTCGTTCTTACCTCGGAAGAAGCTAGTTTTCGGTTTCTAAGCATGCTGGTAAAGATGAAACGGTCGTCTTCGGACACACTTTTCGTTTTCGTGTGTCTGTCGATACATGTAACAACTCGGTGTACCTATCGCAAATGTGATACTCGTAATGTTTGGGCCACATGCTGTAGGTGTGCTCAGCCTAGTAACTTGAGTGGCGGTTAGTAAGGTTAACTTGCTTGTCATTACCAGTTTATTTGCAGTTACTTTTACGATAAACAAGACAATTAAAGCAAACATTTAAACAAAGCCTAAATTTAAACTCAGAGTCTAAACTTGGCAAAAATTTTCACAGTAAGAAAGAACGCAAATAATGTGAACAAACTTCATTTCATTATATATATAGCCTCATTTTAAGGGGCCTCTGCGAATTGGTTTTGACTCCTCGTACGCCTTTCAAAGGCACTCACCCCAGGGTCTCGAAATACGTAAAGAAAAAATAAAATAAAAAATAAATCATTAATAAAAAATAAAATATAATACCAAAAAAATATACCATCACGCCTGTATTCCCTGAAGGGTTAGGCAGAGGTGTACCAATGTACACCCACAGTTCGCCAGTAAAAAATAAACATAAATAAATAATTACATAAAAACAAATTAATGTAGAAAAAAAAACCTTTTAAAACTTACTCGTTTATAAGTATTGGGTTCTATTATGGCAACAGGACAACTGGCTTCAACTGCCTGACTAACTGATCGACTCCTTATATTTGAAATTATCTTTTTCTTTGACTTTTTAAGTCAGGGACACCTTGCGTTTTTATCAGCAGATAAAGGATATCCACGAAAATAAAATGTATTTTCAGCGTAATTTTAGCATAGTGTACATACAGGGTGCTTTCCATGCACCTATCTGTTTTTTTTTTATGAACCTTTGGCGATTCTTTCACCGACATCTTGCTATTAGCTTATATTTGAATAAGCCTAATGGTGCTTTTCCACGTTTGATATCCACCAATCATATTCATTTGTGTACATAGCCTCGTTGTAACTGCCTCGTTGGCGTAGTGGTCCTAAGCGCGACTGCTACGCTAAAGGTCTTGGGTTCGATTCCCAGGTCGAGCAAAAAGTGTTATTGCATTTTTCTATGGTTCTCAGTGGCAGCTCGGAGTTTGGATTTGTGTCCAGTTAATGGCAATAGGCTCGCCCCCTATCACATGGGACCTAAACATACCGGCGAACTGTGGGTGTACATTGGTACACCTCTGCCTAACCCTTCGGGGAATACAGGCGTGATGATATGTATGTGTACATAGCTTAGCGCTGGTGGAAACGGGTTCAACTAAGATATGTTTTTTATATGAAAGGATGCGTGCTATGGATGCGTGCTAAGGATGTGTGCTATGGATGCGTGCTATGGATGGACAGGTGAGCGCCTCTCCGGTCACCGCCGCCTTCGCTGCTTCCCTACTATCGATGCATTGCAAAGCACGAGCTGCGCATCTTCCTCGCGCAGCTGCTTTGCGGCGGCGCATCTTCATAGCACATCTTACTCCCACCGCTACATAGCTTAGTATCAGTGGAAACGGCCACATAGTTTCATAGCTTATATATTACATTCTCGCAGCATTGCTGCATATCACATCTCTGGTGGAAAAGCAGCCTAACTGCCTCGATAGCCTAGTGGTCCTAAGCGCGATTGATACGCTAGAGGTCTTGGGTTTTGATGCCCAAGTCGATCAAAAAGTGCTATGGGGTTTTTCCTTGGAATTCTCAGCAGCAGCTCGGAGTTAGGATTTAAGTCCGGTTTATGGCAATAGGCTCGCCCCTTATTACATGGGACCTAAACATATCTGCGAAATGTGGGTGTGCATTGGTACACCTCTGCCTTACCTTTTGGGGAATAGTGTGGTAATGGTGCTAGCTGAATGTTTGTTTTAATTATGTTTCCAAACATGATGTTGCATAATACTGTAATTTTGGCCACTATTGAATATTTGATCATCAACATAATGATGAAAAAATAAATATATAAAAAAAGAAAAACTTAGGAATACCTAATCCTACCTAATACTATAAAAGCGAAAGTTTGTGTATAGGCAGAATCTAGTACCGGTAGTTTTGTTACCTTTTGACAGTTCCCGAGGAAAACAACGTTCTTATGATAATAGATGGCACCACGTGTCTTTTAACGACATAATTAGGTATATTATATCAACCTTGAAGCGGATGAAGAGGGGGCAGAAGCTAATAAAGTAAAGTTTATTAACCATTGTTGCAAATGTTCCAAGAAGTTACAATTTGGCACTGCCTGGCTTGAGCATTCTAGATACTTAGATGAAATTTATTAATTGAGGAATCAATCGATGACTTCATCTCAAGAAGTAAAACGTTTTGCCATTACAAGTCTATGGAGATTCTTACGTATTTTAGGTTTTAAGAAGGTTTTCCATAAGTTATTGTTATTTATGATGGTTGACTTGACATAAGTTTTTTAACAGAAGACTTGTAAAAAATATAATTTGCAGATATTTTTGGTGAGTTTTCCACTAAAATCATGGATAAAGAATTTGAAATTACTTTTGAATATATTTTGTAATCACTCTTCTTGCGTAACGAATTTCGGACACCCATTTAAATATTCTAACAATACAATTGTGATCTAGCTATCGTAATGACAATATGTAACAATATTGCAGAATGATATTGCAATAACAGAGTGCTTAATATTGGTAAAATATCAATTGGAAATAAGCTTTACCGGAAAATGACATTGATAAAAACAATTCATGATGTACGTTAGAAGCCTTGAGTTACATGAGATTATGAGACGTACTTGTTTTTACCTGAATATAGGTAAATATGACCTTGGTTTATTCACAACGCGCCCTTGAGCAATTTATAATAGAATACAGCCTTCGCTTGGTTTCAGAGGTTTGTGCAAGTTGAGCTCTCGTGGAGAATAGACCTCTGTATGTATTTGTACTTATGGTTCTGCTCATTTAGTGTACGGTTCCTAGATTGTGTTCGATATTACTTCTTGTGGACTGTTAGTAACGAATTTGGTGTGTGCTAGTGGTGTTTTTTATCGATAATACTTTAAAATGTTTAAAATACTGAATATGTTTACTAGTTGGTAAGTTTTTTTTCGTTGTTTAAAGTTTTTTTTTGTGTTTTCTCCACTGATGTTCGTTTTTGGTAACATAATAAAATAAGTAACAAAATAGTTTATAATCAATTTGAGCATCACTTTCTAATACAACATAAAGTTTAATTTACCATGTTTCCAGAGATTTTATCCATATGATTGACCCTATCGGTTATTGGTGCCATAAAAGTACAGGATGCAATTTTTTCGAATTTTAGTCGGTATGATTCCTGGGTTTTTTTTTTGAATAAAGGCATGTTTCCTTTGAGTAAAATTTGCTAACTTAAGTATTAAGAGTACTTTCCCTCCAGGTAGCATAATAAATTTCACCCCAGAATGGTCTTGTGCCCACCCCAGGCTGTAGGGCTCACCTTCCGCCTGACCGCATTGCATCGCATCGGCCATGGCATCTTAGGAGCCAGGCCCCCCCTGAAAACTAACTCTAGATACGCCAATGGCAATGTAGGCGCAGGATAATTTCCAACACAGAATCAGAAGGGGTGCGTTCTATTTGGCAGAAACTTAATTGATACTCATAAACCTATTTGGCATCTTCGCATAAACTTCTTTAGACGAACGTTTTTAAGGCATAATATTTTTATAGCATAATTATTTTTTTGGCAGAACGCTTTTTTGGCAGAATTTAAAATGGCATACTTTTAACATCGCAGAATTTTATTTATCATACTTATAATTTCGCATATTTTCGTTTAGTATAACTTTTATAAAGAGCGAGCGAAGCGAGCTCGGGACTTGGGGCACCCCGACTCGGACAGGTTAGGTTAGAAGGGGATGGCGGAGTCTAGAGAGCGAGCGAAGCGAGCGAACAGACCCCGCCATCCACTTCGTGGTTATTTTTTTTTAAACCCTTGAGCCCCGCGTAGCGGGGCTCCCCGATTATGCTTTTTGAGCCTCGAGGGCTCTGGATCTATCTCTAGGGACTTTGATACGAAATGTATGCCAAAAGACGATTCTGCCTGTGAACTTTCTGCGATATGATGGTTCTGCTTTTTAATTATTATGGAAATTAAATTTATGCGAAATGACGATTCTGCCATACAAAATTATGCGTTATAAATGTATGCCAAGTAAGTGATGCCAAATGACTTTCTGCGAAAAGAGGTTCATGCTATCAGTTGTTATGCAAAATAAAATTATGCCTTAATAAGTTCTGCTATAAAAGATGTACCCAATCAGAAGATATAAATAGAATGACAAGAATATATATAGAATAAACTATTTGTAAAAATAATAAAATACAAAGTCAATGAAAACCGGTTTAATTTCGTCTAGATTGACCTAACAAGCAAGTTTAACATATTTCTTTAAGTATTCTTATCTTGAAAATAAGCCTCTAATTTGTAATTTATATGCTTTATTTACACTGTGTCATTGTAAATTTACTTTTTTTATTAGCGTATATCGTACCTTACTTATCGCGAATATTCACTTTGCAAAGGTTTGAGAGTATTTAGTTATTATAATGATAAAAATATAATACCGGCCTATTATGGCCCCACTGCAGTGAAACAGAAGAAGAAGACATACCACAGAGAAGGCATGAAAATAAGTCACTGCGCTTGCTCAAGGCGGATTGAAAATTTCAGACTTATTGTATATTTTATGTATGAGTCGAAATTTCTTTACTATATTTTCCTTCACTGATGTTAGTAATGCCCACGATAATCTTAGAAAGTACAATAGCATTCAAAAAGTTACATTGGTCCTTGTTTGGCTTCGAACCCACAACCTCATGCACTAGCGGTAATTTCATCCAAATTTATATACGGAACTGGCGAACTGTGGGTGTACATTGGTACACCTCTGCCTAACCCTTTGGGGAATACAGGCGTGATGGTATATATTTTTATTTTTTATTTTTTTATATACGGACTAACGAAAAGAAAGAAAAACCATTTATTCGCATGGAAGCGACGCAAATAACATAAACTTACTTAAATACGAAAACAAAAGCTAAAATAATAAATAAAAAATATCTTTGTATAAATATGCGCCACAACCACGCGAAACGGCTGACGCTCAGCATAAAGCCGTGGCCCGTGCACTAAGCACGGAACCACAGCGCTGGTTTTCAGCGTAAGCCGGCGCGGCGTCGTGTAGCTGTCTTAAGTACGACATTACGAACTATCCGCGACATTTTCCGGTGGCTTACTTCAACTGCGTTAAGTTACGACTTTGGTTACTGCTCCGCTCCTATGGCTCGTGGCGTGATGTCATATAGCCTTCTTCGATAAATGGACTATCCAAACCAAAATAATTTTCAATTCGAACCAGTAGTTCCCGAGATTAGCGCGTTCAATCAAACAAACAAACTCTTCAGATTTATAATATTTAAATACGGATGATAGGTATTTTGGGGTCTTTATTTCCAAACAAACCTTACTGCTTAATTCTTTTGTCTGAAATTAATTATAAATCGTGCAGCCTTTGAAATATCAATGAAAATCATAAATTATTCACAGAAACAGGTCAGCAAAAACACGCATTATTTTGTACTGTACCTACTGTTGCTAAGCTGTTCTAAGTTGTATTGTGATGTGAGTAATGTTCAAGTTCCCAGGGTCGCCAGACCTACGCCGTTTTGGCATGGCTGACATTTTAAGAGTTTATAGGTACCTAAGAAGGTATTTATCCTGTAAGACATGTACAGGGGGGTAGGGTAGGAAAGGGAAGGATGAATCGAATCGAATAGGGGCATGGCCAAGGTCATTTCCAAACTTTTTAACTCTGAGAATGTCGGTCCTATTTTTTTACGGTTCGTAGGTTTTCACCAATTTTTGTTTTTTCCCCTTCTTAACTACACATTCTTCTATCTGTTCTCAAAAAATCTGTCATGATAAAATGAGGTTTGGTGACTCTGTCTACTCACAACAATTATTTAATGTCATTCAAAGTCTTAATCCCACTTCAGGAGATAAGCCCTCTCCCTATTTTGTAATTTTCTCGCCAGTTGGTGCTAATCTTGCCACCTTAGTCTAATGTCCCAAACACGACTTTTCCGTGGGGTTCGAATTGAAGTGTTATTTAATTAATAGGAAATTCTCAGTATTAGACCGTAGCCTTGTTTGTGCCCAGCTACTGACGATCTAGGCTCGTCCTCTTTATCTGTGAAGTTTCACTACTTTTCACCATGGTGAAGGTTGACTGCTCCGTTGCTTCCGTAGTCGCAAGCTCAACTGATGAGCGTGCGGGTCCTAAGTCGGGGAAAAAGTGTTATTTTTTCTAGCAATTTTTCAGTAGCATCCCAGTGTTTGGTAGTTAGTGGTGTAAAACCCCCGCCTGCCATTCGTTGATTTTTGACAGTTGTTACGGAAACTTGTGTTTGCAAAACATAACAACCAACCATGTAAAACACTAATATCATATCATCTGGTTAACCTAGAAGCGGATCCCAACATAGTTGGGAAAAGGCTAAGCAGATATATAATAATGTGTGTCATTACTTGTGATATAAAAACATTATTTCTTTTTACTTTATTTTTCTTCGTTTCATTTTTTTCTTTTTTATGTTGTATGCTAATCCTATCCGGGTATTTAAAAGAAGCTTAATTTTTTTGTTCACTTAGTAATCTATCTCCTTATTTTCCAATCGTACGGTATCCTAGATTTAAACGAAATGAACTATTAACTTGTTATGTATTTCAAACTAGGAGCTTTTTACGTAAATTGTGGAATGAAAATACCATTTAACATAGTTGTACTGATATTGGTAGGTACTATACCTACCTACTGATCATGTACTATGTAGCATGTTAGACAGATGATATTTAGCATACATATCTTAGTAACTTAGTCACTTAAGAGGTATTACCACGATACCTATTTCTGCCGCAAAGCAGCATTGCTGTGTTCCGGTTTGGAGGGTTTGGGTGCCGGTGAAATTACAGGTACATGAGATATTTCAACTTTGACTCTGGGATGTCAACGCATTTGCAAGGCCTTTGGTATTGCAGATGTCTATAGGTAGGGGTGACCACTTTATATCGGGTGGGCAGTCGGCTTCATTGCCATCCAAAAATGTTTAAAAAAGAAAGGTTGCCCTAAAATTAAATACCTTGGTGTTCTAATTTATTTTTAAATACTTTTAATTAATGGAAAACCCCAAATGCTATTTGTATCAACGGTATGATGTATCCTTGCTTAGTTTAGGTCGATTTTAATGTAAATGCAAATTTACAGTCTACACTATCTAAAATTATCATTAAAACAATTGTGGGCATTTAACATGATCGGCTTCTTTTCTTGCACATTAAGAACTCGTTACTTTAAATTACTAACATTTTATTTTACTAACCGGGTTTCTATTTTTGGAAATTGCATTTTAACGTTTCAATGACGTCTTAAATTGCTTTTTTGATCTTTCAAGGACACTAAAAATGTCACAAAAGATAAAATGTTGAAGTAAACTGTATATACTCGTAGTATCATGGGGCTAAACCGTATACCTAAAATATGTATATAGTACCAGCCAATATTCAGGGAAGGCATTAGCACTGATCACCACACTTGCTTAAGGCGGATTGTCGATTTTAAACTTTTATAAGTCTAGGATGGTAATAGGCTCGCCCCCTATTACATGGGACCTAAATATACCGGCGAACTGTGGGTGTACATTGGTACACCTATGCCTAACCCTTCGGGGAATACAGGCGTGATGATATATATATATATATAAGTCTAGGGTTCCTTACGGTGTTTTCCTAAACCGATGTCTGTCTTCTTCTTTTTTGTCTGGGTAGTAAGGTCTAAACGAACACTCCCTAATGTCAGAGTTTCTAAACCGCCTCAAAGGCCTCTGACATGGTTACCGATGTTTGTCGCGATGGCCCAGTGCCCGCCGCTCATGCACGTGGTTGTGGGTTCGCAACCGGGCACGGGCAAGTACCAATGTGACTTTGTCTAATTCATAATATGTACTGACTAAGTTAAGTGATGTCTTACATAATGAACTTAAGAAATACATAATGAATTGAAAGAGTCACATTGGTAATCACCCAATCTCGTGCATGAGAGACGTGTGCTTACAGTACCGGGCCTACAATTTTGATATACAATATGAAAGTATTCTAGAAGCAACTTGCAACCCAGTTCATCAATCCCAGAATTTTGAGATGCAATTGATTAAAATAAAAACTGGGCAATAGGTTGGTAGCATTGTTCTTAGCTTATCAATACAAGAATAAAATCTTTTTTGCAGGAAACAGTGGTCATTCATCTTAGCGATGATATCTACTATGATATCAGCTAATCGACAGAAGCCACCACACGTCGTTTTCATCATGGTTGATGACATGGTAAAGTATTATTGATACGATAATTAAAGTTATACTTAAAAACTATTGACACTTGCGGGGTAACATCCAAGGCTTGTTAGAAGTTTATAAATACACGGAAACCAGAGTCATTTTGTGTGACTTAGTCACGTGCACCCGATATTTTTTTTTTGCATTTCTGGTACTTATAGGTAAACAAACTTGAAACCGAGGCCGTACTCCTGATATGAGGCTTATGGTATCTTCGGAAACCGAAATGTGGAGGTCACATGGCTTGCTGCAATATTCAGGCGTAAAAGATAAGACCGGAATCCAATGAATAATTAATTTGCGAAAAGTTTCTGCTGATAACAGTGACATAGATTCTACAAGATAGAGGAACGTAACACGCGATAGTGCTTATAGAACCGACAGGGTAATTATATGTCTATTGTATGCAAAAACTATTCTTTAATTATGTGATAAAAAAGATTTCAATCAATTTTGTTTACAAATTGAATTTAGTAACAAATTGAAAGTTAGTTTATTTAAATTAAGATCTAGAAGAAAAAATAAAAACATGGTCGAAGGAAGGATTTAGCCTTCAGAGTTCCCACTGCCAGGCTTTCAGCGCCAAGTCCTATCTGCGCTACTAACAAAATTATCCCTTTAAAAGTTGCAATGACTCATAACGTGAGAAACTGTTATAATTTGGCTATTCTTGTTGTTCCCCTTTTTAGAATTTGATGTTTTTTTATGTGAACATATTTGTTGTTTATTTGTAATTTTGGATTTTTTTACACTATCTGTCAAAACACAGGTGTGTTAAAAATGGCTGTGAACTTAAATTATTTATATTTTATCTATATTTCACCAAAAAGCTCCAAAAAAGATAACTGATTGATGACCAGGACTAATAAGTTTGGAAAGTTGTTTGGCTAAAATTGTTCCAAAAAAAAAGGAGCATTCACTGAAATAGAGCGTACGAGCTCTTTTTAAATTTGTGTACTGACTTCATTTAACGACATTTGTTTTTTTTTTCAATATTGTTTTGGTATCCTCGTTTTGTTTTGAACAGTTTGTTTTTTAGCTTTAAGTAAGTTCATGGTTTTTTTTTCGTTATTATGTTTGTCTAAAAAGGCTCTGAGGTGGTCCCTTTATCAGTAAGTCAGAATCTAATGATGGAATCTGAGGGAATCGAGGGAAACCTTTAAAAAGGCCCGAATAATGTATTTGAAAACCTTTGTAACTTATTCAGATGCTTGTTTCTGGAAGTCACCATCGCATGCCATTGAGCTGATACTGTTAGCCACAGCACTTCTTAACCACTAGGATTTATAAGATATTACTATATCATAGTGTTTTGTACAGACGTGGCCTTTAGCAACGGTGTGCAATTTTCTCGTCCCATTACATAAACACATAAAAAAAGAAATATCATAATCACAAATTCATTTCGTGAACATCCTCCGACATACAGCGGAACTCCTCAATAATTAACAATACATCTATTTTGATTTGGTTATAATAGTGGAGACCTAAGATAATTGCTTATAAATTACCAAAAAATGACCAACGTAATCATGATATGATGGACTGCGAAGATGGGGATACCCATTCAACTCCTCAAATCCAACAGTCCCTACATATACAGTAAAAAGGGTATTTTGTGCAGAATATGAAACACATTTTCTGGTTAGGTTTTTTAGCGTTAAGGCCTATTCAAACCTGAGCGATATTCGCTGCCGCTGTGGGTAGAGGTACATACCGCGCGGATTTCGCTCAGGTATTTAGTATCAAGTACCGCGGCTAGAGCGACCTGAGCGATATTCGCTGCCGCTGTGGGTAGAGGTACATACCGCGCGGGTTACGAACGGTAGCGAATACCGCTTAGGTCTGAACAGTAATATTACCGCATACCCACTGGGTTTTCTCTGCCGCAGACGGTAGCGAATACCGCTTAGGTCTGAATAGGCCTTATTGTTTCTACCTACTTCCAGGTATCAAAAATAATGATAAATAAAAAAATAAAGAAAATGATAAATAGAAAAGTAAAGTTATTTTTCACTTTGTAGTTTTTGTTATCAGAATCTTTTCAGTTTAACATGATTAAATTATTAAATTGATTTAACATGATTAAATTAAGTTTAACATGATTAAATTATAATTTAATTAAATTATGTAAATGTTATGGCATGTTACTTATTAGTATAATTAGAGTTATGGTAAATTTAAATTAAGGATCTACGCCAAAGACTGTTTTTGTGTTATTTATATTATTCTCCCAAACATAACACCAATGTATGTGATGTATGCGGTCTAAAAACTTGGAAGAATTTTAATGATAAGATGCCAGAGGTAGAAACATCTGAAGGCCAATTCCCATAATTCAAAACGTTCGAAATCTTGTCGCAATCTCATCTCAGCGACAATCAATGTGAAATACTTGTCAAAAAATTAAGTAAATTTCAGACAAAGGACGATGACAAAATTTGTATGGGACCCGTCCCCCCCCTCCAACAGATGTTTTGTATGTGTCAGGGGGTGCTTAAGGATCTATTAAAAGACCAGCAATCAGTTTTAACTCCAAAATCCATGGGGTTTAGAAAAAAAACTAAAAAAAAAAAATTTTTTTTTTACTTCTAATTCCTTACACTTATGTTATAAGAACTAAAATAACAATATTTAAGGCTATTATGAAGTGTATACAGTTACACCGAACGCCGTGCGGAGCCAAAGATTGTAAATCAAATTATTGTGTTACCTACATATTTTACATACTTATATGGAAAATAGGTATAATAATTGTCATTAATTATTATTCTATTCAGCAATTCTGCCGCTGGATAAAAATCGAATGTACTGCCCAAGCCCCATGTACCACGTAAAACGAAATAATACGTATACAAGGTGGCCCCCATGTATGTTATACGATTTTTTTGTGGTTTAGAAATTAGACGATTTTTTATTTTGTTTTTAGATATATTCTTACCTGACCATCAGAACTTGATGGTTTCTAGTCTTCTTGAGTAACATTTTTTTAAATAATGAATCCTAAGGTCTACCTACGGCCGATAAAATCTGACTGTCTTTTCATCTCCTAAAGCGACTAAAACTAAGTTCAAAGGGTTATTTTTTAAATTCGTTCCAGATTTTCTATCACTTAAACAAAAAAACAAAAGACGGGTGGCAAGTACCTTAAAGTAGATTTACAACTTTAACGGACCCTCAGCTTTCCAAAACAATACAAATAACCGGTAAATAACCAATTTTACTGGTCAGTATTCGGTGTAATTGAAACTTGAACATGGTAAGGCGAAAATATCAATATTTAAAAAGTGTTATTGGGTTTTTCTATGAAATTCTCAGTAGCAGCTCGGAGTTTGGATTTGTGCCCGGTTAATGGCAATAGGCTCGCCCCCTCTTATATGGGACCTAAAAACATACCAGCGAAGTGTGGGTGTACATTGGTACACCTCTGCCTAACCCTTTGGGGAATACCGGCGTGATAGTATGTATGTATGTATGTGTGTATCAATATTTTAGTGTTCAAGTGAACACATGCCATGACGCCTGTAATCCCCGAAAGGTTAGGCTGAGCACGTGTACCAATGTACACTCACAGTCCGCCGGTATGTTTTAGGTCCCATGTAATAGGGGGCGAGCCTATTGCCATTAACCGGGCACATGTCCTAGCTCCGAGTTGCTAATGAGAATTTCATAGAAAAACCCAATAACACTTTGCCACTCGACCTGGAAATCGAACCCAAGACACCTAGCGTAGCAGTTGCGCTTAGGACCACTAGGTTAACGAGGCAGTTGCTCAAGTGAATGCTGATAACAATGAATTTCAACGGATTTTCATCAAGTTTTTAATGCAATATGAGCTCTATATAACTGTTTTTATAATAACGTTAGTATTTGAAGTAGTATCTACTTTAAAAAGTTAACCTAACTTTTTAAACTATTCAGAATCACCATAATGCAAAAATTAAACATGACAAAGCGCTCGAAACTTGATGTGAGATCGTTATTATTAATTTTCATTAGCTTTTACTTGAACACAAAAATATTGATATTTTCGCCTTATCATGTTGAATTTTCAATTGCACCGAATTTGACCGGTTTGAAAAAAAGACCGCTCAACTCTTATCGGGGTTGACCTCGATTCCCCATTTCCAGGACCGAGTGCCTAAGGAGTTTTGGGGAGTGCAGGGGAAAGAATCAGGGTTACGGCTTTGAGGGACCCCCGCGTTTATGGGGTGCGCCCTCGATACGATAGCGGAAGGTGCATGTGATGAATGGTGTATGTGATCTTGCGATCGTTACACCACTTGGCCACTTCGCCTTGTCTTTGCCTTGTCTTGTATGGAAGTTGAAGCGGGGGGAGTACTCAGGGGCTCGAGGGAAGGCTGGTCGCTGGGAGAGCGAGTGCGGGGGGCCGCGGAGGTGGTGGTGGTCGCGGCTTTTTTGGCCTTGGAGGCCTGGTAGGAGGGTCTTCGCTTCTTCCTTCTACTTACGACGACTTAGAGCGGGCGGGGTGGCTGATATAAGTTGCAAATGCGCTGCTTTAGGCATCACCTGCAGCCGATCGTTAATATATTTTGCTGATTCTTAACAGATGTTGGGGAGGACTGTATGTGTTCAATGACGATACTGGTACTTAGTTGACTGCTTTATTGCAAAAAAAAAATAATTCTCCAGACCGATTCCGGCCACGGCGGCTAATCTTAATGCAGACTAGCCTCGTACGCAGGAGATATTATAGAGCACAAGTGTGTGCGCAAACACAGGTGCACTCCCTCTTTCCTAACTCTCATAGCCCGATGGGACGGCAATCCGACACGACCGGAGAGAGATCAGGCGCAGGACCAACGGCTTTACGTGCTTTCCGAGGCACGGGGGTGTCACACCGCCAACTTCCAAACTCTGGGCTGCTAATGAGAAATTCCCAATGGAAAAACCCAATAACACTTTTTGCCCGACCCGGGAATCGAACCCGGGACCCCTTGCTCAGCAGTCGCGCTTGCGACCACTGCTTTATTGCTATACAGTATACAAAAGGTATACATAACAAAGACATTATTTTAATTATGTACGTCTTCTCCAGACCGATTACGATCACGGCAGTTGATCATAATGCAGATACAGAGTAGGATTAATATCCTACTCTTCTGCGTACTTGGCTAATCTTGGCACTATAATTAGTGCACAAGTGACTGCGTAAATACAGGTGCACTTCCTCTTCCCAAATTCTTATAGTTCAATGGAACGGACATCCGATATAACAGGGAAGAGATCAGGCGCAGGACCAACGGCTTTACGTGCTTTACGAGGCACGGGGGTGACACCACCATCTTCTAAACTCCGGACTTTTACTGAAAAAAATCCTAATGGAAAAACCCAATAAAACTTTTTCCCTGACCTGGGAATCGAACCCAAGACCCCACGCGCAACAGACGTGCTTGCGACCACAGGACTAACGGGGCAAATATGGTTACTATAATAAAACTTTGAAACAAACTGTTATTTTGTACCACAAAATAATCCTTTTAAAACTTGATTTTCTGCTTATCTCCCATACTTTAGAAAAATGTCGTCATAGTAAAAAATTATCAACTTTTTATCAGCTTTCGATTGAGATACATTTCAATTCTGTTGGTCGAAGTAAGGTTAGGGGGACGTTTTCAAGCATCGTCCTTTGACAGACTGAGATTAGAATGTGAAATTTCTTATAAATGCGAGAACCTAAAGTAAATAGGGTTGTTAAAATGTTAACAGCAACTTGCTAGAATTGAGTCTCTCGATTTTTTAACTCCGCAAAGCCGCATTCGGTTGACACCGTCGCTCGGCCGCTAACACCGGTACGGCATTGCTCCCTGTCGACGGTCGTATTGTTCTGTATTGGCGGCCGTTTATGTGTCCCATTTACTAATCTGCCGTATTTTAAACCATTACGAGTGGAAATGGCAGGTTACCGCGGTTTCGTGCAATAAACAACGTTGAATTTTAATTGTTATTGTGCAATTTTGATTAGTAGGTATCCACTGAATATTCCTATTTGATACTTACTTCTTTATAGTTGTAATTTATCTCAGAAGGTTATTTTAACTTGCGACTATTGTAAATAAACCTCGGTCAACTTTTTCGACATAGTCTGTATGGCCAAAACCGCAATTAATTTTCGTGTATTCAAATGTTATTAATAGCTAGACAGCATGCTAGAGCTATTTGATATTACATGAACGTAAATATAATATAAAATTCATAACTGTAAGTATACCTAACTAATTTCACGGTCTAGCGAATAAAAAGAAACAATACAGTCATTATTTCATAATAGTTCTGCATTTCATTGACCACGTTGTTTTTTCATTGGCCATGAATTAATAAATGCTGTCATTGATCCGGTTATCGTTTGCTCTATCGAGCTTTACTTACGTAACATTTTCACGATTATCTAACGGATGGCTCGAAAGATAACTTATCGTAGATGGTTCCAATAACTTATCTGTGATTTTTAACTTCTCTTATATGACACTCTTGACCTATCCTCGATATAGTAACTATCTGTGACAGGGATCAAAGATAAGTTTGTTTTATACTTGGATGAGCATTTTAAATTGTTTACATATAACGGATGACATTAATTGCACTTGTGTTGTTATTAAAACTTACTAAACCCTTAAATGGACACCTGATTTAGATAACTTTGGTCCTGTCTCATGCCATACTGAACATTGTCTCATGAGGGCTCAAGTCTGATGTGGTGAGCCAAGTAGCCGAGTAGCTAATTGTGTAAAGCATTTATCTCTGCAGCTTTGAGTAGTCTTAATGCAGGCTGGAGATAATCCTTTGCCAAGGGAGGTGACAGCGTAGGATAGGCCACTTTGTGACCAAAGTCTGTGAAAATGCTGAAATAATTTAGGATCAAATTTTATAGTTCTTTTTTAAAATACATGATGATTTTGTTCACAGGGTTGGAATGACGTTTCATTCCACGGTTCAGATCAGATTTTGACTCCAAACATCGATGCTTTAGCGTATCAGAGTGTCATACTGCAACAATACTACAGCGAAGCCATTTGTACGCCAGCGAGGACAGCTCTACTCACAGGGAAATACCCCATGCGCTTGGGTAAGAACGTTTAGTACTATATCAATAAAATATCACGCCTTTTTTCCTTGAAAGAGTAGTAGGCTTGTAGTGAGAAGTGTATAGTTACAATATTTTCCTTTACCAGTAATGTTTAAGTCCCCTGCAATAGGAAGTGGGCCTATTGTCATAAATCGGCAAATCGAGACGCCGAAAGCCTAAGAAATTACAAATTTAAAATCTAACCGCAGCGGAGGGTCCATCAGTATCATTTGCAACCGCTGAGACCAACTTTACCAACAAGCAATCAAAATTATAATTTTTACTCTAATTAATTTGTACAACTGTAAGAGTTTAATTTCCATTCAAGAAAGTGTAATGTAGTTTCGAAGGCAAACGACCGAATGAGAGTTGCTAACCTTCAGTCGTGCTATACGCAGTTTTGTGTAGGCAGGTACGCTTTCGTAAAACTAGGGCTTTTGGCAATAAAACTGTAAAGTAATTTCTGTTTTTTAAGTACCGATAGGTACCTACCAATTTAAGTGATTCATTCATAATTCGTCAAAACCGGTAGGTATTGTACAAGACATTCAGTAACTGGTATTTATGAATGAAAATGTAGATTTTCGATTTATGTCTTCTTCCACATAAAACCAATCAGCAGAGTCTATGGCAGTCCTTTGCTAGTTTAGTCATATTTTGGTTAATAAGTAATGAAAGACGATAAAATTTTGTAGATATAGGATAAGGGCACTAATATCTAAGCGTGTGTTAGTTACTGTCCCGTCAAGTAAATTAATTTCAAAATTATTGGTACCTAAAATCTCATACAAGATCTAAAAATCATTTTCAAACAATATGACAATATAGAAACATGGACATGGGTAAGGGAACATGGATAATACAGGTCCAATCTAGTAGTTGGAAAGTCTTAAAGGAAATGTCGAAACCCGAAAAGCAGCAATGGTGATAAGGTTGTAGCAACTTGTAATACTTCAATAACGTCAAGTTACAGAGTAAATAAGCAATAAAGTTACGCATAAAGGCTCGCGCAGACCGCATGCGTATGCGTAGACGTAAGCGTAGACGTGCACGTACTACTGAGTTGTAATATATGGAACTGTATGACACCTCCTGTTGTATGTTGTGTCCTGTCACATACAGTTACATACAGGGTGGAAATTTATTATGCTACCTGGAGGGAAAGTACTCTAAATACTTGAGATAGCAAATTTTACTGAAAGGAAACATTCCTTTATTTTTAAAAAGAAACAAAACTGCATTTAAATAATTTTGAAAATACGCTTGCCACACCCGGGAATCGAACAGACTAAAATCGGATAAAATAGCATCCTGTACTTTTATGGCACTTATTGATAGGGTCAATCACAAGGATCAAATCTCTACAAACCTGGTAAACTAAATTTAACAAAAACCATGTAATTTCAATCTAAACTTATTTTATTCGGACGAAAAAAACGAATACAGTAACTAATTGCATGCTGGAAATGAGCTTCACTTTCTTCGATGCACACATTCATTATTTGAAGGAATTCATTTTGAATAACTTTTAGAAGGGTGTTGTGGTGAATATTGAAAATTTTACTACGCTACCAAAAGTTACTTATAATGATTTTTTTAAAGGAATAAATTCAAGCATCCAAGAAATGAAGCTCATTTCCAGCAACTACTTAGTGAATTTACTCGTTTGTTTCGTTCGAATAAAATAAATTTACAATAAAATTGCATGTTTTTATTTTATTTTAATTTACCATGTTTGCAGGGATTTGATCCTTATGATTGACCCTATCGATTAGTGCCATAAAAGTACAGGATGCAATTTTTTCGAATTTTAGTCGGTTCGATTCCTGGGTGTGGCAAGAATATTTTCAAAATTATTTAAATGCAGTTTTGTTTCTTTTTAAAAATAAAGGAATATTTCCTTTCAGTAAAATTTGCTAACTCAAGTATTTAGAGTACTTTCCCTCCAGGTAGCATAATAAATTTCCACCCTGTATATTGTAACTCAGTGGTACGTACACGTCTACGCATTCGGTCTGCGCGAGCCTTTAAACAGTTAAAGACTTTATTCTCTTTTAATAATGATTTCCATCACTTGATGGACACTACAGTGATTACCGCGGCGTGAGGCCGGTTGCCGCGCGATCGCGTGCAGTCGCAGTGACGGGAACAATTACCTACTTTTAATTGATTGCCTACTTAAACCGCGGTTTATTAATGTTAAGATGAGGCCTTTGAAATTTTCTTTTAAACTTCTATACTTTATACAACTGCTACGGAACAGTTTATGCAACTGCTATACAGTACCTAAGTATTTTGCACTTTATGATGTAGGTGTAATCACAAATATAATATGATAGAGAATTGTGTTTTTAATTCGAATAAGAAGTTATTTAACCATTTCAAAATGGACATAATATTACTCGCATACAGTTGTGTTAATTTTACTCAATCGCATGAAGCAAGAGGTGTGACGGTTTATTAATATTTTCCCAGGAATGCATGGACAGCCTTTGTTTAACTCTGAAGACCGAGGCATACCGGTGACAGAGCGTCTTCTGCCATCATACATGAAAGAGTTGGGGTACTCCACGCACTTGGTGGGCAAGTGGCACGTCGGGATGTCCAAACCGGAGTACCTACCGACATCTCGCGGATACGACCATCACTACGGCATGCGGGGCGGCTACGTCGACTACTACACATACAACAAAGCCGAAACGGTGGGTAATCGACACTAACTAAAGTACAAAAGGTTCGTCGATGTAGGTAATTAGGTGTGGACACCCAGTAACCGAGCCATGAAATTTATAAGGCCACGCAACGCGGATATGCAGTCACGTTTTGTTAGGCGTGAAAGTAGGTACCTATTTCAAAGTGAACGGTTTTAAGCACTATTAGTTTGCAAGAACAAATGTTACGTTAATTATCATAGTATTGTTTGTTTGTATTTACGAGCATATTATTTGTTCACAGTGGCCCTCTGGACGAGAAATGTTCGGTCTAGATCTGTACGATGATGCAATACCACAAGACTGTGAGCAACGGTACATCGTGGACGCACTCACTGACAAAGCAGTTAAAAGTGAGTTTGTTCAGAAGTTTCATTTACAATGGCATTGTTACATTTTGTATAATCTTCTGTTGCAATCGTTTTTATGAATTCAATAACGATGGAAATGAGCAAGATTTCATCTTCAATAGGTACTAAAATTGGGAGCGATTATGTAATGTGAAGTTCTGCAACATTCATTTAGTTATGGAAGGTACCTCTATGATTGCAATATTAACCCAAACCGTATAGTTAGAACCTACTGCAATCATGCAAATATCCATTACTCAATGTAATCCAAAATTTGATTGAATTCGTGCCTATTGTTTGGTCGGAAACACGGCAATCTTTATAAAAAATCATTCAATTAAAGGTATTACTTTCAAGTCGCATTTTAAGTTATTGCTCTTTCAAGGTATTTGGTTTCTTGTAGAGATCTTCGATATCCATTATCTTACTGCATTGCAATTCAACGTTCTATTCTAAAGTCCCTTCACTTGGTGCTTACTGTCCAATTTATTTAGATCTAGGGCCGTCATTCGATAGTTGTAAACATACATGATCAATTTTAAGTCGTTAGTGTCGTGATGGCCCAGTGGTTAAGGCGCCCGCCTCTCATGCACGAGGTTGTAGGTTCGCAACCGGGCACGGGCAAGTACCAATGTGACTTTTTCTAATTCATATGTGCTTTCTAAGTTTATCTTGGACGTCACTGGTATTGGTAACCATGTCAGAGGCCCATGAGGCGGTTTAGAAACTTTGACACTAGGGTGTGTGGGGTCGTTAGACCTTACTGCCCACACGATAAAGAAGAAGAAGTCGTTGATGGTAAGTGGTGTAAATAATATAATGTTTGTTCGACAGTAATCCACCATCACAACTCGTCCCAGCCATTATTCTTGCACGTGACGCACAACGCTCCACACGCAGGCAATGATGGCGGAGCGTTACAACCGCCGCTGTACTCATCAGTCAGACACCAGCACATCGCACACACTGACCGACGATTGTTTGCTGGTAATATTATAGACACATATTATTATCTATTATTAATAGGAAATATTGTTTTTGTTCGTTTGTACCGTATAAGCTCCGAAAGTACTGGACCGATTTTAATCATTTTTTCACTAATAAATAGCTACATTATTCCTAAATAACATAGGCTATATAAAACCACGCTACAACGAACTGGAGCAGTAACTAAAGACGTAACTTAACGCTGGTGAAATAAGCCACGCGGACAAAGTCGGGGGCAGATAATTATGTAATCAGTCTTTGAAAACACTAGCCACGTGTATAAAAAACATTTTACCCAAATATTCGCTCTTTACCTTTATGGACCGATGACGCCTTCAGTTGTTAGAATCACGATATGCATTTCCGAGTAGGTATTGTTTGAAAGCTCACTGCGGAATGTGGCTTTCGGCTTAGTGCTTACTTAGTGATACCCAGCACAGAGGGATTTCAGAATGCACCAGACTAGGGAACTAAGCAACAATTTCACTGGTTTTCAGTTTTGTGTGCTACATTTCAAAATAATATTTTTTACGTAAAGGGGACTCTGACTTTTAAATCAATGATGCAAAAGAAATAAAATCACGCATAAAACGCATTTCTTGTTCATATGATTTCGTCTGCCATAAACTTAAGTACCTATATTTTATATTTCAGGAATCGTGACGCATGTAGACCGTAGTGTTGGCAAAATAGTTCGAGCTATAGTGGAATCAGGAATGTACGACGACACTATTATCATATTTGCCTCCGACAACGGAGCGCCAACAGTTGGTGCCTTAAGAAACTGGGGAGTCAACTTACCCTTTAGAGGAAAGAAATACACGCCTTGGGAGGGAGCGGTCCGAGTTCCAGCGTTCATTTGGCAGTCCTCAGTCAGGCCGAGGGTGTGGCAAGGTTTGATGCACATCTCGGACTGGCTACCGACTCTTATGGCTGCAGCAGGAGGAAAAGTACTAACAGCAATAGACGGAGTCAACCAATGGGATCCTTTAATAAAAGGCGGAAAATCCAAACGCAATGAGGTCTTAATAGCTGTGGAAGATAGCAATAGGAATTCTTGGGCTGCTTATAGAGCGGGAGATTATAAAATCGTAGTGGGCAATGTAACAGGAGTGAGTAACGGGTATTATGGAGCTAATTTAATGGTGAATAAGAGGACTCCTCCAGACTATTATCCCGCTTTAAGATCTTGTGAGGTGGCGAGAGCTTTTGAAAGTGTAGGGATACAGTTAGATCTAGATGATGTGGCAGTTACAAGAAGAGCTGCTACTATTAAACAAGAAGATACTGCGAAGGATGCTACACCTTGTCTTCCTACACCCTGTAAGTGATACATAAAAATTTCAACAGTAATAGTTGGTAGTTGTTTACGTCAGCCTAAAGTTGTTTACTACTGAGATTTTTATCAAGGTTTCAATTACCATGCTTGACAACAGGATCAGTAGGTATTCGCGGTATTTTGTGGCTGTACATGTGCTGTGCTGCTATTTGTCATCTAAAAGATAAGAATTTATAATTAGAACATAATGTATATTATGTTTATGGAAGGCGCCGTAATTTGCTACTCAAATCTTGCAGACAAAAGTGATGTAAAAATCGAAAAATATCTTAAAAGTGATTAACTTCTAGCAACGTTCCTTTCTATTACACACAGCTGTAGGTTTTGTGTAAAACCAAAATGGTGGACGCAATGTCCTCCGACCATGAAAAGGACATTAATTGTCTTTTACGACATCCATAGAAATCTTCTGTTACTTTAAGTTTGAAGAAATTCCTTTGGTAGGTACTTAACCTACATTACACAGTTTTCTTAGAATTTTCCTTTACAGAAACAAATTTTAATTTTTCATTATTCTATATTTTTGAGGTCCTACTACCAAGTAGGCACTGACCATTCTACTACCATTTTCACCAATTTAGAAAATTTGTAAAGAAGAATACTTTGTAGGTATTTAAATGCCTGCTAACTAATTCATCTAGAGACTGTATTAGGCTCATAATTAATTAAAAAATAATACAATTTTGAATTCATTTTCTGAAAGCCCGCATTTCAGAATTGGGTTTTTAGGTACAGCACATTTTTCAAACCTTCATCAAATTCTAATTGTGCCTTCACACAGATAATACAGTGGATACAAAATGATAGGGCCCGCATTTTCAGTTTATGTGGCTATTAATATGTTGTGTCCTAATAATACCTTCAGGGACGGATAGCAAAAGAGATAATGAGACATTGTTAATTCTATATAAATTCATTACAATTTCAGCTCGCGGCTGCCTTTACAACGTGCGTCGTGATCCGACGGAGAGTAACAATCTATGGGGAAAGGCTAATAAGATAGCCACATTACTAACAAGCCGATTAAGAGGGCTATGGGCCATGCAGCGAAAACGAGGGCAACCCAAACTGGATGATGCTGCTGACCCAGCTAACTTCAACTACAATTGGACTCCTTGGATTCGAACCAACGCCACTCGCAATACCGACTCTAACAACAGACCAAGTGATCAAAATAGAAATGAGAACTTTAACTTGTCGTTCGACTTCAACCAGCAAAGGATTGGGAACAGAAACACGACCATTGCAGCCGTCATCAACTGTGATGGTACGACTGGCTTAAGAAACTTTTTATGTATTTTAAGAAGTGTGTTTTAATTAGTATTTAGTATGTTGTAATCTCTGCCATAACATGTTACTTTTCTGCAGGAGATTTGTTCGAAACTGTCCTAAAGGACCGTCTGATTCAATATCTGGATCTGTTATGCATTTGTCAGAAGTCTATAAGATGCCATTTGTTGATATACAGAGAAATGGTTCTAGATTAACTTCTAAGCTGTAATTAGGTATGATAACACTTTTTATAGTCTTTACTTTCTTTCTTCTTCTTACTTTTCGTTTTGATTTTTTATATAAATAGTTAATAATGTTTGTATAAGAATATTTCATAGTATTATAAAACTTAAGGCCCACTTGCGCCAAATATTTAACACAGAGATAGTTGCTAACTCGACATTAAGTTACAAAATGTCATACATAATGGGCCAATGTTAGCAATTAACTCGGGAGTTAAACGATAACCCTAGTTAGATTACCTATATCGTCAGTGTAAGTACTTCCAGATTTAGTGTTGTGTAGTTGTATTACATGTAACCTTCTATTGTTGATCTATTATTTATTGTAGTTAATAAATAGGTAGATTGATTTGACATTTCATTTGAAGCCATCAATTTCTGGATGTGAAGGTATTCTTAGTAGAGTGAGAAAATGTATGTTCGTTGTATGTCTTTGTACTTCGACACATCGAAATCTTTTCAAAGTAGCTTTGTCATTTGAGGAAGCACGCGTATTTGTGGTTTGTTGGATTTGACGATCTTGTTCTCCTACGTGTAACTTCAGGAGTGACACATGGACGAAAAAGATCATCGTGCCATTAACACGAGTACTTGCTCGTACGAAATATCTTAATAACATAGAGCTAGAAAGCGATTTCTTTTTAAATATATTTTTATACGACTTATAAAATAATTTTAAATAATAATTTATTTCGCTCTCAAAGTACAACAAAAACAATCTAAGAATTACAATTTACAAAGATGATTGATGGCTGTGCAGCAGCACAACCGTATTAGATGATCTTCGAACTCCCAAACTAAGCCAAGCTTGTATTTTGGAAGTTGGTGATTGCTTGCACAAATAACAACAACCACAATCAAATCATTTGACATGATTGTAGAAGATTTAATTGAAAAGGCTTCTAAGCCTAAGATTAGAGAACTCTTAGTATAATTGGGTTCTCGTGGATGAGGCGCTTAAAGGCGGCAACGAACTTAGATAAGTTCATTTATTTAGTGAGATCAAGCTATGCCTCGCGACGTCAATGAAGCTTGCTCATTGGTCAATCATGTATGTCTTTTCGTGAAACCGTGTTTTGTTTTTTGATCAATGAACACGCGTGGGATGACGATGGCTTTAACACTTGTGCTGTGGCGCTTACGAACTTGTTTGTAGTGATGACCGTGTGTCTAACTAAACCGTGTATATAACTTTAATATTGTTCTTAAATAGTAAATAATGTGTGATACTTAGCATTAAGTAATAAAAACAAAAAAAAAAAAATATAAACGCACAGTTTTGTACTAGAATTGTTTAATTTTAACACTATTTGCAAAACATTTATTCAGGCATTCATATATCCTCCTGCATTAAATAATTGCCTCGTTAGCCTAATGACCCTAAGCGCGACTGCTACCCTAGAGGTCTTGGGTTCGATTTTCAGGTGGAGCCTGAAGTATTATTGGGTTTTTCTATGAAATTCACAGTAGTATCTCGGAGTTAGGATTTGTGCCTGGTTAATGGCAATAGGCTCGCCTCCGATTCCATAGGACCTAAACATACCGAACTGTGGGTGTACATCAGTACACCTCTGTCTAACCTTTCGGGGAATATAGGCGTGATGGTATATTATGTTATTTTATAATTGTTCACTCAAACAGAAATTAATTTTGGCTTAACTATCTAATTTTTTATGGATACGTAGGTATGTGTATGTAAAAATCTGTCTATATCTCGCCTCACAGTACCTAATATTTCCATTTCAGTCAATAATATTCATGAATGGCTTAATTCTAATTCACGATTTATATTCTCCGCTATTTCCAAGTCCTATGAAGCGAAGGTGTTTACAGATACAAATTACTTATGCACAAACGCTTGAGCTTAGATCAAATAGATATCCGACATCCCAGTAGAATACTAACTTGTTCCATGAGAAGATAGAACCTGTGATCAATAAGCTTAGCTACTAGAAAGCCGCAGTTCTGATAAGCTGGCTTAGTCTCCCGATAGTTTGAATCAAATAGAGATTGATTCGAGTTAGTGTCTATTTGAGATCTATTTATATACCTACCTATGTACATAACCTAAAGCTTTTTCTTTAGTAGGACTTGCTCGACAGGGAGCTCCATAAAAAGTAGTCGAGTCTTAGTTCGGTTATTACTTGATGAAATGTTGTAGATAGGACAAGGGTACTAAATGTGATTAGTTAGTTTCCCAACAAAAAATGATTTTAAATCTCGCACAAGTTTTTGAAATACGTATCATTTTGATATAAAGTTGAAATAAAACATGTAGGTATCAGTGCTTTAATTCTATAATCTTCAAAATTTCTTCGTATGTATTTCCATGCTTGATGTAGGTAGATGCTGTTAGTTTACTTTATTGGATAAATAAATAAATATTCGCCGAGGTACTACAGAGAATCATCTGCTACTAAGTATACTTGTTCCTTTTACTGCGGCCACATCCAAACATCTAGCCACCAGGCTCCTTGAAATATATTACTCATCATCATCATATCAGCCAGAGGACGTCCACTCCTGGACTGCAGACCTTCTCTATAGATTACCAAAAGGACCGATTAGAAACGGCTTGCGGACGCTGGAAAGCGTTATCCTGCGGTCTTAATCAGGTCGTCTGTCCATCTAAATATAAATAAATCACTAACACTATAGTAATGTGTATCGAATTAACGTCCCATTAGCACTATTTGCTCAGTAGTTACCAGCCCCACTGCCCCAGGTTACCAAAACTGTCCCAAAATAATTAACAAAATCGTGACAAGCCAAGCGTGAAAGTTTAATGTTGAAATAGGAGTCGTTAGTGGCAGTTCCGGTTAGTATGAAAATGTGCGGTGCTGGCTTCAACTAGAACGTTTGACAACTACATTATGTACGCAAAGTTGCGGTGGACGGTCGACATGTCCATTCCTATTTCTAGGAAACGTTTTGACCTGTTTCGGGCAAATAAAACCCTTTTAACAGTTCTTCGGTAGTATTTAGCAATACTTTTTGACTGCAAAAAATCTGGATATACAAGAAAAGTTTTAAATATGTGCGGATTTTGTTTTTAGGTACTTTATTATCAGTAATAGCACACAACATTACAATTAATTGTTCAATACTTATTCAGTCTTATTAATAAACATCGACTAGAGGAAGAATAACTTTACTCCAAATTTAAAGTTCGAAGTAATTAAATGGGAAGTAAGGTGTGAGTAAGCAAATCCGAGCTTACTCTCGGAATAAAAGTTAATCATTGGCACAACATAGTTTAGCGACTGATTAAGCATAGAGTAACGGTGTATTTTAACATTTCCCAAAATTCCTAACCTTTTTTGTATTTCTAACCATTTCCATTGGTCGTTTGTGCTCTTTCACGCATGTATACTGTGTATAGTATAGAAAATGGAAATAGATTATTTTGGCTCCTTTTTAATTTAAAACTGTAATAAAGATTAATATGAAACTACTTTTACATTATTATCCACCAGAAATACAAAATCGCGCACAAACGAACAGAATCAGTAATTTAAAGTAAACGGCGACTTGTCAGTTGTCATGTTGATAGTTTCTGTCATATTTTTTTTGTCATTTCGTTCTTATTTCAGCCAATAACTCACTCTTTTTACTTTTAAATTCATTGTGTTGCCAGAACATTCGTTATAATCCCGGTGTAAGGAATGTATTGTTAAACCGAAGCTGCTCTATGTTTATTAATAACGTTCTAATTACAAAGTTAATACTTTGTTACTATCGGATTAACAAGTCTGAGGGTAACGTCAGATTACCTTCAGAAAAGGAGATTT
Organism: Caradrina clavipalpis; assembly: GCA_932526535.1. Taxonomy (NCBI): domain Eukaryota; kingdom Metazoa; phylum Arthropoda; class Insecta; order Lepidoptera; family Noctuidae; genus Caradrina; species Caradrina clavipalpis. Next base: position 8,419,512 of record OW052096.1, read on the forward strand.
TTATTAATAAGACCGTATATGTTTTATTTTTTAGAAAAGGTGTGTTACGATGTCCCATCGTAACACACACTTTTAACATTAATTCAGTAGATGATTTAAGCCCCCGCCCCGGCGATATATCTTTCGTCGATTCGATTAATAGAAAGATAATGTGTAGATGTGGCACTATGGAATGTAACGGCTGATTTTTCTTTAAATTTCGGCGCTGGAGTGTTTTAGGATCATGAACTAAATCCATTGTCCTTATCACAAATCTCCTTCTACTGTATACATACATAGGATGCGTAGATGCGTACAGAAAAAACATAACCTGTTTATGTTTTTTTTTAGGGTAAAAAAGGGACACTGTTTACTTGTAACATTGCTGTTTCTTATCGATGATCATTTTCCAACCAATTTTCAATTTGGTAGAGCGGTATTTACACCAGGGCAGGAGGGTGATGATTATTCGATAGCACTATTCACTAAAAAACCACTTTATTGTTGTTATCTAAAGAGTGCATTTTTCAAGTTTTTTTTTACTCACAACTAAGCTCACAAAGTTGGCAGCCTGCTCGGCGTAATTACTGAAGTTAAACGTGTGATAATGTTGTTGATGAGTTATTGGGTGACCCACATGCTCGTAGCGCTAAGTTGCATAATTACCAAAGTCTAAAGTTCACCACTCATCCCAACTTTAGCCTGCACAACGATTTTGTGGCCTCTGTTTAAATTTTATCTTATTTCCATGCAGTTTGCATAAACATTGGAGATAGCTTTTACAGACTTGGATTTTTTAAGCAAGTAACGTTGCTTGGAATCATGCAAATTGTAACAATAGGAAGGAAAAGAATCAAAGTTGAAAAAAGTATTAGGAATGTGGCAGTTGGTTGCTATCCCACGCAATCTGTAAAAGCGAGCTACAGTTGCGCAGTTGATAGGAATGAATCGGCAATCCGTCTGCGGAGCAGCAATTTCATTCATCCCAAACATGTACATATACTTAGATGGTGTTTCTAGATGAATGAATGAAACTATGGTATTTATAGATTTTACAAAAGTTTATTATGATTAATTTCTTAGATGGTATAGTAGGTGTCTATAATTTAAATTGTAAGTAATTTAATGATCACCGCACAAATAACCATCATATGACTGTATTTAATTAACTAAACTAGTTATACTTAGCATATTATAAGTTCTTAATATATTGAGGTAGGTACTTAATATGTTTTGTAACAATTATAATAAATAAATAAAGTAAATTATTCTTATTCCTATTCTAATGTTTTCGGACTTGTGAATTACTTGGTTTGCATTAAATAATTAACCTTTTAAATATAAACGTCTCAATAAATTATAAAGAATAAAAAATGATTTCACTTTGCATTGCGAAATTATTATGTGAATAATTCATGAACTTCAGAAATGGTTTGTTTTTTTTTTTGGACTGTGCAACAATGACTGTGTTTTATATTCACTACTTTCTACATAAGTGTATACTAATATAATTATAAATATTAAAAAATTTTGTTTGTTTAAACGTGCTAACTTCTAGAATCAGCTTCGGATTGGAAAAATATGTTGTATATGATAGCTAGATTCTTGAGAAATAGTGTAGTTGATGCGAGATGTGTATACATCACGCTATGACCCACGGGATCGAAGCAGTAACTTAACGCGGATGAAAAAAACCATCTGAATGAAGCTGCGAGCCGAAGCTCAGTCCAGTCTTCAGTCCATAAATAACCAAAAAGCATGAGCAATTTGTTATAATTTTCATTGCATAATGGCATCTGTTTATATACCTACATACTATTGTTTGGGGATGAGTAGCTATCCTGTAAGACAATAATGATGTCAGATGTCGACACAAAACAATATAATTTTTAATCCACTAGTAGGTACTTATATGTACATTACGTCTCAAATATGACGTCAGTCTCTGTGTAACATCTTAATTTAAGCTGTATTTTTTATGTCTAAGGCGTAGATCTATGTAAATAAAATAAGTTTTAATAAAAAAATACGATATCAAACTTAAAAGTATAAAAATTTAGTGATATTTTTCACTTTCATTTTCCATTATCCTTGATCACGCGGATGGGATTCATGAAAACGTTTATTCAGCAGACAATGATTAGATAGTCGGTAACTCACATAGCATGTAATCGGTTGTTCAACCTTGTCAAAAATTGTAATCAAAATACATACTCACATAATAAAGCAGTTTACAAATACAATTAGATGTTATAAGCGGTGATATCGTACAATGACGGCTCGTAGAATCACACGGTGCTAACCGTCACAACTGCACGCACGTGTTAGTTTAATAGTAATAAAGATATGATAGAGACTAGACGTTTGTTTTCGTAGTGTGCTATTTCATTCATTTATGCACTCGCATATTCTCATCAGCCAATGTAACTAACTCTTATTGACATAATTTCAGTTGTTGTTAAGGTAATTTTTCAGGTGGTTTTTATTTTTGGTTTTTGTGTTTTAGCATGGAAGCACACAGTGTATTATTATTGTTAAGTGTGTCCATCGGAGTCACCAGTCAGGATTATGGAAGGAGTCATCCTAATATCGTTTTTATAATGGCAGACGATATGGTAAGTTATAATATATTATTGTGTACTTCTGTGTTTGTGTTGAGTGCCCCGTTGGTTTCGTGATGGCAAGCACGACTGTTGCGTGGCGCGCTGGGCTCGATTCCCATGTCGGGAAAAAAGTGTATTGTGTTTTTCCATTGGGCCCCCCGTGTCACCCCCGTGCCTCGGAAAGCACGTGAAGCCGTTGACCCTGCGCTTGATCTCTCCCCGGTTGTGTCGGATTGCTGTCCCATCGGACTATGAGAGTTAGGGAATAGGGAGTGCACCTGTCTTTGCGCACACACTTGTGCACTATAACTATAATACATTTTACGTACGTGGGTAGTCTGCATTAAGATTAGCCGCCGTGACCGGAATCGGTCTAGAGAATACTCACATTATGTACTTCATCCCTTTGTAGTCCAGTAGGTACTACAGCTTTTGTTGCAGCCATAAATATTTGAATATTAGACATTAAGTTTTAAATATAAACTCAATTGAATTTATTTTTATCAGATATTATAACCTGTGTTATTACCCCAAATAAAATGTGATCGTTAAATACTTTAAATAGTCAGCATTATAATAAAATATACGTTAAAGCCAATGTATGAAAACCAGTCTATTTACACAGATGAATAAAATTCAAGAGTGTGTTTGTAATGTCAAAATAACAGCATTTTACGAAATAAATATAAATGTCTCCTCGACTAATGGGACTGCCTCGGTAGGCTAGTGGTCCTAGGCGCGACTGCTACGCTATAGGTCTTGGGTTCGATTCCCAGGTCGAGCAAAAATTGTTATTGGATTTTTCTATGAAATTCTCAGTAGCAGTTTAGAGTTAGGATTTGTGCCCGGTTAATGGCAATAGGCTCGCCCCCTATTACATGGGACTTGAACATACTGGCGAACTGTGTGTTAATATTGGTACATCTCTGCCTAACCCTTTGGGAAATACAGGCGTGATGGTATGGATGGTATGGTAAATATAAATGTTTACAAGGTACTTACACAAAAAAAAAATGATCTGTCTGTATGTTTATTCCCGCTTATCTCAGAAATGGCTAGACTTTATTTTTTGTTTATCAGGTATCTAAAAAGGAGTCACTGTACTTATCATTATTAACAACTCTATTTAATTGTTATTTCTGATAAGAGCAATAAAAACCTCTTCAGGTTTCTGATAAAAAAATACTTTTGACAATAAAATAAAATAGTTAATCTAAAAGCTGGTCATTTAGATCTGGCTAAATAATTAATAGAGGATTAACAGTATTACATTTTTTAAATAAACTTAAAGGTCTTCTGTAATATTTACATTAGGAAGTGCATTCATTCAATTCCCCACAGTATAATTAAATGTCTCGATGAAAACAATGCTAATGTAATTAACAAAAATCTTTAAGGGAAACAATAGATAGTTACATGTATGTAAAACTATAACCATTTCTATTTAATTATACCTTTGTTTAACATGCATAAGTCAAAATCACACCAATTTGCATATTGTTTATAGGGTTGGAACGATGTCAGCTTTCACGGATCCGATCAAATTCCGACACCTAACATTGACACGTTGGCGTATTCGGGAGTAGCATTAGGACGCTACTACAGCCACGCGATATGTACTCCCTCTCGAACAGCGCTGCTTACAGGGAAATATGCATACAAAACTGGTATGATTTTCAATTTTTTTTTTAAATGTAGAATGCGTACAGGCCTCCTGATGGGAATCGGTTACCGTAGCCCAGGGATGGCGAACCAATGGCACGCGTGCCAGTGGTGGCACGCGACAAAATAATTCGGGCACGCCAATGTATGACAACTGTATATGTATTTGATCGAAAATGGAAGAAATCACACTAACCTTTTATTAAAATAAACATAAAATAGTAAATATTACGATTCTTGTACAAACTAGTTGCAAACAAAGAGTGTTAACAGCTTCTAGTTGTATTTTTCTCCATTCAATGACTAAGCCAAGATTCTTTGATGGCACGTCATAGTCACATTATTATTTTTCTATAAAAAATGGCACTATCACCGATAAAGGTTCGCCATCCCTGCCGTAGCCCATGGACGCCGGCAACACCAAGGGCATCAGACGCGCTTTACTGACCTTTGAAGAACCTATTCACTCCCATCATAATTCTCTACTTTGGATTTAATTACTATTGTAACTATTTTGTCCAAAAGTTTACGTTGTGGTCGTTTACTGATAGTGTTGTGACGATAAAGATTATTAAGATGACAGTTTTTTGACATAACATAATTATGATTACACATTTAATAATTTTCATTTACCCATGTTTTGTTAAAATATGTTTTCTCAACCAGGGATGCAAGGTTCTCCTCCTCTAACCATGGGTGAGGATCGGGGAATTCCAACCAATATAATGCTATTGCCTGAGTACTTACAAGAGGCCGGTTATTCAACTCATTTGGTTGGCAAGTGGCATGTAGGATCATCCCGGGAAGAATATTTACCAACCAAAAGAGGCTTCGACAGTCATTTTGGACATAGAAGTGGTTGCGTGGATTACTATGAATACACATATGAGGAATTTGTAAGCATACTTATTAAAGTTTTCAATAGAGTAGTCACTGATAACGCTGTTAGCTTTTAATGCATATAATATTAAACGGGAATATTCCTAAATCTAGCTTAAACTTTCGACTAGTTTTCATTTACCTCGTGGTGATCCTAAATGGGTTTATCAACACGCATAACAAATAGCTTAATATGTTTGGGGGACATTCCTGTAATTCACAAGAAACTAATAGAATAAAAGTTGTAGAATGGGAAGATTACTTCTTTCTTACTGAGGGATTCTCCAAGGTAGTGCATTGGATCCTATTATGTTTGATATTCATTAAAAATTTTCAAAAGATAAACATGGCTTTATACTCGCATCGTTATCAAGAAGTTTTTACTAGAAAGTATATTTATTTGTACAAACTTGTTTTTTAGTGGGCCACCGGCCAAGTTTCTGGTTTAGCTTTATTTAGAAACCTAACTGCAGCATGGGACGTTGAGGGTTACATCACAGACGTCTATACAGAACATGCCAAAACAGGTAAGTCTTACATAAACCTATAGTAGTACTGGTATTAATTATTCGATGAAGTAGCAGATTTTTTTGTCAAAAACTTGTAATTTCATTATTTTTATGAAAACCAGATTATTTTCGTTATGTTTGTGTTATTAGTTATGTTCGGGCAGAAACATTCGGACAGATAGCAAAACAATTACTCATAAAATAAATCAATCAGCCAAGCATCATCGTGTTTTTGTAACTAAATACCTATTCGTAATATTTTAATCAGTAATCGACAATCACAACACGGAGAAGCCCCTGTTCCTATTGGTTGCGCACAACGCTCCGCACGCGGGCAATGAGGGTGCTCCTCTGCAGGCACCGCCAGAAGTAGTCAGAGCGATGAGACACATCGAGTCACCGCAGAGAAGAATATATGCAGGTACTTGGGTTATTAAGGATGTTGATAAAACGCATAGAGATGTAGAGCTCAAACCACCTTGTTAAAATTTTTATTTGTCCTTGCATTTTGCACCAAGATTCTCACTATAAGCATCTTTGTGAAACAAATAGGTACATTACAATAGACTTTGAGAAAAATCGGAGTCCACTATAGCATTGTTTTCTATTATTTATTTTAAATTAATAGTTCACTTTACCTTCCAGCCATGGTAAAGAAACTCGATGACAGCGTCGGTGGCATTGTCGAAGCTCTACATAATAAGGGAATGTTAGAAAACACGATAATAGTGTTCGCGTCAGACAACGGAGGCATGCCAGCGGGCCAATATAATAACTTTGCTTCGAATTATCCACTGAGAGGAATCAAAACAACACCTTATGAGGGTGGTTTGAGAGTTGTCGGGGTGGTGTGGAGTGCGCAAATGAACAATAGTAATCATTACTGGGACGGGTACATGCACGTTGCCGACTGGCTGCCCACTTTATTGAGTGCCGCTGGTATAGATACTCCCCGAGACATTGATGGAATTGACCATTGGGACAGTATTAACTCTAACTTGGCTTCTCAAAGGACTACAATGTATGAAATCGACGATAGTATGGGTTATGCTTCGGTAATATACGGAGACTATAAGATGATAACGGGTAATGTCATTCCAAGTTACGGCACATATCGTGGCTCTAATCTTACAAGCGTGATTGGCAGGCCACCACGTTATAAAGACGTTATTAAGGGTAGTATCACGTACGGTGTACTGGAGTTAATTGATCTACCCTTACATCCAGATTACCTGAGCCTGAGAAACAAGTCGACAGTAAAATGCGATACATCTTTGGCTACTGCTTGTGATCTAAGTAACGGTGAGTTTTGCAATGCAATGCTAGGTTTGGAAAAGTGGACCAAATTAATCATATACAGCGTGTAACGGAAAGGGTATATCCATACAAACGGGGTTAAGAGTGTATCCGGTACTGAGTCTCTATACAAAATTTCAGCTCAAAAGCAATAACTTTGAAAATGCATAATATTTTTTTTAATTTTGGGAGTTTATTCAGTTTAAGCCATAAACAAACTTGTCAGGAGAAACAAGTCTTTTACGGAGTTGTTTCTTAGTGTGTAGTGTGTAGTTCATTGACACCGATCAGCTGACTTAGTGTAATGATGTGTAGAATCCAATTCGAAACATTTGGTTTTTTGCTTAAATGTTGCTTAACTTTATAATTTTGTGAGTATAGGTATTAAAAAAATGTTGCTATGTGGTTTGTTAACACCAAAAGAATCTGTACCTTTGATATTATGTATATACGCTTTCCGTAACACGTTGTATAATTGTATATGTTACGGCTAAAGGTAGGTGTGAACATAATTTAGTGAGTCAGTGCACAGTCTGAAACAATAGTAGTAATTGTTATTGCTGTAATAGTGTATTGATCTAATGCATCGGTTAACTGCTTCCTGGCTAAATATCAGGATTGTACATCTTGTAAATCTTATTGCATATATTATTTTCAGGCAGAGTATGTCTTTACAACATAATAGAGGACCCCTGCGAAACGACGGAATTATCCGATGCTTATCCGGACATGATATCGTGTATGAAAGTTATGCTTGAAGCAGAGGTGGAGAAAAGAATTCCTAGAATTATGCCAGTTTTTAGAAACCCCTTAGCTGCTCCTAGATTGTTCAACTATACTTGGGATGTGTGGATCAAGTGAGGATTTATGTAGCCCTTTATTGTTTTGATAACGGCGACCGTTTAAGTTATTTCCTAGCGTATATCCTAATATGAATATATTTGTATGCGTATCTTAACACTCTGTGATAATCGAGAGAGTCCGAAATGTACTTAAACGCGTTTATGTAAGAGTTAAGGTCCCTTAAAAAATGTTAGTTTTGATTTTCCGTCATTGAAAGAATGGAAGCGTGGCTATGTAATGAATAATTCTCGTAGTTCCCGGCAAGAGATTGTTAAAATATTTACATACGAGTATAACTGGCGAGGGCTTACTTCAGTTTTGTCCTTCCCTTTTTCATTGTCGCTGATTGTGTAAGCTCGCGCACTTTCCGTGTACATTGAGATAACGATCTCACAAAATCTGTTTTTTTGTTTACTTAGGATCTACTACGTAAACCGTGATTATTTTTGTCGAATTACGCTAGAATATAAAAATATAAAGAAAAAAAGCTTACAAAGCTTACAAAGCTGAATTAACCAGTTTTGACTTATCGTCTTGTCTCACTAAACACGGACAAGGAAAGAGGTTTTTTTACCTGTGTATTTTTTTAGGAGGTATGTAAGTGTAGGTAGTCAAACATTTAACTGTGTTTAATTGTTTAATAGAACAAAAAGAGAATAAAATATTATTATTTATTAACAAGTTAAAATCATTTTGTTTTGTTATATTTTGCATAAACTCTAAATGTTAATTGTTGTTAATAATGTTTTTATATCATGCGTGGGAAAAGGTTTTTCCTTAACCTGCCTTTAATTTAAGTATAATAATTAAATTATGTAGTGTTTTTTTGCAGTATTATTTTCTATCGTGTTCCCTGCTTTTTACTAATAACAAAACTGAACCATTTTGAGTAATTTACTTCCCGATATTGATAGCTTTTACTTTGAAGGCAAAGTGGGATTAAAGCATCCTTGCACTAGCATTTTATACCGTTGTAAAATGACGGGACATAAAATAAAATACGGATTTTATATTAAATAAAAAATGATTGAATGTACATCGACAAAGATAGCGCGGCAGAGTCAGGACCAAAGAAGGATATCTACTCGACATTTTTACAACGCTGTAAAATAAAATTATTGTGCATAAATCCAACAAAATCATACTTTGCACCGTCGTAAAATATAGACAGGAGTGCCGAGCTGTGACAGTACTTGATGATTGATATGAAGACGACCAGTCGATAAGAGTTAAGCAAAATGGACCTGAAAACCATAAAAATATAGTTTTGTCTTTATTTTTTAAACAAACTAAAAAAAAAAGAAATATTGAAAACGTATTTTTGTTGCTAATATGTGTGGTAAGAGTAACTGACCTTATATTTAGAAATATTAATTACCTAATAGGGCAGCCATACACGTAAATGATCTGAATAGACGAAAGTAGATACGCCCTCAGCATTTTATAGTTTTGCATAATTTCATAATCCTCTAGTACTCCAACGCAAAAGCTAAGATTGGCAATGAGGAGGACTTACTCAAAATTCTTTATTCTTCCAAGCGTCATGATTTATGTAAGCACATAAATCTAGAGGAAGCAAGCAAAAGAGAATATGTTAATATTGATGTTACGACCATGTTTGCAACAAAAAAGATTCGTACTTTTTTATTCTTGCAATTTAAAATTAAATAAAGATACACTATTACAATATTATGAACAATATATAATATTTAATTATAATGATAAATGAATCATAAAATATCTCAATTACGCTCATGAATTTGCTAGTATGAGGAATATGAACTCGACAATTATTGTACTGTTTTGGATAAGATTCCTTACTTTAAATCCCTATCCACCATCAGCCCCCCAGCCAGCAGATAAAGTGGTGGTCTCACCTAAACTGCGAGCGGAACGCTATTTCTGTATGCTCATTTTTATTTATTAGATATTTAAATATGTTAAATAAAGAATACTGAGAATAAAAAGATTGAAACTGTAAGATAAAATCTTCGTAAGACGTCATGATGAACGCAATATACAGTGACATCAGAGCGATAGCAAGAATTCGAGGCAGCTTTCAAATCTTCATGATTGTACCAAAGAAATTTAGGAGTGTATTACAAACGTTTTGTTTCAAAAGTGGCTGCTTAATACATGAACAGAATCTCTGTAAAACCGTTTTAAGTAGCTATTAAAATGTTTCTCGGTAAGCCACTGAATATTTAGCGTTGAAGCTTCAGGTAAGTATAATATGCAGTTTCTTATCTTAAGGTTATTTATTCTGTTCCAACCTCATCTTATTTTTAAATTAGTTTACTTTGCTTTTAGAAAACCTAATGTACCTAAGCTTATAAAGGTTTAGGTTTGATATCCAAAACAAAAACCCGTCTATACGGCTTACAATAAATGTCGGATAAGCCTGCAGGTCAAGGTTCCCTTTTTCAGCAGTCTAATCTATATTATATAAGTTAATTCAGTTTGTTATAAAAAGGCTTCGGTTTCGCCTTTTAAGGCTTCACTGTCCGTTTTTGTACTGCCTGGTAAATCTTATGAATGAAAAGCGACCGTTGGTAAAGATACATTTTTACAATACGGATGGGAATACTACTAGTTTAAATGGCTTTCTAACAGTCGATGGACAATGCTTTAAAGGATAGAGCTTCGTTTCTTAGATCAAAATATAGGTAGGTACTCGTAGTGACTCCAAATTCTTTCACAGAATTCTCTAGCTCAGCACGTTCGGAGCGTTATCTCTGTCGATATTGTACGAGGGTATTGCGAAGAGTTTTGCCGTGTCGACAAGACGAAATAGCGTACCTACCTATTCTAACCTAAGGAATTTTAGATAAAGTTGCTGTTAAAAAAATATTTTATGAAATTGTCTACTATCACTTTAAAAACGTTTTCCAGATCTAAAAAAATGCTTTGATACTGATTTTTTGTATGCCACTTGAAGTGGGCAAACATGAGTGGCTTTGTTGTAAAGATTTGCCAGCCAGCAAAGTTGTGGAAGAACCGAACTTGTGAGGCTCTCTTGTTCTTTAATGAACCCGGAGTTTTTTTCTACTCTTGTGTATACTATGTAGGTACCTATATTAATACAGTAAAATTTGTAAATTATCTCTTTTAGTTTTGATAAATAAAAGGTGTTTTAGAACAATGTTCAGTTGTAATATCGCTGTTAAAACTATATTTTTAACAGACATAAAAAAGGAGGAGGTTGTTGATTCGGTATCACTTTTTTATGTATTTATTTTATATATTATGTAACTGTTACTCCATCATTTTTATCAAAATTGGTTTAGAAACATGGTTAGTTATTATTTTTCTGTTTAAATTTATCTTTTTTTTAAAACTAATCTCCGTTTAAACATACTTTAGAAAACAGGCGTTAATCTATAAAGTTGGACGTAGGTACTTTTTGTATCTCGGGGTTATGAGATGAGCACAGTGTGTTTTAGAGAAAGTTTAGACCTCGTACAGCCTCCTCGGCTAGCCTCAACAAAATCTCATTACGGCGACATTATCCCGAGCAGCGTTGAGAAATAATTATTATGTCATCACGTCATCAGAACGTTAGCAGCTAATGAAATAACTGGAATCTGTGAACGGCGTGTTCTATTAAAAAGTACTTTTTTTACTTTATTTTGTATAATAATTGTTGTAATTGTTTTTCCCACAGCTTGTTTCCGAAATATTGTAGCTGTAAACTTGTAAGTAGTTAGATATTTAGACTGATAATTAATTTTTGCGCTAGATTTATTATACACTAAAAATAATTAATGTCGGTTTTTTAAATAAGTGTAATGTAAAGTGACGTTGATTCATATTCTGAGAAAACAAATATGTTATATACCTACCTACATAGCGTTTCGAATCGAGTCATTAACCCAACGTTTCTTTTGTTTCAATATTTGTTACAAGTAAAATTATGTTAGCTGTTTCAAAGTTTTATTAATTTTTCAACCATTATTTGGTAGCATATTAATGTATTTTGTTGATATAGGTTCGTGGTTGTACAATTATTCCGAAAATCCTTCTATGTTGTTATAGCACCGAAGTAGACAATGCTTATCCTTTTTTAATGGCCTTGTAAATTGGATTTTCACTGAATTTATACCCAATTATGACAACGAATGTGTAATAACAAAGTTTGAACGTATGATAAGGAATTTATTTCATGTATAGGGAGTTAAATTAATGAAATACAGAATGAGATTTGTATGTTTCGAAAATAGATGCAGTAATTTCTAGCATTACATTCAAAGTGCATTAACTAACTTTTAAATTAAGTATGTTATTATTCTTTTTTCACTCCCAGGCTGCATTCATCAGATTAAAGAGTGTATATGACTGACGACACATCTGCAATAAAAATGTTCTTGAAATAACCTTTAATTTGTTATAGTTTTCTTTAATTTAAATATTATTTAATGTGGTGCAATTCTTAATTCTTAGGTAATTAATATCCGGTCATTGTGTTTAAAAATTCTAAAGAACAAAGCTTTTATAATTTACATTATTTTTATTATTTGCTATAATATGGACCTTAACGCGGTATTGTGCGATTTTAGGTACATAAAATTATAACAGATAAAGAGCCTTATGGCCTTATGCCTTATGCTTATGCCAAACGGACAGACAAATGTGATGGCGTAGGCTTAGCAATAGGGTTCATTTTGCAGTCTTTCTGTACGGAAGTCTAAGATCGCTGCCCTTTTCGGCTTAAGTTTTTTACGTCGTCAGCGACGACAGAATAACGGGTTGTTACCTTTGTACCCCATTTTCGCACGACTGCACTGAATAAATGGTAAAGGACAATAAGTTACCTCAGCGAAGGTATCGAGATTAATCACGTAAAACACCGTAGTTATTCCCATAGGGATTCTGGCCCTCGTCATCATGAATAGCACAATCTGTCGGATTCGCTTGTCGGGACATTTTTCCCAGCCGGACGCATAGATTGCTTGTCGAAATTTTTCACTCTGAAATAAAAAAATATGAGTTCTGACTAATATTTCCCATTTTTTCGAAGTAATTGTAATGCTTTGAAAATAAAACGCTGATTAAATAATCAATCTAAGCGTAAGTTTGGTACGAGGGTATAGTGAACTTGTATTGAATTAGTCTGATATACTATAATTAATTTAATTTGACATAACATCATTAATTTAAGTTGATAGATTGTGGGTTAGCGGGTTTTGGAAAAACTAAGATCAATTATCAAGTTTAATTACATTCAGTCTCCATTAAATTGAATAAGTAATCAGTGGAACCATTTACTTCATTGGAGCCGATGTTAACTAAAGTATGTTTTGGATAAATTGAGTGACTTTGAATCTTTTAGGTAACTGCTAAGGCTTACCGTTTCCATGAGTAGGTCGCTATAGTAACAAGGCATGAAGAAATGTAAAATGCAGCCAACTAAGAATGAAATAAACTCGACATTTATCCGTTTATCTCGCAAATCCTGCAAGAATTATTTTTTATTTATTGTGTGTAATTCATCTTGTATACCGCGTAGAGGTGGATTGTTTAAATTTTTAGAAGCTGTATTTCGTTGCTTTGGAAATATTTTGAACGTTAAATTAAATACCATTTGTTACATTTTCTTTTTTCGTTTTTGTAAACAGTAGCCAAGGGTTTAGGTTAAAACCAGTGCTTTGTAACCGTCTAGCATGGGACGCTGACGCTTTAAACTTTTTCCATCCGGTGTTATAGTTCTGTGTATGTACCTACTACCTACTACTAGTTGTAATTCTGAAGGCAGCAAACGTTTATTATATTCTATATAAAAAGAAATACCTGAAGCTGATTATCTAAAACTAGTTTTTGCCCGCAACTTCATCCGCGTAGATCTTTTTTATGGATCCCTAATTTTATACACAATGTTACTAGCTGATTATGAAGCTTTCCATATGTGAAGGTATTGTTAAAGTCGCTCAAGTATTTTTTGAGTTTATCCATTATAAACAAAAATACAAATCTTTCGTATTTTAAATATTAGTTTAGATACTTCATAGATTCATTAAAATAGCATTTTTTTTTTTTATATTCGGGAAGTCATCAAATAACTTCCCCCGCCGTGGGCGGGGCGGGAGGGAGTGTCAGACTTTTACTGACTAAAACCCGTCTATGTTCCTTCATGTGCTCTTTGCGTTCCGGGGGCGCGGTATCTCTTTCGAACAACCCGCAGCCCCGGCAGGCATCGGCCCTTGTACCTGGCACTTGAAATCTTGCTATAAATTATAATTCATCATTGCTATTAGGGACCTAGGTACTGTGTAATTTACTCACTTCAACTATTTGGAATGTAGTCAGTGGCAATAAAAATGTGGTCGCTTTCATGTTGTATTCGTATAAAATAGAAAAGTTATCTTTCACGCGATCCACCAACCTGTAAAATAAAGTTTATTCGCAATGTTAATTGGGATAGTTCTGCCAAAACGAACCAACTCACGTCAAAATTTCTTCCATATATTTTTATAGTTTTTTTATATTTGATGTTGATCAATTTGAAAACTTTGTTTTAGGCATAAGTACATTGTACCTGTTGATATTGCTGGATAGCACATTATTATAGCACATTTGGCATATTGAATCAGTTTGATGTAATTCATTTAATTATTGAAAGACTGTGGGTTGGCTCGTTTTACGAAACTAAGCTTTTACCAAAATTCTTTTGATGGTCGTACTTGTAAAGGTCCTGCAATTTCGAGATAATCTTTTTCAATCCATCTTCTATTTCTTTGTTGTTTTCAGCTTCGACGAATAATTTACTGATACGTTGACTAAGCAAGTCAAGTTGTCCACATGTATGCAACATAAATATGGGTACCATAGGATCAAATCCCACGTACATCGACGAGGCATAAGCAGCAAATATAAAAGTGACGATGAACAGTAGCCAAAATACTACCGTTAGATCCTTGTAGCCTTCTATTGGTTGAGGGTACGTAAGGTCAAAGAGAGGAACGAGAACAAATTCTCCTTTGTAGTAATAGTATGCCATGAGATAAAAAGCTTTAATGGGGAATATGGCGCTTGTGCCAAAACCAAAAACGAGCCAAAATTTGCACACGGTATCACCTCTTTCAGCGTAACGTAGTATTATGTCCTTGTCTTCTTTAGTACTATTCTGAGCAGTTTCATAGTCCCTTTCTAGAATGTTAATAAGTTCTATAATGGATTCTTGTTGATGAAGGAGCACAAAATATTTTAAGGTAATTGTAAGAGATACGATAACCATCGTGCCGTTCTTGCTAGCTTCAGCATATTTTCCGCTTTTAATGTCATGAAAAAAGATGGAATATATGAGC
Source organism: Caradrina clavipalpis (assembly GCA_932526535.1). NCBI lineage: Eukaryota > Metazoa > Arthropoda > Insecta > Lepidoptera > Noctuidae > Caradrina > Caradrina clavipalpis. The sequence continues at coordinate 8,434,584 of OW052096.1, forward strand.
GAGACACAACAGCAGAATGTATTTATCATTATGATTGAAAACCGAATTTTCCACCAAGTGTGCCGGGCGCAGTACGGATGCGAGCCGTTCACACGCATAGACATCGTTGCAATCTTAAACATTTCCTCAAAGTTTAAATCAGAGACCTTCATTTTGTCACAGTTGTGTGCTTCTAGTGAATAACAAAAACGTTTTGAATATTATGCTGTTTTATGAAATGGAAGGCATTATCGAAGTCGTAAGAATTGGAGTGATTTCTTTGTGGAAAAGGGCATGTCATTGACAGACTAATAACACATTTGCTGGCAAAACAGTACTTGATAAAAGTATACTCTCGGCCCGCGGCTTTCCTCGCCCGGTTTTATGTTTTTTTTTTTCGTATGCTAGTTATAGTAAAAATAGCTATAGTAGATATAATCAATTATTTAGGTAGGTTAAACATTTTTTTGTGGGCTAAATGAACCTTTCTTTTTTTACCTTTTAATTTAAGTGAGTTGTACTGATAACGCGCTTTATACTTGATTGTTAAACTGAAAACGTAACACACATAATATTGGTTTTGTGTGAAGGCTTTACTCATATCATTGGATGATAAATTGTGCTTGTCATATATTTTACCAAAATCTTTTCTGATTCGTATTTCCGAATCGAAAATCGACTCGAAACTAATGCTATAACGCCAGCGCACTCGTACAATATTAAATAAAGTTTAGTTGTAGTATTAATAAAATCTCCACCCTCTGTTCCTAATCCACCCAAAACGTGGTAGCCACGACTCAATTTGTTTATGTAGCAAAACTAATAAGACATACTACCTTAAATATTTTATTGCAATGAATGACTAAATAATTTCCGTTGTTAGTAGAGAGGCAAGCTTGTATCATTACCATATATCTGACACAGTAACTACGTCCCCACTACGTCACTGCACGCACCCCCGCATTAGGTGCTCAATTGAATTATGGATGTCATCAATCAAGCTTCAGGAACATTACTGAAACTTCTTATTTTGTCGTCAAACCGATTATGGGAAATGAGTTGTACTTATTATGGATTTTTCACATGGCACTGGTATAGGCTGACTTTTATTATTTTCTTTTTATTTTTCATGAATATGTATGGTGCAGTGGCTAAGCAATCAGCTGCTGTGCTGTGTATCACGGGTTCAATCCCGCACGGAACAAGTATTTGTATAGCGTTCAGATAGTTGTTCCAGGTCTGGATGTTTGTGTGAGTTTATATGTATGTACATATTACTAGGGTTTCAAAATATACGAACACCTTATTAAAGAAATAAGCTGTTCTCTCAAAACATGCTCTACATTACGATGAATTTTTACTATGTGTTATGTTTTTCTTTATGGTTTCCAATGGCATTTTACTCAGGGGTGTAAAAAGTAAAAAAAGGGGGTTTTAAAATAATGCACTACAACTAAATAAATTGTACTGTGGTGTGTCATGTTGGGTGTTCCTCCATGGTTACCAAGGGCATTCTGCTCAGCTCTTGGGGGGCCTACTTATGAATATGATTAACTTTTACTACAGGACCAATACTGAAATAATGAAAAATATCATAGCTGTTCCTTAGAAATGCTCTATTTCCAAGAAAAAAATGTACTGTGTGTTGTGTTATCCGGGTAAATTCCCCTTGGTTACCAAGGACATTTTGCTCAGTGGCATTCTGTCAAATAGGAAAATAGGTCAGCGGTAAAAGTCGATTTGCACTTTAGATTTTTAATCCTAATCCTGACACAGGCAATATAAAAGGAAATATGGGATGGAAGTAGATAATATGAAAGAAAATAAACTTTTGCTTTTACTTGAAATGCTGACAAACAGTGCATCGTGTTGTTCGTGTCAATTCAGATGATAATTATGTAAAAGTACCTATTAGTAATAATCAACTTTTATCACTGCCTGTACCTAATGCGATTACTAGGTAATAAATACTTTTGCCATGTGTAGCGATTATGGGTGTTGACCTATTAACCCAATGACACATGATTAGCAGTCACTTAGATAAGCAGATATTTTTACTATTAAGGCCCTATGGTAAAGCAAATAACACAAAAAACGCATCGCGGGAACAAATAAGGTTTAAAATAGCGATGTCAGTTGTATCGAATAACAACCAAAATTATGAATTTTTGAGGTTTTCATTAAATTGAGAAAAAATACATGGCTCAGTGGAATAATTGATAGATAAGTATTTTCTTTAAACCTTTGACTATACACTCAATTGTTTTCATGCTTGTAATATGTACAAATACGCCACCGCGACAAAAATGTGTGTTTTCGGTGTCCTGTGTTCTTATAGCCCCTTAATAAGATGTAAGATTTTTAATCTACAACTTTATAGATATTATATAAAGTTTAGGAAAACATTTTAATGCTCGTTTTACCATCTGTTTTACAATGAGCTAGGCACATAAAAATGGCGAGATAACGCACGCAAGCTTATTTTTGATAGACCTATAAAACTGTATCAGAGATTGTAAACACGTAGGTCCTCTCGGATTATCATAGGAAAGGCGGCTCTATGTTTCTGTTCGTTATTTTATTTGATTCGGGCACAATATTCTGTGAAGCTTTAGAAAAACTTTTGGGATAGGGTCCCATGATTTTGTCAATATAGATAAGTATAGATGAGCTCGTAAACACCTATTGTAACACATTGGGACCGCGATCACACCTTTAGATTATTGAAGGAGATATATAGCCCTGGTTTCTCGATTGAAAAAAGAATGCGGAAAATTGTCGAACGCGTGTAATATGCTGTGATTGGTTGTTGATTATTCAGTCAGCCAATCACAGTGCTTGTCAATTTTTGGTATTCTTTTTTTGGTTGAGAAACCGGTTGTTGGAAATACGTTTATTTGTGCATACAGGTACCGACTAGATAGACGTAACTTTGTGTAAGTACGTAGGCTATATTGACATTAAAATAATACTCTCCGACCCAATTTTGGTAACGCGGTCAATTTTATTGAGGTCTGGTTAAGTATGTAGAAGATGCACAACTGTGTGACTGTGCGCAAATACAATTGCGCTTCAACTTTCCTCACTCTTATAATTTGATGTGACGGCAATCTGGCAAGTCCGGAGAGAAATCAGGTTCAGGAGAGAGATGTCACCGCTACAACTAAATAATAATCCTACTACTATTATAAAGGCGAAATTTTGTAAGTATGGATGTATGGATGTTTGTTACTCTTTCACGTAAAAACTACTGAATGGATTTGAATGAAACTTTACCACAATATAGCTTATACATCAGAATAACACATAGGCTATAGCTTATACATCAGAATAACACATAGGCTATAGCTTATACATCAGAATAACACATAGGCTACAATTTTTGACTAGACGGGACGAACCTGAAGTCCAGGCGAACGAAGTCGCGGGCAAAAGCTAGTATAAAATAAATCATCATAATCTTCTTGTCCTTGTCCTATGTTACTTGAAGTCGCGCGTAACACGTTTTCTTCTTTCATTCTGTTCTGCCAACCGTCACGGACTAATTAAGTAGACAATTATAATAAACTAGCTTCTGCCCGCGAATTTGCCCGCGTCAAATTTGAAATATTATCCCACGGGAACCGTACATTTTTGCGGTATAAAAAACTTCCTATGTGTTATTCCATACTACAATCTATTTCTGTCCCAAATCTCATCCAGATCCGTTCAGCTGTTTAAGAGTGAAAGAGTAACAAACATCCATCCATCCACCCTCAAAAACTTATGCAATTTTATTATTTGTAGGAATAAGTAGGAAGTAGGGTAGTAGAAAGTAGGATTAGTAAGATGTGGAAGGATGGACTCTATAAAATCGAAATGTCGAAAATTTCAGATAAAAGTTTGGCTCTTGTTCATAGAAGGTGGTTAAATAATAAATCGCTAGTATTTTTACATCATTCATTTGTCCAGTAACAAGTGTACTTTTTAAGTAAACACAAAAAATGTGTCAACATTTCAAAGTCCATTTTCAGTAGTCCCCGAGATATTCTACTTTATATTTGTTCATTTGTATTCCGGCCGCGGCCCAAAAGACCCGCTGCTGTCTTGAATTCCTTATTATGAATCTCGACATCTCTTTTTTTTAGAATCTCTAAGCCAATTTATGAAAAAGATAACAAAATGAGGAGTGGTATCTAATGTAAACATCTTTTGTAATTTTCTCTATCTATGAGTGTTGGTGAGTTTACTTACATATTTGCATAGGTTGTATACCTACTTAAAAGGTGTTATCCGGAACAGAAAGGTAGAAAACCACATTCTTCCTTGTATTACTGTTTTAAGGTTAATGCAAAAAGCCTTACCGAAATTTCGCTAAGCGGATTCGACATTTGCATAACTGTTAATGACCTTTAAAAGCGACGTGTTCACGTAAAGTTGGGAAAAATATTTTGCGTTTGCTTTTACAAAGTTTTTATTGCCCTTGCCGACGCCTCGCATGTTACCTACATTTATAAATAATATTTCCTGCCTCGTGAATACGTCTAATGTTGAATGTATTTTACGTTTCGAACTCATTCATTTTCAGGTGTATTGTTGCGCGGATTTTTGAAGTATGTAACGTGTTGATAAATGAATATGGTATAGTACAATATGATTCCAGTGTGTCCATAACCCTTAGAAAAAAACATTTGTCAAACAAAATCAATTAGACTTGATCCATATCATGATTCGACTTAGACCTTGTTCCAATTCGCCTAAAGTGACGGTCGTCGACCAAGCAAAATGGGTCATCTCGTCAAACAGACAGCTTGATGGATCGCCTTTAGTCGGTCTGGGCGGAGAGCGGGCAGCAGCTGACTCATTCCGAGGGCATTACCATGCTTTCACTGTTACATTATTGAGAAGAGATCGTGACCCCAAGGCCAACAAAAAAACTAGCGTCGCAATAGTTCAATTTTATTTTAGCTTGTGGGAATGACAAGAATTTTCAGTGAATTCGATTTTGTGAATCGATTTTGCATCAGACGATAAAATATTTACGATTTAAGATTGTAAATTTTATCACAATCGATATCTCTAAGTATCTATTTGTAAATCAAGGTCCTACTTATTTCGTGAAACGTTACAAAAGTTACATCAAATATTATATTTTATACTAACGGAAAACCAGTTTCAGTTGCAGTCCATTAGGTCCGATATATTTGGCGCACTCCATCGGCGCCGTGTCGTTGCAAATATCTAGAATGATTTTTGATAAAAAAAAAATAACTATGGAATAGTTACCAATTGATATTCAAATTCCTGGACGGAATAAAATATTTATTTCAACAGAACTACATATCGCTGAAAGAATTTATTTATGAAGCATTTAAATCTGAATAACGTATCGGTGTTTCTGTTTTCAGCTACACAAATATTTTGCCGGGAGCCGTGTGGGTATTGATAAAGGTTGTTGGCTGGTCAAAAAAAAATGATTTGTGTATTTGCAATCGTTATTTGCGGAACTCTTTGATGGATATGCGGTGTGTACGTCACAACGGGAACTAATTGAACGGACGCCGGACGTCGGGAAAAAAACTGCAACACGATGGTTAAACAAAGGGTAGTAATAGGTTTTTGTAGCAACCGTCTCGTCTGACGAGGGCTGCCAATGGGATGAATTAGCTGTTTTGTTTCAGGAATAGGCTGCACACGCGCTAAATGCACGTCGGAACTTAAAAGGAAAGAGTGAAGACTAATAGCATTGAGTGAACACAGTGTGGTAATCATTTTTCTTTTAGAATACCAGGTAATGAAAATGTATTCTTCTGTCAGTTGTAGTGATAAATGCTTTGCTGGCATTTGGAACCTTTTGGTACGTGCTCCGGCAGTTCAAGAGGGGAGTAACAGGTGGTCCGATTTATTAATGTTCAATGCATATAATGAAATCTTGCAACGACAGTTAAAAAATGTGTTCTATAGTCAAACTAAAGAGGAGAACAAACGATCTCACAATGCTGTCATGCACAAAAAATAAGCGATAACGTGGTTGGCATAGTCTGCTACGCTGCGTGTCGCAAGTTCAATTTCCTCACAACATTTCATTGTATGGCGTAGGTACATGTAGTTGTACCGGTCTGATTTTATGTGTAGGTATGTGAGTTTATATATGATGATTGTAATCGAATCTACACTGAGAAATGTCTAGTGTCGTATAAAGTTTTTTTATAAAGGAAGAAAAATAAAGCCTAGACACGATAGCGCTATGATAAAACAGAAAATAACAATACCTGCAACCGTTTAGTTGTAGACAAAACAAAGTCATCACATCTCGCTTAAACATTACGTACTAAGTGTACGTGGGGTACATTCTGAATTCCCTGATGACACAACACGTTATTATAATTAGGCACCCGGTTCACATCCGACTCGTATCCGACGAGAACAGCTTCGGAAACGTTTACATGTATCTTGGGACTTCCACTGGGTAACCTTTTCTATGTTCTGATATTGTACAGAGAGTTTCAAAAATGTTTCAAACAGCATTTTTAAAATACGAACTAAAAAATGTACCAGTAGGTAGTAACTTTTATGCGCCGTTTCTCGTTTATGATTGGTTGATTAATCCAATCAGAGCTGCCGACGCGCTATTGATGATTTGTCACTAGCGTTACGTTGATTTTCGTTCGAGAAACCGGGGCAGATTCTGGTAGTGTGCCCGGGTCATGGTTTAATTTTGTGGTCTTATTCTCTGTGTTTTTAATCTTTGTGGTACAATACGTGACTACCTTCTATCCTTTATCTTTTAAAGAATAAATAACTCTGAGCCAATAGCGGTCCAATACCAGACGGGAGCGCGGATAATGCGTCAAGCGAATACCGGGCTCCTGACTTATGGTTACATGAAGAATCATGGGATTTTAGTCGGTAAAAGTCTGACATAACTCTCCGCTTATCCCAAGCGGAGGGCGTCCATGAGAATTTCCCACAGAAAAAAGAATGTACAGAACTCAGCGGCTTTATAATTTCATTATTATTTCTTATTCTACGGCGTAAGGAATAAAATATGCTTATCCCAATTTTACTTACTTATGTAAGAATGTTCATAAATAACTAGGCATGAAAAAATAAACTCATTTTATCACGTTAACAAGTTACAAACGGTACTATCTCACAAGTTACTCTAACTTGTTTTTTTGCGTCCTTTTTCCCACACAGGGAATAAGCCCATAAATACAAATAAAAGTTTTGTTCTGCTAAATTTCACATTCGTGGTTAAAACCTAATAGGGTTTGACATTGTGTGGTGCACCTATATCACACCTTAATTTATAAAGAGACTTCTGCAAACTTTCCTGGCTCTACTGCTAGATAAATGCCTTTCCTAAATAAAAGGTATATACAGTAGGTGTAGATGTGGTAAGTGCCACATTTATCAACGCGGAATTAGCTCGAGCCGATCATTTAACACCACACTTGTCGCATTTAGCCGATTCGCCGTAAATGCCATTTTACCGGCCATCGATGTCGCTGATTAGCCGTCGATGATGTCGATTAAACCATGGCACATAGGCTGTCTATCATGTCCAGCAAAGCCTGGTAAGTTTTATAAATAATTTGTGAAAAATCTTACCTATTCTAAAGTATAGTAAGTTGTGAGCTTGCTACATCAATGCATTAAGTATGGCAAAACCTTGAAAAGGTATTGTGCACACAAAGAAATACGTATTTTTACCTGTATACCAAATACCTTGTGTGACTGTAAATATTCTTAAATACAAAAAAGAAAAATGTAGAAGAAGAGAAATAAAATGATTTGATATAATATTTTTCTTCTAAATTTGAAGATTAATAATGCAATTCCACTGTGTCCGTACGGAAAGTAGGTACGACCCAACGCTGCATCACATAAACACTGAAATGAAATAACACGCAAATGGGTTGTGGCATTTTTAATTTGTTGAAGGAGCGTCGCAGCCCAGCTTCCTATGAAGGCAGTGTTTCACTTCACCAAATTGGAAAACGGTGAAATTCAGTACACTGCAGTGCAATATTACAAAACTGTGAGCTAGGCAGGATGCTAAAGGTACGATGAACCTATCTATGTCTACGATACAATCAAAAAGTAATTAATATTTTGCTTCTAAAATCTTATTCAATTTTAATTTCCTACGTCAATCCCAATGATTGGTTTTTGGATCTATCAGTTGTTGATTACCCTAAAGATGAGGTTTGACAGATTTAAATTTATTGGTTTTCAAGATCTGAGGCAGATAAGCGTCTTCTATAGCAACGTTGTTTCAATGACAAAAGCCTCTTACAAGGAATGGCTAAACAAAATAATAGAGACCATTTTCCTGAAGGCCAATTCAAGTAATTAATAACGTTGAAAATGTAGTCGCAATCTCAGTTCGTCAAACAATAAAAAAAAATAAAAAAATGGAGGCATTTTTGGCAGATTTAGACTGAAATTAGATTGCGATCGTTCCAAAAAGTTAGTGAAATTGTCTCTTGATACTTACCAACTACTGCAACGCCAACAACTTTCAAGAGAAAACTTGAATCGAATTTCTTTATCTACTTAGAAAATCGAATAACCACCAAAGCATTTACTGTTCGTTTATCTGTATCCCACATCCGAACTAGCCTTTTGTTTCCTCAAACAGGAAAGGCGATGTCTTCATACACGTTCATATTCTATAGAAAGCGGTATTGTTTCGTGTAGTCTGCGTAAACTAGTCGGATCCATATGTCTACCGCCGAACAGAACGTAATTAATCAAAACAGTCAGCGTTCAGTCTAGTGATTAAATTGATGAAGATTGTACGCAGCTGCGCTGTGCGGCGCGTCAGAACATTGTCAAAGTGAGTCGTGTGCCCGCTACCCAAGGGTGCCTGACCTGAAGAGGGTGTTGGCTTCACCTCTACCATTTATAGTTTATATACGTGCACTATACACTAAGATTAAAAACAACACACTTATATGTATATACGTACAGCAACAAACATAATTTACAATATTCATTTTATTCCTTTATCTACATTTATTTATGGTAATCTCATATTATAGTAGGTACCTATGTCATCACATACTACATCGGCAGTCAATATTGTTTATTGCAACATAATGTAGGATGACGTCGTTGTCACCGGTAAGGTGCATTGTACGCGCGCATTACAAGATGCATCACCGTGACGTAACCACCGAAATATAGGCGGCATTTCTTCTTTCTTCTGTCTGTATTGTGTTATGTGTGGATGAATACATTTAACAGTGAATACATACGAGGACAATTTTATTTCGCCACTCGTCTACCTACCACTACCTATAAGGGTAAGAGATAGCCTTGCTTAGCCCACTCTATGAATTATTATAGCTCGAAATTTCCCTCGAGAGCTTGCCTATATAATTATTGTACAGCAAACTTTTACCAGAATTGTAAAAAGCCTAGAGTATTATAAGATATTCATTCAAAACATACGAGAGTTTTTATTTCTCTCTACCAGCCATTTTTAACGTGTCTTCTCTTTGTTTTTTTATTGAATTCTCGGGGGCAGATATTCATGAATGTAGACTAGTCAAATAAATCATCTTAGTGTAGTCAATTAATTAATTGGACACGGAACACGTCTCGTTATGCAATGTCACTTGCAGAGCGCAGAGCGCTATTCCAAATAATGATGGAGTGACAACCGTTGTAGGTGCGACACCGATAGATGTACTGAATCAACCGCAAGCGCTAAATATAGATAGGTAGCCACGGATTTGGGGTTTAACTTGTTTGGCCGAAGTATTTTTAGGATTTTGAGCCGCCAAAAGGTTATGTATTTAGGGAAAATCTACAAATACTTTAGGGAAAATAAATAGGTACCTTCCTCATGGTTGGACTCAAGTTCCGATTTAGTTAAAAGGTACATACAGTTCGTAAAGGGATACGGAGAAGTATCATGTGTATACTACGTAGTTATAAGACTTCTGCTTATCCTTTTACGAAATCCAACCGTGAAGGATAATTTCAAAACCTATTTCAGGTAAACAGTTTTCTATATCTGCTAAATAAAATAGAACTTAATTTATGTGCAAGTGCCGCATAAATTCTACAGAGCAACATTAAATTCGTTAACTAATTGCTCAAGTGTAAAAACATCACGTTCCAACAACGTACAAAAAGCGGAGTTCGGAATTCTACGACACTTTCAATATCTCATCGTAAGTGTCACTTCACTCCAGACTTTATCAACTTTTCCATTAAATATCTGTAGCCCGGTTGTCTATGGCCGGAAAATAGCAAAACTGTAAAGGTGAGTTTAGACCAAGCTTAAAACATTTATGGAATGACATTTGTTGCTCGTCGTTTGCAGAGGGATTAAGTAGTGTTAAGTAAAGTTTATTAACCATTGTTACAGAGGTTCCTTATAATTAGATTAACATAGTAGGTATAAATAAATTAGTAACAGTTAGTGGTCCGCATTTGTAGTAAAAAACAGTGGTTCCCAAACTAGGTAGGGCCTGTATCTTCAGGACTAGTAGTACCTAAGTAAGATGTAATAAGCGAACGGTAATATTAATATTATGGTTCCAGACTCAATCACATGAATTTGGTAAACACACGTCCACAGCAGTGATGAATTTTTACACCGGAGAACATAAAAAGCTGCAAGCATTGTTTAGTGGCCATGGTTAACAACTCAAATGAATATTTTAAAACATGCACGATGCTTTATCAAAATCTGCAAAGCTTCGAAATACAAGTCATAAAATATTCAGGACAGTTGCCACAGTTTTCTTCATGAAATAAATATGGGGTTACCTATTATTACGCTCTGTACTGCTTTTATCATGGAATGATTTACAAGCAGCGCAATTCTGAAAAACTCTCCCTCCATGAATTTGGGTGAAGTGAACACTATGCTAGAGATTGACCGCTCACCTGAAGCTCACCTAACCTAGATTTAACATACCATCACGCCTGTATTCCCCGAAGGGTAAGGCAGAGGTGTATCAATGTACACCCACAGTTCGCCGGTATGTTGAGATCCCATGTAATAGGGGGTGAGCCTATTGCCTTCGAACTGCTCTGAGAATTTACAAGGAAAACCCAATAGCACTTTTTGCTAGACCTCTAGCGTAGCAGTCGCGCTTAGAACCACTAGGCTAACGAGGCAGTTTAACCTATATTTTTACAGAATATTTTTTCCTGTTATAGCTCTAGCCCTTCGTTTTGTGACTCTATGTTTGCATACTCTAAACTCGCCCTTATGAAACGCTAATTACGATGTGTAGAGTCATCCTGAAATTACCAACCACGTACATTGTCACTCTGCGATGTCAAATTGGATACACCGTGATGTCAAATTGGATGCTCTGTAATTTACTCGAAATATGTTTACTACAATGTGTCTATTAAACTGACATACGTGTTTGTAATGTTGTTATTTATTTATCAGGGAAACAAGAAACAAACATACAACATACTATGGCTTATTTGTATTTAGTACACTTAGTAATTATAATTAAGCGTATTAAAATAATTGTTTCGTATGTTCTTAGCAGTACCTAACTCTAAGGCCTGATTCCATTATCCATGGTATGTATAAGTTGACATTTTGTGATTTAACCTCGGTTTAGCAAGTAACTATTGAAACCGGGCCTAAGTTAATTCAGACAAAAAACGACGGGTTGCACTCTGGGAGTGATAAGTGAAAACGCTGAAGACGTACAAAAATAAAAATGAAATAAATTTGTAAGATTTTCGATCAGGTCACGTGTCCTGACGCGAGTTTAACATTTTTTAGTTTAATATTTTTCCAAAACAAGTGCACAACGCCGCTAAAGAAGTTTTCACTTCAAAAATATTTGCATGTTACTGTAGGTATAACTTAAACTGCATGGGAACTGAAACAAATTACATTTTCTAACCAGATCAGGAGTTTCACAAAAAAATCGAAAGAGTCAACATTCATTTCGTCAACATCCTTTTCAAACAAATACCTATTTTTTTTTGCCTGATTTAATATCTTTGTAAAAAATCACTATAAAATCATTTTTCGCTCTCGACTTGCACAGAGTGATAACTTGCCATTCATTTAATAAAATATTTGAAGTGCTTTATCGTAATTGAAATCTGTAAAAGAAGGTGCATTTCTAGTCAAGTGTGTTTTATTTTGAGTGGAAAATGAATACAAAAACGAACTTGTGAAAGGAAAAAATAGAAAAAAAGTTTTCGGTTAAAAAAAACATCGTGAGGAAACCTGGATTTTAAATGAAATGATTTATATCTGAAATCGCCCTTCCACCTTCAATAAGCGTGTTGATCAATGCTTGTGCCTTTTCAGTATGAGAAGAAACCTTTGCCCTGCAGTGAGACAGTAATCTAGGCTGGTATTATGATAAGAACATTTTTTTTTTCATTACAATGAGGACCTACCTATATCCTATTATAGCGTACTGTAAAAATAATACCATCACGCCTGTATTCCCCGAAGGGTTAGGCAGAGGTGTACTAATTTATACCGACAGTTCGCCGGTATATTTAGTTCCCATGTAATAGGGGGCGAGCCTATTGCCATTAACCGGGCACACATCCAAACTCCGAGCTGTTACTGAGAATTTCATAGAAAAACCCAATAACACACAACAAACAAACAATATTTACAAAATATTAAACTGTGTAGGTATTTGTATGTATATGTGTGTAAATTAGCACGAGCCCGTATTGACAGCGAATAAGATGCGGCGGAGCATGCAATCATCCAAATTGAGTTCAGTGTTTCAGATAGTTTCACGTCACTCCGAGTTTGTCTATCATTTTACACTTCTGGAGTAATTAACACTCCACTATACCATCTTAGAATAGAGCCGTAATTTATTTAACAACCCATGGGCTTGATTAATAATTATAAGTTATTAAATGAGCTATTGAAGTTTAGTTAAGTTAGTTAATTATAGGTATTAAAATCATTATATCAAAAGCCGAAGGTTGTGTTGCTTGGTTCCTTGTAGTTGTTAGGTAGGGTTATAATGAAAAGAAGAGTTATGGTAATGGAGATATAGCTTCAGCATTCTATGACTTCCAGTTGTAACGCCTAAAAGTAAAAGATAAAGTTTCGACGCCATTTCTGAAAAACTGAGGTTGTCATGAGGTGAGTCATGGTTTTTCATTGAAAATGATTCGTAACTCAAAAACTGGTATGAGATTTTAAACTTTTTAGGTATAATTTTGTACATAAGTTTACTGACGGGAAACTGACTAAGCACAAGCCAAGATATTATTAGTTAGGCTAGCTGTTGTAGTAAAGAGTTGTGGTTAGTTAGTTTAAGGAGAAGGGTTTCTTTATGCTATCTACAAAGCAACGAATAGTTTGGTAACTTATTGACTAAAATATAACGTACACTACATCTCTGTAGAGCGCGCAGTGCATCCATTCCTCTTAAATGTCCCGTCAAAATTTAGGAATGAGCTAAAATTATTTGTCAACGTGTCAACAAGCCACGTGGCATGAAACACAACTAGTAGTATAATTATATACCTATAGCGCGACGGAGCCTACACATTCATTATGGTAATGATGATGAACATAAAGCATCAGGTTGAATAAAAACTCGTAATAAATAAACAGTGTGGATATGAAAAGTTGGGGTAATTTGCGAGCCACGGAACATGCGGCCGGAAACGTTGGCAACAAGAGGTGTTAAACTTTTAATTAGTTCGACAACTTTCAAAGAAGCATTAAGGCTTCCTGGCCGCTTGAACCCGACCTTTTGTTTTCCACTTTGTAATCAATGAGGATTTTTTAATGGGGACATTTTACATTAAAAATCTCGTCGTTTTTATTGTGAAACAACGTGCAAACCTTGTAATATTCGGCGAATAGAGAGGTAAAGAAAACCCAAAAAGCCGAACACGTAGATATACGAATATGAGAAAATAAGATTTGCAAAAATGTGGCTACAGAGGAATTTTTCAAAAATATTCTATCGACAGCTGTTGCATGCGGGATTTTTGATACGAAATTCAGTCGCTGAAACTTTTCTGCACTAACTACCGCTAACAATCCCAGGGATGTAGTTTTTAGTTTGTTCAAACTTGATATTTGCTTTATGTTTTATTTCAGCCGATTGAGAACTCCCACTGAATTCTATTTTATTTTTACCGGCTATCTACAAGAGCGACGGCACTGCAAACTAATTTCCGCGAACTTACTGATGTATACCTACCCCTGTCTCACTAATACAAACATATTGATCTAAGTTGGATGGATTGCACTACTGATGTGACCCAAACTACTAATAGCCCTTCTATAAACAGCTTTGGTCTATCTTAAGACCATTTACCCAACACGAAAGTGCTATTAAAATAGAAGCTGAGTTTAATTACCCTTGTTAATGTAGTATTTCGAATTACACTCGGTTTTATACGTAATTTATTAAGTAATTAATGTTATAGGTACTCTTGAATGGAAGTGCTTGAATTCGTTAGCTAAATACTATAAAATTAAAGAGTTTAGTAAACAAACCACGTTTGAAGGTGAATAAACTTATTTAACAACAACATTTTTCGTAAAATGTTTGGGAATACAATGTCATAAATAAATATTACTAAAATTATGAACTGACTTTTAAAAATTGTAGATGTAGAAATAATAATAATAGAAACGGTTATTTTTATTTAAAACGTGAGTTAGTTTTGTATATTTTACTATATGATATTTAGCATTTGTAGCAAAGGTGATATAAATAAGCACAAACATAAAGTACCAATTATCCCTCTCAAATTCGGAAGATATAATAATATGTGGATACACACCTAATCCTAGTCAGTTATCTCGTTATATACTTGGATTAGCATGGACGCGTCCAGCAAGCCACGTCGCCTAAATCGGTCATGGCTAATCTAGCATTTGGCACGCATAAAACGTTGGATTGTGGTGGATAGCTGTGTGATCGTTAACACCACAAAAAATAGTATTGAGCTTAGCTTAAAATATGTCTTGATTAATTTTCGTTTATGTTTGCAATTTTAAAGACAAATAAAATAAAACCTGGGCAATTGGACGTTAAGAAAAAAGTTTCACTCCAAAGGTGTTTACAAAAATATATCAAAAAGTCAACAAAAGCAGAATTATTCAAGACAAGTTCAATACAGAATGTAAACCACAAAACTTATTGCTTGTTCTCTGTATAAACCCACTCCTTATCAAACATGTTGTTTATAGAAAATTCCCGAAAACAATAGCTCTTAAAAAAGCGGGATTCCAAACCTGGAATTGCTGCTTTCAAGATTTATGGACATAATATACAGGAGTAGGGAGTTAATGCCTTACGGCTTCCAGGGCAAATAGTCATATTATACAGAAAGTTGCCAAGACGTTGTCTATATGTGAACATTACATGTACATAATTATATGTAGGCATGTGAAACAGCAGAACATGTTATTATGAGATGATAGGGTTGCATGACTAATGAAGTCAGAAAGAAGAAAACCTAAAATAGTTTTTTTCAAATGACGTTTTCAGTGATTGAGAAACGATTGCTATGTTTTCTTTGGCAGCAAAGGTCACCAGTTGTCAAAAAATGCCGCGTTTTTTTTAGAAACTTATTTTTATTCTTTCTTTTTCGTAGCATCGTATTAATTTTAGGTCAACAAATTGTTGATGTCAAAAAGTAATTGTGGCTTTATACACCTCTGGTGTGGAAAGAAAGTGGTTGTTATTTTTCGGTTTTCTTATTATTTTGAAACGGTGTTTAGACTGCATCTTGCCAAAACATGTACATAAATTCATACCACCTTTTAAAATTCATTAATTTTATTTAAAATGCATAATTGGATTGTGGTTCTCTTTTCAGTTTAAATATTCAGTGGTCTGTACGAGTAGGTAAGTCAAGTCTGAAACAAGATGAAATGAGCGCATTTACGAGCACGTTGCTCCATAGACTTGACCTATTTTATTAAGCTACTTAAGCAGAATATCAAGGGAATTATTTGAGTAAACAGCTTAGCATGAGTGAGATTTATAATAAGTAGGTACTTTGTGTAATAACTTAGAAACGCTTATGCGAGATTGGCCAGAGAGCGGAACATACAGGGCAAAGTGGAAGGCTAATGATAATAATACATAATTTTATTATCAGGCAACTGAAGTTCATAGGTGAAATACAAAAAAAATAACGAAACGAAAACACAAACGATAAACGAATACATATTTAAAACCTAAACTATACACGTAACGTTGTCGGTGTCGTGTTTGCTGCGTGGGCTAAGCTATGGGGGAGGGCTTTGCCCAGCTGTGGGACAATACAAGTAGAAAAATAATGGACAAATAAAGTTTAGTTTAACATTAGTTAACAGTCACACAGACCAGTCCTTAGTCAATAATAGTGTGAATTGTTATTACAAATTTTGTACTGTTGGTTTACATATAAAATCCCCCTTACTAATCGTTGGCCAATTATACAATTAAACACTAATATCAATAGTAACCTGACTGTAATCTGTAATATCTGTCCAAAAGTTATGAAAAAAAAAAACACTGAAAGTAAAGGTATAAAAGTGTTGTACACATTTTTATATTTGAAATAATAATTTGTTATTTTACGAGTTTCTTAACTAATTACATTGTCTTCCTGATACCGCAACTGATGGAGCCAGATGTTCTCATTTCTCATGCAAATCGTTGTTTTATAGCAAAAAGTTGGGAGAATCTGTTGTTTTTTATACCGCCCTATTCTTCAAGTTGAAACACCATAAGCTTTGTTTTTTAGTAACTTTGTTATGTTTGAAAGAATTATATTATTTTATGTGGGCTTGACTGTGCCGTTACTTAAAGAGTATGTAAAAAGGTCTTTAAGTAATGCCTTGAAAGCTATTTTAGTTACAAAAGGTTGTTTTGAACATCGTAGAACATGGAGATACCTATCTACACTGCCCAAAATATTATAATTAAAATATTTTGTATCAAATAATAGCTAAATACATATAGTAACCAAAAATAAATAAATCTGTAAGATTAATATAAAACGCCTTTCGTAAGTCTTCATTTCATTAACGTTAAAGAAACCAAAGAGACAATTCTTTATTTTATTTTTTAAGTTTTCCATAAGTAGATTACTAATATTATTGACAAAAGGTATTTTTGATTATAAATGTTATATTATGGTCTCACTAATCTAGTGGTTTCAGACGGGTCATGAACTTGCAGGAGTCGTCAACGTTGTATGCTTCATTACTTAGATTTACGTTTCTTATCTCTGTCGAGTTAACCGAAGTTTTAATTAGTGCTAAATGTCTAGGACTATATTATACTAGACTTATATTTAGAAGTTTAAAATAATTATCAATTCGTATTTAGACTAATTTCATTGTTGCATTTGATATTAATAAAATAAGTGATTTAAATATTAAACACGTTCAACATTGGTTTTTGTTAAAGTAGATTCTGTGTTCATAATGCATTAAAATACAACTCAACAATTTAAGAATAATCTAGATAAAATTATAGTCAGTGCATTTTTACCAAGAATTTTTCAATGGTTTCCTTCTATTGGGCTAATGATATTTACCTAATTAGGTTCCCTTACAATTGTATGTAGGTAAACGACAAGACGTGTAGGTAGGTAAGTATAACAATAGTTATGTATGCTTTTGTTCTAAGTAAAAATTATAATATTGGTTATTTTAGTATTGAAACAGGTGCTTGTTTATAACCTCATATTTCATTGCTAAGCGGAGCGGGAAATCGGCGGGAAATTGCGGATAAAACATTTTTAGTTCCATAACTTTTAATACTTAATACTTTTTCATAACTCTAATATTTCTGTTTTCGTCTCTAGGTTCTTGCTCTTGTTTTTTTTTTTTTTTCAAAAAAAGTAACTTGTCAAAAACATGTGCTTATCGACATTTTTGCAAATATTTTTCAATTCTGTCACGTCTTGTATAAGCTATTTAGTAAGATATATGTCAATGCCAATAATATCAAAAATGCTTTGGTGTAGGTGAGACTTAGGAAAACTAAGGAAAAATTATAAAATTAAATATTGTAGGTACAATATGAAATACAGTTTTATAAAATCGTTGGATGGCAAGCATACCGCCTCCTCACCTGATGTTAAGTGGTCCCCTCTGCCTATGCGTCTGCAATACCAGAGGCCTTGCAAATGCGTTGCCATCCTAGAGACAAAGTAGAAATGTCTCATGTGCCTGTAATTTCACCACATACACACACATCGTTTTCGAAGTTTCGATGCTATCGACAGTATCTACAAAAGTATTGTCTAGTATAATCTAGATTGAGTGCGTTCCTGGTCTATCCAGAGCTATCCAATCTAAAGAAAATGAAATTTTCCCAGTTGCGCTTTCTTCCAATCTAGGTACAAATCAACTCACGTCGTGAAGTGGAGGCAGTCTTTGATATTCAAAAAGCACTTTAAAATGCGTCCATTTCTTAATAATAAAAATATTGTCGTTACCTTTGAGAATTCCATATTTTTTCCCGCTCCTGCATTTCCATCAATATTCTTGCTCCGCTAAGCGTGTGTCAGTGTGTAGGTATTTAAAGGTGCTATTGTTATCAAGTATTTCATTTGGTAGACGGGTTTCTGATGAAATTAGTTTCCGATTTTGCCAAAATGAGGCTTACATTTTGGTAAGTTATTTGTAAAATGATATTCGGTCTGCTTCACAATAGGCGTCTAATCAAAGTTTCTCTTTGTTTCAGTATTTTCACGTCACTTATAGTTTTAATGAAGTGTGAAAGTTATTCGAAGCCGAATATAGTGTTTATTGTAGCAGATGATTTGGTATGTAAAATTACATTATTTGTCATTTATTATTTAAGTTTTCTTTTATGTTTTGAAATGGTGTCTGTGTTGTATACTATAGTGGTTAAGTGATTAGTGTTGTGTGAGCCAAATTCTGTCATTATTAAAATAGTTATTAATACTAATCTAAGCCTCCTAAGTTTGTTTAATCTAGTTCTTGTAGTTGTCTTCATAACCCTGAAATTGTCATTTATAAACAGCCACGGTCCAAATACCTACATTAGCCCTCAAACGTCTATAATTTACGTTACTAAAATACAAGTCAAAACACAAACTAAGTAATGACGGTTCACCTTGAAACTCCAGTCTATTTATTTTCCTTAGCATGTATTTGACGTAATCATTGTACGCAGGGTTGGGGCGACGTGAGTTTCCACGGCTCGGATCAAATAATGACGCCTAACGTGGACGTGCTCGCATACCAGGGCGTCATAATACCGCAGTACTATACCCACACACACGGCACGCCAGCCAGCAGCGCGCTTTTCACCGGAAAATATCCTATAAGGATGGGTACGTTTAGAAGCGAAGAAAGCGCTTTCTTATACGAAGCTCGGGTGAATTTATCTGTGTAATATTTTAAAGGGAGACTGTTTATTTGCCTTTTTGATATGGAGCTTACTGTACTGTCGGAAAGTTAATTTAGGTAATTCTCTTAATATGTTGTAGCTTAAAGAGAATTAAATCTTGTAGTAAATGAATTTGACAATAGACTCGATAAACTATAATTAAATACTATACCTTTGTTTTTTGCACAAGGTACATTATTGCATACGTGAGTCTTTTCATGTTTTTGTGTCCGTAATGGTTTACCATACCTCATTATAATGGCAGTAGCGGACGAGTGAAAATTTTAAATTCTCATTAGTTATAATTATAACAAAATAAAGTTCGTGTAGTTTAAAATAGGTATAACGTTATTAAACTGGTATTTGGTTACACAAACGTAAACAGATGAAAGTACTTACATACTTATTATGGCAAACCAATTAATTTAATTGATATCGTCCGAAATAAATCCTCAAAGTAAAATTAATTAATCATTTAATTTGATAAATAACATACAGCATCGTATGACGTTTTGTAGCGTAATTTACTTAATGTCGGCTGTACATTGTAATTTGTTTCTTTGAAGTATCGTAATGTGAAACTCATGAGTGGGGTACATTTTTAAATTAAGCAAAATGGGAAATTGAAGAAAATTCGGTATTATGTACCTAACTGTTTTATGTACCTACGTACCTACAATAAAGTGTACATATTTGTGGTACAAGGCACGGTACCTGGTTATGTAAAATTTCTCATTATTGTATGTCGAGCATTTATTATGACATCTTAGAAAAAAAGACTTCAAAAAGTCACTTATATTTCGGATGATACTCAACAGTCGGATCACTTTTATCTGAAGATCTTCTTCATCTTTATCAATCAATCTTATCTGACTATCTGTTTAACCCCTATATTTAATATTCTGTGTTGAAAATCGGACAAGTGCGAGTCGGAGTCGGCCACCGAGTACGTACCTAGGTGATAAATAGTTCAGGAATCGAGCCTCACAGTTTTTTCTGAGCTTTCCCCAGAATATATTTTTTATGATTTAATTACAAATGTATGTTTTCAGATCTTTCCCTGTACTTTTTTACTTGCCAAATTTCATATTTCTAGATCAACGGAAAGTACCTTATAAAATTTGATTCCCTTGAGAATGTCGAAATATACGTTTTTTGCGGCATAAGCGGCCGTATCTTTTTTTTACGTTAACTTAGAAGTTTGAATTTTTCACAGCTTCAAGGGACTGTAGACCTGAGTATATGGTTTTAATTCCAACTCGATACCTCCACGCACTTCCGGAATAAATGATCTTTACAGACAGACAGACAAACAAAAAAGTGATCCCATAAGGGCTCCATTTTTTCCTTTTGAGGTACCGGAACCCTAAAAATCGACCTGTAGACATCATATTCAGCCCGCAATATTCAACTGCTGGACAAAGGCCTTTCCAATTGCACGCGACTTAGATATGTGGCGACCTGCTGTAGAATAGGCTAATTCCACCTAAATCAATGCATTCAACAAGCTAACTAATTTAATAATTATACATACATGCAAGGTACGCAAGGAATTTCGATCACATCTGCTGAAGACCGCGGCCTGCCTACCTCGGAGCGCCTACTGCCCGAATATTTACAAGAATTGGGCTACACCACACATTTGATAGGTAAATGGGGCCTCGGTAAATCCAGGGAACATTATCTACCCACTAATAGAGGCTTTGATACATTCTACGGCTTCTTAGGCAGCAGCGTGGATTACTACACATATAACCATGTAGAGGTACGTGTACTTATGTCTGTAAAGGTTGAGGTATTTGGAACACAAAGCAGTATTGTTGTAGGGAAGAAAAGAAATCCTCTTTTGTTTGAACTAAGAAATAGAATGTTCTTTTCTATGTTTTGCTTGAATTGTATTTGGGTAATGTAGCTTAAAATAGCTGGGGTCAATATATGAAATACACAATCATGGAAAAAATACTTTAATTTTATTGAAGCGTGGGATACCAATTTCGCATTGCATTAACGGAGTAATTACCAGAAGCGTGTAAATGACACCTCATAATAAGAAAATCATGGAAAAGTGGGTACTGGTATAAGTTTGCTTTCTTTGCTTAAGGAAAATTTCAGAGTCATAGAGATAACGCGAGGTTAAATTACAAAATAACATCATGTTAGCAACTAACTCGGAGTTACTTGCCTGTCGCAAGCGAGCCTAACAAGATTATAATTTCCTGTAAGTATATCCCTTATTTAATTTCCAGACTTGGAACGATACTGTTTTCTATGGACTCGATTTCTTTAATAATTTGGACCCGATTGAAGATCAAAGGGGCCATCTTACCGAAGTACTAACAGAACGGGCAGTGAACCGTACGTATGTTTAGCAATTAAAATGTTTGTAACGTACACACATGAATATTTTATTAGTTGCACGCATTTTTATTAATTTATACAGAGTTAGGACATCACAGAATTTTAAAGCAATGAATAATATTAAAATGGTGCGTGGTTAATGGCTCATTCGATTAATAATTCTTACGCGTGAGTAATCCTTAATGCCCTATGTATAAATAAAAAGTCGAACTTGTGAAAGCAAAGTATCAATTTATTTAGGTAATTACTCAACAAAATCGAAAAGGTTTAGGGTAAATAAAGTGGTCTTTTGAGTGGAATCAAATCAACATTGAATATTACTTTTAATTTTATAAAATAATGTCAATTATACTTTTTAATAAATCGATTGTTACGAACTTTTTGATGGTTTGTTGTACTCTTTGGTTCTAGTTAGGTATTTTTTCTAAGCATTTTTCCATTTTGACATTTCGTTCTTTTGTTTTTGCTTTGTATTAATTATTACCCTTTTTCCCTTGTAATAATTCCATGTAGGTAATATTTTCATGGTATCTATTAAATTGTGTTTATTTTGGCTGAAAGCTTTATTTCGTTTTCAACCACAACATGCAATTCATTCATCGCCTACACTAATTATGACTTCTATTATTCACTCGAGTGGCCTGCACAATGCCGGTGACAATTTTAGAATTTTAATTTGCAAGTAGTTTTTTTAATAAAATCCTTAAACATAAGCCATGTTTGGCCGTTTTCACATAAATGTTTTATCTCATTACAGTGATAAGGAATCACGATACATCAACGCCGCTATATCTTCATATATCACACGCAGCCCCCCACATTGGAGGGGGGTATGTTAATCTGCAGACGCCTGAGGAGTTCATAGCCGCAAACGACCACATCGCACATTCAGCTCGGAGATTATACGCCGGTAACTAAACAGAATCAAATCTTATGGCCATTATGACTATAGAATTGGGACCTGAGGTTACTGTTATAGACTCTGTTGTAATTGCCAATTTAGTTTGCTGTGAATACACGGTTCGCTTTTGCTTTCCGATTTGGATGAAACAATGAAATCTTGTGAGCTAACCCGTGAATCATTCAGTGATGGTCAATACATTTATGCAACTTTCAATCAAAGCCGATCTATTTGGTTGAGTCGTGTAATATTGCCATTACGCCCACAATGTACTTTCAACGCTCGAACAGTTTAATGCTATTTGTATGTATGGGAGATTATAACCCCAGAATCTCATTAGTGGTACTTCGACGTTGTGGTCTAAGTGCTGCCTGCACTGAGCCACTAGTGGCGGCTAGTTGCTGCGATTAGTGACTATGCAATCGATAGAAAAGACAAACTTCGGTCACAAGTTGTTGCAGTCACTAGTAGTTCAGTGTGCGGCCGCACTAAACTTGAGGTAAGAACGGACCTCGCGTAATTGTCTTTTTATGGAGAAAGCTTTTTGCTCCATCAATGGTGAACGATTCGCTCTCTCAGGATATTTAAAGCTCAAGAGACACTAAAAGAAAAACTATTGCAGCCAAGTAAGAAAATCACAATTTCTGATGTACCTATCTATATCCTATAAAGTAATATTGTTATGTACAAACAACTTGCAGGAATCGTTTGTCAATAGTGCTATACAAATTCCATCTATGTTAATTAACTAGCATGTTCGAATACCTCAACAGGTCTCGTTAGCAGCTTCGACAGGAGCGTTGGTCATGTTATGTCGGCACTAGCCGAGAGGGAACTTCTCAATAACACTATCGTCGTTTTGGTTTCCGATAATGGTGCAGCTTCAACAGGATTAAACCGAAATTTCGGCTCAAATTTACCTCTGCGGGGCACGAAAGGCACGCCATGGGAAGGTGCGGTACGTACGACAGCGGTTGTATGGCACGCCTCGATACCATCCAACATTTGCCCAGGTCTATTTCACGTAACCGATTGGATGCCAACACTAATTGCTGCTGCAGGTGGCAATTGTGACGACACAATAGACGGAATCAACCAGTGGAATGCTATAACAAAAGATGAGGCACCTCCTAGACGGGACGCATTAATAACAATGGACGATCTTAAAGGCTGGGCAGCGTTTAGACAAGGAAATTATAAAATAATCATAGGCAAAGTGGATCCGGAAAAAAGTGAATTCTACGGTATGGAGCTTAAAAAGTTTAGACTTCCCGCGTTCTCGTATGTTAACGTGTTGCTAAGCTCAGAGACGGCGAGAGTGTTTAAAGAGACATTATTTTTGAACTTGGATTTGGACGTCGTCGCTATGAAACGAAATTATTCTTATTTATATCGCAGTATCAATATCACAATAAGTACAGAAGAGCTTTGCGTACCAACAAAAGGTTAGTAATATACGAACAAAATGTAAACTTAATAAGCGAATGATATAAAAGTTTTTTCTAATACTACTTTTGTCCCGGTCTCCTTCACGTGGAAGTCAAAGTTGTAAGTATATCGGCCCTGTCGCAAAATAGTTTCTTAGATTAGGTAGCCTACTTAAAAACGACCTGTCTGCTAAGTTTCAGCTTGGAGGTCAAGTAGTTTTCAAGATTTCGTGTTAAGCCAGTAAGAAGTGACTTTCACTTTTATAACTACAGATTTACTTTTTAAATTACAGCAAAAGGATGTTTATTTGACTTGAGCGTGGATCCTGCAGAAACAAATGATTTGTGGTCCTCCCACCCGGAGCTCGTGCAGCACATGGTGCTTCGGCTGAGAATGTACTGGTCCACAATAAATCCACGACAGAGACCTAAGCTAGACTCAAGAGCCGATCCTGCACTTCACGATTTTATTTGGCTCCCGTGGCTTGATAACGAAGAAAATGTATCAAAGGATTCACAGAAATTCCCGTCTTTTCCTTTGCAAGTTTCTGTAGGAGAGCTGCAATATTTAGTGGATTTCAATCTTAAAGCGTTTAAAGAAAGTTTGACAAATTATGTAAAGAGTTCAGCTGACGCGTTTATGCATAACATTGCCACGTTATTCTCTTTTTAAGCATTAATAAACCTCATAAATATAAATAATCAGAGTTTTGTTAAAACATCTGTCCCTTAACTTTTTAAATCGTACATGTTTTATATTTTATTAATGAAAGGGTTGTTAAAACATGCTTGATGACTTGGATGGGCCGAAATAATGAATTTTATGAGCCGACGAGTTATTTTGTCGTCGCTTCGCTGCCCGCCCTTTGATCAAGGCGTGCATTAAAAAGGAAAATTGGTCAGCTTTTTTAGGTTCGCATAGCTGACAGAGCATCTGTGTTATTATGTTAAAATAAATAACAACATCCATCTACGGTTAAAAGGCGTAAGGGAATAATGAAACAATAATGTTTAAAGGAAGTTTGATCATATTATTATTTCGACTAGTTACACTCTTTCGGAAAAATAAATGATAAAATCAATTGGTATTTATGAAATGTAGCTGTAGGTATTACTAAAATGTCTAGAATTCAGCCTCGTTATTTATAGGAAAATCTGTGATTTACGAATCAGATTCAGAATAATGTTTCATGAATAAAAGATTGTATAGCGTTCGCTCCAATTGGAGTAGTATTTATATTTTGAATGAAACATAACAAGGCTCTTGAAGATTTTGTTCATGTAACTTTGAATACAAATAAGTAGTCCTTCTTTTAACCTAATGTTTCTCTTAAATGTTCAACACTATATTATTAAGCTTAAATACGGTTAATGAATAAAGTAGCAGAGTAAGATAAAACAGGACAACAAAGGCGAGCGTAATGTATGAGCGTGTGGAGTAAACGTGATATAATTCGATGGACTTTATGAAAATACTAAATTCGTACAAAATATTTATCAAATTTGACGGTTTAACTTATATTTGCATCAATGAGTTGTTATTACAAGGTGTGTTACAAGCCACAGCACATAACATTCATAAAATGTTATGTGCTGGTGCACATACCATTTTATGAATGCAATGGGTGAATTAAAACATTCATAAAACTGTTTTAAAAAGTTAGAACTTCAAACTTCAGTACATCCATAGGCACGGAACAGAACAAAAAAAAAGTTCTTCGTATAAAATCAAACCAAACTGCTTGAATCGAATATTTTTAGGTTAACAAGTTCACGAGTTGTATCACGATAGATACAGCTGATCCAAAAGAGAAATCAAATTGAGATATTATTATTGTAATACATACCATCACGCCTGTATTCCCCGAAGAGTTAGGCAGAGGTGTACCTATGTACACCCACAGTTCGCCGATATATTTAGGTCCCATGTAATAGGGGGCGAGCTTATTGACATTTTCCGGGCACAAATCTTAAATCCGAGCTGCTACTGAGAATTTCATAGAAAAATCCAATAACACTAATGTATTATTATTGTAATGTTTCTGTATATTAATCATTAATTGTAGATCACAAGTTCAAGGCCCCTAAACTGAACTTATCTTTGAATTAGCAGACATTATTGTAGCTACTTATCTTATTTCTATTTGATCGTCCGATCAGTATGTAAATTAAAACAGATACCTCACAAAATCTCTACCGAATTCCTTTTGTGTCTGTAAAATTGTCGACTTCAGCAACATTAAATCAAGATTGATAGCAGGAACTGTGAACGTTACCCAAACGTTTTGAATCGACTTAGTATTGGCGTCATAAATCTTTTGAGTCGGAGAGCCCTCTAATCTAACACCCGACAAGATATATACGACCTTCGTTTGTACACCATTCTTTCACTAAAGAACCGCGAGAATTGTGAATTGGAGTATAAACTTAGGAAATAGAACTCTAACTAAGTTTTGATGCCAACTTTTAATGATGGAAGTTCATATTATTTATTCATGAGGTTGTCGTTGAGTTTAATATTCATTTCTGAGTAAGACTTCGAGTTATTTTCTATAATGGAGGTGTAATGAATTGTCATGGTTATGATTCTTGGGGATGTCCTAGTTAGAACAGGGTTATCAATAACTGTTTTGCGAAAATTAGTTAACTAAACAACATTTTTGTGAATGGGTAAGAAAGAAGTTTACTAGTGACGAATATAGGTACATATTTAAGAAAGGAAATCAAAAATCATAAAAAACAGCAGCTGCAATGGAATCTTCGATGCTTATTCAAGCAAAGCGCACGGATCATTTGATTTCTGCTCTACGAATTCAGAATTTCAGAACCCCTTACTAAACGTCGTTCGCATTCATGTGCTCGACCCCCGAAAGTACCTATTTATAATATTTCGATTTAATATCTTTTCGGATAATTCCTTTCCGAGTTCAATTCCTGGTGGAGTAAAGTTACGAAAAACACAACAACAGTGACGAATCACAGTGTACTAAACTTCTAACTTTTACGTTTTCCTCCGAATGTAATATATTCGGAACTAAAGGATTCGCGCGGTATCGATAGTGTGAATGCTCTCATTGTTTATCCTGTAAAATAGTTTATCTGAGCGAGAATGTATCGATATCAGTTTTGTGAAGTGAATTTGTATATTTATTTTACTCAATAAAAACAAATGACTACGGTTCTGAGGTTATTTATGGTTGGGCAAATATACATATCATTATCGAATTTTGCTACTGATCTTAATGAAGTTTGTGAATGAGTTTGAATGATTCTAGGTAGCTGTGTTCAATGGTCAATCGAATTGAGATTATATCTACAGAAAATATTATATTGCCGAAAAAAAACCTTTTAAGTAACTGTAAGCTTATTACCAATATTATAAGAAATTGAATATTATGTGGCAGCCCACTA
This sequence comes from Caradrina clavipalpis, assembly GCA_932526535.1. Lineage (NCBI taxonomy): Eukaryota > Metazoa > Arthropoda > Insecta > Lepidoptera > Noctuidae > Caradrina > Caradrina clavipalpis. Next base: position 8,462,006 of record OW052096.1, read on the forward strand.
AATATAAGGAAAAACAGTAGGCACATTTCGCGAATCGTTGCAAACACAAACGTAACGATACGTACAATAATGACTCCATAACATCGCACTTGGCAAATAAAGCGTGATTCTATTTGCATGCATGGCCAAGGAACAAAGAAGTGCGCATTTTTGTCCCCGAAGAAGTTTATCAGCGAATTGCCATCGGGGATGGCACGCTGGCAGCGCGCCAGCCTGCGTTCCTAACAACTTTATTATGCATTACCGGGTGCGCGTCAACCCTAAATAAGCAACAGTTCACTTGCCAAGTTTTGGCTTTACATTTTCATTAGATGGCGGTCTGTCAACGCGTGTGTGATATTAGAGCATAATTTGCGATAACAGCGGCTCGGGAGATTGGACAACTATGTGGATTAATAAGATTAAAAATAGATTGGATCTCGTAGGTACAACAAACAAAAACCTAGAATATCTGTGACAGTACGTTGTTGGGTTGGTAACTCTACAAGGCAAAGGCTTTTCTCATATGTAATGTAAAGAAACGAGCATCGGTAAACTCGGCACCTCTCACTGTTTTTGCGACGTTGTATCATTATATCTAAGTCTAGTTTTTCTCACAAAGTTTCCCTTTCGTCTCTATGTTTGTCAGCGGTGGTAAAGATTATTGAGAAAGATAAATATAAGCCCACCGTGATTAAGCGTCAAATAAATTTAGAAGACCGTCTGGTCCTTTCCCGCAAAATGGTTGGCCTAGCAACTATTGCTGTTATTTATGTAATACTATGAAACAATTTATTACAGAGTATACCATTTACATTTGCTTAGTTTCTTAAAGTTTAGTACCTACTATGATCAAGGTCTAGCTAGCCTATGTTTACAGTTTTAATACTCCGATGATAAATATTAAAGTGTAAATAAGATACATTATACTGATGTGTATTTTTTCTTTGTTTGTAATTTAAAAACGTTGCCCTCCGCTTTCTCGTGTATCATGAGAGTTTGATAATGATGCAACGTGATATGATATGAGCTATAAATAGATGCCAGAGTCTTCATTATGTGCTAATAACATGCTGCGTTCACCAAACGTAATGATTATGGCAATTTACCTACAAAATAAATGATCTTTATTTATCTGTTCTACAAACTCAGCAAATGAAATCTTACACCAAATACAATTTGACTAAGAGTATTAGAAATCTTAATTAAGCTTTGAAATTTTAAAGTGATTTTCTAACTGAGAGCTTACAATAGGTAGGTAGAACATCTGTAAAATAAAATCGTAAATAAAGTGGCCTTACGTTTTATCATCTCATAGCTGAAGTACAAATACCTAATTGAACAATGGTCTAAAGTAGCGAGCCCTTATTCTATGCCCGTGTAGAACTTAGACTCTTAGGACCAAAATAAACTTCTATATATCTCCACATTATCTGATTGTAAGTTGTTCATTCTTGTTAGAATTCCTTGTAAATTTGAGGTCCTCTCTAGTTAGAAAGTTTTGCGGGACGCGGGAACACCTTGCCAACTCCTTTGAACATTCATAACTCGTAATAAAATTTGTGCATTTTAGAAAACCGCAATACCCTATACGGGGGAATATGTGAAACTTTTCGTTTTACGCCAGGAATACTAAAATGTAGCCTTGTAGGTCGTTTTATCGTTTGTAGCATCTAGCTTGTACGTAGGAAGAATGTAGGGTTCGTAACTGAATACAGATGTGACAATCTGTCTTTCGTGTTATTGTCAATTTGAGTGTCTATGTATGTCCTCGTATATTTGTTACTCGTGTTTGGTGTTTATTACATGAATTCATTGAACCAAAAGTATTGTTTGAAACCTGTCAACATGTTGAAAATATCTTATTATATAGCAACAATATATACTCGTATATATATACCATCACGCCTGTATTCCCCGAAGGGTTAGGCAGAGGTGTACCAATGTACACCCACAGTTCGCCGGTATATTTAGGTCCCATGTAATAGGGGGCGAGCCTATTGCCATTAACCGCAACAAATCATGAATATTCTTGAGTCCAACGTGGTTTTTAAAACAACAATTTAAGTAATGAAATCAGGCGTAATTTTGCGGATATCTAAAACAACCAAATATTATTTTAAATTCTATTTTCAGTTTTAATAACAATAATATAAAACAAAACAATTAGTGGCGAAACTCAAACTAAAAATAAAGAACATGATATTTATAAATAGCAGTTATTAAATTCACAATAATTATTAAAGTAATAGCACGCAGTATTAAAATAATTGTATCCAGTCTTCATTTCAGCTTTTAATGACGTTCGTTACATTGCTTACCTTTGATCTGTGTCGTATCATTATCAGACGTGTTCTATTTATGTCCGTTATTATTTTTTTACCGTACAAAATGTTACGAAAAAAACAAAAGTATCTTTTTTCATAAAAGTGACAATCTTTGTATTATTCATGTAACCTTTGTTATGTTGTAACATGGTACCTATGAACAAGAATATTAAAGGTACGGATCTAATTAAATTTACTCACTCATATTCATATATTGAATGCCAGGAAGTAACAGAGTAATTTAAAAACATTCATGATAAACAAGAACATTATTGTGACGGAATGTACAAAATTTCTTCTTAATTATTGTAATAAACAATAACCTTATGTTGTAGTAATTACTTTTTGTTAACGTCGAGCTTGTCATAAAGGAAAATTATTTCAATACAAAAATTCCGCAACGGAGTATTGATTAAGTTATAAATATGAATTTGTCATTCACATACATATTCATGAAATGTCTCCGTTGAAGTATCCAATTCGAATCGACGAACAGGGAACTTTCCATTTCAAGTACAAAATTCTAATTACATTATGTTTTTGAATAAAAGCTTGGAGCGGTCCTTTCATAAGCTCGCAAAGTGACATAATCCTTGAATTTAATAAATTACCTACAAATTGAGACTTATATAACAAGAATGAAATTAACGAGGGCAAAATGACTTTCAGTAGGTAAGCTTTATCGTGTATAAATTCTTTATAGTCAAATGAAAGGAAATTATTCATTTTGTACTTTGGTTTTTCGAAGCATTTGGTACTGGCATTCCTGATTACATGGAAATAATTAAAATACTTCAGGGTTGTCAAAATTACGTGATAACAATTATTAGGGTCTGGATTTGCATTTTCTCCATTTCTTATGTCGAAACTAGCTCTTCAAAGAAAGGTAGAATAAGACGCTCTCACTAAACAGATCAGGCGGTCAGCACTGACTGATACTCTGGTGTATGAGGGACCGGCTGACGTAAAACTTAGATTTATGCCTATTTTTGAAAACTCCCAAATTACCCTATCTACGCTAAAGTCATGTCAGTGAAGCATTTAAAAACAGTACCAATAAATTTAATAAAAATAATTTCATTTGACAATATCATTATATATCTCACGAACAACAATATTTAGGTGACCTATTTTTCAGACAATGGCACCAATAAACTGAACTTTCAGTGTACAGATAACGGTTCCATTCATTCAGAGAGCTGTACGTTTTTTCTGAAATTTTGTTCTTTTTTTGCGAGTTCTTTTTTTATTTACCCTTCCGTATCTTGCACCCATTGATATAGTTCATTCTTCTATTTGTAAATGTTTTCGTTTTCTTGAAATATATTTGGACATTAATTTCACATTCTGTTTGTGTTATCATTTTACTCTGTTTGGAATTATTAGGTGTGTCAGATCGGACCCAAAATGGACCCACTTCAATTCAAATTGGAAACGCACCGAGTATCTAAGCAGGCGAGGAAGGGAACGCGGCATGAATAGTCGTAAATACATCACTACTAACTAGCAATTGGATTACCTACAGATTGGACGTGCTAAACGATTTGTACGCATGAATACGTTACGGTCCAATTTGACGGGATATATTTGTGGGTCAGGGTACCTAATGTTGGATCATCGCGTTAACTTTTAAGTGATGTAAAGTAGTGAATCTGGAACAGCCGGTTCATTCTGTAAAAAAACTCACTGACTGACGTGACTCACACACTTCATCAAAATTTACCGCGTGAGAACTTTACAGAATAAGCCGGCTGATTAAAATCAAATCTAAGATGATTTTTGGTTGAAAACGAATCTTTATTAATTAGACAATGATCATAAAATTTGAACGTCCCAGCAGGGAAGTAACAATAAAATTGGCGAAAATAGAGTGACTAAAAACCAAAACGAATAGTCGACATTTTATGTAAGCATAAAACATAACCCACGAACTACATTTTGTTATACCTAATCCACTTCTAACTTAGGTTTAAACAGATAAGGACTTCACTTGAAAAGAACGTGATGGAACTAAGTTTAATATAGTTAAAGTAGAAAGATAAAAGTTCCATAAGTTGGTAATAGATTTATACCAGATGGAACGTGATAATGGTTTTAAACAATGGATGTCGGCAGCCGCGGTAGTCAATTTTAATTTTAAGATAACTTCCATGAAAAAGGAGTTAAAATATTCAGTTCCTTACTAATTAATGATGACTTTAATTATAAATTGTTTGTTTAATGGTGATGTGAGTATTTGCGTTATTAAGAGTAACATTATACTCCCCGGGGTATGGTTGCTGGTGTAATTACAGACACGTTTAGTAGATGTTTTAGCTTTGGATTGTCACTTATAAAGCACTCGCAATTATTCTAGTATTGCAAAAATCTATAATATGCGATGGAGACCACTTACCATCCACGTTTTTTTGTTTGTGACTATCTTCTGTCTGCGACTTCAACCGCGTCAAATTTGAGAACCGTTCATTTTTCTATAAAAACGTATCTTATGCGTTATTATTCCATTCTACAATCCATTTCAGTGCTAAATTTCATCCAGATTTGTTCAGCCGTTTAAGCGTAAAGGAGTAACAAACATCCATCCATCCATCCTCATAAGCATCTGCGGGTTGCTCGAAAGAGATACCGCGCCCCCGGAACGCAAAGGACACAAGAAGGAACATGGATGGGATTTAGTAAATGAAAGTCTGACACTCCGGTGACATTTGATGATAACCCATCTTGAAAAAATATATTTAAAAAATCCTCACAAACATCCGCATCTATACCTACGTAGGGATGAAATTGCTCATCAACAAAATCTATCAATTTTAAACTCTTAACTAACCGCTTCTAGCTCAGCTTAATATTGTTAGTCTATTTATCTCTGTCATCTACTACTAACAAACAGGGTTTTGCTTGTAATTCTAAATCAAGTTAACATGTACTAGTGACGATGTAATTAGTTACCAGCTAACGAGAAACGTAAATATTAATGAATCTCGGGGCAGGATCTCTTTCACGACCTTCTGCGAATCCTATCCGCCTAAAATCTATGTTGCTCTAGTAGTTACAATCAGGAACTTTTTATTGCCTGAAAGTTATGTTCAATTAATGTTTGTTTGACTATTGGTGGTAAGTATAAAAGAGTGTATACATAGCGGTCAATGGGGATTAGCCAAGTACGATGTATATGGTTATATGTAGTGCCTACACAATTGTGTGCGCAAACAGTCCGTCTTTCCTCACTACGGCATTCTGACACGACTGGTCAGAGATTAGGCGAAGGACTAACGTCTTTAAGGACTATCCAAGTTAAACCACCAGCTTTCAAACTCCGGGCTGCTACTAAGTGACTCCTAAAGGAAAAATCCAATACCACTTTGTACGATCTGGGAATTGTACCGAGGACCTCACACTCAACAGTCGCGCTAGCGATGACTCCGAGACCAACGGAGCAACGACGAAATATCCGGTGTCTATAAATATTTTGCATATATGACGCTTGTTATACAATACAATATATGATGTGTGGTTAGAATCTAAGAATTTGCCATGCAATCGGACAGGTCGCTGATGATAATGGCAATATGTTCAGAAAGTATTGTGTTAAGAATTTTAACATTAATGGCAATCCCAAAGTTAAAATACATAGGTACCTTACATACAAACCTTATGGCTAAGGTATTCGGTCTTTAAACCGAAAGAAAGTAAGACATCGCATAACCGATAATAAAAAAAATAAAAATGATAAAGGTAAGAAGTCTGTCCAATCAATTGGGCAGACTTTTTACCTTTATCATATCATCATAAAGAATTTCGTTGCTGACATTCATTTCACATGTCGGTACATAAGTAACAATCAAAGTACGAATGTCTACAGTGAATTGAATACGTCGTTGTACACATTCGATTATTTATTAGGCCGTCTCAGAAATTTTACTTTTCTTCGTAAAACACGTCGGTATCGAAATGGAAAAGTTTGTGGCTTCAGAATGTACTGTAAGCTTACTTTTACATACGAAGTTCAAACAGAAATAACGCATGAACTTCCCCTAATATACTGATTATCCAAATATTAGCTTTTTGTTGTAATAAAAAGGTAAAAGTCGTACATTTTGGCAACTTTCTGTGATCAATTTTTATCAAAATTTGGAGTAGTTTGGAGGATTATAAAGTTTTGAAGGTGAATAAGTAATTTTATCTGTAATTGTATTTATAAGTAGACAAGATTGTTTTTGCTTGACTAATTACTTTTATATTAGTATCTTTATGTAGGGAATACAATTTAATTCCTCTATTACAAAATAAAGCCAGTGTACTAAAATATAGGTACAGAAGTGAAAGCCAATTACTTTTATGAAATCGTACTGTCAATAAAACTTTATTCATTTTAAAATGATTTGTTTCCTCGTCGTCAACAAAACAAAGGATTTGGAACAAATTTCATAAAAAAGTAATTGGGTACGTCTCGTCAATATCTCGGACCTTTGTTAAAATATATTGAAAGAGTTTTGTTAAATTAAACCGCAATACTGGAATGGTGGATGTCATGGAATTAAAATCAAATCTACTGACGGTTAACGGTGAATCTTAATGGAAGATCAGAATAGCTGACGTTCATGAATGGCGTAAATTAAATAGAGTCCGTGGAAATGCAAGGATATGCATTTTGGGCGGCCTGCAGTTTAGCGTTGTGTTTTTAAATGTTTAATTTAAAAAAATGATTTTTGAATATTATCTCAGTTAACATCGTCATTCGTCACCATATAACATCACGCCTATTTCACCTGAAGGGTTAAGTAGAAGTGTATGCACATTTCCTACATGTATTAGTGCATGCATATGTCACCAGCTATGTACAAACAAATTTACTGTTGGATTCCAACCAGTTGTAGCAGATTTTGTAGATCTAGGGTTAAGTAGACAACAAGCTTTTAGTGCGATCGAGTCCGTAACACACGAAGTTCGAAGTCTCTATTACAAGCTATGTTGAAGTCTACATTCTAAGGTGATTGTAAATCATTTATTACTTTTTTATTGTTTATGGGAATCAAAAACTGTATCGCGAAATGTCTGTCATGACATGACACACACGAAGTGCTAAAGGCATGTCGTCTGCGTAAGCCCTCTGAGGATATTCCCGACAGCGCGTTCCGTACAAACGTAGTGTAGTCCTATTTTAGTCATTATATAATTAAACTTGAGGAAATTTAGTAGATAGGCTTAGGGCATTAATATCTAGGCTTGTGGTTTGACAGTTACCTGTCAAACCACTTAGTTTCATAATGGTAATGATTTCAAAATCTACAGATTTTGAATTAAGTATCATTTTCAAACTAAGTTATTTATAAATAATTTAAGAGAAACGGTTAGCAGTGCTACGATTTGACATTTAGATTAACTTATAAATTTTTCCGAACACGTAGATAATCAAAAATGTTAGACTAAAAAGCACTGACAGCGTTGTAATAAAAGTGGATATTATGTTACATAAAAAGTGCAGGAAAGGTGAAAAAAATGAAACGGAAAGGAAGGTAAAAGATGGATAGGCGATATGATATAAAATACAATGGACCATAACCGTCACGTGACGACGGCACGTATCGGCCGAACGAGGAGCCGTGGCACCGGCCAGGTACACCGGGTACCACAGGTAACTATTCGTTACACGTCAAATCCTTTCATGTTCCGTCGTATAACAGGCTTGTTGTACCAATGTTTACGGTGTTCACAGTTTTGTGTTTGTTTTCATTCTTTTGTATGTGAATTCGTAATTATTTGGGTCCAACCTGATGGGTTGACAGTTAGCAAAGTAATTGGACAATGTGAGATTATACGTCATATTTATTATCATCGTCGGTCCTTTGGAAATATTTGTGAATAAGAAAATATCGTTATACATTCATACATAAGGGATTCAAAGGTGGTATTTGCAAAACACCAAAACGAGTTTTTAAATACAAAACAAGAAAGCTTGACGAGTTTTTGTTAACGTTTCGTTACACACGTAACATTATTTAACTATTATGTCAAACACGTAACGGAAAAATTGCATAAATGCAGTTTGTGTGGTAATAAGTTTGCCATGCAGTGTACAAAAGATTTTGAACTTAACAGTTACAGTAAGAGGTTGTTTTCAAAACAGCAAGTAAACCGCATTAAAAGTTAAGTAGGCCTCTTAAGTAACCGCGGAACCTTGACATTGACATCGTAAAGTATCGAATCCATTTCGTGCTTTTAAAGTTAAGTTGTTATGCTAATCATGCTTTCAATATTTTTTCGAAGCTCAACGGTCACAGTGGGTATGATGACCAGTTAGTTGCCGCGCCGGTTGGTGTGTGAGGGGGACGGCACGACGGAGCGTCAACGCGTCAGTGCCTCCCGCGCTATACCCGGCATTTATCGCGGCGCATTCTCGTATACCGCGCGTTCCCTGCTCGGATATCCCGCACATGTATTCCGCGAGTGTATCTCTGTGAACACCTCTTGTGATCTCTGGATGTTTTGCGTGCACCATGGGTGGACGACTAGTGTTGTTGTTAGTGATGTGCACGGGACTCGGCGTGCTCGCCGACAGGAAACTAACCGTTGTTGAGAAAATAAGAGGAGACGGGGACCTCTCGCAGGTATTCCAAACTTTCTAACGAGTACTTAAATAGTTTTTAAAGTCTTTTGTTTTACTTTTAAGGAGTTCTTGAGAGCACTCTTTGGTGCTAGAACTGCTTTAGTTGTGTTAAAGTTAGTTACAGCTATTTTATGTAGAAACTTCGACGAGTGAAGGGTTACCGTTGGACCTGCAATTTAATTCGCTCAAAGTTGTATTATTAGCGTAATCATCTGGTGTCCCCAACCTGTATGCTCGGTACAAAACAATTGCTCTACGTACTCTATTTTAATTTGATGGTGGGTGTAGAGTGCTACACTGTGATGTACTAGTTATTCGTAATCGGAGTACCTGAGTAGGTTACTTAATAAAAAGTTCAATAAAACAAATACTTGTACCAACGTCCCATAACTAAGTAAGTAAGTAAATAAAATTATTATCGGTTTTATGTACGTTTCAATTTAATATTTTTTAAACAGGCTCACCTTATCAACATTATAGTTTGATGACTCTGCGTTAAAGAGTTGTTTTTGTACGAAGTAATGTTTAGTAAAAGCATGTTTTGTGTTTAATATTATTTCCTTATTCATTGAACTTAGTTTACATAATAAGAAGTTATGTAACAATAACAGCTGTGATTAATTATTATTGGAAATTGCGGTTTGTAATCAGTAACCATCTGGCAGGAGCGTGAGTCATATCGTGGACATACCCCTTATAGCTTAGATTCCACTTGGACAATGCCTCACTGATTTGTGCCCTTTATCCTTCAGTGCTCCATATTACCATTTCCTTTGTTTCTAACATTTTGACGTAAGAACACGAATAGTTACGATCATTATTTCCTAAAAGGGAATTCCAGTTTGTCTGAACAAGCGGAATGGTTGACATTTTCGTTTCATAATTTGGGAGACAATGGGTTGCCGCTCTTGTGAACTTTCCGCAAGCAGCGCGGCGAGGCTATGCTCGGTCTTGGGTTTGATTCTTACTAAGAGAACCCAATCGCACTGCTTAGATTTAGGGTTTTAAATGAGGTCCGATTTTAAAATTGATCGGCGATAATCGCAAGAGATAAATTTTTCATCAAGCAAGGACCAGTTGTGATCTGAGATCCTTCCAATAAACACACACAAATCCTTTTTTTTTTGGAAACACATCCATAATTACGACATTTCATACCTAACTCTTGGAAGGGATTGGCAACAAGGAAGTGACGCCAACGGCACACCCACAGTACCAATTTGCAATTCACCGATCGATGCCATTATGGACGTCAGGAACCATCTTTATCAAGCCAGAAAACAAAAGACGTCTGATTGCAAGCTAGGAAAAAATGGCTGATTCAAGAGGTCAAGACATTATGCATAGCCGTACTATCAACTTGCCACTTCTTTGTACATACATATTGTCAAGTTCTTACCAGCTAGGCGGCTTCCGTTTTAAGTGCGCATGAGTCATCGCACGGCTATACAAAAACGTCGCAAGTACATTGTCAATAAGGCTTAAAAGCTGCAGTAATGTTCAATTACAGAAAGGGCAAGAAGTTAATCTAATATGTTTACTCACTCTTATATTTCGTGGTCGGCTAAGTAGAGCTGCAATTGCACTAATTGAGACTAACACAGTGCTACTTAATAGAGCAATAGAACGAATGTTAGTTAAAACTATGAATAAAGTAACGATTGCAATTAATAATATTTTTTTTTAAAATAACGTTGTCCCACACTTGTATCATGGACACATATAAATTTACATATACAAACAACATACAACATTATTGGACTAAATTCACAATGTCAGTAAAAGGCATTTTAGAATTTTTAGATAAACTAAAAGATAAAGAAGAATGCTAAAATAAGGATGATCTTGATAAGACACATTTCCAACCAAAGTTATGGGTGATTAGAGACTTAGAACGTACCTACTAAGGCATTCAACTAGGCCTTTGAAATTGAACTCAGTACCACCCAAATAGTTGTAGCGAAAGCTGAAATAATAGGGTTGGCTACTTCGTACAGTCCGGATATGCATACATGAACTTATTACCATCATCAAAAGTTTGTTCATCCATAATAAGTATTCTAATGCAAAACCAGTAAAACAAAAGCCGATTTCAGCAAAACTTGCTTGAAGAGTTTAAAAGCCCCCGTAATTTTTCTTTTATTTACGAAGCGGTGGTCCGCTCGAGGCCGATAAGCTAGGACAAAATCTTCTTATTAAAGATATTATTTAGTCACGGTCCAAGCCGGGTTACACCGGAATTTACATATTTTGTTCTACGTCGGTGGAAGGACCAAAGTATACAAACTCAATCACTAAAAAGTTCTCTAAACTGGACTTTAATTTGAGCCCGTCATCGGCATTAGCCTCGAAGGACCCAAACGTATTAAGCTATAATGCGTAGTACCTCTCCAAGGAATGCATAAAACTCGTTCCTATTTCAGGCGCAAGTAGGGAAACTCATAAAACTTTGCTAATGTCTGTTTTGGTACACATTTTCGTAATAAAGACTTGCTTTTAAGTGTTTAATATCGCGTTATTCGTTATGTCCAAAACAAACTCCCATTCAGAGTTTGTCTTCGACTTAATTGAATTAGCTTTTTAGGCAATAATCGATAATTTAATCAATGGCCACGTACTACAATTGTTAATAAAGGACTGTTCATAATTTAATCGAACGTCTCAAATGGCTGCATCCGTTGTCTTATGTCGTTTCAATTGTGGCCCAACTTTGTCAAAGGCTGGTCTTGGATTTATTAATAGCTATAGTAACGTTTAGTAATTAGACCTCATAGAGTTGGGGGAAGGAAACATCTATTGAAGCAGGGTACGAGTACGAGGTAGTCTGGACCGTTTATGTACTTATGTTACCAAACCTCTTCATTGTGAAGTCCTATACAAACATAGAGTTGAGTTCTGTTTGCAATTGTGGGTTTATATGTTTCAAATTGAAAGTGTTTTAATGTCTGATGCTGAAATACAGATGACTGGCTTCAAAGTATTGGAAGAATTTACAAATTAATAAGTGTCAGCCCTTCAAGTGGAGGATTATTTTCAATTTTGGTCTCCTTGGTCTATAATTTTCGTCGTTTGCGAATCACAAATTCTTTATCTATTAAATTTATTCATATAGCTATGGGTGACAGCTATTCGAAGAATTAAAACTTCTATACTATTTATCTTCCCAATTAAGGGTAGATGCAAAATGTAGATGACTTGTAGGAGCTTGAACACTGGAGCTTATTTAGGTACGTGCCTGTAAACCGACAACCCTCAGTGAATGATGAAATATTAGATAACTTCTTGTATTGTCTACGTTACGTCGGATGTCCTTATGTACGTACGTACTAGGCATACATAAGTGGAAGGAGCACGCGACGAGTGCTCATCTTACCCGCTTCCTCCGAGATAATTATTGTGGACAACGGGTCCCTTCGTCAATCAACGGACAGTTAAATTTCATTTGAGCTTCCTTTGTAAAGGTTGCGAGTAGTAACGACTCACGATGAATATTATTTTACCTTCCAGGAACTTTGTCATGAGGTCGTTATGACAATTATTGTGGATTGGTTAGGACACAGTAACCGTTCAATTATCATGAAACTTGATAGTAATTTTCCTATCGATTCAAAATAATAATACCTATCTGGTTTTATTTACATACTGTGTTCCTTTTTAAGCTGACTTTGTGTATCGAGGGTAAGCCCTCGTCCCAAATTGGACGGAAACAATGGATTTATTGGTAAACATTATCTCTAATAAATCACCTAAAAATTCGTTTACTTTTTAATTTATGGCATCTGTTTCTCTGGTTCACAATTGTTGAAAAATGCTTTAATGAAAAATTGTTGTATGTCATTCGAGGTTTCAACGGGATCCAGTAACGCAGCCTGCCTGGCAAATCTAAAGTATTTTAATAACTCTTATCTACCGGACTGGGAAGCACGTCAACATGTTTTATACTCAAAATTAAATTCTTAAGGATGGACTTGAGCATTCGCTCTACAGATGCTGTATTTTCTTGAATGAACATTTGAGTTGTATTTTCATAATTTTGTCATCTGACTTGTGTTTATTTTTATTTTGTACAAAAATAACCCGGTTTTGGCCCGCCATTCTATAAAGAACCCTAGATAGGTACTTAAACGGTTAATGCGATTTAAATATTAACGTTTTAATAATACGGTTTATATTATTACAACAGCTGAAACCCCGTAGGCATTGTACAGATTGTAGAAAAAAGAAGTACCTATTTATTTTGTTCCCGTAATTCCGAAACCAAACACAACCTAAAAAAAACGAATTTAATAGAACAATTGAATGAATTCACAACCTTTCAATAAAAAAAATCAAGGAGTGATTTCTCGAACGCTTTTGTTTTTAAGGTGCGACCGCCTTAATTGGAAGGCGGGTGAAGTGTTGGAAATTACAATATGGCGTCGCGTTTCTATAAAAGTTACTTGTAACAATTTTATTGATAAGACCCTGTAATGTCGCCGTGTTCCCGTTTCACCGCTCAAGTGTTATTTTATGAAAATGGATTTTCTTTTCTATCTTCGTTAACTTTTTTTTTATTGGAAAATGGACAATATTGCTTTTTATTGGACTTTCATTACCGCCATTTGGTTTAATAAATAGGTTGTTAGAACGAGTCGCGTAGAAAATGTTTTTCCTTATGGCTGAGTTAGGTTTACAGAATCATGTGCAATAAAATGCAACCATTATTAATTACTCCTGTTTACGTGTGTTGATTGATGTAATCTAAATTGAATACCATCAATTAGCTATCATTAGTTAAATTAACAGAAGACATAATTGTGTACCTAATTACTCGATATTACTGGTTTAGGTTTATTATATCTGTAAACATTTATAGATAGTTATCTAAAACAGTAAAAAAAAACGTCGGCCCAAAAGACCAAAATTGTATATACAACACATTTTTTTTCCGTTTCATCAAAAGAATTTCAAGATCTTTTTTGTTTTTGTTTTTTCTTCTATGTATGTAATAAAATACATGCACGACGTGACAATATCTAGGGACACATCCTGTCAACGCTTCCTGCGTTCCTGTAGGTGACAAAGTATCAATTGATAGGGAATTCAATATGTGCGTACCGCGGCCCGCGTGCCACGTATAGTATTATGCGGGCCACGAGACGCGCCCAGCGGTTTCAATATTCCTTACACGATTCTTTGACACCTACCTGACAGGTGTTTATAATGACTAAACGAATTTTAACGTATTTTTGCGAAGGTCGACTTCGGATGAGTTTTTATGATCGGCAATCATTGCTATTGTTGCCTGTTGCTTCCTCGGGAAGTGGGTAACGTTGTGATTCAAGGACTTGTACTGTTTGTACATTATTAATTACTAATTTTATTATTATTTATTACATTTTTGTATTATTGGGTTTTTTCGTTAGGAATTTCTCACTAACAGCCCGAAGTTTTAAGTTGGTGGTGTGACACCACCGTGACTCGGAAAACACGAAAAGTCGTTGGTCCTGCGCCTGATCTCTCCCCGTTTGTGTCTGATTGCCGTCCCATCCCATCCCAGTGTGCCTTCGCACACACTTGTGCACTTTAATATCTCCAGCGTACTTGACTATTCTGTATTAAAATTAGCCACTACTTAGAGAATAAATATTCGTTTTCTTTTTTTATCAAATAATTTGATTGTCCTAGTTAGTGACGTAAAAAACATGTAACAAGGCAGATATTTATACACTTTCCATTTATTTACCTTACTTACCAACAACAAAGGTTTCCATTAATATTTCAAAATCATCAAGTATTTTCCTTAATTTCGTTTTCCGTCTATTTTCCTGAAAGCAAGAATCAAGCGACGTTTAAAATAAATAAAGTAACTGTTCGTGAATAAAACTGTCCGTTCAGGCTTTTAATATTCAATATTCCGTTTCAAAGACAAACTTCCCTACCTTGGAGACCGATACCAATACCGATACTCTATCACTATTAGTTAACGTTCAGTCGATCGTTCTGTGTTTAATGTCGGTATAGTCGCTCGACAGCTGTTGTATTTCACTTCGCAAATGATTGCCGTAATTAAAACATTTATCTACCCATTTCTGACCCTCGGCTGTGTTAGTTACCAGACGGTAGAGCTACGGTTCGTATAGCTGACAACTCGTTTTATTTGCGAATGGTTTATTAATACAATGCCAACCTTCATGCCTAAATTCTATAAATACAAAGTTTTTTTTATATCTGTTTTCATTAACACTGGGCGGCATTTAAAGGTTATGCTATTTAGGCGGATTTTTTCCGAAAAATTCCTATTTAGAGCAAAGGTCTCTTCTTATACAGAGAAGGCACCACACTTGCTCAAGGCATATTAGCGATTTGAGATTTATAGTAATTATCTATACAAATTAATAAAATTGAAATGTCGGTTTATAACTTTATATAACAGCTTTTCACTAAATACATATATTATGCTACTAAATTTATCACGTTTTTGTTTTATAATTTTACTTTTAATATGATTTCAATTTTCCTTTTTATGTAAACTTCTTTAATTTTATTCTTGTACTGACCTATAACTTGTTTGTCTGGTTTTTTTACTGTAAATTCAAGTTGGTATTTTAATAAATAAATAAATAAAAATAAAAAATTATGAAAGTGTGTACGATACTTACAACAAAATTTCAATTTTTTAGTTGTTTGTCCGTCACACTGTTTGTTTCGGCTATTCTCTAAAACGGCTAGACCGATTTTTATTATTTAACATTGTTATGTTTTATAACCACAACGCAAACTAAGTCGCGGGCAAAAGCTATAACTTATATAATTCGGTTTCCTTACAATGCTTTCCTACAAGAATGTCAGAGATGTCCAAGATAATCTAAGAAAGTAGTACAAATAAATTGAAAACGACAAATCGGTACTTACCTTAACTTCATACACGACAGGCAGGTGGCCTCACTGCTGGGAATTCATGACATTTTACGGGGAAAAGTTGTTACGATATATAAACAAAAACAGACGTTAACTTCGTGTTATTTTATCATGTGAGTTCACAAATGAGCGGACGCTGGAAGTTTTTGAAACTAATACATTTTACATTACTTGCGCACGAGTTACTTCCAGTTTAAAGTTAAGGCTAAATATGTTTAGATCGAGTGAATCTCTTTGAAGAATATCTTGTTACATACCATCACGCCTGTATTCCCTGAAGGGTTGGGTAGAGGTGTACCATTGCCACCCACAGTTCGCCGGTATGTTTAGGTCCCATGTAATAGGGGCGAGTCTAATAAATAATATCTAATATCTTGTTGTTTTATGGAATTACTTAATAAAACATTTTAGTATCTTATAATATTGCGTAGTAAACATTAACTTTGAGGGAGCACTGAAATTAATGTAAACTCATAGAATTATATAATAATGCCTAGTGATTAATTTTAATGTCTTCTGTTGAGAAAATTTCAATTTGATGTACGTATTACGAGGTTATTACTATGTATTTTATTGCAAGGGTAGGCAGAGGTAAACGTTAAGTTATTTTGAAAGGTTTTGTTTGCGTCTAGTCAATACTGTCCGTTAAAAGGTCTGTACCTTTTAACAGACAGTATTGACTAGACAAATTAAAAGACCAAATAAATAATTTAAAAAGTATCAGAATTAGTATAATAACTGCCAAGTAATTTAATTGAATAAGAAGACTTACATAATATAGTGGTAATAATTCTAGAAATAATATTAAAAAAAATACAAGGCAATTATTACACAATCACGTACCTACCCATTATTATTACATGAATTCCCAAACAAAAAATAATTGATTATCTTTAATTATAATAATGTGTGAAGGTACCTATTTAAACGTCAAACCAAACATAAGAGAACGAAAGTAATCTTGTTTAAAAATTATGATTTTGCGTCCGATTTTTTTACCGACCGATTTTTCAAATCGGTTCAATAATCGGTTATGTGCAGAGACGTTTTGATTCCAATAATTTATTCGCGCCCATTTTGTTTAAATTCCAATTCAAAAAGTTATAGAATGTGGGCAGTCGGATAAGTTGGTAGGTTGATGCAAATAATGGTGGGGTCCGAGTTCCGCTGACAGTGATGCGGGTGACTCTCAAGTGATAGCTCTTATACAGATTTATGCGCTTTTACATATTATCCCATCTATCTTTACATTTCGGCTGGGATATAAACACTTATAGTAGGTATCTATGGTTCAAATGTGATTTGGTCGACAAATGGTCGAAAACGTTATACCTACCTACTATTAGGTTATTTTTTCAATGTTACATATTTTGTTATGAGTAATCTTTATAGTGGACAATCTTTAGAGTGTAGTTATTTTATTTTCCTGTTGTCAGTACATTAACATGATTACTGTGACCTAAGATTATCTAAATGTCATCGACATTTTGCTCTCTCAAACAAGTTGCTTTGAAAGTCATCTTTATAAAGTTGCCCTCAATAAAATACATAGCATTGTAATCCGAAAATAAACTCGATCATTTCATCGCTAACTTGCCAGTTAATGTAACAATCAAATCGATTGAACTCGAAGAAGAGGCAGAAAATTAAAAAAACGATGTCTGGTCCAAGTTTGTTGAACTCAATATTATGACCGTGTTCAAAGAAAGAATGAGAGAAAAAAAGCATTATGCTGAACTTTTTCTAGCGACAACCGCTCACAGACTTTGATCAAAAAGCAAAGAGGTTGTTTGAAATTAGCTGCTTTCAACGCGGGAAAATTGACCCTTCATCTGTGATGCCCCGATAATTGAATAGCCGTTATAACACGAAGGAAAAAATTCCAACAATATTCCTGAAAGATTTATAGAGAAAGTTTTTCATTATATTCTTTACGGCATCAAAATTATGATGAAAGTACACGATGGACTAAATTTGAAATAAGCAGGTGGTTTTAATCGGATCAAGAATAACGACTTGACAGAACGAACTCCGTACCGACACCCTTTGAAATTGTCGGTACCTGCTACTGTTTTAATTATAACTTTTGCATTTTCATTGTTCGAAATAATTGAGATGTTGCACAACAAAATTCTATTATGAATATGTCATTATATGAGTGTAATCTACTGTGCTGTAAGATTGTACTATACTCGGCCTGATATATCTTAACAAATCAAAATAAGAACGGTCCTGCATGTTGGTTTTTCCTCAAACAAAAAACATGAGATCCAATCCTATAAAGACTGCAATCAAAAGTAATGTGCCGCAGCGATAAACATCTAAACGTTATCACAAATGTGAGTAAACGACAAACGAATGAATCCAATAACGTTCGGTTACTCTGTGGAGCACATCTCGCGTGCGCGTCACGGATGCAGGCAGCTGCCTGAAAGATAGGCTCTTTTGTATTCAGAGCAGTGCGCCCACACGCCGAATTGCTTACAGTTTTACTGAATTTCTGAACAGTATCATTGTTCTTGTTTGGATCTACAGGTATACCATATAAAAAATTCAACCTTTTACAAACGTACACTTTTGAGGAGAATTTTAAACTTGCTTACTTTTAAATGTGGTCGATCAAAGGTACACTTAAAAATCCATTATGAAGTGTATTCATTTTGGGCACGTAAATTGTTAATTATGTACACCAGAATTCCATAATTTAGGTAAAAATAATTATACCATGTAAATAAATTAAGAACATTGATTTTTACTAACTTGCGTGTGTAGAAAATAATTGCCCACAAGAGAAAAATATTGTAACAAAAGGCGTTAAATTAAAAAAATATATTACAAGTGGGGCTTCAGGTAAATAAATTGACTTATTGAAAAGAAAATGTTAACGAACTAATAGGTGGAGGTGCGCTAGGCGTGAAGCACACTTGAGTCTCTAAAATGCCTGCTCGCAGAGAGGGCCTCGTTTGAACGTGACATGCTAAAGTCGGCGTACACTCTTCTCTATTGTCTACGGGGCATCCGTGGCGTTATCGCGTTACCCGGCCTTCCCCTTTATATGGCTGCATCCCTAAGAACTACGCTCCTCGCAAAATGCTTGTTTATCGTACACCCATTTTTGTAAAAGAAAATGTTGCTCGCTTTTTAGACATGTTTTCCAATGGAAGTCGCAGGCTTTGTTCTTTTCTTTTAATGTTTTTTTGCTTTCGTTTTAACTAGCAGGAGCAGGAGTATTTTTACGAAACAGAGCTTTAAATTGCTGTTATTTATTACAGCGTTAGAGCCAATTGATTTGACTGTTTTTTCTGATGTAATTGGAGCAAGTAGCTGTGATACTGAGCCGCCTGTAACTGAATTGACAAATAGGTCTGTGCATGATTAGAACGAATGGGAAGTCCGTCGTGCTATCTCTTACAAACTGATTTTAAAATGCTTGCATGGCCCATTTAATCCGTCATCGACGTAAATTTATGAGCGTTGCTCAGTGCCCCTCTCTAATAAAAGTCGATGAGCCGTGATCTGTATGCCAAAAGTTCCACAATAGCGCTATAAGTTGGTTTTATTACGCACCGTGCGTCTTAATGCATCCGTGAGGGTCGTAAGCTAACATTACAAATGTCCGATTAATTAAATATCAAATGATTTATTGCATTCCATATTTTTAACGATGCAGATAAAGTTTTTCATTTCAATCGACAACGTGCTTTGTTGAGGAGCGGCGGAGCTTTCAATAAAATAATTTTATTCGCAGTGTGCTCGACTGTACTTATGTGTTCGTGCTCTCTACCAATTATTTGTTGTTAAAGATTCTGATATTGACAATCACAAACAATTTGTTCATAAATAATAATTTCTGTTCATATTATTACTATGGAGTGCGCAATAGATAACGCACGCAAAATATTGTAATTACGAGTACATCCAACAGTAGGTACAGGTGTTTCGTTGATATAGAATATTAAAAAGTTGTTTGATATAAAACTTTGACCTCCCATATATCGTAATCATTAGCTTCCCAGATAAGGTCCAGAATAAGATATGCTCTCAATAATGGGAGGAATACGTAAAATTCGAGTTCGTTAAGTGTCTTTTTATATCCGCTATATGTCAAAATGGCTGTACATTTTCTCATAACAACAATATAACATTATAGGCATGTATCTATATTAGGTTCAGAAAATGAGGCGGAAGCTATTCCCATTAGTTCCCACGCTTCCTATCCTCGTGACAGTTACATGGAATATACATTAGTTGGCTCTTGGGATCATCATAAGGAATTCTTACAAATTTTAACATTCATCAACCGATTACAGTACTTATAGTCACGATCATACATGTTACAATTGCACATCAATCTCCTAAAGTAGGTATGGATTAAAATATTTCGAAATGAAATATTCGAACTCTATACCATTGTGAAGTAGGTTTTACAATAACTCGATGTTACAATTGCAGGTAGGATTTGTGAAGTTTTTTCTCTCGAACATTTTCAGTCAATTAATTAGAATACGGCACTGAGTAAAAATTGTAGAGGGCGCTCTTATTCAGTAGTGAACTGCTATAGAAAAAAAATAAGTATGTAGCAATTACAATTTCAGATGGTTTTATATCAGCCTCACTGCTATTTTTAATGGAATCCAAGTATTAAGCTTTAATCCGTTTGCGTTGATGAAATAAAAAATCCGAACATGATACTACCATCCAAAGTCTAATATTAGTTTTTTGCGATCCATGCCTAAACATTTTTTTTTTAGGTTGGTATTATTGGACACTATTCATTTGATTTTTTCATGCAAATTGACACCTAGTTCGAAATAGTGGTGTGCGATGTGCCTATGGGATGCCTAGTATTCAATATTTGAAAAGTAAATTGGATTTAGTTTCACGTGTGGAATTCTGTACGACTACTACGAGCGCGCTAGCGTAAAAGTACGTATCCGATTCGAGTCGATTTTCGAATGGGTAATATGATTATCCTGTATAGCATTTTTGTTTAATTTCCATCATCATATTATATATTAATTTATTGATATAAATAAACTCTCCTAACTCATCATCATCTGCTTAGCCCTTTCTCAACTGTGTTGGGATCGGCTTCCAGTCTAACCGGATGCAGCAGAATACCAGTGCTTTACATTGAGCGACTGCCTATCTGACCTCCACAACCCAGTAACCACTGACTGGTTGTCAGGTTTCAGATTGAATAAACTCTCCAAACTAAAGAAATTACACACTATAGATACTGAAGTGTTTAGAAAGTAAAAAATATAACTAACACGTTTATCACATTAACTTACGTAATCATCATCATCATCAACATCATCATCGTATCAGCCGAACGACTACCGGACATAGGCCTCCTTGAAAGACAGCCAATGACCGGTTCAACGCTGCCCGCATCCACCGATCACACGTAACGTTAATTAATTGTCAAGAAGAAGACACAAAGTCTTTGATTAAACCAATCCTGAAATCACAGTTCAAGTCTACAGAAACTCCAAAGACTTTTTATGTTCGAACGCGAATCCAAAGCGGATTGCTTTCGTATTTAAGAACTTGAAACAAGGAGGAATGGATCGCATTAATTACGTTACGAGTACCTAGCATTGTCAAAGTTAACTCTTGTAATTAAATCATCGGCAATTTAACGCCAGTATTGGCGGAGATTAAACTGAAAAGTAGGACTGGAATCACGTCTATAGGTATCGAAGAAGGACAGAGCTTAAAATTACTTAGTACTGTTACTTAACACCATTATAATTTCAGTCTCTGACTACCTACCCACTTATTCATTTAAATTGCTAATTCTACAAAATGTTAGCTATTATTTAGTACAAAATGGGCCACAAAATGTAGGTTCACGATTCCAGCGGGGATCGTGCTTCCAGAAAAAAGTAGGCGACAAAAAAATTCGTTAGAGATTTTGAGGTTATTTTTTCCCGCAACCATTTTTAAGAAACCTCTGATATTGTTTAAACCATAACAACGAAGTTGGTGTCACGTGTACCGTAAGTATCTCATTACCGTTTCTTGAGAACATAATAATAATAATAACCGATAGGGAAAGAATTTTTAATGTTATCTCAAGAATGTTGAGACGATCTTGCGGTTGTTACAAATATTTCATTAGATAGGTATATGCCTACAAGAACACACCTATACACTGTCAATGTAGTTGGTATATATTGGTGGTGGCATATATGTATGGTGGCACAGGTATATTTTGTAAAATAGGGTTCCGGATGAGTGCTTCTCAAGAATTGCAATCTATTCACGAGAACATTTTTACTTACAGTTTTCCAGTAAAACATAAAAGAAGTTATCCTATAGACATGAACACGGTTGTTCTTATATAACAAAGGAAATATAAACCAATAAATGAATGCTTTACTGGTACAATAAAGTATGAACTACTTACACTTACAACAGTAATACTATTGTTTACCATTTCGTGTATCCTCATTGGGAATTACAAACGTTATGGTTATGTTATTACTTTTATGGTTGTCTTCGAGAAGAAACTGCGATGTCGTTGTGTTCTCTCCATTGTTATCAAATAATACCTATACACAGGAGTATTTGTTATTACATAGGTAGATTGTAACTATACGAAGATATTTTTTACTGGCACAAACTCTGTTAGCAATGCATGTAAATTAGGATTACGGCCTTACTTACTTAATCAAATGTGTTTTCATTCTGATAATTCAACTATTTCCATTGCTTAGATGTACATAAACGGAAAAAAACAACTTTTACAACTATAGGATTTTTAACTTAACTTTTATAACTAGATATATATACTATATATATCTAGTTGAGTTGCGAACATAAATCATGCGCGGGTTACATAATAAAAGCAGGGATTGCGCAGAAATCCTCAATTTCTGATACCGAAACATCAGCAGCAATTGATTCAATTTATAAATTAGCGTCGTTAACCGGATTTATCGCCGCGTAACCGTAACCGCGTCACATCCCTACTTGTGACTTATTTACGTAATGTATGAAGAGATGCGGAACTTTGTCTAACAAGTGTTACAACCTACCCGACAATGAACTTCTTTTGGAGTTGTTGAACTTCGCCTCTTACAACTTGGTTGAAAGACAATTTGGGAACAAAACTTACGATTAAAATTAATGAGGTTCTAAGCGAGTTTTACGTAGGTAAGTAAGCACTTATTTATAGGTTCAGTGGGGTGAAAACCTTCGACTGTGTGTAAATCTATGAGTCCGCAGTCGTCATGATAGTCAGAAGTTACTGGAGTTGAGTCTTGACTAGTAATTGAATTATGGAAGACAGGTGCTAGGCTATGCAGCTAACTTAGCTTATTGAAGTTCACTGTTAGACGTTGGCCTGTGGCCTGAACTTTAGCAAGTTCTAAGTTGTGGAAACAAACAGATCAATCAATTTATAGTATCTATTTGGAAACAGTAAAATATTTGCAACCCAGAAGAGAAGATTAGAGAGCTTTTGGGAAAAACATACGCTTTCTACCAATAAACAATACATTATTTTAATGTATCATTTCTACCTATATGTATTTATATTTACCTATCTAATAAAAAAGTAAATTAATACACGAATTAACCATAAAACATGCCCAAACAAAATATATTCAATGCAGATATTGTGTGGATAATAAATCACAAATAATTCCGAAGTCCGAACTACGAACAGATTACCGTTATTTAATATAATGCCATTAAATGCCAACTATCCGCAAAATGCGTGCCAAAGAACACGGCATTTTGTGTGTAATCCGCCAACTTATTTGTCAAAGCTAATGGTTTCTACTCTATGTAATAATCTCTAGTTTTTTGTCCCATGTTTGTGTACAAAAAATAATAATGTGTTGTGTAACATGGCTTTGTGAATCGCTTAGCTGAGAGCATCCACAATAGATGGGGCCCCATTGTGACGGGTAATTGAAAATGCGGGCATAATCGATGCTTTCTATGTTATTGTAATATTTCGACACACGACGTGATTTTTGGGTGTCGATAATTTATTGGATGTATTCATTTTCATTTCGAATAATTGGAAACTTTATAACACTGTATAATTATCGTTTTGTAAATAAATGGTAGCTAATTGATATTTTGGCTGTTTTACAGTTAATGGAACTGGAAAATTGTTAGTGCTTCAGTATATTTCAGTTGGTAGTGTTTGCTATAAATTTAGAATTCGAGCAACTTACTGTCTAGTTTCAGAGGCCTTTGAAGGAAGATATATTCACTCAACCGTCTAAACAGACTCTAAACTCTCAGAGACTTAGTAGTTGCCGGTGGTCTCTGATTTCTCAATTCAGGTATAATCATAAATAAAGGCCCGACTGCGTCGTGATGGCAACCACGGCTGCTGAGCGTAGGGTCCTGAGTTCAATTCCCAGACGGGCAAAATGCTGCCGGGTTTCCCATTAGGAAATTTCTCAGTAGCAGCCCTAAATTTGAAAGCTGTTGGTGTACTTCCTCGTATTTCGGAAGGCACGTAAAGCCGTTGGTCCCGGCTGTCATTTGTAGATCTTTGACAGTAGTCACGGGTAGTTGGAAACCCGAAAGTTTGTCGATCAGACTTACCAAGCATCTGCATCCTGTTTGACTGGAAGCCGACCCCAATCAAATAGTTGGTCAAAGGTTAGGCAGATAATTCATAAATAAAGGTAAAAAATTTGAATTATTTAATTAAAATGCGAAGGTAGGTTACGGACTGCGGTCTTGGTGTGTAAACTAGGTAAATTGAAGGAAGCACTTCAAGAGCCTGTTCCGGTTTCGAGCGAAATGCCAACCGGCCACCGGTATGGCTTCCGCGCGCTGACCGCAGCATGTACCCGCACGCTCGGTACACATCGGACAGTTTTGTAACACAACTCCGCCCAAACCCGAACATCAAAATGTAGCAAATAATTCACAGACGCTCGATACGTTATACAGTTTACCAACGTTCAAAACACTCTCATTTATTAAGTAATTCCTGAAATTCTTGCTTGTATAGAAAGTGCTTTGTTCACTCAAAGTTATGCACCGTACTCGGTCTACAAATCTCAAAGCGGCGTGTCAAGAATATTTACTAAACGGTGGCTCTTAGACATTTAATTATATAATTTTCTTTGTCAGAGGTATTCCGTTTTACTGAGCGCAACATTATGGGTCTTCTCATTCATGTAAATGCAATGGCAACAGCGTAAACAAAGCAGCGAGCGTTAACAATTAGTTGGTTTGAACACCAGTGTACTGATAAACAATTTGTTGAATTTGTACGAGCGTTTACGTACCTACTTAATCAACAGTTTCCTTGTTTGTTTACGGTAATTAGCATCGATAATAATATAGCTGATGTTTGTATTTACCTTACAGTTCAAGATAAACAATAAGCCCTCTCATTTCTACGGATAGCCCCTCAAATGTAAAAAGAGCCCAGTCTTTTGAATGAGTCGGGGACATTGATCCGACATGCAGAAGCGCTCTTGAGAATTTTAATTTGAACGTAATGGGACACTAATGATTACATTACGGAGGCTAAGGCGTCCACACTTCTGAATACAAAGAGATGCTCGTCAAGAAATAATAACAACAGTGTTGTATCAAATTAAAACAATTTACATTGAATAATTTACCTACTTTCAAACTTTGAATCGAGCTACGTCCGGAATACCTGTCATAGTTTAAATATTACAAGCTCAAAATGAATGATCGCAGTTTTCCAACTTCGTCGAGTCTGATTTATTCGGGTCCAGTTGTAAATAAATGGACGCGCTGCCATCAAGCCATCAATAAAATGTTCACAAACATATCACTCACCAAACTTAAGACAGTTTTGATAGATATAATGACAATGTTGGAAATTTATTTTTGCACGAAAAGCATTTTGTAAATTGATGAACAAATTTCGTTGAAAACAATCCTAAAGTGATTGGAAATTCCATTTCCGACTTTATGCCTTAAAAGGTAAAGTCTTAAAATGTTTTGACTCAGCTTTTCATCAGGTTCCAGGAGCGAATAACAAAGGTAGAAAGCCTTTAAGCTCATCAATAGCCGCCGGATGAAAATGCACTTTTAACAGTGCACGGTATTAAAAACAAGCTCTCTACTCTGGTTTATTCCAATATAAGAGCAACAACATTAACGATCAACGACCATGTATATAAACACAAATATTTATTAAAAGCACGAACCTTAAAGTAGAGCATGTTTGCTTTCCGTCGAACATTTAAGCTAAGTAGCTACTTGTTGTTGCATGCAAACCAGCTTGCTTATCAAACTCTTCAACAAAGCTTCGCATTGTCCTAACCGGCTCATATTGAATGCAAGCGAGCGCACGGCGCCGCGCTTCCAGCGGCAAATCAAAAAGTAGGTACGCAGCTAAGCAGGAAATTCTCGGTTGGTGGTCTTACACCACCGACCTTAGTGGTGTCTATCCATCCCTACCTACCTCTTATAGCCTCGGTAATAATCGGATAGCCTGGATCAGATAGCCGCTTTAATATAATAAAAGAGCTTGCTGCAAAGGAGCTCGGTCTTGGAGAGCGAACGTTTTAAAAATAATTCGCTCTAAACGCTCGCTGTACAAAATTGAATTAGTAATTGAGGTTCTATTTCTAAGTTCCAGCCGTGGTATTATTCAGATTTTGGGCTTAGAGTAAGAGTTAACTAAGTAGATAGATACTTACTTTTTATAGGATCTTAGAAATGTTATGCAAATGCTTCGTTTATGCAAAATTCATTTTAATTGTGTTTAATCTCATCTACGTTTTTTGCGCCAAATGACTCCAAGCCACAGTCACGGAAGGTAATTAAGAAAATTTTTGCATTTTTGTGGAATCACAGTTGGCCATTTCTGTCAGATGTTACATTACTGTTGATGTATAATTTAGGACAGATACCATAATCTGTTCTATGATTACTAAAACTAGCCTCGACTCGACCCGGCTTTGAACTTGGAAATAACCTGATTAATCATTTAAAGTACCCCCACAGAGCTCTCTTCAAACTCTGTTATAAATTAAATAGCTTCAATGTAATCCGTTAAACTTAAGAATTTTCTTGTTGAACATGATTTTTAATAATGTTGACGGTCGCTTACCTGAAAAAACCTTTACATCTTTTTGGATTTAGAGGATTTTTGTATTGAATCAAATTATATCTAACATTTTTTATGATAAAATTAACATCCATTGCTATTCGACTTGGCTCATAAAATTTGCATGAATAATATTGTAACTTGTTCAAATAAGACAACCCTCAAAAGCTCTTTGACAATGAAATGCGAATAAAGCGTAACGAACTACCAAATTCAAGCGCAGCGACTGCAGGGTCAGATCGCTCGTTATTTTAAACATTGAACTTCGACATCATAAATAATAATAGTCTATTGATGTATCTGATAAGATAGATAACATGAAAACTAAATGTAGCTTTTAGTAGCAAGCTGATCGTAAATTCAAATCCAATACACATGACTAAAAGGAGAGTCGGAGAGCGTCGCGAATACTACGCAGTCACGCTACACCTATCAATATTCTACGTCTGTTATATTGTTTGTAAAGAGCTTTTATCTACCTACATTTTTATCGTATGTAAAAGGCAAAGTATGCAGTATATCAAATATTCAGTGAAATGGTGTAGGTGTCGTCAATTTTCGAATACTTATTACTATACTTATTCAGTATGTGAATATTTCAGAGACAGTTATCTGAACAATAATGGCTTTAGTACTAAAAGAATGCTAATAACGTTTATAATTTACACATACATTACTGTACCGACGTTTCTCAATTAGAAACCAAAATTCGCTTTTAATGTAGACTAGATTCTATCCACGATTTATACAAAGTTAAGTATACCGAAACACCATATTCTATGGTATTCGGGTATAGTGTAGCTTGATAACAGTGAAACTTTTTGTAATCAGGTCAGTACTTCCAGAGACCTTCTCCTACAAACAAATAATTTTCCCTCTTTATAATATTAGTTCAGATAAAGTTGTATATTTATCCGTGTTACATACTCATTTTTATATTCAGGTTTTGTTCTAACAAACTATAAAATAAACATGGCCAGAGGAAATTACTAGGGTCTCATAACTTTATAGGAGTTACTCGTAGAACAGTGGCCGTAGACACGAAATGTCGCGTCGTCAGAATGCGGGTCCTATTGTTCGTACATCCCTCCGATGTCTGTCGTTTAAACACTTGATACTTGCTCTCCTTTTGTCTAGTTTTCGAGAACGAGCTACACATGCGACAGTTTTCAAGTACCTACGGATTTTTAGTGTAATTAAGTTTTTCGAGGACGGCTGCTTGGTAATTTTTTGGTAAGGCCAACTTGTAGAGGGGATTAAGGTTAATTATCCACTTTAATACTGTGAAGGATAGTTCGAAATAAATATAATATCTTTAATACTGTTAATCTTGTGAGGCCATGGCCAGACTAGTTACTAACTATGTTCAGATTTGCTGTGATATATGAAATTGAATTTGAGTGAGAAAATGAAAAACATGGTTACACATTATAAAAAAAATAACGGGCACTAAAAGATGATGGTATCGAATGCTCATTCAAATTCCTCATGTCCAAAATATATAGGTACCGACAGCTCATAACTTGACATATATTTCAAGCGACAGACAAATACATCTACTCCCAAAGGGAAAAGTCCCTGAAATATAAAAAAACAAAAGCATAGCTATTGAAACAAACAAAAGAGAAACGACACATCGATGACGGCGGAATCAGCATACTTATGTTTCATTCAGCCCGGATGCAGGAGGCCGTTAGCTATCGGTGTATTGGACAAAGCTCGATTTTTCATGCAGATTTAATCAGTAGCAGTATTACCCGCCATGGCCGGGTGTTGTGTACAAATAAACATAATGTACAGAACGGACTGCACGCCGCGATCTGTAATTCGTCGCATATGGCGCATTAATTTCTCAATTGACGGCTTATTGATAGAGATTATAATATTAGAAAGCCCCATTTGGATCCCTAGAGTACAAATGCCAGTTAAGATTAGATTTATTAAATATAGAAATTGAATGCTTTTAGCATCTGGATGTTAATCTAGTCTGCTTTGTCAACTGCTGTAGTTTTAATCTACAAGAATTTCTGTAATGGTATTCCGTTTGTCACAGGAATATTTTTTTATATATGCAAAGTTGTATTTTTATTATTAAGTGATTCTGTATTCTCCTCATTTTTTTTTAGAACCTACCAAGCACTTGCTATAATACATCAAAGATATTAATGTAATACTATTATTATGCAAAGAAAGGCCAATTTCCTGTTTACATTTTATCAACAGTTTATTCCAAGAAACCGCCCTGTGAACAACAAGATTGATGAGAAATATCGAAGAAGCTGTTTAAATAGAAAAGGCTCTATTAATATTAATAACAATGGTCTTATCAACTTGACGGTACACAAGCACGTACTTCTGAATAGGTACTTAAGTGCGAACATTCTCGCATATTCAAGGGTAAATTTTTTCGTACCTACACGTCCTTACAGCGTAACGGTTCGGTAGGGGCGTTCTTAAACAAAATTCGAAATATTTTATTATAAAAGACTGTTTCAGTTTTTCAAGCTGCTGCTGTTATAAAGAATTCTAATAATATCGGATGAAAGTCAAAATTATGTCGTAGTTTCCTCGCTAGTTCTCGGAATAATTTCGTATTAAAGTACCTAAATATCAAGTAAAAATAAAATCAAGAAGTCACAAAGTGCCTTAAAACCGTTTCCCAGAGTAAAAAGGAAGCCATTTTTTTTCAACTTTATTAATGCAGCTCTGTAAATATTTGATGTTTCGCTGTGTAGGTTTATACGGTATGTAATTTTGCTGTTATATATTATTATTTAGATAGGTACATTAAAAAGGACTGAATCTTTTCCATAATGTTTGCTTTGGAGTCCCACATTAATTGAATAAATAAGGTACCTTTAGGGGAAGGATTAAGCAAATTTGTTCACGTCGATTTGTTCCCGGGAATATTATTGTTTGAACAAAAAAGAGTATGTCAAATATTTGCGCATATCGTTTCGGTTTGATAGGAAATCAAAAACTTTCTTTGTCAGCGCTTATTTTGAAAGGAATGAAAATGGTTGGACTGCGATTTTGTGGTAGCTACAATCTCTGTAATGGGAAATCCCGTCTTTTGAAAGCTAGGATTAATCGCTCTCCTGACGGGTCTTAGTGCACTACGAAGAGAAATCCTTTTAACAATTCAATGAAATCCATTGCGTTCATTAAGTGGTTAGTTACCGAGGAGACAATTTTTCCTGACGTAACTACCTACGTTTTGATGGAAATTAAGCGTAGAATAGGCAAAAGTGCTTACTTCTGTGAGTCGGTTACGCAACACAGGTGTTCTCTTTTCAGTATTCTATGTAAAGGCAGGAGTTTTTTTGTATTTCTTTTATTCGGAGTGGGTAATCTCTTGACTCTCTAGTCTTGGTCAAAGGTGACAAAGACAAAGTCAACGATGGGGTGAGTTTTCAACATTTGTTTTTTTTTCATACATATGTATGTACTTAGGTACTGTCTAACTGTCTCGTTGGTCTAGTTGTAACAAGAGTAACTGGTGAGCATGGGTTCTGCGTTCTGTTCCCTGGATTGGAATTTCTCAGTAATGGGTGGCTCAGTATTTGAACCAAATGGTTTGCCTCACCGCCCGTATAAAGCCGCGTACAGACAGCGCGAGACATTCGCCGCGAATACGTAGCTACGTATGGTAAATGTTCAACAAATACCCAGATCGCCAGTCAAATTCGCACGAATGCTCACCCTGAGCACCTCGTCTATACAGCCTGAGGCATGGATGGCAAACCAATCGGAATGCATGCCTTCGCTGTCTGTACGCAGCTTAACATAACTGTGGCCTGCCGGGGCTGCGGGTTGTTCGAAAGAGATACCGCGCCCCCGGAACGCAAAGGGCACAAGAAGGAACATGGATGGGTTTTAGTCAGTAAAAGACTGACACTCGCTCCCGCCGCGCCCTTGGAAGTCATAATGATGATTTCCCATCGGTAAAAAAAAACATAACTGTGGCGAGATATGGTTATACTTACATAGTTAAACCTCTGCCTAAACCTTTTGATTATTGACAGGTGTGATGGTTTATGTTATGTGACGTACCTACATCTACCTAATTTAAACAGGAGAATTCGTTTCAAATATAACTTAGCTGGATTAAATTAAAGACTTGTGAAGTAGTTTGCACCTTGTGCCGGGGCGCTGGACATTGTTTGTCGTAATACAAGTCAAGAAAAAGCTTGACAAATTGAAACAGAACTTTATTGTAGTGAAACTGGAGTTACCCTCTAAAGCCGGTAAAAACTTTCCAAGTTGTTTCTTCTTTCTACAATAGTATTAATATTTGTCAAGCAGAATGGAAATTTTATTCCAGTATTTATAAGAAAAAGGTAAAAATGTTAGGGTTGATCGTAAATGTATTTTATGTAGCGTTGGGTGTACGATTGGCAATTTACCTTATTTACCCTATTATCAGCTTAGCAAGCAAGGGTTACCCAATTTTCGCAATATTATATAAAACATAATAATTTCTGAACATAATTAAACCTTGACCCGTAAAGTCACACCAGAGATTACATTCGCTTATCACGAAAAAACGTACTCTAATTACTTTTAATTAAAAACATTGTCTGTTAGCAATAATGATCATGTAGGTATATTGCTTTACTTCTTTGATATCACAAAGACGCTTTACTTCGCTAATAAATCACAACATACAAACTAAATAACATTAGTACATTACTTAAGTTATACAATTTGTGTGCCAATTCGTAGGTCAGCAGGGTTTAGTGACCTCTTGTTGACGTGTAGCAGACTCGCAGATGTTTATAGTGGCAGTGCCATCTTCGGGCGGCGCCAACTAGACTGCGAGGGATTCCATCGTCGGCGTCGCGACACACTGGCGCCGGATCCGGATAGGATATTAAGACATCTCCTTTATTTCCAGTGATGACAGTAAATCTGTATGCGTTGTTGAAGAGATTTGGTGTTGTTCTTGGTAAAATACTGTCAAGTATGTGTAGTGAATCATACTTATCTTATTTACATAATAGGTAGGAATCGTGGTTTGGGCAAATTTTGGATTTTAGTACATTTCTTGTTGTGTGAAATGGTAGTTTGTTTGATTTGACAGTTAATTAAGAAGAGGTAGATACGGAATAGTCGTAATTAACTTCTTTTAGTATCGGATTATTACCCTGAAACCCAGGGGAGGCAATTGTACCCATTGAATCATACCACCCCCTGATTTTGTATTAAGATGGGTAAACTAGGCAAGATAATTTAATAGTTCAATTACTTCACTTTACATAGTTCTAAAGATATGGTAAAAGAATCCGTAAAACCTTTCATGAAAAAGAAAACTTGCTGGAAAAATGGCGAAAGCATTGAATATAATTAAAACACTCTTGTAACTTGTAAACTGCTTTGGAAACTTTCAGAAAAATGTTCTAAGAAGTTGTGGAACGTTTGAAAATCTATGCGGTAGTTGGCAAACCGAGGCGGTGGAGAACTTTGTTGTATGCTATGTTAGCGGTCCACAACTGTGGTTGGAGAGAATTAACGCACTGCTAAATGTTCCGGAAAACTAGTTGCTATTGAAATAACTTTACAAATAGATATAGTTTCGAAACATGTTATTTGCAGAGCTGGTAAATCTGTGTAGTACAGTGCTAAAATACATTGCATTTGGGATTAGTTCTGCTAAAACGAACTAACTCATGTGTACTACCAATTGTAGAAATAGGTAATCGTAATACTTGATATACGTGATTTATGATATTAGCGCTGATTAATTTTAAATGTATTCTAAGTAAAATTTTCTGTTGACTTCCTATGTCGTAAAGAGTAATTTAGCACCTAAGAAGACTCACCATTATCACTTCTGCTTAATCTTTAGGGGCCTACCGGTTATTTCAATCTCATTTACATGGCTTATCTAATTCAATTATTTCCAAAAGCTAACATTAACCACCCCGAAAGGGATAGCCTGTAATTATTATCTTTGAACATTAAGTATTTCTAACGAAATTAAGGGTATCCGTAATTTATTCCAATTCCTTTGATTGTAAAGTTTGGGGTCATAATTTGTGAAGAGTTTGCAAAGTTTCGTCTCAATCCCACTTGATGAGATTCAAAGGAAAAATACCCGATTTCAATGTATGGGAAGACTCTTGCATATTTTAACTGAATGTATTTATAAAAACAACCTTTTTCTGGTTGGGCGGATCCAAAGTTACGGGCTTGGTAGGTACAGTAATGTTGTTTCGTCAAAGTTAGGACAAGATACTCGTAGTACTCATCATATTTAAAGTCGTAGAATTTTTCAAATAACAACTTTACTCTCGTAGAGTTAGTTATTCAGCGAGGCAAATCTAGTGAAAAATTTGTAAGGGGAAATTCAGGAGGATTGAATTTCAGTACGACGATCACGCAACAATCTAGCAGACCGCGGCGGAAATTAAGCGAGATACGATAGCAAGTAGTGGTGCTGCAGTGTTAGCAAATATTACATGCAGAGTTTGAAGTAAAATCTGTACTTATTGATATAGAACTGATATCTGATATTCTTATCTGCCTCTACAACTTATAGTGTATTTCCACGATTGAGTGAATATTATTCTGACTTGATTTTTCCTTGTTTTTTTATCGCGCAGCCTTTTTCTATCATTACACTTTCAGTGATAGCTTGAAATCAAATGTTTTCTTTGTGAATGTATTTAATGTTTATCAAATATAATTTTACGCGATAAGTGAGACGTAAGATTACAATTAATATACGTTTTATGCTGTCTATCCCTCCATATTCAGATTATTAAACACCAGTTAGACTCGTTTCAAATTTGTGCTGACTATCGACTATCAAGAACAGAAAGAGAGAGCTTATCATAAAAATAAGTGACTTTTTATGGGCGATTCCAATCCACTTTACGTCTCTTTTGATACCTATCTATGAACATGTTAGAATCGTAAAACAGTCCGTATAATACAGGTCCTGTGTGCTATTGCACCGATTGAAAGGAACGAGAACGCTGATTCTCTTGCCATCTGTTTATCTTGTTTTCAAGATTTTCAACAAGGTTTATCGCTCTGCTTTTCACTCTGCTTGCCACAGCACTGCGACAAATGGAATTCGTGATCACTGAAATTAATATTACCAAAACGTAGCTCCGTTGTCGATAGCATTCGCGCAATAACATGTGTATTCCCCAATAAACATCAAAATGACTGATTTGACGCCTTACCCATTCTGACACAACACTTAACCCTTCGCCCCAAATTTATTGGCACTAACGTAAAATAAAATAAAACTATGTATATGTTACACTCGCCCGGCGTTGGTTGTTTGAATGATTCCTAGAGATTTGCACTACGGCGCCGGCGCCTATTTTATGGGCTGATTCAGCGTAACTTGAACGATTGGCACGTACAACTAACAGCCCTATCGATATCTTTATATCCGATAGGTCTAACATTTTGGTTGAGGATGTACGGTGAAAATGTTGCTCGTGCAGCGTAAAAAAACAAACATTAACTTTTATGATTACGTTTACTTCCGACTTTCCGTCTTTCAGTTATTTTTGGAAGCGATAAAATGAAGTTAGAAAAGCAATAACCCACACGCGGGTGAAAGGGTAACAGGGGAACTGTGTTAACCAGCCCCACCAAACGTCAATCTCACCTGCACTGGGTAAGACAAATGAGCTGCTGTCGACGGATAGATAGCGGGAAAACTGTTTATCTTACCGGCGCGCAAACTTCGAGCCAGTGACGAACAATGACGTCACCGCGGTGGACGGCACTGCTACCCTATTTTGGAGATGCCAATGAATAGAAGCGAATTCTATTCACAAGCTACTCAGCTTATACAAGGGATGACTATTCGGATTTGCTATTTGCTATTTAGTTTTAATATCTGTTTTCCCCAGTCCAAAGTGGAAACATTTCTTGACTTCAATTTTGTGTTATCAGCAGTCAAAGGCTGTTGATTTATATTGCTTACAATTTCTTGTACTATTTATAATTTAAGTAAGTGCGAAATCGTAAATCCATCTCAAGCAAGTGAGGTGATCAATGTTCGTATCTCCTCTGTATGAGAAGGAGCATTTGCCCTTTAGTGAGATAATTCAACACACTTTATCGACATTAACATCCATCGATGTTTCCGTACCTATATCTATTTGGTTTGTGGTTTTATTTCGCTTCTCAATTGTGCCAATAGTGTACGTTTGGTGATATAAGGGCACTTCGTAGTGATTTATTTTACGAGCTCGCGACAGGTGAGACGTGGGGGGAATGGGGGGGGGGGGTACAGGTCCCCTGCTCTTGTATGTACAGGGGACCGAAACCCAACAATATTTTTTTTTTCGGAAATCACGTTCGTACCTATGATATAAATAATGTAGGTGCTAAGTGCAGTTGTTTTTCTTGCGTAACGAGCTGTGGGTTTACGTAGGCATGTGTAGGTGTAGGATTAATACATAAATAAGGTCAGCCTCTCTTAAGAGGTTGTTGGTAGGTACCGATATGAAACATGGACATCGTCACTGACATAGGTGAAGGAAAACGTCGTAAGGAAACATGAACAATTCACGTACACATAGTCTGTAATCGCTAAGCCTCTTGAGCAAGCGTAGTGATCAATGCTTGTGGCTTGTCGAATGAAAAGAGTCTTTGCCCTGCAGTGGGGTAATAATAGACTGGTAATATTTTCTCATTTATTAATTACTATATACTGCATAAAGTTTAAATAAATACATATAAATTAAATTTTTAAATATTATTACAAAAATAAAAACATTTACTTAAAAGGATACAAAATTATTAAGATTATTAAGCCATCAACGTAATGAACAAGGATAATCTTCGAAGCTATTTTTTAATGAACCTGGTGAAGGTATTTTCACGGTAGCTTCGCTAGTTATTACTTTAATTATTATTTTCTAATTAAAACTATTAGAAGGAAAGTGTTGAAGTGTTGAGTGGCGACCGCCACACTTTATGAGCCGAGAAAAAAGTTTAACAAAGTGTGACAGTGCCCCCAATACCGCGACCAATTAACTGTGCTTCATAATGTTATTTATGGTCGCAAAAAATAAGGAAACTGTCTTGGTAAAAGTTACGAGCGACGTTATTTACAGAAAATTTTGTTGGAGATGTACTTACATAGATGACTACACTTACTAACCAAAACTAATTGAGTTTATTTCTGCAAAAATGATTCAAGCCCCAATATCTCAAATTTAATTACTTACGTCAAACTAATTTTGTATGTCAAATGTGTTAGATTGCTATTCGTATCCAGTAATAACAGTGCAATGTTTAGAATTTAATTATTTAAAATGAAACAATCTTATTTAACGCTGTTCTAAATTTAAAAATCAAAATCAATTTTGACGTACGATGTGTAAAAACGCATTTATTAAAATAAAATAGTCAATCCAATTCAATTTCACAGAATATCAATTCAGTATATTTTCGTTTACTTTATAAATAGAATTCCCAAGGGACACGTTTTACTCTATATTATTATCATTCTGCCGTGTACCCATAACTTATCTCCAGGAGGGAGCGGTACAAACCTGATGGGTAATAAAACGTTCGTGGTGTTTGTATTGACATGGAGGCGCCCCGTTATGTTACCCTAATGTTTTTAACAACATAAGTATTTGAATTATGTTGCATGCTATGGAAATATCTTCTGTGGTGATGTAGGTCGCCACTGTACTTATCATTATTATTCCGATGTTATTTTGGAACATCAACATTTTAAAAAGTTATATCCTGTTCCATGCTATCTTTGTCACACAGGTATGAAGTTAGGTATGTCACAATTGAGGTCAACCAAAATGAGCTAACTCACAAATCCCACAATTTCTCAATAACTAAATTACTGCATAGTATTACGACTAACTAATTCAGTGTGCTAAATTATGCCACATATTACTATTTAGTAATATAGTTCAATTGACATTCAAAAGTTATGCTCAGAACAGATTTAATGTTAGAATCATTGTTAAATATCCAATCCAAGCTTACTTCGAGAATTGGAAGCAATTTGAATGTTGGTTGGTTTGTTTAGGCAGAATAACCCCCAATAATTATTACGATTGTGGTGTATAAAAAGACTAGCAGTGGAGTTTTACAAACCGATGATTTTAAAACTCGTCCCAACATTAAACAGTCGAGTAATGTGTTCCCACGTGATTATCCCGCGTATTTACTACGTACATGTAATGTAGGTACCTACAATTTAACGCGTTCAGACTGTTCCACTTGCAAACTCGATTAGAAGCTCCACTTAAACTAACTGGATTTAGCGTGCATGTCTCACATCCGTGATACCAGACATACAAACCATTTTATATCTTAACAACACGAAAAACCAACACGAAAACTGCCTCGGTAGCCTAGTGGTCCTAAACACGACTGCTACGCTAGAGGTCCTGGGTACGATTCCCGGGTCGAGCAAAAAAGTGTTATTGGGTTTTTCTATGAAATTCCCAGTAGGCTCGGAGTTTGGATTTGTGCCCGGTTAATGGCAACAGGCTCGCCCCCTATTACATGGGACCTAAATATACCGGCGAACTGTGGGTGTACATTGGTAGACCTCTGCCTAACCTTTCGGGGAATACAGGCGTGATGGTGATAGTGAACACAAAAAACACACAGTAACTACACTCAAAAATCATGAAGGTTCATTATTTTGGAAGGTAAAAGGGTTTTCGTGCCGGCCCCTTTTCTTTGTCCGCGAGTGTATGATTTAAATGCAACACACTGCGCTATGCAATGTTCAAAGTAAAGCTCTGGTCTTTCAAAAATTTTGTTTCTTTTTTTCTAGCTTAACCTGTTTGGACTTACCTGGCTTTGTTATTGCGTGTAGACACATATGACTGACTATGTACGACATAATTACATACACACATCACGCCTGTATTCCCCGAAGGGTTAGGCAGAAGTGTACTAATGTACACCCACAGTTCGCCGGTATATTTTAGGTCCCATGCAATGGCAGGCGATCCTATTCCCATTAACCGGGCACAAATCCTAAATCCGAGCTGCTACTGATAATTTCATAGAACAACCCAATAACACTGCTCGACCTGGGAATCGAACACAAGACCTCTAGCGTAGCAGTTGCGTTAGGACCTCTAGCCTACCGAGGCAGTAGAAGTGCGAGTTACATAATTGTCTATATAATTATATTAAAAGAAATACAAAAGGGACAGTTATGCACCAGCATGACATATGGCGTGTAAAAATACTGTCCATCAATTAAGGAACATTGAGCAAACATGTATGCTGGCAAAACGCTTTTTATTTTTGGAGTGCAAAATCACTATTTATGATAGCGCGCAATGTAACTCCGCAACGCAAAACTACTTTTGGGTATAAGCAACAATACAGGGGTCGATAAATTTTATTTATTTATTTATTTATTCACTATAAACATACAAATATCCTTACAGGTTAGACCCAATGCGATATTGTAGCACACATACAAAAATACATAGTTCCGCTATTTAACCATAACAAATTTTATAGGTAGCTGTTCTTGCAAATTCACCTAAAGAGCAACATAATATCTCAATATCATCAGCAATGAGATTGAGAGTGCGGAGCGCGCTGGAAATAAAAAATAAACTTAAAATACATACCCCCAGGTATTTAAAGTTTATATTATTTTAATAGGAAAACTTACAGCTAATAACAAAACAAACAAACAAAGTTTGAAAGATTATGGCCAATTACAAGTTTTCTTTATTGTTTAATTGTGGTACAAAATTGAAGACAATAATTAGGTATCTAAGTAATTGAAAAAATATGAAAACATACCCAGAAAGTTACTACAAGAGTTTTTTAATTATCACCATCCATCACGCCCGTTTTCCCCGAAGGGTTAAGCAGAGGTGTACCAATGTACACCCACAGTTCACCGGTATATTTATGTCCCATGTAATAGGGGGCGAGCCTATTGCCATTAACCGGGCACAAATCCAAACTACGAGCTGCTACTGAGAATTTCATAGAAAAACCCAATAACTAATTTAATTATCAATTTTTAGTTTATTTATAACATTAAATACATGTTTTGTTAAAAGAAATCAGAACTTTGATATTCAATATCTCCGTAGCCATAAACGGACGTTCCGAGAAAGGTCCAGAAAAAATAAATATCTCAATAGAAACCACATGTAAGCTTTGTTAAGTGTCTCTACACCCGTTATAAATATTTGATAGCACATGGTGACTCGCGATCGAGCATTCAATGTAGCTGAAACATAATAAAATTGGTTGGTTACCCAATAAATAAATAGAACTCATGTCGACTGATAAATAGGGACTATCTCATTTTGGAGTTTCTTTCTTCTCATCGGTCTCGTTAGCCTAGTGGTCCTTTTTTTTTTTTTTTTTTTTTTAGAGATGGTAAAATCATCAAATGACTCCCCCCGTCCAGGGCGGGGCGGGAGGGAGTGTCAGACTTTTACTGACTAAAAACCATCTATGTTCCTTCATGTGCCCTTTGTGTTCCGGGGGCGCGGTATCTCTTTCGAACAACCCGCAGCCCCGGCAGGCATTTGGCCCTTAGTGGCCCCTTCCAGTGGCTGACACCTCTGTGCGCGGAACATGGACGCGCCGTCGACACGGTCTGTCGTTAGTTAATAACGTACGGACGGTGAGCTACCCATTGCTCACCGTCCACAGACCGTGCCTACGGAATCCGCCAGTGGGAGGCGCAATGGTGCCGTTATTGGCAATCCATTGCGCCGGCGGACGCGGTGTCAGCGGTGGCTGCAGGTGCAGCCACGGCGACGGTGGCGGCGGCGGCCGCGGCGGCGGCGGCGGCGGTGCGGGGCCTTCCCCCGGTCCTGGCGGGTACGGCGCAGGCCTTGCCCCCAGCCCGGTGATCGGCCGGCCTGTTTGCCCCCGCACATGCGTCGCAGTGCGGCGGGGCATCACAAGCCGCGGCCTTGTGACCGGGCTGACCGCAGCGGAAACAAAGGGCGCTGCGGTCCACCTCCGAGGCGCACCTACATGCCACGTGCTTCCCCACGTGGCACCGGTAACACCTCAGGGGCCTGGGCTCGAGCAGTCTAACCTGCGCCGACACCCAGCCCACCAGTAAACGGCCCCCCTCGACAATTGTTTTGGCCGCCGTCACTGGGCAGCTGACCACAATGGTCTGCATACCCGTGCGCTCCGGGCGGATGGTGCCTGCCCTCACCTCCTCGGCAAGGCATCCACCCGTCCTGGCAACGGCGGCCACCACCTCCTCCGCGGTGACGGAGTCGTCCAGGCCCAGGATGCGCAGCTCTGCGCATCTGACGGGCCTGGACACTCGGGCCTCGTCCGCATCCAGGGACGCTCTGAGCCTCTCCGCCAGAGCGTCCGCAGACGGGCCGCTGGTGGCACCGGGGACCTCCAGCATCCTGGCCCCCGTTGCCGTCACCCTCAGCTGGAGGGCCGTGATCCCCAGCTCGCCGAGATCAATCGCCGCCTTGGCCCTAGTGAGCACCGCTGCGTATGTCACGCCCCTTTTTACCGCCTCCGGCTGCAGCGTAATGACTACAGCCGCGGATTTAGGGGCGCGAAGCCTAGCAGCGGCGTTCCGCTCTCTGCGTCGCCGCCGCTCCTCCGCCCGTCTGGTGGCCGCTCTGGCCGATCTGGCCGCCCTGCGCCCCTTCTCCTTTGCCCCGGCCACCTGCCATTCGGCTTCCGTGGCCGGAGGATTGGGATTAGGGGGTGGAGGGGGTGGAGGCGGCTGGGATGCCGCCTTGCCCCTCGAGGACACATTTTGCGCCGGCGCCGGCTTTGCCGGAGCCGGTTTCGCAGGGGTCGGCCCAGCCCTGCTGGGGGGCTGGCTACCCGGCCTCGGCACAGACGCGGCAGCCGCGTACGAGGCCCGCCTGTCGCCCTCGGCCGTCCCGCTCGCCGCCAGAGGGGGGCGCAACACAATGCCCTCCAGGACGGAAAACCGTGCCTGGAAGGCCGCCATCTCAATCTCCAGCAGGTGCAGCAGCTGGTCATCCTCCGCCGCTGGCTCGGGCTGGCGGGAGCTGGTCCCTCTAAGCTCTGCCAGGTCGGCCCGGAGTCTCCTGTTCTCCTCTATGAGGAGCTCCATTGTGGCCGACAAGCGAGCCACATCCGCCCGAAGCTGCGGGACCTCCCCCGCAAAGCTGGCTTCCGCCTCCGCCAGTATGGTAGCCGCAGCCTCCTCCATGGCCCGGGACTTGCTGCCCTTCATTTTCTTCCGGGCCACACTCGCGACCGCGGCTTTTACGGCCTCAGCGAACCTGGCCTTACGCTCCTCGGAGCCGCCAGGTTCGCTTACCTCCACCCGCGATGTGTCCGGCTGGACCACATCGTCGCCGCCGCCAGTCTCACTTTGGGACTGCCCTTCAGCGACAGGCATCGCCGGTCCCCTCCGGGCAGTCACTCTCATTGGGCCCCGCTCTTGGACCCCACCGCGTCTGCTGGTGGGGATCTTGCGAGCCGAGGCCAACTCGCCTTCGGAGGACACCAGGTCCTCCGGTCTGGGCCGCTTCCGGAACTTGGAAGCGTCCGGCCCACTCCTTTCGTGTTGGGAGCTCCTAGAGCTCACACTCACCACGCTGAGGGCCGAGTCGGACTCCGACCCGGCATCCCCCTTCCCTCCTTCTACGTCGACATTTTTATTTTTTAAAGAAAGATCCATTATAATTCCCACGAGTACAAATATGTTCCAACCAACCAACCAAGAAACAAGTGGTTCGCACTAACGACTGATGTTCCATAGGAACGCCCGTCAGCCATACATCCCGTCACGGTGCGCCGCCGCTTGGGATTCGGGGTGATTTTTTATAGAGGTTTTTCTACCTCGCGGTCCGGGCGGTTAAGCCAAGACCCTCGGTGCCAATCGAAGCCGCGAGACATGATCCACGACACTCCGATATGGGGTTACGATGTACGACGGTGACAGAGCAGGACCTCTGTCTGCTCGGTGGCAGGGTGAGTGCACGCCGAGCCCGTCCTCACTCCTCCACTGTGCCCTCTGCTGATCAGAGGGACACGCGGAGAAACGCCCTTGGTCCGTCCTCGGACCCCGCCCGTCAGAATATTGGCCACGAGCAGTGACATTCCCCAAAGAATAGGAATCTCTTCCCATTCCTCAGGGAAGATCACTACCCGCGCCCAGGGTGCACCGGCCAGCCAGCTGCCGTTCCCTCAAGACGTGTCCGGAGGGACAAGCAGCCGACGGCACGCGTGGAGGTTTTCTGACCAGCACCCCAGCCTAGTGGTCCTAAGCGCGACTGCTACGCTTAAGGTTTTGGGTACGATTCCCAGGTCGAGCAAAGTGTTATTGGGGTTTTCTGTGAATACGCACTAGCAGCTCGGAGTTAGGATCTTTGCCCGATTCATGTCAATAGGCTCGCCCCCTATTACGTGGGACCTAAACATACCGGCGAACTATGGGTTTATATTAGTACACCTCTGCCTTACCCTTCGGGGATTACAGGCGTGATAGTATGTTATACTCATCCAGTCTAGACCCATGTGCTTTTCGATTAGACCATTTTATCTTTATCTGTCGTCTTCTTGTCGTTAGAGAGGACACAGTAATATATTCGGGTGGTTAGTTGTAAACTTGTGAGTCAGACAACAGTCGGTCCTGGGACGTCACAAACTTGCCTTATGGATGACCGAACTAGTCGTGTGCTTCTTAATGAACGAACTAACGCGCATGTAACCCGAAACTGACCAATGGGTTAGAAAAACTTGCCTATAATGAGTGAACAAGACAAAAGTACCAGTTTTTTTTAATCTTCTGAATAGCCTTTTCGCAACTATGTTAGCGTCAGCTTCCAGTCTAACAGGTTTCAGCCGAGTACCAGTACATGACCTCCGTAACCCAGTTACCGAATAATACGATAACCCATTTGGTACCTAAGTCTTAAAAGGCTTTAAATTTCTTTACTTCCAGTTACGAAGGTAAAGCAGAACCAGAGAAATGGTTTTTAAAAGCAGAGAAAAAAAACTTATAATTTCAGTCTTCAATTTCTTTTTGCTTTGAGCAGCTTTAAAATAAGTAGTTCAAGTCATTGAAGAAACTGAGAGTCCATTTTAAATTACCATTTCAGTTGGCCAGCCCCGAACAAGGAACCCTCTTCATCTTCAAAACGGAAGCTGTAATCAATTAATTAAACGGAAAATAGTATAATGCATTTTGAAACAGATTCCTGATACAAATTAGGCTAACAAGCCAGAAAATCTGCTCCCGTTTTCTCTTTTTAATTGAGCATATAATTTATTACAGTCCGTGTTTACGAAGTTTATTATAACAACACCGGGATTTTGGTTGAAACTTAATAAGCTGATAGCTGATAAAGGAAACAAAATAAATGGGCCAAAGCATTGCTGAAACATAGATAATACTTGGGTATTGGGCTGGCGGTTCAACGAACCAAATTAATGCTAATACTGGGTTTACTTATGAAAACAGAACGTGTAATCTAGATTTTCACCAGAACTTGCGACAGAATACTGATTTATTTTTGTTTAAAATACACGAAAATATTCTTCACATAGTGATCTACCCAGAGATATCTAATTTTTAATAAATATTTGGAAACAGAAAACTACAAGCTATGTAAATAATAACTACAATAGAATTGCAATTTACTGAGCTCAATGGCACCAAAATTTTAAAAAATGTGGGTTGATTTCGATCCAGTAAAGTGTAAACATACGCATTTATTCTGTCAAATATCGTAAAACTAAAATGAAAAATGATTTTATTAACTTCCAAGAATTTAAAATAAAGTAGCTTCAGATCGCGATTTTAAACATTCTACTTTAAAAGCTCTACCATTTGAAATTTTGTGCTCGTGGAATAGTACGAAAATGTCAACTTATCATCCGTAGTTTGGGACAGGAGTTCGACGAAAGATTCCCATCAAAGAATTCCTTCGAATTTTCCGAAAGCAATATTTGAGAGCGAAAATTTTCTTTGGTGAGTTATCCCTTTAATGTAGCAGCATTCTCACTGAATTTCTTACGTTTCATTTCTGCCGTCATTTATTCTGTCTTGAGAAAACACGAATTTGTCAAATTGAATTACGATTTTTGTGGAGTAGCGTATATTTTGTACGATTACGATTTTTAAAATAAAGATTTTATTACTCGTAAGAGCTTATTGTGTCAATTTGTTGGGATAAAACGGTGTCCGTTAAAGCGTTGAAAAAGCGTGCGTAAACAACAGATGGAGTGCGACACGAATATTTGCTGACCCTTATAATAAAATCCGGATACACACACACACATAAACATTGAATAAATAAAAGCTGTCGACAAGTGCTTTTCGGCAAAAAGAGACACATTAAAATGCGAGAAGAAAATTGATGTGAAATGTATAAAATACGTAACGAGTCGCCGTGGGTCTCATTGAAATTATATTTGTGTATTCTGGATTCAAAAAGAAAAATTTGTACTTTTAAAGTATGAATTGCTTGGTATTTAATATTGCAACTTGAATCTTCAAGAAGAAGACGTGATGCAAGAGGACGCATTGAATAAGAAAGAAGTTGAATATTTTAAATATTTACGGTGAGGAAACTATCTTCCATTCGTGGCGTGACAATAAACTTGAGATATAATATTTTATCGCAGAAAATAAGCAAAATAAGAACAACCCTGTGAATACTTACAACGGTGATTATT
Source organism: Caradrina clavipalpis (assembly GCA_932526535.1). Lineage (NCBI taxonomy): Eukaryota > Metazoa > Arthropoda > Insecta > Lepidoptera > Noctuidae > Caradrina > Caradrina clavipalpis. Next base: position 8,506,542 of record OW052096.1, read on the forward strand.
GGCGATTCATGCTTTTCTAGCTAGATAATATCTTTTCATTAAATAGACAAAAATTTTGCAGCAGCCATAAAACACGGACATTTTCAACTCTTCAAAACAGACGTCAAAAAGTTAAGTCGTTAGACTACGAACGCGAACAACTACCGCTTGTCACAGACGGCTCTGACTAGAATAGAAAACACATGTCCCTTCGGCATTGCGCCAAGTAGAAAATGTTTGAAACAGACTAATTAGGGAAGAGCGCGAGAAATTATATTTGTCCTGTGGTTCCGGACTAAAAAATAGTCCACACTCGTAGTTGTCGGAAATAGCGACCAAGGCGTTATGTCATGAAAGCAGTATATGTATTCTACAGGACTGCACTCATAAATTTGTCTGCCAAGTGTAATGATAATTACAACTACAAGAGTGTCCCCCGGTTTCTCGAACGAAAAATTAATGTGACAAATTGTCAATCACTGTCAGTTGCTGTAATTGGTTGTTGACAGTTTAGTCACCAATCACAGCAACTTACGCACGCTTGATAATTTGTCACATTCATTTTTCGTTTGAGAAACCGGGAGTGTATATAACAAAGCGGTCATTGGGAACGTCATGTATAGATACATCTTAAGTAACTAAGCAACAAATTAATGATTTCTTTGCAAAAAAGAGTTGAATAACACTTTGAGCATATCTTCTACAAAACAAGACCATTTTTGCGACGTGGCTATGCCATAAATATTTTAATGAGAATTCTCGCTACAAAGCTAATCCTACTCATTTGGACGGACACTCATTCATAATAATTTGCCTTTCAGATTATGTACAAGCTTTAAAGCAATTTGTTTTATGTAACCAAACCCAGACTCCGCTAACGGACTTATAACGACTGTTTATGTAAGGACCCGATTAATTATTACCTAGCTAATAGGAAAATAATTAATTATGCGTTTTTAATCTGTTTTCATAATAAGCTTTTCAATAAAGTTGAAATTCCGTGAATAAAGTTTTTCATTTATATTACAAATTACAAAGTTTTTGTTCGTTTTACGATTACTCTGTTTTGCGGTTAAAGGGAAATGTGTGTTTTATGTTCAGCGTTCGGTTTCGCTTTAGGGGCTGTTATATTAGAGAACCTTTGGGCTTTCATTAAAATAATAATAGGGACATAAACTTGTATTGTAGAATTTACCTCCGCCATATTGCCCACTGTCAAAAGCTATTAACTTTACAATAACGCTCCTCCTTTCACTAAAACTTCGATCCGAACGACCCTTCAAAAAAAATGTCATGCATCTCTCCTGCTGGGTAAATACAATGAATTAAATCAGATTAACACTTACTATTACAGCGTACGCTTTGTAAGCGCATTCTAATCAAGATTAGGGGTGTCGCAACGTAATTCTTTACATTTAAATTTCGTCGTCAACAAAGGGCGCGCTAAATCCGAGTGGAAATAAACAATTTCACACGTTGTTAGGGTGCTGCAGCCAGCTACTGAGCTGTCTGATTTTATCGAACATTTCAATGGGTTAACATTAACAGTGAGTTGGGATCACGGCGGTTATTTATTCGATATTATTCTTATTACATCTAATGCTAGTTCACACTTTGAAATACGTGTTTTTGTTGCATGTTTAATGAGAATTTAAATTATGAGTTACTGATTTTTAGGGGATGCGCACAATGTAACGTAGATAAGGTTGGTAGACTTATAAAAAGTTCCAGATTGTAAAGCAGCAGCAGGCATTTTTAACGATACTTTAGAAGTCAGAGTAGTACCTATTAAAAGCTTCGTGATGGCACAGGGGTTATGCATGAGGTTCTGGGTTCGATACCGGGTAAATACGTATGACTTTTTCGAATCTATATTTACTAAGTTTATCATGGATATCGCTGACATCTGTGAAAAATAATAATAAATTATTGTATAAGTCTATAAAGCCAAAGTCAAAAGTCAAATCATTTATTTCAATTAGACCATTATAAGGCACTTTTGGACGTCAATTAATTAAAATGATTGGGTCATTTCACGCAGGCTCAATTTTTTACTAATTTCGGTGGATTTTTTTATTTGTAGGTTTTCGGATGAAAAAATAAACTTGTTTTATTCTAGAACACATTAGTATTCTAGATGTTTTAGTAAGAAACAAACAACTGTAGTTGTTTTGAAAAAAATGACTTCCACCGAAATTTCCAACCCACCGAAATTGAAAATTGTTCACCGAAATTGCAACACCCACCAAAATGGAATTTTCGTATTGTAGCATGACAGTTATTAAACAAAGAACAACTTAGCCGTTGTCAACATTATGTAACGGCTGCACAGGCGGGTATAGCAGGTGTAAAATAAGTTTATTTGTCTGTATTCGATACTGCATCTTTTGACATGGATCATAGACCACATTTAACACATTTACTAAATTAACTTTAGAATATGTACGTATTTTTAAAATATGTACTACCTCTCACAATACTACCCTCCAAAGTTTATCCAATTAATTGTAATACCTCTCAGGTGTAATAGTAGAATACCGCACCGAGCAGTAAGTTACTTCTTGTTCCGCCGAGTGTGATTGGAGCCCGAGCGTTAGCGAGGGCTCTAATAACACGAATGCAACAAGAAGTCACGTCGAGCGAGGTACATAATCTGCTTTTCTTTCACCTACAACACAAAATCATTCATCATTCAACTGATCCGTTCGAGATGCATCCAGAGCATCAGATCTATCCGATCCATCCGAGATGCATACGATACATCTCTTTCATCCAATTCATCCGGTGCATCCGATGCATCCGAGATGCATCCGATACATCCGTTTCATCCGATTTATCCGGTGCATCAGATATATCTGTTTCATCCGATTCATCCGGTGCATCCGATCCATCCGAGATACATCTGATTCATCCGTTTCATCCTATGCATCTGATCCATCCGAGATACATCCGTTTCATCCGATACATCTGTTTCATCCGTTTAATCCGGTACATTCGTTTCATCCGATTCATCCGTTACATCCGTAATGGATGTATCGGATGCATGAGATGCATCCGATCCGTCCGAGATGCATTCGATAATCCGTTTCATCCGAGATGCATCATGCATTAGACCCAGCCGATGCATCAAATCCATCCGATACAACTAAATGGTTTTTCTTTCTTTCTTTCTTTCTAATCGATCCCATCCATCCTATCCATCGAATACAGAACCTCACATCGGTTAAAGAAAAAAACAGTGCAGTAAGTATGTATTTTCATTACTGCATCGCGAAAATACATACTTACTGCACTGTTTTAGCGACGCAGCAGTGACGAGCTTACTGCTGGCATTTTAGGTAGGTAACAACGATTTACCTAGGTAATTGGAAGAAAATATCTTACCAAACTCACATGAACCCACAGCCATTTTAGTATTGATGCAATATCGGTGGCTAAAACTTACCACCGAAACCACCGATATTGCACCACCGAAATGAGAAACATGAAGAAAAAATTAAATAAAAACAAAACTATTTATGCTTTAGGTATTTAAAATATATGGTAGCTAAGGGTACCCATTAACACATAACATACTCGCGTACCCTACCGTAAAAAAAAAAACATTCATTCGTACAGTAACCCACCGAGATTGCATAATTTCGTATTCCCTCTTGGAAAAAAAAAGTACTTAGGTATTGGCGCAAAACCTCGACAGGATCGGACACCTCACTACTGCGAGAACGCAAGAGCACGACTGGGCCTACGTGTGCGCAAGGAGATTGTTCGTTAGAATAGACTTGTTTACGTTATAGATCGATTTCAACAAAACACACCGATATTGCACTTTTCGCGTGGACATTCCTTATCATAATGGTTCTAATGTCTGCATGATAACAGAAGTAAAGGAAGTAATAAATATGGTTGCTTTATGCATAGACCAACATAATAATGTGCAATTTAAGTACTAAATTTCCTTCACAACGTATTTAATGAGGTAAATGCGCTTAAAAGTGAATCGCGGACATACCACCGTTATTGAGAAACAGACATATTTCTTTTTTTTTTTAATTTATATTTCAGAGATTTTTATTTATTCTAGTGCCTTCATATGAGCTAGTTTTCATATTACACGAAAAAATATAAAATGGTCTTATATATACATTTTACATAGTGATTTCACGCGAAGAACCTCAAAAAACGATGTCGGTGAAACTACCCGATTGAATCTAGTTGATAATCACCCATTCTTGAGCAAATGTAGTGATCAATGCACGTGCCTTCTTTGCACGACAAGCGGACTATGTCCTGCAGTGGAACAATAAAAGCCGGGGTTTCAAAGTAAACTAACACACAAGAAACATACTCAATCTACTTTAAATATTTTCATTTGAACCAAGCAATCTGCTAAGTGAAATAAAAGGAAACTATGTCCATTACCGTTGACATAACGGCCCTACAAAACTTAGAAACTCAGGTCTTCCTACCTATTTCCTGTAACAGCGAAGAGCGAATAAAATGTCAGTTTGAAAGCCATATAACCTGCACCCTGTTTATGTTACGGCGGCGGTTGGTGAGTCACCTTATGTTGTGCCTTATGCCGTATACAGGCTGAATTGTAGCTTTATTTTAGGTGTAAATCATCATTTTCTGGTGATTGGTATTTTTAACAGCTGGATATAATGAAATCTTTGTAAAGTCATCAGCTACATAAATTAAAACTAACTAGATTTCGCCCTCGATTTCGTTGGTGTGGAAGTCAAAGTTAAGCTGATGTCTTCTACATAATTATACAAACTATCTAGTTGCCAAATGTAAGCTTCGTAGTAAAGTTGTTTTCGATGCAAATACATACATACAATCACGCTTATATTCTCCGAAGGGTTAGGCAGAGGTGTACAAATTAGACCCACAGTTCGCCGGTATGTTTCAGGTCCCATGTAATAGGGGGCGAGCCTATTGCCATCAACCGGGCACAAATCCTAACTCGATATATAAAATATTCAGTTCTGTATTCTCGAGAATAATCTAATTTAAATAATGCGTACTTACTACTAGATAACATTAGGTATTTTTACAAGAACAAAAAAAAATGCAATTTGTTTAAAATATGGCATCTTTTTTTGTCGTCCATGGGATATTTATTCATAGCACATAGGTTACACGAAAACGCCTCGGAGGAAATACTTACAAATCACCCTGTATAGTGTATTGTTACCGAAGTGTCGATTCGCGTTTTGCATACGACATCGATGACATGTTTACGCTTTAAAACGTGGGGTTTTAGTACCCCTCGGTTTTTCTTGCCCATTGTTCTTTGATGCATACATTATTGTTTCGCATAGGCATAGGTGTTATAATTTCTGAATTATATGTAGGTAAAAGTTTGGTTTTGTAGAATTTAAAGAAGGCGTATGGATGCGGGCTGCGCAGGACCTGGATGGTTGGATTGGTTGGCGCTCTTTGGGGGAGGCCTACGTTCAGCAGTGGACGGCTATAGCCTGATATGGTGATGTTAAAGTTTTAAAAGTAAATTGGTAATGAAATTATTTTGTGACAAAAATCTTTGTTGTTTGAAGTGATAAAATCTGCCAACGATCTGTTACGATGAGAATCAGATCAAAAATCTCGGTCAAGCTTGGGTTCAAATATACACAACAACAGGTGAAGCGTGCTAAAAGGGATGAGTTTGTACAACTAATAAATTAATCGAACGTGAACATGTCAATAGAGGTGTGGTAGACAAACAGACTACATAACATACTACCTTGTTTGTATGTACATAATTACTGTATTAGTCAATGTTATGGGAATTTGTAGTACCTAATTTTGTTTCTATTTTCTGGTTTTTATCTGATGGATAAGGTAACTGACTGGCGGATAAATTACATAATATAATAAAGAAATATGCTGAATTTAACATCCAGTCACGTAATTCAGCAAAACTTACAATTTTAGTCCCAATAATTAAGATTGACATTCATGGTAAATACTAAAAATATGTTAGCATCGGTACTCAATTTCTATTGATAAAGAAAATTATGTAAATAAGAATATTGGTTATGTGTTATGTATTCGCGATTAATATAGGAGATTACACGATCGATTCGCTTACTTCCTCTCTTAATTAAAATGGAATATTCATGATGGCGACCCGTTTAATTTTCGTTAACATTGACTCGAAATTTATTTTTTATAAGGGTGTATTCTGTTGTCATTCAAGTATTTTATTCTACTTTCTTTACCATTGTTTAGTTTTTATGTTATACGTGACGACCTATAAACAAACAAAACCAGCTCAAATAGAGTGCCACTGCCAAAAAAATCTTACTTGTAAGTATTTTGCTAAAATCATGCGATCAATTTACCAATGTAAAGAACCTCCATCCTTTTTGTTCAAGAACGAGGTAAAAACTACAGAAAATAGCAGAGCTATTGAGAGCACGAGCTACCCAAAAAAATGGCACGAATTATCACGTTGTGACAACTGGGGCGAGACGGAGAGATAGGTAGATAATAAAAAAAAGATATAAAAGAGTAGGTATTATTATGTAATTTTATTTCCACAAGGACTCGCCGTGGGAACCAACTATAGCCTGCCATGAATTTTTAAAAGTGTTCACAGACAGGAATATCGTAGTAGTGTATTAATTTCTGGAAAAATGGTCTTTTTAAGGATTATTTCACCACCGATAGCCCGGTCCAATTTGGTAATCTACTCAAATAAATGGCACATTACATAACTAATTTATATTTTATTTAACGAACCTTTTAACAATTATAACTGTTATTTTTGATGATGGCAGTTCTAAATACTTGACCACGTACGTCTCTTTTAAAATGCTATTTGTCTTGTTACTTATGTATATTGAATCACCAGGGCTAAATGCGCTTGCAGCACATTTTTGTTGCGTTACACACGCGTTCACGCGTAAAAACGCTGTTTGCCCTTAGGTATAAAATCAGTACTGTTAGTAGTAGTTTCTTTATATTTTGTTAATGGTATCCGACACTGGCATAGAAGCCTTCAAAAGGTTAAGTATACACTCGAGTACCGTGTTTGTGCTTATATGTGCACTATTGTGAGCCCTCAATGACCAGTCATTAGCAATGAGTGAGCAGAGGCCTTGTGTAGTCTGTTTAACAAAAGCACTCATCTAGGACAAAAATTAGAGCAACTAATATATGTAGGAAGTGGGCATTCATTATACACTTAAAGTAATAACATTGCTTTTTCGGAAGTTTCTTTCAAACTCAGTATGTGAAACAATGTTTTGGTTATTATTTCTATGTAAAAGAAACCATGTGTTTTTCAACGATTTTAAGAATTTATTCCGCAAACATGCAGTTTGCCGAAGTAAAATTCATGCCTAGTTTAAAATATTCGTAAACAAAGTTTGAATTCCTATTGCCTAGTCGTCCCGGACATCGTTATTTAGTTCGCCAAGACTAACTTTCAAAGTATTATAATATCTATGTAGCATTCATTAGTATTCTTCTCTCAGAGAAGTATTTGTGTAATAATAAATTTTATCGTCTAGATGTTGTAAAGTTTCCAATTGTCTGTCATTTCTCACTGAATTCTCTCTTTTGTTTGGACTCAGCTCTAGACAAGAAAAATAAAAAAAAATTGAACTTAAGTTAATAAGAAAATCTCGTACCAAGTTATTCAGGCTATATCAACTAATGTAATAAACACAAAACTCCTGCATCTGAGGTCTAGTAGCAGAAAACTTGGCCTGCGGTACCTTATTAGAGCCTATTGTTCCAGTGCTGTGTACCATTTGCGGTTTCCCTTTTGTGGCCACATGCTGCGGAACCATTATTGCGCTCCCTAATTAGAAGGGCAGGCCATGTTTCAGTTATACAGGGAACAAGGCTTAACTATCGCTCGGCCAATCGTAAATAAGTCATTTTAGGGCCACAGTGATAGAACACAAAGGCTTTGTCTTTGTGGAAATTATGGCAACGTAATTTGCAAGTGGTAAATTAGCACTTTAGGTGTACAGTCGGCAGTCGCTCGGGGAAGTTCGGCTCCCTTCGTTAGATGAATGAGGTTCCATGTTTTTAGGGGCTGCAAAGAGATTTGGTCTAGACTTTGCGCTGCACATTTCGCGTGAATTTTACTCACTTTAGGTTAAGTAGACTGAACGGAATTTTATGTTTTATCGGCTTCTATTTTGTGCTTTTAGAAAAGCTAGTGCAAACAGTATACCTATATATTGTGTAGCACATACATGATTTATACTATAGGCGCAGAATGGAAACTGTAAAATCTTAAGGATGCCAGACTTTTAACGATTCCAATCCCATTTATGACGTATAAAAAATCCATGATTACATAGAATTTAAAATAAAATCAATCGCTTGTCGGAAACCTCAGCAGTTGTCCCTCGGGGTTAAGAACGTTCAATTCTGTAGGTATTAGAAGCACATTATTAAAAGCTTACAGCTAAACGTTGGGAACGTATGGGAACGATTGAAATAAAATTTATTTTCACAAATTTTCCATTCAAAGTAAATACTGAAACGGAAACCCGATTCTTTTATTACAGGATCTTCATAAGAATGTCACATAACTATCTACTTAGGTACTCTGCTTATACCACACCTGCTTTATAAAATTCTCTTTGAAAATCTCATATATACGTAGGTAGGTACTCATCGTTATGAGCTTTGGGGATGAGTGTCGTATTAAACCCAGCCGTCATGTCAACATGAACAGGCGTCGGGATTTCTGAAGTAATTACACGAAAAACGTCTACCGCAGGCTGGAGACAAAGCACTTTATATACCACCCTTACACAAGCAGGTACGTTGATAAATACATTATGTGCACTCATTCATACTGATAAAAGTTGTACTTAACCACGTAATAGGACCCAAGATAACAATATGGTGCACATTAATGCAGAACAGTGTGGGAGATTGGTCTGTATATTGTTTGTAATAAGAAGTATAGTTAAATGTGCCGACGTATGAAGGCAACACACGATAAAATATTTTTTCTGTAACTGTAATATTTTTACACGGCTCGAATATCAAAGTAAACGTACCCAATGACTCATACAATTTTAAATATTTTGATCAAAATGATTGAAATAAGGGGTGCCGTAGTCGTTACTTACGCAGGTATACTGCCTATCAAAGTAAGAACTTAAAAAAAAACCATTGTGTGAGAAAACATTATTTTTGTTAGCACGCAATGTTTTGCGCTCAAAACATTGTGCTTATGAATGCATTTAATAATACAGGGGTCGTAAGGTGAGTAAAGTTTAGTTATAACTTTTAAAATTTGTTTTCGTAACACTACTTAAATAAGTATATTTTTCCATTATGGGAAGAACTTGTATCTTTCGGCTTCGTTAAGTGTCTTTCTACACCCGTTCCATTAATTACTTTCGATTTAAGTTAATTTGCATTGATTTAAGTTATTTTCTACCAAGGTGGTCCGATTTACAAAAGCCTGATTTGATTTACCTGTAACATGATCTAATCAAGTCACATTATGCAAAAGTTCGGAACTATGGGGTCATTAAACCGCCCCAAATAGGGTAGTGGCTCACCCCATACGTTGGCAAATCTTGTCGGCGCCGATACCGCCCCTGCGAACTTCTGGCGCCACTCTACAAACGTACCCTTATTTTGCAAGCCAGTGTACTTGCAACCTATTTTCCGTTGCCAAAACTCCGATATGTTGACCCATATTTAATATTAATATTAATGTTATAGGCAGTGAACCCGTGATGTAGAATATTTATGATTGTTCGGGCTAAGGTCATCGCGCGTGTGTTTTACAGAGTTTTAATGCACGGGAGATTAATAAAAAAGAATTGAACGGTTTCATTCCACGCCTCGTTCATGGAGGAACGAGATTAATAAAGATGTAGCAAAATCAATTAATTCGCGAGGATGTGGAATTTCTTAGGGGAAAAACAATTTAATTAGGGAGCCTTTTATCAAAGACTTTATCAACTACAAGTCTCTTTGATGTGGATCTATTATACGATAAAAAATAGTAGGTGTAGCTACATCCTACTTCCTACTACTATTATAAAGGCGAAAGTTTGTATGTATGGATGTATGGATGGATGTTTGTTACTCTTTCACGCTTAAACGGCTGAATGGATCTGGATGAAATTTGGCACAAAGATAGATTATAGTCTGGAATAACACATAGGCTACTTTTTATCCCGGGAAAATGTACGGTACCCGTAGGATAACACATCAACTGTGACGCGGACGAAGTCGCGGGCAGAAGCTAGTATAAGATAAAAAAAAAACTAGGTACATTAAGGAAGAAAAAAAGAATTGATATGGTTTTGGGACTATTGCCAGACGCTGAAAATTATGCATAACACGAGAGTGGAACGTGAGCATGAGTGGAAAAAGTTCAGAATGTTACAACCATATCTGTATGTACGACGGATGTACCAACCGAACATATTTGTGGTTATAAATAATACATACCGCTGAAACATTACCGGCTGATAGGGATGAAAATATCCTGAAGCCACGAACACTTGTTTATGAGCCCTCATTTTCCGGCTTTAAAATATTAATAACTAGCTTCTGCCCGCGACTTCGTCCGCGTCACAGTTGATGTGTTATCCTACGGGTACCGTACATTTTCCCGGGATAAAAAGTAGCCTATGTGTTATTCCAGACTATAATCTATCTTTGTGCCAAATTTCATCCAGATCCATTCAGCCGTTTAAGCGTGAAAGAGTAACAAACATCCATCCATACATCCATATATACAAACTTTCGCCTTTATAATAGTAGTAGGATAATTTGTCAGGGCAGGTCAAAAAACTTGAATACATAGGGTACGTAGGGTACTCTCGTTTGAACTAACCCTATCCCATGTTCCCTTGTGACGTCTCGTAAAAGGAAAGGTCGCCTGAAATAACAAATCTGGTGGGTATTATTTAATGCCATTCCTCGATTTAATTACTCGGGTTAATGTTAATTGTATGTATAAATTATAAAGTTTCAGTGTTTTTGTAGATACATAATATTGAGGTTACAATCAAAATGTCAAAAAAGTATAACTCTGCGCTCGTTCCATACGTTTTTAGGGTTAGTATTGGCTACTTTTTTCTTCATATTTTAATAAATGTAAAAGTTGATCAATTGCTTGAGTTCCAGGCACGTTGGCTAATCTCTATGGAGGAGAGGAGAGAGGAGGAAATATTATAGTGCACAGCTGTGTACGCAAACTAAAGTGCACTCCCTTTTCCCTGAGTCTCATAGTTAGACTAACGACGGTTTTCCAAAAACGTTTTAATGGAAATACCCAAAACCTCTTGTCTTTTTTTTTTTTGAGATGGGAAATCATCAAATTACCCCCCACCCCCACACTAGGCGGGACGGGAGAGAGTGTCAGACTTTTACTGACTAAAAACCATCTATGTTCCTTTGTGTGCCCTTTGCATTCCGGGGGCGCGGTATCTCTTTCGAACAACCCGCAGAAAACCTTTTGCCTGGCCTAAGAATCAAATCAAGGGCTCTAAGCGCAGCAGTCGCGTACTCAAGACCGCCCGACATAAGTACTAGAGAGTAAGACTTACTAACGTACTGCCCTCACCATCACCATCACGCCTGTATTCCCCGAAGTGTTAGGCAGAGGTGTACCTACACCCAGTTCGCCGGTATATTTAGGTCCCATGTAAGAGAGGGCAAGCCTAATTGCCATTAACCGGGCACAAATCCAAACTCCGAGCTGCTACTGAGAATTTCATAGAAAAACCCAATAACATTTTTCGCTCGACCTGGGAATCGAACCCAGGACCTCTAGCGTAGCAGTCGTGCTAAAGACCACTAGGCTAACGAGGCAGTAACGTACTGCCCTCACTCCCTTAGAGTTTATCAAGTCTGCCTTACAGTGTTGAGTTTACAGTTGAGGGTTGTTAGGTAATTAGTAATAAAGAATTCATGTTGAGGGTCAATCTACACCTATTATAGCTATTTCTATAATAACATTATTAATTAGGCGATCAATATTTAACATAGCCACTCCTCCTTTAATAGATTTATCGTATTTGTATTTTAGGACACTTTTGTATCAATCATTCCGGATTTCCAGTGTTTGATTTCAAAATATTTATGTATTTTATGTCGTACTTATGTACCTATAATAAATATATATACTTTATTGAATACTTGTTATATTACCTATAGAGGAAAGGAACTTATGGTAGCTTTTTTTTTTTTATAGACGGGAAATCATCAAATAACTTCCCCCGCCCTGGGCGGGGCGGGAGGGAGTGTCAGACTTTTACTGACGAAAACCCGTCTATGTTCCTTCATGTGCCCTTTGCGTTCCGGGGGCGCGGTATCTCTTTCGAACAACCCGCAGCAACTTATGGTAGCTTAGAAAATACAAACAAAATCATACATATATCTATAGATATCTGATGCAGATAATGTAATCAAAACTATAACTTTTTTCCTAATAATACTGGCTTAATATTGCCCTACAACTGAACAAAATTCATATCTGTATGTAATGTAGTCTAAATCAAAAAATTTCCTTGGTAATAATAAAACAATACTGGCTTATCATTGCCGCTCTGCTGGGTAAGCGCTTTATCTCATACTGTCAAGCCACGACCAATGATCACCTAGCAACGTGATCAAGGCAGATTGGCGATTCTAGGTTTATGTAAAGTCATGGTTTCCACACAATGTTTTCCTTCATCGATAACCTTATAAAGTATATGAATTGAAAAAGTTGTTGATAGTATTTAAATCCGTAGTTTTATTCCTTTAAAGTCATCAATGTGTCAAAATCAAAAGAATCATTAATAAACTATACGTGCTGAGTGGCCCAAAATTCGTGCTACGGTTAGTGAAACACACTCGTGTTTATTCGCTCAGTGATTGGAGACGAATCCATCAATTAAAACTATGTGAGCTCTAGCATTCACTTTGACGAACATGACGCCACTGTCCGTCGCTTTAGACAGGTTCTTCTTTATGTTTTTGGCTGCTGGGGCGCTCTGGATGCTCATGAATTGAACGAAGCCTTTGATGCATGTGTTGCTAGATAACCGATAGGGATATGTGTTACTTCTTTCATGCATATTCTAAGGAAGATGGAAGGCTAACTAAAACTGATTGAAACCGCAAAATTGATTAATATATTTAAAATGGAAAACTATTATAAAAAAATCCTTTTGGCCAATTGTTTCACCATTTCACACAACAGATGCAGCCAAATGTTTGCCGCTAATGGTTAAGTAGGTACACATCTCGCGAATTTACTTCAAAAGTTCTAAACTTGCGGCACTTAAAACTACAGAAGTGCGCTAAGCGGCCGACTGTTGCAACTTCCAAGAGAAATAGCCAATTGACACGGTCGTCCTTTGTTCAGCCAGAAGAAAAAAGGAAAGAGCGACTACTGAAATAACGGATGAAAAATCCGATGGTACGTATCGCAACAGATTGTCTCATTTTTTCAACACTTATTTCCGCACAATGCGAACGAAATAAATCCAGCTGCGTTCATTTGTGAATGCAATCATGAGTACAAACGTGGAACAGCTAATCCTAAACATTATTAATGAGAGTTTTAATTGGTTCACTATGGCATGGAGTACATAGCATGAATTTTAAATTATAGTCTCCAGGGCATTACGGTTTAGAGGGCGCGGACGACCGGTAATGCAATGTGCGTACATGAAAACACCTGTGCATCAGTTTGTTTTGCATTGTTTGGGCAATGGAGTCCGAAATGGTTAGTATTCATAGGCTTATTTGAACTGCCAATGGGGAAAACGATGTTGTAATAGATTGGATGTTTACGATTGTACACCAGTTGTTGGTGAACTTTGTAATCAGTATGGTAAAAGAAAAAATGCGTATGATTTTTTTAACAACCTACAATTTAACTACAATACAGAATGGCATATATGATATCATCTTAATCAAAGTAGCAGCCCGTTGAAAAAAATGGGACACTCTTATTACCAGCAACGTTGCGAATTTTATATTGTAGTTTGTCATCGCCAAAATCTTGTCATCGTGTTGTAATCCATTGCTAGTGTAAGGCTGAGATTCAGATACGAGGCATAGCGTGAACTTATACCTAAACATTTTGGCGTGATTTTTACAGATCTATACATAAGTCTCTTAGTACGTTTCTGAATGCCAGTCTTAGGCTTATCCCACAAATTATATCCAGCAGTATCATAAACATGTATGCGAGTTTTCAAAAGTAATGAATTGTTACTTAAAGTTATAGTATAAAAACGGCGTTACGTCACTTTTAAACTCCATTTACCATTAAGTGTTTAATTGAGTTTCAGCTAAAAATATTTTTATATTTCACATTTCATGGTGACATTTTTTTCCTGAATGAAATATAGTAAATAAAATAAAGAAATGTAGCGGGTGGTGTGAGCTCGGTGAAATTATGGTTATGTCCCGGTAGCGTAAGTGTCAGAACGAGCGTATTGTGTATGGGACTGGACCATTACCTGCCAGATTGTGTGGACATTAAGTACTGCATTGTATACCTTACTCACTCACATACACACACGTTTTTGTTTTTGTCCATTTTTCATGCGCGTTAGTTCGTTCATTAGGAAGCACACGATCAGTTCGGTCATCCATTAAGCATGTTTCTGACGTCTTAGAACCAACTGTTGTCTGCTGTACAAGTTTATAACCACCCGAAGAAACTATTGTGTACTCACTAACGACAATTAGATGGATAAAGATAGATATAGATATCTTGGGACAACTTACACACGGCTATCTGATCCCATGCTAAGCAGAGCTTGTGTTATGGTAACCAGACAACTGATATACATACTTATATAATTTATAAATACATACATATTATAGATAAATCACACCCAGACACAGAACAAACAATCATGCTCATCACACAAAGTTTGTCCTGGGTGGGAATCGAACCCACGACCTCCGGCTTAGCAGTCAGGGCCACCAACCACTAGACCAACAGGCCCGTCAAAAGATAGAAGATAAAATGGTCTAATCGAAAACTATTCCCCGAAGGTGTAGGCAGAGGTGTACCAACATCCACACAGTCCGCTGGTGTGTTTAGGCCCCATGTAAGTAATAAGGGGCGAGCCTATTGCCATTAACCGGGCACAAATCCTAACTCCGAACTGCTATTGAGAATTTCATAGAAAAACCTAAGAAAACTTGGTTGATCTTGGTTGAACAGCGTAGCAGTCGCTCTTTGTACCACTAGGTTAACGAGGCAGTTCATAATGCAGCAGTTCCATTAAAAAAATAATATGAATTTCATAAACGTGTACTTATTATAGGGACGGTATTATTACATTCGTTATTATACGAAACTCGTAAGAACATTATTATAAAAATTACTTACCCGTTAGGTATCAAACAAGGCGTAAAAATTCACGTCAAAAAATTCACATTTCTATAATAAATGTCGCCTTGATGAGTAACTTAGGAATCTTATTCGAAGGTTCATTTATTGTTTACAATTTGGGTACGACGAACCAAATAATAAATACAAAACTTTCCGTATAAAGCGCAGTGTAATGTTAACCCCTTATTTATAAAGATTTTACAGGTCGAATCGATGTTTATACAGAACCTTATATAGCCTATTGTATACCCCAATAAAAACATGTTAGCTGAAATAAAGAGGCTAAAGTTTTAACGAGATTCGGTGAGTTATAAGGAGAGTTCAACGTTAGGGACTTCTTTGCTAAAACATGGCCCTTGTGTTTGACTATATTCTATTTTTATCTTTTGATCAACAACAATCTTGTTTTTTTTTTGTTATTCTGTTAATTAAATATAGAAATAAAATTAAATAGACAGCTAACCTTTTCATCTTCTCCGAAACTGTTACTAAAAATAGTAAGATTAAAAATCGATTCATCAGTTTTAAAAATAATTTTCCTTAATTACTCCATTCTTTTTCTTATTTTCAACGCTTGATAAAAAAGTACTACAGTTAAAACTGTAAAGTCGATAAAAGGAATTAACGGTCACCGCACAGCACGAGATTTGTCGGGCCACATTGCGACAAACGGCCTACTTAGTGTCCAAATATAGACCTCTGACTCGACCTTACACTCCTGCTCGTCCTTATTATATAATAATGCGGTCTGTGTTTTAAGATGCTCCCAGACAGGATACCGGTTAAGTAGGTATATATAAGGCTGGGTACTCACTTTGAACCACGAACGACGAACAGTCATCGATCCACGAATGTTCGATGTTCAAATACGTAACTCTACAGCGTAGTGGCTATTACGCTACGTAACAAGTTTGTTTGAAACTTCGTACACTGTAATTAGGCTTCTTTTACATGAATTGTATTGTCTTCTTTATATAAAGCATTGCAAATGGTAATGGTGGTCGTTATTGAATGGCGGATATTGAAAATCTTGCCTAGCTTTTGAATTTCATAGATCAAACGAACGCTATCACAAAGTGGAAACCCAGAACTTATTAGCTATATGTAAGGAATTCAATTAATACATTAAATAATAATTAGTACGTTTGCTAATACGGTTGAAAATTTTATAATATCGTGGAATATTTATTTATTAAAAAGAACAACATTTCCGGTAACCAAAGCAATGCAAAGTGAAAACGTATTGTTATCCTTGAAGAACAGGCATCTAACAATCTAGAATTCAATGTTGTATGATAATAACATTCTCAACACTACAGGCTCGCAGTTCACCGAAGAGTAACAACAGATTGGTTTAAAGATTGCAACTCTGAATTCGTAATGACAGGTTGCGAGCTCGACTACGAGCTGTTGTCTTCGAATAAATATTTATTGCACTACAAATAGTAAAACACCTTTGAGCACTAAAGTACGAAATCCTTAACACCTACGCCTAGTACATACGAAGTAATAGCATCGGGTAAGCAACTGCATAGATGCCGCATCGCATTGTCGGCTTTGTCATTTCTCCACGTTTGGTCGAGTGGCGGTATCAAATAGCTTCGTCGTGGCAGCCAAAACTACATCGGCTTTTGTCATCTTTCTCAAAGCTTGGAATCGTGTGAGTGTACTTTGAACTGTGCGATTGAATTGAGACACGAAAATGTATCGTGCCTACGCCGTATGTTAAGTCTAGTACACAACCGCGTATTTTATCCACCTGGGATGCCGATAAAACATGGTATAAAAAGGCATGACATATGATTCACCAACCGATAGAATTTTTATTAAAAATCCTCAAATGGTAGGTATCTGTTGAATGCGTAACTTTTTAGAACGGAATTCCAGTAATAATTTCTCAAATGTAAAGACATGCTAACTATGTACTAGCATTTCAAAATAAATTACTTATACAACGTTCTTGGAATAAAAAACTGGTAATTGAATGCGAAAACCAATTATTTTCCCGTAAACAATATTTTATAAAAATATATTTCGGCGAACCTTTTATGAGTATCCGGTTTTCAGTGTCTATAAATAAAGTCGCATAACATTAGGTTCATTTTAAGGGCCGAATACAGATTATCCTTGTCGATATTCTGATCCACTTATACAGTCTATATTTGTGTTAAAGCCGGCTTTTCACTGCGGGATGTAATATATATTACATCCTGGAATATATATTACATCCCGCAGTTGCTGTTCACACTGAAAGATATATATTTGGTTCAAACAGTTCTACAGTCTGCACCGTTCCGTTCAATGTGAGGGCGAGGCAGGGGGGGTGCGTTGTCCGGGACGTGAGGTAAAATATATATCTCCTCTTTATCGCCCATTCGGTCGAAAAAATATTTATAGTTTGGGATATAATATATATTACAGCTTAGTGTAAAGAGGTTTCTTAAATAGTATGGTGAGCGATATTAAATTATATCTCGTGATGTAATATATATTACATTACATCCCGCAGTGAAAAGCCGGCTTTAGTAAAAAACAATGGCTTCCTAGTTTCACCTTCATACGTGAACATAAAGGCCGGTACATACGTCGGCGAACAGTGAGCTCTCGAGGGAACCATTGTTGTTGAAACTACGCACGACGTCAAACGACGTGATTTCTATTACCGTTTCCGAGTTTTCTTTGTATGAATTATATTGTTTGAAGTGTTTCACTTTCTTCACAATACGCGTGATCTGGTTGAATAACTGTGTGCCTTCATGTTTATGTTGGGATTTATTTGCTTTAAGTAAACAACACGTTCTTTGATACGGTGACCTAAAAAAAGGGAAAAAGGGCCCTTTATTTTAGTATACATAAAAAATTTTAGTTCTCCGTTACATAATTGATCGAAGACCTACCTAGGTGTGGGTAGGCAGAAAAATTGGACAAGTTTCACTTAATTCTTCGTGATGCTACCAAAAGATATTGCACAACGTTCCGTTCATACACGATTTTTAAAGCGTTATTGAAAAAATATTTTTTTCTGATATATTTTGATCGTTTATAATCTGAAACTTCGTGAGAACTTGATGCTTGAGCAAAATACAAAATAATATCCCGGGGCAAGTTATTGCTCGCCATCCATGCAGGATATAGCGATCTCATTGTGTCAATATTCTTGAGTTCTCCTCTTAAAAATATATCACTTAAGATTTCAAACGCATTTTTAGTGAAGCAGTATTTTCTTGTTTACGAAGGAAATATCTTAGAGACGACGGACGTCTTCGCTGCATGCTGCATAGCGTACAGATTAAAAAGAGATTAAAATGGTAACATTTTATTTTATAATGAGCAAAGGGGTGGAAAAGCTAGGCAGCTCGTTATTCTCAGACAGGGTTTGTACTCATTAGTCAATATTAGTTTTAACAAGTCCTTACTAGTTCTCTTTAGGGGTAAAGAAAGTAATACGGTTAGTAAGGAGCAAAAAGTTTGCTTTAGAAATAAAAATATTTCTTCTTTTTTCTTTTAGGTCTTGTGAGGAGAAATACAAAGAAACTAAAAGGGTTCGGTAATGTTAATTAACATTTTCTAGCTTTGCAGTGTGGGTTATGTTAAACGTAGATACTGAACTTACAGAAAGAATAATAATAATAATTGCAAAGGCTTCGTCTCATACAGAGAAGTCCCGTGCATTGATCACCACGCTTGCCCAAGACGCAGTAGCGATTTTAGACTTATACAAATTATAAGTCTAGGTTTCCATACGATACTTTACTTTACGATACTTTCTTTACTTGATATCAGTGATGTAAAAGATGACGCTTAAAAAACTAATAAATTATGAATTAAAATGTCATATTGGAACTTGCCCTGATTCCAACCCACGACTTTATGAGAACAAGCACAAATTAAATAAGTAGGTACCGAGCGACCACTAGAACCGAGTGCTAAAGATATAAATGTTATGACGTCTGGTGATATTCGTGTAACCTATAAAAATGCTCGACTTATCCTCTTCAAGTTTCAAGCTAAGCGTATAGTGTAGCCTTGAAAACGTACAAAAACAAAATAATAATAATTATCATAACAAGAAACATCGCACGGAAGAGCTATTCCTTATCTTTATAATAACACTAATGTAGGAAATACGTAAGCTTTGTTGGCACCAGAAAAAATAACATAAGAAAATGCTTCAATAATAGAAACTGCTATCTTTCTAACATGAGACTCATAAAATGCTAGAATAGAAACGGAGCGAAGTCCTTGAAAAACTTCCCTAGACTGGATTGAAAACATAAAACATACATTGATATCAGCCGTTTCCATCCAGCAGGTACTTGCAAGAGTCGAGTGAAAGGAACTGTTTATAGTGAAGCTCGCAGACAATAGCTACCGTTATTACCTACCCACAGTTGAACAGTCTCGATTTTATACAGCTCAGTTTAGTACAAATGAAAGTCTAACTGAACCAGCTGATCCGAATAAAGCGGAAAAAAAAGAAAAAGTATACAACTTTGGTTTTGGTTCACTGTAAGCTTGAAAAGCGGTCATTGTGAGAAACCCCGATAAAAAAATAACTGATACGTACTTTTACGTTTGCATAATTTGTCAAAATTTATGAATCAGCTGATTATATTTTGTGATTTCAGTGTTGATACCTTAGTAAAAGTTGTCAATCATAAGTACAATGACCTTTCTCAAGTTTATGATACAGAAACTAAGCTTGTACAAACATAATATACACAACGTCACACCATAACACGAAATTATTTCCTTTATTTTCATGTTTTTGGGACGCCAATAAAATATTTCAAACTGTATTGAGGGTTCCGTAAGTCTAATGAAAGAGGCTCCCTTATTGAATCTACATAAATGTCCGTCTATTTATCTGTACTTCAAAACCTTTGCTGCCGCACAGGTCAGGGAATTCTATAATGAATATCAACGATGTTATTGGAACCCTGGTAAAGTCCTGCTAAAACAAAATTCACTATTTAAAGTAAATGTATGTAACAATGCCGAATAAAAAATAAATAAAAAAATAATAAAAATTGGCAATCGGCTCGCCCCCTATTACATAAGATCTAAAAACGTACCGGCGAACTTTGGATGTACATTGGTACACCTCTGCCTAACCTTTCGGGGGATACAGGCGTGGTGGTATGGCATGGATTTTGAACATTTAACACTGATTAACTTTAAATCTATTCTAGGCTTAAGTTTTATATGTAATTAAAACTAGTTAATACAAAATAGTACCGTAACACATTTGGAATATTGAATTAGTTTGTCGTAATTAATTTACGTCACTACGTGCAGTCGTTTCATGTGTAACACTGGTTTAACTCAATTTTTCTCTTGTCCCCAGTTTCTCTCGCTACTGGAACGTAATGTGGTAGCCAACACAACCCTACACTACCGGCAGATGACTCTGTTCGCGCCGACCAACGAGGCATTCCAGAGGTTCAACGGAGAATTGGACGATTCACTCGTGCTCTATCATATAGGTATATGAGATATTTGTTCCCCAAATGTTTTGTGGCAGTGTGTGACCTTTCTATTGAAGTAAGGTCTGCAGATAATACGACTGTCTTTTGTATGTATAGGGGTGTTGTCGATAAATGATTAGTGAATAGGCTGAGATAAGTGAACATCAATATAAATAAGACAGAGAAATAAAGTACAACATATTTCTTTTGCGATTGGATTGATACATGCCCATCTACGTCATTACCATTTTAATTACGGTATCCTTCTTACATACTGGTTTCATGAGACCTACATAATTACAAAATATGAATTTCACATACCCACCGACTTTAATAAGTTCAAAATGTTCAAAGCAGCTGAAAATTCTAAATTATGGAAACAAAAATTAACCACTAGATGGCGCTCCCGTCTGTAAATGAAAACGTCTCTCCTGAGTCTTAAAACAATGCTCAGGAAATATGTTTGTACAAAAGACAACCTCTTCCCAACCCTTCAAGAAACAGGGAGTTGACAGTTATTTTAGGTAATAATGCATCTGCATGTAACATTCTCTGAGGTATTTCGGTACATACATCAAAGTCACGTGTTGTTTTCCACAAGCTCAAAGACTAAACTTGTGGAACTTATCCTATTAGTCAACCCTCCTTGTAGTTTAGTCTAAACTGAGCTAGTACTAGTACAGCAACTCCTAAATTAAAGCAATTCTGCTAGATTTTCACCTTGTGTCTACGTGGGAACACAGGCATTCATTAATTTTAACTCCGCATGTCTACGAGTCGTCGCTCTGCTTATTGTTTAGAATATTAACTTTGTTTAATGCCATGTACGAGAGTTAGGTTAACCGAAATGGTATATTAAATAAAAGCTGAAGATTATGAAAGCGTAGTAATCCCTCAGTCCAATCTATTAATGGGAATAAAAATGCTAGTCGTTAGACACGTCCCAGCAAAGACAAGGTTAGAATACATTTAATACACAACTTCTTATAATTCAAAGCCTATCCCTTTCGTAGATTGATAAAGGAGCCCGTCTAATTCAATATTGGCTGACATAATCCGATTATAATAGTCATGGAACGAGCTAACTGTCAAACGTGGTTTCGCCCGCGCATTATTTGAATAAAATATTAATAATGGCGACGCTGTGTCATTTATCAGGAAGATAAATACATTTTGCGACCTGAGAAACGGCACAATATTCTGGAGGGAAGTTTTGTAACAAAGAATGTTCGTGATCGTGACATAAGCTTTGTATTTGCTTGACGTGTATGACATTAATAGTGTAATGTATCGTGATTTTACATAAACTATCAATAATGTACATCTATAATTATAGTATTCTAATTAAATAATCAATAGCATCGCCTGTTGAATCTAGGCTATCAATTGTCCGGAATCTAGGTAAATACGATACCCAACGGCTCAGCTAGATGGCTTTGTGGGCACATAGTAATTATAATACAAAAGCTCCTCCCACTGTAATCTGTCTATATAAATAGAAATTAATTACCGTATGTATGACAGACCATCGGCTAAGAATGGCTCGAGTAACTCGGCAATCTTTTTTATTGATTAAATAATTTATTTGGATAAACCGACGCTTATTAAATACTCGTATAACAAAGAGTAGAAAAAAAAACAGAATTAAAAGTACCAGACTCACAGCTTCTAATAAAAATTAAGAATGATGGACCTTCTCCTAATATTAGTTGAAACGAGGGGTCGTCGACACAGGATTCGTTGCTGTTTAATTAAATAAAGATTGATGAGAACTAGTTTTACAAATAGGTTGCGAGTACATGACATAAACAGAATTGAAAATAGGTACTAAAAGATTCCTGGAATTGTGCTGAAAAATTGCTCATCAAGACAAACTTATCAAACTTAACTCGTCAACCCCTTGGCATGACAGTTTTAGACTTAAAGTTTCTGAGTGGTTTTCATCTTAACGCAAGTGATGACGTTGTTCACGGTGTTACATTTGACAGCACCCAGTAGGAGGAAGGTTAGACTTCCGCAAAATAAGTCCTAAATGTACAAATGTAAGAATGCAGTACCAGCCAGTATATTCTGTAAAAATCTCTCATGGTGAGTTTGGGTGATCCCACCGATAGAAAGAGAAGAAATTAACTTTCACACTTCACTTCACTAAGGAAGATTTTTATAGAATAGCGCTGCTGTTTAGTAACACAGATAGTTTCGTTGCGGGATCCAAGACAGTTGAATCGTTTCTCCGGGACTCGTCGAGCTATATTGCCTCAGCGCTTTTCTAGCGGTCGCCACTGTTGTTTCTGGCTTACAGGAGTTGCAGTGGTTTGTTAATAGAGAGGAGAGCTTGTCCCATTAAAAAAAAGCTGTCTGTTGTTTTTTTATTTTTTTTTACGGGACAAGCCCTCCACACGAAAAGTGCCGAAGCAATGAAGCTCGACGAGTCCCGTAGAAACGATTCAACCGTCTTGGATCCCGCAACGAAATTAATCAGAAAAGATAAGCGGAGGAGTTAGAAAATGCATACACAGGTAGCTTACCCAATCACTTGTTTTCAGCAAATTTGGCCACGACTCTCCCGAACATGGACTATGCTATATCGACGGATCTGGATGGCAACCCCCCACTGTGGGTGACGACGCGGCGCGGAGCGATGCATGACGACATTTACGTGAACAACGCTAAGGTCTACGTCACTAGGTCTTACCAGGCCGTCAACAGGAATAATAAGTTACAAGTAAGTTTGTATTCTATTCTATTCTTAGTAAGACTTTCTTTCAATCATTTACAAGTATTTGTATTAAGAATGCATAGAAATTGGGTTCGCGTTTTTAGTTTGTAGGGGTGTCAAGCGTTTGGTGCTGATCTAAGTGGATCGAGTTCGTGAATTTGAATACACAATTGCGTTAAGGGATTCATGACATGACATAATAAAATAGTACTCGGCGCGGGGCTGTTTTCAGTATATAAAAAAAAAGACAAAATTTATTTTTGTTCCAAACATTTTTTACGTGTCTCAATAAAATGGGTCAGTAGCTACTGATAAAGTAACAACCCGAGATAATAAGAATTACAAGATTTTTTTTTCATAAAATAAGGCCGGATTTACCTCACCCTATTACGGACGTCGATGACTGCCCCTTGAGATTCATAGTTGTTGTCAGGTGTCTTTGGTAAAGACATAACACAATTACTATTTGGAGCAGATACTTCGATAACTCCTTTAACTAAATTGAATGAAGTAGCTTAGCTCAATCCGGATTCGGCCAGATTAGGGTTATGTCTGATATAATCGAATGGCTGAAGTTATAATTTAATCAAATAGGGATAGTTTTACGACGATTGGATTTATCTAACTGCAACGAGGGTTTCTTCTGAAAAATAAAACATGTAATAGAGCAACGGACGAAATAGCAATTTCGTATCTTATTTCATTACCCATAACGTTGCGTTTCATTTTAGTACCCACGGAACACTAAAACTAAAAAGTGTTATCCGAAAGCGGCGCAGATACATCCATATTTATGATTATTGATATTATGATACTGATGCTTACGCAATTAATGATTACCCTAATAGGACAGCTTTTCCCAAATAAACCAAACATTGCAGCTATTCGGGTTATTTGTGAAACTCTAAACGAATTTTATATTGTTTAGCCCGTAACAAGTATTGTGCCAAAAAGTCCGCAACGATCAATATTGCCACAGAGTTTTGGCACGTTTCTTATACGAATAATATACAGGGTACATTTGAACCCAGGCAAGCTTGAACGACGTGATTACTTGCCTGATTCGGGAAACCAAAACATTTGGCTGATTGCTGCTAAAAAAATATTTTTATTAGACTATACCATGCGAGAGAAAGAGGCCTTTTATGTACTTACTTCCATGAGTGTGTGTGTACAATTGTACCCACACTAATGCCTTGTGTATACGCGTACGTGTTGCTTTTGCTTGCACGAAGCACCCGAAACGTTTCGGTCTACACTGATTATTGTATACCATCATTACGCCTATATGCCCCGAAGGGTTAAGCAGAGGTGTACCATTGTGCACCCACAGTTCGACGGTATATTTAGGTCCCAAGTAATAGAGGGCGAGCCGATTCCCATCAAGAATCAGGGCAAGAATCCTAACTCCGAGCTGCTACTGAGAATTTCATATCAAACGCATTAATACTGCTCGACCTGGGAATCGACCCCAAGACCACTAGCATAGCACTCAGTACACCGATTATTGTTTGAAGACAAAACAAAAATTACTTTCGTTCAAAACATCAATAATAATCAAAGAAAGAAAATACGAGAAAGGCAAAGAAAACCAAACTGCGGAGTGTGAACCAACAAACAAACATAACAGTCGAAGCAATAACTAATAAGTACCTAAATTCCTCCTCGACTAATTAGACGAAGGATATTGACGAAGAAACAACATCCAGGGTCAAAGGTCAAGAGGACCCATCACGGTGCCAAGGGGCTTCTGACACGCTATTTATTAACGCTTAATAATGGCATCTCTAAGCCAAAACCACTTAGAAACTAGGAAAGTTTTTCCTTCCCCATTTTTTTATAGTTAACTGAACAAAAAAGTCTTTACTAACGAGACAGAACTTTATCAGCACAATTTTGTCTTTCTTTATTGTACATGATTGTATTATCTTTGATTTCTTTTGTAAAAAGAAAATCATTTCTTTGGTGTTTCTTTGTTACTCAGTGATTCTTTTGATTTGAAGCTGAATAAAATTGAGTAATTAAAGGACGATGCTTGAAAACGTCCCCCCAACCTTACTTCGACCAACAGAATTGAAATGTATCTCAATCGAAAGCTGATAAAAAGTTGATCATTTTTTACTATAACGACATTTTTCTAAAGTATGGGAGATAAGCAGAAAATCAAGTTTTAAAAGGATTATTTTGTGGTACAAAATAACAGTTTCTTTCAAAGTTTTATTATAGTAACCATATTTACCCCGTTAGTCCTGTGGTGGCAAGCACGTCTGTTGCGCGTGGGGTCTTGGGTTCGATTCCCAGGTCAGGCAAAAAGTTTTATTGGGTTTATCCATTAGGATTTTTTCAGTAAAAGTCCGGAGTTTAGAAGATGGTGGTGTGTCACCCCCGTGCCTCGTAAAGCACGTAAAGCCGTTGGTCCTGCGCCTGATCTCTTCCCTGTTATATCGGATGTCCGTCCCATTGGACTATAAGAATTTGGGAAGAGGGAGTGCACCTGTATTTACGCAGTCACTTGTGCACTAATTATAGTGCCAAGATTAGCCAAGTACGCAGGAGAGTAGGATATTAATCCTACTCTGTATCTGCATTATGATTAACTGCCGTGATCGTAATCGGTCTGGAGAAGACGTACATAATTAAAATAATGTCTTTGTTATGTATACTATTTGTATACTGTTTAGCAATAAAGCAGTGGTCGCAAGCGCGACTGCTGAGCAAGGGGTCCCGGGTTCGATTCCCGGGTCGGGCAAAAAGTGTTATTGGGTTTTTCCATTGGGAATTTCTCATTAGCAGCCCAGAGTTTGGAAGTGGGTGGTGTGACACCCCCGTGCCTCGGAAAGCACGTAAAGCCGTTGGTCCTGCGCCTGATCTCTCTCCGGTCGTGCCGGATTGCCGTCCCATCGGGCTATGACAGTTAGGAAAGAGGGAGTGCACCTGTGTTTGCGCACACACTTGTGCACTATAATATCTCCTGCGTACGAGGCTAGTCTGCATTAAGATTAGCCGCCGTGGCCGGAATCGGTCTGGAGAATTATTATTTTTTGCAATAAAGCAGTCAACTAAGTACCAGTATCGTCATTGAACACATACAGTCCTCCCCAACATCTGTTAAGAATCAGCAAAATATATTAATGATCGGCTGCAGGTGATGCCTAAAGCAGCGCATTTGCAACTTATATCAGCAACCCCGCCCGCTCTAAGTCGTCGTAAGTAGAAGGAAGAAGCGAAGACCCTCCTACCAGGCCTCCAAGGCCAAAAAAGCCGCGACCACCACCACCTCCGCGTCCCCCCGCACTCGCTCTCCCAGCGACCAGCCTTCCCTCGAGCCCCTGAGTACTCCCCCCGCTTCAGCTTCCATACAAGACAAGGCAAAGAAAAGGCGAAGTGGCCAAGTGGTGTAACGATCGCAAGATCACATACACGATTCATCACATGCACCTTCCGCTATCGTATCGAGGGCGCACCCCATAAACGCGGGGGTCCCTCAAAGCCGTAACCCTGATTCTTTCCCCTGCACTCCCCAAAACTCCTTAGGCACTCGGTCCTGGAAATGGGGAATCGAGGTCGACCCCGATAAGAGTTGAGCGGTCTTTTTTTCAAACCGGTCAAATTCGGTGCAATTGAAAATTCAACATGATAAGGCAAAAATATCAATATTTTTGTGTTCAAGTAAAAGCTAATGAAAATTAATAATAACGATCTCACATCAAGTTTCGAGAGCTTTGTCATGTTTAATTTTTGTATTATGGTGATTCTGAATAGTTTAAAAAGTTAGGTTATCTTTTTAAAGTAGATACTACTACTAAATACTAACGTTATTATAAAAACAGTTATATAGGGCTCATATTGCATTAAAAACTTGATGAAAATACGTTGAAATTCATTGTTATCAGCATTCACTTGAGCAACTGCCTCGTTAACCTAGTGGTCCTAAGCGCAACTGCTACGCTAGGTGTCTTGGGTTCGATTTCCAGGTCGAGTGGCAAAGTGTTATTGGGTTTTTCTATGAAATTCTCATTAGCAACTCGGAGCTAGGACATGTGCCCGGTTAATGGCAATAGGCTCGCCCCCTATTACATGGGACCTAAAACATACCGGCGGACTGTGAGTGTACATTGGTACACGTGCTCAGCCTAACCTTTCGGGGAATACAGGCGTCATGGCATGTGTTCACTTGAACACTAAAATATTGATACACACATACATACATACATACATACATACTATCACGCCGGTATTCCCCAAAGGGTTAGGCAGAGGTGTACCAATGTACACCCACACTTCGCTGGTATGTTTTTAGGTCCCATATAATAGGGGGCGAGCCTATTGCCATTAACCGGGCACAAATCCAAACTCCGAGCTGCTACTGAGAATTTCATAGAAAAACCCAATAACACTTTTTAAATATTGATATTTTCGCCTTACCATGTTCAAGTTTCAATTACACCGAATACTGAACAGTAAAATTGGTTATTTACCGGTTATTTGTATTGTTTTGGAAAGCTGAGGGTCCGTTAAAGTTGTAAATCTACTTTGAGGTACTTGCCACCCGTCTTTTGTTTTTTTGTTTGAGTGATAGAAAATCTGGAACGAATTTAAAAAATAACTCTTTGAACTTAGTTTTAGTCGCTTTAGGAGATGAAAAGACAGTCAGATTTTATCGACCGCAGGTAGACCTCAGGATTCATTATTAAAAAAAAATGTTACTCAAGAAGACTAGAAACCATCAAGTTCTGATGGTCAGGTAAGAATATCTAAAAACAAAATAAAAAATCGTCTAATTCCTAAACCACAAAAATATCGTATAACATACATGGGGGCCACCTTGTATACGTATTATTTCGTTTTACGTGGTACATGGGGCTTGGGCAGTACATTCGATTTTTATCCAGCGGCAGAATTGCTGAATAGAATAATAATTAATGACAATTAATATACCTATTTTCCATATTTGTAAAATATGTAGGTAACACAATAATTTGATTTACAATCTTTGGCTCCGCACGGCGTTCGGTGTAACTGTATACACTTCTTATTAGCCTTAAATATTGTTATTTTAGTTCTTATAACATAAGTGTAAGGAATTAGAAGTAAAAAAAAATTTTTTTTTTTTTAGTTTTTTTTCTAAACCCCATGGATTTTGGAGTTAAAACTGATTGCTGGTCTTTTGATAGATCCTTAAGCACCCCCTGACACATACAAAACATCTGTTGGAGGGGGGGGACGGGTCCCATACAAATTTTGTCATCGTCCTTTTTCCAAGATTGTTTATTTTAAGCCTTGCTTGGGACATGGTCCATGGACTATTGTCTTGTGTTTATCTACCGTAGTATCGCATTCAATACCTAATCCTATTACATCTATGAATAGATCTGAGCCAAGACAGATTGTATTAGTGTAAGGTATAAGAGAGAGAGAGATAGTGCTTAGAATTATTTGAGGGCGACTATAATGTCATGGTAAAGGTTTACTTCTATAACTGAGTAGATCTGGTAAATGTTTACTAACTTTATAACATAACATACCCTCAAGCCTATATTCCCCGAAGGGTTAGGCAGAGTTGTACCAATGTACAGTAAGCGCTCAGAAATGCATACCCACGCTAAGGTTCACTTTCCTATGAACACGGGCGCGATCCAGTCAGCGCGTGCGCATGTGTGTTTACGAGTGATGTCTCAACATTCCACAGATAACACACACTAATGAACCATCGTCGCACTACGCGAAATGGCATTATATTTCTGTTTACCGTACGAGTCCTACCCGACGCGCGACGTATTCTTACCATTGCATTGCTAAATTTCGCATAATTATAACATGTCCTGGCAGCTGGTTTGGATAAGAAAGGGTTTACGATCATTGAATTCCGAGTTCAAATCTTATACTATGTGTGGCTGTTTTTTGTTTCTTGAAACCATAATAATGTTAGGCAAAATCTTTTTAGGTTTATGTTGAATTATAACGTATTCATGCTTGTTATTTATTTTTTATAAGAAGCAAATATTAGTTATTGTATTATTTATTTAACTTTTAATGTGATTTTATTTTAACTTTTTGTAATTGGAAGTAGGAAAAAAAGGCGTGTTGTGTGATAACAAAAATTTATTTTTAAAATTAACAAACTTATGAGAATTGTAACGTCACATTCCTACCGAAATAAAAGAAGTTCTCTTGTAACTGTTCATAAGATTTTTTGTTGAATACCCACTTAGTCAATAAAATTCATAATAACATAATAAGAGAAGGATATTTTAATAACACAAATAAATTTGGTGATGCTCACGTATTAAGTTTCTGAATTGGTATTCAGCAGAGTTAATTGAAAACTAAACTATAATTCAGACTTTATGAACAGGTTTTTTTTATGTAACGTCACAATAAACTTAGTGAGGTAATAGTTTAATAATTCGTTTTCTTGATGAAAAGAAGATTGAAACTAAACCTCAATTTAAGATCATTAAATAACTATCTACGAATATATAATATAATTATGACTAAATATTTAGTTACACCGTTTAATTATTAAAACTAAAACATCCAGGTTATTAAATGTTGCATAACACAGTCTAATACTTCTTCATAAGTAGCACTGTTGCACGCCATCCCCACATATTAAAAACGAAACGTATTTTTTCTGGTTTATGATGCAAGCCATGCAGCTGTTGTTGTAAACACTATGTTATCCAGTGCGAAACCACCAAACTTAATCCACTTCGCTGTTGAGTAGGTAGGCTAGGCTATCTATCCTCTTCCTCGTATTTCTTGCTCCGGAGACTAAT
This sequence comes from Caradrina clavipalpis, assembly GCA_932526535.1. Classification (NCBI taxonomy): domain Eukaryota; kingdom Metazoa; phylum Arthropoda; class Insecta; order Lepidoptera; family Noctuidae; genus Caradrina; species Caradrina clavipalpis. Next base: position 8,536,836 of record OW052096.1, read on the forward strand.
AATAGATGTCATGCTCCGCAGCAGAACCACTTTGACTATATTATGTAAAAATTTCAGGATAAAATGTATATAATGTCTATATTTTTGTAGCTTAATATAAAAAATTGTGTATTGTTAGTTTCTTGGAAAATATCAATTCAAAGTGGTCATGCTACAGAGCATACTCTCCAGCAGAACCACTTCAAAATAACGGTTATTTTACGCTGATTATGCACAGGTTATAATATAAACAAATGTATATTTATTGTAATAATAGTATTCCTCTAAAACAACAAAAAAAGTAATATTAGGCATTTATAACAAAATACTAAAGTGACTTAATTTTTTATTATAATTTAATAATATTTATTTAATATAACAAATTTTAATATATTAAAACTATTTATTTATAAATTCCATAATAAACACATTTTTTTTTGGCGTCATTATATATTTAAAAATCAATAATAAGTATTAATCGAAATGCCACCAAATAATTTTAGGTATCTTAGGTATAAATTTCAAATAAAAGTTTAATTTACAATTCGTTAATATAATACTCACATTCAGTCAGGTTTCATAAGATATTAATTGGGACCACTTTTATGCAGCCCAATAATAGTCGCCCTCGCCTCAGTAATATTATTTGCCTGCGTTTCGAGAATAATTACAATACCACTACGAGTATCTATTAAATCACTCGTTACTAACCAACAACCACAACCAAACGACAACGCTCATTCCAATCAAGTTAAATATGCACAAAACTCATGTCTACCTCACAGAAATCTAAATTCTTTATTAGTTTTCTATGACTACCCTTTTAAATTTACGAAATGTGTGAACAAAGCGAACAAGATAAAGAATATTATATTTCTGTCCATTTCTTCAAATTGAGTAAAAACAAAAAGACAAAAATAATGTGAGATTCGAACTCACGGCTCATTGATTAACGCCGTCAACTGGGCGCGCTTAACCACTAGACCATCTTGTCTCATGTAGAAACGTTGAAATTATGAACTACATTCACAACGATGATACATGTGTCTATTCTTGAAAGTAAAAGGTCGTAAGTCAAACTAAACGTCAACCTAATACGTTTTGAGATTGGGTATGGACTTTTGGTCGCCACTGTACACCCACAGTTCGCCGGCAACCTGGGAATCGAACCCAAGACCTCTGGCGTAGCCAGCGCTTAGGACCACTAGGCTAACGAGGCTGCTACTAACTATATATCTATTGCTTTCTTATTCCCCGACAACAAAACGAAGTACTAACTCCATTGGCATTTCAATTTCTTTTCTTTTGTTTTAGGTTCTACACGTGATAGACCAAGTATTACTGCCACTGCAGCCCCATGGACCCAGTTCTATTAGCTCTCCAGTCTACAACCCTAACGCCTACCACTTCTTGGAACATTCAGACCTCTTCAATATTGGACAGCATCGACTCAGGTAATTTATTAAAAAATATCGTACACATGTGTGTTCACCTATGTAGGAAGAAGGAAGAATATGATTTTTATTAAGGCAGGAATAAGTTAATTATTTTCAACAATAGGTCAATATTTATCAGACTATACAATTAACTGGCATAATAATTATGTTAGTTAATCAAAATAGTTAGTTAAAATTATGCAATTATTAATCAGAAAATAATGTGCAAATTGGCTTTTAATTCGTACATAAAATTTCCATTTTATCAACAATTACACAAGCCTGGTTTGCATCATAATTGTCCTTTAAACGTTAAGTACACGTTTAAACATGAAGTGCTAGTAAAAAGTCTGAAAAATAAGCCTTCATTTTGAAACAAGTTGGAACTTAATTACACAGTGAGTGTTTCAATTACGACCAAACTCGCGGGGAACCGAATTATCGTTGCATTGAACTTTTGCACGTTGAGTTCGCGAAACAAACAACACAATTACTGAGTGCTATCTGTAGTGCGATCACTAAGGCTCTGTAGTACACGCGGAATGCCAATTGAATACTGTACTCTGAATTCCAATTTCATTGTCTCTTAAATTGAGTTTTATTTCATGAATTTGTATTTTCGAGTTTGTGGATGATTGCGAGTAGGTCAAGATTATAACTGAGCGTATTACTAAGTTAATATTTAGAAATAGATTTGATTTATAACTTGTAGGTACCTAGCATATGTACCTACGTTTTGTTATCATTTTAAATTTTTGTAATAATATCTACATGATCCAAACAATAAAGGTAGAGAAAATTAATAAATTAACCGACGCAACTGCTCTCTATCAACTGCAACTCTATATGAACACTGTTCATATGCACAAGCAGTTTCGTTTCATTCATTTTTAACCACCTTCTTCCACCAAATGTACCTAGATGAATTTTTCCCACAGATCCTTTAGACAAAAAGTGAACCAGCTCAAAAAGAACAAAGTATTTGATGCCGATGGCAGGCACACGTTCTTCATCCCTGTCGATGAAGGATTCAAGGTAAAGATACAATTGTTTTACAAAATATACTGCGAAAATAAAAGAAATAAAAAATACTAGCTTTTACCCGCGACTTCGTCCGTGTAAATTTCAGTTATCGGGGACGCAGCGAATGCACTTCAATTTAAAATTCAATCATGATTCGAAAAACACGTGGCGCCATCTATTATCATAGGAACGTTATTGATGTTTCCCTCGGGAACAGTTCTTTTTTTTCGGGATGGAAGAATCCTATGTCCGTTTCTGTATACCTGACAACGTATATGCAAAATTTCAGGATGATCGGTTCAGTGGTTCATCCGTGAAAAGGTCACAAACAAACTTACTTTCGCATTTATTAAAACATATTTTATTTTTCAGCCGACCACAAGATCCGATTTAATTGACGAGAAAGTCATAGATGGGCACGTTATACCTCACCATGTGCTGTTCACCCACGCCACGCCTGATACCAAGGAGTTTGAGACCCTAGCCTTTGGGGACAACGTCAAGGTCATAATATCGTTCAGCACCGTCATGAATGGGAATGATGAGATAAGTAAGTATTCACGAATTAGAAGTGCTTCTCGTAGATATTGATAATAATATGGTTGATCGATGTCTTTTGCAGCTTTTGCTACAATTGTGTATCTTATAACAATCAATGAAGGCCTTTTAATCAACGATGTAAAAATAACGGGTGGAAGGGCACATCGTAACCAAAAATTCTACAATGGATTTAGTCATGATTCTAGACCCCCCAGCGATGGATTGTCCCCCACTGAGAACGGTCTTGCTTTAGAACCTACTACATATGTGTATCATGTGTAGTCATCATACTTGGAAAATATCTTTATCAATCCTATGTGCTATTTATTTATCAATTTAAACTATATGCAACAAAAAGTACAAAGGCGGACTTAACGCCTTAGGCATTCTATACCAGCGAAAAATAAAACGTTGCCTTTATCGGAAATTACAGCGTTCTCTGTGATTTCCGATGAACGCAAGAAATGCAATTACTAATAATAGATGGAATATCCCGTGACCTTTAACTAACCCCAACTACAGTCTTCGCTAGATATAAGTGTAGGCAAAGGTTACCGGCTTTCAGGCGTTCCTCGCGCTAGCAGCTACTGACATTTGATAGAGTTGATAGATTATGTTATATTGCTTTGCTTACCTCGCAAGACTTAAAAGCGGGTAGCAAATTATACGTACTTATTTATACATTCTGGCTTTGATTTCACTGCATTTCTTTCATGTGGTGAAAGCACTCATGTCAGCTTTTGTTATAAAATAATATTTTGATCGTGTTGTATGCATTGTTGAAGGGAGCAGCTGATAATTTTCTATATGTCTTAATAATTATCTCGTAGTAAAAGTTGTTTGTATCAATATATATATCAAAGGACAAACCTTTCACACCCTCAAAGATGAGCAGTAGATTAAAAGTCAACTTGTAGGTAGGTATTTTCCCAATTTTCAAACAAACTTACTCCGTCGGTTAGTCCTTATAAAATTGGTATAATACAGGCTAACGCAGACTTTTACATGCTGGCTGATGACTTGAAACTGATTTGTATATTTTGAAAGTGACACACGTAATTATTTACATTTAGTTTTACCATTACCTAAAGTTACCATGGATAAGTTAACCAAACTATTTTTGAAATAGAAATGTGTAAGTTTAAGAGACACCGTTATAAAAGAACCAAAATAATAAATATAACGTCTAAATAACGCAAGCCATAATCTAGTAAAGACATTACCTTCAACGAACGTATTTTGACAAGCTTGCATCGCGTTCAGTGCAGTGGATCAATAATTCAAATGCAGACACGGTAATTGCTTGTATGAGGAAACCATGAAGGAGTATACGTCAGTCAGGAAAATCTAACTCCTCCATTGTGATGTATGACGCTAATTGGCATGACGTATTTAATGGTGCAACGAAGCGTCCGCCTAGCGAGGTTGAACCTCGGATGGGGCGGAATATTTTGTGTGTCCTGACGATAATAATTCTAAGGTGGAATTTATTTTCCTTATTTTTAATAGAAAATATTCCCTCGGTGAATTTCAGCGAAGTGAGTAGGTTGACGGCTCACCTTTCGCTTACTCCATCTTATCTCACCAAGGGGAATTGTTACAGGAATACCAGTAATTCCAAGTTATGACCATTCCAATTATCTATGACTATAGCCACAAGATCGCCAGGACGATAAATTCTAGCACCAGTCAAACCGAGCGCAAAGTTATTGTGAAAAGTTTTATTAACTTAGCTCCGACAGTAGAAAACTGTGATCAATGAATCTATTGGTATTTTTTATATGTGCAGTCATAATCACAGCACAGGTATATTTATACTAATCTTTATTTCAATAGCCTACGTAAAGTCGAACACCGTTGCTGGCGATGCGAAGCATGCTCGAGGAGTTGTTCTGGCAGACATCGTCAGAGCCAATATTCCAGTGAAGAACGGAGTGGTGCATCTCATTCAGAGACCCCTCATGGTCGTGGACACTACCGTCATCGATTTCCTGAAGGTCAGTGGACTGTTGAAAAGCAGACGATAATAATTCTAACTTGTTGGTTTGGGATGGCTCTCATTTTTTTATTAATGCACTCGGTGGAGGGATTTCTTTGTAAGGAGGGTCTACTACTATGTTATAGTTAGCGCTAAGGAAAAAGCTAGCAATATTCACATGACGAAATTAAAATAATCTAGTTCTACTCTCTACTTCTTCACATCTTGTATTGTCCACATTATGTACTACTTCTACTTGCCTCATACTATACACATCACCTAACATATCTTCAACTATACTCGTACTAATAGTATTGTAAGCTAAAGAAACACAATTTCAATCACATAATTGACTTTCCGCTCCATTTTAATGGGAACCAGGCCATGAAGGTAAAATGAAGCGTTTTATTTATTTCTTATTTTATTATCCATCTTTGTGTGTCCTTTATTTTATTACATACCTTTTCCGTTTCATAGAATCTACGGTATAATCAATTTGAGCACGTTCTTAAAAGTTTTTGTGTGTGCAATCGAGCGTAACTTTGAAGTACTTTGATAGTCTGGTAAGCTTCATTTGATGCCATAGATATTGTTTGGTAGTCTCCAACCTAACGTTGATTTGTAAGTAATTTATTGTTCATTAGATCGACAGTTTAGGACCCAAATCATTAGTTACCGCAGTTTTAGTAAAGTATTGAAGTATAAAACGTTGATCAAAGTTTTGTAGAATTTGATTTAGAAGTATTTATTGTTATTTGCGTATTTTGTGTGTAAACTAACAGACCTAAGATTATTTATATTTACTATAACATAATTACATGTCTTTTAATACCACATATACCGATAGAACCCACTAGTGCAGGTAGGTATATAATGACTATTTGTTATTATCTCTTTTTGTTTTTGCATCCCCGCTCCGTTGGATCCTGCCGTTCCTGCATGATCTTGACAACTTTAGGGAATTGTAAGTACTGTCGCCTTATACGCATGACTTACCTACCCTATTAATATAGATTACCTTACTTGTACATCTTCTTTTTAATATAATATTTTCCTGTTCTGTCTTTCTAATATATTTTGTAGATTGTTTAACTTTTGTAATGGATAACTCGAAGGAAAGGTAAAGTACGACCTATATTTAAACGTAGACGTAAATATTTTAGAAGACAACAATATTCACTGACTTACAGCTGAAAGAGTGAAGTTAATTACGCATTTCATTACAAAGAACAGTACGTAAATTAATTACAACGGTCACTTGATAAACGTTGGCTTTAAAAAGGATCTCGGAAGCTTTTTACAACGTTATCCAGATAAAAGATTACCAAGATTGTTTGGGTATGCTATTTATTTCCTCTGAGACTAAAATAAGGATTGTTTAAACAGGAAAAAGAAGACGGACCTCTTTATAAATTCTATGAAGTAATCATGGACCTGGGAGCAAACAACCAGTTTTTGAACGAACTCACTTTGGCGAAGGACATCACGTTATTTGCGCCGTCAAATGAAGCGTGGGCCGACTTCAGCGTGCAAAATATCATTAGGTTATTTACTTCACTTTCTCTTTACGAGCTTTTTGTGTTGATGTGATTGCTGCCATAATGTTTGGCTCTAATGAGCTTTACTTAGTTTAATATTCAATGCTTAAAAATACCAAAACGCTCTTGCTTGTAATCTAAATCCAATCATACTTTGTTTTCATAGAAACCATCAAAAGCTGAGGGACATTCTGAACTTGCACTTGGTTCGTGAGAGGCTGCCAATGGATGCAATAATTCACAACAACATGAATCAGGTAAACATGAAATTTTAATTTACATTTACCATTCCAATATTTAATTTATGAACGAATACAAAACTTGTAAGTGGAGATGTGAAATTACAGCGAATTATAAAATTCGATTCGAATTAAAATGAACGTCGTATATTGGTTTTAATTCTCTGGTTTGGTTGCTGCTATTTGGAATCAGCTACCCGGAACTGTATGTTTAATCACTTTTAAATACGATTTATTTCATAAATGTTTTATCGTTTACCGGTATTGTGTTACGAACTTATTATTTTTAATTAACGTACCTCCCTTCATTTTGTTTCAACGTTGCTGTGGTTGCATGGTTGTAAACTGAATCCGTGATTTATATGTTATTGATTTATGTCTGTTCTCTTTTTAATAGATTTTTCAGTAAAGTAATTTGTAATCTGTACTTTTTGAATGACCCTATAGATATTATTGTAAATGCATTATAGCATGGGTGTCGAATGCAAAGTCAAAAATTTGAATGTACACTTTTCTATAATCTTGGTACTATTTTAGATCTACCAAGCACCAACGGCTTCGCTTCGCAAGTACTTGTACTTCAATGTTCTGACGCGTGGTCAGAACCAGACCCTGACTGTGGAAGGAGGCGGAGTGAATGCAACCGTGACTCTTCCCAACATTGCGGCAACTAACGGCTTCGTCCACATCATCGATAGAGTCCTGGGAGTCCCTTACACAACCGTCTTTGAGAAATTGAAAACGGATCCGATGCTGAAGTAAGCAAAACACTATCGCTCGCCTGTATTATGTTTTACTTAGTCAGAATTACGAACTTGGAAGTAATTTAAGAATAAGGAATAAAACATTTTTTTAAAGTAAAGAAAAGAAGATAAAGTACTTTGTCTTTTGTTTTAGCATCACCTACAACCTGGGCAAGCGGCAGATGTTCAACCAGCAACTTAATGATATGGAACATCGTTACACATACTTCGTCCCCCGCGATCACGCTTGGCTGAAATTCCAAATCAAGCACCCTTCTGCCTTTAAATCTCTGTTCCGGGAAGACTTTGGTTATTTCGTAAGTTTCATGATTCAGTAATAATTCTAAAGTTCATTGTACGTGAGCGTGTTTAATGATTATTTTATCTCTCGTGTCATTTCGCAGACAAAACAAATTTTAGAGCGACATGTTATCCGGGCAGGGCGCGCGTACACAGTATCTGATTTAAAACTTCTCGCAAACGAAACACATCCCTTCGTTCTGCCGACTTCACGCGATCCACTCCGGCTGCGTGTCAAGGAATCTGATAAGAGTAAGCTTTTAGCGGTTCATTTACATTATTATCTGTTTTCCTTTATAATGTTGAGATCTAAGAGTCAAGATGTTAGATTAAACTAATTTGTTATTTTCGCAGACTACTACGTTGAGTGGAACGGCCACTGGATCCACGTGTTCCGGCCTGACGTCGAGTGCACCAACGGCATCATCCACGTCATCGACGAGCCCTTCGTGTTAGAGAGTGACATCCGCGCCACCGGCGGAGCTCAGAGAGTAAGCGTCGCCTCTACGTACTTCGTGCTTTTCCTGTCCTTCTGTTTTGTAAAAATTTTGGAAAATTAAACGTCCATCGGTTTTTGTTGAGTCAATTATGTGTTCGTAGACATTATTAGCCTAAGTGCTATGAATTTCTGTTCCGAATTTTCACTTTATGGCGTAACAATATTACTTGGTCAATGTTCGCTGTTATCTGTATTGCAATTAATGTAAATTATTTAATTTCGGGTACCTTCATGTTACGTTACCGTAGTTTTTGATATACTTTAAGAATAATACGCGGGAGTTGCACTGATTCTCTGAAACTATAGAAGTCCGTGTTGTAAGATGTTTACCAAATGACTCGCGATATACACTGCCATCAATATTAGAATCGTTTTTAGTAATATTAAAAATCATTTTAAAGAATTTATATATCAATATTTGCATTTTAAATCGAAACTGTTATTGTATCAATCTAAATTGAAATTTCTGTAATCCAAAATATACATTTAATATTATATGTAATAAAATGAATATTTAAGTAAAGCATTATAGTCGTATAGGTATTTATTTCTACAATAACCGTTGTTAAAGTTTTTTTTAGATTAATTATAAAGAATGAATGAATCTTAAACTCCACTTTTAAATTTTTGGTCCCTTGTGCCTTTTTTAAAACCAAAGTACTAAAATTAATTCAAAATATACCTATCCAAATTATTATTTACAAAAAGTATATAATATTTACTTTAATGAAAACATATATAACCTATACATTCCATGTTATAAGTATCTTAAAGATCTATTAATGTCTAAATATTTATCGTTGTTACCACTGAAGTACCCAAATTACGTTTCAGTTGTAAAATATCTTCGACTGAAAAATTATAATTGTAGAAATTAAAAATGAAAAGCATTAATTAATTTATGTAGGTAGAGTTATTCATTCGTGTCAAAATAATTGGTCTATAAATTAAAATGTCTGGAGGGGAAAGATTATCTGGAAAGCGTATCGAGAAGCGCTTGCTGCGATCATTATTATACTTAAGTTCATATAATATTTCCAACTTACGATGATTTGAATTTAATAACGTGTTTTATGGAATGGCTGCTTTAGCATGCACGCTGCTGTTGGAGCTCAGCCGGTCTTTCTATCATTATTATAAGCAATGGAAAGTAAAGTATTTATAAAAGTATTCTTAAATTGAGAGCGATCAATATTATAATAAATGTATATAGGAATGAATGGGCTTATAATTATGATGGTACATTTGTGATTCTCTTACGTTTATTAAGCAGATGTAAATAATTTATATAAGTTATCATAGTTCATTATAGTTATTGTATAATTTAGTAGCTATTACTTGAATACGACTGAAATTTTATCACGATGTCATACATGAAGTATTGGAAAAATTGAAAGGTGTGAAATAAAACAGAAATGCTGCTTCCGCGCTTTGAACTTTAATTAACGTTGAAGTTTTCTACAAAAGTGATTTACAAGATACTGTTTATGTACTTACATTTACAAAGAGTCACTTTATACTGGATATACATGAACCATATTTGGGTAGATATTTACAACCGTAAGGCAGCATTTATTAGAGAATTCTTACTAATATAATATACTCGAGTATCCTGTTAAAATCTGTGTAATAGATACATTGTCTGTCGCTTTATAGATGTATTTACATTAATAACTTTATAAGCAGTTATTCAAGTGATGTCTATATTGAGCCAAAGCTAAACGCTACTTCAACTGATATCAATATTACCTTCCTATATGTACTGTGTAAGGTTTTAATATTACCTACAATAGATGTTAGATTGACATAATATATAGCCGATACATTTAAGGTTTGAATGTTCATGAAAGCGATCATTATAAAATTGCATTTTTAATACTATACACTAGTGTTACGTGGGACGTATTGACCCAAGACAATATAATTCTGACCAAATATTCAACCAAATATTTGGTTAAGTACGAAATTGGAATTCAATTAAATTAATGGATGTTTTGGTGTAATAAAATCTATGTCAAATTAGTGAAGACGTTATGAGGAAGTGTTTAATGACAAAGAATTTATGTGTAAAATATACATATTGAACTTCTCGTGTTGGTTTCATTGTTGGGTTTAAATGTTCCCCTAGTCTAGTCACGTAAACGGTAGGTGTCAAATTAAATTTGGGTACGGCGGTGTCGGTAATATTAGCGGACCCTGCGCCACGCTGCCTTAACAGTCTGCAATAACAATGTTAGCAACAAAATCTAAAACAAAATTAACAACAATAACAATTAAATGTGTTGCGAGATGTACTCTCCTGAAATCGTTTCAACAGCTGCTACAGTTTCATTAATTTTCAGCTGCACGAACGAATATCTGCCTAATTAACCGGTGTATGGTTGCACTGGAACCGGTGTTATTTATCCAATTCCATCCATAATACCAATTAATGAATACTGTTGGACCTAATTAGGACTGTGTTTGTTTTGTTTCAATTTAGAGAAAACTTCGGAATTGAAAAACTTCATTTGGAATCTAGTGGAGCTGCTCTAAAAGTTAACAAATATACTTTCATCATTTTGTTATTCTATTTTATAAATTAAGAGGACTATTAACGTCTAGACTCATTACGGCAGTCGGCCCTGGTAAACAAAAAAAAATATTCCGAGATGTTCCGCGCGGACACTCGGTTTTAACGGAATAATTGCACGCAACGCTGCAAAGGTCGTAGCAGACTCTTAATCCCATAAGGTTGGCGTGACGACACAGCTACCCTGCCATGCTAATCCCTTTGATGGATGGCAGGAGTAACTTGTTTCTATGAGGCCATCCCATTACTGGGGACACGCTCACCCAACACAGTAATGCATGTTGTGGTTTGTAATTACCTCCCATATAAACAGAAACACTGCGAATAAACAATTTGATATGTTCAACCGCGCTTATAAACAATAGGCACAGATTGAATGCAATTAAAGTGTTATTCGGCTGAAATGTCCACATGAAGTGAGTTACAGTTAAGCTAGGAAATTGAGGGTTTTGCCGGGGGCGACCCGAATAAACAAGAGGTCATTTGAATAAAGTTTGAATCGTATATAGGAATAAATTTTGTATGAAAAACTGTTATTTGAAGGGAAAATATAAGTTTATAATCGTATTACTTCTACGGTATTGTAAGCTAATACAAAATAATACTAAAATCCCTGAAGCATTTTCTATTCTCCTTCACGGTTCAGCATAGCTTTATTAAGCTAATTACAAGCTTAGAGAATTATTATAGAAAAAGTTCCATATTTTATTTTCACCTGAGTTAATTCCGCTTCTGTTTCATTCACGAAAACATTTTGAACAAAAGGAAATCCGCTCGGATTTTTCGGCAGTCGCATGAACAATGCCGCTTTGTCAGAAAATAAATGTCTCCTCACTATTTTCACTGAGTGAACAGATTTGTTTCTTGGACATTCCTTACAAAAGATAATATAAACAGGTGTGTCTAGAAACATTTTTACTCACGCACGTTGCTAAGTGAGGAAGGATATCTACTTACAAAATTTTGTGAAAGGTTACCTACATTTTTATATGGAAGTACCTAAAATTGTTCTTTACATATACAGAGTACCCTGTCAAGAGCTACATTCAAATGATATTTCATAACAACTCAAATGAAAGATCACTTTTCCGAGCTTAGCGAGAGTGATCTGCACTTTTCATTTAGCTCCCGTAACCCAAACACATTGCTTTGAAAATACATTACTCAAATCACGAGAAAATATGAACTGGCACAACACATAATTATGTAGCGTCGCTGTCTGCGGACCACATCCTCTTAAATCTCTCGCAAAATAAATGCAAGCTGTTACGACCTCCGCCGCGGTGGAAAAAGAAAAAAATAAAAGTTTTTATAGACTCGATTTATCTTAACGCTCCGAGCAGAAATACAGAAAACAATCGGAATCAAACACAGTTCTTCTATTTCAAACTGTTTTGATCTGATTAATGTTTTATTTTTTATTTGTTCAATCAAAGTCTGGAACTGACCAGTCGTAACTTTGTTTACTTTAGGGTAGTATTTTTTTAATGCAAAATTCGCTGAACTGTTTCGTCCGTCTAGTGAGTCTGGACATGACATAGCAGGACACAAACAGTGCGTTGACAGTTGATAAAAAATATGGTGCCACAAAACATACAACCCTGACTCTTAATTAATTTGAATAAGTAGAGAAAAACTCAAAGTGTGACGAAATTATTAGTGCTAGTGCGAAGTGTGAATCTAGGATTGTATTCCCAAGTTGCGAAAGAAAAATATACAGCGCGAGCCTAAAAATTGTACCCAATTACCAGAAAAATGGGCTCCTTTATTTTTAGAAAGCAATTGATCGATACTATAAATAATTCTCAATACTTCGCTTTCAAAGAAATATTGTACATTCAGTAGTGCAAACCCTCTGGGATCTTTTGGAATCAAGTATTGCGCGTGACGCTTGACGCGTGACGCATTTTATTAAACTAGCTTCTACGCGAATTCTCAAAGGTATGAGTTATTTGCATATCCTTGACAGATACTTGATCTACCGGGATCAAAATCATCCTATGTTGTCATCTTCACGACAAGCCTATATGTATGCAAAATTCATGGAGGTCGGCCTATCAACCGAGCCGTGAAAGTGGCATAAGACACAGCTGGTGTATCTTGAACTTTTGGGGAAAATCAAGCGAGTGATCGAGCGAGACAGTTTGATCAATGCAAAAATGACAAAAAATATTACAAATGGTGTAATCTTTTTTTTCTGTCTTTGTAAAAATATCGAAAAGAAAAAACCTTTTTTTTTTTTTTTTTTTAAAAAGATGGTAAAATCATCAAATGACCCCCCCCCGTCCTGGGCGGGGCGGGAGGGAGTGTCAGACTTTTACTGACTAAAAACCAACGATGCGAGATAAAGATAATGTATTTGTCACACACATTTTTATGTGCGTTTTTGTGTGTTATAAGAAAGTAAAATTTTAATTTTCAAAAAACATTGAGAATTTACAAAACGATGAAGTTTTGCCATAACTGTTGCTTGCTACGCGCGCTACGCCGTAGCTTGCGCTACGAAAACCTAACATTGCTAGTAATAATTTTATATGAGAAGATATTCGGTTTAAAAATTTACAAACTCATCAAGCGTTAAGTGATTAAAGGCATGTTTGAGGGTATAATAATGTAGTTTATTTTAAGTAAGCACGTTTTTGTACTTCTACGAAAATTATTGCTATTATTTCTTTACAGGCGCGTCATTCTCGTGTTCGTAACAATTCTTGGAACTTCATAAATTCCAGTAGGCCCCTTTCATTTGGTTACATCAAAGTAACAAGCAGGCTTACAAGACAAAAAAGAAATATATTTCCTCGAAATATCCTAAATTCTTAGGCCCACAATAGCCAAAAATCTTAGATTAATAAATTGAACCTCGCGTCGCCTCGTCGTGGCGACGTCCTACGCTCATCCAATTAAAATCTAAGTTAGGAATATTGTTACTCCTTGCTCCTTGTGGCAGATGGATGCGCAGAGTAAATTTTGCAGAGGCGTTCGTTAATGCCATGAATGATTAGAAAAGAAGAATATTAAGGTTTAGTGGAGATTAGTTTAGAATAAAAACAAATTTTATCTGTTCAACCTATTATAGGTGTTTGGAAAAAGGATCTTAAATAATTTGGTCTTGCGCCATGTTTTGCCACTAATGATATACAAACAAGATTGTTGTATCTATACTTAGTAATATTATAAAGAAGAAAGATTATTTTCTTTGTTTTTTGTATTGAATAGGCTCCGAAACTGCTGGACAGATTTTAACCATTTTTTCACCAATAGATAGCTACATTATTCCCAAGTAACATGGAGTATATAACATCACACTACAACACACGAGAGCCGAGCAGTAACCAAAATTGTAACTTAAAGCGGGTGAAATAAGACACGCGGATGAAGTCGCGGCAGTACGCTAGTCAGACAAAAAATGAAAAACGCCTAAAACCATTATTTACCCGACTGCGACAGAAGGAGGGTTATGTTTTTCGAGGGTATGTTTGTATGTATGTATGTATGTATGTATAATTGTTTGGCACGCTGTGCAGCCTGAACGGCTTGATGGATTTTAGCTTGAGAGGTGTCGTTAGATTCGTATTTACTGTGAGAGTGACACTGGGTATATAAAAATAAAAAAAACAAAATGGCGGATTTTTGGCGCCAAATTCAAATGTTTGGATCGCTCTGCAGCCTGAACGGCTCGATGGATTTTAGCTTGAGAGGTGTCGTTAGATTCGTATTTACTGTGAGAGTGACACTGGGTATACCAAAATAAAAAACTTAAAAAAAATAAAAAATAAAAAACGGTAATTTAAAAAACTAAAAAACCCGACTGCTTTTCTGAGTAATTATGAAAAATCCCTAAAACAAGAAAGTCGTTGTACCCAATTGCTCTTAAAATTGTAGCAGTCGGGACCCATTCTAGAAATGGAGGCTTAGTGAATTGAGAGCACATACCTATATTACATTGCAGATGGTCCCGAATGGGAATGGGTCCATGGTTATATTGTTTTATGATATACCCCTTTTACACATAAACGTTACCTACTTAAAGTTGAGTAATGAAAAACGTCTGTTTTGCCGTACCTTTTTGACGTTTATGCGTCTCTTAACTTTACGCAACAAAGTTGTTATAGTAACATGTATTGGCAGTGTCTAAGTAATAAATGTAGATAAAAGTCGAGACAATTCTCTACCTCGATACTAAAACAAACGCACCGGTAATCCAAATCGATTCAACTGATTCAGTTTCATTGAATTTAAGATTTAAATGTAACAAAAAAAAAAACGATTGCGACTAGAATGAATGGCAGCGGGAATTTGCAATTTAAACGAGACTTAGGCGATACTAAATGCGACTCCATTTCCTTGATTTCATTACTTGTATTGGTACCAGTACATTCTACTGTTTGGAGTTACTGTATTTCCACATAACACTTTTTGCCCGACCTGGGAATCGAACCCGGGACCCCTTGCTCAGCAGTCGCGCTTGCAACCACGAGACCAACGGGGCAGTCGAGAAAAAGTGTTATTGGGTTTTTCCATTAGGAATTTCTCAGTAGCAGCCCGAAGTTTGGAAATTGGTGGTGTGACACCCCCGTGCCTCGGAAAGCACGTAAATCCGTTGGTCCTGCGCCTGATCTCTCTCCGGTCGTGTCGGATTGCCGTCACATCGGGCTATGAGAGTTAGGGAAGAGAGAGTGCACCTGTGTTTGCGCACACACTTGTGCACTATAATATCCTGCGTACGTGGCTAGTCTGCATTAAGGTTAGCCGCCTTGGCCGGAATCGGCCTGGAGAATCACATTTTTTTTGTACATTTCCACATCGAATGTACCTAAAATCGAGTAGTAGATAAAGCTTGTACGTTGTAACAAATAGTCCCAATTACAAGATTCAATTTACTTAATTTCGAGATTACAAAAGAAAAAAGAAATCCGTCTAATCTTTGTGTCCATTTATCTCCGTCTGTTTGGTAATGTACCAATCTTTTCTTTTTAAAGACAACCACTTTGGTGAATAGAAAAGTAAATGTAAATAAACAATAGGCTATCTTTACAAGTGCGTGTCGTAGGGGGCCGGGTTGGGTTCCGTAGTCAATTTGCAAAAACAAGGATATCAGTGTTGTGTCGTACACCACGCCTGTATTCCCCGAAGGGTTAGGCAGAGGTGAGCCAATGTACACCCACATTACCGCCGGCATGTTTAAGCCCTATATAATAGGAGGCGAGCCTATTGCCATTAACCGGGCATAAATCCTAAGTTATAGCTGCTACTGAGAATTTTATAGATAAACCCAATAACACTTTGCTCAGCCTAGAAATCAAACCCAAGTCCTCTAGCGAATTATTTGCGCTTAGCACCAGTGGGATAACGAAGCAATTGACAGTATGTCGTATCACCAAGAAATAATATGTGCCTAGAGAATGAATGTACCTGTCAGATAAATACAAGTTGAGGCATACACAGACTAACTACTATTGTAGTACAGAACTGCAAAATAGCAGTTTAGTTGTAGTTTTTGTGCATGAAAACTACCGACTGACTCCGCAATCTGGACTAGATCTGCACGCCGACAAACCGGCCTTTATTGCGACAAGCAGATATACATAACAGTATTCTGAGGTAGTTTAATACCAAGAAGGGCCGCAAAATATATTTAAAAAGTAACCTGGAAAATAAATTAAAATTTAGGGTGATTTATTCAAAGTGGAAGAATTTTAAAGTGCTTCTTGAATTATACAGTCGGTACCTGTAAGGTATATCTCACGGGACCTGTGGGTACCACCGAAATCTAACTTAATTTCGTTCAAGGATTACATCCTATAGATGATTGCTTGCTGTGTAGGAAATTAAGTTTAGGTAATTAAAGGATTAAAAAAGTACTTTTTAACTTTTTTCATGCTAACTTATCTTCGCCAGAGGTCTTGGGTTCGATTCCCAGGTTGAGCAAAGTGTTATTGGGTTTTTCTATGAAATTCTCAGTAGCAGCTCGGAGTTAGGATTTGTGTCCGGTTAATGGCAATAGGCTCGCCTTCTATTATATGGGACCTAAAACACATCGGCGAACTGTGGGTACCTACATTGGCACATGTCTGCCTGACTCTTCGGGGAATACAGGCGTGATGATATGTATGTGTACTTATTCAGGCAATGGCTTTATTTTCAGGGCTGGGCCTAATTATATTGATTGTCAGTAAGAAAGAGCAAATTGATTTTGATTTTGATTCATGCTGGCATTAACATCAACGCGCAAGCTTTTATCAAAGATTTGTGATTTTGTCCTCATAAGGGGACAGATCATGAAAAAGAGTCTGATCTGTCCCCCTGTTAGCAACTCGGGGACTCGGGGCAGTGAATATAGAGTGAATTAACTTTACTTATCTTTGCTTTACTTTATTTATTTATTATTTTTATTTCGAACTGTCCCCTCATTGACTGTCTCCTCGTTGATCTGTCCCCATGAGGCACCAAAGCGGGTTGACAGACCGGAATATTTCGATTGAATACAGGGTTGATATCATATTCATTAAAGAAATGGGGGTAAGTGCAAAACGTTGTTTTTTATTACATTTTATCGAGACCGGTCCATATCATAAATTCACACACACTGTAAGCGGTTTTTGATTAACGAATTTATGATACTTTAAAAATAAAACCGACCATCTGCATTTAAGCTAAAATTTTAGTTGAATATGTGAGCACGTATCTATCAACATTACAATTAATTTAGCTCTCATTGTAGCACTTGTATATATTATAGTACTTTAAATGCCTTTTATTTTAGGCATATCGGGTTCACATTCGTAAAATTATTGCATCAATGTACCTGTACACAGCTTATCAAAAACTTGGCTAGTCTTAAGATTAGCCGCCGTGGCCGAAATCGGTCTGGAAATACATTTTACACTGCCATCTCGCTTAACTTATTATTTGCAGATTTTAAGGAATCTTGTAATTTCGTACTCCGGTTTATATTCTCATGAAGTTATTCCAAAGATATTCAGGGATAAAGGGCATAAAAGTCGGTGTTCCGTGAAGAATCTTCACAAGTCGTTAGCAATTTAATTAAATTGACGCCTTCAACGAAAGATCTCAAATTCTCGATATCTACCCTTTGTCAACCGGGAGTTGTAAGTAATGGTGTGTTAACGATACTTTATTACATAATTCATTGGATTACTTATTCTTAATCACAACTTTTTTTTAAAGGATGGGTATCATCAAATTACTTCTTGCAGTCTGGGCGGAAGGGAGTGTCAGACTCTTACTGACTAAAACCCATCTGTGTTCGTCCTAATACCCCTTGCGTTCCCGGGCCGTGGTGACTCGTGCGAACAAATTCTTCAACCTTGGCAAGTACTGGCACAGTCTATTCTGATGACATCTCTTTAAGACGCACGTGGAACGGAAAGCGCCGCCGACCCGGGCCTTCTGCAGGCCCGCGCCTACCGTGGCCGGGAATCGCTCTACGACTCCCGACGCCCGGGGCGTCTCCTTCCGCTGCGGCGTCGGGTATGCGGTTTGCTCTTAATCACCACCTTGTATATATTTCAAGTATGTTCAATACAACGGTCCTTGGTGGCACATTCGTTATGATTCGCATGATATCCGCATCTCTTCAAACTCGGAAATACTTCTAAGTGCGCACAAAGAGGCATTTCGAAAATTCAACAGACGCATCAGTACTTAAAATCAAAACGCACCAATCAAATCTCAATAAATACTGGATGGTAGTAGATAGTACTAGTATAAATGCATTTTTATACATAGTAACATGTTCCCCGTTGGCCCCGAATGGTTCCGAATGCAGCGCGCACGATGAACAAACACAAGCACGGGTAACGAGCCTACAGACCCGCCGCCGGGAATTCGACCACGGCCCAGTTGACATTTAAAAATTTCACCCGATTTTTTCAAATATCTATCTCTCTTTCGAAGCTTCGTTAACACGCTGTCCTTTCAAATTGCTGGTGAAATTTCACAGTGAGAGATAGATTGGTATTGTGGTTGTACGTATATTTAGTTTCCAGAAGGAACTCGCCATTTTTAGAACATATTTAGACGTTCCACATGCTCTAGAAGGACAGGCAAGGTTATCGTTTCGTTGTAACCGAGACCTGAAAGAATCTCTGGGATAATGATGAACGCTTTCCTTAAGGAGAAGAACGTCATGATGATTTTATGATCAGATGTATGAACGTGGATGAGGCTAAAGTAGTATGTAAGGATTGTAGCAGATGGCGTTCTGTGGATTCTGCCTACCCCCTACAGGCTGGTATATCATAAATTAATTCAAACTGCTTTTTTTCTTTCACACTTCCCCCGCCACACACACATACACGCATACACACGCAAAGACACTGCACACCAAAAGAGCATGTGCGCAAGATGAATTTATTTAATTTTTAATTTTTATATTTTTATTGTTTTTACTGTTTTCTATTTTTGTTATTTTATTGCACAGTATATAAGTTAGTACCACAAATGGGCGAAGACACTGGCTCCTGTAACACAGGTTTCTACCTAGCTCAGGAGCCAGGGCTTCAAATAAATATGTAACACCTGTATTTTTACGTCAATAAAATATTTTTATTATTATTTTGTTTTTTTCTTTCACAGGAGGCTTTTATCCACAGTGGCATGCCAGGCTCATCCTCTAAATTTAATTCATAAACAAATCAGACAGGAGGTTTGCGGCCTCAAATGTAGGTTGCGCCAAATTTCGAACTGCTTATAATTTAATATATTCAAAGTATTGCCATTCCATATCTATTTCAAATAATTGTGAAACTTAACTCACGCGCACTTAACAGACATTTTGATAAAGTGCCGGTGAGTTTAAATTCAGAGTTCGTACATGTGGCAAATATTGTTAGACGCCGGAAGCGCTTGCCAGCGGAAACACGTCACCGGAGGCGCACGCCCTCTACATCCGGCCGACAGAGCCAGAGCTATCCGAGCGACTTACTTGCGCTCATTTCTCGCCGAATGGATTCCAGGGAATCGCTTTTCAATCCGCCCAAGGTATTCTCAAAGAGCCTTTAGTTCACTATCGAACACAAAAGACAGTGTCTGTCCAATTATGTAGGTACCTACGTATCTCTATCACGTGTGATATGCTATTGGAGGTTGCTGAAGCTTGCAAATCTGAAAATCGAATATTGGACACAATAGATAGGATTAAGTGTCAGTTTATAGTGTGGAGGTACTAAAGCCTGTATTCCATGGTTTGCTTGTTATTAGTAAACATATTACTTGGTATTCCTGTAACAACTAAAAAAATTGTTTGATATAACAAATACATTTTTGATTAGTGAAAGGCGACTAACAAAAGGGATTTATGTGGCAGATGTGAGTGGCAATGCCGGGAGAGGACGCCCTAGAAAGATCTACCCTGAACTTATTGGTGAGGTTCTTCAGAAAGGTCAGGTGCGCAGTTCTCGTAACCGACGTGCTTGTATGACCAAATGTATGAATGTGAACGAGGTGAAAGGAGTATGTAAGGATCGTAGCAGGTACCGTGTCGACGGCGCGTTCGTGTTCCACGCGCGCCTCAAAGAGATGTCAGCAAAATTGGAAGGGGCCACTGAGGGCCGATGCCTGCCGGGGCTGCGGGTTGTTTGAAAGAGATACCGCGCCCCCGGAACGCTAAGGGCACATGAAGGAACATAGACGGGTTTTAGTCAGTAAAAGTCTGACACTCCCTCCCGCCCCGCCCAGGGCGGGGGAATGAATTTGATGATTTCCCGTCTATAAAAAAAAAAGGATCGTAGCAGGTGGCGTTCGGTGGTTTCTGCCTACCCCCATGGGAAAAAGGCGTGATGTAAATTCACTTTTGTCAAATTATGAAAAGTAGTCTAGAAGTTATGAGGGAACAGATGAATATACATACACACAAACCGTTCAAAATCATAACCCTCCTTTTTTCTTCGCCGTAGTCGGTTAAAAAAAACATGTACCTACATGTCATTCGAATGGCAGATTTTTCCGATGCTGTGTTTCAATAGATTTCGGCTGTATTTTTTTTATAAAACTAACATGACCCATTTTTGGAAAATCCCACAATATGTTATTCAGCACGTTTTCATATTGTTATGTGTTTTGTATGTTTTTGTAGATGGATTTCAATTTACACTGGGTACAGTCAGCAAAAGAGATAAGTAACCAGCGTCGCCTAATAAATTCAGAGTTTAAAAAAAAACCGATTCAAGTTTTTGAATTTCAAATTTTATATTAAAAAAAATACCATCACGCCTGTATTCCCCGAAGGGTTAGGCAGAGGTGTACCAAAGTACACCCACAGTTCACCGGTATATTTAGGTCCCATGTAATAGTGGGCGAGCCTATTGCCATTAATCGGGCACAAATCCAAACTCCGAGCTGCCACAATTCAAATAAAAAATAAAAAAAATAAAATTATTCAAATTATTAATTAAATTAATTTTCATTTAAAAACGACCACCTGATCGAAATAAAACTTCAACTATATTAGACGATTCGGTTACTTATCTCTTTTGTTGACCGTACACAAAAAAGTACCAACACGTGTCATACTGTACCTTCTAAAATATAAATATATTTCATAAGTTTCTTTACTTTACATGAAATATGTGCCAATATATTTCATAAGTTATTCACTTTTCCCGCTTGTTTATTACCTACTTATAATGTAATAATACCTGTAAGATATAGGCCAAAGTTACTGGAATTTTCTTCAATGTGTACAAGGTATCTTGGTTTGCAATTGTAGTACGAGTAGGTAACTGCCTTGTAGCGTGGCATTCGCGCTTAGGACCACTAGGCTAACAAGGCACTTTAGCAGTCGCGTGCAGGTTGAGCAAAGTTTTACTGGGATTTTCTATGAAATTCTCAGTAGCAGCTCGGATTTAGGATTTGGTCCTGGTTAATGGCAATAGGCTTGCCCGTTATTAACCTAAACATACAGGCGAACTGTAGGCATACATTTTTACACCTCTGCCTAACCCTTCGGGGACTACAGGCGAGATGGTATGGTTAGCAATAAGTAGGTACATCTTAACAAGCCAATAGTGGTTAAATATCCAAAGTGATGAACCTCCTCACTATGCGTGTCGTGTCCAAGACAAAGACCTAGCCATTAAGTTGAATTATGTCGAAGTTAATTCCTGCAAACTAGTTAATATTCATAACCGCTAATAACTTTTACCAATTAAATAGCAACCATTGTGTACATATTTCGTCTTCTTATCGTATAGAATAACGGAATGAAAATTGTTGAACAAATAAAATACAGGTAACAAATAAGCTAGTGGTATTACGGCAGGGTTCCGCAAATCCTACATATATATTTTCTGGATATTTTCTGCTATAACAACAATAAAATCCAAACATCTAGATCTCAATCCGTGTATCGTCGATTTCTCAAATCCTGGTAAGACAAGGATTTCACAATGCAAAGTTGCAAACGCCTTGGGTGACATCCAAGGCAACTTGTCGCATTTCATGCATCTTGGCGATCTTTCTTGAGACATGTTGCGGTACTGGATATCGAGGCGCGCCGCCATATTTGTTCTACGATGAGTTTTACCCGACGTTTGTTTTTACAACTTCTGGACTTTTTTTTATTCTTCTAAGGATGACGTTATTGTTAAAATATTTGTAATTTATTTGAACGTTGTACAAAAAAGTACACAGGCGGACTTAATGTCTTAGGCATTCTTTACCAATCATCCATATAACCTACATAATTCGTTTTTTTTAGAATTGAGCGTAACTCTAGACAAGCCAACCAACCAATCTCTCACGACCTTATAAAATTAAGTAGGTACGTTAAACTAACTCAATATGTCTAATGTTTTACATTCCATACATACATACATAAACTTACGCCTCTTTCCAAGCACACCGGTTACGAGTACTGCGCACCCGACCTTTCTGAAGAACCTCACCAATTAGGTCTGGGTAGGTCAGGTGTTACATTAGGTAGGTGTTATATTACTGTCCAGTAATAACAGTTCAATGTACATCTGAAACTTATTTTTACAACAGATTTAAAATTAATCAACGTTTTGACAATTTAGTTTGGTTCTTTTAAGAGAAATAAAACCAATTTCCCTAATAGTTATTAGTTAGTAGTTACTATGACTAACTGGAGCTCTACTGAGCTCGTCTGAGGAAACACTGCCAACGAGTATGTATGCCCGTGTAATTACAGGCACATGAGACATTTCAACTTTGTCTATAGGCATGGCAGCTGTGCCCACCTAACATCAGCTGAGCTTTCAGTTGTTTGAACTCCAATGACATAAAAAAAAGTTATAGCAGTTACATGGCCGGCAAAAAACCTTTATTGAAACCCTAACTTGGTACAGTTCACCAGAATTGCGATGCGACACAACGTAACCCAATATCGTTTATTCAGGTGAAGCCAAAATCCAGAGGCTTTTGATACATCTCTCTATCGTGTTTATTTTACCACAGAGCTTTTAGTTTTCGAAAAACAAGGATCGGATATTGTATGATACTATGATATCAAACTGCATGTGCGTACACCTCTGCCTTTTCTTTCGGGAAATATTTTCGTGATACTATATTTTATTTTTAAATATTACGTTGTTTTGGAAGTCACATGTTTAAGATTGGTCATTTAGTAGTTCTCGACAATCTCTAAAACCCTAAATGGCTTTAATTGTTTACCTACTTAGGCCGACATTTCCACCAACATTAATAAAATATTTAAACAGTTTTTATCTTAAATCTTAGTAGTTATTTTAATATATTTTATGGTGATAGCCGCTTTAAAATAAATAAACATTTACTACAGCATTACAACTGAATAAACTCAAGTTTCATAAAAATACAAATTAAAAAATCTCAGAAACTCCACTGTGCACATGACAGTACAATTACTGAGAACAATCTCGGAACAACAAAGGGACCCTAATCTCTTTGATTGCAATAACGCATATCAAAGAAGATTTGTAATGCAAAATCCATATTCGGCGCCCGAAGGGAACCCGAACGAGACCCGGCTTCCTTCCTGATCAGGCATTTCAGGGGGATTATAAGCCGCTCCTTTCCTGAAGTGGGGTCCAAATCGGTAAGTACCTTCCTGACAGGAACTGGGAATTTGCGGAGTCTTGACCTCGAGATACGAGGTCTCTAATTGTAGTTTGAAGTAGATACATAATGCTAAGTGCTGCTTCTGATGAAAGTTTGAGTTTGTGTTTGGCACGATCTACACTCAGTAAATTGACTGAAGCTCTGCAGTGCGCTTGAGAGAAAAACACGAGTCGTTTTGGAGAAAAAAATACACGATTGAAATTACCTGGTGTTTAAGATCCGGTTTTTACCTAATTGGCAAAGAGAGATGTCTTGTAAACAACCAATAGGCGAGTATTGTGTTGAAGCTGAGCATTGAGATGTGAAATTAACGCAAGCCGATTGGTTATAAAGGACATCTCGGTTGATGTCGCGTCGAACGCTTAGCTAGCATTGCGTATTCGTGTTTGTATTAAAATTTATTAACGTTATGTTAGCGCAGTGTATAAGTCAACGAACGCTGACGCTAAATGCGAAGGGTCCTCAGATTTTTCCTCGGACTTTTTGTTCTCTGGTCTGGCTCGCTCTTTATAATAGTGTCGTAAATATTAAATGCTCACAAAGTCACCTCAAGGTTAACCAAACATTACAAAGTCATACCAGTCCCCAGTGAGGGCAACCGGTTTAGCGAAACAAATGCATATTTTTTTTATTCGCTACAATTAACTTTACTTCATAAGCTTTTCCAAACATCACCTACAATTTAGTCATAAAAAATATCTATATTATAACGTTTTTTTTTATTACAAACAATAAAATGTGTTACAATTAAATTAAATAAGCAGCCGTTGCTGTCCTAAAATGTTAAAAGCTAAACTAACAATATTTATAAAACTACGAAGTTAAAGATAACAGGTTATCTAATCATAATAATAACGTGAAACACTCAACTTCTTCTACGTTGATGTACTAATTATTCATACAACTGTAGCATAGCAAATGCTCAGTAGCAACTACATTGAAAGTGTACTTAAAATTAACAGAATATGATATCAAAGGCGAGCGATATTTCTCCCAAAACAGCTTTAGGTACCTAAAATTCATGAGTAGGTACTAACGGGAATTTCAACCCGGGGTCCGCGGCATGAAAAGAAAACGGACTATCACATTGTTTGTTTGCCTCTATGGGCCGGCGCTCGGCGGCGCGCGGCGTTACATACTATCTCATCTCATGCAATTTGCATTTGTTTAGCTACACAAAGGGCAACAAACTATCCATTACGACCCACGACCTATCTGTCCTTTAGTTTGCAAGCTATTGATAAGTGGCGCTTGTTTTGTCCCACTTTGCATAATTTGTTGGATATTTATGGCCTATTTCGACGCCTGCTCGTAAATTTACTATTAATTTCCTGATACTTCAGTTTTATTTTTTATTTCATCTTGCAGATACTCCTAATAACTATTTGGGCACTAAAACAGTGTCAAAATAACACCTTAATCGCATAACTCACTTACAATCACGATTCACCCTTTACCTTTGAATGTGTTTTTATTTTAAACTGCCCAACCCTATGAAGAAAACAGGTGTGATGTTCTGTTTTGTTATAGTAAACTTTGATAACGTAAATAAAACAATGAATATGTAAATCAGTGTATTGTTGAATTGTCGAAATGAAAGAGAGTGTTATAAGGGTCTTAAGCAAATAAGCTGCAGGGGCCTAGTACGAGCGCGCGGAATTAACGTAAAATAAAAATCGATTCTCGTACATAATATTTACTCAGTTTTGAGTATATGTGGACGAGTCATAGTAATTTAGCTCGTTTTATAAAACTTTATCATAATGCTATAAGACAGTCGAATTCGATTAATCGACTTTAATCGAGTATAAATTAACAATGTGGCACTAATACTAAGCCCAGGCCCCTACAAATTATCAAAAATTTAATTTGTTTATTAAAAAATCGATCAAAGGTAGATTTATTGAATACTACAGTGAATACCAGTGAGCATACTTAACGACAACATTTATCATAACCACAGACGTTTTTAAGCTCTCTCTACTTTCATCTAGTTATTCGCTGAAAAACAGTTTTTTTCAGAACATTACTCATGCTAAGAGAAGATGGATTGCTCTACGTTTTTGTGTATAGGTATGCCATTAGTTTGGAAATATTGCTAGTGATTAAATTTCAATAAATATCGTGAATAGATTCGTATAAGACTATCGATAATTCGTTTAGGTGTCTGTTTCCCTTGAATATTTTGACGTACACTGTTACATTTTTCTTTAACTTGAACTCATTACTGTAAAAGGAACGTAACATTATTAAGGTGCACTGATATTGAATAATTTACCCAACCATATTAAATCACTACAAATACTTCAAACCCACTTAAAGTACACATAATTAAATTAAAATTTCCTTAAATAATTTTTTAATTTGCAATTCATAAGAGAAATAAAGATTATTAACCGTAAATTGATTGTTACACCTACTTCGGAATCAAAATGATACAATTATTCATTCACACATTCTTGGCCACCAAATACAGTACCTACAACTTTAGCCGCTATATTTACTTTGGACCTACAACTTTCAAGCAACTGTACGTACATAAGCTTTGGTGCTATAATAACTTGAAAAGAGGATTCACTTGGAACCAAACTTGGGTAGCAGCCAGGAAAATTCTGCTATTGTACAAGTTTTAACTTATATATATTATACATAAATAAATAGTTACGTTGACAAAGCATTTAATAAGGTTCTTGGCACGAGAAGGTCCTGTTCCAGATTCAGAACAACGGTAATATTATTGACTGGCTTCTGCCAGAAGCTTCGTCAGCGTAGAAGTCAAGTATATCATAAAACAAAAGCCTATAATGTTCGGCAATATGTAGCTTTTGTATCAGCGAAATATTTTTTGTAATTGGATAAGAATTCCCGAAGATTATCTTTTATGAACAAACTTTATATGCTCTTTATAGTATTTGTTTGATGTAACAGCGAATTCATGCCCGAATTATTAAGATTTTAATTTTATATATTCTGGCACAATGTGGTTGTATGCTGTGCCTACTTCACACACAGTCACATGCCGTTCCGTTAAATCGCAATTGACGTCACACCGTCCAAAAAACAAATCATTGTCATGGTAAAATATGAGAATTTTATCATTGGTAACCAATTTGGATCGTTACAGAATAATTCTGAACCGAAATTTGACCGAAATTATCATAAATAATATCATCGTTGAAATTACAACACTCTTTTTATAAACGTTTATTTTTGCGGTACGCGCGTGATCGAACAATTTGTTAATTAAATGCTATGAAATTCAATGTTGTAATTTACGTAGAGGAGATAGAATACACTGTAACTGGGATAAATGTATTTTTAATTAAAAATAAAGCGATACCTAGTATTTTTCAACGATAAAAAGCTAGCAATGTTTTAATTCGCGCTTCTTCATGCGATTTAGACTGGTTTATTCTGAAGTACCTAATACATAATATCTCTATACTATTGATTTAAAACTATTAATCTCGGGAAATACTGATCTGATTTCGAAAAATATTTTTGGGTTATCGAGTTAATGAGCTCGTTTATCGAGGAAGGTTATAAAATGTCACGATATGACCCACGGAAGCGGGGCAGTTATCAAAAACCTATCTTAACGTGGGTAAAACTGTGGAGTATAGCTACTAGGTAAGGTAATAGTAATTTTTAATATTATTGCCGTTAAGGCAGTTCCTGTCGCCATCAGACGACTACACTGTAGAGGATATCACTAGCTTCGTCACTCGACTTGCTAAACACATGGCCAACTTATCTCCTAAACCGACTGCGTGGCACGGCAGAAGCAGCACATTCCACATCCCCAAAGACTTACAACACTGCACCCACGTCTTTGTGAGGCAGGACTGCGTGAGGAAATCTTTGCAGCCACCTTATGCTGGACCCTTCAAAGTGCTGGACAGGAAGGCTAAGTACTTTAAAGTTGAAGTACGAGGCAAAGAGACCAACATAACTATAGATCGCCTGAAGCCAGCATACGTCACCCAAGACACTGGCAACACAGCCTCTGTCCCAGCCTGTGCGCCTCCAAGTGGCACGCCAGCTCCACCTGCAGACAAGCCGGTCACCTACACTCGCAGCGGCAGAAGAGTTCGTTTCCTGGACATGTATCGACCGTAGTCTCGGTCTCGCCAGGAGGCTACTGTAGTGGCCAGCTACCACACGACATGTCAAGCTGAGTGACACTGTCAGCTCTCTCTCCTTTGTTTTCTGCTTTTCCTTCTGAGACTATTGTAAAAATTAATTTGATTTTATTATAACTTCTATTCATCACAAATACTTTTATTTACCGGACGAACACCCACAGTATAATTACTATTGCTATCGATTTATAGTCTAGATAGGTACTTGCTTCAGAATTGGGCAAATTAAAGTATGCCTATGTATTAAAGCTAACTTTCAAAGTAATATTGTTAATGATTAGAGTTTATTACGTGTAGCAAACAAACACAAGTTTTGAGCACTATCTACACAACCTAAAACTTGCAAATTGGCTGTATGGATTCTTGAATCGATAATCATACTCGTATTGGCACCGGTCTCGGAGTAACTAAATGATTGGCCTTTGTGTTACGGGTTACGGGTTCAATACCCCGACGGAACAAAATACTGCCTATATATAGAGGTAATAAAGTATTGCGTAGGCACGACAGGGTCTTTTGAAAAACCTACATTGATGTATTAATGTGTGTTTGATGTGTCAGGCGCTCCATGTTAGACACTAGCATTCAACTATACCAGTTAAGGCGACGAATTGTTAAACAATAATTCTAGACCAGGCGCGCGCCCCCCGCAACCCGCACACGCCCCGGTAAGTATAGCTTTTTGTTATTTTATTTAGTCGGAAATGATAACTTGAGAAAATCCTTCTACAATTTTAAAGAGTATTTATAGACTTGTCTACAGAGCAAGTTGAGAGGCTAAAATCGGCCCCGTTTGCTCATTAGATGTGAATCTCTATTTAAAAAGAGGTATGTTTGATAATTTTTTCTCTGTTACTAAAGTTACTTAATCATGTAATGAAAACTAACAAAATAAGGCTTTCATCATGAACTATTCAGAACACCAACTCACATTTTTATACGTTTCGTAATTACTGACAAAAATAGAGAGCACTGATGCCAAAATTTCCAATTAGTCCTCTTAAAACTTGAAGCATAGTTAAGGAAAAGAAAAATGGTCGTATACTCATGTGACATATTCATGGTTCGGGCTGCGTTTCAACGAGAAATGTGCCGGGATGCGTAGCGAGTGTGAAAATTACTAAGGACACCGCTTCATTGTCACATACCTTGAACTAAGCATAACGCTGTAACTGGTTAGTTCCACACGCATCCTCGCACATCTCCGGTGGAAACGAAGTCTTAATATAGAACTCCAAAAATGACATCAGCAGTGAAAGGTTTCAACTACGCATGATATGATGTGTATATTTAAAAGGATCAAAATCATACAAAATGAGTACTATGTTGCCAAGTAAATTAAGGGTTCTGAGGTTAGATTGCGGTTTCCGGACTTACCCGAGTCTTACCCGTATACCCTTCCAAGTAGTTACAGTAATAGGTTCGCTAGTAACGTATCCAATCCAGGAAACGGTTAACCTGAATCAAAGGGCAAATCTACTGAAGTGATTTGAAACAATATGCTAGTAATTAGTTTTGGTACTTGACTTTGATTGCGTGTATTAGTGTGCGGTTTCTAAAAGGGACGGACAGTTAATGGTTAACACTAACGTGTCGTTATTTGGTCAATGTTACGTAGATTGTTTTCTCGTTATAATTGTTTTGCAAAGTCAAAGTCAAATCATTTATTTCAATTAGACCATTAAAAGGCACTTTTGAACGTCAAAATAATTAAAACTAATGAATCTAGTTGCCCATTCCAAAAAGTAGTTTTGTTTGGAGACGAATGGGCGAGAAACTCCATACATACTCTTTTAAAAAAGAGTTTTGCCTAAAGGGTGTCTTTAGGCAAAACTCTTTTTTGCCTAAAGACACCCTTTCTTCAAGAAGAATATTAAAGAAGAAGACACTTATAGGTGTGATTGTGGTCCAAAAACCACAAGTACATGTAAAGTACAAACCAAAGAAATCAATGTTATATTTGAACAGAAAAAGTTAAACACAAATAAAATCACGTTCGCATCAACAGCTTAAAGATTAAAGCCACCTACTGAGTGAGTATTTACTGGCTGGTTTATTTATTTCCGTGACTTTGAGATATTTTCACAAATGATGCTGCGGTTCAACATTCTTTCCAGGCCGTTCGTGTGGAAAGAAATCAAAGGATCTCTGCGATTTCTTAGCCAGCTAGGTAACTGAAATTTCACGGGTCGTTGAACAACGTTTTTGGTTAAAAAGGGGATCTTGGAGAAGAAAACGTTTTTAAGTATTCTAGGAATAATATCTTTCTTTTTGTTACGTTGAAGTGCTGAAGTATTTTATTGCTTGGGGATGAAACGTTTTAGTAGTGACTCTTTATTTGGTGACGTCATTGAGTACGATATAAAAGGTTTTCATGAAAAATACTCCAGCTTATTTAAAGTTATGATGGAACATTGGTTAAGGCGTTCGCAACCGGGCACGGGCTAATGTAACTTTTCCTATTTCATATATTGTAGTTTCTAAGTTTATATTAAACATTAGCTTTTGCCCGCGGCTCCGCTCGCGTTAAGAAGTATTATCTTTCATCCCCTATTTTATACCCTTAGGGGTGGAATTTATCAAAATCCTTTCTTAGCGGATGCCTACGTCATAACATCTACCTGCATGCCAAATTTCAGCCCGATCCGTCCAGTGGTTTGGGTTGTGCGTTGATAGATCACTATGTCAGTCAGTCACCTTTGAGTTATATATATTTAGATAGATAGATATAATTAGATAGATTATTGATATCATTGAATGAAACCTGGACTTATAAAAAAGAAAAAAGAAAAAGTCTGAAATCGCTTATCTGCCTTGATCAAGCGTGGTGTTCAATGCTTATGCCTCCACCGTACGAGGAGTACGAGAAGAGGGCTATGATTGTCCCAGTGCAGGTCAAAGCCCTCTTCTCGGCTGTTTTATTTATTAAACTTATTAAGATTTTGTAGAATACAATCTCTGACTCTACTCATTTAAGAAGCTTAGTAAGGCAATTGAGTACGGAGCTACTTCTGCCTACAAAGTTGTAGCTATGTAAGTGTTACTATTACTATTTTACGAAGTGCGAGATTAAATTTCAAGAATGCGAGGAAGTAAATTGGATTTTACCACAGCATATCGTATTCAGGTATATTTGCGCGTCACGCGTCTGGGAGCGGGCAGGTAGGTATAGTGTGTTAGTTTAGGAATTTATTATGAATTAAAGTAAATGGCTTTTGTGGGGTAACTTTATTCGTGTCGTTGCACAAACGGGTACTATGAAACTAGCTAGCTTTATTGAATCTTCTGCTCGCGTCTTTATCCGAATGGTAATAAAGTACTTATAGGTACTTTAAAACATGACCTATAACGTTCAGCTATAGCTTAATTTTCTATTACTGAAATATTTTTTGTAATGTAACTACTAATTTCAAAGATTACCTTTTACGAACCAACCTACCTGTTTATATACCATCAGGCTTGTATTTCCCGAAGGATTAGGCAGAGGTGCACCAATGTACACCAATAGTTCGCCGGTATATTTAGGTCCCATGTAACAGGGGGCGAGCCTATTACCATTAACCGGGCACAAATCCAAACTCCGAGCTGCTACTGAGAATTTCATAGAAAAATCCAATAACACTTTTTGCTCGACCTGGGAATCGAACCCAGAACCTCTAGCATAGCAGTCTTGCTTAGGAACACAGGCTAACGAGGCAGTTACCTACCTCTTTATTATCAGTTAATTTAGTAGATACATGCACATTACATAGGTACTGTTGTACTACACATGTATTATTTACTACCATTTTATACAAAATAAATATTTCATTTAGTAAAACAATCAGTGTCACTATCAAGTCACATAAACATGGGCCAAGCAAAAGGAGTAGAAGAGATTTAGTACCTTAGCTTAAATTGTTTTCCGCCGCTTAGAACAAGGCATACAATTGACTTGGGGTACAACTTAGAACAAAACAGTAGGGACTGTGACAATTTAGGCTCTCTTACCGAAACGTTTAGGTTCTATTTTCTATTAAAATTAAACTCCAATATTAATATTAAACCTCTGCCTAACCTTTCGGGGAATACAGGCGTGATGGTATATTTATATATTTTTTTAACTGCCTAGTGGTTCTAAGCACGACTGCTACACTAGAGGTCCTGGGTTCGATTTCCAGGTCAAGCAAAAAGTGTTATTGGGTTTTTCTCTGAAATTTTCAGTAGCAGCTCGGAGTTTGGATTTGTGCCCGGTTAATGGCAATAGGCTCGCCCCCAATTATATGGGACCTAAATATACCGGCGAACTGTGGGTGTGCATTGGTACACCTCTGCCTAACCCTTCGGGGAATACAGGCGTGATGGTATATATTAATATTAAATTAATTATATTGGCGACTGACTGCCCAGTTCTTATACTTCGTATTTCCAATTATCATCTCATGGTATCTAATTACGAGTACTAACCATAAAAGCGAGAGTTGGGATGGATGGATGTTTATTACTCAATTACCCCAGAACGGCTGAACGGATCTTGATGAAATTTGATATAGAGATAGATTATGATCTAATACAACACACAAGCTACTTGCCATTAAAATGGAAGGTTCCCGTGGGATAATATATCAATGTTGATCGAACGAAGTCTCTGGTTGAAGCTAATCGTTTATAAAGAAATAATAAATTATTAAAATAAGGTTGAACATTGTTAAATTAGCCAGAATATCTACAGTACCTACTGAATACGAAAATGAAGAGATATGAGAGGAATAAGCAATTCATCGACTTCTAAATTTCTACACCAAACTCATACATTTGCTCAAACGAACAATGGAAATCATGACTTGACTGCACCTAATTAGTGTAAATTT
Source organism: Caradrina clavipalpis (assembly GCA_932526535.1). Taxonomy (NCBI): domain Eukaryota; kingdom Metazoa; phylum Arthropoda; class Insecta; order Lepidoptera; family Noctuidae; genus Caradrina; species Caradrina clavipalpis. The sequence continues at coordinate 8,569,755 of OW052096.1, forward strand.
TCTCTGAACTAGTCAATTGACTCTAAGTCTTTCTTGTGCTCGCTTCTATATATATAATAATGAAATCGACCTATTTCTTTGGATGTATCATTTTACCCCTCTTAGCTATGTGGCAGAATCGATCTGCCATACACAAACCAAAAATAGTACAACAGCAACATCCAAAATTTAATTTCCAAATAATAATTAGTATACTGATTCAATTATCCTACAGGCTGTGGCTCATTACAAATGTCACCTACACAACCAAACGTGATCGAACACTTAGTAAAAAACAATCATTGATTGAAAATTTAACGAATGCACAAACCATAAACGATTGCTTCAATATTCATGATCAAATAATGAATTCCGAGAGTATTTATTTTAAACGAACGTTCTCTTTTGCTCTCAAAATTGAATGTTTGTACTCAGCTGCGCTGCTTTTCTTTTTGATAAATGATATGAAATATAACACGTGTTCTTGGCTCTTCAGTAAACCTAATCCGTCCTTTTCGTACGAGAATTAGTAAAGTAAGAGCCTTTCACAGCGGCTTAGAGATGCCGAATGTAGAAGCTTATTACTGCAAATGTTGTTTTATTTAATACCTTTTACGAACACGAAATAAAACCGTGTTATGAACAACTCCGGTTTAACTTTATGCCGTACGTACCAAATAGTACCTGTAATGAAGAAGGTATGAGCAATTTATCAAACAAATCCACATTCGCAGGACTGAAACGACATGGCAAAAAAAATGTCGAACCATTTTGTTTCCCTAATGCAAAACATAATATTTACAGCTTAAAACGACTTTTTTATCTTCGCTGAGCCACAATAGCAACCGTCGAAAACACGGAATGATAATATTGTGTTGGCTGGTTTATGGAAAATGAGGCTTACTTTTTATGCACATAAGGTTGGTATTACTAAAATTGAACGTGCACATTTTTTGGTAGCATTTCGTTTGGTTAACCAGACCTTAAAGGTAGACGTACATTCAAAGTTCGTTAACTTTTATCATAGCCAAACGTGAAGCATGATAATCTGCGGCACAAGCAAACTTGGCAGAATCGAAAAGGTAGATAAGTAGGCCCACGTTTTATGCAATACGCAGGCTTACTGGCTTACTCTGCATTATAAACTTTGTTGATTATAAGGGCACAGAAAAAGGGCAACGAATCGTTGGTTGCTTCAGCAGAATGCTACTCCCTACATACAATTTTAATATGACATAACTGAGATTCTAGAATATGAATAACATACTCTAGAAAATTTATATGAGCTTGTTGTAAATATTTGCAAGACATAAAAAAAAACTCAGTGTAATATTTCAGAGTATTAAGCTAAACAGCATTTTTTTAACTACCCGCGCTCTCGTCACAAAAAAATTAAAGCACGGATTTTAATAAAATTTTCGCCGTTGTGATGCTTAGCACTGCAATATGCTGGCCCTGGTGCTACAATATCCTTTACGTCGTTATTTTATTTGAGTCTCTTTGTAGTTTCAGCATTTATTGTTATGTTAGTAGTATTTTTGGTGTAATCTTTTTAGTTGGTAGGTAAATGAAGTGTATTTAGTTTATGAGTATTATCAGAGTTGTTTGTTAGGTAAATTGACATTCTGGTAAATGTAAGAATGCATTACGATTCGATAATTTTGAATACTGTTTTAGAAGTGCCTGTCCAATTTATCACGAAGTAGAAACTTTTATAATGTAGATACTTGGTAAGTATCTACAATTACTTACCTTATGAAAGTCAAAAGAAATACATCGTTTCAGTCGCTTCTCATTTCAACATGTTTTGAAAATAACCATTCAGAGCAATTTATGAATAAACTTAACAATAATACGCTACATTTTCGTTCTTCTCGCCCTTACGGATGTATCATCAAAAGTTGTTCTGTTGCCGTTCAAAGTTATCGTCACACATGCCAATAAGGCGTCGTCGCCTTGCGAAATCGAAGGTAGCCCAAGTTCGGTTATTAGTATGCATGGCTACACTCGCGTGTTGCCATAAGTGTCACCTAAACATTGTACTGAGGATGTATTAGACATAATTAATTGTAGTTAAATCTTCTCCTTTGTTTGTATATGGATTTGTGCGGTATTATTAATAGGTTTTCCATTTGAGAAAAAAATATATATATAAAAATATAAGTATTACATATTTTTTTCAGTTACTAAACTATTTAAAAAAATACTTATATTGACGGTATGCTGTTTTTTTTTGCCCCCTTTAAATAGCCAAGTATCGTTTAATGTGACTTTCTCATTCATAATATGAACTTTTTAAGTTTATCTTAGACATCACTGACATCGGTAGGTTACCGATTAGCCCGATTAGGCCTGTTAGGCCTCTAACATGGTTATGTTAGAGGCCTTTGAGGCGGTTTAGAAACTCTGACACTAGAGTATGTGGGGTCTTTAGACCTTACTGCCTACACAATAAAGATAGAAGTTTCTTAGATAAATTACGTTTTCCTTTCAAATAAATTGAATATTTTCTGTTTTCAGATAGTCACTAAAATAGACTGATACAAGGTTATGTTGATTCACTTAGAGAAAATAAATGTCATCATAAAAAGTATCAAGGACGTATTTTCTTTGGCAGTTACTCTTTCAAAGAATATAAAGTACACACGCTTTTTTGCTCCCGTTTAGTCGCCAAGTAGCGTATTATAAATTACTTGTTTACATTTATCTACTTAAATATTTAACATTTTCATATTGTCATTTAAATAGAATTGGGTATTTGACACCAGTAACCAATAATTTCAAGTCACTACTTCTCCAAAAAAACGATTTATTTTATCCAAGAAAATCGATTTATTTTATATTTAATTTGTAAAATTTGATTTTTACTTACTTCAAAATAAAAAAAAACGGTAATTTAAAAAACTAAAAAACCCGAGTGCTTTTCTAAGTATTTATGAGAAAGCCCTAAAACAAGAAAGTCGTTGTATCCGATTGCACTTAAAATTGTAGCAGTCAGGACCCATTCCCCCCCCGCGCCCCCGGAACGCAAAGGGCACATGAAGGAACATAGACGGGTTTTAGTCAGTAAAAGTCTGACACTCCTTCCCGCCCTGCCCAGGGCGGGGGAATTTATTTGATGACTTCCCAAAAAAAAAAAAACATTATACATACATACTCTCGAAAACATAACCCTCCTTCTGTCGCAGTCGGGTAAAAAATAGTTAGTCAATTGAGTAGGCTGTTAAGTGTCGTCACAGCGTGATATTGCCATACAAAATCTATGGGAGAATTGCATTATGACAGTTCATAAAAAGTATGTCAATTGATGGTGGTGTGAACTACCCCATTATGTCACTGAAGATGTCATTAAATACAGTCATAAAAATTGATTTATCAGTCTTCACAGTGAAAATGCTAGAAAGTCTATTCCATTTGAATAGCAGGAAGCACACGGTCCGTCGCCGGAAGTGGTCGTGATGCGGGATAACTTCTGGTTCCGGTGTCCGTGGCTGTCCAGTAACATATTAGTAGGTGAGTATGTCGCAAGCCGTATTGTGTGGACGTGATGTACATGTCATATGGCTGTGCTATATATGTAAGGTATTAGGTACCTAATGGTAGGTATCAATGTATTGTTTGTAGTGTAATAGCTTGTCGAGACAAGGAGAAACTAAATATTGTTAGTACTGGGTTGACTGCTTCGTTAGCCTAGTGGTGCTATGCTAGAGGTCTTGGGTTCGAATCCCAGGTCGAGCAAAAAGTGTTATTGGGTTTTTCTATGAAATTCTCGGTAGCAGCTCGGGAGTTAGGAATTGTACTTGGTTAATGGCAATAACCTCGCCCCCTATTACATGGAATCTGGACATACCGGCGAACTGTGAGTATACATACATTGGTACATTCCTGCCTTTCCCTTCAGGGAATACAGGCGTGATGGTACTTTATGTACTGGTTTCAAATGTCGTAAACAATACAGCATATCGTCCTTTACGACTTTTGAGCTCAGTATCGATATTTTAATGAAAGAACTAGCTGCAAAGTGCTGATATAAAATAGTTGGCTAAGCGAAATCGCTTAGCCACTATTATATTTTCGATCCAGGTTCCATAGTACAAGCCAATGCTTGTATTACAGAACCCGTATTTAATTAAAAAATAAACAAAAACTAAATTTCACTAATGGATTAGAAAATTGTTACTAGTTGAGGTAATGATGACATTACCTCAACTCGTTATTATTATTGTTGTTGGTACCCCTCTGCCTAACCCTTCGGGGAATACAGGCGTTATAGTATATTGTTGTTGTTTGTAGAAAATTGATTTAATTTATGAGTCTCCCGCAAAATCCCAGACACCCGAGGAAGTTAACAAAACATCGCTGAATCATAAATCAATTTCAGAGATATCGCATAACTGCACTAATGTACTAACGATGTAAAAAACCGAATCACGGTGGAACGTAACATCGCCGCACCGAACGGTGTCATGTCTAATGCATAGTAATGAACTTCGAAATCCGAAACCCGATCACACGGTGACCACTAAGAGCAAAAGATACGAAACAGCACGGCTATTTGCCGATTCCTATATGTTACCGACCGTTAAGGAATTTACTACTCGTTTATCCCGAAATTATCTAGTCCACCGTAATTTGCTTCAAGTATTTTATAAAGATAATTGAGTAAAATGAAACGGAAAAATAAAAGCAAAATAATAATCTGCCTCGTTGGTCTAATGTTCCTGAGCACGACTGCTACGCTAGAGGTCCTGGGTTCGATTCCCAGGTCGCGCAAAAAGTGTTATTGGGTTTTTCTACGAAATTCTCAGTAGCAGCTCGTAGTCTGGATTTGTGCCCGGTTAATGGCAATAGGCTCCCTATTACATGGGACCTAAATATACCGGCGAACTGTAGGTGTACATTGGTACACCTCTGCCTAACCCTTCGGGGAATACAGGTATGATGGTATATTTATTTATAATAATCAAAAGAGAAAGAGTGGGAGACAAATGGAATAACTGCTTTTATTAACTCACTAATTGCAAAGACCAGTATAACTATTCAAAATCTTGCTTATATCTAAGTAGTGTTCTAATAATTCCTTACACGTAATTATACCGTTAAAAATTATAGTGCATACTATAATGATGACGTCACAGTATGTGCACTGTTACGTAATGTGAGAACTGGCCTACATTGGGACCGTACCCCAAACCCTTATGTCCGGGGTTTTACTTCCGATTACAAGACCAAAGAGAGGCTCTAACAATACCATACTAATGCTGAAAGGCCTTCCTTACCTTGATGATGTAATGCTTCTTATTGTTTTAAGGAACACAAAATCCAATGGACCATAGTGTAGCGCATTATGGTTCTAATAAATAGTTGGTATGCGATAAAGAATTCGTAATAGAATTATAATATCATTGATAGATAAACAACTAACATTATACTTGTATTTTCCACAGGAATGCAGAAGCCAGAGTCCAACCATAGCAAGTCTTCAATTCTTATGTTATTGTTCCTGAGCTGGAGATTGTGTTTCTACAAATGTGACACTCTAGAAAAAAACATTTTATCCGATAATGATGCTGATAACCCAGGCGTTATTGATCTAAGATATTTCCATTAAAATAGTTTCCTGTGCTACGAAAACAGTTCCTAAACAACCGAGGACAATTGTGGGTCCTTTTAACCTTTTGTTTTAACCTTATAACTATGGACGGAAGGACGAAATTGACAGTGATTGTACATGTCCATTCGAGGAGGTTATTTTGATGCCCTAGTCTGGTAATCACGTGGTCTACCACCCACGGTAGTGAACCAGTCTATTTCATTTACTCCAATACTTTATGAAAAACAACTAATGCTAGGTACCCTCATTTCGCACTTCATTGACGCAAAATACATAAAATTTCATACTTCCTGCAGAGTTCAACGTTTTATGTTTATTTACATTTATAAAGTAAAACAAATTGCTGATGCTTTAAAACGCGCGCAGTAGTGAACGCGGGGAATTATCAGTAATTAAATTAGACTTGCAAAACGTAGACGTACTTATACCTACTACACTTACATTCATTTACTTCGTAGCATTTATTTCCTTTACGCACGGAGTAAAATTTAACGTATTTCACGAAATATTGTTTCCAGTTTGTGCAAGCGAATTCATCAAGTTTCTGGTTTCCGAAACATTTTTGCTTTGTGTTCAACCTGAACGAAATTGTTTTCATCTCTGAAAGATGAGATTATTTTTATTTTAGAGCGGTCTTTGTCCCGTCTCATCAAACTGCGAGGTTAATAAGATTTTAATATTGAATGCGAAGGTGTCAACTTTGTTACGTGCGGGTCATTCAGCCTATTGTATCGAGTTTACGAGCAAGCGAGCTCGTAAAGTAAGTATTGCTGAAGGTTCAGCTATCAATAAACTTTATATTGTTAAAGTTGCAGCAGTTTTGTGGAAAATTAACCACGAATGTTGGATTGCAAGCCGAGCGTTTGGACGTAGGTACTCTACGAACCTGTTTAATCTACCCTTTCTGCGGGTTTAGCACAACACGCGGAATAAATGTTACTGTAATGCAGTTAATTAATTATAAATTTCAAATATGCATATCACGCGTAATGCCTGTTTAGTGTGAATGTTTCATTCTATAATAAGCAAATAGGCAATACTTATTGTGGTTGTCATATGAAAAAAAAAATTAAATACAAAAATCCTAACCTATTATTCTCCCACTGCAAGACCAAGGTCTAATCTCGAATAGAGACAGAGTTCGAAATTTTTCAAATCGAAATTTGGCTCTAATCGATTACGTACTTATTCCGCTCGTGCTAGAAGCACGTAGAAGATACAATATGAGAACATAGTAGGTACGCATAGTACAGACACTGCAACAAACTGAAAACTAACTAACAACTTGTTTATTATTCTAAGACGTGAACTACTCACTCAATAGTTACCCTAGACAAGAGAGTGCACATGAAGTTGTGTTTTAAGCATTCATGATGCTGAAATCAATCATTTCTTGATGTAAAACTTTTGAGTTGGGAGTTCGAACTTGTTATATATTGTGTACCGTAGACAAATCTACTACCGTAACTTTTCAATTTTACAGTGGGTTTTAGTTGTCCAGGATAGGAGGAGACTTGAGATTGTAGGTAAGTGATTTTATCAATGGCTGAAATTTTACGGATTACTTAGTAGAAAATCGGTTTCAGCCAGGCGTTTCAAGTTAGTCAAAACATTTAATCCATTAGACCATTTTCAGGCACTTCTGAATTGTCAAGAAGTTTCTGTTTAAAGTTGAAGCTAGTTGCTCGTTCCAAAACGTAGGTCTCTATAGAGAAGAACGAGCAAGAAACTCCACGGTCACGCTTTTCTTTCAATTTGGTTTTTACAAAATCTTACAATATTGATGTGAAAATAATGAAGGCGAATACATAAATACATACATAAACTCACGCCTTTTTCCCATGGGGGTAAGCAGAAACCACGGAACGCCACCTGCTACGATCCTTACGTACTTTTTTCGCCTCGAAAAAGGAATAAAAAGGCGAATATAAAACAATAAAAAGTAATAACAAACATGTAAGCAGTTAAGAAGTTTTTTAAAGATACAAAGCATCTTAAATGCATCTTCCTTTTTCAATCATCATCCTTTAAATCATCTAGCTAAAGTTTTAGCAATCGGACAGTGTTTGGCAATAATGATAGTTTAAAAATATCTTGTAAAACATATATAAAAGTTATCCATCTCACTTGAACGTATGTTTTAATTTGAAATAGATAGTTACATAAGCAACACGATATATTCCTTCATATACCCTTAAAATTTCAGCTATGTGTAATAATGTTAGTCTGGCACTTTGAAGAATAATTCCTTATTTTTTTTTCTTTGTTAGTTTCGTTGTAGGTAAAGTAATAAAAGGCATATGAGACAGCCATTGTGTTTATGTTTTGCATTTATTAGGATAACTTTAGTGATCTATCTTCCTATTTATGTTACAGTATTTACGTAAGTAAAGTTATCACTTTACTCCATATTTGTTCGGTCTCCCGAAGACAACGTATTTGGAGTTTGGCCAAAAGTGTGTACTCTCCCCTTACTACGCTATAACATCATAGACACAGCCTATTCGAGCCACTTCACCCACCTACTGAGAATACTTATTTATTTATTTATTTATTTATTTATAATAAGCACACCAACAGCACCGTCACTTACAATTCAAATAAAACTAACACATAACGTTGGCATTTCAGTAACCATGCAAATAACAGGTATGCATGACATTGACTTAATTTAAATTAGAGACAACAACAAAAATAAAATAAAGTAAAAAGTGCGTCCGATAGATCTAAATCCAGAACACTACTAAAAACAAAACAAATAGAAGCTATAGGGACGTACCATGTTCGCACTGCTTATATAAGTAACGTCTGTATGAAGGGAAACTCATAGAGAAAACTTCAATAGGGTAATCCGTCAGGTTGGACCTTTCATTATATAACCTTGCCATACGTGTTAGGGGGCTATTGAAGGTGGTATTTAAGGTGCATGTAGGCAATTGAAAAATGCGATGATGTCGCTTGCTACGCTGGCTAGTCCCAAAGTTAAAATATTCAATTAATTGCGCATCTATGGAACCATTTACAATTTTGTGGAGTAAAAGCAAGTCAGAATGGATCCGTCTATCTTTTAAGCTAGTCATCTTATAGTGCCTTAATCTGTCAGTATAATCGGGTATAGCTTTTCGAATCCCATTCTTCATACATAGATACCTGACAAAACGGGCCTGAACAGATTCAATATTATTAGTATAGCTTGAGTAATAGGGCGACCAAATAGTAGAACAATATTCCAAGGAGCTCCTTACCAATGCATTATAAAGTAAAATAATGCTACTATAATTACGGAATGGTTTTGACATGCGAATTATGAAGCCAAGCATTCTTCTAGCCTTAGCAACCATAGTATCAATATGGTCACGAAAAGATAGGGATGTATCAAAGAGTACACCTAGGTCACGGATGACTGATACTCTGCTCAGTACTGAGCCGTCTATAAGGTAATTAAATTTAATGTAATTCACTTTATTCGTGAAAGTAATAGTTTGGCATTTTTTAACATTGAGCGTCATCCTATTTTGGAAACACCATTGTTGAAGGACATCAAGGTCCCTTTGAAGCTTCGCACAATCACTCATGTCCGATACTCTGCAGTATATTTTTAAATCATCAGCGTAAGCTAAACAATCACAGTTTATTAAGTCTAACAGATCGTTCAAAAATACCAAAAAAAGCAAAGGGCCCAGTTTAGAGCCCTGTGGAACACCAGAGCCAGGAGAAAAAGGGACAGAGTCATATCCCGCCAAGGCAACTATTTGAGAACGATTAATTAAATAACTCTCGAACCACCGCAACAGAGAGCCATGAATGCCAGCGCAATTCAATTTCATAGAAAGAATTGAATGATCAACACGATCAAAGGCTTTTGCAAAGTCCGTATAAACAGCATCAACCTGACCCCTAGCTTCAAAGGCTTTACCAATGAACGTAGTATAAATGAGTAAGTTAGACACGGTAGAACGGTTAGACACGAAACCATGTTGCTTCGAACTAATTATATGACGGAGGTGAGAATACACTATATTGTATATAAGGCCTTCAAACATCTTTGCAAATTGTGATATAATAGAGATTGGTCTATAATTGGTTACGTCATTCATACTACCAGATTTATGTATGGGGATAACGTGTGAGATTTTCCATAAATCGGGAAATGTACCTTCCTTAAGGGATTTATTATATATTATCTGCAGTGGTACAATAAGAGCATCCATGCAGAGACGAATAAAAATAGGAGGAAGTCCATCCGGACCAGCCCCTTTATTAAGATCTAACTTTTTGATGCTATCTCTAACGTCATTTTCAGCAATGAAAATGGAATACATACTGTAATTGGACGACGAGTAACGTGGAGGCATGTTACTAGGCTGTTGACTAACACCGTACACGGATGCAAAGTAGTCTGCAAATAGATCAGCCACACCATTACCTCCCACCCCAACACGATCACCCCACGAAACCTGGTTTGGAACACTTTTAAAAGTTTTTTTTGATTTAGCATAACGCCAAAAAGCTTTAACATTAGTTTTTAATTCACTCTCAATTCTTTCTATATAATCTTTAAAACAGGCATCCATAGCTCTCCCGGCACGCATCCGTAGGGAAACAAATGTGTCGTAATCCCGAGGGTTTTTGTACCGTTTGAAACGAGTCCTATATTTGTGCTTTTCTTCAAGAAGTTTAATTAGCGAAGCTGAGAACCAAACCGGATAACAATTGTTCTTAGGCTTACCCTTCGGAGTGTATTTGTCTATATTCTCCCATAGTATATTATAAAATTTCAGAACATAATCATTACAACTCAAATGAAAATAATCCTCCCAGTTTACTTTACGCAGATCACGAACACATGCTTGATAGTCTGTCTTGATAAACATATATTTAGACTGTAAATTATTATGACTTAAATTAGAAATCGACGATTTTGTAAGGGCTAGTTCTAGCGGCGGATGATGCACATCAGGTTTACTGATGGGGGGCGCACAAGAGACAGAAAGACTGGAGTTCTCATCCACTAAGACGAGGTCTAAGATATTATTATTGCCATTGCAGACATTATTCATTTGAACAAACCCGGTGATGTATAGGAAGTCTCGTAGCGCTAAATACTTAGGGTCATTAATTCCTAGAAAGGGATCATCAGATTCAAACCAATTCACACTGGGAAGATTAAAGTCACCAAGAATTAGAGTAGTGCAATCCGTGTAACGCAAACAAATTTCTTCGGCCCTGGCCAAAAATTGAACAAAGATATGGCAAGGTATATAAGACGGTAAATACACAACACAAATATTCATACAGACGCCACCAGCACTAATACATAACCACATATCCTCAACAGAGGTTTGCCACTCAGTTTTATTAACAAAATTATATTTATTACTAATAGCTACCAGTAACCCACCACCATAACTTTTAGAATACAAATCTTTAAACTGTGCACTACGGTCGCGGCGTACAACAGTGTATCTTTGATCAAAGTATTCAGAGGACAAGAACGAGTCATCTAACCATGTTTCTGTCAGACATATTATGTCATAATCAGAACTTAAAATTGACATTAGAATTTCATGTGACTTCGTTTTCATGCCTCTCACATTTTGATAAAAAACAGAAATACTATCCATAATTCTAAATAAAAAGTAAACATGACAAGTGGTAACAAAACTAATTATTCAAATAGTTATATAATTTTTTCTAGACTCTGCTCATCCTTAATAAGAATAGTACCCGAATTTTCACTTTTACATACAAAAATTTTACCATAGCGAACCCAGACAAACTTATAAGATTTTTCTTTGGCCTTAAGTCGTGCAGCGGCATGTAAAGATTTATATGTCGGAGAAAGGTGCTCGGATACATAAACTGGCTCCTTGCAACCGCCATAACCCAACAGACTTGTGTTCAATTTATCCAAAGAGTGAGCTTTATTGTACCTAGTTACAGCAGAAAACAACTCGTCGCGACATCTAGGACTACGCAACTTAACTATTACAGAGCGAGGGCGAGACTTATTATTGTTCATACTAGCCACTCTCACGCACTTCATAATATCGCAGTCCTTTAGGGCATATGACACAACGTTAGCCAATTGTGTTACAATAGTTGGTAACACTTCATTTTTATTTTCGGGTAACCCGTTAATTTCCAGATTCGCCTCACGCATATTCTGATCAAGAGAGTTTATCTGCGTTTTCAACTGAGCCATAGACCTTTGCATATCGGAATTCTGAGAACGGAGTTCAGTGTTCTCACGTTGCACACCCTGGAGTTCAGCTTTTAAATCGTTAACTTGAGAGATGTCAAAGGATCCGGATAATTTCAACTCTTCAATTTGTTTCTTTAACTCGTCCATTTCAAATCTAAGTTCGCCAATTATACTCTTCACTTCAATACGTAATGTATTCCGAATTTCCTCCCGTATAACAAGTCTGATGTCACTGATCTTGTCGTCCTCGCTCTCGGAGCTATCACCAATTACCTCAGACGTTGATTTATCAGGCTCACATTCGGACAAACAGCTCGGACAATTCCACTTAGAACGTGCAACTTTACTAAGTCTTTTAAACGCAGTAGCACTCAGTGAAACACATAGGTGATGATATAATTTATCGCAGTTAGAACATGTAATTTTTTCATTTTGTTTAACTGGTAATCCGCATGTAACACAGTTAGACATCTTTCAAATACAGAAGCAATCAGCCGAACAGTGAAAAAAATCCAAAAAGACAAAGTGCTAATCGATGGATTCGAACTCGAGACACCTCGTGTACGGGTGCGCGATGTTAGCGCTTAGAGCCAACCAAGCTTTAGTATTGACACACGAAATTATGATTCTAGTGTGTAAACAACACGAAGTTTTGCACAACCGGCGGTAGGTTAGAAAATAATATGTAATAATGACAACTTGCCATATAAATAACTTTTAACTTTTATAAGATCACCGTCACAGTTCACCAAACTTTTCACCATTTACACATTTAAAAACTCTTGAATCGATGAGAAAATTATGTGATTGCAGCCCAAAGAGTTCTGTCTTTGAGTGTCCGGACAGCACGCAGTCGAACAATAACTTTTCACTAGTATTTTTGAACTAATATTATGGAGCAGAATTAACGTGACCGTACTAATTGACGTCTCGATGACAGATTGATAATTATAAAGTAGGTTCCATAATGTACATAAGGTACCGTTTGGGAATACAATTTCCTTTTCAGAATTCTTAAAATAACTACAAAGCTTGAAAGATGAGAATATATTTGAACAAAAAAATATAATTATTATTCTCTCCATTTCAATAAATTCGTTTCTCGTCTACTTTATGACATATTATACGCCCAACTAGACCTGAGTCTGCAAAGTTTTCTTTTGTTCATCGATTTTTTTTGCTAGAAGGAGCCTTAGACAGAAAAAGACTGATAATAGAATATCGCGCTTTATTTTCTTGAAGGGTTAGGCAGAGGTGCACCTATAGAGTACTCACCTTTCGTTAGTTACATTCATTTCTATTTGCGAAAATTAGACCTTTATTTGTAGATAATTGGGTAGATGACACCACTAACCAATAATTTCAAGAAACAACTTCACAAAAAAACATTTAATTTTAGCACTAAAAACCCGATGATTTTTTAAATAACTATAAAAATCGATTTTTAGTTGCTTTGAAATCAATAAATAGTTGGTGAATTGAGATCACAAAAAAGTGACGTCATAGTTGAGTATTGACATAGAAAATCTATGGGGGAATGGCGTTTTGACAGCTCATAAAAAGTACGTCAATTGATTAGTGGTGTCATCTACCCAATTCCGAAAAACTAAATTAAATCACGACGTTTATCATAATTATATTCCACTCGCACAACCGAAACACCAGTTTTGTAATCCCTCAAGACTTTAATCAAAGGAACTTAACTCCATCTGTCCAGAAACATTTAGGTAAACGTTAGTGGCGACAGACAATTTGAACCGCTCTGTAGTGGCTCCGTGCCAAACTTTGTGGTTACTTCGCCTGAGTTGCCGGAACCCCCAGTGTATTAACAGGAGCTATCGATTGACCGCTAAACTATTTTAACAGCTAAGACATACTTACGAAAACTTTACAAGAATGTCTAATAACTTAGATTATTTTAGCAGGAACAATTTGGAAGTGCCCATCTTCATAACACCGACGTAGTCGATTCTCGGAGGCGCTTTCAAGAACTGGCCTTTGATTTTAATTCCGTCTTCTCTTTTACATTTTACTGAAAACTGGTTAGTCAAAAGAATTTGAATTGCGCTCTGTAATTTGCATGCCTTCAAAAACAAAAATGTAGAACCAACGCAAGTGAACGCCGCGAGGAAAGAGTAAACACATGAACAAACTTATATTGCTTCAGTTTTTCTTTGCAGAGTGTGAACCCTTTAAAACTTATAATAAACTTACATTCAGATTCCCGTTGCTACCTGAAACATCTACCGGGTATATTGGTCCCCAAGGGCAAAATACATGGAAAAAGGGTTCCGAACGACATACATATACAAATAGATTAACAATATCAATGGGGACTGGGAACTGTCAAGACTTAAAAGACCGCAAGGGATTCCACCTTTTGACCCACAAGTTTCAAATCTCCAAGTTCTCTGATAAAAGAAAAAGTAAAGAACCGCCACCTTATATCCCTAGCGGGTTACTAGATAATCAGTCAGTTACGTCACGCCTTCGATCCTATCAGCTAAAGAAATGCGTTCCTAGATTTTTTTTTCTTTTTCTTCAGCCGTGTTAGTAAGAGTGTGCGCATCTTGATAGGCAAATCCACTATTTTTTATTGTTTACTCGAAGTTTTAACAAAACAGGGATAGAAAAACGCTAATACCAGAATAAATAATGTAACGTTTTTAAAGATCAAACATTTGTAACATTTACAAAAAACAAATTGTCCAACGCGTGTAAGCTGCTGTGATTGATATTTGATAATTCAGTCAACTTACCACGCCCGCATGACAATTTGCCGCACGCATTTTTAGTTCGAGATACCGTCGAATAATCTATTGTTATTTTAAACTCAAACCCATTTTAGACGAGATACTGAACCAAATTAGTTACCAAAATACAAGGCCTGTACCTACTAGATGGATGAATAATATTATTTTGTGGGACTCAACCACACGATGCAATGCTTCGTGTGTGATTGTGTCAGACGGTTAATTGGTGCGATCTTTGCTGGACGCCCGAAGGCACCCCAGGGTGTCCGGGTATATGGAATCGGTTATGTTCGGAGCAAACCATGAGAGACGGCGATTTAATACATGTGGCAATATCTTGTACAAGGAGTAATTATTATATTTAAAAAAAAATACATTTAAGTATCAATCTGTCAAAAATATCGCCATTTTTTACACGTTTTTGGCATTGCCCTTGACATTCTCGCTGAGCTGAGATTACGACTAGATTTTGAACGTTTCTAACGTAACAGAAATTAGCTTTCTGAACACGTTTCTAGATGAAAGCGATGTGAAGGATACATAGGTCATAATAAGATATAACAATTATCATATGATAAAATAATTATTTATGTATGTCTGTATTCCTTCATTAGCTTTCCCGACTACGAATACTAATAAGTTTACTTGCTTGGGAATCTTGTTAGATTCTCAAGCAAGGAAACTTATTAGTATAAGATTAACCGCTATATTAGAACAAACTATAATTCTGAAGCGACTGATGCTTCGTATACGTCTAAGAGCTTTTATTTATAAACTAGTACATGATTCAGTTCAAACTTTAATGAAAGAAAACTCAGAATCACGTTATGTTATTAGTACATATGTATGTTGCGATTACTTGACCTAATGAGACGCGGGGTTGCAAAAAATAGAAACACCAACTTTCGCAACAAAAAAAATCTGCAATACTTACCATTTTTTTTAAACCACTGAAATAAAAACTACAGACTGTACGGCCAAATATTTCGGCCTGTTTGGTGCATAAATCAGTTTTTAATACCATAAATTTAATACACTTGGGCACGAGGCAAACAGAGCGCAGAATCAGGAGATATCTGTTCAGTTTCGTCCCAGATTTTCCCCGAGGAATCTTGGGAAGAAAAACTGTAGATACATACCTGCGGTGTTTTTATAGGAATGCGTTGTGATTGATAATAGTCGCGGTTGCTTACCGACGTGAAAAATCATTTCCGATCGTACGGATTGCTTCTAAAAGTTTTGATTAATGTTTTTTGCATGATGTCGTGAAGTAGGTGGCTTATCGTGGTAATGCATCTTTTAAGAAGTTACGTCGAGTTGCAGTTTTTGGCGTTTGGGTGATCATTTTTAGTTTTAGAGATATTGTAAGTATATAGATAGATAGATAGATAAGTAAATAAGTAGATAGATAGAAATTGTAAGTAAACATTCAAATAAAGAAATTAGAGACAACAAGTCTAGCTTCTTTGCCAAAAAAAATTGTTAGCAAAACAAAACTAAAACTTTTAGATGTCCTACCTACTTCACTACTTACGTACAATATCAC
Organism: Caradrina clavipalpis; assembly: GCA_932526535.1. Taxonomy (NCBI): domain Eukaryota; kingdom Metazoa; phylum Arthropoda; class Insecta; order Lepidoptera; family Noctuidae; genus Caradrina; species Caradrina clavipalpis. Next base: position 8,585,852 of record OW052096.1, read on the forward strand.
TATGATCACTTAAAAGTCTAATGGACCCGCTAACGTAATCTGACCAAACAAAAGGAAGACGGTCGGCAACCCTTTGTACAAAAGAATCGAAAGTAAGGTACAAGATTAAATATCCAAGATGTTTTTTCAAGATTTCCCCACGTGTAAACATTGGGCTTTTAAGTGATCTCAGGGACAATGTGGACACGTATTATCATGTATGAAATATGTTCTACCAACACAGTTCTTGTTTGAAAATAATTTTCATTTTGGTTATAGGAAGAAATACGGATTTAATCTGTAAACAATTTTCCGGGAAGCTTATATATTTCCTAATACCTTATAACAATGTACAGCGAAGGGAATAATTAGGGGGTATCATGCTGTTATTATCATCGAAATAAATACGTTTATAGGTACTTAGTAAGCTGCGTTGAAAAAATAAGATGAGCAAAAAGCTAAGATACCTACTTTTTCTCTTCATAATACTAATATTTCAAGACCTTTTCCATTAGTTTTTTCAAGTTTCGATTCCCAAGACGTTTCCATTACTTTTCTCATCAAGCTTTTAAGTTAAATCCTTGAAAGTAAGGTCTCAAATCTCGCTGCAATTGCACACTTTTCATAATTTCTATTTAATTTGCTAAGCTGTGAGCAAATTAATTTCGCACCGTAATTTGAATGCACCGCATTTCCCGAAAGCGGTGAAGGAAGTTGTCGTCGGAAGTAGTTAGGGCTAGCGGAAACAATGCGGCAGCGGGAAGATGGCGTCGCTCTATTCCAAATTTGAAATTTATACACGTGTGTGTATAGTTCTCATTATACTTACGTGTGATTGTCCTACTTCCTACTACTTATAAACATGGATTTTGTTTAAGGATTGATGGATAGATAGACGGGCGTATAGATGTTTGTAACTCTTACACAATTGAACAGTTGAAAGAAAGAAATTAGTTAGGCACACGTATAGATAAATACATATAATTACCTTGTTAGCCTAGTGGTCCTAAGCGCGACTGCTACGCTAGAGGTCTGGCAAGGTATTATTGGGATTTTTCTAAGAAATTCTCAGTAGCAGCTCGGAGTTAGGATTTATGCCCGGTGAATGACGATAGACTCGCCCCCTAATACATGGGACCTAAACATACCGGCGAACTGTGGGTGTACACTATTCATTGGTACACCTCTGCCTAACCCTTCGGGGAATACAGACGTCTTGGTGATATATGTACTTATAGATATTGATCTATCTTAACGCACAAGATAATTTTCATCCTGTTTTCGATTTCCCGTGGGATAATTTACGACATTGACAAAAGTCAGAAATATACACGGATAGCTACACCTAATTAAAATATTTCCGGTCAGATGAGGTGTTCAAAGCCAAGACGAAAATAATGTAACTTTATCTATAATATGTATGTATTTATAAATTATATAAGTATGTTTAACAGTTGTCTGGTTACCATATCACAGGCTCTGCTTAGCTTGGGATCAGATAGCCGTGTGTGAGTTGTCCCAAGATATTTATTTATTTAATGTGGCACAACAAACCACATTACGAACTCACGCAAGCTGTGAAGTTTCCAAAATCGAAAACAACATTGTTCATTAGTTTTAGTGAGTTACAGCTTTAATTCGCTTACGACAAAGATCTCTGTTACGAAACTATAGTTAACATCTGTGTGGCTGTTACAGGGCTCGGAAGTCGTTATTAGATTAAATTGTAAACAAAGTACCTTCCATAAAGTATATCAATATGTTCTTACAAGTATATATGTCGCAGGTTTATGAGAAAATCCAGGTATTTGATCAAAAAACTGAACTTGTTTAGGTTTGGTGGCGTAGATTTATACCTACGACATATATTTAGATAGAATTCTGCATAGGTACTTTTTATTATTAGTAACGGTCACAGTATGGTGTCACCCGCCATTCTTTTTCGAATCCACTTTATCGACCCACTTTGACCTTTCGTATTTTGGTCAACGGACAAAAAAAAGGATATCCCGTTTGTAACTTTAGAAAGTTACACCTAAATTGGGGAATGTCTCAAACTTTCTTCGTGGGTAAGTGATAAATCACTACCTGATTGGTATTGAAAACCATGAACGGTCACCTGTAACTTGAAGGATTGGGCTCTATAGTTCCTAAACCTTTAAGTATTAAGTCCCATTTGGCAAACTCCATGATTTTCATACGAATAGGTACGTACGTAAGTACCTTTTGGTCGCTTTGGAAACTTTAAAGCTTTCAAAGGTCGCCAACCGGTCTACGGAGGTTTTCCCAAAAAGGTCGAAAAGGTACAGTAATAACTTTAGAAAGCGAAGTGTACCTACCACTGCATGTTAGATTGAGAATCGACCTCAACAAACTTGAGAAAAGGAAGGATCCTGATTTCTGATAAAACTTCGTCTGAACTTGGCGAGGCAAGTGATAGCCTAGACATCGGCAGCCAAGTTAGCACTTGACGGTTTCCTGTACTCTCAGTTGCAGACTAATACATACTATGGTACTCAGCCACGTACATTAGTGGCATGTCTAGGATTTGCACACAGTACCTCAGCATTGCTGCATTCCACTGCAATTGCCAAGGCAATGGATGTGGCCACGAATTATGTTCCTGTACATGCAAATAGCATGTGGAGTGGAATTACAGAAGTGCAAACTGTAGTACAGTGAAGACACTATTGTATACGTAGCGTTCTTTACTTTGCATGTTTCAACAAAGTAAAGATGTTATGCTTCTTATAAAAGTAAAACTATAACGTTAGGAGTAGGGTGACTGAATTTCGGTCACGGAGGCCAATCCCAAAGGGAGACTAGCCATCTACGCATTAAATATTATAGTGGACATGTGTGCGCAAACCCAGGTGCTCTCACTCTTCCCTCATTCTCAAAGTCCGATGGGACGGCAATCCGACACGACCGGGGAGAATTTAGGCGCTGGAGCAAAGGCTTTACGTGATACTCATAATATTCAGTTAAAAGTAAAACATACATACATGTACCATTTATTTACTCTGGAAAAAGTAAAATACGTGAATAGTAAAAGACTTCGGCTTTCATGTTCTATTAAAAGAGTGAGGCTTTCAATTTTACAAAATCCATTTACATACACTTTCATTTTTTTTCTCTATTTCACCAATTTCTAAAAGGGCATTGTCCCTCTAGTGATGTGTCCACGCGTTACGACCACTGAAAAGAAAACAGTTTATTTATTTATCAGAGTACTTCAAAGGTTTCAATATAAACAAGTAAACAATTGTGTACCTGTACAAAGGTAGGAGTGGGAGGTATTTTAAAAAGTGACGTAAACATGAGCTTAAAAAAAATGTGTACTGTAATTTTTTGTATAAGCGAACTTGTGGCGCCCTGGCTGGATTCGGTCGGGTAGTATTTTATTTTCATGTGGAATGTGCTAATTACATACTGTAATATTGATTTGGAGTTGTATTCCCGAACGCTTAAAGTTTTTTCTGCATCGTATTTGAAAGAAATAAAAATGATCTCGGTAAACACACGGTAGCACACTGTCTATCCTAAAATATTTGGTTCATAAACCTCCTTCATATTCAAAATTTTCCTCACGACTTGTTTCTCATTCCTCCACATCGTATGCCCAAAGCCCATGCCATGACACCCGCCTTCCATATAGCTTATCAGTCATTATATTCAGTCATGATATATCAACACATCCCTCTTAGCTTTCCGCCAACCATTTTAAGCTAATAGCCAATAAGCCATCAGTTTTACTAATACACCGAAAATCAATACATAAACTCTCAAGTTCCCAACATTGAAACTGACAGACCACCCATTTTAACTTTTAGCAGGGAAGATTTCATACTTTCCCATTCAAACTTTAACAAAAAACAAATCTTTATTATTTACTTCATCATTATCATCGTCTCAGCCATAGGACGTCCACCGCTGGACAGGCCTCCCCCATAGATTTCTAAATGGACAGGTTGGAAGCGGCCTGCATCCAATTATTTACTCAGGTAAGTATATGTATAAAGGTTCATGCAGCAAAACCGAAGGAATATAAGGACTTCCATGAAAACTAACTGTTTTTCACCCATTTTCATCCCAACGGGGGTGATTTTTGAATCAACAATGACTAGTCTGAGACATTTCTATTGTTTGACTTACTAAAAACATTATTGACACCAATTTTGGAATTAATCGAATCCTAATTAAAATAAAACTTATTTACCCGTTTCCGTCCAATTAAGGTTTGATTTTGGAATAAACCCAAAAATACATTATTGTTTTTTTTTTTAACAAAATCATTGAGTTACCCGTTAATCGGCTTTCAAACAAGGGCCGAGCCCCCACGCTCAGCAATTGGTCTAGCGACCAGGAAATCAACCGTAAGACAATGGCAGTCGAGGCGGGGTATATTAACATAATGTTCTGCATGTAGATACAAAATGTACTAATTGAGGGTACGGTACAATCCAACAAAAATAATAAAGGCATACAGTAAATGAAACTCCTTAAACAAAGCCCTTTTGTCTTTGGAGTACACTGTTAAAATTAAGTGAAAAATAATTCCGGCTGTGTAAATTGGCTGTCCGGAAAACTCACAGGATAACGGATATTAGACGGTGGGGAATTTCCAACATAGCCATTCTTTACTTTATAGAAAGGAAAACTTTTATAATTCTTCTTTTTCGTTGATGAAAATAGTTGCCAAATTCATTTTGCTTAGTAATTATTCATTAACATAAGAAAATTGCGGGGGACAATCATGGGCGTACACAGGTTTTGGCTTAGATGAGGACAATCTACCCGAGGGAGGATGAAGGTTTATTTAGATTTTTCTGTTGTAAGTAGTTAGAATAGAAAAGAATTTAAGATAAGAATAATTATTATAGATATCTAAGCTACGTAAGAGTTAGATAAGTTTTAAATCAAATGACCTCAGGAATTACCATCGGAATCATAAAGATTAAAAAGTATTTAAATAATAATTAGAAACTAATTAATTACCAGATCATAATGAATTAATAACTTACTGATTATTGAAAAGACTAAACAATGAGTTTTATTTTTTTAAACCTACCGTAACAAGATAAGGTAATAAAATTCTAACTACTTACAATTCAACTCAGTACATAGCTATCTCTACTTCCATTAATTGTTTTTTTACCTTGAATTTAGCAAAAAATACTATCACTTAACTTTTTGATATCTTAGTGCGACACTTTCGAATTTTGCAATGAGGTCTTTATTGTGTTTTCTATGGGCAAACCACAAAATAAACGTATACGGAACCGACTATCTTATTACCTCTCATACAAAATACTTTCCAAACATAGTTTTAATAGGAACCTATCAAAATTTAATTGAAAGTTCTAATGAAATTATTAAATAACTATCCAAAACAAATGGGTTGGAAAGTCAGAGACCTTCATCAAATAGCTGGGCAGAATATTCTGTCCAGGGTGAAGAATATTCTGATGAAACGATTTAGGAGTTAAGATTGAGATGAAACTTGCCGTAAACATAGACGTCAAAATGCACGGATTTTGGCAAATCGAAGCATGCGTTAAGTTTTGTTTCTGAATCTTAGACTTGTAAGGGTTTCTTTAGCTCTAATGGAACCCTAAATAAATTAACTATTCTGCTCCACATTGACACTTTTAAGACTTATTATCAGGACCACTTACAGCTAAACAATTTCCGTTCACACAGCGCTATTCGCTGATACTTGGGTACTTACAGAAACGAATAAAAAAATGTAATCGTAGTCACAATTAAACGACCAGATAGGTACGGGTGCCGCCGCTTTTTGTCGCCCTAATAAACTATCGGATTCACGTGAAAATGGCGCACAAAATTTTATTTGCAAGCATTTTTTTATTCACTTGTATTTTGAGTTGTAGAGGCGAGGAGTGTGAGGCGTACGATGAAATGGGATCGTGTAAGTTTTGACTACATTTTATTATAATTATTTAAATTACATTACTTTCAGCTGTTGCAGCAGTTTTCAAATTCACTATTTACGAAGACTTCGGTGCTGTCAGACTAGATTATTATCTTAGTTGCCTAATCTATTTTCATAATTTTGCTAAGAAATTCTCAGCAGCAGCCCTTTATGCCTGCTTGAGACGCTGACAATAGTTAAAACGCAAATAATATAATGAGAAGCACGATGAGACAGCGCTAGAAATTATTGTCCCAGCGTAACAGGTTTTTCAGCCGAAATTGAAACCGAACTTTCGGCCTTGCTCTCAGTTTCGACCAAAACCGAAACTTACTAAATATATTCAAAATTTCTACTGCACACACATTATTTAAGCAAATTAATGTGTAAAAATCGTTTTTTTTACACATTTTTTTGCTTAAATAATGAGTATTATACATACAGACAGTTAAATCGTGTTAAATAAAATGAAATTTATTACATAGGTACATTGATGATAATAATACAAATAAATGCAACCTTAACTCCATGCGATTACTAGGCGAGACTTCTTGCCCGGAACTGGCCGAAACCGAACTTTCGGTCGGTCACCAATTACATATTATTATGAAACAATTGTGGATTTACTTGAACACAAGTTGAATATTCGAAAATAGTAAACAACCAAGTGCTTCATTCAAATATTGTTTTTTGTTAATAATTTTGATAACATACTTTGATCAGTCGTATCTTAAAGATATTTTTTATGAAAGGTAAATTGAAGAGATTTTTTACTTTTAGGGAAAAAACAAGTTTCGTAAACAACAAGTTCTCAGAAATACGTTCAAGATTAACACAATTTTCCAGGGCCGGCCACAAACTCTATAGATTTGGCTAAAATGACTTTGGAATAAGGCTATTTTGAGAAGGTATTCGGGTCTTATCAGAATCCCTTTTTCACGTCCTTCAACTACAACTGACGAAATATAGGTGAACGATTACACCTCCTTTTTTACCGATGGGAAATCATCAAATGACTTCCCCCGCCCTGGGCGGGGCGGGAGGGAGTGTCAGGCTTTTACTGACTAAAACCCATCCATGTTCCTTCTTGTGCCCTTTGCGTTCCGGGGGCGCGGTATCTCATTCAAACAACCCACAGCCCCGACAGACATCGGCCCTTAGTAGCCCCTCCGAATATTTGCTGACATCTATTTGAGGTGCTCGTGGAACACGAACTCCCCGTCGACACGGTATAATTACATCTCAGCCTATCATTTCCGAGAATATAATTGTAATATTATGTTTACCAGGTGCGCCACCCTGTTCTTCCGACATGGTGTTATACAGCGCTGGGTGCTTGGACCCTACGATGTCGGAGCGTACATGTCGTCACCCCGAGCCTCGCTCCCTGGGTGTCCGCTGCGACTACTCGAGGTGTGAGTGCCCGGAACCAAAGGTGTTCGACGAAGATACCAAGGAATGCGTGACACTCGACGAGTGCTCAGAACAGTCAACTGAAAATTATAGTACATTTACTGATTAATGTGTCTTAAAATAAAGATTTGTAGCTGCTTGAATTTTAATATAAAATTATTATTACCTATTATATTAATTAAATATAATACTTTATACAGTATTTTATTTTTAATCTTTAAATAGATTTATTAATAATATTCATTAGTTACGTATGGTATCGTACCCTATGTAAGTGCTGGGTAATGAAGTACAGATAAGGTAAAGAAGGCCTGATTTTCAGAATATAATTTCACTAAACACTTATTTAGTGCTATCTAAGACTTCAAAACTGTTGGTACTACAGTATTAATTAGGGAAAATTATGGGACATACATAATTGTACGTAATGATCTTAACAATAATAATCCTTAGTTAAATTACTACATGATATGATAATTTTCGCGCTTGCTTGCAGGCAAAACACAGTAACTTTTAGGTTGTAAGATCTCACCTTTATAATTCAATGTATTTCTAGCAAATAAACGTTTGATTTGAATTAAATGATGCCTTTTCAATGCGGTTAATGGTTTTAGATAAGGCGGTGTTTTCATTTATACATCCTTTGAAAGTACTTCCAGTATTTATATTACCTTTATTATCCATTTGATACCTGTGACATACAATTTTACTTCCATTTCACAAAGACAGAACAATGCATGAACTGCCTTTTGCTTGCTCCATTCATGTTAGTTCGTCCAGAGACAACGCCAACGGGGCGTGAACGGTATTCGGGCAAACGCAAAACTGTCTGACGACTCGAGTTCGCAGTCATGTCTAAACCACGTCCACTCTGCCATTCATAAATGAAATATAGCTCAGTAAATATAAAGTCAGTTAGCCAATCTCCCAGTACCAACAAACTAAATAGTTATTTCTATTTAATTGTTGGAAAAGTTTAAGCTAAAAGTTAGAACGCTTTTGGATCACGATGTATTTAGCCGCAACTATAAACTCTAAAACGAGGTCAATTAATTATTCTTATTTGAGGAGACAGAATAGTTTATCTACCTGCCCGGACCTCTATTTACTTTTTAAACAGAAACTAGAGTAGTGCGCCCTACAATTGAATTGAACGAGAATAGATATACCTAATATTCCACGAATGAATATTCATGCAGCGATATTGCAATGTAGATCGAACATTGTTTTTATTAACAGGAAATTTAAACGAATAGTAATTGTATTCACGAATAAAGTGAGAGTTGATCGAAAACCTCACCCTACGTGAATCGTCAATCGACTGGGTGAAAAGGTTTTTTTACTAATGACGATCATCAGCTTGAATTAGTCTCCTGCTGGATATATTTATGCCTCTTATTACGCCATTGGATTGATGATAATGAAAACGACTCTGATAGAAATTGGTTACCGTTCACTCCAGGCATCGGCAGCGCCAGAGACGCAGTGTTCCAAAAATGTTATGAAAAACATGTGTTTATCCCATGTCAGAGTATCTTATATGGTTACAAGCGACGTCGGGGAATCGAACCGGGCCGCACATAATTGGTACAATTGAACGTTGTGATCAAGGTATTAAACCTATTACTACATAGTTCCCTGTTTTCTTCATAAGGTTCTAATGAAGCCTATTATAGCCTCTAGAAGTGTCACAATAGCTCTTTGAATATGTTTCAATTACCGTTTGTGGCATGTCACTGAGAAGTTCTAGATTTCTTATGTGATCTGTGGATTTTGTCGACAGAACTAAAACATTCCCCTTTAGTTTTTCCAAACGAATACTATCCAAGTATTTCCACAAGGAACACGATCTATCAATCATGCTTTGTTCAATAACAGTCACCGCAATAAGGAATAAAAAAGTAATATAAATGAGACGTACGTTTCTCGCAGTGATCGGAGATATTTGATCGCATGCCAGTGGGAGCTCGGTGACTGTGCGTGGCATTCGATATATTATATCCCCAGTTTATCCCACTAGGCTGTTGTTATGTCAAACGTGACAAATAGCGCGACATATCACACATCCTTATGGCTCTTGTACTCAAGTCATGGCCCATCGTGTTATCTGATACTAGCGAACTGCGAAACTGTGAACTGCCCGCGACTTCGTCCGTGTGGCTTATTTCACCCGCCATCAGTTATGTCTTTGGTTAATGCTCTGCTCCCGTAGGTCGTAGCGTGATGTTATATAGCCTATATTACTCAAGAATAATGTAGCTATCTATAGGTGAAAAAATGGTTATAATCGGTCCAGTAGTTTCGGAGCCTATTCGTTATAAACAAACAAAAAAATCTTACAGAGTATAGATAGAGGTAGGGAACTCCTAGTTTCCTAGGTCAGAGTTCTAGTGATAACCTTACATAATATTATTGGTCAGTCACGATTACCATATGTACTAAACACGTGTTGAGTGCACGTTATCATTTCCCGATAAACTACAATGTCATATTGCATCTATTATTGCCTTACGTTGGCAAATCACTAGAGAAAGTACTTTTACATACTTAGAAAGTACTTTTTAGTAGGACATAGCTGTGTTTCAGGGCTACCACAATTAGATGTTTAGAGATTATTCTCGAACGAATGCAATGGTGAGCAGTTTATCCTCAATATTATGTAGGTGTGTCCTGCCTGTAAGTGTTTTGAGCGCCCTGAAATACTTTTAGGTACTATCATATTAAATCTAACGCTGATATTAATAAATTGCGTTATATTATTTTAGAGATTTTACTTCGAAAATCGACTGTCAGCCCTAATAGTGGACTGTCAACATTTTTTTCAAATTTTAAACAGAGTTTGTCTCGCTAAACCTATTTATATAGGTTAATGTTGGATACGTCTGAACCAGTCAAAGTCTCTACAGTCTATCTTACCTACTCTTCTTACTTAATTTACCTGGTTTAGATGAAGTAAAAGCTTTTTGCACGCGAAGTAGTATTTAATAAGTACTAACTTTCTTTTATAGTTCCGTCTATAAAGTGGTAAATAACCTTTCTATAAAACGCCTGATTGGGTATTGGGAATGTTCTAACTTTTCTCTGTTTATTTACGAGTAGTTTGAACTAAAACTTATTGAGGTTTAACTAGCAATAAAAGTTAAATAAAACTTCGATTTGAACGTTTTTCTTTTCTTTTTATATACCGTTGCGCCATTCCAGGAAATTCTTCTGTAATGTAGGTGCAGCCTGTTACAGCCAAACTCGGAACAATTATCTGTAAGCCATAAAATATTTGTTCCGTGCGGGAATCGAACCCGTGACATGCAGTGCGGAAGCTAATCGCTCAGCCTTGGAAATGCTGATAACCGATGTTTTATAACTAACACAGAGCTATATCTTAACCCTTCAATATTTCGATTCCAATGTCGATCAAATATTCCACCATCTTTCTCAACTGGTACACTGCACCATCTTTGTCAACTGCATACAATAGTTTATAGACCCTTCTTACCCGGGTTTGTGTCCATTACATACCTACAAATCTTACCCTGAATAATGCTACGCAAGTTTTCCAAGTTTCAGGCACGGATCATGCGTCAAGTATATACCGTTCTCCCGACTTATGGTGGTAGAAAGAACCATGGGGTTTTAAGGCAGTAAAAGTCCGACATTACCCTTCGTTTTCTTCAGGTAGAGGGTAACCATTAGGAATTCACAACGTAAAATAAATATATTATCACACCAGTTAGCTCTTGGCAATATCTAACGAAGCTATTTATGTATTTAACACCGACAACCATCACCTTACTTTTATTTTCATGTGCTAAAATGTTCAGATATTCATAAAGGATAATTTTAAACACATTAACAAAGCGCTATATCAAGTATTTAGCGTACGAGTACAATGCGTTGGAAAATTTCCCGTGACCTTTTATCAATACAGCTGATGACCTGATAGATTGAAGTATAGGTATGTACTTATAGTAGATACTTATCTATGTTACTGTTAACCTTTACATTAGTTTTATGATCAATGAACGCATTATATTAATAATTTATGCATTCTTGAAGTGCCATTGCATATTGATATTTACGCCTGGTAAGTCGTTTTGTTTAATTATTTAGGTATAGAGAAATAATCACATCCCTTGTTCTACAGTAAACAATATAATGAGCAAACGCAAAGAATGTAACAAAGCATAGCTGAGTTTAATTATTCCGTCTTTTGTTCCAGCTCCAGAAATTCAAGATGTTGTGTAAAACGAAAATAGCAGCTTTGCTAGTTCTGGCAGTCGTCACACCAAGTTTTGAAGACCCAGTCGGTGACCTCAAAGACAAAGAATGTAGAAAAATATCATCGTGTTCCTCTTGTTTATCAAAAAGTTTCTGCACGTGGTGCGTCACCAAAAGTAAATGCACCAAGCAATCATGCGGCAACGATAACATAATTTTCCCTAAAGAGTACTCGGCCATAATGGCTGGGCCGCAGTTTTGCCCCAGGGTCGTGGAGCCGGAAGAAATATTGACTCTAAAGAGTGGCGTGAAGCAAATTATTGCTGTGAAAATTACGCAGATACATTTGTATATGGCATTTACTCCATGGAAATGTAAAATAGATTATGACGGCAATCAGACGACTGTGGTGGCGATGTTGCTGGGTGACCAAGTATTTTGTGAATCTGTGTTACTCACTAACAAGTCACACGAGCCTCGTACGAGTGGCAGTGTGTCCGTACTGTGGGACTACAGTAAATCCTTTGATGGATCTGTTCCATTTAAAGTGTGCCGCTGTGACTTAGACCCTACTTGTGCCGCTTGTAATAAATTATCTCAAACACAATAGATTATGAACTATTTTAAGTGCCTATCTCTTAACCAGGTGCATATTAAATTAATATGAGTCTAGTGCAGTGTACTATTTTAATTAACTTTGAGATATTTTTGTTATTCCTGATATTGATAACTAAAAGTGAAATGCAAGTTCATGTTTCAATTGTGTTTTTAATAAAGAATCAAAAGGGATGTAACAAAGGACGTTGTAGTCGGGTGTACACATACGTGCATGAAAGTAGGGCCACCAGTTACCAGTACACTGTAATGTAGAAAATATACATGCTAAAGTTTTTACAAGCACTTGTATCTTTTACAAACAGTTAAATTTGATGAGAAAGTTGTTCAAAAGTTTGTTGTAGCAATATCGTTAGGGCAGTTTTCGCTTCAAGGAACAAACGAATGGTGAAAGCCTTTGCTTATTACAGTGTAAGCAAATAACTTTATTGCTGTTGCCTTTTTATGTGAAAATAAAATGATGTGTTTAAAAACCTTGTCACTTATTCCGGACTTCGTTTGAAACTAATCACTTCGTGAGACTTAGCTCCACCAAAACCTAAGTCAGAACTTTGAAGTGCCGCATGGGACAACCTTAAATTCTGTAGAAGAATTTCCAGGTTATCTCAACTTTACTCGAAGCATTAATTTGTCATTAACGAAACAATTGACTCGTAATTATTTCAATTCGTGATTAATAACATAACCTGTTAAGGAAAACCCTCCGACGTAACTTGAACAGTGTATGTCCATCTGAAACAGTCAACCCAATCTGCACAACTAGTCGTTTCGAGATCGTTCCTTATCCGATAAGGAAAGGAACTTATTCCCATTCGCAACCTATTTGCCTATTTATTGAAAGGAAACACTACACACGCACCTACTTAGGTAAGGATATTGAAACAGCATCTACATTGACTGCCTCTCTAGCCTAGTAGTCCTCAGCGCGACTGCCACACTAGAGGTCTTGGGTTCAATTCCCAGGTCGAGCAAAGTGTTATTAGGTGTTTCTATGAAATTCTCAGTAGCAGCTCGGAGTTAGGACATGTACCCCTTGTACTTGTGTTAATGGCAATAGGCTCGCCCACTAGTACATAGGATCTAAACATACCGGCGAACTGTGGGTGTACATTAGTACACCTCTGACTAACCCTTCGGGGAATAAAGGCGTGATGGTGTGTGTACCTACATTAACCTTTTCAAAACATAACAAAAATAAAATATACATTGTACTAACTATCAACCGAGAATCATATCAGAGTGTATGATTTAAAACGGTTGAACTTTAATTTCCTGTGTTGGTTGTGAGACGACCGTAAAAGCGATATGAATATGAAGGCCGCTTAGAATAATGTAAGTATGGAAACCACTTTTGAAAATGCTGGATATTTGTTTTGTGGAATAAGGGAGGTTGGGAGTATGGATACGGAAGGCGAACAATCGATTGTTGTATTTGAGGCTCATGTCCAGTAGTGCCTAGACTGCTTTAGGATAAGCTGTTTGACTGGTAGGATAAGCCAATCACAATTTTACAAAAATAACTCTTAGAAACCAGAATAAAAAAAAATATCACAAAAAGCAAGAGGAAGAGAAGATAAGGAGTACAAAAGATCAACAAAGTCCACTTTCCTTCAGCAAGTCCATGACAGGCTCGAAATAGCTTTAGGTACAATGAGGTGTTTACTGCTAGCAGATAAGCCGCATTGGTGGCACTATGAAAAAAAAAAACACTTAAATGATCATTTGTCTTTTTTATACTTGTTTTAAGTCTGGCGAGTGGGTTTAAAAAAACGCCCATAGAGCCGGCTTTAATTAGACTTTTGGGATGATAAGTACCAACGAGTGCCAACAAAATTTTCATGTAAAATGCGGAGATATCACACATTAAACAAATGTCCCTCAATTATAACTTGAATACCACGTCGTTTCAAGACAATGGCAGTTTGTGATAGTGCAATCTGAAGTAGAATAGGCTTGCTATTTCTATTGTGTGGCGGTATGAATTGTTACGAGGGTCCTTAATTAGCGTACCTTGGTACTGCAGCGCTTGGGTATTCACAGACTTTACGATGATATTGGAAAAATATAGGTAGGTATATTTGTGACAGTCACTGAGCCACACGATACTCATTTTCGATTTCCTGCTATTGCCAAAAGACAACACTATAAATCGTCGTGTAAGCTAGATAAACGTATGATAATAATATAAAGAAACAAGATTTGTATTTTTGTTTATAAAAAATAACTTCAAAAACTACTACACCGATTCAATAAAATATTTCATCTGTGGAAAGCTTCATTACAAATAAAGAAAACCCACCCTAATGAAGACACGGGTTGACTTGTTTTGACAGAACTGAGCTCAATTACTAAATAAATACTGTATTTTATTTCATGTCCTATCTACCCAGTTTCTGATTGTAAACACTATGTTTACACAATGTCCCTACTATTAGCTACCACAAACTAATTAGTATTTTTCTCTCTATCTATTTACGACAACATGTTTTTGAATAAACTTTGTTTTTAACAACAACAACTGTTGATAAAACACAACCAAGCACGTCTGTTATTACTGTAACAAACAGATGTTTCAGGAAACCGATGAATGCGTTATTTTCCTTGAATAAAAAAGCCTGCCTGCCTAGCTTTTTCCCAACTATGTTGGGGTTGGCTTCCAGTCTAACCGAATGCAGCTGAATTCTAGTGCTTTACCTACATGGATCGACTGCCTCTATGACCTCCACAACCCAGTTGCCCAGTGCAACACCATACATTTTGGTAAGAATGGTTGTCACACTTCCCGGCTTCTGACTATCCGTAAGGACTGCCAAAGATCTACAAATGGCAACCGGGACCAACCGCTTTACGCTTTACAAATTTCCAAACTCCGGGCTGCTATTGAGATATTACTTAAGGAAGAACTCAATAACACTTTTTGTCCAACCTGGGAATCCAACCCAGGACCCCCGCTCATCAGTCGCGCATGCGATCAGAGGCCAAAAGACAGTTCTGAATTAAAAATACATGAATATTTCAATTAACAAACAATTACATACTAAGCTTGTCAAAGGCCTGTTCAATCGCAATATTTACTTGACGGAATGTCGACGTTCAGTAATCAATCGGGGTTGTTAGCCTCTGAGTATATTCGGCCGATATCAAGCTCATCCTAGAATTATTTAATGAAATTGCGATTGTTGTACGTATATTGAAATTTATTATTAAATGTAGATGGACGATGTGGTACCCGTGGTTAAAAATAATGATTTACTAATATTGTTTGTTATGAATGACGAGCGATGTGGGATACGTTGTGATTATGTTATAATCTACGACTAATAAGGATATTACCTTTTATTAAGAGCCTCCGCACACGTCTGACATTTTGAAGGAGCGATTATCGGACCGTTCAATAATTCATAGATTCGAGGACCGAGTTTTTGTAGGACGATATACTAGAATTGATATATGTTCCACTCTCACCGACAAAAAAGTTGGTCGTCGATTGTCTGACGTGCACAGTGGCATGCTCGTTCAGGCTATTGGAACAAACAAATTTACTGCCTAAACGTATTTAGAACATCATTGCATCCCTGTCACATTTGTAATGCTGGAGAAGGAGGCGGCGCCGGCGGGACGGGAGAGGGAGAGGAGAATCCCCCGTCCCAGCGGGCGCCGCGGTAGACGCTCCAGGCGTCGGGAGCCACGAGACGACTCCCGGCCACCGTAGACGCGGGTCTGTGGACGGTGAGCAATGGGTAGCTCACCGTCCGTACGTTCATTAAATAACGACAGACCGTGTCGACGGCGCGTTCGTGTTCCACGCGCGCCTCAAAGAGATTTCAGCAAACTTGGTTGGGGCCACTGAGAGGGCCGATGCCTGCCGGGGCTGCGGGTTGTTCGAAAGAGATACCGAACCCCCGGAACACAAATGGCACATGAAAGGAACATAGACGGGTTTTAGTCAGTAAAAGTCTGACACTCCCTCCCGCCCGACAGAATGATAATTTAAATACATTTAGCGCTAAATATGTTTAGAGATTTTGGTGAAAGGCCTAAATCCCTCAAAGTTCTTCTACTCTTAAACCTGTTAATTACTCTTAAATAGCTATTTATGAATTCATTAATTTTTTTAAATTATTTTGACAGTATTTTTACAGCTTCAGCACGCCACGATTTTTAGTAGAATTAACTCGAACGAAAATTCAACATGAATGGCAGTCCACACAATTTACTGTCCTGAATTCGCCGAATTCAATTTGTCATTGAATTTATTTTCATTTATTTATTTTTCAGCAAACATTACCTGTTTCGCTTTTTTGGTTGCTTTAAGAAATAGATAGTTTAACAAACACAGACTACCTTATTGAAAACTTTTTGACAGGGCCAAACAAGCTTGCTGACGAAAATAGTGTCTACTTCTAGTCGTTTCCCAGACTGGAAATACGAGTATAAAAAACCATTTCTATCTACAATTACACCATACTACCATAATAATTAACCGAAACACAGCACTTTTGAATAAAAAATAAAATTAAAAAGTATGTACAATTTAATCATTTTGATTGTATTTCAAACGACACGCACAATTTTAACCACCACAATAAAGTCTTCAACCTAAATAAATATTTTGTGGGATACGAATATTTTCAATTTAACGTTAAAGTTACGTTTACTACGCGCGCTCGTGTTAGGCCCTCTGAATGTGCTTCCAAGTATCGTTTGATTATATTTTGGAGTTAGTAGACACGACGATATAATTAATTTACACATTTCCAATATAGGAGTTATTGGGTGTTTCTATGTAACAGCTTGGAGTTAGGATTTGTGCCCGATTAATGGCAATAGGCTCGCCCCCTATTACTTGGGACGTAAACATACCGGCAAACAGTTGGTTAACATTGGTACACCTCTGCCTAACCCTTCGGGGATACACGCGTGATGGTATGCATGTATTTACAATATAATCTGGTCTCGGATTATATTAGCTTTCTTTACAGTAACAGGTTAGCTTATACTGAAAACGTAAATCTTAAACTATCATGTACCGTATTTCAAAAAAGAACTTTAGTACTCGTATTTTATCTCATAAATTAACTAAAGAAGAGGAAAGCTCTTTTTAAAATTCTGCTCCTTACTTAAGAATATCTTGTAAAATTTAAAAAGCAATGTATTTTATTTATTATAAGGTACCGTTCAGGCGCTCCTGCAAGCCACCCCTGCTCTATCTCTATCTAAGCTATCCGCTAATCTAGCCGAGAAAGTTGCTCTTTTCAATTAACAGACGTCACGGACAATTTTTCTTCCTTGGAATAGTCTCCGAATGAAAGAGGAAAGAGTGTGTCCTTTGTAGTTTTATTTTATAACCAAGAGTTTACATTTTAGAAAAGAAAATAACAAAAGTAGTTTGTTTATGAAGTAAAGTTTAAAGGAGTTTTATATCTACCAGCTATTCCTCTTTTATTTTAAAAGATAAGCAGTACTGGTACGTATAGATGAAAACCCATGAAACGTATAAACAAACACAAGCCCGCAGCTGCACTACACTAGATTCCGAGGTGCTAATGTTTTTACCGTAGAATATAATATAAATAGTATAGGGTACTTTCATTAAATATTCAAGTCAGTAATTGTTGATTATTAACTTTTGCTAACAAATTCGATATTTGTAAGTACTTACATACATAGTTCGTGTAGTTTGACTTCAAAGTTATACGAAGTTGCTCATAATACGAGTATGCAATATGTTTTCACAACTGTCTACCTTAGATGCTGATATTGTATTAGTGTATTTACTGATAATAATATTACATATTATGTAATATAAAGTAACATCACGCCTGCCTCCTCGAAGGGTCAATGGCAGGTGTTTAGTGGGCTGTCATTTCACCAATTATGTTTGATTCACACATGATATGTTTATGCCAATTTCAGATTACGGGCTGCTACTGAAAAAATCCTCGTGGAAAAACCCAATATTAGCACTTTGTGTAACCTGTCAAAACTGGACCCCCCGCGTGGCATTGGGCAAAGTTGACTGATAAGCGGAGTTACAGTTATCGTTTGATATCGAATGATAAGAACCTACCATCCAAATATAGATAAATATCTCTATACATGCTCACATGGTAGCAGCGATAACTATCAAATTAGATCCCATCACTCCATATCAATGACTTATGAACAGCCCCCCTAGCCAAGTCACAAACGATAAACGCAAACGCTGAGTAGGCTTTAATAGATCTTCAACTTTATGTGCTT
Organism: Caradrina clavipalpis; assembly: GCA_932526535.1. Taxonomy (NCBI): domain Eukaryota; kingdom Metazoa; phylum Arthropoda; class Insecta; order Lepidoptera; family Noctuidae; genus Caradrina; species Caradrina clavipalpis. The sequence continues at coordinate 8,604,252 of OW052096.1, forward strand.
GGTTTTAAGTTGAAGATCTAATGAAGATTGCATAGCGTTTTCGTTCGTTCCAGTCGCTAACGCTTAGAATTTTTTAATAGATTTTCAACTTAAGGCTCTTGCGTATTAAGTTGAAAATCTATTGGTACCTACCGAGCGTTTACGATTATCGTTTGTGACTTGGCTATGGGGGCTGTAGTTTTATTCTCTAACTAGCGAACTATCCGCGACTTTGCCCGCATGGCGTATTCGCTCACGTTAAGGTACGTATTTGATTACTGCTCCGCTCCTATAGCTCGTGAAACGATGTTATTTAGCCTGTAGCCTTCCTCGATAAATAGACTACAGCCAACACAAAAAGATTTTTTCCTTTCAGACCAGGAGTTCCCATGGGGGTAGGCAGAAACCACAGAACGCAACCTGCTACGATCCTTACATACTACTAAAAAAAAAAAGGCGTGAGTTTATGTATGTGTATGTATGTGTACCAGGAGTTCCTGAGATTAGCGAGTTCATCCAAACAAACAAACTCTTCCGCTTTATAATATTACATACATACAGGCCCGCATTCCCCGAAGGGTTAGGCAGAGGTGTACCAATGTACACCCACAGTTCGCTGGTCTGTTTTAGGTCCCATGTAGTAGGGGGCGAGCCGATTAGTTATAATATTAGTATAGATTACTTTTCGATGAATTGAGGGGCTTATAGCTCTAAGTATAAGCCGTACGGATCGATTGGTCATGATTAAGCTACGCTTGCCGCGGCCTTTTTTTCTTACAGGCGGGCTTCCTTTTACCAAGGAATTTAAAATTTGTCACTATTACGGTGTTATCTTCTTGGTCTGACAACCAGTCTAACCAAGGGATATCGTGTTACCCAGTTACTGGGTTGTGGAGGTCAGATAGGCAGTCACTCCATGTAAAACACTGATATTCAGCTGCATTCGGTTAGACTGGAAACCGACCCCAACATAGTTGAGAAAAGGTTAAGCAGATGATGATGACGCTGTTATCTTCTTGGCTGATATAAAATGTCATTGCAATAATGTTCTCATAGGAATACATAATGATGTCCTATTTCATTACACTTTACATAAAGAGATGATAACAATATTACAATTAGTGATCAAGCGATTTAATTTACAATTCCCTTTCCTTGCGTGGCCGAATTCTATATCTGTATTGATAAAAAATAAATTGGGTTATCAAACTATCTGCATTCCTTGATAATAATTATCTAAATTAGACTAGTCGATGTTCGTAAATAACTTGAACATTTCCAATATCGAATTCTAATGTTTACTTGGGAATTTGAGTGTAACTACATAACTTGCCCTCATATCTACTACGGAACCTTATTCCTTTGTAAGTAAAATGTAGTTTAACGGTGTAAATACGGTGGCTCGTACTAACACCAATACATCATGTAAACAGCCGTTAATTATCTGACACCCATGTGGATGTGCCTATTTACATTTCGATAGTGTCAATTATAAAATATACAATGCGTTTAATGTGTGAGCTATTTAATTTAGTCAGTCAATAACCAATATTTGTTCGCAAATAGTCAGTAATTAATTCAATTGTAGGCAAGTACGCAGTTTGATTCGGGTAATTCAGCGTCCATAAATACAAGTCCTTGATTTTCGCATGATAATAATAATGATAGACGATAAACTTGTCCACGACTTCTCTCGCATACAAATTTCAGCTGTCCATTAGACTTGCTAATGGTTTCTAAAAAAGTTTCTAAAATCTTTTCAGAATTCAGAACTACACTGATACTAGACTTTCGATTACATCTGTATTCAAATCTAGTTTGAAATTGAAATTCATGGTCGAGCTTCGTTTTAGAATACTACAGTTTTCATTTCGGTACACTCTCTAAAGATCACACTGTATTTTTCTCCAGTTGGTAAGGGTGAGCCTCGCTTATCAGAAGTCATCTATCAGATTGAAATATTTCACTAGACTACAGTTTGCTAAAAATCTAAACTTAATATTATGACGTTGAAGAGTTTGTATGTTGGTTGTAGTGAAAACGCTAACCTCAGGGACTGCTGGTTCAATTTAAAAAATAAACCATTTTACGTTGTAATTACAGCTTATTTATTAAAGAAAGTTAAAAACAATAAATAACATAACGCTAACATAACTTTACGCAGATGAAACACGAGACAGACATTCAACACTCAATCATTTAAATCTGTCAACAAAATGAATGATTGTGCTGAACATTTGATTGATTCTAAAAGGACGGATTCCATTCACGAAGTTCAGCTAACTAAAAATAATTCTTTATTGGCATAAACAGCATTTAACAAATATAGTGAGGCCCTGACTCCTGCGCTAGGTATAATACCTGTGTTACAGGAGCCAGTGTCTTCTCCCATTTAATGAGTCCAATTGTATGCAATTAGAATCTAAATCACAAAATCAATATGAAAATGAAAGTAAATTAAATTAAATAAAAATTAGAATTAAAAACTGAGCTAACTACTCTAATAATAGTACCTATGTACCAGGTACCTATTCATTCCTTCATTATTTGTGGTAATTTGTGAGAACTGTTATTGTATTTCTTACTATAAATAGTAGAGAACTATTGTGGTGACACAAATAGAAATAGTATCGGTACAATAATAGGAATTGCCAGCACACCGTGAGGTTTATTGGAAAATATAGAAGTAAACTTATTTTTAACGTTTTTCTCTTAATTTTTCCTGAACATTTTCATGATCGGTGTGTGGTTTAGTGCTATAAAATTTTAATTAGCGGATGATCACATAAAATACTAATTTTATTTACTGCTATGTTTTTTATAACTACATATAGCTTAGCGGTCATAATATCCTATCCTACTAATAATATACTAATAATATAAATGAGAAATTTAGACAGCATGGATGAATGGTTGTTACTCTTTCCCATAGAAACAGCGTAACGAATCTGGATGAAATTTGGCACTGAAATGCATTGTAATGTAGAATAACACATATATAATTTATAATAATATAGCTCTTCAGCTTTATAATATAATTAGTATTAGTAGTAGTATGAAGTATTGGTACAATAAATTAACATGAAAACACTGCTGCCTGCAGCTTTTTATGGCAACCACCGAAAACAAGTCTAAAGACTATTTCATGCGTATCTCCTTAAAATAACCATACGCTAACGGTATCGTATGGTTATTTTAGACTGTAAAAATTGGGTTATTTGGGGATCCGATACCGTTATCGGATCCCCAAATAACCTAATTTTTGCTGGTCACACCGAAATTTATGTGCTATCCATATTCACGGTTCAGGTTTATAAATAGCTCCCTGTTAAGCGAGGTCAAAATAATATGTATTTTCTCCGCTGCAGTCTCCGCACTGTAATCTAATTTCAGTATAACGAAGTTTCACAAAATATTGTAGCCTGGTCGCTTCGCATAAACTTGGGCTGCTTGTCGCTGGATTTTTACATAGTCATCTCTAGGCGAAGCTGTTGTTAGTTGTTGTTTAGTGTATCTAGAAGAAGTTTATGGGTGTGTCTTGTAAGCTAACGTGCCTGAGGTCGCAAGGTCGTTAGTTGCATGGCATGGGGAAATTATGCAAGGAAATTTTGTTTAAAGATGGTCTGATTTCAACCTTATGCATTGAGTAAATATACAATAGTTGGGTTTATAATTTGTACATCTCCTTTTATTTGGTAGTTACTCAGTTTTAAACGCTTTTTGAGTTTCTTTTAAGCATGTAATTCAGTTAATTTTTATTTGTCAAGGGCATCATTACGTAAGCACGACCAAAAAAACGAAGGATAAAAAAACGGCGCCTAGAAACTGAATAAAATAACTATAGTAGTTAAGGATGAACAAACAAAGGATAAGCTTTTAGGCCATGATAAGGTTTGAGTTCGGCTCAACTGAGCGGAATATGCCTGCTTAAAGCCGTCTAGTCGCGGATTTCATCGTATGTCGCGAACGTGGAAGGAATTCCTTGCAGTTTCGGTGCGAGCCTTTGTTTTGTGCCTATTATGTCGGCATTAAGCCTCAACCTCCGCAGAAATTTTTCGCGTGTTTGTGGGTATAAGTCGACGCGCTAATATCGAAATTCCGTCGCTCTGTACCTGTTTACTTGAGATTTCCAAGTGTTAACTTTACGTTGCTAACCTAATGCGACGTAATGTAGGCAATCAAAGTAAAAGCATCCGGAAAAAAGACCAGCTTACCAAGATTTTAAACTCCTAAAAACGGCTTTACAGTAAGCAAATTAAATAAAAGTAGGTATTTCCCGCAAAAATCCACATTTTTTTACGATTTCATCTCCGAAATTAGCGGTTCAATTTGTAGGAGTGCTTAATAGACGTGTTGTAAGCCTCGCGTGGTGGCATGGCGGCTGGTGGCTGGCTGGCTGCAATTAATCAGGGCGCCACTTTCCCCGGCCAGGATTATAGTTAATGGCACGGATTAGAGTCGCTCGCGTTTTTACTCCTAGATTTTTAACACACGATTTATCGCAGACCTCTCTGGGGATACAAGCTGACAAGTTAAGCTCCACGCAATCAGCTACTTAATGTACCTACAGATAGCAGCCAAGATATCTATGTGGAGATGCGAACGTTCGGATGTTTGTGTCTCCATCGGGGTGTAACGACTGAATAGATTTAGAAGAAATATGAGAGTAGTTATAGAATGATCCACCAACATTTATCTTCTTGCAGACGTTAGCGGGAACACTATTTTGGCAGTTATCGACTGAAATCTAAAATAAGAATTGAATAGGCATTCGCTGCGTATGTAAGGTGCCCATAACGTGAACCAAGGCGTAAGTCATCACCCAAAGTCATAGGGGAAACTCCCTTATCTATAACTTTGCGAGTAATATCACTAATGATGATAACGCAGTAGCCAAACGTAGCTACATATTTTTTATATGACTTTATTTTCCATCCACAATAACAAACCAAAATGTGCCTTGAACGCCACGGTCACGATCCCATGACGCATGACTATTTAAACGCAAATAAAACTCATAAAACAACATCGATAATTCCGAACTCACTACTATTTTTTATTATAGGTTAAATTCGTAGCTTCCGCGCTGTTGAAACGTTTTTGGGTTTTTTGACGTGGCAGTCAAAAGGTTAATGATTAATGACCATATTACGTCAAAATATTGCGAACACTAATTTGTTTCGACACCCGCGTTATTACATTTTCACACTGACTATTAATTTCGTACATGTTTCATCTTCCCCTAACTACTACTCAAGGCGTTATTGTACACGAATGTTCATAAATAAATAAACATTCTTGTCCCTACGTGATTGGTAGGTCGTGAGTATATTACTATTTATATTTTTATGGTTTCCACGAGCTTTCCTCCCATCTCTTCTAATAAATATGTATAGCGGTCGTGTTTGTAGAAGACGCTACACGAGGGACACTGCCCTTTACGAGAATTATTTGACCGAAGTTGCGAAGTGGGCTGTAATATTTTTAAGGACACTGAAGAATAAATTGATACAGAACCCATGTTATTGTTTGCATCACTATTACTGGAGCGTCGCGGAGGAATCGTAGCTTGTGGTTTTTCCAAAAATATGCATAGATTTATAAAGAGGGCAGAAAAAAAAATACTTTGAAAACAAGGGCAGAAAATACAAATAAATCTACTCAGCGCTGAATTACAGGTTTCATGTGTCTGGGTCCAGTATCTTTTAAGACAAGTATATACAAAATTTCTGTATAGAAAAACTACATCCCAAAGATCGATGACCGTTGAACGTTGTTTTCAAGTAATATTATTAAAAAAATAGTAAATTTTAGCATAAATTAAACTGAGCGTAGGAGGTATTAAAGTTATTTTGCAATTACACATATTTGTTCAAATGTTTGGAAACGAAATATTGAACGCAGTTTACGTAAAGTAAAAACTATCACTCACCTAGAAAGCTACTAAACTTAAATGGGTCTACGCCGGACATATTAGTCACATGTCGAATGAAATGTGGGCAATCATAACCAAAGAGTTCACATATTGAACAAAGTGAACATCGGAGGTTGTAGAACGAGTTGGCTTTTATAAAATGGGATTTATTTATAGCAAGTATTATAGGAGGAAAATAAAGCTCTGCAGTGTTTAAAAAGCTCTGTTTGTTTTCCTTAAACGTGCTTCAAGATTCCTTAAAGTCATCAATTATTATTATCATCCATTCTGTATTGAATATTTCTGTTTAGTTGTGTGAGTCATTAATTATTTGTTGAAGTTAAAATCAAATCTAAATCATAAACTTGTTTATAAGAAAACGAAAGTGGAATAACAACATTGTGGATTTAGACAGTCATTTGGCATAAATAAACCACTTTCTACAACCTACTGCCCAGACAGTACCTAATTAAATCATCCGTTTGGTCTCTCAAGTGGGATCGTGTGTTCGATTAACACATGGTGTAACACCCCCGTACCTTAGAAAGGACGCAAAGCTGTTGGTCTCCGAACAGTATGCGCTTCGACGCATTTCATACTAATATGAACTTTATTTCAACCGACAACTGATACTCAAAATGGCGCACATGTCACATTCCCACAGATATATACTGTCAAAATGTAAGGCATCTCTATTACTAGTACGTCTTTAAAAATAGTTAACACAGGGTAGCACAAAGGCACAGAGTATATTCTTAATAGACACACAATCACAGACTACTGTTATACATATATTCTCTGTAAGTATTGATCAGTGGAGACCTTTCGGTCAAGAGGATAATCGAATTTCTAAGTATCGATAAGTTGGGCACCTGTTGAAGATCGAATTAATACTACCATTGTGGAATACGAAGTTGCCATGGCAAACCACTTGTAATCTAGTGAGTGTCTTCTATAAACAATGGTCCCGTTTCTTGTGATATTACTTTCGTTTCTTATTTATCCTGTTTGTAACATTGATACATAGTGAACACTATTATTAGCACTACATATTTTAAAGTCCTGTGCCGCGTAAATTTTGTATTTATTAGGGTAAATCTTAAAAAGTGCTGCATGCATTTTTATCATAAAATGATGTTCTCCATTAAAAAGAGAAATTATAAACACTATCCAGAATAAGCTACCTCTACGATGACATTTATGAATTAAGTCTGAAAAACACACAATAGCACAACCCATGACAGCCCCATCCATCCATCAGAGGTAGTCCGGCTAGATAATTAGCGCTGTCCGTGCGAAGCCGGGGCGTGTCACTAGTCAGGTATAAATATACCTTCTATGTATAGCTATGATAGGTACTGTAGACGGTGCATATGATTCGCAACGAAAATTCTTGCAAAACAAGCCAAGCCCATCAGCTTATTATCATAACATCTGCCACGATATTTTAGAAATGGCATGCATGATCGCATTATTTACAATCTCAAAACAAAATTCTCATTTTGCCCTGTCGATAGAAAAATATACTCCTTGTTTTTATAACCATTCGGAGCAAAGCTATAAATAAATTATACATAAATAAATTCTAAATGCCAAAACAACAAATAACGGATGTGAAACAAAAGTATAAGTAGGTATTCCGTTTTATATTCCTTATTTGTATGTGCATCACTTAAGATAAAATCTAAAGTGGATCTTACGAGTGTTGCATCGCCATCGCTCATATTATCTTGAATAAGTCTCTATGGTAAAAATATGATAACGTTGTTTTTGTCCAAAGGGATTTTTGGCTTATGTACCTACTTACTCTCTATTCTATTAGCTGAAAGATTTCGTGGTGTGCGTAGCGTTTTAGTTTTGATTTGTAATAATGTTACACATACAAAAAAAAAATGCCAACTTCCGAATGACGAAATTGATCGCATAAATAATAATTATACGTAATAACCATGACGTACACGGAATAGATTATTTTAATTAGTGAGAGAGTACTTCTTGTAAAATATTTTTATATGACAGAATTGATGAACAATCAATTCCTAATTAAAATGAAATAAATCAAGATCATGCAAGTTCACCCAAAAATTGTCGGTACCAGTCTATCTCCTTGCTGCAAAAATCACTGCAGAAATCCTGGCAGAGTTTATTTCCACATTAATGCTTGTATTATTGGGCTGCACATCACGTATACCATTCCTGGTATTGATACTAGCATTTACTCACCGTTTGTATTTGGCTGACTACACAGCTAAATACAAACGGCTGCTAGTTGCTTTCAATGTTCTGATATTTGGTCATATATCTGGAGCATTTATGAACCCAGCAGTGACACTGGCATCTGTCTTCTTGGGGTGTACATCTATCGCTTTAGGAACGTAAACGTTAACCGTCGAATGTGCTGGAGCTATTCTCGGTTATGGGATCTTGTATGCATTGTCTCCGATTGACTTAGTGTCGACAGGAGTGTGTGTGACAACGCCCTTTGCGGGAATGACCGAGATCAAAATTTTGGAGATAGCAATATATTTCACGGCAGCACTTTCTTTCTTATGTGTGAGGTTGTGGGATCCAGTGAATGAGCATCAACAGGACAATACCTCAATGAAGGTTTTCAAATGATTACGTTAACACCGCGAATCTAAATCTTGCCCCTCCGGGTTTCACAGAAGCCTGGTAAGCATGATTTGTTACGTCAAAAGTTACTTAATGGATACAGATTATCTCTTGAAGTAGTTTTATGACAGTAGCTTAAGTAGTGTCATTAAGATACCATGTTATCTCTGCACCACCTTTGGTTGACTGTTAGAGATTGCCTGAGGCAATCTAACAAGGCGGACTTAAGGCCTTAGGCATGCTGTTCTCGCATAAAGTTTAAATAAATAAATAAAATTAATAAAGATTACCCGTTTTTGTATTCTTAAATTATTGCAAAACTTTATTTATTTAGAAGATTTTCGTAATTGTTAGCGGAGCAGGGATTTTTGTTACTCAATCACGCTAAAACGGCTGCTCGGATCTAGATGAAATTTAGCAAAGAGATAGATATAGAAGCCTGGAATAGGACATAGGCTACTTTTTATCCCGAAAAATGTACGGTTCTCGTAGGAGAATATTTACCTTTGGCGCTGGCAAAGTCGTGGGCGGAAGCTAGTATATTATTATTGTCATTTTATAATAGTTATTGTGAATTGTAATTTGTGATGTATGTGTGAATTTTAAAGTGTAAGATCGTTATGAGGTTAACCTTTACAGTACAATTACATGTAAACGCTAAACAAATAAATACCTATTACTCGCATACCTACATAACAGCTATGTAAACAACTTGATTATAAACGGTTGATAGAAAAAACAATAGGTGAAGGATGTAATGCAGTTCTAAGCAAATAATGTCGGACAAATTAGAAAATGACTAGATATGGCTATTAACTTTCACTGTTCGATCTACAAAATATGATTTCTTACAATACTTACTTTTATGTTATTGTACTATATATTTTCCTGGGTAAAAGTATAATTATAAAAGTACCTATATATCACTGGAACGTTTTCCGTTTTGCGAACTATGTCGTTTGTGTAATATTTGTAAAACATAACGTTAGATACTTTGACTTACAGCTATTTACCTGCCATATTGAAATATATTTTTTTTATTCAAGTTGGGCAAGCTCTTGACTTTAGTCTAGGTCAAGTCAAGTTGACGTATAATCAACCAAACTGAATAAAGAAAAACTGTTATATATTTTCGATAGCGATATCAACTTACCCACTAATCCGAATTTAAGATCCCATAGCCATTAATTCACAAAACGCGATAATAAATAATAATCGGATGTTTTATTGAAGGGCTGAAAACAATAGATAACGCTCGCTCTATCTGCATTAATATCATTTTATCCGTGTGACTGTGCGCCGGGAGATATGTATATATTTTTACCGCGAGTCTGACGCAAAACAGTCGCGTCCGCCGGAGGATCAACACCACAAAGTTGCAGTGAAATTATTGATTTGCGTACTATAAAACAATGAGTGATCACAGTTGAGAAAGTTATCACAGTGTACTCACGTGCGGTGGGGTCAAGTTGCCTATTAATTTACTTAGTGAAAACGGACTATAGTGAACAGACAATATGACAGTGCCACCGGTTCCTCAATTAGTGACAGAACTTAAGATCACGCGAGATGATGAGGCTGTGAAATTTGTGATGCGTTCATGGTGGGTTCGACACTGGCGGGGAATTCTGTCAGAGTTCTTATCCACCTCGATGCTTGTTCTATTCGGCTGCATGGCATGTATACCCTTGGAAGGAATTAACTTGACCATAAATTCACCATTTGGATTTGGTTTCGTAGTTCTGTTCAATATTCAAATTTTCGGACACATTTCTGGAGCATACATGAACCCAGCAGTCACTTTGGCATCTATCATCTGGGGGAGTACGCCTATCTCTGTGGGGGTCGTATACATAATCGTCGAATGCGCCGGAGCTTTGGTGGGCTATGGAATACTGTACACACTATCTCCAATAGACTTGGTGGCAGAGAAAGTATGTGTGACGGCGCCGCATGCGGGCTTGACCGGCCTTCAAGCGTTGGGTATTGAAATAGCGCTGACAGCAGCACTCACTTTCATTAACTGTGGTGTATGGGATCCGGTGAATGCGAGTAAACAAGACAGCTCCCCGATCAAGTTTGGTTTGACAATTGTTGGGCTGTCTCTCGTGGGAGGGCCGCTGACGGGCGCGAGCATGAACCCGGCCAGGACGCTGGGACCTGCGGTGTGGACTGGAAACTGGGACCGACATTGGATATACTGGGTTGGCCCATTTGTGGGCAGTGCCATACCAGCTGTTTTTTACAAGATTTTCTTTTTAAAGCAACATGATGATTAAGTTTAGAAATAAGTGTATTATTGTGATGTTTTTTTTTAAATCCTAATATCATTTTTTTTATACTTCTAAAAGTAGGTAGGTATACTAAATTATGTTTCTAATATTAAGATGTAAAAAATATTAGTAAATTAGGTATTTTAGTTTAATTTTTTAATTCAGACTATAAAGATAAACGCCTGTAGTCATTTTAATAATACTCTTGTAGTTGATGATTTTATTTATTTATCTGCATGATTCAATATAATCCGAGATAATTGGGTTGTTGTGCTTACCTAAGTACATTCTAAATGATATACTAAGTATATATAGGTAGGTTATGTATCAAATCAATATTACAGCCGCCTCATACACTTATTAGTTGCTATCATTAACTACTTCTTAGAAAACCGGCTATTAATTGGATTTCCCATGTTATTGGAATTCCAAAAGTAATTAAACTAGGAAACCATTGACTGAACTCAAACACTTTCGTGTGGGTAATAATGTTTTAAAACAAATATAAATGTTTAAAAATATTTATGGGTTATTTTATTAGTCTCAATATGTTAAGATAAACTCTTAGGACAATGTCTTTAAATAAATTTTGAACTGTAGTAAGTACGTACCTCATCTTTAATTACATTCTTAAAATACCAATTAATTTGGTTCACACATAAAATCTATGGGCTGGGCACGTTGCAGGTCAATGTAGGTAAGTATTGGTGCGCCAATGACCTCCAAAATAAGGAAAAGGCAAGTGCCAAACTCAGTATTACTACCATGCCGTGGTGTAACAGTTAAAGACCAGTTATATGGTCCCAGTAATAAAAAACTACGTATTTATGTGAAGTCAATGACATTAGCCAAAAGTTGTAAATATACCGTGTATTTTTTTTAAAAAGAAAATTTTTCAAAGAAGTAATAACTTTTGCGCAAAACGATTCTAATAGATTCCTCAATATAATTATTCAAAACAATATACAACAATAATTATTTCCGAATAATTCTGTGCAAAGGATTACAATTATTCATGACATTCTAGGAATTTGAGAAGAAATCCCTAAATTCCAGAGATCTTTGATTGAAACCTCAATTACATTGCACAAGTCTACGTTAATTTATTAGAAACTCTAGTCCGCAACGAGAAGCCTTAACAGAAATAATTAACTGTTAATCTACTTAACTAAAGTAGGAACCTGGTAATTAACAACGATAACAGGCGCTCTATTCTGTGAAAATCTCTTTAACAATTGACAGCTGACCTCAAGCTCATTTCACCTAAATTCATCGAGTGGGGATTAGGAGCCGGAGTTAGGATTTGTGCCCGGTTAATGGCAATAGGCTCGCTCCCTATTACATGGGACCTAAACATACCGGCAAACTGTGGATTAACATTGGTTACACCTCTACCTAACCCTTCGGGGAATACAGGCGTGATGGGATTTGTCATGTCATCGAGTGAGATTTCTGCAAAATTTCACTACAGTATCATATAATTAAAGCTGTGTCTTTGTTTTCTAAAATTTATAATATAAAACACATAGTAAAAAGCAAATGGTACTGCTCCTCATTTGCATTTCTATTACCAGTCCTGTCAGAAATTATGGTTCAATGACCTTAATTGATCTGCATAATCAGCTCTAAGCTAGTTGTAAGCTGCTGCCCTTAAACATGTAAAGTGAACTAAGTATTTATGTTAAATTATGTGAACAACTATGGATATACTCGCAAATACAGTAGGTACAGATCAGAACATCGTGTTTTTTACTATAAAACATACACACGTAACGATACACATAAAGAAGGCTACAAATTTGGCAAAAAAACATGCATCTTTTAAATTATATTTCGACAATATTTGTCTATGTGAGAAATGACGCCGAACATTGTCGCTTATCAAAAATATTTAATAAAAGCTGCTATCTCATACAGCGAAACTTCAATAAACCTACTAATTGGCATCGCATGTCACCTGTGCAAAAAAATACATAAATAAAACAGGAAATATATTGAACTCCTAGTTGTTTTTATCCATCAGTTAGGTACATTTCATTAACTTTGTTGACAATCCATTGAACCAGATATTTATTTTATTTTTACAAAAGGTGGAGTACTTTATTAAACTATGCAACTGACGCGCATCAAAGGCTATGTGGTAGGTGCTTATACAATATGACGTGTATTGTGTCAGGATAATACATAAATTTAAATTAGTCGATTGCAGTAATCTAGTAGGTAAGCTAGGAGAAAAAGGACCATGACAACCAAACAAACAGCTCTTAGAAGGATTTGGTTTTGACCTTTCGTGTATTTGGCATCTTAAACTGCACAAAAAAAATGAGGTGAATAAATATAGAGCCAAACCAGTATGTACCTAATTTAGGCGTCTGTCCCACTGCAGAAAAAAAGCGAGTAGAGATACTAGAACCGAGTTGTCGAATAGCGAGAAGCGAGTGTGTAAGGCGATCCGCACACTGCCCCGCATTACGCTCCGTTGTGCGTGGCGACGGAGCGCTGGTGATCTGCAACACTGCGCGTGAACGCGTTTTCTGTGTTCGTGTTTTCTATACAAGCACAAATACCTACTTGCAAACCACGTGCTCCCGCGCTACGCTCCGTAATGCAGGGCAGTGTGCGCATTGCCTAATGCCGATAGCAATTTTGCCAACAGGCCATTCGCTCGGCCAGCTGGTATGCGTATGTCTCTCGGCGAGTGCTCTGAACTCCAAGCGAGCATCGATGAGCAAGTTTTGAGCTTTTACTTAATAGCTGTTGTCGCTGCGACAAACAAGTGGAGAGAGAATTCTCGCAGCCAGTGTGAACAGTAGGCGATCAACTATTAATATAAAGTTTCTCTTTTATTACGTGCTGGGACAAGTGCCTTAAATTGAATTTGCATTCTGCCAGCGGCTGGATGGAATGCCAAAATAATAAGACGTTATTATTACCTCCGTATAATAACAAATGTGGAATTTAAAATGCATTCAATCTAATGTTCTCTGATTTAAAAATACTGTATAAACAAGTCTGGTTGTAAAACAAGAATTGGTATTTTGAACAAAACGAGTTTGTTAAAACCAGTTTATTTAAGCTATATCAAAACATGCAATTCATATGAATGATTTTGTCAATATTGTTGGGACCTTGAATTTTTTGTAGGGTTCAATTTTCTACAGAATCCTCATTGTTTCTGTTGTGATAATGTGTAATGTGTCAAAGTGTCATGTAATGGGTATCTTTACCTGCTTTGTTATTTAACACTATCTACAATGAACTGTGTACATGTTCGGGTCACATCGTCAAAGTTAAAAAAATATGTAAAACGTTTTACATGCTATTATCGGTTGATGGGTTTTTCAACTTGACGGGGCAACGAGCACTAATGGCACTCGAACTGCAAAATTTAAAATACTCGGTAACAGCAAACTAGAGCGTTCTCTTTTGTTACCATTGTAATACAAACAGACCTCGAGATTCAGCATTCGTTTAGTTCCTACTAAATGAATGCTGATGAGTGTATATGAGTGTTGGCTTCAACACTTCTAACAATTAGGGGATTTCGTTGTCATCGGAAGGGAAACAAGTTAGCACCACCTGGGAGATGACTCCATTAACTTTTAAGAACAATCGTAATCTATTTTCAGACCAATCTGTCAAAAATGCTTCTAATTGACCTATATTTTTTGACATCGATTGCCACTGAGATGAGATCGCGACTAGATTTTAAACGTGTTGAACTTGTCAAATTAGTCTTCACATTTTTAGTAGGTACTCCGGCAAAGTCTATGAAGATCTAAAACACAAGCATCACAGGCATGTTGCCATCCCAAAGACAAATCTATTTTAAGTGCCTCTAATTATACCGAACCCTTCGAACCGCAACACAGCAACGCTGTTCGGGCGGCAAAAATAGGGTCAAACAATCATTAATCGATAGCGATTGACGGTTTGTCCACACAAAAAGCACTATTAGCATATAGATAGAGAGCATATTCACATGGATATGTTGCGTCCAACGCTCTACGATTCAACCGCGAACGACTGCGATTGCGTACGCGGTCTTTCGAAATTGTGGAGGCCATAGTAAGCGCAATACGCTTTTTGTAGCATGATAGTTTCCATCAGCAAAATTGCGAGAGGCCATCTATTAATATTGATCATGTCTTAGCCCTTAATTAATCACGTCTATTAGCAATGCTGAACAGACTTCCAACAAAAACCAAAGCTTCATCGACTCGTATTCACCTTATACTTTTTGTTGGTTGTTTGTGTAGATATGTGAGTTAGAATACTTGTAAACACACTCACGATAGAGTAGACATTAACAATTAAACGAAAATAATGTAGACGTAGGTACTTAAAACCTATAGAAATTCTTAATGAAAAGCCTGCATGTTCATTTATGCGTTTACTTTGTTGCAATTGTTTCGCTCTGCCCTATGTAACTGAGAGATTCATTTGTTTTCAAACACTCCGGAACACAGTTTAGTTGGGCGTAGTGTTCAAATTATTTGTGAACGTCACATAGTAGGTAACTACGTAGGTATACACAGTAGTATTTTGTCATTGTTTCTGCAAAAACAAATTGCACACTCGATTTCCGATTCGTTCAACTTCCTCATGGGTTTTTCTTTTGTCACAATTTGAAAATAAACTGACTCATCCAGGATATTTGTCTCTCTATCGCATTTGTCATGCAGTTTTCGACCTTTTGTCTTGTAGTTTTATGCCATTAACGTAAGTATGAAATGCTCTTTTTATTGTATTTCTTGAATTAACCCATTATCAGAAATTAGCACTGTTCTTGCAGTTAAACAATGCTAACAAACCTATTAGTGTTTAATGATAAGGGAGATTTTGTAATTACATTTCTATGATTACATCTGTTAGTTATTCGTTATCACGAAATTGTTCGTCTAGGAGTATTAATCTCCAGGAGATTGCAAAAAAAAAGATTGAAAACCGTTTCTTTGATCTAAGATCTGATCTTGAGAGCTAAGATGATAATTTTATCTTGAAACTGATTGTTGATCTCGATAGCTTCTATCAATATCTATGTAGTATTATTGTTTGCTATTATGTAATATTGTATCAGATCAATGTTACGTTTCATTCACTATCATCTAATGTCATGTTTTTGATTCGTCTTGTTCACTGATTTATTCGAAACGAGAAAGTTTCAAAGTGAGTATTTTATTGGACGTACAATATAAATCGCCTCCCTCCGTTGGCATTATAAAGATTACCCGACAAAATAGTCGGGCTGTGTGGGGCCGTCGGGCCCTTCCGTTCAATTTCGCAAATCGTGTTGTGTTGACGGTCGGCCGCTCTGACGTATCGCATTCCCGCCTTCAAATTTACTTCTGCTTGATGGCAAATTGGATTCTTTTATAAGGTTTTTCGCTGGTTTGTAGTTTAGTGACAAAGTCTAGCCTAACCGCAGATCGATATTCAATTTAATGGAGACACTAACTCAACCCACATATATAAAAAAAAAAACTTTTTATTATTGATAGCCTTGTCCCGACTCAGTATTCGGAACAAGGCCAAATGCAAATGTTATACGTGAAGAAAGCCTACTACTAGACAGTCCTAGTGATAGGCTTTCTTCATGAATATCATTTCCTCCTTACCTACTTTTGTTATAGTACTTATAGCACGAGATATTTTGTAGCCAATTACTCGTCTCATCATAACAAGTCGTTCAAGTATTAATTCGTGAACACTTGAACAACACGGAAAATATGACCATTAAAAATGTAAATAAAAAGTTGTTACAAAACTCATTAACTGAAACTGCATAGTTGTATTTATGTTTTGGTTAACTAAACAATCTTGGCGTTCCCGCTCAGCATTTCTCACTCAAAACTTCCTAAGAAAAGCTGTCAGCAAATACCGTTTCACTACGTAAATTAATTGTAAACTCATTCTCATCATCATCTGCTTAGCCTTTTCCCAACTGCGTTGGGGTCAGCTTCCAGTCTAACCGAATGCAGCTGAATACCAGTGTTTTACATGGACCGACTGCCTATCTGACCTCCACAACAAAGTAACTGGTCCTCTTGGTTAGACTGGTTGTCAGACTTCTTGGCTTCTGACTATCCGTCACGACGGTCAAAGATCTACGAATTACAGCCGGAATGGAATTGTAATACTCATTCTACGAATATTAATCTTAGTCGTTTATATCATGATAACAGCCAGGTGCGTGCCAATAGTTAACAATGTTTTATAAATATTACAATATTTTCAAGTTCAGACCTAATTTGCGATAAAAAAACAGATTCATAAACGCTTAAGCGATAGCATTATCTTTCCATCAGCGCCGTATGGATATGTCATAAAACGCTACGTTTCTCTGTCTGTCTGTCCAATACCTATTAATTTGATAAATTGTAATATAAATAGAAACATTACGTGCATTTATAAACCTATAAACTCACATACGCAAACAGCCAGACCCGGAACAACTGTTAGTAAGCTATACAAATAATTGTTCCGTACGAGAATCGAACCCCCACTTCGTCAACCATGTCGTGAACTAGTTTCTATAACGGTATTCTTGGAAATCTATATTTACGATTTATTTACTTACATACAATATACCATCACACCTGTATTCCCCGAAGGGTTAGGAAGAGGTGTACCAATGTACACCCACAGTTCGCCGGTATGTTAATTTTTTTTTAGTTAGTCTATAAATAGGTATGTACGTTATACCTGCCGATCAATAATAAGTAACAATACAAAACAGACAATGAAAATAGTTGATAATAATACCAACCTCCAATGTTATTAAAATTATAAACCAATTTTGTAATAGGTACGCTAGTGACATTCAGAATTCAATTATGTATTCCATCATGATAGTGATTGGCACGTCTCATTCGATATAACACTCGTATTTGAAAGTCAATCCAATCAAAACAAAATGTACCATGCAATAACAGCAAATATTTATCACTGATAAGTTTAAAACAAAGTCGTTTTTCCTGTCTGTCTGTCTGTGTGCGCTTAGTTCTTCTTCTTAAATTCTTAGAAGTTTTGACCTTCTTTTTTTGGGTTCTGTAATCAACAAAGAACCTTAGTTTCTCCATAGCCGTCCATTTGTCTGTCTGTTTATTTTTTTCCGTAAAGTTTAGTAGTACAAAACTCCTAAACGTTTGTGGTTTAAGGATTTATGGCTATATTTAAGTTAGTGTTAGTGTTTTGTATTATCCCTACACCGGTAGATTGCAAAAACATATTTACTATCGAAAATGAAGATTTTTTACCATATTTCAATCATGCATTTACTGGGATTGCAATAACATTGAATAGGTTTATGCGAAGAACAAAAAAATATAAAACACTGTGTAGTTAATGGATTACAAGGCTTGAGAGGAAATGACTACCTACTGAGATGATGGCTAGTGGACAAAACGACATCATACTGTGCCAACCTCAAATAAATAAAAAAATATGTATACCACTGGTCCACTGTTATTTACTGTGATGTACTGTGTTTTTTTAAGCTGCTCGGATTTTATATATGCAATTTCAAGTTTGGTTTAGCGCTATTCAAATAAATTGAGACAGGACAATAATGAATAATAGTGAGTGCACTTGGTAATATATTTTTTAGCCACATTCTGTACAAGTTCGTTCAACTTCGTTATCGTATTATAAAAAACTTTCCGGTACCGTACACTAATTGCATTATTTCGGTTTGCCCGTCTCAAAATTGCATTAAGTGCAGACGTAGTGCTTAGTCGCATCTGCGTTGACATTTTAACGTGGCTGCCCTAGCTCCTTGCAAATTAATAAATGAAAATGTTACAAGCGCCCTCTGTTTACTAAGTCGATTCAAGTTACAAGTTAAGTTAAACTGTAAACAAATTAGGGTTAGGTAGGTACTTTACTTCGAGGGTTAATGTATTATTCAAAACGCTACGTCTGGCCTAGACTGAGATGAACTTGTTAGAGTTGGTCAGTCAAAGGGCTCGCTTGATTAAACTTTTACAAACTCAAGTAAAACTCTGTAAATTGACATAATATAGTATAATAATAGTACCAGTTTATTACTGTCCCACCGCCGGGCAAAGTCATCTTCTTATACAGAGAAGGCACGAGCATTGATCACAACAATAACCATCAGATTTCAGGTTTTTATTAAAAGAGTCCAGATTTTCACACGATGTTTTCCTTCGCCGATGTCAGCGATGTCCACGATAAACTTCGAAATAAGATATGAATTGAAAAAGTGATATTGGTACTTGCCCGGTACTGAACTCGCAACTTCATTCATAAGAGGCTTCCTTATCCAACAAACCAAGACCAAGCGGAAAAAGACCAAGACCGGAGAAGATATGTCAAATATTTCAAAGGATTCTTTATTACATTACAAAAATATATTAAACAGGCATGCAGTAATTGTTCCACAGTGAGACAAAGACAACTTGTCATTAAAAGATAACATGAGCATTAATGATCACGTATGCTCAATGTGTTGGTATTGTCTTACCAGTATAAGGGATCTTTTAATTATTAATACGTTTGTTGTCCGGTTAGTACTGTACTCCCACGGCGCTTAGAGGCCTACGCAGTTTGGGACGACATGGCAAGGGATTCAAATTTCTATCAATGGACATTCAAACGTATTAATATAGAAATATGACATAAATTGCTAGGCTGAAAAATAATGCCGCAGCATCGACAAATCCCTTTCGATGCCGCGGCATTATTTTAAATCATAGTAAATGCGATACGTTGAATGTCCATTGATAAAAAAATTAATCCCTTGCCATGCCGTTCTGCCGGTCTGCGTAGGCCTTTAGACGTGTCAACCCCGTGTGCAGTCCGACACCCGCGCTTCTCCAGCGCCGTAGCACTCTGGCATCTAATGCAACAGTCCAGTCGAATAAATTGAAAGAGCTTTAAATCCAAAGGTTTCCGAACATTTTTTTATAGCCCATAGCCCACTACGGCGTACACAAGAAGTGGGTTCCGATCACAGAAAGTATAACCTTCAGTTTATTATTATGTTCCGTGGTCCCGACTATAACGATAAGCTTATGAGTGCTAGTGTTATGGACTTACTCATACCCATGTGGATTTTTAGTAAATTTTATTAATGCTTTAAAATATTTTTGCGATTAATTTAGTATAGGCCTAAACATCACTCTAATAAGGTTCCTAATCGCAACAGTACACCTACGCCGTAATATAATAATGAGCGTTATCGCGCAATGGCGTGTTAAACGCTACACATTTTTACCACAAGTATGAGAGGTACTTGAATAAATAACTATTAATAACAAGGGACCTAATCAGTTTCGAATTGAGGGATTGCATGAATAATTTTACCTGACTAAACAAGCAAACGGCAACCAATTTAGGCTTTAGAGCGTTTAGTGAATACGTAAGAAATTGCATACACTCATTGCACATGCAGGCACACTTTTGTTCCATCTTATGACTGTACCTATTGGTAAATAAACAAAGTCATAGCATTTATATCAATTAAACCATTTTCAGGCACTTTTTAATTGGAAAGGTGTCGGGCAGTTTTTCAGAAAGTTAAGCTACTTGCTCTTTCCAAACAGTAGGTTCCTGTGGAGAAAAATATGTAACAAGTCATGCATTATTATTATAGTCTTTAATAAATTACGATTTCATATGGCTTGTATTTTCAACCAGCAGAACAAGTTTAATATACGTCGTAAAATTATCCTTAGAATAGATTTTGAAATAACTAGGGTAAACTATTTAAAATCATTAAAAGAAATCGAAAAATGGCGATTGATGTGTGTTGGTAACAAACCAACACACATCAACCGCCATTTTTCGATTTGGATCCACCTAGGACTAAAACCAGTAAAAGAATTGGTTCTTCAAGCTCCCTTTTTTTTTAAGACGGGAAATCATCAAATAACTTCCCCCGCCCTGGGCGGGGCGGGAGGGAGTGTCACACTTTTACTGACTAAAACCCGTCTATGTTCCTTTCATGTGCCCTTTGCGTTCCGGGGGCGCGGTATCTCTTTCGAACAACCCGCAGCCTCGGGACAACCCGCAGCCCCGGATTCATGCTCCCTTAATGTAGGAATCAGTAGTAGTAGTCAATAAGATATCTTCATTTTCGCATTTTCACGTCCGCCCGTAGCTTACCTACCCCATAAAATAATTCTTTCACTTACACCTTATTTAATTAGATGAATGTTGAAAACTTCTTTTAATTTAAATGAACCGTTAATTCGTTTCCCCAAAAATTAAAACAATGACCATTATGTTCCATTTCTTAAACATTGAACACACTCCAACGACAATAAAAGCAATTTATCGCCTCCAGGGCTATATTTGCGTAGCACAATATAGTACAGTCGCTGCCATTTACTTGAACGACACGTATTATGTTGCATTCTGGCCCTTATGAAAGTTTAGAGGGTGATATCGTGAACATCTCAACCCTCGTCACGCGCCAAACGCAACTGAAATGTACTGCGTCTGTCGGCCATCGTCTTATGTTACAACGTGTGTTGGGAACACCGCTGTTCGTAATTGTACCTGAATATTTTAAAGTACTTTGATGTAGTCGCTGAAGTTTGTTTTCAGTGCTATCATGCGTGGGTACACGAAATTATTTCAAGTCGGCGCTGTAATTATTTTACACAAGATGTAAGTAGGTATTCTAGGAAAGCTGTACCTAATTAAATTAACTTTATTTGTGAATTCGTGGTGCTCGTGGTTTTAGGTCATCAATTACTTAAACACACAGATATAGATAGCTTTAATATTTCTACTTAGAAAAAATATACGATTATTAATATATTCTTAAAATAATCTTATCTTATTAAAACGAAAGGTCACTCAATGACACAAAATCTACAAAATTACTTGACCTATAAAGCTGACATTTGGTAGATATGTAGTTTTTATAGACATCAGCTAAGAATAGATGTGACTATGATTTCCAAGCGGGCGAAGTCGTAGGCAAAAGCTAGTGTACGTTATAAATACATGAATGTAATAGAACTAACTCAGGTTCAAAGCGCGACTGCTACGATAGAGGTTTTGAGTTCGATTCTCAGTTCGAGCAAAAAGTCTTACTGGGTTTTTCTATGAAATTCTCAGTAGCAGCTTGGAAGATATGTGCCCAGTTAATGACAATAGGCTCGCCCTGTATTACATGCGACCTAAACATACCGGTGGACTGTGGGTGTACATTGGTACACCTCTGCCCAACCCTTCGGGGAACACAGGCATGATGGTATGTCTATAATTATGTAATAAAATATATTTGACATGTTATTATAGATAAGTAGGTGTAACAGAACAGACAGAAGTCTAGACTATTACAAGTACTTACTTATCTATAAAAACGTGTTGAACATTTCGGAGATTTATGTGATTTCTGTGTTTCGGTAATTATGCGTACAAATCTTTGATAAAGTAATTTGGAACTATCATTGTGAGCGTCATTACAGAACAAGGTATTAGAATAATAATTAAAGCAGACAATAAATATTGATAATTACTGAAAGCTTACGATAAATATTTTTTATATTGAAAGTTTACCTATGGATTACACTACCTTGCAAAAAGTGACTAAGTTATAAAAGTGACTAAGTAATACAACAGGTGCCAAAGCTGATAGCTAACATTTTTTTCTTTCACCGTGGTTTTCTTTTTGTAACCTGTATGTATACATCAGATTACGGATATATTGTTTGTTCACTATCACTTACTTTAATGGGCATTGTGCGTAATTAACGGATATTCAAAGTGTCTTTTTACACTTCTTAGTCTTCAATCACAACAATGATACTGTAAATCTTACTTAATACTTACTCCAAATAAGATATTTTCTACTTTCAACCCCTCACATCTATAACGGTGCTTACAGCCATTCCCCGAGACGAGAATCGACAGAACGGAACGAAAGCTCTACTAGTGCGATCATGGCTAGAATTCCATTAGATATCTGGTGGCAGACTTGCCGGCACAGCTGGCATTAGAGGCTTTGTTTCTAAATCGATCGGCGACTCGCTTGCATTCATCCTAATGGCACATAGAGCAAAACCTCATTCCAGCCTGGTACAAATGATCTGGATGGCGATATAATACGATAATACGGGCTCTATTCACAATTACACGGCTTTGTTGTTAATTTCGGTAATCCACGCAGTGTTTTGTTTGTAATTAGTTACAGTGTAGGCATGGAATGAGTTCACAGCGGTTGACACAACAGGTGTAAGAAAACATTTATCGAAGTAGATAGTTACATATTATTCTTTCCATTGTTACATTGCGCACTACAATAAAAAGTGATATTTACACCAAAATAAAAGTGGTATCCCAGGAAACATTTTTACTCAAAGTTACGGATTTTAATGGTCAGTATGCTACACGGTGTGTCTTTTTACACCCCGTATTTGTGAATGTTATTGCGTTTTCATTTAGTGATGCAAAATTATGTACATTTCTTTACCTAATAAATCTACAACTGGACGGTGAGGCACCCAAATATCGAAATTTAGTTTTGCAAATAATTACAAATCATAATCGTCATAGGAACAAATACTTGGCCAGATTCCTCGCGTTCAGTTGTTCATCAACGTTGTTCATTTGATTAAATTTAATTGCTAGGTCTATGTCCATAACCAGAACTATTAATTAATCATTAATATCGTGAAAACAGAAGGATACTCTGCTACAAACGTTTAGTTGAATTGAACCAAAATAATAACGATAAAGCGTCTAATTGGAATTATCAACGGTATTGTAATGCATTTTGAATGATGTTAATATACTGTGGCATACTTCCATGAATTATTCTCTATTTGTTATTCAGGGTATAACACAACCCCCATAATTTTGACGTTAATTATTAAACCTGTCATGACCATTATACGGAAGGGAATACAGGCACCATCAAAAGTGATTACTGATCAATTTGGAAAAGGCTTTGACTGTAATGAAAAGTACCATTAAATAAATAGCATATTTTTCTAAATACTTAAATAACAATTATTAAGAGATTTATTGTTTTGGGAGGGATTTTATTGTTTTTATAATTGTAAGAGGTATTTAGTAGTGCTGGACTGGTAATAATGTTTTATTTGATAGTGTGCTACACTATTTCCGTATGTCATAGTGTATATTTTATATCATACTTGAGTAGCTATAGTAGCAAAAGTAGGCTTTAGAGTTTCTACCTATGTCTGATGATTATTTATTTAAAATTTTATATCGTAGGTTTTCGAATTCATCCGCGTGAATGTAGATTATTGCGGACGCAGATGAAGTAAACAACCAATAAAACTTGGTTACTAGATAAAGACGAAGCCTAATTTTTAACACGCTCTGTATAAAAAAATTGCCTTCGTCTTTATCCAGCAACCAAACTTTATTTGTTTCCTTTCTTTGATAAAGATTACGATCGGTTTAGTGATTTTGCCAGGAAGGGGAAACAAACAGATAGAGTTACATTTATAATATTAGTATGGATTTTCTTCATCTAATCTCAATATACTCCATGACTCCATTGTTTGTACGAACTCACACATCCGCAAATAAGCCGGAGGAGCTTAGTCCAAACAAAAGGCACTCGGTGAAGTAGTGAACTAACTCATGTCGAGCGCCGCTTATTGAATCGTACGAAAGTGTAAGACCACTGTTTGCCAAACATCGAGTTCAACTCTGAGCGGGCAATTAGAAACTCGGAGTTTGCCCGACTTCACTTCGGACCTTAGTTCGGACTGAGGTCAAAACAATTACCTACAGGTGAGTTTGCTTCACTAACTAACCGGGAATTGTTCTTACCTACAAATACAGAGAGTGCTGTAGAACTCATTGCTATCTTCTCGTTAGCAATTTCAGAGTTTGTTTCAAGCAAATAAATGTGAAGTAGTAGTAAGTGAAATCTGAAAGACTGAATCTATGATGATATAAGTAAAATTCTTTCACTTTTTCGGATTGCGTAACTGAAAAAGAAAAACGGAGCTTTTATAAGATCACTTTTAATTTGTCCGACTGGTACAAAGACTGTTTGTAATATATATATAATATGATACGTAGGAACGGCTTGGCGGCACGTTTTATTACATACACACATATCGCCAGATACCAGACCAGATTTTTCTTTTATAAGCGAACCGAAAAAAAAATTGATTTGATTATAAATAAATTCAAAGTCAAAATCTCAATCAAATCAAATCAACATATGTAAATTCAAAAAAATAATCGTCAATTAAAATCATCTCAAATTTCAATTAGACCATTAGAAGGCACTTTTGAACGTTATTACATGAAAAAAACATTAATATTGAATCTAGTTATAGTTGTAATTGCAATGCTAACTTACGACTTTAGACCTACAAATTATTTTAATTCAAATAAAAAATGCGTTTAACGTTTTATCGTTTTACTGGGTTATATAATAGTATAGATAATATTTTTTTACTAGATAAGTATAATTTAACTTGGATGTATACTTTAGGAGCACACTGCGCGCTTCACAGGTACATTTTAATAATAATTGTAATAAACGACGTTACACATAACATTTATCATTGTGTAAATTTATTTAGATTAACATTTTAGTTTTTTATTGAAGTTTTTATCAACACCCATAAAAATTATGTTTATTTATTTATGTTACATAACATTACTAAGCCTTATTACGTTTAATGATAAGCTACAATCAAATAAACTTTTGCTTCTTAATTGCCATAATCACCACACTTCGTCAGGATCGTTAAAAATATACTTAAACAACCTTAGTTTTTAATTATCTTAAACCTGAAAAGTTGTACTGTAATTATAAGTGTAATGACCATTATTTTTGTTATTATGTACAACTTTTACCATAAGACCAACCTTGAAAACAAGAAAAAATAAACATCGATTCCATACATTTTATCGTGTAAGGCGAACATAAATGAATGTATCCCCTGATTTACTTAAATATTCCCCATACTAATGATTACAATGACCCCTTTTCAAGTTTAAGGTAAACAAAAACTAGTCGATATTTATTTTTCTTCTTATATTATAACGACCACATTGCTTCCTTTAATGGACTACTTAGTATTATTTGATAAACATTAGAGTAACAGTAATGTTTTCAATTTTACTACAAATTTTGATTCAAGTATGTAGGCATAGGTAGTTCAAAACATATTCCTTCAAATTATGCGAGGTAGCTCTCAAATATGCCATCGAATTTTTAGTATGTAACCTATACTCAAAAGTCTGGCATATTTGAGAAAAAACTATAGGTGAAAATCGCTTTTGTTTTTGTATGATTATTATAACATATTTTTGGATGAGAGTGTACACACAATGCACATAGATTATACATATAGACAGTTTTCTTTTATGTTCGTGAATCTCTAGTAGAGGCCCCGCGGTGTCGTAGGATTCAATTACCGAAGAAAATAAAATGCTAACAGACCCGCTTCTGTTTACTCGGTGGCACGCAAATTCATCTATAACGAGGTTGACTTTAGCTCCGTGTTTTAGACATTCAATCAATACTTTAGGTTGAATGAACTAGTTTTAGCTTTTATCTCTTAGAGGTTCTTCTTTTACAGGTTACATTCAGAGCTAGTGATACCTATTTCTTACATCTGCCAACAAATAAACTGTTAATAGAACGTATTTAATCATTGTATTTTTCAGAATCAGTAAAATGTAGCCTCTGTTTCAAGTAGACAAATACTAATTCTGGTTGAAGTAACATTCTTTCAATTTAAGCCATGCTAGAATAATGTAAGTTTGATGACTCTGCGATTTTGGACGATTATATAAATTAATTCACTACAATCTAATATATGATCTAGTAATTAGAATACTAATTTAATATTGTTAAGCTAATTGGTTTATTCATAATTACACGTCGATAATAGTAAATACTCGGCTTAGCATTTAATTTGCCAATGTTGTATGTTAACAGAAAACAAATTAAGTCCCGCTCAAAGTTCAACGACTGTCAAGTATTTGTTTCTAATTTGTCACATCACTTGCAAGAAAGTAACTATAACTCCTCGAGCTTATGTCTACTTCAATAAAATCTCTTTTTCTTTAAATAACAATGGTATTGTTATACCAGACATAACTTAGGTCTCACCGCAATATTTATTTGTTTACCAATACAAGAAAATATAAAAATGCCCTTTTCAAAAATGCTTTTGTGTTGTATCTACACAAGCATTCACAAATTTCTTGTTCGTAATTTTTCACGGACTCTTCACGTTTTGTAATAGCAACATGTTCATTCATTTCTTTAGCTAAAAATACTTTACTTAGGTACCCCACTGAAGTAATATTACCTTAGTGACTCACCCCTTGGTTTGTCGAACAAAAATTAACGCATAATTATTGTTCCAAATTATCAAGCGGGTGAGTGCAGCTGTGATTGGTTGTTTATAATTAAATCAACTAAACACAGCTTACGTGCTTTTGATAATAATTAGTCACATTCATTTTTCGATCGTGAAAGCGGGGGTTAGGTACCTACCTATATTTGAAATTACAGGTTTTTGTGATCAGGAGCGGTAAATGTCAATTTGAATCGGCAGAGGTGGTTTTAGCAGGTAAGAGTCCGGTATGCCCCTCCCACGACGTAAGAAATCCATGACAACCAAACTATATCGAGCACCAAATAAAAAGATTATTGTGATCAGTCCACTGCAGGTCATAGACCTTACCAAGTCACGCTACAAAGCCCGATTATCGACCTTATTCACTCATTACCTTGAGATTACCTTGCATAGATCATCGGTCCAGAAAATCTTAAGGCGAGGGCCTCTTGTGGGGTTTAAAATACTGAGAGCAAAATGTTACCTAAAATGCAGTTGCATAGAATATTTTTTTTTGTGGAGAAGTATTTACAGTTTTATTTCAATTAAGAACCTGCTGTTTTTGTTATAATTTATGATTGTGCTATTTTTTGTCGAAATTGTCGAGTAACCATCGTTACGTTTTTTTTTAGCATAATAACAATGTAGATGTCTTAGATTCCCTTACTAATAATAATCTTACTTTTTTATTGTTTCAGTAGTTAGCTAACTTGCCTCGTTAGTCTAGTGGTTCAAACCGCGACAGCTTCGCTTGAGGTCTTGGGTTCGATTCTCAGGTCGAGCAAAGTGCTTTTGGATGTTTTTATGAAATTCTCAGTAGCAGCTCGGAGTTAGGATTTGTGCCCGGTTTATGGCAATAAGCAATGGTATGTACAAGTATGTAGTCAGCTATAATTGTAGATAGGTAGTTTATATCTGCTCTACTGTAGGGTCCCTCAATGCTATCTTATTTTTTCAGGTATTTTCACGGAATTTAATTTTATTGTTCGAACATCACACCGCACAGCGTTGAAATGGGCGTCCATTTGCATATTCAAATACCTCGTTTAAAAAACACTTTTTCATCAGAATATACGTCCATAGGAAAACGTATCGCGCTCATGCGTCTGTTTCCGTACACAGTCGCGTTGACCAGCTGTCATTTGTCGTTTAGTGTAGTATAGTGGACCACCTTCCTTCAACGGAGGTGGTTAACCTTTATATGTATTTGATACACGATAAGCTTGGTTTGAACTCTTTTAGATCAAATAAATGGAAAAATGGAGGGATGCGAATAGATATTGCTAACCATCAATGTGGTCGATGATATACCTTATGGTTTTATGTAGATGCAATCAATGAATAAGTTTACTTGCCGTTCATCTTAATAATTTATGGTAATTAAGTAAGTAATATCTTATTTGATACAAAAACCTCACCAATGATTAATTGAACTAAATACTTTTTAGTTCGTGCTAAGGAAACAGCCCACTAACATGTATACATACTGTTTAAAAACTGAACTCGGGACCAACTTTGATTGCTGACCAACTTGCTGGATTTGTTTACTTAAATACTTATTTTTATTTCCTCGCAATTTGTTGCCCATTGAAGAGCAGTGTTTATTTTGAATTTAACGGCCGTCGTTTCATGCATTTCATACAATATATTAATCATGTTTGCTTGGAGTTCAATCCGGTGAAAAATGGAGGCATTTATTTATAAAAACGATTCAGTTGGGAATATTTAAAGAATTTTTGTGAGGTCTGAGGTTTATAGTTTTTTATTTCAACGTGATTGAGCATTGCACTTGTTTATTCGAGATTCAACCTGATAGCGCAATGAATACCTACAGTGTTTATTCGTCTGTTTATCGCTTTTTATCGTCAAGAAATCTTTACCAAAACACAAATAACGAGGTAAGGTTATCGGTAAAAGTGCCTTTCAATACAAACGTACTGAAATAGTATATCATTAATAATATAAATAGATAGCCATCCATCAATAGATAAAAATCGCAAAATTACAAATAAGATTACTAAAATGACGCCAAAGCAAAGATACAATTGAAAATCTAGTAGTTCCGATCATTTAAAAAACGTAAAACCACGCTAATCATCATTACTACAGAATGATGATTATCACATACTATTGGCTACTACA
This sequence comes from Caradrina clavipalpis, assembly GCA_932526535.1. Classification (NCBI taxonomy): domain Eukaryota; kingdom Metazoa; phylum Arthropoda; class Insecta; order Lepidoptera; family Noctuidae; genus Caradrina; species Caradrina clavipalpis. Next base: position 8,633,498 of record OW052096.1, read on the forward strand.
ATTGCGCACAATCTCATCTAGCTATTTTCGGTCACTTCATGAAGATCCTCGTTTAACCTTGCCCGAAGGTGTCATGCCCTTCACTTGCAACTCTCACACATTTACCTCAATGGTCAGTTCAACGGCTTATAAAGCCACTACATTTTCAATTCGGTTCTCAAAACTAAAACTATAATACAGTGAAAATCAACTCACTCAATAGTGCCAATCAACTCAATCAATCCTTCACTGAATACCTAAAGAATGCTATTTATATGAAAGAGCCTATTTGAATAGCCACCACGTCTCGTAGAGCAAAACCGTGTTCAGTCATTCAGTCGTGAATATTCACTCTATAAAGTTGAAAGCTGCGGTCAACATAGGTTTATCTATTGACTGGGCAATTGCTTTTATTAGAGGTTGAAGAAAATGAAAACATACCCAAAGCCCTTTGATTACGAACCTCTTTTAAGGTTTTCGTCTAAGTATTTATGAACACATGTATTTATTATATGCGCCGGCCATATTAGCCGTAGAACCAATGACCGTTGTGGTAGACGTGTTGTTGAGTAGAGACCGCGAATCGGCAAGCGTAAGCCCTTAGGCTCGGTGGAGCGACGATCTTCGCAGGGTAGCTGTCAAGCTAAGGGGTGTGCAAGTAGAGAGGCCATGTCCAGCAGTGGACTGTTATAGGCTGATGATGATGATGATGTATGAACACAAGATAGAGATTCATTTCAGTCACACAGCCTGCAAAGCTCAAAATTCACATAGGTTAATGAAAATGATGTGGTGAACGAAGATTCCAAAACGTGTTAAAAAATATATGTTTACTAAAACTTATATAACATTTTTAGAAAGAGACTGTCGCAAGGGCCTCTTGAAAGCCGAACTTTATTTTTAAATCTGGCCCTACAGGATAGTAATAATAATATTTAGTAGCCTATTATGCGGGCCAAAAGCCTCTTCTTATATGGAGAAGGAACTAGCATTGATTACCACACTTACTCAAGGTGGATTTTAGATTCGAAACTTATAATTATCATATAAGTCCAGGCTTTTTCAAGTTGTTTTCCTTCTCCGATGTCAGTAATATCCACGGAGTAAGGAAATTACTCCGTGGTAATATCCAAGTAAGCCTAAGAAAGGTACCTAAGGTAGGTACTACCAATACCTACCAATTTTATGTGCTTTGGCAAAACAAAAGCTTAAAAAGATAGTCCGGTCAATTTAGACATTTGAAGTTACATAAAGTCCCAACAAGCTGAATTTCTGTAAAATTGTTCAAAACATAATTATAAACAATGTCTAGAAGTTCCCCATCATTCCCCTGTAAGGAAAAAAAAATATTCAAGGTCAAAGGTCAAAAAAATGAGTTTTTCGCGATTTTCAGCAAAACGGTAAGTTTTATCATAAAAGTACCTCAGACAAAAATTGGAGATCATAAAATTATCTATAAAAAATGGATCAATACTTCTTTCTTACGAGCCACCGTTTCTGAGATATAACGATTCAAAAAGTTATAAAAGTTGTTATCGTCATAATATGCACACGTTTCCACGCCACCTATGAGGTAGTGTACTTAGCGGGTTTTTTGAACGTGGTTTCCCCAGTAGGCCTACTCCACGGGTCAGTTGTGATCCTGTTTAATGTAAAACTATTGCATAATGACGGAAATTTTCAAAGATTGGGAAAGATAAAAGCGATGTAAATTAAAAAAAAGTGTTGATGTTTATTCGTCTTATTCGTAAGTTTCAAATTCTTGTTCTTCTTCTTGATCTTCTTCTTGTTCTTCTTCTCCTGCTTCTTCTTTGTCTTCATTTTGGATGCAAGTAAATTGCGTCAATAGCGATGTATCGCATGATACTTCGTCGGAGTCAAACGAATCCTCCATTGTTTGTGATTCAATATTAGAGCAAGACCGGCCTTGACAATTTGTGCATGCCAAAGAACAAGACAGTCCAACTTTTTTGCAACCACATTTAGCACTGCATCCCTTTTTGCAGTTGCAAAAAATAGTGTTCAGCAGTTTTTCCGGCGCAGGTGGAAGTAAAGTTTGAACTGGCTCTAATATACGAGTATTGTTAACCAACTTCCAACCCCAGTCTGTAGGGTCTAGCTGATAACCAAGCCACACTTGAACTTGGTAATATACTCGAAAAAGATGTTGGTGAGCAGCAACTGAAGTTGGAGGAAGACAAGCTAATTGAGCTTGTTTTTTATTTTTAGTATTTTTAACGAAACATGCGTATGTGGCGTACTCATGCATATTATGACGATAACAACTTTTATAACTTTTTGAAACGTTATATCTCAGAAACGGTGGCTCGTAAGAAAAAAGTATTGATCCATTTTTTATAGATAATTTTTTAATCTACAATTTTTGTCTGAGGTACTTTTATGATAAAACTTACCGTTTTGCTGAAAATCGCGAAAAACTATTTTTTTTTACCTTTGACCTTGAATATTTTTTTTTCCTTACAGGGGAATGATGGGGAACTTCTAGACATTGTTTATAATTATGTTTTAAACAATTTCACAGAAATTCAGCTTGTTGGGACTTTATGTAACTTCACTCTCATTTTTTGGTCTAAATTGACCGGACTAAGAGACGCGTTTTATTCTTCTTAAACAAGTCACTTTTACACAAAACATTAGCTTTATTCGCCGTTAATGTTTTCTGTTCGCTCTCCAAATATATTTCTTCGGGAGCCAAGTTAAATTGCTTGTAAGTTTTTTATTGGATAAAGTTTTAATAAGACGAAACAATACTTCATCCGAACCGATAGATAGATATCTACTTACTTTACTTTTTCGGAGAACGTGACATTTACTTACTTTTTTACAATGGCTGTAAAAACGTGATCCTTACCTATACCTTTTATGATAATTTACTCGTATACATGTGACTAACTTTTGCTTGCGAATTCGTCCGCATAAGTATTCTTAGGGCTCCTTATTTTATTTTATTTGTATTGGGTAGGGTAGTAACTACAACGTAGCTTCATATTATCGGCTTTTCGGAGTTCGACCAGTTGTTACAGAGATTAGCGCGTTTAAATAATAAAACTAACTTTTCAGCTTTATAATTTTATCTATACTAATAATACTAAAAAAACTTTTCTCCTCTTTAAAAAGTGGAAAGATTTTTTCGTTGGTTTGTTTGTACCCAATAAGCTCTGAAACTACTGAACTGATTTCAACCATTTTTGACCACCAATACATAGCTAAATTATCAGGAAGTAACATAGGCTGTATAACATCACGCTACAACACACGGGGACGGAGCACAAAGAGTAACAAAAGAAGTTACTTAACGCGGGTGAAAATATCCACGCGGACGACGACGCAGGCAAAACCTAGTATGTAATATGAAATGCGGTCGCAAACGCTAGACTGTTTAAGATGAGGTTCTGGGTAATATTTGGATTCACGGAGTTCAGATTTATGTCTGGTTGATGGAACTTGGTACTATTTATATCTCTACATAACCCTTCCCGGAATACAGCTCACAGAGAAAGCCTATTATTACGTAATAATACTAATGCATGCAAACCGGATACCCGGATAACCGAAAAAACCGGTTAACCGACTGATTTGAAAACCGGGCTTTTTATGATACCAAAACCGGTTTTTTCGGATTTTTCGGTTTTGCTTTTCAAACAAAATCTTAAATTCATCACTGACAAACGTCGACAGGACGGCAAGACGGCGTTATTTCCAACGGCACTAACGGCCGGCAACGTTAATTTATACCGAAAAATCGAATTTGAGATCTAAAATCAAAATATATATAACTCAAAGGTGACTGACTGACTGACTGACAGTGATCTATCAACGCACAGCCCAAACCACTGGACGGATCGGGCTGAAATTTGGCATGCAGGTAGATGTTATGACGTAGGCATCCGTTAAGAAAGGATTTTGATTAATTCCATCCCTAAGGGGATAAAATAGGGGATGAAAGTTTGTATAAATCTTCTTAGATTTTCGACTGATTGAACTGAAATTAAAGATTGGAGCTACTATGATGAAGATGTCCGTTTAAATAGGATTTTGACAAACTCAACCCCCATGGGAATAAAATAAGGGATACCCGAGCGAAGCCGCGGGCAAAAGCTAGTGTAAAACAAAGAAATGTCATTGTCAAAGTGACAGTTTAGGGTTAGTCAACATTTCCCTAGTAATTCAAATTATTGAATTAGTTTTTAAATTTAATGGTTTTGGAAGAACTATGATATGAAATATAGCCTAACGCTAGTCCTAATATTATAGGAAAGGTAAGCGAAAGGAACACTAAAGTTTTTTTTTTTTGTTTTAACAATTTACGTTTCGCTATTAGAAAACACTAAATGAAGTGTAAATGTTTATGACCACTGCCATATTGCATGTAGAAAAAATAAGAAAACAACATTTGCACGATTTTATTGCAAACAGCTATATTTTATTCTTGGATCGTCGTTTACGTCACTTAGTTTAAAACTGTGTGTAATATTATATTTTAATTGTTAAAGGTATGCCTACAATTTTAGAACTATGTAATAGTACTTTTGGGCAAACTGCACAATTGAAGTTATGATTTAAAATTGGCAGTTATTATTTAGATTTTTGATCTCGAATTCGATTTTTTTTGTCTCGGATAGATCATTGTCGCGCTACTCTATGCCACGCTCACGCCATTTTGATTAAAATTTAGCATTTTTATTTCTTTACACACGTATTTCTGATTTCTTTAATAAAAATGGAAAAAAACCGAAATAACCGATAAAACCGGTTTCACCGGTTTTGGAAAATAAAAACCCGAAAAAACCGTGTCCTTTAAATAACCCGGTTTTTGCATGCCCTAAATAATACTATGATATTGGTATCATATGTTATGTAATTAAAAGAGGATCTAGTGACAAAGGTTCAAAAGAGTATGCTTAGATGGTTCGGTCATGTTGAATGCATGAGTGAAAGGCGACTAACAAAAGATATTTATTTGGCAGATGTGAGTGGCAATGCCGGAGGGGCCGCCCTAGAAACCTACCCTGACCTTACTGGTGGGGTCCTTGAGAAGGTCAGGTGCGCAGCACTCAAAACCGGCGTGATTGTATGACCAGATGGAAAAGAGCACGTAAATATCGTAGCAGGTGGCGGGTTCTGCGGTTTCTGCCTACCCCTATGGGGAATAGGCGTGAGTTTATGTGTGTATGTTATGTAATCTATTTAAATACATCGCAATATTCTCTGTAGGTGTATCTACATTTTACATATTTGAAATCAGCCAATTAGCTGTAGTTATTTACCTTAGTGTGGTTTGTTTAGGCAAATATTGATATCAGTAATCTCAAATCCGTTAATAAAGCCAATTAGGTTCCCGCATGGTTAATTCTTGGATACGTACATAACTAAATATCAATTTACCTTTGTCAATTGATACTATCATATGATAATTTAACATGAATGTCTTGTGGTTTTGTTTTGGGATTCTATACCTGAACAGGAAAAACGAAACCTTATAGAAACACTTTTTGTGTGTCTGTCTCAAAGTGGTTCTGCTTAAGATCAACGTGAGAATTTGTATATGTTATCAATGTTGTCAAACATATTTTTTTCCTTGTTTATTTATTTGTCTTTGGTTTGTTTTGTTGTATTTTATTTTGAATTTCACTTTCTATGAAGGATCACACCGTGAGGTACATTACCTATACTTATAATTATATTAATACTAGCGGGCCCGGCAGACGTTGTCCTGCCCTGAAAGTCCAGTTCTTGCCTACCCTACCCCACCTAACTACTCCATCAACCTACCTACCCACATACTTACTCTACCTACCTATCTACCTACCCTACCCCTTCATACCTACTTACCTTCCTACCCTACCCCTACATACCTACCCTACCCTACCTACCTACCTACCTACCCACCTACTTACCCTACCCCTACATACCTACCTACTTACCTTCCTACCCTACCCCTACATACCTACCCTACCCTACCTACCTACCTACCCTACCCCTACATACCTACCCTACCTACATACTTACCTACCTACCCTACCCCTACATACCTACCCTACCTACCTACTTACCTACCTACCCTACCCCTACATACCTACCCTACCCCTACATACCTACCCTACCCCTACATACCTACCCTACCTGCCTACCTACCGACGGGATAAAAAGTATCCAGTGCCTGAACTTTCGAGACATAGACAATAGCTCAAATAGTATATAACCACTACGTATGAATAGCTTATCAAGAAAAATCATAGACAACCTATAAAAAGACATTTACACTTTTGTTAACCTGTAGATTTTTTTTCCTTAATCTTATAACCTTTACCAACTGATTTTTTATTCCCTAAATTCCGTTCCTTTCCGATGATTTTATGTTTTTACTGTAGAATAAATCTTAGGTATTATTTTCGGGAATTAAAAATTAAATAATTAATAAAAAAAATTCGAAAATTAATGTCTAAATAACAAACAAATATAACAGTACCTGAACTTTGTAGACATTTTACAAAAAAATAAATTTCTGAAAGCACACATGATGTCTTCAGAAAAAAATAAAGTTGTGGCTTAAAGGTCTCAGCAACCAGGCCATAAGCTCCAAAAAAAAAAATAGTTGTTACACTATTTGACAGGATTGCACAACAAATGTTTGACATGTAATAAACAAATCAGCATCTATTGAAATGATTAATTATTTATTACACATATCGAGTTTTCATTATTTTTAAGATGTATTCTGCTATTCGGGACGGAAACAAATCCAACAAATCAAAAACCATGGCAATCGGTCCAGCCGTTCTCGAGTTATAAGTGTTGTAACAAACACGACTTTCTTTTATATATATAGAAGATAAGTCCTGAAATCGCCAATCCGCCTTGAGCAAGCGTGGTGATGTAAGCTCGTGCCATCTCCGTAAGTATGAGAAGAGGCCTTTGCCCGGCAGTGGATGAATAATAGGCTGTTATTATTTTTATGTAATATTTGTACGGCCTACAGATAATGGTTCCGGGATTAGCTGTTTATGTATATGTTTATATAGAAAGTTTATATGTTTGTAAACGCATCCACAATACAATTCCAAGTTCTTTTTTTTAAGAAAATAAAGATTTGTTGTTCGTTCTGCGCATGTCATCGACGCTATATGTTATAAAACTGCGGGTTGTTCGAAAGAGATACCGCGCCCCCGGAACGCAAAGGGCACATGAAGGAACATAGACGGGTTTTAGTCAGTAAAAGTCTGACACTCCCTCCCGCCCCGCCCAGGGCGGGGGAAGTTATTTGATGATTTCCCGTCTATAAAAAAAAAAAAAAAAAAAAAAATATGTTATAAAAAAAACTGTCTATTTAAATGATCACTCACAACATCCCTATCTGAAAATAATTCGTCAATCCAACCAGTGATCGACACACAGGACGTATTCAAAATATTGATGGTTGACATGCATCACGCAGATAGCGCAGACCATGTCGCCCTCGCACGAAATAAAACGCGTCATCGCCAGACACATTGCTGATACAGCACAAGTCCGGTCATGTGCGAACGTTACCGGATAACAAAACAGCGATGTTTTAACACTTGCTGAGCTGTTGAAAAAAAAATATATAACTACCTATAGTACAGCCAGCAACGAAAATAGATTAACAGTACAGATTTTTAAATCCTTATTATTGAGCACAATAGGTATCAAAGGAAATACGAAATGGATCTAAATTAATACGTAATCTAAATATAATTAATAATCTAAATCTAATGAATAATCTAAATTAAGATAAAATGAAGTCGGTATTGCCTAAAATTCTGAATAGCAATGAATTATGTTATTTCCTGTCTATTTAAATGTATACATACATACATAAACTCACGCCTTTTTCCCATGGGGGTAGGCAGAAACCACGGAACGCCACCCGCTAATATCCCCACATACTCCTTTCGCCTCGTCCACACGTTCCTTTCGTCTATTTAAATGATATGTAAAAGTAACATTGTTAATCGACTTTTGTTGCAGACCGTATCTGTTATTGTTAAATTTTCTGCTGAAATGAAACAAAGCGACTGTGATAAATACATTGTTTGTTATTCTTGTATTCACGTAGGTACTAACGCCTACATTAATTGGTTTGCTAAGGTATTTGTGTGTGAGTGGTATCCAATTTATGTAGGCGTTTGTACATTCCTCCTAATATTGATCAATCAGTAATTGAGATACACGGAGTAAAGAAATTGAGATAGCTATATCCGAGTAGTTAATCATGTGGTAGTTACTGAGTCAATAAATTATCATAGTGGTATTTGGAATTTGGAATAATATATATTAGAATATTATTGTTATTTTTCATTCTGAGTATGGAATAATAATTATTTTGTACTTGTGTACATTTAATTGTAATTACTCTTGTACAATAATTTGCACCTGCCGTGTTATCTCTTCACCACCTTTGGTTGACTGGTAGAGAATGCCTAAGACATTAAGTCCGCCTTTGTACTTTTTTTTGTGCATAAAGTTTAAATAAATAAATAGTGGGGTGCTATTTTTTAGGTGATAAATTCTCGCCACCTAAGGCGAGGATTTATTTAAATAAATAAAAAACGCCACATTTTGTGACTGACAACAGTTGGCGTTTGAACCGACATACTATCGAACTAATCAATTATTGAACTAATGAAGTATCACTTTAGGGTTTATTGCTACAAGATTTTTCGCACAAACATTGCATCGTCGCACCAATAAAGCATCGATGGAATAAAACATCGTACAACTGAACTATCGATACACCGTGTTCGATAAAATAAAAATTGAATCATCAAATTTCGAAGAAAAATAGGGAACCTTAGTAATAGGGTCCCGCTGGCACCCTCCAGGTATGTAACCCTAAAAATGGTTGAACAACCGTGCTTGAGCTCAACATAGCAATTCAAATACTTACAGACACTTTTCAAGCCACATTTGACTGAAGTATAAGTATTCCAAGTCAATATTATAACAGCATGTTTCTCTGAAGCAATCACCTTGACGGCAAGAACAATTTCCTTTTGTAAAGCTCCGCAGTCAACAGGGATGTGATTTCACGCTCCGTTTACTAGACATATCAGTACAAGTGCGGTGGCGGTTGAACACAACTAGTCATTTTGTATAATGCCTCTTGATTATATTTACTAGAGTACGGCGATTAGCTTTAATGCTTTATTGTCTCTGTTATTGCACCATTTCATTTTAGGAACAGTAATGGTAACTCATTAAAGATACGATGATTGTGATGGTATCTGGAAGAGGAATAAAAGTATTGTTTATTGTAGATTTTAAGGTATAATTAAGCATAATTTTGTTATTGTATAATTTAATTAATATCTTTGTTAATTACAGTTAATAGCGTCTTTTTTCTTTATCAATGAAATGTTGAATTTATGAGCCTGAAACATATCTTTCATCTTGTTGTAACGATGTAACTGATTGCTACTAAACAATAATAAGGCTCACTTGCTCCAAAAACTCGTTACTGTTGGTTGGAAATATGAGATTAAATTTGAAAAGGACCGTGTAAGCAATTATCTCGGAGAGCAAGAAGATTAGAAGTAGTCTAAAAGTGCCTTTTAATGGTCTCCTTGGAATAAATGATTTGACTTTGACTTTGACTTTAGAATCATCATGTTTCTGCTCTTGTCCCATGTTACTAAGAGGCGACACGTTTTCTTCTTTCAGGATTCACCACGCCACACATTCTTCGCAGCGCCTGCGTTCAGTGTGCGGCAGCTTTAGCTCGAAACAATCACAATAACAGTTAGTAGCAATCAACACGACACCACTGCGGCATAATTTCTATGAAGTTCTGTTTGCGGTGGACGATATGACGTATTATTACCGTATTCACGGTAACTAATTAAAAAACTGGCGATTTTGCTATTTAAGGCTAGCCGCACACACACAATAATATTGACAATCCAATATTGTCAGAATTTCAAGATCTACAGAAAAATACCGCAATACAGGCCGCACATACACAATATTATTGACAATACGTAGGTACTTTATTGTCAATATTATTGCGTGTGTGCGGCTAGCCTAACATAATTATTGTTATTTTATTATATAAAACATCACGATTGTAAAGGGTAAGCACTTCCACCTGATACACTTTAAAATTAAAGTAAAATCCAGCAATCATTTTTGCTCAATGTTACTTTGATGGATGGCTAGTATTCGCAGTTAGGGCTATGTGATGCGTCTGTTTACAACCCGTATAATAAAGGAATTAAATGATGAATTAATTCTTTTTTAAGTTTGTTATATATTTGTATTAGTTTATAGTTGAAAATTAAGTTTCAACTATAAACTTTTAACTATTATAGTATATACTCACTTATATACATATTGAGTTTTGTGGGCCTTAGGCCGTTTTCACATTTGGACGTTAGCAACGCAACAGTAGCGCGGCAGAAGTACATTCCTTCATATTACAAGAACAGATCGAAGTTTAGGTCAGTATGGCGCACTTTATTTCAAAAATAGATGCTGTGGGGCGACAGCTCTTCTGATTATTTATTATGAAATTTTGACGGGGCGACAGTCGCGTGACAGCCACGCTGCTAAAGTCGCCTAAATGTGAAAGCGGCCTTAGTTGCCTAAAATAAAGGATGAATAAATAAAACAAATGGAACATTTGTTTGATCTGCCAAGTAATTTTATCGGGACTTATTCAAAGATTATGAGGCATTATGTAGATTAAAATACGAGATACTATTGAACCACAAATGTTATAAGTTTCAGAACTCACCAATAATGCTACAGAATTTCCAAATAGGTATTTACGCCTTAGTAGCACACAGCTTCAAATGTTAGTCGATATCTAGCGCCTGCACAGCGCTGTCAGATAGGTGCTTATGATTAGAAGCAGCCTCGCCACTCGCCAGTCAAATACGATCTTACCCAATAGTCTGGGGAATTAATTCCAAATCGTTTCGAGATAGAACTAAGTTCTCCTTGCTATATGTACTTAGTTCCTTAAGCTAGATTTATTCAAGTGTGATAATTTTCAATAGATTACTATAAATTCGTAGCAAGACTTGCGCATGTTTTCTTTGCTATGCCACATTTCTGATCACAAAGCTTTAATTTATAAATCTGATCATTTTGTCAAGTTTAAAATAAACTGAATGACTTTTCGTAACTGCTACGAATTTCTGATTCCAAGACTGGTTTTATTAAAATATTATTACACACATACACATACCATCACGCCTGTATTCCCCGAAGGGTTCAGCAGAGGTGTACCAATGTACACCCACAGTTCGGCGGTATATTTAAGTCCCATGTAATAGGGGGCGAGCCTATTGCCATTAACCGGGCACAAATCCAAACTCCGAGCTGCTACTGAGAAAATCTTATTATGAAGTAAGATAAAGTAAAATTAATAGTGTACGAGTTTAAATAACAAGCAGAGTAGGACTAGACTACCTTTTTGTTACTATTTCGTCTTTCAAGTCCCTAAACCCTTGGTTTTTTTTTTATATTCCGATCATCGCAAGATAAATTGAAAATTCGTAGCGAGCTACGAATTTTCGTAGCATATTTCGTAGCAAAGAGTACGACAGCCTGTTGTAGAAAGCGGTTGTTAATTAACAGTTTCATTAAGCATGATACACAAATTATTGTGTACTAGCTGTTACCCGCGACTTCGTTCGCGTTCAGTATTTTTAAGTTAATAATGTTCATACTGTTTCTGTCTAACCCCTATGTGACATAGCGTGATAAATTGTACCTAAGATTACAGCTCAGGTTACTGCCAATACAATGCCAAAAGTTTTGTTCAAATCGGTGCAGGAATTAAAAAGTTATGTGCGTACATACAAACAAACAAACAAACAAACAGACAAAAATTCTAAAAACCTTTTTTTTGGGTTCAGTATAATGTATTTAACATGTGAGAATTACTCTTTATAAAAAATATTGAATGTACAGAATTGGCCTCGTTACGATTTTATTATATGTATATAGATTAAATTAAATTGAAACCTAAATAATAAAAAAAGACCAACTCCTACTCCTAGTATGAACTAAATGACGACTTGATAAAACTATGTAGTTGTGTTATGTAACTTTGTTAATTTTTAAGTTACAAGAAAATTAAACGTAATTTATACGTACAGCGTATTATTACAAAAGCTGTATGAACATTTTAAAGGATTCACGTGTCTACTTAAATCTGTTCGCATATTAACAAGGGAAGGTACATGCATGTTACCAGTTTCCACTTAAACCAGACAATTAAAACCTAGTGTCGGATTTTGTACCTCAATATTTGATGGTAACCATTTAACCTTTTGTGCGGACACCGGCCTATTTTGGTAACCGACCGAGGCTCGCAATATTCTAGTTAGTACAGGTGAAATTCAATTATTTGTTTTGATTAATTAACATTATTTGCTTTCAATTTATACCATAATTTGCAATCAGAACCTTTCATAAATTGGCAATCGAATTTGCTTATTTGACTGTTTTATTTTTCGTGGTGAAATTAGCATAGTACATGGGTAATATGTTAATTACTACCTATAGAGGTCTACCGGAATCTGGCGGCATATTTAAAAGTAAAAATATTGTGAATTTCATATGGCAATAGTAAATAGGAACATACCGTAAGGTTTATTCCTTTTAAAAAAATGAAACTTCTTTTATTTTTATTTTCACACACAAACGAAGTCGCGGCCGTAACCTAGTAAATGAAAAGATAAGTATGGAAAGTAATATACACGATTGATTTATTTTCATGAATATTCATGTTCGTTAATACTACAGACAAAAAAATATCAAGATCGTATATTACCCCGGTATTGCTAACTACAAATTTTGATTTCCATGAGATTCTGATAATAATCTCAAGAATTTAGTAGCTTTTCATATTGCTTCCGCTATAAAAGTATGAAAACGATAAATTCTTTAAAATCGCTGGTACAGTCGTTAACCGCGGTGGCTCCGTCTTCAGTCTCGGCTTAGCGCTCTCGACATCTCGAGACCTCTCCGTGTGAGTGCAATCCAGGCAGGATGGCAAATAGTAACAGAATTCTCTTGATTTCATGTCGATGCTATTCGGGGCTACTGTCTAATGATCTGCAAGTACCTTCCTACTTGCACACTGTAATAAACAAAGAGGCCCTCACTGCATATCATTTTAAAAAAACATGAAACGTTATAGAACGGGCCGTGTGTTGTGTTGCCGTTGCTAAATTATCAGAACTGGAATATAATTGTTACGTATTTTTTCAAAAATGTTTGTATTTATTATAGTGTGGTGTGGAATGTGTGGTGTACTCACGTAGGTTCGCACACGCATCACTTATAGATAGATGTAAGTTAACACAGATAATAGCTATGTTCATACTAAAGACACGTACAAACTATATATATAGACCAGTAAATCAAGAGTCAAGAGTTGAGAGTAGAGGAGTGGCTCTTGAACCAACCTTCCCTCCCATATCGCATGGCGACCCTGCCAGCCCTGCCAGCCTTGCCAGCTCTGCCAGCCCTGCCAGTCCGGATGGTACCTATATAGACTACGGATGAGGTATTAAAAATAACTTTCAGACATAAGCAAAAGAGGAGTACCCAATCTATATTTTTATTGAAATTTTCTTTGCGTTAGCTATACTATTTTTCTTCCTAGAAATATTGTGGTAGCAAAAACGAAAACAAAGAAAACCTCGGACTAAATTTATTTATTTATTATTTATTTATTTATAGTTAATTAAAACGGTTACACACCAATTACAATAATTAACCTAGAACCAAATACTAATATAATAATATTTATCATTATTAAAATATTCAGCAGTTATATTTTGCCTTAATAACAAAGTAAAAAAAGATAAACAAATTCGATTGTAATCTTTATAACTTTTAATATAGGTTACTCGAAGACTTAATTAATTTTATATTCAAAAGCAGACATAAAACTGAAATGTTATCTTTGAAATCAGTGAATAGATATGTGCAGCCATACAGATGCTTTTTACATGAGGTACCTATCGGATTACATAAATAAAGAATATAAAACGGTCATCAATATCTTCGTTTTGTAATTAAAGCATTCAAACAACCACAATACGCGTGGTAAATATAGAAATACTAGCTTGTGCCCGCAACTTCACCTGCGTGGTTTTTTTTCACCCGCGTAAAGTTATGACTTGTGTTTCTGCCTAGTGGTCCTAAGCACGACTGCTACACTAGAGGTCCTGGGCTCGATTCCCAGCTCGAGCAAAAAGTGTTATTGGGTTTTCTATGAAATTCTCAGTAGCAGCTCGATTTTGTATTTGTGCCCGGTTAATGGTAATATGCTCGCCCCCTATTACAAGGGAACTTAATATACCGGCGAACTGTTGGTGTACATTAGTACACCTCTGCCTAACCCTTCGGGGAATACAGGCGTGATGGTATATTCCTCATGAATCTGGCTATCATATCCAAAAAAAATCCGATCCGGCTGGTATAGTTCTAGAGATTAGCGCGTTTAAATACACAAACAAAAGACCTCTTCAGCTTTATGTAAGTATAGATACCTATCAGTACCCACTACCAATATTTTTCCATGAATAAAACTGAATTCCTCTGTGAGAAACATGGCAGCACTTTTTATTTTCAACAAAGACCAAATCTATCCCGTATATTCAGAATCGTTCCATTTTCCGGAAACCCACTGCTGAAAATCAATGAGTGGTTTTTGATGTCAAATTGATTCCGCCGACTAGACTAACAATGTGGATGTCATAGTTTATATGAAATGCTTACTGTGTTCTGATTTAAGACCACGTTTCAATCGAACTAGGATTTGTGAAAGAATTTTTGGAATGGCATTGGCTTGTGTTCTCTGACATATTTTACAAAAACATCGAAAGATTTTTTTAAAATCAATATACTTTTTCAGATCCATTGTAATGGAAATGTAATAAAAATTGCGTACACTATGTATGTATGGGTAGCCACAGTAACAACAAATAATGAAAAAACAACAACATACCATCACCGAGGGGTTAAGCAGAGGTGTACCAATGCACACCCACAGTTCGCCGGGATGTTTAGGTGTCAAGATGTAATGCGGGGCGAGTCTATTGCCATTAACCGGGCACAAATCCTTACTCCGAGTTGTTACTGAGAATTTAGCAGAAAAAACCCATAACGCTTTTTGCTCGACCTAGGAAGCGAACCCAAGACCTCTAGCGTAGCAGTCCCGCTTAGGGCCACAAGGCTAACAAGGCAGTTAAAAGACAAGGCAAGGCAATGAAAAAAGATTAAAGTTGTAATGAAAGCAAATGTTTGCGAACAGATTTAGTATTCCCATTAATAATTTGTGGAAATAAAGTGGGTGGAAAATTATTAGCATAATTCTATCCTTATTGACGTATGCAATGTCCTCTTTACTTACTTACTTTTAAAAAATAACTGTTGCCTTTCCTTTTTGTATCCTTTATTCACCTTTAAACTATGCACTGAAAAAAAAACTCCAATTTCTGTAATAGAAAATATGTTAAACTCATTTAAAAGTAATTTTAACTCAGTCACTTGGAGAGACGATTAGATACGGCCACTTGATAGCTGAGAGGTACCTACTTTGGTTGCTCCTCGAAACTTGCGAATTTGCGATAATGATACCTACCTAGGAAGATCGATAGATAGATAATGAGGCTTACACAATTCCGCGTATCTCCGTAAGATAAGTTGTTGTGATTGTTACTTAAATAACTTTCATCGGGGTTGAAACCTAAATTGAATAAAAGGTATTTTTTACACAAAATATACTTATGGTCACGCCTATTTTTTACCCGACTACGGCGAAGCAAAAAGGAGGGTTATGAGGTGGACCGGTATTTACACTTTAACTTAAGTAGCTATAAAAGCAATAAGTTAAGCTATTTAGCTTAAGTAGCAATATTATATTTCTAATAAAAACTTATCAATGTAAAAAACCTTATTATTAAAAAAAACTGTTTTCGTTGAAGTGTCAAGAGAGTCGATTCCATAAATCTAAGTTTATAGCGCACACTGACACTCGATCTCTGTACTTGTTTTTCAGCTACAATGGCAAGCCACTGCTCAATGCCTGAAATACTCCTTCAAATATTTTATCGAGCACGAGAACTCCTCTATTCCGCAATAACTTTCCTATTGGTTGTTGTTACTTATGTAGCTTGCATCTTTGAAGCGTACCATTCATGCTCTGCAGATTCACTTTGACCGCTGAAGGATTACGGAGCCAACCGAGCCAATGCATTCAACACATATCACGAATATCTTTCAATATGCGCCCGTTACGTGACTATGCACTAAACAACCGGACATTTTCATTGTTACAAAATGGAATATTTGTTGTACTAATAACAGCTAATGTACTTGCTGGGTAATTGTTTTGTTCGCCAACGCGGCATGCCAGTCAGTTGTCTAATTATTATTATAATAGAGACAAAAGCTCTCACATTATAATGAGACAGTGAACAATATTTGGACTGATTATGATCCTTTAAATTTGAACAAATAAGTACTTTAGCTATTATAAATTTTCTAAAAAAAGAAAATACATTATTTTTCTTCTAATTGTACCTACCACTAAGATGCTTTGATGGATATCCAAATAGAGGTCCGTACTGTAGGTAATCGTTCTCTTTGAACTGACAAACAAATCTCGAACATTGCACACTCTGGCAGCATCAAATGCAGAGTGCAGGCGTTACTCGTTACCTAATCACTTCCGAATGCCGCTCTGGCCATTCAATTGGTGAATGTGCTTTATGATGCTGTTAGATGTGAAATCGATATCGCTTAAGTCTGATTGCACTAAACCTTTGCTAAATTGGTACTTAAAAAGGGAGCCGTTTGCTAATTGCAACATAATGCAATAAATTGCAATGCAATTTATTGCAACATAATGTAGCCTATAACCAGCGGACGATCAAGACGCTTCTAATGACACCTCATTTGTCAATTTACGTTAGACGGTTTAGAAGTTATGAGGGAACAGATGAACATCCATACATACATACATACATACATACATACATACATACATACATGCATACATACATACATACATACATACATACATACCGGTCAACCTCATAACCCTCCTTTTTGCTTCGCCGTAGTCGGGTAAAAAGGGAGCCGTTTGCTAATTGCAAGGCTATTGTTGCACACCAACCCTAAAATGATTAGGGTGATACACGACCCCTGTCGATAGACAATCAAATTTTGAAGCAGGTATTTTGGGCTTTACGATGAAGTCCTAAATCGACGCGTCATTATCGTCTGTGGACTTGGTGGATATCTATCGACCTCGGTCTGTTTGTACCTTGATGCATCTCTTAACTACATAACCTAATTATGACTTGTTAATAACGGATGAAGAACGGTTACTTAACCTAATAGTGTTACACAACAGTAAAAGACAAAAAGTGTCTTAATTTTAAAGTGCGTAGAAATATTTTCGCATGGGCAACCGTATTTCCCGGGAGAAAATAAACCACCGCTGTATCTAGTTACCATACAATCTAACTAAAAGCGTGTTCATTGATTATTTCTCAGGTAGAAAAGCATACATATTTAAATACGTGGATAATTATGTAAAATTCATTATTGCTATCGACATTAATGCGTTGTAACCGCAGATAACGTTTTACTGGCAGCTCGCGGTGCGGCACATTACGTAAGTACGTATTATGTACTGATGCGTAGAGATTTGTGCTAAATTATGACTAAGGAAATGAGAACTGATAAAGTACTATGCAGTAACAAACTTGTAGGGAAAAATCTCCACACGATGCGTGTCTGAAGATGGATGGTGTCACAGAGGCCGGCCCAGACAGAGGTGATGAGATGACCTAGACACGTATCAGGAGAGCGGCCCGCGATGGCGCAAAAAAAAGAAAACATGAAACTATTCAGAGAAGGATTTCAGCAAGCTCTGGGACATAACAGTCTAATAATAATAAAAAGCTAGGAAAATAAGCCATTTCAATTTTCTTAGTAGCCTTTAATGTAAGAAACGACTTACAATACAAACTACAAAGCGAATTCAACCAACTCTCGAGGTGTCCTCGGATATTTCTGGATGCAGAATATGCCTCAAGCTATGTAGCTTTAGCCAATGCATAAGTAAGTACTAAACTACTAGTATAAAGATTACTCCTGCGACAAAATAACGGCAATGTTTCTTTTCAGCCGTTGGTGACAGCTATCTCATCTTCTTCATTGTTTTTTTAATCATCAACTTTTTATGAGGCTTTTATCCGAAGTGACATAACAGACTAATCACAACTATTTTATTCTAAACCATAATGTGTGACTGAATTCAGTCGACTGAATTACGTCAAGTGTAATCGCATTCAGTAAGTTACTGAACACAGCACGTGCTTATAGAACTCGGGAGCGTGGTAGATCAACGGGAAAAAATTCTCCAATCCCCAGCATTGCTTCCAGAACCCTGTAGCAGTCGGAAAAGGCTGCTTACCTTCTGGGATGACCTGAGCTGTAATTTTGCCTGATGTATAGAAACATCAATATACATATTCGTCATACCCTGTAAGTACAGTTTCTACATGAGATTGGTGAGGACCGGCGCATCCTAGAACAAAGCGTTTCACAGAGATTGTTCAAACACCTCCCCTCACCCCCTCACTTGTAAGTTTAACAAAGAAGTTTCAGCACAAAGTTTCGGCAACTCCCGTCTATTATTATGAACGGTATTCATGACGTCATTCAACTTTAACACAATACTAACAATACCTTGATAGAATCAGTGTTGCCTTATTAAAAATAAACGGGAGGGCAAGATTTTTAATCGAGCAGTGTTTTCATTAAACTGTCATTTTTGAGCGATAAGAAAATTAAGTTGTTTTATTTATCAAACAGATTGCGATAAGCGAATTATATTATTATGTAATATCTAATTGTGGGTATTGTCGTCGTGCAAATTATGATACTGCTCGATAATAATGTTGGTAGTTATTTAAGTAGGTACATAGTTAAAACCAATGATTTAAATTAGTCAAAAAATAATTATAGCGTCTATACAATTAGCTGCTACCCCGCGTGTCGCAGTTTCGATTAGGTACCACCCGAGACAATTTTTTTACAGGTAGTTGTTCCGGGTCTGGTTGTTTGTGTAAATAAGTTTATTCTGTTTGTAAACGCACCAACGATACGGGAGAAATTCCGAATGGTAAGCATATGACTAATAATACGGCTTTCTTTTTCCTTAAACATGATGTGTGTGGAAACTTAATAACATATCAGCAACATCTTCTATTAAAAGGCAGGGAAACAATTTGATTGGCTGGGTAAGAGTCTCCACGCAATAGTTGAAGAGTGAGAGTTGAAGATGGGTGGCGTCGCTGAGGAAGGCCCAGAAAGAGATGCCAGCAAGTGCTTCTTAACTATTACCAATGTATTCCTCTTTTTTCAAAATATCAACCATGCTAAAATGATGTGGTTCTGTTGATACCTTTTGAGATCTTAAACCAACCAAATTGAAAAAATAAATTAAAGAAAGAATATTATTTTATTTATTGAATTAAATATTGTAATACCTACCCTACTATTATGTTGTCAAGCCATTACTTACTTTAATTATAATTCATGAATCAGTAGTCAGGTCAGACTGACCTGACTCCACTGATTCGACAACGCGTGGATCATTATGAGTACAAGACACGTGTATGAAAGTCAATGTAATGTTGTGGATATTGTCATTGATATATGTTCCGATAAGATAAAAAGATTATAAATACTTACGATAAGTTCATATTAATAGCTTCCACGTGTTTAGACATGTTCGTTTCATTGCACTCGTTTCATGAACTCGTAATGCGAATCTTTTGTTCAGTCGCGAAAGACAGGTACTCCACCTAACAAGACATGGTGAAACGCTTGGCTGAGAGCACTACTTATGTACGGTAACTTTCGGTGCGATGGTGCGCAAATAAGCCACTTCGGTCATTAAAAAAACTTCAAGTTCAAACTTTTTTAAACACGATAAAAGGCACATCTATCTATATAGTCTACTCGCAACTTAAACTTATTAGAAAACACAAAGACTGCATAGGATATGCATAGACACAAAATAAACAAACTCTTCTCTAAAAACAACATCAAAGTGCATATAAAAATCCGTACAGGATTATCGTAGATTTTGCTACGGCAATCGAGTTACGGCCGGTCTACGGCGTAGGCCGTAGCCGTAGCTCCTCATCACTTTGTAGTAATTACCGTAGAGCACGGCGATGCAGCGATGCCGTAGTAATGGTGCAGCAATATTAAATTCACGTCCTGGCAGGAACAATAAGTTGTCGGCGTTTGTATGGGTGCGACAATTTCATTGAAAGACTTTGTTTGAAAGATTTATTGCAAAAACAAAAATGAAATTACAAAGTCTTTGTACTTTACATTCGTTTATTTAACAATATTACCGTTATCAGTCACGTGGTGTTTATTTTTATTTGTGAGTTTTTTTCGACAGATAACTATTATCGAGGTATTGTTTTTTTGTTGTAGTTATGAAACACATATTTTTTTATAAACTGAGCTGTTTATCGGTTTTTATCTAAGTATTGAGACAAGGTCAATCAACTAACGACATTAACAAAAGATATAATTATTGTAATTATGATACAACTGAACAACAAGACTGGAAATTATTAATTATCTTTAGATATTGTTGTACTAGATAGGAGATAATTATTATTTATGAGAATAGTGGTAATGCATAAATAAATAAATAAATAAATATAGTCAGACATTTCACCAAACAGTAGAGGTGTTTTATCAGACTATTATTTATTTGTTAAGTAGATATAACTAAGTAGTGTAGATATGCATAACTACTCATCTATAATGCTTTTTTTTTATAGACGGGAAATCATCAAATAACTTCCCCCGCCCTGGGCGGGGCGGGAGGGAGTGTCAGACTTTTACTGACTAAAACCCGTCTATGTTCCTTCATGTGCCCTTTGCGTTCCGGGGGCGCGGTATCTCTTTCGAACAACCCGCAGATCTATAATGCTAGATTAATGAATTAGATAATCAGATTAATGAATCTGCCCCAATAAAACCATAACAAACTATGTTATTACCATCTGCCGAGCCTTTCCCTTACTTAATAGGATTCTTCCAGTCTACTCAGATGCAAGGCATATTGAAGATTTCACACTTTTTACCCGACTACGGCGAAGCAAAAAGGAGGGTTATGAGGTTGACCGGTATGTATGTATGTATGTATGTATGGATGTTCATCTGTTCCCTCATAACTTCTAAATTATCTAACGTAAATTGACAAATGAGGTGTCATTGGAAGCGTCTAAATTGTCCGCTGGTTATAAGCTATCTTATGTTTCAATAAATTGTATGTGGCGCCCTCTAGGGCTAATGAAGATGTGAAATAATATTTTTTTTCTTCCAAATATGGTCGTGTTACATATCAAATTAAAGGGTTTAATTAGCACATTTCAAATATATAAATATTTTATTAGTAAATTATACATACACCCGTACACACACCCTTTAGAACGCACCATAAACCTAGCCAACTAACCAATATTTTGTTTGGGAGACCTAATAGATTATTCCATATATTGTGTATATGTTGCAGTTCCAGTAATATTACATAATATATAAATGTCTAAATTTAAACCCCAAAATAATTTAAATAAAAAAGTAGTTTAAAAAACTAAAACCCGACTACAAAAATTCACGTTCTAAAAAGTATGAAACAAGAAAACATTCTCATCTGAAAGCCGTGGTCGTATGCCACCTATTCCGGTAAAACAGTATGTGTATAGTAATAGAACATTAATCTTTAGCACTAAAGTTTAGGGCAAAGTGGCATACGACCACGGCTTTCAGATGAGAATGTTTTCTTGTTTCATACTTTTTAGAACGTGAATTTTTGTAGTCGGGTTTTAGTTTTTTAAACTACTTTTTTTATTAATATTACTTATATTAATACAAGTCCAGCTTTCCTCATGCTGCTTTTCTTCACCAATGTCAGTGATATCCAAGATAAAGTTAGAAATTATAAAGGTATTTGAAAAAGTCATATTGGTACCAATCTGCCTATTTCTGCCCCAAAGCAGCGTTGCTGTGTTCCGGTTTGAAGGGTATGGGCAATGGTAATTACAGGCGTATTAGACATTTTAACTTCGTATCTAGGATGGCAACGCATTTGCAAGGCCTCTGGTATTGCAGATGTATATGAGCAGCGGTGACCTCTTAACATCAAGTAAGCCGTCAGCTTGCTTGCCATGCAATGACTGAAAAAAAAAATAACAAGCAACCACATGCATAAAAGACGGGTGCGTTAATCACTGGAACACCACGGATAGATACATGTTTTTTCGTCTGATATCATTCGCAAAGATTTATATTTTGTAAGTGTTACGTAGGATAGGTTACGTAGAAAAATTCCAACACCAAAACATTAAAATTGTTCAGTGATTTAACGAAAACTTTACACGTACAGCTGTGGCTGAAAATTTCAAACATTTTTGTACTAAAGTTTTCTATAACTACAGTCACAGTTGGGTAAAGGAATTACAAGCTATTTATGTTGCCTAGTTTTGTCCTTGTTTTGGGTTGAACGTGTAAATAGCTTCGCGCTAACATTGTTTGCATCGTTAGCCAGAAACACTCCGGAGTAAATACTTAGCTGCTTTTTTATTAGATAAATAGGTACCCTTAATTGGTATAAAAGTAGTAACGGTGATGGTGGGGTACTTTTGAAACTTTTTCTTAAAGGTCATTTTCGTTTGAATTTGTCACGTTTTGTGTAACTGCGTGTCAGTTTATTGACGCAGAGGCTGGGAGATTGGCTGCTGCGCTGCGTGCTGCGGGTTCGATTCCTACACGGAGCAAATATTTGTATGGCCTACAGATACTGTTATTCCGGGTCTGGCTGTTTATGTATGTGAGTTTAAATGATTGTACACGCACCCACGGTACTGAAGATATTCGTAGTGTGAGGCAACTTTTTTAAAAAGTAAAGTAAAGTAAAAGTCATTACCTTTACTGTACTTTTTTTTTTATTTAGCCCATACCTACTGTCCCACTGCTGGGCAAAGGCCTCCCCCAATTCCTTCCATTTGCTCTCTTCTTGAGCCACCTCGAACCAGCCCTCGTGGTACTGTACTTTGAAAAAGTAAAATACTCAACATTCTTGCATTGAAAAAGATTAGATTATTAATCATAGACGCTACGAAGTACACGACTTCAAATACCTGATGTAGTACGAATTAAATTATACGGTTCTTTCTAGAAAATAAATATTTCAGAAATCAAATAACATTTTTAAAGAGATTTGATTCATCAAACATTTCAAGTTTTTTCTTCCAATCTAGTTAAGTACATCCATTTTATTTTTGTTATTGTTAGTTACATTTAGGATTGAAAAGAATTTATATGTTTGGGTCTAACAAAGTATTCAGCTTTTCATTTTATATAGTGTAGTATTTACTTAGTTTGACCGCCAAAGGGCTAAAGAGCACTTTGCTCTCTAAAAATGTTTGACAAAAAAGGTGTACTTACTTTGGTAGGTATTATTTCACAGCGTTGTTCCATTCAGTAGTTTTTTTTATTTTTTATTATACGCATAAAGTAACGCACTGTGTATGAATAATAACAAAATTTTAATTAATATGTAACCAATTTAATACACACTAGAGGTATTGGGTTCGATCACCAGGTCGAGCAAAAAGTGTTATTGAGTTTTTCAATTAAATTCTCTTTAGCAGCTCGGAGTTAGGATATGTGCCCGGTTAATGGCAATAGGCCCGCTCCCTTTTATATAGAATCTAAACATACCGGCGAACTGTGACTGGTACACGTCTGCCTAACCATTCGGAGAAAACAGGCGTGATGGTACGTATGTATGCAATTGAATACATCAAGCAAATACACGAAACGATACGCGATAGTTCAACTTCGAACAAAATACAGTCGCGAAAAATAAGCACCGGTTCCTTAAATCGATCTATTTGATCTAAAATAGTTCAGCACAACACATGTCATAAAATAATCCTGTCATCGACGAACAAAACCGAGCTTATCGTGTATCGAAATATCGGTTTAGACACGTCGGATGAAGGATAAAGGCTGTCCAATAAACGACAAACGACAGCTGGTCAACGCGACTGTGTACGGAAACAGACGCATGAGCGCGATACGTTTTCCTATGGACGTATATTCTGATGAAAAAGTGTTTTTTAAACGAGGTATTTGAATATGCAAATGGACGCCCGTTTCAACGCTGTGCGGTGTGATGTTCGAACAATAAAATTAAATTCTGTGAAAATACCTGAAAAAATAAGATAACATTGAGAGACCCCACAGCGGAGCAGATAAAATAAAATTTCCAATGACTTTGTGAAATACCTATTATTACGGCCACTGTTACGTAACACAAAATGCATTGAACCGTAATACTTTTATTAATTACTCTTTACGCCTTGATGGCTTAATTAACGTCGGTGAATTTTAAGGAAAACATCGTCAAGGTAATAAAATATAAGACTGAAAACATCAGCCCGTTTTCTTGGGCATGCGTGGTGATCTTTGCTCGTGCGTTCCCTGCACGTGAAGAGGCTTTGCCTTGCTGTGGGACAATAATAGGTTATAGTGTTACTGATGACATCGCTGTAATACTGAGCAGGTATTTGTTTCTATAATCAATATAATAAATATAAATGTGTTTACGTACCTATTTATCTCGGACTAATGGATTAACTTAGCTAAGTTATCATGACACGGTTGGCACAGTAGCTAAACAGTTGGTTGCTGCGCTGCGTTTCGCGGGTTCGATTCCCGCGCGACCCATGACCACGACCACGACCAAACATTTGTATGACAACAAATAGTTGATTAAAAAAAGGAATTGGGTGTAAACATGATACATGCTTTATTAATAACTAGCTACATAAATTACACTTTCATTTATGTACCCCGCGGCATCACCCGCCGACGTTCAGTTACGTCTTGGTTACTGCTCCGCTCCCGTTGGTCGTAGCTTGAGGTTCTATAATTATGTATAAACCTTCCTCTTGAATCATTCTATCTACTGATAAATAAAATTGCGTTGCGGTGTTTAAAAAATCTTAGCATACAGAAGGAAAAACGGCGGGAAGCGACTTTGTTTTATACTGTGTGGAGATATGAAATATCTTGCGTGCGAAACTGTAAACCTATTTAACAACATTACCTTATTGTATAACAGGGACGAATTACGACTCAAGGCATAAAAGATAAAACACATAGACATGTTATTATGAGTTCCTCGTTAAAGAATAAGCACATCGTTAAAGGAAATTATACCGAGCATAACGTACCTCTCCCAAACACCGTGGCACTGCTTCGGCAACATAACACATTAAATGTGTTTAATATTTACTAAGCAGCTTTAAATTTCGTACACTTAGGCCGTGTTCAAACCAAACTGACTGTCAGCCGCCAAAAGTGAGCGAACGTTACGCAGTTTATTGTATTTCCATACATATTCACTTTTTCGTTCACATCTAACCGACGACGATACGTTATTACGCTATGCGTAGACGCTGACATTATTTTATTCACATTACCGTTTATTTTCACGTTTACCCTGGGGCTTACAGTGAGCCTGCTCACATTCGGCGGCTGACAGTCAGTTTGGTTTGAACACGGCCTTATAACCAGAAATACTTACTCGACAAAACTTCACGGGTTCGTCAGTTAATTAGGTATTTTCAGACGATTTTTATAGTTAGTAAAATGTTTCGATTCCGGCGACGGCGGCTAATCTTAATGCAGACTAACCAAGTAAGCAGATATGTACGTAGATATTATAATACACAAGCGTGTGCGCAAACACGGGTGCACAAACTCTTCTCTAGGCGATTGGCGCACTAAACCGCATCACGGAGCGTAGCGCGGGAGCACGTTGTTGCAAGTATCTGCGTTTGTATAGAAAACCCGCGTAGTGCGCACAGAAAACGCGTTCACGCGCAGTGTTGCAGATCACCAGAGCTCCGCAGCTCCGTCGCCAAGCACCACAGAGCCTGGCGCGGGACAGTGTGCGAATCGCCTAACTCTCATAGTCCGAAATTAAGTAATGTTGATTGGCAATTTTATATTTCGTGTCAGAAATGGAAGTCACTGACTATGATAAGTTTTGTCTCTGCATCACCCTAAGGTAGACTGATAGAAAATGCCTAAGGCATTAAGTCCGCCTTTGTGCGGTGTATTTTTACATTTGTGCATAAAGTTTTAATAAATAAATATGTTAGGAATAACATTAAAAATATTTTTATGAAAAACCAGTTGAACTGAATGTTGATAACCATAACCAAAAGGTTATCAGGTAGGTAGGTACTATTAAAGCCAAAAAAAAATATCGCAAAAGAAACGTAATACAGAAATAAAAAAAAACAAAAAACATAGGTATAACTTTTGGCTTCGATTTATCTTTTTACCACCGTCATACTTACATACCTACATAAAGCAGACACGATTTAATGATTTGATTTGACAAAGTTAGCTTTTGTAAGCTCACCTAGAACGGAAATGTAAAAATACCTACCTATATTCACCTACCCAGCTAGGTGTACCTAATATTATTATACTTTAGTAGCAAATGGCTAAGCTAAGTATGTTCTTAATTAAACGCAGCCGTGAAAGCTTTTCCTGCTTTAAAAGGAAAAAACAAAAGTTTGGCTTGCAAACAGTTTCCA
Source organism: Caradrina clavipalpis (assembly GCA_932526535.1). Classification (NCBI taxonomy): domain Eukaryota; kingdom Metazoa; phylum Arthropoda; class Insecta; order Lepidoptera; family Noctuidae; genus Caradrina; species Caradrina clavipalpis. Next base: position 8,660,206 of record OW052096.1, read on the forward strand.
TACGACTGCATTTTATCTACAGTCAAAATTAAAATAAAATATGTAAGTCATAATATTTAGTTTATCATACAAAAATGAAGCTACATAAATAACTTAACATCACATGGGCCGTTAGCTTGTTTGTCACCTTCAATGGTATAAAAAAAAACTTACTAAGAAATGTTACTGGTGAACTAAGCTGGTAATCAAATCTATAACTATGATTAAGCAGCAGCGCTCACCGTCACAAGACCAACAAGACAGCGAGGCAGTCGGTATTAAAATAATAAGTGCTACATATACCTTGTATACCTACCCATAGTTATGTTCTAGGCTGACCCAATTTGGATAAAAGAAAATTACAAACTAGAAATAGAACTAACGAAATGTAGGTACTCCACCGTAAATAAATTATTAAGTTTATTAAAACGACCTGACTTTTAAATAAGATTATATAATAGGTACGTATGTATCACATGTGTGTAATTTTTGGTAGCATAGACATCAATTAAAACAGCAAATTTTAAAAAAATATGATTTATTTACATTCATTAAAAGTTAAACAACACTAACCTAAAGTATATTTATAAAACAAAGTATTAACAAGTTCACAATCACAATTATTGGTTTAAACATTCAGTCCTCATTTTATTTTACAAGTAGATCAGTACACAACCTAAAATCTATTTAATATTTCTTGGAATAAGCTGGACATTAACATTTCCTAGGTGAACATTAAGTGGGTCATGAGCGAACGCTATTTCTACATTTGCTTCATTAGATTTAACAGTAAAGTTCCGTAAAACATGCACCATTCCAGCAGTTATCTGCAACTTGGCATACCTGGCACCAATACACGTCCTGTTACCCATCCCGAATGGCATGTAAACGTCATCGTTGGGTCTCCTCTCCTTAGAGAAGCGCTCCGGATCAAACACCTCCGGATTCGGGTAAATTTTCGGGTCATTGTGTATTTCATAAATTGGAGTAAACATCTTCGTTCCTTTCGCCACTTTGACATTACCAACCGGCAGCACGGTGTCTTGACAGCACTGTCTAGTCAGCATACCAATAGGAGGGAATCGTCTCATCCCCTCACTGAGCACCTTATCTACATACTCCATTTCACAAATGACGTCGTACGTTATATTGTTCTTGTGTTTCTCAAAATTTTCGTCTATTTCTTTGTGAACTTTTTCTAATATGTCTGGGTGGCGACAGAGAAGATTCAACGTTGAGAAGATGGCGTTGGCGCAAGGTTCCACACCAGCGGTGAAGAAGAACAAGGCCTGTGCGGATAATAAGCCCGTCGTGGGTTCCATCTCATAACCTGTTTGGTCGTCCCTCATCATGCCGTTCTTCTGTAGATTCATACATATATCTGCGAAGTCGTTCGTCTTGACTTTCTCCTGTTCTCGTTTTTTAATAACTGCATTTATTGAACCAATGAAGAACTCTTCGTGCTCTTTAAATAGCTTTAGGCCCAACATCGACACTAACTTTGGGCTAAGACTGACTAATAAGAATTTAAGTTGGTTCTTCCAATCCGATTGCGATAGTTTTTTAGCAAGCTTGAGAAATGGTGAATCAAAGATTGATTCCGATCCAATTCCGAAGATAGCGCCACAGACAGCGGCATTGTTGAACATCATCAGTGCGCTGTGGAAGTCACCTTTCCACGTGCTGGGGTCGCTCTTCAAGTAAGTCACGAAGTCTTGAGCACTTTTGTCCATGATGTAGTACATGTTCTTTAATTTGTTGGCAGTAAATAATGGAGTCATGTTTTTGCGCATCAACTTCCATCTAGGTCCATTCATGAAGGTAATGTTATCAGACAATTGATCTCCTTCAAGACTTTCTATTCCTCTATGGTGGAAAGCTTGGAAGTCACCTGATAATACATGTTGCACATTTTTCGGGTCAATGACGAATAACGCAGGTGTTGTAAGTTGACCAACCCCAATAACTGGCTGATCTCTATTTTCTCTGTACAGCTCACCGAAGACCTCGAACAGGGCCCGTTTCGATACCATGAAATCCCACATCGGTCCCAACACTTTGTTTTTACTATAAAATTTCACCCCACGTGACTTCCAGTAATTTTCATTGTATCTTCCTAATAAGTACCACCCCAATATGATGACAGTTAATAATAAAGTTAGTGGTAAAAACAACATTTTCACTTTTCGTATTCCAGTTTCTTTGATATAAACACAACTATACTGATTGGCGTCTCAACTAAATGAATGAACACAAACAGTTGATTCTCGTATAAATACTCAGTTGTTATCAGACAAAGGTACTTTGTTATTATGATTATCATCATTACTCGACACATTTGTTATTTTATGGTTCATCCTGACTCAGCTGTTTTTAAATTAGAACCTTAAGATTAGTAGATAAGAAAAACTTGTTTATTCATTGTTGTTATAGGTGCCATAATACTTCGATACGTAAAAAACTTCTAACCGGTTTAGTGCCTCTTGCGTAGACACATTACAAACAATCAATTTATATAGTGGTATGCTATATTTTTTATCACAGGTGTGATCTGGTTATAGTACCTCTTAAGGACAAATTTGACTGCCCGTTAATCTTGCGTTCACAAGCGCGGCTGCTGAGCGTGGGGTCCTGGATTAGATACCCAGGTCTGGCACCAGTAGCCAGAAGTGGTGTGCCGCTCCCGTTTCTCGACAAACACGTAAAGCCATTGCTCTTGCGCCAGCTCGATAATGTTGGATTGCCGTCCTATCAGACTATGAGTGAGGCAAGAAGGAGTGTACCCATATTTACGCACAAACCGAGCACTATAATACTTCTTGCATACTTGGTTATAGGAAGTGTTTATTCCGAAATTAAATATTTAAATATTTGTCAGACTTTAATTTCTTATCAAATACTTTAAAATTTAACAATAGCTCAACATTAAAGGAATCATTATCGCACCAATCGCAGGAAAACCGACACGCCTAATTGTTAAGATTAAACTTTGTCGTTTGCCTAAATAATCAGCTGAAACTCAAGCTTATTACTTTTAAATAATACTTGTTACTATGCCCATTTTTGTGGAGATTAGTTCAATTATAGTATCTTGGGAGAGAAAAAAACTCGAAGTCAAGAAAAAATAAACAGCAAAAAGTCTACGCAATAGTTTACATTTAACCATTCCAACCGGTTTATACTTGACAGCGTGCAGTACAACTCTATTGAGTTACTTTTCAACATGCTCGCGTAACACCGAGTTTTAAGGTCATAATGTAACATACACGTGCTTTTTTATTATTTTACGGCACTAGCACAGTAATGGTATTTATTTCACAATTAGTTTTGATTGTTTTTATACCTAAGTAAATTATTTTGTGAGTAAATGAACTAAGAAGTATGCGTATCGTGATGACCCAGTGGTTTAGACGCACTGATGCTCGAGGTTGTTGATTCGCAGCCCTGGACAGGCAAGTAGAAATGTGATGTGTAATGATAAAATAACATCATATTTTATAAAATTATTTATAAGTATCTCCAGTAATTTGTATTCTATTTACAAAAATAATCAGTTTTGATATTTTTTAAATAAGACGCCTTCGTTTGTCCACCACAAGGCGACTAACCGGAAGGGTTGGAAGTTTAAGTTAAGAAACTGGCGTTCAGTTTTTCACAAAGCTTTGATGTTCTCTTTACAGACAGACAATTAATCGATTTAATTTTTTTTCACATTATTTTCAAGAATATACGCAACAAGCAAGACGTGGGATGCATCTTAAACTGTTAAGTACTATTAAAATACCACCTCCTTAGGGCGTTCCTTGCCCTTGAGGCGGTTTAGAAACACTGACTCCAGGGCATGTGGGGTGGTTAAACCTTTCTGCTCATACGATAAAGAAGAAGAGAAAAAGATCCTCGGAAACCTTTTTGTTTATTTTTCAAATACGGGCTGTATATGACCACTGTTTATTTATTTAATTTTGAAGAAAGCTTACAGATTAATAACAATTTTGGATATCATACATATTTAAAGACATTTGCTAATTACAAGCTTCCACATGTAGGTATACATATTATTATATCTAATTAGTTACACGTTATTTGCGTTGACCAGTTACAGCGGTTTGACTAAATAATATACCATCACGCCTGTATTCCCCGAAGGGTTAGGCAGAGGTGTACCAATGTACACCCACAGTTCGCCGGTATATTTAGGTCCCATGTAAAAGGGGGCGAGCCTATTGCCATTAACCGAGCACAAATCCAAACTCCGAGCTGCTTCTGAGAATTTCATAGAAAAACCCAATAACACTTTTTTGCTCGACCTGGGAATCGAACCCGGGACCCCTTGCACAGCAGTCGCACTTGCGACCACGAGCACGAGACCAACGAGGCAGTTTAATAAACAGATCATAAAGTTACATTTTAGGTATGTCGAGATAATATTATTAGGTATGTCAAAAGTGTTGCAAGTACCATTTTGAAAAGTCAACAAAACAAGAAAGTCTCCTCCCATTCATTTGTATCGGAGGGGCCGCTTAGGGCCGATGCCTGCCGGGGCTGCGGGTTGTTCGAAAGAGATACCGCGCCCCCGGAACGCAAAGGGCACAAGAAGGAACATGGATGGGTTTTAATCAGTAAAAGTCTGACACTAAGTGTTGGAACAGTCACTTGATTTCACACAGGTAAAAAAAAAAAAATATTAGCATAATCATCATCATCATCATTTTTTTTGTATAATCTGCTTGGAAAACAGGGTAGCTTCAAGAAATTAGATACCTACATGAACTTTGTAAGTGTCTCCTTTTTGACCAACGTCAAAAAAGGAGGAAGTTTCTCAATTTGTCGGAATCTTTTTTTTATGTAGGTACAGTAAGCGCTCAGAATTGCATACCCACGCTAAGGTTCACTTTCCTATGAACACGGGCGCGATCCAGTCAGCGCGTGCGCATGTGTGTTTACGAGTGATGTCTCAACCTCAACATTCCACAGATAACACACACTAATGAACCATCGTCGCACTACGCGAAATGGCATTATATTTCTGTTTACCGTACGAGTCCTACCCGACGCGCGACGTATTCTTACCATTGCATTGCTAAATTTCGCATAATTATAACATGGCCTGGCAGCTGGTTTGGATAAGAAAGGGTTTACGATCATTGAATTCCGAGTTCAAATCTTATACTATGTGTGGCTGTTTTTTGTTTCTTGAAACCATAATAATGTTAGGCAAAATCTTTTTAGGTTTATGTTGAATTATTACGTATTCATGCTTGTTATTTATTTTTTATAAGAAGCAAATATTAGTTATTGTATTATTTATTTAACTTTTTATGTGATTTTATTTTAAGTTTTTGTAATTGGAAGTAGGAAAAAAAGGCGTGCTGTGTGATAACAAAAATTTATTTTTAAAATTAACAAACTTATGAGAATTGTAACGTCACATTCCTACCGAAATAAAAGAAGTTCTCTTGTAACTGTTCATAAGATTTTTTGTTGAATACCCACTTAGTCAATAAAATTCATAATAACATAATAAGAGAAGGATATTTTAATAACACAAATAAATTTGGTGATGCTCACGTATTAAGTTTCTGAATTGGTATTCAGCAGAGTTAATTGAAAACTAAACTATAATTCAGACTTTATGAACAGGTTTTTTTATGTAACGTCACAATAAACTTAGTGAGGTAATAGTTTAATAATTCGTTTTCTTGATGAAAAGAAGATTGAAACTAAACCTCAATTTAAGATCATTAAATAACTATCTACGAATATATAATATAATTATGACTAAATATTTAGTTACACCGTCTAATTATTAAAACTAAAACATCCAGGTTATTAAATGTTGCATAACACCGTCTAATACTTCTTCATAAGTAGCACTGTTGCACGCCATCCCCACATATTAAAAACGAAACGTATTTTTTCTGGTTTATGATGCATGCAGCTGTTGTTGTAAACAGTATGTTATCCAGTGCGAAACCACCAAACTTAATCCACTTCGCTGTTGAGTAGGTAGGATAGGCTATCTATCCTCTTCCTCGTATTTCTTGCTCCGGAGACTAATAATAGTATTCCTCTAAAACAACAAAAAAAGTAATATTAGGCATTTATAACAAAATACTAAAGTGACTTAATTTTTTATATAATTTAATAATATTTATTTAATATAACAAATTTTAATATATTAAAACTATTTATTTATAAATTCCATAATAAACACATTTTTTTTGGCGTCATTATATATTTAAAAATCAATAATAAGTATTAATCGAAATGCCACCAAATAATTTTAGGTATCTTAGGTATAAATTTCAAATAAAAGTTTAATTTACAATTCGTTAATATAATACTCACATTCAGTCAGGTTTCATAAGATATTAATTGGGACCACTTTTATGCAGCCCAATAATAGTCGCCCTCGCGTCAGTAATATTATTTGCCTGCGTTTCGAGAATAATTACAATACCACTACGAGTATCTATTAAATCACTCGTTACTAACCAACAACCACAACCAAACGACAACGCTCATTCCAATCAAGTTAAATATGCACAAAACTCATGTCTACCTCACAGAAATCTAAATTCTTTATTAGTTTTCTATGACTACCCTTTTAAATTTACGAAATGTGTGAACAAAGCGAACAAGCTAAAGAATATTATATTTCTGTTCATTTCTTCAAATTGAGTAAAAACAAAAAGACAAAAATAATGTGAGATTCGAACTCGCGGCTCATTGATTAACGCCGTCAACTGGGCGCGCTTAACCGCTAGACCATTTTGTCTCATGTAGAAATGTTGAAATTATGAACTACATTCACAACGATGATACATGTGTCTATTCTTGAAAGTAAAAGGTCGTAAGTCAAACTAAACGTCAACCTAATACGTTTTGAGATTGGGTATGGACTTTTGGTCGCCACTGTACGTTCCCCAATTCCTCGATCATTTTTTGTGGACCGATTTTGAAAAATATTTTGTTTGAAAGAGTATACTCCCCAATTAGTCCCATAGAAATTGTATGAAAGCGGTTTAGTGAATTGCTTCTTAAATAAAAAAACTGAAAAAAAAACTCGTCCAAGTAAACAAAAATGCGTATTTTGTTTCTTGTGCGTTAAGTTACGTCTTTGGTTTCTGCTCCGCTCCCTAGGGTAATAGCATGATGTTATATAGCCTATATTACTCAGTGAAGATGTAGCTTTCTAACGGCAAATTATTTTTTTAAATCGGTCCAGTATCGGCACATATCTCTATAGTTTGGTAGGTACTTCCGATTCCATAAGACTATACTTCGGAGCAAGTTGCTGGTGGATAATCCTGGCTACAAGGTTGTGTGTATGTAAGTAGTCTCCGTTAGCCAGACGAGAACACCCGGATATAATGTGACGGATGGATTCCCCGGGACGGTGGCATGCCCGACAAGTGTCAACCGTACCGTCCTTCATAATAAATCTCCGATAATTATTATTATTATTAGTGTAGATGTAGATAGAAAGTATATGCTAAACAGCAAAAATAATTCAGGGTCAAAATTGCAAATTGGTTTTTGTTTATTTCCCTTCAAGGAATGCATCGAAATACTAATCGCTATATTTTTTAGGAGTTACACATTGATATTAAGTACTGCCGTTTCCTATCCACATGCGTGACGTAATGCATAATTATATTGTGTTATCGTTATTCCCTTAAGTGCTGATTCCCTAAGAAAGTTTGGAGATCATTTGACTGCATGATACAAGTTTATACTCCCATAATTTACCAATAATGTTTAAGCTCCTCGTGATGCGCTTAGGTAGGTAACTAGGTACTGCTGCCAACCGGGCACAAAATCAGATGACTGATTGCTATTGGCAAATTCCTGGTTGAAAAAACTAATTACGTTTTCAATACAAACATGCCATCACACCTGTATTCCTCGAAGGTTCAGGCAGAGGTGTAGGTACGAATGTTCATCAACAGTTCGCTGGTATGTTTACGTCCCATGTAGGGAACGAGCCTATTGCCATTAACCGAGCGCAAACCCTAACTCCAAGCTTGGTTAATGACAATAGGCTCACCCCCTATTACATGGGACCTAAAACTTTCTGGCAGACTGTGGATTAGGTATACCTCTGCCTAACCCTTCGAGGAATACAGGCATGGTAGTATGTGTGTGACTAATTTGACATTTAACGAAGATTTCACAGTAGGTATGAGTACGGGTCATGTGTGTTTATTTTTACTTACCTGCTCAGTAATACATATTTATAAGGTAGCAAAGATATCAATTAAAACAGCAAGTCTTTTTAAAAATAACTTATTTACATTTATTAAAAAGTTAAACAACAAACATGTACTATAATAAAAACAAAATAGTAACCAACGAATTCACAATCACAATTATTAGTTTTAACATTCACTCGACATTTTACCTTACAAGTAGATAATTATACAACCTAAAATCTATTTAATATTTCTAGGAATAAGCTGGACATCAACATTTCCGAGGTGAACATTAAGTGGTTCATGAGCGAACGCTATTTCTACATTTGCTTCATTAGATTTAACAGTAAAGTTCCGTAAAACATGCACCAGACCAGCAGTTACCTGCAACTTGGCATACCTGGCACCAATACACGTCCTGTTGCCCATCCCGAATGGCATGTAAACGTCATCGTTGGGTCTCCTCTCCTTAGAGAACCGCTCCGGATCAAACACCTCTGGATTCGGGTAGATTTTCGGATCGTTGTGTATTTCATAAATTGGAGTAAACATCTTCGTTCCTTTCGCCACTTTGACATTACCAACCGGCAGCACAGTGTCTTGACAGCACTGTCTAGTCAGCATACCAATAGGAGGGAATCGTCTCATCCCCTCACTGAGCACCTTATCTACATACTCCATTTCACAAATGACGTCGTACGTTATATTGTTCTTGTGTTTCTCAAAAGTTTCGTCTATTTCTTTATGAACTTTTTCTAATATGTCTGGGTGGCGACAGAGAAGATTTAACGTTGAGAAGATGGCGTTGGCGCAAGGTTCCACACCAGCGGTGAAGAAGAACAAAGCCTGTGCGGATAATAAGCCCGTCGTGGGTTCCATCTCATAACCTGTTTGGTCGTCCCTCATCATGCCGTTCTTCTGTAGATTCATACATATATCTGCGAAGTCATTCGTTTTGACTTTCTCCTGTTCTCGTTTTTTAATAACTGCGTTTATTGAACCAATGAAGAACTCTTCGTGCTCTTTAAATATCTTTATGCCCAACATCGATACTAACTTTGGGCTAAGACTGAGTAATAAAAATTTTAACTGGTTCTTCCAATCCGATTGCGATAGTCTTTTGGCAAGCTTGAGAAATGGTGAGTCAAAGATTGATTCCGATCCAATTCCGAAGATAGCACCACAGACAGCGGCATTGTTGAACATCATAAGTGCGCTGTGGAAGTCGCCTTTCCACGTGCTGGGGTCGCTCTTCAAGTAAGTCACGAAGTCTTGAGCACTTTTGTCCATGATGTAGTACATGTTCTTTAATTTGTTGGCAGTAAATAATGGAGTCATGTTTTTGCGCATCAACTTCCATCTAGGTCCATTCATGAAGGTAATGTTATCAGACAATTGATCTCCATCAAGACTTTCTATTCCTCTATGGTAGAATGCTTGGAAGTCGCCTGATAATACATGTTGCACATTTTTCGGGTCAATGACGAATAACGCCGGTGTTGTAAGTTGACCAATCCCAATAACTGGCTGATCTCTATTTTCTCTGTACAGCTCGCCGAAGACCTCGAACAGGGCCCGTTTTGATACCATGAAATCCCACATCGGTCCCAGTACTTTGTTTTTACTGTAAAATTTCACCCCACGTGACTTCCAATAGTTTTCATTGTATCTTCCTAATAAGTACCACCCCAATATTATGACAGTTAATAATAAAGTTAGTGGTAAAAACAACATTTTCACTTTTCGTATTCCAGTCTCTTTGATATAAATACAGCTATACTGATTGGCGTCTCAACTAAATGAATGAATACAAACAGTTAATTCTTGTATAAATACTCAGTTGTTATCAGACATTTGTTATTGTGATTATATCATCCTTAATCGGCACATTTCTTTTTTTATTGTTTATCCTGACTCAGCTGTTTTTCAACCAGGTTCTTAAGATTAGTTAGTAGATAAGAAAAACTTGTTTATTCATTGTTGTTATAGTTACCATAATACTTTGATAGGATAGACTTCTAACCGGTTAGGTGACTCTCGCGTAGACACATTACAAACAGTCAATTTATACGGTTAATTCTACACAATCTTTAGACACCCGTCTAAAGATGAACCGTATAGGTATCCTATATTTTTGAACACAGTTGTGATCCTCACTAGTACCTCTTAAGGATAAACCATAGTCATTCGCGACACCTGCGGAGAGTCCTCCCCTGGACATGAATTCCCATAGCCGTTCTGGAAGTCTCTAAATAAAGCTGGAGATTCAGTGATAGTAACGACTTGAGCTATTTGTGCGGTACAGCACATACGATGGCCCGTCTCATATCGTGCCCTGCGTGCCGCACCAGCTGCACACGGGAAGATTTAATAGCTGTCACCAACTACGCAGTCAAAGTGGCAAAATTCTGGGCCGCAACAATATAATACCTGTATTATAGTTTGTCATCGAAAAGTTAAGAAGAAGGATAGACTTGACTACCCTGTTGGTCTTGTGAAATCAACAAGGCTGTCATGTCTGTCTTCTTGTTCGTGTGTTGTTGTTGTTATATCTTGTTATTTGTCTTCTTCTTACACACGAAGTCTTACAAGCACGAATCACGACCACTAAGCGTAAAGTCCTGGCTTGGATAGCCAGATCTGGCATCAGTAGCTCAAAGTGGTGGGTCTCGGAGAGTATATAAAGGCATTCTTCTTGCACCTGATCTCTGCTCGATCGTGCCGGATTACTATCCAATCAGACTATGAGAGAGGCAAGAGGGAGTGGAATTGTATTTGCGCACACACTTGAGCACTATAACACTTCCTGCGTATTTGGTTATAGGTAATGTCCATTGAGATAGGCCGAAATTCCGAGAATAAAATATTTGAACCTTTGTCACAACCTCTAATTTCTTATCAAATACTTTAAAATTTAAGGAACGTTCAAAATTAAATTAATCTTTATCGAACCAATCGCAGGAAAACCGACACGCCTAATCGATAAGATTAAACTTTGTCGTTAGCTTAAGTAATCAGCTGATACTCAAGCTTATTACTTTTAAATAATACTTGTTGTTTTGTCCACTGTTGTGAAGGTTACTTCAATAATAATCACTTGGTAGAAAAAAGATTCGAAGTCAAGAAAAATAAACAGCAGTCTAAAAATAGTTTCCATTCAACCATTCCAACCGGATTATCCTCCACACTTGCTACCCCTGATATTATTCGGAGTTATCAATAATTTAATTCTTTTTGCTTTAAAAAGGATATTTGTAAGACGGGAGAGCACAATACAATTACTTATCAAATAAAGAGAAATTACTCACCATTTAAATCCATAATCGACAAAAATAATAGCTTATATTCCTTTTTTTTAATTTCTATCACCAAAACTTTACGAATGTTATATAAAACTGGCTGAAATATTTTAATTAATTGTGCTACTCGCTAAAAACAGTCGTTACTGCAACAACTATAGCGCACTACTGGAGAAATGTCATGAATTCGAAATGAATAAATTGAAATTCATAACGAAATGCTGAAAACGCCGATTGGCGTGTTTTTTTTTTTTGTTCGTCAAGTGCGGCTCACGCCTATCGGCGTTTACGTTAAAACCTATGCCGCATCTGGGTAGCGAGAGCAAAATTTGTTGCCGCATTGAATGGGTTAAGGAATACATCGTGAGGAAACCAAAAAAATATAATTAAAATAAAGTCTGAAGTCGGTAATCAACCACGCGCAAGCGTCTCAATGCTTGTGCTTTCTCTGTAAGTGAGAGGGCTTTGCCCTGCAGTAGAACAATAATAGGCTGGTATTATTTCATTAAATAAGTAGGGAGGTATGTTAATTAATAAAATATGATTTAAAAAAAAACAGGTCGGGCAGGTTGAACTGCCTCGTTAGCCTAGTGGTCCTAAGCACGACTGCTACGCCAGAGGTCCTGGGTTCGATTCCCAGGTCGAGCAAAAAGAGTTATTGGGTTTTTCTATGAAATTCTCAGTAGCAGCTCGGAGTTTGGATTTGTGCCCGGTGAATGGCAATAGGCTCGCCCCCTATTACATGGGACCTAAATATACCGGCGAACTGTGGGTGCACTGTTCATTGGTACACCTCTGCCTAAGCTTTCGGGGACTACAGGCGTGATGGTATATAAAAAAAAAGAGGTCTGTAAACCATGATCCAGCAACCGTTCTCCTACGGCCGAATCGCCATTGGACTGTTCGTTGACAGGATGATTCATAATTATATTTCCGTTCCCCCAGCAGGGTCTTTCACCTATGGACATTTCGCCAACAGAACCTTTCATATGCGTCACTTTCGACGACAGCCCTTCCCAGCTACAAAATGTTTCACCGACACGAAGATAAACCTATAACTCTTTTAACTACAGACTTCCGTCTACGACGGAGAAATCGCCGGCAATCTTAACACAAGCGATATTACAAAAAATGCATATATCTATATATAGCTAACTGTGTCTAAGAGCCAAAGATCAAAAGAAGAAGAATGATAAATAATATTATGAAGAAGAACAATAACAGGATCAGATGTTGGTTCAATAAAATAAAAAATTGAACGACACGGTTGGCGCAGTGGCCGAGCGACCGACTGCTGCGCTGCGTGTCGCGGGTTCGATACCTTCCAAAAAGAAGGCAGTTTCTTAATTCGTCGGAATCTTTTTTCATGAATGTTCCCACAATTCCTTGGCCATTTATGGGCCGATTTTGAAAATTCTTTTGTTTGAAAAAGATTTAAATGGTCCTATAGAAATTGTACGAAAATCAGTATAGTAGCTTGCTTTTTAAATCAAAATAACTGAAAAAACATGTCATCCAAGTAAACAAAATTGCGTATTTTGTTTCTTGTGACTTTTCAGGGGTGTTTATCTTGTTAATTCCATGTAGTGTTACCGTTTCTTCATGGATTTAGATAAGATGAGGAAGAGAGATGAGGGTGAGGAAGTATATGCTAAACCGAAAAAATAATTCAGGGTCAAAATTGTAAATTGGTTCTAGTTTGTTTCCCTTCAAGGAATGCATGAAATACTGGCATATATTGATATTACTTATTGCCGTTGCGTACCTACATACGTGACGTAATGCATAAGTTGTGTTATCGGTATTCCCTTAAGTGCTGGTCTCCTAAGAAAGTTTGGAGACCATTTGACCAGGATACAAGTATATACTATCGTAATTTACTAGTAATGTTTATGCTCCACGTGATACGCTTAGGTAGGTAACAAAGTGATACTGTAAACAAAACCAGATGACAGATTGTACATGGTCCTAAGTGTGACTGCTACGCTAGAGGTCTTCAGTTCGATACCCTGGTCGAGCAGTGTTATTGGGTTATTCTATAAAATTTTCAGTAGCAGCTCGGAGTTAGAATTTTTGCCCGGTTAATGGCAAAAGGCTCGCCTCCTATAACATGGAGCCTAAATCATTCCGTTGGACTGTGGGTGTACATTGTGAGACCTACACCTCTGTCTAAGCCTTCGATGAATACAGGCATGATGGTATGTATCTATGTAATTTAATATTGAACTAAGATTTCACAGTAGGTATAAAATAAAATAAATATAAATATCTTGGGACAACTCACACACGGCTATCTGATCCCAAGCTAAGCAGAGCTTGTGTTATGGTAACCAGACAACTGATATACATACTTATATAATTTATAAATACATACAATTATAGATAAATCACACCCAGACACAGAACAAACAATCATGCTCATCACACAAAGTTTGTCCTGGGTGGGAATCGAACCCACGACCTCCGGCTTAGCAGTCAGGGCCACTAACCACTAGACCAACAGGCCCGTCAAATGTGTATGTATGGGTAATGTGTGCTTATGCTTACTTACCTGCTCAGTAATACATATTTATACAAGGTAGCGTAGATATCCATTAAAACAGCAAGAATTTTAAAAAAATAGCTTATTTGCATTTATTAAAAGTTAAACAACTAACATGTACTTATAAGAACAAATATGTAGTAACAAGCGTATTCACAATCCCAATTAGTTTAAAGTTTTAAACATCCAGTCGTAATTTTACATTACAAGTAGATAATTATACAATCTAAAATCTATTTAATATTTCTAGGAATAAGCTGGACATCAACATTTCCAAGATGAACGTTAAGTGGGTCATGAGCGAACGCTATTTCTACATTTGCTTCATTAGATTTAACAGTGAAGTTTCGCAGAACATGCACCAGACCAGCAGTTATCTGCAACTTGGCATACCTGGCACCAATACACGTCCTGTTGCCCATCCCGAATGGCATGTAAACGTCATCGTTGGGTCTCCTCTCCTTAGAGAACCGCTCCGGATCAAACACCTCTGGATTCGGATAGATTTTTGGATCATTGTGTATTTCATAAATAGGTGTAAACATCTTCGTTCCTTTCGCCACTTTGACATTACCAACCGGCAGCACGGTGTCTTGACAGCACTGTCTAGTCAGCATACCAATAGGAGGGAATCGTCTCATCCCCTCACTGAGCACCTTATCTACATACTCCATTTCACAAATGACGTCGTACGTTATATTGTTCTTGTGTTTCTCAAAAGTTTCGTCTATTTCTTTATGAACTTTTTCTAATATGTCTGGGTGGCGACAGAGAAGATTCAACGTTGAGAAGATGGCGTTGGCGCAAGGTTCCACACCAGCGGTGAAGAAGAACAAAGCCTGTGCGGATAATAAGCCCGTCGTGGGTTCCATCTCATAACCTGTTTGGTCGTCCCTCATCATGCCGTTCTTCTGTAGATTCATACATATATCTGCGAAGTCGTTCGTCTTGACTTTCTCCTGTTCTCGTTTTTTAATAACTGCATTTATTGAACCAATGAAGAACTCTTCGTGCTCTTTAAATAGCTTTAGGCCCAACATCGATACTAACTTTGGGCTAAGATTGAGTAATAAGAATTTTAACTGGTTCTTCCAATCCGATTGCGATAGTCTTTTAGCAAGCTTGAGAAATGGTGAGTCAAAGATTGATTCCGATCCAATTCCGAAGATAGCACCACAGACAGCGGCATTGTTGAACATCATCAGTGCGCTGTGGAAGTCACCTTTCCACGTGCTGGGGTCGCTCTTCAAGTAAGTCACGAAGTCTTGAGCACTTTTGTCCATGATGTAGTACATGTTCTTTAATTTGTTGGCAGTAAATAATGGAGTCATGTTTTTGCGCATCAACTTCCATCTAGGTCCATTCATGAAGGTAATGTTATCAGTCAATTGATCACCATCAAGACTTTCTATTCCTCTATGGTGGAATGCTTGGAAGTCGCCTGATAATACATGTTGCACATTTTTCGGGTCAATGACGAATAATGTAGGTGTTGTTAGTTGACCAACACCAATAACTGGCTGATCTCTATTTTCTCTGTACAGCTCACCGAAGACCTCGAACAGGGCCCGTTTCGATACCATGAAGTCCCACATCGGTCCCAACACTTTGTTTTTACTGTAAAATTTCACCCCACGTGACTTCCAATAGTTTTCATTGTATCTTCCTAATAAGTACCACCCCAATATTATGACAGTTAATAATAAGGTTAGTGGTAAAAACAACATTTTCACTTTTCGTATTCCAGTCTCTTTGATATAAACACAACGATACTGATAGGCGTCTCAACTTAATGAATGAACACAAACAGTTGATTCTTGTATAAATACTAAGTTGTTATCAGACATATGTTGTTGTGATTATCACTATTACTCAACACTTCTTTTTTTTTAAATTTTAAACTAGTATGTAAGGATTAGTAGGTAACAAGAACTTGTTAAGTCATTGTGCTGATAAGTGCTATAACAATCCGATACACCTCTACCTTTTACTTTTTACAAAATAGACTACCGCCTTCAAAAAGTAAAATGTGAAAAATTACTTTAGCTTTGGAAGTCGGCGGCTTTGGTTCGGGTTAGTTCCGCTATGCTCTAGTCCCGCTATGCTCGAATCGTAAAATACCTACCTACTAAAAAGTTTCGCTATGCACGACATCATATTCGCTCACAGTGATCAAGAAAACAATTTAATTAAAAAAAACTTAGTATGTAAATATGTGATTCTCTTCTTAGTCATCATCAAACATCTATTCTTCTATGACAATGTTAAATGTTTCTAACTTTATAGATTTGTGAGTATAGGTATTAAAAAAAAATGTTGCTATGTGGTTTGTTAAAAAAGAATCCGCGCCTTTGAAATAATAGTAAAATAGGATTTGTATCGAGGTCTACAGACTTCGTTACATTTTGTAGGTCCAGTAGGTATTGACTTACAGTTCTATTCATCAATACGCGTATATTTTCTTAACTTAGAATTGTTATGAAATAAGATTGTCTTTCTCTTTCGTTTTGGCATTTTTTGATTGCCAGATCAGGCTAAAACAAATTTGAACTAACAGACACTTAAGTTATAAAAATGTTAACTTAAATTCAAACACTTTTCCTCCCAACTGTATCTTTCATTATTTGCGTCATATCGAAGAATTTCGTGCACAGCGACTTTTTAGTGAGTATTTCAAAAGTCGAGCATATAGCGGGACTAGAGCATAGCGGAACTAACCGCTTTGGTTCTGTTTGTTGTATTGTTTTGCTACAAAAAAAATGTATTTATTAAGTATTATGTATTTGTTGTATTATTAAAAAAAAACATGGTATAGATAGGGTATTAGGATAGGCTTTATTGTAAATAATTTATGTGTATTTCCCTAAGTATGATCAAAGATAAACTCCGAATGTATAATCGGCTCTTTTTTTGAAGTCTGTTAAAATTTTAGTAGGCAAGTATTAGGAAAAAATATTATAAAAATATTACATAATTACCTTAAATAAAATAATTCTGCATTAAATTGAAGTAGATTGGAGAATCTAGTTTTAATGTCAAAATAACAATATTTTACACAAACTTTTACACTCTTTTTTCAGTCGGGTGTTAAAAAATAAACAAGAATTATTACGTTTTTTTTTAATTTTTACTGAGTATTGTTACGCGCAATAGTCCAAAACGGCTAAACGGATTTTAAAGGGACTTTCACTGGCATATAGCTGATATTTTATGAAGAGACTAAGACTTTTATTTTAGAAAAGGAATTAGGGTTTCGCCCAAAAAAAACACCCGTGATATATGCATTTTTTTTATCTGTTTTGGCACTCATTTAAGTTGATAATATACCTAGGTCATGCCATGGTTCAAGTGTAAGGTGAGGTAAGCAAGGATATATTGAAATCAAACTATGTTATTGTCCTCGTCTATCTATATTTCCATATAATTAACTCTTATCTACTTAAGTAGTAAATCTTCGCTGTAAAAAGCAGTATCCTCAGCATGTATTTCTAATACAACACATATTATTGTAAAATAATCAATACCTACATATACAAAAATAAAAATTAAGATCCAATTAAATTTAAGTATGCACATTTAAACGGAGACAGAAACTTAGTAATACCATTTTTGAGATTATTCCATTTTGACAACACTTATGCAGATTCAAATGTTCTCTTCGACATCCTGTAGAAAAGAAAATCGAATGTCAATAATGTAATCTATGAGCTTTTCTCATATAAGCGTTGTAGGTCATGCATAATCGCCGTCGCATACCATAACGACTCATCACTGAATGAACTGAACATTGCAATATGAGCTTTATATCGTGTTACAAGTGGTTACAATTCTAGTGTACCACCACGCGTCGTCAACTACGGCCACTCAGTGTAAGTCACACGTATAAAGGTAGAACTTCAATGCATTAATGATAAGAGAGGTTGGGGTTCAGTTGTTTCGGTATGCGACAACTATGAACAGGGTTGAGTGCTGTTATCTACGTAAAATTATAATCTCATAGCAGTAACAAGCCCCCACACTTTTCTCAACCAGTGCAACTCCTGAAAGCCAGAAACAACAGCGGAGACCGCCAAAAAAGCGCCGAGGCAATGAAGCTCAACGAGTCCCTGAGTAACGATAGAACTGTCTTAGTTCCCGCAACGAAATTAATTAAAAAAGAAAAGCGGAAAAAGATTAGCGCTGGAGTGAGAAAAAACATAACTTCCACTCATAGCAGTCAGTATTAGATGACAGTCCTCAAAGCTGTTGAGTTTCACCAGTCAATTAAAAAGGCCATGTATCCTAAATGATTATTCTTGCTACTACCAACCAATACTAATTGGCTTGAGTACTGGGGCGAAATACTATAAAATAATAATAAAAAATAAAGGATGTACTTCATATTGAACCGAAAAGAAGAAGAACATGCGAGGTCTCAGGCATTCCACACGCAAAAAGTAAACAAGTAAAACAAAAGGTCAGTGCAATCAGAGCAGCAATATATTCATAATGAACTTAAACACATCATGAATAGAGTTTAAAATTGAATGCAATATATACGCGGCATTTATTATCTTGGACGCAATTTTCAACTATTGTATTATTAAAAACTAATCAAGCTGCTCTGTATGCGTTGATCGTACTACTATTTCTACAACTACAAACACCATACAAGTGTAGTTAGTGACTTACAGTCGGGTCGCAGTCGGCGCAATGCCACGAGTAGCCGCGCTTCTTGGGATTCTTGTTCAGTGGCGGCTCTAAACACGTGAAGTGGTACCTTTTCGAGCATTCATCGCACCTACACAGAGATACAGTGTTAAGTATCAAACTAGCAACAACTATGTTTATTAAGTATGCATTCAATATTACGATGGCACATTCTTGCATCTTTTTTTTTTATTCGAGATGGGTAAGCTCTTGACGCTAGCCTTGGTCAAAGTAGACATAGACAAAGTCTACGATGGCGTGAGCTTACCCAGAAGAAGCCTGTTCACCTTAATTAGTCAGAACTTTCTTTACCTTTTAACAAGTGACCTTATGTTTGGTGTCAAAAAATAAATTCAATTCATACATAATCTTATAGAACCTACAGACAAAATGTAATTCATAAATCACGGATTCAATTAAATGTAAAAATGATACTTTAACAATGGCAGTCAAAAGTACACGTACCTGTGGACAGTACAAATATGTATTCCGTGCAAGATTCAAAACCTGCATGTAATAACTCAGAAACCATTCATTCATTCATTACTATTACAAAAAATATTCGTTTTTTTTTTCTTCTTCATCGTTCTCTGCTTACATAGAGATCATGATGTCATACGACGCATACGCATCCCAGAGCTATGCAGTGTGTTTGTCCGATTTAAATTTCAAGTAATATACAAACAAACATACATACACAAACTCACGCCTTTTCCCCTGGCGGTAGGCAGAACCAACAGAACGCCACCTAGTACCATCCTTACATACTCCTTTCGCCTCATCCACGTTCTATTCTACGTATTATTCTTTCTCTATATACTCCATATGTGTTAAATATTAGTTTGACAATGATTTAGGTGCTCACCGTACGAGGTTGGTGTAGTCTCCGGGCTGTAGACACACGTCACAGTCCGTTAGCGGCGAAGGTGCGGCGGCGGCACCGCTGTTGTTTACCCCCGAACCACCGCGACGAGATCTCTCACCACGACTTCTCTGTATAAATACATACACGTAAATATTTTTTTACGATCACACACACATCCCTTTTTTTTTAATGGGACAAGCCCGCCACACTTTTCCCAACCCACTGCAACTCCTGTAAGCCAGAATCAACAGAGGCGACCACAAGAAAAGCGCCGAGACAACGAAGCTCGACGACACACATCACGGTTGTGGGAGGAAGGAAAAAATAGGCCTATGAAAATCTTGATCATACTTAAAACTTTGTCAAATTCATCATCATCTGTTTAGGCTTTTCCTAACTATGGTCGACTTTCAGTCTAACCGAATGCAGCTGAATACCAGTGGTTTACATGGAGCGACTGCCTATCTGACCTCCACAACCCAGTTACCGGTTATATTATTTGTCTGTTTTCCTTACAATTTTTTTTTTGTGAATTCGTGGCGTTCATGTGTAGTACCATAAATATGGAACAGATTATGTATAACTGCATTTATTAGTATTGTGCTAATTTAAGATTTTTTTGTCAACCCTGACATGTAACTGTGTTTTGTCCCTAAGAAATAAAATATAGTAATAGGCAAATAGCGACGCCAAAATTAAAAGGTGGTACCGACTGTATAATATTATACTAGTGATAAATTAATTTAAAAAGTATCTAACGCATCTAATGTGACAAGCTCAATTGTTATCAAGGGTTTTTTCATCAAGTTAGGTGTGTCAAAGTCTCAGCCTTTGGCTATTAACCGGGCTCCGTCCTGACGAAATTTTCTAATAATTTCTAATAACCTCTTTCCCGTCTAAAAGATCGAATGGATGACCCCAACCCGTTATGTAATCTATAAAACAACGAGAATAAAGTGCACAAAATTCAGAATCTTATCAAGTACTTGGAAACGCCCAAAATTTAAGTTACAATTATCGAACCAATCACAGGAAAATTGACACGCCTTATTGATAAGATTAAACGTTGTCGTTTGCTTAAGTAATCAGCAAATATTTAGGCTTATTACTCTTAGATAATACTGGTTGCCATGCCCATATAATATCTCCATGATAATCACTTTGTAAAAATAAAATCGAAGATAATATGTTAACAATCTTTAAGAAAAACGTTACAAATAGTAGAAAGTTTACCTTAGGTTTGGACTCAACCATTTCAAGCGGTTTATCCTCCACATCCTTAAGCTTGCGTGAATTAAAAAAAGACAGTTATCACAAAACTAAAGAGTTATATTATCATGCAAAAACATCTAATTGAATTGGTTACTGGGGAAACCACAATATAACATCATGGTGACATTACACAATTCAATAACGCGCACAATTCTTAAAGTCCGAAAAAAAATTATAATTCTGATTCGACAAAAAAAAATGTTATCGAGTACAGACGCACTTCACACACTTCTTTTAAAATAATAGGCGACAAACGCGGTTTTACTACGACGAGATATTGTTAGCGTGTACAATAGCCCTTACAGTCGTGATGATGAACTAAAGCAACCGAGAAGCGGTCGACAGAAATAAATTTATAAAAAAAAACACAATTCACATTAAACTACGCGATTTTGTACTTTCGGTTACATGTGCGCGATTCAGTGTATGGGACACGACTGAAACCCTATAGGACTAACTAGGACTGACTATGGTGTGTGTATGTGGCGCATCCAACTTCGCCATATCACCATGACTGTTACATTTTAGTTTCCACAGTTACTAACTAATAAATGACGTAGGTACCTATTTCTTTTTCGATCATTATTTTCATTAACTTTTTGTGTAATAGATTGCACAAAAACTCTCATTGTAACACTGATGAGACTTTTTGTCAAGATTCGAGGCATTTGAACTTTCAATGTTAAACTTCATGCGTTATGATAGATTTCATTTAATTCTACATAATTATACTAATGATAGTATAATTATATAGAAATGAATGAAATACAGCAAAAACAATACCCAGGGTGTTTAAGTCTGGGTATAACTTTAATCCAAAATGTTTTTAGACAATCAATTTTTTTTTGTATTTTGAAACCATTTTCCCAATTTTACTGACATTGAAATCATACGTAACAGAAATAACGTCTATAGTTGACTCCACCGTTCCACAAATTGCCCATAATAGCTCAGTGCAAACAATACTATTGCTCATATTATTGAGTAGGTATACATATCCAATAGACTGTCGTGGTAGTGTTACCTTAATCAACATTAATTATGAATTAAAATAGCCGAAAGTAATGATTCCATTAGAAAGGCTGCACTCACATTTGCTGCGTCAGGTGTCACAGTCGTGGGAACCACTTCTGCTTGTACAGGCGGTGGAGGTGGCTGCTTAGCCGCTTCGTGATCCATGTGCTGGCATATACAAATATCACTTAGTTACAATAACATTTTATATTGATCAGAAGGGAAAATTCCCGCAATTTTAAGAAGGTTTGCATTGTAATATCAAGTCTAATCTAATTTACAAATATTGTTAACTTTGATTGTCACAAAATTGAGATTGTGATTAGATTTGAAATGTTCTTAATTGCGAGAATTGGCATTCTGAAATATTTCGCATGTTTGGATCTATAATTCAGACGATGAGACTGCTTTAGTGCTGGACCAGGTGTCTTTGATTCATGACTTCAATTTATAATCATACAGTGGTTTCGATAATGATGTGACAATTTGGATTCGCGACAAATCGATATTCAATACGTCCACTATTTAATTTTATTGTGTGAAATAATTATTAAAATATAATAAATTTAAATTTTACCTTAGATAATTTTTTCATAACTGCAGGTGGCGGGCCATCGTTGCTGTCTGTGGGCACGTAGAACATTTGCGTGTCCAGCGACCCATCGGGTTTTGGAATAGGCTTGATCTACAAACAAGGGAGAAAATTATCACATATTATATCTCACACACATCAGATTTTACTATGTAATCTTACAGATAAATTATGTTATTACCTTGATAGTAATTCTAGGATGCGGCGGTTCAGGATTTTCCATATCTTGCGTCTTCTTCTTCCTTTTATGTTTGTGCGATTTCGATGGCGATCGTAACAAGTCCGGAGAATATCTGGACCTATGCTTTTCTTTCCTCCGCTTCCTATTAGCTTTGTACGTCGCTATATCCGACGATAAATTCGCTAATGTATTTTCTATAGAACTCTCGATGGCTTTGCTGTCCCTTTCTTTACCTTCAACGAGAAGGGAAGAGAACGATAAATTCTGTGGAACAAAGGCGTCTTCTCGTTTGCTAGATGCAACATTGGTGGAAGCGTTCGAGTTTTCATTGTGAGAGTCATTCGGACTGTCGGCGACGATCGGAGTTATCGACATCAGTGGAGTGTTCGTCAAAGTCGGTGACGTGAAACTGCGCTTGTGGATCTTCTTACACGGAGAGTCGCCCTCCCCTGCAGACACCGACACGTGATCTCTTTGTTTCGACTTCTTTATTTTTTTGTCCTTTCTCAGTTTCAGTTCGGTGGTGCCCTCATTCTCGCTGCTGAACTCAAACGGCTTGATTGTTACTTTGATTGGTGATATACTTTCAGGTGTTGTCAACTTGGATGATTTTTCCACTCTCATATATTTCTCTGAGCCGGGTTTGGGTGGTGACGATGGGCTGTGCGGTTCGGTGATAATAGCGCCATCTTTACTGTAGCGGATTCGAGATCGTCGTGGTACTTTCTTTTCCAGCAACTCCGGTTCGGAATCAGAGGTCTTGTCGCATTCCGAGCATTGCCTGTGGAATATTTGTCAGTAAATTGGATTATCTTAAAATAGGTGCTTGATAAAAAATAAACTCCGTTATAAAATGCTTATCAAAGAATATTATTCAATAGATAAGCGGATAGTAGTTATTATTTCCACTACAAAATAGGTAACGCAAACAAGCGGTCTTATTTCAAAACGTAAATATTTCTTAGAGATAACCATTGCATGGAATTTAATAGTTCAAAAAGGAAGTAAGGGAATTGAATACACTGCGCATGCTTTTGTAGACGGTTGTTGTCGGTGAGTCAGGTATAATAAGAACGGGAAGGGTTTATGGTGAACTAGTCGGAAAAGGCAATACAGAAAAACGATAGGCTTTGGTTGAAGTCTCCTATTAAACATCATACCGACGCAGCGACAACCGAGCATCCTGACGTAGCTTACAACAAAACACTGTAGGTTGGAGGCCGATGACATTTATGAGAAACTTCACCATAAGGGATCTTTCCCTATCAGTTTCAAAAATAGAAATGAAAATCATACCATCCGTAGAGCTTGCTCTTCTTAGGCGGCCTCTGCAGCGGCGGCTTGAGGCAGTGCAGATGGTAGTGCTGGCGGCACGTGTCGCACGCCGCCATCAGGTGGCGCTCCGAGCTGCGCCCGCACGCCGCGCACTCGCGTCCCGCCAGCGAGCCTGATGTGGCTGACGCAACCACACACTTAGCGCAACCATACAACACCATACAACTACTACCTCACTCTACCTACTCCATAAAGGCGATAATTGCGATCTGCGAGCCTATTCAAAGTTGCCATAGAGGAAGAAACGTAGGGCCTGTGCAAACCACGTTTTTTAACCGCGCGTCAACGGCGCGTTTGATCAACGTGGTGTGCACCGGCCTTTAGAGCCCTGGCTCACCGGGCCGCCATGGCAGCACAGCCAGGTGGCACTGCAAACTAGAGTATGGTTATATTATATTATTTATTCTCTCTTCACAATAAGTGGTTTTAAAATAAATGCAATCTTAAAACTGTAATACTTTTCCAACCTTTGTGAGATACTGGTGCCTGAAGTTCGTTTTAGGAATAAAACCTGTGTTACAAATCCCCAGTAGGTATGATTAGATGCAATACATAATGAACAGCAGGGCAAGTATAGCAGAGAGCTGTTTACATTTTGCACACAACGCGATTTCGCAGCGCTGCCAATAGAGCCCCGGTGAAGTAAAGGAGCCTATATCCTAAGAAATTTAGATAATATTACATAGTACGGTTAACATTGGTAAAGTCTCGTTTAAAAGTCGTTTTCTCTTATAGCTTCTCACACCCTCTATCTAACAGGTCGCGACCTGTCCTATGATAGCGTCTAAGCCCTTTCCATAATCCGATTAGATTAAAATATTGCGCAGTATGTAAATCCGATCAGTCTAATATTACTATGTCACGATGAGTACTTAAAACCTATTTTTAGCAGATTTTATGAACTATTTTTTGATAACATTAAAAGCAAGTCATGCCTCTACGCAAATGAGTTGTTGTTGTCAACAAACAATAAAGGTTATCCACACGAATCCATGCTGTGATACGGCCGTGTCTGATCCGCGCATTTTATTCACAGTTAAGGAAACTCCTAATTTAACTGATAACATTTACAGCAAGTCATGCCTCTACGCAAATCAATTGTTGTTGTTAACAAACAATAAAGGTTAACCACACACGACGTATCCATGCTGTGATAACGATGTGCGCGCATTTTATTCACAACTAGCTGTGCCCCGCGGTTTCACCCGCATTACGTTAGGTTTTTGGTTACTGATCCGTTCCCATGGCAAATAGCGCCATGCTATGTAGCCTTTAATCTGTTATTCTGAGGTATAAGCTACGGAATGTCTCGCTGAGTCATTATTTTGCTGCGAAGTTATTTTAAAACTGTGATATCTCCTAAGATATTCATTGAAATTAAATGATGTAAAGGGCAATTTTGTTCAAAACTAAACACTTGTGATGAATAAAGTATTTATGTTGATAAGGATTAATACTATGTTCATAAAAACACCTTCGCAAATAATGCATCATTTTAAATCAAATTTTCTGGCCATAAAAATGGCTATAGTGAGTCAATCTTAAAAGTTAGGCATGTACTATCGCGGACTTTTTTTTTAGTATATTTTAAAAGGAACAATTCTCTCATACATTATTTTTGCGTAACTTTAACCGTTTACGCAGCGCACGCAACGAAAGCCCTAATAAAGGAATATTTTCCCTCGTTTTTGCCAAATTTTTCATTGATGCTCCGCTCCAATTGGTCGTAGCGTGATGTTATCTAGCCTATAGCCTTCCTCGATAAATGGGCTATCCAACACAAAAAGAATTTTTCGAATCGTAGTTCCTGAGATTAGCGCGAACAAACAAACAAACAAACTCTTCAGCTTTATAATATTAGTATAGATTAGTGAACTGCCTCGTTAGCCTCGTAGCACGACTGCTACGCTAGAGGTCCTGGGTTCGATTACCAGGTCGAGCAAAAAGTGTTATTGGGTTTTTCTATGAAATTCTCAGTAGCAGCTCGGGGTTTGGTTTTGTGCCCGGTTTATGGCAATAGACTCGCCTTCTATTACATGGGACCTAAAATATACCGGCGAACTGTGGTTGTACATTGGTACACCTCTGTTTAACCTTTCGGGGTATACCTACGGTCGTGATGGTTTTTTTAGTGAAGCTCATAGGCCTACACTGACACGGAGGACGTGTCTTCATGAAAAATAATGGCACTATTATATGTATTGACTTTTAATTTACTTGCCATTCGTTAGGGTGCGAAAGTACACATGAACATAAACAACTTTTATTATGGGACCAACTATGAAATATGAAGGAAAAAAAAACAGTTGTTCCCTATAAAAACTAAATTAAAAATTTAAAAAACCCCCGACACAAAATCCTAAGTTCCCTTTAAAAAGTAAAAAAATAAAATACGTCGCGTTGGGGGACCGATGTTGCATTTAGGGTACGACCGTCCCAAGCTGTCCCCCAACGCGACGTATTTTATTTTTTTACTTTTTAAAGGGAACTTAGGATTTTGTGTCGGGGGTTTTTTAAATTTTTAATTTAGTTTTTATTTTATACTTTTTATAGGTACATACTTATTTAATGTTGATTTTGTTAAGCTGTAAGTACATAGGTTCCTAATAATTTAATAACCCACATGACAAATCATTTTTAATTTTTCTTCCCCACTTTCACACCCATAACTTTTAAACGGCTCAACCGGTTTTCATCAAACATGTCTAAGAACACTCGTACGTAAGTCACCTTTCATACAAAAAAAACTAAATTGAAATCGCTTCACCCGTTCGGGAGCTATGATGCCACAGACAGACAGACAGACAGACAGACAGACACGTGAAACTTATAACACCCCTCTTTTTGCGTCGGGGGTTAAAAAATGAGATACAATGCGATCAAAATTTATAGGGCCACCCTATAAATTGTTCATATACATGCGTACTTCAATTCCTAAACAAAAGCAAGTATATTAAAAAGTCTTACTTAGGAAACTTTAGCTATAACACGTTCACATTATGGAATGGCCTATCATACAGAGCTAATTAGCATCAGCAATTCGATGAAGTACCCTAGCCATAAGAATTGGGCGTCGGGAGCCACGAGACGACTCCCGGCCACCGTAGACGCGGGTCTGTGGTCGGTCCGCAATGGGTAGCTCACCGCCCGTACGTTCACTAACGACAGACTGTGTCGACGGCGCGTTCGTGTTCCACGCGCGCCTCAAAGAGATGTCAGCAAACTTGGAAGGGGCCACTGAGGGCCGATGCCTGCCGGGGCTGCGGGTTGTTCGAAAGAGATACCGCGCCCCCGGAACGCAAAGGGCACATGAAGGAACATAGACGGGTTTTAGTCAGTAAAAGTCTGACACTCCCTCCCGCCCCGCCAGGGCGGGGGAAGTTATATGATGACTTCAGGTCTTAAAAAAAAAAAAAAAAAGCCATAAGAATTGAAGACATTAGCCTCGTCTTATGCCTACATCGTCCTCGTCCTATGCGTTAAAATTTAAATAAACGTAACATAACATTACTTCCGACCGAATTTCAGTCACGGCAGCCAATCTCAATTAAATGGAAACTAGCTACGCAAGAAATATTATAGGGCACATGTGTGTATGTGGAAACTCGGGTGCAATATCCCTTCCTTCAGTCTCAAACTTCGATGGGATGGCAATCCGTCACGACTGGTTAGACCAGGTGCAGTACCAACGGCTTTTACGGGCCTAGTGAGACACGAGGGTGTTACATCACAGTTCATCATCATCTGCCTAGCCTTTTCCCAACTATGTTGGGGTCGGCTTCCAGTCGAACCGAATGCAGCTGAATATCATCAGTATTTTACATGGAGCGACTGCCATCAGACCTCCACAACCCAGTAATGGGTAATACGATACTCTTGGTAAGACTAGTTGTCAGTACATCACAGTTGCTACTGAGAATTTCTTTGGAAAACCCCAATGACACTTTGGCCGAAACAAGAACCCGACCCTCAAAAGGACACGTATGAACAAGAATCCAAAAAAAAAAAAAAACAAGTAGCCATGACATAACAAAAAAACAAGTTATGTACTCTCATGATGATTCTCCTTTTTTTTGACGGTAGCATGATTACTGCGCAATATTTTAAACTTTATTCAGTGCTTCTGATAACTATTGCACTGCGCACTAAAATTACTGCCTATCTAATTAATTGAAGTATTATGACTTAATGAGTTAGATAAAGGATGTATTTACGTAAGTTGCTATCAGCTTAAGGAAGTTTCCGAAACCTTACACGCGGTAGATATATGATTACTTTATTCTAACCTGCTTTCTATTGATTGGGGTTTACGAAGGATTACTGAAGCTCAGGTATTCGGTCAATTTCTTAATAATCTATAAGCTAATACAGTACATGTAAATTATTTAGCAATGGCACTCACAACTTCTGTCTCTTTTTAGTGCATGACGTTGTCTTACTCTGTAATCTGAAATACATTGCAAATCTATCCCAAGTTATCTGTTCTGATTAAATAACAAAGAGAAATCAAATAGATTGCTACGAGATTCAACAGAAAATTGAATAGAAAAGCCTTTCAGAAAAAGTAGATCGAAGTGCCATTACTAAATAATAGACAAAACAATGACGCAGAATGATACTTACCTTCCAAAGAGGTTGATAATACTTTTCCTTGGCGAGCGTCCGGGTTGTCGCTAAGAGGAAAACCAACGCCCATCTTAAGTGCAGCCGCGGTTGGCACAGACATTGACCTGCTGGTCGACACTCGATACAGTACATTAAGCATAACATATGGTGAGGGTACCCCTAACTCGAACATTAAACAATGTATAGTCACTGTTATCGCTTCGCCCTTAAATAAAAATAGTTGGAAGTCTGAGAATCCGCTCCACCCACCAACCAACTGCGGGTTGTTCGAAAGAGATACCGCGCCCCCGGAACGCAAAGGGCACATGAAGGAACATAGACGGGTTTTAGTCAGTAAAAGTCTGACACTCCCTCCCGCCCCGCCCAGGGCGGGGGAAGTTATTTGATGATTTCCCGTCTATAAAAAAAAAAAAAAAAAAAAAAAGGCTGTTACTGAAAAAATTCTGATTGGTGTTAAATTTTTTTTTACTGAAGTGGTGAGGCAGATTCTTACATTCTCCTTTGTACAAGATAATATAATAGCTTTATGTAAACATTTGAAAATAAACAGTCGTAAATGTTGATTTACATTTACTGCATAGCGAGAAATATAATGCTGAGCGTGATTACAATGCTGAGTAGATTTCTATGTTCGTTCTAGGGGTACTTCATGTAATGAGTGATACTGGTCACATTTAATGAAATTGGTACTTCACATTAAAAAGAACACGATTATGACAAACATCAATAAAAGTTTAGCACCACCTGGGTATGTTTTAATTTAAATAATAGTACGGTTAATTTGCCAATAGGACTATTATTCAGGTATTTACTTACTCAGTAGATAGGACCATAGATAGATAAACTACTGAATCTCAAAATTACGTTGTCACAAGTGGTGCCATACTTTTTTGATAAGCAAATTTTTTCAGTAAATTATTATCCTTTATCCTCTATGGTAGCTTCATAAGTTAAACGAATGAGGTTCTCCCAAATAATCTTGTTCAGTTACTACGTGCACTAACCGTTTCTGCAGCTGTAGTGGCGTTACTTTGGGCGTGGAGCGCGGAAGTTCGGGCGGTACAAGAGGTCTGTCCTCTAAGATAGGAGGCGGCGTCCTCTTGGGACACAACGCGATTATAGCGTCGTAGAGCTTCTGAAGCGCCTGACGTGTTGACGTCAATGCTGCTAGGGCATCTGTGTTCTCCTTTGAAGCCTACACGTAGAGGAGTAAATAGGTAAAAGGTTGTATTTTTATTCATGAAGAACATGATCATAAACGCCTACACAGATCGGGACGGTATAACAATTTATGTTGTATTTCTATACCGATACGTTTGAATGTCCATTGATAAAAAAAAAATCCTTTGATTTATGGATGTAACTCTTCGAATTCATTGTGTGTTCTGTATTCAAACTTCGAACCCACGATCTACATACAAGTAATAAGATTAAAGTTGTTACCCCTAGAGCACCACAGGTCTCGTTATGATATCCTAATGTTGTATTAATAAATATCCACTTTCTTTAGATATCAAAGGCTTTAAATAATTAGGCGGATTAGCAATAGGTTTTTCCTGTTTTTTGATAACAATAATATGCTTATTTATTTATTATATACTACGATAACAATGAATCCATGTACCAAGATAGGTGACAAACAAATTTTAGCTATGGCAGAATATAATGAAACAAAAAATTACGTGACTCGAATTCAAGTTAGTTAAAATTTTTAAAGACGAACCAAGCATCTTTTACCTATCTTCTGCTAACCTAACAGCTTAATAACCTTTAGACCTTTTTAAAATTTAAAAAAGCATCAACGTGCCTACAGCGCCAAACTATATTTTATTTATCCTCTAATACCTACAAAATAGTAGTGACTCCGTCATAAGTCGATGTTGTTTTACGAGTTTTATTTACGTATGAAACTCTGTCATGGGATCGTGGCCGTGATGTGCTGGTCACATTTTGGTTTGTCATCTATACGTGGCTGGAATGATCAAAAGGTAAAGCTTACCTCATCATAGTCCAGTCTCAATTTATCATCGTCTCCCAGCAGTTTCTCGTTCTCCTTGGTGAGTCGTTCTAGAGACTGTCGCAGGGATGCCACGCGCGTATTCCTTTCGAGGTAGTAGCCGACGAACTCTACAGAGAATGCAGGCGGCACGTGCCAGCGGCGGGAGACGTCCTTTAGAGCTGCCATCTGGGATGAAAGACGTACCGTACATTATGTATTTCAGTGACTAAATCAGTAACATAACTTTGGTCTTATTCTCTGAGGATAGGCAAGGGTATTCTGAATGCCAAAATGACTATATTTTTATTTTTAAAGAATAAGTTCTCCATACGAAACAGTTTTTAAAAATAGGTTCAATTAAATTTTTAATTTTGCTGTTTTGGTCAAATTGAAATAAAAAAAATATTTGATTTCATTGTAAAGCCAGGTGGGCTCAAATCCAGACCAATTCTTCATGAAATTAAAACCTAACAAGGGCCGACTGTAGAACCTAGGACCACACGCCCTTGGCAGTTGCACTGACCAAGACCTAGACCTTTGCGTTTAGTGTAATGTAGCAAATCTACAAACAGTTTATCTGTTGCCATTACCTGCGCATCTTGAAACTCCAAAGCATGTGTGTTGATGCCCATACACTCTGCTTTCCGCTGAAACTTTCTCATAGCAGACGCGCTACTATACAGCAGGCGCGCCATTTTCTGTGTAGGCACTGTAAATACAAAGAAAAACAACAAATGAGTTCCACAACATTTAAGATTTAATTTCGTTCAAGCAAGCTGTCTGTTTGATAAAATAAGCTAAGTAAATTACATTAGAAATAAAACTGAAAATGTAATACCGCGCGGCATTTATTATCTTGCACACAATAACGCTATTTTCAGCTCTATTTGTGTTGTATTGTTGTATATTACTTTAAATAATAATATTTTATTTTCTCTTCTAAAGACACAATGAAAAATAACATGATAGGAAAAACCACACAAATTCCTTTGTTTAGACATTGGTATATATACTAGGAAACTCTGTCGCACACTAGATAATCCAAGTGCCTGGTAATCTATCGATTACCACGCCACTCCCCAGCCAAGGGTTGCGGAATTTGTTCGATAGAGTTACTGTGGTTCTGGAACGCAAAGGGCATTCCGAGGAACACGGATGTCCATAAATGCTTGAAATAAAATTATTGCTTTCAATTTGACTTCGAATTCTTAGAGGACTAAATATTACTATACAAATATAAGTCTTACCCCACGGAGGATTTCTATTTTCCTTCTGTATCAAATACTTTTTCCTGTATTTCACTAGTTTTCGTTGAATTCTTAATTTCTCTTCTGTACTTAAATTGTTTTTTAACTCCAATTTCCTGGAAAAAAATAACAAAAATATCTTTTTATTTATAAAATCACTGTTGGCTGTATTTGCCTCTCAAACACATATCAATACAAGTTATTCAACTCAGAATGTACTTTCTAATATTATCAAGAAGGCAAACATAGTACGAAAACCTGTGGAAATCTGAAATCGCTAATCCGCATTGCTTTTTTAATTCAGATTATTATCCAAAAGGTAATTAATAAACTAAAATGTTTCAATATTTACCTTTTTTCAGTTCTCAACTGCAAAGCAAGCCAGTTCCTCTTACGTTTCTTGACTAGAGTCTTATCAGAATGCAGCTTGCAGTGAGCATAGAATGGGTCCGCTTGTTCCGCTTCTTCAGAATGAGCCTCAGCCAACAGTCCTGAGCGTTGCCCACTGGAATTTACAAATTACTATAATGCTGCGTTTACCGTTACATTTTTTCATTAAATTGTATATAACATAATAAATAAATTCTCAATAATAAATATTATAAAGAGGTACGATATTTTTTGTTAGTTTGTAACGATTAGGCTCCGAAACTACTGGAATACTTTTAACATTTTTTTCACTAATAGACAGCTACATTATTCCAAAGTAACAAAGGCTATATAACAACACGCGAGGACCCACGGGAGCGCAGCATTAACGAAAGACGTAACTTATAGCGGGTGAAATAAGCTACGCGGAGTAAAGTGTGGGTAGTTAGCTAGTACTCATATATTTTGGTTAAAAATACGATTTACGTGTTTTTTTTGTTACAGAGTTTAAGAAAATAGTAGTAAGTTTAAAAGCTCCACGTACCAGGTGACATGGAAGAACGTCTTGCAGAGCCCGGCGTCACAGCCCACGCACACGCCGGTGCGCGCCAGCATGCCGTCCTCGCACAGCGCACACGAGCGCGCGCCCCAGCGGGAGTACGCCATCTCGAACAGCGTCACGCCCGACAGCCGCTCCACCTGACGTCACATGATTTATTGTGTGAATACTTGTGACACTACATTATTATCACTAAAACATAGGTTGCGGCCTAGTTTTAGTTTAGGAGTTATCAGTTTGTCCTGTAATGTGACTCTGTTGTACAATATTTCTTAAATCCTGTGTGCTTAGGTATGTTTTTGTGTGTCCAAATAAACATTTTATTATTATTAAAAAATATCTATATACGCCTGTATTCCCCGGAGGGTTAGGCAGAGGTGTACTAATGTACATCCATATGTTCGCCAGTATGTTTTGCATTCCATGTAAATATAGGGGGGGTGAGCCAATTACCAAAATTATTAACTAAATCCAGATTTACGTTAGTTTATGCTACCTCTGAAAATGCCACTCCAGGTACGTAAAGCGCACATACTAAATGCACCCAAGCACCAACTTCAGTCTCCTTAAAAATGCCACCTGAAAAATAAAATAAATCCATATTAAAACTGTAGTACATAAGTTAACATAAATTGCCCTTAACAAAAGAACTGATTCTTACCTTTATTTGGACAAAGCTCACAGCTAGGATCAGTCACACCTGCTTTGCAAGCTTCACAAAACCAGGGCTCAGTTGAAGCTGAGCTGACGGTGCTAGACTCACTAGTTGTGTCTGATACACCATAACAACCTGAAAATGGAAACATCATCAATGTTAAATCCTGATTTCTACTTTATGAAACGAAAGATTATGGCTACTAGTGCACTATTTTACTATATAAAAGCAATTTTATTATTTATTTGGCTCTTCCGAGTTTAACTTAGTTAGTTTACATGTTTCTCCAAAGATCATCATACAGATGTGAACATTTTTTTGATAAGAATCAAATTCCAATCCTATAATTTTTTTGAAAAGCTCATTTTTATTTTGATATTATAAATTTCAAAAAGACCCCAAAATCTCCAAATTTGGCCTCATAGAAGAGAGCTAGGAGTAATTTAGGACTTTTAACAATTTAGCCCATACTAACATTGAATGAGCATTAAACAAATTGTCTACACTTCTAAGTCTACATCTTTGTATTTTGAATAAGATGTAGTTAACAGTAGTTATAATTACTTTTGATGTTATTGCTATTAATAGATAGAATCTCGTGTTTACCTTCATGAACAGTAACACCACAACCATCACACTCCACAATTTCATTGAAGTCATCACTCCTTGATCCCAGACATCCTGCACATATCAATAAATTCGCCAACTCCACTGGAAACTAAGGAAAAGAAAAGTCAAAGCATTTATTTACTTTTGAATTGTCAAGAAATTATAGTTACAAGTTGAAGCTAGTTGTTTGTTCCAAAACGTAGGTCTCTATGGAGAAGAATGAGCAAAAACTCCATGGACACTCTTTTTTTTTTCAATTTGATTTTTTACAAAAAATATTTTTATGTATGTATCTATTATTACCAAGCATTACTTAACTAAATAATAATATTGGATCGTAATTTGGGGCTAAATAAGTGCATTTAATAGAATACAACAATTACAGGTGTTTGATAACAGTGTGATAAGCAACATTTTACTATTACATATTCATAATATTTGTTTTACCTTAAATTCTTTATGTTTGGTTTTTTCCAGCACATCATTAACAGGCTTATCTTCTCCAATCTTGTTGGAATTCTTGAAATCTTCATCATCAGACCCAGACTCTTCAGACCCGGACTCACTTCTTAATGCTGCTTCTGTGAAGGTGATAAGTATTATATTAAAAACACCACTACCAGACATAGAGGATTGATTTTAAATAAGAAAATATATTGAAAAATAAGACCAGTAAGTTTAAAAGTCAGATTTTCATAATAATGGACCAGTAATATTATCATTGCCGAGACTCATGATGCTTTCAGCTTTTTAATCCATCTGTCCCACTAAATTGAATTACCTCAGGCTTTCAAGTAAATACTATGAGAAGTAGTATTTTTATCTTGTGTTAACAAGAAGTAGTGTCTTCAGACCTAAGGCTCACAGTCATGGTTAACTAACATAAGGATAAAGACACATTATTTCAGCTGTTTACTGAACATATTGAATGACTATGGTAGCCTTATACAATTTGTACTTACAGTAAGAAATCAGTTTAGTAGGAAATACTAGTAAAGGCGATACCTGGAGCCAGAAATACGTACTTTTTTCTTCATCGTCGGTGTTTATTGAATAATCATCGCTTTCTTCGGGGTGGTCTTCTATGCGAAAGTCGGAGTCATCAGAGCTCTCACCTTCACCGAGATCAAAATCTAATAGAGACTGAGGCTCTACCGGCTTCACTTTGCGCTTAGCCGGGCCTCGGGTCTCTGAAAAAGCAACATTTATTTTATTACAAAGGATAAGAATCCCATGTCAGTAATGTTGGTCCAGTTGCAGTATGAAACAATAATAAACTAAAAATACTTACGATTGTTCATTTTTCAACTAAGTTATCCGATTTGAGACACATTTAGTTCAACAAAATCATTATTTCTCGAAATAGTAGACACAACACAGATTCTGTCTAATACTCCATGAATAATGTTGCCCAATGTTGCCAACCTCACTCATCGCTGAAGCAAATGGCAAAGCTGGGTTATTGGGGTATTATTGCGAATGCGTATTGCGATAACCTACTAAGCTATGTATATGCTAGTATTTTTTGGTTATCAACAATGCCCACCCTGCACCCATCTTGTATGTATTTGGTGCTTAGACAACGGTATAATCAATCTTATGCCTTCAGTCACGATCAAGATATCAACAAACGCTGAAAAGTTCAAAAATTTTGGAATTTTTGAGATCTACGATTTATTTCGAAGATTTTTTGTGGTTGTGAATAAGGCGCCATCTACAGTCACCATTATCGTTCGTACACTCAAAAAGTTTCGACAAAGTCGCAGCATTTCTTCATCGATGAAAATCGCTATGTGGTTTTAAAAACTCAGCCTAGTTATGTGTGTGTGAGTGATAGCCAGGATCTTGTACAGTATAATCGTCATCACAGTGTGCTTTCATTTTCAAAGTAGTAAAATGTATAAATCTTTTCAAACAATCGATAGTTTGTGGTGGTTGTATTCACCGGTTTTATTGTATTATCTTGCATGCATACCAAAATAAATCAATGCGGCATTTTAGATCCAATTCAGTGAATAAGGCGAGAATAACAGTGTGACAAATAGGTACGATAAGAAAGTATTCTAATATTTAAAACATTAAAATCATGCCATCTCCCTTAGACGCATTCAACATTATTATTTCTATCCTGTTGTCACTGAAGATATTTAGAATTCAGATGTGTCATTGAGTCATTGTCATTTCAATTTCAAACAAAAGCATTCGCATTACCAATAATAAATTGTTTTTATTTTTACTGCGTGAGTAGTCGTGATATTTATCTTCCCATACATAACAATAATAATTTCATAGTCGTCTCTATTTAGTTTATAATTCTGTTAACAAATCTTTGTTTTTAGCAAAACAGGATACTTCAAAAATGGTTGGGCTTGATACAGACATGAACCGGGATGATGAATGCGACAATATTGGGCTGGGTTGCGCTTTGGAGCACTTTTCAGAGATAGAGGATGTCTTGAACATGATCGACAACGTTAAAAATATCTATAACACGCCAGCTTTAGAAGTAGAATATGATAAACTTTATGCCATCTTGAAGCAATACTATGAGCAACCACACTTGCTTGATCCTCACTTGGACAAAATGTTATCCAAGTTTTTAAGCTTGATCAAAGATAAGGACTCGCCATTCGAGTTAAAGCATGCTACATTCAATTACATGTATCAAATTATCAGAGTAAGAGGGTACAAAATTGTTATAAGGCATCTTCCACATGAGGTAATTTCTTTTTCAATTAAAAATTTTATCAGCAACTACTACCTAAACTGGACAGCTTGTTAATCTTTTCTTTACATTCCAGGTTTCAGATCTTCTAACAGTATTAACATTCCTGGAGGCTCAAGACCCAAAAGACAAGGAGACTTGGAGGAGTAGATTTGTTCTGCTGCTATGGCTCTCCATAGTGGTCATAATTCCTTTCCACATGAGCCGACTTGATGGATTTGCTCCTGGGCAACCAGGTAATTGGTTTCCAGTCTCATTTAATACAGAAATGAAAACAGCAGCTATCTAGAAAAATGTAAAAGCAATGATTCTAGTATGTGGCAGAGATGGAGCTACACAATGAATCAAAAATTCCCATTTTTTGTACTGAAACTCAATGGGCAGTACTTTTCCATTTAGGAACTAGAAAAAAAAATTGTCTACTAGCTCCTGCACTCCAGCTCTGTAGACTATATTTTATAATAAACATGGTTTATGTACTACATATTAAATTTATCATAAAACATAGTCTATCACACTTAATAATACTGTAGCTTTCAATTAGTGAAAGAACTTGTGTAATTGGACCAGAACTTCCAAAGATAGCATCTTATTAACAATTTTTTTTAAATAAAACAAACTTGATCACTTTCAAATATAAAATGTAATATTAAGATAACCACTTGGTCTCCAAACCAATGCTTTCTCTATTATAGCTGTGATATTGCTATTACAACTACTCCATTAGTAATTTATTAAGTCAGTATTTGATTGGTTGTTGTACAATTCATATGATATTTTAAAAATTAAATGAATAATTTTGAACCAATACCTTCTTGCAGATGTTGCTGAAGGGGCAAAGAAGCTGACGGTGATGGAGAGAATATTCAATATTTGCAAGACTTATGCAATGAGCAAAGATTCATGTGCTGAGGCCAGTGCTTATTTAGCTTCCAAATTTCTTATAAGGTAATGTGTTCATACTGTACATACTGCTAAAACTGATTTATATAGTAGACAAATATTATGTACACATGTGGAATAAATAAGCCTAAATTAATACAATGGAACGTCTAGTGTGTGTGCAGTGAAAAGTCAATGAGTGTGAGTGAGAGCACACTCATTCATATAGATAATCTGATACTCATTACAGATAGTAATTAATATAGTAATAAAGAAAGAGGGCTATGTACTTTTCTATATTTAAGTACAAAAATGGATTAAAGAATGGTCATCTCCACATTATTTCACTTCATCATTCAACAACTTCAAATCAAATCAAATCAATCTTTATTTGTGAACATAAGTACAAAAAGGTGTTATTTATACATAGCTGGGGGCATAACTTGGGGGCTTGTCTTGTAAATATGGCAACTACTCATGTTGTTTCTTTTTTGGTGGAAAGTACCTATACATATCAAAGTATCAAGATTTCAATCATTTAAAAACCAATCCAATTTTATGTAAGTAAACCTCATTCTCTTTTTATAGGTCTGATGTAAAAGAGCTTTACATGGGCGCATTCTTTGACTGGGCTTGTGATCTACATTCCAATTTGCAAGAAGAAGAATCTATTCACTATGGTGTACTGGCAGCAGTTGCAGCAGTATTGAAACATGGCAAAAGGGATGACCTACTACCGTTAGCTCCGAAGTTACTGGCTTGGGTCACCAACCAAAATTATCAACAACATAAGGCTATGTTAGTTAGGAAATATGGTGTGAAGATTGTGCAGAGAATAGGTAAGATATTAATAGAATATATTTAATCTCTTCAAATACTTATTTCCATTGTGTTATTTACACTTAAACAAATATCAACTTAATTCTAGTGTATATTAAGTTGATTTCTGAATGACTACTCTTGATAGAGTTATGATTGAAATTGTAGCACAAACAATACTCAATCTGTTATGTTAGTATTG
This sequence comes from Caradrina clavipalpis, assembly GCA_932526535.1. Taxonomy (NCBI): domain Eukaryota; kingdom Metazoa; phylum Arthropoda; class Insecta; order Lepidoptera; family Noctuidae; genus Caradrina; species Caradrina clavipalpis. Next base: position 8,698,861 of record OW052096.1, read on the forward strand.
TATGTACTTTTACTGACTATAAATACAATAAGGTGTAGTCTTGACCAGCGACCCCTTATGTACTTTGGAATATCCTTTAGTAGTAAAAGTGTAGTGTTAAATACCTAAAAGATATTTCCATGCTGAGGCTGAATAATGGTGTAAAGGTATTGCCAATTTTTCCCTATATTTATCCTAATTATCCCTGATTATAAAATATCATGAAATATTGTTTCATCTCTGTCTTTGCTAGTCATTTTGTAATTGTTTTTTTTCCCACTTTTTCCTAGGTCTAACATTCCTACGCCCTCGTGTAGTGTCATGGCGTTACACGCGTGGTTCGCGCTCTCTAGCTGTAACGTTGGGCGGAGTCGCGGCCGCTGGCGATACTGAACCCATTACCTCGCCTCCTGATGACGATGATCAGGATATACCTCAAGAGGTATGACATACTAACAAATAAAGAAAAATGTTTTATTTTAATTTTAAATATTTATAGGCTACCCATGTATGCTAACTTTGAAAAGCCTTGTGTCTATGGCATACTTTATTACTTGTATGTAGCATAAATTTATAAGTTGACTACTCCAGTGTGACGGTTTTTTATCGATGCTATCTACGCCAACTGTTCAGTTGTGTAAAAGTTAAGAATAAGCAAGAAAGCATATAAATGTTTTCGTCGTATTGAGCAAATACGTACTGCCAACATATCTGTTTCAACTTGCCTGTATTCCCCTGAGGGTTAGGCAGAGGTGTATCAGTGGACACCCACAGTGCGCCGGTATGTTTTAGGTCCCATGTAACAGGGGATGACCCTATTGCCATTAACCTAACTGCGAGTTGCTACTAAGAACTCAATATCACTTTGCTCGACCTGGGAATCGAACTCAAGACCTCTACTGTAGCAGTCACGCTTGGTACACTAGGCTAACGAGGCAGTTAATTACCACACTAATAGTTAGTCATACTACGAGTAATTTATACCACTGTTTTTGGCAATTGCTTACATCTGACCTCTTTTTGCCAGTTACTTAATGCAGTGTGATATTCATTCAATCAACAATTTCCCTGTCCAGGTAGAAGACGTAGTAGAGCTCCTGCTATGTTCCCTCCGCGACGACGACACGGTGGTGCGATGGTCGGCCGCTAAGGGCGTGGGCCGCATCGGTGCGAGGTTGCCAGCTCTCGCCGCCGCCGACGTGTGCGACAGCGTGTTGTCGTTGTTTGCCGAGAACGAGCGTGAGACGGCGTGGCATGGAGGGTGTATGGCGTTGGCTGAATTAGGTAATGTAGCTTTAAGGTTTTTGATTTTATAACAACGAACTGTTCGATAGTTGGAATAATAACGAGTGTTACCACCATTGTTTCATTCTTTCTTTCTTGTGTGTGAGTTTAAAAGGTTCCTAAAGGTTCATTTTGAAGTTGTTACAATCTGGCAATGTCAAGGGTTATCAATAATTTATCGATATGAACGTTTTGATATTATATCATTTAGTTACATCCAAAATAATCCTACATTTATATGTACTAAATCATATTCCGTCAGCTCGTCGCGGCCTCCTATCACCTATCCAAGTGGGTAACGGCATAGCGAGCGTGGTGAGTGCGCTCCGTCGCGACGAGGCGCGCGCGTCGGCGGGAGGCGGGGGCGGCGGCCGGGCGGCGCGGGACTCCGCGTGTCACGCCGCCTGGGCCTTCGCCCGCGCGTACGACGCCGTCGCGCTCATGCCCTACGCCACCGCGCTCGCCAACGCATTGATCAGTACTGCGTGTTTTGATCGAGAGGTGAGGGTTTTTAAATATTTTTGCATATTTATTTATTAAAAATCTCGCTTAGAACTATTCGTTCAGGTGTATACCTAATGCTAACGCTATCGCGTGGTTTTAACATTAACTTATTTACAATATGAAACAATGAAAAACATAAAAAAGTTAGAAATACTTAATTATATTAATATCGAATAATTCTTCTGTACAAAGCTCCCTAACTATAAAACACAATATAAGAATTATAATAAAACAACAACCCACACAAACACAAAAAAAAACACATGTTGCATGTTTTGTTTAACCACATTATTTCTCATGTCTGTCTGCAAGTATCAGTAAAGTTATGACGAAATTCACAAGCCAGACTTTAATCTACAGATCAATTGCCGGCGTGCAGCATCAGCCGCCTACCAAGAGAACGTGGGCCGACACGGCATGTTCCCACACGGTATCGATGTACTGACCACAGCCGACTTCCAGTCAGTAGGACCTAGGAACAACGCATACCTAGTAATAGCACCGCAAGTCGCCGCTTACCCGGAATATACGCAGCCTCTCGTAGATCATCTAGTTGATCTGAAGGTGGAACATTGGGACTGCACCATTAGAGAAATAGCTGCCAAAGCGCTTAATAAGCTGACTGATAAGGTTTGTATGTTTCGATCTTTATAATACGACTAGAACTGCCCGCGGCTTCGTCTGTGTGGCTTATTTTACCCGCCATAAGTTACGTCTTTGGTGAAGGCTTCACTGCCGTGGGTCGTAACTTGATGTTATAAAGCATATGTTGTTATTAATGAATAATGTAGCTATCTATTGGTGTAAAGAAAGGATAAAGTGGTCCAGCAGTTCCGGAGCCTATTTGTTATTAACAAACAAACAAATCTTACCTCTTTATAATATGATGTATAGATTACATTAGAAAAATGACTTGTTCCTGACAGAATAATCATTCAAGGACTGAAGCTTTTTCTTGGACGCCGTTTAGATTGCATGATATATTGGCTGCTGCCACATGGCCATCTATTTTCCTTATATGAGTAGAATTTCGACTGGAGCTGTAACGGTAATAATATTAAAAGAGTTCTTATGGTTGTTTATGGACCAATTCACGAACTGGCCATCTACAAATTGCTGAAAGAATAATGTTTGAATTTAGAATCGTCAAATGATTACTTGACAGCCTGATGTCATAGTTTGAAGTACATGGCTACTTAGGTTATGTAGGATTAGTTTTATTTTATTTTATTATTTTTAATTATATTTTATGTCAGGCTTTTTTTCCTGTGCCGTTATTTATAGCGAACCGTTCACTATATTTTGAAAACCTGAAAATTTAAGGATGCGTTACGTAAGATTCTTTATAGTAAAAGTAGTCAGGGAGGCAATTCTAGTAATGTATTAACGTTTGCTTTCTAATTTGATGAAGAGGCTACAATCCAGCTTGTACCCTTATTGCCATCTTATATGGTATGAATTCTTTTCGGCGTCAGATGAGGGCAGCCTAAAATTCTTTATCGTCGTCTCCATCTATTCTTGCCTGTAATGTATCACAGTTTGATAAAGGTCCCTTGGTTTTCAAACTGCGTGAATTTATGCAAAAAACTTCATGTTCCGATTAACTGTTACTGATTTCAAGCAACCAATGATAATTTGTCAGCTAAATTTGTTGTGATATATATATTTTGTTTTAGATTCCCGATTACGTGGCTACAGTGGTACTACCCAAATTGGTGAAAAAGACCGAGTCTATCGACCTTAACGTGCGGCATGGAGCTATTCTTGCTATTGGTGAAGCTATTTATGCTCTGTCCCAGGCGAAGCTGGCAAATGGTATGATTGGTTGTCTGTTTTTATAATAATAAAAAAAAGAGGCACTCGTGAAGTCTAAAAGGATTTTTATTAACATCGTTGGATGGCAAAAAAGCTGACGGCTCACCTGATGTTACGCGCCACTTAACAGCAGGTGGGCCGTCGGTTTTTTTGCAGATGCCTTGCAAATGCGTTGTCATCCCAGAGACAAAGTTGAAATGTCTCATGTGACTGTAATTTCACCGGCACCCAAACCCTTCAAACCGGAACGCAGCAACTTTTCTTTGGTGGAGCTGCAATTAGGTGTAGTTAGGCTGAATATGTAGTTTTTTACAGCTGTGCAGAAAAAAACGACCAGAAGTTATAATCCAGCATCTTTCTATATATTCACATTGAACTTTCGAAGTAACAAGCAACAAAAAGAAAAAACTTTTTTTTTAATTTCAATATTTCTATGGTCATAGGCAAGACAGCAGACTCCTTGATATCGGAAGAGGTGTCCGTATCGGTCCGTGGTCTGGTCGCGTCGCTGCGCTCCCGCCAACAGTTCCGCGGTCTGGGCGGAGAACTGATGCGGCAAGCGTGCTGCCACTGCATCGCCTCACTGTCGCTCGCCGACGCGCCTTACCATGGACATCCTATTATAGGTAACATATAGGAATTCTCTAGTTATATGTTCTTGTATTTTATTTTCTTTTATGTTTTTTTCTAGTTATATTTTCTTTTTCTCATTGTTTTAAGAGTATGTGGCCCATTTTCACCAAAATCACTTAATTTTGCGCTAAATGTGTTTATATTATCATCCTGTCTCTGTCACAGTTCTAACAATGTGACTGGGATGCAATGATGCTCTAAATAACTTTAGGCAAAAGGGAGGGGGGGGGGGGGGGGTAAGTGTGTCTGCATCTTCTTATCATACAACTTGTGATAATTATAAAATAATTATCTTTAGTCATTTTTTTTATGTTCGATCTTTTTATTTTACGAATCCTCATTTTGAGGAAAAACGAAAACTCACTCACTCTTTGAGCGAAAACTCATTGTTTTCGAAAATCGAATGCGTGCCACTATTTAATATCTTTCCAGTTATTCATTAAATAATTCCATACAATATTCAAAACGTAAGTAAATAATCAAAAACATAATGAAACATTAATTTCCAGACGAATGGCTCAGTCTTATCGAAGAGTGCCTATCCCATGAAGTGCAAGTAATTCGGGAGAAGGCGATCTACGCACTACCTCTGGTGTTCGACCATTACCTCCGTGATGACAACTTGAAGTACGGGGACCTCACCGCTAAGGAGAAACGCAAGCAGCTGATGGATAAGTACTGTGAACAGTTGAGCAATACGGGCGTTAATGGTCTGGTACTGAGGATGGGGTACGCTAGAGCTGTTGGTGAGTAATCTATACTAATATTATAAAGCTGGAGAGTTTGTTTGTTTGTTTGTTTGTTTGAACGCGCTAATCTCAGGAACTACCGGTCCGAATTAAAAAAATATTTTTGTGTTGGATAGCCCATTTATCGAGGAAGGTTATAGGCTATATAACATCACGCTACGACCAACAGGTGCTGAGCAGCGAGGGTGAAACCGCGGGGAACAGATAGATAGATATTCTTTATTTGTATAAACATGGTATACATACAAGAGCATGCAAGATTAAAATTAATTGTTTAGATCCAGTCATGTTTAGCCGCAAGTATCGGCGTACAAATATTTCTATAATATTGAAAACTGCTAGTCTATAATAATAGACTAAACTTGAAGTGATGTTTTGTTTGTTTAAACTCTTTTAATCGCTGCAACCACCAGTCGGATTGAAAAAAATTCAAATGCAAATTCATTTATTGCGAATATACGTACAAAATGTCGAGCAGTTATATTTAGCCTTTCAGCATGCAACATAAAATCTTTTTGTATATGATAGCCAGACGCATGAGGGTAGTATAGGCACTTTTACATCATGTTTCGACGCACGGGACCGGTGCAGTAACCAAAGATGCATCGCGGGTGAAATAAGCCATGCGGACAAAGTTGCGGGCAGAAGCTAGTAATATATTACATTGTATTTGTTTCGTGGTGATCCTTTTTTAAGGCTATTTGAAGAAGAAAGAGAAACTAGAACGTCTTTGCTCAGCTGTTGGACATAAAAAAGACAAATAAACAATAAAAAAAAACACACACCTTCAAGTTAAGTTTTTCTTTGTAATCAACAAACGTTATTACTTGACATTGACTCTGATTATTTTTTCAGGTTCCCTCCCAAAATTCGTGTTAACAGAACATCTGTCTACAGTGATCCAATCGCTAATAAATTGCACGAAGCTGACGGAAGGTACTCAGAAGTGGGCCGAAGGGCGTCGGGACGCAGTTGTAGGTCTCACCGAAGTGTGTCAGACTCAAGGGATTGTAGGAGGGGTGGAGGATTACGTGGGGGAGGTAGTAGCGGCCCTGTTGGACTGTCTGTCGGAGTATACTATTGATATGAGGGGCGATATTGGAGCGTGGGTCAGGGAGGCTAGCATGACTGGTAAGTGAATACTGTTGTAACTAGTGAACCATCAACGCAATACAGTATTGCGTCTCATTGTGCGAGTGTTAGAACATGTTGTTTGGTCAGGGTCAAATCTAACTGAAATACAGCAGGAATAGAGTTGAAAGTTGCGTAATTATGTGCAATAATTTACAAGTCTACCTCTGATGTATTTAAGTTCGTTATGAATTATTGTAAATGGAAACTGCTTAAGCACAACATTGCTAGTTTCTTTGCGCTGACCATTACAGTTTTACAACTCTGTCATAGTTTTAGTTGAAACTGGTGTCTTGTCAAAACCCAATTTGGCCTGTTTTTCAAACTTTTATGTGTCCGTTATAAGCGTCATGAACTATCGCATAACAACCATAACCGTGCTCTCAGAGACCAATGGAACTAGTTCTTAATGTGTTAAGTTAAATAATAATCACACATTTATTCTGAGCCTTACTTAGATCAGAAATTCAAATTACAATTTCCCTCATGTGTCACCCCTAGGTCTCCTGTCGATCTGCCGGCAGTGTGCGGTAGAGGCTCCGCAGCTGAACTCCCCGCAAGTGATCAGGGAGATCATGTGCGGCGTGGCGCAGCAAGCTGTCGAGAAGATCGACCGCACGCGCGCTCACGCCGGCAGGATATTCACGTCACTGATTTACAAGTATGATAATACATACTATATTATATTATTGATCACGGTATTTTTTGAAATCTATGGGGAGGCCTATGTCCAGCAGTGGACGTCCTGCGGCTGATATGATGATGATGATGATGGTGATTGTTATTAAATAACATATCTCGGTATTGTTTACATAATATTTAGGGTAAGTATCCCTATTCCGAATCAATGAATGGATCCAACAAAATTCAAAGCCAAAAGTGAGTCGCGGCGGTTTAGATCCAGGTGAAGCACATAAGAAGCAAAATTAAGTACATGTTGTGAATGAGGGCCAGACAATAAAACATCAACACATTTGAGCCACGTAAATAAACTTTAAAATTACATAAAGTGCGGAACTGTATTTATCTATCTCTAATGAAACAAAAAGTTCAAAAACGTGGAATCTCGGTATATCTAGAGACGTCAGCTAAGAACGGATTTGACTTCTTTATCTTTCATACGGGCGACGTCGCGAGCAAAAGTTAATCAAATATATAATTGTAATAGTAAAACCTTCTCCACAGCGACCCCGTAATATCAAACATTCCGCACCACGACGCATTAAAACGCATCTTCCCTTGCGAGGAAGTGGAACTGAAGCCACCAACAAAAGAGGTCGACGACGTTGATCAACCAATCACGAGTGAGAACTCCAACGTGGTACTGTGGCTGTTCCCCGGACATACCATGCCGAGATTCGTACAGCTGCTGAGCTATCCCGACTATAGATACAACGTTATAAAGGGCTTGGTCGTCAGCGGTGGAGAGTTGACTGAGAGTTTGGTAAGTTATTTTTTTATATTATATTGGACAGAAAGCCGCAGTTCTTATAAGCTGGCTTAGTTCTCCGACAGTTTGAATCAAATAGAGATTGATTCGAGTTAGTGTCTATAAGTCTTATTGAAACTGTTTAGCTGCCATTATAATATACCACTTGGTCTATAAGTGTCTCATAATTACTGTCATTTCATTGGCGGCTTTCATGTTCATCATAACAGCGTCAGATAAGCTAATATAAGGTCTACAACAATAGCTACTTTAATTTTTTAAATAGTTGTGAATTCAAATTTAGAAGAATGATGACACCGAAATGTTCTTGACTAGTAGGTACATCTGCTTCAAAACTTTTGTTCTTTTGCTCACATTTAGGTATTAGGTGTTTTCTTCCTTTATACTTACCCAGGGAAATGCACGGTTTATTGGTTTACAATTCCAAGACTGTAATAGTATTCTTTGTCAACAGGTAAAACACACAACTCAGTCACTCTATGCGTACCTGAATACTCTGCACAGTGACAAAGAAATGCTGACATCTATCTGTGACACGATCATCAAGGTTTTCGCAGATAACTTGCACGTTAAGAGGATAACTGGACCTATATTCAATTTCTTGGATAGGTTGCTGAGTTCAGGTAAGCTGTGGTGGGCTTATGTATTGGAGCTGAGTATAATAGATTGATGAGAAGTAGAGAGAGCTGAAAGATAGCTGGGATTTTCTGAAGGAGATAGTCCAAAGGATCGGGTGTTAGGGTGCAACAAGCTAGAATGATACGGCTTATGCAACCTCGATCATTAGTCAGGTGGTATATGGTCTACATATCCACCCTACGTATATGCTATAAAAATGCTGCATAATTTTAAGCAATGGACTGTGTTCACCAATGTTACAAATTCAAGATCACATACGGTTGAAATAGAATAAATTTGAAGAATGTACAAAATCCAATGTTGCTATGACATAAACATATGTCAGAATCTAAAAAGTGTTGCCAAAATATGGCATTATATTTTAATTTCAAAACACCCACCGTGACTCTCATCACCAATTGCCTGGCGAAATACTGATTCCCTAGAATATGTTTTGTCAATAAAATGAATAAAAACTCAATACTGAGCCAGTAAGCTCCCTTTCCCCTTGCCCTCTTCGTTAATTCCTTCTCTGTTCATGAATATTCAATTGTACCTTCTCCGTAGGTTCCATTTCACCAATACTGGACGATCCAGAATCCACGTTTGCTATGGATATATTGAAGCATCTGCAATTGGAACTGCGAGGAGGGAAAAACATTTACAAGCTCTTGGATTCCATCAACGTTCTGTGTCAATTAATTCAGGTAATGTTATGTCTGATCAATCCCGCCCATTATGTTTCGCTAATCCGAATGAAATATTGACGTATATTCTTACATTCTAAACAACTAACATGCAATTAACGAGACAAAGTCCTGATCAGTATTAAAAAAAAACTGAGCCCCACACTAAACTAGCTTTAACTAAATAAATATTCGTCTAGGTTGGAGGAGTAGTCTGCAGCAAGTCTCTGGGCCAACTGGTAATCTACTTGTGCTACGCTGACCGCTACGTACGACGATGTGCCGCCGCGCGACTGTACGAAGCGCTCACATTGTACGGAGACGTGTGTTCAGTACCGCAGGATAACATCGACCAGGTAAGGATGAAGGATGGAGTAATTAAGGTCGAAATTGCCATGAACTTTCATTTATCCATAGTTGTGTAACGTTGTAACTGTTGACTGCCAATTCGCGACCTTGAGTATGACGGGCAGCTGGTGTCCGCAACTCCACGTCAGAACAGCAGTGTGATTCTCTAAGCCTCACTTCGTAATTCGAAAGCTGAATCCGCAGTGAGATTATAAAATGGTATTCTGTTAAACACGATCACGCCGGTGACGTCACCACGGCGAACGAATACTAAACCAATGACAAGTTGGTTCGTTATCGAAGTGAGCGCGATCACTTTAGTGAGACTCGTTTTCGAGTTTGCATTTTAGAGAATAACAGATTCGTGACCTTACGATAAGCCTCTATTCACACGATCAGGATGTCGGACAACCGGTGCCGGATACGCATGAGACCAGTAAATTATGCTATTACGTGTGAAAGATTTATCATTCTTATCCATACACTTCATGACGGCTACCCAGCAGACGTGTAAAAAGTCTTGACGCCATATTGTTTGAGCCAACGTACTTAATAATTCATTTAAATCCACGATTTTATTGATGTTATATAAAAAATTAAATTATATCAATAATCAAAAAATCATAAATGATTGTGATAGAATAATGAGGATGTCAAAATTGATAAGGCATTCAGTTCCTTTTAAACAATTCGGTTTTAAGTTACTATAGAGAAAGCGAATTCAAATAAAGCTTCTTAATAGGGAATCATTGCACATGCAACAACACGTGCCCGTCTGCTGTCGGGTCCCAGAAGTAAATAGAAAGAACGTGAACATACATTGTTGTGGTTATATAATATGTAACAATAAACAATAATATTTTGAGTAGCCAAAATACAAAAGTCACCGGTCAAAAGGTTATACCCAAAAAAAGTGCGCATTGTTTTTGTAATCGTTTTTATTTAGGTACGTAATCAAAATATAAATTGCGTATAAAACTTACATTAATTTGTTATGTAATATGACAATGGATGACTATAGAAAAGCCTTTTTTTTTAATCAGGATTTTTTACTGATATTTAAAGATCCAAAATCTTAAGACGAATGAAGATGTATCGACTAGTATCATCTTACTTGTTGATTGATGTCTTGCATGCAAATGAAAGTAATATTGATGATGTAAATGATTGTGATTCCTTTTATTCCACAGGGAAATTATGAATTACTTGCGAATTACTTAAGTATAAAATCGCGCTTACATAGATATGTGAAAGATATAATATCTATTACCCCCTTTTGTCACTTACAGGCGTCATTCGCTAGAGTGAGAAGTCTATTTGCAAGCATCCGCGAAAATTCACATCAACAGCGCTATTCGTGTGCACATGATATCTCTTTCTAGTAAATTGTAAGGTTAAGTGACAGAAAGGGATAGCGATAGGTACAGGAAAATGCTGATGCGTGTAAATGAGATTTTACCATTAAGTGATAACACTATCCTATTTATGTGTGTTTCTCATACACTAAATATCAAAGTCAATAATTTGTACCACCGAGTTTGTCTAAGGGCGCGTTTCCACTATGTCGTGACAATTAATTTATCGTTGGACGACTGTCGTCTCTAGCTGTTCCCATATTCACAATCTGTCGTTACTGCAAAAAGAGTCGTGGACGACAGTTAGTCGTTGTCGTCCTTTATGTGAACACCTCCATTTAAATACACAAGCCACGGCATTCTAAACGACGCGATAATCTGTCGTCACGACAAAGTGGGAACGCGACCTTAAAGTCTCCATCATTCGTTGTTATGTTCCTATATTATCACGCGAATACCTAAGCACACTGTACAATGCTGATCAATAATAAAATTCTTCGTTCACAGATAATGTCGGTTTTGGCCGAAACAGATTGGGAGAAGGAAGTTTCAGAACTGAGACCCATCAGAAACGAACTATGTGACCTCATGGACATTAAGCAGCCAGTCATGAAACAAAAGGCGGGAGCGTAAACTTGTAGCAATTCGTGGTACCGTACCAATACTAACACCACGCTTGATGTAGCTTATTGTATAACGGTTAGAGACCGGTTTATTTATGACCCTATTTTTGAATTTCTTTTAGGTTGTATTTCAGAGTCAGTATTCAATAAATCTAGTTTGTTATGTACGAATGATCTTCAGTATGACACACACATTCTTTGCACAAAAATGCATGTTTTCAGTTTGATTAAAGATACTGCTTAGCTATGTTGATATACTAGTTTCGAAATGACGTAATAATGCGATTTTTTGTATTAAACTAAATTCGTAATTTATTGCTTATTACGTTTCTTTCTTTGACTCATATGTCACAATTTTCATGAATATTACAGGTGTTTTTTGGTCTTTATAATCCGGTATCTAATGATGATTGATGCGGTTATATCAATGGCTGCATATTATTCACTTTTTTTTTAGCTAAAGAATATAATAACTTGCTAATTGTGATGAACTTCTGTGTTAAGGTACGTTTTTACTGAGCACTGAACGAGCAAAGATTTGTTTACGTGTCGTTATAAATGGCATGAGCAAACGACGAATGTTCCTTTGCGAAGGTCGAATGCTCGCTTGTTGGCTTGCTCTTTCAACATTCGATTTACTTCACCAAAATGTTATGGTTATAACTGAATCATGGTTTAAAAATGGAAATGCAAATTATGTTCAAAACAAAATATTCGTTGATTTAACCAGTGAAAACGTACCTTTACAGAAATATTAGATTCATATTTTTATAAAGCTTATCAGTAAGTTCGACATTTGACACTATAATGATATTTTAACACGTTGTCAGATAATGCTTTGAACACGTTTTGCTAATTTGTGATAACAACGAGATTCTCGCTCGAATGTAATTGGTTGATCTTGATAATATGAAATGATGCATTTATGTTACTCAATGTAATTCTAATATACTTTCTATTTGTTTATATTTAGTTTTATTTACAATTATTTTTAGCCTATTATAAAGAAGGTATTACACATAAAGGGCTTAAACTTTTAAAGCAACTTTCGAAGCCGTATCAACTGATTTCAAAAGTAAGTTCCCAATTTCTGGAATCGTTTTCAGCCAAGTATTTGTAGTTGTGTTGGGTCTTGTGGTGCTTCTGCGATGAGGTTTGCCCAAAAAGTCCCGTAGTTCTTCAGAACGGTGCCACTGAAAACGGAAACATGTTATTGTAAATGTTACTTTGCCAGTCATATGAGGAAAATAGAGTAATAGTTGAATGTTTACAGAATTGTTGAGATAACATGAGACAGAATGATAGATTGTTGTGTAGGCCGAGAAGATGGCTAAAGCCCTTCTTTGTTTACTTAAACATGCGTGCATATCATGCGTCCACATGAATTGAATTAAATTACGCCTCATTCATTATCTGCCTTCAAAATATTGATAACTAGTGGATCTGATAGACGTAGTCCTGCTCGAACATTCACTTGCTGCGCCACCTACTGGGTTCAATTGTAGGATCTAAAACACCCAGAGACCCACCCAAACACACCTTAAATATATTAAAATGATCCAGCTTTTTAGGAGATGTTCAATGGCATACACATATTATACATTATCAAAGATTGAATGGGAAGCTAACCTATAACAAGTTCTACCTATAACACTCTAATTTGACCATAATTAGGAAAAAATAAAATTTTATCAGCCTAAGGTATTTTAGGAGCAGTCACATGTTTCAACTGTAGAAGTGAGGCTATAGTTAAAATCTTCTATTTGTAATATTCCTAATGTACGTGTATAATGCTACTAAACTCCTAAACGGCTCAAATACGACGGCTATGCTAGAGCTATAAGAAACAAAATTCATTCAGCACGTGATGCCTGTATTTACTCGATAAAGAGCTGGTACACAGGAAAATGATCGTTATTCACCGATATTTGGCCTAGTGCAGGGGCAAGCTTTTCTCATTTAGTGCCCGAAACTAAGCTTCAGATTGCTGCTATAAATGATTAAACACAAAATAGAGAAAAACATTATTTTCTTAGAATCGAACACTACAGTCTGTTGACCTATTACACCATTAACACACTTGTTGAATCTAGTTTTTACGACAATCATCGTCGGGTTATCACTAGTGCTAAAATCTTGTGAAACACCCAAGGTACATTTCAATAATAAAAAAAAAAACTTGCTGATTAATGTCCAATAATCGAAACATTACAAAACTGAGTATCATATATAAACATGGTCATTATTCAAAACGTGCAAGTCACCGGATGACCGACATCGCAATTACTTCATAATAATAAATTCAAGGATAATTATGTCTGCGCTTTAAAATGATCCAACGTAGTATGATCATTCTTGATTGATACACATTCTATGTAGCCAGGGTTTATCTTAAGGTCAGTTTACATTAACTAATGATCATGACAGCTCATTGATGTTACGCAACTGCACATATGTATGCAGTGAAAGGAGTAGTGCTATTAGGGCATGGGTCGACAACCTCATTATCACGCTTTGCCTTAAAATCCAAGTATGGCCCGATTTCAGTACTTACCCACTTCAATTAACTTGGTCGAATTAGATTGACAGCTATAATTAAATCATAATTATGTGGATTTCGAAAGACCTCGGAAAAATCTAACAAATTAGGTATGTTTGTCTGTAAATCGGTGTCGTTTCCTTTGGACGAATTATTTTAAATATTAATGTCAAGGCATGCGACTGTAAAGATCAAATTAAAAAAAACGGTTAGTTACATATTTTATTATTAATTAAATGGCCATATACCCCGTGGTATGACCCGCGTTCAGTTACGTCTCAAGTACTGCTCTGCTCCCGTTGGCCGTACTATACACGTATAAACCTTCCTATTGAATCACTCTATCTTTTGGTGAAGACGCGCATTAATATCTGTTGCGTAGTTTAAAAAATCTGAGCGTAGAGATAGCGGGAGCTACATACGTTGTTTTGTACTATATAGAGATTACTCTTACCTAAGTGCTTTTGTTGTTGTCGTTTCCGAATTACCTCTTAATATTATGTTGGGTAAAGTAATAACAGCTCAGCAAAGCATACCAATTAAATATTGAATTAATTAGTCTATCCGCTGCAGCAGGACCCCGGGGCAAGGTCAATAAAGAATATATATATTTTCTAACACGATTTTTTACTTACTAGCTTCTGCCAGCGACTTTGTTCGCGTGGTTTTAATCATTCGTTACCTACGTGTTTAGTTACTGCTCCGCTCCCGAGTGTCGTAGCGTGATGTTATATAGCCTTCCTCGATAAAAGGACTAAACAATCCAAAAAAAATGTTTCATTTCGAACCAGCAGTTTCTGAGATTAGCTCGTACGACCAAACAAACCACGGAGTAGAGAAAGAAACAAACTCTTCAGCTTTATAATATTAGTTTAGATAAAGCCCATATTTTGAAGCAATTCCAACTGCTGAGCTAAATAAGCATGTTTACCTCATCCTTTCATAAGATCATTTCTTTTTCGATTCAATAAACTTACGTGAAATAAACCCTTCCATTTGCATCGGGTGGTGCTCTCCACAGAAGGGTCGCCCTTGTCTTATACTCAGGGTCGCCGTGCGTGATGGACGCGCATTCAGGATGCACGGTCGTGTTGGGCGCCGGTTCCCACGCTCCGATCCAGTTGTCGTGCTCCACTGAACGAGCTTGTATGAAGAACCCTTTGAACGGCTCCGAGCCTTCTATCGTTACTGGCAATGGAGAGTTTAGAATGTTAGCTTAAATTAAATATTAAAAGCACAATCTAAATTCTGAAAAAATATTTTGGTCTGACTGCATAATCTGACTATTAAGGACTAAATTCACTTATTCAGCTCCATTTAAGTTTTGTCTATAGAAAGCGCCAATTTGTATCGCATTCGTTCAGCCGCAGAACGCTGAATGCACGCGTACGCGTCTTTTCTATGAACAAAAACTGAATAGAGCTGAATTCGTGTAGGTATTTAGTCCCTTATACAGCCTGTGACATAAATTCTTCTTACTGCAAATCTTTGAAACTATGTTTTTCTAGATTTCAAATTTTGAAAGCATGGGCACCTATTAGAAGTAAAACCGGTAAGTTTATATCACAGTTCAAAAACTTTTTAAGTTACAAATTGGGGTCTTTACATCCTTTGATACCCAACCCTCTAATTTGGCAGCTGGACATCTAAATGAATATTTCAAGGTCTTAGTTTGTTAGGTACCCTGTTACCCCAATACGTTTGGGGACAAACCGGTCGGACCACCATAAGCCGTCTGGGTGCTGAGTGTGAGTTGTTTTGACTCACGTTCGATTGCGAGCGCGTTTGAATTTTGTATGAGAAATTAGGTTTCTCCTAGTGACAACCAGGTGGCGCTATACCGTTTTCCTATACAAAATTCTAACGCGTTCGCAATCGAACGTGAATGAAAAAACTCACACTAGGCACTCTGACCTACAATACCATACTCGTACGGTTTGCGTAATCGAACTTGTGAGTAGTGCGTATTACGCACTCGCTGCCCACCGGTAGATTTTATCAATGAACACTACTTTATAGTAACTTTATCGTTTAATCTTGTTATATCCGTTTTGTTATTTTGTAATACACTCTAGAATTGCTTGCTTGCAAATTATGCACTATTTTTGGTGGTACGAAACAAGTAATGAAAGTGTACCTACCTACATGCTGCGATTGTGAAACGTTGTCTAGTCTAGTATTTATAAACCAGTAATAATTAATTTAAGAATGGAAGATCCAAGCAACGAGTGTAGTACCTACAGGCTTTTAATATTACCATGGTCATTATTTATTTTGGAGCACAGACTGCTTCGCTGGATTATTATTTTGGTGTTTGTGTTTAGCATTTTTTTTATTAACTATCGGGTCACCATTATGTCAGATTCCGAAATAGGTCATGCACCCTATATGACCATAAAATAAAGCGAACTTTTTGAGATTTTATAAACAATTAAAATAATTCAATAACAAAGAGCTTTGAAACTTACTATGCAGAACCTTATATTTTACTTTTGGGTGTAAACCGCGGGTTTTTGACTTCCACTTAACATGATCAGTTTAATTATCATTCACAGCTTGACTTCACCTATCCTCGTAAGGCCCAACGACCTAATTTAATGACAAAAATAAGTAGGTGTTCCGGCCCAAGACAGTTTTTAAAATCATTAAATTACGGCCCAGCGACCTAAAATTATGACATGACATAATTTTAGGTCTAGTCATTTTTTTTCACAATAATATGTACATGTAACTTTGGCCTAGTAATCTAATAAAATGACATATAATTTCAACATATCTTTTGCATGAAATAGTTAACTTTAGATACCTATAGGAAATACCCCTTAAAAAAATTAAGCCAAAAGCATTTAAACACTTTTTTACTAGATCAAAGTTCTGGGCCGCAACTACTTGCACTTATTTTTAGTACATTGGGTCGTAATTTATAGCGACCTAAATTTAGGTTGGGCCTTACGAGGCTATTGCTATTGCTGGAATAGGATTTGAACCAACCTCCACCAACTAGATGGGTTTATTTACCTCAAACTATTCCGCAGAACGCACAGGTCAAATTTAATTAATATTAAGTAATCAAAATGAAGCTTTTTAACATAAGTTGTAAGTTGAAAGTTCCAAGCGATCGCTCTGATTATTACAAAAACAATATTATCGTTTCGAACAATAATGGGAAAAGTGTATTCACCTGTGACCGGGGTACTTGGCCCGTAAACCAGCGCTGATGCGACCACCCGATACGGTAGAGTGGACAAGGGTTGCGTCCTATGTTGCCCATGATTAGGCTGATTAGCACGGTTCTTCACACACGTATCTATAGGTGCCCCGTCCGGGAAACTTTGCACACCCCAGCACAAAATTAACCCTAACAGTAACTTCAACATTTTGGTTCGTTTGTACGTTTGCTTTGAAAGGTATCACTGCACACCTCGCGCTCGACTGTGCGTGAGTATGTTGCCGCACTCAGTTTTGTAAGCCGAGTTCGAAAGGATCTAGATCTTTGTACAAGTTGATAGATCAATTAATGCTGGGATGTCGAGGTGTGCCGAAGTGGGCATATTGCTACTATGATTGCACACACGACGCACGTTTAAATTGCTGTAAATGAAAAGATCTTTAAACCAATTAATTTTTATTTATTAATACTGTTGCTACATAAGTTCCCTAATTAAATTTTACATGAAGTTTCGCTTACATAGACTTCAGTTGGTACCTATTGAATTATTTCAATGTTTGAGAAGCAGTGAATAAAATTAACATCAATAAGCTGTTGCGTAAAAATACCCAAGTGACTCGTTTTGCTAGTTATTTGTTAGCTTATTTATTAGATAGGTATACAAGTCAAGAGATTGATTAAATAAATCAAAATTTTAATGTGTTAGTAATTTTAGGCGATGTGATTACAAAAATAATTGTGTAGTTCTGCTGATTTCGATTAGGTAATGATGATAAATATGTTATCATATGTTCAGACATCTAACTCTTCAGATATAAAACCATGTGATTTCATGATAATGTTAACGAGTTGTAAGTAATTATTCACTTAAAAATACAATTTTGTCTCCTTCACTCCTGTTCGGTGTAAGAACGCTCGGGTCTAATGCAACCCTGCTTACAGATTCCGTGGTTTCAATGTACTGCATTATCTCCTCGAGCATATTTTCACAATCATCGTATTCAGCTCCATCACTCGTCTTCACAGCGACGGGCTCTTTGTCAGGTTCATTATCTTCCTTTACTTTAACATGAGACGAATTATTTCTGTATCCCAAACAATTCCAATTTACAATTATCTGATCAGAATTCTTTTCCCGGTCTTCAGAAATGTCGCGTAATTTCGAAGGGTTCGGATATTTCTTCTCTACATATTTTGCTTCGTAGTCGTTCATGGAATTGTTGTAAACGCTACTGGATGGTGATGACACGCACTGTATCCAATCTTGACAATTGACAGAAACACTCGATGCATTCGTGAAGCCGTAATATTCTTCTACTTTGAACTCTCTGTTAGCTATGAAGCCGGAATCGTTGTCCAAGTCGGATCTATCTAGTGAATCATATCCTTCGTTTGTTACAACATTTTGTATAGATTCGTAGACTGGTTCTAAGATCTCGGCCAGACGTTCGCTGGCTTGTATCGATATGATTTCAGCGACATGTAACTTCGGTCTAATGGTAGCGTATTGGTCTTTGGAGTCGTTTGATGGGCTGGAGGGTAGAGCGGTACTGCAGGTAATTCTCCTTTCGGAGTTTGCGCCCATACTCATTCTGGGGTAGCCAGAGTCTCCTCTAATTCGGGATACTACTGCATTTTCGGTCTTTTTGTATGTTGTTTTGATTAACGCGTGCACCTGAAGGAAATATAAATCGAAGCATAAAAAAATTCGAATGTCAATCTAATATTTTTAACGTGAAGATATTGAAATCCTACCTCTTTATTAACATAGCAGTAAAGCATTGCCACGATAAGTCCCTGTAGCCCTTCGACTGTGTATGATGCGTAATAATAGATTTGTTCTTCAGTGCAGTTTGCGGTGGATGGCCTGAATGCAGTCAGCAAGAATTGTGTCCCAAAAAGTGGCATCAGGAACAATGTTGCTTTAGCTGTGCTTCTGCAAAATAAATACGATATTTTCCGTATGTCAAGTTATCGTCGGCGTATATGTGTACTTGCTATTGAAATGTTGTTCCCTTATATTAAAGCTTGAAGTGATGTCTATTTGGATTCCTATTTGTATGCATGTAACATTACAAACTTGTAAAATATTGGTTACTTCATCTTTACAAGTAGATAATTTTTGGCAATGAGATGCAATTCCGCTCTAATTCACACAGCCACACAACTTATTACCTAAACTGTTATAAAGACTTTTCCAAAAATGTAGTTGTGTAAATTATAGCGCCTTATGCATATTTTGAATCTAAACCTTGTTTTTTAATCTTAATCTGGCTTTGAATAATCTTTGCATATCCTACTTAAAATTCCATTTTTGATCGTAAAAAATGTTCGTACGTGTTATTTACTACATAGCTCCAAAAACATTAAGTTATAAGATTGAGCAATATATTTTAAGCAAACAGAAGGCGCAGTTGTTACATTTCAAGAGCGTCAATGATTGCAATTTAATCCTTAAATGTCAACAGTCGTGCTCGTGATTTGCAACGACAGGGCACTATCATAAGCAAAAATATTGATAGTGGGAAATATTTAAGTATCGAGACAGCTTCAAAAGTGCCTTTTAATGGTCAAATTAAAATAAATGATTTGACTTTGACTTTAGAAAGAGACTGTCCTGACTAAGTGACTGACCGAGAGATGAGACACAGAAATGGAGTTCTATACCTACAATACCGAACACTTTCTAATACGATATGTGCCATATATCTGTTTATAGTTGAGAACTATCAGAGGTCCTTGGTTCGATTCCCAGGTCGAGCAAATTGTTATTGAGTTTTTCTATGGATTTCTCAGTAGCAGCTCGGAGTTTGGATTTGTGCCCGGTTTATGGCAATAGGCTCGCCCCCTATTACATGGGACCTAAAAACATTCCGGCGAACTGTGGGTGTACATTGGTACACCTCTGCCTAACCCTTCGGGGAATACAGGTGTGATGGTATGTAACTATCAAAACGTAGTATAGGTACAACTCACAGCTGATTAGCATTCTCCGAGTTTCTGATCTTCGTTAGCAGCACTCTTAGCACATCGATGAACAGGCCAGTGTTGACCAGCAGGATGGCGATGCGTGGCACATCTAGTATCCACTGCACGTGCTGCACCGTGTATATCAACCAACAGGAGTGATCGTTGTGAACTGCCATTACCGCCGCCCAGGCTATAGCAGGCGCCATGGCTATCACTAGGGAGCGAATGATGTTATTATTACCAACTACTTGTTACGAGTTTTATTGAAATGAATATTGTAGCACAGTTCGGTTTTGTGTCTTGTTAGTATGTTGATCACACAAAATCTTTTATATGAGTGTAAAAGAAACGCAGCAGGCACGCCTATACTATAGGTAAAGCAATGTTTGGACGAACAACGGCAAGAAATCCAATTCGTCAGTTTTACATTTCGTATGCCTAAGATACAAACTGCCGGATTCATTGCAAATTAAGTCGTAGTTTAACCTACTTTGAAAAGGGTATAGGTGATGGGTACTATAAAATGATTCTATCTATGAGCAGTATACGTCACAGTATACAGGCACTATGTGTCAACAAAAATATACCTACCAGCTCCAATACAATACAGCCATTTCATGTTCAGCTTCTGCTTGAACACAGCAACGATGGAGCGATGCAAGTACAGGCCTTCTAACAGCATACACACAAACACAGCGTTGCCTGCAACGCGTTCAGCAAATGCCAATATACGACATGCAACGCCATGCGATGACATCACCGTCTCGCCGGAGCTCGTCAACTCGTCTATGTAAATCTAGACAGTATATGAAAACTTTAGTGTAGTAGCTAGTTTAAAAAAATAAAATAAAAATTACATTGGGTAAGTGTTTCATGATATTGCACAAAAAACACAATGGAACTTCATAAGAATGGCTGGACCGTACTGCAACTGAACCAAACTCCTCTTGGTCAGAGCTTTTGTGGCCACGAGGGTAACTAGGACCGATCATAGTCAGTGGTGATCGTGGCCGGGTAGTGCAGGAGTCCCTTACCCTCCCCCAACGTGGCAAAAATTTTACCCAAAATACAGTGCCTAAATTGACCTTGCGACAGCCATTATCTGAAATATATCTACGAAAGATTATGGAATCAAAAAAAATACAGCAGAATCTTAGCCTAGTAAACCTAAACAAAAACAATCCTATAAATATTTTCGTTTTAGAAACGTAAATACGAAATTATTTTGGTTGTTTTAATATAGTCACTGATCACATCGTACATGATGTCAGTCTATTGTCTTTCACTGACCTCACTTCTGCTGACGATCACAAGCGCATTCCTTATTACGATAGCAATGAGTAGGTTCCTGTGTAACGCCACGCGGGTTATTCTGAGCCTTTTGTAGAAGCAAAAGATAAAAACTGCGGGTAAACAGGCGATGATGGAGATGGATAGCACGGCGATGTAGAACTGGTAGCGGCGCAGGAGGCGTGGCGTAACGCTGCAAGTGCTATAGTCCGTTTGGAGCTCCCATGTGGCGTTTCTATAGCATTGTTTGCTGCTATAGTCTGGAAAGTTAGAAAAATTTAGTTCTGCTAATGGCAATATTTTATATCTAAAATAGTCTTGCCGTTTAAATTCACCAAAATAGTTTTTAAAAATATTATGTAGCAGATATACATATAGGCACAAACATAAGTACTACAAAATAAATCTTAGCACCGATTTTCGGAGTATCTGCTGCCTAATACATAAATAACACAAAAATAACATACGGTGACACGAAGGTCCGGTGCTGGAATAGGCGAATTCTGAACAAACTTCGCTAGCTACAGATCCCGTAAACGTTTCCGGCCAGCAAGTCCACCCGTCGAACGTGGCTTCACACTGGTTGACTAAAAAGTTAATAATAATATAGCACGAAAAAATATCGAATCGGTAGTATAAAAATGTGTAGGCGGTCTCTTTTCATTTTCAGCTACCTTATATTCTGTTTGGCAGACATCTGACCTATTTCTATGGTCCATATTCAGTTGTCTCTAGTGGAAAATTATCCTCATGGATGTAGGTCTACTCCTTCTGGGAAGAACAGAATATTCTGTCAGACCCCAAAAGCGTGTTCCTCGTGCTGCCATATGTTGGGAGTACGAGATTCACACGCCCATTCTCCGCATCCTCGTCAGGGCCTTTTATCTATATCTACTCCAGAAGTACCTACCCGAAGTATTGTAGTGATCTGACATATAATGGCTGCAGCAGTCGCTTGCTGCGTAGAAACATCGCTCCCATCTTCCTTGTGCATTTGGGATTAAAGCTTTATGCACTGCCGCGGCAACCTCCTCCAAGCCAGGGTCGAAAGGGTAGCAGCCACATGAACCGTCCTCTTTAGCCTGTGACAACATACCACTTACAAAAGTGATGGATTCTGGTGATAAATTCTTGCTTAGGCTACACCGAAAGAAGGGCTTGCAAAAGCGCTGTGCGAAGGTTTCGCAATGCATTATAATTAAATTGACAAGAAGCAAACTAGATAGGTATATAATTCTCAGATTTCTCTGGGTATTAGGGGATCAGGCAACATGGCTTTTGATAGTCACATACGATAATATGAGTACAGAAGCTGCGCCATGTTACACTTACCCGTCAAGAATCTACTTACTTTCAGCAACACTACAGCTGATTTATGTTTTGGGTACAAGGTTACCTATCAAGATACCATACATGCCTACCTATAATGTTCGAGACTATCACAAGTTCATATCTTTGGCAGTGATCCACTATCGATATGATATTCATCGCTACACAATCGCTTCTACGCTGTGATTTTTAAAAAGTTCAAGACTAAATAATTTATAACCTTCAACACTTTTAGGAACTTGCACAACTAGATACGTCATTGAAGGAAAGTTTTCCTCAAAGATTGCTTAAGAGAGAGATCATTAGTACCTACGGGTATCGACAATCTGAAGAATGAAAGTCTATATGTAGAAGCCAAAGGATAGTTGTGCATTTTGGGAGAGTTTGTTCAGCATCAAGAGTGAACCGCCAAATGCAAGTCGTAGTGAAAAAACCTATGTAAATACAGCCACAATATATGACTTACGATTTCCAAACAGGGCGCAAACCAGTTTCCGTAGAAGCATCCAGCGTTTAGGTTGATAGTGTTAGAGCCAGCCACGTAGAGGAAGTCGGGAGTATAAAGCAGGCATCCTCGCCCTGCCACCCAGCGGAACACCTGCTCATGGTACCGCACATTGCGGTAGTTGCAGGTCTTCCTCGCGTCTGGTGGGACGGTGTCCGGTGGCTCCTTCGAAAGTAGTACAAAACTGTTACTAGACCAGGCTTTTCTGATCTACCAATCATACCTAACCAACCTTGGCTGGCAGAATAAATCTGTGGCATGACGTTCGCTTAATATATACCACTCTTGTGTAGGTAGGTACGTGAAGTGTAAGATACAGTAAATAACCTCAAATATTTCGTAATTCAATTAAAACCTGCATCGGTATCATTAAGTATCTATTTTCTAAGAGTTAAATAAGTACACATCAGCAGAATGACAGTATATCCCGGCGGTAGATCGAGTGGGGCTATCTACCGATCAATCTAAGTACCCGTCGAGCAGGTCTACTATCCCACTTGAAATGGTTTCAGCTCTTTATTAACTAATGGAACGTTGCTAAGCATCCCTGGCTTGTGTAAAATTATCGGTAACAACCATTAGTAGGGAAGGGCGGTTGCTTCGGTTGCTTACCTTCAATTTGGACACCGATGCTGCTCGGAGAAAATAAACCTGTCTAACTGATCTAGGTACATATTTATTTCAAGGCTTACCTCACAAATATAGATGTTGGGCCTCTCACAAGCGAGGCGGTCATTAGCCCGGATGGCGACCCTTGTATCGCGCTGGTGCCACACATCGAAGTCCCCGTTCACAGGATTAAGGACATCTTTTAGGTGGCCCTCCACCTAAAACCGAATAGCTACATTACCCACAGCTTACGCTCAACAATGAAATAGGGAAAACCCAGCTAATAGTATTTAGCACATAAGATATTCATGCTGCTTTACCCTGGTTATACGGTTTCTATTGCGTACTGGATCCTATGGATTGGCGTTTAACAATCGTAAGGCTGTTCCCGAACATGGACCCTTAAAGAAATATACACATTTATTTGGCTATTCCCGACGGTCAAGAATGTATGCTTATACCGGACTATGAAGAGTTAATTTTAGCCTTTATGATGTCCTGTATTCCTACTTTTAGATATAAGCATAATTAAGTACCTTGTCCAAAATATGTACGTAGGTAATCTAGAAATTATTAATAAGGAAGGTACCTAGTTTCTGAGGTTGAGTTTCTTATAGTTTTTACTGTTGAATACACGTATTTACTGCTCCTTTTTGTAAAGTATATCCCTATTAGACAGCGAATTTACTCGCTACCCCAAACCCGGACATTCGCAGACGGAAGTCTTAATTACTAATAGATTTTATATTTGTTGTTTTAGGGCAATTAAAAACAATGTATAGATAAGAAAGTAGGTAGTACATTTACTTTGTAATCTTCATATTTTATCTCTTTTTATTAGAATTCAAAAATGAGAAGTGCTAATACATATTTTTATCGATCGAATATAAAATACCAACCAATGCAACTACATATATTAACTTTTGATAACGATTGGCATTGTGAGGGACGTTTGTGTAGGTAATTAGGTAGGTAAAATTAATCATTTTGGGTGTTAATTTCATCAACGATATATTATTTTTGCCTGAACTATAAAATTGGATCCCAAAACAATTAATTTAAAACGAAGAATAGATACTGATGCAAATGTTGTGAGGATGATGACGGAGCCGCCTATTTAGCGTATAGCGTTCTTCAATCTTCGAAGATCCGACCAATGAGATACGATTATTATACCAAGTACTTCTTGGAAGCATTGGAAGAGTCGGCTGGTTCGGAAAAATCCATGTAGCCAGCCAAACTTAGTAGGTGCCGTTGCATAGTATATTTTTTCAAAGTCATGGTTTATAACTATTCAATTTCCGTTCAAAGATAAAAATCGCAATACTCCTTATCACGTTCTGTCAGACGTTTTTAATTAGGGTGAATACGTAAGTAGCTACTTAATAGGCCTTATCTAACCATACAATGACCTTACGGAGTCATCCCCCCCAGAAGATTAAAAATCAATCAATTAATTTTATTTGTATGACTAACTACACCGTTTACAGGTATTTTTATCAGTTTGACTTTACAATTAATTACATTATATGTATGCGATATATTATTATTTTATTATTCTGAACCAAAAATCTTTAAACAGCCAACTGTTTAAGTCCACCTTTTCGAATAGGTACCGTGCTTATTCCTCTGCTTTTATTTTCTGAAAATGTCTAAAAAAACACAACAAATTGTCCCTAAAAAAATGAGTAGACAAACTATAATCGCGCCACCTAATTAATTAAAAATTTATTAAGACTATCAATACAACTTTTTTTTTAAATTATTATAGGTATTCTTTTACGCATGTTTTTTATTGGTTAGCTATTTGTTTTATCGTATACATGTGCATGTGTGTTTTATGTACCTACTGAACCTTTTATATGCATAAAGTAATTTAAGTAAATAACGAAATTACCTGCGTCCCATGTAATATTAAAATCCATATGATATGATAAATAAAGTTCAATATTAAATGATGTTCTTGCATAATTCCTTGAAATCACTCTTATTGCACTCGTAGTACATAATGAATAATTACAAATATTTTAATCGATATTAAAGCACAGTCCTTTAATAAAAATCACAGAATTAGGTCACTAAGGAATTAAGACCGTCCACTCAACACTACAAGACACTGCACGAAAGTGTTTGGAAACCGAATAGCATTAAACATTCCGGCACGAGGAAAATCCATAACAGCTTTGTTGATTGTCTTCAGCGCTGAATGTATTTTCATTCGTGGCGACAGCCGTACTAATTGTGCTAAACAACCCACTGTTTACAAATTATCTGCAACCACAATCAATTGATAACTACCTAAAGATTAATCACGGTATGGACCTAGTATCTCTAATCTATTCGGCTGTGATTGAAAATTCTTTAAAACATGTGTTGTTTTTAAAATAAATAGCTAGTAGGTACCTACCTATGAGATCATTCTATGAAAATATTGATAGATTAAGTAAGAGGTCGAATTAGACTCCTACAGAAAGGACTGGCCATCATTAGCAGAAGAAAGAAGTGTGTGGATAGGCGAATTTGAGGTTTGCACTTGCTTTGAGGTTTTTGGGGTTTTGGGTTTTTTTTTTGTTTAGGACATTACAGACTAGATGGATCAATAAATGCAATCGATATAGCTAAAGTGTGTTTTTTAATCTCGTAGACTGATTTGACGGCTTCTTACGTTAAACTTGAAAATAGTGTGCTTTATGTTCATGGGCCGAAAGCACATTATTTTTATATTTGACATATGAAACTGTCAATTTAGTCTACGAGATTAAAAAACACACTATAGGGCAATATAAAGGACCCAGTACCACATAATGTTGGTCAAACGAAATACCCATTGAATGTATAGTGTTAAATTGATTTAAGGAATCCAGTTGCGTGTCGTGATTTGCGGCAATATCTTATCTTGAAATTAAAATGTTATTCATCATCTAGATAACATAAATTGTTCAACTAAACAACTTCTTTTGTTCATAGTATGAAAACGACGTCTCATTTTTTTCATAAAAAAAAATACATCTATAACCTCCGGTTGAGTACTTAGTAGCTAATTAGATTTTAGGTACATTCTCTGGTAATTAAAATAAAATACTAAATTTTGTTAATGTGTCTGCTTCGTGGATTACCAATAACAAATAAGTCATCAAAAAAAATCCTATGTGGTAGGTTAGGTTTGGAATGTCGGTCATAACATTTTTTAAATCATATTTAGGTAGTATCTGAGTAGGTCCGTTTCAGGGTAAGAATCTGAAAAGAAAGAAAGCTTAAGCTTTTCTTTGTGTTAAATTTTCGGGCACTTTAGAGTTTTCGTCATCATCTACTTAGCCTTTTCCCAACTATGTTGGTGTCGGCTTGAAATCTATCCGAATGCAGCTACTAACACCAGTGTTCTACATAGAGCGATTGCCTACCTGACCTCCACAACTCTGTTACGTGCTTTTCGAGACACGGGGTCGTCACACCACCAACTTCCGAACTCCGGGCTGCTACTGAAGAATTCCTAGTGGATAACCTAATAACAGTTTTTGCCCGATCTGGGATCTAAGCCCGCTCATCAGTCGCGTTTGCGACCACGACACCAACAAGGCAGTTTTCACAGAGTTTTCGTATACTTATTACGAAATATTTTGGTAGATGCTAGGTAGAACACATTCTTCTTAACAGGAACATAATTATCAGTGTGTATATTATTCAGTGACCTTGTTGAAGCTAAGGGTCAATGTCTTGACTCTTCGTTTTCCCTAATCGAAAACACGTACAAACCATTATTCGTCATTTTAGATAACAGTTGATGACACTTTGGTACTGTAGTTATAATATTGGGTTCAGTATTTGAAATTTTAAAGGAAGATTTAAACTTAATCCTGAAATGTAACAAATAAGGGTTTAAAAAAACATAACAAAGCCATCAGTTATGTTCTTTACATCATTGCGATATTTTTTGTGTTCTGGAACCTCCTGGTTGCAGAGATTATTGAAGGTCAAAGTTATTTAACGCTTTTTTACTAATAGGTACCTATTAGTTGTTTAATGATCGAACTCGAAATATGATCGAAATATTTCAAATAGGTACCCCCATAATACCTGTACAGTTGGATGCGTCCGCAAGCACGAGGTTTTGGGTGCCTTACATTCCTTACATACATTGCAAAAACTGATTTTTACGCCAAAAATAAAATTCCTTTTCTAGGAAAAATTTTTGCATTCAAGATAGGTCTAGGTTCGAGATAGGTCTGGATCTTAATCCAACGATAATTTTGAAACAATTTGCTAGGAAAGAAGCAATACATTTTATTTGAATTTTTCCCAAAAATATAGCTGTAATGTGGGCAAATAATAGGTACCTGAAAGTTCTACAGGTACCTGTAAAGCACAATAGTGAGCTCCCTGCTTAGAAGAGCAGTGTCCTTGGTGGAAGATAAATTTTTTTGAAGTACTTTATTAAAAACATTTTCTTAGAAAGATAAGCTGAAGTTCAGTCCAGAAAAGACAAGTAAGAAAAAAATTTAGATAAGATACAATGTTGTCTAAAATTTTACGTTACTTTGTATCGATCAACAACGCGTTGTATAGGTAATGCAAATTCGAGGCCATGCCTAGTTTTATTTTTAAACACATTTAGGTACACACTGACGCGAATATCCTAAGTAGATACGAGTACTTCAACTTTAACTTGAGTCATTTTTGTTCTATCATGATCTGAATCTTTACAATGTTCAGAAACCCCAAGGATCTATTGATAATATCTATACTAATATAATAAAGCTTAAGACTTTTGTTTGTTTGTTTAAACGCACTAATCAATGAAAATTCCAGTCGGATTAGAAAAAAATATTTTTATAAAAGATAGCCAGATTCATACTAGACTTTATGGCATACGCTACGACACATAGAAACCGAGACCAAAGATGTAACGTATCGCTGAAGAAAAGAAACCACGCGGCCGAGGTCGCGGGCACAAGTCACTCTATTCGTCTAGATATATAACTATTATCCTATCTTTAGTACCTAACTAGATAACTATCATACAACTTCTATTACATTGTAGGCTTATAGGTAATAGAAAAACCACGCTTTAAGATCAGCAAGATAGTAAAGGAAATAGACAAACCATTGTGGAAATGTATCTGAAATACGAAATGCATTTATAGAGACACGTGTTAGTGCACACCTTTGACCTTACCATATTATGACACAATTATCACAATTTTCTTCATATTATCAATCATAGTTTCCATAAGTACTTACTTATTTAGTAACACTGCCTTATGCCAGCAACTTCATTACAGTGAATATATTCACGGTTTTTTTACGCGGAACTCAAATTATTTTTCTAAAATAAAAGTATATCTGCCAGTGAAAGTCTCTTCAAAATGGGTCCAGTCGTTTCGAAATTTAACCAGAACAAACAGATAAATGTATATGTAATATAAAAAATAGGTTGTTTTTTCGTTTAGGTAAGTCAAAGTGCCATTTGAACTATTACATCCATAATTATGTTATTTTATAAAAAAAGTAATTATTTTGACTTTACAAACAGAGACCACTTCAACCCGGTTCTTTTGGAAATCTATGGGGGAGACCTATGCCCAGCAGTGGACATCCTACGGCTGATATGATGATGAGGATGAAACAGACACTTCAATTTTATTTATTTGTAGAAACGTTTAAAAAGGAGAGCTTGATTTTTTAGGAACTTATACCTTGTTGCTTTAGATTAAAATCACCATTCCCTAAGTGTATTTAATTATAAAACAAAGTAGGAGTTCGTCAGAAAATACACGCGAGAGGAGTCTCGTGCAAATGATAGTAATGTACCTATATGATAACACTGTTTATACCAGTTAATACCGCTATGAAGATACATAAATATGTCTTAACACATCAGTTATAATAGGTACCTATAACTTATCATCTTAAACTGTTTTTTAAACAATGATAATTACCTGTTTAATGAAATTTTATCGATTATTGCAATATAAATATTTATGATTATAAAATTGCAAGCAAAGTGCGAGGTCGTGACTTTATTATTGTGCATAATTTTCAGCTTTTGCCTAAAGTGTGAAATATAATAAACATACTGCGCGACTGCTACGCTAGAGGCCCTGGGTTCGATTCCCAGGTCGAGCAAAAAGTGTTATTGGGTTTTTCTATGAAATTCTCAGTAGCAGCTCGGAGTTTGGATTTGTGCCCAGTTAATGGCAATAGGCTCGCCCCCTAGTTCATGGCCGGACCTAAATATACAGGCGAACTGTGGGTATAAATTGGTACACCTCTGCCTAACCCTTCGGGGAATACAGGCGTGATGGTTTTTTTTTTAATAAACATATCAAAACTCGTGATATGATCAAATGTCCATTGTACCCGTGAATAGCAATAATTTCTAAATTTCACATCACAAACCACACACACCATCACGCCTGTATTCCCCGAGGGGTTGGTAGAGGTGTACACCCACAGATCGCAGGTATGTTAAAGTCCCATGTAATAGGGGGCGAGCCGATTGCCGTTAAACAGGCACAAATCCTAGCTTCGAGCTGCTTCTGAGATTTTATAGAAAAACCCGATCACACTTTTTTTGATCGACCTTGGAACCGAACCCAAGACCTCTAGCGTATCAGTCGCGTAGGACCACTAAACCACCAAAGCAGTTCTAAATTTCATACCACATTATTAATACTTATTTATGTACTTACCTTTTGTTTGGTACTGTATGAGATTTTATTTCAACCTACTAAAAATATAATAAAATAAAATTACAAAGTATGTACAATTCATAAAAAAAAGAAAAGAGGAATCTCATAATATCAATAAACTCGTTCGCATCGCCATCAACGTGGCAAGTGCCCAAAAGCCTGGTAGCATTGCCACGTTGTTTGTCAATGCTGAATCCTTTGCCCAAGAAAAGGCCAGCCTTGTCATGTGAAAAGCCGTCCAGTCACTTGGCGTTGTCCTAAAAAACAAGATGAGCGCTCAGTCTTCATGGCCTTACCTATGTTTCAACCCCATACGGCTCAAACATAAGTACCTATAGCTTCCAACAAGGTTGTTATACTTACGCCGTTTCTGCTCAAATCAATAATATGAATATCATCATATTGTTATTAATTAGAGAAACTAAACATATCTTAAATGCATAATTATTAGTGAGTTGATCAAAACATATTATTTCTGTACTTACAAATTAATGTTCTGCAATTTAATAGATATAAATACCTATGTGTATGTCCGTAGCTTTACATACATGCAATGTTGTATGGTCATTCATATAATTATGCTAGAATAAAATATTAATTAAGTTTTATGCAAAATATTCCGTTTCTGGTGTGCGTTCCTAGTAGGACGTAGGTAGGACGTCCTACGTCGTAGTAGGGTCGTAGCCCGTAGGCAAGCATTATCACACTTTTTTATGCGCAATAGCACGTCATTATATTTATTGTGTCTTTATAATCACTGATTACGTACATTTTTATTAAGACTTTGTGACGATATTGTGAGTCATTTGACAAATAAGTCACCGCCATAAATTAATCTCGTAGTCCAAATTACATGTAGTCTTCGCCAGCCGACCGACCCAACATCATATTAATGCTTACCTACGCACTGATTAAATCTTGATAGCAACGTGTGAACCATAACAAAAACTTCATATTACGATTAGTGAAGCAAGCTAAGAAATAAGCAGTTGACAACACTGACGTAATACAATATTATGATTTTAATATAACCCAACCCTTGTAATAACAGTTTTAAGCGATAACTTACCAAAACAACTATAAATGTTAACTAAGAATAATAGTGTTCTGTAGATAACTAAAAAACTTCTTTTCATCTTGTGAATGTTTGTCTATTAATTGGTCAATTACTAAAAAAAAACAAATGTTCCAAAGTTGCAATGTTTGTTTTTTTGACAGTAGAAATCTATTGGAATAAATGCTTTGATATCCAGTTTCTGTGCAATCGGATGCAGCTGAAAACCAGTATTTTAAACAAATTGATTGCCATCAGCCTGCTGCCGCCGCCGTGGGGATACCAGCGTCCTAAATTTAGACCAGCTATCAGACTAGACTTTAAACTGCCTGTGACTGACGAGTGTTATAGTATGTCGGGCTTGAACAACAACATTCCATGCACTTCAAAACAGAGACCGATTATAGTGGATACACTTCTTTTATCAGACCGGGTAACACAGTAAGTATTATGGGTGTAAAAAGACGCTTAACGTACCTGAAAGTTACATGTTCTGCCCATCGATGCAATCATTTTTTCATGTTCTTCTTAGCATATCGATGGCAAATAATAAAATATAAATAATTAAATAAGATGTTTCCTAAATACTATGTTTGACTCAAAGTTAGACCTGGATATCTGGGAACCGTCTTGTTGCGGAGATATGGAAGGTCAAGGTTCCATCTTTATGACACGGTTTTCACGAGAACCCAATTTTAAATAGTATAACTAAACTTTAAATACTACCACGACCCCTATACTGCTGCATGCACCCGCAAGTACAATGTTTTCCGTGCGTTACATTGCGCATCACCATTTTTTTTTCGTATTGGAAAATCATCTGAAAATTACTTATTTCGCTCTGGGCGGTACGGAAGGTAGTATCAGACTCACTGACTAAGGGACACAGCACACACGCTACTTTTAGTAGCGCGAATCGGCGATCAGCCGCTTTTCGGAAGCGCGATTCAGCGACTAATCGCTACCCCCCGCACACTTGAAATCGCCAATCGCAGCGATTTAGTCGCTTTTCGGCAGCGCGATTCAGCGACTAATCGCTACCCCCCGCACACTGTAAGATGCCGATCGCAGCGTTTTGACATAATTAGGGTCTGCCCCCACGACCGATAATCAAAACTAACAAAAAACTGTCCCACTGAAAAACTGAAAATCTGTCTGTGCTGTCTGTGTGTAAAAAAGAAAGAAAGAAAAACCATTTATTCTCGCGAAAGCGACGCACAACACAACAATAAAAATAACAAAAACAATCATCTATAATGCGCTACTACCGCGCGAAAAGGCTGACGTTCAGCATAAAGCCGTGGCCCGTGCACGAGACACGGAACCACAGCGCTGGTTTTCAGCGTCAGCCGGCGTGTCGCTGTCTCGGAACTATAAGGTACGACATTACCCACAGTTCCGCGTGTGTGTGAGGGTGTGTCAGGGTGTATGTACTCAAAAAAACTTTCAAAAATCGGCCCGATAATCGGGCCGATTTTTTACAGACTTTTTTGCCGGCGAGAAAAAACGACCGAGAATCAGCCCGATTGTCGGTCGTGGGGGCAGACCTTTATGTGGAACATAATGCGACTAGTGTTGTGTTGTGATTTTGACGAAGCTACACACTTACGATAGATTCTAATGAAGCTGCACTGCTGCCTGCAATATTGATAAACCGAAAATGTCAATCGCTCCGGAGGCGGTATTGGTTACATCCTATAACCAGTTCACGTCTTACATTACGCAAACATCCATCCATTAATCCAACCGCACAAACTTTCGCATTTATAATATTAATAGGACTTTAAATGCGAAAGTTTGTGAGGAGGGATGGATGGATGGATGGATGAATGTTTTCATCCATCCAGGATGAAAACATCCATCCATCCATTTTATTGTATTCATAATATAAAAAATGCGAAAGCTTCTGAACTCACAATCTTTGGCATTTTGAGCATGGGTGGATGGATGGTTCCATCCATCATCCATATATCCCTTTACACAAACGTTTGCATTTATAATATAAGTAGGATTTTAAATACAAATGTTTGTGAGGAGGCATAGATGGATGATGAATGGATGGATGAAAACATCCATCCATCCATTTATTGTAATTGTAATGTAAAAAATGCGAAGTTTCTGACCTCACAAACTTATGCATTTTGAGCATGGATGGATGAATGTTTCCATCCATCATCCACCTAACACTTAACCTACCACCTAACTAACCTAAAACATGCGCATTTATAAAATTAGTGGGATAAACAATACCATTGCAAATCGGCAAACTATCGATAATCGACAATGGATCAGCAACACTACAGCCGAGCCGATCTAACATCGGAACAGTTCGGGATTCCGATACTGCGTCCGAACGCAGTTAGTCGCCAAAACGCGATACAGCATCGCTAAATCGCGCGATTTGGCAGCTGCGATCGAACGCAGAGAGTCGCCAAAACGCGATGCAGTATCGATACAGTTGCAAAATTCGCCGATTCGCGCTACTAAAAGTAGCGTGTGTGCTGTGTCCCTAAAACCCATCCGCGTTCCTCCTAATGGCCTTTGTTTTCCAGTACCGCTGTGACTCTTAAACAAATTCCGCAACCCTGAATTGCGTATCACCAATTCACCATAGACTGACTATTTACACAAAAATTGGTTCCCAGATTTTTTTTTGTTTGATGGGCATGATGCGTTGTTAATGGTTATGTGATGTGTCTTTTTACACCATATTATGTATTATAATTTGCAGAAAAACTAACCAAAATTCAGCTTCCCCAAAAGTTCACCGCGATCCGGTAATGATCAACGATATCGGTAAGAGGAACACCATGAAGATGTAGGTCGGTAGGTAGGAAGGTACGGTTCAGTTCTATGATGATGACAGAACCAACTGACTTACTCCACGGATATTAGTTATTTTAAAACTTCTGAAGATATAACCTCTGACCGATTAGTTCAATGGGTTGGTAGTTAATCACCAGAAATTGTCAAAAGCCAATTCAAATAGATAGCCGAGTGTCTTCTCTACAAAAACGAAAAATTCCTGAAATTAAGTTACATCAAGCAATAAACGACCTTCATAAAATCAAGAACACGACTCATTTTTCTTCATCACCGCGTTGCCCTTGTGGCTTAAACCTTCCTCCAGTTCCTACGTCTTTAAATTCGGGGCGTGAAGAAGCACTGCACTGGCGCTTCCATAGAGAAGCTTGCAGTGGCCCGAATGCGGAGCGACTCAGTTACAACTAATATAATCGCTAAAGTTTATGAGGGTATATGAATGGGTGGAAGTTTTGTTACTCTTCCGCGCTGAACGGAATTATCTGAAATTTGTCACGCGTATAATAGACATTGATCTTGCTTAAAACTTAGGTTTTTCCCGTTTTTTATATTTCCGGGAAATTAGGACTAGTTTAATTGTGTCCACGCGAACGAAGTCGCGGGCAGTAAGTAGAAGTTAATAAGTACGCGTTACTTTCGCTATGCAAAAAATCACGTGCGCGTGTCACGATAGCGGCGCTGCAGCTGCAGTTGTTCTTCTAAATGTTGTATTACTGGTGCATACAGCGTGTTACTGTAGCGCTTCTTCGCGCCTTTAATTTAAAGGCACTCTGTACTTTTGGGGAAGCTAATTTGAGTGCCTACGTATAGGTTACGTAGTACTAAAATAGATACCTTAGTAACACTGCCATTATTTTTATCCAATCCTAAATACATCAGAATTCTCCCACCATGGCTTGCGTATTTAAATATTTGCCGGAAGACATATAAAATGTACTTACCCCAATTTTTTAGTTCAATCTTAATAAATAGCAAATAAAGTTGCGTCAGAATCAAAATATTTAACATTATCGCGATAGCTTTGTATTTGAAAGTTTAAAGTTTATCACTGTTTACTCTGATCAATGAACCATTTGTTTTTGGATGACGCTGCTATCGTCTGTGGTGATGCCGTTTGGACTCTCCACGCGAAATGGACTTGACTCTCTAAATTTCTCTTACCTTATCTGCAAAGGTAAAATACCTGTTTATCCATGAAATATATTTTTTTAATGTCCTTTTAAATGTAGTTTTTCCAAAACTGCCATTTACCTAATAGTCTAATTAAAATAAATAATTTGACTTGAATTTGAAGGTGATCGTAAGTTTTCGTCTAGACAAGCATTTTATAACTACACACCTATATTACCACCACAAATCCACATCTATCTTCAAACATCAAAGTTTTATAACTATTTCCTAAATAAAATTATTTCATTATGAAAATGAAAATGAAAATGAAAGTCTTTATTTGTAGACATAGGTTGTACAGTGATGTTACAAATAAATATAAATATAGCGAGTCCATCTATGTCTTGCGTTGAAGCGTACAAATTTATTCCATAATTTTAATCAATAATAATCATAATGAAATAATCAATGTCAATGTCTATGAAAGTTCAATATAAACAATTCAATTCAATTTAATAACAAAAGAGTGCAGCAATGTCAGAAATATAAATATAAATTTGATAAAAAGATGTCGTTATTATATTATGTACATGTCATATATGGGTTAAACAATTTGATTTGAATAATTTAATTTAAGTCAAGTTTTGACTAATACAACAAATCGGATGTAGCAGGTCTTTTTTTTTTTTTTTTTTTTTTAAAGATGGTAAAATCATCAAATGACCCCTCCCGTCCTGGGCGGGGCGGGAGGGAGTGTCAGACTTTTACTGACTAAAAACCATCTATGTTCCTTCATGTGCCCTTTGCGTTCCGGGGGCGCGGTATTTCTTTCGAACAACCCGCAGCCCCGGCAGGCATTTGGCCCTTAGTGGCCCCTTCCGATGGCTGACACCTCTGTGCGCGGAACATGGACGCGCCGTCGGCACGGTCTGTCGTTAGTTAATAACGTGCGGACGGTGAGCTACCCATTGCTCACCGTCCACAGACCGTGCCTACGGTATCCGCCTGCGGGAGGCGCAATGGTGCCGTTATTGGCAATCCATTGCGCCGGCGGACGCGGTGTCAGCGGCGGCCGCAGGAGCGGCGGCGGCGGTGGCCGCGGGTGCGGCGGCGGCGGCGGCAGCGGCGCGGGGCCTTACCCCGGCCCTGGCGGGCACGGCGCAGGCCTTACCCCCAGCCCGGTGATCGGCCGGCTTGTTAGCCCCCGCACATGCATCGCAGTGCGGCGGGGCATCACAAGCCGCGGCCTTGTGACCGGGCTGACCGCAGCGGAAACATAGGGCGCTGCGGTCGACCTCCGAGGCGCACCGACATGCCACGTGCTTCCCCACGTGGCAACGGTAGCACCTCAGGGGCCTGGGCTCGAGCAGGCGAACCCGCGCCGAAACCCAGCCCACCAGTAAGCGGCCCCCCCCAACAATGGCTTTAGCCGCCGTCACTGGGCAGCTGACCATAATGGTCTGCATGCCCGTGCGCTCTGGGCGGATGGTGCCTGCCCTGACCTCTTCGGCACGGCATCCACCCGCCCTGGTGACGGCGGCCACCACCTCCTCCGCGGAAACTGAGTCGTCCAGACCCATGATGCGCAGATCTGCGCATCTGGCGGGCCTGGACACCCGCACCTCGTCCGCGTTTAGGGACGCTCTAAGCTTCTCAGCTAGAGCGTCCGCGGACGGGCCGCTGGTGGCGCCGGGGATCTCCAGCATTCGGGCCCCAGTTGCGGTGACCCTTAGCTGGAGGCCGGTTATCCCCAACTCGCCAAGGTTGATGGCCGCCTTGGCCCTGGTGAGCACCTGCGCATATGTCACGCCCCGCTTTTCCGCCTCCGGCTGTAGCGTGACCACTACAGCCGCGGATTTCGGGGCGCGAAGCCTGGCCGCGGCTTTGCGCTCACCACGTCGCCGCCGCTCCTCCGCCCGTCTGGTGGCCGCTCTGGCCGATCTGGCCGCCCTGCGCCCCCTCTCTCTTGCCCCGGCCACCTGCCATTCGGCTTCCGCGGCCGGAGGGTTGGAGCTAGGGGGCGGAGGGGGTGGAGGCGGCTGGGATGCCGCCTTGCCCCTCCTCGTGGGCGCATTTTGCGCCGGCACCGGCCTTGCCGGGGCCGGTTTCGCAGGGGTCGGCCCAGCCCTGCTGGGGGGCTGGCTACCCGGCCTCGGCGCAGACGCGGCGGCCGCATAAGAGGCCCGCCTGTCGCCCGCGGTCGTCCCGCTCGCCGCCAGTGGGGGACGCAACACGATGCCCTCCAGGACGGAAAACCGTGCCTGGAAGGCCGCCAGCTCCAGCTGAACCAGGTTCAGCACCTGGTCGTCCACTGGCTCGACTGGCTCGGCTCTCCGGCTCCCCGCCTTGGGCGCCTGGCGGGAGCCGGTCCCGCGGAGCTCAGCCAGGTCCGCCTGGAGCCTCCTGTTCTCTGCCACCAGGAGCTCCATGGAGGCCGACAGGCGCGCCACCTCCGCCCGAAGCTGCGGGACCTCCCCCGCAAAACCGGCCTCCGCAGCCGCCGCAATGGTGGCCGAAGCCTCGTCCATTGCCCGAGACTTCGACCCCTTCATTTTCTTGCGGGCGACGCTCGCCACCGCATCCCGCACAACCTCCATGAACCTGGCCTTACGCTCCTCGGAGCCGCCAGGTTCACCTTCCACCACGCGCGGTGTGTCCGGCTGGACCACACCGTCGCCGCCAGTCTCACTTAGGGAGGGGGAGGGGGACTGCCCTTCAGCGACAGACGTCGCCGGTCCCCTCCGGGCAGCAACCCTCCCTGGGCCTCGCTCCTGGGCCCCACCGCGTCTGCTGGTGGGGATCTTTCGAGCCGAGGCCAGCTCTTCTTCGGAGGACACCCGATCCTCCGGTCTGGGCCGCTTCCTGAGAAGCCCAACCAACTCCTGGTGGGAGCCCAAAGAGCTCACCGTCACCATGCTGGATGACGAGTCGGACTCCGACCCGGCATCCCCCTTCCCTCCTACTGCGTCTTTATTAGATTTTTGTATATTGAAATTTTCCATATTAAATCCCACGAGTAATAACAGTTTCCAACCATCCAACCAAAAAACAAGTGGTTCGCACTAGCGACTGATGTCCCAAAGGGACGCCCGTCAGCCATACATCCCGTCACGGTGCGCCGCCGCTTGGGATTCGGGGTGACTTTTTATAGAGGGTTTCTACCTCGCGGTCCGGGCGGTTAAGCCAAGACCCTCGGTGCCAATCGAAGCCGCGAGACATGACCACGACACTCCGATATGGGGTTACGATGTACGACGGTGACAGAGAAGGACCTCTGTCTGCTCGGTGGCAGGGTGAGTGCACGCCGAGCCCGTCCTCACTCCTCCGCTGTGCCCTCTGCTGATCAGAGGGACACGCGAAGAAACGCCCTTGGTCCGTCCTCGGACCCCGCCCGTCAGAATATTGGCCACGAGCAGTGACATTCCCCAAAGAATAGGAATCTCTTCCCATTCCTCAGGGAAGATCACTACCCGCGCCCAGGGTGCACCGGCCAGCCAGCTGCCGTTCCCTCAAGACGTGTCCGGAGGGACAAGCAACCGACGGCACGCTTGGAGGTTTTCTGACCAGCACCCCATGTAGCAGGTCTAGTATCTTTCATTTAAATAGTCGTTTATCGTGTAATAACACTTTGCAACTAGATATTCATTTAAACATTTACCATTACCATTCTAAATTCATTTAAGTAACCCCTATTTAACTTAAAAGGGTTGAAGGCGGCAACAAAGTTTGTTATTATTACCTCGTCGCGTCGGTCTATTGATTTTCGCGGCAGTACGGTACCGATTTAGCTTCGAGTCCCTGTTAATATCATACCCAAACAATGGTTTAATAAAATTGCGCTTAATCGATAGACAGGTAGGTTATTAGGTACCTACCTCCATACTACCTAATAACTGGGTAGATGAGTACCTATTAATAAAAACAATTATTTAATTTTACTTTGAATTAAAACTGATTATTTAATTAACTGACTTAAGTTAGTTACTAGTACTTCTTATTAAATAAGAAGCTATACGTGCTTACATAGATACATTGCAACCTTCTCTAAAAAGATCAATAAACAAAATTCCTCTAACATGCAAGCAGGAAAAAGACGTTTTCAGGTCTCTGTTGCATAATATTATTATACTTGGGGGTTTTCCTGCTACGAAGTAGTGTTACCGTGACGGATAATGACATTGCAAAAGAAAATTGAATT
Organism: Caradrina clavipalpis; assembly: GCA_932526535.1. Classification (NCBI taxonomy): domain Eukaryota; kingdom Metazoa; phylum Arthropoda; class Insecta; order Lepidoptera; family Noctuidae; genus Caradrina; species Caradrina clavipalpis. The sequence goes on from OW052096.1 coordinate 8,738,321, forward strand.
AACATTTTACACTTTTTAAAGCAGCTTTGTTTCAATACAAGCCGAAAATTTTAACCCGTTTAAAAAAGCATCTAATTCTAAATAGGTAGGTAATTAATTCTCTACCTCACTAGCAGCCTTGGTTTTACCCACCTACTGTTAGTTGTTCCCATTTTGTGCCATTCCAAAAGCATAGGAGTGTATAAAACTTTCATATATTTTTAATTAATTTAATAAGTCTATAATAAACCTATTACGAATTTTATTTTTTAAACAAATTTCGTCCAACCGTTTCGTTATAAAATTCTTTAGCTTTTGTATTAAACCTATCTTTTACTATCAAACATATATCTATAGGTAGATATATTTAATTAAATAGGAATAATAATAATTGAATAATAATGTCACTTTGTTTAAGTTATAATACTGTTTATGTTCAGAATATCTGAAACGGCTCTTCGAATTTCATGCAGAACATGTAACGAATTACATCAGAAATTTATCATGGATTGCCCTCGCTCCGGTTATTATCTCTGGTATTAAATGAGAACAAATAAATAAAAATATAGTACTTACTTACCAGATACCTGATTGTAGGTCAAATACTTTTGGCAAAACATGATTCTTATTTCCTAGGGAACTAATAATGAGATAAGTATTTGCATGCCAGCTTTTTTCAGTAAGATCAAGTAAACAAGTATTTTTAGTACCTACGTAAAAAGATAAAATATTTTTTTGTAAGCCAATAAGGCAATCAAAAAATTAAGGCAAAACACTTTAGAAAATTATTATCGCACCTACTTTTAATTTTGGATAGAGTATACACATTCTACATGGGTAACCTAGCTAAATACTATTTTGGAAATTGTATAAAATCGGTGTGATAGCGATCAATCTGGGAAATGCTCTACAGTACTATGTGGTACAAGCAGACAGCACCCTTTGGTTACGTAGACGAAATCTTTCGTAACATAAAGAAAACTTAACGTTTCGTCTAAATTTAAGTAAGGCTTAGGGTGACCTCCAGGCTGACAAAATTTACTGTTTTTCTAATCAGTATCTAGGTGCCTATACTGTTCTTTCTAAACCCTAGGCGAAGAATACTACTTCCTACTTCTTTCTACTCACCTACAAATATATATTCTACGTAAGTAGGTCAAATCAGATTCAAATTCAATAAAATATTGAAGACCCGAAAAATATTATTGAAATGAAAAGACAGCTGCCTGCACGGTTGTCGGCTCACTTGTGCATCTTTAAATAATGTTACAACTCGAACTGAAGCTCAGACTAGACAAGTGCAAGTTGTGCGTGAGGGTTAAGTGTTCCCTACTTTTTTTTAAGCGCCAAATTGCAAAACTGTAAGTATTTTGAAAGTATGAACGAAATACCGCGGATTTTTTTGTTCAAAATTAAATAAAAATGGTTTTAGAATTACCCTTTTAAAGCATTATGCAGATAAACGACGCGGACGCGAAAACTTTCCAGCACTTTTTGCACGACACCGAGTAAAAAAATGTCGTCATGCTTAAAATATATAATACACACCTATTTCATTATATTTCATATTACTGAATGATCATGTAGATTTAATCTAATGCTTAAATAAGAAAAAAAAACAGAACTTTTAAGAGATACCTAATACTTTCGAATTGTAAACTTTAATTTAGTTAACCACATCAATTTATTCTACTACGAGCTAAAATATCATTGACTACGAGACAAACTATTGCGTAAACATAGAAACTACGATATTTTGTATTAAAATAAAATAGTCAGGTAGGTACAACTTACTACCATCACAGTTTGGGCACATCTGTATTTTCGCCAAATTTATACTGGATTCCCTATCGATTCCCATTGGCTAGCCATAAGGCCTTACCTCCTTAATTTATTTCACTTCAATGTGATGCAATGAGATGATATTGTTACTTCTAAATAGAAACTAGGTATGATGTAGCTGTACCAATTATTTTTTTCAGTCCGAACAATTCTTTTGTATATTTGTACTATTTGATTGGGTTAACTTACTTAGGTACCTTACTTAGGTAAAAACGGTAAAGCTTATTTGATTTAAACGCTGATTCACTATAGCGAAAATTGTATGTGACAGACGTACCTACAGGGTGTACGAGCACCGAAGTTTAGTAGGTACCTAATTCAATAAGATTATAGTGGGTACTTCGTTTTGCTAATATCGATACAGAACTCTAAAAAACAGTCATAAGATAACAGATTAGACCAAAAAAACAACCGACAAAAAATACCTACCTTAATTTTTCAACATAATGATTCGATAAAAGTCGCGGGCTCTTGAACAAATAAATAAATGCATAGTCGTAGTGTATTTAAGTACAGATGACGACAAACTTGCCCTCAGTTGACGACGAGATTTCTTCTGGGAAACTACCCAAGCTTGGTGCTTATTCCTGAGCAAAATAAATTAAATTACTAATAATATTCCGTATCTATATTAAAAAGTGGTGATTCGATTTTTTCAGTATTATTTTGTGGTGAATCTGTCAGTTTCACATTCTAGGCTAAAGGTATTTAAACATTTTTTTTATTATTTTTACATCAATTGGAATACACATTTATTGCGTATTTATATAAACGTGATTGAGAAGAGATTTATTTTTATTTTACAAGCTTTTATTTAACATGTTTAAACATTGCTGCACTGCAAACAGAATGATGTAGGTACTATAGAGACATTTATTTATTATGTTTTAATGTTACAACAACAATTTGCTTAAAAACAATTTGTGAAATTAATATTTACTAGTTTGCAATGATTTCCCCACTCAGCAGAAGTTGCAGTTTTGCTTTTTTTTTTAAGAATCCAGATTATTTATGTTCCAATAAAATCATCTTAGACCCGCCTTGGTGATAACTATTAATGTTTAATATTCTCGATGGGATCGCTTCAATATCGTGTCAATTTTGCTCGGTTATTAACCACCATGTAAATATAAAATATGTATATTGTGTCGAAAATTAATGTGCTTGTAATAATGAACAAAACCGACTCAAAAAAATCAAGTTCATTTAAACCTATCAAATCGTAATCAAATAGACCGCCGAATAATGCCGTCGAAATATGTTAAAAATAAATTAAAAACAAGGAGGTCTTGCCATTGTTTATAATTTAATTTTATGTGTTTACGATTTTTTCAAGAAGGATTTTCTTTTACTCTAAATTCTCATTGTGAGTTAATTGATTAGATAAGAAATATAAATGTTTAATTAGGAAACATTGCAGTATCGTATGTTCAAAACTTACCGCGTTTGCATTCCAGATTAAACAAAATCAAAACAATATATTTCAACCAATACCAGCGTTCTGCACCATCGGCTGCGAGAATTCTGATTGGTGAATAAGAATTGCTCTGTGGCGCCTCTCCGACCTTATAAATATCGGCGCGATCACAAACCAGACCTCTTTTCCACAGTGTTAATTCAAGGGGACTCTTTCGGGTTATTTTTGTGAGCTAACTCTAAATTCAGAATGCCGGAGACCTCAAAAATGAATGGATATGCAAAAACAAACGGACATAGCTATGATATGGAAGAAGGATCAGTATTTTTATTCACATCAGAATCCGTCGGCGAGGGCCACCCAGGTTAGTTTTCTTCATAACTCTAATGCAGGAATTGTTCATCGAAAAATGGCCGCCTTAGCATGTGCGTAGATAAAGTATAAATAAGATTCCTTTTGTTTACAATATTACTTGTATTAGTTCTCGAAAATCATTAATTGCCCGGCTATAGCACACAAACTGGCATGCTTTATTCAATGGCAATGTTTTGTTACATCATGTTCCTCGCAGCTATTATCGCAATTTACATTTTGTCAAAATAATCGCAACACGTGGTCAGAGCCAAACAATGTTGAAATTTATGAAGTATACTTGCACTTTTACTTGTATTTACCATTTATGATGAATCTTTCATTTCAGACAAAATGTGCGATCAAATTAGCGATGCTATCCTAGACGCACATCTGAGACAAGACCCTGACGCAAAAGTAGCATGCGGTAAGTGTCATGAAATACCATGATGTTGGTGTATAATGTCTAGAAATAGCCATACTCTTTGCTAACTACAGTGCTTTATTATCAGAAACGGTGACAAAAACCGGAATGGTGTTATTGTGCGGTGAAATCACTTCCAAAGCTAATGTTGACTATCAGAAGGTTGTCAGAGAGACAGTGAAGCACATTGGCTATGACGATTCCTCTAAAGGTATGTAAATATTATCCTTGGGTAACTGTCTGTTACCAAAGGTGTATAGATGCAGCTCCTTGGCTTGGAGCCAGTACTTTGTAGACAAACTCTAAATTCTAATTTAAATTCCCTCATAGTAATGGATGAATATTATTCCGTGCACACTAGGTTTTGATTGGCGTACACTAAATTTACTAGTGGCTATTGAAGAGCAAAGTAAAGACATAGCAAATGGAGTATATGAAGATAGAGAGGAATTAGATGTTGGGGCTGGAGATCAGGTACAAATTGTATAAGAATTTGCTGCACGGAATAACTCTTGAGTCTATCGGCTATTTTGAAGACTAAGCTTGGGTTTACATTCTGCATGATTTACAGAATGAAAAGTGTTATCCATAACTATGGGTTTCTATTTCAGTGATGTTATCAAATTAATACTTGCCAATTTCAAATGCATTACAGTGGTCAGACAGCACATTTACAATGGTGCATGAACATTTGAATTATCTTTATTGTGATGATGTCTGACTGTGCAAGTCACTTGATACTCTATAATCATAGTCATAGGTCTTTCATTAATAATTAGTACTAAAATAAGCATGTTGGGATCAGGGTTTGATTACAAGACCTGCTGCGTGATGCTTGCGTTGGACCAGCAGTCACCAAACATTGCTGCAGGAGTGCATGAGAACCGTAATGATGATGAAGTTGGGGCAGGAGATCAGGTATGTTAAAATCATCCTGCCTTACTACATTATATCTGCCCATATTCAGCAAAAACATTAAAGCAGCTGTGCATTCATTGATTAATTCCATTTCATGGGTAGATCTATATTCCATTTATTTATTAGTAAAAATTCATTGCAAGATTTTTCCTGGATGTGTTTACAAACATTTACACTTGCATATACAGGCAACCAGATTGGGAACAATTGTCTGTAGGCCATACAAATGTTAATATTTACCTATTGTCCTGAAACATTTCAAAACTATAGGTTTTATCTTCCATAAAATGTTATCAGGTAATTATCACTCAATCACAATTGAATCCAGGAAATTTTAATGATTGCCATTTCATTATACTTTTGAAAATACAGTTATTGTGAATAAGCATGAATCACAAGTGTGTTTTCTTACCTCCACTTGGGAAAAATCCATGTGAAAAAAATAGTTGCTAAGAATTGTGCAATAATGAGGACAATATAATTTCCTTATTTTGTAACTGGCATCATTGTTTTTCTGTCTTTACGTTTTTTAAATATATTAATGCTTATAATGAAAATTTTGACAACTAAGTTAACAATGTAAAATTAAAAAAAAAAAATAGGGTAACTAACTGTAACAAAATTGAAAAAAAAAAAAACAGTTCAAGTTCATGCTGTAATGATCTTTTCTACAGTACTCCATCCTGAATCTAAATTAATTTAATAAACTAGAATTGAGTTATGATTCTATAAAAAATGTTTGTACTCATTTAAGGTTCAAACAAAACTGAGTATTTCTCCAGAACAGCAAAAACATGTTGATGACTAGATTTACCTAAATGACATGCAAGTAGTCAATGAATTAATATTTCTAATTTCATTTTTTTATTTCCAGGGTTTAATGTTTGGTTATGCGACAGATGAAACTGAAGAATGTATGCCACTGACAGTGGTCCTTGCACATAGACTAAACCAAAAAATCGCAGAGCTGCGACGAAACGGCGAATTCTGGTGGGCTCGCCCGGATTCTAAGACACAGGTAATACACATGCAATTTTCTATGCTTTCACTGTTGTTCTCATACAGGTATCCACTGTTTAGTAAACTTGATAAGGCAATGACTTTTAAAAAATATTTCACAATAATATTAATTACGTCAATATTTGTAACAAATGGACTGATTAACTCAAACAGATAGTTTATCTGACCTTTGCAGCTATTTGGTATGCTCACACTGCTCACTAATGTCAAAGGCTAAATGTTATTTCGTTTAAGATTATTTTTTATTTTTTTAACTCTGCACATGGTTTATCTGTATAAAAACAAGAATAAATTGTAGGCATACGACATTTTCCGGTATTGCCTTTTTGTTCCGAAATACGAATATGAAATTAAAATAAAATACTCTGCAATCCAGTACCTGAATATGATATTTTTATGTTGGTTCAATTGATGCTTGGTATTGAAGTTACAATTTAGCTTTGTTCAAGCTTCTGAAATTGCTAGACCTATAGGTCATTTCAATAGCCTAAGGCTGCCAATCTGCGACAATGTAACAATAAATTGTTTCGATCTTTGACCTAGTGCTGTGCAACATTATAAGTAGCTTTGATTGATGCATATTGGTGTCGAGACTGTTAGGTATTCTCCAGACCACTTAACCCATGTAAATAGGTACAAGCATAAATTAAGTGCTTCAATGTATCCGCGACATTAGTAAACCTAATCAGTGTGTAAATGAGACTGATGGATGATAGTTTTATTTTCCTTTCAAAAAGTCACTAAGAAGTTCGAAGTACACAAAGTTACGCCGATTGAATGCTAGTTTTGAACTGCTGAAGCATATTTCTAAACAAAATTTCTATGACCTAAATGAATGAAAGAAAGAAGTAAAAATATAATTGTCAATGCTGTTCCTGTCCATTTTAAAGATCGCATGACATAATCAATGTCTAATATTTCAATTGTTGTTTAATGACCCAGCGATAAAACTGACACCAGTGTCAAGCGACATTTGAGATCGGTCAATTAAATACGTCGGTCATCATAAGCGTCGCACAATAAGGACGTAATACGCCTTTATGATCTCTACTTTCATAAAGTAAGGTTTTGGGAACTTCATTTTTTCTGTAATTTGTAGTCAACATGTCGCAGTAAAGGAATTCCTAGTTGCAAACAAGGTTGCTAGGAGCCTTGTTCTCAGATCTTTATATTATTTTTTCAGTATACGAAAATACTGGAAATTTTAAGCATTGTGTAGTCATGCAAAGCATATAAAATAGGTATGTTGAATTACAAATATATATTGAACAACTTATTGCTAAATTATGCACATTTAGTATGAACATAATAAAAGTTATCTTGAGTAATGTTTGCAATAATTCCAAGAATAAAAATGCCAGTCTAGTAAAAACAATAGTTGATTAAGATTTTATAGGTTCTTTACTTATAGATACTGCTGGAATGAAAATGATTAACTCAAAGGTCATGATAATAAACAACATTAGCTCAAAAGAAAACCCGCGTTAAATGACAATAGTATTATTGTTCGCCATATGATTAAATTAGGTGGGTCATTTCCAGGTTTTTTCGATTGGGTATGAATGTGGAATGAAGTTTAGTATCTAATGTCGTCGGGTTAAATCTGCTCAGTAAACCAAGTATAACAATAGCCTTACATGGGAGGTCCGACAAGTGCGGGCCGCGTCAAATAGCTAATTGCTGGGTTGAGTTTCAAACACCATCATGACTACATGATGGTGTGGCTATCATAAAGCAAACAAAAAGTATTATGTACACTTTTAGCAAGTGCTAATATTAAAAAAACGACCTAAAAAGTTAGAAACGAAATATCATAATTTGTCGTGATTGGTTTCAGGTGACATGCGAGTACGTATTCGCTGGAGGCGCCACAGTGCCGCAGAGAGTTCACACCCTCGTCGTCTCGCTGCAACATTCAGAGAAGGTAAGCTTCCGATACTTCACCTCTGCATAGAACTAGAGACTAGTATTTAAACATTCCACACAATCAAGACACAGAACATTAAAGAAAAATCAATTATTTCTATAATAGTATACATATCACGGCCTTTTATTAAATATTTCGTCATATTGTGTTTTATCATTGTGTGAATAATTTGCTTAGCACACGAGTAATTTTCTTGATAAAACTTACGCACAACTGAATCATAGCATCACTAATGTAACCATTACATGGAGATAAGTTTTTTTGGTTACTTATCAACAGATCACGTCATGCTTTTATGTAATAAAATTATTACTTACCTATATAATTATTATGCTTCAAATAAAATGCTTGATAATTTTAGGCCGTGACCTATGATAACATTAAATGAACTTTTATTTGTAGATTACTCTGGAAACCTTGCGTGAGGAGATTAGGGAGAAGGTTATTAAGGAAGTTATTCCAGCTCAATACATTGATGACAAAACCGTGATCCACATCAACCCTTGCGGTCTATTCATTATTGGTGGTCCACAGGTGAGAATAATATATATATTTATTTTTTTAAATAGGTACATAACCGAAAGAAGCTCGAGCCACATAAAAGTTTCAGTTTCTGTGTTTTTTTTTTAAAAACCATTTGTAATCTTTAAAAAAAAAAAACACAGATACTGAAACTACTGCAATTACCTACATATGCTACTCAAGGAGATTTTTCACAAATAGAAAGTTACCCTATCGTTTTTGATTAGTGTAGAGACATTGTTGGGAATAAAAAGAATTCAACATTGTACTGTCAATTGTCTAACCAGCAATGACTTATTTATCTCCAGTCCGACGCGGGTCTGACGGGTCGCAAGATCATCGTGGACACGTACGGCGGGTGGGGAGCACACGGCGGCGGCGCCTTCTCCGGCAAGGACTTCACCAAAGTAGACCGCTCAGCTGCCTACGCCGCGAGATGGGTCGCTAAGTCACTCGTCAAGGCTGGGCTTTGCCGTCGCTGCATGGTTCAGGTAATTAATGCTGCTACTTATTTATACAGTATATATTGGCGATTGATATTTCGGCCTTGAGACATTATACACCCAAGTTTAACAACTCCGAGCGTGGTATCTGCTTTATATTAATTATATGTAGGTTACCCATCCGTAACCAAGAAATGTTTACAAACAAAAAAAACCGCATCACAATCAGCTCATTGGTTTAGGAACTGCGATAGAAGGACACGTCAAACTTAAGAAACCCCTCGTTTTGCATCAGCAGTTAAGAAAATGCATGTTTGCCATTAATTCTGATACCATTATCAATAAATAATGATTACTTTTTTTCCGTGGTCTCAAAGTTTTATTACAAAACGAGTTCTAATGGTACAAAATACATTAACTGGCTCAAAGGTTTGGTTAGTCCCAAACCTTTGACCCAGTTAATGTATTTTGTACCATTATTTTGACTAAAGTAAATTGTTTCACTTTGTTTTAAGAACGTTATCTTCGTTGTAATAAAGTTCAAATTACAATAACAGGCTTGTATGTACAAAAGTTAGAACTCTCTGTACTGAGACGTTCTGTGTTCATCTTTTACCAGAAAATATAGTCATCACCATTGCTCGCCTATGTAGGTACAGACGACCCAAATAAATGTAGCTTCAAGTAGACGCGATGATTTTATCGTACGTCACTGTGACGCGTCGCTGGCGCCAGGTTTCCGTTGACGTATGCGTCGCGACTGTCTATTAACAACGACTTGTACTTTACACCGCTCAATCATCTGTCCTTTGACTCGTATTGATTATGCAGATGCAGATGATGATCTCGAATGTTCTATTCACTATTTCTATCTACGTTATTTTACGACTAAAATAGCTGTTTGTTTAGAAGCCAGGCTTTTGTTAAGTGACTGTGACGAATTTAACTGACATGGGGTTGTTGGTCGATGTTTCGTTTGATTTCAATCGTGTGTTTTATTTACAGGTCGCATACGCCATTGGTGTGGCTGAACCGCTGTCTATCACCGTGTTCGACTACGGCACTTCACACAAGACCCAGCAACAACTACTCGCTATTGTACAAAAGAACTTTGACCTGCGACCGGGCAAAATTGTCAAGTAAGTTATTATTGTCACATCATTGTTTTCAAATATTATCATTTTGAGCAACTATACATAACTGTAACTCAGTTCAATATTAACGTTTTATTATTGCTGTTTCAGGGAATTAAACCTCCGAGCACCAATATACCAGAAAACCAGTACTTACGGTCACTTCGGACGAGAAGGTTTTCCGTGGGAGAATCCCAAACCGTTGGCTGTAGAATGACTTGCAACTTAAGCACTAGACCATTGTAAATATTTTCACCAGTATGTTATAAACACTTAATCTACGTGTGTAATTGTAGCGAGGGCGCAGGGAATGTCGCTGATGTCTCTCTTTAGACATTAATATGTACGTGACCGAACCTCGCCAGTGGAACTGTGTGCGACGCTGTACGATCACGTGACGGTTGCATTTACGAGGTTCACTCTATATTTAAGTATTCTCTAGATTATTAGACACATAGGTTTAACATGGTGCCGTCATTTCTGAATTTGAGTTAGTTCAGGGGTTTAAATGGCAGTCCTATTTATTTAAGATTACGTGTTGTGTTTCCTATAAATAAATTTGTTTGCTTTTTACACTGCCTAATTGTTTTTATAGTTAAGTAAATGAACTTTCCAGTGATAATGAAGTAATATGATTTTATATTTATGTACAACTTAAAATTGAGGACTGCCTAGTACTCTCGAATGTTCTTCACTTTACGCTTTACTATGTAAGTGCTATGATTTACCGGTAGAGTAGACTACTTCTCTGGTCGCGTCACAGTGGAGCGAGTGTCGGTTGAACGGCGGCAACTGGTCGTTCCGTTGTCCTTCGCTTCACTGCAAATATATTTATAGTGCTGCGCGGAGACGTTTCCCCTAATATTAATATTAGGACTTCCCAATATTAGCTAAAATATACTGCCTTACTTGCTGTGAAAAGTTAGTACATGAGAATGTTGGATACCATCTCACGCGCAGCACAATTTGTGTTGTGTTTCCGAAAAGGATTGTCGTGGAAAAGAGCCATTTTGAAAACACACCGACTAGACCAGGGGAGTAGTGCACTGTGCATTTACTCCTTATTGTAATTGTATTTCCGCCGGTAGTTTTAATTAGGCGAAATGCTAACCGTACATTTGACATTAGGAATTAACATAGTTTTAAACTATTGCTTAGGACGGTTAGTGAGTATTTCCGATTATATTTTTTGATCTGTTTCATCTTCGACCTGTTAAAGTTTCTGATTAACTTCTGTGGATTATCAATTTGTCAGATTGTGGAATTTAAACTTAATAAAATTATCTCCTCCCGGATAACTAGCGGGAGAAAAAACACAAACTTTTATTTTGAACCTATTTTTAATTTCCAAAAATATTGTATCGCCTAACGCTGTTTTAGTGTGCGCGGCTGTTTAACGCGTAGGTATTCTTCCAAGCGTTGATTTGAAATAATAGTTTACATAACAGCGCGGCGCCGCTGATAAATCTCTCTTAATACTCGTGCCGTTTTTATGTATGACTAGCTTTGTGCTTGTGTGAATGTCGGTTATCACAAAAGCAAAGGCGCGGTTTAAAAAGTAGCTTATGTCCTGCCTTTAGTCTTATATTAGTATAGATGACACTCTGGAAGTTCTTCCTCCAATATTTTATGCTTACAATCTCAAATCAATTTCAGTTATATTCAAACAAAAGTCACTTTTACGTGTCCTTCAAAAATATGTATTACAAGAATAATGTTCAAAATCTTATACATTATAGTGTTGTTAAAACATTACAGTTTACTAAGAGAGCCAAGAAGCTACAGTTCTTCTTGCTCTCTGCTGTACGGCTGTCATCTCGATGGTATCTGTTCGAAGCCAGCCTTGCATGTCGAAGCAATGGGATGCCCTGGGGATAAAATTAACGAAATTATTTTTTAAAGCAAATTAAACAAATAAATAAAAGAACATCAAATCACCGTCCCGCTATGAGTTGTGACCACTAAAAACCCAGAATTAGGGTGGGTGGGCTAATCCTGTGTTTTAGGCCCAAAACTGTAACTTCAAAATAATGTCTTACCTGTTGACAGTGTAGGTAGGTGAGGTCTCGGAAATATCGTTTTTGTAAACCCCGAGCGCTCGCCACGGGTCGATGTAACCGTGGATGTTGATGGTATTGTTTACTACTGGTTCGAGGCCGCCGAAAATCAAGTTGACGCGCTCAGCCCCGGCGTTCACAAAATCCAAGTCAAACCTGTTAAAAAGCCCAAGACCCATGTCATAGGTTTCCCTTACCATTTGTTATGTGGCTTTTTTTGTGGTAATAGTCTTGCTCAGACAATTGCCAAAAGTTCACACAGGTAACGAATGGTAACAGAAACCCAAAAAGATAACAACTCATAATATTCCAGTCGCAGAAATTTTAGCTTCTAAATTTGCGTGTGATTATTCGAGTTCTTTGCATGCCCATGCAAAGTATATTACTACCAATATTGGCTTAATTCAAGTACCGTATCTAACTTATCTATAAACATTAGTAGGCATGAGAAAAGTAAAACGATTTTGAAGTTGCTAACAATGGATATTGGTGGTCTAGTTAATATCTGTTTTTATCATCTTTTTATCCGGCATTGGTGGCACCACAAGAATATTTCTAAGTAGGTAACAGGAACGTACCTTTCATCAAAAGTCTTTTTGCAAACATCGACATAGAAATCCACACTGAGCCACTTCAGGCTATCGAACACTGTGCCAGAGCGTGGTGCTGTTTGATAATATCCGTATTCGGTGCAAGTCTGATAATACCAAGCACGTGCTGAAAACAAGTGAAATTTTCTATTAGGTACCTACATATCTTGAATCTAAAAAATGATCGACATGTGGAGCCGTTGGTATATGAAATAGTTGAGAAAAAATCATCTCGAACGAACTCTGAAGAAACTAACAGAATCCAAAATAATATCTTGAATCTAAAAAATTATCGACATGTGGAGCCGTTGGTATATGAAATAGTTGAGAAAAAATCATCTCGAACGAACTCTGAAGAAACTAACATAATCCAAAAGGTGATTAAAACAAACCCTTTTTATGTCAGCAAAAATGTAGTCTTGCCAAGGTAAATATAGGAGTGGTGGTGATGACCAAACTATTCAAACGCTTAATTATTATTAGAGACGTTTTACCCAAATAAATAACGTGCACTTACAATTTGTCGGCCTACTGTATCCTGCGAGGAATGAATCGTAAGTAGCAAGCCAACAGCTGGTTGCGTTCAACTCTCGAGTAGCCACCATGTATCCGGCAATTTTCTCCATTGGAGTGGTTCCTTCAATATAAATTGCATATTTTATAGAAAAAAGCGAACTGCCACTCGCACCTCGACTGCCTCCGTTAGCCTAGTGGTCCTAAGTGCTACGCTAGAGGTCTTGAGTACGATTAACAGGTCGAGCAGTGTTATTAGGTTTTTCTATGAAATTCTTAGTAGCAGCTCCGAGTTAGAATTTGCGCTCGGTCAGCGGCAATAGCCTCGCCCCCTATTAGATCGGACCTCAACATACCGGCGAACTGTGGGTGAACATTGGAACACCTCTGCCTAACCCTTCGGGGAATATAGGCGTGATGGTATGTTATGTTATCCGAAATGCGTAAAACGTTACTACAGCTTCAGTTTCGCCGAAGAAATTAATCTTGCCACTGTGCTAACTTTGTAAGCGGTAACCTAAGCGTAAACTGTCGTTAGAACAGTACCAAGTGTGTGTATGTAGGTATAAAATAATTGTCAAGGTTTAAAATTCGCACTTTGCCCTCAGGGCGGGTGTAGTAGTCGGTTGGCCTAAGGAATATAAAAGAAAATTAATCTTACCATAGAAAGAAGGATGAGCGAAATTATTGCAAATATCCAACAGCGTCCCAGGTCTTGCCTGCTGTACTGAAGTGGAGAAAGTCCAACTAATAAGTCCAGAAAAAACGCCCAAATCGTATTCGTTATCATAGTTGAGTGGCCCACACAATCTGAATGAGAACAAAAAGCTTGTTTAAAAACCAGTATTGACATGTATTTTCATATAAAATAGCAAAGACCTAAATTAACAAAGCTTTCCAGTTACTTACTAGATAAAAATACAAAGGATGAAAATTATGGCTTTTTTTTTTTTTTTTTTTTTTTTATATACGGGAAATCATCAAATAACTTCCCCCGCCCTGGGCGGGGCGGGAGGGAGTGTCAGACTTTTACTGACTAAAACCCGTCTATGTTCCTTCATGTGCCCTTTGCGTTCCGGGGGCGCGGTATCTCTTTCGAACAACCCGCAGGGTGAAAAGAAAATTATGGCTGCATTGAAGATTTCATTAGTCGTTAATAAACCAAAACTTAAAATCAATAGAGTTCAAAATTGCACTATATATTTATAAGCTTATGGTAAAAACTTACCTTGGGGCTTTTTTATATTAACTTCTAGTAGGTAGGTAACTAAAACCCGAACAATGATAGTTTCGCAAAACTAAGATTAAAAAAGCAAACTGAATCCACTTGAGGTAATCATTAAGAACCTACTCTATTTTTTTATTGCTAAGGCCGCTTTCACATTTAGGCGACTTTGGCGACTTTTGGCACTGACGCGCGACTTTCGCCCCGTCAGAATTTCATAATTAAAAAAACAGAAGAGCTATCACCCACAGCATCTATTTTTAAAATGAAGTGCGCCATACTGACCTAAACTTTGATCTGTTCTTGTAATGTGAAGGAATGTACTTCTGCCGCGCTACTGTCGCGCTGCTAACGTACTAATGTGAAAACGGCCTAAGTTTTCTATTACTAGTGTTTGCAAAGCGGATCCACCAAGTAATCAAACAATTATGGGTCCCTAGACGGGAAAAAAAAGTTAAGACTTAAAAATAGACTTGCCTATAGGTTTGTTCTAAGAGACGCCTTCCACTTTCGGTCTGCATCGCAGCGATCGTGTCATCTAGGCCTTGTCGGATGAGTCCTATGCACTGTTCACCACCCTCCAAGGTGAATGCTTCATTGACCACCTCCAAGTATTCTAAAATACAGGAATACAAGATTTGGATAATGCTCTCTCCCGCATGTGGGCGTTGAAAGTAGGTACGGCCAGCAGCAAAAGCACAACAAAGCATCCTATCATATTATTATCTCAGTAGACATATTACTTTTACTATTATTTAATCTTGATATGGGTCCCTACTGCTTTTTTTAAATATAATACATATTTATATCTATGTTTGAATTTTATAATAATTAGAAGAAAAAAATATGTTATCCGATGAGATGTTATGTTTTGTGACGTGTTTTGCTGCCCGTGCCAAGCCGAACACAAGGCAGAAAGTACCTTGATAAAGTGGCGATAAACATACCTACATACATACATAAACTCACGCCTTTTTCCCATGGGGGTAGGCGAAAACCACGGAACGCCACCTGCTACGATCCTTACATACTCCTTTCGCCCCGTCCACATTCTTACAAGCACATACCACATGGCGATATACATACCAGGATAATCAACTTTCGCCAGTATAGGGCCACTAGAGGCAACAGTGCCGACCACCAAGTGCGGGTACCTCTTCTTGAACCACATCACCATGTTGGCAGCGTACGACCCTCCGTACAGTATCACTTTGCTGTCGGCGAACCGCGGTTGCTTCTTCATATCTATGATGAAGTACGCAAGGTCGGCCAACGCCTGGTCCATGTTCAGGAAACGCAAGTTTTCGGCTGTGAAGTTCCTGAAAAAGTTCGTACAATGAAAGATTGAGGTAACGTTTTATTTAACGAAAAACAAAAGAATGCGAAAGCAAAATATTCGGCAACACGCCGATTTTGGATGTTGTGTTACCTATATGAGGTGTTGGATCCGCACACTAAAGGTTTGGTACAATATTAAGTATAGATTTATTATTATTTCTTGTTTTAACTGCAATACAAACAAACACAGCGAAAATTGCAT
This sequence comes from Caradrina clavipalpis, assembly GCA_932526535.1. Taxonomy (NCBI): domain Eukaryota; kingdom Metazoa; phylum Arthropoda; class Insecta; order Lepidoptera; family Noctuidae; genus Caradrina; species Caradrina clavipalpis. The sequence goes on from OW052096.1 coordinate 8,754,222, forward strand.
CTCTCTTCCTAATAAGGTTCATGACATACAGCCCGCTTATCGCATTTTCACATTCCTTTCTTTTTCCTCATAACTTTTGCATGTACCTACCTAACCCAAAAAAGCAATTAGGTAAGTACTATCTATGTTTTTTAATAAACACTTCATTCGGACAAAATCACAAAATTGCAAAGAATTATTGTTTATTCAACTTACGCGAATATTTTAGTTTCGCCATAATACCGATGTTCAGTGTACACTTGGTAACCCCTGTTCTCTCGCGCCATCTCGTACATGTTACCAGCCAGCAACCACCGATGGTCAATGGCCCATTCTCCACCGACCATAATGAATATCGGATAACCATCGCCGCCAAAGAATTCCTCATTGAACATGTAACGCTGCAATGTAACCGAGTGTTGAATGTATTGGTTGTTTCAACTGTCACGGGTAAAAAGTAAAAACATACCTAAACATACTAACACGCCTGTATTCGCTGAAGGGTTAGGCAGGTGTACCAATCAATGTATACCCACAGTCCCAATGTAATAGGGGGCGAGCTCATTGCCATTAATCGGCCTCATATCCTAACTCCGAGCTGTTAATGAGAATTTCATAGAAAAACCCAATAACACTTGCTTGACCTGGGAATTGAACCCAAGACCTGCAATGTGGGTCACATTGTAATAATATTTAGTAATATGTGTATAGTATATAACAGTGTAAAATGTATTGTTTGGTGTCAACTGTCACGGGTCAAAAAGGGTCAGAATCCACAATGTTATCTCCAAACCAAACTGAAGTAGATAGGTACCTAATAGTTACTTCCCAAGTAGGTACTTACCTAATTTCGGTAATACAATCTAACACCTACTCGTCGGCACCTACCTAAACCTTTTCTAAAACAATATTTACAAGACCTTGTAGATGAAAAGCTTAAAAAACAGAGGAAGTCAATTTTTGTACCGTCCTACCTAATACAACAAATGAAGCAGTCACATTAATGCATTTCCAGTTATATCACTCTTCACTTTAGCTACTAATTTAACTCTAGATATAGGTAGATACCTAGGTGCATACTTACCATGGAAAAATTTGTAGGATTCTGCTGATCAAAATGATCAAGGGGCATGGTTATCCAGTGGACGAAGACATTTCTCGAACTCAGACCATTGAATTCTTCGGGTGGTTTCATGTCCACCTCTGTCATTTTCACAAACCTGCCTTCCATAGCCCATGATGATGAAAACAAACTTAAAAATAGTAGAAAGACAATCTGAAAAGATTTTGAGCAAGGATGAGATTCATTTAAAGATTTACCTTAATTTATAATACAAGTTTAAAACATTAACTAAAAAACTTGATAAAAAAATGTGTTTACTTACCATTTTTTTATTTTTATAAGAACACTAAACACATTTACTTTACACATTCATTTGATAGCCTAATTGATTTATCGTGACGAAATTATTTGATAGTGAATTCTTATCCTTATCATTAGAGACGATTAAGATTATCCCTAATTTATCAGTTTCTACAGGGAGCGCTAAATGCACAAAAAAAGTTGGTTAAGAAATAATCAACCAAAAAGGTGTATAATAAATATGTGTAATACTGGTCAAAAAAATTTAAAACAAAGTAAAGAACGCCATATCTTTAAGATGAGTATATTATTTAAAAATAAATAATTAATGGCATAATACAGTAATTTTAACCACAAGCAGCCAGTAGCTGTCAATTATTTTGATCATTTGGAGGAAGAGGTTTTATAAGATATTTTGAAATATTAGCATAGGTTAATTCCTTTTCTAAAAACAGTACCGAGGTACTCCTTATAACATCAGCTATTTGCCCGTGAAAGTCACGTCAAAATTGGCTCAGCTGTTTCTGATATTAGCCTGAACAAACAGACAGAGAAACAATTTTATTTTATTTTATTTGGCATATAAACCGTGTTAATATTCATTTGCATTACGCATTTCATTGACATTACAAACAGACATTTCAATTAAATTGTATAATGTATTGATTTTGTATTAATTGTTTTTTACTTTAATAATAATAAGGTATCGCATAAGTACCTAGATGATGAAGATTTATTATTCTGTACTTATATTGAAGTATCTATCTATACATCATGTATCAACAAGTATTTGTGCTATGTGATAAGTATTTAAATACGAATAGGAGTGCAGCCCTCATATTTACGATTAAAATATTGATATCATTAATCAGATTCAGTTATTTTGAAGTAGGGATTTACTCCTAAATAAACATAGAAAAAAGAAATGAAGGGACATGACTTTCCCAGTAGTAGTACCTATCTATTTTCATTTCTGATAATCTCCCAAACTAAATATGTCATTGTACAATAATTTATTAAATAATTATTAGTAATCTCAGGAAAAAAAAAAGTCCTATTCTTTTTATCATGATGGTCAGATTTATGAAGAATAGTGTAGGTTCTACATCACGCTACGACACACGGGAGCGCAGTAGTAACCAAAGACGTACCCGACCGCAGGGTACCTACAGCTAGTGTATGTATTGCATTGACACATTGCCGGGAAAATTATGGCCAATTTAGGAGTGCCTTCCACTAGAAGTGTAAAAAAAAATATTCTGCAGACCGATTCCGGCCACGGCGGCTAATCTTAATGCAGACTAGCCAAGTACGCATATTATAGTGCACTAGTGTGTGCGCAAATACAGGTGCAAATAAATACAGGTGGTTATTTTTTCCACTAGAACTAGGCAGTAACTAAATCGTGATCCCTGTCAACAAGTAATTTTTTTAATCAGCTGACGGCTATGATGACCAGTCTTCTGCAACCGATAATCGATTTCTAAATGAATAATACCCTCATTTAAGTCATTATCAGTAGAAGAATTTGTATTAATTAATGCTAACTGCTTATATCAGTTACTTACAATAGTTTTCCTTATCCTTGCGTGCCAGTGTGGTAAGGTCATTACCTGCTACCACAGCAAAAAATCTGCAGGATAATCTAAAAATAGAATACTTTATGATACTAAAAAGTTGGTTTCCTAGAACTCATTTACCGACATCATGTGTTACCAGCCTGTAAAAAGAGATAGCCAGAATCCCGGCCCCATTTTAAAATCTTGCCTCAATCACAAGTAGATATCCAAAATTATCTTATTACATTGCTTTACAGTTTGGCAGATGCTATTAGAGTAAAATGTGTGCCTAAGTAGGTAGGTAACAAACATAGTAAATAAAAAAAAGCATAGATGCAATGGACTACGCAGGAATTAAAACTATATATTTAGGATTCATTAGGATTCAGAAGCAAAACTCATTAGAAAAGAACAATTATCGTACATGTTTAATAACAAAACAAAAGTTACAAAGGAATAACCTGACTGAACTGGACTTTTACACAACCTTAATGATAAATAAAACACCAATCAGTTATACAACCAATAAATCATGAAGTTACGAGTAATTCAAATAATATTACAACAATTCACAAGTCGCGCCAATTATTCCTTACCAAAACCAACGAGCAATTGACAGATGCTTGACATACATAAACCGCCTTTTCTAGACCTACCATAGACAATGTCATAGAAAAGAGTTCCTAGAAAAGAGTTTCCTAAATCGGCCTATCCTGATGAAGCGTCGTCCTCGACGCGGTGTTCTTGATGTTCAGCTGGAGCCAACTCTTCAGATGGAGAGTCGCCACGGACCCCGCCACCTCAGGAGCAGGTTGAAGGCACCGCGATGATGACCCTGTGTTGGGGTCACACACTTTCTTATCTGAAATGTGAACCCATCTTAGAAATTGCTATAACAGTTTTAATAATGTGTGTATCACACATTATTAAAACTTTAAAGTTTGTGAGAGCTCTCATGACCGTTTTTCTGTCTTCACAACCACGTCGCAAGCTTTCACCACTGCACCGGCAGCAGTTGCACCAGCAGCAGCTGTACCTGTGAACAGATCAGACAGAAGGCGTCCCCTCTGCCTGAGGTTGACGGAGGCATCGCTGAATCGCACGTCAACACTTCAGTTCATAGACCATACCCCTCACTATAGGCATGTCTATTTGGACGGAGGCATCACTGAATCGCGCGTCCCATTGACGGAGGCATCACTGAATCGCACGTCAACACTACAGTTCATAGACCATACCCCTCACTATAGGCATGTCTATTTGGACGGAGGCATCACTGAATCGCGCGTCCCATTGACGGAGGCATCACTGAATCGCACGTCAACACTACAGTTCATAGACCATACCGCTCGCTATAGGCATGTCTATTTGGACGGAGGCATCACTGAATCGCACGTCCAACATATTGACGGAGGCATCACTGAATCGCACGTCAATACCACTAATAATCACACATTAGTCATAAATACATAAAAGGGTTCATATACTTCATATACATGGACGGAGGCATCACTGAATCGCGCGTCCAACATATTGACGGAGGCATCGCTGAATCGCACGTCAATAGTTCAGTTCATATACATAGCGTGGACGGAGGCATCACTGAATCGCGCGCCCAACACCACAAACTACCACATACATATTACTCACACTACTACACTATTTGTGTGGATGGAGGCATCACTCAATCCCACATCCAACACTAAAGTTACATACTTCCTATAAAACTCGAAAATAACTGCATACGATTCTGGACAACACTCTCCATTCCAGAGCATCATGAATTCGGCAGCTCGTGCGTAGCGCCAGTAAACGCTTGTGCGTAGCGCCGTTAAGCGCTCATGCGTAGCGCCGGTATGCGCTCATGGGTAGCGCCGTTTAGCGCTTGTGCTCAGCGCCGGTAAGCGCTCGGGTGTAGCGCCGAGAAGCGCTCGTGCTCCCCGCCGGTAAGCGCTCGTGCTTAGCGCCGATAAGCACTTGTGCTCAGCGCCGATAAGCGCTCGTGTGTAGCGCCGGTAAGCGCTCGTGCTCAGCGCCGGTAAGCGCCCGTGTGTAGCGCCAATAAGCGCTCGTGCTCAGCGCCGATAAGCGCCCGTGTATAGCGCCGATAAGCACTTGTGCTCAGCGCCGGTAAGCCCTCGTGTGTAGCGCCGGTAAGCGCCCGTGCTCAGCGCCGATAAGCGCTCGTGTGTAGCGCCGGTAAGCGCTCGTACGTAGCGCTGTCAGGCGCTCGTGCGTAGAGGTGGAATACTCGCGTGCACAACGCGGGCAGACTCGCGTGCACACCGCGGGCAGACTCGCGTGCACACCGCGGGCAGACTCGCGTGCACAGCGCGGGTAAGGATGCGATTCCCAATACGGCCTTTCCTGGCACGAGTCCGTCCTCGGGCTCCTGTAACTCTGCAGCTCATTGCCATGAGCAGCAACAATGGTTTTGGTCAATACCAGGTTACACCAGTGTCTACATCTTTGTAACAGTACCTACACATAGAAAACAGATGTAAGCACACACATTAGACACCGCACAAAGGTAAGAACAAATATAGGCACTAAGTTAGAGGCACAACGTGAGGCAGTAACTCACTGAAATACACCTCGTAGATAAAAGCATCGCGTGAAGCATAGCTTAGCAATAAGCACAGAAAATCACCTAAGCAGGACGCACAACTTGAAGCATTGCTTAGTGAAAAATACAGACTAAGACAAAAACACCATGTAAATTCAAGCCATACACAGTCACAATCAAACACAGTCAATTCAAGCCAGCGACACGACTTAAAGCTATTGCGAGCACCAGCAGTTGCGAGAAGAGGCACGACGTATAGCGTACTCTCAACCAGCAGTAGCACAGTGACACGATGAATACATCACACATCATAATAGAACGCAAAGCAACTCACCACCAACATAGGCAGTAGGTACATACATCAAGAGTCCACTCTCTATACCTCGGGACCAGCACAGCACTGACTCACAACAGCACCGCATCAACCCAGCACAGCACTGTACTCAGCGGCTGCTTGTGTGGTTCTGCCATATGAACCACGGATGAGTTTCAACTGCAGGTAGCGACCACCAGGTAACTAGGTTCTAGTTTTCCTGTGAACTGAGAACATTCAACCCGCCAAACCGAATTGAAATTGACGTAATTGTTTGACATTACGAGGTACCGGTACATCAACTAGGGCTTTAATTTTATGTCGGCTCGGTCTAACCTGACCCTAATTCACTACGCGCCTTAAGTATGCAACCTTTATTGAAGAACTCAAAATGCCCTTTAGCTCGGTGTGACGAATGCAGTCTTATGCACTCAACCGTCTTCAATGGCAATTTGGCTGAACAGTCGACGACGTCGACGACTACGATCCCTATCGTGTTGACGCGACTTGTTACGAAATATTATGCTGTTTATCAGACACATTAACACACACAACAATTTTAAAACAAGGAAAACAAATGACGGTGTTCATTATGCGTGGTGTGAATGGTGTTTTATTTTTTTGCAAATCAGGAGGATACTAATAAAAAGAACCGTGGGCATGTTTTATGGGAGAATCCCACTTCTGAATTTAGGATTCATTAGGATTCAGAAGCAAAACTCATTAGAAAAGAACAATTATCGTACATGTTTAATAACAAAACAAAAGTTACAAAGGAATAACCTGACTGAACTGGACTTTTACACAACCTTAATGATAAATAAAACACCAATCAGTTATACAACCAATAAATCATGAAGTTACGAGTAATTCAAATAATATTACAACAATTCACAAGTCGCGCCAATTATTCCTTACCAAAACCAACGAGCAATTGACAGATGCTTGACATACATAAACCGCCTTTTCTAGACCTACCATAGACAATGTCATAGAAAAGAGTTCCTAGAAAAGAGTTTCCTAAATATATATATTATAATGAGCTAGGATACTGACATAGGTAATAACGTTAAATTTTATAAGTATATGAATATATTATACAGGTGACGCTACATACGTGCTTGTTTACATAGAGTAGCAAAACCTTTTGTTTAGGAGAAAGAAGGCCTATTAAAAAACAAAATTCATAAATAATAAGACTTTATTTAATTAAATTACATTTAGAGCTAAAATTTAAATATAGAACACTACAATAACAGCATTTTTAGTATCCAGTCAAAACGTCTTAAAATATTATTTGTGATTTTTTTTACATATCGTTCCATATGGATGATCGCAATTTTTGACACCACATAATAATTTGTTGCTGCGGCCTTTACCTGTCTTATATGGCTTCTTTTTCAAATAATTACCTCTGAAAAGAAAAGAAAATGCATTGGTATACATATTTTCAAACTATTACATATGCGTCTCCGGTTTTGCTTGGGAAGACTACTGCATATTCCTCTCTAAATCTAGCTAGGTATGCTGATGAGATTTACAACCTGGAAAATGCCCAGTAATCGGACAGCTTATAGCTACACCACCACCCGTATTATGAAACAATAAAAATACATAATAAACAGTTCTAACTGAAACTCACTTTGGTCCATAGTTACAGACGACGAAGTACTTTTTCCACCCATTCTTGAATGTTTCTGAGATAGCGCAACCTAGATAAACGCTATCGGACCACACCATCTGATAATTAATAATGAAATGTAAGATTAATTAATTATATCGCCATTTTCATAAGGATCCATTCACACAGACCGACTTGGAGAAAGCACAGCTTTTTATTGTATTTAAATGTTTTAGGTCATTTATTTATTTATTATTATTAGATACTAATTTCAAATATTTTATTTGTTTTTCTCTTGCCCATCTTTCGCGTTAAATTTCACATTTAGGTACATACCATTTTTTTTTACCAATGGTAAATCGTCAAATGACCTTCCCCCGCCCTGGGCGGAGCGGGAGGGAGTGTCAGACTTTTACTGACTAAAACCAATCCATGTTCCTTCTTCTGCCCTTTGCGTTCCAGGGGCGCGGTATCTCTTACTTAAAATGAAAATCTTATTTCAATGACCCAAAAACTCTATTTTTTAAAATACTTATGATAAGTACTCCTGAACCAATCTATGTAAATGGACATTTAGTAGGATATCAACTACTGAAATTGCTTAATCGTAAAACACCCGGCCACTGGTATAACCCTCTTTCTTTAAGGAGTAGAGAAAGACATGAGATCTCTGTTTCGGTTATGTAGCCCCTTGTAATGTAATATTGCCACTAACTAGGTACTACATAAACTCCGGGGTGATAATTCCTGATAAAAACCCGATAACAATTTTCCCGGCTAGAAAATCGAACGCAGGTCACACGCTGCGCTTTCGACCACTAAATCAACAAGGCATGATGAATCTTCAGTGAGAGTGGAATAATATTATGGTCCACAAACCTGAGTGTAATGCCCGATAGCGTACTCTTTAGTGAAGTCACTCATTCTTAGCGGTCCGTATGTGAAGTTGGCGTGTTCACTCCACCAAGATTTGAGGGCTGCATCCGGCTGCAGTTCAAATTTCGTGTTGGTTGTGGAGTACCAATATAAATTCTCGCCTGTTTCAAATCTTCTGGACCCTGCAAAAATTAGTTTGTCAGTATCTATGCTAAAGTTATAAAGAGGAATGTTTTTTTTGTTTGTTTGTTTGTATCGAATAGGCCCCGAAACTACTAGACTGATTTAAATTTTTTTTTCACTAATAGATAGCTAAGTACATTATTCCTGAGTAACATAGATTATATAACATCATGCTACGTCCCACGGGAGCGGAGCAGTTTCTAAAAACGTAACTGAAACATCAGCATATATAATTTATGTATTTTAATACAAATACAAGACACGGGGCAGAGAAAGTGTGAAATTAACACTCTAGTAAAACAACAATACAGTCAAGTCTTCTGCTCCATCTAAAGTAGGATAGCCTCATTACCTCCTAGTCTCATTCAGTCAATGTTTTTTCTTAGCGACATACCTACCACATCAAAATAGACAGCTGGCATACATTGGAGTTAACGGTCTTCAAATCTTAAACATGTTCTTGTTTTTTTTCCCTTACGAAATTTCAAATGGTCAACTTTTTGCCTAGGTAGCTTTCATAGATCGTGGACTAAATATTAAAAGAAATCCCTCTCACTTGATATTTCTTCTGGGTCGTGGTGCGTTTACAGTCGGACCCGGAACAATCACTTCTTTTGTGTGGGGAAATCCTCTTGGATGTCCAACGTTTGGGGCAAACGGGGCGTTATGTCACAGACTTTTACCGACTAAAACCATGGGCGTGCGGGTGGGCCGTGCCTACCCCAGAATGGTATTGTGCCTACCCCAGGCTATAGGGCTCACCTTCCGCCTGACCGCATTGCATCGCATCGGCCAGGGCATCTTAGGGGCCGGCCCCCTGAAAACTAACTCTAGATACGCCAATGACTAAAACCCCACGGTCTCTCCCTGTTACCATAAGTCAGGAGCCGGTATTCGTAGGCCATACAAATATTTGTTCTGCGAAGGAATCGTATCCGCGACACGCAAAGCAGCAGCCCATCGTTTAAGCCACTGCGCCAACCATGCCATCAAAATTACCATGCTAAAATGAAACAATCAACCGACCCATGTTGGAATGAAGTCAATTTTCGAAGTAATTGAAAAGAATAATAAATTATTGTAAATATTAATTATTTAAAAAGAAAATTGTATAGTCGCTTACTAACTTACTCATTTTCCAAATTGAATTAGTTTGAAATTATTCATTTATTTGCGAGATTGTGTTTTGGGTTGTTTTGGTAGAACTAAGTAGGTACAATTTTATTATTAACTGTTAGGTATTTTAATTACACAGATAACTGGAGATATTTAGGTATTTCCTCCCTATACACGTATGAAACATATGAATAAACAGGTACCTACTTACCGATAGTAGTGTCTGGGTTGTGTTGATGTAAATTTCTTACTGCCCAATCAGATGCCTTGGCATATAACTTGTCATCCCACACCTGAGAACCAAAGAGCGAAAAGGGACATAAAAAAAATTGATCAGCATACCTACCTACTATTACCCATTACTGGGTTGTGGAGGTCTGATAGGCAGTCGCTCCATGTAAAATACTGATATTCAGCTGCATCGGGTTCGACTGGAAGCCGACCCCAACATAGTTGGGAAAAGGCTAGGCAGATGATGATGATACCTACCTACTATTACTACCTTGTAATTTAAACTGCTCAATTTTATATACCTTTCGTCATTACTAATCGAATGTAAGTAATAAATTGTAATATGGCTCTTGCAAGTTTCGTAATGTAGTAGGTACCTACCCTAAATAATATCTAATGATTTATAAAAAACAATTTTTACAAAAAAGACAAATCGCCTTCAAAAACTACTCGTAAAAATTAAGAAATAACTTTAGCTGTAGAAGTCGGCGGCTTTGGTTTTGTTTGTAGTTTTGAATTGCCACCGACTCAATCTAACAAAAAAAAGAATTTTTCAAATCGATCCAGTCGTCCTCGAGTAGTCGGCGAAAAAAACATAAAAAAACCCCGACGAATTGTCAACATACACCTTTTCTTAAAATCGGTAAAAAAAGATTTAGACTACCTCATCACATTTCTCCGGAGGGTTACGCAGAGCAGAGGTATATGTCCACTTTACTAACATTGCACCAAATGTGTTTGGAACAAAATATTTTACAAATAAATAATTCAACTAACGCCATAAAATTAAATAAAAAAATATATTTTTCATAAATATTTTAAATTTCGAAAATGTTTATGTGGTTCCAATTCCTAAAATACCTAATTGGTACTACTTTACAATGAGTCTATTAAATGCAATTAAATATTAGTTACTTTTATAAAGCAATAGATACAAACCATCATCTGCATTTCGGAAGCAGCAGGCTGCCCTGAAACTTCTCCTTTGGCTATAAGGAGGCGACGGGAGTTGTGCCCATCCACGAAAGCACGGATTTGTGAACAAGATAACGGTATCACTGAAACCAACACAGTTACACGAAAAATAAAATACGATTCAAAAGCAAGTGTATCTACGAAAAAAGTTGCAAATACAAACTACAAAATATGAACTCACATTTGCATTGTGCGATAGCTGCGGTAGTCAAAATAAAAAACAGTTTTAACTCCATTGTTCAAATATGAGTACAACTAGCAACACCGACTGCAGACCGACTAATATTCGAGCAGCGATTTGATTGTAAAAAAAACAAAGCTACTTGTGTTATATACTACTATACTATGTAAGTAGTCCAAACGGTGATCAAACACTTGTAAATGAAGGCACGGTTCCGTATATTTAGTTTAAAAAGCAAATTTTTGTCAGCTATGCAAAACTGTTTGGAGGTCAAGAGTAGAAGGAGGTAAATAGTGTCCACTTTTGTATGATCATCTTGCTGTAGATAGAGGATACCGGGTTAAGTACAATTGTAAGTAACTCAACAAATACCAGAACTACAAATACACAAACAACAAGAAATGGTTTCGCTTGTCAACCTACGGGTATGCGGTGCGGCGAATCCAAAAAGAGAGTTATGAGTGTAGCGGGCTATATAAGTACGTTTGTGTTAGATGTTCCCTTATATTTCCTAAACATCCCGTAGTGTTTTGACAAATGGTATGGCTAGCCATGCCATTTGTCACTTTTATACCATAGGTACACTGAATATAGCCTCACTTATAAGATTTCAGGAAGATTATCTTATGTTTTTCAGTGAGATTTTTGTCGTAGCCGTATTTCAGTTTCTCTTTATTTTTTCAACATAGGAACCTAGAAATTTCGAAAAACTGAGTCTCTCACAGGCTAAGTAGGTACCGTATCACCTCACTACCAGCCTATGGGTACCAACACAAATAATAATAAGAGTCTAATAATCCTCCTGGTCGAAGCTAGTTGTCTGTTCTTTTGCTGACCCTGAATTTAATCAATCAATCAGTCAGTCATTATTATGCAGGAATAAGATTGCGGTAGGTAGATACTAGGTATTGCATTAGCAAAAACTACCTAGAGGCTACGCAACAATGATGGGTTTCACGTAGCTGAAGCTGTTTCAAAATCCACCTCTTCTCTGAAGAGACACGCGTACCTACACGACTTTGAGCAATAGGTATCTACCCAGGTACGATTACCTCAATAAGGCAGTTGGGCCCTTATTTTAATACTTATAGGTGAATGCTGAAAAACTCATATAAAATGTAATTTTGCACGGCCAGCTTTCATTGAATATTGAATAATTAATACTACAAAAGAAATAGAATTTAAATATAAACATCGTTACAAGTGTCACAAGTATGAGTAATAAACTAATAACGTAATAGGGCTGTGAAAACAAAACAGAATATTTGAAATATTCTGCATACATAAATAGCTATTCTTAATATTTAATACCTATGATAAGATTTATTTACTGAACGTAGAACTTGCGGTATTCCAGTACCTACGCAGTTCACAAATTCATCAAAGAATTATAATATTCTGGCAGCCTCTATTTTAACCGAACAGAATTCCTATTGACTGATATGTAGCTAAATTACAGAATTTATCAGACCGTGGTTTAAAAGGTGGCTTTGCTAGAATCAGCTCGACTTTATGCGTACAATCTAGCTGTCTAAAAACTTTCTACACTTCAAAAATTTTCAAAATCATGATCACTTGGGGCCTTTTTGAAATAATAAATTCGCTAAACTAATGACCACAAAACCGGCCAAGTGCGAGTCACACTCGCGCGCGACGGGTTCTGTACCATTATCTATAAAAACGGCAAAAAAAAACACGTTTGTTGTATGTGAGCCCCCCTTAAATATTTGTTTTATTTTAATTTAATAATTTATTTTTAAAGTGAATATATAAGTACTTAACTAAATATTCTATGAATATTTGCCTGCTAGTTGCCGTTATCAATATTAAGCAAAAACGAGCAAAAAAAATCAAAATAAATAAATATAAATATTTATTTTATAAATAAAACTCTGGATTTTGATATTTGTTGTTATAGCGGCAACAGAAACACATCATCTGTGTCAAATTTCAACTGTCTAACTATTACGGTTCATGAGATACGGCCTGGTGACAGACGGACAGCGAAGTCTTAGTAATATGGTCTCGTTTTACCCTTTTGGGTGCGGTACCCCAAAAACGGCCAACAAAATCACGTGTTGCATCCGTGTAATATTGGGTCGCTGGTCAGTTCTAGAGTGGTGGGTCAAAATTGTTTGCTGTATTTCCTTGCAAACCACCCAGGTGATGAAGATTAGGTACGTGTTTTGCCAGGATCTACTAATACTCTGCCTTAGGGACACGTTCCACGTGTATCTAGTGGCGCATGCGTGTGATAAGAGAACAAGAACAACCCAAACTAAAACGGCAATGCAATACCCGGTTAGGAGATCTATCAATCCCCATGATACCTACTAAGTACTCGAGAAGTTAACAAGCAAAGCCACACATAATCGGATTTCTATGTAGTCACAAAACTACTACTATCGATAATACCACTGCGTTTTACTATCGACATTGAAGCTTGGCAATTAGGGCCCGAAATTTGGCAAATACTACGCCGAAGTACACACGGCTACATTTTCTAGTATGGGATTTCCATACAATGAGAGGTCAGCTTATACTGGAAATGTATAGCTTGATATGTTGTAGCCGTGTGTCACACTTGTTTTGTTGGCTGGACAACCCTATATTTTTCTTGTTATCCTCACAAGTCTTTTATTTAGTCAGTTTTGCAGGATGTTTGTACAATAGGTAACTGATAATAACAATGAGTATGAAGGTGAGTGTAGATGGACAGCGTGTTAAGTCTTTACGAGCGGAACGTGTTGTGTGCTCTAATAAAAGGTATCTTTGTTTGCACTCATTGCCAAACATGTTTTTCTTATTTTTATTATCATTACTCGACTTGCTGACGCTATAACCAAAATTACACCTATTGTAACATAATGTCCACTACAATTAGGAAAATTAGCCATGCTACGTTAAAATCATTTTGTGGTTTTACCTTTTAAATCATAATTATTACTATTAAATTTTATACTTATGTAAAGTCGTTACTAAAGTAATCAAGTTGTATACGTATAGAGTTAAAACAAAGGATAAATGAAAGAAAAATATATGCTTTTACACTTTATTTCGTTCATTTTTTTTACTAACAAGTATACTTAATTTTTCAGGTCATAATTCTATTGGAATATTTTGTTCCACAGCATTAAGAAATTTCTTTTTTTTTACAATACTATCATCTTCAGTGACTGATTGTTTTACCTATTAATATTAAATCTATTCTTAACATTAGGACTCACGTGACATTTTAAAATAAATGGACAATATTATTGATGGAATCAATATTGGTGAACGATTAGTTTGATACATTAAAACCGCATCAGTTTCATAATGATCTATAAAGAAAATAATTCCACATTAAGTTTATTTTATCTTCATAATGTACCTAGCAGTGAAAAATACTGACAGCTAATAATTCTTTATCACCCGATATATTCATAGGTTTTCCATTAAAATAGTGCGTTTGCTTTCATAAATTATTTCAGTTTTGCTATGTTTCAATAACTATCATACAATATACATATATGTGAACAATACAGCCTTGCAGAATTCTCGGTTATTTTTTAACCAACAATTTAGTGCTATACACGTACAAAATGAGACACTAGTGTAAGCAAGCACACTGTGTGCTATAGTTGCTCAGGTATAAAGTACATATAGAAAAAGAGAATGGTATGCAGACGTACCATACGACGCAACATGGAGTAAAAATTAGATGTAGTATGTTGCCTGCAAACTTATCTCTTTTCTCAACTGTACCTATGGTTGTTTAGAGGCGCATCTATTGAGTCACAGCCAAGAAATTGTACATTTTATTTGTCACCGTTGTGCGTCACGTGGCATAATATTAAGAGCGTAAAAAATAATCACATCAAAACTTGTTTCGAAAACAATTACAACTTACAGCTACTGAATTTGTGAAATCCTTTATAAATATACGTGTCTTCATCGTTTCTTAGGGGTCAAGCAATAACCGATTTGATTACTTGTACTCTTTACAAAATAAGGTATCTTTTACCAATCCAGGTTTTATTTAAATATATTATTACGGCTAATTAACAAATGTTTAATTCTCAACATAGAAATATTTTGCTTGTTGTAGCTTTTACAAATTGTTCACATTGTAACATTTACCGTAAAAAATATAAGAGCACAAATTGTGTTTAGTCGTTTCTTATTCCAATTTTATGAATATAACACTGATAAAGTCTCCATCAATATTTGTATAGCAAGAATGTCGTATTCGGTAGTTACTTAATTTCTTTTTTTATCAATATTTTACATCTCACACACATACATGAAAATATTTCGAATCAAACACTGTAAATATACTCATAAAAAATAATTATTGTGAACACTGATATGAAACATTTACTCAGTCCGGGATTTGATCACATAAGTTAGGGTGCGACAACATTAGTGAAGGCTGTGTTGCAATTCCGCGCACTATAAAACAACAAGATTATTTATTTATTACTGTGCACGCACCGGTATAAAAAGAGGTCAACCACATTCAAGTAAGAAAACAATTGCTAACACCTAACACAATATTACGAAAGATCTCACGTTTTTGAACCTCTTTCCATCCACCGGACTAACATAATTATAATAATTTAATTCGACACACTTTTTTTTTCGTTTACTTTATTTTCCATCTATATACTTAAACCAATAATTTATTTTTTGTATTCATTAATACAAACTGATCTACCTATTAGGTATACACTACATTCATTGTCACAAGACTGTACAACTACTTAAAAAATAATAACAGATTGAATTGATACAAAAATAAAAAAATGCGATATGATATAGATTATTAATTTAGACTATTAAACTTCTAAAAAAAACAGAAAAATAACCTAAAAATTAGGTTGTGCACTATTCTAATCTATGTAATTTCCTATTAACGATTATGATACGGTTTATCAAACATTGCTAAGCTGTTCAGTTCAGATGGGGAAGACAAATGAAAAATTATACAAAAAATAATCTCCAAATATTATCATCATCTCTTTGATAACTGAGTAGTCATAGACTTAATACCTTTCAAACCCGCATCAGTTTTTTAAACGTAACGATAGTTTATGACGCTACTGGATAAATTAATTTTATGTACTTTAGATAAAACGGTAAGAACTTTTAATGTTGCTTAATAAATTAAAAACTAACATGTCATCGAATTGAAACCTACTTACGCTTATCATTATAAAAAGTCTACAAATAAAATCATTTGTAGAGTAAAAAAATAAGAGGAAAATAGTTTCCATGTTTTGAGTAATATTCCTAGAAATGAATGGGGTGAAGGCTGAAATTGTTCTAATTGGTGCTTGGGCTATCTGTGCCACTACCACTGTTCTCTGTATTGGCTAGCGCTATTTTAGTGTTTTTGTTGTTTTTTTTTGCCGATTTGCTTAGTGTTGCCACCTCTTTTAACAGATTCTGTATTTTACTGTTCATGAGGCCGAACTTTGTCTCGTTGAGTCGGTCCTTGTTTTTCATTTCGTTCCGCAGATCCTGTGTATTGTTTAAGTGCTGGGCTTTAAGCTCCGTGATCTGAAATAATAAAAGCAATATTTTGATTGAGCCTAAACGAACTTTAAAAAGGGTTTGGTGTACATTACGAACGCGGGCGGTTTGAGTGCACGCCTCACACGCCTAAACACGCCTGAGTGTTAATACATGAATTTTTGAGTTGAAGCTACATATTATAAACAATTAAACGAATAAAACAAAGTACTTAGTAATAATACATACCAATTTATCTTTGGCAAGTAATTCATTGTCCTTCTGTTGAACTTTCTTCTGTAGGCTCGCGATCGTCTCTTTAAGCTGTGTCATTGCAACTACATGGTCAGAACTGTTGGGGTCCAGTTCACCTATGGAGCGAAATATGACTAAAGAAAAAAAAACAAGAAAAATTAAAAGATCATTATTTTGTGTATTTACAGCCTGAGTTTTATAATTTTGCTTTTGTCGTCACATGTTGCCAATTGTTAGTACCTAACGTAAAAGAATATTACAAGTAGTTTTTAGTAATAATTTTAAACCCACGATATGTTGGTGTACTCTACTTCCAAGCTGCAGTAACGAGAAATAAAATGGGTGTAAAAAGACACTTAACGAAGCCGACGGTTACATGTTCTTCCCATGATTGTGATATATTTACAGTTTTAGGTCATATCTGGGATTTCTGAAGGTTTTGTATGCCTTACATTGCACATTTGCCGTACAAAGTTTTTTTTTAAGTCATTTTCCAGGATTATTTTTGCTCAATGTTACTATTGGGAATTATGCATAGTTAACAGCTAAGTGATGTGTTTTTTTACACCCCGTACACCTAGAAATCAAACCTCACTCCTTATGACAACTAGAATTGTGTTATAGTCAATTGCTCTCACTTCAATGGTATGAAAATGAAAAGTACAGAGAGAGTGTTCATTTATGTCAAGGTTTCATGAAAGAGGTAGTAGTGATAGGACTTAGCTACGTTACACTTACAGACACGTTTAGCGTGACTCCTTGCGTTTTACAAAGGACGCCGCACCACGAGTCCGCGTTACGTCCCCTTAGGTAATAAGAGTAATCCTTTAGCTTCGACGGGTGTGTACGACGCAATCTTGTTTGTTAATAACCCAAAATGGGCGGACGCATGAAACGTTGGTCTAAACACGTCACTTTATAGTCAGTCAACGCAAGCGTTTTCGCAGAGCATCGTTTGGGGGGGTCGCGGGGAAAGGGACGGGATGTACTGTCAGTAATAAAAGTAGATAACCACAAAACTGACACAAAATAATTCGATACACTGCTCTTCAGCATTTTATGTAATAATTAAGAGCATGAGTTATTTCTAAGTCAAAGTCAGATCATTTATTTAAATTGAGCTATAAACAAGCATTTCTGAATATCATACACAAAAAAAAACATCTCATACATTTGCCATAAGTAGTAGATGAACTGTAGTGTAAATTGCACATGCGTGTTCAATAAACGCAAACTAAGCAAGATTGAAAGAGAAAAAAATATTCTGTTCAACAAGAGTGAGCGAGTGAGAATTATTCCAAGTTCAGTTTTACAGGGTTGTGTCATGCTGAAAATCAATTTGTATAAATTTTATCACATTCGAATGAGTATACAGAAAAGGGTGATGCTTACCTTGCAATGGATTCATCTTAGATTTCTTCTCTGATGGCTGTGAATCATTGAGAGAAGAATCATTGGAGTTCATAGATTTCATCATGTCTGACTTGCGCTTCTCTTTGTGACCACTCCTGGACCTGAAAATTAATAGAAGTTTTAGAACATAACACCTATAAACTTTCGAATATTTTTTACAAGATTTTTAATACTAATGATTTCGATCAAGCATCGTTGCTATGGAGTTAAGAATAATATTCTTGATCATCATTAATTAATTAAAACCTCCAAAAAATAAAACAGTATTCAGATTTGTTCACAAATATTGTAACAATTTTTGAACTCTAAACCAAAAATTTCGAATCAAACCAACACAAAATCAATTCTTTTAGGTCTCCCAAAAAATACTATTATGACTAGGCTTTTCGGCAACTTATGAAAAATGTTTTACTAAGGTGTTTATAGTTTTGATACTTTCATAGTAACTGCCAATATTTCTTTGCAATAACTTACTTGTGTCCCCGGTGCTTATGCTTGTCCACAGACATGTGCTGCTTGGTTCTAGCCAGTGCCCTTTTGAGGGACTGGGTGCATAACCAACATAATAGTTTTCCATCCACCTGCAACAATATTATTCAATTTTTCTTATTTTACATGTTACTACGAAAAACAAGTGAAGCATACAGGCAGAATTTTATTTCTATACAGATAAGGTTTTTTGAAAATATTATTTAGACAACAAAAAAATTGATTCAATCTTTTCTAAGTGGCCATATTAATATTAATTAAATAATAAAAATAAAATACTAATGTCTTATAATTATCTTAAAACATGTTTGACTGATTAATTTACATGTGCTATTAATTATGCATTAATAATTCATATTATCGAGATAGTTTAATTTAATTAAATATTTTATTTCATGAATACTACAGTTTCCAAGACCGAAAGACATGACAGATAGGCATGTTATTTGGTACCTATTGATTTACCACAACACAAAACTACCTAATGGAAATAGTAGCGATATTGTAAATTAGGGATCCAATTACATTTTTGGTTAGTTACATTGAATAAAAAATGTTTTATAATCTTTAATGCCTCTGATAATTTGTTGCAGAGTTAGTAGGTACTTGGTCTAAATTTCCCCTAAACACCTAAGCAGGTAAAGGTTAACGTTTTCTTAGGCTGGTCCCCTACTTTCTTTAAATAAAACTTTATGTAAAGAAAGCAGTACAACTAGTAACAAGTTACTACTTCAACTTACAGCCAACTTTAAAAAAAATATTGTTATTGTTACATAATATTTGAGTTACAGCTACTATTCACAAGTGTGGCCCGCTGTGTTAATAAGAATTATAAAGCTATTTATTAACCAAATGAGTAATTTATTTACATAAAGATATGTCATTATAAATATGTACATAGTTGGGAATTCCCAATAACAATAATTTTGCTGATTCACCCACTCAGACTTTTATCAAGTGTTTTGTATTGTTGTTGTACAAAGGACTGTTTATTAACGAGGCTTGTTTCAATACTAAGAAACACAGTTGATGTACCTATAACTGTTTATAATTCTGAGCCAAAATTGTATGTGTAGCAAATTATTTGCTAGCTTTAGCTTATGCCCGCGAATTTCGGCTGTCTGAAGGGTTCTGATTTTCTGCTACAAAAACTTTTCGTTTACTAAAATAAAAACCTCCTTATAACATGAACTATCTAAAAGTGAAAGTCCTATAAAAATCGGCCCCAGTCGTTTCGTAGATTACCCAGAACAAACCAGCAGAAAGATAGGCAAAAATGACAACTTTTTTTTTGTTTGTATAATGGTATTTATACCTAAAACCTAATTCACTATAAGGGTAAACATTATGCGCATTTAGTAAAAGCAGTTATTTAGACATTACAAACAGACAGTTCAATTCTATTTAATTGTACAGATAAGGAAAACCATTGTATTATGATTTGAAAATCATAATATTATACTATTTTGCATTTCATTTTGACATGCTTATGACTTTTAGCATGGCAAAACAGTTCAACATAACTATGAGATTTTTTTTTGTATTTTTATTTAAGTACAACTTGTTTCAATTTGACACATCAATCAATTTAAAAAAAAAGCAAATTGCCAATGCATGAAATTTAATTCAACTATTTTTTTCATCACTGGTCATATTGTTAACCTTGATTGTAATCAGGCTACTTCTAGCGCAATACTAAAACAGCTAGATTGTTTTAGTATTGCGCTAGAAATAGCCTGATTACAGTCAAGGTTAACCATATCTCTTAGAAATGTAGCTAACATCTGTAAATAATAAAATACTTGGCTTATTGCAGTTCAATGCAGAATGAACACATTTTAATAGTGTTTGGTCTATGTTTGATATAGAATGTTTATTTTTTAGTGATACCTCATGAGATTTTATTATTATTGGTTTTCAACTAAAAACATGTTACCTAGTTTTGTATGGACACAAGGAGGCACAAACAAAACGACAGTTAAAAAAATACCATGCCAAGTGTGGTATTTTTATGAGGGCAGTGTGGTATTTTCTGTGGTTAAAACTGTGGTATTTTTTTTATGGGGTAAGGGGTACCCCATAAAAAAAAACCACAGTTTTAACCACAGAAAAAATACATTATTCGTTTATATTTAGTAGATAAGTCTTTAAGCATTTACTTATCATTTGATCATTCAACACTTACAAAGAAGTCATTAGAAGTCATTAAGAAATTGTATTATAAACATAGTCACTTTCTTGAATTTTATACCTTTTTGGTATCATCATGGCGGTCAAAAGCGCAGCGTTGTTTACACTGCTCACACGTGACTGCTGGCCCGTACTTGCGCTCGGAGTTAGCACACCGTTGGCATTTGTTACCTAATTTTTAATGAAGTGTCAGTACATAGTTTTCAAACTGTAATCAAAACATATTCTGCAATATCTACTAGAATTATAGTTTTAGGGCTTAAAGAGCATTTACACACTTTCAGTCTTTTGTATTTATATTTGTGTGAAGCACTGATCTACACAAATAAAACAATGTTTATAGGATAAGACAATGTTAAAAATATGATATAAGTAACCCATAGTGAAAGTACCCACTGGGGTTGAGTAATTTAAGATATTTACCATGAATTTGAAAAACAATATATTACTAAAGACAGAAGATGTGTGAATGAAATTTGTACACTTGCTTACTTGTACTATCAACATAATAAAGTTATTTTTTTGCCTTGAAATTGTTAATTTAGGTACCAATTTCAAGACAGCTAGACTGTACAATCTTTAAATTATTAGATTTCAGTTTAGACCATTAATGTTATTTATTATCATGTTTATTTTTTTTATCCAAAATAAACATTTTTGTTTGTATATTTGTTGTATTAAAAATATAACTGCAGCAAGCTATGCACAAATATTACCAAAAATTTGAAGAACAATGCAAATGTAAAATGATAAGCTTACCAATAAATGCAGCAATGATGTTGCAATATTCACATGCTGTAGGCTTGCCATAAGCCTTAACATTGGCCTCGCACTTCTTACAAATTGATGAGGTGTTAGACTTGCTACAAAAGAAAGTGCATTGTAACATTTTTTGTTTGTTCTAGTGATATACTAATAAAAATCAATAAGCATTCTTTATTAATATTGATTGATAAAATTGGTAGATCATATTGAAACTAGAACAGCAAGGAATATAAATAGGTCTGTTGCTATGTCAGCTGATTCGAGATGCTGAGTATGAACAATGTTAAAAGTATCAGGGTGAAAGTTATGATAAAATTGAAAGTAATTTTGACGTTTGCTCTACATCATAGTACGCAGTTCTTTCACGCCTTGGCAGGTAACACTGACCTTGTTTGTTGAAACTCGGAACGGCAGTACGTGCACTTGACAACTGGGAATGATCCGCGACATTCCTGAAATATCACACAACAAACGCGTCACTTACTGACGTCAAAATAACAGTAAAGTATGACGCACCCCAGTAATTCCCGTTCTCAACAAAAAACAACAATAAAC
This sequence comes from Caradrina clavipalpis, assembly GCA_932526535.1. Lineage (NCBI taxonomy): Eukaryota > Metazoa > Arthropoda > Insecta > Lepidoptera > Noctuidae > Caradrina > Caradrina clavipalpis. Next base: position 8,776,348 of record OW052096.1, read on the forward strand.
ATAATAGATTATGATCCGATCGATATCAATTTTGTATTCAATAATTGTAACTTTGTGACGTACATACCTTACAAAGTTGTTCACCAGTTGATAATTCCTCGAAAGGGTGCCTGGAGAAACAACGCGAGCAGGCGAATAGCGCTGTTGATGTCGGATTACTCATGATTATTAAATACAAACGACACTCTTGATACTCAAAAATTTAATAATTTTAGGGCCACTGAACTAATTTGAAATTACAAACGCGTAAATTTAACAACTGATATTGAAAAATGGCTTCCAATAGCAAATATGGCGAATTGGCGTTACAATTTTGTAATGCCAATGTCAGTTGTCACTCAGCTGTCATTCATCAAATAGTCGATCTTGTAAATCGTCTAAAAAATTTCGATTATCGAAATCTGACAAATTAATATGTATTCATATTTTGCTCCAATTTGTTTATTTTATTTAAATAGTATTTACGTCAGTTCATTTATTTTTTGGTCATAATGTTATGTTACAGTAGGTGCATTTTATAGATTGGAGGCCTTGTGTGGAGGAATGAGGACATTATCATCTCTTTATTTTGATTCCTTTCCATCTTATGTTTCCATTAGATTTGACAACAGATTGACGAAACGAAGATAACTTTTTAAGTAAGTTGATTTTGTTTTAAAAATGTTTTTGTTAACTTTTTAATATTGATTGAGTGAGTTGGGGCGTTCGTTATTTTAATTTTACGTTTTAATTACATCAAAATCAAATCGGATAGTACTTTTATTGCGCGTAGGTTATAGTGCTCTGTGGTTGAGTGTATGTTTTTTCTTTTTGTATCTGTTGTCATAACTGTGTTGTGTTTTGTGTTAGTGCACGAATTTGGAGCAAGTGTTTGCAGTTTGCACTGTTTATTTATGATTTTGTTAATGTTAAACTTTGAGTTTAATGTTGTTTTTATTAAATAATATCGTGTAGTGTTCATATTTGGTGTAAAAATGGCGTTACCACAATTTCCTTCACAAGATTTGGCTAAACTAGTTCTTGGTATGTTGATTATTTGGCGGGAACACTGCTATCCCAAATAACGGACGGGATGACTGATAGATGGGTTCTTTGTTTTGTGTTCTAGGATATCTTGCTGAGGAGCAGCTTATGACTGCATATGATGAGTTTCTGCAAGCGAGTCCTTACTTGGATGCTCTCAGAAACGAATATGACAGGATATTTATGACATCACTGAGGAATATTCTGGCAGAGTATAGGGCTGTAAAAATATATGGTTAGTACCGTGGGGTCTCCCCCTCCGTATTCATTATTGTTTTTTATGCGTGCATGCATTGAATGCTCGACCCTCATGATATCGCTCGAGTGCTTTTTTGACTCTGACCCTATGCAACGAAACATGTTTATAACACGCAATTTGCGTTATGTCACAGATAAACATAAAAAAATGTTTATTTATCACTAGCTAAAGTTATCATTAGCTTTAAATCAATTCAAGCATTCATTTGACAAAATTATTTCAATGCCAATTAGAAAGTTTGCTGTTTTATGCAAACAGTAAACTAAGGGGCAGAGAGTCATAGAGGGACTTACTTTACCACAAAAATGTAATCAAAGGCTGCTGTAGAAATCTTTAACTTAAATCAAATTAGCAATAAATTGTGATCTTGTTATTTGTTACCAATGCTTCATGATAATCATAATAATATCTGCTGGTTAAAAGTTATAGATTAACTGGGTCAGTTCTCAGTACATTGTTGGATGGCCATACTTTTTCCTATCTTCCATTTTACTAAAGTTAGGTTTTAATCATTCAAAGCAAGTTAACATAACAACATGGGCATAGAAAAACATGAGTCTTCTCATTAATCACCACAAAGTAAGGTAGTATCCTCCTACAAGCAGTAAGCATTCAGTCTTAGAAGTCTCTTAGTCAAAAGCTGAATGTGGTGGGCCTTTTTATGACCAATATGAAGACATACCATTGCTTCCTGACACGTTTTTAAATCATCACACTTTAGTAGTAGTCATTATAGTTTCAAAGCACAATGGTTACTGTTTCAGGTAAAAGGTAACAGCACAAAGCCAGGTCAAAGGACCTGAAACTGATATTTGAAAATACGAAAGCCACACTTAATTATTTTATATTCTATTTAGATTGTGTGGTATATTACTTAAGTACTAATTTTGATCAACTTTTCAGTCGAAACATGTAAACCTCTTGTTTTGAGGAAGAAACTGGTGCAGTGTACCAATTTGTTAGATGTAGTTAAGTTCCTAGCAACCAATGCGGACATAAACAAAATACAAGCACAAGACACCTCTATTGAAAATATCAGGTAACATAAACATTTCAGAATACATAATTGTAATACTTGTAACTTTATTGGTTTAATTAATTTCCCTGTACTATTAAAAGCTTATCTAGATTCAGTCCAACAAGGTTTTGAATATAAAAAAATACAATGATAAACTTAAACAACAATTTTAGGTTATATATGAAATGTTAATAACATATTAATGCTTATGATGTTGCACCCAATTGTAGTATTAAGAATGTGTATTAAATAACATTATTGTCTTTCCAGCAAACAAAATACATCACAAAGTTCCAAACAAAATGTTTGTGAAGTCTGCAGCTCAACCAGTTTGTCTGGGTGTTCCTGTAAAAGTAATCAAAAATCAAATGTTTCGGGAAACTATGTGGAAACAAGTGGTTTGGAGGCATCTGTGGAAACAACAGCTTTGGAGGATTTACCTGGTTTGTGCTTTATACTGTTCATTTAATAAGTTCAAGAGAATTTGTCCTTGTCCTACTTTCACTTAAGCAAATACTTATTTTATAAGGACAGCCATATAAAAATCTTTGTTTTAGTAACTATAATTCATTAACAGACACCAGTTCAGGAGATGGTCATTGACAGATGGGTACATGACACCAAAAACACTTATTTTAAATAAATTTTCGATTAATTTAAAATAAAAATCGAATTCACTAGAATTCGATTTTTATTTTAAATTAGTAAATAGTTAATAAATTGAGTTGGCAAATAAGTGACATCACTTTGCCATGCCAAATTTATGGTGAACCGCATTTAAAAATATCAAATAATCAAGTATACAATTTAAAAACTAATTTTATTTTATCTTTACAGGAAATCATGTAACTCGAAAGAAACATGTCCGAGTGCTTGAAAAGGAAGGTATTTCAGAGTCCAACATAAGTATAAGTGAGAGTACAAAGCAGCCTTCAAGTGTCAGTGGCAATGGACTGAGTACACTGCATTCTAATACTCCATGTACCCAAATTCAGCCAAGTGTCAATTCTTCAGTACCTCTGAGTTCAATTGTAAGTATATTGTCCTACTGATAATAATATTATAAATGCGAAAGTTTGTGAGGATGGATGGATGTTTGTAACTCTTTCATGCTAGAACGGGTGAATGGATTAAATAATGATGTATGAAATAGCACATAGGCTACCTTTTATCTTGGAAAAAAGTATCATTCCCGTGGAATAAAATATCAATTTTGACGCGGATGAAGTCGTGGGCGGAAGCTTGTATTTCATAAATATTTTGAATTATGAATTGGATACAATTTTTTTTTTATTGTTATTGTCCTCCTTGGTTTCCTTTATTTGGGTCTTTATGAGAGTGGGCTAACCTGTACTTCTATCTGTTCTAATATTCAATAGAAGGAAAATTATTTGTTAGTAAGAGGTTATCTCTGGAAGTACTAGTTACAAAAAAATATCTTTCCTTGAAAGAAAGCTAGATGGTTGTAAAGTGCCATAAAATATGTTTTATGGTATACTTGATTTGCAACAAATGAAAAGACAATGTTTCTATTAACTTGTCATTTGCATCATCAGCAAGGGTAGCTTTATTATTGTGCCACAATGTGTTAGTTCGGTTACCATTAATTAGTCCAAAGTAAAAAACACATAATTTACTTGACATTATCAAACAACTCTGATAAGGAAACATATGGAAATGCAAGTGTGGGAGTGATCTGTTTGGTTGTGTTAATCTGGGTTATTTTACAATATTTATGTGGTAACAGATATCTGTCACTATTTGTGTGTGCACACTTGTAAGTTTTGGAGCTTTGCCAGTGAAAGGAAAGCTTGTATGCATTTCAGTAAACTATTCTTTGGCTCATATTTTTGAGAGTGCACAGCCCTGCAAACCCACTTTCTTGAATATTTAGTACTTGATGTACTTTACTGCACAGTATAATGTTTAACTCCTGTTTTGTATGATGACTAAACTCATAGGCGTTCTCGCTAAGAATAGAAATACAACCCAATGAATGTAGCATGTCACCTCAATAAAATGTAATATGATAATATTTATGTATCCATTTGTTTCAAACATGGTACTTAGTTGTGTAGGTGTATGTCACCAGTAGTGTATGTACTCAGTGTGTCAACACATGCATAACATCCACATATCTGTGGAAGCAGCCTACTCTTTTTGTATTCCAACCACTTATACTTTTATTTAATTTAAAATATGATAAACTCTTGCATTGAAAATGTTAGTGGTTATTATCATTGCAGAGCAAACCCGCCGAAACACCAGAATGCAGGGAGAAAATTGAAGAATTTAACACAATCTTAAAAAAAGTTTGTAAGAACAAGTCACAAGCTGAAAGTTTAAACAAAAGTATACCCAATGCTAACTCATTCCAAGACTTCGCTGCTGGAGTTGGTGGTATGTATAATTTGCAGTACAACTAAGTCTCTATTTTGAAATAGCCAAAATCTACCTTGATTTAACGTAATTAACTTTTGTTATTCTCATTATAGGTCATGAAAATCGGAATGTTCCTGTACCCGACTCGAGCACGTCGGAAAACTCAATAGCTCTGTAAGTTCTTCTTATAATTTTATGAGATTTAAGTAATTATAATATTAAACACATTTGAAATATAATTTTGGATATTTTTCCACTTCAAATGGTATCAAATTAATCGTGTAAAAAAGTTAATGGACTATGGTAATTAAGTTCTTCAACTTTCTATATTTTCAGGGCGTCAGTATCTAACAATACCAATACAAATTTCGGTAATAGTTTGAATGAGGTAGCAAAGGGTGCTGAATTAGAATCTCAACAGTACAACAACTACCCTTATCCTAAAATAAAATCTAAATGTAAGGATCAAAAAGTTAAAATAATTTCGGATATAAAAGTGGACAAGCCGTTTCCTTCAATGAGCACCGCTAAAGCAACTACTTCAACACCATTAATGCAAACTATTGTTATAAATGGTACAGCGGCTTATAAACAGAATCTTCCTATCGTAAACAACAATTATACGAAAGATGAAATTATGGCAATGCCTACTATAATAGTAGTGCCAGCTTCAGGTAAGATGTCGTTTTATATAATTATGATCGTAAAATAAGAGTGGTTTTCATTTCGCAATGAAGCTTGATGTACATGTGTTATTTAATTACAGGTCCCCCACCGAACAAGTCTCAATCTAAACCTGTCCTAGCACACAAGTTACAGAAGGCGAAAACCAAATGTGTTTCATCACCAAAATTACTTGGTCCTCTAGTAATAGATATTTCGGCAAATGTTGCAGCAGAAACGAATAAAACTGTGGCTGAGAAGCCACAAATAGACCAACAACAATGTGGTCAAGTATCTGGTTTGGTAAAAACAGGCGATGTTATGAAGAATGCATCTGTTCCTAAAGACAATATCATAGCTTGTTCTCTTCAAACAAATACTCCACAAGTCCAACCGCCCGTTAGGAAATCATCATCCACACCTCGTAGAAATTCACATATAAGAGTACTGGACTTTACAACTCCAAGAAGAATATTACACGAGACAATCAATGAGGCAGTTCCGGATGAAACTGACGATAAGCCTGTAGAGATTGTGGTCGCCGGTAGTCCCAATTTGGTGTTCTCTGAAACAAGAAATGGAGAAAACAATATAGTTGATATGAGTGATGTTAAAGTTCATAAAATTGAATCTTGTCGTTACAATAATTTAACAGCGGATAATGAAAATAAGACACAAGTTAAAAATAAGAAAGTTAATTGGGATGCAGATCTACGTGCACTAGCAACGAGTGGCTATGCTATTCAGTCTAAACCTAAACCCAAACCCAGACCTAGAAAACCGAAAAACAAAAAAACTGCAGTCCCTGCAGACACTCAGCCTGAACAGGATAAAACAACTGATAACGCAGACAAAACAAATAATACAGACAAAACAAATGATAATGCACACAAAACAAACGATAATGCAGACAAAACAAATGATAATGCAGATAAAACAACAGATAAAACAAGTATAAACACTAAGAAAGCTAATAAAGCAGATAAAACAACTGAGAAATCTGATAAAACAACTGAGAAATCTGATAAATTAACTGAGACATCTGATAAAATAATTGAGAAAGCAGATAAAACAATTGAGAAAACTGACAAAACTATTGATAAAACAGAAAAAAAGCCGCGCAGCAAAAGAAAATTATCACCGAACCCTAAGAAATCCAAGAAGAGACGGAGATTAGAAGAGGAAGAGGAACAGTATGCACACTCAGAAATGCAAAATGAAAGTAAAGCTACAGTTAAACCAACTTTCAATATAGTGGCTGCTGATACTTACATAGAGCCACAGGAAAATAAAGCTGTTGAAGTCAATGAAAATAAATCAAATAAGGAAGATATTAACGAAACTCCAGAAGCAGAAAGGTTATCATTGCACAACGAAATTGGCTCAAGATTAAATATATCAGAATTTCTAGAAACTCCCTATAAACAAGTTCTTTATGATATACAAATGGAAACTCCAAAGTTTTTGAATTCTGTCTTGCCTGATGAACCAATATCGGATATTAAAATTATGAATATTCCAACGCCTCGTTTCTTTGATACTCCAAAACTGATAGCCACGCCTTCTTCGTATTCATCGCGACCTACCGATTATTCTAGCGGCGGTTCTTATTACAAACCAGATGACCAAGATTACCTACGAATCGCAGATGTAGAATGTCCAGTGACATCGTCAAAAGAAGTGGAGGTTGTGAAGCCTGTGGATATGCCCATTGAAACAGCATGTGCCAGTACCAAGAGTTCAAGACCAGTAAGAAAGTGTACGAAGAATGTGTCATATGTTAATAGTTGCAATGTAGGTAACAGAACTAAAGACAAAGGGATAGATGATAGACTTGAGATTGCGTCATCTTCAAGTGATACTACAATAGTTGCGAATAAATCTTTTGACACCAGTAAAGAGGTTAACGTGAAAACACCGAAAAACAATAGGCTTAAATCGACTACTAAATCTGTATCTACTAAGAGAAAATTAGAAACAGTTAAAAAGCGTAAAACTCCAATTAAGAAGGATAAATCTAATTCATTCATGAAAATTAAACCAAGGCGTCCAACACCAACGAAAGATGCAAATAAAAGAAGTAGATTTAAGAAAGATATATTTTCGCCAAATAGTTCATCTAAATCACAAACAATTAAAAAAATAAATGCAAAAGAAAAAAATATTCACATAACCCCCATTGTTACCCCTGCTCCGACGAAGTCGCGTAGAAAATCATCTACGCCCAGGAAACTTCATTGCACCAAAACATTTAACTCTGAAAGTTCTGGTCACGAATCTCCGGATATCAACGCCAGTGTAAAACACAACGTAACGCGTGATCAAAATACAGCTTCAGCAGTTTCTTCACATGACTCTGACACAGATCAAATAGCGCTACGATGGTCCGATGACGGTTCCCAAGACGCTAAACCGAAAGAAACGGAAATTGAGGATATTTCAAAAATACAAGCGTATATTGAGACTACTGCACCAAACCAATTAAAGGAAAACAGAGGAAGTTTACATGGAGACTTAATCAAAAGAGGATTTGATGCTGAAACCGCAAAAATAATAGAACGAGACTTACTAGACCCGCCTTCTATGGAGGCAGCTCGTGTTACTCATGTCGGGGTTGCTGAATCCAAGACAGAAGAAAGTATATTAGATAAGAGTGTCGATACGAACACAAGTGTAACAAGTGAATTACATATAGTGCAAGATGCTGAATCAGATGACGAATTTGAGTTATCTGTGTATGAATGCAATGAAGATAGTCATAATTATATTAAATGTAATAGTGACGCCAAAGATAGAGGGCAGCAACAGCCTACAAAATTAAAAGATAAGTTTAGTATGGAGGTGTGTATAGATGACGGAGTAGCGATTAGATTAAGAGCAACAAACTACGATATGTTATTTAATAATGATCCTGAAAACGAAGGAGAATTAGGTTACAGTTTCAGGGAAACAGAAGTAGCTGTAAGTTCGATATCAAACATAGAAAGATTGTACACGCCTATGAAAGACCACAAGGCGCAGTGCTTCGAAATATTTGATTCTACTCTCACAAGTTTGGATACGCCATTAAAACCTTATAGTCCATCTAGTAAAGAACAAAAGATAACTGAGATAGAAATAGTGTTAGAAGAGGAAAGAGTAGATTCTAAGGAGAAAGCTGACGCGAAGAGAAGGAAACGATTACAAGGTAGTAATAGCACCGAAGAGGCTTTAAATGATGGCAAGAAAACAAAACCAGAAGCTCAGTATTTGTTCAATTCGACAAATATTCAGGACATCGATATTGAATCGGTGCTGAAGAAACTACATGGGCCATAGTGGGCTCGTTTTTGTAGCAATTATTAGGTTACTGACTGCGAAACTGCGGACAAGTGTTATGTTATAATTCGTATTAATTAATCGATCAGTGTTATAAAAGTATATTATTATTGATATGTGTAAGACACATACAGTAAGCTCATTATGATTGTACAGTTCATTTTAAGTTTATGTAAATATGTTTGTGCTAGACGCATCTTACGACCATGTTGCCAATTGAAAAATATATTTTGTAAGAAAAATATTGGTGTTTGTATAATTTTGAACCAATGGAGTTTAATTCTAGAAATGGGCTGTGCCATAAAGTTGTGTATGGATGAATGACGAATATGTAGGTACGACTTAGGGGTGTACATACATCATGTTGCAACCTAACCAGCTTAGCTCAAGGCTGTTCAATCAGCGTAGTATTTATTGAGGCACGTACAATAAAGTAATTTACTAATTAATCAATTATCCAAAGTACGAATAAATGCGTCTAATTTACCGGTCGGATCACCGCCGTCGGTGTGAGCCGCGTGCAATTATTATGATATTCAGTTAATTAGATATCACAATTAGTGGCTATCGTGACACAGCCGTTGGTGCGAACCATCCATTATGAATGCTAATTTGAACCGTTAGCTCCGACGTACCGACCGGCGCAAGCGCATTCTTCGTAAAAGTGCCACGATTTTAGTAGACATGTAATTTTGCATGCAAATAAATTGAAGGTGAAGTGGATGTTGTTCTTCCTCACTACGTAAATAAAAACATCTATTGAAAAACAAAGTGGGCCTAGGACAGGAGAAAAATTGTGTATTATATTCTGTAAATGTTATAGGGAAGGGGGGAGTATGTACCTAGAACTGCCTTAAATTGCCACAAATTCTATCGTAGATGTTATAAGAGTAAGGAAAAGCGAGACTAGGAACTTAGCCACATGCTAGGCTTTTCTAAAACCAAGATCAGGTTTTAGGTTAGATTAGGGCTGCTATCTGTCGAAAATTCCGCGAATTTTTCCTAGTTTAAAGAGTGTACAGAAGTCAGGGTTATCAAAGTGTCCGGAAAATCCCGATAAATTGAAAGATAAACAATTAAAACAAATTTTACCTAAAGATTCATTCGTAATCGTTTCCGGTTAATTATTACGAATGCATTAAGAGTAAAAAATGGTTTGATACGGTTAACGGTTAACCACATTAAGGCCCACTTTCACCAAAATCGTTAAACATATTTATCGCTTAATGTATTTAGACATCATTGCATCCCTGCCACAGAAGGTGACAGTGTCAGAATGATAATTTAAACACATTTAGCGCTAAATATGTTTAGTGATTTTGGTGAAAGAGGGCCTCAAACTTACTCCAGCGCCGCAAAATAGCCGATGACTGCTGATGATCAAATGACCTGAAAAAAAACTCAATTAAAACCCAAATGTTTTGAAGTTGTCCGGTGTCGACAATTTAGGTGATGGCAGCCCTGGCTTAGTTAGACGGGTTGATCTTCAAAACCCAATTAGGGAAAACCTGTTCGTTCTTAATGTTGGTGTAAAAACTTATATCCTGACTAGTTTGAGCCCGCAACTTTATCTTTGTTTGATGATTGAAAATATACCCCGGTACCTACCTAATAAATATATCAGTACCATTTCCATCTCGGCACTTCGATCTATCTACTTCTATTTTTGAAATTATCCTTGTATTCAAAGTAGAGAAATATGTACCTACCAGATTAGAAAGGCACGTACAAAAACTAATTAACTATGCAACTCTGCCAACTGTTTTATTATCCTTTTTTTTTATTTAGGAAGGTTAGGTAAACGTTTCAATGACTTCAATTTCAAAATTTCCAAGTACCAACATACTTTTTTTAAATAAAATTTTTAGTCTACTGCATTTTTTTTTCTTATCTACTGCTTAATAAAGAAATTATGGTGCGACCACAAAAACTGCGCACACACTGCGGTACACTAGTAGCAACGTACCTACGTTACACGTAATAACTGCACTAACGCCGCGTCAAGCTTCAACTTCAATAAAATCATGTATATGCTCCTATTGAATAGTTGCCAACCAAATATTGTAGCAAGTTTTATTTCGTTGACCAATCTTATAAATACAACTTGCACTGTTACTCAAAAGTTCCATTGCACTTCCAACATATTACCAAGGATAACATAAAACACTGTAATGGCGGCAATATAACTTGACATAACCTAGACCAAAATATACGGCAGTGTCGGGTACTCGCTATTCGCTAGTACGCGGCAGTAGGGGTGTTTGCGAAGTGGGTCACGGGTACAGTTCCTGACACAAATAGCTACGTCGCATCTCACCACGTGGCCTCGTGTTGCCTCTCAAATGCTGTCAATGTGCAAACGTACCTACCTACCTATGTATGTACAAGTACGTGGAGGGACTGTATATACTTAGAGGGTAGTTGTATATACTTAGGTAGGTATGTACCTACTTATGATTTGGTCAATAGTTACGTGGCAAGGTACTTAGGTACACAACGCTGAGTAGGTTTTAATTTATCATTATGATGTTTTTTAATTTATTGATATTTGACTCTAGTTCATTACAACCCTACGAGAACAAAGGAAAACCATAGTTCGTCCTAGTTGTGCCTACAATGGTAAAAACGAAATTGTCTGCAAGTCAGATAAGTATATCTAATGCTCAATAGGTAGGTAATTAAACCAAACTAATCAAATATTTATTTATTACAAGTGAATGTCACTCGGAAAACATTCACTCCAACCCAACCGAACATTTATAAGCTTCTTAAACTTAGCTAAAGCTTATGTTACAAGGTCCGTAACTAAAAAAGCTGCATAAAGAGGTTTCTTCCAGCCTAAATTATGCGGAGTAATTAACAAAACATTTCGAACACAGAACAAAGGCTATCTTCAGGTAACCGAATCCACCTTAACAACTCCCAAGAAATAATAATTCGTATCAATTTCAATTTTATACTGTAAGCGAAAGCCATAATAAAGTTGGTGCAAGGGGGTGGTGTCGTGAATTTAGTGACGGCTAGTAATTCTGCAGGCAGTTCGGGTATAAATGATTGCGGGTGATTTTACACCACCCACCCCCCGATGTCTGTGCCTCCCCGGCCCTCAACCCAAAGTGCAGCGCCGACGCGACGTCGCTCCGGACAATCTGCGTGCTCTGCTTATTTTCACCAGTAATTCCTTTTGCGGAAATTGCCTTTATAAAGAACAGAGAATTTAGTTTTGAGAAAAGCGAGATAAAAGGAATTGAATGTGGTTATTCGTATGTAGGTGGGTACCTGACTTTAATGAGGTCTGACAGGCAGGTCGAAGCCCCAAAGTAAAAAACTCTATGTCGGTACCAAGTTAACACAAAAAACTGGTTTCAATTTCGTACTTCGGTACTCGAAAAAAAATACTCAACATTTTTTTCATAATTAACATTTCTGTAGATACATATATTATACATGTCTTTATTAGTTAAAAGATAAAATCCAACCAAAACTAGCAATTAACAAACCACAAAATAGAATATATTAATATATTTCAAGCCTTTGATTATAATTTATGTCTGCATATTCGCAAGCCTTCAGATGGCTTGCGAATATGCAGATATAAATTTCGAATATGCAGAGGAACCTATATCCTTCTAGTTATAGATACTGATAATATAATCTAAAAGTGTGTATCTACCTTTAAAATATCTTGAGGTAGGTACATATCTTTGTTCCCGAACCTCACTATAATAAACGTATTATTATTAAGTCTTTAAAAACTAAGTACGGAGTGAGGTACCCATCTGTCTAATAAAGTGATTAACGTTACAGATGAAACTTAATTACATTGCTCTTGTCTTGCGTAAGGCCGACCTCTACTTTTCATATACTGATGAGCCTACCGTCTAATAAATGCAAAATAATTTGTTTACATTCATCTCCAAGGTTAAATAAAATATAGGTACCTACGTACATATCCTCTACAAGTAAGTACGCGATGTTCCGATGTATACGGGCGGGCTCAGCGCCAACTGGGTCGAGCTTTCTGTAATTTTCAGCTACTTCTGCTACTCCGCTAACAATAATCGTAGATGCAATATGATTCGCTTTATCTGATTATTTTTTGAACTGACTCGCAGTTTCTTTGTTCTAGATTTCTTTACTTTCATCTAGCTGCTGAATGTTTCGGCGTTCGAAGTAGTTTGGCATAACAGCATAGTTTCCGCTGGCCATCAGTAGGTACGTCGAGGCGACATCGTAAGTGCCAAGTATTACCTTAAGTGTGTCAATTGGTGGCTCGATGTGCGTGGCTCCCCACCTCCCACCCTTTCGGGAGGTAGAGCGTGGGGTAGGTCGTCGGATCGATACCCGACGTCTGGCCCACGACCTCGCCTTTCTTACCACCTTCCTAAATACTAATTACGTGCTTTGACACAGCCTGCACCGGCTCGTGCCGAATGAAAAGAGCTATGGATGGCAACGTGAGCGTTATTAACGTTACCGCGCTGTTTTGACATGTTTGTTTTTGGTAACGTTGATGATATGTTTACGTGTTGAATGTGCATTCCATTTTCGTCTAGCACGTTAGCTTGGTTGTAAGACAACACGTACCTATTTGGATTATGTTTAATGAAAGAAAAACTTTTCCCTTAGATTTGATGAAATATTATTGTGGGCGGATTGCAGACCTTACAATTCTGTTGTAAACTTAGGCAGTAGGTAGGTAGATACTCACTACAAAATCCTTTGTTCCTTAACTTAATCAGAAACATAAGAAAGGTAGTTTTCTGTATAGTAACTTGATCAGATTACAGAGGGGTAAGTTACGAACATTTTTTATTTTTCGTTTAGTTTTTCTAAGCTCACATTTAGGAAGGTAGTTTTCCGAGGTGCCCTACCTACCGTTACCCACCGCTTTTCTGAGTCGCATGATATAAAGGAAACAAGATTAAAAATGTATTCCCTACACGTGGGCCATAATGCGATTTATCGGTGCAGGGGCATGTCGTGACTGGGGTAGGTACTTTAACAAAATATGAGTATGTGTAGGTAGGTACTGACAACTTTGTGTATAGAGACAAGGATAGTGTTCAAGGATTAAATTATTTGGGATATCACGTAAGTATTTAAGTGTTTCAGGAACCTTAAATATCGTTATTGAAAGTATGTGAGCGAGTAATACTAAGTATCTTCATACGCGATATACCTATTAGTTCTATTTAAAGCATAAATCATGTAATGTAATTCGTATTTTGTATGTAGTGAGTTTGCAACAGATTCAAAGGTTTGCAAAACATGGCGAAATTTCGAGGGAAATCAATACCTAACATATGGGTACGTACTAAATAAAATAGAGACGAAATTCATTACCATTATATGCAGCGGCAGTGCGGTTTCGTCCAGAAACTCGATGCATCTTTGGGTGTGAGCGAGACACTTGCCACCCCGTACTTTCGGCAGCCCCCAGCCCCCCACTGGGAGGGGGGTAATGGACGCACGAGGCTCCTCGGCCGTGCTGCGCTCACTCTTTATACCCGGCCCCGCTTGCACGCGTACACTTGCTAGTTTCTTTGACGTCCCTTTGTTGTGGATTCCAATTTTGGAACAGCAAAATGTTGCCGATATTGCCTTTAATTTATTGCCGTATCGATGTAAGAATTTGATGTAGGTACTTACCTGTTCTCGTGTACGTTATTGGATTTTATCCTTTGAGAATTAGGTTTTCTGTTTTATTGTAAGCTTTTACTTTCAACATTCATCAAAAGAAATTTGGCTGTTTAAATTTCCCTGGCTATATTAAAACACGTACTATAAGCTTACGTAGGTATCCTTTGTTCTATACTTACCTAATTCAGTTCAGTCTACTTGCGTTCTTTTGAGGCAGCGCGTTTAATCATGCAAATTTTCCAAGATGGGTGGGAGAGCGCCCTCTACAACTGAAACTGAAACTTGAACAACCACCCTCCTCGAAGGTCGTTCAAAGTTCTTAGAAGAAATGAATCTGCTGCACTAAAACACTTTCATTTTGTATTACGTTTTGCAATATTATTATGATACGAGAATTTTCCATTGTACTTGTAATACTGAGTAAATACAAAGCAGGTGGTTTCTACGTTCTCAATGTGCAGGTAGAATAACAAGTTGACAGGCTAAGCACTTGCTAGAAACCTTGTTATTATTTGATATAACTACTTAAGAATAGTTTTCTTAACAACTTTTAATTTTAAATAGCATATCACATAACGTCATATCAACTTTATTGTTTTAAGTTTTTTAACCTTTGAATTGAGCCTTATGACTAATAATGAGACGCAATTTTATTGAAGCGCGACCTCTAGGGGTACAATGCGCATGAATAAAATAATTGTATATTTGATATTTATGTATCAATACTATTCTAAAACAAGACACCTCAAATAATTCCCATAATGAAATCCTTATTGGCGCCCAACATAATGTTTAGGGCCCATGTTGGGCGCCAATAACAACATGGATGATTAAAGTTTAAAAATCCGAGGAGTAAATTCGAAACAGCATTAATGATAATTAGTGACGCCAAATATTTATCGAGAGCAAAACATTTTAATTATTTTGGCGCATGATGAGGTCTACATGAACGGGCTATACTGGGTGGGTGCACTATCGATCTCCTTTGAATTAGTGTGCGGATCGGTCGTCGTCTTTGTGTGGCGGCCGTCCTCGGCCCAAACAGACCAAAACAAGCGAGCCTCCCCACGGATCGAGCCTCGCCCGAACCCACCGCGCAAACGATGCTTGTCGCTACCTTGTTCGTCGTTAGTCTCGTGGTAGGGGACGCTCCCAATTTATTTAATACCTAATAATAAGAAAATTGACGAAGCTTTGCGTACCAGAATGTTAGGGAAATGTTTAGTGGTATGGTACAGGGACTTACTAATTAATATTATCGAGCGTCTTCGAAATGAAAAAGTCTTCTTCATTTGCTGTCGCAATTTCTTGGTGATTATTTTTGTGTCTTTTGGTTACGTGGGTGGTTTTATTTTCTAAAGACTTCCATTTATCTACAGTTACCTTGAAGTCCGTCCTTGTGTAAGAATACAATCATAGAACGGAAATGGGTTACGAATGAAATATATCTATTACAGGAGACTGAAGATTTATATTATTTTATTTTGAGCGACTGCCTATCTGACCTCCACAATCCAGTTACTGGGCAACACGATACCTCTTGGTTAGACTGGTTGTCAGACTTCTTGGCTTCTGACTATCCGTCACGACTGCCAAAGATCTACGAATGACAGCCGGGACCAACGGCTTTACGTGCTTTCCGAGGCACGGGGGTATCACACCACCAACTTCCAAACTCCGGGCTTCTACTGAGAAATTGCTAATGGAAAAACCCAATACCACTTTTTGCCCGACCTGGGAATAGAACCCGGGACCCCTTGCTCAACAGTCGCGCATTGCGGCCACGAGACCAATAATAGTAAAAATAGTAGAGAGTATAATAAATCTATACTCCAAAGAAATTGGATTACAGGCATGTTAGGGCGTTTATGTTGATAATAAAACGCTATAAACTAGATGTATCTAATTAGTAGGCAAAAGGTAGCCATAATGTTTTTCACAAACTATATAGTAACGATAACGATATAGAGAACTACTAATATCTGTATAACGTGAAGATATAACATAACCGAATACATTTGTGTAGTCATTTCGCACGTGCTACGTACAATATAGTCGTAATTCGACGTCGCACCGTTCCCGTGTGTCGTACGTTGTAGTTAGGTACACCAATTTACTTGTACAAATAGTTATAACACCGCTACAGATACGACTGTTCGACTACTCGTTGTAATTCGTTGTTAATTGGTGTGCTCTTCATTAAATGTTTGTATCATGTGGATGGAACAGATTGTGTTGTTTTATAAATAAGTTATCATGTAGGTTTTTGGAACTAGCATTTGTAAAGTAGTTTACTGTGGCCGTATACGAGGTGATACGAACGGATAGTGTCGAGAAATGCTGTGAGAAAGCAACCTATAAGCTTACAAAGTGTTATTTCCAGGAGATAGACAAAAAACTTCTATCGGCAAATTACAAAATAATTACAATATTCAACGCTCCACTGATTAACGTTCTATCCTATGTATAAACTATGTAGCCCTTATCCAACGTAACGCAAAGCTAAACAAGGTATATAATTATGTAACGGAAAGAGCCGTGCCACACAGCGTCCATCTATTGAATTAGTAAAGTCTGTCAAAGTGCATCGCCGAGGCACAAAGGTCGTTGCGTGGGAAACAGAGGGTGGTGGGGCGGCCACCCCACTCGCCCCCCTTCCCCGGTCTCGTGGGCTTGCACCAAGTTAGCTACGGCTCCAGAAATTTGTTATGACGCATCCCAATGCGTCAAAGACAAGATATATTCTGTCCAGTGTTTGTTTTAGTCGAGAATATTTGGGTGTAAAATAGTGTGGGAATTATGTTACTGTATTTTTATGTATAGTTCTCACTTTTACAACAGTTTTATGTTTATGTTTCAGAAATATTTTTACGCAAATTTTCCGCCAATGCGCAGTTGGTAATCTTGTTAATCGATACCCAATAAGGTAAAATCTCCTGGGTAAAGGGTAAATTGCAGGCTGATTATAAGAAAATTACTTACTTATTTATAGTAATTTTCGTAGATGGGTTTTCTACCTTTCATTCAGAGCAGAGTATGATCTCAAATAGACAGACGTGTGCTACGGTCGCATGATAAATAGTTTAGACTGTTTCGCACATTTACTTAATCCTTTTACTTTCATGTCGTTGCTTAACATTTGTGTGCAGTTTCTTTACTGCTTCTTTTGAGTTATGTGCAGTTTTTTACGTGCTAATAAATATTTATCGTACATACATTTACGAGTAGATTAATGTACTTAGTTGTACTAACATTAACTTACAATTTCAATGGAATACGAATGAGAAGTCTCCATCGACGTATTTCATATCTTTACATACGTAAGTATGGCGATAATCATTTATATTTACTGGAAGCGCACAAAAAGGCAGAGAGCGGTTATTTTCAAAGCGTTGCGTGTGAACGAGGGTGACGCATGGCTGTAGTCTAAAGTCTAGACATTATATTATTATGAGTGAAGCTAGAGGGCGCGCCTCATTGCACCGCAGCTGTTGACTTGTTTACCACATTAACACGAACCACTAATTAATCACGATTGTTCTTAATATACGTACTATCTAATAATTTGCAATCAATTTGTAATTAAATATTTGCCCCGAACACCTCATTAGTCAGTTTGACAACTTTCTCGGTTGAAGCTTAAAGTTTTTGCTAGTATTGTGATGGTTTTTGCGTCGTATGCAGGTAGTCGTCGTTGTTGGTTAAACGTGTCAAACAAAAAGTGTTTTTGTGTTATGCACAAAAGAGTTCAGTGATCCCTCTTCAGTTTAGCACCTATTCCGTATTGTTCGGTATACGTAACATCGTCTGCTTAGTATTGTTGAGTTGACAGGGCAATGACGTTGGCGGTTCGGTGCAGCGGTTCGTGCCCCCCCTCGTCTCCCCCCCTGGGCCCCCTCGTAGCCGACGGTCGACGCTCTCTAAAAGGAAAAAGGAAGCTAAAGGATAATCTATCACGCCCGAGGCCCGACTCGATAAAAATGAACGATTAGAACACACTCACAATCGATGGTTTCAGAACAGTAGTAGTGATAAGTAATGTTTGTCAAAGCGTTCTTTGTTAGACGGTAGTTTGATTGTGTTGATTAGCAGCCTAGTCAAATATGAATTTTAGATACACGTTTATTCTGTCCTTTGTTATTCGTATGTCTACGATCATACCGCTACGTTGCTTGTAGGTAGACTATAGCTAGAGCTACCTCGCGCTCATATTTCTATAACAATAATTATTGTCTACGAATTATTAGGGATAGGATCGAGTACATTAAACTTTGACCTGTGCAAGTTAAGGTGTACTAAGTTCAGAAGGGTGCATGCGAATTCGGCGCCGGCACGTCGAGTTCAACGGCCGGACGTAGACCTGGAGCTACGCCGTAGACCAGTAGCTCCCGTGTGGACTACACACGATTAAACCTCATCGTAAACACGCTGATTTTGTGTGACGTACCCTTTGTGTTTAGGATGTAGGAAATATCGACTTCGATATTTTACAGGAAAAGTAAAAACCTTTGTCTCGTATTTTTCTGGTAATTTTGTATTGTTTTTAGCAAGATGATATAATATAAACTGGGTGTCCTTAACGAAACATTATGCTGAGTGTTTCAAGATGATGACTTATAGATGATAATGAACATTCTGCTTATGTGTGAATATTGCGAAGAATCGTTACGACACACTTGAAATCTACATTAATCTACGTGTATGTTTGAGAAAATAAAATGAAAAGCCTTTGTTTATCAACACGGCTCTATAGATTGAAAACCTTCGTACAGAAGGTTAAAACAATATACGTCCTGAATTCAGAGTTCATTGCTTTCATTATAAAAATATAGATTTTTCGTAGCGTCGCTATTAATAAAATTGTCTGTGCATTATGCTGACGAATTTTCAGCGTAAATCCAGACTGAAACTTATCAGTTTTTTACCAGTTAGGTTGCAGCGTGTTTGTGAATATTTTGCTTTATAAATATATTGCTTTAATGGAATTTATTTTAGATATGTTTTGATCTTAGTGTGATGCGTAGGCGTAGTTAGTAAGTAGGTACTTTAATTTACTTTTTACGTTATAGATACATAACATACCATCATGCCTGCATTCCTCGAAGGGTTAGGCAGAGGTGTAAAAATGTACGTGTTATAGATAGTGTTGGATTTTTCTTTCATATCATATTCTGAATGTATACTAAGTTATTACTTTCTTTTTTACCGGAATGCGGCGTAGGTGGTTAAGTACTCCTGTACCTACATACATGCTGAGTATATTTCTAATTTTGTAGTTGCAGTGTAGGTTACCTCAAGGGTTTTATATGTCTCTATAATTATTAGCAACATAGCAGTGCAACAGTATAACATGCCAGGCAATAAGCATAGATTAGTAGGTAGGTATAACATTTATTTTCAGTAAATAGAAAAATAGGGATGATTGTACAGTCAGCAACAAAAGTAGATTACCATTTCAGATTTTTTAATCTTATTATTGAGTACAATATCAAAGAAATACGAAATGGATTTAAAATTAAGATACAATAAACTCTAAGGTATTACCTAAAATTCTAAATAGCACTGACTTTTGTTGTTTCACGTATATTTAAATGATATGTAAAAGTAACATTGTTAATCGACTTTTGTTGCTGACCGAACCTTACAAGTTAACAACACGTAGTTATTTAACTTGAAATCCTGAATTCAATTCGATTCGGATTTGGCTTACCGAGCCTTTGTTTAATATAATATTGTGATAGTATAATATCGCTAAGCAAAATGTGCTTGCATCATGTAACCAGGTATAGGTTGAAAAGTTTTTCTCGTGTTGTAAATCTATTGATTGTATTCCTCCAACATGGAGGGAGGCAAATATGAAAAAGGTTTATCGTTCAACCTGTAACGAACGTGCATCGCTTCAGACTACACTCACCAAATTGGCATTTTTGTGGTCAGACTAGCTCGGAACCCCTCAAATTAATTACTGGTCAGTTTTGTAAACAATTTGTATACAACGTCGGATAGTCCAGGAACACTGTAAAGGTTGGATTTAATAGTTTAAATAAGTAACTCTGATTATCTTATGTTTTTATCACTACATGAACTATTTGCACATTTTGGTAACAACTGTAACCGGTTTACTTAAAGTAACATAAATAAATATACAGGAATACAGGCCTGATGGTATATTTTATATTTTTATTATTAATAAATAAATATGTTCGTGATAAGATGATTTAAATGTTTTACAGACCATAAAAACATACAGGGAAAATTTAAAAGCGATTTACTCGGTGTGTTTAGATTTAATTTATTCAAAGTGTGTATAAAGATATAATGTTTGCATTAGAATTTTGACTATAGTCCAACAGACATTTTTTTTCAAGATAGTTTGAATATGAAAATATATAAAAGTGACAGTTTTTGTCAAAGCTAGAAAGTACAAAGCCACTGAAATTGTTATTTACAAGAGTACAATGGATTTTTTGTTCATCGCCTTTCATGACTTGTACTTATTATATTCTTTATTTGTTGTTGACATAGGTAAAATGTGGTGGCTCTTGGACTAGTCTTCAAAGTATCGAAATTTTGAGAACCCCTCCTACTATTTACAAATACCTAATATCTATAGAATCTTTGTAAAGAAGCATGACTTCCAAATACTGAGCAAGTCCAACGACAATTTAATTTGTATCACTTGGGCATTCTCCTATGTTTCCTATTGAAAAAAAAAATATAGTGAATAAAATTATTTCCTCATAGATTTGTGTAGCGGTCGCGACTGTAGCCGCCAAAAGTAAGATCTTAGGTTCGATTTTCAAGTTGGATATTACGATTTTTTTTTTGAAACTTGATACGTGGCTGCATCTATCGCTTAGTTATTCGCTTTCAAATTATTTATTAAGCTATGAGTCAATGTTGTTAAGTGTCAAACAATACCATCTGAGGGCAGGTTTGTTAGACGAGAAACAATACAAAATAGAAGTAGATACCTATCCACTTATACGTTCATCATAACGGGGTCATTATTTCGCAGTCTTCAAGACGGCGTTAAGAGTGCATCTTAACTGGTTTCTATTCATCGCCCGCCAGATGACAAAAAATGTAACACTAGGAGATTTTTTGATACCTAAAGTATCAAAAAAGATGTCTAGCTTGTGATCGCTTAATGCCATCGGAAATAATACCAGTTTGTTTTTTTTAACTAGACGGTGAATTGGTAACCAAACTGGCGTATTTTACTTGCTTTTGTCCTTTTTGTCAAGTTTAGCACTAATTGAAAAATGTCTAGTCTTTAAATTATACTTTTTCTTGCGATTATACGTCATTTTCTCAAACAGATGTTTCTAGCCCTCTATTTACAAAGTTCAGTGATAGGAGATACAGGTACTTCTCTAATTTAATAATTTAAAATTAGACTTACTTTCACTCTCATGAGTAATTGATTAAGTTTATATGAAAATAAAACGCCATCAAAAAGATTGGGGATTGAGAATACTCGGTGAAATGAAATAAAAATGTATTCATTTTCATTGAACACAAACCAACATCCACAAAGTCAATGCTGTTTAAAGTATTTTCTGGCGAAGTTTTAACTTATTCCCATTCATGCCGAATGTCCCGTTTTCACATAAAACATTCAGTTCAATGTCAGTGTATATTTGCTAAAATCTTCATACTTATGCCTCCAACAATATATCTTAGACATAGGAACGCCTACATTTAAATTTAAAGCCACACACACACGATCATAATGCATATATCGCACGTTTTACAGTTACGAGGAATGTAAAATATTTTAATTTTAATAGTAAGGAAGCCGCAGAGCAATTCTTTAGGTGGTTCATAAAACTAGTCGTGTGTCCCAAGTTTATGATTATCGCTGCGACGCCGACGGCGGTATTTGAAGACGGATAGCCTGTACAGTTTTACATACGAATATTCCAAGACATTTGTGGAGCGAAGCCTGGTTATGACTGGAGGAATCATCCTTTGGAAAAGAATAATAGACTGATCCTAGGGTTGCCGAATCTACGTCATTTTAGTAAGGCTGTAATTATGTGAGTAGAAAATTTATGGTTAAAACGGTTAGCGTACTTTCTAGCTTTACGGGTAGGCCATTTTTTGAAGTATCCGATATAAAAGTTACTTACCTACTTAACTCACTTATGTTCAAGGGCTTTTATTCGTAACATGTTTTACAAGATATTGTTATAAACTAACATAATTCCATTATGGGTCACGAAAACTGTGTCTGGAAATAATTAATAATGGTTTTATTTGATATCCTGTAAAACACAAATAGAAACCGTAACCGTAAAATAAATTAACGCATCTTTTAAATTCATATTTGGAACCCAAAAATGGTCTACCACTATGTCTTAAAACCGTATTATTTTCAATATTACTTTATCTGCGCACTGTTGGATTTACAACCCTCGGCTCAGCGCCAAGAGTTGAAAATCCAACAACTGAAACTACAAACTAATATTAAAATGGTACTGTTTTAAAACATAATGGTAGGCCTCTTGAAGCTAGTAAGTACACAAACATTATTAAATTTCTTTACTTCTTAAAATTAAAACCATGTTAAAATGTCGTAGGTCTTTCTACACTGGGTTCTTAGACAATAATAGTGCGGTGCTACACGTATTATTGTTAACAAGATTTCTTGAGTTTCATTTTAGTAATTATAATGTTTGTGTGAAACTTTACGTCGTTGTACTGTTTGTCAGTACTGGGCGAATGCTTGCGTTAATTGGTTACCCCTTTTCCAAGGTATTTTGACGAGAGAACGCTGGCGCCTCGCATACGCGTTTTAAAACCTGTATAAAGTTTAATTGTTGTGAACTAAGATGGAAAAAAAGTTGTTCGTGGGTTCTGGCTGTGTATATTAAATAGCGAGAAACGCGTCGGTTTATTCTTCGACTTAAGATAAATTAGATAGTGCATTGTTTAAAGCAGATCGTGCGGTTATATTTTGGCCTTATTCCACTAAAGAAATTTCTTTTGAAGAAGCTTCTATATATTCATTTGAAACTAACGCTTTTGGTACATACCTACATACGTTAAATTCAAATTAATAGGGGACCATCTAGGTTACCTATGATGTAAGTTACTTTAATAAATTTTGAAGAGTAGGTATATAGTTTCTTTACGAAAATTTCGAAACTAGGGATTTCACGAAAATAGCGATAAGGAAGTCTTCTCATTATGAGAAGAGGCCTTTGTCCTGCAGTGGGAAAATAAAAAGATGGTATTACTTAGGGTTAACGATGGTACTCTGAAATGAGTCGTCAGTAAAGGTTGTCAAATTCTTAAATTCGATAATGATCCCCAATTATCTTCAGACGTATATTCTCTCTATCACCTTCCCGACACTTCACGTCCTTTCCCAGAATCCTGCTAACGGAGAGAAGATATGCGACGTATTTGTGTTATCAACTAACTATAGGGGTGGGGTAGTAGTAGGGTTGTCAGAGCCAACATAGGTTCGGCTTTGTGCGATTAAAATTGGTGGTATACCTACCTACTTTGTTGCGGAATTTGTTCGAAAGAGTTACCGCGGCCCTGGAACGCAAAAGAGATTAGTAGGAACAAGGATAGGTTTTAGTTAGTAAGAGTCTGACATTACCTTCCGCTTCACCCAGAGCGGAAAGCGTCATTTGATGATGTCTCATCCTTAAAAAAAAAGAGTGGTATACCTACTTTCATAGGCGAAGTCAAATCATTTAATACTACTAAAATTAAAATGTGCTTTGAACGTCTTTTACAAAAGAAAAATATAATTTAATCTAGGTGCCTCTTCCTCCCCTTTCGTATTGAGAAGAATGAGGAAGAAACTCCATACTTCCTCTCTATAAAAGAAAAATCGTTTGTATAATAGCATTAATTCAATAATAATTATTATATAAATGTTACTTTACAACCAGGTTCTGGCTTACAAATAGTGGTGTCCATTGCTTATGGAAGAGTTGGTTGATAGCGTTCAAAATCTGGATTTCTGGATTTCAACTATTAAAATACTTATGAAGTAGATACCTACTACGTTTTACCATTTTAATTGAAAACTGCTAATACGATTTCTTTTCTTTAATTTGGAAAGTGGACAACCCTAGCATATTTTTGTGTGCCTTTGAGTGGATATGAGAAATAAAAGACACAGAAGCAATTATTATTTTAATCTACTGTTTTTTATTAATATACTTACTTAAATAGTGAAATATTCTGGGGCTAATCATACAATAATAGTAAATAAGACAAAGTTTAGTACCTAGGTATAGTAGAATCCTTACACAACTCTTCATTAATACAGCATCTCGTGCAGCGCTTATAAAGACATGGAAGTAGAGAAAATGCACAGTGCATACAATGCTATAACCGATGCACTGTGTGTAAGCTTGCACTTTGCGGCCACTTACCGGCCTACACACTTGTTCGTTTTTGCATGAGTCCCGTGTAATCATAAGTAGGGATATTCCACACTGGTGGCAAATTGCTACTGTATTTTTTTTGGACAAAATGTCACAGTTGTGTTTTTCTGTATGTATTGCTTCCACAGTTTTTTGTAGTTACACAATTTGAAGTCCAGCTATAAAGGGTTCTCTTTTTTTGACCTGTTATACCTACCCTAAAGCAATAATTTGCCGAAGTAGGCCTTACTTAGCCAGATTTTTTATTATTCTGCATTTGGAAATTGTTTTTATTTTTTAGATACATTTATATAGAGTCCTAGAATAAATGTCAACTGGCTAAACAGAAATTTAGTTTCTTTGTATCCTTTTATAGTACTGTATATATGTACCTATAAACATCTGTAAAAAACATAGACTAGGCCACCCGGATTATTAGTAAGTACCTTTAACAAGAATAGTAACAACTTAACACCTAGGTCTTTACTGATGTAACAGTGATATGCGAATTGAGCATAATTAAGGATGGTTTATTTATACATATGCGTTTTGTAATAAATTGTGTAAATAGTAAACAGTATTTAATGTTTTATTATACGGTAAAGAAAATGTAACGGGGCAACAAAAGCAAAATAGTGTTTTTTTTTGGCTTAAATAAATAATCGCATTATATATTACGACAAAAGGTTTGCACAAAAATCGATTGTATGTCCATCTGAAAATAAAAAGTAGCAAATTGTCTTTTTGCGATTCCCAATGAACATTGTCAATTTTATATTCGACGTGTTAGTTGATTTATCAATATCTTCTTCAAGTAAGTAGTACTCTATAATTTCTAAGCAAAATAAAAATACACTTAAAAACCTCCAGTCCAATATCCCTCGTATATTTATCCTCCCCTGTGAACGGACCCTAACTGATTCCTACAATCAATAATAAGGGAATTACACGCACGCTCTACAGCTATTTGTTTTTACCTTTCTATGCTTGTGTTTAAGAACCCGGAATTTATTATCTAGTACATCAACAATGTATGGGAAAACACCGAAACACACTGATCTGTGGTGAAAGCTCTCATGCTAACGTAAACTAACTTAGGTAAACAGATATTGGTTCAACTTACAATGTTATGCAGTAAAACGTTCCATACATATTTAATGAGATTCGTTTTTATTACATTGCTTATATGCAGTGTAAGAAGTCTGACAACCAGTCTAACCAAGAGGTTTCGTGTTACCCAGTTACTGGGTTGTGGAGGTCAGATAGGCAGTCGCTTCATGTAAAACACTGGTATTCAGCTGCATCCGGTTATACTGCAACATGATTGGGAAAAGGCTAAGCAGATAAAGATGATGGTTATATGCAGTGTATGTATTATACAGGGTGTTTGGTGCATCGTGTGCCAAATTGAAATGGTCGACTGAGGGGGTCATCTGCTATCCTTTCAGACCCCTAAACACTTCTCATGCCCTGTGTATTATTTTTCATCGACTTTTTAAAGTTTTATAAAAAAAATACCAAAATTTTACATTCAAGTACATTTTTTTTAAAAGTACACGTCGTAGACTCTGTATATTAATTTTATTTAGATGTGCATTGTACTACAGTACTTTTAAATTCAAAATTAGTGACATTAGCCATCTAGTTTTTTATTTATTTACTCGCAAAGTTTTGGACTTCAATTAAAGCTGTCCATGTTACAGCTATTTACATGGCTATAAAGAAAAAACCAAATGAGACCGGGATCTAAGAACTTCGGCAAAAATTATCTACTCTATCCTCTTGCTAGTGATGTGCCACATGCCATAAAAATCTTTTTACAACTTCGTGAATTCGCTAGAATTGTGAATCGAGTCACAAAATACAAAATTCCAAATTATGGTTTAAAAATTTTGTTTTGCTTAAATAACACCTGAAAAACGTATTAAATATGTTTTCTCACTCTGATAAGATAAAATCTGTCTCGTACCTCTCTTTTTAGGGGAAGGGGGTACTAGAAATAATAAAAAATGCATTTTTAACATTTATTTCATATTTTTTTGCATATTCTGCTTAAATTGTTGGCCTCTATTGCGAATGCAGGCCAGACATCTATTTCGTATTTCCACAGTTGTTGTACGAAGTCGAATTTTCTTCGTAATTTTATTGAACGCCGTTTGAATGCGTTGAAGTAGTACATCCCTAGTCGGAACCTCCGTGGCGTATACTAGTCAAAAACTAGTTAAAAGTGTAGCGGAGTTAGGCCTGGGGAACGTGCCGGTCATGCAATAGGGCCAGCAATCCGCGCATTATGGAACACATTATCAAGATATTCCCTCACAGTCAAACGCCAATGCGCGGGACAGCCGTAATGCTGGAATACTTTGGGCACATTTTCATTACATACGGGCACCCCGGCCACTAATTCGGGCACGTCATTTTGAAGGAACTCCAAATAGTTGTCGCCATTGAAGTTTTCAGGCAGGTAATGCGGTCCAATTACCTGATTCCAATCACTCCTGCCCAAACGTTTACACTAAACCTTTCCTTTTTTTCTGGCTAAAAGTCAGAAATCTTTTCAAAGGAGGTTAAGGAGGAAATGCAACTTCGTACAACAACTGTGGAAATACGAAATAGATGTCTGGCCTGCATTCGCAATAGAGGCCAACAATTTAAGCAGAATATGCAAAAGATATGAAATAAATGTTAAAAATGCATTTTTTATAATTTCTAGTACCCCCTCCCCCAAAAAAGAAAGGTACGAGACAGATTTTATCTTATAAGAGTGAGATAACATATTTAATACGTTTTTCAGGTGTTATTTAAGCAAAACAAAATTTTTAAACCATAATTTGGAATTTTGTATTTTGTGACTCGATTCACAATTCTAACGAATTCACGAAGTTGTAAAAAGATTTTTATGGCATGTGGCACATCACTAGCAGGAGGATAGACTAGAGAATTTTTGCCGAAGTTCTTAGATCCCGGTCTCATTTGGTTTTTTTTTATAGCCATGTAAATAGCTGTAACATGGACAGCTTTAATTGAAGTCCAAAACTTTGCGAGTAAATAAATAGAAAACTAGATGGTTAATGTCACTAATTTTGAATTTAAAAGTACTGTAGTACAATGCACATCTAAATAAAATTAATATACAGAGTCCACGACGTGTACTTTAAAAAAAAAAGTACTTGAATGTAAAATTTTGGTATTTTTTTTATAAAACTTTAAAAAGTCGATGAAAAATAATACACAGGGCATGAGAAGTGTTTAGGGGTCTGAAAGGATAGCAGATGACCCCCTCAGTCGATCATTTCAATTTGGCGCACGATGCACCAAACACCCTGTATTATTCATAGGCAATTTTCATCATCAGCCTGCAACACTCCACTGCTGGGCGTAGGCCTCTCCATTTTCAAGCCACTTAGCTAGATTCTCGGCAACTCTCATCCAATTGCTACCAGCAAACAATAGGCAATGATCTAATAGGCAATTATTTTTAGGCAATTTGTGAAATGGTTAAAGTTGCGTAGGTATTACAAGTGGTCACAAATACGACTGCTAAGCATTGGGTCTAGGGTTATGTCCCCAGGCTAGGCAAAATGTTATTGGTGTTTTATTAGGAACGGCTTTCTGCATGCGACTTCGTCCGAATAGAAGTACCATAAAACATAGCATATGGCACTTGGCAATAGTGTAGCTTTCTGTCAGTGAAATAAATTTTGTACTTCTAGAGACTCCCTCTTTCTCCGTGGTAGCAGTCTGGGGTTTTTATTTGTGCCTGGTAAATGGCAATAGGCTTGGCTCCTATTATATGGGATTTAAACATTATTGGCAAAAAGTGAGTACTATAGTATACCTCTACCTACCCATTCAGTGAAAACAAGCGTGCTGTTGTGTGATGGCAATAGGCTCACCTCTGGCTTCGCCTCTGGGGCATACAGACGTAAGGTAATATAACGTAAATAAATAGTAGCGGTTTTCTTATTTAATCTATACTGAAAGTTTTGAAATGCTAAAGCAAATTATTTACATCAAATTTAATTGTATTCCTTATCACGATTTCCTGTTCTGTGTCTTAAAATAAGAATCTATTTTCAGAATAATTTCTCCATTAATATAAAACTGAAAATCTAATCATTAAACTAGGTTCCCACAGCTGACAAGCTCACAAGAATGTTGGCTCTTCGGGAATCCTTTTCCAAATAATTAATGCGATAAAATAGTGGTGTGCGCTTGCGCCGGGCGGGACGCGTGACGAGAGCGCGCGCGCGGTCACGACGCATGCGCGCCGCAAAACGACCACAGAGGCCGCACGCGCGACCCTACCCCTACTACTATCACTTACAACGATGTTTTGTTTAGAACTCAGTACATTTCTGCTGGGATAAAAGTGGATTTGGATGTTAGAAATAATAGGTGAATTAAATCAATTCTAATCTCTTTGTGTGGAAATGTGGAAGACTTGTAACGGTTTCAGGCACCTATTTGCGTTCCTGCTGTGTACTAAAAAAGTGCAACGACTTGTAACTTCTCTCATAACTCGCCGAAAATACTTTACTTTCTTTTTTATTTACGTTTCACCTTCCCAATTCACCCATAAACCAAATCCCTAAAAGAATATAATATTTAATTGGAGGAATACGGATTCTATTTTCAAAATTAAAAGAATAATGTAGCCATCAATGTAAACAACATAAAACCAGTGAATCAAAACAAAATAAACGGAAATACGCGCGAGTAAGAGCACCGTGTCTCTCTACATCTATGGCCCTCTATTCTATTAAATCAGGACGCTGGCCGCTATGCATGCATCTTTTACGTACGGAGCGCTTTTTGCGATTCATGCTATGCAAAGTTATTCCAGATTTGAGGCAGAAACAAGTAAAATAGGGCTCTCACTTAAGACTTTGTTGGCGAAATATTAAAAGTGCGCAAGTGCTGTATCTAACACTGATTTTGTGAACTTTATTTAAGCAATTGTAATTTTATATAATGTAAGTGAAGTCGAGAAGTAGGTGAGGATTCCAAAAACTTAACTGCAAAACTAAAAGTATTATAGAAAGTTGTTTATTTATTACAAAGGTAATTGTAATTTGTCTTTGAAGAAAAATAAGAAAGTATATTAGTTAGTAGTATTTAATTTACAACTTCAATTTAAATCCATAATTGAATACATACAAAACGTATAAATAGTAATAAAATTATTATGTAAAACTTATAAAAGAGAAGGGTCTCTACCAATGTACTAAAAACTCATCCGCATCGCTATCAATGGGACAGGTGCCTAAAAGGCTGGCAGCATTGCCACATTGTATAGCAATGCTGGTTCTTTGACCAAAAAAAAGGCCAGCCCTCTGGTCACGTGAAGAGTTCAGTAGCCGCCTAGCGATGTTCCGAAAAACAAGCAGGGTCAAACATATTATCTATCATTATTAGTCTGAATTTCTTTCGAATTGCACAAATAATTTAGAACATTGCCAAACAAGTTTCACCGTTTTAGTCTAGTTTTTAATAGGAACAGATCAGGTTTGGCGTGAATATGTGCAATTTAAAAGGCTTACCTTAATTTAATTTGCATAGGTGATTGTCATTCTAGAATGTTCTTGCGACATGCGTGGGTACTCCCCAATGAGCGAGATGTGATGTCACTTGCATTGTCACCAAGTACTTAAATTATAAACACGAATAAATTAATTTTATAGCAATAGATATCATATTTTATGTTTGCATCGTTCTCGTAAAATCAGCCATCGGTTTATTAAGATGACTAACACAAAAAGATTAAGGCTACAAAATTGATATTGTCTATGTTGCCTGCAGCCTGTTTTTAATAATTTGTTCTAAATCGTTTCAAAGGTGGTTTCTCTTTAATTTTACCATAGGCTGTCCGGTGTCCGCCCAGGTCAGACAATCGTGACCGATTTTTTTGTCGGAGAGAATGGAAAATGTGAGTTCTAAGATACCAGCCAACGCACACGTCCATCAAAAAGTCGGTCCCACGAAACTATCAATCTATTGAACGGTCCGATAAATTGGCCCTTGTTAAGGTAAAGAAAGGCGGATACGGGCGACTACTTAAAAAAAAAAGGAACAAGAATTTAAATCGCTATTTAAAAACATGACACTAACTTCCGAATTCCAAATTCAAATCCCACTTCGCAGTTAATCAGCACTAAAGCCTGTCATTAATTAGCCGATACTCAACACATTCATTCATAAAGTACGTATTACAAGTGTGGTCATAAGGCTGGTTCACGACAGCTGGCGGCTTCTCAGGCTCTATTGGAATGTCAGTCGCGGTAACGAATGCCGCATGCTGTCTGTTACTGCCCTAACTGACGATTGTGCGTACACGTGCCGCTTTGGCTTCTAATGAACACAACCTTTATACCTATCATTTAATGTTTTTTACGATGTTAGGTTAAATTGCGTTACGGTTTCATGTATGGGTAATAATTCTGTTTTGTGTAAATATTTATGTAGGTATCTACTGTTGTTATTTCACTTGTAAATGTAACTAAAGGGCGCTTCTTAACCGATTTCAAAAAAAGGATTTCTGTGTTCGACTGTATGTATTTTTTTTATGTTTATTATAGAGTATCTCCTATAATATTCTATGCATTCAATCTAAATTATTATTTCTGTTTGAAAAGGAATTTAGTTATAGTGTTATTGTTTCATCCTTATCTACACTACTTATTTATGAATTTAATTTTGAGCTACGACTTTATTTCAATTCTAAAGGAGACACTTTGAACACTTTGACTAGCTTTTGCCCTCGCCTTCGTCTACGTGGAAGTCAAAGACCCCTTTGATTCGGCCCCGTCGCAAAATCCGTTCTTAGCTAACGTCGCCGACCCATAAACTACAAATATAATGCCAAATTTCGTAGTAAAGTAGTTTTCATATTTAGTCAGCGACTGAATGACTTTTCGTTTCTATGTATACAGATAAGAGGCCAATTACCACATGGAAAACACGATAAAAACAACGAACATGTTATTTGAGTAGCACGACTGTATTATTGATGGCGCGATATGTAGAATACTGTCAACGAGGGTTGAGGCGTGTGACAACGGACGATGCAATTCAATTCGATGCCAGTCTGCGGCTTCATTCTAGATGAGATTTTTGTCGACTAGTCACATTCGCCCCAACATACCGTTTAAAATTCGTTACAAAATACGCAACCGAACCGCGATATTCAACCATTCAACCCCTAATTGCTTAACCTCCGCTTATTTAATTTCCATACACATTTTGTGCACTTAAATACGTCTCAATTAGTCACAATTAATTATACAAATGAGCACGTTCTTATCGTTACATTATCGACGTAACTTTGAACCAGTATGCGGACAGACGCGGCTTTCTACATGCGAAATGAGAAGCTTTGCTCACGCCCCGTCACACCGTCTCGCATTAATTACAGAACAAATTATACGTTCTTTATCACCATTCTTTTTTTTAATAACAGGCATTGTTGTCCATTCGTGCCAAGAAACGATTCTCTTCAGCCAGTGACTGATTTAATTCGATTTCCACACGACTCGCGACTGACGTATGGTGGAACGTCTTCATCACTCCTGCAAGACGGCTTAATTTTGAAATTCTTTGAGCTTTGTTTCCCAGTACTCGAGCGTAAGGTAAAATAAAACTTTACTGGGTTTCCGGTCTGTCTTTATAGGGTTCCGTTCGATAAACAGCATAAACAACTTTAAAGTTTGTGAAGATTGCCTTAAGGGGTTACAGAGTGTTGGGAGATTAAAAAAAATAAACATTTCATGTATCTATCTCTACATAGGTATTGATAAAACAATTTTCAAAAACTGTTTATGTTTTAATTCATGAATTTCGATTCAAGCATCTTTCATTTCTTGTTCATGAAATTAACCGTAACATACTTATTTGCTAAAATTGTTGCTACTGATAGATCTTTTTGTAATAGTAATGTAGTTACCAATTTTATAAAAGTTTCAGTTAGTACTTATGTCAAAAAAATGTTACAACAAATGGAAGGTGTTATTTATTTCATACCTATTTCGAATCTAACATAACAATCGATTTATCTTTCTAAGAGAATAATTTATAGAACATTTTTTATTAAAGCCAATTAAATATGTAAAAGGCAATGCCTCGCGCCCGACGCTCCGGTGCGACTGTTAGACATAGACAGATTGCTAATTAACTGATAAACAGTGCTCAAAACGCTAATTTTGTTTACTTCATTGGTGATACGGCGTTCAAACTGGGTGCACTTAACTAAATGAGTGTGCCGACGCACCTGGGAGGCACCTGCATCTTGATTAGTGATTGCACTTAGCTCCTTTAGCTTGCCACACCGGATTAATACTTGCGTATCAGCAAATGCGAGGTTATAATTAATTAAATGACTCCGCAAGGTTCGCCATTGCCCTCTGCAAAACGATTATTATCTTCACTGTCATTTTTAGATGATAGGTTCTAATAATAGTTATTAAAACGACCACTTTTTAATTATTGCGGTTTTATATGCGTTACGTTTACTTCAATTATTTTGTTTAAACTTTGTAGGTTATCCGATTAATTTGTTCTACGCCTTGTATTGTGTAAGACAAATTAATTGGAAATTGGAAATGTTGTAGCTAATTAATTGAAGCTACTAAAATTGTAAGTTATGATATGGCTTAGTAAAATGATTAAGTTTAGTTTTAGTTTAGTATTTAATTGTCCAAAATGTTTATACTTACTACAAAATAAAGTGATAAAAGAAAATAGTTTCATCGTAGACACACCAAGTTACGAGTACGAGTACAACCGACCTATCTAATTAAACGTTTTATGTTTATTATTATGATGGTATTTATATTCATCTGTTACACTGAATGAGCTGACACCATTAGATTTTCCGAAGGAAAAAAATGATCGAAAAATTAAGTAAATGTCACAAGTTTGTAACACATAATATCAACTAGGTAATATTAAATTCAATTTTGTATGGTGTGATAATAAAAGTATCGATTCAATGAATTGCTACAAGTTTATAGTTGAGAATAATCACCGTGTTAACTCTCGCCTAGAGCAAATGTACAATTATGTACGTTCAAATATAAATAGTCATAAAAAATATTATGAGTACAGGTGTTAAATAAACAAACTTATTAAAATTTATGCTTATTTTTATTAAACTAACCTTAAATTAATATACACTAGACACATTATAAAAGGCATACACTAGACACATTATAAAAGGCATACCTAATTACTAAATTGCTAATTGAAAAATAAACAGACTTTACGATGCAAGGTGTAATTTTAAGTGAGAATTTATGCATATTTTATATTATGTGTAAAATATTAATGCACAGGTCTATAAATAATATGGTTATAAATAACATTATATAGGTTTACTGTTAGTTTCAATCAAACCATTGCTGTTCACTGTACTTAATAAAATTGTTTATGAACATATTTGGTGTCTACATTCGTCATATTATATTATCGTTATTTTCTACATAATCATTGGCTAGTATATCAATTATTCTTTGTATACTATGTTCTTTGTATCATATTAATACCATCAAGCTTTCGAAAGCAGCTGTTTGAATTGTATCTGGTATACTTTGGGTAGGTAAAATAGACCAATAGAACTTCAGCTAGATTTCATTAATACGATGATGTTTTAAAGACTTTTCCAGAAAGATAATGGCCAGGGAAGTTCGAAGGAAAATATGGTAGAAATGTGCTTATCTGTAGGACAGTCAAACACACCAATCAATACTCTAGTTCTAGCAACCGATACTGTAATTAATTTTTAGAGCTTCTATGATTAGGGATAAGCTCTTGAACCTTCATGCTTTTTGATCTGCACACAGTGCAGGAAGCGTAAGCGACACACTTATAAAGTCAGCAAGAATCGGGTTAGTTTCGCAAAGGTGCATCGATTGGTATAGCGAAATAATCTAGGGGATCGGCGCGTGCCTTACCATCGCGCCGGCACGCCCACAGCTGCGGGCCGAGTTTGTTTTAGCACGACGTCGGCTCCGTCTTGCTTGGCACAATTTTTAATGGGGAAATGTTGCTCATCTATAGAAATTATGAAAAAAAATTGAGATCTTTGTTATTGTTGATTTTATGTAACTACAAATAAAATTATAAACGAAACACTACGAACACACATTGACTTACATACTCGTAGTATGTAAGGCCGTTTTCACATTAGGACGTTAGCAGCGCGACGGTAGCGCGGCAGAAGTACATTCCTTCACATTACAAGAACAGATCAAAGTTTAGGTCAGTATGGCGCACTTCAATTTAAAAATAGATGCTGTGGGGACAGCTGTTCTGTTTTTTTATTATGAAATTCTGACAGGGCGACAGTCGCGCGACAGCCGCGTACATATACCAATTTAGATTCGGGTCCCGAAATGGCGAGACGGGGACCCGGCAGACCACGAAAGAGATAGCGGGAGGACTTAATCGGCTTCCTTGTGAGTTGGCAAAATGGAAGAAATGGTCGGAGGCCTTTGCCCAGCAGTGGGATAGTACGGGCTAGTTGTAATAAATAATATACCAATTTATAAGTACAACAAAATAGTGATTACTTATATAATTAAACGTTTTATGTTCAGGATTATGATGGCATTTTTATTCATCTGTGGAACTTTGTTCGTTGTGTCTGCCATCCGGTTGATTCTATCTGAGTAACTCAATTGACTGGACCGGGACATCAACTTTTGCCAGTATAATGTTGCCTTATTTAGACAATGCTGTTTCAAACCACAAGTATACAGTATACTGTATATAACCCGACAAAAATGCATAGTATTGACAAAAATGTATTGGTTTGAATATTGTCATATACCATCATGCCTGTATTCTCCGGTAAGGCAGAGGTGTACCGATGTACACCCACAGTTCGCCGGTATATTTAGGTCCCATGTAATAGGGGGCGAGTCTATTGCCATTAACCGGGCACAAATCCAAACTCTGAGCTGCTACTGAGAATTTCATAGAAAAACCCAATAACACTTTTAGCTCGACCTGGGAATCGAACCCAGGATCTCTAGCGTAGCAGTCGCACTCAGGACCACTAGGCCAACGAGGCAGTTCAATAAAAAACAGCAGCAGGGGCAGTGAATATTGTCATTGATGTTAAACAACGGGGTGCAAGAAAAATTCTCAAAACTTTTGTTTGCTACGGTAACTATGGGTTACGAACAGCTACAAACTACTATGGACTGAGATCCCGAAGTCGAGAGACCTTTGTCATTTTAGTATGGCTGAAATTTTATGAAAAGATGGAATATGCGTGTAGTTAAGAGTGTGAGCGTAATTGCTAGTTTTAATACTGGGCTATTTTTCAGGTTTCAGGTACAAAAAGTATCTTACTACTTAGGTCATACCTTATGACCCATTAATAAATATATAAACAACTACTCAATTAGGTAACTTAAAACTCAAATAATAAAATAATATTATTTATCCTCAATGAAAAAGTGTAGAGTTGGGAGAAGACCGAGTTCACTAAAGCGATACTGATGGCCAGATGACGAACAACTAACTTTCCTGATGACAGCAATCTTAACTTTCAGTGGTCAACAACATTTTCAGGACAATTTTTGTCTTTAACATAAGAAAACTAATTACTTCAACAATTAAACGTAAACCTTACATTACATGTTTTATGGTATATATTTGATTGTCTTCTATTCGGCAGATAATTTCAGGTTTACTTTGATGTAAGTGTTCTCAACGTCTGCAACAACGGGATACCATAGTTGATATTTTCCGACGCACTATGATTCGATGCCGATTATTACGGACACCGATAGAGAATCGAAAATAATACGAGTTATCTACGTAACGAAGTTTTATTACAGGTAAATGCTGCGTTGGAAAAGCGATCAGACTTACGATCGCATTTTGGAAAGGCATTTCATGTTTTGTGCTCTACTGAAGTTAGGTTTGTACGCTTTTAACGTTATAATTTTCAGATAAATTCTACTATCCTACTTCCTAATAATATTATAAATGCGAGGATAGATGGATTAATAGCTTAAACAGCTGAACTGATCTGAATGAAAATTGGATCATATAGGATACTCTATATCCCGGAAAAAATTACGGTTCCTATGGGATAATACTTATATTAAATCTGGCGCGGACGAAGTCGCAGACAGAAGCTAGCCTAAAGTAAAATAAGTATTCTGACGAAATAGAAATATCATTCTCTAGAAAATGCCAAATATTTGAGGATTTTACAGAGAATATAGCATCTAACCTCGATTTCGTGCGTGTAGCAGTCAAATGTACCATAAAATATAGCCTATGACATTCCGTAGTAATTTAGTAATGCAAGAATTGTTGTTATTGAACCAGTACTTTCATAGTTGATCTTTTATAATAATCTTTCCTT
This sequence comes from Caradrina clavipalpis, assembly GCA_932526535.1. Taxonomy (NCBI): domain Eukaryota; kingdom Metazoa; phylum Arthropoda; class Insecta; order Lepidoptera; family Noctuidae; genus Caradrina; species Caradrina clavipalpis. The sequence goes on from OW052096.1 coordinate 8,813,427, forward strand.
TAATATTATATTAGTTAGCAAAGTAAATATAGATTAAACGACAAAAATCGAGGAGTATAGTGTGATTTCTTTGGTTGTTGTAAATACACAACGAAGTTTCAACTTCTTTGTTCTAAAGCATCTGTAGAAATTTCTGCTGTAATTTTCACACCACATAACATACTAAAACGTGATGCCTTGATAGTTTAGAGGCTCAGACTGTCTAGTTAGAGGGTATAAAATGGCAAGCAATATTTCCTAGCCGAGATCAGATGTTGGGATTTTTAGATACGTTCCGTGATAATGTATGGCGATAAATCATTGGTGATAATAGTTTACCTTTCTCTCAAGGAGACGAGAACATTAATTTGTTCAATGGTGAGCATTTATGGGCAATAACAGAATGTATAGATGTAGTGGAATAAAAGCGCGCGAAACTATAAACTGGTTCATAGATCAGCTAATTGTTGCAGAATGGTACAAACCCGGGTAATGGCGCGTTCGGTCGGTGCAGCCGCTTCGCAATTTAAACGCTAACGACTTTTATGGCCAGCATGTATCTTTCTTTAACAAGGTTATAATGAAGCTTTATTTTATTCTTTTTTTAACTTTTTACTACTCTTGCGGGGTGGTTTAGATGTGGAACCGTTTTGTGAATTGTAATAATTTGATATACGAGTAGTATCATGTCATTTCACTAAAACTATTTAAATAGACAGTGTATTCCATAAACCTTTAACAGTAAGTGAAGATAATTCATAGTTAGTGAATATATAGAAATGGAAAAACAAACTTCACACTGACTATATTGACACGTTAGTCCTGATTTGAATATAATTGTAGGAAACTAAACACTTTTACTTATATGTGTATAAATCATAAATAGGTAGATAGATACTCTTTACTTAACATACACTACACACTCTTCACCCCGTCTATATTGGTTATGTACAAAAATGAATTCATATAAAATTATGAAAATATGGCACCATCAAATTAAGTGAGTAAATTTTAAGTTTTGAAATACATTAAAAATTAAAAGAAAGTTTACAGATTCCTTTTAGTCAAATTAGATACCAAAACATATATTTTATTTAAAATAATCAACTATCACTAAGAATTATTTTAACTAATAATATTACAACAAATATTACTATTAAACAACAACTCAGCTTGTTATTCCTACCCTAATAGAGTTGTAAATAATTGCCAATTTAAATTAGATAAATTAATTTCTTTGCGATCGCGATCACCGACCCATATCTGCTAGTACTGTAAATACTCGTAATTTAAACGAACGTCTATAAAAATACTTGAAAAAAACAAATAGCCTCTGTCTAATAGGTCTTTCATTTTAATGAATCTTAACGAGTATTAACTATTTTTTTTTTCATTTTCCGCTTTTTATTGCTTACCTACTTCTTATCATGCAAATCTATTAAGAAACGGTAAATAACTAAAAGAGCAAACGTGTTTCAATTGGTAACATCTGTAACCGTTTTAATTAAAGTAAAATTTATTATCTATTTATTCATATGAGCAGAGAGGTCCTGGGTTCGATTCCCAGGTCGAGCAAAAAGTGTTATTGGGTTTTTCTATGAAATTCTCAGTAGCAGCTCGGAGTTTGGATTTGTGCCCGGTTAATGGCAATAGGCTCGCCCCCTATTACATGGGACCTAAATATACCGGAGAACTGTGGGTGTACATTGGTACACCTCTGCCTAACCCTTTGGGGAATACAGGCGTGATGGTATTTTATATTCATATGAATAAGTACAACATCTAAAATAAATAAATAAATCTTATGCACGACATCCCTTTCACTGCATACCTACTTTCGTCGATAACAAGTTCTATAATAGTTAACCAACCTAGTTGAGTTTGATTTTCAGCACAATAATAAATCACAATACGTTAACTGACTGATGTTAAGTAGTTTCATTGTTTATTTCCGATGAAGTTTTTATGTTTATTTTCCGTTTATCAGAACTGTACGAAAAACACAATTTTCAAGTTAGTCACAATTAACGTAAACATCGATGCATATACAATCTTCCTCTTTGAAATCAATTAAAACAGTCAAACTATTTGAACGATACTTCTGTGAAAATTAATCAAAAATACATAAAAGACAATGCAGTGGTACCCTTTTAGCTAAAGGCTCTATGAATACCTAACGTTTTTTATTAATTATTCTCCTGAAACAGTCCCGGTATTTCACCGGACTTAATGAAAGCCCGTTTTCGCAGAACGCCTTTCTATAAGTAATTCATTAATGTAGAATACAGACCCTCTTTTAAAATTTTTGTTCATTAATTGGTATTGTCTTTTTTAGTGTCTTTTATGAAGTAGGAAATAAACTTGAATTGATAGAAAAATCTTAGCTAACGACCATGCAGTCTGAGCTAACAGTAAATAGCGATGTATAAAAAAACCATGGCACGAGGACTTCAAATAAAGAATAAGGAAAATGAAAACCTTTTTTTTTGCATGTAAACTGTACATTGTTTGTAATTTAATATTGTTTGAAAAATAAATAAAAAGCTACGAAAATTATATCTTTAAAAAATCTCGACGAATAATAAAAGTTTGATAAATTCAGATAAACTGTACATTGTTTGTAATTTAATTACTATTTAAGTATTTTTTATGTTTGAACAATAAATAACTAATAATATAATAATATCTAAAAAAATCTCGACGATAAATAAAAGCTTGATAAATTCAGAGAAGTAGGTAGGTACTGCTAAAAAAATAAACGTTATTTTTTCAAAGCTTTTTACCAATAAGCTTTTAATTTACGTTATTTAAGGAAGCCGGAAAAATAAATGTTATTAGATTAGTAAAACCAAGTGGAGGTTTAAATTGGCGGTTAAATGGCCACTGCAAATAGAAGCTCGCGACCAACTAATTGGTCCACAATGGAGCGGAGTCTCGTTTACTTCAGTGTTAAAAGTATTAATATACGGCGGCATTTAGTTTTTAAAAGTACTGTCCAGACAGCCAGTCACTTGTGATCGAAGTGACGATCCGCTTGAGCAGTAAGTAGGCTGCCTGCCTGAATGATTGAGACTATTGACAGGTTGCTTAATAATTATTTTTTTTTCCAAAAAGTATTTTTTGAATCAATTGATTTTATTCAGCTATCTATACTAATGTTATAGGGAGGAAAAGTTTGTGAGGTTGTAGGAAGTAATCTCTGGATCTACTGAACCGATTTTGGAAATTCTTTTGCCCACAGAAAGCTACGTTATTTGTAGCTGTCATAGGTTATATAATATCACGTTACGACCCACGGAAGCGGAGCAGTCCTCTAGTATTCAATAAAAGCTTTAGACAAATACTGCTGACACCTAATTACACCTTTGGAGGTGCGACGTGTAATCTAGTGGTCGGGTGTCTAGTGGTCGGGCCGGATCTGCCCATTCATTTCGTACAGTCCACAACAATAGTTTGACAGGCCAGTGTGTAAACTTTTGAAAAGTCTACTCTTGAAACTTCCCAAAAATGCATTTGAATAACGCTGAAAACTCTTCCACACTAAACGTTTTGTTGGAGAGTATCTATTGCTTATTTTTTTGTACGCATAAACTATTTTAGAATTTCATTTTCTAATATAGTCAGTCATGGTAGATAACACCATCGCAAATAGTAAAAGCTAATAAATATTCACCAGTTTCATCAACATCATAAATCATTTCACATAAAAGAAACGCGCCACGACAGAAGCCCCTCCCACTTCCCATAGATATATTTTACGTAAATATTAAACAAAAACTTTCCTTCACTATCTTAGTATGGTAATTCCGGCGTCATAACTGCGTTTATTAGGCGCAGTGGAGCGTGGAGCGTGGGCGTCCTATATGCGCGCGCGCCGCCCTCTACGCCCTTCTGCGCTATCGCCCATCGATGCACGCGCACCACGCTCGATGTAGGCTTTAATTGAACCTAGCCTGAGAAAAATATTGGTCTACAATTTAAGGATGTTGATAGAGAATTCTGAGAGTTTAGACCCTTAGGGAGAATCCTACAAACTTTTAGGAATAATCGCAATGTAATTTTAGTCTCAATATAAAAATGCCTCTAATTGACCTCCATTTTTTTACGACTCGATTTTGAACGCTTTAAGTTAGCAGGGTTGGGCTTCTTGTCTTGTAGAACAAATAATCAGAAAAGACCAAGAGTAAGCAACTAAATATATGTATATGTAGGTAGACAAAATTTTTAATTAAAATTAAGTAGGTGTATCAAAAGCAGGTACAATGGAAAGAAAAAAAATTGAATTCAATTCCAATCAAAAATTGTAGCTGAAACTTAAACAGCTTGGCTTGCACACTTCCCTTTATAATGCACTAGATTACAAAATTAATTACCGACAACAATATAACGTTCAGAATTAAATCCATTGACATCAAATATTGCAATCACAACACTATAGAGTCCATATTGTATGAAACAGTAACGTTAACAGATAAACATCTCGGTAAATTAAATAAATATTATTTTATTTAGGCCCCAGGCGCGCTGGCCAGTCGTATTTTGTGCGCAGACGCAGGCTACGATAAGACAAACCTAACTACCGAGTGGTGAGCTTATTAATTTATTTTATTTACTGCTTCAGACTTGCCTGCTACATACGATATCACAGATTATAATTTGTTAAGTTTATAGTGTAATAGAATTGTTGAGATTAAATCGAGAGCATTTTTGTGAGAGCAACGTTAAGGGATATAATGAAGACTATTTCTGATCATCTGATGATGGCTTATTAACAGTTTGGTAAATTATGGTTTATTTACTACTTTTTTTAGGAAATGTTTTCGCTATATATAATATTTTTTAAACAAAAGCAACTTATTCAATAATATGTCACTCATTGATAAATGAAATGGTCGTCATTAAACTAGCTGTTGCTCGCGTTTTCATCCATGTGGCTCATTTTACACGCCTTACGTAGCGTCTTTGGATACTGCTCCGCTCCAGTGGATCGCAGAGTGATGTTAGATAGCCTATGACACTCACTAATAAAGTGGCTTTCTACAGGTGAAAGAATTTTTAAAATCGGTATAGAAGATTCAGAGATTACCTCCAACAGCGTTACAAACTCAAACACTTTACCTCTTTATAATATCTGTATCGCTTTCAGGCTGTATAAGGGCCTTTCCTGTGCCTCTAAAGGCAGAGTATCACATGAGGTTGTGCATTAACGACATCAAAGGGTTTAACAGGAAGTAGTTAGTGCCCGGATGAGTGACCGGATATACCTATAAGACTAAGTAGATACTTACACTTGAATCTGTAATCTGGTCGCAGGAGATCAAAGTGGAAACAAGTACTTTCTTATAATTTATTCAGGAATATTTAGTTCGGAAAAAGTGCATACAGTAATTTTATTTAAACGTCAACTGCCGGTCTTAAGCTCAACTCCTACGCTAAGGTCTTGGGTTCGATTCCTAGGTCGGGCAAATTGAAGTTTTTTTATGAAATTCTCAATAGCAACTCGGAGTTCGGATTACGTGGACTCAGAACATACGGGCGAACTGTTCTTGTACATCTCTGCCTAACTCTTTGTGGAATATGGGCGTGATGGTATGGTGTGTGCTTAACAACGTAATGTATATTGAATCATCACGCAAATCGCCGAAAACATTCTGTTCTTATGCATGAATATTCCTTACTGGTCTAGTAAGTCTACAGTTTATGCTTGGGAATCGTAGACCTGACCAAAGGTTTCGTAGATCCTTCTTCTGCCACGTTTAAACTTACAGGCATGCTGTAATGTTCATCATTGTTCTGAAAAGTCATTATCTCTTGGTTCTTTAAAATCATTTAATGAATGAAAGAATTGATCAAAAACTGATCACATGACCCAATTAGATTGTAGATCCCATACATAAGATAAATAATAAATTAGACTGCGCGGTGTAAGCCGCTCTCGTTCAGTTAGTAATCTATCTATTCTAATATTAATAATATAATAAAGCGGAAGAGATTCTTTGTTTGTTAATTGAAACGCAGTAATCTCTAGAACTATCCAGATTCATGACGAATATTATATTACGTCACGCTAGGGCCCACGGGAGCCGAGCAATAACCAAAGAAGTAACTTGACGCTAGTGAAAAAAAATCACGCGGATAAAGTCGCTAGTCTAGTACCTATATCATTATTAGATAATTTTACATGCGTAAAAGTACTTATAGGTACAAAACCCTCTTTCCCAGACTCTAAACCTTTTATAACCGCACGTCATACCCGACACTAGATCATAGGCTACAGAACCTAGCGGCCGGTATAAGCACAATCGTGGTCCCGCGCCGGGTGTGCGGGCTTGTCACGATTCACGCAGCGCAGACGCAGCCTCGCTATTTGTTTTATATCCGAGACATATCGGTGAGAGGCACCCACGCCACACCGTGCGTGATACAAACGAGAACTTTGCTCTTCACTTATTTATGTTCTACGATTTATTGTACTTCCTTAGTTTACTGTATTTTAAATGGGACAGGCTGTGGTCTAGTTTTCGGTGTGTGATCGTTAAATTAGTCTGCCATCACGTGGAATTGTTCTGTGGCTGTAAATTTTGCATCACTTCCTGTTTCGAGTTTTGCGTATATGGTGTCCATAATACCATTATTACATGTCAGATTAGTAGGTTTACCTATCTGTCTTTCCTTTTTTTAACCATAATAACAACAACCAATAAGCTGATATGAACCATGTACCATTTTCGATTTTTGATGTCTTACTAGGAAACGTTCTAGTTAGTTAGTTCGAGCTAGTTTAGTAGGTATCTACATTTTGTAGATCCTTCCACATTTTAAAAAGCCATTACTCGATTCAACTTTAAGTGTATCATCAAAGAATAGCTGGTAATGTATGGGCGGCGCGATGAGAGTCTAGAATCGTTTCGTTCATGGCTTAGAGCTAGAGTTTTGCTGCGAGCACATCACGCGCTATTACGCGGGTCGGTCGTGAGTGCGCTTTGCATATTTCAAGAACGCTTCTAAGCGCGTACGCCACAGTTAAGTGAAATGGATCGACGGTTATGTTATGACGTTAAGACTAACTGCTCTGCCCGTTCCCACGTTGGTGCGTTTCCTTGAAGTTCATTGTTGCGGTACTTGATTAATATTTGGCTGGAAATTATGTTGTGTTTAACGGGACTATGTTCTGTAGTTGCACCCTTTATGTTTTGGTGCAAATAATATATAAAATATTAGTCAGTTACAGCCACCATTTAGTAGGTAGGTTTTGATTTATATTCTGAATTGAAAAGATAGGTATACATTGAAAGTGGCTACCTAGATCATTCAGTGATCTGCTGGTGCACTAGGAGTATGCAAAATCTTCCTTAGTGAATTAAACGAAGTGAGTTTGATTTGTCAATCTAACAATCAATCAGCAGCTCACCTCAGGACCTACACTGCATCTAAATTCACTGAATGAAATGTTTACCGAAGGGTAATGCAGTGAAGTGCAAGGGCAAGGGAAAGATCCAGTGTCACTGTGTTTGGTTTGCAATTTTTGATACATTTTGTTTCAATCAGTAACAATAATTTATTAATCGAGCATTTATTAATCGAGCATTTTTTAATCGAGCATTTTTTAATCGAGCATTTATTAAACGAATAAACTTTATCTCTTTTAAAGAAAAAATAGTGTTAAAGGAGCTAATAAGAGTAAGGAGCAAAGTTTTGATATATTTGTCGAACATGGGCTTGGCGTTTAGCAAGTCTCTTTCCGGATCGGGTTTAGTGCGTCTTTTACGATGAAAGTTTTTAAGTGTCATACATTCAAACTTTTTACAAAACTTAATAAGCCTATTTGACTTCAAAGCTGACTTTAAAACCTTTTATTGATTAATATTTAAGTTAGTTTTTATTTAGTTTTTAACTAAATAAAAGTTAGTTGTTACTTATAACTACGTGGTAGTTATGTAGGAATAGATTTCTGTTCTATACAAATAAATACAATTGAAAGCTGTTTTTTATATTACACATATTTGTAATATAAAAAACAGCTTATCTACTAAATGCTAATGAATGTTTACACAGTATTTATACCAACATTTTATTTTTAAATATACCGCTTATAACCTTCATTCACGCGGACGAAGTCGTGGGCACAAGCTAGTACACAACTTAAACTCGCACAGCCAATATTGTGCCTAGTTCTGCCAAAACTCGCCAACCAAAGCCTATCGTTTCAAAATAAAGAAATGAATTACTTCATACTAATTCAATATAATTTTACCTATTAAAACAGTTCAATATTCATTTAAATAAAAAAATAATCAGCGTTAAAAATCCAAAATCAATACAGTTACTTCGAAAGCGGGCGATATTTTCACTAGAAAGGATAGTTCTTTCTGGAAAAACTGAACCCAATTATAACTAAACCGACATCTGACTGCATTGTCTTCACAAGGAAGAGCCACGATAAATAGCAGTACGTATATACAACATATAGTCGTCTGCGTTAGCTTTGTGAATTGTGGCACTACGGAGCGAGCACGCTTGACCTGCGTAATTGTGTGCTGAGCCGAGCCTATAATACCTTACTACTCTGTAAGAGCCTTTACATCTCACGACTTGCTCGGGTCTTAGTGAATAAGGAGTGAGTGATGTGGAACTAGATGAATGAGTCAGTTTGGGAGTGGTGGTGCTTTGTATACAACTATACATACATACATGAAGACAAGATCGGTGCAGTTACTGAGCGAATGGCTGATGCACTACGTGTCACAGTTTCGATTCCCGCACGGAACAAATATTTGTAAAGTCTACAGGTAGATGTTTCGGGTCTGGTTGTTCGTGGGTGCATTAACACGTTTGTAAATGCATCCACGATACAGTTGATATTCCTAGTGAGAGACAACGTGTTTATTTAAAAAGAACATGTTTGATGCCGATGTAACATGATTTTCATCATCTTCTTCAGTTCACCAAATGATTTTAAGAAATTGTATGGGCTTCAAAAGAGTTTTTTTCCTTTAAATTTGTCTGGAAGTTTGCTTTAAGAGTAGTTGACTAGGAAAAACCGACCTCAGATATTAAAAATAAGTATAGTGTTGCTTTTTTAACCCTATTTACAGAATAAATATCATCAATCATTTACATAAGAATAAACTACAATACACATCAAACCATAAGGTTTGATGTCGAATAAACACAATGCTTCTGAATGCAGACATCTAGGTACTAAAAAGAAAAAGTTAAAAGGGTTGTTAACCCCTGAAGACTTTTGGATTTCTGTAATAAAAATATGACTCTCTTATGAACAACGTATGATAGTTTTCAATGCATCTGACTTTTCAATATTCACTTATCACGCACATGACATATCTACACACATACACAAATTCATTTACTCTTTTCCGCACACATGTCGGCTCCTATAAACGTCTTCAGACCAAGATCTTGCCTATTAGTGTTGGGGCAAAAACGTGCGGAAGGCAGTGCCGACTAATTGGGCTGTATTGAGACCGCAACGGCACTATCGTATCGATATTTCAGGTATTGTGAGCTTTAATACTTATTTAATTTACTGAAACCGGTGACCTGTCATTTAATTTATTAATTTGCTACTCGGCAATATAGGTTTTTTGTGGGTAATTTAAAAGCTCTTTTTGAGCTCAATTTTAATTTAATATTCTTTGTATGGCTTTAAGCTGGACGTTGGCTTCGTACTTGATGAAATGATATTGAAGTTCGTTTCTTTGATAGATATTATTGGAACGATTACCTACTGTCGCTGTCTGGCGTCTTAGTACATTCGCTTGATGAGTTGGGACATTTGTACAACTTCATCAGTCAACTTCTGACGAAGTAAAGTAAGTAAGTATTGGAAAAAAGCTCTAACTTATTACAATTTTTATTCAATAGTAGATACTTACTGATATAATTGTCTGTCTGTAGGTCTGTCGTGTTTGATATAATTAAACAACCTCTCTCCCTCATGCCTTTCTCTCCCTCTCTTTTCGTTAATGGCGTGACATGTTGACCGACAAAAGGACAAGTGTGACAACAAACATAAATAAAATAAATTAGAACTTGTGTTACTGACAGCTGTTTCTCGAAACGTGCACGTTCTATTATGAATTTCAACTGTTTATATGCGCATGCGTCTATAACAGTCTCCGTTACAAATGGAGAAATGTCACAAAAGGGCAAATTCCGAGGCTTCGCATTTTGAAATGAGATCGTTTTTTTTAGAAGCGACGACATACGTATCTATAATCTTCAGTCGGCAAAATGAAGGTGCATACTTACTACACTAGCTATTCGTAGCTAGGCGATGTCTGTATTAGGTCTCGTGTGACATATCACGTCAAAGGAAACTGAACACACACGTGGTGGATCGGCTCTTTGTACCGTTTCTATTTACCGGACACAGCACTGAAACTGTAGACCGCTCAAAGGCCTCTTTGTGCGTGTTGGCGATTTTAGGACATAACTTATCTGAATATCTTGATCTCAGTTGATGCATTTGGCTTTTGCGTAAAACAGTATCATTATTATCATCTTCCTACCCATATCCTATGTTACTCGGGGTCAGCTCAACACGTTTTCATCATCCTTGCCATCCTGTCAACTGTCATCATATCACTGACTCCCAATTTTAAATCTCGAAAAAATTGTAGTGGATATTTGTGTAACTATCTATAGGTATTTTGCAAGGGGTAAATGTTACAAAAGAAAAAAAAACTATTTCACTATCACTGAATGAGAAGGATGCTTTATTTCTTAGATGTATGTCCAGGCCATCATACCTTTTAATCAGAAATTTTTAATCACAAAGTTGGTTTACAGGGGTCAGTTCATCATGTCTCGCCGATACAATGGCATGCAAATTAATCAGTTAACTAAAATTACACTACAAAGAACTCCTGAATTGAGTAAAAACATTCCTGCAACAACCACTTCGACCCGAACAAGATTGGGCATTGCTCCAATTCATTATCATCATCACACATATCAGTGCTGGAGCTAGACCGCCCCTACACATAACCACAATAATCGGCCTTGCGCTGCCCGCATCCAATGCTCCAATTATTCAGGCTTAATAAACGAAACCTTCATACAGTCCGCACTGAGAGTAGTAAAGCACGGAAGCTAGTTGCAACGTTCATCGCACGCAGGTCGGGCGCGTTAATTTTTCACGGAGCTAACTCGCGCCATTGTGAGGTGTTGAAATAGCCATTGTTTCCCTGACAATGGGCCGACAATGGCCCGTATCTCTCAAAAGGCCGCGAGCTCCCGACCTAGGCACTGTATCTTGGGTACGATAGCGTGCCATGAGCTTTTGCTAGTCATGCCGATAAATAGGCGCCCATACTGTTTATTGGGGATTGGTAGTCTTCCAAGGAAATTAGGGTTCGAAAGTGCGATTTTCTTTTAATTTTTTGGGTTCTATAACTGTATCTAACTGTTCACCATTTCCTTAATTAACATGTACTTAGGGGACGGATTTTTGTATTTGCTAAAGTGATTGCATTCTTAAAGTCTTACATAACATATTTGTCGTAATGCAAAGTATGCTTGCCTCTGCAAGAATAAGGTGCAACCCAATTATTAGGCTCTCCGTCCACGACCGATTGGTTGACGGCCATGTGCGTTGATATATTAGAATTCATATGTTCCATTCTCAATGACAAAGAAATCGGACAAAAATCGGACAAAAAATAGGTCAGAAAGTCGGATGTGGGTGGAAAGGCTTAGGCAGATATTCTTCTGAGTTTATCATAAGACATGAGTATGGATAACCGGGGGGCAATTCTACAAATTGAAATCTAATCTCCGTTTATTTAAAGAGTACCTATCATCTACTTTAGGTAGTAGCGGAACACACCTACTAAATCCCTGAAACAAGACCCGCATTGCACTGTCTCAAACGATTGGCCGTTGGATTCAATTCACCTACAGGCGGCATAACTAACATCTAATCATTGCTCTATTAGACGTGTAGCGGCATTCTAATCTGTGTTATTGGCATGCCAAGCGTTTGTAGGAGTCGTTTTACATCAAACGTCTCGCCACTGGCACTTCTGCCAATGGAATTTTATATTAGTGCCTAAGGAATGTAGGATTTGGATCCTTTCTAACTGGGAATTAATGTTCTCTGAACAGCTGGGAAAAATGCTTGGCATTAGAATTTAATGAATGTGGGTATGTGCTGTTTGATAGAATGTTTTGTGTTTGGAGTGTATTAGGTGCATTGCTTGATAGTTTTAGTGTAACTGTGCTTATGTGAAAAAAAAATTACCATAAAAAAAATAAAGCATTCCAAGGAAAAGCAATTCATTTTTGGAACTCAAATCAATTCTTGTTTACAGAGATAAAAACTAACATTGGGAATTGAAATCGACTTCCATTGCAACCATGAAGCTGATTACTCACAAAACCTATCAAGTTCCCACAAAAACATTGGCTTACAACCAAATTGGTTTCGTGATACATTTAGCGAAATTTCAGAGCAGGTGAAAGAGAATATCCGCATCCGTTGGTGTACGCGTTCCTTTTACGTCATGCCGCCATTAAGCCCCACGGTGGAATGGTGAAATCGATCAATTATTTTTCGCTCGGCGTGCAGTAAAAAGACGGCAGAGACGCTGGCCGTTCGGATATTAAACGCCCGCCCGACGTAGAAGGATGAAACGCTCGCTTGGAAACAGCGATCCTTTTGACTGAGAGTTCGCGATCTGTCTGCGTCCTTATCGGAGCTCCAATTTCGTTTCGAAATGATTTGTTCGACTTCCAGTCATCAATCTTTGGTGGGTATTTTGAGTAATTAGTAATAGTTTTCTAGGCCACACATAACAATTTACCTATGCCATTCGGAAAATGTATTATTATAATGCGGGATAATCTTTTTTTTTTAATTAACTGACGTGATGGAAGCTTAAAATTTCGATGTCAAAATTATTTTTTAACATAAGTATTTTAAATTTCAAACCAGTTCACGACAAAGCAACTATGCACTAGCACTTTAGTTCCCAAACCTAAGTACGTAGGATACCTATAAAAAACAGTGTTATCTATTAATTCGCTAGTTTCGGCTGTGTAGTCTTGCGGTGGTGGGTGGTGATCGTATCGGCGTGATCGATGCGCGCTCGCGACGCCCCCCCTCTGCCCGCCTCCCCCCCGTCGCATCCGAAACGGCTTCGGTAAAGCGCATTAGCTTTATTACTGTAACAAGGCTCGTGTCAGTGCGAACATGTCACATTCGATGCCTGAAGTGGAAATAACATTGTTAATTTCACATTGTACCTATTAGGGGGGATTGGTATTGATTGGTTTATATGACCTTACTGTGGGTGTACTGTGCTACTGTACTTAATTAGTAGCTGATGATATTATTAATTTCAATATTAATATTGTTTATGGTGAGCAGATTGATAGTATCAAGACCCAAGATATGGTGTACTCCTTGTACCGGGATTTCCAATATACTATGAATTGAATCCTCATATTATATGTTGACTTCGTGTACTAAATCAATAATATTCACATTATATATTTTTATCTCATTATGTACTCGTATATCCTGTCCATTATCCGTAGTGACGGTGTGTCTTTTTCCTCTTTATCTCATAGCATAAAGTACACGAAATGAGTTTGTTTACGGCTCATCCAGCTAGAGCCTCTACAGTTACCTATCTAACATAACGCGTGTACAAATAAATGATTACAGTTACATTGCCCGTGAATCTTTCCTTTTATCAAATAAAAATCTCATTATCCACAACCTCAAAGCAAAACAAAAAAAACAACCATAAAAAAGCACTCCAAAATTCTCCTCTGAAGCATTAGCACCATATCATTTGAAATATAATTCTCGTTAAAACCAGGGAGGAGTTTCCAGGCAGGCTAGGTTTTCAAGGCTTGGTCTCAGCCGCCATTAGTATCGGTCGGCGGGGCGACGTTGATCGATGGACGCCCTGCAACGTTCAGATGCACCCTCTTGCTACCGTGCGTCAGCTTTTGTGCAAAATATTTTTGGAAAAAAAATACGTAATTATAGTAAACGTGAAAGAGGAGTTTTTGTTAGTGGAAGGGGATAGTTATAGATCGTGTGGCTTAGTTAGTAGGTAAGTAAAAAACTTATATTCTAAGTTTTTTTCAAAGTTCTTTATGTAAGAAACTATAAATAAATAAATAAATAAACTTGCAATGTTTTGCACGTATAATAATGTGAAAATAAAAACATTATGCTTTTTGTAGTAAATAAAACGAACTCATTATTTGTCTATTAAAGCATCGATTCACGAACACATTTCATTACAAATCTAAAATGACAAAAACTTAGTAAACCAATCTACTAACATAATTTAATATGTCTACCATCGTTATGATTACCAAAACTAACAAATGAGCCACATTTCGGTGGGCTATCAACCCACAAAGAAAGTTGGGCGGCTGTCGGAGTTAGCTGAAGTTGTTTGTACCGTCTGAGGGCGGGCGGGGGAGGCGGGCGGAGGGGGCGCTCACACCGTGTGAACAAAGCCTTCCGTGAAAGCCTTCGGACGTTGATAGATGCGATAAGCTCGGATGCAAGTAAGCTGCATACATTTCTTGCTACAGTTTCTCGCTAGCATAATCTTTTCGTTTTTAATAGATTGTCTAATTGTAGCAAGTGATTAAGCGATGTTAATTATCTGGTACGGGTGTCTGTTAAATAAACTGAAAGCCGAGTACTATTTCTATGGGACAGACATTGAAATCGTGAAAAAAAATCGCCTCTCCCATCCATCATTTATGTTCACGTAGCTCCACAAAACGTATAGACCAGCTTTATTTTTGTTCATGATTTTAGGGTTGGTTCAATTTAGTAAAAGTTGTTCGTAATATAGAGTACAACGACCCGTTTTCAGGTTTTCAGCAAATAGTTATACAAGGTGTAATAGTTTACTGAAAACGTGTCCATATAAAATATGAAATGACATATGATGAAATGATAATGATTTATATGGGATTGCCAATTGTATACCATGAACAGTTAGAAAGACTTAAAGATCGAAAACGAAAGCTATGATTTCGTAAAGCGATACTTTTATTTTCCATACATCATCCATTAACTGCCCCGTTGGTCTCGTGGTCGCAAGTGCGACTGCTGTGCAAGGGGTCCCGGGTTCGATTCCCAGGTCGAGTAAAAAGTGTTATTGGGTTTTTCTATGAAATTCGCAGTAGCAGCTCGGAGTTTGGATATGTGCCCGGTTAATGGCAATAGGCTCGCCCCCTATTACATGGGACCTAAATATACCGGCGAACTGTGGGTGTACATTGGTACACCTCTGCCTAACCCTTCGGGGAATACGGGCGTGATGGTATTTTCCAATAATGTAATTATACGTATATACGACAGATAAGAAGGATATTATTATTTTTTAAATCATCAAAATTAAATGACTTCTTCCACTCTGGGGCGGAGCGGAAGATAATGTCAGACGTTTACTGACTAAACCTACCCGTATTCCTCCTAATGCGCTTTGCGTTTCAGGGCCGCGCTGACTCCTTCGAACAAATCTGCAACTCTGGCAGGATTCCGCAACCCTGGCAGGTACAGTAACTACATAACGTATTTTGGTTAGATACCTACGGCCTTCGTAGTCGTGTCGGTGTAGGTACTAACCTTGTTATAACGTTGAGTGTCTAGGGACTCGCTCTTATTAAGTGATGGATTTTATAGTTGAGCAAGGACAAGATAGGTAGATAAATGTACCTACCTACATTTTAATTTTCTGTCAATGCCCTCTATAATTATTCGAATGAATAAGTTGATTATGACGCACACGGCAATCAAGAATAATTTATTTATTATTTCTTCTTGTTTTTAATGCATATGGCTGGCTGGATATAATTATCTACTATTTTGGTAAAAAGAAATATAATTATTTCTATGTTTGTTTATTTATTCAATTAATACCCTATATCAATATATTTTATTACCTTCATCTATATGAAAAAAGTTTCAACTGTGATTAATATTCTGATCGACAAGCTACGAGTAACCTTGTAGGCCGTTACTCACCCTTCATTGTCAACGCACCCCTCGCACTGACCTTGACCCGAGCACCCTCGAAAAACATTTGTAACCTTGACCGATTTACCCAAATTCGGCCAAGGTTTAAGGGTAAGGGTAAAAGCTGTGTTTCGATTTTTGGGGTGCCGTATTTCACTACGGCTACCCTAAAAAATCGATACACAAATTTGATATTGAATTTGAAATTTTTTATATCTCATTAGTATATTTGAACAAGTAATTGGCTTTGATGAAAGTCATTATGAGAGTTTGCAAAGTTAACTTTAAATTTAGGTTATCAGACCTCTTATATTTTACCTTATAATCTTCATCATTGTCATATTATTATCAGCCTGCAGGACGTCCACTGCTGGATATAGGCTTTCCCAATAGATTTTCAAAAGGACCGGTTGGAAGCGGCCTGCATCCAGCGCCTGCCTGCGATCTTAATCAGGTCGTCCGTCCACCATAGTGATCTTATTATATTAAATTCTTCAGTAAAAATATTTTAATTTCTTAGTCCAAACTGTTGTAGCAAATGCACTAAAAGGGATCAAATGTAATTTTACATAGATCCGAATAATTTGATAACCTTGGTTTTTGCAAAAAATAGTCGCAAAGAAAATCAAGTATAAAAATTCAATCGTGGCATTATTACCACTTTTAAAGTAGGTACCTACCTGCGTTTAACGGTCACTAAACAGACCAAATTATCTTAAATTGCATTTTAATTATATTGATTATCTATAAATTTTAAGACTATAAGTTTGCGATGACTAAAATTAGGCGGTGTGACATTTGCCGCTTATTTATAACTATTTGATAGCCTCAATCATCACAATTCTTCTCATGAACAGAGTTTTAATGTGCCAAATTATTTATGATACAATTGTTATTGCACTAAAGTAAACATAATAATAATACCAGCTTATTACTGTCCCACTACAGGGCAAAGACCTGTTCTCTTACAGGGAAGGCACGACAATTGATCACCACTCTTGCTCAAGGCGGATTGGCGATTACCCGGGCACAAATCCTGACTCCGAGCTGCTGCTGATAATTTCATATAAAAACTTAATACTTAACACTTTTGCTCGACCTGGAAATAAAACCCAAAACCTCTAGCGTAGCCGTCGGTGACCACTAGGCCAACGAGACAGTTACATTAATGGCGATTTAAGTGTTTGTAAACATATTTTATTTTACTTTTCTTTAACATAAAGCCTATCTTGCAAGTAACTTTTATACCTACGTGATATACAATTCACGTGAATCATGTCGTACTAAAACCAACCGAGTACTAGGCACGAAAACGTGGTGCCGTCTGCTCTGCGGTAGAGCGTCGTAAATGCATTTTCTTATAATTCAGAAACGTCACGTAGACTATACGTAGCGCGGCCAGCCCCAGGCTGAAAGCCCGGCTACACAAGAACGCCAGCGAATTTGCAGTTACCTCTTTTTATCTCACGCCCGCACCTATAAAGCGAGATAAGAAAATTGGTTTGAATTCTACGTAATATTTTTAATATAATATTATTTTATATAAAATGTTTGTCAGAGGAGCTTTTAATTAATTGAAATCTGGCTAATTTATGTACCTAAAGTAATTTTAGGTTTATTAAATTTTCACTTACTTTATTTTTTATACTCGTTTGAAGGTCTCCAATATGTCAAGTAAAAGTTGCCGTAATTGAATGACATCAAATATACATTAAAAAAATATAAAGGTTCTCTGAATTTATGAAGCAAAGGATTTATATTCCTTTGCTTTTGATTTCTTCAGTCCTTTTGACATATTTTGTGGCGTACGTTAATTAAAATGTTTTGGATAAAGACCCATACATACTACCCTCTATTGTACCACCCATTGTGTAGTCAAAATAGAGTTTTGAAGTTATTTATCGTTCCATTAAAACACGAATCAACTAACACAATTTGTCGTATACATCAACTTTGACACGTGACAACGGGTGTCACATCTAAGCTTGCGAGTGCAGCTCGGCGAATATTTTATTTGGGCAGTACGGGGACGTGTCACCCCCCGCGCTCCGTGCCTCCCCCGTGCCTATCTGGGGGTGGTCCCCCCTTGGGGTGCTGAGTGCGACCGGGGGTGCGACGTTGATCGATGCACGTCTTGCGCCGGAGGCTGCACCCGACGTAATTCATTAAACGTTGAAACTCCAAGCGGATTTTGAGTATTAAAACGATTTCTCACGGGGTTGTCCAGTTTGGCTGCTCCTTTATGTAAGAGTGGGTTTAAAGCGGTTTGCTTAGTTGATAAAGTGAATAGGAATTAAGTTTAAAAGCTGCAAAGGATTTTGCAGACTGAGTCAGATCGTCGACGTAAATAAATTAACAAAGGTAAATGTTGAGGACTCGTAGTAAATTAATTCTGGGAATTAGTACGGTGTTGGTAGTGTAAACCTACGTATTCCTGCGTTATATACAGGTAAAATTATTAATTTAGCACAGAGATGCTTAGGGCTTCCTTTATTCACAAAGTACTAAGCAAAACTTAGTAGGTACGAAAATGAATATTTTTTGGTGTCATTGGTACTCTACTAGGTTTTAAATCAAACCTTGAATTCTGAAGTCCGTAAATCAAGTGCACTTTCAATTCTGAAATAACCATTTGATACGCTGCACGAATGGAGCTGAAAAGAAAAGCAAACACCAGCCAAAACATTTGCATTAATCAGGGGGGCAATTCTACTAACTTTTATAATCTCTGTTAAAATGCCACATTTTTTTTGACATTGATTGCCCTTGAGATGAGATGCAACTAGATGTTAAAACATTTGTAATTAATAGAATTGACCTTAAGAACATAGTCGCATAACGCACCAAAAATCACCCCCACCGTAAGATTAAGTACCAACTTGTTCCGTAAAGTAGTTCAATCCATAGAACATGTTTATGTTGCTTACTTTTCCACTTCGTACACGTCTTCGACAGTTTGACACCTATGACGTCACTTCTTTCCGCCTTCGACGTCGTCGACAAACACCGTGGTCGCGTCGCTTCCCTAACTGTGCGCACCTCTACGTTCACAATACAAACATGCACTTTCTTGAGAATATTCTCCATATAATAAACTTTGAATAGTAAATGAAAAGTTTCAATTGAAAGGGAAAGTTGTAAAAGAAAATTGATGGACAGTTATTTAAATGATTGGTATAGAGATGTTATTTATTGTATTATTTACAGTCTAGCGATTGCGACTTGGGTTATGATAAACTAGTTTTTGCCCACGGCTTTATACACGTGGGTCACGCCCGCACATGTGGATGACATTTTGACTTGATTTTAAAAGTTTTTAATTAATTAGCAGAATTGTTCTCAGGTGTCCAGCGGGCAAATATTAGTTGTAACATAGGTCAAACCATATATGAAATACTGACAAATTATCTAATAATTATAAAATATCTACTGCAAACATCATTATCATCATCGTCATTATATCAACCGCAGGACGTCCACCGCTAGACATAAGCCCCATAGATTTTCAAAAGGACCGGTTGGAAGTGGTGTGCATCCAATAAACAATAAACATATACAATTTTAAAGCTGAGTAACAGGTATTAGGAATAAAATTATAATAAGTTATTTATTAAATTATTTATTATGATGTCAGATTTGCAGGCACGTGTAAAATTATTGCGTGTTCATTAAGGAGTCTGTCGTGCTACCGTCTACGTATCGCATTCTCAAAGACTTTGTGATTTACCTCTTGTCAAAGCCTGGACCTGCCATGGTTAGATGCATTGTTTAGACTGGCAAATACCTCTCTGGCTTATAAGTATTTTGTATATCTACGTTATTATACGGGGTGTAAGGGTCATGTATCCTTAACTTCGCCAGTGCACTCAGAACACTTTTCTGACCTCTGATCAAATGGAATTTCTTGCAGGAAAATATGGGCATTTTTTGGCGGATCAAGTTCAGAAAATTTGCCTGTTGCTTTTTTAATCCTCCCTAATGGCTATAACTATATTTGTTGATCTAAAATAAGGGCAAAATACTTTTTACCAGCCGCTGAGGACGATTCAGAAGGAATAAGAGCAAATAACTGAAAAGTATTAAAAACCTCAATACCTACCTACCTACCTTATAGTTTTCCTATAAAAAAATCTTGTTGTCTGATACTCAGTTCAGAATAGAGAATTCATGGTTTGAGTTTAAGGATCGATGTCCCTTACAACCGATATAGCTATACATAATAGATATGGTTGCTAGATGAGCAAGACAGGTTTAATTTTCAGTAAGTAGTTCAACACACTTTCTTATCTATTCCTTTATGTATAGCTAGGCAATTATAAATTGATAATAATTGGTTTTAGTACAAACTTTATAGTTTGAAGTACCCAATAAAACTGGTTCACAAGTAGATAACAATTTTAAAATAAGTCTACTTTGTTCTACAAATATAATTGTTTGGCCTAATAGAATGTACACAATAGTATTATCATTTGGGACTTAATAAGCATAACCTGTAATTCAGGCCTCAACACCGATCCCATTAAGTTTCAATTAAATGAGGTTGAAATGCGAAATAACGGACTAGTTAACACTATTTACTACAATTTAGAGATATAAAACGTAAAGGTAGGTATTAAATTACTTATAGGTAGCAATTAAAATAATAGAAAAACATAAAGGAAATTACTAGAGACTATGTAGGTATTGTATATTCATATATGAAGAGAAAACTTTGTACATATCCTTTATAAAAGCTTTTTATCACGCGCATAGAAATCTATGATTTGGTATAAATGTTATAAAGAGGTAGCGTTTGTGAGGTTGTAGGGGGTAATCTCTGGATCTACTACAACCGATTTTGAAAATTCTTTAACCCATAGAAAGCCACGTTATTTGTGAGTGTCATAGGCTATATAACATTACACTACGAGTCATGGGAGCGGAGCAGTAACCAAAGACGTAACTTAACGCGGGATGAAGTCGCGGGTAGATCGATATTAAAAATATGGTCAAATTCCGACCACTGGGCGACACATACATAATTTGAACTACCAAAACCCGTCTTACACAAGATAGCAACAAAAAACGTAATGCTTCACGTTTTTCGCGCAAACAGTTTGAAAGTTGGCTGCAGTAATGTTCAGGAGTGAAGGCATTTCTTGTTCACCTGCATCTATCAACGTCTGCGGCGTGGGACCCGGCAGCGGCGAGATTATGGAGAAAAACTGGCCCGGGATTTTTCTCAGCCCTCTACGCCATGTAATACTTGGATTAACGATCTTTTTCGTTCCGTAGCAACTTATGACGAGAGTTTAGATGGATTTAAGTGTGTAAGTAGGTGTCTAGCAGCTTTTCTTTAGATTTTTGGGCTACTGCAGTTTCAAATAAAAAGTAGTAAAATTATTGTTTCCACCAAGAGTGAGTATTAGTTAGCTACCTATACAAATAACAACGCAGGTGGTGTTATTCTCAAAATATTTAAATTGCCTCGATAGCCTAGTGGTCTTAAGTGCGGCTGCTACTTTAGAGGTCTTAGCTTCGGTTCCCAGGTCGAGCAGTGTTATTGAGTTTTTCTACGAAATTCTCAGTAGCAGCTCGGAGTTAGGATTTGTGCCGGGTTAATGACCTAAAATGGCCAGCGAACTGTGGGTGTACATTGGTACACCTCTGCCTAACCCTTCGGGGAATACAGGCGTGATGATATGTATGTAGGTATGTTTTAATGTAAGGATGCGAGTTATCTCATATATCAATATTACTTAACCAAAAAGTTTTCCTATTGTCATAACTCTCATATTTGGAATGTAACTATGGCGTTGCATCACAGATTTTAAAATTATATTCCCTCAATTATGATAGGAGGTCATAAGTCTCAAAATATACATAAGTACGAGTGAAATGTATCCTAAATGAGTGGAGGCGGTAACAAATGTGTCTTGTGCAAACAGCATTAGTCTTGTCGCGGCGGGCGCACTTCGGAAGCCTCGGAACAGATGCTGCGCGCACACTGACCATGTTTCATGGAAATCTTCATAAATTAGTACCTGCATTATTAAATATATGTTGGTTACCACCTTTTCTGAGAAATGTCAGACGTTCGTGCGTTTCTTGGGACATTTTTAATGCAAGCGTCATAACTGAAATCGTAGAGTTTTGGTCTAAATTTTTTTGTTACTTTTCAGTGAACTCTTTTAAAAATAATACCCAAATGCTTATAAAACATAATACTAGCCTGTTGTTGTCCCACTGCTGGACAAAGGTCTCTTCTCATACAGAGAAGCTACAAGCATTGATCACCACGCTTGAGGATTGGCCTATTGACCATTCCAGACCTAATAGTATGTACAGGTTAGGAGCATAGCCCATTCTTTTCAAATGTTTTTGTAGATCTAGCAATATAAATGATATTTAAATAAAAAATTGCTCCACTATCTAAAATTCGCCAGATGTAAAACAGTCAACAAGTGCTCGTAAGTTTTAGGGATCCGTTAAACTTACGCAAGCGGCAAAACTGTACACAAAGATGATCCAAAATTGATATTTAGACATTTATTAAACGTGTAGTTTATAGATAACGTGACCATGACGAGAGCATCCTGCATGACACAATTCGTTACATAAGGTGCATTGTGATGTCAACGAACGAGTACCTACGCATACATAAGAATCGCCTATATATTTTTAGAGTTATAGTCCTATAGAATACAAGCGTGGATATAAAATTTTATTCGAAACACGTGTAACGTTATAGTTATTTGACGTAACGTTGTGTTTATTTGTATTGTTAATAATTGCAAACTTTGAGTGTGCGAGATGTGTGAATCAGACCTGTGTTTAACTGTAAACAAATGTCCGAGAATGAATTTTGATTTAAAATTTATATATTTCATTTAAGTTCACATGTTACATTTCATTTCTTTTAAGTGTAGGTTACCCATATCTAATTATTAATTATGATAGCCTTGTGGATAAGTTGCCCGCCTTTCATGCATGAGTTTGCGGATTCGATGCCGGGCAAGCACCAATATAACTTTTTGAATTCATAATTTATGTACTTTCTAATTTAACTTAGTGTCACTAACATCGGTGAAACAAACATCGTGGGAAACCTGGACTTACAAGTAATATATATATACGTATAAAAGTCTGACATCACCTATCTACCTTCAGAAACCGTGATGATCCTTCTTTGAATGAGAAAAAGCTTTTGCCCAGCAGTGGGAGAGTAATAAACTGGTATATTACATCTTACCCAAAAACAAAACAATCCTAAAAACTGCAAGACTGAAGAGATTTAAAAGAACGTTGATCAGTCAGAGAAGCCCCACATTGGGTCTCCCGGGATTAATTTAGCGGGTGGCGAGCAGTGCGCCAATGTAGACGTCTAGATGGCGCCCTGAGCACCTTAGCACGCGGCGCTCACACCGACTGTCTAACTTCCTACGATAAAATGCCCCGTAGCGTGCAGTGACGTCACCCACATAAAAATATTGGGAATAATAGCGTGGTACTAGAAAAGAAAAAACTTTATTAATCTAAGTTCAAGAATGGTAAAACCCTTATTCTAAAGGGCTTACAGTAACGATGATTATAAAGAACATATTTTTTTATAACTTTTTTTTTGTGGTACTCAATTAAGACTATATGATAGAATGTCGTTGATTTATCGACTTTTTGTTACTGACCATAAATGTATGTGGTGCATAAATGAAAATGACCACAATTCATTGACCAAAAAAATTGCAAAAAAGGCTTAAAAACAACCACCAAGTAAATACACTTGTAAGATTTTTTGCCATTTTCAGAAAAAAAATGTTAGAATTAAAAAAAAAGGTTTTTACGAAGTTACGTAATTAGGTATGTACATTTTATTACACTCTGTCTTATTTTGGTTATATCCAACAAAACGATTGTAATGTTTTATGTTTATCGCAGGTTGTGTTGTAAGCTTCAGACAAAGAGTCTGCATAAAAAAATACTTGGTTTTTGTAGATAATGTCTAGTTCTAGTTTAACTTAATTTTGGTTGTGCATTTTATCTAGGGACACAGTGTGTATGTGTGTATATGTTCAATATACTAGTGTGCAGTGGGTCTAAAATTCAAAATTAATATTATTTTATCAACAGAGTTAATCAGTGTCAATGCCTTTTGAGTTTGTTCAAAAGCTCCGTTATACCTAGCACGTGTATGATGTTTACAACTTAGTAGGTTTCGCTTATAAGGCTTCGAGCTTCAAGGTCGATTGGTGCCTAGATACATGCGTGTCTTATTCACAATTCTTGTATTTTTATCATGTGCATAACATTAGCACATTAGGCAGGTAAAATTTTTGTTTTTTAATTAGGGGTACCTAATTAAAAAACAAAAATTTTACCTGCCTAATGTTGAACGGTTGTTGAAGGATGAACTGAATTGTGTTTCTTATTTTATTAGCTTATACTCTTTCTAACATACGTTTTGTTATTTTGTAATTATTTGTGGGCATGGCGTTCACGAGTTACTTCCGAAAGTACTGCCAGGATTTCTTTCAGGCATCTACGCATTATACCTAGGTACTAACTAATAAAATATAAACTATAGATAATTTATTTTTCATTGACGTAATATCCGTGTATGTTACGTCAATGAAGTTAATTAGATAGCAACCTAAACGCCTAATGTTTTTTTTTTTATGCGAGCAGTAACTTAATTAAAAATTCTTAATATTTTCCATCTATTTTAGGTGCAAATACACCCTCTTGCACCCTGCTACCCGCGCCTATGGAGCCTGTTTTCTTTAATAGCGTGCACTTTTAGAAAATATATCTATTGGAGCACACATATAAGGTCTAAGCGCGACTACTACGCTAGAGGTCTTGGTTTCGATTCCCAGGTTGAGCAAAGAGGTAAAACCTTCTTACCATATTTCAGATTCTTACCTTTCTAAATTACAATACATAAAAATGTGTAACAGGCATAAACACCATCCAATTAACGTTTATCATGTTTTATCAATTTCTTGGAAAACAACGCATATTAAATAATCCGGAGACTATTAGTAACGCATCAGAACGCCACGAGTCTCACTCGGCGGTTGGAACCACGTATACTTACAAAACGTAAGTAATTATGTAATTAGGTCCGTGTAAACATAGGTTGTAAAATCATTGGTCTTCGAGCCTTGTTGAACATCCTCACGCAGGAAGGGAATGTGTTGGAATGATACACCTCCATGTTTTAATGATAAATCTTTTAAGTGTATAAACATAACATAGGATTTTGTTTTTTTTTTACCGGTGGGGAATGATCAAATGACTTCCCCACCCTGAGCGGGGCGGGAGGGCGTGTCAGACTTTTACTGACTAAAACCTATCCATGTTCCTTCTTGTGCCCTTTGCGTTCCGGGGGCGCGGTATTTCTTTCGAACAACCCACAGCCCCGGCAGGCGAACTATAGGATAATAAGAACATGATAAAAGACATCATTCAGTTTGGGAGAAATTATAAATGTCAAAAATCGCATTATTTACTCTGAAACCTAATCTGTAGGGTCATTCTCTGTGCTGTTAACGGAATTCTTGCGGAACGGAACTTGTTTGTTGTTTATCACTGATAAATTAGGCCGAAAATGTATGTATGCTGAATGATGTCCTTTTTAAACAACAACATAATAGCAACAACAACGAACAACAATATTCAAACAACGATATTCTAAATTAATAAGGGTTTCGTTACGTTTTCAGTAAGTATTTGAGTTTATGTAGCTCCAAAACAACTAGTGATGTTCCGAAAATGCGGATTATTTCAAGTTTCTTGAATTATACTGTCGCTCACTTTTCAATTGCAGTTGTTGTGAAGAAGTTAGCAGTCGAAGTACATCCTCACAGTTTACCCTCCACCAACTATAACAATAAATAGGCGGCATTCGTGTCCTAAGTCATTGTCTAAACCTACCATCAATTATGTAGGTACCACCTAAACTTAAATCCACAAACTGCAGCGCATTCGGGAATTATCCTTCCTATTTCCCTACTTAATGGGAGACGAATGTCGTTAGAAGTCGCAAGTGCTCGTAAAATCCGGCAGTTTTCGTATCGTCCACAATAGTAGACAAAGACCGTAGAAGGAGAAAATGTACACGGTGTAAAACTAATATTGTTGTTAGTCGTTGGCATACTGAAAATGATTCTACCGTGTTAGCACAAGTTATTCTGCTCTGTGGCGGTTGCTAAGCGTTTCGCAGCACAATCTGAACGCTAAGCCAAGTAGGAATGGGGGGTGGAGGCAAGTGGAGCGGAGACGACTAATTGACCATCGACTACATGCAAATCGCTAATTACCGTCGTCGGTAGCCGAGCTTCGTATATAAATAATGGTCGATACAATTATTTTCTATTGCCAGACTCGCGAATATCTGATAGTTATGCTAATAATAAAACTATGTACAGGCCTGTAGCGTCGGCATCGTTAGGCTTTGAATTTTTTTGCGTGACTTGGTACCTATGTAAACGTTGTTAACTATTGTTTATTTATTACTGCGACTTCGCCTTGGAAGCGTTCAAGTGTTATCTTCAAAGGTTACTGCGTACGTGTAGTTCGTTAGTAGTTTCAGTACTTAAGGCTTAGGTGTGATTTTCAATACATTGTTATAAAAAATACGTGTGTAACGTTCGTGAGTCGTGATTACACATTTATTGTTTGTTTTACTTTGTTGAACTTCACACGTGTCAAATTGCTTGGAAACAATGCCTAATACTCTTGCGCACCTGCTAACGTTTCTTATTACCTAGGTATATAACTATTTAAATCTGCGTCTTCTTCTTTGTCAGCGAATTAAATCTTTTTTCAGGGTTTATTGTTTTAGTTATATTATATTGATATATTTCGCGGTGTCGTTTTTATACATAGGTACCGCAATGACTTGTAGTCCGTTCGGCTTAAAAACCCAAACAGAAAAAAGGAATTGACACCCGGGTGTTTCCTCCCGACCGATGATTTCTTTGAGGATCGCCCAGCGGACACGGTTGAGCACACCGGATGCGTCCCGCTTGGGCCGAGCACCACCGTGTCCTCATGGCGTCTATCGGCGGCGGCGTATTCTCGCGTCCGGCACTGGTGCAAGCAGTTAACTCAGTTATGCTAGAGAAGGAGGTGGCGGGACATCAGAGGAGACAACCTCTCGTCCCAGTGAGTGTGGACGGTGAGTAATGGGTAGCTCACCGTCCGTACTTAATTAACGACAGGCCGTGTCGACGGCGCATTTTGTTCCACGCGCTCCTCGAAGAGAGGTAAGCAAATCGGAGGGGCCACTCAGGGCCGATGCCTGCCGGGGCTACGGGTTGTTCGAAAGAGATACCGCGCCCCCGGAACGTAAAGGACACAAGAAGGAACATGGAAGGGGTTAAGGTCAGAAGTCAGTAAAAGTCTGACACTAAGGGCGGGAGAAGACATTTGATGATATCCCATCCGAAAAAAAAACCAAAATAAAACCTGTACCTACACGTAATATTCGGCCATGCAGTATGATAGAACTATGCTTGACCAATTTTCATAATTGCAGACGCACCTCACATTTAACTGTAAGTAAATTGAATGTTAATCCTTGACATTTACAGTTTACCTAAAAATATAAAGCTAAAGTTATATAATAGCGTTCTGGTAAATAATCGATGGAATATTTGTGAGTGACTGGCTCATCGGCTTAGTTGTTGCAAATGCTGTTAACAAGGTGGAACTTCAGGCATTGATTTCCAAAAAATGAATAGCGCAACGTGCCATACAACGTGACAATGCTGACAGCCTTTTGGGCACTTATGAGTATTCTGATGCCCCATGAGCTTCCTTTAAAAAAAAATGTACTTGTTTTATAATTAAATTATTATTTACTAGCGACCCGCCCCGGCTTCACACGGGTGGTAATTATTTACGACATCACATTAGAAACCTCAAAAATAACAGTATTTTTCCACTATTTAATGGATGTTATTATACATATAAACCTTCCTCTTCAATCACTCTATCTATTAAAAAAAACCGCATCAAAATCCGTTGCGTAGTTTTAAAGATTTATGCATACACAGGGATATAGGGACAGAGAAAGCGACTTTGTTTTATACTACGAGTATGTAGTGGTAAGTTTTATGTTTAAAAAATAAACAATTTCTTCCATCAAAAGATAAAATAGGATTTGTATTTTGGTTATTAGCATGGATTTGGGTTATACAAATTACAAAGGCTTAAATGTAATAAAACCCATTTATCAACTTCTTTATAAGATAAGATTTTTGTACTGAAATCTGAATAAACAACAACACACAATTTTATACAAAAGCATACAAAACAATGTTGATATATGCAATGTGTATTGTAAGCAAAGAAGCTCAGTAACAGAGGGTAACTTGCGCACAGTGGCGCCATCTAGACGTCTACATGGATGCTTAGCTAAATTAATTCGCACCCGAACAAAATGCATCACGTCATGTTACGAATACTTTCAACTATATCAGACACATGTATCTACAACGAGTAACATTTATTTATTTATTTATTTATTTATTCATATAAAGAAGTACAACATCTGACAGATGATTCCAAAACGATGTTATACACACAAACTAAACTATATCATAAAATAAACAAACATAAAATTCAACCATACAATAAAATAAACAAAACATTCACATCTTTATCCCTCCTTCAAACATATTAAACGCACTCTCTGAAAGTAGTTTGAATCGAATACAGGTATTTCTAACATAGGTAAAAAAAACACTCTATTGCAGTTCATTGTTCGAAAAAAGTGTGTCCCAATTTGCACAACAATACCCAATTCTTTAGGGAGACGCTGGATGCAGGCCGCTTCCAACCGGTCCTTTTGGATATCTATGGGGTAGGCCTATGTCCAGCAGTGGACTTCCTACGGCTGATATGATGATGATGATGAGTCAATTCTTTGCACTTTATAACCAATACATCTCAACCGCTTTTAATAATACGATTAATAAACAAGGCAAAGAGCTAACGTCATAAAAATATAGATAAACAATGAGAAGTTTTAAAAAAAGAATATTCGAATGAATTGAAAATGGCTACGGCGGCCAATCTCAATGGCGACAAGCCAACGCAGGAGACATAGTGCACAAGTGTGTGCGCAATTACAGGTGCACTTCTTCTTCCCTCAGGCACATAGTCCGGTGAAACGGCGACCCGACACGTACGGTTAGAGATCAGATGCAAGCCCAATGGCTTAACATGTTTTCGAGGCACGGGGTTTCACACCATCATCTTCCAAACTCCGAGATTGCTACTGAGAAATTCCTAATAGAACAACTAAAAATTTGGGAACCTTACGCTTAGCAGTTGCGCTAAAAACCACGAGACAATCGAAGCAGTTACCATGATATAAAAATACTACAGATTTATTGTAATTTTGATACTTTGAACTGGAATAAACGTAGGTTTGACGCATTTAAGTAGATACCTACCAACGTTAATGGAGTGCCTGCAGCGGCAATAGAATAATTACGTATTTACTTTATAATATATTAGTAAAGTAAGTAATAAAAACTTCAACAAAATGATATAAAGCCGAAAACATGGATTTGCTTATAGATACAATTCTAAACTTGATCCAAACAGTCTATATCATATGGAATACGATAATGTTAATAACTTTTTATTGGATCTGAATATAACAGTACTAAAATAAACATGAATAACCAATTACGGTGTTGCTATAAATATTTACAGGCGAATGCAAAAGGCTTCATTTTGTAAGTATTGAAATAATGTTACGTTCAATTTCATTGAATTTTAATGTCGTATGTCCTCTTTTTCCGTCCGTTTGCAAAAGCTTATGAAAATACGTAATAATAGCATTCAGTGGGTAAGTAATTTAAAAGGAGCTTGCAATTGTTTGTTTGACGAGTTCTTGAATACACAATCCATAACATATTTATGAATTCAATTATAGACTCCCTGGGGTTACTTATAAATAACCAATAAATTATAAAATGCCAGGTGTTATTATTCCAAGAGATATGTACACCCTCCAGGGGCGCGGAATTTGTTCGCAAAGAGCATTAGGAGGAGCACGGATGGGTTTTAGTCAGTAAGAGTCTGACACTCCCTTCCGCCCCGCCCAGAGCGAAAAAAGCCATTTGATGATTTCCCATTCTTAAAAAAACCTTTGTGCTAAATGCCATCCAATTCCGTTCGGGTCCGTGGGTTACGCTCCCAGTCGTCGAGGCACCTGTGGTCGACGCACCCGATTCGATTTATTTAATTCAAGTCAATTTTTGATCAAATGTAACGTCTCAGCCGTTCCAGAGTAATTGACTTACAAACATACAATGTAGAACGGTTTTGTCAGCTTAACAGTATTATTAAAAAATATATAAGTATTAAAGTAAGTACGTGTCTTTTTGTCGTCACATTAAGCGGGCGCTGGGGGTGTCACACTGCTGTCATGCAATACTGCAATCATAGCGTGCATTGCGACCGACGTTCTTTCTCCACTCGAAAAATAACCAGCCATAAACCTATATACCTGCTTATATATCAATTTCGGAAACTTTTGTATGGTGGATTGAGTTTTTTTTGTCAAACATGTTTTTGTGCTTTGAAATAAGTAGACAGCTACCGATTGTCGTTTGTTATTTTTATGATTGTATATTGTGCTCGACTGCTGAGCTTGGGGTCGTGGGTTTGATTCCCAAGTCAGGCAAAGTGTTTTTAGGTTTTTCATTAGGAAATGCATGACTGCTAAGCGTAAGGTCCTGCGATCAATTCCCAGGTTGGTAGGTATTTTCTATTAGGAATTTCTTAGTAGAAATCCCGGAATTTGGAAGTTGGTGGTGAGGCACCCCCGTGTTGCGGAAAGCAGGTAAATCCGTTGGTTTTGGGTTTGATTCTCAGGTCGAGTAAGTGTTATTGGGTTTTTCTATGAAATTCTCAGTAGCAGCTCGGATTTGTGCCCGGTTAATGGCAATAGACTCGCTCCCAACATGGGTTCTAAACATATCGGCGAGCTGTGTGTGTACATACATTGGTAGTCCTCTGCCTAACCCTTCGGGGACAACAGGCGTGATGGTCGGTATATATACTTCCATTATGTATTTCAGAGTATAGAACAAGCTTATCCTGATAGGTTAGTGCCGCAATTTTCACAATAGCGTGGCCATTAAAATAAAAAAGGCAACTGAAAAGCCCGAAGTTCTGTGTGCATTAGGTGCATTCGGAGTCACGCACGGATACCACGTCACGCAATACGGCTGTTGTCACGTGATTTTGATGCCACAGGTATTATATTTCAGGACCTGTAAGTAATAAATTCATCATCACATTTTTAAAAAAATCATAATCATAACACATACACCATCACGCCTGTATTCCCCGAAGGATTATGCAGAGATGTATCAGTATACAACCACAGTTCGCTGGTATGTTTTAGGATTCAAGTAATAAAGACTGGAGGTCTTGAGTTCGATTCCCAGGTCGAGCAAAGTGGTATTGTGTTTTTCTACGAAATTCTCAGTAGCCATTTCGAGTTAGGATTTGTGCCCTGTTAATGGCAATAGGCACACCCCTTATTACTTTGGACCTTAATTCATCATATTATTTAAATAACAAGTCATAAGACATTGTGTGATTTACATCAACCCCCTTATTCTTAGACGTTGCTCAAAGTTAAGTAATTTACGTTTGCTTAGTCGTACATTTTTGACATTAAAACATGTCTCTAAGCAACGTTCTAAGTAAAGGGTTAAACTTTTCAATTCAGCACGAAGGACCAAGTCTTGAGTTACCATTTCAAGCAATAAAAATATAAATGACGCGACGCACCTAACTGTACGTACCTACCCCACAACGATGTTATAAAACTGTTTTGTTAGTTGAATTTCAAAACGAAACGTTACCTAACACGGTCAGCAAAAAAGTCGATCAACAATGTTACTTTTGCATATTATTTAAATAGACACGATATAACACAATTGTGTTAAGATAAAATAAACTCTTAGGTATTCCTAAGAGTTCATTTTATCTTAATTTTAGATCAATTTCGTATTTCCTTTGGTATTGTGCTAAGGGTTTCAAAATCTGAAATGTTCATCTACTTTTGTTGCTGACTGTACCAATTTGAAAATAGAATTCTTTTTTTTTCGATGGAGACTGAAGCCTATCCTTTGCATTCTATTCTTTTTATTTCATTCTTCGCGATTGATTTATGTTTTTTTTTATCCGTCTACTGTCGTTCTATTTTCATAATTATCTGTGAAAATTTGTTATGCGATGTAAGTTTTCGGAGGAAATAGAATAGTTACAGAATTAGATACTAAAATAGTGATAAAATAATGTATTTAAGTACATTCAACCTTGAATCGAATATTCGTTGGTTTGTGGTGTTCTATACATAGTATAAAACAATGTCGCTTTCCGCCTTCTGTCCTTCTGTACGCTTAGATCTTTTAAACTACGCAACGGATTTTAATGTAATTTTTATCAATAGATAAAGAGGAGAGGGGGGAGAGCGGAGAAGGAGGAGAATCACTCCCGATTCAAGAGGAAGGATTATACGTATAAAACATCTCGCTACGACCAACGGAGGCGTAACAGTAACCAAAGATGTAACTGACGGCGGGGATACCGCGGGGTAAATAGCTAGTTTAATTTTAATGGTGTGTTCGTGTTTCACCGTAACATAGGCTGGGGTGCGCATGCACATTGCACATGTAATCTTCACTGACCTTTATCATGCGTATCGTTAGTGCGTGCACATAGATATAGGTATATCATATTTAATACGAGCACATAAGATTTTTTATATCGTATGTAGTATATATGAGATTCTTTTACTTTATTTAACTGGTATGTCGTTAACGCGTTATGGACGACGCAGTGTCACGCGGCTACCAACTAGTGTCATGCAATATCGCCATTTTAATGTGCATGCCTGCATAGGGGTGAAAAACACATTCATGATTGATCATAGTAATTAATACCGTATAAATTATAATTATTGAATTGTTGCGTTCTATATAGGGTATACTGTAATACTCTATCGTTGCATTTTAAATAGATATACGTGACCCTTTTAAATATAAATTGAGTGATTAAACTACTTTACAACGATGTAATGACACGGCAGTTATGTGGGATTGCTGTAAAAACTTTATACGTTAGAAGATTAGGAATAGATCTATCATGGAACTTTGGCCCGTGTTCGCCAACACTAACTCCACCGGTTACGTATTTAAACAGAAATTTTAAATTTAGAACTGTTTAACATAATATATAAGACTCAGAATAATTTATTGGCCCATTGTTAAAATTGTAAAATTGTATAATTATAATATGCTTATTGTAACTACTTTGGTTTTGCATGTGTTATTAACTGCACGGCTGTCCCCAAAACTAAGCAGAGCCAGTATCTTGGAGACCAGTAATACGTAATTATTTTATTTTTATTGTTTATTGAAAGGAACAGCAAACAGTTACATAATAAGAGCTTAAATTAATTTAACAATCAATATTAACAATAATGTAACCCACAATGCTGTCCACGGGTAGAATAATAGTTTGTTAAAATTTGATTAAATATTGGTGAACACAGGCCTAAACCTCATGGGAAATTGCATTTGGTTAAACGTCGACTTATCTTAAACTGAGTCCCGTTTCTACCTACGTTTCTTTTAAAATTGCAGTGACAAGAAAGTCGCTGCGTGGTAGGAATACCCGAATTTAAAAGTATTTTGTTTCTTGACTAGATTTTTAGCTTGAATCAAAGGTTGTATGTTTAGATTGATTAGGCACTAGTTATTCCACAAGACTTCTAAGGATGCAAATGAGAAATGAATTTTGACGATCAAAATTCCAGATATCTATAGCAATGCTATAATTTTAACATTGTTCCGAAACTCGAAGTATTTCAGTAGAAACTGTAATTAATTCTCTGAGGGGAATGAACTCTTCATAACCATGACAACGTACCTACGATGGAAAACTACTTAGTCCATAACATCAAATTAAATTTTAAACAAATTAATAGGTACCAAAAGCGTAAATATTTTCATGAAAATAATTCACCTCGCTCAGAGTACTCACTGAAGTGCAGATAATGTAAAATAGAGCAAGAAAATAATAAGTTATCGTGGAACATTCCAAGCGTAGGTAGAAGTCAACGCACTCTCTTATGTTAGGAGCGTCTTCCACATAATGTTCTAGAAAATCCCTGCAGCATTTGCGCTACGGGGGTGGAAGTAGTGGGAGGTATGAAGTTGATAACCTGGATCGGGAGCGAGGGCGCAGGGTCGCGGACCCTGCCGCACGACCGCACCCAATCTAAACCTTACTACCCTCAGCTCTAACTACTCAGAGGACGCAGATCCGACATGCTCACATAGAATAGTATTGTACCTATTTGCTAAGAAAACTTCAAGAATTTCACAATATTAATTTATATTCTAAAATCATTGACGGTTTTCATTTTTAGAGCGTGACCTTTGGATAAGTTAACTTTATCTCATTTTCCATGTCTATAGCAGAGACTTTTGTTAGAAAATTAAGTTAAAACTTTTTCCAAGTTTATTGACCCTAGAATATCAAAATACATGCTACATACTTCGTTAACAAACTTTTCGTAACAATTTTAATAAAATTGTTGCCTTTAAAACCAACTAATTAAACACTTTTCGTGCATCAAAGCAGTGTAACTTCTGCAATGTCCACATTTCCATGTTAGTTAAGTTTTACATGAATTTTTATACGGTTAGGTGAGGGGTGTTATTAAAAGTTGAGATAAGATTCGACGCGATGCAGTGCACGCCATCAAATAGCTCATGACGTGCTCTGCCAAGATATTGTTCGCCACACGAAATAGAAATGAGGTCTCCTTGATAAAGTTGGAGAAAATTTTCATAATTTAAAAGTGTTTATTTAATAGTGTGAGTTGAATATAAAATAGGTTAGTCTCACCCAGAAAGAGAAAACATTTCTTAACAATACAAGCTTTCTAAGAAAGTATAAAGAAAAAAACATGATACATTACTAGGAATATCTCCTCGTAAAGGGCAATATACAGCTACACGGATAACTCTAAGTTCGTTGCCCAGGCTGCAATTGGAACGACGTTCTCGAATCATAAAGGCATTGACACAAGGGGGGTTCCAAAATTCCTGCATAGGGGGCAATACCACCCGATAGAGTTGCGTGCAAGGTGAACGGACCTAGACGAGCAGTTTAGGCAAGCTGACATCTATATTCTGTACTATGCTTTATATAACATGGCAGCCTTTGTGTTAAAGGGTGCATAGCTCTTGGGTTATATTTAGAGATTCTTCATTAAATAACAATACCAGCCTATTATAGGCCCTCTGCAGGACAAAGGCCTTCTCATACAGAAAAGCTATATCATCATGCTTGCTCAAGGCAGATTGGCGCCTGATTCCAGATTTCCTAAAAAAAGGGTACATACATGATTGAGAAAGTCATATCGCTACTTGCCCTGTACCAAACACCGGGTGCATTAACCAACAACAAAATCTTTTTAATTTATCTTACGCATACTAACAACACGTACATACGAATCATTTTCAAATAATTATATTTCATGTCGTAAGCCCCAAGACTCTAAACAAGATAGGCATATCCATGATTGAATCGCTTCAAATTGTAGGCCTGAGGTCCGGGTGGCGGCGGCCATAATGTTATTAGAACTTGGCGTAAACTGGCCAAGGTATGACCTGGGGCATCTACACTACGGTGCCTCCTGGTGTCCTGTTATTGCATTAAGAATCATTTATTCCTTTTCTTGACGTGTGCTTAGGTTAAGAAAGACAGGCAATTTGATTGGTCAAAATTTTAAATCTCCAGAAGGTACTATCAGCAATGAAAATAGTTTAACACTTTAGATACTTTCGTGTGTACTTTTAGATGGTACGTAAAAGTAACAAGTTAATAGACATTTGTGGCTGACGTACTAAAATAACCATCAATATGTAAATACACAATAGCAAATTATGATACAAGTGAGGTAAGTGTGCCATTGTCGGTTTGACGAAAGCCGAAGGCGTAGGCGTAAAGTGTAATACTAAAATCCTCAAAATCAACAGTTTGAAAATTTTTATAACTTTTATAAACTTCAGTATTTTGGACAAAGGTTTGTGAAATGGTACGTGGATTTATTAAGTCAAACATTGAACTCTGACGGTTGCTCGCCCTTGTTGTTGACTGGTCATCATCATCTGCTTAACCTTTTCCCAACTATGTTGGGGTCGGCTTCCTTGTTGTTGACTGGTGAAGGCGTCAAATAGCGCAAAGCAAACTTAACGTACACATACATATATTATTAGTATTTCATTTAAAAAAAAACCTGTAAATATTCGACATAAATACATTATTTGATAACATTCCCACACAAAGTATTTAGATATTCAAGACTCTTACATTTAAAAGAAATACATTATCGCACTAGTTCTATAATGTAATAAGCACGTGTGCATAATTCGCAACATTATGACCTTAAAAAAGGTGCGATGAAAGCCACTTTACGAGAAAGTGTGTCGAAAAAATAATCGCCCCCTATTACATGGGACCTAAATATACCGGCGAACTGTAGGTGTACATTGGTACACCTCTGCCTAACCCTTCGGGAAATACAGGCGTGATGGTATACATTAAAATGCTTTAGTGCTTATCTAATTAATATGGTTTAAGCCTACAGGTGGCGGATGGCTACGTATCATGAGAAAGCTATCAGATAAGCTATAAAGCACAATGCAAGCCATAAAACGTAACACTGATTGAGACCCCTATTGGAACCTTTTGAGAACATTGCAGAGGCTTCCGCCTATTATGCCATATTATGCCGTAACGAATATCATCGTAAATACTACCGTCAAAGAACAAACCATATCTATTTATTATATTATTGTAAAGTTTATAATAGCAGTAACAGCAAGTTATGAAAATGCCCATGTTTAGCTATTTATGTCTTTATAGACAAAAACTAAAGACCATAATTAAAATCAGTTATGTCTGTGACGAATTATTGAAAATGAAGATGAATAGAAGCTGAGTCAGTGACATCAGGAAACGCTTTTCAAAATTTAAGACCAAAAAGACAGCCTTGAATTTTTTGGCGTTTCTTAAGTTTACTGGGTATAACTGGATTTGCTATAGAGCTTAGGTACATTGTAAGATGACACAACGGACTGACGGTCGATGGAGCAGACACGTGTTAGATTGGAGACCGCGTTTAGGCAAACGCAATGTGGGACGCCCTGCTGCACGGTGGGCCGACGATTTAAAGAAGGTCGCCAGGTGCCCAGGACCGGGATGGTTGGCGCTCTTTGGGGGAGGCTATAGGCTTATGCTGGATATGATAATGATGACATTGTAAGTATTGGAATAAATAGGCACTTAGAACTTAGACCATTTAAAGCTACCTTCGTATGAGGCACAAACAAATGAAAACAAAGGTGAATTGAACAGGGCTTTAAAATGTCTAAATACTTTTTGGAAGTAAGTTAGCTTAAATTAGTGGTAAGTACTTAAAATGCCTAAATCCAATTTTTAAATAAGATAATTCTTTTTGCTTTTTTTGGAAACTCTAACCAAGTGCAAGTCCGGGTACTGAACTACCGTAAAGTATTTTTTTTTTATGATACAAAAAAACGCGTTTCTTATTATTTGTTGTCAAATCAAATCAAATCAAATCAAATCAAATCAATTTATTTGCATAATACAGGTATCAAAATTAAAGGTGTTACATACAGGTACAGTAGCTTCGCCGCATTATAACCTAATAAGGTGTGCAAATTTTGAGAAATATAATCTGCGAAACTCAAAGATACAAAATAAATAATATAAATGTCAGGGGTACTAGATACATTGTCATAATTAAAATTAGAATTCAAAAAAAAAAATATATAAATTAAAAAAAATAAAAATTAAAACATTGGTCAAATTAAATTAAATTAAATTATTGAGGCATGTCACACTATTATTATTATTCTAATTATACTATAAATTACCAGGATTATTGTAAAATTAAGTGAGCTATTATAATATTACAATATTTTTATCTTGTAAGTAATCCTTGACATTATAGTAACATTTACTTACTAGAAATTTGTACAGCTTTGATTTGAACTGAGGAAAGGGTAACTTTTTAATATTATCAGGCAATTTATTGTAGATCAATGATGCCATACAAATAATACTTTTATTGAACAGTGCTGTTTTCCCATATGGTATTTCAATTTCTAATGTATTTTTGTCACGCAATTGTCTGTAGTAGCTTTTAAAAGCAGTCTTATAATAATTTGGATTTAATTTGACAAATAAATTTATTTCATAGATATATAGGGAAGGAAATGTCAGAATATTTAATTGTTTAAAGTATGGTTCACAGCTGGTAGTATGATCTACATTACACATTGCTCTAATGCACTTCTTTTGCGCTTTAAATATGGATTCTTTATCAACTGAGTTACCCCAAGATATGATGCCATATCTCAGGACAGGTGCAACAAGTCCGTGATAGGCAGTTAATACGGCTTCTTTGTTAACAATCTTAGATAGCTTGTAGAGGGCAAATGAAGATTTATTAATTTTTTTACAAATATGTTCTACGTGTGTTTTCCATGAAAGTTTATCATCTATGTCGATTCCTAAAAATTTTGTATTTGTTACAGGACATACTGTTTTGCCTTGGTAACTGACATTTATTTTAATAGGTTGTGTTCTTTGGTGAAACTGAATAATTTTCGTTTTGTCCATGTTGATCTTAAGATTATTTTCAGTCAACCATTGTACCACTGTGTTTAGTGTTTGATTGACTACATGCTCATATTCATTTTCATTGTCACATTTTATTAGTACTGTACTATCATCTGCAAATAGTACCATTGGATGACTTATATACTTAGGGAGATCATTGATGTATATCAAAAACAGTAAGGGTCCTAGGACACTACCTTGTGGGACTCCAAATTTTATAGTTTTCATGTTTGACCTATATTTAATCTCATTGCGTGTTTTTTGACATATATGTGTAATCTCTGTCATTTGATTTCTATTACGCAAGTATGAAGAGAAGAGGTCCAGCGCTGTTCCTCTTATGCCATACGTGCTTAGTTTTTGTAAGAGTATTATATGATCAACACGGTCAAAGGCCTTGCTCATGTCCATAAAGATAGCGCATATAGGGTTTATTTTGTCCATAGCGGCCAGAATAGGTTTTAGTAGGTCATATATGGCAGTATTTATTGACTTGCCTTTGCGAAAGCCTTTCTGTTCATCTACTAAAATATTATATGTTTCTAAGTATTTATACAATCTGCTATATATGACTTTTTCAAATATTTTTGAGAATATGGGAATTAATGCGATAGGTCTATAGCTCCCCATTTTTCGCTTGTCATCTTTTTTGTGAACTGGAATTACAATAGAGGTTTTAAGTTGTTCTGGATATGTTCCGTTGTACATGGATAAGTTAATTAAATGACTTAAATGAGCTGCAATAGTCGGGGATACATATTTTATAACTTTGGTGCAGACACCATCGTTGCCCACGCTGTGGGTATTTTTCAGTTGCTTTATTTCTCTATCTACCTCTATAGGTGTTGTAGGTGTAAGAAAAATTGAATTTCCTTTTGAATTGTATTGGAATTTGTGATTATAGGTTTTTTTTTGATTGGCAGTAATTAAATCATTTGTTTGGTCTGATTCTGAAGCTTGGTCAATGAAAAAGTCATTGAAATGATTTGCAATTGATTTAGGATCTGTAATTGTGGTAGTATCCTTCAGTATTTCAGTTATTGGTTCTTTGGGAAAGGTAAACTTAGACTTATTTATGATTGACCACGTCGCTTTTGATTTATTTTGTGATGTACTAATATGATAATTGTTTTGTGTCCTTTGAGTAAGTGATACTACTTTTTTAAACCTAGCGGCATATTGTTTAAAGGTGTTTTTATTTGCTTTTGTTGGATTAGCCCT
Source organism: Caradrina clavipalpis (assembly GCA_932526535.1). Classification (NCBI taxonomy): domain Eukaryota; kingdom Metazoa; phylum Arthropoda; class Insecta; order Lepidoptera; family Noctuidae; genus Caradrina; species Caradrina clavipalpis. Next base: position 8,853,385 of record OW052096.1, read on the forward strand.
ATAATACCATAACATTTTTCTTTTAGTTTGACTACACTTTTTAAGACCTTTGGATATCCATTTAGTTTTTTTGTTTACCGATTTTGTTATAATTTTGAATGGGAAACATAAATTGTAGAAGCATAAGAAAAGGTCTTGAAAATAATTATAAGCTTCGTTCGGGTCATTTGAATGGTAAATTTGAATGTCAGCTATAGTAATAAACAATCTGCGAAAAAGTCAAGTCTTATTACGATTGAAAAGATACAGCGCTGCGACAGTCGGATGATCGGGCAGACAGATTAGTTAGTAATACGATTAAAGGGGAGATTGGCACCCTTTGGCTACAGAACCCTAAACACGAAGAATCTAATTTTCCTGTTAACCCCTCCAATTAGCTCAATAACATGAATGTTTGCAGCCTCAGTAGGTTCACTACTGAGTAGGGAAGGGTTGGAACTCAAGGCTTCTTGAACTTCAATCCAACGCCGTTCATTTGTTAGGCTACGGTTGGTCCGACACCTAGGCAAGGATTTTTTACACAGGTAACCACTAATTTAAGTACCTAAATACCAATGTGATTTTTTCAGTTTTTAAGTACTTTCTAAACTTGTCATGGACATCACTGTCATCATTGGGAAAACTTGGACTTCGAGCATAAAAACATTCGACCATAAAACTGATGTTATTTGAGCAAAACTTGCAGGGATAAGAATGTTTTTTGGTGTGAAAAAAAAACACTGTCTTTGATAGCACGCAACATGACTCACGCAAAATATTGTGCTTATGGGTGCATGTAACAGTATAGGAGTCATAAGGAGTTTTAATGATTAGTTATAAATTTTAAAATTTGTTTTCCTAAAAATACGAATTTTGTTTTTCAATATCTCCATAAATAAATGATATGGTCTATAACAAAAAATATATTGCAATGGCGGGAAGACTTTCAGCTTGGTGTGTATGTGCTTTTTACACCCATCACAATTATTGCTAGTGTTGAGTTTTTCTCAGAAAATGAGGGAAAGTCAGTGCAAAACATTGCTAAAATGTGATATTTTTTAATATCATGTCTCCTGACGACGTTTTATGTAACTTAAGCATCTTGGCAAGCACGTATTTTTCTCAAGACTGCTGACATGCATGTAACAAGGTATAGTGCGTTGAAGTGTAAGTAAGACAATATCTTTTCAGCTATCATGTGAAGATTTTACAGGGTATTTTTTTGTTCTAGCTGGGTAACCTCTTGACTTTAGTCTTGGTCAAAGGTAACATAGACAAAGTCTACGATGGATTAAGCTTACCCAGAAGAATTCACTACCTATTCACTCTAGCTTTGAAGAGATTAGGGTTGAATGCGTTCGGAAATACAGACGCAGGTAGAGAGTTTCACTCTTTTGCAGTGCGCGGGTATTATATATTTCATAACGTTGAATTTGAATCCTGTTTTTCTAACATATTTTGTCGGGGGAAGGTGTAAAATGGTCAAAAGAAATAAGGCAACACCTCCTACCGCCTTCGCCTTATTCCCTTTGCCTTTTTTTCCTAGAACAAAACTTCTATATTTCTAGGGATTTCTTTACTAATAAGTATAATATTTATACTTATCTTATGTAGGTAGTAATCCTACCAAAGATATTATTTTCGTCGTGATTGAATAGAATTTATATTCAAGCTTATTTTTGTTGTTTGCAAGGTTGTATAACTTTATTTTCAGTTTGGCCGTTGAATGTACACATGGAAGTACGTGTGTTGAATGTACACTGGATGGTATGACGACATGCTGCTATGCAAAGACTTTTCATTTCCTTGTTTATTCGGTCATAAATGATGAATGGAATTGTTCTCTAATAAAGACCAGACCGACTTAGCTTAAGGCGGTGGCTGTGTCTGCTCGCTACATGGATCTTTTGTATTATTTTAATGTCATTGAAACAAATAAGTACATTTATTTGATACGTACGTACATACATTTTAAAAAAGAACTTCAAGGACAAGACTCAAGCCTTAACAATAAATTTAAGAGATAAAGGTCAAATGAACTTGAAGGCGTCAAGTAGACTGCATGATGTGGTTGAGAATGAAATAAAGCCTAGAACCGAAAAGAACACAATTTAATAGATAAAATGGAAATGTACCATGCTGAGAATTATAATAGCGATGGAACACAATGACAATAAGTACAACGAAAACAAAAGAACAAAATTGGAATGTCAAAATAAAAAATATTACAAAAAAAGATAGTGTAATATTAAAGAGTTCTTAACAGAACCAATAGATGACTAATTATAAAGCACTCGCCGTCGAAGGCTTTGCACACACGTGGTCAACTTTTGTGAGACTTTTAAGTTGCTGGTGTGACTTAATACGTATGCATTTTGAATACATTTGTTATGTTTTATTTTATTTCAGGAAAAACAAACAGTAACTGAAATATTACATGTTTATGATAAGGCTTACATATTAAACTATGATTAATATTTTACCTACGACGTTTTTAGATTACTCTAAAATATTTAAAAACTAGAGAGATATAAAGATTAAATTAGTAAACTATACATAGAATAACAGTTTATATTGTGTGATATATATTTATATTGTGCATATTATTCAAAAGTAAAATAAACCGGGTACACAAATAAACACACTATGCTATACCAGTTACAGCAAGCGGCTTCCCAACGTGGCAATAAAAAAAAAACACATAACATATCCATCCAGTAGGTACAACGTACCTTTCAAATTGATTCAGTGGTTCCAGAGATTACCCTACACGTCTGAACAAACTCATACAATTCGGGTTCTCTCTTTATTATATTAGGTATGCATTATTTTATGACATAGTTATGCTTCTCTATAAAAAACTCACAGCGCAGCTCTTTCAACTCCTTATTTGGTAGAGCAGTTTGTACCTAATAAAATAAAGATTCACACGGCTCCAAATAATTCCATAGCATCAAAAGTTACAACAAACAAACACAGAACAGCATTAATCAACAACATTCTAGGATTTCCGAGAATTCAATACGAGGTAAAGTTTCTTGACACTGCAACTTGAGGACTTGCAGAAATCGGAGAAGGTACAGAAAATGCTTATCTATTTACGCTTTTACTATGAATGATACTGCTGATAACGCATCGACGACGGCAGACATTGAGTCGACACGTACTCAATTGATACCTTATATACCTCAGCATACTCGTATTATTACTTTTAATGAATTGATTATTATGTTCGTTTCGTTTGACAAGACTTGGACGGCTTTCTTATAAGTATTGTTTGAAAGCGATGGCAAAGCCGAGATTAATGAGCAATTAAAAGAGCAATGGATATAGTTTAATTAAAGTACGCTTATTATTGTAAAGGTAGATATTGCGATCATCAAATTACACTGGATGTAAAAAGACGCATATGTATGTATTCTCGAGACCGATTCCAGCCACGGCCGCCAATCTTAATACAGACGAGGAAATATTATAGTGCACAAGTTTGTGCGCAAACACAGGTGCACTCCCTCTTCTCTAACTCTCATTTAGGTACATACCTGGTAAATGCATACTGCACATGAAACTATGTAAGTTACAATGAGCAAATGCTGTTGCTAGGAAAAAAAAACTATTTTTGGTATCAAACCTCACTGTTTATGGAAATGCGCAAAGTTACGCACACCAAATATGGTTTTCGGGAGCACATGTGAACATGAAAGTATTTAAAGTTTAGTTGTAATATTTAGGACAGGTTTTGGTAAAAAAAAAAACGAATAAAAAAGTTGGAACTTTGACTTCAATATCTTCGCAATCAAAAGGTACCCAGGTATTGTTTAGAACAAAAAACTGATCCTGGAGAACGTGTAAACATCGGTTTCATTAAATGTCTTTTTACAGCCGTTATACTTCGACTAATGGTCCAGGAACGAATCAAGCTTAACAACAGCCAATTATTGTACCGTTTACATAATTTGCATTTAAAATGAGCAAAAGCGCAAAGATCAACTTATAACGCATACTAAATTCAAGATCTCAAATAAACGTGCTAATCTGATAAAGACCCGTAAAACATACTGTTATACATAAAATCAATAAATTACGTAAAACAAGCTGTAGGTAACTGAATATTGCAGCTTGAAATAGCTTAGACTGTCTGATGACAGCTTTGAGGAGAAGACAGTGAACAAATGTGCAGTCAGCAACAAAAGTGGATTAACATTTCAGATTTTTTAATACTTATTATTGAGCACAATATTAAAAGAAATACGAAATAGATCTAAATATAAGATAACATGAACTCTTAGGTATTGCCTAAAATTGTAAATACCATGGAGGACACTTTTTCTTATTTAACTTTATTTTGTTTTTATTATTTGTTGTTATAGCAGCCAAAGTAATAAATACTCTGTGAACATGTCTAGTGTCTACCTCTTACGGTTCAAAAGATACAGCCCTGTGAAAGACGGACGGGTAGATGGACAGACAGAATCATACAAAAACACAAGAAACTTATTGTCACAGAAAATGTATGAAGCAACAATTTTATTACTTTTTCATAGTTGATCCCGTAGTAAAAGTTGGCCGTTCTTACGAGTATGAGCACTTTCACCCTTGAAGGATTGCCAATGAACCCAAAATATGCCTGTATGTCCTTTTCGTCTGATACAATTACATTCTACAGACTACTAATAACAATTTGCTGTAATTTGCAATTCCTAATCTGTTTTCTTAGAGTAATAATGATTATACCATACCATAGCGCCTGTATTCCCCGAAGGGTTTGGCTGAGGTGTATCAATGTGCACCCACAGTTCGCCAGTATGTTTTCAGGTACCATATAATAGGGAGCTAGGGAGACTATTGGCATTAACCGGGCACAAATCTAAACTCCGAGCTGCTTCTAATGATGACTATAAAGAATTATGGTGGAAGGTTGAAAAAAAACCGCTTTAAAGAAGACATGTGCGATTAATGCCAGATACTGAACCCGCAGCCAGCCATATAATATTTATTAAAACATAAGTAGTTAAACATTATCTTTTAATTGAAATAATTCCAAAAAAATACACTTTTATTAGTTAAAATAAGGTCCCTAGTCCCTATGTGTATAGAAGTTAACGGAACACTTTTATTGCGTAATGAATGAGAGGTCGGCGCTCGGGCCCAGGGGGTGTCAGGGGGTGCATTGGGGTGGGGTGCAATACCACCCCCCGAGCCTTATTTCGGGTCATCGAGCCCGACCTCGCAAGCAACGAACGCAGCTTGAACCGCCTTGCAAAATGGAGTTTTCATCTTGGATTATTAATTTTAACAAAGTGTTAGATTAAACTAATTCAGTATAAGCTTTTACCTTATTACAAGCATGAATTATGGTTTTGAATTTTTAATCATTGTGTTTTTATCACACAATAATAGTAAAGGTTACTTATTTCGTGTCCTATAATCAGATAATTATTATAAAAACTTTAAAAAGTATTAAATTTTAATTAAATTAGACACTTATTGACGTTAAACGTTAAAGAGTTTGTAGAACACGTTTTACAAAATAGGTTGCATTAAAAAACAAAATGATGATTAAATTAATAAACTACATCAACGTCCAAGCTAGAATATTAATAACGTACCTAGGTCACAAGTACTAAGCACTAAATGATTGTTAAGTCAATATGAGCGTGTAGCACGTTAGCACTAGGACCTCGAAGAAAAACTAATAAAGATTTCAAAGCGTCGATAAGTAGCATGTTTAAGCCAATGAAAGAATATTAAAATAAAAAGTGGCTAAAGCAATCAATTTCCTTTCCGTCACTCCTTGTTTATCTTTAAGTCACGTAGTAATAAAGCGATTAATGCTAACTCAAGTGTATACATTTTCGTCAATGTTATGTGAGAAAAGACTGATGATTTTGACATAAGACCTTCGATTTGCATTATGATTTCGGAAGCATTACTCATTAATCTTTCTTTTGTTCTAAATTATAATACGTTACGTTAGAAGTATGTGGAATCTAATCACGTCAACGTTGCATCTCTCACGTGCCGAAACCAGTTTCTTTGATGTTTTTCGAGGACGTTAAAGTCCACTATTTTATTTATTTTAACACGCTCACGCGAGCCTCCACCAAATGCTGTAAATGCACGTGATACGAGTGAAATAACTATTTGTTTGGAATGGAAAGCATTTATGGGGACCGAATTGCGAATAATTTACCTATATCATGTTGGTATTAATGTGTCTACAACGTTTTGGATGAAAGAATTGTTTAAATTACCAATAGTGAACTTTCTACTTTAAGTTCTAAACGTATGTTTCTTAGGTGCCGTTTTTTTAATTGTCATTTGACTGTTACTAGGGAAATACAGATACATTTACCACGTTGTTGTATAAACTTAAACTTAGACGATACATGCATGACGATGGTGCAGAAATAAAATTTGTTTCAATCATAATTATTATAAAATGTTGTCTTTTTTCACACAGTAGCAACTACACACACACAAACGTCAAAAAGTTTTTCAAACTTCTTTAGTATTATTTTTTCTAATCAAATAAAAAACAGCACAAATATTAATTCCTAGTTGTTTAGCTTAAAAGCCTTGCGATAGTTATCTAAATGCATTTTTGTGACATTGAAATACAGACTGGCATATTAAAATGACAGCCACATCTCGAACGAAATGTATTTTCTATGCTAAGTGGCTTCTTTATTTTCCGACACAACAGAACGCAGTAGACATTCAAGGCTGTCTAATTGTACAGTTTTCATTAGTCACACGTTTAATATAATCTTTTGAAATTGTTAATTGTTATAAATGTTTTTATAAAGCTTTTTCAGTTCCGGTTCAGTGATTTACCTACTTATGCTAGTATTTAGTCCCGGATCTAATGTATGAATTCCTGATTATTATGAAAATTTATTTATTATTATGATAATAATGAAAATGATCTCATTATACTTTGTAACTGCGTCGTTAGCCTATTGATCCTAAGCGCGACTGCTGCGTTAGAGGCTTTGGCTTCGATTCCCAGGTCAACCAAAAAGTGTTATTGAGTTTTTCTATGAAATTCTCAGTACCTAGCAGCTCGGTACCTCGGGGTTAGGAGTTGTGTAATAAAGGCGTGATACTATGTTATATGCTTTGTCAAAATTAAAGCGCAGTGTTTTCTTTTTGTTAAATAATACCAGTCTATTATTATGTTATTGCAGCGAAAACGCCTCTTACCATACAAAGGAGGACCCAGCATTGACTAGCTCAAGGCAGATTGCCTACATAGAAGTATGAGTCCAGGTTTCCTCACGAGGTTTTTCCTTTACCGATGTCATTGATATCCAGACGAATATTTTTATGAACTTAGAAAGTAAAATATGAATTGAAAAAGTCGCATTGGTGGTTACTTGGCCAGGATCGATTAACCTCATGCATGAGAGGTGGACGCCATTGCCACTGAGCTGTCACTACATATCTCACATTTATAGTAGGTACGAGTAATATTAAAAAGGAGAAGAGTTTTTGTTTGTTTGTTTGAACGCGCTAATCTCTAGAACTAACGGTCGGATTGGAAAATTTTTTTTGTATATGATAGCTAGATTCATGAGGATTAGTACATGCTATAATAACATCACGCTACGACCCACGGGCGGGGAGCAGTAACTTAACGCGGTTAAAGAATTAATGCGGCCGAAGTTGCGGGCAGTAGGTAGTCTTTTAATATAATAATCAATCCAGTGTGATCCAGTTTTGGACTTCAAATAGCCATTCATTAGTTGAAAATAATTGTAGCTAAGGAATTTTGATAACTTTACAATAAATTCTCTATCACCACCTTTTTTAAGGAGTTTTTTTTTATTTTTTTTATGGAGAATGAATTTTGGCACATAAGTGGATTGATATCATAATTATTATTATTTAAAATTGGGTCTTTAGTTACCCGGTTCAAAAGCAGTCTCGCGAAGTTGCAACTAAGTTTAGTAAGTAACTTATTATGGATGTGTTGACAAATAAATACAACAGGTGGCGGTAGTGTTGCAAATGTTGCCCACACGCAGTTGAATACGAGGCTAAATGCATTTGCCATATTTGAAATCTTTATAGACGTGTTTCTACAAACGGTGATAGTATTTATTAATGACTATAGTTTCTGATGATAAAGTGTTGAAGAAAAATATATATGGTAAACACTAGCTTTGTTCCGTGACTTCGTTCGCGTCAAAATCAAAGATCCCAATTTAATTGTTCTTTTTTTATTTTATTCGAGATACCTAGTGAAGCTCTTGTCTCTAGTCTAGGTTAAAGGTGACAAAGACACATAGTCTACGACCCCGGCCTTGTCGCAAAAATCGTTTTTAGCTGACTCATCCTGTCGATATCGTGATGGCCCAGTGGTTAAGCCTTTCGGTGCACGAAGATGTGGGTTCGCAACCGTGCACGGTCAAGTACCAAAGTGACTTTCTGTTTTCCAAATGTTGTACGTTTGTAAATGCATTTATCTTGTGGATGTTCGTCCGGTAAATTAAAGATAGTAAATAGTACAGAATAGATGTTATAATATAATCGAATTATTTTTACAAAAGACTCAGAAGGAAAAGCACATAAAACAATATCGAGATAGATGACAGTGTCAATCCGCTTGACACGTCAGTGGTAGCTGGCCACTACAGTAGCCCCCTGGCGAGACCGAGACTACGGTCGATACATGTCCAGGAAGCGAACTCTTCTGCCGCTGCGAGTGTAGGTGGCCGGCTCGTCTGCAGGTGGAGCTGGCGGGCCACTTGGAGGGGCACAGGCTGGGACAGAGGCTGTGTTGCCAGTGTCTTGGGTGACGTATGCTGGCTTCAGGCGATCTATAGTTATGTTGGTCTCTTTGCCTCGTACTTCAAGTTTAAAGTACTTCGCCTTCCTGTCCAGCACTTTGAAGGGTCCAGCATAAGGTGGCTGCAAAGATTTCCTCACGCAGTCCTGCCTCACAAAGACGTGGGTGCAGTGTTGTAAGTCTTTGGGAATGTAGAATGTGCTGCTTCTGCCGTGTCACGCAGTCGGTTTAGGAGATAAGTTGGCCATGTGTTTAGCAAGTCGAGTGGCGAAGCTAGTGATATCCTCTACAGTGTAGTCGTCTGATGGCGACAGGAACTGGCTTGGCAAACGCAGGGGCTCGCCATAAACCAATTCGGCCGAGGATGCTTGGACGTCATCTTTCCAGGAACTGCGTATTCCGAGCAGAACGATGGGTAAGACTTCTGTCCATTGTGAGTTGTTGTGGCACATGATGCCTGCCTTGAGCTGTCGATGTAGCCTCTCTACCATCCCATTTGATGCAGGATGGTACGCTGTGGTGCGGAAGTGGCGTGCACCAAGAAGAGATGCTAGTGCCTTGAACAGTCCGGACTCGAACTGCCGACCACGATCAGTAGTGATCTGCGTTGGGCAACCGAACCTCGATATCCACCCAGAAACCAAGGCGGCCGCGCAGGTGTCAGCAGTGATGTTATTGAGTGGTATCGCCTCAGGCCATCGTGTGAAGCGATCAACGATGGTGAGACAATATCTGAAATCTGAAGATGGTGTTAGAGGCCCTACAATGTCGAGATGAATATGGGAGAATCTCGATGATATTAATGGAAAATGAGAAAGAGGAGCGGATGTGTGACGGGTGATTTTACAGCGCTGGCAATGTAGACAGCTTCTGCACCACTCTCTACAGTCCTTACGAATCCCTGGCCACACAAATTTCTGTGTGACCAGTCGCACTGTAGCTGTACGTCCAGGATGACTCAGACAGTGAAGAGAATCAAAAACTTGTTTTCTTAGCTCAGGAGTTATGTAGGGTCTAGGTGGTTGAGTGGATACGTCGCAATAAAGTTTAGTGTCTGAGCCTACCTGGGTAATCATCTTTAGTTTCAGCGACGATCCATTTTCAATTAGTGACTGAAGTTCGGGGTCTGACTCTTGAGAGCGGGCTAAAGCCTTATAATCAATTGTCGTTGTAACTTCTTCAATGCGTGACAAGGTATCGGCTACGACATTTTCTGAACCAGGTATGTACCGTATGTCCGTAGTAAATTGGGAAATGAAGTCGAAGTACCTATATTGTCGTGGAGAGCAATTCTCTCTAGGGTTCCTGAAGGCGTAGGAAAGTGGGCGATGATCGGTGAAGACAACAAACTCTCGGGCTTCTACCATGTACCGAAAATATTTAATTGCTTCGTAGATAGCGAGAAGCTCTCGATCATATGGACTATATTTGCGTTGAGCTTCGTTCAATTTCTTTGAGAAGAACGCTAGCGGCTCCCACTCTGTACCGTTACGTTGCTGAAGCACTGCTCCTAAAGATATGTCAGATGCATCGGTTAGTAAAGAGAGTTCTGCCTGTGGGCAAGGGTGTGAAAGTAGAGTAGCGTTGGATAGTGCCCTTTTGCATTCTTCAAAAGCATCTAGTGGCACCTGAGTCATTTGAATGGGTTGAGAAGCCTTGACTTTGTCTCCTGCCAACATCGAGTTCAGTGGAGCTTGGCTTTTAGCGGCATTAGGTACAAATCTTCTATAAAAGTTTAGCATGCCCAGGAACCTCCGTAACTCCTTCACCGTTGTTGGTACTGGAAATTCCTGTATAGCCTGGACCTTCGTGTGAAGTGGTTGGGTACCAGCAGCTGATACCTGGTATCCAAGGAAGGTCACCTCAGGCTGCCCCCATACACACTTGGTTGGGTTGATGAGGACGCCGTATTCTTTCAGCCGTGATAGTAACTGGTGTAAGTGAAGTCTGTGCAGGTCTGGAGAAGGAGAGTATACCAAAATATCGTCAACGTAACCGAAGCAGAAGTCGTCTAAACCGGTAAGCACTTCGTCTATGAATCGCTGAAAGGTTTGAGCTGCATTTCTAAGACCAAAAGTCATGAAAGGAAATTCAAATAAACCAAATGGCGTAGTTATTGCGGTTTTAGGTATATCGGTTTCGTTTACTGGCAACTGGTTATATGCTTTTATTAAGTCGATTTTGCTGAATATAAAGCAACCAGAAAGTCGGTGAGAAAAGTCTTGAATGTGGGGAATGGGGTAGCGGTCAGGTACAGTACGGGAATTAAGTGCGCGGTAATCACCACACGGTCGCCACCCGTCATCCTTTTTCTTCACCAGGTGTAGAGCTGAAGACCATGGGCTTTCGGAGCGTCTCGCCGTACCGTTGGCTAACATCTCATCAAACTCTTTTTTTGCGATTTTTAATCGTTCAGGATCCAAGCGCCTAGGCCTGCTAGTAATGGGCGGTCCAGAAGTAGTGTTGATAAAATGCACTGTATTCTGCTTTGGTTTGCATCTATTCACCATACCTGCCGGGCGCGTGACCTCTGGAAACTCACGGAGTAGTCGGTGAAACTCTGTATCCCCTGTGACGGTTTTCACGGAAGCCACATGGTCAGGTATCTGCTGTGAGGAAGCTGCGACGAAAAGTGAAGTAGTGCCATCTATGATTCTGTGATTGCGGCAATCTACAAGCAGATTATAAAAACTAAGAAAATCTATTCCAATGATTGGCTTCGACACGTCAGCAATAGTGAATTTCCAGGTGAATGAACGCCGTAGTCCTAGATTTAGGCAAAGTTGTACTGGACCATAAGTATTTATAATGCTTCCATTGGCAGCTGTTAAGCTGTACTTTGAAATAGGACAGGACGTCTTGATAGCCGACCGCGGGTACACACATAAGTCCGAGCCAGTATCGACAAGGAAAAGCATCTTAGATTGACGGTCAGTAATAAAAAGACGGCCTGATTTTGATGGGCAGTCGTAGGCCGCTAATTCCGGCTGCCGTTCGAGTTTTCCGTCCGCCACGTGCAAGGCTGTGTACACTTCTTTGCGCGGGTACCATGGGTGAAGTGGTACCAACAATGCGGGTGGTTCTCCGGCGCCTGTCGCGGCCGTGATCTAGATCTGCCTCGCCAGTTGTTGCACTTAGACCGAGAATTTGATCGCTCACGTACCTGCTTCTGGTTGTCCACCCGAGTAGATAGAGAAGTTACCTGCCGCGTGAGTTCCGACATCTGACTTGCCATTTCCTTTAAAATCCTTAGGTCATCCGGACAAACATCAACATCATGCTTTGGACTGTTTATAAATTCCTCCTTGAACGGTCCCATAGTCGGGGTCACCAATTATGTGGGTGTTCGTCCGGTAAATTAAAGATAGTAAATAGTACAGAATAGAATAGATGTTATAATATAATCGAATTATTTTTACAAAAGACTCAGAAGGAAAAGCACATAAAACAATATCGAGATAGATGACAGTGTCAATCCGCTTGACACGTCAGTGGTAGCTGGCCACTACAATCTTAAACGTCACTGACATCGATAAAGGAAAACAACATGAGAAAACCTAGACTTAAATTTAATTTAAGTCTGAAATCACCAATCCACCTTGAGCAAACATGGTGATCAATGCATCGTGTCTACTCTGTATAAGCCTTTGCCCTACATTGGGACAAAAATAGAGTGGTATTATTATCTTACCTAACACCACCAGTGTGTCTGCCTACCAAATTTCAACTTTATAGGTTAAGTAGTTTTCGAGATTTCATGTTTAATCAGTGAGTAGGTAAATGAGTGACCTCTTGCTTTATTATAGATTATATATGGAATAACTGAAGTCAGATAAAAAAGAAGGCCAACATTGAGAATAAAAGATAACAAGAGGAATTCGTTTCATTCTTTTGGGATTTATATAATCTTATAATTGAAGGGTGGCGTCAGTTGCATGTCAACCTTATAATCCTTAAGTTGATTGATTCAACAAATTATCTTTCTAAAGATAACGCTCCTTTATCTCATTACACTCAAACAGTCGTCGCATAAAGAGAAATCCATGAAAAATAATATAAAAACCCAGGTCGACAAAAACATAAAGATTAATTCAATCGATATAGTCTGCATACACGCATTGCATAGCAATTTTTGCAAATGTATTTTTTTCTTCTAACTAGAATATTTAATAACTAAACGCTGTTTGCGCTTACCGCGGGGATGCGCGGGCGGCGGTGTGGCGGTGTGCAGCTATTAATCCAATGCGCGCGCCCCGACAGGTGAGCCGCGATAATCTTGCGGACTTGCGCCTGCGCTTACAAACGGCGTGACCTTTCCGTAATTGAATAGGCGTGCGCGTTTCCAGCGCCGCACGCACGTTCTAAACGCACGAGAGCGATTAACTCTATAATGATAAAAAATATCATCTTCACCCATATTTAGCTGATTTTTGCAATGGCCAAGTACGTGTGTAAATGCATTGTTTGTATGTCAGTCATAAATTTTAGATGGACTATGAGGTGGACGTACATTGTTATGTATTCATACAACATCCACAAGAAAGGTAAAACGTATCGATCCATCGTGGACTATCTAAATCTTCACGTAAGTACTTCTAGTGACAAAAACATAATTTCCACAAAGTACTTATGTTGATACATTTCGAAATGACTTAACAATTTCCTTGCACTAATAAACCATTCTACTGACTTAATTCCGTTCGCGTAGCGATGTGGACGGCTGACTTCTTCACATTTCCCTACATTATAATGAATGTAAAACTGCCCTTACAATGCGAAAGGATGTAAAAAATGTGAATGTTCTCATTGTTTTGAGTTTTAGTGGCTTATTAATATATATGGTTATAATATGCAAATGTATGTACTTATATTTCTTGGTATCGAAGGCATTTTCTTGCTTCAATGAATAAACGTTTGAGAACAGATGTTGAGATAAGAGTTATCTGTTTAATGATTTTAATACTTATCATTTAATTTTACTTAGGTATTCCACAATAATTGTTGTATGTTAAGCAACATTATTTTAAGGTATAGGTAATATAAGCACTAACTTTTGGAGAACTGGATGATGTTTTCAGTTTTAGAACGATGGGTACATATGAGATAGTGTAGTGCATTAAAAAAATATTTTTAGGTGATATTTCGATATTCAGATACAACTTAGCTAAGAAATATACGTACCTATATGACAATTTGACATAATTTTTTCTATTCAATACTTGTCAGATCGCCATTTATTAACTTCGCTGCTAAGAATTATTCGATGATTGAAAAATCAACTGTAGGTATGAGTATTTTGGATAATAATACACTAAATTAAAAAAAAAGAGTAGGTAAAGTTAGTTACCAGCAAATATTCTGAGGGCCAATTCTCATATTTTTAAAAACCGTCGCAGTCAATTCGGTATTTTTTTATAATCGATATAGGTTTATTGGACAAAAAAAAACTCAATCGATCAAAATATCTCTAATTTATTTACTGTTTTGACAAAATTATTTTCGCTGAGATGAGATTGCACGACCAACGTTTTTTTAGTTACAGAACTTCTGATACTGAACTACTATAAAGCTGCTAAAATTATAATACATTTTTGTATTATAATTTTATTTGTAATATTTCCTTTTGGAAATATTACAAATACATATTAATAAGCTCGTTATAGGCGTCATTTGCGGCCAACGTGTGATCATTTATAATACCCAATTAAACTTAGAAGATAAAAAAAGTATTTAATTGGACAATTAAAATGCTATATTGGCCGTAACACCTTTCATAAGTAATTATAAACACGATGAAGTAGGTATTTATCATTACCTACCTTACCTTACCTATTAGATATTTTTTAGCATAGTCTATCTTCAAACTCATAAAACAAGCTATATCTAGATTCATATTTAATTCTTCTGTAGTAATGTTTCTTTTTCATTACTTACGTCTGTCTTTTTTGATAAATTGCTTAGTAACGTATCATAATATATACATTAGTCAACTTAAAACAATGATCATAATTGACAAGAGAGTCATAATTTGTTCATCATCATAAATATTTGTCATTTGATAGATTCATACGTTTGATCTATGAATTTATTGATTTCGTAGTCAATAAAAAAGTAAGTAGTGGACTGCATTTTGTTAAGATATATTTGCTCATTGTTGTCTGCGTTTTATCAATAGATAAGGCTCATATAAAAAAGGTGCTCCAATAGAATCATCAAGAAAAATTGTTCTGAACATTTTGCAAATGGATCACTTTATTTTTTATTTTTACAAAGTTGTATGTTTGTAAAAATCACTAAAAAGTTCGCAAATAACTCTACATATGAAATAATAAATAATATGTATTATTATAGTTTACTTGGTATTGACAGATCATAGAGAGGCATATAGTAATCACTGATTTCATACGAAACATCGAAAACCTTGACCTATTTTAGTTTTAGGTAGTTAGTTTATACATTATTGTAGGAGACGTCAGCTATCTGACTTTGACTTTGATCTCCACACAGACAAAGCCGCGGGAAATTCCAGTTGTATGATAAAATAATAAAGATCTCCTAAAATAGAAGTAATTATATCAAGTTGTACATTTAAAACGCGGTGTTATGTTATAATAAAAGCGTTGCGCGGGAGCGAGATTGCACATGATAATTGATACATCCGAGTGCCTCTAATCGGCCGGAAAACCGCTTCACTAGCCGATGCACATTTCGATTTTTCTCCTTTGATGTGTTTAATAATGCATGAGCCGTATCGGCGCTCTCATAGTATTCACGCGGCAGAGCAAATTTGCGGACACCCTCGGACAACCCCGGACACACACGACCGAGCCGCATTTGTTTTGATCCCAGGATCGATGTCTAATTGGGTTAGAGCACGTTGTGATAATAGGTCAGTCGAACTAGTATCCACGTGTGTGTGTGTATTGAACTAGTGTTGTGCAATATGGATGTAGGTAAACTATGATTGATTGCACACAGAGTTAGGTGTTAGAAGAAAAGAAGGAATTTTTGATTTTGTTTCAGTCAATTTTAATATGCATTCGGTATTCATCATTTACCTAAATATATTGTAAATGAATTAATAATTTGTACTTTAATGATATCTCGAAAATATTATCGCAATCGCATATCCTAAAAAAAAAAACAAATTCAGTTCATCTCTGTGAAATTACTTCTTAGATAATTTTTAATTCCTTATCATAATTTTTAATTCTTTATCATTACATCTTTAGCGCTTAGTTTACCATCCGTAATAAGAAAATTATAATTTTACTACTAAATAACCATAATTTTATTTCATCGGTAATTTTATAAACACATGTACATAATTAGAGGTATTTAACTATAATTGTCTACATAAAGTTTTTCTGTGTAACTTATGTTACTTAGTAAACAAAGTTTTTCCTTCCTCGAGTATACGGTAGCGGGTTTAATTTCTTAGTCCGATGAACTTTTATTCTGTTACAACCATTGCAGCCTACATAACCGTTAAATGATAACTAATAACACTATTTATTTTCGCAATTAGGTACTTTAGATAAATATTATCATGAAACATTAAAACAATAAAACAGAATCAGTTCAAAATAAAAGCTTTCCCATGTTCGCATTGAATAATCGAATAAAAACTAAAATTGAAATGGGCGTTGGAATAACATTCGGTTTGCAGACGAAGCTGTTTTATTTATAAATAGTATCGTTCCAGTTTCATTGCAGTGGGTCAGCGGTGGTGGTGGAGTCTGTTTATTGATTTGCTAACGGTCCCGGTTAATTTTGGCAAGGTGAGCCAGCCGGCGAACTCATCTCGATGCCGAACACAATGCACTTTTTGTGCGGAACCATAGTTTCAGAGAACATTGTTTTGTTTTTTACCTTTATGGCGATCTCGTAAACTGGTACATAGACAATAGCTGTAATGAGGTTCCATTATTGCATTTTTGCCATTAATTAAATAATTAACAACGCGTAAATGTTAAAACACTTATGCCTTTACCGAATGCAATTTGATAACAATATGCAAATCGGATAGAACTTTAATTACAATGATTACAAGAAAGGCGGTTTGCTTACAACTATGCTTAAAATGTTACAAAAACAGGATGGTAGGCTCTAATAGGCTTAACCTTTTGAATTTCACCATAAACGCAATTAAATGGCCGCGCATGCTCTGCACGCACCCTTACCTCATCCACATACATACATAGAATTATCTTTGGAATATTAGCAGCTCAAATTGACGCACACATCGTCGAAAAATATGCGAGTAAAACATGATCACGCGCGGAAATATAATGACAGCTGCTGCGAGCGTGTCATTTGACAGCTTTTAATGAACACGGTCAATTAACAAATAGTTCACATACTTAAAATTGCTGAAATTTTATTCATCTTATTACTTAATTGAATATTCTTCTTCTTCTTAGCTTTTGATGACAAACTATAACACAGGCATTATATTTTTACAGGCCAGAATTTATCCACTTTTGGCTAGAAGAAGACGCAGATTGAATATTAAGCCTGGGTTTGTTTTTGGGGCTGATGACGATCGTTAGGTTATCTGTCAAAAAAAAATCGTTAGTGTCTAGAGTCTTGACAGTATCAGTCTAGACTGACCCAAGACTCAAGCAAGAGGTAACGAAAATTTTCTTAAAACTGCAGTTACCTATCTATTTGCAAAATAAAATCAACATGGTATTATGAGTATGTATGTGAGTGAACGGGAGAGAGAAAGCGGTGTCTTTTACAATAGAAGAGGATGAATGATTTCATAAAAAGCTTGAAAATTTGGACTGTTCCAAAAAGGTGTGCACAATTTTCAAATTTTGAAAAAAGATTATGAAAAAACAATCGTGCTAGACGCCTTGACTGCATGGCCTATCAGGCTAAAATGCAACATAATCTAGTTACAAATAATATCATCACACTGTGATCATCAGTCCAGTGACCGTAGCGTGGGTTCAAGACCGTTCTCTGTAACGGTGTGTGGGAAAGACCCAGCTTAAGTAGCAGACGCTCACTGACTAATGTTTTGTTAGAAAAAAGTCTGTAACCACATCCGAACATTCGAAATTGTTCCATTTGCGTTTCATGGTAACCTAAGTAGAAAGATGCGTCTACTTAATGACACTTATAGACAAAGGTGTTGTTTGTATTTTAGTTCAAATAGCACGGAGTCATTGGGATCTATAAATATTTCAATTATGTAGAACCTTTCATGTATAAATATATTATTTGGTAGATTAATTTCTCTCTTCACATGTTATCTTGGAATGAAATTAAACACCGGTATGTTTAATTTGAGGTGGTCGAACTGCAGGTGTACATTGGTACAGTTCTGCCTAACCCTTCGGGGAATACAGGCGTGATGATGATGTGTAAATTATAAGAAAAAACAAGAAATAGGAAGACTTAACATTTTTTTTCAATTTCAGTTTAACGATTGCTTAAGGCCGATGGGATATCTTTATAAATAACGCCATTCTCACAATTCGATCATAAAAAAAATAAAGAACATGAAGTAGGTACATTAATTCCGTTCCATAATAAATAAATCATGTGGCGTAAACGTCAATAAAAGTAGTGTGTCTCGACGCAGTTGCGTGAACATGCGCACGCGCCGCCCCGCGCAGGCGGCGCCAATTTCACGCCTTTCAATCATTCGCTCGCCTTCATTATACAGCCTACATCGAGTTAAGAACTAAGAATACACATGGCTTAAATTATAGATTTATATGAATTTTTGAAATGAGAACTTAAGTATACAATACTTCCTACTAATATTATAAATGCGAAAGTTTGTGAGGATGGATGGATGGATGGATGTTTGTTACTCTTTCACGCTTGACCGGCTGAACGGATTTGGATGAAATTTAACTGAGATAGTTTGTAGTGTGGATATATAGGATACTTTTTATCCCAGATAAATGTACGGTATCAGTGGGATATTACATTAAATTCGATGCGGACGAAGTCGGGAGTAAAAGCTCGTTACAAATAATATAAAGAACACGTAGTACGCGATGACTGATCGAAATAATCGATTTAAAATCAACCAGGAATCGTTTTGACTTTTTACTATTCGATTCAAAGTTTATGTATGGCCCTGACTTTTGTGATAGAAGAAGCTTAAAAGTTGTGTAAAAATACGCAAAACAAGTTTTAAAGTGTAGAGCCAAACATTATTTTTTAACAATTATGTTTTTGTGTTTGCGTAGCTAGTCTTCATGACTCAACGTGTATCTAAGTTATGTTTTTTATTCTGTTTTCGTACGCTTTCAGCGAGAGTTGGCCTAGTACAACATGATGCGTGCATTGCACACGCAAAACACCGATTAATTATGTTAATCTTAACATCGACATTTAACTTCTACTACTTAACGTTGTAAAAAGAAACCGTCGGTAACACATTATTGACAGATTCCTATAATTAACCGGTCGTTGTCGTTACAACTAAAACTCGCGCGTCTTTCTCTATACTAATATAACAAGCCGAAGAGGTTTTTAGTTCGTTCGTTTATTTAATCGAATTTGAAACAATATTGTTAAATATGATACCCAGATTCATAAGGAATAGTGTAGACAATATAACATCACGCTGCAATACATGGGGGCGGAGCAGTAACCAAAGACGTGGGTAACTAAACTTGGCTGAAAAAAATAACGTGGACGAAATGGCGAGCAGAAGCTGGTAAAAATAGAACCTCTTTGATATAATAATAATGACCTAATAATTACCAATATCATATAATTTCTACCTACATAATTATAATATATCAAATAAGTGAGATTGATGAAAAGGAAAACCTAAGCCACCTTTATGACTTTCTACTGTATTTTGGTAACAAAAAGGCTCATAGCCGGTACATAAACCGTTCATTACTACAGTAACTGACAGGTGAATTAAAGTAGTCGATTCAAACTAACACGATTTGAATTAATTTTGCTCTACTAAATACATTGGAAGAAAAGTTTTCTAATTCGTTAAGATTTGTGTATACGTACATTCAATACAATTCGACATATTGCTGAATGGACGGCAATGTAGGCCAGACATAAAAGTTTTTTTTCTTTTAAAAATAAATAACAGCTATTTGAACGCCTTCATTCTAACAAAAGCGTAACGGGAAAGGTGCTTTAGTAATCTGATTACTATCTTTTATTATGCTTTTGTTGTTTAAGAAATTAGTTAGTAAGTGTTTAAACAACAGAATGCCCGGTTTATGGCAATAGGCTCGCCCCCTATTACATAGGACTTAAAAAAACATACCGGCGAACTGTGGGTGTACATTGAAATACCTCTGCCTAACCCTTCGGGAAATACAGGCGTGATGGTATGTTTATGTTTATGTAATCAGCAGACTATAGATGAAAAGCGTTATCGCACGCGCCTTTTTGGGTCCCTTACCCAAAGGGTCTAAACAGAGCTCTACTGCTCTCATTCATCCGTCTGTCTGTCTTTCTGTCACAGGACTGTATCTTTTGAACCGTTTTTTTACAGAGTGTATATTACAATAGCCGTTAATCATCATCATCTGCTTAGCCTTTTCAAGCAGATGATGATGATTAACGGCTCATCTAAAAGCGGCTATTGGGGTCGGCTTCCAGTCTAACCGGATGCAGCTGAATACCAGTGTTTTACATGGAGCGACTGCTTATCTGACCTCCACAACCCAGTAACTGGGCAACACGATACTTCTTGGTTAGACTGGTTGTCAGACTTCTTGGCTTCTGACTATCCGTCACGACTGTCAAAGATCTACGAATGACAGCCGGGACCAACGGCTTTACGTGCTTTCCGAGGCACGGGGGTATCACAACACCAGCTTCCAAACTCCGGGCTGCTACTGAGAAATTCCTAATGGAAAAACCCAATACCACTTTTTGCCCGACCTGGTAATAGAACCCGGGACCCCTTGCTCAGCAGTCGCGCTTTGCGACCACGAGACCAACGGGGCAGTTACTACGGGGCAGGTACTATAGCCATTAATAAGTAAGTAATTTATTTATTTGCGTAGAATATAGGTAGGTTTTTAATACAATTTGGTGTTACAATATTTTTGGATCTTTAACATTCTGCATCATGGCATGCAAAATTTTACTAATTTATACTACAAATTATCCTATTTACTTATAGCTATTTAATGACTTACAACGAATTATAAATAAAATTTGGTCGATTCTTCACGTTCAGAGGGCTGGCCTTTTCTTGGGCCAAAGAATCAGCATTGCCATACAACGTGGCAATGCTGCCAGCCTTCTGGGCACATGTCCCATTGACAGCGATGCGGATGAGTTTTTTGATGCCCTATGACCTTCCTTTCTTTTTGTTTTTTTTTTAACTGTACATAGTTTTTAATTTAATTATTATTATTTAACTAAGTTTTGTGTTCGAAAAGTTAATAACTAAACAGAGTTTTCATACAAGTGGTCTTTTCGGCGTTTTTTGCTAGATATTAGTATTGTACGGTGGTACAGTACCCATCATGTGCGTGCTTAACACTGGGCCGTTTTTTTACAAGGAAATCTTTATAATGCTGATATAATTCGTAGTGTTCGTTTTCAAGCCGGCATTTCATGTCAATTGTCTTTTTAGACGTCAAATGCATTTTGTGTAGTTTTTAATCGACTTCAAAAAACGTAGGAAATTCTCAATTCAACCTGTATGTTTTCTTTGTTTTATAATATTATTATTCTGTAAAAAGAACTATTTGATGATAAATAATGGTTCATGATATCCGCCGTCACGACTGAAATTCGGTCACACCGGCTGATCTCAATGAACAATAGCCAAGTACGCAGAAGATAACGTAGAGCACAAGTGTGTGTGCAAACTCGCTGCAGCTACACTCCCTCTTCCTTCACTCTCACATTCTGATGGATCGACTGTTATTATTCAGATACTAAAAGACAGAAAATTAGACTCTATAGCATACATTGTTTCGTTAAGTAGCATAACAAAGGTGAAGCGCAATGGGAGGGCATTTTCTGAATGTGTCAATGCATCAGTTTAATTCATATCATTGGCGTTTTGAACTCTCCGTTCCTTGAATGATGATTGAACAAATCTCTCATTATCGAAATCGGTTATAATGATTCACACTTTATTTGACAATCTCGCAGATTTAACAGAAAAATGGTTTCGTTTTCGACGCTTTTTTGGTCTTAAAGATGTTAAGAATTTTGTTTTAACGGCATAATTACTGTTTGACATACAAATGAATAATTTAAACATAGAAAACCATTGTGTTGTTTCCTATTCATAATTTGTTTTCACTTTCATTGTTTTTCTTTAATTCTTATTGAGATACACGGCTATTCTAAAAGTGTTATTTTATTATACGATTTTTTTGTTATTTTTTTTTTATATTTGTTAAAGTTATACACTATATGTATATACTTTATTAGAGCAACTGCTATGCTAGAGGTCGGTTCGATTCTCAGCCATACTGTTATTGGGTTTTTCTAAGAAATTCTTAGTAGCAGCTCGGAGTTAGGATTTGTGCCCAGTTAATTGCTACAGGCTCGCCCCCTATTACATGGGACCTAAATATACTGGCGAACTGTGGGTGTACATTGATACACCTCTGCCTAACCCTTCGGGAAATACAGGCGTGATGGCATGTATGTTTTTCTTGCACAGCTGTTCTAAAAGGGTTATTGCTTATTATACGATTATTGAGACTTTATTAATCGTCCCGAATAAAATTAACTTTTTCGTACTTTTCGTACCTAGTTTTACATGTACATGGGTTATAAGGTAATAAGACTTGCATGACTTTTTCCAATAATTATGCAGATTATCTGATTATCTTAAGGGGTGTTAAACGTATGAAAGTGCGAACTACTCATGTGAGAAGCGTTGTAACTATTATGGTTAAAGATTACAATAGCGAACAAGAAACAGGAATTGTTTCCCTAACTTTATGCCTCATAACTTATAAATCGACACTTACTTTTTTATCAATTTACTGACGAAATATGGTAAGTACTTAGCACGTAGGCACAGTAATTTGTATGGTTTTTAGTCAGTAATAATTATAATGAATTGCTGTGTTAACTATGGTAGAATAGTAGAACTTGTGATTAGACGGTCTTTTTTTACCGATGGGAAATTATCAAATGATTTCTCCCGCCCAGGGCGGGAGGGAGAGTCAGATTTTGACTGACTAAAACCCATCCATGTTACTTTTTGGTCCTAAGTCTGACCATTAATACTATGGGAAACCCAATCACATCACGACTTTTGCAAAACACTAAGCCTCTCTGCCCACGACCGATATTCTGTAGGACCAATTATCGGACTGATTCAATATCCATAGTTTCGTGGGCCCGACTTTTTGTAGGCCGTGGGCCGTGTGGTATATTCAAATTCATATGTTCCATTCTTACCGACAAAAATATCGGTCACCGATTGTCGGCCGTGGGCGGAGAGGCTATAGAGAAACAAATTGTGAACGATGCTGCCTTTAGCCTACATAAACTGACGTCAGCGCTCAATTGATAATGGTACAAGAATAATGTAACCAAGATTTTGTAAAAACCAAATTGAAAGAAAAGAGTGTCCATGGAGTTTCTTGCTCGTTCTTCTCCATAGAGACCTACGTATTGGAACGAGCAAATAGCTTCAATTCTAAACTGTAACTTCTTGACATTCAAAAGTGCCTGTAAATGGTCTAATTGAAATAAATGCTTTGACTTGACTTGACTTGACTTGGTATTGATAAGTAGATAATTACAACCCTTTTTTAATTATCTTCACTTCACTTTTGTCACCTTCCCAAACAGCTGGCAATATCATCCCCATCCATAACCTGATAAAGGAAGTAATATAATTAAAAAATTACACTCAATATAAGCGCACGTGATCTCTGGTGCGATGAATCAAGCGCAGGTGTTATGTCACTCGATTCCCCGGCGATCCGAGAATGTATCGAGTCAGCATCCCGGTATCGAGAATCGAGTAGTGCCGTATGTGAACGCGGCCGCACATTGCGAATGACTCATGTTCGTGTGAACATCGAATTAAGTTACAATAAAAGTAACGAAAGGTTTGTAATGTAAGTGTCCGGTAAACGGAAGTCGGGTACTATGAATGAATGAGTACTGGTAATTCCAGTGATAATGTTGCTTTCTAAGCTTGATTCGGAAGGCATGAAATCAAACGAAGTAGGTAGACTAGTAACTTAGTAATGGATTTCAGTGAGGTACCTACGTAACACTTTTTTAGGGTTTATCGTTATTGATGATCGATATTATGAAATGGTAAGTGTACATTTTGAAAATGGAATGTAGATATATTCTCTTCGTACCTACCATATAGGATAAAAGCGAAGTAAAGCCAGCTTATCCTCGAAACTGTCATGATAAGAATTAATCACAGGTCATTAATCATTTTAGACCTAAGGATGTACCGACATAGAATTTGAAAAAACTTCTATCGTTTAATTCCAGGTACACAATGCAGCAGGTGTAAGAATGTAATTATTTATTTACATAAATCAACATGAAGAAATCCTGTAGGCTTGCTCGGTACCCAACATAATCGTGTCCCATGTATTGTATGCAGATTTTCTTTTCTTAAAGGCGTTAACATTACCGCCTTCGGGTGAAATAATAAATTTCCTACACTTACATGGCGCGGGGTAACGATGTTATGATATCATTATTTCGTAGCTGTAGATAAGAACAACTGATAATATGTTGTTTGGTCCACACTCTCTTTAATAATGCTCGTATGTAAACCGGTTTTGAGAAAATATTACGTGTGATGTTGTTTTTATGATGTTTGAATTCAATTGATGTTCTTTTGTTTTCATTTTGATAATACTGGCAGCTTTTTAGTCGCCGTTTTTCAGTCCTAAAAATAAAAAAAAAACAACAAAGAGTTCATCTTAGAATTACAAAAGAAGTTCTTCAGGTACCGTTTAAGCAAATATTTAAATTTTAAAACAAATAATTTTCAGTTAAAAGTTGAACGGATAATAAAATTAAGCATATTTACAATAACAATGATGATTATTTTTAATTTATTACGTTTTTTGTTGTTGTAAAGAACTGTCTAGTATCAAGTCTAATTATATTTGCTTGCGTAAATACATAAATTACACAGAATTAGATTTTAAAGGAGGTTCTCCAATCTACAACAAATGATTTTAAGTTACATTTTCATGTAGTATTCATAGTTTTAACGTGTCAAAATGTCAAAATTTTAATCCGTATTTTAAAATTAGTTTTAATTATTTTTTAAGTAGTTTTAAGGTGTAATTTTATACAAATAAGCAACTTAAGTGCATAATAATCCGGGATTATTGTTTTCCCGTCGATAAACACAATAAAACTCAGCGTTTGGTTATCCACCGTTACCGGTAACCTATTTCAAACAGCTGATGACAACCTGCGGATTTTAACGGGGAGTATTGTTCACTTTTATTCTATCGTAGCCATATATTAGCACACAATTATTGTCACTTATAATTTGTAACGCGCTCTCATTAAGTCCAAGCATAATTTATTTTGGTAGAATTGCTAGACTGACTGTACTAAGTCTTGTATCATTTTGTTTTCATACTGAAGACGAAAATTAGTATCTAAATAACGTTAAGATATTAGTATTTCAGAATATATCAACAACCGAGTAAATTTCTTTCAATTAATATCGTATTTACAGTAGAATATATAGTTAAACATTGATATAATTCTGCTACCCACAAAAGAAAAAGTAAAAAGTCATTTTTTTTTTTACTTTGCATTTAATTTAATCATAGTAATTTAATTCTAATCAGCAGCCTACCTCTTTCTTCTCTGATAACCACTAGACACTAACATTCCCACTCCACCTTTCATTTCACACACCTTACCTACTTTAGTCTTTTTAATTAGTTCTCACTGTTTCTTCAATTCTAATTTCAGTAACTATTCCTGAAACCATGTCAGTGATGACCCGTAAGGCCACGGCTCAGGTTATGGAGGTAAAATTAAGAACAGCCCTTGAAGAACTTAAGGCATCCAACATCCAATGCCAACAATTACTACAAGAAAGAGACGAATGTGAAGAGGAAGTTAAGGGTATTATCAATAAAAATACAAGCCTGAAGCGGGAGCTAGTGGACCTTCATCAGCAACTCCTGGATGCTGTTGATGAACGGGACAAACTGCGGGTGGTCACTGATGGATTCAACAACTGTAGCAATCTATATGAGGAGGCTTTGTGCAAGGTTAGGGACTTAAAGGAAGAACTAATTCACGCTAATTTAAAAATTTCTAAGTTACAGAAAGAAAAAGAATGTTCTCAGGCTAGGGAAACTAATCACTTATACAATGAACTGTTGAATAGTAAGTGCAACCCAAATTCCTTAGTAACAATAGACCTCACTGAAGATTCCCTTGTAAAATTTAATAATAGTAGTTATACAGTGAGTCATAATAAATTAAAAAAATATGCAAAGTTTAATAAGATCATTAATAAATGTAAAAAATTTAGAAAACAACAAAAACACTATTCCAATAATATTAAACTAAGGAAAGAACGTGTTTTTCTAGTAAATAAATTAAATAACTTTCAAATAAAATTAGAGGACAGCATAAACATTTATGAGGTTGACACTCAACGCCTACAGTCAGAGATTGAGGTGCTTGAAGGGTCACTATATTCACTTTCCAAAAAGTATGAAAGCTCTCAACAACAAATAAAAGAGCACATACTGGCAACAAATGTACTAGTGGAAATGTGTA
Organism: Caradrina clavipalpis; assembly: GCA_932526535.1. NCBI lineage: Eukaryota > Metazoa > Arthropoda > Insecta > Lepidoptera > Noctuidae > Caradrina > Caradrina clavipalpis. Next base: position 8,879,888 of record OW052096.1, read on the forward strand.
ATCCTAGCGCAGACAGAGTGGATCCACTGCCTCACAGTACCACTCAATGTACCTCCCAGAAGGATTCTCATGTTGAGGCTCCCCAGCCTGAGGTAACGGAATACACATCCCAGTCTGAGAGTGTCATGGAGTGCGTCCCTAGGTCAAGTGAAATACCTGTTACTGAATGTAGTTCATCTCTTGATCTGCAAACTGACAGTAGTTTGTTATCTGATAATAAAGATAGTTGTCCCATTATATTTTCAGACAGTTTAGGAAGGGGGCTGGGTAAATTACTAAACAACAACCTGAGACATTCTGCTCTTAATTATTGTATACCTGGGACTTCCTACAATAAAATAATGTCCACAATAACAAAACAAAATTATAATGCAAATTCTATTATTACAGTATTAGTTGGTAATAGCATAAATGTTACAAAAGATGACATTACTGACAGAGTCACAGAAATTCTGAAAATTAATTGTCATAAAATAATATTGTGTGCTTTTCCCTACTTTGAACACCTTTCAAACAGGCAAAATAATAACATTCATATGTTAAATAATCACCTGCACTTTCTTGTAAGTCACTATAGTGACAAGCTCATGTTTTTAGACATCAACAGTTTTGTTGAAAAATTGAAATCGACTAGGGATACAGGGTATCTGCCCATTAGATTTAGACGTCAGATAGCTTGGCTATTAGCTTTTAATATAAACTCAGACATAATTAGTATGTCGAAGTCTTCCACAATTAGCACCACAATATTTAGTAATAATACTAATGTTAGGGTGGTACCAACAAATAATCTTTTAAACTAGTCATTAAGACAACAGAAGGTACCAGTAACAATATAGTTAAACTTATCAACAATAAAAAGGTACCTTCTTGCAATTACTTAACAAATTCTAAAAAAGGGGCTAAACAACATTCCTTAGCATTATATCATCAAAATATTCAAGGCTTTTCTTCAAAGCAATTAGAAATTGAATTGTTTTTAGAAAAAACCATGTTCGACATTATTTGTTTTACTGAACATTGGTTAAAAGAGTACGAAATGTTAATTAATTATGATAATTATAGTGTGGGCTGTGGTTTCAACCGCAAATCCATGCTGCGTGGCGGTTCCCTAATCTTAATTAAAAACAGTATTAAATCAAAGCCACGTAAAGACATAGTTGAACTATCGGTTGAACACATTATTGAGCTGTCCTGTGTTGAGCTAGATAAGCATGTCATAGTGTGCGCTTACAGACCCCCAAATTATCAAAATTACTCTTTGTTTGAGTCGATTATGGAAGATGTTTTAGCAAAACTTGCAACTGGTAATAAATCAGTAATCATTTGTGGCGACTTTAATATTAATATTTTAGAAAATAATTCGAATAGCAGTAGATTCTTAGATCTCTTTAAATCATTCAACTTATCAAATGTGTTTCTAGAACCAACAAGAGTGACTTTAACTACTGCTACATGTATTGATAATGTTTTTTGTTGTTGCGACTACTTAGATAAAGCCATTGTAAATTACCTTCCTTCTGATCACAGTGGACAAACCGTTACTTTTGAATACAGCACACCATCACAAAAAGTGCAGATACAGTCAAGACCAATAACATCTGGTAATCTAAATAAATTCAATAGCACTTTAATGAGTCAATTATGTGTTCAGAGCTTTAATATGAATAATGGTGATACTTTGTATGAAGATTTTTTTTCAGTTGTGCAAACGGAATTCAATAATATTTTTAAGAAAAAATCTAAAACTGTTGGAGAATGCCACCTTCATGGTCTTCATGATGAAGTTTTTGATACGATTTTATATATCGAATATAGTGAAAAATATATTCATATAGTTGTTCTATGTCATGCGTCACAATGTACTCGTATATTTTCTGATCTACTTTATTACACTATTAAACAAGCTATCACAGTGTTTTATCTGCTCTGCAAATAAATCCCAACAATGGTTATGGGCCCAGAGCTTTAAATCGTAGTGGTATATGTGTGTGTAAATATTATAGTAAAATTAGAAAGTACGGTCGCGAAGAAAAATGTCAAAAGTGCGAATTGAATTACTCACCAAGGACAACTACGATAGTTGGAAGGTGCAAGTAGAGGCATTATTGATTAGAGGCGATTACTGGGAGTACGTAAGTGGTGAGAAGCCAAAACCTGTGGATGACAATGCAAGAATAATATGGGAGGCTGCCGACCGAAAGGCTAAGTCTGAATTAATATTAGCATTAGATCCTAGCGTAGTTCGTCATGTTAAGAAGGTGATAACTGCACGAGAACTTTGGCTGAAATTAGAGAGCTTGTTCGCATCTCGAGGCCCTGCGAAGAAGGCAACATTGATGAAAAGGCTCATGCTGCAAAAAATGAGCGAAGATCAAAGAGTGAGCGTGCATCTCGATTATTTTTTTGAAGCTGTCGATAAATTAGAGGAAATGGGCATCGAAATCCATGATGATTTACTAGCGATTATGTTGCTGTATAGTCTACCAGCTAGCTATGAAAACTTCAGATGCGCCATTGAGTCACGAGACGAGCTTCCGAAGCCTGAAAAACTTAGAGTGAAAATAATTGAAGAAGAAAATTCAAGAGGGAACACTCAAGTTGAAAATATAGAAGGCGCTATGTATGTGAATAGACACCATAAAAAAGGACATAAACCTGGAGATGGCAAAAATTTTAAATATAAATGTTTTAAATGCCATACTTTTGGACACAAGGCTTCAGAATGTAAAAAGAAGAAGGAAACTACCGTAGAAACCAGATATGTAGAGTCATGTTACGAAGAGAGTGTTAATCTAGAAGCTTTAACTGCCATTGAAGTTTCAGATGAATGCTGTGCTATAAATGTCAAACGCGGACATCAATGGCTTCTTGACAGCGGATGTACTGCTCATATGTGTAATGACGCGACAAGGTTTGGTGAGGTATTGCCTTCAAGTCGAAAATTAAAATTAGCTACTGAGTCACAGACGTCCGTGCAAGGTAAAGGTAAAGTTAAGATATTAGCATGCAATAATGAAGGTACGCGTAAAATTGAATTTCAAGATACTTTGTTAGTTCCCACATTACGTAATAGTCTCATTTCAGTTGCTAAACTCACCGAGCGAGGCTGTGAGGTCATGTTTAAACGTGACGTAGCATACGCATTTAAAAATGGTGACATTATGCTAACTGCTGATAGGCAAGGAGATTTATATTACTTGAGGGAGTCGGATGCGTCAACATCTATGGTATCGGGGAATGATGTGGATCTGTATGGATGGCACGAGCGTATGGGACATTTGAATGTTAGGGATCTTATGAATGTACTAAATAAATCCGGTATTAACGTTTTAAAAGTTAAGGATACTAAAAACTTGCATGATTGTGACGTGTGCGCTAAAGGAAAAATGGTTTCATTGCCTTTTGTGAAGTCCAGAGAGCCCTGCAAAGAAAAATTGGGACTAATTTATTCTGATGTAGTTGGCCCCATGAGAGTTCAGTCGAACGGCGGTAATAAATATTTTGTTACATTTATCGACGACTGTACTCGTTGGTGTGAAGTTTACATGTTGAAAAACAAAAGTGACGTTTTATCGAAATTCAAAATATACAAATGTCAAGTTGAAAATTTGACACAAAGAAAAATCAAATTCTTTCAAACTGACAACGGCACAGAATTTGTAAATAAAGATTTTGATAAATTTTTACAAGAAAATGGAATTGTGAGGAGAAAAACTACCCCTTATTCGCCACAATGTAACGGTGTAGCGGAGAGAATGAATCGTACTTTGTTGGATATGTCCCGATGCATGATGCTGTCTTCTGGATTATCAGGAAGTTTTTGGGCAGAGGCAGTTGCAACGGCTTGCTACATTCGAAACAGATGTCCATCGAGTGCTCTTAACAATGAGATACCGTATGTAAAATGGTTTGAAAGACCTGTGAACATTAAGTATATGAAAACATTTGGTACGAAAGTTCATGTCTTGGATAAACAACCAGGAAAGGACAAGTTTGCTGCAAGAAGTATAGTTGGTTATTTTGTGGGCTATCCACCAGATTCTACAGGGTATAAAATTTGGTTACCTGAGCAAAAACGATTCATAGCGTCGAGGGATGTGAGATTTCAAGAAGGTAAGTTTCTTGAAACTAAAACTAAAATCTCTGATCAATCAATTATCGAGTCACTGTGTGAGAAGAATACTGTGAAAAAGATGATTGAGATAGAAATTCCATTGGACACACAACCAAGTGTACCATTGAATCAGAATCCGTTTAATCAGGAATCTTATATTCCATTACAGGAACCTAGTACGTCGAGTACGACCAATGAGGAACAAAGCACTACAGGTACAACAATTGGAGAACAGAGTGCACCAAATACAGATAGTACAGATGGTATTATGATTGGTGATAGAAATGTTACTTTCAAAAGAGGTCCTGGAAGACCAAGAATTGAAAGAGGGCATGTAGGACGTCCTCGAAAGATATACAATATGGTTGAAGTGCAAGAAAATAGCGATAATGTATCACCAAGAGAAGAATTTGTTGATGCTGAAGATTTTGCAGGAGCTATTGAAACCTCATTGAGAGACGCTTTGGCAAGTGATGAAAAGAGTCAGTGGGAAGAAGCGATCTTGTCGGAAATAAGAAGTTTAGTAAAAAACGATACATGGGAAATAGTTAAGAAACCGTGTGATCGTAATGTAATAGGATGCAGATATGTTTTGACTACGAAACTGAATGTCGATAAGACGGAGAAAAAGAAAGCGAGACTAGTTGCAAAAGGTTACAGTCAACAACCTGGTCTTGATTATCAAAGGACATTCGCCCCCGTAGCAAGATTAGCAACTGTACGTTTGTTAGTTGCATTAGCTGCAGAGATGAAAATGCACATCGATCAACTAGATATAAATACAGCATATTTAAATGGAGATTTAAATGAAAATATTTATATGAAAGTTCCGGTCCTATTAAAGGAAAGTTTAGAAAAACTTATTAAAGAAGATGGCGCGAAAAGCGCTTCTGGTAATAGAGCAGCAAAGATGCTTGAAGATTTGAAAGCAGGAGGAGATATATGTCTTTTGAAGAAGTCACTGTATGGGCTTAAACAAGCTGGACGTCAATGGAACATAAAACTAGATATGAAATTGAAAGAAATGGGATTGACTCCAACTGTAAATGAACCTTGTTTGTATTATAAACGTTACAAAGGTGACTGCGATCTATTTGTCGTGATTTACACAGATGATATCTTAATAGCGTCGAGGAAAAGAGACATAATTGATAATTTCAAGCATGAATTAGCCAAAAGATTCGAATTAAAAGACTTTGGTCCGGCAAATTATTGTCTTGGAATAGATATAAAGAGAGATGGTTATAAGTATTACTTATCGCAAGAGAAATATATCACTGATATATTGAAAAAGTTTTCAATGGAGAACTGCAAACCGGTAAAGACTCCGATGGAGATAGGGAAACCAGTTTTGAGCAAGAAGGAAAAGTTTGAGGTAAAGACATTTCCTTATAGAGAACTCATTGGATCGCTTATGTACTTAAGTGTAGCGACTAGGCCAGACATTGCACACGCTACAGCTAAGCTAGCACAGTTTGCAGACAATCCTAACGAAACCCATTGGAAAGCAGCGAAAAGAATTCTCAGGTACCTGAAAGGTACAATTAACAAAAGTTTGCAATTTGAGCAAACTGGAGTATGTATGCATGGTTACTCAGATGCAGATTGGGGTAATTGCGCACATGACCGACGTTCCTTTACAGGATATTTGTTCATTTTAGGTGGTGCATCTATCTCATGGTCTTCACAAAAACAACGCATCGTAGCTACTTCTACATGTGAGGCTGAATTTGTGAGTTTGACGGAAGCTATGAAAGAGGCTATGTATTTAAATAGTTTGTTAAACGAACTAGGTCTTCACGATTTTTCTAAGGTAAGAATGCATGCTGATAACTTAAGCGCTATTTGCCTAGCGGAAGACACGGGTGCTTATCACGCCAAGAGTAAACATATAGATATTAGACATTTCTTTATAAGAGATGTGTTGCGTGATAATAAAACCATAACTTTAGAACATTTATCAACTGAGAATATGTTAGCAGATATTCTAACCAAACCTTTGTCGCGTATAAGACACGAATTGCTGACTAGCGAGTTAGGTTTGTGTGTGCGGAAATGATAAAGTAGTTTTGGTGTGAAGCTCATGAAGTTGAAGGGGGTGTGTTGGAGAATGCCACCTTCATGGTCTTCATGATGAAGTTTTTGATACGATTTTATATATCGAATATAGTGAAAAATATATTCATATAGTTGTTCTATGTCATGCGTCACAATGTACTCGTATATTTTCTGATCTACTTTATTACACTATTAAACAAGCTATCACAGTGTTTTATCTGCTCTGCAAATAAATCCCAACAAAAACAATTTGCCCTAAATTTTTATTCAGTGACTGGGCGACTAAAGGTATCAGAAAAAGTAGGGAAAGACTCTTTGAGCTGTATGGCCTTAAGCCTTATATAAATACGGTAACTTTTAATAAGCATGTTGCTACTTACTCTAAAATTTTTAAAAATACATGTAAGGCAGCTAAAGCCTTATACATTAGCAACAAGGTAAAATCAGCAGACAATAAAATAAAAATGGTCTGGAAAATTATCAACAACGAAACAAATAGAAATAAAAGACAAAATAATGATTACACTCTGGAGACTTCCCGAGGTCTCATAAGCAATAATATCGATGTGGCTCAGGAATTTGCAACTTTCTTTACCAATATCCCAATTAAAACCACAGAAACTTTAGATTCCTCGCCCTCACTTGCTATAGATTTATTAAGAGCGAATGTTTCAGCCTGTCCTAAGGAATTTAAATTTAGACATATTAACCCTGTGGATGTCATAAAGGCTTTCAAACAACTTAAGATCAAGGTTACAGAAGATATGTGGGGCATGTCTACTAATGTGTGTAAGTCTATTATTGAGACAGTTGCACCCTATTTAGCTTTAATATTTAACTTATGTGTAGACCAAGGGGTTTTTCCGACTTTAATGAAACACAGCAAAGTTATACCACTTTTTAAATCCGGGGATAGTAAAGACACTAATAACTATAGACCCGTTTCGGTTTTGCCGGTGTTCAGCAAGGTGTTTGAAAAAGTGATGCTCAATCAAATGCTTAATCATTTTAACTGTAATAACATCTTACACGACCAGCAGTTTGGTTTCACCAGAGGGCGTTGCACTACTGACGCCGGTGTCACTTTAATTAAACACATCTTTAATGCATGGGAGGACTCACAGGATGCCATTGGCATTTTTTGCGACCTCTCAAAAGCTTTTGATTGCGTAAATCATGAGACCCTCCTCCAGAAGCTTGAGCATTACGGCCTCGGTCAACTAGCGCTTAGCTCACTGAAATCGTATTTAAATGATAGACTACAGCAAGTTCAAATAAACGGTGTAAATTCATCAGGTTTGAAAGTAAAGATGGGAGTTCCGCAAGGTTCAATATTGGGTCCGTTTCTCTTTTTAGTCTACATAAATGATTTACCTCATTTACTGAAAAACCAACCTAAAATGGTGTTATTTGCTGATGATACTTCACTGATTTTTAATGTAAATAGACGGGCACAGCACCTTGACGAAGTAAATAACGCTATGCTTAAGGTTCATAATTGGTTTACGATAAATAACTTAGTGTTAAATGAGAAGAAAACTAAATGCATAAGATTTGCTTTACCGAACGTTAGAAGTAGTGCATGTAACGTTATATTGAATAAGGAAGTACTAGAATTCGTCGATAAGACAGTTTTCTTGGGGGTTTCGCTTGACTCAAAGCTGCAGTGGGGTCCTCACTTAACATCTCTTGCAGGGCGGTTGAGTTCAGCCGCTTACGCTGTCAGGAAAATCCGTCAATTGACAGACGTGGATACCGCGAGACTGGTCTATTTTAGCTACTTTCATAGTATCATGTCTTACGGTATTGTGCTATGGGGACGGGCTGCAGACATAGAATCTATTTTTATTTTGCAAAAGAGGGCTGTCAGAGCCATCTATAATCTTGGCAGACGCGAATCTCTAAGGCAATTGTTTAAAAAAATTAATATCATGACGGTACCTTGTCAATATATATATGAAAACATTATGCATGTTCGGAAAAATCTTCATCATTTTAGAAAAGTTGGTGATAGACATAATTTTAATACTAGAAATAGGAATAAATTAGAGCAACCGAGTTTTCGATTGTCAAAAGTACACACTTCTTTTATGGGGTACTGTGTAAAATGTTATAATAAAATACCGCTCAATATTCTCGAACTAAATGAGAGAAAGTTTAAAACATGTATAAAACGCACACTATGTAGTCAAGCATATTACAAATTAGAAGATTATATAAATGATAAAAATGCTTGGCTTAATGCTAGTCCTGCTCCACAGCCACTCGGGCACACAAATTAATATACATTTTTTTCTAAACATAACGATGTTATTAGCACCTTTTTTATTGACCTTAATAACGTATACCGTTATTATAATTTTTACTGACTTTTTTCTTCTACTTACTACAGTTTATTTTTTGAAAAGGTTCGCTGATGACCTTAGTTTTGTATAATTTTACATCATATATTTCAATTTTGTAAATGTGACTACCATGGAGCCATTTACTTGTTAAGTTACTATGTGTTGGACACTGAGCATGGCAGTTGAGAGCTTTGTCATGCTCACTTTAATGTCTTGCTGACGGTGGCGCGTGGGTTGGATCGTTTGGTTCCCTTCAAGATGGTTGAGCTAAGCGGTGCTGATGCACGCGTCATATTCGTGAACGGGTGCTGTCAGTTGGGATTGGTCATCTCTTAACTGCCATGTCTTACATCGTTATTATAATTTTGTTATTTTTTATATTCACCTTCATTGTTTTCACATATAGAAGCAACAAGAATATTGTAACCAAGACTTTGTAAAAACCAAATGGAAGGAAAAGAGTGTCCATGGAGTTTCTTGCTCGTTCTTCTCCATAGAGACCTACGTTTTGGAACGAGCAACTAGCTTCAATTTTAAACTGTAACTTCTTGACAATTCAAAAGTGCCTGTAAATGGTCTAATTGAAATAAATGATTTGATTTGATTTGATTTGATTAACATGTTTTTTTTTTAATAAAAAGAAATAAGTATACCATTACAGAATAATAATTAAATTATTATGATAATATATTGTATGAAATAAGTTTTTTATTATATTATTACAAAGCCTCAGCATTTCTGGGCGTGCCAAAGAGGTGACCCCATATAGTCAGGACGCCTCACAGTATAACACTAGCGTGCAATAGTAAAGTTCTATGAAGCCAAGTAACACATTTGATTACACATAAACGCACTGAAAATGACCGCGTAAACGTTTTCGTCACGTCAAAAATGTACTTGTAATCATTAGTCGGTCCTGAACGAGACGATTGCGTGCTTGCTAGGTGGTCGAGGTCGTAACTGCAGTGGACAATCGATTCATGGTACCAATGCGGCATAGTATGCGACACTATAAATTGAAATCGAACACAAACTTTTAAATTCACTCTTTCACTATACATTGAGGTTGCAACTTACTCTTCAAAAACACCCTTCGTTAAACACCAGCGATGTATCCAACGGAATACGACAACTCCAATGCAAGGTTTGTTTAAATTTCTGTGTGGTACCCGTCGTCGCACGCGATCGACACTTAGATCGAAAGAATCGAATGACAAATATGTTTCGAGTTATTGGCTATAGCAGAACTTTCTATGGCTCTGTATCTATATTGGTTTCCGATCGGACAACTATTGATATGGTCACTCGAGTTGCAAATTTCTCTGAAGCCTTCAGTCATACCAGTGACTCGATTCCATTTAGTTTTATAGGCTACATGTTAAGCAGGATATTGTATATGTTGCAGTCAAAACTCTTAACCAGTCAAAAGTACTATTGACTATCAAAATCAGTCAAAACTACTTTTGACTGAACAGGTTGGTCAAAAGTGGTTTTGACTGAAAAATATTGGTTATTAGTACTTTTGACTGTAAATTTGCGGTTAAAAGTACTTTTGACTAACGCTCTTCGTCAAAAGTAGTTTTAACTGCAATAAAGCATCAGTCAAAAGCACTATTAACTTGTCAGATGTGAATAATGCTTAAAAAGCATAGTCGAGGAGCCCCGCTTCGCGGGGCTCAAGGGTTTACAAAAAAAATAACCACGAAGTGGATGGCGGGGTCTGTTCGCTCGCTTCGCTCGCTCTCTAGACCCCGCCATCCTCTTCTAACCTAACCTGTCCGAGTCCCGAGCTCGCTTCGCTCGCTCTTTCATCCTATAATTTACTTTTATAAAGAATAGATATTATTAATTATTATTGCAGATTAGTGACTGATTTTTAAGAGTTTTGACTGATTCGGGCAGTCAAAACCACTTTTGATGGAATCACTTAGTCAAAAGTACTTTTAACCAGCTCCATTGGGCAAAAGTACTTTTAACTGTTATTTTAGTCAAAAGTATTATTGACCAAAGCATACGGTCAAAAGTACTTTTGACTGATTTTGCTGGTCAATAGTAGTTTTGACTGGTTAAGAGTTTTGACTGCAACATATACACTTATTAAGTGTTATTAAAATAAACATAGTTAGTACTCTTTTAACCATGTCGGTAACTTTAACGCTCAACGGAATGGAAACATTTTTATTATCATAATCTTTAGCGTGTACATTAAACGTTATAGCTCTAATTCTTTTAATTGCTTCTATGCAAGCAGGGTCACTCACGCATAATTGCGAATTAATGTGAAAAAATATGACCTTTAGTTGCACACGTCCTTTATAATTAACCTAGGTTGTGGAAGCGTCATTGGAGGTCTAAATAAATAGTTTTTGTTGTTTTATATCCTTAGGCCCTTCCTAGGCGACAATAGTATCCCTACTTAACGATCTTAGCGCCTGCTGCAAAACAGTTGAATACTTGCCTTGTGCGAAGGGGCCAAAAAACAGCGTAAAGAATGTCTAATTGTTAGTAATTTTCTATGACTTGTAATCTATAATTCAAAGGATCGGAGACGCTATTGTGTGACAACGCGTAGGTATCATAAGTACCTACGTGAGCGACAACGAAATGTTCGATTATTTGTTGCTAAAGGTTAATGAAAACATACGTACCTACCTGTGTTACAAATACACTGTCCTGCTGTTTGCTGATGTTATACCCTTTGCACATCAATATTTGATGACCGAGTAAAACATGTCAATTTGATAATTTTTATAGGTAGTTTTATAGGTACTTACATAGTTGTATACAGATGTTTAATTTGTAGAGCGGCAATTGTTTTTAAGGGTTGTTTCTATCATTGCAATTAAGTTTTTTCTCTCTTTGAAAAAGGAAGCGAATAATACTGACGAAGAAAATAAACCAGTCTGGGCTAATTACGAAATTGTCATCGAGGAAAGGTTCGCAAATTACCCTCCAATTTAGATGTAAAATGTCGTGGACAGACAGACGGACGGACGGATGGACTGACGTTTTTACAAACACTAGTAATTGTCCATTGTGTACAACTGCTTTCCTACGTTCTAATTGAAAACTATGCACCACTCTGCATTCTAGATATCTGTGGGAACGGCATGGGGACTCTGAGTAGAATATTTGTTTTTTTGGAAAATTAAAAGTTCTTTTTGTAATGTCATCTTTAAGAATACGCTGGAGAATCGAACTTGGAACTTTTTATGAATTCACAGCAATGAAGAAAGAAATAAACATACATAATATCAAGCTTGTATTCCCCGAAGGGTTAGGCAGAGGTGTACCAATGTGCACCCACAGTTCGCCGGTATGTTTAGGTCCCATGTAATAGGGGGCGAGGCTATTGCCATTTAATCGGGCACAAACCCTAACTAGCCACAAACCACTAGGCTAACGAGGCAGTTATTTGGCAATACTCTTTAGAAATGCTATCTACTACTATTTCCACTTAAAACCTTATCCTACCGGAACCTTCACCATGAGGCCTGTCTGTCTATTTGGAAAATTCCAAATTTAAACACTAAAAATGATACACACATACCACCACGCCTGAATTCCCCGAAGGGTTAGGCAGAGGTGTACCAATGTGCACGCACAGTTCGCCGGTATGTTATTAGGGCCCATTTAATAGGCGGCGAGCCTATTGACAATTTAAAAAAAAACGCCTATTAAAAATGATACCTTTATTTAATTATTTAATACGCTAATCACAAGTTCCGCTGAGCTAGTTTGAGCTTTACAGTTCACCTTATTATTACTGTGTAGTTGTGGCGTATCCTCGCTCGTGACATTGTGGCACCACGCATTTATCTCACGAACTAATCATAGGCTGAGTGAACTGATTAGCTTCGTCTATAAATAACTAGCTTTTGCCCGTGACTTCGTCTGCTGGAATAAAAAGTAGCCTATGTCCCTTCATAAGGTTTAAACTTATCCTGTTCCAGATTTAGTTAAAATCGGTTCAGTGATTTAGTCGTGAAGGTGTAACTGACCACGAGACAGACTTACTTTCGTATTTATAATATTTAGGGTCGATTTTTCATGTACGTAAGGATTGAGGAGCCACATCAGATTTTTAAAATCTGATCTCACCATTATTTAGCAGCAATGTAGCTTATTTTGCAGAACGAATTCTAGATTTAGCAGCAAAATATATCACTAGTTATTTTAATGCAAAAGTGGCTCCTCAATCTAAACGTCTGAATTGAGGAGCCACCTGGAACTCGTAAACTAATAGATGAATATTTATGAAAATTTTGCATCATTTAGCAGCAATTAAGCATATTACCGTCTAAAAATTTCGCTTCTGTAGCGCTAAAATGAAAGAAAATACAATACTTTTAATATGGCTCCTCAATCTAAACTCAAGAGGTGAATTTCTATTGGATGTGAGCGAACAATTAATATATTCGACATAATGATCATTTAGCAGGTGTTGTGTTTGTTTTTGCAGTATAGGAATAAAATAGTAAAACAGAGTAAATTTTGTAGATGAACGCATTTTCTTAGGCTCCTCAATCCTGACGTTCTAATTATATATGTTTGACTGTAGCCACCTGAGATCTTAACGGAATCTAACGCCAGAGATACTAACATTCAGCAGAAATGTCTGCTAAATATATCTGCACAGTTCAGCAATGTATATATCTGGGTTTCTGAAAAAACAATACTTAACAATTTTCTTGTAAATTCAGTGTGTAGGGTGACCATGTTATACTCGTATTGTTACGAGCTGGGTATGGGATAAATTAATTACTACCAATCAGACAATTAAATAACTTTATTAAACACAAAACACTTAAAACTTAATCACAAATACACTACTGTTCACTATTCGCTTAGATATCGCACTTCTAGTTCACTTCGATTCGCTTCGTTGTATCACCTGAATCAGACTGACTCCCGTGTTTTTTTTTTTTCTTTTTTTTTTCGGTTTGGCATCTCGCAGTTCAACCTAGGAGGTTGTGCACTGCTTAACCGGGCTTTCCTGTGGTGTGCCTTAGAAATTTAAGGCCAGGGCTTAAAACTATATACTTAAATACTAAGCGACTACACGCTAAGGGCACCCTCTGCGGGGTACGGGCTTCGGCTTAGGGCGTCGCTGAGAGAGGGCAGCAAAGGGACAGGCTGGATTGATTTATTTATTATTATTTATTTATATTTAAAAGAGTTTCTGTGATTGGTCGAACCATATAAAATCTTACGAATATATATTCGTTAGTTTATAAATTTACCGTATGACTTCGGAAATTGATAAATTTACGAAAATGTGGACGTAAAATTGATAAATTTACGAAAATGTGGACGTAAAATATTACAATAATTTATCTCCCGTTTAGAATCTTACGAAAGTTTATAAACTTCCTAGTAAATTGATAAACTTACGGATCTTGTTATTTTCCGGTGACATATACATATGAAAAGTTTATGATGAAAAAGGTATGAATGATATGACACCACAAACTAATACAGTGTGTCACATGTCAAGTTAAATGTCTTTTGAGTTTGAAGTTTATGTGTATCTATCTCTCTGCCTACGGCCATTGTCAACGGAAAATATGTCTGCTCTTCCAAAATTACAACAAAATACACAAAATACGTACATAATACTGGGACCGATCCATCATCACTGACAGGACTATTGTAGCCAATAAGCCTGATATAGTGGTGGATCGCTTAGAGAAGCGAGCAATGATTGTTGACATAACAGTGATTATTTGTGATTGCCTATTTGAAAAAAAAACACACTAAACTGCTAATCTCGCGAGATCTCGAAATTGGCGAGATCTCGCAGTATTGTTATTAAATTTAATAAATTACTTATCCTGGTTTCATTAATAAGAGTATAACATGGTCACCCTACACACTGAATTTACAAGAAAATTGTTAAGTATTGTTTTTTCAGAATCCAAAATATATACATAGCTGAACTGTGCAGATATATTTAGCAGACATTTCTGCTGAATGTTAGTATCTCTGGCGTTAGATTCCGTTAAGATCTCAGGTGGCTACAGTCAAACATATATAATTAGAACGTCAGGATTGAGGAGCCAAAGAAAATGCGTTCATATACAAAATTTACTCTGTTTTACTATTTTATTCCTATACTGCAAAAACAAACACAACACCTGCTAAATGATCATTATGTCGAATATATTAATTGTTCGCTCACATCCAATAGAAATTCACCTCTTGAGTTTAGATTGAGGAGCCATATTAAAAGTATTGTATTTTCTTTCATTTTAGCGCTACAGAAGCGAAATTTTTAGACGGTAATATGCTAAATTGCTGCTAAATGATGCAAAATTTTCATAAATATTCATCTATTAGTTTACGAGTTCCAGGTGGCTCCTCAATTCAGACGTTTAGATTGAGGAGCCACTTTTGCATAAAAATAACTAGTGATATATTTTGCTGCTAAATCTAGAATTCGTTCTGCAAAATAAGCTACATTGCTGCTAAATAATGGTGAGATCAGATTTTAAAAATCTGATGTGGCTCCTCAATCCTTACGTACATGATTTTTCAATCGTCAGATACCTCTTAGATGAGAAATTAATATGGTGGTTTGACAGCTTTTATATACAATATGTGTGTTACATTACATTTCATACAATATGTCAAACTGTCATATGTATCCTTCAGGTAAAAGTTATCTGACTATTGGTAATTCAGCCTTATGTTAAGTATGACAGGGACAGTATAGAACTGACAACCTAACACAAGCATAAGTAGTAAATTGAACGTGAAATTGATTGATTTTTAAATTGGAAATACCAGTTCCTCATATAATATTTGTTAGTTTGGTGATACTAAATATGCTTGTCGTATAAAATTAAACCACTGTTAGATAATGCCATGGGATAGTCGTATTTCCAGTTGGATAGTTATTTGGAACTAAATATTTTTACGTTAGGTAGCATGTTCGTGTTAGGCCTACAGCTTTTACCATAAATATGTTTCTCCAAAATAACTTCGAATATTTCCTCCTTTCGAATCTACTCTCTAACTTTTAATCGTTGTTTAAAGTCAAGACAAGCTTTAATGTTAAAAATTATGGTTACGCTAACGTTAATCATGACTATTTATAGAACTCTAATCTTCAACTTCCGTTAGCACAATAATATGCACTTTTTATGAATGCAGCCGATTCTAAAATAGAAATAGAAACTATTTATTTATGAATAATAATCGACCTACATTTACAGTTTGCACCAGACATATTAGTTATCGGTTTAAAATTAAATAATATACATAAAATTTGACAGAACTAGAATAAATTAAACAAAATTGGATCCTATTAACGGCATGCTAAAAATTGAATTTGTTTATTGAAGTTAAAGAGATACTAATGAAACTAATTAATAAGGCAAAACTAAATAAAGCAAAGCTTTCTTCTGTTTAAGGTGTCTTGACTAATCTAATACTAGTGAACTGCCCGCGACTTCACCCGAATTAAGATACGTTTTTCGTTACAGCTCCGCTCCCGTCTGTCGTAGCATGATGTTATATAGCCTATGACACTCAGGAATAATGTAGATATCTATTGGTGAAAAATGATTAAGAACGGTCCAATAGTTTCGGAGCCTACTTACAAACAAAGACATAAATCTTTCCTCTTTACAATATTAGAATAGATTAGGTACTATTGTAGTTGATTTTTTGATTGCGGTTTTGGTTTTTTGTTTTTTTTTGGTCGGGTGCGCGGTTCTCGTAACCGGCATGCTTGTATGACTAGTCACACTCCTTTCGCCTCATCCACAGTCATACATCCATATGAACGTGGATGAGGCGAAAGGAGTGTATAAGGTTCTTAGCAAGTGGGGCTCTGTGGTTTCTGCCTACCCCCATGGGAAAAAGGTGTGAGTTTATGTATGATGTATTTAGTTTTTTTGGTACTTATTTATTCTCAATTCTTTTGATAATGACTGTTACGATTTTGAACTCTTACCCTGAAACGATTAAATCCGCTAATTATAAGCTAGCCTGTACAGTACCTGTATCTATCGTTATTGTTAGCGCTAGTAGGCTCGCTCGTGACGCTTCGCGACCTCGCACTTATCTGGCGCGCTCTCACGACGCAGCCCGGGCGCAGCGTGGCACGACTACGCGCCGCTTTCGGATGCTAGGCGCTACGAGTTGCACTGCACTGGGATTAGAAGGATCTTATATTGTGAGGTTCTTTTTTTGGCATTAAGGAAGTTTGTTTGTTTGTTTGTAGGGAGCTGCCTCGTTGGTCTAGTAGTCCTATGCGCGACTGCTACGCTAGAGGTCCCGGGTTCGATTCCCAGGTCGAGTAAAAAATGTTATTGGGTTTTTCTATGAAATTCTCAGTAGCAGCTCGGAGTTTGGGTTTGTGCCCGGTTAATGGCAATAGACTTGCCCCCTATTACATGGGACTCCCCCATAGATCTAGAGTAAGGAGTTCTAGTGTAAGGTGACTTTAATTTTGTTATGAAATTGTACTGAGAAAAAATACATACAAACTCCTGCTACTCTTATTACTTAATTAAAATTTATGTTTAACATTTCTGAGATGTCAAGAATGTTTTCTGTAATATTTATTAATTATTAATATCTAACAAAACAGTATAACCTCTTCAGGTAAAAGTACTTACCTACGAGTATCATAAGCTTTCACAGAAAATATTGTCTATTTTGTTTGAAGCCTGGTTCGACAGCTGCTAGAATATTAATAATGAGCTCTAAACAGAGTTATTTCTATAAAAAATAGACTCTTCTCTTTTGCTTGTTTTTCATAATATTGTTGCCGGAGTGAATTGTAAGGTAGCTAGGAGAACTTTTTAGTGCCGCTTATTAAGATAAAAAAATGTTATATTTCTTTTAGTTGAAAAGCTTTATAAGATTAAATTAAGCTTTTCAGTTAGAACCTTTTCAGGAGCTAAGCTTATTCTACAATCGTTATCTATAACTTCCTAATGACACTTACCATGGATGGACCCATTGGCCATGCCTCATCATATCAGCCGCAGGACGATTACTTGTGGACATAGGCCTCCCCCCATAGATTTCCAAAAGGACCGATTGGAAGCAGCCTGCATCCAGAGTCTTCTTGCGGTCTTAATCAGGTCGCCCGTCTACCTTGTGGGTGGACGTCCTACACTGCGCTTTCTGGCTTACTTGCACATTATGTGATGAACAAAATTCTCGATAAAAAAAGCTACTTTAAAACAGATTTCTTTTGGGAATTTAAACAAAATATTATGGTACCACCGATTTCTACTAATAATTAGCATTAATGGGTGTGACATAGGTACACATAGGCTAAGAAAAGTGCAAAGCTTTTTGATATCGCAGGAATTTTTAGACGATGGTCACCGGTTCCTATCCAGACTACCGTCAGCCTTTACAAACTTACGACTCAATATAAATTCCATAGATTATTGAGGTATAAAAAAGATCTGTTACTGCAACTTTTTAGTGTGCGTAAAAGATATCCTATCTTGTTCAATAATTGACCGTCACTAGTTTCAGAAATGTATTAAGTAATAAAAGAAATACCTAAGGTAGTAATTATGAAATGTTTCATCGGTGTAGCGAAATTTAATAGCTTCGTTGGTAGCTATTCCTTTGGGTAAAACAACATTATTGCAAGCACGAGTAACTAGAAAAGAAAATATTACTATGAATAATATATAACTTTTACAGTTCAATCATTAACATCAATTAGTTTTAGTATGATCTCATCATACTAAAACTAATTGAAGTTAACCCTTCTGCGAAGCAGTAGTAAGGAGGAAGCGAAGCACGTGAGGGAAAGGTAAACCTCACGCCCCAGCAGCCGCAACAGAAGAGAACGCTCCGGGCGTCGGGAGTCACAGGGCGATTCCCGGCCACCGTAGGCACAGGACTGCGGCCGCGAGCGTTGGCTGGCTCGCATCCGGTCAGAACTAGGCCCGGGACCATGGAGCCTTGTGTTCCACGCTCACCTCAAAGAGTTGTAAGCATAGTAGACGGGGCCCGCCAGGGCCAGTGTCTGCCAGGGTTGGGCAATTTGTTCGAGACAGTTACCGCGGCGCTGGAACGCAAAAAGGGCATTAGGAGGAACACGGGTGGGTTTTTGTCATTAAGATTCTGACTCTCCCTTCCGCTCCAACCAGAGCGGAAGAAGTCATTCAATGATTTCCCACACATAAAAAAGGGTTAACATTATAAAACACACAGGGTACAGGATTATTAAATCAGCTGTTCAATACATTTTGATCATGTAAGTGTTGCACTTTTGTATCTGATAGCTGATGTTTTTTAATAACCGACGGAAAATGTTAACCTGCATCCATTGATTCTCCTGTAGATCTCAAAAACTACAAAACTATCTTTTACATTGCTGCTTATTTTTCTACTTGTCCAAATGATTGCTTTTAAAGCAATCTTGCTAAAATGAGACATAACAAACAATCGTTCGCTATGTGAGACCATGCCACTCTCGAATTACAACGAATCTTGTTATGTATTATAGGACGCGTCTTTCTTAATATTCAAGTTTAGAGTCTCATGTTAATGTACTTTCTAGCTCCTTTTGTCAGAAGCATGCTTTCTTGGTGGAAGCAGTCAAAGATTATTATTAACACGTGAAACCGTAAAACACGTACATCGTAAAATGTAAACGCAAATTTGCCAAAGAGAAAATGTGAGCAGTAGGTTCATTTCGTATTACGCTCTCTACGCTGGGAAAAGGCATAAAGTCGTCGTGTTGAGTAGTGAGTAGTGATAAGTCTAAATAAGCTTTTTCCAATTGTGTCCTGTCATAAGGTAAACCTTTATTCAAATAAACTTCTTATCTACATAAATTTTAGTGAAAATAATAGGTGAAAGAGTAATTATTTTAACGACCTGCAATTGCCCTTGACTGGACGACTAAAGGTAATCATTGCCGCGTTGCTGTAACAGGGTGAAAAAGACTCATCGCATTAACTATTCTTGGGAGACGACTTTTATTTTTGACGTGAAAAATCACAGCACACAATCTAACAAACGATCATAAAAAAGAAGTTGAGCCTTAGCTTTTAATCCGTAATTTAAAAATAATATTTCATTTGATAAACAAAAATAAAGCGTAATGGGAAGAAAAGGTCCCTTTCGACTTCGTTAAGTGACTTTTCACGCTCCTTATGACCCGGTTTGGATTCTAGTGTACTGTGTAAACTTCGATGGCGCGAAATCGATAACTCGTTGTGCCATTGGTTTATTATTTCCGTACCCAACAAAGTGAATTGTTAGATTCTATACTATGCTCAGAAATGGGCAGTCATTTTTCTTACAATTAAATAATGACACGTTTTAGGCCGAGCATTTTTATTACTCTAAACGTGATATTGATTTTGCATATAATGGACCTTCTGTAGGAATATACTCTGTGTCTGTTATGCCTACAACGCGTTGCAGGCTCTCACGCTTTTCTCGTTTGACATTGATATTATCAGCATAGTACTAGTTATCTGTTTGCTAATAATAACAATGAGACAACTGCGTTTTAGCATATCCTAAGACCTAGATTATGCTTTGTTTGACTTTATGTAATTTGAGACTGAGTTAATTAACGTCGTATTGTAACGTGAGTCCAAATTGGGTGGGATAGATGTATCGTGGGTATACCATGATACATCATCAATACCACCCAATTTGGTCTTGTCTCATAAATGGTTTTATTGCTTTTTAGGACTGGAATAAGGTTACAAACAAAATAATTAATTATAAATTTTAATTGTACGAGGTGTTATAATTGCAGAAACTAAAAACTTAAAACGCAGGTCATTGTACCGACTTATCAGTATGAAAAACTTTTGCTATGAGACCAATCCTGAAATCGCTTAGAAAAATCTGCTGATCCATACATTTTGTCGAGTTACACGAACAGCGATCAGCAGTTTCTTTTTGGCGATTTCAGGGTTGATCCCTTTATAAAGATTGTCTATAATGACGAATATAATTACCCCTTTTCAGGTTTCTGGTTACCAAACAGTTACCAACTTTTTTTGGTACTATGTTAATCTAATTATAAGGAATGTAACAATGTTTAATAAAATTTTAATTTACTTACTTTACTTTTATAGGCTCTTTATCGGAATACGGATTTATACCCGGTTAATGGCAATGGATGGCTCGCCCCCTATTACATGGGTCCTAAACATACCGGCGCCGGCGGGCGGACTATGGGTGTACATTGGTACACCTTCGCCTAATTGGGGTAATAGGAGGCGTAATGGTATTGTTATGATGGCATTGATATATCAAGCTTCAAGCTTACAAAAATAATAATAAAAATTTTGGCGACACTACAAAAAAGTTAACAAAAACGTTAGTAAGGCTTTCTATTGAATATCAGACTTGCGTGTATCATGTGTTACTACCATTATTTCAACGTCCAATGCAGTATTAGTTCAGTGGTAACGTGGCCCTATTTGCTCTCCATGTCACGTCAACTTGCTCTACATGTACAGTACATCTACCTATATAATTAATACGTTGAAATTGCATGGTAGCCTAACCCTTATCACTTTGGTTAATAATTGACTAATAATAGAAGTAAGCTTTGAAGCTTTCTTCGTTTTTCTATGTGGTAAGCTTAAAAGCTCTAACCTCATTTCAGTTTTTTACCTTTGTTTGGTAGTTTAAAACCAAATAGTTAAAAATAGTTTAAAACCAGGTATGCTCAATCAATCACTGAATCAATGAGAAAACGTCTATTACTTGCAGAATAGTTATGAGACTGAATGTAAATCATAATTTGTAGATAAAAGGGATCAAGTCTTAGTTGATGCCATTTAGGTTTGATAACTTCTCATCGTTTTTGAAAATACTTAAATATTTTACTTATATTTCTAATATTTAAAAATTTCTCATAAAAACGTTTTAATTTAAATGGTTAGACGTCATATCAGATGGTCGCTTAAACCCTGTAAGGGCCACCGCACACGTTTCTGTCTGAATGCACGCGGGTCGCGCGGTATCTCGCGATCTTGCCATTTGCATCCAACGTCTCGGCGGCGAGAGAGCGAAATCTAGTTCCTGTGTGATGCTCTGAACTCGATTATGTTTTAGGTCCCAATTTGTTTAGGGTTACCACTGTTTCTGTTAAGAAATGAAAGTGAACAAATGTGTTGTTACGACTGAAATAGTTACAACCTATGTAGTAAGTTATTTCAAATAAAAAGAGGCAACCACAATTTTGTAATTCTAGTTATTATAGTATCTATCAGAAATTGTAATCAGCGATAAAACTCAACGATCCGTAAATAACTGAGGGCATGTACGAGTAACCTTAATTTGATTTACACGTGTAACCAAATTTCAACGTTTTCGTACCACACTTTGCCTATACGCCTCCTTGTGCGTGGTCGTGCACTGGCAGTAATGACAGGCCGCACGCGCGCGCGCCGCCTAATTGATAATGGTTGCGGACGTGCGCGCTTGCCATGCACCATGGGAACTGCGCACGACCATCTTTGAGAGCTCGAGGTGGTGCAGTATTATGAGTGTCCTGTGTTGTTTTAGCGCAAGGGTGCTCAACTTTTTCACAGTCTTGCCAAATTTGAACTTTTCGGCGGGTCAAAAATTTGTGCAAATCAACCAAAGGTATTATGAAATGTAGTTATAGATGGTGTCATGAAGGCTCGGTGGTTACGACGCCCGCCTCTCATGCTCGAGGTTGTGGGTTCGCAACCGGGCACGGGAATGTACAAATGTGACGTTTTTAAATTCTTATGTTCTATCTAAGTTTCTCTTGGACATCACTGACATCGGTAACCATGTCAGAGGCCCTCGAGGCGGTTTAAAAACTGTGACACTAGGGTGTTCGAGGCCGTTAGACCTTACTGCCCAAACGACAAAGAAGAAGAATGTAGTTGTTTATTAAAAAAACATAAAACATGGAATCAAGCGGCAAAAGCATTGTTAGACATCAAATTGATAGTACCAATAGATGCAATCAATGTGATTTCTGACAATGTTGCTGTTGTAATACTTTTCTTATGTTAGGCTTCATATCAGATATTGATAGTAGTCAGCGGTTGAGCAGCCTTGTTTTAGCAGGTGACAAATCGCTATGGAGACTAGCTCGTGATATTATTGGTACGTTGAAGTCTCCAGCTTATTCACGAACGGTGTGATAGCTTTGATGGAACTTCATAGATTTTTTTTATTACCTTTCTTTTTAAGGCTCTTTTCTTTTTGAGCTATGCACTTTAATTATTACAAAAATAAAAGTGTTATCAATATAACACTTTTATTTTTGTAATACAAAACCATGGATACCACAGGTATTGTATTAAGATAACACTTTCAATTTCGTAAAAAAATGTTTATACTATTTTCACAACATATCAATACGTTAGTTAATTTTAGATTTA
The DNA here is from genome assembly GCA_932526535.1 of Caradrina clavipalpis. Lineage (NCBI taxonomy): Eukaryota > Metazoa > Arthropoda > Insecta > Lepidoptera > Noctuidae > Caradrina > Caradrina clavipalpis. The sequence goes on from OW052096.1 coordinate 8,902,786, forward strand.
CACGACTGCCCCAAAAAAAGATTGTTTTTTTTTTAAATATTATTTATGTATTTAGGTAAAATGCTCGTATTGGTCTAACAGCTTAACTTGAGTTAGTTGCTAATATGAGATTAAATAACAAAATGTCAAACTATAATGAAACCGTATTAGCTAATAAGTCGGAGTTAAAAGATTGACCTGACTGGTGCAAGCGGGCCTTAGTCTGACAATGTTCAAGTTATTTTTATATTTTTTTAAGTCAACATACTTTGTGAGTACATGACAGATATTTACGTTATTACCTACTTAAGGGTGTGCGCAAAATATGTTGAGAGCAAAGAAATTACTAAATGAGCATCTAACTCTACATTATTAGCAGGCAGGTGTTACTAAGATAGTTATTGATGCATACGACGTAATTCTTTCGCACAGCTATTTCACATAGGTAGGTACTAACTAGTGCCCGCGACTTCGTTCGCTTACATGACGTTTAACAAAGTCACAATAAAAAGTAAATTATGTCCTTTCTTGGTGTTCAAACTTTCCCCTTACAAAATTTTATCAAAATCTGCAGTGCGATTCTCTAAGCCTCACTTCGTAATTCGAAAGGTGAATCCGCAGTGAGATTACAAAATGGTATTCTGTTAAACACGATCACGCCGGTGACGTCACCGCGGCGAACGAATACTAAACCAATGACAAGTTGGTTCGTTATCGAAGTGAGCGCGATCACTTTAGTGCTCGTTTTCGAGTTTTCATTTTAGAGAATTGCACTACAGTTCAGTCGTGAAAGCGAAATAGACAGGCAGACAGACAGAGTTATGACCGCATTTATATATTTTTTATTTCGGTTTGTAAATCATCAAATGACTTCTTCCGCCCTGGGCGGGGCGGGAAGGAGTGTCAGACTTTAACTGACTAAAACCCATCCATTTATAATATTAAAGTGTGGATTATGCATACATTTAACGGCAAAACTGTGAAAAATAATAATTTGTTTAATTAAATATTTTATTTATGCAAAGGCGTGTAATTTATTATGAATCTAAAAAAAAGTCTGTGAAGTCATGTCTTGTGCTGGCTCTGTAATTACTGGAAGCGATGGACTGGAACATAGACGCATGTTTACGATTTTTATACGATGCTTCATTAATAGGAAGTAAACAAACAGATAGTACCTAACTGCTTAGTGGGCCTAGTGGTTCCCAGTACGAGAAAAAAAATATTGGGTTTTTCTATGAAATTCTCAGTACCAGCTCAGAGTTAGGATTTGTGCCCGATTAATGGCAATAGGCTCGCCCCCTATTACATGGGACCTGAATTTACCGGCGAACTGTGGGTGTACACCTCTGCGTAACCTTACGGGGAATACAGGCGTGATGGTATGTATGTATGTAGTACCTAACTTGTGCCATAGAAGTATTGTAGAGCATTATAATTTTATGCACCATAAGATGAAGGAAAATTGGGTTTAATTTATTTTTTGTTAAGCCACTAGCTTTAACCAATTTGATAATTAATATAGTGTATTGTAATAGTGTTTTTTTTTTGACTTAGTAACAATGTTGTACTGATGAACATTGTAATCACGGTATTTAACCATTTTATACAGTTCTTTGTCTTCTTTATGAAATCCTGAAAGAGGTTATTCACATAAGAAAAAAAATATATCTGCATTAAGATCGTAGCATTGTTCTCGCATCATCGTAAAGGTGTCATAGCGTAAACCTACTTCAGAATATAAAGTCTAGGCGCTGCGCAATCGTTGACACTTACTATTATATAAAATTAGATGAAAACTAGCGAACTACCCGCGACTTTGTCCATGTGGCTCATTTTATCCGCGTTAAGTTACTCTTTGGTTATCGCTCCTCTCCCGTGGATCGTAGCGTGATGTTATATAGCCACAAAAAACACACTTATATAAATACTTATAAATACACTCTCAAATAACGTGGCTTTCTATGGGTGAAGAAGAAGAATTTTCAAAATCGGTTCTATAGATCCAGAGATTACCCGTACAACCGTACAAACTTTACCTCTTTATAATATAATCATAGATAAAATATTTACTGCTTGACGGTTGCTTATGTTCAAGACAAGACACTAGAGTGTCTACGTTTGCACAGCGCCTTAATCCCATCAAAAACCCAACTATAATTAAAAAGTAACAATATTGTCATGAAACGCAATAATGAAAAAAATACCAATGATTATAATTACCTCATATAAAATCCATCTTTGACCCGGTTGCAACCTAAATGCAAACATTAGGCACACGCAAGTTCGCTGCGCACTGCGTGTCGGCTGGGGCTCGCATGCAACCCGTTCCTACAACACACCTAATGGACGCAGACGTGGAAAGTAAAAGAAGCGTATATTTATTAGTTACGTTCTCCTTATTAATTTATTAATTAAAGTTAGCTAACAGCTTCCTTATGGATTCAATTTTAACTAGAACTCTTAATAAGTCTCGGAGTTACGCAGTCGCCAGTCATAGGTCAACTAGAATCCGTCTAAAAATAACATAACACAGAAAAATAAACATAACTATTGACTTTAGAGGGTTAAAATAGATTTTACAAATCACTTCTGGTGTTAGGATTATTCAACATTATTCCTAATTTGTGTATTTTATTTCTAACTTTTGTGATTAGATACATCCGGTGAACGTAGGATAATGAGTGGAGCTCTAACCGTGTCTCAATGATGTTATACCACGTAAAACATGATGGGACTAGCAACGACAAACCAAATAAACTGGTCTATTTTAGTCTTGAACCGAAATAACTAGAAGTCTTAGGAAGCCTTCGCTAAGATGATGCAGGCTAATATTAACCAGCCATACGCGGGTATATTAACCAGAAACCTGTTACAATTACATTTTTAGTCTATATTTTTGCAATCAAGTTAGAGCTAGTCTAAGCTAAGACGCAATGGCAGGTCTAAGCAAATTGATTTATAAGAAAAAGAAAAAGGTAAACCAATCGAAGAATTACAATTTCCCGTTAGTATATTCATTGTACTAAAAGATTTGTATCAGCGAACTGGCTGTCAAATCTCATTCAATCATACAATTTCGATTGCGGATCCAATAAACGGTTTTCAGTATACCTGCTTGGGTTAGTAGTATAGGAGAAACGAATCAGAAGCGCTGCTCTTAAAACTGTATAGTATACAGTTATGGGATTAATCTCTGACTAAGGAAGAAATATTAAGTAAAATCCAAAGATAAATAATAGCGATTGTAAATCCGGTTGAACTGCAGCAGTGTTGCCAGACATGTTTAGCCTGGGGTCATCCATCTGCATTTAATGTTGCAATTTGAATAAATTATTTCTTTATGCTGTCCAAAATTAATATTGAAAGTCGATTAATAAGACATAGTCGGTTATTCACATTGAAAAAAATGAGTGTGCTACTGTATAGTTAATTTAAGCTAGGTGTCGATTCTAGTAGGACTAAATCCGTGACTGAAAATGATCAATTAAAAATAATGCCAACGACATTGTTTAACGCCATTTTACATGTTTTATGTGTATTTTTATGAGAACTAAATAGGACATACGTGTTTGTAAAACTGATAGGACACAATTTGACCGTTGGATTATAAAATAAATAATCACGTGGTTTTTGAAAAACTGATTAGTAGATCAGCTGTGTAATAGTTAGCATTTAGAATTAGTTGTGGATAAAAACAGGGCAAGCCTACTAGTTTTTAAGATCATAATCTCATCTTACTCTAAATCTGTCAAAAACGTTATAATTTTTTGAAATTGAATTTCGCTAAGATGTGATTGCAACTAGATTTTGAAAGTTTTTTGTAAGGAGAATTAGCTTTATGAATAAATCAACTGACATAATACAAATAAGATAAAAAAATATTGACAGACAAAAACACAATGGCAAACAATTACAACCTAATTAATGAAACTGGAAACGTTACACCAAACTTATACCTCGATAAAGGTACAGTCCACACTTACTTGGTGTAACTTTACTCCGAGTTTATTAATCAGAGATAAAGTTAGTTCAAAATATGAATACTACTAGAAAACAGAGGAACCTAAGAGTTTTTTAGCTAGCTTTTAGAGCTACTGAATTAAACACAATAAAAAAAAAAACATCATAACATATCATCACGCCTATATTCCCCGAAGGGTTAGGCAGAGGTGTACCCATGTACACCGTTCGCCGGTATGTTTTAGTCCCATATAATAGTGGGCGAGCCTATTGCTATTAACCGGGCAGAGATCCTAACTCTGAGCTGCTACTTCATAGAAAAACCCAATAACACTTTGCTCGACCTGGGAATCGAACTCAAGACCTCTAGCGTAGAAGTCGCTTTTAGGACCACTAGGCAGTTACCGTTGCTATTTGCGTTTCTAGGCACACATGTTCGAGATTCTAATCCCACAAAGGGATACCTACGTTTGTGTACCTACGAATGTTGCTTCCGACTTCAAAGTTCGATGCTTTTGGATTATACCTGTGTGCAATGCCGCTCTCAGTCAAGGCACCGGAAATCCTTCTTTATGGTAACTTAGTGGTGTGGATATATCCACAGGAGGAGGAGCTCGTGGCTAAATAATTACAGCCGCATAGACCGATCTTCCGGGTTAGGCCACGCTTGCCGAGGTTGGTCTGTGGATGGGTGACCATTTACCATAGCGAGTTTCCTCCGTGCCTCGGAAAGCACGTAAAGCCGTTGGTCCCGGCTGTCATTTGTAGATCTTTGACAGTCGTTACTGTTAGTCAGAAGCCAGAAAGTCTGACAACCAGTCTTACCAAGAGTATCGTATTACCCATTACTGGGTTGTGGAGGTCTGATAGGCAGTCGCTCCATGTAAAATACTGATATTATGCTGCATCCGGTTCGACTGGAAGCCGACCCTAACATAGTTGGGAAAAGGCTAGGCAGATGATGATGAGTGGTGTGGATATATCAAATTTTATATCAAGCATAGAGGAGGATTTCGTAAACTAGGACTAGGAGAAGCAGGTGCCTATCGATTAGTCATTTAGTCATGACATCGCCCTTGGATTAAGGCGAAGTGAGATTGTTCGAGCCTGCTTTATGAGAAAAGGTCTTTGCCTTGCAATAGTATAATAATTTTAAAAATTTTTGATCCTGCTCCCGATGCCCGGTATGCTACTATTTTTAAATTTTTATATGGATATTTAAAGATGTATTTAATATGTATTATAAATAAATAACATAATAACAGACTCTGAAAATAGATACTAATAATTATTTTCCATAATAACTTACTCGATATTTATTTCCATGTTCTTTTTTTAATGTAGATTCGTACAGTCACGAGCATAAACATGTATACTATTAGCACAATTCTAAAGCAATTTCCTCCCCAATAATTGATTGAAATATAACGGTGTTATAAATATCATATTCTGGATCCCATGACTCCCACGACCATGAATTCAGTCTTAACTCAACGTCGCAATTGTTAATTTACGAGAAAATCGCTTTTAAATTTTGCTAAGTGTGTTAGTGTGCTAAGTGTGTTTCTGCTCGTGACTGTACAATGTGACAATGTTTTAATTTCAAAAACCTTTGCAATTGATAAAACGCAAAGGTGTTTGATGTTGGCCTTAGAACTAGAGAAAAATACACTTGGAATTCATAAAAATAGTATAATTTTTAAACATCCTTTTTTACAAGTTACCATATCGGGTGATCCGGTTATGCAAATCTTAATGCAACACCCGGTCTAGTGAGTTAATAAGAATATTTCTAAAATATTGATATTAAATATTTGTGGCTATATTTTTTGCCATAATAACGATGCATTTTATTATATTACATTTCCTGCTATTGGGAATCTTCTAAACTGCATTTATTTATTGGAGTTTAATGCTAATATTAATTAGGTAACTAACTGTTTAATACGTCTTCTATAAACTGGGTTTTTTTTCCGGATAGGAAACCATCAAATAACTTCTCCCGCCCTGGATGGGAAAGGGGGCGAGTGTCAGCATTTTACTGACTCCTGGGTTGCCTAAGACATCGCACGATATCGCTGGATATTGCAAGATTTTTTTCTAACACATACCATCACGCCTGTATTTCCGGAAGAGTAAGGTAGAAGTGTACCATCATCATCTGCTTAGCCTTTTTCCCAACTGCGTTGGGGTCGGCTTCCAGTCTAACCGGATGCAGCTCAATACCAGTGTTTTACATGGAGCAACTGCCTATCTGACCTCCACAACCCAGTAACTGGGCAACACCTCTTGGTTAAACTGGTTGTCAGACTTCTTGGCTTTTGACTATCCGTCACGACTGTCAAAGATCTACGAATGACAGCCGGGACCAACGGCTTTACGTGCTTTCCGAGGCACGGAGTAAGGTAGAAGTGTACCAATAGACACTAGTCTGACAGTAGACTGATGCATAGTGCCTATTTTTGTACGTACAAATAAGTCAGCATAGACCTATCTAGCCTATCCTAGCTATATAACTAGCCATCGCATCTTAACTGCATTTATTTAGATTTAAGAAAAAATGATAAAATATCAACTAAAATCAAACTAAAAAAAAGTAGTTAATATAGCGAAAAGGTCAATTTACGTCTTAAAATTCGTTTATAGATCTTCATAAGCAGATAATATAAGTTTGTGTAGACTAACATATTGATAATTATTTTTTCGACTATTTTCATTATGTCTGCAAAGACAAATTGGTATATCCTTATAAATTATTTACATGATTACTTAATTAGGCCTGCATCTAATTTACAATCTATTGTACATAAGTTATATCCTGAGTGAGCAAGTTAATTACAATATTCATTGCTGTATGTTTCATTTAATGTTATGATGATGTCTATATTGGATACCTAATGACTATGACACACAAACCTACATAATGATTAAAGTATTAGTACTTAATATTCAAACTCTATAAACAACACTATTCAATATAAATACAATTCCAAATAGAATTGTATTTATATCAATACAATTTCATTAGGTATGCATTAATATTTCTTTGAATGCCAAAATTTTGGATAAACATTGTATAAAAACTAAGAATTTTGATTTCATGATGGACAGAACAGAAAACTTTTTTTTCCACACGATACATAGAGTAAATTCAGTTAGATCGAAACTCGATAACATAATTAAACTTTTCTGGAGGTAACAAAACACATAAATAATCTTTATACTCGTATGTGTACGTAGTTGTTGTTTTTAACAGTATTTCAGCATGTACCTCTATCAAAAAACAAAATCGCCCCGTTCCGTAATGCGGTAGGCAGTGTCGCAGGATTATATCACTGTGTGCGTGCGGGTTCATCGCCCCACTTGCCTAAACCCAGAGGCAAGATACCTATATATAGTTTAAATTCGAAAATCAACTTACCTACTTAAAAAAAAACTTATTTGTTTTTTTTAATAACGTTTTTAATAGCATATTTTTAGTTACCTTGTTAGTGACCTCCTCCTAATTCGACGAGGATGCAAAACTGCACTTTTTATTGTGAAATCCGTATTTAATAAAAAAATAGACATATAAGTCGTGAGAATGCAACTCTATGAAACAATTGATCTTAATTTCAGGGTTTCTTCAATAACCTGTGAAATAAAACTGTATATTTAAACAACTGTTTTAATTCTAAATCATACGCTACAAAAACTTAATGTTTTACAAACTTGAATATTCCGAAAAAAAAACCTTGAAACATTTGACTCATACTTTAATAACCGTGTTTTAAATATTAATTAATTGTTAGCAGACGAATATTCTCGTAAAACAGCAGAATATCACACCAAATCGGAAAATCTTTATTTGCCTATCTACATAATTAGTGACTCGTTTAGGAGAATGTCGGCATTTTTCAAAATGACGCTTTGCACGTTCGACTAAACCAAATATGGAAGCTCACACAACTGTTAGCAATAATTGAAACATAAGTAAATGTATTCCGAAAAAAGCGTGTGGTATAACCGTTAATCGTCCTCATGCCTAGTCCAGTGGCCTTTGCCAACATCTGCTGCCTATGAAAAGTCGAAAAAAATAACTCTATACGAGTATTCGATTGTACTTCCCTCGGAGCAAATGCCAACTGAGTGGTATCTTGAATTATGTCATTAGACACGTACAATGTTCGAGGTATAAAGCCGATAAATTAAAAAAAAAACGTTTTTTGAATTAAGTGTTTTTGCGTGTGGCTTTATCCGCGTGATTGAGAGTGATCATACTTACATATCTATACCTTGATGAAGGTCGTAAAGAACTCAACGCATAATGTCCTATACGACCTTTGAGCCGGAACAGTTAAGAAACAGAAGATTGTGGTTTGCACAAATCGATACCTTCGATTAAACGCCCCAGTCTGAAGACTGGGGCGTGTAATCGAAGGTATCGATTTGTTTCTGAACAATGTCTTGAAGGAAATATGCAGTTTTTTTTATGATTGCATAGAATTAATGCGTGGGTGATCGAGAAACAAAGCAACTATCATAAGCAACATTTTTTATTTATTTATTACGTCATAAGTTATAATGGCTCAAAAGTCGTCTTTAAACTTACCCCTTCAGCACGCTGACCCTACAAGAAAAAATAATTAAATCTAGTTGCCCCTAAGAGTGAGTAAGGCGATTGGCACACTGCCCCGCATCACGAAGCGTGGCGCGGGAGTGCGTGTTCAGGTGCGTTCGCAAGTATCAGTGTTTGCATAGAAAAGACGCGTGAAAACGTGTTCACGCGTAATGTTGCAGATCACCAAAGCTCTGTGGCCGCGCACCACGCTCCGTGATGCGGGGCAGTGTGCCAATCGCCTTAGAGTTCAAAACATAACTTTTTGTAAAAGTATATACACACACAATAAGGTTGGATATACAACACGAAAGCGTTGTTTGGTATTATTTTTCATTTCCCACTTAATTTTTCGACTTCATGTATATTTATTGAATAAAGAAGATATAACATTATAATGAGAATAGACTGAATGAGATATTAAAGCTTTTAGTTTACAGATGTTTAAAAGCACCAGTTGCACTAATTGCTTTTAAAATAAGCGTCTGACACACAGAAGGCTAAATTCGGTCGGAAACGGATATTGGTATAAATAGCCGAACGTGTCTGGCTAAAATCGGATATCGGGCACACTAGGCCCGTTGGGGATTTGTGTCGCCCACGGAGTTTGATAAAAGCATTCGTAGATATAATTAGGAATAAAACATGAGGCAAATAAAAAAGATTTTAAATTATGTTTAAACGACTTTATCATTCTTGGAGTATGTACCTACACTGATCTAATACCTAATGTCTGAATGTGTGAATATATATGTATCTAAAAAAAGGTAAATGAAAAAAAGAGTAGGAAAGATAATAAAATTGATTAAATTTTAATATAATTGTCGCAGTCTACGTTAAGCACTAATTTATTCGAAACTTCCACTAATTATAATTTAAAATTATTACGTAAGCAGTCAAGCCGTTTGGTAAAGCATTTTTTTTAAAGAAGAAGATATCTGAGATGCATTCTAAATTTAAATTTTAAACTTAGGTTATAAACTAATGGAAAAAGACTAGGTTTAGACAGACTGGTTAAACTAGTATCTCTTGAGCCGACGCCGAAGGCCATCAGGTAGTCACCGAAAAACCGAATGTATTCAATTATTCCTAAATAATTATTATTCTATGCAATGTCACTAATATTGAGTAGCAAGTGTTACAGTTATGATTGAAAATTAAATTGAATTAAGTAATACTTAGTTGTAGCTGAGAAACTACAGCTTGGAAATTTATTTTCTCTCTGCTTGTGTAGGTAGTATAGATACGACTTCTCAGCTGCTTTCTTATTTGAAGTTTTGGATGCTTTAGTCAGGATAGATACTTTTGTATTTTCAATAAACACACTTGAATTGGTGTTACAATTTTAGTTTTAAACTACTTTAATTATAAAAACGAAACTAAGTTTACGTGGAATTTAAAGAAAAAAAATACCTATTCAGTTATGTGCATACTTGTTTAATTATTGGCAGACCCAGACAGAAGTTAATTTGCATTTTAAAATGTCTCTATTTTCAAGGTTCCTTAACTCATGATAGACGTAAAATATTCAACCAGACGTATAGCATTAATTTCTGCAATGCGTTTTTTTTTGGTGAATAAATAATATTTTTTTGGTAATAAAATTCAATGTCATCTATTCGTGAGAAAATGAATTCACAATGAAAATTTACTTTTAATCTTGTAAGTTGCTTTGCATCAATTAAATAATATTAATGAATACCTATATTAATTAATTTTAGATGATTTTATTTCAATATTGTTAGTGGGATTGGTCAAGACATGTTTAAATGACCATGAAGTGATGTGAACAGTTAGATAACGGGTGTAAAGTCGAAAGCTACACATTTTTTCCATCATTGCGATATCTTTTTCTTCTCTCTCTCTTCTTTCTCTTCTCTCTTCTTTCTTTTTTTCTGTTCTGGACTATTCTACGTATGTAAACCTTCTGGTTATGGAGATATTAAAGGTCAAACTTACAACTTCCTTTCATGTTTTTTTTTAATGAAAACCTCTTTTAATTCTTATAACTAAACTTGTAACATAACATAACCATGGGCCTTTAGGCGAATTTGATACTTTGACACCAGGGTGTGTGGGGTCGTTAGACCTTTCTGCCCACACGACAAGAAGAAGAAGACTAAACTTGAAGTCTTGAAATACTCTAATGATCCTTGATCTGTTGTATGCACCCCGGAAGGACAATATTTAGCATGCATTACATTACACGCTACTAGGTATAAACAGTGATTTTTCCGACCAAGATTGAGCGAACATTTTTACTCAAAGTTATTTAGTTTGATGGTTAGCATACTTAGTTAACGGTTTTGGGATATGTCTTTTCACAGTCCATATTATTATTCTGTCTTGTCAATAAAAGTGGCTGTGAGTCCAATCAACTAACAACCCAAATTACAATATGCATGAAATAATGCATAGGTATCTGCAAAATTAAGGCACCGTTACTTCACCGAATATATTAGGTTCCAACAACGTTTAGATGCGTCATAGGTAGAGGTACTACAAGTAGACAAGTATATGGATGACCAAGGTGGGTGTTTGGTCGATATAAATTTAATATCCGAGCAGAATTTTGTTCGTAGCCGCTGGCTAGTGGTCAGTGAAGTCAGTATCTCATGTAAACACAGCCGCGTTTAGTCGGAGCATTGGGCCACGACTAGACCGTACTCGTGAGTCGCATCGTAGGGCCATAGTGGGGCCACACCTCGTGAGGATTTGAAATTAGAAGCTTTCTTTTTTTTTCTAAGTCAGCCAGTATTTGCGAAAATAAGGTTTTTGAATAAGGTTTTATAAATTATTTTATTAAGCTACAGTTTAATTAAATGATATGTAAATCTGGTAAAAAATGTTAAGATCACATAGCAAACATAATAACTCGTGGCATCTAACTTAAAAAAATAGGCCTTGATCGTTCTTGTTTTTCTTCATATACTTTTTTGCTTTTTGATTCACGTGCCTGCCTACATACGACCTAATAGAACGTGTGTCTTAATAAATTTTAATCATCGTGTAAACCACGCCCTGGCTATAATTGGCCTAGCAATGACCTCGCTTAGTGCGCCTAAAAAGATGTATTAGTTCAAATGCTATGGCGATGGTCGCAACCTGTGTCTGCTGCACATTGATAATTTAAAGAAACCTGTTTTAAAATTGTATTCTACATTCCATTTCGAGGTGTTTATTCTAGAAGAATATATAGAATGCGACACCTACGCTGCCAGGATTAACTTTCATGAGTGCCTAAAGCTTTTAAAGCTGATGGAGAGCCTTTACTTTATACAACAGACATTTAGATAGTTATTTGTTTAAATAAGTATATGATATTATTAGAAATATTTTATCCAAAAAGTTGTTCTCTAAATTAAAGCCATTTAAATACACAAATATCTGTTTCAATAAATCTGTTTGACTACAGACTTTCGATTTAAACCATTCAGACAAAGCAATGCCAATAAAATCGCATCGCACAACACTACAGATCGCTGGTCGTATAAGTTTAGTGGCTCGCTATAAAGCATGAAGCGCGCGTGCACCGTTTTCAGTCAAAAACAACGCTATGGCCACGACTGCGAGTGTTGCCGCGGTTTGACCGACCGCTGCACCGTCTAGCCGAGAGCACAGCGAACACGTGGAGACGCACGCCGCCGCTGAGGAATAACACAACCTATAGAGCATCGACCTTAATACTCTCGTGTTGCTATACGAAAATGGTTGAAACTATGAAAGCCAGTCTTAGTAAATAAGACTTAGCTGCCACTACGGGTTTTGCTATTAAAAAATATGATCATAACTTATTTATGTTACTTTTAACATAAAACTGGCTAATTACATTGGTTATAGACATGGAATTACTCAAAATTCACACGCTCATCTCACAAAACTTCAAACATACTCGTACTGACGAGATTGTCTTCCATTCGTTCGCGAACACATCACAGTTAAGCTTGGCGTCCAAGTGAGCGTCAAGCGAGGATGGGTGACTTGGCGGCAATAATAACCGTAATGAAATTATTATCAATTAATGATCTCAAAGTGATCTTACAGCTCTACTTAGCATACTGATGACCTTTACAATAGTTTGATTTTATAATAATAAATATCTTATCGATGCACCTTTGAGTTATTGCTTCATGATAATTATAAATTTGATTTTCATTTAATAACATTAACCTTTGGTCCCGGCTGTTATTCGTAGGTCTTTGACATTCGTTGCGGATAATCAGAAGCCAGAAACTGACAACCAGTCTTTCCAAGAGGTATCGTGTTGCCCAGTAACTGGGTTGTGGAGGTCTGATACGCAGTCGCTCCATGTAAAACACTGGTATTCAGCTGCATCCGCTTAGACTGGAAGCCGACCACAACATAGTTGGGAAAAGGCTAGGCAGATCTATTTAATTATATAAGTTATCAGTATAGCAAAGTTCAAAACCACCATTCATAGAATTCCTAAACTGCGTTGGGGTTAGGTTATTTTCCGTTTAAGGCTCCCAAATTTTAGCAACAATAGCCATAGCTATCAACAGACGCATTTGGCTTTCCTCAGTACAGCTAAAAAGGAAGAACTTTTTTTTTAAATGATGTCAAACAAGCCGACAGCCCAACTAATGTTACGTGATCACCTTTGCCTACAGATATCTGAAATATCAGAGGCTTTGCAGATTATCAGAGATTATCAGAGGCACATGCGTTACCATGCCAGATACAAAGTTGAAATGACTCATGTGCCTGTAATGTTACCGGCACCCGACCCCTTCAAACCGGGACATAGCAACGCTGCTTTGCAGCAGAAATAGGTATAGTGGTTCCCCGGACGAGCTCTTTTACAAACACCTCTACTTCTAGCTAATCAACCCCAAGAAGCACTGTAGTAACTGTTCAATGAAGCGGTGTACGTTTGATTTGCGCCGAAGCAATAATGTTGTCTTTATTAGGAGATTTCACAGTTTTATTACTGTTGCTGTGACTTATACATTTTTAACCTCTGAGCGACAATAATCCATGCTTGTAAAAATATAATATTGAAAAGTAGCAGATGGTGTTGTCCAATAATCGCCGTGTGCGGCCGATGACGCTGCATGTTTGTAATCTCTGCGCTACCACTTTTTATAATAATTTCACTGTTATGTTATCTAAAATTTACATAATATGGAACTCTTAGGCAAGATTTCCTTAAACAGTTTTACTATTGTTATGTGTGGTATACATACTTTCGCGTTAACAGGTATGTCATAAATTAAATTTGAAAATCAAAAAACCTCTTAGAAAAGTAAACTAGTTAACAGATTACGAAAAACAACGCATCAACAATAACTGTACGGCTATGCAATATGTAGGTTAGTATGCAAACAAACACGTAAGCATAGACTAGAAAAACATGTAATTCTAAGAAAACTTAATGCTTCAAAAACAATGTCAGTTTGTACATGAATAGAATAGTGACAAGCAGTATTTTTGCAACGCTTAAGGCATGGCCGTGCGCAGAGAAATATTATTTATTAGCCTTCAGACGGTGTTACATGCATCGTTAAAGCGTTAAGCAAGGACAACTTGTAACGTTACGCATGAAAACGCTTATTAGCAACTGCATAGTTTTTCTGTTCTAGCTTCGGTGGGGGCGTGGCGGGAAAAGTTGCACATTATTTACGACGGCCACGAAGGCGATGCGGCGATAAGGCGCGTCGCAGTCGCCGCGTCACGATCTCCACTATCTCCCGATGCCGATATTGGAACTATAATATTATTAAATACAACCCCAGTGCGCACTCAGCGTTTGCGACGTAAAGACTATTGACCTAATACGGATCAGTCTAAATCGATTTGGGTCCGACGCTGCCTGGGGATGTTCTACTGCTAATTATATTACTATTCAATTTGTGTTCAAATTCGCTGACAGTTGAATGCTTTCTATTTAATTGTGAGTAGGTGTATGGAATGATCTAGGTGTTACGAGTGTCTAGACGAGTAAGTCATAGTCATGTCTAGACGGTGCACGTTACCTAATGATGTTGAACTGTTATCAGGCGTGGATACAGCGAACTGTAATCGACAGCCATGAATATATCGGCTAACTTTTATTTTAATTATATTGTACTGAACAAGTAATTTTTAGGCAAGTCTAACTGAACATGTGTCTATACTTTCGAGTGTATTTTTTTTGCATAATGTGTGGTCTTTGTTTGCTCGTCATCTCTCATTACGTAGGAGTAACTTTAGCTGACTTTGAGGTAGGCTGGCATTAGCATATATTATTGTCTAATATAAAAAAAAATTGCAACTATTAATTTGCAATTTCAGATAGTTGTGATTAGTAGTAAGGACTTATAAAGTATGATAATTAATAATAATGTCATTGAATGAAGTGCCTTTTATAGAACATGACTTTAAATTCTTTAAAAGCTTTTCAGGGGATGAAATGGCCAACTCATAAGAATAAAATCTGCTGTGCCCTTCAAAAATGCACTACAACTCGATCAAAATGTATGGAACAACGTTTGGAACGTAGTTAATAAACTACGTATTTCTATTCCGGCGAAATGTGGGTGTACATTGGGACACCTTTGCCTAACCCTGCGGGGAATACAAGCGTGATGGTAAGTACGTGTGTGTGTACGCAGACGTGTGATGTAGTTTGCGATCTTGGATCTAGTAGTAAATTAAAGCTTTGAAGTTCTGATATTGAATCAGACGTCATGGCCACGAGTAATGTAACACATTTAAATAATAATAATACTACCAGCCAACCACTGTCCCACTGCAAGGCAAAGGTCTTTTCTCATACAGAGAAGGCTCGAGCATTGATTACTACGCTTGGTCAAAGCGGATTGGTAATTTCAAATTTATAATCGAGGTAACACATTGAAATGAAAAAACAAGTAAAAGCTTCTAAAAATTCTTGTTAGAAATCATCATGGTCTTAAAAATACCAATTCCATTTACATCGGAATTAATTAATAAAAAATAAACACTTCATTAAAATTATACGTATTTTTATCGGTAATTAAATCGTTGTTTATATATGTAAAACCGTTAAAAACCGCAAATGAAATTAATCAATTAATGATATTAAAAGAAAGTTACTACTCTACTTAGGATACCGATGACCTTTGCAATAGTCTGATTTCAATAATATTATCTTATCTATGCATATTCGAGCGCACACTTCATAACAACTGTTAGAATAATAAAATAATTACTAATTGAGTTTTCAAAGGCATATGATTAATTAATTAGCGATTCATATCTAGATAATATAGAAGACATTCACATGACTCTATTTATATCTTAATTATGCCCAAATGCTGCTGATATTAAATTCGTTTTTTTTCTTACGTTGCCTACTCTAGTAACGTCTCATGTATCGTACATACATACACCTACGCTTTTTTCCCATGTGGGTAAGCAGAAACCAGAGAACGCCACCTTCATACATCTGGTCATACCAGCACGCCGGTTACGAGTACTGCGCGCTCGTCCTTTCTGATGAACCTCACCAATAAGATCAGGGTCGGTGTTTACAAAAATAAACCTACATACACAAACAAACAGACCCGGAACAACTATCTGTAGGCCAAACTCATATTTCCTCCGTGCGAGATCGAACCTGGGACACGCTGCTTATCAGCCAATCGCTCTTTGACTGCACTCACCACGTCCTCGTTTATGAGCTTGCTTCGCAATTAGGACTCCAGAATGGCAGTCTACCGTATCCAAAGCATCATCATATAGGCCTATAGCAGTCCACTGCTGTACGTAGGCCTCCCCCAAAGAGCGCCAACCATCCCGGTCCTGGGCATCACACATCCATCCGCTGCCTGCCACCTTCTTTAAATCGTCAGTCTACCGTGCAGCAGGGCGTCCCACACGGCGTTTTTCTAAACGTGGTGTCCACTCCAACACGTGTTTGCTCCACCAACCGTCAGTCCGTCTGCAGACATGACCGGCCCATTTCCACTTAAGCTTACTAATTCTGCGAGCAATATCGGTGACTTTAATCCTTTAGTCCAAAGCATAGAGCGTCTTAATAAGTAAACAATGGAAATGATCACTCATCCAATGATTGAATACAGCAAGCACAGCCGAAACTCGAACCAATTTGATTCGCAGGGTTTTTTTTAAAGAAAAGCTCAAAAATTGCTGTCGTAATCCAAGAATCCAATTAAAGTACATCTACAATATGTTATCTTATCAAACATATTAAATCAGATAAGGACTTGAATACAATCACGTGTTTCTGTTTTAAAAACCGCAGCCTAGATTAGAGATATGACCAATAATTGGGGTCGAACCTGCTTCTAATAATTGACAACTATCTATAATTGCCTTGTGAATGTTCGAAAGAATGCCTTTTACTTCTTTGGGGTTTCCCCACAGAAATTTTCAACGGTCATGATTTTATCGAGTTTAACACAAAAAACACAGTTAAATTTTATTTTTATGTTTCTGAATTTTGTTTTTGTTTTCAATAGCTTTATTATTGGCCATGAAAAACATCGTACATCTTTCTTATACCACTTGATTGTCGATGTAGTTTTATTTTGTAGTTTATTTTTTTATGTTTTTCTAAAAAGCATCATCATTTTTTACGTAAATTTTAGTTTTTTTAATGTGAACAGTTTTCGATATTAAATTGGAACACACTGTTATTTCATATGCTTCAGTTCACCGATATTTTATTTATGATACACGTGGAGATATAATTAGGAGGCTGATAGTAGGTTGATAATTTTGGGCTCATGGCAGACAGTCGTTGACCCAAGCTTTACTCGATCAGGGGAAATCCTAACCCAGCAGAGCGTAACTATCCATGCCAAATAAAAACGCGCTCTTAATGATAGAAAAAAAATATGGTAAAGTTCGGGTTAAAATTAGACAGAGAGAGTTCCCTACCAATTTAAAATTAATAATAAAATGCATACAAAATTGTGTAGTTTCTATTGAAATTCCGTCTGATAGACAGATTAACCAATGATACATCGGTAACATTTTGGTTTAAAATTCTTACATCTAATCAAAAGAGAATCGAATCTGCATTTAAATATTTCAGCCGTTGTCTATCACAACAAGATACCAGACATATTATTCAACTTACGGAGGGAAAGTTCGACCACAGACAGATGATAATGAAAGTTCTATAGCGAAAGCGTAACGTACGTTGCGAATTTAGTCTTTGAGTGTATCATAATAATATAGTAGGTAGGTAGGTAGGTATATGTTTATCGACTTCTAACAAATGCAGACGGCGACTGCATTAGGTAGAAAAAGCATTTAATTTCAAATTAACCTTAGTTTTATTTTTAGATTATCACACTATTAATTGTATTTTCGTTTAGATACACAAAACTAAAGCGGATATATTTTTTTGTCATTGTAAGAAGCTATAGGTATACTAGTAGCAAAATAGAAAATCGATTGGCCTTAATGTGTTTTACAGAATTCTCGTGAGCGGAACCCTAAAATCTAAAATAGGTAGCTTGCGGCTTCCTTGCTGAGGCTTAAATTAGGTTACCGTATGGATGAGCAAGGCATCTCTACAAGTGCAGATTTAGATGGACTTTATATAAAATACATTACGTCATATAGTAGATTACTTATAACGTCATTGCATTGAATCTTTAGGGACATCGACATAATATGTTAAACTCGACATAAGTTGGTTTTGTTTGTTATCTTCATAGCCTTTTTGGATGGAAAATCATTAAATTACTTCTTCCGCTCTGGGTTGAGCGGAAGGGAGTGTCAGACTCTTACTGACTAAAACCCGTCCGTGTTCCTTTTAAATGGGGTCGTTGTAACTCTTTTGAACAAATTCCGCAACATCTTCATAGCCTACACTTAGGAAAAGCACATCTCTTTCAAAATTCAGTGACTAGTCTTATTTTAATACTATACGAATTTCACTGGATGGGTTGACAAATATTGGAGTTACTTTTTTTTGTTTATACATGTCAAACACTACTAGGAGACATGTAGGAGACTACAATTAACAATGCAAAGTTTTGTAACACCACGTATTTTTATTTTGGCTCAAAGATACGTCATGCCCAAACGTTGATTTATTTTTCATATGCTTATTTTTTATACATATGTATACCTAGTTAAAATATGTATCAACATTGTAGATTTATTAATTATAGATTTTTTACAATGTTTTTTTTTGACATTGTAGATATTTTATTTTATTTTTAACCCCCGACGCAAAAAGAGGGGTGTTATAAGTTTGACGTGTCTGTCTGTCTGTCTGTCGGTCTGTCTGTCTGTCTGTCTGTCTGTCTGTCTGTCTGTCTGTCTGTGGCATCATAGCTGCCGAACGGATGAAGCGATTTCAATTTAGTTTTTTTTGTATTAAAGGTGACCTATGTGCGAGTGTTCTTAGACATGTTTGATGAAAATCGGTTGAGCCGTTTAAAAGTTGTGGGGGTGAAAGTAGGGAACAAAAACCGAATGTCTGTAAATATACTCGAGTGGGGTCTCAAACTTAACGAAATCGACCTTATAATAAGTAGGTACCTATAAAAAGTATAAAATAAAAATTAAATTAAAAATTTAAAAAACCCCCAACACAAAAACCTAAGTTCCCTTTAAAAAGTCAAAAAATAACAAAAAAATACGTCACGTTGGGGGACCGATGTTGCATTTAGGATACGATCGTCCCGAGCGGTCCCCCAACGTGACGTATTTTTTTTGTTATTTTTTGACTTTTTAAAGGGAACTTATGTTTTTGTGTTGGGGGTTTTTTAAATTTTTAATTTAATTTTTTATCATAAGATTAAGTCTTAGATTGGCTAATGAAGAAATATTTCTCTCAACCCTTTGTTTTTCCACATTTATTGAAATCTAGACTCCAAATCTGACAAAGATAAGTTAGATAAGTCGTTAGATACATTTTTCTGATTAACTGTACCTTTCTAATTACTCAGCGTTGATGGCCGGTGTAGACGTCTTAATCGCGAATGAAATTAGAGCAGACATTTGGTTATTACATTTTGGCGATAAAAACCGGCGGCCGCAGGGTTATCTAGTTGTCGGATTTACGGTTACTGAGCGTGAAGTTTTGGCTTCGATCGTCAAGGCAAGGCACACTGTAACGTAAGAAAAGTTTAGCATAAAGGCAGTTTACAGCGTTATGCTGAATATGTTTGGTCTGTATGTCAAAATGTTTACGCAAAGTCAAAGCATTTATTTCAATTACACCATTTACTGGCACTTATGAATTGTCAAGAAGTTGGACACAAAGTTGAAGCTAGTTGCTCGTTCCATGGAGAATAACAAGCAAGAAACTCCACGGAGACCCTTTTCAATTTGGTTTTCACTAAACGCATCCAATGAGTAATATTGAAACTATGTACTACTTACCAAACGATAATTTCTCCACTGCAGATCTACCACCTACCCGTGCACTTTCCACTTCCAGGTGTCAGAAAAGATGAATATGGATCTGTTAATTTTGACCTTCTTATACTCATAAATATTCATATTTTGAAAATGCCATAACACATGATGACAGAATAACCTATATCTGCGATGACCTACATTTCATGACCAATTGACCTAAATTAGGGTTCAGGGAGTTTTACCCCTTTTTTGGTGCGCGGGGGAAATCCTCATGGACTTCCTCCGTCGTAGGAGTGACGGAGGGGCATGCCGGTCTCTTACCGGCTAAAACCACCGCTGTGTTCCACCTCTGCCTATGGCCGGGGGTAAGGGATTCAGAGAATCATGCAATTTTCTTCGATACATATTTTAATCGCTCCCACATCTTACAATTTTGCTTTGAATAGCGTTAAAAAGCAGACTAGATGACAAAGACAGTTCATAAAATGAACTTAGGTCAAGCCCAATTCAGAATTCAAATCTAGCTGTTATACATTTTTGAGTCACGAAGTTCTGTTAAACTTGGTACTTACATTTCCTTGCCGAGTCACATTTATTTTGGCAATGTCCTAAATTGTTTTCTATTAGTTTATTTTTTGTGTGTAGACAGGTAGCTACTTTTTTATCTGTTTATAGACTTTTTACACTTGAACGGCCAAAAAGCTCAATTGTAAAAGTAGCGGAACTTGTTTGAGGAAAAATGTTAGAAATACAATGTTGTATGGATTTTGCAAGCGCCTATACTGTAATAGATTCTGTGAGTGGTCTTCCTTTATCATTTAATGACATGTTAGCTACATGATTTACATTGAACTTTTTAACTTTACTTTCTTTAGTTAAGATGACAAAGGAGATTTTCAGCAGCTGCCAGTTCGACTGAATTTGATTCAGACATGATAAAAGTATTGTAAGACTACTTATGGAAACATGACAAACCGACATGAAACTACGCCATTGATATAATGAAAAATTAACTTCTAAGGACCTTATTATTTATTATATTTTGTGCAAATTACATATTTATTTCGTAAAATAATGAAGTAACCATCTTAACATCAAAAGATCTAAATGTTCTGATCATAAAAAAATCTAACTTGTTTCTTTTTCTAAGTACGTTGCCGCATAAAAACTATATCAAAGGATCTGCATAGGTGGCGCTGAGGTCAGCGTCCGTTGATAGTTTGCATAAACGCGGGACAGGAACATTCTCCGAAGTTTGTTTTTCGAAGAGGTAGTGTAAGAGCGATAGATTTGCGGGGGCAAGGGAGGGGGGCGGTTTACAAGGGTCTCTGCGGAGTTTTTTTTGGTCGTCCATTTTATTTCAGAATCGTGAATATTCCTGTTCGACTTTTTTGAACTATTAGAACTTTCTGCAATTCTAATTTTGTTTTTTTATTGAGATGGGTCATTGTGGCTATAGTTTGTTTTAGTTTTGGTTATGGTGGTGGTGTGGTATAATATTGGTAGGGGTAGCTTATGTCCTGAAATGGACGTCGGTCGTACGACTGATATGATAATGACTGAGCTGAGTATTTTTGCCTTAACGAAAGTGACTCATTGATCCACGAGCATCCTAAAGTTTTGACTAATTACAAAACAAATAATCAGGGAGATAATGAAATTAACTTTCCTTTAACTTAAATTAGACTGTCAAGACAAAATTCAGACTAGAATGGGTATGGGCGTTGAGCGCTTTACCAACTTCGTATGTCTAGGTAAGTAACGAGAAATGGTAGGTAGCTCAACAAAATCGATACCTCGTCATAACATGAACAAGTAATTAAAAACAACGTCTGCTTTGGTGCAAGTTCGAATGTTGGCAGTTCAGCCAAAATAGGCTACGCAGTTTTACTTTCTAAAGTTATTTTTCTTAGCTATGCAAATCTAGCACTCAAATAGAGTAGTCCCATTAACCTACTTTCAAATAAAATGTGCAGAAATGTACGACACTTCTAGAAGAAAATATTAATAACAAGTAAACGAAAATGAAAGTGATGACACCAGCATTAGACACATTTGGTCGATATTTTTAAGAAGATTTACATGTATTAGCATTATTTTTGTACAGTTTTGAACAAAGGTTGTAAAAAAAATGCAAAAAAAATATCCTCTTGTAACAAAAGATTTAAGAAACTTGGAACCTAGATTTGGTTCGATCAATATTTGGATTTCATTCTATTGAAAGCTTGTGTCGTTACGTAGACTGCGGCCGCTCGCCGCTCGCCGCCTGTCTGTGCTGGCGGGCGCAGCGAGTGTTGCATCGCCTGAAATTCGTCTGGTGTCTCTTACGTAACGCCAGCCGCGCGGCCGATTGATCAACCCTAAATTAGTGGATACGGGGAGAGTGCGGCGCGCGGAGGGTTACAGCAAACTAGGTTGGCCGCGGAAGCACACTAACCCCTAGAAAACTAGGGGTGCGAAACTCCTCCCCCTTTTCTGGTCACGGGAGCACAGCGATTGGTCCGTCCGCCTCAACCGCTCGCCCCTCACCCAGATTACAATCGGTGGGGTGCGCTCATAGAAATAGTGCTATGTGCTTATCTATGTACACCTATATACCACATGAGTACATAATATATGGGGAGCCCCCAATTCATGACATTGAAACAACCCCACACTGTCACTCCCTTCCCCATATTTGCTGGTCTAAGTCAACGCCAATATTACATAATTAATATTTTTTAACTAAATTATGAATTTAGTTGTTAGCCTCCAAGAAAAGAATTGCTCAACAGTTGTCTAACGACCCAGTACCAATAACATTTAACTTGAGGAGGTCAGTTCCTCTGATGTCTGTTGCACTAACTAATTAATTTTGTTCATTCATTTGTGTCCAAGTTTTAAATGTAAATTAATACATTATTCTTTTTGGAATGTAATGCTAACGTATGTGTAGACCACACTAATCATTTATGCAAGACTGACCTATTTTCAAGGCGTTCAATACAATGCCTAAAATTCTACGTATACCTTGGAATTTTCATACAGATATTTACTTAGCTGTCGTTTTTCATGTGCTCCACCTTTGCTTTCTTTATTTTAAAATTGCAAGTCAAAATGGAGTACTTCCGTATGTTTTACATTATAATTATTATGCATTAATTTGAAGTGCCTTTTGAATGACATGAACTCGACACATTTTTGGTAAATTTTAACGTATTTGGAAACTTTGTTTTTTTTTTAAGTTTTTTTTTTATTCTGAATGTATTAATAGTGCAGTAATAGAAATGTCAATACAACAAGACATGGTTCATTGAAATTAATTACCCATAATCTTCTTATCGTAACGTTAAAATAATATGAAGATGCTAATTTTTTTTCCACTCATTAGAGCCATTTCTCCACTGGCTATTCTGCTGTTTTGGTTTGACCTACTGCTAGGCGAAAGTCTTCCCTACCCCATGGACTTCCTGCCTATCCATCTCTGGCCAATCTTTCATAAATTAATCCAAGTTCCACGTCATCGCTTCCTAGACCTACCTCGATAACAGCACCCACTGCATGACGATCTTGGTCCATCTGCATTCGACGGACCCTTCCAATACCAGTTTAGTCTGGCAAACTGGGTCATTCACACACAAGATTATTATTAGACAAGACAAGTTTAAGAGCAATTGGTTGATTGTACAATCGATTACAAGTATTATGATTGCGAAAATTTGCAGGGTAATTCTGTTTCCTTTGCATATTTTAGTGTCGTGATGACTCAGTGGTCCTGGCCTGTGGTGGTGACCTCTTGTGCTAATTTGACTTTTTAATTTATATGTGGTGTCTTTATTTACCTTGGACATCACTGACATCGGTACCTAATGGAAAACATCTCGTGAGAAAACCTGGACTTAGAATTAATATAAGTAGGGGAGCGAGGGGCTTGTTGTAACAGGGGTAAGTATTAACAGGCTCTTTTCACTAGGATCTTAAACGCTATTAACGTATTTCTTTGACTCGATTTAACCTGTAAACCGCTCCGCATCATGTTGCCATGGCCAGTGTCCCGCCGGGCCGGTGCAGTTAGCGAAAGTGAGCACGCGCTTCATTTCTGACAGGTAATATAAAATTGTACTGTCGTAAAATTTCCGTTTGCGTTTTTAATATCGACTAATTTCAAATTTTCTATATCTTATTTCTATTTAAATTTATCTATCTCTGATAATGTGTAACAGTTTTTATGATTGCTAAATTGTTTAAATAGTTATCTTGATAAATGTTAAAAATCATACCATAGGGTTAGTTGTAACAAAATCCCGGGGCTTGTTGTAACGTGTTACAACATGCCCTAAGTTAGGATGTAGATACCTACTTTTTCCTTTGTTTTCGAATTAGGGTGTATAAAAGAAAGTCAGAGCGGACAACGCAAAGCCAAGAAGCGTACAAGTTAGCGGCAGCTGAAGTTTTAGAAAAAAAATGCAGTATTCGGAAAGCTAGTCAGACTTTCGGATGATGTCACGTCTCTCTTCATAGATACATAAACAAAAAGAAGAAAAGTAAAGAAAAAAAGAAGCTTACACAAATACAAATAAAGAAGATTAGATAGAGTGTATCATTTGTAAGATGTGGGCACATGTAGGATGTGTTACAGGAGACATTATATCTTTAATTTGTATTAATTGTAGCTCAGGTGAAGACTGAATTTAATTATAATGAAACCCACCAAATGTTTATTCTTACATAAGTATAATACTTTGTTAGATAGCTATTAAAAAGAGATAATTACGAAGCATACCTTAGATATAAATAATTTAATTACTTACTGTGATTTAAAAGTGCGATGATGATTATGAGTAGTGTTTAACTAAATAAAACTGTTAATTACTTAATTTTTAAGTGTTGATTACTAAAAAAGTGTATTTGAGTTGATTTTTGATAAAAATTACATAATACTTACTTTAGAAAGATGTCAATTTTGTTAAAAATAAACAAAGAATAAATAATTAAAGGTATTATTGTCGTTACTACTTGCCCCGGTAGACGTTACAACTTGCCCCAAGCACGAGGTAAGTTGTAACACCGCACTTCTTCTAGAAAATAATTGATTGTAAAATAATGACCAATAGTTATGGTATTATTTTTACTTGATTTGTTAGAGGAAGAGTTACAGTATCCATCCATCTTTATTTCGTAGAAATTTATTCAATAGATCTCAAGATATATTAGTTTTAATGAAAACTGTTACAACAAGCCCCTCGCTCCCCTATGTCTGAAATCTTCAATCCGCGTTGAGCAGGCTTATGCGAGCGATTCTCTGTACAAAAAATGGATGTCCTACAGTGAGACAAAAATAGGCTGGTATTATAATTTTATTACAGACATGTTTCAACATATTTATACTCTCTCATCTTAAGCTTCTGTGAATAATCTTTTTATTACACTTCCCTGTTTTTTTTTAGTCTTACATCACCTCTAAGCTGTTCCACTATGCCACATCAACTAGAGCACTGGGGCAACGCAGACGCAACATTCACAACTATAATTTGTTGTCGGTTTATTAAACAGTAAGTTAGAGTCTGGCGAAGTTTAACTACTAGGATGTAGGAAATGCTTGACTCGGCGAGACAGAACACATATATTTCTTTTTCCGTGGTCCCCATTGTTCAGATGCAAAAATGAGTTATGGAAAATTCATGAAAGAAAATTTGGCTCAGTCATTCGATGTTTCAAATAATCGTTGAGCGTGTTTTAAGTGACATTGTTTGTTTGATTTCTTTGTATAGTCAAAAGGCTTTTATTTTTCTTCATGTAAAAGTAAAATATTTCTACAGCAGAGTTCTATTGTACTTAGTTCATTTGAAGAATATAAAAACATGCACAAGAACCATCACTGTTGATCTCGAAAATTATTCTTAGAAAATCATACTCGTTTCTTGGAAAGTTGAAACGTTTCGTTGTTCTTTTTGTTTGGCTTTTTTCTGGTCAGATTATGATACCAAGAAGCATATAATTTCCACGAAGATCTTCATCGATTGGGACTGTGAGTTTCTTAAGAATGTATTGTGTTTCTAATAGTACAAGGTATGTTTTAAGATGGCTATTTATGAAGACTTGAGGTTTAACTGAAAAATACCATATACTCGTACATGGGCCTGTGTTAGCAAGGAAATCAGATTTAAAAGATAAGACAGTGTTTAGAATCCAGCAAGTTTTCAAAGGAAATAGAAACTTTAATAAATATATTACAAGAATAAGTGTATTAATATAAATACAAGCGTAGTAAAAGTTAATATTTCTAAGCTAAATCTTGACAAAAAGTCTATAAAATTGCTTTTTTGACAAAACTACAGTACACAATAGGAAAACGTACACTAACCATTTAATGAAAATTTCATACCAATGTCCAACAAGCAATGACTTTCTCTCTTCAAGGGTCAACTACAAATGAAATAATACGAGTACAAGAAGCGAAGCTAATCAGTTCAGCATCGGTGAGATGTGGCTTCTAGATTGATCCATGACATTGCTCTAATTTAAGCGTAATATTTACACGTACAGAGCTACGAATGAAATTAAATTGAAAAGAGTGCAGACACACACGGATTGACATTTTATTTGAAAGTACAAGAGGGTCAAGATATTTATTACAAGCTTGTGAAGGTGGGTTTGCAGCAATATTCAGTCTCCATGATTGTAAGAATATATGTACAGAGGCCAGTATCTGAAGCTTCCCCAATCTGTCAAATTTCTTTCATAGTTTTTCTACTTTATTTCAATTTAAATTCTGAAAATTCGACAGTTTGGATACCTTGATGTGCTGACGTCTGTAAATGCCGACTAAGAATTTTGGTCAGATACATTTTGCTTCGAGGTACGTGACGAAAACCGCTTTGTTGTATAATAATAATAATAATCATTTATTTACAAGTAACAAGACTCATAGTGTTAGTAACAATATATACTTATTAACTATGTTAGTAAAACAATCACAGAGACATAAAAGCATAAAACAACGCAGATGATGACTACTGCAAGGTTACAGGCTCAGCCGAAATCTTGCAGCAGTGGTTAATAAAAAAAAAAAAAAAAACCGATGTATAAAACCGATGGCATCGTAATTTCGGCAATTTCTTAACGATAAATTTACCTAGCTAAACTACATTTAAAAAAATAGAGACTAAATCCAGTACTGCTTTCTAAGGGCAGTTTAATATATGAATATGCTTTTTGTTACCTCTTTTTTAATTCGTACTGAGCTTATGTAAACGTCGCATGTTATTAAAAAAGTAATAATTCCTAGCGCTACATGTCGTTCTATCTTCATTTATAAAAAATATAAAACGCGAGCTCCTTTCGAATCTCGACGCCATTCCAGACAGAATATGGATGGGTGCACATAAATTACTTCTAAGGCCGCCATTTTATTTGGCGGGGGGGTTATGTTTGTTTATGATATTCTGCGTTTTTTTTTGTCGTCTCCAAGAGTTTCGTGTGCTCAGTTGCTTCCAACATTGTCGTTCAGCAGCCGCGAGCGAGCCAACTTCGCCTGAATGAAACTCGCGTCGAAAGACTTTCGTTTTCCATACGAGCGGCTCACATGTTCGCAGCTTTGCATTTTGTTTCCCGCTTTTTCACTTGTGACGTCACACGATTCATGAACGCGCTTTTAAAACAATATCTGTGATGCTGCGTTACGCAATTATTGGGAACAATTTTGGAGTCAGATTGCAGATTTCTGCATTAGCATTTTGCATTTTTTGCATCTTGCACATTTTTGAGACGGTAAACCTTTTGCAACTTTTGGTAGAACCTTGAGATGCTGCAGATAGCATGTTATATGCAAATATAACCAAATATACTTAATCAGCATTGAACAACAATTATAAGATTGGACCAAATTTAAAGGGTCATCGAGGACTGCACCTTAAATTGCAAGTGCACGCATTAAGAGATAGTGGCAGTCGCAACAAGGGCAAGGTGAGTCGTAGTCACTGATAGGGTGACATGTGCAGTCACGCATCCATTGATATAAAATACGTGATGCAATATTTTCTACTCTACATTTATTTTTCTCATGCAACCATTAAGGTATAAACATAGTAGGAGTCCCTGGTGTCTTAAAATACAGGCTACGGCTTAGTCCAAGCACCAATCTCCCATAAAAAAAAAATGTTATGTCGTAATAATTATTATTTTTCCGTTTTTAATTTTTGGATGATGGATGTTATTTGTGGGAGAAAATAAACTTTTTATTACTTATTATCATAGCAGGAAATCTTAAATTTTTTATTGGAATTAGCTAAGTAATTGGCACGTGCACTTTGCCGCGGTTTTGTATTGTTAACTCCACCTACCAAAAGTTTATTTCTGAGCCTGCCGCCAGTGTTACAGAACTTAAAAAGACTAAAGTATTGCTTAAAAATAGTGTCAACCAATACCAATACACTAATATTGTTACGACGACAGACTAGACTGAGTCTGCGAAGTTGCATATCTGTACACAATAGGAAGTAGGTCACAATATTGAGATGTTACATTTTCTTACGTTCAATGTTAGGACGATAGTTTTGTGAGACACTTTTGGCCATGAATTTGGGTTTGAATTTGACAAAAAAGAGCTTATGAATTTAAAATGCAAATTTAGGCTGAATGTATGCTACTCTTTAATAGAAAAAGTGACACTTTTAGAATTATCATTTTTAATTTACAATATTAGTTTTTTTTTACTTCCCTTGGTCTTCGGTTCGATTCCCAGGTCGAGTGAAGTGTTATATTGGGTTGATCCTTCAGGAATTTCTCAGTAGCAGCTTGGTTTTGAAACTTCGGTCAGGGGAATATTAATTGGTAATTCCAATTTATAAAAAAATGAAACATTTTAGTTCTTTGTTTACTCTGCAATTTAGTGAAAAAGAAAACAGAAAATTATTGTTTCCTCAAGTAACTAATTAAGTACCTACAAGCCCACGGCTAAGTATAAAAGCTCTTTTTTCATCGAAGCACAGAATGACAGAATATTATCTATTTAAATGCTACTTGACTAATAGTTTTAATATTCAGAGTGTCATTATTAGTAAATCTTTTCTAAGTCAAGGCAGACAAAATTTAAAAACATCAAATTGTGAAGTGTCAAGGGAATTGTCATTGCAAATAGTGTGACAACAAACAGTATAATTACTGCACCGATAACTGCGCAGGCGCTCCTCTGAATTGCTCACGTACGCACTCCCAAATTTTCATTCAAGGTCGAAATATTTATCTCAATTTTATTACCATTCTTTTTTTAAACAGCTGCCAATACATGTGATGCAAAAGTAAAAGTAAACTGTTAGCGACAGACTGTACATCTGGAACTGAAGGCCTATGTTGTTTGAACAGACTTGTATACTTTTCTTGTGGATGCGTTCTACATTATTCTTTAGATAATTCGCGAACGCAGGTGTCACGATGTGTTATCATGCTCCGTGGCTATTTTAGTGACAGTCAAGCCGTGCTCACAGATAACACTCACTTGCCTACGTACCTACCAAAAGATACTGGCCGAAACGCACGTATTGCATTCTCAAGATAGTGCAATAGATCAAGATTATCTTGAAGAGCTAGGCAGTCCACTAATTCCTCTTCCATTTATCTTACTCAATGTTACTTCACCTGTCGTTAAGGAAAGGGTGACGTCGCACATTTTTCTTACTGTAAAAATTAACAAAAGAACTCGTCTATGAGTTTTTATATTATTCGCAATTCTAGCAATAAAACAAATGCATATGAAGAGTAAACTAATGATTTCCGTCTGGGATCGAGTGTCTGTTTCATTATTTAACACATTATGCCCGACGGGCATTTGAAATATTTATCTCTTTCAAAATAAAAATCTGTTATTTTCTATAGTCCACAGGTAAGTCGTTGATCATGCCTTCTAATTACTTCAGCTTTTGCGTCTTATTCGCTTACGTTATGCTTTGGAGTGTATTCACAAGCACGTCGCATCGCTGTCTTAATAATAATGAGAGATACATTTTTGTTAGTATTATTCATCTTAGTTTTTTGCGTTAGAAACAGGTTTCGCACTTGCAAAATATATGCAAGTGTCTGGCGCATACATTATTTTTAGTGGCTATTTCTTTTGTGAGTACGAGGTTCCTCTCAGCGCCGACCGTTACGTATGACAACTTTGCGTTAGAATAATTATGTTACGCCTGCGAGTACAAAAAGCCAGGCTTTTCTTAACGTGCCGACGACGTGTGAGTCGACCTCAAGGCTTTGTGGCCGGCCAGACAGACCGAAAAACATACAACAAAAGAAGCCATATGAACACGTCTAGTCGGTTTTAGGAATTCGCGCTAATGCGTCTGGCGACCCACTTGAATACATTTGCGGCCATTCGGACGTTATAAAATTATTTAATAATATAGTCTATTAGATGCGTCTGCGGTGGCGTCCGGGTTTGCAACGCGAACTAGATGCAAACTTAGTTTATGGTTATTGGTCATCTTAATTTGGCTAACTGTAATCAAATGTAACATTCGACTTTTCATTTGACCGTCATTTAAAAGGTCTAGAATGGCGGTACATTTTAAAGCTCGGGGCTCCAATCTGTTAATTTAAATGTATTGCAAATAAAAGCACGTTGTTTACAATATAGCACATAATCAAATTACGAAAATATATTGTGTTGTTGTTGCAGTTTATAGTTACTTATCACCATGCGTTACTAGGCGAGCAGAGGATGACTGGTATCAAAACATTTGCCAGCCTGATGACCACGTGTTCAAGAAGCGAGGGTTTAATTTACACAACTACGTTTTTTATTTATCAGACTAAGATACCTACCTATAATTAAATTATAGTTGAGTTTGAATACAATATGAGAACAGGGTTTTTATTGCCAAATTATTTAAGCTTATTACCTACCTTTTTGTTTAGTATTTATGTTATCAGTGGAAACTTGTATAATAATCTCCTTGTGAATTATGTAACGCTAGCTAAAGGTCTCCTTAAGGAAAAAATAAAAAAACTTTTTTTTTCTTTTTTTAAATTTCTTTGGATGGCAAACAAACCTGCGACTCACCTGATGAGTGGTGACATCTGCCTATAGACATTGTCAATACCAGAAGCCTTGCAAATGCGTTGCCCTCCTAGATATAAAGTTGAAATGTCTATTCGACAAAAGCTCGCATAGTCTAGACGGTCGATTCTAAAAAAAACCAGACTTGTCACAGCACCTGGACGGCAAAAAATATAGTCTACATTATTTTTATTTATTTTTTACTTTTCTCTTATATTGAGTCTACAGACTTCCTAAAACTCAATTGGTCCAATTAAAATTTTATTAAAGAGAGAAAATATACTTTTTGTCTTAACAAGACTTTTTCAAAGTAAAAGTTAAAATATTTATTTCAATTAGACCATCTATAGGCACTTTTGAATTGTCAAGAAGTTACAGTTGAAAGTTGAAGCTAGTTTCTGTTTTGCAAGCAAATCTTATAAGTTATCCTATTAGTTCTAATTATGAATAAGGTCGTTGCATGTTGCATCGGGTAGTTGACATGCTTAAGTTGCCCTGATTAGATTTACTTAGTGTCTTCCTAAGCCAATTGGATCAGTTGCAAGTGATACACTAGTAACTACATTATCCTTTAATATGCTATTATCGATTTCCTTTCTAATGAATATAATTTTACACCTTTGTGCAACTCTTAAACTCTCTTTAAGCTTAATTAAGCAGTATCATTAGTTTAAGTAAAAATCAAAAAAATAAAAATAGGGCAACATATGCAAAAAAGAAGTTAAAGATTCAAAATATTCGTGTGTTTTATAAGTATTGATAAAGGAAAATCCTACTAATATTTATAAACGCGAAAGTTTTTAAGGATGGATGTTTGTTATTCTTAAACGCTTTACGCTTAAATGGCTGAACGGATCTGGATGAAATTTGGATGAAATCGCGGGTAGAACCTAGTCATAAAATATTGCTCTTTTTCATGTATGAGGGGGATCATTCTACTAACTTTTAGAAATGAAAGCAATCTATTCTCAGAAATACCTCTAATAACTGCCCCGTTGGTCTCGTGGTCGCAAGTGCGACTGCTGTGCAAGGGGTCCCGGGTTCGATTCCCAGGTCGAGCAAAAAAAGTGTTATTGCGTTTTTCTATGAAATTCTCAGTAGCAGCTCGGAGTTTGGATTTGTGCCCGGATAATGGCAATAGATTCGCCCCCTATTACATGGGACCTAAATATACCGGCGAACTGTGGGTGTACATTGGTACATTTCTGCCTTACCCTTCGGGGAATACAGGCGTAATGGTATATAAATACCTCTAATCTACCTACATGTTTTGACATTGATTGTCGGTGAGATGAGAATACGACTAGATTTTAACGTTTTAATTAGTAGACTTAGCCTTCAGGTATAACAGGTACCTAACTCACATACGTTCAAGTGTGACGACTGTTTTTATACGGCCTAGGTCTAGCGCCTTTGGTATCTCACTCTATTATATTCTAATGGCTTTTCTTACAAGGATTATAATAGGATTGACGCTAAAAATGAGTTTTAACAACCTTTTGCAAAGTTATTGATCGTATTTTGTTAATATTCTTATCACGAATGTTTTGACTAGTTATGATGCTACGCCTATAGCTGCTTTGTTGTCTGCTAATATAAAAGATAGCATCGAAGTACATAATAAAACCAGCCTATGATTGTTCCACTGCAGGGCAATAGCCTCTTCTCATACAGAGAAGTCAGGAGCATTTCACACTTGCTCGGCGAATTAACGATTTTATGATTATATTAGGGACACAGCACACACGCTACTTTTAGTAGCGCGAATCGGCGAATTTGCAACTGTATCGATACTGCATCGCGTTTTGGCGACTGTCTGCGTTCGATCGCAGCTGCCAAATCGCGCGATTTAGCGATGCTGTATCGCGTTTTGGCGACTAACTGCGTTCGGACGCAGTATCGGAATCCCGAACTGTTCCGATGTTAGATCGGGTCGGCTGTAGTGTTGCTGATCCATTGTCGATTATCGATAGTTTGCCGATTTGCAATGGTATTGTTTATCCCACTAATTTTATAAATGCGCATGTTTTAGGTTAGTTAGGTGGTAGGTTAAGTGTTAGGTGGATGATGGATGGAAACATTCATCCATCCATGCTCAAAATGCATAAGTTTGTGAGGTCAGAAACTTCGCATTTTTTACATTACAATTACAATAAATGGATGGATGGATGTTTTCATCCATCCATTCATCATCCATCTATACCTCCTCACAAACATTTGTATTTAAAATCGTACTTATATTATAAATGCAAACGTTTGTGTAAAGGGATATATGGATGATGGATGGAACCATCCATCCACCCATGCTCAAAATGCCAAAGATTGTCAGTTCAGAAGCTTTCGCATTTTTTATATTATGAATACAATAAAATGGATGGATGGATGTTTTCATCCTGGATGGATGAAAACATTCATCCATCCATCCATCCCTCCTCACAAACTTTCGCATTTAAAGTCCTATTAATATTATAAATGCGAAAGTTTGTGCGGTTGGATTAATGGATGGATGTTTGCGTAATGTAAGACGTGAACTGGTTATAGGATGTAACCAATACCGCCTCCGGAGCGATTGACATTTTCGGTTTATCAATATTGCAGGCAGCAGTGCAGCTTCATTAGAATCTATCGTAAGTGTGTAGCTTCGTCAAAATCACAACACAACACTAGTCGCATTATGTTCCACATAAAGGTCTGCCCCCACGACCGATAATCGGGCTGATTCTCGGTCGTTTTTTCTCGCCGGCGGTTTTTTTTTTAAAAGTCT
Organism: Caradrina clavipalpis; assembly: GCA_932526535.1. Classification (NCBI taxonomy): domain Eukaryota; kingdom Metazoa; phylum Arthropoda; class Insecta; order Lepidoptera; family Noctuidae; genus Caradrina; species Caradrina clavipalpis. The sequence continues at coordinate 8,936,449 of OW052096.1, forward strand.
GTAAAAAATCGGCCCGATTATCGGGCCGATTTTTGAAAGTTTTTTTGAGTACATACACCCTGACACACCCTCACACACACGCGGAACTGTGGGTAATGTCGTACCTTATAGTTCCGAGACAGCGACACGCCGGCTGACGCTGAAAACCAGCGCTGTGGTTCCGTGTCTCGTGCACGGGCCACGGCTTTATGCTGAACGTCAGCCTTTTCGCGCGGTAGTAGCGCATTATAGATTATTGTTTTTGTTATTTTTATTTTTGTGTTGTGCGTCGCTTTCGCGAGAATAAATGGTTTTTCTCTCTTTCTTTTTTACACACAGACAGCACAGACAGATTTTCAGTTTTTCAGTGGGACAGTTTTTTGTTAGTTTTGATTATCGGTCGTGGGGGCAGACCCTAATTATGTCAAAACGCTGCGATCGGCATCTTACAGTGTGCGGGGGGTAGCGATTAGTCGCTGAATCGCGCTTCCGAAAAGCGACTAAATCGCTGCGATTGGCGATTTCAAGTGTGCGGGGGGTAGCGATTAGTTGCTGAATCGCGCTTCCGAAAAGCGGCTGATCGCCGATTCGCGCTACTAAAAGTAGCGTGTGTGCTGTGTCCCTTAATTACTAGTTTTTGCCTACGACTTCGTGTGCGTGAAAGTTAAATAAAATAAAAATAAAATAAATAAATATCTTGGGACAACTCACACACGGCTATCTGATCCCAAGCTAAGCAGAGCTTGTGTTATGGTAACCAGACAACGAGAATACATACTTATATAGTTGATATATTATTCCACGGAAACAGTAAATTTTTTCGGAGTTAAAAGTAGCCTTTATGCTTTTCCAGAATATCTCCAGACTACCAATCTCTGTGCCAAATTTCATCCTGATCCGTTCAGCCGTTTAAGAGTGGAAGAGTAACAAACATCTATCTATCCTTACAAACTTTCGCATTTATAATAAGGATATTTGTAGGATAAGTCTGCATATCCTTACGATGTTTTCCTTCATGATGTTAATGTCAGTTAAGATAAACTTAGGAAGTCCATATAAAATAGAAAAACTCACATTGGTACTTGCTAGTGACTGATTCCAAACCCACAATCTCGTGCATGAGAGGCGAGCGCCTTCACCACTGAGCTTCACATAACATCTAGGTACTTATATAGCTAGACATATAGTCATTACAGTTATAACGATAATAGCACAAGTTTTGGTAGTTCTAAGATACTCCTACGTAGGTTAGTAGTGTTGAAATGTAGAACACTCACAAAATATTGTAGGAAAAAATTAAAGAGTAAAATAATTCAAAGGAAACTTTAACAAAATTGATATTTACCCACAAATCAGTTTTTCCCTATACAGTAAAAAACTATTTTAAGAATGATGTTGAACATTTTCATGAAAATTGTTGTGTACAGAAATATTTCTTATTTCTTAATCTAAAATATTTTCGAAAAATAGTAGTAAAATCAGTCATGAACTAAACCACCCTAATTACTAATTAGCCATTAAAATTTTGCAAATTCATTTTGAACTGAACAAATAATTTCGGCTTCAATGCAGACAGTTTACAAACTTGCGCTTTTTAATTCTTTTTTTACTTAACGGCTGTTGCCTTACAGACGTCGAAATATGGGGTCGTTGACCAGCAAAGATAGTCTGGCCTTGTACGTCTGTCTATGAATTCGTCTAGTACTATACATAGTAGCTATAGAATACGTACAACGCATGATCGTACTGAAAATATTCCATTTCAAAGCTGCGTAGAGAGACGTTTGTTAAGAAATAATTATAAAAAATATTAACTTTGTACAGAGGCGTGCAAAACTATGTATGAAATCGATAAGCGTAATTCCTTTAAAGTAGGCATAGGTCTCTTTAAATGTTGAGTGTATCTAGGTCATGATTTTTTTTTAATGCATGCTAAGCTGTTATGTCATTTCAATACTGCCATATATTTTTGCACACAACTGTACTTTTTGGCCTTTAAAATCTTGTACATATTTTTGTATAAAAATCAATAAGTATTTTATCTTTAAACTTTAACGCTAATTCTTATAGTTTCTGTATCAGTTAAACATGAATTACCGCAAAGTGAGTCATCTAGAAGTAATTCAAGCCGTAGTGCAAAATCATCAGATTCGTCACGTAGATTTTATGCTCTTTATAGGCAAGTATCCGAGAGTTTTCCTCAATATGTCATTGACTTCTGGTTTGTTAGTACAGGGCCTAGTTCCAAAACTGTTTTTAAAAACCTGACCGTTGATGCCAACAAATTGGTGATTGATTTTTAAACCAAAAGGAGAAGTTTGCTATGGATTGGTACAGTTTATTCAGTTGGTAAGTTGGGTTTTGACATTAGTTTTTTTTTATTTTTAATAAGAAAGAAAGTCTTATAAAAATAAAAATAAACGTATTTTTTTTTGAGATTGCAACAGTAAGTATTTTAATAATAATTAAAATAAATATATACAGTTTTTGGATAAAAAATATATAATATGTACCTAATATAAAAGCTTCCCACTTATTTTACAAGACAAGACATTAGAAAATACAATTTCGCAAAAAAGCATGAATACCGAAACTAAATAATTCATAAAAATAACGCTATCATTTTACAAAATAAAAAAAAGAATATGCACACTTTTGCAAAAAATATTGGATCAATTACGATGGAAATGAGAAGAAGACAGGAAATAAGAAAAAAAATATCAAGGCCGCTTTGAAACAACACGTTATCATTGAACAAGCCTAAAGTCTAGACCGACCCGTGAGCGCTTGAAATAATGAATGTCAAAACGTGAAGCAACGAGGATTATAAGGAAACGTCTACACAAAGACTGCAGACCTTTATTTTTCTGTCTGCCGTAGAAAGCGTTTGTTAGGACAGGTGCACATTATATTCAGCTCAACCGTCTAGTGCCTCGAAAGAAAAGTCTGAATCTTACTGATATGGAGACGAGACATCTCACAAAGCTTGTTTCAGCAGAAAGTGGCACGTGTGCGCGAGGCATAACCATTTTTAATGTCAGCCGAGGTCACGACGCGACTGGCTAGTAGAAAAAACGATGCCTAACACGCTTTTTAAGCGGCAAGAAGTAGACACGCCGCAAAAAATGATTCCGATGGCGCGGGCGTCCGACAGTGCATCGAGAACGTCAGTCGCGAACTCGCGACCTACACACACGGATTTATATGTATAACCAACGCTCAATGTATTTGCCTAGGTTGTATCTACTTGTAGCAAAAACACTAGATGTTATGTGTGTTACGACTACAGTAATGGCCGAACCCATTACGTTTGAGTTAAATTTAGAAGTTAATTGTAGCGATTTAATAGCCATGATTAATATATTAGGTGACTTTGTATGAATTCGTGTAGTTTCATGTGCAGGTACAGGACGTCTACTATTGACGTTTGGCTGAGATTGACGTTATATAAAAGTTAGAATATGGATTAATTTTTAATTATTTTATTGTTTTAGTTAATTAAAAAAATATGTTTAAATGTGGGTAAATATAACTATATTCACCCACAAGAAGTAGGTACTATTGTAACAAAATATATCTAAAAAAACAGTTTTTATTTTTAAATACTGGTCTTTATTCTGAATAGAAGCACATTAGTAAAATTGGTACATCAAATAGACTAATAGACATAACTAAATAACTTTATAAAGATAATACTTTATTTAGTCTGGAATTAAAATGCTGGCCAGCCAAGCGTAAAAACCACCGGTGCTAGTATTTTTTTTTGAATGCATTTATTCAACCATTTGCATGTATATTATACATATATACCCAACTATTTCAATTTGCATAAATTACAAGTTTGGTAGGTATTAGTTTCGTCAGTCTTGTTAAATAGCAAATAGGCAAATATTCCTATAACTAAGTTGAACTTTTGGGTTTTCTAAATATTGTTCCATTGTAATTATTTAAACGTAGTTATTTTTTTAATTTTTAGGTTCGTTAGTTGTACTCTTATATTTCAGGTTATTATAGGGTTATGATGTCCCAGTGTGGTTAACGCGCCCGCTTCTCATGCTTGAGGTTGCAGGTTCGAAACCGGAAGAGTGCCAATGTGACATTTTCAATTCATATACAGTACTTTCTGAGTTTATCTTGGACATCATTGACATTCATCGGTGAAGGAGAACATCTTGAGGAAACCTGGCCTTGTAAATGTAGAATCTGAAACCGCCAATCTGTCTTGAGTAAGCGTGGTGATCAATGCTTGGTATCTCTGTATGAGACGAGGCCTTTGCCCTGCAGTGGGACAATTATAGGCTGGTATTATTTATGTGATAAGGAAAAATTTAGAACTCATGCAATATTCAAGAAAAGGACATTATACTTTTACTGATTCATAATAAAATTATAGAGGTTCTACATAAATTGCTGCAAAAATTGAAGGAAGCTGTTACGGTGTTGTAACAGCTTTAATCTGCTACAAATTATCTTGTATTAAAGGAATGTAGTAAAGTACCTACGAAAAATTTAATTAGCAGAAATTTGGAATTGTTTGTTAATTATATTTTTGTGGACATATAGTAGGCCTCCCAAACGCCACAACGATCGGTCCTGGGCAGCCCGTGCCAGTGATTACATACGGCACTAAAACGTGGTGCCTTGCTTTGGTCCTCATAAGGACCAAAAAAGACTCAAAGTCGCTCAGAGAGCCATGGAGGGGCTTTTTTTTCTGCGTGGGAAATCATCAAATGGCTTCCCCCGCCCTGGGCGGGGCGGGAGGGAGTGTCAGACTTTTACTGACTAAAACCCATCCATGTTCCTTCTTGTGCCCTTTGCGTTCCGGGGGCGCGGTAACTCTTTCGAACAACTCGCAGCCCCGGCAGGCATGGCCCTTAGTGGCCCCTCCAAATGTTAGCTGACATCTCTTTGAGTCGCGCGTGGAACACGAACGCGCCGTTGACACGGTATGGAGGGGCCTATGCTCGGGGTCTATTTGTGAGATAGGACCAGAAATGGAGAGAAAATCCGCAAACGAACTGACGTAGCCGACAAAGCTCTAAAAATTGCAAAACTCAATTGGTACTTACCTATCTCATTATTATTGAAAAAGTTTTAGAAAATTCGTTATTATAAATAGCATTTATAGGAATGTTCCATTATTCCAGCCAAGTAAGCTTATGCTCTGTTTATGAAATAATTGCTGCTTCAAAATACAACGCTACTCCCACACGAACTATCAAGTGCTGTCTTCAAATAGACGTTACGAGAAACTCTCCTCCCTTAACGGAAATAGGAAATAATTGAGCAATTCGAAATCGTCAAATAGATCCTTTAACAAATATTTATTTTATCTAGTCTATAAATTGCAGGAGGATTTCAGTGCTTTTCAATTTTGAAAGAGGGAGTGTAATCAGGATTATCTTATAAAACTAAATACATTCTGGTCCGTGCCTTCAAGTCTCACGTCTGGGTTTCTTTGAAGCTTCTCTGCTGACTTAGCAGGTGGTGCCACTACCTATAGAAATAGCCACCGCGTCTTGCCACCCACGTCACTGCTATTACGTAAGCTGCATCGTGCAATTACTGGGACTGAATAACTGTTGTTTTTGCGAATTAGTTTAAATATGATAATAGTTGTTAGATTTATAGGGATTGATTTTTTGTTTTGCAGCCAAAATGTTTTTGTAAGAAGAATGTTTTGAGTTACAAGGTAAAAGATGTTCCCAGATCATGCAATCTTTTAATTCCAAAATGTTGGATAAGAATGAACCGATTTTAATAAAACTTGATATATACAGAAACTTTGTATGAGATAACGCTTCCAACCGGTCCTTTTGGAAATCTATAGCGGAGGCCTTTGTCTAGCAGTGGACCTCCTTCGGCTGATATGATGATGATGATGATAAAATGCTCACTAAGCAATCATTGAAACATTTAATTTATCCTATTCACAGTAAATGGTAATTATACGAGTCTGTGAGTTTTCTGTAAAGCAGAGAATAAACGAAGTAAATTAATGATTTTTGTTATATTGTTTGTCTTCATTAGCTTCCATAGCTCTTGCCGAGACAGTGAACAATCATCATTCATATTTTTCCAATTCTATGCATCTATACAGCGTGGAAGGTACATGGATATACGTATAAACTTTTACGACTAAATTCATTACGTAAATATGTCAAACTGTTTGACACAGCAGTTCTTTTATAATATACGATATTTTTGGATGTTGTATAGCTCAGTTTCTAGTCTTAGATGCAACTGTGATAATCAGTGTTGTATGTACGGTCAGTTCCCAGAATTGCCTGACCCCTATTCCCCTCATCTTCTCTGCAAAAGGGGTCAGATAATGTAGGACACTGACTGAAACCAACAGCTGTCTGACCTTTCAAATAGATACCTACTACATATTTTAAATCGTACGACACAAAAGCTTTTGTTATTTTTGTTTCCAGAATTGAACCTTCAAAGTTCGAAGGCGTGCTTGTAATGTAATGAATTGAGTTTTTCATTTAACTTATCTACAATGTAGACAATATTGTATGCATTTTTACTTACCATACCGTGAATAAGTGTAGCTTGTATTCTCACTAGCTGTGTCTTGGGTATGCTGTACCGTGGAAACTTATATCGGTGTTAATGATGGCAAATGCTTGGCACGCCAGCTATGTCCGTAGCGCCGTCAGTTTACTTACCTTCACCGATAGGGGGCGCTTTTTGTCGCTGCAAGATTGACGATGAACTAATTCCTTGTATTCAATTATTTTATGTGTTCTCCATGACCGTAAAATATCATGTCACATTCATTATGATTGCTGTTCTGTCAAATTGTTTTGGGCCCAATTATATCCGTCATGGTAATCTTTTAATTACGATATAGTTACTAATACGAGTCAATTATATATCACTTTTTATAATTTAACTTCGTGTTAACAACTTACTTATGATTAAGGTTTTGGCCCAAGTGGGCTTTTTGTTACCAAATAATAACCTTCTTCTGTAATATTTTAACTCCTTAGTAGCTTTAAGTTCTAAAGTTACCGACGCCGTCAAAAATACATTGTATTGTTTTTTGTTTAAATATTTTATTTATTTATAGATGTTGGTAAACCTCATCAAATGCGTCTTTATGCATGTTGAGTTCAGCTATATTTAGGCGAGTAATATATTAATATAGTTGAACTCTAATACTTAGAGGTAACTTACAAGTTACCTCTAAGTATTAGTTAGTTTATGAACTTTTTATATAAACAACAATATTTTTTAATATTTCGCCAGGAAATTTACGTTTGAATAAATGTTTTATCAACAAACAAGACAGGCTACAGGAATGAACAGAATTGAAAATAGTATGCACTGATTGTACTGTTCTTTGTTTGTTTTGTCTTGTTTTTTACAGTATTGACAAACTTTCACGGCCTGTAGACGGCATTGAGTGAGATGCTGCCACTAAACAATTCTGGGATAAATTGGTTTGGCCCTCATCTTAGTTCCAATAACTCCCTAAGACATGACAATAGAAATATTTATCATTGTTATCCAAATTATGATTGTTTGAATGTATTTATTTATTTATGACATCCGACTTTTTTTTTTTTATATAGACGGGTAATCATCAAATAACTTCCCCCGCCCTGGGCGGAGCGGGAGGCAGTGTCAGACTTTTACTGACTAAAACCCGTCTATGTTCCTTCATGTGCCCTTTGCATTCCGAGGGCGCGGTATCTCTTTCGAACAACCCGCAGCCCCGGCAGGCATCGGCCCTCAGTGGCCCCATCCTGTGCCTCGGAAAGCACGTAAAGCACTTGATCCTGCGCCTGATCCCTCCCCAGTTGTCTGCTGGACTGTGAGAGTTAAGGAAAACAGGTGCACTCCCTGTGCACCTGTGTTTGGGCACACACTTGTGCACTATAATATCTTCGGAGTACTTGACTAGTCTTCATTAGGATTAGCCAAAGTGACCGGAATCGGTCTGGAAAATACATTTTTGGTCCTGTTACTGGCCCAGTATCACGCGTGTGTAAATTAATAAAGGATGTAAGTACTGTGGTTTTCTAATCTGGCCAAATACATTTTAGGCCCGGATGAACTGATATAGATTGCCCCAAAGACAATCCTGGAGTTCATCACAGCAGCAGATCACAATAGATCAACTATGGTCGCAGTGATACCACAGCCGCAATCATCCAATAAAAAAAAAAGAAAAGTACTGTGGTAGATGGATATCTGTAATTTTTGTCTACCCCCATGAGAAAACAGTAAGAGTATACCGTATTTTTCAGCTTCAGATTGCAGAAAAGGAAAATAGACTGTAAAAAAAATTACAGACGGTGCATAATTAATTTGCAAGAACATCTTAGTAGGTACTCGTTCACCTCGTTAAAGAGCTTTAGCAAGTTCAATGTATTGAGTTTTTATTATATTACCTTTACATTAAATTAATGTTAGTTTATATTCGCCATTTTTGCCTTGAGTTATCGTAGTGTCTTTTCTGTATGTGAAGCCTTTGCTCTGTAGTAGAAGAATAATATTCTGGTTTTTAATTATTTTTTAATAGTAATAGAGGTCTTTATAAAGGAACTAGTCCGGAGCAGTACTACCACCAGGCAACGCATTTGCAAGGCTTCTGGTATTGCTGATGTCTATAGGTAGCGGTGACCACTTAACATCAAGTGGGCAGTGTAAAAATATGTATAAAATCATGTGTTAAATTCTGCAATAATAAACCCTAAATGGCAAAGGGACGATGGGATCAAAAACGTGCCATTTAATTGTGACTTGTTACCTCTTACTCGTTGTGGAGGTCAGACAGACAGTCGCTTTATGTAAAAAGCTGGTATTCAGCTTTATCAGGTTAGACTCCCAAGCAGTCCCCATCATTTGTTGAGAAAAGGCTAGACAGGCAGGCAGGCTACGTCTTACTCATTAAAATAAAGAACTGAACCCAAACTATCTAAATTATAAAAGCAAAAGTAATTCGTATCTGTTTCTTACTATGTTACCTCTTCACGAAAGCCACTGAACCAATCATATTCAAATTTTTCAAAGATTTAGGTTGGGATCTGCTTATCAGCATAGACTACTTTTTACGAACCAACTATCTCGTGAACTAAGACTTAGTTTTTTTTATACCCTGCTGCTTAGCTGTCAGTTTCGCTGAAACAATAATCTATTATGTTGTCAGATTTTCATCGGCACCTACATGTTTTTAGCTGAGTTATGCACCCATTTATGCAAATTGTGAAATAGCATGAAATAGCACATAATTGTAATGTGGAATAGGCTACTTTTTGTCCTGGAAAATAAACATGGGATTATAATTATATCAAATTTGGCGCGAACAAAGCCGCGGGCAGAAGCTAGTTGAAAATAAAGTTTTTTTAAACCTAAACCTAACCAGTTTTAAAAATCAAAAGGCAAAGCATGATGAGCTTTTGAAACTGACGGCCGATTCATGATTAGGGAAAATGCAACGCAGCGTCTAAAAGAACGTGTAAACGCCAATTGCTGACGTCGAGTCTCTACGTGACACAGAATATTGTTGTATGCAAGTTTGCGAGATCTGAAATGGCAAGTGCAATGTTTGAATGAAAGTTTTCAGAATTCTATAACTTGTATCTGAAGCAATAAATATCATGTTTTATAAACGCAATAAATCAATGCATAGATGTCTTTAAAAGAGTGCTTCTATTTAAAAAGTCGATTTTTGAAAATGAATAAATTCAAAACACTTTCGAAAGTAAACATTAATTCATTTCGTTTCAAAATCAAAAATACAGCTTTAGAAATTAATTAAATTAAGGTTATTGCTTTTTTTTTAATTATTTGTGGTTTTAAAAAAAATGAGATAAATATGTAAAGCCTTACTTTAATTTTTTATGTTAGTTTTTTTTTGTTTTCGAGATGGGTAAGCTCTTAATTCTAGTCTTAGTCAAAGGTTCCATAGACAAAGACTAGACTAGACTTAGTTGTTTTACAAAATATATTTTTTATTTACTTTACTTAACCTGACCCAAGCTATATGTATTAGTAACAAACATACAAACCAAATACGAAACTTCGTCCGTAGTTTGTAGTTACCAGGCGAACCACCCCATCTTTTCCCATGGGTGTCTTTACGGGTGTAATACCAGTGGGGTGGGCTGCAGCATCCACCTGTGAACTAATAATATCATGTACAGAGATCGTCAACCCTGTGACTAAACTATTAAGTATGGGAGGTAAATAGGGGTGCATAGTGTGCAATGTGTAAACTTGTAATTTTAACTAGCTGTTGCCCGCGACTTCGTTTGCAATTAAAATTAATATTTTATTAAAATAAATAAAATTTCTAAAATAGATGTAAGTTTGGTACTCCGTCTAACATGAGCTATCAGCGAGTGAAATTTCTGTCAAAATCGGTCTAGCAGTTTCAGAGATTAGCCAGAACAAAGAGACCGACATGACAGACAGACCGTATATACATTCATATGCATTTTGAAAAGCTGTTAATTTGACATTACCAACAGACACTTCAATTTTATTTATTTGTGTAGATGTATAGACAATTGAAATACAAGTTTGGACATTATAATTAAAGTAAAGGCGGCTGGACCAAGAGTTTGTTTCAAGAATCAAAAGGCAGTACTTCTTGAAACGGCTCGCATTGTTAGGAGGTTTCATTCAAGAGCCCTGACCGCACCGGAGATCTAAGCTACTGACCTTAAATACCGGAAGGTTCTTGTTTTTAGATTATTACAAATAAAAAAAAAATACAACAATTAATTGACTTTCAACCAATTTGTAATTATGGCGGCCAATCGCTAATCGCTAAAGAAACTAGCCAAGTACCCAGGAGATGGTCCACAAGCGTGTGCGCAAATCCAGGTGCACTCGCTCTACCCTCACTCTCGCAGTCAGATGGGACTGCAATCCGTACACAGCCGGGTAGAGTTTATGCGCAGGACCAAAGAATTTACGTGCATTCTGAAGCACGAGTTACACTATAAACTTGCGAATTCTAGGCTGCTACTGAGAAATTCTGGATGGAAAAACCCAGTAACATTTTACTCGATCTGGGAATGGAACATAGGACCTCTCAGCAGTCGAGCGTGCCACCACGAGACCAACGGGGTCGTGATAATAAGTAGATATTAGAATATCATTACATTTCTTATAAGATTGCTTGGTACCTAAACAACGCTTAATTTGCTAGTACGGTTAACAAAATAACTTAGACAAAATAAAAACGAAATTAAAAATAATAAGACTTAAACTGCTATTCCAAAACATAACGATTCAGTGCACAAGGGTTAAAACAACATAATTATCGTAATAGCTTTGGTACTGTACTTATATATTTTGTCATCTGCACTAATTGTTTGCATAAAAAAACATTAAACAACCGCTTCTTCGAAGACTACTGACACTGCATGTTTATTGTTTATATTCGCACCGAGTTCTTCTACTTCTTACTTTCTCTCACCTGTCTACTGTCTCTTGTTCTATTCTAATATTGTCAGTGAAAACTTGTAATTGGCCTTCTTTTACTATTGTCAACCTATGTAAAACCTAGCTGTAAGTTTTCTTGAATAATAAAATAAAAATAAAATAAATAAATAAAATAACATTATTCGCTTAGGGCTGTCGCACTCATCCCCTAGATATATTATTCGACACCCGTTCTCGTAAATGGGTTGGGACAAGATAATGTTTATAAGAAGGGTATTTATTGCTTTCTGCAGTCAGATTTTCTAAAAACTTGATTGAAAATAGTGTCAGTGAAGTGTCTTTCTCACTATTCTACATAAAGGCCTAGTTACGTTTTGGAACAAGCAATTAGTTTCAACTTTATTGACTCTGACCGAGTCCTTAACTATTCAAAAGTGCCTGCCCAAATGGTTTGATTGAAATAAATGCTTTAACTATTCCATATAGTCGTATTTTCTATTAGGTCGATGCCATACTGCCAGGAGTTTCGCTTGGTATGGGTTACGGCGTGAACAGTTCAGTGTGTCTTGCTAGGTTTCAGGTGCACAAAGTCATGGAGTGTGAAAAACCGTGGGTTGGTTGTCAAAAGTATGGAAATTCAGCAGGCAGCGTTGTTCTACGCATCAAGTGAAGCACCTACCTGGTTCCGACCTAAGAATATATATTTAGGTATTTATACGTATATGGTAAGAAAATATAAATATCAAGGTAAACCTAAACTTTTAGAAGCAGTAGTAGTAGTAGTACTTCCCTGGAAGAGCGCCTTAAGAAAGAGCTCTACCTCTTTCTTAAGGCGCTCTTCCAGGGAAGTACTACCACCATACCTATTTCTGCCGCATGATAGCGTTGCTGTGTTCCGGTTTGAAGGGTATGGGTACCGGTGAAATTACAGGCACATGAGACATTTCAACTTCACCTCTGGTATGGCAACACATTTTTAAGGCCTCTGGTATTGCAGATGTCTAAACGACATAAAAAAAATCCCGACCAAGCCGAGCACGCTTCACTTTGGCTCAGGCTGATAAAAAAATGATACAAAAACATTTCATTGTAAAAAATTTAAGTCAATACATCGACATTTTTTTACTAACCATTTTTGTCTCACTTCTGGGCATAGGCCTACTCCCATTCCCTCCACTTGAATTTGTGTCCTGGTTTCCTTTGCTAGTTCATGTGGAAGCCATCCAATGTGCCATCTTCTTCCATCGACTACTTTCCGAATTTTGTGGACACAAACATTATCATTATAATTATCAGCCTATATCCGTCCACTGCTGAACGTGTGTCGCCCCCACGGAACGTCAACCATCCCGATCTTGGCCAGCCCGTATTCATCCACTGCCCACCACCTTCTTTAGATCGTCGGCCCACCGTACAGCTCAAACATACAGAAACTGGAAATTGGTCTATGACTAGTGCAAGACTGTATGGTCTTACCTATGCTTATTTCATTTTAGGGATAATTTTTCAGTAGGATTACCTAATATCTATTTATGACATGACTTTATGTTTCCTTTGTAGGAAAAGTTTGGTTCTAATAATGAGAAAATACTGAAGAGTTTGCTGCTCACTACATTTTTTGGAATAATTGAAGAAATGCAACTTTTTTACGGTTTCGTATTTCAAAAGGAAAAAATGGAACCCTTAGGATAGGTTAGTATAGGATCACTCTGATGTTCATCTGTCTGTTTGCCCCTCAAGACCCTTTATCGCGAGAATGCGTGGAGGCATCGAGTTGAAATTAACTTTTCCTGAAACGTGCGTTTATTAAAACCATGTACTCAGGCCTAAATAACAGTCTCTTGAAACTGTAAACAATGACATTTCTAAGTTAACGTAAAAAAGATACGGCCGTTTATGCAGCAAAAAACGTATATTTCGACACTCTCAAGGGAACTAAAATATATAGGGCACTTTCTGTGGACCTACAGCTATTAAATTTGCCATGTTATATCGGCTTATACTACAAGTACAGAAAAAAGTCTGAAAACAGAACATTTCAATTAAGTCATACAAAATATAGTCTGGGAAAAGCTCGGAAAAAACTATGAGACTCGATTCCTAAACTATTTATTTATTTGTTTGGTTGCCGTTAATTGAATTTTCTTATAATAAAATGTATGTTTATAAATATTACTTTGGTGTGTGTTTTAATAAGTTTGTAAAAGCACGTAAGTTACGAAAATGGTTTCCTTATGCGCCCGCGTCTTTTTCGGAACAACGTGACTTTGGTGGAGCAATAAAATGACCAAATATTATATAGGCTGTAGTTTGTCCCTATCTATAGTTAAAATAAGTAGATCACCCATTGGATTTTAATAGTTGTGTTCTACTTATTACCAAAAATTATGAAGTTGGTTGGTTTAAAGAAAATCTTGCAATAATAAAATCTATGAACAATACCTATACCTACTACAAATTCCTCAGTCCATGAACTAGTTACTCATAGAAACCAGTTAACACTCATAGTACTTACACAGAAATAAAATTCTGCATTTATAAACACCTCTTTACCTATAAATACGAAACACAACACCAAACAACTGTTGTAATATTCTTAGAATTTGAAATGTGCTTGCCTTAAACTTATGACTATGTTAAAATTTTGACGTACATCGTTATGATGCAAATCATACCTAATGCACTATTACATGCTATTTTTTTTTAACTGTTGTTTCTAGGTAAGGACGTAAATGGTGCAATTTCTCGTTAAATGCTTCTATAATAATAATAAAAACTGCATTTATTACTTAAATTTAAATTGTGTTCGTTTTCATTTAAAAAGTTAAATAAAAACTTAAAAATGAAATGGAATCTGTAAGCTTCATTTTTCCTATTAGCTTCTATCAGCGTATCTTACAACGTGTTATTATCAGGACAAGATGTGATAAACAAAATTATCACAATTTGGTATCTTTTTTTATAAGCTAAACTGAAAAAATACAATAGGGTCAACAGATTCTTACTGAAAAAATAAGTACCTTTCGATCATTCGACGACGTTTTTACAAATATTCGTGTCTACGGATGTCGAACTCGTAAAGGCTCATCTAGTACAAGATAATTCAAGTTAAAGTTTGTTCACATTATGAGAGTGCGCACATGACAATAGTGAAAACAACTTTGCCTTGCCTTAAAGCAATTTTTCAGAAGGTTTTAGACTAATATGCCTGTATTTATTTTAATAGTAGTAAGTAGTCTTACACTGTATTGTTTAAGACTATTTTAAATGTTTTTGTTATTTTTTTCATAGAAGCTATAATCTGTTTTACGACAGTCGTAACTTAGGGGCGTAGTTTTAGTAAATTTTAGGAGCATTCGCGTTATAATCTCAGTCTGAATTTGTCGAATATACCTCTATTTCACCAGCGTTTTTGACATTGATTGTCGCTGAAATGATATTGCGACTAGATTTTGAGCGATTTTAAATACGATCTGGCCTTCCGGTGTGCACACCGCCTAAGTTGACCTATTACTTACCTAGATAAAAATTTAATCAGGAAATACGTTGAATCTTGTGTTTTTCGTCTGACACTCATATAAGAGAACTCTTGTCTTGGTTCCAAATGCAAATTATGCAAATTACTGAGATACATAACTAAACTAAGTAACTGTAACTTTCACTGATGAAAATGTGATTCAAAAGTTAATGTTTTCTATTAATATTAAAATGTAACATACTTTTTAATATCTCTTTTTCCGTGCCTTTTGGAAATATATGGGGGAGGCCTATATCCAGCAGTTGACATCCAAAGTCAAAGCATTTATTTCAATTAGCCCATTTACAGGCACTTTTGAAGTGTCAAGAAATTACAGTTTACAGTTGAAGCGTTGCTAGTTCCAAAGCGTAGGTATCTCTATGGAGAAGAACGAGCAAGAAACTCCATGGACACTCTTTTCCTTAAATTTGGAAATACGTCCTACGAATGATATGGTGATGATGATACTTTTTTTAAAGAGCAAAAAAACTAACTTCTTCTTTTCGTGTCGGTTGACTCATTACATTTTGTCCAACCGGTAGAAATTGAGCAACCTGTACAGTTCTATCACTGGCCTTGTTTAGGTCTTGGATGGTGCAGGTGGTTGTGCAGGACGGGCAACTAAGGAGGTGACGCATGTCCTGTGATGGTGCTCCACACTGGCGCTGCTTTTCCGATGGGTGAAAAATGCCCCACTTGGCCAAATTAATTTAAAAATAATTGTACTTCTTTGTTTTTTCTAGGGTTATTTACTTTTGTTTGTTACGAAATAAGAGTCAGACTGACACTGATCGATGTACGTGGACAACAGCGATGCAATTTTACAGGCAGCGCTGGCGCAACCGATGTCGCGATAATTAACAAATTAACTTTAAATATTGAGTAAGAAAAGAGAATTTGTAAGCAAAAAGTTTTTGTGGAGTGACGAAATCTATCTTGTTTTTATCATATTCAAAAATAAAAAATGTTTAGAAATAGTTATTTTTTGTGAGTAACGTAATAGATTATTTTAAGCTTATCAATAGCGTACTGTTGTTGCCTACCCACCTCTGGTGTTTTTTAAGTTTTCAAATTATATTTAATAAAATATAATTGTTGTTCTATACGTATTAACAAGCATTATTATTATTGGAAATATAATTCAAAAATTTTAAAAAGTGTATTCTCCAGACCGATTCCGATCACGGAGGCTAATTCTAATGCAGACTAGCCAAGTACGCAGGAAATTATAGTGCACAAATGTGTGCGCAAACACAGGCGCCCTCCCTCTTCACTCTTATAGTCCGATGGGACGGCAATCACACACAACCAGGGAGAGATCGGACGTAGGACCAACTGCTTTACGTGTTTTTCGAGGTCCGGGGGTGTCACATCACCAGCTTCCAAACTCCGGGCTGTTACTGAGAAATTCCTTTTGGAAAAACCCAATAACACCTTTTGCCCGACCTGGGAATCGAACCCAGGAATCCACGCTCAACAGTCATGCTTCCCACCACGAGACCAGCTTAAAAGAAACCGATCGATATTTCGCCAATACACAATGACATATCTGAAAAATAATGCTAGGCATTTTTCTAAAGATATCAATATTTATAAATCAAAAACAATGCAATAATAACCTGCACTTTTTCGTAGCAAAATTGCTACTCTAACTACAAACCTGAAAGTTGTTTTTCATTTCTATAGTCATCGAAGACATTCTTCAAAGAAGAAATAATATAAGACTATTTCTATAATCACCATACCTGATGAACAAAACTTGGTGATCTTAGAATGTAGTACTTCAGCACACACAAGAGGGCGCTATTACTCTTCTTAACTAACCCACCATAGACAAAGGGAGAAACTAGAGGAATCTTCTTCTCGGTTTGAATCACAAAACGATATATTCCTATTTAATTTCAACTCCTGTTGCAGTTACCAATCAAAAAGGTAACGTTCTCAACTTTTAATTTTACCTAAATTTCACTGGCACCCAGCCTATTAGGCAGAGGATTTCAGCAATGTTAGTTTGGGGAACAAAGAGGAAGAATGTAGGAGAATATTTTAGGGATAAGGAATATAGTTGTAAGATAAGTCTAGATTACTAAGCTTTACTACTAGTAGTGGAAGACCTTCAGTAGCAAGAAGCGTATCTCAATATATTACGGTTAACGTAGGATGTCCTTTTCTTTCATATGTCATCTCAGTATTCACCCCTCCTTCTAACTATGTCAACTTGTATGAATGCACTTGATTAAAATCCAATCCAGGTTACCTTAACATGGCTACATTCAAAATTCTTAAAATAATTTATTTTTTCAGAAGGTATTGTTCAAAAATTGCAGTAGGTGGAAGTAAGTCCATCGTTTACGAGTACAATTTCCTTAACCTGCCTTTTACTACTTGCACGTAATAAAGTACTGATACGTGTCTTTCTTTTTAATTGTTTTGTTCTACCCAAAACTTACTTAGTCTTGCAATGCAGTTTTGTGTTACTTCAGTGGTCGGAAGCTAAGTATTTTCAGAAATAAGAAAGTCAGTTATAGCATTTTCGAAATACTTATTTTTTATTGTAAAAAGAAAACAAGTTGAGTCTACCTACTTAGTTATAAACCAAGTCTAATACAGCATCACTAATTTTAAACTAGTTTTTGAGTATGTTGAAATTTGCTATACTTGACTTTACCAAACTATGAACGTGTATGCAAAAGAAATACAATAATGCATATTTAAAACATTGTGTTGAACGATTCTTCCTGTTGCATAATATACAAATTATTAAGCTACATCACTTGGCGCCAAAAAAAAAAACATGTGGCGCTAAAATAACATAATTTAAAAATCATTAGTAGTAGTATTTGAAAATCATGAGTATATTAAAGTGGCAGTACATAATAATGAAACTGAAAAGTGACTTTTAATTAAATGCACATGCACAATTTTGAGATAGTTTATCTACGGCTTTTTGAAAGCGATAAAAATTATGCCATTTTATATCTTAGTGGCATTTTATCTAACCTTGACAATAACATGTCTATAATATCAGTGATATTATATAAACGAATAGTAGTGCGAGATAGCACAGCAGCTAAGTGGCGGCGGCGGGCATCGTGCGGCACCGCGGCGTCGTACAGTGAAAGGCGATGCGCTTGACCGTCGCGGCGGCAGCGCCGGCCGCCGGAGAGGACGCAAGGGCGCCGTGCGTCTTGCCGAAATTATTCGGGGCTCGCTGCACAATCGATTTTTCCCGCCCGATGCGGAAAATTCTTCGGGGCGGGGCGGGTGTAGTGCGACGGGAGGAGGGGGGCCGAGCGAGGGGGGCATAGCGCCAGGGGGGCAGGCGGAGTGCAGCGGGGCGGTGCAACGCGCGCCGCCGTCCCGGCCGTCGGGCAGACAGTAGGACGGCGACGCCACTGAGAGTCGGTGACCACGGCGCGAGGAGCGCGCTCGCCGCACAGTGACATGTAGCGCGGCCGCCGCGCCGCAGCCCCGCGACACTCCGCCGGTGGCGGCGCGCCGATGCGCCTGCCGCCCGGCCTGACGCCGACGCCGACGCCCGCGCCGCGATACAACCCCGCGATCCGCAACTATCCTCATCAGTGTCACTTTCACTGTTACACCTGAAGCGAGCCCTTCAGCCCGTCTGTATTGACGACAGTCGTCGGATGGAACCCGGAGTGCGCCGATTCGCATCAAGGTTAGACGAATATTTGAATGTGAGTGTTAGTGCGCCGCCCGCCGACGATCCAGCGCGCCCTAGCGCACCCCTGTACTTCAGCTGTTCGCGCACACTACAGTAACACATAGGTAGGTCGAACACACGTGAGAACCCACTCGCCACTGACTCATGTAAAATTCCAACAGGCCGTTTTCGGCGAAATAGTTTCCCTGAAAACTTCCTTTCACGAATCCTGAAAAAAATCTAAGCCGAATCTGGGAAGTATTGGAATGACGGAAGAACGTTATAATCTAGCGCCTTTCTTGTGGATGATTAGGAGTCGTTTTCCCGCCTTTGTGTATTTAGCGCCAAACTGGTTTGTTATCCTTCGTAGTACCTATTAGATCGTCTGAGATTTCGTTTTTTATAGTAGCCTGTATCAACATTTGTCTATAGCATAGATGAGTTTTTATATAAAATTGTTTGTGAGTCAGTGATGGACGATAACGTGACAGCACTGAGTGGTGCATGCCGTGAAATTCGACTGTGTCTACTGTCTAGTTTTCATTTAATAACTACCAAAATAATATGTAGTTTTAATTGATATAAATATAATTGATAATTAATTAGTTTGTTGTGAGTAGAGTACCATAGAATACAGAAGTGCATGCAGGTGGAACCTGGTATGTCGCTCTGTGCGTGTCGCACATACAGGGGTGCGACGATCGCACGTACACTCAATATTTAAAAAACAGCTTTTGTTCGCGGCATACATCGCGTGACATAGGAATTGGAAAAATTCTACCTCCTAACTATGTAGCGATGACTACCCTTTGGCTAACCGATTATATCGATAAAAATTGCATTTTATTGCCGGGAACTTCAAAGCAGCGGGCGCCTAACACCCAAATCTCAAATCTCTTCCGTCTTTCATAGCGGGAAATTGAATTTTCTTTGTGTTCTCAATTTTGAAATCATTTTTATTATATTTTAAAACTTATGTAATAAGGAATCGAAGATGTATGCGGAGGTGGTCGTCACTATCTATTATTATGATTTAAACTATACATGTAATACTTCGAAGACAAAGCCTCATTGGCGCCAGAAATAGTTCGTAAAATCTATCTTAGAATTGTCCTTCCATCACAACAGAGTACTTTGTGTAATAAAAAACAACAACAGATTATATAACAATGAATTAAGTACGTTATTGATACAAAGTTATTACCTTAAAACGAATTAATTTTGTTCTTTAAGTTCTTAGAGCATTAAACCATTTAAGTTTTAAGAGAATTGTTCCATCAAACTTTTGATCGATTTCCAAAACCTTATCTAGGACCTAATCTATTATGTAACTGGACATTCCAGCTCGCAACTAATCAGTAGCCCGAGTTTGCAAGGGGCCACTGATTAGCTGCAAACAAAGATCGATCCACAGATACATTTATAGAAAGCAGCCGTAAGTCATTGACAAAATGCAAATGTTTTAAATAGGTTCCAAATTATGATAATGTAGTGCGGTCACCAAAGATAATTGACTTCAAGTAAATAAAGTCTTTGTTCTAGAAACAATGTAGTTAGTTACACGGGTTTCTAATTATGTCTAAATCTGAAAAGCTCAATGCATAGTAGGTGGTATAACGCAGATTACTAATTTTAAAATATACTCTAATATTATAAATGCTAAAGTAGCTTTGTCTATTTGTTACACGTCGTTCATCACGGTAAAACCACTAAACTAATTGTAATATTAGACAAAGAGTACCTTGGGATCTGGATTTGGACATAGGCTACTTTTTAAATCGAGATTTCGTTTGCATCCGCGATAACCGACATTCCCGCGAACAGGCAAACTACTATTTTTCTAACAACTTTTCTGCACTTTTCTGTCTATTTATTTTATGAATAGTTTAAAATAATTGTTAATTTTAAACAAGAGCACACTTTAAAGGCTTCGTTTCTCTAAGTTTTACAGTTTACTACACTGAAACTAATAACGGTTCAGGCCAAAAACAAAAAAATACATAATTCTACTTTCTGTGCACATAAAAAGGAACAATGAAAACATATTTTTTACATAATTATTATGCAATAATTATTACGTCTTCTTTGACATAATACGTTTGTAACAAAAGTTCAACATAACTAACAGATTCTTTTTTCAAAAGAAAAATCTGAAACAATGGAGTATTTGTTGCGTACAAGTTTTATAATAATATGTTTGTACTCAACATGAAATTCAAAGCATATTTTCGTTTTAAATAATTTAATTGTTCTACTTATAAAGAAAGATAGGTACTACACAAGAACTTTCTTAGTTTATCGGCATAATAAATATCTTCAGTAGTCGCTTCCTTGTGGCGTTCCATGCTTAATGTACCCAATCTTTCTCAGAACAATTTGCTATGAAAACACTATAGCAGTTGATGGAATAAAGAAATTATACATTTCTTTATTCCATAAACTGCTACAGATATGCAGCTGTGTTCCGTTTCATCTTTGTCGGAACTTTAAGTTAATTAAAACATGTCTATTATTCATCAAGGGGAATGACATAATATGCATGCTTACTTATATTACAAGTGACATATTTATTTACATATACACACAAATTATAGCATCATTACAATTAAATAAAAGTGATGCTTATGATGATATTAAAAAACTAACAAAGACTAAAAAGTAAAAATAAATAAAATAAGTCGATTACATTGACAAGACGAGCGGCTCCTGACATACATGTTTCTATGTTTTCCATATAAAAGCGGTCACTAATTCATTAACTCAATCACTGACTAAACACATAATCTCGTAAACTACTACCTACCTTACCTACCTACCTACCTATGAAGCTGAAATTTGTCAGGTAGATAGTTTAAAGATGTCAGCTAAGATTTGACGTTGACTTCCTCACGGTCGCAGTCGCAGGCAAAACATGTTGGAACAAAGATTAAAAGAAATCACAATTGTCTTTGTCATGAAAAAATAAGCCCATTTATGAATATCTATATTAATATTATAATAGGCAGTTATTTGCATAGATACTTTATCAATAAATTATGGTGTGGTATAGTGCTAAAAAATGTTTCTTGATTATATCACGTTATTACCTATTTTATAATTGTTACATCACGAATAATGAACTCATTATCAGATAATACTTATTACAACATACTGATTATAAATGTGCTGCTTTATCTTCTAGAAGCTTGCATGTTTATTTCATCAAATCGAAACAAAGTCGGTTACCTTTGTAAACCAAAAATCGATCACCATTCGGTGCAGAAAGGTCTACGCACTGAATTCATTGATATAAGAATAATATTTTAACATGACTTAGTTCAATATTAAAATTGTAATACACAAATTACTTATGAATAACATATCGAAGTAAGTTCTTACATTCTAAATATGAAAAAAAGAGTTTAGTTTCTTAAACATAATAATATGAAAGCTTCTCATTTTATATAATTAGTAGCATTTTCCCACGACTTCAACCACGTGAATCTTGTGAATGCCTAATGTTTTCAGTAACAAAATATATCCTTTAGTACTCAGGGATAACAAAGCTTCCTAGTAGCAAAGAAATTGTCAGGATTGGATCAGTAGTTCCGAAGATAAACGCATTTAAGAGAGAGAAAGAAACTCTTCAGCTTTATAAATATTAGTATCTATAGATTAATGTACTTAGGAACTGCCTGGTTAACCTAGTGGTCTTAAGCGCGACTACTACGCTAGAGGTCTTGGGTTCGATTCCCCGGTCGAGCAAAGTGCTATTGAGTTTTTCTTTGAAATTCTCAGGAGCATTTTGGAGTTAGGATTTGTGACCGGTTAATGGTAATAGGCTCGCCCCCTATTACATGAGACCTAAACACACTGGCGAACTGTGGGTGTAAATTGGTACACCTCTGCCTAACCCTTCGGTGAATACAGGCGTGATGGTATGTACTTAGATAAAATTAATGAGATAGATCTTACATACACAGAATATGCTGTCAATTGAAAATAGAACCCAGATCAATCAATGACATCTTCACACGACTAATTGGCATTGAGAAAAAAGTTGAACACTTTAATTACGAATTCTAAGATAAGAAAACTAGTGCCTGTTTTTTTACCAACACTAGGCGACACCCAAATATAATGCCTAAATTATAAACAGTAAGCCAGTTCAAAAAACATAGTCAATTCTATAAAACTACACCAAAATAAGGATGCGTAATGCTTAGGCAACACTTAGATTTGCCTAGCATTATTGACAAACACGGAACAGGACTTATGAAACCTTAGATAAGTATCACAAAAAGTAGATTTCGGAACTTAGGAGTCGCCTACTAAAAAACGGAAGAAGTTGCTTAGGTTTCTAGGTGTTACTTAAAATGAAGAAGCTAAAGCTAAAAACATGATAATAGGCCTACATCTGCATGAAGACCGTCTCATAAAGCATGCAACATCATTATAAACATATTTTGCGATCAATATAATCCACACATAATATCCAAATTATGTTTGCCTGTTACGCTTTCATGGCTAAAACACTGAACAGATTTTACTGAAAGGAGACTGGCGGTTTTCGGCCTGAACTCCTACAGAAATGAAACTTATACGAAAAAAAAGTAGATTTTTACGTTTAACTATTTTCTTCAATACTATTTTCAGATAAGTTCTCTAAGAGGAGAAAAATAAGTTATAATATAGCGAGTACAATTTGAAAAATCGATTGTTGCGATTTTTCAAATTATGTTTGCGATTGAAAATGAGATTGGTTCCTTTATCACAATAATTATATCCCAAAGTAGGTCTTGGCCTGGGTATATATAGGTATTCTTTTTGGGATTTATAATATAATTCACAGGTTTTGTAATTAATTATTCACTTAATATCTGTAATCGATTATTTACATTGCCATACTAAAAAATAGAAAATAGTTTTTAGGTTGGCAACAAACTGTCACTTGTCACCTGTAGATTAGGGATGCCCAAAAAAAGTCTGTTGTATCGACATATCGCATCGTAACCGTATCACCGAGTATATCGATTGGGTAGGTTATTTAGTAGGTAAAATATTATTAAAACATTAAATATATCGTAAAAATTAAAGAAATACATACCATTCTTTAATTTTTACAATAAATATTGTATGTTATAAAAAAAAAGGAATTTATATGTATGGAAGGTTGGTTTATTCATTATAAAAAATACAGTTGCCACTTATCAGCACTCAAACTGCGTAAAACTAATAATTTGGATAACCGCTGTGGATTTATCCTGTTACGACTTTCTGATAGTGTGGATCCAGCTAAAGAAAAGAGACGTTCGGAAGGCACCGAAGTTGCTACCACAGACAAATAACGTAGTGCGGCGGTAGTACTCATACAAACACACAAAGTTATGTAAATCTACCTACAATTAACAAGTCTAAACAAAAGCCAGTTGATTTGGTCAATATCTTATTACCAGAGGTCGGAATTAGTTAAAGTAAATAATGTGTTTGTATCGAAATGTTGATAATAATATTGGATCTTCACGGTACATTTTAAACAAAGTTATACTTTGATTTGAATATTCGATACGTTAATGCGATATTTTATTGGAATACGATATATCGAGGCGCATCGTATGGCCGAAATATCGTATTAAATATCGATATATCGTATAGCGCTGTATCGATAATTCGATATATCGCATCGTATTCGGCATCCCTACTGTAGATCAATATTTTATGTCAATATCTGACGTTCGTTGTTGTTGTAATTTTCCGCCGGTGTTTTGTCGTTTTCTCTCTGTGTTATTGATTATTATATTTGGCCTTGGCTTTGTATTTTGGACTGTATATCTTGCATAAACGTTGACCTGGCGAATTACCATTTGATATTCTTAGCGATTTTGGATTGTGACGATAATGGAAAGATTACCTACGTTGTGCTAATTGCACCATAGCTACTCAAAGATTGAGGAGACATGTATTGACGGGATCGGGTGATCAAGAAATACTGTCTATAGGTAATAAGGCAGTGGCGAACCTATACAATAATAAAATACAGTATAATACTTATTATTCATGTTTTATTAGTGAATTAACATTAAACTCTGCAATATTGATTTTCGTCCTTAACATAACCTTATGTCAATGTCAAAAGTTAAAGTCTTATATCTACTTTCAGAGAACTTTTTAGAAAAAGTGGCAACCATACATGGTTTTCTAATTAATAATGCTATCAGGAAGCATTGAACTTATCCGTGTAGGTGACCAGGCCGAACGCTCCTAAGAAACCCGCCAGTCTCCTTTGCTTGAACTCCAAGAAAGAACATAAGTTTTAATCCGTGACTTCAACTGCGTCCGCGATAACCGAGTTTGACGCGGACGAAGTCGCGGGAAAAACTTAGTAAACTATACATAGTTACACACACAAATACTATACACTAACTACACTATACTACACTACTACTACCTACACTACTACTACACTACACTACTAGTGCACAGTGCAGTGCAGTAGTGCAGTACTAGTGTGCTACTTCACTATACTATTGCGCATGTATCGTTAATTACAATATAGGCATCTACTTACCTCAACGTAACTCTTTGTGACACAACTTAAGAAAACTATGTCTAAGAGAGAACTTAAAGCTAACTTTACTAATTAATTTACTATAAGGTCTTGAGTTGTGTTAGCGGTATTCTGAACCGGAGTTTATTTATTCGACAGCGCTAATAAAGCTGAAATTGTTTTCTTACTCTAAGCTATGTTTAAAGAGATAACTTATTCGAAGTTATTGAATTTTTTTTTAGTTGGATAGCTATGAAGCCGACGGACCACCTGATGTTAAATAGTCACCTCTGCTCACAGAGGCCTAGCAAATGCATTGCCAGCGCAGCAACAAAGTTGAAATGTCTCATGTGCCTGTAGTTTTACCCAGACCCATACCCAAACCGGAACACAGCAATGCTTCTTTTCGGGAGAAATATACGGTATGGTGGTAGTACTTCCCCGGACGAGCTCCTTCACATAGAGCTCAAAGTTTATCTTGAACATCAAACTCGAAGCACAAAAAATTTCAAGCGTATTTTTTCTTCTTTTTTGTAAAATATCGAGCTTGTTAACCTGCCAACATACGTAATTGGGATTGCACATATCTAGTTGATGTTTTGTTCGTAAGTATAATTTGTTAGGAACTAAGTGCCAAAAAAGGTTGAAACTTATACATGCTAATTCAGAGCATCCTGTCTGTATGTAACACTCGCGGTTTACTAAAACAGTAATAGTAATAAACTCATGCTTACATGTAACGGATTTTTTATGATTAAATTATTGAATGTAACGGAACGTAAAGAAGAAAACTTCTAGTAATGTCGTTTAACTAACATTAGGCCCATTTGACCCTCAAGTCATTCAAATAATACATTTAACGCTAAATGTTTTGATAATAATTATACTGTCTTTATTAATTTTAAACTATCGACAGAAATAGAACGATGTTTTAAAATCGTTTAGGGCTAAATGTATTTACTGAGCAAGTCACAGTCATATCTTACCGTCAAATCTTGCGATCGATTTTTCAGCCAGTTTCAGAAATCCAATCGAGTTATAATTTTATCCACTTGAATAGATCTGATGACAATACAATAATATTGTGACTTTGTTTCAGTATCAGTGTAATATGTGTGGTGGTAGAAATAGGAGGTTGATCTAATAGTTACTTATTATGCATTATTAAGGTTTTTTTTTTGTAAACCGTATGAATAACGACATTGTAAGTTTATATGTCAGTAGGTACCTATCTAGTTTTAGTACATGAATTACCTACATACGTAATAACTCAGTGTTTGTAGACACAGATATGTAGGTGTAATTAATAATACTTTGTATAAGTTATTCAGGTAGAACATTGCGTTCGTTGGTCTGATTTTTTCTCAGACCATACAACGTATTATATTATCGTCCGTGCATCGGTCGATTACGTTTCTTCTAAGATTAAACGCAGCCGCTTTTCACGTAAAATTAACCATGTAATTAAAAAAACTATAGAGCCGACCGCGTGAGTCTAGACACTTGCATTCCTAGCATTGATTTTAAAACGTCTATGAGTGATTAAGCTGAATAAAAACTAGATTTGATAATTGTAATTGATAGTCTTTTAGGCCGTTGATTGACTATCGTTTTTTAGTGTTCATTAATTTAAGAATATTTGAGTCCCTCCTTATATAGAAAGAGATCTGAGATCATTCTTATGACGATGACGATTTTTAAGAAAAAGTTTCAAGAGAAGTAGAAAAGCTATCAGTTTCAGATTATAATGGAGTAGAATAGCATATATTTTATTTTCTTACCATAAATTATAGCATAAAGTTAAATTAGTCAACCGAACAATTTTGTGCTTAATTTTTGAAAGAGTGGTGCCTAAACTACACCAAAGTTTTTGTAAACCATCTTTTGTTGAGTATCTTAAAATCAAATAATTAAATTATATTTTTGAAAAGAGTAACCATATCAGTATTCACGCTTTAACTTTAACAATGGAGAAAAACAAATTAACATCTATACATATAATGAAATCGTAACAAAGTAATGTACGTTGAAGCATTACGCAATTACTACTTGATCGATTCTGTTCCAATTTTACATGAATATTCCCTACCTAGGTCATAATACAGGTTATAGATTATTGCGCTATTTGCTATGTCTTTACCAGTTTATCATGGAATTGCTTTAAGAGCTAGACAAACTAGGTTCACATAGGGGACATCTATAAAGTTGGCATATTATCCCAAGGGAACCGTACTTTTATCCGGGATAAAAAGTATGTTTTATTCCTCACTAAAATCTATCTCAGTGCCATATTTCTTTCAGATCCTTTCAGCTGTATAAGCGTGAAAGAGTAACATCCATAATTATATGATATCCATCCATCTAGACCAACTATCGCATTTATAATAATATTGGGATAGGATGACATAGTATTCAATACATGTCTCCGTTACACTTAAGTGAGCGAAGCTGCGGGCATAGCTAGTATTTAAATGTAGGCAAGTTAGTTAGCTAATAAATTAAACAAGTAGTTAGTTATACAACATATAGGTACATGACTGTCCGAAATGTCGCATAAATATTGATAAACATTCGTCTAGCTTTGTTTTATTTTCAAACAATACAGTTTTAGCACAAACATTTGGCTTTAAACCTGTAACCTGTAACTAATCAGGAAAGAAATGCTAATAAATCAGTCAGACACAACAAATCAGTCAAAACAATAGTACCTATTGACAGTCAAAACAAATAGGTAATAATTTTAAGTCTTAGTTCATACGAATGAATAATGTATTACACCTACCTCCTGTCTCGACTGTCTTGTCAGCCTAGTGGTCCTAACCGCGACTGCTAACAGGTCTTGAGTTCGATTCCCAGGTCGAGCATTGTATGGGGTTTTTTTAATTAAAATATCAGTAGCAGTTCGGAGTTAGGATTTGTGAACGGTTAATGACAACGGGCTCGCTCCCTATTACATGGGACCGAAACATACCGGCGAATTATGGGTTGTACATTGGTACACTTCTGCCTAACCCTTTGGGGAATACAGGTGTGATTGTCTTGAATTGATTTTCGCCCCAGGTGGAGGGGACATTTCAGGAATACATTTATTATGTCCAGGTGACATACCATCATCTCTTAAAACAGTATTTATTTTAATAAAACTTTACTTTTCGCTCTGCTGGATTTCCAACGCTCTGCTCAGTGCCGAGAGCTGAAAATTCCACAACTGAAATTACAAAGTAATATTAAAATGGTACTGTTTTAAGAATAGGGTAGGCCCTGAGGTTTCTATACGATGTTTTGCATTACCTATCATATACCTGAGAATGTGAAGCTTGAGATGTCTTCTTAAGAAAATGTAAGGAGCACTATCATAGTTGCAATCGCAATAATTATAAAATTAAGGGCCTATTAAGACGACATTAGCATTAACGATTTTCATAAGTATCCTCCATAAATTAATTTGGAAATGCAGATAATGCTGATGGATACTACAACAACAACAAAGTTTAAAATAGTATGCAGACTGAATGAGTTGCGTCAACTGGGATATATTTGATATTTTTTAAATATTAATTAAAATTTGTTCAAAACATTCATACATTGATTTTAGATTGCAACAGCAATCTTGAAACCAAACAGAATAGACAAAAAAGTCATTCAAAATAAAAAATAAAAACATGTCTCATTTTTTATGCGTTGGTATTTTAAAAATAATGCTATAAAAAGGAGTTTAACCCGATATTGTATTTATAAAAAGAAACCGTAATTGCTTAACCAATAAAGTTACAAAAATCAAAATCAAAAATTGCAACCAAATTAGCGACTGTGTGGAGATACCATCCTGTTTACATGGCAATTGTTATTCACTAAAAAGTTTGGTTAACAACAAGGTATTACAAGAAAATATTCATCATTGGTAACATTTAAACCCAGTTCAATATACTAACGATTACTCAACAATTCATGTGAATTGCCATTGTGTACAAAAATAATTTTGCAATATAATTAAATAATGTCACGCGTAGATTATCTTAAGAAATTGATACTTAAACTGGCTGATAACAACATTGTAATATATACCTTTATCAGTTAACAAGAAATTCACAGATTGATCATAAATAATTATATTTCTCAATGTAGCTCAGATAGGCATGTACTTTTTAATAATAATTTACAAGTAAAAAAAGCAAGTTTTGTTTAGCATAGTTTCATGTAAAGTATATATTTATGTTTTATATGAGATTATTTATAAAAAAAAATTAAGGCAATTCAAACAATTAGCACCAGGTGTAAAATATTACTAGCCTATTATTGTCCCACTGCAGGGCAAAGACCTCTTCTAATACAGAGGAGACACGAGCATTGATCACGCTTGGTAAGGCGAATTGGCGATTTCAGATTTAAATTATTTATAAGTATACTTAAATATAAGCCTACGTTCAGCAGTGGACGGCGATAGGTTGAAGAGATAGATAGAGATAGATATGATGATGTAATTATAAAGCCTTGAATTGTAATGTAGGAAATATGTAATGCCTGAAAAATGTACGCCGCCGAATTAAAATTGGATGTGATTAATTATTGTTTTCTCAGAAAATATATTTATCACTAATATTTTTCTTAGTTCTTTTGTTTTCATTCGACAACCTAATTTTGAACCTTCTCGTTAATAATTATAGTGCCTACTTAAACCTAATTAAACAAACTAACCCACACTCTATGAGTAAAAACACATTTGCAACAGTTTTTAAAAACATCGTTGCTTCATTAGACTTTTATTGCAATGTCAATGTCACAAAGTACATTTCAGTCATTCAGCTTTCCGTTCAACTTTCCTGTAATAATAATATTATTATATTTTTCAAATGTGTACCTAATAATTTATGAAACATTTTCAGTTATGTATAAATTACCTCATAGCGTTGTCGTGGGACAGGAAAGGTGCAAACGAAAACAAACATGTGATGAAGAGCTCGTCCGCTAATAGAAACACCTTATTATATACACAACTGCATCCTATTATATCAGTAAATACCTTTGACAATGTACTAGCCTAGGAACTATTAGTAGGGTATACATATCTACTATTCCTACTTATATTAGCAAACAGTCGTCAAACAGCTGTGAAAAAAAAAACACTGAGTACTTTTTCTTGCCAGAAATTAATCAGAAAATTAAGTAAAGTGCATTTTTTTATCTAAATTAATAATAGAAGAATATGATAATATTATAGTATAATATGATATCTATATTTATTTTAATTTAAATAAAATAGAACAGTCCAAACAAATATCTAATGTGGGATCCCAGCACAATGAAGGTTCTCGCTGCAAATAATCATGTACGAGGACCATGGGAAGGTTTACAACTCATTCAGTGATATTATGGGTTAATTTATTTAAATAAAATAATAATATAATCAATAAGACTGTTTAAAATTGAGACCAGTCAAACGTAATGTATAAAAAAAATCATTTTCAGCGCTGTAGTTTGTATGCCACACATAGTTTACATACATTATCTAAAACGCGCGGGTGGTGCGCTTGCGCTGCCTACCGTCTGACATCGGCGCCGCCGCCGCGCCGTTCAGCGTAATGCCTAGCAATTAACATTGACGCGAAATTCATCCGCGTTATATTTCGGGCATAGCAACTATATCTGCAAGCGAAAAGTTAGCCGCCGTCGCTGACGCACTCACACAAGCAAACACTAACACATGTGCATGCAGCGCACAATAGGCCTAGGTATATAGGTATCGTTTATACCAGTCTACACACATACATCGTCGTGTATGCACATGTGTGCGTCCGGCCACAGACTTTACCCTTGAACGCATGCGAAACGCTAGATAATTCCACACCGAATTGGTGCATTGATAAAAAAATGATAACCTGAATAAACCGTTGGCAGGTTTCAGCGATGACATACCTACTTTGCAAATTTTTCGATTTTCATAGTTATAGTGTCATAAAAAAGACAATAAACTGCATTAGAATTATTACATCTCTAGCAAGACAAAGAAATGCCAATTGCTCTTGTATCTGATCCGTAATAGCATTTTTTATCCAGCAACGTAGGTACTCTTATTATTATCGTGTACAGATTTTGATCGAATATAAACATTACAGTAAGATTATTAAAATTACAGTTTCGGGAACACTTTGCACGATGTTTTAAACTATAGCGTGCCTACTTCTTGTTTGATTTTAATACTAGAAATACTATATTAATACTATATTGTTTTTTCTTACATAACGTTTTTTTAACCGCGCGACTTTTTATATTCATATTATTTATCCTACGGGAACCGGATTTTTTTCCGGGATAAAAAGTAGCTTGTATGCTATTCCAGGCTAATGTCAAGTTCTATGCCATATTTCTTTTAAAACCGAACAGGCGTTCCTAAGTGATTGAGTAACAAACATCCAATCAAACTTCCGCATTTAAGAGTATAATGAAAAGCTCCGGGGCTGCGGGTTGTTCCGGGGCTGCGGGTTGTTCGAAAGAGATACCGCGCCCCCGGAACGCAAAGGGCACATGAAGGAACATAGATGGTTTTTAGTCAGTAAAAGTCTGACACTCCCTCCCGCCCCGCCCTGGACGGGGGGGGGTCATTTGATGATTTTACCATCTCTAAAAAAAAAAAAAAAAAAAAAAATAATGAAAAAAAATAAAAACAAAAACAAAAATGAAACATTTTCATTGAGTACGGCTACGTACTTGTACTTGTATAAGTCTGTGTTTAAGTTAAATGTACTTAAACTAAAAACAAAATTTTATTGCACATCGCCTTACGCAACGTGTCTAGGCACGTCACGAAAAGTGACAGCGAACAAAGTGATAGACTTCAAACGAATTAGTCAGTCTGGAGTGTAGACAAACTTGAATTCGATTGTACGTTCGCATGGTATGATTGTGCCGACACAATAGCCTTCTCCGTATTAGATTAGACCATTCTACGCCATCTTTATCAAAGTTCCTTGTCCAAGTTCTAGGTAACTCGTAGGCTTTTTATTGTCTCCCTTTCTTTGGAAAGTTGTGATTGAAGTAATCGACAATTTTATTGCCAAGTAATAATGTATGGTATGTAATGTAATGGTTTAAAAGGAACGTACTTTTTAAACTTTTTTTTTAACTTCTGCTTGTGACTTTGTCTGCTAGGACTTTAGAATTAAGCCAACGTTTTATATTTTTCCACGGGAACGCAAAACGGGACAAAAATATCCAATGTGTTAAGCTAGATCACTATCTGTCTAAAATCTTCTTTAAGTTTTTAATGACTAACATAAGTTTTTTTTGCAAAATTCTTGTTACAAGCTTACCTTAGCTATGGACTTTGTTTTCTGAAATAGGTAAAATATTTTTGTATGTGTGCGCCAAATTTCAATTACAAATTCCATTTTGTATAAAAGAGTTGTTATGTTTAAACGGCTAATCGGTTTTAACGGCGGAAGATGAACGGCATTGGATGGATGAATGTTGGTTAACATCCATTCATCTAACCTCAAAAATTTTCAAGTAAATAATAGCAGCAGGAAAAAAAATTGGAAATAAAATTTGTGGATCAATTAATAAATGTATTAGTCATATTTGATACCCAACCTGTTTATACACAAAGGAGATAATATGAATGAAAAAAAAATCTTTTTTGCAGTTAAAATACAGACACTAGATGTTTTTTTTTAAGTTTCTCGTTGCATATTAAGTACCTACCTACTTGCCAAACAATTAGTTTTGTAGGTGCAGACGAACGCAATAATCTAACAGAACTTGAACAATGAAAAAAAAAACTTAAAACTTGTTCTAGAATTTGAATATCTAGTTGCATCCGCCATTTTGATCGTAATTTTATTCGTCGAGACTGTTCTAATGAATTATATAGAAAAAATGACACATTCACGGGTCTGTATTTCGCTATCATGTATGTAGTATTTAAAATTATATATTATTAGCTGCACAAAAAATAATAATAAATTACAAAAGTTAAAAGAATATTAAAAATAAAACAATAGTTATATTATTTGAGGTATTGTAATAACAAATTACAATAGCTCAATAAAAGAAGTTTTTGCATACTTATTAATATTAAATTTATTTTTAAGCCAATAAAAAAACGAACAAGGACTAATTATACGAGGGCGAATCAAAAAGTAATGAGAATGAAGATAAAACGCGGTAATTAAAGTTAAAATAATAATTTATTCTTCTAGATAGTCTCCTTACAAATCAATACATTTATTCCATCTTTTTTCTAAACCCAGGATTCCCTTTGAAAAAAATATTTTTCTTGACCCTCCCAAAACGCCTCAAAAGTGACCATCACTTCGCTATCGTCTTCAAATTTCTTGCCTCGGAGGTGTTCCTTGAGCCGAGGAAAGAGGTAGAAGTCACTAGGAGCCAGATCTAGCGAATAGGGAGAGAGTTCGAGCAGTTCGAATCCCGTTTCTTGAATGGCAGCCATCGCAACTGCGGCTTTGTGAACCGCTGCTTTTGCTCGTCGGTTAACATCCAGGGTACCCAACGCGCGGAGACCTTTTTCATATGCAACTCGTTCGCAAGGATTTTTTGAATGCTGCCATATGAGATCCCCGTGACCTCAGCTACATGCCTGATGGTCACTCTTCGATCTGGCAACACAACATCTTCGACTTTTTTCACGTTGTCTTCAGTGAGGGACGTGGATGGGCGTCCTTCGCGATGTTCATCTTCAGTGGATGCTCTGCCCAGTTTAAATTCCTTGGTCCAGCGTGCAACTGTAGAATATGGAGGAGCAGAGTCCCCCAATGTTCCCACTAAGTCACTGTGTATGTCTATTGTAGATTTTTTTTTCAAACAGAGGTATTTGATGACTGCTCTAATTTCGTTTTTCTCCAAGTTGGTGTTATCTCTTCGACAGTTCGTATTCAAATGAATATAACTCCCGGAAATCGTGATATATGTATATGATTTTTTTAGGCTGAAGTAGTGAGTACATAAGCAAGCAAAAAAAACTTTTTTTGCGTTTTTATGCGGACCTGAAGTAACCGATTCTCATTACTTTTTGATCTCCCCTCGTAATAGGTACTGAACTTAAGTTACAATTGTGTTTAGTCTACTAGTGATGTTACCAGACGTCATACAAGAATTCCTGCTTTATTTTAACATAACATGAACACCTGTTTAAAAAACAAATGAAAAGGTGTAACGTCTGCCCCCACGACCGATAATCGGCCCAATTATCGGGACGATTCTAGGCCGTTTCTTCTCGCGCGCGAAGAAATCTGTCAAAAAAGGGCCCGATAATCCGGCCGATTATAATTATCGGTCATGGGGGCAGACACTTCCTTGCATGTACCTATCTACTTAACTATGGATAAACCGAAAAAAGTTTTTAGTGTGCTTTGTTCGGAAAGTAGAAAATATTGATGACGTCATCATACCAGTGCTAAGTTGTGTGTGTGTATTATGCTATTATATGCGTTGTGTGTCTATAGATACACGTATAAACGTACACAGTAAAACACTTTACACTTATCTTCATAATAATAATGTAGGAAGGCATGCAACGGCCTTGCTATTTGAATTGTATTTAAAAATCTCATAGTATATTCAATTCGGATTTTGGTAATTTAGGATTTATGCAGCGAAACTATGAATAATATAATGAATGACTAATTATAATAATAATGTTGCATAATTATTAATATAATAAATACAATTACATTAAGGATACTATGCATTTCCTTGTTTAAATAATACATAAATGAGACTAAGACTTATTTATTTCATTATTCACACAAATTATACCTACCTATTTTAAAATAATATTACAAAAATAAAAATATAATAAAAATAGTAGCCTACCCGTGTCGGGAACAGGAAATTATTTTTATTACTTATTTAGTAGAAT
Source organism: Caradrina clavipalpis (assembly GCA_932526535.1). NCBI lineage: Eukaryota > Metazoa > Arthropoda > Insecta > Lepidoptera > Noctuidae > Caradrina > Caradrina clavipalpis. Next base: position 8,971,421 of record OW052096.1, read on the forward strand.
AAATATTTTTCTTTTAGCAATTATTAACCGCTAAAATAAATAATTGTTGATTGTGTCTCCCGTTCACGTTCGTCTTTACTACATGCATACATACATTACGGAGGTCCGAATAGCAAAGATGTACTTCCACACCTTGCCGACTTATATGTATAACTAGTAGGTTCAAAATAGGTCTAGAAAAATATGTCTCTTGCCTAGTACAAGATGAGAAGCTGTGAAATATCGCCTACTTAGGTCTTCTGGAAGGACAAAGTCACGTTACGAGCCGTCGAAGGTCAAAATAAATATTATTTATATTTTTTTATATTTTCCTTCCAAAATACCTGAATGGTTTTTGTTGACCATTGCGCCGGAAAACTTAAAAAGATCTCAATCGAACTAGCAATATCTATAAACGCATTTCTAATTCTTGCGATTGACGCGATTGCTTACATTATCCTTCGTGTTAAATCTCTATATCTACCAATTTCTAGCGATGTACATCGACATTGGTGATGAGTATCGCAATACATCGCCAGATATCAATAATGTATAATTGATAGTTTATCAGCATCGCTCAGACTGTCATAGCTTCAGATGACACTAACTTTTACGACAGATCTGTTAAAATTAGTCATATTTTATGTTTTATGAACGCATTCCTACTCACTAAACAGGCTCTGAATTCAATACCGTTTGTTACCATTTTTTTCTTATTCATATTTTACGATTTCGTCTCATCATAAAATTGGTTTAAATTCATGAATACCTTTACCCTCTGAAAGATCTGTACCTATTAAATTAAAAGTCACGATGTATCTATGTTTAATTTATCTTTCATACATCAATACGAAATTTGCATAAAATTTTAGTGCCAACAAATTTAAACAATAGTTTTATTTATAATAGATTATTTTGTGCTGGTAACACGGAAGAGTAAACTTGCATAATGATTTGCATAAATGACCATTATAATAGCGTGCCTTCGTATTAATTTTTGTTAACCAACCTACCTCAACGTATTCTCATTTGGTTTTGTAAAGCATAAGAATGTACGCGTTACTATGACATTTACAAATACGCGTTCAAGGTTTTATGACTTAGCTGTGTGTCAGTATTTAGATACACGATTAATCAATTAAATATTTAATTAGCTGTATTTGTTATATTAACTTACCCGCCGAAGTCGCCAAACCCTTTAAATGATTGCAAGTACATAACATATCTTGATTATAAAGATAACTATTATTTCAAAATACACAAAATCAAAAGCATTATTAGCTTCCGTTAAACAGCTTTTAATTTAGCAAGAACTCCCACCACCTTTATGAGGTAGGTACCGATAAGGGCAACGATAATAAATATTTCAAAAGTCACTTTCATCGATACCTTATCGAATCAATCACTAAGTCTGCGATAGCGTAACTGCATGTTGCAAAAAGGACTGCGTGTGCGGTTTTTGGATTTTCTGAGCGGTTTTAAAAACACGCAACGCATCTTTGGCTAATTCGTACATGGCGTAACTTAGTGTGTTATGTTAAAACATATTAAAATTTATAAATTATCTTTATATTATAAATTACATTAATATTAAATTATAAATTATTAACGTTTAGCAATTAAATCGGCGAAAGTTTCGAGAAATCTTGCGCAAAAGTCACAACACTTCTTTGTGTAGCAAGCTTCGAACTTAGACTGGTTTTAATGTCATAATTAAGTATTATTAACATTCACTGCGGAAACTATCAAACATGCTTTCACAAATGAGGCTGCTCCGTAGAAATAATTTGCTTTGAAAAATAATATCTGTAGGATGTGTAAAGTAAAAAAAAAATATGAAAATATTCAAAAGAAAAAATATTTTTTTTGTGCGCCCGTTGATGTCTATTGAAGGGTTTCGTTTGTTCCTTTTGGGTAAGGATAGTCATCGCGATAAATGTTAAGCGAAAGCGGGCCAACTTGAACTACTTTTTGTGCTCTATTTTTTGTATCTTCTCAAATTATCATATTATTTCTGTTCTGCTGTCGTGCCAGACATCATACCTAGGTTTATTTTTAGAACACATACTTCCGTTAAAAAATGACCTAACCATGATTGTCGGATTATAATAATGTGTCTCAATTTCGTCACAACATACGTCAGAATTAATTTGAAATAGTTTTTTTTTTAATGATACCTACAAAGTATTATGTTGCCTCACGCAAAATTAATACTAATTTGTAACTTGATTGATTATGATAGACGTCAAATAAATCAAATAGTTGATCAAAAAAATTTTTGCTTGGAGGGACCGACTAATGTCATGGTAAGGCTATTAAAAAATCTCAAGGCTAGCAGGTCGAGATGATGTTGGTCGCAACATCATATAAAAAGCCTATAACACTAACCTTCGTCACCTCTAGCGTGCCTGTTCGTTGTGTTCTACGACTGATGTGCGTGCGTGTACGCAATTCTTGTGACTTTTTTAAATTTGACATTTAATTTACGATGTCTAATAATGGGGTGTTTAAAACGATGATGCAGCAATTTTTTTAAATGTATTTTTTTTTATTTTCATTCCATAAGAATGATATGCATGCATATAACTGATGGATTTACAAAGTATTGAAGATTTCTGATTACTTTGTAATTACGTCGTTGGTGTATTTTGTTAAAATCAGTACTCTATTTAGATAAGCTAAGCTTTAAAAGCTACATATCCAGTTAGCTGGACAAGCTTCTGTTCACGACTATTTTCACGTGATTTTCCAACATTTACTGGTAGCCATTAAAATTTCAATCAGTTAGAAATAGAACTTCTTATCTATTATTAATATTCTAAGAGCTAAAGTTTGTGAGGTTGTAGGGGGTAATCTTTCTACTGAACCGATTTTGAAAATCTCTTTTACTCATACAAAACCACGTTATTTGTGAGTGTCATAGGCTATATATCATCATGCTACGACACACGGGAGTAGAGCAATAACTAAACACGTAACATAAAGGTACAGATACACATGCTAATTTCTAGCATGCTCAAACCAATCGTAGCACGGGAAGCTCACGTGACTTTGATTTTCGCGTGCACTGATTGGTTTGAGCATGCTAGAAATTAGCATGTGTATCTGTACCTTTAGGCGTGTGCAGTCCGCAAGTAGTTTATAATAAAAAACTGCAGGCCCATTAGAATAGTCTTTTCAAATAATTATGTACAATAGTGTTTCGTAAACGATTGTTCTAGGATGCCGTAATTCTAATCAAAGGTTTTTCCGAAGTCTGGGTACTTTGGAAAATCCATGACAGTGTCAGGTTAAATATAAACTATTATCACTCCTATGGCTTTTATGTAACTTACATGATGGAGGACAAGTTTAGTGTGACGACAAAATTAAATCATAATAAACCATCACGCCTGTGTTCCCCGAAGGGTTAGGCAGAGGTGTACCAATGTTTATCCACAGTTAGCCGGTATGTTTAGGTCCCAAATAGTAGGGGCCGAGCCTATTGCCATGAACCGGGCACAAATCCTAACTCTGAGCTACCACTAATAGTTTCATAGAAAAACCCAATAACACTTTGCTCGACCTGAGAATCGAACCCAAGACCTCCAGCATAGCAAATTAGAACTTAAGACTACTAGACTAACGAGGCAGTTTCAATATTATGATCATTCAAAATCAGTTATTACCTAACTTTTTATGGTAAATGGTTTTCGTTGGCCTAGTGGTCCTGAGCGAGACTGCTACGCTAGAGGTCCTGGGTTTTTCTATGAAATTATCAGTAGCAGCTCGGAGGTTGGATTTGTGCCCGGTTAATGGCAATAGGCTCGCCCTCTATTACATGGGACCTAAATTTACCGGCGAACTGTGGGTGTACATTGGTATACCTCTGCCTAACCCTTCGGGGAATACAAGCGTGATGGTTTTTTTTTTTAATCAGATATTATAGGTAGGTCTGGTACAAAATAATACATCAGTTCCAACAGTACTCCTTGTTATGTTATTAGGCGTACAAATGTAACATTCGAGAAAGGAAAACAAATCTTTTATACCTACAAATAGTTAATTTTTATATTATTGGTCTAGGTGTTTTCACATATTAAGTGCATCCGCAAAAACCAGATTAAAGGCGACGAAATGGATACGCTGACAATAAATAAAAAAAACTTGAACCATCCTTAACTACTATTATTATAAACATAAAAGTTTATGAGGATAGACGGATGAATAAACATTTTGTTACAGTTTCACGCTTTAAAGGCTAGAATTAGCTGAAACTTGGCACACATATGGGTAAGCTAGATCTATAGCTTAGCACAGAATATCCGTGGAATAATTTTGAAGTTTACGCAGATGAAATCGCAAGTACAAGGACCGCCTCGATAGCCTAGTGGCCCTAAGAGCGGATGCTACGCTAGAGGTCTTGGGTTCGATTCCCAGGTCGAGCAAAGTGTTATCGGGTTTTTCTGTGAAATTTTCAGTAGCAGCTTGGAGGTAGGATTTGTGGTTAATGGTAGGCTCGCCCCTTATTGCATGGAACCTAAACCACACCTACACATCTGCCTAACCCTTCGGGGAATACAGGCGTGATGGTATGTTAAGTCGCAAGAAAACGCTAGTAAAGAATCTTCAGCAGGTGGCCGTTCAATGCATTTGTCCTACTGACTGAGCTGTTCTACTGCACTACCAACTTCCTCAACCTTAATCCACAGTATGTGTTAATATTCTCTTAAAGATCCTGTTGCTTTAATAATTTCAATTAATCATCTTAGAATCGCCAAAATGGCACATGTTTACACAGGAACCGACAGGTGGCATTATCAGCCATCTCACTCCTATCATTAACCCGTGACTTTTATAGAGATATTTCTTCCCCTTAACAGCTGTTGACAATATTATTTTTAACGCGCCGCGCCGGTCGTAATTATCAAGTTGTATTTACCGGCTTCGATTGAACCACTCCAGTGCAGACCAGTGGTCAATATAAACCTCCCTTATAATGCCTATTACATTTTTAATTAGGTACAGAAAAAAAGTTTTTCTAAAACGACTCTACAAATGGCGCATGGCGCATCACTAGTTTCTAGAATTGGAAGCATCGAACTATCACGTTCTCTAACGATGAACTTTTATTTGCACTATTATGGTTTCCTCGTGTAGGTAGGTGTAGGTACCCTTGCATTATAATGCAAACTCTAAGTTCAAAACGCGGTATGCGAACTCACGTTATTATAATGTCATAACATTAAACATGCAAATCGAGTAAAATAAGATTCTAATCGATCCAGTGCTACCTGATACATGAATAATATAAAAACACCGATGTTCTGATTACTAATTGCCCGACACTAAATCGTCCTTAACGTTCTCATTACACACGCACTGCTGCGTATAATTGCAGCGAACTTTAACGTTTTATTAGCCGTCTAACTAATAAAACGACGGAGCTTTGTACTTCCCCTGTTATTTCAAACAAGTTCAATAGTCAACTTCATGGGACTATCTATATATGTAATAAAAAAACCCATTACTGTTATTTCCACGAGCTCCTATTCGCATCACTATAACAACGCCATTACGAGGGGTTGCTTGTGTGCGTGAGTCACGAGCCTGTATTTTTCTTGTGTTAGACGCACACATACAAACCCCGAGAGCATCTGTAGACTGTATAGTTACATAAGTCTGTATGCAGAAACGCTGCGTATTGTTGAGCGACGGTTGAAAAATCTTATTGATTGATGTTGAGCTAAATTATTAAATAGGGTAAAGAGCGAGCTTATCATTCCGTTTTATCGTAATTATGTTATTTTCATTTTTGCATCAAATATAGTCGGACTCTGCTATCGCTACTGTTTAGCTGTTTTTATTCTTGTTTAAATGATATTTTTAATCACTAGACTGTTAATGCTAATCAAAATATGATAGACTTTGACCAATTTGTAAGAGGTTGGGATATCTACAATATTTAAATAAGAATAGATTTTAAATAAAACAGTAAGTATTTTATCTAATTAAACTAAGAATCGACCCTGTGACCGATTGTTCACCATATGTTCAAGAATATATTACATTTGAGTAACTATATTCTATTATTTTTGCCATACAACATGGCAATGTTCTAGCCTTTTGGTCACTTGTCCTATTGACAGCAATGCGGATAAGCTTTTAGATGCCCTATGAACTTCCTTTTTTTGTTATAAATTGTACATAGTTTGTATTTTTTTCTTTTTTAAATTTTTTTGTTACGGTTTACTGAATAAAAAAATAGTATATTATATAATAGGTAGTCTGTGTGAAATAACAAGCTAGACATACAGATAAAGAGAAAGTTTTGGAATATAAAAAAAAGACTATGTAGGTGATAGAATTCTAGACCCAGCGCTCCTCTAGACCACTTCTCATATTAAAACTGAAACAGGTATTCAATAAATAAGTTTTGACAAGTATGGCCAGTAGGTATATCAGACTCTTGAATAACATAAGTGGATTAGGTATCTACATCCAGTAAATAAGTTAGTTCCTTTTATTGCTCAACGCATATCTGGCGCGACGACCTCGCCAGCGAAATTTTTTGCCGTTCTCAAATTTTGGGAATCCCACCTCCGAGCTGTTGTTGATCTATAATTTAGAAATAATAACACTGTACTTACTACTAAAAGAGCAATAAGTATCGTTTTTAAAACCACAAGGGACATTTTGAATTTAGAAAACGAATCAAATGTTTAATAAAAATGGTGTAATAAAAATGTCTAACGGGACTCTGTTTTTAAGCTTCCCCTGATTCGTCTTTCATACGTCCGGGACCTCATAGTCTCGAGATAATGTTAAAAGACAAAATAACAATAATAAAATTTATGTCCAGACACATTGTCTATGTAGACAAATTACATAACAATCATCAGACTAAATACTAGTCTGGGATTTATAAAAACAAATGAAAATCACTCAAACAAATGAATCAGGTACTCTTAACGTTATATCTATGATTTTGTCTCCAAAAATACTAAGAACAAGACTTAGAACACGCCTTTTAACAGAAACTATTCACTTCCGCGTTACCCGATAGTTTGTACATTTATCAAATCTGTTTTTCGAACAAAATTTCAAATGTACCGGACTAAAAATGCTAACGTTTAGTCTAAGTCTCGGCTACTCTGGCTAGACAGGTTTTACGCGCCAGAATATAAACAAAAAACCAGCCGAAATCTTCACATTTATATATAGAAGTTTTTGCTAGATATTTAACCTCGTACGACCGATGTAGTTGCATTCATTAACTGGAACCTTGCATAATTTTAGTTAAGTATTGAAAATTACTGAACTAATGCTATTTATCAAAAGTACAAGAGGATCTTTTGAGTACTAATCCACTAAGAATTCCGTTCCATAATTGAATGACACGACGACGGCCGGCGGCGGCGCTATTACCTATAAGAGAGAATTGTTCGTTTTTATTTATATCTAATAAATACCTATCTTGTACACTTTTAAGTAATTGATAATAAATATTTAAACTGCACGAAAAACCTGTAAGTTTTTTATAGTGAACTTACAAAATTATCCTGCACTTCCTAGTTACTTGCTTGGCATCTATAACAATTCAACATTCTGTACCAAAAACTAATACAAATTATCGACAACATGCGTTATTCCACATCACTAAATAAATAATTATCAATACTCCTGTCTACTAGAAGGTAAAGGCAATTCAAGAAAAGTTGACTAAGTACCAGTTTTTTATGTTTAACTTTACATTATGATTCACACCCACTAATTCAGTGAATGACTTGAAATCTGTCTGGCACTCAGACATGGAAATCAACATTTAAAATTTTATTATAATCCACTAATCCGTCTGCAACAAGAAATCAACTTTTTAGAATGCAGTCATCTTATGAACTTTCACGGACTGGACTAAAATAGATATTAATTTGTACGATAACTCTTAGACATAGTTACGTATAGTGGTTTAATAACCACGTCTATACAATAACTGTCTAAACGTATGATATACGAATGTATTTATATAACATCTTGATTTAGTTTTTATTTATTTTTTAATTATAAAGGTAGTAATAGCGAAATTTTAGAGTTTTTTCCTGTTAAACTATCCATTGAAATATTTTAAAAGTTAAGAAAACTTTTCTTACAAGGTGGCAACACTTACTAAATCATTTACTGCCATACACAGTATTGGGAATAGACGCCTTCCTTAAGATGGCGATAAACGTACAAATAAGTACACATATATAAAGCTCGACGACATTTTCATTCATGTATAATATTTCATACTAAAAGTTATTGTACTTCTGGTGGGTAAAGAGTACGAGTAGGTGCTTGCTCGTGCGTGTATCGCCCGCTTTACGTATTTGATGGAGGAAAGAGGCTTCATTAGAGACATACGTCTTGAGGAAGAACATTACCATTTCATTTTTGTCAGGTGGATTTCTATAGGGTAAACTAGATGAAAGCTTTTCAAGTTGCGCCACTGCGCATGGTCCTCCGACTTCCGCATCGAATCTGTCCCAGCCACCTTTTGGTTGTCAGTGCATCTGACGGGCCGGCGTCCCACGCAACCACTCTGTCTCCTCCACTCTACGACACGTGTAGACGAGTCCTCGTTTTGAGTAGTCAAAACAACTTATTATTATCAAATCATAGTATTTCAGTTACCTAACGTTGATGCCACTATAGCGATTCTCATGCTGTCTTAGTGATCAGACGACTGTCTCTCGCGTACAAAGCTGTTTTCAACTGGGGACAGGTCAATTTCTTTTTTATTTCTTTTAGTTTATCCTGGAAATTACTGATATCGGTGAAGGAAAATTTCCCGAGGAAACCTGAACTATTTATTGTTATTAGTCTGAAATTGCCAATTGTTCATAGCGTCATGAGCAGACATGGTGATCAATGTCAATGCCTTCTTTGTATGAAAAGAAGCCTTTGCCTTGCAGTGGGACAATAATAGGCTGGTATTATTATAGCGATCGTGATGGCCCAGTGGTTAAGGCGGCCGCCTCTCATGCAAGAGGTTGTGGGTTCGCAACCGGGCACGGGCAAGTACCAATGTGACTTTTTCTAATTCATACGTACTTTCTAAGATAATCTTGGACATCACTGACATCGGTAACCATGTCAGAGGCCCTTGAGGCGGTTTAGAAACTCTGACACTAGGGTGTTTGGGGTCGTTAGACCTTACTGCCCACACGATATAGAAAGAAAGATTATAGCGATGGGTCATTATGATGGGTATACCACATTTCCGGAGGGTATCGAAGTAGCTGATTATTGCTTTTTTACCACATATAATCAATGCTTGTTGCTTTATATTTATTAAGAAAGTGGCAAAGCATAGCCAGTAAGCACCTAGATTAGAGATATATCTTCTATCATCTCGCCACTTAACCAGGAAGTGACGCTTCCCACGCTTCTGATTTACATCGTCTTATCTGAAAGTTCCGGTTCTTAATAAGCGTACCTATGTGAAACTAAGACCTATGTATATGTACGAGTATGTATAGCGTTAATTATATGAATATGTCCGATCCGGTCTCAATAACCACATGAATGAAATAGATAGACACAAACATTCATTATTTATTTCTGTTTTCCCAAATATATTTCATCGGATATGCACTACAATATCATGTGATTCATCAAACTGTAACCGTATCAATATACGGGGACATAAATCGGACATTTCACAGTGTCACGCCCAAGCTTGTGACATGGTTTCCTACAATAATAGTGGATTTATTGCAACGATGTCGGATAGGCGGCGTTCCGTGCAAAAATCTTGCGTAGGCGCAACATATGCTCCGCCCGCGCTATTTGTGTACCCCATCACTGAACTCGTACGCATAGTAATATCTTATTTTAATGTCACTTATAAGCCAGGACTTAATTTACGTGCATCGATAAAAAGTACCTAAGTATCGTTCAATTAAAAAGGTTAAATAATAATTACTGTGCGTGTCTCATAGAAGGTACAAGGTAAAAAGTTTATTACGGCATAAAAAAAAAAGTTAATCTAATTATAAAACGAAGCAAACGTATTTTATTTCAACCTACTGGTCAAACACGAGCCTATGTGCTTTGAAGCAAAAAAATAACAGTAACTTGCAAGCTCATTGCCTCGTGTCATTTTTTTATGACAAAACAAATACCTGCTTGTTTAAACTGCTTAAACTTTTTTTAAAGTGTATATCAAATAAGGACCTACTTCATGTATTTGTAAAATAACGTTATGGGTAAGTCACGAAATACTACAACTAGGTGGGTCAGTGTATGCCAGTAATGCAGACTTTGTTCGAAAGAGTCAACGCGGCCCTGGAACGCAAAGGGCATTAAGAGGAACACGGGTGGATTTCAGTTTGTAAGAGTCTGATACTCCCTTCAGGGCGGAAGAATTCATTATATGATTTCCTATCCATAAAAAAAAGGTATGAACTGTTCACCGTCTGTGGAAATGCTGAATTTAGCTACCGAGTTAAAGTTTTGTTTTATTATAAATCGCTACGACTTCGTTTCAACGTTTCTAGGTACTCGTATGAAAACAAAAACGATTAAATTACTCAATATACATGTAGAATACCAGTACTATTATTTACCTACCTATGTGAGTTTTTCAGTACATTATTATGTAGTTCCTAAGTTTATATTGGACATCATAGACATGGTGAAGAAAAACATCTTATGGAAACCTGGACATTTAGATAATTCATAATTATGAGATATCGCCAATACGCCTTGAGCAAGCGTAGGGATCAATGCTAGTCTTCTCTGTATGAGAAGAGGCCTTTGCCCTACAGTGGGACAATAATAGGCTGATAATAATATTATTTGTTTATTTACACAGTCCAGGAGTACGTTATAAAGATAAGATGGTCATAATCTTTTAAATTAAATACCATTTTATTAAAATCTATTTTTTTAGTGTATAATATTAACAAACAAAACTATTTTTTTTGGTTGATCTTTCTTGCGAAAGTTTATCTGTTGAAAAATCGGTCGAAAAACAACTTAAGTAAATACCAACATTCCATAATATGCGTGTATATTATTATACACGCATATTATGTAAAATATTCAAAATTACAAATATAGATTCTAGTTATAAAATAGCCTCTAGTTATAAAATTTATCAAAAATTGACAGAAAAGTGTTTGAGAAATAGCTGACAGATCGAATTTAACACTCAGACGCAAACAACAATCAGTCGAGGAATCCATGTTTACTCGCATGTGACGTTATTAGCATTGAGACAAACCTCGGGGCGTCCCCGTCACAGATAAAATTAAAAAAAAAATTATATTCTATTTGCAAAAAAAAAATCATATCTCAGTTGAAATAAAGTGTATTTTTCAATGTTGACAGAAAGCCTATTGCCAGTTGTGTGTTTAAAAATAGAAGATTTCCAAAATAACATCCACTATCCATATTTATTCGAAAAACATATTTTATCGTACAATATTACATAATTGCATTTTGTGACCTTTGACAAAAATAGAACGACATTTAATTTTATCGCAATTCGTTCAAGCGATTAGCATACTTATAGGCTTTTTTTTGGATAATCTAATATACATTAAAATTATAATTTCTTAATTAATATATTGGCTAACATATTTATATTAATATCATACGTACCTACATCAATAATGGCAATGTAAGAATTCTTGCTACGCACGATCTACGAAAGTGCTACGAGAAAGTTAAATAACGAAGGAGATTAATATGCTACGCGATTTGAAATAACAATGCAAAATCGTATCATCATTTTATGCCATAAATATGTATATTGGTAATCAACCAATTTGTAGACCGTCCTATCTACAGACAGTAGTACAACGTATTTTTTTTAAGAAAAAAAAAATGTTGTTATTCTATGCAAATCTGAAAAGCGTGTAAAGAATTATGACCTAATCCTTCACCTGACTAATGGGATGTGTCGCATAGTAAACATTTTTCTTGATAGGCTGTAAACACACTGTAGTATGAATTTTAAAAATTGAACTGTTGGAGATGTAGTACTTTTCTTAAATGATTATAATAATTATGACGAAATCAATTAATTTTTTATGGGACAGCATAATATTGCTACAAGAGATAAGCTTACTATAAGGCTAATAAAAAAAAAGTGGAAATATTTTAGATTTTTTGCGTCACAACATTAACATTTTTTTATGCCTTTTTGTTATTTGAATTACTTATTTTATTGTCTCAGGACGAATTAAACAACACCAAGAGTCCCCTCTCCTTCCTCCAGAAAAAAAAATGGTTCACGCCCACATGATATGGCCTACAGTTCTTCATAATTACTTCAAATAAAATGCAAATAAGGAACGCGTATCGTGCGAGTTCGCTTCGCTCTACTGATGACCAGACCTCCCCTAGAAAGCTGTGTGATCTTAGAAGGATAGTGCCAATAATCACTAAGCTGGGAACACAGATAGTCAATCTCTGTACTTTGAGTAAAGCCGCAACTACACCTTGGTCGTTAACTTGCCTTCGAGTATTCGAATAAGTTTACCTAAATTCTGATTTTATTGTTACAAAGTAAGTGTTGACGAACTCACGGCTCAAAGAATTTTCAAACTAGTTTTAGAACCATCACGCCTGTATTCCCCGAAGGGTTAGGCAGAGGTGTACCAATGTACACCCACAGTTCGCCGGTATATTTAAGTCCCATGTAATAGGGGGCGAGCCTATTGCCATTAACCGGGCACAAATCCAAACTCCGAGCTGCTACAGTTTCTGCTTTTAAAATTAAAAACAAATGCCAAATTAAACTCAAAATGTTTTAAGGCCTCTCCCAACAGTTCTTTTTTTTTGCTAGTATTTAAATGTACACCCACGGTACACCTCTGGCTAACCCTTCGGGGAATACAGGCGTGATGGTGATGGTAGTTAAATGACCTTGCCTAGACTAAAAGAACAGCTAATTTTTGCAGCATAATATTGTGTTAGTACCTATACTGACATACTTACCCACTTACATATTCTGCTGATGTCTTTTTTCTCTTGCAAGTACCTGTCTGCGTAGTTTAGGCCTATTTTAGTTTGCCAGACGGCGACTCGCACTTGCCCATTTTTTATTAGGTACGCGTATAAAATAAACAACCTTCAGTAAATGCAAATACCGCCAACTGCATGTCAGTCGTTGCCCGACAAGTCTGGGAGTGATTAGTACCAAGGCCATTATAGTGCTAGACTCGAATTTTTAACAAACTACTGTTGGTTTTTTTTTATTAAATAAAATTATGCAGGTATATTTGAATATTACATAAATTATGGGTTTTTAGAGATACGGTTGAGGCGTCAGTCTGGCGAAGAGGATATAAAGGTGTTTGATGTCCACCTGTTGTTACAGTATACCTACTTAGATATTTGATAAATAAAAATTTCAAGATCCAAATTAAAATTCATTAATTTATTTTGTGAACACAGGATACAATGAGATGTGTGTATACCAAAACACATGTATGCATGTGTGTATGCATGCTCAAACATGTATTAGTTATTAGTTGAGTCACTTATAATAAAAAAGGTTAACGGAGTAATTAAATTATACCTACAGACAACGCATTGCTTAAATCGCGATTTGTTTAAAAAACGAATTCCTTAAAAAAAAACCACAGGTTACCCAGTTTATTAATTGTTCCATGAAATCGTTTTCACACCTGCTCTGTAAAAGGCAAATAAAATCCGTAGTCAGAGTTTACATCACTCACTGGGTCATTACTCACTTATGTACCTATCTAGTCGCATCGACTTTGGTCCAATTTCATAGCCACTATAAGGCCCTTTACACACGGTCAGGTTGCCGGCAGACGGCTAACAGACCCGGCAGCAAATGTCCCATAAGCCGGTAAAATCTGCCGTTGCATAAGAATCTTCTTTTACGCACGTGTTCTTGTTCTACAACGCCGGTTTAGCACCGGCTAAGCGGGACCGGAGCGTGTGAAAAAAGGATGAGATGGGCTCACGTATATGACGAACGGACACAGTCAGTGATGGTCATCTAAACTACGCAGATCATTGTTAACCTGTAAATGTCCTCTGCTGAACATGGGACTTCCTATGACGGATGCAATGAACGGTCAAAGGCGATTTCCCTTGAATTGCCAAGTGACAATTTAGTTCTGTAGCAGGTCGGAGGACGCAAGAGGCTCTTTAGTTATCTTAAGGATGTTCTAAGCAACGGGAGGCAAGGCCAACCTCGTGGAATAACTACGATCACCCAGATATCCATGAATGCAATCCGTATATCAGTAAATGTCAGGCATATTCTTAACACTTTCAATGTGAATTTACAGCTCGATTTTGCATTTCACAGGTAAAATTAAAAATCTGAATCAAAATTGATTCAGATTTTATTATGAGTTTTCAGCTACGCTTTTTTAACATTTTTATTTTATGGGACAGTGTTAAAATTATACCTAGTTTTCAATATTTTCCTTGGGCTTGCACTTTTAATTAAGAACTACGATAATCTTAAATATACCTACTTATTGGTGTCCTTGTGTATCGGTAAGAGAAAGCTTTAAATTAGTGAATAATTTAAAGATTAAATATGAAATGTCTAACTATTTTAGTCCTTTGACATTTATAAAGCAGATATTTAGCGGAAGTTCAATGTAGGTACTCAATACAACTTTTTGTAATAGTTTCTCAATTTGAAAAACTATTATTCTTATAAAAAACCAAGGTGGCTAACGTAGGCACCATCAATTTTGAAGACCTAAAATACCTCATCAAATGGAGCCGGCTATCATTATCAAAGTTCCTTGTTTGGCTCGTTCCACCCAAATATAAAACTTACCTACTTATTTCGTTAACCTCTATACACTTATCAACGAGGAAAATAGGACAAAAATATGGATGCGAACCTAGATTATGAAACCACATTACATTTGAAATGCCCTGAAAAAGTATTAAATAAAATGTTGCAGTCTTTTACTGCTCAAAATTATTTTTTTACAGTAGGTAGGTGTGGGTGATTAGAATATCAATCCTATAAGGTTATTGCAGCTAAAATAGGACATTGGGGTAATAAATATTCTCTACGGAAAATACAGTCCTCAAAAAGTACCCAGAACCGATGGCATGAGTTTTGATAAGAGCTAGCTCAGTGTTAAGTGTAGATTTAGGCGCGACCGGATGCCCATATTGCCCATGCGTTGTTGTCGGGCGTCGGGCACCGGGCACCGTCGCGTCGGCCCGAAGATATCGCGTCCGTCGGCGGCGGACGCGCGACGTGCACCGGGCAAATGCGTTATTTCGCGCGACCTTGATCCCCACGCCGCGCTGCCCGATCCGCGCGTGTTATGTAAGGCCACTGCCACACACTGCAGTTTCAGGACAACGAGTGACGTCATCCTATTGATTAGAGAACAGAACAAAAATAGAAAATGTTTTAATGGAATTATTATGAATAATGAACCTCTGTGTGCGTGGGCACGCGTTTCCCGTTTAATTGTTTTGCTTTAGAATTTTATAATATTTAATTTGCTTAGGTCATATCGACGAGGGTTGAGATCAATAGGCAATGAAAGTGGAAAGGAATAATCACGAGGTTCAGTTACACATCCGATGATAAATACAGGCAAACAAACTGACGATGAGCAGATGAATGAATGTTGCAACACTTTTGTAAATCATTAGGATTTAACACATAAATGTCATTGAGTCAAGAATTCGGTTATCATGGCTACAAAAACGAACTCAACACTATGATTATAGTTAATAATAACATTGATAGATCACCTACCTATCAAGGAAGACTTAATTCTGTTCACTATTCGACCTAGCAACTTTATTCGAGTTTGATCATTCCTATATCCGTCCACGTGATGACATAATATCTAGGTATAACTAGGTGTACCTAGGTTATAGGAAACTGCACACGTAAAATGTATGAAGTGACATACAAGTGTGAAAGACACCTAATGTACCATTAAATTAACATAGGACAGCTCATGTGAACTGCATCGTTAGGCCCAGAGTACACTGATTACTACCACAACAAAAAATGTCTGAACATCTACGTATTGGTACCTATGGGTTTTATTTGTATGTGTGTTTTTTCAAGCTCTGCGTAATGATGTGCAGTGTATAATTTTGTCAGTAACATTTTTACAAGAGTTTTGAAATAGCGGCTTTATTAGTTCTTAATAGAACCTAGTTCAGCTACGTCTGTGTATACTAAATTCATGGGCTGAAGGAAGTCGGATATATACATAGGTAACTGAAAACTTTTGTTTTTCAGAAAACAGTATAAGTAAGGAGGAAAAGTAGATGTAATGTGGCAGGTCCCATTCATTTGTATCTACTGATATTATGCATCTACTACCAACATTAATGTTCACTGCTCGTTGTACCTACTTGATAAAATATAATCCAAATTAGTTAATACTCCTATTATCTGAAAAAAATATGTAGTATTTTCCGCTTTGTACATTAAAAAAAATACTTTTTACAATAATTATCTTATGACGCTGAAATTATATACTATACCTATAATATTACATGAAGTATCCAATAAAATCAGTTATTGCACGCTCTATCATTATTCAAAAATAATAAACGACCTTAACGACAACTTCGAGTTAATTAAACCTACGACACAAGTACACATAAAGAAACACAATGTAGCGTTCGTCCGTGTGTCCACTCCTTTAAACATGTTAGCTAGACTATTGTGCTGCGAAGGTCGCCCATAGCTATACCTAACTAGGTTTACAAATGTGTGCTAGCATTTGAGCTAAGCGCTACTCTAATCTCGCTTCCTATTCGATTATATTGACGACTTGGATCTGAGGTTCTTTTTTTTTTAATTGGTAGGTATGTTGAGTTCAGCGTGTAACGGGATCGTCTCTACCAATTTTATCCTATAAAAGGAAAATTCTCTAGCCGGATTGCGAGCAAATATTGCCATAGTAACTGTTTGCATACGGCGGCATAAAAGCAGGGATTTCGTTACATCTTCAAAAAATTAATTTATTTTCATTCCATGACTAGTTAAACAGGGCTCCTATTTTAAAATTCGTGCACACCAATGAACATGAGGACATTCCCTTTATAATCGAGGCGGTAACACCACAATAATACTATCAATAATTGCAAAATAGCTCCTCGCCACTTTCCGGAATTTCGTGTTTAGTCCGTAGAGATTTCACTAAATCTCTAAGGCCCAGTTGTGCCAAACATTATGACTCTGAATTAATTGAGTCGATAGAATTACAAATTATGTGTGAAATTTTGTAATCAAACTTCGTGTTAGCAACTAATTCGGAGTTATTTTTTGGCACTAGTGGAGCTAAAGAAATTGAATAAAATTATTCCTTTCGACTATCCTTTAAAAATAGCATATTGTACTAGTTAAAGTACACAGCACAAGACAAACACATAGATTATCCTGAAAGAGTAAGTCATTGCTTAGAATTCTTGCTACTTAGCAGTAACAAGAAATAATTATTTGTTCAAACGTATGTTCATTGGTCGATGTCTAATTGCTAAGCAGTTAGGGTTCATGCCTTTTAGAAACAGGTGCACTGCTGCAGGCGGTGATGAGAGACTCTATATTAATAAAGAATTGTAGTCCTTACTGCAAGTAAGGACTACAATTTTTTGTTTTGACTGTTTTGATAAATTAGTAATCGTTTTAAGGACTTTCAATATTCAAAAGATTTTTGAAAAGAAAATCTTTGAAAAACTTAATATGTACTTAACGTGAAATATACTTTCGTTGGTTACCTAGTAAAATTTAAGATCTCAAAAATTCTATGATTCCTAGACTGTTCGGAAGATAAGGAGTTTCTATGTACACGAACCGGAACAAATATTCCTAGGTTTTTCTTTTGAATAATTTATGAATAAAACGCATGAATTCACGCCATTAGTCGATTATTTCTGAAGAGATAACATCAAATTGCCTGCGTAGCGTGTTAACGGCAATCTATTGCATTTTTATCAAGTGCATTTTCGGAAGGTCATAAGATTGTACAGCCATTTATATCATGGAAAATGTTCTTCAGATAATATATGATAGATTACTTTTATTTTTATTATGAAAAAATAAGAGATAAGTTCATGTAAAAAAAAACCATTTTATTAATCAATTGTGAAAATAGATTAGTCCTGTAAGTTCCACGAGTTTTGTTTAAAATATTGTCATTGAATTAATAGATAAGGAAATAATTTTAAAATGTTCGGTACAAATAGAGACAATAGATACCTACATACATTTAGCTGTTCCTGAAAATGACTACAAATTGCTTAAGATACCATCAATACAGCAAGCTCGTAGCTCATTAAATTCAACAGCCATTTGCGAAGACTAGAACAATGATATGACGTTTTTCTAAGAACCGATGGATGCGATGAGAAAAGGATCCAAAGGCTTTAAAAAAAAGATCGAAACACAAAGCGTACGGTCAAAAATTTAAAATAGAATGTTCCGCGTCCGCGGCCTTTACAACGAGCGTGTGATGAAGAGAGAAGTGGGGGGAGACAGACGGACCGATGACATCACACGGAGTTGCAGTGCGGTGCGACCGCCAACTCTTGCGCAATCGTGCGCCCTTGATCTTGACTGCGTCGCGGCCGCACGCGTGTGCGCACAACACCTACGTTTAAATACTAGGTACACTCGCAGCTATATTTATCTTCGCGCATGTAGGCGCGAAGCGGTAATCACAGAATAAAAAATAATACACAAGTGGCGTTTTGTACTTATTAGCAAATCTGAGTGTTCCGGCTGCTGCGTCGCGTAGTTAAATGTTGTAATTAGAGGTGGATGCGAAATTTGATTTTAAGTTCATCTGCAGCAGTGGATCATGTTTTACAGTTGGCGTTAATTTATTTTTAACTTAGGGTGAGGTACCTACAGATAATACCGTCGTTTTAAATATTCCTAAGGACATCATCACAATACATGTTAACTAAATTACGGCTCATATGAAATACCAAATTGCGCACTTAAGGACTTATCACCAACGATTAAAAATGTTTTGGCATACCTATCTACTTATCGAGGCTGCGTTGAACAAAATTAATTTATATTATTCCATGATGTTTTCGAGGTCGCAGACTAAAACCGTTTATGTCCACATATAAATTAGTATTATGCCTAGACACAATACCTTTTGTATTTATATGACTGGTTCGTGGACGATTTAACATGATGTGTTGAGTTGCACAGTACTGTACCTAGCTAGCTAGGTATAAGTTAATAAGCGGTAAATGAAAATCAGTCGTGACTGGTGTTGAAAATAGGCCTACAAAATTGATAACGCATAAGTCTGTGGTAGACGTAAATTACACGTGTAACGATAACCATGAGTACCTACATCTACTTAACTATAAGGTTGGGTCTGCCTACGCGACAGACGATTTTAGACTCTGTTTCCTTATAGTTATGCCCTGAAATCATGGCTTGTGTAACTAGGGTTGGAAAATGAGTCACCCAGGAAAATGAAGCGTCACTATTCGGAAACGACGTCCACATGGCAATAGAACTCCTAATCTAAATTCAGAGATTATTGGCAGCACTGGCGAACCTTACACACATCAGTACAAAAGTGTTATGTATTAATAAATTATAACCTGTAAAAACCCGAGTTACCGTAATTATTTTTATCCACTTTGAAGAATGGCTTTAACGACATGGTTTTAAGTACTGATTCGTGTGTGTAAAGATTGTTTTATATTATGTAGCAAAACTTGAAGCTGTTATCTCAAGCTGGATTATTTCACCTAGTTACTCGTAGAACCACGTGATGTTTTTTAAAAAATAATGTTTATCTGCACTGAAGCGGATACAAGGTGCATCGTGAGATTATTTATTTGTTTTGGTCGTCATACTGATTGTGACTGGCTACAAGATGCATAGTATTTTTTTTATTAACGGGTGATTTTTTTAACTAATTCATTATAGGTAGGTACCAATTGTCTTACTTTACTATCCAGCAATAGGAGATGTCATAAAATTTTTGCTTATAATAGATTTAAAATTATTCAACGATCATTAGGTACGTCAGTTCACTTTGAAAATGGGAGAAATGACGACGTGGTTGATTCATTTCAGTAGAACTATACCTACCTACTTACCTAGGTCATGTTCGTGTGGGAGTGAATAGGTGGAGTGATGATATTTAGTTTAGTTAAACATTCTAGTTTAAGAGATTAGTTGGACTCACAAGGAGTTGTTTTGCTGAGGAGTTTGCTACACTACTCTTTTTTCGAGAGTGGTAATGAGTGAGCGTTATGAAGTCTTATTTTTTTTAACTTTATTTAATAATTTGACAAACTTTGTGTGATGAGCATGATTGTTTGTTCTGTGTCTGGGTGTGATTTATCTATGTATGTATTTATAAATTATATAAGTATGTATATCAGTTGTCTGGTTACCATAACACAAGCTCTGCTTAGCTTGGAATCAGATAGCCGTGTGTGAGTTGTCCCAAGATATTTATTTATTTTATTTATTTATTTAATTAGCGAACTGCCCGCGACGTCACCCGCGATAAGTTACGTCTTTCATTAATTACTGCTCCGCTCCCGTGGATCGTAGCGTGATGTTATATAGCCTAGGTACTAGCTTTTGCCCGCGACTTCGTCCGCGAGGATAATTAGTTCCCGTTCCCGGGGGATTTCCGGGATGAAAACTATCCTATGTCCTTTCCCGGGTCCCAGACTATTTCTGTACCAAATTTCATTGAAATCAGCTCAGTGGTTTAGGCGTGAAGAAGAGACAGACAGACAGACAGAGTTACTTTCGCATTTATAATATTAAGTAAGGATGTTACTCAGGAAAAGTGTAGTGTAGCTATCATTGGTGAAAAAATTGTTAAAATCGGTCCGGTAGTTTCGGAGCCTATACCTAAGTTATAAACAAACAAACAAACAAATCTTACCTCTTAATAATATTAGTATAGACAAATCATCCCCTGACATATAGGGTGTTCTAAATTAGGCGTAGAAACCACACAGAAGTAACAAATTCTGAAGTTTTTTTAAAGAAACGCTTTTTTTTTGTGTTTCAAAGTTGGTAGTAGATAGATAGTAAAGAATTTTGGAATTTGGCGAAGGCAAGAGAGGTCGTTTGCATGCTATTTAGAATATGCTTCATACATGATGAAACTGAATAATTTAGTAACTTTAAACAGGTTCTAAGTTGTTTTTTTGTGTTATGTGCTTGTTAGAGAAATGCTTCAAAATAATTAAAAAACGCTGTCGACAGATTGGTGTACCTACTTAGTTTTCTCTTGTGGTTTTTGAAACTTTCAGAGGCGCTTATTAACTTATTACTACTACCTAGTTAGAGCCTGCGACTTTGTGCGCATCAAAGTTGACATATTATCCTACGGGAGTAGGTACGAGATCCGTATATATTTCCAGGATAAACCTATATATTCTAGACTCTATCTCAGTGAAAAATTTCATCCAGATCCGTTCTGCCGTCCTGGCGTGATTGAGTAATAAACACCCCTACTTTCTCCCATCCGAACATTACACATAACAAAAATATACAACATTTTGCAGACTTAGAAAAAAGAGAGAGCTCCTATACACCTACTATCACTTATTTATTTACATAGGGGCAAAAACAGCAGAGTAATAATATTATTAATTAATTTTTTGATAAAAAAACAGGTTAGTTTATTTTAGCTCTTACCAAGGTTACTATGAATGTGTGATTAATATGACCCTATTTGTATGTTACAGCGGCGGGAGCTAGCTCAGACATGGGAAGTGAGCACTATTGCCTAAGGTGGAACAATCATCAGAGCAACCTGCTGGGAGTATTCAGCCAGTTGCTGCACGACGAGAGCCTGGTCGACGTCACGCTAGCCTGCTCCGAAGGTGCATCCATTAGGGCTCACAAGGTAAACTTCCAAACTGTTTTGCTCTAACTCTAAGGATGTTTCTCGTTCGAGAACCGGGGGTAGGTACCTACTTATGTCACTTTCGATTTCCCTCTAAAGTTCTCGTAGTTGGCGCTTGGCATTGAGTGAGCGATAGTCGATTCCGTATAAGTTTAATGACTTCTGTTTAGTACGGCACGTGTAGAAACCTCTCGTTACGCTTCATTTCATTACTTTGTAGGTAGGTAGGTACTATTGTAAATCTGCCGGCTGTTAAGGCCCGTTTACACGTTACGTCCTTTGCCAACATCCGTTCTGCGTAAATAGGTGTGAGATTTTCCTTGTCCATTATTGCGTGGCGATGGCGAAAAGTCGGAGCGTGTAAAAGGGACTGAGTAAGATTTAGTTAGGGTACTAACAACTCTCAAGGTAATCTTTTGAATTTACGAGCCTTCAAAAATAAGAGGCCTTAGATACTTACCCATGTAGGTATTTTTGATGAGAACATAGCAAAGACTATTTCATTTCTCTATCTACTATTATTGCTGGTGATGGTTTATATATCAGAACTAGAAAATACAACTTCAATTATAAAGATGCTTTGACATTTACGTAATCAGTTCATCTAACAAAAAACGTGCCCTAAGAATCCAAAGATATCAGACTAATCCTGCAAGTTTAATTCCGGAAAATCACAAATTCAGATCATGCTCCAAACATTCAAGCACAAGTTTTCAAACTTGTGGACTGTTGTCAGTATGCACGTCTCGGTCAACAGGACATTGTCAATGCATGAATATAATTGCATTAACGATGGGATTACCTACATTATTATTAATTGCATCTTAATTTGTATCATCACGCACTTGAATATGTTACCATAGCACCTTTTGTTTCTTATTATAGTGTGTTTTTTAATCTCGTAGACTAAATTGACAGTTTCATACGTCAAATATAAAAATAATGTGCTTTCGGCCCATGAACATAAAGCACACTATTTTCAAGTTTGACGTAAGAAGCCGTCAAATCAGTCTACGAGATTAAAAAACACACTATAGGTATAAAAGGTGATACCAATTCATTGATGGGATAAGGATCATACTCTTATGAATCTTTTAATATTTTAACGAGTTGCTCATGTTTCAGACTGTGTTAATGTTTCCGTTTTTTTTCCTGGATGTAATTTGGGCTTTGTTCAGTAGTGGGATAGTTTAGGATAGAGAAAAAAATTATGTGGTAGGTTTAAATTTACGACTATAATTATATAGTCGTAAATTTTTATTTTGACAAGTAGTTACTAGGTACGGAACCTATTATCCCTTGTTATTATTACTAAAGATACTGCGCGAAGCCCAAATGGAGAAGAGTTAAGAAGTCAAACCAGTAACAGTCAGAACATTGCAATTAACTGTTAAACTTTAGAACGAGGTTACCGAACGCTAAGTTAAACATCAGATGAAGGGCCGTCTCATGGAAATTATGCAGTCAATCCCGTTCAAGATTTAGAAGCCATTAATCGGGAATACGAGGAAATACTTTCATCTTTAACACGATCTGTTTCTGCGAAACGAGATAGGCAAAGGCATTTTACCGCGTAGGTTTGTGTGCCTATTGAATTCTGAGTAGAATTGAATCAATGAAGGGAATTACGAAAAAACTTAGATAGATACTAGGGTAGGTATATGATTCTGCTATTATGTACACTTACCTACTGACCTTATTAGTTTTAGGAACCGTCGGGTCCTGTTGTTTCTAAGTTGATTAGTGTTTCATATTTTGAGCTATATTGTGAGCAAGGATACCACAATATTTAACTAAACCCCATGTTTTTGAGGTGCAATGTTGCACTACGTAGGTTGTATTTGCTGTGTAGAGCCCTACCTACGTGACAGCCTGCGATTCTCAGTAATTAAAATAAATGATAAAGCAAAACGATTGCATCATTTTCAGGTAGTGCTGTCTGCGTGTTCATCGTACTTCCGATCTCTGTTCGTGGACCACCCGTCGCGTCATCCCATCGTGATCCTCAAGGACGTGGGCCTAGAGGAACTAAGGACCCTTGTCGACTTCATGTACAAGGGCGAAGTCAACGTCCAGTACTGTCAACTGCCTGCTCTCCTCAAGACTGCTGAGAGCCTTCAGGTACGTACCTATAATGTTTGTTTGACTAGTTTCTGCTGCGGCTTTGTCCGCATGTTAGTGAAGTATAGGTGTCATAAAACAAAACTATTACTATCCTGGCATATGACAGGTAGGTACTCGGCTATAATACACTATAGTGTAGTAGCGTTCTATCAATGAGAACTTTTTGTAACCGGATCAGTACTACCAGAGATTTCAAAACAAACAACAAGATGATAGAACTTACCTCAATTTATGTATTATTAGATTTGTTTAAAGGTCTTCTCCATCTATCTTTTCTATACACGAGTCAGTTAGGTATACGAACGCTGTTAGTTTACTTAAGTAATAAAATAACGAAATAAATACCAATATTTTAACCAGGAATAAAAATGATAAGTCTAGCTTCTATTCTGACTAGTCTCCTAGTTTCCAGCCTGTCTACTATCGTAAATAAAATATTAAGGTCAAGTCTATTTCAATTACTGAGTGAGCATAACATCACCACTTTTTTGATAGTACCTACTGTAATTTGTATTTAGCATTATGTATCTACCTATGTAAGCAACTGACATGTCTGGAGTAGATGTAATTAAAATGTAAAAAACTTTCATTTTTCAGGTGAAAGGACTTGCTGAAATGACTACCCTAAGCGCCGCCGGCATTGAAACAAGAAAAGTTCAAGAACCAATGGAAGAGTGTCAAGCACAAGACAATAGGGATAGTTCAGAACCACACGAGAAGTTGGATGGCAGAGATCACAGGGAAAAAGAGGATCGGCGTGAACTGAAAGACACACGGGAAGTCCGTGAAAGAGAAAACAAAGAAACTCGTGACGTACGTGAAACTCATGTACGAGAGAGTCACACAAGAGATTCTCGAGAACCAAGAGAACACAGAGAGAGAGAACTCAGAGAACCTCGAGATTTAAGAGAATCTCGAGACATAAGAGAAACGAGAGACCCTCGCGACTTGAGGGATCCCCGCGAATTGCGGGAACACAGAGAGTCCAGAGAATCTAGGGATATTCCACGAGATTTGAGGGAGGTTCGGGATCCCAGGGACTTACGTGAATCTCGAGAAACTCGTGATCACAGAGAAATGCCAGAAGCATCGCCCCCAAGGATATCCCCGTTGCTTTCAGTTCGGCGATTTAGGCCAGACATCACGGGCGAAACTCCAACCCTCTCACACCCGTCTATTCCTAAAGACGAGCCTCCCGATGAGCCCATGCGATCATCTTCACCAGAAGACGATACGGTGTCGATTAGATCGAATGGAGCACAAAATGAAAGTATCGGTACGTAAAAGTGACGATACCTACTTACTTAAGTAACAAAAACTTATCCTATCGATTAGACTTTTATCTAAAAGTTTATTTTCAGAATCTTAAAAAATCAATAGTCTAATTGACGGACTATTGATTTTTAAGATTCTGAAAATAAACTTTTCTTAAAATAGTCGATGCATTTTTCTATCTGTAGTATTTGAGCTGACCTATGTATTTTAATTATATTTTTTAACTTGTTTTGAGATATTATTTTTATTATGAGTTTTTATTCTAAATACACTTTTTCTAAAAAGTATTTGGTTTTTATCAATTTAAAAGTCCAAACTTTAAATAAAATGTCCCAAATGTCAATTAAACGAAGCAAAAAATTGAACTCCGTTGCAATTGCAATCGACTAATGATTGTAAGAACTTGACTAAATAGAAAGTCGTGGTCAGTGGCACGTCTCTAGTTTGTTGTGACTTTTAAATTGTTTTGACGTTTAATAATGTGTTCGACTTGAATTCGATCCCAAAGTGTTTATTTATTGAATTACATTCAAGTAAATGGAGAATAAAGATATGTTTTGTAAAATGCGGAATATAATATTAAACTTTAATATGATATCAAACATACCTGCCACTCACACCTATACAAAACAAATCCTTAAATTAATCTTAGGTGAAATAACTTGAACAAGGTAAATATGTACATTAAATCAAATTATAAAGAAACTAGGAGATTTAAAATATAACACCATAAATAGTCCTCTTGTGATGGCGTGATCAATTATTTAGCTGTAAATATATACTATGGTGTATGTACCATACAATTATAACACTACAGTACTTACTACACATTCAACAGCAGAAGCTAATTTTGTTTTTCTTTTTATTATTATTTGCCAAGGAAAAGGTCAAAAAGTCCTTACCGTTTTTTTTACAATGTCAGCGAAAAATATTCATCCAAAAATAACCAAAATGTAAAATTTGTGTAGCGTGTATTTGAGTTAAGAACATCTGAATTAGTCTCATAACAAACTATATTTTCAGGATTAAACATGACGATAAACAGTCACAGCAGTAGCAGTGTGTTGGGCGCTCATTACTCTCCCGTGGACCAGCGGCTGAGTGTGCTGAACACTATTACACATCCCGGATTGACCCACCCTTCCCATGCGTCAATGCCTAGTCCGAGGAGCGAGCCTATTGCAGGCCCCTCCGGGCTGCCTCCTGTTCAGCAAGTACCCCTGGTATGGTTCAGTAAATATTGAAATTACTTTGTTACTTTATAGATGGCAGTAAACATAGTATTTGCAACATATAAGTAATCAATTTTATTACTTACTAAAAATATTAGTTATGATGCTTACCAATGATAATCCAGAATCTTATCCTATTTTGGGTCCATCTTTTTAAAAGGTTATTAACAGAGGTAAAATTGTCTAGAATTAAAAAGATAATTATAAATTTTAGTATTTTGTGATACACAAATTTTGTTATCTATACTAATATTATAAAGCTAAAGAGTTTGTTTGTTTGAACGCGCTAATCTCAGGGACTACTGGTTGGAATTGGAAAATTCTTTTAGTGTTGGATAGTCCATTTCTTGAGGAAGGCTATAGGCTATGTAACATCACACTACGACCAACAGGTGCTGAGCAGCGAGGGTGAAACCGCGAGGAACAGCTAGTTGTAAATATAAGAAGTACTCATTTAATTAAATATTTAACTGTGTATAAAAATATTCCAGTCTTTGAAGAAAGAAATTGACTGGGACAGGAGCAATGAAGAGAAAGTTGGTGGCGAGACATCATCGGAGTACCGAATGCAACATGAATCTGTGAGTAAACAATATTTTATGTTTAATGTGTATTTTATGTTTAAGTAGATAGAACACAAATTAAAACTTATTTTTTAAGTGTAATTTTTTTTGCTAATATTAATGTCTATTTTAACCAGTTTACATTGGTTGGGTTTAATCCTTTTGCTACCCACTAATAGATTAAAGCTTTGAAACTATTATGATTTAGATGTAACAAGATTTTTTTTACCATCACAGTGGTTTACATCCTTAAAAAAAAACTTCAAAAATAGATGTCATAAATTACAAAAATTTTGTTCGAATATATGAGGTTGCTTGTTGATTAAAAATTTACATTGTGTTCTAATAAACATTGAGAAATGTCGCTACTTATTTTTTTTACAATATTGAGACATTTGCCAATATTTATGTATTTATATAAAGTATGTAGATAATAATGCATGTGTGTACTAGCTTGTAATAAATGTCTCTGTATATTATGTTAGATCTGTGTTGTATTGCATGTTTCATTTATTTTTCCACAATCATAAAATATTTGATGTTAATACCTGCATAAATTCCAAAAATATGCCAATGATTAGCAAAACAGGTTCTAATGCCTACTGTGTTAAACAGTATTTTATTTATTAATAAAAAACATATTTGCCCAATTAATTTAATATCTAGATTGCCTTTTGCTTGCCAATATTCTAAAAAACTTCTTTAATTTATGTAAAAACTTTGATTTATGTTGTGAGTGGCTTGCTTGACTAACACTTAATGTTAGGAATATTTTATGTATGCCTACTAATTTAAGTGATGGCACAAAATAACATAACTAACACAGTCTTGTGAAGATCCGTAACAATTAAATAATATTTTATTTGGCTGTTGGTGTTTTATGTGTAAATTGATTAGTTACACGCATGCTTGTTTGATATGCTGCGCTACTTTGAACATCGAGTATTATGCCTTGCTGTCAAGAAGTTGACCTTCATTTTGTTGGCCATCATTTTTATATCCATTCATTTTGTTTGATATATATTTTGGGCAGTTTTTTATTTTAAATTTTGGCCATATTACATGCATACGTTATTGTACGAATCTGTGATTCTATACGCGTGCGCGTTGCTAAACAACAAGGCATTACGCGTAGCCGGCTCCCGGGTCACTCCTGCACATTTTTTGGGCAAAAATGAGCGTCAACTTCTTAATTAGATAGTGGAAATTAAAAATATACCGAGACTGCATCTCAATTTAGAAAGTAGTGGTAGAGATATTGCACACAATTTGATCCGTGTAAAATGGAACAAGAAAAAAGAAGTTGATGTTCTTTTTTGTGGTTGCAGGAGTACGATGGGTCCGGTAGGGGGCGAATTGATGAAGGGGACAGGGGGTATCCTTGCATACACTGCGGTGCGGCGTTTCCACATCAAAGCAAACTGACGAGGCATATACTGACGACGCACACGCTCGACACGCTGAAGTACCGTGACGCCTTGCTGGGCAGGCCCATTGGCTTACCCATGATAGGGCAGTTCAGTGACCCCACTTATATGAGCATGCACGCAGAAGAGTCCCCTATAGAGTTGGACATAGGAGCGGTTGAGCCAGGAAACGTAGTGCTATGCAAGTTTTGTGGGAAGAGTTTTCCAGATGTATCGTCGTTAATAACACATTTACCAGTGCATACGGGGGACCGGCCGTTTAAATGTGAATTCTGTGGCAAGGCGTTTAAGTTAAGGCATCATATGAAGGATCACTGTAGAGTTCACACAGGTAAGCATGTCTTTTTTAAATATAATCTGTCGTTTTCACATTTTTCTTGTCTAAGTACCTAATAGGTACATATTTTTAGTTATACTTCCAAAGATTAACAGTTGTTTCTATAAATCTTAAGTTACTGATTACTAGTTTTTATCCTAATTGAAGAGCAGCTTAGCCTTTAAAATTATTTGGTACTTTTACTGAGATTGCATTTTTTATCTATAAAATCTTTAGGTATTGAATCACTATTTAGCTAGCCTTTAATATGTTGCAGTATTTCATAGTTAGCATATAGGTACATTCGGGTGTTCATAATTAACCCCCAATCCTTTTTTTCAGGAGAACGGCCATTTCGTTGCGGGCTCTGCGGCAAGACGTTCTCGCGGTCGACTATTCTAAAAGCGCACGAAAAGACGCATTACCCAAAGTACGCACGCAAGTTTCTTTCGCCCAGCCCCGTGGACACGGAGGAAGAAAGCCCGCATCAATGAGTTTGGGACCCCTATAGTGCACAATTAGCCTTCCACGATATATTAACCAGTAATATAAACTATTATTGGAAATAGTCAATGGTGAGCGAGAAGTGATAGTTGAATGAACAAATGGAGGACAATATGTTGTAATTAGTTAAGAATGTGATTAAAACGCCGCAACTGTGATCTGAATGATATGAATAATATTTGATATTTCACTAATAGATAATTGACACACTAAAGTTGATACTTCTTACATTTATTTGAACATTTTTCAGTTTCGTTTTGTTTGCTTCATTTTCTTAAGAGTTTTTGAACGTTAGGTGCTTTCTTTACGCTTTAGTTTATAATAAAAAGTAAACTCATTCTACGATGGGTCATTAGACGGCATAGCCAAAGTTAGCTAGAGAAGTATGAATCCTTTTAATAACGTTACTTTCGAAATCGAGATAATAACAAATGCTTTTTAGTTTAATTTGCTTGTACAAAAATGGTTTTAATGATGTCGTATTTGGTTGCAATTTCGAATAATTATCGAAATTAATGAAGAAATTGTAAAATATCATATTAATTTAGAGCTGGCATAATCTTTAGAGACTTTCATATTTATTATAGTAGTATCTTGTCAGAGTTGATTTTATAAACAAAATTAAAGATTGATTAAGAGTGCTTTAATTATTATTATTAGAGACCATACGAAAATTGCACTCAACATAGTTGGTAACAATTAAGAAGTTAGGGATTTGAGATTTTTACTAATTTTATGTCTTTCGAAGTTAACGACGCACGCTCCCCTGAGGTAATTCAAAAGCAATATTATGACATATAAATGTAAATAACATATAGTTTGATAATATCGGATTTTTAGGAAATTTATTAGAATGTAAACGCTTCGGTAGTTCTGTATTCGGTATACACGGGGAGGGTTGTGGATGTGATCATGGGAATCAAAGCTTTAAGCGCTGTTTCTGTTCTGTCCGAGTACCGTGCCTCTTGCAGCGTGACGCACTTTGACCAAATGTTTATTTTAAAAGCCGTTACTGTCAAATACAAACTTATAAAATCTGGTGCAACCACGCCATGCAAGAGGTATGGTATATACATATAAGTATATATCAAATTTTCTATCTATTTTCATACTGCAAAACCACGTTGATTTATGATTATTCAAAAGTTTCAAACCCTGCGTATATCGACGTTTATGAGAGCACCGCACTTTAGATTTAATCGTCTGAAATAATCCCTTTTCCATTAGTTAAATTAATCAGACAATCACGTGATCATTCGATCCTGACAGACGTGCACAGAGTTTGAAACTCCTCACAATAATCGCTGTGTTCAATAAATTCAACAGAGTCAAATACAGGGATATTTTATTGATCGTAAGATTCGTTATTTTTCAACACCACCATATTTTTGTTCGAAATACGATTTTAGACATAGCCTTTATTTTTTGGGCTCAGAATTTATAGAAAATATTTGTTTGTTATACAAAGTTTCATATTTCGACATCACAACCGAGAAATTTAAAGCTTTGATTTGGAACTGATTGGATGTTGGCTCATATAGTCTGTAAGTTCAATGGAAAATTACTTATACATAATGTTGATCTGCCCACGGTACTCTCTGGCTAGAACATACTAATATCTTTATAGAAATTTATATCATTATCTTAATGTACCTAATGGTTTACGTAATGTACTAGTAGATAGATTGAACTGCCTAATCATTTCATAATCTTTTGGTCATGGGACATATCATTTTTATATAAAAAAATACTATAAATTTCACGGATAAAATAAGGGTCTCGTTACACTTATTTTAAAATAAATATATATATTTAAAAGTAGGATTTTAAACATTCTTTGTAAACGTTTCGTTCTGAATGTAGGCGTTTAAATATCTTTGATTGTAAATTAGATATTTAGTGATTCATAATTTTGGGTTCACTCAAAAGAAAGTATTATGGTAATATAGAAAAAGATCTGTGATATATGTCTAATACATGTAAGGGTATTACATCTGGGAATTTATGATGCGATCTCAGAATGTGATTTCAAATATTTAGGATTTTAGGCCACACAGTTGAGATCTTAAATCTTTATTATGATGGATTTCTTGTTTAAATTTTTTTGTGACAGTATTTAGAAATTAGTTTCTAAAGTTGCGACCTGGATTATTTTGTTAACGTTAGCAACATTAAATTGAAAAATTCGTTATTTTGTAAATTCAAATTCAAAAGCGCAAAGAAGCGCATGTTATTGTGGGACGAGAAGCATTAAAATTAGGTAACAAAAATTCTGCAACAGATCTCATTGCTATTTATAAGTTTTAGGCATCATGTAGAAATTAAGGCCAGTATGCTATTCGTTGATTTAATTTTGATCTAAAGTACTTATTTTAACTCTATACACATTATTTGGATTGTAAACGCCTAACATTCCAAAATTATTCCAGTGTCAACTTGGTTACTTTATAGCAAATGCCACCGATACATTGTAGGTAAATAATATATGAGCTATTTAATATAAAATGTCTAAATTCTGTAGTATGGTCGCCGTGAGTACCGGGGCATTTCAAAATCGTTTATAAACTAAGTTTATTTCGTTTGGATGGAATGTTACGATAATAGTTATTGAATTAATGATGTGGTAGTGTTCTTAGTGGAAGCTCTTCCAGCACGTGGTAATATTACACTTGTTTTACGTGTTTTTGTGATTGTTTATATATATATTTATATCTATGGTTGATGAGAATGTGTGCTTTATATTGATCAAAAAGTGATTTGAAAAATTACTAGCAATATAATTTACATTCCATGAACCAGTCAATTGTATGTCGAGTCTACGCGCTGAAGAAGTAAATGTTTAAATTTACTTGGGCAGTTTGATCATGTTTCTGTTTGAGTGTACCCTATTCCACGTACCACCCTAGCCACGTCTTCACCGTTTTAAGTAAATTTAAACATTCAAGAACAATGATGTGAATTGTTTTATACACATTACTACGAACACTCCTGTGTAAAGTTTAGCGAATTTACTATGAAAAATAACTTGGGAAGGTAAAAAAATAATGTTGGTCTATTGTTAAAACTCACACAGTATATAAAATAAAATGCATTTTAGATAATAGATTGGTAGATGCGCTACTTTCCGGAGCTAGAGATGAGAAATGAATAAAATTCAATAAAAATGATAAAAAAATGATACACCAGAATGTTGCTATTTGAAAAGCTGCACTCGTTTTTGTTTTGTCAGAGTCGAACGTTACCAAACTGTATAGCAATATTGAAACCTTGATTAATGTTCCTCTTCTTATTTTAAGAAAGATTAAATATTTACAATTTACAGAAATACTTAATAGCAATAATTAAATGGTTAATAATGATGCGAATTAACAAATTTGTACGAGTTTTTATCGAAATAGTTTTTTATAATAATACAGAATGCAGTTTAAAATACTATTTTGTTTCCTAACTTTCAGAGGTAATATTTATTATTAAAATAATGATATTCAAATAGATTTATATCTATGTATTTACGTGTATATAGGCAATATGGTAAATGTTGTTAGTGAAATATAAAGTAGGTACATAAACAATAGATTATACTATACCCCCAAGTGCAGTTATTCAAATTTTAACATTTGCCAGTTGTTGCCACGTCCCCGCAGAGTTCACACGCCGTTAGCACAAATAAATGATACATATATAATATATATTATATATTGATAAACTTTATTATATTCTATATTTTAAATATACGTAGGTATCTTTCTAAGTACCTACAGAGCATGATAACTTTTAAGAAAACACTAGCACGAAATATTTCATGTGTTGAAATAGATACGACGTAGATTCATTTTTATATTATCATAAATTGTGACCACAGTTTTATATTTAGAGTGCCTCTTGCCTATACAAGACTTATATAAAGGCTGCAAATCACGGATTAAACATAGAATATGTAGCAGATAGAGAAAAACTGTAATTTTTATGGTGAAAATTGTAAGTTGCGTTATGATATGTGACTTGCACACTCTTCTGTGGTATGATTTGTACGCAGTATCCGAGCTAGCGCATTCCAGTCGTATGAGAGCGAGCAGCCCGTGCTAGATTGTGTTCATGACCAATATTACATACCTGCAGTTGTGTTGTATAGTGTTAGATAGTATTGTTAAGTTTCGTCCAACGTGATCGAGCTAGAGGTAGCTGAAGCCAGAACTGGTTCATTTTAACTTACCATTTTATTTAAGTGGCATACCTAAATATAGAACTTATATTGCAATTTTTCTAAGTTCCTGTAGGTGTATTAATTATTGTATATCGGTACAATTTGTTTTAATAATTATAATGTGTTTATTATAAATTATTTAGAGTTAAACTTTCGTGACTAATATTTGTACTGGCATAATATACGACTAGGTTTTAGTCGCTTGTGTTTCCGTAGTGACTATCAAAATTTTTTACATTGCTGTTTAACTTTTTGGACTTAGGAATGTCTTTAGGTATATGATAAACTTCGTATATTATGCTAGTATAAAATATTTTCAGCACAAGTTCAAATAACGTAGGTCCACTTTATTTATAGAGCTTAATATATAGTTGCCGTTTCTTCGTCAGTGAAACGTTAACTGTTTTCCCCTTAAGCTCTTTTATTTAACATACATTGTTGACATTTTAGATTAGAGAAAATCTGTTTTGCCTTAACATTATTAATAGTTCATAATGTTGTAACAAAGAGCAGTACAGTTTTGTTGAAAAAGTGTTACAGTATATCAGAACGGATCAAGGATCAAACGGTGTAATGTTTTGTCAATTTTGCAACAATCGTAAACAGAGACCCATCGCTGTTGATCATTGTAACTTTTGAAACAAATATAAGCATATCATAGCTGTAAAAATACAATTTTGACAAATAAAAGCTCTACAATCATTACAGACCTATTCTTTTATTGAACTCACGCTCATCACGCTCCATGGATTCTCACAGGTATAAAATATAAATATTTAACAATTATTTCCGTAAATATTGAATACACATGTATCTTAAATAATGAGTTATTTTAATTTCCAGATGTGTCTGGACATGTCGTGCGTATCGCCGAACATCCCGAGCCCCATCCCGGCGCGCTCGCCCACGGCCCTGCCGCTGTGGTCCCCGCTGCTCGCGCTGCAAGCGTGCCGCCTGCGCCGCTACCTCAGCGACGACTGCATGATGTATCAGCACCGCCACATGCTGCACTCCGAGCGGCGCCGCTGCGGCGTGTGCCTCGCCTCCTTCCCCTCCGCCTGGCTGCTCGAGCGCCACGCCGCGCTGCAGCACGCCTCGCAGACTCCCTGCGATGACAAACCCTTCGTTTGCGAGCAGTGCGGACAGAGCTACAGATACAGGTCCGCCTATGTGAAACACCGTGAACAGAACCACCGCGCGCGGCTCCCGGCCGATAAACTATTCACATGCGATGTTTGCGGCATGCAGTTTCGCTATCTCAAATCATTCAAAAAACATCGCCTCAACCATACCCTAGAGCGACTGCATACCAAGAATACAGACACACCCGAAGGCCCCGATCAAGTCTCTAGCACAAACGAGTCTCTTATTGGCCAGTGCGGTGAAATGGACCTGTCCATGAAAAAGAAAAATAGAAATGATACGACAACCGCTGAGGTCATTCGGGATGCTGAACAAGACAGCACCGTAGACTCGAACGGCGCTACAGATTCAGTGGTGACCGTAGACGATTCAATAGACTGCCGTACTTCGGGCGCTGAGAGTGAAAATAAAAGGGATGATGATACGAATTCCGAGGAGAAGAGGCGAGTGCCTGTGTCATTTGCTAGCATCAGCTCAATGGCGGACAGTTCGGAGAACGAGTCTCGGACTGACAGTACGCTCAGTAAGCATGAAAGCTCAAGCTCGCACTCGGGCATACTTAGCTTCATGCAAAACGATGAAAGACAGAGAGACAGGGAGAGGAGATTCGCTTGCCCATTCTGCGGCAAGTGCGTGAGGTCCAAGGAGAACTTGAAGCTGCACGTGCGGAAGCATACGGGTGAGCGTCCGTTCGTGTGTCTCTTCTGTGGCCGCGCGTTTGGCGGCAAGAGCGACTTGACGCGCCACCTCCGCATTCACACTGGCGAGCGGCCCTACCACTGCGAGGCTTGCGGAAAGTGTTTCGCGAGGGCCGACTATCTCTCCAAGCATCTCACCACCCACGTACACAACACACGCTGATCTACGAACGCGCCGTCCTTTTCTCGATCTTCGCATACCTCTGGCACAATATAACTGAACTCCATACAGTCTGCCATTACTAATTGCAGAATCGTGCTGGGTTTTGCGTGATGAAACGGTCGGGGCTGATGTCTTATCCTGACTCGCTCGAGACTGTTTAGGCTGGCGCGTTCTGATTTCGTACGAAGTTGCGACTATTTGATATTGAGGATCGTTTTTTTTTTATTATTCGTGTCATGTGACGCCCCTGAGTATATTCCAGGGGCTCGCCACTATCCATGGCTATGAACTACTGTATGGAGTCAGTAGTTACATTGTGCCCCTATAGTTAATGACCGAGTCATATTATAACAGTAAATGGGAATATTTTTTAAAAACGTTTTTAAACTTTACAACATTATTGATATAAGCAGGTTTAATTAGATTTTTACAGGACTGTTTTTCGTTTTGGAGTGGTTTATGTATATTTATGACATAATTTTCTATATTGATTCTGAAACAAATAGTGAATGGAAACTATTTGTGTTTACCGCGGAGCAATAATAATTGTAACGGCTTATTTTTTTTTATCTTTTTTCATGCTGCAACGATATGTTTTGTGTTAAACACATGGCTTAGAGAAAATGCTTACTTAAATTTTGATTTGCTCTTTCAGGCCAAAATTAACCTTTTTAAGTTCGTGCACATTTGAATCCTTTAACGTAGAGATTGGCGTTACTAATGCAGCAGTGTTTATTTGTCTCTCATCGTGCCAGTAAGTAGCATCTCGTTGTATAACTTAGTTGTGCAATGCCGCGCATTTGTTTAAAGATGAGGGACCGGGGTTACCCGCTTTGCATGAACACGAGCATTTGACTTCACACCTTTATGTTCTAATCTACCGGTGTCAATCCAATCGATCACGATGAACATTCACAGGTGACGACAAGGCACACCATTTGCGTTTCAATGAAGGCTTAAACATAGTTTCCTTTGCCATATTTTTGTATGCCTACGTATGATAAGATTTTTAAATAACTCATTCCATTAAAGAGGAACTAGAAAATTGGTAGTCGTGACGATAGGTTATTAGGAGAATGCAAAAACTGTGATTCGTACGATTAAGACCAGTCAAACAAGTTTTAGAACATCGAAAAATGTTTTATGTAATTTAAAATAACGTTATCTAACAATTAATATACCTACGTATTAATTAAATATAGTTTTAAGAAATCTCTCTGTGCCAAAATATGTACCTCATAAAAATAAACACTGAAGTAGATAAATTAATTGTCAATAATTGTTTGTACACATTTTGTTTTAGATTTGATGTTACAGTACAGAATACCACTACGATATGTAATCTACAACAAGAGATATAATAGACAAACTGGTTGCTCAGTCAGCTACAGATTCTTCGAGCCTAAAGGTTAGATTATGATATTGTCTATGGATTTTATTCCGCTGGAAAATATTCGCTCGCATTGTTTCAGAAAATGCGTCCCGTTTTCTAATTCGCGCCATTTCGAATTAGAAACATATATTTATATCACATTCGCAAGAATATAAATCATTATTTATTTTTACCGAAAATATTCTGTAAAGTTAGCTGATAATAATGAATTAATATACAATCTACTCAAGACGAATTTTTACTGCCGATCTTGTGATATTCACTATAAAATACAGTTTAGGCATCGGTTTTCCTGTGCTCCTTATCTGTACATAAAGATAAAAACGCACTACTATTTTAATTAAGTAGTTTTTGACATTTTGGTTTACAAATATTATTGTTCTGTAAATATGTATATTTTTTCTCTGTTTCGATGACACACAGTGTCCTCTGTTACAAGAATATCCTCAATTACAAGTTAAGAATATTCTTAAAGATTGTTAAGGATATCCTCAATTTGTAGTTAAAACCTCAAATTTGAAATGTACAACTAAAAGCTTTATTCTTTAAAATAGTTTAAAAATCATTCTCATTTAACAGTCTGTCCGGAAATGAGCCTAATATTATGCTGTATAAAATACTGTCAATTAAGTCTAGGATAAGTGGAAAGCTGTCTATATAAACGTACAGTACTCAAATATTTTATTGAATACGTACACTGCGGGCGAATATTTCCAGCAAATTAGTAACGAGTGTTAAATTAATTATGCGTGTCCATAGAAAGCCTACATATTACCACAGTTAGATAGGAAGTCAATGCAACGAAATATTCAGGTACAGGAAAATGATAAACGAAACATTTTAATATAGCGTAATTGATTTAGTTAGTACATACTTTTAACATAAGCCGATTTTAACTGAGAATATTAACTTTTTAATAGTTTTATTTGTTCATTGTTATACATGATACAGTTAAAATAATGTGTATTGAAATATAATAGTGACTTTGCCAGAGGGATATAATAAGTAAGATAGGTAGTCGAAAACTTTTAGTGTAAACGAGAAGCAATACTCTGAATTTTTATTTTTACTACCGAAATACTCTAATTGCTGAAGGAGCGAATACGGAGACTTGCTTTCTAATAAATTAATGAAAGAACTCGATTTTTATAATATATAGCTACAGTATGTTGAACATTGCCATCCAATACTGTTTTACGGCCAGTTTTCGTATTCACCCTTGACGAGTTTATACAATTCTATTAAATTAACAATGTAATGCATTCACATTGTGTATAATGTAGATATTTTGCCATTACTTCAAATTTAAAATATAAATATTATTCAAAATTGATGTTGACTGTTTTTATAAGTATATCAGCGGTAGTTACTTGATGTTGTGGTGTAATTTAGTGTCTTATAGGTTTAAGGTCATAAACCACTCAAAGTATTCATGTTAGTAGGTATCTATGTCCGATGTGTGTCAGTGGCCAGTTTTAATATAAATGTAATTTCGATATTCCAAAAATGTTGCACTTTTACTTTGAGTGGTTCATTATTTTGAATTCTCGTAGTGTTAAAATTGGTGTGGTATTCTTTATATCTGTTCTTGTAACATACATTTTAACTCTAAATATGTATTAGATAATTTAATTTTAAATCAGATTTTAAAATATAGTGAGCACAGCAAACGTTATGTAAATATGCATGTGCTAACCAGGTCAAATGTGATAAATTAGAATTTAAGTGATCTTTCATTTCTTTCAGAACTGGAAAGATTTTCAAATGAAAACATTTTACCATTATGAGTTGAAGCTCTACCATTTATCTTCAGTTCTGGTATAAGAAGTGGGCATATAATATTTTTGAACATTTTCATTATAACTATTTTAATCGTCGACTGTGAGGTTAACGGGCATTATTTATTGTACTACTTTTTTATAGTCTTCATCTTAAGAGAACTTCCATGAAGGGAGGGTAGGTAGACAAGTAAGATTGCGCCAGTCTGGAATAATGTAAGAACGTGCAGTGTTACAGTGACGCACAATTTTGACACTTTTTAAAGCGTTTTATATATTATCTCCGTCCACTAAATATTGTGTGTCTTGTTTCATTATTTTCAGCGACTGATGGCATTGTAGTGTCAAATTCTGATTACGGATTGTTCTATTTAATACTTATAATTTCAACATCTACATGCAATAGAGAACATAGGATTAATGGTTATAAAGAATACGGTTACAACGACTATTAATTATTACAAGTTTTTACATATTTACGTACTGCAATAGGAAAATAATATACTGACGATCTTGTGTAGCTGACGTTATCTGGTGGGTTTAGTTAATTGTATGATGTGAGGCAAACGGTCACGTCTCTGTCTTTACCGAGCTTTATTTGTGGAAGTTTGTTAAG
The DNA here is from genome assembly GCA_932526535.1 of Caradrina clavipalpis. Lineage (NCBI taxonomy): Eukaryota > Metazoa > Arthropoda > Insecta > Lepidoptera > Noctuidae > Caradrina > Caradrina clavipalpis. The sequence continues at coordinate 9,010,705 of OW052096.1, forward strand.
TACAAGAAGCGTAGATACGAGTCAATGCGGAGGCTGCATCTAACGCGACATCTGTCACCACACGCAACTAATGACAACTTGTAGGATATTGAATGTAGGTATTAATGTTGGAAGGAGAAGGCAACGAATGTGATATTATTTTACGAGAAGCAGCGAAGGAGCGAGCAGGCACGCGCCTCTCGGAACAGCCAACGACGATCGAAAGTAGATAGACTGATTTTCGGGTAGAAGTAAAGTAGGCCAGAAGTTTCGCAGTCAATAAGTAATTTATAAATAGGTGTTGATTTAAAAATGTTTACAAGCCAAAACACAGTCTCAATAGCTTACGACATAAAACAATAAGAGAGTTTATTTAATTTTTAAACATAATTATACAGAATCTTTTATATACCAATCTTAAATTATTTTTCAGATGTATTGATTTTTATACATCTCCATATACAACAATGAATAGAGGTAAGTGTAGACATAGATGGGTCTATTAACCGCGTGGTGCTACAATGTGTAATGATATGTGATAGAAACTGTTCTTCAGAGACATTTTATTTATTAAAGCTTCCATAGGTAATAAATATAGTCACATTACACTATGATATACCCACATCAGCAATAATTTGGTTTAGGTAATTACATAAGGATTTATTTTGTCCAGTATTTTAAAGGTGTCATGTGGTTGGTCGAATGTGTCTCTTAGAAACCAAAGTATCCAGTAATGTAAGGAATTGTGTTCGTATGACTTTGATGGTGTGACCATTCCACAATTTTAATATTGTATCTTTCACTTGTAATTTATTTCTATGAGATTTAAGTCGACCAAATGCCATCGACGTGGCGGTGCGAGTTTTAAAATTGTAGGTTTTTAATTAATTATTTCTTATAAATACGTCCAAGTCTTATTACCATTCATAATAAGGCGAGATCGTTAATGTATTTAAACATAATGCAGACAATGCTAGTTAGTAAATTTTCATTAGGTTTTGGCTGGTCAGAAGTATTGACTCTCAAACAATACTGGAATATTATGTGTAAATTGTTTTATGGCCTTATTAAAATAAAGTTATCTCTGAATAAATTGTATGTATAATAATAACATAAAACTTTCTTACCTGTTCAAGAAATGAAAATCGGACAAAGAAGTAATCATTTGGTTTCAGTTTTTGAAATTTAAAATTATTAGGTATTCATACTGCTAAGTATTCGTAGTGATGTGCCGATGGCGGGCACTCGCAATGAATATATTGTATATAATATATATTTATGTATATCTGCGACGAACGGTTTTTGTTGACAAACTTAATTTAATGTCTTGGGTCAGTTTATCCGAAACCTAGTTGATAGTACATACATACTGTTACATAATATATTTTTTTTACTTGTATATTTCAGATAATTATTATTGTTATACAGATCGTTTTATATTTTTATCGTGATTAACTATTACTTGTTTTCAAGATTTTTATTTTGCAATATGACTATTCGTCTATAAAATAGTCCATTTTATTTATAATATCTTGTCCATTGTCCAAACTAACTTAGGCATAGTTTCATATTTTGGATGTGTATTATACCACAGTCTAAATTTAAACGCTATTGTGTATATTATTTCATTTTAATATCGATGTGCAAAATTATAGTAAATGTCTTGGATCTCTAAAAATAAGAAAAAAAAAGACAAAAACACTTTACGAAATTTCTAAATGTGCAATAAATATGTGTGTTGTAGTGTTACCATTAGGCGTAAAATTTTTAGCTCTGCAAGTGTGTCTGCTAGTTATATATTGGACGATGCTGTCGTATCGGCCACTTTATGTTGTTTAATATTACAATGATCTCAAAATATTAACAGCAGCCACATTTACACAGCATATTAAATGAATATTTGGCACTTATAAAAAAGGCACATTTCCCTATCATATTGAAAATGGTTTGAAAACGTGTTGAAAATGGATTTGTTGGTAATTAATTTCATAATGAAATATATTTGTTTCATTAATCGAAGGTCTTTTATTTATCCATTAATTTATTTCCTCTTTGATTTCATTCCTGAAAATTTAAATTCTTGAGAGTGGTTTGCATAAAGCGTGACGGTGACACTGGTGGTACCTAGATGAAGAATAAGTTTTTATGGTGATTTTTGCAATATAAGCTGCTTAAAGCACACATTGGTTTAAGATGATTTGAATTTGGGATGATAGAAAGAAAAATAATTTGAAATATATTTATATAACTCATTTTCATCTTCCTGCCTTTATCCCATTTTACTTGGGGTCGGCGCAACATGTTTTCTTCTTCCATGCCATGAATCTATATAACTATCTACTAAAAATACTGATTAAAAAACAATGATCCGCTTATTGACATTCACGTTTATTCTAATTCGTAGCAAAGGCTTTAAATAATACGAACTAAAAGAAATCTTTTGGCTAAAATTTTCTTGAAGCAGAAGACACAAGCATAGCAAACATGAATAATGCTACTGCAACTAGTTTCCCTATTCCCCGTAGCGAGTAAGACACGTAGCCCCACGTTAGACAACTCGTCTTCCAAAGTATTCTGACCTACCTAATGGTTATTATCCTTTTGACCTACTTTGAATGATAAGTTAGTGTTATTCTAGGAATCTAGATGAAGTTAAGTGCATCTAAATTGTCTAAATAATCGATTAAATTGGTTTGAACTAGTTCAAGGTAGGAAACCTACCAGTCACGCTATGACACAATGAGCGATAATGTGAAAACAGAATTGACACTAAGTAGGTGGTAGGTAGGTACCTACCAATGCTTATGCTGAAAAATACACTGAGTTACCCATCTTTAACGGGAGTAGGTACCTAAGACACTTAACTAAGCCGAAAGTACTGCATATGACTGCACTTATGTATTATGTTCTTCCTATCATTGCGATATTCTATTTACGTACTTTTACAAAACATAGTATTAAAATATTTTTTAACTTACGTAACTTTAAATCTTGTATAAATTGTAAGGTAAAAATAATATTTTCGACCCCTGTATTGTAGCTTGCATCCATAAACGCACTGTTTTGCGTACAATTCAGTGAGCGCTACCATACCTATAATGATAATTCACACAAAAAATTGAAAAAAAATGTTGCTAAATGTTTCTTACTTTAGTAGGCAGTATACTTACGTAGGTGACTGTACTTTTGTACCCCTTGTATAAAAATATTAAACATTTCGATCCCAAAGTTCAAAATCAGCAAGATAGCTGCTGTCAAAGATGGCAGGAACCTAATTTGGGGACATTTTAAGCAAATAGGAACAAATTTTAACGTCGTTTTCAACGTCCTGGTTACTAGGTAGGTACCTAAGAACAAGGTACAAAGTTCCTTATATCTCTTCATTTAATCATGCTCATGACACCTACATGTCTACGTGTCTATTCCAAATTGATGAGAACGTTATAATTCAGCACAGACGTGATTCTGTGTAATTCAGTGTCATGAATACAAAATAGTGATGAAACATGGTATACCTACCTATAAACTCAGCAGGGACATTTGGCTAGGTGAGATGGTAGGAAGACGCTTTTCCGGGTAGTGACAAATTTTCCTAATAATTAGGTATGTCCCTCTAGGTTCTATATATCGTACCTTTCACATACTGATAGGTACCTTTAGCATGAATAATACGTCATGCATTTATTTGACAATGAAAATAGGTAGGTACTTACCCAACTGGTTTTTCTCTAGATATTATCATAAATATTGACTTACGTATTGAGTCAGAAATACGCTGAAATAGTGCAGTATAATTTTAGTTTCCAGGTATGTCGATAGCGTCCGTACCTAATGGGGAATAACGTGACGTGTGAAGAAGGAACCGTTGCTAAGTTTTGTCATTGTGGAAAAGTAAGTGCCAAAAGTCCAGCCAAGGAAAGGAGAGTGTACTGGTGAGCTTCATCAAAGAAGATACAGCCTGTTTATCTGCCTGTGACTTTGTGGTTTTATTCGAAAAGTGGCAATCTTATTCCAGAATACCACATAGTTTCCCCTCGCTCGACTCATGATCTGTTGGTACGTAATAGGTATCTACCATTTAAAAGAGCATTGGTAGTTACGTACGGTTCAAAGGTAAGTCTGTTACGGAATACCCAGTCATAAATTCTTACATATATTAGTATCTAATTGGTAGGTTAGGTAGGTACCTACTTGTGAACCATAATTATTTTAATAACTAAATAAATACATTTCAGCGTAATTTTGAAAGGCCTTCAACACGTAATAATAGAGTTACCTACAAAATATTAAAAGGTTTAGTCGCAATTTCCGGCAATTGAAACTTGGCCTGTTTTCCAACAGTTCCTAAAATTTGTAGTTCAGTCAAAAATAGACTTACGTACGCCAATTGAGACGAAACAAAACCGACACTGTGTTTTTTTATGGACACCACAGAATAGGCACAGTGTCTTGTGTTCCGAAACTTAAAATGGAGTGGTTCCAATTTCCAACACCTGCTTTTTCTCAAGAAGCCGGCAACTGAAAAGTTTGTTCTCGCACGATATTAGGTACCTATGTTTTATTCTTTAAAAACCATCACGCCTGTATTCCCTGAAGGGTTAGGCAGAGGTGTATCAATGTACACCCACAGTTCGCCGGTATATTTAGGTCCCATGTAATAGGGGGCGAGCCTATTGCCATTAACCGGGCACAAATCCAAACTCCGAGCTGCTACTGAGAATTTCATAGAAAAACCCAATTACACTTTTTGCTCGACCTGGGAATCGAACCCGGGACCCCTTGCACAGCAGTCGCAGTTATTCTTTAACAGTATATTTACCTGCTTGTATAAGTTTGAAGTTTATATATTTTGAGTAACGATGCTCTAGTTATGGACAACGTTTCCCGGCTCATTAACCTACTATTCTAAAGCTTTTTAGGTCAATGCAAGGGTTTTTCTGCATCCCAACCTTTTCTATTTTTAAGCGCATCTTTTTTTATTCTTACACTTGCTGTTAGCAACGGTTTACGTTGTGACGTCAGCAGCGTTTAAAAATATAAATGATAGGCTTAGATTTAGAAATGACATATAAACTTTGCATTGATTTATTCTTGACTAGCTTTTGCCCGCGACTTCGTCCGCGTGGATTAATAGTTCCCGTTCCCGGGGGATTTCCGGGATGAAAACTATCCTATGTCCTTTCTCGGGCCCCAGACTATATCTGTACCAAATTTCATTGAAATCGGCTCAGTGGTTTAGGCGTGAAGAAGAGGCAGACAGACAGACAGACAGAGTTACTTTCGCATTTATAATATTAGTACGGAAAAGTACGGATTCCTGAAGTCAACCTGAAGTAGGAACTTAGTCTTAGAGTTTCTATTGCATTTAAATAATTAATCTACATATCTACACTAAACGGTTCACATAGCAGTCCCTATCTGTACCTAATTCCTTAATGACAAATATCAGTTTTTTTTAGAAGAGAGCCTACCTGATGTTTCTATTACGTTCATTACATTTTCTACTTAACATTAACATATTAAGATACCACTTCTCAAATTATCTTTTTGTGTATTTTTATTTTACATATAGATCGGAATTATTTGATACTATTGCACCTAACTGGCGTTTACGTGATAGTTATGAAAAAACATTGTTTTATGTTCCGATCTGCTTCTTAAGGCCTCTTACTTATAGGTATGTAGAGACTGGACACCAGCCTGTTAAGGTAAAACATTTTTAGATCCAGGATTTCAGCACAATATCACTTCGTAGCTAAGAGCTAAACTTGATTTAAAATGTACAGAGACACTAGCTCGGTCGTCTAAAGCGTAAAGTTAAAGCGCTTTTATATTTCCAAAGTGGCGCAGAGGGCTTCCATGTTCGATGTAACAGAGTTATGTACCTACGTCATGTAACTCCTGACAGGCTTTCAGCGCTTTTGCGTGTTAGGTTTTCATTTTAGGTAGGTATTGTGTGCGATATTTATTTAATAATAAATTCTTTTATAACTCATCTCTACATCCTTTATAAAATATATAGAAAAATATAATTAACAATAGAATAATAATTATTATGTAAAAAGAACTCAAAAAATTTCGTCCGTATTTATAGCTGTCAATGGGACAAGTGCCCAATAGACTGGCAGCGTAGCATACCTACTTTTTGGGTGATTTGAGCGTTAAGATTTAAAATCGTAAGCTGTATAAGTATTTTTTCTAAGTATTATTGTAGGTACTCAAAGCAGGCCCTTTTTTTTTTTTTTTTTTGTAGACGGGAAATCATCAAATAACTTCCCCCGCCCTGGGCGGGGCGAGAGGGAATGTCAGACTTTTACTGACTAAAACCCGTCTATGTTCCTTCATGTGCCCTTTGCGTTCCGGGGGCGCGGTATCTCTTTCGAACAACCCGCAGAAAGCAGGCCTTGGACTGTCAGTTAACTCCGAGATCTGTCACCCGAAGTAAGGTAACGCAGTGTTTGTGTTATTGTTTATGCTTATGTTTTATAGTGTTAGTGCTATTTATATTTGCAATCGATACGCTAAAAAGAAGATTGTACGTGATCCGTTTTGCTCAATACCCATAAATAAGTACATTCAAAAGTTCAAAGACCAGGGGTAAAATGCTCATCTTAGTTTCTTGCTTATCACTGCGATTAGTTAAGGAAAAAAATGGCGAGGAAACTTGGACTTATAATTAATGTAAGTCGCCAACCCGCCATAAGCAAGCTTTTGATCAATATTCACGCCTTATTTGTGTGACAAGAGGCCTTTGCCCTGCAGTGGGACAATAATAGGCTGGCATTATACCTAATAATATAACAGCTGATTTTACAATAAACTCTGATGAGATGAGTGTGAAATAATCCTAAGTCATGTCTATCTATTGGCACTGATCGCCACGCCATATTGACCCTTATCGTATTAGGAACTAATAATGATATCGGTAAACTATAACTACCAGACCCTACTACCTAGGTATACATAGACCCTATTAGTTGTAAGTACTTATCAATCGATACGAACGTTACCTTGTCTCATTGACAGGTGTACGGTGTGAAGTATTTCCTAGACGACGCATACCTACTGTTGTATTGATTGTTATGGCAGGCACTATGATCGTTATGATAAAAACAGTAGGTACCTATCTAAGGGGTGAAAAAAAGACACCATCATATGGCCGGTAATCACGCATACTGCCTATGAAACTAAGCAATATAGAGCAAAAATGTTTGCTAGGAAACGGCTTTTCTTTTTGGTGTCAAAAAATAGTTTACTGTTATAGTGCGCTATATAATGTACGCTAAACATTTGTTCTATCGGGTGTAGCAACAGTACAGCGGTCCAGTGTTTAGTTATAACATTAAAAACTGGTTTTCGTAAAAAAATATGGCAAAAAGTTGGTAATTTGACCTTAACTAGAAGGTTCGCAGGTAGGTAGTTATGGTCCAGAACAAAAAATGATCGTAATGATGGACTGAATAAGTAACATTCCGCTTCGTTATATGTCTTTTTACACCCTTAATTATATAGTTGATTGCAAAATTAGTCTAAACATACTACGCCTTTTGAGACATAAACAAAAGACGGGCACACTCGGTGTTACAATCCTTCCAAATATTTATACATCATTTTATTGCTACGTTCTGCTACGAATTAATAATTAACTTTATACGTCTGAAAAAGCTCTCTAAAGCTATCTATTGCTTAATCAAGCCTTTACAGAGTACTTATAAATGAATTAAGGTACACACACTGGTACTGACTATTCTTTGACAACTGTGTCTTTTTAAACTATAACTTACCCTTATAGTCTTACTTTAATTCTTTCTACTTTCAATTTATTTTTCATATAAAGAAGCAACAAGGATTTTCAAAAAATCTAATTGAAAAGAGTGCCCGTGGAGTTTCTTTCTCGTTCTTCTCCATAAAGGTCAACCTACATTTTAGTACCAGCAACTAACTACAACTTTCTGACCGACTCTTTGACGATTTAAAAGTGCGTGTAAATAGTTTATATGAAATAAATTCTTTGACTTTGATTTAATTCCTACATTATAAAATAGGAAGGTGCCTATTAATAACTACGTAGCAACCCCCCTTACACTTTCTTAATCTTCAATTTAAACTTTACAATTCTCTACAGCGCACTTAGAACCTGCTTATTCTCCACGAAGTTGTGATTCTCAGTTTCGTCCCTATGAAACTGTCCATGAATACAAAATATACATGAATAAGAATGTTAGCGTACGCTCAGCGTGGATGCAACGAGTAGAGGAGACATGGCGGCTCGTTGCGCACGTACGGGGGCCCTACAATGATACTCGGAGCGTGGCCTGCAACTAGCAAATTTAAATCTAACCTACCTATATACTCACACATTTTATACGGAACGCGGATAAAATATACATGAGCTATCCGATCGTCCGTTTCCGTTTTGTCCGTTTTAGAGCGAATTAATCAAAGCAAGTTGAGTTTATGCCAATAAAGCGATATCTACCAATCTACGTAACCAAAATTCTTTATAAATGCCACAAATAAGAACTGAAAACAAAACCCTACAAAACCACTGCATTATTTATTCATTAGGTTCAATGTAATCAAGAAACTTCCCACTGAATGCCCCAATTTCGTCGAAATTTCACGAAAGAACCGAACCACAACCGCGAATCTGCAATTATTTAATCGTTTTCGAGGTGTTGCTCCACGGAAACTGCGGATTTATAACAATATCGGCGATCCCTCGTGTAATTCAACTAGTTCGTTATACACTGGAGTTTGGTAATGGAATAGTAAATGGAGCAAGTTCATGAAACGGGTAATGGAATTGACGCAAGTCGGGTGTGGCGTTCAATATGGAGGAAGTAGTAGGAGGTCATCGTATGGGGTGCCCCGGGCGCGATACCGTTCGGGGAAGAGTGATCATCCTCAGCGAGTGAGCGCTACCCGGGAGAATTTCCCCGAAATGATCAAAAATTAAACGGCTTAGTGCCTTCGTTAACTGAAAGATTCAAGGGCATTTTATAAACTTGTATTAAAGTGATTAAATGCTTACTGATTTACTGTAAATACTCATTAGAGGCTTCCTTGGTTCTAAATTGAGATTAACCTATAATTAGCTTGGTATGTATTTAGTTACCTAAAATATACCTACTGTACGTAGTCACTTACTTGAATCATTTATTGTTTTATTTTGTTAAATAGGACTCTTATAAGTTGAATGTTACCTGGTGATATTTAATAGAATACGAAAAAAACTCTACAATCCAGCACTTTAAAAACCAAAACACACTATCATAATCCGCGCATCAGATATCAATATAACAGAAAAGCTCAACTTCTGATTTATTGGAAAAGTGGAAAACGTATCTGCGAGCTTGCAACCCTCGGAGGCACCGGGCAAATTTCACTTCGCCGCTTAGTCTTCTCTGACACGTCGGTGGAGGCGCATCGCGGTCGGGCTCTCCCAAAAATTATTACTTTATTACTATACAAAACGCGAGTGAGTGCCTGTGAACTTATACCAACTTTGAGTGCCGGTTACAGGAGACCGTTCCCCTACGAGCTGACCAGCCAAGGTCATCCATCAGCAATTTGACACCTGTTGTGTTGATATACTATATGTATGTAATTTCATATGTAATAAAATAAACAGTAGTATTGTGTAACATTGTATTGGCTTATGCTCATATAGACTTGATTTGCGGACATTAATTGGCTAATTAATTACGTTATGTCGCGGTTATGTGACAATTAGTAAATTAGTGCTTAACGCGTGTCTTGTATTTAGTATGATTGAAGCTTTTAATTTATGACTAGTTTAGTTTATTTAGAAGTCGTTTCAAAATTTAATTATTTTCTGTTGATCGATGTTTTGTTTTATTCTTTTTCAGGCTTGATAATAATATGATAATTAAGCGACCTTGTGTTGTTATCAAACTATCGTTAGTCCCATTATCACAAATTTAATAGTTGTATCGATTTACTATTTATTATTGGACAAAACGAGCAGCTCTTATGCCTACATCAGTATAAGTAAGGCACCACCAGTGTTAAACTACAATATTGGAAACAAGTATCGAATATGGATTCGCTTTTCGAATTTATTATAGAAGCTGATCCAATGCATTGCTTATATCGCTACATGATATAATAAAGGTCCATAAGGTCAAACACTCTGAATTTTTAAATAATTTGATTGGTTAACCGAAGCTGTAAATAGATAGATATACCCGCCACCAAATTCCAGGTCACGCGTATCATAAACTGGCATTCCTATTATTCTGCCAACAGTTACATAACACAAAACCGCTATTAAATCTAAATGTTTATAAAAAAAATAACGTCACACAACTCATGCAGCATTAAACAAACAAACAGAAATACATATTTTAAAGTGGCAATTGGTATATCCTGCACAGTTGGCCGAGCCAGCGATGGCCCGGCGGAAGCGTCGGGCTCATTCAAATAATTCAATTATATCTCGTGTTGAGCTCAGGCCAGTCTCACTTCATGTTGTTACGGAATAAGGATGCCTAAACGCTTTTGTTTTAAATGCTCGGCAATTATCTTGTGGAGTAGCGGTAGCTACTCGCGGTTACTGAGTGTAAGCGTTTGATTCTTGTGTCGGACAAAATTGTCTGAGGTATTGTAACAAGATTTTTACTTGATATTGTAGTTGGTTGGGTATATTAAATGAAAGAAATTAAGTCTTTATTATACCGCGGACCTCAGACCAACAAAAAAAGAAAGACGGCGCGCCGCGAACATCAAAAGTGAAGCCATAAAACCGTGCTCCTGCAAGTAAACATACACGCTCACGCACACACCTACACTAAAACCATGCTCATCGCTCTTAGTTCGTCACGAGTCGCCGTCAAGTAAACTTAGATTTAAAACATAGAATTATGCCTTCCTGTGTAGTGAAAAGTTGCAAAAACAACAGCAAATTACATAAAAAGTCTCACGGAATCACTTTTCACTTGTAAGTACATGAAATAACATTGTTTCTCTATTAATAAACTGTGAATTTTAGGTTACTCGGAACACAAAACCTCAACGAACGAAAGCAGTGACATAAAGTGTGAGGGTTGCCATAATACGATTTAAAATTTCCCCATTCGGTTAATATAAATAATTATGATTTCTTACTACTAGTTTTTTTCTTTTTATGTATTTAATATTTTAGGTTTCCAATTAATAATGAAATAAAAAATAAATGGATAGTACCTATAAGAAATAGTCGGAATGATCCAGAATGAGCATAAAGTCAATTTAATTAAATGTGTTATTGAAAAATACTTAAATATACGATTTCACCACGTTTCCAAACAAGAAACAATTTCACTAACCATAAAATCTAAAAGGCAGCAATTTAAAAATTTGACTCAGCAACAAGGTTTTTAAAAGGGAATATTTTTTGTTTGATACCGTTTATTTCTATATTACTTTTTCTTTAGAGTCAGTGATTTTTTATGGTCTTTTTGAATTTAATAAAGTTGATTGAAAATATACGTTTTTTTTTTGGAGTAGAAGCCTTCGCAACTATTGTGGTACAATACCATACTCAACAATATCTTACTCGTACATTATTATCCTAGTGCTACCCACAAAAATATCCCCAAATTATAGGGAAAAAATTTAACAAATGGCAACCCTTCGATACACACATAGATAAAAAAGTGGCTTCACTTTTGATGTTCGCGGCGCGCCGTCTTTCTTTTTTTGTTGGTCTGAGCCGCGGACTAAGAAAAGGCAACTCTTCGATATACATGGTCTTTAACGGAATAACAATTACCAAGGTAAAAAATGTAAAAATGCAAATTTATCTCTAGCACTTGAAGGTAGAAAGATATTTTATAAGTATGTATACATAATTATCTTATCTACGTTAATATTATTGATAGTGTTTTGTTTTCGAGCGATCGAACTCTGATCTCTATTGATGTTTGACATGCGTTCAATAAGATAAAAAGATATGGAGCTAAAAATCATTTCTTGGTTCAAACTGATTACAGTTCTTCGATCACGCAATATACTGATTAAGCAATGAGACAGTTAATAAATAAAACAGACCATATAAGGGGAAGAAGCCATCATTTGTCTACCCTTTTGGGTCGTTACGGCCAAATAAAGTAATTTGGTAAAATTCCCTTTATGTCTTATAGCAATGATAGGCAGTTAGTGGTATAATATGAAAAAGTACGTACCGTTGTTCAGTTTTTCTCTGCAACATTTTATTAATGTTGAGGATTGAAGCTTTGTCACTTGACGACATTTCCGAAAAGATATTTCTCGTGTTTTTTCTGAAACAGAAAGGAAATCTTTGTGACAATGAGATTCGTAGCTGATTCAATATATTTTGTTTTAAGGAAATCTTATTTATTTAACGTGTTTTTTGTTTTACCTAGTCTTATTTAATCTTGGTAATATATCAAAAAATCTCACCGTTTTTGTATTTTACAATGCTCCGATTTTTTTATTGGTTTTTTATTTAGGTTCTGTGGTCACTTAACTTGTGACCGAGGTAGCAGGTTTGATTGCAAGGGTCTGCGAGCTCCGTCTTATTACTTGAATGGAAAAAAAGACTTTTGAGCAAACTTCTATAGTCCTCGTATTAAAATAACGTGCTCACATTCTGAGCCCGCTAAAACAACTGCCTACTATAAAATAAAAAAAAACAATCTCTTATTATTTTGAAATTCGAACTCCCAATGGAATTCGGATGAGTTTTTGTACAGTAAAATTTTTCGGCCAGGTTGCAGTGGCATGCAACCTTCACAGTTTAGGAAATATGTATTTCCTTTATTTAGCTCTAGTAGTTATTCTCATTATTAAGTACTTTTTTATATAAATGAGAAATCATCAGATAACTTCCCCCCCCCCCCTGGGCGTGACGGGAGGGAGTGCCAGACTTTCACTGACTAAAAACCATCTATTACCCTTCATGTGCCCTTTGCGTTTCGGGGGCGCGGTATCTCTTTCGAACAACCCGCTGATTATTGACATATACATACATACATAACACATTAATTCAATCATTCATTCATTTTTTTTGATTATTGAGTACTTAAAATTACAATATAAAATGTTACTCGGGCGGGATTCCTCTTCTGCTTTTGGTATATAGGTACGCAATAATAATTAGGTAGGACCCCAATATTCAAAACCAGGTTTTGTTCGCGACTTCTTTTTTTAATAACCTTATTTTTTTATAATAGTGGATAGGGAGTCGGTTATAACGTAGCTTCTTATTAGAGAAATAATTTTCAAAATCAGACTACAGAAATAAGAGGATTCAACAAAAAAAAAACAAACTCTTCATCTTAATTTTTACCTTTGTCAAGAGGAACGTGGCAGAACTATCTGACTCTAGGATGTTGTAATGTAATTCCTTACATACCTATCGTTCCTTTTGCTAATTTACGTACCGTCCTTAGCCAATTCGGAGATCGTGTCTTAATAGTAGACTATACAAAGGTTAATTTACAAGGTAATCTACTAATGGAGTAGGTACTTAGCCACTCTTTCCCGAAAGGAAGATTTTCTTCGCGGATTTACAGGTGCCCGAAAATGTTTTCTTAGCCACTGATAAATTGATTCCATTAATGAAAGCCAACTTCAATAAATTCCGCGTTCGGTTCGCCGCTATTGAAAATAAAGGTTTTCTGTGAGAGAAAAATTCTTTCAAAAACTTTGATGATGTTTATTGAATCCTTGAAAAGAACATTGTATGTATTCGTTACGTATACTTGTAAAATAAAGTTTGGTTTTTCTTAAAAACAACATTTATTTTTTCGTATGGATCGTAAAGCACTTCAAGTACCTAATAAGTGATGTAATAGATACAGGTAAACACCGAAACAAAAACAATAACACGTTTAAGTTATATTTAACGTATATTGGGAATTCATTTTATCGACAATGCCCCAACACTAGGCCTACATGCGGCTAGACCGAGTGTCTAATGCACACGTAGGTACTGACGTTGACAGAAATGCATCGTCACCTCGTAAACCTGTACAAGATAGATAGGTACAGAGATAGCCACTCCTATGGTGAGGATATTTTGTTGAAGGGGTCATTCGGGACAGATAGTAGATAGATAGGTAGGTAGGTGGACAGGTTACTAGATAGCAGTGGTGGATAGGTGTGTGATATCCATTATTCTCTTAAGCCGTAGTGTCGCTGTACAGGGCAAAAGGGTAAGGGCAGTCTTGTTGTCCCCGGTCTTTTGTATGTCAGTTAGTTTGTAAGTTAGCCCCTTAAAAAGGAATAGAATACAACTCATCACGCCGTCTTCCTCTAAACTTGCTGAGATACCATATTCTATTTTGAAAGCCACTGTGGTTGTTTTTACCTTAGTTCTTTTTAAATGTGACATGTAATTAGCTTAGTTCTATTTTAATCTAACTTTAGCAAAGTGGTTAGAGTTTTTCAAATGAAATAACAAAGGCGGTGCTTCTATTCTTAACTGTACATTTGTACAAGTATACTGGGTGAGTAGGTACCAACTTAGTTCTTCTTTAGTATTTCCTGTGACAGCGCTATATTGAGTGCCTACTTAATTAATATTGCGGTCAGAAACAATAAACAATATAACGAGAAGGTAGCCGAAGTATTTGCGCAAACAAATCATTATCACTCCGTTGTTCTATATTGTATTGTTGGAGCTCGGTCCTTCGGGCATAGCGGTCTGACAAGTTCGCGTGACACGTAAATTAACTTTAAAACTTAAAGTTTCATGGGCATTCGCTTTTGTAGCAGTAAATAAAAAACGGCTTTATTGATTTATAAAGTCGTTCCTACATACTTAATGTTGATCGAATAATTTATAGCATCGTACTTCATTGGGATTTTTGGATTGTATGAGAAGATGATAACTATGCGGCAGAAGGAAGGGAATGTGCACTAAAAAGACTTAAAATTGGGAAGTATAGGAGAAAAAAAAAACTGCGATTCTAAATGGTCTAGATGACTGGAGACTGATAATAAATGAAAATTATAAAATGTTTTTTTTTTCTCTAGCTCAAAAATTATCCCCCTGATAGGCACATCACATACCTTGTAGCTGAGGTCTCAGGTTTCTCGGACAAGAAATTATTGTGACAAATTGTCAAGCGCGCTTAAAAGCTGCCGTAATTGGTTTACTAAATTATCAACAACCAATCAATACTGTTTATGCGGATTGACAATTATTTCACAATAATTTTGCTTCGACTTTCGTTCTAGAAACCCGGGGTAGGTCGTTCAGAGTAACAATAACTAATTAACTGTTTGGGAATAGGAATATGAGATGAAAGATCAAACAATAAAAAGGGTTCTACTGAAACTAAAAAGAGTCACAATTCTCACCTTGCCTTTAAACAAATAATAATAAAAAGAAATGCAGTTACAATTATTTTGAAAATAAAACCTAAGTTTGTTGCTAAAAGCTACACATTTGAAGTTAAAATAATGAACGTAGACTGTGGAGAAGAGAAAACTAAGGATCACAGTGCTACAAAGGGTTCACATTTTTGTTTAATTTAACATTTAGGTAGATATATTATTTTAATTTACTTTCATGTTTATGTACCTATCTATTAAGTTGCAAATAGATATATTATAATGCAATCTGTTCTCAAAAAATAAATAAATTTGTTGTTATTTTGTTTTTTTTTTGAGTAAGTAGCTGTTATTTTCTTTATTCACAACTAGCTTATAGTCCGCGACTTCGTGCGTGTAAATGTCGGTTATCACGAGATTTTAAAAGAAGAATTCTTTTTTAAAAATAGAATATACTTAATATCAGCGATCAGCAGGGGAAAATCCCGATTGAAAGGTCCATATAATATTTTTAGACGCTTTATTTTTTCACGTTACTTATCATTTGTTCTTCATTAGTTACTTTTCCATTTAGGTCTCTTTTTCCATACTACAACAATAAAACGGTATTTGGGCAAAGATTCAAATTATACGACTTAATTAGCTTTATAATGCGTTTACGAACTCTGCGTTATCTCTTAATGTAATATATTATTCAAGTATCTCAACCATCAAAATCTCTAAGCTTATGTACTTAAGATCTCTAATTCAATGTTAAAATTTATTATTTAACGTAACCAGGTGCTCCTTTAACTCTGAGCAAAGTACATTAATCTTACCTACTCCGAGTTTTAATAAGATGATAATTGTCTTGAGCTACAGTTAATAAAATTACTCATACAACTTCGCAATTAAGAGCTCAAATGGTATGAAAAATGCTTTTTGTTTTATAAGAATAAGTTAGTACTAAGCTTTTTTAGAGATGACAGATTTCATGGAAACTTTCGGAACTTATTAAAATTATACTGAGTACGTGAGTTGGATCGTTACCTTGAATTACCATTAGAAGCCTTTTAGATTTAACAAAACATAGTTTAAACTAGTCAAACTTATATAGGTACCTTTGAGGATGATGAAGCGACGTTATGGCGGGTAGGTACGTTACAATAATAATGGTAAATAACCCGTGAAATCATGGGTAGCTTCAACCATTTTTAACTAAATGCTTAGTTACCAATAATGCTTAACCAGAAGTTCAATGTATTTTTCCTTTGAAGAGCTGCGCTTGCAGATGTTTGCGGTGAGCACCGTCATACTGCCTGCTATTATTTATATTTGTTTTGTAAACAAAATAAATCCGAATGTTCCCAAATGGATAGATACATGGATAAAAGAATAGACTGATGTTTTATTTTACTCTTTTACACTTAAATGACCGAACGAAATTATCTCAAAATATACATATTGATGTAGCTTAATAAATAGAAATAAATGAACCCTTTTTCGTGTTTCCATGGGAAAATTTTGAACTTTGGCTTCATTCTGGAGTCTTTACAAACGTAGTCGCGGACAGAAGCTAAGATTGTATAAAAAAACAACAACTATTGGAGTTTTCACATCACCAGTATTGCTCTATAACAGAAGATTTTTCCTACAGTGCCTGCGATTCAGCTCATTAAAAACATTAACGTAATGATCAAATTAGTTTGTTCGATAATGTCAACTAGTTTTCGCTGAATTAACTGTATAGTCAAAGCAAGGCACGCAGTTCGTTACAGCCGAGGTTGTGGGGCCCCTGATAAATTCTAAACTTATGTTATTGTTGCGTCTGTTTTATTGGATCACAGTTTTTGTTTTGACTAACGATTTTGCCACTGTTTGGCACTAAGATTTATGTTTTAGTAGTGTCGAATTTCTATGTTTAGTTATAAATTCTTATGTTTATTATCAGTGGTAGTTTTGTGGTAAAGTTTCTTTGGTATTTTGAAAGAAGTCAGTTTATAACAGCAAGGATCTTAGAAATCGATTTTAAAAATCTCTTTCGAAAATTAATTTATTTTTGTTTGTCTTGTAGTTTTTGAAGGCGTTTGCAAATCCTTTTTGTGAATAGATTTTTAGTATCTGAACACTATGGCTTGTTTTTTGCAAAGATGACTTTTTCAAACTTGATACTTTCGTATTAGTAGCGTTGTACATGCTAGGTACTTCTATTATAAACGCAAAAGTTCGTGAGGTTGGATGGGTGAAAACGGCTGAACGAAATTGGTTCAAATTTGGCACACATGAAGATGTAGATGTAGACTTTACATTTATGGTATTTTTGATCCCGTTTTTGTGATTCCGTTGGATAATTTAAAGAATACACAGACGAAGTCGCCGGTAGTAGCTAGTACTAAAATATAGGTATCTAATATTTTAGTATAATAATTCATCTTTGTCTTCCTGATTTTATGAGTTAGAAGAAAACCAAGACAGAGCTTGCTTCAACTAAATTCACTGGCACAATAATTCATTCGGTGTACAGCGAATTTACGAGCTATTCCCTCAACCGTAAGTTCTATTTCTTGGTTACAAGCTGTACCTACAGGAAACAGAACAATAATATTTTGTACAATTCCTTCACAATAATATTCTGGTCAAAAATGTTCCTGGTTTATCGATTACACAAAGGCAAAGGTCCAACTTTACCGTCGACACATTCTATTTTCGCTTCACCTTTACACCATTCCCAAAATAAGCACATGACGGAAAATCAAAAGATGGTTGACCGGACAAGTCTTCAAATAACTAACCTTTGTACCGCAAAAAAGTGATTTGACGGACTTTTTCGCGGTATATTTTTCACGTGAATGAAATAAAAAACGTATACTACCAAGAATTACTATCGCTACGAGCCTTACCCTAGTTGATTTTGTGGCTATGCTAATGTTTCAAGGGCTATCTACTTATTTGTGAGGCAATGAATGTGTATGAAAATATTGTCTTCATTATTTAGGAACAACCTCGGTTTATTGTTTTCAAGCTGAAAAAAAAAATTGGCCTACCAAAAATTACACGTATACTCGTTCACGTTTACACGTATTTCAACTAAAAACAAATTTGAATAGGTACATCTTTATTGGAAAACATCCAAAGGAATTTCCTTTATAGTTAATCAGAATTAGTGGGATTCCGCCCACTAATAAAGTCAGACACAAGATAAACAACTTTTAATTGGAAACTAATAAACTATAGAACAAATAAAACTTCTACAAAGGCATACAAAACACTAGTGAATCAGTTAATAAACAGAATAATAAAGACAAACATCAAGGAAATGAATTTACTACAATTCTGCGTGAAGTACTTCCCGAAGACATTGTTCACTTAATTATCGGAGCCCATCCAACGGATACGATTCGACAGGTCGTGTTAGATGGAAAGGATAATCAATATCATGAGGGGTGGCGCAACTAGGCCCTTATAACGAACTAAAAGGTTCCAACCAACAATTTATTTCCTACCCATAGCCTCTTATATTATTATATTTCTACTTCAAGCGCTCTTATCCTATTAGTGTCTTTGAGTTACGTAATCAATAACAAAAGACGATCGAATGGTCGTAGAGGAAATAAGTACAACTGCGGACAACATCGTTTTCTTCACTTATTACTAGTATTGTTGTGAGTACTATTTCCAAGAAAACTGTTCACTACTGCTGATACTTTTAGATAAAGTGTTTTATTTTAATAACTGTGTATGTTTGTAATAATAAACAATGTATTGATATACGGAGGTCGTGATCTTTTCCCGGTAGTATCAGATTGCCATTCCACCGGACTATGTTTAGGGTAAAGGGAGTGCACCTGTGTTTGGGTTCACACTTGTGCACTATACTATCTCCTGCGTACGTGGCTAGTCTATATTAGAATTAGCCGACCGAAATTGGTCTAGAGAATAATTATTATTAATATAAGATACTGATTTTCAATGAAAGAATCAAACAATTTATATTTCACAAACAAAAATGAGATACGAGAAATTCTTAACATCAAATAGGTATCTACAAATTTGTTACTTCAGAAGTTAGCCACTATTACCGAATTATTTAAGTGAATAAATAAACAATGGCTAGCTGATAGTGTAGATTTATCAATTATGAATGCGTAGACATTTATTATTAAGGGCAGCTTATCTGAACTAGAATCGCAGATGAACAATGTATCTATCGCAATACCAAACTCTTGATGTTCGCCGAAGCAAGTTAACTCATCCAACAAAGAACATGTGCACTTAAATTCCTTTCTAAAACAGCTCTAGATTGCTCAAAGCTTTTCTCTGGTTCGGAGAAAAAAGGTTTAGACACGTATTCTGTTAAGTCGGAGATAACCTTCCGACAAACATAGGTAGAGGTTCTTGTTGACTGAAAGTGACGGTTCAGCCCGTTGTCAGTTCATTTCTACAAGCTGTTGATTTGCATCCTCGTCAAATTTTAGGAGCTTGTCATAGAAAAAAAGAAGTAATCAAATATAATTACGATACCTGGCCAATATTTAATAAATGCTTGTTTTTTTAGTTGCAACTATCAAAAAACAGTATTCCAGAATACTCCTCTTGCAAAAATCAGCATCGCCTAGTTGCGTATGCGGTAGGCAGAGTCGCGCGGCTATATCAATGCGTGCATAGCGCCTAAACCCTCTGGCGAGATGGCTCGTTCGAATTGGAAAATCACGTCAAAAAATATAAATTTTAAAACAAATTTATTTTATTATTGATTCGTGTTAAGAATCACGAGCATAGTTAACTCCTTGAATTTGACGAGAATACAAACCAACAGCTTGTATTTTTAACTTGATAATTTTATTTTTCACTAACATCATCATCATTATATCAGCCAAACGTCGTTCACTGCTGGACCGAGGATTTCCCTAAAGATAGCCAGAATCAACTACGAATTATTAACCCAGTGGTGGCAACTACCTATGTGCGTCTCCTCTTCACCATCATATTCATATCAGCTGCAGGATGTCTACGGCTGGATATAGGCCTCCCCCATAGATTTCCAAAAGGACCGGTTGGGAGCGGCGTCTCCTCTTTTTACCTTTAAAATCGAAAACTGTAGTACTTAGGAAGCCAGTATAGTTTCGTCCCCAATGCTCAAGCTTATATACCCCAGGGCAGTATATTAGGACCTTTTCTGTTCTTACTGTATATTAATGATTTGCCCAACGTGACTCCATATTCATGCATTCTGTACGCCGACGATACAACTCTTAATATTGAACTCACTGATAAAAATATCCCCAAATACGAAAAACTGATAAATGACACCATTAATAAAATAATAGAATGGTTAAAAGACAACAATTTACATGTCAATATTGGGAAAACCAAACTTATTCAGTTCCAAACGTATAATAGCAAACATCACGGATTAAATATAAGATATGAAAGTGACACCATAGAAGAGGTTGAAAATGCTACTTTTTTAGGTATAACTTTAGATAAATATTGTAATTGGAAAGAACATATTGACAAACTATGCACTAAACTGCAAAGATTTGTGTTTGTTTTAGGCAGAATAACTCGCATAGCTGGTATCAACGCAGCACTTTATGCGTATCATGGTTACGTAGCATCAATTCTTCGTTACGGTGTTATCATATGGGGCAATTCTGTTGATATAATTAAAGCTTTCCGAGCCCAAAAAAAATGTATTCGTTCAATAACCAAAGCCCAACCGTTGGACAGCTGTGCTCCACTGTTTAAAAGTTTAAAAATACTACCACTTCCATCATTATATATATTTGAACTTTGTATCTTTGTACATAGGAACATAGGTTTATTTAAATTACATAATGATGTTGTAATAAGAAAAAGTAGAGATATCCACAAGTTATGTGTACCCCAACAAAGAATTAAACTATTTTCTAACAATGTTTACTGTATGGCAATTCGTGTTTATAATAAATTACCCAATGTTTTTAAAGATCTTAATTTCATGAAATTTAAAAAGAAATTATTTGACTTCCTATTGTTTAAGTGTTATTACTCAACTGATGAGTTCTTTAATGAAAAGTTTGACTCTAAATTTAAATTGGACGACGACTTGCCCTTACACTTATGATTGAATTGAATTTAATACTATGTGACATTGTTTTGAATTACTATATACATTGTATTTACTCATTCCTGACATATTTTATATTCCTTGACATTTTATCTGAGAACCCTTGATATTATAATTTAGATTGCCTTGACATTGTATTTAATAACTCCTGACAAATTATCTAGTACCGTTAATATTGTATTCGATAACTCTTGACATTCTAATTAGTATGCATTTGACATTGTACCTATGTAATTCCTTAAAATTGATTTAATTCCTGAAAAATATTTGTACGCTGGAAACAGCAGAATACTTTGGACATAAAATTTCGTGTAACATCTTGTATAACAATATTCTTACAAATAAATTTATTATTATTCCATTTATTCATTAATAAAACATATAAATTACATTTTTAAATATTACTAAAAAATATAAAAACATTTAAAAATATAAAATATAGTAGCCCACCGGCGTCGGGAACAGGGTCCAAGCCACCGGTGGTCAGGGCTCCTGAGAAAGGAATCTCCTAACGATACGCGCCGTGTCTAGGAGAACCGCTTTCTGAATCAAGCCCTTGATCCAGCTACCCAACGAGAGCCTCCTAAGATGTTGGTCGAGGCTCGTGGCAATTAAGCCATTGGCTGAGACGACTATCGGCACAATAATCGCTGACTCCACATCCCACATGTCGACAACCTCGCGAGCCAAGTCAAGATACTTGATCTTCTTATCATTCTCGGCCTTCACGAGGTTCACGTCATGTGGGACTGTAATGTCAACAATCATTGCGCGCTTCTCTAAGCGATCCACCACCACTATATCAGGCTTATTGGCTACAATAGTCCTGTCAGTGATGATGGATCGGTCCCAGTACAATGTGACATGGCTATTTTCGAGAACTGGGTCGGGCACATACTTATAGTACGGTACTTCCGATTCTACAAGGTGGTATTTCAGAGCAAGTTGCTGATGGATGATCCTGGCCACAAGGTTGTGCCTATGCAAGTACTCTTCGTTAGCTAGACGAGAACACCCAGAGATAATGTGGCGGATTGATTCCCCCGGCCGGTGGCATCCCCGACAAATGTCAACCGTGCCATCCTTCACAATAAATCTCCGGTAGTTATTCGTCATGATAACTTCGTCCATAATTGCACAGACAAAACCCTCGGTTTCCCCAAATAGGTCACCGAAGCGAAGCCAGGATACGGACGCTAAGAAATCTACATCGGGTCCATGCAAGGCCCGGAAAAAGCGTCCGTGAAGCTCCTTACTCTGCCATACCTCCTCGCGATCTTTAGTCTCCAGCACTACTGGTTTGCGCCAGTTCTCTTTAGCCAAGGAGAGCGGAGTAAGGCCCTTATCCACTGCCACCACATCTCGGTGCATCCCCACGTCGGCTTCAAGGAAAAATTCCCTGAGACTGCATATCTCGCGGTTGTGGAGAGTCTTAGCATTTAAGAAGCCACGACCCCCACACTTCCGCGGAATATACAGTCTCATCACCGATGACCGTGGGTGATGCATCCGATATGCCGTTAACAATGTACGGACCCTCCTATCCAGGGCGTCGAGTTCTGTTTGAGTCCATTTAAGTATGCCGAAAGAATACATCAATACTGGCATGACCCACCCGTTGAAGGCGCGCACCTTATTTCCGCCTGACAAAAGACTATTAAATACTTTTTTCAGGCGGCCAAAGAAGCGCTCCTTCAACGATTGCTTCACGTCAACAGTATTGATGCCTAACGCTTCCGCCATACCTAAATACTTATAGGTCTCCGTTGAAGAAAGGGATCTAAGGTTTATGGATTCCGAGAGTTGAACTCCCTCGGACTCCATAATCTCCCCTCGCTTGACATGCATGACCGCACATTTGTCCACACCAAATTCCATCCTGATGGCGCTACTGAAAGTTTCTGTTACCTTCAGTAGCTCCGTCAGTTGCAAATTGTTGGGGGCAAAGAGTTTCAGGTCATCCATGTAAAGCAGGTGAGATATTACCTGACCTCCTCTCTTCAACCGATAGCCTAGACCTGAATCCTCCAGCAGTGTGCTTAGGGGATTCAAGGCTAAGCAGAACCAAAGCGGACTCAAACTATCGCCCTGGAATATACCACGCTCAATCCTTATCGGTTCGCTATTCCTCTGGATATTTCGACATCCTGGATAGCGAAGGACCGTACTCCATTGCCCCATACACGATATCAAGAAGGCGCGTAGAGTTGCATCAATTTTATACAACTCCAGCACCCTCATGAGCCATGTATGTGGCACCGAGTCATAGGCCTTCTTGTAATCTATCCAACATGTCGACAGATCCTTCCGGGATCGACGAACCTGTTGGCTGATAGCCATGTCAATGAGGAGCAGCTCCTTAGTACCACGGGATCCAATCCTACATCCATTCTGAGAAGGGGACATGATAGAATTAATGTCAATATGTTTGTTAATTTTAGCTCTCAAAATGGATGTAAGAACCTTATAGACCGTCGGCAGGCATGTGATCGGTCTATAATTTTTGGGTTCCGCAGTACTACCTGATTTGTGGAGCAGGTGGGTTATTCCTGTCGTTAGAAACTGGGGCAGCGATCCAGATTCCAAGGCAGACTGGAATCGGGACGCCAAGCAAACGTGCGATCTTCTGAACCATTTTATCCAGAAATTATGCAGCCCGTCCGGTCCAGGAGATTTCCAATTAGGTAATGGACGGACCGCACGAGCTACATCTTGGGGGCTGATGGTAATTGCCCCCATTTCTGGAATTGGTTCGCACGCTCGCTCGATATCCCGAGTCCAATCACCCTCAGTGTGACTGACAGGCACCGACCAGATGCTACGCCAGAACGAACACATGGCGTCATCATCCGGCAGGGGCCTATCAGACACACCTTGGTCCGGTCGCTCCCAATCCCTATAAACCCACCTTTCATTACTTTGGAATGTACGATTCTGGGTGTATCGTTCCACTCGCCGCTTATACCTACGAATACGGCTTGCCCATGCATACACTTTCTGCTTCAGGAAGTCGATGCGCTCTGTGACCCGGGACATATAGTCTCGAGGACTGATATCAGTCCCCGAGAATGCCCGTCTCACAAAGCGCATCACTCTTGGGCGAGTATTGCCCTCCCTAAAGCAGACTAATTTGCCGATGAGCACTCTGGCCTCACTAATGCGCCGCTCAATTCTGCACTGCCACACTGGCACAGCTGGTCGCGCAGCTCTGTCATTATTAGGGAATTTGACGTGAGCTACACGACACGCTGCAACAGCCGCACAGTACAAAATCGAGTGCGCATCAGCAAGGTCTTCACAGCTATCAAAATAATTCGATAACTGTGAATCCAGAGCACACACCAACGCCTTATTTTTGTTATGCATGGGCAAACGAGGTAAGCGTGGTCTGAACTCGAGCGGCATTAGTCGATACTCCCGAATTGCACCCTCCAAAGCACTCCTCAATTCCTCACTGCACTGGGTACTTACATGAGTAACCATGTCATCACTTTCCTCATCCACATGACTGGATGTTGGGATGGATTGTGGCCGTGCCACATCCACAGTCTGCGATGGAGGAGTAATGACATGGCTCCTTTGCATCTCAGTTCGAATGCGATCAAGCACAGTGTCATCCAACATATGGTTACGCAAGATGACACGTACCTGATCCGATAGTCGTTGTGCCGTAACGTTGACAGCTGGCTCAAGCACCTGAAACAGAGAGAGCATCCGACCACGGTACGCAGTCAGGTTACTTCCCCCCTCTGTAGCCCCAAAGTATGAGCGCATGACACTTTCATTAATAGACTGTGTCCATCTCATGCGCTGCACACTTCCACCGGTAGCGGGGACCCTATCAGAGGCCAGTGGGCCTCGGAGTCCCAAACCCCCCGGCGGCCGGCGTCCTCCCCGTCGACGAGCAGGTGGTGGCGTCGTTGGCGGAGAGAAGTACTCGTCGCTCGAGCTCGACGCAACTGCCGAGGCCGGTGTTGCAGCACTCACAGTGGGGCTGGGTTCCGGCGGCGGCGAGGCGGAGCTGGGCGACGAGTCCGGAGATGGTAATGGTGCAATTAGGCGGGCTCTGGCGCGAGTCAGCATAATGATCAGTCCTTTTCTTTAAAATTTTCTTTTCATTTTTCGTTTCATGACGGTCTTGACAGCCGTCATTCTTGTCGGATTTTTCATCATTTTATTTATAAGTAATTTGAGTTTTTGCGGAGTTTTTATGTTAATTTTATTTTCAGATATTATTGGATGACTATTATTATTATTATTCCATTTATTCATTAATAAAACATATAAATTACATTTTTAAATATTACTAAAAAATATAAAAACATTTAAAAATATAAAATATAGTAGCCCACCGGCGTCGGGAACAGGGTCCAAGCCACCGGTGGTCAGGGCTCCTGAGAAAGGAATCTCCTAACGATACGCGCCGTGTCTAGGAGAACCGCTTTCTGAATCAAGCCCTTGATCCAGCTACCCAACGAGAGCCTCCTAAGATGTTGGTCGAGGCTCGTGGCAATTAAGCCATTGGCTGAGACGACTATCGGCACAATAATCGCTGACTCCACATCCCACATGTCGACAACCTCGCGAGCCAAGTCAAGATACTTGATCTTCTTATCATTCTCGGCCTTCACGAGGTTCACGTCATGTGGGACTGTTATGTCAACAATCATTGCGCGCTTCTCTAAGCGATCCACCACCACTATATCAGGTTTATTGGCTACAATAGTCCTGTCAGTGATGATGGATCGGTCCCAGTACAATGTGACATGGCTATTTTCGAGAACTGGGTCGGGCACATACTTATAGTACGGTACTTCCGATTCTACAAGGTGGTATTTCAGAGCAAGTTGCTGATGGATGATCCTGGCTACAAGGTTGTGCCTATGCAAGTACCCTTCGTTAGCTAGACGAGAACACCCAGAGATAATGTGGCGGATTGATTCCCCCGGCCGGTGGCATCCCCGACAAATGTCAACCGTGCCATCCTTCACAATAAATCTCCGGTAGTTATTCGTCATGATAACTTCGTCCATAATTGCACAGACAAAACCCTCGGTTTCCCCAAATAGGTCACCGAAGCGAAGCCAGGATACGGACGCTAAGAAATCTACATCGGGCCCATGTAAGGCCCGGAAAAAGCGTCCGTGAAGCTCCTTACTCTGCCATACCTCCTCGCGATCTTTAGTCTCCAGCACTACTGGTTTGCGCCAGTTCTCTTTAGCCAAGGAGAGCGGGGTGAGGCCCTTATCCACTGCCACCACATCACGGTGCATCCCCACGTCGGCTTCAAGGAAAAATTCCCTGAGACTGCATATCTCGCGGTTGTGGAGAGTCTTAGCATTTAAGAAGCCACGACCCCCACACTTCCGCGGAATATACAATCTCATCACCGATGACCGTGGGTGATGCATCCGATATGCCGTTAACAATGTACGGACCCTCCTATCCAGGGCGTCGAGTTCTGTTTGAGTCCATTTAAGTATGCCGAAAGAATACATCAATACCGGCATGACCCACCCGTTGAAGGCGCGCACCTTATTTCCGCCTGACAAAAGACTATTAAATACTTTTTTCAGGCGGCCAAAGAAGCGCTCCTTCAACGATTGCTTCACGTCAACAGTATTGATGCCTAACGCTTCCGCCATACCTAAATACTTATAGGTCTCCGTTGAAGAAAGGGATCTAAGGTTTATGGATTCCGAGAGTTGAACTCCCTCGGACTCCATAATCTCCCCTCGCTTGACATGCATGACCGCACATTTGTCCACACCAAATTCCATCCTGATGGCGCTACTGAAAGTTTCTGTTACCTTCAGTAGCTCCGTCAGTTGCAAATTGTTGGGGGCAAAGAGTTTCAGGTCATCCATGTAAAGCAGGTGAGATATTACCTGACCTCCTCTCTTCAACCGATAGCCTAGACCTGAATCCTCCAGCAGTGTGCTTAGGGGATTCAAGGCTAAGCAGAACCAAAGCGGACTCAAACTATCGCCCTGGAATATACCACGCTCAATCCTTATCGGTTCGCTATTCCTCTGGATATTTCGACATCCTGGATAGCGAAGGACCGTACTCCATTGCCCCATACACGATATCAAGAAGGCGCGTAGAGTTGCATCAATTTTATACAACTCCAGCACCCTCATGAGCCATGTATGTGGCACCGAGTCATAGGCCTTCTTGTAATCTATCCAACATGTCGACAGATCCTTCCGGGATCGACGAACCTGTTGGCTGATAGCCATGTCAATGAGGAGCAGCTCCTTAGTACCACGGGATCCAATCCTACATCCATTCTGAGAGGGGGACATGATAGAATTAATGTCAATATGTTTGTTAATTTTAGCTCTCAAAATGGATGTAAGAACCTTATAGACCGTCGGCAGGCATGTGATCGGTCTATAATTTTTGGGTTCCGCAGTACTACCTGATTTGTGGAGCAGGTGGGTTATTCCTGTCGTTAGAAACTGGGGCAGCGATCCAGATTCCAAGGCTGACTGGAATCGGGACGCCAAGCAAACGTGCGATCTTCTGAACCATTTTATCCAGAAATTATGCAGCCCGTCCGGTCCAGGAGATTTCCAATTAGGTAATGGACGGACCGCACGAGCTACATCTTGGGGGCTGATGGTAATTGCCCCCATTTCTGGAATTGGTTCGCACGCTCGCTCGATATCCCGAGTCCAATCACCCTCAGTGTGACTGACAGGCACCGACCAGATGCTACGCCAGAACGAACACATGGCGTCATCATCCGGCAGGGGCCTATCAGACACACCTTGGTCCGGTCGCTCCCAATCCCTATAAACCCACCTTTCATTACTTTGGAATGTACGATTCTGGGTGTATCGTTCCACTCGCCGCTTATACCTACGAATACGGCTTGCCCATGCATACACTTTCTGCTTCAGGAAGTCGATGCGCTCTGTGACCTGGGACATATAGTCTCGAGGACTGATATCAGTCCCCGAGAATGCCCGTCTCACAAAGCGCATCACTCTTGGGCGAGTATTGCCCTCCCTAAAGCAGACTAATTTGCCGATGAGCACTCTGGCCTCACTAATGCGCCGCTCAATTCTGCACTGCCACACTGGCACAGCTGGTCGCGTAGCTCTGTCATTATTAGGGAATTTGACGTGAGCTACACGACACGCTGCAACAGCCGCACAGTACAAAATCGAGTGCGCATCAGCAAGGTCTTCACAGCTATCAAAATAATTCGATAACTGTGAATCCAGAGCACACACCAACGCCTTATTTTTGTTATGCATGGGCAAACGAGGTAAGCGTGGTCTGAACTCGAGCGGCATTAGTCGATACTCCCGAATTGCACCCTCCAAAGCACTCCTCAATTCCTCACTGCACTGGGTACTTACATGAGTAACCATGTCATCACTTTCCTCATCCACATGACTGGATGTTGGGATGGATTGTGGCCGTGCCACATCCACAGTCTGCGATGGAGGAGTAATGACATGGCTCCTTTGCATCTCAGTTCGAATGCGATCAAGCACAGTGTCATCCAACATATGGTTACGCAAGATGACACGTACCTGATCCGATAGTCGTTGTGCCGTAACGTTGACAGCTGGCTCAAGCACCTGAAACAGAGAGAGCATCCGACCACGGTACGCAGTCAGGTTACTTCCCCCCTCTGTAGCCCCAAAGTATGAGCGCATGACACTTTCATTAATAGACTGTGTCCATCTCATGCGCTGCACACTTCCACCGGTAGCGGGGACCCTATCAGAGGCCAGTGGGCCTCGGAGTCCCAAACCCCCCGGCGGCCGGCGTCCTCCCCGTCGACGAGCAGGTGGTGGCGTCGTTGGCGGAGAGAAGTACTCGTCGCTCGAGCTCGACGCAACTGCCGAGGCCGGTGTTGCAGCACTCACAGTGGGGCTGGGTTCCGGCGGCGGCGAGGCGGAGCTGGGCGACGAGTCCGGAGATGGTAATGGTGCAATTAGGCGGGCTCTGGCGCGAGTCAGCATAATGATCAGTCCTTTTCTTTAAAATTTTCTTTTCATTTTTCGTTTCATGACGGCCTTGACAGCCGTCATTCTTGTCGGATTTTTCATCATTTTATTTATAAGTAATTTGAGTTTTTGCGGAGTTTTTATGTTAATTTTATTTTCAGATATTATTGGATGACTATAGGAGGAACAAATGGTGTTGGTAGTTACTTAAAAATATTAAAATTGAAAATATAAGAAATAGAGAAAATTTTGGACGTCTTGCTGATAGTGTTGCCAGATTATTATTATTATTATTATTTTCATTACGTTACGCATCTCGGGACCCTAGGGTCCCGGACCTTTGAAAGGCGTACGAGGAGCCGAAGCCAACTCGCAGAGGCCCCTTACAAGGCTTTACACTGAAATGGAACACCAACCGGCAATTATCCCTGTTTGCACTATGCAAATGCACCCAAGGACAATCCCCGGCTGGCGCAGGACTATTACAGAATTTCCTGTCACTATGGAAAGACTATGGCCCCTGCCAATCAATGTTTTTATGACACAGATAAAATGGCAGGGGGTGACTAGCACACTCGATAAATGGGCCCCCTAAAACGGCCGCTAGCACGTAGTGACGTAGCGACAAGAGGGCAACACAGACTGAGGTGCTTGAGGAGTGGAGAGGTGTTTCAAGGCTATCAGGACAATCCCGGAAGTACGGTCAAGATCCCTACCAGCACCTTAGTGAAACACTTCCTTCCCCCGAACACGAATGCTCTTGCGAATCTCCACTCAAACCGGCCAATGAAGGCAAGAGAGAGGTGGGAGCTCTGTTCCTCGTCAGTGTTCACTCTGGCCGGCCAATAAAGGCAAGCCAGAGATGAAGAACAAGACTTCTCCCGGGAGGTCAGGTCCGTGGGGTCGCTACTGCCCAACAGCTCGCCACAAGCTGCCCTGCGGACTTATTATTATTATTATTATTATACCTATTGAGTTCAGTTTTAAGACAAAGAGACGTATAAGCTAGATTTATTAAAAACGCCATTTTCGTTCAATTATTTTAAATATTCTTTTGATTTTTTTATAAGCTTCTATTACATATGAGTTTTTAGTTTTGTGAGTCTACTTGATTAAATCGGTTCAATTGGTCGTCTCTTAGAGGACTTAGTAGATAAGGACTTACAAAGTAGGAACTGACTGAGTCTAAAATGTTCTAAAATGTCTAAAAGGTTTCATGTCTGTTCAGGTAATGTGCAAACTGCGAGCAAACTTCGTTCGTAAAGTGGTTAACTCCTCTAGAACTGGGACGCATAAGAGCAAATGACTAAATTGGAGTTCCATTATAGTCTTAGACGTCATATCGACGCAGTAACTCGCAAGGTCACGGCACATTACCTACTGGAATGTTCATGTTGCAGAAATCAATTCCATAATGAAAACCATAATAGCTGCATAAATTAGTGGAATAATACCCTTGAAATAATGTTAATTTTGCAGTAAAGTCACTGAATTTATACTAACTATTTCTTATTATGGTTATTTACGACTCAAATTGAATTAAATTGGATATAATTTTAAACGCATTTTGTGTTATTTGAAGACAAAATTTACATAGATCTTAAGGCTGATGTTCGGAGAAGAGGCTTAGCATACGCATCGATCTATTTACCGTAATGTGGTAGGCTATGTTAATTAAAAAATCTATTCTTATCAACAGTTACGCTTATCATTTTATTCTTTTTCCAAAGAAATCTCCTTTTTTCCGATTTTCGTTACCATCACTGGTATCTTTTTGCTACAGCGTAACGAGGTTAGAAAATATACGTAGTGGCTAATGTAGGTAATTTGTACAGACGCCCGACGCAGCCCACAGGCTAGCCTCGTAGAAATCTTCAATCTAGAAAATGTCTTTTCAATCTTTTCAGTTCGTCTGGAACATTTTCTAGCTTTGCATTTCAAGAATCTACGGAATAGATTTAATTTCACTACATGTTGTATTTATTTATTAACGTCATAGTTAGGTATTTGTAATATACGTTGATAATACTTCGACGTGTGAAATCTATATCGTGCCACCCCACACAAACTCAACGAACCGCAGCGATTGTCGAGCCGTCGAGCTCCGGAAACTACACTTATCGTAACAGCTACGTTTCATTAATTCATATTGTTATATTCAGAAAGCAATTGGTTGTTACCATTGATTGATACGTATGACGGAGTTTTTGATATTTTAATTTTATATCGGATATAATTTTGAGGAGAACGTAACGATTCAGCTGTTATTGGAACTGTATCTACATTATTGCTACGTTTCTCTGTAGTCTCGTCTGAAAACTCTTTTATAAAGGAAAAACGCTTAAAAATGAGTTTCTTTTACCTTCGTTATGATTCTGATAAAGAAGGCCCTTCTATTGTCGATTTTAATTGAACCGTTTATTATTCTAAGGCGTTTTGCGTGCGTTTAAAATGTTTATCGTTTGCGGTTCAAGAAATGCTTGAGGAAGTTTGAAACCTCCCGTTCGGTTAACCCACTAAGCCCTAAGGAAATATACATAATTAAACAGACGCGTGGGTAATGCATTTTCCATTACTTTATGACAACTTTTGTAACTGGTGGGTACAAAACAATGACGGCATTAGCCATTTACGAGTGGGGGGTCTTTTGTTTTCAAAATGATTGTTGGCTTTTTAATACTGTGACTGTGTGGTTTCGATAGCATCTCATAGCAATTGTTTACTAGTATTTTAGGAGATGATCTCAGTATTCAGTAGATTCACCATGATCTACATTTTTTTGTTTCTCTCGTCAGCACGAGAGTGAAGTCCATAGTACTGCCGTAAGGTAGTACTATGGATATAAGTCAATGGTAACATTTACGTATATCTCAATGTATTTCACCCATAAAACTGATGAACAATAAGCAGATATACCTAATACCTACCTTTATACAATTTTCATGACAATAAATTATCTGCCTGCTGCCAGTCCTTGAAAATACGTCAGTTTTCCTGACAGTCAAGTTTAACGGTGTAGCCATTAAAAGAAACAGCAATGGTGAAAATATAAAGCCAATGGATGTGCTGCATTTTTTTATCATTCAATAAAAGGATTAAGATGTAACTTTGTTAAATATACCGGCGAACTGTGGGTGTACATTAGTACACCTCTGCTTAACCCTTCGGGAATACAGGCGTGATGGTATTATATTTTTTTTTGTTCAATGTCTTAAAATAAACGTTCCCGTTTCTTTCCGTTGACGCAGTAAGGAGTTTAAAGGATTTTGCCAGGTGACTGGGCACAGCGTTTACTGATAATGTTACAAAGAGAAAAAATGAAAAATTGTTCTGCTAGGGTTCAATGACTTTACACAGCAGTCAATTCGCTCAGAGACAAAATGGATGATCGCATACGACGCCCACTCGGTTTAAGGGAATTGTTGGGCCATTAGAAATGGCGGTGCTTATAATAAAAAGAGTTGGAACAAAAGACTATCTTTATAAGATCGTTCTATCCAACAAAGAATTATCTTTAATTTTTTATTAGGTAGTTCGGTACGCTCTGAAAGTAACGTAGAAACTTGTTTATTTCTACCTACCTGTTACTAGAACCAATAGTTTTAGTATCATGAAATAGCATTAAGACCACACATACCATCACGCCTGTATTTCCCGAAGGGTTAGGCAGAGGTGTATCAATGCACACCCACAGTTCGCCGGTATGTTTTTAGGTCCCATGTAATAGGGGGCGAGCCTATTGCCATTAACCGGGCACAAATCCAAACTCCGAGCTGCTACTGAGAATTTCATAGAAAAACCCAATAACACTTTTTGCTCGACCTGGGAATCGAACCCACGACCTCCACCACGCATTAAGACCACCACGGTATTTTTTTATTTTATGTAAATATACTCATATCCACGTTAATGACAATGAGTTGTTCTGATTTTCATGAGGTAATCCATAGAAGCCGTTTCACGATAATAAACAATACATTTAAAAAAAAAAACAGTAATTTAAAAAACTAAAAAACCCGACTGCTTTTCTGAGTATTTATGAAAAATCCCTAAAACAAGAAATTCGTTGTACCCGATTGCACTTAAAATTGTAGCAGTCGGGACCCATTCCGGACCATCTGCAATATTACATAGGTATGTGCTCTCAATTTTACTATTTCTAGAATGGGTCCCGACTGCTACAATTTTAAGTGCAATCGGGTACAACGAATTTCTTGTTTTAGGGATTTTTCATAAATACTCAGAAAAGCAGTCGGGTTTTTTAGTTTTTTAAATTACTGTTTTTTTTTTAGTTTTTTTCTTGTTATACCCAGTGTCACTTTCACAGTAAATACGAATCTATCGACACCTCCCAAGCTAAAATCCATCGAGCCGTTCAGGCTGTAGAGCGATCCAAACATTTGAATTTGGCGCCAAAAACCCGCCATTTTGTTTTTTTTATTTTGATATACCTAGTGTCACTCTCACAGTAAATACGAATCTAACGACACCTCTCAAGCTAAAATCCATCAAGCCGTTCAGGCTGCAGAGCGTGCCAAACAATTATACATACATACATACATACATACAAACATACTCTCGAAAAACATAACCCTCCTTCTGGCGCAGTCGGGTAATGAGTAACGAGATTAAACATTTGAATTATTTATCTGTACTGGCCGCAATGGTGCAAAAAATAAAATGAATGCCTTCAAATGCAAAAAAAAAATTAACAGATTTATTTTTATTTCTGTTTTATAGCATTTGTAGAGTGGCCTGTTTTATTTATTGTAAAGGTTCTAAATAAAAAGTTCTAATAACCAAGAAGGTGAAAAATATTTGTTTATAAATTAAAAAAACGAAACGGTAATATTGTACTTGCTTGTCACAAAGTTAAAAGATAGTATAATAAGTTTTGTTATTATAAATACTTTAACGTTAAGATTAACCTAAATCTTAGTTTGAAAAACAGGGTTCAACATGAACATTAAAATATTATTACAACTTTAATCCCTCATTTGTTCATTTTTCATCGTTAAACAAACATTACCGACACACCTAGATAGTTATTTTTGTTATTATAATTTTGATGAAAGCTTCCATTAAATCGATATCTTGATAATAATCCTTGTTATTGGAAAGCTTAGTTTAGGGCATGTTCTAGTTCAGGATTCAATAAAAACAGGGATTATTATCGAAAGAGAGTTAACTTTTCATAACGCCCTAAGGCTTACTCAAGTTATTATAAAATATCTATAGGGGTGCGTTGTAACTGCCTCCACAAATTGCGATTGCTCAAATGTGTTGCGGATGCGGAACCCTTCATTGGAACTACGAGTAGTATCATAAGGAGGTATTTTTTTTTGTTTGGTTATTTGTTTGTAACGAATAGGCTCCAAAACTACTGGACCGATTTTAACCATGTTTTCACTAATACATTGCTACATTATTCATGAGCAACATAGGCTATATAACATCACGCTACGACTCACGGGAGCGGAGGATTAACCAAAGACTTAACTTATAGCGGGTGAAACAAGCCAGGCGGTTGAAGGTGCGGATGATAGTTCGCTAGTGTCAACCTATCTTGCACTCACAAGGCAATGGTGCCAACATTAAGGCAGGGGACATCTTACGATGAACGGTGTGTACAATAAATGATGCAAATGGTTACGTCAATCTGACGTATCAACTATGTATTACATCAATTGAGATATAACGAGTTCAATGTGACAAAGTCCAAAAGGGGTCAGCATGGAAAACGTTGACCCTTTTTGGATTTCATTAGCATACTGGATAGACAACTTAGCTACGATTTTTGTAAACTACGCTACCAGGCTCTGATAGCCAATTAATATCTGAAATAATCTGGCTATAATGCATAAAGGTCGCAAATAAAAGTTTATTTCAAACAAATATAAATTAAAAGGCAAATATAAATTAATTGTGCAAGGGGTCCCGGGTTCGATTCCCAGGTCGACCAAAAAGTGTTATTGGGTTTTTCAATGAAATTCTCAGTAGCAGCTCGGAGTTTGGATTTGTGCCCGGTTAATGGCAATAGGCTCGCCCCCTATTACATGGGACCTAAATATACCGGCGAACTGTGGGTGTGCATTGGTACACCTCTGCCTAACCTTTCGGGGAAAACAGGCGTGATGGTATATTTATTTTTTATTTAAATATAAATTAGAATTTTAGAAAAAAAATTGTCGTCTCATATAAAAGTTACTTTAAAAAGTAGCGATATGTAAATGGGACCTTTACGAGAAAATTGAATTTTGATTTGCCTTTTGTGCCCCTGAAAGTTTCCCACCGGTTTGACACTGACAATCTTATCAAAACGAATTTAAAACATTTGGTGAAAATGATGGAAAAGGAATATAAAGTTTCGGAAATTAACTGAGATCAGAATAAGTGTCTCCCCACACGACCGAGAATCATATAAATAAGAAATTGGTTCCTACGTAGCCTGTAAGTTGGTAGGGAGGTTCCTGTTGTTTTTCGGAACATAATAGTATGTTACGATTCGTGCGTGTGTTACAATATTTACGAAGGTGCTTCAGCCTGGTTGCATAGTATGCGTGCGTGAAATTATTATTGGAAATAATGCTTTTTTAATGTCTCTTACTTACACCGAGTAAGAAAAATCAATTTTTAATCTATGCAATTCAATTTAAGAACTGTCACAAGTGTCAAGACGATTGTACCTAATCTACATAATTATAAGCTCGCTTGTTTACTTTCGAGCGAAGTGCTGATGATTCACCAGCTTCTAGATTACCTATTTAGGAGTAAGAAATTATTATTTAGGTACCTTACAGAATATAAGGAACTACCTTTAAATTACTATATTATAGTTACGTAAAAAGGTACTTAAGCGAAGTCTAACCTAAGTAGTCTAAGTAATTAGTCATTTGAGTACCTTGACATAGCGGGCTATCCACGAGGTACCTTCGATTATGTCATTGACCTTAAAAAGTTATTACAGTCAAATAATTTGTCTGATATTGTTGTCATTGGAACTTGAAAGGTCACCGTCGTTCCATCCGCTTGAAAGATTTCAACAATCCATTGTTGATAGGTTCGTGTTCGTTTTTTGAAGATTTTACCTAATTGGTAGGAAGTTCGAGAGATATTTGGTGGTGATTTTCTCATTGATTGATTTTCATCCATCTGGGACCAAAACTCAGTTCTGGTTATATCCTTTTTGTTTTCGGGGTGAAATTTTCAAAGGCGGTCTTCGGGGGCGAGACCGGGGCTTCTTGCGGGATTTCTTACCCCACTGAAATCATCCGTGGTCACTATCAGTAGATAGGTTAGGGAACAGTGATTTCTTAAAATACTAAATTGGAGCCTATACTCGAAATAATACCGTACACAAGTGTAACATTTCACCATAAAGTTTCTATATTAATTACAAGTATTATTACACACACAATTTTAAAACAAATTAATGTGTCTGTCACAATATCATTAGCGTCTAATTATAGGCTCATAAATTAGTTTCACAGTGAAAATTTTAATTAAAACTTCACTGCAAAATGTTCTCGTTTATTATAACTGTCATAAATTAACACTATAGGAGGTAGGTAACACACATAGTAACACAGTGATTAGTTATAACATAACAATCAAGTTGATATAATGGACGCTTTACGAGTTGACAGGGGCGACACGTAAAATTAATTACTGAGCGGCAAATTAATATGGCGAGCATTGTGTGGTAGGTACCTGCTTACCTATAAGTTAGTAGTATATTTACAGGAACAACAACAATAGCTAAACTGTCCCGATCCAACGTCTTAAACTGTTGACCGTTATCAAGAGTCTCTACATACATACCTACTAACATAAACTCACGCCGTTTTCCCATGGGGGTAGGCAGAAACCACAGAACGCACCTGCTACGACCAAGGATTGTACACATACGTACTCCTTTCGCCTCGTTATACATCTGGTCACCGAGACGCTATTAATTAGGGTTTTTGAAATTGTCAATTAAATAATTATTTGAATAGCTAATATGTGATTAACTAATTGTAGTCTATAGGGCTGCCCGTTAACGTAAAATAAAATGTGACAAAAGTCGACCTGATGTTCTACAAATAATTATAGTTTCAGGAACGAATTTTCCAGTTCGAAAACTTTATATTTCGAACTAATACAGTTTTCAACAGAAAGTAGATAATACGAACACCTCATTGTAATTATAATTTCGAGATACTATGCCCATTTGATTAGTTATGTTGTTGTAATAATAAAATATTCATATTTTACCTTGCTGGTTTACCGATTAATTCGATTAACATCAAGCTCAATAAAAATGAACAATCAGTAAAAAATAATATAAAAAAGCAGGCAAGTGAGAGTCGGACTCACACATGAAGTATTCCGTACCACTGCACAATATTGAGATCGAGCAAAAAACGCCGTTAAAATACCTGTTTTTGTATAACGTCCCCTTGAAATTTAAACTTAACAATATTTTTTACTGTTTGTTATTACGGCAGCAGTAGCAATACCCACTCTGTGAAAATGTCTACTCTATACCTATTACGACTATCTACATGAGAAACAGCCCGCTGACAGAAAGATGGTCGGACAGCGGAGGCTTAGCAATAGGGTCACGTTGGTACCCTTCGGGCCCAAAACCCTAAATTACAAATATTTTGTCCGATTGTATCTACACGAATCGAACAACAATTGAGTTTTCGTTTGGTTCTGAAACGGAGACTCGAAACAGTCTCAGCATTAGATGTAATTTACACGGTGATTTCATAATATTTAGGTTGAAGACAAAACTTATGTCTTGCACAACTGGCAAATAATTACCAATAAGCAGTAGGTAATACGTTCCAAATTGACAGGATAGCAATTGGATAGCTCTCGGTTATCTAAATGTGCTTTCAATAAAACCGATGTTCGTTGTTTCCATTTCCTTAACCCAAACTCTTATGTGACAAGATAAGATCAGTGCTATCCCTTTCTTAAGAGATTTATTTAGCGTTTGATAGAGATAGGCCGAACCCACTGATTTACAATATCCAAGCACAAGTTACATAAAATCCCAATATCTCCTGTTCTTCGAAATGCCCTCTAAAAGTCAATCTTACGTCAGGTGAAGTTGTGTCCGCCCACGCTCCAAAAAGTACTGAAACCGAACACGAGGCTCAAGATTACGTAAAATGGTGATAGATTCCGAACGATTCCCCGAGGGCTGTTCGAGGTTTCTTATGAAGAAGTATTAACTCGCCGAGGAACTCTGTTTAAGTGGCTCATTTACAGAAAAAGGTTTGTAGTATTAAGGTTCTATCCACAGCATGTTTTAAACATGTAATCTTGAGAAGCATATGAACAAAAATGATACCATATTATGTTCACTTTTAATGATAACGATAAAATGGCCGCAGAAGTAAGATTGGTTTCTCAGATAACGTACGTAAGAAAAAAGAATGTCTTGCACATAAAAAGAACTCAATGAGCATTCCGTCCACGAATGAGGGGTTGGGACAAGTGGGCCCGGAGTCAGAATTAAGTGTGATTTATTACTTTTATGAGCCACTGTAGCCTCGAACCGCCTTATTTGCGTGAGTGAGCGATCTACTTTTACGATGGCTAGTTCTGACTGATGTTATTCTTCGTTGTCATTCGTTCAATCATGCAAATGACGTGATTAGCAACCACAATCTGATAATATTTTTTTAAATCAAAAGATTGTAGAATAGAAAAAAGAAAACGTAATAAGAAAGTTGAAAATTCAAATCGTGACTTCGAAATATTTCAATGTCTATACAGTTCTTGTGCTGGTAGATAAAAATTGTCTTTTTCATCTTTATTTACAAAACGAAGTAAGCGACACGTAAATAGTATTTAAAATCCAATTCTAATTAGTGGTGATAAAAGCGAAATTGTATTCTATCATCGAAAATGTTTTGTTATCATGGATCTCGTCGGCTATCGAGCCCTCCTCAGGCATAATAATAATGGGCACGCAACCTCGGCTCACTTTTCACTTATTTACTTATCTACAACCTTTAGCAGACTGAATAGAAATGTGGATATACACATTAAAATATTGGATGCTCTCAAAGATAAAGCAAGAACATAAAAAAGAATTAAGCTCCAGGAGCACAAACACTTTTGACCTAGTTTTCCTTTATTTGTAAATCAAATGAATTAAAGCGTTCCATTTAGTTTATGTGCCAGATACCTGGAGTGAAAGTAAATAATATTGAAAAAATATCCCACGGGGGAGTAAAAACGTGCCTATCAATCAGGATTTCAATTGTTGTAATGAAACCATTGAATAAACACTGTTTTTTAAATGTCCAAATAAAATAAAGAAATAATAATACATTCAAAGTTGAACTTTCTCAAAAGTAGGTTAACCTATTTTATTATTTGTGTATAAATTTGATCTAGGTACGGTATCAATTCAATCGTAGGTGTTTCAATTTATTCGAACTGTTTTTGAAGTGATGTTATTTGATAGTTATCCAAAGTCCCTGTCTACAAAGTTTTTAGATATAGGTACAACACCTACAGCGGTTTCTGTGTGTTGCTTAGAAAATGTTTTAGAGGTCAAATACGAATACCTACTTTAAAATAATTTGGAAATATAAATGTGAACAATACATTGAAAACACAACTTGATCACCACACCTAGTGTGAGTTTGGCGCGTTATTTTACAATAGATCACCTGTTTTCATAATTCGGCTTTTTTTGTTACATTTGACACAACAAAAATGTATTTGGTTGTAGTACCTATCTCATTTTACACAGAACGGAACATACAATCTGTCTCCTATAAATATGTTTTTAATTAACACGTACATTGTATTTTTTTATTAATCACATTCACACTAATTGTTCCAGGAATTCATATTTTAAAATATAAATACATGCAATCCTTACATTTTAAATTAAAATATATTTTTATGAATATTTTTGCATGGAAATTTTCGCTGTAGACTGTAAATACGTTTTCAGAGTAATCATTAATATTTTACAAATACTGTTTGTTTCGACGGAAGAGTTGGAAGAGTGAATATGTGTTTTATTCAGTGCTGTGTTTAAAAACTAACGCAGTTATAAGTATGGTTATAAGTTCGTTTACTATAAAACATAAACAATCTGGAAAAGCTGTTTTACGTGAAGCTTTTATGTAATATATATTATTTTATTTTGTAGGAAGATTAGGCCTGTTGAAGTTTACATCTTTCTCGGCAAAGCATCTTCTCTTACAAAAGGAGCGATTTCTGAATTTTAGACTTAAAAGTTCAGGTTTCCTCATTGTATTTTCCTCTATCCAAGGTTTTTGATTACATCTTCCCGGTTTTCTGAAGGACTATTAAGGCTTAACGTACTTTAGAATCATTTTAGTATTATACAACGTAAATAAGGTACATTCTGGTGGTTAATTCATACACTAATCTCTGTGATTTGTGTATTTTTTACCAACAAACATTGTGGAACCTCCCCTAATTAATATTCACACGGGAATATTAATTGATAACGCTAAACAGATGTACTTTAGTACAAATATACATACAATTTATTTGTATTCTAGTTCCTATTGTACCTATAGCCTTTCAATACTAAAGGCATTGTTCTTCCCCACTTTTGTGTTAGGTGTATTCATAATTCGCTTTTTGTCCGAGAATTAGGGCACGTTATAATTGCCCGTTGCTATTCAAAGTATGTTAGTATGTGTGTGTAAACATTAGGTACCTAATATTATAAATTCCACATAAGGTGTAGAAAGTAATTTGAATTAACATGTTAAAATAAATAAATAATGTTTCAGATCCTATCGGGTTTTCCGATACGAGACCTGCTAATTGTAGCCCTTGAAAAGTTACAAGTTAGGGGTTAATTTAGTGTTCTAAAACTTCTGGAGTGTCCAGCAAATAATTTAATATCTAGATACCTATCTACTACTTAAGTTCTGTTCCATTTTATAATGTAACTTGTGGATAATGCTTATCCGCCATCTGGGGTGCTAGAGTAGAATATCTCACAAAATTCGCCAAAATATTTTCGTATAATGTAACGTAGGCACCCGTATAGGCGAAAGCTTTTGTCACAACGCTTGTGTGTAAATATTTAGGTGAAAATCACTCCCTAAAACTTTTATAGCAAAGATGGAAAGCTACAAAGTTAAAGGAATACCTATTCAAGGTTAAATATTTTATAAAACCGTAAGTTTGAGATAAAATCACTCTTGTTCTGGATCTCTATTACCTACCAACATACTTTCTTAATTTTAAAACAGTAATGATGTTTCAAAATATTTTGAATTATGTATTATTTCGAAATTGAGTTCCTTTGACGGAAAACTGACTAACCACAAGCCCAGAAATCAGAATACGATTCCTATCTAAATTTCATCGAGTTTAATTACTTATTGATCTCAGTATGACTAGACTGTTTTCGTATGAACCGCGCTGTCGGTACAGTCCCGTGACAAAGATTTCAAACTGTATTTACAAGATGTGTATAATCACGCGAAGTAAATCACTTTAATACCTAATAAAGCAGTAAATAATAACATATTTAGCTCGGTTGCCGTGACTGTACGACACAAGTCACCGCGCCACGCTGTAACTCCACAACTCAAAACTGAACAACCCTATTAATGTCAAGGGAAACATGTATCAAGGTCGACTTTATTACCGACAACCGTATCGTTCCTTAATTTTATCGCTATTTATTTGTACGATATTATTTATCGTTTTACGGTATCGGTTGTAAAAGGTGCGTTTATGAATTTGATGAAAATGTTTTTTGTTACTGTTGAAGTATCGAGTTGATTTTATTAATCAGTCATAAAATAACTCCTTACTCCTAGGTACTTGAGATATGGCATTATTTTTTATGGTTAATCGTCGTGCGTTTGGGTAGGTCAGAGTTACCGAATTCAGTGATGTCGATGTTTCAGTTTGGTATTAATTTGAATCAAAAGTGATAGAAACCATGGGTTTATTAGGAAGGCAGTGAATTAATAATCTAGCTCATGATATACACGTGTATATCTGGATGTCGATAAAATATGTACGTATTATACGAAGCTTAATGGTACTTATCATAAAATTACACAAATTAAAGCAATCACATTAACTTTAATATACGGATATTCAAAAAAGTTGCGTATACGATAATCATAATGAAACAGTAGTACCTACCTATAATTACGAAGCCATTTTGTGCGATAACGATACCCACCTTCCTATAAAAACGAT
Organism: Caradrina clavipalpis; assembly: GCA_932526535.1. Lineage (NCBI taxonomy): Eukaryota > Metazoa > Arthropoda > Insecta > Lepidoptera > Noctuidae > Caradrina > Caradrina clavipalpis. The sequence goes on from OW052096.1 coordinate 9,053,269, forward strand.
TATATTGGAATTAAAATGTGTTTAGTCTTGCTTTGCTGTTAACCGACTTTGTGAAGGAAGAGGTTAGGTGTTTATGGCGTTCCAATACCAGTCGGGAGCGCGGATCATGCGTCGAGCGAATACCGGGCTCCTGACGTGTAATAACAGGAGGAACCGTGGTCTTTTAGTCGGTAAGAGTCCGACATACCTCTCCGCTTACCCCAAACGGAGAGCATCCATGAGGATTTCCCCACGAAGAAAAAAAAAAGGTTAGGTGTTTATATTTAATGTGAACTTGATACTGTGAGTTAGCGTAAACCGTAAACTGCACGCACAATGGTCCATTGTAGGACTAAGTGCGGAAACCAAACCCCCTAACATAGAAACCGTAAACTGGCAACCATGCCAGTTGCCATTCTAAATAAACACAACAAAAAGTACAAACATCTCTATCTAAACTGAACGCGAAAAAAGCGGTTGTCCTTTTTATAATTTTCTCACGTTCAATGTGAAACTTTTGAAACGCTACTCTTATGTTTTTGTACAAAAATGTCATACACTCACTACAATCTAATAGTCGACGGAATAGTCGTACAAGTAAAAAAACAAGACTCGGAAAATGCCTTAAAGTTTAGTAAAACCAATTACTGAATATAAATATTGGTTCATCAATGTTGAGCACCTGAAACTTCCGAAAACATTTGTCACCGCGAACACAGTGAAGTGAAATCTATAGATAGTGTTTTTACACATAGGTCTCATTACCTTTGTCAAAAACATTTTTTTCGAAAGATTCTTTATTTGCGACGCCGCCTCTATCTGTCATCATCGACCTAGAATCATTTACTTTTCGTATTCTGTAAACATTTTCTTTAAGAGACTGTTATAGTATTAAGATAAGCAGTGAGTGGGACCCTTCAGAGATCGTGATACGAATTTTATATTCCTCTTCAACGGGACGAAAATACTAAGCAGTGTACCTACCACGAAGGAGCCGCTACGTGATGTAACCCACCATTTTACATACAAGGCGGTATGCCTAGTAATTATAAGTATTGTTGAAGTATTTATCAGCCTCCGCAAGGTAACTAAGATATATTATTAACTAAAACATGACGTTGCGGCCTCGTCGCCCCGGCCTTGCTGCTATTTCTAACCGAGTCAGGCTTTGAAGGACTTTTCCAGCTCAAAATATCTGATCAAAATGCAAATATGGTTATTTCCACAATGTGCATGTATTGCTTTTATTTATGCTCGAGGCTAAACATGTACCTATCAATATTGTTGAAAATAAACTGAACTTTGGTGACATTTCTGTATTCAAATGATATTTTAGAATTTTCTGAACAAATGGTTGTGCAAAAATGTTGACGCGATAGTTTTCGTGTTGTCTGAATTGTTTTCGAACATTCATAGTAAACACTACGAACATGCCACGTAGCTACTTCATTGATATTACTGAAAAATAAAATAGATATATACTTGATAGTATTTGGTTCCCAAAAGAGCGAGCATAATAAGATATATAATGACATGACAGTATTTTCAGAACATATAATTCGTTGGAGCTATAGAAGCGTGTATCATTTTCCTAAGGGAATAAGATATTATTACGAATAGATATCATCTTTATCGTCAAATACGTTTTAAATCCTATCCCTTTACGTAAAGAAAATCCATTTTACTGTAACAAAAACGGTATAAGTGGAGAAGAGACAGTAATCCCTATTATTTAGTCATGAGTTTGAGGTATAATTTACTATGTAGGTACCGCCGTTACGGTCGACTTGCATTTTCGCTTGTTTAAATATTACAGTAAACAGATTTATTTATTATCAGGTTGTATTTTTTTCATGAAGGGTTCACGATGCAGTAGGTATCTTGATACCTAGAGACACGAGGTCGTAGATGGAAAGGCTAGACTTCTATCGGATTCCGAATGAATAATAGATGAGGCAGATGCATCAGTGAGGGTATATAGATTTAGTGAATATAATCAAACGTAATGTTGATTAAAGGGTATATCTTTGAGGCGGCTTTTATATAAAACGTGGACTGTTTTACTTACAGAAAAAAACTTGGGATATTGGGGCTGAAAGCTCTTGGTTTCGAGCTTTTAGCTTACATTTTTGTGGCGTTGCCGTGACCTTAGTCGTACGCGGGATAACGTAATATCGCTTTAAGCGCATTTGCTACCTTTTACAAATTCATATTTCGGTCTCAGAGATTTTTTGTACCTGAAGAACTCTTGATTCTATTACATACTCAAGTTTTAGGATTGACATTAACATTGCTGTATATTTCCATATAGGTACGTTACAAAAAACTTTGCTTTTCAAAAAAATCGATTTAAATATAAATTAAATGACAGTAAATATGATCGCTTTATTATACCGAAATAATAAAGAAACAAAATTATTGATGAATGTCGCAATAAATTATATGCAGAAAGTATGTTCTCGAATTTCAGCTTTGTGTAAATAATATTTGTATTAATAGTATTTGTATGTCTGTGGATAGATGCCAACTAATTAGGTAGATACCAGAGCCTGGCTCTTTTTTTCTCCTGTGTGTATTGTAAGCAATCAAAGGATTATTTTACTTTAAAACGCTAGCTTTACATCTATTGCGAAAGCCTAATCTGTCTGAACATTGCATCAAAGGTTCAATAATCACATAATATATATATATTATGGAGTACTTCGAATCGTTATGGTACTGAGTTTAAAGCGCATGCATGTGGTTATGGGTTCAAATCCGGGCAAGTATCAAAGTGACTTTTTCAAATTATCATCACCATCACTTTTTCGTTTATCCTTTTTCGTCATTTTTTGAGTTTATATTAGACATCATTGACAACGATGAAGAAATCTGGTCATATAATTAATATTAGTTTAGAATTGCCAATCCGCCTTCAGCGATCCATCAATCCGTCTTCTGTGCCCTGTGTGAGTAGAGGCCGTTGCTCTGTAGTGGGACAATAATAGGCTGCTAATGTTATCATTTTAAGTACTAAGTATTTCGAATAAAGTCATTATTGAACATGCAACTACGAGAAAAACGTATTATTATGCTTTAAACATTTTCTAATATGTTTTACATATTATTTTATTATGATAAAAGCAATGTAAAACGTATTAAGTAAGTAAATAACAACTTACAAAGACAAAATTGCAGCACTTGCCGTCACAAAAATGACTTTGAAGTTTAATAATGTAAAAGTCGCAGAATTATTAAAGTGATTACTTCTAGAAAAAAATCTTTTAAGAAAACGTACTTCTGAATATCGCAATGAGATGGGATTGAGACTGAAACTTTTACACCACGTTCTGTTTACGCTTTGAAAAGTACATAAAACTAATCATGACTACGAACAAGTCTGTAAGTGACTTTGTGGCGTTTAATGAGGATCTATCGATATCGAATTTTTCTCTAGCTTTTTGGAATATTTTTCTTATTTCTTGTTAAAAAAAAACTTATTTCCGTTGACCTAAACAGGCATGAGGCAATGCTTTAATGATTTCTTTAGCGATATGTTTTCTTTATATCCACAAAAAAATATATTAAAATACACATTATTATCCCACCATTGGGCAACACATTTTCTTAATGCTTTACACACATGTCGTGTTTTTCGGCAGACTTAAAAAATTATATCCTTGAAATTTTCCCTTTGATTACCTTACTACAAAGAGGGATTTTCTTTTCGTATGTGTTGGTACCCATGTCAGGAAGTTGGCACTACTGCTTCGCCGAGAGACAAAGCCTTGGTTAGCGCGCGTGTCATGCATAAATCAAAATTGTTTTAATTAATTGCAACGAGAGAGCAAATACTCTCTCGTACAATACTTATTTTTTATTTACTGCCCTCCACAACGGTAAACGCTGGCAAAGGTTCGTTGGCAGCATTTTATTTCGTTTCTGAAATATGATTACGAAAATTGTTTGTCGTTTGTTTTATTTCATTTTAATACATAGTTTAGTACAGCCATTGTTTTTAATTTACGTTTGTTTACTTTTGTGGACTTGTATTTTATTTTGTGTGTAGTAAGCGTAGTAATAGTAGTAGGTATTCTGAATTGTGTAGGTGGATTCTTGGAATGTAACAGATCGCGAGCTATGATTCCGACTGTTTTCCAGTTATTATGTTTATTATGCCGTGTTGCATTACACCTCACTGGTTGCTGTTGCCACATATAAGACTGAAATTACCAGCCATTTCAATGTATTGACAGATTGTTCGTCTTCACTGAATATCAAAGACATTTTGTTAATTAACTTAGTGCGGCTTTGGTATCACTGCGACCACAGCTGATCTATTGTGTTCGCCGCTTGTTTGGCTAGAGATCACCACCAAACGCAGCAGCTTTGTGTTGATGAACTGTAGGATCAGCTTTGGGGCAATATCCATTACATCCGAGCTTAATAAGTGTTTACCCAGATGATTGTGGCGCTTGTCAATTAGTGCTCCGCATTCCCCCAGGCGGTGAAGTGGCGTTTCATCACCCTCCTTACAGCGTCTGCGGGTTCGTCTTAATCAAAACCTTACAGCACTCATCTATCTTTCATTTCGAAGATTTCATTGTCCAAAAAAATATTGATCATAAAGTAGGCAAGAACCATTTTCAATCGCATCCCGTAAAACATGTTACATGGCACATTATTGATAAAGGAACGAGCAACGAGCGATCATTTTCTGTAAGCAAAACGGATCTGGCAGTGAGCCAAGAAAATGCTATAACGAAGAACATTATTATTTCAAAATATCCTTCTTCTACTCGTACTCGTATGTATGACATTTTCAGATTATCTGTAACTAAAAGAAAGATTTTCTTAATACAAAAAAGGTCTTGAAAAGATTTTAGTAGTATTTTGTCCTTTTACGTAAATCATGCCAACTGTAAAGATTTATAAGCTCATGTATTACATAAGGTGTTCCCAAGAGATTGAATGTATAAAAGCCTTTTCAATTATTTAGATGTATAAAATTTTCCTATTGACCAGAGTTGTAACTTTGTTTAGACGTAAAAAAAGTAAGTACATAATAATATAAGTTGATAGTTAAAAGCTTTTTAATAGCAGCTTTAAGCGGTTTAAAATACGTCACGTTGGGGGACCGATGTTGCATTTAGGATACGATCGTCCCGAGCGGTCCCCCAACGTGACGTATTTTTTTTGTTATTTTTTTACTTTTTAAAGGGCACTTAGGTTTTTGTGTTGGGGGTTTTTTAAATTTTTAATTTAATTTTTATTTTATACTTTTTATAGGTACCTACTTATTATAATGTCGATTTTGTTAAGTTTGAGACCCCACTCGAGTATATTTACAGACATTCGGTTTTTCTTCCCTACTTTCACCACTACTAATCACCACAACTTTTAAACGGCCCAACCTATTTTCATCAAACATGTCTAAGAACACTCGTACGTAAGTTACCTTTAATACAAAAAAAACTAAATTGAAATCGGTTCATCCGTTCGGCAGCTATGATGCCACAGACAGACACACAGACAGACAGACAGACAGACAGACAGACACGTCAAACTTATAACACCCCTCTTTTTGCGTCGGGGGTTAACAACTGGTCTTTACGGTGAATTATTTTAATATTTACATGTAAGCTAACACAAAGTTTAATCAACTATAATAAGTTTGTTGTTGTCGATATTTTCCAAAGAAAAATCCTTGAAGCTATTGTAAATTATTAATTTATATTTTTTTAACTGCCTCCTTAGCCTAGTGGTACTAAGCGCGACTGATACGCTAGAGATTTTGGGTTCGATTCCCAGGTCGAGCAAAAAGTGTTATTGGATTTTTCTATGAAATTCTCAGCCCGAAGTTAGGATTTCTGCCCGGTGAAGGCAATAGGCTCGCCTCTATTACATAGGACCCAAAGCATACCGGCGAACTATGGGTGTACATTGATACACCTCTGCCTAACCCTTCGGGAAATACAGGCGTGATGGTATAATGGTATGATTTATAAATTACTGTCGAATTTGTTTGTAATCATAATCTATCTACCATTGTTATACTTTTTTTATTAATTCAAAACTATTTTCTTATTATTGTTTCCATAACTTTAACATTAATCAACATTATTTCTATAATTATTCAAAGTCAAAGTCAAGGCATTTATTTCAATTAGACCATTAAAAGGCACTTTTTATTTCATTACATGAAAAAAACAGGCTCGCCCCCTATTAAATGGGACCTAAAACATACCGGCGAACTGTGGGTGTACATTGGTACACCTCTGCCTAACCCTTCGGGGAATACAGGCGTGATTATAATTATGTATGTATGAAAAAAACATTAATATAGAATCTAGTTGCCCATTCCAAAAGGTAGTTTCGTATGGAGAAGAATGTTTGTATTAAAAATGTATTAAAAAGTTTATCCCTGTTATAATAACATCGATATCTAAGGCAGGTCGCTACGTACCATTTAAATTACGAGACGGAAGTATGCTTGTCTGCCTCTTGACATAATCCGTTAGTCGCTGCTTACGACATCTCCAGGTCGACGGGGGGTGCGCTTTCTCAGAGAAACACGACCATTTTATGTAATCCGTATTATGTAAGTACTGTTTATTACAATAATATTATAAAGGTAAGGGGATTTTCATGTATTTTTCCTGCTTAGCGGTAGTACTCTTTCCAAGTGGTTGCCAAATTATCGTTAACTTTTAACCTCTTTGGGTTTTTTTTTTCGTTATGGGTTTTCTTAGATATCTATTTTGCTTAGATTTACAATATTTCGAAGTAGGCTACCTCTTTGAATTGATTTTTACTCATAAGGGATATCATCATCATTTGCTTAGCCTTTTTCCAACTATGTTGGGGTCGGCTTCCAGTCTAACCGGATGCAGCTGAATATCAGTATTTTACATGGAGCGACTGCCTATCTGACCTCCACAACCCACTATATATATAAGGGATAGATATTCCAAAATTTTTTTTTTTTTTAAATGGTGTAACTTTTTTTTACCTTTGCACACTTTAGACGCGTTAAACAAAACAAAAGAAAAAATAACAACAATTTAAAACTAGGCTTATCTTAAAAACATAAACAAAAAATTTAAAATACTAAACCCTATTAAAAATGAGACTTCACAATTGTATATAAATAATGTAAACTAATATAATATCTAACTTCACTCCACATATCTGTCTATATTATTATTTATTCTACATTATTATACATATTCCCAAAGCAGACTTTACGTTTACCATGTCCCAAGTCAATATGTCATGCTTAGTGGTAGCACTTCATTTAAGTTCTAATGCTCGCTTCTCATGTTTAAACTTAAATTTTGGCTTGCATTAAGGCAAATTTAATTTAATTTAATGAAAATAGTCATATTTATCTGACAAGATTTTAATTACTTCAAATTATAGTATTCAAGTCTTTAATTTAAAAGTTTTTAACAATTCAAAATAATTTATATTTTGTTGGTGGTTGCAGGGTGGTTTCTTCTGATATTTTATTACACCTGAGACTGCTGCAATTTATAGAGTGTCACGATGCCCAGAGACGTTTACAAATGGCCGCTCACTTGTTAACGTTTGCACCTTTTAAAAGAAAGCAGTGAACACTATTTTATTTTCTTCAATAATTCAAACAGGAGACAGGAGAGGTTTAGGGTTGAATAAATTCTTGTCATACTTTATTAAAATTTCACCTCCAGAAGCCAATAGTTTGTACATTAGCATCAAATTAATATATTATGTTATGAAAAAACACACATACGAGTATAAGACCATATTCCACAAAAGAAAAATACTTATCTACCTAGTATCAACCTATGTAGGTACCTAACTATCTACTTTAAAATTTAAAAAACCGTCGGACTATTCTCAAATGACATGTCACCAAGCCCCGACGCGGGCACTCAGGCGCCGAACGCGTGGGAGCGCTTGATCCAATCACTTACCGTAACACAGCCAGTAATCATGCGTCAGTGAGTAATTAGGTCAGATGATATTCATTCGTTACCGAGTGAAGACGTCTCGTTGGTAATGAACTTGAAAGTAGAGCGGGGGTGTGTCTTGCAGGCTGCAAGCTCCCAAGGCCGTCCCACCGCATAGCATTGTATTACCCACATCGATTTATCGAGCGGCGCGCGCCGGCCTCTTCGTCGCCTCCCGCTCCCCGGCCACCTCTTTTCCCCACTATAAGGTAGCGGCTACATAGCTGACGCGATCGCGATAAGCGAGAATGAATTTTGTCTTTTCGATGTGATGTTTTGGTTTAATTTACGTTGTGAATGCTGTCAACACGTAAGAGTATAAACACCGCGGTTTTTGAAGTAGAATGTAAATAATCTGATTGCACTCAAATTACAAACATTTTCACCTTAGACAGACAGTTATTGAAGACATGCAAAAACACATAATCCTATAAATACATAAAATATATTATCATAAAATATATTTTACGGTTAATTTATAGATACTTTCTAAGGTAAAAAAAAGGTTTTAACATTACAAACGTAGAACAGCAACAAATCAATTTTATAACAGTCGTTCTTCAAGTGTTACCGAAATATGGCTACAATTATTTTTAGTACATTTTACAAGGAAAGTAAGTTATAATTTTCAGGCAGGTAGCCCATTTTCTTTGGCAATGAAACTTACATCAGAGAGAGTAAAAAAAAATGAGACTTGATAAAAAGTCAGGCAAGAGATATTCTCAAAACGGATTACGCAAACTTTTAGGGAAAAAGAGAAGCATCAAACTGAAAGTCAACACTGAATAATGAGCTCGTTCATTTCACGACGTTGAAAAAATATTTGGGAGGCTCTGCTTGTTTCACAGACTTCGTGACGACTAACTTTAAATGGAATTATTATACTTGCTTGATAAAATCACGTTGAATAATGAAATGTACAGTAAATCAATTTTGTACAAACAAATTAAGTGTTCTTGTTTGTTTTGTTTTCAAAGATAAAATATCGGGATTCGTTAAAATTGCGTAATAGGAGCTTCATTGCAAGAACCTTTCTCAATTTACGCTATTAGTTTCGACTTTGAAGCTTAATTAAAAAATATTCTCTCGTGAAAAGCTAAGACACCATATAATACGTAGTTCGCTTAAAGTTTGATGATGGTAATAATGGCAGACGTTTATTCATAGGAGGTCTCAGAACTCGCCCCTTTAGGACCCGAAAATTTAACAGCGATGTACGCTATATAAGTTAGCGGCACATTGTCGTTTGGTAAACTTGTACAGGCGCCGTCTCGGACCTCGTTAGATGACACGACAGTCTGCATACATAGTGAGTCTAAGTTAATTTAGAGCGCGGAATACTCCGTAGGGAAGCCGCTACTGATCTCCGCAAATGTACTTTGATATGCGCTACCGTCGTACATGAAAGGAATTTATTCACAACCTTTAATGTTTAAGTTTACATGGTCTTCGTATGAGATCTTCTTTCTTCATCTTTAAAGGGGTTCCTCTTTAAGAGAGTCTTTCTATTACTCTTGTGTTCACAGACGTTGAACTGTGTATCAGGAAGTAAGTTAAACCGTACCGGCTAGTAAATTAATTGGTACCTATCTTCTCGTATCAGCAACTCAATTAATACCCACGTCTGTTAAACACATATAGGTACTAAAGCCATTGTTGATTCGCACAGAATCATAGGTCTAACGTACAACTAGGTCGCACCCATCAGCTGATCCGGGATCCGTGCCGATCGCGTCATCATTAATTCATTGTCCGCAACCGACCCTATCACTTCTACAAACATTTGGGATAGACCTCAAATATTTGTACCAATTATAAGGCCTAAAAGGTGACCTTTTACACCTTGAAATTTTTATCGTCTTACATCGATTACACTATTGTGCACTTACCCTTTAATAAAATATAATGATTGCTGTTTCTTTTAAAAAAAGAATAAAAAAATATTTATTAATTTGACTTGGAATCTGTTGGTTAGATTTTCCCATATTTATTTAAATGTTGTATGTCGTGTGGCACACCCGTACCGTATCAACCACGCTATTATACCTTACTGTCTGACTAAATCGTTTATGACAATATGGAGATCAATAAAGAACCTATTAACACTTAGCTGACTTCTTGCCATCTCGGTTGCGTCTACGGTATGTAGATCAATGAAGCAGGATCAAAGTAACTTAGCTAGTTACCCTTTTCCTGCGGTTATACTCGCAACACTGTTGTTTATTTAGGATAAGTTACTATTGATAAGTTGTAATGCAAAGACAATAGGTAGCTACATTTGGTAGTAACGAACCATCAATTTTTTTTTATTGCCTAACAAACTTACGAATTTGCGCTGAAAGCCCATCAGGCTCAAAAAAGAATCTGAGCTTAGGCTTTCAGCACACATTCTACCAGTCTAGTTCGAGTACTGTTGCTAAAAAATGTAAAAAAGTTATTTAAAACATACGCCGATCCACTCACTAAAGTTTCATCACAATCAGATTAATGGTTTAGAAAAACAAAGGGCAAACATACAAACATTCATTTTTATTTGTATCAATTTATAACTCCCATTGATAGCGATGCGGATGAGTTTTTGATGCCCTGAGCTTTCCTTTTTTATATAAATTGTACATAGTTTGTAAATGAATTTTACTTTTAAATAAATGTTCCAACCCATCAGAAGGACAAACTGACAAGTCTTCAAAGAATAACGACAACATTATCGATTCAGTGCAGGTTCAAATAAAAGTTATCGGAAAAAGTTTTCTTCATGGAGGTATTTTTTTTTCCTAAAAATCTAATAAGATGCTTTTCTTCTGCCCCGAGCCCACATGTTATCGTTTGTAGATTGCCTTACATGTTTACGTGCTCTTTGTATTCGACTCACTCGCTGTAAATAAATAGCAATAGAATTTCGTTCGAATTGAAAACTTGTGTTATCGAAGCCGCCGGTGAAATGTACGACGTAAAACGAATAGTTTTTGTCGGTTGAACAAATTGTATAAGCACTCTAGTGTTATGTAACACCCGGTTTCTTTTTTGGAAACGAATCTAAATCCTATTTTATTTACGACTGGTAGTTTTCGTATGAACATCTTAATTTTTTGTATATTTAAATTAGTTACATTACAAACTTTAATGTATCAACCCAATAAGGTATTTTTGTAACAGTCAATAATAAATTTCTTACTAAACTAGGTATATATTTTTATTGTAAATAATCATAACGTATAGTAAACTATACCCATAGAAATATTTACAAATTATAATTTTACAGGGGAACTCACAGAACAGAAACGTGATTCCCTTTACATATGGACTGGTCCAACGCAATCAGTTCCGCCATAAAAGCCGGCTAAGGGATTACTCCACTACGACGGGAGGACAATCAGGGAATCCAACTGAGTATTAACACCGTACTACGATCAGTAATCTGCTTCCCACACGTGTTGATAGCACTAACTGTTTCGGTATAGAACCATACGTAGATTGGATATCATCACGTTTAGTCACGTTGCATGAGTAAATGCAGTAATATTGTTTCTGTATTCTAATTGAATCTCAATTAGGGTGACTGTATGGTCTATAATTGATGCTTACTTTTTCAACGTTTCGACTTTTATCTTTCACATTAAGATTTGTGATACAAGGCCGCAGATCCCAATTTTCGGTAGACAAATACGGTAGGTATAAGACGTACTAGCAGCTTGATACAACTCGGGTCAAAGTTCATCTTTGCTTACTATATTATACTACAAATCTTTCTAGTAATTAGTCGGCATTTGTTTACAAATTACTGAAGCTTCGACAAATAGCTCTTTCGTCCTTTTTCTGCTTCGTAAAACAAGGTTTGCGATCGCGACCCTCAAAATGATACCTTTCTGTTAATCACCCTTTGTTTCGTGCCGCTGATTTGTTGTTGCTACGTTCATTTCTAAAGGTTCCATTTACCTACCTTTCTTTTCAAACAAAGGCAAGAAAAATAACAGACGTTACGGTATAATGCTATAAATTAGGTCAGACATGGATGTAACGCCATACGTCATGTCGCTATGTAGAACAAAACCGCAATCCATTCCAAAACTCATTACAGGGGTTGACAATAAAAATCACCATGAAACAAATATTATTACGGGCCGTTATTTTCACTTGGCGCGGTCGGTACCCGTAGCCAACGGTTATGTGTCCCCTGCGGCCGATCCAAGCGGCCGATGAAATAATGATCACCCGATCGGCACCGAGATCGGCGGATAAGCGCGACCTCATAGCCAAGTGAATAGAAAATAACCCTCGATTGACTATCTGTTGAATGTTGTAACTATGTGTTAGCTGAACGGTATTGCGCCTAATATAACAGTTTATGCTCTTCGTGTGGAACCACGGTTATGAAAGCTAGAAAAATGTTGGCGTTTTACGACGAAAAAATGTTACGTTTTATTTGTCAACTTTTATACTTCGTGTGGAATGTGCCTATATTTTTTACCGTCCGTTTATGCGGATAAGATTATCTATCTACGTAAACGTCAAAAAGATCTTGAATTTATAACTAACATCAAAATCAAATAAATCTTAGACTTACTCTTGCTATTATTTTGATCAAAGACTTTAAACCAGACCAAGATTCTTGATGCGCAAGTTTTTTTGCGTTTTTAACTTGTAGTCGAGACAAACCTGTTTCTTTGAAAATTGCACCTAAATCTGATGGACGGTTTATATAATCTTGATATACAAGTTTAGAATCCGGGTGATGCATCAAATTTTATTGTTAAATGGTATTTAGTTTTTGTTAATTGACATCTAGTTCATTCTAGGCGTCCAGTTGTAAAAATGCACCAAATATTTAATACTAAGTACCTGCTGCCTGCGACTTCGTCCGTGAATGTCTGTTTTCGCGGAGTAAAAAATAGCCATGTCCTTTCCTGGGGTTCAAACTTTCCCCCGTGCCTACAAAATCTAATCAAAATCGGTTCAGTGGTTTAGTCATGAAAGCATAACAGACAGACAGAGTAACTATCGCATTTATAGTATTATAAAAGTATCGATTTTTTACTGGTGGCTTTCAACAAATAGTTTATAAACCAAACTTGACACTGCAAAGATCATTCTACTTTTCATGCTGTCTGTACAAACTTCAAACGGGGGCAAACTCCTTCAAACGTCCACGTTATCTTTTATGGTGAACATTATCAGTAGCTACGCGGTTAGTAGTTTTCTAGCCAATCGCCATTGCATTACTCAGGGTGCTTTCCTTCTAATAACTTTTTCTAGTTTTCTTTTAGGTACTATTGTGTTAATGAAGACATCATCTTGATGTTTTGTTCTAGGAGGTCGATGTTTGACAGTGGGTATTTACAATCTCATGAACTGCTCGCTTGCACCAGGGTAATCTTTTAACTCTTAGTTAGTTGCTAGCGCGGGTTTAGTACGTATGACATTTTAAAAATTAACCTCGTTTGCCTCTGATTTATGTTTCTGTCGGATATGGGCCTTAATTTGACAGTTTTTTTGTATGTTTGTTACTGTCTTTTAAAGCATTCAGGTTTTAGCCGAGTAACTAAATGTGAATAGGCGCTTATAACATTTTGTAAGCGCATGGTCACATTTTAAGTTTACCTCTCTTCTTCACTCGATCACAAGCTGTCTTATTAAGTGAAACTTTACTTACTTACGTTATAAAAGTACAAAAACCAGCTTTCCGTTATTTTAAATCTTTTTCAATAAAGTAAATGACGGCGAGCCCTGCAGTGGCCGTAACATAAGGTAGCGTCATTACCTCCACAATCCACTCAGGACCGCACATTTGATTGTGATTGATTTACCATTTCCACGATATGTCGAGTCTTTGTTTAGAATCAGCAAATGGTTTTTAGTTATTTTATTTTTTTACTTATACGAGTTGGGTAAGCTCTTGACTCTAGTCTCTTGGGGTCTGGTCTAGTTTTGCTCTTCATCTCCCCTCTTCGCTTGGTGAACAATTTCTTATGATATTAACTTTGCGATATCGATATTATTGTTTACAGTTTCCTTGAACTCTATATTGTTGTTGAGATCTAAGACTAAAGGCAATTACCGTTATTAGATGGAATATCCGAGACTGTAGCTGGTGCTTGCACAAGACTATTTACTACTGGCCTGTTACTTGCAGGCCTTTGTGCAAGCTTCACTGAATTATTGCTTTATTTGCGGTTTACGATAGAAGAAAGGGTGACGTTTTTAGGGAGGAATATAAGTACAGATACAAAGTAGAAAAGTAGTTGTTCGCAGAGCTAATGAGCTCTGCATTCTGTTTCAATGTACCGGGAAACAATATGTGAGAGTTCAACTGAAGTCATGAATTAATAAACAGTCGGTCTATTCTGTATTTTTTTTTTCTATGAATTTGTTTGCAATGAGCGGTGGTGAGCTGTGATTAATTATTTTTAAGGGATCTATTTTATAAAAAAATACGTAATAGGTATCTTACACTATTTAACCAAGCCAGAAAACAATGTAACAAAAGTACATATTAACAAAATGCTAGAAATTATATTCAAATAAATATTAGGAACGGTACTGAATATTATAAATAATATATCGAAAACTTATAGAAGAATCTGCCTAGATGATTAACATGTATATTAATCCGTGTCGGCTGATTGATCGTCTCAATTCAGGCCAAAATATGTTGAAAGTTTTCGGTTCGAAAATGATCACTTAACACCCCGTGAGCCTGGCCCTGCTTGAAATTCTTCGGCTGTCTAACCCTTCAGGGAATATAGGGAAGTAATATATCTTGGTTTACGTAATTTTGATCCCCTTTCTGGGCTACGAATCGATCAATTAATTATTTTGTTCATCTACTTTCAACGCAGTCCTGTTGTAGTTACATAAACCCACCCAACTTTCAAAATACGTTCCTTATAAAATTGTCTGTCAAATAGGTTACTTACCTACTTACAAATTAGGGTATAGCTTTAGCCTTAATTTAAATATTCCAATGGCAGTCGTATTACAAAACGATTACCGTTATTAACCTAGAAACCTTCTACCTAGAAATTGATATTGAAATAGAGACAGTCTTATTTATACTCATACAATAAAGCTGATTTTTTTTGTTTGTTTGTTTTATATATCTAATATAATATATAATCTCTGAAAATACTATTTGGATAAGAAAAAATCTTTCAATGAATAGCTAGATTCACGCGGAGTATTCTAGGTGATACACAGTAATCAAAGAAGTAACTAAACACGGGTAAAACCGCGGGCTATAGCAAGTATTACATAAATATAGTATCTCTGTAATACGTAATGATACGTATACATCAATCTGATGTCTGTCTACTGACCCGAAAATTGGTTTACCTGCCTGACGTTGACATGTCCTTTGCACGTCATAGAATGACTTTTATTACACGAAATGTATGAGTTAAAGTCATGCCTACTGAACATTATTTAACTATATTCTATAAATGTGGATGTCTTGTCGATAAAAAAAATATTCACACACACGGTAAACTCTTTAGGTGTCTGAAAAATTGAATTAGTATTTTCAGTGGATTTCTTGTCCCAATATTTTGATAAGTAATCACTTTAAACAGCTGTTATTTTAACATTGGGCACGTTAGTAGTAAGATCAGTTGAAAAAAAAAAAACGACGGGTTGCACTCCGGGAGTGCCGGCAGAAGTGAAAACGCTAAAGACGTACACAAATATGACAATTCGCTAACGCGAATTGTAATATTTTAAAAAATAAAAAATAAATCTTACGAATTTATCGTAAATTCGTAAGATTTTCGATCAGGTCACGTGTCCTGAAGCGAGTTTAACATTTTTTACCCATTCCAAAAAAAGTGCACAACGCCGCTAAAGAAGTTTTCACTTCAAAAATTGGGCAGTAGATATTATGTAAAAGGTTTTACTGCTGAACTTGTCAATAAACATGCATTTTGTAATACTTAACTTACCAATTCCACAATATACAACTGCCGCTTTAAATCAATGACTATTCTAATTACAAAGGACAATAAACTACAAACCACTTTCTCAGCCTACGACCCTAAAATAATACATCAACCCCCTACTATTACACAAACCGGGTCTTTGTGTACAAGTGCCCTTCAATCAATTTCTGTCGCTCAATGGTAAATTGAAGGACGCAAGAGCTGAGAGAATACAAATCTAGGGTTAAACGAAAACGAACGATTTATATGGTTAACCCTTAGTTATAAGGGTAAACCTTAGGGTAGGCTTTTGCCAAAGGTAAAGTTAAAGAATTTAAAGATGAACTTGTTGCTGGCGTTTCACTATTTTGTTTTTTTTCGCTAGCCTTTTAATCTTTTATCTTTGTAAACTTCAGTAATAGCAATATTAAATTAAGTTCAGTTAATTTTCAGATTCTGATAATTAGTTAAATTTTTTTACTTAAAAATTCTCCTTGTCATATAAAAATAAAATATTATTTTATGTTCGCAAAATTGATTTTATTTTTTTAAGAGTTGAAGATTTTTCTAGTAACTGAGTACCTATTTTGATTTACGATCATGATGTGTAGTCTAGTGCGTACTTTATACAGTTTATGTGTTAAGTAGGTAGTGTTTTACGACACTGAAGGGGCAAGAAAGGGTTGTCAATCAGGGTTTGAGTATCTGCCAACAGCCGTTTAAAGTTACTACTTAAAGACACAATCAAGAAATCGATATACTTATTCGAAATTCGGCAAAAACCCTTGTCTAAATTATATTATGTAAGTTATCTACTTCACGAGTGTTATTTTCAACAATATCAATATCACAACAACCTCCGAAGCGTAAGTTTGAAAAGGTATAAAGTTTGATATCCCTATAGCCTTGTTACTCGACACCAGCTGTATCGACTAATTAATTAATCTCCGCGCTACCGTAAACGCTGTAAACAATACGTAATTTTAACGGTATAGTAATTTTGTTATATTAACAACAGAAGTCATATAATATCCAAGTTACCGAAGAGAAGACTACCATTTTGTAAAATAAGGCGTAATTGTAATTGGTAATAAGTTCACAAAAAATCGAAAATCAAAATAATTTTCTTACTATAAAAAACAGAAGTTAAAAGTTATTGGATTAAATTTTAGTTTTATTTTTAGTTTTTTTAAATAGTAGTAGGTGGTTACTTTAAAGTAGCATCACTTTTAACAACCCGCAACATAAATGTTTTGAACTGCAGTACATCAGAGTGTTACACAGAAATGTAACTTAATTACTATTCTAATTAATTTATACTCTAGACTTAAATATTTTTTTCTGTTTCAGGTACGACCACAACAGCATATCGGGTGCCACTAGAAATGTGTTTCAATAAGTATCTCATAAAACTGGCGGACTACTTCAGATTGTATTCCGATACATCTCGTTAGTGCACCTGTGAGTAACAACATTCGAGATGATCAGCAACACGAAGATTGTGTTCACCAAACTCCTGCTCTGCTGCCTCTTGTCAAACGCCTGGGCGCGGTCATGGGCCAACCATCACGACACCACCACGTCTACCACACAAACCACCCCCACCACTAGTCAAGCACCCAAGAATTTCCACAATGATCCACTTATCGTCGAAACAAAAAGTGGCCTCGTCAAAGGTTACGCTAAAACAGTTATGGGCAGAGAGGTACACATCTTCACCGGCATTCCATTCGCGAAGCCTCCTCTAGGACCGTTAAGATTCCGCAAACCGGTACCCATCGACCCGTGGCATGGAGTACTTGAAGCCACTGCGATGCCAAACAGCTGTTATCAGGAACGGTATGAATACTTTCCTGGATTTGAGGGAGAGGAAATGTGGAATCCAAACACAAACATATCAGAAGACTGTCTCTATCTAAACATTTGGGTTCCTCAGCACTTACGAGTTCGTCATCATCAAGATAAGCCTCTTACCGAGAGGCCCAAAGTGCCAATACTAGTGTGGATTTACGGTGGCGGCTATATGAGTGGCACGGCTACACTCGACCTATATAAAGCAGACATAATGGCTTCTTCCAGTGATGTAATAGTAGCATCTATGCAATATAGGGTTGGGGCGTTCGGATTTTTATACTTGAATAAATATTTCTCGCCGGGAAGTGAAGAAGCTCCGGGAAATATGGGCTTATGGGATCAACAACTTGCTATTCGTTGGATTAAAGATAATGCGCGTGCTTTTGGTGGTGACCCAGAATTGATAACTTTGTTTGGAGAGTCGGCTGGCGGAGGGAGCGTGAGTTTGCATATGCTTTCGCCGGAGATGAAGGGATTATTCAAAAGAGGCATATTGCAATCGGGGACGTTAAACGCTCCGTGGAGTTGGATGACAGGAGAGAGAGCACAAGACATAGGAAAAGTTTTAGTGGATGATTGTAACTGCAACAGTAGCCTGTTAGCGGCGGATCCGAGCTTAGTGATGGACTGCATGCGCGGAGTTGATGCAAAAACTATATCAGTACAGCAATGGAATTCTTACACTGGTATATTGGGATTCCCGTCAGCACCGACAGTGGACGGTGTGTTTTTGCCCAAAGATCCGGACACGATGATGAAGGAAGGCAATTTCCATAATACCGAGGTGCTTCTTGGAAGTAATCAAGACGAAGGTAAGTTTTTGTTACTCACGTGCCTCCGAGTAAGCACGAGCGCTTTTATTATTTTATAAATTAGGTACTGCCGGGAGGCAGGTAATAATCATTATCTCATTATAACAAAATTAATAGAAAATTTACAACGATAATATTAGTCTTTTGATGTTGAATAATATTTGTCGAGTACCTAAAACTTTGACGCTGGCACGGTATAAATTAATCGTGGTTAGTGTTTAGTACTCGTATCCTAGTAATATCAAAAAGGAATGTAGTATGTTTATGTCATGTAAACAGAGTTGATTATCTGTTTTTTATATAATATTGATTGGTAGATAAAAATCTACTTAGATTAAGTGGGTAGCACGGGTTAGTAGAAAAAAAAAATGAAAAAAAAAACATACAAGTACATAAAAATGTAAAGCCAAACCTAGAAAACCCAGTCACACGTGGCGACGTGACTTTCATCACGAGTTGAAGACATACGTACTTAGTAGTAGGTGGTATAGAAGTTGCGCATATCCCAACGAAACGTGTTATGGAACACTGACACTTCTGCCAGACACATTTAGAAAACGAACGAATAAAAGCTTAAGTACGACTTATCAATATTTGGTGTGGAGTTCGAGGTCGTTCGTATAGTCCGCGCATCGGTACGTACTTACGTAGCGGGGCGACGCGCCTGCGCAAATCTATGTAGACACAACAACAACACGCTGTAGATGTGAGTCGTACCGTTCGTACTACCAAGTACTACAGACTCGCCCACGTACCGGCGCCGCTCCCCCGCGAGCCCCCTACCCCACCCCCTCGTTGTTGCTACGCACCCCGCCACTCGAGCGTCTCCTCCTAAGGACAACTTGTAGAAAATGAGATATTTTATTGCCACCTGGAGCTTTGCCTTAAACTAGTCGAACAAATCTCAGGTTTTTAAGTTTCCCTTTTTATTTGTCTGAGCTTCGTCTTACTTTGCTCGTCAAATTGGAAACAGAGCGTGATGATAGGAACCTTTGAAAAGAAAATTCTTTTTGAGATTGCGGTACCTTTATAAACTACATTAGGGCATAATAACATTGAAGGCTTGATAAGATTTCCTAAGCTTTTGTGGAGCGGGCGGTTAACAACTACCAATGAGTTTATACTCAAAATTGTCGTAACTTAAGTTATGAGAATTTTTCTCTCCATTATATAATAAAAAATAACATTGTGTAAAATTCAAAAATATTCCATACCTACTGCACTGGCATTCTATACGGTAATTCCACCGTCACTTCGACGCTCACGTCAAAGTGTCAAATAAATTAATGTCATTTGAATTTGATTGAATATTTGATGTCATTGAATAGCGACTTGAGATGCGAGTTCATGTCTGAATTTTACAGAATCGACGTACAGTTTAAAATCGCAATCCTTGCATCACCTTCGGAAATCCTTAGAGACTGAAACTAGGCTTTGCTAGATCATAAATTCGCCAGAAAGCTTTCTGTACTTACCATTCCATTTCCCGGTGAAGCAGTAAATCTGAAGCAACCTAAAAACTACGGATCAAGAAAGGTAAACGTGTGATAGGTGGGTCGTAAAACAAGACAAGTTTTAGTTTATTGCACAGGAAAAATTAAAACTACGATACTTAATGCTAAACTCATAATCAGCCAGAACTATAAAACGAAAGGAGGCAGATTTTTTTGTGTGATAAACATACTGCTCGCAATTGAACAGCAGACTATTTGACAAATGCGTAGTATTTGTTTAATACATTTTCCTCTTTAATAAATATGTATTTGGTAACTTTACTTTGAGGTTTGAAAAAAAAAATGCTTTACGATTAAGCATTCTCTGTATATAATAATAGTATATAATAATAATAGTTATAGAGATATACGTGTTAGCACACAACACATTTAACGTACGAGCACACATACATCATAAATAGCCACCTAATATGCTAAAGCAATGGCTTGCCTAATAGCTTGTCTATTTAGCCGTCAATATCAAAATTCAAGTAGTAAAACATCATAACACGATACTACTAACGTCAAAAATTTAATATTCTACAGCACGAAATCTCAAATCTGCACAGAAAACATAAAATCATATTCTTCGAATACACGAATAAGTTAGGAAAATGCAAGGAGTAGCGTTATGCAATACTCAGCCTGTTTTCGAACGCTGTGTACCCGTTAAAGCACTAGTCGGATATTGCAACTGGCACGCTTCGGGCTTGAAAGGATTTGCCAGTACTTCTCGCTACTGGAATCCTAAATGAAAGTCGACTAAGCGACCATGTAGTTGTGTACATCCTCTAATATATCTATACGTACGTACATATATCTGTACGTATCATTCTGAATATCCGTAGTATTCTACAGATATTCAAAATGTTACGTACTACGGAATAGATAGTACAAAATACAAGATGTTATGACCCGTATTTTAAAACGATACGATACCGTAGTCGTAAACAGCGTTCTTCTTACTAGAGTAGATTAAGAAACCTTTCAGTTTTGGATCAATATAGAGATAATACGATGGAGCTGTACCTATCTACATAATTGTGCAAAGATTTTGTTGTTTATCTTCAGAGATAACAAATCTATTTTGTAAGACTTTGAATACTAGCGATTTTAAAGAACTTGATTTGCGTATTGCTGTTTACAAAGATCTATCAAATTATACGAAGCAAACATAATTTTCCTTTTCATTTGTTGTTTTGTTTACTTCATTTCCATTTCAAATTCAATCACGAAAATTGGTAGGTACTCGTCGCGAAATGCAGTAGGTAGTACTCGTACCGTGCAAATATTCTCCTCTGATATGAGAATTGTTATAAAGCGATTTTCTAGAAACATTCCACCCCGGGTGCCCACTTCTACTTGACCTTGACCTTGGCCGTACAACGTGGATTGCGAAGTTCCAATGTCGCCCGCCATACGTATAACGCCGGCGGCCATTTTTACGTGATTATCGCGTGTGTAATACATAAATCACAGAATAATGCGCTAAGCGCTTTATCATGAACTTGTGTTCAAGGTATTATATAAACTTCGTTTGTTATTATTTTGACTAGCTGTTTGAGCTTTTAATTAAAGCCTGACTTTGCAAATATCAATATTTGCTCTAGTACCTTTAACTTTTTGTCCGTGAAATAACATGATATTTGAAACTTTCTGTATGGATTAACTATCAGACGCTCAAAGAGTTTTCAAAGGGACATTCGCCTTCAGTGATCCTTGAAAAATCAGCCCTAAGTTAATCAATTGATTTGATTGCTTTAAAGATACTGCAAAGAAACTATAAACCCTACTACAATTTTAATATTTTTCTCTTTGACGCTTAAATGCACACATAAAGATATTGACACATAGAATAATTTTTATCCCGCGTTTGAGCTCCCATGGGATAATTTTGAACTTCGACTTAACTCTGAAGTTTACACAGTCGAAGTCGCGGGTAGAAGCTAGTCTTTTATAATTTGATCATGTCCGTCCGTCATTGAATGTCTGTCACAGAACTTTGTAAGCGAAACATTAGAAGTTAATTTTCTTTGACAGATTAGGGTAAAGCAACAGTGACAGTTTGATTTGAACTTATTATTCAAATCGTTCATTTTATTTATAAGGTGGCAATATTATGGAGCTAGGTTTAAGTTAGTCAGCCAATTAGGTGAAGGTTTTTTGATGTAGACACGTATATTTTATGGTGTAAGTTACTTTTTTATTTTACTCTAATTGAGTTGTACGAAAATTCCGTCTGGAAATCTCCAAAACATGGTTTGCCCTTTGCCAGGTATTTTCTTTTGAAAACAACTTTTGACAAAAGTTCTTTCAAAAGAAACCTTTGACTTGACAATTCTTTAATTTACTTATTTAACTTTGTTTCGGCTGATCTTTTAGATACGACAGACTGAAATAAAATGTCGTTAGACTATTTTGCTATTCGACGTTTTTGCCTACTGCGATTCAAACAGCATTCAAAAATCAATCGTGATTGGCAGGTACGTGTCGGTTCCACGTCCAAATACTAGAGAGCTGTGTTGCCAGCTATGTCCCCAATTTGCCTTTGAGATACCAGCGTTTACACGGCATTCGTATTGGTTAGCGGGCAGTTCAAATTCCTCACACAAGGGGAATCCAACAAAGGCGGTTAGATAAATAAAAAAGAAAATAAAACACATCGAGTAATGTGATATCGGCAGGCATGAAAAGGCTTGTGTTCACACATAGTCTTGACTGAAAAATGATATTTATTTATTTATTAAAACTTTATGCACAAATGTAAAATACACCGTACAAAGGCGGACTTAATGCCTTAAGGCATTTTCTACCAGTCTGCCTTAGGGTGATGCAGAGACAAAACATAGTAGGTGCAAGAACATAGAAGGAACAGGAAATTTCAAAGACAAAATATAAAATTTGATTTCAGCACGCAACAACAAATAATATTTATATGGCTTATTGGTTGTTGTTGAGAATGTTAGTGTGGGCAACGTTTATAAAAAAAACTATGTACGTAATATCTAAACACTGTTGCGTACCTATTAAGTTTATAGTGTTTTATTAAAGCTAAAACACGTCTAGTTTTGAATACCCATTAAAATTATATGTATAGAAGGTACCTATTAGAAAAGATGTAGCCACTCAAAAAGTTGCTGTGTAAATAAAAACAAAAGAAGTACAAAATCAATGCTAGACAAACGGCTGTGCCCCTGACAGCCGTAAAACAAATGGTAATTTTCAGTGATTAGGTAATAGGGGTCGTCAAACATTTAAATGTAAATCAATCAACTTTCGTGTGAAATGTCAAAGCCGTTGTTTGTTTGTAAAATTCGTCAAACAAAGTTTAGGTAAGTAGGTACTCGAAATAATTGTAGGAAAACTATATAGGAAAGTCAGTTATTAATTTTACAGTAGCTTATAAACACGTCAAGTTGATAAAAGAATACCAATTTGGGCAATTTTATAAATTTTTAATCTGTCAAAAATGATTGTAATTTATCTACATTTTTCGACATCGATTGTCACGAAGATGAGATTAAGACTGGATTTTGTTTGGAACGTTTTTAATTAAAACAATTGATTGTTTGCTGTATATCAGAGTTACCAATAATACAATCTATATCAACACGCAGACTGTTCAATGTTAGACGGCAATTGTACCAACTTTATCTATAAATCTGAATTAGATCCTAACTACACATCTTATTGTTAGTTATCATTGGTTTAGTTTGTGTGAGCTGAATCGATTCCTCCGCCAAATACAACGCCGAAGCTCTGTAGTGTGTTCGTTAGATATTTTCTTATTAGGCTCTTCTTTTTCATAGATATTAGCAGAACATTTCTTTGGAGGAATAATCTTGATTTGTACCTATTTCCACTTTCATATTACTGACTTGTATCATTTATCATAATTTTCTCTTATGAACATTTTCCGGTTAACGTTAATGATTGCTCAAAACATCATGCTTTGAAAAATAATTAGCACCTAATGAAACCTATTACTGACCAAAAAAGGTTGTATTTACTATAAAATGTGTAGGCATCAGGCTAGGTAGTGAGACAATTTCAGCAGGGTGGCTGGTATCGACCGGAAAAGAGTATAGTGAAATGTTGAGCGATTAGCAAGGATTAAGAACTACCATGGTTTTGTAATGATGATGAAGTAAAGAATGAAATCAACATTATTTAGGAACGAAAACTATGGTTTTATGAAGTGTACAGTTACATTTTTTGTTAAAATGTCGATTGCCTGCGGCATTTTTTTGCGAGAAACCCTATATTTTTTCTAAATAAAAGCAAGCTAAATGACTCTTCAGTTCTCTACCAGTAATAGACCCGTAAAAATCAATTGAGGAGTTTAGGAGATTAGCCCGATTGAACCGGCACGGTTTTTTGGTATACCTACTTACCGTGCAAATATTCATGCATTTAACAATAAGCTGTTAATTATTTTGACATTACAAACAGACACTTCAACTTAATTCAATTATAAACATGTCTACAATGTCTCCTATTCAAAAACCTTCACGAAATTAATGAAATAACGTACAAGCATCGAGTCGGAAATCTGTACGTATTCATATTATTTCCCTGAACAATAACAAGCGCGTATTTTCTCAGAAACATCAAGATTTTTTCCGGTTTGTTGGCCCGCTGTGTACGATACTTCGTTAGTTTCAGTGCCGCCGCCGTGACAAGCTCATTTCGTCTTGTTTATTAGTTCAGGTGTCAACACCGTCTAGGTCCAAATATTAATATTTCTCTTGCTGGCGACGTGACCTACTTATCGACCCATATATTAGTTAAATAGGTGCTATAACACTTCAGGTACTACGGTTACTCGGACTGCATTGTAAGCCAAGTGGTTCCAAGCGCGACTGGCGACTGCTACGCTAGAGGTCTTCGGTTCGATCCCCAGGTCGAGCAATAAGTGCAAGTGCAGCTCGCAGTTAAGATTTGTGCCTGGTTAATAGATTCGCCGCCTATTACATTTGACGTAAACATACCGGCAAACTGTGGGTGCACATTGATACACCTCTGCCTAACCCTTCGGGGAATACAGGCGTGATGGTATGTGTGTATGTACTACGAATACTTCACCTTCAGTAATAATTGTAATTTTTACCAAGGCCTCGTAAACATAGTTCATTAAAAATTTAAAAGGTCCTGCCGGAACGGAATAAAAAGTTTTTATGATGGAATGGATCGTCACGCCCGTTTTCAGGGTTGATATAAAGTGTCAGTAATCATTATGAAAAGTGTATTAATATTATAAAGGTATGTAATGTGGAGCTGGGTAGGTCTTGTGTCAATTGTATGATAAAAGAATGCGCGTTATCGATTGCTCGTACGATGTTTGAAACAGTAGGTTCCTACATATACAACAATACATACCTACAACAATAAAATACATAGTAGTGACACCTCGACATTGTAGGTATACGTACTAGCTTCTGTCCGCGGCATCATCTGTATAGACTTCAAAATTAATCCAACGTCCCATCCCATGGAAACCTACTTTTGGCTAATAAAATGTACCTTTTGCTTAAATGTGCAATGCCGGCTTCCGCTCTAAGTATGTCAAATTACAGCCAATTGCACTCAGCTGTTTAAGGGTGAAAGAGTTACAAACATCTAACCATATGTTTATCCACACAAACTTTCGCGTTTATACTTTTTTTTTTTTTTTTTTTTTTATAGACGGGAAATCATCAAATAACTTCCCCCGCCCTGGGCGGGGCGGGAGGGAGTGTCAGACTTTTACTGACTAAAACCCGTCTATGTTCCTTCATGTGCCCTTTGCGTTCCGGGGGCGCGGTATCTCTTTCGAACAACCCGCAGCCCCGGCAGGCATCGGCCCTCAGTGGCCCCATCCAAGTTTGCTGACATCTCTTTGAGGCGCGCGTGGAACACGAACGCGCCGTCGACACGGTCTGTCGTTATTCAGTGAACGTACGGACGGTGAGCTACCCATTGCTCACCGTCCACAGACCCGCGCCTACGGTGGCCGGGAGTCGTCTCGCGGCTCCCGACGCCCGGAGCGTCTACCGTGGCGGCCGCTGGGATGGGGGACCCTCCTTTCCCTCTCCCGTCCCGCCGCCTCCTTCTCTAGCATTACAGCTTCGCAGAAGGAGGCGACTGCTTCCCATTCCCTCTCGCTCCGGACCATGGCCTGAACCAGTGCCGGACGCGAGAGGGCGCCGCCGCCGATGGCCGCCTCGAGGACTCCGCGGTGCTCAGCCCAAGCAGGGCACACCGCCAAAGTATGCTCCACCGTGTCCTCGGGGCGATCCTCGCAATGGTGACACCCGGGCGTTTCCTCCCGCCCGATGAGGTGCAGGAACCTCCCGAACTTTCCATGTCCGACGTTTATACTAATAGTAGACTTTTTAATATTCATATTTTTGTCTTATTTTTTCAATATACAACAAAATTGGACACATATTATTTATTACACACATTTTATTTATTTATTGGTTACTGATTCTTAAAGACTTACCACACGAGTGAAAACTATCGCTACTGCAGAAAACGCAAAGAAAAATTATTAAGTAAACTTTAATGTTACGTTAAATAATAACACAGAGCAAGGCATCAGTGTGCTTACCCGTGCGTTATAACGCGCTCGTGTGAACAGTAACTTAGATACGTCGATGTAGTACGACAACTACAACGTGATACTTGTTTACTACGTAAAGTCACTTTGCTACGAGAAGGTTATTAAATGAAAACTAGTAGGTACTTTGTATATCTATACAAATAAATACTATTGAAGTGTCCTTTTGTAAAGTCAACATTACAACTTTTTACATACATAAACTCACGCCTTTTTCCCATGGGGATAGGCAGAAACCCAACCACAGAACGCCACCTGCTTTTTTTTTACCTATGGGAAAACATTAAATGTCTTCCCCCGCCCTGGGCGGGGCGGGAGGGAGTGTCAGACTTTTACTGACTAAAACCCATTCATGTTCCTTCTTTTGCACTTTGCGTTCCGGGGGAGCGGTGTCTCTTTCGAACAACCCGCAGAACGCCACCTGCTACGATCCTGACATACTCCAGCTTTTTACTGAATGTATAAATGAATATAACACGGCACATAATTATACCAAAAGTATTTTTTTTGAATTTTGTCTGTGTTTGTTTTGGCTAATCTCCATAAGGGCTGGTCTGTTTTGATAGAACTTTTATTGGTAGATAGCAGATATTGTAAATAGTAGCTTAGAGTTACTTTTAACTAATAGAAAAAGAATAAGGGATGCGCGCAAAAAAAAAACCCTACAAAGCGACGTTCATGCGGGCGAATTCACGGTAGAAACTACTAGTATTAAAATAAATGCTTAAGTGTTTGTTTTGTTTAATGCTGTAATAGGTACAGCTGAAAAAAAACGCTAAAACAAGGGATACTAACCTGAGTATATATTTTAAAACCTGAAAAAAAAAAATACGATTAAACTAAGGATACTCGTAAAGTGAGGAGCATATATTTTAAAATATATCAAACCCTTAAAGTTGTTAATGCATTCAAGATTTATAAGAAAAATCTTAGGCAAAGCCACAGGCAAAGCGCTAGTAAATTATATTTATTAAATAAGTTTTATAATAAAAAGAGCTCGCGGCTACTCGTGAAAGCGGTTATTGTTCTTTTGGTTACAAGTATGTCCGTCCTAAGAGTTTCTAAGTGGTTTGGAATTGTGCCCGGGAAATGTCAATAGGTAAAGGTTCGCCTCATTATCGATATATACAGTGAAGCTTTTACTTTATATATTTGCTAACTTCTTTCAGGACAATAAGCGTAATATCATTTATAGAAATACCAGCTTTTGCCCACAAATTTATCTGCATGAAGGTCGATTATCGCATATTGAAAAGTAACCAATGTGCCAAAAACCCAATCTACTTTTTTATCATTTGATTGCTTCAGTTCTTTTTGCCGTGATGAGGTAACAAATAGACAGAGTTTACTTTGCTTACATATTATTAGTGCGAATAAATGTAAGTAGGTACAGCTAAATATTACAAAGACAAATAAAAAAGACTGCCCCGTTGGTCTCGTGGTCGCAAGCGCGACTGCTGAGCAAGGGGTCCCGGGTTCGATCCCCAGGTCGGGCAAAAAAGTGTTATTGGATTTTTCCATTAGGAATTTCTCAGTAGCAGCTCGGAGCTTGGATTTGTGCCCGGTTAATGGCAATAGGCTCGCCTCCTTTTACATGGGACCTAAATATACCGGCGAACTGTGGGTGTACCTAAATTGGTGCACCTCTGCCTAACCCTTCGGGGAATACAGGCGTGATGGTATATATAAAAAAATACTGTCGGGAATGTTAAACTTATCAAAATTAACTAAAAACGAAACGTTCAAAGTCTGAAATCGCGGTGTGACTGGGATACAATTATTATTACCCATGTAATATTTTACATAAAAAATACTAAACTTTTTTGTAAGTACAAGTATGTACCTAATATTATAAAGCCGAGAAAAGAGAAGCAAATAAGAAAATAGAACAAGAACAAAGTAAGTGCTGAAACAAAGTCAAAGCTCAAGCTTTGAACAGACGTAAACAAACGAGAATGAAATGGACGGAACCTAATTTTATTTAGCTCCAACGTTGATGATTTAATTAGTGTGAGACGGCAAAAGAAGGATTGCCAGTAAAAGTCACGTTCTTTTCCTATATTCGTTTAGTCTAACGAATCGCAGAGAGAAATGCGCTGAATCACCAATATGTAATCAAATATGCAAACATTTTTCTCCGTTCATATCCCTAATGGATCCACAACATCTTCATCTTCGGTATTTGCATAGCTGGATCGTCTTTAACGCAACATTAACATAATAAATTATGTATTTCTCGTTTCAGGAACATATTTCTTGCTCTACGATTTCCTCGACTATTTTGAAAAGGACGGGCCCAGTTTTCTGCAGCGTGAGAAATTTTTAGAAATTGTCGATACCATTTTCAAGGAATTCTCGAAAATTAAGCGAGAAGCCATCGTTTTTCAAGTAAGTGAAGTGTAAACAGGCGGCACTTTATAACTAATTCATATCTATGATGAAAGGTCACGTTACAAGGATTACGTTGTTTAAAATTAAACAAAGTTTCTTCATTATGATGAGGGTCAAGCCAAGACCTTTATACAGTATGTAATTGGGGTACCATGTATAATTACCATTCACTTCAAAGACAAACAATGAAAGTCGTGTACTAACTTATCTTTATATCGATTGTCTGAAGACAGTTTGAATGTTTAATGAGGTGTCGGGCACATGACCAAGAGATTATTTTTTATCAATAACTTAGTACCTCAGTATCTAAACTTTGTAAGAAAATGACTGGCTCAAAAAATATGTGAGTAGCTGTAGAAATCACTAGCAATCCGTAAAATAGCCTCACCTCAATCTGACTTCACTTAAATTCCCCAAGGGAGATTTTTACGAAATAGTCCTACCTATTTATTCTGTTACTGGTTTGCTGGAGAATTTTCTGTTTTTTTACACATCAAAGCATCCGATCTACCTATTTTGTGTCTTACTATAATAGATTCTAGAAGTGGGATAAGTTGCCCACTTTATTCATTGACCTGAGAATGACAAGGACCAAGATTGCAATTTTAATTCGGGAAACAACTACGTAGGTACATCCTCGTCTATCTACGCAATCTCAATCGCGCCACTTACATGCACGCGTCAATACTTTGCCCGTAGAAATTGGTGTGATTTGGTTACGTCATCGCGACCAGTAATAAGGATTTCCATCTCAAATTACCGTCAATAATGCCACAATACTTTTCTCATTGCTGCACTTGTGTTCCCAATTTACTCGTTGAGGAACAGCCTTGAATACGGAAACATTTATTCGAAGGCGATTAAATACTAAACGGTTCTTTGGTGACGTAGATATGATTGTCTGTTATTTAGTGATGGATTTCGGACAGCGTGACGATATTATGATGACAGAGAAATGGAGAGAGGAGGTTATATTAGAGCTTTGTGCTAGAAAGAGACGAAACGTTTTTGGCTGACCCGTCATAAATTACACTGTGGTGCAAAGTAAAGTACCCACACATTAAACAATCAGAAGCTAGGAATTGTAATAAAACTTTAACTGTAAAATTACCCTGTACCTTAGGTATATAAAGTATTCAGGTTTGGCCCAATTACGTGTGTTGTACTTTTAGTATTTTAAGGTTTTTTTTTAAAGGTATATTGTTTCTGTTCTAGTATACGGACTGGGAGGAAATTACCGATGGTTATCTGAACCAGAAAATGATTGCTGACGTGGTAGGCGACTACTTCTTCGTGTGCCCTACCAACTACTTCGCAGAAGTGCTGGCGGATTCAGGAGTCGACGTCTACTATTACTACTTTACACATGTAAGTACTTTTTCTTTATATTTTTTTAGGCATTATGAAAATATCAGATGTTCATTTTAAAGCGGCCTTACAGGGTTTTATCGTATTTGAGAGTTGTCAATAAATATCCACGATACTTCAAAATGTTACTGTCTGTCTGCCTGGTTATTCGTCTGTAACAAATTAGTGAACTATTACTCAACATTTTTCCGTAAATGAGACGAAACTATTTTAATACTTACACTCACACAAAAGTCAAAATAATTCAACAAAAGGTAGCAAAACACCTGTATGATGAAGCATAAAAAGTTTTGGCACCAGCTTTACCCTAAACTACGTAAAAATAAAACATTTCATTGAGACACCTTAAATAAACGATAACGTCAAAGTATAGTGGCCGACAGACATGCAGCTTGAACATTTCAAAGGAATTCCTGTGACGAAGACACACTTGAAGCTGCAAAACCGGTCTAGGGCTAACACGTTAATTTGGCTAACGAACCAAACATGAGTGCCCTTATAGCCTGCCAGAAACATCTGCTTTTTACTTTAAAATTACTTTTGAATAAAGAACGGGTGGGTGTACATATTTGCGTAATGTTTAATTTAAAGAATATAAACAGGTTGAAATTCGATTTTTAAGACATAATAATCCTACTCGTATTAGTTATCCTAGTTATAACTATACTTACTAATTATACTTGGTGTAACTATTCTATAACGCAGTTTAACTGTAAATAAAAATCAGTATTTATTTTGTTTTAAAGTGATGACTATAATCATGATTAACACTTGACTATTCTCTCTCTCTATTTAGTCAAAAAGTGAATTCAATTGAATCAAAACTGAATAATAATAAAGACGCAGATAATAATATAGTTCTCCTTTATTTTTCATTGGACGGCTTTGATCAATAAAACGTTGCTAAATATGCAACACGACCTCGACTAGATGCTACAATTAATATCAAGGCCCGAATATTTATAGGAAACAAGCCGTGGATTAATAGATTTAACAAATTAGGTCATTTGAATTATTTATGCCAAATCGCATTGTTGATACTGCATTCTATACATTTTTGCAACGCGTATTATTCACTTTAATATTATTATTGTGGTTGGGAAACCACAATATAAATAATATAAGGATAAACCTGTCACTAACCACGGAATTTAACATTTAGGTTTCAATAAAATATAACTACTATTAGTTGGGTTATATACCTTCATTTAATTATTGTTTATTTTGACTCATACGAATTTAATAAAAATTATATAATAATAAAGAAAAAAAAAAATCTAATTCATTCAGAAAGGTCGGGTGTGCAGTACTCGTAACCGGCGTGCTTGTATGACCAGATGTATGAACGTGAACGAGGCGAAAGTAGTATGAAAGGATCGTAGCAGGTGGCGTTCTGTGGTTTCTGCCTACCCCCATGGGAAAAAGGCGTGAGTTTATGTATATAATAATAGCCGCCTATTATTGCCCTACTCCAGGACAAAGGTTTCTTCTTATGCAGGTACAAATATTGATCATCACACATGCTCAAGGCGGATAGGCGATTATAAAATGAGTTATAAACTCCAGGTTTCCAATGTGCCATTGCAACATAGGTATACTAAATTGTTTTTTTTTTTGTATTTATTGTTTGCTTTAAAATAAATACGTATTTCAAAAATAAAGAAAGAAGTAAACACGGAAATAGATTTAAAGGCTGATAGAGATGTAAAGAACGGAAACAAGCATGTTGATTCGACCCCTAATAAATTAGGATACAGCAAGACTGATGATAATGAGGAACACTGGTTCATTATGTTGACAAACTGTTTGGGCGTGATCTAGCCCTAACCATTCTGTTAGACTTTTAGAATAAAATAAAAAATAGGTGCTCTTTTTCTGATTGTAAGATAAGTTATTTGACATGACGAAAGTAGCGTGATGACCCAGTGGTTAAAGCGCCCGCCTCTCATGTACCAGGTTGTGGGCTCGCATCCGACCATGGGCATGTACCAAAGTGACTTTTTCTAATTGATATGTACTTTCTAAGTTTATCTTGCACACCACTGACATCGGTAGCCATGTCAGAGGCCCTTGAGGCGGTTTAAAAACTCTGACACTAGGGTGTGTGGGGTCGTTAGACCTTACTGCCCACACGATAGAAAATAAGATAACGAAAGTACGACGTGTACAACCACATTACACAGCCTTTCAATACGCATACTACCCATTTTTATTTTTGGATGGGAAATCATCAAATAACTTCTCCCGTCCTGCCCGGGGCGTGTCAGACTTTAACTGACTAAAACCCATCCATGTTCCTTCTTGTGCATTTTGCGTTCCGGGGGCGCGGTATCTCTTTCGAACAACCCACAGCCCCGGCACGCATACTATACATGTAACATTAAGCAAAATTATTGCTAGAAAACGTATTTTCTTTTTTGATGTGGTAAAATTACCGTTTATGGTAGCGCGCAATGGAACACACGAGTGAGTGTAACAGTACGGGGACAATGGGGGTATGTAAACTTCTATCTCTGTAACCATAGGTACGGTTTCCATATGGTCTAGAACAACAAATAATCGCAATGATTAGAAGAACGTAAGTTTTGATAAGTGTTTTTTTTTTTACAAAAATATGATCAGAACAAATTGGCCAATAAGAGCATAGCACAATAGCTAACTTGCGACAATGATTGACTGTATATGTCGGATGCCTGCCGCAAACATAAAAAAATCAGAAGAAAAATGGTTGCTACGCATTTACGCAATATTTTATAAGATTCCTTCTAATTTACTCAAGCAAAGTGTCTAAGCTTTTCGCGGTGAAGAATATTCATTATAATAATTAATTTTCTTTTTAATTACTTGAAGCTGGCAGATAACTTGGAACACGTGCACTTTGAGTTTATACAGGAAGAAAACAAAAGCAAGGCTATGGGCCTATTATACAAAATATTTTTTTGTTGAATTTAGTTGAAGTGAATTTGAGATCATCATTGTCATCCACCTAAATCCATCGATCTACATCTTTTTGATAATAAGTGATAGACACAATTTTAATACCAGAAATAAGGACCAAATAGCACAACCATTTTTTTAGATTATCAAAAGTGCACATCTTTCATGGGCTACTGTGTTAAATGTTACAATAAAATACCTTGCGATATATTAAAATTAAATGAAACAAAATTAAAAAAAATGATTAAGAGTACACTTCGTAAACAAGCGTATTACAAATTAGAGGATTATATTATTCAAGATAAAAATGCTTGGAAACATGTTGGTCCTGCTCCACTGGACAATTTAGTCTTGACAAAAATCAACTGGTTGCTAATTTAATTATATAAGTAATTTGTTTTTAATTATTATTACTATTCATTTTTTCTCTTACACAATAATGATTGATTGCTATGGCTCACACACTGATTCGTTGTCTTTTGAAATGTTAGAAGCGATTATCTACGATCACAATATTTTTATTTAATATTACAATTGGTTTAGCTTTCATTTCTTAATTCGTAGCACTTAGTACGTATTGTAGTACTTTGAGTGGCTCTTATTGTTAATAGATCATTTTGACATTAGCATATTCTTTATGGAATGCATGTAACTGTACAACATAATGTACTACGTTTTTTTAAACGAGTATGTATGGAGTTTCTTGCCCGTTCTTCTCCATACGAAACTACCTTTTGGAATGGGCAACTAGATTCAATAGTTTTAATTTTTTTGACGTTCAAAGTGCCTTTTAATGGTCTAATTGGAATAAATGATTTGACGTTGACTTTAAACATATAACATTAGGTGGATGACAAGTCACCTGAAACTCACTTCACCAAAATTATACAGAATAGTACCTACTGTTGATACTAACTATCATAAAACGAAACGTTATATAATATAACATAGAAGTTAGTTAAAATAACTTTCTAATACCTGAAAACAAACTAGACGAATTCACCTTTAATATTGGCAGACAATATATAAATCAGGCTGTTACGAAAACTTTTCTATCAACAAAAAAACCAACTTCGGCGAATTACGCGAGAAAATTAGTTTGCCATATAACATAAAATGAGATTATTATTTCAAAAGGGTCTATTAAAACTCTTTTAGGGACCTAAATGCAAAGGTCGCAATTTTCCCGAAGGCTCGCTAGATAAGTAAACTCCTGTAAAATGTATAGGTAGATGTATGCAAATTGAACAGAAGCTTTTCACAGGATAGTAGACATGCAATCGCGGGAAATGTAGCACCATGAGTACAGTCTCAAATCCTCGATAGCCTGGTGATCCTAAGCGCGACTGGTACGCTAGAGGTCTTGGGTTCGATTCCCAGGTTAAGCAGTATTACGAGGTTTTTTTTTATGAAATTTTCTGTTTCATTTGTGCCCAGTTAATGGCAATAGGGTCGCTCCCTATTACGTGGGACTTAAAAACATACCAGCAAACTGTAGGTGTAGATTGGTTACACCTCTGCCTAACCCCGGAATACAGGCGTGTTGGTATGTTAAAAGTCTCTATAGAATATTCATTCGGAAACCGAATATCAGTACCCTCATCCTGAGAAGCTATACTTATTCCGACCACAACTGACAGTAAGACTGGGCCCAATACATATTTCATGGGCGCGTCAAGTGCGGTATTCAATTGCACTGCCATCTGGCTATTGTCCGCGCATCCCACCCCACTCTCGCGGAGTTTTACTCCCTTTGTCATTCAATTCTGTAGAATAACCACTCTACATGACTCTATTGTGGACGGCATTGGAATTTTCTCACGTTTGTCTTTCTCGTGTGTGTCAAAAATATAGGTACCTAACTAAATTTTGAAATGGATTGTTTGTGATGAATTGTGAGAGACGTTAGATAGCTTTTGTAATTAATTGTTCGCAATCTGTTGGTATGATTTCGAAACATCATGTTCAAAATTGTTTTGTATACTAAGGAAATTTTCACGCGTAGGCACCTATCTAAATATTTCTAATATTTACGCAGGTGGTAGCTGTGTAACTGTGGTAAAGAAAAACATTTTGTTTATTTCATCCAGGTTTATATTGATAAGTCAAAGGCAAGGAAAATCTTAACACAGGCCAAAAATCATTAGATATTGTGAACTGGACTAAAATGATATCTCCAACAATGTAATATTCGTGTACCGGTTTGCGACTAATAATTTATAATTCATTAACCAACCGTTCAGAAATAAAACCATCTGATTAACTATTAAATTCACTAGATCGATACTGAACCGCGGACGAAGAGCCGTCTGCATGAATTGTGAATTCTGTAAACTGTAAAATAAAACAGACTTTGATGTTTAATAATTCTACGATCGGTGCTCAGATAGATCTTTACTCAAATCTAGTTTTCAATCTAGATTTATGTTTGAGTATCGTTCTGTAATACCTTACGATCTTTATCCATTTTAAAACACAGGTAGGTATATCTAGCTACTAGCTCTACCTACCTATGTTTGTTTAGGCAAATAGTTTCGGGTAAAAAAAATAGAACGTTGCATATCTAAACATTACTGATAGGTCGAGGTACCCACTGTATGAGTGACCTTTGCATTTTATCCTGTGAACCGGTCAAAACTTTGTGGTTGATTTTTTTAGATCAAAGAAAGAGACTATTATAGAACCTTTTTACTTGAGACATTTGACGTTTTGACGTTTTCATTTACAAATTTTTTGAAAGTTTGAAAGATATCGTGAAAGTAATGAAAGGATTATAATAATGTGATATTATTTTGTTTTGTTGCAAAAATTGTTAGTCAAGTTCCGATATTTAAACCTACATAATTTCTCTTTAAATAAAAGACAATGTCTAATAGTAGATACGACCCCACTCGATTTTAAATGTTTGTATTACAGCGTTTACTATCTTCAGTCTTCTTGAATTTTAACTTACCTAATAGGTACCCTAGCCGAAAAACTAAAAAGAAAAATATGATAAACGAGAGCCCATCCGTCCGCTCTCCAACTTAAAATGCAAAAAGTGTCCACAATGATCCAGATATGAGAATATCGAGATAAATTACCAACTATAAATCAGGAAGTTAGCGGTATGGCACGACTCGTCCGCGCTCGCGATTTGTCGTCGAAATAACGATTTGACGGACAGTGGCGGCATCAAAACCGCTTTGTAGGTCAAGTCACGACGCACAAACAAACTAGCCCTCTGGCTTCTTATAAAACATTTTGAATACTAAATAAGGTGCCTTTGAAGACTACTTTTAGAAGTAAGATAATCGATTGCTTTCGATAAAGATGACTGTAATTATGTTACCACTAGCTTTTGCCCGCGACTTCGTCTGCGCGGATTAATAGTTCCCGTTCCCCGGGGGATTTCCGGGATGAAAACTATCCTATGTCCTTTCTCGGGTCCCAGACTATATCTGTACCAAAGGAGAAACCCAAACTCCATAGAAGCTTGGGCCTGGCGTTACAGAGCTGGAATTTTGCCATAATTTAGAGCCCTTAGGAAAATTTCACGAGCCCAATTTTCACGTCTCTCAGCAATGGCCAAATTGGTAAAATCAGACAATGTTTGTAACGTGTTAGGTTATTTTTTTTATTTTTTTTTAACTGCCCCACACTAGGAATTTCTCCTGTGTCGTGGGTGTGTTTACAAACATTTAGACTCACATACACAATCCCCCAGACCCGGAACAACTACATGTACCTAGTTACCTAATACAAAATATTTGTTCCGTGCGGGAATCGAATCCGCTACATGCCGCACACCGATCGTTCAGCCACAACGATATTTAAATAAAAATATGTTTTTTGAATAAAAATATGAAATGCACGTGCGCCGAGCTGTAGTGCTTGCAACCTATCATGATGAGGTTTAGGTACCTGCTTACATAAAAAGCGGTAAATTCAGATTAATATTCCTGAAAACCTCAGTTGAAGGTCCACTTGCATCACTAATGGCTTGCATTTTTAAACATTGTATTTACTACTAGGGGATTTGATGCTATCTCAAATTACAGTAAACTGAGATTGCAACAATAGGTTTATAAAAATAAAAAACCGTATTATTGAGATGGGGTTTTATTAATCACCTTCTTCGTTAGGATTATCATAATATAATATATAGGAATTGTGCAGGAGGTAATTGCCTTCCTATTGTGTTGCAGCGGTCCGTTGCTATTCCACAATTAATGCACAAGCTCATTGTACCGTATTAACTAATCGTCAGAAGAGCAATATCCAGATCCCGTTTTCCAGCAAAGGTCAGCAGGAATGGCAGGCTACGGTGTCCTATATGCAAGCGAGGGTCAGTCAGAAGGCAATCAGTTGCGGAGTCCAGTATTCGAGCAGAGGTTTAATATTGTAATTAATCTCGAGAATTCGAAAAACACATTCACTAACGCAAAGATATCTATCGAATATGAATATGAATAAGATATGAAAAGCGAATGACACTAAATAAAACGATGACAATTGACAGACGTTGACATTGACATTTGCCGTTTACTAGTGCAGTTCATGTGCAATACGAGTTGTAATCGATTTATTCGATTATTTATTTCCTTTAATGATTTTTTAATCGTGCTGACGAAATAATTATATTCCAGATTTTTTATTTAATAATGATTTTAATATCTAAAAAGCAATTATACTAAAATAATGAAGTATTATTGAATTATGATTTGTAATTATGATATCCGCTTTATCGATTAGATTCTTAGGGTACGCCAGGGGTACGCTCTATTGTTTAATGCCAGTGTTTGCAAAGTAAGTGACGTATAATGAAATAAGTGCTGTAACGGTTTACAAAGGTTGTTTAAAACACAAAAATAGAAATGTACTTTTTTTTAGACTTGGCCATTGTAATTGAGGCTAAGATTTAAATGGGTAAATTAAGCAAAATAGTAGATTTTTTTGGTACATATTTCATTCGTGTAACGGCCAGGCCCATAAATGGGTTTCTCCTTTCATTGAAATCGGTTCAGTGGTTTAGGCGTGAAGAAGAGACAGACAGACAGACAGAGTTACTTTCGCATTAATAATATTAGTACGGATTATAACATCAAAGATGAGGGAATGGTTGATACTTGACTGTGGTTATGGTATAACCACAGTCGGCATGGTATAAAAAGCGAACAACATTGTAAATAGATAAATAGAATAATATTTTTAATGCCATTATGAACTCTTTTTCCCTTTTTAATTTATCTGTGTTTGTATATTTCATTATTACTTGTAGACTATTAGCTTACAAGTGAAATAGGTAGGTATGTATTGAACTAGCTTATGTTTGTTTATCTCGGCTACGTACGGTTTTTTTTTTTAATTTTGAGTGATTTCGTATTTCTATTCCCTTTTTATAGAGAAAGCCTTAGTTACTTACTCCTTATAACATCACCTGTCTGCCAGTGAAAGTTTTGTCAAAATCGGTGCAGCCGTTTCAGAGATAAGCCGGAACAAATAGTCATACAGACAGAAACAATCATAGGCATTTAGTAAAAAGCTGCCATTTTGACATTACGAACAGATGCTTCAATATTATACATATCGTTCGTATTTCACGTTTGATAAATATATTTATTCAAGTTGTAGGTATATAGTAAGTTACAGAACGTTAAACACATTCAGCTTGTTGCTTGTTTCAAGGTTCGCACTATAATTAACATGATGTGAGTAAGTAGCAAACCAGACGACGTGTAGAAGTCGCTAACAAACGGCTGTAGGCACCTTTAATAAATTAGGCATGGGTCAGCCCTGGTCGCCGAGTCAAAGGTCACAGATTAACAACAAGCTATTTTGGGTTGTGACCCGTCGCCGTTCCATTTCTGCTCCCGACAGTGCGTCTATCCCACTTTATAGCTTTATTTCCTCTATATCTTAGATGGAACCATTAAAACAATCGATTTGTGTCCTACGCTTCGCTGTGCAGAAATCGGAATTGCCTTTTCGTCCTGTAGATAGTGGAATAATGTATTGGCTAGTGAATTTATATTCAAAATACATTACTGAAGTATATTCTTTTGCACGATTATTTCCAATTTTATATTATGTAATGTACTCGTAGTAGCGAGGACACCATATAAATCGATCCTACCTGCTACCCTTTAGAAGTTCTAGACGATACTCTATCATCATATAAATCGCACAGTCAGTAATATCTACGAGTAGGTATTAACAAATAGTAACGTTATAAACAAAAGTGTTCGATTTTGAGGTCTTTTAGTTCGACGATAGATATTGAAAAGTAAACCTAATTGTACCCTTAATAAAATTCAGTAGTTTTAGCTTCGGCTCTCCTCCTATGAAAATTGACCCTTTTCCGCCACATTGGCAAAATGCTAGTAAACCTACAAAAAGAGAGCTTTAGTGAAACAAAACACTGTTGACTTTTTGTGCTTATTCGGATGCATATTTTTTACGAACCTCATTGAGTAACCTAAAGGCATCCAAATATTTTTAGGCTTAAACAATGTAATCCTTTATTTAGACATTTTAATATTTACAGTTCTACAGCACCTACTAACATATTTAAAAGAATTCTACTTTAAGTTGCACACAGCAGGCAACGCTTGAAGTTAATGTACATTACCTACGTACGTTCTATTTTATTACTGTAGTCCACGGAATTAAATTTATTGTGTACAGAAATGTTAACGTTTGAATTTTCAACGTGTAAACAACTAGCATGAGAGGCACATAATATTATTACTAGATGGTGTACTTAGCTCTATTTTGAATTCTCGCAAGTGGCAGAGGGAAGTCAAGTCACTACAATGAAACTCAGAATGGAATAAATAGACTTAGCACATCCTGTGGTAAAGCAGTATTCCTGTCACTGTCGTGCAACTTTCAAACTACATGAGAAAGACTAGGACGGGAATATATTAAAGCTTAACCAAAACACGTGCTAAAGTAATAGCCATATAGAGGGCTGCTGGAAGATCTGTACAGAAATAAAATAGAAATTGAAAATTACCCAATATTGGTGGACTGCTTCGTTAGCCTAGTGGTGCTAAGTACGATTGCTACGCTTGAGTTCGATTCCCAGGTCGAGCCAGGTATTATTGGATTTTTCTATGAGATTCTCAGTACCTGCAACAGCTCGAAGTTAGGATTTGTACCCGGTCAATGGCAATAGACTGGCCCCCTATGACATGGGACCTAAAACATACCGGCGAACTGTGGGTGTACATTGGTGCACCGCTACCTAACCTTTCGGGAAAAACAGGTGTAATATAGTACGTACCCAAAATTGTTCAATTTGGTCCTAGTGAACCCTTATTTTTACAAGCAGTCGATGGTCGACCACTTATTGATTGCGATTAACCTCGGCTAATCCGGAGCAGAGAATTTATTTATTCATATGAATATCCGCTCCCTGATTAGCAGAAAGGTATCGTTTTATCCTGGAACTAGCGAATGCCCGTGACTTCACCCGCGTGGCTTATTCCACCCGCGTTAAATTACGTTTTTGGTTACTGCCTCGCCCCTGTGGGTCGTAGCGTGATGTTATATAGCCTATGTTAGTCAGGAATAATGTAGCTATCTATTGTTGAAAAGATGAATAAAATCGGTCCAGTAGTTTAGGAGTGTATTCGTTACAAACAAACAAACAAAAAAATCTTTCCTTGTTTTAATATTACTAGTATTAGTATGGATACTAAGCAAAAAAATCAAGGTTGTCTCCACGGCAACAGCTAGTATCTATAATTTCATAAAAACGACGTATGTAGGCGGGCAGTAACAACGTTTACTCTGCCAATAAAACGCTTGACAAGCGATAACTTAATTTCAAGTAAAAATATTACGGAGAGGCGAACTTGATTTCCGCTAACAAGTTGGTTAGCAAAATTTATACCTCCATAATTCTACTATCTGTAGGTATTTGTGACTATGGTTTGGTATTATAGGAATTTTTCATTTGACTGAAAATTTTACTCTTTTTATACATGGCTTATGGTAGCTTTTACAATGGAACCAGTGCGTAATTCTAGATCCCTTAGTCAAATTACACCATTATACATTAATTATTTTTTACACCCGTGCCTACGTACAAATAAACGCCTGCAAATAAACTTTTGTAAAAATTACAATGATAATAATCAACAGCTTTTCGGCTCCTCGTAGGTAATACAATTAAATAAATCATAAATTAATCTTTCATTCTACATGAAACTATCTTTTGGAAAGGACAACTCTAAACTAGATTCATTATTTATTTTTCTTCTAAACGACGTACAAAAGTGATTTCTATTAGTCTAATTGAAATTAATGATTTGGTTTTGACATAATTCATATGAATTAGTATGTAGTCTTAAGTGAATCGGGTCTAATTATGTTAAAATCGATATGAAATCAGGTTATCTTTTAAATAAGCTTCACGTAATAAGCCCTGTAACATTTTTTTACGTTTCTGCAGAAATAAAAAACTGGAAACACACATGTAGAATTCGCATTCATTATTCAATTTTGTTCGACCTTGGCCTACTTTCGCATTTCCCTCGCACGGCGAAACGATTAAGACGTCGTACGAAGACTTTTCAGCGAATATGCCTCCAGATTACACACACTCTAGAGGGGTACTGGATGTTCA
The DNA here is from genome assembly GCA_932526535.1 of Caradrina clavipalpis. Lineage (NCBI taxonomy): Eukaryota > Metazoa > Arthropoda > Insecta > Lepidoptera > Noctuidae > Caradrina > Caradrina clavipalpis. The sequence goes on from OW052096.1 coordinate 9,095,198, forward strand.
ATTTGTTTTGTAGCCAAATTCTTTTCCGAAATAATCTTCTCTGTACCCTACGTTCGTAATACACAGCCTAGATTATATGGGAACATGTCCCAAAAATAAATCACAGTTATTCCTCGATACGCATTGTTATGACGTGTGCGTAGGTTGGCCATTTGTCAGGTGATAAACCTTTTTCAACGTTAATACTGTATGATCACACCTGCTACATTACGTATTGTGTCCGTACAAAATGCGAAAATGTCAAAGGGCAGTGTGGGATCTGTTTCTGGATTAGACAGTGTTATTGTAAGAGCGAAAGATTACCTATATTTGGTAGTTCCTGTGAAGTTATGTAAGTCATGTTACTTTGTGTAAGGGCTGACCTTTCCCCGGGTACATATGTGGGTAGCTTTAGGTGGCTACCTACGTCACACTCATGCATGACAACGCATAATGTTAGCTGCCGACCGTGTGCATTATTAAAAGGGGCTCGCGTACCAAACGGCTGCTTTTAATTTAATGTCTGTGTCTAAAAACGTTACTAAGCGCGAGGGAATTGTTTTCAAGGTTTAAATCCAAAAGTTAGCATTGTTTGTGGGCTATTTCGGATGTGGAGTATCCGTTTACTGCCAAACTAATATGGCAACAATTAAGGACCCTCGTTTGTGGACCGAAACGGAGCAATTGCCTTATCTATCATTAGGTGCGTGTATCTTGCGGACTAGCAGTGTGATTTTCCTTATCATCGATCTGGGGTTTTGACCTAGATTAATAAGTAAGTTTTGTTTGATTGATTGTTCTGGCATTTTCATAAATTGATTGTGATATCTATCAAAATTAATTTATGACCGTTATGTATCAAACATAACGCGAGAGGTGTAAATGCTTGAGACGATAATTATTTGTTGTAATAACATAAATGTTGTATTTTAAGCCGTCGTGAACCATCCAATATCTAAAGGAGGTCAGTGATAGAGATGTACGGATTGCTCAATACTGGCCTGATAAATCGACACGAAAAGAAGAAGAGGAAACCGGAATTTTATTTCAAATAAACCATTACCAAGCATTTTTGAATTGTCAAGGACTCAGTCAGTTAGTCAGAAAGTTCTTAAGTTCGTATAAGTTCTTTCCCTAAACGTAGGTAGGTTTCTCTAACTCAAAAGCAAGATGCTACTGCCCATCCGCTTTTACGTAATCCTTTAATGGCTTTTGAGACACCCACACGGAGAAAACGAGTAGCCTGATCACTAAAAGGAATTAAACAATTTTACAAGAACAGTGTAGGTAGGGTCTGCCATTTAAAAACTTTATGGCCTTTTGATTACTTTGATTGAATTTGAACTTAACAATGTCAATAAAACTTTATACGGTGGCGTAAATGGCATCATGGCTGAACTAACTTCGTCTTAACATTGCGAAAGTTTGTAGTAGAAACGAACATAAAGCTTTTACCCACGACTTCGCCCGAGTGGACGTCAAGTCAAAGTCAAGAATGGTTCTTAACTGACGTCTCCTACTTTTAAATTAGGACCGACCAGACTTTCAGCTTTATTGGTACAGAACTCTAAATTAAACTTTAAATAAAGTAGAACCTACTGTCAAAGTTACTCACAATCCTGTTTTAAAGGATGGTGTACTTAACACATAGATACATAAACTCACGCGTTTTTCCTATGGGGGTAGGCAGAAACCACAAAAGAAGCAGAAGGATACATTTTAGCTTTTAACTTTCTCGTTGTGAGACTTGCCAGCAATGGTCTCCCGTTCTGATTAAAATGTGGTTTAAGAAGGCCACAAAACTGACTTTTTGATTCTATGATCACCAATTCCTTTCATATAACGAATCGATTACGCAAAAACTATATGTGATATATCTGAATATTTGAAAACGTTAATGTACCGTAAATAATATAGGAATAAATGATATTCTCCCTTGTTCCACTTTAGGACCCATGTTTTACGCGTTTAGTGCAATTTTCGAATAAGGGTGTAATTACGAAAAACCGATGCAATTTTCACTAGGAGGCTTATTACCATTACTTTAGGTAAAGGTAGATGGGAGACTTATGGGTCGGCGGTGTCGCTGTACAAATAAGCGAGTCGACACATTGGTTCGGCATTTTCAATGCAAAGTTATCAAAGGTTACATTTTGGGGTCGTTGACGATGAATGTATGAAAAATCATTTTGGGGAACTTGGAACTTGAGGAAATAGGGCATCACTCTGTATGAAGAATGCCAAACCGAATGTGTCGACCCGTTTATTTATATAGCGACCCTAACCTAACCCGTAACCATGATCTAAAAAATATAGCGTGTAAACTTTGCAACTAAAAAAATACGTCAAATACTGGAACTTCAAAACTATAGTAAAAGCCGTTTTCTAGCAAAGGCTCAAGTTAGATTAGCCAATAGACTAAACTTTCAAATTGATCAAGGCACTTGCTAGATTTAAAATTAGATTGCTCTAGTTGGTCGGCCTCTAGATTAATTATGTTTTCGTTTCCATCGAGGTATTGTCAATTAGGCTTTTAGGTTGGAACTGACCTATTTTAAACTACAGATGGCCTACTGACCAAGAAAACCTCATTTTTATCAGTAAGTACAAGGGCTTTAAAAGAATATAATATTTCCAGAGAAAGTGGTAAGTCCAATTGAATATACAGGGTGGAAATTTATTATGCTACCTGGAGGGAAAGTACTCTAAATACTTGAGTTAGCAAATTTTACTGAAAGGAAACATTCCTTTATTTTTAAAAAGAAACGAAACTGCATTTAAATAATTTTGAAAATATTCTTGCCACACCCAGGAATCGAACTGACTAAAATTCGAAAAAATTGCATCCTGTACTTTTATGGCACTTATCGATAGGGTCAATCATAAGGATCAAATCCCTGCAAACATGGTAAATTAAAATAAAATAAAAACATGCAATTTTATTGTAAATTTATTTTATTCGGACGAAACAAACGAGTAAATTCACTAAGTAGTTGCTGGAAATGAGCTTCATTTCTTGGATGCATGAATTTATTCCTTGAAAAAAATCATTTTAAGTAACTTTTGATAGCGTAGTAAAATTTTCAATATTCACCACAACACCCTTCTAAAAGTTATTCAAAATGAATTCCTTCAAATAATGAATGTGTGCATCGAAGAAAGTGAAGCTCATTTCCAGCATGAAATTAGTTACTGTACTCGTTTTTTTTCGTCCGAATAAAATAAGATTAGATTGAAATTTCATGGTTTTTGTTAAATTTAGTTTACCAGGTTTGTAGAGATTTGATCCTTGTGATTGACCCTATTGATAAGTGCCATAAAAGTACAGGATGCTATTTTATCCGATTTTAGTCTGTTCGATTCCCGGGTGTGGCAAGCGTATTTTCAAAATTATTTAAATGCAGTTTTGTTTCTTTTTAAAAATAAAGGAATGTTTCCTTTCAGTAAAATTTGCTAACTCAAGTATTTAGAGTACTTTCCCTCCAGGTAGCATAATAAATTTCCACCCTGTATTATATACTAGGGATTACTCTTCGAAATATTGTCATACATGTACCACAAATAGTTCGTTGTTCCTCGAAACACAAAATAGGTCAAACAACGCTTTCTTGTGAACTAACAAAATAAATGTCGTTGTGAAATTATCTTTTGTACAAAGAAGCTTTGTCTTTGTATGTTGAAAAAAAGAAACATGAAATCTGCCCACATACGACTTTAGTAGGAATCTATCCATTTGTCCATTATGTAAGTACTTTACTACGTAAGTTCTTTTGAATAATCCTCGGTTTCTGAAAGGATGTTTCTACCTATTCCTTCTTTGAAGGAGTTGCAAGAGTCTCTGAGAAGGCCGTTGTGTTCTTTGAGCCCCTCTAGGAGTAGCTTTACCCTGTTGTCGGTGCCTTCTGTCACTTGTATAGCTTTGACAGTCAGAACCTCGAAAGTCGGACAACCGAATGAAGCATGGAGTAGTGCGACAGTAGGTGCCAAGCCCGAATCGATACAACTTTAAAGAAGTAAAATCGAAGACACTATAGTATTAAGAACAGAAGGCCAATTCCTGTAATTAAAAACGCTTCAAAAAAAGTCGTAATTTCATCTCAGAGACAATCAATGTCAAAATTATTATATAATTTATAATAATAGTATATATATTTATTTATTTATTATAATGTGGTTTGTCATCGAAGCGCTAAGAAGAAGAATGTCAAAAAACTTGTTAAAAATATAAGCATATTAGAAATGTTTTTGACAAATTGAGCCTGACATTCGAATGCGATCGTAGATTAAACTTATGTAAATTGCCCCTCTAATGATGACTTATTAATTTAGTCATTGGCATACATCTTTGGGGTAGTTTTTTTTTTTTTTTTTTTTTTTTTATAGACGGGAAATCATCAAATAACTTCCCCCGCCCTGGGCGGGGCGGGAGGGAGTGTCAGACTTTTACTGACTAAAACCCGTCTATGTTCCTTCATGTGCCCTTTGCGTTCCGGGGGCGCGGTATCTCTTTCGAACAACCCGCAGCCCCGGCAGGCATCGGCCCTCAGTGGCCCCATCCAATTTGCTGACATCTCTTTGAGGCGCGCGTGGAACACGAACGCGCCGTCGACACGGTCTGTCGCTAGTGAACGTACGGACGGCGAGCTACCCATTGCTCACCGTCCACAGACCCGCGTCTACGGTGGCCGGGAGTCGTCTCGTGGCTCCCGACGCCCGGATCGTCTACCGCGGCGGCCGCTGGGACGGGGGACCCTCCTTTCTCTCTCCCGTCCCGCCGCCTCCTTCTCTAGCATTACAGCTTCGCAGATCTTTGGGGTAGTTAAGGTAGTAAGTTGTATAATACGTACCTAATGACGAACAATGTTTCAACATTATGAATCAGAATCATTATTAACATTATTTCAGAATGCATTGTTTGTAATAAGTTACAAAGTTAAATTATAAGTTGTAGTATCTGGTGGTGTAGTCTTTTAAGATAAGGTTAATGATGTACACTATCGAAATGGAGAAGTCTGTAATGATAGATGTAAGTTGGAAATAAATAAATAAATAATTATGAGGGCTCATCATGTCTAAATCTTGATTGGCACAATTATTGAGACCATTTTACCAATAACGCTATTTAGGTATTGTATTTCATTATCATGCAAAACTAGTCTAGGCTACGCTTATAGTTAGTCGAGTTGTGATGATGTCTCAGTGCACCCGGACACCGCTGATGGAGGAGCAAGCCCGGAGATGGGCATAGAAGAGGGAGCCCAGATATGGAGTACCTACCCTGGATGGGTCGCGAAAGTCATGCGTAGATGTTCTCGCAGTCAACCCGTCAAGGCGAAAGTAGGTGCACAGGCGTTATTTTTAGTGGGAGCAAGCCCCACAACACCACGTCATCTCCCCGGACGTGGGATGTCTTAGGCATTTTCATAGCTCAAAAAAAGGCTTGTAGTTAGTCAGCTTTCTGCCCTGTCGATTTTGAGTTACATATTGTTTCTCAAGCTTTTAAATATTATTGCCTTCATACTATCTACAAATCGTTGGATTTTTACTCATTGACTAAAATATGACTAGTATGCTTTTGTAGTAAACGCACTATCGGTACAGTCGCCTTCATGAATATGATTTCACACAATGAGTCCAGTTGCTTTAAACGTACACTCACGCACTTAATTTCAAGCGTGTTAAGTTCGTTCATTTGAACCGCCTTTACAAACACCTAGTGTTATTTCAACCTGAAATAATACGAGTGTTGGAATGTCAGAACTCGTAACAGCTATGTTTAATTACCCACACCATGATACGGGGTATTTTAGTACATTGATACAGGTACCTGACTTATTATACCTGTTTATGTTAGAACTGCCTCTTTAGCCTAGTGGTCCTGCGAGCGACTGCTACGCTAGAGGTTTTGGGTTTGATTCCCAAGTCGAGCAAAGTGTTATTGGATTTTTTAATGAAATTCTCAGTAGCAGCTCGGAGTTAGGATTTGTGCTCGGTCGACCTATATTACATGGGACCTTAACATACCGGCGAACTGTGGGTGTACATTGTTACACCTTTGCCTAACCCTTCGGGGAATACGGGCGTGATGGTATGGTATGTTATGGCTATGTAAATATTTTTGTTTTGATTTGATTTAGTAGCGACCTTCTGAATATCCAAAACTGTTACTTAATTAGATACAAACCATTGATCCCAGTTCTCCATAATGTTCAATAGTAACTTGAGCAGGGATATCAATAAATCAACAGACATAACATTTTGCCATTATTAATTAATACTGGCGGTATAATAGGGTAACCCAAGTCATATAGAAATTGGATATGTTTTGATTAGATACATTCATAGTCGCCCACGCTGATTGAGATCTCGCGTTAATTGATGATCCTACGTAAAGCTTTCTTAATTTATACAAACTTTTGCTTTTGTTTCTAAGTTCTTATACCTACCTATTTTAGGGTTAACCTTCCCGTAATTAATATTAAAGGAAACCGCCTACGCACTTTGAAAAAGTTCGCTATATAGAATAATATCCTCGGTTACAAATCTTATTGTGACGTTGTACTACCTACTTTGTTTTAAGTAAAGCGACCTTTTCAAACATTATCAAAAGATTGGATTAGAAATGTGACTTTTGATGTGGATAATACTGTGTAAGTAATTAATTTTGGCGACATGGTTGGCGCAGTGGCTGAGAGAACAGCTGCTACGCTGCGTGTCGCGGGTTTGATTCCCGCACGTAACAAATATTATATGGCTTACAGATTGTTGTTTCGGGTCTGGCTGTTTGCCTATATGTTTGTAAACACATTTACGATACAGGAGATAATCTTAGAGTGGAACAAAGTTTAATTAAAAAAAGAAATAACACGCCTTTGAATTAAAGTAAGTATCTAGATTATCTTGTAATTCAACCATGTAACATTTGTAAATTACGCTACAAACAACATTGTTGCAACGTCCCGTCATGGTACGAACAAATGAAACCACTGTGCGGTTTACTTTGGGTCGGGACGTCATTAAGCCTCAATCTAAACTCGACGTTTCACGACGTCGACGTTAAGTTTGAAATTAGCAATTTACAGTTCAGGTTAGGTCATTAATCGTGTTGCAATCAAAGGTACCTTCTGTTCTCGGTTACTTTATGCGTAATATGGCGATGAAGATACTAATAACCATACAACTAGTATTTCTTTTTATTTTGGCTAGGTTAAATTTTATTGATTTAAAAACAAAAATTTGGTTTCGATTTCACGAAAACGGGTTAGCATATGCAATAAAATGCTATCTAAGATTATATTCAAAATGCCTCTTATATGTGTAGCGTAGCTTAGAATTGCTGTGTATCCGTTTTCATGTCTAATTTCAGTTTGAGAATTTGGTTGAAATATTCCTCGTTATAATTATATCATTTTGGGCTCATAAAAAGGGGTTAGCTCATACCATAATTCAAATAATACCTGCTACATTATGAAATGTTGGAGTTACGCTCATCTGAAACTATGTCGTCACATTTCTAATACACCCACACATTTTAACAATATGACCCTTTCGCTTACCTTTCCGCGACAAGCTATAAAAGTGTACTGAAAGATAAATGCATGGTGCTCGTAAACTGACGAGCTCAACCCTTACGTAACCTAAATACGTGTAGTTAATCTTTAATTCCAGTATATGTACCGGTGGCTTATTTATCTTGACATGTCATGGTGGCGCTAGGCGTTAAGACAAATGGGTAGATGACACCATTACCTAAACAATAATTATAAGACACAAGTTCTCTGTCGTTCTTCTCGGTCTCTTCTCTTCTTCTTCTATTCTTTTCTTTAAAAAAAACATACCAGCGAACTGTGGGTGTACATTGGTACACCTCTGCCTAATCTTTCGAGGAATACAGGCGTGGCAGTAATATGTAATAACTTCTCTAAAAAAACACCTTATTTAAACCCGATTATTTTTTAAACAATTATAAAATTTGTTTTTTTGTTGATTTGAAATCGATAAATAGTGAATTGAGATGTCAAAAAAGTGACGTCAATATTTAGTACTGTCATACAAAATCAATGGGGAAATCACGTTTTGACAGCTCATAAAGAGTATGTCAAATGATTAGTAGTGTCATCTACCCAAATGTCAAAAGAACTTAAAACAGTTCATTTTGAATTTAGTTTCGTATTTTGCCACCTGCTAAAGTAAACAGGAGATTACGTTTGAGTTAGATGTATCTGGGAGGATTACGTTTACAAAGTGATAAAGTGGAAGTTTCGTGTACTTAAAATGTGTTGATGAAATGATTTTTAACGACTTTGAACTTGGCCTTACGTATTCTTGCAAAGGTTCGGAGGAAATGTGTACAGCAGAGATATTAAGGTACCGTACCTCTTAATGCTTAATGGGTTATGCCGATTCCGCGGATATGTAAATAGCTTTAAATCCACTAAATTTAATAAAAGCAATATATCCATTTCAAATAGACATACATAAGCTCTAAATCCTTCAATAGGGCTGTCATATAAAGAGTTTCAAATTGGGAAACAGCCAGTTCATTTATCTATACATACATGACATTCTCATGTCACAATGTTAGTTGACATATTCCTCATAAACGGCTTAACCGATGTTTATGAAATTTTTTATGTATATTTGATAATCTAATTTTTATACCCTAAAAAAAAAACCCTACAAATTATTTATACCTATGGCAAAACAACAGCCGGTTTGCCGGGTCAGCTAGTATATTTATTTATTTTCTAAAGGTTCTTTTGTATCATTTTCTAGCGCACCAGTACGAGTCTGTGGGGTGAATGGATGGGTGTGATGCACGGCGATGAGATGGAGTACGTCTTCGGGCATCCTCTGAATATGTCTCTTCAGTACCACACCAGGGAGAGAGACCTTGCTGCACACATCATGCAGTCGTTCACTAGATTCGCGCTAACCGGGTAAGTTACTTTATATTAAAATGACTTCCGAGTTAATTCTGCACAAAAATTAAGTAATTATAATATTTTGTATGACGCTAGTATGAAAAACCTAATTACCTATCTCTTAAACGTCAAGGAAAACCGTAATATCCTTACAGGTTATAGTACTAATTATTTATGATTGCTTTGACATATTCTACATAACGGTTATCGATGCCGATGTTTTTTTTTAAATTATCAAAATAATTTTATTTAGTTTTTCCATATGAAGCGGTTCCTTTTAGTATTAAATAGCATCACCGCTATATCCCCGAAGGAGTAGGCAGAGGTTTATAGCACACCCACACTTGACAACTAGGTATGTTTTTTAAGCACGATATTTATCAACTCAAAATGAGTATTGCAAGCGATTTCCTCCGCATATGGTTATGTTTATAAAATTAAAACATGATTCGAAAGACACGTGGCGCCAATTAACGATAACGTTATTGTTGTTTTCCTCGAGAACAGGACTTTTTATTGGAATAAATATTGAATTACAGGATAATCGGTTTAGGCGTGAAAACGTAACAAACAAACTTACTTTCGCATTTATAATATTAGTTAGGACTTTCCAAAAAAAAATATTCAGGCAGTTACGTACCTAATTGTTTGCCACGTCCCATTTCTTCAAATCTTACGTCTACACTTCAAGTTTATCCCGCATTTTTTGCAGAAATATTCCTGTTTCATTTACTTCATCAGATTCAATAAGAGCCCGTTGACTTGATAGCGCCGCGTCGCATTGGATTTCTATTAATTTAATAGCTTTGATCTCTCGAATTGATGTCAGATATGGCCAATATTTGGAACCGTGGTTGGGTTTCTAAAATCATAATACATAATGCTGTAATATATATATTTTTTAAACATTGCCTCACTTTATGAATTTTTCCTGTATTGTGGGTGCGTTTACAAACATGTAAATTCACACACAAGCAACTAGACCCGAAACAACTATCTGTAGGCCATACAAATATTTGTTCCGTGCTAAAATCGAATCCACGACACGCAGCGTAGCAGTCACAGCCACACTCAGCCACTGCGCCAACCATGTCGTTTTTACTCCCAATACCCACACCCTATATTGATTGATGGTTATGGGATACGCAATGGTATAAGAGATTTTAATTAATTATTAAAATAACAAACGTTAGGATCCCTATCTTCAATTACACTTCCCTACAACATGATCGTCGGCGTCAGACAAAGTCATTGAATCAATAGGTAATAGAGCTATTGACTCACGAAGTTGTTCGTCGCAGTACCTCCTCCCGTGAACTTCAACTTAATAGGGTGATGTTAAACAGAGCTTGATTATCTTTGAGATGTAGGCCAAATTATTGGAAACTTCTACGTGTTCAAATGTCAAGGTATCGATTTTAGTTCAAACCTGTTACGAAATGTTTCAGCACAAAGCTGTCTATTCATATTTTAAGTCTGGAAATCGACCTGAATTTCAAAGCGGCTATAAATGTCACAGTTCACTTAGATTGTCGGGGTCAGAACGAACTTGGAAGTGGTTATCCAATTATTGTGTATTATCTTTGATATTGTCTTCCATATACGTATGTATCAAATTACTTGACTTAAGGTTCTATAATCTTTGGGATCGATATGGCCATTCATCAACGTAACCGATAGCGCTCTGGGGCCTACCCTTACAATCCGTGACACAGTTTCTATCTACCGCCTAGGCATATAAATAGAACAAACAAGGTTATATCTAGGTATAGGTTATTTTCCCTTAGAGCAAAGCTAAAAATAAAAGACATTTTATATGTAAAACACGAGTTTTAGGTTCGATCTTTTTATATGTGTACTTTTATTATAGCTAATACGTACATTATCTATGAATAAAAATGTTTTGCCATATTTTTTTTTCAATCAAAGAAAAACGTGTTGGTAGATAATGTTTATTGGCCGAGCAAGATCCTCTAATATAACGTATATTCTGTACCTTCAGTGGTACACGGTCCGTATGTAATACAATAGAAAACGTCTCCATTAAAAGTGTTAAAAACGGTGTTACACAGTACATGAGCACACATAACCTCTTTTTCTTTTCTGTATTTTAAAGAAGGGTAATCATCAAATAACTTCTTCCCCTTGGAGCTAGATGGAGTGTCAGACTCCTACTGACTAATACCCACCCGTGTTTCTCCTAATGACCTTTGTGCTCTAGCGTCGCGGTGACTCTTTCGAACTAATTCCGCAACACCCATATGATATCAACATCATCATATCAGCTGCAAGACGTCCACTGCTAGACGACACCCATATAACCCTTAGTAATACCAACGTTCTCATCTCTTTCAGTAAACCACACAAGCCGGACGAGAAATGGCCGCTGTATTCGCGTTCATCGCCCCACTACTACACTTACACCGCTGACGGGACCAGCGGCCCCGCCGGGCCCCGTGGGCCCCGAGCCTCTGCCTGCGCTTTCTGGAACGACTTCCTGAACAAGCTTAATGGTAAGACACATTGCCTGTACCTATTTCATGGTCTAAGAGACCATTTACTCTTAGATCATGAACCAAACCACACACAAACCATAAACCACATAAATCATAAGTGATATCCATCACATAGCATGTTTACATGTTAATGTGGATTCTACATGATTCTTCCAATAATGATATTTTCAATAAGAAAAGGCCAAATTTTTGTCCAAATTAGTTCAAGCATTTGAAATCGTTAGTTTATGAAATTAACATTATTAAGCTATTTCATAAGCTTTCATTATAAACCGTCAAGGCAAAACATGACTGTAACATAATTTAACTGTACCATTTTGCATGACAAGTGTGTGTATAGGCACTCATGTTATGAAGAAATAAAAATATTCTAATATACGAGTATTCTAGATATCTCTTAGACTCCAAGAATTTAACCAGAGTCACTTACACTGATTTTATTACTCATCATAACTTAGTTTTTGGCATTCGTATTGTTGTAAACGATGCTGTCCAATTTTGCCTCTTAAGAGCATACATTTAGAGCATTATTATTTCGTGTATTGTTATAATTGTTGCTGTCCTCGCACCTTTTAAGCCTATGTGTCTGTCAAGTTTAAAACGGTCGTCCGAATGAGTAACAAAGTTGTAAGTGACCACTAAAAGACTCAAAACTGTCTTGTAGTTAGTAAAATTGTATGTTAAACGCATTAAAAGTTCAACTAGCTGTAACTTAAGTAAGTTAAGAGCTTGTATAGTGAAGTTTTATTATTCACTTATGTATTTTGGTGAGACCAGACTCCACGATGACGGCGACTACGGCGTCTGTTTTTAACTAGACGGCTAGTTAAATTATAAAGCTGAGAACTAAATAATCTACTGCTTTCGCTAAAGACTCTTTTATTGCTGGTTTTAGTACATTTTTGTTAAGATTTTTTATTGTTTAAACATCTGTACCTAATTGCTATTTTATACAGTTGAACTTTGTTTCTTGTTCTGGTTGTTTGTTAGAGGTAATATCTGAAAGCAAAAATTCACTCTTATCATAAGTGTTAATGTTTGCACTTTTATTATTTTACATAAGATCTAGCAAACACATGTAATATTATTTTTACATTTCATTTATTTTTACGTGTTATTTCTGCTTAATAATGGTGCATACATACATATCATCACACCTATTCCCCGAAGGCTTAGGCTGAGGTATACCAATCTGCCCTGATAACAAAGAATGCAGTAATCGACATTTTTGAGATTTTCACTTTTTTCCAGAAATGGCATCCCAGGAGGTTCATGCACATGAAAAAAAAATATTTTCATAAAAAAAATCACTCGAAGTATGTTTTTTATTATATGATTTTCGCCGTACTTGCATGAAAACTGCTTCAATGATAAGAAAAAACGCAGTATTAAGCATTTCCTAAGAAAGAATGCAGTACTTGCAAGAATACCCTAAAACAGAATGCAGTAATATCCACTACTTTATTGTTTTGTTTTACATCCAGTAGACAAATTGCTAAATTAAAACGCAGTACCCCACATTACTGTATTTAAGTGTAGTAAAGGCTTGCGAAGTCGTAGCCGTAGTCGTAGCAGTACGATCCATTGCCGCGTTTTGTCTTAGTAAATCAGTTCGGCGACGTCATTCGATGGAGTAATACGAATACGAATTTGCAAAAACATGTTTTTTTTTATTTCACCCTAATGCTGCATATTATAGGAACATGAAGTAGGTTTTTAACATCCGTATAGTTTACTCAATACTTTATTTGCATTCCCCGATGTAAAAACTTAGGTCGTAGCTAAGAGACTAAGAAAACCGTAACCTTAAAATGCACCTATATAAATCGTTGAGAATACACAGTACACTTCAACTTAGTTCCGAGCATATAATAATGGCAATAATTACTAAAAAAGAATGCAGTAATCAACTTGTGCTAAGACATAATGCAGTAATACGCGCAAGTGCTGCATTTAGTTTTAGTATCCTGTGACTCGGAAACGACTTGATACTAAACCGAAACGCAGTAATACGTATTATAATTGCATATATTAGTAAATTAAATAAAGGAAAATTATCTTGTAAAAGCTTGATTTTTTTCCGATTTTTTAGATATATAATATGGCCAATAAAATACGAACAACTTGCTCAGATCATATGAAATATGTTTTTTGCGTTTATCTCGGAACCGCCATTTTGCGATTACTGCATTCTTAGTTATGACGGCAGCAATGTACACCCACAGTTTGCCGGTATGATTAGGTCCCATGTAATAGAGGGCGAGCCTATTGCCACTAACCGGGCACAAATCCGAGCTGCTACTGAGAATTAGCATTGACATTGGCATTATGGTGCATAACATCTATTGATAATTCTTCTGTTTTCAGAACTGGAGCACATGCCATGTGACGGGGCGGTGACCGGCCCATACAGCAGTGTCGCCGGCACCACCCTGCCTATAGTCCTGCTGACGACGCTCGCCACTACTGTCGCGTTGTAAACGAGGCACGGGAGCGTACTTGAACCACTCAAGTTAATATTTACGCATTAGGGAAGAGTAGACAAATTATTTATACAAAGTAGAACAATTACAATGTAAATCAATATTTTACTTCACTGATGATTATAAAATTACAGTTTTATTGAAAAATTCTTGCGTATATAAATATTCATAAAAACTAGTATTTTATAATTTATCAGTGAAGACTCAAGTCGAGGTAAATAAAGGTTACCTTCCACGTACTTTGGCTTAGCTATCTATCTACATCTCTTTCTTACACTCAAAGATTGAAAGTTGTGCGACAGCGACAGATAATGCTTAGCCAAAGCGCGTGCTAAGTAACTTCTATCAATCTCGGCTTTAGATGAGTATTGCAGATGGCATTTCGAATTTTAATATCGGCTACTAAAGTACTAGAAGTAATTGTTGTACCTATTGATAAAATATATTTTATCACAATCTTTAATGTCACTGGCGTGTGGAATGTGGGACGAAGGCAAAGTGGACAATGCATGGAACGTTACGAAATGGAACTTTCAAAGTGAAATTGTGATGTGAATTTGTACGTGGAAATGAAAAGTGAAGAAAGGACATTAATAAAAGCTGATTATTATATTTATTTTTCTGTATCATAATAATATAATCGTAGCAAAAGTATGTTGGATGTTAAATAATTTAGTTTACGATGTTCCTGTAACTAGTTGTTTCGTATGTTTGATGTTTCATGTATTTAGTTAATGTGTATTTCATGTTATGAGTATGGAAATATAAATGTCGGCGGATTATTATAATACCTGTGCGTATAATATAAGTTATACATAGAGAAAGTATTTATACGTCGGCTTTCATTGTTAAAGCGAAGCTTTCACACACGACAGTTTGATAAAAATCACTATACATATCAAAGTGTGCCTCTGCTTAAATAGCAAAATGACATATCTTATTCGTAGCAAATTTTACGATTTTATATATTAAATGGTAATATAGAAGTCGAGTGTATACTGTGAGATGAATTTTTATCAATATATTTACTACTATTGTATTTAGGACGCTAATAATTCGTACCACTTGAGAATCTTATGAACTCCAAATTCTTATGACTTCGAACAGATATTAGTATATTTTGTGAATAGTCCCTTCTTTAGTATAGATTGCGATATTCTGAACGCTGAGTAGACTTATCTGTACCTTACTTATTGTATTCGATATAGGCGAAGCACAAAATACCGTAAATCAATTTAGAATAACTAAGTCACACGATTCTGATACTTATTGTTGACACTGGTAGAGTACTTTTTCCTTGGTAATGTCAAAATCAATATACATATCAATAATGTAAAACGTATATAATATGAGTAAATAAAATATCAAATATACAGGAATCTATTTGTCTTCACAATAGCCGTGAATTCCGAAACAGTACGTAATTCGTAGCTTAATAATGCTTTAAGTGAAAAATTATCTTATGAACTTAGTAACAATTTTATACTTTTAACATAATATTTGTACTAAAAACGTTAGCGGTAATAAAATATTTATACCTATGCGATCGTCAATTACTATCCTTGAACAAGATGGAGTAGCGGTGGATATCAAAAGAAAGTGGCCATGCTTACACAAAACGACAAGAAAATACGAGGTGTAAAAAGACACATCTTATAGCCGTTAAACACTACCCAACAAACCAAGCAACGTTTAATTATTGCCGGTAAACGATTTTTAACATGTATTGAAAATTATGTTTGCGCGTAAAAGATTGTTCTTACAACAGTATACGTGTCTTGGGGGTATTTAAAATGTACGTCCAAAATTCAAAACCTGTTTTCTTAAAAACAAATTGAAACTTCGACTTTCATTATCTTTGTTTTCAAAAGATAAAAGGTTGTCAGAAGGGCTCAGAAAAAAAAACACAATGATGCCAAAAATAAGTAACCGTCATCTTATCGGCAGTGTCTTTTTACACGTTATGTTAATTTAAAACTGAATAATATCGTGATTACCCCTTTCCCTTACAGTAATGTATTCCGAACTATCCTAAACACACTATTCCCCTTTTATAAGCACAAAGTAGTTTTATAATTTCATAACCTACCTTTACATTTCTTAACTGTGTATTGTATACAAACCGTGTATTGTATACAAACTGTGTATTGTATACAAACTGTGTATTGTATACAAACTGTGTATTGTCTTAACAAAATATAGGGAATTAACTAACATTGGCAAACGTTGCACATCACTCGCTTTCTTGTTGAATTAAGCACAATTTGAGAAGTTGTATGGGATAGCTTTAATTAGTAAGAATAAGGTGTAAAGTGATCTAAGTATAATTGTATTATAAGTAGCAATTTCAAATAACGGTAAGTATTTATTTTAACCGGAATATTATTTAACAGATATTGTAATGATATACTGCAACAGATGTAAACTGTATACAAAAATTGTATATTTTGTAGAAATTTAAATAGGAAATACGTTTTATTCACATATTTTAAAGGGAGTACTGCACTTAATTTAAAAACGGTTTAACTTTGGTATTTAACCGGAATATCTATTTATTGTAATAAATTCTTGTTACTTACTTGTGTCAAACTTATGTATTTGTGCAAGTAACCCTTACTGTTTTACAACAAAATAAATGCATCACTAATCTTAGTTGACTTTTAAGTATGATAGGATATTTATCTTAATGCTTAGTTTAATAAATACACGTGATTATGTTACGAGTTTAGTTTTAAAACAAGTGTAAAATTAATAATAATATATTATTATAGCATTTATAAACCAAATGTAGTAAGAAACACATCAAACGGTTTGTCTATAATAAATCTTGCAGTCTAATTACGTAACACACTGTACAATGTCAATTTCTTTCATTTTAGCTATTTCAGTTCATTCCGTGTAGCTTGATCCGCGTGGAAGGTGAACCGTACTTCCAAAGCTTCTTACAGACAAAACAACAAAGGAAATTTTACTTTTTTATTAATATTATTAAAATTTTACTTTTTTATTAGTACTATTAGTAATTCAAACACATTATGAAGATTTTATTATTAATTCCTTCATTACAATATCATTTTTGGGGTTGTGTTTGTAAGCGTGTTACGTAATTAAGACGCGGGTCACTGCAGGTCATTTTGGTTTGGTTTTCAATAGGCCTAATTTCTGTTTTCACGCATAGATCTATGTTATAATATGTGTAGGGGCAACCCTACATTCTATCGCAGTATGAGACGATATCGATACGTACTGTTTGTTAATATATTTATTGTATAAGCTATTCATTAGGCGTAGTGTATAGCATAGCATGTAAGACCTAGATTTGATGTGATTGCCATTAGAACTTTATGTAATTAATACTGGAATCTCTTATTTTCTCTAATCTGCAAATACGGCTATGTAGGCAGACTGTCAATGCTAACTAACTATCGATCAAATCTATAAAATGTATGCGTAAAATAACAATAATCAGTAACACTGTATGTATGTAAACAGCTCCTAAATGTGTAGTCAATTAGAAAAATCTACAATGGTATTATTTGTTAGATAAAATAAATGTTTAATGTTATTTGTGTAAAAGCTTATATCTGTTATGCAAATGATAATAGTAGATACTGCTTTACAAGTTAGGTGCTAATTTAATGTGTGTATACATGAGTGTGCACTTATTTGTTCTATCACTGGAAACTAAATGCGAATGACGTCGACAATATGTGTTTTATATGTTGGATCCAGGTGTCGTGTGCTGTTAGTGCTTTCTGTAGGTGAAAAAAAAACAACGTTTTGTAACATGTTTTCTTCACACGTTCATCTAATCGTAACGCTAAAATTACTATCAATATTAGTTATTATTGTCATAGAATTTGAATGTCGAATAAATATCTAGAATATTTTTATTATTACGCAAATTCGTTTGTACAGTTGCACGAATATTTATTTCACCGTAGCGGGAATAAACT
This sequence comes from Caradrina clavipalpis, assembly GCA_932526535.1. NCBI lineage: Eukaryota > Metazoa > Arthropoda > Insecta > Lepidoptera > Noctuidae > Caradrina > Caradrina clavipalpis. The sequence continues at coordinate 9,113,056 of OW052096.1, forward strand.
ATTTTTGTCAGAATACTGGTACACAATAGTGGTATATATTGCTTTTAAATAAGTATTTGTTTATTATCTCTATCCAAAAAATTACTCAATAAAATTTAATTAAAAATACTGTTTTTTATTGTATTTGAAACTTAAAGTTTGCATATAAAGTATTCAATGTACTTTGGATCTCTCTAAAAGACAGACAGTTAATAAAAAATTGTGGCTAGTTAGCTGTTCTACAGCTTTATATTAGTTTTCTATGAAGAAGAGGAATGGGCATGAAATCTATTTACAAAGTACTTGTTTGTAAAAGGTCGAAACCCATTGCACCGACCGTAGCGACATCTATGTTTTTGAAACAACACTTGTATGGTACTTCTAAACTCTGGCACAATTCAAGGCGCCTTTGTGTAGGCGTCCTTACATCGGGTTCAGTATAACGTGTATAGAGGTCGCTTAAATAAAATAGGTAATTACGTCTTCACCACTAAAACAGAGGTTTAAAATATACAAAACCAGTAATTCAAGTAAACCGTTTAATTTCTTCTTATCTGTATTCCTAATGAAACATTCCAGAAACACATTTAATAGACTTAGTCTAAATTCTTGAAGTAGGCTAGGTTTAAAGATATTTTACTGAACAATGCTGGAATCTCAAGTCATTTCAAGGGACGTTTGTTACAACATACGCATTTTGCCTTTATTATTTGTACTAACGCATTTCATACTCGCTTTTGCCAGTGACTTCGTCCACGTCAAAGTTGATACCACCACCGTAAAGAACGGAACCGGAATCATATATTTTTACAAGCTTTTATTTTTACGACATCAAAAGTAGCTACATACATACATCACGCCTGTATTCCCCGAAGGGTTAGGCAGTGGTATACCAAAGTACACATACAGTTCGCTGGTAAGTTTTTTTAATTCCCGATAGGGGGCGAGTCTAATAATAATAAAAAAAAAACTATCACGCCTGTATTCCCCAAAGGGTTAGGCAGAGGTGTACCAATGTACACTCACAGTTCGCCGGTATATTTAGGTCCCATGTAATAGGGGGCGAGCCTATTGCCGTTAACCGGGCACAAATCCAAACTCGAAGCTGCTACTACTACTAATTTCATAGAACCTTTCATTCTTCCACCCTTTTTTCAGAGAGATCTCTAGCGCAGTAGTCGCGCTTTTGACCACTAGGCTAACGAGGCAGTTAAAAAAAGTATCAAAATTCCAGATTATAATCTATTTCTGTGCTGTTCATCCAGATCTGTTTGGCCATTCTGGCGTGATAGAGTAATAAACGTTCATTCAAACTTTCGTATTTATAATAATAGAAAGTAGTATTTGGAGAAAAAAATACTTCATTTCATTTCTATTATGAACTGTAAAGTATACACATTCATTGAAAAGCCTACAGTAAAATCCAAAAATAAATATCCTATCCTATTATAGAAATATTATAATTCCCCCTGAGGAATTATGCAAAATTGAAGCCTAACATATTAACTTACTAAAATTAGCATTCTATTTCTGTACCAACTGGTATTTGTATGAATAATCACGGCTTTTCTACAGTCTAACTTATATCCCTAAAATTCGGGCAGTGACTATACTTACTTCATGAGCGTCACCATGGTCATTAAGCTAATTTATAGATTTCTCATGATTATTTAGATCCTATGTTTTTATAGCAATAATGTAGCGATGTCATATCGTGACCGTAGCAATAACATGGTGTTCTCGTCGCAATAACATGGTGTTCTCGTAGCAACAACGTAGCATTGTCGTAGCAGAAACGTAGCGGCGTCGCAGCGTTGTTGTAGCACCATCATTGAGGCATCTGTCTTGTTAGCATCGAAGCTAAGTGGAATCCAATGGTTGTGATTTTTTTAAATGGAGTATGTAGGGACAGAGGATAGGATACGCAGGTACAGTTAACTTCAAAATAATGTGAGATTTGTAATATTTTTTCTAATTAGTATTTCGTATTCTGAAGACTACAGAGTCGTAATCTTACCGATTAATATTATTGATTGCAGTTTAAATAAGGGATAAATGCGTAGGTAAAGTATAAATAAAACAATTCAACATGTACATTTATTTATTGACAAATAGCTAGAGCGTTAACATTTAACGCGATCGTCTTAATGCATGACTAGATAGTGATACTGAATTTGGTAATAAACTTTATTATTATTGTGGTAACACACGAACTACGTAACATTACGGAAACCTTATTACCAATTAGTTTCTTTATTCTACATTAAGATGTGATGGTATGTACTACTTGTAATATTAACTTATGACTAAACTGACACGGTTATTAAGGGATAAGTTACACAGTGTCGCATCAATTTGTGGCCTGCGTCTCCACTGATCCCCTGATTGAGTGCGAGCGCGCGTCTGAAGGGTCTTGTCTAAATCTGGCATCGACACTAAGTATTGCAACTTACCTCTAACAGAGACGAATTGTTTGATCGAAGTTTACGCCTAAGACGACATCGGCAGCCTAAGTCCACTACGACGCAAACTTTCACCGAATAATTGATTGATTAATCTAATATCTAGGACTTATTATTTTATAAGACAGAATTATAATAATCTACCGCCATTACGTGTAATGATAAGTATAGGTAATGTTATGTAACGTCAGTTTTAATATATATCTCTATTCTATCTACATCTTCAATCAGTAAAATTACGAATTAAGAAGGAAGAACAGAAAATTCATCGGTCACTTTATAAACCTTCACGTGTTCAAACGATTGAACTCGTTGAATAGAACATGAAATAAATAAATTTTGCATTCAAACATCATCCCTGGGGCCGTAGTCGAGAGGCTACTGAAAGCGCGTGTGATCATTTAGAGGTCGTTTAGGCCGCACATGAGGTCAGCGTGTTCCAGGTCCTCGAGCGGGAGGGGGGCGAAGGCGAGGGTCACAGAGTTGTGGTAGCGTCCACTGGACACCAGCCGGACCACCGTGTCCTCGCAAGCGATGAACGCCGGACGACGAGCTGAAAAATCCCCTTTGAGTTAGCATACATTTGCATTTTACAACGTGCTATAGGTTGTTGAGCCTTTTAAGTGTTTGATTGCGAGGACTATAAAAAAAACAATAAAGAGTAAAAAGTCAACAGAAAAGCAATTTGGACGCCATTCCCTTTTAACATAATTTTAAAAATGTACAGACAATTAATCTTGCATTGACGCAGAGGGAAAACAACATTGCTGAAAACTTTCCGATTTAATTTAGTTTTTTTCAAATTAGCTACTTGTTTTGGTTAAGAATAGATAAAATCACCAAGTACCTACACAAAAAAATGTAACTTTCAATTATACAATCACACATGTGAAATTAATCTGGCATATCTACTTTTCAGTCAAATGCACTTTTCAGAAACGTATAAATAAAAACAAAATATGTAAAATCGAACAATGATTACAAATATTATTGATGATTGACAGTGTATGGAAGCATGTAATATTTCAATTTTTCCGGAACGCAGGATACTTTTCCTTCCGGAAAATAATATAATAATAAAAGGGTACACAGTCTAAGATTCCACTTTGGCAAATTCCATCAGATTTGGTTTATTAATTTAACCGTGAATAGTTGACACAGATAGGCTAACATTTCCGTTTCCTTGTGATATTAAGGAGTTGGAATTTGTCATGTTGTGAAAAATTATTGCAACACATTATTTAATGCTATGTTAGGTCCTATCTATCACTAGTAATAATGTAATCTCCATGGAACTGAAAATTAAATTTAAATGAATATTAACAATTTTAGATTTTATTAATAATTAATTAAATGCTACCTTAAAATATACTAAACTTAGATTTTATAGTTAGTTTGCTTGTATAAATAAGTCCTCTTCCTTCAAATTCTTCTTCGTTTTGCTGTGACCACCACCCAATCATATAATGTACATTGTGGAATGCAATAAATGTTTGAGTATTGAGTAAAGTAGTAAGTATATTTTAGATCGCCAAGAGATTTTACTCTTTGTCACCGAGAACAGAAGATGAAAGAACCAACATTTCCTTACTAAGTAAGAAGTCTATAAGTAGTTATTCAGTGCAAGCTACATTTTCTTTGAATACCACACAAGGGAAAACTATTTCCGTTCAGGAGTAAACAAAACAGCGTATCAGGAAGAATAAAGGACTTTTTTTATTTTATTTTTATTTATAGCCTAGATAGATGGGTACAAGCAAATCTAAAAGCTACACAATACTTTAGGTGGTTGCCTACCTCTCGGGACAATATGACCTTTACAAGAATACGTTACTCGGAAATTGAATTACCCTACCTATTCTCTTAGGGCCTATGTTTTCAAAGAATGTGGGATTTGTGTCCTTTATCCACATTACTAAATGTCTAAGTGTAATTGGCTCTTTAAAAACAAAATCTTCATTGCTTAACAACTTTTCCAGAAAAAGGTCCGAAAAATATTTAATTAATTACCTTCATTAGAATCAAGTCCACACACGCTGTCTTGGACTTCCATCTTGGTGTGATCAAGTCCGTTGGCGCCCCCGATGTCCACATAATCAGATAAGCCACGCTTTGTGCACTGTGGGAAAAAGAGTTCGTTTTATCAAATTTTTAAAAAACCTGTTTTACGCGTAGTAAAATCAATCAATTGATACTAACTGATATACTGACCGATTCGAAAATGGAACGGAATTAATGAAAGGTTTTGCTGAGTAATCAAAATAGAACTATATATAGGTAGTGCAATAGACCCTAAGTATATTTTGTTCCGTATAAATGTAGGTTTTATTTAATATCTCTATAGTTTATTATTTTCTAACAAGAAAATACCTGACCTTTTGAAATTATGTGCTTATTTTTTTGTTGATCAGAATTCCAATAATTAAAAAGAAACGTGCGAGATTTGTCGGTCTTTTGTTCTCCATAGCGGCAATCTTGCCGTCAGTACTTATTGGAATTTCATAGTAGGTACTCCCACAGATATATATGTCCGTGGGTACTCCCTATTCAAAGCAAATGATTGGTATGACCGAAGCAGACTTAAAAGACAAAAGGTCAAACGCCTATTCTTTGATAGAACACGTTCCACATAGATCGATATCTCATCAACGGTGAAATTAATTTTCTAAAGCATTGCTATGGAAGTACAATCCTAACTATAGGTGATTGTAGTTACACATAGTTCGGCTACATTACAATTTCAAAGCCTACACGCATGTTCCAGTCGATTTGCTGTTGGGATTACAAATTCCGAACGCTATTACGGTTTTCACTAAACCGGTTGTATTTAGGTATTCATGGCTCAATATCCTGTAGGAGATATGATAAAGATTATATTTTAATTAATATAACCTGCTGTAAAGGGTAGTTCATTAACATGGAAAGGATTGTATTATCTTTTCCCGTGGGTGTTGTTTATTGTGGGAGGATTTAATTGGATATAGAGCAACATCCTGTGGGCTTATAAAACGGATTGCGAACACACAATATGATCCCTTGATGGGCTTCATTATTGCAATATTCTTTTATTGGGCATCCGAGGGAACAACATTTAAGGGAAGGCGAAAAATAACTTGATCAGGGAATACTGTAAGTCTGTAAGGAATTCTGAGGCAAGACGGGTCTATAGCTCCATGTCAGCGGTGGCCAACCAGTCGACCGCGGTTAATAGTCGAGTCAATCCCAGATGAGACGCTGACACGAATATTCATACGTAGCTATGCATTAAAAATAATCGCATATACATAAAAAAATCTTTGCATATAAAATAAAAATTATACTCTTATCTGAATTGTTTAATAATCTCAGTTAAATTGGTGTGTTACCTACGTACAGGTAGGTATATAATGTTAATTATGTGAAATATGATTGTTAAGTTTATGAAGAAGTACTAATTATGTTATTGGCAGATCCTCTAGACGGTAAGCAGTCGATCTTGGGTTTAATCAAGTTCGCCAACCCTGCTCTATGTAAACGACGATGACGCCCAGTCATCTTTTTCAAATATCTATCACAAAACAGGACTATTCTGTATACGGCAAACATTTTCATTCTAGTGTGCCCACTGTGTAAAGTTTAATCCGTTTTACGAAATACCTATCAACAAATTACAGTGACGAACAACGAAATAAATTAGTTTACTTTGACGAGACTTTAAATTAAGTTCAACTCGTTTCGCAATTTTCAAATTTTAAAGGTATCTCAATTTGACTAAATTGTATCACTTTAAGCAATCTCGCAGCTGTATTATTATGTAAATAATAAATAACTAACCTTCAAGGTTGTAAAAGCAATTTTTGGGATTAATACTATTTGTTTAAAGTAGATTATCCTTGAATTTCTGAAGACTAACCAATTAATATCCGCCGGTGTATTCTGTACCTACAAGTCTCTCTCGGCGAATTTAGGTAGAGTGGGTTCAAGCTCAAAGTAGGTACAAACCTGCCTAGGTGCTGTTAGTATGTAAGAAACCTTGTATGTATTTCATCGAAAATTTATGCAAAAAATATCCTCAGCGTCTGGCGTTACGTAGAAGAGTTACTATATAGTACCCATATTCTACACTGCCAACTACCAAATATTATAATTTATTTAATACTTTGTCATGCTGAAATTCTCTTCACAAAACTAGTGGAACGTGCCCCTAATTCTATGAAACAATGCTCCCAACCGCATGTGTCTATCATTGTGTCAGGCAGAAAGCCACTAGTGGCCACTAATTGTTTAATACATTTTGTAGGTATATATGCCATCGCCTACTGGCGTTTCATCAAACCGCTTTAAAGATTATACAGTATGAAACTAGTAGCAAAATAAATAACGAATCTTTATTGAACATTAATATAAAATGATTCATTATATTTTTCCCGAGAACCGTATTATTCTTTCATAAATTGAACAATAACTAAGTTTCGTACTCAAATTGGTTGAGTACCTAAGTAAACCTTTCTTGCCGGCCTGAGACTGAAGTTCGTTCATCAACTAAAAAGTTTCTGTACAAATAGTTGAAGTATACAAGTTGTAGTTTTGCATCCTCGTCAAATTCAAGGAGTTAACTATGCTCGTGATTCTTAACACGAATCAATAATAAAATAAATTGGTTCTGAAATTTATATTTTTTGCCGTGATTTTCGAATTCGAACTAGCCATCTTGCCAGAGGGCTTAGGCGCTGTGCACACATTGATATAGCAGCGCGACAATTCTGCCCACCGCACACGCAACTGGGCGATTCCGATTTTTGCAAGAGGTGTTTTTTTTTTTTTGATACGGGAAATTCTGGAATACTGTTATTTGATAGTTACAACTAAAAAACAAGTGTTTATTAAATATTGACCAGGTATCGTAATTATGTTAGATTACTTCTTTTTTGTATGACAAGCACCTAAAATTTGATGAGGATGCAAAACAATACCTTGTAGAACTTACGTGATGAATAGTGCCAGTTTCCATTTCGAGTAGGCGGCCCTTCTTGATGGTCACTCCGACGTTGAGGTCCAGTACATGGACAGTGGCCGGGGACACCGCCAGCATGGAACAATTGCCGGTCTCACCGTGGTTGCGCAGTGTGTACACGCCCTCGGCTCCAAACAACATCACATTGCAAGCTGTGAAAGACAAACATGTTATTTTCTGTTTTGTTTGAAAACCTTTACTTTATATTTATTTATTTACACACACACAGTTGTAAAAACTTGGCAGTACAAACCCAAAGCGATACTTTAAGTAATGTATTTGAACGACAGTATAAAATATTAAAAGAAAATAAAAAGAAAAAAAATACAGGTTCATAAAAGGTAAACAAAATAACATTTTAGAATACTATAATCTCTCTAAGATTTCATACAACAAATCTGCTGCCAAGCTGTACACAGCTTGGAATAATTTCGCCAGGTTTTGTCCAAAAATATCCTGCGACATACCTACCTATAACATTGTCTCACCAAAAATTGTTACACTAAAACCCTAACAAATTATATTCACAAACAAATCATATGAAAGTTGTGAATGTTCAAGGAAATGCAACTACTACACAGTAATAAGCTGTAGATGGACTCAAGGAGATTATTTTACACGTGTTTCTACTATCAAGTCTATTTATATATTTTTCTTGACTCTGTTATAGTTAGCTCATAAAGAACAAATGTTTCCACAAGATAAACTTGTTAAAACGCTACTATGTAGTCTAGTGTATGTATGTATTCTAGTACTACCTCGTTAGCCTGGTGGTCCTCCAGGTCGAGCAAAAAGTGATACTGGGTTTTTCTATGAAATTCTCAGTAGCAGCTCAGAGTTACGATTTGTGCCCAATCAATGGTAATAGGCATGCCCCTATTACATGGGATTAAACCTTCCGACGAAATGTGGGCGTACATTGGTACACCTCTGCCTAACCGTTCAGGGAATACAGGTGTAATGGGTAAGTAAATAATGTTTCTACAAGAGATTTTATTTAAAACGCTACTATATAGTTTAGAAGAACATTTCTTTACACTATGTTGAAGCCAGTATAGCCTATGTTTCATTTAAAACTTCTATGTTATGAACTTCTGATCTCCAACCTTGCGGAAATTTGAGTTTTGATTGTGTTATAAGGTTATAAACTTTGCTAATGGATGCTTTACCAACCCTGAAGGGTGGCTGATGGTAAAATGTGCAGTTAATTTAATTAATCTGTTTACAGGGATTGGTGATGACATGAGTGTTGACATCTTTTTGTACTTTATTGTACATTATCTATACAAATATTGAAAGGTCTTCAATTACTTTGTTTGTAAGAAGTAATCTCTGGAAGTACTGGTCTGATTACAAACGTTTTTTTTCACTGATAGAAAGCTAGAGTATATTTGACTTCTACGCGAATTAAGTCGCGGGCAAAAGCTAGTAAATTATAAATTGAATAAAATATTACACGCGTTAATAATTACTAAAAGTGGTTCCTAACAAGCCCCCACGAACTTTTAATTAACATTATCACGATCTTGTAAACCACATGTGATAAGTAACAAATAATTGAATTAAAGTTGCTTGGCACACGTTGCTTGGCAAAACTTGACTGAAGTTATCTAAAGCTCGCTTACAAAAAGGAATCGTTATCGTACAAAATAATGATCAAATGTTTATTCCTTGAAGGATATTTTTTTTTGTATTTCCATCATAATATAAATTGCTAAACTAACAACCGTGAATTTAACAAGTAACAAGCTATAGGTAGTTGTCATGTTTACAAATCGTCAATTGTTGAATAAAGTTGTACTCAACAAGCTTATAAAAATGTATTGTAAAAACGTTATACATTATATTTCTTCCAGCCTTAATGATGTCTCAAACGAAAATAATCATATTTGTTATAATAATAACGAACCGAAACATAATATTGTCAAAGGAAATGTAAGGTAAGTAGATAAGTATGTTTTTGACACAGAAACATTTGGGTCCCAATGGGAACCACCTCTTTTTTAAATCGGCAGTCCAGATAACCATATCTAACACTACTTTATCAGCATTCTGACAGCACTGCGTCACACCGATTCCGACTCAAGTACTTACTCCATTAGTACTCTGGTTCACGATAAAAGGCGTGCAGACGCTCCATCCACAGTTGATCAAACCAAATCATAGATGGGATGTAGCCTCGTTACACTTAAACATACCCTAGCAAAATGGGGGATTATAGATCCCACTAGCATCCAGTACGACAGCGGTGATCCTGACCAGACGATGGCTACAGTACCCAAAGTGTCTCTATTCCTGCACCTTGGAGGATATAAAAAATGCCACTGATGCCGCGTTAAACGTGGCCACGTGCCAGTGCTATGAACTTTAAAGTCATTAACCCTAGAGTGGGCGCGCTATGAGCATTTTGCCGCCCTCACCAGAAAAACGTTAATATTTCGTAAAACAATAGTCCGATAAGTTCGCGCTTTTTAGTAGCTGGCCCTACTTTCGTTCGCAACTTGTGCCGAAAAGCTGGACGCCATAAGTGCGCGGGGTGCCGAAAGAGAAGAAGATTTGTATCATCACGTGTCGCCGGGCGGCATTTTGCTCACCGCGCGCCCACTCACGTAAGTAAAAATTGTGTCAAATATTTTTTGCAAAATTGAAATGTAGACTATATTTAATGGTACATTTATTGTAAAACTAAATTAAACGCTTTTAATTTCAGGATTTAAAAGTTTAACGTGAATATAATAAGATATTTATGATGTTTAAGCCATTTGGAATTGAAACACTAGGGCCGTGGCATCCAAGCGCTCATTTACTTTTTCCGTATATAATATATCGGCTTATAATGAGACATTAAATATTTCTTTGATTACACAAATTGCTTGCTTTGTACCTATAGAACAAGATCATGTCCAAATCAAGAGAGCAAATGCAGTAATTGTCTAACAAAAACAATAGACGCACGAAAAAAGGACGTTGCAGATGCTCAAAATTGCTGTGCAACGGACATTGCACACACCTATGTGAAGATTTTTATGCCGGAGCATATCCTATAGATTTTGAAAATATATAGTTTTGTTATATTTTTCCATTTTTATGAGTGTTACATAGGATAATGTAAGATAACTCAAAAAAAGTCAATTAAAATTTTTTGTTTTCTAAAATCTTTTAGAAACCATAGTTTCTATAACTATATTCAATAAAGATGATGATTTCTTATTGCTTATTAGTGTTTTACTTAAATACTAAGAAAATCTATTAATTTAATTGCTGTATTCCTACTTAAAATGGCCAATGAAAAGGAGCGGCAAAATGCTCCCCACGCGCCCACTGACGTTCGGCGGAAAGACGCGCCCACTCTAGGGTTAAAACAAAGAAGCCTCTACTTAGCCCTTCGGACAATACAGGCGTGCACCCACAGTTCGCCGGTAGGTTTAGGGCACAAACGATTAAAAGAAGACTTCTTCAGTTCACCTTTTGAATAAAAGACGGCGTTCAAGCAAAAAGATAATCTTCAATCTCCGACAAACAGACTAGTCATCATCATCATATCAGCCGTAGGACGTCCACATAGGATCCGACATAGGCTTTCCTCAAATATTTTCAAAAGGATCGATTGGAAAAGAATAATACGAGTAAATCATCACAATTGGCATGTATCCTTAAGATGACATTAACAGTTTCCTTTAGTAAACAAGATCACTGAATCCATTAGATAAGTACTTTTATTAGCAGGATTCTCAGGGACAGTTCATCTTCGCGTAATGTTAATGTTAGTCATAAAACAAACCAAGAGTTAAGAAAACTACTAGCGAAAACATTTGTTTATCACCCGGTGCTGGTCGAATGAGTTTAGTGGGAGCTGTAGTTAATATACCGATTCACAGAGGAATTCAGAGATAGGAAGATACGGCCAAGTATACGGGTAAGTACCTTTTTTTGTTCCGGGAAGGGGAGGGGGTCTGTCAGGCTCTTACTGACTAAAAGCACTCCGGTGTTCCTTTCCTATACTAATGCCGGGGATCCCAGGAGCGTACGCGCCTGCCGCGATTCCCGACATAATGATGTTTTCTTACAAGTTCAATTTATAAGCCAAATATAGGTGCTTACTACCTCGTAACAGATATGGAAAAATTATAAGATCTTACTGAAAGTTAAAATGTATATTTCCTAAATTAGAGTATGTGACGGTGATCGTCATTTGTTTTAACCAGCAACCGCATGAAGTATCGAAAAAAAAAATGAAAACCGTATACCACTGTTACTTTTTTTTGTTATTTTTGTCATATTATGTAAGTATTTTTATTGTATGTGATTTATTCGTTTAGGATAAATTGTCTCGAGTATTCTGTACAAGAAATTCAATTGTAATTTGCGATCACAACATTCATGTACTGTCACTGTGATTTGGAATGTATCACATTCCAAATCACAGTGACAGTACTTTTCAAATACTTTTCGTCGTTGAAAGCACGTTCATTCAAAATTTGATCAATATTGACTGGGAATGGCACATACCTCGCGTAGCTGTGTCTATTAGTTCCCTCGGTATCCGTATGGGAATTCAGATTCTACAAATGTTCAGCCACTGCCCAGCGTTCAAATGCCAGAAATACCACGTTTACACAGAAATACAAATTTCACACATAGCTGAAAACTCGGTTCTATTATTTGAACTAACATCGAAAATCTATCACGGATTTTACGGTATTCATATCATCCTGTTTGTTATCTATGTTATGTAGCTGAGTGCACGAGACATACCAGTACTAAACATTAAAAAAATATTGTAAAAGATTCTGCAAACTTTTACTAAATTATTTCTTGATGAAATTTTTTCAGTTGAGCCAAGAATTTACATATACAACAAAACTTAATTTTTGTCGAACAAATTTTACGTACACTCAACGTAAAATTAAAGCGTAAACTACGTATGACAATACAACGCCTCTTCAGTCAAAAGTCATTTTAAGTACTGCAAATTATGCTTTGGTTACGGTAACCTAAATACTCTGTCTAATATTAAGTAGTTGTACAACGATCATAAATCGAAATTAAGTTCAGCAACCATAAGTATAATCTGTCGCCATGTTGTCGGCGTTTTATAAGTAAAGTTTAAAAACAAGTTAGTAACACTGAGATACTTGAAAACTAATATCTTCTGCTACCAGGTAAAATTAAATACAGGTACTATACAAACTTACATGTATAAATCTATGTTCATATGTCTGAATAAGAGCGATAAGAAAAGTTAAATTGCATTAGTTTTGTTAATTCATTGGTATGTAGCCTTTTATGACACATGATAAGACTCGCTCTAGCCATTTGGTTTAACTTTTATTACCTACGTTAGATAATTAGTTTGTTTGAAAGTCATTTGGGAGTTAGTTATTTTGGATTTATTTGAGAATAAAGTTAGTTGGGTTTCGATGAAGGCTATTTTAAATAAACTGACTTAAATATTATTTTATTACTTTCCCGACCGGATTTCGGTCGTGATTTCTAAGGCACGGTGGTGTTACACCACTAACTTCCAAACCGACCTGCTACTTAGAAATTCCTGAAAACCCAATAACAATTTACCCGACATGAGAAACGAACCCAGGAAACCACACTTGTCGGTCGCGCTTGTGATCACGAGACCAACCTAGCAGTCAGTTTAAGTCCAAGCTAATCTAATCTATAAACCCAAAAGTAGACCTTCATTTTGGAAAACAAGCCAGTGCAATCATATTCAACAGTAGTAGACGTGTTCATTCATCACAATGATACTGCTTATCATAATTCGAAGTACCGAAAGAAGTACCTTATTTTTTTATTACACAGCCTTTATGGCACCGTTATCTTAATATCATTTTTAAACCTTTGTACAACCTTCCGGTGACGACATTCCAGGACGTGAAAAACTTGAACATAAAAACAGACCTTAATATACGAGTAAATAAGGAAGACTTACGTTTGGAATTCTTCAAGTGTCTTATAGTAACAGCGAATCCCTTCCCCCTGGCTGGTACCCGGTACTGCACGAGGGCAGCGTTTTGTCGGGAGATGAGCTTGCGTGACGGTCTCTGGTCACAAGACTCCACCACTCGGTCGTCATCCCACGCGTCTGCTGGCCAGACCTGGCCATTCAATTCCCAGCCGTCAACCCACTGGAATAAGGAGCTTTTTCAGTAAATGAAAAAAGCGTAGCAGTTAAATTTGGAACTGATTTTGGTACTTGTTTTGTGGAAGAATTTTTAAGGGGCCAGTAATTTTAAAATTGCGACGAACTAAATTCAAGTAAACGGTTAAAATTAAAGCCTTCAGTAATATTGTCTGTTTCAAATACCGCAAACGCAACTAAAAGATTAAGGCAGTATAACTTTTCTGTGAAAGCAGAGCAAAATGAAGACCTGCGCAAAACCTAATGGCCCGTAAAATAATAAAGCGTAGCAAAAACAGCTGATCTAGGGTGAGCCACAATGTTATAACTAACATCAGCGTCGGCACCCAGCGAAAAAATTCAATTAAAGTTCTCTTAACCACTTTATCGTTATAAAAGTTTACGACAGTTTCAAAGTTATTATGTCATCCGTTATGGGGTTATTTTAGACATTTTTGTACACGAGTTATATTACTTACTTAATTTACTTTATGTTTTATAGCTTTGCAAATCATGGTAAATACAGTCCCTTGAGAAATGAGGGTAGGGATTTATGTGAAGTGAATTCAACACCACGTCGTAATACCGTGTGGTTTCAAAATTGGGATAATGATCAAATTAGGAATTAAATAAATCTTTCCTAATTATCGAACTAATAAAATTAAAGGGATACTGCGATGCTAATAAGGGTTAATGAATGTTCGTGAATTTTTAGAAGTTGGGTAATTTAAAAATTAAATACCGAAAAGAGACCCTTTTTATTCTGCCTACAAAATAATTTTACGTAATTTAAATCAAAAGATCACTCACTGACTGAACACGTAGGTAATCTCGAAAATTCTTTGACCCGTGAAGCTGAACTTTGACAGGCAGGTAGTTTATATGTGTGATATTGGTATAACGGGCCATTGTCCGCAACACTACGTCTAAGCGAGCATTTTGCGTACGGAAAATACACACTTTATCGGTGTAGATTGAGAAAGGATTTCTGACGGGGATAAATTAAGGGAGTCTTTGAAATCAAGAAACATGGAAATTTACGTGACTAAAGATAGGATTTTATAAAAAAAAAAGTTAAATATTTTACCGCGACCAATCCTCCATTTTCACAGGGTACATCGAGGTAGTTGAAGATAACCTCGATTCTTTTATCAGGCTCGGCTATAATGTAAATACCGCACACGATCGGATCGTCCGATGGCGACTTAAAAAACAACTCTCCTTCTTCGGACGTCACCAGGAAGCAATCTGCAAAAATGACTTCATTATTTTATTTAAACCAAGCAAAGGATTCAATTTGTTCTGACAATTGTGTTACGCTTAAGTTAATGTCAAAGGTAATTGCAAGGTTAAGCGAGATGTTTAACCTTGGGTGGTAACCGAAATTATGCACAGAAGAAAGATTAAAGGGAATACATAATAAAGGGCTGTCACAGTAAGTTCTATACTTCGGTGTTAAATAGGGATGAAGTCAGTCCGTTTTTCCTGTCAATTAAAGACTCTTAAGTTTTATTAATACAAATAAGCTTTTGTACTTTTTTCCTGCATAAACTTTAAATAAATAAATAAAGGGCTTCTAATAATTCATAATTAAAGTTAATTTGATATTCAAGTTGGCTTCTAAAATATACTTTATTTAGAGTATTTGAGAACCCCACACACCACGGATGATTTTGTATGGCCTTAATAAATATAATGGCGATACGTAACTATGAATACATAGACTGGTGCTTTGTAAAATATGTAGGTAAACCATCTGTATTTTTATTTAATAATTTTGAATTATAAGTAGTTTTTATCTTTTTAGGTGTCTTCACTCGGCAGCGCAATGCATGTCTGCTTAAACTTTTATAGAGTACAGACATGAAGTTAAGTGATGGTAATAAAAGATTTACCTTCGTCAGGATTAATGACGCGATGTGCAGGTCTAGACAGTCGCCGTATTCTGGAGAAACGTGACAGTGCTGATGCAGAATTTCTTTGCCCATACTCTTTGCCCTGGTAACAAAAAAAAGGAACATTTAATCATTGTACTAATATCTTCCTAATATTGATACTATGTTAAATAAGTCTCCGTTAATATTAATTATTAACTGAAGAAGGATGCCTCGGACAGACTTGACACACAACACATGGAAGCTCGGAAGCTTGTTACCTAGTTGCCAGTTACTCCAGACTCCAGAAGTAAATCAATTAATCAACTCTGCAAACTGTGAGTATCAACGTCTCGGTAGCCTAAGTATCATATATGTCGGGTAGGACGCATTGGTTGACTGTACCACCGGTTTCTCGAACGTAAGATTTATGTGACAAATTGTCAAACGTGCGTAAGCAACTGTGATTGATTGTAAATAATTTAGTTAACCAATGGCAGAAGCTTACGCGCACTCAGTTTACTACATTATTTTTTCGTTCGAGAAACCGGTTAGTTTTCGAACGTTACTAAAGACTGACGTGATGTCAACACAGACACATACAAGCACATCTATATTCCTCGAAGAGTAAGGCCGCAGAGGTGTATCAATGTCCACTCACAGTATGTTTAGGTCCCATGTAATAGGAGGCGAGGTTATTGCCAGTAACCGGACACTAATCCTAATTCCGAGCTACTACTGAGAATTTAATAGAAAAACCCAATAACACTGCTCGACCTGGGAATCGAACCCTCTAGCGTAGCAGTCGCAGTTAGGACCACTAGGCAAATGAGGCAGTCCGATGTCAAATGTATTCGGACGCGACACCGGTGTTAACTAATATTTAGCAATCGGTTTCATAACTATACAGTGAAGCAATCCCAATACAGTGTCGCTTCTTAACCTAATTAATATTTGCATGTCCAAAGTAATTAGACCGTTCGATGGCCTCCCTCAGGGACTGTTATGACACCAGAAGGTTAGCAGTGACATCAATTAGGAAGCAAATTAAATTACTCGACAGACGGAGTATAGCAGGTGGAAGGTTTGGAAAAATAAAGTCGAAGTCACTTGAACTTAGTTCTGCTATAACAAAACAACCCACAATATCTAAATACTTAAATCGTCAAAATAATTCCATATGTCAAATATTACACTACTATCTAGCAATAACAGAACAATTTACGACCAAAACTTAACTTTTAAATAGAGTTTAAATTCCTCAAATGAACACATAAGAATTGTTTTAAAAGATAGGATAAATTTTGACGTGAGCTAGTTTGTTTTGGCAAAGTAACCTCAGCTGATGAACAATAATAGTGAATGAAGAGATGAGGAAGCTCAGAACCGCCTAATTTTGTGGGGAGTGAATCACAAAAACGCCACTTATAAGTCAAGATAAATGTTCATATCTGAGTGATTTTAAATGTAACTTGGCCGCACTTATGTCCCTGCTACGTGAACCACACACAAACGATTCTTGCGGCGAGAAATTCCTTTCATGTCCACAATGCTTTGAGATAAAATGAAAAGATTGTCCGGACCACGATTCTAACGATATTTAGTTATTTAGAAGTCCACGTGGATTTTCTAGTATATTTTTTGCACACAACTCGATATTCACCTGACCAAAACCCTGTTGAATGAAGCATCGAAACGAAATAGGAAGTTTGAAAGTAATTAACCAAAACAATGGATTTGGTTGACAGGACACGGGCGACACCTGGATTAAAGTATTAAAAACCCTGTGTTGGTTATAAAGCTGAAGCAATTTGTTTTCCAACCAACATGTTGTATTTTTGGAATATTGAAAAAAAACTATTTTTTCTGATTTATTATTCGACATAAGAGACTTACCTAATTGTATTTTTGAAGATTAAGATAACTTTATAGGACTATGAATTTAAATTCTCTATAAATATTCCTAAATTAAATAAAACCACACTTAAACCTCGAAAAACTTACAGTTCAACCGTAGTTAATAAAGGTGTAACATTACTTTGGGTCTATTAATACGGATCGAAGAGTTTACTTTTTTTTTTTGAATTTTAACATAATATTATGCTGAGTACTTTACATTCACGTGTAATTCTGTATGCAAATATTGTAAAATATTGATTTTAGTAGAGTACGTGTGAAGTTACATGCCCATTCTTCTCCATACGAAACTTCATTTGGAATATATGACGTTTAAAAGTGCCTTTTAATGACCTAATTGAAGAAAATGATTTGATTTTATGACATAATTGGTATTCACACCAACATTGAACATTAATTCAGCAGAGAAGCAATTATTTTATTATGTTCATTGCTCAAAAATTTTACAAACAGTTCGCATTTCTCTGTTTGCGTTTGTCGGTAGCCATTTACATTTGGATTGCTCTTGAATAATGTACAGGAATCTCAGTACAGTGCCCGTGGAAATTTAGTTAATATTAATGCACAGTACCTACCAGGTAGTAATTTAAGCTGGTGCTTCCATTTTTTAAAATAAAATAAGTTTTAGGATTTCGTTTGGTGATGAGGTTACTTTTATGGCTTTACATACTTTTAAATGTAAGTTTTTATAACGGGGCACTAGTCAGTCGAACCAATGATAGTCATAGTATATAAGGGAAATTGGTAGGTATATACATAAATAGTTATGGTTTTAAATCAGGGGGCGATTCTACCAACTTTGAGGAGCGATCACTATCTAATCTTAGTCTCAATCTATCAAAAATGCCTATAATTTACCTAAGATTGCAATTACGTAGATTTTAACGACTATAATTAGTAGACTTGACATTTAATACTAAAACGAAAACAAACAAAAAAATATATTTAAATCAAATGTATTTTTATCAAATGTATTCATGTTAAAGTCTCGTTTAAAAATAGCACAGTTTATATGTCATTGTGTGGGTTACTATTATGTTTAGATAATGTACGTTTTCAAGAAGTCTTATAAATAAATGTATAAAGAAAAAATACAAATAATTTCTATCGACAAATAATATTTCCAAGGTTAAACACATGAAAATACATTTAGTATATTTATGTCACTGTATTTGAAATGGGCAAGCGTTGGTGCCCAATAAACGATTTATACGTCCATTATAATTATGGTCTGTTTATTGGGTAGCAGGGGAAATGTCCCACATTAGTGGGGATTTGTGGAGGCTCAATGAAACACGGATTACGAATACGAACGCATTACGGTTGCAAATTCGCGGGAATATGGTGAATCGCCATATTTGTTTTAAAAGCAATACTTTATTTTATTGTATTGATCACATCATAATTTTTACAATTCGTTTTTAATAGTGTTAGAAGTAGGTTAGTATCAATAGGTACTTATTTTATTTCACCAAAAAGTATGAAATACTCCACTCACAAGGTAGACAGATGACCTGATTAAGACCGCAGGAAAATGCAGGATGCAGGCCACTTTCAACCGGTCCTTTTGGAAATCTATGGGGCCCTATGTCTAGCAGTGAACGTCCGGCGTCCTGCTGATATTGTGATGATGATAAAATACTCAAGTAGACAATAGCGTCTTGGTATACGTATACCTAAGACAATTCTAGAGTATATTTATTGATCTAAGTGCCCTATTAACAGTAGCGAAGTGTCCCATGCCATACAATTATTATTAAAGTGAAATATTATTGGGTTTCTCTATTAGGAATGATTTAATAGCAGGCAATAGTGCCCTATAATAGGCTGGTTCCAAGGCCCATGATACACTTAGCAACGTAAAACTGAGTTATGGCAGTGTTTACGTAAATAAGGGAGTGCGCAAGCCAATTCAAAAATGTACTGACAAAAATATTTAGAATATATAAAGACAAAGACATTTAAATATTCCAGTTCCATTAAGACTTTCAGAGATTACACCCAGGTTTGCGGAATTTGCTCATAAGAGTCACAGGGGCCCTAGAATGCAACGGGCATTAAGAGAAACAAGTATGGATTTTAGTCAGTAAGAGCCTGATACTGCCTTTCGCTTCGCCCAGAGCTGACGAAGTAACATGATGACTTCCCATCGTTAAAAAGAGATAAGGTTTCATACAAACAAAGAATCAGAAATAAACAAACAAACTATACCTCTTTACAATATTAGTAGATAAACAGCAACAGGAGTTTACAATGTAAGTTAATAAACTAGACATTGTATAACGTTCATAAATGTGAGCGTAAAACAAACACTATTGTGTGAACACTACCCCTTTGAGAAACACAGGAAATAAGAGAAACACTCGTGACGCGAGACGTTTACTTAATTACCTCTATCCAAACTACATGATTCAGTATAGGACTTTATAGGCTGAGCGTCGATTAACACTATTAAGTTAGTTTCATACCGGCGAAACGAGGAGTGAATTCGATGGGCGAGAATTAAAAAATTGTTCAAGTAATATACTCTATTCTTGTAGTAATATAGTTTAATGTTGTATAACCAAAATATACCAATTCACGTCACGCCAATTGTTGGTGTAAAGGGTCTGGATAAACGTGGATATGACAATTTAAATATTTGTTATTACAAAATTGAACTATATTCCTGCATAAATAGAGAATTGTGGTACACCTCTGCCTAACCCTTCGGGGACTACAGGCGGGATGGTATGTATGTATGTTAATAAATAAATATTTTTTTCTTTGCAAAACGGATACATAAATGTGCAAGACGCGAGCCAGCGTGTGCTAGTGCTATTCGGTGTGATACAACTTTCAGTGTAAAATGGTCAACGTGTTTACAATTCTCGACCATCCATACCGGTTTGAAACCCCGTTCAAACTAATTATGTTTGTGTCCGAAGACTCTCACGTAGTAAATCAACGGATAATCCGTAGTTATGTCAATCCGGTATGATGGACGTAGACAATTTGGAGCGCGCCGTTGACTGACAGGCAAGTTTGCAATGATTTAGCAAAGACGACAGTGCCCGGTGACGGGTGAACGTGACCAAATTCCAATGTGACAGTCACCCTTGTTATTTGTGGGGAAGGCCAGTTTGCTGGACGCAATTTGGATCTTGTGTATTTATTTGGGTTTGGTGTCAGACTATTTTTTTAGGTCTTCTCTGAAATGCCTAATTTGTGTTTCACAAGACTTAAATGACTATTTGTCTGTACGTTTTAAAGAACAATGGATAGGGGCAATTTTTTTTGTATAATGTTATATTTGCATTCCTTTGTACATTTTAATAACACCTTTATAAGTTTAATAAATCATTTTATGACTATGGGAGTATTATTTTAAATACAATCTCACTTTAATTTTGTAATATAAAAATTCGAAGGTTTTAATTAGGTATATAAAAACATTCTACATTCTTAGCTTATACTAAGAATCAAATGAATGCAACTTACGGAGCATTTTATTTACACAAGGAATACAATCAGAAAAATATTTATAAATTAAAATGTAGGAAAAAAAACAAAACAAACAAAGAATTCTTTGGACCCTCGGCAATAATATTGATAACATAATATTTTCGCCGCTAATTATAAAGCTAACAAGGTGCTGTGTTAAACATTATATACCTACAAGTTTCTTCAACAAACTGAGCTGCAACTTGATTATGTATAGAGTTTGTTCCGAACAGTCCAGTAACTCTGCCTTTATAATGTTTTAATTAAAGCTTTCCTGCGGTATTACGAGTAAATCCTTTACTCTGTACAATAAATACTGTAGCTCATTGTACCTGCTTTTAGCTTACAGGGATTCCACAAAGAATCTTAATGAGATCACAAAGAGAATATATGAAAGGCTGCGCGAAAGCCTTTATGGATTGGATAAATAAGAATTTAGTTACGAGTAGGTACCGTTACTGTATACTGTTTATCTTAAATAAATAAATTCAATACCTATGTTCTGTTTGATATTTTTCTAATAACTTAACTTTGTACGTGGTTATGTGTCCCAAGTGAATTTGTTATCTCAGTATAAGAGGTTTACGAATAACATTCACAAAAAAAGGACTACATTTACCTTTAATACCTAGGGAGTTAGTCTTCTTAGCACTAATTAATGTCAAAAGGTTTGCGTAAAGATGACACGAATCCTAATTACTTATTCTTTCTTTGTGCGGTACTTAAATTACTTTCTTGTTTTACCTAATATACTCAAAGTCTACTTCTAACGCAGAGCACAACAACCCGACTTCTAATCAGTCAGCGGCAAAAATTATGTGTAATAATGTTGCATTAATTTCATACCCACGATTTCTTGTCCATTCTTCTCTGTACGAAACTACCTTTTGGAAGGGATTCAATTATCAAAAGTGTCTGTTAATGGTCTAAGTGAACGAAATATTTTGACTTTGATGTTGATGATGACTCGACGAAAACTGTCAACTCTAATAAATCTAAGAATATTCAAATTTAATCCAATTTCAATCTAAAGGCCCGGCCATCCCGGTGGGGTAAGCTTGCTTTTTAGAATTATTGTATGGACGGGTTCAAACCAACGCGGGAAAATGCTACTACAGAAGACCAATTTTTCCAATAATTAAAAACGTTCAAAATCTAGTTGCAGTCTTATTTCGGTGACAATCAACGCCAAAACGTGTAGGTAAATGTGTAGGGATTTTCGGCAGATTAAAACTGAAATTAGACTGCTATCTTTCCTATAAGTTACTAAAATTGACATCTGACCGCGCTGCCCACTCCAGTGTGACCGCGTCTTTAGTGGAGTCAATTTGATTATGTCTATGTGAAAACATCCTATTACCTTTAATCACAATTTTCCAAAAAATAAAAAACAGTATCTAGTGGCTTAAAAAAAGATTTCGTAGATCAAAATATATTAAGTTGAATAGGTACTCGATGTCCATTTGGACGTTTTCCTTTATAAAGTGTATGTAACTAAGTTATTTTTCTCGTTTGACTAAAATCCCTACATTCAAATAACAATATTGAAAAGGATAATTTACCTAAATGTGATTTGCTGGCTTGACCTTTTGCCTACGAATAGGTTAAAAGATTCCTTTCGTAATTCGTCCTAAGTATTTCTTATAAGAAATCTTTTCGTATTTTGATAATTTCATTTAGAAGAATTGTTTTATAAACAGTCTTAATGATACCTGACCAAAACGTTAATGAAAGCTTAATTACTCTTTTCTGATCGGTTTCATAATATGGTATTATACAAATTGTACTTCGACCACAATATTAAATATTAATGAAGTAAATGAACCATAAACTCGTGGAATGGCGTGTTAATGCAGTGGACGAGTTATGTTTGTGACACAAAACTACACTCGCGAATCGTATTGGTGACGTCAATCATTTTGTTTTCCTATTTCATAAACATGGTCGTTTTACTGGTAATGCGAATCTTTTGTTTGTTAGTTATTCTACTGGCTAATTTAATTTTACTGAATAAAACAAAAGTTAGGTATGCTATATTTACATTGACAAACAATTCCAAAGAAATTAGAATCCATTCAACAACTGCAAAAAGTACAACCGTGAAGTTTGAACGGATTGAAATACGTGTAAGAATTTTTATTTGTACCTTTTAATACGTCTGATATATTTATGTGAAAATATTCGTCTAGAAGCAAATGCATAAACCTACTGAGGTGTAAAATGCATTGCACTCTATTCTGATTCGCTATACATACCTTACTGATTTTATTGCCAATTTTTTTTCCAAAAAGTATTCAAGTGCAAAAAGTCGTCCTAAAAGCTTCGGCAGTAGATAAAAGCAGTTTATTACGAAAAAAAGAAATACAATTCTCAATTTAAAACGTTTGTAGATGGTACAGAAGTTTTGTTGGACTTTTTAGATGGTACTTCAATAAAGGATACTTGATCAAAGCGGCTAACGCCAATTCAAACTGTTGATTCGATCTTCGTACCTATTGAATAAAATATTTAGTGAGATCTGCTAAAAAGACTGTTTCTTTTTTCAAGTGTACACTATTTTTGTAACAAACAAAATTCTATTGCTCCTGATAAAGACGGAGAGATTAGATTCTATTAAGAGGAATTTGGAAGCATTTTAGGATTCACCAATTGGAAAAAATATACCTTTATTTTCTACCTAGGGATTTTCTTTTGTAAGTGAGGCATTTTTTAAGGTCTTTGTCTTCGTGAAGCCAAAATTAATTTGACTAAGGTTTTTTTAGGTTATATACCTACAACAGTTTTTTCTATTTAACTATTTTATATAAAAATCTGAAATAATGCTCCTTCAAGTTATTTTTATCTGCGTAACATAAAACATTTAAGCAAACGTTTTGATCAATGCCTTACCTACCTACCTCCTCTGTTTGAGAAAACGGTGTTATTCTGCAAAACCCTCCTTCCGTGAAGTGAGCGTGTGACGACCTGTCAATGCTAGCATCGTATAGTGACAGCCCAGGTTTAGCTCACTTCACCTTAATTCACTGAGGGAGATTTCTTACAGAATAAGCCTGCCGATCTTTGCCCAGCAGTGGGATGATAATACGCCGATATAATTATTTTAAATCAAAGAATATGGACGAATATTTTTTTCGAATTTTGAACACCTTTTTCCTTAAACCGAATCAAATGGAGGAAGAACCATTTCAAGTCCTTTACAATTTTCGGTTGGAGTAGCAAAAAATAATACCTATTCCTCTCAGTTGCTTGTAATTCGGTTAACCCTTTTCATCTCCGTGGTCTAACAGTCTACGATGGCATGTAACTGAGACGTTTCAACTTACACTCAAGTTGAAGAAACTTTCTAATATAAAGGGAGAACTAGGAGTAATAACGATGTCCAATTCAGTGTGTAGGCAGAGAATGTTTTGCTATGTACATAATGAAAAGTTTAAGAATGTACACTTTGTACTTAATAACTTAACTTATTAAAGTTAAGTTATTAAGTAGGTACTTAGATGGCTGTCAGATTTTTTGCCTTTGACTTTATATGGGCTTATAATATAATACTGCCCCGTTAGTATCGTGGTCGCAAGCGCGACTAATGAGTGTGGGGTCCCGGGTTCACTTCCCCAGGTCGGGCAAGAAGTGTTATTTTTCCATTAGGAATTTTCCAATAGCAGCCCGGAGTTTGGAAGTTGGTGGTGTGACACCCCCGTGACTCGGAAAAGCACGTAAAGCCGTTGGTCCCGGCTGTCATTCGTATCTTTGACAGTCGTTACTGAGATTCAGCTGCATCTGGTTAGACTGGAAGTCGACCCTAACATAGTTGGGAAAAGGTTAAGCAGATGATGACGATGATGATGATAATATAATAATAATACTTGCCTATTATTGACCCACTGTAGAGCCAATGCTCTTTTCATACAGCGAAAGTACGAGGATAGATCATTAATAGGTTCAGATCTCTAAACATACACCTACTATATTTAAACATTTAAAAAATTACTAACAATAAAAATAAAATGAAAACCTATGACAACTTTATGAATGGATTTTGTTGGTATTTTATGCTTTATATAATTACTTGACTTTGGCTTTGACAGATAAGTGGAATACAATGAATTCATAATTTATCCACTCTCGGTATTTTTGCTCCTTTGTTAATTAACCCTTTGAAGTCTAGACTATCGGTAGAAACATTATTATCACAAATTAATTATTTACGAAAAGTATTATATTTTCCAAGAGAATCTTGTTATATTTTTTTTTATTTGAATTTATCTTAATTTTAATTTAGAGCAGGTTAAGCTTTTGACTATAGTCTTGGTCAGAGGTGACATAGACAAAGTCTAAGATGGAGTGAGCTTACCCAGAAGAAGCCTGTTAACTCTAACTTTGAAGAGACTTAAAATATAAAGACAATAAAAAAAATTGGTAGCACATCAGAAAGTATTGTCTTAAGACCGCTGCACACTATCTCACGCATGCTTATTGGCCAAATGTCAAAGATTGGGTTTACTGGATGAAATAATTATGTTCAGTGAGTACCTACCTACGCTTCACTGATGTGGTGTGTATTATAAGTCTGCTTCCGCCCTTAATGTGAATATCAAAAGATCGTGGTGTAATAATGATCCACAGAAGGCACAGTTACTCAAATTAACATAGTTTGAGCTATTCAGTGAATCGAAATGGTTATAGGTATATGATGATGATAATTATTCTCCCAGAATATAGGTTCTTCTTATTTGGAAGGCGTGTCGTATCGTTTTCAAATTAAACCGTATATTTTTCTGTTCAATAGAATAAAATAATTATTATTTAATGTTGTCTTATATTAGATAGACAAGAATTCATTTACTATTTAAGGTAGGGGTTTAAAAGATAAAAGTGGGGAAGACTAACGAATTAAATTCTTCATCATGTTTATAGCTTTTACCTATAAACTAAAATCATACGAAATGTTAAAAATAAACTGTATAAAGAAAAGGCGTAGGCGGCATCTGGTACGCCCCAAATCTGTTATCTGTATCTTGTTTTGCCCGGAACAACTCCTACATAAATAAATATACTATGTAAAATCACATTAATCTTATCTACAGATATCAAATTTCGTTACAGGAAATGCCAAAGCAAATCCCTCAAGGATTCAATTTTCACATAATGTTTGTTCAAATATTATTAGGTAAGGCTAATAGAAAGTCATCAGAATCGATATCAAAATACACTTAATCGTGGCTATTTCTCGAGTAAACTTAACACATATCACTATTTGACCCGAACAAATACTGACAACCAATAAACGCACATCCAATATTTGGTACCAACCAATTTTGGAACCAACATTCACAGATTGGTTCACCACAAGAATTTTTCGCGTGTTTTGGAGTTCGCTGACAAAAGCTCTAAAGGTATTTCCATAAAAGTTGGGAAATAAACCGATAAATGATTTTGCAGTTACTTTTTGTGTTCGTAATAATATTAAAATCTGCAGGCAACGGCAGGTTATTCAAGGTAATTAAAACGTTTAAAATCTAGCTCTCAGCGACAACCAAAGTCGGTAACTTAGAGGTATTTTTGACAGATTGACATTCGATTGCGATCGTTCCTAAAAGTTAATACATATCTAAGTCTCTTGAAGTAAAACTTCATAAGACTTTGCTGTGGAGCAGAGGCAGGCGCCAGGTTTAATTAAAACTGATGTATTTTTTTATTCGCGTGATTTTTTGAAAAAGTATTCTGTGAATATGTAAATTGGATGAAGGTTGTTTTACAGAAACTGCACTCAATGAACTCGATTTCGTAATTACTGATTTACTGCAATTTTCAACTCGTATTAACTAGTTGGTGAAACACGGAATATATTCCAGGTTATTAAATGAAAGCTTTTTGAACATCCTAAACACGTTTTTTGTTGATTATTCAGAAATTTAACCTTATATCATCATGACTTCTATATCATATACACCCATATTGTTGATCATGAAAACTCAAATCTTTCATTTAAATGTTTATAAAAAGCACAGAGCACAACAACCCGAACGGATACCGATTTTACGCATTTTATTATTAAGTATATTTTTTATTTATTCAATAGCAGCAAAAATCGAACCTGCTGGTAAAAACTTATCTCCCTTCCCTCTTTAAATTATGTATTTGTAAACCAAGTTAAAAACTGCAAGCAACAGTAACTGCAACAGTAAATAATTTATTCAGAACATCATACATTATTACTAACCCTCTCATGCAGCGTTATGTAGGCGTTACACGGATTTTATTGGCGAAATAAGTATTCGATAAATATGATAATTTTATAGGATGAATACGTTTTCCTTCTGAGGAATATACCTCGTAAAGTGATGATATTACACCTGTTTCACGGTAATAATCGCCTTCCTTTATATTATGACATACCAAAAAATTGTGAATGACTGACAAGGACAAGCAGAGCTTCTCGTAGGTAGTAGATATATTTGAATGCATAGTTTTATTTAAGTATATTTTAGGAGAACTGCCACGTTGGCCTAGTGGTCCTAAGCACGACTGCTACGCTAGAGATTCTGGGTTCGATTCCCAGGTCGAGCAAAAAGTGTTATTGGGTTTTTCTATAAAATTCTCAGTAGCAGCTCGGAGTTTGGATTTGTGCCCGGTTAGTGGCAATAGGCTCGCCCCCTATTACATGGGACCTAAATATACCAGCGAACTGTGGGTGCACATTGATACACCTCTGCCTAACCCTTCGGGGAATACAGGCGTGATGGTATATATATATACAGGGTGAAAATTTATTATGCTACCTGGAGGGAAAGTACTCTAAATACTGAAGATAGCAAATTTTACTTAAAGGAAACATTCCTTTATTTTTAAAAAGAAACAGAACTGCATTTAAATAATTTTGAAAATACAGTTGCCACACCCGGGAATCGAACCGACTAAAATCCGAAAAAATAGCATCCTGTACTTTTATGGCACTAATCGATAGAGTCAATCATAGGGATCAAATCTCTGCAAACATGGTAAATTAAATTAAACAAAAACCATGAAATTTTAACCAAAACTTATTTTATTCGGACGAAAAAATCGAGAATTGACTAATTGCATGCTCGAAATGAGGTCCATTTTCTTGGATGCACAAATTTATTCTTTTAAGGAATTCATTGTGAATAACTTTTAGTAGGGTGTTTTGGTGAATATTGAAAATTGTTTGCTACCAAAACTCACTCAAAATGAGTTTTTTTAAAGGAATAAATTTGTGTATCCATGAAAGTGAAGCTCATTTCCAGCAACTACTTAGTTAATTTGTTCGTTTTTTTCGTCCGAATAAAATAAGTTTAGGTTAAAATTTCATGGTTTTTGTTTAATTTAATTTACCATGTTTGCAGAGATTTGATCCCTATGATTGACTCTATCGATTAGTGCCATAAAAGTACAGGATGCTATTTTTTCGGATTTTAGTCGGTTCGATTCCCAGGTGAGGCAACGGAATTTTCAAAATTATTTAAATGCAGTTTAGTTTCTTTTTAAAAATAAAGGAATGTTTCCTTTAAGTAAAATTTGCTATCTTCAGTATTTAGAGTACTTTCCCTCCAGGTAGCATAATAAATTTCCACCCTGTATATATATATATTTTAGGAGAAAACTGTTGAGAAACTTAGGTATCTTTTTGCAAACTACTTTTGACGACACGGTTGGCACAGTGGCTCAGCGATTGGCTGCTGCGGTGCGTGTCGCGGGTTCCCTTCCCGCACGGAAAAAATATTTGTTTGGCATAATATATATAGATAGTTGTTCCTAGTCTGGCTGTTTGTGTATGTAAGTTTATGTTTGTTAACGCAGAAAATTCCTATTGTAGGAGCAAAGTTTTTCTCAAAAGAAAGAATAAAGAAAATCAAAACTCTATAAGAACTATCGTATTTTACCCTTCAAAATAAATACGCCACAATATATTTGCTATGTTAAATACAAACAAATAGAAGACAAATAAAGCTATAAACTAAAAGAGACATCAAACAGCAGAAGTGTATTTATACGTCTTGAACTATTTAGAGTCAATAAAACACCTTTTCAATTTGGCAATAATGGAAGTGACAGGTTGGAGAATGTTACTTTTGTTGTAATAGCCCATAAAATACTATTGAACGTAAATATTACTACCAATGGAGTTTGAATTTATTAGATAGTACATAATGGAGGAGCTCTAAATAAATGAAAAACTGCCAATCTATATAAAGTCATTTGTGTATTGTATATAAATAAGTTTTATTTTGGTATAATTTACGTACTTAATTGTTAGTTACAGAATAGGAAAACTAAAGTGGCAACGTTCGGTCATTTCTTATAGAACCGACTATCGCCGGAGTAGACGTGCTCTTGAGTGGGGCCGCGATTCTGCAAGCATAGGGCACTTCTCCAAACTAGACAGAGCAATGATCTTCATAAGATGATTAGAAACAGCGATAACAGAGTGTCTGACGGCCTATGTCTAGCCGTGAACTACTGGCTAAAGACTGATGATAATTGTTTGATCTCATTTTATTGTGATTTTATGGTCCTATATAAAAAAAAAACAATGGTATCAAAAAATTCCTTGTCGTCGCCGTCAACTGGAAAAATGACTGGCGGCATTGCCACGTTGGATGGCAATGCTGCCTGTGACCAAGGTAAAATCCAACCTTTAAGTCGCGAGAAGTGTCAATCAACCCTTTGGATAAATAAATATGCCACAAAAACAACCATTTCCATAACTATTTATCAAGTTATTAAATACGTATTTTATGTTGTGTCGCAAATTATACCGGAAAAATGAAAATGTGAGCGCGTCAGACGCCGAAAAATGGGTTACCGTGATCGTCACAGTTGGTACACGAATGACATCAGACCATAAAAACCTTAAGTGCTCCATGTGTGGTAATGTACGTACCTAGTACCTTATATTCTTCGCCAGTTTTATATGGAACACACGATTATTAAATCATCTTGCTTATTGAATATTAAAAGAGTTCGTCAAAAACTCGGGGGCTGGGTTAACGCTATATGCTGGAAATAAAATAAGTAATTTCATAAGTATGGCTCACTCTGAATAGAAAAGTAACTTACAAAAACTTTGTAAGTAACATTCTTTGTTAATAATATATTACAACTAGAATAAATAGCAGTTGAGAAAAAATTGCTTATAATACAATACAATTATATTTTAAAAGCTTTCAAACTGAAGTAGAATTACAGAGTGAGTATTTGGTGTGTCTATTGTTGTCACACAGTAAAGGCAAAAGCATTCATCACCACCCTTACTCAAGACGGACTCGTGTTTTCAGACTTATATCTATACTTCTATACTAATATTATAAAGAGGTAACATTTGTTTGTAAGTTTGTAAATTTGTAAGTTTGTATGTAGGGGTAATCTCCGGAAGTAATGAACCGATTTTAAAAATTGTTTCACTGGTAGAAAGCTACTAAATAATGGCTACTAAATACTAAATAATGGCTCTTCGGACATTCCGTAGCTTATACATCAGAATAACATATTATAGGCTTGTTTGTTTGTTTGTTTGTTCACGCTAATCTCAGGAACTACCAGTCCGATTTCAAAAATCCTTATTGTGTTGGATAGCCCATTTATTGAGGAAGGTTATAGGCTGTATAACATCACGCTACGACCAATTGGAGCGGAGCATCAATGAAGGATGTTGCAAAAACGGGAAAAAAAAATCCTTTTGAGGGCTTTCGTTGCGTGCGCTACGTAAACGGTTAAAGTTACGCAAAAATAATGTATGAGAGAATTGTTCCTCTTAAAATATACTAAAAAAAAGTCCGCGGTAGTACAGTCGGTTGTCAGCATTATCTGACCCACCCTAAACACAATCGAAATTGGAACTTCTGCCTATGATAATAAGGTTTAATTTCAATTTATATGAGGTTATCAGTCAAGTGCTCGAGAACTGAGAAGGAATAAATACAATAAAAATACACACACGCAAATTTGATCTTTATCACGTTAGCATTGGGTTAAATCTTATAACAACTTGTTATAATATAATAAGTGTAATAGCTTATTTTAATGAGTTCGGTCAAGTAACTCTGGTCTCGTGGTCTGTGTGTAAGACTGAGAGTGACAAGTTGCGAGATCAAATCCCGCGACGAAGATATTATTGTTTTGCTTTCAATTTAGAATTTATTCTAAAAGTATTTCTTGTATTATTGTAAAGAACTATAGACGGATAATCTTCAAATATAAAGTTTCTAAAATGGTAATATTTTGGCATAACTTGTATTAAGTGAGTAGTTGAAAAATAAATATTTGTATTCATTGTAAAACTGGTATTCAAATGCCACTAACTAAGGGTATGCAGTGTCAACGCGCAAACATATTTTTCCTTGCCTTACTAAATTGCAAAAACAACTTCTCTTTACAATTTATTTTTGTCTATTTTATAGGTAGTTTTTTTATTATCATGTCTTAATGGAGTGATTAAATAATAATGAAGGGATAAAATACAAAATAATCTATTTGCACTAGGATAAGGTTGGCTGCTTGTGCTGTGCAAGAATAAACTTTATTGAAGTATATATATGGTTTAAATTCTTTAGTCTTGTGGTCACTAATCGTTGTTTACGTTCGAAATCAAGTTTAACCTAAATATAGCTTCTGCTCAGGTGTTTCTTTTTTAATTATTTTATTATACTTTTTTTACAGTTCTTTAATGAACAACGCATAGAAATAAAACTAAACAATTGCAAATTTAAAATGTTTATTATTTCATTAAAACACTTAGGTAAATAAAGTAAGTAAATGCTCACATATTTCCAAATTAATATACAATATATTATGAGGATGCCATAATCAAATCTACCCATTTATAAACATTAAAAAAGGCATGTTTCCTTGAAAGTTTGTTATCGAGAAAATTTAATTTATCTGTGAAATGCTTTAAAGATTTATAGCTGCCTATTATACGTAGTGAATAAACATGTCATTTAAATAGAAAAAAAACTATTTATGACAATAACATCACCACGTAATTGGCAACATTTTAATGGTTTAACAATCTATCCATTGAGCATTTACTTACATGGTGTGTTTAAAAATATTCTAGATTAATTAGTAGCGGAGTGATGGCGCACCGTTCCTTGTTACGTTCATCTTTGTTCGATTTAAATGTTTTTTTTTTTCATCAGTGAAGATCACAACATTTTCTTCTCAATTAAAATTTAAATATTCCTGGGCAAAACGGACCCCTCTTCAGCAGGTGTCAATGCTATTTTCTGTGCCGGTTTATAATTCCTTATTCCAGCAGCGTGTAAATGCCTTCTCACTGTTTCCACTGAAATATGGTGTTTTATTGCGGTTACACTAATGGGCAATCGCATTCGGGACTATACTTGATGTTTTTTGCCCCTGGACGAATCCGCTGAATATTTACTTTGTCTCCATAACGTCTTAGCTACAGTCGTATTTCTCTAAAACAAAAAAAAAACTTTTTTGGAACCGTTTATGTAACTTGTAAGGAGTGAATGTAATAGTAAAATAGCCAACTACGCGTTCATTAATCACAATCAATTAAATAAAATAGGTATAAAAAAAAACACTTACTGCTATACATATTAAGACGACGACCAATCTCTCTAATTCCAACATTCTGCTCATGTAAAAATATGATTTTATGTTTGGTATAGTCATTAAGCTGCGACATGATGCTTTTTTACACCAAATTGCTTAAAAATACTTAACGAGTTATGCGAAACGATTTACAAATGTGTGTGCACAGTCAATGCTAATAGGCGTAGTGTAACTTTTGTCACTTAAGTAGACGAATTTATTATCTACCTCACGAAGCAAATATATGTGAACTTAAACTTTTTTAATTTACCCACCTGTTTACAAGATAAGTTATTAGGCGTAAATCATATTGGCCGTTCTTTAATAATGCAAACAATTTTGTAGAAATGAAATCAAATTAAAAAAGAAACAGGTGGACTGTGTTTTCGAACCCACATGTTGTTCCTCGCCAATCCAACATCAAACCGCCAAGCCACAAGAACTTGTTAAGACTCCACGAAATTCAAGATTGGGTTCTAATTATGTAAGGTGACTTAAAAGGTTTTTAACTTTAATGTCAACGAGATAATGATTAAAATAGCTTAACAAAATGATATAATGCCGGTGGCTCCGACAACGTTGGGTGGGTTTATGCGTGTCTGTATTCATCGATAAATTGAAATTAAACCTTATTATCATAGGCAGAGGGTCCAATTTTGGTTGTGTTTAGGGTGGGTCAGATAATGTTGACAACAGACTGTACATGCCTATCTTTTAAGGCTGACTCACTATAGCCATTTTTATGGCCAGAAAATTTGTTTTAAAATAATGCATTATTTGCGAAGGTGTTTTTATGAACATAGTATTAATCTTTATCAACATAAATACGTTATTCATCACAAGTGTTTAATTTTGAACAAAATTTCCCTTTACATCATTTAATTTCAATGAATATCTCCGGAGATATCACAGTTTTAAAATAACTTCGCAGCAAAATAATGACTCTGCGAGACATTTCGTAGCCTGTACCTCAGAATAACAGATTATAGGCTACATAACATCGCGCTATGAGCCACGGGAACGGTTCAATAATCAAAAACCTAACGTAACGCGGGTGAAACCGCGGGGCACAGCTAGTTAATTATAAGTCCAGGTTTTCTCACAAGATTTTCCTTCACCATTGTCAGTGACGAACTAGAAATGATTGAAAATATTGTCTGATGCCGAACAGGCCATCACGACGTTAAAAAGTGAATTATCTATTAGTAAATAAGCAGTATTCGTAGTCATAATAACCCTTTTTTTAAGGACGGGAAATATCACATTGTTTATCAGCGAAATCTTGTACTTAAATGGAATTCAATTTTGTATTTTTTACGAACTGATTTTCGTTATCTGTAAGTCCCTCAAATACCTATTCAAAGTAGTACAGTAATTTATTTTTTGCCTTCAGAAGCCATTTCTGCAGTAACAGAAAGGAATGTAATAAAATACGACAGCATCGAATTGAATCCCCGTATGGAAGCCTTCGTTATTAATTGAAAAGAAAGCTTATTGGTTTTTATAACAGAAGGATTATATTTGTTTGCAGTGAAGACAAAGAAAAAAGGAAGAAAGCAAAAGAAATGAGTGTAAAAAGGAGTGTGTTTGTGTATAGAGAGGCGGGTTTTATAAAAGGAGTGGAACTTTCTACATGCAACTATATTTACGAACGCAATCAACCCTAATCTCTTCAAAGTTAGAGTGAACAGGCTTCTTCTTAATAAGCTTACTCCATTGTCACCTCTGACCTAGACAAGAGTCAAGTGTTAACCCATCTCGAAAAAAATATATTTATCGGGTCTAAAATTAACATTTTCAATCCATAATATCTCACACAGTGAAGCCCTTTTTCTTAGTACCTACCACGGAGTAAAGAAAGAAGGTACCTACTAAACGTTAGTGTTGGTCGTTATGGCATTTTCCATGATTGACGAGAATAGGCATTATACTATAAAGTTTGATCGACTGGTACTTTGAGAGATCTCCTAACTTTCGTGTGTGTCACAGCTGGTGATAATAAAGGTTTGACAGCCAGCTTTTTGAATAGATACTAAGAGATCTAACCCACGTTCTACAAAATAGCTCGTATCGATAAATTTGTGATTACGCCTAATCGTGTGACCTCTAATAACCTATTAAGGCTCTCATCTCACCAAACAAAGAATCAGTGATTATTTCTTATGACTCTTGCTTACTAAGTTTTGGCAAGTCACTCAGAAGCAGCATACGAGCGCGCTGGCGTAAAAATATTCAAGAGGTCTAACGACCCCACACACCCTAGTGACAGAGTTTCTAAACCGCCTCAAGGGCCTCTGATATGGTTACCGATGTCAGTGATGTCCAAGATAAACTTAAAAAGTACATATGAATTAGAAAAAGTCACATTGGTACTTGCCCGTGAACGGTTGCGAACCCACAACATCGTGCATGAGAGGCGGGCGCCTTAACCAGTGGGCCATCACGACACTAATTCAGTGCAGATAAGACTATCAAGAATTGTATCAATAATTTGACTAGCACCTATTGATATGAAAATAGTCTTTAAACTACAAGTAAATACAAATATTATATTTATTTCAATTAGACCATTTACAGGCACTTTTGATTGTCAAGATTTTCGACAGAAAGTTGAAACTAGGTGCTCTTTACGTTAACTTACACACTCTTGCTAGGACCTTCGATCTTTGACATCTAGTTTTACTATGAGATTCTCGTTCATCATTAGTCAATAATTTCAGACTTAGAAAGTTCGTCCTAAGTACCAAAAACAAACTGTAAAAGTGACAAGATTTAAATCTGCCTACAAAAGAAAAAGAACTTTCGTCGAGAAACCCTTTTCTTTCAAATCAAAAAACTAACAATTCTTTGTATTAGTACAGAAATAGATTTAAAAGAGAGTGGGCAGCATTGGGATAACAACCTCCATACTCAAGTTGATCCAGTTCACTAACGACCTGTGGTTTCAAGAGGAGTCGATAATGATGGACCTACCTACCCACTGCATGCTCATTACCTTGTATAACTTCTCATGCGATATGTATTGGGCATATATGAGGACCAAGTTGACTAAGGATCGATTTTCTACATACATACATCTATACATAACATCACGCCTGTATTTCCCGAAGGGTTAGGCAGAGGTTTATCAATGTACACCCACAGTTCGCCGGTATGTGTTTTAGGCCCCATGTAATAGGGGGCGAGCCTATTGCCATTAACCGGGCACAAATCGAAACTCCGAGCTGCTACTGAGAATTTCATAGAAAAACCCAATAACACTTTTTGCTCGACCTGGGAATCGAATCCAAGACCTCTAGCGTAGCAGTCGCGCTTAGGATCACTAGGCCAAAAAAGCAGTTCGATCGATTTTTCATATAACAAATAATTTTAATCTATCTATAAAATTGTATAAATGGAGAACCAGACTGACTGACGTAACAGAGCACAGACGAAATTACTGGAACTAAGAATGTGTAATTTTGCACACGGCTTTCTTTTATGATGTAGGCGAGACTGTGAAAGAGTTTTAAGGAATTCAGCCCCTAATGGGATGAACATTTTTTTTTATGGTAATCAACTTCAACCTTAGCAATTAATATAGTTTGACGTTATTAGCTTTTTAACTATCTAAAACACATAAACCTAATTGAATTTATGTCTTTTAGGTAGTAAAAAAGAAAACCAAAGTGAATATTATAGACTTAGAAAAAAAATGTAGATATCAATCGGTTTTTACTGTGGAAAGCTATGTATGTTTATTAACTTTCCTATTTATTCAGGATATAAAGTTTCAATTACAAGAAACTGTCAATTTATTTCTTTAAAAGTGTAATTCATGTAAAACTCTCACAATACTGGTGCATTTGCAGCACACTTTTTTTTCAGTCAAGTTCCATGCTTAGCCAACTTAATGGACTTTTCATTTAAGTTGAGTTCCTTTTACTTTAAAGTTGGTAACTAAAGATGTTGAGTGGAACATTGTCACCTCACTTTATTCCCACAAGGGGAGCAGAGTACTTTTAACCTACTTTTTAAAAGATGTTATCTGCAGCGGTCATTAGATATTGGAACAACGTACGTAGAGCTTTTATTCCTTCTTCGTACAAAGGTTGTTTCTCAATTCATTGAAGCCTTTGAGTTTCTACTGCAAATAGAAACTTTCTGTACGGGCCGATTGGAAGAAATTGTTCTTCAAAGATTGCTTCTTCACTTATTTTTTAAAGCTTGTACAAAATTGCATTATTAATGTTTGCGTGTATGAGAAACAAAACCGACTTGTTGTAAAATTACTATGGATGCTGCGCTTATTTAAAATTAATCAACAATTCTCCATTTTAAACTTTCTTGTAAAATGTATAAGCAATCTCTTGCATTCGAAAAGTTTGAAATTTCGTGCTATCTGTTGAAACAAAAAACAAGAAACTACTTTCAGTACAATATATTGAAAATCAAAAAGAAAAAAGGATTTCATGAAAAGTTTTCCATACAAGATTTTGCGGTAGGTAGGTACTGTTCACGGCTCTACTTTAATATTTAAGTGCAGTATGTGTGTGTTTTATGCATAGTAGTATAGTGCAATTGTCAGTTTATTCGAATGAACGAACTCCACATGTTCAGTCGTGTGAGTAGCGTGGGCCACGTGATTTGTTATTCAATTTCTAGATATTTTAATTACGATGCAATTCCGAACACATACGGTACAATACAATATCTGAACTTTAAAAAGTGGTAGCCTATAACAGGGTAAATGAGACAGTCTAGCCGACGGAAAGAAGTCACCGGCCATATGTAATAATATTAGCATCGTAAAAGTAGCCAATAAACAGGCAACTGGAGACATTTCACACTTTTTAATCTAGCAAGATAGTAAAAAATTAATGTCTGATGTGCCTCCACCCATATCATTCAAACAGGAACTTAGCAGGTATGGTAGTAGTAGCTGCTTCGCCGGACGAGCTCTTTAACAATCATTGCGCCACGACTGCTACTTAAATATCATAAAATTATTACGAGTTAACTTTGTGTAGCCACAATTGTAACGCAAAATAATTCGCGGCTGAATTTACATTTCAAATAAAGGTACAATTTACTAGCTCTTGTTAGAGCTCTTGTTATACATTTGACGATCTTTTGAACAAGTAAATCAATCAAATAAAGCTTTAAATATAGCCTTTTAAGCAAGGAATGAAACGAATAATACTATTTTAAGACCTTCTTTCAGTTGAACCTGAATGGAATAAGCAGACTGTCGTCACGACTGTTCTATAAATGGAAACGCCTGTTGGAAACTAAATGAGAAGATCTAATATAGAATTGAACTTTTATTGAACAATTTTTTAACTGTAGCTATTCAGATCTGCTACGGGTTGTTTGATAGAGATACCGCGCCCCCGGAACGCAAAGGGCACATGAAGGAACATAGATGGGTTTTAGTCAGTAAAAGTCTGACACTCCCTCCCGTGCCGCCCAGGGCGGGGGAAGTTATATGATGATTTCCCATCTATATAAAAAAAAAACTATTCAGATCTACCTATCTAAGCAGATACAGATGACTACCTACATAAATTAGCTTTATCATTAACTTTTCATAAAGTCTTTTTAGACCTCTGTACGTCCGCCTGTTACAGGACTGTACTTTTTTGATCAATAGTTAGACACACAATTTTTTTATAGGCTATGGGTGCATTACTATGTCTTCTACAATTAAAATAAAATAAATTTTATAAACGATATATAAAACATATGTATCGCGAATGAATGTTTCTTGAAAATATTGGAATGAGATCCCAAGAATGCCAGACCAAAGTTTTGGGTATGGCTGAATTTTTTTAGATAAAAATAATGGAGGTAATATGCTAAAGTAACGTAGGTCTGACAATTCTGGGATCTCATTCCATTATATTCATAAAACATTCATTTCCCAAGAAATAATCACAGCACTCTAATATAAGAATGACCGAATAGTTTTGCCCTGAGTGTCAGATCGTCATTATTCGTAGATACTCAAGATGGATTACTAATCCAAGTACTCATTTTTATGAATAGCCCGAACTTTTCGACAAGGCTAATAATGCCTAGCTTATTTTAGATGAGCAGCTTTATATTAATCCTATATTGATATAATAACTTTACGAATCTAGGAAAAACTAAAGTACCTCTTTATTAATTTTTTTGTTGTAAAAAAGGTTAAAGCCGACGGTGCTAAAAAATAATGGATGTTGTATTGTCTGAATAATTATATGGCTAAAATAAAAGGGGTCATCATAAAAATTACGGTGAAAAGATAATGTAAAGAATGAAAGGAAGAAACTAACATGCCGCTCTGGCCCCAAATAAATTAGGGTAAGCGCAGATTAATTAGGAATAATGATCTTAGTTCAAAATACTTATTTATAATTAATATTATAATTTTCAACCCTGAAAGGATTGGTCGGAACCTTCTTATTAATTTCATAACTGAATATTAGTTTTTATAATGGTGTCAAAGATTACCTTTAGGTAGCCATTCTATCGTGAAAACGTTTGAATTTCATCATTTGCCGAGAGCAGTGTATTTATTTATGAAATATTAAATCTATTCATTGTAATATTCTATGTTAACATTATATAATTTTCAATTAATATTAATGTTATCTTATAAAAAGATTATAAATTTTCTGTGATATAGAAGTGGACTAATCATTTTACGAATTTATTATCAATTATAGGTACCTACCTGTCCCAAAAATATAGGCGTGGATACAACACAGTACCTACGTTTCGCTTGCTATTTTCAAAATTGGAAACTCTATTACACTGCCCCAATTAATTCAATTTCCGCCAAAAAAGTTCTATGCTTGCAAACCCACTTTTCGAAACAAAATATTTACTATTTTCTACCGAATGGCCAAACATCCGAAATTTCAGTAACATCCGAAAATGTTTAATGACTTTTAATTTTATAGATAAGAAACTTACTACTAAAGCAAGATAAAAACTTCTAAATTCATTGTGAAAATCAAAAATGAGATAATCTCGGTGTTAGAATTTATTATGTTATAAACTTTGCACACACGTTTTTATTAATTACAAACTCTTTTAAGTTTTACTACGCGTACGTGACGTACAAGATAAAACGTTAACAAATATAGTCTTAGCTTTAGAGATAGCTGATAACACTGTGATAATTAACAATTAGATTAATTTAATTACTGTAACTTTGTAAAGGAAACCCTAATAAGTGATTATTTAAAAT
Organism: Caradrina clavipalpis; assembly: GCA_932526535.1. NCBI lineage: Eukaryota > Metazoa > Arthropoda > Insecta > Lepidoptera > Noctuidae > Caradrina > Caradrina clavipalpis. The sequence continues at coordinate 9,152,696 of OW052096.1, forward strand.
TGGGGGTCATACCTTTAAGTTATTAAATTTTTATTAGCTTACTGATGTAAAACTCATCAGCTAACTTTATTTTCGTTAAGTTTTGATTTCAAAGTTGCTTATTTTTATATGCAAAAGTTTCTGTGGCATCCGTTTTTTTTTTTTATGTGGGTACAAAAACTTCTTTTTTTATTTATCAATGAAGAAGAAGTACTTACCGGTAAAAACAGAGAATGAGCGACATCGCACGCCAGTACCACAGCAACCATATACAGGAACGCTTTCATTGCTAAAGTTCCACAAAAACACTTCACGAAAAGAATTCGGGCGCGCAGCTGAAAGTTGTGCCCGGCTACTCCCAACTTTGCTGTGACGTCGACGTCGGCTTACTTGTGAATGAGACGCGTATTCCCTTCCCTTTATAGGGCTAGTCAGTGTTACTGCGCACCCTGTACTGCGCTTTCTATTTTTCACACACGTGTCACTTCCGTATTTTCTTTTATATCCCGAACTTTGCCAACCCTAGCAAATTATACACAGAATTATAAATTTCAAATACACAGAGTTTTTTTTTATTTGGAGAAATTATTTGTGGCAATATTTTTTGAACGGCAAATGTCCGGTAAATGCATGCTTTTTAAAGTAAAATGATACATTTTACCGGTGTTAGTAAAACGAGTCGTCAGTACAAATATTCTAGTGTAATGTGTTATCTGTTTGCTGCACGAGCGGATTTATCAGTGTCTCTTATTTGTTTTTCATTGGCAAATATTTTGAACGTTCCATTTATACAGATTTTAAAATGGAGTTAATTAGTGTGTTCCGAATGAATGAATCTAGTTTGATTTTACTGATACGAGCAGGAAATTCAAAGAATAATTTGTAGGACAAAACCGCCTAACATTTTTTTTTCAGTAATTATAATATTCTCCTCACGTTCTGACTTAATGATTATCAGCAACATGAGAAGCAAATACTGAAGGACTATATTGTGTCTTTATCTTTTCAGCTATCATCATCATAAAATAATTCCTGCTGAATAGGTACTTTTAATGGTAATCTTCAAGTGTCGTATTTAAATACAACGTCACATACAAATACTTCTAATTACTTGCTTTTGGCTAAGCAACAGTGATTAGTACTTATTTAGATAGGGGCTGCGTGTGGGGTAATATTCTTATCATTGTCAGAATTTAGCAAAGAAACGCAATGTTATCCTATGAAGTTGCTTAGAACTGAAGATCATCTCCCAAGAGATACAGCATGGGGTTCTTCAAAAAAGGAGTTTTGAGGTTTTTATGGGGTCGGCAACGCACGAGTGATGCCTCTGGTGTTGCAAGTGTCCATAGACAGCGATAACCGCTTAACATTAGGCGGGCTGTTAGCTTGCTTGCCACCTTCAGAGGTATAAAAAAAAATCTGCTGTTGAAAAAAAGTTACTTAGCTTTTGCTTTGGCAAAGTATTATTTCTGTCACTGTCACACGTCTATCAAACTACAAGAGCAAGAAACTGCTTCTTTAGCTTAGTGGTCCTAAACGCAACTGATACGTTGGTCTTGGGCTCGATTCCCAGGTCGAGCAAATTGTTATTGGGTTTTTCTATGAAAGTCTTAGTAGCAGCTCGGAGTTAGAATCTGTGGTTATCTCTGGTTAATGGCAATCAATAGGCGCCCTATTACATGGAACCTAAAGATACCGGTGAACTGTAGGTACACCTTACTGTATTAGTAATCTTCTACCTAACCCTTCGGGGAACACAGGCGAGAATACAGGACATGTTTAAGCCAAAGTTGTTTAGTGCCCGATTTAGAACTCGCACCAATTTTCCAAATTAACACTTATATTTTAAAGGTCTTCAATATCGTGCTGAGTGACTGTCATAAAGAAATATTATAAATCGATTACCCTTTACCGGTCGAACCAATTGTCTCTTGGCCGCGCTAATGGGGCAATACAACAACACACACAATAATGTTACTTTAATCTCCCTCTTTCGAATGAAATTGAACTGTTGACATATAGTGGAATATTATATTAATCTTGGCTAAAATCAATTTGTTAGTAACACACATACCATCACGCCTGTATTCCCCGAAGCGTAACGCAGAGGTGTAACAATGTACACCCTCAGTTCGTCAAAATTAATAGGTACTGAAAAGATAATATTAATTTTTCTAACTTGTTTTCATTTGTTTCCACAACAGCCGCCGAATTGTTGTATTATTTTTTAATTTATTTTGGCACAACAAACAAGATTGATATGAAATAGATTTCAGCTTTGTTTACGATAGCGAACATATTTTTTTTTATATGTACGCACTTACTTTATGGAGCAAAAATATCACTGTAATTTTACGATAAAAAAATAGTTTCAGCAATTAAGATAAATAGACGTTATTCTGAAACATGTCCATTATTTCATCAATTAAGTACGTGGGCTGTTTTAGTTTTCCCCTACTAATTGAATGAAACTCTTCGTCCATGTACAGTACAAATAATTAGTGCAATTTATCACCTGTGCCTTAGAAAACCCTTCCCTGACCTTTACAGCTAACACTGAAACATAAGGATTCCCCTTCATTAACGTGTAGTCACGAACAAAAGTGGTACACTTACAAACCTGCTATTCATCTTCAATTGTTCTTAGCTTAAAGTAGTTATAGTACTTTATGAGGGAACGAAATGGTAATGTCTTTTAATGCCTTCTGTTGTTGACAGTTCCAAAGTTGATCGAAATAACAACAGACTGAATGCGGTAGGGAATCATAATTGTGATGTAATTGGTGTGAAGGCTATGTCCAGCAGTGAACTGCGAAAGGAAAAGTCCACTGCTTTATTATTTACTAGCTTTTGCCCGCGACTTCGTCCGCGCGTATTAATAGTTCCCGTTCCCGGGGGATTTCCGGGATGAAAACTATCCCATGTCCTTTCTCGGGTCCCAGACTATATCTGTACCAAATTTCATTGAAATCGCTTCAGTGATTTAGGCGTGAAGCAGAGACAGACAGACAGAGAGACAGACAGACAGACAGAGTTACTTTCGCATTTATAATATTAGTACGGATTATGTTTGTAGTGGCACATTTTTATTACATTATTTCCAATATTCACTGGTCTCACTTATGTACTTTCTAAGTTTATCTTGGACTTCACTGTCAACGGTATGGTTACCGTTGTCAGTGATGTCCAAGATAAACTTACATCAAGGGTCTCTGACATGGTTGTCAGAGACCCTTCAGGCGATTTAGAAACTCTGACACTAGTGCGTGTGGGGTCGTTAGACCTTACTCCCCACACGTTAAAGAAGAAAGATAGGCTTTTCGTTCAATTTGCTTATTAGACAATGTCGTTAAGATGAGAATGTATATAGTTCCTAGTTGCAATCGTGGATGATATCAAGTGTAGGTACAGATTACCTCACCACCTTACTCAAGTGATACAAAACAATTCAAGTGAGACGGCAAACACAAGTTTTTGTATAACTTCATTCCACGACCCATGTTCTGTGGAATTTACACGTCACATTGAGCGCACCATGTATAAACAGTTATTTTTCACACCAAAAATAAAAGTCATTTCCCAGCGATAGCGCCTATATGATGTCTTTTTACACCTCGCTGCGGCTTTTTTTACCTTCAGTTTTGAAATCGCGCGGTCGTGTAAACTGACACGTCCGTGCAATTTTCAGCGGTTTTATTTTCGGGCTTCATAATTGCATCGATACCTAACATATTTATTTACAGGTAATTCTGTTGGCTTCGCTTGCAGGCTTATCCGGTATAAATTGAATGATAAACTTGCGAACAGGTCAAAATGTAGTATACGTTGGTGACTGATCTAGTTTATTAAGAAATAAATTTTGGTCAGAGACCATTTAGTGGCGCCACAAAATATACAGCGATAAAATAACGAAGCGAAACCTTCATTTGTCTTACTTATCTCAGTATTATCTTGTGTGCCTGAGTATTTTATTAAGCCAGTAGTTTTGTCTTGTAATTTTTTATATTAATGAAAAACTGACAGATTAAAACGAATCGTCCGATTCATTTAAATTTATATATTACATATTTAATTATATATTTTTTATATTATCTTTTTATAAAGTAAGTTGAGTAACCTGTAACACAATTAAACGACTTTTAATGAGTGCGAACAAGTAAATACAAAAAAAAATGTCATTAAGGTTAAAGTTTCACACTGGCTATCACCACCTTTACAACTGATAAGAAAGACTCAAAAATACAAAAGGGGCGGCTTGGCTTGTTGCGTAAAGAAGCACTTTTGTAAGATCGTGCCGACTACGCCGTAGCCAATAATTAGCTACGAGACCGCTACAGATTCGATCTCGTAGGAAATTGCTACATCGCTACACTTTGCAAATCGATAATTGCAACATGTGTTCCAAGGAAATTTTCTTTGAACATTTTTCATCTTATTGTTTGTAACGATAACCAAATACTACCACGAAGCCAGTTATATTATGTAACGTTTCAATTTTTAAATAGCTTGTGATAAAGGATTTATTATAAAAGAACACTAATTAAAAAGTCACTTAAGATAATCAAAAATAACATTGTAAAGAAAAGAGAATTAGCCAATCTAAAATATAGTTACCAAATACTAAATATATAATTAATATAATATTTGGGGAGAATTTCATTTCATTTTACAGAACTCAAATCATATAATATTTATGCTTAATTAATAATCAAATCGCTATCTTGTGATTACAGTACTGACTAAACAATGTCTTGTAAATTGAGTTTAATTATAGAAATGTAACGCAAATTATGTCTGAGAAGATTGGGAAGCAAACAAAAGACATTATCAACGACATGAATATCTTATCACAATACCTATAGTGTTTGACCGAGATAGCAGGAAATAAATACCAAAGTCCGCTTCTTATTTAGAGAAAGAATAAGCATTAGTAATCGCGCTTACTGTACAGCTTAATTATTTTTTTTAATTAAAAATTAATTGTTTCTCTAGCCTCCAAGCACACTGTCCACCGCTTGTCAGAAACAGTTACCATTTTTGCTGAAAAACTCTGCATAAAAAGAAAATAATAAAAAATGGCCTTTGAAAACGATAAAATTTTATGTTATAACCCCGCCCACGTTCCTATGGGCATTAAAAATCAAATCTTGTTATGTACCTACCCTTCGATATTTGAACAAAAAACCAATAAGACAAAAGAATGCTGGCTGTTCACTTGGTATATAATTGTTTTTAATTACCTGTCAAATATGAATAAAATCTTTTTTATGTCACTCACAGATAATAAGAAACTAGGTTTAAATAAAGTTTCTTTTTTTAAATAAGTTGTTCGGTGACCTTTTCAGAGTAACTAGAAAACCAAAGACACTAGACAACTTATATACTACCTTGCCTTTTTACTCTTGATTGAATTACAAAACGTGTTTCGGTTAAAGAAAAAAGAATAATGCTTTTCTGTAGAGGCTTCATATTTTCCGTAATAAAAGTTGCTAGCAATTTTATCTTTCTTCAGGCTTGAATCGATCTATCTAGAGCTGTCAATATTAGTTGTACGGTGAGACAAGCAGACAGAAAATAATTACATTTGAGTTAATTTAGAATGCTTAAAGACTTCGTTTGTATCACAAAATCTTCAACCGATAGAGTTAAAGAGAATCCGGACTAAATGCAACTCCTGCGTAAACCATTTGTAGAATATCATTTATTCTTTCATTTATACAGACTTGTACCTTATCCCTCAATCAATATTTAAAAAAAACTTCAAACATAGTGCGTAGGTGTGTCACGTTGCCGATAACTATAAGCCTGCAAACCACACCTCACAATAATTATGAAGAATGTTTAAAGGTACAATAATAATGTATATTTACGATCCCCCGCCTTAAGGAACCACTACGAAACATCGTACTTCGCGTCTTATTCTAAGAACATTACACGCACGCGAAAGGCGATAATTTTGCTTTAAGATCACAACAGTGCAATAGAAGTGACAAATGTATGAGTCCCGCCCACTCATTCCTTTTGTTGTTATCCCTGTAACCTTCTGGGTTATTTTTGGCGACCCTTGCCAGAAATGCGTAGGCGCTCCGTATAAGCTTTCAAGACATAAGTAGGCTGGAGCGTTCTTTATTTAGACTTGTTATCGTTAAGTATAATATGTAAAAAAACAAGTATTTATAGATCCTTTTTACTCTAAAATAATTTAGTTTTTTTTTTGTTTTGAGATGTGTGTTTTTTAGTTCCATTTTAAAAATCTATAGTTACCTATTACTACCGACTGCTAGAGGTCATGGGTTCGATTCCCAGGTCGAGCAAAAAGTGTAATTGGTTTTTTTTTATGAAATTCTTAGTAGCAGCTCGGAGTATGGATTTGTGCCCGGTTAATGGCAATAGGCTCGCCCCCTATTACATGGGACCTAAATATACCAGCTAAATGTGGGTGTACATTGGTACACCTCTGCTTAACCCTTCGGGGAATACAGGCGTGATTGTATATTTATATAGTTACTTATTATTCCTTGGACGTGGTATTAGCGACTTTCCTCACTTCCTCGAAAGTTACATACCATGCCTATCTTATAGCACCTTAGGTAAGTTATTACCCGGTTGAAAATGTTCTATTTTCATGACCAATGCTTGCTCAACAAAGTTCATCGCGATTTGAATCTTATGCTGCTAAAATTAAAACCACAACTGTCACAGTCAGAAGCAGTAGCAAGAAATTAATAATGAATTGTAATGTTACGAATGTGATTGTCAGTTTGTTTGTGAATTTTGATGTTTGTTAATCAATCACGCCTTAACGGATCCTCGGATTTGAATGAGATTGAATAGTACAAGGTTAGATTAAACTGGATGAGGAAATCATACTACTATACAGTATTATAAATTCGAAAGTTTGGATGGATGGATGGATGTTTGCTATTCAATCACGTCAGAACAGCTGAACGGATCTGGATGAAATATGGCACCGATATAGCCTATAGTCTGAATTGGCACATATTACTTTTTATCTTGGATAAGGTAAGGAATGAGTATGTTAGAGGAAGTTTGAAAGTAGCGCCAGTGACAGAAACGTTGAAAGGAAACCGTTTATCTTGGTATGGGCATGTGAAGAGGAGGGATGACACACATATGACCAAAAGAGTTTTGAACAAGATTGTGGATGGATGGATAGGAAGAGGGAGGCTAAAGAAAAGATGGATGATTGTGTGAAGAATGATATGAAAGAGAAGGGAGTCAGTGATAGTATGACGGCTGATAGGACGGCATGGAAGAAGCAAACGTGTTGCGCCGACCCCAAGTAACTTGGGATACGGGCAGGAAGATGATTACTTTTTATCGTGGTAAAATGTACGGTTCCCGTGAGATAATATATCAATATTGATGCATACGATGTCGCCGGCAAAGGCTAGCACATTATACATTTTTCCCGCCCGTACATTCCTGTGAGATAAATTCAACATGTTTTTATTACCGTCTTACTATGTCCACACGGACAAAATCGAGCGCAAACGCTAGTATTAAAATAATTCCGAATATCAAACAGTTACAGTTCAGTTAGTATGATTCTCGTTATTCGCGGAACCATCTCCATTTTGGCTTTCAAGATAAGTTTGTTATTCCAGTATATTTCATTTCATTGTTTATAACTGACAGTACTGGATAGTAGCAGGTTTGGAATAATATGCTTAGTTGAATAAAAGTACTTCTGAGTAAATCTACAATTATCATTCACGGGTTATAATTCAGACATTTCAATGTAAGATAATATTGACATTACGTAACATTCAAATATTTGTATCACGGCGCCTAAAAATAGAGCTGAACCAGTTATTATTATCTATACTAACAAAGACTTTTTTTTTGTTTGTACCGAATAAGCTCCGAAACTACTGGACCGATTTAACCGTTAGATAGCTACATTATTCCTAAGTAACATAGGCTATATAATATCACGCTGCAATCTACGGGAGTGGAGCAGTCATCGAAGACATAACTAAACGCGGGTGAAATAAGTAATGCGGAGAAAGTCTCGGGCGGGTCTCTAGTTGTGTATAGCTTCATTATCAATGCATCTATTTACTCCTCTCCACAGTGAATGGAAAAATAAAAGGATTAAATTCAATATGCGGTAATGAACAAAAATAAAAATAAAGCTCTCACAGAGATGTATATTTTTATTCTAGAAATGCTCATCCTTAATGAAATAAAAATGTATTCAGTAATCACGAACAAACAATTGTTTGCTCATTTAATTTATCCGCATGGGTGTACTACTCTTGTATTCTGAGCAGAACATTTGTAACCATATCTAGAGCTAGCATTTCAAGAGTTTCAGGTGTTCACTTGTTACCGTCATACCATTTTCAAATGCCAAATGAAAGTCTGTCTAAATAAAGGTTGTAAAAAGACACTCAACGGAGTCGAAAATTACATAATATATTTTCCCAATGATTGGTATTTTTTTTGTTGTGGTTTATCATCAAATAAATCATCAAATGAGTTCTTCCGTTCTGACTTGCTCGGTCTGCTGTCGCTTGCTCCGCTCGACTAAAACCCATCCGTGTTCCTCCTAATGCCCTTTGCGTTCCAGGGCCGCGGTAACTCTTTCTAACAAATTCCAACTTGTGGATTATACCTGAGGACCTTCCTATTACCAAAATATTAGGTACGATATTTGATTTTAGTTGTTATAACTAAACTATAAAAACCCACCCCCACCATCCCAGTAAAGTTCTCATAAAATATTTATAAGCGATGGTAATATAAAAATAAGTAACAGAACCAACAACCTGCCAATACTAAGTGCACTTGCAACGTTTAAAAGCCATCCACGAGAGTCGAGGTTTAACTAGCGCTAAATATGTAGGTTCACTGTTTTGCTTACCATAGTGTAAGGCAAGCGTGGACTTAACTTGCATAATATTCATAACATTATGCAAAGTACTGTGTTCGTACTTCCTCATCAGTTTACGCGGTTCAATCTTCAAGGGGTATGAAGATACGGTTTAGATTAAAAAGAGGTTGGAATTCTAATTTATAGCACCTTTTTGGTGGTATTTTTTTTGTTTTTAGATAGAATCTACATAAGTCAAAGAACTTTTTTGAAAGGTAGCCAAGGCATCGTGGAAAATGTCGCCTTTATTATCGCTTTCAGCAAATATGACGTCAACGATCTTTACCTATATCAATTCCGGGATGCCGGAAGATATTAGCGATGCTGTTGTAATGTAACTGTCTTTATACAGGGCAAAGTGAGACGTCGAATATAAAATATTGTTTAGAATAGAATATCATTTATTTGTATAAAACATGGTATACAGGATAGTAAGGGGAATGTAATTGCAGAACATACATATTTTGCTTCATAAAATATATATTGTATGCTTCATAAATATTAATTGTATAATATTGGTGGAATACAGATGTCAGGACCTTTAGGACGTCGAATCTGATAGAGTGAGAGAGTAAAGCAGCAGGTACCGATATCCACATCGAAAGTACATTAAAATACATTAAATGCATTTTGCTGCTGCACTCATTTATGTAACTGTCAAATAGGTCAGTGACATAATATCTTTCTGTGTGTCATTCGTCTGTACATATGTATGTGACTAAAGTTCTGCTAAACGGTACGATCAATTTTGATGAATGATAAGGCTGTTGCCTATGTATAGTATAGTTTCAAAATAATGGATAACTGGTTTAGCTTTGTAAGTGTATTTGTATTTTGTATTCTGGAATTTATGGATTTGGTTCTAATGTAATTATGGAAATATGATCAACGTAAATGCTGAGATGGCATGGACGACGACACGGTCGGCCCGCCCAGCTTGAAGTGGATTTTTTGGAGTGTTTGAGTGGAAAATTTTGATTCACAACTAAACCCGGTAGGCGGTACTTCAAATCAAAGTTAGGGCACGGCAACGCCTGTCGGGTCCCCTAGCACTATAATATGAAATATAACCTACCATGCATAAAATGATGCATGTTCATCATAACAGTTTTACGTTTGAAGCTCATAATCACCATGGATTACCGCAACACATCTTTTTGTGCGATGTCTATGTAAAATATTCCCTATTTAAAATGAAAACCCATTTTATAAAGGTACATTCCTACAATATTTTTGTACACGTGTTACAAAATTAAACAACAGCACTGAACGATACAACAAAATCAGTTTTCCCTGCATAACCGCTGTGTTATTTTAGCTTTACCGCCGCAGGCCGAGTTGTGGAAACATATTTAATTCTGTTTGCCCTTGGGAAGTATACCTCATTAATGTTATGTTGATATTACACCCAAAACAAGTTCAAGAGCAACCTGAAGTTATGGAATGTTGTTTTAAAATTCCTGTTTGACATAGAATCGTCGATGTCAGAAAATTGGTGACCGATTTTTTATCAGAGAGAATGGAATTTAATTAATTCCTACAAAAAGTTGGTCCCACGAAACTATGGATCTATTAAATCCACATAAATCGGTCCGATAATCAGTCCTTAAAAAGTCACATGTCAAAGTCACATGATGACAAATGTTTCGTAAAATAATTGAAGGGCGATTGTAAATGGAAATGAAAAGCTGAGCGGATACTTACACTTACGCTCCGTTTCTCGAACAAATAATGTATGTAACAAATTGTAACGCGCTTGACAATTTGTCACATTAATTTTGCGTTGAATTATATTCGAGAAGCCGGGGCTAAGATCAACCTGTGAACGTTGTCTTATAATAATATACAGTAGAATAAGTTGAATACGAGAACCGTCACATCTATGGATACTAGTAGAAAAACTTGATGAATCAGTTACTGCGGAATTTTCACATGAGTACATATATCTTGTACGGCCTCTGATTGAACTTTTATATGAAGTTAAGACCATAAGTCATGATTCTAACAATAGACTGCGTGTCGCGGGTTCGATTCCTGCACGGAACACATATTTGTATGACGTACAGATCCGTCCGGAGGTTCGTCCGGGTCTGGCTGTTTATGTTTGTGAGTTTATATGTTTGTAAACGCACCGCAATATTAAAGCATTACAAGCATTTTAAAAAAAAGAAGAACGAAAGAAAAAAAAAGACTGATATAATATGCGTAATAAGAACAAGACACGTAGGTACTGACAGATTAGCTCGTCTAATTATGAATAAATTAAAGAAGTTTTATTAGTCTTCTAATTTATTTAGCTTTTATTTATTTTTAGCGGATTATATTTGAGAAATTAATTTGAAAGTTAAACCAGCAGAATAAGTGCCCACCTACTCGTTTGAAATCGTCTTATTTCAAAGGGCCTATTTAAATTAGATCCCTTCTTAATAAGTTATTAATAAGCTGCTCTGTTTATTGTTACATAGCTAAGGAAAATGTGATCCCTACTTGCTATCTTTGTCAACAGAAACCGGTGCCGTCTCATTACAAGATTAAGCTTAAATCTAGGATCCGGATTTTGTGTTTCGTACTTTATTTCGAGTAACTTAAAGTTCTTAATACCAAATTTACGACTTAAACTCGGTTCTATAGTAAAAAATTTAAATTTTAAAACTTACTTCAGTTTTGCGTCTTTTGAAATGTCTTCGCATGACAAACAAGCCAAAGGCTCAGCTGCTATTAGGTGGTCACTGCTGCATGTAGTCATCTGTAATACTAGAAGAATTGCAGATGCGTTGCCATCTCAGAAACAAAGCTGAAATATCTCAGGTATAAATATCTCGCTGCTTTGTGGTAGACATAGATAGTCGTATGATGATAGTACTTCCCCAGGCAATCTCCTTCTCAAAGAGCTGTACTGCTCTAAACACACAGTTAAAAGTAAAATAAGAGTTAAGTGAAAATAAATAAAGTTCGAAATACAGTAACTGCCTCAAAGGTTCAAACTTGCGCTAAAGTTAGTTAGAAACGATCTGTGTTTTTCTAGTAAATCTGAGGAAATTAGTAAAATCTTTTAGTACGCTCATACTGCAACCCTACTTTATCCTTTTATTAATTTATTTATATTAACTTTATGCAAGAAAAAAAAACAAAGATGGTCTTAATGCCATAAGCATTCTTTACCAGCCAAACAAAGGTGGTGAAGAGATAACTTGCCAGTTGCCAATAAATTATTGTAAAGTAAAACAGAAAAAAATGAGATAAAACAAAACACAAAACAAAATTAAACTTAACATTTTAAAAACATTGGTCCACTATATTTGTCTTTTGGCAATCGTTGGCAATGTTGACCTCATGAAACATAGAATTTGATGATGACAGTCTTAAATAAAATAGCAAAGATAGAAAATATTGTAAAACTGTTGGCGTAAGAATGTAATTATTTATTGTCTTCGTAATCATTCCGATGGCCTACATAAAGTACCTAGTTTGTTCAGACAAAGACATTATTTGCACTTGATTTGTTGCACAATTTAGATAAATATGGAGACTTCACAGATAATTATGCGAGTTAACAGAAATAAATACCTATTTAAATAATAGAATGCCAAAGAATGATTTTACTTGGAATTTAGTTCATCCGCCGTTTACATGATACCTACGTAATTAATACCTTCTTGGCAAATCATTATGGCTGCCAACGCGTAGGTAAAGTTAAACATTTCTACATATAATTACAAAACTCCTGTGTATGTAAAAGAGATACGCGAGAGACTCAAACTGGTCTTGTATTTAATTTCAGGAATATTGTTTTCACGTAGGAAGATACTTACTATAGGTATGTAGGTATACTTATGCCTGCGATTTCGTTCGCCCTAATGTGTTTTAGGTTTTTCTTTTTGCGCAGAACCCTAACCCTTTTTTAAACCTCCTTGTAACATTAGCTATCTGCCGGTGAAAGTCCCATCAAAATCCGTCCAGCGCGGCGTGTGCGTGTCTAAGATTAGGCAGAATAAACAGACAGACGGTCAAATTTTTTAATATTTTTGGGTGATTCTGAAGTTCGTTAACAGCCGTCCACAGGCCCTCAGCATTTTGATTTAATTTTTTCAACGCTCTTTTAATGGAAAAGAAAATGAAATTCAGTTCATTATGAAAACACATGGAAAAACAGTTTATTGTGTCTTTGTACAATGAAATAACTTTTCTTTGCCATTATTTTGTTCATTAAGATTCTTTAGTCGTATTTCACACCCACTGGTCTGAGAGGGCGTATAGAAGTAAGCTTTCAAAACCAGGACTAAACGCCAAGATTACTAAATATAATAGACACAAAGGTTGAACATTTAATAACAAAACACGTTTTTAGGTAACAGCTTCGTTCTAAGAAGAAAATTAGGGAGAAAAATTTGTAAAAAGAACACTCCCAATTTTCTGGAATTTAATTTTACAAATAAATATTATTAAGATTTTTTTATACATCTCCTGTAATTTGTTTCACTAGCTATACAGGGTGGAAATTTATTATGCTACCTGGAGGGAAAGTACTCTAAATACTTGAGTTGGCAAATTTTACTGAAAGGAAACATTCCTTTATTTTTAATAAGAAACAAAACTGCATTTAAATAATTTTGAAAATACGCTTGCCACACCCGGGAATCGAACAGACTAAAATCGGATAAAATAGCATCCTATACTTTTATGGCACTTATCGATAGGGTCAATCACAAGGATCAAATCTCTGCAAACCTGGTAAACTAAATTTAACAAAAACCATGAAATTTCAATCTAAACTTATTTTATTCGGACGAAAAAACGAGTACAGTAACTAATTGCATGCTGGAAATGAGCTTCACTTTCTTCGATACACACATTCATTATTTGAAGGAATTCATTTTGAATAACTTTTAGAAGGGTGTTGTGGTGAATATTGAAAATTTTACTACGCTACCAATTTTTTTAAAGGAATAAATTCATGCATCCAAGAAATGAAGCTCATTTCCAGCAACTACTTAGTGAATTTACTCGTTTGTTTTGTCCGAATAAAATAAATTTACAATAAAATTGCGTGTTTTTATTTTATTTTATTTACCATGTTTGCAGGTATTTGATCCTTATGATTGACCCTATCGATTAGTGCCATAAAAGTACAGGATGCAATTTTTTCGAATTTTAGTCGGTTGGATTCCTGGGTGTGGCAAGAATATTTTCAAAATTATTTAAATGCAGTTTTGTTTCTTTTTAAAAATAAAGGAATGTTTCCTTTCAGTAAAATTTGCTAACTCAAGTATTTAGAGTACTTTCCCTCCAGGTAGCATAATAAATTTCCACCCTGTATATACCGCGGTGTCACCCGCTTTAATTCACGTCTTTGTATACTGATCCTGTAATTGGTCATGGCGTAAATAGTAGTATGTAAGTAGTGTAAGTGCATGAAAATCGCATTCGAATCCATTACGTAGTTTAAAAGATCTAGGCATACAGAGGGACAGATGGCGGGAAGCGACTTTGATTTATACTACGTAGAGATGTTAGTTGTGCGTATAGTAAGCATCATACTTTTTTATTTATTTATTTATTTTTAATAAGCACACCAACAGCACCGTCACTTACAATTCAAATAAAACTAACACATAACGTTGGCATTTCAGTAACCATGCAAATAACAGGTATGCATGACATTGACTTAATGTAAATTAGAGACAACAACAAAAATAAAATAAAGTAAAAAGTGCGTCCGATAGATCTAAACCCAGAACACTACTAAAAACAAAACAAATAGAAGCTATAGGGACGTACCATGTTCGCACTGCTTATATAAGTAACGTCTGTATGAAGGGAAACTCATAGAGAAAACTTCAATAGGGTAATCCGTCAGGTTGGACCTTTCATTATATAACCTTGCCATACGTGTTAGGGGGCTATTGAAGGTGGTATTTAAGGTGCATGTAGGCAATTGAAAAATGCGATGATGTCGCTTGCTACGCTGGCTAGTCCCAAAGTTAAAATATTCAATTAATTGCGCATCTATGGAACCATTTACAATTTTGTGGAGTAAAAGCAAGTCAGAATGGATCCGTCTATCTTTTAAGCTAGTCATCTTATAGTGCCTTAATCTGTCAGTATAATCGGGTATAGCTTTTCGAATCCCATGCTTCATACATAGATACCTGACAAAACGGGCCTGAATAGATTCAATATTATTAGTATAGCTTGAGTAATAGGGCGACCATTTTTTATAATGGGTAATGCTCTGAAAGGTGAATTTCTAATTTGAAAATCGAACGTATTATTTTTACCTCTGTCCGCTTGTGCTAAGATCTCTGAAGTGCGCTACTTACTCCGCAGTACCCAAGCCAAAAAAAAAATACAAAAAAATCACCTGTCAGAGGAGTGAGCCTCTGACACGTGATTTTTTTACAGCGCCGCAACTCGCCTCGGGTTCAGGACCGCCATAAAGTTTGCATCGGGCTGTACCTGTAAAGCCTCCTCTACACGTCTGCAGATGCGTCCGCGGACGTCATCTGCGGATGCGTCCGCAGACGTATAGAGGGCGTAATTTGTGCATCTGTTGTAGGTATTTAACGTCCGCAGACGCACGCAGACGCGTCCGCCTCGAATCCGATTGTTGTCGGTTTTTGTGGCACAGATCAAAGGGTTTCGGCGTGGATGTCCGGCGTCTGTCCACACGTCTGGAGACGCATCAGTTAAATCGGAGCTGCGATTGAGAGTGCACGCGTGCTTCTTGCGGTTTAATTTTTGTTGAAATAGCTAATAATATGAGCCCCGAGGAAACTTTTAGGTTTATTGAGCTATATCAAGCTGAAAACTGTTTGTGGAACCCCAAAAATAATTACCACAAAAATAAAAATGATCTAAGCGTACCTACTATTTTAATGCTTATACCTAATTCAATTGTTTACTTATTTCAATTAATTCGATTAGTTGTTATTTCAATTAGTAGTTAAAAGTACTTAATAAATGAATAGCTGCGGCAGCTACGGTCTCAATATCCATTTATAAACGAGCGTGTTGCGTCTGTCGATAATGAATCTAGACTGATCGACCTGCAGACGTGTGGACAGCTCGTGGTGATCCATCTGCGGATGCATCTGCGGGCGTCCACGGACGCATCTGCAGACGTGTAGAGGAGGCTTTACATGGGCACCTATTTATGCCACAGACATTAGATCAACAGAGTAAACAGTTCTAATAGAACTCAGAACGTCTCACTTACCGTTAACGTCTTAACCTATCCACATTCTCATTAATTTCTTCCGTCCTTACAAATGCCAGGGGTTAATTACTACTGTTTATCTAGAACTATAGTTGTTCAAACCTTCGTCTATTTTGACACAAAACAGCAACAACTTTGATGATAGTTATAATCAACTGTTTTGTTTTGCTTTAATTCCTCGATCAAGTTGGAATGGAATTGCTTTTGACGTATCTCACATAAACAATAGCTGCCTCGGGGGCTACGATAAATGAATTTCTGACAGTAAATTACTTATAAAACATGTAAGAAAAAGCGCATACTAGGCCACTAGTGGCTCTATTACTGCGATCATCTCTCGATAATTCTTGTTGATCACTTGTATGCGTTGTTCTGCAAAAAGTATTGAGCGCGTGGGGTCGAGTGTATACCATACGGCCAGTAACAGAATGTGACCTATCACCACAATTTTCTAGCTATGGGCTAACTTCCTCGGGTTGTTCGAAAGAGATACCGCGCCCCCGGAACGCATAGGGCACAAGAACATGGGTGGGTTTTAGTCAGTAAAAGTCTGACACTAAGGGCTTGAGAAGTCATTTGATGATTTCACATCAGTAAATAAAAAATGGGCTAACTTCAGAAGCCTAGTGTAAGTCGGCCCTTAAGCATTATATTTCTACTATTTTGTACCACTAGCAGCTTTTGTAGTCTAGTTACTATTTGCCTGAAGCTACTTGAAATAGTTTATTTTTATTTTTAGCTGCCTTAGCTTTTTCTTTTTTTCAATTTTGTGTAGATATGGATCACAGACGTAATAAAAACTTTATAATTGGGTGTTGGTAACAGAAACAAAGGTTTTTTAAAGATACTGTAAAGAATCAAGAGGAGTTATAGCTGTTATTTTATCATATAATTAATTATTATCTTACTTATCCTATTCTACTAATATTACAGATGCGAGAGTTTGTAAATATGGAGATCCCTCCATCATCACACCTTTGTTACTCTTTCACGCAAAAACTATGGAATTTTTATGAAACTTTACAGTGATAGAGTTTGTACATAAGAATAACACATAGGCTACTTCTTATCCTAGAAAAATATTATTATTATTTCAAGCTCTTAATCAGAAGCTAGTGTATTATAAAGCTGAAGAGATTGTTTCGCACCCTTAAAAATAAAAAGATGTAACTCAAATACTACAATTTGTGGGAATCGGCGATCGAAGTTTTCAACTTATTCCGACTTGTCTTTGATTCAAAGTTTTAGACCACTTACTAGGTGTTTCGATAATTTAACTACTGATTTTGATTGACAAAACTATGGCCTTTTAATATAAATGGTTACTTTTATCTTAATTATCTATTATACCTTAAAAAGATTGAATTTTGTGTTACATCTTTATTTTTTTAACGAGCGGTTTGTACACACAATCTTCCCATCTACTGTTCCGATTCTATTTATTTTTACTAACAGGAATTAACGTTATTCCACAGTTCTACAGACTGTATTTTATTAACAAAATATATTACGATTCGTTAGAATATTCCAGCGAACGTCGTCGCAGGCAAAAGCTAGTTTCAAATACAGAAGTAGGTACTGCAAAAAGGTTCATGTTCATGGAAGTTCTGGAACTATATTAAGATGTTTCTTCTTTTTAATTTTCTTTTCCAATTAGTTTGTGTTTCAGGATGAAAATAAGTTTGAGATTTCATTAAACCCTCTAAAAGCAGAGTCAAATTAAATGTCTGTTGAAAAATAGCCTTTATTAACGACAATATCAATTAACAAAACTTTTCTGAATCTTCGTTATAAATCACTTAGAACTTCAGATTTTAGAAGAAAGTATTTTATTATAACTAAATCAATTTACTCCTTTATTATAACTTTAACTTCCATTATTATTTTAATGGAAGTCAGTGCTTCTATTCCTTTTAAGCGTAGGTAGGTGGCTAATTGGTTTGTCAGTATAAAACTGCTCCATTGAAATAATATGTTGTATTAACGCTAGCATGTGCTATTAATTCTGAGCATACAAGCTATTACCATGTGGTCTCTCGTTAATATTTACTTATCTTAATAAGATAGTCGGTAAGTTAGCCTTTGACATTACGTTTTCTATTAAATTGTATAGTTCTCATCTTACCTTTGTACAGTGGCGGATTTACACATTCCCCAGATATAGGCCTTGACATTTTTGCCGCCCTTACTTCTACAATTGTCAGAACAAGACTTCAATTTATGAAAGTTTCTTAGAAAACTGTTATGTAAAGTGTGGGCAGAGGCCTATTACTGGGGGTAGACATGTACTAGGTGTTTTACCATCAAATATAGGATGGGATAGGGTTGCGGTACCGCTATGTACAATGAAAGGAAAGAGGGAAAAGTCATGAGATGGATGTGTCATAGACTTCTTCAAGATTATCAGAAAAAAAATATAAAAAACTAAAATATTCGATCTTCAAATGTGCCGCCCCTTAAATCTGCCGCCCTAAGCTCTAGCCTACTCAGCCAGCTGGTAAATCCGCCACCGCCATTGTATTAATTTAAAACAAACCAGCTACTGAGTAATAATATATTTTAGCTCGCAATTCTGAATGCATTTTTAGATATTTTCTACGTCTGTATAAGGTTGCTCTTTCACGCAGGTCTCACGGAACAATATTCGTACTCAACTCCAAATCATTGCTGATGCGTTATTATTCCAAATTCAAAACTATTTCTCATCAGACACTATTTTTACCACCCAAACCTAATGTATAATTTCGAAAACAGTACCATAATTTCCTTAAATCCCCAACTTGTTTTAAATTTTTCGCCATGATAAATTCAAAAAGATTTAAAAGCATTAATAATCAATCTTGTTCGAACTACAACTATGCGAATCAGAGACGAACGGCATCCAGCATGTATTCAAGGCGCTACAGTCGCTTCCTTTGACTAGGAAATAGCTTGTGATTACATTGATTGCTACCTACGTGACTTAACTACTGTTGCTACACATTCGAGTGAATATGTATGAAGGAAGGTGAAGGTTTGTGGTCTCTGGTTGAAAGTGGAATTGTGTTTGTCTTTTGACCAGACTTTGTATCACTACGTAACTCAAATATAGTTTATTTACAGAAACTAAAACTCGGGGCCATTATTTCCCACCGGACTGTAGGGAACGATCTGTGGGTAATCGATTAAAATAACCACTTTTAGAATAAGAACTGATGGAATTTGATTTTTAGTATGTTACAGTTTTTCTTGTAACTGTTAAGACAGATCTCTTGTTATGGGACGACTAATGTACACATACAATAAAAATCGCAATAAAATATCACATATTTCTTTATTTTTTATCATGCTTCAACTATACACTACATACAATCATACATTTAGACTATTAATAATTAGAATAAACAACATGCCTATTAGGATATATCACTTGCGCTAAATATGAGAATATACCACTAACTACATGATACAAAGCGTAAAACAGTCGAATAAACACATCAAGCTGAAATGACAGTAGTGGGACTTTGAAAATGAAATCGATTGAACGGCAAATCGATTGCATAATCGGCCTGCACATCTCCAGGACTTGTTGTCAAGTCAGCTAACGGTGTTGGTGCATCAATAGAGGTGAATACAGAGCCCGGTACGTCGGAAGGTCCAGTATAAATTGGATAAATTCTCGGTTGCGATTCTTTTTTGACAGGTTTCGGTAATTCAGGTTTCCAGGTCACTATTTCTGGAGCTTTACCCGGTGCTTTATCTGTTGAGATGTGTACCCTATCACGTTTGATGGTTTCTGTGTCTGTCCAGGGGTGGTGAACGGACATAGTAGGTGGGGGCGTAGCAGGCATGATCCCCGGTTGAGGCCAGTCGTCTCGACTCCTCTTCTCGTAATAGTCGTATGGGTAGGAATGGTAGAAACCGTAGTTCACCGGACTTGAAGCGATCTGGAACAGAACATCTGTTAACAGGTTACCTCGGTGGTTTTAGTTCCAGTGCGTTAAAGCCTACTTGTGATTGTAATTTAAATGACTATGTTAGGTCCTCTTCACACGTACCACAATTACAACGAAACTACGCTGGCGTGTGCCGATTTGCATGAAAATATATACTTTATGCACACGGACACCATTTTGCTGTTAAAGTCAACCGTGTGGATGACATCGCAGCAACAACGCAACCATTGCAGGAATGACGTCACTCGCAACTTGCATGACATACAACACAACTCACTGCAAGAGCTCAGCTGTTCTGCCGCGGCATGTAAATAGTGTCGTTGTAGCGGCGTTGTTGTGTGGGTGTGGTAGGTGTAAAAAGTAATTAGGAAAGAAGTAAGATCGATTACAGAAATTCATACCTTCCCCCTCTCATGATACCCATCATGATTATTATTGTCTACCTAAAAGAGAATGCTATTATGTATATTCGTTATTTATGTTAGTTGATAAACATAAAAATAATAATTAATTAATAAATAACATTAGATACATTACAATACAATACATTATTAATTAATTAATGTATAATTAATTGATTATTAATAGTTAATTTGCCATTTCTGTTTTGGTTTTTTTTGCATAAAATAAATATAATTAATTAATACATGTTAGTGTTTTGGAAGCAAGGAATATAATTTGTAGATATAATATAATACTGCTTCGAAGAGATGTTTACTCTTTTTCATGTAAGTCTCTACCTATTAAAGTCTTACTCCATTTTGAAAATGGAGTCATAGTTTCCAGCAAACTCCTAGAATTTTATTAAAGGAGTTAGTTTGTCTATACAATAATTATTTAATTTGAAGGGCTGATTTTCTAATCTTCACATAACTTTTATCTGAAGAAATAGTTCCCTAGTTTCCTGAACAAAAATGTTTGCATCGTGATGCAAACATTTGCGTAAGCTGTTATAATTGATCGCATTAATTTTTTGTTCGAGAAATATTTTCTTTACAAAAGTCCACAGCATTTGAGTTTTGAAAAAACTGACATATTTCTTCCTTCGACTATATGGTAATTGGGAAATCAGTCCATAAACGTTAAAGTTTCTATATTATAAAATAGGATGCCTACCTTTTTTAATCCTTGTATAGAGGCGAGTATGAGAGCCATTTTTGCCAGCAAAAGAGCTTTTCCTCCTAATACTGCGAGGAACTGGAAGCCCATAGGGATCATGACCATGCCGATGGAGACTACTCCAAACATCATCATTGTCATCATTTGGTGTCGGCGGCGACCTCGGTATTCAACTGCGAAAGATTTTGAATGACGTCATACGAATATTTTTTTAATAAAGAAAAGGAAAATCTGTTTGTTTAGGTGGTCTTGGCATAAATACTTTATTAGGGACGTCGGTTTATGTTTTTTAATATATTTCAGTAAGTTATAATGAGATTTTTGGTAGAAATTCAATTATACTTTTAGGCAGTTAGGTACTTAGGTATTACGGGCATGTAGGTAATTTAACTTTAAGGTACATTTTGAGATTAATGTTATTATGAATACAATTTGTTTCATTACGAACAGCTTAATAGTTTTCTTTTATTGAAACTCCCCAGGCGCGCCGCCTCGTTTGGGGACCGCCAAATGTTATTAATTTTAGATTTTATCTAAATTATAAGGTAACACTGACAGTGGGCTACTGTAACATTAGTTAATAAACGTTATTATTAATATTTACGCAAGGAACGATTATTAACAATACTAACCTTTCTCAATAGTTTTTGCATCGTCGAAGTCAAACTTGATAACGTGAGTTCTGAGAACTTTCGCCATTCTTTGTACGGCGAGAGTGCGCCATTCACCTTCGTCTAATTCCTTTTCAGTCCAAGAGCTGAAGAAAAAGACAAAACAAAAAGATCACATGAGAAATCGTTCAGGTATGAATCCAAAGTATATTGAAAATCGTGAGCTGTCTTATTTCAATAATAGACATATTGATGTGTTTTTGCTTAAACATATGCCGGTTATCACCAACACTAGGCGGAACCTAAATGTTTTTGTGGGTCTTGGCGCCGCCAGACGAGGGAGGAAAATATATCAAAGCGCAATTTTTGAAGTGAAAACTTCTTTAGCGGCGTTGTGCACTTGTTTTGGATTGGGTAAAAATGTTAAATTCGCGTCAGGACACGTAACCTTTGTCATATTTGTGTACGTCTTTAGCGTTTTCACTTCTGCCGGTACTCCCGGAGTGCAACCCGTCGTTTTTTTTTTAGCATTATATTTAGGTATCGCTTCTGATAAAGAAAACGGGCATAAACAGTTAAGGTTTTCATATAGGTAGGTTTTTATAGAAATGTTCTGACAATGTAACACTTCTGTGATTGACAATTAGAAACCAACAACAATTATGTAGATACTACATTTATCATGTCGATGGACTTATTTGGCGTCCGATTATTTCGTCAATAATGTTCTATATCAGAACATTTTAGACTTATTTTATTTTAGAAAGCTAATTTATAAAGTAACTAAATAACAGTTTAATTTTCTAATACACTTCAATTTTCTGGTCTAGTTTATACCATCAAAGGAATTCTTAACCAAATTACACCTATAAGATTTCAGAATGTTCTAATTGGTTGTTTTTGAACTTAGAACTCTGTTCTTGGTACTCGAGATATAAGCCGATACGAGCTAAATATTGCACAAAAGGAAAGTAAACGTTTTTACGTGCCTTACTAGAAGCTATTTTTTTCCTAACAGAAATAGTATTCGTTCGTCAAAATTCGCAGTTATCAAGAAAAATAAAATATAACAAAGCTATTTTAATTTAGCAACTCTCAAACTTATCCTTGGACTTTCTTTATTTATAGCAGTTTATATGAATATTCTAATTAGTTTCAACATTATTAGTCGTCAAGTTTAGTATTTTTACGTTTTTGTTCCAAATATATATTGACTTGTTTAGTTAAGTTAAATTGAAGCTAACCTACTTACTATCATCGAACTTATTTTTTAGGGTTCCGTAGCCAAATGGCAAATGACGGAACCCTTATAGATTTCTCATGTCTGCCTGTCTGTGCATCCGTAAGTCACAACCAATTTTTATTATTTCTTTTTAGCGTCATAACAAATATAAAAACGAAAATGACAGACTCTCTTTACCAACCATTCAAAAAAATATATTTCATATCCTCAGCTTGCTAAATGTAATATTATATTAAATGTCAAAAGCCATACGTTAAGTGTATCTGATCTAATAGAAGGCACGCCAAACTGGATGAGTTGACAGAGGCACAACTTCGGCCATATCACGTCTACCTACGCGCCAGCGAAAGCCTTCATGTGAATTTTCCGGGAAAACGAATATTGATATATTCTTGTATTCAATGTACCGTATTACTTATTGAAGAGTATCAGGCAAAAAATAACATGTAGACGTCGCGTCGTTTACGAATAAATATGTATCTACGGGCTGATTTTTAAGTCACACAACACAATTATAATGATTGGAATTGTTTTTGTTTTTTGTATTTTAATGGTGGGTTTTTCCTAAAAGTTGATGGTTTTCATGAGTTGCTTTCATTGACTAAAAAATGGCTCTTACACAAAAGTTAACCTGTATAAGTAAAGAATCTACGGTTTAGCAGTTGTGTCAGTTATAATACGTAAACAGTATTCTTAAAAAATACTAATTGTTAAGAGAATCTCCTCTTCCCCTCTTCACCGATACAACAAGTAGTAGCAGTAGTAGTTTTAACAAGTTAAAACAGTATATCTTCATTGAAAAAAGTATAAAAATAAATGTTTATCGAGTCCGGTGTGCCTAACAAATGATTTCTTTATTCCTTTGTTAAAATAGCCTTTTTTGGATCAAAAGACTAGACCTTGTGAGATAGGATCAGTGAAAAACATGTTTTTCATAGAGACGTAATAAAAGAAAAATAAACCTAAAAATTGTATGAACCGCCTACATTCAACCCACAACAAATAAAAGCACTTAAAACCAAAACATTATTCTAAAATCAATTTAATATAATTATAAAATTGTGGAACAAATTTAGTTTGGTTCATAACACTCAGAAAAGAATCTACAGTCTTTTTATCCTATTTAACAGGCTACGCCCTAAAGGATAATCGAATCAAAGTTTGTAATCTCTTGCAGCGAAAACCACGGAACTGAACAAAAATAACGGACTAAATGGGTGACGCTCAGTGACGTCACACGAAATTCAATATGGCGGCGCTAGACTCACGATGCATTACCCGCTTTATCTTGTTGAGTGGACTGATATCTCCTGACTCGAATACTTTAATCTATTTTAAGGGTATATAGAATTTTTAACACAGACTTAACATTATGGATAGATGCTATTTCACATAGGTAGGTGTTTAGAAAAATGTTCTTACAGTGTAAGGTTTTTTTATATTTTTGGAGGGCTAACAAGCCGACGGCACACCTTATGTTAAGAGGTCACCCACTACCTATAGACATCTGCAATATCAGAGGCCTTGTAAATACGTTACCATTCCAGAGAAAAAGCTGAAATGTCGAATGTATCTGTAATTACATAGGCACCTTTACACCGGAACACAGTAACCCGGCATTACCGCAAAATAGAGGTATGGTACCACCATACCTATTAGTACTACGAGTAACTACTAATAAGTAGTACTAACCTGTACAAGCGCCTTCACAAAGAAGGACTTCTAATTACTATACATAATAAGGCAAATTCGCAGTCAAAACAATAACTATCCGTTCGTGTAACGTATAGATAATATACCTACATAATTGTACATCTGTCTGCCGTTATTATATTAAGTACAAACTCGCAATTTTGCCACAACAACTGAAATAGGAGTCGGTTGCGCAATTTTATACGACACTTCACTTTGAAAGACGTTGACGAATTGTTTCGGGGTCATTACCCTGACTTGTGTGTTTCTTACGATTGACGATCGAGTATTTATTCAGTATATATTATTATCATTATAACATGTTTGTAGTTTCTTGAAGGAAAAGCAGAGGCAAGGTTCCTTTAAATGTAGTATGTTTAAAAAAAATCACGGTTTTTGAATCCACTTGGAGTCAATAGTACCTACGCCATCTATCTACCTACGTTAGTTTGTCATAGATCTAGATATTTTTAATAATTTCTACTTGACATTTTCTTACAAAACGTTCTCTGTGACCTTTAAGTTACAATGTCAACCAAATACATAATAAAGTTCAAATCTAAATAATTGTCTCGACGAATTAGCCATTATTTAATTACTGTCATATTAATTTGATGACACGTAATTACGACGTCAAATTCGGAGCGTAATTAATGAATAGCGGTTTGGTTAGAGCAAATAATATCATTGTCTACTGAAACATTATTTCAACGAGATAAAGTAATACCTAACTAATTAATTTGACGATATAATTGCCTATCTTTTACCTTTTAAGGCTTTACTTTGAGAGCCTTGCATGAAACGGTCTTCACCCCTTATAACATTTAATCAGCTTAGTTGTAATTATTCTTAGGACTTTGGTCTCCGCTCTGTTATTACGGGTTAACAGATGAAACAAGCCTTCATTAGGTGTTCTCGTGTACTTCGCACCGGTACTAGATAATAGGCGAATAAACCCTTACCTAGTTTCATTTTCAGGCATGACATTGCCGGATCTGTCGACAAGTTCGAACCGCACCAAGTTGATCCCATCGGCAACGGGCACGACGTCAGGGGTCAGTGATCGGTCGAGGGCCCTCAAAGTTTTCCTCTTCATGCACCTCACGAACTTCGGGAAGTACTCCTTGTGATCTATGACATCTTTCACGTCCACCAACTGTGGGTTTAAGGTTAAGTTAGTTTCGTGGGATAGCTGTAATCGAATAATTTAAGGCCCTATGCAACTAGCTTTAATTTTGAACTGTAACTTCTTGATAATTCAGTGCCTGTAAATGGTCTAATTGAAATAAATGCTTTGACTTTGACTATACTATGGTGAGCAGATAAGACAAAACGCATCGCGGCAACAAAT
Source organism: Caradrina clavipalpis (assembly GCA_932526535.1). Classification (NCBI taxonomy): domain Eukaryota; kingdom Metazoa; phylum Arthropoda; class Insecta; order Lepidoptera; family Noctuidae; genus Caradrina; species Caradrina clavipalpis. The sequence goes on from OW052096.1 coordinate 9,178,741, forward strand.
GGGGTTTAAAACAGCGATGTAAGTTGTATCGAATAACCACCAAAATCAAGAAATGAAGTTGAAAAAAAAAAATGAATAATTTATAAATATGTCTTTAGTTCATAAAAATCCATATAATATAAGTACATACAATTTTATAGTTTACGCTCAAAATTCAGAGACCTGCTGCAGAAATTTGCTATGCGATTTTCTTACTGATTAATTTTCATGAAATATTTATATGTAAATCTGTACTAAACCCTTGGCAATACACTCAATTTTTTTAGGCTTGTAGTATACCAATATACTAGACTATGCGACAAAAAATGAATGTTTTCGGTGTCCTTTGGTCGGATAGCCCCTTAACTGAAATATGTTAAAACGAGATTACAAGAGATGTACGGGATATTAATTAGCGAAGTCTAAAGTAAAAGATTATTCCGACTTACGCAAAAGTTTTACTTACACGAGGTTTACATACTACCTACGTAGGTACCTACTTTCTTTATGTAGGTACACCCTGGAATAAAATCATAATTTTGTAGGCAAAGTTTCTTGTAATCCCGTCATACAACAAATATTTATTTATAAAATTAACACTTCATTGTTTCAAAATGAGAAAATTAATTTCGAGTGTATTCTGCCTCAGGCTATTTCAGTAAAGTACTGTTAACAAACTCAGTTGTGCCCAGACTTGCCCATGTAAAGCTCCTCACTAACACGAGAATAAAACAGTTTAAAAAAACATGTAACAGAAAACAATTTAAAACAATGAAATTATTTTTGCCAGGCGTATAAATTATTTTAAATTACTAGAAACAACAAAGGAATCCTACAACACTGCTAATGTTATAAATGCGAACGTTTGTGCGAATGGATGGATGTTTGTTAGTCTTTCACGCTTAAACGTCTGAACGTATCAAGATGAAAGGCACTGACATAGGTTGCAGTGTGGAATAACACATAGGCTACTATGTATCCCGGAATAATTTACGGTTCCCGTGGGATGTATCATATATGACACGGACAAAGTCGCGGGCACAAGCTAGTGAACGTTAAATAAAAATCATAAGAGTACCTTCACAATTCCCTGACCACAATATTACTTATTAAAGTGAAAAGGCGTTTTATAATGTAGATTTTAGAAAAGTAATAACACAAAAAGTAAATGCTTATACGCACCATAAATGTATAACACATTTTTAAAAATAAATCGAGCATCTGTTCGCAAAGCCGATTAAGGTGATTTCGAGCGGCTACTGAAGGCTTAAACGAGGTATGGTCGTGGATAGACTAAAGACATTGTTGAATGTCCACAATGAGGAAGGTTCTAGGGAAAATGTCCTTCAAAAAGTTCGTCTGTGTTTGCGTAGGAATTTGAAAATCTTTAATATTTGTTGTGAAAAGCATCATAATTTTTGCATCATCAATTCAATTATGAACTAGAGTGTTTATTTACGAACATCGATTTTATTTATGAAAGAAACAGAAAACGCCATTACATACCTGATAGCTTTTTTATACATCTTCGTGCAAATACTTACAATAAATAGAAGTGATTCCGTACAACATTGAGCGTTGTTCCAATATTAAAAAATACTTACTTTTTTCGAGCAATCTCGCCAAATAATCCTGATGACATCAGCCCCTTCTAGCCATAAATCTGCGATGAGCTGACTCACATACGAATCTGACTCCGTCTGTTTTTGTTCCCCGTTACACCCCGCGATTAAGGATAGGGCTAAAATAGATATAACTATGATCTGAGATGAAAGCATTGTCACGTAGTTCATATCCACACTCTTGCCATCTCTTGAACCAGGGAAAGAGCTTCGATTCTGTAAAGAAGTTATAAATAGATGCGATATTATACTTGATACAGTTGTAATAACATATTTTTGTATTACTGAGTGACTTATAAAATGTCTGATAATAAAATGTCGGGCTCAGGTGTTAGATGTTAATGGTGTGTCTCTTATGAATGGTGCAAGTTCAGAGCCAGCAAAAGCCGTTTTAGCTTGGCTGAAATGTTGATACCATATAGAGGAGTATGTCGTTGAGCTACAGTACTTGCTGGCTTTCATTCTGTGCTCTTAGAATAGACCACTTACGCTGCGTACGGCCAATTTTCCCAGTAAATAGCTACGCGTCATTATTTTATTTACAAGTCATTGACCAATAACAAGCTCCAAAAAAAATGTTCAGTGTCCTATAAAAATCTAAGCAGACAATCCCCCCCAAAAAATAACCCCCCCTAAAAATCCAAAGACCCAAAAAAATTCCTAATTATTTTATTGCTTGATGTACTGAGAAAGTTTTAACAAACAATTATAAGTTTTGAAAAGCAAAATGGGCAAACGAGCGTGAAAAGTTTTGAAATGCCGACTAGTCCGTGACAGTGTTCCAAAATCTTAAAAAAGAATCTTTCTTTATTCGTGTACTAAGTATAAATCTTTAGTTTTTCCTTAGCGTTTGCTTTCTAGACGTCTTCTGTTTTATTTCGATTTTGTTTTTCAAAAGAATATTATATTCTACAAGTTAATGGCTTTCTACATTCGACCTCCAGAAACCAATTTTATTAACCAAAATTACTTTTCTTACTAATATTTATAATATTGATTTACTTCTGAATATTTAATATAAAATTTCAAGATTCATGCTTTGTAAGCACTTATCCCTTTCCGATTAAAGATGAGACCTTATACAAAATGTCACTTTACTGACATTTTCAGTAGGCGTTGATGAATGAATCATCCTCCCTTTTCATTGAAATTCACGTACCTATACACGTACTATTCATCACATCAAAAGTTTAACTGTCTGAGTTTGAGTTAATATAAGCTTAAATCGAAATTAAAATACTTTTCTTAAGCATTTCAATACATATCTCTTTGAAAATAACTTAAGAATTTATTATTAAATACGGTGTAATGAATAACGTGATACTTTAATAAATGATCCGAAGCACATATGACAATTCAAAGTCTTTGGGAAAAAAAAACGTTAATCAGAAACTTACCTGCGAATAACTGTCGAAGAACAGCCTAAAGCACTTTTATTTGAAATTCCACAATCACGCTTGCACCCGTCTTCAGTCAAGGTTAAACAATAAATGGAGGCAACCGATTGACCCCCTTAACTTATATGCCCCTTAATAATGGAAAGCGATCAATTTTCTACGTGACCACTGACCAAATCATGTTAATGAATGACCATACGCATGTATCAGTTTGTGCAAACCCGTGACGATGACTTGCCCGTCTATACGACGCATTTATAGAATGTTTTCTTCAAGAAAACTAGTTTGTTTAACTTTAAATTGCTGTGTTTAGTGTTTACGACAGTAGTTTTCTAATAAAATTGTTAGTATTGTTGGTACTTAGATAGTTCTAGGATCCAACTGTTGTATGCTTTATTTCAGCGATAGTTTCTTGGAGCACAAGTTTTATAGTCCTTCTTGAATTGTTAGGGTAACATAATGATAAAATTTTCAGAATAGAATTATATATTTTAGCATTATTACTCAACTTCTTGCTGTTCTTTCTTGTGTTCCGGTTTAAAGGGTATGGGTGCCGGTGTTATTACAGGCACATGACACTTTTCAACATTGTCTCTGGAATTTTAATGGCAACAAGTGCAAGGCCTCTGGTATTACAGATCATCAGGTGGACCATCTTCTTGTTCGCCATCCAAAGTCATAAAAAAAACTCAAACGCTAAAAGATGTAATTGAAGCTCCTTCCTTAGAAGATCGGTGGGAAGCTGGTAAAGACACTGTAAAAATGACGTCACTGCTGATTTATCCTACTTCCTACTACTATTATAAAGGCGAAAGTTTGTATGTATGGATGGATGTTTGTTACTCTTTCACGCTTAAACGGCTGAATGGATCTGGATGAAATTTGGCACAAAGATAGATTATAGTCTGGAATAACACATAGGCTACTTTTTATCCCGGGAAAATGTACGGTACCCGTAGGATAACACATCAACTGTGACGCGGACGAAGTCGCGGGCAGAAGCTAGTACTTTTCATACATCTACGTCAAAGACAGAAGGAAGAGTCTGTATTTGCATTTCTGTTTGTATAATATATCTCTTAGCGTTGTCGAATAAATAAAGCATTTATTTACAAGAATCTACTTTTTTACATGTTAGTCAAGTAAAAAGGAATTATTAATTTGTGAACATCCATATCAAAACACAGGACCTTTATATTTAACTAGCTTATTCCCGCGACTTTGTTCGTGTGAATGTGCATTGCATGAGCAATTTATCAAAATCCTTTCTTAGGGGATGCCTACGTCATAGTAACTTTATGCATGCAATGTCTCAACCCGATCGGTTTAAAATTGACAAAGTTTCATACAATCTTTCATCCCCTATTTTATCCCCTTGGGGGTAGAATTGATCAAAATTCTTTCTTAGCGGATGCCTAGGTCATAACATCTACCTGCATGCCAAATTTCAGCCCGATCCGTCCAATGGTTTGGGCTGTGCGTTGATAGATCACTATATCAGTCAATCAGTCAGTCACCCTTGAGTTATATATATTTAGATAAAGGTTATAATATATATAAGAACCATATATAGTTAAAGTAGATATCACAAATCTACATGATGAATTTTCACTTAATATTTTACTGACCAGGGCTCAAACTCTTTGTCATGCAAATTGAAACATACGAGTAGGTACTATGTGTAATAAAAATACCCTTTGAATAGCTGTCTACTAAAGAGTTCATTTTGTCAAACCTTTGATAATTATCAATTATTTTTTTATATAAAAAAACGTAAACGAATATAGGTATGACATAGGTATGATGGTAATCAGGCATGCGGTCCAACTGATCGTGAATGATCAACACTTTCTTTGAATATCATTCTGCAATGCAAGGTGACCCCATTGCACGATAATCTTAATAATGTTTGTAAAACAATTAATGCGTATTAAGTGCGAAAGTCTTGCAACTTACTAAAGACATATTGGTAAAAAGAGCCTTATTGACAACTGCTAAAGTACTTACTCGAATGCTAAATAGACAATTAATCTGGACTAACTTGTGTAGTATTATTTTAGGTATTTGCTTAACAACGACTTATAAAATTTATCTGTAAAAAATTGTAAGATTTTAGTAATGGCTTCGTAATGAATACCCAGACTACCATAATGTTTTAACAACAAATATGTTTTTAAAAATGGCATTTTCAGTTTTGAAAATACCATGTTTTTCTGCTCTCAGCTTTAAAAGACAGTACGAGAATTACAAAGAAAGGCAAGGATGTAGATTAGATCAACATATAATAATTACGCCCTAATAATAAGTCCCTTAATTAACGCTTCATAGTGGAACAGACTAGCTCTGGTGAATATATGAGGTTGCATGAATGACGTCACGCTGAAAACATGGCGGAGTGCAGTGACCGGAGCGCGTTCAGAGAACCCAATTAGCGATTTGATATCAGTCGAAGCGTTTCACGATAGTAATTATAATAGTGGTTGATGATATCAATTCAAGCGTAAACTATAGATGAACGCCTACCAAATATGTACACAAACAGTGCAGGTTTCAGATGATTATTTTATTAGTTTTATATTTAGTTGCAGTTACTGTGAGCCCTATGTTGCATTTTTATACTATGCAAGGATGGTTAAGATTTCTGCGCGATTTTTCTGCTTAAAATTTAATTGGAAAATTTTGGTGAGGTGAAGTTAAGGTGAGCTGTCATTTCCTCTGATATGTACTAGATATTGATACCTCATCGTAAACTCGTATCATCAAGATTTTGACACAAAAACGACCTCGTTGTCCTAGTGGCCCTAAGCGCGACTACTACGCTAGAGGTCTCGGGTTCGATTACCAAGTCGATTAATGTAATAATGGGTTTTCCTATTTTTTACATGAGACTTAAAAACATAGCGGCGTACTGTGGATGTACATTGGTACACCTCTGCCTAATCCTTCGGAAATATAGGCGTGATGGTAAATGTGTTTGACATAATAGACCGGCTGTTCTATTTTTCCGTGTTATATAAGGAAAGCACAAAGACGCAAAGGTTTATGCATAAACAGGGGATGTTAAGGGATGAATATCAATTAGCTAATGGAACGGACATGTGTCTAAGATTGTTTGCTAATTGGTTTGTTCTATGACCACGCCTTTGCATAAGACAATATTGGAAGACATGTCTCTTAGGAAGTCTAATAATAAACTTACTAATTGATTGCAAAGCTAGGTGTCCGAAAATAGAATATAGGTTTGCCCTTCAAAGCGAACTTGACAACCACAGCCTTATCAAGATCAGCCTTATCAGGATCTATGAATCTGTTTAAATAATAAAAATGAATGACTAAATGTGTTCGTAACTTCAAAACTCAAGAACGGCTGGACCGATTTGCCCAATTCATTTTTTTTGTGTTCATAATTCCCAGACAAGGTTTGTATGAAATAATTTATTTGCGGAAAATCTACCAAAAATGACATACATGGGAAGCCGGGGGGCGGTTTGCTAGTAAATTGAAACCGCATTTATTTTAATTCAATCATTTTTTAAAGAGAGGTTCTACATAATCCAGCTTTTTGTGAAGTCAGATTGTGATGATGACGATGATGGTCATTCGGTGTCATGATGGCCTGCTTACGCCGGTGGAAGTTTTTGAACTGATAAAATAACAGCGATTGACATGTGAAAACTGTGAACTGTGCTAGGTAATTAGACTGCAGATCTTAACGAAACTTCGTTTCAAATATCTCGGTATCAGACAGATGGTTTTAAGGAGTATCCCGGAATTGGGTGTCCGACTGCACCGACAAGACTGTCAAAAAATTTCATGTTTTATGAAAACTAGCGCCAAGGACGATTGGTGGAATAATGTGCTCTCTGAAGCATGAAGAGGGTTCGAGGTTTTCTTATAAAAATGTAGGTATTGTGGAGTGTGAGTAAAAGTTAACTTTATGTGATCTCAGTAATGTAAGCATGAAGGCCAGATGTGCTCGCACATGAAACATTATCTTTATGTACAGCTATGTACCATGAGAGTTATGTACTTGTTTCTTACAACCGAGTGTGTGACGTAACCAAGGTGAACTCAAGTAAACTTTGAAGAATAAGATACATTTTTGAAACCGTTTTTAGAAGAACAACTGTCTCGTTAGCGTATTGGTCCTTAGCGCGACTGTTACGCTGTTCTGGGTTCGATTCCCGGGTCGAGCAAAAAGTGCTATTGAGTTTTTCTATAAAATTCTCAGTAGCAGCTTGGAGTTTGGATTTGAGCCCGGTTAATGGCAATAGGCTCGCCCCCTATTACATGGGATCTAAATATACCGGCGAACTGTGGGTGTACATTGGTACACCTCTGCCTAACCCTTCGGGGAATGCAGGCGTGGTGGTATATATTTAGCAGAATATGAATGCTACCTACGCATAAAAAATATATCAGACGTATTCAAAGTTAATAATGTGCCTATCCCAATTCCAATCTGATTGATTCACCCTCTCAAAGATTACAGATGGCAAACTTTGACTGATTGGTTACAGACAAAGACCGGGATCAAGATTTGGATTGAGATACGTTTTTAATTTTGAACGCAAGACAACAAAAGATGTATTCAAATGCTGTAAGAATCAATCAAATCACTTATGGCACAGATTTTTTTATTTTAAAATCATATTTGCAAGTAGGTAAGTAGGTAAGCAAATGTTTAATATTTTAAAAATGTAAGTACATACAAAAATTTCGTAATAATCGGGTCATCGTTTTGAGGTGCATGCACTGTTTTGATGACACTGCGCAATGATGTTACGGTTATACAGCTATAGAATGTAACTTATAATTAAATTGAAGCGTAAAATAATTAAGCCAACCGCAATGAAATAGAAAAACTGTTTAAAAAAATCTTTCCTCAAGTATGTACACAACCATCACGCCTGTATTGCCCAAAGGGTTAGGCAGAGGTGTACCGATGTCCATCCACAGTCTATCGGTATGTTTTAGGTTCACATGGAACCTAACACACAAATACTAACACCGAGTTGTTGGAGTTACTGAGAATTTCATAGAAAAACCCAATAACGAATCGCGTAGTAGCAGTCGCACTTAGGATCACTAGGCTACGAAGGTAGTAATTAATATTGTGCTTAAATTAAATAAAACTATAGAATGTAACAAAGGGCTAAATTACTCTCTCAAGCAACATAACCCTTTGATGCAATATGGTGGTGAGAATTAAGTTAATCTTTCAAGAAAAACCTAAGCAAAATCAAAAATCAGGTAACATAACCTTCTTTAGCTCTGTCACAATCGGGTAAAAAAAACATTGGTTTTCTTTCGAAACCTACAAGTTTACGTTTAACAAAAACTGTCAACTAATCAATTTGATTCTACCCGAAAATTACTGATCAGCAGATTATACAAGTGACGAAGTGAGTCAGTGCGCCGGATGCGCTCACTCAGTGCCGTGGAGTAACATTAAACTTTGTTATTTTACATAGAAATGTGTTATCGTGATTTGTGAGTGACATTTTTTTAATAATAAGAAACTGTAAGTACCTAAACTTTTTTTTATAGATGGGAAATCATCAAATAACTTCTCCCGCCCTGGGCGGGACGGGAGGGAATGTCAGACTTTTACTGACTAAAACCCATCTATGTTCCTTCATGTGCCCTTTGCGTTCCGGGGACGCGGTATCTCTTTCAAACAACCCGCAGCCCCGGCAAAGTACCTACACTAGACCTGACTTAAGTTTTCAACGTCATCTTAAAACTTTGTGCCTTAATTTTCTGTAATAATTATTCTGACAAAGTTTGTAATTAAATTATTTCGATTCTTTTAACGCACACCTGATTCCTACTTGTAGATTCCAGTATCTATAACAGGTATACAAATACATTTAACTTGATTTATAACAAAGCCGAATGCTACATGTATTTTCCAGTATTGCGATATTTTATTTATTCGAAATATACTTAGAAACCTTCTGATTAAAGAAGTATTTAAGGTCCAAAGTTCCAAATCCTTTTTAAGTATTTTATAACCAAAATTTTTTTTTAAAGTTATCTTACTTATAACAACATTTTAAATATGGTGTTATTTTATGTTTAGTTTATAACTTTTCAAACTTGTACTGTTACATGTGTGACCCCTGTCCTATTACATGAACCCATAAACACGAAAATTAATTCCAATAATGATACTAACACAGATTTATCACTAATCATACCTGTCTTCATTTATTTGCATACTCAAAAATTCGCATTAGCGATTTTTTATCTTCACTATGACAGATGTCAATGTCTATTATAAGTAAAACCCTCGGAGTAAGCATTACCTCCTCTCTTGGGTATTTCACTCCTACGCTAGCGGAGTTTCGCATTTAGCAAAGCTGACGTTGCCAAAGTTATATCAGCTTAGTCCAAAAATAATTCTGCTGATTGCCCTCTAATAGAAATGAGCTCCTAATTAACAATGGTAGGAGGAATTACGTTTGAGATTAGCGCGCCTTTAGTTTAGTAATACTCTGTAGGTACAGTCGGTCAAAAAAGTATACCTAAAAAATAGGGATTATTTTGACTCTCTAAGTTTAAACCTAATAATCCACTTTCTTGGCCAACCGTGCATATGTACGGTTGAGCAAGTTTCTATATGAAGAAAGATTTTTAAATTAAGAAAACAAATGCTATTTTGCATGTAATATTTATTTCGTTTGAAGGCCTTATTCATAATTATCACGCAACCGGTCCTTTAGAAAACTTATAGGGGAGGCCTATGTCCAGCAGTGGACGTCCTACGGCTGATATGATGATGATGATTCATATAACATGGGTCAATAATACAGTAACAAATCATATTTCCCGTTCAAAAATCGCGCTCCTGATAATCCTACTGTTACCCATATTATACCAGGAAGCAAGACAATAATAATGTAAACAAAGTTCCACTATCACTGGCTATTATTATTGCGTTCCATATAATTGACACTTACAAAGGAATTGTTGGAAATGTGGGCAGCTGTGTGTTTATATTCTTGCTATTCCTTTTCGCTGAATAATTTTCTAAGTGAAATTAAGTGGTCTGTTAAGTTTTGAAATTTCTTCTTAATAATTTATGCTGGGCCTCTGGACACGGCAGATCACAAAGAGGATTTTTTTGATGCCATCTGTTTTTTTTTATGTTATCTTATTTTGAGCTTACAATAAATAATAAAAACATCCACCGATTAGGTAGGTATATAGCCCCACTACAGGGCAAAGTATTCTTCTCAATCTCATACCGAGATGGTATGAGTCTTGATCACCACACATTTTCAAGGCAGATTGGCCAATTCAAATAGTCCAGGTTTCCACACGTTAGTATCCTTTACTGATGTCAATGATGTCAATGATGAACTGCCCCGTTGGTCTCGTGGTCGCAAGTGCGACTGTTGTGCAAGGGGTCCCGGGTTCGATTCCCAGGTCGAGCAAAAAGTGTTATTGGGTTTTTCTATGAAATTATCAATAGCAGCTCGGAGTTTGGATTTGTGCCCGGTTAATGGCAATAGGCTCGCCCCCTATTACATGGGACCTAAATATACCGGCGAACCGTGGGTGTACATTGGTACACCTCTGCCTATCCCTTCGGGGAATACAGGCGTGATGGTATATATGTCAATGATGTCCAAGATTAACTTAGAGAGTACATATGAACTGACAAATTCATACAGGTAATTTGCTTGTAAATAGTAGGATAGTGGAAAAAGGACCTTAGATTGCAGCTCACTTTTAAACTCAGGAAGGAAAACGCCTATGATTGAATATCAATGTACCTATAGAATTAAATTATAACATTAACCTCGTACGCGGAAATTCGATTCCCGGTGCCCTGGAAGTTTCGAGTGCATGATTTTGCACCTACTGCGAGTAACTACTAATACTATTATTTTGAACGTCCTGTTTGTGCTGAGTTTGTTATGTGATACAGGTAGTTATTAAGTTTACCTAAACTTTGTCCTTAAGGAAGGTTCGCATTCGGTTTTATAAAGAAAAATCCCGCCCCCTATTACTTGGGACTTAAACATACGGGACGGGCCTGTTGGTCTAGTGGTTAGTGGCCCTGACTGCTAAGCCGGAGGTCGTGGGTTCGATTCCCACTCAGGACAAACTTTGTGTGATGAGCATGATTGTTTGTTCTGTGTCTGGGTGTGATTTATCTATAATATGTATGTATTTATAAATTATATAAGTATGTATATCAGTTGTCTGGTTACCATAACAAAAGCTCTGCTTAGCTTAGGATCAGATAGCCGTGTGTGAGTTGTCCCAAGATATTTATTTATTTATACCGGCGAACTGTGGGTGTATATAGGGACACCTCTGCTTAACCCTTCGGGAATACAGGCGTGATGGTATGTTATGTTTCGTTACCCTTTTAGAAAACTGTAAGAAGCAATGAGTTTGTAAACACTATATTAGAAGTATGCTTAAATCTTAAAAATAGACCGTCACATCAAACAGAATTGTATTTAATTCAATCTGATGGCATTAACATTCCCTAAAAAATATAGTATACTATTTCACAAAACCTCATATTATCCAAATCGTATAAAATTATAATTGAACAAAGCCTGAAACGTCCAAACTAAATAATTTTTTTTAGAGATACAACATGGTACATGCATACCAACGTATGCTGTGCTATTACTATTGCTTCACATTTTTTTTGTGTGCTTTGAGCGTTATTGGGTTCGAAATAATACTCCTAATTTGATGTGCCATCACCAATATTAGGCGCGTCCCATACTTGAAGATGATATTCGTTTTATTATCTCGATTCGTGAAAGCAACAAGATACTATCGACATTCAATGTAATAGCGATTACTTCTCATGTAGATGGGCACTTTATTTATTATTTATTATGTTAAGGGACAACAATTTACTATCTAATAGGATAGAGATTTTGTGTGTATTGTTTTGTCTTTACATACATAGGTTATAGTTATCTATACCTACTTCATTTGACTGATATATCAATAGTTCCGATGGAATTAATAATAAGCCGTTTGTACTATACACTAATATTATAGCAAAAACGTTCATAACGATACTGAAATAACTGCAATTTTAGATATATTTTTTAAACGTAATTTTCAAATAATTTACATTGCTCCGTATTTGACGTGAAGTACTGAAGCTTATTTAATGCTAATATTGAAATAACCATAGCGTTTTGTCCCATTTGTCCCATGTTATAACGAATGAAGTGTTTACCTCCCGGTGTTTCCATTGGCATGGATTGATAAATCTAAAGAGTTCATTAGTGAATTAAATTAAATAGCTATTATTCTGTTTCGACTGGCGGTCGGGCTGCTTTTAAGTTATATCTAATGTTTGTTTACTTCTTTTTAGATGACCAGTGACAATAAAGAACGTTGGGAGCAGCTGGGACTTCCACCAATGGAGCTAGCAGAGTCATCAGAGAATAGTATGTTTCAACCTACTACCTTTAAGTTTTTTCCTTAGGAAAATCTTAACCATGATTATAATGTGTAATTTATTATTTTATTAACCTCGGACTTTCAAACGATTTTTTCTTTAGTAGTTGCTTCCTACATTCTTAACCAGTAAGTCTATTCTGTAAAAAAAACACACAAGGTGAATTTAAAAAATAAGATGATTAAACATCTATAATAATAATTATTGATACACATTACTTTAAAATGATTTGTTTATAAATCTGTTTTATTTTCAGATCGTGATAATAGTGGACTTTACAAATGTTTACTCCCTTCGTTCCATAAAGTAATAGCAATGTTATTACTTACAACTTTTGGGGTAGGAATTTACGTCCTGTTAATAAAATTATCAGAAAACAATGGTGAGCGAAATTTTTAAATAAAAATGGATTATGAATGTTCTTTGTCGCCTAAAATTGATTATAAAGTTAGTAATACTTTAATTTATTTTACTCCTACAGACCATGCGGGAAACACTGAAATAATAATTCTCACTGGGAATAATGAAATTCCAAACGTGACAGTTCATAATATGGAAGTATTTCTGCAATTAAAAAATGAAACTGACGATCTAAAATTAAAAGCAGAACCTAAGACTAAAAGGAACAAACGGCACACGAAAACCCCAGCTGTTTCTTCAACAGACGTGGAAGACATTATAAACTTGAATGATGAACAACTACAAAAAGCCAGAGAAATGATATTAAAACACGACATTTCATGCAAAAATGAAGAGAAACAGGAAATCTGCAAAGATTTTGTGACTAAACTAAAAGAGATAGTACAAAACAATGATGCACCCAAAACAAAGGAAAATCCATCAAGAATAAAACTCAGAGATAATGGTGATATTAAAACAAAACAAAACGATGTTGCTCCAACAGATTTAACCAAACGTGAAGCATTGCCTAGCACAAATCTAGGTAGTATTCTAGAATCTGTTCCTGCCATACATTTTGAAGCAAGAGACGCTGAACCATATACGAATGCAAAAGTATTACCACATTCTCATTCTCCTCAACATCTTTCCGACACGTGTCTGCTGGCTCGTCTTCTAAAACAAAATTATCCTCAAGCAAAAGGTTAATATGATAAAAAGTATTATTTTGGTCTAGTTTTATTCTCGAGAAACTTCTCACACATTTTATTTCTTTCAGGTATTTATGATCCGTCTTCTGAGTATTTGGCATCACACCATGAGCACCCATTATTGCCTCAGAACAGGTACACGAACTACATATGTTTTTCCAAATGTAAATCTTTGATTTTGCTTACTATGTTTCAATTACGAATATTGATCTACTTTTCTTAATGTTGTAGGTATTTCCCACATGGGCACGCTCCGTACCTCCAAGAACGCGACGCAGGCATGCAAAGACATCAAATTCATCCTCAAGACGTTGATATATTCATGACTTTGTTGGCGTCAAAGTAAGTGTGTGCTCACTAAATCAAAACATACATATTTTATGAGTGTTTTTTTTTTGCGTTAGTTTTTAGCGTATGTTATTTTCTTGTAGAAACATTAAAGAGAAGGTGGAAAATGTTTTTTACCATAATTTAACATTGTGTGCTGTGATAAAAGGAACCTAATTTTGCCACGAGTAACCCACATTTGGCTCTTTTTTATTACAATTTTGTTCTTACTCATTTGCTCAGATCGGAACCAACGGCCACGAAACGCGCTTCTAATTCGTCACGGGAAATCACGTGTCCACCAGGCACAATTCCCTGTCTAGATGGAGAAACTTGCGTGGATGAGAAGCAATGGTGTGATGGTAACGTGGACTGCATTGATGTGAGCGATGAAGCAAGATGTACCTGCAAAGCCAGGGTCGATAAGTCACGACTATGCGATGGATATTTCGATTGTCCTTTTGGCGAAGATGAAATGGGCTGTTATGGTAATAAATATATTTTGGTTATTCCTTGTTCTTCTCTCCAAAAAATGAATAGATTAAAAAAAAGGTTTAAAAAGATAGATATAGATGGATATAGAAAGATTAATATATGACAATTAATCTTTCTTATTTCCTTTTGAAACCTATGAAGCACGCCTATGACCAGCAGTGGACGTCCTGCGGTTGATATGATTGTGATTATTATTATTAACTTATTGTTACATAACTCTTGATTGCTATCAGTGGTAGTGGTGTCTGCCGTAATTCACTACCTATAGAATTGTAAAGAGTATTATTAAAACTATCCTTTCCATTTTCGTTTCAGGTTGTAGCGACACTATGTTTAGTTGTGAAGACTTAGACATGAATTCCCAAAGCACATGCTTCGCCAAAGAGCAGAGATGCAACAACATCGTCGACTGTCCTAACCACAAAGATGAAGCCGAATGCAACATGCTGGCTCCGAGTCTTCTTAAAAAACCAGTATGTGAATCTACTATTTCGTTGTATTAAAAATAGAGCCAGATATACTAAAAGCTAAAATAATGTTTACTAAAACGGTCGATTGGTAAACATTATTTTCACATTTATAAAATTATACTTGTCACGGCTATTCATTCTGTAACACCTTCAGAGTATCTCTTCAGAGTATAAAAACGAACTTCACTATTTTCACTTCCAATGCTCATACATCAAAACTGTACGTGACAGGTGACGGACACACCAATTTCACTTCACTTTTTCTGAAAACAAAATCACATCAGACTCCGTTCGGTTCCAATCGGTGGCGACGTGGAACAAACGTTGCTACACTTGACCACCTACCTAACAATAAATCATAATAAAAAAGATATTTAAATACGCCTATAGAGTTAAAGAAGAATATTTTTTAAGCTTTTATTTGCTTTTGTCAGTTGAATAGTTAAGTTAAATAAACGATAAAACTGAGCTTCGATTGACAGTATTATTTATGGATACAATGGTCCTTCATTATTATAACGCTGTAGGTACAGGATACCCATAATTATTTTATTTTCGTGCAAATTTTCTTCTTTTATTTTCAGCTATTCGCCATTTCAAATACTGAAGGTTTTCTTCATAGAAATTTCAAAGGTGACTGGTTTGCGGTATGCAAGAATCCATACATGTGGGCGCATGATGCCTGTCGACGAGAAACGGGCCTCATAATCAGGTATAACTTAAGGTTGTTATTTTCTAGCCCTGTCCCACTGCTGTGCAAAAGCCATGCAATGGGACGAAATGGTGGGACAAGTAGGAAATTTTATCCAGGTTTTTTTTTAAGGCAGCTATTTAATTATGTCGTTCATTTAATTCTTTATCTTACAATTGTTTCTTTTGCAGGCCTCCCTTGATCCAGTTTGTTCCAATAGACCCAATGATGAAGATCGATTACCTTAACACTGGTCCCGGTGGGTCAATACAAACCAGCGAAACGTGTATGAACTCTTCAGCGGTTTACATCACATGCCCCGACATGTTGTGCGGAACAAGAGTGCAGTCCACGTCACAGCTGCTGAAACAGGTAATATACTCAAGAACAATAGAATTCTGTAGAAAATAGTTAACGCTCCACGAGCTATTTTCGAGAGCAAAAATACGCTGACTGAAATAGAATTAATTTTGTAAAGATGTCCAGATTCATTTTCTGATAGTAAAAACATTCGAGCATTTCGTATTTCGTAAATCTAAATAATGTTGAATTGTTCGGTTCCTAAAATGGAAAAAACCATTAGATAAATCTACGTCAACTTTATTACTGTGCGGCTACAAGTGAATTTGATAGATTCCCCCACAAAAGAATTCGATCATTATTATCAAACCTTTTTTATTTATTTTTAGAACGCCGCTATCGAAAGTCGTCTGTTTGGGCGTAACAAAAGATTTCTCCTAAAAAAACATCCTTACCCAATGAGGTTTTACGGTAACCGCTTGAAAAGGGACGTAGACGAGACCAATACTAAGACAAATTACGCCATTTTCGATACAACGAAAAGGAATAAAAGGACGGAGAGCAGAGTAGTCGGAGGCAAGCCAAGTCAGCCAGCCGCCTGGCCCTGGATGGTGGCGGTGTACAGAAACGGCATGTTCCATTGCGGTGGAGTCGTTATAACACGTAGTTGGGTCGTCTCTGCCGCTCATTGTGTGCATAAGTAAGATTTCTTTTAAATTACATAAACACTTAAAATAAAAAGGATTTACCTAATCGATTCGAAAAGAAGAATAAAATATTAGTATATTTCACAATACAGTCATGAAAATGACCATGTGTGCACATAACAAACATTCTAATGCGATTTTCGCAACAAATTGATTGAGATGTTATGTGATACGGTTTTAGTATTTTGGATCACTACTATGACAGGTCTGATTTCAAAGTAGCAATCGTCATTTTACGAGAATTATTTAAATTTTCATGTTCATGCTCGCGCCTGGTTACTAAATAAGCTCCTAGATTATGGTTACTATATGAAGATTTAATTCTTTAATTCGGTTTATTATTCAAACTCAATTTACAGATATTGGGATCATTACTACGAAGTACAAGTAGGAATGCTGCGTCGCTTTTCATTCTCGCCACAAGAACAAAGTCACAGAGTAACGCATGTCATAGTTAATCCAAAGTACAGTCAGACAGACATGAAAAATGATCTTTCTCTATTGAAAGTCGAACCCGCCATTCAGTTTAGTCGTTGGGTCCGACCAATATGTTTACCAAGCCCCGATACGGCCGGCCCTGATTGGCTTTGGGGACCTGCGCCTGGCACAATGTGTACATCAGTTGGTTGGGGAGCTACTACAGAACACGGACCCGATCGTAAGTAATGAGCCAAATTAACGACAAACAAAAGAACATTTGTTGAAAAAAAAAATCACTTAGATACTACATTCATTTTTTATCCTAAAATTTTAGCTGACCACATGCGAGAAGTAGAGGTGCCTATCTGGGCAAACTGCAAACACCGAGAAGATCGTGCTGGTAACGAGATTTGTGCAGGTTTAGTCGAAGGTGGAAGAGATGCATGTCAGGTACATATTTATATAATTATTTCCACAGCAAAATTACCTTCTTGTACCTACTATATCAATAATTTACATATCTAAGAGTAAGAGGTACGTTTTCAATCAAACGTTTTTTTATTATAAAAAAAATAGGCTTTGAATTACACATCTACGTAAATCACAACTTACAGAGAACATGTTGAATTATTTCAGGGTGACAGTGGCGGGCCGCTTTTATGCAGAAACCCTTTCAATTCTCAACAATGGTATATGGCAGGAATCGTAAGTCATGGAGACGGATGCGCTCGTAAAGATGAGCCTGGTGTTTATACGCGAGTCAGCCTCTTCGTAAAGTGGATTAAATATCACATATGTGAGTACGATTTTTTATGACTTCCAACACATTTTTTCCATTACAACTTTATTACATCCTAAAAATGTCCTATTTCAGCATCCAAGACTTTGCCTAAATTTCAACCAATACAACAGTGTCCCGGATTCAAATGTGAAACAGGAATTTCAAAGTGTCTTCCAAACAAAAGAAAATGTGACAAAATAGTGGATTGCCTCGACGGCGAAGATGAAACAAAATGCCAGTTTACTAGAGCTGGTTCTACGCCTACAGATAGTATATTTGTAGATCCAAAAACTTCATCAGAGGAAATGCTCCCAACTGAAACCAAAGAAGTACAAACAGAATCAATATTAGCATCTAGTACGGACAAAAATAAGGAAGATATAACACAAACTAAGAAATCTTTAGATAAAAATAACTCAACCCCTCAGGATGAAAATGAAGAAATCAACATTTCCACCGATAGTGTGAACACAAGTGATCGAAAAAGTGAAAACTTGGAAATCTTAAAAGAATTTGATAATGAAGAAAAACCTAGTAATCAACCACAGTCGAAAGAATTGTCTGACGCCAAAAAAACTGATTTTGAACACGAAGAAAATATTAGTGATAATCTACAATCAAAAGAGTCGACAGATGAAGAAAATCCTGATGATCATCAACAATCAAGAGAATCGACTGATGTCCATGAAGATAAACCTGGTGATGATCAACAATCAAAAGAATCGACTAATGTCCATGAAAGAAAACCTGGTGATGATCAACAACCAAAAGAATCGACAGATGTCCAAAAACCAGACTTTGAACATGATGACAAACCTAGTAATCATCCACAATCAAAAGAATCGACTGATGTCCATGAAAATAAACCTTTTGATCATCCACAATCAAAAGAATCGACTGATATCCATGAAGAAAAACCTGGAGATCATCAACAATCAAAAGAATCGACTAATGTCCATGAAAGAAAACCTGGTGATGATCAACAACCAAAAGAATCGACAGATGTCCAAAAACCAGACTTTGAACATGATGACAAACCTAGTAATCATCCACAATCAAAAGAATCGACTGATGTCCATGAAGAAAAACCTGGAGTTCATCAACAATCAAAAGAATCGACAGATGTCCAAAATCCAGACTTTGAACATGAAGACAAACCTAGTGATTATCAACAATCAAAAGAATCGACTGATGTTCATGAAGAAAAACCTAGTAATCATCCACAATCAACAGAATTGTCTAAAGTCCATGAAGAAAAACCGGGTGATCAACAACCAAAAGAATCGACAGATGTCCAAAATCCAGACTTTGAACATGAAGACAAACCTACTGATCATCCACAATCAAAAGAATCGACTGATATCCATGAAGATAGACCTATTGATCATCTACAATCAAAAGAATCGACTGATATCCACGAACAAAAACCTAATAATCTTCCACAATCAAAAGAATCGACTGATGATCAAAAGGCAATCTTTGAACATAACGAAAAACCTACTGATCAATTAAAGTCAAAAAAATCGCCTGATAACAAAAAACCAGATTTTGAACATGCATCACCTTTAGAAATAATAAATGATGGAAGTTCAGAGAAGGTTTCAATTTCTGAAGAGACAGCGACAGCTGATCCGGAAAATGAAGCTTTTACGGAAATAACTTCTCCAATTCGTGGTGATTCAGAAATGATTGCAATAGATATTTCAGGAGAATCACTTGAATCGGGATCGTCAGTATTAGAACGCATTAAAGAAATAACTACGCTGGAACCATCCACTGAATCAGAAAATATAAAGAGCGATTCGATTGAAGTAAGCAGTACAACTGAAAAAATATTTGAAAATAAATTAGAAACCTCTACATCTGCCTTTACCCACAAAGATTTTATAGAACCTGTAGAAAATGTACAAACGACGACCCCTTTAAACCTTGTAGAAGATAATCTCAATAAAAAAGCTGAAAATAAATCAGGACTTGTCATAGAACTACTTCCAAACTCACATTCTACAGTACCTGACCAAGAGGGCACAGACACAAAACTTACAAATGACGATAAGAATATTACTATCAGTCACGAGGATCCATCTGTCCAAATACTACCAAATTTTATAGATGAGTCAGATACGCTTAATCAAATAAAAGACTTTGATTTCTTTGAGCTAGAACCAGCTAAAATAAGAAGAAAACATCGAATCCCCAATGAGTTCGAATGCCGACGGTAAGTTAAAATCAATATATTATTTCATAAGTAACAGTTTGAAAGAATTCAATTAATGACGGTCACATAATTATTTTATCAAAATCACATGATACTTGATAGTTAAAAAGGGGAAATTAAAACATTTTTTTCAGTATTGAACAAACAATACCTTACCATCACCGTTGCGACCGTAAAGCGGACTGCGAAGACGGCACTGATGAGCTCGACTGTACATGCACAGACTTTTTACTTACGTTCGATGAGAAGCTTATTTGTGATGGAGTAATAGACTGCGCAGATGGCCAGGACGAATCCGACTGCTGTAAGTATTTCTTAGAAAACTAAAAAAATATGATATCCACGCATTATGTTATATATTATGCAATGCTGCAAATATCGATGCTGTTATGAGATGATCTATCATTCCCAATGTTAGGCAACGTATTGCTACAATATTTACAAAAAAAAAATCTCTTTTAGTTAATTGTCCAGAAGACCATTTCTTGTGCAAACGAAGCCGAATGTGCTTACCTGAGAAACATGTGTGCGATGGAAAACCTGAATGTCCAGAAGGTGAAGACGAGCTGAACTGCTGTGAGTATTTTTTTTTTTTATATAAATTAATTTATAATATCGAGATTTTGAGATTAGACTCCCACTAACCAACACTTTTTCAGTTGCCTTAACAAATGGTAAAGAAATGGAATTTGACTTGGATGAAAGACCGATAGTGAACTTAGAAGGATACTTAACGAAGAAACACTTTAAAGATTGGCATGTTGTCTGTGATGATAAACTATCACCTGAACAACAAGAACAAGCTGCTACACATATTTGCCGCTATTTAGGATTCAGGTAAGTCCTTTTTTATAATAGCCTATTAGCCACCTCCAGGGCCTCAATATAAATAATATGTGGCGGCTTTACGAGATTTTTTTATGCATTAACATGAAGTTTAATGATCCCTTTTCATAATGGTAAACAATAAATAGGAATATTAAAATATTCACATAGATAAAACCTATAAAAAAATTAACTGAGTATTGCATTCATCGTTTTGCTTCACCATATTTTATCCAATGTAATAGAAGTTCCTTTTTAGCTCCGCAAATAATTACAACGTGAAATACATAAACGTCAAAGAAGAAGAAATCGCAGAACGCAGTTTAGACAACAAAAGAAACCGCCGAGATATTGTGGAACGAGTTCCTATACACTTCGCCTACAGGCAGGAAAGTGAGGAAAATGATACAGCTCGACATGCCATTATCAAAGAGCCCCAAGTAATAAAAGAACAATGTGTACCGAACATAACAAAAACTTGTAAATCTTTGTATGTTTTCTGTGACAATTCACTATTTTCTAACTTTGATGATTCTACAAATATGTTCTTGCGAGATTCAGAATTGGTTAGTAATCACACATGGCCATGGATTGCTAAGGTGTTTGTTGAAGGAGATTATAGGTGTACTGGCGTTTTAGTCAATTTGTCTTGGGTTTTAGTAAGTGATTCGTGTCTCTGGGACTCTACGTAAGTACATTTTTTTTATTAGTTTAAAAATCATTTGTTACAATATGAATACTGAGTTTAACTACTTATCAGATTTATGTACTGACATTTTTAATTAAAATATTGTTTCAGACTATCTCATCACTACATAACAGTCGTACTAGGATCTCACAGAACTTTAGGAGGCATTAACGGTGTACATGAACAAGTTTATCAAGTAGATTCAAAGAAGGACGTATATCGCAGCAAAGCGTCGTTATTACACTTAAGGAAACCAGCACATTACTCAAATGTTGTTAAACCGATGGTTGTGTCTTCTTCGTAAGTTTTCACAAATCTACCTTTAATCTAACTTTTATCTTATTCCTAATGATTAATATCAATGCAGTACTTATTATTTCAGCTATTCTTTAGAGCAAAAATCCACTTGTGTAGCCGTTGGTCAAGATGAAAATAATAATACAATAAGCGTATTCTTAGACGAAACTAGTGAAAACTGTCATCCCAGCAATCGCTGCTTCAAACGAAAATCAAGTGAAAATATTTGTGCCGTAAGTACTATGATAATTTAATTGAACACTAATGTATGAAACAGCTGATTATTTTTCGCTATTATATAGGGTTAGTCGTAAAGCACTGTTACTTTCTGTGTTGCTAAATCATTGCTTGTTTCGTTACAAAAATCTGTTTATTTGTAAACAGATTTATTTAAAAAACAACAATGACTTTTATTTATTATAATCTTGTTAATTGATATTAATTGAAAACTAAAGTCAGCTTTCCTGTAAGCAGACCGACATGACATTCCATCGTCATTGGGCTGGCATAGTAAGCTGTCACACAGACCAGGGCTGGTACCCTGCAGCCACGTTCGTCGATGGCAGAGGTGAATGTGGACTTGGCGATCACATTAATGCGACAGACATAGAAAACCTGAAAAACGAAATAAAGCATGATTATGGTAAAGGTAAGGGCTTTTTAATAAAGTAAAACAGGGATAGACGCTTCAGGAGTATAAATGCCCCGGTTGTAATTGTTTTAGTTTCGCGAATGGATCGCATTTTGCAAATCAAATATTGGGATTTTTGTACCGGCAGATATTAAATGATTTTAAAAAGTGTGGCATCTACCCCGGTTTTACTATAACTAAATCGTTAATACCAGCCGCTCCGCCGCCGTTAGAGTTGACCTGACTTACACACGTTCGATATTTGCAGGTAACAAGACGTCACCATCACTAATAGATAAAGACAATGGTGATGACTGCGCAGGAGTACGTTGCGGTCGAGGGCTGTGCATTCCTATGCTTCAAGTTTGTAATGGCGTCAGAGACTGTGAAGATGGTAACGACGAGTCAGAACGAGCCTGTGAAAATAAACATAATATGTGTGACAAGGATCCCTATCATAAAGGATGCGGTAATAACTAAAGTTTTTTTTTTACCTCTCATCTGACGCTCTGTCTAAGCCATTGGCTGCTGCGCTGTGTG
Organism: Caradrina clavipalpis; assembly: GCA_932526535.1. NCBI lineage: Eukaryota > Metazoa > Arthropoda > Insecta > Lepidoptera > Noctuidae > Caradrina > Caradrina clavipalpis. The sequence continues at coordinate 9,201,689 of OW052096.1, forward strand.
TCGCGGATTCGATTCCCTCACGGAACAAATATTTGAATGGCCTACGATAGTTGTTCCGGGTCTGGTTGTTACTGTATGTGAGTTTAAGTTTGAAGATACATGAGAAATTCCTAGTGTGATGCAAAGTTTAAAATAAAATGATCTGCTTGACAATGTTTATCTTATGTATGTTTTTTGAGACTGAGCACGTGACCGCACAGTTCAAGATTTCCTGATTTCCCTGATGTTTCTCTACAAGACAGTGATTAATCAAATTACCTTTTACCAAAATACACTTTTATGGACAGTGTATTTCTAAAGACCCCATCTTCACAATATAACTTTCAATTATTAGAAAATATGTTACTGAGTCATATCCCCTCATCATTTTCGCAACGCAACTTGCGTATGATTGAGATTTTATGCTCCATTGCCACTAACTATACGCCAATAACTATATTATTTTATCTACTAGTTAGATAAAATGAAACTAAAAAGTTAAATTATGATCTGTTAAAGAAGCTTATATTTTAATGGCTCTTCTTTATTTTCTTCTTATTTTTTTTTATCCTTTGCATAACACTTATTATAATTAGTCTTAAAGAAAACAAAGAAAAACCATTTATTCGCATGAAAGCGACGCACATAACATAAACTTACTCTTCTTTTTCGTCTTATATAAATCGCTATATACGCTCCATGCTAAGTTATTATATTTCCAGCCCATTTATCATCCTAAGGTGGTAAGGTGGTGAACGACATACCACATTTTTTTTCCTCCAAAAATGGATGTATCGGTCCTCAATTGGGATTATCATATTACATTTCATTTGTGTAAAAGGGTCAGCTCGTTCCTATACGCGGCAACGATTTTTCATTACGTGTTTCATTTAATCATGTGGGTTCAAACATAAAATGGACATATATTTTTTTATAGGTACTCATAACGTACCACTTAACATAATTATTTACATTTGGTTATAACACCATATTATTTACTAGTCAATAGCATATAACGTAAAAAAACATTGCGTTATATTGCGCGCTTCCAAAAATAGTGATTTTCCACATCCAATTATAAAACTCGTTTGCCGCCAATATTTTCTTTACAAAATAAGTTATTTTGATGGGTGAGATGCGAAGTTATCGACTATGGATGTCTTTTTTTGTCCAAACCAAAACCCTTTGTGTTATATAAAATACATAAGAGTCAATAGCCAACTCTGTGAATTTTACAGTTCACTACCAATAAAATAATAAACTTGTCCCGTGTTGAATGCGATAGGCTGAAGGATTCCTGTCTAACACTTTCAATTATTACGTTACAGAGTGCTCCGTGGGTCAAATGAAATGTCGCAACGGCAAATGCATATCAAAGGAACTCTTCAGGGACGGCAACAATGATTGCGGAGACGGAACTGACGAGCCTGGCCAGACTATTTGTAAAGACTATTTAGCAACGGTGATGCCTTCGAGATTGTGTGATGGCATACTCCACTGTCACGATAGGAGTGATGAGGATCCTATTTACTGCAAATGTTTTGCAAAGAAGAATTATAAGTGAGTGATCTTTTCTGTATTTGAATAATAGTTATTTAACAAACAAAATTCCGGTAACTAAGAACTTAGTTTTGTAGTCTTGTGGTTAAGTTCTAAGTTGCCGGAATTCTTGTCTTAGAATTAACAGCAACGTCCATTAGTCTATGTATGTACTCCTGCACATCGTAAAAAGTAATCAGGGCATATAAACATAATAATATCAAGCGTATCATCATTTTCACCATAGGTATAAGCTTTCTTGTCGCCTCATTGCATAACAAACAATTGGCATATAAAAATATTCATTGTATTCTTTACTCCGACGACCAGACGAACTTATCACGCAAATTAAGCATTGGATACTAATTCCTTTCAAAATCCTCCCGAGTGTGTTACACAATTACACCCTAGGTTCGCTGTGATTCCCCAAATAATTAGTCTAAAAATGTATTTTCACGTTTCCCTTATTACTTTTATTTGTTATTTTTAGGTGTGGTTCAAAATCTGGTATTGATCATTGTGTGGCTCCTGATACTGTGTGTGATGGGGTTCGAGACTGTCCTAACGGAGAAGATGAACAAACTTGCATGGCTCTCAACGCTCCGCATGGAACACCGTAAGTGTATATAGATGATCAGACATATTGTGATACCGAAGTGATCTGCTCACTATTTATTTAAATTATATTTATCTATTTTTTTTAATTATTTACATACCCCCACGGGGTACCTACACAGTACGCCCTTCTTGCTGAAATCTGTTTTCAATTAGTGTATGAAATTGTGTTATATTAGTTTTATTTTTCAAAGACTCACCGTTTTCATTTATGCGAAGTTCCTGTTAAGTTATACATAATTGGACTAACAAAATATTATTTTTATTTTTCATACAGGTACGGGACTGGACAAGTAATAGTCCGCTCCCATGGCGTCTGGCATTCCAAATGCTACGCCTCCAGAAACCACACTAAATCTGAGTTGGAAGCCATTTGCTCAGAATTAGGCTTTTTCAGCGGCCATGCGAAGCAAATCACAGAAATGGCTAATTTCATAGAACACCCCTATAATAATTTAGTGATAGACCCTTTCAACGAAATTATACTGAATAATAATACGATAATAAAAATGAGAAATACACACGAACCTTTAGCGAAGGCCGTGTTTGATGAAAAATTGCAGGATTGTTACCCAGTTTTTATAGAATGTCGTTAATTTGATATTTGAAAGTATTTGTTTTATTTATTTATTGACATTTATACTTTAAGTACTTTGAGGTTAACAATTTTCTTATAAATAAATATTTATTTAAAAGTTAATGATCTTTTAATTTAAGACGAAACCAAGTCATTGCATGGTTACAGATTTGTTGATTTTGTCATATCAGCCTAAAGGTACGAACAGTAGACTTTGTGATAAAATGTGTACTCGAGAAAAGTAAGAAACGTATACCCAGCAGTGACGGGCAACGCACTCTTGAGGAATCCTAGAAAATATTAACTAATCATTTTTGCCGATAGATGGCGCATAAAATCAACGCCATCTAGCGGTGCAATAAGCAGATACAAAACTTAAGTTAGCAACTTGAATCAAGATACATTTAAGTTGAAAGAAACAACTTCTAAGTTCATGCAGTTGTATCAATCTTTAAAAGATGGCGCTTATTTACAATTAGGATAAAAAATATTAATCCTTAAACACATAGCGATATTATTTACCATAATATTATAAATCATTATTTATATCATAAAACATAGAAGTACCTTTTTCCCGGTACATGAAATAGGTGTATCAAAGTCGAATTGTTTATTATAATTAGACCATTAATTAAAGGCACTTGAATGTCAAATGCGAAATAAATGAAAGCTTAAAAAAAAAAAGAATTGAACCTACTCGTAGTTGATCCATTTCAAAAGCTAATTTTGTAAGGAGAAGATTTGGCAAGAAACTCCATTTTTACTATTTTAAAATAGATATTTTTCAATAATTTGTACCCAGGATTACGGGTGGGTGTTATGTACCTACCTTGCATTAAAAATACTATATGATAATATGTACAAAGTAATACAAATTAATAATTGACTAGCAATTCGAAACAAGAACAATTGCCTGTGAGTCATAGGTAAATCATAATGATGAAGGTTACTCTCTATTCCATCATGCGATCTAAAGCTATCGATACTTTTATATGTATATCTTAAAGATTACTGGATTACAAAAAAAAAATGTGAAGGTATATCTAATTTAAAAAAAAACTAGACCACAAATAATCGTACGTAAAGCATAAATTATTATTGTATCCATGTTAAAGCATATTTTTTATATATATAATCACGATTTAACTTTTTTTTTAATTGCATTTAGCATGACTTTACTATTGATGAAACTTTCAATGACTATAGATAGTTTAATGTCAAGTTTTAAATACTAATTAATACATTTTCCTTCTATTTATTAATGTAAACCGGTACCTATATTCGTTAAACACTTATCTCATATAAATTCTAATTTTTATTCTGCATTTTGTTAGTATGTCCCAATATTATTATTTAATGGACACTGAACACGATAGAAACATGAAAGCAATGGCGCAGGTGTATAAAATAGATTCTTTATTAATTAAATAATGTATTTTATTTTCACACTATCTTTTTAATCCGACTTCGTTTGCATCCTCTACATGTCATCCAATCAACCAATCAAACTCACTGTTTACTAGGAAACACTTATCGAAAACAAAGAAACTGTTGAAAAAAAGACGATTGAAAAGAATTGATGAATTGAATTCAAAATCCTAGTTTCACTGCATACTTTTGTGCCTTTATATTTATAAAAATGCCATGTTGGTCTAGTGGTTGCGAGCGTGAATTCTCAGCTAAGATCTATTCTCAGATCAGGTAAAGTGTTATTGGCTGTTTCTTTTAGGAATTTCTCAGAGCTGCCCGTAATTTGGAAGCTGATTGCGTGACACTCCTGTGCCTCGAAAAAATGTAAAGCTGTTGGTCCTGAGTGTAATCTCGCCCCGGAAATGTCGGACTGTTGTCTCATCAGAATAAGAGAGTGAGTGCAGAGAGTGCACCTGTGTTTGCACTATAATAACTCCTACGTACATGGCTAATCTTCATTAAATTGGGACCCTAAGACAAACACTTGAAGAAGGAGTTTAACTAATCAGCGTGTAAAAAGTACAAGTGATGTGATTAATTGTAGTGCCGTTAAATCAAAATATTCATCCGATTAATCCACGAGGAAGTTGATAGGAAATACAATCAAAGACTTCAATCAAACAATTAGGTATGCATTTATTCGATTCAAATAATCTTCATTAAATGTTGATTAACGTTTGAAACAAACGTACAAACATTATTAATTGTTTGTCAATATCAACAGTGGCAAATAAAAGAATAGAGCAATTTATTAAACAAACTCCAGGGTCAAGTATGTCACCTCAAAAATATTAATTTAATTTAATCCTGGCCATTAAACGATTGTGATTCATTTACTTAGACGTAACATTTGAAAAGAAACAACGTGACGAAAAAAAGTCAAGAATTAACATAACGTGTGTTAGATTAATTTTCAAATGATTGCAATTTGCTCGGTAAAGGAAAAAAAGAAATTCTTATCTATAAAGAAAAAGATGTTGCTTGTCTTTTTGCTTGTTGACATTAAAGTTGTATTCTAGAAATAAGAACAACCTTGAAAACCTAGAATTTGAAGATATTAATACTCATCATTTTTTGAGAGATTTGTTAGAAACTTGTTGGTTTTTTTTTTAATTGAAACCCCCAAATTACAACAAATACCTATTGCTCGCACATCATAAAAGCTTGAAATTTCTTTGTGTGTGTTGTTTTATTTTGACTAGTAAGACTTACTTCACAATAGGAGGAAAAAGCTAAAAATGAAGACAAACTATCTCGATAACCACTTACGATATTCCAATATGTAACATAACATACCATCACGCCTGTATTCCCCGAAGGGTTAGGCAGAGGTGTATCAATGTACACCCATAGTTCGCCGGTATGTTTAGGTCCCATGTAATAGGGGGCGAACCTATTGACAGTAAACGGGCACAAATTCTAACTCCGAACAAATCCTAATATTCCAATATTTAGTAATTTTAACATCAAGTAAATTATCATTCTGTTGAAAAGAGATAAGTATCTGGACAGGACAATTAACATGAAATTCGGCTATCACAAATTAGCAAAACGGTATCCATGACAACCTAGTCTGTCTTCCCATGACTAGCCTCATTAATGGGCTTACAATATTTATGGACCATGAATATATTAACTTGGACAGACCACTCGGTCACATAGTGCTACAGTCTAAATGAAACCATAAATTATATGATAGGTATATAATAAAACTGTAGGTACAACGCCACGACGCCATAGAGTCTGCCCGCGATGATGACACCACTATTTCAATTTGGGCCATTTAATTCAGAATACATTAATGATAAGACATTATGTAAATTTAAATTACTTCTGAGGAAAATTTCGAACGAACTCAAATATTTAACATAATATTACACACACTCCGTAAAGATGATAAATGAATAAGAGATTTACAATAAAACGTAAGCTTACATGTATTGCAGGATCATTGAATAAGGAGATATAAATTTAACAATGTCCATTGTATTATAATTTTGGTTGTAAATCAGAATTTTTAATGCGTTTCTTTAATTTGCGCCGACCGATTTATTTTTGCACTAGCGTTCCGTGGGACAACTTTGACAGCCACCGTATTAACTGCCTTGACACATGCAAACCTTACATACTCTTTTTGTTACTAAAACAAAAAGATTTTTCGTTTTTCTTAGGTGTCTGTAGAATCTAAATCTTTATACAAAACAATATCTTAATTGACCTTTTCTTGTGGTTTTTTATTATTATAGATTGTATCGATCTGACACTTTTAAGACCCGACTCCATATCCTATCCCAGAGTTATAAACATCGAAGCATAATCACACGTTCGATCAAAAGCTACAGCCAGATCTGTTGGTAATATTATAATGTTAAGCGGGTATAAATGATGATTCAGCAAGAATTGTGTAAAATTGATCATTTGTTGTGGTGTCATTTACTTTAGCGAATTTATTTGGGTATCGATCAGCCGTTCTCATTATTCGTTTAAAAAGAGTCACTCCCAGATTTGCCTTGAATTGAGAGGTTGGTTCTTGGCTACGCAATTTATTGAGCGATGTGTCTTAAAGTGATCTGCTTGAAATCTTAAGTTCACGTAGCAAATTTTCCAAAAATCTACGTACATCAGAAATAATCGGTTGGCAATTTGATAATAATGATACCATGATTTAAATGACCGATAAGGGCTAAGGAAAAAAAACAGAAGTTTAAATGGCCACTTGATTGGATGCTGATTTTGGAGAGCAGGACGGAACTGTTCGTAGCCACAAAAAATCCCTTCAGCCCTCAACTCTGTCTTAAGTGATACACGAATGCGTTGACTTTTTGCGCTCCAAGGCCCTTTTGGCTCCCAAGGTTTGTTGAAGTGGAACCAGTGGGTTTTTATTTCACGCACGTAGGTAACTGTTTTACTGATGGTTATCGCCAAAAATAACCTTTAATTACCGTGTAGTTTGAGCTACCCTGACCTTTCACACAGTCACTTGCAGACGCTGCCTCCTCATATAGCTGTATGTACGGATTAGACTTGACAAGCCCTTTACTTTCCCCTTTACAAAGAAGAAAACATAGTTTTATCATTTGATAATCTCTAGCAGTTATGTATCATTTAATCCTTTTATGAATAACTGAACTGCTCTTCTACTAACTACACACGTTATTAACTGTAACTCCACTAAATTACAATTCAATTTTCTTCATTCAAAACATTTCAGTGATATTATTAAATCAATTCAAATTCAGTAAAGTAAATATTTCTACCTATAAATCACTTAAACACTATCCCAATAAACCTGTCACATAGTGTCAAATCTAAAAGAAGCATAACACTACATGCGGTCAGGTCATGAATTATGCGACACATCAATTACAAAACGGAACACATTATCAATTCAGTGGCGGCTGCCTTTGAACTGCTTGCCACTTACTGGACTATATGCATTACTTACCATATCTCATTGTCTTATGTTAACGCCTTTCTCTTTTTATATAATTAACAACATGCCTATCTTTTTTTCCTGATGACTGATTAGGATAAAGAGTGTTTTTAACACGAGCCTTTAAAATTTTATCTAATTTATCAAATCAACACAAACTTTTAACACCTCCACATCTCAAAGTATATTGACTATTATAATCAGAAGCTTTGCCAAACCCACATTATCTATTGACATATCCACTAAAACGACTGTGATTGATTTATGACAATTTTAATTTACTTTTTACGAATTTTAATGTGGATATGTATAGCATTATAATAAGGTGTGTGCAAAATTAGGCGCAAAACAATGATGCACAAAATATCCTGAACACGGAAGAGTCGACAAAACATTACCTTGTACGAGTAATAAATCTGTCTCTCGGCACATATCAGAGGATCTTCATCGATAAAGAGCCAATAAAACGCATCTAATTAATGATTGTTCAAACATAAAAAAGCCGCTCCAACACTTCCGACATCAATATTTATTTACTTTTAAACCGTTAAAAAATTTGCGCCAAAACTTTGGACTTGGCTTTTTGTATCAAAATAAAAACGCACGCGTATCTATTTATCTTTTTCAATCAATCAACGATTGATATTTACAGGTTTTTGCAAATGACTTGTTATCTATTCTTGTTAGAGTTTCCTGTAAACTCTTTAAGTTTTATTAATGAAGAGTTTGTTTACGTAGGTGTCGTTAAATGTCAAAGTAGCATGAAATGCAAAAAATCCGTATGATTGGCTTGCTTTGTACAATTACGCACGATCTCATCGTTCCTTTTGTGGCGTTTTATTAAGATTCTTACGGCATGCCTCCTTATTCCGTGTAAACACACACAACACACTATAGGTACATGTGCACGCGCTTACACGTGCTTACAGCCGCCGCACATGCGAAAGAAACACAAAGAACCGCCGTGGAATATTTGTGAGGATAACTTCTTCGTAAGAGTATTATGTTTACAAAGTATTGGCAGAAGTTATTGCAAATAAAGTACCTACGACGTTCAGTGTTCCCTTTATTGAGAATAACTCGCAATACCTCTTACACATGCTGTTTTATTTGATTTATTTTAATTGCAATAATTGTATTTTTAAACACCTTATAATTAAAAAAGCACAAGCTTTAAAAGCTCCATAAAGTCTCATGGAAAGAAGAGCTATTAAAATTGATTGTTGCATATGACGTCAATATTGAATAGGTATCGATTTATCAATATTATACCATTGACAAGTTATGAACTTAATAGGCAACTCCATTAATTCCCTGATTATTGATTTTCACGTTAATCCAATCTTGATCTTTTTGACAAAGTGACCGCTTGATTTTTATTTCTCGATATCCACAAGTCACCGCGTTAAGCCCATAATAAAATTCTACACGCTCTAAATTTAAAAGTAATATTATTAAGTGGTTTAGGTCGTCCTACTAGCGTGTCATTCATATGCGAATTATGAGAGGCACGCCTACTTTTCAACATGACTGCTACGAACTAAATAGAGTCATATCTTGTGCTTCACATACCTAATTCAGAAAATACGTGTCGAAGTCTGATTATATTGTAAAATTGTTAACAATTCTTTTAAAGAAGATGTGAGTCATTCTTGTGACATCATACTGTTTTACTTAATGTCCACAAAATGTTAAAATGTGGAAGAAATATTGATACTGCGCTTGAACCGGTGACCTGATACTAGGCACGTCGTTTATTATGTAGTTTATTAAATCGAATGATACAGTAAAATGAGTCACTGTTATATTTTCTTTTATATATAAAAAAATGGTCATTGCCAACAATGAGTCAGATCAAAAACCAGCCCTTCCTACTTCCTTTCCTATGTAGCTTAATGATATTGAAAATTATTTTTTGTCTGTCAACCACAATAGTTCCATATGAAAAACAGCTGTAGGCAACTAATCTTCATACAATTTTCAATTTCGAAAAGGAAATAAAAAAAGAACTTTTTTTGAAATGTACATAAATGTTATGCTTCTTTCTTTATCGTGTGAGAAGTAAGGTCTTACGCCCCCACACACCCCTGTGTCAGAGTTTCTAAACCGAGTCAAGGGCCTCTGATATCTGATCCAAGATAAACTTTGAAAGTACATATGAATTAGAAAAAGTCATACTGGTACTTGCCTGTTGCGAACCCACAACCTCGTGCATGAGAGGCGGGCGCCTTCACCAATGGGCCATCACGACATTTATGTTTTGCCAATAATTACTTTACAGCTGGCTCAAACGTCAGATGGCGGTCATCATAGACACGACACTCATAGTGAGAAGGTTCCTCACTTCGGATCTTTAACCGCCCTTAGCTTGGAGTCTTACTATCTCGCTGTGGAGCAAAATTTTTATTAATAGTTAAAAATACATATCATTTGTATTTTCTTTTTCAAAGCTTATGTAAAAAAGTATCACACTATATCATCAGACTAATATAAGTCTGATGATATAGAGTATATACTTTCGCTTTATAATATTATAAAGGCGAAAGTATGTATGTTTGTCTCTTCTTCACGCTCAAGATCTGGATGAAAGAGGAGATAGATCGTAGTGTGGAATATCACATAGGATACTTTTATCCCGAAGAAACGTACTGTACCCGTGGAATAATATATCAACTTTGACGCGGACGAAGTTGCGGGTAAAAGCTAGTATTCGAATAAAGAACACGGAAAAAAAATCGTAAGTAGCAACGACTAACAATACTTACAGTACTTGTGATGTTCACATCCTACATTAACAAAGACCGTAGCAAGTGTAATTTAATTTAATTATAGCTGTTGTATGAACATTATTTTTCCAACATAACAAACATTTAACAAACTCATTTGTAATGTAAGAAAAAAATATTTAGACTCAATTAAAATTAGTATCACGATTATTTTAGACAGCAATCAAAAAAAGAATTAAACTATTGATTGATTCTATGATTGATTGCCACTTTGTTTGTATAACTTGCTCCTTTTTATCGTAATCAAAAAGGCTAAATTTAGATATCAAGAGCTAGAGCCTTGTGACCAAAAAAAAATTGTAATGTCATTAGTCAAAATGTCACTCATCTCATCATAGTTTAATGTTTTAAATTGCTATATTTGTAGAATTATACATGTTTTATGACTTTATATTTAAATATTGGCAGAAGTAACTTTTAGGGTGTCGTAGAACAAGAAACACAATCCAATGTATTTGTTGTTAGATTAGTTTTATTTAAACTTGAGTTATTCTGCGTTTTTTTTAATGTATTCTCGAATTATAGTATGTAGATTTAGGTGCAGTAATTACACACCTTTCTATAGTACACGACTTACAAAGCAAACAGATTAAGGTCAGGTTTGACCAAACGAGTCAACTATATTTCGATCATCTAATATTTCAGCTTCGATTAACAGCATTAGAAACTGTAACCACCTCTTTCCTAACACCAAAAAAAAACGTTCTTCGGTCAAATTATCTTACTTTTTTACAGTTCATTTATCGATTTACTAACGAACACAATCCCGGAATCTAACAAAGACTAGCAAACGTTCAAATTATTGCAATTTGGAATATCCAAACAACAGATAATGGTGCAATAATTGCTTCAGTACTAATTACGTGTACAGTCAACTGGATAGTTAATTAACCTCCGCGGAGACTGCGGTAGGGATGAGCTGCGAATTCATGTCCGAAAATCACAAAGGAATTGAGCGGCAACACTGAGTTTTGTTCGCGACTTTACTTTTGCAATTGTTTTGTCTTTGGTTTATTTCTATCTTTATTTTTTAAACATTGCCAACTATGATTTGAATTTCGAATTAAGCTTGAAATATATTTTGTAACAGTTATAATAGAGCTATTACCGTAGTTACTCGTATATTGTAGGTCTGCTTTATTGTAATTCAGAAAATATCTATCAACTGTCATTTGATTTCATTTCCATCACAAATCCATATTTAAATATTTTACAGGAAACCGCATTATTATCTTATTATTAGATATACTTTCGCTATCACATTAAAACTTCACATGGGAAAAAACGTAAAGATAAAACAATCATTATTGACAAGGACTTATGTAATATACCCATGTGAACATAAAAAGTAATCCCTATAAGAATAGATTATAACCCTACTTTCTCAAATAAGATAACTGAAACTATGTGCCTATGAATTCGTTCAACATAGATAACCTTCACCGTACGAGTATTACAGTTAATACGGTGAATGAAAATGACGTAGTAGAAATCAACATAATTATGAGCATTCTCTATGTGGCATCACGCCTGTTTTCTCCAAAAGGATCGGCAGAGATGTAGGTAACGATCATGTAATATGGTAGATACATTTATATGAACTAGTGTTAGCCTAGTGGTGCTAACCGTGACTGCTATGATAGAGGTCGATTCCCAGGTCGAGCAAAAAGTATTACTGGGTTTTTCAATGAAATTTTCAGTTGCAGACCGGAGTAAGGATTTGTGCCCGGTTAATGGCAATAGACTCACCCCTTATTACATGGGACCGAAACATACCGGCGAATTGTGTACGTGTATTTATAAGAAGAAGAAAAAAACTTATTTAAAAAAAAAAAACACAAAAAAAGCTTATGTTATGTATTTCTTACAATACGGATAATTTTATATGTATATAAATCGTAAGCATGTCTGCGGTAGGTGCCAGTTCGACAGATAACTGAACAAGAAATATCGAAGGCTAACAAGGTGCTAAAGTAAACGCTATTCCGAACACCCATAAAAAATTAACGATCGAAAATTTTAAACTTGTCAAATGCAATGAAAAATATGGAAAGGCTGATGGGTAAGCAATTTGTATTTATATACAGTACCTACGTTTACATAATCAACATTTTTATGTATTTTATATATGACAACATACATACCTACTGATTGGAGTTGGAAACTTGATTAAATAGAAACCTGACACCTATGAAAGCAAATGCTTATTATAGAAAAAAAAAATTAAAATAGTTATTTTCGCCTAAAAACGTGATCACACTAATATTTTAGTGTGATCACGTTTTTAGGCGAAAATAACTATTTTAATTTTTTTTTTAAATTTCACGCAATTTAACTTCACGCTCAAACGGCTGGACGGATTTGGACGAAATTTGGCACAGCGATAGATTGCAATGTGAAACACCACATAGAATATCTTTTTATCCCGAAAAAACGATAATATATAAACTTTGACGCGGACGAAGTCGTGGGTAAAAGCTAGTAGTAGAATAAATATCTCTAGTTGTTAGCGATCATATTACTAACACCTAAGATGTCATAAAATACTGTCGCGTAATATGATATCTTAATTCGATGAGTTCGATGATACCTAATAGTTGACTCGGCGAAAGGTTACTAGGAGCTTAGTCGATTTATTTAGATTGAAGAAATATGGAAGAGCCTGAAACTGTAAAAATGGTGAAACATGAACATTTTTTTTCATGTCTTCGGATGGCGAACTAGTCAACGGCCGACCTGATGGTAAATGGTCACTACTACCTATAGACATTTGCAATAATAGAGACCTTACAAATGCGTTGCCATCCCAGACAAAGTTGAAATGCCTCATGTGCCTTAATTACACCGGCACCTATATCCTTCAAACCGAAACACAGCAACGCTGCTTTGCGGCAGAAATAAGTATGGTATGGTTATTATGGGCCTAAAATCGTTTTCTTAAACAAACTTTGCACAGTTTATTACCTAAACGAATAGTATTTAAGCAAACAAGGCAAAGTATACAGTCTCAACACTGTTGCCACTCTGTCTGCAGCATCTAAAAAATAATTTACATAAGTACCTTGTCCACAACGTGATCACACACATTATCATTAATCGTACATTTCCAACGACATAATAAAAAGGAAACATAACGCTATGGCCACCTGACCATTATAACTTGAGATCATGAGATAAAAACCACCAAAGACTCCAAAAAGATTTATTTCACGCCATCTCTACGATTAATCGCGAAATATTAATTAGCACTGTTCGGAGGTCAACAAACTTTTTATGGCATTGCATTTAAATGAAACAGTCTTCGGTGAAAGTATCATTAGTAAAATCTTATAAGACGGTGTAAAATCTGTTATATGTAACCTAATATGACATATTTATTAATGATCTGCTGCTAACTTTAACACATTGTGTCAAGTCATAAATTAAGTGTAAAAATATCCACATTTAATTAGGTAAAATTATTTACAGGTGATACCTATGATATCCGTTTTTGTAAGGGTATAAATAAGGAATAAATAAAATTAAAATTAAATTGTTTTGATTATTATTTAATGAGTTTTACACTTCTTATTTTTAATTATTTTAGTATTGTTATTAGGTCTTATTTTACTGCGTGATTGGAAAACTTGAATTTGTCTGTAATGTTGTAAGTAATTTTTGTATTAAATAAAAAAAAAAATAGCACACTATATATAATTATGTGCACTTATTTTATGTGAAGTGGACACAAACACAGGACGTTTATTTTACCTACCTATATATCCAGGGGTCAAATGTTATACCTATAATGAATTACTCAAGGTTCTTCTAGAAACATCTTCGCAAGTTTTTTATAGGTGTGTGTCATGAAAGAAAGATGAACGGTGACAACCAAACGTGTTTAGCGAGTTTTGTGGCCGGCGATATTAAGCTGCGCACGTGTCCTCTCTCGCACAGATTTACTTCTTTAGCAAAATTATTCTGCTATCTACTGTCATATAATAATACCATTCATTTTAAAACATTCTCAATTCCTGGAAAAATCGTAATCCTAATACTACTTAATATTATAAATGCGAAAGTTTGTGAGAAAGAGTAGTTTGTTACCCTTTTAAGCTTAAACGGCTGAACGGATCTGAATAAAATTGAACATATAGATAGGTTATAGTCTGGAATAGCCTATAAGCTACTTTTTATCCCAAAAATGTACAGTTCCTGTAGGATAATATGTTAATTTTGACGCAATCGAAGGCGCGGGCGGAAGCTAGTCCATAATAAAAACATCAATATTCTTATCCTTCTTGATTACATTAAAATAATGTATGGTAATATTGATCCACAATTATAAATTACGTAAAGTTATAAATAATGTTTAAAAATAACCCCGTTACAATGTGAATTAAGCACACCTGCTCATTAGGGAGCCAGATAAAATATTAATAGTCTTATAAGCGATGATGATTTTTCAAATCATTTCAGCTAGGAGACAAGTTTTAGGCACTAGCGTATCATGACCCCAGTCTCTCCTTCCGATATTCAGATTAAATGCAAATGACTTTTTTAAACTTCATTATAAATTCTTGATTAGAACATAGGTTATCGGAATTTAATTTGGATCATAAATAACACAATTATCTGGTCGTTAAGAATTGCGTCGAACGAACTGAGAAATGCGCAGTCAGAAAATGATAATATTAGGCTAAAACGCCATCAGCATTAGTTTCTAGGATGTCTTCTAAGTATGTTGGTAGTCTTCATCATATTAAATGTCGAGCCAGGGGCGTAATTAAGCATTGCCGTTGAATTTAGAATGAAGAGAGCTTTTTGTAAGCTATCACCCCACAAATGCTTGAAAGAAAACTTTTGCAAAATAGACCAGAAGATCGTCAAGTGTGTATGTAAACGGATAGTGAAGACGTTCCTATATACAGGGTGGAAATTTATTATGCTACCTGGAGGGAAAGTACTCTAAATACTTGAGTTAGCAAATTTTACTGAAAGGAAACATTCCTTTATTTTTAAAAAGAAACAAAACTGCATTTAAGTAATTTTGAAAATACGCTTGCCACACCCGGGAATCCAACAGACTAAAATCGGATAAAATAGCACCCTGTACTTTTATGGCACTTATCGATAGGGTCAATCACAAGGATCAAATC
Source organism: Caradrina clavipalpis (assembly GCA_932526535.1). Lineage (NCBI taxonomy): Eukaryota > Metazoa > Arthropoda > Insecta > Lepidoptera > Noctuidae > Caradrina > Caradrina clavipalpis. The sequence goes on from OW052096.1 coordinate 9,217,226, forward strand.
TCTACAAACCTGGTAAACTAAATTTAACAAAAACCATTAAATTTCAATCTAAACTTATTTTATTCGGACGAAAAAACGAGTACAGTAACTAATTGCATGCTAGGAAATGAGCTTCACTTTCTTCGATGCACACATTCATTATTTGAAGGAATTCATTTTGAATAACTTTTAGAAGGGTGTTGTGGTGAATATTGAAAATTTTACTACGCTACCAAAAGTTACTTAAAATGATTTTTTAAAGGAATAAATTCATGCATCCAAGAAATGAACCTCATTTCCAGCAACTACATAGTGAATTTACTCGTTTGTTTCGTCCGAATAAAATAAATTTACAATAAAATTGCATGTTTTTATTTTATTTTAATTTACCATGTTTGCAGGGATTTGATCCTTATCCTTCTATCGATTAGTGCCAAAAAAGTACAGGATGCAATTTTTTCGAATTTTAGTCGGTTCGATTCCTGGGTGTGGCAAGAATATTTTCAAAATTATTTAAATGCAGATTTGTTTCTTTTTAAAAATAAAGGAATGTTTCCTTTCAGTAAAATTTGCTAACTCAAGTATTTAGAGTACTTTCCCTCCAGGTAGCATAATAAATTTCCACCCTGTATAGGAAGTATGGAATCATTTTGCAACAGCACACCACCTTTCACCACCTTTAGTAGAGAATGCCTAACGCATTAAGTACGCCTTTGTACTTTTTTTTGTTGCATACAGTTTAAATAAATACAGAGCTACAATTAGCACAAATCCAAGCCCCATTAAACTACCTACTAGATATAAGATCAAACTATATATTTTTCTACAACGTTAACTTTAAATCACTAGAAACAAGTAAATTATTTATTATTGGATATCAAAACGTTGTGAATAATAATATACTATAACAGTATTATCCAATTATTAATTCACACCTCCTTCCAATTAGTAAGTAGGAAACTCATTAATTAACATTCAAAAGGAATGCACTTAATGATACTGCCACAAAAGCTAAGCTTGATATATTATTTAATTATAAAATCGAGCACAATATTAAAATCAGTCGATTTAGTCAAATATCCGCTATTTAACTTAACTACAAACAATATACGGTGACCTAGTGACATCTGACTTCTTCAACCAACGGTACTACCAAGGTACTGCTATTAATATGCATTTGGACTGTCATAGCAACTTGTATATCTATCTTTATCCATCTCATCGATCTCGAATTATTTTCATTCCTATCAACACATTTAGGGAGCATCGTAAGAGATTATCGGACCCTGTTTCCAACATATGGGATCAGGTACGTCACAAGGATTCCTACCTAAATTCTTGAAACTGAAATTTCCATATAATTTTGACAAACTGTGCCAAGCGGTAATATATGATTCAATTAATTAATCATAATATTTGGTGCAAGGTATTTCCACTGTCATAGGTCACTAAATCAGCTCACTAAAACCAGGAAGGTAAAAGTAACGTGACCTAATAAAAACACATTTTGCAGTGGAAAAATCAAAACTGATATTTCTTCAAATAATTGTGTACTCTATGATTCACTGTAAGGTCTAAGATCTTAGTGTCGCTAAACCTACGTCTTTTCACTTTTAAAAGCTTTTGGCTGAAGTTATAGCCCACGGAATGTGTGTACCAATAATATTGAAACACTAGGGCCATGGTTATCCAGCACTCATCTAGTTTTTCAGGACGTCACTAAGCAACTGGTCATTTCTTCACGTGACCAGAGGGCTGACCATTTCTAGGCCAAAGAATCAGCATTGGCAAACAACATGGCAATGAGGCCAGTCTTTTGGGCACTTGTGCCATTGATAGCGACGTGGATGAGTTTTTTGATGCCCTATGGCTTTCCTTTTTTTATTAACTGTACATAGTTTATAATTTAATTGTTATTATTTAAGTCAGTTTTAAGTTTGAAAAATAAAATTGGTATTTGTCTAGCAATTATGTTTATTGTTTTTTAATCGCAGTCAAGAATGTACGACCTACTTAAAGACTATAATTATATTACCAACTTTATCTATCAATAAAATTTCAGCCAAGCCAATATGGCGTAGGTCTCACAACACTGTGATCTCGGTCTTGAAGGTACGTGGTTCACATCGTCAAAACGAGGACAACGTTTGCCTTTGTATAGTGCATAATGTGTCATCCTTGTATGCATTGCAGGAATTTTATTACCACACAATGGACACTTGAAATTCCTTCTATTTTTGATATCTATCAAAAGGAATCTACGTGCAGGACTTTCTTTTGTATTTTAGTCATGTACACGTGCCTCTGCCGCAGCTGAGGACGCCTGCTCTGCAAAAAGGCTCAAGTACGCTTCCTTGGAGCGGCCTTACTATTTTGTGCTGGTAGCAGTGTGGACCCTGGGTAGTTGGAGCAGGGCAGCGAAGGGTTTTGTGGCGGAATTGGGCCGCAAGCTCGGGGAGGCAACCGGTGACTCCTGCTCGGGGTCGTTCTTGGTACAAAGGTTGACCATCGCTATTCAGCGAGGTAATGCAGCGAGTGTTATAGGCACCTTTGCGCCGGGAACGATTAGGGGCGGGTTATTTTGTGACCTTTGACTGTTTAGTTAATTAATCGACTAGACTATTTAGTTAATTTATTACACTATTTATTTACATCTGTATTAGGTAGTAAAGTAATTTATAAGTTTCCACTATGCCCAAATTTAAATAAGGTGAAAATATTACTAGTAAAAATAAACGAGTTATGTACACCTTGTTATGAATGTATGGTGAATAGTACCCATCACAATTATATGACGCATGACGAAGTCTTCTCAATGAGGACATTCCACGGCATTCATAAAGGATATTAAACTGAAGGTTTCATTTGTTTATATGTACTCTTATTGTGTAATAATTTATAATGTCTGCTATACATACCGCAACTAAAGATTACCAGTTCTAGACTAATGGTGTGAAGAAGCTTACATTGTGTTTAAAATCAATTATATTAGCAACAAAACTAAAAAGTTCTTTATCTTAGTATGAGTATATCAGCATTACATCTGATAGTCAAATTACTTTTTATTTAACTTTCCGTGATTGTGTAATATGGGAATTGGAGTAGTTGCGAAATTAGTTTTCCTTAATAAACTAAATAAACGTAAGTGGCATAGAATATGTTAAATAGGATCAATTATATAATTACATAGAAAAGCTATAAAACTTTTGGTGAGTGCTGCTATTGATAGAAAAACAACGATCTAGTTTTACTTACAAAGATTCAGGCAAAAAGTCACATAAAAGGAATATTAAAAGCTATCCGATTGAATTGTATCTTTTTTAATCACTATTATATTTCTCTGTTCTTAGAATTTTGCATACATGATGGAATAAACGTTTGAATCAAAAATAAATAAAACGACATTTACAGCAAAATATTAATTGGATCTAGTTTCCCCATCCGAAAAACACAAACTGTGCTATACATCTTTACAAATATTGAAACCGTAGAAGACATCAGGACATCTTTTAACTGCCATGGCTTACAACTGTATTTTAATAAATTATTAAATTAGTAAGTGAGCCGTAGCAATCCATAATAATATTTTCCCACTGCATTGCAAAGGTCTACTCTCATACAGAGAAGTTACGAGCATTGATCACCGCGCAAGCGTGGTGCGTGGTGATCTGCCTTGGGCAAGCTCAATGCGGTTTGGCGATTTCAGACTTAGCAACAGGACAATCTACTAGATTAATCAAATGGATATACCTACAATACAGTGCTATCCTATATCTACCCTTTAGAAATTTGATGCAGCTGTTCACCTACCTACTAATTATCATAACGACCATATTATTAATAAGTATGTATTAGGTCTTTTTTCAGTCTCATAAAAGAGAATTATTTTCTTTTAACATGCTAATCTTGAAAGGTCAGGGTTTTATAGGAGAAAGATTAAATTATTCATTAAATTATAAAGTTTTACACAACTACATACAAAATCATGTAAGGAACCAATCGTATACATCTATACAAATAAATACAATTGAAGTGTATCTTTGTAATGTCAAAATAACTATTTACTAAATGCGCAAACGGTTTTTTACACGTTTTTTTCATTTTTTACAAAATTGTGAACGAAAGTGGTGAATTTGTGAGAAATACCTTTGGTTTTGTCCGCGATTACGTCCAGTTGCGGGTAGCTACTCGTTCATAAAATCACTTTAAAACGCAGGATCATTCGTGTTGACTATTTTCATGTTGTAAAAAACAATACATACAACGAGATCATGTGATTTAATTATAGGTACAACACAATTAATGAGACCACTTCTATATAAAATTTTGTTTTAAAACACTTTCAGGGTCAATGAACCACTCTCACCATTAATTAAAATATAGTAAGATATTATTTATATTGTGCAAAACTGGAGCTATTTCGTCGATGAGATAAACTTAAAAAGCAACTTGGTACCTACATAATTATAATTAATTTAAACTTTTTATGAAATGACCTTTTATTTCTGTTGTCTCTTGACCGAATTTTCAATTTTGTACGGATCATACAATTCCTGCTATCCTATCCTACTATCCTTCTAATATTAAATTATTATATTTTAAATTTATTTTATATTAACTCTAATATCCTACTAATATTATAAATGCGGAACTTTGTGAGGATGGATGAATGGATGGATGTCAAAGTCAAGTCAAAGCATTTATTTCAATTAGACCTTTACAGGCACTTTTGAATTGTCAAGAAGTTACAGCAAGTTGAAGCTAGTTGCTCGTTCCAAAAAGTAGTTCTCTATGGAGAAGAACGAGCAAGAAACTCCATGGACACTCTTTTCAAAATGGTTTTTACAAAATCATGGTTACAAAATTCTTGTTGTTTCTATATGTGAAAACAATGGACGTGACTAAAAAACAAAAGAAATAATACCTAATAATAAAGAAGTCAATGACCAATCCCAACTGACAGCGCCCCTTCACGAACATGACGCGTGGCTCAGCACCACTTAGATCAACCATCATAAAGGGAACCAAATGATCCAATCCACGCGCCACCATCAGCGAGACATTTAAGTGAGCATGATAAAGCTCCGAACCACCGTGCTTACCGCGTCCAGTGCATACGAATTTGATAGATGGATGGATGTTTGATACACTTTCACGCTTACACGGCTCGACGGATCTGGATGAAATTTGGCACTTAGTTAGATTGTAGTGTGAACAAAAGTTACTTTTTATCTCGGAAAAATGTACGTTTATCGTGGAAGCTAGTTCAAATGATAAATTATAAATCTTGACAAATAAAACTCCGATAGTAAAAAGTACTGTGGTGGTAAAAGTGTACCTACATATTTATACAATCGAAGCTCAATGTGAAGTCATCGTCTATTAAAACGTCATATAATACAATGAACATTTAAACTTTGTATAGACATAAAATAGAATAAAAACTCAAATCATCTAGTTTTTAGTAAAAGAGTGAACGGTGAAAGACCTTCTAAATTAGGCAAATCTCTGAATTTATGTATTTGCGACAGTTTGTCTAACGGTGACAGTGGTGCGAGGAACAACTGTTGCTGTGATTCTCATTTTGTATAAATAACATGGATCTTAACTAAAATTGACACTGAGCCTACTTTTGTGCTCTTTGGTTATTATATTTTAAATTTGTTGCGAGAAATACCTGTCGATTTAATCCATATGTTGTCATCTCCGTTCTTCCCATGTCTTAATTTTTGAGGTTCGTTGGATTACATTTTCTTCTTCATTGTATATTCTTACAGCCATCAAATCTTCTTTTCGTATCGATGATATAATAATGATGCTATAATTTAATTGGGTAAATTTGGGTCTAGTAGCTGGCTGCGTTTAAGGCGTTGTACAGATCGTCAAAGGTGCACATGTATAAGTGACAATACAATTGTGACAGTACAGCATATTATGGACTTGATGACTAACCATCAAGTAGAACTTGCTTTCTTCTTAGCTATTATCATCTTATAAGCAAACGCAAGTTATATTATCTATTTATTTAGTATCAATAAAAGCTAACCATTTGTTCCTTGCCACAAAAACATTCGTAAGATTTTTTCCGATTTCGAACGAATAATCGCCGCTCTAGTTCGACCATTATGTTAATAAATATGTTTTATATTTTTTGCATTTAGTTAGATATTTTATATTTCACTTTAATCATTCAATTTAAAATCAAGGATTTATGTAATAATAATAAGAATGGCCTTGAATTGCTGTGACATCATCAGCTTATCGAGTTATTTAATGTTTTAAAATCATTCGATTACGTAATATGAAATTGTAATATATTCAATGTAAATTAGCAATATAGCTTAATCGATTGATACAATTCTATAGTTTTGTGCGACCACATGTGAACAAAAAAAAACCCTTAAGATAAGCTTTTGGACATTGTTTACAATTCAAATAAAAGAATACATCTAAAATTATCAGCTAATTATAATAATGTTACCGCATAATAAGGCAGTAAATCGTATAACCCCCACGCAAAGTTTCAAATATACACATGTTTTATAAATATTGATGACAAGGACATGTGTATATTTTGACACCTATTCACAATATTCAATATTATTTAATCATTAGTCTGGTATGCTATAGACGATTTGTCTGACCAATGGCTACGTGATAACGATGCCCTTTACAATACATTATCATGTCAGTGTAGTGGTCATTCATTTATTTGGAACTAGGACGACTACTTGTGTTTGTCAACAAATTGTTCGTTTCTCAAACATGGACAATTTGGTTCCTCTAAACCTTGACCCACAGTCAAATAAATAATTCCTTTATGTTATAGGTACAAATTATATTCCATCTATAGGTAATTATATACAAATATATTACTACACTTCCGTTGTCGCTAATATTTTTTATTCAGTGTATGAAATCTCTCGAAAGGACTCGATACTACAACGTCTACAAAGGTTATGCTCGCATTTCAACCAAATGCATATAATAGACTAGGTTGGTCGGTTGAATTTTTTAACCCACTTTATGTTACTTCTTGGGGCACTGCTCCGCTCCCGTGTGTCGTAGCCTGATGTTATATTGCCTATACTATTCCTCTCGAATCTGGCTATCATATACAAAGATTTTTTCCTTCAAAAACCTCTACAGCTTCATTATATTAGTATGGACATATCGCAGGAATCTTAGGACAATTTATAGAGTAGGTAAAGTTTTCCTAAGATCTATATTTATATAGTTAAAAGTATATACAAATCCAAAATCAAGTTTTTTGTGGTTTGACCTTGTCTTCTTATTTTAATCTTGAAGCCTATTTTCAAGTGCCAATTTTTATTTTTGATTCTCGATACCTAAACCACATAGTCAATCAACCACTAACATTATTAATAAGAAATACGAAGTAGTAATTTAACATCGTTACGTAGCTATTTATATTTTTAATGCTGATGTAGAAAATCTATAACCTAAATCAATGTCCTTTGTCACATACCACCACGCCTGTATTACCATTAACCGAGTACAAATCCTAACTGCTACTGAGAATTTCCACAAAACTTGAATTTCCTTTGTCATGAACCAAAAACATATTTCAATATTTGAAATCCTTTCCTCTTACTAGAAATACTTGCGCAAGTAACAGCATAATTATTATTAACTCTGTTTATCTTCTCCAAACAGACGCACAGTGCTGCTAATTTAAATTTTGTTTGTCACATGTAAATATTTTGTCTCCGGCGTTCATTCAATGTTTTGATCTAACTACGTCACAGAACATTTCTATTCAGTGTCAAATGCGCACTCACTACTCCAAAATATTTGAACATTATTTACGTTTCTATCACAAACCGCAGTTTCTTCGTAAGGTTTCTGTGATTGACGTACATAACACTGCTAAATAAATAAACAGCGCATCCTGAATTTTGAATGAGTAAAACTAATTTTCCTGTTTTTAACCAATCTCTAGTCTGTAGATAAAACCAATGACACAGTGTTAGTATGTTTTCCCACACTTACATTGTTATTCTCCGAAGGCGCATTATGTTCATTTACGCATTGCAAAAGCAAAACACAAATAAGACACACAAACCGTTGAGCTTTCAATTAGCAGAAACATGTGACTATACATTAAAGTATTTACGCTTTAATTTGTGTAAAGGAAACTAGTTTATCTAATTTAACTAAAATAGGTAAAAGCAGAAGGCGATAACCTGTTTAAAAATTAATCTTATATCACTTCCTGTCCGTTTGTGCAATTAATTATAATTTACAAGTCTATAAAATCTCTAAATGAGCAGCAGGTGATCAAACCGTTGAAAGGTACCTTAGGAACATCACTAGTTGGCACTTAATAGTTGTAAGAGAGCACGAGGGCTTTCTGTAGTTTTAAATATGTACAATAGGAAGATTAAATCTATAATTGTAACAATATTTTGATTTTCATGTAAATATAGATGCTTTTGCGCTATCAAATGATGTATGTTTTGATTATCTAGTCCTAGGTTATTTTTAGCATTAATGTAACTTAGGATACATCTAGAATTAAGGTAAATATATGATTCTAGATTATAAGTAAATTTAATGACAAAAATGTGCATATTTGATTGGTGGAACATTTGTTGATGATGTCGCGCCCTACCCACTACTTCCACCACCGTAGAGACATATGGGAGAAATACTGTGACGTGATTGGTGCAAACACCTTTTGTTATTTTATTTGTCATGGCACTACTTGCACCCACGTAGGAAAGTCATAAATATAGCCGCCTCACGGCAAAATTTGTCAGTCGTAAGTCAGTCGTACTGTAGCAATCATCGGAAGCTTGTGAACAACAATATAAGTGGTTGAAGACTCTGCTCGTCTTTTATTTAATTCTTCGGAACCCTCGACCCGTGCGCCTGAATATTCTACAATTTTGGTCCTTCGAGCCGGATCCTGCGTCTGAAGAATTACATCTCAAGCCTGAAGGTTTTGAAGTTTCAAGCCTGAGAAGTCTGAAGCATTCAAGATGAGTGAACGAAGCTCAGTCGCCACGAGGAGCAAGCTGCGCAAATTGGAGGCAGCGTTGAACAAGCGACGAGAGATGGAAGCCGATTCAGGAGTGCCGTCTGAAATGGCACCGGGATCACCTTCGATAGCGCCTACAGTGTCGTCGGCATTACCCGCACCCGTGATTCCATTGGCGGGCCCCGGACGCGTGATTGACCATCGCGACGCGGCTGCAGTGCCTCGGGAATCGGAGATACTACGGGTGGTACGGACGCCGAGATCAAGAACCAGCCACGTCTCATCGAAGAGCGGCCAGAAGAGTGCCGATTACCTCCGCCGGAGGGCCGAGTACAAGGCTGAGAGGGAATTAGTGCGCCTGAGGGAAAATCTCGTCAAGAAGAAGTTGGAGGCGGAACTGGCCGAGATAGATGCCGTCGCCGAAGAAGACTCGTCCGATGAAGAAACTACAACACGCCGTGTGGAAGATTGGATCACACACTCAGTGCCGAGTGAAACACAAGTGATCGCAGAAGCTCACGACGCGCAAGAAACAGTGCCAGTGCCAGTGCCCGCAGTAGTAACGACTGCGTACGGAGTGCCTGCAACCGAGAGTGCCGCGACCTCCCGCGGAGTGACAGTGACCGCGCCGCAAACAGCGTACGAACCGCAAACAGTGACCGCGCCGCAAACAGTGACCGCGCAACCGCATACAGTATATACGACCTCGATATCTGCGCTCCCTCAGTGTGCGCCCGCGACCGTACAGTTCCGCGAATATACGCCGATAGTAACGGCTAGTGTTCCGCGAGTGCCACCACGTGAAGTGCCTGAATGGGATCAATCGTTCGCCGAAGAAACGGAGAGAAGCAAGCCGCGAGACAGGAAAATAGATCAGCTGGCAGAAGCTATTTCAAACCTAGCTCGTCCGCGGCCAGTACCCAGGCAAGCCTATGAGTTGCCATACTTCAACGGTGACCCGGCAGAGTGGCTATCGTACAAGAACATGTACTGGGACACAACAGCTATGTACAACTTTAAGCCGCACGAGAACTTAGCGCGCTTGAAAACGTCACTGCAGGGAGAGGCAAAAATAGCGGTAGAAGACTTATTGCGGACATCAACTAACCCATCGGAGATTATGAAGGCACTGGATGAAGAGTTCGGACATCCTAATTTAATATTGGAGTGTGCGTTGAAGAAAGTGCGTGCGTTACCGAAAGTAACAGAAAGTGGTCGTGAGTTGAGAAAGTTCTCATCTACAGTGAGGAATTGTGTGTCGCTGTTGAGGAATGTGCACGCGAATGGATACCTGAACAACCCACAACTGGTGAGTGAATTACTGAGTAAATTAACGCCTGTGCAGAGGGCTCAATATGGCGACTTCGCAATGGGTATGGCGGCGTCTCAGGGCATCGATGTGAGAGTGTCACCCAGCCTAGAGATATTATCTGAATTCCTGAGCCATTTAGCCCGAGCTACGTCATTTTATGTGCAGATGGACGTGGGCGCTGCCGGTCAAACGGCTAATGTTAAAAGTTTGAGAAGCGCACATAGTAAGCCAGGCATTCACTTTAAAAATGTTCAGAGATTACATGTACAAAGCGACAGCGAACAAGATAATAAGAACAATGTGCAGTGTGCTATGTGCAAGGGAGATCATAAATTACCGAAGTGTGAAAAGTTTGCGAAACTAACTTCTGATGAGAGATGGCAATTTGTAAAAGATCAGAGGATGTGTTTTAATTGTATAATAAAACAACATGCGAAGAAGTTCTGCCGAGCAAGCAAATGCTCGAAATGCCACTATGCACATCACGACTTACTGCACGTAGATAGAGAGCATAAAACTGAAAGCGTCACTAATGTGAAAGAATATAACGGCAAAGCGTTGTTGAAGATAATTCCCGTCTCCGTGTCAGTGAACGGAAACGAACGAGATTGCTACGCTCTACTGGACGACGGAGCTACAGTATCGCTTATCGACGACTCGATAGCTGGAAAGGCAACGGGTGATAGAATACCTTTAGTGCTAAAAAGTGCGCGCGGTAATGAGGTGTCTGATAAATCCTCAAGGAAAATATATGTGACAGTGCGCGGGCCAAATAAAGTGAATCACAAAATAAGTGTGCGTACGTTCAAGAGGCTGGATTTGCCCGCCCAAACGGTGCCGGCTGCGTTGATAAAGGAGCTCGCCCACCTGCGTGACTTGGGCCTGGAGGAAATGTGCGGAGTCAAGCCGATGCTGTTGCTGGGACAGGACAACTGGGAGTTGCTGGTCGGCGAGGAGATTCGCCGAGGAAAGTCCGGTAAGCCAGTTGCATCTTTGACCAAGCTAGGCTGGGTTCTGCATGGGCCCATAGGTAAAGGGTTTAGGGTAGGCTACGAAGCCGTGAACTGTTTAGCGGAACCTCTGTCTGAACTGCATGATATGGTGAAAAACCAATTCGAATTAGAAGCAATAGGTATAACCGAAATCCCTAGGTCTCATAAAGACATCGACAGAGCTTTAAAAATATTAGATGAAACCAGTAGCTTCACTATTAACGGCGAATGGGAAGTAGGATTGTTGTGGAGGCGTGACGATCCACAGCTACCCGATAACTATGCTTATGCGCGACAGAGACTGTCGGGAATAGAACGTAGGTTGCATAAGAATCCTACGTACGCGGAAGCATATGAAAATCAAATTGAACGATTAATTAGCGAGGGTTATGCGAGTAAAGCGGACGGCCGCTTCGAAGATCCGGTGTGGTACCTACCTCACTTTGGGGTACAGAATCCTAATAAGCCGGGGAAATTGAGACTAGTCTTCGACGCCGCCGCCACTTTTCAAGGTACCGCTCTTAACGATTGCTTGCTCGCGGGGCCAGACCTATTAAATTCTCTTTTAGGAATTCTAATTAGATTCCGATTGGGACCGGTAGCATTCACCGGAGATATAGCGGACATGTTCCTACGTATAAAAATCAGAGAACGTGACCGAGGGGCACAGCTTTTCTTGTGGAATAAAAATAATAGTGGAGAACCTGACACGTTTGTCATGAATTCAATGATTTTCGGTGCTGTGTCTTCCCCTACATCCGCAATCTATATTTTGAATAAAAATGCGGCCAGATTTAATAGTCAGTATCCCGAAGCAGTGTCGGCTATACATAACAGTCATTACATGGACGACTATTTAGATAGTGCATGGTCCGTCGCGCAGGCTAGCAAACGCATAGAGGAGGTGGCTCACATCCACGCCGAAGGCGGGTTTAATATACGGGGGTGGGTCACCAATTCGCCACAACTCAGGGAGATTCTCGAAATAGAGATGCCCGACAGAGTCTCGTTAGAAAAAGACGAGGGCGCCACAGAGCGCACCTTAGGTATGATTTGGTCACCGGGGACCGATGAATTGGCTTTTGACCTATCATTTAAAAAGTTACCGAAGACAATTATAGAGGGTGACGTTGTTCCTACGAAGCGAGAGTTTCTTCGCTTCATAATGTCGGTGTTCGACCCGCTGGGTTTCCTGTATCCATGCGTCATTCAGTCGCGCATATTAATGCAGCAGATATGGCGTACAGGAATCCAGTGGGACGAGAGGCTGCATGAAGCGGAGGCAACTTTATGGTTCGCGTGGTTACGGAACCTTATAATCTTAAACAATATAACCATCCCGCGATGGTACGGTATAAAGTTAGCAGAGATAGATAAAAGGTCAAAGATGAAAGACTGGCGCTGGGTTCCCTCGGCGATGAACCCAGCCGATAAAGGCACCCGGTTGGAGTGGCCCGTCAACAGTAATATGTGGCTTTCGGGTCCCTCATTTCTTTCCAGCCCACAGGAGCAATGGCCGGTGGACTCTGGAGTTGACGCAGTGTCAGAGGCAGACCTAGAGCGGGTACACAACGTGAACGTCACTACTAAGGCCGAACCCGCGCTGCCCTATGAAAGGTATAGTACGTGGACACGCATCTTATACGTAGTAGCACGTATAAAGGTCTTCACGGACCGCTGTCGCAAACGACGCGACTCGACAACCGTAACGGTCGACGATCTACGAGAGGCGGAGCTACGTTTACTGAAGATAGCACAAACTGAGAGCTTCGAGGAAGAATCAAAAGCTCTACAAGAAGCCCGCCCGCTACCACGGAACAGTAAGATTAAAAAACTAGACCCAATGTTATTTGAAGATGGTTTGATACGGGTACGCGGCAGGTTGGGCGCCTGCAGTGAACTTACTTTCGGAGCGCGTCACCCCATTATTTTAGACGGAAAGCACGCCTTGACTCGGCTTATCATTAAAAGATACCACACAACAGCGCTTCACGCCAACCAGGAAACCGTGGTGAACTCTTTAAGAGAAAAGTTCTGGATAACGAACTTACGGTCAACAGTGAAAGCAATCGCAAGAGAATGTCAAACGTGCAGGATTAAGAAAGCCCAGCCGTCGACGCCTAAGATGGGCGACCTACCCATCGCGAGATTGGAGATTAATCGCCGGGCATTCGTCCACTGTGGAGTGGATTATTTTGGCCCTATGGAGGTGAGCATCGGTCGGCGCCGGGAGAAGAGATGGGGCGTTCTATTTACTTGCCTCACCACACGCGCCGTACACCTGGAACTAGCGGCGTCGCTGAGTGCAGACTCAGCCATATTGGCGTTGCGACGCCTGATCGCACGTCGAGGATGTCCCGCGGACATATACTCCGACCGCGGGACCAACTTCGTTGGAGCACACGCCGAGCTACGCCAGGCTCTGCGCGACCTAGACGTAGGTCGCATTAGGAGCGAAGCGACAGGCCGGGGAATCGCCTGGCACTTTAACTCGCCGGCCGCCCCGCACATGGGCGGGAGCTGGGAGCGACTGGTGCGCTCCGTGAAGAACGCGCTGCGCTCTACTTTAAAAGAGCGCGCGCCTCGGGAGGAGGTGCTACTCACTCTCCTCGCAGAAGCCGAGCTGGTAATTAACAGCCGGCCACTAGCCTACGTGAGCACCGATGCTGAGCAACCCGTCGTGTTGACACCGAACCATCTCCTGCTTGGCACTGCCGCGGGAGATGCTCCGTGTACGCGTCAGCATGCCGCCGACATCGACTCGCGGCGCATGTGGCGCCAAGTAAACGCGCTGGCCGACCTCTTTTGGAGGCGATGGCTGCGCGAGTACCTGCCTACGCTCCAGCAACGACAAAAGTGGAACAGTGTAGTGCCGAACGTAAAAGTGGGCGATGTAGTGATAGTGGTCGATGACAACAAATCACGTAGTGAATGGACCAAAGGCATTATAGCCAAAGTGCATCCAGGTGCGGATAGTATTGTTAGAATTGTAGATATCAAAACTACAAAGGGTACGCTGCGTCGGCCCGTAGTAAAAGTTGTCGTGCTCCCTACTGACGGAAGCGCAATCGGTTGAACCCTCTTGCGGGGGGTGGAATTGTAAGAGAGCACGAGGGCTTTCTGTAGTTTTAAATATGTACAATAGGAAGATTAAATCTATAATTGTAACAATATTTTGATTTTCATGTAAATATAGATGCTTTTGCGCTATCAAATGATGTATGTTTTGATTATCTAGTCCTAGGTTATTTTTAGCATTAATGTAACTTAGGATACATCTAGAATTAAGGTAAATATATGATTCTAGATTATAAGTAAATTTAATGACAAAAATGTGCATATTTGATTGGTGGAACATTTGTTGATGATGTCGCGCCCTACCCACTACTTCCACCACCGTAGAGACATATGGGAGAAATACTGTGACGTGATTGGTGCAAACACCTTTTGTTATTTTATTTGTCATGGCACTACTTGCACCCACGTAGGAAAGTCATAAATATAGCCGCCTCACGGCAAAATTTGTCAGTCGTAAGTCAGTCGTACTGTAGCAATCATCGGAAGCTTGTGAACAACAATATAAGTGGTTGAAGACTCTGCTCGTCTTTTATTTAATTCTTCGGAACCCTCGACCCGTGCGCCTGAATATTCTACAATAGTTGTTAATGAAGAAGATTAAATAGATTAAAGTGGTTTACTCTCTTAATATAAATTTCATAGTTCGTTTCGTTCGTGTTTAACGAGCGAATTATTATTTGTTCAGACATTATGTTTGATTCGACTAATTAAAAAAGAATGGGAAATGTAAATTCAAGGTTTTCTTAATTTTATTTGGGAGTATGCGCGTTTTAATAAGCACTATCTTCTTCTCGAAATCAATTCGTTTACGACACATCACGTTATCGCCGGTTCAATTCAATTCATTGATTAACTGAGAGAAAATTAGTTAACCAAGTAACTAATAGACACGTCACTAAGCACATCATTTCGCTGTCAAACGTAGTTGACCTTCAACTTGTTGAAAACCATTTGAACTGACATATCCTTATGATCCGAAAGCTAGTGACCGTTATCTTATATTTCGATCATTATTTAAATAGTAGCCAGTATATTGGACATATTATTGAGTACTGCTATTAACCTCTGCAAAAGCGAAATTTTTAACATAGTATGTTTTTGTAAGCAAGGAGCTGTCTCCTACTTTTTTTTTATTTATGAGCCATTCAACAGCTTTCATATTAATGGTTTTTCGTTCCGTTAATGATGATGTATGACTTAGTGCATTATTGCTTGTAACTTTAGAAATACTTTTAGTTGGACACTGTACCAAATTGGACTTATTTCAGATTAAGTTTTAGATTTGGTAGTAGTAGAGCTCTTTGTAGACGAACTCGTCTGGTTAAGGACTACCAGCACACCTATTTCTTTTTCGGTTTCCAAGGTAGAGGTGCCGGTGTAATTACAGGCACTTGAAACATTTCAACTTTGCCTCTGGGATGGTTATGTATCTGCAAGGCCTCTGGTATTGCAGATGTCTGTAGGCTGCGGTGACCTCCTAACATCAGGTGGGCGGTGGATTTGTTTGCCATCCAAAGCCTTAAAAAAAGGTTATAATTTTTGCTAGCTCCTGGTCTAGTAAAACTCGTACTACATATATGTCAGTATACCCTGAGATATTGAACCATATCTCACCGCTATTCGGACACATTTCGCAAATTAACATATTAATTGCCAGCACTTAAGATTTTTTATTCTTATGTAATCCGCTTTATATTCTACGACGTATGTAGGTATCAACCGAATCGATATTAACTATTATATAATCAAATAACGTGTTTCTTGACATAAAATATTTGCTCAATATTACTTGATACAAGGTGAATGGCGCCGATAATCACGAATTGTTAAATTTCCTAACCGTTTGAAGTAGTTTTATCTGTAAGACATTTAATTATCATTTAATCATTTATAAATAAGCCTACTGGTTCTTATTAATGATTAATGAATTAATCCGTTTTGCTTTTGGGAAAGTACGTAACTGAACAATTAAGTTCGTGGTGCCTTTAGACTGATTGTCAGTCTTTACAAATAGCTAATCTTCTAGCTAGTTTCTAAGGTGGGAGCCAACCTTTGCTGGCTATAATAATACACAGAACGAAACATGTCTTACAGTTCTTTCAACACTAACTTTTGCCCGCGACTTCGTTCGCATGGTATTGTTCACCCGTTTTATGCTATGTCTTTGGTTATTGCTCCGCTCCTGTACGTAATAAGGTGATGGTATATAGCCTATGCCCTATACTATTCCTGAAGAATCTGGCTATCATAAATGAAAGATTTTCCAATCCAACTCCAGATATTAAATTGATAAAAGAAACAAGCCAAGTAAGTCTTTAACTATATTATATTAGTATAGATTGTCTCTATTATACATAGATATCCTGCAAGCCCTGAAGTAATGAATATTTAATATCCGATAACTTTTATATGCGCCTACTCCCACAATGGTTAGTCATATCATCATAATTATTATAATGCAGAATAATTAATTATGATAATACCATGTCATAAAGGTAACTTGTTAAGTGATGTTGAGTCACTACTTAAATTAGTAGTCTTATTGTATTCTTAAAATAATTATGATAATTATTGTTTTAATTTTTGATAAGGGGGTCGTAGTTCATCGCGTGGATGTTAGTCATATGTTAGGTGCGGTGTTATCTCAAAGGCTGGTCAGGTTTTCGTTCATAGAAAAGCTTAGACTTTGGGTGACGCATCTTTTATTGTAATTAATTTTAAAAATGTATATCAAAAAGAATACCTCCGATAGGCTTGAAACAGGCAAAGTTATATTATAACCACATTTGGCTGACTGTTTGATGTTATTTAACATTACATTGCCAAGGAGTGTGGGTACGAATTTATTACCTACAGATGGTCAGATAGTCAAGTAATGTACACTAATTAAATAACACTGGAAAAATCTATATGAGATTTTGTAAGAATGTATTAAATTAATAACTACGTTTGTCTGAAAATACTTTAATGCGCTTTGCATACGACGGGACGGGGCAGTCTTTTTGACCACAAAGCAATAAAGACCGCGTCTGACTGTCGATGCCCGCGGCTGCCTCACCTCGAATGTACCTCACAGACATACTTTTTGTCCTCTATGTACGTTGGAAGTATAGGATTCCCTTTGCACTATCGTACACGGTCAAATTGACCGGCTCGGCCCTCCCCGTTGTATGTTACGTGCCTAAAAGGTAAACACTAAACAATGCCAATGTACTGTTAAAATTATCGTCTATACCTACGTCCACTGAACTTAACATGCCGAACATTTGAACATTTTGAGTCTTACTCAAAATGTCCTTAACATTAACGGTCATAGGGATATTGCCATAGTCACCATAATTGGCTAATGGATTCAATATCACTATATCTTTTTAATAAACAGAAAAACGTAGGTACATGCCGAATATAAAAATAAAACTGTGATTTATGGAGTTAATGCCTTTGAAAATAATCCAAACAAATAATTACGATCAATCTCTGACATAGCCGACAATTAATAAATTATATTCAGACGGTATTACATAGAAATTCTAAACAATATTAATAATTTTAGTACTTTTTACCCATTCGTGTTTGTAACATCTGTTGCAGGATTTAAAAAACACGGTGTGATTGAATTTGACAGTTCGTGCAAAAATAATAACCTCACTAGTTTAAGGATCGTATTTATTAATCACTCATCAGGGTACATAAATGGTCAGATGGCAATAAATACCCACAAAATTCTGATAATAATTTTATCTAAACTTTAAACGTGTGTTTAGAAAAATATTCCTCATTCTAATCTGTCAAAATTACCCTTAATTTACTTACGTTTTTTACAAGTTTTAGACATTGACTGTCGCAGAAATGAGATTGCGAAAAAATTTGGAACATTGAACAAATGAAAGTCAAAGTCAATAAATCATCAGTAATAAGTTGCCATGTGTTCTCTGTGTAAGTCGGTTAAAACGATACCCACTTGCCCATAATTTCTGTCATTCACATGTCTGGTTTCAAAACCAAGATAACTTTTTGGTAATGGAATTGCTTCCTTAGTCTATGAAGTACTTCTTCCGTGCTTTAAGGCCTATTCAGACCTAAGCGGTATTCGCTGCCGCTGTGGGTAGAGGTACATACCGCGCGGGTTTCGCTCAAGTATTTAGTATCAAGTACCGCGGCTAGAGCGACCTGAGCGATATTCGCTGCCGCTGTGGGTAGAGGTACATACCGCGCGGGTTACGAACGGTAGCGAATACCGCTTAGGTGTGAACAGTAATATTACCGCATACCCACTGGGTTTTCTCTGCCGCAGGCGGCAGCGAATACCGCTTAGGTCTGAATAGGCCTTTAGATAGATCCTACTACTATTATTCCTACTATATACTATTATAAAGGCGAAAGTTTGTATGTATGGATGTATGGATGGATGTTTGTTACTCTTTCACGCTTAAACGGCTGAATGGATCTGGATGAAATTTGGCACAAAGGTAGATTATAGTCTGGAATAACACATAGGCTACTTTTTATCCCGGGAAAATGTACGGTACCCGTAGGATAACACATCAACTGTGACGCGGACGAAGTCGCGGGCAGAAGCTAGTAACCAATACACTTTTTCTAAAAACCAAATTGGTATTTCTTTATCGTTTTTTCAATGTAATTATTATTTACTTTAACATTAGAAATCGATTTACAATTCAAAATCAGTGCACATTTATTTAATTTATACCTTCATTAGCTTTTAAGTTTTTTTCGATTTTTATGATCGTGGAATCAATATTCTAGGCAAAATAGTTTTAATAGATGACTTCTCTAGAAGATCATTACCTATTACTACTCTCGTATAGTAAAGTGTAGACTTTGTATACCACCTTTCTAAGGAAATAAAGTTATATGCCATTTTATTATACGAGTATTCATAAAATAAAATAAAACCTATTATAGGTATAAATTAAATAAATGTGCACTAATTTTTTAATTGTAAATCGATACCTAACGTTAAAGTAAATTGCACTTGAAAAACGATAAAGAAATTCAAAATTGGGTTTTAGAAAAAGCTTTTTTTTTTGTTCACAGCTTTTTTGTCCCGTGTACATACAATCCACCTTAAAACATAGGCTATAAATAATAGGCTAATATCTTAACTTTTTCTGCATGATATTTGAAGTAAAAAAACTAAACTGTCCTTATTTGGGTAGGAAAGTTTTTTAATAGACCCTTGAGCCGGCCACAAGGACTGACTCAGGAAAATTACTCAATATCTATAACACCCAAGCCTGGAATTAATGGCGTCCAACAGAGGAGAAACAGTAACCTCATAATAATTAAAAAAAAAAAACTCAACTCCAAGAATCAAGTGACAACTCTAAGTAAATAAGACCTAGTGATGTGACATATTAACTACACACATATTATCAAGAAATATGATTATTAGCAATAAACGTGTGCTACAAACGTCAACAACCTTCGATAAGCAGCCTTCGTACTAATAGTAATACAAATAACATCTATTCTCCTCTAGTAGTCACTACTTAGTAACGTGTAGACATCATAGTGGAACGTTTTCAATAGACTGTTTACATTGCCTTGTTGAGTTCACATGCCATTATCACTTTCCTTTCAAAAGCAGAAATGTACAGCAATACGAATGATGAGACGAATACAGTTGTGTGACGTTTGTATCGAGTTTTTATAGTGGTTTTCTAAATTAGGAGATGTCCACTGAAAACAGGTTAAAGGTTTATTTCAGTGTTGCCTAATAATATATTTAGAAATACGTGTTTAATAAAAAAAATTAATAGGTTGGTAATTTTATGTCGTCGCCAAATCGTAATGAATATTTTTAGCATTTTGACATTTCCAAAATTGACGTAAAAACTTGATTTTAGTAACGGGGTGACATCTGGTAATAATAGATGTTAACGTAGGTAGGTATATTTAATTTAAAATCACGTTTATCGACGTGACTTATCATCGCATAATTTAAAAAAACAAATTAATTTTGAAATTTATGTAGTTCTACAAAGTTTTCTAAATAAAAATAATAGACATCTTGATTGTTAATATTTATTTAGTCAAAATAATGTGGTGTAACGTTGATACCCACCAGGCAATCTAATTTATACAGTAAATCATTTTATTGAAACCATGACAGCTGATTCTCAGTCTTTTATTACAACCTTCATCAATAAAACATTCAGTAAACAAATGACGTTTCGTACTACATTTAGAAATGCATACACTGTACACTGGAAAGATGTACCCAACAGTAGGTAGCCTACGTATGAGGAAGTTTACATTAAAATTTTAAATGACTAAGCTGCAAAGGTTACCACTTAAAGTATCATCTAGCTAGGCAAACAGATAAGAACAAATTAAGGCAGACGTGGTACCACTTGTTCTTGGATATAAATCAATATAACACAATCCATTAACGCGAGACAAATTTCAAACTGGCTGATTAATTCTCTTGTTCCGAGAGGCTAAACAGTTTAATAAAGAAACAACAATGATTAATTATACGTGTAGTCCTTTATTCAGATGGATATTCGACATATTGAACCTTTGACCAAGTTCTGACCTTAACTTTTACTGTCACCGTTACCGTCCGTATTTATCACTGGTATACGAGCCGTGCTATGTAGCTGTTCGTATTAAATTAACAAGAAATACATGCCGCTATGTTCTTCGAGGAAATAATGTTAATTGTTCGAGTTGTATATGAAAAAATGTCGCCTTAAGGAGAAGTGATAATCTCGACGGTTAATTATTTTAACATGTTGTGTTAAGAATTGTATGAATTACTCGTAAAATTCTTATGAGAAGACGGCTGATTTCTGCTACCTTTGCCTTTCCAGAATTGCTTACCTCAGAATTTCAGTCACCTCGGCTAATTTCAATGAAGCCTAGCCAAATAAGCTGGAAATATTATAGCGTAGAAGTGCATGCACAATCATAGGTACACTCACTCTCATAACAATTCGATGCAACGGCAATCCGTCACGGCCAGGGAGAGATCTTTCCGAAGTACTTTTCGAGGTACGAGAATGCTACTACTGAAAAATTTCTAATGAAAATACTCAAAATCACTTTGCTAAATAGCGAAGCGAACCCAGCAACCCAAAGCTCAGCAATCACCCTTGCGAAACCTATGAAGTAGCCTTACTACAAGAGATCAACAATGTTAATTGTTAAGTTACAGACAAAAAACTTAACGCTTAACAATTATTTATTTATTTATTAATAAGACAAAAAAGTTTACTTCCATGGTGGGGAAAGTAAAAGGAACTACAACAGCAGAACAACTCACTATTTATTAATAAAGTTATAAATAAAACGACCTTTTTAATTTGCTATTAATTTTATCAACACCTATAATAATTATAACGCAGTTGCTTCCGCCATCAAAATATCATAAATCATTGAAATAAAGTGGTTATTAGATGCGACCTATAACTGTTTTTTTGTAACCGATTCTTGAAGTTACTCGTTACGATATCATGAAGCACTAAGTAGGTAAGGTCAAACAACAGTTTTCTCACCGACATTATTATTTAAATGTCTTATTTTGATGCGGTACTATTGCATCTATGAATAATAAATAATTAAATAGTACGATACGGCCAATCTTAATATAATTTATTATCTAAATTAATTAGGGTGATTTATTATTTAAGAACGTAAACGTTACGTTTTATTATGTTTTATAGTTTGAAAGCAAATGTATTTTTATTACTAATTAACAGTTTTGAAGTGGTTTCAACAAGAATCCTTTTTTTAATACGTAGATAAAGCCTGTTTTGAAAATATTTATTTGCGTTTAAACTAAAAATATAGCCATTAAAATGCAATAGATGTAATTTGATACGTAACAATTAAAAACATTTTATCGTTTTTGCATGAGTTTAAAATATATAACCTACTTATCTTAGATCAGTTATATTTATTTATTTAGATTTGTTTTATTTTAATGTGAATGTTTTGTCATCATACATTTGTTTATGTTAACATGTTTATGTGTTATAGGCAATACAAAATAATATTAAAATACTTGAACCATTTATTACAATTTATTAATAACACAAGGGAAAACTACCCATTAAGTAAACATGTTGCGAATAAAATATTATAAAATATGTAACACAATTCCATTTAATAATATGTTGATACAATATATATTTTTTTAGATATCAAATATTTTGGTCGTTTTATATTTTTTTAACATATCTGTCGCACTGTATAATGTTTGTGATATCTGTCACTGTAATGAAAATTAAAAATGCAATTCATTGGTAATGCTCTTAATTTACTTTTGTTAAAGAACCGGTAAGGTAACTTTAATAAATAATACAAGCAAATTAAATATCTGCTTAACATATTAATTAACTTTATTTTTAAAAAGAAAAGGTAATTGGTCCATTCTAGAACAAAACAAACAAAGAGAAAAGCTTTCCTGGGATCTTTTTGCACCGCAGGAGGCAAGGCCATAATGGAATAATACCTACACAAAGAAATCAATAATACACAGATATAATTTACCGCGTAAGGTAAATATTTGTTTGCCGATTCTCGTTAACCTTATCATAATAAATATAAAACGAAAGTCAAAATAATGTTCTTGACGGATATCGATTGTCGGTGATTTCACCCAAGTTTGACCTGCATTCATATTCTGTATAAACTTCAACTTGTTACCGACTCGGTCACGGTCGCTGAACACAATCAAAGTCAAATTGGTCATAAGGAACAACTCAACAGCCATTAAATACAAACAATTATTGATACAACACCCATCATATCAATTAGATACCATATTACTGTTTTATTTAACAAAACAATAACACTATTAAACATACATTTATATTATTAAATTATTATATAATTGTTAAAGAATTAGGAAGGAATGACAGTGATGAATGTTCTCGTGTATCGAGTTCCGACAACCGTGTCTATTAATTAAGCATGGCCAATAAATAATACACAATTATGTTTTTGATGATAGTCCAATTAAGGCTCATTTGCATTATAACATTTAAAAAAGCTTTTGTAATATTTTTTGGTCTTACGTTTGACATAAAATACGTTTTTAATAGTTATTAGATTTTAGGGAATGTGTGTTTCTTATCTTAATGTATCTTCATCTTTTAACTTGAATTAGAACAAAGTATTTCGAAGGTCATAATTATAAATAACTTTACTGTTAAATGTTTCATTTCAAATAAAGGTCCTAAAAACCACGTTGATGATCTGGTAAAGATAGTAAATTAGACGTGAAACTTGAACAATATGTGCATATTAAGGTACAGGACTACAGAAACCCCAGCAAGAAGGCGCGGGGGAAACGTAGCGCATATTTCATCATTTTTTTTTAAATTTAAAAGTCAAGAATCGTCCATAATGTTTATTTGGGTAAAAGGCTTTATTGATATCAATGAATGATACTAATTGTGATAGATTTCACAATCTAATTAAACTTACCCTTGTGCGAGAACATTTAAACACCAGAAAATTCTATATGATACTAGTCCAATATAATAAAGAAACAGAGAAGCGTACTAGACTTTCACTGTTCTGAATAGCCTGAAAAGTGAACACCGTAATTTGATTCTAACTTTAGGAATTTTCTTATATTCGGTGGCTATAAAAGCTCTACCTGAGTCTGTAATTTCAAAGTAGTTAAAACAAACAAGGGCGGTTTCAATGTGTAATTTAATATGTCAGTTACATCTAGAGTAGCTGGTTTTTCGCCTCAGGAGTCAGGACATATAACATTTTACAGCATTTGCACGTTTGGTTAACTCCTAATGAATGAACAAGGTCATCTTATAGAAAAAAAGGTACATATTTTTTGTTTCAATCTTCTTTGTTCAATTTAGGTAATATTTAAATACTATTTTGATAGGGACAAACAATGACAGTCGTTTGAAATCAATAAATCATCTTCCTCGACTTTTTTTAAACAACTACGTGTTAAAATGTTTACGACTGTAATAAAAAAGGAGATAATTTAATATTATGTTGTATTGAGTAAAATATTATTTTGATAAACAAATACTATTGTTTATCTTAATTAAAACGGACAAGTTTGCATGTACCTGTGAATACTTTAATGAGGAAGATTAATAAAGTTTATTTTTTATGGCCACCATTGAGAACTTGTATTTCGTAATTTACATTAAGTCTAATGTTTTCAATAAAGTGTAAGTGATTTTATTCGAAATAGAGCTTATCCGCTTACTTATCAATAAAGTGTTAGTGGGCCATTGATTAATATTTTGATAAAACATAAACTTTCAACAATTCAACAGATAAAATTGCAGTAATTTACCTAGGCGTAAGTAGTACGGTCGCCCTCACATGACACATCATGTAACAAATTGTAAATAGCATGTTTGCTCACTATAAATAAATCGATGTTGCAGTGGCTTCATCATTTATCATTTTAATAGAACGTTCTCGTTTACATCTTTCTGAGGAAGACTGTACCATTTATTTTACGTCAACTATGTTTTTATTTACACCTCCGTACGGAAGCGGAAACAGACCGTCTTCTGCGGTACACTAAAAGCTTCGCCTATTAAGAAATCTGTTAATGCCATGGCTGAGGATTTCGCAGTGTTAATTAGAGTAGGTGGTCACTTTACAAGTTCTTAAATATACAGCATGTAGGCACAAAGTAAATAAATATATATTAACGGCTCAATAAATATTTATTGAATGTTTTTTAAGAATTAAAATAATACACAGCGGAATAATTTTGCGCCTTTGCAAAACAAGGTTACACGCTGTTGTTCAAAACAATATCTAGTGGCAGGCTATGTTAATAGTCCATTGACTTGTTTGCTAGCCTACACGGGCCTACACTTACCTACTCTATTCTGCAAAATCTGTGTTGACAATCTAAACAGACTAAAGAAACGAATACAATGCAATCAATTAACTAATCATCGATAAGTAAATAAAAAATAATTACAAAAGATCAAATAATAACACACGAGGCAGATTCAAATTAAATGAAAACCAATAACATCAGGCCATTAAAATCCATCAGGCCAGCCAGGTAAAAAAAAAACAAATAAAAGGTTTTAATGACATAACAATACGTGTTTCGAATATTATTTTACGGAATTTGTTTGTCACAGCTCGTAAATTTGTCATTAAAAATGTTATTTTGACACATTATAAATAAAACAATTAATTTATGCAATGTTAAACAGATATTTTGATTTATTGAATGTGAAGGTGCTCGAACAGGAAATATTTATTTCAATCGTTTTCAAAGTGAATTCGATTCTAGTTATGAATAAGGGTCTACCTTCAGGGTCGATGACTACGAATAAGGAAAACAATTCCTCAGATGAGTCAAGGATTTTCATTTATAACATGATTTTTATGATCGATTCATACACCGCAATCATTGAAAAGTTTACCAACGCCGTACTATATACATACTTCCTGTCATCCAAATCCATGACGGTACATAAATTAACAAGACACCACTTAAAAGTCACAAGAACTGTAACACCTGTATACCCACCCATATTCTGCAAATAAAGGATTTTGACTTTGACTTTGACTTAGAAAGCAGAATATGCAATTTCGTTTACTTGGATGACATATTTTTTCGGTTACTTTGATTTATAAACCAAGCTCCTTAACCAATTTCTATAATATTTATATGGGATCAACTCTGAAGTATGCTACCAAACAAAATAAATTCATAATTGTCGTCGAATCATCGTGTAACAAACACAAAAATAAACATACATTCGAATTGAAAACCTTCTCCTTTTTTGAAGCCGGTTAAAAAATTGAGAATTTTCCATCACAGAAATTACAAATAGTAAATATTTTGTTGGTATCCACAAAATAAACAGATGACACATTAAATAACAAAACAACTAAAGACGTAATACGAGTATCTTGTCGTTTTGCAAAGTTTTTATTTATAATATTTTAAATCTTTAGGTGTGAATAAAGTTCTTGTTTTTCATTATTTATAAGCATGTTTTTCTTTGTTTGCCACTTCGATTCTATAACAGACACGTGTATTTCCCTTTAGTCGATAATTTATAACCATCGTAAGTATACCGCTGTAGGCCTAAGTCACCATCACATACATACACTACCTCATTTCCTAAGGTAAAGCTTCCGATTGGCGACAATGTATCAAATCCAGGTGTCCTTACATTTTTTTCCTTCACCATAATTTTGTGATATCTTAGATTAACACGTTGAATGCCGTGCGGTGTACAAATGACCCACAATAATTGACCGAAAATTTCTCATTTTATTCATCATACCATCACGCCTGTATCCCCCGAAAGGCTAGGCAGAGGTGTAAGCAATGAACATCCACAGTTCGCCGGTGTGTTTAGGTCCCATGTAATAGGGGGCGAGCCTATTGCCACTAACCGGACACAAATCCTTACTCCGAGCTGCTACTGAGAATTTCATAGAAAAACCCAATAACAGTTTTTGCTCGACCTAGGAATCGAACCCAAGACCTCAAGCGTACCAGTCACACTTAGGACCACTAGGCTACCAGTGCAGTTCTATTATAACTGCATTATAATTATATTAATGAAAAGGCGCAATATACAGACAACGGAACAAAAAAAGGAATGTACTGAAAAAATAATCATCTCGTTCAAACATTCACAGTTGAGAACCCGCAACTCCGTGCCCAACAATCCGCACTCACGCCATTTCTATATATGAGATTAATTTATTATACAATAATTTTATTGACATGCAGGCACATGCTCTGACACTAAAAATCTGATCAGTATGGCAGTTATAGCTAAAACCTTTGACCCAGTGCGTCCCACAGTGCCATCTCATTGAAACGGTTAACACTGTGATCGCGAAGGTTACAGCTTTAATTGCACATTAACATAACAATATTTAGTTTATATGAATCGACTGAACTGCTCATAAAGAGCCTTTAGCTAGCATTGGAAGGAAGTTGAGAAATCAATTTAATTGTATTTTTTTTATTTTAATATTTCTATCTGTCAACGTTTTTGTACCACAGTGTTCAGTTATAAATCATTTCTTTCATAAAAAGGTACGTTAATATTTATAAATGATGTCGTTTTAATATTTTCTTAAACATCGTTCTAACAAATTTGAGGATTATGTGTGGGTTTAAAGATAAAAATGCGATTTGTATTATATGAACAGTAGATTTTTGGTTGAGAGTTATAAATTGGAGTGAGTTTATAGTTATAACAAATGGAGCATTTAAATAAAATTATAGAATTTACATAGAGATGACTAAATTGGTATAGCGTCAAACTGTCTGCCAGCTGCGCTTTAGTAAAATATTGCTTTTCAGACTTTCAATCCTTTATTTAACCTTGAAAATTATTTTTGTGAGTGGGTTCTTGTATCTTCCATTTTAAAAGGCGGCATAATATTGATGATTTGCTTCATTTAAATTTTCCTTATTTTAAGATAAGAGTACCCACTTAGCAGTCGAAATAAATACAATTCTGATGAATGCCAATTTTTATATGAAGTACCTACCTATATTCAATTACTCATACCCACAACTTTTTGCAGAACTTCCGATAGTGACCGCTAACCGTTTTAAAGTGACTTTTACATCCCGAACTAGGTTACCGCTTTTTGAATCAATGGGTAACTGTCACTTCGCGCAATTACACATACGTACCTACATAAAGTATCAGAATATTATGATGCATTGATTTTCCTCTAAACGGGATAGCAAACTTACAACAAAATTGTAGACATTGTGTTTTAATAAAATACTTAAGGTATTTTTTTGCTAGCCTATACTGCCCCACTTTTGGGAAAACGCCTCGCCATAATCCTTTCACTTGCTTCGATGTCATGCCTCATCTTGCCAATTCCTGAAGAAGCTATCGAAAGCGTCTCTCATTTTCTCAGATAGGATATTTGAACATAAATAATTTCATAT
The DNA here is from genome assembly GCA_932526535.1 of Caradrina clavipalpis. Taxonomy (NCBI): domain Eukaryota; kingdom Metazoa; phylum Arthropoda; class Insecta; order Lepidoptera; family Noctuidae; genus Caradrina; species Caradrina clavipalpis. The sequence continues at coordinate 9,245,518 of OW052096.1, forward strand.
AATTTGGGCGTTGTTAGAACATTCTCAGTTTAGAAAAACCATACATTCCACTTACACTTCCTTTTGAACAAATCTTATCATAAACGGAACGGGATCCACATAAAAAAATGCACTTATTTCTGCTGCAAAGCAGCGTTGCTGTGTTCCGATTTAAATGGTATGGGTACCGGTGAAATTACAGGCACATGAGATATTTTAACTTTGTCTCTGAGATAGCAACGCATTTGCAAGGCCTCTAGTTATTGCAAATGTCTATAGGCAGTGGTGACCACTTAACATCAGGTGGGCCGTAGGCTTGTTTGCCATCCAACGATGCTTAAAACCAAAAAAAAGAAAAGGACTTTAGCAAACGTGCGAAGGTTTGTCATCCCTGCACAACCTGCATTAAGCAAGCATACCGCTGTGACAGCAAGTTGAAGTTTTGCGAAGCTCGGGCGATGACCTCGTTTTTTTTAACCTGCGGCACATTTGCCATGATTCGTCATGCATTTACGATTCACCGCATAAAAGACATCGAAATTGTTTGTCCATACGGGGCGGTTGTTTGCTTTAGCGCCCATTCTTTGAAACTGCACTTTAGTACATACATTTAGATGTTATTTTTCGTTGTTCGGAATGTGTGTTCCGTGAAGGTTTATAACGAGCATTTTCAAAAACATCGAGTGCATTGTTTACTGAACTATCCTCGTCATGGTCTTTGTTTTTGGATATTCGTACCATTTTCTAGAACTCACTTCAATTGTTTTCTAGAATAATGCTTGGACCGAGTTAATCTATTGGACTATCATATTACACCTAGGACCATCATAAGCCTACTACCATAATTTTGAATCGATATTGTGATAGGCTCATGGGACATCCATGAACCACATATAATTTATACTGATTGTTTATCTATTGTGCCTGATTCGCGGGCAGTAAAAGTTTTAATTCGGCACTATCGAAAATCTATTATTATTTACAAAATAAACTACCTGCCTGCCCGCCAAAATTCATATAAGAAGGTCAAGCATTTTTCGAGATTTCTTGTTTAGCCAATGAGTAATGAACCTTTCATTTTTTATATAAATTAAAACATTAAACGCAATTACACACCATAATTAAAAACGGAAGCCAAGCCTTCTACGAACAATTATCAAAATAATGTAAACAAAATCGCAGGTGAAATGACAGGTCCAATGGAACAAATTAATCCTTAAAATGTACAATCAACAAAAGCAATAAGTGAACAGGCAAGCACCATCCGCCACATCTGCGGAGTGGTTAAACTAATGGAACTTATCGGAGTAAGTCTTATGTATTAAAACTTATTTATAAATCATAACTAAAACTGAAACCGTAAATTAAAACTTAAACAGAAAACTAAATCTGTTATTGAAGGCGGTCGTCCGATAGGTAAAATACTACTTTCTCACCCATTTGTTCCAAAAAACAGAACTGAAACGTTTTATTCTAGACTGTACACCAAACTCTTATGTGAACTGTACAATTCAATCAGCCTTTAAACAAATTACACCTTGGATTTGCCTTCCTTTTCGAACAAGTGTAGTAAATATTTCCGCAAAATGTGATTTAAAATAATAAACAAATCAATTACGAATAAGTCGGTCAACTTCATGACTCACGATCAAAACAAACAAGAGAAAGTGAAAGAACACGAGTATCTTGGAACTGTCATGAGAGATATGTCAACGACGGTATGGATGGATTATAGATACTTGTGCGGATAAAAAATCGAAAGTACTTCTGAGAAATAGTATTTATTTACATACAATAGCATGACTGTTAAAGAAACAGATACAGGAAAAAACACATTGTGAGTACACAAGTAGAGGCACAGACGGTCTATTCTGTAAAAATGTCTCTTCGTGAATGTAGATGGAGTGAGATTAAGGTGAACTCTGTCTTTTCACCGTTAAAGGATTGACCTAAACTAACCGAAGGAGATTAGCACTGCTGTTATTATTTTTGTGACTATCGAACCAAAGATAATCAATTTCATTATTAATTTATCCACATTCGATAGCACGTAGTAAAGCCAACGTATTTTGTCTTTACACAATTTGTAAATATACTATATGTACTTGAAAACACATGCCTTCCTGTTTGATCAGTGCAGTAGCCAAAACAAGTGATTTGTTTATCTACTTTGTTCATTACAAAGATGAGGTTAAAACGCTATGTATTTAATCAATTAGAAGTTAATTCACTTTTAACAAAACGTTTTACAAGGTTTTAACTTGGTTCTATAGATGTTATGAGATAATGAAGTAGTAATAGATTTAAGTTTTCTATCCGAAAAACGTTACACTGAGCTTCAAACTTCATTTTCTTATAGATTGGTAACAAAGGGTACAGTCGTGTCAAACAGAGCCTACTCTTTTTATTTTAGAATTTAATAATGATAAAATGTAATGATCAACAGAGGACTCTTTCACAGATATAAACTACAAAAAAAAAATGAATGGTACCATTGCTGCTAAAATATTTTTTAATTTATCCAGAATAATGCTAGTACTATAACTACAATATTACATACTCTGAAATCGGTCGAAAAAAGCGTTTATGTTATTGATTATTTCTTTTAAAAGGCGAAATAATTTGGAGTATGTATGTGTGGTGTATATAGATGAAAACATAAAACTCCTTATTTGGAAATTCGTAAATATAAAAACAGGAAAGACGTGTATATTCAGACTATTTATTTTCCTATCATTTAAAACAACTCACACGCCATATATTTGCTAACATAATCTGTCTATTAATCAACATGTCGTGTCACTATCATAAATTTTTAGCAGTGATCGCCTAGCATAAATTATTGTAATCACCTTTTAGCACCGTTAATTATGTTAATTTTTTTGAACATAACAAATGCTCAAAGGGAATTTTTCCTTATCTAGATAGCTTAGCTTACCAACAAATAAAACCCAATATGGTGTGGTATAAAAGTGGGATTAATACAGGATCTATAATTTCATATTAAGTAAACCCATCAAAAAATATTAACCCCAATTTATGTAATATCAAACAACCTCCAAAAATGTATGGTTACACCGAAGCTAATACAAGTGGGCCAGAAATTAACTAATATATTAGGTGGTTGTAGCGCTGAGTCCTTCACTGCGTGCCAATTCAACTGTGTCGGTCTGTCTAGGACAGCTTTGCATTACTCTAATCGAAACTAGAATACAACGTTCGCGTAACTTTAGCAGCGTAGCATTGGGTCTACGGTGCGCATGCATTTGACCTATCGCCAACACGAACAGACCCTTAGGCAATTTGCATACTGCACTGCATCACGGAGCGTAGCGCGGGGGTGCGTGTTCTTAGGCCCGGTTTCTACCAAAGCGGAGAGTAAAGGAAATGTCTAAGTAAACATCCAATGCTGTGTTGTGTTGAAACAAAGCGGTGAGATGTGAAAATAACGCAAGCCGATTGATTGTACGGGACATCTCTTCTCCTCTCCGTTTTGGTGAAATCCAGGCCTTACTTTGTTTGCAAGCATCTGTGTCTGTATAGAAAACGCGCGTAGTGCAACACAAAAAAAAACATATTTACGCACGGTCTCAGCGCTAAGTCGCCACGCACCCCGGAGCGTAGTGCGGTGCAGTGTGTGATTCGCCTTAATGCAAAAATGCTTATAGATAGATTGCCGTAGAAGTCGCAGGCAGCGACAACCTTACTTTGACCTTACACCTTGTCTTTCCGAACGTGATTTTTAATTATTCCAAAAAATAAACATAACACGTGCTTAAAGAAGCTTGAAGACTGGGTTGTCCAATAAATTTCCATGATTCAAGTTTTTCAAATTATTACTAGACGAAAGTAGAAAAACTGGTGTTCATGAACCTACAATTTATTAAATATTCAAAGATATACTTATTAATAAGTTTTACGATATATCAAACAAATCAGCAGGACGTTGACGTGCGATTTGTAAAATGGCTCCTTGTTGCCAGCCAATAAAAATAATTACATCTAAAACCTTTCGACGAAAGCCTTCAATTAAGATCAAACAAATAAAGCTTCCTTTTGAGGTCATTCAAGTTCAAACTACCTTGGGTCAAATCTTTTTCTTTTGAGTGATTTACAATGAGCTATTAAAAGTAAACGTTAATTAAGGAAACATGATAAAGACATTAAACTTCGGTTAAGTGTGAATCTATTTAAAGGTTCATTATACAAGACTATTAGCATTACTTTTTCCATGGTTCAAGTAGATAATTCTAGACACCCCAGCATAAACATTTATAGTTGGTTACTCTGCTGTTTCTTTTATTTTCACCGTACTAAAGGTGTTGCTTATGATTTTTTAAATAAACGAAACGAACGAAACTAAATTCGTGGTTAAAGCTTTTTCATAAAAAATAATTTTCAAAAACTATTAGTCCTAGAACAACTTACGTTACGAACCTACCTACGTTAGCTATAAGAAAACAACTGCCTTCATATCGAACGACAATCCTGAAGTTCCTAAAACAATCGTCTTTTATGAACTCAAATTAATGGTCCTTTTGTCCGGAATCTCATGATCAAACAATAAACAAAAATAATAAACAATTTTCCGCTTAAAATAGCATAAGGTATCAACAGCCGACTGACGCACCCATTGAGTCTTAAGAATAGACAATCGTAAAACAGATGTTATCCAATGACCTCTCAGTATCTCAGCAATTAAAAACGATTACGTAAACTAATCGTGAAGGATGATGATGAATCTTATCGCTTAGCCATTTGTCAAAATCAATTTGAACTGTGCCGTATTACGTGCTTCTTTTAAATTAATTAAAAGGTCACGGTTATAATAAAATTAATCAATGGTGGTACAGTTGACGAAATATTTTTTTTTCTGTTATAACGTGTGGATTTTACATAGGTTATTATTAATTGTAAAATCAATAGAATTATAACATACCGGCACGCCTGTATTCCTCGAAGAGTTAAGCAGAGGTGTACTAATGAACATCCACAGTCTGCCGGAATGTTTTGGGTCCCATGTAATAGAAGGCGTGCCTTTTACCATTAACCGGGCACAAATCCTAACTCTAACCCCACCTCTCTCTTTCTCTTGTGGGTGTAGATTAGTATACCTCTGCCTAACCCTTCGGGAAATACAGGCGTGGTTATATGTGTGGTAAATCCTAACTCAATCCTAACTCAACGTCCTAACTCAACAAGCTGCTACTGAGAATTTCATTGGAATAATAGCAATAGCAATTCCTTTTCCTTGTTTATTAAGTCAAAATCAGCTTTTTCATACATTTTGACTGTTTAAGAATTGTACTTTTATATGGAATTGCAGATGTTCATTCCACCCTCTATAACATTCACCTTTAAAATAATTAAATTCATTGTACGATTAATGATCTATAGTTAATTGGCTCAAAAGGAAGCAATTTCAGCACGCACTTAATGAAGTTTCAATTTCTTAGTAAAATGCGTGGTCGTGGTCAACCGCAATGCTATCCACATTTGGTCAGTGAGCTAACCTTTAACTTTGCTGTGAGAACAAGAACTTGCCTAACCACAAAAGATTTATGCCTATTTTGTTTTATGGCAATAATCCTACCATCCAACCTTCTCAACTCGTTCCTAATGGAATTTAATAGAAAATCAATTTCAAAGATTAGCATTATTCTAATAAAAGAATCTACTAAACTTAATCCAAGACAAGTTCCTACTCGTAGGTCGCGCATTTTCCTTTTAGCAAGTTTATTCTTAGAAAATCAACATTTTGTATTCTATTTTCGAAATGTGATTCCAAACCGCTTTTTGAAATTAATTTTATCAAGGATATAAAATATTATAATATAGCGGATTTTCCTAAATTTAAATAACTAGCAGGATGTACAGTATTGATTAAGAACAAACTTAGGTAGAGCAAACATGCGAAGCAACTTTACCAGTTCATAGAATTAAAAGTATACAAAATCTTGCCAGGTTTTTTCATCTTTACGTATGTAAAAATAAAGTTCATAATCATATGCACCATTTTGACATGGTCAGGTTGTATGTCTGCGAATTACCTACCTAAAATTTTAATAAGTGTTTACTAATTAATCAAACATAGGCTCGGCATTCAAATTAATTACCGTAAGTGTTAGTGGTTAATATTATACCTATAACCCTGAAAAAAAAAACTTGTATCGACTATTGATTTACCTAAATTAAATTGGATTTTAATAGTACAATACATGTTTACATCTCGTAATAAATCGTTCATCAATCATCTGCAGAAAAAAAAACGCAGTCTCAAATCGCGCAATCAATTTCTTGATTCATGATCAATACTTTCGTTGACGCAAAGTTTACTTACACTTCACTATACGGAAATCGAGATGCATTCGTCGACTCACCTGTTTTGACATTGGGATTCATTGCAGTGAACAATTACGAGCGTATGTACACAAGTATTTGATTCATGCATGATACAGTCGGCGCGGCGGCCGACGCTTTGTCTGGCAGCGCGGAGCCAGTCCAATACCTATACATCAGCGTCGGAAAGTTGCCTCTTCATAGTCGCCAAACGACTGAGATGAAAAAATCACGTGCCTTTTTTTTTCAAATCATTTCTTTTGTGATTTCTTATGGGTACTAACACAAATGTAAGTTTATCTTACATTAGTAAAATTTTAGTATGGCTGCTAAATTATACAATATGTATTCTAAAAAAAAAAAACAGATATGCCGTTTGAAAGAAGTAAAAAGTGTTCACAATTTGCATAGTTAGGATATTAATTGATAACACACAACATACCATCACACTTGTATTCCCCGAAAAATTAGACAAGGCTGTACTAATGTACACCCACAGTTCGCCAATATGTTAAGGTCCCATGTAAAAGGAAGCGAGCCTATTGCCATAAACCGGGCACAAATCCTTACTTCAAACTGGTACCAATAATTTCATAGAAAGACTCAATCACACTTTGCTCCACCTGAGAATCGAGTCCAAGACATCTGGCGTAGCAGTCGCGTTTAGGAGCACTAGGCTGACGAGGCACTTAGTCACGTTTGCTCTTTGATTAATTGATCAAAGAACAAATTGATCCACAAGTTACAAAATCATCAAAAATGTTCGAATAAAACAAAAATCTTAGCAAAAACAATGGATCCCACGTATTTTACGTGATACCGCTCCCCCAGAACGCAAAAGGCACAGGAAGGAGCATGGATGGGATTAAGACAGTAAAAGTCTGACACCCCCTCCAGCCCCCCCACCTAGGGCGGGAAAAAATCCATCCAATCCACCTTATAATACCAGTGGATGGTAGTGTAAGAGAGCACGAGGGCTTTCTGTAGTTTTAAATATGTACAATAGGAAGATTAAATCTATAATTGTAACAATATTTGATTTTCCTATAAATATAGATGCTTTTGCGCTATCAAATGATGTATGTTTTGATTATCTAGTCCTAGGTTATTTTTAGCATTAATGTAACTTAGGATACATCTAGAATTAAGGTAAATATATGATTCTAGATTATAAGTAAATTTAATGACAAAAATGTGCATACTTGATTGGTGGAACATTTGTTGATGATGTCGCGCCCTACCCACTACTTCCACCACCGTAGAGACATATGGGAGAAATACTGTGACGTGATTGGTGCAAACACCTTTTGTTATTTTATTTGTCATGGCACTACTTGCACCCACGTAGGAAAGTCATAAATATAGCCGCCTCACGGCAAAATTTGTCAGTCGTAAGTCAGTCGTACTGTAGCAATCATCGGAAGCTTGTGAACAACAATATAAGTGGTTGAAGACTCTGCTCGTCTTTTATTTAATTCTTCGGAACCCTCGACCCGTGCGCCTGAATATTCTACAATTTTGGTCCTTCGAGCCGGATTTGAACCAGCGACCTATGGAAGCCGATTCAGGAGTGCCGTCTGAAATGGCACCGGGATCACCTTCGATAGCGCCTACAGTGTCGTCGGCATTACCCGCACCCGTGATTCCATTGGCGGGCCCCGGACGCGTGATTGACCATCGCGACGCGGCTGCAGTGCCTCGGGAATCGGAGATACTACGGGTGGTACGGACGCCGAGATCAAGAACCAGCCACGTCTCATCGAAGAGCGGCCAGAAGAGTGCCGATTACCTCCGCCGGAGGGCCGAGTACAAGGCTGAGAGGGAATTAGTGCGCCTGAGGGAAAATCTCGTCAAGAAGAAGTTGGAGGCGGAACTGGCCGAGATAGATGCCATCGCCGAAGAAGACTCGTCCGATGAAGAAACTACAACACGCCGTGTGGAAGATTGGATCACACACTCAGTGCCGAGTGAAACACAAGTGATCGCAGAAGCTCACGACGCGCAAGAAACAGTGCCAGTGCCAGTGCCCGCAGTAGTAACGACTGCGTACGGAGTGCCTGCAACCGAGAGTGCCGCGACCTCCCGCGGAGTGACAGTGACCGCGCCGCAAACAGCGTACGAACCGCAAACAGTGACCGCGCCGCAAACAGTGACCGCGCAACCGCATACAGTATATACGACCTCGATATCTGCGCTCCCTCAGTGTGCGCCCGCGACCGTACAGTTCCGCGAATATACGCCGATAGTAACGGCTAGTGTTCCGCGAGTGCCACCACGTGAAGTGCCTGAATGGGATCAATCGTTCGCCGAAGAAACGGAGAGAAGCAAGCCGCGAGACAGGAAAATAGATCAGCTGGCAGAAGCTATTTCAAACCTAGCTCGTCCGCGGCCAGTACCTAGGCAAGCCTATGAGTTGCCATACTTCAACGGTGACCCGGCAGAGTGGCTATCGTACAAGAACATGTACTGGGACACAACAGCTATGTACAACTTTAAGCCGCACGAGAACTTAGCGCGCTTGAAAACGTCACTGCAGGGAGAAGCAAAGATAGCGGTAGAAGACTTATTGCGGACATCAACTAACCCATCGGAGATTATGAAGGCACTGGATGAAGAGTTCGGACATCCTAATTTAATATTGGAGTGTGCGTTGAAGAAAGTGCGTGCGTTACCGAAAGTAACAGAAAGTGGTCGTGAGTTGAGAAAGTTCTCATCTACAGTGAGGAATTGTGTGTCGCTGTTGAGGAATGTGCACGCGAATGGATACCTGAACAACCCACAACTGATGGACATGGGCGCTGCCGGTCAAACGGCTAATGTTAAAAGTTTGAGAAGCGCACATAGTAAGCCAGGCATTCACTTTAAAAATGTTCAGAGATTACATGTACAAAGCGACAGCGAACAAGATAATAAGAACAATGTGCAGTGTGCTATGTGCAAGGGAGATCATAAATTACCGAAGTGTGAAAAGTTTGCGAAACTAACTTCTGATGAGAGATGGCAATTTGTAAAAGATCAGAGGATGTGTTTTAATTGTATAATAAAACAACATGCGAAGAAGTTCTGCCGAGCAAGCAAATGCTCGAAATGCCACTATGCACATCACGACTTACTGCACGTAGATAGAGAGCATAAAACTGAAAGCGTCACTAATGTGAAAGAATATAACGGCAAAGCGTTGTTGAAGATAATTCCCGTCTCCGTGTCAGTGAACGGAAACGAACGAGATTGCTACGCTCTACTGGACGACGGAGCTACAGTATCGCTTATCGACGACTCGATAGCTGGAAAGGCAACGGGTGATAGAATACCTTTAGTGCTAAAAAGTGCGCGCGGTAATGAGGTGTCTGATAAATCCTCAAGGAAAATATATGTGACAGTGCGCGGGCCAAATAAAGTGAATCACAAAATAAGTGTGCGTACGTTCAAGAGGCTGGATTTGCCCGCCCAAACGGTGCCGGCTGCGTTGATAAAGGAGCTCGCCCACCTGCGTGACTTGGGCCTGGAGGAAATGTGCGGAGTCAAGCCGATGCTGTTGCTGGGACAGGACAACTGGGAGTTGCTGGTCGGCGAGGAGATTCGCCGAGGAAAGTCCGGTAAGCCAGTTGCATCTTTGACCAAGCTAGGCTGGGTTCTGCATGGGCCCATAGGTAAAGGGTTTAGGGTAGGCTACGAAGCCGTGAACTGTTTAGCGGAACCTCTGTCTGAACTGCATGATATGGTGAAAAACCAATTCGAATTAGAAGCAATAGGTATAACCGAAATCCCTAGGTCTCATAAAGACATCGACAGAGCTTTAAAAATATTAGATGAAACCAGTAGCTTCACTATTAACGGCGAATGGGAAGTAGGATTGTTGTGGAGGCGTGACGATCCACAGCTACCCGATAACTATGCTTATGCGCGACAGAGACTGTCGGGAATAGAACGTAGGTTGCATAAGAATCCTACGTACGCGGAAGCATATGAAAATCAAATTGAACGATTAATTAGCGAGGGTTATGCGAGTAAAGCGGACGGCCGCTTCGAAGATCCGGTGTGGTACCTACCTCACTTTGGGGTACAGAATCCTAATAAGCCGGGGAAATTGAGACTAGTCTTCGACGCCGCCGCCACTTTTCAAGGTACCGCTCTTAACGATTGCTTGCTCGCGGGGCCAGACCTGTAGAATATTCAGGCGCACGGGTCGAGGGTTCCGAAGAATTAAATAAAAGACGAGCAGAGTCTTCAACCACTTATATTGTTGTTCACAAGCTTCCGATGATTGCTACAGTACGACTGACTTACGACTGACCAATTTTGCCGTGAGGCGGCTATATTTATGACTTTCCTACGTGGGTGCAAGTAGTGCCATGACAAATAAAATAACAAAAGGTGTTTGCACCAATCACGTCACAGTATTTCTCCCATATGTCTCTACGGTGGTGGAAGTAGTGGGTAGGGCGCGACATCATCAACAAATGTTCCACCAATCAAATATGCACATTTTTGTCATTAAATTTACTTATAATCTAGAATCATATATTTACCTTAATTCTAGATGTATCCTAAGTTACATTAATGCTAAAAATAACCTAGGACTACATAATCAAAACATACATCAAAATATTGTTACAATTATAGATTTAATCTTCCTATTGTACATATTTAAAACTACAGAAAGCCCTCGTGCTCTCTTACAATTCCACCCCCCGCAAGAGGGTTCAACCGATTGCGCTTCCGTCAGTAGGGAGCACGACAACTTTTACTACGGGCCGACGCAGCGTACCCTTTGTAGTTTTGATATCTACAATTCTAACAATACTATCCGCACCTGGATGCACTTTGGCTATAATGCCTTTGGTCCATTCACTACGTGATTTGTTGTCATCGACCACTATCACTACATCGCCCACTTTTACGTTCGGCACTACACTGTTCCACTTTTGTCGTTGCTGGAGCGTAGGCAGGTACTCGCGCAGCCATCGCCTCCAAAAGAGGTCGGCCAGCGCGTTTACTTGGCGCCACATGCGCCGCGAGTCGATGTCGGCGGCATGCTGACGCGTACACGGAGCATCTCCCGCGGCAGTGCCAAGCAGGAGATGGTTCGGTGTCAACACGACGGGTTGCTCAGCATCGGTGCTCACGTAGGCTAGTGGCCGGCTGTTAATTACCAGCTCGGCTTCTGCGAGGAGAGTGAGTAGCACCTCCTCCCGAGGCGCGCGCTCTTTTAAAGTAGAGCGCAGCGCGTTCTTCACGGAGCGCACCAGTCGCTCCCAGCTCCCGCCCATGTGCGGGGCGGCTGGCGAGTTAAAGTGCCAGGCGATTCCCCGACCTGTCGCCTCGCTTCTAATGCGACCCACGTCTAGGTCGCGCAGGGCCTGGCGTAGCTCGGCGTGTGCTCCAACGAAGTTGGTCCCGCGGTCGGAGTATATGTCCGCGGGACATCCTCGACGTGCGATCAGGCGTCGCAACGCCAATATGGCTGAGTCTGCACTCAGCGACGCCGCTAGTTCCAGGTGTACGGCGCGTGTGGTGAGGCAAGTAAATAGAACGCCCCATCTCTTCTCCCGGCGCCGACCGATGCTCACCTCCATAGGGCCAAAATAATCCACTCCACAGTGGACGAATGCCCGGCGATTAATCTCCAATCTCGCGATGGGTAGGTCGCCCATCTTAGGCGTCGACGGCTGGGCTTTCTTAATCCTGCACGTTTGACATTCTCTTGCGATTGCTTTCACTGTTGACCGTAAGTTCGTTATCCAGAACTTTTCTCTTAAAGAGTTCACCACGGTTTCCTGGTTGGCGTGAAGCGCTGTTGTGTGGTATCTTTTAATGATAAGCCGAGTCAAGGCGTGCTTTCCGTCTAAAATAATGGGGTGACGCGCTCCGAAAGTAAGTTCACTGCAGGCGCCCAACCTGCCGCGTACCCGTATCAAACCATCTTCAAATAACATTGGGTCTAGTTTTTTAATCTTACTGTTCCGTGGTAGCGGGCGGGCTTCTTGTAGAGCTTTTGATTCTTCCTCGAAGCTCTCAGTTTGTGCTATCTTCAGTAAACGTAGCTCCGCCTCTCGTAGATCGTCGACCGTTACGGTTGTCGAGTCGCGTCGTTTGCGACAGCGGTCCGTGAAGACCTTTATACGTGCTACTACGTATAAGATGCGTGTCCACGTACTATACCTTTCATAGGGCAGCGCGGGTTCGGCCTTAGTAGTGACGTTCACGTTGTGTACCCGCTCTAGGTCTGCCTCTGACACTGCGTCAACTCCAGAGTCCACCGGCCATTGCTCCTGTGGGCTGGAAAGAAATGAGGGACCCGAAAGCCACATATTACTGTTGACGGGCCACTCCAACCGGGTGCCTTTATCGGCTGGGTTCATCGCCGAGGGAACCCAGCGCCAGTCTTTCATCTTTGACCTTTTATCTATCTCTGCTAACCTATGAGATACAAAACGTTGGAAGTCGGTTGCTTCCGAGTGGATCCATTTGAGTACTGTCCTACTATCTGTCCATAAGACCTTTCGGGTGATTTCAACTCCTAACTCTTTCTCCACGGTGTCGGCTACCCTGCAGGCCAACACTGCCGCCTGTAACTCAAGGCGTGGGATTGAAATCACCTTTTTAGGTGCCACTCTAGCTTTCCCCATCACGAAGCTAACGCGCCTAACGCCGAGTGCATCTTTTCCCACCAAGTAGGCGACTGCCGCGTAGGCGGATTCACTAGCGTCCCCGAAGACGTGAAGTTCTACCTCTGATAACTTTATACCGTACCATCGCGGGATGGTTATATTGTTTAAGATTATAAGGTTCCGTAACCACGCGAACCATAAAGTTGCCTCCGCTTCATGCAGCCTCTCGTCCCACTGGATTCCTGTACGCCATATCTGCTGCATTAATATGCGCGACTGAATGACGCATGGATACAGGAAACCCAGCGGGTCGAACACCGACATTATGAAGCGAAGAAACTCTCGCTTCGTAGGAACAACGTCACCCTCTATAATTGTCTTCGGTAACTTTTTAAATGATAGGTCAAAAGCCAATTCATCGGTCCCCGGTGACCAAATCATACCTAAGGTGCGCTCTGTGGCGCCCTCGTCTTTTTCTAACGAGACTCTGTCGGGCATCTCTATTTCGAGAATCTCCCTGAGTTGTGGCGAATTGGTGATCCACCCCCGTATATTAAACCCGCCTTCGGCGTGGATGTGAGCCACCTCCTCTATGCGTTTGCTAGCCTGCGCGACGGACCATGCACTATCTAAATAGTCGTCCATGTAATGACTGTTATGTATAGCCGACACTGCTTCGGGATACTGACTATTAAATCTGGCCGCATTTTTATTCAAAATATAGATTGCGGATGTAGGGGAAGACACAGCACCGAAAATCATTGAATTCATGACAAACGTGTCAGGTTCTCCACTATTATTTTTATTCCACAAGAAAAGCTGTGCCCCTCGGTCACGTTCTCTGATTTTTATACGTAGGAACATGTCCGCTATATCTCCGGTGAATGCTACCGGTCCCAATCGGAATCTAATTAGAATTCCTAAAAGAGAATTTAATAGGTCTGGCCCCGCGAGCAAGCAATCGTTAAGAGCGGTACCTTGAAAAGTGGCGGCGGCGTCGAAGACTAGTCTCAATTTCCCCGGCTTATTAGGATTCTGTACCCCAAAGTGAGGTAGGTACCACACCGGATCTTCGAAGCGGCCGTCCGCTTTACTCGCATAACCCTCGCTAATTAATCGTTCAATTTGATTTTCATATGCTTCCGCGTACGTAGGATTCTTATGCAACCTACGTTCTATTCCCGACAGTCTCTGTCGCGCATAAGCATAGTTATCGGGTAGCTGTGGATCGTCACGCCTCCACAACAATCCTACTTCCCATTCGCCGTTAATAGTGAAGCTACTGGTTTCATCTAATATTTTTAAAGCTCTGTCGATGTCTTTATGAGACCTAGGGATTTCGGTTATACCTATTGCTTCTAATTCGAATTGGTTTTTCACCATATCATGCAGTTCAGACAGAGGTTCCGCTAAACAGTTCACGGCTTCGTAGCCTACCCTAAACCCTTTACCTATGGGCCCATGCAGAACCCAGCCTAGCTTGGTCAAAGATGCAACTGGCTTACCGGACTTTCCTCGGCGAATCTCCTCGCCGACCAGCAACTCCCAGTTGTCCTGTCCCAGCAACAGCATCGGCTTGACTCCGCACATTTCCTCCAGGCCCAAGTCACGCAGGTGGGCGAGCTCCTTTATCAACGCAGCCGGCACCGTTTGGGCGGGCAAATCCAGCCTCTTGAACGTACGCACACTTATTTTGTGATTCACTTTATTTGGCCCGCGCACTGTCACATATATTTCCCTTGAGGATTTATCAGACACCTCATTACCGCGCGCACTTTTTAGCACTAAAGGTATTCTATCACCCGTTGCCTTTCCAGCTATCGAGTCGTCGATAAGCGATACTGTAGCTCCGTCGTCCAGTAGAGCGTAGCAATCTCGTTCGTTTCCGTTCACTGACACGGAGACGGGAATTATCTTCAACAACGCTTTGCCGTTATATTCTTTCACATTAGTGACGCTTTCAGTTTTATGCTCTCTATCTACGTGCAGTAAGTCGTGATGTGCATAGTGGCATTTCGAGCATTTGCTTGCTCGGCAGAACTTCTTCGCATGTTGTTTTATTATACAATTAAAACACATCCTCTGATCTTTTACAAATTGCCATCTCTCATCAGAAGTTAGTTTCGCAAACTTCTCACACTTCGGTAATTTATGATCTCCCTTGCACATAGCACACTGCACATTGTTCTTATTATCTTGTTCGCTGTCGCTTTGTACATGTAATCTCTGAACATTTTTAAAGTGAATGCCTGGCTTACTATGTGCGCTTCTCAAACTTTTAACATTAGCCGTTTGACCGGCAGCGCCCATGTCCATCTGCACATAAAATGACGTAGCTCGGGCTAAATGGCTCAGGAATTCAGATAATATCTCTAGGCTGGGTGACACTCTCACATCGATGCCCTGAGACGCCGCCATACCCATTGCGAAGTCGCCATATTGAGCCCTCTGCACAGGCGTTAATTTACTCAGTAATTCACTCACCAGTTGTGGGTTGTTCAGGTATCCATTCGCGTGCACATTCCTCAACAGCGACACACAATTCCTCACTGTAGATGAGAACTTTCTCAACTCACGACCACTTTCTGTTACTTTCGGTAACGCACGCACTTTCTTCAACGCACACTCCAATATTAAATTAGGATGTCCGAACTCTTCATCCAGTGCCTTCATAATCTCCGATGGGTTAGTTGATGTCCGCAATAAGTCTTCTACCGCTATTTTTGCCTCTCCCTGCAGTGACGTTTTCAAGCGCGCTAAGTTCTCGTGCGGCTTAAAGTTGTACATAGCTGTTGTGTCCCAGTACATGTTCTTGTACGATAGCCACTCTGCCGGGTCACCGTTGAAGTATGGCAACTCATAGGCTTGCCTGGGTACTGGCCGCGGACGAGCTAGGTTTGAAATAGCTTCTGCCAGCTGATCTATTTTCCTGTCTCGCGGCTTGCTTCTCTCCGTTTCTTCGGCGAACGATTGATCCCATTCAGGCACTTCACGTGGTGGCACTCGCGGAACACTAGCCGTTACTATCGGCGTATATTCGCGGAACTGTACGGTCGCGGGCGCACACTGAGGGAGCGCAGATATCGAGGTCGCATATACTGTATGCGGTTGCGCGGTCACTGTTTGCGGCGCGGTCACTGTTTGCGGTTCGTACGCTGTTTGCGGCGCGGTCACTGTCACTCCGCGGGAGGTCGCGGCACTCTCGGTTGCAGGCACTCCGTACGCAGTCGTTACTACTGCGGGCACTGGCACTGGCACTGTTTCTTGCGCGTCGTGAGCTTCTGCGATCACTTGTGTTTCACTCGGCACTGAGTGTGTGATCCAATCTTCCACACGGCGTGTTGTAGTTTCTTCATCGGACGAGTCTTCTTCGGCGACGGCATCTATCTCGGCCAGTTCCGCCTCCAACTTCTTCTTGACGAGATTTTCCCTCAGGCGCACTAATTCCCTCTCAGCCTTGTACTCGGCCCTCCGGCGGAGGTAATCGGCACTCTTCTGGCCGCTCTTCGATGAGACGTGGCTGGTTCTTGATCTCGGCGTCCGTACCACCCGTAGTATCTCCGATTCCCGAGGCACTGCAGCCGCGTCGCGATGGTCAATCACGCGTCCGGGGCCCGCCAATGGAATCACGGGTGCGGGTAATGCCGACGACACTGTAGGCGCTATCGAAGGTGATCCCGGTGCCATTTCAGACGGCACTCCTGAATCGGCTTCCATCTCTCGTCGCTTGTTCAACGCTGCCTCCAATTTGCGCAGCTTGCTCCTCGTGGCGACTGAGCTTCGTTCACTCATCTTGAATGCTTCAGACTTCTCAGGCTTGAAACTTCAAACTCTTCAGGCTTGAGATGTAATTCTTCAGACGCAGGATCCGGCTCGAAGGACCAAAATTGTAGAATATTCAGGCGCACGGGTCGAGGGTTCCGAAGAATTAAATAAAAGACGAGCAGAGTCTTCAACCACTTATATTGTTGTTCACAAGCTTCCGATGATTGCTACAGTACGACTGACTTACGACTGACCAATTTTGCCGTGAGGCGGCTATATTTATGACTTTCCTACGTGGGTGCAAGTAGTGCCATGACAAATAAAATAACAAAAGGTGTTTGCACCAATCACGTCACAGTATTTCTCCCATATGTCTCTACGGTGGTGGAAGTAGTGGGTAGGGCGCGACATCATCAACAAATGTTCCACCAATCAAATATGCACATTTTTGTCATTAAATTTACTTATAATCTAGAATCATATATTTACCTTAATTCTAGATGTATCCTAAGTTACATTAATGCTAAAAATAACCTAGGACTACATAATCAAAACATACATCAAAATATTGTTACAATTATAGATTTAATCTTCCTATTGTACATATTTAAAACTACAGAAAGCCCTCGTGCTCTCTTACAAGACCTATTAAATTCTCTTTTAGGAATTCTAATTAGATTCCGATTGGGACCGGTAGCATTCACCGGAGATATAGCGGACATGTTCCTACGTATAAAAATCAGAGAACGTGACCGAGGGGCACAGCTTTTCTTGTGGAATAAAAATAATAGTGGAGAACCTGACACGTTTGTCATGAATTCAATGATTTTCGGTGCTGTGTCTTCCCCTACATCCGCAATCTATATTTTGAATAAAAATGCGGCCAGATTTAATAGTCAGTATCCCGAAGCAGTGTCGGCTATACATAACAGTCACTACATGGACGACTATTTAGATAGTGCATGGTCCGTCGCGCAGGCTAGCAAACGCATAGAGGAGGTGGCTCACATCCACGCCGAAGGCGGGTTTAATATACGGGGGTGGGTCACCAATTCGCCACAACTCAGGGAGATTCTCGAAATAGAGATGCCCGACAGAGTCTCGTTAGAAAAAGACGAGGGCGCCACAGAGCGCACCTTAGGTATGATTTGGTCACCGGGGACCGATGAATTGGCTTTTGACCTATCATTTAAAAAGTTACCGAAGACAATTATAGAGGGTGACGTTGTTCCTACGAAGCGAGAGTTTCTTCGCTTCATAATGTCGGTGTTCGACCCGCTGGGTTTCCTGTATCCATGCGTCATTCAGTCGCGCATATTAATGCAGCAGATATGGCGTACAGGAATCCAGTGGGACGAGAGGCTGCATGAAGCGGAGGCAACTTTATGGTTCGCGTGGTTACGGAACCTTATAATCTTAAACAATATAACCATCCCGCGATGGTACGGTATAAAGTTATCAGAGGTAGAACTTCACGTCTTCGGGGACGCTAGTGAATCCGCCTACGCGGCAGTCGCCTACTTGGTGGGAAAAGATGCACTCGGCGTTAGGCGCGTTAGCTTCGTGATGGGGAAAGCTAGAGTGGCACCTAAAAAGGTGATTTCAATCCCACGCCTTGAGTTACAGGCGGCAGTGTTGGCCTGCAGGGTAGCCGACACCGTGGAGAAAGAGTTAGGAGTTGAAATCACCCGAAAGGTCTTATGGACAGATAGTAGGACAGTACTCAAATGGATCCACTCGGAAGCAACCGACTTCCAACGTTTTGTATCTCATAGGTTAGCAGAGATAGATAAAAGGTCAAAGATGAAAGACTGGCGCTGGGTTCCCTCGGCGATGAACCCAGCCGATAAAGGCACCCGGTTGGAGTGGCCCGTCAACAGTAATATGTGGCTTTCGGGTCCCTCATTTCTTTCCAGCCCACAGGAGCAATGGCCGGTGGACTCTGGAGTTGACGCAGTGTCAGAGGCAGACCTAGAGCGGGTACACAACGTGAACGTCACTACTAAGGCCGAACCCGCGCTGCCCTATGAAAGGTATAGTACGTGGACACGCATCTTATACGTAGTAGCACGTATAAAGGTCTTCACGGACCGCTGTCGCAAACGACGCGACTCGACAACCGTAACGGTCGACGATCTACGAGAGGCGGAGCTACGTTTACTGAAGATAGCACAAACTGAGAGCTTCGAGGAAGAATCAAAAGCTCTACAAGAAGCCCGCCCGCTACCACGGAACAGTAAGATTAAAAAACTAGACCCAATGTTATTTGAAGATGGTTTGATACGGGTACGCGGCAGGTTGGGCGCCTGCAATGAACTTACTTTCGGAGCGCGTCACCCCATTATTTTAGACGGAAAGCACGCCTTGACTCGGCTTATCATTAAAAGATACCACACAACAGCGCTTCACGCCAACCAGGAAACCGTGGTGAACTCTTTAAGAGAAAAGTTCTGGATAACGAACTTACGGTCAACAGTGAAAGCAATTGCAAGAGAATGTCAAACGTGCAGGATTAAGAAAGCCCAGCCGTCGACGCCTAAGATGGGCGACCTACCCATCGCGAGATTGGAGATTAATCGCCGGGCATTCGTCCACTGTGGAGTGGATTATTTTGGCCCTATGGAGGTGAGCATCGGTCGGCGCCGGGAGAAGAGATGGGGCGTTCTATTTACTTGCCTCACCACACGCGCCGTACACCTGGAACTAGCGGCGTCGCTGAGTGCAGACTCAGCCATATTGGCGTTGCGACGCCTGATCGCACGTCGAGGATGTCCCGCGGACATATACTCCGACCGCGGGACCAACTTCGTTGGAGCACACGCCGAGCTACGCCAGGCCCTGCGCGACCTAGACGTGGGTCGCATTAGAAGCGAGGCGACAGGTCGGGGAATCGCCTGGCACTTTAACTCGCCAGCCGCCCCGCACATGGGCGGGAGCTGGGAGCGACTGGTGCGCTCCGTGAAGAACGCGCTGCGCTCTACTTTAAAAGAGCGCGCGCCTCGGGAGGAGGTGCTACTCACTCTCCTCGCAGAAGCCGAGCTGGTAATTAACAGCCGGCCACTAGCCTACGTGAGCACCGATGCTGAGCAACCCGTCGTGTTGACACCGAACCATCTCCTGCTTGGCACTGCCGCGGGAGATGCTCCGTGTACGCGTCAGCATGCCGCCGACATCGACTCGCGGCGCATGTGGCGCCAAGTAAACGCGCTGGCCGACCTCTTTTGGAGGCGATGGCTGCGCGAGTACCTGCCTACGCTCCAGCAACGACAAAAGTGGAACAGTGTAGTGCCGAACGTAAAAGTGGGCGATGTAGTGATAGTGGTCGATGACAACAAATCACGTAGTGAATGGACCAAAGGCATTATAGCCAAAGTGCATCCAGGTGCGGATAGTATTGTAAGAATTGTAGATATCAAAACTACAAAGGGTACGCTGCGTCGGCCCGTAGTAAAAGTTGTCGTGCTCCCTACTGACGGAAGCGCAATCGGTTGAACCCTCTTGCGGGGGGTGGAATTGTAAGAGAGCACGAGGGCTTTCTGTAGTTTTAAATATGTACAATAGGAAGATTAAATCTATAATTGTAACAATATTTGATTTTCCTATAAATATAGATGCTTTTGCGCTATCAAATGATGTATGTTTTGATTATCTAGTCCTAGGTTATTTTTAGCATTAATGTAACTTAGGATACATCTAGAATTAAGGTAAATATATGATTCTAGATTATAAGTAAATTTAATGACAAAAATGTGCATACTTGATTGGTGGAACATTTGTTGATGATGTCGCGCCCTACCCACTACTTCCACCACCGTAGAGACATATGGGAGAAATACTGTGACGTGATTGGTGCAAACACCTTTTGTTATTTTATTTGTCATGGCACTACTTGCACCCACGTAGGAAAGTCATAAATATAGCCGCCTCACGGCAAAATTTGTCAGTCGTAAGTCAGTCGTACTGTAGCAATCATCGGAAGCTTGTGAACAACAATATAAGTGGTTGAAGACTCTGCTCGTCTTTTATTTAATTCTTCGGAACCCTCGACCCGTGCGCCTGAATATTCTACAGGTAGACCAGGACGTTTTCACTGTAATGATATTAATAAGGCTATTTATTTAAAGGTCAAATGAACTGGCTCTGACTTTCAAGATGGGTTCGACAGAATTTTATGGGTTATTACTATCAAAGATAAAACGTGCACGTGACAGATTTAACGCATCCTGCTCAAATTATTATTATTTACTTTGGACGTTTCGCCAAAACATTGAGAAAATTAAATTTCTAAATGATCGTAAAGCAAAGAAATTTAATTAAACACCTATATTTTATCATAACAAAAGCCCTTGTACTTTAAAAAAATAAATAAACAAGTAATAGGTACCTATTGTATATTGACTGTATTTTCATAATAATATAAATACAATACAATAATAGCAATTCATTATTACCGTACTGATTGATATGCTTTCAATAATGGGTTTATAAATGAGTGAAAAAATTACGATGATTATAATTTTTGGTAGAAGTCGATAAGTCTCGACACATAAAAAAGGAATATTAACGAATATCATGTTTTAATAAGAATTATAATACTGTTATAATATAATAAAACTTATCACTTTTTTCTGTATATTATGTAAAGAGCAAAAGTCATCAGAGGCGCTTTCAAGGTGTATGATCGATCATTGATATTTATAAGACTGATCTTTTAGTCATTTTATTAGGAATTCAAATAATAATTCGGTGCGAGGAAAAGTTATGCACGTCACTAAACTTAATAGATTTGGAGCAGAATTTGGTACCAACTTAGATAGTTTTATTTGCCGTAAACGAAATTACTTGAATTTGAAAAAATACTTATTTGATATCGCTACGCTAGAAGTCTTGGGTTCGATTCCCAGGTGGAGCAAAAAAGTGTTATTGGATTTTTCTGTGAAATTTTCAGTAGCAGCTCGGAGTTTGGATTTGTGCCCGGTTAGTAGCAATAGGCTAGCCCCTTTTTACATAAGAGCTAAACAACATACCGGCGAACTGTGGGTGTAAATTGATACACCTCTGCCTAACCCTTGGGGGAATTCAGGCATGATGGTATGTTGTAGTACCTATTTGATTTATTTCCTTTCTTTTCCCAATATGGATTTCTTATAGATTCGCAATAGAAATGAGTTTTAAAAACTCAGTTTTAAAACTTACTGGTACTTTTCTTTCAGGAATTTTCTTTCCCTTATCATCTTTTCCAGATTACGTAAGTATATGTTAATGTACTCTCATAAATCATTTTAGAGAGGTGGCTTTGAGCGAGGTCAAGAAAGTACACTGTCAAGGTTATCACGACCATCACCTTTGCTTCAAACCGTATCGAGAGTCGTAGACATCTTTTTCTTATACATTTCGATATTTAATATGGGTATAATTTCTTATATTTACCTAATTATCAAACATTAATATTTTATATACTCTCATAAAATTGGCTCATTTTATTTAAAATCATTCCTATTTCTTCTTCTTTTCTTTTAAATGCGGTACCTACCTAGCTACTTTTTTTGCAATTGTAGGTATAGTATAGTTTTAAATATATTAAGATTCTTTGAAAAAACCCAAATTTCCTTATTTACGGTATCTACCTATCAAGAAGGTATTTACCGAAACATTAAAATGATACTAACCAGAAAGTTAATTCTAATATTTAAAACCAGTCAAAAAATCTAGTCGCAATCACACTCAGCGACAATCAATGTCAAAAAATATGCGTGTAAAGTATATTTTTGACAAATCGGGACTGAGATTAGATTGCCATAGTTCCTTAAAGTTATAAAAATGCCTCCTTGTTACCAACTACTTTAGTAATAAGACAGGCATAGATACTATTCCTTTTTTAATTCACATAATTTATTGACAATAATAATAAATAAAAACTTTTAAAAAGCATCCTCTAATTAATTCAAATTCTGTAATTCGATACTTTTATTTACCACATTATACATGTCAAAGAATTAATGAATAAAGAAATGAAACACGATACATATGATACTATGCTATGTGTTACTATGTGATACTATGCTGGGTTGTACTTCTTACCTACCTAATATTCCACGTACCTATTACGTCTGTGACCAAACACTAAGAAGCTTTAATCAGCTGGAACTCAATAGTAACCAGAAATTAGTAAACTTCTTTTAATTAAAATTTAATAATACTAAGCATTTAGGTATAAATTGTCGTTAAATAAAAAGTCAATAAAATAAAAGTCATTAATATGCAAATAATGAAGCACGGAGCGAAAATTCACGTCAGGTGGTAAACCGGATTTGTTGCTAACAGACAACTTGTCACCTTAAACTTTTTGGCCAATTTTTTGCTCTAATTAACGACGATGGCGAGTCGTTTCATTAGTTAAATTATAATTTTTTACCTAAAATATGGATACATTTCACTATCGTATCGGGATGGATAACGAAAACATATAATTAACCTTATGTAAATTTTTCAATATTTTCCGCAAATGGCCTATTAAATTATGTGGAATACATTAAAATAAATTATCGAAAATCGTCTTTACACACGAAACGTCCTAAAAAAAATTTTCATATCTTTATAAATTATTTCCTTTTTTGCAGTTCACAAACGATACCATTGATTTCCTTAACTAAACGAATAAAAATATTGCCAACATTTAGGTATTTGTCAGGCAAATTATTCTTATTCATTCCAAAAATGTAAAATTAAGTAGCCTTTGACATAAAAAAGGGTGATTACAGATTATTCTTTCCTTGTTTTTAGCTGCGTATAATTTCGCTTAAAGACCACTTCCGTTCCGACCAATATCTGTCAACATATTTCCACGTTCGGCTCGGACACATCACAAGAACTCGATTTCATTGACAACAACCGTCTGCAGCATAATGAGTTTTAAATTATTACTGCAGATAAAAAGTAGCTGGCCGATGTTCATATAACCTTTCTTTATTTCGTAACTGAAGACTCTACACGATCGAAGAATAGAGCATCCCGAGTACCAGTCTGCCAAGGAAAAGTGCTGAACATTATTATTAAATTGAATAAAAAGGGATTCTTATATTGGTTTAATATGTAAAATATAATTTTTAACATTAACAATTAAGGGTGTATTGTAGTGAGCGTGTGCGGTAGTGAGTGATCGCGATCGGCGCGAGCGGCTATGAGCAGACGCAGCGGGCGGCCGGCGTCGCTCCGTCTCCATGGTAACGCAGCGTCGGGTACATAAGCGTGCGCGTGGGCCGCTGGCCGCACACACCGCTAAAGCCTGGAGAGCGCGCAGCACGTCGTGCTACGGATCACCGGGAAATATTAAATAAGTTTGAAGTTTCGTAAATATAAGTGAATAAATCTTTAGTTACGAATCTCAACTTTACGCGTGAATTCTTTCAGTTATAAAGTGTTGTGAATTAACTTTTATAAAAATCAAGATGATGTCCTTAGTGTTGTTTGTTATGGGAGGTCTCCTCGCAACGACAGAAGGTAGCTGTGGTGCTGGAAAACAATTACTACGTAAGTTATATTTCAGTATTTGCAGCCCTTATCTCATTACATTTCATATTACAAGCTACGACCCACTATAAAATGTTAACATATTTTTTGACTGTAGAGCCACAGGCTTAAAACGTTTCATTCATTTTCGTCTTATTCCTTAAAAGTACCACTTAATTTTTTATTCAATATTTGCTAAAACATACTTAATTAATTAAACCTCATATATTATAATAAAACGTCGTATTTAAATATTCGAGAAACGCGATTGATACAATTTTAAATGTTATCTTGAATCTGGACCAATAATGTCAGAAAATGGCTTTAATATTTATGTTTCTATCCATTAAACTCCAAAAGCATCTAAAGCACATAATAAATTCATAAAGTGTCCTTAATGATACCAAGAAACCATCAATTCATTCGCCGCCACCCAGTCTGGATTTTGTGAACGAGTTTTTACCCAAAAAGATGCTCCTATTTTACATACTCGTATGGGTCGAGGTCGTAAAATTTTATTGACACTGACACCTGTGTTAGCACGCACCAGTCTAATAAATCAGATCAATCCAAAGGATTATGAAATCACTGGAGCGAAAATGTCGCCTTGACACTCAGAATCAGATGACATTCATATAATTTTGGCGATAAAGTTGAATATTTGGTCATGTTTTAAATTCTTCTTTCTTCTTCTCTAGGATCTGGAGGATTGACGGCGTACGAGAAGCAAGCCATTGTCGACGCACACAATCGTCTCAGGCAATCCGTTGCTTTGGGACAGGTCTCCAGCCAACCGCCCGCAGCTAACATGATGGAAATGGTACGTTAAAAATGCACAAATCAAATAGACCGTCGCGAACATGGATACGAACTTGATCTTGATCTTCATTGACATTTTGTCACACATATTAATTCAGTAAAGTAATAAAATACAGAACCACTAAAGCAGTGACATCATACAGAATAAGCATTATTATCTAATAAAGGCATGCAAATTCTAATTCTCAGAATCCAAAGACATTTAGTTTTCTAGTCTGGTATTCGAATTTTAGCATAAATTTAATTAAAATGCTTGAGATTTTTATGCTTGACGATTTAAAGGTTTTAGTGGAATGTCTACCAAATTAATATAATCTCAGATTAAATAATATCTGTGCAGATAATACATTTCATATAAAATAATTATTATTCTGATCCACTGTATAATATTCATAGTCTAGGCAACATATTTTGCTAATACATAAAACAAAGTCGGTTCAAAACTTTCGGCGATTTGAGTCACTTCATAAAGTTCAGTGCCCGATGCTTCCAATAAAGATTGCAAAACAAACAACCTCGAAACGGTTTGAAAATCAAAACATTGGCGTGCTAACAATGTGTTTTCTTTGTAAAGGTATGGGATGAGGATTTAGCCTCGGGCGCCCAGCACTGGTCGGACCAGTGCATCACTGCTCATGACCGTGCGACTCAGCGCTACGACGGCCGCTTCCCAGTGGGTCAGAACCTCGCAGCCACCTGGACAACTCGCCCACCCAGCCAGAACGCTGACTCCGAACCAGATTTCAACAAGCAAATCAACGCTTGGTTCGACGAAGTACGTATCTACGGCTTCAAGCCCATCACTGGAGGGCATGGCACCGGGCATTACTCACAGGTAATTTGCAATTTAAATTCGGCAATTTAATAGTAAAGCCAATCTCCATATCAATTCTCCGCCAAATGTGACATATTGAATATTTAATTCCGTAAATTATATAATAATTCATTGTTGCCGTCATAAATGGGACGATGGTTCCATTTTATTTCAACCTGTTCAGAACTGAAATCGAACGAGTTTCTAACTTTTATTTGTTTTTTTTTAGTTGGTTTGGGGCGAGACATCTCACGTAGGCTGTGGTTTCACATTCTACTACGACCCCTCTCGAGGCTACACCAAGCTTTACGTCTGCAACTACGGCCCCGGCGGTAACGTTATTGGATCCAACCCGTACGAGAAAGGCTACCCATCATGCACCAACTACGGCCTTTCACAATCGATCAAATACTCCGGCCTTTGCGGTAAATATTTAATTTTCTACAAACAAACCGTTTTCAGAACTTTTTTAGCGTAATATTAACTATTTTACTCTCGCTGAGATTATGATGTTTCAAAATTTCTTATGCTCCACTTACGCTCCATACAATCAAAGGCGAAATAAATCTAATTGTAAATCTCTTTTGTTACAGCGGCCAGCTACACAGCTTCCACGTCTTACCAGACGGTGGACAACAGCAACAGCTACATCTCGAATGCCATCCCCGACAGCTCCGCCGACATCACTCCGAGCTTCAACTATCAGTTCAGCAAACAGTACTACAATCAATACAACAACCAATACCAATACAAATACCAACAACCCGACACCTACTTCAGCCGCCAAGAAACCTCCACCTTCAGGCCTATTATTAGCATCATCAAGACCGCCTCCAATCTCTTCAAATCCAAGCCCCAGGTCAGATTCGGCACCGTATACTTATAAGTCACTCATTGCAGTATTGTTTGTAAATTATTGTGACAGTTGTGTTACTCGACTGATATTCGAAACTGCACAACGCAGAGTTTCGGAGCCATGTATGATATTGTTATTCCTTGGTTTTACAAGGAACTTGAGTAAGATTTCACTTATTTAATTAAATGTATTGAATGTCCAACATAGTGAAGGTCTTGGTGATTTTATGTTAAAGTTGCGACGCTGTCGAGATGGCCTTTTAGTATTAGCACTAATTAAGCGAATTGTTATTTAGATAGATTTTATATTTATATTATTAAATAAATATTCCTTAATACAATATATATTTCTTTTTATTTGACGATCAAGTGTGATGTAATTTCTAATTAAGATTCTGAATATCATTCAAATAAAAGCGATGACTACACAACCGGTAGATAATTTAGATGAGTAGGTATAATATACAATACCTGAACTTGATACATATTTGCATAAAATGGTATTATTTTATGCACAAACGATAGGCTTCGCGGTCACCAACCTGCTTAGCTTTGTATCATTACAGCGGACAATACTCTCGGAAAGCTCTTTTGCAAATCATGAATGAACAGCAACAAGTTAAGCAAGTATTTTGTGCGTGAGTAAATAATACATTTTGATTCACCTATTTGAAATAACCGCTATACCTGTCTTTAACCGTTACCCAGACAGAAATCTGTGGTCTCGTGTGCTGCTTGACGTCCATAACAATTGCTGATAACTCATCAACGCAACTTGACCCCGGAAAATAGGTATAGGTATATTATTGCAAAAAAAAAAGAAGAAAATAAGGCGTTGCAATTGATTATAATGAAAAACATATATTGATAAAAATAGATCATAAATATAAAACAGTACTTTCCCGATGACTCGCTCTAAACCAGTTCAATAACAATTATATCGGAAAACAAAGTGACACGGAGTAAAAAATTGAACTTTGTTTTCATGGCGCCCTGCAATTTTCTCACAAACGTCTGTTGCGGTTGAACTAGAACTACCAGCAAGTTTTCCCACCATACTAGAACACACGTAACGAACATAAATAAAAATCGATATAATAAATAAAAAATCGATGATAATATCGATGGAAGATCGGCGGCCGGATTACAAATGGTTAGGCAGATATCGATAATTTACACAGTCGTACGAGACAACTAAGTATATATTATTTCTAACTGACGCCTAGTCTGTTTGTCTATTATCATATAACAGGCAAACTGTGTGTATGTAAACATTGTGAGTATTGAATATTAAATAGGTACTTACGTACACACACAATCTTTTATTGCCTATAGTTGTAGTCAAGACGCTCCAAACCGCGGTTGTAACTACCGCTTGTCTAGAATATTATCACAAGTGGTCGTTCGACAATAAACCTAGCATAGTACTGGAAAAAATTACTGCCGCTTCCGTTTGTTGGTAAAGTTAAATATAAAAGGAAAATACATTTCCATGATACCTATGGAAATGTATGGTCCAAAATGGGTCCAAATCATATCAACAATGGATGCTTTAAGTTTAGAAAATTGACAGATTGGAAAACAAAATTAAAGTAATTTACTGAAAAAAAAAACCTGTAAACGTCCACTGAAAGTAGGTACATACCTAAGTTCGAAGCTTTTAATAAAAGACCACAAGAGAACATGGTAAATATGTACATGCATAAGTTAGCCGCCGGAGGTCACACAGAAACTTGAATGTTATGTAAATCAAGAGTAGCAAATGTCCTTGACCTCTACCGCCGGGACACTTGCGTGACATTCGCCAAACATAAAGTGTTAAAATCAAACACATCGGTTCACACTAACCTCATACGGACCTAATGAATTGATAGCAGTGTTAGAAAACAATGCAAATAAAGTTCTGACACCTGTGCCTCTGAACACGGTGGAAACCATTAGCTGATCAATAAAGCAGTCACTTACAGATGGTGATAATTAAATAATCATATATGGCTGGAGGAAACTAAATAAATGATCTGACTTACGTACTTCCACGCCCCTTCCTTCAATTCTGATGAGGAAGAAAGAAAGTGTAGTCGACGAAAAAAGTGGTAGGCACTTGTTACAGATTAAAATTATTTTGCAAGTCAAATAAGAATGGCTTTTTCATGCGTTCGTAATTTACATAAACCTTAATATTATTTTCTGTTTTTATAGGATTCCGTGTTAAACGGAACCCACTAAAACTGCGCTCTTCGTCTGTCTGTCCGTCTCTCCGTCCGTCTGTCACAGGGCTGTATCTTTTGAACCGTAATAGTTAGACACAAGATTCAAATAGTTTGTTCATGTAGCTCTTTGACCGAATCCCTCGTGCTCATAGAATTCAAATTAAGCGGAATACTGTGAGAACGAACATAGACAATAGCGCGATCTAGGAAAACTGATACAAGTGCCTACATACCTAGTATAGAAGACTCATTTTGCGTTTACTTTTAACCTTTAGAAATTCAGAAAAATAATGAATCCTAATTTTCAATTTACTATTCAGTCATTTAATATTTATTAAATAAAGATTTACTAAAAATGAAGATTCCTGAAGTACTGCCATTAGAGACCTTGCTAAAAACTTTCCAACAACCATTGGCACAATGCCATTAAGTGCACAATAAGTGCTCATTTTCCAACACGAGTTATTATAAAGAAAATTATAGAGTTTGCAGACTGCATAAGTGCAGTAGTTATCTTTTTTAATAGTTACCCTTGCCACGTGCAACTTTGTACTTGAGTATTAACTTTCTTAACTTACCTACTACGATGTAAATACCTGTTTTTGCTTTAAGTTAATACTTGCCTTTGGTCGTAAAATAAATAGTTGCTAATTGGTAATATTGGAAGAGGAGAATTTTAAATATGTGGTTAGTTTAACGCTTTAAGTTTTATGTTCAACAAGGAATTTAAGTATACATTTGCTTTTTTTTTATTTTCCTTTTACAATTAGCTATCAGCAAAGATATTATTTTTGGTTATTAGCTTCTTATGCTATTACCTTTGTACGTATTTTTCGGTTCCTTCTGGTTGTCAGTATATATGTGAGTACATCTGAATTTTATCGAATTATTAATAATTTTATAATCATACTCGTTAGCAAAACTAATAACATATCGTCACAGATGATTTTCTGAAGCTTCCAATAATAAGTGACATATAAAAGTCAACCTAAGACGTAAAGAAAGAAGAAATGATTCATGTCAAAACTGACAGCTTTGCTTCCAAAAATAAACTTGACACTGATCTCAAAGTTCAAATTTGTTTTGATCTTGACCCCTGATTGCACATCATGACCATGATATTAAGTTCATGCATTTATTACTAGTCCAAATCGCCGCATGAAATCGTTCAAGACATAATAGATTCAACTCGCCTTAATTTTATTACGGTTTTATTATTAAAAAAACAAATGGAGATGAATCATTCGGGTCAAATGTTACCATAAAGTAAGATAAGTGACAAACAGGAATGTTGCATGAAGTGAATCATTGAATTTAGGGAAAGGCAGTGTTTATTAATTTGCAATAATTATACAAGCTGTTGATTTGCATCCTCGTCAAATTTTAAGAGCTTGTCATAGAAAAAAAGAAGTAATCAAATATAATTACGATACCTGGCCAATATTTAATAAATGCTTGTTTTTTTAGTTGCAACTAGCAAACAACAGTATTCCAGAATACTCCTTTTGCAAAAATCAGCATCGCCCAGTTGCGTATGCGGTAGGCAGAGTTCTCGAGCGGCTATATCAATGCGTGCATAGCGCCTAAACCCTCTCGAGATGGCTAGTTCGAATTGGAAAATCACGTCAAAAAATATAAATTAATAAAAAAAAAAAATGATTTCTGTTAAGAATCACGAGCATAGTTAACTCCTTGAATTTGACGAGAATGCAAATCAACAGCTTGTATGTATAAGTTTTGTGTCTTTGTTCCCTTGTTTGAAGATTAGGTATTTGTACAACCGGTAGGTTTGTTGACAGACATGTATTTAAGTAGGTACGTAATTTTTATAGAAAAATATTACAGGTATAAATTTCTTCTAAGGTAACAATGCACTGGAATCACTAAAACCGTAATTCAAATGTGATTTTGTAATTGACTGTTATGTAGTGGTCACAGTCGTAGCAGTAGCTAAGACAAAGAAGAATTTATGACTGAATTCGGCTTTGACATTCTCAATAACTACAGGGTCTTTAAATAAACATCCTGTATAAGGGATGGAACTTAACGAAGAAACATTTTGACGGTGTAGGTGTTGCACTTTTGTATGAAACAGATGGATTTTATTGCTGGAGTCTTTTTTTTTATAGACGGGAAATCATCATATAACTTCCCCCGCCCTTAGTGTCAGACTTTTACTGACTAAAACCCGTCTATGTTCCTTCATGTGCCCTTTGCGTTCCGGGGGCGCGGTATCTCTTTCGAACAACCCGCAGCCCCGGCAGGCATCGGCCCTCAGTGGCCTCTTCTAAGTTTGCTGACATCTCTTTGAGGAGCGCGTGGAACACGAACGCGCCGTCGACTCGGGTCTAGAACCAGTCCTGAGTCCATGGTAAAAGTTACTGGATATACTGAATGCTTATCTAAAGATAGTTAGGTCAGAGGTGACAGACAAACTCGACGATGGAGTGAGCTTACCCAGAAGAAGCGTGTAAACTCTAACTTTGAAGGGATAAGAGTTAAATGCGTTCGGAAATACAGACGCAGAAAGAGTTCACTCCTCAGCAGTGCGTATAATGAAAAGATTCTAATTATAGTAATACTGTGTGCGAAATTAGCAGTGGAAAACTCTACATGCTTTTTCTGCATTCAAATTTTAGTAGCGTGAATTTTAATAAGTTATGAACCCTTTATTCTTTTATCTTAATAACCTTTTAAAAACTGCAATGCGTTGACCATTGTACCGGAGTGCATACAAAAGGACATAAAAATAAAGTGTTACTGTTTGGGTGTGTAAACTTGACAGTTTCGTTAACTTTGACGCTACCGGGAGGGCAAGCGATGACGTTGTTGCTATTTTTCGTTAACTATTTTCATTCGCAGAATAATTCAGGTTACATATATAGCATTGTTTTTGTGACTGACTTTCCATACCAGAAAATATCGTACGTTCCACGCTAGTTTCATACTATATTTTCAAAGCCTGTTAAAATGTTTTCTTTACAAACTAATGCGTAGTTGTCTCTCTGTCACATTACCATTATTCTATGTACCATTGTATAGGTGAAAATATCAAAAGATTCATTTCCATTTGTCGATTCATATTTAGACAAAATATGTGTTTTCAATGGCATTGTTCTAAGAAAAAAGTAAGCAATTATACTATCAACGCTTTGTCACGTAATTGCGACACGTGTTTACTGACATATATCGTTCTTCTTTGCGTGTCAATGGCCATGAACTAATTTGAATTGAAAAGGTAATTATCTTCTTAAACGAGGCAGCTTTAACTTATTCGATAACTTTGTTTTGCTAATTGTATTAGAATCATAGTCCAATATTGACAAATATACTGACAACATTTGGCTACATCTAGATGTATCCAGTAAGAATATGTCACAGATAGTTATCAATTCCAATCTCTAATGCTCCCAGAGATCGTCAAAAGCGGTAACGCCTCAAACAAAGTAAATGTGAAGCTAGAAAACTGATAAATTGACGCGGCGGCAGTTTGACTACCGAATGTTTATCTTCTCTGTTTAAAACAAAAGGTCATAATAATTTGTATCTATAGAATTACTATCTTAACACCTACCAATTTGAAAGTTAAAGATGTGATATCGACATCAGAATTGGATGGGATGGTCTGTGTGTATTTTAATGGGATTTTTAAGTACTACCATCTAACCTGGTGGCGGTCCGTGGTTTCTGCCTACCCCCATGGGAAAAAGGCGTGAGTTTATGTATGTGTTTGTGTACCATCTAACCTTCTGTGACTTCGTCTGCACAGATTTTAAAATTAAACCAATGTCTTAAATTATCCCACAGCAACTATGGTGAAAAGTGGTAGAGTGAACTGTTGCTTGAAACGAAAATGGTAAAATTTTGCAGCTATCAACATCGTCTATAATTATTATAAGGGAGCCACCGAAGCAATGTGAAATTGGTACATCAGTACTTCGCAGCGTGAAAAACTGTATTGACATTATTATTATCAAGATAGCAACAGCGAAATGTTATCTAACTCGTTAATGACACAAAAACGGCAACTTACACATAGAAAATTATAGTCACACGTATGTGTTAACGTAATTATCGGTTCTTGGATAGGTATATGTGTGCTGGATGGTTATAGGTATAAAATTATTATATGGATATAATGGTCTGGACACATTATTATTATTTATAACTGCTGTGGACATGTCTGTCACGTTTTGGGTTAGCTAAATGTGTTAGTAGACTACAGTGGAAATAATCGTCACTGATTACACTTAGGGGTCATTTCTAAATGGCCAGACTTCGCTTGAAATAATCTGCCAAGTATCCAATGAGTGCCAATCGGATGTTATAGGAACGTGGTAAACAAACTATCATTCGATGATTAATAAAATAAATGATCTGTTTGACGCAGAAAATGACAAATGTACTTGCGTGACATATATTCTCTTATTAAGAAAACAACTGCGGTTGTTTTTCTTAACTGTGGTTGTTTTTCAGAAACTTAATACTTACGACTATGTTATAAAGACGGCACTACCAAATAGATTGCATACCTTAGAAGTTATAATAATCAAAGTTTAGTAGACCAAATGAAATAGAAGATCACGGTCACGGTATTTCCTATAGATTTTCAAGTTGTTTAGAATGTATGAACATTTTTGAGAGCTAAAGCTAATATTGATTTAACTTCACTTTACATTGTACCAGATACCGCGTAAAAGTTTGTTAAAAAAAAAAAAAATATTAAATGACAGGATGACCTGTCTACCTATACAATAAATGTATCTTTACAACAGTCTACCTATCTTCGTAGTCTTGTGATAGTCAATAGTTTATAGTTATCAGACAAACACCTACAAACAATGGGCATTGTTACCGCTAACAGTTTATGATTTATGTCCCACAATTCTGCAAACAACAAAATAAACAAAAATTAGAAAAGATTGAAAGTAGACTTACCTTCTAATAATAAACGTCTCCTTTGGGACTTCCTCTTTATAGGTACAGAATACAGGGTACGGGGTCAACCCCCCAAAAGATAAATAAATATCAGCTGTTCCATTCATTTTGATCTTGTTCTAGTGCACGTTTTTCCTTCAAAACGTGTTTTTTTTTTTATATTTCTGAGTTAGACCCGTATTAAAAGTTGTTTTGTATTCCTGTGTATTATCACCTCCTCCAAACTACATTAGAAGCTATGTTCCAACAGACCTATCTTAACTTGCAGTAACTAGATTATAGTCTCTAACATCGGGAATTCAGATGAGGTTTTACATAAATTCATTAAACCAAGTAAGGATACGACGAGCCATATTGAAATTTATTTACAACTAGCTTCTGCCCGCGACTTCGTCCGCGTCACAGTTGATGTGTTATCCTACGGATACCGTACATTTTCCCGGGATAAAAAGTAGCCTATGTGTTATTCCAGACTATAATCTATCTTTGTGCCAAATTTCATCCAGATCCATTCAGCCGTTTAAGCGTGAAAGAGTAACAAACATCCATACATACATCCATACATCCATACATACAAACTTTCGCCTTTATAATAGTAGTAGGTTGAAATTTATTTACAACTAGCTTCTGCCCGCGACTTCGTCCGCGTCACAGTTGATGTGTTATCCTACGGGTACCGTACATTTTCCCGGGATAAAAAGTAGCCTATGTGTTATTCCAGACTATAATCTATCTTTGTGCCAAATTTCATCCAGATCCATTCAGCCGTTTAAGCGTGAAAGAGTAACAAACATCCATACATACATCCATACATCCATACATACAAACTTTCGCCTTTATAATAGTAGTAGGATAACATTTTGTATTAATACCGTACCATACCACTAAGTACCGTAGTGATTCAGTAGGAGAACGAATTTATTCTGTCTATTATAATTTGTGCACAGCGACATCTATGGGCAACCTTAAAAAACTGATCGCTACGATGCATGGTGCTACGCAACGTAGTATTGAATGTATCAACACAAAACTGGTTCTACATGAAGTGTTTAAGGATAGGAAAACAATCGCTAGTAGTACTTCTATATTCATATAGATGGCATTTAAGAAGACACAATAATTCTTTTATGCATTCAAATAATGTTGGATTTTTTTGACAGCTGAAGATTTCTTTTTTATTTGATGATATAGCTTATTTTCTAAAATACAACGTAGGTGGATCTTGTTCAGATTAAACTTAATTAATTTCAGTTATTCGTGAGAGTTACCCCCACCTATTTTTGTTATGCTTATAAGACTTTAACAGAGTTCTGTAGCCTTTAACCTGAAGTTAACCAACATAAACAAAAGAGTGATTTATCAGTACTAAAATAATCTTCACTCCGATTTATACCCGCATCTGGACCAATATTCAACCCGTGACGTAGCGGAAAATCTTCGCAACCCGTAGACGTTGACGGGCAATATTAATCACGTCAAGCCGAAGGAGATAAGTAATAAATACTTATTTCAATAATTATCGGACATCAATAAACGTTTGGCTAATAACAAAACGGCTCGTTACGCCTGGATCCATTTAATTAACGGTTATCCTGATGTATTGCGATTCGATAGCAGCAATAAATATCTGTATCTAATAACGGTGTTACATACGTTTAATTTATTATAGCACATGCTTATTTCGCTAAAGGGAAGAAACTGCTTTTTAGTTATAACTGAACAATTGTTTAGAACTCGTCGAGTGCAGAATCGTTTAATTATTATAAACTTTTTAGATATCAGTACTTTTATTTTAATAATACAATAAATACAGCCTTAAATAAGATAATAAAAAAATAAAATAAAACTACGAGTATATGATATGGCATCAAAAAATTCCTCCGCATCGCCGTCAACTGGAAATGTGCCCAAAAGACTGGCGGCACAGCCACGTTGGATGGCATTATTATTCCCGTAAAATAACAGGCCGTTTGACATGCCTAAAAAGAAATAAAAAAAGGTTGTTTAAAAAAAAATTAGTACAAATAAAAAATTGAAAATATCTTTTACCCTTCATGTTGGAAAAATCTATTCATTACAATTCGTTGAATTTCCAAATATAACATATTAAATTACATTTCTACTTCAATCAGGAGTATGTAATAATACAAAATAATCAGAAAGGGATAAATTTGCCTACCAAGACGAAAATATTTGTAGGCAGTATATTGGTTGAGAGAATCTTTTGACAATATCTGAAAAACATATTTCTATA
The DNA here is from genome assembly GCA_932526535.1 of Caradrina clavipalpis. Lineage (NCBI taxonomy): Eukaryota > Metazoa > Arthropoda > Insecta > Lepidoptera > Noctuidae > Caradrina > Caradrina clavipalpis. The sequence continues at coordinate 9,281,611 of OW052096.1, forward strand.
GTGAATAGTCTTGTTCCAGGGACTCAGTGATAAAAATGTAGTTCCAAGTAACTAGAATTCTTGCATTAGGTACAAAGATTTTATTTTCTTTTTATCCGAATCTTTCTGATCTTTTGCTGTAAAAGATTTTATCTTTCTAGAAGCTTTACCTGCTTTGAGTGGCTAAAAAGAATGTGGGAGCATTTCAGAAATTTCCGTAAAAACGTTCAAAGAAGATATTGCATTTCCTTAAGTAGTTTTTCACTTGTGGATTTGCCACTAATGAAATCTAGGCGAAAGCTCATAATTTAGGTTCTAAGATGTTTGGAGCTTGAAGTCTAAACCATTATTATAATTTTTTTAAGCCAATAAGCTTACCTTACAAATGGCTGATCTAAAAGTGTTGGTTTTTTTTTTTTGTAAAAAAGCGGTCACCATATTTCATAGATAGGGCACGCCTTGATTGAGGCGGTAAGTCCCCTCTTTGAGGAGTGGCTAGAGCGGCGCTACGGCGCCCTCACCTACCGCCTGACGCAGGTCCTCACCGGACATGGAAGTTTCGGGAGGTTCCAGCACCTCATCGGGCGGGAGGAAACGCCCGGGTGTCACCACTGCGAGGATCGCCCCGAGGACACGGTGGAGCACACACTGGCGGTGTGCCCCGCTTGGGCGGAGCACCGCCGAGTACTCGTGGCGGCCATCGGCGGCGGCGACCTCTCGCGTCCGGCACTGGTTCAGGCCATGGTCCGAGAGGGAATGGGAAGCAGTCGCCTCCTTCTGCGAAGCTGTAATGCTAGAAAAGGAGGCGGCGGGACGGGAGAGGGAGAGGAGAATCCCCCGTCCCAGCGGCCGCCGCGGTAGACGCTCCGGGCGTCGGGAGCCAAGAGACGACTCCCGGCCACCGTAGACGCGGGTCTGTGGACGGTGAGCAATGGGTAGGTCACCGTCCGTACGTTCATTAAATAACGACAGACCGTGTCGCCGGCGCGTTCGTGTTCCACGCGCGCCTCAAAGAGATGTCAGAAAACTAGGATGGGGCCACTGAGGGCCGATGCCTGCCGGGCTGCGAGTTGTTCGAAAGAGATACCGCGCCCCCGGAACGCAAAGGGCACATGAAGGAACATAGACGGGTTTTAGTCAGTAAAAGTCTGACACTCCCTCCCGCCCCGCCCAGGGCGGGGGAAGTTATTTGATGATTTCCCGTCTTTAAAAAAAAATATATATATATATTTCATAGATCACCTTTCGTAAGGTTGTCATAGTTGTAATACCAGCTCCGTAGAGGCTAATCCTCTACAGAGCTGTTTGTATTCTATTTTTACCCGGCTTCAAAAACGAGGAGGATCTATATTCGGCTGTATGTATTTTTTTTAAACCCTTGGACTATATCTTTTTTAACATGTAGGCACATCAGTGCGTCACTTATCAAAGAAAGGATAATTCTATTTCCGGAATAAAATAGAAATGACAAATTAATTTTAATCGGTTCAAAACTTTCCGAAACCTGATAATTTAAAAGAGCCTTTAACAAAAAGACGTCTACATTCGATATTCGTTTGCATAATTTGTAAGGAGGTATAATTTAAATTCTCATCAACTTTGATGTTCTCTCACAAAAATCAACCCTTTCCTAAAATTTGCACAAAATGTATAATACCCGGTACCAGATGGAATAGAAAATTAGTTTCGCTCTGATAAGGATAAATTACAGCAATTTCAGACAGAATCTTAAAAATATAAAAGTGTAAGAACTTGAAAATGTTTTTTGATTTAGAGCGAGTGCTAATTTAACAGTTTGGATGAGAAAATGTTTCACAAAGATTTTGGTAACTACGATATTTACTTCAAGAAGCAAAAGTTAGTTTACAAAAGTTAAATTTTAAAATAATTATACTTATAAGATTTATTTGCAAGACCTATGGATAAGGGATGATACGATCCAAAACTTAATTATAGAAATGGTTTTTCCTATATTTTCTTTCCTCTGTTATTTTTATAATTTCAATTTAATAAAATAATAATAGTACAAACATACACATACAGTAAAACTTTGAAAACGGGTCAGGACACTACTTTTAGCTTTAACAATCAGTTTTCCAAAATTGACTTTTTCAATTTCTTCGCAAAGACAAACACGTGGTGTAGTTACTGTGTTTCTCTTTCATTTCGCAATTAACATGAAACTGGCGTAGGAACGTGAACGGAAATCGTCTAAAATCCGCTCTTCGTACTAATTCGTTTATTTAGAGCGTTGTTAGAACATCAAGTCGATTTATTCCGTAGTCCGAATTGAATTTTCTACCGCACACAATCTGAATTTCTAGTGAATGAGCATATTCCTGAGTTAGCATGTTAACGAATATTCAATCCAGAGCAACAACGCCAACAACAGTTTCAAAAATCGACATCACGTGTATAGAGGAAGCGAAATGGAAATTGTGGGTGCGAGAACAAATTCCGTATGTGTGGGGTGTTTTACATTAGTATGAAATATGAGGTATTTACATAATACGTGACTATCAAAATGAGTGTTGCTTCCTAAACTTTGGAACTTTGGAACACTAAACGCTGAATCTAAATCAAGTTCAAGGCTCACGGAACAACGGCTTAACGTGAGTTAATCCTCGTTTAAGCGAATATTTTCTCTCGATAAAATAAAAAATACACGAGCAATCAACGGGAATCGCCTCTTACCCGAACACAAATTTATTTATGGGTACGCAAACATTGTTTTAAAGGTTGTTTAAAAAATACATAAATCAATTTTACTTTTATTTTGAATACAAACAATGCGCAGGTGAAATATTATTGCGCGGATTTCCGTTACCAAAATAAGTTGAACAGGCCCCTGAATATAAAAACCGGTCAAGTGCGAGTCGGACTCGCGCATGAAGGGTTCCGTACCATTATCTATAAAAACGGCAAAAAAGACGTTTGTTGCATGAGACCCCTCTTAAATATTTATTTTATTCTGTTTTTAGTATTTGTTGTTATAGCGGCAAGAGAAATACATCGTCTGTGAAAATTGCAACTGTCTAACTATCACGGTTTATGTGATACAGCCCGATGACAGACGGAACAGTCAGACAGACAGACAGACAGCGAAGTCTCTGTAATAGGGTTCCGTTTTACCCTTTGGGTACGGAACCCTAAAAACTACATGTCGACATTGTAAGGGCAATTGTTAACAAACAAATACGAATACTTGGATACTTACTCACTTGAACTCGCATTGTTTCCCATATGACTGTTGTGAACATCTAGCCAACATCCGATGTTCATGTTTTATTTGGTTTTTAAATAAGAGTTATTATTTCCATATATTTTTTGTTTTCGTAATAAACTACTATGCACTCATTTAACACTGGTTATCCCGTAATACTTATTTCGCAGAAAAAGTTTTCTGCAGAAATATTTACTGACTGTACAAATTTATTCACACTATGTATTTTATTAAGTAAAGTTTATTCAACAGACTTAATTCAAGACCAACTAACACTCATCTCTTAAGCCTTTTCCCAACTATGTTGGGGTCGGCTTCCAGTCTAACCGGATGCAGCAGAATACCAGTGTTTTACATGGAGCGACTGCCTATCTGACCTCCACAACCCAGTAACTGGGCAACACGATATCCCTTGGTTAGACTGGTTGTCAGACTTCTTGGCTTCTGACTATCCGTAACGACTGTCAAAGATCTACGAATGATAGCCGGGACCAACAGCTTTACGTGATTTCCGGGGCACGGGGGTGTCACACCACCAACTTCCAAACTCCGGGCTGCTACTGAGAAATTCCAAACGGAAAAACCCATTAACACTTTTTGCCCGACCTGAGAATCGAGCCCGGGACCCCACGCTCGCTAGTCGCGCTTGCGACGACGAGACCAACGGGACAGTCCATCTAACACTATTACTTATAATAAAATAATACCTGCCTATTATCGTCCCACTGCAGGGCAAAGGCCTCTTCTCGTGTAGAAAAGACATGAGCATTGATCACCACGCTTGCATGATTTTCGACTTATATTCATTGTAAGTCCAGGTTTCCTCACGATGCAGTGTCGACGGCGCGTTCGTGTTCCACGCGCGCCTCAAAGAGATGTCAGCAAACTTAGATGGGGCCACTGAGGGCCGATGCCTGCCGGGGCTGCGGGTTTTTCGAAAGAGATACCGCGCCCCCGGAACGCAAAGGGCACATGAAGGAACATAGACGGGTTTTAGTCAGTAAAAGTCTGACACTCCCTCCCGCCCCGCCCAGGGCGGGGGAAGTTATTTGATGATTTCCCGTCAATAAAAAAAAGAAAAAGGTTTCCTCACGATGTTTTCCTTCACCTATAGCAGAGATGTCCAAGAGAAACTTAGAAAGTACACATAGACTGAAAAAGTCACATTGGTACTTGCCCGATAGCATGACCCCATAGTATGATATGACAATATTGACACGTTTTCTAAAGAAATAACTGCCTTGTTAGTGTACTGGTCCTAAGCGCGACTGCTAGACTAGAGATCTTGGGTTCGATTCCCAGGTCGAGGATAGTGGGTTTTTCTTTGAATTTCTCAGTAGTAGCGCAAAGTTAGGATTCGTGCCCGGTTAATGGCAATAGGCTCGCCCCTAGTTCATGGGAACTAAACATACCGGCGAACTGTGGGCAGGTATACATTGGTACACCTCTGCGTGATGGTATGTATGTTCAATAGAAATAAAACCTTAAATAAAAGTCAGTTTACATATCTTTAACAAATGTTTCAGTATTGCTAGGAGTGCATTCAGTTCGAGTAACACATTCAGTGCAATGATAACGTTCGTTCTCTCCGCGTTTTAATTCCCTCGCGGGGAGATTTTTCCAATCGAATGTCAGTACAGTCGATATATTCACTTGTGTCGTGTAATCCATATAAAGCGTAGGAAAATATTTTTAGTACAATAATTTTACTATTAGCAAATCAACCTGAATAAATATAATCTAAATGTTCAAATTGTTTGTAGTTTCTTATGGAGAAGAAAGGTCAATGAACTTCATACTTACGATTTTAATATACATGTTTTACAATTTTGATATACCAATTTACAAAACAACACACAAACACATACCACCACGCCTGTATTTCCCGAAGGGTTAGGCAGAGTTGTACGCCCACAGTTCGCCGGTATGTTTAGAGAACTTCATAGCAAATCCAATAACAACAATTACCAATACCAATACCAACAACCAATTACCAATTTATGTGTTTTAGAATCGTTGTCCTCGTTCTCGCATCGAACACAATACAGTAAGTAATCCTCGTTGGTAACGTAGGTGAATGGCTACCTTCAATTTTTTAGTTAATTTTTTTGGAAGTATCTACTTAAATACTTATTGTACACACAATTTATTGAAAATCTGGTAATGGGTGTATACCTATTAATAGAAATAAAATAAACATGCAACAATTTTTTTAACCGACTTCAAAAAGAAGGAGGTTCTCTATTCGTCTCTATGTTCTTCTTTCTTTATTTTTGCATGTTTGTTTTGCGATATTTCCGCTAATTATGAATAGATTTTGATGTTTTTTTTTTGATGATAGATCATGCTACAGAAGTGGTCCCATATATTTTTTTTTGATACAATAGTTTGGTTTATAAAATCGAGATAACTGAAAAACTGAAAAAACATATCCAAGTAAATGAAATTCAATTTTCTGCTTTCTTATGGTTATTTATCATTTTTTAGTTTTTGAAAAGTGGCTTCTTCTCCGTTTTACAACATATATTACATGCAACCTTATATTATCGTATATGAAGGTCTTGTTCGGCAAGATTACTTGCTGATATTATTATAATAATTTAATATGTCGGTTTGTAAGGCTGCGGTTCCTGGTAATGGTACCCATGAACATTCTACTTGAGCAGTCGCTTTGTGTTGCCCGTCGGAGCTTCGACAATAAGGAGCGGGTTGCACTAGGAGCGCAAATTATCAGCTTTGGAGGTAATATATTATGAAGTCTGAATATAGAGACATGAATTATTTTGAAGAAGGTACATGTAACACACCTAAAATTTAAAAAAGGTATTGAATATTATTATAAAATTAAATATTCTAAAAATTAAAATACAAAAAAGAAAATGTATTTTTTTGTTATAATATCTTTAAAAAAATACATCAAAACAAAAAAAGTACTTAGTTTTAAATAAAAGTATTTTTAACAACAACAATATTAAAATTCAGTTACAGTCTATTTTAGTAAATTATTATCGTTTTCAATTTATAAGCTCAATTTCTCGAAACCAATTGATAACTGTCCCACCTCTATGCGTTAATCACTCCTTCAGGCGTCCGTGTGCAAGCGATAATTTACATAACTACATGATTGGATAATTACAGTACCTAAGTGTCAAGTCACTGTATGGAAGACGCTATGACAACAATGCCATTCATTATTAGTGGATTTTAAGATATGTTTGATATGTTTAAGTATGTTTCTATACTGCCACATTTAATACCTGCCAAATGTAATACTTAGTATTTCCTAATAGGTAGTAAAAAGTAGGTACCTACCTACTTCACAGTAAAATTTTAACAGTTGACCGCAAAATTGTCTCGGTGGCTGAGCAAATGTTAGTTGTTTCTGTATGTGAGTTTATATCATGTTTGTAAACGAATCCAAAAAAGAATAGAGTGGGTTGGCCAACTCTAGAAAAAATCCTAAATCGTAAAACAAAATTCGTCTGCCATCAAATTGGCTACCGTGCTCGGTAAAAGTTGCTTTTGCCCTATTTTCAAATTCTTACCTACCTCATATTATTATTAGTATAGTGTTAGTACTACGGCACAATAGTACAATAAATTGATTGATCTAAAACAAAAGAGCCTTGAAGCTCTTCAAAGTTTACACCGAATTAAAGCACCTAACCGCTTGCTGTCAGCTTGCCAAAAAGATAATTAAGAATTGAATCCAAATCACTGCATTCGGTACAATTATGGCAAGCAGAAACAATAGATTGTAATTAACAGTTTGATTCGGTAATCGAATAATAATCAAATTGAAATGATTTCATATAAAACGTTTACATAGAATAGACTTTTGTACGATAAAATGGACGTTTATTTAATAACTCAAACTTATAATACTTTATAGTTATAAAATTAAATTAAATTACTACTAGGTTTTCTGGTTTTGAAGTAAAATACAAAAACAAACAGTACCAATATTCAGTAGCTGTAGAGCTCTTTGTGAAGGAGGGATGTACTGCCACCATACATATTTCTGCCGCAAAGCAGCGTTGCTGTGTTCCGGTTTGAAGAGTACGGGTGGCGGTGTAATTACAGGGACATGAGACATTTCAACTTTGTCTTTGGGATGGCAATGCATTCGAGGTCCGCTGGTGTTGTAGATGTGTATAAGTAGCGGTGACCGCTTAAAATCAAGTATGCCGTGGGCTTGTTTGCCATCCAATGGCATAAAAAAAGAAGTCATTATTGAAATTTTCGGGAACCAGCCTGTTATTGTCCCGCTGATACGGCTATCGATCACCACGCTTGCGCAAGGCAGATTGGCGATTTCAGACTTATATCAGTTGTAAATACAGATTTCTTCACGATGTTTTCCTTCACCCATGTTAGCGATGTCCAAAGAAATCTATGAAAGTAGGCACAAAAGTACCAAAATTGAATATATGATTATAAATTCTTCATAGAATTGATAAAATTGTTCACAACGATTGTTTTATTATACAAGCCGGCACAATCAGGCAGCTATTTGATTGTACTCTGTTCGTGATGACGATGTTTTATTGACACTGCTTGTTGAAACATGCATGCAAATAGCGTTATATTTTTATCAAAAATCTGTTACGTATGTTACTTACATATTTTATTAATATTGAACCTCGGTAGCTTTATTAAATACTATCCTTTGTCCGCGACATCGTCCGCGAGTTCTTTTTTGCCCGTATTAAGTTATATCTTTGGTTACTGCTCCGCTCTCGTGTATCGTAGCGTGAATTATAGATAGTTTTTGTTACTCCCTGATAATTTAACCATGTACTGGTGAAAAAATCGTTAAAATCGGTCCATTATTTTGTGATTATTCGGTTGAAACAAACAAAAAATATTTCCTTTTTAAAATATTAGTATAGATTTGACTTCTAGGTCGAGCAAAAAGTGTTATTGGGTTTTTCTGTGAAAATCTCAGTAGCAGCTCGGAGTTAAGATTAGTGCCCGGTTAATGGCAATAGGCTCGCCCCCTATTACATGAGACCTAAACAAACATACCGGTGAACTGTAGGTGTACATTGGTACACCTCTACCTAACACTTTGGGGAATACAGGCGTGATGGTATGTATGTAAAAACCTTTTTTATTAAATTTGACAACTCTTACTTTGTCTACACGTGTCTCTCTTTTGTGACCTTTCAGTTTCAAAGGTACTAGAATAACATAAAACATAAATAATCCTATTACTATTAATAAACGCGAAAATTTGTGAGGTTGAATCAATGGATGTTTGTCACTCTTTCATGCTTAAACGGTTGAATGGAATTACCTGAAAGACGCATATAATAGACATTGTTAGCTTAAAACATAGGAAAATGCTATCCTGTTTTTGTGGACTTATTTAATTTCGACCTTTGCCTAACTCTTCGGGGAATACAGGCGTGATGTTCGGTTATGTGTAGTATGGTATGTTCTTTAATTTTGAAGTTTACGAACACACAGTACAGTTTTCGCAGACGAAGTTGCAAGCCGTAGTTTTTTTTTTTAAGATGGGAAGTTATCAAATGCTTCTTCCTATCTAGGTGGAGCGGGAGGGAGTGTCTGACTCTTACTAACTAAAACCTATCCGTGGTACGCCGTTTTAGGCCTCGGTGACTCGTTCGAACAAACTCCGCAATACTGGGCAGGCCGAAGCCAGGCCTAATATAATTTCTATTACACAAATAAGCGAAATAAATTCTTATAATTCTACGATTGTTTCACTTTCCATACACACGGGCGCACTTCGTCACAAAATCAGTAATCTGATAATAATTTGGCTATAATTTACGTTTAATTACATCTCTAACTACAAAATAATATGAAATGTTCGCGTGTGCAGTAGTAATTCACGCTTTTCGAAGGAGCTAGCCACCTAATTATTTTCAACTCCCCTGATTTCATGAGTTTCTTGTGCACGTAAGTATGGTGGTCGTTATAGTTTTATTTCTCTTTAATAGAATATAAATTATGTATCGTAAGCAAGCAGTTTGCGTCTTGGGGCATGTGTTGAAGTTTTTTAAGTAGTATATAGTTAGTGGCTGAAACACTGAAAGTTTTAAAGTTTGATTATATATACCTACCGAGAAATGCCGAAAGTTTAAGCGGGTTACTGATTATTATTAAAAAAATAACATGATACGGCCACTAACGACTTCTTGTAAAAGTATTTGATCACTCTCCTCGTTAGCCTAGTGGTCCTAAGCGCGGCTGCTACGCTAGAGGTCTTGGGTTCGATTCCCAGGTTGAGCAAAGTGTTATTAGGTCTTTCTATGAAATTCTCAGCGGTAGCTCGGAGTTAGGATTTGCGCCCGGTTAATGGCAATAGGCTCGCCTCCTATTATATGGGACCTAAACATACCGGTTAGCCGTGGTACATTGGTACCTCTGCCTAACCCTTTGGGGAATACAGGTGTATATTTCAACTGTTTTACTACCAACTGTTTAATTCTATTTAGTAACAACATTTCTATATTTAATACTTAGCAGAACTGCCAAAGATTTGTCTGACACTTCTTAGTTGTTTTGAATGAATTAATATCTTCTGACTACACCAAGCACCTAACGCACCTTACACACACTTGTAATTTTTTTATAGCGAGATCATGAACCCAAAACACAACCCCTAATGAAACTCTTGAAAGCGTAAGTGAAAACGAATACGCACAGTGGGGGCACTTCATAAAGCCGTGCACGTATTAGCAAGCTGTGAAACATAAATAACAAGCGAAACAATTTACCTACAGTCTGAGGTATTCTTACAACTGTTTAGTTTGTTCAATATATACCAGCCGGGTACGTGCTGCGAATCCGACGCGACGGGTTTTGGTGTGACAGGTGAGGCAGAAGACTTACTCCGTGCGACACTTGAAATCATGATGTTAAATCGGCTGTTTATAACAAAATGTGCGGCCACGAAGGGTTTCCGACCATAGTACTATATTTCAATCTACATGTTTAACTAACGATGCTGAGAAAACTAGTTCCTTGTTTCATTGTATTATTAAGTAGTAGTTTATTGCCTCCATAGCAATATTATACGTTCTGAAAATTTTAAGAGGTCTACCTGTTACGTTTAAAAAAATACAGCTCTGTGACAGACAGCGGAGTCTTAGTATGTTCCTTTTGATGTTATACGGGATCCCGTTTAACATTAAGATGGAACATGGATGGGTTTTAGTCAGTAAAAGTCTGACACTCCCTCCCGTCCCGCCCAGGGCGGGGGAAGCCATGGGATGATGGAAAAAAATGGGTACGGAAACAAAAAAACAAAACAATTAAAAACTCAACATTCTCAAGATTTGATTGGCGATTTGATACAACTTTTAGAAACCGGAAGACTCAGATCTTGAATAGAAATGTTTGAATTATTAAGTGTCCTGTGAAAATTTTAGAGAAAATGTATTTTTTTCTTTAAATATGTGTTGTGAGCCGTGACTACGTTTTTTAATGTATTTTTAAATGCAGAGCTTAGTTGGTTCTCTGAATGATCTGTACTGTGGTAAACCGTGGTTTATGATGCGATGACTGTTCTGTATTGCTTGTAAGTCGGTGTTAGCTGCTATCACGATTTTATACGTCTTCATTGGATGGTTAGCATTATTTTCGCGGATATCGGAAATTATGGAGGCGGTTTGTTTTTTAAACTACAAAAATGAGAGATATTAACTCTTTAGAATATAAATGGTAGAAATGGAGTGCAAACATTCGCGTCTGAATTTAATATATAATATTAAGACTATATACACAGTAGAGAAAGATTTAAACTCGATAGAATTAAAAAAAAAATGCTTTAGTGTAACCTAAGGGTTTGTACACATTAACAATCGCACGCCAAATGCGAAAGCTACGACCACGCTTCAACGTGACGCCCACGAATATCTCATTTTATTTTGTTGCCGCGAATGTTTATGCAGGACTCGCGCGCCGCTCGTGAGCTGCATCAAGAAAGCATACGCGTTTTCCTAGCGATTGACAATATGTACGCACCCTAACTGCTAAATGGGCAACACTTCCGTGGTATCGAAATTAATCTGTATTGGTTATCTTTCGAATCTGTAGCGACAAAACTTTTGTACACGTGGATAAGGAAATGTTATCTGAAATTGTGGGGCTATACAATTACAATTAAAGGTTATGGTTACACAGGAATTTTCCCAAATATGAGGACAATACACTCGTAATATCACAGGGGGGGTCTGTGTCCTGCCGGGGCTGCGGGTTGTTCGAAAGAGATACCGCACCCCCGGAACGCAAAGGGCACATGAAGGAATATAGATGAGTTTTAGTCAGTAAAAGTCTGACACTCCCTCCCGTCCCGCTCAGGACAAGGGAAGTTATTTGATGATTTCCTATCTATAAAAAAGGGGGTCTGTGTTGGTTAGTACAACCTGCATATTGAATACAGGTTTTATTTAGAAAATAGCGACTTATTTTGCTTTGACGTATTAAGGTTTCAATAAAACGGCCCTAAGGTTTCTCAAAAATTAATGTGACTGATTTGGATTGGTTGACTGAATTATCAACCACCAATCACAGTAGCATGTGTGAGCTTAACAATTTATGATATTCATTTTTTACTCTACAAACCGCGATTTAATCACGTTTCATAATAATCTAATTAAACCGATTCACATCTACTATCAATTCAAAAAACGCAATTAAATATTACCTGATTGTAGAATTCATTTCAGTCAGATGACTGCATTAAAATTAAATGGCATAAAATGTGTATTTCTTAAATGTTTCATAATATTAAAAAGTGCCAAATCAAAATAATAGGTCAATAAATATTATATAATACTCATTTAGGTATAGTGACTAAATATGTTGTTTTCATTCTTAACTCTTGTAGTATGTACTTAGTAAGTAATACTTGACATATCAACGAAAAGAAAAGATTCCCAACAAAAAAGAATTAGAGAGCGAAAGTTACCTCTTAAATAATCGATTTATTTTATATTCAAAAAGATACTATTCTCGATATTGTTGACCTTATCAATAATGTTGAGTAATACTTATTTAATTTCGTCATAAGGCGAAGCAGCAGCCAAGGCAAAGTACATTTGTAAAGCTTCATTAATTTGTTAATTGCCCTGGTAAGTTCCAACAAGAACATTTACCAAGGGTTGTCAACGTTATAACTTTCATGAACATTACAATAAAAGAAAGAGTAATTCTGCACCTTTTTAACTTTTCATGATAAGAAAAATACGTGATTGCTGGACTCAAATACTTAAAGGAGAATAAAAACGTACGCACGTTTTCTTTTACTACAAATTACAAAGAAAAGTTGTAACTCGTTATAAAGATTAGGCACAGTTACCTAATTCCTAAAGTCGGGAGCCATTAAACTTAAACGTGTATAAATAATTTTAAGAGCTGTAGCGCAAAATGTTCTAAGTCCGGTTAAGAATTTCCGGATTGGCAATGAGCCAACATTAAACAGAAAGTAATCTGTGAAACTACAAGCCCTGAATGTATTCCAAATATTATTACGTGAAAGACATATATTACTTAGCTGTAAGCCCTATAACAGTACACGATAATGACATTGGGTAAAACTACAGTAATAACACTTAGCAAATACAATATTTTATAGAAGCGTGCGGCAAATCCCACTAAATCCTAGTTCGGAATCGAACTCAAAAAGGTAATAAGGCAATTTTCTTGAAAATCCCTAAACGTAATAATGTGCCGAAAACGTTTTCTAAATTTACACATATTGTGCTCTCGGCAGAATCGCCCGAGTAGCGTACGATCAGAATACTCAATGCGATAGGGTGAAATATCAGATACTTATAGTTACAATGCCACTTACATAAAAGATGGCGTGTTATTGCGTTACTATGGTTAAATAAATATGAGAGTTAAACTGTTATAAAACCCACACACGAGAAAGAAACGATAGCTGCGGAAGCTAGGTGTAAATGTAGCTATAATTGTAAAAGATGCGGCGTTCGTTCAAATAGCTAAATAATTTTATTCAGATAGACCATTTGGGGTGTAGAACATGGAGTAAATTTATTATTTGAGCAGCGAGCCGCGGACAAAGGATTTAGGTTTGCTGAATTATGCAAATAAATTCACCATTCTGTAACATTTGTTGGCAATGTCTTTATTTCTGTAGATTTCTTAAAAGGCCCTCAAGACTAATCCCGCTTTTGGCTTTTGAATCCTCCTAAGTTGAATGAACGTGCGTAAATACACCTGCCTGAACGTATTTACATATATTATATGTATATGGAATACCTAACTTTAAAAGGTCTAGTCTTGTATTTTTCTGTCTGAGATTAACATAAATCTTTTGTGCGACATATTTATTTGTTCCAGATTTATAAACGGTTTTGTTTGCTTATTGAATTCGCTATTCTTCAGTCTTCGTAGAATTCTACTTTAACTGTAAAAACATTGTTTCTTTTATACACTATAACTGCACAATTTAACTTTTCCGTTTTTATTTATTTCTATTACGTCTTTATGTCTCTGAATTCAAGAAAATATACATAGGTCTCTACCTTATAATTTATACACAAAGGCAGGGCAAATTTTCCTCACAGTTTAATATTCGTAAAGAAGCCTTTCTGAACTAGGCTTGCACGAACAACTTGCACCATTACCACATTGGAAGGAGCTTCCCGCAATATCCCCCAAATGAATGTCGACAGAATCCCTTAAGAAACAGTTTTTGAATCCCAATGGTATATTTTCTCGGAAAAGACGATTCTTCAGCCGTTTAAGGCAATATAAAATGTTCTAGGGCGTTCACGCTTGATTTTATTCTTTGAAAAGATTTTATTCTGTTCTTGTACCGCGGAACATCTTGTTATTGCGAAATTGTGTGTTTAGATGAAGCTATAGTGAAACTTAATAAAGATACAAAACAAACAATACGAGGCTGAATAGGTACTCAATTTACAGTGTCGGGAACATTCGCGTTGGTCGTTATGTGTTTACAATGGGACTCGCAGCGGCCCCGGCCGCGTCCCGTGAGCACCTACTTGCCACACAGATAGTGAGGAACGCTATCGGCCGTCTCTTCGACAGCTCTGTAAACCGAGGTTCGGAATCAATTTCTAAGTATTTTCCTCAAGGGTCCAACAGGAAACAGACATTATGCTTTGGAAAGCAAACACTGATATCCACCGGGATCGTTCCGAAGCGATCTATTGATCTTCTCAGATCACTACCTATTGTTTATTTTAACTGTGGCGAACGATTGGTTTATTTATTATCTTTGAAATAGTCTGCAGTCTATAATTAACTAATACTACTATTTTTATCTAAATAACTTGCAATATCTGGTACATTTTTTACTAAAATTAGATGAATAAATAGATATTTATTCATCTAAATTTGACTCGAAATATTTTTTTTTGGTAAACATATTATTCCTTATCTTGCTACTATTACAAACGCGAAAGTTTATGAAGTTCGATTGGATGAAAGAGTTACTCTTTCACGCTTAAACAGCTGATCGCAAGAAGCTGAATTTCGGCACACACGTAGCAGATAGCTCTAGCTTAATAAATTGAACAATTTCGATCCTAATTTTGCATTTCTCATAAAATAATGTAAGTGTTTTTCTGTAGTCTACACAACCGAAGTCGCAAGCAGAAGCTAGTTAGACAATAAAAGTGACATGAGAAACAGAACCAATACATTATCGTAAATAAAACCGACATTACTTTGGAGGAAGCGAATAACAATGAAATCAACAGTAAACCTACGAACAATCACTGATGATTCACTTATAACCTTAGTACTCAGAGGCGACATTTTAAAATTATCAATCTATTAGTTTTAAATGACAAATATAGGTTTACACTGATAGCTAGAAATATAACAGGCCGTAAATATCAATTTATTAATATTTGCTATAACGTGATATTAACGGATGATTTTTAAGTGACGTTCCAGAGTGTGACTGTATACTGTAGTTACTTACTGTACTTTCTTTGTCAGTTCTCACGACGACTCATGGTTTTTCCCCGAAGGAAAGCAATCGATCGTGTACTCGACCATCATTTAGGGGAAGAGGCTATAAACATCGGAACAATGCTTGTTTGATTGAATAATAGAAAAGCTGGATGGTAATATAAACACACTGATAGACGAATAAAAAACTTCCCCGCACGTGACTACCAACATAATTACCGAGAAGCTCCATACTTCACGGAACATTCTAAACTCATTTTGACGCCACCCTTTAAAAATACAAATAATAAAACGCTACTATTTTTCTTAAAGATAAATATAAAAAGGAATGTGCTAATAGAACTTAGATCGACGAATTTTTATTATGACGATACGCTCCAACGCCAACACGCTACCGAGAAAAATCTTCTATTTTTTAAAATCTCCCCCGTCTTAACTGACAATAAAAATAAAGAGATCAACGTAAGATAAAATGTTTCTCTTCGCACCTTTATTTTCTCAATACTTTTTATTGGAACACGGCGAAACTTTATTTAAAATTATGTAAAATAAAAAATAAAATCTGCGATTAAATCTGGCGAAGTTTCTCCAATCCTTCTTAGATGCTTGATTCTGTGTAACGAAGCATAATGGTTCATTTTATTTGCATAAATTTGGATGCGAAGATTTATGTCCGCGTCGTGTATAATTAGAAATTGAAATTAAATTAGTTTCGTTACTTCTCAACTCGAGTGTCATTTCAATTTTTTATGACGAATGAATTGGAAAAGGTTTTTCGGTGAAATGAAATCTTTCGATTGACATGGGGTGAAACAGAATAAATGAATGAATATTTAGCATTTATGTTGATTTTATCCCGACCACCACGAACTTTTGAAAAAGAATTTTGGGTTACATAAAATAATTACAAATTTTCAGTTCTAATTAAAAGAATACAAAATTTAATTATTTTTAGTATTGTTGCAACTTTAAAAGCAACGTAGTTATTAAAAAGCTTTTTTTGTGAACAATATTATAGGTGTATTTTCTGTCCATTTTCCAGTTATTTTTTATTTCAGTTATAAAGAGAACAATGCGACAGATATGCTGAAAAAAACACAATAGTTTCAATGTGAATAAACATTCGGGCAATGACGCACTCGATTTCCACATTATAGATACCTTTTTTTCGTATGGCCACCCTAAGCCGATTTTCCAAGAAACCGAGCACCTATGTGGCGTATTATTTTGAAAAGTTGTTAAAAGGAAAAAATATGTGTAAAACTGTGAACCATGGTAGGTAACCAAAAAGACAATGTTAAGTAGTCAGAATATTATAAAATCGGTCTTTAAAACAATCCTAATATGAAAGGTACTTTGACTTTAATGTACATATAGATATACTTACGCGCCAGCTTACAAACATTCCCTCGCTCTTAGTGTCGTTATAAATTAATAAGATTAATTACTGTTTAATGACTTGGAGGGTACTTCATTACTGTATAGACACTTGATGAATTACAATCTGATAATAAAGATATATCACTTTATATTACACTGAGTAGCTTCACATTATTTATTTTCTAAGCTTTAGGGGTAATTAATCGGATTGACTTTGTACCTATAACTACGTACGTAACCCCTTTCGTGATAGTTAACGAGATAAGTAAAGTTCAGGTTACGGTTCAAAAGTGGGTTGAATTAAGCAAAGCCGATGTTTGTAGTGCTTATCGGTTAAAAGTTACTAATTACCATAAATGTTGATAGCTTCAATCAATCAAACGATCTAAGTATTAGGTAAGTATTTGATTGCCTCTCCATGGCGACTTAAGTTTCATGATAGTATGTACCTATAGTATCTGTAACATCACATGCTTTTGTAGCATTTAAAACAAAAGAAACATATATCCATTCATTTAGCGGAATATACCCGTGTACAATGTTGACAGTATATTCCTCAGTTCGCCACGCTCCGCGTTTGTGTAGGTACGCAACGGCGCGGAGCTTCTTCATATATAATGCGTACGCCGAGAAATTCCCTGTCGGCGTCCTCGTTTCCTACTACAACTTGTTTCTCAAGTCATGTGTGAACAGACGTCTTACTAAGTATATTACACATCTGCATAGCTTTGCTACCGGTACACTTATTCTGTACCGTAGGAAAATTCAGTAAAATTAATATCAAAAGTTTTATTAAACTTTACGATCATGTGCAATCTTATTTTATATCACAATTTACATACCGATGTTGTAAATGTTCTACAACGTTTTATTTGGTAAAGTTACAAGAATTCGAAGCAAATAGTACTAGAGTCGTGTTCAAGACAGTTATTCGTAGCAAAAGTGCGGAAACAACGTCTCCCGCTCGACATGAACCGAATTGCACTCCCTCCCTGCTTGTTTTCTCATTTTATTACTCTTTCTTTTGTCGGGTTGGTTACACTTTGCCATAAACTGATTTGAATATTCCCTCAACGGGGTTTAACAATAGCAACTGGTGAAATAAAGGAGGGAATTTGTAAGGAGATGATTCTAAAAATATTTTATTCGATTCTCTCGCATACATACGCAGTATTCTTAATAATATATTACAATTCTGAATGACCTATGAAATACGATTAATGTCGAGAATTAAGATTGATTGCCTTAATATATGTAATTTGGTGGATCTATCGAATTCTTCATTTTGCTTCAATACGGGGGCTGAAAGATTACCAGCTGAATGTTAACTAACTAAAATAAATCATTGCAGCTAATAATTGATGTTGAATACAATCAGAATTCTAAATCAGTACTACCATTACAGCCAACCATTGTTTGTAAGATTGATCCATGATTCTCAAAGTCCTCGAGGATAAACGATTCGAATTATAGAGATACAGAATCTAATTATTAAATAAATAAAAAACATTACAACGCTACTGTCCTAATTGACTAAATCGTCCTTAAACAAGCTGAGTTCCACTCTGTTTCGTCCAGCCACAGTTATATTGACATTAGCTAAAACTTGAGAGCTCCGCAGTATTTGCACACGTTGTATTATTTCTTGGTTGTACGAAACAAAACGCAAGCGGAGGGTAATTAGGCCCTTAGCAAACATAACAGATACCTACGTACAATGAGAAAGTGAAAACGCTCACTCTGAGAAATGGAAACGAATTGCCGTTCTGAATATTATCCGTTGGAAATTCGAGCACATGTCGTGTCTTTTAATTTACCTTCGATGTCTTGCCTAGCAAATATTGTAATTTGCTCAAATACATTGTTATGTTATATTAATTTGAGTAGATGTAATTTTTTCTCGCGTATAAGTAAGTAGGTCGTTCCGAAAGTCAGTAATAAATTCTGATTGTATTTTTTTATATGATTGATTTTATTTATTTTAAAACTATTCCGAACATTAATTTTTGATGCATATTGGCCTCTTTATGCTAAATAATAATGTAATAATTTGGCATATAGAATTAGAATGACGTGATTCGTTATACTCGTATTTTTGTGAATTGAACTAAGCTTAGTAATGCTGTCCAAATATTTTACTAAAACGAAAGCAGGGCCAAGTTAAGCAGGTGGTTTACTGACGCATCGGTTGTTCTAATTCCCATCACTAGCCTGAGGTTTGTTTAGACTGACTAGCGCGATTGTTGTCCGTATTTATTTATTGTTCCGATTCCCCTCGCCCCCACAGAGCTTAGTGTTGTGAAGTATTTCTAATCCACAACAATGTTTTTTTTAAATTTGTTGAACGATCTTTGTTGAGAATGGCTAGTGCAGTTAGTACCTACGTGTTACGTTCAATCTCATTAAATTCCAAAATCAAAAGTATTGTGACAAGAATTATGTATAAATCTTATTAAATTATGTTGCGTGAAAATATACCACTTTATTAAACATGACCCACAGTCTAAAAATAGAACAAAACATAAAAAAGTCTGCACCATATGAAGACTGTCATAATATTTTCAAAATAAAATTACACGCTTTGAGGTAGCGTGCAATCTTAATCGAATATCTAGGTTATACATTTACTTGGAACCCTTTTCATTTGTTTTAACGTTTTAGCATAACGTTACTCACAAAATTCATGGTTCTAATGTTCTACAGCACAAGGGATGTAATAGTGGTCGTAAGCAAGTTATTTTCCATTTCCTTTGCGGTAAAGGTGTAAAAATGGAGTAAAATAAAAAGCAAATTAAAGTAAGCTACGAAAAGGTTTTCGTTTCAATACAGCTCACGTACTTTTAAATGATAGAATGTAATCCTCTTTTGCGTATGTAAACACGAAAGAAATCTTCAAATGAAAGAATGGAGATACTTTAATTAATCTTTTGTGGGACTAAATAAAAATCTACTTCAATAGCTTCCGTATCATAATAAAATTATAGAACCAGTAGGTACCTATGATCATTTCCTGAATATCATTAAATGTCACGTTTTGAGGGTTCCCCGTAACGTCCCCTTAATATTTTATTAAAGAGGGTTGATAATTGACATTAGACACAGTAAAGGGCTGGCGTGAGTGCGTAATCGTAAAATTAAAATTAAACTGTTTGTGATCTACCTACCGCCGATATTAAACCCTCAAGTGTTTTGTACAAATAACATATTGTGATCTTGTGTATTGTTGTTTCTCGAGAGCTTATATATCTCGAAGGGTTTAATAAAAACGTATAAAGGAGTAATGGAAATATTGTATGGAAAATGATAAGCCCTTCAGGCAATCCATAAAATTCAAACTGTTTTAGCTAATAGGATGACTTGGTTTATTTATTTTGGGGTCATTGTACCTAATGCTAATTAACAACATTATTGAACCTAAATTACGAAGATAAAATCGTATCCTCCAAATTTTATAATTTAACACTTACTTACGTTGAATCCGTAGAACCTTTCTTCTTGTTACCAACAACTAGCTTAGTAATTAATTAATAAGTAGACTCTTAGAAATGTTGACGTAACAATGTATACAGTGGCTCATCTATAGCAGAATACTTCTAAGGAAGTTTATTACGTAAGTAATAAAAGACGGTAATTGCTTCTTTTCTCTATAAAGGACGGACAAAAGACGGCACTGTTACTGTTTTAGCGCTTCTAGCGCTTAAAGCGGAGAAAAAAAAGAACTACTGCTTATTGAAGATTCGTTTTCAATTCACCAGCCGCATTCGTTTTCAATTTCTAGATAATCGAGATCTTGCTCAATTGAACACTCGATTACTCGTTTACGAGACACCCCTCACTGTTTGAGTTTGCCGAGTTTGATTGGGTTTGCATTGCAGTGGGATATTATCACTGAATAAAATTAATTCTTTAGAAATAAAAACCTTTTTGGTGTGTTGAACACAATTTATTTCGTTGACTTCGTTTTAGACTGAGATGGGCTCATAACTGCCGTGTTTTTATGTGAAAGAGGTGCTTCCTGAAAGCTTTGAAAAGTTATATAATGATGTAACTGTAGAATGTTTTCCCGGAAGCAGTTAACGGACGCCTAACTGGCAGACCTATTATGCCTATTTATAGTCCGCCTGTAGTGCTCTACTGTGTTCGAGCGCCCATAGCGCAGAGATGGAAAGTTGTCTAATTAGCAATCCACTATACATTTGAAATAACGAAGTTGGAGTATTAAATGTCCTTTTTATCACAAAATATAAATACAATTTTGAACGCCACAGCACCGGATTTTCAGAGACTAAGCTATGAAAGTAAAGTTTCATTCAAGTTGTACTCTGGAAATTCATTACTTTTATCAATATCACACAGGCGTTAACTTTTAAAAAGTCATGAATAAGTAGTACATTTTGTGCTTTTTATAAACTGTATGAGATGTCCTATGCAGATTGATAGTATAGGATAATTACATAGGAACGATTACCCGGTTGTTATCCAATCGCTCAGAATAAACAAGTTAATTACACAGACTCTACTTAGACACTATGTTAGCATTTTAATTTTTAACCCGGCGCTAGCTAAGGAAGCATATCTGCTATATAACCCAATTTAATTTTTTTATGAATAAAAAAATCATGCTTCGATTTGTTTTTTTTTGTGTTTGATAGCTTGCAAATTTTAATTTTAATTATTTTATTATTTGAACTGTAAAGGTCCTAATTACTGACACCGCATTACAATTATCTATTATGTATTTAATGTAAATACGTTATAATACCTTTTCAAAACTATGTTGGATTTAAGCACAAAAAGCAAATGCGGACAATCTTTTTCAGAAAGTTATTTTGAGTTACAAAATTAAAACAATAAAACTGAAGTACCTTCGTTGTGTTCCAAAAATCTGTTAACACTTCATACCTTTTCGCTGTAATAATAATTGTTAAATCGAAATCTCGGTGCGATTTTACTTTTTGTTATTTTAAAACAACTGGATATACTTTTTAATGGGATTAAAAATCCATCGTTATTTTATTCTGTAACCTGTTTTATAATTATTATGGACTCCTGAAAAAGTTTTTGTTAATTAAAATTAACTCTTAAGGTAATGGAATGAACTCTTATTTTTGGTCATTTTTCCTTCTAGCAATTTAGGTGCACATGTTTAAAATAATATCAAGGTTGATGGTTAACCTTGCTTTCTTCTAACCACAAAAGATATTACTAGAGTAATAGAAAATTAATGTCAAAACCGAATTAAATTCTTTAGTGTACAAAGGAGATTATGACGTGTTATTGAAGTTACTTAAGCTTTAACGTAAATAGGTTTCCTGATACAGTCTGAACCCGTTGAATAGTTAATTACATAGTGCAAGTTTTCCACTTAACGCCTTGGAGCGCCCTATCTGATGTTACTGCGATTTATACCTTTTAGATTTGAAGCGATACCGACTGACTGGGGTTAACTTGACACGTTGTAAAAACTGATATATATCATTTTAAGTGAGTTTACGTTTTTTTTAAAGTAGGGAGAAATATTACAGATTTTGTAATTTCATATTATAAGACGGATGAAAGGGATTTGGAGGTGCCAAAAATCCGTCTAATAAGTCGAAACAATGTCTAGTAATAGTTTGATTTCTTTATCATTTTTTTTTTTACCTTAATAACATAAGTCACATGATTAAACATGCATTCTGTTCTCTATATTTTAGCAGTATTCCACAATTAAAAGATATCATTATTTTCAAATATTACATTTAAAAAACCATTTGTACCGCGCGCCTTTATTAAAGCGAATTGTCTATAGGTACAGTCAAAAGAGTAACTAAAAAAGTGCCATATCTTTTCTTGCCCGGAAACTACACCACACAACATAATATCCACAATACAACGATAAACCTTTAAAGATACGATGTGACTCACAAAAGCCACTTTCTGTTAAAAAAAAAACGAAGAAAAGGAATAATTTATTATATTAAAAGAGTTTTATTACAATGAAACCATCAAGTACAAGCAGCTAGTGAAAAGACAGTTTTACTTTGTAAAGGGTGTGCTTACAATACCAAGCTTTTATCAAACATTTCCCTTTAGCCTTTTGAAAAGCTTTCTTGGCTGCAGTTTTAATTATTTTTTTTGGAAAAACTGAAACTAGTTAACCGTTCATAAATAGAACGTTACAGTTTTCTGCAGCATTTTATTTAAAAACTCCAAAATTAAAATTATTTATAGGTAGGTTAGAGGATAATACACCTACTCATAATTTACCAATATTGTATCCTCTATTAAATGTTACTGATATGAAAATGGTTAGATTTACTAATACCACTTCTTCGAAAGTCAAACACACTTTTTAGGCAGTGATACTAACCATGATAATAACTAAAAGTGTATATAAGGTGCTATAAAAATATCTGCCACGGCTTTAATGGGAGGTAGTATTGTGTTTATAGATTACAATAGTAAAGATAAATTATTGATAATGTGTCATAATTTTTTTTCATACAAAAAAATGTACGTATAAATTTGAATTGATTTATTCGCATAAAACCATCCATCGGTCAGCTGTTGTCGCACCGCACCGAATACAATTCAATCGTTTGCGTTTCGCGTAATTTGTGAACCCTGTTATGCAGAATAGAGTCAATGTTTATTAAACTACTTTATTTTCTCAAATTTTATTAACTATTCTGGGGTACGAAATTTCTTTACTATTGTAATCTTTAAACACAATACTACCTCCCATTAAAGCCATGGCAGATATTTTTATAGCACCTTATATAAATCCACACCCCGTGACATCACAGCCATCACGCCGAAATCTCTGAACCCGTTATAATGAAAGACAAAGAGATAACTTGGTATCCGGATAAGGACGTCGGCAATTTTTTAATAACCGAAGTTTATGCAGACGAAATCGCGTAAAAAAACTAGTACATACGTTAATATAAATAGGAAAAAAAATACAATTTGTGTATTTTTCATGTCTGTTATATTTGGAAAATCTGTTATGTTATGTTAAAGTTATATACGTAACGTTATTAACGAATGAATATATTAACATGATTTTCTTTCCAAGGTAGATATAGTTTCTCAAACCAGCCACAATTCGACGTTTGCGAAACAGTAACAAAATTATTTCACTGTGTAGGCACCCAATCGGTAGGCAAAGCAAACATTCCCCAGCGTTGTTGCTTTCTGTAAAGTCAGCTTTTTCCTTGAATATATGACGTCATCAATTGCGGTTTAACGTCAAACTATCGACCTGTTACCACGAAGAAACATAATAAATGAATTTCTAATACTACTAACTTTGAGAATTCTTTGAACAGTATACCGTTTTTTCAAGTAGGCGGTTTATGCTTCTTTCAGTTAACGGTATAGCGGTCTAATGTCAGTTTGACATAATTGTACTGATCTGACATAATTATATAAATGTCAGATTAGAGTTACTATTACGTCAAACTGACAATATACCACCACTTCCCCCGTCAACAACGCGTTTAGGTTTTAAATTAAAGGGTTAATTATAAAAATTTATTTTTTTAAATTATAGTTAATCAAACACTAGCTTTTTATTAAAGTTAAGGGCGTGGTTCCATTGGCAACCATTAACTATAAAACTAGGTAATAAACTATTTTATTGCCATTTCTGCGTAGCATTGTAGATCAAATTGCAGTTAAGCTACTCTTGAACAATAAATAAAATAGCTTCTAGCTACTAGTTAATAACTGTCACAGGGACCGAAGCAAAGCTCGCGAATTGACAAACCTTCAACGTATGTATGTAATAATGTCTACTGTGTAATAGTCTGTGTGTGTGTTATGTGTAACTTCAAATGTCAACACACATGAGTACTAAGTCACGATTACTGACTCTTAACAGTGCACCACATAGTTACGTCGAGATTTACTTCTTTATTTACCTGATCAACAAAAGGCAACTAGCAAAGTCACTGCAGTTTAAAAGTTCATAAAAGTTTAAATTTAAATGTTTTAAATGTTAATGGATTTCAAGGGATCAACAGCTGTCCGTGTCTAAACTGTTAGTTTCGGAGCTTATCCGACGAAAACTTTAATAGTTTAAGCGCTTATATAAGATTAATAGCTCAAAGCTCTACCTGTCTCGAATTGAAGCGGTCGGTTTGAAGTACCAACTAATCTTTAAATTAGTAATGAACTGTTGTTGAGATACTATTTGCATCTTCAAGTTAGATACAATGTTGCGTTGTGTGTACAATCAATACAAAACACTGTTTTATTGTATCGACTGTACACTTCAACAGTGTAAACATATTTTTATTATAAAGGGGTAAGATTTTTCTGTTTGTTTATAACGAATAGGCTCTGAAAATACTGGACCGATCTTAACCATTTTTCCACCAATAGATAGCTACATTACTCCTGAGTAGCAAAAGCTTTATAACATCACGCTACGATCCACAGGATCGGAGCATTACCCAAATACGTAACTTATGGCGGGTGAAATAAGCAAGCTAGCTCTATTTAATAATACCAAAATTCAAAAGTAACTTCGATAAGGAATTGTTATTATTAACTATTTTATTTAAAACAATAATGAAAACAGTAGCAATACTGACACTAAACATTTAAATATAAAATATATAAGGTCAAGGTGTCGAAGTCCGGCATATTTTATTGCAAATTTGATTTGATGAACACCCTATGACTGTTTTTTTTACTTAATTGTATGTTTTATATATTAATGATGACTTAAGATTCCTTATTTATCAGTTACTTCTACAAACATCAATGTAACTAATATCAATATAGAAATAGCCGCGTTTTTTTAAGAGGTGGGCACTAGACGGACTTTCCCGAGTAATTGGGGTAACTCCGTCACAAGCATGATTTGTTTGTTTTTGATCGATATTTGCAGCAGTCGTATTCAGAAAATATTCGAAAATGAAAATTAATCAAATACATGCTTTCAGTTCCACAATATAAGGTAGGAATCACAATCTATAGCGGTAAAATCATGAAGTGGGGTAAGTCCGGTATATTTGCAAGGGCGGGGATCGTCAACATTAAAATCAGTACAATTTTTTTTTTTATATTCTGTTTGTAGGGTATAGGTAAGTACGTTTATGAGGTGAAATGCGATGTGAACTTTCATACGTTTTGAAATTTAGGTGTACAAACCAGATCCAGATGGTCTTTAAACAATAGAAAAACGAAATGGTAACAAACAAACACTTGGTTATATTAGTACTGTTTTGGCAGATAGCATATTGATGAAAGGCAATAATAAAAACCCCTTTTTCTTCCTTTTTTTTCAAAAGAATTAATTTATAATAGGAAAATACATTGAAAGAAAAACAACGTCATTGTCATTCTTGGTATATTATATATACGAGCAGCCTTGTATTCCGGACAGCTTGTACAGCGTCTAGCAATTTTTCTTTAGTGTAAGACGATTTGTTGTTGTTGTTCTCTAGTAATTTTGAGACATTTTTGTTATTTTACCTGAAGAATAAAATAAACTAATTTTAAATCGGTTAAATGACTGATGACATTAATTACATTATATTTCTAGTGAAAAGACACTATTAATATCATAACAGTACCTATTCATAATTGGCGAAAAGAAAGCCTGCAAATAAGTAGCGTTGACTGTATAACTATAAAACAATATTCAAAGAAAACACTTATACCAGAAAAGGTTATCAACATCTGACTTGGGGCAAGATCGGCACATGACGGCCTTTCCCTAAAATACTAGACAGTCTTACCCCAATATTTAATTTTTAAGTTAAGTTTTTATCACTACCAATATTTCTATAAATAATGATTTAAATTCGACTTGGATATAATAAAACAATAAAATGTAATACAGACTAGACACTTACCACTACAAAACGTAAAAATCTGTTGATATTAAAATTTGACGTTAGGTAAAACGTCGACGCAACTCACTCGTATTTCAAATTGTCAACGACAAAAAACTTTGGAGACCGATTTTTGCTATTGAACTCCACACTACGACATCTATAATTTAAAGGTAGGACGAACTAGTGACTCAGTTTTAGCGACCGAGCTACCAACGTCGTAGCTATTCAAAAACAGCTTAGAAAGACGTTGTACGGTGTTCCCCCGTAGACGAACTTCCCCACCTTGACCTTACTAAACTTGTACACAAAAAAAATATAATTAAGTAAAAACTACACATTTTCTATAGGGTAAATAATTATGGAACATAAAATATAATGACATAGTTTTTCATTGAGCTTGTTGTGAAAGTTGAGAATGAAACGTCTTATTTAAGTTTTTTGAGTAGAAAGCTCTTCTAGGCTCTAAAAAAGAATATAGAGAGGAGTACCTACCTACACATAAATTATGATCTTTATTGCTGCCTACATCGGAAACACAAAACTAGTATTTCAATAAAAGATATTGTTTATGAATTTCACTATGTAAATTTTTTAGACACGATGATACCTTACACCAAGTTCAAATATTTTATTTACAAAATGTTATTATCATAAAAGGTACATTTTATTTGTCACAAATTGTTTGTACCACTTCTTCGTCTAAAGTACCTACTAGAGTTGCGAAAATATTTTAGCTAAAACATTTACCCGGTGACTGTACAGTAAGCGCTCAGAAATGCATACCCACGCTAAGGTTCAGTTTCCTATGAACACGGGCGCGATCCAGTCAGCGCGTGCGCATGTGTGTTTACGAGTGATGTCTCAACATTCCACAGATAACACACACTAATGAACCATCGTCGCACTACGCGAAATGGCATTATAATAATATTTCTGTTTACCGTACGAGTCCTACCCGACGCGCGACGTATTCTTACCATTGCATTGCTAAATTTCGCATAATTATAACATGTCCTGGCAGCTGGTTTGGATAAGAAAGGGTTTACGATCATTGAATTCCGAGTTCAAATCTTATACTATGTGTGGCTGTTTTTTGTTTCTTGAAACCATAATAATGTTAGGCAAAATCTTTTTAGGTTTATGTTGAATTATTACGTATTCATGCTTGTTATTTATTTTTTATAAGAAGCAAATATTAGTTATTGTATTATTTATTTAACTTTTTATGTGATTTTATTTTAACTTTTTGTAATTGGAAGTAGGAAAAAAAGGCGTGCTGTGTGATAACAAAAAATTATTTTTAAAATTAACAAACTTATGAGAATTGTAACGTCACATTCCTACCGGAATAAAAGAAGTTCTCTTGTAACTGTTCATAAGATTTTTTGTTGAATACCCACTTAGTCAATAAAATTCATAATAACATAATAAGAGAAGGATATTTTAATAACACAAATAAATTTGGTGATGCTCACGTATTAAGTTTCTGAATTGGTATTCAGCAGAGTTAATTGAAAACTAAACTATAATTCAGACTTTATGAACAGGTTTTTTTATGTAACGTCACAATAAACTTAGTGAGGTAATAGTTTAATAATTCGTTTTCTTGATGAAAAGAAGATTAAAACTAAACCTCAATTTAAGACCATTAAATAACTATCTACGAATATATAATATAATTATGACTAAATATTTAGTTACACCGTCTAATTATTAAAACTAAAACATCCAGGTTATTAAATGTTGCATAACACCGTCTAATACTTCTTCATAAGTAGCACTGTTGCACGCCATCCCCACATATTAAAAACGAAATGTATTTTTTCTGGTTTATGATGCAAGCCATGCAGCTGTTGTTGTAAACAGTATGTTATCCAGTGCGAAACCACCAAACTTAATCCACTTCGCTGTTGAGTAGGTAGGATAGGCTATCTATCCTCTTCCTCGTATTTCTTGCTCCGGAGACTAATAATAGTATTCCTCTAAAACAACAAAAAAGTAATATTAGGCATTTATAACAAAATACTAAAGTGACTTAATTTTTTATATAATTTAATAATATTTATTTAATATAACAAATTTTAATATATTAAAACTATTTATTTATAAATTCCATAATAAACACATTTTTTTTGGCGTAATTATATATTTAAAAATCAATAATAAGTATTAATCGAAATGCCACCAAATAATTTTAGGTATCTTAGGTATAAATTTCAAATAAAAGTTTAATTTACAATTCGTTAATATAATACTCACATTCAGTCAGGTTTCATAAGATATTAATTGGGACCACTTTTATGCAGCCCAATAATAGTCGCCCTCGCCTCAGTAATATTATTTGCCTGCGTTTCGAGAATAATTACAATACCACTACGAGTATCTATTAAATCACTCGTTACTAACCAACAACCACAACCAAACGACAACGCTCATTCCAATCAAATTAAATATGCACAAAACTCATGTCTACCTCACAGAAATCTAAATTCTTTATTAGTTTTCTATGACTACCCTTTTAAATTCACGAAATGTGTGAACAACGCGAACAAGATAAAGAATATTATATTTCTGTCCATTTCTTCAAATTGAGTAAAAACAAAAAGACAAAAATAATGTGAGATTCGAACTCGCGGCTCATTGATTAACGCCATCAACTGGGCGCGCTTGACCGCTAGACCATCTTGTCTCATGTAGAAACGTTGAAATTATGAACTACATTCACAACGATGATACATGTGTCTATTCTTGAAAGTAAAAGGTCGTAAGTCAAACTAAACGTCAACCTAATACGTTTTGAGATTGGGTATGCACTTTTGGTCGCCACTGTACATTGCATTTTATTTTTTGGTTCAAAATCATTGTTATATGATATATTAGAGCAATATAAAATATCCAAAGACCTATATTTTTGGAAGATCCCATTTTCCTAACAGTTTACAGCAACATAGCATTGAATAGGTAGCATAAAAATAACATCGCAATAGTAGTAGGTTCCAAACCACCTAAAATATAACAAACCCGAAAAAACACAGCCCAAACAATATTGAAAAAATATTCTATTGTGGAACAATTCCAATACGTTACGAAAACCGTTACATTCAATTTTAAACAGCGTGAGACGCGATAGTGTGGTTCTGTACCATTAATCTGTGCAACGTACCCAACAAATCTTTTCTTTCCAACTTAAGATCCATCCACGTCTACTTTCCTATGAATAATACATCTGTTGCCTCACAAGAAATGTCCATATATTTGTTTAGGCATCATAAATAAGTAGCAATTAGGATAATGATTTGACTACCCTCGTCTGGCAACGTCTTAATAGAGGCAGTTTGTTCTTTTTTGTGTCATAGTTTATCACCATGTCTTAAGTACTGTTGTAAAGTTTTTCGGCTTAAATTTAACAGTACCTAGTGGTTATTATTAAGTTTTGAGGAACTACAAAGTACCTACCTTCTGTCAATAATCTGTCAATATCTTATCTAAGTTGGGAACTGGACTGAACTTCTGTAGTTGAGTTGACAATCATCTGGTTGTGCGGAAACGGTACAAGTCAATGTCAATTTTGTTTTTGTTTTTCGAAGTAATTGTAACAATTTTGGATAAACGTTGATTACTATTATATCTGTTCTAAGAATGCATTCTTAATGCACATACATGTGTCTTTGTTGGACAGTAATGTAAGACATTAGGCATATTGAATTAAGTTTGGAGCAATTAATGTATTATCGTTAGATCGTGAATTAGCTTATTTCGCCATGATTAGGCTCATTTCAACGACCATAAATAAAAAATAAATAAATTAAATACCACACTGCAACCATGGAAAACCCACTGCTTGTGGGTCGAAGGCCATATTACCCGTAGGCACTACTGCCTCAGCCAATAAGGCGGCATGCCAATTCAAAGAAAATGATTAGCCTTCATTAGCTTCTAAGAACTTTAATGTTCCTAGAAAATTCTAATAATGACAAATAAGGCACTTATTCTTTATTTCCTATAAACTTTAGTTAGTAGAATTTTATGCGTAGAAGCTCGCCACTACCGTACATTTTTTTTGGACTCAACGAGCGTTGCTGTGTACCAATTTGAAGGGTATAGAAGCCGATGGCACAAAGAGATTTCAGCATTGTCTATAAGATGGCAACGCATCTTCGCTGTCTCAGGTATCGCAAATATCCACAAGCAGGAATGACCAATTATTACTACCAAAAACTAACAACCATCAACCAACCAAAAAAAACCATGGTCATTTTTTAATTGCCATCAAAAGGCCAGCTGTCTGCAATAGCCACAAAACTATAAAAAAATAACATATTGTACCTGTATCAGATTCCACCATTTCTCTTTAAACCAATATGAATGATTATTGTAATGATCAAAGTATTTTTGATGAATCAAAGTAATTAACCTTTCTTCTTGCTTCTCCAAAAATGAATAAAGCATCGTTGTATTAATTAAGTAATTATACGAGGTAGGGTAGTTATTTTTCTGTTTGATCTCCGGTAAACTTTTACTTATAAATGAAGGTAATAAATGTATGTTATTCAGACGTACTCGTAATATTAAAGTATGTGAGAATAAAACATAATTATAACTAAGCTATTACTTGAGTTCCTTTAATTGGTTGCTGCTTATACCAAAATGTGATCAAATAAATCCAAACTTAGTAATTTAACTGCCACAAATAATATTACTAGAAATAAATAAAAACAGAGTTTTATATTTGTCATAATTTCAAGACAAAAACAATGTAACATAATAATGACATCTTTATTTAAGACAATCGTAGTCTATATTTAGTACATTAACATCTCAAAATATACAGTTT
This sequence comes from Caradrina clavipalpis, assembly GCA_932526535.1. NCBI lineage: Eukaryota > Metazoa > Arthropoda > Insecta > Lepidoptera > Noctuidae > Caradrina > Caradrina clavipalpis. Next base: position 9,312,806 of record OW052096.1, read on the forward strand.
CTGAGAGCCAATAATCGAATTCGTAAGACTTCTAAATCAGAATGGCTTGTTTTATTTTGTCTTCGCAGCAGATTTCGTGGGTCGTAAACGCCTACGGCTTTTTTTTTTTTTTTTAAAGATGGTAAAATCATCAAATGACCCCCCCCGTCCTGGGCGGGGCGGGAGGGAGTGTCAGACTTTTACTGACTAAAAACCATCTATGTTCCTTCATGTGCCCTTTGCGTTCCGGGGGCGCGGTATCTCTTTCGAACAACCCGCAGCCCCGGCAGGCCTTGGCCCTTAGTGGCCCCTTCCTTGTGCTGACACCTCTTTGCGCGGAACATGAACGCGCCGTCGACACGGTCTGTCGTTAAATAACGTACGGACGGTGAGCTACCCATTGCTCACCGTCCACAGACCGTGCCTACGGTGTCCGCCTGCGGGAGGCGCAATGGTGCCGTTATTGGCAATCCATTGCGCCGGCGGACGCGGCGTCAGCGGCGGCCGCGGGTGCGGCCACGGCAACGGTGGCGGCGGCAGCGGCGGCGGCGGCGGCGGCGGCGGCGGCGGTGCGGGGCCCTCCCCCGGACCTGGCGGGTACGGCGCAGGCCTTGCCCCCAGCCCGGTGATCGGCCGGCCTGTTAGCCCCCGCACATGCATCGCAGTGCGGCGGGGCATCACAAGCCGCGGCCTTGTGACCGTGCTGACCGCAGCGGAAACACAGGGCGCTGCGGTCCACCTCCGAGGCGCAAAACGCCTACGGCTTGCGATAGACTTCTCTGCCACGAATAAACAATATCTATTTCGTAGGTGACTCGATCAAAAAGGTTAGAAGTAATAAGATAAATCATACAGAGATTAGGTTTCGACTGCCCGGTTGGTTTTTTTTTCTATGACGCACCATTGCGGTTCATAGAGCCATTAGGTTACCCAGTGAAAAATGTTGCTATAATATATCCCAGAGAGAACTGTTTGCGAAAACAAATTTTAAATTAAATATCGGTGGTCTTTACAAACTATGAATTGAGTTTTAGAAATAAAAACAAGTCAAATTGCACCGTACAATGAACTCGACGAAACTATTAGAAAGTTCCCGGAACAACCCTCATGGTGCCTTAGCGGCGGTAGGCGTGCCCGGCATGCCCCACCTCTACAAAAGAAACGCGACAATTCCTTCAACTTCACACTACATTCCAGTCTTTTCAAAGAATTTCAACCCCCACTTCTTACTACTGCAGCAATGGACACGCAATTTTAGCACATTAGAAAGTCTCAATCATAAGTGCAGGGGCCAAGAACAGGAATGCAAAAAACCGAGTTCAATCACTTTTATTCTTACGAAAAAGATTAAACATACAAAATAAGTACGAACAAAGTTGAATGTCTGTATATCCCATGTATGTGTATTTGTATTTAGAAAACATTATTGAATATTATCTGTTAAAAAATGTTAAATAAAGAATATTAAACATTTTTACATTAATAATTTTAGAATAGAAATAACTAAAAATATGCTTTTTTTTATTTAATATTTATTAAAATAATTACGACTAAAGTGTTAACATTAATTAATCTTTGTTCTGCATTCTGTTTTAGGCAGATCACTTACTTGACATGACATAATGTACCGAGAACCTCACTGAAGTATAGGCTGTGTACTTTATTTTTATTATCGTTCTAAGGCTCACTTGCACCATACACCTAACTCAGAGTTAGTTCCTAACACGAAATTAAATGATAAAATTAATACATAACGGGCTTTTGTTATCAACTAAATTGAAGTTAAAAGATAACTGTAGCTATTGCAAGTGAACCTGACAAAGATAACCAACCCACTTAGAAAAGTGGCTTAATCCCGCGGCGGATGCCGAGAACCCGGGAACTACAAAAATGACAACCAAAACTAAACGGATAGACAAGCGATCCTTCATCTCAATAGACAAAGGTGAGTTTGGGACTCCATCAAAATGCAAAGGTCTATTAGAAAAGCCGTAGAACTCCTTTGATCTCGTCAAACGACCTTCCGGACTGGTCGGCTTCTTTAATATTCGCCGGACGCCAAACAGATTATCCACTTTTCTTTCCCAGCTTTAGCATTTATAATGAGACATTTTCAGTGAAATTTCCAATGTTCAATTTAAGCCTGTTCTCTGAAGGTGTTAACGCTGAATTGGTAGGTGGTCTTTAATTTCTTAACAAAGACTTTGCTGCTAAGTAGATTGATGTAATTCCTTGAATTCTAATTACAGTTTGGAAATTAATAATAGAAATAGAAGTTGGTAAGTATTTTTTTGTTACCTTGACGTAGTATTATGTTTCCGATTCGATAAATCGAGATATATATAAGCACATGTACTTTTGTGTTATGTCTGTACTAGTTCCGAAAATAAAGAGATGTCCGTAGTCATGTAATATAATACTTTGTCCTCAAGAGTCGTTCAACACAATGCTAACATTAATTTAAGCAAACAGCTTCAATAAGAGTGAATAAATAAGTGAACGTCTTTGGACTAAATAATTGTATCGAAACTACAATCTCTTTCCTTACTCTCTGCTGTCGCAGTACATAAAATATATTCATTACCCGAGATAGGAAACCAAGCCTCACAATATATTAAACAAATGAAGAGAATTTCAAGATGCAAACAATTACTTAATGGCCTGAAGCCGAATGAAGCCGGATGCTAGCCGTCCACTTACTGTAACAAGAGACATGTAACATATCTGTTAAATACAAGCTCCTACTAACCGTCATCCGTATTCTAGATGAAACCAGAATTTCACAATGAATTTTGCAAGTTGACAAAGCGTGAAATTGTATCTGGCTTGCAGACGTCAAGCTGACGTAGTACTTCTCTTGGACAGACGTCATAAGTTCCGAATATTGTACGGGTTAAATGTGAGGCATTCCAGCGCTTGTTACGAGGTGCCGCTGGACCAGTCGACCTAATGACGTTAAGACTTTGCGCCGCATGCAATGAACATGCATAGCGCAATTAGGAAGTTCGTACCTACGTGGCAGGACAAGCTGCGAAAATAACTTAATGTTGTAGTTTATGTATATTTACTGTGTTATATGTGCCTTAGTTGCCTGAAAGAAAGGCACAAACAAATAAATAAAAATCTTCTTTGGAGAATTTTACATAATCATCAACTGGGAAGTTGATACTAGGAATTTGGATCTCACGTGAAAGTCATTTCACCAACACTCACCGTTAATGATTTTTAAAGAATAGAACTTATAAAGCAGTTAATTCATTTGTGAGGCATTAGTTGCATGGACAAACCAATCGTACCCATATGCCTTAATAAAATAATTCAAAAGACAATTGAACTGTACCTTAGCTAAGCTAACTTAGCTGTAAACTGCAGTGATTAAGTATTTGTTTCGATATTTGCAGATACAATTATTATTACACAATTACTTATTGTTTTATTAATTTCAAAATGACCTAACAACTACGTGAAACATAATGTAACTTCGATTTAAAAAAATGGTAATAAAACCGCAATAGAAAAAAGTAAGAATAATTATTACAATGAATAAAATATAAAAGCTGGTCATAAAATAATTATTTAGTTAGTTTCACAATAAAATTCTACGAATCTATTTTATTATTAATAACTATTACTCAACTGTTTTACCTTCAATAAAAATACGGATAAATAATAATTACAAACTAGAAAGAATGTCTCGTATTTATTAACTGTGTTATTCTAGAAATCGACGACCATTATTAGGATAATTCATTTTTTGTTTTTATAGTTATATCTTCCTCGGCGGGCGTAGGCGGACGCCTACGTCCGCCTACGTCCGACTTTTTGTAGGACGTGTGCGTTGGTATATTAGAACTAATTATGTTTCATTCTCCCCGACAAAAAAATCGGTCACCGATTTTCTGATTTTCCGATTGCCGAACGGAGTTGTGGCCCCTACTGCATTAGGGCCGACCTAAAGTGGGCAATTCGCGTCTGCTACAATACGCCCTCTTTTGCGACCAGCATCAGCAGTAGCTAAGGGAGATGGACATTCGTTTTCAACATTGCATTTAATATAATGTATCATTAATAATAACTGCCTCGTTAGCCCAGTGGTCCTAAGCACGACTGCTACGCTAGAGTTCCTGGGTTCGATTCCCAGGTCGAGCAAAAAGTGTTATTGGGTTTTTCTATGAAATCAGTAGCAGCTCGGAGTTTGGATTTGAGCCCGGTTAATGGCAATAGGCTCACCCCCTATTACATGGGACCTAAATATACCGGCAAACTGTGGGTGTACATTGGTACACCTCTACCTGACCGTTCGGGGAATACAGGCATGATGATGGTATATATCATTGATATCGGTGTTCAAAAAACATGGAACCAAATATCAATAAATAAAAGTTCTCTATATGGTTGAGGGAAGCTGCAATAAATTGGTCCGGAGTAGGTACCTACCTCGGGCAGATGAGTGAACGATTTATGACGTCTGTTTTCTGTCGGGACCTCTAAGGATACGGTTATTTCTTGGTTCTGTAATACCGAGAAGATATAGCTTTTGATTTACAATGTTAGGTTTGATTCGAATTTGTAGTAAGCATACATACTCATATGATTATTATGTTCATATTTTCTTCACCAGGCTTACTCAGTTGGTACAAGCTGTGCATTCTAACTGTTTCATGAAATGTTTATACGATAGGTACCTACTGCTCAAATCATTATCTTTTCAGTGGGCTTATAGCTGTCCACTGTCACTAAGGCCGTTCAAACCCAACACTATTTAAAAACTCTAAAGCACACAAACATTAGCTAAAAATTTTGGAAATAAACGTGCAAGTTTAATTAAAATACACGACCAAGATTTTAGTCTTAAAAATTGTAGGAGATACTGTTCGGCGTCAATGCTCTTAAATCAACACTTAGCTACTCTCATTTGCCTTCTACCAGCCACCTTGTGAAATCTTCGCACCACTTAAGGGTAGACATGTTACCCTACTTTTGCCGATTTGCAGTCATAACATATTTAATTTTGCGTCAATAATAATTTACCCTGTATTGACATGATGACAATGATTTCTGAAAACTGTTCTAGTTCGTACTACCGAACGCCAACAAAGCTTAAGTACTTAGAAGTTATTGGATTACTAGAACAGCAATGCGATGTTGGAAGCAATTATTATGTATCTTTCTTAGAACGACATTTACTGGTGTTGTGGTGAAAACTTTTAAAACATTAATGAGTATTGATCATTGGTACACCTCTGTCTAACCCTTCGGGGAATACAGGCCTGATGGTATGTTATACTATGAGTATCGATCATTTGATGTCTGCATTTGCTGGATGCAGGAGGCCCAAGTCATGGCCAGCAGCGGTTGTCTTTCGCCTCAATGGTAATAACGATCTATGTAAATCTATAGGCTAATCTAGCCTCTACTATAACGTATATATATATATATATATATACTATCTTTATGATATACGATTAAAAGTATGTATATTTGCCTTAACACGGAATTTTCCAATGATGGAAGTGGGGAGTAGGAGATGGGTTTTATTATTTTTGGGAAATCATCAAATAACTCCCGCCCTGGGCAGGGCGGTCGAGAGTGTCAGACTTTTACTGACTAAAACCCATCCATGTTCCTTCTTGTGCCCTTTGCGGTCCGCGAGCGCGGTATCTCTTTCGAGCAACCCGTAGCTGGGAGATGGGTGTGATCACCATTTATTATACTATTGACGTGATCTCGCATCCATTGATAATAGGTATTGTATACCCACGTAGGAACTTTTACAATCAGTAGAATATTCTAAAAGAAAACCTATGAAATCGCCACGAACCATAAACATGAGGCTGTGAGGTGTAGGTGTAGGCAGACATGATTTATTTAAATGTCATAAAGTCGTACAAGAATTTAATTACGGGGAAATCTCTAGATTTAATTAGTCTTCATAAAATCTCTTTAGCATTTGCGACCTTCCCACACATCATTCTAATAATCTAATGGGTAACGTAATCCATTTGGTCACTAAAGAAAGTTGAATAACACTATGACCTGTGCACGCGTCCATTTGACAGCACAGGTCAAATAAAAACTGCTTACTCTTTGCTCAAAATACTAATCCAGACATTATGAATGTCAGAATGTAACATAAGTCACTAAGTAATAATCATTTGAATTTTAAAAGAGACTTAATGTTGGCATTGCATATGCTTCGTTAAGAACAGCAGATAGAAAACCTCAGCACCAACACTAATCAAATACCTTTGAAAACGGCTAAAAACAAACAGGAAAAAAAATATCTGTCGTTTTTAGTTCTAATAATAACAGCGCAAACAATTGTTGACAAATCTACTTACTTCGTGCGACCTGTACGTAAACTTTCGCCGCACACCCTTGTAACATAACGTTATTATTTTTTATGTGACAAACCGTAAATCCACTAGTACAACTTTATATTCATACAACACCGGTATTGTATGAATTTACAGTTATTTTTCATGTACTACATAGTAGCAACTGAATGAGAGTTGCCGAGAACCGAGCTAAGTGGCGTGCGATTCTAGAGGCCTTTGTCCAGCAGTGGACTGTCGCAGACTGATGATGCTGATGATTCATATACCTATTGTCTTACACAATATACAACTGTCCGTAATTTGAACGCATCATGTGGGCAATAATATACCATCACGCCTGTATTCCTAGAAGGGTTAGGCAGAGTGGTGTACTAATATACACCCACAGTTTGCCGGTATACTTAGGTCCCATGTAATAGGGGCGAGCCTATTGCCATTAACCGGGCACAAATCCAAACTCCGAGCTGCCACTGAGAATTTCATAGAAATACAATAACACTTTTTGCTCGACCTGGGAATCGAACCTAGGACCTCTAGCGTAGCAGTCGTGCTTTGCACCAGTAGACTAACGAGGCATATTTCTACTTATTCCAAAAAACTAAAAACGTTTCAACATAATCACATTACTCAACATCAATTAAAAAAATATAGGCCAAGGAGAAATGTTCCAGCAGACTCTCGATCCATTTAAAATTTAAAAGCATCTTGAAACTGCAAAGTGGAGTGAAAATCCTTATCTAGCGAATAAAAATCGAGATTCCAAAGAAAAGTCAAAGAACATAAGATACAAAGTGATTTTGTAAGTGGAAACGAAATCTTTCAGCGTTGTAATGTGAACATCGCGTGCCTCCGCCTAGCGTGGCGGAGGTGTACAGCGAAGGGATAATGGAACTTATAGACAACGATACCTAGCCATTACCTCGTGTGTTGCGGAATTGCTCCGACCGTGATGACTTTTCTCTGCGCTCATCCTGTTACGTAGTTGCTGAGCCATGCTATGATAAGTAGCTTGTCAATTGATAAATATATTTTTCCATCAAAATTTACTTTACAAACTTAAATTCCTACTGTTTCTGCCAAGCACGTGGTTAAATTGAATCGCGTATAACTTGTATGAATACAGTAACTTACATTGACTACCTCGAGGCCCAAGATCGCGTTTAGGACCAACCATTAGCCTATCGATAGCCTAATGGTCCTAAAGGTTATCTTGGGTTCGATTCCGAAGTCAAGCAAAGTGTTATTGGGTTTTTCTATGAAATTCTCAGTAGCAGCTCGGAGTTAGAATTTGGGCCCGGTTACTGGCGAAAGGCTAGCCCCCTATTACATGGGACCTAAAACACACGGGCGAACTGTGGGTGTACATTGGTACACCGCTGCCTGACCCTTCAGGGAATACAAGCGTGATGTTATGTTGTTATTGTAATACTTTAACTTCTTATGAAGTATTTCATAAATAAAAAAGAAAAGTATGCAATGTAAACACAATCATATCGCTTGTACCAACATATAACAGATAAGCCTAAATTATAACAAACACACATTTCATTTGGCAGTAGGAAGTAAACCATACGCAGCTCGGAAGACCCTCAGGGCAGCTTGCCTCAAATTGCTTTTAGGATGACGCAAGAAAAAACAAACAACCATAATAATGTGAACAAACTCGTGTACAGAATAAAACTCTCAGGTGCGTTCAACACATAAATGTGCTAAATCCAGTTGAAGAATAAAGTTTTACCTTAGAAACTAGAAACTGCAACGTCTGCGAGTTAGAGCATGAAATAAGTCGCTGCGTCACAGTCTAGTGTGTAGTTACTCTAATTTGAATTATAAAGAACGCGAGTCGCGATTGTTGTGGAGTCATTTATTCAAATACTTTTTATTTTCATTTTATACTGAGATGCAGTAATGAATAAGTACCTACATGTCTTGATACATTTATGTGAAAACCTTTCTTGTAATGAGAGCGACATACATTCATTTCATTTCATACTTAATTCAATCAAGGGTCAGACTCATCTCTTGCTTGACCTTAAAGTCTGAACTGTAATTAAATGTATGTCATTCATATTCAAGAAAAAAATATATAAATATCACAATATGTACTAACTTGGACCATAAAAAAAGTATAAATTTATGGTAGTCACCACCACCCCGGGCGTCGGGAGTCGCAGGGCGATTACCGGCCACTGGAGGCGCGGGCCTTCGGACGGCGAGCGTTGGGTGACTCACCGTCCGATCAGAACCAGGCCCGGGTTGAGGTCGCGTAGTGTTCCACGTGCGCCTCAAAAAGATGTCAGCATAATTAGACGGAGCCCATTAGGGCCAGTGCCTTTAAAGAGTCACCGCAGCCCTGAAATGCAAAGGGCATTATGAGGAACACGGATAGGTTTGAGTAAGTGAGAGTCTGTCTCCCTTCCGGTCCACACAGAGCAGTAAAAGTCATATGATGATTTCCACTTACAAAAAAAAACTCATCACATATTGCGTTAACATTTGCAGGATATTTCACATAATTTCAGACGTCAAAACACCATTTGCTTTTACTTTATTGCATTCCGTACAAATTGATGGATGATGCCTTTAATCAATATGTACATACTGTAGTAGTACTATGTATGTGTGTTCATCTATTTAATATAGTCCATTCTCTACGAAACAGTTTGAAATAGGGTACAAGGTATTCGGAACTACGTAATTCCAATAACAGCTCGCTAAAGCGGTTACTTTAACAAGTAATTACGGGACTTTTAAGCCTAAATATTGAAGTTATATTGGAATTATAATGGAACCTGATACAACTTCAATATTTATGAGTATTTAAAACAGTATTAGTTATGCTAGTAATATTGTAAAGAGAGTTTGGATATCTGCAAGTGTTTGTTACTCAATCATGCTTAAATGAACAACATATTTCTGGATTGAAATACGTATAATTTTGATACAGAGATCGTAACATAGTTTCTCATAGAAAGAAAGACAAAAATAACAAGACACAAGTTACAAAATAATACCCAATGGAACAAAACCATACATTTTCTTGATGATCATTGATCTTTTATCTTTTTATTATAATTCACATTTCATTTTCATTGCATTTAATGAATAACTTTCAAAATATTTCGTTACCGAAAAAGTCTACATCTTTTGAAATTACTAGACGTCTTACTAAGAATCAGTCTGTGTAAGAATCAATTTCTCATCTAAAATAATGGTAAATGATTCGTTATTTGATTATTATATTGTCGTCGAATTTTTATCTGGCTTCATTTTATTTTCTTGGTTTGACTGCCATCTGACCTCTTACTCATTGAAAACGTCCAAAATGATTTATTCATGGAGACCAATAATCAAATAGACACTTATGTTTTGTCAAGAGACTATTACGGTGTTTTTCACTTTTCTGAGTACTTATGGAAGTTTATTTATTTACGTTCATTTGTTTCCGTTGTCTTGTTTTTATATTGAATCTGTGTGAGTTAATAAAATCATTATTTCTTATCGGTAGACCTCACTCCAGGCGCCCAGGTGCAAGGGACATTGAAATACAGGTGACAAATCTACCCTTATTACTTCGCTGTCGAATACGTAAATAATGCGATTTTGTATTGAAGTCTAATGCTCTAGGTGTTATTTCGATTTATTTTACTGAAATCCTACAAGTTTTTGTTAGTTCTAGGTAGCATTTTTAATTATTTCCGTTTCTTAGTTTCCCGAGATTTAATTAAATGCAGTTTAACGAAACATAACGCTTCGATTCCCAATACCCAACCCCAGCTGAGTTGTGTGGTGTTGTTGTTGCAACAAAAAAATGATAGATTTCAAATTCCTTTGTTCAAAACGAAAGAAGCCATAAAAAATAAACAATACAGCCTGTTCGAACTTTATTTCAAAACGAACTGGTTTTATTATTTTACAATTTCGATGGGTACTATTGGTACAGATTTTAGTTAACAAATGGGGCCAAGTACTGTATAGTAATTAATATAAAAAGGATTTACTTAAAATCGATTCCAAAAGAATAAGAAAAATAAAGTTAATATGTATCGAAATCTAATCTCATTTTTTTTATCTTCAACTAATTTCTAATCCAGTTAAAGACTTGGTTCTAAAAAACTCTTTAAACGTTAAATAAATCACATTGGGCTCGGTTAGGACACTAATTAACTAGAGCGTCCCACGGAGCCGCAGTTACAGATGGACAGACAAACCTATTAGACCGTGTAATTAGTCCAACCAGCCCACATGGTGCCAACGTTACTATAAACTGAATTAAAAAAAAAATAGAAGTCATGACCCTGTTTACAAGAAGTTGATAAAAGTAATAGAAACTTCATTATTATAATTTTTCGTTACTCTACTCTGTCCCACTTCTGGGCAAGGTTTTATTGTCCGAAATTCATTGTAACATGTTTTAATTTACTTTCATAACTTATGGTTGTGTGTCTTGTGCTGGTGGTTTAGGCGCCTGCCTCTCATGCATGAGGATACGGGATACGCCTTCGAAACCGTGCAAGTATCAATATGACTTTTTCAGTTTATATGCTGGCCTTCTCTGTATGGGTAAATGATATACTAGTATTATTGCTACAATAGTATTGTTATAAAATAATTCATACCTATTAAAAAAAATATAATCGATTGTGTAAATAAACTTGTTCATATTATGTTAACTTATTTTTTATGATAACTTTATGCAAAAATTCTAACTCTGTGATCCCAATAAACACCTTGCCTTATAAATATATTTTATTGTTAAACATTATTTTTAGATACTGAATCACACAACAATTCAACAATTCAATATTTTACAATAGCACTGTTACCTTGTTATATTCCAGAAGAATCCCTTTGTGGATGAAATGGGAATGCCATCTTGAGATCTTGTTAAAGAGAAGAGCCACTTGACTTCGACTTAATTTTAACTTAATATTATGAAACTTTTCACTAGACGATTATATGCTAAACTTGTATTAGCTTGAAAATAAACTAGTCGTGCTTAACTGAAGGACGGACGAAGGACCGAAACTTGTTCTTTTTCGATATTTACAATTCAAACTTTATGGAGTTATTTGATTAAATATGCTGATAGATGATTGATTCGACCCGACCGATAGGACCGCATCTACTCATCAATATGTAAATACATTTTGGAGGGATTATTCTCACAAAGTAAACGTAAAGCAACCAAGCAAAAATTTGTGCGCGAGACGAATGGGAGCATTCAATCTCGTCTCGCCACATTTCTATGGAAAATAAGTAAATGGTTTAATATCTAGATAGATACGTGCACATTTATTTGCCATAGGTTTCCAGTATATATAATGTGGTGTTATAAAAAACTTTAATATAACATCACGTCATTTCTTAGGATAGCCCTAGGTTTAAGGTAGGTAGGGCGGGCCTACACTGTGCGGTTTGTATAAAGAATCTCAAGATGCGCTTCCCTGTATAATTTACTAATTGCAAAGAAGTAGTCTCTACTATAATCTTAAGACTAACATCATAAATGGCGAAAAAGTATGACGACACGTATACTTACCTAACACACTATACGTAGTTACTTTATCACATTGATATTGCCATAACGCAAACCCTTAGAGTATTACAAGCGAGACGTATGTATCCGCATCGTGTGTGTACCCGTGATTTAGTTGTTGATTTGATTGCTTCAGTCATTCATTCGCCTGACAATCGTTCTATCGTTCACCTAATAGCATGTAGCACGCCACCGCACGCAGTCGAGTTAGATGTTCCGATGATGAAGGTTGTATGTCTACCTCACGTGGTTGCGATGTAAAAGGTAAAACAACTTTTTTATTTGAATATTCAGTAATGTGAAACCTTTTTTTTAAGCATACCCCAATGGCAAAATATAATAGATTATTCTAACCATACTTATAACCTATTTAATTAAATTGCAAATGTTTTGTGGTATACAAATTTAACATTATCACTATCGCCTGTATTTACACCCACAGTCCGCCGGTATGTTTTAGGTCCATCATAATATAGTGCGTTCATTTTGGCCACTCCTAATTAATTGTATTGATAAACACATATTATTTTTAAAAATAGCGAGAAAACATGCACCACAATTAAATAAATATTGGTAGTTCCCCAATTAATAATGAGTAAAATTATTGTTAACGTAACATTTTATATACGTAAGCACTGAAACCACGATATTGTTTGGGTTCCGAACGAAATACTAATTAATTATTGCAAATAAATATTGACAGATAAACTTAAAACCATTGAATTCATGTTAAAAATCTTTTGTATACAGTTCAAAATAAAATAACTGCTTGAATATTACCAAGATACTGTTGCTCCCTGCACAAAACCCCAAGACTCAGGGCTCTTCTTTACCACACCCAACGAAAAGAAAGAGAGTTATAATTATATTCCAAGCTAATAAAAATGGCACCTCAATAATTAAAATAATGTGATACAAATAATATTCGGGGTCAATATTAAGACAACACTTTCAAAGAAAGTCCGAAGCTTTTGCGGAAGTTGAGTTTAAATTAAATAAAGTAACTTAGTGAGTTCGCGTTTCTGCAGACTTAAATTAAATCTTCAAACTTATACTGTACCGAAAACTCGACACAGATATTGATGGAGAAATGATATCAGTAAATGATCAAATTAATCCAATTAATGGGATGAATGGACCGTTTTGCGAAGCTGTATGTGTGACTGGTACCCAAAGATAGAACGAGATTGCTCCAGTTAGCAATCGGCCTTTAGGAATGCTTTTTACGAAGCTTGAAATAGTTTGAAGTGCGGTATAGGAACTTGGACAGACAAGTACATCGGAGCGTGGTTTTAAATGTCCTTGTCTAAATGAAAAAGGGTATTGAGAAAGTAAGAATGGAATATATTTTTATCAGCTTTGAAAGTAGGTAGAACAAAATAGGTTCACAACACTTTTGTCCCGTGTACTACCTTAGAATAAAGCAGAGGTTCCCAAACTTATTGTGTCTACTGCCCACTTTGAGAATAAATAATTTTTTAGCGCCCCCCTTTTTCCGTAACCGTTTAGAAATTAGTCATGACCGGTGCTCTACTAAAATCAATCGCACTTCCCTTCTAAGGGTGTCTAAGAGTCCTCCTAGCTAGATGAAATTACAAATCGCATCCCAAGCCTCTACACAATGCCCCCATTTTTTCCTCTGGGTCTCTTACCGCCCCCCTTTAGGCCTGCAGCGCCCACAAGGGGGCGTTATCGCCCACTTTGGGAAAGACTGGAATAAAGCATGGAAATATTGAAAGTAAGTTAATTAAGACATAGTTAGTGTTTTGAAGATCTAAGCCTTTCAAGATTATCATTGCGTTATTTACGCGTTACTTCAGAAGTTTCATAATAAATTACAGCTTTGTTTAGTTAACCTTGTTTGACCGCTTTTATTGTCTTCAATTTCCTCATCGGTCTCCTAATTAGGAAATAACAATGTCTTAAAGTTAATAGTAGATTTGACAACACGTTTTTCACTAAATCATTGTCAAATGACTGAATTGCTAAATTACATCAGAACCAATATTTCCTACCACCATTCTATAAACAAGGAAATGTTAAGACATTTAATTTCCCAAAACATGTTTTAAATCAAGTAAACGGAAGAAAATAACTCATAACCTTGACATCAACAATAAATAAATTAATTTGGAGTGCCATTGCTGTAATGAGGGTGGCTGTGCGCAACGAAGATGTTCGGCGAATACGGCCAACTAATTTCGACGACACGCTTTAAAACGACGAATAATAAAAGTTAATGGGACCGCTCTCTTCGTGATTCCTGGCGACGGCGAGTGCTCATTTGCCTGGCCCTCGTTTTCGCCGTGTTAATTAGCATTTTGGCACTAAAATACGTATAATTTGGAACCTTTGCAGGTAAACTTGAGATTTGTTACATAATATGGTTTGTGCCATTTTGTTTAAACTCGCCTAATTATAATTCTTTTGGTCAATTTCTTTTACAAATACAATGATTTAGAATTTGTAATGATATTCACATAACTCAGCATTGCGAAACTCAAGTGGTAATTTGCAGGGCACATAGCTCGTACGCCGTAAAACTATCGAGTGACGAGCACATACCGGAAGGCCTCTCAAGAGGTGGACCGACGGCCTGATGAAGGTCGTGGAAAGCCGCTGGATGCGGATATTGCAGGACTGGTCATTGTAGCGATCTCTAAACAAAGCTTATATCCAACAGTAAACGTTGTTCAGCTGAAATGATGATAAATGATTTTCATTCTAATTAGAATGAAAATAATTTATCATTAATTCATTTTTTATTTTTTATTTTGCTTTTTAACAACGTAATTACGTTGTTACATAATTACTTTTTAGAAATAACAATTTCAAATTAATTGCAAATGGTAAATTAGTAGTTAAATATTTGTTCATCAAATTTTCGACTACTAGAATACATTCTAGATATTGATAGCTCTTGGAGATAAATCAACAAACAGAATGTAGAAAAACGAATAGCAAGATTGTTCACTAATACAATCAAAGTCTGAAAGAACGAAACAACATTGATTCAAAATCGAGCACAATGTTGATAAGCCCTGTAGGTAAAATAGTGGGTTTTATAACCCTATGGATATTATGCACAAAAGATGACCATTATTATCCACATTTATCTGAGATTTAATTCCATTTGATCCCAAACTATAAAACAAATAACCCTTTCCCTTAAGGGTTGTCAGAGTGAGTTGTCAGTGGTTTCCTTCAGCATCTACCTATATAGCTACACCTACATTTTGGCATTTGCACTATAAATTGATCAAGTAGGTAGTTATCGGTATAGTTAAAAAAGTCATAATATTTTAAAACTAACTGCTATCCCAGACTTCGTCCGCGTAAAAATCAAGTAAGTTTACCACTAGCCAATAGTGTAGATTTCTAACAGTGAATGATTTTTTGTAATTAAACCGGTACTTCCAGAGATGACTTCTTTATAATATAAGTAAAGCTAGATATCTAGATAGATAGAGAACTGCCCCGTGGGTCTCGTGGTCGCAAGGGCGACTGCTGAACGAGAGGTCCTGGGTTCGATTCCCCGTAGTTTGAAAGTTGGTGGTGTGACACCCCCGTGCCTCGAATAGCACGTAAAGCCGTTGGTTCTGCGCCTTTTTTTTCCCTCGTGGGGAAATCCTCATGGACTGCCTCCTCTTGGTTCTGCGCCTGATCTCTCTCCGGTCATGTCGGATTTCCGTCCCATCGGGTTATGAGATTTAAGGATGAGGGAGTACACCTGTGTTAGCGCACACACTTGTGCACTATAATATCTCCTGCGTACGTGGCTAATCTGCATTAAGATTAGCCGCCGTGGATGGAATCGATCTAGTGAATACATTATACATACTACTTAACTAAAATACAGAGTGTGAAATAAATTTGTACAGTCAGTAATTTTTTTGCTGAAATGTTTTTCTGCGAAATAAGTATTACGGGATAACCAATGTTAAATCAGCGCGCAGTAGTTTATTACGAAAACAAAAAATATATTGAAACGATAACTCTTATTTAAAAACGTTGGCTAGATGTTCGCAGCAGTCATCTGGGAAACAATGCCAGTTCAAGTGAGTAAGTATCCCAGTATTCGTATTTGGTTTATTAATAATTGCCCTTACAATGTGAATTTCATTTTTTAACAAAGGTAAATAACAATACTAAAGTGTCCGTTTATTTTGATAAAGAAGTCTTAGGCATACCAAGAGCTGATGTTGTATTTAAAATACACTTTGAATGCAATCGTAGAACTAATCGTATTAACTGTAGTTGAGCGGCTGCGGTCGTCCCGAGTCGCTTCTAGAAAACTCTCCTGAGTAAAGGATTAGGAAACTTATTTACATAAATTCACTTTAAGTATATAAAGCATATTGTGTACAGTGTGTTTAGTTCAGTGAATTTACTGGCTTTAGAATAACCATATATCAATTTTTTTTTTAAATACTATAATTATATCGAGTGCATATATATGATATGGTTTATGAGTAAAACTGTTTTTATTTTTCATTTTTCTTTTATGCCTTTTACCTAGAGTAATAAACAAAGCTTTTTTTTTTTAGAGATGGGAAATCATCAAATGACACCCCCCATGGGCGGGACGGGAGTGTCAGACTTTTACTGACTAAATACCATCTATGTTCCTTCGTGTGCCCTTTGCGTTCCTTTCGAACAACCCGCAGCCCCGGCAGAATAAACAAAGCTTACACTTGTTTTCATTTTGATAAACTGAACTAAATAGTTTTTACAATTTGCAGAAATAAAACTCTTACTCCATAATACTAGTGTTACATTAAAAGAATCAGAGCATACGTTTGTGATTTTCAATTTATCTTTTCCACACACAAAATTTGAATACAATGCAACACTGAATAGATCGTATGCTAGACTATAATCATAAATAATGTTTAATGTTCTATACAAAACATTTAATTTCCGTATTGCGCGGCCATGACACATGTGGCAGGCATCGATGGCATTGATATGCAATGTTTTAGTCACCTATAGTTACAAAGTGCTTCCAAATGTATGTTTACGATTTTTTGTTTGAATTTCAATCGCGTATTTCAAATATTCGTGTTGACAAATACAGGTACAGCGTGATTTTTATGTTTTATTTTAGTATTCAATACAAACGAGCCGGTATTGTCAAGCTTTGTGAGAGTTAAAGCTAGTTCTCACACCTACTTACACAGAAACCATAGGACATGGTAAGTTACGATCACATACATAATGTCATCGTGACATCACGCCTGTGTTCCCCGAAGGGTCAGGCAGAGGTGTACAAAGGTACACCCACAGTTCGCCGGTATGTTTAGGTCCCATGTAATAGGGGGCGAGCCTATTGCGATTAACCAGGCACAAATCCTAACTTATTCATAGAAAACCCTAATAACACTTTGCTCGACCTGTGAATCAAACGTAAGGTAGCAGCTCTAGCGTAGCAGTCGCGCTTTGGACCACTAGGCTAATAAGGTAGTCCAATCCAGGTTACGATCAGTGCTCAAAATTATAGGAAAAGACGAAAACTATCATGAATCTTGCATATATCAAATATATATCCTTTTCCTTCGTTACGAGACACTATAAAGGCGGCACAATGGCGACACAGCAATGAATTTCGAAGTACCCGGAACAGTATCGGCCTCTAAACTAATAAAAACATAGTTTCGATTACAAATCCGTTTCTCAAGTCTAGCGTGAAGGGTTTCCTTCAAGTATGAACTGTTGAAGAGATTAGAGAGAACGCTTATTTATATGTAGGTAGGTACTGTAGGTGTTGCCTTTTGTCAGTGGTTTCACTCCATACTAAGGAATCCTATGGTTTATCTAGATAAAATACCTCATACAACTAAACAAATGCAGGCAAACGCAGTGTGGGACGCCCTGCTACACAGTGGACCGACGATTTAAAGAAGGTGGCGGGCAGCAGATGGATGCGGGTTGCCTAGGACCGGGATGGTTGCCGCTCTTTGACGGAGGCCTACGTACAGCAGTGGACATCACACATTATCATGAAGATATCACCCTATAGCCTGATATGATGTTGATGATTATGATGATATATTCAATTCATTGATATTCCAGCTGCGATTTCATGTAAAATCGGTTACCCGTTAATGCACGATTAAGTGATAACATCTAAACGAAATTCATATTTTGTCCTTTCCTGCCATCTTGCTTAATCTGTAGCAATTTCTTTATAGTTTTATTTTTTCTCGTCTCTAAAATAAAAAGATTTTCTTTAATACCTATTTAACGTTAGGCTAGTACAAGAACCTACTAATAAGTAGTAAAATACTAACAAAAGATGAATAACAACTCCAATCATATTGGTAAGTTTTAATGAGTTCTGCATCTATGTAGTTATTTTTAAACTAGACTGCGGTCCAGCCTGCCTGCCACTCAACGGTGGACTCCTGTTATTTATAAAACAGATACGTTATGGTCAGTCAGATTATAGTGTTTCTGGGAATCGTATCGTATTTATTTATTTATTTAGAGCAACGCAGTAAACAAGCTTAAAAAAATAACCAGCACATTTTCATTTGTTTATTTGCAAAATGGAACGATTTCAACATAAGCACTAAAAGAACAAATTTCGCTCCAGGTCAACTTTTTACATAATATGCGTAAGCTTATTTTTATGTTTTATAGCACGATACGTTGTTATATTGAATCTTACTATAATTACTGAAGTTTATCTATACCATCACGCATGTATTCGCCGAAGGATAAGGTAAACAATGTACTCTCACAGTTCACCGATAAGTTTAGGTCTGAATGAATTAGGGGGCGAGCATATTGCCATTAACCGGGCACAAATCCTGACTCCGAGTTGATACTGAGAATTTCATGAAAAACCCAATAACACTTTGCTCGACCTGGGGAATCGAACCCAAGACCTCTAGCGTAGCAGTCGCGCTTAGGACCACTAGGCTAACGAGGCAATCAGTATTACTAAAGTTTGTTTGTAAAAATTATTACTTTTTCACGCTTTAATGGCTTAGTTGATCCGGCTGATATTGATCTAGCCTAACACATATAATAAGTATTTTTATAATATCCATCCTGTTTTATGTTCCCATAAGATAATTTTGGACAGACGAAGTCACAGGCAAAATCATACATAAATAAAATGTAATCGCTGCACATATTTTTAGCTTCAGATCGTAAACATGGATCTTGCTTCAAACGAATATACATATTTAATATAATAGCCGCTGCGCGCTGGTTTGCTGTCGGAAAAGTCCTCGTTGAAGACATGTCGTCTTGAGAGGAACTAAGGCTTTGTCCCACTCCAACGATTAAGCTACAAGCGAACCATATTAATGACTGAGTACTTACGCCATGATCATCAAGCGCTTGATGTAATGAGCATAACAACTTAAGTATGGTAATTTGTCGCAAGTTGTGCCAAAGAATTACTGTGGATTGAGTATATGATTGTAGACCAGTCGTGTCGTAGAACTGCCTCGTTAGCCTAATCAAGTGGTCCTAAGCACGACTGCTAAGCTAGAGGTCCTGGCTTCTGTTCCCAGGTCAAGCAAAAAGTGGAGGATTTGTGCCCGGGTAATGGCAATAGGCTCGCCCCCTATTACATGGGACCTAAATATACCGGCGAACCTTAGTGATGATGGAGGGTCAAGGATGCTTGGTATCTGAAACACACCAATCCCAACTTCCTCGTAGGTCCAGTTGTCTGATATTGTGCCTGGTTAATTACTATTGGCACGCCTTCTTTAGGTATATGAGACGTAAGCATAATTTGCCTTCACCAACCCTTAGGGATTGCCTGAAGAGAATAGGCGTGATTTTATGTTGTGTAATTTCGCCTTACTCTCTCACTTACAAACAGTACTTTCCAAGCTTTTATTTTTTTGCCACTGACTCGTTATCAGTCATAGCTTGTACCTCGCTGTTCGTTGGCAGTGGAACAATTGCCTAAAGGTGTCATTTGAGATTGCACCCGTAACCCAAACATTCTTCTAATTTTCTAGAAAATGCATTGAAATCTTGATTTCCGTGACAACAGCAGAATCTTAAACAATGATAAATGAAAGCATTGTTAAAAATACTTACCATATAACTCTTTAAATGATAATTAGGGCTGTTAAAAGACCGACTGAGTACCTAAATATATGCAAATTTCAAGTAATAATAGAAAAGGTAAATTAGCTTGATTTGTTTACTACAAAAACTATACAGAAACTAACAAAAACATGTTAAGGAAAAGTATTAAAGTAAATTATTCAATCAAAATCAAATCAAGACTCCATTGAACCGAGGACTTTTGTTTATTTACCTACTAAGTTACTGCGTATAATATTTTCTTTTTACAATGACAAAATCAAGCATTTACAGAGAATCATAATTATCTCAGAAAGCAATTAATTATTAGTAAAACTCGTGTTTGTAACAAGAAATTAAATTCCAAAACCTAACTCAAGAACCAGATCGTTCCCCAATTAATTACAACCCAAAGATCAGTTTATTTAATACCAAAATTAGCGAATTAACACAGCTATAGTCATGTAATTTACAATTAATTAACAAAGGAAAATTGTAAGAGAGCACGAGGGCTTTCTGTAGTTTTAAATATGTACAATAGGAAGATTAAATCTATAATTGTAACAATATTTGATTTTTATGTAAATATAGATGCTTTTGCGCTATCAAATGATGTATGTTTTGATTATCTAGTCCTAGGTTATTTTTAGCATTAATGTAACTTAGGATACATCTAGAATTAAGGTAAATATATGATTCTAGATTATAAGTAAATTTAATGACAAAAATGTGCATATTTGATTGGTGGAACATTTGTTGATGATGTCGCGCCCTACCCACTACTTCCACCACCGTAGAGACATATGGGAGAAATACTGTGACGTGATTGGTGCAAACACCTTTTGTTATTTTATTTGTCATGGCACTACTTGCACCCACGTAGGAAAGTCATAAATATAGCCGCCTCACGGCAAAATTTGTCAGTCGTAAGTCAGTCGTACTGTAGCAATCATCGGAAGCTTGTGAACAACAATATAAGTGGTTGAAGACTCTGCTCGTCTTTTATTTAATTCTTCGGAACCCTCGACCCGTGCGCCTGAATATTCTACAATTTTGGTCCTTCGAGCCGGATCCTGCGTCTGAAGAATTACATCTCAAGCCTGAAGAGTTTGAAGTTTCAAGCCTGAGAAGTCTGAAGCATTCAAGATGAGTGAACGAAGCTCAGTCGCCACGAGGAGCAAGCTGCGCAAATTGGAGGCAGCGTTGAACAAGCGACGAGAGATGGAAGCCGATTCAGGAGTGCCGTCTGAAATGGCACCGGGATCACCTTCGATAGCGCCTACAGTGTCGTCGGCATTACCCGCACCCGTGATTCCATTGGCGGGCCCCGGACGCGTGATTGACCATCGCGACGCGGCTGCAGTGCCTCGGGAATCGGAGATACTACGGGTGGTACGGACGCCGAGATCAAGAACCAGCCACGTCTCATCGAAGAGCGGCCAGAAGAGTGCCGATTACCTCCGCCGGAGGGCCGAGTACAAGGCTGAGAGGGAATTAGTGCGCCTGAGGGAAAATCTCGTCAAGAAGAAGTTGGAGGCGGAACTGGCCGAGATAGATGCCGTCGCCGAAGAAGACTCGTCCGAT
The DNA here is from genome assembly GCA_932526535.1 of Caradrina clavipalpis. Taxonomy (NCBI): domain Eukaryota; kingdom Metazoa; phylum Arthropoda; class Insecta; order Lepidoptera; family Noctuidae; genus Caradrina; species Caradrina clavipalpis. The sequence goes on from OW052096.1 coordinate 9,334,301, forward strand.
GAAGAAACTACAACACGCCGTGTGGAAGATTGGATCACACACTCAGTGCCGAGTGAAACACAAGTGATCGCAGAAGCTCACGACGCGCAAGAAACAGTGCCAGTGCCAGTGCCCGCAGTAGTAACGACTGCGTACGGAGTGCCTGCAACCGAGAGTGCCGCGACCTCCCGCGGAGTGACAGTGACCGCGCCGCAAACAGCGTACGAACCGCAAACAGTGACCGCGCCGCAAACAGTGACCGCGCAACCGCATACAGTATATACGACCTCGATATCTGCGCTCCCTCAGTGTGCGCCCGCGACCGTACAGTTCCGCGAATATACGCCGATAGTAACGGCTAGTGTTCCGCGAGTGCCACCACGTGAAGTGCCTGAATGGGATCAATCGTTCGCCGAAGAAACGGAGAGAAGCAAGCCGCGAGACAGGAAAATAGATCAGCTGGCAGAAGCTATTTCAAACCTAGCTCGTCCGCGGCCAGTACCCAGGCAAGCCTATGAGTTGCCATACTTCAACGGTGACCCGGCAGAGTGGCTATCGTACAAGAACATGTACTGGGACACAACAGCTATGTACAACTTTAAGCCGCACGAGAACTTAGCGCGCTTGAAAACGTCACTGCAGGGAGAGGCAAAAATAGCGGTAGAAGACTTATTGCGGACATCAACTAACCCATCGGAGATTATGAAGGCACTGGATGAAGAGTTCGGACATCCTAATTTAATATTGGAGTGTGCGTTGAAGAAAGTGCGTGCGTTACCGAAAGTAACAGAAAGTGGTCGTGAGTTGAGAAAGTTCTCATCTACAGTGAGGAATTGTGTGTCGCTGTTGAGGAATGTGCACGCGAATGGATACCTGAACAACCCACAACTGGTGAGTGAATTATTAAGTAAATTAACGCCTGTGCAGAGGGCTCAATATGGCGACTTCGCAATGGGTATGGCGGCGTCTCAGGGCATCGATGTGAGAGTGTCACCCAGTCTAGAGATATTATCTGAATTCCTGAGCCATTTAGCCCGAGCTACGTCATTTTATGTGCAGATGGACATGGGCGCTGCCGGTCAAACGGCTAATGTTAAAAGTTTGAGAAGCGCACTTAGTAAGCCAGGCATTCACTTTAAAAATGTTCAGAGATTACATGTACAAAGCGACAGCGAACAAGATAATAAGAACAATGTGCAGTGTGCTATGTGCAAGGGAGATCATAAATTACCGAAGTGTGAAAAGTTTGCGAAACTAACTTCTGATGAGAGATGGCAATTTGTAAAAGATCAGAAGATGTGTTTTAATTGTATAATAAAACAACATGCGAAGAAGTTCTGCCGAGCAAGCAAATGCTCGAAATGCCACTATGCACATCACGACTTACTGCACGTAGATAGAGAGCATAAAACTGAAAGCGTCACTAATGTGAAAGAATATAACGGCAAAGCGTTGTTGAAGATAATTCCCGTCTCCGTGTCAGTGAACGGAAACGAACGAGATTGCTACGCTCTACTGGACGACGGAGCTACAGTATCGCTTATCGACGACTCGATAGCTGGAAAGGCAACGGGTGATAGAATACCTTTAGTGCTAAAAAGTGCGCGCGGTAATGAGGTGTCTGATAAATCCTCAAGGAAAATATATGTGACAGTGCGCGGGCCAAATAAAGTGAATCACAAAATAAGTGTGCGTACGTTCAAGAGGCTGGATTTGCCCGCCCAAACGGTGCCGGCTGCGTTGATAAAGGAGCTCGCCCACCTGCGTGACTTGGGCCTGGAGGAAATGTGCGGAGTCAAGCCGATGCTGTTGCTGGGACAGGACAACTGGGAGTTGCTGGTCGGCGAGGAGATTCGCCGAGGAAAGTCCGGTAAGCCAGTTGCATCTTTGACCAAGCTAGGCTGGGTTCTGCATGGGCCCATAGGTAAAGGGTTTAGGGTAGGCTACGAAGCCGTGAACTGTTTAGCGGAACCTCTGTCTGAACTGCATGATATGGTGAAAAACCAATTCGAATTAGAAGCAATAGGTATAACCGAAATCCCTAGGTCTCATAAAGACAACGACAGAGCTTTAAAAATATTAGATGAAACCAGTAGCTTTACTAGTAACGGCGAATGGGAAGTAGGGTTGTTGTGGAGGCGTGACGATCCACAGCTACCCGATAACTATGCTTATGCGCGACAGAGACTGTCGGGAATAGAACGTAGGTTGCATAAGAATCCTACGTACGCGGAAGCATATGAAAATCAAATTGAACGATTAATTAGCGAGGGTTATGCGAGTAAAGCGGACGGCCGCTTCGAAGATCCGGTGTGGTACCTACCTCACTTTGGGGTACAGAATCCTAATAAGCCGGGGAAATTGAGACTAGTCTTCGACGCCGCCGCCACTTTTCAAGGTACCGCTCTTAACGATTGCTTGCTCGCGGGGCCAGACCTATTAAATTCTCTTTTAGGAATTCTAATTAGATTCCGATTGGGACCGGTAGCATTCACCGGAGATATAGCGGACATGTTCCTACGTATAAAAATCAGAGAACGTGACCGAGGGGCACAGCTTTTCTTGTGGAATAAAAATAATAGTGGAGAACCTGACACGTTTGTCATGAATTCAATGATTTTCGGTGCTGTGTCTTCCCCTACATCCGCAATCTATATTTTGAATAAAAATGCGGCCAGATTTAATAGTCAGTATCCCGAAGCAGTGTCGGCTATACATAACAGTCATTACATGGACGACTATTTAGATAGTGCATGGTCCGTCGCGCAGGCTAGCAAACGCATAGAGGAGGTGGCTCACATCCACGCCGAAGGCGGGTTTAATATACGGGGGTGGGTCACCAATTCGCCACAACTCAGGGAGATTCTCGAAATAGAGATGCCCGACAGAGTCTCGTTAGAAAAAGACGAGGGCGCCACAGAGCGCACCTTAGGTATGATTTGGTCACCGGGGACCGATGAATTGGCTTTTGACCTATCATTTAAAAAGTTACCGAAGACAATTATAGAGGGTGACGTTGTTCCTACGAAGCGAGAGTTTCTTCGCTTCATAATGTCGGTGTTCGACCCGCTGGGTTTCCTGTATCCATGCGTCATTCAGTCGCGCATATTAATGCAGCAGATATGGCGTACAGGAATCCAGTGGGACGAGAGGCTGCATGAAGCGGAGGCAACTTTATGGTTCGCATGGTTACGGAACCTTATAATCTTAAACAATATAACCATCCCGCGATGGTACGGTATAAAGTTATCAGAGGTAGAACTTCACGTCTTCGGGGACGCTAGTGAATCCGCCTACGCGGCAGTCGCCTACTTGGTGGGAAAAGATGCACTCGGCGTTAGGCGCGTTAGCTTCGTGATGGGGAAAGCTAGAGTGGCACCTAAAAAGGTGATTTCAATCCCACGCCTTGAGTTACAGGCGGCAGTGTTGGCCTGCAGGGTAGCCGACACCGTGGAGAAAGAGTTAGGAGTTGAAATCACCCGAAAGGTCTTATGGACAGATAGTAGGACAGTACTCAAATGGATCCACTCGGAAGCAACCGACTTCCAACGTTTTGTATCTCATAGGTTAGCAGAGATAGATAAAAGGTCAAAGATGAAAGACTGGCGCTGGGTTCCCTCGGCGATGAACCCAGCCGATAAAGGCACCCGGTTGGAGTGGCCCGTCAACAGTAATATGTGGCTTTCGGGTCCCTCATTTCTTTCCAGCCCACAGGAGCAATGGCCGGTGGACTCTGGAGTTGACGCAGTGTCAGAGGCAGACCTAGAGCGGGTACACAACGTGAACGTCACTACTAAGGCCGAACCCGCGCTGCCCTATGAAAGGTATAGTACGTGGACACGCATCTTATACGTAGTAGCACGTATAAAGGTCTTCACGGACCGCTGTCGCAAACGACGCGACTCGACAACCGTAACGGTCGACGATCTACGAGAGGCGGAGCTACGTTTACTGAAGATAGCACAAACTGAGAGCTTCGAGGAAGAATCAAAAGCTCTACAAGAAGCCCGCCCGCTACCACGGAACAGTAAGATTAAAAAACTAGACCCAATGTTATTTGAAGATGGTTTGATACGGGTACGCGGCAGGTTGGGCGCCTGCAGTGAACTTACTTTCGGAGCGCGTCACCCCATTATTTTAGACGGAAAGCACGCCTTGACTCGGCTTATCATTAAAAGATACCACACAACAGCGCTTCACGCCAACCAGGAAACCGTGGTGAACTCTTTAAGAGAAAAGTTCTGGATAACGAACTTACGGTCAACAGTGAAAGCAATCGCAAGAGAATGTCAAACGTGCAGGATTAAGAAAGCCCAGCCGTCGACGCCTAAGATGGGCGACCTACCCATCGCGAGATTGGAGATTAATCGCCGGGCATTCGTCCACTGTGGAGTGGATTATTTTGGCCCTATGGAGGTGAGCATCGGTCGGCGCCGGGAGAAGAGATGGGGCGTTCTATTTACTTGCCTCACCACACGCGCCGTACACCTGGAACTAGCGGCGTCGCTGAGTGCAGACTCAGCCATATTGGCGTTGCGACGCCTGATCGCACGTCGAGGATGTCCCGCGGACATATACTCCGACCGCGGGACCAACTTCGTTGGAGCACACGCCGAGCTACGCCAGGCCCTGCGCGACCTAGACGTGGGTCGCATTAGAAGCGAGGCGACAGGTCGGGGAATCGCCTGGCACTTTAACTCGCCAGCCGCCCCGCACATGGGCGGGAGCTGGGAGCGACTGGTGCGCTCCGTGAAGAACGCGCTGCGCTCTACTTTAAAAGAGCGCGCGCCTCGGGAGGAGGTGCTACTCACTCTCCTCGCAGAAGCCGAGCTGGTAATTAACAGCCGGCCACTAGCCTACGTGAGCACCGATGCTGAGCAACCCGTCGTGTTGACACCGAACCATCTCCTGCTTGGCACTGCCGCGGGAGATGCTCCGTGTACGCGTCAGCATGCCGCCGACATCGACTCGCGGCGCATGTGGCGCCAAGTAAACGCGCTGGCCGACCTCTTTTGGAGGCGATGGCTGCGCGAGTACCTGCCTACGCTCCAGCAACGACAAAAGTGGAACAGTGTAGTGCCGAACGTAAAAGTGGGCGATGTAGTGATAGTGGTCGATGACAACAAATCACGTAGTGAATGGACCAAAGGCATTATAGCCAAAGTGCATCCAGGTGCGGATAGTATTGTTAGAATTGTAGATATCAAAACTACAAAGGGTACGCTGCGTCGGCCCGTAGTAAAAGTTGTCGTGCTCCCTACTGACGGAAGCGCAATCGGTTGAACCCTCTTGCGGGGGGTGGAATTGTAAGAGAGCACGAGGGCTTTCTGTAGTTTTAAATATGTACAATAGGAAGATTAAATCTATAATTGTAACAATATTTGATTTTTATGTAAATATAGATGCTTTTGCGCTATCAAATGATGTATGTTTTGATTATCTAGTCCTAGGTTATTTTTAGCATTAATGTAACTTAGGATACATCTAGAATTAAGGTAAATATATGATTCTAGATTATAAGTAAATTTAATGACAAAAATGTGCATATTTGATTGGTGGAACATTTGTTGATGATGTCGCGCCCTACCCACTACTTCCACCACCGTAGAGACATATGGGAGAAATACTGTGACGTGATTGGTGCAAACACCTTTTGTTATTTTATTTGTCATGGCACTACTTGCACCCACGTAGGAAAGTCATAAATATAGCCGCCTCACGGCAAAATTTGTCAGTCGTAAGTCAGTCGTACTGTAGCAATCATCGGAAGCTTGTGAACAACAATATAAGTGGTTGAAGACTCTGCTCGTCTTTTATTTAATTCTTCGGAACCCTCGACCCGTGCGCCTGAATATTCTACAAAAATGCTGGCTCTGAATGCTTACTTTCAGAGAAAATAGACTTTGCAAATATTCACCCGAGAATAAAGTTACTCGGGGCGTTTAACTTTTGTATTCAATTAAATAAAAAGCTCTAGAAATAAACGGCAAGGATAGTAGAATCGTCGTCATAAATTGTTGCAATTTTGGCCTGGTTTTACTCAGGTTTATTACTAACTTTTTATTCTACCTTTGCTGTTTCAGAATAAGAAAACCAAGGATGAAGTTGAGTCGGAGATAATACATTTTTGCAGAGCGGCAAATGACAACGCCTATTTCAATATTTTAGTGTTACTTTATTTCATTTTAGGCGTTGATTTAGGAAGACATTTTATTTCGGTATTTCCTGATTTAAACTTCAAGAGTTTTTGTTGAATATAGTTTTTTTAGAGCGGTATTCAAGTATATTTTATGCTTGTTTCAAAAACTCCTGTGCTTCTGAGCACCCACGTTCCTCATAAAATTTTCTACAGCGAATATACCGCAACGTCTCTTGAAAACTTCGAGTATGCGAATATTATTTCTACTTTTATTCCCACACATATACCGGGAATTAATTTCTTGTTCACACAAAGCTTTTGTTTTAAAAACGCAAATATTTTGTTAGAAATTAAAGCTCCCCTCGTATAATGTAGAACAACAATAACAAAACATTCTCGTACGTACCGGAGAGAAAATACGTTAGATGTTCACATGTTACCTTATTTACCTTTTTAAGTGGATGGACTGTGTTTCTACTGTAGATGTTTTACTAGGTTATAACAATTTTTAAAGACAAAACACTAACTTCTTAGTTTTTTTTCCACACTACTATCGATTACCTCCTCTCTTTTGTTATTTTTAGCTCAAATAGAAAATGATAAAGTTTAATAGTTTAATTCCAACCACTTTTACAGAACAATACCCACATATACTCTTACACGAACATCAAAGCGCAAACCGCGACAACAGAACCGTCTCCTCAAATTTTCACCTTCAAAGTAGTAACGTGACTAGACGTCATATCTCAGGGTTACCCTAAGTCGCGTACTTGTGAACTGTATATGACGGGAACGATAGATTTATTTACAGCAAGCACGCGCCATAGTTCAGGTGCAACTCTCTCGTGTTAATATCGCAGCTGAAATACAAATATGTACGTCATCGTCGGCCCGGGGCCGGATTAAGCGGTGCACAACACTGTTTTAATTTAATTATCACGAAATTGAATCGAATTCGAATGTTTTTCATCAAGAATAACAGTTCAAGTGTTGATTCCTGTTTATTTTATTTGTTTTGTTAAATTCTGTTTCTGTTTTCTGGCTGTGAATACATTTAGAAAATGTTCTTGCCGTGGTCGCATAGTTACTGACTAACAAGCTAGCCCAACAGGGTAACATGCAACCACAGCAGGGACATTTTCTGCATTTTAGTTGTAGTTTTTTCAACTTTTAATATTGTATATCAATGCCTCAGATTTTCCTCCTTAACAGATTAAGAAGGAAAAAAGTCTAAGAGACCGTGTGGGATATAAGAGATATCTCAGGGATATCCCACACGATAGATGAAAACGACAACAGTAGAAAAAAATGGTGTAACTTCCGCCATATTGCTTTTATTTTGTATATTTTATCAAGTGTAGGTAGCGTCACATAGACTATAACCCGAACTATAATCACAAATCAACTGACACTTCATTCATTAAAATCGTATTATTAGTTCAATCACTACAGCACCCGGCGGCTCCATCTACTAAGTATTTACATAACAATTATGTACATAGATCATATCATTTTTCACTCAACTAAAATTTAAATGTGCCCAATCCGTCATAGTTTTAAATGTCAACATTCCAATATCAACTTAACGAACACGTGTCAATTAAAGACCGATTACTTTTCATTTACACCGGCTTTCACCATAATACTAAATACATTTAGTGCCTTAACGTATTTAGAACATCATTGCATCCCTGTCACATTGTTAGAAGGTGACAGAGACAGGATGTCAATTTAATAACATTTAGCGCTAAATATGTTTAGCTATTTTGGTGAAAGTGGGGCTTAAAGTATCGACTGATTGCGCCACTCTCAACGTTAACCGTATAAAGATAGACATCTAACTTCATCTAAATCGCTCACCCTTCCCAGTTAGAAGAAATTACTTACAATTACTTACTTATTACTTACTTACTTAATTAGTACTTTAATGGAACTTCCCGAAAAAAGTATTATTTACCGATGGAAAAAAAATGTTTGTTTTGTTATAGTAGCAACAAAACAAACACAAAATAAACCTATTTATAGTTCATGGCAAAAAAATAACATGTACTTATTTTTCTATCGCTATTCCCAGTTTAAACATTATTACAAATCCGGCTCATACTCTGAATGGCAAAACAAGCGTTATATTGCGATACGGATGAGAGTTTAGTTGAAATTTAATAATATATCAGTTACAAACGACGTCTTTCTTGAAGTGTAACTTATACAAGAGACTTTGTATCATTATGTCTGTAACTTAATGTTCAGTTTAACGTATCTTAACAAAACTTAAAGGATTATAATATTGGGAACTTGTGTTGTAATATGACACAGATACAAACAATAAACAAGAACGTCGCAACAACTTTAAATCAAGCTAGAAAAGAAACGATTTTTGATTTTGATAGGCTTTATCTGAAAAATTAAAACGGTGCTACAGATTGAGATATTTTATTTTCTTCTACAGCAATCAGGTGCGCAGTACTCGTAACCGGCGTGCTTGTATGACCAGATGTATGAATGTGGACGAGCCGAAAGGAGTGTATAAGGATCGTAGCAGGTGGCGGTCCGTGGTTTCTGCCTACCCCCATGGGAAAAAGGCGTGAGTTTATGTATGTATGTATGTTCTACAGCAATCATTGAAAATCAGTCGATAAAGAATCAAACATCAATTGTTCAATCAGTTACGACACAATAAATAGAATAGAAAATAGGCACTAAGCAAAAACAAAAACAACTCAGTAGCTCCGACACGGTTGCCGCAGTGACTAAGCGATTGACTGCTGCGCTGCGTGTCGCGAGTCGATTCCCCACGGAACAAATATTTGTATGAGTTACAGATAGTTGTTCCGGGTCTGGCTGTTTGTGTATGTGAGTTAATATGTTTGTAAACACATATACGATACAGGAGCAATTCCTTGTGTACGGCAGAGTTTAAAAAAAAACTATAGTGATTTGTGATAGTACTGGACAATAAAATACTTTTGTTGTTTATTCCCTTATTAATTTTAATGACAGGGATAGCGGCCTAACAAAGTAGCTTATTATGCCCTTTCACTCGCACAGTATAGCGCGTGAATGAGAAGACGTGATAAGCGCCACCACTTTTCAATTCGTTTCTTTAATGGCACGGGTTATCCTGTTTTGCTACTGAGGCCTACAGAAATTTTGTAAAGTTAGTTGGATGGTTGAACAGGAATACAACAAGCCTCATTGCTTTCAACCCTTTCGTTTAAAAAGAAAAGAAAGGTATTTAAGCCACCTGCCCTTTACGACAACAACTACTAGAATACGTGGGCGACGTCTAAGTATTATTTAGCTGGAAATTAGAAAAATGAATTGTAAATTATAGGAGCTGCCTATATGAATATTTTACATCCTTTAACCCGAACGTATTGAACGTAAAAATATTTCTAGTCTATTTTTGTAAGCTGAAATAACAAAACATTCAACCTACGCAAATACCTACATAGGTATATCCTGCGACATGTTGGCTGTGCCAAAAAGAATACTAGGCAGTTAGCAGAAAAAGTTGAAAGGAAAATAGTAAACGTAAAAAATAATTTGACATACTCTAGTAACTAGAATCATGTTTGATAAGGTTTTACTGTAAAAGACTTAAGGCTTAATCTGCAATGACAAATGCTTATCGTCTGTCGAAACGGCTATCGAAAGAAACATGAAAATGTATATATTGAACCATCCGCCAAACTGTTATTCACCAGTTCCCAAGAGCGTTGTGCGGCCTGCCAGTGTGTAGGAGGCCAAAGTGATGGTACATTGCCCTTATAAATTCTGTGTGATATCGTATCTGTAAACGGCCTCTGCCTCTCAATCGCTACATGAAAGGTCAAAGGGCGAAATAGCCACGCTTAACAGAGGAATTTGAAATCGCAATTTGCTGCTGTGAGAAAAATATCCGTTTCATACTGATTGATTGTAAAGGTACTGAGGTTCCGTACAATTTTGTAGGAAATCGCTGATATTTATTTCATAATTTAGGGTTGGTCCGACAGTGATACCGGGGGCAATTCTAGTAACTTTAAAGAAAGTTTCAATCTGTCAAAAACGCGTCTATTGTGCCTACACTTTTGACAAGATTTCGACATTGATTGTCGTTGAAATGAGATTGCGACTAAATTTGGAACGTTTATAATTACAAACCACCAGGTGGTTCGGTCATGTTGAGATGATGAGTGAAAGGCGACTAACAAAAGGAATTTATTTCTCAGATGTGAGTGGCAACGCAGTGTTGGGGACGCCTTAGAAAGACCTACACTGACTTTATTGGTGAGGTTCTACAAAAAGGTCTGGTGTAGTATTCGTAACCGGCGTGCCTTTTTGACCAGATTTATGAACGTGGACGAGGCGAAAGGAGTATGTAAGGATCGTAGCAGTTGACGTTCTGTGGTTTCTGCCTACCCCCTTGAGAAAAAGGCGTGAGTTTATTGCGTGTGTATAATTACGAGACTTATCTTTCAGTATTTTTTAGGACCTTCATAAGTAATTTTAGTTCTGTAACTTCAATCAGATGAGGCTTCCATAACAGCAACTTTTTTGTAAAGGTCAACTTTAAATGTCTCATATCATTTCATGAAACCCAGATCCACATTAAATATTCAGGCCGAACTAAAACTTAAAAAGCTGTAACATTAATTAGGTATATTTCAAATGTAATATTTTTGTTATGTATAACTTTCCATTTTACTCCCACGGCCATAATAATATAAGTCAAAGTAAATTGTACGTAGGTTCTGTTACTAAAAATAAACAAATTCTACTTACATCACGTTTTACATACAGTCTAATAATTATGACTTTCTGCCTAGGAGAGCGTTGTTCAAAATAATATAGTTTATTTTTTCAACTCTGGAAAATATATTTTCATATACCTACCGGTTTCACTAATCAAATATAACATTTTACTGGAATCGCCATCGCTATTACCGGAACATTGTTTAACTAGCAATACGGGTGCTGTTTGAAACTCATTTTTTTTATTGTCAATATGTTCCTTATCTCGTTTAATTCATGCAAAACTTAGTTAAATAATAATAATTAAATTAAAAAACTGTTGATTCTGGCTTACAGGAGTTGCAGTGGTTTGGGAACAGTGTGGCGGGCTTGTCCCATATAAAAAAAAGTTTAAAAACTATGTACAGTTAAAAAAAAAAGATTCTTCACGTGACCAGAGGGCTGGTCTTTTCTTGGGCCAAAGAATCAGCATTGCCATACAACGTGGCAATGCTGCCAGCCTTTTGGGCACATGTCCCATTGACAGCGATGCGGATGAGTTTTTTGATTGTCAATTGAATATAAGCACTTTCAATATACTTATGAAAGTATACGGTGAGAATTTGTTATAATTCAATTCCAATTTTTCAATGGAATCCGTTTTTGTATTTAATTTGGCGATTTTGTTTTGAAAGTATTTGAATAATAATTAATTATTGTAAGAGAGCACGAGGGCTTTCTGTAGTTTTAAATATGTACAATAGGAAGATTAAATCTATAATTGTAACAATATTTGATTTTCATGTAAATATAGATGCTTTTGCGCTATCAGATGATGTATGTTTTGATTATCTAGTCCTAGGTTATTTTTAGCATTAATGTAACTTAGGATACATCTAGAATTAAGGTAAATATATGATTCTAGATTATAAGTAAATTTAATGACAAAAATGTGCATATTTGATTGGTGGAACATTTGTTGATGATGTCGCGCCCTACCCACTACTTCCACCACCGTAGAGACATATGGGAGAAATACTGTGACGTGATTGGTGCAAACACCTTTTGTTATTTTATTCGTCATGGCACTACTTGCACCCACGTAGGAAAGTCATAAATATAGCCGCCTCACGGCAAAATTTGTCAGTCGTAAGTCAGTCGTACTGTAGCAATCATCGGAAGCTTGTGAACAACAATATAAGTGGTTGAAGACTCTGCTCGTCTTTTATTTAATTCTTCGGAACCCTCGACCCGTGCGCCTGAATATTCTACAATTTTGGTCCTTCGAGCCGGATCCTGCGTCTGAAGAATTACATCTCAAGCCTGAAGAGTTTGAAGTTTCAAGCCTGAGAAGTCTGAAGCATTCAAGATGAGTGAACGAAGCTCAGTCGCCACGAGGAGCAAGCTGCGCAAATTGGAGGCAGCGTTGAACAAGCGACGAGAGATGGAAGCCGATTCAGGAGTGCCGTCTGAAAGGGCACCGGGATCACCTTCGATAGCGCCTACAGTGTCGTCGGCATTACCCGCACCCGTGATTCCATTGGCGGGCCCCGGACGCGTGATTGACCATCGCGACGCGGCTGCAGTGCCTCGGGAATCGGAGATACTACGGGTGGTACGGACGCCGAGATCAAGAACCAGCCACGTCTCATCGAAGAGCGGCCAGAAGAGTGCCGATTACCTCCGCCGGAGGGCCGAGTACAAGGCTGAGAGGGAATTAGTGCGCCTGAGGGAAAATCTCGTCAAGAAGAAGTTGGAGGCGGAACTGGCCGAGATAGATGCCGTCGCCGAAGAAGACTCGTCCGATGAAGAAACTACAACACGCCGTGTGGAAGATTGGATCACACACTCAGTGCCGAGTGAAACACAAGTGATCGCAGAAGCTCACGACGCGCAAGAAACAGTGCCAGTGCCAGTGCCCGCAGTAGTAACGACTGCGTACGGAGTGCCTGCAACCGAGAGTGCCGCGACCTCCCGCGGAGTGACAGTGACCGCGCCGCAAACAGCGTACGAACCGCAAACAGTGACCGCGCCGCAAACAGTGACCGCGCAACCGCATACAGTATATGCGACCTCGATATCTGCGCTCCCTCAGTGTGCGCCCGCGACCGTACAGTTCCGCGAATATACGCCGATAGTAACGGCTAGTGTTCCGCGAGTGCCACCACGTGAAGTGCCTGAATGGGATCAATCGTTCGCCGAAGAAACGGAGAGAAGCAAGCCGCGAGACAGGAAAATAGATCAGCTGGCAGAAGCTATCTCAAACCTAGCTCGTCCGCGGCCAGTACCCAGGCAAGCCTATGAGTTGCCATACTTCAACGGTGACCCGGCAGAGTGGCTATCGTACAAGAACATGTACTGGGACACAACAGCTATGTACAACTTTAAGCCGCACGAGAACTTAGCGCGCTTGAAAACGTCACTGCAGGGAGAGGCAAAAATAGCGGTAGAAGACTTATTGCGGACATCAACTAACCCATCGGAGATTATGAAGGCACTGGATGAAGAGTTCGGACATCCTAATTTAATATTGGAGTGTGCGTTGAAGAAAGTGCGTGCGTTACCGAAAGTAACAGAAAGTGGTCGTGAGTTGAGAAAGTTCTCATCTACAGTGAGGAATTGTGTGTCGCTGTTGAGGAATGTGCACGCGAATGGATACCTGAACAACCCACAACTGGTGAGTGAATTACTGAGTAAATTAACGCCTGTGCAGAGGGCTCAATATGGCGACTTCGCAATGGGTATGGCGGCGTCTCAGGGCATCGATGTGAGAGTGTCACCCAGCCTAGAGATATTATCTGAATTCCTGAGCCATTTAGCCCGAGCTACGTCATTTTATGTGCAGATGGACATGGGCGCTGCCGGTCAAACGGCTAATGTTAAAAGTTTGAGAAGCGCACATAGTAAGCCAGGCATTCACTTTAAAAATGTTCAGAGATTACATGTACAAAGCGACAGCGAACAAGATAATAAGAACAATGTGCAGTGTGCTATGTGCAAGGGAGATCATAAATTACCGAAGTGTGAAAAGTTTGCGAAACTAACTTCTGATGAGAGATGGCAATTTGTAAAAGATCAGAGGATGTGTTTTAATTGTATAATAAAACAACATGCGAAGAAGTTCTGCCGAGCAAGCAAATGCTCGAAATGCCACTATGCACATCACGACTTACTGCACGTAGATAGAGAGCATAAAACTGAAAGCGTCACTAATGTGAAAGAATATAACGGCAAAGCGTTGTTGAAGATAATTCCCGTCTCCGTGTCAGTGAACGGAAACGAACGAGATTGCTACGCTCTACTGGACGACGGAGCTACAGTATCGCTTATCGACGACTCGATAGCTGGAAAGGCAACGGGTGATAGAATACCTTTAGTGCTAAAAAGTGCGCGCGGTAATGAGGTGTCTGATAAATCCTCAAGGAAAATATATGTGACAGTGCGCGGGCCAAATAAAGTGAATCACAAAATAAGTGTGCGTACGTTCAAGAGGCTGGATTTGCCCGCCCAAACGGTGCCGGCTGCGTTGATAAAGGAGCTCGCCCACCTGCGTGACTTGGGCCTGGAGGAAATGTGCGGAGTCAAGCCGATGCTGTTGCTGGGACAGGACAACTGGGAGTTGCTGGTCGGCGAGGAGATTCGCCGAGGAAAGTCCGGTAAGCCAGTTGCATCTTTGACCAAGCTAGGCTGGGTTCTGCATGGGCCCATAGGTAAAGGGTTTAGGGTAGGCTACGAAGCCGTGAACTGTTTAGCGGAACCTCTGTCTGAACTGCATGATATGGTGAAAAACCAATTCGAATTAGAAGCAATAGGTATAACCGAAATCCCTAGGTCTCATAAAGACATCGACAGAGCTTTAAAAATATTAGATGAAACCAGTAGCTTCACTATTAACGGCGAATGGGAAGTAGGATTGTTGTGGAGGCGTGACGATCCACAGCTACCCGATAACTATGCTTATGCGCGACAGAGACTGTCGGGAATAGAACGTAGGTTGCATAAGAATCCTACGTACGCGGAAGCATATGAAAATCAAATTGAACGATTAATTAGCGAGGGTTATGCGAGTAAAGCGGACGGCCGCTTCGAAGATCCGGTGTGGTACCTACCTCACTTTGGGGTACAGAATCCTAATAAGCCGGGGAAATTGAGACTAGTCTTCGACGCCGCCGCCACTTTTCAAGGTACCGCTCTTAACGATTGCTTGCTCGCGGGGCCAGACCTATTAAATTCTCTTTTAGGAATTCTAATTAGATTCCGATTGGGACCGGTAGCATTCACCGGAGATATAGCGGACATGTTCCTACGTATAAAAATCAGAGAACGTGACCGAGGGGCACAGCTTTTCTTGTGGAATAAAAATAATAGTGGAGAACCTGACACGTTTGTCATGAATTCAATGATTTTCGGTGCTGTGTCTTCCCCTACATCCGCAATCTATATTTTGAATAAAAATGCGGCCAGATTTAATAGTCAGTATCCCGAAGCAGTGTCGGCTATACATAACAGTCATTACATGGACGACTATTTAGATAGTGCATGGTCCGTCGCGCAGGCTAGCAAACGCATAGAGGAGGTGGCTCACATCCACGCCGAAGGCGGGTTTAATATACGGGGGTGGGTCACCAATTCGCCACAACTCAGGGAGATTCTCGAAATAGAGATGCCCGACAGAGTCTCGTTAGAAAAAGACGAGGGCGCCACAGAGCGCACCTTAGGTATGATTTGGTCACCGGGGACCGATGAATTGGCTTTTGACCTATCATTTAAAAAGTTACCGAAGACAATTATAGAGGGTGACGTTGTTCCTACGAAGCGAGAGTTTCTTCGCTTCATAATGTCGGTGTTCGACCCGCTGGGTTTCCTGTATCCATGCGTCATTCAGTCGCGCATATTAATGCAGCAGATATGGCGTACAGGAATCCAGTGGGACGAGAGGCTGCATGAAGCGGAGGCAACTTTATGGTTCGCGTGGTTACGGAACCTTATAATCTTAAACAATATAACCATCCCGCGATGGTACGGTATAAAGTTATCAGAGGTAGAACTTCACGTCTTCGGGGACGCTAGTGAATCCGCCTACGCGGCAGTCGCCTACTTGGTGGGAAAAGATGCACTCGGCGTTAGGCGCGTTAGCTTCGTGATGGGGAAAGCTAGAGTGGCACCTAAAAAGGTGATTTCAATCCCACGCCTTGAGTTACAGGCGGCAGTGTTGGCCTGCAGGGTAGCCGACACCGTGGAGAAAGAGTTAGGAGTTGAAATCACCCGAAAGGTCTTATGGACAGATAGTAGGACAGTACTCAAATGGATCCACTCGGAAGCAACCGACTTCCAACGTTTTGTATCTCATAGGTTAGCAGAGATAGATAAAAGGTCAAAGATGAAAGACTGGCGCTGGGTTCCCTCGGCGATGAACCCAGCCGATAAAGGCACCCGGTTGGAGTGGCCCGTCAACAGTAATATGTGGCTTTCGGGTCCCTCATTTCTTTCCAGCCCACAGGAGCAATGGCCGGTGGACTCTGGAGTTGACGCAGTGTCAGAGGCAGACCTAGAGCGGGTACACAACGTGAACGTCACTACTAAGGCCGAACCCGCGCTGCCCTATGAAAGGTATAGTACGTGGACACGCATCTTATACGTAGTAGCACGTATAAAGGTCTTCACGGACCGCTGTCGCAAACGACGCGACTCGACAACCGTAACGGTCGACGATCTACGAGAGGCGGAGCTACGTTTACTGAAGATAGCACAAACTGAGAGCTTCGAGGAAGAATCAAAAGCTCTACAAGAAGCCCGCCCGCTACCACGGAACAGTAAGATTAAAAAACTAGACCCAATGTTATTTGAAGATGGTTTGATACGGGTACGCGGCAGGTTGGGCGCCTGCAGTGAACTTACTTTCGGAGCGCGTCACCCCATTATTTTAGACGGAAAGCACGCCTTGACTCGGCTTATCATTAAAAGATACCACACAACAGCGCTTCACGCCAACCAGGAAACCGTGGTAAACTCTTTAAGAGAAAAGTTCTGGATAACGAACTTACGGTCAACAGTGAAAGCAATCGCAAGAGAATGTCAAACGTGCAGGATTAAGAAAGCCCAGCCGTCGACGCCTAAGATGGGCGACCTACCCATCGCGAGATTGGAGATTAATCGCCGGGCATTCGTCCACTGTGGAGTGGATTATTTTGGCCCTATGGAGGTGAGCATCGGTCGGCGCCGGGAGAAGAGATGGGGCGTTCTATTTACTTGCCTCACCACACGCGCCGTACACCTGGAACTAGCGGCGTCGCTGAGTGCAGACTCAGCCATATTGGCGTTGCGACGCCTGATCGCACGTCGAGGATGTCCCGCGGACATATACTCCGACCGCGGGACCAACTTCGTTGGAGCACACGCCGAGCTACGCCAGGCCCTGCGCGACCTAGACGTGGGTCGCATTAGAAGCGAGGCGACAGGTCGGGGAATCGCCTGGCACTTTAACTCGCCAGCCGCCCCGCACATGGGCGGGAGCTGGGAGCGACTGGTGCGCTCCGTGAAGAACGCGCTGCGCTCTACTTTAAAAGAGCGCGCGCCTCGGGAGGAGGTGCTACTCACTCTCCTCGCAGAAGCCGAGCTGGTAATTAACAGCCGGCCACTAGCCTACGTGAGCACCGATGCTGAGCAACCCGTCGTGTTGACACCGAACCATCTCCTGCTTGGCACTGCCGCGGGAGATGCTCCGTGTACGCGTCAGCATGCCGCCGACATCGACTCGCGGCGCATGTGGCGCCAAGTAAACGCGCTGGCCGACCTCTTTTGGAGGCGATGGCTGCGCGAGTACCTGCCTACGCTCCAGCAACGACAAAAGTGGAACAGTGTAGTGCCGAACGTAAAAGTGGGCGATGTAGTGATAGTGGTCGATGACAACAAATCACGTAGTGAATGGACCAAAGGCATTATAGCCAAAGTGCATCCAGGTGCGGATAGTATTGTTAGAATTGTAGATATCAAAACTACAAAGGGTACGCTGCGTCGGCCCGTAGTAAAAGTTGTCGTGCTCCCTACTGACGGAAGCGCAATCGGTTGAACCCTCTTGCGGGGGGTGGAATTGTAAGAGAGCACGAGGGCTTTCTGTAGTTTTAAATATGTACAATAGGAAGATTAAATCTATAATTGTAACAATATTTGATTTTCATGTAAATATAGATGCTTTTGCGCTATCAGATGATGTATGTTTTGATTATCTAGTCCTAGGTTATTTTTAGCATTAATGTAACTTAGGATACATCTAGAATTAAGGTAAATATATGATTCTAGATTATAAGTAAATTTAATGACAAAAATGTGCATATTTGATTGGTGGAACATTTGTTGATGATGTCGCGCCCTACCCACTACTTCCACCACCGTAGAGACATATGGGAGAAATACTGTGACGTGATTGGTGCAAACACCTTTTGTTATTTTATTTGTCATGGCACTACTTGCACCCACGTAGGAAAGTCATAAATATAGCCGCCTCACGGCAAAATTTGTCAGTCGTAAGTCAGTCGTACTGTAGCAATCATCGGAAGCTTGTGAACAACAATATAAGTGGTTGAAGACTCTGCTCGTCTTTTATTTAATTCTTCGGAACCCTCGACCCGTGCGCCTGAATATTCTACAATTATACTTATCTACCTGTAAAATTTAATTAAATATTCTGTCACTTCGTTTAATTAATTTTTATCCTTAAACAAACACTCCAACTTATATCCATTAAAATTAACGAAAACTTAACTATGTCGGGTCCACGTCCCTTGTCTTTTAGAAAAGATAAATGTAAGTGTTCAGTCAACTGCCAACTTGACTGAAGGCTGACATCTCTCCAACAGAGACATTTAGCTGAACATTTCACAATGCCGACCCCTATCCAATTATTATGACAGATTTACATGAACTCAATTACAAAACAGATTATTATACAAATAATGATCGTTGAAAATTTGTTCATTGAAGTACTTACCTACAATATACCATGATATACCTACAAATAAAATAAGCAATATTATGTTCTAATACTGCCGAAGTAGCTCGGCTGTTGCTAGGCCTGTTCGAAGCTATGTGAGTATGAAGTGTGACTTTCAGTTTCTGACATGCTAAAGTGCATCTGAGACACCACTGATTTACTTCCTATGAGGAGTCTTGGTAAATTCACAGGGGCAAAATTAATGATACGCATTAAGCAATGGGAATTGATGCATCTATCTTCTATGTTTACCAAGAACCCGATTGTTAGGATTGAATTTTACACAAATCATTTTTTCGTAGCACTGTCGCTACGCCGTAGCACGATGCGTAGCGTGCCAGCCCCGAAAAAGTTTTTGAATTAAATTAAATCAAAACAGGTTTGTTTTAATGTTTTTTGATTTAAATATTTTTATTTGAGACACTTACTTGTCTAAAAGTCAAACTTAGATATTTACTTAAAGTATTAGTATTTTAACTTGGTGATTTTCAGTGTGAACCATTACTGTCTGACAATTTATTTTAGTATTCATTCTTTGCATTTGTAATTCTCTTCTAAACGACAGACATAAATTAATTATCTTTATCATACGTAACTGGCTTTTAGTTTAATACACAAGTAAAAAGTTTTTTTAAACATTTTGATTGAAATCATTGACGGGCTAATTATTCCCTTGAACTCATATGGCATTTAATATGATAATGTCTACCCACGCAGCAAACCTAAAGAGCATAACATTAAAACTTCAAGCATCGAAAATCATTTAGCGCAAACAAATTATCGCACAAAAAAAGTATTAATAAAAACACATTACAAAACATCAAATTGTGGGTAGAACTGGGTGAATTCGCTGGGGTAACATCGTTCACTTAAGCACATTACCGTGGGTTGTCGGCCAACTTCGGCCCGGAGAGATAACATCGAAACAATTGCGGAGCCACGGGAGCTAACTTGCGGGTTAGCGCAATAGTTTGCTGTAAATTGGCATGGAGTTCGTTATGAATTCTTTGTTAATTGGAATATGGAAATAGTGAGAGATTTACTTTCCCATCCAGCGGATATCCAACGGGTCTATTCCGTATACATCTCTCCCGGCCAATTTCAGCGAAGTTAAAAATAAAATAAATAAATAAACATGCTAATTGATATCTCACCTCAAGCTCACTTCACTGAAATTTACTGAGGGAGAAGTTTTTTAGAATAGCACTGTAGGACTTGTTTTTATACTATGAGTGAAAGTGATAGATGTATACCTTTTCGTACCTTCTGGCATAGGAATACGTCATCGACAAGTCGTCAGTCGACGGTGTGTGTACATTAGAATATAGCAGGGCTAGTCCCCAGTTCTTAAAAGTCAAGAAACAGCTCTTTTAAAATGATATATAATTAAATTTGTCTTAACTACACACATTTATACTGCCCCGTTCTCGTGATCGCGAACAATTGCTTAACGCAGTCTTAAGTTCGATTCCCAGTTCGAGCATAGTATTATTGGGCTTTTCCAGGATATTTAATTTTTCAATAGCAGTTTGATCACGGATCTTCGATCCACGTCGATACGGTTCGATAATACTTCATCATATAAAGCGAACCTGACCTACACTAAACCTGCCAATATTTGAAAAACGCTTAGCACTAAAAAAATTAACGAGGAATATCGTGAACCCAAAATTATGTGTAATTAAATGTTAATTAATAATATTCATGAGAACATTCTATACAGATTGAACCTCATTTTAATTACTTATTGTTAGTACTCATTCAATTTATTGCTGCTAAGTAGCTATAAAATGCCGATAATAATTATGATAAGATACCCGAACATAAATTGCTTGAAGCAGTATTTTTTGTTTCAAGTTTAATAATGTAGTTAGAAAGAGGACGATTTCTTTAAGTTTCAAACTTAGGGGACAATTTTATTACCTTACAGGCACAATCATATTTTAATGTCAGTCTTAATCTATCAAAAATGCCTTCAATTGACATACACTTTCTGACATGGATTGTCACTGACATGAGATGGCAACTAGATTCTAAACGTTTTTAATTAGTAGAATTGGCCATCGGAAACTTGATCGAAATTTTAAGTTACACCTATAGTACCAAGGAAAGATTATTTGTAAAATGTAAACCTTCAGTCAGAATTCGTTAGGTAACAAAGTGAATTCTCAATAAGGGTTTACAATGAACAAACAATAATTACTTGTTCTTAATTATTAAACTCAACGTTTATTAGAACGAATTATATACCTACTGTATTTTAAATAATATGTACAAGTAAAAGCTTCCTCTAAGCTTTTATCGAATGCTGTTATAAAATTACTTAGAATTTCACTGGGTAGTTGGAAAACGTAGTTACACAATTTTATCCATAAAACACATTATTTTATAACAGGAAAAGCGGATAATCATAAACAATTTTTTCTAAAAAAAAATTATCTCATAGCAGGGAAAAGTTGTTCGTACCTACTCTCGATTTGAAAATTATATTTATATTTATAGCAAGTTCGTTGTAATAAAAACAGGTGGGTAGGTGTACGTCAAAATAAGTTCTGATACATTTCCTTTTCCAAGATGTTTCGGATCACGTACGGACAATGTTCGAGTGCCCTTCAATCAGCCCTATCTTTATTACGACTACTTACGACTGACAGAAAAGGTCACGTTTATGAACTAAATCTCACACACAGCTATGTATGTACCAATGTTACATGCATGAACGAACATTCCATTGGATTCAATATTCACAAAATTTAGTTTCTTTGTGAAGGAGCTCGTCCAAGGAAGTACTATAACGAGACCTATTTCTGCCGCAAGTAGTGTTGCTGAGTTTTGAAGGGTGTGAATGCCAGTGTAATTACAGGTACATGAGAAATTTAAACTTTGTCTCTGGGATGGCAACGCATTTGCAAGGCCTCTGAAATTGTAGATGTCTGTAGGTAGCGGTCACCACTTAACATCAGGTAGGCCGTTGGCTTGTTTGCCATTCAATGGCATAAAAAAAATGCTCCTGGGTCACATACAAAGAAAATATTTTAATAATTCTCGATGTGATAGTACTCTTTGTTTTGGTTAAATAATCAGATCAATGGTACCAATAAAAGACAAATAGAAAAAACTTATCTACAAGTTGATTGTTCAAAAAGATTGATCTAACAGAATGATTACTAGTTTTAAAGAACATAGGCACTTTTTAAAGGATTTTTTTATTTACTCCCTTATAAAAACAGCAATTTTGACCTCGCTATTATATGTGTTAATTATTTATTACTTCGTTCGTTTCGCGTTTAGCATAATTACATGGGTATAAATAACATTGACTATTTATAAATAATATTCATAATACGTACAAATAATATGCTCAAAAATGACTGCCGCGTTAGCCGGGCGCGACTGCTTTTTTTTTTTTTTTTTTATAGACGGGAAATCATCAAATAACTTCCCCCGCCCTGGGCGGGGCGGGAGGGAGTGTCAGACTTTTACTGACTAAAACCCGTCTATGTTCCTTCATGTGCCCTTTGCGTTCCGGGGGCGCGGTATCTCTTTCGAACAACCCGCAGCCCCGGCAGGCATCGGCCCTCAGTGGCCCCATCTAAGTTTGCTGACATCTCTTTGAGGCGCGCGTGGAACACGAACGCGCCGTCGCACAGTGTTTCGTCTAGTACAAGCTAGCAGGACAAAATTATTTTTTTACTTATTTTAATTGTTTGTGTATATATAAGGTGTCTTACACCGTTCTGTGTTCTCTAAGTCCAAAGGTGTGGGCTAGATGGAGGTAGTCACCAAATTTTCTACTTTTGTTTTCTGATATCCTTGATTGTTATAATTCGCTGCGTCTGCCTACTTATTATGCATGTAATTGAAAGGCACTATTATACAAATATATATATATACACATAACACTATATTATAGTATATACTAGAGACAAAAATGTCTTGAGATAAGTATTTAAAAATTAAAATCATAAATATGTATAAAATAAGTTTTCACTTATTCACTTTATCAAATAAAATACAATAATAGTCCAAGACAACAACAATTATCCATACATATAAAATAACTCTTGAAACAAAATTGTACAAAATTAAACTTATCCGTCTACAATAATGTTATATCTAATATATAAAATTTTAAACAAATACATTGTGTAAAATAACTACATAATAAAATAGGTAAACATATTAACAATAACAGAAAAATCTACCCAGTCGAATCTAATACTCATCATCAGAAGATTCCTCATCACTACTCTCCAATTCGCTAGAATTTTCCGATTATGAATAATCCCCCTCACTAAATTCGCGAACTGGTGTTGTTTGGGATGGTAATGAAGATGGGACAATCAATTGCAAAACTTCTGGTGGTAACGCAGAATGTATTTATTACAGGATCGGGCGTAATCAAAAGCAGTTTCAGGAGATCCGTATTCGTGATACAGCGTGATCGTTTTCTGGTATGTCGTTCCCGAAATCTGCGACAGTCTTTATTTCTTGCTTCTTGGGCTTCTTCGGAAAGTTGTCCAATAGGAAGACAGTAAGGTTTATTGAACTTGCACTGTGTACAAAAAATATAGGCACAGTAACGGGCATCGAGTACCACGAATACAGATCAAGATATAACTTTCTTGAAATTTTCACATTTTCATTTTGAGTTTCAGTGAATCTTCAGAAGCATCTGATAGATTTTGTTGTACACATAAATGATCAAAAATGCGACTTGCTCTTTCAGTTTTAATATGTTTTAACCATTTTTCGAAAAACTCCAATTTTGTCATCGCTATAGATCCTTCTGAAAGAAAGTAAATAACTTTATTTGCGGGCGGTTACGGGCGCTATAAAAAGAGTATCCTATGCCTGAATGTTGTAATTATAACATACAGAAGAATCTAGTTGGATACATTGGGATACAAAAAGTTGCAACCCTTTAAAGTTTGAAATTAAGAAAAAATATGTGGGATTATTTCAACACACTTATAAACTCTAATTACAGCAAAAAGGTACATGTTTTCTTTTAAAAATAAGTCAAAATAGTAAGTACATACCTTCAACAATAGAATCCAATACAAAAAAAATCGTATCACTTTACTATCAATTATTTGAGAGGTTGTCAAACATGTGCTAAAAATGCAACTTATTTACAAATGTAAATTGTGCATCCTTTATAGTTCACATTAACCCCTTCATAAAATTACTTGTTAAGGTGACAAACAAATGATTTCTTAGAATTCCTTACTTGGGAAGGGTTGTTAACAAGTTGTTATCATGAATTCCTGAAAATGACGTCATGAATTTTGTCCCGCTAGCTTGTACTAGACGAAACACTGCGCGTCGACACGGTCTGTCGTTATTCAGTGAGCGTACGGACGGTGAGCTACCCATTGCTCACCGTCCACAGACCCGCGTCTACGGTGGCCGGGAGTCGTCTCGTGGCTCCCGACGCCCGGATCGTCTACCGCGGCGGCCGCTGGGACGGGGGACCCTCCTTTCCCTCTCCCGTCCCGCCGCCTCCTTCTCTAGCATTACAGCTTCGCAGAAGGAGGCGACTGCTTCCCATTCCCCCTCGCTCCGGACCATGGCCTGAACCAGTGCCGGACGCGAGAGGGCGCTGCCGCCGATGGGCGCCTCGAGGACTCGGCGGTGCTCAGCCCAAGTAGGGCACACCGCCAGAGTATGCTCCACCGTGTCCTCGGGGCGATCCTCGCAATGGTGACACCCGGGCGTTTCCTCCCGCCCGATGAGGTGCAGGAACCTCCCGAAACTTCCGTGTCCGGTGAGGACCTGTGTCAGGCGGTAGGTGAGGGCGCCGTGGCGCCGCTCTAGCCACTCCTCAAAGAGGGGACTTACCGCCTCAATCGAGGCGTGCCCTGCACGAGGTTGCGACAGTCGCTCTCTCCATGTCGCCATAAGATCGAGCCGGAGGTCCGTCCGCTGGGCGGCAATTTGCCGCGGCAGCGGAGTTTCCCCCCGGCTCAGTGCCGGCGCGACTGCTACGCTAGAGGTCATGGTTTTGATTCCCAGGTCGAGCAAAGTGTTATTGGTTTTTTCTATGAAATTGTCAGTAGCAGCTCGGAGTTAGGATTTGTGCCCGGTTAACCGCAATAGGCTTACCCCCTATTACATGGGGCCTAAACAACATACCGGCGAACTGTGTGTATGATGGTATGTTATACTCTAAAATTTTCACTTGGTTATTCAATACACCTTCATTATACCAGAACCTAAGCACTACATCTGTCATGGCGTATTTTGTATTGATATTAACAAATTGGTTAACCACAAGGCAACAATTCCACAGGCAAATTATAAATACACGAAACATAATCCGCAAACAATCTTCTACTTACCAAGAATACAAAAAAAAAACCGTCTAAACAGAAAACAACATGCTCACCTTGATAATGCTGACATCGCGTGACCAAGAACGAATCGTAACTGATGCCTAATGGAACTAGAATCATCACATTTACCGGATAACCCGCTTTTTACCTATCATCCTTAGAGAAATGGGCGAAATCATATTAATTTGCTGCGGTAATGTATTTCTGATTATTTGTGATGAGTTACGTTTACCTGTGTAATATGTTGTATGAAAATTACGTCCCGAAACGTCTGTTTTTATTCATTGAATTATGGAACTTATTTTCTTTTATTTATTCTTAATTCAAACTATACTTAGGCCCACTTTCAAGTCACTAAACATATAGCGTTAAATGTATTTAAATGATCACATTGTGTCTGTAAATGTATTTAGTGATTGGAGTGGAAGTGGGCCTTAGTATCTACTCCTAAAACTAAATAGGGATTATTTAACTATGTTGGTAATTTCCCAAAAATTAGTTCTACTGTAATATTTGTAAATAATTTCATCCGCACTCTAATCGACTGCCTCGTTAGCCTAGTGGTCATAAGATCGACTGCTACGCTAAAGGCCTTGGGTTCGATTCCCAGGTCGAACAACGTGTTATTGGGTTTTTCTGTGGGACATGGACATGGGACCTAAAACTACCGGCGATCTATGGGTGTACATTGTGTTCTCCGAACGGTTTGGTAAAGGTGTACCTTTGCCAAACCGTTCGGAGAACAAAGCCATAATGGTGTTTATGTGTCTAATGAAAAGCTATAATAATATCCTTACTTACATTTTCAACAAATGTTGATTTGATTGACTTTTGAATGAGGTAGTAGTTTATATTACTTCAAACTTACACGAAGGACAAATTCTACGTGTTTCATTGAACGTGCTTATGAAAGGCAGTGGCAATTCTACTGACTTTCGTGAAACGATCATCTCAGTCGCAATCTGATAAAAACGCCTCTAATTTACTTACATTTTTTGACATTGACTGTAGCTGAAATGAGATTGCGACTGGATTCTAAACATTTTTAATTAGTGAAATTGACCTTCTGATATTAGTCTAAGCACGATAAGCCAAAACAAGTCCAGAGACGGGCTGATAAAACCAATATGTTTCGAAAATATTGTAGGAATGAGAAGTAAATGTAAACATTTTAAAAAAAATATGGAGTACTTCATGGCAAGGCGCCAACAAAACGTTCATGGACAAGTTAAGCCAATTTCCCGGTACAATTTCTTAATCGCTATCGTTCATATCGAACTTAGTTTTCCACCGTTTTTATTGAACTCTGCTTTAACCGCTAATGGGTCTTCTCCTGTCCTATATTTAATAAAACGATTTAACATAAAACTTTTCAACTTTAGATCCAAAAATAGAGTCTACAATGGTCTATTGATGAGGACGATATTTTTTTCGTTTCCTTATTTAAACGTTCACGTATTCTGTAAGTTAGCAAATATTGTGCTTATGAATATATCTACATTACTAACGTAATCCATAGGGCATTTTTTAAGAAACTAAAAATTCAATGCAATTTGGTATCTTACTATATTTTATATAATAATAATGTGATATAATAATAGTGTTAAATATTAAAAACACCTAAGATATACATGATAACATTATATAAAGTTCTTTATAAATACCAACGCGAAACGTAAACACTAGCTAGATTCATTTATAGAGGCGCAGTCACCGCACAGTCGCACAAATTAGCAGGCAGCGGTTTAAATCAGTAAAACAAGAACCATGTCAGTGTCTCCCAAAGCTATTTGTGAAAGCGGAGGTAAGCGACAAGCAATAGGTACTCACACAGTTTCGTATAAGCTTTCTTTAATGAATATTCATTACTTCAATTACTTGAAGAAGCGCCATACATTACGGCATCAAATACCGCCCGAAAATATCACAAATTTAGTGTGTTCACCAGGCGAACATAGAATGAATATGCATATATGATTACAAATATTTCAAGCTGGTCTTATGCCAAAATTTCATTGTCACAGACATAAAAACTTTATACACATAGTTTCCCTCATGAAAATGTAGTGAATGTGTAATGAACTGAAGCTGAAATAAAACTGATGCTATTCTATAGTTAGACGCCGCTAGAAATATGCAAAATTGTTTTGCGCGGATAATATTTACGATCTATTTAAAAATGTGCAAAATTAACATGGAAAAAGCTTCTAGCTTTCATTACGTACAGTTATTACTGCGGTGGAATTATCTCAAAGAACTGTAATTTGGCTGCTTCAGCCAATCAGCTACGGTAAAAGGTTGAAAGTAGGCAAAGGAAGGGGAAACCAGAATAAATGAATGTCCAACCGATATTTCCGTCAGATGTTATCTGTGTCCGATTCTGCCTTAAAATTAATGAAGAGTATACAATAAATTATTACTGCTTGGGTACTACAATGTCTGGTTCAAAATATGAAGCTCCTTATTTTTGATACTTATAAACAAAGGTGTATACATCCTAAAGAGAATTTCGGAAACCCGCTCGATAATCTACTTTTGTTTATATACTTTTATTCAGGTTATTGTATTCAATTATTTTAATCAATCAGATCAGTTTAGTGAACCAACATTCAAATACCTACAGTTATATTAAAGCTAATTGTTGAAGCAAAATATAGGTAACACAAATTCGGCGTAATATTGTAACACGAAAGCTCACCTAGGTCGCGATCGAACGTTACGGCTCATTATAGTCCTTGTTATGTGGACCGCTTTATGCACACACTGCTATTTACGACATGTGAAGTTTTTAATCTTTAGTGTACAGTATTTTTTGTTTCATAAAATAAACAAAACTTTTTCTTTATTTAAACTTTATGCAACAAAAAGTACAAAGGCGGACTTAATGCCTTAGGCATTCTCTACCAGTCAACCAAAGCAATAAATTGTTTACAAATTAGAATACTAATCATTTATTTGCTTCAAATGGAGGTTTGATAAAATTAATCAATTTGATAAAAAGGTTAAATACACCACAATATTATCATACAAATTCAATGTAAACATAAAAATTACAATTACACATTTAACAAAAAAAATATCAAAAATGTTTAACAATACTTATTCGATTTTAGGAACACCGAAAAAGAAAATCACGTCTCACTTCCCCTTGTTTAAAAATTCCTGCGACAACGTTCAGACGTTACGGTCACGTAAATATTTAGTAAGGTATTTCAGTACAAAGTACAGGTACGCACCGTGGGTGTATTGCGTACATCTAGCATGCAGTCGTCCCCCAGCAAGTGTGCGCTGAAGCGTTGACCCTTGATTCGGTCTCGATAAGCCCCGAAATACTTTTGTCGACCAGCATACCGACGAAATTGGGTCGTATAAATAAATAATTTTACGATGTTACCCTCACAACTAACACTTAACGGCCTACCCTTAAAATTGTTAAAGACTCGCAATAAAATCTGGAAAGAAATCTTTATGGTCATTAATTGTGGAATAACGCTAAATTACTCCCTATTTACAACTAAGGCTACAATGTATTTGGGTTGGGTTTTCACACATTCTTGCACTGATATACGCGGGTGCTCACTGCTCACAAGCTACGATTTGTAGAAGGTTCACCGTTTAGATGATCAACAAATATACCTACATAAGGAACTAGAATGCTTCCCGTGATATTCCGTTACACCCATTATTGAACTCACTTCATGCAGTGCTATTCTGAAAAAAATCCCTCACTTAATTTTGGAGGCTCACCTCATGGCGCAATTATACTTGGTCGTCTGCCCAAATTCGATTGCCCATGGAATTGGGACGAACGACCTAGTGTAAATGAAGGGGGTCGAGTTCACCCATCTTCAAACAATCTCGTTCAGCTTCATCGTAACTGAACTCGGGCGCAGGTATTTCACTTCAATTAAACTACTCGCAGTATTCCCTTGCGATGACCAGTGTAATGCATCAGGTGCCCGAATTCAAATAAAACTTTCGAACACCCGAACACGGCGAAACGACTAAGTCACTAAGTATTATCGTAGCATCAGAGGAGCTGTATGTCAATACCATAAAGGGGGATAACAGCTCAACTCAAACTTACTTTAACTTAATACGCCGAGGAAGACTTTTACAGAATAGACCGACTGAATATTGTTTCCATAACATTATTAAGTAGGTACAGTACAGATTTATGTTACTACCACTAACAAAAACTACTGACTTTGCGGATGGTGCATAAAGTCATAATTCGGAATAACTTAGCCTTTAAAACTCGCACCACTACCACCCACAATACATTATTTCTCCCATTATAAAAGTTACAAAATTACACATCGTAAATATACATGAAAATCGTAATAGATAACGATATTATTACCGCAGCAAGGCAAATTGCCCTATCATATACTTACCGCTAACGGGCGTTCGCAAACTTTGCCGACTTTCCAACTCGCTACAAAGAGCTTCTACAGGTTCTAAACATGCTCTGACAAAGAATAAATTCTAGAAAACTGCTGGAAACTTAACTTATAAGCTAATACATAGATGCTACTTTGCGGAATTGGGTGTCATTCCGAAAGAAAAAAACTTTTTAAATTGCAAAATTCACACTTCAATTGATAAAAAATATACCTCGGGAGTAAAATTATGCAGATAAGGCATCGTCCGACCAATGTGGAGATAGCGTGGCCAGCTAAACTGCTACAAAGGTCTAGTCCTTAGTAACTTTGTAGAGGGATATGGAAATATAACAGTAACGTCTTTCTTCTCCAATGGAACAAAACTTACAAGCTTAAAATAATATTTTGCTACCAAATAAAGTCATATTTACAAAGTATTTGGTTTTCATAAAGAAAACTTTCCCTCGCTGTTTCTTTCAGGATATTATAGGATTGTTCTTTTAAATGGAATGTGAATACACGTCACGAAGAACATAAAGAAACAAACGTGTATAAAATCGTTCCTAATAGTGAGAAGGATACCACAATTCGTGCATGCACGCACGGTCCCCACATTTACCCGCCGCGCCGTCCCGCCACCGTCCCGCCGTCGTCCCTGCCGACGATTTGTTTGTTTGGACACGCACGATTAACTCCCGACCGTCGATAATCTTATTTGTTTTATTTTTAACCAACATTCGGCATTTCATTCTTGTTTTAAGTTATTTTCTCTTATGAAATAAAAGACCTAAGAGTATTTTAAAAGTGAAACACCAAATTCTCGACCGATTAATAACCTAAACAAACTATTTCTTTTTTAAGATTACCTAAGTATTTCCTTTGCCTGTACCTAAGTATAAGCTATTCTTGCCTATTCTTTTCCATACATAATAACATCTTGTAAAAGAATAGCTAGACTCAATTCTATTTGACGTTCAAAAGAGTCTAATTGAAATAAATGATTTAACTTTGACTTTGAATAGAAAAAAACTTTTTTACAAAAAAATTACAACCGCCTTCAAAAACTAAAAAGAGAAAAATAACTTTAGCTTTGGAAGTCGGTGGCTTTATTTCTGTTTGTTGTTTTGTATTGCCACCGACTTCCAAAGCTAAAGTTATTTTTCTCTTTTTAGTTTTTGAAGGCGGTTGTATTTTTTTTGTAAAAAAGTTTTTTATTTCTCGCTTATTAGTATCAACTTCTTGTCATCCAAATCCATGAAAAAACTGTCATGTTATGTAAATTAACGAGACACCACTAAAAAGTCATAAGAAAGCAGAATATGCGATTTCGTTTACTTGGATGAGAAATTTTTAAATACTACTGTATACATCTGTGTAACCCTTGAGTACAGGCGTGATGTTATATTGTGTGATGGTGTAAACAATGCTTAAATATGCTATAGCAACAATCGCGGTTAATCTGCTGTTATTTATTGAAGAGTTCCCCCGATTTCTACAAGATCCCATCATCAGATATTGAAATGGTGACAATGGGACCACACGGGAAGCACCAGCTTTCAAATAAAAAGAATCATGACAATCGGTTCACCCAGTCGGGAAATTCGAGGTAACAAACATAAAAAAATAAAATAAAAAAAAAATACAGTCGAATTGATAACCTCCTCCTTTTTTTGAAGTCGGTTAAAAAATGAACCAAGACCGCGTGTTCAAAACAAAACGCGTAATTGTCGGCACACTTAAGAACAATACGAGATCTCACAAGAATTGGATAAGTATACCTTAAATGTAGGCATATTTTATTGCCCATAGCAAATATGCATAACATATTTACGGAGACGGATGCCTCACATTAGCATAAAAAGAAGTATGTAATGTATAACCGACGGTTTAGAATATCCGCGCATATTCTCACGAACGTGGTTCAAATTACTTGGCCAGCCTATTTTGCATACAATTTCTTTTCCCCGTACGTATTGGTGCACTTTGCTATTAAGGCTTTTTTACTGCTCGAAATTTTGTTTCAAGACTTCATTATAAATATGCCAGCACTGTAAAACGATCAGGTATTCCATGTGAATACGACCATAACCAATTACATTTGCACGAAAGTGTAATTGTGTGAGTATGAAAAGGTTTCGAAGATTAAATCAAACATAGAGCCATGTTTAACTTCAACATTTGCTATTTTTCTAAATAAACAATAGGAATCATTCTCGCATGAGGTGAACAGCCTTTTCAAAATTACAGACGATAACTTTTATCAAGATCAGATTGCCGTTTCAGTAACCAAATAACTCTATTTATTACAAAATTGTATAATGTTAAGGTTAACACCATGTGGAGGCCGAAACCCTACTACAAAGTTGAATAAATACGCACTAAACAAGAAACCAACCGATTTTTATTTATAAGGTTGCTTATTCAGTATGAAAAAGAGTCTTTATACCTACATTGTTAAAATTGTACATGAAAAAGGCAACAAATAGCCTTGGCAACGCCCGGTGGTGAAAACAAGGAACAAAGTTATCTACAATGTTATACTTTGAAACCTAATCGCTGCCACTAAACTACCCGTAAAATGAGTAAACCAAATTACTTTTGAAGTATAATAATATGTTGGGTAAATATTTGACGGAGATCAAAGAATCAAGTGTTACGATCTGATATCAATGTTAATAAGTCAATAAAACGTCGGCAGACTGGAAGCAATCTCTTTTTATGAGTCCCAAGACGATAACTGTCACAATTCAGCCACTCAGAAGTACCTATGACCAATGCAATACTACATAGTATAAAAGGAAGTGTTTAGAAAACTACCGAACTTATTCAGGGGGGATTTCCATAAGTTTTTGAGTTTTGTTTCTTCGGAAAATGTTTACAAAGAAGATCGTGAGTTTTATCTGTCGTCTATTTACATATCGGTTTTATTTAGACAATGTATTCTTTTTATAACATATTTTTATAAAACCAACTTTTTACAGGCACTTTTCAAAAATGTATTCCTCAAATATCCAGACAGTTATAACGTTTATACATGTTTGTGTACCTTTGCTTCATAATTATGTATCTATAAATAATTTTCTGGAAGCTTAAGGATGTAACGAAGAAGGCAGGCATTATATCATGAAACGAATTTATGGCCCGTCAACATACATACCTACACAAATTAGAAAAACACCTTGTAGATTCTCACATCGTTAAATAGGCTTTCATGTAAGCGTCAAAATCTATAAGCTAATAAAAATATATAAAAAATTGAATACACGTGTAAACTAAAACTTTAATATTCCCTGTCTGTCTATTCTGTAAATATCTCCCTTTTTTTACCGATGGTAAATCATCAAATGACTTCCCCCACCCTGGGCGGGGCGAGAGGGAGTGTCAGACTTTTACTGACTGAAACCCATCCATGTTCCTCCTTGTGCCTTTTGGTGAAGTGAGCCATCAATCCATAGCAGTAGGTGAGATGACAGCTTACTACATAATCAGTTCAATTAATTTAATCGGTACAGATGTTTACAAAATGTTACTGCAGGTCGAATCACCTCAAGTTTATATTACCTTATTTAAACAATATATATATATATATATATATATATATATACCATCACGCCTGCATTCCCCGAAGGGTTAGGCAGAGGTGTACCAATGTACACCCACAGCTCGCCGGTATATTTAGGTCCCATATAATAGGGGGCGAGCCTATTGCCATTCACACACATTCACGGCACAAATCCAAACTCCGAGCTGCTACTGAGAATTTCATAGAAAAACCCAATAACACTTTTTGCTCGACCTGGGAATCGAACCCGGGACCCCTTGCACAGCAGTCGCACTTGCGACCACGAGACCAACGGGGCAGTCCCCCCGTTATTACCTTATTTCTCCTAGAATATTGGTTTTTCTCAACAGGCGGCTGATACAGGGGTCACCTTACTCGAAAGGTCACCTTACTTCACATAAATTAACCAATGGAGACTTTTAAAAATATATAAACAGATCGGGAAAATGAAAATTTTACGTTTACATTTATTTATTTTTTTAGCACTGCTAATCCTCAAGCGCTGCGGATTAACATCTAGTTGTAATTTTACTGCGTAATCCCTAGCAAAGATTAACACTCGTCTGCGAATGTATTTAAACGTAAGTAACTAGGGGATTATGTCCATATGTCGCTTTGGAACGGACAACTAACTAAATAACTTTCTGACTGACTAACTCCTTAAAAATTCAAAAGTATGTACTTGTAAATGGTTTATTTTTTATTTATTTTTTATTTCATAAGATAGGCAACAACAACCTTCTGTTTGCTACTATTAACGAACAACCACCACAATTAATTACCTGTTGTCAAGTGAATATTTCGACAGTAATTGGGTAGACAAACTAGTTAGTTTTTTTTTGTCGCTTAATAACAGAAACAACTATTTCAAACATTTTACTATGTGGGTTCAACAACTGTTTCTTTTAAACTAGCGATTAAAAATTTCTGCGCTGGAGGTCTTCAATCA
Organism: Caradrina clavipalpis; assembly: GCA_932526535.1. Classification (NCBI taxonomy): domain Eukaryota; kingdom Metazoa; phylum Arthropoda; class Insecta; order Lepidoptera; family Noctuidae; genus Caradrina; species Caradrina clavipalpis. The sequence goes on from OW052096.1 coordinate 9,368,359, forward strand.
TGTATTCATGTAATGAATCCATAGTTAAAGTTGGCCTTATAATCCCCCTTCCATCGTGTTCATATACAAGAATTATTGTCCGTCTGTTGTAACTCTACAATATCAGTAATAAAATAAACTAAAACTATGTTGCATCAAAAAATTCTTCCGCATCGCCGTCTACTGGAAAATTACCCTAAAGACTGGGCATGGGTGGCATTGCCACGTTGGATGGCAGTGCCAATTCTCTGGCCAAGGCAAAAACCAGCCTTCGGGGCACAAGAAGTGATAAAAAGAAGAAGAAAGAAACAGAGCCGTGGAAGATAACATTTTATTCTATTAAAATTATTGATTAGAAATAATAATAACACCGGGTTAGGTGGAACCGACCCCACCTAGCAGGTAAAAGGCTATGCGAATAATGATATTATGTTCCTATGAAATTCTGTTCAGTGTTCACGCGAGGATAAAAGCCGCTAACACATCCGGTATGTCGTTGGAAACTACACGAGGTATACAACCGCTTTTGAAACCTTGCAGAGAATTGAAAGGTTTGCCCGATTAGTTAACCTTTTAAAAAATAAAAGCAAAATAAATTGGACAAGTTTACCTTTAAACTATTACGATTTTCAAGCACAATACTTTTCTTTTCCCTGTTATTATTTTTGCATTCAAGTACTTATTAAATCATAGCATCTATAATTGGTTTTGATATGGCTTCAATTTAATCATCCTACTTTCATTTTTATCCCTGAAAATAAAATTCAAATTACACGCGCCTACGTCCTACAGTTTCAATAACGTGGGAAGTTTCAATTTAATACATACGATCATGTATCGGAAATTTTCCTCCGAATAAAGTACTATAATTTAACGTTAAACACGACTGCCCTCGTTTGAATGTAATAAATTAATGAGCTAAAATAACTCGCATTTCGTTGTCTGTCAGTCAGGCAGTTGTAAATAAGAGAATATTATTGTTTTTCGAATATTCTGTTTTACTTGTAGTCTAATATTGTTCAGTTATTTCAACCTTACGAGAGATTATTTCACTTGAATTTTGATTTATGGCTTTAACATTTAACAAGACTGAAAGTTATCGAACAACAAACGGAACAACAGAGTTTAATAACAAAAAGTTTTTGCTCAAAGTTGCTCTTTCAATTGACATTTCTCAATAAGGGCCATTTCATTACCTTTGGCATTACAATTTTATTTTAGTCTATTTTAACTTTAAGGGGCCTAAAGTTTGTTTTGAATTTTAAAATAATATTTTTAGTTTAGGTTTAGGCAACATCAAAAGCTATGATTGTACCTACAAAGTTACAAAGTGTCTAATAAATGAAAACTTACTAATTGTACTGTGAATAAAAAGTTGTAGAGTAGGCTCCTACTAGATAATAATAATGTCTCTAGTATATTATTTAGTTGTTTTATAATTATTATTTTCCAATTATCCTACACAAAATTCACTGGTTTATATCGATATCTGGTAGTAGGTACGCTTTAATTGACATCCTCATTACTACTAAAACAATACCATCACGCCTGTATTTCCCGAAGAGTTAGGCAGAGGTATATCAATGTACACCCACAGGTCACCGGTATGTTTATATTTTTATTTTTAGGGCACTAATCTAAACTCTGAGCTGCTATTAAGAATTTTATAGAAAAACCCAATAACATTTTTTGCTCGACCTGGCTGCTAAAACAATGTTCATATTTTTTAACAGTAGCTTAAGAACCATCGGCAATTTTTGGACAAAACCCAAGCCTTGACAATATTGCATCGAAAATGAATGATTAATAATCTTAATTTCGCCATCGATCGGCCGTAAAATGAAAACTTCACAAAAACCCTTATGCAAACACGGGTAGAAATAGAAAGTCTGTTGTAGTAGTAGTTTTAATTAAGCTTCGGAGCAATAAACAATTCTAAGTGTGTATTGGTACTGAATTGAGATCGTTACAAGCCGTAATTGCTGAACGTCCAAGTTATTACAAAACACACACAATTGTAACACAAACACAAAGATTTGATTGGGTTCATGGCCGCCTACTATCAAAACTCGCAATTAGTTTGCGTTTCTTCTTCAAAATAATGGACAACTGGTTTAGCTTTGTAAGTATATTATTTTGTATTTTGGAATTTATGGATTTGGTTCTAATCTGATCTAAATATGGAAATACTAGCTTCTGCCCGCGACTTCGTCCGCGTCACAGTTGATGTGTTATCCTACGGGTACCGTACATTTTCCCGGGATAAAAAGTAGCCTATGTGTTATTCCAGACTATAATCTATCTTTGTGCCAAATTTCATCCAGATCCATTCAGCCGTTTAAGCGTGAAAGAGTAACAAACATCCATCCATACATACAAACTTTCGCCTTTATAATAGTAGTAGGATAAATTCATTTTTTAAGAACAAACCTCTTTTTATATAATTACTAAAATTGGTATAGTGTATTCTCTGTATATTATTAAAGTTGAAGCCATCTGGTGACTGCAGCATCGAACAATCGAATTTACAAGCACCGTCAGATCGACTTCAAAGTACACAATACCTCTCAAAACTAACTTCAGACGATATTAATCCTTCCGATAGCTGTTAGTTTCAGTAGCATGCCTATTGTTGCGTCGTTGAGGTTTCTTGTAAACTTCCAAGAAAAACTTTACGTAAACAATTTCATAGAATTAAGAATTTTGTAAAATTCCTTATCGAATGCTTTTTTTGTATAGCAGACGCAAATTATTGACGTAGCTCGAAAAGCTGCAAGACTGAAGCTGGAGTATGCGGGTCATGTCAGCCGGGTGCCCGCTAATCGGTGGGACTTATATCGTCAGAACGGAGCCCAGACCGATAGGCGGACCGCAATAGGCCGAGGTAAAGATGACGAGACGCCCTTTGATGGGTTTCTCAGGAATTGTTGAGATAAGGCAACGGAGAAAATGAAAAGAATGGGGGAGGCGCAGGAGTTGGACAGTACCTAAAGGTAAGCAAAAAATAAAAAGATTTTATATTGTCAAAACAAATGTACACAACACAAACAAAAAAATATATATTGAAAGATGAAAGGGGTGTCCATTTTTAACATTTTTAAAACACTATCTAATGGTGAATACCATTAGATAGTGTTTTAAAAATGTACGCTTAACTTAAGTTTATTGTCGTATCGATATTTATGGAGTAGATACACCATTTATACAGTTAATAAAAACTGAAAGTCAAAAGTTAAATTATTTATTTCAATTACACCATTAAGAGGCACCCTTGAACGTCCAAACATTACAACTACCAACAATTACCCTAGTACCTCTTTAGGGTACTCGAAACACTAAGGGCCAGTGACGTTTACTACACCTCATATGTTAATATCGACAACGCAGTTAAGCTCTGTAATTAATCGAAGTGGGGATATAATTTGTCTTCGTCAAGCAGTAAATAGCTAATTCCCACACATTAGGGACACAATAGCCCGCCCGGCGTCTCTTATTGATTACCGCCTATTGTTCGCTTTCGACCGCCTTAAATGATACACTTGCCACGATTTACGCGACAAGCACTACCGTTTATAGATTAATGAACTAATGATTGTCGTTTCAAGGGTTTTGGCAAGGCAATTTATGTTTATCAGCGCTACAAAAGTTGTTTATTTCATTCTTCATTCATGAAAGATTAACGTGGATTGTTAAAAACCTCGTTACGCTTTCGAAGTCACGGTACTAACTAGCATGCAGTTTTTGTTAAAACAGTTTTACTTAACACGTAAGTAGTAAAGTAACTAAGACAGTATTTATTATCCTTCGTGACTGTTCAACAATTTTTGTATGAGTGCTAAGTATTAAGTCACATGACTTAGCGGGGGTCTCTTGATGACTTTATATAATTTAATTATTTTAAAGCTTTTGAGTATTTTAAGCAGTTACTACATTTGGAGTCGGTAAATATTTTTAAGAGGCATGTCAGCGTTATTTAACTGCTGACTTCCAAAATGTAACTTAAAATCAATAAAATTGTCACTCTCTATTTGAAGGCTGTAGCTATCATCAAGGGTAAATGAAATAAAAAATACTATCTGTATCTTCAAATGCAACCATATCACTCGCTTCTAACAACAATAGCAAACGAGTACTCATAGATCTCTGTAAATAGAACAGTGAAAAGACCATGACATTCACACTTACACCAAGATATACATACACGACCTCGCAAAACTATTCCAAACATAGAATATACAGGCCACAAACAAATCTAACTAAAAGAAAGCTATTTCAGTACCATGCACCACGTAAACCTAGACAAAAAAACATTTATTCACGTACTTACTAAAGTTCGCAAAACAACTCCCCGACTACATTTGTTACGGGTGACTCATCTATATAACGTAACGTGCTCATTGGTCAGTGGTACTCGGTGGTAAAATGAACACAGTTTTACACTGAATTGGGCATTTAGCTTTTCAACATTTAACATTGAAGAAAGCAGTGGTGCGTTTAAATAGATTTTGTGTGTACGTGGATATTTTGGACACAAAGATTCTGGCTTCTTTAGTTGCCTTGGACCGCCGAGACTGTCGGGGAGTTGGGGATAATTTACACACACATCATTACCCACTTGTGTCGTGTTTTTGTTCTTAATTTATTCACAATCGTTCGTTTGTCGTAATTTATCTGTACTGTGTATAGTCTCCTCAGATAAGCTACGTTAAGTGTTTAGTAACTAATAATATGGGCATTATTATATGGATGTACTAGAAAAATCCTACATTTTATGCATAACCTACTTTCCCTATTTAGTCACGTTCATCATTATCATTCGGATGTCCTGTTAACAGTGCACAACGGCCTACTTTGAAGTTGATAATGGGACGCTTTAAATACTTCGCGGCTGCGTCCGGAAAATGTAAAGTTCTTAAAACACTTTCTTTCAAGTTCTCTCTTGACTTCAAATGCAGCGTGTTAGGTTCACATTATTAAAAAGGTGTCAAGAAAAAGTTAATATAATAGTCCGTTACAAAGGTTCAGTACGTGAGTCGGAAGAGTTGTGTCAACTCAAGCGAGCCATTCAAACATTTTCAACTTTACATTTCAACGGATATAAAACAGAGCAATTTACCTTTAATGATCGAGCGTGTAGACCTTTTTTTTCCCTAATATATTTCACGAAATCCCAAGTTTTTATGGGAAGTGAAATACAGGAGGGTTTAAAGCGAGTTTTCATTGCTTTTTACGTTACAATATTCATATTGCTCGGTCGAGCAATTCCAAGTTGATAATCCAGGGTTTGGTTTAATGAGCCCAATGTTATCCCGACCGGATTAACATTCGAGCTCGCATGATGTTACATAATTCCTCTGTATTACCTTGCACTTCACGCTGCGTCCGTGTCAAATTCTAAATGTGAAACGTTACACGAGTATTTTTGTTTCCGTTTGTTTTGTTACGTTCATGTAATGTGCGCTGTGCGACGTTTGTAGGTACTACTTTAGGTGTGTAGGATTTTAGTAACTATTATTAGGTACTTAGTTACATTTTTCATTGAATAAGATTCCGTAGTGATCAACGGTTATATTTTTTCCTCTGCAAGAGTATAGGCCTTTAACCAGCAGTCACAATAATTACAGACCATTTCGACAGGAACAAACAATTATATTTACCCCAATAAAAAAGACACTCATTCACAAAGGATTTTTCCTTTGTGAATTTTTTTGTGATCTATAATTATACCAAGAATCACCATGAATTCTAAAAGGCAAAAAAGATTTACAAGTTGGCCAAGTTAGCGCAAGTAAGTGAACGATATTACCCGCGGGTATCACCAACAAAAATGTACCTACAATACAACAGCTTTGAACATGTGGGTGTTTTCTGTCTGAAAACTAGTAAAAATTGAATCTAAATATAGTGAATAAAGTTACAATTCTGTAAAATATAGGTAATTATCAAAAATAAAGCAAAAGACTTCCAAATAGTTTTGAATTTGCTCAACTTATTTCTAAGGGCTCAATTGTCATTAATATGTAGACTGAAACTGAGTTTCCATTACCACCTGCTTTAGAGTCAATACAATCTGAAAGAGGCAATGCCACTCCAAAATATATACCATCATCACATATATACCATCATCATTCCCCGAAGGGTTAGGCAGAGGTGTACCAATGTACACCCACAGTTCGCCGGTATATTTAGGGTCCATGTAATAGGGGGCGAGCCTATTGCCATTAACCGGGCACAAATCTAAACTCCGAGCTGCTTCTGAGAATTTCATAGAAAAACCCAATAAAACTTTTTGCTCGAGCTGGGAATCGAACCCAGGACCTCTGGCGCAGCAGTCGCACTTAGGACCACTAGACCAACGAGGCAGTTCCAAAGTCAATCTCAAAATACTTATTATGTACTTTCACAACGAGGGTACTCGTTTTAATAATCAGCACCCTGTTAGCTAGCTGTCCATTACTTGCCCTGGATTACTAAATTCACCGGCAACCCAACAAAACCATGATTGAATTTTCAAATTATGTAATGAAACAAACAACATTATAATATTTTCTATAACAAAACTTTGAACAACTCACACACTGCAGGGCACATGTCTAGTAGCTTTTGGGACTAGCTTTTAACTGTAGTTGCTTTTGTTTTTGTACTCATGTATGCCTAAGTGTTACTACGAACATAGTTTTTAAGTTATTTGGCATATACTAATAGGCTATGGGCCTTCGATGCCTGCAAATCATTATCATCATCATCATATCAGTCGCAGGACGTCCACTGCTAGACATAAGTCTCCCCTATAGATTTCCAAAAAGACTGGTTAAAGCGGCCTGTATCCAACGTCTAAATAAATGATTTTTATTTTTATTTATTTTGGCGCCGCTCTAGGACCAGTGCAGCGCAACCTCCCCGTGCGAGTCCAGGGCATTTCGCCACCTCTTTCTGGGCCGGCCTCGGCGACGCCGACCATCCTCAGTCACCCATTGCCTTTGCCCATCACCATCACCATCACGCCTGTATTCCCCGAAGGGTTAGGCAGAGGTGTACCAAAGTACACCCACAGTTCGCCGGTATATTTAGGTCCCATGTAATAGGGGGCGAGCCTATTGCCATTAACCGGGCACAAATCCAAACTCCGAGCTGCTACTGAGAATTTCATAGAAAAACCCAATAACACTCCTTTGCCCATCATCATCATCATCATCATCATCTCAGCCATAGGACGTCCACTGCTGAACATAGGCCTCCCCTTTGGATGTCCACATATACCGGTCTGAAGCGACCTGCATCCAGCGTCTTTCAGCGTCTTTTGCCCATCAGTAGGGCATAAAAGGCAAGAAAAAAAATTTGGACATCAAGTCGTCGCGTTACATACGTATCTTGTATTGCTGTAATATACATTTATTTTATATTATAGTAGCTTCAATATAAGAGCATAAAGCAAGTCTCAATAGGTACATAGGTAATATATCAATGTCATGATGTCAGATAAGTAGTAAATATATTATAGAACTTCCGCCAACGATAACGGTCCTGGGGGTATATTACCCTAATCGTCACGATGCTCTGATAATGTTTAGTAGATATTTTATATCTCTTCTCCAATACTAGCCTCAAGTGGACGGTAAACACCATGTTTTGTAAAATTCGCACCTCTAAGTCACAAAATAAAAGCAATGCTTAGTTTAGTTTGTGGTACCAAAATTTTACTTTTGAATAGAATACCTCCTCCTAATAAGGCCTCGGCCTCGGTAACCTAGAGGTTCTAAGTGCGACTGCTACGCTAGAGGTCTTGGGTCCGATTCCGAGGTCGAGCGAAAAGTGTTATTGGGTTTTTCTATGAAATTCTCAGTAGCAGCTCGGAGTTTGGATTTGTGCCCGGTTGATGACAATAGGCTCGCCCCTACTACATGGGACCTAAACATACCAGCGAACTGTGTGTGTACATTAGTACATGTCAGCCTACCCCTTTGGGGAATACAGGCGTGATGGTCTGTCTTGTCAAACGTTATTATTATTATTTCATGTTACTAACCCACATTGTTATTAACACTGTGTCTATTGGTGACATACAATTATTAAATGCTAATTTTATTTCTTGTGTCAGATTTCCAAAAAAGAAAACCAAGCGGGTCATTTTTATTTATTTTTTAAATAAAATGTCCACGGTTAGTAACCCTTATAATTACAAACACATCCTTCACCGACATTTTGAGAAACAAATGCCTTCTAACCAAACAAAACACAACGCCAAAGACAAACAGAATATCATAACAAGAACTTCAGAATAATTATAATTTTTGTTGTTCTACCCAAAATCGTATTTAACTTAATTGGATGAATATGGCTGCGGACCAACTTTGTATAGTTAATTAACTACATGCATTAGTTGGTATAAACTGAAATTGTTCTTCTTGGATTATGGAAACTAACTGATGAAAATGCTAAATGGAGTTTAATTAAACAATTTTCAACAACAGCAACATCGGCAAATATTTTGTGGGTTTAATGTCTGCGTACGTAATATTATAGAGTTACTTACTCAGAAAGACAAGTCATCTTGATAACATGTTTTAGTACAAAATACTTAGGTTTTCTTTATCTCTTATCGAAGTAAGATTATTGAATGCTGTGTTCACTAATGACACATACATACATACAGAAACTCACGCCCTTTTTCCCGTGGGGATAGGCAGAAACCACAGAACGCCACCTGCTACGATCTTTACATAATCCTTTCACCTCGTCCACGTTCATACATCTAGACACTAGTGGCTGAATTAATGCCCTCAATGTAGCGGAAATCATGCCTACCTTGTAGGTTTTTTTTTCGGTGTCTGTGTGTATAATGTTGGCACTTTTTGATGCTTATAGAGCCATCTAAAGCTCGTTCTTGCTTTAAGGACTAATTGCGAAAACCAACTCTCTAACATAAAAAGTTAACGATAGTATTCAAAACAACAAGTTTCTTGATCCTTTCATCTAAAAAAATCTCAAACAAGTTCTTGATCATTTCATCTCAAAAACTACTAGGGAATAATAAATGTATATCTACTGACATATTCTACTTCCACATGATAGTACGAACCGTCCTGAACCAAACAATACGCAATCACTAATGATGATCCGCATCAGCACAAGATGGCATTAACTAGGTACTACTAATACGCCACGACACTACATAAAGGGGACTCTATTATGAGGATTCGCTTTTGACAAGCAGACAGACACTGACAGGATACCACACTGAATACCGTTTCATGATCTATGAGTATCTTCATACTGTAATTATTATCATTTAAAATTAAATTATTAAATAAAACATAATATTCTTAATAATACATAGTGGAATAATAATACGCTAGCTTTCACTAGCACTAGCTTTCTTACGGATTCCGAATTTTTCTGATATATTACACTCGGTGTCATAAAATCGCATCTTCTTGCAAAAGTATCTTCTAACATTTCTTATTTATATCAAGGGAACTATTAGCCCAAAGATTGTGTCATAAAGTATTATCATTTTTATTTTTTTATGGTACCAGTATACAAGAAAAAATACAGATTAACAAGAAAGTATAAACATTTTTAACTCTAATTTTCAAAATAATTTGTTAAATGATCAATTGACAATACTTTTTCGGTTAATCATAATCAATTAAATAATAGTAACACTATAGAAGTCGCTTGGAAACGATGCTCGATTTGAAAATACGTCTATCGATAGTATCACCTATTGACATGAATAAAATATTTAGACTAAATAAATATTACATGCGAAACGAGTATTTTTAATTGTAAAATCATTCATTTAATCATTCCTCAGTCGTAGTCAGAAAAATGAAGATGCGATGTGAGAAACAGATCGCAAGATTCAACTGTTAATTGGATGGTTAGACAGATGTTGCACTGAAATAAATGGTTTAAAAATTATATTGCATTCAGAAGGGCTAAGTTTACGAATTCGAATGAACTGTTTGCCAATTAGTCGAGCAACTTATTAGCATCGCTTAAACTGAAAATAAACCTGACACTGAGAACCTAACGCGCAAAAAACTTTGTATAGCGATTTATTAATCCGATTTGCGACGCTTGCATAGAGGTATTTTTAACTTTACATTTATTATAATTTATGGATTCGTGGTGTAGTGCTAGCATAAGAATAGACGGTCTTATTGAACGGCGAAAGCAAGCGTCGTTCTGGGCAGCATGCCACACGAACGTACCCACGGTGTGGTTGTATTACTGCACCAGGCATTTTCCTCAGAAGACGGCTAAACTACGTCATAGGTAGCATATGAAGCAATAGGCTTGCGATTCGGTTGTCAATCTTTGTTGTGATTGTTAGAATATTTTAAATATTGACTTATATGTCTATCATAGGCATAGAAGATGGTTCCAAGTATCTACTTCATAAAGGCACGAATAGGCACATATTCAGAATCAGGTCAGTTACGGAAAAACAAACTAACATACAACTGCTGCACCAACGAGGTAGTCATCAAACATCACCAAAAATCTATTTCGAGATCGTCATTAATTCTGGTACGATTCAGACGGATTCAGACCGTTAGTATACTTAGTAGAATGTTAGCATTGCTGAGTTTAGTATTCTGTGTTTACAGAGGCAAATCCACGGGCAAGTCCCAACAGAATTAGTGCACAACAACGTTTATATTCAATATCCCTGCACACACTCTGGTACTGATTGCAAAAGTGGAAGATTTATTTAAAAAGTTTTTGATTTATTCTTTACCATTATCACATTCATTTTTCTTTGCTTTATTTTACCGGCTTTTTTCCATGACTTTGTCTGCGTAGACTTCAGACCGATAAATAGAATAAACATTGAATTTCGTAATTAAGAAACGAAACCTCAAATACAAGGTGAGAGTTATCCTATGTGTAAAGTTGTTTATATTTATTAATATGTGCCAAATTTTGGGTAATTTCAAAGTTTAGCCATTAAAGTATGATTGAGTAACAAAGAAACTCTCACATGTATAATATTATTTACAGAATATTTGATTAAAACAGAGAGCCTCATGACAATAGTCTTAAGTCATTTAATTGTATTTAAAAATGGTTATTTATTTATTGATTATGAATGAAGGCATGTTTATTCATAATTAATTTATCTTTCTGCCTGTTCCTTAGCTAAATTGGCTAATTATCTTCACACGACTATAGCCTACCATTTGAGACAAATCAATTCAAATGGCAAGATAACGCTTTGAAATCTGTAATTGGATGGCGCAGACAATTAATTATTTTCCTTCAGGCTGTAGTACGTACTCATATGTAGGTAGACAAGTAATTATGTGCGTCTGTTGTAGGTTTAGCAAAACATATCTGCTAATTGGTATACTTTACGAAAATACAACTCTAGAAACAACAACAGTGTAACTTTGAGATTATACAGCATTGAAAAAACGAATGCTTCATAGAGAGAAAGTACGTTAAATATTGAAGTAGATAATTATCATAACGCTCTCATTAAGGTATTATTTTTTAACCAGGAGCAAAAATTTTCTGTAGGAAACTTGAAATTGCTCTGCATTAGCCTTTGAACTCTTTTTTTCAAAAATGTTCATAAGTAGCTCTTTAGACTAACCTACCTTCCTTGAAATGTATACTTAATATACCTATATGTTAATTAAAATTGGTTGATTACTTTCAAAGATTTTTAGTAAAATATAGATGTTTATTTTAATGTTTTTACCTTTTTATACCTACATTTAGTAATTATTACCAAAATAATAGTGTCATAATTTTATTTTTGATCTTCGTTAAATTCAGGAAGATGTTTATACGAACGTTTCATAACACCATCGATCGTGGCATTAAAGTACAGGTTAATATTTTATCGTGTTCAGTGACATTGACATTTATATTATTCGTGTTCAAGAGTATTTCCTACGAAAAAACATGTCTGAATTCTTTATTTATTTCCTTTTCATATAGTAGTTGAAAACGTTTTTTTTTGCACAAATATGCCAAGTGTATAAGAAACATTAAAATTATTGTTGTAAATTCAGGAGCAGAATAGATGTTAACATACATACCATTACGCCTATATTCGACGAAGGATTAGGCAGAGGTGTACCAATGTACACCCATAGTCCGCCGGTATGTTTTAGGTCCCATGTAACCCTACCTCTTACCGATCCTATTGCCATTAACCGGCCACAAATAGATGTTAACTGTACTGCTTTTTAGTATTTGAATATTTTGTGTCCCACTGCTGGACAAAAGCTTCCCCTTCCTCAGAACTTCTGCGGTCTCGGGCTAAGTTTGTCCCCGCATTCGATCTCAGTGTCGCAAGTTTCCCCCGTAGATCTTTACACCACCTTCGCCGCAGTCGTCTTCGACAGCGATGTCGTTCTGTACTGTTAAACTTTACCGATGTTAGGGATGTCTAAGCTGTCTGGTCAACTCACTTCGCAGATCTCACTAAGGGAGATTTTTGTAGAATTAACCTTTTTTGGATTTTTGTTCGAAAGTGTTACCGCGGCCCAGGAACGCAAAGGGCATTAGAAGGAACACGGATGGGTTAGTCAATAAGTGTCTGACACTCCCTTCGTTCGGCCCAAAGCGGAAGAACTCATTTGATGATTTCCCATACTTAAAAAAAATGGACGTTAGATTTTATTACATCGTTTTTAGTTAAACCAGCAATAGAAATTTAGCAACATTATGACCTAAAACATCGTTTTTTTCTTCAGATAACGTACAAAATTCTCTAATCCTTTATAAAATAATTTGAAAACTGTGTAAACTTATCTTTCAGCACCCTTTTTTTGGAGAAAAGATTGTAAGATGCTCTTTTAATGATAAAGTGACCCGTTTGACCCGCTCCACTTGACCGATTGAATCTCCATGTGAGATAAGCTTTTGAGATCTTTTCATTGAATCAAGCGGTTCTATTTTAACCTTTTTCAGACGTTTTAAGAATTTCAATTGTGTCATTGTTCACTTGTTTTGTGATGGCTTGGAAATGTTGAAGATTGAAGCAGTTTTACAATGTATTTATTTTTAGCGCAAATACATTCAGAAGCTTTTCTTAGACAGTAGTACCTACTGACTTTGTTTGTATTTATATCTTAACATCCTTATTTATAACCCGACTACGATACAACCGACAGCAGGGTTATTGTAAATAAAGGCCAAAGATAAGCATACCAATATTTATAAATAACATACAAAAAACAATTACTTATCCTGTTTACGGGTCGAGATTTTGGTGCCATTTTTCAGTTATATGATATTCTTTCATCTCCTATGGTGTTCCAAAACCTGATAGTTTATCGTAAAACGGAAAATTACTAAAACCAGAACGTTGAAATTGATATAAATCTAAACTAATAAAAAACTACGGCGATAATATCGACGTTTTGGATTTGTTCTTCATTGACTATTGCTTCCGAAGCCTATACGATGGTAATGTTTCAATGACTTTTATTTCTATAATTTAAATGAATTGAATGGGTTCAGAAATGAATTTGAATTAATTCAGAAATTATTTCTAATTAATTTGATTTCAGTAAAAAATGTCTCTTCTATTGTTTTACCTAAAAATGGTGTTAAAAGTTGTAAGAATTTGATATAAAATGAGTAAAGTGGAAGGATGAATAATTAATGGTTTCTAAGGAACAACACAAAAGAAGAGATTCAAGGTGTAGTTCAATACAATTTGTAAAATAAAAGCCAAGTAAATTATTAGTAATTTATTTTTACGGAAAGCGACAGTGGTCCGCGTTACAACAGTATTTTTGACACTCTATGGCTAAAACAGAGTTCTTGAAAACATTTCATATTTACACTGTCATGCACATTTATAACATAGCTGGATGATGACGAAGGCAGACGGGCGGGTGTAGAAATACCTACTTATAATATTTTTTTCCATTACTTTCGGTTAACAACTTTGTGCCTCATTTATATGTTCTATAACATCGGCAAATTACTTTCCTAGTACAAAAGCGATAAAAGCAAACTGACTCCATGTAAACGTGACGTCTTGCCCGAGTAATTGACTGCCTTTAACAGATTTCCCGTTTAAATTTAAGCATAAATAACTTACACATTAAGTACCTACTTAATACAATTTTCCTCAATATATACAAGCCTATTTTGTGGAACTCAGTCTATGTTTATTAATACTTTTAATTTTTATATTCTGACATAATGAATACGTATATTTATCTAAAGTTACTTACAGCTATATATAATTTGCCTATGATGAGATCTAAAAGATATGTTCTGTTATAACCTATTTCAAAATTAGGTTAAATTAATTGAATTACACATCTCGTTATATGTATTAATCTATATATATGTAAAAATTATATATCTAATAACGAAACAGTATTTAAATAACTTTTTATTGTTCGAAATATTCTTTGTGATTTAGTTAGTTTTATCTGGGCAACTTAAGGCGTTTTATCTCTGAAAAGTGAAACTAATGAAATACAAATGGGTTGTCTGAAACTGTGGTCATCTCACGTGAATTAGTGTAGGTAAGTAGGTATACAAATCATTTTATTATGCCGAAGTTGAAGACCTATAGGGTCATCACATTGAATTATATTGAATGCGTCTATAGACTGACTCATTCAAAGGAATACAGTCAACTAGTACCGAAAAAGTAGATTCCATTCATTTAAAACATGTTATAAGCTGGAATGTGCCTTCTCGGGTTACAAAGAAGCCTGTTCCACGCAGTGGGACAATAATAGGCTGATATTATAATAAGCAGATACTCAGAACTCTCATCTCCCCAATCTTTGTAAATTTTACTAAATAAGGATTCGTTAAATATATTTCAATAAGAAAGATAATGATATTGTTATTTCTTCAAGCATACAATTGGATAACATAGAATTTAAATAAAGTCAAAGCTCAAACAAAACACGTTAGGTTTGTATTAAATATCGAACAACAACACAATATTGTTTAATAAGCCGCTGAAAAATATTCTAAACGAATTGGTCCCACATGAGAACCTTGGGGCATACCGGAACTGATCTTTTAAGGGGAAAATGTTTACCATTACGAAATTGCTCTCCTGGCAATAAATCACAATTTTTAGAAAACTTCCGCCTCTACATTATATTTTATACTTGAACTCCTCCGTAAATTAGTTTATTAAATGATGATATAGAATGTGGAATAATGAAGATGACTCCGTGAACAGTAACAGAGAAACGTTAACCTATATAATTTTTGTTACCCAGATTCAATAATGATATGATGATGAATAGCTGGCAAACATTTTGAATATGCGCGAAAAACGATAATAAGGTGTCATTTGATTCCTTAATTAGCGCGAATTCGTACAAATTAGAAAAAGGGAATCTGCGCAGTTGCACCATGATTGTTCAAGAGGCTTGCCGAATAGTGCACACAAGGTTGAAATGCTACAAAATATAATTTTATTACATTAATAACCAATTAATAAATGCGACTGGAATATTCAGTAGTCAAAATATATTGATTAAATATCGCACATAGGTTTAACCTCTATCGATATGAATCTTTAGGAAACATATTCAATGACACTACCATGGTACATACATTTTCGGTAATATAATTGTTGATCATGAAGCGTACAAACCCAATCAATATCACTTATACTTATACTTATTACTATCAATTACAAACCCTATCTCCTAGGTATAATTAATTCATTTTACCAATAACTGGTACTGTTAAAACTAAACCAGTGTAAACAATACAGTTTACTGATAGATAGATGTATATTTAATCATTGTATTTTGACTACATCAGCTCTTGCACCCATCAAACAATTTTGTGCAATTAATTCAGGCTAGCTATCCGGTAACCAATTGCTATGTAACAACAATTACTGCAACTAGAAATTCGTGATTGGATATTTTGTCTCTTTGCTCTTGTTTTTCACGTTTTACCCTTTAATTACATGGTTCAATAATCATTGAAAAAGTTCTATTTCACATGAACGTCCCTTAAACTTATGAAATCAGACGTAATCTAATTAATATAAATGATATATAATTAATACTGTTTCCAAATTATACTTCAACTACATTAGGAAGATCGTTACAGTAATTAAAATAATCCTTCGCAAAACAGAACTTGTGGTCGTAAATGTACAAAACATCAAAGCCATATAACCATCTAAGTGATTGTACTGTACGGGAAAGTATAATTTATTTATTTACTTATTCACTTAACTTAAAAAGGAACATTAACCCCAAGATGTTGCTATCTGGATTGAAATAACTAATAAGAACAAAAGAACATGGCAGCACTGATTTTTTGAGACCGCTCTGTTGTAATCTTGTAATCTGAAATCTGAAAACATTGACTAATTAGCAAGCGAACAGATTTTCTTTGTCTTTCTTTTTTTATTGTGTATTCTGAGCTTTTTTGAAGAAACATTTTATTAAAGACGCACAAAAAGAATATAAGTATTAAATTAATATTTATTAATAATTAAGGTTTGTTTAAGAAAACCAATATGCACAAAAAACTATACCTTAATAATAATTAATTTAGGTTTATTTTGGAAAACTAAATAATTTTAATTTAACAACTTTATTCAACTGTCTATAAATGTGAACACTCTCTTTATTTGATTAGTAGACGATTCCTTTGTCTACTAACGGATCGTTGAGCTTTGCGTAGCTGTTAATAATGCCGGAAAACACTGAGGGGAATGATAAACGATAATGATTTCTCTCACGCTCAAAAACCAAAAACCCACGAGTAACTTTTTAATAACTTGACAAAATATAATCTATTAATAATAATGTATGTTCTATTTTTTGGTTTAACTAGACTTGTTCTTTACTGTTTTTTTTTTCTAACAGCTGTTGCCTTTATTTTCTAAATCAACAATACCATCTGACGGTTCTACTTAACAACAAAATTTGAAAATGCGTGAACAAAAATATGTATTCTGATCACGTACACACGTTGGCCCATGTACATATGGACAGAAAACCATTAAACCTAACATGACAATTATTATTTAAATCAAGATATTTATTTAAGTTACAAACACGAGCCGTGAGTTCGGGTGTAATTGCCGGATATTAAATCCAAACAGTTGTTGACTGCTAGTTAATACGTACCTTGGGTGCCGAAGGGCGTACTTTCTGATGATTTATCAGCTATGATGTTTAACCTCTGGACAACTGTCAAAACATACACATTAGAACGTGATCACAATATTTTAAATAACTTTCTATTTATGTTTAAATACCCAACTTCCAAAAAAGGACGTTCTTTATTCGAACTATGTGAATGTTTGTATGTCTGCAATTTTATCAAAAACAAACCGTTTTGATGATTGTTTCTTTATCGTTATTTACATATTTCAGAAATATTTAGCATTGCACTGGACAAATCAATTGCCCTCTTTATAATTTTATTCACAACTTACCGTTTTTGTTCTCCATCGGTGGAAGAGGCATAGCTGTTGACAAAAAAAAATGTATTTAACTTTTTGAAAGCAACGGTTTCCTTGTACAATCGAATGCTATCAGATTATGACATCTTCTTCTAAGGTTTTTCGTAAAGCATCAAAAAAATAACCACAAGAGATAAAATATCTTTTGAAACTTTTATGTTTTTTAGCCACTGGTAGATACATTGTAACGAAATTAGAAGCGAGTCTTATACAATAAGAAATAGTCCGTTATATAAATCACAGAGAGCATTTTACGATTGTTAATAAAGAAAATTGTATAAAGAATATAAATTAATTGCCGTGAAGTTGCATTCTGAAAAACTCCATTAATAGCAAGTTGTTCTACTTGCTTATTAATTTATCGTTGTTGAACATTTATCTTACTTTAAACACTAGACAGTCTAAATTGTATTTGTGTTATGAAACCAGGGGCAATCCTACTAACTTTTAGCAACGATCACAATCTAATCTCAGAATTCTCAGACTCAATTCGTCAAAAATCCCTCTTTACTAACATTTTTCCATATTGATTGTCGCTGAGATGAGATTGCGACTAGATATTTAACCTTTTTTAATTATTAAAATTGGTTTTCAGGCAAATAAATATGAATAACACTTACGATACAATTTAATGGTGCCCTCAGTATCGCCGAGGGAATTTTTTGAAACACATTTATAGGTCCCGTAATCTGAACTAGTGACTCGACGTATCGCGAGCTTCAGCACTGATCGATATGATCCATCTATCTTGTGCGGCTCCAGACCTCCCCCTGTACATGAAAATGTATTTAGCATATTACAAAAAATACAATACCTCGTTATATGGGAAAGTTGCGAGGTAAAATGTTTTAGCTGTTTTGCTAATATTTACCGACAGACGCCCTCACTAATTTGACGGCATGTGAACAAAAAAATATTTAATGTAGGTACATTAATCGCTGGGATTGTTGATTTATCGTTGAAGTGTCGGTAAAGTGGTCTAATAATCCTTACTAATATTATAAATGCGAAAGTAACTCTGTCTGTCTGTCTCTTCTTCACGCCTAAACCACTGAACCGATTTCAATGAAATTTGGTACAGATATAGTCTGGGACCCGAGAAAGGACATAGGATAGTTTTCATCCCGGAAATCCCCCGGGAACGGGAACTATTAATCCACGCGGACAAAGTCGCGGGCAAAAGCTAGTAGTGTTATAAATCTATAGAAACAAAAATCAATTGCTGCATATATGAAAGATTATCACTTAAAACTGGGAAATAGAAAAGACTAATTTAAAAAAAAAAGTACAATAAACCTTATTCCTTTTTCAGATTGCCAAACAACAACATAATTTCGCTATACAACATACAGTTTTGGAAAGTAATAGACATACTTAATATGTCATACATTATTTTCGTTCGACAAGAATAGTTATTTATAGAAAAGTGAGGATTATTTTCACAACTCAACAGTGAATATATCAACCGATTATGTAACGCTCATCGTATTAATATAATTACCAACATACTCGTGCACCGTAATTCTTGCCAGTGTAGTTACAGTGACGATCCCGGAGGAAACAAATGCTTTGAAATTTAAAGCACCCCCTAAGCGGATGAAATGCAAGCACCTAACTCTATTATAATTTCATTAGTATGTTTGTCTCCTTAGGGTATAAGAAACTTTAACATATACAAATTAAAATTCAGATTTAAATGCAGTAACGAGTAATTATTCCGAGCCTTGACCCACATGACCCAGAATCTTTATATTTTCAGAGAACGAAAGGCCTTCACATAACTTAAATAATGTTGAAGAAAAAAAGAAAGAACAATTTCAAAGAAATAATTCCATTATATGTAAAATACAGGCCGAATACGTGGCTCAGTGTAGTACTTTCAGCCAAAGTGGAAATATTTATGGTCCATTTCTTTTAATAAAATGCGGTATTTGAAGTACCGAAGGTGTACCCGTCAATTTCACAAATTACTTTAGAAGTCTAGAAGTTACAGTAGCCTTTCATTATTATATTTTCACAAACATTTTACGACTTAACTTTGGTAATAGGTATTAAGTAGGTATATCCTACAATATTTACTTAAATTAAAACGCGCTAACTTCACGCGCACTTTAAGGCATGTCTAGATGAGCTTATTTGAATTAATTAAAGGTAAAAGACAATTATTTAATTTGTTGTTAAAGAACAAAATATTCAAGTAAAAGCTTCCTCGTGACCGGTAAATGTATAAAATTTCAGAGTTGGAAGTAAGTAAGTCTTTAATTATGACAGCCATGCCTAACGTACACTACTGACCTAGGAGTAAGCGCAGTGCGCAGTACGTATGTATCGATATGAATCTGAACTAAAGAAAATCTTCTTAGTTTTAAAGTATCCGTACTTGTAACATTATAGAGATCACAGTAGTAAAACCACTTTAATTTCATTCTTAAACTGACGTAAAGTAAAAATGAAAGCTTTTATTTAAACACCTACAACAAACGCACCTATTTTACTACCAATAAATAATACATGCCAGAATGGATAAATGCTCACCAAATTGTGTTTTATGAAGTATGGTAAATAAAGCTATTTTCTTTATCATAAACGCTTTTATAACACTTTAAAGTTGCTTAAATGGCGTAGTCGGAGACACGATTTGCGGGTCTCAATAACTTACAAAAATTACCACGATGGAGATGGGGGATCTGAGTTTGCTCACTCACTACACACGGTATTAATTTAAGGGTATAATTTGTGTACAATTTGTTTGGGTTGTGTACATACACAGCAACCATGCTATGATCACAACGAAGAAGCGCAGGATTAAAACGTAAGTGTAATAATACTAATGCCGTATACACTCTTTTGTTTTAAGTCTTTCTTTAAGCACGCGATGCGGCCCTAATGTGAATCAGATGGGGGTCACCCCTAGTTTCTCAGCGTAAAGCGAACGAACTGAACCTGCTCACATTTTATCTTAAACCGCTTCGCTAAACGTGTCTCAGTAACCGTGGAGTGTGGACCTACCTAGTTTCTACCAGAAACCGCCCCACAAAACACGAAAGAATAAAAAAGGAGTCATTAATCACATTTACCTAGATTTTTCCCTCGTGTCACGATCACAGACAACCATTTTTCGACTAAAAGCTCAATAAAAACTGTAATACTACAAAGTCACAGAGTACCAAGAATTTTGAGTACACGCGCAAGTCCGACATGAATCAGTTTTGCATTTTGCATCTCGTCTACTCTACAATCTACATACCTAAGTTTGCCTAAAAGCTTATGAACTAAGCCTTTAATTGAGAGCTATTCCTAACTTGTAAGTGAAATCACACTGGCTGCCCAAATATTAACATTGCAAAGTTCGTTAAGTTCGATTTAGCATGAAGGGTTAGTTTTTGTTAAAGTCGTGAACCTCACATTTCTGAATTAATGGCCATACGTAACAAGAACTGACGTTTATCGGGATCAAAAACTCACCGGCGATTGTGTTGAGAAGGATCACGGTGTGTTACTTTATTGTTTTCAACCGGTCAATTTATCAGACAAGGATTTACCTTTTATTTGAGGTTGGTCAACAGTAGGTACAACTTTGAATAGCCCCCGACTTTTTTCTGAGACGAAAATGTTTAGATCCATCTAAAAGGTTATTCAAATACCTACGTGTTGTGTGGGTACACAACACGTACTTTTTGTAGGACCGATTCGAAATCCATAGTTTCGTGGGACAGACTTTTATTAGAATTCATATTTTCCATTATCTCCGACAAAAAATCGGTCATAAATTGTCTGTTGTGGGCGGACAGCCTAATGCTGGAATGTTGAATGTTGGCCATACAGTTCAACTACTCATATATGGTTTAACTTGTTTGATAAGTAGGAAATTAAATAAAAACGACAAAGAAGAATAGCCACAGCAGATTAATTTTTCATTTTATAAAGTAGAAAAGTGCATGAGACAAAAAACCGCTGGGTATTCCTGGCTAACTTAAATATGATAAAATTTACTTTTACACTCTTTTATTCAGTAATGTAACAAAAACTTCTTTTGGATAGCTGCTGTCATGTCAGTTTTCGATTACTCGCAAATTGCTATTAGTGGACCACTAGATGTTGACAGTGACAATCATGCTGACGTCGACGAAATTCCGACTGCAACTCAGCTAATTGCTGTTTATTGTGGAAACCAATGTACCTATCCATCGAAATATAATCGATACCTTCCATGAAAAAACATTTATTCGTGATTCGAAGTAGCTTGACTTCATAAAGAAACAAAATTACCCCTTATAACTATGACAGAAAATGTTAACATTTCAATTCTGGTAGAGTTCAATAAAGAATTGTAGCCTTCTGTATTAATATGAAACACATCATTTATAATATTCACTACCCCGCTCCCAAGATAATAACTTCAAATTACAAAGTTTTAATCAAATTACGACGTCACACAGAAAGAGCGCAAAGTACGCATAACAAATAATAAAATAAAACATTATCTCATAATGAAAATGTAAAAGTAATGAAAGTGTGAATGTAAACAAAGGATTTGTTAATTTTGTTCCAACAATGGGAGCAAGCAAAGCTACGTAAAAGCCAGAATACGCGATACTTATTATTTTAGATACAACTATGTTACACGAATATACGTCCAGAATGTAACTAATACCACACTAGTTATGTTTTGGACGAATTTTCGTTTTAATTGGGCACTAAACGAAACGTATAAATATATTTAAGTGAACGCTAACGTAAGCGGCCGTCTAAACGACTAAATCCGATGCGGGTAGAGATACATTAGGTCGAATTTCTGTGGGCTTTTGTAGATCTGTGGATTATTAAGATAATAATATCTACCCTTTATAATAGAAAGGTCTGTAACATTAGAATAGTAGAATATAATATTTCTTTATTTTTTTACAAAATCTACATATTGTCTATTCCTAATCTTTTTTTTTTCATCCATGGCTGGCCACAAACTTCTGTACACGATCATTTTAGTTGGACTAAAGTCGAAAATGTAAATCCGTTATAGTAAAATTAAATGATGATGTTAAAGTGTATTATTTTGGTCCCGCCATCGTTCAACCACAATTCCATACTGTGACCGAATTTTCCAAACGAATTTCCCAATTTAGATATTCAACTTGGCGTTTTGATCCAGTAGGGCTTTGGTTCTACAAGCTCTTCGTGTCATTGTTACTACAACATTACTAAATCATTTGAGGTAGGTAGCAATTACATACAAAATAAAATATTTTCACAGATTCCCTTCATTTAACATAGCACGATCGATTCAATAAGATACGAAAAAATAATCGTAAAAAAACAAAGTCGTTTGTTTGTTGTACTTCTAAACTACTACAAGATTTAGACGCGGTTTTCTGTGTACTTCAAAGAATTAATTAAAACCCATGCAAAGTCTGAACTAGTTTTAAAATAAAAAGTAAATGTAATCTTACCAACGGGGACGATCTCGCCGTTATCTCTACTCCAGTAGCTGACTGGTTTAGGATACGCCTCGGTCTCGCATTCCAGTACTAACTCGGTGCCTAGCGCCGCCCCCACCAGCTGATTCCTTATTGTTATCACCGGGGGAACTGGGGGAGAGCAAAAAATATTAGAATAATTAAAATTTTAAATCACATAAAACCCAGCAAAAAAGTCTAGTTACTTCTGGTTATAATTTTTCGGTCGGACAATTAAAGGTGAGCTATTTAAAGGTGGTAGACAATACTTAGATATGCATAATAATAAATTAACTATTAATATCCTGCAATACTCCTGCGCCAGCCGGGAATTGTCCTTAGGTGCACTTGCATAGTGTAGGTATATAGGGATAGTAGTCGGTTGGTGTTTTATTTTATTTAAAAGCCTAAGGGGCCTCTACGAGTTGGTTTCGGCTCCTCGTACACCCTTCAACAGTCCGGGACCCTAGGATCCCGAGTTAAGAAAAAAAATAAAAATGATAAAATAATGTTAAAATATAATATACATATACACATAAAGCGTATAATTACAATAATAAATGGTCGATATTGATTTTGGTTTTAACACACACTTGGTTTTGGTTTTTTCACAGCACGGAGTCAATAATAGTTTACGTTATTTAGATCATTTAATAGATTACTGTCTATGTCAACTTCAAACGTTTTACAGAAATAGAACTAGCTTTTTTTTTACCCATGAAGTGGTAAATGTACCTTTATAGTAATACGCGGTACAAGCGCACCTTTATGTTTTCTGTAGGCGATGGCACTTGCGTTTATTTTATTTTAAAAAACGGTTCACTGTCGAACGTTCGGGGGTCACTGCCAGTTGACTTCGGCAACCAACTAAATGCGTTTGTTTTTTTTTTAAGATTCTATTTGTCTTTATTTACAACCTTAAAATAAGATATTAATTTAAAAAAGTTACATTAATTAAAAAAGTTACTAAAACTATACGGCATTTAAAAAAAATCCTCCGCATCGCCGTGAACTGGAAAAGTTTGTGAATACGTGAATTTATTTCACAAGGGACTTTTGACGTCTACCTACCTACATGCAATAAACAGAAACGCCAATACGTAATCCGTTATCTCACGGACGATATATAATTAGATGCCAACTACCGCTAATGGTTACGAGCGCTAATCAAATAATGATTATCACATTATGTAATTTGGCAAATACATTTCGAATTGAGCTTGGAGTTGAAAACTGAAGTTAACTGAGTTTGGATGTACTGTCGATCAGAATGAGAACCAAAAAATCTCTTGATAAACCTTTTTTTTTTTTTGGGGAAATCTACATGAATCTTCGTCCGGGGAGAACGGAGGGCAATGTCGGATTTTTACCGTGTAAAACACTACGATTCCTCCTGTTACCACTAGTTGCCAATTTCGGTCTGCAAAACCACATGTCCAGCACAATTATTCTCAGACAAACAGAATTTTAGTAACCTGTTAATAACGTATTCCTTACCTAACTGTAAAGAAAAGGCTATCTCGTGTTATAAATTATAGCTAGGAAAAAGATTGATTATTCAATGAATTGTTACCAATAATTACTCACATTGTACTGTTAGCATAATTCTCTTGCTTACAGTCGGTGGCACGCCGTTTGAGGCGATGCATAGATAAGCTCCCGCATGCTGCCTGGTTACTCGACTTATGTTTAGCTCCGGTCCCTCGAATGACGTCACTAGAACAAAGATATTCGGTACAGATCATCAAAGCTTGTAGATCTTGGTGTAGTAGGGGATGTCATTGGGCCTAAAAGTGGCACAATACATGAATATGAACAACTTTTACCATGGGGCCAAGCCAGTAATACGCACTTAGTCAAAGGCTTCTTCTCGCCCAAAAATGGAACGAGCATTGATTGAGCACGTTTGCGTAATGCTTAATTGGCAATTACAGACTTATATTTATTATGAGTCCAAGTTTCCTCACGATATTTTCCTTCACCAATGTCAGTGACGTCCAAGATATACTTAGAAAGTACATCATTATAAATTGCAAAAGTCACATTGGGGCGCCCGTCTCTCATGTATAAAGTTGGGACTGTCATGCTCAATAAAATCAAGCTCCAAAGATACCTACATCTATAAATGTCATATGACATGTTATTAGATAGTAGTTCAAACTTGAACCCGAAAGGAAAGTGTCGAAATACTCTAGATGTTTATTACAAACAGTTTTAAACTATGTTACTTATTTGTATAATGCATAATACTAAGTACAAACTAAGTTATGCAAACTACAACAGATGCAAAGTAAACAGTTCAGTTCAGTTCATGTGTATGTAAACGGCATGTTTACGTATACGTTTGAGTAAGGATCTATGGTCTATGCGATACATGTTGAGATGGGTCAGTTTGGTGCGAAGGTCCCGCACGGTGAACGAAAGAAATAAGTCTTGTATACATAGGTACAGTCACCTAAATACAAATCTTGGACATTTTCATTATGAGTGTGCCTTAGGTTCACGCTCATTATATTAGCACGGCTCCGACACAGCAAATAATTTGCCATTAGAATTAAGGCTTTAAGTCGTGTGCGTTAAAATCATTTTTAAATCACAAGCTTGCCGATGCGGTTGATAAACGATGGCCATTAAGTCTTTTTTTTTTGCCAGCAAATATGCCTTAAAGATCCGAAAATCTCTGATTCTCCTGAAGGTAGTGCAAGACTTGCATTTCCCAGGAGAAAGCAAGTTGTATTACTCAATCTACATGACCACTACGTGCTGTCAGTCTTGATCCCAGGTCTCACGAGAGTTTCATTTTTCGGGCACAATTCCAACTACGGCGATAGTATTGAGAATTGTTTTGTAGTAGGATGGAATGTTCAATCCATTCAGTGTATCGCATGCAACTACAGCTGAACATCGGACTCTCCAAAATTACCCACAACCCACACTACCAATCCTCTGCTTTCTACTCCTAGACTGCTCTGGATGACTGAGTCGCCAAAAAAATACGTTTGGCTAATAATGCCAATAAGTCAAAGTGTAAGGGTTTATATAAGTCTGAAATCGTCAATAGGCCTTTAGCAAGCGCGGTGATGCTTGCAATGCTTGTGCCTTCCCTGTGTGATAAAAACCCTTTACCCTGCAGTGGGACAATAACAGGCTGGTTAAATGACAATGTTTTTATACAAATACCTTTATACGAATACCACCATAGTAACACAGTACCATTATTATACTTTAAACATACGAGTTGTATATTTTATGCAGAATATGCATGTCTAATACAGTACCTAATGGTTGGTAATACTAAAGCGGTATTTACCTTGCATTCCGTCTGAGATGGTGATAGGTTTGGAATGTTCTCTTCGCCAAGTAATTTGCGGATGCGGTGATCCGGTGGCAGCACATGTTAAATTTATCGAGGCGCCTTCCCGCGCTGTCTGGTCTGTACTCGTGCCTCGATCGAGGATGTCGGGAGGAACTGGTGGGAAAGAAGATAATATTACAAGGAGGAATAATCGTGTAAGTTGTTTATACTTAACTTAGAATATAACGGGTAGGTAACTGTTTTATTTAGTTCGTGGTACCTTTATTTGCCGTGGTTATTAAAAATCATGTCAATTGTACTTTCAGATTTTAAAACTAGACTAAATTTATAATCGATTGTCGCTAGCCATTCATGCTTATCTTATAATCTCAAATACTAACATAAAGACTTAATTAATGATTAGACTTTGCACGGTCATCTAATTAATTAATAATACTACATGATAACAAAAATATACCATAATATGTTTTGTTAATAACAGGTGGACCTTTTAGGAATAATGGCAATTTGATCTCGTCTATCAAATTTCCCCCTTTTTTTATTTTGGTTGTCCCTGTGGTGAGATGGTGCCTAGACTTTGAATATTTTTAATTAGTAGAATTGGCCTTCACATTCGTGCACCCGTGTTCCTAAAATTATAATTATACTTACTTTTGAAACCCAATTTCACAAGAAATCATATTCGTGAACCGTGAATTCGCAACTAACATAGCTTTGTTTCTCAGTAAGTCCAACGTAAATTAGGAATAAGAATATTTCGTATCTACATACTAAAACAGGTAGATTTACTTTGAAACTGAATATATGAATAAAAGGAGATGAAACAAAATGTACCCAGGACCGGCACTAATGATTTGTAGCTCAGATTATAGAGTAGAATTTATCATATACTATCAACATCGCTATATCGGGCGGATAACGTGTTTTCTTTACTTGTATAAGTTAGTATGCAATCAACCATATTTTTTTTATTGAACAAGTAATCTATTTTAGTGTGTGTCCTGATAGTGCAAAAAGCTTTTATGTGTTTTTTGGGGATGTTATAGAGAATGATCCCTATGGAAATCGTTGGGTATGTTTCAGAAAATTTCACCCTAAAATTCACACCTTAACATTTGAGATATGAAACCGTTGCGGCGTCTTAGATTGTTATTCTATGGGACCTAGATCGCCTCCTTTATCCTTAAATCCTTCCTTTATCTCCTAAGTCTTAATTACCGTCATTATAACTACGAGTACAAACACATGAGAATATTGTTTGGAACAATTCTGAACTCTGAATAAAATCAGTTTTCTTCTTGACTTGCCTGGTAAATTGTAGAAACAGCAATAGACAGTTACTTACCAACAATATCTAAATATCCGAGCTGAGACTTCATGGGGTCCGTGTTAATCTGGCACATGTACCATCCTCTGTCCGTCTCCCGCAGCTCCCTGATGTGCAGGAACCAGGTCCGGTGGTCACTGTGGGTCACCCCCACTCGCCGACTCCTCGATATCACGTGCGTGTGGATTGTGAGAATGGTCTGCGTGTCAACCCGCAACCACGCAACCTATTACCAAATGTTTATGGCCATTTTAAAACACCATTACGACCACAAGAGGCCTATTATAAAAATCTAAATAAGTTCGATAAACTACCAGTTTGTTAGTAATGCGACATTCCTGTACCTTCGTATACTCATACGCAAACATCGATTGAAAAAGTTTATCCGAGTTTCGAATGACGTTTTTAGGAGTTTTGTAAAGCAGTTTTGAAATACGATAGGTACTGTTGGTAGTGAGTCATTACGACGTTTCGCATAGTAACTTTAATATACTTTGGAAAGTTGATAAACTGATTAAAAACTGTATAGCACCACTTTAATGGAACAGCGCGCTCAAGAATAACCGCATTCATTAATTTCTTGCCTTCTGCTGCTTGGTACTAGAAGATAGAGGACTGCTTTATATTTATTTTATCTACTGTATTTATGTTAATTAGTTAAAGATTAATAACTAAATAGTGAGGTACTAGCCAGCTAAAATAGCAATACGATATGAAATCATTTCCATCTTTTTTTAAATCCAAAAACAAATTTCAAGTTCTAAAAAGCATACTACTTAACTTCAACGTAAATGGTTAAATGGCTTCTTTCTAACATAAAAGCAGTCCTGTGTATCTATTCTTAAGGCAATTAGGATTAATTTGAGATCGAGCAGTCGCGACCTGCCACATCGAGGTGTCGGCTCCGGTGACAGTAGACTTTTCCACTACTCATTTGTAATTTAAGAGCTTAATCAGGAGTTACCATATCACGTGTATGAGATACTGAATGTATATTTAACCGGGTTGTTTGATTGGCAGTGTCTAGCTTATCATAATATTTTTTGTTGACTTTCTCATTTTGTCTCTCTTAATTTGTTTCTCTCAGTTCTAAACCTTTCAACAAGGATAAATAGACTCTCGAAATTCACGTAAGGATAACATATTTTTTGTTAATTAAAAATTTTTAAATGTTTAATATTGCATTGTCATGTAATGAACGTATGTATACAACATTTCAACTCAATTGAACACCGGAAAGTAGGTCAAATTTAACTTGTTAGATTTAATTGGTTAAAGACACCGTGACAGGTGAAAGTCAATAAAAGCTTTTAAAATACTGACGAAGCTCTCTTTATGAATAAAAGAAATTTAGCGATAACTTTAGCAAGTACTTATAAAATAAAATTGATCATGAACTCAATCACAGTAAAATACCCTTGTCAATGACTTAAGCAATAAGGCCCATTTTTATAAACAGAAGACAAGCGATTACTCCAACACTATCAACTTAAACTTAAACGTGTATAATTATGTGCTTCACTTACAAGTTCGGAAGCTCGTTGTTAACAAATACAGCAAGTTTAAGCAGAGCGCTGGAGGAAAATCTAAGCGCTTTCAACAACGTGTTCAAGATAAGAGATGTAGGATATAAATTCTCTAAGTCCTCTTTTATTTAGCATATGCAATATCTCGTTGGTAACCTAGCGTAAGCTGTGGACTTCTTTACCGTACCGTTTTTCAGGCTTCTTACTAAAATCGGGCTTGCCAGACAGGCGATGGATGTCTTGCTGTCATTAATAATTTATTTTTGTCCACAATGTAACTTTAATCTGGCCTTTAAAACTATCAATTATGCTTAGGTAACTAGTAGGTAAACCTAATTGGCGGGTTGATAAATACGCTACTTATTATTAAAGTACTAGGTACTCTTGAAAAACAAATGAAAAAATAGTACAAATTGTACAACTAACTGCAGAGACAGCTGGGTCATCTAATTATGTTAGGGTACCTATTAAATATAGTTGACAGCTTAAGGGACAAAAAGTTCTACAACTAAAATTATTTATTATTAAAAAAGAAATAAAGAAGTAGGTACGTATATCTGCAGTGCATGTTACGTCATGTGTAGATGCGATTTACACAGTAATATATAAAAGGTGTCAATGTTACGGACCTTGTAGGTAGAGAGGTTGTGTACTGTGCACGCGAGGATCGCCTCCCGACCGAGCGGCGCGGTCACATTCGCTATCGGCGCGCTGAAACCCGGCTCGTCTGAAACAATGTACGTATTTATTACACCTTCCTTCATACCGCACTTTGGAGTTATGCGGCATCGCTACGGTGAACAACTTATGTACTTAAAGTAGTACTTTTAAAGTAACTATAGTTATACTGTAAAAGTTATTGCTTCAAGATTTTTTTCTTTAATGTAAATGAGACTAATTCGCACTTGGCCTGTTCTCTAAGGTCACAGAACTGTAACAATAGAAATATACCTAGGTATACGGAGTGTAACGAGACACCATATGACCGCTAACTACGGATACTGCCTATTAAACTAAGTAACTTTGAACAAAACATATGCAGAGAAACGACTTCTTTTTGGTAGAAAAAACACCTTTTTTAATGTCGTACAATATAACGCACGCAAAACTGGAATATGCTGCTTATGGAAATATGTAACTTTACACTGTTTTTTGGAGGTATTTAAAGATCACGTATAAATTAAAAAATTGTTTTCGTAAATACATACACACACACATACATGGTACATGGTACATGTGACCTAAATATACCGGCAAACTGTGGGTGTACATTGGTACACCTCTGCCTAACCCTTCGGGGAATACAGGCGTGATGGTATTTTATCTGTTTTCGTAAAATTACGTCAGAATAAGTTGGAACTTTGACCTTCAATGTCTTTGTAACCAAAAGATTCCAGGTATGGTACAGATTAGCAGACGGGGCCCGATAGTGCCAGTGCCAGGGTTGCGGAGTTTGTTTGTAAGAGTTACCACGACCCTGGAACGCAAGGGGCATTAGGAGGAACACGGATGGGTTTTAGTCAGTAAGAGTCTTACACTCCCTTCCGCTCCGCCTGTGGCGGAAGGAGGCATTCAATGATTTCCCATGCATAAAAATAAGGTATGGTACTGAAGAAAAATATGATTGCAATGATGAGAAGAACATAATGTAACTTTCGGTTTTGTTAAGTCCGTATTCCGACTGTGTAGTGGTAGTAGTCACGGACGCAAATCAAATGCGTACACACTAGGCACGGCTATCTGTAAGCAATTACAGCACGCAGCCGATAATAAAGCAAATCGAATCGTTTAGAAAGAGACTGTCACACAGGTATGAGTGACAGAGACAACGCTCTACAAAGTCCAAACACTTTATGAAACTGGCCTGTGATCGATAAATAATAGTAATACGATTTTATAAACTATTTTTTTTTGGAACGGAGCTTGTTATCCCGGCTTTCGGTATGTATGAGTTAACTCGTCGGGATGGTGGTGCATACTCGAGGTGCAGGGGCTGATGGGATGTTGCGCTGCGTATCGCAGGTTCGATTCCCGCACGGAACAAATATTTGCATGGCATACAGATGTTTCGGATCTGGATGTTTGTGTATGTGACTTTATGTGTTTGTAAACGCACCAGGAGGAATTCCAAGTGTATTGCCCTTCCAGATGGCTGTTCCTCTCTTTCTGTCGGTCTCTTTCTAATATATACGGGTCCCAGAAACTTCATTCTTGACGGGGGTCCCCAACCGCACAATTATTTTTTTATTCCAAGATTTATTCAATTACAATCACTTTTGAAGTAGAACAACTCCCAACGGTTTTGTCTTTAAACGTCGACCGTATTAAACAAGGTCAGGAAAAATTCACAGCTACAATTACCTATACAAAAATGTATTGATAATGTCTTAAATGTAATAGGACGTAATAATTGTTATAAAGGTCAACTACCTACCTATTTGACAACTAACTTAATTGTCGAGTCACCGAAATTGATTCATGCTAATCATCAAAGCGTCCGTTCCTTCAATTGAGCATCGCTTCCTCAAATGATTTACGTCTTGTTTCCATGAATTACACTATCTCGACTGGAATATTCGACGTGTAGGTCACCTTTGCACGTACAACTGCTACAAATTCACGGAACTATGCCAGAATACTCTCATTACTTTTTTTACGACTTCTCACAAACTACGGCAGTTAATCATGCGTATCGTGTCTTTTGTTTTCAAGTTACAGAATAGATTTGTTTTAATGTTAGACGATATAAGCTCGTAAAGATACAAATATTAGCAACACCCCACTCCTATAAATGTTGATGTTCTCACCTTTTGGGAAATCGCGTTCGGTTTGCTACCAACAACACGAGTGGAAATTTTAATTAAATTTAACCAATTTTGTAAAGAACGTTTATTCAAAGGGTCTTATTGATTTACCATGTAGGCGCCTGATTAAAATGCTCACCTTATTTTTAAGTTTCAATAACAACATTCAACTAATTAAGTTACCTAACTCTTCACTATTTAAACTACAATAAAAAAGCTCCTTAGTAATTTTCGTTCTTTCGTTACTTTGGTTTGATATAAGTGAAAATCTCTTTTAGCCTTATTTAAATTAAAGACTAGAATTAGTTGCCTAATTATAAATTTTGTGAGAGGCGTTTTTGAATATGATTAAGTTTCTTCTTACGGTTCATAGAATGATGCGAAACCAAATGCTTTTTATGAAGGGCACACATGATACGTCTTTAATAAGGTTAATTTACAAAGTATTTAGTAGAAATTGTAGAACGATAATAACAAAATAAGAAAAACATGCTTTTAATTAATTATGTTAAAGTTACATAACCACACAATTTTGATTAACCATTTAAAATTTTATTTCATTCATTTTAAGTCCTAGAATACATAAGGCCATAATTTCAAAGATGCCATTACAAAAAATAAATCTTCGTGTAGTGTCAGGTTGTTGGTCTAGGACCATCCAACTCTGTCTTTGGAAATCATGTAATGATAGTAATTAGGACAGTGCCAGCTACTGGCATAAACATGACACGCTACGTGTGTCCATAATTGGTCACTAGATGAAATGTACCGTGGCCCATTGCCGGTGATTGGTCTCATTTCATCAAATTCTGCCTTTCCACTTTATCCAATGTATGTAGACGACGTATTTACCTTCACATCCATTATTTCTATGGGGTTTCATAGTGTCATGGCTTGAGCTGTGCCTTCCATTAAGTATCTTCTATGTATTACATTTTCTTTTAATGGTAGTAGCAAAATACAGTTCTTTTTTTTGTGGATTATCAAATGACTTCTTCCGCTATGGGCGCAGCGGAAGGGAGTGTCAGACTCTTACCGACTAAAACCCATCCATGTTCCTCCTAATGCCCTTTGCGTTCCAGGGCCGCGGTGACTAAAAATACAGGTCTAGGTTTCTAATTCCTTAACGATTTATACGGTTATATATTTTGTAAAAGAATTTAACTCAATAATCCTTTAAGACATCGTTAATCAAATCTGTCAGGCGGAATATTATTTTCATAAGCCTCGGCTTTTTCCACATCGAAAGCACTGGGGCATGCCGATAAAATGCCTTTAGTTTTGTCAAAACTTTTTGGTAACTCCAATACAAACAATATTAGTTTTTGTAACAAAAAATAGATGTTCCATTCATTTGTGTTCACATAAATCGACAAAATGTTTGAATCAGCAAATTTTTTTTCGTGGGTTTATGGGTGGCTCCAAAGTAAAAAAATGGCTGGGATAGTACAAAGACCCCTGTTTTGGTTTAAGGAAAACAAAATCTAATCTGTATAAGTACCCAAGTACGAAGTTACAGTCAAAGGCCTTTTAACGACCACTATTCCTTAATTTTATAAGCCATACTCCATCTTATCAAAATCTTGGAATATTAATTAATTCAAAAGGTCATCGCAGATCATCTGGGGTCAAATAAAATAATATCCTGAAATCATAATTCAGATTAGAGACTGTTATAGTCAGAGTTAAAGCTAATAGAGAATAATAATGTTATACTAATATTTCAATATTTAGTTCAAAGTCAACAGTTTCCAGCTTTGCTTTTGATTTGGAGTTTAATGAATTATGATGTTGATTAAAAAATATATAAATATTGAACATCCGCGGTGGTATTCTGTAAAAAATTCGGTGAATTTAGATGGAGCGCTTTTTGAGGCATGTGAGGATTCCTGGAAAGAGGATGCATGGAATCACGAAAAATGGAAGTTCAGAAAGGCAGTCAGACAAAAAAGTCTCCTAAAAAAATTAGTAAAAAAAAAAGTAAAAACATGTGCACACATACATTTACTTGCTTTAAAACAACACATAAAAATACTAGAACATGTGCAAGGGAAAGATTTTTCATAAAACAAGAACAACAAAAACCTTTGATATTGCCGCAGGTATAGCGCTATGTACCTACGAATGCAGTAGTTTTAGCCTGTGAACGCGACTTTTATCGGTCAGCCCAGAGTTGCGTGCTTCGGGTAAAAATAAATTGATTCCGAATATTTTGTAACTGAATATTTTTCGATATGAACTAACCTTGTTTTGTAAACTTTGGTCGATAACGTGTCAAATAGAAAATGTTGTTCGGGTAACTTTAGACAAGACTTCATAATACATAGTGCTGAGTTGAAAGCGGGATTGACATGGCTCTCCAACAGTCATGTTATGTGTCACTGTCATTCACAAACATCACGTTTCTTGGAAATGGCAAGCGGACGGAAATCTATCGCCAATGAGTATCAATCTTGTCGAAGGTAGGTAGTTAAGTACTATAAAACTTAAAACATATTAACTGTAAATAAACCAAAGCGAGCTTTTAATAATGAAGTAGCTGATTTGTGCTATCCACAACACGTTTGACGCGGTGTTCAGGTTCGATTCCCGTACGGAACAAATAATTGTATGGCCTACAGGTAGTTGTTGCGGGTTCGTTTATATGAGTTTATTATGTTTAGAAATACACCCACGATACAGTAGAAATTCTTAGAGAGGGGCAAGGTACTTATTTATTTGTTTAAAAAAAAATAAGTAAAAGAAAGAAGAAAAAGGTATTACACTAAACCATCACATTAATTTAACATTATTATTTTAATATACGGAGGCCAAAGAAAAAATGGATGGATTATGTGAAGAATGATATGAAGGAAAGGGTGATAGTATGACGGCTGACAGGACGGCATGGAAGAAGAAAACGTGTTGCGCCAACCCCAAGTAACTTGAGATAAGGGCGGGCAGATGATGAATTTAATATACGAGATCTTAAGTTCAAATATTTATTTACATCTAGCGTTCTCTATTTATTAAACTCTATGGACCTTCTAACCATAAAACGTTTGCAGCTTTAAAATTATCCTTGAAATATGCAAACCACATTTAGTATTCTCTCATGAACTTAAAACTATTATCACATGTAATGCGATAAGGTGCTTAACTTAAGAAGGTTAGTGTGTGACATGAATCTGAGCGGTAATGCCAAAATACCCTTTAATAAACTGTGTTGTTTTTATTAAATTAGTTCCGAGACACGCGACACACGAAACTAAAATATTACGTAATCAGGTCAAAACTGACATACGTACGATTATTATAGTATACTTACTGTTTTTCTTTTCATTTCTGATATTGTTTGGGAAAAGTTTAGAATACGAATAATTATTTAAGCAAATAAAAGTTTGAGTTGCTTTAATAAGTATTACGTACTGAAATCATCAAAGCAAATGGTAAATAGAATGGCGAACAGTTTTCCAACTGAAATATCTACGTTTATTAAATATTATTTACGCCAACACAGATTTAAGCAAGACTACCAGGATCTTCAGATCAACTCACACCGAGAGGCGACGCGACGCGACGATATTTTTAAGATAGCGACATAATAAATATGTAGATTTTTATTGACAACCTAAAAAGTACACATCTCAGTAAGAGGATTCTACGCGTCACAGCGTCGTCACGCTTCGCCTGGAGTCATCCCAAAGCGAACCGCAGCAATTATATCCAAGCAATTCTCACGTGGCGATCGCTGTGGGTTTCATGGCACTGCGCTGTGCTGCGCGAAAGGAACTGGCCTCTTCAATTATAGTCGCGTCGCGTCGAATCTCAGTATGAGCTGACCCGTACCGTAAATATTTAACGCGCTACCTGAACCGTAAAATTGGTTATTTTCCTAATAAATTATGATTAATCGAACTTTAACCGAAGTCCTGCCATAATTATGTGACGCTTTTATCTGGAGAGATTAGCAATTTATTAGAGTACCTAAGTACACAAATGAATGTGTATAATGAAACATTAAGCTTTAGATAGCTATGAATAAGAGCTCTTTTACGCGAAAATGGCAATTAAATATGATCATTCTAAAGCCTTCTCCACACTAGGGGACGTTTTTATCCACACAATATGATTTTATCGACACAATCAAATTGTGTATTATGTATTATTCATAATCGCAACCGCAGTGTATACAATATTTTATGATATATGTACCTCGTCTCTTAATTTTTATAATCGTAATTTATATAATACTTACCTACATAGTTTGATTTAACAGTAATTATCAAGTAAATACTTTTTATCACTTTCATTACTGTTTTTACAATACATAAATAGATATCCGATTTCATTTATAATTATTGTAAATAATAAAATTTAGGTCAGTCTAGATTGAGGTCCAACTTCGTACACCATTACTTTTATAAGTTTAATTTAAAATATGACCAAATAATAATATAACAAAATGGTTATATCCAAAACTTTTCAGCAAATACGGGAAGGCTAGGGACAATCACATACCCGGTAGAAATTATGTGTAAAGTTAGTAATTTATGCTATCCAAGAGACTACACGCTGTCAGTGTTCATACAAAATAGACTCTCAAACTCCCTTATCGGCGAATTTGAAAATGAATGTGTCATCCAAATACAGTAACTTCAAGTACCAAAATGTAAGCGGCAATACAATAGGGAATTGAATCTAAATTCGAAGCTGAAATCACGCCACTAAATACCTAATAAACAATCGACGTAATGGAAACTTGAGTCATAAATATTATGGCTATATAAATCCGTGACAGCACAATTTGATTTAATGTTTTCTAAATGGCGCTATAGTGGTTGATATTGTTAAAACTAGGCTTGTTAAACTTCCGACGTTGTCACTGACAAATTAGGAACGCGCCCCGGCGAACACCCTGCCCTACTAATTGACTGCACGTCAACTTTCACCGCGATAATCCAAATACAAGGCAAGACCGATTCCTTTTAGATTCACACCTTTTTAACGGTGATTTACTAAAGTAGATCGCTGTTAAAAATGTGTTTATCATGATGCCTTGTTCATGTCAGGTGTTGTAAACGTTTAGTTTCCTCGCGTGGTTTTTTATGTACCTACTTTATGTATTACAAAATTACCAACATACAAGGTGTTGATTTGCATCCTCGTCAAATTCAAAGAGTTCACTGTGCTCGTGATTCTTAACACGAATAAATAATAAAATAAATTGTTTTCTCAGTTTATATATTTTGACGTGATTTTCAAATTCGAACTAGCCATCTCGCCAGAAAGTTTGGGCGCTATGCACACATTGATATAGCCGCGCGACTACTCTGCCTACCGCATACGCAACCGGGCGATTCTGATTTTTGCAAGAGGAGTATTCTGAAATACTGTTATTTGATAGTTGCAACTAAAAAAACAAGTATTTATTAAATATTAAGCAGGTTTCGTAATTATTATTTGATTACTTCTTTTTTTTTATGACAAGCTCCTAAAATTTGACGAGGATGCAAATCAACACCTTGTAGAATCTACATTTGTACCTAATTCTTCCGAGCAAATAGCTCGAAAATTGCTTCGTTCTTTTACTTTGAAAAATACTGAAGCTAAATCATCGAATCGAAAGTAATTAAATAGGTCAAAGTTCTGGCAATTAAACAATTTGTAGTCGAACACGAGAAAAGATGAAGATATTTTTTGTTAAAGTTTAAAATATAATTTCCTTGTAGCTTGAATTTCTTATTAGGTGCCTATTTGGTAATTGTCTAAAAATAACAATATTAAACAGTCTCGTTAGAGGTCATTAGCTCGATTCCCAAAAGGAGCAAAATATATTATTGAGTTTTTCTATGAAATTCTCAGTAACAGCTCGGAGTTAGGATTTGTATTAGTGGCAATAGGCTTGCCCCCTATTACATGGGACCTAAACATACCGACAAACTGTGGGTGTACACCTCTGTCTAAACCTTCGGGGAATACAGGCGTAATGGTATGGTATGTTATGTTATAATAAACTTTTGTTCATTATAGTTTATATAGAACTATCTAAAGATTCTTGCGATTTATTAACGTAAACCAAATTCCACATGAACAGTAACACAAAGAGAACTGTCGAGCCATCTCAAGCATGTTATTGATACTACAATACACACACACTAACCAGTGGAATAATTCAGTCGCATAACACCATGATTACATTGCAAGTTCCCCAGTATGGCCCCACCCTTACATGGAAACGCAAGCATTGCTTACAGCGCTAGTTTTGATAGACTTGAGCCAGCTAATAGCTATCTAAGCTCCTGTCTTAAGGAACATTCAAACCGTTTACGTTTTGGAAAGTGATAGTCCTTATGATGACACGAGATTAGAACATGTTGTACCTACTTGAATAGTGGCACGTTGAAACTTAAGTTATTTGCGTTGGCACGGTTTTCCGTCCTGGAGGGCATCGTGTTGCGTCCCCCTCTGGCGGCGAGCGGGACGACCGCGGGCGACAGGCGGGCCTCGTACGCGGCTGCCGCGTCTGTGCCGAGGCCGGCTAATCAGCCCCCCAGCAGGGCTGGGCCGGCCCCCGCGAAACCGGCTCCGGCAAGGCCGGCGCCGGCGCAAAATGCGGAGCCCACGAGGAGGGGCAAGGCGGCATCACAGCCGCCTCCACCCCCTCCGCTCCCTGGTTCCAACCCTCCGGCCGCGGAAGCCGAATGGCAGGTGGCCGGGGCAAGGGAGAAGGGGCGCAGGGCGGCCAGATCGGCCAGAGCGGCCACCAGACGGGCGGAGGAGCGGCGGCGACGCGGTGAGCGCAAAGCCGCGGCCAGGCTTCGCGCCCCGAAATCCGCGGCTGTAGTGATCACGCTACAGCCGGAGGCGGAAAAGCGGGGCGTGACGTATGCGCAGGTGCTCACCAGGGCCAAGGCAATGGTCAACCTTGGCGAGCTAGGCATTACCGGCCTCCAGCTTAGGGTCACCGCAACTGGGGCCCGAATGCTGGAGATCCCCGGCGCCACCAGCGGCCCGTCCGCGGACGCTCTAGCTGAGAAGCTTAGAGCGTCCCTAAACGCGGACGAGGTGCGGGTGTCCAGGCCCGCCAGATGCGCAGATCTGCGCATCCTGGGTCTGGACGACTCAGTTTCCGCGGAGGAGGTGGTGGCCGCCGTCACCAGGGCGGGTGGATGCAGTGCCGAAGAGGTCAGGGCAGGCACCATTCGCCCGGAGCGCTCGGGCATGCAGACCATTACGGTTAGCTGCCCAGTGACGGCGGCTAAAGCCATTGTTGGGGGGGGCCGTTTGCTGGTGGGCTGGGTTTCGGCGCAGGTTAGACTGCTCGAGCCCAGGCCCCTGAGGTGTTACCGTTGCCACGTGGGGAAGCACGTGGCATGTCGGTGCGCCTCGGAGGTCGACCGCAGCGCCCTATGTTTCCGCTGCGGTCAGCCCGGTCACAAGGCCGCGGCTTGTGATGCCCCGCCGCACTGCGATGCATGTGCGGGGGCTAACAGGCCGGCCGATCACCGGGCTGGGGGCAAGGCCTGCGCCGTGCCCGCCAGGGCCGGGGGAAGGCCCCGCACCGCTGCCGCCGCCGCCGCCGCCGCTCCCGGGGCCGCCGCCGCCGCCGCACCCGCGGCCACCGCCGCCGCCGCTCCTGCGGCCGCCGCTGACACCGCGTCCGCCGGCGCAATGGATTGCCAATAACGGCACCATTGCGCCTCCCGCAGGCGGATACCGTAGGCACGGTCTGTGGACGGTGAGCAATGGGTAGCTCACCGTCCGTACGTTATTAACTAACGACAGACCGTGCCGACGGCGCGTCCATGTTCCGCGCACAGAGGTGTCAGCCATCGGAAGGGGCCACTAAGGGCCAAATGCCTGCCGGGGCTGCGGGTTGTTCGAAAGAGATACCGCGCCCCCGGAACACAAAGGGCACATGAAGGAACATAGATGGTTTTTAGTCAGTAAAAGTCTGACACTCCCTCCCGCCCCGCCCAGGACGGGGGGGGTCATTTGATGATTTTACCATCTTTAAAAAAAAAAAAAAGTTATTTGCGTTTTATGAAGCGTCGAAGGTTTAACTTTTGTGGTCTGTTCCGGACCTAAAATTGATGTCGGGAAATAACATCTCACATATTTTTTTTAAATATGTCACCTATCATAATGCTGACCTGCTCTTCAATTACTAAAAATAAGAAGTAAGTAATTAGCAAGTATTAATTTATAAATCTTTTTATAAACCATGGATTTTGTTAACATTTTTTATGAGTTTACGGACTATTCGTCAGTCTTGAATGGTTCAATGCTTTTGTTTTATTTAACTTAATCTAGTGCCATGACGAAAAATTAAAAAGTAACTATTTTCTGACCAGAGTCATTACATTGGGAAATCGATAGGTATCGATGTAATATAGGTGTAAATGAAATATTTCAAAATTGTGGCCGTATTAATAAAACTATAATAAACTAAGTATACTAAGAATCAAGTGATTTTAGTATTCGAACAAATGAATGTATATTTAAATTCATTTAATACCATTTTTTAGATAAACGGTCAGCTTTTCGAGACATTGAATAATTTTCTAAATTGCTTTAATCGCTGCTCTTAAATCCCTCTTTAGTTTATTCATTGAAAAAATATTGCGGTGTATGAATAAATTGATCGTTAAATTCAATGTGGCCAATTAAAATATTAAAATGTTTTTATTAACAACCAAAAAATACTTTCATTTTCTTAGTATTTACATAGGTATTTAGTTCGATACTACTCTCAGATTAACAAAAATACCAAGAAATCGTATTTACAGCTGCCAGTATGGATATTAAAATACAAATTAACACAGAATATAAATTGGAACCTATTATTTCTTCACATTGTACAAAACATTTTTATAATTGCCAATGACTTTTTCCGCGCTAACTGTTCCTGTAATTCGCAAATACTCGAATTTCAGTTTGTTTTACAATTTTACTTGATTTATTGGTTGACTCAATTTACATGATTGCTGCACTAGTGAAAAGGTCAATGACACATTGACACTTTTGTGTTTATGGTTCCCAGTTTTGAAAAGACGATTAGATAAATTAGTCTACAGAATAGATAGATCTCGATACAGATCTTCATGAATCTCGTTTGTTATGAAAATTTTTGATACATCACGTAGCATTACGATCAAAACTCAGCGGATATAAAATAGTATTGAAGTCTATTTTTTGTTTAAGTATCTGTCATTATAACTTTTTTACTAGGTACCCAAATAATGCCAGAAGTCTAGAGAAAATTATGTGAAAGGACAAATGGCTTTGCGATATTTTACTAAGATATTTTGAAGAAAAACGCCTTATCATTTTTCTTAAAAATGTTTTTACAGCAAAATTAACAACTTTTCAACTCTTCCAAAAGCTATAAACAGGTAAGCAGTTTGTTTATTTACAGTGAATATAACTTCCACTGAATATTGTGTAATCTGAAAGAAACCTGAAGTTCAGTAGACTAATAGTAGACGAAATAATATTCAGGGTGTGCTCTAAAACAACTTTTCAAATTGATTTCATGATTTCTTTGAGCAGATTCCTTTTCTTAGAACTCCTGAACTATGCATGATTTATATCATACATAGTTTAGAAGTTCGACCTGCATTTTCGTCACTAAAATTTACCAGTATAGAGTGTTTTGGTTCGAGATTAGTTCAATGCTTATTAGCGATATTGAAGCAGTTTTAATTGAGCAATCGAAACATTTAAAGGTAACTTTTATTTTTATTAGAATATCAGATTATGTACACGTCATTCACTGGCTACTTAATGTGGTTTGATGTTACCATAAAAAGCTTTACTACGAGTACCATTAAGTGCTGAACTGATAAGTAAAAGCACGTAAGTATATAAAGCAAGTTCGTCGGCTCGGTGCAGTATTAGTCATAAAATACACGCTATGCTATTGCACTACTGCAATGTTTCTGCTGCAGCTACGTTTTGTACTAGCGTAGGGAAATGCCCGAAGTTCTAAAATTCTCAAATAATTCTTCTAGCACCTATGTTTTGACTCTGATACTTTTTAAAATAAACCCTTGCTCTATTTCAGACAAAAATATTCTATTAGACAGGTATACACCGATATCAACTCGTTATCGTCTACAATAATTAAAATTAAATCATACTTACGAGTGGTAGCGTCTGTAGAGGCAGCAAATAGCCAATCCAAAAGGAACAGCGCCAATAACATTTTTCCACTTTTCCATAAACACAGTCTATATAATAACATCATAGTGATTATGATATACGTAGTAGGAATTAATAATCGCGACTTCTTAGATAGTTTTGGCTTGAAAGAAACTTTACTTATAACGGTCCCACGTTGGGCGCCAAACCAATTCCAGTATAAATTACAATCATGATCAAATTATTCGACAACATGTCACCATAATTGGTTACAAACTAGTTTTGACATATTACAACCGGGTTATTTCAGTGAATGACAAAATTCGAAATAAACAAACTAAACCATAAAACATGCGGTAAATTTTCTTTCAGATTGCATAGAACACACGCAAAAAAGTGATTAAGGGGGCGGTCAACTCGGAGAGTACGTAATATTTTCCCGAAATCCCGTGAAAAGTTTGATACGAGACATCCGCCGGGTGGCTCGCACGCGACCGCCACCGACGACGACTCACAGATAACTGTTGCAAGCGAGTTATACCGGTGCCGGCGGAAAGCGTCACCTCCTCCATATTGTGGTCTCTTTCTTTCATACAAGGTGGGCACGCGTACGATTCATTAACCTTCTGATACTGACATTTCTTTTCATAATACGGAAAAGTACCGAGTTTATTGGCTAACTCGTTCTTGTATTATATACGAATCCAAGCAATTCAAATGTCAATCACAATATACAGCCGAGAATCTCAAGGATTTATCTCCAAGATTTAATCTAAATTCTTGTTCAAACTAGACGCGTG
The DNA here is from genome assembly GCA_932526535.1 of Caradrina clavipalpis. NCBI lineage: Eukaryota > Metazoa > Arthropoda > Insecta > Lepidoptera > Noctuidae > Caradrina > Caradrina clavipalpis. Next base: position 9,411,135 of record OW052096.1, read on the forward strand.
TGTGGAACTTAGTTATTTGAAATGTCTTATTAAAACATGTTTACGTTTTAAATGAACCAACATTCTGATGCTTTAAGTAGTCTCTAAAACTCCGGTTTAATTTTCAAAACTTATTATAGCTTAACCAGTAAAAGTCAAGTCTCTCAATAGCTTGCAAAGTGAAACTTCTAACTGATTCCAATGTTTTAAGATAGAACTGTGACTATTAGCACAAGAAGCGTCTTCCAGCATTAATATAGATAAATGCATGCATGAATATTTTTTTTATAAAAAAGAACTCATGTTCATGCTCAATTTTTCTTACTCTACTGTCTGTTATTATACAAAATGGATTGATAATAACTCGCTTAAAAAATGAAAATTTTCAAATCACAGAACCAATTGACAACTTTGCACTAACTGCTACAACTCGGTGTACAATTTATATTTACAAAGGTTTCATTCGGTTATCGGCAACTGGAAGTAATTCGAGTACCTTCCACCGACGAATAATATTTCATTAGACTCAAACCGCAACCACAACAACGGGAAACCATGCAAATGCTTCAGCTTCAAACATTGATTTTTTTAATAATAATTACCCTTTGAACTATAGGTCCGTAATGACTTTTTCTTGTATTCGTAGAAAAGCGGAAAACAATGCTTCATAAAAATGCGCACAGTAGGTCAAAGTCGTTCAGTTGTAAAGCTTACTGATAACTTAGATATGATGCTTTTACGGGAACATGAACAAAGTTCTCTTTGGAAAAAAATATGTATTTAAAATGCGACAGTATTTCTCATATTTTTGCAACAAAATTATTTCCTTGGATGTTTGAGTAGATTCTAAAAACGTGCCTTTTATTTATTTTGTTTCCTAGTAAATATTGTCGGGCCGGCCGGCGCCACAGAATTGAGTTCCGCGAACGGAGGGGCATTTCCTTGCAGTTCCCCTACGCCAGCGGTAGCGGCCTTAGAAACACCATTAATATTTATACACATACACGTCATTCTTGCGGTTTCAATTCGATAAGAGACATCATTATTTTACTATTCGATACTTCAATAAATATTTGACAGAATAACTTATGGGGGACATCGCTCTGAAACTGTACACAGATCTACGAGCGCATTCATTCATTTCGACACAATATTTATTTTCAATTTAAGAATTGATGTGATTTGATTGTCACGCCTGCTCACTGCTCATTTTAATAAGGCAATTATTTTTACGATATTTTCTAACACTGTACCTAAATTAAAAAAGTCACATTGGTTCTTACTTCTCTTCTTTTCTTCTATAAAATCATCAAATGACTAGCTTCCGCTTTTGAAGCCTGCACCTTATATTATACTGTCTTAGGTCTACTTGCGCCAGTCTGCTAGTTTTATCTAATTAATGTTAGTTGCTAACATGCTCCAATTATGAACGACATAATAATATTAGCGATTTAACCTCGTGTCAGCAACTAACTCTGAGTTCAGTTTTTAGCGTAAATAAGCCTTAGACAGTAACTACCGACGTATTATCTAATTCAATTTGTACTTCCTTTCAAAGTCGTAAACAGCCTGACAATACTAGAAAATATGGATGAAACCCTATGAATGTCAGAAGTCATAACAAGGTGGCAAGGTACTGTTCCCATTTCACTTCACAATAGGAAAAAATAAATGTCACTTAGGTATTTTGTTTTCCTCACATATAATGTTTTATTTTATTTTTGCAGACGTAGACAGTAGGAGATGCCGATGCAAGATGATAATTTTTGATTATTACTATTTATAAAATTACTTTGTTCAAATATGTACTTACCGATGGCAGTTTGAAATTTTGCAATTGTTGATATATGTTCGAAATTATTAAATAATGCTTGAAGTAATTTACTAAACACAAAATCTTTATTGTATAAGCAAATGTATGATTTATAGAGCAAAATTCAAAAAATAGCCGATGGTTCGATTTGAAATTTTTACAAAACATTTTAACAGTGTTTTTATATATTAAACTGAGCCACAGCGTAGCGTGGTTGGGTTTTGCTAGTTTCTTTATAAAATAATTACTTATTTAATTTGTAAGAATATGTAATGGTGATTTTTCTTTCAGCACATCTGTGACTTTGTTGTATCTGGCTGACTAAAATCCATATCTGCCGTGCGATTCTCTAACATATTTCAACGCTGCGCTCGACGTCGAGCTCGTCGACGACACTCCTGTCAAATCAACTTTACCCATAACGCATAGAGTTGATTTTACCGAAGTTTCGTCAACCAGCTCGACGTCGAGCGCAGCGCTGAAATATGTTAGAGAATCGCACGACAGATTCAGATCTGCAGTAGAGCTACAAACAAAGTAAAATTATAAAATATTAAAAATTATCCAAACATTTAGTGGTGCGCTCAAATTGGAAACAAAAAAAAAGAAATTCTCTACTAGTTTATTTACTTCTTTTTTTTGAGATGAGAAATCATCGAATGACCCCCAATGGGCGGGACGGGAGGGAGTGTCAGACTTTTACTGACAAAAAACCATCTATGTTCCTTCGTGTGCCCTTTGCGTTCCGGGGGCGCGGTATCTCTTTCGAACAACCCGCAGCCCCGGCAGGGACTATTTTATTTACTTGGAAGTATTATTATTTACCTTATTTCAGGAAAAGGTACTTTAAGTTTCAAAACTAATTCAAATCTATTCCGTCATTTGTATCAAAACTTTGGAATTGAAAACATTAAATTAGGAATTTCATTGTAACTTCCGAGCTCGTTATTTACCGTTTTAATTCATCTAAGATCTATTTTCACCCGCACTCGAAACAAAATATCCGGGCGGAGAGCTCTTGAGAGCAGAAGCGTTAGACAATGTATACTTGATTATACAATAGTATCATCATAGAGCCTTTGAATCAGACGCACAGCCTCGCACAGAATGCGTGTAACGTAACACGGCACAATGTAATGCTACTCTGAGCCTTCATGAACCGGAGTCAAACCACATCAGAGGTTCCAAGAGCTAGAAGTAACCATGGTATTTTCGCTTTTATACCTTCAAATGAGTTATACGATGGCTTAGTGGCAAAGGCGCTCGCCTCTTATGTGTGAGGGTGCGGGGTCGGAGCAAGTACCAATGCGTTTTTTCAATTCACATCACTGACATCGATAAAGGAAAACATCGTGAAGAAACCTGAAGTTATAATTTAATAAACGTCTGAAATCACCATGAGCAAGCGTGGTGATAAATTGTCGTACCTTCTATGTATAAGAAGAGGCCTTTGCCTTGCAATAGGACTATAATAGGCTAGTGCATTATTTATTATTATTTTATTAACTTACATCCAGTTTGTAGTAATTGAATATGTTGTACGTATCACATAACGGGCCGAAATTGAAAGGTATCGCATACATAAGTCGCATCATGTGTAAAATACAAATGAAAATGTAAATCTAGGTAATTAAGATATTTAGGTTAACGATGTTGCTTCTCGTATGATCTAGATAGGTACGTTGTGTTCACTAGAACGTGTCACATCTTGCTGACTGCTCATAACACCACTAACTATGATTGTCACAGTTGTAATAGAGTAGGCAGTATTTTATACTATTTGATATTAGGGTGAACTCATCTAATTTCGTGACAAAAGCATTTGAGTAATAAAATACCAATAAATTATTAATTACTTTAATTCAGACTTAGCATGAGTTTTAATCAGCCTTTTATGAGGAATATAGGCGCAATTAATCATAATCAAGTCATATGTTTGTATTTCAAGTAATTGATTTCACTCGTACAGCCTATATACAGCGCTCAAACCAAATATCACCGAATTAGGCGAGTCACAGAATTAGGCGAGTCACAGAATTAGATGAGTTCACTATACTTAGATCTATTTACATATTTTTAAATACATACACCTATTTATAATGAAAATAACCTACGTTCACTACCTACTGAAAAACGTCCTTTAACTTTTTTACACGACTGCCCCAAAAAAAATTATAATGAAAATTATTGGTATTTCACTTACTAAGTATACTCTTGGTCGTTTTATATCACTGGTAATACCCACAAAAAGAGCAAAATAACACGCAATTATATCGAGTCAGTTTGATTTTGCATGTATTTCTTTAAAAACATTAAAAAAACATGTATTGTAAAACCACGTGTTCCACAAACATTCACCTCAAAGATTGTTCAATAAATTGGATTCATTTTGTTTCAGTGCTACAAAATCACCACATTTTTCAATAACATTAAATTAATATTCCAAGAACATTTCCCAATGAGCATATGATATTTCAATTAATTTGTTTATGTGAACCATAATGAGTTGACTGTAAAATCATAATATTTAATTGTGTAAATGTGAATATTTGTAACTGAATACGAGCCTTATAATAACAGTTCGATATTTGTAATTTACTCCACATCACCACACAGCGCATGACAGGAAAGCGGTAGAGTATGAATCACTGGATTCAACAAAAACTTTAAAATTATTACACCTTTTATCTAAAGGTTTTTGTGTCATGTACCTACATATTTCATGATCTCTATCCTAAGGTGTTATACGTATTACGTATTCTACATTAAATCTGTTATAAAACATAATAGCAAACTGAGAAACACTACAGTGACTACGGACTATATTCTGATTAAATAGCAAAGTCTAACATTTAAATAAAAATCCCAACAGCACGTTTCATTTATTAACAGTTTCTAATTACCCTTCATCCACTACTTACAATTGAGAAACCAAGAAAACTTGTTCGAAAGTGGTTCAATTAAATGAACAGACTTGAACAGAGTTCGAAACGTTTCAGATATAATATTTCTCGTGAAGATATCAAGTGTTTTCGTAGCTCGTAGTTGACGTCAGAGATAGAGGAGCGCTTCGCGTTGTGAATATGTGACATATTGCTCGAATCTGCTGCGCTCTCGAATCTGTCAAGCGTTATTAAACTGTGACATATGATTTATGTACTCTTACACCAGTTCTACTTAATATAAAAATAACAGGCAAAAATAATTGTGAAATGTATCGTTGTGATTTTTGTGATCATGTGTGAATATGATGTTTTAAATGTATTTATTAATAATTAGCGAAATGCCCGCGACGTCCTCCGCGTGGCTTATTGCACAGGCTACGTCTTTGGTTAATGCTCCGCTCCCATGGGTCGTAGCGTGATGTTATGTAGCCTTTACCAGTCAGAAATAATGTAGCTATCTACTGGCCAAAAAATGGTTAAAATCGGTCCAGCAGTTCCCTGGCCTATTCGGTACAAACAAACAAAAAAATCTTACCTTTTTATAATATTAGTATGAAAGTATAGATTATTGATTCCTGAATTTTTGTTTTATTAAGATACTAAGTTAAATTAAAATGTCATGTCAAGTTAATACATTAGATACAAAATGAAAGATTAGTTCCGTCTTTTTAAACGATAACAAATACAAAAAAACAAAGGTATGATATTGCACATATTTATTTAATATGCATTCGTACCTCACTACTAATAATGTCTTCAAAACTCTAGAAACGTAAAAGCTATTTGTATAATGACAATATGGAAGAGAAATGAATTCCGATAATAATTTGCAATTTTATGAAACATGTAGGTAAGAGCCTCAACTGAGGATTATTAAACTAGTATTGTAAAATATAAAATGTTTCTACACGCGTTCTTATTTAAGCGCTTTTCAGAGGTTATTTTATTTTTGAGGATATTTAGTTAAAATGTATTTTTGGAGAGAAAAAAAATTACATAAGTATCATTTTTATTCATTTCGGTACCAAAAAAAGTGTTCTCCAGACCAATTCCGGTAACAGCGGCTGATCTTAATGAAGATTAGCTAAGCAGGCAGGAGATTATTGTAGTGCACAAGTGTATGCGCAAAAGCAGGAGCACTCCCTCTTTCCTAACTCTCATAGTCCGATGGGACGGAAATCTGACACGACCGGAGGAAGATCAGACGCAGGACCAACGGGTTTACGTGCTTACCGAACCACGAGGCTGTCACACCACCAACTACAAATATCCAGGTTGCTATTGAGAAATTCCTAGTGGTAAAAACCCAATAACACTTTTTGCCCGACCTGGGAATCGAACCCAGGACCCCTTACCCCAACAGTCGCGCTTACGAACATGAGTACAACGGGGCATTGCGGTACCAATACCAGATACCAACCTATTTCAATACATATTTCATTTATATGAATTTGAATTTGATTGATGTTTTCGTTGCTTTTTTATTTATTTATTGGAATGTACATTTGTACAATAGTTACACTTACTAATAAACCTGTACAATTAAAATAAAATGGCATCAAAAAATTCCTCCGCATCGCCGTCAACTGAAAATGTGCCCAAGAGACTGCCGGTATTGCCACTTTGGATGGCAATGCTTAGCCTTCAGCCAAGGTAAAAGCCAGCCCTTGGGTCACGGGAAGTGTCAACAAACCGCTTGGACAATTCCTATTATTTGGAATTTAGAATTTAACTTGACATGTTAAAGCCTAATGAGGTCCGATATTTCTTTATTACATACTAGCTTTTGCCCGCGACTTCGTCCGCGTGGATTAATAGTTCCCGTTCCCGGGGGATTTCCCGGATGAAAACTATCCTATGTCCTTTCTCGGGTCCCAGACTATATCTGTACCAAATTTCATTGAAATCGGTTAAGTGGTTTAGGCGTGAAGAAGAGACAGACAGACAGACAGAGTTACTTTCGCATTTATAATAGTAATATTTGATACCCTACCTACCTATACGTATATGCTATACAATATTCGATTCCTTTTAACACCCGAAGGAAGTGGTCGAGGATAATATTTGAAACCATACACCTCCGACCACTTCCGATGTAATTGTACAAAGAGCTACACACAGATATGGCAATTGTTGGTAGACTTGAAATAATTAAAAAACTACGATGCTCCACTTTCCAGATTGGCAAACTTTATTTTGTATTTAGTTCACCCAACTTTTTGGTTATCTCTGTTACAAATCTCAGGGCAGGTTCGCCGTTCACGCGGGGAGGGCGTTATAAAACGCTTTGTATTTACGATACGTCTATTTTCGCTTTATTGCCGCTTATGTGCTGCCACTAATTTACCCACCCAGTTTTAGGTATATAGCACGCAATCTATATAAAAATAACCTTCAGACTACGCTGTGGAAAATAACTACAGCTAAATTAAATCGTTCACTGTTTTAATTGCCTCTACGCTACGTAAAGCATGTATCTACGAGCAACATATTACTTTATTTTATGCAATGAACGTTATTTTTATTGGTTTATTTTACCTTTATATTTTTCAAAGTATAAAACTTTTAACATGTAAATTCCTAAGATTGTAACCGTTTTATATTCTGTAAAGAAATCTTATCGAGATAATTTCACGAAACAAGATCTCCTGCCACTGAAATAGGCCGAATCTAGGGTCTTTTTCATAAATGGCGAAGCAATTCGCAGTTTATTTGGCATTTAAGCAAATTTAGAGGATCCCTTCTCTGCTGGCATTTTGTTTTATGTGGCTGCTCGTTACCGTCGGCGGTCGCGCGTGAAGTTACGGCCGCATTGGGCCGACTATATCTGTTACGCACTAGGAGCCAAACACGCTACGAATTAAGGAATCTGCATGAAATTAATCAATTTCTCACTTTTTTTTTACTCACCTATGGAGTCTGACTTATGGTTTGCCATTGTGCGTGGTGTTGTAATACATAAAACAGCGTGGATATACATATGTCTAGATTAATATGCGGTTCCGTACAATAAGATTCTGTAATCGAAAATATAAACTTAAATAGTATACACATAACTATTCGGACACAATAAGTTCAATTCCAGTTACATATCATTAAAATTACCTCTACGTTTTGACGCCAATGTCAAATATAGTCTGTGAGTTTTGATGTAAATCAATTCAACAAGTACCTAATAAGCTTGTGTGTCTAATGGATTGATTATGATTTACAGAATTACAGTTTTATTTAGCTGTTGTGAGTGCCTTTAAATATATTAAAATCAAATTGTAATAGTTAGCTGACTCAAAGGATTATTACAGACTGATTAACTCGTGGTAAAATCTAAGTAACGTAGGTAAAGCCGCGGCAGTTATTGTGTCTAGTGCGTGTATCGTCCAAATCGTGCCCGGAGGGAGCCGATGCAACTCGCATCTCACTACGGACAATATTTTTATATTTTCACTGCATTTCTGTACTGCTCCGCAAAAGGGTAGTGTTTGTCGGCCGTAAAACAAAAGTAGATACGTTCAAAACATACGTGTTTTGTTGTTCTAGTTAGTTTACTCTTTTATTCTGGTAATGTTACCTACATTATTTTTGTATTGCCTACGTGTTTTATCGCGAAGTTTGTGATGTAAAAATACAATGTATGTTAACTAGTACGAATTTAAAAAAGCTATTGTATGTGCTTAAACTTTGTGTGCAGTGGCTACTACACCGTACCATACCATGACCGAAGGTACTATGCATGTATCAGGCACGGAAAGAAACATGACAAGGACTACCATATCCACAACAACGTATCGACAACGTATCAACCGACAATTGTTGATGCTCCGTGCGTGTCACGCGATGGTGTTTCTCAGTGACGGAACAGTATAGTGGTCACGGTCTCACACTTTTCAACACAAAATCTTTTTTTGTCTGACACGCTTCTAGAACGGTCATGGTATGGTACGGCGTAGTGGGCAGGCAGACTCCTTCAATGATTTCAGGTAGCTTTAACAACAAAAGTACTGCATGGTAGTCAATTAAAACATTTTTTGCCAAACATTTCTTTCTTTTTTATTCCATATTCAATTCCAATCATTCATCACAACAGGCCTGGAAAGCCTAAAAAAGAACGAAACAATACAAACGTTTTCATTTTCATGGAATAACTCGGGTCCATACACAACTAGTAACATTCGTCTATTATTTCGTAAAATAAAGACTGAGTGAAGCTATTACTCTTTTCAATTTCCCTGGATTCGACGTAACTCATAGAGTCCGGTCCCCTGTCAAATAAAAACTTTTCCCATGTCTTATCGAATCAATTACTTTAATGGGCAAGAAGCCATTTTATATCTGAAGATTTAATCTCGGTTTCTGTTTTACTACATCTACGTTGAATTCAATTGAGCATCAGACCACTTGATTTTTTATTGAAGGTATAGATAAGGTTCTAGTTTCCGTTGCTGAAAAGTAAATTGAAGATTGAGTGGTTAAATGTGTAGAGTCACATGCCTCGAGTAAATCTAACAAGAATACAAGTAAAAGCATGAAAAGAAACGTTAATAATGGTTAATGCCTATAATTTCCGAGTAAATTTCTACCTAAATGAATACCTAATGGTTATAAGAAGTGCTTTGTATAACAACCAATATATTAGGAAATCTCAGATATTTAATAGATATATAAAGAACTAGCTTTTGCCCGCGACTTTGTCCGCGTGGATTAATAGTTCCCGTTCCCGGGGGATTTCCGGGATGAAAACTATCCTATGTCCTTTCTCGGGTCCCAGACTATATCTGTACCAAATTTCATTGAAATCGATTCAGTGGTTTAGGCGTGAAGAAGAGACAGACAGACAGACAGAGTTACTTTCGCATTTATAATATTAGTAAGGATTTCCTAGGATTTTCACCACTTCTTCAACTCTTGTAATCACATTATAATATACTTTTTTGCTCATACCTATATCTAGGTAACTCGTACCACATGAACAAACTACGTAGGGTGTATAAGCGCTTGAGTGGAAATACTTATTTCTCCAAAGGGCGTGGGGTACTTAACTTATGCACCCGGGGGTGAAATAATTCACTCAAAAATGTCTAACAATTTATTTCCCTTCCTCCACTTAAGTAAATGTTAAAGAGGGAACTTTTGATAGTTATTATTTTTTACGTTTGCTACCTCAATTTGTACGTTTCTCCCCGTGTCTGGGTAAAATGTTGTTTTCTTTTATGTTATTTGGCCATTTGCAATGTGTTTATTTGCACATTCAATTGTTTTATGAGGTGTACAAAAGACGTAACAAAAAGAGTTCATAAGTTCAAATAGTAGGCATATTACTTCACTGAACTTTGTTATGAAAATTTCTTTCAAACTACCAACTAGACCTTTTTTTATGACAGCAAATGTCTGGATCTATACTCCATATATTATATTATAAAAACATAACAGCCAAGTAACGGCTTTACTGTGTTATATTGTTAAAATGACTGCATTTTCATGTTTTTTTTTTTGGTAAAGGTCTAATAGTCTACATTGCTTTATAAATGTATCATAAAACCGGTTCTTATTATACGCTAAAGTTGAAATGACGATGATGCTGTAACGTTATTTTTGTAATGGTTCATTCTTCTTCTTAGCTTATTAATGGCAACCGAAAGAATATATATAAAGAAGTAAAATATATTTTTTAATTTTATGTTTGCCCAAAATTCAGCCACAGGAACACCATTCACCCATTAATATAGCATGAATGGTATATTAAATGGAATATACATAATATGAGGTTGAAATCGTTAAAGCAAAAGTTAATATAATAATTATAATTTACCAGTCCTTTATTTTTAATTGTTTGCTTAAACCATTAAATCCTTAATCAGAATTATCTCGAGTGTATAACCGAACAAAATCGGCTATTCGATTGGAGTCAAATCACAAAGGTAGGTATTCATTAGACCGGTTCAGCAATTGGGAAACATGATTGAGCAGCTCAGCATGTGGAACGGAATGCATACCTGTGCTCCTGTGCTCATTCTACAGGTTTATAACTGTAGTGTAGTAACCTACTTAGACATAAGTTGTAAATAGACAATAAGTCATAGCGGGCAGCACTCAATCTATGGTCAGCTGTCACGGCTGTCAAGAATAAACCGTGCTAATGAAACGTTGTGTTTATGTGATTTTCCTTTCCAATCCAACCCCCGCGCACTAGAACATTACAATATTTAAGTTGATTATACACTAAAGCATGTTTTTATTGAAATTTTATATTAAAATCTTAGTACAAACTAAAAAACTATGATTTGAAAAACACGTGGATCTCTTTTACTAGCTCACTAACAGACATTAAAAGACATTGACTTTTATATTATGATAGGATTGATATCGTTTTGAATGTCTTAGTGCTTTGATTAAGACGTAAAAATTATGCTTATGCCTTGAGAAGTTAATTTAATCTTATTTATTGAGAAAAAATATTTTATAATCTCACGAAATATATAATGATTCAAAAAAATCTAAATTGTTCAAATTGCTTCTAGAGTTGAACCTCAAACGTTTAATCGAGTTCACGTGACTTCAAAACGTTTGAACAGCTTTTCAAAACGCTCTTCAATTAAGTGCTTCAAACTTGAATTATTTTGTTGAAAATGTAATTCAATAAAAAACAAACCTAGCTACATCGAAATTTTTGCGAGCACAATTTAAAATTCACAGAAATCTATTGCAAAGATTTGAAATAGAATATGTTCTGGCGGCTTCACCTTTACAAATCACCGAATAGGGACAAATACGGGTATGTTTAACCCTACCCCGCCGGCTTATGGCTCACGAATCGTAAAATATTTCACAGGCAACGCACACTCTATGCCTGAAGCGCGGTTATAAAGTACCTGGAAGTGACTTGATGGTGACTTTAGTGTAATTCAGTTTATGGTGCTTTTTTATAGACAGAAAAACTGTTGACCTACGATGCGAGCTATGTTGTACATTTGTGTATTGTATTGTACCGAACAAGTAATCAGAACGCAGAATTAAAAATAAGCAATCAATAATGTCCTTCTTAAATTAGTTATTCTAAAAAGCAATTTGATTGTTCATCTATGAAAACAACTAAGGACGAATATTCCTATCTTCTTCAAATGACAAACTATATTATAATAAATAAATAAATAATTTATACTATTATTATAAATTATATTGATGCGGCCCAGAATTTGGCCACTTTGACTGCGTTGTCGGTGGCAGCCAATATCCAATAGTGGTGGGTGGTGGTGGTAGTCAATGTCCAATATTCCTATGAATGTTACGCATTATAATACAATTAATCGTTCGCTATGCATAAATACAGACTCCAGCAGCTTTACTGACAAATTCATGTAAATATCCAATAACACATAGGTACTTACACTAAAATAATTAACGAAATGTAATAATCTGACATTATGCAGTGTAAACCTGAAAAACAGTATGGAGTGTTTTTATCCCGAGAAGCATCTTGTATCTATACGAAGTTTAATGGAATTGTAAATAAAATCGACCTAAATGTATCCTTCTAGATAACTAAATAAAATTCAAATTCTAGATCTGTTAATGCTAACCGATCATTGTAAAAAAATGTAGCTTAATAGAAACCGCACTATCATAAAATGACAGACTTTTGTTTAACAAAATACTGTATAAAGCCAAGCCGAGGAGAATAAAAATAAACCCAAGAAGCAGCCGCTCGACTACTTTCTGAAGTCGTTTATCAAACTTATTTAACGTTTCTAGCTTGATTATATTTCACGGAGCGATACGACGGAGAAACTTGTACAAAACGTAGGAAGCGCCCAATTTAGCCGGTAACTGCATCCGAATGTTACCATATCCGCGGAACAACTGGAGATTGACTCGCGAATGGTTCTCATGTCGTAAACTGCGTATCTTGTTATGTTCTACACAGAATTTATGGATCATTCTAGTTTTTACTCAGGTAAGTAGGTAATATTGTTTTCAAGGTAAAGTATAAGCTGCTTTCTCCAAACATGTTTATTGTGTTCTATTTCGGTGTAATACGTAGAGGTCAAACAAATAACCTGACGAGTAGGTGACGGTAGACGACGTGAAGAAATAGTGGTTTATTTACTAGCCTGACATTATCATCAGCGTGATGACAACGAGAGAAAATTAGTTAACCATACGTATATAAACTCGACGTTAGGCATAGACGCTATTTTTGACATAATTTACGCTCAAAGAGAGTTTTCAAATTTAAATAAGGATAACAACTAAACGCCCACTGTTGGCTGTGGGCTCAAAGGTCCAACAGGTCAAATATATAACTTCTATCATCATAAATATTTCCAGGACGGTACGGTACGGTAAGTAAAGCGACCTTTCAGATGGAAACAACAAGAAAGTACAAAATAAATGGTTTTAATAATGATGATTTTTAATAACATTAACTAGGTATCTTTCTTTATCGAATTAAGTTATTATTTTGGTTACCTTTCACGCCCTTGTCATTGATAGATTGGTTTGTATACCGAGACGACCAAGTATTAAACTTGTGGCTAAAATAACCGACCCATTTGTTCCCAACATTGTATCTTCTCAACAAATAATTTATTTTTACATGCAGTACCTACCTTCATTTACCGCTGAATGGCTTACTAGTCAATTGACTGCTTTCAATACTAAAGCAACCGCGTAGCAGCACTCCAGCATAGTAAAGTGATGTGGCCCGGTCAAAGTCCCATAACTCAAATAAGAGGCCGGGACTTTTATCTGCGCAGTCCCGGGGCACTGTTAAGGCCGCTCTTCATTTTTGCTCCTTTTCCCGGGATCCGGTGAAAAATGCAGTCTGAACCGGGACTCACGGGATAATATTATAAAGAACACTCTACGTGTGAAGGTAAACTGCAATAGGATTGAGTCATACATTCATTGCTATTAAAGCTCCGTTATCCCCATAATTTTAGGTTTTTCCTCTTTTCCAATAAGCATTTAAAATACGAAATACCTACTTGTTTAGTGTTAAAGGGGTTTATTGAAAATAGTATTTAATGTGTCTTTAGTTTGTTTGGTGGGCCATGTCAGAGGCCCTTGAGGCGGTTTAGAAACTCTGACACTAGGATGTGTGGGGTCGTTAGACCTTACTACCCACACGATAAAGAAGATTTGGTTAATACTTATTAAATACAACTTGACAAAAAGAATATACCTTCAGATGTTTTCAGAAAATTCAAGGATTGGAAATCTCAAAACGTGTTGTCATGTATTATTCTGCGTTTATATCGGAAGTCGGTGACTCCACACAGATTGGACGGGTGACCGCAATAGTGCAAGACGAACAAAACAAACTGAATATTCTGATTTTTCCTTCACACTGTTGTTTTAATAATATATACGTAACCAGCTTTTCCTTTTGAAATCCTAATGCACAACAAAGAAAAATAAAATATAATAGGAAAATACCAACTAACCTAACCTAACCTAACTATGTACTTACATGAGTCTCCAGTAGACGGGTTGATCATTTTTGTTTCATATAAAAAGCCACAAAACCAGTAAAGTAAAACTTAGATCTCGGCCTCCTAGGTACATATCGATTTACTGATAGATAACACTAGTTGTTTCGAAAGAAAATACTAAAATCTTCAGCCATATTTTCTTTAAACTCCTGTGTAGCTTTTAAAAATAACGACCGTCCAAAGCCCGTGCTTCAACATTTGCTAGATCACAGCAAGCTTACCTTCAAAAGAGTAGACAAAAGAGCTAAAGACAATTGAGTAAAAGCAAGTCTCGGAAAGCGACTACAAATATCTTACTTAACTTTTATTTTAAGTTATGATCAATTGAATAAGGAGATAATAGCAAAAACAACTGGATAGGTAAATGACGAATTACATCAGAATATAGACACAACTAAAAATCGCATTTAGCTCGGTACCACTACCCAAACCCGAGCGTCATTGTAGTATCGGTCTTATTACATTACCCACAGCAACTTTACTAATGAAAATATTAAGTACGTGGTTTTAAACAATAATGAGCAAAACTCTAACGCTAACTACATATTTGATTGTACAGTTAAATCATATCGTTGAGCTAAATGCGTCGTTGACATGAACCGTAATCCAATTTGGTAGCTTAACAATCTCTAGCATAACAATCGTCTGGAATAAATCATTTTAGTGGTATAATTAGCTAGCCATGGTATCGCCAACAAACGTCGATGGAGGGTCAACCACTGAAAAACAATAAGAAATGGAAAAAAAACATTAGTCACGCGAGCTTACCGCTGTGTGTTTTGAATGTCGCCTTCGAATATGACGCTGTCGCCAACCCTTGTTTTCGAAATAATTGACTATTAACAAACCAATTTTAATTTTAATTGCAAACTTTATTTTATTTATTTTTAATTAAAGCTTTTATATTTCAATTTCAGTAAAATTAAACACACTAGCTCATGTCTGACATGATGTATTTAATAACTTATCCGTAACAAAGTTTATCATCAGATAATAAATAAAGATGAGTTTATGCATAAACACACGCATCGACTCCAAAAGTGTTAATGAGAAGGAGCTCGTTCGCTGAACATTAAACTAAAAGTAAATCTGATGGCGCTTATTATATAAAATAAATATAGCGCTTATTTATGTTTCAAACTCTGGACTTGGCCCAGATTTCGTTCTTAAGATAAAAGCTGTCGTTGCACAAACTTTCATACTAAATTATTATTTTTATCCTTTAATTACAGCTTTAAATGGACATTAAATTCACCATTCTGAATAAGAGTGTGTTTTTTTAGTTAATATTTTTTAAATATGTTTTCAATTATTTAATTAACTGCCCCGTTGGTCGCGTGGTCGCAAGTGCGACGTCCCGGGTTCGATTCCCAGGTCAAGCAAAAAGTGTTATTGGGTTTTTCTATGAAATTCTCAGTAGCAGCTCGGAGTTTGGATTCGTGCCCGGTTAATGGCAATAGGCTCGCCCCCTATTACCTACATGGGACCTAAAATATACCGGCGAACTGTGGGTGTACATTGGTACACCTCTGCCTAACCCTTCGGGGAATACAGGCGTGATGGTATATACAGGAAATTTTTTTAACCAGTGCGTAAATTTTGCCATAATAAACTTCAACACGTTTTATTAAACACGTATATCTTATTTTGATATGTCGTAGTACTAAAAAAAAAAGTTATCGCTTACGAAACATGTTTACTTAAAAACCATATTTTATTGTCACTCGGCGCTAGCGCATTCCCCACCCCCTCACCCCAGCCATGCGCCCGGGCGGCGGCGGCCGCGAGTTTTCATTGATAGTATGGCGAATAGATTATGTCCATGTTTTGCTTATTTCAAACTCGGATAAGGATGAAATTTTTTTTAATTTTTTTTTTAACTAATCACGGACATGTGTTCTACTACTGACACTGAACTACCAAAAAAAATTTTAATTTTACGCACTGGTTAAAAACTTTTCCTGTATATATATATATATTTTTTTATTTAATTGAAAACATATTTATTTTATTTCAGCCAACTATTTCTATTTACTGTGCAGACATTATTTTTATGAATCGTCTGTTTGTTGCTGTAAATTACATTTAAACGCATACCAAAGTTCGTTTAGTGACACATACTTAAATTAAATAAGAACACGAATGACTACTTATCTGATCACGAGATATAATAATCCATTTCCATCGGTCAATTGTAAAAGATAGCGCAAAATTAGGGACGCAGCCTAAATACAAAAGAAAAATTCCAAATACATGTTTAACCCCGTTTTATTCGTTTATGATTTATAATGGAAGAACTTAGATAAATCCTATTAAGAAATAGAAGAATGGACTTCACAGTTATTCCGTAAAATAGGAGGTTTATATACGACATTAAGGGTGGAGCCAGACGAATGTCATTTTTTGCGTTGTGAGTTGCGTAATTTCGGTTGCGTAATTTCAGCTACATTCGTTCACACGGCGACGCAAAATGAGTTGTCACTTTCAGTAGAAAGTAAATTACGCGACCGAAATTCTGCCACTCCCGACTCACAAAATTACGCTCGTTTGGCCTCACCCTAAAAGGTGGCGATTAATTGAATTCTCTTAATAAGTTACTAAGTAATCAGTCAGTCAGTGCTTCTGTTGTATATGTAGTTTGTAACCAAACCGGTAACACCAATAGCCAAATGAAAACACAGGATTGTTTACAAAAATCGGTAAATATATCTGCCTAGCCTTTTCCCAACTATGTTGCGGTCGGCTTCCAGAATAAACGGTATTCAGTAACGGTATTCAAACGCTGCATCCGCGTCCGAATACCAGGGTTCTACACTTTTTCTAAAAAAATCGGGAAAAAAATACTTCAAAAACGTACAGCAACAAACGATAATCATTGTGTCGTTTATAACATGAACATAACAATCCTCAGTGCTGTAGTAAACTTTCATAATTATGTAGATACGTGTGCCAACACTTATCCACGATTGCGTGACGACACACCCCTACACTGTGTCCGTTCGTTAATTATGACACATCGAGCTTTAGAACGGGACTGGTTTACAGGTACGAGTGACAGAGACGGTGTTCTACAACGTGTTATTGAATTAAACAAATGCCTAATAGAGAGTTAAAAAAAAAAAACACCATATGTTCACCAAACAAAATGTTTCGATCAGTTGTTTTTTTATGTCTTTAGGGTTGGTCCCATAGTTAAAGTTGTTCATAATTATCAATATAATGACCTGTTCTCTGGACGGTTAATAACCGGGGTGTTAGTTAAACACCTTGCATATTGTGCATTGCAAAGCCCCGTTGCGTAGAGTTACAAAGCCTAACTTTTTGGTGCTAAACTGAAACCTATTACAAGATTCGGCTGTCTGTTCGCCTCCCGTCTATCACAGGGCTGCATCTTTTTAATGCATGTACTTTTTACTAACAACCAAAATCAAAAATAAGTAAAATTAAAAAACGTAATTACGTGTTTTTTTTGTGTTCAGTGTTAATTACTGTACGGAACTGAGTCCTACTGAACTAGTAGGATTCAGTTCCGTTAGGCGTTATTATTAGACAATAATACTCTTCAAAGACTGTATCCACTACGAACATAATATTGACAAACAGTACCGTCGAAACAACTCGGTTGATTCCGCCTGCTATGCATTAGCATTGGCTCAGTGTATAAGTACGTACGTTATTCTGCTCATGATATAGCAAGTTGGAACTGAACAATAGTAAAAGCTTACACTAAGGCTAACGAGGTTTTAATGTGGAGTGGAGCGCCCAATCCGCTTATCATTATCTCAGCCAGTATAACTCATATGATAGCGAGATAGAATGACTGGCCGGTGAAAACGTTGGAAAAAACCGTTCTTTATGGACGCGCCAAGTTTTTGATACGATCTCTTTGTTGAATTTTAATTAGTGGAACTTTTGTTCATTTTGCTGTTTTTTTTATGTATAATCAGGTGTTATTTTAGCAATTTTGATTGTAAGTTTAAGCAATAATTTTAGTTGATTTCTCTGATGATCGTTGCCTGCCATTATACATCATTGATTTCCAGATTTAATTCTGTCAACGTTTTAAGTTATCGTCTAACCTCCATCATTAAAATAACGCCCTAAAACCTTACAAGAAATTACAAAAACTTTGGAACAAGACTCGTCCATAAACGTATGTAAATGTGTGTAACCATCCAAAGGCAATATCGAATATTGATCATTTTACTGCGTATAAATAAAGCGAAAGTGAGGTTTTATTGGCCAATACGAAATTGTTACTGCTATAACTTAACGCTCTCAATCTCTATGATATTGGAGTGGATGAGTTACGCCGAAAACATTCGCCATCGCACTTAGGGAAAACCTTCCGTACCTCGTGAATACTAATACCTTTTATTAGAAACGACCCCATAACTTACCATTAAAACTATGTAATAACGTTACGAGCGCTGTCATAACATAATGCTGCAGACTTTTGGATGGAAACAACTAATTTCCGCAATGGTTAATATGTTAATAAACTCTCCAATTAAATGAAACAAAGACTTAAACTATTACCTAAATAAACTTTAATTATTTGCAATCATTTTAAGTAATACGAGTATCAACAGTTCGATGATCTCCTAATTTCACAAACACATTCAATTGTAAACATTACGTTACGTAAAAAAAAAAAAAAGCGAAAGCGGCGAAAGTAGTGTGTCAGGATCGTAGCAGGTGGCGTTCTGTGGTTTCTGCCTACCCCCATGGGAAAAAGGCGTGAGTTTATGTATGTATGTGTATGTACGTTACGTACCTACCTTATAAACAGTCACATATTGACAATTTACAATACAGTAAAAAATACACACAAGGTAAATACAAAAAAGGAACGGTAAAAACAAAACCTCGTAGATCCCCCAAATCCTCGAGGTGAATCTCGAAAAAGTCTGTTACGGAAAATTTGTTTAACTTGAGTTGAAAAGGGGCAGATGCCGCCGGAACAAAGTAAAAGATTTGAAGAATAGCTCTGAAGGAAAAATACAAAAAAAATACTGATTTGGTGGCACTTATCTTTCAATTAACATCTAACACGAGACACTGCGAGACGGAATTAGGTATGCTCCATTGCCTTGTGTTATGTTTACTTAGGACTAATAAGAAGTAAAACAAGAGCAAACTCCCCCTTGACTACTAATACGCTGAACGTAACACAATTGCCACCAATTGTGCATTTGCAATTGTCACCTGTTCCATTTTAATTTAAGTGTTGAAAGGAATAAACTTATCTGAATTGTGGATAACTCCGTCCAACTATTGGTAGCACTAATCAATTCAGAAGTTTCTATTGGAAACTTTTCAGTGGTCGGATTGGAGGCTAGCAACAACGTTTTATACAACTATCAAAACTTGATTTTATGTTATTTGCTAAAGTTTATACGTGAGCGGACGAAATCGGAATACTAATGCCTGCGTCCGCAAGCTAACTTTAAAAGATAAACACACATAATATGGTAATCGTATCGCTCGATTGAACAGAAAGGTTCAAAACAAAACAGTTTGACCACAGGACATAATATTTTAGTCTTTATGATACTACCCACCGGGAAGTAACGTTTACATCAGCATTATATTGTTCAGCATAGGTGGAGTTAAAATGGTAACATATCTGTTGTTAAAAGCTATTTAGAATTCAGATTTGTCTTGTTATTACACTCCTACGGCTATCGAAATATTAAGGTACTAGAATTAATTTAATTAAAACATTGCTATAAATAACTTCAGATAGTTTCATAATAATATTCCATTCTATTTAGCAAAATTTCTTGGAATATATTAGATATTCCGCACAAGGAATTCCGAAAGTTCATTGTAAAAACCTTTAAATATTAGCATTTACCTTCTTTGCTAAACAATAAATTTAATTTACCAATAATATTAACATACCTACTCTACACCCAATAACATTTTTCTGCGCTATGCTACGCTGCCTCCGACATGATTTGGCAAGAACAACTTTTGTTTTTGTTCACCAGTTACTTGCTAAGCTTAAATTAAGATTCGCGTTAAGTTGGAGAGGATGAAACAAGTGTAGGAAGCAGTTTTAAGTGCACATAAAGCGGGTTAGCCGTCGCTCGGCCAGCCAGTGTAATACTATATCGTGTTCTTTTTATAGCCATATTTCATGGCGTAGAAATAAAAACTGAACTTGTGACTCTTGTCTGTGTTGGGGACGGCTGAAATAATTTTCGTAGCCGAAGAACGTAACCACTCCATTTAATATGATTTTATTCTCTTAACATTTTTAGGATCAAGGAAATACTTTTTTTATTATGAAATAATTACTTGATTGCTTTCGCTGCTTAATATTCGTTTACTTTCATCTACAATCCCTTAAATTGTTCAAAAGACGTTAAATTACTTTGTAGGTTTCCTGAAAATATCTGAAACTGAATGCGGCGTTCGTATCGTCATCGGATGTAATCGTATTTACATCTTTACAGACCGATAATGGAGTCTTTATTGGAATTACCAGTCTGAAATTCCTCTCAAAATCAAATAAATATTGCAATTGAACGAACTTAACCAAAATAATCATGTAATAATACATTTTAATTGTAACATTTTTATGTCACGAACTGATAGTAATTTTTAAAATGAGAATTGTAAAGAAAAAAGTAGAACAAACCAACCAAATTACAAGAACACATTCGATACTCATACATTAATTTATAAAATCACGCACCATTAACATATGTACTCGTACTTTCTCCGCTTTAGCAAAATAAGCATTAGGCACCATAAAAACACAAAATCGATACCAAATCCTTTGTTTATGGGAGAAAAACAGGAGCGCATTGTAAATTCAGAGGACACCACGAAAGGTGGATTTTCCGTATTTTTCCGAGGTTAACACACGCTGAGTGTAACCAAAGGATCTAAGCTTATAATCTTCGTACAAGTCGCTAAATGGACTTGGCTTGGCTCAAGCCCAGGCCAAAACCAGCCATGTCCGAAGCTAAAAGGTGAACAGAATTATGCAAATTATCATACTCTTTGTTCCGTTCCATATGCTATTTACATTTTATTTATTTGCTACAAAATAATGTGGGGTTACCTCGGGTCGGTTGGACGGGTGAACGGTTTTGTTGTAGCTACGTTAAGTTAAATCAGTCTTTTTGTCTAGAGATATTTTTGATAGCTGTTTACTTGAATTTAGTAATTATGTAAAATGTTAAAAAGATAAAGTTACATAGGTATTATGTTTGAAAACGGAGAAGGGTTTATTGTTACCCATGTCTAACTTTACTTATATGTAGGCGTGATTTACACGTGTTTAACTACTTTCATAACAATCTTATTCTGTTTAATTTTTTTGAATTGTCATTGCAAATTTTTCTAGGTGACTGAGATTGGCCAGTTGTCGTATAAATAAAAACATTCATGCAGTAGAACACATATATTATATTGTATAAGGAAAGATAGAAACTTGTGTGTAAGGTTGTAAATTGTCTAGATTTACGGGCGCTGCACCAAGAGACTGCAGTCTGACAGCCACCAGATGGTCACCATGTTGCATTGCTATACTACTTGAGATGCGAATACATATAATCTATACAAGTAAATAAAATTGAAGTGGCTGTTTGTAATTTCAAATTAACAGCTTTTCATTAATGTATAAAAACATAGTATATGAAAGTATATGTATACAGTACTTACATCAAAAAATCATTTAAAAATTTTTGTTTGTCTGTCTGTCTGTTTGTTCCGGCTAATCTCTTAAACGGCTGGACACAACACGATAAAGTGAAACTATTTTAACGGTTACCTAGGTACTGTAGAGGCTCTTACCCATGTTTATCCTTATTTTAATAGTTTTCAGTTCATATTATATAGTAAATACTGTTTAAAAGAATAATAGAAACCTGGTAATGAGTACGTAGGATTGACGGGCGGTTTTTTGGGCTCTATACTCAAGGGATGCCTGGCGGAACCCTTTTACTATGACTCCGCCGCCGGTCTGTCCGTCCCTCCATCCGTCTGTCATGGGTCTGATATTTACTGTTACAGTTCTTTTCTACTAGATAATCACTTAAAATTTACAAAGTGTGTATTAGAATGGTCACTTAAATAACATTTATTTTAATGTTATTTTTATAAACGAAACGTGCTTTTTGTGTGAGGTGTAAAGTATTGTACGATGGTACGGATCCTTTGGTGTGCGCGACCGACTAGCTACTAATAATTATTATCCTTAAATCATTACCAGAGTTTAGTTTCAATAGTAATTGTACCTAGATAATCTAAGAGAGAGCTCGAAGCATACAGTACTGTATTTATCTATCCAATACCGACTCTCCGAGAATCTATTTGTTCTATTCTCAAATCTTTGCCTTCACACTTCTAAAAAGAAATCATATAAAAGCTCGAAATTAGATTCATAAAATAATTCAGTTTCGTAATAAAAAGAACAAACAAACATCTGCAACTGCATTTTTAACTTCTGCAGCTGCGGAAACTTAAATTCGAAACAGTGAACAGTAAATGAAATTTCAAACTTATTTCTTCCTTTTCATAGTCCATTATAGCCTTAGACAAGTGGGCTACCAAAGCACTTGCTTTTATTTTAAATCATATCTTGAACTCAGACTTGACTTAGGCTGGGTCATACATTGATAACAATAATACTAGCCTAACATTGTCCTACTGCAAGTCAAAGGTCTTTGTCATACAGGGAAGGCACGAGTATTGTTCACCCCGCTTGCTCAAGATAGACTTAAATTGATTATAAAGTCCAAGTTTCCTCACAATGTTTTCCTTCACGATGTCAGTGATATGTCCAAGATTCTTAGAAAGGACATGTATTGAAACAGTCACATTGGTATCGGTATCAAACCCACATGTATGAGAGGCCTTAACCACTGCCGATCATCACGACATCAGATTAACATTATACTTATTCATTACAACCTTATTCTGTATTAAATCACTGCTCAAGGCAAACATATTGTGTCGTTCATTTCAATAATCCTTTCTTAATGGGTTTTATTTTTTTTCTTATAGATACTAAAAGGTTTATTCTCAATAGATTGTTTTAGAAGCTATCTATCTTTCATTATCCATCATTAGTGTAAACAAGTTTGTTAACAAAACCGACTCCTTGCTTCGGCTTTTCTGAACTCAGGACCCATGGGTATAGAGTTCCAACACTCCATCTTAGTAGAGGCGATCAATTCATTTCATCTCTCCCTCTGACGTTATAACACCCTGTGTTTGAGTATGTTACCGATGCCACATTACATTTTCAGAAACAATAATACGATCTTCAAAACTTTCTTTTAACAAACTAAGTATTTGTTTTCAGACAATTTTTTCTGGGTTTTACACAAAATGTATGAAAAAAACACTATCTTAACATCCTTCAATTTAAAAATGTAGCTTTTATTTTTGTGATTCTTTTAGGTACCTACTTTTTTTGGTTAACGGGATAACAAACTTGATATGTTTTATACCATAGGTACAAATGTGCCTGGCATGCCCTACAGTTAGATTGTACTTCGGGGCATCTCTAACGTCAACCAACTAGTCTATCTTAATCACATCATTGCTCCTACCATAAATCAGATCGTGAATTATTAATTACTCGTAATCTGACAACATGTCAGTCGTCACCTCACTTTGAAACGATATTCAGCTAATGCGATTGGCAATAGTCCTCCCAATTAGTGTTCAACTTACTACTTTAACCAAAATGGTGATTGCTCGGATATTTTAAAGACTATTTGGACGATGTTCAAGTAAATTGGCTACGAACACGAATCTGAACAGATTTAGACAGCACTCGATTTTCTCGTTTAAACTTCTTTTAGTTTAAAGGCCTTTGCGATTAAAAAGGAATTGCAAAGTAAAAGCTTTCTAAAACAGTAATCACCTATTTTAAATCGGATCGATGGATCCAACCTGCATAATAAAATGTTCCGCGGCGACATACTCATACGTGTGCGATTCAGGTGTCGTCTGCTTTTACTCCACTTCACAAACAAGCGAAGATCCGCCGTAGCGTGGCGTGCTCGAAAACCTACAATTGCATAATAAAAATAAACAATAGTGCAGAAACGAGCGTTGCCTTTGTGTGGGCTTCGTCTTGCCAGGTGAAGGAAGCTAAACAATGGTCTGTTGAATCTAACACTCAGGCTCAAGCCCCTAAAGTCTACTGAACGAGACAATGACTGTGAGAATATGGGCTCGAGAGAAACGTTCGCGTCTTGTTACCGCGAACGTTGTTAGTTTTATGAAGGAACGGAAATAACCCTTTGTACAGGCTTTTTATATTACTGCTGCGGCATCTTTCGGAGCTTTTTACACGTCTTCTATGCATACACAATTAAACACGTCAATCAGGTTTTACTACTGAGGTTATGTGCACAACATGCTTTGTCCTCTTTATGTTACTTTGTCGTTGAGGAAACAAGTGGAATACTTTGTTATTCATTTAGGCCCGGACTCCAGTCAAGTCATATCCCCTAATGGATACCGGCAGGCATCTATTACATAATCTAAACAAAGCAGCGAAGGCTTGACCAAACGATAGTTAGGCCGATGATTGAAAGGGAACGTATCTAGTCGCTCGGTGCGTAAACACTAGAGTTGTGGACAATAGACCAAAGCAACTGTTTGTGCTATCGAATGGATACACTTTTGCAATTAGCGTAACAATCGGATGCTGTATAGGAAGCCGGTGAGTTCTACATTGTTAGACATTCGTGTTTTTGAGAGGTATATAAGCAGGTAGGGCCTTTATTACTTTAGTTCAAGTTATAATGATTTATGAATCAAAGCAAATTCATTTTATTTTGTCATTATTTTAAATATCATGTGTGATAGGCGGCAGAAGTTTTAGCAATTCATATACTGCTTGTATATGAATTGCTAAAACTTCTGCCGCCTGTAATAAAGTATTCTCCTCATACAACATCTAACAATAAAATACCTACCTATCTATGATTATTTTTAGATTTCATAAATTTTAAGTTTGAATAAACATTCAGTTATTTTATTTCATTAAACCTTGGCGTGACCACTTTTTTATTTAATGTTTTTATTATTTTATTGCAAGGTTGGAGTGACTTAACCATAATATTTACTTTATATGTAGGTGTAGCTACAAATAATAGTATGGCTTACTGCAGATACTTATTTCGGACCATTATGCTTGTGCATGTGACCTTTTGCATCTGTAATCTACACAATACAGGAAATCGTATCCGCTCATACATTAACTGCACGACAAAAACAGGCCCTTACTTGTACTATATTCCTGTTTATGTATTTCTGTTTAGAATTCCCTTAAAAAGCGTGCATTTCCAGCGACTGATAATATAAAGTTGAGTTGTTACTTCGCCGTTAAAAGTTTTAGCGGCAATCCGGTGCACGGCACGCGAATTAACTAAGCTTGAGCGAAGTACTTATAACCTGACACGATTGTATTTAAAATGTAGACACCACAGAACATTGTATGTGTAAAGCAAGACACGAATTTAACAGTAGATTTAAAGATGCTTATTTTGGAAGAAAATCCTTCTAGTCTACTTAATTACCCACTATTCTAGATTTGTACCAAAATTATTGCACGCAGGCCAATCAATTTCTCCCGAGGCAGTAAAGAAGGTTCGTAGTCATTTTCTGCTTTTATTCATACGAGCATTTTCTAAGCTCGCTCTGCTTGTAGTGACACAGTGTTAAGCTAGGAAAGTAGTTTTATACAACGTTTATGAATGTGTGCGTCAGATGTTGAGACTGAAAGGCACATTTTGCATGTCAATGGGTCAACGATCTACTAGGCATAGTCGCTAATCTATGGGAAGATTTTTAAAGTAATCATTTATCTGTCTGATGTTTGACAGCTTGGTTTTCGCAGGTTAAGTTACCCCGTCCCCGTCCGACACATAAATAGTCAAATGGTGAGTTCTTCATCTGATTTTAAGTGCTTATAAAATGTGTAGGTATCTATAGGAGAACGTATAATCAAAAATGTGTAGGGAAAACGAAAACTAAAAAAAATATTACTTATTCAGAACGAACTAGGCCGTACACCTATAGGTATACGGTCGCCAATCCGGTGGTCTCCTCGCTATCCACTCCATTGATGTTCTCACTCTCGTTTGTCACTAACCAGTAAAAGGTACTCTGACACCCTTTGCTACTCACTTTTCCCATTGATAGCTTTAGTTGTCATTCACGACACCCACGGGAAATAGTACTCTGGATTTAAAGTATTTTATCGTTGGAGCTATACGACTTTACATACGACATAGTTACGTAGGCAACATATAACAGTGGCCTATTAATATCCCACTGAGCCAAGGCCTCTTTTCATGCAGATAAACTACGAGTGTTGACTACCACGCATATACCAAGGTGGATAGACAATTTGATTTGAAACCATCCCACGTTTATATGGTATGCCTACATCCAATGAACACCATTTCTATTTAGCAATATTCTCTAATATGTAAGTATATTATTGGTATCACAATTATGTTTGAGTTTTGCCCGAGTGCTGTTCTCGAGTGTTGTTTGACTTCCCCGTTGGTCTCGTGGTCGCAAGCGCGACTGCTGAGCAAGGGGTCCCGGGTTCGATTCCCAGGTCGGGCAAAAAGTGTTATTGGGTTTTTCCATTAGGAATTTCTCAGTAGCAGCCCGGAGTTTGGTGGTGTGACACCCCCGTGCCTCGGAAAGCGCGTAAAGCCGTTGGTCCTGCGCCTGGTCTCTCTCCGGTCGTGTCGGATTGCCGTCCCATCGGGCTATGAGAGTTAGGGAAGAGGGAGTGCACCTGTGTTTGCGCACACACTTGTGCACTATAATATCTCCTGCGTACGAGGCTAGTCTGCATTAAGATTAGCCGCCGTGGTCGGAATCGGTCTGGCGAATTACATTTACATGTTTGAGTTTTAAGTACCGAGACGTTCTCGAGAAACAGCTCCTACTATGTCTATGCATATAATCTCAATA
Source organism: Caradrina clavipalpis (assembly GCA_932526535.1). Taxonomy (NCBI): domain Eukaryota; kingdom Metazoa; phylum Arthropoda; class Insecta; order Lepidoptera; family Noctuidae; genus Caradrina; species Caradrina clavipalpis. The sequence continues at coordinate 9,438,332 of OW052096.1, forward strand.
AACTGGTCAATTACTTTTTTTTGTGCTCCCATTTTGAAATGAAATTACCTCGTGTCTGATTCCAAAACGATTGTTTTTTTCAAATAATGTAGGTGGAGATAAGTAACCAGAGTCGTCTAATGTATTCAAAGTATTTTTTTAAACCGATAGATGTTTTTAATGCATTTTTTTTTAATACAATAATCAGTTTATTAATTAAATTCAATTTCATTTTAAAAAACTTACACCGATTAAAAAAAAACACTTCAACTATATTAGACGATCCGGTTACTTATTTAGTTTGTCGACCGTACGTAATGCTAACTACCATCAAAGTTAAGCCTAAGGCTATCGCTAATTTAATGCAGCTACTCGTAAATACAGCTAAATATTATCGGATACCTGGCACTACCAAAACAGAACGCGTTGCAATCCGAACTATTTAAACCTCCGTTCGTTGACAGATGTTTGCAATTATCACAACTTCCAAATAGACATTTAATTATTACATGTTTTCGAATTTAACAATATGATTAAAGTAATACGCTATCTATATTCTGACTGACTATTTCGAGAAATATATTTGAATACGTTTCTTTATTTTTTTCAGATCTATTTATTTACGCACTTTTCATTCTTTGGTTATGTAGTAACTGCCGCGTTGGCCTAGTGGTACTAAACGCGACTGCTACGCTAGAGGTCTTTGGTTCAATTCTGTTTTTCTATGACATTCTCAGTAGCAGCTTGGAGTTAGAAATTGTTCCCGGTTGATGGCTATAGGCTCACCCCCTATTACATGGGATCTGAAAAAAAAGGCGAACTGTGGGTGTACATTGGTACCTCTCTGCCTAAACCTTCGGGAAATACAGGCGTGACGGTGTGTGTGTATAGATTTGTTAGTTGCATTGAACCCTTTTCTAGTATTACATCTTACAAATTTTTCATACATCTCCAGAAACTAAATTATTACTTATTTAAGCTACGTCAGACACAGTAGCAGGAAAAAAACTTTAAAAAAATAATTAAATGTAATTTGTTGAAATTTCCGTGTCAAATACGTAGAGATTTTTCAGATGTTATTTAATAAATAAATGCAAAAATTTCCATTCAACCCACATTCTGAAATTTCCGTGACAAGAACCAGCTTCTCAAAGAATTCTTGTACATTATTAACACACATTCCTGATACTGAAAATACACTCAACGTCACGTTGAAATAATAATTTCCCGAGACAATTTGGAAGCAATATCTTAATTATCAGAGAGTACACACGATTGTACAGTCTGTCACTTTGACGCACAACAACACAAGATTGACATTACGTGTTCGCGCCATGTTTCCTTCATGACAGCACATCCGCACACTCTCAGCGTCTTTACATTTCTTAACGTGCACGCTCGCCCTTATATATACCGCTCACAATGTTTTGCACCCCTGTGAAAATAGGTACGTGTAAAACAAAACGTATTCATTTAATGATTGACTTTTCATTTTATCTTGATTTGATAAATAAGGTTTTTTGTTTAAAGATATGCTACCTAATATTTATTTATTTCTTTGTGTTGTACTTTGCTATATAGGAGCATTATTACATAATAATGCTACCTACACAGGTACTGTGACCACTTTAATGCTCAAGGTATCGGGATAAGGATTCAAATTAGCGGAATAGGAACACAGACTAGTATATTATTTCTTGTATTGAAATACTTCAACTTATTATATGTCCATCATATTATAAAACCCCTGTCAGCACTCTCAGCTGGCTATCAAGTCCTTACCGTTCTGCCGCAATAAACTAATAAAATGATGTTGAACATAGCTATACCAGCCAGAGCCTCCATAGTAACTGAAATTGCAAAGCAATCATTCAATCATCTAAACTATTTTTTTTTTCATAAAAAAAAAATGAAAATGCTTTTATTCATAACTGCCTACTATATGGATAAACGTTATATGTTATACGTTTGCAAAAAGTATAAAATTGTTTGCCATACTTACCGAAGCCATGAAAACCAAATAGCAAAAGTTAAAAATAAAGAAAATAATACAACGCTGGCAGCAGTTAACTTAGGAGTACGGCTTTCAAATCCTTTGATGTTTTATTTTGAATAGAATACTTCAAACAAAATACAGAGTATTGTGAGAAAGTATGTAACTTATATTTGTTTGTTTTTCTCGTTGTATCAAAAGAATTCCGCCGTTTGGGGCAGCCCTATACATGTGCTCGTAAGAGAACTTTCCGCGAGGTAGCACAGACTTAACAAGGCTTTATATTGACGCCTCTTCAGATGTAACCTAAGCCGATACGATTAGTTACCAACATAATCTAATCGACTTTTATAAAACTAAGAGGGCTGTACATAAGTAATATAATTATGTTTTAAATTATAGTATCGTAGAAACCCTTACCGCGATTTTCATGAGAACCGAATTCGAATAGCGTGTCCAAAAAAATAAATAAGAAAAGTTACCAATGGCCCCTTATTATACCAACAAAGTAGGCAGCAATATTGTGGCTATATGTGGCTATGTCGGGACTGTTTTAACCCCAATTACAAGCACAAACACGACATTAGAACCGCCAAATATATTCGTATCGGCAGCCAGGAATTAAGTTGAATAAACATACTATTTCAGTCGCTTAATTATTCCGAACATAAATCTAAAGATATTTACTTATTATGACTTTCTAATTCTAGGTTGACTGGGCCTCGCGACACGCTAGGAGGGTAAAAGAGTGGTATAATTTTATTCTGGATTGCCAAGGAAATGAACAAAAGCTATTTACAGTCGAGTTATTCAATAACGAAGTACAGCTGCCATGCATATCTGAGTGTTCGTTACAGCGATAACGATTTTAATACGAGATACAATTACATATATAAAGTGCACGTAGTATTTTTATTACCTACGTACAACTTACTGGCATAATTAAGGCAAAAAACAGTTCGCAACTGAAGGCAGTACTTACCTATATGAATATTACCAACATAACCTTACCGTACTTCATAAAAGTTTCCCTTTAATTAAAATCGCACGGAATTTATTCGGAACGTAAAAAATAGGTTTGACGTGTTTTCCTGTCTGTTCTGAGAACGTGCACAATACGATACTATGTAATTAATATTGGGTAATAGTAGGCATAGCAGGATCCCTCTTACTTTCACACTTTACCGGTAACCTCTGGCGTTTTTGTTTGTGGCAATAACATCTATTGTGCCCCTATTGCGTAAACCGTAGCCCTACAATATTGATATTTGTTCACCGTTTTATTGGCACAAACAAAATTCTTTACAGCTCTGTATAAGTCTGTGTATAAGGGTAAAGCTTTGTTACCCAGGTATAAATGTCAAACTCATTGGGTAATTTACTTAAACGGTGTTTTAATCTCTTAAGATGTAATGCCTAAATTTTATTCCCGACCTACGTTTGTATCCGCGTCTCAGGGCAAAGGCAACAGATCACTTTTCAAACAAGTTTTTCTCAAGAATTTATTGTTCATGCAACTAGGATGACCGCTAAACAATAAACCCCACTTTTTCCACACTGTTTAAAAAATACTGAATATAGTTTCCAAATAAAGATTTTATGTGTGAAGAAAAGATTCTTTTAGAATTATTGCAACGCCTTTCTTACTAAAAATAAATATGGTATAGCCACAGTTACTTTCATAAAACACGCGCTTATCTCGCGTATCCAAGAGCAGAAGCCTCAAAAAATCCGAGGCATTTCAATACAATGTAACATTGCGAGTGACAACCCTAGCTCCAGGTAGTTCCGTACACCGAGTTTCGAGCACAACACGAGCCCTTTCGTTATGCACGCCGCTATGCAAAAATAGTTTTTTTGCACCACAGTCAACATTATTTGCCTACTTGATCTCTTTACGCTTTTTTTGTTCCTGGCTATTTATTAATTTACAACGGTACAAATTAGGTTTTGTTTTTGTAATGAATCTGAACCGTATTTACATTCCAAAAGCAGTTTTGTTACTTATTTACTCGATTCTTCGAGTTACTAATACAAACTCACTCGGTGAATTTAGCTGGATTAGGTTTGAGATAAGCTGTTATCCCACCTGATGCTAGAAATCGTCAGTTTACTTAATACTACTCTTTACCTACCTAATTTCACTAAGGCAGTTTTTTACAAAATTTCATATCTCTTATCACAAGGTGACATAGTGTCAATCGCAAACCTAGAAAAATAACTAGGTACTTAATAAATAAATAATTTTACATGAGTGGGATGAATTCAAATATAGGCAAAATAGGTTAAGATGATTTTTAGGGAAGGCGTGCGATGTTTTTTTTTTTTATAGACGGGTAATCATCAAATAACTTCCCCCGCCCTGGGCGGGGCGTGAGGGAGTGTCAGACTTTTACTGACTAAAACCCGTCTATGTTCCTTCATGTGCCCTTTGCGTTCCGGGGGCGCGGTATCTCTTTCGAACAACCCGCAGCCCGTGCGATGTTAATGTATAAATTAATTAGTGCGATGTTAATGTATAAATTAATTGAAGGATGTCTTTAAAAAAATATCTGGTAATTACAATTTCCTTTATGGATTTGGCTTTTTCTAAAACTCAAAAGAAAACTTACCGCTTTATTACCCGAAAGGATAAGTAGTGAGGTACACTCAACCGGTCTTTAGACAGTCGTCACACTTGGAATAATAAGGTCAAATTGTGATTGTGTACGTGCGGTTGACTGTACTAGCATCTCACAACCACGTTTCAGGATAAGACTAAAAAATGAGACTTTCGTAATAAAAATACCCAGTATCACTTTATTATTGCAGGGGATCAAATCTACGCAAAATTCTTGAAATTAGTTCATTGAAATACTTAATATTTACTTAGCTACCCTCAGCAGCGCCGTGCATGCAAACGCTGTTCCCATTATGTCGTAATTTGAACCTACATTGCAAATTGACGTTCTCAGACATCGCCAGTTCAGTTCATCGACTGTCGACAACACACGTAACATAAGCTTTGTGTTATGAACATAATGATGACACACTAATGTGCATCAAAATGAAGGTAATATTATATTACAATGTACGTTTCCCTGATCAAATTAGTATAGGCAATACATACCTATAGTAACGTACGTTGTTACCATGAATATCGACGATAAATTATACATTTGCTACCCCTAAAGTTAACTGTGACGAATGATTTGAGTAACTATAGGTACGCGTGCGTGCCACACAAACATATGATTTAATAATACACTAACATTACAAGTCGTGGGTTCGGCGCTTTCCAACAACTTTCCATGTCTGACGACTATGGTATTAATATAATATTTCTCCATTTAGCTTATTACCTAACCGGAATCCTAATCATCAAGCGTTGCTGTTTACATACAAGGTCAATTGGATAAAGATAAACATATTTATAGGCATTTTAGCAGGGCTACACAAAAAAGGCAAATTAAAAGAAAATTAATTTTTGTTTTTCATGTTTCAGCATCATGAATAACAAATATACCGGAGCAAAATGTCAAATGAACCGAAAGTTTTAAAACAGCAGCTGTGCCTTTTTTACACCACTTACAACGATTACCTAAAAAATAACAAAAACGATTTTGTGTTTAATTCCTACCCTACGTTTCAATATTTTCGGCTTACGGTTCACAATACTCCAATTCTATTTATAACGTACTAGCTTCTGCCCACGACTTCGTCCGCGTCACAGTTGATGTGTTATCCTACGGGTACCGTACATTTTCCCGGGATAAAAAGTAGCCTATGTGTTATTCCAGACTATAATCTACCTTTGTGCCAAATTTCATCCAGATCCATTCAGCCGTTTAAGCGTGAAAGAGTAACAAACATCCATACATACATCCATACATACAAACTTTCGCCTTTATAATAGTAGTAGGATAATCCTCCGTGTACATTTCATACAGGTATAACTGACACTATATACACGTAATATCAGGCACAATGGCGACATTTTTTTGACAACAAAATTACAGCAACTATTCGTTTCGAAACAAAATTGGAATCCAAAAAAAATCAAAAGCTTTTACAGTATAAAGTCTATTCTTAATTGAGATATCATAAAATCATGCTGTAGTTAAAAATTGATACATTGCTGAAAAAAAAAATACTATAGGTATATGACTATCAGTATGAGCACTCTATCGCCCTCTCGCGTATTATGATTGATAACACCGGTGAGTGGCAGGACCAGAAATTTTCGCTCGGTCACCTCACTCTCAGTTCATGAGGAAAGGGCCATGAAAATAATTCTCAGAACCTCGTTTACTCAACTCCATTTTTTATTTATTCTCTTTTTCCTTTAATTGATTGTATGCCATTTTATTATTGGAAATCAGAAGACTTCCTTATCTGCTTATAAGAGGAAAATAAGTGTCCAATATGGCGTTTAAATATGTACAGAGAGATGGTTTGATATCCGCATGTGACTACTGTTTGAACTAAGTAGCCGAATAAGAACCTCTGGGATTACCTTTCCTAGACGAATGTGCGGAATAAATTCCGGGAGTTCTTTGAAATAATATCTCGGGAAGCAATAAACCAGTAAGTTGGAACATACTCCGGAGAAATATACCAAAGTTTTCAGCGCGAGTCGTAACTCGTGAATACTTAGCGTTGAGGTAATAATTTGTGTCTTACTTCTTATATCATTGGCGTATACCTAAAGTGTATTCTAAAAACGAATATGTGATAGTAATCCCGTAATTAAACAAAACAAAACAACATTACTAAAAGCACGTAAATCTTGATAAAATCGATCATCCAAACAACTTCGACCATATGGCAATTTGTAAACGAGAAACAACTAACTGACGCGCGCTGTTGACAAATTGCGACCGGCCCAACTGGTATTCTACTCTACACCATAGATTGGTGATAAGCGACCAATTTGAGGAGGCGCCACGACGGGGTACGGAAGTCGTTATTACAGTAGGCGGTGCGACCTAGCAAATTGCACCCGAACACGCCATCTGAACGTGACAGCGCTGTCGAACACATTCCTTATTTGAAACGTCTCAGCGTGACATTCGTACTGTATAGGTATTACGATTATCGAAATTCGGTGTTAAGTTAGACGCTTTGCTTCGCGAGTGCCTACACGTAAACGTAAGAATTTAAATAATTATAATACTAAATTACAATTTACGTATCAACCCCGTCTAATACTATTTTGACCGCAAGTATTAAGCAATAAAAAGTTTGGTAAAACCGCTACAAATCTGTAAGTATTTCGTAGCACGCGCGGCTACGCACAGCGCTACGAGGCTACGAGCTACAAGGCCAGGCGACACGAAATTTTTAAGCACGCATTGGTTTTTTTTTGGTTTATTGAACATTTGAACTTTTATTAAAAATATTCAATTTATCAGAATCAGTCTACAAATATGAGGTCCTTAGAGAGCCAAAACATTATCACGTTGCCTATTATTAGAATGGTTTCGAAATGGTTTAATATTTCAGAGTCCACTCTCCAGCGCCCCAGTCAATGTGACAATCATCAAAATGCATTTTGAATATACTGCGGTTGTTATTTTCGTACACTGCTTCTTTAATTTTAGATCGCGGTATTTCATGTTGGATTTTATAAAGAACATTTTTTATTACAAATTTTTATTTAACTTTACTTCTATGTTGAAATCTTACAAGCTAAACTTGAAGTGTTTCCTCTTAACTTACGACTTTAAAATGCTGCATGCCTATTCAGTTCTGATCACATTACAATAATATAATGTAATGACCTGATCCTGCAGAAACACATACTATTAATTTTAATTTGATTTCATGAAAGATTTTCTGTTTATCTAATTTTGGATAAAACATTGTTTTAAAAAGTATTTTTTAAACATAATTTCCGATTACAGCATCTTTTACCTAAAGTCAGATGGTCTGGAAGAACTGCATTGGGTTTACCTTTATAATACGGTTCAAGCATAATGACGGCTCGGAAGTTAGCTACGAGTGTAGGTTTGCACAGGTTTATTCAAATCAATAATAATTTAGGAGGATTCATTGAATTATATCTATAGCCTAAATATATATTTCTAGAAACTATTAAATGGAGCCAAAATTAAATGGAGCCCCGTTGGTCTCGTGGTCGCAAGTGCGACTGCTGTGCAAGGGGTCCCGGGTTCGATTCCCAGGTCGAGCAAAAAAGTGTTATTGGGTTTTTCTATGAAATTCTCAGTAGCAGCTCGGAGTTTGGATTTGTGCCCGGTTAATGGCAGTAGGCTCGCCCCCTATTACATGGGACCTAAATATACCGGCGAACTGTAGGTGTACATTAGTACACCTCTGCCTAACCCTTCGGGGAATACAGGCGTGATGGTGGTGGATCCAAAATTAGCTCGAATAAACCTGCGCGAACCCGCACTCGCAGCTAACTTCCGAGCCGCCATTAAGTTTGAACCGTATTAAACCTACCTTTTCAAGTACACAGTGACAGTCACACTTATTTTAAACAAAAAATCGAAGCTTATGTAAATATAAAAATATCGTATGGACGAAATAGAGCAAAGAAGAAAAAAAGTGAATAAAAACTGTTTTATCCCAGAGATGGTCTAACTACTTCTACTTAAGTACAATAGCGTGAATCTAAGTGACACTTGAAAACATTATCGGAATTACTCCAGGGACCGGCGCTGACAGTTTTACGAAAAAATACCTTTACAAGTGATGGGATCTAAAACGTTTTACGTAATTATATGTAGGTGTTTAGGAAACCGCCGCAATGGCAGTTGAGGGACCTTCACGGTCACGGATACTGAGATTTTTACAAAAATAAATGGTACTGCTAAATAATTTTAGAGATTAGCCAAAAGAGGCCATCATGTATCATTTTCAACATTGGTTGCATGCTTTCAGTTGCAAATGGATCTTCATTCGGCAAATCTAGACAAGTAGGTAACTATAATGCTATATTGCCTCGTTATCCTAGTGGTCCTCAGCGCGACTGCTACGCTAGAGGTCTTGGATTCGATTCCTAGGTCGAGCAAAGTGTTAATGGGTTTTCTATGAAATTGTCAATATCAGCTCGGAGTTAGGATTTGTGCCCGGTTAATGGCAAGAGGTTCGCCCCCTATTACATGGGTCCTAAACATACTGGCGAACTGTGGTTGTACATTAGTACACCTCTGCCTAACCCTGCGGGGAATACAGGCGTGATAGTAATATGTTACGTTAATGCTATACTGAATAATGGTTTTTAAATATCTCACAAATCTATACTCGATTCCTACAGAACAATAGTAGGCACATGCCAACTTTGTATCTTAAGGCTAAAAGAGACTTGCTACATTTAGCTGCCGACACCGAAGACTCTGCTTTTGGAGAAGCGACTAAATTACTGACCGCTAGCCTACTTTAGCCTTTACCGACGTCATCACATCATCGGGCAACATTAACTGATCCGTTAAGTTGAATGCTCCGACCAGCTCGCGAAAAATTATAACCATTAAACCAAGCTTCATATAAAATGTCAAGATTTCTTGAAATCTTGACATTTTATGATAATCTTGACTTATGGAGTCATTTTACTGATTTTAATGGTTATAATTTTGAAAATACATACTTCTTACGCCCGCGAATCATACTTTAATCAACATTAAACCTAATACTGACTTGCAAATTGCAAAAAACGTAAGAAAATTTAAATTTCGCGGACTGGTCGGAGCATTCACCTTAAGCAGTTGCATCTGCCTACACGAGTGGCGCGCGGAGGCACTGGGCCGGGGCGAAACTCCGCTGCCGCGGCAAATTGCCGCCCTGCGGACGGAACTCCGGCTCGATCTCATGGCGACATGGAGAGAGCGACTGTCGCAACCTCGTGCAGGGCACGCCTCGATTGAGGCGGTAAGTCCCCTCTTTGAGGAGTGGCTGGAGCGGCGCCACGGCGCCCTCACCTACCGCCTGACGCAGGTCCTCACCGGACACGGATGTTTCGGGAGGTTCCTGCACCTCATCGGGCGGGAGGAAACGCCCGGATGTCATCATTGCGAGGATCGCCCCGAGGACACGGTGGAGCATACTCTGGCGGTGTGCCCTGCTTGGGCTGAGCACCGCCGAGTCCTCGAGGCGGCCATCGGCGGCGGCGCCCTCTCGCGTCCGGCACTGGTTCAGGCCATGGTCCGGAGCGAGGGGGAATGGGAAGCAGTCGCCTCCTTCTGCGAAGCTGTAATGCTAGAGAAGGAGGCGGCGGGACGGGAGAGGGAAAGGAGGGTCCCCCGTCCCAGCGGCCGCCGCGGTAGACGATCCGGGCGTCGGGAGCCACGTGACGACTCCCGGCCACCGTAGACGCGGGTCTGTGGACGGTGAGCAATGGGTAGCTCACCGTCCGTACGTTCACTAGCGACAGACCGTGTCGACGGCGCGTTCGTGTTCCACGCGCGCCTCAAAGAGATGTCAGCAAAATTGGATGGGGCCACTGAGGGCCGATGCCTGCCGGGGCTGCGGGTTGTTCGAAAGAGATACCGCGCCCCCGGAACGCAAAGGGCACATGAAGGAACATAGACGGGTTTTAGTCAGTAAAAGTCTGACACTCCCTCCCGCCCCGCCCAGGGCGGGGGAAGTTATTTGATGATTTCCAGTCTATAAAAAAAAAAAAAAAAAAAGCAGTTGCATCTATACTGTACGACTAGCAAAAATACTTATACACGTTTTTATATATTACAAATCTCATGTAGTTAACATATTTACTGTAGAAACTGCAGTCGTTTATTTCATATTATGGCCGACAATGTTTTTCAAACAATATATTTCTATCCATTTACTGCCCGGTTAACGGTTATCCAATTGATCGTTCTCGCGTTACTTTGCCCGGTTTCCTTATCTTTTGCTCAAATGAAACATAAGCTTAAGTTTTACTCAATGCCAGACTTGTTTTATTACCCGACTGCGACAGAAGGAGGGTTATGTTTTTCGAGGGTATGTTTGTATGTATGTATGTATGTATGTATAATTGTTTGGCACGCTCTGCAGCCTGAACGGCTCGATGGATTTTAGCTTGAGAGGTGTTGTTAGATTCGTATTTACTGTGAGAGTGACACTGGGTACATCAAAATAGAAAAAAACAAAATGGCGGATTTTTGGCGCCAAATTCAAATGTTTGGAGCGCTCTGCAGCCTGAATGGCTTTATGGATTTTAGCTTGAGAGGTGTTGTTAGATTCGTATTTACTGTAAGAGTAATACTGGGTATATTAATTTCTTTTTTAAAACACTAAAAAAATAAAAAATAAAAAACGGTAATTTAAAAAACTAAAAAACCCGACTGCTATTCTTTAAAAATCCCTAAAACAAGATAAATTGTAGCAGTCGGGACCCATTCGGGACCATCTGCAATGTAATATAGGTATGTGCTCTCAATTCACTAATCCTCCAATTCTAGAATGGGTCCCGACTGCTACAATTTATCTTGTTTTAGGGATTTTTAAAGAATAGCAGTCGGGTTTTTTAGTTTTTTAAATTACCGTTTTTTTTTTGTTATTTGAACAAACTAAGTTGCAGTGCTAACCCCTTGTTAGTAAAAAATTTTGGTGCACGTCAGAGTTTCGAAAAATAAATGTCTACATCATTTATACAGTATCATTTCACCCGCAAGTTATTATACACACACATATACCATCACGCCTGTATTCTAAGGGTAAGGCAGAGGTGTACCAATGTGCACCCACAGCTCGCCGGTATGTTAACAACAAGCAAGCAGCAAGCAAGCAAGCCGCAAGCAGGCAAGCAAGCAGTATGTTTGCAAGACATTATATGAACAGAAATTATAATTGTCTTCTATTTTAAAACTTGTTACCAAAATAACACACCCTAGGAATTACACCCCAACCCACCCTCCTAATCGGCTGACTTGTTTGGAATCCCCCTGAAGCGTTTAAAAAGGATAGTCATAAAATAAAATAAATCAGAAACATATTATACTATTAACTCACACTCAAACACATTATTAACATTCTAACAAGCTCCTCACAATAAATTTCAATGAAATAATTCGTATAAATTTATATTTAGGGACGAAAGAATATCGGCTCCACTCGAAATTATTCTTAAATGGCGGTCGTATATTTTAATTAAGGCTCCGTGCTCATGCAGCCGTCGATAAGGCAAGTAGAACGGTAACGATATGGTTGACTCACAGTCGGGTCCGTTGAAGCACGTTTTATTTCACGTAATAACATATTAGGTTAGGTTTGAAGCACGCGCCGTACCCGCGTAGTTGGGAACCCATGTAAATAATACTGATTTAACGACTGCTTAAAACGCCACAGCTGCGGTCAAATACTTTCGGTTTTTTTGGTACCAAATGTTATGAGATTTTATAATGTGAAACTTTATATTTTTTTGCAAGTATTTACCACTCACCGTATTAACATAGGAGATCAATAATAAACAACACTATTAGATGACTGACTAATTGAATGATACACAGTGCAAGAATACGTTTCATAAAGGTAAAAAAGATTTTTCTAATCTCTTATACCTTAGGGCAGCCTTTCTCAAACTATGGGTCGCGACAAGGCTCTGAAAAATTACAAAAAATAGGAAACAAATACATCCTTCTCATTGGAATAGCACTTCTTGTATTTAATTAAGTATTAAAATAGTCCATTGTAACTGACCGATATTTTTTCTTATTTGGACAGTCATTCATAAAGTTATGCCCCATATTTCTTCATGACAGCTAAGAATTAAATTTTTGGTACAGCATTCCGAATATAGAAGTTTTTGTTATATGGCTCGGGGTCCAGTCAACTTTGAGACCCACTGCCTTAGGGGTCAAATCAAGAGGGGGTAAAAGTTTTACTTGTGAATAAATTCGCAAGTAACATCTAGAATAACAATTAATATAAATGTGCAAGAGGGGTGTCTACTGTATAATCACTTAAGAAAATCCATTGTCCTGTTTATTTTCATTAATCAAGACAATCCAATACATCGATGGATTCATTTGAACTTGCTCTTAACTTGTAATCCATTATGGAATCGAAAATATTATTGTTTAAGCAATATCGTTATTTTGTTAGCCTTGCGCTCTCTTCCGCTCCATTAAGAACTTGAGTTAGTATTGGCTTCAAAGGGGTTCAAACTTACGTACTTTTTTAAGCATATAAGAACGCACTACGTACTCAATTTTTATACATATATGTCGTACCAATATTATGTATGTCAACTACACAGAAAATGCATAGAACAATTTATTTGCTCTTGAAATCTATCAAATAAATTGAAACGCTACTCTCAATTATTTTACCATTTCAAAACCTAAAATATATAACTAAGAATATAATTTCATTTTCGTAAATTGCATTCTGTGTAACTAACAGTTAGGTGAATAGCATAATTTTCTCAAGTCATTCTGGTAAGTTCATCTTATTCGCTTACAGTTTAAACTCCAAGAATTGTATCGACTCAGACGAACTTTTCTGTACTAAAACTTTATAGAAGTGTAAAATACATTTTAAACTTCAGATACCTACGCCATTAGAATAAAGAGCAGTGATTGAAAACGAGAAATATTTCAGCACTATCATCATTAATCAATGTTGTATCATCTTCCTTATGAAACTTGATGTATTAAAATGAATATTTCCACCTGAAGAGCATCTCCATTAACAATATTAAAACATAAAACATTGATGGCAAGTGGCGCCCCCGTAGTTCGTTTGCAGTGGCAGAGGGGTCCGAGTGCTGACTCCGCGACCCGCTTGCAGTGTGCAGCACTCATAACGCGGTAACCTACGTGTGGGGTATAGACAGTTGGGGAATGTGAGGGCTCTTCAGCCCCACGTATCATCCACGGATGGGCGGCCGCCGTAATGAGGGCGAGTTGCGTAATTTACGACCAGGGGCGGTTATGAACTCAGGGTGCAACTGTTTGAAGTTATAACGCGTATTTGGACTGAGTGCACTAAGTGAAAACTCTGTCACGAGATTTGTTAAAAGCTAAACACAGACTCAACGTAGCAGAAAGATAACACAACTTGTACATATTGGTTTTTATCATTTATTTTATCGATTAATTTAACGAGGAACATCATTGAGTTTGATATCATACATACGTTATAGGCTTGACCGCCACTTCCAAACTCGGTAGCGCAAACGCGAACGCACGACCAGAGATTTTATCTCGGCAAAATTATTATGTACAGTATCTACCCCATATGCATAAAAAATAACGGTTCGGAACTTTTTCTCTCCGCTTTAAAACGCTAGCCAATTAAAAATATATATTTGTACACAATTACAGACAAAACTTTTTACATATTTAATGATGGTTCTTATCTTGTCATCACATAATGTAGTAATACCTGACCGTTAATTGCAAAGCGGTTTTTTCGCTTTGTAATTAACGGTAAAGTGGTATTACCGAAATTATCTCGCTTGACAGACGGATCGCCGGACGATATTATTAGTTGAGAAAATATTGGTACTTCCAATACCTAGCTGTAGTTCACTGGTTTCGTTGCCTTACCGACAAAGGTTTATCTAAAATAGTCAAAACAGTGAAAGCAAGCTCCGGTAGGTAGGTATTATTTAATTGATAGTGTTTAAATTTCAACTCTATTTATAATTTTTTTAGCTTATTATAATAAAACTAACGAACTGCCCGCGACTTCGGCTTATTTCACCCGTATTTGGTTACTGCTCCGCTCCCGTGGGTCGTAGCGTGATATTATTTATATAGCAGGGGTGGCCAATCAGTCGATCTACTCAAGAATAATGTAGCTATCTTTTGGTGAAAAAATAGTTAATATCGGTCCAGTCGTCTTGAAGCCTGTTCGATACAAACAACCAAACAAAAAAATCTTTCCTCTTTATAATATTAATATAGATAAATTATACCAGCCTATTATTGCCTTTTTGACATATAACTTTTATAAATACAGCTGTCTACCCTACTACTACTACCTTCACGAGAGAAACACACCATGAATGGGACATCGACACCAGAAAACCATGGATTCCGTACATTTGTAGAACAATACACAAACTACACCATTATATCAAAGGACTCATACTTTCTAAAAACGGTAATTTAAAAAACTAAAAAACCCGACTGCTATTCTTTAAAAATCCCTAAAACAAGATAAATTGTAGCAGTCGGGACCCATTCGGGACCATCTGCAATGTAATATAGGTATGTGCTCTCAATTCACTAATCCTCCATTTCTAGAATGGGTCCCGACTGCTACAATTTATCTTGTTTTAGGGATTTTTAAAGAATAGCAGTCGGGTTTTTTAGTTTTTTAAATTACCGTTTTTTATTTTTTATTTTTTTAGTGTTTTAAAAAAGAAATTAATATACCCAGTATCACTCTTACAGTAAATACGAATCTACCGACACCTCTCAAGCTAAAATCCATCGAGCCGTTCAGCCTGCAGAGCGAGCCAAACATTTGAATTTGGCGCCAAAAATCCGCCATATTGTTTTTTTTTTATATACCTAGTGTCACTCTCACAGTAAATACGAATCTAACGACACCTCTCAAGCTAAAATCCATCGAGCCGTTCAGCCTGCAGAGCGTGCCAAACAATTATACATACAAACATACATACATACATACATACAAACATACCCTCGAAAAACATAACCCTCCTTCTGTCGCAGTCGGGTAAAAAGGACAGTTGCACCACAATACCGTTATATTTCGTTCTGTTTGTGAAGTTTTCAATGTCTTATAAATTAATTCGAGTCAAGATTTCGTATCTCCTTGATTCAAAATGTTAAAATAAACTGAGACCTAGTGGTATCTACGTTTAATACGTCATGTTAATTAAAAACTGGAATACGTATGTAGACATCTCATTAAAAACAGTAAAAGGTACGCCATAACTTGACCCCTTTCGGTCCCAAAAATCATGAAAAAGAACTCTGGGTAGGTGTATGGATAACTAGAGACCCAACGAATAAATAGCCATGCATTTTTATTGTTTTAAAAAAACATACGACCGTATTACCATTGACAGTCAATATCGAAAGTCATAAAGCAATAGGTAAAGTTTTACGAGTCCGACGCGTCTGTAGCTCATCCACCTAGAGCACACCCTTCTCATTTGTCAAATCAACAGAAATATATGCGTGAGAACTCACAGATTGATGGCGAGGCCTAGATTGAATTACATCTTGGTAAAACCTGACGAGGGTTCTACATTCCATGCGGGTATAGCCGAGAACAAGAATAATATGAGAATTTGGTCGGATATCCGATATAAGGAAGACGTTCGTTTTGTTGGGGAGACACGCAGTTATTTATTTGAAAAGTTCTTCAACTATCCCGCTTATAAATTGCGTCTTCTTTAGGCCCGAAAGAGAAGTGAAAGTGTAATAATAAACTTATGTCTCACTGAGAGACGCGTATACAGATCCCGTAAGATATTAGTCAACAACCGCTCAGGAAATCGTTTCACTTGCACGAAACACTTGACAACTAATCCCGCGGTCATAATAATAATACAACAAACAATTTACGCGGTATCTCAAATTATCAGGGTGTCCCATCTTCGATAAGTAAATAGAGCTTATCTCAAGTGTGTAGTTTAATCGGATGTTTATCCAACTAATTGGATTTTCCGTAACCCCCGCCTGCGCCCCGCGCCTTGTAACCTTCCTGTATGAAACTGCACTTACACACTACATGTACACTCCAAAGCAGTTTGCGTACAACTTGCTGCAATATTAATGTTGTTCCCATATTGAAACCGAACTGAAGTCTTGATCATAATAGTTTGTGGAGCCGGAACTTTGTGGATACGAATCGAGTCTCCTGAGACCACTTCAAATAGAATACCAATTACGTCAAATCCAAGTAAAATATAAAAGGAATGTTCGTGTTCCACTTGGGACGATCAATTGCACATCATGTCGCTCCAGTTGTTGTGCTCGCGGACTAACAAGCTGTTGCAATTGGAACATGTTGCAATATTTGAGCACAATATGTTATTGGCGCGATATTCGAGTAATATCAATAGACTCGTGTTGATATATTTTCGAGCTTTTACACAAGGGTATTGACGGATGATATACTATACGTCGGGATATTCAACTATTGATAATAATAACTCGATTCCTAGGTACTAAAACAAAGTGATGATAAATAAAGTTCTACTACTAAATTCCGGTATCGTCACGTAGAAACGATAGTAAATCTCTGTTCATATTGAAACAATATTCGAGTCCCGATAATTGTTTCATATAAAGCTTAAACTATGTCACCCATTGGAGGGATTAAAGGGGATAGAATAAAATAATTCCCCCCGAGATGTAGGAACTTAATAGTCTAAGCACATGCTTACTGAGCTCCTAAACTAGGTGTTGCATATTCAACGAGCGATTTGCGTAAGTAAGCAATGGCTTATGTACATAACTAGATATTCGACTCAGTGGAATCCATACGACATACATGGTTTGATAAAGAATATGTTTTAAGTTATGACAGAGTAGAAACCTCAACATACAAACACGCAAATTAGACACATTTTTGATTAAGACATTTATGTGAACGTTCTTAAAAATACGAGAATTGCTCCTCTGATACCATTTATAAGAAAGCTCACAAAAGGTGCTTATGTTGCTGAAAACGAAAGGGTTTGTATGTACTTTATGGAGCCTGAAGTTTCCATCCATCTAACAGCCGAAATTGTTATATTATTTATGTTCGAACTTTATATTGTTTTTCTAACCGTAAGTACAAACTTACGTATGTTTAAAACATAATAGAGCGTAAGTTAAGCTTTTCGAACAGACAAATAAAGAGAAGCTTTAGTTTATTTTCAAACAATTATGAAATATTGTATTGTTAAGGTAAAATGGTTTGTGTTTTGACACTCCGATTGATTAAAAGCATACATGTATGTACGCAACAATAACTTACCTGATCCATTCGTGTTGTACAGTTCAGGAAACACGTTTTCAGGAATGTTCAAATAAATCGACTTGCATACAAACATTTTTATTTTAATAACATGGTACCCTGTTAACCGAAGCAGTTCATTAACACATGATTGCGTGAAAGGCAATTAGTTATAATTAAAGTACTGCTATCAAACAGATAAAATTATAGATGTCGATAGTTCCTTTTACCCCAAGTATCTTGCAAAATCGAACAAAATACTAAAAACAATTTGGTTACTATTGTTAACTATTATAATTCTCGGTTGAATAAAGACCAGTCAGTCGTCTTCTACTATACAAATTCATCCAGTGGACTGGACGGAGAGTAAACAGCACCGCTGTAGATTCGGCCGCTGGCCACTGATACCCGATCCACAGGAGACTTCTCTACCTATACCAGAGTATGTACCCATACGTGATCAAACAACCTTAGACGAGGTGATTGCATTAACTGGGAACTAAATCAGTTTCAGAAACCAAAGACGAGAACTTTTTTCAAACCAAGAAGAAGTACATGGATTCGAAAACAAATAAAATTCGTAACTTATCTTGTTTTAAAAAGTAAAAGGCACAAATCAACGTAGATAACGAACTTAAATAAAACATTTTCCCGTTTTTCGATGCGGAAACATCAACCGGTTTATACAGTTGGAAGTGTTGAAACAGTTGAACACACCGAAATATTATCCAAAACCAATTAAAGGGTACTTTTTGCTGCCATCCATGGGTTTGTCAAGCATTTCAATTAATTTTTTTCACTTGATCGATCAGTTCGCGCGAGAACAAAGCAATTACGACATCGGAACGTAACCGATAGCAATTAATTTGTTTTCGCCTCCACGAGCAACCGTCCGAACGCGCCCTTTGTAGGCATCAATTCGACGCCTTTATATTAAATTTTTGTTTGTATTGAACTTCACAGATAACGAATTCCTATCTAGGACAACTTTTACTGTTTTTATTGCCTAATAAGTCTTAGGACCAAAGTATACTGAAATATTAAAAATATACGAAGTATTTTATTTACTTCTAAAAGTTATTGACGTTTGTTAAAATAGGTTTAACTAATGTGCAATAAATTAAATTCGCTTATTAATGCGACATCGATTATGTAAAAATCTCGTATATAACATAATTATGTAATGATGTCAGTAATCTCGACTATACTAAAGATTATTTGTGTCTACAATAAAATACAATTTTACACTTTTTATAACGACATAAGTCAAACAATAGTAGCTATTTGCATACACAGACAGTAAGCGTATATTTAATGTCGCACCGCTTCATAAAGAATTCCACGATCCAGAAAATATGTATTTCCCTAAAGTAATTCTCGTGTTGGGTAATATGTGTAAGCAGGCTTTACTAGGGTAAATCGGGACGCAATATTTAAAACAAGCTTTTATGCCCGAGCAAAGACGGGCTTTCAGGAGACCAAAGAAAATAAAAAACTGTAGATTTACTTTTCAACTTGTTGTACAAAGGAAATTTTACTGGCTTCTTTTTGTCTAATAAAACCTTAGAACATCATACATTGCTGTATTTTTGATGTTTTACAAAAAGGTATACATAAAGGTGTACATAATTTAAAAGATTACATTTCATAAAGGTACCAAGCGATTCGTGGGCAGACCAAAAAATACGTATAACAAACAATGGAATTTTAGTAAATATTACACCTAAAGAGCCACCGTTCGTGTTCCACGCGCGCCTCAAAGAGATGTCAGCAAACTTGGAAGAGGCCACTGAGGGCCGCTGCCTGCCGGGGCTGCGGGTTGTTCGAAAGAGATACCGCGCCCCCGGAACGCAAAGGCACATGAAGGAACATAGACGGGTTTTAGTCAGTAAAAGTCTGACACTAAAGGGCGGGTTAAGTTATTTGATGATTTCCCGTCTTAAAAAAAAAAACCTATGTCTGCTGCAAAGCAGCGACACTGTATTCTGGTTTGAAGGTGGTCACCTTAAGAGGGTTTACGCCGGCGGCGCGCCGTCCACGCGCTATTTGCCTCAAAATCAATGATTTTCAAACCTGTTAATACCCATTAATAACTTATCGTACAAACATGCAATTTGCGAATAATATTAGGCAATTTTGTCTTCTAGAGGACGTGAGAGGTTTTTTTTTATTAAATAGCATGCTTGTAAGTTATATTAAGATAACTAAAGTGAGATTTGCGTATTTTACGTTCAGAGTCAATTTCGAAGCCGTTAATCTCCAAAAATTGCTGATAGAATCAATAAACAAAAATATTTGCTAATTGGTAATATCCTTAATAATTTTTTTGTCAAGACAGATTTTCTGATTTAGGTTACTTACTACGGAAAATAAGATCAAAACAATGTCTAATTATTAAGAAATTACGCGTAGATAAAATGATCTTTTTCAACGTTTTAACTTGCATTTATCATTATAGTAATAGCATATTCTAATAAAAGAACCTCTCTTTTAAAACTTACAATTAAAAATTTTCGTGTGATTAGCTTTATAATTTTTTAATAAATATTTTAAAACTACTATAAATTTGGGTGCGCGGCCGGTAGCCAGTTCAGAATTGGATTGAATTGCCTACCGGCCGCGCGCCTCAATTTATAGTAGTTTTAAAATATTTATTAAAAAATTATAAAGCTAATCACACAAAAATTTTGAATTGTAAGTTTTAAAAGAGATGTTCTTCTATTAGAATATGCTATTATTATAATGATAAATGCAAGTTAAAACGTTGAAAAAGATCATTTTATCTACGCGTAATTTCTTAATAATTAGACATTGTTTTGATTTTATTTTCCGTAGTAAGTAACCTAAATCAGAAAATCTGTCCTGACAAAAAAATTATTAAGGATATTACCAATTAGCAAATATTTTTGTTTATTGATTCTATCAGCAATTTTTGGAGATTAACGGCTTCGAAATTGACTCTGAACGTAAAATACGCAAATCTCACTTTAGTTATCTTAATATAATTTACAAGCATGCTATTTAATTTAAAAAAAACCTCTCACGTCCTCTAGAAGACAAAATTGCCTAATATTATTCGCAAATTGCATGTTTGTACGATAAGTTATTAATGGGTATTAACAGGTTTGAAAATCATTGATTTTGAGGCAAATAGCGCGTGGACGGCGCGCCGCCGGCGTAAACCCTCTTAATAAAAAGTAACATTATAAGAACATCCATGAAGACTAGTTAATCTTCATTGATGTTCTTATAATTTTATTTCAACTCTTTTAACTTTAACAAACTGTAAAATCTGTAGGGCAGGAACATTGCCTACTGTATCAACGTGTGCTCCAATACCCAAGCCATGTTGTGTTAAAAAAGAATGTTGATAAAATTGTTATTGTAACGATTTTTGTATTTACAGAATGTCGCATGTCGCGCTTTCAAAATTTCTCCCACGTAGTCGTTTCACGACGTTATCGTCGGCTGAATGTATCAGATTTTAATCGACATTTTGACAATATTATGTATAGAAATACATGGCCGGAACTATAATACGGGTGTAAGTAAACACCATGAACCGATATTCCAAGACGCAACTTTTCTAAAAAAAAACTTTATTTTAGACCTGAAAACGCCATAAATTTTCCATCAACTATAAAATTTAATTTTTAGTTGCTTTGAAGTCAATAAATAGTTAATTTTGGTGGCAAATAGGTGATATTACAGCGCCCTACTGCCATACAAAATCTATGGGAGAATCGCGTTTTAACAGCTCATAAAAAGTAAGTCCATTAATTGATTGTCTACACCCGAATTAATTTCTGCCTTTTTTATTTTAATGACTTATCTTTTTGAGTGCCATGTTCTTGATCTAGTATATTATGTTCTTTTACTTTATCTCTTATCATCATCATCATCATCAACTGCCTAATTTTTCCAACCATATAGAGGTCGGCTTTTAGTTTAACTGGAGGCAGCTGATTGCCAATATTATTTATGAAGCCGACTGTTTGCCCATAATGATCAGGAAAATCTTAAGAGAAGTATTGTTTCTTCTAATATGTTAATTCTGAGAAAATCTTATGTATTTGTCCCAACCGCCGAATGGTATAAGCACTGGGTCAATCGTATTAGCTTCACTAGTACAGTGCTACAATAAATAGTTAGTATTACTTCGTAATTAGTATTAGTTTGTATGTTAAATACACAACATTAAACATTAAATATTTATTTTTTTAATGTAGTTTTAGTGCAAATAATTATGTATTTTAAACAACAGTATAGAACATTAATCATTCATGGGTACTTTTCCTCTCTCTGTGGTCAAGATCCGTATTTCATTTGGACTATCGTTCTCCCAATATGTTGAGTGCGTTTTGACTGACTGACTCTCTTAGTATCCATCGGACACGTATATCGAAATACCGGGTCACGAAGAATGAGCAACGTAACGAACGTGCAATAAACTGAAGACGTGATATCTACCTTTTTCTGCCAAACATCTGGTAAAATGTTACGTTGAATGACCGACCATCTACAAATGACAAACATTACGGAAATCTTAACAGAAAATCGATCTGAAAGATACCTATTACATAAAACACAACTGTGTCAAAGACTCATGGAAAGCAAATAAATCAAATCATTCTAAATAAATCGGGATAAAACTGAGTTAAATAAAAGACAAGAGATAAAGGGCAATACTAAAGCACATCATTTATAAAATGAACACGAATGGTACCATAAACTGGAATCATGAAAGTTTATTCCCTGTTTTAGTTAAGGGCGGACCATTCAATCGTGACGTAAAAAATTTACGATCACACGTCAAGAGAAACACCAATGAGGCTGTAAACAGCACCCTTCCGATACTTAAGTATCTTCTTGTAAAAGTTCATTAGCAATTAACGTTATCTAGTTTGGCGATTACGTCATTTCCTTTCTTTATTAAATAACGCCATGTCGGGCCACCTTTACTCTCGGAGTAATGGGGACAAATCATTCTAACTTGGTTTTGTTAAAACCTTAAGCCCCCGGGCACGAAGGAAAATATATTCTATATAAGCTGTTTTCTTAGAGATTTATTCGAGTAGGGTCACATAAAAAATAGAGTTGGCTTTTAGATGTAGCCTCGACAAATCCTGAAATATCGCCGCTCATTTCAATTAGTTCACTCGGTTAAAAATTCAATACAAGTAGCACATTGCTTTGGTGATTAAAGAAGTTTCGTTCATCGTAGTATTTAAAAAGAGAAGAACTATAATAAACTTAAAGTGGCTATCTGAAAATATTTCTCCAATAGTAAACTAACAAAAAGAATCAACACACTGTATTTTTCGTACACGCGTGAGAATATTGAGTAGGTACCTATCAAAACTCTCTAAGTAAATACGAAGTTGTGGTTATACATATCTATTAACTGAAAACATCTACAGCACCACATTCAACTGTCAATTACAACTATCAGATTCAGATAGAAGTTTCAAAGTAATAAATATATTAACAGTAGAGCTTAACGTCGTATTTAGAAGGTCGAACTATCGTATCGTATTCTCTTCGGACACGTCTCAATTATTCAGTGCGAAAAGATCGACACCTGTTAAAACTTTGAACTGATAGGCAATCAAAGAATTCGATATAGTATGTCGAATCTTTTCATGTGTCTAAATATATTTACCTTCGTCATAACATTTATCATTTAAATCCTCTTTGTTTCAATATCTATGTCTTTCGTATTTTTGCAAGACTGTGAACTTTAGTGCAAGTAGTAGGTGGCAAGCCGTTTCACATTTTTGTGTGTTAATTACATTACAAATAGGCACGAAGAGTAACTAAAAATATGAATTAAACTTTATAATATTTGATTTTTACATAAACTCTGTTCGCATTAAACTTTTCTTCAACGTTGGTAATTGTGTGATTTTATTGACATCGTCGAGTTGTAAACTGAAGCCTTTCTTGTCACCAAGTGAATATACGACTCTTTCTTGGTAACGCTGAATAGGGTTAACGTAAGTACCATCATGAAACTTGCACGGGAAAGCATGAGGGAGGGGGACTCAGCAGTAGGTGGAACATAGGTGCCGATGATGATAAAGTATCCATTAATACACGAAAGTTGGTTGGCACTGAAATTTAAAGATTCACGAATTTACGGCATTCCACGAAGTAAAATTAATTTATAATGTCAAAACTAAAGATGCAAGTACAAACATAGAAGAAATAGACTTCTACGTTAACGTAGGTACTTGCATTAAATTCAGGGCATTATTTTGCAACGTTCATCGTACTTTCCTCAGAGTTACGATAGACGACAAAAACTGCATAGTCCTCAAAAGAGCCACTTTGATTGAATAAAAAGTAGCTTTCACAAGTAATTTAAATTTACAGGCAGAGCGAATAAAAATGCAAAAATATACTTTTTAAACACAGCTGAATGTCTTGAAATGGAGGAAAGAAAAACAGAGTGTTACAATTTTATCTTTCAGATCTATTTGTGAAAAGAGTGAAACTAGACGTTAAACTTTAATGTTTCTTTTCAAAGATGGACAAACAACAACAAGCATTCATAAAGATCTTAAAATCTGGAAGAAATCTTGTTCGTATTTAGTAGGACTTTAGGTACGTACAGTCCGGTACAGTTGAATCATTTATTAATAACATAAACAAATACTACACTGTTAAATATTTATAGAATATAATATTATCTAAATTCAAAATTACCATTATCTTAACCATTAATTATAAGCGGATTAAAAGATTTAATTGCGTTGTACTTACTATTGCATTTAACCTATTGGGAACTGTTTTAATTAAATAAGTATTTTCGTGAAATTCTTTAAGCCAAATTAAACTCTTCTAAACTTCCAAAAATGTGGCAGAAAAAAGCTGTTCTTCAAATATTAAGCTCCGGAAGGTGCGATAAGTAAAACATGAGTTCGTTTAGATTCAAACATTAAAATGTTGACTGCCGCAGTGACGAGGGTCAAATAAACTGAAAACGTGGACGCCTTCTGGTTCATTTATAACTTCACACACTCTCCCTTATGGGATAAGCAGTAAACATAAAATGTCACACTCGTCTGACACATTCTAATCGCTCAAAAGTATCGTTACGACCTGCGCCGAATTATGTAAAAGAACATAGGTTTTCTTATTTAAGTACAGCGGCAATAAATCGTAATGAACCTCAACCAACCTTACAAAAAAAAAAATGATTTGAAACTACACTCATTGGAAAAAGTATCACTTCATATAATATAGACAGTAAAAGTTAGGTCCAACAATACCTGAATAATCCAACACGTTTACATATTTCAGTTTTCCGAATAATAGTAGTTAAACGAATCGTATCGTATTTCGTTTCTAACGTTTACCTGAACTAGACCGAATAGTTTTTTGAACCAAAAACTCGTTTAAAAGCGGATATTGCATTCGAGAGCGTTCCAGTTAGATCGATGCTATGTAAACTATTCTTTTGCGTATTAGTACCTATATTTCTTTCTCATGCAGCACTCTGAACACTCGAAACTAGGATTAACGCAGTAGGAATCAGCCTGTTTGGATAATCCTATAAGCAAAATTGGGAAAAGGAAAATCTATGTTTTTGTAAAGAGAAAATCTGTAAGCTTGGCTCTTTGTACCGGAAATTTAAATACGCCTTCCTCCTAAATAGATACACTACCAATGCTCAAAAGATTAAGTAAAAAGTCTAAAGAAAGTAATTTTATTTCTCAAGTCATGCAAATGGCTAATTAACCCGAAATTCAGAATACATCATCCATGTCAGCTTAAACCTATGTTAATGTATGCCACTAACGCTAAGTGTACTGTAATCGGACAAAAAAATAAAAATATGTTTCCGTAACATATAAACGTTGGAAATGCCGAAATATGGGGAATTAAGTGGGGCTTAAAGCTGAAGCGGTTGAGGGCAATCCTGCACTCCAGTAAAATATTAAACGTTTGGGCAGATCGTAATTAATAATGTGCTACCATACCACGGGCCGCTGGACGTCTACCGTCCGGATATAACAGAAAAATTGCCGGATCACGGCGGAGAGCCCGGTTAAAATTCTGGAAGCAATTTTAAGCTTTGCCGTTAAAAAGTTATGTTGCTTTTAGGAGACTAGGGCCGATACTGTACCGAAAAGCCACTAATTTTATTATGAACAGGATGTGTGCATATCGAAAACATGTACCTTGAACCAATATTCCGATGTATTAGAAAACATGCCTTCAATTTGCTTTACGAAATACATTCACTGAATATACAAAATAAAAATACCTCCAACAATGTTTCGAATACAAACGTAAATAAACGCAGAAACACGTAAAATCTTGTTCCGAGGATACTTAGGTATACACAAAATTGAAATCCCTGCACACGATTCTCAGCAAGTATTCGAGCCAAAGATCGATTTAATAAGTCAATAAACCGTCGTCGATTGAGCCAATCTCATTTTATGAGTCCCTCGGCTGCACGATCAGACATCCTAAAAGTTACCAACGACCATCTCAAGGAAACAGGCTGTCTGTGGCATTTACTCCGGCTCGGCTCATTGTCGGCAGCACTATCAGTCTGTAGGTTCAATACAAATTCCTTGTCTTTAAATACCATAGCTTGAAGGTTAATAATCTCATATCGAAAAACAAGATTAGAGCGCAAGATAATAAACATTTCCATTTTCACGACATGATTTTTATAAAAAAATGCTTAAAGGCACTTTTTCAAAATTAAATTTCCTTATCTTTACAACTGACTAACCTTTTCCTTATCACGTGCGCAATAAGGAGTTCCTCTATTTAAAGTAGGTTTTTAAATTTAATTTAATGTAGGTTATATTTGTGGGCTTTACTTTATTAAACTGGTTGTGATTTTAAGGAAAGACTTTGGATCTTCGCTTTTTAGTGGCGTATAATTTACGTTTATGAGTTGTAAGTGAAGACACGATTGACGCAGTGTTTGAGGGATTGGCTGCTGTGCTGCGTGTAGTAGTTTCGTTTCCCACACGTAACAAGTAATTATATGGCCTGTAAGTTGTTGTTCCGGGTCTAGTTGTTTAGGTATGTGAGATGTATAGGTTCTCTTGTATGTCTACCTATACAAGAGAATTTTCCTGGGGTGGTACAACTTTTATTTTAATAATTTGTAAATGGAAATAAAATTAGTATCCAAACATATTAAAGAATCAAAAATAATAAAAATGGCATAACTTTTATCATAAATTGCAATGAAATAACAAAATGGGATTTAAAAAACATAAAAATGAAAAGCATAATAAATAAGCTACACAAGGTTCGTTATTAGGAGTCGGTAATAAGAGTGAACGAAACAACAAACTGAGCAACACAACTAGACTCAAACACATGCAGCCGCCTGCGAACTCGTTACATGATAGCCAAGTTTGTATGTAAGCTCAGATATTATGATGCTCAACTTATATTTGAGCATTGCAAGTAAAGTGTATTAAATTAGCAAATAATATGAAGACTGTGGTATGTGATTTAAGATGATATGTTCACACTTCTCGTGACACAAAGGCTGGCTTTTACCTTGACCAGAGGTTAAGCATTGCCATCCAACGTGGAAATGCCGCCAGTCTTTAGGGGCACTTTTCCGGTTGACGGCGATGCTGAGGAATTTTTGATGCCTTATAGTTTTATTTTCTAAAATAAATTAGATTATATAATTTTCATCATCAACCAGATGATATGTTGATACATATAATAAATTCATCTTGTATTTGAAATATTGTGTAGGTCAAGTACTAAACTCAATGCTCAAACTACTTGACTGTTTAAAAATGATTAAGTCTGAACCTTGTTTGAACTAAATGAGTTTTAATAGATCTCAACTCTACATAATCAATTTTGCGTTTTTCAGAATCAAGAATGTTAAAAAGGGAGTCAAAGCATAAGAGTGCGCTCGGGTGGGTAACGACCACTCAGGCCAAAAGTGGCGACTTCACGTGAGCATCCCTTTGATCCACCATTCATACCGGCCTTGTCGCCTAATGAGATCGTAGCCATTTTGAGAAAGTCTTGCGGTGAATCGAAATCTTGTGATTATAAACAAATAAACAGGCGCGAGAGTTTATAGCTTCATCTATTGATGTTGTGTAACTTTTTTGACTCCTTGTTCAATTGTTCATGTCTCCTGACTCGTTAAGCGCTTTTAGTAAAACAAATCAAATCAGTTACTTTATTCAAAAGTGCCTGTAAATGTTTTATTTGTAATGGTTTACTTTATTGATCAAGGAGTCAGTCAGTCAGTCAGTCAGAAAGTGAACAAGATTGCAATCACCAATCTATTTATTAATAACGGTAGGTAAATTAGGCCCATTGTGTCGTGATGGCTCAATGACGCACCCACATCGTGCATGACGTTGTGGGGTCATGGGTTCGATATTATGGAAAGTACCAAGGTCATTTTGCACTTTATAAGTCTACCTTGGACGTCACTGACATCGGTAAAGGAAAACTATTCTGCACTGTGAATGTTTATGCCTTCTCGGTATGAGAATATACTTTAGCCCTGCTGTAGGATAATAATGTATTATGTAAGTTAGGCAAAATTAAGTTTGCGATGAACTTATATAAGAATTTAAGGTAATAAGCATTGGAAGTTTACGAGTTGATACGACAAAGTTCCTCAGAGCATTTACACGAGATTTTCCAGCAAACATATATGTATGTACGTATCCTAATAGTAGAATACATATAACATTAACCGGGCACCGTTGCCGACACGTGCTGAAACGGTACATATTTGGTGCAACCGTGAGACTCGTATTGTGTTGAGATTTCTGCCACCATCTGTAATATATGTGTCATGTGTTGCAGCTAATAAATATTTCTTAGTTATTTACTACAGAGACAAACATTTATGAGAAAGCTATAGGTACTTGCCTAAAACCCATACAATAGTTAAAAGATTTGAGAACATGACTGTGGAAATCGGAAAAGTGGTTCTAAAGTTTTAAGCACACTAGTGGGCAGACAGACACTTGAGACACTATGTGTTTTATACCTAATACCTGCGAGGTATATTGATCGATTAAGTTTTGAGTCTAACAATATCGAGTGATTAACATCGACATGTCACACCTCTATGAGGATTAGAAAATATATAATGTACAAAGCACAC
Organism: Caradrina clavipalpis; assembly: GCA_932526535.1. Lineage (NCBI taxonomy): Eukaryota > Metazoa > Arthropoda > Insecta > Lepidoptera > Noctuidae > Caradrina > Caradrina clavipalpis. The sequence continues at coordinate 9,467,311 of OW052096.1, forward strand.
ATACAAAGTCCCGCAACATTCCCCAGTTTGCTTCATCTGTAATTCTGTATGCAGCACTTGGTCATACGGTATCATAAAACAGTTTAAATTCAAACGTTTAAAACTTCATCTTGCAGCAGCTAGTTAGCCACAACCTTGTTTGGCATATTTCGGTCGGCGCGTATTTGGCAGCTTTACGTCATAAAATGTAGGATTACTCTACTTTGTACTAGTTTGGTGCTAGCGGTTTGACCGACTCTAACTATTTTAGCCATTTAAGGGGTTGTGGCTAAACACCGGTTTTTCGAACGAAAAATGAATATGACAAATTGTCAAGCAAGCGTGGGCTAACGTTATTGGTTGACTGTTCTAATGAATAACCTATCAATAACCAGTCAAAAGAAACTAGTAAGTCCCTCCAATATTCTCAAGTCATAAAATATTCATTGAGTACAATGCAACATATTTTTTTCCAGAGTGATCTCAAGTATTAAAAATTGGTAAATTAAAAATTTCCACTCATGTCGAGGTTTTTCACATTGTTTCCTTAAAATTGATATAATATACAGACAAAAAAATTACGCCATCGACATACAGTACTCGTGTCTCACATAATTATTATTTGTAACGGTCTTAAACCTACTTTTCTTGTTACGGGTATTTCTAAAAATGTATTTTCTTCTAGGGATTGAGCATGTGAGAAACAAATTGCGAGACGAGTATCGTACACTTGTGTCGCAGTGTCAGAACGCAGCTGAACATCGGCCGAGCGTCAACAGTGCGGAAACAGGAGTCAAACGTGGTGCATGGTATTGCCATTTAACTTGCCCTCTTAACTCGCACCTAAGTAGCGGCTTGGCTGCCAGAGTTCCCAAATATCTACTCCTGTTCCAAATAGTGACGACTTTATCACACAAAGTAATTATTTTTCTAGTCCTACCTTTCCTTAGTTCTTTAACCTTTTGAAGGCCACAGTTGTGTATAGTCGACAAGTGCAGTTTCCTTGTCGTATATAGACGATTGTGGCGTGTTGGGCACGTTTTTATTTGTGTCGTGTGTATACACGACTGTGGTGTTCAAAAGGTTAATGATATATGTTAACGTGTGTGGAGATATTTGTTTTCTAATAACAAATAATCGGATGAACTGATTAGGATGGAATTCAGTTAATAAGTGGCCATGCCTTGGACACATCAATGTAATTTTGGCTCTATATATTGAACACAGTTACCTATTCCAATTGGATGGCTTACATTTTCAGGGTCTCCAACTAGGAAGACGCAGATGCAGCAGATATAATCTAAATCACATAATATAACCATTACATATAAAGGGTTCAACATAATTAGCAGTTTCGCTGCACTCAAAGTTCTACAAATGGCAGACAAAGTCATTTCATAGCCAGATGGCATTTCACAGTTCTGTGCAACCAACTAGTAGATTATGTATACGACTGTACGTACATAGATATACAATTTATTTGCTCCGTAAAGTTTCTTCGCTGTACATTTTGTAACGGTTGGCACTTGGCATACGGCAATAAATTGTTCATAGTACCTACACCTGGTGGAAATTAATCTGCGAAAACTTAGTGTTTACTTTAGAAATAGGTTTTGTTTTGTGAATAGAACAATAAAGTGATATGTTTGGGCTGCGATGCTTTTAAACCCTCTGAAAGGCTAAAGCCAAATATCACCATAGAATCAAAGCATAATTTTAATAATATACCATCACGCCTGTGTTCCCCGAAGGGTTAGGCAGAGGTGTACCAATGTACACCCACAGTTCGCCGGTATATTTAGGTCCCATGTAATAGGGGGCGAGCCTATTGCCATTAACCGGGCACAAATCCAAACTCCGAGCTGCTACTGAGAATTTCATAGAAAAACCCAATAACACTTTTTGCTCGACCTGGGAATCGAACCCGGGAGGGGTCCCGGTGCAAGTGCGACTGGTGTGCAAGGGGTTGCACACCAGTCGCACTTGCGACCTCGAGACCAACGGGGCAGTAATTTTAATAAATGGTTAAATAACGGTTTTCATTTTTATGAAACGTCAATGTGTGAACACGATGTTTGTAAAATTACTTAAAAATGGTGGTGTAACAAGCTTTCAGGAATTCCACACGAAAACTTTGTTGTGGTTTTTTAACTTCCGGTCCGGCAAAGGGTGAGTGTAATAAATAACGACACTGGCTTCTAAATTTAGAATGTATCAAACAACATATTTTCTTTTTAACAACAGACGAAAAATGTTAACACTTTGAAAAAAGATGAGCGTCACGGTGTCCCCTTCACCGCGTATGTACATATACCTAGTGCTAGATTTACTATATGTTATTCCATACAGTAAATCTATACATACGTGTGTGTTTACCAAGAAAAATAACTACTTATATTATTTTTATTTGACGGGCCTGTTGGTCTAGTGGTTAGCGGCCCTGACTGCTAAACCGGAGGTCGTGGGTTCGATTCCCACCCAGGACAAACTTTGTGTGATGAGCATGATTGTTTGTTCTGTGTCTGGGTGTGATTTATCTATAATATGTATGTATTTATAAATTATATAAGTATGTATATCAGTTGTCTGGTTACCATAACACAAGCTCTGCTTAGCTTGGGATCAGATAGCCGTGTGTGAGTTGTCCCAAGATATTTATTTATTTATTTATTATAAAAGATACATTGCACCTGCTAAACCGCCTGTATCTCATTTAATAATATTTGTTTGTCTTGAAATAGATACATCTCACAGGAGTACCTTCACTAGATGTGTCTGAATAGGAAATTATACACCTATCAACATTATTAACACATGTGTACTAATTAGTATTAGTTACAGTACTACCATTAACTGCCTGCTAATAATATTGGTTACAGTCTCTTTCATGTAGCCTTTGATAGTTCACATACATATACTTGAGTCTGTCTACTGGAGATCGAGCACAGCCTGCTTCTAATTATTAGGTTTGTGTATGCCCGAATATATAACCAAAGCAGACTTTATCTGTACCAAACAAAAGTAAGGTAGAGTGTTTTCAACCACATTTTATCTCACAATCTCTCAAAAATTAAATTTAATAGGCAATAACAAACTATTAATTAATTACGCCAAATGTCTTTCAAGTACATTACAGCCCACCAAATACCAGTTCAATGAACGTCTTGAAATTATTTAAAATATATTTTATAATAATCAGCGTTAGAAATCCATAATCATTACAATTACTTCGAAGAATGGGAGAAATTTTGACGTGAGGTAGCATGTTTTGGCAGAACTAAACCTAATTATTATGTGGAGGAAGTCCTCAACAAATGTACAACACGGCTATAAAAAAATACATGTACAATTAAAGATTGCAAACAGGGATATAACATGCGGGGCACGTGTGCATAGTGCAGTGGTCTGCAACTACAGCTTCTGTTTGTACTTACACTACATTGCTGGATTTGAGGAATGCATCCTCGAATTAAGGAGTCCGAATGTATGTAGGTACAAGTGTTCTAGAGCAACTAATTCGGAACACTGTGTAAGCGAATTAAGGTGCCTTAAGATTTGTAGAAGGAGTTTAAAGGCAGCTTTTCTTGCTCACAGCTTTCGTCAGTTAATTAGCTCGTCGGCACGCTTTGCCCGGCGTATTCCGGAACCTACTTTACTGAGGATCATCCAATGAAGTGTAACGCCCCACCCGAAACAGTTGCCAGATATTAGTGGACCTGTTGTAGTACCTAATCTTTTCAGGAAACTTTCTTTACGATTTTGTGACTAGGTATCTAATAAGTGCAAAACTCAAAAGAGTTTCATTTTCGTTTCAAAGTTTCTTAAAACATAATAGATTTGTTCTCCTCTTTGGGATCACTAAACAATTTACACGATTAACAATAATAGAGACGATAGCAATAAAGCAAGAAACAATACAATTCCCTCAAAGCGCCCGAGAATAAAGAAGACTATTGTTTAAACATTAAGGGAACGAAACAGGCGTCATTAGAGTGTCCATTCCTCTCGTGTTGAGGGAACAGAACACACCACCATGGCGGTTACTTAAACGACTCACACATACTTAATGAGCTGGTGAATTGTTCCTGAATGGGTGTTGTAATTGGATATCTTTATTGTTTTCGTTCGAACCCTGTGGTACCTAATTAAAAGTTAAGTAGCACTTGGTCATTGAGTTTTACAAGTATTCAGGATTTTCATTCTTGTTTCAATTTGAGTCGGTCTATATTCTGTCAAAATGTCCCTCAGTGACTTTAGGAAAATTGAGGTACAGTGGGGGAGGTTTTTACATATTAACAATGCAGTTAAGGCGCTAAGAAGAGTTTTAAACGAAAGAATCCAGAAGGAAGAAACCAGTACCTAAGCTCCCAAATACAATAAATACGTACTACGTACCTGCGCAGTTTAGAGCGCCAAATAGCTATAAAAAAATTGCCATTGAAGATTTTGTTACTCTTGTTTTGTATGTATCTTAAACCCGGTTCTTCCAATTTCCCATCAGTAGCCCAGTAGGTATAAACAGCTTGTCTAACGACCAGATAAAATTGATTAGAAAACCACATTCTAGCAAATAACACTTAAAATGCAAATGTTTAATATTAATCGTTACTCTCCCTTATTTATTTCCCAAGTTACAGCTTGTTGACTTTGTAAAACGACGCTGGGGAAATATGCTTTCTTGCTCTGAATTTGTTTCTTGACCGACTGCGGGAGTTCAGCACTTTTTATATTCTTTGAAGACGCTTTTGATTATTATAAATAATGATGTGAAATACTTATAACAATAATACCAATCACTTGTCCCATTGTATAACCATGCTTGCTCAAGGCGGATGTGATCTCACGATGAATTCCTTCATCGAAGTCAGTGATATTCAAGATAAACTTAGAAAAAAACATAGGTATGAATTGGATCACCTAAAAGCGATCCCACCAATGAGACAGTCCTAATTAACCTTCACAAAACAAAAACTATCAAAATAACAAAAAAAAAACATAGTCAGACTACATTTTACGAGTAGATAAGATAGATACATATTGTAACACCGATTGACAATTTTTACTGCCACATTCTGGTTCCGTTTGCCAAGTGTACATACCTAGGTACCTAGTGTATGATAGAGAATGGGAATTGGGATGCACCGGCGGGCCCGGCGCGCGACACCGTAAATACACAAAAACTTCCCTGCCAAACTTCCGCTGCACTTGTTTATGAATACGGCCACCGCCTGGGGATCGACCATCCGAATAAATGATGACCTGCGTTATTTTTGCACGTAACAAAGTTTATATTGAAAAAAGCTCGATTTTATTTTCTATGTTTACTACTTTAGAGTGTGTTTGTTTGTTAAAAGTTGAAAACTGACGCGCGCAACCTGTTAACGACTACCTACTGCTGAATGAGAGCTTGCTGATATTCTGGTAGGCAGCCAAGTGAACGATTTTGAGAAAATAGTGCCATAATCACCTCTCGTAGAGACCGTATATTGTCTTTCAATTTTTAGAAAATCGATTCGTCCAAGCTGCAGGGGTAGCTACAGAAAGTAGATTATCTGGCTAACCTATATTTTTAGATTCTGTGAGAACACGTTTCATAATTACATTTAGAAACCCACTTAAACACACTTACATAAAATTAAAGCTAAGTTACAATTCAGTAACAGGAAAAAAATACACTGTTTACGTTCAGAGTACGTAGGGACATCAAAACATGGAAATTCGAAAGGCAATCAAATCATCGGCACTGCCCACGTGATGAGTAGAGTCGCACAGATTGAACTAGTACCTAGTGGAGGTACATACACAGCCTACCCGTACGTGTTCATGTTGAACAAATGTACGGATGCAGGCAGTTCGTTTCATTTTGGACGTAGACGCGATTTCCCGCTCACTGGGCTGCCGGTCATTTTACATCATTCAATGAACGTTCGTGGTCGCATCATGATCTTTTTTAATTGGTTGTTTTCTGTTGAGATTGTTTTCCGCTTTCCCGTTTACTAAGTATTTTTTACCTATCTTCATCTACAAAGGTACTAACAAGAGGTTTTCCTTATTCGACAGGTTTTATAAATTGGTACTTACCTACCTTAAGTGTATTAACTTAAGGCACACTTAAGGCTTATGAGGAATTACTGACTTATACTGGGGAAAATCTTTCTGTTAAAACTTACTACGGTCTTAAATAATGGCAAATATTGAAAATGATGTTATTGCCTGACTCGTTTCGTTTTAATTTAATTTACATCACAATGATCTATTTCTTTGCTGAATAATAGAAGGGACTATCCTAGTTCTTGTTTTTACCAATGATATTGTGGTATTAATGATATTCCCATAGGTACCTACGCTTTGCAAGTGAAAAGGTGATCTCCGTATTTTAGAATAAAATATTTTTAATGTGCACACACAGTTCGTACAAAATGTTAGAAACAGTTTAAATTTGCAAAGACACAGTACCTACCTACCTACAGATCCAGATTATCTTGACATAACAATCCTTTGTTTAGGTATTGTTATACCTGGGAAAACATGAGGTTAGACTTCAATTTAGGTAAAATGAAACAATACACCTTCCTACATGTTAAAGTACTTAAGTAATTTACTCCTTGCATCTATTCAGGTGGACAGGTCCCCCACTCAAATTGTCCCCTCTTTACATTATTAGCCTGCCCCCGTTGAAATTGTAATGTCCGTTGAATACTGTAATTTAATGCTTTCGTGTATCATGTTTTGATACAAAAAGTGCCTATTTGTCTATGAATAATAAATTGACGACGTGAGCATTTGCCTGAATAGTTGGGACTAACATCTACTTAATAACGTCGATAGGCTCTCCAAAGGTCATTAGGTATAATGTTAGATTAATAATTGGGAATAAAATAAACCTAGGTTAATTATCTATTGACTACCAAAGACTATTATTAAAACTGAAATAAATATTTCAATTTGGTACCAAAACGTACCCAACACATTTTGAACCGAAACATTTAAAATATCTCCCCAATTTAGTTTCCCGGTAATGCAAGTAGAGCAGACGGTTGGATATTCGACAAGGTGCTCTTTACAAAGAAGTTTCACACGCCCCGACGAATCCACGTAAACGCCCGCACGTGTTTGCACTAAGCTTTAACGAAACCGACTCAAGAACGAAATTGTTGGAAGATATCCTGGGTTTTTATACCTTCCGGATATGTTATATTACCTATATATTTGTTACTGTTGTACTCGCATGTATGTTTCGGTACCGCTGTAAAATTACATAACTTTGGGCTAATAGTATTGCAGAGGAACGACTTTTATTTTTGATAAGATAAAATCACTTAATAGTAGAGCAAAATATAACGCACGCTAATAAATATTGTATCTACTTTCAGATGCATGCACAGGTGTCGTGAGAGTATTTGTTATAACACTTGGAACTAGTTTTAATTAAACAACTTTCAATTCCGTTCAGTGCCTTATACACCCGTTCCGTTATATACCTACTATCTTCTACATATGAGTAACTTCTCGTTAATTAAACTTAAATCTACAACTGCATGTATCATGTAAGTACATGCTATCACCGAGATACCAATCCATTTGCGAAACCCGCTTGCCGTGCCTCCCTTTTGCTAATAATGAAGGAGTTAAGAAATTATTATTATTACCTACGAACCATATCTATTTAAAGTGTGGTCGCAAGCGTGTTGACTGAGCGCCACTGAGGGTCGATTCCCAGCAGGACAGGCAAAGTTTTCTTGGGTTTATTGTAACCGCCGGAAGGGCAATACTCCTGCCTGCCCTGCTGCTCCTTAAAGTGAGTAAACTTTAAGGAGCGATCGCGTTCTAATCTCTGTCAAAAACGAATCATTTTTTTTTTTTAGTTAAAACCTTGCCTTTTACGGGGTCTTTTTCTTGTATCGCGGGCAAACATATAAACTCACAAACACCTACATCCATTTATTCCGCGTAGGGGTCGAACCCGTGATACGCAGAAACGCCAAACGCTCAGCCACTGCGCCAACTACACGCCCACATTTACGTAATTGCCTGATTTTTTTTTGACATTGATTGCCGCTGATGCATGAAGTTGCAACTAGATTTTGAACGTTTTTAATTAGTAGAATTGACCTTGTAGATTCGTGGATGTTATTGGTAATGACCCTTACCTAAATGTGACTAGGCACTACTGAAGTGCGTGTACCTATAAGATCTACTATAGATAGGTAGGTATCTAGGTAGGTACTCCTTCGGTTCGGTTCGGGAATATAATCGTGATGTTATGTAGGCAGTCATGTAAATTAAGCTAAGACACTTTGCTTCAGTCTGGGCTTATAATAGGAACAATGAATTAATTAAGATCGTGTAGTGTACCTTTAGAAAATGTAGTACCTATCCAGATTATTATTAGGTAAGTTATTTGATAGAGGTACCTACCTCATATCATATCCTCTTACTTACCTACTTCCCTAAGTACCATCTTTACGTGCCGCTAGATAATTTAAGTGAGTAATGACTTAGCAGTTTTTCATCTCAAGATGGTTTAAACCAGATCAGTGGTCCGTATCATTACCAGTTTCTAACAAATGTCGGCCCGGGATGAGAAAACTATCAATCTTACGATCTTCAACGCATTTTTTCTTGTCAGATTCCCACTTATAACTTAAATCTACTTTAAATAAGTGGATATCATTATGACCAAGCAATAAAAAATAACTTTCTTGGCATCTCGGGTAGCTCGCATATTATATAAGTAGGCCTGCCTATACACTGACTGAGCTCTTACTACGTAAGGCCGTAGGTATACAGAAAGAAAGCTGGTAGCCGGCGCCGATCTACCAGCGCTTATCGGCGCTGATCCATTCTGGTAACAGTTATAAAGCAAGCGTATTGAAGCAGAGCGAGCAAAATGTCGTACTCATCGGACGATGATAATGACGATGTGGCGCCAACGCTGACCGGCGTCGAAGATTTTCGGAACTTGTCGGCGACGTTCGGCGCTTATAGGCGCTTGTTCATATAAATGCCTGCGCCGGTTACCTGGATGGACCGGTTCCTATAAGCGCTGGTAGGCTGCCAGCTTTCTTTCTGTATACGGCCTAAGTCCTTAAGTCTTATAGGGTCCTACTTAGAACCGGTCTGGGTAACCAGATTGTGCATGTTATCTATCTCGCCAGAACACGGGTGAACGACGCGCGACAATTTACATAGATACTAATATTCAACAACAACGACTACCTAGATTACTTTTTTTTTCTTATAAATGACGTTCAAACCGCCTTTTAATGGAGGTGATGGCTTTAAAAGGTTCTTGAAAATAATTAATTTGACTTTGACTTTCAATAGGTTGATAAGTACACCTAGGGTACCTACAAGCGTAACTGCTGAGCGTGAGGTCTTAGTTCGATTGCCAAGTCGGGCATTGTCGTTAGGTTTTTTCATCGGACTAAGCAGCCGAAGTTTACTCACTAGTTTTTAAGTTTCGAGTGAAAATTGGTTGTGTACATTGTGAATGTAAATGCAAATAAATAACTAATATAGTTGCAAAAGTAGTAGTTGTAGTAAGTTTTGCTGTTAGAGATCCGAATTCTGTGTTGAGCTTGGCTTTGCACATACCTATTTAACACTATCCATGTAATGCTTAAGATAACAATCCCTCCTCTTAGTCTACTAATAAGTAGTTCAGCTCAGTAGATTTCTCAATCTTTTACTAACTTTTCTGGGTCACTAGCTTGCTGCTTATGCAGAATGAGACAGTTATAGTTCAATGTTAAATCCATTCTGCATTAAAGCAGAAATTATAAAGTACAGTTACACTCAACATTGACTTGTTTAGACCTCTTTCTATGAATATTGGATAACATCGTTTTTACACTATGTAGGTTGAATAACCAGTTTATTTAACAATATACACTAATCATATAAATAACAAACTCTAAATTTCTCTGAAACAAGTTCCTATGATACAATGATGGTATGTATTATGATCTGAAAATAACATCCCTAATCCCCAAAAAAAACTCTTAAATAGGTTGAAAAAGTAATCAAAATTTAAAAATATATTTAAGTAAAACAATTATATTAAGTAACACTAGAGAGAACTTTCATTTAATCATAAAATTAAATACATCCACAGAGCCAATAGTATCTCTTCAGACGGCCATCTTAACAACACTTCAGATCAAATTAAAACTGTCACTCCCTGTGCACTAACACATACATCGCTAAGCAGGCCAACACCGCAAACTGAAACAAGAACATACATTTCAAATGAGTATAACATACAGTTTTATGTTTCTTTGGTTAAAAATAATAACTCTTACACACAGTTTGTTTATCAACACCATAAGATACTGTGGGTGGATATTTAATTCTTAGCAACATTGCTCAACCAAAAGCTGTCACAGAACTTGAGTTCTTTTTGTGCCTGTACCATTACTAGTAAATATTTAAAGCTAATACAGAATAATACACCAAAAATATATTTGTTACTAACCCAAAAGTTTTAACATTATTATCCATGCTAGTTCTATTGGTAATGGCAGAAGAATATGTGAAAACTAAAATTCTCCAGTATAAATGTTTGTAAGAGGCATGTCACATCAAACATTACCTCATGCCAAAACAATTTGAGTATAAGATAAATAAACATAGTGGTGTTGAATGGTGGAGGTATAAAATCATTGTTAAAATGATTTTACAAAACATAGCACTAAATATACATTGTAATTTATATTGAACACCTGCTTACTGTTGTCAGAAGGCAAAACTACTCAATCACAATGTTAGTTTAGTTACTATGGTCAGCATTATAGTTGTTCTCTTTTAAGTGTTATAACATGGAATTAAAAATTTTAATCAGTTTTTTTATTGAAGTCTATGCAATAGTGAATAAACATGTTCTTTAAATATGTTACCTGCGGATAATGCAGTGGACTGCAACGCTGTTACTAAATGTTTTGTTAACCTTATATGTTATATATGTTGTAGTTGTTTGTTATCCCTTAATAAATAAAATAAAATAAAATAAAAACACATAAACAATGATGGCAGGAATCAAACTAACATTGGGCAACCATTGCTAACAGTCTTGACCTCATTGATTAGATTTTAGCCACAAAAAGAAACTCTAGGTGTCTGTCAATGTTTACACCCTTGTAAATTAATATAAAAATACACCATGTACCTTAAACTTTGGATATTCATTCATATAAATTGTGACCATTCCGACATAAGGCAGAAAACCTCTGGCACGACCCACTACATCCTTCTTTGTGAGCCACAACTGGCCCTGGGCATACAAGCCTCGGTCGTCCACACTGTTGTTATCACCTTTAGTCAAGAATTTAACTGTGCCATTGTTCCTGAAGAAGAAAACAATATTTGATTAGCTAAACATACAATTGATAAATCAGTTACTTCTAAATACTTAAGCCACGTCGATCAGAAAACATCTTAGTGTTGAATGGAATAATTATATTTATACACAAGCATTTGGGACTAAATATAGAAGTTGATAAGACTACTCACTTTTCATGAAGCTTTAGAACTCTGTGAACGATTGGAATGTCTCGTCCCTCTACTTTGAAGACAACGATCTCTCCTACACGCACGGGCTCTTCAGGATAATTTGTCAGGAACAATAAATCGCCTCTGTGGAAGGCAGGCTCCATACTACCGGACAACACCACAACTATCGGGCTTTCACTACCAGTAACAACCATAAGACCTTTCCATATCATCAGGGCTGAAGACACTATCATACCAAAACTTAATACTTGGTAGATAAACTGAAAAATAAGTGGTACAAACGTAAAATAACAGCCGGTGGTATATTAACGTAATTTAACAAATTCTCAATGAAACATTACCTGCCGTTTGTTCATGCGCTTCACATCATCGAATATGCTGTCCAACATTTTGGTTTCTGTAAATATTCTAACAACTACAGGAAAATTAAGTATATTTTTTTGGTTATCGCCTTTCGCTGTTGTCGTCTTGTCGACAGCACCACGTCAGATAGCTAGAGTTGTCAAAATATATCGATACAATGATACAATTTTAGACACGCCATGGGTATGCTGATTTAATTTTTTAAAGCTCTTAATACTTGCAAAATCATTGCAAAATAACTATTAAATATCATCATTTTTTAGTACAAAATCAATTTTTTTGACAAGGATTACATTCTAAGCTGCCTCACCAATCAAAACAAGTCTGACTTACCATCTGTTTTATGTGGTAACACTAATCGCCAACATACGTTGGCGATGCGAAGTGCGAAAGCGATATTTCGACAATACCAACAGCGGTGAACAGCGGAATAATAATAATAACTAGGATGCGGTAATGGACAAATGAACTATTATGATATAAACAAAATTATTGTAGTTCAAAAAAGTTATTAGGTATTCAGAATCGATACATTTTTAATCGACATTTGCAACGGGAGACCTCCCTCTTTACTATGAAAAAAACCCGCACTTTCAGTGGTCTCCTACTATTTTCTATTCCCTTTCTCAGTAACTATAGGTATGTTGCTAGCTGCAAACGTAATGCTAATGCTGCAAACACATACCGTGTGTTCCTGCAAACGTAATGCGAATGCGGCAAACACATACCGTGTGTTCTTGCAAACATAATGCGAATGCGGCAAACACACCGTGTGTTCCTGCAAACGTAATGCGAATGCGGCAAACACATACCGTGTTCTTACAAACGTAATGCGAATGCGGCAAACACATTACCGTGTGTTTCTGCAAACGCAACGCAAATGCGCCACACACATGCCGTGTTTCTACACAAACGCAACGCAAATGAGACAAACACTTGCAGTGTTTTTGCAAACGTAACGCGAATGCGGCAAACACATACCGCATGTATCCGCAAACGCAACGCAAATGCGGCAAATACACACCGTGTGTTTAAGTGCCTTGGGCTGTGGTTGGACTGGACATATGTAACCGGAAATCAAAATGGCATTACTTGGTACTACAAGAATGCTTCGCCAACCACCACCACAACACCGAATTTTCTTTTTTACCTTTGTGATACAGGTATAAAGGTGTTAACATTGTCTCGAGTGTATTTTTCTTGCAGAGACGTAGTGTGTATACGCACTATAAATAATACATACAGGGCAGGATAGAAATATCAAGAGCAGGGCAATTAAAAAAATTAAGCACTAAAATGCGTTTATTCAGAGACATTCAAAGCATAAATTTTATATTACAATAATACAAATAAAGGATAGAGCGACCTTATCGCGCCATTTCAACATCTTGATTTTCCAAAAATTTGAGTTTGATTGTAACAGTGTTAGGCGTTGTTACATCAGCCACCAGGATGTCAGCACCATTATATAAACCTAACTCTGTTACTTTCTTTTTCAAATTATCTCTTGTTCTTTCTTCAATGCTTTTTATGGAGGACATGTATAAAGTCTTATTGCGGCCATTGATTACTGTAGTTATTCCTGGAAGAAAATAAAATATTTAATTCATTATTCTTCTTTTATGAACTGTTATTTTATTATGTAATAACCACTAGCTTATGAATAAAATTTTGAAGAGGTAGTTTCGAATTTAGGTCACAAGATAGGCTACTTTTTAATTCGTGACTCTGTGTATGTTTCTAATAGCACCACATAAAGGCAGACGTATTTGGAGGCAAAAGCTAGTCGTTTTATAAGACATAACAAACCTGGACTCTTCATTAAAAATATTGGATCTTCACATAGCTTGTCATAAATTGTCTGCAAGGTTGCATCAGGCTCAATCTCTACAACTCGAGTGGTGTTGCTGCAAGCAACACAGTCCGGCCTTTTTTCAGCATTAAAAGTGTATGTGTACACACCATCAGCCATGTTCATCACCATGTAGTTGTTCATGTTAGTACAACATGATGAGGCCAATTTGAAAACCTGCAAGAGGTTTCAATATGTTTTTAATACTTACCTAACTCAGAACTTAGGCGATTCGCACACTGCCCTACACTACGCTCCGTGATGTGGCGACGGGGCTCTGGTGATTTGCAATACTGCAATTGAACACGTTGTCTGTGTGTTTTCTATACAAACACAGCTAATTGCAAACAATGTGCTCCCGCCCCACGCTCTGTGATGCGGGGCAGTGTGCGAATCGCCTTAAAGTTCTCTCTGACACAGACATACCTCTGTAGCACAACATGCAGCTATTGCAGCATTAGTACTAGCTACAGCTGGAATAATATTTTTCAAAACGCCTTGTGTCAGTCTATAGGTAACATTGGATATTCCATGCTTGACAGCCCTGTCTTGTGCCTTCTCAAACACCCAAGCAACATGCTGAGGGTCATCACCATCAAGAGCTGTGTTGCTGCCCCAGGGGTTTTCTTTTGCCCACTGAATCACTTTCACATATTCTATGCAATGTTCTGGTAATCTGAAACATAGAACAATGAAAAGAATATTCACTAAAAATCCAAAATATTTTATGCATGTTCAAATTACACCATCTCAGTTAATAAAATTGGATTGTATTGCTACAATTTAAATTGTAAGAAGAGCCGACTCTTAATTACCTTGGAGTATTAGCAATAGTACATAGTGGAAATGTTTTCTGTGGGGGATACAAATCCAGAGTACACTCAATACAAGCGCTCATGCCTGGCACAATGACCCTTGCATTGCCTTTGAACCCTTCAGTGCCTCCATCAATAAGGGGAATGATACTGCTTTGATCTAGACTTCCTGAAAATTAAGATATTTTAATTAAATTGCTATTCAAATAGTAAATATAAAGGAATTAACATAAAATATGTATAAAAGAAACAAAGTTTCTTAAAATAAATATTTTTTGTAATTAATTCATTTATATAAAACATGTCATAAAACTAGACATAAGTTTCCACACATCTTTCAGAAAGGTGGGCTCTTCGGGTTTTCAAAGAGTGTTTCAGCATTGTTGCTTTAGGTATACTCTCTTCTAAATGCACGAAGAATTGCACCAAATACTGTAATTGGTGCAACTTACAATCACCCCCAGATATACATATACATGGGTATTCAGTAGTGAACCAAAACTTAAAGTTAAACCATGGATGAAAAAGTATCAAAATAATTACTATCATCATTATACTGCAGCAGTGACATCAGCATGCCATTGAGCCAGCGTCTGGCTACAATAGAATCAAGACCACACACAACTATATGGAACTGCCTATAAAATCCTTCATCTAAATCTTGGATAGGACAATGATGAGCTACTGCTTCACAGCCAGGTACTCTGAAAAAGAATATTGTTATAAATTATAAATGTAAATAAAGTTATTTTATTTTCAAAAATGAATTACATGTACTTACCGTTTGTTAACAAACTCTACAGCACATTTAGCTTTAGATAATCCAATATCATGCCTCCTGAAGAGAAATTGTCGATTCAAATTGGAAAGTTCTATAGTATCCATGTCCACAATATGTAGCTTTTTGAATCCCATCAATGCCAAGTCTTTCAGTAATTCGCAGCCGA
Organism: Caradrina clavipalpis; assembly: GCA_932526535.1. Classification (NCBI taxonomy): domain Eukaryota; kingdom Metazoa; phylum Arthropoda; class Insecta; order Lepidoptera; family Noctuidae; genus Caradrina; species Caradrina clavipalpis. The sequence continues at coordinate 9,482,778 of OW052096.1, forward strand.
GCCCCCCCGCGCCCACGATCAGCACTTTACATGAATCCTTAATAAAATCCAAAATTTCAGGCGATGGCTCAAAATCAGGTTGGCAAAAAGGGCCAGATCTTTCCAGCAGCTTTCTTATATGATACCATCTTCTTTGCTGGTAATCAGATGATGTCTGATTCTCACCGGATGCCATAATGCTACAAGGAAGATACAATTTACAATGTTTATCATACAATTGCAGATTTTAGACTCAGAAATACTTATGTTAAAGTAATACATACAGAAAAAATTATCAGCCGGTTCTCAAAATTCGCTAGTCAATCCAAATCAAAATGCAAGCTTGATAAACGATAATGCTCGGCGCTCGCTTCGATTACAGACAGCTACAATACAAATGTCACATATATGTCAAAGTCAGTCAACTTAGAAAATGTCAATACACTTTGTCTGCATTGACATGTATCTAAAAACACGCCTTGTATTTGAAAAAAAGTACCGCATTTAAATGTCAAATAGTAACTATGACTTAAAATGACGGACTTGCCACATTCTGAAAAGTATTAATTTATACATTTATAAGTTTAAAGTAAAAAGTAGAAGACAAAAGGAGTCTCTTTAAGTATAGGATATTGAGTATATATCTCTATTTATAAATGATTGTCTGTCATTGTCTTGTCAGTGTTGAGCAATTTCAGATATTAGACGTTAGCTGTCATAATAACTGCAGATTATAAAATACTTCATAATTTACGTATGTGTCAGTTTTTTTATTAGTTATCATGCTATTAAAATAACTCGTAGGTAATTATTTTAATTCTATCTTCATCGGGGAAAACTATAAACGTCTGATTTTGTTATAATTTATGTATTTTACTATTTTACATTGTCATTACTTGAAAAAATACGCACCAAGCTACTAAAAGTCAGTGGCGCCCTCATTCTAAATATCAAAAGATTTAGAAGCGATGTCTAGGTTTCTGGTAATCAATCAACCCAAAATCAACCACATACTTTATTGTAGTTTCAGCGTATATCATGAATTAATTGCAGTAACAATGTAAAGACTTGATATTTTCTGGTATTCTATTATAATTGCATTCAGAATAAATGAAAACTCCTTACATGATTTTCTTTACATTCTATAGTTATACTCATGGCCATGAGAACACGGTTACGTACTATAGGTGATATTCATTTGTTGAAAATGGAGGCGTGATGGAGGTGCAGTTGTCGCAAGACTAGGATTTTCAAGTTTGCGGTTGTGAAGATTTACACGTAAGTATACATAATTAAACAATTGTATCGTAATCTGTGTTGATTTAAATGTTAATTGCATCTGTTTATATGACTTAAAATCGCATGTTATTGTGTATATTTGAGGGAGAGACGGCGAATGTCTTGGTGGCTGTGGAATATGATATTACCATGCTTGAGTCAGATAAACGGCACGATAACGTTTCGCAGCAAGGTGTTACGAAAATAATAAATTCATAATAATGCTATGTCGACTATTACTAATATATCTATCTGTAAAGTTTTATCTTTTACTTCATTGTCAACATGGTTGGTCAGCGTTATACAAAACAGTGCCAACATAAAATGCGTGATAAATTATTTTCAAATCTTTAGATCTAAATTGCCGGATTACGACTTTTTTCCGAAGTGTTAGTGTATTTTCTTGCACCTTGAAGTAAAATAAGTCATTTACATAATAATTATGTGTCTGTCATTTTAGGTTCAGCATGGCTGGCAAGGTGAATACCAAAACAAAGAAAGAAGATAGAAATAAAACTAGCTCTAAGCATATAAGTCAAACTAGTGAAGAGTCAGAGGACACTGACTTTGCTTTGCTTAGGAAACCTATACTTACTAGTATTACAGGGTTTGGTCAAGCAAGGAAGATTTTTGACCTGGCTACTGAAGAAGTAAGTTGATTCTAAAATAAACTTAATAAATGATTTAAAAAAGAAATTACATGATTGTATTAATTTGTGTTTTTACTTTTTCAGCTAAAAGACTTGCTATCTAATGAGTGTGATTTACTGTATGAATGCAAAGTCTGTCGAAATTTATTTAGAAGCTTAGCTAATTTCATATCTCACAAGCGTGTCTATTGCAAGGAAAAGTTCAATACCTCCGTACATAGTCATTTTATTAATGCTACTTCAACAGTGAGTACTATTTTCATAGATTTTTATGTTGTATTATTATTTCCTATACATAATATCTTATTAAAAAATGTCCTTCCTCATTACAGTATACTGAAATTCAAAAAATTAAACGCTTGGAGCAAGGATATCTAGATGCTCTCAAAGAAACTATTGAAGTTGAAAATAAGGAAACAGAAGATGTAGATGACAGGGTACCACTGACCAAGGATTTGACAGCAATTGTAGAAAAGATTGCAAAAAACAAAGGAGTTAATAAAAGTATTCATGAAGAGCAACAAATAGCATTGCAGAAGATACCAAATAGTTCTGTGGCTGTTTTCCAAAGCGTTCAGTCATGCGAAGACAAGCAGAAGGAAAATATGAAAGTGCAAGTAAGTGTGCATCTAGGAATCAAATGTTGTACTTTCTAGTTCACATCCATCTCCTTAACCTCTAAACATAAAGGGTTTTTAAATAAAGTTTTTTTTTTATTTCTAGGTGATCGAGCTGGACAAGATTTTATCAAGGGACATAGCTGTTCTACAAAGTGATGGCAATTTCAAAATCAAAAGTTCTGTTACAGAAGAACTTGATAACATAATACAAATAAGTGATGATGAAGAAAATAGTGATAACGCTAACACCCTCAAGTGTAAAGTCTGTGAGTAGAGAACACAGTACCTTCATGCATTTATTTATTGAGAGACTGGGGTCTAGTAGTAGTAGAGGCAGCCAGGCTATGGTCTCGTTATTTTATCTTGCTCTCATTGTTATACGCGAGTGATAATGGGCATTACAAATATGTAATTACTAATTCTCATTCATAATTAAATTTCATTTTTTGTTTAGTTACCTTTTTCTATCTTTATCTTTAGACTACACTTCAATTGCGTACAGAGAAATGTGTCTATTTCTATTTGAACATTAGGTAGGTACAAAAAAAAATATAAATACTGTACAGTAAAGCACCTGAAATTACAGCCTCCTGAAATTCTAAATCTTTACTTACATACATACATACATAAACTCACAACTTTTTCCCATGGGGGTAGGCAGAAACCACGGAACGCCACCTGCTACGATCCTTACATACTCCTTTCGCCTCATCCACATTCATACATCTGGTCATAGAAGCACGCACTAAATCTTTATTGAAACAATAATAAAAGAATATTTCAGGTGACATGCAGTTCTCGACTATGAAGACTCTAAAGTTCCACATGAAGTACAAGCATGTTGAAAGTCGCCTGGTGTACCCATGTCCTGACTGTTGCGAGATCTTCTCCACATCCTGGAGTGTTTACAGGCATCTCTTCAAAGTACATAGGTGAACATTTTTAATTTAATTTAAGGAAAAGAAGGTTGATGGCGGTTTTGGAATTTTGGCCGACACGAGCAGACCTGCCCGTCGTTTGATGGGAGTGTATGGAGACAGATATTATAAATAGTGGTGATGAAATTCTAATGATGAGGGAGCAGACAGCATGGGGCAGGTGCGCCATTAGTCTTCTAAAGAGGTATTCAGAGGGCGTACCTTGTGAAATGTAGAATTTAAAAGATGGGAATAAAAAGGCTTTTGCAATTATTTCTCTAATCAAATGTGTTATATATGGATGTAAGACTGCCATATCCACTGCCATCTTTTAACATCATGTTTTATGCAAATAAATATTATACTATTCTAAAGTTAGGAAATATTATGAAAGCTTAAAGAAGAATGTTATTTTTCCTATCACTATTTATTTTGGCAATGAGGAATCATGAAATCGTTGTTTTCTATTTACAAATCTAGCATGTACTGTTTTAAAATGGAATAAACCTTTTTATTCTCAGGAAAACTGCTGCGCAAATTAGAAGGTTAAGAGAATCAATTCAAGCAAAAGCGTTCAAAATGAACAATCCACCTGCTTTCTATGAAAAACGTAAAAATAATATGAAGTCTGCTGCTGCTCAGAAAATATCCGAAGAAGAAAGGTTGGAACAAGAAAATCAGGTACTTACTTACTTGAGTACCTTCCACAACCCTTTTTTAAAACTTTAACATTGTTTTATCAAAAATAAAAAATCTGTAATGGATGGGGCCCATCCATAATCATGGTTGTCTCATAGGCGATAGAAGCCGAGGCTTATGAGGTCCCGAATAAATTCAATTCTTTTCTCAGCCTAGTTTTTCAATAGGGAAAAGTAATAACGATGAATTGTTCCGCAGGCTTGGATGGACAATATGGAAGGTGACGGCGAGTTACCGCGGTGCGGCGGCTGCGGCCGCACGTTCGAGCGTCGCGCGGCGCTGGCTGCGCACACGCACACGTGTCAGCCGCGCTCGCGCGCCCTCTCGCGCCGTCCGCAGGAAACTAAGAAGATCGAAATTCAAATACGCAAAGACTACCATAAAGGACCACCAGTCAATTTGAACTTGCCTGTAAAAACTACTGATGCTAATGGTAACTATTTTTATGGTGGGTAGTTTAATATTTAGGTTTTTTCTGCATAACAATCGACAAAATAACACCCTAAAAAGGTACCCATCTATTCATCCATCGTGTCTTTTTATAAGATATTAGAATACTAGTTGTATCTCTGTGGAGAGCTGAGTTATTTGATTAACCCATAATAATGCACTACTTACTTATAAATATTATTTTTCCCACAGAAAATAAAATTTCCAAAGATGAACCTCAAACTGCACCTAAACCTAATAAAGACGAAGAAAAAGAAATCGTTGAGGAAGTCATAGATGATGTTGATGAAGAAAAAGATGATGAGGAAGATAAAGACGTTGACGAGGATGCAGCCATGGATGTCAGTGATGATGACCAACAATCCAACGACGCAACAGAGTCCCCTGAGAAAGAACCTGAAAAACCACGAATCGAACCACCCAAACTCAACATCAGATTACCCTTCGCACAACAAGCAGAAAAAAGTAACCTTACTGCTTTCAGACAAAGAATCCAATCAGAAATAGAAGTTAACAAATTGTTATGTAAGAGATGTGATGCCCAATTCAGCGAAACACAAGAATTATATGATCACGTGGCTGAGCACGTGAAATGGCTGCGCTATGCTTGTAAGTTGTGTAACTATAAGCATTACTCCTTTGAGAAGGTACCTGAACACGTGAAAGTAGTGCATAAGCTGAAAGGTGATAAAGACTTCTATTATAGCACAGTAAAAGCTATCGATGGAACCGAAGCTTTAGAATTGTGCGAGTCTACTGACGAATTGCCTGATACCAATGAAACTAGTCCTGATTCTAGGCGTCCTAGCCGATGCTCCAGTGATTCAAGTCGATTATCGGATGATAGTTCTTCGAGCAGTACTCGCTTGGAAGCCTTAGGAAGAAAGAGAAAAATGTATCAAACTAAGAGTGGTGCAAAAAGAAGGAAAGAATTCGTGATGAAAGGTAGGTATATTTTACAAAAAAATAAAATACACATTATTACATACTAAATTACTCAATAACTTCACATTATTCACTGTTTTCAGCTGTACAAGACAAGGATGGGGATATCTCTCTTAACAAAAATACAAATCTAGTAGAAAACTATAATCCCTCAAATATCAAGAACTTTGAAGAGAATTCTTCAGACATGGATGAAATTGATGCTAGAAAGCATTTACCAAGTGCCAATTCATCTTCTGTAGCATCTAGAAGACCAGTAAGAAGAAAAACTAAACCTAAAAATGCAGATTTTGAATATGATTTATCAAATTTGTTAAAAATGGAAGCGCAGGGTTATAGAGATTCTGTAACAATGGCAAGTGCAAAAACAACTCAAACCAAGAAAAAGGTTCAAGAAATTCAAATGAATTATGATAATGTTAACAAAGATTGCTGTGGAGCACTAGTGACCATGTCAAAGAAATCTGTTGAGCGAGCTGCAGCACATATAAAAACAGATTTCTCAAGTGTTTATTCCCAGAAAGACGTAAGGCCTCCAAATATTTTTGCCAGACCCATGTTACCCAAGATTATTTCGAGAGGAGACAAAATCTCTCCTAAAAAAGATAATAATGAAGATGCGAAAGAATCTCCATCTCCTAGTCCTGTGAAAGAATTTACTACTCCTAATAAAAAGGTCTCTGTTGAAGAAGCTTCTAAAATTATAGAACTGCTTAATTCAAAGGCAGAAGTTACTTCAAAGACAGAATCTCTTTTTAAGGCAGAAGTTAATTCAAAGACAGAAGCTGTTTCAAAGGCAGAAGTAATTTCAAAGACGGAAGCTATTTCAAAGGCAGAAGTTATTTCAAAGGCGGAAGCTCTTTCAAAGACAGAAGGTACTTCAAAGGCGGAAGCTCTTTCAAAGATAGAAGGTACTTCAAAGACGGAAGCTCTTTCAAAGATAGAAGGTACTTCAAAGACGGAAGCTCTTTCAAAGATAGAAGGTACTTCAAAGACGGAAGCTCTTTCAAATACAAATGTTACTTCAAATACGGAGGATCTTTCAAAGTCAGAAGATACTACAAACACAGAAATTCCTGAAAAGACAGAAGATAATTTAAAGACTGAAGTTAATTCGACAGAACTCAATTCAAAAACAGAATTTGCTGAAAATACAGTTTTGTCTAAAGAACAAAACAGTTTAAAAAGCAAATTTGACGAGATAGTTAAACCGAAAAGCCTTTCTTCAATTGTTCCACTTAAATTTCGTCGTCAAAGTTTAGAAGTTATGAAAAATCCTATAATCAATAAGAATATCACCGATTTCACAAAATCTGGATTAAAAACCAAAATATTAGTTATCAAACCAATCAACAGAAATAAAGATGGTACACAAACATTAAACACTTCACTTAAATTCCAAACAATTAAACTAAAAGATCCAAATAAAAGATGTTCCAGGGATGATCAGGATCAAGTAGTAGTTGTGAAAGTCCCAAAAGTGGATTGTACTATAGCGCGACCAGTCACTGATGCTTCTAATACAACAATTGAAACCTTAATTGCCGCACCGTCCAATTTGGCAACCAATAAACCCACCGATGTTGAGGAATGTACTTCAAACGACAATGAAGATGCACTAATAATAAATGATGAATCCTGTACCGTTGATGATGTTGCAATTAGCGAAGATGTTATTGAGGAACCTGTGGCTGATAAGAATACATTGGAAAATATTAATACAACAGTATAGATACTTTCTTTAATCATTGAAACGTTTATCTTTGTTTTGGCTTTGAAGCACATTTCGTTTACTTATATCATTAAATACCTAATTAGGTACGCTATTAGGTAGAAATAACAAATTAAATTACTTAAGAAAACTTAATGTTTTAATTTGTCTTCCTAATTCTATTGAAAGTGTCTTTCTTTGATGCGCTGGCGCTGACGTCATTCTGCTAATATTTGCTGCAACTGTTCCTGGAGTTTACCTTAATACTTTTTTTGGATATGATATAGGCGCCACGTGGTGCGTTCGAACTCTTTAACCGACTTCAAAAAAGAAGGAGGTTATGTATTCGGGTGTATCTTTCTTTTTTGTATAATCCTCAGAGATTTCTGGCAAGAGAGGGATATGAGAGATGGAGCAGTAACCAAAGACTCTAGTCATTTTATAAATTACAATTTATCAAAAGATAATATTAGACTGCACAAAAAATATTATGGTTTTATAAAGAATTGCTTGAAGGAATATATCTCTGAGGTGAGGTACTAATTTTGTGAAGATCTAAAGTAGATAATTATCAATTAAAGATTTTTACTGCCGTTTTTTAGTATGCCTATCTACTTCATCTTAACCTGCAAATGTCAGTAGTCAGAGCAACAATATAGCAGCAGCTCAGTTTTCGTTAAATGATTGACAAATAATTAAAATACCACATGCAATTTTTTTTAAGAAAAATTGAGTGCATGATGATATATCTACCGCACGTAATATTTCTACTCTGTCTACGCTAACCCTAAAAATGAAACCGCAACCATTTTCTCCTAGAAAACCTTTCCAAAATAAACGATTATCGAAATCATGTATGATTTGCGCTATACGTGTCTACAATTATTAATTACTAGCTGTGCCCCGCGGTTTCACTCGCGTTACGTTAAGTTTTTGGTTACTGATCCGTTCCGTGGCTCATAACGCAATGTTATGTAGCCTATAATATGTTATTCTGATGTATAAGCTACGGAATGTTTCGCAGAGCCATTATTTTGCGGCCAAGTTATTTTAAAACTGTGATATCTCCTAACATATTCATTGAAGTTAAATGATGTAAAGGGCAATTTCATTCTAAATTAAACACTTGTGATGAATAAAGTATTTATGTTGATAAGGATTAATACTATTTCCATAAAAACACCTTCGCAAATAATGCATTATTTTAAAACAAATTTTCTGCCCATAAAAATGGCTATAGTGAGTCAACCTTAAAAGTTAGGCATTTACTACCGTGGACTTTTTTTTTTTGTATATTTTAAGAGGAACAATTCTCTCATACATTATTTTTCCGTAACTTTAACCGTTCACGCAGCGCACGCAACGAAAGCCCTCATAAAGAATATTTTTTCCCGTTTTTGCCACATTTTTCATTGCTGCTCCGCTCCAATTGGTCGTAGCGTGATGTTATATAGCCTATAGCACTCACGAATAATGTAGCTTTCTACCAGTGAAACAATTTTTTAAATTGGTTCATTACTTCCGGAGATTACCCCCTACATACAAACTTACAAACAAATTTTACCTCTTTATAATATTAGTATAGAAGTATAGATAGAAGAAACGTTTTTTTTTTTCCAAATCCTTGACCCGTTTCTTTGATTTTCCTAGCTGGTTATTCTATTATTCGGTCATTGTGCAATAAGGGTAGGTCCAGTCCAGTAGATTGATGACAACACCGAGACCATCAAGATGGATGAAATCAAGTAGACTCAGTCTACAGACTGATTGTTTACGAACTAATTTGGGTTCCCTACTTGAAATCTAATGACGCGAGATCGAATAACATTTGCTCGAAAACGTTTACTCGATAGTACCTGAAATCGATGAATTATGAGCTCGACAGTTCACTTCCTCGGTGCATCAAAATCTCGAATAACTATAAGCTCGAATCATCGGGAGCGCGATGGCTCATTATCTTGAAACATCATTTCTCGAAAAAAAAAGAAAAACAAACAATACCATAAATATGTACATTTTTATTTTGCCAGAAAAAAAGAGGGTAGTTTTTAACAACGACTACATTATAAACATGTAGTATTTGTATCGAGAAGGGAACACCCAAAAACTCCGAAATATTTTATTCCCAATTTCATATAACCGAAGGACTGTGTTTTTTTATGGTAGGTACCTATTGTTTGTTTTTCTTTTTTTTGGCACGGGTGTAATAAAGGGGGCAAATTTTTCATTATTTTTGCGAGAGGACGCCGTTTACGAGATATAAGCAAATTTAGAAGAAAAAAGGAAATATTCCATAAATCGATTAGATGGTCGGTCGAGAAATGATGTTTCAAGATAATGAGCCTTCGCGCTTATAGTTATTCGAGATTTTGATGCATCGAGGAAGTGAACTGTCGAGCTCATCATAATTCATCAATTTCAGGTACTATCGAGTAAACGTTTTCGAGCAAATGTTATTCGATCTCGTGTCATTCGATTTCAAGTAGGGAACCCGTTTAGAACAATGTTACGACTAGGCGGATTTGGAGGGTTAAATTAAATACTCAGGAAGGAGCAACCTTTAAATTCCTAATCGTAATTCCTGTTCGCATGCCACAGCACATCACATTGTCCAGAGAAACGTGGTGGTTATTTATATTTGGTAAATGACAGTACCAGTACCCTTACCCACCAGAGAAATAATTGTATCTAATTCTTTTTCTGAATGATGTCAGACTTGGTTCCATACGGATTGAAATCATTCCACAGTAATAAATTGGCTTTATGGCTGGATAATAATATTTTAAAGCTTTTTGCTTTTTACCTAGGTATAGACCTCTAGGAGAAAGCTTTTGAGGGTAAGCTTTTGCACTATGGCAAAACCTTATAAAATATTATCCCCACTTACCTAACCTAGTTAGGTATAAGGTATGGTTAGGCTAACCATAATGCAAATAAGTAATAGATAGGTGAGAACTACTAGTATTGTATATTGCATAAAGTGGCCAAGTACACAAAAACGGAGATTATATAGTATTTTTTTAGGATAGGCATGGCACTTATTGCATAACACCTTCTAACTGTTAGGTTAGTATTTGAAGTCGATACTGAATACTGAAGCTCCCACCTTTTTTTAAGTAGCAATACCTACCTTTCTTCCCTAGCCTATAACGTCTATAACAAAACAATAGTGTGTCCGGTGTAGGAGCACAGATTAGATGACAGTTACTATCTACATAAGCAGGAGTACATACAAATAAGAAAGAGATGTCAATTTTTACTAACTTTATTTAGAAATAACATTACTTCCTCATACATTCGTGACAATATTTGATTATGGATTCTTGGCAGGTACTGCCTTAGCTACCGTTTACAATAATTTACGACTTGGCCAGGGTTTCAGCCTTGGCAACAACTTCTTCAATGGGTCCAACCATGTAGAATGCTATTTCGGGAAGATGATCATACTCGCCCTGCAGGATTTTAGAGAAGCCCTTAATGGTTTCTTCAAGGGGCACCAGTTTGCCAGGATGGCCAGTGAACACCTCAGCAACCTGGAAAGGCTGGGATAAGAACCTCTGGATCTTACGTGCACGAGCAACAGTCAGCTTATCTTCCTCAGACAATTCATCCATACCCAGGATAGCAATGATATCCTGGAGTGACTTGTAGTCCTGAAGCATCTTCTGAACGCCACGTGCAATGCTGTAGTGCTCAGCTCCAATGATGTTAGGGTCCATGATACGGGAGGTGGAGTCAAGAGGGTCCACAGCGGGGTAGATACCCAGCTCAGCAATAGCACGGGACAGTACAGTGGTGGCGTCCAAGTGAGCGAAGGTGGTGGCAGGGGCAGGGTCAGTCAAGTCATCAGCGGGTACGTAGATAGCCTGCACAGAGGTGATGGATCCCTTCTTGGTGGTAGTAATACGCTCCTGCATGGTACCCATGTCAGTGGCCAGGGTGGGTTGGTAACCTACAGCAGATGGGATACGACCCAGCAGGGCAGACACCTCAGAACCAGCCTGGGTGAAACGGAAAATGTTGTCAATGAACAGCAATACATCCTGTCCTTCCTGATCACGGAAGTACTCAGCCACCGTCAGACCAGTCAGAGCGACACGGGCACGCGCGCCGGGGGGCTCGTTCATCTGTCCATACACAAGCGATACCTTGGAGGTTTTGTCCTTTAGAGAGATGACTCCAGACTCAATCATCTCCTGGTACAAGTCGTTGCCTTCACGGGTACGCTCGCCCACTCCGGCGAACACGGAGTAACCACCGTGCGCCTTAGCGACGTTGTTGATCAGCTCCATGATGAGTACAGTCTTACCCACTCCGGCGCCGCCGAACAGACCGATCTTGCCTCCCTTGACGTAGGGGGCGAGCAGGTCGACGACCTTGATGCCAGTGACGAGGATCTCCTGCTCGACGGACATATCTACGAACTCGGGCGCCTCGGCGTGGATGGCGGCGGTCTTGTCGGTGGGGATGGGGCCGCGCTCGTCGATGGGCTCCCCGATGACGTTCATGATGCGGCCGAGGGTCTCTGCGCCCACGGGGATACGGATGGGCGAGCCGCAATCGTGTACGAGCTGGCCGCGGACCAGACCCTCTGTACCGTCCATAGCGATGGTACGGACGGTGTTCTCTCCCAAGTGCTGCGCCACCTCCAGCACAAGCCGGGGTTGACGGTTCTGTACCTCCAGAGCATTTAGGATGGATGGAAGCTCGTCTTCGAACTGTACATCTACGACGGCACCAATAACAGCGACTACCTTACCGTGCGCTTTGCCTGCAGCGGCTTTAGCAGCATAATCCCTTTTGTTGATGGCAGACACAGTTGCGATTTTGCCACATTCTGTTAGGGCTTTTTCAGCTACCGACTTCACGGCTAAAAGGCCGCTTCCAACCCGACTTGCAGCTCCTAACATTTTTAATATTTTAATGCACTTGGGCGAGAATCGGCGCCCACCCGTAAATTATGTAACCTTAAAAATAACTATAGACACGAAATCGTAATACGTAACGTAAAGTGAACATTATTGAACGGGCCAGTGATGTCAATGCGACTCTGTTGTCTATGGTAATTTTCTTTGGCTTGGTAAATTACATAACTAACTTATCCAAGAAGCACCTACCTACTAAAAGCTTCTAGCTAGACCATATTATATGCATCCAGGGTTGCGGAATTTGCTCGAATGAGTCACCGCCACACTGGGACACAAAGGGCATTAGAAGAAACACGGACGACTTAAAACTTAAAACCCATCCGTGTTTCAGTAAAGTCAAGTCAGTAAGAGTTACTTTGAGAAGCCTTTTTATTTTTAAAATAAAAATATTGAAACACACAGTAATGTTTATTTAATTTTTATCAAGTGCCTAAATACCAAGTGTTATCATTATCTTCAATGATATTTCCTTACAATCTCTTATTTCAACCTCTTCAACCCCTTTTCTCGCAGCAAAATGTAGCCTACGTCCTTCTCCTGCTAATCTATTTCTGTATAAAATTTCATTAAAAATAGTTCAGCAGTTTAGGCGTGAAAGTGCAACAGTCGAGTCGGACAGATAGAGTTGCTTGTTGTATCAAGTGAACTTTGATAACCTCAATTTTATTATTGGAAGAATTTTCGATATCGGTATTGCTTGCCAGTACGTAAAAAGAATAGAATGGCTCCTCCGGTCATGGCTGTCAGTGTCACGAGCTGTCACTGTCAATGGAGTCACAACTGTGGAATTCACATTCATTCACATTTCACAAGTAAACTATAGAGAAATATGCGAAAGTGAAGATATTTTTTAATTAAGTTTATTTATTTTTCAACTCAGCAGCATGTTTCGTTCACGCGCTGTATCTCGTGTAGGTTTAAACCACGGCTTAATCGATATTAACTTCAATGAAATTATTGTATACATAAACGTGTCTTGTTCGACGTTTATGTTTCAATTCTTCTTCTAACTATATTTTTACACTCCTCAAGTTATTTTTGTATAAAGATAATTTTAAACATATACACTCACACAGTATATTTACAGGTATTGTGGCAACAGCGTGTACATGTCAAAACGAATTATGCAAGACCATGCGTTAGTAGCTTGTATATTACCAATGCAAACATCAGAGACCTGAATACCGTCTCTGTTGAAGAAAGCTATGTGAAGAAGTTTATGAATGCTGTCGGTTGGATGGACCAATCTAGAACTGTAAATGGTTTTCCTAATAACAGGATAATAATTATTGAGTTGGTTGAATAAGTCAGATATCACTGATAAATTGTTATTTTAAATAAGTAATAATTTTTGCTCTTACTTCGTATTTAAGTATTAATGATAATTATAGTAGATTCTGGTGTTTAATAAAAATATCTTCAATTGCATTTAAAGATGAACCAACCTAACATTTCTTTTTCCAGCGTTTAAAACTAACCGGATACTTCTTGTATGAATGTATACCTGAGAAAGTATCTTATGCTGAATGGTTTGAGAGCCTAGAATTGCCTGACACATTTACTTCCTGGTTTACCATCACTGAGCTGCATGTATGGTTGCTTATGGTACGCTATATGGCTGAAGATGTCATGTTACCTACCACTGAGAAGAAGAAATATGTAAAGGGAGATGGCCACTTTGTAAGAAATTGCATTATTGAGGCTCTGTGGGCAGATGTTGCAACTAAAATAAAACTGTTGGAGGTAAATTCAATTTAATTTTGAAGCATTATTCCGTAACAATAGTCAGATCCTCGTCATAGCTTATCAAAGTTACCCTTTATTCTATCTACTGTCTATGTCTGTCTATTATAACAATGTTTTTCAAATTAATCTAGAAAGGTTAATATTTACACCTGTATCATTTCAGGGTGCCAATCCAGCAATAGCAAGAAAGCAAGTGTCAGAATTGTCAGAGCAGTTCCAAGCAGCTCTAGTGGCTTATGATGAAGGACTTAGCGATGACAAGGTCCTGGCTGCAGCCGTTTGGAGGAGGTTTTACTCATTAGCTGATGATGTCAAGGCTGAACACATAGAGAGGCTTGTCAAGTTTATTAGGCATCAGGTAAAAGTTTTTTTATGGTAAAAGATAATATTTTTTTGATTATATCCATATTTATCATAATAATTCACTCAACTACACTATCTCAATCAGTCTTGGGCAGTATGCTAAACATTTGCTTCTTTTGTGATAAATCTTTACCCTTCATTTTGGCCTTTCTGCAGTTAGGCAGTTAGGTAGAAGGGTCCCCCAACAAATTTCAATACAGGGCCTGTCTAGGGGAAACCCCAACATGTTCCTTCTAATCCCCTTCGACTTTCAGGGCCATGGTAACTCCTTGGAACAAATTCCACAACCCTGGCAAGCTATGCCCCGACACCAAGCATTGTATAACTTCACAAATACTGTTAAGTAGTTAACTGTCTTGTTGGCCTAGTGGTCATAAGCGCGACTGCTACACTAGAGGTCTTGGGTTCGATTCCCAGGTTGAGCAAAAAGTGTTATTGGGTTTTTCTATGAAATTCTCAATAGCAGCTCGGAGTTCGGATTTGTGCCCGGTTAATGGCAATAGGCTCGCCCCCTATTAAATGGGACCTAAAAACATACCGCCGAACTATGTGTGTACATTGGTACACCTCTGCCTAACTCTTCAGGAAATACATGCTTGATTGTATGTATGTTTGTATGTAGTTACTGTTCAAAAGTTCAAGGTGTCCTTTTTTTACAGATTGCAGAATTAGATAAGATCCCAAGTGAAGGTTTGAAGTCGAAACCAAACATAACCTGGTTAAGTATATCAGATCACTAATGTTATTTAGTATGTAGTTAGAAAATTTAAGTTATATAATGAAATAAATCGATTGTTGTTTAAAATCAAATATTTAATTATTAACCTTAGAATTACATGACAACTTTAATACTAAATCTATATTTTTTTACATAAAGCAATGCACAAAATTAAGTAGGATGCTTAACTACAAAAAAAAACTACTAAAGTTACATAGGTTTTAGAGGAATTATCACTATATATGTTTTTATAAATTTATTTAGGTTTTCTCGCATTTACCTCCCTAAAAACATTTATTTAAATCCACGGTACAATTGCTCGTGCTATGTCATCATATCTGCTCTATGTAGTAATAAAAAATAAAAAACTTGGTACAAATAGTTTGAAAGTTTTTGTTTTACCGAAATAGTGTCAAACTACACGATTCTTATTAACTATAAAGAATTGAGAACCTCCTCCTTTTTTTGAAGTCGGTTAAAAAGACTTCTTAGTTCATCACACTTTGATCTCTCCCACAGTACAGTGACTACAGTTTTACAAAGATTATCAATTTTGCACCAATCATTGCAATTTGGCCAACGGGTATCGCTCACCTTTGAATAGAAAGCTGCATAGAGATCTAATAAATGCCTTTCAGTAGTAACCATTCTGTAAACTAAGTCATTTATAGAAGAAGCAGATAGATCGGCAAGTGAAAATGTATTTTTCATATCGTAAAGTTGGAACCAATGTGGTGGTCGGTTCGGTGTTAGGTTGGCTTCAGTGAGGTTATATACGTAGTTCACAATACTTTCTGGCTCCTGTAAAAAAACAAAACAGATAATGGTGAAGATTTCTTTACGAATGTGACGATGTTTCGTCGCGATACCCTTATCTTTCTATAATTTAGATGATGTAATAATAAGGCCGACCGGCGAACTGTGGGTGGTACATTGGTACACCTCTGCCTAACCCTTCGGGGAATACAGGCGTGATGGTATATATTTTTTTTTTTTTTTTTGATGGTAATAGTAAGGTACAAGGTGGAACAGTGATTTAACCGAGAAACCATACGGTAGCCATTTGCACCCCGGATCGTAGTCCTCCTTAGCACAAGTCGGATAAAGTATAACCGTTTTTCTACCAATATTTTAATGTAAAGCGGACTTTATAGGGCCTATAAAAACTAGCGAAATATCTCTACAAAGTACGCTTAGATCTTTTAAACTACTCAACGGATTTCATTACTTGTTAAGCTGATTCAATAGTAAGGTTTACACGTATAGAACATCACGCTACAACCAACGGAAGCAGGGCAGTAACCAAAATCGTAACTGAACGCGGTGTATAAGCTAGCAGAGAATAATTTTAATGTTCGATACGTACATAAGTGACGGGATTAAAATCGATAATTTTATAGTTAAGATTGTAGTCGGAGAAGGTGGTAGTGCTGCCGGCACCCCACGCTACGTTGATAGGGCTACCATCTGTCAGGCTGTAGAATATCTTGAACTCGTCCGAGTGTGTGTGCCCATTGAATTCAGCAGTTATAGTCGCCGAAAATCTGGAAATATTTTAAACATACTGTTACGTCGTACGTACGAGATCTTTCTAGAAAGCACGTGATTACAGTGTGTTTGGCTAAAGGCTTCGAGAAGCATTCCACTATTATTATTATTAGTTGGAAGTTAGTTGTCATTGTAATTTCCACCGTACGCCGAGGGCATAAGGTACCTATTTCTTTATTCGGTACAAGTAGACATTGCCGGAATGTTCGTGAACATTGGTGTGTTGTATAAAAGCACAAGCGCCGACAAACGAGAGTCAGTCTGATTCAGGCGATACAACGAAGCGAATCGAAGTGAACTAGAAGTGCGATATCTAAGCGAATAGTGATCAGTACTGTATTTGTGATTAAGTTTAAGTGTTTTTGTGTTTAATAAAGTTATTTAATTGTCTGAGTGGTAGTAATTAATTTATCCCATACCCAGCTCGTAACAATTTGGTGTCAGAAGTGAGGGATAAATTATGCCGATTCTACCGAAGGACGACACGGACGGTATCCGTACCAGGAGTCAGCGACAGCAGGACATGGACCAAAGGCGGTTTGGAGGTTCTCCAACACAGACACCGGGTGGTGACCAGCCTACGTCAGTGCAAGTCGCTGGCCCATCTGCAGTTGCTACAGCATCAAGTGCGCCAGACTTGTCAGCTTTAATGGCGCTGCTACAGGAGCAGTCTCGCCGTCAAGAGGAGCAGGCTCGCCGTCAAGAGGAGCAGGCTCGCCGGTTGGAAGAGCAGTTGCAGCGAGACAAAGAGGAGCAAGCTCGCCGTCAAGAGGAGCAGGCTCGCCGGTTGGAAGAGCAGTTGCAGCGAGACAAAGAGGAGCAGGCTCGCCGTCAAGAGGAGCAGGCTCGCCGGTTGGAAGAGCAGTTGCAGCGAGACAAAGAGGAGCAGGTCCGCCGCCAAGACGAGCAGATGCTCCTCATAAAGGATCTTCATGCAACTTTTGGCAAAGACCTAAAGGTGATGAAGGATCAGGTACAGCAGCACGAGAATCGCCTCTCAGAAGCCGAAGTTCAGATCGCTGGGGTGAAGAAGGCTTTGGGGGAACTTAAGACTGGAGACGTCACTGTAGCTTCAGTAGTTGCTGCACCTTCAGCGCGGGGCTTTAAGGTGCCTCCATTCGATGGCACATCTTCGTGGTCGGCTTATAAGATTCAATTTGAGGCCGTTATGAAGGCGAATGGATGGACAGAACCGCAAGCTATGACCGCGCTCACCTTGGGCCTTCGAGACCAGGCCCTAAACATTCTTGAGGCGCTCGGCAAGAATGTTACCTACGAGCAGCTGCTGGAGGCGTTAGAGTCCAGATACGGCGACGCGCACCTGGAGCACGTATTTCGTGCTAAGTTGAAGGATCATGTTCAACGTAGTGCCGAGAACCTACAGCAGTGGGCCCTCGAAGTTGAAAAGCTGGTTCGAAAAGCATACCAGTCTGCCCCTGCACTTATCGATGGGAATCTGGTACAAGCGTTCGTTGACGGAATACGCGACCTAGAAGTTAGAGCCGCTGTGAGACTTGGGCATCATGAGACGCTGAAAGACGCCTTGGCCCATGCCTTAGAAGTAGAGGCAGTGAGGCAGGACCACCGAACACACCGCGTCAGGGAGGTTGTAGCATCACCTGTACGCGACCGGCCACAAGGGTACAGTCCTAGGTGCTACACGTGCGGAGAACGGGGTCATCTTCGGTCAAGCTGTCCTAAGCGCAGCAGCCCGAGAGAAGATCAGCAGGGAAGGGCGGCTGAAGTGACTGCCCAGCCACAGCAGGGAAACGAGTAAATGCCAGGACTGGGGGGCGGGTGCTGGCTGGTATTGAAAGAGCCCCGAAAATCTTGATCTCGCAAGCACATGATGGGAACAGCCTGACCATCAAAGGCGAAGTCAACGGAACACCATGCAAACTGACGTTGGATACTGGAGCTTCTCACACGGTCGTCAATTCTCACCTAGCAAGTCGGTTTCTTGGGGACTACGTCGATAACCACGACCGTATACGATTACTAACAGCTACCGGTCAGCACATAATCGTCCGAGGCAAGAAGGAGGTGGAGTTAAAATTGGGTGATAGAACTTACCAGCACAATGTCATCGTGGCCGATATAGTGGACGATTGCATCTTGGGCTTGGACTTCATGCGGAAACATCGTTGCGAGATCGACGTTGATCAAGGAGTATTGAAATGTGGTTCAGATGAAATCTTCATGGAAGGTGCACCATCAGGAAAAGTGTACTGCTTGAAAGAGATTGTTCTTCCTCGCAGATCAGAAACAATTGTGCCAGTTAGTTTACCACAGAATTCTGGACACAAAGATCGAAGTGTTCTGATAGAAAGGGTGAACAATGACTTCCCATGGAAGATGGCACGTACTCTGGTCAAGGCCACCAACGTCTCAGCAGTACGCATACTGAATCCAAGTGACAAGGAGCATGTGATCAAGAAGGGCACTTTGATCGGTACTTGCGAGGAAGTAGCTTGGATGCGTCAATTGCAGGATCCGCCTACTGGAAATAAAATTCGTAGTGCAAAATTTGACGTGTCAACGCTTTTGGAGAACACCAATTTAACTAAAGGAGAAATGGACAAGGCTAAGAAGATGTTACTTCAGTACGCCGACACTTTCTCTTCAAACGATGCTGACATAGGGAGAACTGGACTTGTTCAGCATAAGATTAATACAGGCAACGAGTTACCAATCCGTCAGCGACCAAGAAGACTGCCAGTTGCACGAGAAAAAGAGGTGGAAACCATGATTGAGGGAATGATGAAGGACGGTGTTATAGAACCTTCATCGAGTCCATGGTGTTCTCCTGTGGTCCTGGTAAAGAAAAAGGACGGCAGTATGCGCTTCTGTGTAGATTATCGACGATTGAACGACGTCACGAAGAAGGACAGCTACCCGCTGCCTAGGATCGATGACACACTGGATACGCTGACTGGTATGAAGTGGTTTAGCACACTTGACCTGAAAAGTGGCTACTGGCAAGTAGAAATAGACCCCAAGGATAAGGAGAAAACTGCATTTTCAACAGGAAAGGGGTTGTGGCAGTTTAAAGTTATGCCATTCGGTTTATGCAATGCTCCTGCGACGTTTGAAAGATTGATGGAGCAAGTACTCGCCGGATTGATTGGAGACGCATGTCTTGTATATCTAGACGACATTATCATCGTGGGTCGTACATTTGAAGATCACCTTAAAAACCTCAACCGAGTGCTGTCGAAAATCCAAACAGCAAATCTCAAGTTAAGTCCGAAAAAGTGCTCGTTTTTCAGACAGCAAGTAAACTTTTTAGGACACATAGTTTCGGGGAAAGGTGTTCAAACAGACCCAGAAAAAGTAATCGCCGTCAAGGATTGGCCAGTTCCGAAAGACAAGACACAGGTCAGAGCATTTCTGGGTTTGTGCTCCTACTATCGAAGGTTTGTCAAGAATTTTGCCGACATTGCGAAACCTCTGCACAAACTCACTGAGGAAAAGCGGCAATTCTGTTGGGACGAGAACTGCGACGTCGCATTTCAGGAATTAAAGAAACGTCTGTGCAACACACCTATTTTAGGGTATCCTGACACTGAACATGACTTCATAGTTGACACCGATGCAAGTAATACTGGAATTGGGGGCGTGCTGTCTCAACGGAAAGGAGACCAAGAGGTTGTGATAGCTTACTTCAGCAAGTCTTTATCCAAACCAGAAAGAAATTACTGCGTTACAAGACGGGAGCTACTCGCCGTAGTAAAGACATTGCAGCACTTCAGTAAATATTTGCTGGGACGTAAATTCCAATTACGAACTGACCATGCTGCATTGAAGTGGCTATTACAGTTTAAGAATCCAGAGGGGCAAGTGGCGAGATGGATTGAACTACTACAAGAGTTTGACTTCATAACTGAACATCGCAGTGGGAGAACTCACGGTAACGCAGACGCCTTGTCAAGAAGACCTTGTCCTGAAGACTGTAAGCACTGTGCCAGGCAAGAGACTAAGGAAGTAGTGCCCGTGAGGATGCTTAGAACAGATCTCAGCAATGAATGGAAGGAAACCCTACAGCAGGCTCAGCAAAATGACTCGGACATCAAACCGATCTTCGAGTGGGTCAAAGCTGGTGCTCCTAAACCTAAATGGAGTGATATGGCTGCGATGAGTTCCATCACGAAGAGTTATTGGGCGCAATGGAACAGCTTGGTGATCCAGGATGGAGTCTTGTGCCGTAAATGGGAAAACGCTCGAGGGGACAGCTGTCATCTACAAATGGTTGTCCCTAAAGCTAAGGTACCGGATGTTCTACGGCTCTACCATGATGGATGTTCAGGAGGACATATGGGGGTAAAAAGGACCCTACTTAAAGTTCGAGAACGCTTTTACTGGATTCACTGTCGAGATGATGTGGAGGACTGGTGTCGCAAATGTACCAGTTGTGCGGCCGTGAAAGGACCCCACACACGCAGCCGAGGTGCATTAAAGGTGTACAACGTTGGAGCCCCTTGGGAACGGATAGCACTAGACGTTGCGGGACCATTTCCAGAAAGTGAGAGCGGAAACAAGTACTTCCTGGTGGTCATGGATTACTTCACAAAGTGGCCAGAAGTCTTCGCCATTCCTAACCAAGAAGCTACAACTGTCGCAGATAAATTAGTACAGGAAGTTTTCTGTCGTTTTGGAGTACCTTTAGAGATACACAGCGATCAAGGAAGGAATTTTGAATCGCAAGTATTTCAGGAAACTTGTCGATTGATGGGTACCTACAAAACCAGAACCACCTCTTACCACCCACAATCTGATGGAATGGTAGAACGATTCAACCAAACGTTGGAGAGATATCTGGCAAAAGTCGTGGAAAGCAGGCAAAGGGATTGGGACAAGCACATACAGCCGTTTCTACTGTCCTACCGCAGCGCAGTCCACGAAAGTACGACTGTGACGCCAGCCTTCGCGAACTTTGGAAGGGAATTACGGTTGCCTGCAGATTTAATCACTGGAACTCCTCCTGATGCTCCACGTAGTGTAACAGATTACGCAAATGATTTGCGTAACAAGTTGAATGGTGTTTATGAGCATATCCGACAATCCGGCCAACAGATGTCTGAGAAGATGAAGACCCGTTACGACCGCAAGGCAAACAGTAGGGGTTTCGACGAGGGCTCACTGGTGTGGTTACATAACCCAGTGCGGAGCAAGGGGAAGTCTCCGAAATTGCAAGCAAAATGGGATGGACCATACCGAGTTGTGACTAGGATCAACGATGTCACCTACCGAATACAGAAGGGTCTACGAGGTGCGCCTAAGATTGTTCATGTAGACCGATTGGCCCGATACTACGGGGCTAATGATGCTCGGGACGAGCATGTCTAAGGAGGGGGCAGTGTTACGTCGTACGTACGAGATCTTTCTAGAAAGCACGTGATTACAGTGTGTTTGGCTAAAGGCTTCGAGAAGCATTCCACTATTATTATTATTAGTTGGAAGTTAGTTGTCATTGTAATTTCCACCGTACGCCGAGGGCATAAGGTACCTATTTCTTTATTCGGTACAAGTAGACATTGCCGGAATGTTCGTGAACATTGGTGTGTTGTATAAAAGCACAAGCGCCGACAAACGAGAGTCAGTCTGATTCAGGCGATACAACGAAGCGAATCGAAGTGAACTAGAAGTGCGATATCTAAGCGAATAGTGATCAGTACTGTATTTGTGATTAAGTTTAAGTGTTTTTGTGTTTAATAAAGTTATTTAATTGTCTGAGTGGTAGTAATTAATTTATCCCATACCCAGCTCGTAACAATACCAATTAATATGAAAACAAAAGTTATCACATTTTTTATCTTCTTTATAATCCACCACCTGACGGATTACCTACGTCAAATCAAATAATAATTAATTAGTGAAAGCATAGATTATAGTTTTATTATTTGATTTCATCATCATCATCATCATATCAGCCGCAGGACGTCCACTGCTGGACATAGGCCTCCCCCATAGATTTCCAAAAAGACCGGTTGGAAGCGGCCTGCATCCAGCGATATATTTGATTTATTACCTGTTAACAATTCTGTTGTATTCCCTAGTCCATGTGTATGTAAGATCGCCTACTCCGGGCGGGATGTGAGTAAGAATATGAACTTTTTCTCCGGCTTGCTCAGATTTGTATAGCTCTTGTACCAACCAGTCTAAATGACGTTTCGCATCCTGTGGATCGTATACAAGCCACCTGAAAAAAAAAAAGAAGTAGGTACAGTCAGCAAATGAGACAGCAGTTTTTAATATCCTAATTAAAAAAAATATATAATAAATAAATGAAACTATAACACAAACAAAAAACCAAAGGTGACAATTTAGTGTGAAAGTAGCAGTTGTAAACCTACTTTCATTGCTGACCGTAGACTCCATAACATTATTAAATACTTAATTATGAAAAAAAAACCTATGTGATGTCATATTGAAAGAAAGATGTTAAAGTCGGACAGCAATTCAGCACCATCGCAGTGCATTCCATTATATTTTTTTAACAATAAAACATGTTTTGCATTTTCTAGATTCCCTAAATACTTACCAATTAAATTTATAGGCCACATTGTTATTTAAACTGATAACTTTAAGCCCGGGTCTGAGGAGAATGGAAAAATCTCCACGATCACGCAAATGAGTTTTTGCTTCTTCATCCAAATAGAAACCCCATTTTCTCTCAAGAGCATCGTACAGCCAAGTTGTGTTTATATGTTCACCAGTCACGGATGATGGTGCAAATCTAAAAAAATAAAAAAAATTCTTTTACTCTTGTATGTAGGGCCCGTTTCGCCACTCTCAATTAAGTTCCGATTAAATTAGATGGTAAAAAGTAGTGTCTGTCTAGTTTATTCAGATGTGGTGAAACAGGTCCCTTTACATAGCATATGCGTTGGCTAAGCAATACATACTCCTATCGCACGACTGTCAAACTACAAGTAAGAGTTAGAGACGGGAACATAGCAAAGATCATGCTAAGTACCTACCTAACGTTTTTTATCTTTGTTTTCTAACCGTACCAAGACTAGCGTATAATTCGTGTATGTATTGTACAATGCACCTAATTTATCCCTCGGTCAAAGTCAAAGCATTTAGCCGTCATAAAATGTATGAAGTATGCTCTAAGAGCTTTCATAATTATGACATGCGTTTCATTACTGTTGGGCAATGTTAAAAATGCACCCAGGGGTTATATAAAAATGTCCATAGACCTTTCAGCAAATTCTGTTTAGCTGTGCTAGCGTGAAAGAGTAACAAACATCCATCCATCCTCTCACAAACTTTTTTTAAATAATAGTAGTTGGATATAAACTAAAACTTACTGATTTGTAGGCTGAGATTCATGATTACCAATGACAGGTATAACTGGTACATTATCGCCAAAGGTTTCCCTTATTTTCTGAACGACGTGTCGGTTCATATCGTCGATCAGTTCGTACGTTGTCTCCCAAACGCCATGGTCGATAGTGTCACCTATGTAGTAGACTACATCAATGCCCTGGAACACACCGTATAAATGTTGATAATGATATATTATGGGTTCCTTACTTATATCAACGCGACTGGAAGAAGTTTGTGACGTCTAAACGTAGGTTCTGGGTTCAATGAAGTTCAATACCCATGTCGGGTGAAGTGTCGTGCTGGCCCAGTGGTTAAGCGCCCACCTCTCTCATGCATGAGATTGTGGGTTCGATACCCGACAAGTACTTCCAACGTTTTTCGTGGAAGTGAAAGCAACAAAGTGAAACCTGGACTTATCATTAATATAAGATTGAAATTGCCAATACGTCTTGAGCAAGCGTTTGAAATTGCCAATGCTCGTGCTTTCTCTGTATGAGAAAAAGCAAGCAGTAGGACGAACACAATTGGCTGATATAATTAGTGATTACCATACCTGATGTGATTCGCTGATGGTGTCAATAACATTATCAAACGCCCAAATCGGTGTGTCACAGTCCCTGTAGTCACCCCAATACCCTGCTGGCTCAGCATTTCTTGCGGTCAAGAACCTAGTTTGTGACGATCTCCTCATCTCTCGTATCTTTGCGGCTACGTTCAAATCTAACATCAGTTCGCCGGTATTATTCAATAAACTCTGTTCGATAATAGATTCTTCTACGTCAGATTTGAATGCATAACGTTGGGCTGGTGTTTGTCCTATCCTGCAACAGACCGGCTCACCGCAGTCGGCGACTCCGAATGCTTCGTACAGAGGGTCAATGTGAGCATCCGTGATTACAGCGATTTTGAGTGGTCTACCCAACTAGCAAAAAAGTTATATAAGTTTAGAATTATACGACTAACAGTCATGTAAGGGGTTTGAAATAGTTATGAAGTAACTAAACAGTTGTAAAATAGTATTCAGTTCGACGCATTAGTTATATATATTTAAATCATATTAATGCGTCTGGTAAACGTCGTCTCAATTAATTTATAAGACGGTTATATAATGTTAAGTCGAGTAAACGTTTCAGTCGGACAATAGTGATGACTCGCCATGTTCCGTAAATTTAGAACCTTTTATTCAACATTTAAATAACAAACCGTTATGTAATGGTTTTATAGTTATCTATTATAAAATCGTCATAATAGGTCATATACAAAACCATTAAATAACTTTTAGTTGGAAACGTTATTCTAATATAACTGACTAGCTGTGCCCCGCGGTTTCACCCGCGTCTTTGGTTACTGCTCCGCCCTCGTGGGTCGTTTTAAATTTTTCTCGCCTTTTAAACCTTCCGTAGACCTCCACGAACATTTCAAGACTAAGATAAGATAAATCCGTTCAACCGTTCTCGAGTTTTAGCGAGACTAACGAACAGCAATTCATTTTTATATATATAGAATATTTTTTATTCCTACAACGTGTGCCAATCTATGACTAAAATAAAATGTGATAAACTTAATGAGAGATTCACAAGCTTATCAACGCCAGAATCACCACGATGTCCCTGTGAATAAAACAGAAGTATTTCCATGACTATACGCAAAGGATTTTACTATTTTCCAACAGAACTCTAATTGTAACCGTCATGGTGGACGCCATAAATCGTATAAAAACATGTATACGACCAATAGTTATGTAAAGGTCGAAATGCAGTCGCCCAATGTCTATTGGCAATATGGCCGAGACTATTGCTGTCAATTAATATATTTTATTTTTATAAACAATATGAAAACTCCAATATTATGAAGGCCCATGAAAATATTGACAAAGATAACCATACATATCATCGAAAAAATTTAATTCCCATGTATAAGTCATCGCTCTTCATCTTCCACCGCAATATGCTTTCTCTATATTAAAGAATTCTTAATAATGATTCATACGACATTTTACTTAACTTTATAATATAATTTTGCCATAACACAATAAATGTCACACAAATTGTCGCTGACACTCTCATACGATGATATAGTTATTCATTGGATTACTAGACGATTACAAACCTTATTAGTTAAACTCGCAACGTCTACGTGACTTTTACTCAACATAATTTGTCGCTAACGCGACTGCAACACGACCTTTACACGATTGAAATGTTATATAATCTGCGCCCAAACCCGCGTTATATTTACGTTTAAAAAACTATTATAAAACGTTTTCGTATGACTGAAAGTTAAATTGAAAACGTTATTGTACCTTTTATATGACATTATTTTGCTACTTGGGTAGGGTCGATGGCAGGAGCCTGTTGAAATGAATGATACTCAGAATTTTCAGATGACTGACGGTCAACTGAAAATTCTTCAACACATTATTTTTACCAAAATCTAATAAATATATTTTAGATATTTGAGTAAAATGGTGATCAGATATGTTATGTTTTAAAAATTAAAGGCAATAGACTTTTGTTATTGACTGTAGGAGAAACATTACCTAAGTATTACATTTTATTTGTAGGTTTCTCTGTTAGTAAAAGCTATAGGTATTGTTTTTCCTTACGTTATTTATCGGTGCTGGCTCCGGCAGTTGCACCTGCCATTCAAACCGCGGGTCTTCAAGTCTGCAGGCATTTGGATCGTCACCTCTTTGGTTTACAAGTCCGCAAAATGCTCTTGGAGTAGCTTCGGGCACCGTTCTGATTATATGCGATATTATTGGCTGCAAGTATAAGTCGACATGACTTTAATGTTTTTTAAATTAAAATTATATGAATATTTAGAAATAAGAAGTATTTAATTTAATATGGTCTAAAAGATTACATACTGACTGACAAAAACTGATGATGAAATGAGATAACTGTAAAGGAGATTGACCACCAGTTGTATCGTTATTGTTTTTGCTGACTCAAGTTTACAATCACAAATTCCTGTTTATATGATAAAAAAAACATCTACTACTAAGCATCTATATAATAATAAGCTAACATGTAATGTAAAGGCAGCTCGCGAAATTCAAAATTTCATACGGCTTTCGCATATTGCAGCCCAGATTCAAGAAATAAGTATAATAATGTTGATATATTTAATAAATTATTATCATTAAAAACATCATTAATAGCTGCAAAGATTTAGTAGGTATGCGACATTGGCGACGATAAAGAGTACCTATTTTGAAATCCTAAAACCATTCCTTAGAAATTGAACCATACTTCATTCAATCACAACTGATTTGACTGCGATACTAGGCCCCTTTGGTTAATATCCTTTGCATATTAAACACCATACCACATTAAGAGAAACAGCTCCAGCGCAAACAGGGTAGGACTCGATGTTCAGCGCTGCGCACAGATCAACCACAACATTCGAAATTTCTTCATCGGATTGCCCATTTGCAACACCTTCAAACACGGTGGCAAACGCACTTCGACATATTAGACAGTCCAGCGTCTGAAAATGATACTTAATTAATATAAAAATCGTATGCACGGCGCATTATTGACTTCAGGGATTAAAAAGTTCAATGTAGGTACATCTCACACACATCCCTCATTCCTGATATATTTTTAATATAAATAGCCAAACCCCCTTGATGTTTAGGTACTTCTGATAAGCGTGATTTCAGGTAGCTACAAGTAAAGTTATAATTATTATATGATTAGATAGGTCGAAATGGCTTATGTCGGGAATTTGGATTTCTTTTTATCAGTATTTAAATCAGTTAGTATTTTTTTCACGATAAACTATGCATAGTCCGGTTTAAACTTCTATAACGTAAATATATATCTAAAAATCATTACATGGAGCATACATTATTATTGCCTTAAATTAATCTGCGCGAACCTGCACTCGCAGCTAACTTCCTTGCCGCCATTAAGTTTAGACCAGATTATAGTTATTTACAATTAATTGTTTAGAACTAAGTAGTAATAAATATAAATATAATTACTATAAAAAGGATTTGCTTACTTAAAATCGATTCGGAAAGGATAAGTAATAAGTACATTAGGTACACAATTAGTA
This sequence comes from Caradrina clavipalpis, assembly GCA_932526535.1. NCBI lineage: Eukaryota > Metazoa > Arthropoda > Insecta > Lepidoptera > Noctuidae > Caradrina > Caradrina clavipalpis. The sequence goes on from OW052096.1 coordinate 9,510,730, forward strand.
GGTATACCGTAATATTGTAAAATGATGAGCAGTGATAGTCCACCGCGACTTTAAAAAAAGCAAGGTGAAAAAATGGCATTAAAACAAAATCTTTAAAATTTTAGTGGCATTGCGTGAGATACCTACTCAAAACATCGATCAAAAACGTTTGCGGTATCAAAGAAATTTGCGATAGTTTACATTATAATAAAATAAAAAAGTGTAATAACAGTGTTAATCGACTTGCGTTGCTGACAGTACCTACTTATAATACAAAGTGACCTATGTGCTGTCACCACTGAGTGCCAGCATGCGTGATGGTATGGTTTGGTCTAGACGAATTCGCGCCCTATTTATGTACCTACCTTATTCGTTTGGGAAACCTTTCTGTTCTGATACGAGTAATAAACCTTGTTAGGTAGTAAATATTGCTTACCACTCTAACTTCCGACGCACTTTCCAGTAACAGTCTAGAGACATGCTCCGGGCTATGAATGATATCGATGACATCTTGCAGCTGTTGAGATTCTAAAGCAGTCAACTCCTTCCTCATGTGCTTTTTAAACAAATCTTCTATCCCATCTAAAACACGAGCATTTATTCACTGTCTAATAATGAAAACAGAATTTCAAATTATTTGTAACAATTACCTATAGACAACTGTGTAGCAAAGGTCGAAGCTAATAGCGTAACTATGATTACTGGCGCCCTCATCTTGCTTGCCTGATTGTTCAACAATGAATGATAACAAAGTATTCCACCTTTTTATAGATAAATATATGAGATACGAAACTCGTGCGACAAGCAATCGAAATTATTGTCATTTTTTAGCGTCTCGGTTTTATTAGTGATGCGGGTTTTCTACAAGCATTCCAATAGATAAGGAGCAAGTATTTAACACTTTCACTTATATTTTCCTATGTCGGGTGCAAGATAATACGCCAAATAAAATAATTTTGTAAAATTAAAAAAAACACCGTTTAGTACCTACTTCCCACGCTATGTCCATGTTCTTAACCACGTTCTCATTTTGAATAGGTTATTTATCAGCGATAGATAATCCGATATCAATCAACAGTATCTTAGGTATGTTTACGAAAAATACGTTTAAAGTATGTTTACCCAAGGTAATGGCATATCTAAACTAGACAAAACATGGGTGCTTTACTATTCCTAACAGATATAGGTAGAATAAATAATGAACAATAAATACACCAACACGCCTGTATTCCCCGAAGGGTTAGGCAGGAATGTACCAATGTACACCCACATTTCGCCGGTATGTTTAGGTCCCATGTAATAGGGGGCGAGCCCATTGCCATTAACTGGGCACAAATCCTAACTCCGAGTCGCTACTGAGAATTTCATAGAAAAACCCAAAACCACTTTTTGCTCGACCTGGGAATCGAACCCAAGGCTTCTACGCTCTCGCTCTCTCTACTAGCGTAGCAGTCGCGCTTAGGACCACTAGGCCAACGAGGCAGTTCAATAAAATAATAATAATCAGCAATAAATCTCTACGTCGTTTCGTAATCCCACTTTGTAGACGTCATTTAATTGACGTGTATAAAGCCTCGCCCATTTTCTTGTTATACGCAACCAAGACAAAATTCAAATAGAATAAATTATCTTATCGTGGAGGTTTTTCCGCTTGTTCCTGCTAACAAACTGTATTCTACTTGAATGCAAAAATCAACGAAAAGTGAACTCTCGGAAATAAACTTGACATTAACTTGATATCAAAGAGACATTTTTCCTCCTAAGATAGGGATTTGCACTTACAAAATGTTACGAAATAAAACGCAAGCTAAATAAATATACTTATGTATGTACATACTTTATTAACCCTTCATAATGATAAATACAAGAAAATAATATTATGTATTAAAACGTATATGATTTGAACCAAAATGTCTGTTAAACTTCGGTCATGTCCACATCTTCGATCACCATATCATCCAACATTTCGGCAAGTGTGATGCGTGGGAGCGTTGGATCGATCTCATCGGTATCTACAGGTATTTTGTTCTCGTCCTTAAATATGTTAACATTTTGTCTAAACGCTGGGTCTTCTTCCAAGTCGTCCAAGAAGTCGTTGTAATCCCTGTAAAGATATTTTATTTTTATTCTGGCCTTTTGTAAATAACAAGGTTAATAAACCTTTAGAAAATAGGACACCAAATAAGGCGCATATAGCATCAAAATAATCCTTAACTTAAGAATTTATAAAGACTAGGAATCTGGCCTTGAATATGTCATGAATTGTTCAATCAAGGTAGAAAGTAACAATAGGCTTTTCCTTAGCTAAATGAAGATTGGATGCCAGATGATGGGAGTCGAAAATGTATGGTTTTTTAACCATGATCTCTATAACACTATAGAAAGTTAACGCTTTATAAATGCGAAAGTTAGTAATTGTTACCAAGAGCATTTATATTGAAAGAAAAACAAAGGGCAAACATTGCAAAAGTCTCAGTGTTCAATAAATAAAAAATATCATCAGAAAATATAATTTCCACTTCAAAAACCGATATAATATTTAACATTACGAAATGTTTGACGATAGCAGGACTACGTCAAGGGCCTTATTGATATTATTTACGCAAAGAAAACAAATATGCGATAAGCTAAAGATAATACTGATTGCGGATAAACTAATCGAATTCTCTATTTTAAATTTAAAATTAGGTATATGTACGATAAAAAACTGATTTCTGATCGCAATCTGAACTGCATTTTGCAACTGTTTCCTGACACGCGCGAATCGTCGTAATCTTAATATTATGATCTCGAATTTATTTGAAGTTGCCTAATCTCATAAATATAGAGCAGTAGTACAGATCAACATTAAGATAACCTATGCCTCGGCAGTAAAGCCAGATGAAAACCATTACAAAATTAGAGGATGTCATCAATCAACTTTATGCCCTAGCACTAAGGTTTATTTTTCTTTCGATGAAAAGTAGAACATTGATGAAACCTAAGGGAGTAAATACACTTATTCAGCTCAATTCACCTTTTGTCCGAAGAAAACACCAATCTAGTCCATATTAGACTGGTGTTTTCTTTCGTATCTCCATAGATACGTACGCATGCGTTCGGCTTTCCGCGTCCGAACGGATGCGCTACAAAACTGTCATTTTTTATAGACATAAGTTGAATTGAGCTGAATAAGTGTAGTTAGTCCCTTAGGAATTGATAGTGATCGACTGGTTACGAAAAGACTTCATACCCGATGCTTTGATTTTTTTGCACATTATGAGCTGAAGTTGGTTACAGGGCTGAATGTCCAAAGGATTTATTAAGATCCTATGCAGAACATTTGAGATTCAAGAAGTTCAAGTATACTCACTCATTAGTAGAACTGAGTCCTTCATGCAGTTCTTCGGCCATATGTTTGAGCTTCCATGCGCGCGCGCGTCTCCTGGCAGACCTCTCGCCGTAGTGTTTCTTGACCAAAAACACGTCCGGAATTACGTTGCGATCTAACTTGTCAAAGTTTGCGTCGTTCACGTTTGAATCGCCGATGTTGTAGCTAAAAGAAGCAGATAGTTAGGTTCGTTGGATTGCGAAACTTTGGGGAATTTCGTTAAAATGAGTACACATGTAAAAGGTAAATAAATATGTATTGACTTCTAAGATAAAAAATTACGGATACTGCTATGCTGATACAGTCCGCGAGGAGTAAGCTGAGCTTTGCATTTGTGTGTGTGTCATTATAGACAGTGTAGGCGCGACGTCGGCCTAGAGTGCGACGCGTCCTTTGCTTGGTTTAAACCGGACCCTATTCTGCTTTTGGTAATCACTCACACAAATTGCAAAGCTCAGCCCCCCTAGCCAAGTCACAAATAATAAACGCAAACGCAACGCTGAGTAGGCTTTAATAGATCTTCAACTTTATGTGCTTGGTTTTAAGTTGAAGATCTAATGAAGATTGCATAGCGTTTTCGTTTGTGGAACGAACGTCGCTAACGCTTAGAAATCTTTAATAGATTTTCAACTTAAGGCTCTTGGGTATTAAGTTGAAAATCTATTGGTACCTACCGAGCGTTTACGATTATCGTTACGCCTCGCGGACTGTACTACGAAACGGAAGTAGTTACTGTAGCTTACCCCAAAACTGTATCGCCAGGCTTCAAAATATGCCCCAGATGTGTTCTGGTGTGGACGGGGTTGACGTCTAAACCCAGCTCACTGGCTTTCACGACCCACACATCTGCCACTACGTGTTTGCTGGACACCATGCCTTGCCCAGGGAATGACTTCTTTTCCTGTAAGAGTACTACGATGGTTAGCATAATAAAACAACGATTGAATATTCATAGTGATCTACAATACGGATTACCACTTGTTGGTTTCTGTTCATTTATGTGAGCAAGTGGTTTTTAAAGCGAAGGTATCTTTTACCGCACACTGGACTTTCAACCCTCGGCTCAACGCCGGTAGATAAAAATTCAATGTGCAGTAAAAAAAGCCATAACCGCTTTTGGATGCTGCATTTTTGCTAGTCGCGTCTACAAAGTGTGGTATCTTATCAGTCGAGCAGTTGATAAGCGAAATTTTGTCAGAATAAGAGAGTAAGATTAAGAAACTTACATGTTCCTTCAATATATCAATGTCCATCACAATATATTCTACCAGTTGTTTAGGATTACATATAGGAGAAAATGGGTTTCTCCAATAGACTGTGGATGATACCTCACAAACTGAAAGAAGAATTTAACAAACATTAGAATAGATATACTACGAAATAGAAGAACCTGACAAAAACCGTACGATTATGCGCCCATGGATCACATCAAGAAATCATCTAGTTATCTCAAATTACCTTGTCCAGTTCTAGCATCAATCAAGTGAATAGTGCTTGTTACTCTGTTAACCAAACAGATTGGAGATATGGAGCCAAGCTGCTGTGTCAACTTCTTAGGCAGGCATACAACACTGTCTTTAGACAAAGGCACTATCTCGATACTGAATGTGAATTTGTAGTTGTAAATATTACTGTGAATATCATGTGATATTAGCTTTTTGGAATGTTGGCATTTTATAGGCAGCACTGACTGGATGAAATCCACCATTTTGCGAGCATGATTTTCTGTTGCATAGAAGAAATCTAAGCCATCTGAAAGTAAACAGAAAATTTAGAATATGTAGTCAGTTACTCTAGATTACATGAAAAAATATAATTATTTATAGTAATCGACCATAAATATGTAGTAAGTACATGAGTCTTTGCCACAATGCCTATGTGGTACTGCTCTTCCAAAGCTTGATGAGCCATATTTACATACTGGTACTGTCAGCAGACAGGAAACAGATCTAATGAGCAACTCAAACTAAAAAAACAAAATTGAACAAGCACCAAACTAGGCACTTACCATGTTTAGGTTTGATACCAAGAGTATTTTCATGTGCCTTATGTTTCAAGATCAGCTGTTCCAAATAGTAGAAAGTCTTTCTGTTATTGGCGCGCTGTCTCACTTGCACAAACGCGCGCCAGTAGTCTTGTGCTTCGGACCGATGACACGCGTCGCACATCTGATGCTGTATACTGTACTCCACAATGAACACTTGTTCAAGTACTGCTCCCCCCATCACTTCTCCTTGTATTGTCAGTTTTACCTACAACATTGACTTTTTGTTATTACAAGTATGTAGATTCACATTTGAAATGCAATGAACAGTGATGAAACTTGATATTTTAATCATTAGTTATTTCTAAAACCACAAACAACACAACAACAATCAAACTTAGAATGGTTTAAAAAATTGGATATGAAATTTCATATCCAATTTTTAAACCATTCTAAGTTGCACAATTTATTATTCTTTTAACTAAAATTTTGTGATTATTGTCTAAAGTATCTTTATTTATTACTTTTTTGTGTCGATCTATTTAGTACCTTTATTCTTTTGGAATGGGGCTCAGTCCAAGCAAAGCTAGCATCAACAAGTTTGACTCGGCCAAGTCCCTTCAGCTTTTTGAGGCAGAGGGCGAGGAGCTCCCTGGATTCCAGTGAAGCCACCACCCATTCAGCCGGTGGTTGAAGGTATCTGAAACAGAGAGCGAAATTTTGTGATATAAAATTGGTATCAAAAAAAGAAAATAGTAGGACAATAATTATGATAGTAGGCTTCTTTAAGGATTTTATGATCAAGTAACTTTTACTGTCTATTCTAAGGAAATAATTGTTTATTAAAGATTTCATATAAAATATTTCATTATTATAGATTGTATTGTGTTTGAATGCAATATGAAAATGTCGTTATATCAAAGTTAATATGTTTAGTTAATGTATAATCAACTGATTACTATTAATTAAGTAAATACTTCATTTACCTCTCACATCCTCTGCAGAAGAATATTGTTGCTTGTTTGGGTATGCCTTCCGAGATGTCTATATTGGCTCGCAAACATGCTACACACATGTTGGAAGGATTGGGCTCTATAGGAACTGCGCACTGGCAACATAATCTGGAAACAATATCTAAATATATTAATATACTAGCTGTTGCCCGCGACTTCGTTCGCGTGGCTTATTTACCCTCTAGGATACGTCTCGGGTTACCGCTCCCGTGTGTCATAGCGAGATGTAAAATACCCTATAACACTTACATATAACGTATTTTCTATGGGTAAAATATTTTTTAAAATGGATTCAGTAGATCCAGAGATTACCCCCTTGTGCCCCGCGGTATCACCCGCGTTACGTTAGGATTTTGGTTACTTTTCCGTTCCCGTGGCTCAAAGCACGATGTTATGTAGCCTATAATCTGTTATTCTGAGGCAACTGAGGTAAAGGCTACGGAATGTCACGCAGAGTCATTATTTTGCTGCGAAGTTATTTTAAAACTGTGATATCTCCTAAGATATTTATTGAAATTAAATGATGTAAAGGGCAATTTTGTTCAAAATTAAACACTTGTGATGAATAACGTATTTATGTTGATAAGGATTAATACTATGTTTAAAAAACACCTTCGCAAATAATGCATTATTTTAAAACAAATTGTCTGCCCATAAAAATGGCTATACTGAGTGAACCTTTAAAGTTAGGCATGTACTACCGCGGACTTTTTTTTAGAATATTTTAAGAGGAACAATTCTCTAATACATTATTTTTGCGTAACTTTAACCGTTTACGCAGCGCACGCAACAAAAGCCCTAAAAAAGAATATTTTTTCCCCGTTTTTGCCACATTTTTCATTGATGCTCCGCTCCAATTGGTCGTAGCGTGATGTTATATAGCCTATAGCACTCACGAATAATGTAGCTTTCTAACAGTGAAACAATTTTTAAAATTGGTTCATTACTTCCAGAGATTACCCCCTACATACAAACTTACAAACTTACAAACAAATTTTACCTCTTTATAATATTAGTATAGATAACTCAAAGGTGACTGACTGACTGATGACTGACTGACTGATTGACATAGTGATCTATCAACGCACAGCCCAAACCACTGGACGGATCGAGCTGAAATTTGGCACGCAGGTAGATGTTATGACGTAGGCATCCGCTAAGAAAGGATTTTTATCAATTCTACCCCCAAGGGGACAAAATAGGGGATGAAAATTTGCATGAAACTTTGTCAATTTTAAACCGATCGGACTGAGACTTTGCATGCATAAAGCTACTATGACGTAGGCATCCCCTAAGAAAGAATTTTGATAAATTCCTCCCCTAAGGGGATAAAATAGGGGATGAAAGTTTGTATAAATTTTCTTAGATTTTCGACTGATTGAACTGAAATTAAAGATTGGAGTTACTATGATGAAGATTTCCGCTTAAATATGATTTTGATAAATCCAACCCTCATGGGGATAAAATAAGGGATACGCGAGCAAAGCCGCGGGCAAATGCTAGTTTATAAGATATAGTCAAATAAACTGTAGCTCACATGTAGGTATGTAATCTATACAAATAAATAAAATTACAGTGTGTGTTTGTAACATAAAGACAAAAGCTTTTTACTAAATGCATATGCATTTAATACCTGGATACATACATAAACTCACACCTTTTTCCCATGGGGGTAGGCAGAAGCCATGGAACGTCACCTGCTACGATCCTTACATGCATTTAATATTATATTAATATTGTGTACATAATACGCAATATTAATATCTGTTTCATATTTTGTCTGTTTGTTAGTTCCAATTTATCTCCGAAACGGCTGGACCGATTTCGGCGGGACTTCCACTGGCAGTTAGCTGATGTTATAAGGAATAATCTAAGCAACTCTTATTAAAATAAAGAATTAGTGGTCCGGGCGAAATATTAAAATTATTCATGGGAACAAAGTCGCGAGCATAAGGTAGTTAGGTCCAAATACTATGATTAGGAACAAAATTGATGTTTACTGCTATGTGCTATGCTATGTTTACTTTTGAATATAAATTTCACAACAATAAAGAAAAAACTACCAGAAACGCATTTATGTTAACCTAAAAAACAACTTACACTCGTGCGCCGGTAAGCTCAGCTTCATTTTCAGGTGAAATATATTCCATTTTAAATAACTGTGCAGTCTACTGGACGGCAATCAGAAATTTTATAGATTTTCTGCTTTTAAAATAAAAGCTAAACTAAAATAAAACGAAGGTGAACACGCCGTTCAGTGGCAGTGTCAAACTGTCAACTGTCATCAAAATGTCAACTGATGAACTGACTGTCATTCAATATGCCAACCAAGACCATTGGCCTGTTACCATGGATTAATAAATTGAGTGCAGAAATTCCTTCATTTAATGGTAATAGGGAATATGCATGATTTTTTATTTATTTAAAAAATCATTCCTCCTTTAAGTAATAAACAGTTTAGTAAAATATTTTATTGAATAAAATAACTATAAAATTCTTAAGGCCGCTGCACACTTGTAACACCCGACGCCACCACACGCATGTTTATTGGCCAAATGACGAAGACTAGGTACACGAGATGAAATGTGGCCAATGAGCTTGCTTCACTGATGTGGTGTGGCGTAACGTGTTATAAGTCTGTTTCCGCCCTTAAAGATACAAGCCATCGAAGATTTTTGTTTCTATCTCTTTTTAGCAAAATGAAATTTCACGCGGGAGTTTATACGGCCGTTGTAACCAATGTCGTCATTGGTCATATCGGATCTTTCTGTCTAATCGGTGTGTAATTAATAATTTTTTAAATGCTTATATCGGCCTTATTTCTGGAGCGATATTAATTTTAATTTCACTTTTTGTCATCGTAAAGATGACGGTAAGTGAAACAAGTCTTTTTAGGGTTCCATACCCAAAGGGTAAAATGAGACCCTATTACTGAGACTTCCCTGTTTGTTGGTTTGTCTATCTGCCTGTCAGTCCATCTGTCATATCTCATAGACAGTGATAGCAATGATATAAGAAAGTAGCGTGATAGTTAGTCAGCTGAAATTTTCTAGCTGTCTAAATAGTTAAACAGCTGAAAAATGATGTGTTACTGTTGCCGCTATTACAACAAATACTACAATACATAATAAAATAAATATAGAACAAAATATTCTGTTAATATTTCAAGCGTGTATCTGTTGCCGTTATCAATATCAGACAAAAAACAAGCCCCCTTATCCCATACAGCAAACGTGACTTTTTGCTTGTTTTTTGTCTGACCGACACTTTTTGTCTGTCGTTTGTTTTGTGAGACAGCGACAAAATTTTGAATTTTGAAGTTTTTAGGTAATTAGTATCGTATCGAAGAAACTTCGCAGCTAGGCTCTGTGTTTTTAAAGTGCTGAGAATATCATCTAAAATGAATATTTTATAGTCTGTACAATTCTACCCGGATACGGCAGTCATAGACTAATATATAATCATCCTGTACCGATTTCCGAACGTCGAATTGTTACGTAAAGAATTCGACCGACCGAACCTCTTTCGTGACCTCTCCGACTATCTACTGTGCATTTATTCGATCGATTCTTCTTAACGAAAATGTTCTCTACCGTCTGCAGGGCGGGCCGTTTGGCCACTAGGACGGTAGTAAATAATACCTCCGACAAGGCACCATTAGTGGCGGCACCCGTGTTGAACAAACGTGATTATGCGGCCAAAGCTGCAGCAGGCAAGGCTCATGGTAAGGTGGTTGCTGTAATCGGTGCCGTCGTAGATGTACAGTTCGAAGACGAGCTTCCATCCATCCTAAATGCTCTGGAGGTACAGAACCGTCAACCCCGGCTTGTGCTGGAGGTGGCGCAGCACTTGGGAGAGAACACCGTCCGTACCATCGCTATGGACGGTACAGAGGGTCTGGTCCGCGGCCAGCTCGTACACGACTGCGGCTCGCCCATCCGTATCCCCGTGGGCGCAGAGACCCTCGGCCGCATCATGAACGTCATCGGGGAGCCCATCGACGAGCGCGGCCCCATCCCCACCGACAAGACCGCCGCCATCCACGCCGAGGCGCCCGAGTTCGTAGATATGTCCGTCGAGCAGGAGATCCTTGTTACTGGCATCAAGGTCGTCGACCTGCTCGCCCCCTACGTCAAGGGAGGCAAGATTGGTCTGTTCGGCGGCGCCGGAGTGGGTAAGACTGTACTCATCATGGAGCTGATCAACAACGTCGCTAAGGCGCACGGTGGTTACTCCGTGTTCGCCGGAGTGGGCGAGCGTACCCGTGAAGGTAACGACTTGTACCAGGAGATGATTGAGTCCGGAGTAATCTCTCTAAAGGACAAAACCTCCAAGGTATCGCTTGTGTATGGACAGATGAACGAGCCCCCCGGCGCGCGTGCCCGTGTCGCTCTGACTGGTCTGACCGTGGCTGAGTACTTCCGTGATCAGGAAGGACAGGATGTATTGCTGTTCATTGACAACATTTTCCGTTTCACCCAGGCGGGTTCTGAGGTGTCTGCCCTGCTGGGTCGTATCCCATCTGCTGTAGGTTACCAACCCACCCTGGCCACTGACATGGGTACCATGCAGGAGCGTATTACTACCACCAAGAAGGGATCCATCACCTCTGTGCAGGCTATCTACGTACCCGCTGATGACTTGACTGACCCTGCCCCTGCCACCACCTTCGCTCACTTGGACGCCACCACTGTACTGTCCCGTGCTATTGCTGAGCTAGGTATCTACCCCGCTGTGGACCCTCTTGACTCCACCTCCCGTATCATGGACCCTAACATTATTGGAGCTGAGCACTACAGCATTGCACGTGGCGTTCAGAAGATGCTTCAGGACTACAAGTCACTCCAGGATATCATTGCTATCCTGGGTATGGATGAATTGTCTGAGGAAGATAAGCTGACTGTTGCTCGTGCACGTAAGATCCAGAGGTTCTTATCCCAGCCTTTCCAGGTTGCTGAGGTGTTCACTGGCCATCCTGGCAAACTGGTGCCCCTTGAAGAAACCATTAAGGGCTTCTCTAAAATCCTGCAGGGCGAGTATGATCATCTTCCCGAAATAGCATTCTACATGGTTGGACCCATTGAAGAAGTTGTGGCCAAGGCTGAAACCCTAGCCAAGTCTTAAATGAAGTTAGTTTTTAAGATTTCCATATTAACATAAGTTATTGCTTATGCATCCAATAAATTATGTAAACAACAAGCACAGGTACTGTAGATAAACATTCTGTACGAGTAATAAAATTTGTAACTATATGTTTTGTATTATTTAATTTAAAATCATGTTACATAACTACAGAAGACTGGCTACTGTCTGAAAACGAAAAATATTACAGAACATGCGTTGCCGCCCAGCCGAGACTGCAATTAATATTAACATCATAGTACACTGGGTTCTAAGTTGTAATCCTTGGTCGTACTATTTTTCTGTAAAAATTAAGTGATTTTAACGCTAGGTTGGAATTGAGCCAACTTGCCGACGTATGCCATTTACGTAAGCATCGTCAGGTCTTATAGACTACTATAATATTACTCAAGTACACGTACCAAAAGTACCAATGCATTTCTGTTTGACCCCGACGCGACGGTGATAAGCCTTCTCACCTTACAACTTTAGAATTGTAGATACCATTACGCCTGATTCCATATTCCCAGAGCTGCTACTGAGAATTTCAAAGAAAAACACTTTTTGCTCGACCTGGGAATCAAACCCTGGACCTCTAGCTTAGCAGTCGTGCTTAAGACCACTAGGCTAACGAGGCAGTTAATTAATAATAATAGTTAATTGTAGGTACCTATTTGAAAATGGGATAGCTACAAGCACGGAAAAATTGTGCCACAGGTTTCGACACTGACCTTTTATACCTACCACTTCACTTGCTCCTTTTTTTCTGGATGATAAATCATCAAATGCCTTCTTCCGCCTTGGGCGGAGCGGAAGGGAGTGTCACTCTTACTGATTAAAGCCCATTTGTGTTCTGCATTGGCCCTAGCGGGCCCAGTCTACTAGGTACCTACGCTCTGGCATCTCTTAGAGGCGCGCGTGAAACATAACGTACCAATTGCCATCGACTCGGGCCTGCTTCTGATCGGACGGCGAGTCACCAAACAACGCCCTCAGGCCGCAGGCTCGCGCCTACGGTGGCCGGGAACCGCATGGTGACTCCTAACGCCCGGCCTCTTGTGCATAATATATACTACTACCGGCAATTAGCATTAGCATGCTCAGTCATTGGCGACAATGAGCGATGCAATGGCGACAGAGCGATGTGGCTACTAGATAGGTAGTAGGCTAGCAGTTAGGTTTTGCGATGCGTCGCAGTAAGAATGTTGCGGACAATACTCCGATGACATAAGTCAAAACCCAATTAGCTAAATTATATAAGCATGGCAAAACTCCCTCGCATGAATGGTTGATAACGTTTTGCAAGAGTCAGCTCCGCGAAGCTGCGCTGACGATGACATATCTAGTTTAAAAAAATGGAAGTATAAATGACAATTATGATCATGGTTGTGCAACTGATTAGGTTATGGTGCAGAACAAAACATTGTGTTATAATAGTAGAAATCCTAGTGTAAAACTGTATATCTGCGTGTCGTAGCGTCGTGTTCCTTTCGGGAATAAAACTCAAGTGTGTGGCTTATAAAATCAGTTTATTTTAAGTTCTTATCGCTTTCCTCCAACTCTGGGGGCTGATTTTTGACTGACTTTAGCGGCCTTGGCTTTAGGTGCTGCCTTAGCCTTAGGTGCTGGTGCTGAAGCCTTCTTGGCTGCCTTTGTGGACTTCTTCTGTTCCTTTGCAGCCCTGTAAAATAAGAAGTTACGATTTATACAGAATCAAAAGACTATTTTCTCAAATCTATGATTTCTCAATGAGATGTTATAAATTAAGTATCAGGTTTGGATAATTATCTGATTGCATGCAACACTGTATAATAATTTCAATGAGTATCTAAATAATATTCTAATTAGAATTGAATCCAGGATCTGAAATGCCTTTCATGTTTCTGGTAACCAAGCCTTATGCCAATATCAGTAGTCACTTATTATGTGATGATAATAAGTTGTGTGATACAACATTGTATTTTAAATAGAATGTTTTCAAACAAAAGGGCAGCATGTTATTTCAATGAGTATAGCTGGTATTCTTAATAAATTTGTGCAATACTTACTTGATAGCCTGATCTCTCTGAGCCTTGCGCACTTCTGGCTTCATGTTACGTTTGGCCATGATGTCACTGAGCGAGGCACCAACGATAGCACGCTGGTACTTCTGCGTTCTCCTTGTGCGCTTCTTAGTCTGCTCTTCTTCTTGACCCTTCTTGAACTTGCGCCTGAGAGAAAGCATTTGTTTCTAAATGTCTGATTTACTGTCAATTGTTACCAAAAACTGTTTTATATTAAAGATGCTACATAATAAAAACCAAATACAGTAGAACTTCAATTATCCAAACTAATTGGGACCGAGACTTGTTTGGATAAGCAAAACTTCAGGTAATCGAAATGTGGGTTTTATTGGGACAAGATCAAACAAAAACAATACCATTGAACATTAAAACAGTACAGTCTATTAAAATTTCACATACATATTAAAGTTAAAATATAAAACACCTAAAAAAATTAAGGCTCGCAGTTGTTTGAGAAGAAGCGAGCAACAAATTCGCCCCAATGTTGGGATAATTAAGCATTAGGATTAACTAAGGCAGCGTTTGGATAATTGAGGGTTCGGATAATCGAGGTTCTATTGGTAACACGACAATGTATTAGTGTCTACGAATATATATATTTTTATAAATTATTGTAACACTTAATATTTTTAAAACTGGTCTGTAAACGATAAAAACTAAATATAGAGACATTTAATGGGTGCCTGTCATCACCTTATGAGAGGCTTAGCTAGAACTGTCAGTCACAAATATTGTTGTTTGATGGCTCCTAACCCCAAGGCCAACCAATAACCTCTCTTGGTTATTGATCTAAAGTTAGGTTAGTTTTTGTATTAAATCTAAGATACAGTCCTTAGAAGTTCTAAGAACAGTTTTCATAGCAAAAAGGATACAATTAGAACAATAGATCAAATAAATAATACCTGTACAGCACAGTCCATGTTACTTTACGAGGATTCCTCCTCATCAAATGTGCAGCCTCACATTTTGAGTTCAGGAATGTGAAGGTCTGTAAAACAACAATTATGACACGCTATAATTACCGACACATTACAGGACATAACAATAAATCCACAGCTTCAATAATTTTTTAAGAGTTTTTAATAACTCAGCATGTTTACATCAAAATAATCATGTGATAGATGTCGAAATGTTGTGAAAGCCGGCTAGTTTTCTGCCATAAATACTGCTTCATTGCACTTTCTGTTTAAAGAAAATGAAAGAGTAACTGCTATGTCAATAGATATTAGAAACAACTAGTCAATATTACCTTGCCGTCCACCTTAACCATGGTCTTTCCATGGCCAGGATAGATCTTGTAACCACTGTACGCGCACAGTCCGATCCTGAAAATCAATCACACACAAAGGTAAGACATCACAGCACTTTTAGAATTAATTACATTATTAATAAAATATCATCAGATCATTCAGATAATGCAAAATTTGATATAAATTTACGAAAAACGTACTTCATTTTGACTTGTCGAAATGAAAAGGAAAATCAATCACATAGACAAACGTCAAACAAGAATGAGTAACCATAGATTGAAAACAATGTTTTTATTTTCGACTGACATTCTCGATAAGTTCTGTGAACATGAATTATTATAAACTATTTTTCTTTTGTGGAACATTTTATGAAAATATTGAACTATAGGGTTTATTAAATGAAACCAGCTGTGTGTGAGGTATTAAAAATACCTTTTTATTAAGACCCACATGTGCCAAAAAGGGACTAAATGTCATAGTTCAAATGCCCGCCTTCGCTTTTTACAATGGCATGGATCAGAGTGGACCAATTTTCAATTTCTCTTTTATGTATGGTTCAGACTGAATTTAAGCGATGGCCTGAATTATGTTCATCTTTAGGGCATCGATCGATTGTGGTTTGTTTGCATAGACCTGCGACTTCAAGGATCCCCACAAGAAAAAGTCCAAAGTGGTTACGACGACGGGACAAATATTTGTTCTGTGCGGGAATCGAACCTGCGACACGCGGCACAGGAACCAATCGCTTAACCACTGCGCCAACCATGCCATGAAAATTAAATAATTTGGAGTATAGAGCAGCTACACACATCATGAGACCTCAACATAAAAGTTATTTACTAAGAGCTCTTACACACGAGCGACATGTTCCCAACGGCAGAGGTAACTGCAGCCGTCGACGCGCGTCGGCGGCAACCGTCGACGCGTCAATAACAGTATTTCTTCTTCGGAATCCATTTTACAACTGACTCCTATACTAAAAGAGCAGACGACGGCTGCCGCTGATCTTCGAAGTTGAAGCCGTTGACGCGTCAACGGAAGCCGTCGACGCGTCGACGGTTGCCGCCGACGCGCGTCGACGGGCTGACGGCTGCAGTTACCGCTGCCGTTGGGAACATGCCGCTTGTGTGTAAGCGTTCTAACTGTTAGATACTTTTATGGGAGTCGGCATCCTTTTCATCGCGCCACACATAAGCGAAATTCACACGTGGCTGTAGTCTGCCGACCAGTGTGGTTGCAGTGTTTTATTTGCTACTTTATCTAAGTATTTTACTAAGGCCCAGCACATATAATGAATGGCACGGCATGGCAGGGGATCGTTGGAGCATTAGGGGATCCTTCGGCATCCCTACATCTAAGCGTACACTGGCGATAACTATACCATGGCATCCTTAAGTATGCCGCGACGTCCTTAACCACAGTGAAGCGTTCTTAGGCATGCCGAGGAGTCCTAAGCTAATGAGACAAGCGCGGGGCCACCGGGTTCGGGCGGGCGCGGTATCTCGAAGACTGCCAAACCTAATTCTGACCGTTAACATCGCAATTTCAACTTTATTTCCATACAGTTTAGTTATATTTTATTTGTCGCCATAAAATACCTTGCCATGCCCTGTCGGCATTGGCTCCGGACCAATGTACCATATATAAGCATGCAGCATGCCCATTCAAGAAGCTCGACAGTAACGATATTTTATCTGTAGTAGGTTTGGTAGGTTCATATTCTTGTGGTCATGCCCATTCAAGAAGCTCGACAGTAACGATTTTATCTATAGTAGGTTTGGTAGGTTCATATTCTTGTGGTCATGTGTAATCAGGGCCTTTACAAAACAAACTTTAATTGTCTATTATTTTCTAACCTCAAATACTGATTACATTGACATAAGACATTGTAGCTTATCGAACAAAAGTAACCAAAAATTAAATCCCGTTTTAAATTGAATTTAATAATGTTTAGCCAAATGAATTGCCCAGACTTTTTAGAATTTCAAGTAAGTATATAAAAAGTGGCGTTTAGATTGCTTATTACTTGTAATAATAAGATTTTTTGCAGCTTTGTTTTTAATCGGCGATTCTTTTTCCTAATTTATTTTACAGGATATCCTGAAAAAAATGCGTGTTATGGATGATAAAATATTATATGCGCTCAATACTTCCATACCCACAGAATCTTTTGCAAGTAAAGTTGATGCTCACTCAGCCTGTGAAGATTTACATTCGCAAATTCAAAAAGCGCACATAGACAGAGAAAATGTTATTAAAAATTGTATCTTAGCCACTGCAGAAACAGTAAAACATTTAAAGGCAGCTAAAGATAATAAACCTGAGGACTATGAAATAATGAAAAATTTGAAAGCTGAACAAAAAAAGGTATTATTTACACACAATATTACATTCTGAACTGATAAACAATACAATCCTCCTTTAGTCATTTAATAAAGCCACCATTATTATTTGATACCATTTTTATTTGTTTTACTCATTCAATAATCTTTCATCTGATAGATAAATCAAATAATTTAATAGGTATAGGTACAGACATTCAATACCTTTTAATTGATATTTATTTTTAAAGCATTTAATTTTTATAAACATATTTCGTCTTAGTGTGTACATCACTGAACTCCTAAATGGCTGGGCCAATTTTAATATCTTTTTGTGTTGTGAGCAGGTCCTTAGGTGGTTTGGATTTACAAATGGACCCGGTAGGTGGAACTGCAAGCTAACATTTGGGCAGGACGATGTGTATTAGGTCCATATAACGTCTTGTGAATCATCTCATCTGGGAATATAAACATCTTGTAGTTACATAATGTAGTCCTATATATTTACCTCAAGCCCTTTGTTACAGCTGAGACTTTTGCAAACAGAACTTAGTGTGGAAGAAGTCATACAAGAAAAGACTACCAAGGTATTTACAGAGAAATGTAGAAGTTACTTCAAGCCCAACGGCAAAATGTTATGAAGACTGATGACACGCATTTACTTTCCCTTGTTTTGGAACATAATAGTGTATATACCTCCATAAATAGAATATAGACTGTTAGCTTTTTTTTTCTGAAGTCCTCTTGAACACCCTATACTTATGTGAGTTTATTTTGGCTCACTAGACCTACTTTAGAAGTATTCATTTTTTTTTATACTTACAAGTTTCATTTATTTTAGATCATGACAGTGGAAATTTCTGATGTTGCAAGAATCAAAATACTGTCAAACTAATTTGCAGTCTTAATATTATGACAGTAGAAACACTGGGGTTTATCCTAAGGCAGTTTTGTCTAAGTAACTAACTTCTACCTATAATTTTCGATTTATTTTAATTGATAAGATATTAGATAAAAAGTTCTTTAGATACTAGATAACAATCAAATTTTACATCAAAGTATAGTACAGTGTATTTGTACATAAAACTAGGTATCTATATTTTCAAATTAAAATTATTTTGTTCATACTTGCGTAACTTGGTAATCAAAGAACATTGTACAATTCACATTTATTTAATCTTCATAAATTATTAATATTAAAGAGGCTGAAGATGTATTCAGAATCTTTCACTAAAATCACAACTTTACAAAAATAGATTGTGTAATAAAGCTTATACAGGAGACAAATGTTGAGAAACTCTATCAACTACATAAACGTAATACATTTTACTACAAATCTTACATCACTTGCCAGCTTTAGCAGCAGCAGCTTCCTTTGCGTTGTATTCATCTTCATACTTTTTGTGCCAATCAAGGTTGTATTGGTGGACAGATTCACCTCTCTTCGCTGCGGACTTTCCTGCCATAATTGCTCCAAAACTAGCTAGTGCAGTAAGTAACATAAGCACATTTGCAATCTTGATTCTGGCTTGGCTGCGAGATTTGTCTATGAGTTCACCACTAAAACAAAATGTTGAAATATTAAAATATACTTTACAAGGAAAATTTAGGACATTCCACTGTTTTATTCACAAAATTACCTGCATTGTTTACCAAGCCAATCTATACTAATATTATTATAAAGCTAAAGAGTTTGTTTGTTTGAACATGCTAATTTTAGGAACTACAGATTCGAATTGAATTGTTTTTTGTGTTGGATAGTACATTTATCGAGGAAGGCTTTAGGCTATATAACATCACGCTAGTAGCCATAGGAGCGGAGCAGTAACCAAAAACTTAACGCGGGTGAAAAAAATACGCGAACGAAGTCGCGCGCCGAAGCTAGTCAAATATAAGGATAACTTGTTGGGAACAACAAGTTGAATTACATATTAAAATTGAATATTATGAGTCAGAATAATAATAAAATGAAACTAGCTGTATTGAATAGTACTGCACTTTGACATGATTTAGGTAATTCAAGGTCATATAAGCCATTTTTTTTTGTTACAGCCACTGATTGAACTATATGGAACTGTGTAATCTGCTTCAATTACTTTTCATACTCATATCCCATGTGTCAAAACTAATGATTACATAAAAAAAAAAACAAAGTACGTATCAAACTTACGAGACGAGTGCAGGGATCTCCTCTTTATTTTTGAACTTTTTAGTCCACACCAAAATGAACTTCTGGAATTCGGTAGGTTTATATCTTTGAGACATACCACTACCAGTAGGTCGTGAAGCAGAGGTATCCGAACCAGGGCTAGGTGCTTTGGGAGGCGGTGCGCAATAATTCCTTCTTAATGGACATAGGCATGGTCGTAATCGTAAAGAAAGTATTTTATTCATATTGTAATCGTCACTTCGTTTCGTAAATTCTCAATTTAATATATTTTGTAGTAATAAAACGATATTATTATTATCAGAAACTTGCTTCACTAGACACTATCCCTACCTACCGCTACCTAGCAATAGCAAACTTTTAATTTGACAGAAAATAACTACCTACTGCTACTGTAGTAGTCTACAGTAGGTACTGACTGAACTAAAATTGAAGGAGAGATGACACAAGATGTGTCATGTGTGGAACAGTTGATTAAATGAAAGATCAACAAACGTCATTGGCAAGGTCAAGACGTTTTATCAAAAATAAATGTGAGGTGTGCAATGAGAGGTGTGCACACTGACTTGCGTCTAGCTTCTAGCTGGTGTGCACCACTGCGCCATACCGTACCGTGTGCAATTTTTTTTTCTCTTCCCACATAATTGGGGTACTGAATACCGAAAGTAAAATAGCAGGGCAATGCAACTTCCAGGCAACTTCTGCCCTATTTAAATAAGCCCCCGGATGGCATAATAGAAAATATAGAAATAATGTGACTTTTCATTCATATAAATGGCAAAAATAATTGTCACCTGTCTGCCTAATCAAATGAGATTTGTCAACCGCTATTCGAGTTTATATATTATTATAGTTAGTTTAAATATAGTTAGTTATAGTTTTTTTTAGGTATTTATAGTATTGGTTTAGTCTATTTTATACTTACTATTTGTAACTGCTTTGCAGGACTTGCCAGTACCACTATATGGCGAATCATAGGTGAGGGTATAAATATTGATGGTCTATTTCCCACGCCTTGTACGAAGGGGAGAAGAGGGAAGAAGAAAATTAACTTGGACAGTTTCGATATTCAGTTTGTCAGGAACAAAGTAAAATAATTATTTATACAATTCTGTATATTTTTGCGTTAATAATACCTTGATCTAATCGAAATAAATGATTTTACTTTGACTGAAATACACAACAGTTTTAATTTTAATTAGTCGATGTTTCAACTAAATTGGGTAATTATATCCCATAAGTGCTTTACGTTGGACTGTAACTCCAAAGTTATTGACTTATGGGCTCCAGATACCGGTTTGCGAATCAGGGAGCCATAGGCAAAACTGAGTATAGATGGCGCCAGGAGCAACCGTACCGTGTTTACTTGTCATGACAAGATTATGATTGATTTTTCGTTAATATTCTAAGTTTAATTCATTTAAAATGTACTCTTTTCTAACTGTGCCTCAACTTAAAGATAAGTTACGTAAGAGGAATGCGACAACTGCCGGTAAAAAGGCCGATTTGATTGAAAGGTAAAGACTTAAAATGGTTGAGGTTATAATTGATTTGTAAGGTTTTTTTTTGTTTCTATGGACTAACTATCCTATTTTATTTGTAGATTAGAATCATATGACCGGAATCAAAATTTTGGTGCCGATTGCGACATCCACGAGGACTCCGTGTACCAGTGTCCACCTACAAACACATTCAAAGATATAAATGCAGATACTCCTCTACCAATGATCAAAATACAGGATTATTTTGAAAAGTAGGTACCTATATTCAATTAATAAATCTTTAAGAAGCTGTTTTCTATATACATAAGATAGTAGATAATGTAAGAAATATATTTATTGAATTAAGAACTTAGGTTCATCAATTACTGACTGATAGTAGAATATTATAAGTAGAACCACTGCGATGACGCACCTGTATACTTGCTTTTCCCATGATAATCGTCTTCAGTAAAATGCGCAGCATACAAGCGTGCAGTATTACTTGCCTTAAAGTTTTTAATACGTAACGCCGATTCTTATTGTTTTCTGCGTTTATTATCCTTAGGAAACAAATGTACTCCTCTATTTTTACAATTTAACGCACTACACTGAGGCATCTTTCTCAAGATTAGGGAAAAAATAAATAATAATAATTACTGAATGCAAAAAAACCATACGATTTGACAACAGCTGTTATGTCAAAACAGGGTACAGTTGCTTATGCGCCCTCTGTCGTGATAAAAAGTTAGTGCTCTTCCCCATTGTTCGAATACATTTTGTAGACAGTATCAGTGAGAAGTGAAATGCACCCATGGAAATATTATGTACTTTTCGTATATATCATTTAATACCATGTATCTGCAATGCTATTGCTTTATCTGTGACTGAAGTGATTTTCAGTGTTACTAGTTAAGCAAATTTTCCATAGCAGTTTGTTAATCGAGATTAAAATTCTAACATCTTTGCTGCATTGCATAATTTCCCAGGAATGGGAACGCTTCGAAATTAATAAAAAGAAAAATCTGGGTGGTTCAATGAATAAAAAACGTATTTGAGTGATTTACTAACTTGCATGGAAGTCTAATTTTAGCATCTTGCAACATAAGTGACGTGTGAATGTGAATGGTTGGGGTTTTGTGTCTCATCTGTTCGATTCCGACCGATCCGAATGATCCGATGGTTTTACTAGTAGTACCTACAATCTGCATGCATCAAATATTTTTTTGAGTTTATTAATCGATGGTGGATTGATTTGTAATATCTATTAATTTTCTTTGTTTTCATACTTCTGGTTCCTAAAATAATTGTAAGTACATTTTGATGAAGATGTGTCATTGGAAAACACATTGTTTGTTGTAATTTCGGTTGCAGTTTTATATGTCGTCGATTGATCTGCTGTGCTTTCAATTTTGACTTGTCTATGTATATTATTTTCGTTTATTTTCTACCTTGTAATTTGTAATTATTTACTGCATTATCTAAAAATAGAAGTGTTTGCATTTTAAACGTATTCCATAATGGTATAATACTAATACTTAGTTGACAATAAAAATTACGTGTTATTGATAGGGCCGCCGAATGTGAATCTTTAGTAGTTCCTGTAGTGCATCTCTGGTAGGGGTGGAGAAGAAATGTTAAGGAAAGATCATCGATAGGGAAACATTCCCCTATAAATTTGTGAAGTATTTTTCGTTTAGTTAATTAAAAACATACTACATATAATATGTTTTGAGGTATGATAGATAAACAAAGGTAATCGTGATGTTATTGTTTTAATTTTTTATTATTGTTTTACCTTTAATTGAAATATTATTAAGTTGTTACTTAGAAGATGAATTATTTATTAATTTAAATTATTGTTTTTAAGATGTCTGGTGGACACAAGCATCGTTACAAGAACGCAGGCCTGAGCGCAGATGAGCTGCGTCGCCGCCGAGAGGAAGAAGGTGTACAGCTGCGGAAACAAAAGAGGGAACAGCAGCTATTCAAGCGTAGAAATGTTAATCTTCCAGCCTCAAATGCACCAGACATTACTTTGCAGGTAAAATGACTTGAAAATTTTGCATTCCATTAGACATCCATTACACCATTTTACATAATTATGTGCCTAACCATTGAAGAATGTAAGACTCATATTATTTTAATAACCCTTTAAGTGCAGGTGATGCACATGTGAGTAAAAAAAACGCACATTTTTGTTGTCAGCACTGAAAAGGTTAATGCTTTCTCCCTGGGAATATTATTTCTATGTTGTCAAATATTTCACTGTGCACTATGCAAGTGCATTCAAGGACAAGCTCCGGTTTGTGCAGAGTTTTTTTAATATATGGAAGCAAGGGGTGGGGTTTTTTGGCTAAAGTTTGTTGGTTATGGGGGCTTACGGAAGGACTATTGTTCTGACTTGCACAATGTTTGTATGACATTAATGGCGGGTGGTAACATGTCAACACAATAAATGGAAACATATTATTATTAGAAAAGAAATGTCAAATAACATGCATGGCTCACTACCAAATTTACTCAAATTACAAATATTTTGTAGAAAAACTCCTTTCAAAAATAAAAAATAAACTGCTAGCCAAACTGTTTTGCTTTCTAATATTATAAATACCAATCTTTGTGAGGATTAAGGATACTTTTTATCCTGGAAAAACACATGGTTTCCATGGTTAATATATCAGAAGAAGTTGTGGGCAGAAACTTGTATGTCATACAGTGGCGTAGCGTGCCTTGTCGGGGCCCCGTATAAAAATTTTTTTGGAGGCCCTTATATGGAGGTAAAGATTTTTCACAAAAGAAAAAAAATATTGTGAGAAGAAATATTTATTTATCACATAATTTACCCATTTTACAAATAAAAATGGAATTTTAAATATTCACTCTCCTTGCCTTTTTTTCGGCAAACTGATTTATTAAATCATTTATGGCTGATGATGATTTTAGTTTTTCTAAAGTTTCTGCCTCTATGGACAATAGTGAGATGTCTGAGTGGGGGCCCCCGTGGCCCGGGGGCCCCGTATAATTGATACGGCAAATACGGCGGTAGCTACGCCCCTGATGTCATATAATGTTGTAATTTACTTTTATACAATAATATGGCTACTATACACTATGGCTATTATAAACATGCAAGTTTCTGGAACTGGATGGATGGATGTTTGTTTGTTACTCTCATCACTTACATAGCTTTAGGGAGTAAGCTAGAATTCAACAGATTTTGTTCACCCATAAAATAAATTGTGGCTTCAGCTTTATTCTAAAGACTATGCAAACAAAGTGACATGCAAAAGTTATTTCACCGTAATTTAATGAAAATGTTATTAACAAGATTGTGCAGCATTATTTACAATCTTTTTAGAGACTTCAGTTAATTTTATGTTGAGCTTGGTTCAAACAAAACATGTCCAACCATAATTCAATTAATAGTGATAAAGTCAATAATTTAATTAATAGTAATAAAATAATTAAATAGACCAAATGTGTTGCATTACTATCCAGCAATTATGTTTCAAGATATATCCAAACCAAACAGATTTTCTTTGCAAAAAAAATTGAAGATTTTTTGTTGTTTGCCAATTTTGGCTAAATCTAATAATTCTCAACATACAAAGTTTAATTTTACTTTTTAGGATGACATCAGTATATCACCATCAGATGACATCACTCCAGCAATGGTTGCAGCTCTGTATGGGGATAATCCGCAAGAGCAAGTTATGGCAACTCAGAAGTTTAGAAAACTATTGAGTCAAGAGCCTAATCCACCAATCGATGAAGTGATACGGACAGGAATAGTTCCTAAATTTGTGGAATTCCTCACCAATAGCACTAATCCAACACTACAGGTATAGTCCTTGCACTTAACGAGCACGCATCATATGACTCTTTATGACATTGTTATAAATTATATCAATGATTGATGCACATTCGAGAAGTATAATAATGTTATGTCTAAACCTGTATTAGACTTCATCAGTCTTTTAACTGTTGTTAAACATAATTTCTATATTCTGGTAGTGTCCTAGACATAAGCTACTTGCTTCAAGAGCATAAATACCAGAATTTTGAAACTGAAGTAGCTTGAAGTAAATTTTGATATATTAAGCAGTAAATGTTTTCAACTGGATAGATGCAAGCAAGTGTTAGTGGGGCTGTACTGCAAGTCTCCAAAATCTACAAAAGCAATGAAAGATGTACAAGGAAACAATGCATATGTTTCAGTTTGAGGCTGCATGGGCACTCACAAACATAGCCTCAGGCTCATCGGAGCAGACGCGCGTGGTGGTGGAGTGCGGCGCGGTGCCGGTGCTGGTGAGCCTGGTGGCGGGCGGCGGCAGCGACGACGTGCGCGAGCAGGCCGTGTGGGCGCTCGGCAACGTGGCCGGCGACTCGCCGCGCTGTCGCGACACTGTGCTCGCGGCCGGCATTCTACCGCCCTTACTAGAGTAATTTTATTGAATTCAAACATACATTACACTTACCTTTCTATACAAATATTATTTAAAGACTACCATTATCTTGTATAACTCGACTTTGTTGTCATCGCGTGTCAAAAATTCGATAAGGCTGGCACAGCAACATGGAGATTGGAATAAAAAGAAAGGCCTTGGAATATCAGTGGGTAAAGTAGGGTTGCAGATAATGATCATCAGTTTGTTGATTAGGACACGTGAACTATAAATATTGTTGAAAAGTATAATTTAATTGAAGTGGGCGTATCGACGATATATTTCAATACACCTGAAATATCTACTATTTTAGTTTATGATAACATGTCTCAGGAATGCAGCTTAGCTTCTTAAATATTTTATATTATTTCTATTATTTTGCAGGATATTAAATAAGTATACCAGGTTATCCATGACAAAGAACGCGGTTTGGACTCTTTCAAATTTGTGTCGAGGTAAAAACCCTCCTACAAACTTCGAAGCCGTAGCACCAGGTTTGTTTTTTATTGTGATATACAGAACCTGACTCAACAATTTTTCGTTTCAAGACATTAATTTGGCTGTTTCAACTACTTTTAAATAATGATTGAGTCTCGAGTTAGGCTCTGAAATACTAACCTTAGTTTTTTTTTATCTAATTCTTAGAATTCTGTTCTGCATCAGGCTTGTTTTGGATAAAAAACTGTCTTCTCCTTTTTATATGGTGGGTAGTTATCAAGCACCAAGCACCAGCCATACCAAGCACTCTTGTATATTAGTATTCATCACCTTTGAGATACTTGATACTGAAAACTTGTGCTTTTCAACATCAAATCTATAAAGAAATATGATCAGTGATTCAATTCAATTGTTAATTTTTGATGTCCGAAACATTACATCTAGTTGCAGTAAATGATTTGAAATTATTGACTTTGATTAGGTACATATTGTAATTGCATAATCACGTGATAGGTTGATTGAATTGTATTGTGTTCCTTAGGTATTCCAGTTCTAGCGCGATTGTTACATCATAGTGATGCAGATGTGTTAAGCGACGCATGTTGGGCTCTCTCTTATCTATCGGACGGACCAAATGAAAAGATTCAAGCAGTCATTGATGCTGGAGTTTGTAGGCGGCTTGTTGAACTACTTATGTAAGTTTGACGCAACTTTGTGTATTTATTTCAAACTATTTATTAATTTTTACAGTCTTAAAATAATAAAAAAAAGAAACTAAATCTATGAGGCATCAAAAACTAAAATACTTATGTAAGCAATATAACAATAAATAATATTTTTTTAATGTCTTCTTCAAAATTGTCATAACTCTCATAAGAGCGCGTATACAGAAAGTTGGCAACGTCGCAAACAGCTGTCAAATATTTCCCTATTTTGATTAATTTGTCAATATTACTCTATGAAAATAAGAAATATGGCTAACTAATGAACTAGAATATTAATCATGAATTGCAACTAAAACACTGAATTTGATGTTGTAACCGTTTTAGGTGCAAAAAAGGCATTTGTAAAGTTTTCAAAGGGAAATAATAATGGTTCCGAAAAACAAATTAATCTCCAGCGATCTGTGGCCGACTATTATTCTAATTAACCAGCGTTATAATGAATTACCGACAAAAAACCCAAAAGATAAACGAAAAAAAATAACCAATTTAACAACAAATAAGAGCATGTTCAAATTACATTTCCTCCTAAATAAAAATGGATCTTCGAATGACAAAACTAAACTTCCGGATAGAATACTGAACCTCCGACAAAATTACTAAGTTACCGACAACAGAGGTTTTGTCAAAATAATCATATTTTTACAAGTTGCATGAACTGTTTTAATTTCTATTGTTGGTTATCAAATTTATTTTTTAACTCACAATAATGATGAAAATGGGTGCGTTCTATTTGGCGGAAACTTGAAACTCCGAAACCTATATGGCATAACTCACTACGCATAAACTTCTTTAGACGAACGTTTTTAAGGCATAATATTTTTATAGCATAATTATTGGCACAACGTTTTTATGTCCGAATTTAAAATGGCAGAATTTTATTTGCCGTAATTACCTTTGGCATACTTATAATTTCGCATAATTTCGTTTAGTATAACTTTTATAAAGAGCGAGCGAAGCGAGCTCGGGACTTGGGGCACCCCGACTCGGACAGGTTAGGTTAGAAGGGGATGGCGGAGTCTAGAGAGCGAGCGAAGCGAGCGAACAGACCCCGCCATCCACTTCGTGGTTATTTTTTTTGTAAACCCTTGAGCCCCGCGTAGCGGGGCTCCCCGATTATGCTTTTTGCTCCTCGAGGGCTCTGGATCTATCTCAAGGGACTTTAATACGAAATGTATGCCAAAAGACGTTTCTGCCTTTGAACTTTCTACAACGACCGATCCTTGCGTGTTTTGTCTGTTTATGTTACAAAATTAAATAATTATTGGTTTAATATTATCATTTCAACCGAAGCATACCCGTGGTAAGTAAAATTCATGATATATGATGCAAGAAAAAGTTATTGTTACAAGTACATTTTTATATTTTTTATAAGTTTCTGTATAACCACTCAGAATAATATTTTCAGTATAATGTTACAGTTAAAATAGCACCACAGTCTATGAAATATGAAAGGTAATTTATGAATTAATAGTAGGCAAGTAAAGATAAAAATTACAAAGCATAGTTTTCAGTAGAACGTAATTTATGCTGGTAGAAAAGTATTATAGCAAAAAACAGTCATGATTATTTTTCGAAGATTTCAGTATCTCATTCGGTCGTTTCGTCATTTTTATTCGGACAAAAGTAGTCGGAAAGTTAGTATTTTAGGAAGTAGATTTAATATTTTGAGTAAGGACAATTCTTCTTTTTTTGTCGGAGCTTTTATTACTACCCGTTTTCAAATACTTTTTTTTACATCTGGAACTAAATATTCGGTGTTACGATATTAATTATTGCATTTCATAATCAACATTCTAGTTCATTAGTTAGCCATATTTCTTATTTTCATACAGTAATATTGACGAATTAGTCTAAACAGCGAAATATTTGACAGCTATTTGCGACGTTGCCCACTTTCTGTATACACGCTCATAAGCATAGCTTACACGCATATGTCAACTTTTGAACTCTCATTTGTTATTCATAATATTAGCAGTAGATTTGAAGTAGGACAATAATAAGTCCTATTAATAGTAGGTATAAGTAAACATATACTGCAGTTAACTCAATCCTTAACAATCCTGGACAGAGTGCAGAGTTGTTGAACATCACTTACTAATAGATTGTGTCTGATATGAGTCTACTAGAAATGAAGTGTTTGAGGTCTTGAAATTGAACAGAATTGATTTAGGCACATTCCATAGAATTCTGTCTCAGCCAAATGGTGATGAGGCAAAGAGTCTGTTCAGGTTCATAGCCCAAATGTAACACACTTCGGCATGTATTTATGATTATTTATTGTTTAGGATATGATGGGACTGTCATACGCATAGCGGTAATTAAAAATAGAATAATAAAAGAAATACCTGGATTGTATGCCTTTTCTAAATTATTAGGAATGGTATGTTATTGAATTGCTATTTTTAAAACAATTCTACTGTTTTTCCGGCACTATTTTTGAAGAGTGAAACGAAAACTTACACGTACTCGTTAACTTTCCCAGGCACAACAAGTCGACGGTGGTGTCGGCGGCGCTGCGGGCGGTGGGCAACATCGTGACGGGTAACGACGCGCAGACGCAGGCCGTGCTGAACTGCAGCCCGCTGCCCAACCTGCACGCGCTGCTGCGCTCCAACACTGAGGCGCTGCGCAAGGAGGCCTGCTGGACGCTCTCCAACATCACCGCCGGGAACGCCGCGCAGATACAGGTACTACTCCTACTATTCTAATGCTTGTACAGTATTACAACATTGATTTAAAAGCGTGGTTATTTCCTCAATTTTCTAAACATTTGTGTTTTGTGTGTTGTAACATATAAATCAGACTTGAGACCAAAACTGGTGGTCACATCGCATATATATACTGTTAATGCATCTTACTTCACCGATATTTGAGATGGAAATGCCCAAATAGTCTTTAGTATCAAGAAGTTATCATGTTTTATTTTACCATTTCAGGCAGTAATAGACGCTAACATTTTCCCAGCACTAATTGAAATTTTAAGGCAAGCAGAATTTAAAACGAGGAAAGAAGCGGCTTGGGCTATTACGAATGCAACTAGTGGAGGCAGTCATGACCAAATTAGGTATTTACATAGCTTTTTTTTATTTTTTTGCATACCTGGTGTCTGATAGCTTCACCAAGTCTTCATCATCTATTATTTCTAAATAAAGAAATATTTTTAACTATCGTTATTGCCCATAAGACAAGGCAGAATAATAGAAAAATACGTAAAACAAATATTAGGCAAGCATTCAGAAAACAGGATATATATTTTTTAATAAATACTAGCTCACATGGATGTATTGTTTTAGGTATTTAGTTGACCAGGGTTCTATACCACCTCTATGTGACTTATTAACGTTAACGGACGCTAAGACAGTTCAAGTGGCTCTTAATGGATTAGATAATATATTAAAGGCTGGACAACAATCCGACCAACGTGATAATCCTTACGCTGTACTCATTGAGGAGTGCCTTGGTGAGTACCATTTTATATTTGCTGCTAATGCATTTGTTTGAGAACAATTAGTTTTAGGAACTTCTTTAAAACTTCGTGATATTTGTGTAAGAGTAAGTATGTGAGTAAGAGTTTACGTTACAAGATGACATATGTATACGTATAGCATATGAATACTAGTGGAATACGAGGCGTTACTGGCTAGGACTTTTAGTTACATCAAAAACCATTATGATGAGAAAACTTTTCATTATAAGAAAACTGTGTTCTTCTTTTCATATTTCAGGTTTGGATAAAATAGAATTCCTCCAATCACATGAAAACCTTGACATTTATCAAAAATCTTTCGAGATAATTGAGAACTATTTTGGATCTGAAGAAGAGGACGGCAGACTCGCGCCTGCGGTCTCGTCGACTACGGACCAATATCAATTCAGCGCCGATCAATCGGTTCCAATGGGTGGCTTCCAATTCTAACCTAGGCTTATAATTCTACTTTATATTGATGCTGACCGTGCAGTGAGTATATCTTGTGATGTTTTATATAATTTATCGTATTTTTGAAGTCACAATTTTAAATTTGGCAAATTAAATTGTAGTCAATCCCATATGGGATATTTTAGTACTTGTATACAATTAAACGTAGAGTGAGAAATCAATAGACAGAGACAGCACAGCAACAACAAGGCCGCGCACGATAACGAAGTTGAAAATGTTGCCACAACTTAAGTTTTTACCCAAACTATTTTCCTAATATGACGCAACACATGGACTTATATATGTCACCGTAAAATTGTAAATACCGTTAGATTATAAACTATCTCGCGAGTTTGTAAACTGTCGAAAGATTGTGAACCTCAACGTACTCCTTACAATTTAACGTATTATTATTCGGTAGATTGTAATCTATCGAAATGAAACCGTCAAATTACAATCTTAAAATTGTCAAATTGTCAACTGTCCAAAGGCTGTCCCTGATTGGTCGGCTTTATAGTAGACCGTTCTGAGTCCATAGAGTTAGGAATGACACACAGGTATCAGTAAACTACTACAGATGTAAACTACTACTACATGATAGATGCTAACCAACTGTGCTGGCCAACGGGCCAGTACCTACATGTAACATGTAGCATCTTGTCCTAACTGATGATAAAATACACTTATGTTGTTCAAGACCCAATCAAATATAGACCGTTAAAATTTATACCCAAAATTTTTTTTTTTAAAGATGTAATGTTTGTATTGCTTCTATTTCTACGTATACGACTTTTGTAACAAAATATTTTTCATTTTGATGGTGACAAAAATAAACGCTTAATCTGTCTATTGTTTACTCTGTCTACGAATGTTACTTTGTGTGTATATTATTGGCATTCATTACTACATTACTCGTTAATAACAATATTCGTTTTATTTTTGTATTTACAATGAAAAAGCATAATTTTGTCTGTACCTTATTGGGCGGCAGGACACAATGTAACGTCGCTTTTTAGATCTTACCGAAGTACACGCTGCAAATAAATATTTTCTTTATTTTTTGGCATTCCGCTATGTTTTTTCTAACATTATTCAGCCAAATATGTATTGATTATAATAACAATGTGACATTTTGAAATTATACCAAAACTAATTACAAGATCATAGGGGAAAGTTGTCAAAACTAAAAACTGACGAGGCGCTATATCCACGAGCGAAATAATCACGGAGGCGCGATAGACTCGCCGTGCCATCAAATGGCACGGAGCGACTATCGCTGTTATTTCGTCGTGGAAATGGCGCCTGAGTAATTAATATTTATTTTATTTTTTGGAAATTGTAATATCGTTGTCTACCTTACCATTTATAAAAAAATTCGTTAGTGTCTTCCAGTTGCCATTCTCAATCACTTCTATAATATCGAAGGATAAATTAATCTGGGGATAATAATTATGGATGGTGGCTGTGTGTCTAATGGAGGCTAATGTTGCGACGGTGCTTGATTTTACGGGTTAACACCCATCTTTCACACGAGTCTCCGTATTACCAGCGGATCCGGGAGTGACTGGGTTTTTGAGACCTAAATTCTGCTTTTTAATTTTGTGGAAATAAGAGGCTGCGCACGTATCCGTGAAGTCGTGCGCCATTTTAGCCAGATGTAATATAGGGTCTGTGACTGACAGAGTCTCAATTATTGTTTGTTACGAACCTACTAATGTTTCGGTAAACTTTGGTTCTTGCAAACTTTTGTGTCGTACCAACCAATCAGGAAATAGCCTTGCAGAAAGAATACATTTATAAAATGATTTATTTATGAAGCTTTATCGCTAAGTGTTGTCTGTAAGGATAGAAATAGGTTGTAGGAACATAATATAATATGTAATAATCACTTGACGATATGTCGTTAAAATCTAGCCTATGTAATTTACTAAGTAAGAACATCAATGTAGATAGAGCCGCATGTGAATTCTAAAAATAATCTTAAATAGCTATTTCCTGAATGCAATAATTAACGTAGTTAACGTAGTATCTAGTGCGTTGCTGGGATTCAATATAGTGGTAGGTTTTGAGGAATTTTTGATATACCCCTGGCAACATTAGATCTGATGGTCCGGCTACTTGACAGAAGTTTCTCTCAAGTTGTGAACACACAAAGCAGAAATCCAAGAAAATATACAATACAAAATATATGATATAATACAAAACTTTAAAATGTGACTCTCAATAATTATAATGGTAAACAAAGATGAAAATGGTTGGATATTGTAATTAAAGCTTTTGTCTGAATTTCTGAGTAAAAACTAGTACTTACTACTATTCATTTGTTTATACAGTTTTGTAATTTTTTAATAGAACGATTTGTGTACAGGATTTTAATTATCATCCATTTGTTAATGCTTTCAGTGCGGGCAATGTGCATGCGAGTAAAAAAAAAACGCGCATGTGCGTCGCCCCGCACTGAATGGATTAATCGTCGTTTTAAGAAATTCGTGGAAAATATTGCCTACCCAAACCTATCTAGCTCTGCCATTATTAATAATATACATACATGAACGCGTCGTCGACGGTAACGTTTTGTAGCCGGACCCTTCTGACTTTTTGAAAATAATTTATAAAATGCGTGCGCCCAACCACCTGTGGTCAAACATTAGCAATGCAACATACAAAGCAACATTGGTGACCTAAATGTTTTTGACAGGTGGAATTATGAACGGTATTGGTGAACCGTGTGTTTTGCTGCGTAGGTACACTGACCAATAACGACAATACCAGCTTTGTATTGTAATATTGTGTAAAATGTTATATGCCTACTCTAGTGTGGTAAATATGTAGATGAAGTCTTTGAACACATATACCTTACTTATTTTTTCAAGAGTTTTCTCTCAGCGTGTTTAATATAATAATATAACCAAGGTTTATTGCTCTATGGTGACTGAAGAAAATTTCTTTTTTCAGATATCTATGTGTATACAGAAGTGGGTAGTATCTACAACTTCGTTGCATAACTGTTTTCTGATCAAACTATCAACGCAATGTGTATGTAATTAATATTTTGCACCCATTATGTATAGATTATTTTATTAATTTATATAATTAACAAAGGAATTCGCCTTCTTATTTTTTTACTGTAGATAATGGCGTATCTAGTTCATTTATTTCGTAGTATGTATTTGTTGGCCTTCAAGCTTTTGTTACTAAAATAATTAAACTTGTATATTGTTATGTGAAAAGTATCATTTCATGATGTATTACAGATTGGTACCAACAAAATATAGTCGTTTATTTGCCCCTGTTGTAAGTTCCTGTTTTTGCGGTTCTGAATTGGAAGTAGGCAATTTTTTTTATAATGCGGTATAAAATCTGTTTCCAAAATAATTTTGTATAACCGACATACTACTAATAATTTAATTTTATAAAGCAATTTTAAAAAGATGCTTGAATACATCAGGATTCGAATTAGACCCGACTTAGAACAAATCAGAATCTTTATGGGGCACGTACCCATTTGCGAAAATAAGTTGTAGTCTAATTAAATTTCAATTTAAGTCTAATATCCAACAATATTGCGGCAGTGGAGACACGTGGCGAAAATAAAATGCTTGTAACTCATTTTCTTTTAATTTACTTTATATTTTTTCAATGATGGTATTTTCATCCATTGAGTATGTAGAGTCATTCCTAACTTCAAAATAAAAGCCAGTACTAAACAATTGTACAAGTTTGTAAATATTTATTAACTTAAAACTAAAAATGGTCTATGTATATATCATAAGAAAATAGGTATCTAACATTTAAAATCTACTGTGCTTGATTTTACCACGAAACTCCTATGTCATTGAAATACACTAGTGTTCTAAGGAATGCATGTTCTTGATGAAGAGTATCCCAAAATTTCATTCTCTCATCAAAAGGATTTCTACCTTTTGTAAGCTCTGACCCTATACTAAGATAATTCAGCTTATCTTTATTTTCAACGGGGTCCCAAGTTATTTGTAAAAGTGGGTCACTGTCATCAGGTGTTGGGTTACTGAAAACAAAGATAAAAATGGCTTAAATCAGAAAGGGAAGGATCTTGACTAATAATAGTGTTACAACAACAGTTTAATTAAGGAAATATTAAATGACAAATCTTACCTGGTTTTAGCAAAATTAGTCCACATTTTTACTACTCTGCTTCTTGTTATTACTGAATCTCGACTACCCTTACAGAGTGTTGGCATTTTAAGACCGAACATAAAAGGCAGTTCTGCACAATGTCCAGCAGAGTTTAGAAAATCTAAATGTGATGGTACCGCCCACTCGCCAGAGAAATTCAGAATATAATAATATATTGGATATTCAGGTGCAAACTGACTGTGCAGTCTTACAGTTCTATTAACATAATATAAAAAATAGTAATCACTTATTAATTGTAAGTATTGTGTTCTTGTGTCAGCTCGCAAATGTTCCTCACCAGCCAAGTAAAATTTTAATAATTGCTGTCCTATATTCTTGGTTAATTTATCTTCTCTTGCTAATGATCTTGGTACAATAAGACTAGCATCCTCATTATACTTTTCGTAATCTGAATAAAAATCTTCATTTATGAACTGTAACAAAGCAGCTTCTATATTATTACTACCAATTATTAAAGGCACTTTATTGAAATTTCCTGATTTCATGATTAAAGGAGGGCTTTTTGTGATAAATGCAGGTTGACCTTCAAAATCAACTTCAATACATGGCTTGAAGATAGCATCAATCACATCATTGTTGGCTGTTTGTTGCATTGCTAGAGCTAATCTCAATATGGCAGACATTATGTCTGCTGCAGGTACAGACCGTAGCTTTTCAACAAGTTCTACTTTATAAGTTTCCTTTATGTCTAATTCATTTGCCAGGTCAATCACAGCTTGAGAGGGGTTTTTGGCTAAAGACCAACTATTCAATGCACTAGCGCTTTGTACTATTGCTTTATGGAACAGACCTGTAGCCATTGGGGATAACATCATGAAATGAACTATAGCTCCACCTGATGAACTTCCGAAAATTGTTACATTATTTGGGTCGCCACCAAAGGCGCTTATGTTTCTTTGTACCCATTTGAAAGCCATAACTAAGTCTTTTAATCCACAATTTCCAGGTGCTGTGAAATCATTAATAGATAGGAAACCAAAGGGTCCTATTCTAAATCCGCATCTTACATGCACAACATCTTGGTCATTGATTAGTGATACATCAAATAAGTTATCCAGAAGACCTATATATCCATAACTTCCTATCCAAAACATAACGGGCATTGGTTTTTTAGGCTGTATACTTGGAGTTGAAACTTCTATATAGAGACAGTCTTCTGAACCTTCTATTTCTTTATTTAGATTAAAGCATAGAGGCAAGGGCGCACTTTCTGTGCAATCAATTACTTGATCCCATGGCTCAATTGGAGACGGTGGCTGTAAAAAAGAAAAAAGTATGATAGATTATTATCAATGTTGTGCAATACATATTTCTTTGCAACTGCAACCTCAGAGAATGTGGTATAATAGGTAAAGGAGAATTTAGATCTATGGGTAAGTAGTAAATGTTAAAGATTACTGAAATCAGATGTCATGTATTTGCAGAATACACTTTCACTTTGGTTGGTACTTTGACTGTAAGTGAAAATTATGTAATTTAAAGT
Source organism: Caradrina clavipalpis (assembly GCA_932526535.1). Taxonomy (NCBI): domain Eukaryota; kingdom Metazoa; phylum Arthropoda; class Insecta; order Lepidoptera; family Noctuidae; genus Caradrina; species Caradrina clavipalpis. The sequence continues at coordinate 9,546,662 of OW052096.1, forward strand.
CTGCAAATAAAGACTAATTTGTACACCATAATAATATTGAAAATATGGAATACCACTTAAGGACCAGAACAATGTAAATATTAATATTATTAGTTATTCAAACATTGATTTAGATTGATAAATAATTGGACTGTGCTTCGCTGCATCACACTTATCTAATTTATTAATAAATCATATATTAGTACTTTTAAATACATAATATATGCAATATTCACAGGAAAAGTACTGTCATACTTTTCTAGTGAATTTTGCATATTTGTTTTCTTTTTCAGCCTATATTTTTCTGACTAATTGACAAGTGTGCATAGCATGCTGTGATTTGTTAACTAAGTCATAGTTTATGCAAGCTGGACAAATAGCTACATAGATTTTTTATTGCGGAAGCCATGCTCATTTTGAGAACTGGTTGATAGGAAAAGAGTATGATTTTTGTCTAGTGCATATTCTGCAACAGAGCCACAAGGTTTTTCACAATCAATCTCACTAGCACATGATTAAAACATACATACATTTGTCAAAATAACTTACCAAAAATCGCAAGCGGCCAACAGGTGGTTTAGCATAAGGAATACCTTTAAATTTGTAATAAATGCCTTCATCAGTTTTATCAATAAAACCACAAATAGGACCGTCTTTTGTCTCCACAATTTGTTTTAATTCATTAGGTATTGAAGTCATTTTATTTGTTTAATAACCTGTAAAAAAATCATAGGGCATAAATTGAATGTCATTAAAAAATAATGTTGAAGCCAACTTCAGACATATTATTGAAATATATAATAGTTATCAGTCTTCACAGATAGTGTCTTGTAATGACCCTGACTGGCTGGTGTTGGCCATGATCTTGATTGTTTTTGAGTATGTAGGTAATAAATAAAATATTGTAGTAATACGGATAACAGTACTCTAATTAAGAACTTAATATTGTTTTTTTTTTGCGATTACACACTTTTATATCTGAAAAACTAACATTGGGAAATAAAATGATTAATGACAGTAAAATATAATTATGTTACCTGATTATTGCAATTAACTTATATAATAAAATTAATGATCAAAGTATCAGGTACTGAACTTGCTAAACTTGATCAGAAATTTCGTCACTCTGTGTAGGGAAGCTCGATGCAAAATGACTTTAAAAGCCTATAAAAAAACTAAGTAAGCACTCAATTGTATTAGGTTACACAGCGTCTATTGAATTAACGATTATTATTTCGTATACTATAGGAAATAGTTCGCACGTTTTATACAATCTTTTACTTGAAATATCTAATTATATTGTGATAGATAAGTGTTATCAATCAACCAACAGACTTGACTGTGACTGTTCAACTGTTGCTTTTGCTCAATGTTGCCGCATCTCAAATTATCTCAAACGATAAAATCCACTAAAATATAATAATTAATATAAGACTAATGCGACAATAGATACAATTAAGGCTTTTGGGGTGTAGCTTTCGGACTTAGGTGACGTACTGCAGTAATTGAATAAAATACAGAAAACCGATGAACATCAATTTATTCTCCCTTACAACCTTTCAATCTCCCGCTCCAAGTCCGTTCATCTAGCCGCCCCTTTTCCTCTTCTTTTTCCAAGGTTTTTATAATTTCCGCGGGAAAATAGAGTTCTGTGATTGGTTAAATTAAATGTCGTGCACCAATCACAGATGACAATGTGAAGTCACAAGCTGAAGTGTTGCCGGTATAAAATATTATAATCAAATAGTTATTGGACTGGAAACTAGCCTTTTTGCGTTCCAATTTAATTAAATAAAAATGTAAATTAGCGAACCCTAACAATCGACCATCCTGATATCGTGTGCGTCCCTGCACACGGTACCGGGTGGAACCCTAACAATCGGAAAAAGGTCAGTTAAACAAACTTCACAATTCATGTACTTACACAATATTTCAAAATCACTTCCAATTATATGCTGATATCATACATATTAATGAACATTCAAACCTAAATCACTATAAAATAGTGACTATCTATTTAAAAACTTAACTTATTTATTGGCTATTTAGAAATTTATAAATTAATACAACTATTGCTGCAACTTAAAGAATATGAAATATCTAAATATTTAATACCTATTTACAAATTTATTTAACTTATAAAATGTACGGAAAAACAACTTCAAATTTATCATACACAACGATCGATTAGTTGTGTGTAATCCATTATAAAACTCAGGACCCAATGATCGATTAATCGGGATACCTGGTGATCGACGATCGATTAGTCGATATACTTCAAAGATTACCTCGACGATCGATTAATCGAGGGATCCCTTGCTAACCATTCACTCAAGCCGATCGATTAAGCTTGTGCAACGGAAGCAAGACTAACACATAGTTGAACAGACGCGAATTAATCGATTTTCGCATCCAGTCTGAAACAACACCATTCTTTAGTTACCTGCCTTACAAGGGACACCAAAATCTAAATTAAGCATATCTAATCATCATCTATGTCGGAAGCAGATTCCGAGCTCTCGTTGACATTTAAAGCTGCCACATGAATCCAAGGCATCATGCGATCTGCAGCAACAGTAGTTGAACGCTTGCCCTGTGTATTACTTAAACCAGGTACTGGAGCTACTACATATCGGTCAGTGCCCAAGACCTTTGTAACCCGATAGGGACCGACATACGACGGCAAGAGCTTCTTACTCTGTCCTTCATTATTAAAGTTAGTTTTAGTAATTTTAACAAGGTCGCCTTCCGCGTATGCGCGCGCTGGTTTCCTACCTTTATCATAACACCGTTTTTGTTTGATCTGCTCATTGTCTATCCTACTTTTAACTTCCTGGCGTATAGTGGCTAAATCGGTGGATTCGCGTGTTTCATCAGAAATCTCATTAAGGATGGGATTTGCCGAAACATTCATAGAGGTACCAAACATCACCTCGGCTGGTGTCCTACCGGTCGTTTTTTGGATAGTGTTGTTTAGTCCCCACTGAATCCTGCCTAAGTGGCAATCCCAATCCTTTTCGCCATATTTCACGCTTAAAGCCTTCATAGAGCTAAGAATTGTGCGGTTATACCGCTCGACTTGACCGTTTGATCGAGGACTAGAAACAGCATTAAGAATATGTTTAATGCCTTCGTCAAGACAAAATCTTTTAAACATATGCGACGTGAAACAGCTGCCGCGATCACTCACGAGGCGATCAGGAGTTCTAAATATCCTGAATATGTCTTCTAGCACCCTTACTACGTTCTGAGTGTGTGTATTCCGAACCGGTCTGACAAAACAAAATTTTGTGAAAGCGTCAACTACTACTAATAGGTAAGAAAAACCTCGTTTGGATTTCACGAAGGGTCCGAGATGGTCAATATGCAGTGTATGAAAAGGTACCTCCACTTTCGTTATAGGGTGAAGAAGACCTTCCCCACTACTTTGATTATTTTTAGCGTATGCACATTCGATACAGGCGCTTACATACTTTTTAACGAATCGTGTCATTTTTGGGAACCAGTAGCTTTTCTTTAATCGTTCCAAAGTCTTTTCAACTCCAAAATGACCTATATCGTCATGATTCATTCGACATAACTGCCATCTCGCACCCTTTGGTACTACCCAGCGCACATCTCCCTTGTCTTCACCTATACAACGAAATAACTTGTTGTCCTTAACGACGTAGTTTTCCTTAATATATTGTAAGCCTTTCTGATCTAGACTATTATTCAAAATATCTCTAATCCTCCTAAGTTCTGAATCTCCAAGTTGGAGGGTATGTAACCAGTCTTCGCTTGAAATGGCCATAACGGCTGGAAGAGTATCAGATTGGTCCACCTCGAATACGACTACAGGATTACGGGATAGCGCATCAACATGTCCCATTTTTATACCGGCTCTATATTCGATTGTGCAATTAAATTCTTGCAATTGCAGCCACCAGCGCGCTATCCTAGGAATGAGATCCCGTTTTGTAAAAGTAGATCGGAGAGCGCTGCAATCTGTAACGATTTTAAAGTCTTTCCCTAGCAAATAAACTCGAAACTTTCGCAGGGAACAAACGACTGCTAAAGTTTCCAGTTCATAAGAATGAAAATTCTTCTCCTCCGGCGATGTTTGCCTACTATAGTATGCAACCGGTCGCAGCATGTTATCCGCTGAACGCTGAAGGAGGATGCCTCCAATACCTATCCTACTCGCGTCAGTGTGCAGTTCCAGCTCTGCTGATGGATCAAATATTGTGAGAATAGGTCTATTTATCAATCTAACCTTCAAATCCTGAAAAGCGTTTTCCTGATTATCTCCCCATTCCCATGGTACACCCTTCTTTAGCAATTTGCTGAGAGGAAAAGCTAACAAGGCAAAATCTTTTACGAATTTCCGGAAGTAGCTTGCCAGCCCGAGGAATTGGCGGACATTGTGTACATTTTCAGGACGCGGAAAATTCATTACACTAGCGATCTTTTTCTCCCCAGGCCTTACTCCTGCTGCTCCGATTTCATATCCGAGGTAGTCGATTTTATCACGCAGAAAATCACATTTCGATAAATTCAGAGTAAGATTCGCCTTCTCTAGCAGCTGCAATATGTCTTCAAAATTTTTCAGACATTCCGACGAGTCCTTTCCGAAAATTAGAATATCGTCCATATATGCGGTTGCCTTGCAGAAACGAGCTGACCCTAGGATCGTGTTGATCATGCGCTGAAATACAGCAGGCGCATTTGCCAAGCCGAACGGCATGCGATTAAATTCGTATTGGCCGTCCGGCGTAACAAACGAGGTGAATCGCTTACTTTGCTCCACAAGTGGTACCTGGTAATAACCAGACGCGAGGTCTAGAGAAATAAAACAGGCCTGACCAGAAAGACGAGCTATTTCATCCTCAATGATTGGCATTGGATATCTCTCCTTAAGAGTTACAGAATTCAGCATGCGGTAATCTATACACATTCTAAGAGACCCATCTTTCTTGCGTACAAGTAGAATAGGACTAGCATAGTCAGAACACGATTCGCGCACTATACCTGCGTCTAACATCTCATCTACCATTAAACGCACCTGCGAGCGCTCGTGATGTGACAGCCGATACGGACGGTATACAACGGGGCGCTGACTGTTAAGCTCTATTTTCATTTGAGCAACGTTAGTGCAACCTAGATCTTTCAGGGTTGACGCAAAACAATGCTTGTACTTTCTGAGCAAATCTATTAACTGTTTCCTAGTATCATCAGGTACCTTTTGACAAATGCGAACCTGGCTTTCATCGAATTTATTACCGACAGCATCACTCATCAGTTCAGGCGACTCTACGACAACCCTCTTGACAAAATAGACCTTTTCAGCTCGGCTAAAGACATTGTCCTTTGGAATAAGACAGAAACTAGCATAGGGAATAACAACTATATTTACACTGCCATTTGACGAATCATAAAGTCCTCCGCAAACTAAAAATTGCTGATTGGGTTTTCCGGCAACACTATTTTTCAGTAAAATACTACCACTAATGACAGGATCAACGCTGGCTCTAATTGAAACAGGTCCCCAAAATTTGACAGCTCCTAAAGTGCGAACCTTTAAAGAGTTTCCACTCTCAATGTCAACATCAGAGAAAGGTAATTTATTGCCGTTGTCGAAGAATTTTAATTCAGAAACATTCTTATAAGCAACTATATGAGGAAGTTCCGTGTAAGTCTGACCAATTAGCAAGGGCTTCTCCAAAAGGTCATCACTCACAACCTTACAAATAACCCTGGCCTTGACATCGTCTATACTTAAATCAAGCGACAACTCTCCAAAAGATTGCACTACACTATTGCCAAAACCTTTCATTTGAGAGGACGTGTTATCGTGAATCAAGCCTAGCTTCTTGGATACCGACTCTTTAATCAAAGTAACCTCGCTCCCAAAATCTATGAACCCTTGTAGGGGCACCCCATTAACAATAATCTCTTTTATAAATTTGGAGTTTGGGGTTTCAGTATCCTTCATGATAGAATCTATGCGCATTGTTTTTGAAACAGTAGCGCTAGAATTTGTTGGCTTTTCCCCTGGCTTGCTAAAACAGGTCTCTATTGTATGACCGAGTTTATTGCATCGTTGACACTTCAAGAGTGGTTTAGGACAATGTAAGAAACTATGCCCCTTCTCCTTACAATTATAGCAACCCTGGCCCGATCTAGGTATAAATTTTGGAGCTTGGTTTTGATTATTATTTTGATGAGTATTGTCTACAGTTTTGTTACGAAAGTGGCCACGGTCCACTGAAGACTGATGAGTATCCTTGTTGCTTAATAAGAACTGCAAAAGCTGGTCAGGGTGATTGCAACGTAATGCCAAAGCACTCGATCTAAGCGTCCTATCACTCAAGCCGTGTATAATGCAATCCACGGCACGCTTTCCTACGATATCGCATTGATTAACGAGAGCAAGCTTTTCATAATAATAAATTTCGATGGGCTCATTGAACTTGCTCTTCCTTTTAAGCATATCCTCCAAGGCCTGGCCGTAATTTTGTTCACAGGGAAATGCATTTATTAATTTAACTTGCCATTCTGTCCAGCTGAAAAGAATGGAATTCAAGCTTTCGTACCACATTTTGGCCAGGCCCCGGAGTTTCTGCATAGCAAAATGAGTGGTAGTTCTGTCGTCCCAACCATATACCGACGCACATTCATTAACCTTTTTCAGCCAAATATCAATACGTTGATTTTTAGTTGAAGGGTCAAAATTAGGCAATATATTTTGATGGTCTAATTTTTGAGACGACCGTGCATTTTGGTTATGTGATTGTGACGACAGATCCTCTTTCAACAGTTTAAAAACACTAACAAGATCGTTCTTAGAAAAAGATGGACTACGTGACCTTATATAATCTCCGGCACAGCTTCGTTGCTCGGCACGTGGCTCTGGCAGACGCTCAGCTGCCCGACGTCTGGAGGGCTCGCGACGCTCGCTGACGCGTGGCTCTGCCCGATGCTCGGCTTCCCAATGCCCGTAGGGCTCGCCATGGTCGCTGGCACGTGGCTCTGCCCGATGCTCGGCTTCCCAATGCCCGGAGGGCTTGCGATGCTCGCTGGCACGTGGCTCTGCCCGATGCTCAGCTGCCCGACGTCTTGAAGGCTCGCGACACTCGCTGGCACGTGGCTCTGCCCGATGCTCGGCCTCCCGATGCCCGGAGGACTCGCGATGCTCGCTAGCACGTGGCTCTGCCCAATGCTCCGCTGCCCGACGTCTGGAGGACTCGCGACGCTCGCTGGCACGTGACGACGCTCGATGACGGTCCTCCACCGAACGAAGTCGTTCACGCTCTCGGCGTAATTCCAGCTCCAGCATTTCTACCCTCTGCTGTCCCAGCAGAAAGTCTCGCTCATCTTCAGATGGATTCGGGCTGCGCATACGCTGGCCACTTCGACTTCGTGAGCGATCCTCTCGACTGGGTGTCTCCAGTCTACGCCCACTGGAGTCTCGATTTGATAGTGCTCTGCGTCCCGGTAACTCGGCCATGATCTAAACACTCGCAGAAAAAGAAGATATGTTAATAACAAAGACTAACAATATGGTGAATTACACCACATTATTCGGTTAAATTGAAGGATTAAAATGCATCATAGGCAATCTAAACAAATTTTTGTACCCCTTTTAAAACTCTCCCAGGATAATATTTTTGATTATTTCAGGCGCTTTTTAAAACATACATACAGATTATATAAAGATGTACACAAGCATAAAATTATACCATCACGCCTGTATTCCCCGAAAGGTTAGGCAGAGGTGTACCAATGTACACCCACAGTCCGCCGGTACATTTAGGTCCCATGTAATAGGGGGCGAGCCTATTGCCATTAACCGGGCACAAATCCAAACTCCGAGCTGCTACTGAGAATTTCAAAGAAAAACCCAATAACACTTTTTGCTCGACCTGGGAATCGAACCCGGGACCCCTTGCACAGCAGTCGCACTTGCGACCACGAGACCAACGGGAAAGCATACAATTAACCGTTATAAAATACTCGCACACTCGTATGTCTTAGACTACGTTTAGGGCTCTCATTTAGATAGGTTTAAACACTGCTTCTATATAACTAATTGCATATGCATTATTTCCGTAATACGACCGTCATGCTTTATACTACCACTGATTTCAGTACCCTCACTAATATCAAGCAAATTTGATTTCAATATACTATTATAATAAATGTTATAATGCAAAAATAAAGCACCAAAGAATATAATTCAGAATTAAAATGTTAAAACATAATGGGCATGTACTTACGTTTTAAGTTTGGTTTGTTATCCCACTTCTGATATATAAAACTAATGCGACAATAGATACAATTAAGGCTTTTGGGGTGTAGCTTTCGGACTTAGGTGACGTACTGCAGTAATTGAATAAAATACAGAAAACCGATGAACATCAATTTATTCTCCCTTACAACCTTTCAATCTCCCGCTCCAAGTCCGTTCATCTAGCCGCCCCTTTTCCTCTTCTTTTTCCAAGGTTTTTATAATTTCCGCGGGAAAATAGAGTTCTGTGATTGGTTAAATTAAATGTCGTGCACCAATCACAGATGACAATGTGAAGTCACAAGCTGAAGTGTTGCCGGTATAAAATATTATAATCAAATAGTTATTGGACTGGAAACTAGCCTTTTTGCGTTCCAATTTAATTAAATAAAAATGTAAATTAGCGAACCCTAACATTAAACATCTCTTTAATGTAGTGTAAAACAATATTTAAATGGAAAAAAGGTAAGACCAAGAAGACATATTTTCATTCAATCATGAAAATCGTAAACATTCGACATTTTTAGGTGCACTAAAATACCTACAATACGGCCGTCGCACAGTGGTCAATTTCAAACATTTAGGGGGACGAAAATATTAAATACTGACATCGTGAAATAAAGTTATATTTATAACATTAAATAGTATCGAAAAATCCTTTTCACATAATTTAACTTGGTAACTAATATTTTATGTATTTTATGTACTTTGTTTCATCACTCCTCATCTAACACAACTTCTGGCTCTTATGTTTTTGTTTTACAGGTAATATTCTGATGTTAGATATTACAGGATCTGAAGATATGAGCAAAATTTTCATTAGATCTTCATTAGTTTGATTCCTGATCATCTTCCTGGAGTTAAGCTCTCTGTAATATCTGACATCTGCGTGGCGACTTTCCTGTGCGTCTTCTCCAAGCATACCAATTAGCAAAAAAAAGTTGTCGATGATATCCTTGCCGTGTATGGGAACCTTTTGAATTGTACAGGTATCCGGTATCAGGTATCCTATGATACACCAAAACTACACACAGAACACACAGGACACACACACACACACACACACACAGTACACACAGTATGGACTGTTAGTATCATAGGATACCTGATACCGGATACCTGTACAATTCAAAACATTCAAACTTCTACGTTTAGTTTTAGTGTATAGGTCACGAAAGCTCTTTTTTGGCGTCCTGCTTCTCTAGTCGTAGACGTAGAGGGTTCACTTTCTTGCCCGCCAGAGGTGATTACTATTTAATCAAGTCATTTTTCATTTTGATTCCGAAATCTAATAATATTAAGAAAACATTTTTTCCAAAATTTTGAAGTTGGTACAGTAAAAGTTTTAAAAACGATTTGAAGGCTGTACCCTGCTTGTAGGAGGCAGTTCCGATAAATCTAATGTCTCCAAAATATGGCTAAGTAATTTATTTTTATTGTCCATTGATTATGGCTTCACTGGTCGATGTGGTGACAAAATATTGAATAAATCAATATTTTTTTATTGAGGCACCGTTCCCTAAAAATACACTTTTTACTATGGAAACCGGCAATCACCGGTAAAAAAATGTATATTTTTGTATAGCCAATACTCCCTGCTATATAATGGAATTGAAATGATAATGTACTAATTTGTACTTTTAAACGTAACACAGTTCAAACTTAGAAAAGTTAGTAAATATCAGAACATTATTAAAAATATTTTTTTTATAATATAAATTGATCTATTTTATTTTTTATTTATATTCCAATTAAAAGTACAGACCTTCCTTAATATGCACCATTTTTTTCAATTCACAATTTACACTCATAACTTAGCCAACTTAACTTGAATGGGAGCGCAAAACAACGATAAATCAGTCTTGTTACAATAATTTAGCTTTCGAGATAACTTTGAACTGGCATACCTATTAAACTACTGTCTGCATAACGGTGATATTTTAAAATAATGTAAATAACTTATCTTCAAGTCTTAATAAAATGATTTTTCGTACTTCCGACACATTGACCAAAAATAATTATGGGACGCTAACTTTTAATAATTGACCAGTGTGCGTCGTATCAGTGTATCTTGGCGAGTCGTATCCAAAAAGTACTATAACTAACTTAACTACTTACTATTACTTTAATAGTTAAAATTTAAGTTGTATGATTATCATAATGCAAGTCGTTAGATGGCATTAAAAATAATTATACCTATCGTATAAAAATAAGCAAAATCACCTATTTTCCGATTTAGCACAATTCCAATAAACAAAACGCCTGGAAACACTTGCGAATGACTGTAATGCGAAAGCGAATGCCAGGGGCCTATTTAATAAAGCTGACAGGTGACATTTGACAAAATAACGGTGACAGTTCTAGGTTTTGTCAATTTTCTGTTTAATAAAGCCCAAAATACATTGAAAATCTTGACATATTTCTGTTTGACAGTAGATTGACGTTTATTTGAATACATCACGTGATGACATAAAATTGCGAATTGTCACTGGAATTTGACCGGCAACTAAGCCGTATGTTGAGAATTTTAAATTTCTTTTTTCTTGCTGAAATGGTTAAAAATATATTACGTCGAATAGGGACAACGAATATTTATTAGAAAATTATCACTTCGCTATTGTTTTTGTCGGTGTAGACTATGTATTTCTCATAAAAGCTTTCACTCTTCACCCACTTCCTATTTTACTCCTTTTTGATAGAATTCTCAAATCTTTTTCTTTTATGGAGTTTGGATTTATGCCCGGTTAATGGCGATAGGCTCGCTCCCTATTACATGGGACCTAAACATACCGGCGAACTGTGGGTGTACATTGGTACACCTCTGCCTAACCCTTCGGGGAATACAGGCGTGATGAGGTATGTGTTTTCTTTTATAATATTACTATATAGATGGAAACTAATTGTGTTTCTAAGGTGCGAGCGATTTTATAAGTAAAACGATTGAATCGATTTTGTCAGATCAAGCTTTAATATCAGTGTAACATTAAACAAATTACAAAATTAAGTTATAGTGAGCGGAACACGTTGCATCATGTGATAGATACGAGTATAGCTGAGCATTTCTGAAATGATGCCTGCGCACTGTTAGCTCGAACGCAAAAGCCAGTGGTTCTTCGCCGTAGGTAGATTATAAGCTGAAAACATAAAAACAAAGGTTTATCAATGAATATAAATTATTCTTGTGGTGGTAGGTCATTTGACATCACGAAAGTTGCACCTAAAATTTTACTACAGCAAAATAGTTTGTTCTATTTCTCCTAAAGGGATGAAGTGTCCGGTGGTTGTGGAAGTCGATCGGCTGATATGATTATGATTATAAATAATATTGACAGAATTCGTGTAGAAGAAAATCTGCAAATAAACATGTAATAATCTGTAATACATATAGCAATGGTACTTACTTGATGTGTTCATTGGACTTTCTTTAAATCCGTTACGAGATTTTAGTTTCTTAAAGAGTCAGGAATACACACTTCTTCATAAATCAAATAGCTTTTTACTAAGAAATAATACGATAAACCACAAAAAAAAATTGACATGTAACAAAAACATGAATTTCAATCACAATGATAAAAAATAAACGACAGAATTTAAAATTCACTAAAATGGCGTCATTGTATGGTCATTTTACTTTTTATCAAATTTGGTAGGATTATAAAAAGCTCCAAAGACAGATGGCGAAAGGATTTGACAAAAGAGGGCAGCGCGCGCAGCGTAGTTGTTCTAATAGACGAATGCGGCCAAACCAACGAGGTAGTCATTTACGTTTTTGGTTGTAACCTCTTTTATTCCCTATAGTTTTAATTATCTGATTTATGGTATTCTACATTATATTGACAGTGTCTGACTCGTTCGTTCGTGTTACGTCAAACTGAAAAATCATCATAGTCCGACAGCTGTAGTTGCGGCTTTTCGCGTTGAAAACTCAGCGATGCATTATTTCGTTTGTTGTACATGATTTTACGAACTAGGGTAACTTCAGAGCAAGCTACGGGCGTATTCATACGAAAAAATAGTCTACGATACCTACATAACAGTCCTTGAACAAGTGTGGTGGTGTTTCACGTTTTTTGCCTTTTCTGTATAAGAGGAGGCCTTTGCTCTGCGGTGATATAGTAAAAGCGGAGTATTTTTGATGGTACATTATCAAAAAAAGAAAAAGAGTAGAAATTCTGTATTTACGTGTCAGATCAATGTACCGTACTATGTACGTACTGTATTTACGTGCCAATAATGGCGCGAAATTTTTTATTGCAAAAAAATTTCAACTCTATTTTTAATGTTTAACTCATAAATATTAAAAATAAAGTTGAAAATTGTTTTTCAAATCAAATTACTAATTTATAAAAGACAAAGTGCTCAAACATATAGCTACTCTGTTTATACTGCCCCTTTGATGGTGGTCGAGAACCATCTTGTTGGACTATAGTATAGTTGAAATATATGAGTTTTTGACGTTCGAATACTTGTAGTGGTTTCTCGTGTATACTTTTTAAAATGTTAAATTAATTTACAATCGCTGTGATTTTGTATAATATGCATAAACGTCTATTGTGTCGAAAATGTATCGATGTGCATTCATTATGCAAGAAGATAGATCATTGTTGACCGATTCGCAATTTCAAGAAGAGCTGTCATGTTGTTGCATGTGATTTTCACAACACGTATCACATTTATCATGATTACGGGAATTCTATTACTAATACAATGCCCGGATAAGAAAGAAGGCGATCAAACTGGCTAAGGTGGCCTGAGCAGTTTTTATCATGGATTATGGTCAAATAATAATAATTGTGTTATCAAATACTTAATGGTGAGTCGAATGACGTGCACAGGCTGGTTCAAATCAGTGGCCGGGAAACATATAAGTAATTATATCAACTGATTATTTCAAATGTAATTGAGTAAATAAATACAATAATAACTGTACTGTGCTGTTTCATTTCTTTTTACTCGATAAGTTTTTGTTTGATTTGTATTTACAGGGAACTGTCATTCAAATTCAATAAATATTATCAACCACTACTCAAATAAAAACTCGCTAGTTAGGAATACTAATGATGTACTCCAAAAGGATATGATAATTCCTAAATATTTTGGTTGAAATAAGTAAATGTAACTCAGTATGAGTACGTATTTATGCGTCCAAGGTTGTTGGCTGTGACACATGCCAGAATGGCAAATACTAGGGCAGTGACATTTTGCAAATCAATTTTATTAATATCGATTGTAAGTCGTTAAAATCTCATTCTCTTTATTAATATTTTAAAAATACTTTATTATTTTGAAATTTGTTTTTAAATATTTATTTAATACAAAATATAAAAAATACATTCAAAACACAATCGATATTTATTTAAAACAAAAAATTCTTTGTACGTACCCTTTTGTCGCGTTGCAAAATGGTCGCCAACGTACCGGACACATTTAAATGTAGAAAATTATATTTTAAAATACATGCCGTAAACTTCGTTTTCTATAAAAAATATCGATAATCCATCATATAAAAACATCCCATCACTAAACACATTACGTTACACACATATCACTATGCTTGAATTTTCTTTCAATTTGGTTTTCTTTATAGACAGTAATATTTTGGCAGTATTTAATTTAATTAGTAGTTATTAAGTTAACTCCGTATTTTACGACTATAATTTTAGGTCGCAGCAAAAACATTAAATCATAATGTGTAAATCGCGGTAAAGTTCAAGAGTGAAAAGGAACAGAAAAATTGTCACAGGCATATTTATCTTGCATGACTTATGTCATAAATGTCCGTTTTATTAAACAGCACTTGTCAAGTCAATTTGCCGATTTTGACAAAAAAGTCAGCTTGTCAGCTTTATTAAATAGGGCCCTGATGACACCATTGTCAAAATTCAGTTGTCGAATTGTAGATTGTATTGCCTATCTATAATATTAAACTCGCGAAAATGCGCGCTAATTCTTAGATAACTAAGATGTATTTTATTGGAAGTATCATAAAAAATCAAATTCGAGATCACAGATGTGAACAAAGAAATGTCATTGTCAAAGTGACAATTCAGGGGTACTCAGCATTTCCCACTTGATCTCTACGACATATATTTATGTCAAACTGACATGCCTAGGGTTGTTAGGATATTAAAAAAATGTCGACAGAAATTATCGTGTGTATAGAAATTACAGTAACGTTTCTTACTATTGTCGATGCTAATGTAACATTTAATTGTGTTTAATTTAATTACAAACGTTACTAAATTAATTATATTAATGTAAAATACATTTACTTTGTTAAAGGAGTACACCCCTAATCTATATACTTAAGGTGTTAAAAAATATCTGCCACGGCTTTAATGGGAGGTAGTATTGTGTTTAAAGATTACAATAGTGAAGAAATTTCGTACCCCAGAATAGTTAATTCAATTTGAGAAAATAAAGTAGTTTAATAAACATTGACTCTATTCTGCATAACGTGGTTCACAAATTACGTGCGATGTGTCGTTTCGTCAGTGAAAACAACTGCTATCTCTTTCTATCTGTTCTGTGAATGAAAACTGAAATCAGCTGACTAGTTCGTCACTGTCTAACCTACTAGGTACGCAAATTCTAGGGTACGAAATTTCTTCACCATTGTAATCTTTAAACACTACTACCTCCCATTAAAGCCGTGGCAGATATTTTTATAACACCTTATATAAAAATCAGTTTGATAATAATATCACAACAATATTTACATTTGTACATACTTATGCAAAAATGAAAATAATGTTATGATATTAAAATTAAAAGATAAATTAATTTTAAATTAAGTTTTATGTCAAAATATCGATAGTTTATGATCTGTGGTCACGATGATTCATCCCCCATCACTAATTAGGTCGGCATGCCCATAAAGTATGACATTAACGGGTACCTGTAATGAAATTCAGGACTTCATAGGCGTGATTTTACTGACAGCTGTCGCAGAGATCAAGCTATCTTTTATTTACAAGGTATAGTAATTCAAATTACTGAAGTTTTTTTTTAATTGAGTTATTTTGGATGAACCCTGAAGCAGCGTGTCTAAATTAAAAATATGATAGACTTAGGTAAATCCTAATATTATAGGAATGGTAAGTGAAAGGCAAATAAAAAAAAAACATATAAACAAGTTCGTTTTGCTGCTAGAAAACACTAAATGAAGTGCTAATGTTTATGACCACTGTCTTATATTCATCGGTAGCTTGTATCTGGCACAAGACACCAAAAGTGTCCACGTTTGCGCCTTGCCTAAGATTTCCATCAATTAATTTTTTTTTTACTTTGACTGTAAATTTTAACTGCCCCGTTGGTCTCGTGGTCGCAAGTGCGACTGCTGTGCAAGGGGTCCCGGGTTCGATTCCCAGGTTGAGCAAAAAGTGTTGTTGGGTTTTTCTATGAAATTCTCAGTAGCAGCTCGGAGTTTGGATTTGTGCCCGGTTAATCAAAGTCAAAGTCAAATCATTTATTTCAATTAGGCCATTAAAAGGCACTTTTGAACGTCATTACATAAAAAAAACATTAATATTGAATCTAGTTGCCCATTCCAAAAGGTAGTTTCGTATGGAGAAGAACGGGCAAGAAACTCCATAATGGCAATAGGCTCGCCCCCTATTACATGCGACCTAAATATACCGGCGAACTGTGGGTGTACATTGGTACACCTCTGCCTAACCCTTCGGGGAATACAGGTGTGATGGTATATATATATATGTATATAATTTTTTTTTGTTTCATCTGTCACCGCATCCTATACAGGATGGAATTCTTGAAGCGTACTGAAAGTACTCTAAATACGAGTACTGAAGATAGCAACTTTGCTCAAAGAAAACATTACTTTATTTTAAAAAAGAAATAAAACTGCCGAAACAATAGCATCCTGTACTTTTATGGGTCCATCATATGGATCAAATCTCTTCAAACATGGTAATTGAAATTGAACAAAATCCATGAAATTTTAATCTAAACTTATTTTATTTGGACGAAAAAAAACGAGTAAATGAACTTTGTAATTAACTTGAACTATAAATAAATAAATAAATAAAGGAGCTCCATTTTCTTGGATGCACAAATTTATTCTTATAAGAAATTAAATTTGGATAACTTTTAGTAGGGTGTTGTGGTGAAAATTGAAAATTGTACTACGCTACTAAAAGTTATTCAAATTGAAAATTCCACCCTGTATATTCGTTACAACGCTCATACCATTATAATCAGATTGCAAACTTTGGTTAAAATAACAAGTAATAAAAATATTTGTACACTTTATTTTTCACATTTTTGTTTGATCCACTTCTCGATCATAAAAGTCTTTTAAAATATCTTGGTTCATCACCACTGAGTCGCAAAATTGCATCTTCTTTATTAGATTCTGCTTGAGTTGCTCTTCATCTCTTGCTAGCATATTTTTGAATTCTGGAGTGCCTATCAAGTTTGCAAAAAACTTTCGATTGTTTGTAAATCTTGGTGCAAATCCCACAGTTGTTCTTGATGGATAGTTTACGAACGTTTTGAGATCATCCAGGCCGAATCTTAAAAAATAAAAATTAAGTAGGTACGAAGGTACTACTACACCTTCGTAAGCTGATTACAAAAAAAGACGTGATCAGCCTTACTTATAAAAATAACGCTAAATAATACTTAGCTACTTATCAATTAATTACCTCTCAAATCCTTGACTAAAAAACAATTATTTTTCACATAGCAACCACTTTCAACGGTGTCTCAGTTGAAAAATCTTACCTATAAACGTTAATCAGCGTTGAGATGTTGTTATGTACTAGCTCAGTGACAGAAAATTTAAACAGCGGCAGTTCGAAAGTAAGATGGCGGGTGGCAATCAGCTGTGACGATGTCATTTTTGGTCTATGGATTCTATTGTAAATTTTGACAATTATGCTCAATTGTTCGTTCGATTTCGTTCTTTAGTCGAATAATTTGGTCATGCTCTATGCTGACGTCTAAGTGTTGGCAAATTAAAATAGTGTTTCATCGTTCAGTTATTCAATTAAGAGGTAACTAAGTATGAATTAGCGTTATTTTTATAAGTAAGACCCTTAGTGTTTAAAGTTGTAAAATTGCTTCCTGGGACTATATAAGTGAGCAGTGGGGCGCTAGCCGTCACCCATGGTTAATGCGCGCAGCAAATTGTCACTCAAGTGCAAATTGCGCCTCTACACCGCATGCATTCGTCCCATCATGACTTACGCCTGCGCCATTTTCGCGCACGTAAAGCCATCCCATATCCATAGGATGCAGACCCTTCAAAACCATTTCTTGCGAAAGGCCACGGAAGCCCCGTACTACGTTCGCAACGAGAACCTCCATCTCGACCTTCGAATACCTACGATCCTAACCCGTTGATCGTATCGGCCGCCCGATACACTCCCTCCCGCATCAGTAGGACTCGCCGACCGAAGCACACTTTGACAAACCCCGACGACGCTATTACCCTCCTTCAGGGGAGTAATAAACGTACTAGCACAGTTCGCAAATACAGACCGCCGTCATCCGCCCTCGCCGCCGAGGGCCGCCGCGACATCCCCGTCCGATCCCTCCCGTCCCTTGCTCGAGCCAGCCCGCGAGCTGAGCCTGTAGCTTTATACCTATTCGTCCATTAATGATAATAAATCGATCCAGCCTGTCCCCTTGCTGCCCACTCCCAGCGACGCCCTAAGCCAAAGTTCGTACCCCACGGGGGGTACACTCCGCGTGTAGTCGCATAGTACTTAAGTATTTTTAAACTGCGAGATGCCATTCCGAAAAAAAAGGTGGCCATTAGAGGGCCGTGCTCGTAGCGATGGACTTTGTTACCACGTTAAAGAGCCTCAGTAGACAACATGGGGACCAAAAAAATTGTTTGGCCACTGGCTACAACACAAATACTTAGATACCTACCTATACTTTTGTGCCCAAAAGATTGAACGAATTGGAGCTCCAATTCGTTCCATTGATTTTTGATTTTTGACTACGGCGCCGTAGAAATCTCGGCCAGGGCGCTGATAGTGCTAAAACCGGCACTGCCCGGAATGCACAGGGCACGAGAAAGAACATGGATGGGTTTTAGTCAGAAAACGTCTGACACTAGTGCAGGAGAAGTCATTTGAAGATTTCCCATCCATTAAAAACACCCCCTTCGTGTTCGTGTATAGGTTTTTTAAACATTGTAGTAGATCATCAATTTATTCTTCCAAAAAAGCGCAGCATTTTAGGTATTTGAAAAACTATATCATACCGAACAACCAATGAAAATGATGTCCCGCTTCGACAAAAATTACTCTTTCTAACAAAAATGTTAAAAAAAAGATAGTTAATTTGTTTTGTCCGACCGAACCTAGTGTTGCCATCATAATAATTTTGTGTTTACTAGTAAGTAGAATTCGCTCTATGAACAAGCGGTACGCGCTCGCGCCCCTTAATATCTGGCGCCCTGGACGGCCGCCCTACCGCGCCCTACCCTAACGCCGTTACTGGTTCCGGGGGTGCGGTATCTCTTTCGAACAACCCGCAGTCTTTCGAACAACCCACAGTCTTTCGAACAACCCGCAGTCACGAAGGGGGTGAAGTCGGGGTGCCCTAATGCTCAAGGTCACTTTCGCTTGCTCTTTCATGCTAGGTTTTTTTATTTAAGTACCTATATTCTTTAGTTGTCTCTGTGGATAGATGCCTGCTTTGCATTTAGCCATTGTGAATAAATATCAAATAAAAGATTATCTCGGTCCTGCTAGGTTCACTTAATATAAAATCACTACCGTCACTCACGGTAGATATTAATTTTGTTAACCAGCACGGCATGCGGCATCCAAATCGGCAGCCGGGCGGTTTTGTAGGCACTCCCTAAAAGATTACTTACTTCATCGATGGCATTGGTGTGCGAATACAGTTCATAAACATGGTGTAGAAAACAAGGGATGTTTCAAAAATGATTTCCACAGCCTCCTCATTCCTTAAAAAAAAGTGCAAGCAATTATAATAAGGTTCAACATAAAGAGGTACCTACAGAAAAAGAGTTGGGTTGCAGTGATGGGATGAAAATATAGCCTTCATGGTAACGTAGACTAAAATAGTGGAATAGGTTACTTTAGGTTTCTTGGCAAAAGTACCATCGTTACCGCACCGTATCATCCCGAGGCGCAATAGTGGCTAAGTGCAAGCTTATTTATTATGAAAATCAATTAGGTACCTCAACCAGACCTACCTACCTGCTATTACAACTAAATAAAATTAAATAAAAAAATATGCTGGTCTTGCTCCAAATGTCAATTTAGAGTTATTTATATAAATTACTAACGAATGCCCCGCGTTAAGTTACGTCTTTGGTTACTGCGACTTTCTGTGACACTGTGATACGGCTCACAAACTGATGCACTGTTTTTTTGAAGTGAATACTTCTTTAGCGGCGTTGTACATTTTTTTGTAATGGGTAAAAAATTTTAAACTCGCGCCAGGACACGTGACCTGATCAAAAAATCTGAATTTGAATTTATTTGTGTACGATAGCGCAATAAATAAATATTGTATTATACCACATAAATGATAGTACTTTTATACTGATAATTAAAGCAATTCGTGCAAAATTATTCCCTAACCATTCCAAAATATCAAAAATGCACAACGTTAATATTCAAGTTTTTACTTCTGCCGGCACTCCCGGAGTGCAACCCGTCGTTTTTTTTTAATGTTAGGAGTGATCCACTACGATCATAATTTTGTAAAGTAAGCGTTATGAATCTACAAAAGTGAATTATGTGACACTAGTTAGGCAAGTTTGTCAATACGGTCATGGCGCGAGAGTGTTAGGATAAAATGCTCATGCATTTCATACAAAGATTTTCAACACACCATGACCAGGGAGAAATAAACATGGTTCATTCATTCATTCATACAAAAGTGAGTGACATTCATACAATGTCTACTCTGTCAAGGTGTCAATAAGAACTTTTACAAGCGGCGTTATAGGTTGATACCAATAGGTGCCACAAACTTAACATTTATGTATACCATGTTGGTTTATTTTCAAAAATAACTAACATGGCTATTTTATTAATTAACTAGCTGTGCCCCGCGGTTTCACCCGCGTTACGTTAGGTTTTTGGTTACTGGTCCGTTCCCGTGGCTCATAGCGCGATGCTATTTAGCCTATAATCTGTTATTCTGAGGTATAGCTACGGAATGTCACGCAGAATCATTATTTTGCTGCGAAGTTATTTTAAAACTGTGATATCTCCAAAGATATCCATTGAGATTAAATGATGTAAAGGGCAATTTTGTTCAAAATTAAACACTTGTGATGAATAACGTATTGATGTTGATAAGGATTAATACTATGTTCATAAAAACCTCTTCGCAAATAAACATTATTTTAAAACAATTTTTCTGGCCATAAAAATGGCTATAGTGAGTGAACCTTAAAAGTTAGACATGTACTACCGCAGACTTTTTTGTAGTATATTTTAAGAGGAATAATTCTTTCATACATTATTTTTGCGTAACTTTAACCGTTTACGCAGCGCACGCAACGAAAGCCCTCAAAAAGTTTTTTTTCTCCCGTTTTTTCCACATTTTCACTGATTGCTCCGCTCCAATTAGTCGTAGCGTGATGTTATATAGCCTATAACCTTCCTCGATAAATGGGCTATCCAACACAAAATAAATTTTCAAATCGGACCGGTAGTTCCTGAGATTAGCGCGAACAAACAAACAAACTCTTCAGCTTTATAATATTAGTATAGATTATAATATTAGTATAGATAACATGCTTAGTTCACAAAAACAATAAAATGTTTGCCTAATTTAGCTAAAAGTAAGAAGGCCAAAAGAGAAGAGATGTGCCACGCATTAAATCAACTTTAAAGTGAACGGTATAATAACAGACGAACAAGATCGTCCAAGATGTGCTTGAAAGATAATGGGGTCCACTGCGCAGGTCCTTCTCTGACTTGCATAAAACAGCGCACTCAATCGACCACCGATTTTATTGTCGGTGAAAATGGTCATATTATTATGTTTATGACCAATGTACCAACGCACACGTCCTACAGAAAGTCGGTCGTTAGCGGAGGCCGTTAATCAAATTGCACTCTATCTTCTTCCTATATTATAGTTTTTTACGCATGCTCGAGATGTTTGCCGGGTATAATAAAGGATAATAAATAGTTTGCTGCCATTAGTTGCTATGTGCCTTTCATAAGTACTATAGTAGTATCACCTTGGTCTGTATGACAGCCGCAACAGTACATGACAAACGTGTAAGTGACACAACATAGGTAGGGAATTTACACGTAGGTTGCAGTTGGCATAGTTAGGTACCTACCTCCAGAAAATAAAGGTTGTTTGTTTTTTATACTACAGATGACTATGCCTATGTAGGTACTATTTCAGTCTTCAAGTACGGGTTGATGCCACCACTAATCAATTAACGTATTTTTTATGAGTTGTCAAAATGGGATTCCCCCAAAGATTTTGTATGACAATATGTACTAAACAATGACGTCAGTTTTTTTGTCATCTCAATTGACTAACTATTTATTTATTAATCGAATTTTATATTTATTTAAAAAAACATCGGGTTGTCAGCGTTAAAATAAATTGTTTATTTTGTGAATTTGTGTCTTGGAATTATTATTTAATGGTGTCATCTACCCAATTATTGAAACCACGTAACGTAGTTCAGAGATAATAGGTACTTATCTAAAAGTAAAAAAAAAATCGTACACTGTTTCATGTCCATTTTCACATGACGTTAAAGTGACAATTGATGCAAATATTACAACACTACACACCACTTTATTCGTTAACATTTTAGATATAGCATTGCCCACTACTAAATAATATTATATAAACTCAGTTTACATATAAAATATAAAGAAACACTTTGTAGCCATTTTTATAATTTTAAAAAAGATTGGCGATTTCGTTTCGAATCGTAAACTGATTTCATTTTATTGTGTAATGTGATTAAACCTGGATAAGGTTTCGAAAAAGGTACCAATTTAAATGCAAGAAAGTCATAGTTTTCAGTCGTGCAAAGTCTAAATAAAATATAAAATTGGTACTTATTTATTTCAAAATGAAAATAAATTATAGTAGGCAGGTTATATCTACCTAAACATTTAACTTGTGAAGCAATGAGCAGTCACGAAGCGTCTGCAGTTTATCAGAAGATCCGATAAACTCGGAAAATCATTTCTCAAGTGACTTTCAATTTGGATCCCTCTGCCTTGGTGCTGGTGCGTCGCATCGAGAAATTGAACGATCGCTTCCAAACTTTCCTTCCTTTCGAATTTTGGTAAAAGGAATTTACTAAGTTAGATAGTTTTTATGTAAAATCTACAGCTTTAAGTTTGTATATAGAACTGACTGACAGCAATTTAAAAATTATAACTTAGGTTCCACGAAATTTCCCTTACGGTTAGGCAGAGGCTTGTTATACTATAGAACCGAACCATTTGGCATCAATCAGGCACAAATCTATACTCTGGGCTGCTGATAATGAGTTTCTAAAGGAAAAACTGAATAACGCTTTGCGTGACCTGGAATTGAACCTTTCATAACGCTTGTGAATAACGAAGTTGTTATAACCGTTTTGAAATTAATGATGCTTAAAATAACTATTTACGATTTAGGCTTATGTAGGGAAGCTGTTTCTCGTGGGCAGTAATTGTTGCCTGCAAGTCCTGCGACATATTCTAAAACTGAAAATTATATAGGGTTTGAAAAATAAATAACACAATGGGTTAATAATAATACCGCCAACTTGGAAAGATGTCGGGAGTCCTTTTTCATAATAATCACAATATAAAATAAACTCAGGATGCTTTGCCTATTCACCATATTAAATGTTGAAAAGCAGTGATGCAGTTACAATAAAACAAAGTTACGATGAGCTGATCTCAACTATCTCAAAGTGTACTGGTAGGTACGTACACCGACAGGTACAGGTAGGAAGCTGTAGCTACAATCTATAAGAAAGGAAATTACATTTTTTCTTGCAGTGCCGCAGAGTCAACGTAGAAAGGTGGTTACGTACATTTTCGAAATGACGTTTGAATCAAATTTCCGTCACAATCTGCGTTGTCTCCGGAGGCGTTCGATTGGAACATTGGCTGGATAATAATAATTCCCTTCCTCCCAGCCGCAATTGTAGCGGTAAAAGAGGGTTGCTTGCATGTACCTTCACGATGTGCCTGCCCATGTATAAGTGTACATAACGTAACGTAGGTACCGAACATGCGGTCTTCGCGAGTTTAATAATATCTTAATACTGTTTTAGTTTAAGATGTCTTGTGATTGGAACTGACACATAATTGCACAATCAATTTAAATGCAAACAATTTAACATTTAGATATTTGTACTTTCATAAGCACAAAATACGGGCAAACACTTTTACTGGCCAGTTTTTCTGTTATTTGCACCGATGTTCTGTTGGGGACATTGATAAGTGATATTAATTAGTAGAGCTTTGATCTGTCACACACGCGTGCCTACGAGCTGCCAATCGCACTTGCATGTCGGCCCGGCAATTAGTCCTTCCTATGTACTATCAAGCCCGAACAAGCCGGGACATTGCCTTCGGGGGCCGTGCGTGCGTTACACTAGGTATAATGCTATTTAACTGCTGTTTTGTAGTTAATTAGCGGTTAGATACATAGTAGGTACCTAAATATGTTGTGAATTGTAGTGATAGATTAGTGAGACTTACTATGTAGGTATGTCTAACACGCCTTGATTACAATAGAATTGGTTTTAACTTACCTACTCTAAAATTATCAGTTCGTTTATGGACATTGCTTATGAATGTACCTACTTACTTTTTTTTGTTCGATAAAAATAAAGCTATTTTTCCGGCAAAAATTGAAGCAATTTCTGTCCTACGCAAGAACAGCCCATTCCAATTGGATTATTAGCTATCTGATAACGAATTCGTCAGGGGCTGAAACCCGGCAATGAATATTTCGCTCAATTTCCTATTAAATTTTGACAACATTCAATTCGCGAGAGGTGGCTTGCTGCATGTTCATGGAAATGAGGTTATGAAACTCATTGATAAATGTATTGAAATGTTGTTTTCTATTTGCTAAATCTCAACTGTTTTCAGAATGATTTTAAGTAAGTAGGTCCTACGACTTAAGTAATTGTAAATTTGATTTGAGAAAATTATTAAGAAATTCCTTCTTTATTTATAATATTCCGCTCTATCGTTAAAATTACTTGAATATCTATTTTTTTTTCTAAAGAGAGGTCACAACGTTTGAGATAATATTAATACATGATCAATATACTGACCGAGACACTAAAATAGGAACTAGGTAGGTACTACGTACATTATGTTACGCAATAAAGATATTGAGTATTGGTATTGAGTACGTAGTAGTTGGGTTAAGAGGTAGGTTAGGTATACAACGTATATTGAATAAATCAATAAATAAAAATATGTATGTATGTATTATTATCCTGTGATACTTATCGTTGTAACTCGAGTCGAGTACTAAATTATAGAAGGTATAGATCAACTATCAAAAATATTCAGTTTCGGGATGTTGAAAAATATTGTATTTTAATTGAGGACTGTAAAATGATTAGTTAAATATACCCACGTTCTTTGTTATCGTACAAATAATTATATGAGTTTCAGCACCATTGGTATCTGCGTTAAGATCATATTTTGAACAGGGTCGGGAATGCTGAAGGGTTGCCGACGACGTATTTCAGATCTGAGGAAGATACGTGCCTTCTTAATGGTGTATGAACTGGTAAATCTACTTTTGTATTTAGGTATGTCTCAGGAAGCCATCTTTATTTAATTACAAATTTTGTTATAATAGGTTGGTTAGGTTTAAATATGTCCCAACCATATTAAAATAACATCAAGCTAGATCTGTCATTCCTACAGCTGCATTTTTTTGTAATTACACAGTTTTAAACCAAATATCAAGCTAGAATTTCCCGCTTCGAATTTCCTTGGGCAATTTGTTTCTGCTTTTCGCCCCTCCACAATTAAATTTAAAGTGAACCACCGGAGACTTTGGAGGAACGTTGTTTTGATTTAAGAGAATTAATTAATGTAACTTCCAAGTATACGCTCTCTGAATGGCTAGAGTTTAATGTGTAATAATCGTTATGCTTAGCTTTGATATAATTAAAACGAGTACTTTACTAACTTCTAGCCCCTTCCCAACATTTTTTAAGGCGGTTCACGCTAAAAGTTAAACATTAACTTGAGTTCATTCAAATACATTATAGATTTAGTACGCTAATTTTAGAATGAATTAATTAAAGCTAAGGCAATATTATGAGTAAGTTCTAGTAAGTATCTGTTTGTGAAAATATTTTGATTTTAATAATACCTTATAAATATTTAGTTTTGTTTATGTTCAAGCTATTTTTTTTTTGTTATTTTAGATTTAGATACCAGGTATGCACAGTATCAAGTTTATTTTATCTATACCGTCAACTGTGGCAACTTTACAGCATTTTTTTAACTTTTTATGCAATTTAAAACTAAAACTTGTTGTTTAAATATACCTACCTACTGAATTAATATTATAAAGCTGAAGAGGTTGTTTGTTTGTTTGAAGGTGCTAAACTCCGGAATTACTAGTTGAATTCTGATATTTTTTGGCTAATAGAAAGCTAAATTGTCCGGCTATCCCTAAGTGCTTTAGGCAATATTTTATTTTAAACAAAAAAGGGATCTGTTAACACAACATTTCATTTCAATTCAACCAGTCTGTTTTCTCTTTGCGGTTCATTGTTTCAAATGGAAAAAAAATCGGTTCAATAGCTTAATTTTATTACCGTATTAATTTTTTTTACCGTATTAATTATGCATTTGGTCATTAGTTCTTTCTCTCGCTTGATTTCACCAGACGAATGAGGTGGACTTCGTTAATTAAACAACTTCACCTTATCCTGAGGGATGGGATAGTTAAGAACAGGTTACGGTTACATTACTGAGAAATATTTATAGGGCTGCCAATTACGAATTCGTCCGACAGCTGCGCTCTAATGGAGTATTTCGTAGTCGCTCTAGCTTCAAATGAACGGGCAACGTCGCAGATGTGGCGTCGACGACGACGTAGACGAGAGGTTCCACAAGCGACGAGCGAGTAATCGGAGACTGACACTGTTGGCCGATATGTACATACATCCCAAGACGGACTAGCATGGTTGAGGATTATATCGAGGCATGTTTCAGGTAATTCTGAAGTGGTACGGAAAATCGAATTGAAACAGCTTGCTTTCTTTGAGGTTAGAACATATAATATGTACTCAAAGGAACACTTTTTAATATAGTGTAGTTAATTACGAGTAGTATAGTGTAGTACTTCTGAGCATACAGTAAAACAGTTATGATATTAATTAACTCATTCGTTAATGAGCACAGTAGAAACAGAATTAAGACGAAATGGTGAGACGTCGTTTGTTAAGTTTTCTAATTCTATTTCCAATTACATTCTCGTTTCGCATTTATTGTTATTCGCTAATTTTCACAACAGGCAACTTCTGGTTATTAAATTGATATAGTATTCTCCATAGCGTTGTTTTTTCTAAGGACTCGCTGCTTCTGCTTGTAATTTAGACCCCCGTAAAAATGTTCCGGTACTGCGGCCACCTAGTCGTCTCCTTTGAACGTTTTCTTGCATGTAATTTTAATTTTATTTTAGCTAAAATTTAATTTTGAATAAGCCTTCGTTATTATAATGAAAGAGTAAGGAAATTAAGCGCATTAGTATCATTAATCCGATTAGCTAGTCGATTGTAAGCCGTGATTACAGCTCAGATTATGGAATGAAAATAATAATAATATGTATTTCGCTTTAATGGGACGAGCTCTCGTATTTTAGTGAGCGTAGCGGGGCATAGCGGGGTGAACAAACGTTCAATCTCAAAGCTCTTGAGTGTGCAGGTTCTCCCAACAAGCAAATGAAACGCTCCAGCTGCACGCCTTGTGTGCAACCCTATGATGCATAAATCAAACATAGGTAAGCGTTAAGCGTTCATTATTTTCGGCTAGTAGGTGCCTCACTAGCACCTCTAGTAACTTGGCATTGTATGGGCTGGAAGGAACATTGTAACGAAAACTTTTACCATGAAATTAGTAAACTAGCAGAGTTAAAACCGATTGTCGGTTATTACGAAGAATATCATTAATTCCATACATTTTGACCGTGTAAGTTTTGCACTTTTGTATGGAACATCTATCTTTTCTACCCATTATATTTAAGTACATTAATTGAAGTTGTACCATTATTTTACTTGAAAAACACCTAGAACTCCGGACAAAATTATAATAATCATTTAGGCCCCGTTCCCACTATGCCGGACCGGCAGATTTGCCGAAAACCGGATGCCGGACAGAGTGTTCACATTACACCGGATACCGGAAGAAATTCACAGTTGAATTTGGACCTGCGCGCACAATGGACGACGATATTGTTGTGTTGTGGTCAAGCGTGGACAAGGGTAATTAAAGTTTCTGCTTGAATATCCATGCTAAACGTCTACTTTTACCAGAAAATGCGAGCTGAATGACGTGAGGGGAGCACGAGCGGGGAGAGCGGGGGACGGATACCGGACAAACTCGTTCACATTACTCCGGGTCCGGTCGTTTTACCGGAAATTCCTAGTGACAAAACGCTCGGTAAAAATGCCGGGCTCGGCAAAAATGCCGGATCCGGGATAATGTGAACAGCTTCATATAAATTGTACAGCCACTAGCCCTTCCGGTAGATTTACCGGCGCGGCAAATCTGCCGGTCCGGCATAGTGGGAACGGGGCCTTACGTATTTTAAACGTACTTAAATAGGTAGAGTAAATAGGTACGAGTAGGTAGTATTTAATGTAATTTTATCTTTTTTTAACTAGGCACCACAGTTTTTAAATCTAGTTTGCCAATGGAAATAAAGCACAGACAGAGATATTTGACAATCAATCTCTGAATAATTCATCTACGTAAGCAAAATTTCAAGAAAGGAAGGAGGCAAATATTTGCCTAAACATAAATATTATGTAACCATGTTGTACTTACGTCGCACAGGCGTAGTCGCCGAACTGTCGCCAATAATAGCCGGGGATGTTGAGGTTTGTTTGTGCAGATAACAGCACCGGATGGAGTCCGATCTTGGGCCCCGGCCCCAGGGCCCCGCCTCGCCCACCACATTGTGACACAAACCAACCAACTAATTATCTAATTCGGATACCATAAAACAAGTTGAGTGGAAATCTGCATAAGCCCTTCCTCAAAAAACCTTATCCGATCTCAGTTCGTTAACTTTGTTCAAAGCATCTGTCAGTTTTATAGCGCATATTTCTAACAGATATATTTGAACCAAGTTGCGTCTTGGATTAAAAAAGAATTTATAGGTCGGCGAGACCTTTTTCCCTAAAATAGATAGGTAATTCTTATTTGTGATATATAGGATGGAAAGACATTGTGCGAATCTAGTCTTTTCATGCAAAAACAGATAGTAATGGTCTCTGGGGCTACGGACAAACGATCAGCTTTCACACCATTAGGTTTTTTAGCTATGAGCTTATCACAATTTGCAAAAATAAGTTGCCTACTATAAAGCAAGCACCGTATTTGTCCCTCGAGGCTTTCCGCTAGTCCAGTATTGGATAAAAGCTCTCTCTAGAACCAGCCAACTATGCTATAGCTACTCGTGCCGTCGACTTAGTTTTTAGGGTTGCAAAAGCAGAATATTGACTTGTTTAAATCTACAACATGTGGGGAGTTATAGGCGTGTGCATTGTACAGAATACTAAGTAGAAATAAGTAGTTATCTGTCTAGGTTTGAAAATAGATACCTATATCGGTATTTATTTAAAATTTTACAGTGGGGAAATAACTACATTGTATGAGCTATTATTTGTGTAATGAAGATAAGCCACAATTATACTACAACTTGCAATAGTTTTACGCTTCTTCCCAAAAGGACTACGTACTTATTATAGTCGCCAATCCGTTTGCTAAGCAATTTTCCCTAACGACCGCGGTTTCTTGGGACGACATTTAAGTTAGGGACGTTTACCTACAGGGACAATAAGTATTTGAATACGTCGTATTTACATTACTACTCTGTTTTGTGGAGTCTGTAGAGATATATGTATAATCATCATATAATATAAAGTAATGTATTGCCTGTCTATGATAACAATACCGCGTTTCCTTCGATCCTTACAATTCGGCGGGAAGATGAACATCTGGTACCTACTTTGTGTGTTTCGCCTTATTCTCCTCGTAGATCAAATGTTTTGATAATATTATACTAAAATAAAACACAATATATTGTTCATAGTTCTAGTGTTTTTTGTTTCTAGTCGTTATCGAAACGAGTTGTTATCGACACCTACCAATTACCTGCAAACATAAAAAAATAACTAGTTACCTATTGTAGTGCATCCTCTTGGTATTATTTATACCTGCCTAGTCTTTGTATATCTGGCCACATCGATACTTAACTGCTAATATTTTTGTGTCAATGCACTAAAGCGTTAATAATGTCATTAGCATATAAAAAAAGCTATTTAAGAGAAGCCGTAGAAGCGGAACATTCACCAACATCTCTCATTTTACCGGATACTGATGCTAATTCTTTATTTTTAGTTGAGTTATCAACTTATCATCTAAATATAATATTCAATGATGCGTAAACGTTGGTATCTAGGTAATGTCTAACGTTTTTATCGGATTTCAGTTCAATCTCATAAAGGGAGGAGGCATCCGTTCTGAGACACAATATTTCACTTTTTATGGCATAGGTGGTATCCAGAGCGCCATAAAAATATAAAGAGAAAGAAAGTGTGGCGGCGTTTTTACGATGCCTTTAATAGTGTCTCTCACTAGTTGGCAATGTTTTAATGAAAAATGGGAAATACAAGCTATACTTACTAGGTATGGTACGACGTTACAGTAGGTACTTGACATTCCCAATGGTAACTTTGTTGTATAACGTATTTAATTTGCAGCACCGCATTCATTTGTTTGTGTAAAGTTCCACAAACAAATGAATTAAGTTCCCCGAGGGGAAACAAATCATAAAACCGTAACTTTGCTGCTTCGATACGATATTACGTACCTCGACATCACATGGGAAATATTAAACCATTTATTTGTTACGCTACGTGCATTATCTAACTTCAGTTGAACATTACACAACAAACCAGTTTGGCGAACTTTTACTTGGTGACGAGAGCGCAATCTGTCAGGCAATAAGTCACGAGTGTCAATACAACGATAGAATATAAAACATTAGTTTCCCGGAGCGGGTTCTCATATTTCAAGAAGGCGTGTACGTGCATTTTGAAGCGAACGGAGTGTGATTGATTAAAGTGTCGACCTTCAGGAATTCTGTTTGCCACTGACCGATTCAGTACATAACTCTTGGCCCGACACAAAATGAATTCTGTACAGTTAGGACTTTCTTTACACTGCTTTCGGATTTCTGACAGCTTGCTTAATATGTTGAAGACGATTTATGGGCCAAGGAGTAATTACTAATAATGTTCTGCTGTGACTTGTTTGTTTTCCTGTAAAAATAACCTTTAGGCTTGGTTTTGAAAATTGAGCTTTTCATTTGAAAAATGTTTATTCCATAGAATTTAAAAAAGTTGATATAATAATAATATTCATATGTAAATTAATTTCCTCGCTATGGAAATCAACGTGCTTAGCAAGCATTTTAGAAAATAAATGAAACGTTTCGGAATCTTACTACAGTATATTTTTCACAGTTTCCCGAATCTCTATGTGTACCGTTTAACCACATATCTCTTAAACGCATACTTTTTGCGTATCTACATCAACAGTTTTTGTATACAAAAGAAAAGTATCTAGCATTGATACAAAGCGAGGTGGCGGAGGCGAGGTTAATGAGAATGATAGTCGTTTCGCATCCCGGCTGTGGGCCGAGGTGGGGCAAGTAATAAAGTTTTACGCCACGACCCTTATTACAGTTCCCACGTTCAACCGGCTCTCCGCTGGACAGGCCGATTAACAATGCGTAGACGGATTTAGTTGCTACCAGATTACCGACACATTACTGTCCATTTTGCTTTGTTGAACACGTAAAACGATCCTACATTTAATTACAAATTTCTCTCAGTTTAAGTAGTTCCTATTATCGTCAGTAATTGACATTGTTTTACCTAATCTTATAATTTATTTGTATATAGGCAACTACATTTTTGTCGAAAGAAGCGACTTGCTTTCGACGTTGTTTTTATTTTGCTGATAACTTGTCGCTTAAGTTGCTCTTTCACGTTCAGAGATGTGCAAATTGAGGAGTCGTATTAGCACCCTAGGGGATTCTCTGGTGCTGGCGCGGCAGCTTAATGAGCGAAGTTTAAAAAATCATAGGTACTTGCATTTAATAGGGACGTAGTTACAGACATTAGTCAAACCATAAGACCTGAGCAAAGTTACATGTCATTTGAGTCAAAATGTTTTTATATTATTTTATTTGGTTTTGGTAAAAGGTCAACTTTCGGGTTCAATTTTTGAAATCATAATATATCTCGTTGAAAATTAGTTTATTACTTGATTCTCAGAAAGCAATCGCATTTGGAAATTATTTAATTGGTTTGACTTAAATGGAAGCGCTCTCCTATAATTGCTATTTAGCAGAAATTGGGTGCATTGAACTTAGTTTTAAGTATAATTAAAATAAACGAGAGATTAGATGTCTAAAATATTTGTGTATAATGTAAAATAAATCAAGCAGAGTTTGTGGCTAGTTAGCTTTAAAAAGCAAGACGGACAATTAGCTTTTTACCTCTAGAAAAACAGTACGGCTAGCGGCAATCAGCGCTCGGCCAGTGAGGCGAGCGGCCAGGGGATGCCGGCTGCCGGGCTCGGGTCGGCACCGGGCTCCCGGTCCCGGCTCCCGGTTCATTAGGTCTTGCAAGCTAAAGAGTTACGCCGGCCACTCCCGCTGCGTCAGCAGGCGGCCCTCGTTACCCTAATGACAGCGATTTTGTTCCACTGAAGGCGCACTTTTAGTTCCACGAAACCGTTTAGTGTTACCCGTCGCTAATGGCCTAATGCTTGCTTGTTCCTCGCTTATTTCGTTACTTAATCACCTTTATCTAGCCTTGGTAAATACGGCGTTCAGTTCGATACGAGTAGAAAACCTTGTTCCTTTTCCCGTGCTCCAGATTCATCGAGTGAAAGACGTTCCGATCTCTATTAAGGTAAATTGCTACCAAATAGGTTAGGCCACCCAGTGATATTGACATTTGAATTGCATTACAAAGACAACTTATTACTAAAACTTTTTTGATATAATCGATTATACAATATTCGTGAAAATGTCTGGCCTTTTTTCTCTAATGATTATAGAGACGGATATTACGTATACACATACATACATATTATCCGGGTACTTGCAATGAGAGAAAGCTGTAGTTATTACCTTTACACCGATATAGAAACTTGTCCATAATTTTCTTTTTATCAGAAGCAATTTAATATTTAAATAGATATCTACCTACACAATTGTATATGAATCGGTATGAACGTAATACATGATCATAAATAACTTGGTTACGCTTACGACTTTGACTCGTACACAAATCTTGAGAAGTTATATTTTGGTTTTGGTATGATTTATTCGCTTGCTAATATTCAATACGCATGTCTATATTGGACACTTTACTCTCTATTCTTTGTTATTCTATTTTTGTGCTCCCCGCTGGGCAATGGTGCCCCCACTCTTTATAAACTTCTCAATTTATATTCTTCTTATACACTAATAAGATGATATGCATTTATTTAGATTCTGCAATAAAAAGGCTCACCAAAGTACTTACCACAAGTGGATGATTTACTAACATGGAACCTAGGTAAAGACTTTCAGCACAATTTTCAACTCGATTATTATCACTGTTCAATTATATAATAGCCAACGAATTACAATAACTACGTATCTTTATGTACATTCGCATATGTTATTATGTACAGTGTAGAGGTTTTCCTTTTTATTCGGTTTACCGCGAAAACCCGCCATTTCCTGACTATGATTTATCTTGCGGCCTCTAAGCTGAGGGTCACTTTAATAAATGTATTCGGGAAAGGTGCTCTTAGAATGGATGGCGAATATTCTGGATGCAATAATCTAATATACAGAAAATATAGACGTTTCCTACACTATGAAAATGTATTAGATTATTAACCCGACTGCGAAAGTCATGTGTCAATGCCATCCAGAAAAAGGTTGAGTTATTACAACATTGCCTCCCTAGCCAGCCTATACTTAGTATCAAACAAACAGAAAGACGTATATACTATTTTACAAAAGCCATGAATTCTCTTCAGAAAAATCATGTATTTTGATTATTGTTCTGTCTTCTTAGTTAGAAGAGAGTACCAAGTAACATATGAGAACTAGATATCACTATCATAGAGATGTCTATGATAGTGATATGTAGTTCTCATATGTCACTCACATTCATAACGTTTACACAGGCCCGCTTCTGTTTGGCACGCGAACCTTCACAAAAAAAGTCATAACTTTGGCATTAGGTGGCCAACATACAACATGTTAGAGGTGCTTGAAATACGATGTTTTTCTTCTCAAGTTATTCAGGGAGGGACAAGAAAAGTTCAAATAACCCAAATTAAGGAGTGCAATAAAGAGACCCTTCGAAAAGCCTTGCGGGAGCAATTCATGAAAATGCTAGTCCAACGTTCCGGTAAAGATGTTCGAAACAGTGGGCATAAAGGGTTGAATAAGATAGGCTTTGAGGCATTCCTTTTACTTTTCACTTTGATACCTTTGTGAAGGTTACAAACTCTGAAAAAGTTCATGGCACTTATCAATTATTTTAAACGTCGTACCTGCTTACAAAAACAGTTACTTTAGTATTTGTCACAAAGATATAATGAAACATTTTTCAATTGTTTCCTTTTATTAAACCTGTAAACAATTACGAAAAATCCTATCCTGCCTACGGCGTATTCAAACTATACATTCAATTAAGTGTTAATGTGAAAGAACAACGTACTCGAAGGTTGCAAACCGAATGCTTTTCGTTTGCTAGTTTTGAATTACAAAGTGACATAATATCGCACAATAATAACTTATCGTTTAAATCATGCTGTCCCTCCAAGAAAGCCCAACAGGGAGCAATCTCAGCCGTAGCTACCGAAAAATATAACGCACACTTACAAATACTCGCGTCCTTAAAATAACGTATTAAGGAGCGCCGAGTATGACATAAATAGTGGTGGTGTGGAAGTCAGTTGACTATATAAAAATGAGGTTGTGAGGGATGTAAAAGCGGCGGTAGGGCGCCGGCGCCGCGCCTCTCGGCTCGCGGAGCACAGTTCGCAGACAGACGCGGTGGCGCCGGCAGTGTCCGCCCAGGCCGCGCGCTCTCACACGACTCGACGCAACACAACCCGACAACACTATTACGTATCAGTGTCACGTGGCGTCACAGTGATCCTCGCACCTTACTGCCCAGTGTCCCCTACCGGCGCCCTAGCCGGCTCACCTATAAGCAACATGAGTGACAGCAAAGTAACTGAAACAGCGCCTACTTGACTTTTTGTGCGTGTGTTAACTTACAAGATGTTTAGTTCATTCCAAATAAACTCCCTAAGTGATAATGTGATTCAGAGAAATATGTGTCGCAAATGTGAACTTCAATACCATCTAACATTTAATCCAGCTTAGATTCAAGGAGATTCAGACGATATTGTCAGAAATGGCTGTATTTTTTAAACGGTGTTTATTTTTAACGGTTATATTTTGGTGGCAAGTGTCTAATTTGGCTTCCATATGTCTCGATAGTTGTGCTTGTATCTCGAATACAACTTTGTGTCAACAATGTTCGTATAACATCACATTGAAGGATCACACAGATGTGGAGCATCAGCTATCTGTTTGCTGTAATGAGGAGGTAAAGTTGCCGGCGTGGCCTCAGGAGTATGCAAATAAAACTATCGCCCAAGTTACCGCCCATTTCGGTACTTCATGTAATGCAAGTATAGTTTACTTCAACCTACCTTTATTAGACACGAACTCTCTACATATAAAAAATAACAGTTTCATTCAAATAAGGATCAATATCAAAAGACAGAACTTGAGAGAAATTGATTTATCTTCCAATAACTTGCAATACGTTACCAAGGGAGTCTTTAATAACTTCCTGAATCTCCGGAAACTTATTTTAAGCAGGAACAAAATTATTAATATATTTGAGGAGAGTTTCAATGGATTGTCGAAACTAGAAACATTGGACTTGTCAGAAAATAATTTGACTATGTTGACAAATGTGTTTACACCTCTGAAAAATCTTCAACATTTGAATTTAAGCAGAAATAATCTGGAGTTCATCCATGAAAATTATTTTAATAATTGGTTACTGCAACACCTAGATGTGTCACATAATAACCTACGGAAACTAGCTCCAGGTGCTTTACAGTTATTACCAAATCTGGCGCGATTGCTACTTACAGATAATCCGCATCTAGGCATCACACAACTGGATACACAGTTATTGGTTGGCACTGGACGAAGACTACAACAAATAGATGCATCTAGAACAGGTTTACACCAAGTACCTGAAGCTTTCACGCATTCTGTGCGGTTTCTTTCATTAGTCGGGAACAGAATTTCAGCCGTCAGGTGCGGGGATTTTGATAGTTATCCCCTACTACAGTCACTGGATTTTTCAGATAATAAAGTCGTATCTGTAGAAGATGATTCCTTAGGTAGATTGGAGATGTTACTATTTTTGAACATAAACAAAAATCTTCTAGCGACTGTTCCCAAATCTCTGCCAGATGAACTGAAGTATCTATCAATCAATAATAATTTAATCAAGAATCTGTCTATTCCTGATTTTAAAAACTTGCCAAATTTAAGGATATTATTGTTACAAAATAACGATATACGTTACATTGAAGATCATGTGTTCGACGACTTACTGTCACTGGAGATGCTGGATTTGTCAAATAACCCGATTCAAACATTGTCGTGGAGTACGTTTGATGGACCATTGTCACTTCGAGATTTAAGACTGTGTTACTTGAACCTATCAGTGCCAGAACGAGATGGCTCGTTTCCAATGTCGTCGCCGGAAAGCGTTCAAATGTTACATCTGCAGTCTAGTCCCGGACTGGCCAGACAACTATTGGCTGATTCAGCGGCATTGGCCGCCTTCTCTCATTTGCAGTACCTAGACTTGAGAATGAATAATTTATCAGAGATCAGAAATGATTTGTTATTTTACTTGGCGCAACTAAAAACTTTAAGATTACACGGAAACAATATAAACTGTAGTGCTGAATTATGGCTCAAAGACTGGATGAACTGGAACAAGAGCTTATCCAGCAGCGAAACTTGTTACTATTCTACTTCTGAAGCCAAAGTAGAAATAACTAAATATAATTGTACATTCCCAGAAACGTTTACCATAAGTGACAGCCTTCCACCCGTGAACTTGTACAGCACAGAAATGATAAATAAGTTACTAAGATACTATGGGTATCTGAATAATAAAACTGAAAAAACATTCAAACATGGGAACAATAAAATCAAACATGATTATAAAAACATAAAATCTCCGCAACAGCTTAAAAACACAACGATAAGTAGCCTAGAAAAAAGCGAAAATTTGTCGGATCTAGTAAAAGAAGGAATTAAAGCAAGTGAAAGAAACGAAAATAAAATCTTAATAAACGATTACATGAATGAAACAACAGTCGTTAAAGCAAGGGAGTCCTCTAAAATTTTAGATCAGAATAAACTTCAAAATGATCAGCTTAATATTGATCACAGATTTTTAGACATAGAACCCTACTTGTCCGTATCGGCACGTAATTATAAAAAAGATCTTAAAGATCACGACAGCCAAGTGTATCGAAAGAATAGATCTGGAAAGCGTTTAAACACGCCATTGAATATTACTAAGAAAGCTGAAAACATTGTCTTAGAATCTAAATCTAGCCTTGTTTTGAGTAAGCATTTGAGCGAGTCAGAAAACGTGACTGTACATGAGATGGAGACTACACATCCAAAATACAAAATTGAATATTCACCTTATCAGTCCGCTGATAAAAGTTACGCTCAGTACATAGGTACTGTAGCAGTATGTGGACTAATAGTGATATCTTTGATACTGTGGGTGAGTTTTCGCCTGAGATATAGAAGAAGAAACGTGTCCGTCGTGAACACAGAAGCCGAGGACCAAATAGAGGTGTCGAATATCTCCGGAGGGGTGCTGTGGTGACACCTGCGGGCAGCCGACCCGACGCCCTTCGAATACGATTCTCTCCTTACATAGAACTGTTGCAATGTGAGTATATTAATTAGTAGTTTGTACACAACTAAAATGTTAACTAGTTACATATAAAGTAAATGGAAAATCAATAGAGAATTGTCAAAGGATAGGTACCTAATTTGCTTCCAGCCAACCGTATGATATTTGGACTAAATTACAATGCAAACAGTGGGTGGTTATGTACACTAATGTATATGTATAACATAACATTTAGTACGACAGTGTTGTTGATACTATTTTCTTTTGTTCCAGTTCGAAGCGGTCGGCTGCACGAGGTATGGATGGCGTTTTGTGATATAATTGGACGTACATATTTTTTTATGAAATAAGTACAAATAGATTGGTTAACTGGGCAGCGGGGCTATGAATTGTTTTGTCAGTGTAAATAAATTGTGTTGTTGACTTATGGTGACTGTAGGTTGATAGACCTATTTTTATGTAAAGTCGTCGTAGAATCGTGATTTTAATTTAGATACCTAACCTAGCTGACTTCATCACTACGCCGTACTTAAGGGCTTTTTGTGGTTAGGCTCCAACATACTTGTACATAATTATGATATTTGCAATACGTAATATTAAGTCGCCATATCGAAAGAAAGATTCGTGGTGTAGAATAACGGTTATTGTGATGGCCGAAAACTGTATTGCGCAAAATATCGTGAAAGCAGATCATGTCTTCCCTGTAAACCTTGTAATTATAACGTTGTAAACAATTTAACGAGCTCTACTAAAGTGCCAAAATATTTTGTTTCGTACTTAAAACTTAGACTTGTATCTTGACAATCATTTCAATTAGCGCACAACTCTACCAACTTGTCTGTTAGTTTGTCATTTCGTATTTATTACTATTGAATGCATATTATGTTAGGTGCTATATTTAATAAAAGTGCACATTTATCCGGAACAAACAAGATCTGTGGCATATAAATAATTATCCCGATGCGAGAATTAATAGGCAAATATCAATATCCTATACTTTTAGCGAAAATAAAATGGTCAAATATGGTAATGATAAATGGTGGTAGGTACAGGTATTTAACAATACCTACATATTTGAAATCCCTATTTGAGTTTACTTTAAAAATATGTAAACAAATATTATTATCTCATGATTTTAGTTGTTATTAAGATCAGGAAAAAATGGTGAAGAAGTAATAAAAAATCATATTTCAAAAAGTTAAAACTATACCTATGTATTATTAAAATTTACAAGTAACTATCTACCACCATACCTACTATGTTTATAGTTTGTTTATACAGACAAAACATCAGCTTTTGATATGGAAGAAATGTGTATTAATTATTGTCTTGCTATATATGATGCACTTAATTATTTACGTTATATTTGATGAAATTCTTGTGTACAGAATATTTATTCATCTGATATTTTAGTTACGTACAATGTTAGTTTTAGCTTATTCAATAATTCAAGTATCATAAATACTTTGTAAATCATAAAAATGTACTACTGTATATAAATTTGGAAACTAAATAGCCACGGATTAATTTGTTGATCAGTAGTTTAATACTCAGTGTTTCACATTGTTATTTCATTCATCATTCTGGAACCTAAGGTTGTAACTTGATATATAAACATTTTGAGAAAAATGATGTGTAGATATATGTTTTTACGTGAATCGTAGATTATGATGTACAAACAAATAGCCAAAGATTTAATAAATAATAGATTGAGTACCATACTTTTATTTATTTATTTGACATTTTCAAAAACCCTCAGTCCATAGATACTCAATACCTTCGAAAAAGCGTCCGACATTTGAATAACAAAATCGAGATTACAATGTTCGATTTGCTTACACACCTGAAGAGTCAGATATGAATAAAAGTCTCTCAGATATACATTTGTTCGAAATAAGAATAAGTCGACTAAAATGTAACAAGTGAACCGAAAGTAATTTTCTTTAAGGCTCATCTAAAGAAAAATTGTGATTATTTGAAAAGAAAAAGAGAAAGCTGGTAATGATTTTCACACCGACTTCAAAAAGAAGAAGGTACAGAATTTTAATGATTTTTTTGTGAATGTTTACTGATTACTTTGAAACTGCGGGATAGATTTGCATAGCTTTTAAATATAAGTTTAATGAGGATACGAATATTAGGTATTACTTTTTTACAACCTGTTTAAGTGCTTATTAATACTTGCAAACTCGAGGTTTATTTTAGTTAGACAGCTACGTTTTTTCAATAAAACGAATTCATAAATAATAATCATTGACTACGTGTGTTTAATTATCCTAAGCAAGTTCAAAGACAGGTATACGTAAAACTACTTGCAGGGTGTGCCTTTAATATGTTACACTACACGTTATATATATACATAAATAATATTTATATATGATATAGTAAGCGCTTTATATCTTGAGGGTGTTTTATAAATACGTTGTGTTTATTTATAAAAACAATATTTTTCTCAATATTTGTATTGGTTGAGGAAAAAAGGGCCGCTATGTTTGCCTGTGGGGCAAACGGGGACACTTTCAAATAACACGGTGTTATTAAGTTACGCAGCTACATAAAGTCGCCACCTTCCAACCGAATTTAAGTCATGGTGGGTGGTCAATCTCAGTTGAGAGCAGTCAAGGACGCAGGGGCACAAACACAGGCGCACTAGCTCTCCTTTCACTCTCAGGGTGGACGCATATCTGACTGAAGTTGCACTTTGCGCTGCACATCGTTGGACTCGTAACGTACAGTCAAATAGATGATAAAACATCCAACCTTACACACAGAACAAATGATGAGTAATGACGGTACGTCCGGCACATCTTCTGTTAGACGTGCGTTCATACATCCTCATTGTTCGATAAGAGATGCTATCCAACACGACCAGGGAGTGATCAGATGCAGGACTATCAGGCGGCAGCCGTCATTATCGAAGTATCCAGTCTTTACTCTTTGATTAGGATACCATTGTGCGTTGCGTCATCATACTCATTTCCGAGTAGTCGTTCTAGTGGTTCTAGTTATAGCAGTTTTTGTTCAGATGTTTGCTGCAGAGTTCAGTAGCATGCTTACGTTAGCTTCATTCCTTCATAGGCTTTGTGACCGTGTGTCCGTTTCGTGTCGAGCAGGCTGCGGAGACAAATCACGCCGGGCCCTTTATACACTTTCTCATGTAAAGGTAATTATTTAAATTGGTATTTTTCAAGGGTTTTAATAACAAAATAAATAATTTGCGGTAAGTAGTAAACTTGCTAATAACTCAACTTTCAGTGGTTAACTTTCAGTACCTATTGTTATTAATTTGAGAAGTTGTTAATCAATTATTAGTTAACCAATAATTTAAGCCGTCTACTATAGAATCAAAGGTCAAACATTAATGTTTTTTTATGACTAGTTTATATTGCTTTATATTGTTATAATAAAATTGTGTTATTTTGTTCAATCTGTTTTACAAAACTTTGACATATTTCAGTTAAATAATTAAAATATTTTAATAATTATTTTATCAAAAGCGTATAAAAATAAATTTCCTTTGGGCTGTTGTGTTGAAAATAATTGAAATAGTTCAAAAGCTTGACCAAAGAGTAATGTTGTTTAACAATAATTCCAAAAACTATTTGTATATGAATAAAGTCATAAATGTTTATTGTTAATTAAATACCTCCACCTACAGTTGGTATTTGATTAAATGGTAAATTTTATGGGTTTAACGCGACTGGTTTTAAAATAGAATTTAATGACTTTATTTGCCCATAGCCACCTAAATACTCGCTTAAACCATAAAAAAACAACTATAAAAAGTGGGAAGTAAATAATAAGAATCCGTCAGTCTCAATTACGTAAAAGAGTCCAAAAGGAGATAACACTATTATGACAAGAAACTCGATGATAGCCGTTTCATTACGTGTAAGAAACCCAATCGACTGACAAGCACCTTGGAGCAATTCACTCACTGATCCTGGTGTGTCAGCACTTTTTGCTCAGATCAATATAGTTGGCCCACATTGAGCACACTAGGTGGACTATTTCAATTCCGCAGAATTGGGAGTCGTTGGTATTTAAATATCAGTTTGAAAGCTCTCATTCCGAAACGCAATTAAGCTTATAGTTTTCTATGAGCTTAATTGCGTTTCGGAATGAGAGCTTATAAAAATAAACCTGGCAATTATCAGGCCAATATTAGCCATTTAATCTAGATGAAAATTTTGTAGAGATAGATAATGATTAAGGCCGAAGTAATTACTTTGACAGCTGGTGCTGTAGACAGACATAATTAGGGGCAAAAAAAATAATTGTTGAATGTAAAGATGATATTCACAAAGCGCACAGCGCATTACATAATATAGTGGTCCGCAGAGTAAAGTAACACTAACTTATTTACCCGGGGAACTATTAGGGAAATCGTAGTCGTTAGGTTGTTTTTCTGGAAGGAGACTTATTTGTAGTAAGTTAAAAGTAGTTGCCAAGATTATGAAGATAAGACAGGTTGTAAGGTGTACCTATCTGCAGTAAAATATTTTTTATAATGTCATATTTATACGGTTGGTTCAATGGCTGAGCAATTGGCTGCTGAGCTGCGTGTCGCGGTTTCGATTCCAGTACGGAACAAAAGTTGGTATGGCCTAGGTCAGATTCCGGGTCTGGTTATTTGTGTCTGTGAGTGTATGTATATGTAAACATACGAGTACATACACACGTATGTATGTTTATAAATGCCCCAATGATATAGGAGACATTAAAAACACAACGTACGCAGGTACTTAACAAGAGTATTTCCATTAAATTAGCAGACACAGTCACAAATAACAACAAATGTCTCTTTTCAGCAAATTGATGAGCAAATAACTGCAAATGAGATCGCGTCAGTAGTAGCTCGCATTAAGATAACCTTTTTATTGCATTCCTATTTCGTGCGCTGTTTCCTCATCCATTAATGCGCATTGACTTGCTAAGTGGCAACATTACAGGAAGGCGTAAAGCGAATGATCCTGAAGTAGGCGGAACACGAGAATGTTAATAAGGTTATTCCAGATTGTATAGTGAAATGTAAACAGCCCTTCGGCTATTATGAGTCGTGGTACACAAGACAAACAGTCTCGGAGCGGCGCCGGCGTCTGTGTCCCGCTTAAATATTGATATGGTGGCTCAGTTCGTCAGCTCCTGAGACACCCCCCCCCCCTCCCCGCCCGTCTGCCAGATTTCCACTTAATTATTTAATTTTATTAAATCCATGATTTCTACTGCTGTTTTGATTGTATAATTGGGGTTCTAAACTTAGCAATTACGTGAATCTCACCAAAAGGTGATTTTATATGGATTCTGTATTTTTATACGTTTCCTGCTTATTTATAGAACGACGATTGAGTTAAGGAATGTAATTAGAGTGACACATTTATTAAAGAAAGATTTCATTATTTAATTAATTTGCAGTGACACAGCTGCTGTTTGTCATTTTTGATTAATGCACTTGTAAATTAAATGTTTTAAATGAAACCTGGGTAGCACCCTTTATTCGCAAAGGGGATACATCCCTCTACTATGGAAAATTCAACTTTAAAGGCATGAAGTCATGAGGACCGTTGTCGTTAATGTTACAGTGTAAAAACTAACACCAAAATACTTTCAAAATGTTTTTGTAATTCTTCTTATCTAATCTATAATCTCAACTTGTACGAAAGTTTACAACCTTATTCTATATTATTGCCCTAATCATGTACAATATTACATAATATCATCAACATAATTTACATACGCTAGTGACATATTAAATATTTACAATATGTTTAATGTGTTAATTAAACACATTGGATCTATTGACCAATTATAATTAGGACCTAATTGGCTTGTGGCAGTTAGGTTAGCTAAGCACCTACTGATTACCTACGACAGACGCCAGATCTGTGACAAGGCACTGGTTTCATGGTCTGAGTTAATAAATCATAATTATAGTAGACAAAGGTCGTTTATTCTGGTTGGCTTTAATTACCAACCCCTTTAATCCTTCGCTCCAATAAAAGCATTTAATTAAAATTGTAGCAGTAAATACATCAACAACGCTTCGACTAAGAAACCAGTGTTGTAAGGTAAAATTTAATAAACACCTTTTACGAATGATCG
This sequence comes from Caradrina clavipalpis, assembly GCA_932526535.1. Taxonomy (NCBI): domain Eukaryota; kingdom Metazoa; phylum Arthropoda; class Insecta; order Lepidoptera; family Noctuidae; genus Caradrina; species Caradrina clavipalpis. The sequence goes on from OW052096.1 coordinate 9,590,284, forward strand.
GGTTTCAATGAAATGCGAGTCATTTATTCATTTTTCAAATGGCTCGTGACGAGTTAACGGATTATACAAGTAGGTTGTAATCTAATTACTTATAGCAGTTATGTACGCATGTCTGTACTCCTCTATTAACGAATGACATGTATATAAAGACTTTCAAATTATTAAGTTACGAAGTTGCCATTAACTTGCCTCGGTGGGTAGCCACAAATGGCAATATTCATATTATTTGCTCCATTTCCGATATAACACTTAGCTCCATTTCTGTGTGACGTTTCCACGGAATTTACGTCCGCTCAAACAAGCAGACTGTTCCTTGATCTAATATTAGAAGGTATCATTAATATTTCAGGTCTCGGCTTCGTTACAGTGGCCATCGGGTTGAGCATAACAAACATCATCTATGCAGCCTTTCCCGGTATAGTTGTAAGATATATACACACACAAGTAAACTTAGATTGAACCCTTTACCTCATTTGATTTTCGAGAGCTTAAGGATTGTAACGGTAAGTCTGATAAACCCGATTGTTGAATTCGGGGCTCAAAGTGAAATTTACGAGGAACTTAATGCAAGCTGGATAACTTTGTAGAGGTACAAGTTAAATTAAGGAAGTCCACTACTCTATTGTAAATCTATTTTCGTTACACACTATACACTATAGTAAATTCATGAATGTTATGAGATATAACTATTCTAATTTAAACAGTGAAGTGGCAACCCATGTGGGTTTAGTATAAATGAATAAAGCTCTGTTACTGCTCACAGTTCTATTCATACGGAGCATGAAGTTAAGTGAGTGCATTAAGGAAATTATTGCCATTCATTAGCGCTGCCATCTTGCTGGAACATACGTTGTATGTACACACGGCAAAATAGTCGAGTGTACAAGCATACAATAACAATTTCAGTTACGCAGAAAACAGTGGTATTTTTTTTATTCGGCATAATAGAATTTATTGACAAACAAATAGAGCCTATTTAATGGTACGTAATGCCTTTCCCATGAACATTAATATATAGTCATTACATCTGTATAGAATTGTACGACGTTTTGTGACGACAACACATCTGTGTTGTCGTCACAAGAGGTAAAGTTGACATAACTCATGATTTAGTAATTAAACCGAACCTTCAAACTGGAACAAAACTATTGCTGCTTTATTGGAACAATTTCTTAAAACTAGCCCTTGCTCCAAGCTCTAATAACAATTGTTTTTCGCATTAGATTTGATAGACTGCTTCACTTATCTATTTTGCTACCTATACAAAGCTAACTCGTGCACTTGAAAGTCAGTACCATGAAAGTTGGGCGGGTCAATCTTTGATATAAATCCGACACAGCATATCGCTGCTCCGAGGTCCGGCCGGTTCCGGAGCGCCACTGAATTATTCATCTGTTCCTAACTATAGTTGCGACTCATTCTTTTGTTTTTACTATGTGAATACCGTGTAACTTTTGTACTTTTTGTGGAATAAGAGAATTTGCTTTCTTATTTGGAATATACGTACCTAACTGTTTACATAAGTAAAACAAAACAAATTATTAGCAAAACGGATTGTTATTTTGAAGGAAAAGAAACAAAGATAAAATGTTTATTTGACATAGCATGTGCTCACAATAATAATAATAAAAGAGTTGTTCTGGTTAAAACAAAAAAGTATTAAGGAATACTTTATAAGTGTTGTTTTGGAGGTTGGTTAAACCAATTTCTTACTCAAAACCTCATAGAGATCTTTCTTAAGTATAGTAAAACCAGTGGTCGGTGAAAAGTAACAGTCTTTCATTTTATCAAACTATTACACGACTCTTATAAAAAACTGGCACTCAAAACCTTCATTAAAGTAATGAATGAAATAATAGTATAGTTAAGGTTTAATGCCTTTATATGAGGAAGGTGTGGTCAGCTGTGACCGCGGCGCGGCTCCGGCGTACATTCAGCGACCCTGAATAATTCATCGAGGCTTTTGCTGTCACGACCTTACTTCGAATAACGTCTAGTTCTAACTACCCTATGTATTTACCTCTTTATACAGGCTGACTATTAATTCACTGGCTATTTTTAAGGGGGCGAAGCACTTATGAATGTATAAATTTTGTAATGGGGCCAACCTTCAAATATAAAAAAAAACAACAGTTCCTTACAAAAATGTTTTTTTTTTCTTCATATTTTAGAATTCGTCCAACAACAAAAGTGTTTCATATTCATGAGTACTTTTACCCTCCGAAAGATGGTCATTGAATAAAAAGTCAGCCTGTATAGCATCACGAACACTTCTTAGTTGAAAATATCACGAGACACAATTTTAAGCTGCGAAATGGAAGGTGTTACTTTACACCTAATGGACTCAAGTGCACTTGTGTCCAAGAATTTATTGGGCTGTCTTGAAAATGTTTTAACTCGAGCTCTATATTTGGACTACATTTTATATTAAGAATTCAAAGTGGTTACTTACGTAGTACCTACCTAATTTAAATGATTTTTTGTACTTTCTTATTCTATATTTTTGTCAAAAGGCATCTTTGTATAATGACATCATTAAAAAAGACGGCGACCTTTGCACAACTTAACCAGTAGATCCTTACATTTTTTATCGGCGTCACAAGGCGAAAAATAAGCGTATGAGCAACATAGATATAACATAGTTTCAATTAATAAAAGTATTTGGCATAGAAATTGGAACACGAAGAAAATGCAAGTAAGGCAATAATCCTCATAGAATGGGAGACAAGGAATCGAGTGGAATTGGCATGGAACACACGATGACACGACACACCTTTCTGTCGTGGCGCATAAAACCAGACATAATTACAGTATAAATTTATAAATAGTTCACGGCGTTCTATTATAAACATGTTCCCAAATAGAAGCCTGTCAGAGTCTTCCAGTTGTGTTTATTTTTTATTATTTATTTATTTATTTATTGTTTTTAATTTCGTAGATGTTGTAAATATTTGTAATAACAGAACTGTGTGTTGTGAATTTGCATGCCTTGTGGTAGGATATGGCTAATGGCCACTATTGTTATATGTTTTAAGACCTAACTATCTATCTATCTACCTACATACCTACCACCTTTTTTGTTTTCGGGGGGAAACCTTCAAAAGGCGCCCGATCTTTGGGGATAAGACCGGGGAGTGTGGGATTCTTACCTTACTAATACCACCTACCTACCAAAAAACCTACCTACCTACCAACCTAATAAAAGTATCTTATGTCCGTCTCCCGGTTCTAAGCTACATTCTCACCAATTTTCAGCCAAATCGGTTCAGCCGTTCTTGAGTTATAAATAGTGTAACTAACACGACTTTCTTTAGTGATTTACTTTCATTTTATAATTTTTTAATACTCTGATGGATAAGATGTTCTCTGTATATCATAAATAGGTGTTTAATATTATATAATTTATTTTACGGTTTCAAAAGTCATTTCTTAAAGGTCAGAGTGTAGTTTTGTAAAATAATTTCTTTGAATTATATTAAACCTTTGTGCTATTTTTAAAACTGGCTGCTAAGGACTACAAAGACAATGTGGTACTCATTTATTTCTGTTATTAACCAAAATGTTTCTTTAATTTAACGTTTGTTTCGTGTTTACTTTCAATTTTTTTTTAACCAATTACCATCATACCATCACGCCTGTATTCCCCAAAGGGTTAGGCAGAGGTGTACCAATGTACACCGACAGTTCGACGGCATGTTTTTAGGTGGGTTACCAAGTAGGGTTTTACAAAGTATTAGGTATCTTTATATATTTGGCATAAGAATAATATAGAACACCTATTTATAGGTATCACATACAGCAAGCCCAAACATCCACACATTGGACAAATATTTGTGGGATCGAATACTTGTCTCTATTCAGGAATGGAATCCAGAACCCTCCGTACGGTGGTTAGCGCTACAAACCTGGGTGTAATGTCATTATAACGTGAACGATTTAGGCGACGACCTGGCGGTGGAAAGTGGTCACGAGTTTAAACCTTAAAGTTCAATTATTATGAGTAAGAATCGTTTTGGCATTAAATGTAAAGCAGGTTTTACACCAGCTAGACCTGGAGTTAAAGTTCTGACATCGCACAACTATCATGGAGATAATTATTTATCTGTTTAAAAGACCTCATTAATTATCTGTAGCTATTATCACTTACTAAGGATAATAGCTACAGATAATTAATGAAATTATTTATGAATAAATAATGTAAATAATAATCTCGTTTCTCTAAACTAAATCTCTAACAGATAATTTGAGTTGAAAATGTTTTTATGGGAACCATACAAACCATTCATTGAAAAAAAACTGATAAAAGTCTTTCAATAGGTTAAATTGATTTCCCATTTTAAAGTTACAGAAAACTTTTATTGAATTTTCTCTCGGACACATTATCGAGATGAAACATTTGTCAAATAAAATGAAAAGTTGAAGGGTTAATATTTACTTGCTCTCTCAATGGTTTAGATTGAGTTCAAACATAGACAGCCCTTTTACTTGAACTGCTCTTTTAAATTTTATACTGATTGGACATTCATTAAATAAAACATAATCAAAATAATTTCTACAGAAACTATCAGGATTGTTTATGTATGTTCCATGTACACAATGTATCATAAACCATTGTGAGTAGTTTACAAGTAGAAGACAACTACTTACGCAAATTAATCAAATGAAAATTAAAAAAAAAAAAAAAACTACTGCTACATTAGCCGCTACGCCGACTACGTACCACATGCTACGTCGAAACCGTAGCCGTTATCTGCAATTTTGACAGTTTTATTGGTGATAGAAAAAAAAGTAGGTATTTTACTATATATTTTCTCTACATACATTTATTACAAATAAATGTATGTAAAGAAAATATATAGTAAAACCAAATAAAAGAAATTGTAATTGATAGCATGCTGCTACGCCATCTGCGTAGCTATTGCTACGATGAAGCTTTCGCAAAAGGCTACCGCGCCCCCGGAACGCAAAGGGCACATGAAGGAACATAGATGGTTTTTAGTCAGTAAAAGTCTGACACTCCCTCCCGCCCCGCCCAGGACGGGGGGGGGGGGGGGTCATTTGATGATTTTACCATCTTTAAAAAAAAAAAAAAGGCTGTTAATAGTTAGGTGTCGCGTTCATAAAAATGTATCGTAATAAGTGCACGATGGTGAAACTAGATTACAATGTATCGACGTAGATACTTGTACATATAAAGTTAACAAGAAAATAAAATAAAATAAAATAGCTAACAGGATACCTACTGCTGCTTGGAAAACGTTGCCGATGCCACGTGGAAACCGTAGAAAATGTTACGAAATGAATTATAATGATTAACTTCGACTAACAATTGAGGCTGATTAGCAGAAGGGGAGAAATGTTAGGTAAGTATTCATGTTACATTTCATTGGTCTTTCGGCGAACGAACATTGTGATCCTGTACAAATGTAGACATGGACACATTTCATGGAAATAGCCAGTTAATACCTAAATTCAAAATAATATGTTACCTGCCAGGTAAAGATGTAAATAAATTCAATAACCTTAATTCGCAATGGATTCTAGAAGGTGATTACATTATTACATTCCACAAACACAATTTTTTACACATTAAGGCCCACTTTCACCAAAATCACGAAACATATTTAGCGTTAAATGTGTTTAAATTATCATTCTGTCACTGTCACCTTATAATAATGAGCCAGGGATGCAATGTGTTCTAAATACGTTTAGGCACTAAATGTATTTAGCGATTTTGGTGAAAGTGGCTCTAAGAAAGAGGTCATCTTCCATAACAATATATTTTCCCAAAATTTATACAATGATTGATGATGACATGTCATTCGAAATGCGATGTAAATTACATACGTCTCCACCGAACGTGGCTCGTATCAGGGCGCGGTCGAGGGAAAGTCCCGACGCCATATTTTTGATAAGTACGTAAATATTATCAGCTTATGCCGATGAAGTGGAGCCTCATATCCTCTTCGTAAAACCTTATTTATTTTCCCTGCCAATTCCGAACCCATCGCTATCTAATTTTATTGACTATTGTTCCTGTTATTTATGATTCGGTGAATTGTGTTTTGATCAGACAAAGGCTATAGCCATCCCCCTGTCTCTCGTAATTGTACTAATAAATCAGATAGATTTTCTTTTGTTACCATATTGGTATTTAATAGAATTTCGCAGATTTTTGGGCAATTGTGTCTGTGCTTGTGAAGGGTTGTATAAACCTTTTCATTGTATCTTTATTGTTGTATTTTGAGAATAGAAACGAGTGTTCCGCAGTAAGAACCTTACGACAAGATTTATTGTTTCCAGATGCTGTTGAAACGAGTTCTATTTACAAATAGAATCTTACATAATTTATTTTTTTCTGGTTACGGCTTTCATATTTTGTGCAAAGATTTAACAAAAATGGTAAACCTTAACAGTCTTATTAATAAACATCGACTAGAGGAAGAATAACTTTACTCTAAATTTAAAGTTCGGTGTAATTACATTTAGTATTAATAAATGGGAAGTAAGGAGAGAGTAAGCGAATCCGAGCTTACTCTCGGAATAAAAGTTAATTCATCGCGCTACCTAGTATAAGGAGTGAGTAAGCATAGAACAAATGTGTATTTTGACATTTGACGGCATTCATAACCTACAAACGTCAGTGAGGTTACTTCATTTTTGCTGCTTTACGCGCGTTAATGTTTTGTTGTTGAATGTGTTGTTTGTTTGGTTAGCGAAAAGATGGATATTGATTATTTTATTGAGGATTTGAGGGTGATAGATGATATTACTGAGGTTGAAAACCTCATGCCATTGATGAGGAACGTAAAGCATTATAAAATACGTAGAAATCCCCTTGAAGAACTTCAAGAAGGTGAATTTAAAAAAAAGTACAGGTTTTCTAAACATACTGCTGTAATGATAATTGATATGGTGAAAAATAATCTAGCTGGTGATGCAAGAGGTGGCTTCATACCACCTCACCTTAAAGTATTGGCTGCAATAAGAACATGGGCCCGTGGAGAGGTAAAACTGATTTTTTATGCTATATTTTGTATATCATTTTCTAATCATTGTGATCCAATCTCTAGTCATTTGCTAGTCATATAACAAATTCTTATATTCTTTTTTTAAAATCAGTTAAATTTTATGTTAACAGATTCAAGACGATGCAGGAGATGTTGGTGGCATGAGCCAGCCAACAATATCATTAATTTGCAAACAAGTAGCCCTAGCAATAGTGGCCCATAGGGCTCATTGGATTAAAATGCCTCAAAGTGAAGTGGATCAAAATGACGTTATTGCTGGATTTTATGCACTGTGTGGATTTCGGCAAGTAATAGGAGCCATTGATTGCACTCATGTAAGAATACCAAAGGTTGGTGGAGATGTAGCACAATATTACATAAACAGGAAGGGATACAGTTCCATTAATGTGCAAGTGAGTTATTTAGTATAGTAATAATAGTAGGTAGCCTTTCTTTGACACAATTTCAATTATTGTCATCAATCTTATGTATTTTTGTTACATTGTTCCAGGCAGTATCAAATGCAAACTTAGAAATAATGGACATAGTGGCACATTGGCGAGGCAGTACACATGACTCAAGAATATTTAATGAATGTAGTTTGAAGCAAAGATTTGAACAACTAGAATTTAAAGGAAGACTTTTAGGTGATGCAGGTTATGCTTGTAGTCCTTATTTATTTACTCCAGTCCTAAATCCAAGTACTCAAAAGGAGGAAATGTATAACCGAGCACACATAAGAACCCGTAACACTGTAGAGAGATGTTTCGGGGTGTGGAAGCAAAGGTTTCGGTGTCTACTGCGGGGATTTACAACAAAATTGGACAATACAAAGCTCTACATTGTTGCATTGGCAGTTTTGCATAATATTGCAATGCAGAGACAAGATTTTTATGAAGAAGAAGAAGATGGTGATGATGAAGTTCCAGTGAGATGGGCAATAAGCAGTTCCCGCAGAGGCAATGCTGCCCGTGCAGCATTTATCAATGAAAATTTTTAAAGAATTTTTAGTTTTATTCCTATTTCTGTACATAAATAAAAAACATTTAAGTTGACAAAAAGTTTTATTTAAAGAACTTTAAAAAAATAATTATCTATGAGGCCTCACGTGCTTTCCTTATTTCTAACATTTCTCTTTCCAGCATTGCTGCTTTTAATTTTTCTTGATTTATTTGTTTTTCAAGTATTGCTGCATTTAATTTTTCTTTATTTATCTCCATTTTAATTTTGTGTTCTTCATCCGCCATTTCCATTCGCCTTAGATGTTCCTCATCTTTTAAAAGTTTGCTATGGCTTAACATGAGGCTCACATATTCTTCTTGGTCCTGTATACAATAAATAGTTTAATATATTGTTAGTAAGTAGTGACACAGCAGCATAAGTATTATATCTATTACCTTTCTGGAGTTTGAACTATGACCCACAATTTTGTTCAAAATAAGTTTCCGTTTGGGCACCTGCAAATGAGAAAAAAAAAAAAATAATCTGCATATAAATAAATCAATGAAAACATTTTGAATACAAATTTAGTCATAAATATGTAGTACCTTCTTTGCTTGATTTATTCCCTTACTTTTTGTTTTTGGCGTTGCCATGGTTGTATCATCTTCAAAGATCTGTAAAAATATAAAGTTAATTTTTCCATATCAAGTATACTTATTAATTATAAGCAATTTAAATATTGAAAGAAAATTACCTTAATAGGTAATGAGTTTACACATTTTTCCATAGGAGTGGCTGTGCTTTTATTATCTTGAAAGATCTGTAATTTTAAACAAAATGATAATGAACACCATGGTATGTATAAGCTATAGGTATATAAGTATACTAATAGATATAAGCTCACCGCTGAAGGAGTAAATTTCTCAAAATCCACTGGAATATCAACATCTTTAATAGCTTCTATAGACATGTTCTGAAAAAGTACATATATAAACTATAGAATAATACAAGTCAACAATTTCTATAAATTATATTATTAATGAGTACTTAAAAAAGCAAGTTTATTGTTGGATACTCACAGCTAGCTGCTGATTTTCTTTATTATTTACATCACCTATCACCATTCCATCGGAATCATAAATATTAAAATCTTGCAGTAATTCTGCGGGATTTAATAAATCTCTAATTTCTATTAAAGAGTTATCTGGAGTTGCTGGCCTTACACCTCCACCAGTTTTGTTTACTTCTTTTTTAAATGTGCTGCATACTTTTCTTGCATTTATTTTCATTGTCTTCCACTGGATTTTCAGCTGGCTAAGCTCTCTTGGTCGACTATTTAACTCATTAAACCTAAGTAAGATTGTAAGGTTGTATTAAGTGAAAGACTGCCTCGTTAGCCTAGTGGTTCTAAAGCACGACCCCTACGCTAGAGGTCCTGGGTTCGAATCACAGGTCGAGCAAAAAGTGTTATTGGGTTTTTCTATAAAATTCTCAGTAGCAGCTTGAAATTTGGATTAGTATCCGGTTAATGGCAATAGGCTCGCCCCCTATTACATGGGACCTAAATACATATACCGGCAAACTGTGGGTGTACATTGGTACTCCTCTGCCTAACCCCTCGGGGAATACAGGCGTGATGGTATGGTATTAAGTGAAGATTTGTATGCGAGTTGCAGTTCAAACAAAACAATTTAATAGCAAGGGAAATTTTGTACAATTATCTAATATTGTAAACAAATTAATAAGTTGTCCAGTCTGCATTCATAAAATCAATATGCCAACTAAATAATTATAATATTAACTATAATAAAAACTTACTTTTTGTGGAATTCTTCCCAAGCTTTGGTTTTATTTTTATTTGTATTTGTGTCTAGGCTTTTATTTTCTATTATATGCGCGTAATCTTTCAGGACTGTCCTGAATAATTGCTAGAATAATAAGAAAATATTAAAAAGTAATCAGGAAACCGCAAAGAAATAAAATACCACGCAATATGCGTGGTCTTTTCAAAATCAACATGAGAATTACCTTTTCTTCTTCATCCCAGTTAATGGAACGATTGCGCTTTTGGCTCATTTTTTGACCGTATCAAGTTTAGGTTTTCGGATTAATTTAAATATATTCGGACACACAAAATTAACTTTTTAAAAGACCTTTTGTTTATAAAACGGCACAAACGAAAAGTCAATGATTATGTCAATTTGACAGACAACTTCACGAGACGTTTAAATATCATTCTTTGTTCATTCAATAGTTCACTCTTTTTACTTTTAAATGTATTGTGTTGCCAGAACATTCCTAATAATCCCGGTGTAAGGAATGTATTGTTAAACCAAAGCTACTCTATGTTTATTAATAACGTTCTAATTACAAAGTTAATACTTTGTTACTATCGGAGTAACAAGTCTGAGGGTAACGTCAGATTACCTTTAGAAAAGGCGATTTTTATTAATAAGACCGTAAGTGTAATTTACTTCAGGCGCCATAAAAATTAAAATAATTAAGATTTCTTAAGTATCGATAGTACAGTCACTGGCATTGCGTGAATTACGGCATGCATTGGGTTCTTGTCATTTATTAAATTACATAATTAAAAAGATTGTGTGAATATTTTTTATAACCGAAGTCGATAGTTAGTTTGTGCCTTGGAGCCCCTGACAATCATATACTTATTGTTAAACGAAACCTAAAGTGTTGCTAACACAATCAAATTTAATGCACCTCGGAGACTATAAAACAGCCGATTTAAAAGAAAGTCTCACTTTATCTAAAACCTGCAAAGTTTTGACGTTTAATACTTAATTAGGCTTTAAGCGCTAAATTAATAGAGACCAGAGCTGGAATGTTTCCTGGAATAGAACAAAGTATATCTACTCAGAAAATAAAAACTTCTTTTAGTTCCAGTTTAATCTTTTACGGGCTATTATTGTTCATTCTAACTTTTTGAGAAAGATATCGTTGAATGATGTACAACAATACAACAAATGTATTCGTCAAAGAATAATTCATGTCTTCCATTTATCGGGTAAGTGAAAATATTAGAGTACGAGGTCTCCATTTTCGGAAAAAGCAATGCAGCCCTTGTCAATTTACATAACCTAATTTTGAACTACTTTCCCCACCACATTTACACGAGAACCGTTCTTCATTGATTTTCATAACAAAGTACACCGAATCTTCGATCTGCACTTATCGTTATGTCTCATAAAATCTAGGCTAGACCTAAAATATCAATAAGCTGTGTGGTGTCAGTTATAAATCGACGATCCTGCTTCCCGTGGGCGATATAAGAGCAGATTAAGGGATTATACGTCTCATAAATCCGACCACTAAGTGTGGTGGTACTGGCAGCCCCACAAGAACAATTCCCCGTGATTATCTGAAGGGTCCTAGGATTTTAGTGGGGCTAGTGCGAGTATGATTATGAATGTAATATTGCGTTAGTTCTGCAGGAATCTCGAATTTAACTCAAAATAACTCGGGTTGTTACCATTTTTTGGTTAGAAGTTAATTATAATAAGTATTGATTTTGAACATGGTAATAATATGTTCATGGCGTGATGGCCTATTGGTGGATTTGTGCCCACTTCTCATGCACGAGGTTGTTAATTGGCAACTGTACTGTGGTTGTTATTGGGCATGTAACTCTTTTTCATGTCAAATGTACCCTTGAAGTTTATCTAGGACATCACTGACATCAGTGAACGCGTGGAATCCTGAAATCCTCAATCTCGCCTTGAACAGTATATTAATTGTTCTCATTTCTTATGGAAATATAGTCCAAACTCAATATTTTCCTTTCAGATAAATAAAGTAAATATCAATTTACTGCCATCTCATTGTTTATTTACTTACGTCGAAGACAAGAATAAGTCGAAACATGAAGATATTTTACATATTCATGCTTATCAAGCGGATAGACGTTTGACATGGCACCTGCCTTTAGACGCAGGTAGACGAGAAAATAAAACACGAAAACAAAAGTGAAATAATTTTACTTTGGGTCAGTTTTCTTCATGATCCATGTATTTTGTATGGATCGTGAGACATTTCCCTTGAGGCCTTCCACTCCGGTAGAATTATATCGTATCCAACGATGTCATAAGTATAAAAGGGTAATAAGTACGTGCCTTCAAATATTTGTAGATACGTTGTTATTACCCTTTAAAAACATTACGTAGGTATTTATTGAGTTGAGTATATTTTCATGTGGGTAATAAATATTTGATCTACCTAATGTTTTTTTTTATTCCTAAACCTTAATGTCATCTTGAATCTTGTGTTTGGTTTGGTAATTCCTCGGCCAAAATCACAAAGACCGATCGTTTAAGTTGACGTGTTATTTGACAATAGGTGAAATTGAATAGGCTCTCAGGAACGCGGGGTTAGTTTCGGGAATGTGTCACGATTACTTGTAGCGTGGTTTTGGCATACACTTGTGAACACACCTCAAAAGGCTTTCAAACAGGTGGTCAATAATGTTAGCTTAACTTATTTCGTTAATTATGTTTAGGTAGGCTTTAAAAAAATAAGCTATTGTAGGTACTGCATTAACAAGCAAAAAAATTTATCGACCCATTTCTCTCTGTCTACCTCGTTAAGGCTTTAGTGTAATCCATGTTTGTAATTAAGTGTAACAGCGTGGGCCGCTTTTACATATAACAAAAGATTTTTGAGAAACGGTAGGCATACAAAAGTTACCCTCTCATTTACACGTACTCTCGCAAAGTTCCAAATCGATACGACAATTAGAAGTTGGATAAATTACCTTCATCTAAAGGTAAAGGTGAAGGCAATAAAAGCGTTTAAACAAGTAATAGCAATACGTCGAATTTCTGAAACAATGTATGTAATATGCGTTATAATTCTCTGTTTATGTGAACACCTGCCTTAATGCCTGCCTGCGCTTGAATGTATAATCCGCAAAATTGATTCATTAATATAAATTAGATTCATTAAAGTACATGTTTCAATGATAATATAATGTTTGGGATTGAAGGATGGTAGTAATTAGTACTCATATAAAATGATAGCCTGACATAAGGCTATCATTTCATTCATCCTACAAGACCGAACTGGCAAGAAATCACGAGCTTACAAGAAATTCAAGACATGCAAGATAGCCGCTCCTACAAAAGGATTAGGTATATTTCAGCTGTCGACTTCGATCTTCGTAGTTTTTACTGCACGTAGCTCTGGATGTGAAGGTCAACGGAGCAGACATTCCTTACAATCATACTAATGCGACTATAAAAACGATGACTATATTATTATTAATTTGTGCCAAGTGTTTTGTGTATGGAACTTTAACGTGGACCGGCGAAAGTGTGCTAGACACTTTTAACTTCATAAACTGTACTGTGCTTGTACGTTTACCCTAAACGTACAAGTACACAATAACAATTTGCCTGCCCTTTACATGTCTGATATTTTTGACAAATTAAAATAAGCAGAAATAAAATTAAGATCTAAAATTTTATATGTATTATTATGTACACTGAAATTAAAGCTGTTTTACATGTGAGCATTTTTCATCAATCGCATTAAACATTTATGAAAATATGCTGTGCAAATACAATAACTTCGCTGTGATTTTTCATCAGGCATAAAATAATAAAATTTTGGCATACAATAAATAAACGAACTGAAACATTTCAAGCGCTAATATTTGTTTGCGTTCATTCTGTTTCTTTTGTAAACCGAGCAAACCTTAGCAAATTAACTTTTTTTTTAACGTGTTTTGATCATGAAGAATATTCGTGGCGCTAGATTTCTTAAAATCATGTTTGCGGGTTCAAAATCTTGCTTGTAATTTTATCAATTAGATGATTTTGATCGTGAAAATATTTCACTGACGTATGACGCAATGACGAAAATTGCATCTTTTTAATTTTAAAACATTATGTACTTAGGTTAGTTACAATAGACGTGAAATATACCATCTACGTTTGTTTATCAAGGTATGGTCTTGAAATTCAAAAATTAAAATGTATAATTAGGTACATATTATACGGGCAGATTTATTACAAAAGATTGACTATGCAGTACAGTTTGTATATCCACATTTAAACAGAAAGTGCTGTATTATTACCTAGCACTAATAGTGTTCAAGCTTCAAAAGTTAACTGGACAGAGCATGTTGCAAACAAACAAGTGACGGATGTTACTATTATACTGAACCGGAGTGGACTGGCGCCACCGCAACTGTTGGCATCACTAAATATTCTGTTTCAACCCGAGAAATAAACGAACACGAAACTAACACTTCTGAACTTGTAATTTGAACATTATTCACATAAAGTGTTGGGATAAACGACATATTAATTACGTTTCTCAATTAAAATGGCGACAGATACACAGCATCACAGTAAATTAGACCTTCATACATAAAAGCAACATTCAATATACATAACGTTAGTTTTAGGCAAAAGAAATACCACTAATTAATTAACGTCCTATTCTTTTCCCAAACTGCTTCGGGTAGCTTCCAATATAAACCAAAGTAACAGAAAATCAGTATTCTATACAACAAAAGACAACAAGGTTGACAATTAAGATTTAGGTTCATTTACACACAAAAACCTTGTGCCTATGTTCGTAAACTGCGCCGAAATGTGTCGTATTGATTTCGGAATCTATTTCTATCTCGTTAACGACTAGTTTATTGTGGAGTCTTAACTTTGACTGCTGACATAACTGTCCTCGTAATTTTACATCCCTTTATCTCAATCAGCAGAACTTTGTGATACCTTTGTCCATATTCTCTAACTTTGGCCAGATAATGCGCTTGAATACAATTTGCTCAAATTATAAGCTCTCGGCTATTCTGTCGGACCATTAACATTGATTTATGGATCTTTTATAAGGATTTTTTTTCTAATATTGCAGGTAGTTACAGTGTTCGTATTATTGAAATGGTTTCATTAAAAAAAAAAAACATTTTAGGGTTAAAAATTCACGTAGTTAGTAAGTTATGAATATTGTTGGAAATAAATACAATACTCATGAAAAAAAAACGGCCAGAATTCATGACATTTATAGTAGAAAAACACGATGTTATAAATTCAAGTTGCGTAACAAGGGTGTAGATTAATAGCAAACAAATACACTATACTGCTATTATAAATCATATTCACGAGTGGGTAGAGTTGTTTTGATAGCAGGATGTTTACCTATGTTTAGCAAGTGGGCAACGTTTCAAAACGCAACTTGTAATAGACAACGACAACTATTTAGACGTAATTCAAGGAGAAAGAATCCAGCACAAAGTTTTGCAAACTAATCCAATTAGAGGGTGAACGGGAGACGTCTGGTGCACTCACTGTGTTCCTGTTCCCTGTGGACCATGGGAACGTTTTGTATCAGTTAACTTATTTCATTTTAGTAAAATCATACGTGAGGATAAAAAATAACAACATAGAGGTTAATAAGGATGTTTTGAGAACGTTACAATTCGCAGATACATCACAGTGAAATCTAACTTAAATCAATATACCTCTCGGGAATTTTCATGTTGAACGTAAACTATTCGATATTAGATAATGATAAATTTGGGAAACCATATGACGTAGCCTAACTACTATAATAAAAGACCCACAAAGTAATTCCATTTACAATAACAACAAACCAAGATATGAATCCAGGATATTTGAGTAAGGTTATGCTAATTAAATTAGTTTGGTTTCTAAGTTATAAGTCCAGTCTTGTAGATAGCTGGCCAAGATGCTCACTTGCGACCAACTGTGAGAACACAAACTATTTGCTTCGTTGCTTCGTTTAGTATTCCGACCCGGCAACTTAGTAATCGCACGGATAAAATACATTGAATTCAGGCATCTCCCAGAAGATGCAAATTAAAAACTAAGAAAATTATTCTCTAACAAAATTGTTTTCCTGAAAGAATATTACCAATTTCGTAAAATATGTTTCAAAATAATCAAAGGAAGGAACATGATTAAGGTCGATATTGCTTTAACATGTGCCTGCTACAGACGTTTTGTCTAAATTGACTTTTCGTCCATTGAATTATGTTTTTGTTCCGAGCTAAGGAAGGGCGAGGCCGAGGAAATTACGTACCTACCTACTTATTTTTGTAAGGATGATCCAATGAAATGGTTTGATCAAAGAACATTATTGCTATACCTATTTACGCACACGAACTTTAGAATGAAAGTGAGAGTGTTTCTGTGGTGATCGTTGTCAGTTCCAAAGTCGTTGGAGGTGTCAAACGTCGGCTTGTTGTTCCCAGGACAGACAAACTCCAACAACTTTGCCAAGTTTGCTCCTGTCTGCCCCTACGACACCTCAGAATTTTAAACAAGCGCCAGGTGAACGGGTTTATTCTAAAATATTTAAGAAATAACTCGCTAAGATTTCTTGTTGCAAACTTTCAAGATATTCTGAATATATTTTGAAAATAGCGGCTTGGCTTTAGCGACGTGTAAGTAATCAAAACTTCGGTTTGTTTTGATTACTTACACGTAAATAAAAGTAGGTATTTAAGTTTTGATAAGATATAATGATAACAGTTTAATTGAACAAGAAGCTTATCTTAGGCAAAGTTACATTCGTTGAACAGTGCTGTTGTTGTTGTTTCGAATGTATAATAATAATAGATAGGCTTATGTTCCACTCAATTAATGCAAAAGCAAACTCACAACGACTGTTCTTTGTCACAGATGCGAGCCAAACAACGGTATTAAATAACGCGATATCTGTAGGGAAATGCGCCGCGATACCATCGCAACCCGTTGCCAAATTACACCCTTGTTGCGTTTTACAATAGCCACGAGGGTAGGGGTAGTGGCAGACTACCTACCAACTCACATAAAAACAGATAATTGCGTGTAAGTAATTACAATTAAAAATTAAAAAATGCAGCGTGCACTAATATATAATTTTGTGTCCAGTTTTGGACATGTAACTGAAAAGCAAAATAACTTTGCATTGTTCGTGCTCGCACGTTTTCTAATAAGACAGCAAAAATATGAATCTGCTTTTACGAGAGAACAATTTACTCGTAAAGATAACATAGTTAAAATAAATCTTCATTACATTAAACCCGAGCTGTTCTCATATTTTCAAACGGGACGGTTTTAACGTTCTTACCGCTTGCGGTAAGCGGGTGTGCAACAAATTTTCCGAATAATAGTGTGAAGAAAAAATGTAGCCGGTAAAAACGGTAATATAAGAGGGGAAAAGGGTAAAATATATGGTGCCTTAAAGTATCTCCGCTGGCAATATGAAATGTTTAATTTATAGCAGTGTTTACTTTATATCCACTCTGAGATACTTAGTTTGCGTAGAGAAGATAAAATATAAATATTTTCATGGATTACTTGAAGGTGGTAACTCTATGTTTTATCTGCGTACTTAGTTTGTAGCAATAAATTCTCGTTGGTAATGAACATTTAACTGATGGGTCTCCTGGCGGCTTACTTTGAAAGCAGCGGTTTGTTCTGAACTAGACCAATTTTACGAATGTACCTATTTAGTGCTTAAATATGGAATAGGTTCACTTATGATTGTATATTGCTACAAAAATAAATACATTCAAACCTGTATCTAACGTTAAATGACATCCCATGAGATTAATTTCATTTTTTTCAATTCTTTCACAGACTTAGATGAATTATTAACTTCGATAACAAATGATTTAACAGGCACAGTACTGGTGTAGTTAACTGAGGTGGTAACTAACTAACTTTTACTTAAGTACCAAAGTCCACCTTTTTAGCTTAAGAAATTACGAACATAACTTTAACACATTATTTACCCTCTTTAAGGGATACATTTAAATAAATCCTTTCTTATATCCCCTCCAATGTAAAGAGTAATAAAAAAAATCACCAGCGTTCTAATTTAAATTGTGGTTTAAATTGTATGCTGTCTGTCTGTGTGTTGATGAGTCTATTACCTATGAAATATTACATTTTAATAGAACGAACTTTTAATGAAAGTGCGGTCTATCTATAATCTTAACACAGTTTTAAGTAACCGTCTTCAGTTTCTATTTATACTGTTCATTAACGTACACTTGCTCAGTAATGACGTACTGTTAGTATAACCCTTTTTAAGAAAGACCTTTCTCGGGTCGTCGTTCGTTTGGCATTACATACCTTTTAGTACGACCCGTCCTCACTCACCTAAACGTTCGACGGTGACCTAAACATAGGCCTGAAGATATATTAGAACAGATTGAAGGCTCATTTACAAGATAAGAGTTTCTCGACCATCGAGAGGTGACAATATCCATATTGAGAATTGAATTCGCCAGGAGCTTTCTCGAGCTACGATTTCACAGTTCAGAATACGATTTTTTGCATATACAGACGCAGACTCGGTAAATTTTAAAGCAGTAGGAAATTCTCGTCTTTTAACATGCTATATACAATGGTACATATTGTTAACATGAATCAACTTTTAATGTCCTTTTGATATCACCTATTTAATACGAGAAACTCGCCCCGTGTAAATGACTCATTAGTCATTTTTTTCACGTAGCAAAAATCTAATTTCTAATATTGTATAAGTATAATTAGTCACGCACAAGGTGTAAAAGAGACACTGGCGGTGTACGTAGCTTGTCAAAACAAGGTTTTTGCTGACATCGAGTGGATAATGAGATTGTTTTAATTCGGTGAATCTCTCCACGGCTTTTGCGGGCATCCTTTTAACTTGCTAATCAGCTTATCTCATGAATTTGTGTAGCAGGTACCTGTAGTACAATCGGATCTCCGTTTCATTTTACCGACTTAATAACCTCATTATTTACTCAATTCAAGTGGCGTTGGCTTAGAGCAAATGATTAGATATCTGATGGCTAGTACGATCTAATAATTTTCTTTGAAGTTCACGTCGATATTTTATAAGATTCACCCTTTTCAAAATATTTGGCGAGTTTGACTTTATTTTCTTGCTTATTGAAGTAGTTATATCAATCGGACGACCCCTTTTTGTGTGAATACTTATCAGCCAAATTAAACTTGTCAGCAGTATTACATAGCGGATCTGATGTGTAGGTACGTTTAAATTCAAAAGGTTTATTTGTATTCACAGTTACAAATTTATTATTACGACACTCAGCATAAGCTCTTTAAGATACAATGCAAAAGTGGTTTAAATTAGTAAAACGGCAATTCTTTTATGACATTTTGTTTTATGTTTTGTTTGTATAAGTTTACCAATATGCATATTATACCAATTCATTACTATTGTAATTAATTATAAATAAATAAATTACCTTCTTTTCTACTATTATCTAATTGTTATCAGTTATCTTAATCATTAGGAGTGTAAATATTTTACATAATCCTAAATTAGATATTAAAAATAGAGTGGTTAATTTCACAATAAAAAAAATCACAATAAAAAAGTAAAACTAATAACTATTTAAAAACTTTTATCATTACAAATTGTTCTATACCTTACCTACTACATTTACTGAAAAAAAAGGACTGGTGAAGCCTAAAACTTTCATTTTTATATCTTACTATAGGTTTTTTCTACATAAAACTAGATTCATATCTAAAGTTAACGTAATTTACCTTAGTCACGTCTTGGTGTCACGCTCAGCCTTTTACTTTGACACTGAAAAGATTGGTGAGTTTACTCTCACTAATGTAATATACGTATACATACCTTATTTTACACTTCAGCGGCATTTATTTACATCTTCGGTTTATACAATTTATACGCTTCATTTACTTTTACAAATGCTTTTATATTTGTTTAGGGCACAAAGTAATAGTTATTGTTACTGTAGGCGATGAGCTGACTGTACGTTGTGGTTGAAAACAAAATAAAGGTTTAAGCCGAAAAGAACACAATTTAATAAATAAAATGAAAATATAACATGTGATTGTTCCGACTGAAAAACAAATACAAACTACAAACGAATACGAAAAAAAAAACAAATGAACAAATTCGGACGCCAAAATAAAAAAAAATACAATCATAGAGTTCGTAACGGTTACCATTACTACCTAATGTGTTTAAAATATTTCACAAGTGAATAACAGACTATATACCTATGTGTACTACTGGTATTGTACCTAAACATAACCCGCGTGCTCACGTGCATATAATATACGAAAATATTTTAATAAAATAAAAACCCATGTCATAACGACAGGATGTGACATGTGCTCCAATATGAATACTAAAATAAATACCTACATACATAATGTACCTACGCAACGTGCATCGAGTGGTTTTTCGCGCGAGCAACCGTTGTAGAGCCCTCGTGCTAGGGGCGGCACGGCCACTTTAACAGTAAATGCAGGCGCGTTATTGAGCTACAAAGTGCTCCTACATCAGCTGTAAAAGGCTCGTCAAGTTTAAGCTTAAGTTAAAATGAAAATACTTTAAAATGACGCGGTATTCCACGCCGCCGGCGTCGCCGCATCGATTAACTCTTAAAAACACACGCCATTACCTGACACAGTTTGACAATTCAAGAGAAATCTGTTTAGATGGACAGTGAAATAATTTACTTTTTATAGATCATTTTACCACTAAACCCAGAAAGCACAGAATAAAAATGTTCCAAATTCTGGTATATAATCAATGAAAATAACATATATTATTCGGAACACGTGTCTTGACGTTAACACCGAATGACGTGAAGCACTAAAAGCGACGTTATGTACTACAATATGACGTGAAATAAAATATTATCTTGGGACATGAATATGATGTCAATGCCAATTTTTACCAAAATGACTGAATATGAGGGTAATATTTTCTGAAATGCTTATGTTTTCAGTATTGTACATTATTGTTATTATTTAAGCGATTCAAAATGGTTTATTCACAAAAAAGCAAATTGTCACGCTGATTATAGCTGTACAAATAGAATTCTTAACTTCCACGGAAAGGAATTTATTTTTGATTTTATTGTCGAAAGATTTTTTGTCCTCATTGAATTTCAGAGGTCATTCACCGCACTAACGCAGTGATTCCCAACAATAGGGATATTCGTTTGAACACCTAAATAGAATAAATCCTCTATTATGGTGCATTGAGGTAAAATTCCTGGCGATATTGTGAGTAGCGCGGCTCGTGCCGTCCGGCGCACACAGGGTTAACTTAGAGCTGAGAACACAATGGTCTCCGGGGACATGTCACGTCGTACACGTGCCTTGACAATCGTCTGATTAGGATCTCATGCCCTCTCTCCTTTAGCGTGCACCGGTATGTATTTGCTGATTGATATACCTGCGTTTTGAGACACGTGCATCTGTATTGGATGTTATGAGTAAATAGCTTCGCCAGACGGAATATTATATGAATATACATACCATCACGCCTGTATTTTCTGAAGGGATAGGCAGAGGTGTATACCAATGTACACGCACAGTTTGGCGGTATATGTTTAGGTCCCATATAACAGGGGGCGAGTCTATTGCCATTAGCCGGGCACAAATCCAAACTCCGAGCTGCTACTGAGAATTTTATAGAAAAAACCAATAACACTTTTCTCGACCTGGGAATCGAACCCAAGACCTCTCTAGCATAGCAGTCGCGCTTCACTAGGCTAACGAGTAAGTTAAGTAAGAGTAATTATATGAATATGACATGAAATATTTTTTAATCTAGCTATTATTTACCATAATCTTCTCTACATGAAATGAATACTTTGAAATACAATGAATCGACGGATGCACATTACAATTATTATAATGTGGTAATTCAATATTTTCAGTGACAATTCGAAAAGTTATTTTGTGCCTGCAGCACTTTATTTCAATCAGCCAGTGACAGCGTAAGGGGTGGCTGATAAGTGCATTGTGTGTATAATATTGTTCTTCAGTTTTAAATATAAGCTGATTTTCCATTCAGCAGTGCTCGTGCCTTCTTTGTATAAAAAGAGGCTTTTCGTTTGCAGTGTGACAATTAAAGGCAGATATGGAAAATAAATAATTTCCCATTCAGTACAAAAAAATACCTCTTATCGAAATACAGTGATTGAAATGAGATACCGGTTTACCCTTTTACAGCTGGATACAAGGGTATATCCGAATTAGTGGCTTGTTTCAACCATGTGTTTTTTTTTTTAAGATTTACTTTCTGATCTTTATTCATGAAACTCATTGAACTCAGCTTTACTTTTAATGGTTGTTGCAGTATTGTAATTTGTTCGAAAGAGATACCGCGCCCCCGGAACGCAAAGGGCACATGAAGGAACATAGACGGGTTTTAGTCAGTAAAAGTCTGACACTCCCTCCCGCCCCGCCCAGGGCAGGGGAAGTTATTTGATGATTTCCCGTCTATAAAAAAAAAAAATGTATTGTAATTTGTGTTAATCTGTCAAGTAGTACGGTAGTGCCTGTCGGTTGTGGGAGCTCGTCAGTCGGCGGTGGCTGCGCCGCGTGCAGATGCGGTTGGCGTTCCGGGGAGGCGCCGGTTGTGCGTATTCCCCATGAGAGCATGGCTATGTACCTAGCATATAATTAATTTTGTCAATATTGTAATAATTATTAAATAGCAGTATTTACATATTAAAAAAAGTGTGGAGCAATCTGTTACAGAAACAAGAGATAGTTTTACCAAATTACAAATTCAAGAGTGGCTCTGGCGTCCCAGTTAGGTTGCAAAGTAACCTGTATGTTCGCCAGCCCAGGTACCCATTACAGGATTACAAAATTTTCAAGAGAATGCCTTGAACAGGGATATAATTTTGCAATTAAATTTAATTGTGGTGTTTGTCTCGTCGGAGGAGAAATAGGTTCAGTTTAGGTACGTAAAGTTATATGAAAACGCTACTACAGTGAAGAAAGTAAATGTTCAGTGTCATCGTACTTTTTGTTGGTAACTGTAATACTTTTAGAATCATTTCATATTTGACTAAATGCTTGGAAATCAACAAAAATCGATACAACAGAACAACAGTGAAATAAAATGTTTTGAAGTAAAATTTTCAGTAACATGAAGTTCCTGCATAAAATACTGTTGGAAAGTAATGTTCGATGTGCTAAGTTTTTTCGTTTAGGTACATTATCTTTGATATAGGTAAATATGTATTTAAAAAAAACTCAGCTGAATGATGGACAAAAGATTTAACTCTCTGTGAGCAGAGAAAAGACTGGCACATGGATTGAACAAATAAGAGTATTATCTGCCCCTCCTCCGTATGAAACAACATTTTCACCACAAATAAAAATGAAAAATGGAAACTCTCCAAGAAATGGGCTCAAAAAGAACAACAAACTTTTCGTAAGCTACCATAACGTATCGAGAAGCCGTCAAAGAGCTAATATAGATGGTTGTTAGCTTTCGAAGCACATTCCGCTCCGCTTTCTTCTTGCTACGACCTGACGAAGGCAGATTTCGCGTCCATTTTATCGCGAGGAAGATAAAATCGATTGTAATGAGGTTTCTCTTAGAATTTACAATTCTAGGAATTACTTCAGCACACACTTCTCGAACAAGTAATCGCTTTTCTAGATAATTTTGCAGACGGTACCTATGTTTACATGGGCAAGTTCTACGCATAAATTTCTTTGTTAAACAATAAAAACTCGTACTAGCTAAAGGTGCGCTCGGCTGCATAATAAAGATTTCAATTTAGCCATAAATAGTGATCTCGAAGCCATCATCTCGACGTCACCTTTTACGATATCCACGGGAGTGATGGAATCCCCTTTTCGATTAACATTTTTGTAGCTTTAAAATGGGAGACCTCTACGACTTTTAAATTGAGTGAGTCTTTTCCCGTCGGGCAATAAATGTAAATCACGTCATTGAATGAACTATATTGGACAGTGTGCAGTGTGCCCATTGAATGCAATCGGTGCATGGTAAGCACAATGCTTTTCGTTCAATTCATTCGCTATTGAATCACTATTCGATTGTCCCCAACTTGCACGTTTTTACATACATTTTATGAATAAACTTCCGTTTACATTATTTCATGATTCTCTTTGCTTTTACTTTGTTTGCTTTAGGGTAAGTGGTTTTCTTTGTGTTTGTAAATTAGTTTGTGTCATTTAATTAAATCTTTCAAGGTTTTATTGTTAATTAATTTATAATTAGGCATTTGTTAAAGTCGGGATAAAACGGTACAAAACAGATAAGTTTGCTAGTCTTTTACTTAAGCCTAATCGTAGTATTTAATTTTGAATTGAAATAGGTAGTTTAGTTTTTAATTGAATTAGTTTATTTTTAGTGTCGTTAAATTGTTCTATTGCTTAGTATTTTAAACAAGAACAAATCTACAACGATCGATAGCCTGTTAGCCTATTTCATGAAAATTGAATGAGCTAGAAAGCAATGAAATTACAGTGATCTTATTTGAATTGATACGGAAAGTAACAAAGAAAATTACCATCTACAAGGATGTATAAAATTCGACTAAGGTATATTTGAGTTTTACGCATTATTAGGTATTAGGACGATTCAAATTCAGTAGTATTGTCCATATTCCGTTGCAGATATAATAAATCCAATATACATACATACAGTATTGTGTATAGAAAGGTTTTTACTATTCATTGTATAATATGACCTGAATTTATTATAATTATTATTCTTACTAAGTAGGTAACTAGCTAGAAAGATAAATAAAACATGATGAAAAAGAACGACACGTAACACATTCTACATATATTAGCATTTAATATATAAAGATATTTGTATGTTTCCTACATTCACCCTCATTACAAGGGAACCACAAAGACATTCGTAATATTAAACAGAGAACAAGCTCATAACAAACGCAATTCAAACATAATTCCAGCAAATAAGAAATAAATCTTGTCGGGCGAAGAAACTTAGTAATTCGTAGCTTCATGATTCAGGGGTGTCCGTTACATGGCCAGCTCCCGGCGGACGTCCACGGAATATTAACTCAGAATAGGATAAAAATGGCGCCAGCAGCCCGTCCCCGGCTCAGGTGACACTGGAATTTGACGTTGGTAATTTGACGCCTTTATCCGGGTCACCTTCCAACAAATGGCGGATAGACGCTGAATGAAGTAGTCGCCATGTTTTGCATAAGTCGACTCAACGCTACCTTTGTGTCCTAATATGAAAAGGCTGACATCATTATTGTTACTGGAAACTGCTTACTTCGCTACATTTTGTGTTAAACAATCTCCAATGATATCCGGTTTTCGATGATAAAACACTGAGCGCGCTGCAGTAATCGCTTATGCGCTTAAATAAATCTAGGCTTTTGACGTTCAATATGAAAGGCGAAAATTAAGTCGGTTTATCTCCAAAAATTTATTAATTCGGAGGCTTTCGAAAACGGTGAAGCGAAATAATATTAAGGGCCTCCGCCCACGACCGATTTTTTTGGACCGATAATCGGGCAGAAAAACGGGCCCGTTTTTTCAAAAATTTCAACGCCCACGACCGTGTTTTTGTCGGTGACTTTCGAGGGAGGAGCTTAAATAGCGGTCAAATTTTATATCGCAACTTTTATTTGACTGAGTTACCGATAGTATAAAAATAACGTTAATAGATTTAAGGTTATTTAAGTTACAATTTATCGTTAAATTGTTTATTGACGATATTTTTATCGTTTTTTTTAAACAATTGATCCTTCTAAGATGGAAGTAGCGCAGGACGGAGGTGTGGCGGGTCGCCCACCTTAGCGTCGCGCTAATGTAGTGCCTAACAATACTTTGCCCGATTCTTACGAATGAGAATTATACACGCTTACTTTTACATCGTTCTGAAATCAAAAGCCATGAGATCCATCATAGTACCTAATAGAAGCTATTGGCACTATTATTTTCGATAAATAACAAAAATAAATAAAATAACACGATCATTTGTGAAATAGTAAGAATGCGAAGTAACGCTTCCTTGCAGTCAAGGCATATTTGTGTGTAAACCTTATCGACTATACATGCGTAAGGTAGCCTTTAAAGAATATATTAATCGATCAGACAGGAGCGCTACTAACATTTAACTCGAATTATTACAAAAAAAGTGACGAATTTCCAACATCTTTGAGACGTCTTAAAAAAAAAACACGCGATAATAACTATTACTCGACTGGAGTTCCAGTGTTTCAGCTGCAGAACGATGTAAAAGTAACCGGATATGTTATTATTAGACCTGGTAATCGAACCCACGACTTCACGTTGATCAGACGCGCTTTGCGACCACAAGCCCAATATAGTTAGTCAGTGACAATTAATATAAACGTATAAAACGGCAACTTACCTAATTTAACGGTAAAAATAACGATTAATTCATATTCTATGTTAATGTTAATTAACGTTTTATTACTGGTAATGTTATCAAATTACGTTAAATTTATAAAGTTACTTTTTTCTTAATTTTCGAGTTCATGGAAATTAACGTTACGTAACGATTATTATTTTTTGATTTCATAACGTTAACAAGCCCTGGATTTAAGTCATTACATATTTAGCAAGCTTAGTTGTTGGAAACGAATGTTATTTTCATTCTTAAGAATTTATTAAATTCGTTTGATTATATATTTTTTTAATCCATTAACGTTATTTTTATATGAACGGTAACTCGGTCAAAGGTAATTTTATAAATATTTACCGGTATTTAAAACCCTGCGTAAATCAACACAATATTATTTACTTATTTAAATCACAGACGATTAATTTAGAAAACCTTGATTTACCATATTATTAATAAATAAATAAGCTTTTTAATAATAAATTATTGTTATTATTCAAATGCTTCAAACTCATAAGTACTAACTTAACATAACACCACAATTGTACACTTAATTCGCAATAACTGCTTTTGACTTTTGACTTTAGCAATGACACAACGTTCTTCCCTAGTAAATCCATGACGCATAGGGTAAGTGCCCCAGTGAATGAACACACCCCAGTGAATTAACAAATCCGAGTATCTTCCAATAAATAATAAACTAAGATATTACCTTCTACCCAACGCAGTATTTTTTTTGTAATTGCTGCTCTTTATTCTAGCATAGTAACAACATTCATGTATTGCGATACCGTTCGTTTTAAAATGACGAGCGTTTAAAGTTGGCAGTGCTGGTGTAAATTTTCTTTGTTCGGGCAAGAATTTAGGACTTGGGTCAGACGCAAATTTTTTGATATCACTTTGCAGCCGTAATTAAAGTATGTACTATAAGTTATTTATAAATTCGAGTAATGGGTAGTTATAATATATGTATCAAATCAATTTTATTGCAATTTTAGCTAGCTTTAAGTAAATAATTGAGTGTTCCAGCATTGGCATTAAAAAACGTTTGAAATCCAGTGAATAAACGACCGTTAATTCACTGACCAATCGTTAATTTCATGAAATCTAGTAAATGAACTATAACATTTTCATCATGTTAAAATATAAGCTTTCGTCATAAAAATGTAACCAATAAATAAATGAATACCACATTTTGAGTTAGTAATCATCATTTTAGAGAACGGAGAACTAACAAAATAGATCAAAGCTCTGAGACTCTAACTCCCAAGCTCATAAAGGAAAGACGGGAACGGAACGGGCAGTCTTCAGTGGGTGCAGGTTCAGTCGGAATAAGCTCGGCTTATAAGGCAGATCCTGAAATCCATCAAACGTGACACACCTCAAATGCTGACGAAGCTGGAGACTAACGATGGCAGGATCATCTTGTCTAAACTAGAGCTTTTAAGGGAGGTAGAGAAGTTCTAAAAACCCGTCTCTAGTCCAACAAAAGACCCAAGAGCTAGACTGACCTGACACTACACCGATGAGTTCCCGGACGTCAGCCTATATGAGATAAATATGGCTTCTTAACAACTTAAGGACAACAAGGTGCCGGGGAAGACGGAATCACTTCTGTACTACTGAAGAGGCCTATGTCCAGCAGTGGACATCGTTCGGCTCATATCATGATGAATTGATTGTTGACGTTGGCTAGGCTTATGAAGGTATATAATGATTAAGTAAGAGATTGAAGGCTTACAATTTGTTAAAAAAAAAAAAATGTTTGTAGCAGATTTAGAGGCTAAGGATTTATGTTCATTTATTTATTCCATTTTGAACTGCATTTGATATAATAATAAGGATTTTTCGTAACTATTAATTAAACAAAAACTTGTGTTCATTCACTGGTTCTAATGCTGTACATTTACTGGAAAATTTCATTCATTCACTGGGGTTTTAGGGTATTTTTCAATATATTGCCAAATATCTAAAAAAGTATACAGGTTATGTCGTAAAACCAAGTTAAAAAATATTTTTTAGTAGACATAGATTACCAAAATGTAAAAACCGCATACTTTAGAGGCAACATAATGTAATGATTTTTTGAAGTCTGAAGATTGCTTAAGTGTTCATTCACTGGAGCATTTACCCTATTTTCTATTTTTCACCGATAATCGGCGGCCAGGGTGCGTAGATTTTGT
Organism: Caradrina clavipalpis; assembly: GCA_932526535.1. Classification (NCBI taxonomy): domain Eukaryota; kingdom Metazoa; phylum Arthropoda; class Insecta; order Lepidoptera; family Noctuidae; genus Caradrina; species Caradrina clavipalpis. The sequence continues at coordinate 9,618,587 of OW052096.1, forward strand.
TTTTGGACCGTTTTTTTCTCGGCCGTGGGCGTTGATGTACTAGAATCCATACGTTCCATTCTCGCCGAGAAAAAATCGGCCGTAAAAAATCGGTCGTGGGCGGAGGCCCTTAATATCAATGCAAAATTATAATGAGAGAATACAACGATCTTATGAATAAATGGGAAAAGAGAGCGATAAAAGTAATTAGAGAGGAACGAGTGAAACTTGGTCGCGGTCTCGCATTAGGCCGACTTAGTGCCTGCCGCGCCGGAAAACTTGTGCCAATTAATGTAAGGAAGTGTATGAGAGGGGAACTCCGACAGATCGGACACTAACAAGCCGCCCCGGATGCAGCATACTCTGAAACTAATAGTAATCAATAAAGAAGGCGATAAATTCCCTCTATCAAGCGGCTCTTCAATATAACAAGTTAGGGATTTCGTTGCCATATCTTTTGATATATGAAGAGGCGAAGAAATATTACGTACTACAAATGAATAAGCTGAAAGTACGCACGTACTCGTTTGATATGTGGAACGTTTTACGAACATTTTGAACTCAATTATTTCTTTTCTTATGTAGGTAATATTTATATGTGAAAAAGTTCCAACGAGGATTTGACGTTTCTTTATCACGGAGTTACAACAGTGATTTACTTTTAGTGAACAAAGAACTTTTATTAAAATGAAATCTCTTATGAGCCTACACTTAAACGAGCTATTTCTAAGCGAATAGCTATTGCCTACGCAGTTTCTTTATACTACATCTCATTTCTCTCCGAGACTCCGACTGAACATTAGGTACTTTGGTAGCAGTAATATTTAATAGATGAAGTTTAATTGTCCCGTTTCAAACTTTAAGAATAATATTTTTACAAAGCGATGATTAACTCATAAATATTAAAACTCTCTTTTCGGGTGATCTAAAAAAGAAAATACAAGTTAGGACTGTTAAAATTGCTTTTATAATGGTTTTGAATAGAGCAGATTTTTAATTTGTCTGTCTTTTAGCTCGAGGCTTCTAGAATAATGAGATCTAATTGACTGTATTCATCATTTATTATCCACAATGGAACGCGACTAAATTGCTTTCTTTCTAAATAATAGAAACAACAATGTACTAAAAAGGATTAGGAATGATAACTATATACTTTTAGGATACTTATAAGGTTTCTACGTGGAAATAGAATAAATTAGATGATATGTCGCTAAATATTTCATTCAGTAAGAAAAATATGTAATTCTAGTGATCTTCGAAACTCCCAAGTAAGTAAATTGAATATTCTGACGCAATTTGCAAATTTAATATTCCTTGTCTATCTCAAAGTTTCTTAGATTTTGTGTTTTAGACATCAAACTCATACATTATTCAGTACAAATAGATGTTTTTTTTCGTAAATACATTTCTGATCTTATATTTGTTCAATAAATAAGTATCTCCTTCGAAAACTGTATCGCGAAAACATGAAATATTTCAGAAACACTTTTCTTTGAAAATATTTTTGTTGTATGTTTATTGGCTAGCGGTTGATATTATTGGTCATGTGTGAAGAATAAAAGTTAAGATTACACATCACAAAAATAAAAATGACGTAAAATGTTTCACAGTTGAAGATCGCAGAGTTTTTTCCGACGCATTTCGTAAATTTTATTACGTACTACACGAGAGGCCTTCATCGTTTCGGATCAGCGATAATCCCATTACATTTCCAGTTTCGGCAATTTGAGTGCCGTCTTCATGGCAATAAAAAGTTATTATTGAAACCCAGGTGAGGGCGGCCCGACTGGACGCCCTTCATCTTTAAAGTTACCTCCGAATTTAACGTGAACCGAGAAATTATTCTATTCAACAACTTAGATCGAAGGGAAGGAGAAGTAATCAATAATATAACATTTTGCGCCTAATGACTTCAATTGTTTTCAGAGGAGGGATCCTCCTTAAAAGTTTGTTTGTTACTTTTTGTTGTTGTGAGAGCTCTTGATTTTGTTTTACGTGTGAATAAATGAGTTCAGTAAACGTACTGAAACACCAACTAAGCAAGAGGTACAAGCAGACTGTGCTTTTACAACTATTTTCGCCGATAAGTATCACAGCTGTCCACCCATCACTTGATTTATGGAGCTTACGAAATAAAACCGATCTAAAAGGAACCCTCCTTCTTTAAAAACTTCTTCGAATAAAATGAATGTTAGAGGCAACGTAAGAGCTCATAGTTGACTGGTGGGTAGTTATCGCATGGATGGTGAGTCATCGGACGCAGTTGAGAAAGTAAAGGAACATAATACTTGGTAAGGACATCGACGCACAGCCACGGATTTAGTTCATGATTCTAGACATCCAAGCGTTCAAAGTTTTCATCACCTATTAAAAATAAATCAGTAGTAAAGTAAGTACGTTACTTTTGTACGGAACAGCTTAGTGACGAAATGATCATGCTCTGGGGTGCAAATAATGATGTACCTTCTGACTTCATGGTAAAGGGTTGGGTGGCTACGTCCTTTCTACCGTATGCGAGAACCCATCTCCAAAATATAGTTTTCCTACTTTATTGAGCATAAACTTGGTCTCGGGTACAGCCAATTCATGTATCATAGGATTCGTGTTTGTGGACACGTTCTATACATTCGTTTATGTTCAGTCGTTAGCTGTCACAGAATACTGAAAGTGTAAAGTGGTCTTACACTTGTACTTTTCACTTTCAGTACATCTTAGGCTTGGTGTTGATTTGAATACCTTAATTTTAAGTAATCTTGCTCACGCCCGTCTAGAAAATCAGTAGCACCATGACGTGGTAACCGTCATGGTGCTACTGATTTTCTAGACGGGCGGCGGTGATCACTTAGCATCATGTTTGGCGTTCCAATGATATAAAAAATGCACTCAGGCAAAACTGCGATTATAGTCAGCACATTTTCAGTTTAGCAATAGCGATTTAGTATTGTTGACATGGACCTGTAAGATATGCCAGTCAAGTCTCACAGCCAACAATTTTCCTCGTTAGTATATAATATTTTTAGGAACTTGTCAGCTACATCTGCTAGCAACGGACCAGAAAAATATGACCAAAGCGGACAGTCGCGCGAACAATCTGTTACTTCTAAAAACTTTGTTTACGTAATTAGGGCTGAATAAAATGAAAACTACTTTTGTACAAATATTATTTTGCTTTATGATAAATTATCTGTTTTATACAACGATAGGATTATTTATTGTTATATGTACAAAAAATGTATACCCGTTTGACCTGCTGGGACGGTAAATATACAAAGAAACGTTATACTTTTCCACGCTTATTTATATTCTTCCACGCGTTTATATTCAGGGTTGTGTTTTTTTTGTAAGACTCAAAACAGTTGTCGTATGTAGATAAAAGATTTACAATGTTTCGCATGTCTATGCAAACATCATAGCGTTAAATGCATCAGCACTACAGTTTTGAAGCGACTTTTTTCGTAAAAAAATCTGATTAAATTCAAGTCGCATCCGAACGTCGAGGGCTTTTAGTATACCTACGCATCTATGCAGTGCACAGGATTACAGTCGGATGTACAGGTCTGTTTGTGCTTTAGCTTTTTTAGTTTTTTTTTCGGGTAACATCAATGAAGCCCAACCAGACGAAAAATGTGAGTAAAATTCCTATGAAATTAATATTTCTATTCCACGTTGCGCAGACTACATTTCAGTAGATTAAGAGATTAATTAATAATAAATGGTAGGTAAATTAAAATCTGGAAAGTGACAATGTCATTTCAGGATGGAGCTGCTATAATAAAATTCACAGAAATATTTTGATTACAGCGGACAAAGCTTAATAACGTTAAATTATTTATAAGTACCGAATAATTTAATGTTGTTGTAACATTTTTTTCTTCTAGGTACTTCATTTACGTGGGTATTGGATAACTTTAAAGAAAATAGACTATGAAATAAAATAAAAACACCTCAATTCACAAGTTTTGAGCGAAACGAACATGCAGACCGAGTATTTATTTTATGAAAACGTTGCCTACCACCTTCCGTACAAATATTGTAAATTTTGTTCTGTGCGGGAATCGAACCCGAGTCACACAGCCCAGCAACAAATCGGTAAGACTGCGCCAACCGTGCCGTCATGCATGATATTATGAGTCTTTTAAATGTATTAGATAAGGCAGGATTAGATGAGGAAGAAAGTATTCAAGGGCTTTCCGTCCAGCGTAATGCAGCACGCTGAGATGGAAATACTTGAACGAAAATACCTTCTGATCTTCGTTACCCAGTTTTCGAAGAATCTTTTCCTCTTTGCATATCCTACATGTACGTAGGAAATAGGAATTTCTTCGTAAAGTAAGGTCTTCGCTAACAAATCTTGTCTGCACAATTGGAAAAACGTAGATGGTTACGACGCTGTTTCTTGGATTCTACTCCTAGGTCCTGAATATTAGATGGCTTAAAGTATATGCGTTGGCCTTTTCTGGAACCATACTGGAATTGGATTCTCTTCTAAATACTTTAGGTGCTCACATGGTTTTAAAGCTACGCTTGTGGACATAATAAGTCCATTGTGTACGACTCTACATATTTCATACTTTTCTTTTTACTTTGTGCCTGTTTAACGAACAGTGAAAAATGCAATGATGAAACGTTTATGCACACAGACAGTGTGACAATATTTTTTTTATTCGTACTTTTAAACTCACTTGCTTTGTGTTTATGTTTTTGTGCAAACAGGTGTTATGTTTCGTTACAATAGGGCTGGCATATCTTGTTTTAACAGGGTATTATTAGGTAAAAAAGATCAAACCAGTTTCACTAATTCTTGTTTTTAGCTTTTTTAGACAAAAATATATTTATACAGCATTTGTAGAAAGAAAATATAAATAAATAAATAATATTAAAGAAACTAACACCTCCGCCTTCGTTATAAGCCTCTGTAAAGCTAGTGCAACATCTCGCACAGTTTAGCGATGTTTACAAATAAAGACTATTGATTGATTAACTACCTAGTACTTGGTAACGCCCTTTAATAGAGCATCTAGTAATGCTTAATTTACTGCGGCTAAAGAGTAAATTCATTACCTTAGTTGCGGGTAAAATAAACCAGTGCAATCTGAGCCAACTCTCTCGATGTTTTCATAAGGAAAGTATCCTCGGGTACGAAAAACTTCATCTGCAACTTTTTCTTTTTCCCTTATTAGCTTCCCGCTCTTAACTAAGATTCTTCTGCTTTTTCTCAAATTTAATTTCGCATTTGTTTCAAGAAACTCAGTGCTTCATCTTTTTAAATGTCCACTATAGCTGCTTCTTTAAATAATAGCCAAGTTTTGTAATTTTAACAAGTTGAATGTCTTTGTTAAAAGAAACGTTATCAGTTAGTTTAAAAGGAGTCTGTTTGGTTTAGTTAAGTAATTAGTATGTCAATTTAATTTTCTTGCAGCTACATTTTATTCTCGCTTCTGAGTAAGATAATACAAAAAGTAAGAGAAAGTATAAAAACTTCAAAAGATGTAAAACAAAAGCTGTTTCATTTTGATGAGTACAATCATGGAGTTCCGAGAAGAGATACAAAGGACACTGAACGCATCAGATTGAAACGATTCTTTCATCGCTTCGGTTTAAATTGTAATGGCAACTTAAAATATATGGATCCTATAAAAAATAATGGGACAAAACCAAATGGGCTATGGACAGATTATGATCATTTGTTTTAGTTTGCTTTAAACAGGTGTACTATCAAAGTAACACAGTTTCTATCATATTTTGGTGCAGTCGCGTTCGAAGTATTTAAAAACTATAAAAGATCAACGGGGTCGGGATACCGTAACGTAGATCACGTATTCGGTAAATAATTCCCCACTCCTCAGTGTTAACATTTTTCGTCGGTTAATTTAAAAATAATCGGCTTTGCATGCATTTTGATCGTGTAGGTGTTAAACTTCTAGATATATGCAACAGCTGATTCTTCGTGCTGATTTCAACGCGGAGCCTTCTAGAATCATAAACAGAATCAATGGTAAAAGTTTTCGATATGATGTCCCTATTCACTTTAAATTGTACTTGGTTATTCATATAACTTTTATTTTCAAAGATATACTAATGAAATTAGATATTTACATATTTAATTTATTCTTGGGTAATTCGGTACATTGGGTAAGAACATAAATGATTCACACAAGAAAGCTTTCTTCGCCAAACACTCGGTGGTGGTCTGAACAAGTTTGGAGCGCACAAGCAAATGTTGATGGTAACTTTGTGCTCAGTAATTTAATGTGAATTGAAAACCACTCATCCTACACATACACACGAATGTGAGTTATTCGCTCGGTACGTAGGCCTGTACGTCTAATGTGGGGCAAAATTACTCACAAGATAAATTGATTCTTATTTTCAACATTCTTGTCATAATGTTAGTAGCATAAAAAGATTACTGTCGATCTATCTGCTAACAAATCCAATCAGGAATAATCTAAAGAAAAGAGGCCGGAAAACGACGCAAAACGTTGTTATGGATAAAACTGGGCCCTCTTCGCTGACAAACATACTCCTATTTATGTATATATATGGAGTTACAGAAGGTAAACCACCCACATGTTTACACTTTTAGCCAACCAACAATCGATAGATACTCTCGTTTGTATTTGGAACTTATTTTATTAATCGTAACCGTAAAGTCCAAAAATTTAATCTGATAACTCGTTTGGGAGGCACGGTAGTCAAACAATAGGCGTTTGACGGCATCTATCGTAAAGTTGGGTTATTCGTGCGATATATTTCATTGTTATTGTCGTAAAGCATCGCCATCAGAGGTAAACAAGCCTCGGCATCGTATATGTGAGGCGCACGATGATGCGGTGTAGTGTGGGTGTACCAAACGCAGAGATAACGAGCACACGATATCGGGTTGTTATTTTATTCTTATGTTATGACTCTTGTTAGGTCGACACTTTGTTTCGTTAGTGTGCCGGGCGATGAAGCATTTTATTACCAAACAAAGAGGAGCGAGTCCTACTACACAGGTGGAAAACACCTTTTCGTTTACCGTTAAATACGTAACCCATGCACAGATGGCAAAATAAACTCCGCGATTTTATTATTTGTTTCTATTCACCGTCACCTGGTCCACAAAATAGCAATGGGCTCTTTATGATGACCACTTAGTGTAGTCAGGAACATAATTGCACAAATGTTTAAAAAAGTACCGACTTAGTATTTTTCAAAGCATTTTAAAAAGGCGGCAGGATTCAAAGCAGGTACCTTCCATTTCCAATTAGGAGCATCTCGTAAACATGTCTAAGTGATACAGTTGAACAAAGTGTTGCGGCTGTAACGACATCACTCCGCAACACAATTACCATTAGTGTCGGTTTTATTGTGACAACTTAAATCACCTGCCAGCCTGCCACCCTCGTCTTGTTCTAATTTCCAGTTCAACTCAAGTGGCCAAACTCGCAAACACGAAACATTTCGCTAATGATAATTTTAAAAACGTTATAAAAGAGAAATGCGGAATCCGTTGCGTTACAGTCTAGCGAGTAACAGTTCAAATAAAACGAAATGAAATCGCACACACGATGCCGACTGGGAACGTACCGCCCTATAAAAGCTACGTAGCTACCTATATTTATTATGCTACGTATTGCTACTATTATAAGACTACGATGGCAATACATGTCGGGCTATACATTATTACGTGGCGATCGATGCCCGCGTTGTCGAATAATACGGTGCATAGAAAGAAACACGTTTACCATTTTAAACTTTTAAATTAATATTATAATAAAATGAATTTTACCGGGGTGAGTTGATAATTTATTAACCATGGACATAAAACCCCATTAACGTCCTCTGTAGAACATAAGCCTTCCCCTTAACTACCAAAATAAACGTTCCTGGGGGACAATGTCATAATTCGCCGAAAAGATTGGAGGTTTTATACTGTTAGATTCAAATATTTGCACAAGTTAATTAAATTTTCGTCTAGGTTATTAATTTTTAATTTTTACTGTATGTAAAAGGCTTTTGTGAACTATGCGACCAGTTCGAGGGTTGCAAAAACATGGCGCAAATAAAAAAAAAGCCTTGTGATGTTTACGCTGTGTGCTGTGTTTAAGCACGTATAGGTAGACAGTCTTGGTTGACGTAACCTAAATGGGTCTTCTCTAATTGAACACTACAACGGTTAATTACTAACGTACGTCGCTTTCGCCGGGCGATCTTCTAAACTAAACACACACAAAGCTTCAACGTTGAACAACATTCAACTCGAAACGAGTTTAGCATTCAAACGGCTCAAGTTAAAACAATTTAATCGAACTTGTTTTAGATCTACCTAGATTGTATTGGCAAGGTCGTGAAACTTTGTGAGAACATTTTACAATCTTTTTTTGTAAATCGCTGTGAAAAAAGTAGCTAAACCAATACAGAGAGGCGAAGGTGACCGATGTTGAGTCAAGAGCGGCGCGGCGCTATAAATCGGTTTCAGTTAGAACGCCCACAACCATCCATAAAATATAAATGAAACAGCAATGATATGAAAATAGAATGTGATTTTATTGAAGAAAAGGCGCTGATTTATTACTAAACAAACAGCATGAATCATAAAAGGTATCTCTCGTAAAGATAGGCAGTTAGCTTAAATAACTTTTAAGAAGTTTCAACATAAAAGAAGACATATCAGAGGCTAAGGAATTAGTTGGTATATTAAAGGCAAGAGTACGTGCAAGCCTTTATAATAATTTTGTCATCACCTTGGATCTCCAACGGCGCGGATAATGAAGTTTAGAAACTTGAAATTAGTTGGGTCATAATCTCACATCCCACATTATATGAGCCAGCAAGCAAACTCTACTCGTAACTCCATCCAGCCTCGTTGGCTACTCGACAAATATTTCGGAACAGCATTGTTAACTAATTGGAAGGAACTTGCTTATTGAAAATGTAAATTCTGTAAACAATTTAGAAGGAAGTAAGAAATTAAGGAATCGAGTAAATATGCAGAGAGTATGAGATCATGTTAAGAGTTTGTTTATATTGTGGGTTTGTACTTTGTATACGGAGTTTATTGCATCAAAAATATATTGGTGTATTTCATTTTCAGTCTCCGATTTGCTACATACGATACTCTCTTACATTGGGAGAGTCAGCAAGCCGGCCTATGAAGGCTTTGTATGCGGGCCGAGAACAAAGCGCGGATGCCGAATCACCGGAGGATCAGTAGAAATGGGCTGGTTTCCTGCTACAATAATGATACCGTGCCGCGATAAAGCTTTTTTCTCATTTAGGGCCTGGCCATCGGTGAAGCATTTACTACGTAAAGTATTTTTAAATTGTATTTTATTAAACCATTAAAATCTAGTCGCAATCTTTGTCAGCGAAAATCGACAAAATCTAGTCAAAAATGTACGTAAAATATAGGCGATTAGATTCAGAGTTAGATTAGAATGCGAACGTTCCCAAAAGTTACTAGAATTGTCCTTTGATATTTACCTTACCAAAAAGTTATAAAGAGTTAAAAATTCGAGACGTTTGCATGTGATCACTCCATTCGGATGATATTTCGACCGTGGCTTCAAGTAAAACGGATATAAAAAGTTTTAAGAAAATAATTTTAAGAAAATAATTTGCTCATCAGATGAAGCTCAAGAATCCTTTTTGACAATTGAATTTTATTCCCTTATAACTAACTTATTTTCTCTTGTTCCTCCTATTTACAGAATTACAACATTTGCCTTGATCAGACATTAAATTGCCATCTGAGGGCAGCATTAATAGTGTAAACACAATTTTAGGTAAAATACATTCAACATTAAGATAGACATTTTGCTCAGGTTTTAATATTTTCTACTGCAAGTACCTGGTGAAAGCACCACAATAAAAGTAAAAGTGCGTTTCTACTTTCACAGAATTACTAAAATTGTTTTAATTTTAGCACCCACAAAACCAATTTAATTAGGTATAGAAACTTTCCACAAATACACAGATTAACTACCTTTGTGTGCTCACCGAAACTGGCAATTTGAATACTTGTTTGATATTAGTTTAGTTGTTTCTTCTTTTGCAACGCGATTAAATCTAACTATTCGTTCTATTATTTACCGTAATTCGACTCTTTGTTTTTAGCATTGTCAATTAATTTGACTCAGATAACATTTAACTTAAATGTATTGCAATTAATTGTAAATGCTTGTAACATGCATCATTACTTACTTTTAATAAATGCTTTTGTAATTCTCGAAATTAATTGTACCTAACCAATTAACGGAAGTCACAACAAAAGCGCGCACTTTGCATTTCGTTGAAATGAAATGCGTGTCAGGTTGAAAATACACGTGAATAAATCACTAATTACGTGTCCCTACGATGAGTGCCGATAATTGAAATTATCGGCGCTCTCCCTGGCGGGCGGCGAGGACATAAAGGAGGGCCCTCCCGAGCCCACGGCCGACAGGATAATCCGGCTAAACTTTGACGTTATCTTTGCCAGCGACAGATATTATAACAAACGAAACATTGAAATCAACGAAATTATTACACAGATAGCTTCAGAATTGTCTTCAGTCTCCCGAGAAGTTCAAATTAAGTTCTAAACGACTTTAAAGTTATTCTATTCCAGATTTTTATCGCGATGTTAGGGATTTAAGTACTTACATTAATATTAATTGGTTTTAGGTACAACAGCGAGTAGTAAGGAATCTTGACGAATTTCAGAAAACAAATCATACGAGTGCACTTAGAAAATCGCTGTGAAACTAGTAAGTAATGGACCAATATGTTAATGGTAGACGTGGCTTCAAAGCGAACCGCTTTGACTTCCACTTATAAATAAGGAAAAAAGCGTGTAACGGTAATAAATTCACAGTATGAATTTATTTATGGTCTGGTTAGTAAATAATAATACAACCTTTTTGCTGCCCGTGTGGTCCCCGGCTGAGATTAAGCTAGTAGCTAATACGATATGGGTGTAGTATGAACTAGGGATTTTATTGATATTGTTCACATTTGAATCTGCTATGTGATAGAAATGTACTACGAGCAATTATTATGATTTTCCTTGAATTGTAAAGATCGAACAGTACTCAGCTTATTCAAGGGAAAACCAATCACTCACTCACTGTATTGACGACGGACAAAGAAAGTTCAACAGTTAGGAAAAGTAATAAAACTGGTTTTCAAATTCAATTTTTTATTGTGTTTAAGTAAGTACTCGTGCGATGAATGTTATTTTCATTATCTTCACATCATTAAACACGTGAAACTCGATCTGCCTGTCGGAAGCTGCGCGGCTTTAATTTTAAAATGATTGCAAATCGAACGATGAAGAGTTTTTCACACAGTGACAGTGATGTATACGGTTCAGCGCGGATGCCTCGTATAGTTCACTAACGATGATAATTATTATGAAAAGCTCGTGGCACACTTGCTCACGTACCGAACGAGTACTAACGTACCGTCGCCGTCGTAGCGTCAAAGGAGAAACTTTACTAATTAGCAAATAAAGCAAATTGAACTCGCGTTCGCCTAAACGTGAGAGTTCACATCCTAGCGTAATGTATTTCATGTTGTATTATCGAATGTGGAACTTGTTCGTCGAAGTATTTGATATTAAGTCGCTAGTTTTTTTTAAACAATGACATGATACCTTATATAAAAGGCCGATTGGATTCTAAACATATTATTATTATAATACAGATGATTATAACCTTACGAGTATTATCCTAAATTGTTACTACCTGTGTATTTGTTTTATTCCAGAATTTTGATAATAGTTAATATTATTCATTGTTGAGTATTCCTTGCAAATGTAACTTTATATTAATAACAGTGTAAATTGTAGTTTAATTTGGGCTCATGTTTATAATTATAGTGAAACTAGTTAGAAACCTACACCAACTTGAAAAGGCTTCGTTACGAATTTGTGTTGTTGTTACGTCACACGAATTTTAATTAAAATTGTATAATAATATACCTACCTATTCCTAGATAATTACCTACGTAAGTGATACTAAACAATCAAAACAATTCACGAAATAAATTGAAATTAGTATTTACACACGTGAAATGAGATGTGTTACTCGCAAATAATATAAATATGAAAAGGGATTTGTGAAAGAATTGTTCATTTCGTTGTTTCGTAAAACAAATCTAAATGATCTAGCTTGAAATGTTTTATACAAATGGATGAATAATACCTGTTCATTTTGATGAGTAAGTGGGTTTTTATCACATACGGATTGGGAGGCGGTGTTTAACTAAAACGCGCACAAGTTTGTTGGAGCGTGTACAATTGGGGCCTGGGTTTGGGATCCGGGCTCCGGCCTCGGACGGATCCTGTCATAATCCGTTACAGAGCGACTCACCCGGTTTCTTCGGAAACGCGTTCTGCCATTCAGACTAATGCTTATACTATACTTACGTCGATAAGTAGGTAAAGGAAAAGGGTTTCTTGTAGTTTCTTCTAAGATTTTTATTAAAGTATATAAAAGAGAGCCCCACACTCATTATTTTCTTAATAATTTGTTATTATTATACGCGTTTTTCGCTTAGTAGCATTTATAGTCTTTACTGAATCTTATATGGCTTTAATACCCTTTGATCGAGCTGGTATTTTCTTTAAATCTATACAAAAGTGTGCCTTGAATTTTTTGCCAGCCCTCGGGTAGTATTTTTATGGTCTGATATTGATCTCTACGGTAGATTTGCAGCGTTATTCACCTGTGCACTGATAAGAATTTGCTGTGATCTATAAAACTCGCTACTGAGCTTGATAGTGGTATAATCTCCTCAGATAACTTGTTTTAAAGGCTGTAGGTACTTATTTGTGTCTACTCTTAATGTACTGTCATCATTATTTATTTTGTGAAGTTCATTACCGACAGAGTAGGCACTCCTACTTTCTTTCCAAAGCTCGCGCGTTTCATCCTGTACTTAAATTTTTGAGCACGCCTCGATAATTTTTAATGAAGTCTTAAGTTAACAGAACAACGAAACTCAGTCGTTACCATCCAAGTTATTCCCTTATTAACTTATTCTCTAATAAGTTAACTTTGATGTACTTTTATAGACCTTAACTCGAGGCCGAGTTTAAAGCAGTAAAGTTACTAAACATAATTAGAATATGAACACCGCAAAAGTAAGATATCTTCTTAAGCACTTAATTATTATAATAACTATCACGACAGGCTTTTGAAGAAAGTCACAAACCGTGTATAAATACATAATGTAGTTGTAAAGGGTAAATTAGGTGTAAGTTACGACGACACCATTATTGTAACTTAAAATATACATATTTCAACAACTTTATATTCCCAGGTCTCCAGTTGGGTCACAATTTAGTGTTAATTTTAAACAGAAAAAATGTTGAACCCTAATAAAAAGGTTACAACAACATTAGAGAACCTTTTTTACATTAGGTACGTTTTTGAAATGAAACTGATTTACATAAAGTACAATAGTACATCTGTTATTCAGTCTTGGCACTGAGCGGGTGCATTTGACAAGGGATTTATGATTTTAATAAAACTCCACTGTGGAGGCGATAACGCTTACGAATATTATATCATAATATTTCTTCACTTTGCGTTGTAATTACGAAAATCCAGAATGAGCAGACACATCCCGTTTTAATTAAATCCATTATGTAATGTAAACAAAGTGCCAAGTGTTTATATAAGCCAAAATTCGCCTTTTGCATTTTGTAGGTACAGCGAGCAAACAATGAAACATTGTGGGTATATGGATGCCACACTTTGTATTTGCATTTGCACTTTACGTAGATGATACTAAGTATCTTTTATTACCTACTGTTAGAGTCCCATAATGGTTAATTTCAAGTTATTTGTACACATTTACTTAACCGTCGTAGGTCCAAACTTTCATGCACATTCAGAGAAACGCTGCAACTTTATAACGATTTACGGAAATGCACTAGCACCTTTACTTCAAACTGTGTGACTAGCCCAAGAAACAAAAATTTGGTACTATAAAGGTCCTGAGAACGTTTTAGAACGTGCTAATTAGTGTTCATGATTAGTACTATAATGGTGTTGTAAACATTTACAAAACCCCAATTAGGCCCTAGTATTATCACTGATTTATTGTATAGACATTACATAAAGGCTCTCACGGTGATAAGTCAGCTCTTTAGTTGAAATGTAAAAGTGTCGAGAAACGCTCTTTAGTACTGAAATAGCCACCAAAACATGTTTATAGTGCTATTTTGCACCGTAAACGATTCCAGTGATCTTTTTTATCACACTGGTGACTATTTTGTTTGTGTTGTGATCGTGAGTTGTGAGTGTTCTTCAAGAAAACAAAATATATCGGTAAGTTATGCTTTATGTCGTTTGCCATTGTTGCTTAACATTACTATAAAACATGCATGGACCGATATGGTCTTACTCTCCCATAACTTGCTCTTGCGAAAATTATTGTATCGATAAAATCATTATGCTGATTTCAAATTTGACAATGCGCCATTATAATTTACGTGTTTTAATTAAATTAAAATTAATAAAATAAGGACTGGTCCCGAATATGGCTGCTATAGTATACATTGGCTTCAGCCGTGCTGCTAATGTGCTATCATGGCCGAAAACAGCAGCCATATTTTTACCGAAAACGAATTAGGGTTCGTTGTCCAAATATAAAATAAACCTTTTTTTGTCATAATGCTGGAAGTAAATGTACAATTGCGTTTGTTTCAGTGCTTTACCTGCGTCGTAACATACTAAAATAAACGATGGCATATATAATGGACGTGGATTGTTTCCTGAGACAGATTTTAATGTTTAATTTTTTATTTATAAAAAATATATGATAATTATGTTGTCAAACAAAAAGATGCATACGCTAATGTCACAATAATTGTGACATTAGCGTATGCATCTTTTTGTTGATAGTTATTCTCAAGAAGGCGAGATTATGCCCGCCGAAGTGTTTTTTTTTCTATAATTGTTATGTTTTTTTTTAATATTACTTATTGTGATGTCGACCGTAAGTGCCCCTATTTTTTCTAGGTTTAGAATATACATACATTAAAACACATCTTGCCATAGATCATGTTTATAATTAATAAACAAATAAGAAACATTAAGTCTTTTTTTTAAACACGGAACTAGTTTTCCTTATCATAAAGTGTGTAATAATGGGACAAAATTCTTATGTCACTGCATAATTGATCATCTTTATTCCTCTCCTCATCTGAGCATTCCGATGTTGGGGAACTTTGAACAGAGGTGCTCTCCCTCTCATATTCTTCATCCTTATTCCTGACTAGATAAAAAGAAACATTATTGCTACAGCCCTGTTGTGGTACAAAACAAATATTTTGTACAGAACCATGTGCTATATTTTCTGGACCCGCTTGACCATTATTTACAATTGCTTGTTGTATCGATGATAGTGCTTGTGTATATCGATTTTTTACTTTTTTTATAACTACCACTCACTTTATACCGACGCAGAGATTTTAAATCCATTATTAAACCTTTATTAACTTAAATTTTTAACCAGATTTCTAAACAGTCGGCAGTGTGTCACCATTTATGAAATACTAGTCCCATAATTGATTCTGAAAAGCTAGTATAGATGTATTTAGTTCATTAATTATTCACTTTAATCCTTTTATGTCACGCTTTAGTGTCGTATGAGTAACACAGACTCACTTATAGTGCTATTTAGAATGGTTATGTATTATTTAATACTATAGAAGAGTTTTCATGACTTTTACAGAACTAGCCCCATAGCAATACTGAGGGAGCTTTTAAAAAGCTAAAAGGTTACATAATAGTTGTGCAAGGTGCTTTCATAGTGCAGATTAATCCTGTAATTATGTTTTTGATACTACTACAAAACTAGTACTATAAAAGTAATTTTGACACATCATTAGTGCAAAATAGATACATGAAAGGGTCGGTAAGGTCTTCAATAGTACTAAACAGTACCATAATCACTTTATTAATAT
Source organism: Caradrina clavipalpis (assembly GCA_932526535.1). Taxonomy (NCBI): domain Eukaryota; kingdom Metazoa; phylum Arthropoda; class Insecta; order Lepidoptera; family Noctuidae; genus Caradrina; species Caradrina clavipalpis. Next base: position 9,634,509 of record OW052096.1, read on the forward strand.
CTATTATAGTGCAAAACTTTAACGATTCTTTTGTATGGTCCTGTAAGCGTTCTAAGAGCTTAATTATAGAACTTAAATGCTCTTTATCTTATAGAATCAAAACGCTTTGTTAAAAACCTTTATAGTACAGGCAGTCATAATGGTTACCATTACAGACCTACTATAACACTGATTGGTGACAAAACGCCTTGGTTATAGAAGCTTTTGTTACTTGGGAGAGGTGCACACAACGTTCAACAGCTGATAAGGTCGTGTGCACAAATATACTGAGTCAAATATACGAGTACATTTGTTTAAAAAGGGATGGCGGGCGACGACAATGAAACATTAGAGTGTAACGTGTGTCGTTTATTTACAGTGGCGGTAGAGTTAATGTTCTAGAAAAGCCTAATGTGCGTTATCCTTTAATCCTGTTTGACAATAAACATGGGAACAGTGCTTCAGTAACGTGATATGTGCGGATTAGCGGCTTATAAAGTTCATGAAAAATAACTAAGCGTGTGCGTGTGTTGAAACTTGCCAACTGAGTTTAGTTGTTAACTAGTCGGTACGGTATAACAGTTGTCCCAAACTCTGTACGTTTTATGATTAGATACTCGGTTATTAAGGCTGTTGATTGGTTTATTCATAATGTAATAATTATCATTTTTCCCAATAATATTCAGAACACGTGTATCGATGCACGATTGAACGGTGGTCTAGTAATACAATATTCATTCCTTATAACTTTCATCCTCAAGAGGTCAGATTACCATCACAAAAAATGGCAGATGTAGTGAACCGTTGTTGATATTTCATTATCCGTATTGTTCTCCCTGGGGACGTGAATTATATTAGATATTTTTGCGAGGCTGTTGTAAAGGCGACAACGCTGGAATTAGACCCTGTAAGACTCGCCCTAATTTTATGTAATCAAATTTTCTACTCGCATTTAAAACGCGGTGAAGGTAATATAAGATCCCGTATTTTTTTTTGGTAAAGGTACCTAATTTTGCCCTAAGCTATAACTGAGTTTACGACTGCCTACAGTTCCTTATTGTAGGTACCTAATTATTTTTGGAAATAATGATGTGTTTGTAAAACAACAAAATATACCCAGAAGCGAAAATGCATTAAGATGGCGACGTGTATGGTACTTTGATGACAAATGAAAATTCTAATGCCTAACTTTCAATTGCCAAATTTATTCAAGTAAGGTATTAATTAGAATTTCGCAAAAAGAGAGAGACAATATTTATTTTATGGAGAACCATAAAATAAATATTGTATAATGCTAAAATACTAATAAAAGTAGAGTCTTGGTGTAAAACAGTAACAAAATAATGTCAATAGATTTAAGTGCCACCGTGTTTAAAACACTTAACTGGGATCAATAAAACATAATGCTGTCAATCCTTTGTAATTGGGGCCTCGATAAACGTAAAACTCCACTATCGGGACTGATCACGTTGCCGAGCAATTTTCAGGTAAAAAGTTATTGTAAGTTGGTGAGCCTGTCGAAGAGTTTTTATTAAGATTGATTTATCTGTTATTATTACTGAGGGTTATTAATTTGTGGCAGGTACCTTGTACGGAAAATTGGACTTAGTAGATTATAATGCAGCCTTTTGTGGCTACTATATTGTTGTTACTTATTATTTATATACCGTATTATGTAAGGTACGATTTTTTTTTCTACTTTTCTGCCCATCCATAGTTACAAGCATACAGTGATGAGACAGCCATTAATATTAGCCTTTTAATTATGAATTGTAAAACGAGCTCTGTTACCATTACAGTGTATCTACAATAAAACATATTCAATTACTTTATTTTTTCAATCAAAATGTTATTTAAATATCATCTAAAATTGAGTCAGTGAAAGTGATATTTGATTGTCATTAGTTGATCTACTATTAAGAACCACAAGCGTTGTCAGTGATATAGGCTATTAAACCCGAAGAAAATGATTGTAAGTCTAGAAAATCTTGCAAAGTATTAAAAGCCAAACCAAAACAGTGCAATGTAGAAAAATAAATCATAGATTAACATTCATGTGCCTTTCCGTCACTTGAATTTCCGTTTTGAGGCGAAGTCATAGAATTTCAAACTCCAAGGCGCTTTTTAGTTACACAAAGTTATAACTATTGTATGCAAAATATTTCAATAAAACTACTGGTACGAGTTTGAAGCTATATTTGCATCAAGTGTTGGCGTCGAGTTCGCAAATCAGGGTACTTAGTACTGTTAAGAAAGTTTGTTGCATGCCCATTTACATACTTATTTACTCGTGAATAATATAATATAAACTTTTTCTAGTGGAAGGTTTCTTAGCTATTAAAGAAAAACAAATAAAATTAAAAATACCTTATTATTAGTTCCACACGGACTTAAATCTGGAGAAATGTAGGGCAGCCAGAGATAAATATCTCTACCTACAGGTGCGATATTATCTTTATGGAACTAACTAAAACCATTTAAATATGAAAATTTAAACCATTTATAATAAGATGACAAGTGCAGTATATGAATACAGAGTTAAGAGATAGGTGTCTTTTAGTGTATATTTTCCTTATCAGGCACATAAAGAAGGAGTGCATATTTTTATGCATTTCTCTTGTTGTTTACATTTAAGAGCGTAGTTTCGCTTTAATAACTGTTGTGCATTGTGCGCTGTGCTCTGTCGAGTGCTGCACAAATGTTTGTTATCAGGCGGCACGGTTGGTCTGTGCAGAATACATAAAGCTACAATGTCAAATTCACTGACGTTAATGTGGTGCCACCTTTGACCTAAACGTAGTTCAGTATGGCAGAATTTTACAAAAAAATAGAACGAAGAAAGCCGAAATGTCCCAGCGTGATTTTTAATTTTTTTCCATGAGGTAAGTCAGGGTCCAATGCCTCTCAAGTCAAACAATATATCGGTGCGGGCGCGGGCGCTGCAAGCGACCAACAATGCGCAGCGGTCGACACACAAAGCCCCGCCAAGATAATGGATATTGCTTTTCTTGCGAGTTTCAAAGCAGCCTACTTCGGAACCTCTCATAATCCGCTTACAGCTCCTCGCAAGTACGTTATTGTGCTTTAGTGGAAACATTTCCTTGGGAGCACTGAGAATTCTTGCTTACAGTTACTCGTGACGACGTGATGCGGCTTCACCAATTAAATATAAATTGACATTTAACTGCAAGCTTTTTATATTTTTTTGGAAATTTGCATTTTAAGGTTTTCATGTTTAACAGCATCTCTTTTCCATTCGTTTTTTAAATATTATTACAACCAGTGGAACAGTCATCGGAACGAAAACTTTTACCATGGATTTAGTATTAATACCTACATTTTATTAAAAAACCGGCGAATAATGTTAACCTTGTTTAGTATCTTGTACTGAATCCCTGGTAAAAGTTTACTTTACGATTCCCTTCTACTTAACACCAATAAAACCACAGTTTTTGTTCTCTTTGTAATGTGGTTCTTACTTTTGTCCATCTCCTTCTCAAAGGGTGTGGCTTACTCAACATCGTTATTCAAAGGTATTATCTCTTTATCAATAAGTCGTTCAGTACTACGTTCGTTAGTATGTTATATACCTTCATGTATGGTATTAAGATTCATATTACAGGCACTCTGCTCGGAAAATGGAAAGTACACCATCAATACTGAGAATTGGGAGCACCGTGTGGGGATTAATTACAATAAACAAATAAACACAACCTTTAACTAAGTAAGCTCGACATACACTGTGTGAGTTGTTAACCGTATTATGTCAAACAATAATAATGCCTGAAATTGTGGAAAAATCTTATTCATAAAGTTAGTGAAGTTTTAAAATAGTTTTTGTGATAAGATACTGTGGAAGGTCCAAACTAAATAACTAAAAGTTGAGACAGAATCACGACTCTTTTTCTGAATAAGTATTAGTGATGCGGGAGTAGTAGGTAGGTAAGCTCCCTTATTAAACTTATGGAGGGATTTCGTTGACCTACATATTTTTTATTTCGCACAAAGCATTTCTTCTATTATTTAACAAAATTTTAAAGAGTAACTTGTTATGAAATTGCAGAACCACACCACCACCACTCTTAGAAAAGAGAACAATTGTAAAATAACATATATTCAAATAAATAAACTGAAGTGTCTATTTGTAAATAAATATGAATGTCAACGCGTTACTCAAACGAAAAACCTAATTTCAAACCTTTTTATTTGTCGGTTTTTCTAATCGTCGAAACGGCTGGACCGCCGATAACGCACTTTAGTTAATTCAGGCTATTTTTATTTTAGGAAGAGAATTAGGATTCTGGAAAGTATCCCCGTGAAAACCAACACTAACGCGAATGAGGTCTGCGGGTTGTTCGAAAGAGATACCGCGCCCCCGGAACGCAAAGGGCACATGAAGGAACATAGACGGGTTTTAGTCAGTAAAAGTCTGACACTCCCTCCCGCCCCGCCCAGGGCGGGGGAAGTTATTTGATGATTTCCCGTCTATAAAAAAAAAAAAAAAACGCGAATGAGGTCGCGGGCATAAGCTAGTATAATCATGTAACGACGTTAATGCGACTTAATTAGTTTAAAAATAATCAGTCTTTTTCTTGATAAACCTACAAATTATATGATTTTGATATTTATTGATCTAATACTGTTACATGTTTACTATTAAACATATGTATAAACAAAACCTTACAATGTAAGCTCAAAATTCTCTGTGTTTTAGGGCTTTCTACGGATTAATATTTATGTAAATTTGCAATATTAAAACACCTGCACAGTCTCTTCATAATTACCTTATTTTGGTGCGTTATTGGTTCATAAGTGAACGGAGGTATGTTAGGTCGTGTAATACAGGATAATAGAAAATGCGATTATGAAGCAACGGTGACATTAACCTGCTTAAATCGCTTTAACCAGAAACGTTATAGGTAACTCAACAGCAGCAGCAGAAATTTAAGCAGCTATATCTAAACAGATTTAAATAATTGAATTTAATACCGCTCGTACATTAGTTTTTCAATTCCATTTCCATTCAGGAAAACTTTATAAAAAGGCGTACGGTAAACGCAATTTAGAACACATAAGAGCGTTCCTTTGTTTCCCGTAATCATTAAGCTTTTTCCTCATAAGAGTGTAGTGTGTTTGGCAGGTGTCGCGGAGGCCACACAGTAACTAGCGAGTCGACTCAATTACCCGCAGTGGGCGCCATAAATTTTGTGTCCGCACGCCGACATGGCAATTACTGTCGCCGCTCATCCGCAAAACGATGTTAATAGCCCTCTGATTCGTACATTTATCTCGGCTACACTGTATCTTTTTATTATTTCTAGTGAATCGTGAACTTGGAACGTAACGGTTCCTGGCTGCTTAACATCACAATTTCCTCTTATCGTTATGGTCGTGGGGTTGCTAGCCCGCTACCATTTTCGTAACGCATAATGACGCTAGAAAATGTTCGTCGGGTAACCGCGCATAATCACTCTCCGAGTACTTTACCCGTCGATCTTCTTGATATTAGTCTATAGATAAGGATGGATGTGACGTAAAATGTGTCCCTATTAAAGTTACGACGCAGATACGGGCACCGCTACTTCGTTTTAATGTAGATATTATGGCCTTAACATTCTACTTCTAAGTGCTAGTTCTACCATTTATATCTGTTACAAGAGGTACTCTCTCATGTTTAAACTAGTTACCTTCAGCAATTACCTTTCTTCTTGCAAGCAGTATTTACTTGCTACCCAGTGATACACATAACTTCGACCAACCTGTCTATATACATACTTACTTACTACGTCAATAAAGCTATTAGCAAGCTTATGAGTAAGAAACTTTGGTGTGTATACGTAGAAGTGTGTACATTGCTTCTAGTGTGTAATCATTCAAATTCGGTGAAGGTTGTAAAAACAGCGGTTCCTTACAATATCAGTGGTGGAATAGGGAATGTTTCGCAGTCAGCGAGGGTAATGCTCATTCGTTTCATCTCGAGGGACGTGATACAAGAGGCAGCGAGCCGTGTGTGACCCATCATTGCTAGCAATATGCCTTTATTTATCCAACAATGTTACGATATTTCCTGACCCGATGCTCTGATAACTTTCGATACAGTTTTCTTCGCCTATTTTGTGGGGAGCTGATGAGGAGTTGTTACATAGTGGCGATTTCATTCCACGAAACGTGTTACGGAAATAAAAGGCTGTTTTATTCGTAATGTAATGACACTCGGCGTTAGATTTCCCACGAGGGTTCCCAAAAAGGTGTTTCTGAACGTCTAACTCGGTTTTCGTCCTCGTGAAAAGTGCCTTTTTGATAATTTATTATTGACTTATTCTTATTCTTTGTGTCTATAGACAATCGTAAAAAGTTAATGCAAAGTAAATAGTCACTTAAATATTTCAGCGTTACTTTATTATGCCATAACATTTTCAGAGACATCGAACAAGTTCGAACTTCCATTTTGTGAGCGTAATCCTCTGAAGCTATAAATTTATATACGGAACCGTTTCTTACAAACTTGTGGGGTTAGAAAATAGAGAGTTAAGTAGCGCTCGTAGGCAAAGTTTAACTCCAACATCTGGACTATCTCCCGTCTTATCGACTCGTTCCCTCACCTCGCCCGGGACACCATACTTACCGAAGCTATTTCCTTTATACGTTTTATTTTTAAATTAATGGAAACGTTGAAATTTTCTAAATTATGTGTTTCAAATTATTATTACATCCTAATATAAGGTATTGTCGCAAACATAATAATAGTTTAGGAACATTATCTGCAAAGCATTAGGAGCTGCTTTTACGAATACATTTGAGGATGGCTTATGTAGTTTATACGGCAGAGAGTACATTCCCCGAATGCATCTCATCTCTTCGTGAATGAATAGAAGCTCCATGTCAGACGTCAGTTCTCCAATTATGTTGATGCGATGAATGAATTTGACCTCTCAATGCGATGTGTGTCGCTTTCAGTCGAAACGCTGATATTCATATGCTATTATGAGGTGAAAAGCTGCCAAATAGAGGCGAATAATCGATTAATTTTCTGTTTATGTGGAAGTTTTGCACTTACTCCTATCCTGTTTTCGCAACTACTAACAATCCAACTAAACCGCTGTTATCGAATACCAACCTCGCAAGTATTCAGTTTACATTTGAACAAGTTTAGTAACAGAATCATTACTGGGTTTGAAAAGTGTGATTTGTGAGTAGATCAAATTATCTAGTCAGTTTATATACCAAAGAAACATAATAGACAAGTACCTCGAGTACTTATGTATTGTAGGAAACGTTCTTAAGACACTGGCTTTGAACAGGTCTTTTATGAATGACGTACCTCTCGATATGCCAAGCACCGTCTTCCACAATGAGTATCGAACCTAAGACTATTTCCTCGTTGCCATGCTTTGGAAACCGATATCCTTTGAGGCAATGAGGACTAACCGACAACATGTGAATGTATTTGGATTTGCGTCGAGCCGTGCGATCAGCATTAAGTGGCCGTGACATACTCGCTTTGTACACGATTCGAACATCACCGTAATTTAGTCGTGTAGTTGTGGACATAAATGGAACTTAATATACTGAAGCTGGTGTGGGCGTGTTCGTTTTAAGGCGAAAGTAAAATATTTTCGAGGTGGTTTGTAAAAAAAACGGGCACTTTCATATCTCTAATTAATAGCTGAAAGCATTTTTGGAATCTATAATTAAAATGAAAAGAAAACTAAAAATAAATTGAAAGAAAAAAGATCTTGTTGAATAACAAAACATCTTTTTTACACACAGATACAAATTCTACATCATTATAGGTATATATATCTGTGGTCTACACAAATATTTCGCAAGAGGTCGCAAAAAGCAATGAGTAGCTTTTGGACTAATTGGGTCGTCATCGAATGTATGAGAGCCGGCAATCAAACTTACAAAGACGAACATAAAAGACTGGGTTCTTCGCTCTTAAGCTGAAATGACACAAACCAGACGAAAAACATAAAACTCATTTAATTTAATGCTTCAATGTACTTGGCATGACTCTCACAATGCCTTCAAATTTGAACAAAGTCCAGATTTATCTTGTTTTCCAAGATAAATACTTGCGCAGAAGCGCGCAGACTAATATCGAGATATTCGCGGATAACTTTTCCGTCGTTAAGTTACGCAAACTTCTTGCAACTCGTATGCATTGTGGAAGCATGCTCAAACGGAACTTTTAAAAGATATCTCGTTAAATTCAAACGTCAATGTTTGACTGATGAATTACTGAAACTTACGCAAACATCGGTATGTACATAGTACATGCCAGTATGTTCGCTCAATTTTCTTAAGTACTTTTTAACTAATTTGTTGTATTAGGAATTCGGAAACAGTAGAATCGGATGAGTTTCAGATTACATATACGAGTAGATAACGAGTACGTCAGCCAAGAATGTGTAAACGAGCGTGTTGAGTAATGGCGCAGACGCCTGAACCATTCGCAGTTGATTAAGCGAGCCTTTGAAGTTGCACGGGTGACACGATGATTAATAACTGTTTATGACAACCATCTCAAACGTGGGTTTTCATACGATACAAACGCAACGCAAACATAAATTTAGGGAAAACATTACTGCTACTGACGTTTTTCCTTCTTCGTATAATCTTGAAAAGCCGTCGAAAACAGTAAATAATATTAAGCATAATAAATATTTTCGTAACCACTTAATGCTATTAATATTCAAATTAATTAAATGAACATCAAATTATTACATCTAGATATCTGTTTATTTAACAAAGTTAAACTGAGTTACAAAATAGAAATGTTTTAATTACAAGATAACATTGATACGGTATCTTAAATCTTACATAACATTATCAATTTGAGTGTCGTAGCACTTTCGTAGCTCTTTCGTAGCAGATTCGTAGCCGCAGCTACGATGATTATTATTCATTTGGTTTTGCACAGTTTACATTCGGGAGTGTTAAGTATACAGATACATATTACGTTCTAAGTACATACATAGCATTTTAATTAGGACAGATATTCACGGATAGAGCCTTCTGTGACTTCATTAGTCTGTTGGTGTCGTAAATACGTGAACATTCACACTGATTTACATACTCAGGATTACGTTGAAAATCATTCATGTGGGCTTATGTTGTATCCAGGGTTGCGGAATTTATTTGAAGGAGTCACAGCGTCCCTGGAACGCAAAGGGCGTTAGAAGGAACACGGGTGGGTCTTGGTCAGTAATTATCTGACACTCCCTTCCGGTCCACCCAGAGCGGAAGACGTCATTATTTTGATGATTTTCCAACTTAAAAAAAAGTTATGTTGTATGGAATTATGCTAAAAAAAACGAATTTGTTGTTCATTGATTCTCTTTCTAAGAAGAGTACCGTCTTCATAATTATTCTCGGAAATTGACAGAAAATTATGGCTTGGTGCAACAATAACTTTAACACAAAACAAAATGCATTGTTTTCTTTGGCGTTTGGCTTTAAACTCGGCTGTAATGTCAACATATATTTCGTTCGAGACACCGATTATCGGAATTGTAACGGAATTTATAGTGCCTGAGATAGAGAGCATAAAGCTGCAAGAATAGGTGGCTGTAAAAAGTAATGCGGTTCTGCATTCGAGAGAAATTTACGTTAAATTAGAAACGACACGCTGATATTTGTATTGAATCAAATTGGGTTTAAAAACATGTTTATTTTGAAATGTATCAATATGGAAAAGTACTGATTGATATCTCGTTATATAAAATATCGTATTTGTTCAATTTCGATATTTGCATATTTTTAAAGGCCCGGTATTTGTAAAGGTCATGTGATACAAGTGAATATTGATAGACCTGTTTTTACAACCATTGTTTTTATGAAATGCAAAATACAAAAGTATTATAATGAAATGATAAATTGCCGTCGTGGGTATCGAACGTGTGGGTGTCGTCGTGGGTGGCGGTGGTATCTTGTGAAGAACCTAGTACCTGATAATATACCTGAAGGCCAATTCTATATATTAAAAATGTTCAAAATCTTAACGCAATTTAATCTTAGCAACAATGAATATAAAAAAATATAGGCACGAGAATGAGATTAGATTGTGATCGTTTCTTAAAGTTAGTAGAATTGCCGCTCTGATAGCTCACCATTCCAACATGATAATGTAATAAAATATTGGAACAAATTCACAGTCTTCTATGTGATTTATAGACACCTTTGAAAAACAGATGGTGCATATTTCAATCCGAAAGGCAATATATTCAGAGGACCGTCCGGTGTGGGTGTTACAAATGCAGTTTATTTAATAGAGTTATAATATTGTAAAGGTTTATAGTAAAATCGATATTTTCTTGTAACGCAACATATTTTTTTGGATAATCCTTGGAAGCAGTTTCAACTCAATACGTAGTTGAATAGACGACAGCTCGGAAGTACAACTAATCCGTCATTATCATTTACTTACGTGTGTCATAGAACAAGACATACTATTGTGTACCTAGCAAAAACGAGAATAAACATTACTTAGGACACAAAACACCTGGAAAATACCCACTATGTAGTATTGATATGTTCGATGAATGAAGTGTTACTTCGTTGTTTACTAAATTGTATATAGGATGGAAACCAATGTAGCGTAAGCTTCGAAAAATTCAACATTCTAAAAATATGTACTGAATCAATGCAAAAAGTTTGTTTCTCGATGACCTTTCCACTGCGTATTTTAATTGAAATGAAAGGTCGCAAAAAGAGCGCAATCCCAGCATTTTTTTGTTAGCAAAATGTTGAATTATTCGTACCGTGGAACAGACACAGTTTTGCTACTACGTCCCTGACTTACGCACGTGACAAAATGAGTCATCCTACATATGTCAGGATACATATAAGTATTTTCTTCAATAACAGAACCGCACGAGAGGTCCTGAAAAGGTCTCGTTGTCGACGCCGATCACGTGCGTATTATTGGCAGCCGGAATCAGAGACTAGCGTCAACGCGCGCGCGCCCCTAAACCCGTCGCACCACTAATACGACCGTCACATTACATGCTCTTACTCAAACGTTTCCAAGACACAATTCATGAAAATGGAATTTTAAATAAGCTCGCGAATTAATCCATTTGCAAATTAGTACGTTTGCGAAGTATGTGAAATTTTCTTAGGTAGAGGTACAATTTACACACTCGTGTGAATCGAAGTAGCTCCGTGGGTGGATGACGCACTTTAGCTCTCTGTTTCTTCAGTCTTCTCACAAAGACACACGTACACAAGAGACGTCATTATCGACTCTCCGATCGTGGATTATTGTGTTCTAGTGTGTTTAGGTACCTACCTACAATATTATATGTATACTGCTAGGCCGTTCGTTAAGATTTGATGAAAAAAGGAAACGTTAGTAAATATGAGACTATATGTGCTACTTTAGACAATAACAAATTTATTATTTTGCGTTACATAGAAAAAAGGTGTGTACCTCATTTTCTATACGTATATTATCAATTTGGTCAATATCTTCACCGCTAAAAAGTTATATTTATTTTATTTTATTTTAATGTTTTATAGAAAATTAAATAAATGTTACATTTTTATTATCCTTTTCCAATTTGCAATGATAGGGCCATTCCCAGTATGCAATATGTATCGTAATAGACCTAGGTCTTAGTCTGTAATGTGAGCGTCTCAAACATTACCTCGGCTCTAGTGTAATGTTGCGCCGTACCATTCAGATAATGTGCCATATAAAGGTATTCTTATTAACAAAATCTACCCAAACCAGGTAGGTAGTTTGCTGGGAATGTTTGCTAGTTCATTTGCAATTTACCCGAGCTCGGTAGCAGTGTAGTTGGAACATTAACGTGATGGACGGAACCCGCCAAAATAGGGAGCTTATTACTAATACCGTTAAATGAAACCGACTCATTCTCATCTCCTCCTGGAATATTAGGTGTAAGTTTTGATTCTGGGAGATTAAAGCTAATGGATTACTTAGGTGGTGTCATAAATGTTACTTTCAATAGGACAGCATACCATCATACCATCACTCCTATACTCCCCGAAGGGTTAGGCAGAGGTATACCAATGTAGTACACCCACAGTTTGCCGGTATGTTTTTAGGTCCCATGTAATAGGGGGCGAGCCTATGGCCATTAACCGGGCCACAAAGAATAGGACAGCTTTAAATAAAATGGCATGTCACTTAAAATCTTCCCACTCTATAAAAGTAAGGATAAAAAATATGCTTGCATGAGTTTATTCGGTTAATTAACTTCACAAATTGCAGACCTTTTCATCGAAAACCACAGGATGAATAATTTTAAATCTCGGAGCCACAACGAGCTCATTGAGTCGAGAGCTTAGCTGCTGAGTGTGTGATTCTAGGTTCGATTTTCATGTTTAGTAGAGTGAGCGTCGGAAAAGCGGGATTTAAAATAGTATCTCTGTAAAGGTTTGAACATTTTAAAACACAATGAGGTATAGAGAGAGAATTAATTAATTATCTGTCTGAAGCATCATTAATGCATGACATAATAATTTAATTTCTATAATTAAACCACAAAGCCAGTGTGGGTTTCAATTGATCACTGTCACAATAATAAAGTTGATATTCAGAAACAGTGAACAAATCCTTTTACATTTCCGATTGTTAATATTAATTGTAAATCAACGAACATATTTGGAACATGTAAACATTTTTAGAATCGGAAAGCTACTAATGTGTATGAAATTCTGCAGGGACATGTAGTTGTATGTAATAATAATGTAGGTAAAGTGCTTAAAAAAACATGTCAATACATATCTCTTAGACGGAAACATTGTTATGAAACTGAATAATAATACTAATTATTTGACTATCACATCCGTAATCAAGTCTCTTATTTGCATTAAACTCCGCGCCGACACAAAAAAACGTGTCCTTTAATTTGTTGGTAGAGCGCACGCAGCGAGCCACCGAAACATTTCCCGCCAATTTAACATTGACTATAAAACGGCGCAAGCTGTTTCTATTAATTAGTTGTTGTAACGTACTACCACGCTCTTAATTACAAGTAAATTTCATGTTTATTATTACCCCGAGCGTAAGATATTAATTTAGTGAGCTATAATTACTATGTATGTGGCTTGTACGACCTACTTGGATTATAGCGTAACAACTAAACTGTTGGCTGGGGTTCGCGAGGATAACTCACGCGAAGCGATAAGAAACTTGTAGAGAAGAGCATCCATTCTTGTTCTTAGAACAATGCTCCAGATAGTTATCTTACGTATACGCTTTGTTCACTTAATTAACTTCACAAATTGTCGTCCTTTACATCGATAAGGCAACGACGACGACGGACGGTTTTAAATCTCTAAAACCAATTCTGTGTCGGACGTCGGACTAAAGACGAAAACCGACAGAAACTTTTATGAGGGCCCATGAGGAAAATGATTGAACATTGAATGTAATCAAAGGATATAATCCCTGGTAGCGGGAGAGCAGTGTAGAATTTAATTTATGAATAATTGAAAGTAGAGGTGAAAGGTATATGACGTTGTTATCTGAGTGCCTGGGGGAAACGAGCCACCCTAAATCAATACTGAGAAATTGGTAAGACTTTTGGCATGTTACAAAAAAAAAACAATGATTAGGTACTGGAATACTCGGGGCACATTACAAGTTTTCCTGCTAACCCTTGTATAATCCAGCATCATTAACAAAGAGACAGGAATAAAAGCTTGTACGAGCTATGTCTTTTATCTGAATACGGAGTCAGGGAACGAGGAGAAGAAATAATTCAAGACGGCAGCTAGACCACTTACATAAGAGAAATTCACAATATTTTGTTTAACCAGGGTAAATTCGAAATATCCTCGTAAACCTAACACTCGTTTTTTGAGAAGCTCTAGTAAAAACATTTGTGTGCCTACCTAACTCATAGCCAGTCTTCACTTACTCGTCAATCTATACAAATAAATTATAATTAGCGTCTATCGTTTTTAAAATTTAATTTGATTTGCAAGTGAAGCAAGGACTTCAAAGAAAATGAAGGATCAAAATTAATTAGTTCTTGAAAATAATTAATTTTGCGTTATGATAAAATGTTGCTGCGCGCTTGCGCTTGTCACGGTAATCCATCAGCAAATACATTTCAAAATGAATTTAACGAAAACATTGAGCTTTTACGTTGAGCTCATTTAACAATGTTATTGTTTAAATACATTAGCGTGTTAGTCCAATCAGCAGCGTGTGGCTAGAACGAATGCAGTGCAGTATTATGATAAAAGATTAGTCGCGTGTCGGCGGCGCGGCGGGGCGCGGCAGGGCGCGGCGCGGCGCGGCTCCGCTCGGCCGCACTCTACAAACGTTTGCTCTCATACAACTCCCCGCAACTGTTCACTCATTTGCATTTCGCAGTCTGTTAGGTAAGCCTTCGCCACAGAATTTGGTCTGCACTGCTACTTAAGTAGGTATAACACTAACACACAGACACCAAAGAGGCTGACGCTGCAAGGCGGCTTTCCGCGCCTGCCTTATCTTAATATGTGTCAAGTACGCTACTGTTATTAGGATATTTTAGAGGATTTGCTTTATCTTAAGCTACTTGTGATATAAAGGCACTTTCAGAGTGTCTCATGAAGCGTAAAATTATGGTCGGAAGTAGAGAGCTGGAGCTCAGTTCCAATGTATTCGGAATACGTTCATATAATAAAATTGAAGCTGTCTGTGACCGATATTTATGGGCATGCAGGACGTCTATTTGTATCCTAGCTCTCTCGGTCTGCTGAGGGGGAATTTCATAATGGATTCAGAACTCAAGAGATATTTTTAACCCGTATTTAGATTTATTCTTTTTTGTTATCTTTGGCATTACGAAATTACAAAAAATACAATTTATCAACATTCGCGCCTACCCTGACTCTGCTTGATGGCTAAGTAATTTACTTCAAAAAAAACTTTCAAAGTTAGCCAATCAAGATGAAGAGGCTTTTTTTATGCAAACACGTATAGCTATGGGTGTATCTACTCCAGTGCCTACTTAATCTTTTATACTAAAGCTAGGCCACTTTTTGCCGCGTTCATGTCTATATATTGCTTATTGTGTATATATTGTACTGTAGACCTGTACGTACACCAGTTCTTGTTCCTGCTTTCATTCCCTTTGCGATCAACTCTGTACCGTCACTTTAATGTTGTTCGATGTAACCATTGACTATAATAACCCTCTTTTTTATTACAAAAGAGGAGTAGATGTGCAAAATGTTTAGTTGCTTGTCGATGGCGTCACCCGTGGACATTGTAAGAGTCAATAAAAATAATTTGGCCCCCTGTTATTGTAGTCCCCTCACCCTCTTGTCTGTAGATGTCGTGGGATTGGGGGATTATATCGGATTTGGTCGATATATAGACTCGTTTTATGACTTCACTTAGTTATTCACCAACTTAAGCTAAAATTCCTAGAAACATTAAAAAATACACGTTTTTCATATGTAAAATGAGTATAGGCATCGCGCGCCACTGAATTCCCGGGAGAGCAAGACAGAGTTGGATTCTTGTCCATTTCGCTAAACAAGGTAAGGTATTAAATCAAGTCCAAAATTTGCTGATAGTTTTATTATTGCTTCTGTCCCATTGAAACGATAAGTAACCTACACTGTGTTAGTATAAAGGTCCGTTGATTTTAAAGAGTACTCTCTTACAAAATTAGAGCACATAAAAAGAAGTCTCTCCAAGCAGCGGAAAGAAACAATATATTGAGCTCATTAATCAATGTCAAGACCCAACAATGACCGGATACCTTTTAAAGATTGATCTCGTGTCGTGCACAGAAATATGAAAAACAATAGACGTGATACCAACACTGACGTTATAGTTTTAGATCTAAAATTATTTTCTCATAGCACCCTATTTACGTAATAAAGTTGTTGAAAAGCAACTACGGCGCAAAGTTTACTTTGTAAAGTAAAATGCAAAAACATAAAACATCCCGAAGCACATTCCCATAAAAATCTTTACTCCACCGTTTTATACCCGAATAAAATAAAATAAAAAATACCGAATTTGTAAAAGCGAACGATTTTCTGGCTACACACAATAAAACACAGGCAGCTATAGCCATGCAAACGTTAAAAGCTACGGTCGCTTCCCCATTCCTATTGTTTCGCACGAGACAGACGAAATTAAGGCACATCGTTTTATATTTTCGTTTTTAATTCACGCAGTTGAAAGCGAAGTTTAAAAAGCAGATAATAACCTTTACAGGGAGTATAACGCCGCGGTCGAAAGCTGTAAAATGTGCTCTTTTATTGCTGTTTTAATTACATTCTTCGCATTCGCCTGCTTCCTTTATTTCTGCGCATTTCATTTTCATAACACAATCGGCAATTTAACATGTCTGTTATGTTCTGAAGTTCTTAAAATACCCAGAAAATACAATTGAATGTTTATACTTTTAAAATATTCCATTCCCCAGTCTTATCAACATAATTACCACCGGTTAGTAATTAGTTAATAGATGTTTCTTTGCTGGAGATAAATAAATAACAAAGTTTCTCGTGCTTATCCCGTCTTCAGAAACACAAATATTGACATAATTAATAACAACAGAGCACGTCCGCTTACTACTCGCGCTGAATTATAACTAAAGGAAATAACTACGTATCTCATATTTCTTTAGTTTTCGGTTTTATTATGAAGAAGTATATTTAACGAGTAGAGTTAAAACAGAATATGGTAATTCATACTTGTATAAGAACAAATAACCCTAAAATAAGAGAAAATCTGCTTTCCATGTTGAAAAGCATTTATCTACAAAAAAATGTTACGAGTATAACAATGGGTAAACAAGACCAGTCTTAATTTTATTACGGCGTTCCTGACAAATTAAGGAATTTCATGTAAAAATGTTACATAGGCATTTTGCTCGTTTCCATCTGCGTGGGATATGCTTTCACCACCCTTTTATACTTCGAAGCCGAGATTCCAAAAATGTTTCTTTCATAAAATCCATGTCACTACTGTGCCTACAAATCTCAAGTAACAGAGTAATATAGGTGTTGATATATGTCAGTCAGTCAACTCGTTTTGCACGTATAAAGAGATATTTTGACGATTTTCGGTACGGCCCCCACGATATTCCAGACTATCTGTATGCATTTTGCATCGTCAGTATTTTTCCTGCAATATATTGGAAGGTGTGTTGCGTGCTTAAAAAGTGATTGCTCTCCTGGTTTTGTATAGAAAAGGGTGTCGGATTTTTAGATAGTATTTTTTTCATATCTGCTCAGCATTTTTACAGGATTGTGTGCAATTTGAAAAAGAAAAACCAAGTTGAATTTTATTGTACCTAAGCATTGACTAAATAAGGAGTTAGGTAGATGTAAAAATTTAAATAATCTAATGAATTTATAAAACAAAATTTAGGTTAGTCTCTAATTAAATGCGGTTAATTAAAACAAATCTTAATGTTAGTTATAAGGCGGTGCGTTCGGTACAAACCGAGTAATTTGATTTGAGCTGTAATAGAATTAGCCTGAGCAGACGTCTCCCGACTCGTTTATCTGTGACTATTTCTCTTAAGCTTTCTATTACGATTGTGATCTTAATAACAAGAGGGCAGGCTTAGAAATCAGCGTCTGTTTACAGAAGATTGTTAAATCGAAATAGTTTTTCTAACACGAATCGAACTTAAACTAAACGTAAACGCAAAAGGCGAAAAATCATCAAAGCGTTCTCTAAAAGGGGAAGACGTGGCTCTATAAGCGATAGGAAAAAAAGTATCTCGGTTTTTGTGTAACGACTTTCGATTTACTGAATACGAGTGCTCTCGTAAGGGTTGGAGAGGGGAGGTATCACTCCACATCGAGTCAAGTACATTCGTCTGCCAAATAAGGCGTAACTTACTCCACGCCGCGAATTTATAGCGTCTATGAAACGAAAATACGTTTCGTTTTTATTTCTGTAAAATTTCAATTTCACACTGCGCTGCCCTTTGCCTAACTGTGGTCGTAAATCCTACAGTTAAATTTATTAACAAACATACTACTGGACTTTATCTGTTAACATTAGTTGTAACACATATGTGTTGAAAATATGAAATGGTATGCATGTCAAGTAAACTATGAAATAATTTACTCTCTATTTGTTTTATACCCAGAAACTCAATTTTAAAATAGCTCGTGTGATCTTCATAAATTATTCACAAACATAACATGGACGAGTAATTTAATGTCTCTGAATTTCCACATTTAAATTCACCCATTCGTTAAGTGCGAATAATGGAAAAGCGATATGACAGCTGTCAACAGAGGTGTCACATAATTTATGAAAAACAACAGTTGTTATCTAATCACATGATTTTTGTTTTTGTGGAATTTTGAAATATAAAGGTAGTCATATAAATAAGAATATCCGTTGTTTTGTTTACTGTAGACAACAAACGCCATGCCGAAAACAAACACTCCGGTAAACTTTTTTGTATCTGCACAATCACGAAAATATTTATTTGCTCTGATTCCAGATTGCATTTAGAAACTTTCTTATTTCTAACATTAGGTGCCACCCTTCTGTATTGAAATGCAATAAACATAAAGCTACGTCTTATAAATTTGCATATTTTATCTTGAATTCTCAAAGTTCCCTTTAATGTCAATTTAATATAAAATTTATTTCAAGTTCTGTGACGAATAGAAAAAGAGATAACGAGACACCGCCGCCTCTCTCCATGATCACCGCCACGAATTATGTGCTCCGAGCCTTGAATATTAAATGAAGGCGGCAAAAAGTAGCGCGATTCTGCGTCAACTTGCCTAAAATTACGGTTATCGAGCCAATCGGTTCCTTGACACAGTTCGCGCTAAATGTATCTACCCAACTCCCCTGACACGAGTTTTATTAAAGATGTCCCAAAAAGTCATCCACTTTTTCAATAAGCTAAGGAGATGTGATTTATAAATAAACATCTTTTAGCAAATTGATGTTCGACTGAATACTTTCTAGGAAATAGGGTACACTGTATTGGTAGTTGTTAGGTCAATTACGTTTTTATGTTGTAAGTAGGTACATAACAAACATATTGATAATATACGTAATACCTAGTAAAAATGAAAGCAGTCAGCTTATGAATGTATCTTTAGCGTGAAACGAGAAATTGAGACTCAATAACAAAATTATTTCCATTTATATCAATTCGAGAGCATACCGTAAGCTACTTTACGGGGATCGCAAAATAAATATCTTTTTATTTGCCAATTTGTTGGGTAAATAGTCTTCAATCAACTCTTTAAAATCGGGCGATTAATTGGGGTTACTTACCTGGCGTACTTTGGTTAATATTTTAATTATTCCCAAAAACCTGTGTACTGTGTATCGGTAGGTAGGTAGTGGGGTTAGGGACACATAATCTCAGAGTTGCCAAAACCCATCTCAGAAACCCTATTTTTCCAATCTCTTGGGGCTTTCCATTGAATCAGTGTTGATAAGCATCTTGTACCTACCTTATTTAGATACCTGTTACTTTTCAGTTACTCTTTTTTATCTGATTTCGATAAGGGTTGCGTGTTACACATGGCTGAGTACCTACAGTTCGGTATTTATACGATTTTCTGTGTTAGAAAAAGATACAAATAATTATTATATAACATTTTGTATTTAATGTGTTTGCATATTCTAAAATCAGTAGGAATCTATAATATTTCAAAAGATTGTAATAGCTATAGTTACGAGGTTGACTTAATCGTGACGCCATATTATGATTTTAGACTTATGAGACCTATAAGTATTCCAGAAGCCATTTTTTGTACTCTTGGTTCAAAGCATAAAATTAAAACAACAGCCAAGGTTCATTCACTAATTTTGGCACACCGATATTTTCTTTATTTGGAATCCACGTTACCTGCTTTAAATGTATGCTGCAGGTTCCTATTTTAACTGTATCTGTTTAGCATGATTGCCAGTCGTTACACACTTGAAACCGTCTCGGTTATTCACAATCTGGAATAACCTTCAGAATCACTCGACTGGATTGAAATCCGTACTTCGAAATCGTCCCCAAACTGAGATCGCATTCGTTAGCCGCGGGCCGAGCGACTGTAATCCGTCAGATGAGATTGACCTTGAGAAACCTCGAGGTGAACAGATAAGGCGATCGGGCATCGGAATCTGAAACATGGGCCTGGCTTAGCACATACTAGTACCTTTTTTATCTTGTTTCACACACCTACATAACATCACGTCTGTATTTTTTTGGAGGGAAGACAGAGGTATATTTATAGTAAACCGTGATGTCGCCAGTTGTGTCTGTGTCATGTAATAGAAGGCGAGACTATTGCCGTGTCATCATCCGGGCACAAATCCGTGTAGCTTTTCCTTTATAATTGCCCAACCTGAGCATCATACTTTGGACCCCGTGCCTGTCAGTCCAATGCTTGTATATAGGGAATGTGGTAACCAGAAACCACAGTTTAACATCATCATTTGCTTAGCCTTATCCCAACTACGTTGGGGTCGGCTGCTAGACTAACCGGATGCAGCTGAATACCAATGTTTTACCTACCGGGCCAACCCAGTTACTGGGTAACACGATACCTCTTGGTTAGACTGGTTGTTAGACTTCAACCACAAAACCACACCACCACAGTAATCACAACCACAAAAAAAAAAAACCAACAGTAAACAGAAAGTGACACAGACAGTAAGACAGACAGGGAGACAGTAAGTGTGTGTACCACAGCATGACGTTCATGGCTTAAAATTTATATTCTATAATAGTTTCTAGAGGCAGATTTATTGTGGGGAAGTTAAATTCATTTATATTGCTAGATTAGTTGCGGGCGACATTTCTATTCATTTATAACATTTTGTAAATCGCTTGTAAGCCGGTGACAGTTATGAATTATTCCGCGAGGCACAGCTTCCCGTCTCATATGCCATGTCTAGAAATGATTCTAGTTTACCTAGATTATAAGTATTTTATAGATTGAAAGCAGAAGTTTGTAAAAAGTAGTTGGAATACTTGGAATACGTGCCTTCATTTATGCGTAGATTCAAGTTTATAATGGAAATCGATTTTCCTTCGCTTACAGAGCTGCAAAGATAGCATTAAATTGTAAACTAAATTCTAGGAGTCAATTTGAACTGTATTTGAATCGTATTGCGTGGATAGTAAAATTGATAAAAACTATTATTTAACTTTTGCTTAAATCATAACAGAGTAGCGGGCTGCACCTACGGGTCCCTTTTAATAACACGACCCCCTGGCTCTTCTTTAGTTTAGTACCTGGACGACGCTAAGTTATTATACGAGGTGGATGGCGAGCAATATCCTGCAGTTCACGAACAACAACATGTTGCAATCGCTACACCCGACGCCTGTTATTATTTATAATATTAAATCTTTATAAAACGAAGATCGCCTAAACCATGTTCCTCAATACTATAGCTTGAACAGTGATTCGAAAAACAAATCGATAAATACGCCACCTTAAACCACAATATTTCCCGTTTAATAAAAAAAACAGACGTTCGCAGACGGTACGTCCTTCCAAAAAGTACAGAAGTAATTTATTTTCCTGAAAAAAATTGCTTTGTCTCCGTATCAGAAAGTATGTCTAATAAGTATGACGTAACCGTAGCGAAGGTACTTTTTTTTTCGACTTCACTGAAGCCGAAAGGAGGGGTAATAAGAATATTTGTTATGAATGAAATATTATACATATTCCAAGCATCGGAATGGTACGACTATCAGATCAGGTAGTGATCTACATAAGGGATTCGCTAAAAGAAGGAACCCTTATAGTTTTCGTGCTTTCGTGTGTAGTTTTGTGCTTCAGTTATGTTCATTCTAGATGGTTTTGTTTCAATTAAAAGTTTAAGTCAATTTATTTTATTTTATTAGATCGTTAAGAGGCAATTTTGAACGTCATTTACAAAAAAGAAAATGGAATTGAATCTAGTTGCCCCTTTCGAAAGGTGGTTTCGTTTGGAACCTACATCATTTTCATAAATAATTTACTGCCCTATTAGTCTCGGGGTCGCACGACTGCTGAGCGTAGAGTTCTGGCTTCAATTCCCAGGTCGAGCAAGTGTAACTGGGTTTTTCCGTTAGTCATTTTTATAGGTGGCTGAGATCGGAAAGGTTCCGAAATCGCTCTGTTTAAACACTGCTATTCAGGCACATTTATTGGTGATTAGACTGGAAGCCGACTCCAACATAGTTAAGAAAAGGCTTAGCAGATGATGAATTTGATAATGAATGATACGTGTACTTGAATAAAACCAATACAGGTAATAAAATTAAGTAATAGATACCAAAACTACGAGTTTATCGGTGGCGTGCAACAACCTATACACGTCTCCAAACTGGCTTCATTAATCCCCTAACGTACTTGCTAATACCATGGACCTAATCGTTCATGCAAGCTGTTGAATGTCAAATAAAGCATTAGGAACTAATACAAAGTTAGGAAAAAAAACCCTTCACAAATCACGCCAAAAGTTGACAGAGCGCAGTGCCAGTTTTTAAATCCACTCACAAATTCGCTGTATTCCTCGTTGGCAGCTCACAAAAATATTACGACACTCGAAACGACAAAAAAGTTTGGCTGATTGATCTACCTTCAGATGGATTTAAAATATTTGATGGATGACATTAAAGAATGAAAAAATTCTATTTCAATAGAGAACGAGGCAATGTTGTAAATGAACCTATATCGTCCTCGTAGAGACGCGAGTAATCCTTGGTAAACACGGGATCGGGATCCCGGAGTCCGGGATTATTGCAGGACGGGCTAGCGGAGGCCAGGCCGTCAGATAACGGGAGATGGTTTTAATGCGATATTAGCGAGTTAACTCCCGCACTCGCCCGCACTAAAGCAATATGTGATAATCATTAGATGGGCATCCGTCCCCTCTCCATGTTTAAGTGATAGATAATGGACTAATATCGTATACACTAACACTTCTTGTTTGTAAACATAGTTGTGATTACAGTTTGATGGACTTGTTAGTAGATTAGTGGTATTCTATTACCGACACACATTTACATATTTTTAGTGTTTGTGTAAAGTGTGCTTGAACTGCTATTCGATGAAAAAAGGGAGAATATTTGTGATAGTCTATCAGCTGTAATAACAGGCACAATTTCAGTTCTTTAGGTAAGCTTTTGATGTTTGATGAACCATGCAGAAGTTCACGATACTTAGAAAGTAATCCCATTGTAACATTTTGTACACCCACGTGCAGAAAAGGATCGCCTATTTTTAGGTGGGTTTTGTTCTGCCCGTTGTGATAAATGTATTCGGTCTTGCGTAACGGACACTCACATGTACAAGGTAGGTACGTTTTATAATATTATTGAATTGCCCACCCGTAATACAACCACGACGATGATGTTTTTTTGCGTAACTAATGTACTGTTCGTTTTATAAACCTACGTGCTTCGATGTGGATCCCGAAAAACGTTTGATCAAAATGGTTACGAGCACTTGGGCAACGGTAGGCTTCATGCTTTCAAAATTTCTATTATTAGCACGTATTTTAATTAAATGATGAGTGTACTGACTATTTATTTCCCGTTAATACAAAAAATGAGATAAATCCGTCCTCCACCTAAATAATAAATAACAGCGGCCGCATTCGAATTTTTACTACGAAATCTCGATAGCTTTCGTTTTCTGAGCAAAAGAAATATGTTTATGGGCCTGTTTATGCGATGGCAAGACCTTTGTTTACGTCAACGTTACGGCTCCGTCGTGTTACGTAGCTTCTTACTCCAAGTATGAAATACGAAATATGGATGGTATTGAACGAGGAACAAATACATGTATATCTAGGCGTATATATGCTTACAACAGGCCTCACACAAACAAATAACAGATTTGATACATCAATTTCCTTCTTGCTTCTTGCTTGTCTCGACGGTACCTACAGCTCCCGGAGATTCGATTTAGTTTTTGCAAGAGGGTGCAGCGATGCATCGCAATATCAGTCGGTGTCATCAGGCTTACACAGATTGAGGGGCGCTGTTGACTCTATCAATCAGTTATATCAGTGGTGGAGAACAGTTAGATATCACAAGAGAGGAAAGGGCGCCCTTTGCTCCAATAAATCAATAGAGAGACGGATCGCTTACGGTGATTGTTCGCATTAGTTTACTGTTACTTATGTCATTCGTTTTATTGCGCCGTATAAGTTTGTGTATAAAACCTTTTCATATTATGTAAGATATACATTGATGTTATTGGTGTTTGCGTTTCTTATTTAGTGTATAAGTAAATAGGAAGATATTATTTAAGACTATAATATAATAATTTATCTATCACCAGAGCCTGTTACAGTTTTTGTGCGAGCTTATTTCACTTTACTGATTCTCCAGTTCACAGTCACGGGAAAACATGTCACTTCGATCTGACAGTGAAAAACAACCTTCGCGTCATTTGTCAACGTCAGCCACTCAACGTGGGGCAAAACATAATTTCATAAAGACATCGTTGTTCTTGTTACGCTGCGCTGAGTGTGGCTGAGCCACTTTTTACAGTATCATCATCATCGAATTACTTGATAAATTCCACCCGAGGAGCGAAGCCCCACATGAAAATAATAACAATAGCGACGCAACCATGGAAACATAAGGTAACAAGCTTATTTTCTTTATTAAAAGAAAATAAATAAAATAATCCGTAGCTTTCAAATAAATGTTTTTATATGAAAAAAAGGAGGATAAATATTGAATGTTTATTTATCATTTGATACGAAAATTATACATGACGAAGAACGAAGTTTTTGCAAGTCTTCTGAAAGTATATTAAGTAATTAAAGAAACGTAGGTATATTAAGTTAGTAAAGTATACCTATTAAGTAAGTAAAGAAACGTAGATGTTGGTAGGTATATACCTAACTTTGTTGGTAGGGACACATATTGGACGAACGTCGGTCGAGCTTGTAGTAGGCACCCAGCCATAAGGTATTGTTTATTTGCAACATGCTTTTCAGTTCCCATTGTATTTGTTTTTCATTTTGCCGGCGTGCTAGAAAAATATGGAAAACGAAATCGATCATCGTAGGTACTAGCTGCGTATGTAACATGATTACTTCTAGATGAAATTGCGAAGTAATTGGTTGCAAACGATTAGTCTAATGATGAATGAGACGAGGGTTGACCGGGAACAGTTACCATGCGAAATTTTGGCTTTTGATTAAGTAACGTCAATCTCAGTGCCCGGAGGTCGATTTCTTAGCAAAACAATAAAAAAGATACCTGTGAAAATCGAGAGCCCTGTTCGAAATAGTTGGTTTTGGATGTAACACAAAGGAAACTGATAAATAATTCAAATGCTGCAATGCGGTCCTCAAGGAATTGACAAGGAATGTAGTCGCGTGTGTAGTGGCACTGTGGAACTGTGAGGCGTAATAGTGCACTTGAGGCGTATTTGACGACTTAAATCGAGTCTGCATGCCCAGATATTGCGTGCAAGTTTAACTAGCGCCGTATCGGTGGTGCTGCATGGTTTTGCTTTTGGGAAGATCGTGGATGACCTTAAAGATCCAGTTTAATGAGCGAATAAAATGAACGAAATTCTATTCACTGGAATTTTTATTCTGAAGTCTTCTGGGGCGTTTCAGTCCACGTAATCGTAAAGACTTTAATATTATTGTTAGATTCTGCAGACCACACCACATATTAGCATATGATTATGGCCTTGGCTTTATATTTGCACAACTAATCATGCCCGCTGCCTCTAATCCTGCTCGTGATCATAACCGTAAACTGTGTTTCTGATTATCAATGGTTACGAAAATGTCGTATGATAACTTCTTCTAATTATTTAATAGTTTTATTTTATTATTGTTAGCTTTAATGTAATATTAAATAAGTAAATAAATGAGATATAGCTATTTCTATGGATCGTGCCAAGTTAGTTTACATTGAGTCTACAGTTTCACTGACAAACTTTCATCTTGATTCAACATAGTCACGGTATTATGTGAAAACCTCACATCAGTAGCTTTTCAACAAATTTGAGCGGTCGAGGCAACAAAAAGTTAAGTAATTAACGTTTCAGTGGTTTGAAAGTTCCCTCAATCCATGCGTGAGCTGAATCGAACGCCAGCAAGCAGCTATAAAATACTACTTATTATATTCTAATATCTAATCCTGAACACAACTTTATTATTTACTATTGAAAGTTCATTATTATATGTAGCACGTGTAGGACAATACGTGTAAGTACATAAATGTTTAATGTACCTACAAGCGAAATGCAATGTGCTATTATTGTAACAGTAGCGTCCTAGCAGTCAATTAATTATGAAATTCAATTTGACCGCTCACTTTACATCGCTGACAGATCATACAAAGCGAAGAGTATAATGTTTCCTGATATTAATTACTAACGACATAATGATTGTCACAATTCCGTCAAGAAATTAATACACATTTATTAGTGGGCCTTTTATAAGCGTTAATACGTGAGCCAAAACGTTCGCAGCATTCGTAAACACCTCAAACCCGCCGATTAATGAAGGAACCATCCGAAAAATTTCTATCCCAAGTATCCCTATCACGTAACGAAATATCTATAATTTGATGGGAGGAATTTCATTAATACGTACCTAAGTTCCTAATCTTGTGGAGAGTCCGAAAATAACAGGACTATCAGCATGAATTGAATATGGATATAATTCTCATTAATATATTGATTATAATTAAGTTACCAAAAAGGCTACATCTTCATTGAATATTTAAGTAAGGGCCGCGGGTGATCAGTATTCTGGTCAGACGCTGTTAGTTTGGTTAGGGCGCTTCAAGAGTCTCAGAGGCGATTCCCTAAACAGGTTATCTAACCGCATTTATATCGTTGGCGCAACACAAATATTAGCATAATTAGTTCGACGTACGCTGCTTAAATATGTGTACGTGGCTGGTCTGATCAACTGTGTGCTTAGGACCTTCAAGCCATTGTGTTCGCCAGAACCGTGGGAATGGCTTGAAGGTATAAGTTTGAAACAAGATTAAGGAATAAAGCAATTCTTTCCTTTTTCTCATTAGGAATTTCTCCTGTATCGTGGGTGCGTTTACACAAACGTTTATAACTCACGTACACAACAACCAGACACGGAACAACTACCTGTAGGCCATACAAATTTTTATTTGGAATCGAATTCGCCACATGCAGCGCAGTAACCATTCGCTCAAACACTGTGCCAACCGTGTTGTGAAAATTATTCCTCTGCTCGATTCATTATTTAAAACATTCTCTTTTCCTTAATTGATTATTAAAGCAAAGTTTTGCGATTTAACTGACATACGTTACATTTGCCGAGCCAATCGATTGGTAACCACCGAATTTCTCAAATGCAATACAAGGTTTCTGTTTTCTGCAATAGCAGTATATCAGATAGCATAGTAACAAGTAACAGTCTCGTTCTATAAGTTAATAGCAATTCGACGACCAACCAGCTGCTAAGCCGTGGTCGACTGCGTTAGCGAAGTAACCATAAACGAACGATAGCCTCTATCGACTGGTACAAGCATAGCCCGGACTTAGTGTGAATGGTCATGTATGTTACCGTAAAACCACCAACTGTGGAAAATTCGAAGAAATTCCTGCTACTGCTTATTATTCCATTTCGTATTAAAAGTGGTGGGAAATGTCTGATTTGTTCTGTATTTAGCTTTCTCAAACTCTAACCGTAAAAGGTCGAATTTATATTTATAAATTTGACCTTTTGCCATTGGAGTTTGACATTAAATAATAATTGAATTTTGAATTATTAATACAGGAAATCCTGTTTTAATTCTAAATTAGTTACTACTGAATATTGACTTTACTTTTGGGCTACACTAAACACTACAAAACAAAGGTAATAACACCGTAGTTCCTTTCAAAGAAAAATACCACGAATATTTGAAACATTTTCAAGAATAACTTTATTTTATTACAATATCTACAAATACGGACGTCTGTTGGGATTGTAAAACGCTTGATGTCCGGCTCACAACAGCAAAAAGTAAACGAAGATGGCGATAAACAGTATTACCAGCTTTAGTGGGATTAGTGCTGGCTAATGTGGACAGACCTTATACTGACCCGAGGGATTTGAAATAGTATTAATACATTGTTTATGTTTGTACTTTGATTGCAAACAACCGCATACTGTAGGTATATTGTTCTTAGGTGAAGGATCATCATCATATCACATATTATTAAAACCAATTTATCAATTCATCTTATCAATGAACTGTTGCTATCGATCTAGATCCCTTTTCGTTACAGTTGCGCAGTTAAGTACTAACATCTGTAGGTATCTCCACCTACAGAATCTAGTCTGACATACCTGCCTTCACCCACAGTAATTTCGACTGTACAATATGAGATGATTGTGTATTCTGACTGTATGCAAAGGAGCTGGAAAAAACACATAAAGTTGAGCTTGACCTTGCTACTCTCGCCGAGCCACATTAAACATTCAACAGCTTATCGGGAGTTATGTTATGAGTTATTCATCTATGCATTACATCCGGTGACAAGAGCCCGCGCTTTGCTCCCCGCGACCCAGGACCTACTCTTGCCCGCGCGCACCCTTCTGAAAAAGGTTAACCTACACTCATGTACTAAACAAACGGGTTCAAGGGTAAACCACTTTATGTACCTAAAAATACAAACTGCCAGTGTTTTATTATTTGTTTCTTGGTTTCGTTTTTTTTTTTATATATATTCCTCTTTTTACTGAGTAAATAAATGATTGATGAATTACAAAAAGATTTTTCTTGGTTCACTTTTAATCAACAAGTTGTGGTTACAGGTAAAGTTTATCAATTCAATTCAAACGTCTTAGAAAAACAAAAATAGGTTCTTAGGTACGAAATGAAACGTAATATTGGCACCAGAAATAGAATAGACAAAAAAATAAACGATTGATTGATTGTTGTCTCTAAACGACCTACTTATGATCCACTCTATCATTTTTCTGAATGTCACAAAAAGTTAAAGAATTGCTCCAAGCTGAATTTAATTGAAAGAAAAAATAAAACGCGCATTTTTGAAATGCGCGCACCTATCACATTTTATTTGTACATCATCCAAAGAATTACATATTATTATACAGTATGACTACATAAAGTATTAAGTCCGTTTCTGTAAATTTACGTACTTGGAGTGTATAAATAAATAAACTGTTTCACATTTTCAGCAAAGAGCCGCCGTTCAGTAAGTGGCTTGCGTAGAACAGCACACACCAAATATCTGATGGCTGCGTAGATAAACTCATACTATTTATTCATGTAGCAAAAATACAGCAAAAAGACATACGAAAATAAACTTCCCGAGAAACCGCAGGCTCAAACCAGTATAAAAAGTAGGGTCTACATCTATAGCAAACTTGCAAAAAAGTAATGACAAGATTTTAATAATTTTCAAAATCCTTTGCTGTGAAATGGAGATCGCATTTATAAAATGAAACCGTTTCATTAAACATGGACACTTTAATTTCAGTTAGATACTTTGTCATTGGGTTTTTAATAGGACAAGTACCTACTTAGCTAGTAGCTATGAACATTTATTTGATAAAAATTGTTTATACTAGTGGACGGTTTGACAATGTACTGCTTAATTTGCTTATGAATAGTTTAAATTGATTGAATTTCATACAACCAATCACATCAGCTTACGGGCGCTTGTCAATTTAATAATAAACAAATCAGTGGATACAGCCTTAAATGAAACTTGCCGGATTATCACGGGTTGTGTTAAACCGACCCCGGTAAGACTGCTGTACCCACTGGCCGGCATTGCGCCGCCAGACATCCGTAGAGCCATTGCGAGTTCAGCCGAGAAGACCAAAATGAACGACACACGGCACCCCCTGCATGACTACTTCCCAGTGCCACAAAGGCTGAAAAGCCGCAAGAACTTTTATAAGTGTGTCGACCCTCTGGCCTTGGATCCATCAGCAGTGAGATGCAGCCTCTGGAAAGGGGGTGGCTCCCTGCCAACGCCATTCGTAACACCGGCGGAGAGTCCTCCACCTGGACATGAACTGCCATGGCCGATCTGGAAGTCTTTAAAAAGACTCCGAACTCAGCTCGGTCGGAGCAAACACAACGTGTTTAGGTAGGGTTTCGGTGACGGTAGCGACTTGAGCTGTCTGTGCGGTACAGCACAACCGATGGCCCACCTCACATCGTGCCCTAACAGCTGCACGCAGGAAGATTTAATGGCTGCCACCGACAACGCAGACAAAGTGGCCAAATTCTGGGCCGCAACAATATAATACCTCTATAATAGAGGTATTATATTGTTGCGGTTTGTCATCGAAACGCTAAGAAGAATAAACAAATAATAAATGTTTATAGTTCATGAAAAAGGTTGCATCCATCATTATAATATGCGACGCTGAACCCCACACTAGGATACTGTGGGTCGCGGGAAACTCACATGAATTCTTTGTTCGTTAAACCGGGTCCATGGGTTAAGCTACAGATTCTTAGGAGTCATTTTAATAAAAATTGATACAAATTAACCGATGTGTGTAGTGTCCTAGGATTAGATACCAAACTCGAACATAAGTAAACTTATGTTGGTCTTGGATAACTTTGTAAACAGGCAGAATTTGATATTTTAAATAGACATAAGTTTTGTAATAAGAACAAAATAATAATTACATGAATTTATTTCTTGTTGTCTCTTCGGAAGTCGTATGGATATCAAATTAAGTACATCTGGACATATTATTTTGTAAAATAAAAAGTCATTTAATGTCTTCTTATCTTACATGAGGCCTATGCTCAGCAGTGGACGTCCTGCTGATATGATGATGGTGATGATGAAGTCATTTAATCACACTTACCAAATTGGCTTAGTTTACGTGCACTGTATTAATTCAATGATCGGTCAAATGGTGAATTATTGAAGCGGACGAGCCATAGTAAGCGTTCAATGGGGTATACTGGGCACAGCAGTGCATAAAGCGGTCATCGATGCGCGGCCATCGCGATAGAGAGCAACATGCTCCGCTAATGAGCCAGTGACTCAGATAACACCTTATTTAATGCCCAATACAAGCGGTATTATTGTCAGTTTGCTCTTCCTACTTATACTTATACTCCATTTAATATAGCATCAGGCGAAAAGCGACATAACGATAGTTATTAGGTTATAGTATTGAAATAACTGCATATTTTTCAAATGTAAGTAACAAATAGTTAACATTGCTTTGTATTAATTATGAAAAAAAAAGCGTGAAGCTTATTACATGCTAAAATTAGAATAACAACAGTGTTGTAACGATAATTGCGTCATGATATAATCATTGGAATATAAATCACGTCGACTATCCACGAGAGTTCCGAGAAAAAACCTCTTGCCACATGAACCCATAATATGGGCTTAACCTTCATTCCTTTTTTTTCTGTAAATAAGACTAACCGAAAAATCGCTTTGACAGTTTTATACGCCGTTCACGAATGTTATCCAACGGCCACTAAAAAACCAAATGGAATTCCGAACCGAAATTGAAAGCGTCGATTTTTATACGTCCGCAGTCGATCCTACTCATCAGATGTCACTGAGACGAGCTCCGGAATTCTAAACCCGCATCTAAAAGGTCCAGAGCCCAGAGGGACTGAAGTGGAGTTTGGGAAGGCTCAGATAATAATGTTTATATCTCATTAGGGTGAGAGAATGACGATCTACAATGGCTTTGTTCACGCCTAAATAAACGTATCTAAAGCAAGTCGGAAGTGTCATTATTGTCAAAGAGAATATGACATACGGATGGAGATACGCCCTAACGAGTGTTTGTATGCTAAATAAATGGAATTTATATCAGGAACTTTGAATGTTTTATGAGTAGCAGAAGTTAATAATATGTATCTATATTTACATCATTCTTGGGAAGTAGTTACCGCGTAGGTTTCAAAAATAAAACGGCAATCTCGAATGCAAATATTGCTACCGATAAAATTCGATTATCACGATAAAACCAACTTAACAGTCGGCGCGTGCCTTTTGTCGCTACGTAAATCACAAGTTGGTATTTTTTGGTGTGAACAAGGGACGCGAAATCACTCGTGGCGCTCCTTTTCAGTGAAGACTCGGATTCGCTCGAGGAGATACATATTAATGTACTCGACTTCGAAAGAGGCGATGCGATGATCAAATCTCAACATCCAAGCACCGTTTCGGAATATTTTTATCGAAGGTTTTAAATATCTTATTCAATATTTAAAATATTCCGGGCTAAGTGTTTTAAGCCTTCCATTAGTATTTGTAAACAAAAACTCGCTATAGACTCTTCAGCTTCGGCAGTAAATAGCAAAACTTTTTGTGAAATCTGGATTTGTTGATCTGTGTTCTGTCCGATCCAATACCTTTTTGTCAGATATTGCTTATCTGAATCGTAAACCACAACGAGCAAAGTTATAAAGCTTAAAACCCGAGCGAGTCGTTCATTGTTCAGAAATTTCGTGGTAAACGTACCATAAATTTTGTGCTCAGGCTAAAGTTAGTGAATAATTTTCCGTGTCTCTGTTTATTATAAGCTGGGTAAGTTGTTTGAGAGTCGTTGCTCGTAATCAACTTCACGAATGTGAAACGCGCTCCGCTGATTGCGAGTATGAACACAATGTGCCTAGTCGATACCCTCATCAAACATTATAATATAATAACTTACACGCCCAACAAGTTCTAAACTAGGATACTGCACATCAAATAAACATCTGCTTTTACAAATCTCCCGTATTACGAGCAAAAAAAAAATATACAACACAGAAAATTAAGAAAAGTTCCAAAGAAAAAGTAAATAAATAAGAAACGCATGCAATAAAGACAACTTTGTTTAGCTTAGTAATTGAGAGCTTTCTCAAATCCTTTGCCGACAGCTCTGCCTAACTGAGTTGGAAGGCAGCTGGACCAAGTTTTTACTTTTTCTTTCAACAAAGTTATTACACTTTAGTGAGTGGTATAATTCAGCGCGGTCAAAGCGAAAGAAAAATTAGACCTATTCCAAACCCATCTCATTATACTTCGAAAGATTTCAATGGGCATTGGTTTATGTAAGTGGTTACAATTATGTTGTAAAATAAAAATATCAAATTATTTACATTAGATTGAGCTAAATTCCTATCCTACTACTTTATATTATAAATGTAAATGTCTGTTATTATCAAAAACATTTAGCGCTTTAACAGTTAAAAGAAATTAGATGAAATTTGACACATAGATACCTACATGTTGTATTAAACTAGCTTCACACATAGGATTTGTCTCATCTTTGTGCTCACGTAGGATAATTTAGGACTTAGGTTTAATTCTGACATTGACTTTAGCAAAATTCTAGGCACATGATGGCGCGGGTAGAAGCTATTTCTAAAATATAGTAAACTACGTAAAAAGTACCCCTATACTAAGTTATACTAACTATATTACTAAATAAGTTTAGCTAACCATTGCCAAAATAATGAATAAATAATAAAGATAATATTAAAGTGATTACTTATAAACGTATGACCAACTGCCGTAATTTTGCCGTTCTAATGGAACTGGAATATAGTTGGTTCGAACAAAGTACAAGGTCTATGTTAAGTTATCAAAAGCTCTGTAAATGAGGAAGTAGAAATGTGCTTACTGTAAGGGTCTTGATGGGGCCATTTCTTCCTTCAAAGATGTAAGTATACCTACTTTAGTAGTCCGTTTTATGTTGAATCAGGTACCTTATCTTCTTCATGCGGAAAATTTAATAGGAGTTACATACGAATGGTCCTATCTACCTCTTCTTTGCTTCGTAAAGGTCTGTAAGTAAGCACGTAGGCATTTCAATTCGATCATAGCATTTCTAAAAAAATGTGCGCTTATGTTTAATCTAAATCGTGCTATCATCATCTGCTTAGCCTTTTCCCAACTATGTTGGGGTCGGCTTCCAGTCTAACCGAATGCAGCTGAATACCAATGTTTTACATGGAGCGACTGCCTATCTGCCTATCTGCTAATCTAAATCGTGTTATGTGTTATATAAATAAAGGTCTAACTAAGTTATTTTTGATAAAAATCATAACAGAAACAAAAAAAAGAAACCTCTTTACACATACCTATAGCACAAACATTTTGCCGGGCATTAATAAAAATAAAAGCATAGCCAACAAACGTATTGTGTGACTGGCAGGCTAAATTCTATTATATGATGATTGATGGTCTAGAACTCACAAGCAAGGCCACGGGTCCGAGCCACTCCTTCCACAATTTTTGAACGTTTTGCTGAGAGGAAAATATTATTCGTATATTGCGGTCAAAATAATGAATGTTGGTCCTGACATTCTCATTCGTATATTTTATATTTAAGAATTTGAATACATAATACTTATATATTATGTAATTATAAAAGTTATTTACTTATGGCTTTTATCAAAGTCAAAGTCAAATAATTTATTGCAATTAGACCATTAAAAGCACTTATGAACAATTACTATTAACAAAAACAAAAGAATCTGTTTGTCCCTTTCAAAAGGTCATCATGGAGAAGAAAGGGCAAGAAACTCCAGAGGTACCTACACTTTTAAAAATAATATTCCAAAAAAATTTGTATACAGGAATTACATTTTTTTTTTTTTAAATAGTTCCCTAAGAGATTTGCGGCGGCCGAGATTGAAAAAGGGCTACGACATGTTTTCTCTATACTAATCATTTGACAAAGACTGACCGCGTACAAAGCTTCAATATCTACAGTGCTTCACTTGTTATTTTGACACTGTTATGCTTTTTCAATCGAAATCGTTTTTCCGACTTGGCCTACAACAGAACAATAACAAAAAATCCATCTGACTGGTTTTTTTTTAAATGGCTGACTATTGTGGACTGAAATTTCACGCGTCTGTTGATTCACATGTAACGAATGGCTGTAGGTAAATGGTTCAACATTTGGACACGACATGAAAAGTGGCCAGTGAGCACATGCACGCGAAATTGATATGCGTCATTAATACATTGAAAATTTTATTCGTGGAAATAACGCAATCTGTATAAATGTATCTGTATAATTTACAACACGTGTCCGAAATTTTATATTTATTAATACCATCTCTGTCACCATACCAGTCTCTCCCAGTCAAAATCGACTTGTAAAAGGCAGATTTAAAAAATCATGTTGGATAATATTATTTGCCGTACGGAACCCTCCCCATCGTCTTCTCTCATGTTTATTGTACTAATAATATCAGCCTATTATCCCACTGTAGTGTAAACGCTTTCTCAAACAAAGGAGATTCAAGCATTGATCACCGCGTTTGCTCAAGGCGGTACGGCGATTTTAGACCTATATTAATTACAAGTCCAGGTTTTCTCACGATGCCTTCACCGATGTTAATGATGTCCAAGATAATCTTAGAAAACACAAATAGTATAAATACCTTATCTAAATTACAACTTATTTATATTATGGGGTAACGTGTAACAAATAATCACATTCATGAGTATGACAAATGGTGGTCATTACCTTTATTAGATAGGTAGGCTATATTATATCTGTGTTCGGTCAATCTAAAGCTAGACTATCATTAATCAAGTGTACAGTGAAATAGAGCATGATTGATCATTTAATGAAATCAATTCTACCCTTTGTCTAGTGCAGGAGTGGCGAACTATGGCATGCGTGTCATGCGTTGCATAACTGATGGAAATCTAATGATATTTACATAAAGTTTACTATTTAAAACATCCTTCTGTCTCTATCGTTCCTTCTGTTTAAAAGGAAAAGAATGATGTTTTAAAAATGCTTTTCTAATCTTCTAAAATGTTTGTTGCAGTCAAAAATGTACGAAGGTTCACCATCTCAGGTTTATGATTTGTTTTTGTTTACACCGCACTATTGCATGAGCTCAGAAACCGAGCGCCTATATACACATGTGTGGAGCTCGGTAGAGGCGGGAGCCGTATTAATATTCATAAAGCGACTTATCTAGAAAATATTGTAATTCAGCCGGCGTCACTGAATAGGCAAATTGTCACATAAACCAGTTATCAGTCTTACACTAATACTACGGCCGTGTTGATGAGGGCCGACGCGCGACGTTTGCACGGCCCTTGTTAGTTCACCTGTGAAACTGGGAATAATTAATTCTATACCCTTGTAAACCTTTATATAGAATTGTTTACCCGAACGTTATACTGTTACACAACACATTACCTACCCTATTTTAATTTAATGGCAATACGCACACGTATAGTAGTTGTTAGAGCCTTGGATTTGTGCTGTACGGTGTATGTTTCAGTAATAATGTTTGATTTTGTATTGCAGTCCCCGACTTATTAATTTGTTTGTCCCAAAACAATAACTCCACGGGGCAAACATAAATGTGTACGTACATACTTACCTAAAAGGTTTATCTAAAGCTAATCAAGAGCAGCATCAATTCATCTGCGGTTTAATAATACCTATCATGGCATGATTACCAAATAGCGATTATTCCGTATCACTAGTCAGTTGACGATTGTAATAAATTTTACAGAATCTTAATATGATTTGTTCTTGTTGTAATAAAATTGTACCCACAATTAATGAATAAGCCCAAAATATATTTTAGTTCTGAAATATTATCTGTTGCTTGTAACTACGGCCTTGTGGAACTTTCCTGTTTTCCCAAAGGACCCATACGTCCTTTCCGTGGTGTCAAACAATCTACAAGTAAAATTTCAGTTAAAACTATTTGAAATGTTTCAAACTAAACTTGATCCCGCTTGCCGTATTTTTAACACTCGGTACTTGACATTCGGAATGGAAATGTTGGTTTAGCGGAAACAAATAGCAGCTTAGGTAAAAACTTTTTCCTGGTAAAGTTCTAATAGCTATTTAAATTTTTTTGAAGGGAAACGTAATTACAAAAGCCGTGAAAGGTACGGAAGAGCATCTTCAGTGGTGTGCTCAAAATACTATTAAGTCGCTTAATATTCACACAGCACACGTACGCCGCGCGGCAAACGGAAAAATCCAATTAACTTCATACGGAGAGTTCCAGCCAAACTCGCCGCCCCCACTCCCAGCCACTCCACGCCACTCACACTAACGACTATTTTTCAATAACATTAATGGAATAACCTCTACCTCATTACGTCACGAATATTGCACAGACAGACGAAAGCGCCCCATCAAAGAGCCATTTTACTTCTTTATTTAATTATCCGATGCTAAATAAATAATAAGTTGTCTTTGTAATTTACATTTTCATTTTGCAAAAGAGAAGGTCGGTATTTTTTTGGTTTTTCGTGGTATTCGACGGTTTTACAAAGTACTTTAATTAAAATTAAATAGTCTAGTTAAAAAAAGAGAAACTAGTGAAATTAGAGCAACAGAGTTGTAAAAGACAAATATATTTCAATTCTGACGGAACCATGTGGGAATTGTGAGCCTCAGGCTACTGGGGGAACATTGAATAATAAAATGTAGGGGAATATCGTTCCAAGGATTCATTTTTAAGCTAAACCTCTTCAAATTTCTGACTCTAAACACAACAATGCGTTCTAGGCTTTGCGGTTTAGGGTAGCATTTATTTAGTAAAAAGTAACAATATTAACTAGTGAAACTAAACACATACTTGTAAGAACGAGTTCAAGAGTTTTGTTAAATCGTGATTGATCTTTAAAACAAAAGTTACTTATCATTTGTTTTGGCTATATTATATATTCAAATACGTTCAATAATTGATATGTATTTGGCATCGTGTAAGTTGAGCTCAGGTCCTGAATATTTCATATCGATACAATCAACGCGTCCCGAGGCACTTGCCAGTAATTTAGTGACAATGGTCTATTTAACCGTAGATAATAGTCGTTTAATGTGAATTAATGTGATTTAGACTAGCGACGCGTTATGATATACGAGTGGAATACAAGCTTATACCTGGGTCGCCTCTTGGTATACAGGTAAGAAGAATAGATATTATTTCGTGTCATTTTTCTTAGAAACTTATAACAGTTTCAGAATACAAACAAAAGAATGAAAGTATCTAATATCATTCTGCTCACGTCAGCATTCTCTGTGGAAAATTGCATTTGTATGGAGTTCCGTTGAGGCGCTATTGAATAACACACATGTGCATCTGCGACCGTGAATCTTACTTCGATTTAGTGGGATTATAAGGTTATGAGAACTTGAATACTTAGATCTAGATAAAAAGTCTAATACTAGATTTTAGTCTAGTTACCTATTATTATACCTTGAACAAAACACGCGTATTTTTTAGTTCATATTGACAAAGTAATTGATAATTACAAAAGTTTTAATAATAAATAATGTTTTTAATAAATATTTTTGGGACAACTCACACACGGCTATCTGATCCCAAGCTAAGCAGGGCTTGTGTTATGGTAACCAGTGGATCTTATATCTATTTAGATGGCCCTTATCATCGATTTGTCATAAAGAGACCAGCGGCTTTTAATACAGATGTGAGATTGGTTTGAAGTAAATTTAACATTCCATTTATGGAATAATATGCAGCTACGTAATACCTTCTTATGTAACTTTCTTCCTTATGACGATTTTTTAGCAAATCGCTACTACGTGCATTACCCACGTGCCGGAAAATAAGGCATTACTTGTGAACAATTGACAAGTGCCTTTCTTGGGAATTCTCCATAGCTATAAAACTAGTTCACATTTCTAGTGAACGAGTCACAGAATGGATTTTATGACATTCCTTACACACTAACCTCCTAATAAAATGGATTTTACGCTTTGGTGAACTGAAATCCTTGGAAAACTGGATAACAACTTAAATCAAAATTTTCCCTGTCAATGTTCAATTCGCAAATATTTTTATCCGCGCTTTATGTACTGAAATAAATACTGCATGCCTACAAAAATAACGGTTTTTATATAATTACAATGTTTCGTCTGTCATGTATAATTATGGGAAGCTATACAAACATTTATTGGAAGTGGCGGATCTGCTACGAAAGCTATTCGATTCGGACGTTCGATGGGGTCATGCGACCTGTCATTTGCAAAGGGATTTGCACCCTTTACCGTTTCACCCGTCAAATTTATTACCGTTGACAGGCCGTACCTCGCCTAACGAATGGAGGTTAGTTTTCCTAGCTTTGAATGCCTTTTATAGTGTATTCGTATATCACATCTGAATAACGTTCGAGCAATAAAATTCGACACAACGAGATTACATACACCTAGAATAACTGGTTTCGAAAAATATGAGAACACAACAAAGAACTTTGATATATTTATTCAGAAAGACCCGGTGTATGCAAGGGAGAGTGAAATGGGAATTGTGGAAGAATATTTAAGACGTTAGGCTGGACTTATCTGAAATTTCCGGTCATTGAAGCGGAGGGCAATGGGGCAACAGAATATAGCCGACACTTTCACCGGCATTACTTTCCCTCCATGCAACGAGGAAATCTTCCGTCATTTTTATGATTCAAAATGTTCGCCCGTGGTTTGTGCAGATGGATGAATGGGCGTAATAACCTGCTTGCGTACTGATAACAGCATGCAAGTAATAATATTTAAAAAAAAACACCAAGATCTTTTTAATTCCTTATAATTTGTGTATCTGACAAGAGCAGAGTCATAAAAGCGTCCAGATCCGTCAATAGATTAGTTATGTCTGAGTCATAATTTTAGACGTCGATGTCGCCGTCGCTAGTCTTTGTAACAGAATGTCTGTTCCAGACACGAGGGTGCTCGGCCTATTGGGGCGATTAGGTGGCACATGCCTGAGCTCAGCAGCCGACAAATCCTTTATCTCGAGTCGGCAGCTCCCACACCACCCCGCTAATATTATCGCCGTTTTCAATTAAATCAGAAATTGACGACTTTTCAACGAACCTATTTTGTGAGTTCTGAATCATAAATAGATTCTCATTTGTGATTGGTTTAATTAATACCATTTGGCTGATGTTTATTTTTCGTTTATCATTATTGAATAAACAGAGAATGCTGCATATTCAATGATACCAAAAACTAATAACTTCTGAACAATATTAAACACTTATATACCTGGATACGCGGAGTGTACATCACGGTTTAATCCTGTTTTCTCAAATTTTACCTCCGTAATATACGAATACTGTGAAGATATAATATATAGTAGACATATACCTAGTCTTCAAAGAATCTCTGGAAACTAACGTAAGTGCCTTTGTCATGCACCGTGGGACATCTTGAACATTTTCATGTTTGTTGGGCTGAAAACTATAAAATTGTACCAAAGCATTTCGAGTAAATTTAATCTTTTAGTAGAGACCCCACATTCTTAAAAATGGTCGCATTGTATTTCGTGTGTTTCATACATTGTGTGTATGAAATATTGTGTGCATGTTTGTAACATACCCGAACGAAAACATTTTTAGAAAAAATATCATAATAATTCGATTTTATCGCAGTAATTGATTTTCATTAAACGCCCTGTTAGCGTGTGAGTGAATAACGGAAATGAAATAGTCGCACGGTATCGTGGGTATTTCTTAATACACTCGGCTGCCAAAGAAAGAATCTCGTGAGTCGCGAGGCATTATTACGTTTCTCCCCACATTGCGGTTCACCCGCTTTTGTTATGGCCCGAGCACTTTACACTGACGTTTTTAAACGTTCTTATTTATCAACGGTTAAGAGATCACTGCCCTACGCTTTGTTTTGTTTATTTAACATTAGATTTATGAGCCGCACATCGTATTTTGTTTTTATTAATTTTAAAAAGTTTTACTCAGAGCTCAGCTTAGTATATTTCCATGATTATTTTGCTTTTATTTTAAAATGTAACCTTACTATAAAAACCTGCGTCCCCCTCTGGCGGCGAGCGGGACGACCGCGGGCGACAGGCGGGCCTCGTACGCGGCTGCCGCGTCTGTGCCGAGGCCGGCTAATCAGCCCCCCAGCAGGGCTGGGCCGGCCCCCGCGAAACCGGCTCCGGCAAGGCCGGCGCCGGCGCAAAATGCGGAGCCCACGAGGAGGGGCAAGGCGGCATCCCAGCCGCCTCCACCCCCTCCGCTCCCTGGTTCCAACCCTCCGGCCGCGGAAGCCGAATGGCAGGTGGCCGGGGCAAGGGAGAAGGGGCGCAGGGCGGCCAGATCGGCCAGAGCGGCCACCAGACGGGCGGAGGAGCGGCGGCGACGCGGTGAGCGCAAAGCCGCGGCCAGGCTTCGCGCCCCGAAATCCGCGGCTGTAGTGATCACGCTACAGCCGGAGGCGGAAAAGCGGGGCGTGACGTATGCGCAGGTGCTCACCAGGGCCAAGGCAACGGTCAACCTTGGCGAGCTAGGCATTACCGGCCTCCAGCTTAGGGTCACCGCAACTGGGGCCCGAATGCTGGAGATCCCCGGCGCCACCAGCGGTCCGTCCGCGGACGCTCTAGCTGAGAAGCTTAGAGCGTCCCTAAACGCGGACGAGGTACGGGTGTCCAGGCCCGCCAGATGCGCAGATCTGCGCATCCTGGGTCTGGACGACTCAGTTTCCGCGGAGGAGGTGGTGGCCGCCGTCACCAGG
The DNA here is from genome assembly GCA_932526535.1 of Caradrina clavipalpis. NCBI lineage: Eukaryota > Metazoa > Arthropoda > Insecta > Lepidoptera > Noctuidae > Caradrina > Caradrina clavipalpis. The sequence continues at coordinate 9,675,916 of OW052096.1, forward strand.
GCGGGTGGATGCCGTGCCGAAGAGGTCAGGGCAGGCACCATCCGCCCGGAGCGCTCGGGCATGCAGACCATTACGGTCAGCTGCCCAGTGACGGCGGCTAAAGCCATTGTTGGGGGGGGCCGTTTGCTGGTGGGCTGGGTTTCGGCGCAGGTTAGACTGCTCGAGCCCAGGCCCCTGAGGTGTTACCGTTGCCACGTGGGGAAGCACGTGGCATGTCGGTGCGCCTCGGAGGTCGACCGCAGCGCCCTATGTTTCCGCTGCGGTCAGCCCGGTCACAAGGCCGCGGCTTGTGATGCCCCGCCGCACTGCGATGCATGTGCGGGGGCTAACAGGCCGGCCGATCACCGGGCTGGGGGCAAGGCCTGCGCCGTGCCCGCCAGGGCCGGGGGAAGGCCCCGCACCGCTGCCGCCGCCGCCGCCGCCGCTGCCGGGGCCGCCGCCGCCGCCGCACCCGCGGCCACCGCCACCGCCGCTCCTGCGGCCGCCGCTGACACCGCGTCCGCCGGCGCAATGGATTGCCAATAACGGCACCATTGCGCCTCCCGCAGGCGGATACCGTAGGCACGGTCTGTGGACGGTGAGCAATGGGTAGCTCACCGTCCGTACGTTATTAACTAACGACAGACCGTGCCGACGGCGCGTCCATGTTCCGCGCACAGAGGTGTCAGCCATCGGAAGGGGCCACTAAGGGCCAAATGCCTGCCGGGGCTGCGGGTTGTTCGAAAGAGATACCGCGCCCCCGGAACGCAAAGGGCACATGAAGGAACATAGATGGTTTTTAGTCAGTAAAAGTCTGACACTCCCTCCCGCCCCGCCCAGGACGGGGGGGGTCATTTGATGATTTTACCATCTTTAAAAAAAAAAAAAAAAAAAAAAAAAAAAAAAAAAACTATAAAAACCTTTTAGTCTGGAGTAGTCTTATTAAAACTCTCAATAAAGATAGCAAAATCTCAGATTTTATACCACTTCATTCGCATGAAAAGAAAATTTTAGTAATTCTTAAAAAATTCGCTAGTAAAGTTTTATGAATTACGACTGAAATGATTAAAGTCGTCTTCACATTGCAAGTCAGCATTATTTTCTCACCCCTGTTCGTGCCATCTCCTCAGCCGCTAAGATGGTGATATAGACAAGAATTGTGTAACAAAAACGCAGTAATAAAAAATGAAATGAAAGAGAAGAGATTTTTAACCATCACATAAAGATATTATGAGATAAGCAAAGGTGCTTTAATAAAACGGGATGTGAATCTACAAGTCGTAAAAATATCATTATGGCACCCGTGAGCGATGCGTGTTGAAGTTTTCAAGTATCGTAATTATGTAATGTTATTTAATTAATACTCATTTCAGCCCGCGATTTTGTTTGGGTAAAATATAGCATAAAACATATCCTATGACACTCGGTAATAGTGCAGCTTTGTATCAGTGAAAGATTTTTTTAAATCGAACTAGTACTTCCAGAGATTGTTATCTTGCAAATAAAAAAAAAACAAACACCTCTCTATAAAATAGTTTATAGTTAATATTCAATCCTACTTCCTATTATTTTATTTATTTGGAAGTAGTTTGTGAATGTAGACGTATGAACGGACGGATGGATGTTTTTTACTCTTTGACGCTTAAACGGCTGAAGGGATCTGGATGAAATTTGGTACTGAGATAGATTGTAGTGTGAAATAACATATACCTACTTAGCATATACTTTTTATCCCGGAAAAATCTCGGTTCCCGTGGGAAAATATATCAAATTTGATGCGGACGAAGTCGCGGGCAGAAGCTAGTTAATACAATATGCGAAAGTTTGTGAGGATGGATGGATGTATGAATAGATGTTGGTTGTATCATAGATGAGGTATAGTTTTACTTAGAAATGGATCCGTATATACTCGTAGTATAATTTACAATAATTATTACTTGGAAAAGCTGACGGAGGGAACGCATCAAACGCTATAGTTTCCAGTTTCTAGAAATCCTTTTAAGCAAATTCGTCGAAGTACCACGGATTCACTTTGTACATTATAAAGGATGACTCACGCTAGACCGTGTCGGGTCCGAGCCGAGTGTCGGCCGTCTAATATTACTTTAAAGTTGAATCGGCCGTCACTCGGTTGCCGCTCGGTATAGCGTGAGTGTGTCCATACAATATATATGTAATATTTAGATGCCCGTGCTACGGCCGACACTCGGCTCGGGCCAGGCACGGTGTAGCGTGAGTCATCCTTTACGATTGAACGGCCAGGATAGAACACAGCATTTATGCATAATAAATATGAATTCGAGTATTTCATAACTGCAGGACAAAGCATTACTCATACATCCATTACGTCTTTTGTCTGATACCAGTCAGATAATCAGCCTGTTTGTTAAGTTATAGTACCAACCTTAAAAAAACCGCTATCTACTTAGTACGTTTTATCCAAACTAAGATTAGTAGGTGATTGTGTATCACAAAGCATAGCCAATGACCTACTATAAGAATACAGTAACTCATGTCGTTTTCACATAAAGCCTGTAGTCATCTCGAACTAAAGCTGGAGTCTCCCCACGGGCCTCCCCTGTGAATGATCTTGGGGATAACGTAATAATCAGGAAGGCAATTCTAGTAACTTTTAGGACCGTTCGCATTTTAATCTCAGGCTCGATCTATCAAAATGAAAGGCATTTTGACAAATTGAGATTTTATTATTTTATCTTAATTTTTTTATTGTCGCTGGAATGCTATTGCGGCTAGATTTTGAACGTTTTTGCATACCATCACTCCTGTATTTCCCGAAGGGTTAGGCAGAGATGTACCAATGTTCACCCACAGTTCGCCGATACGTTTAGGTCCCATGTCATAGGGGCGAGCCTATTGCTATTAACCAGGCACAAGTCCTAACTCCGAGCTGCTACTGAGAATTTCATAGAAAAACTCATTCACACTTTTTGCTCGACCTGGGAATCGAACCCAAGACCTCTAGCGTAGCAGTCGCGCTTAGGACCAACACGAGAATTGGCCTACAGGTCCCGTGATACCTGGGATACAGGTGGAGTCCGTTGCTCTTACACCTGATAAAATCCCTTAATTACGCCTTAACACACCCTGTTGTGCCCGCCGCGGCACTAGTGTTATACAAACTGTTGATTTGCATTCTCGTCAAATTCAAGGAGTTAACTATGGTCATGATTCTTAACACGAATCAATAATAAAATAAATTTGTTTTAAAATTTATATTTTTTGACGTGATTTTCCAATTCAAACTAGCCATCTCGCCAGAGGGTTTAGGCGCTATGCACGCATTGATATAGCCGCGCGACAACTCTGCCTACCGCATACGCAACTGGGCAATGCTGATTTTGCAAATTGCAACTAAAAAAACAAGCATTTATTAAATATTGGCCAGGTATCGTAATTATATTTGATTACTTCTTTTATTCTATGACAAGCTCCTAAAATTTGACGAGGATGCAAATCAACTGCTTGTATATGTACCTGAATCTGATTATCAGCACAAAAGCAGACTTTTAAAAGGAGAATGAAATGATTTTCTCTAATATGAGATACTTCCAAAAATAGATACTTTTTTATTCGTGAAAATAATTGGACAATGATGGATGATGAATGAGGACCTAGTAATTTATCCTACTTTTAATAAATCACAGAATGTTTGGAGATAAATTTGCGTCAAAATCATTACATTACATTAAATCGCACGCAAAACTACATAGTTATCTCACGGGAGCTATTCTAAATGTTACAATAAACAGTGTACGTAAGTACGGTTATATTGCTGCTAATAAGAACATTGTCGTCGTAAATATCTAGCGAATAAACGGGCCCACGTCGGTGCCGAGCATTCGGTTTGCATGTAATTAAAACTTGCACAATTAAACACTGTGGAGAAGGAAAACACGGGAAAATTGAGATAAGATTAATTTTCTGACTAGTGCCTCGGAGGAGTTTGTGCGCTAACTTTGTGAGATAGCCACGCCGAATGGCTATGTGCACTAGCCATGAATACTCAGACTATTATAATTCGATAATTTCTGGAGCGAGATAAAGTAAAGACGGTCTACGAACAACGAAATTATCCAAACGCCTGCTCGTACATCTATACGAAGTCGGTAAAAGAAAAAGGTTGAGTTTTTTAAGGGTTAGGAGCATACTAATCCACCGCTTAAGAGCACCCGTTAACCCGTTTCCCCCATTTGATTCTCATAACTTGTGCGGGATGATGAGCATATTAGGTAAGTTTATGCCCCCTACCTGATTCGCACCGGGAGGGATATCGTCATTCATAAACAAATATTACACAAGTCATCAAAGCCAGTAACTTTGATTCCGTGCCAGTAAGCAAGGGAATAAACGTATTTTTTGTTATTCTTAATCAAGATTTATCTCAGAGAGCCGGTAAAATAAATAGTCTGTATTTAGAAATACAATCACGTCTGTCACCGTATGTAATTAGAGGGACAGTTCGCCGAAGAAATAATGAGAGCCACCATCGAATGCCTCGTTAGTTCTGCTAAAACGAGGTCAAGGCGGGTTTCCTTTCAAGAAGTAAACTGTCAGCGAGAGCCGGTTTCAAAGGTGTTACAGAATATTATAAAAGGTCACACTGTTCCAGCGAGCACGAACCATTTTTGTGCGGGCCGAGGTGAATTTATGTGACTTCAATGGGAAGTGCTTTTCAGACATTGGTTATTTTCAGCTAACAAAACGAGCTACTATAATGCTTGTTTATGGCAGCAATCGTTCGATAATATGGGGACATACATAATGCATTAGTTAACTCGTGTGTCTAATTAAGCAAATATAGCAATTTAATGAACGGCCATTGTGCGAATGGATCACAGAGCGCCGCCGCCGCCGCCGCCGGAGCCCGGAGCCACGGGCCGACGTCAACCTACTTGTTTATTTATTACTTTATTACCCCACTCAACGTCGAGTGGCGGGAAGAGCCACAATGCGACCCCGCACTGATTGAATATTAAACATACCTGTACCCACTCCCTATAATAATTTTTCTAGACACATTGTCAACTCTACTTTGTTTCTGTTAAAGTTTTAAAGAGCTGCTTTAACTACCGAGCTGAACAAATAAAGTCAGCACCAGTCACTTGAAACTTTGTAAATACACAAAATAATTTGTACAAAACTTTTAATTATTTTTTTCATCTAATAATAGGAGGAGTTTACAGCAGGACACACTGTAATTGATTGATTGAGTGATTGATTCCATTAGGGAAATCAAAAATTCACACGTTTTATAACAGATGTGCAAATATGTGCAAATATTTTAATCTTTTATTTTCATTTTATCTTTGGGTAAAATAGACACCCTATACTTTGTTTAAATAAAAACATTTTGTAGTCCAGTTTGCAGAGTTAAGTAGTCTCGGGAAGTTTACTTCGAAGCAGTTCGCAAAGTTCTTGATCTGAAACATTAATAACCTTTTTACGGCCGTTGTTGTAACAAGTTTTAATAACAAATAATATACAATGAATAGTAGTTTTCAAGTTGTTTATCTTCATTTAGAACTTTTAAACACTTAGTAGAACCTACTTACATAATTTTGTATTTTAATTTTAATACAACAATTAAAACTTTCGAAATATTTAGAATTCAGAAGAAAATCAGAAGAACTTACTTTAAGTTGCTAAGTAATTTAATTAGAACCTAAATGTCACCCATATATATAATATACCGGCGAACTGTGGGTGTACATTGGTACACCTCTGCCTAACCCTTCGGGGAATACAGGCTTGATGGTATATTTTATTTATATGTCACCCATAATTTTATAGAACTACCAAAACCTTTTAATAAAGAAATAGGATGTCTGTCAAATAAATATAATGTCAAAGCAGTGACTTTTATCCACCCAAGAAATATAAATTAGGATCCAAGAAATTAATTAAAATGATGTAAAGAAACATGAACAAACGCAGATAGAAAATCCAGACTGCGACCCGTTTATTACGATCTCAGATCTTCCTTTTGTTACGTTCAGGTCAATTTAATAATAATAATCCTAAAATCCCTAATTAAAACCGGCTTTTGATGACTATCTGCTGTAAGATGGCAGGGAGGCTGTTTTAATGAGGGAAATAATATAAAATGGCTGCCTCAGCGCTGTGTTAGCTCAATCAGTGTTACGTACTAACGAGCTATGCCTATATTCGATGGCAGAGTAAATTGTATCAAGTATTTGATCGAATAATAAAATGGTGAGGCAATTAAATTTAAAAAGAAGCGCTCGGTTTTTTATATAAATAACAAAAATAATCTAGTTAAATAAACACTATATTCGTTACTTAAAGATTATTATTAATACTGTTAAATTAAATTTTAGTAACTATACCTACTTATGTATAGTTGGGTAGGTACACACTAACATCTAATTGAACAGTATTTTTATTTCTATAGAAAGTTTTTGTAGTTTGATAAGAACGCATTATTATACGTTCTTATCAAACTACATAAACTTTCAACACAATCAACACAATCCAACAAACAATCAACAATCAATCAATCAACCAACAATTCAATCTTTCAACTTCCAATACAATCAGGATATTCAAACATAGCGATTTAATTAAAGGAAGATATTTTTTATATCCTCGCTAAAAAATAAAAGATCACTCTACAGCCCGTTAGAAGAAACATTCAACTAGTTTTGTGCAAGGCAAAGTGTTGACATTGTACCAAAATTTTTAATCTTCACAAAAATATAATTTAATAATGCTTGGGGCGCGACCTGACGATCCTGATCTGGCAGGTTTCGCCACCCTTATAGCAATGAGGCGACAAATTCCTTACTTATTAGAATGAGTTTGGAAAATATAAGAGGTACCCATACCTATAGGTATACTGTTCATGATTAATGTAATAATCGATGCAACGAAATATCTCTTTCAAACAATGATAATGATTTATTAAAGAAACATTTAAAAGTCTTTTGATTTTCAGGTCTTGATCGACGTTTTTCTTGTTATTTATGGAGATGATTAACAGCACATGAGCTTACAACAATATTTCATTACCATGCTACAAGGCAACTTATACTTTTGAGCTTCATATATTAATTAATGTCCTCTACAAATAGACTTAGAAGTTAAAATCATCTGCAACCCTACAGCACAAAAGGCACAAAAGCACTACACGAGAATTAATTCCATATACTAGATTCAGGACTCCATGTGTATAACGGCACGTGACGAACAATGAGTAATCACTGTCAAAATGCATTTTGGTTCAAAATACAGGCTATTATGTTCATGTTTCGAGTCGCACAGTAAACATAATATTGAGCCAGGTGGACATTGCGAAAGGCTCACGCAAGAGCACCGCCGAATAAAAGTAATGATTCAGTACCAAAGTGACCTATTTTAAGCCAGTGAACAGTTACAACACGCTCGGCAAATATTATACATGAATAGTCCAACAACTTCACACGACACCCAAGCGAGGCATAGCTTACACAGTGCACACAGACCCTAATGACATTTTATTCTCAAATCAGCATGTAAACATTTCACATTTCAAAAGAAGTATTAAGCCGACGCTACACGAGCCAAATAATTCCCAACTGTATTGAACTCGAGTTGCCGCCGTAAGAAAACTCCAGGTACATTTAATGAAATACAAATAGTTTTGAAATAGATTTATTAAATCAGTTTCTTGGGTATAATTCGAAACTTTTCAGAGGAAAAAGTTACAAAGGGAGTGGAAATGGTTTGTGCACGCGGGTTGGATTAGGAGGGCTTCTTGGAGCGAACGCGCTCCACGAATGATGGAAATGAAAGTTCTAACAGGCGCGGCTTAGTTAGATTGTGCGGCTACCAAGACTCGGATTTGGATTAAACCCGACATGTTCGACACCGCGACATAAATTTTCTCTCAGCACCCGCACTCTGTGCATCTTAGGACGAATAACAAATATTTCAGAGCATTTACACGCTGTGACTAGAATACCAAATTAACGAAGACGTGTATCTACGATCAGAATTTGTCTTCGTAAAACTAAAGGGTCTACTTAAAATACATACTTCAAGATTATTTAGTCTTCTCCGTATTTCTTTTTATAAACTATACCAGAAACGAACAATATGACGCTCAGATAAATAAAATTTAATAAAGTAGGTAAACAATACCCAATTAAGCGTTAGCAAAAAGATCATTAGAGGTATGTAATTATAGTTGAAGAGTCTAAAAATTGACCTTAAACGAGTGGCTACTCTTTTTAAAGTAGCAATCGGTGTCTGTTTCAGAACAAATTGTACATTCAGAGCTCCACTAATGAGATCGCGCAGGGAGGGGTTGAGTTGTGGCACAAGGGATGCCAGGGGGTGAAGCAGACGCAGGGCGAGGGGACCGTGTCTCCAAGGACTATATTTTACGTTTAATTGACGCACAGCTGTCAGCTAATGAGTCCTGGATTTTTTATAATATTGTTCAAATAAAGCTTTCGGAAAAACTCCAAATTACCCACAGAGTTTCTTTTTGTTTGTTGAATTAAAAGATAAAAAAAATCTTATATTGTTTTATTCTTGGGTAGGTTTTCAAGGATACTACAATATCAATAATGAAACTTTGCCTACAAGTCTTAAGTGGTACATACGTATGAGGCGTATTGGTACTCAACTACCTAAAAGATGTTTCACTAAAGTCTATCTATTTTCTTTAATTTTGTTAGTACCAACAGGTTTATTGTAAAAGCCATAAATACTTCCATGTTCCAGGTATCTAGGTGAATAGGGCTAGGGTATGCTTTTCAATAACTTTATATTTTATGTACGCATTCCCAACAAATCGGTTACCCCTATCTAGCACCAATAATTTTCCATCAGGTGGGTTATCGGCCTCTTGGCCTTTCACATTAAAATAGATATAATTTTATTCTCCTTTGAGACTCTTCATGTAACATGCGAACTTCACCAAATCCATTATTTAATCATACGTACTCTTAAAACTCCTCTACCCTGCTAGACAAGTAAAGTTAAATACACGTTACTCTTACGAAGGAAATAAATTAAATAAAAAAGGCAAACTGTAAATAAATATAAATAAAACTAACTAACTTTACGCAACAGAATCATTGCCCGACAGTAAATGGAACTGTTGACAACGTTGATTGGTATTTACATAAAATTAAAGAACATTAATATTAAAATACTCGCAAAGTGAAATAATCTTTGTTTACAATAATATTATATTATAGAAGCGACTGAATTTCATCCGGTTGATGTTGAAATAGACGGAGCTGGCGCCATACTATTGATATTTGATCTATCATAATTTGGAGCGTTTGCCTTGTGGTGCGTAGTTGCGTATTAAACATAATAATTGTATATTGTCACGTTAACGTATGTAAATAATAATACATTGACTTTACCAAACCACACACACATAGTTTGTACACGCGCACGGGTGTACCGGGGGCTGCGACAGACGCACGGGCGGCGGGGAGCAGCGGCTGCCCAAGCGACGCCAGCGCGGGGACGGCCGGACCGCCATTCGGACGACGACGACCGCTCGGAGCGCGCGCGCATTATTATTGTTTCCGGTCCGCGGCTCAAACGAGTTTGTTTGTTATATTTTATACTTATATTAATTTTATACTTATACTTATTGGTCAAAACGCGTCCGTTTCATTACCCACTAGACAATTGGCGACCGTGAACTAATAAAGAACTGCAACGAAGAAAAAGTACGCGTGTGTGGCGTGTTCTCCATAGTTCGAACCGGTTCGAACCGGATACGCGAACGCCGCGCTGCCACGCGGTGCTGTTTTCCTGCTCGTCGAGGCCACATGCTGCGAGTCTGCGACTGAACACGAACAAACAAAACTGCTGGATGGAACACGAAGAGGCTACTGTTACCTATTTGAAGACCTACCTGGATATAGCGGCCAACGGGCATCGCGTCAGGCGGTCTATGTGAGGGGAGTAAGCTCGTTCCTATTCTATTTTCCGTTCCTTATTAACTCCGCTTTTGTTTGTGTGTTTGGGGGTTTGCTGCTTTCTTAGGTGTGAGAGCGGCTGGCTGCTACCATATCGCCTTATTCGCAGTGAGGTTATTTTATATCCTATACTTTATAGGTACCTATTATCGTAAAGCATTACGCATGTAATAAATATTGCGAGTCTATTCAGTGACTATTTGCAGCATTTCATATTCGTGCTATATTGCATTCGCCGAAGCATAAATATCTACCTTTATTTCTGTAAAGATTACATTCCTGCACTAACAACCTATTCTACGTGCTTCTTGCACCTATTGCACAGCCTAGAGCCTTGCACAGCACCCGCTTCAGATAGATTTGCCGAACAATTCCAGGAAATCGGCGGCTGCAACTGCGGTCTGCGCCTGCCTCCCGGCTGCCTTCTCACACGCCGCCACGTGGCGACCGAAGCTTCTCGACCGCCGCGAGCGCGCAGCAGGGCGACCACACCGGGGCGTGCGGTCTGCCTGCCGAGACACCGCGTGGCAGGGAGCTGAGTCTGGAGCGCGATACCTATCGACTGATTGGTTTGATGCACACTATCTATTTCATTGTTTATTCGGATATTGTGATTTAAATGCCAAACATGAGTAAGGAAGAGAACAAAGCTGAGGTTAGTGATTTAATTAGGAGACGCAGTAATATTCAAGGGCGTTTAACTAAATTAAATAATTATGTTCAGGAAATGCAAAATTTAAGTGAATTAAATGGAATCAAAATAAAAGAATTAGGTAGACGTTTAGAAAATGCTCAAGAATTATTTAGGCAGTTTGATCAATTGCAAACATTAATTGAAAACAGTTGTGAAGATTCAGTTACTAGTGAACAAATTGACATAAGAGAAATAATTGAAAGTAAATTCATTAACATTATGTCCAGTATTGAGGAATTAATTGAAAAGCATAGCTCATCAAAGGTAAAGGAAACCTTTAATGATGCATGCAGTAACTATGGGTCAGTGGGTCGTGGATCTACTTGTATTTCACATGGCCTACAGTCAATAAAATTGCCAACTATAAAGTTACCAACATTTAACGGTTCTTATTTAAAATGGCTTGAATTTAGAGACACCTTTCAATCATTAATTCATAATAATGAATCTATACCTGGCATCAATAAATTTCATTATCTGAGATCCTCGCTAGAGGGAGGTGCCGTTGAAATTATCAGATCATTGGAGTTTACCTCTGAAAATTACATAGTAGCATGGGATTTACTATGTGACAGATATAATAATAAGAAAATCCTCATTAACAATCACCTTAAAGCATTATGCAGTATTGAACCCTTATCTAAGGAATCATTTAAAGAATTACGCAATTTAGTAGACATTGTTTCAAAAAATTTAAGAGCGCTCAACACCCTAGGCCAACCAACAGGTCAGTGGGATGCTTTATTAATATTTATGATTACTGGAAAGTTAGATACCAGTACGAGTGTTAAGTGGGAAGAACATAGGAATATTTTACCAGATTTGCCAACTCTAAATGATTTTTTTAATTTTATACGTAGTCGTGCAGATATTTTAGAGACTACATCAGTGACATCACAACCAATTAAAAATGATAAAGTGACTTTTAATAAAAATAACCAAAATAATAATTGGAAACCTAAACAAATTGAGAGGTCTAATTCCTTAGTCTCTTCAGTTGAGAACTTAAGTGAATATTTGTGTTTATTGTGTAGTGAGCAGGGTCATCGCATTCATCAATGTACTAAATTTAAAAATATGAATGTACAAGACAGGGTCAAAGAAGTTTCTAAGTTAAAATTATGTTTAAACTGTCTGTGTGAGGGCCATAATTCATTTAGATGTCGTATGAGGAGGTTATGTAAGTTTTGTAAGCATAAACACAATAGTTTATTACATGTAAATAAACCTCAAAATAATACTGAAAAAGACCAAATCAGCGCTACACCTTCCACATCAGCTCAACCGATGCCAGTGTCTTTGTCTGCTGTCTCAGTCACCCAGGTACTGTTGTGCACTGCTGTAATAGAAGTGGTGGATGATAATCAACAGACTTACCTTTTTAGGGCCTTGTTAGACACGGGCAGTCAGTCATCTTTTGTAACAGAGACACTGAAAGGCAAGTTAGGAAAATCTATAAAGATTTCAGAACCCTTAAGGATATCCGGAATAAATAATGTCTCTTTTAATATATCTGAACGTTGTAATGTTTATATAAAATCGCGATTAAGTCCTTTTAATATGGAAATAAATTGTCTGGTTGTACCACACATTACAGGAACATTACCAAGCGCACCTGTAAATATTCAAGAGCTTAATTTACCTAAAAATATTGTACTTGCAGACCCAAAGTTCCACTGTCCTTCTAATATAGATATGTTATTGGGGGCAGATGTGTTTTGGAATATTGTTGGGACAAAGCGTATTTCATTAGGTGTAGGTAAACCTATCCTACAAAATTCAGAGTTTGGATGGTTAGTTAGTGGCCGTTTAGGAGAATGTAGCCTTAACCATTTAACATGTCATTTCACTAAGGAAATTCATAACGACCTCAAAAGATTTTGGGAAGTTGAAGAAATTAATTGTATTAATAATACTTCCCCCGAAGATAAATTATGTGAACAACATTTTTTAGAAAACATGAAGCGTCTTCCAAGTGGTAGATTTTCCGTTAGAATGCCATTTAAAGAAATTCCTGAAAAGGCACTAGGCGATTCTTATTTCTTAGCAAAAAAGCGTTTTTTAACCTTAGAGAAAAAATTAAATAAAAATGCTCAGCTCAAACAAAGTTACACTGCATTTATTGAGGAATATAAAAACTTAGGTCATCTACATGAGGTCAAGCGTCCTTTATTTGGGTATTACTTACCACATCATGCAGTAACAAGAGAGCAAAGCGAAAGTACTAAGTTACGCGTTGTTTTTGATGCCTCTGCTAAAACAACTACAGGAAAATCACTGAATGATATTCAGTATGTTGGTCCAGTGTTACAAGACGATTTGCTGTCAATCTTGTTAAGGTTTAGAACTTATAAGTATGTATTAACTGGGGATATACAAAAAATGTATAGGCAAATAGAGATAGATCCATCACAGAAACATTTGCAATTAATTTTATGGAGAGATGATAGTTCTCAGCCTATTAAGGTCTTGCAGTTAAATACTGTCACCTATGGGACAGCATCTGCACCTTTCTTGAGCACGAGGTGCCTTGTTCAGTTAGCTCGCGAATGCACAAATCCCATAATATCTAATATTTTAGAACATGATATTTACATGGATGATTTAAATACTGGATGTCAGAGTGAGCAAGAAATTAAGGAAATATATAATGAAGTAACTAGAAATTTGTCCTCAGCTTGTTTCCCACTGCATAAAGTACGTACAAACTGTCCAAAGGTTTTAGAGACAGAGACCACTTCTAAAGCTCTTGATTTAAGTAAAAATTCCACAGTTTTAGGGCTTAACTGGTCACCTTCACCGGACATGTTACACTTTACCGTTGATATGATTACAAGTAAGAAACTTACTAAACGTACTATTATATCATTAACTTGTAAAATATTTGACCCATTAGGGCTGCTATGTGCATGCATAATAAGGGCTAAAATAGTTTTACAGCAATTATGGAAGGAAAATTTAGGCTGGGATGATCCCGTACCACCACATATTGAGAAAAAGTGGGTGAAGATATCAGACAATATTAATAATCTATCCAAAATTACTTTACCTAGAAATGTAATATGTGATTCATCCATGTCAGTAGAATTACATTGCTTCGTAGATGCTTCGCAAGAAGCCTACGGTGCTTGTGTCTATTTAAGGTCAGTTAATAATGACAATATTGTAAATGTTAAATTATTATGTGCGAAGGCGAGGGTTGCACCTCTAAAGGCTATAACAATACCTCGCCTTGAGCTATGTGGTGCGCTGCTTGGTGCTCGGTTGTCCACAAAAGTAATCCAGTCCATTAGATGTCAGATAACACAGAAGGTCATATGGACCGACTCAACTGTAGTGCTAGGTTGGATTAGTACACAACCAAATCTTTTAAAGGCATTTGTAGCCAATCGTGTAAATGAAATAAATGAGTTGACACAGGGCTTTCAGTGGAGGCATGTTCCTACGCATCTCAACCCTGCTGATCTTGCTTCTAGAGGCGTAGATCCTCAGCAGCTGCAGGTTGAAGCCTTGTGGTGGGAAGGACCCTCCTTCTTAAAAGAGGGATCACCTGCTTGGCCACAACAAACTCATAAATCAGTGGAATTACCTGAATTAAAGGTTCATTTACAGACAAATGTAGATCAAAATGATAGTCAGATTTCTATAATAAATTTTAATAATTATTCCAAGTTAAATTTCATTATTCGTATGTTTGCGTATGTATTGCGGTTTTTATATAACTGCAGGAATAAAACTAAATTGTGTAAATCATTGCAAGTTAATGAAATTGATAATTCACTTAATATTCTCATTAAAATATCGCAACAGGAATCGTTTGATTTAGAGTTAAAATCTCTAAATAAAGGTTTAGGAATATCTAAAAAATCCAAAATATTTAGTTTAAATCCGTTTCTTGACTCTAAAGGTCTATTAAGAGTGGGAGGTCGACTTGACAATTCAAGTTTCAATTATGATAAGAAACATCCAATTATCTTAGACTGTAAACATAGATTTACCCTTTTATTAATGCAAAGCGAACACCAACGTTTATTTCATGCAGGTCCGCAATTGTTATTGTCTTCTGTGAGAGAAAGGTACTGGCCTGTAGGTGGAAGGGCCTTAGCGCGCAAGGTAAATAAGCAATGCGTTGTATGCACTAGATTTCGTGGTCAGACTGTACAGCCTATAATGGGCAACTTACCATCGGCTAGGATGAGGCCTACTTTCCCCTTTCACTCGACTGGTACTGACTTTGCAGGGCCATTCCAAATTTCTAGTAAAAAGGGACGAGGTAATAGAATAAGTAAATGTTACCTCTGTCTGTTCGTTTGTTTAAGCACTAGAGCTGTCCACCTAGAGCTAGTGAGCGATCTTAGTGCGTCTGCATTTATATTAACTTTAAGACGATTCGTGTCACGCAGAGGTAAGCCTCATGAAATTTGGTGTGACAATGGTACCAACTTCGTAGGGGCAAACAATGAACTGGGTAAGGTGTTGCGCTCCAGTCGTGACTCTGTCATTGACTATACTGCCAATGAAGGCATTTCATTTAAATTTATTCCCGCTTATTCACCGCATTTTGGTGGGCTCTGGGAGGCGGGCGTGAAAGCAGCCAAATATCATTTGAAAAGGGTAGCAGCCAATGTCTCTCTCACATTATTTTGAGGAGTTGTCGACACTCTTCACACAGATAGAGGCAATTCTTAATTCTCGCCCTCTCTCCCCTCTGTCCTCTGACCCCCTGGACTTAAACCCTTTAACCCCCGGGCACTTCCTGATCGGACGGCCACTGACGTCGGTGTCCTCTTTTGCAGCAGAAGACTCTAGCCCGAAGTACCATCTCATCTGTAAACTACGCCTCGACTTCTGGAAGAGATGGTCCCGAGAATTTATAGCGGAGCTCCAGCAGCGATCCAAATGGAAGTCTGGATCTATCGGGCCTACAATTGGAGACTTGGTACTGATAAAGGACCCAAATCTGCCCCCGCAGCGTTGGCGGCTTGGCCGAATAACAAAACTACATATGGGCGCAGATAACACCTGCCGTGTGGTAGATATTTATACCGTAAGAGGAACTATCCGAAGAGCTCTTCACTACGTCGTCAGGCTGCCGGGTGAAGAACCTGATCCTGTTGAAAGCTAGCGCTTTCAAGGGTGGGAGAATGTACACGCGCACGGGTGTACCGGGGGCTGCGACAGACGCACGGGCGGCGGGGAGCAGCGGCTGCCCAAGCGACGCCAGCGCGGGGACGGCCGGACCGCCATTCGGACGACGACGACCGCTCGGAGCGCGCGCGCATTATTATTGTTTCCGGTCCGCGGCTCAAACGAGTTTGTTTGTTATATTTTATACTTATATTAATTTTATACTTATACTTATTGGTCAAAACGCGTCCGTTTCATTACCCACTAGACATAGTTAGTTACTTTAGTAGAGTTAAACTACCGATGCGGCATTTCGAAAACAGTTTATAAATGTACGATATACTCATACATGAGCACGTATCTTGTTGTTACCAGAAACTTGATTGTAATCGATGTTGAGGTATTTTCTGACAGCCCACACGAGGGACCTTAATTGACGCCCCGTATAGGCGAAAACAATGTGGGACCCGCCAGGTGGGTGACCTAAATATCAAGTTAGGTTAGTATGTGGGAGATAGACAATTTTATGCTGAATATTGTCTAATCCCTAACTCCAGTTTTAGATCCCAATACTTCGAAAGACAAACGCTCAGTTCAGCAACGGTTTAGAAATTTTCAAACTAATTTCAAGGTGCAACAACCTCCCAGCTTTTGTTCCTGACCACATTTCTGTGGAAATGTTTTATCTAGCCCGTCATAAATACACCAACACTCGCATACGAATCTCGCGAAAGGGACGAACCTTTATAATCCAAAACCCGATAAAACGCTATTTACATAAGAAGGTTGTTTTGATAATATTGTTGAAAACCAATAAACACCCACACTACGAGTAACACTACCCCGCCCCCTCATCTATAAAGTCAACCATGGAAAATTAGTTACATATTAATTTAAAGGCTCAGGTTAAATACATGTATTAATATTAACAGATCCAGTGTGTGTATCGTGCGAAGTTATGTAAAGTTACCGTTAAATCGCCTCCTACGCATACCGCCAATTACCCTGCTAATACCATCATCAACTGAACTATTATCTATACCTATGTACATACACCTACAGAATTAGAGGTGTCTTAACCGTGGGTGTTCATTCGGAGTAAGTGTTGATGCAGTGTGATCCACGTTTCTCACTAGTAATTGCGCAGAAATAAAACTACATCAGGGCAACGTAGAAGTAACGTGCAGATTTCTATGTTGCACTACTGTACAAGTGAATATACCAATAGTCGGACTCCACGGTAACGCAATGGCATAACATACTCATTAGAGATGCAGTCAGTGGTGTCTTAGACTGAGACCAAAGCTGCCACTATTTGTGTCTTGCATCCCGAAATACATGCTGTTATAGTTTGGTGCTGCACCGTCATGTGTTTCATCCCTATTTTTATGTGTTGTGATTATGAACCTGACTGTACCCTTTTTTGCAAAAAAATATAGTTGTGTCCAGTTGGCGAAAACATAAAAGTGATATAATTTAAGTTTCACTAAGTGGACACGAATGAAAATCTTGGCGTGTCCAGATGACGAAATAATAAGTGATACTAACTTTGAGTTTCACCAACTGGACACACGTGTGTCCGGTCTCTTGTGTCCAGTTGGTGAATAACCCCAAATAACAGCAAATTCACAGTTAAGCAGCTCAATACTCAATTATAAAGTAATACAGTACTTAATTATTTGTTTCGTATCATTTAGTAGTTTAGTTGACTGAACCGACACAGTGGGCAGTTTGTGGCCGATAACGGTACACACAAATTATACCTGTTTGACCTATTTACATAGATATTTACGAATAAACACAATACGGGGAAATGATGTAACCAATAATATAATTACAATTTTGACCTGCATCGGTGAGATAACTATGCACATTTATGAAGACTGTTTATTAAATTGATATTTTAATATAATAATTACAGTTGTAGATAAAACCTTGAATGAGTGGTTGTTTTAGCTCATCATCAGTTCAATTACATGCGTTTGGTATTAGAATTCATTGCGTATGGTAGCTTATTTCAAAATATCACAAATTATATCCTTGTTTATAAATTCGCTGTTTAATCTATATTAAGTACCGGCTGTGCCAACAATGACAGTAATTTTCTTGGAAGCGAAAGTTCCTTTCTTTTCGTAAGATTATAATTCCCATTCAATATCGGATTTTTTATCGGGGCGCTTTTTTTATCAGCATATTTTGCACAAATTGGATTATAAAGGACTATTCCGTATTTAATATTAACTTATTTATTTACGCCCGGGGCGTAAGACGGCGTCCGCACGTACTCCATGTTAGCAAACAATTTTTTAATAAATCTACTTAAATCGGCAATTTAAGTGGCCGCTGTTGAGTGCACTATGTGAGTTCGAGTGGGGGACGTAATATGTTTTATTTTTGCTTTGTTGTACGGTTTGTTATAATATTATTCAAAGAGGAAGTCTGAGGAGGTTGCCAAGCAATTTGGCAGGGCGCGCGGCGGCGCTGCGCAGATAGAGCGTTATTTACAGCGGCTATTGGAGCCGGGGGTATATCGTAACTTCTGCTTAAATACCTTGTTACAGTCCTGGCCCTAGCTACACATTCCGTCTTTTACTTCTTACGCTAAAAAAAGACGTACACCATGATTTTGTTCCACAATTCGCCAAAGAAAAGAATGGAGGGAGACAGATGTAATTCGCTGAATGCTGCGAATAACTTGCTACTAACATATACGCAATATAAATTGTGTTGCATAAATAACGCTGTATAAAGGGATAATTTATCGTGTCTTAAATAGCAGGCCGTAATTTGTCGTCAACAATGGGCACCCTGCCGCGTATAGATATAACTTATTCACTTAAACATCTGATTCCTTTGTTAAGATTGTTGTCTGCTTGTTTTATTTGTTGTCGTACTAAATTCAGGTGTACAAATTTTCAAGAATGATTTATTAAAATTGTAGTTAGGTACCTGTCCTTTAATAGTCTTTAAGTACATACTAAAAGCGGATGGATTTAGGTAATCTGTATTCGAAATACCTACTCTGCCTTCAATACGTTTTAGAACCACATTAAATCTTGGAAAAGAGATGCTACAGGTTCTGCATAAACATCAATGAAAGTGTGAAAGTGTATCAGATTTACAAAATTGCAATAAAATATGTGAGTTGAGATAATTTTTACTTCATTTTTTTACAGCGATTTGATGAGTTTGAATGTTAGTAAGCTACAATGATATTGATATGGTATTTAAAATCGTCATGTTGCTCATAGTCATATAGAGTAGGTAGAAGTTTGTTGGGTGGATGTGTATGGATTATATCACTTATAAAACTCTACAAGTCTCCTACATATTGTTACCCACTTTACAAATTATGCAATATTATTTTGAGAATGCATAAAATAAAGTTCATTAAGTATCGTAAGATTATTGCAACTTGTATTGGGTCTGAACATCGTAAGCCTCTTATCGACAAATTTAATTGGATCTCCGAGAGCTTAAGTTTACGGTGCAATCAGTTTAAACTTTATGAGAAACACCTTATTCTCTTTAGAGACGTCCTACTTAACGTTTTACCCCCTTCATAAAAACTTGACAATAATATAGCAGTAGACACGATTAACCAATAATCCCTAAACATAACTTCTCTAAACACACTTTATTTTGGACTTAAAACCCGTTTCATTTTTAATGACCTGTAAAATTATATTTTTAGTTGCTTTGAAATCCATAAATAGTTAGTCAATTGACTTGGCAAATTAATGACGTCACATGTTGCTATTGTCATATAAAATCTTAAATCTATGATGGAGTCGTGTTATGACAGCTCGTTAAAAGTATGTTAATTGATTGGTAATGTGAACCCGTTTTCTTAACTCATTCTCTACCTATCATTGTCTTGTTAATATAAAATAAATGAAAGGTACGAGTTAGTATGCCTATATAAATAACCAAATCCCAGCTGTGTTGTCAATTTATTAGCAAAGGTCGAGTGTGAAGCAAATTAAATACTGTAGTCACCAATCGGTTTTGCAAGAGACAAGATTTTTCACCATTTCGTCGTCTGGTATACAGAATCTTTAAGATTTTATAGTGTTAAAGATTAGCTAGTACCTAGTTACTAGTAAATTTATCACGACGATGTATTATTTATTTGTTCTAATAAACGCTCATAAGATATGTAGGCTAATGTCTCGTTAAGTATTCATAACACTGCTATTGTGTCGAGTAGCACACAATGTTGATTCTATTAGGTGGCGGAAACGAAAGCTTGTCTGACAACCTCTGTTTTATGCCACTGTGCGAACATACGGTGAATACGGCCTGTTATTGTAAGGCGGGAAAGCGCGGCCATTATATATTCAACATGTAAATACTAATAAATGCTAGGCGATTTTCAAATATGAATATGGAGTTACATATTGCAAAGGAGTCATTGCAACTAGTTCATTTCCTATTAAGTTATTATTTGAAGTCCTATTAATCATTCAAACAACATCGCTAGCAACACAGAATAACACTTATTGTCGTATTGCCGTCCGTTATTATTCACCAATATTTGTAAACACTTATAAAAACACTTAATGTTGACAAAATGTACCTTAACAAAAACTCTATTTGTTCATAAAAAAAATCAATACGTACTTTACAAACTATGAAAATTGAAAAGCTTATTGACATTTCCATATTCTCTTTATTGATATAAACACAAAATAGAAATATTTTTTGGATGATCAAAGACGATAAGTAAATCTCTTACTCGTACTTCAGCCGAGGGATTCTAGCTCCATAAGCGAACGCGTGTCGGCAAATCTCATTACTTTTCGAGGATAAAGAAAATTCAATATCTATCGTTCTTTGTCTGTCTGTACCCTTACAAATTTTATTTCGCAGGTCGCGTTTAAACTTTGTTTTTATATGAAAGTTGTAATTTTGCCTCGTTGCTACCTGTGTGCATGCATCACTAGCCATTTTGCTGTATAAATATATCCCCTTTATGAAAAACGCAGGAAAATACTTCGGTAGTATAAGAATGTCATCAATATATTATTTTTTTATCAAAAGCAATTATTTTGCACATACACTGTCAATATTTTTTTTTCAATATTTATATCATGAATCATGTAAACGGTACACAAAGGAAAAGTGAGGTATTATAAAAGGATGTTATAATATCATGTTATTTAATGTTTCAGAGGACATTTTCAGGGAACCGTCTTTGATCGTAGATTCCATTTCACAGTCGTCGACAAATTATGTTACAATAAATCAATTCTGTTCAAAAGTATTACTGAGCGTTGGCAAGTCATTTCAGGGCAATTTTCGTTATTGAACGCGTCTTCATTCAGTGTTATTGTTTAGGGCCCGATGTAAATTAGTTTGTGGCCGGGCTTCAGAAGGAAATCCAATTAATTATACGTTTATACACTTTTGGGCTCACAATATTAAAAAATATGTTTTGTGTCCTGATGGCCCTGTGGTTAAGGCGCCTGCCACTGATGCACGAGATTGTGGGTTCGCAACCGTAAGTAAGTACCAATATGATATTTGCTATTTCTCATGTACTTTATAAGATTATCTTGGATATTACTGTAATTGATTAAAGAAAACATTATGATAAAACCTGGACTTCAAATAAATATAGGTCGGAAATTGACAAATCGGCAAAAAATTCACACTATTCATTACTTCATACGATTATTGATTTATATTAACGATTAAGTGATTGATAAATTTTGTAACGTATTACGACATCAGTTTTAGTATACCGGGACTTCAATAATAATCTTGGAACCAGAGTAATAAAGACTTTAATAAATAATGATTTTCAGGAGATTGAGATAAGATAGTAATTTTCGGTAAAATAGAAATGTTCTCTTGGAAGTCCTCACAACACATACCTATATAAAATAAATGCTATGACCTTAATCTGGCCAATAAGTTCTGTCTAACTCGGAACGTATTGGAGCAGACGTTATCGTAAGGTACAAAGGCCGAGACAATGCTAAAAATAGAACAAAACATTAGACAAAAGAACAGCAGAACAATAGCAATACTGTACCTAACAGAATTTAAAAATACGACCATTATCGGAGGCCATAGCTGCCCTTTTAACTCTCATACGTACACTTTCATGCTGAATAGTCGAAGTTTCAATGGCTGTTGTTAGAGAAAAACTTAACGTGGAGTGAATTCTTGCGTGAACTAGGAATGCGAATACTTCCATCAAAAGAAAGTTGAATTTGAGCGTGAAACGTAATGTGAGGCAAGCTCCGTGCGGTGACACAGTATCGCGAAGGCAGAAGATATAGAATCGCCTGCATGTGAGCCATGCGCCGGCAAATACGGACTGCCTCGATACAGCCATGATCCCACTTCAAACTTTTATTTCAAAGAAAGCGGCTTCGCGAGCCAGGAGGCTATCAAAAGCCAATGTTGAAGTATCTCTATTACTGTTTCACTTGGAATTATTAGTTATAGAAGCTAGAACTAGATACTACTTAGTTAATGTCCTGAAAGTTCATTTGAAGATCATTTAGAGGCGTGACATTCAGAGAACTTTCAAATAAACTTTGACAAACATTATTATACAAAGAGCCATTAATGGTTGGATGAACAAGAAAGGAAAATTAGTATGAAAGAATAAGTCAAGCGAATAAAAAAATAGGAAAATCACAAATCAACTGAGGCTCTTAGAATGATAAAAAAGGAATCAGAATACCTTACAGTATATACCTACATGTCCACAATATTTTTCAAATTATAAATCCAAACGGTCCATACACCATCGTATAACAACTGAAATACCACATTAAAAGCTGAATAATGAACTAGAAATAGGTTTATGAAGTGTTAAACAATACGCAATAACAGCCGGTGCTTGATTAAACAAAGGCCAATAGTAATAAATACGAGTGAAATTAGGCAATTACAGGCCTTAGGCGGGCCGAAAATACATCTCTATTGCTTGTTCCATCAATATCAAAGGAAAATAATGGTTTGTACAATACTTATAAATATTCCGGAATTATAAAGGGATCAACTGATGTCAAAGGGTTTTGATCATATTCAAAACTAGAAATAATATCCTTGTAGAGTTTGTTTTAGATGTCGAGCGAAAAGAGAGTTGCGTAATTTAATTATAGTTGACTTTTTGGTGGACTTTCAAACCATAAATACCAAAACAAACCATATACATTTTTGGATCCATTATATAAACCAGAATTTAATAAACGAATATTTATTTTTGTAAACCAACATAGTTAGTGGCTTATATTGTTAGACTGTACTGATGGGCGTGTGATTTTATAAAAGGCCAATGAGCTCACATGTTCACACCCTAACATAGACCTAGTATTTCACTTGGCTTTAGGTCAATGTTTTAATAAGACTTTTGGCAAGATGAAAGTGTTAACAAACACTTAAATGGTTTTCGTTTCATTTACCTATCCACGAGCTGTAGCAAGTGACGAGCTACGAATGCTACGACGCGTAGTGCATTGCTACGAATTTGCTACGAATCTGACTTTGGTACGGGCCTGACACTATTGAACAAAAATAACATTTCTTTTCCATTAAAATAAAGCCGAAGATTGCAAAATAGCCACAAAATAACCCTGGACATAAACAAAGTGAAACAACGTTATTTATAGGTACACACCTTATATTGTTCGAAGCTATTTCCCGCTTAGTTTGATATTGATTCCGCGTTTAATCGTATTGCTAGGCGTTGTGGGCCCAATCACCGACGATAACTGGATTTTGCTCCCCGAACGTAGTCGGGACACGTGACATCACCCCTGGGATATCAATTGTGAACTCAATTATTGTTGACTAATTAAATTAATACCCAGGAAATATTGACAATCAAATATGGAAGGTACTTGTGTAGCGATCGGCTTGATTACTTTCTACATGTTATTGTGGGTACATGTTATATGTCCGTAGATTGAAACAAAACAAGGACTTTATTTATTATTAATTAACTTGTGTTAGTTTTTTTTATGAAAAAGTAAAGTAACAAAAGTATCTAAAATGCAAACAGGGCACTCCCACTGTGTACATTTTGTATTACATTTTATCTCCCTTATATTACTTAGTCAGGAGGTATTTTAGTGTGAGTTTGAAACCTCATCCTTCCTACTAAATAATTTAAAATAAAACCAGCCAACAATAAACTTCAAACGCTGCCGGGCCTCATTTAGGACCGCTACAATGAACGGTCACGAGAGATTACTGCCACAATCACCTCGTTTAATCAACCAATTGTCGGTTAGTTAGGAACACGCCGCTGACCAATCTCTTGGCTTGCTCTGCTTCAACAATTTTTAATTGCTGCAGTTACAAACCTATTTGTTGATAAGGTTGCTTTTATGTACATAAGCACTACAGACTTTAGGGAATTAACGATGGAGTTATAGCAGGTAAATATTATACGACAAATAAAGTGTCATGCGATTTTATACCTTGTGCGCTTACTGTACTGTCACTTTGATTAAACCTGCGCATGACCTGGCTTGCAAATGATTTTGGTAGTGCGCCCCAGTCTGCGTTTTGCTTAGTATGTAGATATTACCTTAATTACCTCTCTCAAACCGCTGCGTATTCAACATATTCAGCTAAGTGCATTCGGATATATTCGGTTATGTAGGTATATATATGACAAGTACGCGTCGTGAGTCACGTCTGTCGCAATTAGTCGTTGTGTGCGCTGCCGACGCGAGCGCCTAGCACACGCGTGGTTTCACCTCACTGCCAATTTGTACCGCATTGTTACACTTTACACTACACGCTACCAGGAACACGTGAACTGCCAGCGTTATTAGTGATTACAATCTTTATAGCAGTGTCGGATAATGATTGTATCCGAAATTGTAACAAACTTCTGTGAAAGGGTAAGGGGTGGTTTATTTATAATTTAAAGGCATGAATGTTAATACAAAGTAGATGTTTAAAAAGATAAAGGTATTTTGTTTTGAGAAATATGCTTCTAATTTCATGTACATTGTTACGACAGGACCGGTTTCTTAAATTCAGTTTAACAAGAAAGTCGAACAGTACAGGCTTACTAGTACAAGGCAAGAATTTCAAATTTTACTTCATCTCTGGTTGTTTTGAACAAACGAACATTTAAAAAATATAATCAAAACATCAATAAAGTAATAAAAAGTTTTTCAACAGTCCGTGCACTCCTCTGTGTGAATATTCGCCAGTATCTATGGCTGATAGGGGACAATAATTTGACGGTGAAACGCAACACAAATGTGCATCTGGGGAACTGGCCTGCAAAACACTGTTTCCAAAACACTAATTCACAGCATAAACCGTCGAAATGTTCTCGCATTCTGTATGCAGATACTTGTACCAGTCGTACATATAACATAAACATCTCAAAGTAACTCCCCTTCGCGACGAGAAACTTTGAACGGCCCGATTTCTTTGTTATTTTTAATATCGACTTTTTTGCGCTCGAACGGTGGTTGCTAATGGATTTTCAATATTTGTGTTGACAGACAAACAAGGGGCGAATGGAGTGAGCTCTCTAACATTCCGTCTGCGTCCGTCCCCACGATCCACTGTGTATCTCTCTAAAGAAAGCAATCGACAACGTTTAAACGACATTTATTTATGTTTACTCGTGGT
Organism: Caradrina clavipalpis; assembly: GCA_932526535.1. Classification (NCBI taxonomy): domain Eukaryota; kingdom Metazoa; phylum Arthropoda; class Insecta; order Lepidoptera; family Noctuidae; genus Caradrina; species Caradrina clavipalpis. Next base: position 9,701,305 of record OW052096.1, read on the forward strand.
TCACACTTCTGATTAGTCGTTTATCCGTTGAAAATAACTCTTTTACTTGTTTATAGTTTTGCACGTCAAATATTATCGCATTTCTCACTCGATAACTCATTAGGGGATTGAATATTCACATTGGATCGCGATATGGCGAGCACTCTCTAACTATTTCAGTGTCCCGTTTCAATATGAAAATGTGTTCGGCAGCACACTGAATAAACATTGATGGTAGATGAAATATTTTATTAGTGAGCTCTCTATCATCAAAACTGTTGGACGTCGGACTCTATTACCATAATAGGTACAGATTTGGTCCGGCTGCCTAACCCTCTTCCAATCTTATGTTGGCGCCGAGTAGGATGAGTCCGCAATATTTGTATAGTCCATAGTACATTCTGTTTATCAAGTTGTTTTATATCCGCTATTATTGGGAAGGTTTAGAGGTTAGAACATAAGAAATATTAAGAATGGCCAGCTGCTAAGGTTCCGTCAGTGTTTCATTCTTTACGACATAAGTTAAGAGAAGATTATTTTTTCCCAGGAATCTCTTTCTCGAATCTTGATAAAAAATTGTTTGTGTCAAATTATTCGATCTGTACATAATCTGCAGGCTACTTTGTATAAATATTCAACAAAATTAGTTCAACAGTTTTTAATCGATAGACAGGCAAATATCTACACCTTTTTATTATTAGTATGGATCTAGTACAAATATGTTTAAATAATAAATTTTCATTCATCATGAAATGCAACTGTAGTTGTTACGAAATTGTAGCTAGTTATACATATAATAGTGGGCAGCTAGGCAGACGTATGAGTGAAGCATTGTGGTTGCGGTGTAGCCAGTCGCGGACAACCGCGCCCGCGCCGCCATCCCATGCTGAGAGCACACTACGTGACATGTGGCTACGTTATATTTATTCATCATTTCTCTACTTATAATTACTGTCTCCCTGGACAGAACGGGTGAAGTCGCGGTTGTGGTAACGTTGTCATCATACAAATTGAGGGACGAAAAGGGCTTACTAATTATAATTATAATATTAATTGACTATTTATTTACTAGATGTATAAGCGAGAGTAAAGAAAAAACAAATTATATTACAATCAGAATAAGTTAGATGTGTAGGTGTGTCCTATTCCCATGTTCTTTGATTCGCCGGACAGGGTTGAGTATTAATCAATTTACAAATGTTTTCTTACAACCTCAGGATGCTTATTGTGGAATGCAATAAATGACTGAATATTCAATCAGAAAGTTTTGTGAGTGGCAGAACACATGCCTTTAAAATGAAAAAAATATTTAAAACAATAAATTGTTGAAGTTCTTGATAATAGTTTTGTTTTTTATTTGTTACTAAAGCTTATAAAAGATAGGTACGCCTCAGTTGGTTCATACATAGTAACTCAAATATGTTAATAGATAGTATCTACATACGTAAACGAAGTCCCGAGGCACACTATTTGTTTGAATATTTTGATGATTCTCTTTTCGAATGTAAAATACTTGCCCTTTGTGTGAATGAAAATCCTACCTGAATAAACAGGATAAACGCTAAAGTAACAATAGTGGATTCTAGATGTTTAAAAGCAGGGAACTTGTCAGCAGTAGATATTATTAGGATATGTGTTACATTTGTAACACATTTCTGATGCTGCTTGGTAAGTGAATAATAAAAGGAATGAACAGCAAGCCAAGCACACGATGCTTTGTTCAGGGAGACGATAAAATTTACATGGGACAACGGGACGCGCTGCCCGACTCATAAAACTTGGTCAGATTTCTCTTGTGGAACTAAAGTAGGTACAATCGGAATACATAGACTGCTGTTACTTTATTTATTGGTATAAATCGTTCACTTTGACCTACATACTGAACAAGTACCTACACCTCGCGGCGAGTTTATAACAAAATTGCAAAATCTTCTTTTCAGACAACAACAATACAACTTTAATCACCTAAAATATATACATTCACGGTAGGTTTCATTAATTTAAAAGTAATGGATTCTGGATCTATTATACTCTAACAATAGAGTAAGGGGATAAAGAAAAGGAAATAAATATTTGATAGGATCTCTCCTGGATCCGATTCCGGAACAAAATAGATTGGTGCTCGCTATAATATTGGAATAATGAGACAATTATATTGAAGAACGTTGAGAAATTGATAATGAATTTTACATTACTGAATATTATATCTTACACGTGTCTTGGATACCGCAACACGTCCTACCATCCTTCCTATTAATCCTACTTCCTACTATCCTTCTTAATATTATAATTATTATAAATGCGAAAGTATGGATGTTTGTTACTCTTTCACGCTTAAACGGCTAAACGGATCTGGATGGGCACTGAGATAGATTGTAACGTGGTACTTTTTATCCCATAAAAATGGACGGTAGTTGTCGGGTATATCAAATTTGATGCAGTGGAAGTCGCGGACTGAAGTTAGTCATTAATAATTTAAATTAACCACTTTCAGTTTATAGTTTACGTTTCAGAAAAGTAAAAAATAAACTTATTTACAAATGACGTTCTATTGTTGTAGTCACTTCAGAAGGCAATATGTTTATAACTATACATATAAATAAATTCTTCGTTTGTTTATATACTTTACATCAAAACAAACATTCCTTTGCGGAAAGTAAATTGAGAGAATTGTAGTTTAGGCAGAGCGGGATAAAAGAAAAAGGTTACAGAAGGGTCGTCCTCAGAGAACAATTTTTCAAACTAGGTTGGCTTCTTGGTTTACTCACATCAGTGATTTAAAGCGAAGACAATATGCTTTGAATAACTCAGCGGAAACGAAAATCTTTAAAACTTTTAGGCACTTTAACTTTTATTTACGTTCTCTTGGTTTTAAACTTTGTGTGAGGGTCGCATGCAATCTTTGTGTTATGAAATACTTAAAAGTCTTTTGGATAGAACAGAAAACTGTATTCTACAATTCTACATAATGTACGATGAGTATATTTTGGGATGTATCCGCAATTATTAAATCCCAGAACATAGCTGTAGTACCTGACCATATGAACCTAGCTTTGTAGATTGTTATCAATTTATCATTCAAGGTTTTTTTGGTTAATTTAAACATAAATTATAAAATAATTTAATTTAAAACAATTATACCTAAACGAACCTTCTTCATAAGAGGCTTTTACCACTAATAAATCTTTTCATTTTTAATCACTGAGGACGTCGCGGCGATGGAATTAGTGCAGTGATACTTGGGCCGCGGAGCTCCCTGAGCGGCCCACCGAGACTTACTTACTGCGAATCTGCAAAATAAAACCATAATGCGCGGGACAGGTTGAGATGGGGGGATGTATATTTATGGCTGTACTCTTGCCAACATTTGAAATGCAAGACGCTGTTTTTTTCAAAAAAAAGGTCATCACCTGTGGCCCTCATAAAATAGCCAGCAGATATGTACATACATGCATATGTTTGCGGCCCATCAGAAAAAAAGGTTAAGTACCCCTGGCCCTAATCCATTAAAGTATCATCCAACTTTTGCACTATTCATAAAAGTATTTTTATTTCCAATATGCCATCAAACGACGTATTTTATGGCCGAGTATTGGGATTTAAAAGCAATCAGTTGCGAAGAACAGATAACGAATCAAGGCGTAGATTCGATGATTAGTTCCCGTGGAAGCTGATCCGCACAAGGGGATCAGCACGGGCTATAAAAGTAAATTGAATTGTTCTCCGGGCTGTTGTTCCTTGCTGCATGAGCCAATGGCCGCTAGCTTGCCGTGTTACGTTTTTAACTTTATGATTTTATAGCTGGCTCCCATGTTATGTTCTCTCGTGTGATACTACAAATAAAAATGTCATTTCAACAAACTGGAACTGTGCAAGTACCATAAACACGTTTTATACTTAGGTACTGGATTAAGTTTAAGGAAAAGCTCTTGAAATTCAAAAAAATACGTTCTTTCCTTACCACATTTCCATTCCCTTTACGGCTTTTACGTAACAGAGAAGTTTAGATAGATACGCACACATGGACATTGTCAGTCTAATCTCAATGTGAATACAGTATCAGTAATGTTATTCAAAACTTCGATCTATATCAGTTCTTTGGTTCCAATATTGCTATTAGGGTGGCTACAATAAAACTTGGACAATTAAATGTAAGTCAACGTCGTCGGAAGCGGCGAGATAAGACCTAGCGGCGCCCCTTAGCGTGGTACTTGGGCTATTAACAGGGTGGCCCTACGCCCCGAGTTTCTTGAACTGTCTTCAAGCGTGATTAGAAGTGCCTATTAAATTCAAACGTTTGGTGATTTTCCGCTCAAGGTACTTAATGTGGAAATCCTTGTCGATCCCCTCAAGAATAATGGTTGACTTTATCTTCCCCTATTGGAAAAAAATACTTTGATAAACAATAAATGGCCAACACAAATCACGAAAGTAAAGTATCCGCTAAGCTATGAGAGGAAAATAATGTATTAAAGTGTATTAAGGGCTTTAGCTTGAGAGTTTCGTCAAAACGAATCTATTTAATGTGAGGATATTTTCCTAATCTCCGGTTCGGCAGCTCATGGTCACCTCAGCTATAATTGGCACAAGTTTTGCTAGGCCAGAACGACGGCTGTGGGACTGCGGCCAACTTTTACTTGTCCCCTGTAATTACTTTTACTACTTTTATACAACTATTAAAATGTAATTTTAAGTATTTTTGTTAAGGAAGTTATAGAACTGAACCTACATTCAACTTTTGAAGTGGTTGATATGACATGAATTCTATAAATCTTTAAGTTTTGTTTAAAAAAGTGTTTTAAATTACATTAAAAGCTCAAAACGTAAATTAGTAAGTTTAGTTAGTAGTTGGAAACTAACAAATTTAATACATTAGCGTACTTTTAGAAAACATTAAGTTTCATAATAATATAATTAGTAATTTGGTTAGTTCCATCAACAAGATTGTGGGGGGAAAGATTGATGATTCTCGTGTCTCCATTTTATTTCCCCGCGGATAATCTCGTTGTCTCCGGCTTAAGGACATGTGAGCCGGAAATACGACAGCAATTTTCCTCCAACTATAGAAAAATGAGGAACGTTTAGCGTCGTGCATGGGTACCCACCCGTGAGTACAGTGTTCACCATCGCTCTGAGACACAGAACCAACGAACCGCTCTCATATAATAGGTATATCCTTTTTTTGGATCATCTCATGACGTGACGTTTGTCATACTTTCTCTTTTTGTTTTAAACATTTGCTGAACACGATATTTCAATTATTAAAAAGTTACGAGAAAAATATAACGAGACAATATTGTCCTCATCCGTCAAACATAAAAATGTGTCTAAGTAATCATTCTTTCACAGTGCGAATATATAGGTACCTATTACGACTTGTGATACATACCGCACAATGTTTTTAGTTGTTTGAGTGATGTGAGCTCGTGATGAATGTCTTGATTACATTCCTTTGACTCAAGAGTGCGGCTGACGGATGACCACTTCGTTTATTGCCCCTACAAGCGACCGCTATAAATAAAGCAGTATTACATTGCTAGCAAAACAACTTGATATTCTCTGCGGCCGTATTTCATCCGTAAAATCAAAATAGAATGCGTTTTAGGATGTCGTGAATAAATTGTGACCATGTTTTCTATTAACAGAGGCAAAAAATGCTTTATAAATGTTAAAAAAGCTCGCCGACTCGCTTAACATTCTGAAAATTTTGCCTAAAAATGTTTCATGTATGTACTTAGGCTCGGGCACGTATCTTATTCTTGAGAAGGTGTATGAATAAATATTTAGTAGAAAAGTGGGTTGCTTTTAGGACGTAGAGTGAGTGAAGTCGCGACAGGAACATTCTCCGTAAAATGACACGTAAATGGAAGCCGTAAGAAATAAAAGTGTGACTAGGACAGTGGCGTGATGCTCGCGTAAATTATATGAAGTTAAAAACGTCGGAGAATGTTAACTACATCCTCCAACATTTGGAAGAGGGGTCATTCACCGTTTACTTACAATCGTTACACGCTAATATACACGCCACTTCTCTAATGAGGTGTAATTTAAAAAGCTTCGCGCAGCCTCTACAGTATATTCTCTTGTTCCCTGAGGAAATAGGGATCAAAAGAGCATTTTTATTTTATTAACCCTAAAAGAGGGCAAGATTGAGCTTAGAACGGCGAAATTTCCCTAAATTGATGAGGGGATTGATGAATAAACATTTTTAAATCCCTTTTGTTTCACTTTTGTTTTGTTTACAGATTTAAAGTACACGTGGGTCAAAGTATTTATAAAATAAAATGGCTGCCGAACTTTCAGCAGATACATACTAACTTTGCAGCAATATATTTTATTATGATGCGAATATTTAAGTGGAATTAGTAAGCTTTATCACATCGCCTGAAAAGTTTATCAATTTAATATAGGTATTTACTTTAACTTACTCTTGCGAAAGGATTACTGGAACATGTTTAAGTATACCCATTTAAAAACTAAGTGTGTATAGTTTTTTTACTTAATTATCGAACTGTCACCATAGTCAGTCTTAATAAAACCAAAAGTCTATAGGTATATCTATTCTACCTAAAGAGATGAGGTAGATTTTTGAGTAGATTTTTACAAGTAACCTCGGTTCAATAGCCTCATGACTGAGAATGACCTGAAAATTTATTTTCACGAAGATTTAACTCTACAACCGTCTAGACTGTACCTTTTACATTAGAACATTTCTAATAGGCAATTGAATAAATCTCAATCAAGTAATATCTCGGAGCTCTAACGAACACTAGGTATGTCCACAAGAGATACTAATATTGCGTAAAACGTATAAATACAAGTTGCATTACTTAAAAATTAACAGCGTTTAAACAAAAATTGAATAAATGTGATGATGAATATAGAAACAATGAAAATAAACAGTCATATTAATGCATCTATAGATAGGTACTTGAGAAGTAACGAGATTTTAATAGAGCTTGACTTCAAGTTGAAAGACTTTCAATTCTCTACATATTTTAAGTTAGAATTTCGATTGACAGCGAAATTGCATTATTGGCATTTGATTAACAATCGATTCCGAACAATGGCAAACAGTAGGTAAGTAGTACCTACGAACCGAAAGTAGTTTGAACAACTACAGTAAAGTAAATAAATGAGTGATATACACATAATCGCAGAGGGAACAGTTTCATTATGCCACGTTCATTGTGTTCGCGGTCCCCAAAGAATACGGAATCTTTCCGTCTCGCAGCGGTGGGTAAACCCTTTTTATTTCTCGAAAAAGTTCTGCGACTGCAAAAAAGTATCATAAAAGAAGAGAAAATTGTGAGAAAATGAATTTTCCATTTCACTAAGTTGACGACTGAATGGCTTATTCTGTTAAGAGAACATCTTAGACAGGTATCTAACAATTTTCGAGGTTTCTAAGCTTCGCGTTTTGTGTCTCGTTCCAGTTCACTCTGGAGCTTGTTCACTCATAATTTATAGCTGTCAGATGAAAATATCTCACAGACAACTTACCGCGAATATTTTACGATCGCAAAATTATCTGCAAACCGAATGTCAATTAACAGGATCAAAGACTGTTGGCATATCGGCGAAAGGGTAGAAATATTTACACGGGACGGATGAAATGAAATGCTCGCTAAACAGATAAAATGGTTATCAAGCAGGTAGCTGTAACCATATCTAAACAAAACCCTAATTAGGTAGATCTATTTGATGAGATGGATGAGTTTTTCATCACACGATTTATTTTAGGTACATACATTTTATTTAAGGTTTTTTTTTTGCAATTTAAGACTAGACCTGTACCATTGATGTTTATATTTCATTACCATTAAACTAATATTTCTTTTCGAGAATATTATTATTCAGTAAAAGGTACAAGTACCTAGCACACTCCTAAGTACGTACGTAGTGAGTACGTACTATTTATTTTTCCATTAACTAATTGTAATCTCTCAGAGTATAAGTAACTTTTGATGCTAAGAAACTAATTACCTTAATTACAACGTTGTGCGTTCCTCTGCGAGGTCGGCCAAACATGCTTCTAATATTAAATGAAATATAAATATTGTATATAAAAACAAAATCGTCACCCAAAATATATTGTCATAAAAAGCTTAAACACGACCATTACGCCGTTCCGTCAGTATCGATTCCATTATAAAAGTGGTTTAAAGGCTTTATTTGCCGTTAATCTGTACCTTCCAGGTTTTACGCTGACCTCGGTAGGCAAATCCATTTGGTGTAAAGCCCATTATCCCTGGCCGAGAGCCAGCACGCCGACAATGCTCGGGCTGCGTTCTGGCACGACACCAATAGTCCGGATTATCTCGTCCCGCTAGCAATGGCTACAACGCAAAATACAAGATTTACTACGCCCTGTATTTAGTGCGTGCACATTAGCTTATGTTAATAGATTGGTTTATTGTGTTATGCTAATATAATGGAGCTCATGTGTTTTAATTATTGCTTCGTGAATACGCGATTCGCGAATTTATTGGCTTTGTTATTGTGTAAAATTAATAAAAGCAGTAAGGTACAGGTTTAAACAGTTATCCAATAAATGAATATGCCAATAGGTCATTTGGGGTTATGAGGGCCATCGTTTTAACGCAATTTGTTTTCGATGGCAGTTTGAATTCTGTTCGATGTTACGCATGTGTTGAATCAAAAGCGCTACGTGCTACGAGCGACTACTACGGGCTACGAATGCTACGACTACTTGCTACGAGACTTGAGTAACATTATTTATTATATTTAAAACTTAGTAATCGGAATCATACTCTACTATTATCAAACAGTAATAACCTTTTTAACTTCCATTTGAGTTTCACTTTTCAATAGTTAATATCTTAGAACTTCAACGGAGAGAAACGAGTAGGTACAAAAGTTTTAAAAACACTAGAAAATTCATTTAACTGTAAGTAAATAATTTTCCTATTTAAGCTACTTGCGACGAGTCTCTCAGAATAATACCTTTATTTATCAGACAAAAACTACGGACGTTAAGCCGGCAGCATGCTTAATGCTCATTAGATATTTACTGCAGACTGCTTAAAGCTAGAATGATAAAAAGCTCTTCCGTAAAGTCTATTTAGCAGTCTAGCTAGTTGGTCTCACTCACGTTTTTGCCTCTTAGTTTTGCCTGTAAGCTAAGCCAGGAGCATTAGATACCAACGCTATTCTTAAACCCCATTAAGATAAAAATATCATACTTGCAAATAAAAGGTTTTATTTAAGTATTTGCAAACGAGATAGACTTTAAAATAGTGCTATTTTAAGGGTACCAACTAGGTATTTGCAATGGCAGCATTTCTAAACGAGGTAAAAAGACATTTGCCGAATGTTGCCTGTTCTTTCCATCATTGCGATGTTTTGTTCTGAACCATACTTGAGAACCTTCTGGGTGCGGAGATATTATAAGTCAAAGTTCCAACTGTTTTTATGTTTCTTTACACCATCAACAATTAAATACACGGAAAAACATTTTTCCATCTGTACCATTTGTCTGTTTACTCCCCGTATGTCTCAGTGACAGGCTTAGGCCATGTTCAAACCAAACTGACTGTCAGCCGCCGAAAGTGAGCAAACGTTACGCAGTTTATTATATTTCCATACATATTCGCTTTTTCGTTCACATCTAACCGACGATACGTTATTACGCTATGCGTAGACGCTGACATTATTATAGGTATTCACAATACCGTTTATTTTCACGTTTACACTGGGGCTCACAGTGAGCTTACTCACATTCGGCGGCTTTTTTTTTTTTTTTTTTTTTTTTTTTTTTTTTTTTTTTTTTTATATAGACGGGAAGTCATCAAATAACTTCCCCCGCCCTGGGCGGGGCGGGAGGGAGTGTCAGAATTTTACTGACTAAAACCCGTCTATGTTCCTTCATGTGCCCTTTGCGTTCCGGGGGCGCGGTATCTCTTTCGAACAACCCGCAGACATTCGGCGGCTAACAGTCAGTTTGGTTTGAACACGGCCATAAAGCTTATTTCGATAATTAATCTGTAGCTATGCGATCTGATAGGCATCTGGTTAGCTAAGTAAAATCACAACATATGTATTAAAATATAAAAGCATATTTTTATCAATCTATATTTGCCATCAAAACGCTTAGAATAATTATGTGGCATCTATTTATACAGAGAGGCAGAGAGGTTCATCGGAAACAAACCAAGAGCCATGATAAGACGATATGTACAGTTACCTATCGTGTATTTAATTAAGATGTACCATGTATCAGGTTATACGTAGGTAGTGAGGTCGGCCGGCACGTCTTTAACAAATGTATCGGTAAAGGAAACTGTTTCATTAGTGGCTTCATGTATCTGCAGGTAGTGTTGTACGTTCCATGAGCTTTGTTTCACCTCAACTATATTTCAGAGCGCTTTGAGTAATAAACGTCACGATGTCGGTAGGTACCTAAAACAAGTAGCTATAAGTGTATATGTTGCAGTCAAAACTCTTAACCAGTCAAAAGTACTATTGACTAGCAAAATCAGTCATAAGTACTTTTGACTGGTTAAGAGTTTAAAGTTTTAAAGTGTGTCTATGTAATATGAAATGTTCAGTGGAACATTTCATATTACAATTATATTTAGGCCGAAACCGATATATTTTCATGTCACTGTAATGAATTCACAAAAGGTGCTGTTGTTTGTAGCGACAATCATCGATCTTTATGTATTATTTTGTACTTAAATTTTAATTTTGTGTGTGTGACATATCCTTATGTGTGTGTGTGTGACATATCATATATCATATCATATGGGCTATCGCATTAGGTTACGGCCTGCTACGATAGTTTTAAGGCATTTAAATAAATATTAAAAAGTGCTTATTTTTTAACTCAATTTTTTATATTGACTAAAGAAAGATGTGCCTATAGTAATGTTGTCTATAAAGGAAAATTACAAACTCCGTTCCAATTCCTATATACCTACCCATAGATACACAACCGAAATGTAAATGTAAAGAGGTACCTACTAATTAGATTTTTTGAATAGGTACCGAGGAGAGCCAGCATTCAAATTTTAGAAAGTCATTGAAAAGTTACCCTGTGTAACTACGTTCTTAGAAATGAAATACCTACCGACGTCTAAAATTCCGACCCCTTTGACCTCTTGCCTTAATTCTTTTGTTCCTTAATCGCACACTTATTCATTTGATCTTCCCCTCTTGAAATAAACTAAGAGTCACAAGAATAAACAAAGTTTTCAAACAAAATATTTGGACTGGATTACTTTGGTTATGTAAAAGGAACGTGGGCCTAGCGCCGTTGAAGAAAGAGAAATTAATGTTTTTAACAACAAAGGAAAACATTTTCTTTTTATAGGGATAGGTAAGTACCTCCTCAATAGAAAATGCGTAGGTAGATATTGAAAATATTTATTATTGAAGCGAGTGGTATCCTAAAATTAATGTAAGAAAAAACAATTGATCAGCATGATCTAGTCGTCAGTAAGTTCTTGCCTGCTTTGCTATTGGGCTGAAGTGGTAATACCTAGTGCCTATATCTAGTCAAACGTGTCCTTAAATACATAGATAATAGGTATGACCGTAAATGATTCCTACTTTTAAAGAATTCAACACAACCAAATTTACAGGTTTGTCCTACAAATATACAGAAAGGTATTGTATCGTTAATGGTAGGAAACATTTGTATCGACTTTGACATCTAATGAAACTCTAACATGAGTCTGACCTGCTGAGAGTGATACCTAACCAAACTTGATACAGATGACACTGTTGTCGCAGTAGCAAAACGATTGGCTGCTGCTCTGTGTGTCGCAGGTTTGATTCCCGCAGACAGCAAATAATTGCATGGCCTACAAGTACTCGTCCCGAGTTTGGATATTCGTGTGAGAGTATAAGTACCTATACGTTTGTAAAGGCACTCACGATGCGGGAAAAATTCCAAGACCAAGGTAGCGTCTAAAAAAAATGAAAAGTAAAACATTCTGATATTTGTAAATAATGCAGGCATGATTTAAGGATTGTAGAAATGTGGCCAGTGCTATAACACTCACATAAAGGTTAACCACAAGCCACTACACACCTAGTGCCGATAGGTACCTATATTTCGTTCCTAAGCACGGGTGCACACTCATGGCTCACAAAACCACATTTCAACGTAGTTAGTAATCTATCAGTGTGCCCACATCGACCACCATTGTCTGTAGGAGCCATTAAGTAAATGAATCGTTATTGTGTGTTTGTAAGAAAACGTACTACGATGAACCATTTACTTGGGTTTCTTCTTTATTAAGATTCTAACTTTCTGCTGAAATGACGCTGTGAAGCGATACCATCACGCCTGTATTCCCCGAAGGGTTAGGCAGAGGTGTACCAATGTACACCCACAGTTCGCCGGTATATTGAGGTCCCATGTAATAGGGGGCGAGCCTATTGCCATTAACCGGGCACAAATCCAAACTCCGAGCTGCTACTGAGAATTTCATAGAAAAACCCAATAACACTTTTTGCTCGACCTGGGAATCGAACCCGGGACCCCTTGCACAGCAGAAAGCGATACTTACCAACATAATATTATAAAGTCGTAATAACTTCTTAGAAATAATCTCGGTCCAGTTCGCTATACAGACACGGGTCTGTACAATACTGTACATAATGATGTGAAACTTGTTGCAAGTATCTAAGGTACCATCACGTGCAGAAACGAAACTTTGACGTTTTAACGTAGGCGTTTTGAGAACCTCATTTCATTTTTGCAAATTTTTCATTTACGGCAATTATGAAATTAAAAAAAAAAAACAAAATTAAAGATTAAAAAAATCTAAACAAACAGGTTATTTAATTACTGAACGAAACAGTGCGCTGATTCTTCGCGGGCTTTTTGACGTCTAATAGATGTCAATGTCAAAATAAAAGTTTTGAACAAACCAAATATTCATCAAGTGCCTAAAATCGTGATAAAATCCTATTTATTTAGTACAATAATGGATTTAAATTTGAAAAGTGAATAAATAAATAAGTGCCGTTGTATTTTTCGGGTGTTGTGTATAATTTTCAATCATGACATCGCTTTTATCAGCGGAATTATCAGCTACATGCAATGCCTTGGGAACGTATGATAAAAAGACCGGCAAATATTTAATTGACGACTTTACTCTTAACACAGTCAAAGATTTGATTCGTTATTTACGTCGTGATGGCGAGGATCACGAAATCCGTCGACATTTTGGCCAAACTAAAGTGCTACAAAGTGATCTTCTACCTATGCTGATTGACCACTGGGAGAATGCTGAATTATTCGACGTAACACTCAGGTATGGTTGCTATGTAATTTTGTTCAATGAATACTTTTGTAAGTTTACGTCAAGTATATAAAATACACTGCTGGCCAGATATCCTAACCATAAATATAATTTTATTGAATGATACACGCAATACACTTAAACTGTGTATTATCCTGTAAAATTTGATAACACAATTTGCCAGGACGTTACCCACATTAAGTCCAAAATCAAATCTGTTCTTAGCAGATACCTGCTCTTACTAAAAGGAACTTATAAAAGACCTTAATTTTTTTTTTTTACTATTTAATTTCCTGTTGTCACATTAATTAATAATAACATATACAACAAGTTTTAGTAGTAGAACTTATCAGAGATTCTAAGATACAAAAGCTAAAAGCTAAAAGTACTTACTAGTCTTTCCTATTGTTGTAGGCTGCTAGTAAACCTGACAAACCCGGCATTGCTGTTGTACAGAGAAGAAGTGCCCGTTGAACGGACTGCGCGACACAACTACCTTCAAATCTTGTTACATTTGCAGTCTTACAAAGAAGAAGCGTTTACCAAAGTTGATACATGGAATATATTTGCAAAGAAATTGGCAAAAGTTTTGGAAATAGTTAGTATTACCTACCATAACTTATCATTATCTTAACCCTTTTAGTGCCCAGCACCCAGCTGCCGATTCAAACGATATAATTTGTTCGACTCGGGAGCCGGGTGCTGGGCACTAAAAGGGTTAGCTATACAAAATGTATCATATGCATGTTGATGTGTGTATAAAACATATTATGTTTTGAAATAAAAGACCCTCCATACCATTCAGTTAATGTCATCTAAGTAAAAAAAACAGTTGAATTGAAAACCTCCTTTTTTGAAGTTGGTTAAAAATAATCCCCACACATAGCAAATTGATTTATGATCACTGTGTAAATTGTATCTTTACAACATAGGATCTGTTGTGTATAGTGTCTATTCTCAAAATACCTCCAAAGTTAACGAGTAGAACGAGGATTACCGAAAAATAGCAAACCCACTTTTTAGCGATTATACATTTAGCCAGCTCTGTATGTATATTAAAATATACATACAGAGCTGGCTAAATGTAGAATCCACACAACATCCGTATAAACAGCTAAAGCTGTTCATCATATTGGCACAAGTATTCAAGTGTTGATCCTCACAATGTTTTAATCATAATCATCATCATCTGCCTAGCCTTTTCCCAACTATGTTGGGGTCGGCTTCCAGTCAAACCGGATGCAGCTGAATATCAGTATTTTACATGGAGCAACTGCCAATCAGACCTCCACAACCCAGTAATGGGTAATACGATACTCTTGGTAAGACTGGTTGTCAGACTTTCTGGCTTCTGACTAACAGTAACGACTGTCAAAGATCTACAAATGACAGCCGGGACCAACGGCTTTACGTGCTTTCCGAGGCACGGAGGAAACTCGCTACGGTAAATGGTCACCCATCCACAAACCAACCTCGGCAAGTGTGGCTTAACCCAGAAGATTGGTCTATGCGGCTGTAATAATTTAGCCACGAGCTCCTTTTAATCATAATCATAATCATTTATTAATTTTTCCTTCACCAATGTCATTGATGTCTAACCTAAACTTACAAGCTAGACTTAGGTTCATGATGCATCATTATCCGATGGACCAGAAGCTCCTACACTTTACTTACTCATTGTTTTTTCTATATCAGGATTGGTCAGAACGAGATGAAGATACAGGACTCATAATTGAGAGGATTTTGATATTAATTAGGAATGTACTGCATGTCCCTGCTGACTTGGATAAAGAGAAACGGCCAGAGAATGATGCCAGTGTGCATGATCAGGTAAGAGTTATTCGTTTATCTTTAAATTTCCTTTTTTAAAAGAAATTTGAACGGGCAATTTTTTCATTGTTGTTTTTTTCAGTTTGGCATATTCTTTACCACCATACTAAGTGGGATATAAGCAGGAAATCCGGATCCCAATATTTCCTTTTTCAAAACATGTGTTAACTTTATAACTGTTTTAAATAAAATATGCTTTTAGGTGCTGTGGGCTCTAAATCAGTCAGGTATCTTAGACATAATCCTGTACATGTCATCAGAAAATGAGAAACAGTATTTTATGCACATCCTTGAGATAATATCTCACTTGCTGAGAGAACAGAACCCGAGCAGCTTGGCTGATGCTGCATTACAGCGCAGTGTTGATGAAAAGCTTCGAGATGACCAAGAACTACTCTCCATTAGAATGTCAGAAAATAAAGAAAGGATTAATAAGATTAAACAATATTCTGGAACTAGGTAAATATTATTACTTCTTGTTTTTCGTATTTACTTTTCATACAGAGACCAATTGATGAGGTTGTATGAGCCATTGTTGTTTTAGTCTGAATAGGAGATGGAGCTATACAAGACAAATAGAACAATCTCGTTTTCGCAAGGGTACAATATTCGCTTTAAAATGTTATGGTTTGGCAAGTGCTTTGCATCAGTGAAATGAAAACCTGTCCGATTTTGGGAGGCTCCATTTTTTTTTTTTGTATTTAAAATATAACCTTAGGTGTGACTTCTTGCAGACATTCTCGGTTCGGTGGCACCTATGTAGTACAAAACATGAAATCTTTATCAGACAATGAGATTGTTTGCTTGAAACCGTTGAACAAAATATCTAATTTAGACTTCAGTGGGGGTAAGAAGTCCAAACTTGTTAAACCTAAGAACCGAAGACCTGTTGAGAGTGGCATCTTAGAGAGGAGGTCAGCTTTTGCTATAAGGTAAGTGACAAAAAACCACAGGTTATAAAAAACAGTAAGATTACTCTGCAAATAAGATAAGTGCTTGCAAATTTCGAAGATTCCAGAGTTTCTGTCTGTTTTTGCTCATCTCCCATGAGATGAAGTTACAGAACTTTTAATTACACTTTGGATTGAAATGAATGTAGGTTAATATTTCTTTGACTGCCTTGTTAGCCTAGTAGTGCTAAGCGCGACTGCTACGCTAGAGGTCTTGGGTTCGATTCCTAGGTCGAACAGTGTTATTGGGTTTTTCTATGAAATTCTCAGTAGCAGCTCGGAGTTAGGATTTATGCCCGGTTAACAGTAATACGCATGCCCCCTATTACAAGGAACCTAAAACATACAGGCGATCTGTGGGCGTACAATGGTACACCTCCGCCTTACCCTTCGGGGAATACAGGCGTGATGGTATGTGTATGTAATATTTTCTTTACCTCACCTTCTTTTCCCCAGATTGTTCCTAAAAGAGTTTTGCATAGAGTTCTTAAACAGCTCCTACAACCCACTAATGCATTATGTGAAAGATGTGTTAGTGAGAGCCAAGGCTCAACAAAATGATGAGTCCTATTACTTATGGGCAGTCAAATTCTTCATGGAATTCAATAGAGGACACAATTTTCAGGTTGGCTTGGTCAGGTAAGAATTTCAGTCTTGATAAATTATTAATGGTAATGGTTTTACTGTCGTGTTTATTTCGGGATTGCCCGACAAGTTCCGAACCCGAATAAAGCAATTAGTAATGAGCTCAGCGCGCGACAAAAATAGGGTAGACTGGTGTATTAAAACATTTTAATTATAATCTATACTAATGTGATAAAAGCCGACTCCAACATAGTTGGGAAATGGTTAAGCAGATGATGATTGACAAATATAATAAAGAGGTAATGTTTGTGAGTTTGTGATGTTGTACAGGGTAATCTCTAGATTTACTGAACCGATTTTGAAAAGTCTTTTACCCATAGAAAGCTATGTGTGAATGGCATAGGCCAGGGATGGCGAACCTTTATCGGTGATAGTGCCATTTTTTATAGAAAAATAATAATGTGACTATGACGTGCCATCAAAGAATCTTGGCTTAGTCATTGAATGGAGAAAAATACAACTAGAAGCTGTTAACACTCTTTGTTTGCAACTAGTTTGTACAAGAATCGTAATATTTACTATTTTATGTTTATTTTAATAAAAGGTTAGTGTGATTTCTGCTGTTGTAAATTGTTTTCGATCAAATACATATACAGTTGTCATATATATATACATATATTGGCGTGCCCGAATTATTTTGTCGCGTGCCACTACTGGCACGCGTGCCATTGGTTCGCCATCCCTGGCATAGGCTATTTAACATCACACTACAACGCAAGGGAGCAAAGCAGTGAAATAAGCCACGCAGATGAAGTCGCGGGCAGTTTGCTAGTGAATTCTTAAAGTTAAATATTAAATATATAACTAATGCTATCGTTTCAGTGAAACAATGTCAGTTCCGATGTTCCATTATGTGCAGCAACAAATGGAGAAGTACTACGACATGATAAAAGTTGAAAAGAAAAAGTTCACAGCCTGGGTGCGGAGGCTGCATTTAGCTCTAAGAGCTTATAAGGAGTTGCTCAACACTCTTTTAGCTATGGACAAAAGTACTGATCCTACCGTCAAAGAATCCGCTAAAGTTTTGAAGAGCAACATTTTTTATGTTTTGGAATATAGAGAATTTATAATTTCAACATTTCTGAATTATGATGAAAATAAAATGCCGAGGTGTGTTTCGTAAAGAACTATTAATATATTAATATTATTAATTATAGATTCTTTCAAAATAAAGCTTTGAATAATAACATACTTTTATTTTTTTTAGGTCATATTTAGTGGATTTAATGGAAACAGTGCATTTATTTCTTAAAATGTTAGAACATTACTGCAAGAAAACTGGGCTGGTTGTTCAGAAGAAAGTGAGGAAGAAGGCCAAATCCAAGCCGAAAAGTATGTTGGTTTTCTTAAATACGTTTACTGTAGCTTGATTTGTCCTTGGTAAAGTTGAAATATATGTACGTAATTATCATTTTTATTAAAATTCGTCCTATGGATAGGTACTTTCTATTTCCACTGTCCACTCAACATTCAATGTGATCTACATTCAAAATTAGGCAAAACATTGCACAGAATTTGATACATTTTTTAAATCAATTCATCCTACAATTTTACCAACGTCATCAGCTCAAATCGCGTTCTAAAATTTCGCTTCATACAAATGATAAATATCCAGGCCATTAAATGAAAAATGTCTAATGTGTGTAATGCACTGGTAACAACGATAGGTGGTGCCATACATCACGCTGAGCGTTACTGCCGACGCAGTGCATAATATCAACATACATTGTGTTTATGCTTAGGCAACAGATTATTGCTGCTTGGTAGCGGTTCAGCCGATAAGTAAGGGGCTAACTGAATTGCTTTATCAACATAGCTTATGTCCATGAATGTCAGTTATCTTAATTCGAGCGGAACCCTAATTAATGTTCTAAAATCAAATACTTAGTTACCCCTTAAAACATCTTCTATCTGCTAGTAAAACTCCCGTCTAAATCGGTCCAGCTGTTTCCGAGATTAGCCGGAATAAAAAAACAGAAAATAAAAAATAAAAAACTATGTGTAAGTTATACATTGAGTAAAAAGCTGTTATTTTGATACAGCAAACAGACGCTTTAATTTTATTTATTTGTATAGTATACATACTAATGCAATCGACTGTTGTGAAATGAGTGACTGGGTTGATTTGTTAATGTCGTTAACACCTAAAATGCATTTGAAGCTCTTGATATATTTCGGTCCAAAATAACAAAATTAAATCCATTACGTACTTATCGAATTATGGTTTAGCATAATTTACCATGGCATTTGGAAGCCAAATGTGTTTTTTCTTTTTTATTTCTCAAAGTACGACAACCCACCTCAAGACCTTTCACTTATCAGTGAACAACCCCAAAAAAACACAAACGACCCTCATTTATTTCCGTACAAAGCTTAAATCGTATAACTACTTTTAAAAGTAATTTACGGTCAGATGTGATAAAAGGAGGGAGAGCTAATTAATATTGTGGTTCAGAACAAAAGGCGGGTGTACAAAAGCCTAAGGTCGCGCCGGCCGCGGCTTGGGAGGAGGTGAGGGCGCAGTTGGCAGCGGTCCTCAGTTCGGGCGTCGACGAACATCCGCCGCCCTTCGACGCCGCGTCAGACGTGCCCATCGACCAACAAAAGTATCACATTTTTATTTCATTTATTGTACTTTTAGCCTTTGTTCTTTACCGTCATTATGAGTTGTGTTTAATGTACAAAGTTATTTAGACAATGAAAGACAATGGAATTTTCTAATATTGTAAATTGTACCAAAACAAAGCGAATACCTACTGAGAAATTGACTGATTTTCCCGATCAAATATTTTGATGGTACGAGTAATCAAGTATTGTATTTATTTAGGTGCTCAATGATTATGAGGAGTTCGTAATTACCAGTGCTGTGCAATTACTTAATGCTGTCTGTCATGTTGTACCTGTTTCTTGTAAAAAATAAATAAATAATTTAAAATAATATCTGTTCTTTTTTAGAGAAAACTGTATGAAGAATGTACAGAAGTTGATGAAAGAATACAAATACGAAGATGCTGTCGGCATGTTTAGAGCTGCAAGGTATGTAATTATGAACAATAATAATTTACACTCTGTCCATCTTATCGATTGTGTGCACTACTACTACACCTGTATGGTTAAAATGTATGTAACAGCTGTATTTTTTTATAACCGCCGTAAAATGTTTTCGCTGGAGGGTTTAGAATGTTCTGAATCCATGGTAAAAGTTTGTGTTCCGATGTCGCCGCCACCGTGTATACTTCCCCTGAACTGGAGCGTTGGCTAATGTAATATTTATTTATTAGGGAAGTTTGGCCTGATGAGGGAATATTCGGTGCAAATGGAATAACAGAAGATGAAGAGCTTACAATGCTTGAAACTGTTTATAACACCGACTTAGGAGTTGAGCCAACTGGTTAGTATTTACATTTTATTTTGAAACACATATTGCTTTGAGTTCTTTTTTATATTAAATTTTGTTGTTTTCTCTCGTACAATAATTTGCACCTGCCATTTTATATCTTCACCGCTTTTAGTTGACTGGTAGAGAATGCCTAAGGCATTAAATCCGCCTTTGTACTTTTTGTTGCATAAAGTTCAAATAACAGAATACAATACGGCAATGTGGCTCGCCCTCTATTACATGGGACTTAAAATATACCAACGAACTGTGGGTGTGGGGTATTGGTACACCTCTGCTTAACCCTTCGGGGAGTACAGGCGTGATGGTATTTTTGTTTTGATGATTTTATATAAGTTTAAATAAATACATAATAAATAATTGATAGCCTCCACTAAAAATAGTGGAACAAAGGAATATAAGGAAAATGCTATGGAGGTGGTAAATAAACTGGTTTGATTCCCACCAAACAAGTTTATCTACCGCCATCCTCACTCCAGTCTGTCAGGATCACTTAACATTAAAAACTTTTGACTCAAAACATTGTGGGAGGTACTTAACTTACACGTCAAAAAGGAAACTACCTTAGTAACTTGAGCTTCACTTATAATACTCACCGGTTCTTCTTAAGTAACACTTTACCTTTTAGCAGAAAACAAAAATATTCTCTTTTTTTTTTTGTTAATTTTCGTCAAGCGGTATCCAAAGTAATGTATTTTTTTTTGTTTTTTGACAGATAATACTGATGATGTTGATGACACTCAACAAAATTCTGAGTACGACGAAGAAGGTAAGTGGAGGTGTCCTTAGTATTCAAACATAGGTTCTACGTACACGTAACTGCTCCGTTGGTCTCGTGGTGGCAAGCACGACTGTTGAACGTGGGGTCCTGGGTCCGATTCCCAGGTTGGGCAGAAAGTGTTATGGGGTTTTTCCATTAGGAATTTCTCAGTAACAACCCGGAGTTTGGAAGTTGGTGGTGTGACATCCCAGTGCCTCAGAAAGCACGTAAAGCCGTTGATCCTGCGCCTGATCTCCCTCCGGTCGTGTCGGATTGCCGTCCTATCGGACTATGAAAGTTGGGGAAGAGGGAGTGCACCTGTGTATGCGCATAAACTTGTATACTATAATATCTCCTGCGTACTTGGCTAGTCTGCATTGAGATAAGCCGCTGAGGCCAGTATCACTCTAAAGAATACATACACATGGTCGTGAGAAATGTAGGGCTTACGGATCAAGTACGAAAACCGCAGAACGAAAATAGTGCTAACGCATTTTTCTTCAAACGTCTTCGCGGCCGACTGCTACATAATCTAATCAGCTGAACACGTTAGCGCGTAGAGCAAGGACTTTGTGGTTTCATTGAATGCTTATTTATTGTAGATGAAGAAGAAGAGGAGAGAAATACAGCAGTCGTGGAAACTGACTTCGACTTCCAAGACTTTGTGAACAGGTACCTACACATCACCAGTTAACTTCTTCTATATCAAGTTGTTTTAAAGATAAAATACCTTAGTTTTTACATACATACATATCATCATGCCTGTATTCTTCGAATTTCGAACACCCACAGTTCGCCGGTATGTTTTAGGCCCGATATAATAGCCTATTGCTATTAACCGGGCACAAATCCTGCCTCCGCCTAATTGTGCCTTAGTTTTTGTCTATCAAATTTTTCACCCAGCTCAATATCCTGACTACGTTATATACTTACTACACAATAAATATTTCCCTCTTTACATTTAGGTTCTGTCACCCCCGGGTAGTAAGCGCGTGTGTCTCCCTCCTCGAGCGGTACGACAAGAACCTACCGCACACGAACCACAGCATAGCTAAGATGTTGCACAGAATCGCCTGGGACTGTAAGCGGCCCGCCATGATGTTCCAAGCGTCACTTTTCCTCATATTTCAAAGGATACTCGACAATCGAGTGCCGCAATTCAAGGTACGTGTTTATGAACTGTATTTTTTTTGCTCGGCTTTCCTTTGGGGAAAAATGTTTTGGTATAAATATGTTATAATAATATTTAGGCGGTCGTTTATTAGGGTGGTGATTAAGGAAGCCTTTATATTAAGCGGCGGTTGACGTTGACGCGGTTTTAACGTTGCGTTTGCGTAGCGTAAACATTTAACGTACGCCTATGCTAACGCTAAGGATGCCTAAAATATGGCCAAAGAAGCCGTTTCCAAAAATATTTAGGAAAAATAAATTAATACCGTTCCCCTCCCCATTATGTTAGTTCTGGCAAATATCCAAGTCAACATCCATTGCGGTACTTCTACACAAACATAACTCTTTTATTTATCAACTATCATTAGTTTATCGCTATCCACAGTTGGGTACGACTATCACTCCCAAGGGGAAAAACAGGATGTTATATCCAGGCCTTATCCGAGATCATTGACTCATCTTTTAAAAATATTCATAAAAGTATATAGGTACTTATATTGAATTGGAATCATCCTATATAATATAAATGTTACTCAAACCTACCTTAATCCATATCGAACTAAGGAGACACAATGTACGCCCACGTAACTTGCAAAGCTCTTTAAAAGGAAGCGTGGTTGGTACTTAAGATCGATGAGCCTCTAACTTGTCATTCTATTTTTGAACCGTATACGTCACGTTACTTAGGCCGCATAACAAATGACTACTCACGCCCAAAGGTATTTCAATGTAACCTCAGCACCAGACATGACCCTAAATGTGAACGCAAATACCTACAAAAAAAAAGCGATCTGTGGTATTGATATTTATGGAAGGGTGTAAAGTTTTAATCTTACACACTGACATCCCATTTGTAAAAGTCTGACTATCATAATTTTTGCTACTATCATAGCAACAGTTTATTGTTAGGTTTATGACTCAAACTAACGCACATAATAAAATAATAAAGTCACAAACTAGACATGTGTCCAGTAAGTTATGTAAAAATAATGCAATTTTCCCTTGGATAAGTTCAACTGACTTTTATAGCCTGATATTTTTCCCATATTACGACACACGTGTGACCAAATTTAAGCTTTTTTCTCTGTCGTGCATACGACGTGTAGAGGGGCAGGGGACAGATTTTATCGACGCGTGAGGGATGTCGGAGGTACCTACCAAATGTATCGAGAATCTAAATTAACCTAGCGCAAAATTTGATTCCTATCAGCAACTGGGTAATAAAATGTTTGTCTTGATGTTACCCTAGCATCGCCCCTAAATTGAAATGTAAATAAAAATGCCGAGGAATTTTAAGTACTGCACGTAAAATGAAACGGTATCTTGTTATTTATTATCTTGCTCGTACTCGAGGAATAATAGCATTTTTACTTTCGAAAGTAAATGCAATATTTCCGGGTGTATTTACTAAATAAGTTGGTATAATATTTTAACTTATA
The DNA here is from genome assembly GCA_932526535.1 of Caradrina clavipalpis. NCBI lineage: Eukaryota > Metazoa > Arthropoda > Insecta > Lepidoptera > Noctuidae > Caradrina > Caradrina clavipalpis. The sequence goes on from OW052096.1 coordinate 9,724,752, forward strand.
AACTATGTTTATTTAATTTAAAAACCCTGAAGGAAAACTGCTATTTTTGTAAACAGGAATTGGAAAAGTTCGCTATATTCATATTGAGGAAGTTCACTGAAGTTGCTTCGAAGAATCCCAAAGTGTTTATTGAGCTCTTGTTCTGGAAAAATTCGAAGGATTCTCTTGATATTGAATATGGATATGATTTATATACTGATAATAGGTAAGTGCGTTTTGAAAACTACTATATTTCAGAAAATAATGTAAGTTGGTACTTACATGTTAATTACAAGCTCGAGTAGTAATAAAACTAAGTGACCCAATTAGTCACAATGTTGACCCATCTCATATTGACAGTTCCTTACGTAAGGTGAATAACCTCTTGTAATAGCATTTTCACATTCGCTATCATCAATCTTTGTCCACAGTTTCTAAACGTTTGAGCGCGTTAATTGGACAAGATAATGTTGATATAGGTCGCGTCTCTAAACTATGATTGATTACCAAAGAGGTCAAATCTGTTTTTAGAACAATTATATATTTATAGGTACACTGTATAATACAGTAAACGGGGTTAATTGAAAACACGGCCGGACACAACCCGGCCATAAATATTTAGTTTTAGTAAAGTTTGTCTTTACCGTGTGTTGTCTCTGGCAGGTCATACCTGTGTGTGGCTTTCTAATAATTTAGTGGATGACAAACACACACGTGCAAATATTTGGCAATATTCAAGGACAATTTCCTTGTAGACTATTGATTATATTTATTTAAACTATGCTTATGAAGATTATTGTGCATTTCATATCTTTCTTCTCATAATTTAAATATATTGAATTGGAACTAAATGAGAAAATCGCTATGGACGTTTTTTTTCTAGCATTAAGGTACCATTATAAAAGAATATAAAGTCCATAATAATTCCATGAATAAAAGTAAAACGCTTACGTCATTTTAATAGCTTTTTTTTCGAGCTCCAAGCAATGAAAAGAATGTGTTTGTACTCCACGTCTCTTTGGCGAAAAACCATTCGAGTGTTTCTTTCAGACAAAAATAAAAGATTTCTTTACCTGGACTATTTTATATTAATGCGAACTCGCAAAGAACTCGGTTTGTTTTCGTTAAATATACAACTTGTTTGACCTAAATCTACGATTTAAAATCTTAGGGAACATTTTTTTGTGGTAGGTAGGTACTGCTACGAAATGCAAGGACACCTGTAACTTTGTTTAATGTATTCAAAGATAGTGCCAGCCGAAATGCTAGCTGGAGCTAACTTTACTGCTATCTTGTACCTTACCTATTTTGTTTTTTTTTTATCTTTATTTAAAACTTGCAAAAATAATGCCTTGATGAAAATTGTAAGAATATGGTTTGCTTTTGGGCGCTATTTATTTTAACCTTTTTTAGGGATAAACCCGGTAAAGGAGTTTGGTCTGAAGAACAGGAAGAAGAACTCCGTAGATTGTACATGGAGAATCAGAGCAATCCAGAAACTGACCAAGGTAAGACAGAACCGTTATTGCTTTGCGGGGTTTGGATAACCATTATGGTTATCCAAACCCCTTTGAAATCAAACCCTCGTTACGCCCGGGTTCCAATGTAAGTAAATATAATATAATATGTAAATTAGAACTTTAAAAATATTATAAATGTAGGTGGAACAACAAAGCACTTATTATCATACTACTAAAATTAAAATTCACCACACTCTGGGATTTTTGAAAGCGTGATAATTATAATAAAGGTTCAGTATAATTAGCTAGTAGCGCGGACTACGACACGGCCGAGCTTCACAACCTACATTATAATATCCGACTTATGTTTATGTTGCGTCGTCCACACCTACAACACTTAAACTAACAAACCGTGTTCCACAAACTTGTAAAAAGTATTTCACACTGTTAACTGCTGTGTACCGCAATCATTACTTAGTAGAGTGCTAATGAAACATTATCATAAATAAAACATGCTAGTTGGATACCACACAACTCATAAAAGGACCTCAAAGGCTTGCGTTGGAAGTCCGACTAATGTGTGCATAAACTAAGCATTTTGCGGTAACTCGCTTAACATATATGCATTAGTACCTAAAACGGCTCCTTAAGGAATGAACCCGCGGATGTACATACATTAGGATGAATGTTGAAATGTACTAATATATTTTCTTTCACCAAGATGTGATCGACTGGATTTTGGAGAACCTAATAGACCAAACGCGAACTAGACGAAGCGTCATAAAGAAGTTGAAGGAATTAGGACTGATATTCCGCGCGCCGACAAAGCGCAGTCATAGAGAACCGGTCAGAGAGAAAACACCCAAAGTTTTTAGTGAAGAAGAAGATCAGTTACTTAAAGAACTGTGGGAACAATTTAAAGATGTACCTGGTAAGTGATTCCATCAAAAATGTTATGCTAATTCTGTGATCATATACTTGAAATGGCAACAAAAAAAAACGTTTCCATTCTATTGTTAAAAATATCCATTCAATACACAGTCTGTAGTTATAAACGGCAGAGTTCTTTCAGATCCATTGGGCGTAATAATACCTCGTATGCCTCGCAAGCGTCAAAAGCGTAGCTACGTCGACAGATTACTGGAGCTAGGTATGATTCAAGACAAAAGGGAATGTCGCAAAAAGAGACAAAAGAAATCTAATGCTAAAAGCAGTGGCGCAGATGACGATAAATCGAACAGTAAGTTGCTAAACAAGTTCGCTTAGCGCGGTGACGGGCCTCGCCCCCTCGCGTATCACCCCCACGTCATTAGACGGATTCCATTTTTTTACTTATACTTCTAAAATAGCTGAGTAGATTGAACGTAAATAAACTGTCTCATAGCTACTGTTTTGATTAGGAAAAAAAATAATCTTCAAAATTCAGTGTGGTTGGACCGATTCTTGATATCACCACCAGTTTTACCATACAAAGCTGTTAATATTACTGTATATTGTGGTCCATGTGTAGACTTCATTATTAATGCGCGGGTTATCCTTACATAATATGAAAACTAAGGGAATATATTATATTCCTTTAGTTTCCCAAGTGGGTATTTATGATTTACATCGCCTATGAATACGTTGTATAAAAACTTACACCTCTATACACAATGTTGAACGAGCTATAAAAAAATAATCTTAATACATACTTTAAATTGAGCTACATTTACAAATGGAAAACTGTCTTATATTTAGATTTATTACTTATTTACGTATTACGGGTATAAAAAGACATTTATCAAAGCCGAAAGTACATGTAGGTACTTCCCATCATTGCGATTGCGACCATTTTTTGTTCGGGACCGTACCTGAAAACCGTCCGGTTACGAAGACATTAAAGGTCAAAGTTCCAATCTGTTTTTACATTTTACGAAAACAAAATTTGTGAAATAAAAGTTTTTTATAAACATAAAACAATAAATATTTTAGGTGAATCATCCGACTCTGAATCGTCGGATAGTGATAACTCTGGTTCTGATAACGACGCAACACCGCAGCCTGCTAAAAATAAAAAGCCAGTGCAGAATAAAAGCGCTGCAAAGCCGACAAATAAAAAGGCTGGGAAGCAACAGAAACGCATCGAGCTGACTGCTAATGAGATCGCTAAGCTCATGGTGCAAGCCGTCGACAGCGGTAAGTGCCACACACTTTACTTACATCCTCATTCCAAAGTCAAATGAAGGCTTTTTGAAGTAATAACGATGCTTAAATCAGATTGTTTAACAGATTTAGGCATTTTTTTATAAAAAATATAATTTTACCTACTACCTCGTTAGCCTAGTGGTCCTTAACGCGACTGCTACGCTAGAGATCTTGGGTTCGATTCCCAGCTCGAGCAAAGTGTTATTGGGTTTTTTATGTAATTCTCAGTAGCAATTCGGAGTAAGGATTTGTGCCCGGTAATGGCAGTAGGCTCAGACTGTAGGTGTACATTGGTACACCTCTGCCGAACCCTTCGGGATACACAGGCGTGATAGTATGTAATTTTGCTTTTTAAATGATCGATTTGACTGCTATAAGCAAAGCACTTAGGTTGTCTAGTAGGTTACCTGTGAATAAAAATAAACTATTTTATTCTGCTCCAACAGCCAATGTTATAAAAAAACAATTTACTTTTTAATTGCGCTGTTAATAAAAAACACACGTAAACAAACGAGAAACAAATTAAAAGGTCCACTTTTTTAAAGTGTTGCGCACAGCATGACTTTTTTACTTTTTAATTTGCTCGAGCAAAATCGGTTTATTAGTTCTCGGGTTTCTAATAATTCCACTTCTCGCGTTATTTCCTTCGTTCATATATGAAGTCAGAACTAATATCGTAGTTCAATAAAATGGTATTGATATAAACATTTAATGAAATAAAACTGCCTCGTTAGCCTAGTGGTCCTAAGCACGACTGCTACGCTAGAGATCTTGGGTTCGATTCCCAGGTCAAGTAAAAAAGGTTATTGGGTTTTTCTATGAAATTCTCAGTAGCAGCTCGGAGTTTGGATTTGTGCCCAGTTGGGACTTGGTACATGCATGTTGGGCCTTACCCTTCGGGAAATACAGGCGTGATGTATGTATATTTAATGAAAACTGGTATTATAGATTTAACAGAAGCTCTGAAATGGTTGGCGGAGAGTTTGGAGGAGGTGGCGTTGGATCAGGAGGCTGAAGGCTACGACCCTGAGGGTGAGGGGATCCCGCTGGTGCCGATATCACAAGAGTCTGTGGAAGCTATGGACAGCAAGCTGTTTAGACAAGTGCTGCAGGGAGTAGGAGTGGTGCCACCCTTTGATGAACAGGTAAGTTTACATGGCCATGTAAACGGTTAATAAAGAAAAAAATAAAAAAATCCCCTTTCTAGGAATTTCTCCTGTATCGTAGGTGCGTTTACAAACATATAAACTCACATACACAAACAGCTAGACGGGCAACAACCGTCTGTACGCCATACAAATATTTGTTCCGTGCAGGAATCGAACACGCGACACGCTGTCGCTCAGCCTCAGTACTAACCATGCCGTTGATATAAATGAATCCTTAATATGGATTTCGTAAAAAAGAAATGGTGTTTGTCACCATTCGACGTTTCAAATAATACGTATTTGAAAAACCAAAACACTCGACTGAAATATTTCAAGTATTTACAAAGTACCTTGTCACCGTAGCCACATTGAAAGTTCTCGGAAAATCTTTTGTTCCCTTAGATAATAAATTAATTAAACCTTCGACAGGAAAAATACTGGAGAATACCGAGCGCCTTGCACTTCGACACTATCAGGAAACGACGCGAAATTATTATAAAAGCTACTAACAAAGAGCTTATTATCGATACTAGTGAGGCGGTCGAAGTAACGCCTGACATAGAAATAGTACAAAGGGACGAATCTAGCGATGACGATGATTTATTCGATAATTTGCGGAAGATGCGGGAAAATAACGTAGAAACAGTTATAAATAAAAGTGTCAGTGCAGCTTCCAATGAAATAACACGTAATGGGAAACGAGCTCGCAGTGATTCTGATGATGAGGATACTCGAGGAAAGATGCAGAAAATTGACGAGGACGACGAAAGTGTGGCTAATGAGGATGAGGACGATATCCTGTCCTTCGCTAAGAGGACGCTGCAGCATGAGGACCTGCCTGATAGCGAGGACATTATCAGCAATATACCAAAACTGGATAGTGGTAAGTACACATCATCAGTCATCATCTGCTTAGCCTTTTCCCAAATATGTTTTTTTTTTATGGATGTGAAATCATCATATGACGTCTCGCCCGTCCTGGATGGGGCGGGAGGGATTGTCAGACTTTTACTAACTAAAACCCATCCTTGTTCCTTCTTGTGCCCTTTGCGTTTCGGGGGCGCGGTATCTCTTTCAAACAACCCGCAGCCCCGGCAGGCATCGGCCCTGCGTGGCCCCTCCAAATGATTTGCTGACATCTCCTTGAGGCGAAATACCGGTTTTATACATGGGGCGACTGCCAGACCTCCGCAACCCAATTACTGGGCAACCAGGGCAACACGTTACCTCTTGGTAAGACTGGTTGTCAGACTTCCTGGCTTCTAACTATCCGTAACGACTGTCAAAGATCTATCAATGACAGCCGAGACCAACAGCTTTACGTGCTTTCTGAGGCACGAGGGTGTCGCACCACTAACTTCCACATGTGTAAGTATACATAGTAAAAGTACAAATGTTGTTGTGGCCCCTTTGTTGTAAAAAAGCCAACAGTGCCATCAACACTCCCCTTAGCGTTTCCGCCCTAACCCGCGGGCGTAGTGAGAGATTTAAAGATTATATCGCCCTTCCACTACCATCACCTATGCGCCTGCAAAGCCTGGTAATTATAGTATTATCCCTTCACATCATTTATCTTGTAGTGTGAAGGTTCACCGCGTATGCAGCTGTGGTTAAACCCATCAAGTCATCTTTGTTAAAAAAAAAAGACTGTCAGCAAAGTAAAAGAATAACTTCCACTTATCTGAAGGCCAATGCTACTAATTAACAACATTCAAAATCTAGTCACAATCTCACCTCACCACTCTCGCGGAGATTAGATTGCGATTTTACCTAAATTTTTCCCAAGAAATGCCGCACTGTTCTAAGTTATCCATGAATAAAAGTAACATGAAACAAATCACCACTTAGTTTTTAATTGTTCCCTTCAGAACGTTCAATTTATTTATATTTTCTCGCTCATTACAGATAACAGCAGCGCCGAAGATAATGACGACGTAATTGTGTCGTTGAGACGAGATAAAAAGAAGCGAAGAATAGTTATCGAAGATGATTCCGATTAAATGTTGATCATAATTCCTTTTGTGTCTGTATTTTATTATGAGTTGATCTTGAAAATAAAGACTATGTATTGTTTGGCTATTTTGGATTTTATTTATTTTCTCATCTCGAATAGGTACTTACTTGGTTGGTTGATACCAAGTAAATAAAGGCAACAATATCAAGACTTATACTAAAAAATATAACCCGCTTATGTTACTATTCTTAGTTCTAAATCCTCATATGGGAACCGGAGGTAGATAGTAAAGTATTCTCACACCAACAAAGACACGGGCCAATGTTGGTTGAGTTAGAATTACTAAAGAAGGAATTGTGACTAAAAGCCGTTCCCTAGCCACAATACCTTACATCTGTTCAAATTCAACTTTAAATAAGCAGTCCGTTGTGCACTTTTTATGTTATTATTTTACGTAGGAATCCAATATCATCCCGCCATTGAATCGCAATATAGTCATATAGAGAGCTCGCTTGCTGGCATTTGCCTTCCATTGCAAGGGATCGAGTCCTCGCGCATTCGATATTGCTAATATTGTGCAATACAACCGACTCAATTGGAAAAAATGTATTTGTGATACAGACAATGTTTATCCAAGTAGAAGCAATAGCCTTTACGGCTTACTATCCTACAAACAATATCGAGGTACTGTCTTACCGAACCATCCATTTTCTTTATTCCCAAGTTTTTCATCAGTTGAAAATGAATAGGTATTTCTTTTTCAATGTGATCATTATATCGGGTCGTAAATGTCCACTGCTTTACGTTGGCTTTGCGGATTATCCCAAAAGCCATCAAAATAAACGAGTATTCAATTTCTGTCCTCACAAAATAAATGATAGGTATCTTGCTAATTATAAGCGAAGCCTCGTTCGACAAAAGTAGGTAATATGATTTGTAATATTAGAAATAAAGCTATAGTTTCGCAGATGTAATGTTGTTATAGATTATACGCTGGGGTGAGCACTAAATCTTTTCACTCAGTTATCAGATTAGCGCCCGACCCTCTCCCCTATATGTATCGTTGTTTTTCTAACATTATCTTTACATTGGGTACAAACACCCGGTACGGGGAAATGCTACCTGAAATAACATTTAAATATTTTTTTCTCTACAAGTTAAAATGCACAGTTTGTGCAGTTAGGGCTTGCGGTCTTATGACCTTAGGAGGATAAACCAACCTATTAAAAACAGTACCTAACGAAGTCCGAAATTAATGATAAATGGCCAAGTAGCTGCACAGCCTTTGTATTTTTTTAATAAATCACTCAACCGGGGCATTTTTTAAATATTTTCTTACTTACCTATTACGTACATAAACTGCCTACTGAATATCAAAACAAAGTATAATTTCCAAATATGAAAAGCGTTTAAACATCGTGATAGCATCCACTCGCGAATTTCCTACATTCACAATCGCGAGCCGAAAAAATACAAACGATCGTTTGATCGCGTAATCCCGCGGGCGATCAAGTATTTCTTATTCAAATGTAGACGGCTATTTTAATGTTCCAACAGCACGCCATCAATCTTTGCCGAGCCCGAACGTGGCCCATTACGACGCCCCCTTGCAATTATCCACTCGAATAAAAACGTTTTAAGTGTTAAATTAACGATATCTCAGAGACGAGAGCTTGTCTGACTAAGTGATTAATTCCAACCCAGAGAAATGATAGTGAACCATGGCGCGCTCTAGAGACTCACAAATCTCATTTATATCTATTACAGAACCATTCGAATGTATCTTTGTGAATATCTAAGTATATATATTTAACTTCATAACAACGGTAACTCATCTTGGGATTACGAGTTATGATTCTGTTGAAAGTATTCGACTCATTACATTTTGTTTAGCTTACTCGGAACTGGGTGAACACACTGAACACATACATTTTTTAAAGTAAGCATTCCTTTGACAGTGCTAATGGTCTGCGCATAAACTTCGCCCTTGCGTATTACAAACAGCAAGCGGCAAATCTTTGCTGCAAATGTTACTTATTTCTTGCTACCCAGTCACTTAGCTGCGTAAATATAAACAACCTTCATTCTTCTTCTTTACACGCCTCGGGCGGAGAGAAAAGAATGACAAACGAGTTAAAGAATAATGGAAAGTAAATGAAAACAGCAAAATCGCTTTTGTCAACTGTTTTTCTTCATCCATTGTCGACATTCAGAAATGTTTTCTAAAAATGTCTCAAACGTAGAGTCGAAGTTATGGTGAGTGTCTACCTACCTTACGAATTCAGAAGATGAATTTATAACAGACTTTTACAGGGAAGACGTTTCAAAGGAAAAAAATATTTTTTTCAGGAACGTTGAGGTGGCAGGGGGTGATTCTCTTTGTTATAAAACAAGTTATTCTCAAGTAATTATCATTACTGAGTTCACAAACTCGTTTAGAAAATAGGTAGCTGAACCTGCAAAGGTAGATATTTAAATTATGAATAGGTACTTCTCTTCAAAGAGAAGCTAATATTTTTGATCCATTATACTCCTTTATAAAGTCGTCTATTTTTGTCGAAGCGTCCGAAATCGTCTTTAAGGTTGTCAGCCGTCGCGAAATGCAGGTCCTAGTGCGAGCGTAAAGCTACGACGAAGTAATTTAACTGAGGTAAGAATACTGAATGTGAAAGGCAGATGGGAACCAAACCAAATGCCAGGATTAAAACACCCCTTAATGATCTTAGTAGGTATGTCTTTGAAATTATATTTTAGAGTTTCAACCAAAGGAAGTCAATTGTTGAAGGTATTGACAATGTATTGTCACCACAAAATTAGCGGGAATAATCGGCATTAACTTATAAGGTGAGGTCTATTAATCGACAAAGTAACCTGACGCTGTAAATATTTCCCGAAGTAAGTAGTTCCAAAAATTGCTACGAGCTACGTATTGTAGCACTTCATAGAATCGGGCGAACCAATGGTCGATTTTAATTTTAAAAAATACGTTGTTATTTAATTGTTTGATTGTATTATAAAACCGTTACCATTCGAGTGGTTTATTTTTAAGAAACCAGAATTTTTGGCTGCTAATAATATAAATATTTGCATAAAATATTTCGTTTATATTCGATGTATTTACGTGTCATGGCATCCCAATCACACTAGATATGAAATGTACAATATGCAGTAAAAATATCATGGTTATATTTTCTTACGAAGAATCCAACAACATTAAAGAGAGGATACGAGGGTTCGCACGGAGCACCCTCAGGTAAAAACCAAATTGAATTTTCCCTCGGCCAAATAGAACGGTATCGCGTAGATAAATCTCGAAGCTGCCTCATCCCGTATCTACAGAAAACAAAGTTTAATAGAAAAGTAAATAGAAAAAGTGGAAGTGAAAACACTGAATGTTGGAAGTTTTAATTTGTGCCAGATATCCCAACGCTCGAATTTGAACTTGGAATCTCGCAACTTGATTTATTGGCTTACAATCGCAGCGCTTTGACATAATAATAATAATTGTGACCCGTTTCAAACAACCGATACTAAAGTTATTGTTATTGGCCGGTCGGACAGGTTTGTGTTTTGGACTTAAGCGTAACACTTAAGAAAGTTCCTTTGAGAGAGTTAAATCTAAAAGCAATAAATCGCACCTGCTGAAACCTCACTTCGTAGGAATTTATATGAAGCCGTATCCAAACATGCTCAAAACTAAACTACTGTACTTACCGAAACGGCATGATGGTGGTAGTCAAGGTAACTACAGGGTTACACTCTCATTAAGTCTGTGTTTGACCGCCTATGTTTTCACCGGCACGTGGCACAGATCACTTATTTCACTTTATTACAACCGTGACGTGGGGATGCGCTACCCGCATTTCGCGTAAAAGAATTAGTCTATACGTACAACAGGCGCGCGCCATTTTGAACGGACACCTACCTCCTCAGGTTCACATAATTACCCAACCGTTACATTATCTTGGCTTCGATTTGAGCTTGTCGCAGGCTTCTTTAATTACCCTATTGGATTCTCACACTTCATCTGTGTATGATGTCGATAGTTTAGAAGCGCGTCAGGCCTTAGTGCGGTAGTTATTGTTAGTGCAGAAAGACTGATAATAGTTAGTTAGTGTTAGTGATGTCTCCATAACATTATCACCTCTCGCCTGCATGGTGTCTGGGCGGTGGAGTGCAACGTGGTGTAAGCGGCTTAACCTGGGAAGCTCCGACAGTGACGTATCGAGAAATGCGGCACTAGTTTCATTAGTTTGAATACTCGAACTTCGAAGGAACATTTACCTAATTTGATCTGACCGTGCGTTATAAGCAAACATTAACGCCATTTAGATACTACATGCTTATGAAGATATTGTCAAAAGCAAAATGTGTTCTGCGTGGATCACAATGCAAAATCACCACGATTCCATTTTCATAGCGGTCCCAGTCGTCTGAACCGACACGTTTCTTAGTCCGCTATGATGTGTAAAAAAAATAGATATCCTGAACAAATAACAAAATGCCTAGGGACTCGTGTGGCCCAGTACAGATAACAACTTGCTTATTCATTAACTACATAAAATTTTATGTAAGCAATACAAAACATTTACACAAGACACCGATATCATACTAATGAGGTCCCGCTGAGCGTTACAACCTGGGTCATAATTATCTTTGTATGGGCTCTTTTAATCGAGTGCTGGTTACGCTTTACGGTATTATAAAGTTAATGTAATTTTATAAGGGGTCTTAGGCAAGCGTTTAATTTGAGCGCTCCGAGGTGCCGCAGCTCTGCGGATTGGCTGGCGGAACCCTTTGGAAAGCTGTGTTTATAAATGTTTAGCTACCTATTAATGTGCTGAAATTTAATAATTTTCTACCAGTAGCTAGAGGTACTTATTTGAATTTTGTAGCAATCTCCTTTTCTATGCCAGAGGCATTCATACAATCAGCATGTTCAATTATACTTACCTCTACATGTTATGTAGGTACGTATTTGTTTTATAATATCACGTGGTTTTGTTCCAAGCAAAGTCCATTATAAAAAGCTTTGTCATGGACTTTACTTGAAAAATTCTAATCCTACTTTCTACTAATATTATAAATGTGAAAGTTTATGACGATGGATAGGTGTTTGTTATTGTTCCACGCTTAAATGGGTGAACAGATCTGGATGAAATTTGGCACTGAGAATAACACATGGATACATTTTATGGATATGATGTGATATACATATGTAAATATATATGGTTTGAGATAAAACTAATCACTAACGCTAAGACTCAGTGACAAGGCTTTTTTTTTTTTTTTTTATAGACGGGAAATCATCAAATAACTTCCCCCGCCCTGGGCGGGGCGGGAGGGAGTGTCAGACTTTTACTGACTAAAACCCGTCTATGTTCCTTCATGTGCCCTTTGCGTTCCGGGGGCGCGGTATCTCTTTCGAACAACCCGCAGCCCCGGCAGGCATCGGCCCTCAGTGGCCCCATCCAATTTGCTGACATCTCTTTGAGGCGCGCGTGGAACACGGACGCGCCGTCGACACGGTCTGTCGCTAGTGAACGTACGGACGGTGAGCTACCCATTGCTCACCGTCCACAGACCCGCGTCTACGGTGGCCGGGAGTCGTCACGTGGCTCCCGACGCCCGGATCGTCTACCGCGGCGGCCGCTGGGACGGGGGACCCTCCTTTCCCTCTCCCGTCCCGCCGCCTCCTTCTCTAGCATTACAGCTTCGCAGAAGGAGGCGACTGCTTCCCATTCCCCCTCGCTCCGGACCATGGCCTGGACCAGTGCCGGACGCGAGAGGGCGCCGCCGTCGATGGCCGCCTCGAGGACTCGGCGGTGCTCAGCCCAAGCAGGGCACACCGCCAAAGTATGCTCCACCGTGTCCTCGGGGCGATCCTCACAATGGTGACACCCGGGCGTTTCCTCCCGCCCGATGAGGTGCAGGAACCTCCCGAAACATCCGTGTCCGGTGAGGACCTGCGTCAGGCGGTAGGTGAGGGCGCCGTGGCGCCGCTCCAGCCACTCCTCAAAGAGGGGTCTTACCGCCTTAATCGAGGCGAGCCCTGCACGAGGTTGCGACAGTCGTTCTCTCCATGTCGCCATGAGATCGAGCCGGAGTTCCGTCCGCAGGGCGGCAATTTGCCGCGGCAGCGGAGTTTCGCCCCGGCCCAGTGCCTCCGCGCGCCACTCGTGTAGGCGCGCGAGGACCAGCGCCTCCAGATCCCATGGCGGCAATCCGACAAGGAGGCTCGCTGCCTCGCCGGAGATCGTGCGGTATCCGCGGATGACCCTTATGGCGATCACCCGCTGGGACGCGTTCAGGTAGTGGGCGGCAAGCCGCCTCAAGCCCCGCGCCCACACCGGGGCCCCGTAAAGGGCCATCGAACGCACGACCCCGGCGTAGAGCCTCCGGCAGGAGGCGTTTGGCCCCCTCAAATTGGGCAAGAGCCGCTTTAGAGCGGCCGAAGCCCGTGCCAACTTGGGAGCCAAACGTCGGAAGTGCTCCACGAAGTTCCATCGGCTGTCGAGGACAAGTCCCAGGTACTTCATCGTCGACCCGACGCCGACGGAAACCCCTCCTACCGTGATTTGGGATCCCGACGGTGGCGCGTTCCGAGGCCCATGAAAACACAGGACCTCGGACTTGTGCAAGGCCACCTCGAGACCCAATTGCCGGATCCTCTCAACGACTGTCGCAACCCCGCGTGTCATAAGGTCGGCCGCCGCCTCGTGCGACCTCCCCTGCGCCAGGACCAGTGTGTCGTCCGCGTAGCACACTACGCTGGCGCCCTCGGGGAGGTCAGCACGTAGCACCCAGTCGTAGCCGATGTTCCACAGGAGCGGCCCCAGCACCGATCCCTGCGGAACACCGCACGACATCTCTCGCCGGTTCCATTCACCATTTCGACCAGGGTAGATCACGGCTCTATCACACAGATAGGCCCCGACCACCCGACGGAGGTAGTTCGGCACCCGGTGGTACCGGAGTGCCTCCCTAATGCAGGACCAGGGCAGGGAGTTAAACGCGTTGGCGATGTCCAACGACACCGCCAACACAACCCCGCCCCGGGATACAGCATCCCCCGTCGAGAGAGCTCTGACGCGCATGATGGCATCCACCGTAGAGCGCCCCCTGCGGAAGCCGAACTGGCAGTCCGCAAGGTCCGGCCCCATCCCAGACAGGTGCCCGACGAGGCGGCCCGCAATCACTCTTTCAAAGAGCTTGCCCACCTCGTCGAGCAGCACGATGGGCCGGTATGCGGACGGTGAGTCCGCAGGGCGCCCAGGCTTCCGAATGAGGACCAGCTTCCCCGTCTTCCAACGAAGTGGGAACTGGCCCCTCTCCAAACATGCGCTTAGGAGCCCCTCCAAGTGACAAGGCTTAGCATAAACTAACTCGCGAGACGACTCCCGGCCACCGTAGACGCGTGTCTGTGGACGGTGAGCAATGGGTAGCCCACCGTCCGTACGTTCACTAGCGACAGACCGTGTCGACGGCGCGTTCGTGTTCCACGCGCGCCTCAAAGAGATGTCAGCAAACTTGGATGGGGCCACTGAGGGCCGATGCCTGCCGGGGCTGCGGGTTGTTCGAAAGAGATACCGCGCCTCCGGAACGCAAAGGGCACATGAAAGGAACATAGACGGGTTTTAGTCAGTAAAAGTCTGACACTCCCTCCCGCCCCGCCCAGGGCGGGGGAAGTTATTTGATGATTTCCAGTCTATAAAAAAAAAAAAAAAGCATAAACTAACTCATTGATTTGTCAAAATCACTAAAATGCTTTTTATTCAAGTGTTTTTTTAACAGATCGAAGCGTAGGAGTATAGTTACGGTTCTGAATATTAAGCGAATTGTGTAAAAGAGTCTGCCCATGGTAGGTACCTACCATGATCGCTATAGGAACGTGTCTGTCAAAAAAATATTGTTTATATCGAAAAGTGTAAGACTATCTCCACTAGACAGTTCTGTTACCGATCAATATCGGCTTGTGCTGTACACGGAACGTCAACAATTGTCGGTTGATGCGCTTTTGATACGTTTTAGTGAGCATACTAGTCAGTGCCTAATGTTTATGGCACGGTCGTGGTACGGTGTAGTGTGCAGGCGCCTCTATATAAAAAAGGTAAGTAGGTATACCTAATATAAAAGAAAAGAGGCAAACTCTGTTTTTTCGAGCATATCCCATTTATGACTAACACTATTCTATTCTCTTGAGTGTCGTTCAAGCAACATAAGTTATAAGGGTGGACGAGCCAGTAAACTACCGTCATAGTAACTAGTCCGCAAACTAACATCACACTTACACCTAACTCGCCTGTCTAGTTCGCTGATTATAACAAAATAACTAACACATACTCTCAGAGGGCCAGAGGCTTACCTCCACGACTCACAAAGGACGTCAGCCGGGCTGAAAAAAAGAACACGTCCCAAATAGAGCCTTTCAAAATATTACGTCATCGCTGCTGCTTCTGTATCAAAATACTTTATACTAATAACTGATAATGTAGCCATTATTGTACGTATTCTGGACCTATAATAACAAACCGTGGGCTTAATAATGGGTTTAATGAACACACGCTAATCGCTGATATAGATAGGCTGACTGGTCCCGTTCGATTTTGTAATGTGCGCGGTATCCGATAATCTTTTAACATTGCCACAGTATTCATAGTTGAGCCTACTAACAGGCACCTATGGCCCGGTAAAATATTATACCAACATAAAAATATTCGCCCTTTATCCGTTTAATAACGTTGAAGCGCCTAAAAAATAAAGAGGGCGTTATTCTCGCGCGAGAAAATAAAAACTATTTTTCTTTCCTAAAGCTTCCGTGGAAGTTGGAGTGCTTATTCGCAAGTATAAATTTCTGTCACACGTAGCCAGACACTCGTGAAAGTTACTGGGCACAGATAGCTATAAAGACAATTTGTCGACGATCACTCTTCACAAGCCCATAATGTGGATATAGACAAGTACCTCTGTGATAAAATATTATTTGCTTAAGCTCACCCTTAAGTGGACATGCGTATTTTAGAGAGTGAAGAGGTAGGTTGAGTAGATATCTGACGGCGACGGTGATGACAAATCTGGGGCTTGTCGCAGCAAATAATTAAAAAGTTTGAAATTCATTTGAGCGGTGTTAGGAGGTCGAAGAGCGACCGCGCCTGTCAGAAAGTTGTGCATTAACTTTTCATTTGCAAGTTTGGAGCGAACCTCGCGAGCTATCGCGGCAACTTTGCAATTTCCACTCATTCACGATATGTAGAACATGTGATGGCGGACTACTGGCCTAAGTTGCAACTACTTAGAGTGTTCAGAGCATATTAGGTACATATTCCCCTTTCGGTATAACCGCCAAAGATAAAAGAAAATATAAGTGGTTTTACTCGATAGATGGATAACTTTGACGTAGGTGGATGTGGAGACAAGTGTTTGAGAATAACATAGCATTGGTGGTAGGTGGGATGTGAGATAAGCACTAGCGATAGGATAGAAGGGCAAATCAAATTACTTACAACCTACGTGTGTCTACAACTCTACCTACGTATTCATTTAAATTGGTTTCAGTGCTCTTTACTAAATTATTGCGTTCTTCATGTTTGAAGCGTAGTTAATTGAACACGTTGTTTAACAAGTACCTACCTATACATATTTGTCAGTCTCGATTCAATTGTTATGTTGAACGACATCTTCCCGAGGATTTTAATAACTTCATTTAACTTTCGTAAATTAATTTTCATTTGATCATTTTATTGGGAGATGAGTTATAATTGAAGGGGCGCAGCGCAATCGCTCGGGATCCACAAACGGAATAATGTCAAATCAATTAAAAGTTGAATTCGGCGGGCAGCGCGCCAGCCTCCGAAGTTGATTCATTAGTAGTGGGCGCCGAACCTCTTTCTCCGTCGGCAGTCGGCAACCAGCAAGTATTCCACAATATTACGAGTTATCTGCGCCGCGCAGCCCACCACCACTCGCATACATTCAGATAATCATTGACTGAGAACGTATTTTATGAGGGATTCCAAACTTGTAGTTCTTAACCAATAAATACTGCAATTACTTCCAGTTTCATAACTTGTAGCCATACCCGGCCATAATAATCAATTTATCAAACACGTGTTATGTTCAATTTCTATACATCTAAGTTTAATATTGTTTTCACAAACAAAGACTCGTAAAAACCATAATTAAATTATATTAGGTATCTCTGAACAAAAAGTATCAACGTAAGTTTGTATGTTTTCATTGGTGTTACATTCATATTTCTCAGTAACCGTAGTCCTCGAGTCGTGTGGCGCTGTTTCCTTAGCGAGCGCAATAACATTTGCATAGGTCCCGTCAACTGCTGGCGTACTCATAAAAGTAATACGAAAGGGATCACACTTGCGCTCCGTAATAGTGAAACTTTTCCGGGGATCAGCGAAAGTAATTCCCTTCTCTGACTTTGCTAAACAGGGGTTATTTACAATACCAACCCGTTACAGGCTCTCACGTTAAGCGTCGACGCGAAAGGGCAACAGATGCCGACGGCATAAACTTCACTAAAAATCGCTCCTAGAAGGTACACCATAAAATGAAACAACATATTTTTCCGTGAAATTCCGACTACTTAAAATTGTAAAGAATGTCTAACTTCACTTATTTCAACTTTGCAAACATTTAATCCGTTGCTTATGTATCTGCCACCAAAAACTGATTTAAACAGGAACCAAAAATTAGCGCCAGGAAAAGTGAATATAATACAAGTTAAAGGCTTATCCGCCGCGAGCGATTTATTCAAACGACCAATAAATATTCAAGAGTAATTAACCACCGCGCCGCGTCGATACAGAGCAGAATATTTTTAGCTGCCGTCGATTTTACGTTAATCCTCGCAAAGGTAGATTACGAAGTGTTCCTAACTCCATAAAACGCCGCCGGAAAATCCATATTTTATCAAAATGAAAGTAAAAGAATTTTTTGAATTAATTTTTCTTTCTATCTTTTCAAGCGCCGCTATGTTCCGCAAAAATTCGAACAGTTCAGTTAACAACGATTAAAAGAAATCCCTTTTTAATTATAATAATAAATTGAATGTTTCTGTGCAAAAATAAACATATAAAATCAACCCTACATGTGCCTTCCTCGAAATTAGGCACTTGTAAGCACTTGGCACAACAAGTTGAGTTTGCACACGAAACCTCGTGTCTATTCCGTCTGACGGGAGCTCAAAAGATTCCAGCCAACGTAGCCTGTGTGCTCACCGTGCTCGGTTAGCTCGCTACTCTATTGTTCGTACACATCAACCGTCTTCGTAGATTCGTAGCGCTGCGCTACGATAACTCTACGGACAGGCTACGAAAAAGGAAGCCAGTCAAACCTACGTATAAGTAATGTTTGTTTGTGATAGCCTCTGGCCAACGTGCCATGCTCTCGTTTTATCTCACTCGGGCATACTTGTTCATTAAATAGCAGTGGTTTTCCATCGAACACATTTGTTTTTACCGTAATGCACAAAGAGATTACAAACAATTGATGCGTTAAAAATTCACAACCGATACCGGCTATAAAGTGATATGAAGTACAAAGTAGCCATACATTCCCATCACCTGTCCCGCGGGACGGTTTTCCGGAAATCAAGCTATCGTGAAAAACATTTTACAATTGTTAGTTTCTCTGTTGTTTGGTATTTTGAAATTGCTGGCTATTGGTGCAGCTACACTGGTTATAAAAGAAATGACTATCGTTTTTTAAATGTTGTTTGTAACAATATAATATCAACGCATTTAGGTAAAGTATTAATGATATTTTTCCTGTTATTCGAGTGTATGTAACACATAATTATCAAAATGTACTCTTATACGTGTGGTAGAGGTTTCGACACCAGGCCGACCAATGTGATTTTTTCATTTCTTAACTGCTTGATAAGTAGGTATATCTTAGACATCACTAACATCGTAAGGTAACCTGAACTTATAATTAATATTCGAGTTCGAAATCGCCAATCCGCCTTGAGCAAGCGTGGTGATCAATCATTGTGCATTGATCTGCCCGAGAAGAGGCCGGGCACAATAATTATTTTTAAATTCTATGAAAACGCGAGATTATAATGTTCCTAACATTTCTTATTCTTTTACGTGCAGTGTCCGAGACACGTGCTACAGAAATATATTCTCTCAATTGCTTGCGCTGGTCCGCGCGCTCTAACGGCGGGGCTTCAATTCCCTCGACTTCTCCGCGACTCGACGTCAACTTGGGCTATTTAGTTCAAAACGCTCCCCTAGAGCTCTTGTGTTTTCAGGGTTTATTTCGCAATCAAGTTGTCCGCAGCGATTTTCCAAGACATGTATTCTTTAGACATCTGCTTACGTTATCTCACTGCCATCCACGTTAAATAAATAGTCCAGGGGCGTAGCTACCGCCGTATTTGCCGTATCAATTATACGGGGCCCCCGGGCCATGGGGGCCCCCACTCAGACATCTCACTATTGTCCATAGAGGCAGAAACTTTAGAAAAACTAAAATCATCATCAGCCATAAATGATTTAATAAATCAGTTTGCCGAAAAAAAAGGCAAGGAGAGTGAATATTTAAAATTCGATTTTTATTTGTAAAATGGGTAAATTATGTAATAAATAAATATTTCTTCTCACAATATTTTTTTTCTTTTGTGAAAAATCTTTACCTCCATATAAGGGCCTCCAAAAAAATTTTTATACGGGGCCCCGACAAGGCACGCTACGCCACTGAAATAGTCGCACCTAGTACCAACATACAACAACGTTACAGCCCTACTCCTTTCGAAGAACAAATATTGTGGAATAATAAACTCGGGATTTTCCGAACATAAAAGTGAAATCCAATATTTTAAAGTAGACGAGAACCCTTATGACAAATAGAACACTCACTATTGAGAACCAATGACCGGGAAAATTGGGTTATTATCTTAACTAGGTCTCTACAGTTTCAATAAAACAAATTCTCGTGTCGAATGTTCATTGGAAGTAGATATTTTATGTAACGTTAAACTTTCTGAATCATGTTATATAAGGTTTGATTATAGTTTATGTTGCTTTAGGCAGAGATTACCCAATAGTTGGCAAGTTTAAGCCTGAAATAAAAACGTTATGTTTTAGTCGCTCGTCTTCTCGCCTAAGAGTCAACTTAGAGAAATAGGTTAATGCCGTGCTTGTGACGACGTGCTAGCTGCCTACGTACTAGACACGGCAACTCTACTCGGGCACAATCTGGTTCTTAAACACAACACTTCGCTGAAGCGTGGCTCCTACCGAGTTCGCACCTCGCGTTAAATACGGTTTCAAGTTTTCCTACAAAAACAAGAACTTAAGGTAAGAGAAAACCTGAACCCATTTCTATTCACAGAACGTCGGTACCTAACAAACAATCGAATAACGTGCAAAACTTGAGTTAAGTTCTAGGCAATGTTTACATGAGGAAAGTAATATTTTCTGAGCGGCTAACACAAACAAACATGTGGTAAACACAAGCCCAAAAGTAGTGAATAGGTATAGGTAGTATACGACCGCGTCATTCAGGGAAGCAATCACGTTAATAGTGACAGTTCCAACTCAGCCGCTATTCATAATACGACTTTTATTTGTTCGGACGACCAACGCTAATGGACCGCGCTAATTAAATGGGCGGCTACCATCTAACAGTACAATGTCTACACCAAACGTATACAATGTAGTATTATACACGCTTGCATATTCAGTGATTACCCATTGAATTCTGATTAACGTTATTGTAGGACCGACTCTCATCCCAATCCCGTCTCGAGTGATTTTCGTGTCGTGTGTGTATAAACGTCTAACTACGTGGTATGCGTGTACAAGTTAATAATCCTTACTAATCATGCGCGTATGTATTATGTAAGTTTAAGGTCTATCTATCTTTGAGATTAAACATGGCTACATTATATTCGGCTACTATGTAAACTTTGGTCGGAGTAACTTATAATAGTTCTTAATACAGTAAATTAGTGGGCTAGACTTACTTTATTTTAGATTAATTGTTTAGTAAATCAACTTGTAACAGTATCTGTAAGAAAATTAATAGTTCTTTCACAACTCCCATAATGTTAATCAAGAACTTTGGAACTAGTTTTCTAATAAATGTCATGACAACTATGACAAGTGAACTGTTCGCAAATATCTGCAATCTTGTTCACCAGGTTTTGTGCGATATGAAGTAAGGAACACTGGGGTGTAATTAATCAATGTCAAGCGATTATGAAATCTGTCCTTAATGTTAGTTGAGGCTGGAATGATGTCAACCGTAATAAGACATCCCCTAACTATTTGTTTGTCAGAATACTTTTCTTAAATAAAGAAGTCGGGTGGTGTATACTATAGATTGACCAAAACAGTATGTAGATTTCGATTTATTTGATTTACTTTGTCAAATATCTACAAAGTCAACTTAAGTTTCCTCAAACGCTTCCAACTTACACTTTAAATACGGCGTAAGGAGTCGGACGAGCAGTCGGGGGCCGGGGTCGCTGCAGAGATCCTTCATTCGTTACGTACGTGATGGGACTGACCGACAAGATGGCCGCTACGGCCAGTGCTGTGGCCTGCAGCTTACGATACACTATCGATCACGCGCTAATACGACACTGGTAATCCCAGTAAGAGCCGCCTGAAACGTGTTGCTCCCAACATTTACTTTATTTGAGTGATCCCTTCGCTACCTAGTTTACACCTCACTGCTTCAACACTTTCCAATAGTTGCAGTCTTCATTTCTATAAAACCAATCAAAGCGTGTTTATTTTTTTTACTCTTTGGCAGTTTGTAGACGTTTTTACAGCTCACTAACTGTACAGTGAAACTCCAATGAGCTATGATATTTGAACAACACTAGTCTCGGCAACGGAGCGGTGCACCTAATGGATTTTTATTTTATTTCGTTGCAGTTACGCGAGCCAATTAGTTTTGTGCAAGCGCATCAAGAATACTCATTACTCGTCTCTTAAGTGAATTTTAATCGCAAATTCTTGAATACTAGTTGGAATATTTGAGTTTAACGTTTAATTATCCAATTTATTTAAGCTTTACCCATTGACATAACCGATAGGGTAAAACCCGGATAGTTGCCCCACTTTTCGAAAAAGCTTTATTCTGTAAAAATATGAACTGGCTGAAAATTATTAAGTATGTATCTCAAAACATAGGTCTTTTATCTTCTATAATAGCCTATTTTTGTATACCTAATTAACACTGGTTTTGAATAAATACTGTTTTATTTCACCTCTCAGAAAAGGGATAGTTGCCTACTATGGCGGATAGTAGCCTAGCGTGGAAAATCTTTCCGGGGATACTTGCCTCGTGCGGGGATAGTAACCTCGGTATGATTTTTATTTTGAATACAAAGAAATTTATATCAATTAAAGTAATCTTTATTATTTATTTAACAGCGTTTATAATTTCCTGAGATATTTTATTAAGTACAATTTGAAATATTAATTAACATTATTAAATAAATTTCAGTTTTAATAATTGTAATAAGATGCTAAAGGAGGAGGTTCTAAAGGATACTCCGTATGTTCGAGAAATTTCATTGAAACTTTTTTTTTTGTCTTAATTCTTCCAAGGCAAGTGCTAAGCTATCTTCTGTCCAGTTGATGTTGCTTGGCACCACGCCTGGTTTTCGCTTATATTTGCAAGGCATTTTGCTTATCTAAAATAAATATGTAAAATAGTTAAATAGGTATTTATTTTATTTACAACAAGTTAGAGTCACAGTAAGTTAGAAAAAACAGAAAAAAAAAATAATCCAGCTTTGTTTGTTAAAGAATTTTTAGTCACTCTAGGGGCAACTATCCGTGAAAGTAAGTAGGGCGACTATCCTTTTTGATACGGATACTTGCCCTTTTTATTTGCGAAATAAATAATTATTAATTGGCAATAAAACATAGTAAACAATGTTATTTAAACTCTAATGCATGCAAAGAAACAAAAAGTTGACTGAAACTGCGATCAGTAATAAAAATATTCAATAGTAATTACTCACCAATATAATTATAACGCCCGTCAAAGTTACGCCGCGGAAGATTTTTGCTGACACGGACAAAACAGTTGGGCCTATGCCGATGGCTTATGCTGCACTAAGGCCAGCAGGGGGGTCACTACTTATTGTAGCAAAGTGCCAACACTATTTATATTCCTAACATAGTGTATTAAAAACCGAGGCATGTATCCCCCCGAGGCAACTATCCGGGTTTTACCCTAAAAAATGCGAGCCACAGCAATATTTTCTATTTTCATTCTATATCTAGATTCTGTTGGGTACATCTCGTCTCTGAAGAACATATAATTTATCTCGAATTGCGGTGAGAGATAGGAAGGGAATATTTTGTAAAAAAAAAAATTGTACATTTTAAAGTTTTCAGTGTGGACATTCAAGATATACTCTCGTACGTCCACCGCGCCGGAAAATTTAACTTAAAAATTATTCCAGGCACATCTTTAAATTCCAGCTCCGTATTTTCGTGTGTTGCCACTTCATAAAAGTGGTGTTTTACAAAGAAATTGTGTCAGTGGGAAACACGTATGATGAAAGGCAAGCCGTAGAAGCTCATGCTACAGAGCATTGCAGTAGTCAGGGATATACAGATACCTTCGTCCATCACATTCATGTAGGCGATGGTTGTTATCAAAAGATTTGCATAATGATGTTATTACATCGTTTATAATAATAGAGTACCGTTAGTATGTAAATCCTAATAATGATAACAACGAATACATGACATGGTTGTTGTCAGCGAAGTAACATTTTTTTTTACTACCTGGCTTGTGAGTTTCGAGGAAACATTGTAGGTAAACAAATAGATAATAACGAACCATGAGACTACTATCTACATAAATACAACAAGTGGCAACAATAAAATTACTTTGTATTTTTATGCATCTAGGTACTTAGGTAATTTGTGACCGGAATTAAATGGCCACGAACTTTCGTTTGTTTCTATTTTGTAGGACAATTAGTTTAGTGGGCAGGTATCTACAGTTTTAAATAGGTACCTCAGGTTTATTACTGCTACAAATTTTATCACTTACATACATGAACGTAGGCGTCATCAACAAAAGCTGTAGGTATAATAATATGCTAGGCGTTGGGTGTGTAGTCGCGACAAACTCGCAGCCGGCTCGTTTGCTGTGTCTACTCGTTTGCGCCTTGTCTACGTGACGGGAAATAGGCCGCGAGCTGCACGTAATTTGAACCAAAACATACCATCTGGGTATAGCACAAACGAGCAGTCATTAAGCACTTACGTCATGACTTTAGGCTGGTGTGCCACTGTGCTCGTAGAATGTTTTAAAATAATTGTGTAACTTTAAAAAATAACGTTTTACAGACTAGCCGATAAACTTTGTAAGTCAACGCCAACTCAGTTCAATATATTTTATTTACTTGCACAACGTTATACAGATGTGTTTTAAAGCCCCTACATTGTTAGCATTGTATTGTTAGTTGAGGATCAGCAAGCCATCTCGTACATTTTTATTTACCTGTTCGCTTGATCTCGCAATCCCACAGACAAGGGATTGATTTGTTCCTTAAGGATTTCGTCCTTGCCTCGTGCTTGCAAGGCGAAGTTATCTGTCGGCTTAGATGTGGCTACCTAAGGGGTGAATTTTTATCCGTCCTTCTTAGTATTCCAAGGCTGTAGGCTTATAATTCGCTTGAGGGTAAGACCGCAAAGGGTAGGCGACAGAGAGGCGCCCGCACGTCTGAAGGGGCTTCCTCTGGGCTCGCGCTGTCATTCCTTGTAAAATAGTCAACCGTGAGGGGAGACAAAGGAAAACATCATACAACTATAATGTAATTGCATTATAAGCAGCTTGCCAAGTTTCGGTGATCGGTTCTTACTCTGACCAAAAATATCACGTCTGAACGTAAGTACATGTCGAGAGTCTTTGAATTTAGTATGGGACGTAATATCTTCTCGTAGATACTTACTTTTGTTTTACGTAAAAAGATAAAAATCTTCGGCTATAGCATCGCGGTCATAACTTGACTGCGTAAAAAATGTTAAATCTTCCAGATACGAACATTTCACAGCAGCGGTAACAAAAATTTGACCGGCTCCGAAATACAAAACGATCGTAACTTTAATAAAGTACTTTACATTAAAATGAATACTGAAATTTGATTTACAAAGCACAGCTATAAGTTTTCATAAGCTCAATTGGCTGAGTCACAGTCGCGAGTGTAGTTTCGGATATAATAAATGTTTTACAAGATAAATTTAACTTGCAACATTAGCACCCCCTGCTTCGACACAGCGATTACACAGCGAGTGCAATTTTTCACTGTTGCCCACCCCTGCTGGTACGGCACAATTTATGACGCGAAGAATGATTTTTCAACATTCGTAAGTTAGATTTATATTTAACAGCCGAAAAGAGCCTGAGCTAAATCACCGATAAGGGGAATATAAAAACGCTGAGTCAATTGGGTTTCGCTATGTATGGCACAAGTCTACGAAATGCGACGTCGCGCCCCGGGAAAATATACATTTATCTGTAACTGTTCACTATTTTAATATTGCTTTTTATTATTGTTGTTTACTGTTATTGGTTAACTTTTTATTATGTGCTCTGAGCTAGTAAAATATTTGTAGTGAATCTGACTGTTGGGGAAAACCATATCAATATTTGTCAACCATCACTCAATGCAAATCATAGTTCGGTGTGTCCATTTTTGATCACTCAGATATCGCACAGATATTTGGCAATTTGATAAAATTGTTTCGATACAACAGGAACATAGAGCGTGGTATCCACACGCAGCCAATTAATTGAACCGAGAGTGAGATAAATGTAAGGTAATTTATTACAATTCGCGCCAAACGGCCGTCCCATTACATTTAAAATATAGCACGTTCACACTTCTATAAAATCGTTGTTTCTTAAAATCGATGTATCGGTGCAGGTGGAAAATAAAAAAATATATTTAATAATTACGTAGGTACCTACCTAAATATCAAGGTATTGAGATAAGTAGCTATCTTCTTTGGCAAAATTTTGCGTTCGCTAAATGTTACCTACAGGATTAAAATCACAATAACGACTTAATATTAACGAGAACCGTAGGTTTAATTCAACAAAGGGTAGGTACCTATTATCTACATGAATATAATTTCTCGATGGTTGTGAAGACGTAGCAACCGCACAAAGTGCGATTGTATAAACATCAAAATTTGCGGAAACTCAAGATCTATCCAACTTTCTGACATAATTAAATTTCAAGGAAACGTATTTAACACTGCAGGGGTTTAAGTTCTTTGAATTAAACAAGTAAAATATTGTTACAATTTTTTACTTTGTACATTTTTACGTTTAAAATTATTGGCTGTTTGTGTGCCAAAAGAAGCTTTACAAGTTCCAAACAAGCACGAATTATTTCAGATTTTCCTGTTAGTTTACCTCCAGTATAGCCAGTATAGGTAGGTATAGGTTATAGATATATTTTAGACATATCGGGATAGATCCACAGATCGGCCTAAGTAAACAAATCAATTGTCTATTTAACATATCTGGGGCAAGTTGGGGATGTGTCGGCCGCAGGTCTGGACCTCTCAAATTGAGGGCATGCAGACGCCACCACTACACTCCAGCATGACGCTCAACGAGATTTATGACGATCTAGTGCAAAATGATAGAGCTGTAGTAAGGACAACACGTCTAACTAGAATATGATGAACGGGAACTCGGTGACGATTTTATGATAATGTTGGTATTTAAACTGCATAGTCAATGACTATATTCAAGATGTAAATGAGTATGTAGGTACCTACTCATTTACATCTGTGTAAAGTTACGCGTTTTAGGAAGTAGACGATTCATGAATGAGGCTTGACATATCATAGAAAGCATTATTTTAATAATATTATTGTTGCCCTAAAATGACTTATTCTATCTTTGAAAATAAATTACCAAAAGTTACTACGGAAAGGAACCGAAAAGTCGCTGGGGCCGCCATTAGCACTAACAAATAATTCGTGCTAATTACCGCCCTGCATGCAAACGTCCCTAAATTCACGTAATTCGACACATTTACTTGTAATTGAGAATACTAATATCAGGTCCTGGGTATATTGGCTGTCTCGCAGGGGCACTACCGAGAGAACGTAATTAGCAGTAAATCTAAAAGATTTACTTCTACAATAAATTTTCAGGAACGTATACGAGTATGTAATTAGGCGCTTGAGCGTGTAACAAAATCTAGTCCATAATACTACCATACAATGCTCATGAATTCGGTACCTACGTTTTGTGCGAAACTGCGAAAGTAGCACATAGCAATGCTATTGATCGGCTGTTGCAGCAACACATGGCGCCTGATATGTGCCGATAATATGGACACCATAGACCTTCCATAAACTGCCACTAAGCGGCCGCTCGGAAATGCAGCGAAATGGTTTTACGTGTACTGAAATGTAGTGTTTGCAAAATTTTATAGTAGAATTTTTCTATAATGTAAGTAGCATTTTATTAAAGAGAATGAATAGAACCTCATCTTTTTATTAGTAGACTCAGAAGTAGACTTACCTTAATATGTATACCTATCGTATATTTTGACCTGATAACGGATGCAAATTGGTTTAACTTCTTCTAAACTTAATCTATAGCTAATTTAATTTTAATTTTAATTTAATTTAATTTTCTCCATAGCTATTCGTGGCAGTAATAGTCTGATTAGCAGAATTAGCTCTTATTTAGCTCAGACTTTGGACGTGATTGTTAACCTAGTTCGTTCAAAATTAAATATTCTGAGTGCAATGGCCTGCGGTAAAACTAGACAGCCTGCAAAATTAGAGTGGATGGTAAATTTAACTTTTATGGCCGGTCATCGATTATTGATAGAGAAACGAAAATTCAAGTTTTTTGGTCAGAATTACCTATTACAAATTAAAAAACTTGCCTACTTTTAGTTAGGAACTTATGGAATTTCAATCTGTAAATAGGTATAGTACCTTAGAACTGTAGAAGAGAATCACTTCAGATATTCACCGGGAGCAAACTTAGCACCTCCGTCTCGCAACAATCGATTGAGCCCGCAGCACTACTGGTCAGTTCATACCAGACAAGTTAGTCTCTAGTTTTAATGACCTAGTTTAAGTTATCGTCTTCAAAGCTAAGAAGTAAATACGTTTGAAAACACGGTATAAGATAGATCTTATTTAAGATGTCGTTAATATGCAATACATAAAGGAATACATTATAAAGAAAGTGTGGTTCTTTAAGCACATAACTCCCGCTTCAAAAACAATCTATAGCCTTCAGTGACAAGAAAAAGGTTAAATGTGTAAATAACTTGTAGATACTTCCCTAAACGTACTTGCCTACTTATCTTATTTAGGGTGTTTGCCGAAACCCGCTTCAACCAGTAAAACATTGCTTCGTAAGTGCTCGGTGTCGCTAACTTTACACTTTTCGGCAAGTTCGGGGCTATACTGCATGCAAACGCATGTTACGACTCAGCTAGGTTTACCGGGAACTAAGTCTCTACCTATAAAAAGAACGTAGTATTAGATGTTAGATAAAAAAAAGGTTTTTTACACACATACCTTCACGCCTGTATTCTCCAAAGGGTTAGGCAGAAGCGTACCAATGTGTACACCCAAGGTTCGCCGGTATGTTTAGGTAATAGGGTGCGAGCCCATTGCCATTCACCGGGCACAAATCCTAACTCCGAGCTGCTACTGAGAATTTCATAGAAAAACCCAATAACACTTGCTCGACCTAGGAATCAAACCCAAGACCTCTAGCGTAGAAGTCGCGCTTAGGACCACCAGGCGAACGCGAAGGTCGAAATTTTATATTTAATTTATATTTTATAATAAAATATAAATATACCATCACGCCTGTATTCCCCGAAGGGTTAGGCAGAGGTGTACCAATGTACACCCACAGTTCGCCGATATATTAAGGTCCCATGTAATAGGGGGCGAGCCTATTGCCATTAACCGGGCACAAATCCAAACTCCGAGCTGCTACTGAGAATTTCATAGAAAAACCCAATAAACACTTTTTGCTCGACCTGGGAATCGAACCCAGGACCTCTAGCGTAGCAGTCGTGCTCAGGAATTTTATTTTATTAAGGATAATATATAGTGAATTATATCAAATCAAATCAAAATGTTTATTTGCTAGAATATGGTACAAAGGATGTTACAGTGCATTTTGTTTCAACATATCCTGCCATATATGGCGTGCAAATTTTTTGTCAGATTAAAATTACATTATCCACATTCTATTGACTTATCTTCTAAATACTCCTTAATACTCAATTATCAAGCAAGTTTGTACCTACCAGGTGCTTGCTGTCTTCTTTTTTTATTTCTGAAACAAATACAACAAAACCCAATCTCACCAGGTGTTCAGTGCCAGTATTTCCTCGATTCACTGCGTTCGTTTACCGAGCTTGTTATTATCAAACCTAAATGGAAATAGAATTTCCACTTCAATAACAATTACAAAGTCCCGTCTACGTTAGCAGTTGTCGATTTTTATAGTCAATTGTCATTTAATTTCGTTTTTGATTTTGTTGTAAATGTGGTAGGTATGGGTAGCACTAAGATCAACGTGTCGACAAATTTCGCGAATGTTCAATGTTATCTTGAAATAGTATTTTTACTAAACCTAAGGTTCAAATCAATCGTTTTTCTATAGTACATAGATAATGAATTTTGAAAATATTAGTAAGAAATTACGCGTAATTTAGAGAAATCATTTTCCATTTACATACGTACATAGACTGACGTATCCAATACGACATTTGCTGAAATTCGATTCTCACCTCACGTAGCCATAACTTTAACAGTTGAAGTCATAAAATAGAAACCGTAGGTAAGAGGATAGGCCCGGGGATGGAGGCAGGCCTCATAAAATTTTGCATGTTCCGTAGATCGCGCGCCTGCTCAAGTAGAAAATTTCACTCGTACACGCCAGTACGCAACATTTACGACTTTTTCATGACGTTATACAAGGCTAGCAGCTTGCACAGACAACTATAAAATCTCACGCTTTCACGACTTTTTCTGTTCCTCAAATAAGAATTACCTGGAAGCGAAAAACTTGTAGTTTGAAAGAGATGCTATCGTGAAATATTTCCCTCTGGTCGCATTAATTTTGCAACGGCTCTCGCGCTCGCCGCTTTGCAGTAATATCGGGAAACATTACAAATTTCATTTCCAAATTGAAAGCGTCTGTTTAATTCGTCCTATTTCTTAACGATACCGGTATAGTAGTGAGTTGATAACGTTGAATTTATCTGTCTATAGCAATTGGTAGAGGAAAAAGAAAAATGAAACTATCGTCTGTGTTGAAATGAAGTCGAATGTGCCGGGAGCGCCGCGCGGGGGGCGGGACTCGGGAGATAAATCTCGGACGACGACATCGACAGCGGCGCGCTTGCCAACGCACTACCAGCGCAACACCACATTAGGGGCCAAACTAATGTCTGCTGATATAACATCCCACCCCAGGAAGAATGACGCATCTCCGCGACGAATGTACTTATTCACTTATATATGTACGTCTTTTATACCTAAACGACATGTTTCGTACGATGTCATGCTGTATGTCATGCGACTTTAACGTAGCGAGCGTTATGAAGATTGATATTCACATACTTATAAGAACCATACTCAAGCTCAATACCTAATGGATATAAGGTATAATATTATTTGGTTATGTGTTGTCCTTCATCAAAAAACATGGTGCGCGAAAAATAACTATGTTGTTGAGAAAATGTAGTTCGTAGCTCATGCCTACGGCGTAGCAAGCGCAGCATATCTCGTAGCATTAGTAAGCTTTTATAATTTCATGTTACAGCTCAAATCGAAATCGAAGAGGACGATGTTGTATCCAAATATAGGCAGTAATATACAGTAGGTACTTACTATTCATTTTCATAATAATATTGACATAACCATCGGCGGCCTAGCCATGCCTGAATATTTTGGTATGTTCGGCACCCAGTCTACCAGTATTTAACATAAATCTACTGCCAATATCTCCACAATCCAATTACTAGGTAACACGATAATTCTTGTTAAGACTTGTCATCACAAATATTTTCAGACTTCTGACCATTAATAATAACTGCCAAAGATATACCTACAAATGACAGCCGAGACCAAGGGGTTCATGTGCGTTTCGAGGCACGGAAGCTGTTACTGAGAACCTACTTCTAAAGTAAAAACCCAATAACATTTTGCCCGACCCAGGAATCGAACCCAGCATCCCACCCTTAACAGTAGTGCTTACAACCACGAGACGAACAGAGCCAACATTTTTATATTATATAAAATACCGAATATCAAAATTGACATAATATGTAAGTCAAATTCGGTTGGACCTTCCGGTAACATAGTGATAAATAATTCTAAATGATAGTGCACAAAAGTGATATATGTGGGTTAGCAGCAGTAAAGACCAATAGGTACTATTGATCGTCGATTCGGCAACTCTGGCTCGTATTTTAGAGTAAACTGTAGTTGTATAAGCGGTCGTTCGATCAGCATCAGTGCCATTTATCGTGCAGTCGGTTTGTGGCACGACTCCGCCGTCCTTTACTACGCTAACACACTGGATAACGTGACATGACACCGCTGTGATAGCCACATAAATTATCACAATGACTCGCCAATGGCATTAATTGCTCTGACTTGTTACATAGTGTTTGATAAAGGATTTAAAGATTTATTGCCACTGCTCGTAGCTGATAGATTCCTGATACGATTATACTTGTAATAGGTGATGATATTTAACCATCTCGACCCCTAAATGACTCCAATAGATTATTCAGTCGGGTCCAACATCCATGACAGCTGGCGTTATGAGCAATTAGGAGACCAAAAGTCATACAACTGCAATAACTACCATCGGGATCCTATTTAATTACTGATGTAATTTGGTCATGAAACTTTGCAGACAAACTTTATATTCAGTCATTAAATGAAAAAGGCAGGCGACATGATTCTTTTCTAACAATTAATATTTTTTTTTATAATATTTCTTTTTTCGGGAGATCATCAAACGACTGGCCGACTTTTCACCTGCCCCCCTAGCCAAGTCACAAACGATAAACGCAAACGCTCAGTAGGCTTTAATAGATCTTCAACTTTATGTGCTTGGTTTTAAGTTGAAGATCTAATGAAGATTGCATAGCGTTTTCGTTCGTTCCAGTCGCTAACGCTTAGAAATCTTTAATAGATTTTCAACTTAAGGCTCTTGGGTATTAAGTTGAAAATCTTTTGGTACCTACCGAGCGTTTACGAATATCGTTTGAGACTTGGCTAGGGGGGCAGATCAGAGGGACTCATCTTTTCTTGGGCTGAAGAGCTTTGCTATACAACGAGACAACGTGGCTTTTATAAACCGTACATAACTTGTTTATTTATTTTTTTGTTCCTGTTTCTAAATAAAAAAAAATATATATAAAAAAATATACCATCACGCATGAATTCCCCGAAGGGTTAGGCAGAGGTGTACCAATGTACACCCACAGTTCGCCGTTTCTAAATAAAGTACGTGTAAATACATATAATAATATAGATAGTGGTCAGGTTGTTTACAATTACAGTTCAACGTCAACCACATAATAATGCAGTAAGTAGTTAGTAGTAGAATTGGATGCTCGGCGATTGAGGAACTAATCACTATGTGAGCATCAACCACCAATTTGCGTAATTAGGTCACGACGTGCTACAGCTGCTGAATCAGCCACATTACAAAATAGCGAACAGCTTTGAAGCTCCGTAAAGTTGTTCGGCATATCCACTATGTATGTATCCGAAACATACATCTAATTAGCATGCTTAAGTAGATAGGCATTTATAGTAGAAAGGATTTTGTTATCAACTCACATAGGTTCTTATTCATCGAAACGTAGAGACAAAGTCAAATTACATAATTAAAAAGGCACTTAAAGGTTATTTACAAGAAAAAATAATTGAATCTGCGTTGTTACCCCTTCCAAAAGTTTCGTATGGGAAAAAAACTGTAAGAAACTCCATACATACATTTGAAAAAGATATTTTTTACTATACCTATTTTGTATGGGTACATGAGTTACATAATTACACATGAAAACGAAAATACGATGTATAACGTAGTCAATTAAGTTTAAAGTAGGTAAAATATATATAAATATACCATCACGCCTGTATTCCCCGAAGGGTTAGGCAGAGGTGTACCAATGTACACCCACAGTTCGCCGGTATATTTAGTTTTAAAGTAGGTAATTTCGATAGAATAGTTTATTTTCTAGTGGCCCTAATTGTAACAAAATCTTTATAAAAACCATTAAAACCCACCACACGGTCCCACACTATTTTGCCAGACGTTCGTGTTGTCCTATATAAAGACTACCTAACTTTTATTTCATAGCGCCAGAACAGAATTAGATTTTCTAAAGTGCCATTTTATTATACTGCCAAGCTTGCTCATATTTTGTCTGCGTATACAGCCACCTATTGTTATATGGAGGATAACACATTAAGCTTTTTATACCTGCAGTTGAGAATCAGTAAGTGTTCTTGATGCTAATATTTTTAATACGTAACCTGTGTTCAATTATTATTAGTACCTACTTAAAATCTTTAGAACCCTACTTTTAATTTATTCACTTTTTTATCGACTTACGCAGTTTTTACGATATTCCGTTGGTGTCTGGATATCTATTTTAAGTGAACTGTTTTTGTTCTTTATAAGAACAAAATATTCTTTATACCAATACAACCTCACACACAACCTCACGCGTTTGATTAATAGTCTGCGAATCTACAAGTTATACCTTCTGAGAAACTAAAATGGTATACAAAACTTTTGAAATCACATTGTGTTTTACATAGGAGGTTGTGTATGATTTTATATTAGAAGATTATACAAAGTGCAGTTTTGCAACCTCGTTAAATTCAAGGAGCTAACTATATATACTAAACTATATCTACACGAATCTATACATATAATAAAATTGTAACGAGGCCAATTCTGTACATTCAATATTTTTTATAAAGAGTAATTCTCACATGTTAAATACATTATACTAAACCCAAAAAAATGGTTTTTAGATTTTTTGTGTGTTTGTTTGTTTGTTTGTATGTACGCGCATAACTTTTTAACTCCTGCACCGATTTGAACAAAACTTTTGGCATTGTGTTTGCAGTAACCTGAGCTGTAATCTTAGGTACAACTCATCACGCTATGTCACATAGGGGTTAGATAGAAACAGTATGAACACTATTAATTTAAAAATACTGAACGCGAACGAAGTCGCTGGCAACAGCTAGTCACTAATAAAATAGAAATTAATCTATTATTATTTATTTACTACTCGTGATTTTCCATCATGCCGCTGGGTTTAGGCAGGCGGGGCGATGAACCCCCCGTAGACAGTGATATAGACGCGCGACATTGCCTATCGCAAATCGCCCCGGTGCGTACAATGGGGCGAGTCTGTTCTTTGACAGAGATATAGGTGTTTTGAAATACTATCAAACATAAACAACTAAAAAAAACAAGTATTTATTAATCATTGTACGGGTGTCGTGATTATTGATAATTATAATTTGATAGTGAATAATTCCTAATTATTAAACTCTTTTGGCAAAAAAAAATTGGGAAAATTACTATTGTTACTTAGCAATATTGGCGCTGAAATTCTGTTTCTACACGACAAAAATATTTGAAAAGGGTAATTCCCAATACAGGATTTATTGTAGGTACATTTTTGCTAGAGAACAAACTCGACGTATTTAGAAGTTATTCCAGGTTTCAGTAGGCGTCACTCTGGTACATACGTATACGTGACTATTTACTGCGATTCTTATGTTATAGACGCTAGATAGCTTTCAGCAAAGTTCAACCCCACAGAGAATTGTGTGTCAGTCTCAGTTTTAGTTGTTAGAAAGTTTTATCTCGAAAAAAATGTACGCCATTTGTAAAGGTAATAAAAAGAGATAAGTAGAATTATTTAAGAATTACGAAAACTACCAAACTACCCTCAAACCAACACACTAAAAACGAAATACTCTACATTTGCACCAAGTAGCAACTCTTCGACCATTCCGTGCAATTACTAAAAAGAAAAATGTTTGAAGGTAGAAAGTTTAGAATTAGCCTCACGGAAAGCTGGAAAAGTAGTTTTAACTTAAAGCAAACAAACGTCTTTTGTTAGGATCCCGGACAGGCAGCAGATGGCAAATGAAATAAAATGTCCGAGTGATATGTTTGGTCCATACGTCTTCATTTCAATGACCATTCATTTGCGATCGGTGCGGCCGCGCGGGGCCTCCGCTAGATTAATGGCGATCCGATTTTCTGCTCTCGGCAGAGCCTATGAGAAAGGAAATGTAAAGAGATATATAGGGATACATCTATATTGTAAATCTAAATTGTTAATAAATAGCTTAGGTCAGTTACTTTAGTCTTTATTTTAAGGAATGTACCCTTTTCCTTTTCTCTTTTGTTTGTTTATTTGGTTCTCGTGTGTTATTCTATATGTAGGTAGATAAGAAGTAGATGCCTACCTATATTTTTATTCTTATTATTTTGTTACAAGTAGGATTTAAGACCGTAATATAAAAAAAACACTTTGACCAACATTTTAATGTTAACCGTTTTAGCCATGTACATTTTCCGGCATAGATGCAGAATGGCCCGACTAGTTTCGGACACAAACGAAGCGCGTAAGATTAAAAGCCACTCTGCGTTGTGTTTGTAATATCCTCATGTTTTGGGCTCCCAAAGGCCCCTTTTTTTTCAAAGCCCATTAAATAATTAGAGATCTCTGATTGTGATAAGATTAGCCACCTGTTTGCTTTTTCACAAATTACGATTCCTAATCTGTAAAAAAATACTTCGGATCTGATGAACCTTTGAAAGACTGCGCCTACCAAAAAGAAAGTATTTGAGTTTAATTCGTATTTATACTACCTATTTATGTACCTCCGTACTGAAAAATACCCAGTTCTTGCAATATTTCTGCGACACCTACCTACACCGTCACGTGTTAATCCTCTTGGCGGAAATAGAATTTCTCAGGACCAGACACGACGTAATATTGAAATGTACCTATACAACCCTGACACCTAGCACATAACATTATCGAGAGAAAAATATTAGAATTCCTTTGGTTGGCTTGAAAGGATTTATTTT
This sequence comes from Caradrina clavipalpis, assembly GCA_932526535.1. NCBI lineage: Eukaryota > Metazoa > Arthropoda > Insecta > Lepidoptera > Noctuidae > Caradrina > Caradrina clavipalpis. The sequence continues at coordinate 9,760,640 of OW052096.1, forward strand.
GAATCCGTTCTTTGGATAATACAATTGATCATCCTGATGGCAGTGCAAGTTAAGACAGCGTCATCTTTGAGATAGAGCATGAACTACACTACCCTCAGGTACGATGGGATGCGGCGCTAATCCTGCTCTCTAAGGAGTGAGAGCTCCGCCGTTTTCAATTTATAAATTTAATGGCACCAGTACCTCCACCTGAACATCTGCACGCCATATTACTTGTGTCGTGCCCACAGTGCCTACCTCGTAGGTACCTAATTTATGTGCCGGGCGGAAGAGAATACGAAATCATACTGGTTTCCGCACTCTGAATAGGTACCATCTATCTACATTGCTACTGAGTAAATTATTAAATAACATTGAGCCTGACCTTTTATATGCCTAGTAAATTAGAAATTAAAAAAATGTGGGTGCTTCAATAAAGATGTTATGAAGAGTATGTGAAAAACTATCTTTTTACACCATCATCCAAAAATGTGTAGTTTGCGAGCAAAGAAACGCAATATTATTTTGTAATCCGAACATATTGCAGGCAGGCGGCAAGTTTACTAGCGCGCTCAGCCGCTCATAGAATGTTGTTTGTTTATGTGAATTTGGATAGCATTGAATAGGAGAGCCGCCTGACGTGATGTGCAAAATACGAAATATGCAACGCGGACTGAATGCAACTTTGTATGCAGCTGTTGTGGGACCTACAACCGTAGATGTGTTACATTAATGGTTAGCTTTTGTTTTCCTTAACATTTTCATCACGCCTACGATTAAACATGACAATTCTATTGTTTTTTTTCTGGGTTTTAATCATTCATGAGTACTTATTAAATAATCGAATACCTACCAACCCACATAGTTGCTTCATTTATTTTTTACTAGCTGTTACCCGCGACTTCGTTCGCGTGGCTTATTTCACCCTCTAGGATACGTCTCGGGTTACCGCTCCCGTGTGTCATAGCGAGATGTAAAATTATACAGATCGGACTAACTTACCTAGTGACGTCCGATCCTTAATTATGTGAAGTAATCTCGTCCTCATTTAATACTTGTAGTTTGCACTTTTTGCTAACTCGCTATCACATTTTTTCAAAGATGAATCGATTTCATCAAAACGAAAAATGTTATCTGTGGTCCGGTCGTTGGCGCGCTCTCTCTTGACATCTGTCAACTCATTATTTCAAAGCATATGATCGGGGCTTCCTGATTACCGATACGGTAATCATACAGTCCCGATATATTAGATAACAACACAACTTAAAAAGGGGTGTAGATAAGACAATTTAATACACATATAAGTAGGCTGATCTGCTGGGAAGGGCTGGGATACAATGAGGACGAGATTACTTCACATAATTAAGGATCGGACGTCACTAGGTAAGTTAGTCCGATCTGTATAATTATGCTCCGTAATCTCGTCCTCATTTAATACTTGTAGATGTTTAAAGAAGAGAGTTGTGTTGGTAATATAATCAACATCTTTAATCACGATAATGTAACTTAGCATACTATTCTGAGTATCATTATTTATGTGCTGTTTACACATTTATTTTATATTTAAAATAACATAACTTAAATCTTCCTTAACACTTAGTTTTTAGTATCAACCAGTGTCTTAATTATTTTACAATAAACTTAAACAGGTAGTTACCATTGACATTAAATTTAATCAATCTCACTCTCTATAGAACACACTGCTTGTGCAAAAGCATTAGGATCACTAACTATAGGTCTCTTATAAAAGCGAGCAAAGGTTGAAGAATTTGTGGTCCAACCAGCTGCTTTTCTTATGACTTCAATATTAATACCCACCTCAGAGGCCTTTGAGGTAGAAGCATGCCTTGTGCTGTGTGATGTGAATTTGGAAGTATCTATTCCACTATCAGTTAACATTTGTTTTATCCACCTACTAATAGTTGCAGTAGTGGCGGCATGATATGGTTTTCTTAAAGTTATAATTAGTGATTTACAATCTTGTCTTATATTTTTTGTAACATTTAGATAAAACAAAAGGGTAGTAGCAGGACATATAGACAAGTTCTCCCTAAAAAATGGTAGTATCAGATTGGGTTGAGATCTACCAGGTGCAGAAGTTTTAATCAATTCTGGAATTTTTATGTTAATGTTATCTTCATTATATGAAATGTTATCAATACTTATGAGAGACAATGTTTGAATTCTATGTGCAGTTACAAGGGCTAACAAGGTAACTAACTTTTTGGTAATTAGTTCTAAACTAAGGGTTTCATTAGGAAATAGTTGAGACAAATAATTCAAAACAATACTGGGGTCCCATATGACTTCATATTTGGGGTTCTTAGGTCTTAATTTAAATATACCCCTGAAGAACCTTGACAGACGGTCATCTGAGCCAATGTGGGGCCCTAAAACTAAAGAAATAGCTGACCTCATGGTATTGAGTGAGCTATATGATAGTCCCTCATTAAACTTTTTAGTTAGAAAAGATATCACAGTGGGAACTGAGTCTAGGAGAGGGTCAATATCATGGTTCAGACAATAGGAAGTCCACTGATTTAGAGCAGACTCATATTGCTTTCTTGTTTTGGTAGACAAGGAAGCTAAAACTATGTCAAGGGAAGGAAGTGGTATTCCTCTTCTCAGGAAGGCTGTCCTGATAATATGGCGGCAATCAATGTGAGGGTCCTGTGCAATGGATGTGGATCCCTGGAAGGAGACAACAGTAAATCACGACGGGGTTCCAGTATTAATTTATCTGAAATAACCATGGACTCAAATAAGGGAAACCATGGCTGTGAGGGCCACCAAGGGACTACAACAATACCTGTCGCTCCTTCCTTTTTTATTTTCTGTAACATCTTACTAATAAGTGAAAATGGTGGGAATGCATAAAAGAATTCACCATACCATTTGACAGTGAATGCATCAACAGAGCATGCATGTGGATCAGGTAGCCATGATATATAATTCTGACACTTAGTATTAAACTTGTTTGCAAACAGGTCAATCTGAGGCTCACCAAGTCTAACAATAATTTTGTTGTAGGCTACATCACATAGCTTCCATTCAATTTCAGTGTTTGGACGCCTAGATTCTAGATCTGCGATAGTGTTTTCTTTAGAACTGATGTAGGATGCATAGATCCAAATGTGTCTTTCCTCACACCATTGCCACAACTTCCTAGCTAAGCTATTAAGGTGGGGAAAACGAGTGCCACCCATCCTATTGATGTAGGCTATGGCCGTTGTGTTATCTATTCTAAGTAAAACTTCACAGTGACTGATTGTGCTTGCAAATGTTTTGAGCCCTATAAATGCTGCCAACAGCTCAAGGTAGTTTATATGGAACATTCTATCAGCAGCTGTCCAGTGCCCATGGCTTCTGATATCATTACATACCACACCCCAGCCAGTTTGTGAAGCATCAGAAAATATTTCTAGAACAAAATCAAATTGTTTTATTCTGTTGCGGGTTATTGGAATATGAGACAACCACCAATCTAGTTCTAACCTAATTCCCTTTGTGATAGGTAGCAGGGCTTTGTAATTATCATTGTTGTTTGTTAAAGCTGTTGTTTTGTAACTTTCCATAATCTTGGTGTAAAGCCAACCATATTCGACTGCTGGGCATGCCGCAACAAGGATACCTAACAACTTTGCAAATTCTACTATTTTGCATATCCTCTTAGATCTAAAATCCTTTAATAAGTGGAGGATAAAATCTATCTTTTTCTGAGGAAGTGAGACACTAAACTGAACAGAATCTAACATAAATCCTAAATATTGACAGCACTGGGTGGGTTCTAAGGCACTCTTCCTAGTATTAACAAGAAACCCTAGATTTTCTAAGACAGTTTGAGTTGTGGACACATTTTTCAAACACTTAGCATACGAGTCACCAAGGCACAAAATATCATCAAGATATATTACAGAGAGCAACCCCAATGACCTCAGGTAACACATAACTGGCTTCATGATTTTGGTGAATACATATGGTGCTGTGCTAAGCCCAAATGGAAGGCATGTAAACTCAAATAATGAATCTAGAAACTGAAACCGGAGAAATCTCCTATCATATTTATTTATAGGTAACAAGTAATATGCATTCTTCAAATCTATAGTTGCCATAAAACAACCTGGGGTCATGAGTTTGGTTGCTGTCCTAAGGTCTTCTAGTTTGAAGTGGTGTGTAGTGATATATAAGTTAAGTTTTTTGAGATTTAATATAAATCTCCAAGTGCCATCTGATTTTGGATGTAAAAATATGCTGGATAAAAATTGATTATCGACAGGTAAACATCTTTCTATAGCACCTAACTGTAGGAGTTTATTGATTTCCATAGAAATAAGATTGCTTTCTTTCTGACTGAAGTTATTATTTCTAGGAATGGAAGTTTGAACTGGAATTTCATAAAAAGGTAGTTTATAACCCTTGATCCAATCATGTATTGTTGGATTAGTGGTAACATCATTCCAGACTTCAGAGAAATACTGCAATCTACCAGTTTGTACCTGATCTAGCGGCGTTCCTGTCTCCGACGACGCGGCTGGCGCCTCTGTGGTGAGTGCTTCAGGCGTGTTGCTGATTGTTTCACCTGGTTGTTCCGCTTCAGCACTGTCTTCTGCCCACCCGAACGCAGGAACTGCTGTCTGGGTGGGCCCCGGAAGTTTAAATTTTTTGGTCTTGTTGGAGGTCTCGCAGGTGTGTTTTTTAATTCTTGTCCTGACTTTTTAACAGCTTTTATAGCGTTGAACTTGTCCTGCAATTTTTCTCCAAACAGGTACTCTGATATGGGTGTCTGCTCCATCAACTCCTTCATTTCCTTATTAAGGCCAGGTAGAATTAGGGAACGTCTAGTAATGCAGTTCTCATGATAAATGTGGCAAAGTAGTCTGGCTGCGTCACTTAGAGTTACAATCTGATCGCTACTCTCTTGATTGGCTATTAGATTGTTTAAAACTTTGCCTATTGATGTAATAGCAGCAGCCAAGGTGATCTGCTGCCCCCTGATTCGTTGATCCCTTTTCACTCCACTATCACTCAGTGCAGCTGCCACTTCTTCATTTAGTTTTGGCGGGTTCAACAAACTGCAGTTCTGTGGTGGTCCCTGCTTGTTTAGAATATTTTGTCTTGTCTCCTCATTTAAACCATTCACAATTATTGCTGACCACCGCGTGGCCAGGCTGCCATGAAGATCTATAGGTGTCTTTGTTGGTTGCACCCCCTCATCTCCAAGGAGCTCTTCAATGCCTGGAGGAAGGGCTTCAGGTAAGGTTGCCACTACCCTTTCACTGCCTGCATCTATCTGATTTCCTTCCTTAGGTGATACAGGACGACTGTCTGTTGTCGGAAGTGGCGGGCTGTGTGATTGGTAGCAAGGAGTCATTGGTATGGTATTGGTACGGTACGGGGAATAGCTGTCGCGGCGAGTCAAGCTGCGTCGGGTTCTTGCACGTGTCTCGCAACTTCGGTCGCGGTGCCCACGGCTTCTCGAGCGCGTTTGACTGGAACGTGACCGCCTGGAGCGTGATCGAGTGGATCGTGTTCTGCTGAAGCGGGCTTCATAGTCGTCTACGAAGAATAATTAAAGTTAGACCTCTGATTGGTCGAATATAAATCCACGGCTAACCTCTCGTGATAGCTCAAGGGATGCAGTAGGGACGAGATTTAGAACAACTGAACGTGTACATCATCGGCTGACCTCTCGTGAAAGCTCTTGTGAAGTCGTTCTATTGTAAGATTGTTTCGTTGGCACAGTTTGTGTTCTCATGGTTAACCTCTCGTGAAAACTCTAGAGACATGTGCTTAAAGCGGCAGGTAATTCTAGGAAAATACGTGTAGGTAGGTACACAAAAACTTACCAGAGTTTCGACGACGACTCCGCTTTCGCTTGTTCAACCGATTTTCCAGTTCTCGCAGACGTTCGTTGAGTTCCTTCATCTCTTCATCTCGTTTTCTTCGATGTTTTCCCATCTTAGTTGGTAATTACAAAATTTTTGGAAATTCTGTGGCGGGAACGTGACCGCGCGTTTCACAAAAAAAGTACAATGAGTTGACAGATGTCAAGAGAGAGCGCGCCAACGACCGGACCACAGATAACATTTTTCGTTTTGATGAAATCGATTCATCTTTGAAAAAATGTGATAGCGAGTTAGCAAAAAGTGCAAACTACAAGTATTAAATGAGGACGAGATTACGGAGCATAATACCCTATAACACTTACATAAACATATTTTCTATGAGTAAAATATTTTTTTAAATCGATTCAGTAGATCCAGAGATTACCCCCTTGTGTCCCGCGGTATCACCCGCGTTACGTTAGGATTTTGGTTACTTTTCCGTTCCCGTGGCTCAAAGCGCGATGTTATGTAGCCTTTAATCTGTTATTCTGAGGCAACTGAGGTAAAAGCTACGGAATGTCACGCAGAGTCATTATTTTGCTGCGAAGTTATTTTAAAACTGTGATATCTCCTAAGATATTTATTGAAATTAAATGATGTAAAGGGCAATTTTGTTCAAAATTAAACACTTGTGATGAATAACGTATTTATGTTGATAAGGATTAATACTATGTTTATAAAAACACCTTCGCAAATAATGCATTATTTTAAAACAAATTGTCTGCCCATAAAAATGGCTATACTGAGTCAACCTTTAAAGTTAGGCATATACTACCGCGGACTTTTTTTTAGAATATTTTAAGAGGAACAATTCTTTGATACATTATTTTTGCGTAACTTTAACCGTTTACGCAGCGCACGCAACAAAAGCCCTAAAAAAGAATATTTTTTCCCCGTTTTTGCCACATTTTTCATTGATGCTCCGCTCCAATTGGTCGTAGCGTGATGTTATATAGCCTATAGCACTCACGAATAATGTAGCTTTCTAACAGTGAAACAATTTTTAAAATTGGTTCATTACTTCCAGAGATTACCCCCTACATACAAACTTACAAACTTACAAACAAATGTTACCTCTTTATAATATTAGTATAGATTACGCAGGAAGAAGCCGTACATAACAGGTGTAAAAGACACGAAACTTACCAAAAATAAAAGTCGATTCCTAGCATTTTCGCTTATTGTCACTTACTTTGATGGGCAGCCTGCCTAGTTAACGGGTGCCTACGTGATGTGTCTTTTAACACCCCGTATAAATACTAGAGACATAGCCCTTGGTAATGAGAGTTATCTAAGTCACCATCGATCGAGGTCGGGTTCGTATTATAATACGCAATATATACACGTAAATACATAAGATGGGTGCCTATTCTATAATTTAACAGCAAAGTACGTAAGACTTTATAAGTAGATAGATACCTACGTACCAGCAGTGCACCAGCGCTCCAAAGTTTGAATGCGTCAATAAGTCGTGGAAGCTATAACTGCACGGCCCATAGCGCAACTAGTTCACAAGTAATGGCCAAGAAAATGTTCAAACTTAGAAACAGCATTCTGAATGTATAGTTAGGTTACTCTCTTTTATAAATATTTTTAAATTAAGTTTTCATACAAATCATTTTTAAGGTTCCGTGCCACCGGGGTCCGTCTGTGTGTCCCCGGGTGTATTTCATGCACCGTAATAGGTTGAGTTAAAATTTTCAGTGTGTATTTCTAAGGCTGCTATAACAATAAATAATAAAAATAGCTTAAGGTTAAAAATAACGGGGGGTCCCCATAAAATAAACATGTTTTTGGTATATTGTGTTCAATATTGTACGGTGGTACCTACGCTTAGTGTGCGGGTCCGACTTGAACTTAGTCAGTTTTTTTTTTCTTTAAGTTTTATAAAACCGCTCTTTTATTTTCGTATAAAATCGACTCAGTGCAATTTCTGAGCAATTGGGTGCTGCGCTGCGTGTTAGGGGTTTATTCAAAACCAAATTATTTTTTATTTGTTAAACCAAATCAAAGCCAGGTCCAAATCAAAGAAAATAGTCAAAAATCTATCTATTAAAAAAATCAATACTTAATGATTTGGCAATAGGTTCGCCCCATACCTATTACATGGAACCTAAACAAACCGGCGAACTGTGGATGTATATCGGTACACCCCTACCTAACCCTTCACGGAATACAGACGTGATGGTATGTAAAAATCAATTACCGTGTGTCTCGCAAAAACTCGAAAATGGTTCGACCGATCCGATTTTTCTTTTGAATACAACGATGGTTCAGGGGAAAAAATATTATGCTACGGTTTTCACCGGGTCATCTAGTATGAAATATGGAAAAAGTCAATCATCACTAGGCAAATTAAATATTATGTACCTATATTTAATTTGCCTAGAATTCGAAATTTAAATATTCATTAATTCCCGGGCGGAATAAATAATGATGTGTTTGTAAAGTCTGTTTCCAGGTCCAGACCTGACCAGGTCCAAACAACCAGTTGTTTGACGGGAAAAATAATTTTAAAAAAAGTATGAAATTCCCGCCACGTTGTAGGTTACATACAACCTACTAAAAAATTATTAATGAAGCAAAATGTGTAGGGGGTTTCCTCATATTTTAATTTACTTCCCAGCTAACTTATTATTCAATATAAAGGTACTTACCAGCAGGAATACAAGAATGTACCGAGTACCAAAACAAACCCAATCTCTATCAAGCAAGAGTCGGATGATGCAACACATGAACTCACGTTTCGCATGGATGAACATTCACAATAGTAAATAGCGGTAATAAATGGGATTATCCTTTCTCAAAATTATGTGGGTATGCATAGTGGTATGTTGCGGTGATCCTATTGTTACAGCGCCAATATTTCATGTCCCGTGTGCAGTTTGGTACGTTGCTTTGTATGAGCACTTAATACAATATCTAGATTCGCGCTTTCTATTTATATATCGTATAGTATTTAGTACTAAATATACCTACCCAAGAATCATGCAGGACGGTACCTAAGTCATCTATCTCACAAGACTTTAGTTTAATATGCCAAGTTAAAGTGCTGGCAAAGCATCTTTAACTTGGCATATTAAACTACCAGCTATCATATGCTTGGTGGTGGTAATAAATGTGTGTGTCTTATCTCATTAAGATAGTAATTGAATTAGGTACCTGGTGGACCTCATCGTTCAGTGTTCCCGAACAATTTCGTTATTGGACAACAGTTTCCGATAACACTGAATTGATCCCGGAAGGGCAGTGTTATTGAAAGTTGTTTGTGATTTATAGAGACCAACAACGATTAGATTTAATGGCTGCAACCGACGACGCAGTAAAAGCAGTAAAAGTGACCAAATTCTGGGCCGCAACATTACATGCCTATTATAGTTTGCCATCGAAACGCTAAGTAGAAGAATTGTAGACCAACGAGACTGCCGAGTCGAGAGTACGTAGGTGGGTTCTAAAGGATTAATTTATGAACGGCAAAATCTTTTATTGTTCTTATATAGAAAAAAGTTATTTAATTAATAAAATTATCATTTCTTTTGATGAATTTTATTTGGCGGAGAGATTTTTTTGACTTTATTGACATAAATATACGTAGCTAAGTTTATTAAAAACGTTTTTGTAATACACTGTTAAAGGGTAAGAAATTAAAGTAAACAGTTAAATAAAACAGGTACATTTTATTGAAAAAAATATGTACACAGCAAAACAAATAAATAATCTTATGTTGTATATTAGTCTATAAAACATTAATTTCATTGAAATAAAATACTATACATAACTACATTAAGATTATGTACATAATACCATCTCACAGGGAAGTGCTATCAGACTATAATATAATAAACAATATCCATTTAACATTTAAATACTATGTCGATATTTGGAGTCACATTTATTAGTTAGGAAAAATTTAAGTGGAATCCCTTAATTACGATAAAATACGATAGGTATATAAAACAGTAAGCTATGATAATTCCTTGATATACTCATCGGACATCCAAAGATCACATAAAGTAATTTTGCACATTGATAAATCTAACAACGACTGTTGATAACAAATTACCTATCAAAATGTACTCATGGCATGACCTATTAGTTAACATTACCTAGACTTTTTAACTTTCTCTTATCTAAAATTATTGTGATTAAAAAGCATTTTAGAAATGATTTAAAATAATCTCCCTTGTACCACAAATCAAATTGTTTATCAATTAAGCGACACTTAGAAATATCTTAAATTTATATAAATAAAACAGAAAAAAATGAGATGATGAGATTAATTTCTAACGTGTAACTAACATAATGAATGTCGCTGTGATGTTCTACTATGAATGTAACACAAACTTAATGCCATGCATTAATGAAAACTATTTTTGTATAATTATGTAGGCCTACAATAATTCATGATTAGTTTATTAAAATTGCATACAAAATGTATAAATAGGTCTGCTGTATTTTGTCTACGACACATCATAGCAATATTTATGTATAGATAAAAATCTGACTGCTCCTTATCAAAAATCTTTTCGTATTTCCCATTTAAATAATTGTATCATTTACTATTTCTAAAATATTAACAAAAGTATAAAATTATTAACGCAAACAAGTAGCACAATGTTGAAACTAATATGTACTGTACTTATTCATTATTCAACCGAAACAATGCCGACGCGGCTCGCGCCGACACTCGCCAGGCCTGTGTTATTGTCAATTATCTCATCTATAATATCTACATTTTAATATGCTCAATATTTTGACTAGAAATCATGTTATACTTATTATTTTCTAACAAAACACATAAAATTTACAAGATATATAGCATAATTTCTTATCAATTTACAGTTCACTAAAATTGTACAATACATCGATGACAGGTGTGGAATTTCATTAATTTCTTTAATATCGAGAGAAACCTACTTAAAGTATGACCTTCACTTATTCTAATACATATAATGTGAAACAACAATGATTTTAAATCATGTTTGCAACACCTAAACAATGCACATTTATAATTTAATATCAAACTGTGATAAATCACTGCCTATCTCGTCAATAGAATGGAAATATAATAATTTGCATATTTTTAGGAACATCTAATGTCTAGAAGGAATTTTGATCCAAAGATGACACGTTTCGAACACAAACTTTACGAACCTTATATACAGTGATCCCAATTAAACGATAGGTAATACGGAATGGTATATAATCACTGAACGGTATATTAAATATACAAGCTGGAAATAACACATAAGTAAGTCTTTAACGTAATGAATCTCAACAGCATTGTTCTAACTAACGTCTATAAATTAAAATTGTAAAATTAAATGTCGTTGTGATGTTTTTAAGAGATGAAAAGTAATTTTGCAATTAAATCACTTTATTTGTGTGATTTCTGTTACGTCATCCGAAGTAGCCAGTCTCAAACTTTAGATCTCGCGGTATAATATAATTTATATTTTATAATATTTAAATCTACATAACGTCTGAATAAGGCGGACTCTGTACCACATTCCTACACCGAATGAGGGGCGCAATGAACAATCAACTTGTAACTAACAGTCTATACCACTAGCAACAAATGAGATTTGATATAACCGTTAGTAAAAATTGAGTATTCAAACTGCCAGATTTAGGAGAAGGGCGCTAACAGTGTAAGTCCGAGTTTCGGCCTCATCGTGAGCTGCGCAGCCTAGTGCCGTCTCCCGACGTGTTCGGACTCGGCGCTATCTTCGCCGGGTTCTTCTTGTGATGCCTGTCTCTACTCCTCGCCTTCTTAGTGCGGCGCGGCAACTCGGCGACGTCGTCTTCGTCAGCGATCGGCTCCGCAGTGTCGTCGCGCTCGCCCGAGCTCTCGCTCTTCTTGTCGAGTTCCGCCATCGCTTCCTGAATCGCGTTCTCGAGTAAGGTGTTCAGTTTTCTACTCCTGTTGTGGTAAAGGGTAATAAATTTATTTAGTTATCTACGCACGAGAGGGATCCGTATTGTGGATATTAGCAGCCTCACCGCGCGACAAAATTAAACAGAAATCTCAGGTTGGGTTAATATTACAAATGTGTCGAACAAAATTAAATATTTAGACGCACATAAATGATGGTGAGCAGCGCAACTATAACGAATTCTCATTCTAAATCTTAAGGGACAACTACGGGAATCGTATAGAACAACAGGAGTCAATTATAATTCGGAAACGCTCATCCGTCGTGTTCCTGGTGGGTGTGGGTGTGGCGGTGCAGGCCTCACTCACTTCCGATGCTTGGTGCGCGCGGCATGGTGCTGGTCGAGCCCGTCGGACAGCGTGAGCAGGCGCGCGGCCGGCAGCACGGCGGCCCCGAGCGCGCCGAACCAGCGCACGGCCCAGCGCCCGGCCGGCCGGCGCGCGCGCAGCTTGCCGGGCCACGACGCGTGCCCGCGCGCCGGGCCCCACACCACGTCGCCCACCGCGAACCCGCCGCCCTCCGCCGAGCTCTGCGCATCTATCGACCGAGCACAGCTGTTAGGCGGCGCGCGCGAGACCCTCCACCGAGCTGCCGCCACCGACGGGTGCGTCGTCGCCAGATATACAAGCACGCCCGCGCGGACGTATCCGATTAACAAAATGCGAACTCGAAACGCTGCGGTTCCGTTGAAATAGCAGCGAGGATTCAGAGGCATTCGACAGCAGTGGTTGACCACTTGGCTAGTTTATTAGTCGTAAAGTAAATCTAAATAAGGTGAGCAAGGAAAAAATACAATACCATAGGTTTTTCTAAAGATAATTTCAAATTATATTTTGTGAATATATGTATTTTTTCCCGACACCCGAAAGGAAGGTACGTTGTCGTAGTAATGAGAATATGTGCTTTACTTACAATGATGAACAGGTGAAATTTGATGATGGCTTACAATGATGCGTTAGTAATGGAATCCCAATTTTTGTACCAATTTGTTACTTCGAATATGGTGCAATGGAAAGCGACAGAAAGCCGGGTGAGAACGTTTGAACGCTGCACATCGCTGATTTATTCTGATTAGTTTCCAGTACACCCTTTATTAACAGCTGTATCTTGTATTAACCCAACCAAAAGAAAACCAATGACCAATAGTATCGCATTATGTAGAAGCTGAAATATACCACAATACACATCATTAAGACGTATTCGTTGACAAACACTCTACAAACATATACAATTTAGTAAGTCCGCTTGCAGAGAGTCAATCCAAAACCAATACAAGACACAACATTATGGTAAATTTTGAATTTTGTTAGCTGTGACTAAAGCGTGAGATGGTTCTGGACGTATTAGTACAGAGGCAACAAACTTGATGGCCGCACAATTGATAGATATGTAAAGAAAACGTAAGATAGATCAAGAATTTTAAGGCAAATTTAAAAGGGAAACAAACAACGAATTCGTAAAAGATGGTTTTTCTGACGATTATTTTACTTTTTTTGCTGTAAATAGAAAGGGGGAACAATCATTAAATTATTTAAAATATTCTGGTTCTTATAAATTATTTATTTATTTGATCATATCTACAATTCAATTATGATACATAAATACTAATTTAAACTACTTTTTTCGTTATAGATAATAAATCAAGTTGCTGTGAATGAGACAAATGACTTTAGGTGTATTGAGCACACTGAAACTAACAAATAGAAATTCCCGCCAAAGTGCATTATTTTAAACATTTATAGCAAAGAGTCCAAAGCATAGCAAATAGAAAGGTGATATAAAGTTCACTTACCATCGCCAGAACCCATATTACGTCTATCATATACTTTCGGCATAGAAGACGAGTCTGAACTCGTGCCCGAAAGGGGGAAATGTCTTGACTGTGTTTTATCTGGAGAACTCATACCCATAGATTCATAATCTGTATCCTTGTGTATTCCATGGACCATATTATAATTAGCTGCCCTCATTATCTTGTCAGGCCTGTATGTGGGAGCGTCGCCATAATCATTCTTTCTCTTGTACGTCTGAGGCCTTTCGTAATAGTTGGGGGTCATCGGCATGACTTGTTGGTTGTTCATCGGCGACGGACTCATGTTTTGATTGAAATGCATGTCGGTGGACTCGACAGGATTGTGTGAGCGGCCTTGTCGCATCATGGGCATGTTTGATATCATACCTGGAATTTGGAAAATCGTACTTGTACATAAACGATGAATCCTGATAGTCCTACTTATCCTAATCTAATAATTATTATTAGACACGCGAAAGTATGTGAGGATGAATGAATGGAAAAGCAGTCCTATAGATACAGCCTAACACAATTTTAAAATAGTTTTTCTAACATAATTTGCATTAACCACACCACAGTAACTTTGAAGTAATTATATTCAGCGGTAGAATTCCAATGAACAAACGAGCTTCGTAAAACCTGCAGTTAGTGAGAAAGTAGAACATAGCGTCGTAATTTTTTTATTCCTATACTTATTTGTTAGAACATTTACACTAAAGCATTTGACTGTGTACGGTAGGCATAGTTACAAAGAGTCCTAACTATAATGGTTGTAATATATACTCATTTTGCTCCACTCCTGAAAGTTTTATACTAGAACGAAAAACAGTAGTAAAACTAAGTGATTACTTTCAATCTATTACAAATAAAAAAGGGGTACCCCAGGGCACCGTCCTATGCCCCGCTCTATTTGGAATTATCAGAGGTTTAACTTTTACAATGTAACAGAATCGCAATTTGCAAATGTTTATTGAATAAAAACAATATAACTATATAAAAAGTTACGTACGACCTTGAGCAATAAAGATGAGAGAAATGACGTCATGTGAATATATAGTCATGTCAATATTTAGGTAACATTATTTTTAATGGTATTGCTAAATGCATACACTGCCTAAATTGCTTGTTGGTCTATGAATATTATGATTTTATTGAAGCATGCATTGATAAAAAGGTGCATGTATATTAAACACAAGCACTTCAGCATTACCTTTGTAATAAACTATTCATATTAGGATCGAAATGTTTATTGTGTTAGTAGAAATAAATAAAGAAGAAATAATACACGTTACTTACTTTGCGTGTCCGTGTCCGAGTTGAAGTCGTTACGTGTCACGGGCCAGGCGTGCTCACGCGATTCCGCCATATCTTGCTCACTGCTAGACACGCATTGCACCATGGCCTGAAAACAATTGGCAAAACATTCACAAACGACACAAATCATTTTCTTTATACGGGCAAGCATAAGGCTGCGACAGACGATATGAAAGACTATTAAAAGAAAAGCTAAAATTTTACATTTTTGCTCTAGTCAAAGTCAAATCATTTATTTCAAATATACTATTAGAAGGCGCGTTGTAACGTCAATTACACGATAAAAAAAAACCCAGGTCGAGCAGTGTTATTGGGTTTTTCTTTGAAATTCTCAGTAGCAGCTCGGAGTTAGGATTTATGCTCTGTTAATGGCAACAGGCTGTTGGAAAAACTTTTAAAATAAATTAATAAATAGGCTCCTATTACAAGGCACCTAAAACATACAGGCGGACTGTGGATGTACATTGGTACACCACTGCCTAACCCTACGGGGAATACAAGAGTGATGTTAGTTAATATTGATATTCTGCATTAAATATTCAATAACAAACAACTGTCGAGTTTAGGAATAGTGCAGATACAAATATGACTTATTCACAACCTTTAAAAAGTTTTATTGTACTTTAAAAGACAAACTGTTAAACACATGTAATAATGCTATTATTTACTAGATCATACAGAAGTAAATTGTAATTCTAAATATATTACTTTTATAACATGCAGCAAGTGCTTACATACCCATACTTTTTTAATGTTTGTTGTTAAAGATTCTTTTTCGAATTTGGCTAGAGTATAGTTGCAAATAGTGTAGAAGTATTACCGAGGAGCTAGCATCCGCAGGTTCTGGCGACTTGGTGGTGGTGTCGGCGTAGTTGTGCGTGGACAGGCAGCGCGCCGCGTACAGGCGCGGGCTGCCCGCCGCCTCCAGCGCGCCCAGCGGACTGCGCACACGCAATGTTATTGGTGATACTTGACATTTACGAAACAAAGTATCGACCAGAATTATGTGGTTATTTAGGTACAGTGAGAAGAGGCATAAGTTGCATTTTACGCCATAATTATTTTTAAATATATTTATTCTCTCTTCACAATAACTGGTTTAAGATGAATGTAGACTTAACTGTTTTTCGAAAGCTGGTTTCTTGGTGTTTAATTTTGTCTTAAGATTATAAATGGATATTTTTTTGAGCAATTCAATACAAATTGCAGATTATAAAAAAATATTACCTATGTGTGGTGGTGTCGGGCGGGCTGCCAGCCGCATGTGCGCAGGGCGACTTGCCGCGCTGCTGGTTGACGCGCGTCTGCGTGGACACCGAGTGGCGCACGTGCGGCGCCAGCGGGAACTCGCCCACGAACTTCATGTACCCGTCCGCCTCCGCCTTCACGGCGCTGTCCGACTGCCCGCGCCCGAACACCACGCCCCGGTGCTTGTCTTCCCTGTGATCCTCCATAACATTCCCAGGCGGAGACTCGATCATCCCTCTACCTTTTTGATTCGCCGTCGACTTATTAGCCAACAGAATAGTCGGATCTATGCTCAATCTCGACGCATTACCACCCTGCAAGTTAGTCGTTATTGACGACATCTGCGTGTTATGAGAGTTCGACACGAGAGTCGTTTGCTGTTGCACTATCGTCGTGTTTTGATGCACGAACGTTGAATTGCCTCGGTTGCTCGTCCCGGACGATAAAGAGACTTGTTTCGGAGACAGAGGAACCATTAAGGTTTGACCCATCTGATTGGTCTGTATGTACTCTTGTGTCTGTAAATTACTCGATCTGACTTGAGGGTTATTAAATGCCACGTTAGTCGGACTCAGATTAGCAAGCAAGGGACTGAGTTGGCCGTTGAAGTTTGGACTATTCATCATAACTTGACTATTAGGAGATATGAACTGGGCTCCTGGGCTATGCTGTGATTGTATAATTTTGCCTTGCTGGTTTTGAGCTCGTAAGACGACACCACCGTTTGTGCTCGCAGCGAATACTCCAGAATTTTGTACAGGAGTCAAAACATTTTGACCATTGACTGTTTGTAACTGTAACTGCACAGGCATTCCCGTAGAGTTGTCTGGAATGATGGCCGTGCCGTCCGCAGTCATCATCATGCCGCCGAGGTTAGGCACGATGAACTGCTGGAACGCTGGGAAGTTCGGCACCACACCACTAGCATTGTTGATGAGGTTCACAGGTTGAAGTAGGTTGATTTGTTGCGACGGAGACGTGTTCGTGATTATTTGTTGAGATCCAAAGTTGTTACCGTTCCCTTGTCCATTCATAACTATATGGGCTGGTGTTCCAGATTTTCCTGGCACTATCGTCAATGCTTGCAACATAGGCGTTGGCGATATATTATTGTTGGGAGATAATTGAAAACCACGCGGTGAGAACTGAGGACTAGTATTATGTTGGGGTGAGGAATGATGAACCATAATATTGTTGGCATTTTGCTGCGGAGCAGTTATTTGTAATAAATTTGTAATATTTGATTGAGTTTTCTTTTTCTTGCTTCGCTTTTTTAAACTTTCTGGCGATAACATAGCCACACCCTGTACAAAACCATGATGATTCTTCATATCAATTTGCCGTGGGTTGTCACTTGGTGACTGTCCCGACACAATGCCTCCTGTAACTATTTGTGGTAATACATTATTCTGTTGCATGACTTGTCCGTCTACAGCCATCATGGGGGGCTGTATAACAAACGGAGCCGGCAATGCATTGACTACTACTGTTGATTGGTTCACCAGAGGCTGCATGCCACCCACTGCCGGCACTACTTGCGTCACAGACGTGGTCACATTGGTCATGTTGCCCTGCATCGACGACATAGTTGTCGTAGTTTTTGGTGGTGGAGGTGGCATTTGATTACTCGATACCATAATCTGTCCAGTTGATGATATCAATATTTGACCAGGCGTCGTTGCTCTTCTGTTTAAATGCGATAGGGACATTGTATGCGCGCCGCTCGTTTCCAATTTCGACGGTAAGCTGCCAATAACATTTTGTACCATTTCCAACGGTGACTTGGAGATCATATTCTGTGCCGTCGTGCCGGCTATGTGCAGCGGATAGCTCGTTGGTAAATTGACAGAATTAATAAATGGATCTGGCTGATTGTTCGGAATGGCATATGTTGTAGCAAGATTGACACTCGGCGGAGGAGGTGGTCTTATGAAATTTGCTTGAGATGCGTTAATGGATGTCGTGGCAGTGTTGGCTTTTCCAGCTAAAACTGAGGTGACTGTATCCCGAGTGACGGAAAATCCACTCGCCATAGTAGTGACAAAGGTCTGAACGTAACAGGCCTGTATGAGAGTGTGCGCGGGACCGCCGCCCAGGTGAGGTGGAGGACAGTATCCCGGCATTGAATTTTCTATTCTTCTTCTTGGTTCCAATCTATATAATTCTTGAGAGGGTTTTAATCCAGGTTTAACACCAACCATTGATATGTTATCAACTTCCATGAGATTTTTATTGACATTATGATTTGATATGAAATGCATTACTTGAGTTCCAGTCATGGACTGATTATTGTTAGGAGGTCCAGGAGAGTTATATGAATATACTTGATTGCTGCCTGGCGTTGAAGGGTTACTAAAGTTATCTCTGCATGAACCACAGTTTGAATAAGCAGGACTAGGCATTGGGTACGTGCAATTAGATTGCATTTGCGAGCTATTGCTGCCATTGCTGTGCGGCGTGTCTGTACTACGCGAGCTGCTTGACAGCGTCGGCGACGGCTCGGGAGGCTGCAGCGTCTCCGTCAGCGACACATTGCTGGTGCTCACCGTCGCAGCCTGAATAGGACCACAGTTATCATTCACCATGGGACTCCTTTCAATGAACGTTGATGACGTCACTGGATTGTCTTCAAATGAATGTTTAGGACTAGGCGTCGTAGAATTACTCTCCATGTCCATCTTATACATTTGATGTTTCATGTACTTAAGGCGCATTTGGTTGTCAGAATATTCTGGACTATTGCTTTTTATTGACACATTACAGCCTTTACAACACTGTGGCATGGTGGCGTCTCCAGGTTTGTCTGACAAAACACTGCTATCTGGCGTGCTAGTAGGCGAATGAGACGGATTGGGCACATTACTCCTGTAAGCGTTTGAAGCTTCACCTGGTTTAGACATG
This sequence comes from Caradrina clavipalpis, assembly GCA_932526535.1. Classification (NCBI taxonomy): domain Eukaryota; kingdom Metazoa; phylum Arthropoda; class Insecta; order Lepidoptera; family Noctuidae; genus Caradrina; species Caradrina clavipalpis. The sequence goes on from OW052096.1 coordinate 9,779,695, forward strand.
GGGCTCATTTTATCAATTTGGTGTTGCGGAACACAACAACCGGCGCCACCTGGAGCTTCGTATTGGCTAGGTTCATATGAAGAATTTATTCCTACTTGTTTAGAGATAGTATTGTTTAATAAAACTGTTTGTTGTGCCAGATATCCGTTAGGATCATCCATAAATGATGGGACATTATTAACTTGTACTTCATCATTCGTTGCTTTTGACTCCTGCATCATCCTCATTCCATTGCTGCCATACGGAAGAACCTTGCTTTCTGAATTATTTTTCTTTTTCCCGCTTTTGTTGCCCTTTGCCTTCTTTTTGTTGGTATCCACGACTGGCCACTGCTGGCCCATCATATTGTAGTGCTGAGGCAGAGGCGGCACTCGAGAACACATGCCTTGGTTCATTTGTTCATTACTAGAAAATGAACTGTAAGACGAGGAAGAAGAGTCTTCAGATATGCTGGTATTAGATTCTTCGTAATCATTCTCAGATCTGGCATGTTTCGGACTAGGACTAGTCATACAGTTGGCGGCGCTGGGTTCGTTTCGCTTCACTTGCCAAGGAGGCGTCTTAGCAGGATTGGTTTTCATCACTGTACCATTTTGTATCACTAACTGGCCCTGATGTACGTACTGACCATGCCCCGGAGACTTATTTTGGGTTATATTTTCTGCTAATTGTGTTCTGTATCCTTTCATAGCCATTTCAATTTGTTTTTGATTTTGCTGTATGAATATTTGTTGTTGTTCATTGATTTTCTGCATCACTTCAGGCGTTAAGGCTTGGTTCAAGCCGCAGAACACTTGCGATTCATCTTCTTTGAAAGGATATTTCCCCTGAATATTTTGCTGCACAATAGTCATTTCTTTCTTTTCCTCCTTTGATTCTGATTCTGGCGCATTCTGGGCCATGTTCGCCATATTTTTTAAGAAAGTTGATTGCTTATGACCCGTGTTTACGCCTATTATTTGCCCGTTAGCGCCTCGCACTGGCATACCCGGAAGAGGTGAGTTTATTGGCGAGTTAAGATTATGTCTTTGTGCAATCTGAGCCTCAAAGTCTTCTATTTGTTGTGAATGTTGTGATATCCAGCCACTGTTAACCGTCAGATAATGAGAACTTTTTTGTACGGGTGTATCTTGTTTTATTTCACTATCTGGGGGTGTCGTATTCGGTACGTTTTGTTGGGCTGGCTGATATGATGGTATGCAATGCTGGGCGTTTGTTGCTCGCTGAGATCCTACTGATTTCGAGTCCCGGTTAGTTTCTGTGTCTTGCCCCTGTAAAAAATCACAGTCTACAGTTAGAAACTGAAATATCTATCCTTACAGAACTAACAAACTAACTCTCTCCTAATATGTTGCATGCATATACGTCGACAACACGAGTAATGTAAGTAAGGAATAGCCTTAGATAGATAATGCCGCTGGCAACGGTTCAGCTCTTATCATGGCTATGAATACTTAATAACACACGTACCTTGAACTCGTTGAGCGGTCGTTCCCTCTGCACCATCAATTGTGACACGCTCACGGTAGGGATCTGGGCTCGCTTCTTCGTCTTTTTTTTCGGTACGGATACTTCAGAACCCGTAACTGAAAATGATATAGACAGTAAATTAGGACCCCCAAGAATCTAAAAAGTTTAAATGGCAGGCTGACACTTTGACAAATTTTCTTAGAAAGTAAACGCAACTAGCTGTTATTTATGAGCGAGCAGTACGCAAGTTCTACTAAATCCATTTAAAACAAAAGGCTAATAATGTTGATATTATGTATAGTAAATCAATAATCACACAGGGCCTGCAGGTGCAGTGACACATACACATATAACGCTGAACTTTAACATGATCAAAAAGCGCAGCGCGCTCAATCAGGACAAAGAGATTCACATGACTATAAGAAGAATACAACAAACATTGTACGCAAAGTCATTGAGTGAGGTGAGGTGTGGGAGACCGACCGGGTGACTTTGAGCTGCTCTCCAGACGACCTAATAATTTAAAACAATATATCTAATAAAAAGTAAGAGTTTCAAGCGAATTGCTGAGTTTGATCTTATCGTTTTGATTAAAACATGAATAACTCTCTTTGTTTATTAAACATTCCTTCAAACAGATGCTTCGAGAGTTTTATATTTCTAAACCAATTTAATTAACCCATTACTTAGTTAAAACGTCTCCAATATTGGACGGCGAGCAAACAAAATATCATTAGTAGCACAATACGAATAATACCGCCTCAGTTGTGCGTGAAATATTGGATTAAGAGCAACAACAATAACAACCCAAACTGTCAATCCATAAAGCTGACAGAGCCTTATTAAAACGGTTTATGACATGGCAATTTAAATATGTATTACGTAACAACAGGGCGGCATTACGTGACGTATTATAATAGCGTTCATAACACAGTCACGATACAATTTTTTCAGATTTAGCCAGAGACGTTCTCGTAATTTGATAGTGTTTCATAATTAGTTAGCAAGCCGAGTATAATACCGTTATCTATTTGCACATTATCTGGCAGATTTGCAATTAAAATACGGGTTGTGTGCGGCTCTCGGCGAGTGGAGGGTGGTCTCCTCTGGCAGGGCGCAGTAGGACGGGGCGGGTGGCGCCCGGCGGGCCGCAGGGTGGCGCGACTCGTCAGATCAATAGTCGGAGGGGCGCGGGCCCACGCCACCGGCCGTTCTGCACCACCGCCGATTGTTTCAAATTACACCCGCCTTTGTTCCCGCCACTGATCGAGTCGCCCGAGTTTTTGTTTGCTCTAAACGACCGACTTCCTTTACGGTAATTACGCATTCTGCGGCGAGCCGTACAGATTTCCCGATTCACTCCCAATGCAGTTACTGTTAATGGTGTGATTATGAGAACATTACTAGACTGTAATAATATTTAGTAAACACGCAATTATTTTTATTTAGTAAGTGTTGCGAGGGATTATTGTGTTTGGCGGCGTAGTCTATAAATAACTTAATAAAGACTGCCTTTGCGTTGGTTGGCCATACAATAACAAAAGGAACTCGTTTGCTGTATTATTAGTAACACTGATGAGTATGATTGAGCCCTATAAATAACTTTAACAGACAATAGGTGCTCATCATCAACAGACATAAAAACAAAACAATTAAAAATATGTGATAATTGTAATAGTAGAAACACAGGTGGAGATAAGGCTGCAAATTGCGAGGGGTGTCGGTGTTCTGCAGGTTGTTACTCCCGGACGGACGGCTGACGAAGTGCAGTTACCCGCTATTCATGCCACACTAAATGCACCCCCGCGCCCCTCCCACTTGCTGCCACTTAACAACAAAGAGACCGCTTCTACCCTCTTTGTTACAAGAAACAACTCCGTCCTACGAACAACCACTTTTCAGTGTTAGTTTAGTCCTTTGGAGATAGTTGGTGCCGACGCCGACGTATAATGACACTGCTTACTTATCTTTCTTGCAAAACTTGACTGTTGTTTATATGCCAGAATTTAATATGTATATTTTGATTAGTAGATTTATGTTAATGTAAACAGTCATTATTACTAGCAGAGTATATAGTTTTGCTGTAATTAGTATCATAGTAAATTATAATAATACAGATAGTCAAAATAATTTATATTGAAAAACATAATTTTAGAATCATGTAGTTTATTTTTAAATTGCAATAAAGTATGTTTGTTTAAGAATACAAATTATGATAAGTAGACAATGTCCCCATTATTTTTATTATGCACTTAACTATCATTTAGACCTAATTCAAGCAACGCAACATTGTTATTAATTGATCGTAAAACCTGCTTTGAACTAATATCAAAAGCAGTATTGTGACAATGTAACGCGCGCAACTTGGACGTTTATGACGTAATTCTTGGATCAATGGCTGCTTACATGTAATCTATGTAAAGTAAGGTGAGTATAGTCGTAAACCTAGTTAGTATCAATGTGCCAACTCTTATTAAAGACGGGCCGGTAAGGTGCGGGTCGGTGTTCCCCGGCTAATCCCGGTCGGTTCACACTCATGTAATTGGATGAAGGAGGGCCGAGCCCCGAGATTGCGCCCGGAACGCCCGCCCGCTAATCGGATAATAATGCCCCCGATGAACCTACTGTTACACCAAACTACAAACACATTAACTATAAACTATGTTGTATTTAAAAACACCGTTTAAACAAACAAAGGACCGTTTGAAAGGTTTAAAAGGTAGTTCATTCAATGCTGAGTTAGTCAACGCGGGACTGTTACACAAAAGCTTTTAATTTAGAGGTAAATGCCCCTACAGTCTAGAGGGTGGTGGCACATTTTGCGTTCTAACGATGAAGTCCACATTTCACGCGACACTTAAACACACCTTTTATAAACAAAACGATTATTTCTATATTACTTTTGTTATTTAAGTAAAATGCAGGGTAAAATAATAAGCTACCGTTTTATTTCAATGCGACATTAATGTTGTACTAAGAATCGAAATCAATTTACTGTTAACGTAACGTGGAATATTATTGAATTTTAATATTTCCTTCTATATGCTCCTCAATTTGAAACTTTATTCTTATTTTTGTCATCTTTGTGGCAATCTTTAATTAACGTTATTTGTTTTATTTATTACAAAAACCAAACGAAAATACCATAAATATGTTACTCATTGCATTCATATTTAAAATTCTGATTAAGAATTCAGCTTTCGCCGCAGCACTGTCGATGAATAATTACGTATGTGTGTGATGTAATCGTGAACTGGCAGACCTCATTCATTATTAAAATTGATAATTAAATTTTATATAAGTGCAATTAAATTAGGAAAAGTCACAAACATATGCATTCGGAATGTGATTATTCGTTCGTGGAATTCTCTAACCACTCAAACGTTCGAGTTTGACATCTGTCACCACTTAGAACGTTCGCGCGCGCGCGGACTTACGAAACGGTCGAGCGCCCAATACCGTGACCGATTTAAAGTCTATTTTCTACCAAACTACAACTCTTATGGCAAATTAAAAAATACCTGTATAGAGCTGACATTATAAGGAATCAAAATACGAGAAAGCTAAATATTAAATGTTATCTTAAACAGTACAAAAAAAAGTTGAACTTTGCAATAGCGGTGAAATTTGAGTAAAATATTTATTAATTACAAGTTTTTACGAAATCTTTCGTAATATGCCTCTACGCTATTTATTTATTATTAAACTAGCTGAAATAAGCTTTTTTTTGATACCAATATATCATTACTTAGAACAAACAGTATAGCACAATAAATCAAAACAAACTACCCATTCCTTATCGTAAACATCCGCCGGCTATGGTCGCCCATGAGAATTAATAATAAAAACGTGTAATCCTAATATTTTTTGCCATATTCCTTTCGTTTAAGTCTACAAAGATATTAATAATTACCTATTTTTCCAATTACAAGAAGTATTTTACTACAAAATATAACATATCATACAAAAACTTAACAAAAAACCGGCAAAAAAAAGTTGAACTTTGCAATAGCGGTGAAATTTGAGTAAAATATTTATTAATTACAAGATTTTACGAAATCTTTCGTAATATGCCTCTACGCTATTTACTTATTAATAAACTAGATGAAATAAGCTTTTTTTTGATACCAATATATCATTACTTAGAACAAACAGTATAGCACAATAAATCAAAACAAACTACCCATTCCTTATCGTAAACGTCCGCCGGCTATGGCCGCCCATGAGAATTAATAATAAAAACTTGTAATCCTAATATTTTTTGCCATATTCCTTTCGTTTAAGTCTACAAAGATATTAATAATTACCTATTTTTCCAATTACAAGAAGTATTTTACTACAAAATATAACATATCATACAAAAACTTAACCAAAAACCGGCACACAACGGCAAAGTTTTTGATTGTCGATTTTAACTCATTTAAAAATATCCTATCAGACTGTGGATGCTTAGAATCTGTCGATATTCTGAAAGAATGGACCTTCAGGAGTATTTCAATATATAACACCTAATATAATTGAATAATAAACACATTGTTACTTACATTTGAAACTCGACACTCATAAACACTTCAACACAATTCAAAGCACTTGACAAGTTTGTTGTAAACAATTTTTTTTTTCAAAACTTTTTGTCGCTTGTCATGCTGTTTTACCGACCAAAAGACGCGTAATTTAGTAGAGAACCATCTAGCGGAACACTTGTGAACCTCTTGAACACTATCACAGATAAAAACACGTTTAAATGTGGTGAGTCATCTGGGCCGCTCTAGTCGCCCTAACGTTTGACGCAAAAAAGTTTTGGGCGACCATAGTCGCCCGGACGTTTCAATGTTGAATTCTCTAGCTTTAACCGCCTCTAAACTCAATGCACTCTACCTCATTACTGCATTTGTGTTAAGCTTTCTATTGCACAACGTTAAGCTTAGCTATTTCATTATCTAGAATTATAAAATAGTTGACTTATGTCTAGTAGGTATGCCGTCTAACTTCCACTGACTCAACCGCACGATGGCTATCCCAACTTCATACACATATCCTGGGGAAAGTTAGTTACCATACCACATTTCAGAACGTACAACTCGAAAGTGAAAAGTAATATATACAACGCAAGAGAGTTAGTAAACTGTAATGTATTCTCCAGACTAGGGATTGCAATCCGGATTATTCGAAATTCGAAAACAACTGAAAAATCCGGATTTTCTTGCCTTTTTTAAATCCGGATTTTCAGACTCAAATCCGCTTTTTTCGGATTTCAGTCAAAACTGATTATAACGCATAATATTTGTAATTAATTATGATTATAATAATTATTTTGATTGTAATTAATCGGTATATCGATATTACCTACTTTAATGCGAAAATAAGAATAAAAAATAAATAAATTAAATTAAAAAATATTGGTCCATTGTTACAAGACAAAATAAACTTAAAAGTACTTTATATTATGGTACGAGGGTCATTTGAAAAGTTCTTAGCCTAACATGGTTAAAGTCATTGGTTTTTTTTTAAACTACCCTCATTTTGTAGTGACATTATTTAGCAACAAGTGTGCACAGTTTCGTTTATTCACAGTAACTCATTGTTCGTTTACACGTGATACCGTAAGACAAGTCAGAGCTATTTTTGAAAATGGATAAAATTGAACATCGTGCAGTGATAAAATACCTGAATTTGAAAGGTTTAACTCCAAAAGCTATACATGAAGACATGTCTGCTACTTTGGGTGAGTCCGCTCCTTCGTATGCGACTGTTAAAAACTGGGTGGCAGAGTTTAAACGTGGTCGTGAGACCATTCAAGATGAGCCCCGTAGTGGCCGGCCTTCGACTGCTTCCACTGATCAAAACAAAGAAAAAATCTGTGATCTAATTTTATCTGATCGAAGATTGACTGTCGAGGAGATAGCTAGGACTGTAGGCATCTCATCTGAGCGAACACATCATATAATTACTACTGAACTTGGATTCTCTAAGGTGTCTGCGCGGTGGGTACCGCGACTGCTTTCAGTGGAACAAAAACGCAACCGACTCACAACTTCTCGCGACTGTTTAGAGTTATATGAAGCTGACCCAATAGAATTTGTTGAAAGATTTATAACCATGGATGAAACCTGGGTTCACCACAATACACCCGAGACAAAAGAACAGTCGAAACAATGGAAAAGAGCAGGATCGCCCACCCCAAAGAAGGCAAAGGTGGTTTTATCGGCGGGCAAAGTCATGGCATCCGTTTTTTGGGATGCAAAGGGTATAATTCTCGTAGATTATTTAAAAAAGGGTGAAACAATAAACTCCGATTACTATTGCAACCTGTTGCGTCGTTTGAGAGAAGAAATAAAAAAAAAACGTCCAGGTTTATTGAGAAGAAAAGTCTTGTTTCATCAGGACAACGCGCGCGTTCACACCTCTGTGCAATCCATGGCAGAAATCCATCAATGTGGCTTCGAATTGTTACCTCATCCCCCATATTCACCGGATTTAGCACCGTCCGACTTTTATCTGTTCCCAAAGCTAAAAAAATTTTTAGGTGGTAAACATTTTTTTACAAATGAAGAGGTCATAGCCGCCGTGGACGCTTATTTTGAGGAGTTAGACGAAGATTTTTTTAAAACGGGTATTGAAGCCTTACCGGGTCGATGGAAAAAGTGTTTTGAGCTCGGAGGAGAGTATGTTGAAAAATAAAAATAAACTCAAAATCGTGTGGTTTCATTAAGTATGTTAGGCTAAGAACTTTTCAAATGACCCTCGTATGCTATTCTAAGTTATAGCAAACTGCATGCGAGTTACGTCTTTGGTTAATGCTCCGCTCCTCATATACAGGGTGGAATTTTATAATGCTACCTGGAGGGAAAGTACTCTTAATACTTAAGTTAGCAAATTTTACTGAAAGGAAACATTCCTTTATTTTTAAAAAGAAACAAAACTGCATTTAAATAATTTTGAAAATACACTTGCCACACCCGGGAATCGAACCGACTAAACTCCGAAAAAATAGCATCCTGTACTTTTATGGCACTAATCGATAGGGTCAATCATAATGATCAAATCTCATCATGAAATTTTAATCTAAACATATTTTATTTGGACGAAAAAAACGAGTACTTTTATGCTTTTCCAGCTCCTCCCCACTGGAGTGCTTTTTTTTTTTATAGACGGGAAATCATCAAATAACTTCCCCCGCCCTTAGTGTCAGACTTTTACTGACTAAAACCCGTCTATGTTCCTTCATGTGCCCTTTGCGTTCCGGGGGCGCGGTATCTCTTTCGAACAACCCGCAGCCCCGGCAGGCATCGGCCCTCAGTGGCCCCATCCAAGTTTGCTGACATCTCTTTGAGGCGCGCGTGGAACACGAACGCGCCGTCGACACGGTCTGTCGTTATTCAGTGAACGTACGGACGGTGAGCTACCCATTGCTCACCGTCCACAGACCCGCGCCTACGGTGGCCGGGAGTCGTCTCGCGGCTCCCGACGCCCGGAGCGTCTACCGCGGCGGCCGCTGGGACGGGGGACCCTCCTTTCCCTCTCCCGTCCCGCCGCCTCCTTCTCTAGCATTACAGCTTCGCAGAAGGAGGCGACTGCTTCCCATTCCCTCTCGCTCCGGACCATGGCCTGAACCAGTGCCGGACGCGAGAGGGCGCCGCCGCCGATGGCCGCCTCGAGGACTCGGCGGTGCTCCGCCCAAGCAGGGCACACCGCCAAAGTATGCTCCACCGTGTCCTCGGGGCGATCCTCACAATGGTGACACCCGGGCGTTTCCTCCCGCCCGATGAGGTGCTGGAACCTCCCGAAACAACCATGTCCGGTGAGGACCTGCGTCAGGCGGTAGGTGAGGGCGCCGTAGCGCCGCTCAAGCCACTCCTCAAAGAGGGGACTTACCGCCTCAATCAAGGCGTGCCCTGCGCGAGGTTGCGACAGTCGCTCTCTCCATGTCGCCATGAGCACACTGGAGTGCTGGAGTATCAATGTTTAAGTACAGTTTATGTTATGTAATGATTATGTAAATTTTTTGAGAAAAATTACTGATACCCAAAATTTATTGAATATTTTAGTTGATTTTATTCTGTCGAGCTGTGAATTGAGCCAATTGATGCAGATTTCAATTAATTTATACTATTTTATATAAATTTTAACAAAATAACTTAAAACACCAAAAACTTCGAAAACTCCGGATAATCCGGATTTTAATCGGACGAGAATTCAGAAATCCGGATTTGAAAAAACTCCGGATTTTGCAATCCCTACTCCAGACCGATTCCGGCCACGGCGGCTAGTCTTAATGCAGACTAGAAACGCGGGACATAATTATTATAGTGCACAAGCGTGTGCGCAAACACAGGGGCACTCCCTTTTCCCTAACTCTCATAGTCCGATGGGGCGGCAATCCGACACAACCGGGGAGAGATCAGGTGCAGGACCAATGGCTACTCAATATTTGAAGGTGTGATGCCTTTTACCTTTTTTCTGTTCCATGGCTTGTGGCGGTGGCGTGGCTGGGGACTGCGCACGCGCTTGCAACGTCGTCAGCAGTTTCCGCTTATGATTGCACAGTTTAGTCAGCTCTGCGCCAGAAGCCGCTTGGTACGGCTTACTTAGCACCTGAAAAAAAGGCCAAAATAACATTTTAGTGCAAATGTTTGTTTTCTTGCATCCGTGCTTCAAAGCAATTTAAATACAACAATAGATATTTAGATGTAAAGTCTTAGATATTAAAATTAATGGTAACCTTATCTACATGATTTATAATGGAAATATTTGCATGACGTCTATTATAGAACACATACAATAACAGTGACTCATTGAGATGGGTCGTATAAATACTGTAAAACCTATTTTACTGTCTGGCATTATTCGTCGAATGTTGTTAATCCCGATTTTAGACCGTTCGCCTCTCCCCCTGCATATCCGGGAACACGATCTCTACAATTTAAGGAATGTCGAGATTTAAGCATTTCAGATCAAAATACTAAGCTGAGCTTGATCGTCTTTCGATTGCTAATTATGAGTTATATGGAATACGTAGTTAAAAAAATATATCAATTACATTACAATGCATAAATTGAGCGATAATTATAATACATAGGTAACTTTATTTTCATAACGCGTTAATAATAGCCGGAATCGATTGGAACTAGGCTACTTTCAGCATTACTAGTGAGTGTAACCAATCATAGAGCGTTGCATTTCCTGATTTCACGCCAACCAACCGCTGGTTACGATCTAGATCGCATATCTAACATAACAGCTTAGATTGCTTCATGTAAATAAGTTATTAATTATACTCGTAAATAATCGTAAACAATGCTCCATTAAGCCATTGTGGAAGACATCCTGGCTTCCTTGTTGGTCTAAGGCTCAAAGCAAATAAGTAATTACTATAAAGAAAAACTAACGAATTCATTGATTATTTTTGTACTTTATAAATCAAAACAAACATCTGGTACCGAAGGAACTTTCATTATCCCATACAGTTTGAATCTTCAACCCCCATGTGATTCGCTCTAAATTCTAATTACAGGCTTAAAACTTTATAGGGTTACTTTGACAATCTATTATAAAGTTTTAGGAAAATCTAAATTGGATTTTAGATTTACCTTGCATTTATCCACAAAGGCGTACGAGTATCATTAATCTATTGGCATGTTTCGTAATCACGTTTGACTATATGTGGTCATTGTTCGATTTAAGCTGTGCTCACAATGCAACAGAGTATGCATTGAGTACAGTTAGGTTGCGATAATATTGTGCTCGATCTGCGAACACGTCCGCCATTCATTATGGACGGACGCCCACTGTGCACGGCTGCACACGCAAATTGCTCCACGTTCGCCCGCTGACACAGCTGCATACGACTTGTACCCAATGTTTGTACAAAACGAGGAAATTGTCGTTCCCGCGGCTCTAAGTAACTGGTGTGTTAGCTGTGTTAGCACCACTATGGTAATGAGAGGGAGGTTTAAAAAACTACAAAAGTAGACTTGTTCATTACGTTCAACGTGTAATTCTTTCTAGACTTGCTGTTTGCTGTGAATAAGAGGAGATAAAGTAAGCAGATTGATTTTAACTTTGTGAAACTAACTAGTCTGTGTTAGTAAATATATTTCATCTGTCTAGACTAGACAGAGCAGGCTGGCACCCTTCTTCAAAAAACAAATCAAAATATTGCAGAATGATTGTGTTCATCTGTTTATAGTTTTCCTTAGTTTCCACTAAAAGTAATCTGGTGATTAGTGTATGCATTTCAGTTGTCTCTTTTTTTATTCAAGCCCATCATGCGCCACTTTTTTTTTCAATTTTTAAGGAATCCATTTACATAATTCGTAACGTCATGTCTTTAGCGACTTCGTCATCCTTTCATTGGACACCAGTTTTCGGCTGTTTTGGGCCAATTTTTTTTCTTCTTATTTACCAACAACGTGGTCACACTAACAGAACCAACGCTTGTCTAAAAAACGGTAATTTAAAAAACTAAAAAACCCGACTGCTATTCTTTAAAAATCCCTAAAACAAGATAAATTGTAGCAGTCGGGACCCATTCTTGCAATGGAGGATTAGTGAATTGAGAGCACATACCTATATTACATTGCAGATGGTCCCGAATGGGTCCCGACTGCTACAATTTATCTTGTTTTAGGGATTTTTAAAGAATAGCAGTCGGGTTTTTTAGTTTTTTAAATTACCGTTTTTTATTTTTTATTTTTTTAGTGTTTTAAAAACGAAATTAATATACCCAGTATCACTCTTACAGTAAATACGAATCTACCGACACCTCTCAAGCTAAAATCTATCGAGCCGTTCAGCCTGCAGAGCGAGCCAAACATTTGAATTTGGCGCCAAAAATCCGCCAATTTGTTTTTTTTTTTAATATACCCAGTGTCACTCTCACAGTAAATACGAATCTAACGACACCTCTCAAGCTAAAATCCATTGAGCCGTTCAGGCTGCAGAGCGTGCCAAACAATTATACATACATACATACATACATACATACATACATACAAACATACTCTCGAAAAACATAACCCTCCTTCTGTCGCAGTCGGGTAAAAAGGTATGACTTCCAAAAGTTCCATATTCTCCGTCCATCGTTTAATTAAACCTATTTATCAATAACCAAGTAACGTAATTTTGCAATGAACGGCTTCAACCACCGAAAAATTAGTGGTTACGGAACGGAACCATCTGTTTCTAAACCGAACGCACACTTGTCCAGTTTTAATTAACATAAACAAGACAGTACCTTCATGCGGCGCAAACAGAAGGTCGGAGCTGTCCTTGTACCAGTTAGCGTGCAATCACATTTGCAGCTAAACGTCAAATTATGACTTATGGTATACATAGCTAAATACGCGTGACTGACAACCATTCACGTTCGTCGTTAAAAATTAAAACCGTATTTTCTCGTGTTGTTAATTTGACGATCTAAGGATTTAATCGATGCAATTGAAGATTTTTGACACTGTTATCAGCAATTGAGCAGTCATGTTTAGTAGATACATTTTAGGGGCCGATAGTACAATAAATCTAAGTCATATTATTCTGTATACCTATAAATGTGATATCTATTCAGTTTGCAGTAAAAGTACTTATTAGAATCATAAAACGTGTCATCCTATAAACATGTTGTGGGTCGCCGAAAACCAGACAATAGCATTTAAAACCATTTTGATACTGGCACAAATAACGAATTTATTGAGCAAACTACATTATCGTAATTCAGTACTTGTTTACCAACACTTCGCAAATAAATTAAGTCATGACGTCACATGCACTGTTCGGAAGCTTATTAAAATTCAAATACCTACTAACCTATCGGAATGTAAAAAACGTTCAAATACTTATGCGATCCAATTGGTTACATTATCGCATTGTCTATTGAATTACAAATAGCAGGAAGGCTGTCTGTCTGTAAAGTGGATATCGCAATGAGAGTTTCCCAATAATAAATATAACTCAGTGGGATGCTCTTAAAGTAATAGTTGAGTCCTATACAGTCATATCAGAGCCTGAGTCTTTATGCCCATGCGCAGTTACAAACAAAGCCATAATCATATCAGTCGCAGGACGTCCACTGCTGGACATAGGCCTTCTCCATAAATTTCCTAAAGGACCGGTTGGAAGCAGCTTGCATTCAGCGCCTTTCTGCGCTAATAAAGCCATATAAAGTGTTATTTACAAGACTGAAAAAACAGCTCACGATATTTTGTCATCAGAAATAATTGAGCACTGACTAATTTGACTATTGATCAGGTCAACGGGAGAAAATATTAGCTTTTAGTATTACAAACAATCCATTGCAACACAATGCAGCTGGTCATTACAATATGAAACCAATCAACGCGATGAGCGCGGCTACATCGGCGTGTGTGACAGACGCGTCCTGAACTGAACACGGCACGCTAACTAATGACTACAGTCTAATTAATAACTTCGTATCGCAGCTGAATGCGTTATTTGACTCAATATCCAATAGAGCTGTTGGAATGCTAGCTTGTAAGTCTCGTAACAGTAGAATAGCCTGAATACAGCGTGCATCGTATCGATGGCGATAACTTGTTTCTTACAAAATTAAAAGAGAGACTGTTTTTCTTTTGGGTTAACGTGCATGGGCAAGTTTGAATAATTACTTTTGAAACCAAAAGTAGATACTGTTTTAATTGAATACAAGATGGGTGCTACTTATTTTGCATCTTATTTGCGTGCCGTATCACAATCCGTCAAGTAATTTGTCACTATATCGGCGGGCGCTCACCACTAATTAACGGGGACATTTACAGCTGCCAAACTTGCCTGTATCGTCACAACACGGTTCCCCAATTTCCACACCCCCATTGCGGTAGCCGCAGTGCATGCTCTGCAAAGTTAGTGTTGGCGTCAGCCCTGATAAATTATGTTCAAACACCCCACCGGTTATTGTATTACAAATAGGAAATTTTATTGATAGTGGCCATTTCAGCGTCGTTATTGTACATGACCATTGAAAACTTTAAAGGAAATCGTAAATAATGAATGTATAAATAAGTTAATAAACAAATTATACCGCATAATGGATCTAATTTGCATATAAGAAGACAATTCACTACACGGAGCTTTGAGAGTCGTTATCTTGTCGTTGAACGGTAGGTGAGCGGCCGTAAAAGTAAATTAATGGACCCATTCTGCAGGATTTACCCTTCCGTAATTCGGGTCAAACTCTTGTGAAAACAGATAAATATTTTTACAAAGAGTGCCTTCCAATATAGGTAAAAAAAAGAAAATGACCTTTGTCCTAAAAAAGAATACCTTATACAAAAGAAATGTTATGTTCAAAAACTGTGGGAACATAAAGGGGTTGATAATCTTATCAACAAAAGACTTCTTATGTTATTATTACCAGTCATTTGTTTACATATCATTGTATCCCCTTACAATCAAATCCAATAACAAACCATACCCGTCACTTAGGGTGAGGGAAGCAAGTATACCTATCTTTGTATGTGTATTGAATATCGATAGCCTTGACCTCGATAGCAAACAGGGGTGGTTTCAGTCCCCTCGACACATCATTAAACATTTATGCTGTCATGTAGCAACAAAGTGGAAGTTAATTTGTCTGTAAACTAGCGCAATTTGAAAGGAAATTCTGTATAAATGAGGCAATTCTTCGTACATTGGCAAGATGGACAGCTTCGTGAACTGTCATAGTATATGGCTCCATTCTGCATTGGGAGCTGATCCCGGGGTTTACAATGGTCAATAAACAAAGCTCGTAGACTCAGACAATGCCGGCTTCGGTGGCTAGCTAGCCGTATCTCACCATCGCGATCGGGGCGGCGAAGCGTGTCGCTTACGACTGTCGGTGAATACATTTTATTGTCCCATATGCACGCATGTTAACTCACATATAAAGCCAGCGTGTTGTGTAGAAATAAACCCTGCGGATATTATTACCTATGTACGTAGTACATAAACTTTTACTGACTTTATGAATATTATCTCATGTTAGATTAAATTAATATGATGTTTATTAGATAATCCAATTAAATACAGCGCGATAAATGCGATAAAAGCAAATGCCAAGTAAGCACTGCTCTGCAGTTCACGGGTTAAACGACCTGAATGCGAGAGATCAACAAGAACGCTAGGTAGTGATACTAGTCTAATAGAAATTGGTGTGAATGCGAACAAAACCATACGACCATAGCACCAAGTACCAATACAATTTATTTAATGTTCTAGCTCTCGCTTTATTCCAAACGAGGTTCCTATCGGATCGGAATGTTACGTACTGCCCTGCACGGTCGCCACTTTCACCTCACTGTTGGAAAGTTGGCAGCGTTTAGAGACCGACTAAACGTTTATTAAAACTTGCTCGCACAATGTGGTACATTTTCTGCTGTAATGTTTTAGCTTAAACGATTTTTAATAACTATAGACAGATTAGCAATTAGGTAGTCACTTATTCAACTTTTGTAGAAACAAGAGTTTATTAGTGGAAGCAGCTGTAGAATAAGAATATCACAAAAAAATATGTATCAATCGTCACACTGAATGTATACTATACAAATATGAGCGACCAATTGAAAGTAGTGATTTAAATCGAATAACATTGAGCATAAGGATCACGACCTCGATCGATCGCTTAAATGAGCCTAAATGTCACTTGAAGCGGTTGCCACGCGGAAGAGTCGTGATTCTTTGTTCTCAGATGAAGACAAGTCAAAACAATGAGATACTATCGCCACACTGCGAACCTTTCCGATAAATCGAGATTGTACACTAGACTTTCCAAGGTGACGCTGTGAATTTTAAGTAGAAAATTTTAAATGTCATGATCTTTTTTAATCCTATTTTAAACTACAATCCACATCATTTATGTATATATTTCGAAAGTTGTATAAATATTAACATTGTCAAATGAAGCTGTTCTCAATTTTAATACTTACAACTAGAACGCCTTGTCCATTTCTAAGTCGTAACTTGAGACTCATGCCAAGCAATCCTAAATAATATTTTGGAATTTATGCTTCACATCGGTTGATCATAAACAGGAAAATAATGGTCTATAAACGTCTGAGCAACAGCTGAAAGTGTGGTCGCGATAGGATCGTTGTCAGTGCCGGAGGGTCAGCGCTTACCTCACGACTAGCGAGGACCGCGACACAGCGTCACGATGGAGAGCCGACTACTAGGCAGGTAGTTATCATAAATACTACTATATCTGGACATGCGGAGACGGCAATCAGTGAATTGTACGAATCAGTATGGCTACGGACGGTCCGAGAAGGCGAAGACAGGAATGTCTTATGAAGAGGAATTTACTGATAAACAATAAAGCTGTCATCCTTGAAATGCTTAATATCCCCATTAATGAACATGGTGAAAGAATTACCTGAAACCGCAAGGAAATCAATAACTATCCACGTTCGGCCAATTTACGTTGACACGTAGACAAAAGCAGACACATCTGAAGACGTTGCATTAACATGATAGTTAAATTTATAGCAATGTTTATTGTGAATTTATACATCTATAATGATGATGTCGGACTGCTTTTTAGGCTACATGTCATATTAGCAAAATAACATCAAACAGCAAAGCAATATTCAACAGATGTAACTAATACATAAGTTATACAAAGAGTAAACGTGCCTTGACATATTTGATCACATCACGCTTTTATGGGTTGACCATCAACGGTGTTTAGAAAATTAATAGAACCGGCCTCACAGTTACAATTATCTAATAGTAAGATTGTTGTCTGTTTACTTTTAAAATATTCGAATAAGAGACAGTTAAAATCATCACGAGACTAAAGTTATCAAATTACTAAAGAGTTAAATAATCAGCTTCTTCATCATATTGGGTGTCAATGATGTAAGTCCATTTACAACTGATCGGTTTTATGAGGTTCTCTTTCCATCGTTTCTTTTTTTCTAACCGTTGTTACGTCAACAACTTTTTATTTTTGGAAGCTAAGAGCTTTTTGGAATCTAGTCAGTCATTCAGTGTCGACGATAGGCAATAACGAGTAGATCAGTACTTCAACTGAATGTGAAATCGAGATGTCGCCGAGAGTATCTCAAGACGAATGCATGGAACAAAGAGGAATCGATGAGAGTGCGGGAGTGTGGGGATACAGGCGAGTGCACCGACCTCCCCCCACCCCTACGGGCCGCGGTGCAATTTGTACATTTCAAGTGCATACAAAGGCGATGCGAGGAGGTCGCAGCAAGCTTTGACAGAATTAACTTGTCCGTCGCACAAATGCAACTGGGAAGGCTCACCTTTATTGGATCGCCTGTCCAAACGAGAAGGAATGTTAGAGGCACTTCACAGTTCATCCCGTTACAAGCTGAATGATTTTCCATTGTGATTTGCCATCTGGCAAAGGGGCTGCAGTAGCTTTGAAGTGTAGAAATAAATTAAAAAATCTGGCCTGTTGCAAATTATAATAACGAAATCCACAAGTTATAAAAATCCCATAGGACTCATCAGTATAACTGAGAAAAAACACAAGAGAAGTAATGCAAATAACCCAAATTGCACAACGAGGCCGTTCTAAACAAAGTGGGACAAACTAGAGTAAAATAACGAGTCACTTGTTAGGCAATGGCAATGTGCTCTGAATAAATATAATGTGGCCACTTGACTATGTACATATAATGCTCTTCTTGTTATCGACAGCACGTGGATCTAGCTTTACGTGTATTCTACTGAATGTAAATTACATTCAGTGTACACAAACAGTCGCGAATTCCGTGTAATTATGGAGAAACATGATCATGGTAATTAGTTTATGAGTTGTAATTGGTGTTAAATTTATATGCAAAAGGAGATTGGAGTCATGTTTTTGAAACCACATTCAATTGAATGATTTAGACCCAAAACCTAAAGCTGTCTCATCTATTGTGTGACTAAACCTGAGTAAAAGTATTCTAAATACGCAATAATCTGGCCGCTTGACAGTTTTTATATTCATTTTGAAGACACAATTTGTTTAAGTCTTGTCTAAGCGAAAACCTGGTCTTCAAACAGGTTTTAAACTTATTACAAATAAATTAAAAAACTTGACAGTAATTTATTTGGTGACAATTTTATCGATAACAGGTTGTAAATTTCACATGTTGGTAACTTCTAGACATATTCTATATATGCAAGGCGTTCAAACTGTAACCATGGTAAATTAAATTGTTTTTAGCTGTCTTATAGCTAGATATAAAAGAAACGTGTTTAAAATTCTAGAAAATGTCCAACATTTCGGATTTTTAACTCCGTAGACAAAGGTAGCTATTTAATTTTTATTTGATACCAAAAAGAGCTCGTTAGTGCTCTTTGCATTTACAAGCTCAATTCTGCCACCCACAATCTTTCAACAATTAAATTAATTATGTGAAACGAATTCAATATAGTGTTACATTGTTATCCGTACTTAAATAATAGTTCAATGTACCCCATCCCAAACTTATCCTTAGAATAAATATTAACTTAATCAGCGATAAATATGTAAAATCATTACAATTACCATTACAATTACGTTTTAATAGAGCTAATACTAATAATGATTGTCATACTGCTTCCTGTTCATGTTTGGACAAGCAGTAGGTAGACTTGCAATACACGAATAAACTACCTATAAAAATATTTTCTAATACAGTAGCAGCATAATTATGTAATTTTAAGAATGAGAACAAACAAGTCGGTTACATATTGATATGATTTCCAAACAGAATAGATAAGTCTACGTTAATCAGTCAATGTTAAACAAATTCAAACAAATCAATTAGTATGTATATGTAATAACAAATTCTAATCTTTGATTAATCAGTATTCTAGTGACAATTTTGCACTAATCTTTTCAAAGTCAAGCTGTGACACATTAAATATGAAACTAATAATACTAAACTTGTATTTTATCGTCCTCACTATACTTATGTCAAGGTGACACTGACATGATAATTGCCCTAATTTATTAATGTCTTGCCTCGCCTTCTGTGCGAAGTCGGCCCTTCACTCTATTATATCGCAACGTTTATCACAATGCAATTCCAACAAGAAACAAATTAGTTATTTTTTGCAAACTAGTGATGCAGACGAAGTCCCATAATATTATTGACTGTATACATATAAATGACAAAATTTTAAAATATCTAGGTACGTTATTTTTCGTCACAAGTACTTTAATGTCAAAATTATTATATTACTTTTATTCATACGATACAATGTAAAGGAACACAAATTTTGTTGATATTATCTCTAGAATTATGCTTCTTTTTACTGTAGTTGAACCATAAACATTCATAAATGACACATTTTCGCTTGGTAAGATCGTCAAGGAGACGTAAAAAGTTTTAACGCGACTCTGTAACCGGCTGCGATCGAAACATTCCCAGAGCAGAAAAAGTGGAACGGCTCGACAACAGGCATTCCTTTTGCCGATGTATTGCTCTATGGAATGTATCGGTGAAGTTCATCGAAATTGAAGCCATCACTGGTTCAGCTGGTAATTATTTTTGAAAAACATTTAAGGTTTGTATTTTAATTATAATTGTATTTTTTTCATTGGTTATACTTTAAAATTAATTTATAAGCAACAAATAAATAATTTAATTACCTTTGGATCAAAGCTGAAGGCGGTTTCCGGCCTCAATGGACATGGAAGTCCACACTTACAAGTGCCGGCCGTCTGAAGATATTCCCGTAACTGTGGAAGAGTACTCAATGCCGTGCCGCTTGGACTGCAACAAAAATAATCAAAATTAGATTTCTAGAGTGATTTAGTACCAGTAAAAGTTGTGGAATAGTAGTTACATAAAATGTTTTTAAAAGTTGTAGCACCGCAAACTATATGTAACCACTTTGGGAACCGAACTAATAATAATAAATAATGAGGGTTCATTACTACAGCACTATCACGAACATTGATTGATCTATGAGGTTAGGAAAAAATTCGGAGTTATGTTGCCTCATATGATAGCAGCATTGATTAAAAGCCCAAAAACTGCAAACATCTACAAATTTTGCTTGAATTGCAGCCGCAATATAAAGGCATGACTGCATAAAACAATAGCACGCGCACACAAAACTTAATTACGTATTATTCAGCAAAATCGGATTTCGCTTAATAAAGCATATTTGAGTAAAGGGAGAGGGGAAGCAGTGATTCATGTAAACGATTGAAGGCATATTTATTGAAAGCCCATGATGCAAAAGCTTCTAGTCAAGCGTGATCGCACCCCAACTCGAGCGGGTTAATCAAACGGCTAACTGACTTCAGTGCGGTCAATCGATACTTCATATCTGAACCTCTTTGAGCTTACCTCGATGCTCTCTATCATTAAATATTAGAATTAGTATATAGTTTAGTTATTCATTAACTTAATTAATAAAACTTGTGAGTTCAAATAAAAATGTTATATTTTCTATGTAGGTAATGAAGCTTCATTCATGTCATGTCAGTTAAACACCTTGGTTTAAAGTGACATGACTTTCCCGCAGATTGTGTCGTTAAAAAAGAGAATGCAACCACGCAATAACCCAAAGGGCTATTAAGAACAATTTGCAAACAACACAATCCTTTTACGATGACAGCTTGGAGCATAGCTCGCCGCCATTATTACACCTCGATTCGCTTTACAAACAGCCTCTTTCATAAATGCTCCACATGATAATTCACGCCGATTGTTCACGGTCTGGTACACTTGGTAAAGGTAAACCGCAACCGCAAAAAAGATTTTTGTTTACCCGCTTTTTATTCATGCGCGGAGTCTGCGGCTTTGACCACTATACGGGGTGTTCGCGGTCGGATAGAGAGTAAACGGGGAAATTCAGTTTTTGCAATCGCGTGCATGTTTGGGGGAGCGTGGACGTAGACAGCTGCCGATAATAATTACTCAACACGCGAACCCTTTAGCACCTTGCGACTGCTACTATCCCAATCACATGTGTATCAAACCAACGCGTCAGTTAAATAATGAAATCACAATACCGTGGCGTAATCTAATCTTGACATTTACTTAAACAGTAGCAAATAATATTTTGGTTTTCTGTAATCATGAGATGAATAGGCATTTAAAAATGCGTATTCATTTATATTATGTTACTGACAAACAGCTAACACATTGTAAAAGTTTATGAGTGTCTTCAAATTATTGGGGTCAAAAATCTGAGGTATTCCTCGTAGCGCTCCCGTTTTGAAGCGCGCCCATCTAAGCGCTACTGTTTTGTTCCTCGTAGCGCTCCTAAAAGGAGCGCTTCGAGGAAGGATTAAAAATATTAAAATTTATTTCCTCGAAGCGCTCCCACGTGTAAAAATAGGGAAAACATGAAGTAAACGTAATTAATTATATCGATAATTTTTAAAAACTCATGTGTGCATCATCGACTTCGAAGTTGAACCAATTTGACAACACGGTTGGCGCAATGGCCGAGCAATTGACTGCTGTGCTGCGTGTCGCGGGTTCGATTCCCGCACGGAACCAATATTTATATGACCTACCGATAGTTATTCCGGGTGGCTGGCTGTTTGTGTATGTGAGATTATGTGTTTGTAACCACCCACGATAATCCTAGTGTGGGGTAACGTTTTTTAATAAAAAAAAAAAAAAAAAAAAAAAAAAAACGTAATAGAGAGAATAATATCTTTTTGATTTATGGGAAACATACTAGAAAGAAATCAAGCTTTCTAAACAATAAAAAACTTTTTTACAAAAAAATTACAACCGCCTTACAGGAGGAAATACATTTTAATATTTTTAATCCTTCCTCGAAGCGCTCCTTTTAGGAGCGCTACGAGGAACAAAACAGTAGCGCTTAGATGGGCGCGCTTCAAAACGGGAGCGCTACGAGGAATACCTCAAAAATCTGCTCGAAGTGCAGGGACAAAGGACGTCTAGTCTAGACGAATGCCCGCTACATCGTCACCTAATGCAGCAGACACCCTTCAAACTGGTGAGAAGATAAATATAATCAGAGCAGTCATACAGATCGTTCTGTTGCTGCTAATAAAATAAACAAATCGAACATAAATCCTAATAAAGTCAATGTGTCACAGAATGTTCCACGAAAACAAGCCACACAAGTCTGTGTTATTATGCAGACAGCCATCTTTCATAGCCTTGAGAAATACTTATTTATGACTAATCGTAGTCACTGTACAATTTATCCTCATTGACAAACATGAAAACAGATAATAAAAATAAGATACACGTCCAAGTTAATTATATTATTTTATTCTTAACGATACCAGAAGTATCAATTAACGTAAGGGACATTTTGGCGAAAATGAGTTATATATATCATTGGATTCAGAATTTTCTGCTCTATCGATTGGTATTATTAAAAAAATTCTATCGTTAAAAAAAAATCCCTTACGTTAAAAAAATTTGGCCTGCGTAAAACGATTTATGAAAAAAAAATGATGTAACGGACGTTTACATTTTTTTTTCTCTGAAAAATAAAGTAAGTCATAGTGTTAATAATTTACAACCTCAGTCGATTTAAATACCATGTCCCTTACTTTAATTCATGATTAGAGTTTTTTAAGAATTATTTCTAAAGGTGATGGCTAAATGACTGCCTCCGGGCCAGATACATTCTGGAATGTATATGAATCTTACATAGCCTCATAATATTTAAAAAATCATTCATGAATTATGTAGTGTTTAATATTTTCCTAGCACTTTCGTGAACTATTAATTAAACATAATAAAGTATCTAAAAAAAAAACTTTTTCATCACAAACATTCGCTTATAAATATACAACCTCATTTTCGTTTTTAGTTTTATTCTTTTTCGTTTTATTTTTTGTCAGTTGAAGAAAATTATATACTGTCACACACCTTTTTTTCCTTTTTAGGCAATATTATTTTACCATTATATTATTCCCAAAAAGTATCTGAATCTTTTTTACATGAAATACTAATATTTAGCCATTCAGCATTACATTGTACCTAGTACCATATTTATACATGGTACCTGGCACATGGGGCAGTGGTCTATACTTCCATTTAGCCATCTCCTTTCATTTAAATCTGTGATAGCTAAGCTGAAACTAACATTAATCATGCAAAGAACCTATTTCCATGGTGTTAAAATACCATAATTTTAGTAGATAATCTATAGTTACATCAAATTGCAACACTGTAAAAGTCCTTTACAATAGGATTACGTATAATTTTCTATTTCTCTTGCTGCTTACACTATGCTTGACGGTTTACACATAAAATATTAGTAACGTAAGGCACAACTAAACATATTTTTTTAATGTAAAGGACATGCTATATTTTAATCCGCTGGGTATTCCTAAATCTTTCGTTTAGAGCATGAAAGAAGAGGAAATTCTAAGAAACTTTGCTCTAGACACAATTAAAATTGGAGCAGACAGTAAAAAGTTATACCCAGATTTAAAAAAATAAAATCGTTTTTTGGCTCTCCTGAAAAACCGTGTTTTGTCCCTTACATTAATTGATACTTCTGGTATCGTTAAGACAAGTTAGCCTCGTTTTATCGCATTAGAACAAAATACACATAGCTTTGTAAGTATAAGAAATATAATTGTATGTACCTAAGTAGAAATAAACTATGTTATTCGGACTAGTAACAATGAAGAGCAAGGGATGCATGTAACCCATTACTGAATATATCGGAAGAGAAATTTGTTGTTATCTGGTGTCACTTGCAATTTAGCAACCCGTAACTCTCCCCTAATGTGGCTTATAAAACCGTAATAAATCTACGCCTTGATAAAGCTTATGGCGAATTTCGCCTTCAGAGTATAGTTTAATGACCCAACTATTTAAAAGTATTCTGAGAACATTACTTTATCCGGGAGCATAATAAACTCGGAGATAATTATGATACTAAAATCATGCAATCCGATAACTGTCCACATTCAGTTATTTTCTGCAAAGAACAAAGCAAGTTGAATATTTTCGTTATGAAACATCATCCCATGTCACCAGTTCATCTTCAGATCTAGTCATTAAAATATTAAAACATGTGTATAGAGAAGTCAACAAAATGATGCATTGGAAGCAAATAATTACTTCTCAGGAGTATTTTAACAGCCTAATTGAATAACATACAATTAATGACAATGCATAAATATATTTATTTAAAGTTTTTGCAACAAAAGGTACAAAGGCGGACATAAAGCCTTTCATTTTTACGACAAAAAAAAAAAATGAATTGCGTCATTTACTTTGTCGAACAAGCAAACTTTACCAATGAAATATTTATTTTCTTCAAAATCCTTAGCATTGAGATTGCAAGTGTGTTATGCAATTGCCCCATATAAGAGGCATTTGAAATCTGGAATCAACGTTTAATGTACAACGCGAAGGGTCAACCATAACAACGATGAAGAACACAATATCTTCGCTCTCTTGTCCAATATAAGGGAAAGAATCAGTCGAGTGTAAATGAATGATTCTTGCTCAAAGATATTGAGGCAGGGGTACCTAAAGGCTCAGTCCCGGGACCAACAATGTTTATTTATAGGTATACGGCGGAAATTTTGGAAAATGTACTAGTAGCGACTTTTCCAGATGATACAGCAGTATTATGTTAAAAGGAAGTTTCACAAAATCGGAAAACTTAGAGCAACATATGGACAAGACTAGTAAATGGATTGCAAAGTGTAGTATAATATAAATAAGTGATGTAAAATTATTGACAAGCTCTGGAGAATATGTCATATCGTTAGATAGATCGAAGATAACAAAGTACTTAAAGCGTATATGGATGAGAATCTTCCGACCTGATTACTATTCATCAGTAATTAAGTCATTCTCATGTGTACTTAATACGTACTATAAATTAACAATATTATCTCAAATCTTACATGGCGTTTCTGATGGCTTTATTGGTGTATCCTATGACGGAGCCATCAATTGCGTTCCCGCATCTGTCTACTTCATAATATTATAATGATGTACGTCTTAACCGTAATAATCGAACGAACCTATATCGACCGGTTTAATATATCTTTGAATTCTTACGAGTAGGATTAAGTATTTATCTGGAAGTTGCTTTTTTTATAAATTACTCATCAACGTTGTAAAACGACCCACCACCGCGTTTTTAACCACACACGTAAGCTACTTTAAAGACTATTGAAGAAGTTAAAGACAACAAGCAAAAGCAGCGTAAGGAAAACTGTTCACATAACAATACAGCCTACAGTTTCCTGCTTTTGTAGCTGAGCGAAAATAAAGATAACATCGATAGCTGTATACCAAGAGACATCGGTATTATTGGCCCCTAGTATTGTGATTGATCTCATTTCCTTTGTGACCGTCGGGGCAATGTATAATGGGTGAAATATTCTGGCGCCTAGCCAATGTACGCTGCCACACAAAACATGACGACATTTTGTTCCACTAAAAATTTAATGATAATATCCGAATTCAAAATTGCTTGGAATGATGAGCAAGGATTGTTTGTTTATTCAAGACAACTTCCTTTATTAATTGAGGCGAGTCATAAAGTTCTGTTAGTATAATTTAATCTAAAATGTAACTACAGATTTTTATTTTTCAACTTTGTAGCATCTGTTGTCACACTCAAAGTAATTTTGTTATTGTACCGAATCCGAAATCACCTAACAATTTCAAGAGTCCATTCGTCAAATTACGCTACTGATTATCCTATGCTAGGTGATCGTTACTGTTATTAATGAAAAACCAACTTATTACACAAAAAGCGCAGCAGTGCGGCGCTTTATAATAAAAAAGAGCGCACATACATCAGTCTGTTTTCAAACAACGTTTCAATTGTGGCAACAACGACATTATCAATAACAGGGTGAGTGTCGACTCGACTCAATGCCTGTAGTCGATAACGAGTTGAGTCACGAAAGGGTTTCCCTGAATGACTCATTGCCGACTTACCCGACCGGCTGAATAGCCAAATGCAAAGAGAGTTTTAATTTGTTGATTCTAGCTGGGCTTGAAATGTTAGAAAGTTAGATCACCATATGTAATAAATAGATGTACAAGTTATCCAAATACGGACTTAGCTTTTTATGGGTTATTTAGTTAAAGATGGTCTGAGCTTAATGGACATGTATTGTTTATTCAGAGCCCAGTTCGTGGGATAGGCAATTTTGTTTGACACATTTGGATTGATTATACAAAAACGATACGTTTACTGAAAGTTAAAATATAATAAAACAAAACGAAAATATATAATCTGATTGGAACGAATGCATAAATACTACAAAGGGTCTTAAACACTGCATTTAAAGCATTTACCATGAATCGTAAAACACGTTTACTTCCCGAATTACGAGACAAGTTACCAAGCCTTGGGCTGCGGCTATACGCACGCATATCAATAATTGAATCAATACAAAAACTTTGAGCACTACAAAAGCCGCACACATGCTGCAAGCTGCAAAAAGAAACCAATCAAGTTCGTTTTATTTGAATAATTAACCTCATTAATAATATTGAGGTCTTACTATACGTATACAGTCTAAACAACTCGTGCTGATAGACTCGTAGTACATGACAACATGGTTGAAAGAAAACAAGGTACGGTACAATCATAATGATTTTGGTCTAGGAGATTATAAACCATTAAAAACAAACGTTAGTCATCAAAACTGCAAAGCCAAATAGGAATAGGTTATATCGAAGCAGGAACCTAATATATCGATGAGTTGGTAAACGGGTAAGTTACAAATTGAGCTTTTATTTATTCATGTGAGGGGAACGAGGTTGAAATGGGTCGAGGCCGTTTTATAAAGGACACTCTTAGCTCGGCGCAAAAGGGTTATATCAATGTCGTTATACTGAGAAGTCTTTGCGTCGTAAAAATCACATGACATAGACTTTTAAAAGTAAATTGTGTTGTGATTGCTGATTTTTATCTGCATAAAAAATATTTAAGTACCTAATAAGTTCAGTGATTTCAACACTCGGCTTGTTTTCGTGGCTTGCTGAATAATAAATGATTGTAAATTTTCGTCGACGGTTACATCTTTCACAATAAAAGTAGCTCTTCAGATTTCTCATGAAAAAAAAAAAGAATAATTGATTAAATGCGTGGTCTATTTAATAAGTGTTCAATGTACATACAAAATGTAACAATTGAAGTTCATTAAGCTAATTCGACTTTTCAATAACAAATATGTATATTATATGTGTGTATATTTGTATTTCACCACGTATCAATAGTGATGACAGTGATAAAGTGATAAAAATGCAATTATATTTCAAGTCACCTTTATCTTCGGTTTAAGGTGAACAGTGACGGACTACTTTACTGACATGTCAAAGCCATTTATTTCAATTAGACCAGCGGTCGGCAACCTTTTGGCAGGCAAGGGCCACATGGCGGAAAAATGAGGAAGTGGCGGGCCGCGCTTTCACATAATTTTTATCCGACTTCAAAAGGCAGGTTCTCAACTCATCTGTACTTATGTTTCTTGATTAGAATTTGATGTTTTTTTTTTTAATTTTCGTCTTTTTTCGGCAGATCAAGTTTGAAAAATTGGCCTATTGCTTTTTTAGTCGTCCCTAATGGCAATAACCATATTTTTTGGCCTAAAACAAGGGCAAAAGAAATTTTTTCAGCCGCTGAGGACGATACAGAAGGAATAAGAGCGGATTTTTACTGAAAAGTATTAAAACCCTCCATATCTCTTTACTCATGGTTTTCATATAAAAACACCTTGTTGTCTGATACTCAGTCCAAAATACAGTATTCATGGTTTTAGTTTAAGGATAGATGTCCCTTTTTTTCTTTTTATAGACGGGAAATCATCAAATAACTTCCCCCGCCCTGGGCGGGGCGGGAGGGAATGTCAGACTTTTACTGACTAAAACCCGTCTATGTTCCTTCATGTGCCCTTTGCGTTCCGGGGGCGCGGTATCTCTTTCGAACAACCCGCAGCCCCGGCAGGCATCGGCCCTCAGTGGCCCCATCCAAGTTTGCTGACATCGCTTTGAGGCGCGCGTGGAACACGAACGCGCCGTCGTCGACACGGTCTGTCGTTATTCAGTGAACGTACGGACGGTGAGCTACCCATTGCTCACCGTCCACAGACCCGCGTCTACGGTGGCCGGGAGTCGTCTCGCGGCTCCCGACGCCCGGAGCGTCTACCGCGGCGGCCGCTGGGACGGGGGACCCTCCTTTCCCTCTCCCGTCCCGCCGCCTCCTTCTCTAGCATTACAGCTTCGCAGAAGGAGGCGACTGCTTCCCATTCCCTCTCGCTCCGGACCATGGCCTGAACCTGTGCCGGACGCGAGAGGGCGCCGCCGCCGATGGCCGCCTCGAGGACTCGGCGGTGCTCAGCCCAAGCAGGGCACACCGCCAAAGTATGCTCCACCGTGTCCTCGGAGCGATCCTCGCAATGGTGACACCCGGGCGTTTCCTCCCGCCCGATGAGGTGCAGGAACCTCCCGAACTTTCCATGTCCGGTGAGGACCTGCGTCAGGCGGTAGGTGAGGGCGCCGTGGCGCCGCTCAAGCCACTCCTCAAAGAGGGGACTTACCGCCTCAATCAAGGCGTGCCTTGCACGAGGTTGCGACAGTCGTTCTCTCCATGTCGCCATGAGATCGAGCCGGAGGTCCGTCCGCTGGGCGGCAATTTGCCGCGGCAGCGGAGTTTCCCCCCGGCCTAGTGCCTCCGCGCGCCACTCGTGTAGGCGCGAGGACCAGCGCCTCCAGATCCCACGGCGACAATCCGGCAAGGAGGCTCGCTGCCTCGCCGGAGATCGTGCGGTATCCGCGGATGACCCTTATGGCGATCACCCGCTGGGACGCGTTCAGGTAATGGGCGGCAAGCCGCCTCAAACCCCGCGCCCACACCGGGGCCCCGTAAAGGGCCATCGAACGCACGACCCCCGCGTAGAGCCTCCGGCAGGAGGCGTTTGGCCCCCTCAAATTGGGCAAGAGCCGCTTGAGAGCGGCCGAAGCCCGTGCCAACTTGGGAGCCAAACGTTGGAAGTGCTCCACGAAGTTCCATCGGCTGTCGAGGACAAGTCCCAGGTACTTCATCGTCGACCCGACGCCGACGGAAACCCCTCCTACCGTTATTTGGGATCCCGAAGGTGGCGCGTTCCGAAGCCCATGAAAGCACAGGACCTCGGACTTGTGCAAGGCCACCTCGAGACCCAATTGCCGGATCCTCTCGACGACTATCGCAACCCCGCGTGTCATAAGGTCGGCCGCCGCCTCGTGCGACCACCCCTGCGCCAGGAACAACGTGTCATCCGCGTAGCAGACTACGCTGGCGCCCTCGGGGAGGTCAGCACGTAGCACCCAGTCGTAGCCGATGTTCCACAGGAGCGGCCCTAACACCGATCCCTGCGGAACACCGCACGGCATCTCTCTCTCTCGCGGAGTGCCTCCCTAATGTCCTGCATTGCACAGGGCAGGGAGTTAAACGCATTGGCGATGTCCAGCGACACCGCCAGCACAACCCTGCCCCGGGACACAGCATCCCCCGCCGAGAGAGCTCTCACGCGCATGATGGCATCCACCGTAGAGCGCCCCCTGCGGCCGAACTGGCAGTCCGCAAGGTCCGGCCCCATCCCAGACAGGTGCCCGACGAGGCGGCCCGCAATCACTCTTTCAAAGAGCTTACCCACCTCGTCGAGCAGCACGATGGGCCGGTATGCGGACGGTGAGTCCGCAGGGCGCCCAGGCTTCCGAATGAGGACCAGCTTCCCCGTCTTCCAACGAAGTGGGAACTGGCCCCTCTCCAAACATGCGCTTAGGAGCCCCTCCAATCGGGGCCCTAGAGCCTCTGAGGCCAGGACCCAGGCTTTCCCAGGCAAGCCGTTGGATCCCGGGGCGGTATTTTTGCCTTTCAGCTTACGTACCGCCACCCTCAGGTCTACCCCAGTCACCTCAGTTGTGTCGTCGTCAGTGTGGTCTGCTTCCGGCATCGCAGGCGGTGGAGCCATGGGCGGGGGAGGATGTTCTCCCCGCGAGGGGAACAGAGCGCTCACCACGTCCTCAACGAGCTCCGGCCGGAGACTCTGCGTCAGCGGGGGGGGGGCCAGGTGCGGATCTTGTCCCACACCGTCTTGTAAGGGCGCCCCCACGGATCCGCGTTCAGAGTCCCCAGCAACTCCTCGCGGGCCTGAGCCTTGGTCCGCGAGATGGCCTCGTTGAGGGCGGTCTTCGCCTCCCTGTACCCCTCGTACAGCTCCGCCTCAATGGCCGCCGCATTCGGTGGCCGAATGCGGAGTCTGCGATGCCTGGTGTACGGGTGTCGCGCAGCGACGCATGCCTCCCGCAGCGCCGAAATCTCTTGCGACCACCAGTACACCTGCCGGCGGGCGCCGCCCTGCGGGACTCAGGGCATTGCCACGTCACAAATGTCGGACATGGCCCCTTGGAACCAATGTCCCTTACATCCAATATAGGTATTACATGTGATGCACAAACTTTTTTTAATGTAAATTTTATTAATGGATACGTACTTGGGTACGTAGCACTATGTCAACGATAAAGCAACAATAAGTGAAAAAGAAATAAGAAAAACATATATAAAACTTAAATGCGAACTTCAAAGTTTTTATATAACCGTACTTATACACATTTCAGTGTAACGTTTGAGGCTGTATTTGAGTGACTATTTTCTTATACGAGTACGTTAGCTTACGCGCCTAAAATCATTAATTTTGGTAAAATGTAAGATTTATAGTGTAATCTACAAAACTGTCGCGGGCCGCAAGGAGGAGAGCCGCGGGCCGCATGCGGCCCGCGGGCCGCGGGTTGCCGACCGCTGAATTAGACCATTAAAAGGCACTTTTGAACGTCATTTACAAAAGAAATATAAATTATTGAATCAAATTGCTGAATTAGTAAAATTCTTGAGTCTTAAATGACCGATGTTGCATTTATTAAAAAGTACTTTATAAATATTGCATGCAGCAAAACTAAGTTTGCCTTTGCCACACATTAAAAGACAAAAATATAAAAGAAAACGACTCAAGACGATGCTCTGCAATATCGTGTATCATGTTATTAATAGATTGCAGGTTTTAATTTCCGATACAAGAAGATTTGTGATTTGGTACTAAATCGTATATTTTTAGCGTTTCATTTTGCATGTGGTGCCTGTATACGTCTTCACATAACATCGCATAGCAGCATAAAACTGTCTATAATTCTGAACCAAGTAACAGTTAATTTCAGAGTTAATAAGAACACCTTCAAAACACGTAATCCTCTCCGCCAACGACCGATTTTTTTGTCGGTGAGAATGGAACATATGAATTCTAATATACCAACGCACACGGCCGACAAAAAGTCGGTCCCACGAAATTACAGATTTATTGAATCGGTCCGATAATTGGTCCTACACAATGTCGCTCGTGGGCGGAAAGGCTAATCAAAACACTTTGGTTGCTAACTAAACCAATGGTAAGTAACGATTAACAATTTATAAATTGACCCGGGGTAAAATATCATTTTTTATTATGCACCTATTACGTAATGGTATTAGACTTACTAGAGGTGAATGGCCGGACCTATGCGACAAGTACTCGCTCCACGAGTACAAGCGATCAACCAACCCCCACTATGGATAAACGGACCTTTCTATCTTGAGAAATTAAGGGCTATGGTCCATCCATGATATTGCTCGTAAATCTTATCAATTTTATTGAGTAACTAATTACATAAATTCGTTCCCTTACTTACAATAATTTATTCTAGAAATGAGATAACTGCTAATTTTGTTTCGCTTTTCTGGAGTAACGAAGATTTTGACGGAGAGAACGTAGAGTTCAATAAAAGTGAGTAAGCCCATTAAATGTGAGTAAGCTTTTAAGCAGCGCTTCTGCAAATTTCAACAAAAACTAATTTGGAATAGATAATATAACTATGATTTCTACTTTTTACACATTAAATGAAGTTATATTTTTTTCCAAACATTTATTTTCACAAATCTTACAAGTATTGACCTCTCAAGCCAGTACAGTACATAAACGTACCTATCTAGATAAATAATTACACATTAAAATAAAACGATATCACAGGTGAATAAAATGTTGTCCAGTCAAGTTCAGGTTTGCAGGTAACACCTGCCACATGCCAAGCGAAGCCAAGCGCCGCATCGAAAAGCAAATAAATTCACTTGAATACTGCAGGACGTGTAACGTCGCCTAGTTTTTGCAAGGCATATTTCAAAGAGTTTTTCTTAGATTCGCATGGCAACCTTGACTCGATCCCCTCGGCTACGCTTCTGTGGGAACGATTGAGAACACATTTCATTTACTTCGTCCGTCTGGTGCCCATGTGAGCTGACGCATCCGGCGGGCTTCACGCAAGGGTCGTATCGTACGCCATTCGTCGACGTTCATGTTTATTTATCTAACTTTGTTAAGTATAATAATACTATAAGATTATAAGTCGGAATAATGCTTGTTTTTTTAGATTTATACGATTTATTACTCAAAACATTGAAGTAAGTAGGTACTAGGTACTTAAATAAATAATGTCAGAGTGAGTCTTTTGAACTTACAACTAGGTAAATAAACATTATAAATGAAAGATTTTGTTTTTTTAATAATTAAGTATTATTTATTTAAGTATTACTATACTTTAAAGCTTGAAGTTTTTTTAAATCTCCCATAGATATATGTTCCTAAGCACATGCTTATTATATTACATAAGGTGGCATAAAAGTAATGACATTACTTTCAACTTCAATTTAAGGAAAACTACAGTGGTTTGATTTCGTAGTATTTAATGTTCATTAGGACCTGTAATTTATAAACCCTTATAAATCGCCGCTAGTTTGTATGTATTTTATTGCATCTAAAATCTCAATAACATTAAAATCAGGCAATTGACTCGTCCACTTCTGCGTTAATGGTCCCTGTTCCGTTTCGAGATCCCGTTTAGGGTCACGAAGGTTATGCTTGTTCGAAAAGCCCCATAAGCAAAAAGTTTTTCACTATAAACTTTTTGTTTATAGTGAAAGAAGACTTTTCGAACAACCAGGTGATCTTGCGATCTCCTGAAAATTGACAAATTTTGTCTTCGTGTGGGAGAAAACAATGTAACCGTATCCTCGTAAAGTATGGGGCGTTTCATAGTTAATTTATTTATTTATTCAATAAAGTATACTAACAGCATATTCATCAAACATTGACAGTACAAAGTATTTGACAATAGTTTGTAATTATGTATTCTAAACATATCAACGTGCGATGTCATAACCATAAACTTTATTAATTTACAGATTTGTATACTTTATTTACGGTTTGTTATCACTGCCATGTCAATTGTTCAATTTTTAAGACCCAATTGCGCTCAGCGGTTTAAGTATATTCTCAATAATATTAATACCTAATACACCTAATTAATTAACGCTTAATTAATTATAAAGCAGCGTTATTTTCAATTAATCCAGATATTGCTACCAAATGATCATAAACATTTAAGTCTGTCAAGAAGTTAGAGGTAGTAGATATGTAGCTAAAAACAGGCTATAAGTGGTTAGTTACACCAAGTTTGAATAATTACATGTCACGACGTTCAAACAGTCCAGATTTAACTTTAGCAATTAAGAATAGTGAGACTAATGGCCGTATCATGGATGTTAAATTCGTTTATTTGTTGTTGAGACGCTCTCCACCCAGAGTCGGCGGCGTGCCTCATTTAATGGAGCAATAAAAAATGTTCGACTGTGCTTACGTAATCCATATTATTTCCGCGTCGAAGCCAAAGCGTAGGTCAACGCGCGTATGATCTCGCCTTCCAGCCTCATTGTCACTGTTCCATAAATCTTGGACCAGATTGTTTAGGTGCCAATAATGGTGATTAATGCAAAGACACGCTGGTACGCTTCTGCACGCTGCTTTGATTGCTTAATTGAATTCGGTCTTAAAAACAGATATTGTTGTGACCTTGCTCA
Organism: Caradrina clavipalpis; assembly: GCA_932526535.1. Lineage (NCBI taxonomy): Eukaryota > Metazoa > Arthropoda > Insecta > Lepidoptera > Noctuidae > Caradrina > Caradrina clavipalpis. The sequence goes on from OW052096.1 coordinate 9,814,024, forward strand.
GACATTACAAAACTTGTTTCTTGCTTTTAATTGTTGTAGCAAAAAATATGACTACCTACACCTACTCATAATTTTATTAGAGTTAAAGTGATTTAGATCATGAGTTCCGAGGTAGCTATATTATAGTGGGCCGTATAGACTTTGGAGCTGGATGATAATGGGTGTATTATCTACTCACGTTCTGGGTTTTGTCACAACAATATTTAATACCAACGACGACACTGAATTTTTTGTTAAACCTTGGCAGGAGTGTTTTCGTGACTTTGTTCATGGGGATCTCTGCTTTAAAGAAGCTGATCTACGTGAAATTAGTTATCGAAGGTGAGACTTAATCGTTTTAGCAACCTTGAAACAATCCTAACATGAGTCAAACACTTTAACAATAGATAAAATATCGATGCATGCATGCCGTGCCATTGTAAAAGTAAACTAAAAGAAAGTCGGAACGAATTGTAAATCGGATCAGAGCGCCTGGTGACGCCCGTCAAATCCGTGGAAACAATTGAGAGCTGGAGCCGTATGAGGCGAAGACGGACAATCTCAACATTGTGCAATACCTCACAAAGAAGGCCAGAGAAATCCATGCGTACACAATGCGACTTTCGAAAAAAACCAGACGGTGTTCTTTACCTCGCTCATGATGGTGGCTATAAATCAGTTGAGCAATAGCTAGTCCCAACGTCAATAAGCACACTGACAATTGACACAAAGAAAAGTGGAAGAATAAGATTTTATTGTTTCTTGTAACATAATTTACGACCGGCGAACATCTGTTTGAGCCGTTGCCTGGACTGAGGAAACAATCGAAGTTTCCGATTGACGTAACCAACCATGATTTCGGATAACACTGGACTTCATAACATTTTAATTGTTAAAGTGGTATGCGCTTTACACGTAGCTGGTTTGGTCATATCCAACCTTATGTTATGTTAATGTTGTCACATAAGCTCGGTACCTCGATCACCAACACATTACTCATAGCACTTAGGATTGCGGTTTCACAATTGTAATAAATCTCGAAAGAACAAAAATGTTACACACGTCAACTTACTTCAAATCAGTAGGAAGAAAAAGTGTTGCAGTTACAAGGAAGCTTAAACTTCAAGCCATAAAATAAAGCTTTATGGTACTGCGTGCACGAGAAGTGATGGCCTTACATTATTATTTAGTTCTTGGGCATTGTACCCTACAGCAATGACAGATAAGGGGAGTGTAATACGCGTACACGATACAAGATGTTACAATGGAATTTGTTAAACCTCTCCGTAAGTTAGTAGAGTTAGTGATACGGCACGTAGCTGCCTAGGCATCAGTAATAAATATATCGTGTCACAACCGCAGTTTATAATATCAGACGTGAACAGAGTTTCTTTTTAAAATTCCGCATATTTTCTTAACGTACTGCGTGGATTTTATTCGTATATTATAGGATTCATAATCGAAAACGATAATCAGGTGACTTATCACTTTCCTGCCCTTGTCCCATGTTGCTTTGGCTCGGCGCAACACGTTTTCTTCTTCCATTCCGTGCTGTCAACGGTCACATCATCACTGATTCCGTTTTTTTTTCATATCGTTCACACAATCTATCCAACTATTACTTGACCTTTCTCTTCCTCTTCATCCATCCTCATTTACATTCATAACTCTTTTAATCCCATAACTCCTATACGTTTCATCCCTCCTCTTCACATGCCCATACCAAGACAAACGATTCCCTTACAACTCACATAAGAGTGTAGGTATTTTGTACTTACACTTATGAGCTAAATAAAATTAAGAAAACATCAATAAAGTATTGCAACCAGATGCTCCCACATTTATGATCACGGCCTATTTTCTGACAATCGACTAATCATGTTTACAAACTATGACATTTAAAATTATGCAGCTGCCCAGGATTTTAAATTTATGATATTAGGATGACTCGGACTCGAGCATATTGCGAAAATGGGGCAATGAATTGATTTAGTGCTTGCTAGATCATAACTTCATACAGAAATAATGAAAAAAGAAAAGAACTATTCTATGTTTGTTGCTCAACACCATAATCAAATAGTTTTGCGATTTACTAGTGCTGACATTTTAATGTCTCGGATGGCAGATATAACCCCACAGACAAAAGATTGGAGAAAACACGACACAATATGTGAATTGGCGGTCATCGCATCTCGGACCAGTAAAACATGCTATGTTGTCAAAAATCATTCTTTTATTAACGTTCAAGTCCCTAAATAAAAGGCATTATAATGCAAATGCTAAGCAGATGCAATTACACGATCTGTAAATAAAAAGGACTGCAGCCGTTCGGTCCAAATGCTCAGTTTTATTGGTGTAAAGTAACTTTCTTCACTTACATCGAGAACGTCCGCACAGCTGCCGGACTGGTTTGTCCACTTGTGCCGGATTGATTTAACGTTAACACACGATCCGCGGTGCTCGCGCCGCTGTATTCCACCAATACTTCATTACCGCTCAACCATCTCGAACATTGATCGTTAAATAAGTAATATTATTTGAGAGGGTTAACAATACTCAACCGCAGACTGCGACGGACTGAGTAGAATCGGTTTAATAATTCTTAAATTATAGCTTATTATTTTAATTTCATACGTTCTCAGTTTGTCTTCTTGATAATAAGTAGGTAACATTATTATTCTTATTTTAAAAGTAAGGATCATAATGCAAGATTCTTACTTCGTACAAAAATTAGAACAAAAAGATGTACGACATTAGGGGTTGTGATCAGCATGAAAGATCAGCTGAACTATCGAAGCCGGGGCGATATAATGAAATGCCGAAGATAGGTCTAATTGGACTTGGCGTTGACATGGAAAGAGCTGTTCGCTTTGCAGACAAACAATGTAGAAAATTGCTTGAATACAAGCTCTCGTGGAATGTTTGCAATTATTGAGGCAGGACTAGGAATTGCTGGTGAGACGACTAAGAACCTTTTCTGGCCTATCCGTCATAAGAAACGGGCAAAAAAGGGTGCGCCATAAAATGAAAGATGCAGTGATCTATTGGAAACCTTTTCTTTGCTTTAAAAAAACAAAACATTGCCTTACATAAATTTACATACGCAAACAACACGACCCGGAACAACTACTTGTAAATATTTGTTCCACACAGGAATTGATCTCGCAACACGCAGCGCAGTAGCCCTTTGCTGACACACTGCGACAACCGTATCGTCTGATCGTGTCAAGCTTTGCCTAGCAGTCATTCTAGCAGTAGAAAATTATAGCTTAATTAAAACCAGCTCTCGGTGATAACGTTTCTCATTAGCTACATAGCATTAACTGTAGAACTGAAGAGAGTTAGAAAATGTACCGAATTAAATACCCATCTAAGACAGCTCATTAAATCTAGCCGCGCACTGATGCGGCCACAACCAGAACCTGTCTGGCCGAATGCAGCCTGAACTAGATTATATTGATGATGGACACATCAAGAACTGATTAAACATTCAATTGCATTAAGTATTTAAACGGAAAAGCTTTCTCAAAGCTGGTCGGCGCCGACGCTTGAGCATCGGCAAAGACTATACTTTAAGGTTACTATTATTTTTCTTGTTAATTTCCGTATACCGTGAGTTTCTTCCCAACTTTGCCCCCTAGCTATCACGTTCTCGTTCGGCATACATTATTCTCATTCTCTTATCTTCTTCTCGTGTCGACGATTTATATTTTGAGGGACTAGAACGTAGCAACCAGCACAGCTGTTTCGTGTGCCATTGCTCGCCCCTGGCATTGTGATATTACAGCTTTTGCCGACACGAAATAAGAGGAATGACAGAATATGTTTTAAAGAAACTGGGGTCGTGAAAAGACCCTATGGTATTTTCAAATTTTAGTAGCTGTGAGCTGTCCTTTTTTGCCAAGGGACTTGTAGCCTAGAGTGCAGGAGCTAAAGTAAAGTATCTCACAGACTCTCGTGAAACGATCGAAGGGCGCGGGCAGTGGGGTGGTGGCCTCCTATTTACGTGAATCCTTTGTCCTGCCACTATCATTATTATGTGCAATATAGGTTTTAAAGAACCGGTTATAAATAACAAAGTACTGAACAAGTTAACCTAGTTCCATACAGTGAAAGCTTGCACTTCTTAGGGGCCCTAAAATTTTGCCTTTTATGGATTACGTTTTTAAAAAGGGTTGAGCTGTCAAATTGTTTAAAGATAGTTTAAATGTTGCAAAACAGCCTTGTTAAATTATAAAATTTAAATATTTTACATGTTCCATCTTTTGATGTCTGAGTGTTTAATGGTGCAATAGAATACTTTCTGCCTTTGTTATTAGCAATTGTATTGCTTGTATACCTAATACATACAAAAGGCAGGAAAATAAAGAAAATATGACAACAATAACAAAAAAATACATAAGAATTTTAAAGAAGGTGCTGAATAATTAAAAAATATGTAATTGAAATAATATTCATCATTAAGTAAAGTCATGACCATTTTTATTTAAGATGTGTGGCACAAACAACTTCAAGCTAACTAGGAATTATAATTTTTATTTTGTTACCCTTTTATTACCTATTTATGTCATCAAATTTGCCATTGTGTAAAATCATTTATGATTTGATTTTAATGGATAGACCATTGTTCTACACAATATTAAGTATATTTAATACATTTTAGTACATAATATGGTTTGTAAATAAAGCATAATGGTTTACTATGTTGTAATCACCTCTAAACATTTTCAATCAGCAAAACAAGGTAGGTACCTACTCCCACATAACAAAAACAAATTCGGTATCAGTCTGAATAATGTAAAATTAAATGAACCAGCTTGATTACTTACCTAACATAGAGTACTGATGTGCCACTAACTATTCTCTTCCAACCAAGGGGCACTGTAACAGTTTGTTGACAATCACTCTGCACCACTGTCCTGGAGCTTTGCTCCGAATTGTCAGGTGGGTGGGTCAGAACAGGTGCAGGCAGCACGGCCAGAACCACACCATCTGCAGTTCTCACCAGCTGTGGTGCACTACCGTTATCACCTTCACTTACTATTCCTCTACTCACTCCTACTTGTTGATTTAGTATACTTATACTTTGATTCACTATCGACTGATGAGATACACTCTGTTCTAAGAATTGATAGTTCACAAAACTTTTGCACACAGATAACTCTCTTTCACTACAATTTGATCCCTCACCTCCACTCTGAACTGTTATATTCTCACTATATTGATTCTGCCCGTGACGCAATGCGGACGGGTGCATAGAATTCATATTACTATCTGAACCAATAGGGCCAGAACATCTTGCCTGATATGTTGCCAGATCTACTGTTTCTACAGGTACTCTTGTATGAAAAGTTTCAACACTGTTAAATTCTGGACCTGCTTGCTCTAAGCAATCTTGTTTAACATTTATATTACCTGATCTGTCACTCCTACTATCATCATTCTTTGAACATGTTTCCTTGATATACTGTTGCGGATAGAATTCTGCTCTTTGTGTAACATTGTCAGGCATACCATATACATTTACTTTGCCTTCATTATCATGTTTGTAGAAAATATTAGAAGGCAAGTTTCTCTGATCATTTCTGTCAAATTGTGTTCTGAAGACTGTGTTCCTGGGCAAATTCACTTGGTGATGTATGTTCTCAGGGATGTAGAGGGTATCGTGCGGTGGCTGCGCGACGACGGGCGCCGAGGGCGCGGGGCCTGCGGCAGGCGGCGGGTCGGGCCCCGCGGCGCCGGGCTCTAGCTGGCGCGGGTCCGCCACGTACACCAGCACGCGCGGAGTGCCCGGCACGCCCGCTCGCGACGCGCCCACACTCGCGGGCTTGCCTGACATTGCGCACAAACATCACACGCCGCGTAACTTGGCTCCTCACTAGCTGAGCGCGCCGTGACGCGATCTACTGATGCGACTCCACCTGGCATTGCTTGCGACCAGCCTCGTATCATCGCTCGGTGGCCTCCTTATCACCTGGAGCTCCTTGACCATCATCAACTGTTGTTTTTCTGTGTGCCAAAGTCATCAATCTTATTTTAATTGTTTTACGATTTTACGATAGACTAACAACCGACTAATAATTTTATGGCGGAGCCCCTTTGGGCCCCATTGTAAAAGTTACGGCACCTTGCAATAAAACAGGTAGCTTTAGCTTGACTACTGTTTTTGTCTTTTATTCATTGGTTTATTACACATATTGACACACTTCGAGGATGCAAAAAGGTCACAGAATATTATGTGTTCGTTTCATCTTCATGTAGATACACAGTCTTTCGCAATTCCAATCACCAAATTCTCTGGTTATTCCAATAGGTAAGTTTGCTTGCACAATGGAGATATATCTAAAAGTAGTATCTCACAATCAAAATCCGATGCTTACAAAGTGAAACACTGCAAATAACGAATGAAAGAAAAGGACTTGCACACAACGATACGACATGATAGGTACCTATACTTTTATAAAATCACAACTCACTTCTTTCTTTCTTTTCTCGTATTACGTTACTATTGGAGGAAAAAGGACGCATTACAAAACAATAGTGACATCTGTTAAAACCCTCAACAAACACTTTTGCTAACTGTTTTACCGACAAGCAACAAGACTACGATGATATTCTCGTAAGCACAACTGACTATTTAACAACCAATAATTTTAAACTTACACTCTTACAGTAATTTTCGCAATCGATATCAGTGAAGGTGTTTGGAAATAGTAAATTTGTCATCAATAGACCTTCCTCGATTTTCTTAGTCCAAGTCAGTGGACTTGGTATATTATTACAGAGTCACCGTATGTGTGTAATTCTATGTAAATTCTTTAGTGCTATTCATAATAATTATAGGAGATAGTAGCATCGATTTCCCGATGGTCTCTTTATTTCTCTTCGAGGAAACTGGAAATACCGACTTGATAAAAGTAACAATATCCAAAGCCAGAAATAAAAAAAACGTGAAAGACAAGGACAAAAGATAAAGAAAACAAACAAAGACAGAACCGAATGTCAAATTGTCGATTGTCAAATGTCAATGCGAGTCGTGTTGTACTTCATTATAACCTAAAAATTTTGTGATTGTAATTAAAAATCACATTTGTTTACTCAAAATGAAGCGCAAGTCGTCTTCAGTTCATGATGAAGAAGCCAGGTATATATTAAAGACGTGTTCGATATTGCTAAGATATGCTTCGTTGTATTTTATAAAGTTTATAGCTAAGTTTTTGAAACCTAGTTCGCCAAGAAACACTGGTGGGCTTATTTTAAATCGAAAAGAAAGAACCTCGTGATTTTAATTAATCATTATTGTTACAGGGTATCACAATTGCTATTTAATAAAACAAAGAAGTTTGTTGAAAATATAAACATAAACTCAAATGAAGAAGTAGGCTCTGATCTGAAACCAGCATGGGTTGATGAAGATGACGAAAACTTCGGAGCAAATATTATACCGAACGTAAAAAGCACGGGTCTCTACACAGAAAAGCTAAAACAAAAATACGAAACTTTAATGGGCACACCAACTTGGGCGAAGCTGAATAAAAAAACTAAATCAGAAGATCAAGACGAAGACGAAATATTAAGAACTGTGGGACATTTACATAACAAAACTTCAAACCATCTTCCTAAAGATTTCCTGGAAATAAAGAAGTTCCCACAAATAAATTCTACAACTAAAAATGAAGGATCAATCATATCCTGTGTTGAGTTTCATCCTAAAATAAGTGCTGCCCTTGTTGCTGGCCATTCTGGTGTTGTATCATTATTCTCTGTAGGTGAGGATGTAAACAACAAACTACATAGCTTTAAATTAAAGAAATGGCGCATAAGTGCAGCTCAGTTCTCTCCTGATGGATCAGAGGCATACATTGCATCTAAAATTAACCACTCATATTGTGTGTACAATCTTGTTAAGGCTGAACCAAAATTAATTCAATTACCACGGGCAGTGAAGAAACCTGTTGTTTTTAAATTGTCAAGTAATGGCAAATACATAGCAACATGTGATGGCTTTGAAGAAGTATACTTGATTTGCACTGCATCCAAAGAATTGCTGAAATCTCTGAAACACAACTCTAATATTGCATCTGTAACTTTTAGCCATGACTGTGCACAATTATATTGTTATAGTGTTGAAGGAGAAATCACAATATGGGATCTATCAACATACAGACCATTGAAAAAATTCTATGACCATGGATGTGTAACAGCATCTTGCCTGACCACTAGCCCTTGTGGGAAATTATTAGCTACAGGAAGTGGGGAAGGTATTGTGAACATATACCAAACTGAAAATTTAACTACCTCTGAACCAGTTCCATTTAAAGTGATTTCAAACTTAACAACGAAAATATCTAATCTTAAATTTAATGCAACAACAGAAATACTTTCAGCATCATCTGCATACTATCCCAATGCAGTAAAGCTTGTACATATTCCATCTTACCATGTTTTTGCTAACTTCCCCAGCCCAATATTAAACCTACATCAAGTTGATTCAGTTAGCTTTTCACCAAACAGTGGGTACATGGCACTAGGAAACAATAAAGGGTGTGCTTATTTGTATAGACTTAAGTATTACAAAAATTATTGATATTAAACATTTTCAGGTAACTTGTGATTTTATTTTTTTACTTATGATAATGATTATTGCATTGTACATAAGTTCCATTAAGACAAGTTCTGCATTGCATTCCAAGCCACGAAATCAACATTATGTTTGCACTACATACTACAGGTCTCTGTCCATTTTGAGACTTCCACCCTATAGCAGCAGAACTGTTATACTTGTTGTTGGTTGTGAACATAGGCCTCATTCCATTAGCAAATTTACGGTGTTTATTCAAGACCACGCCTACTTATAGGTAAAGGTGAAAGATAACGGTCAAGTAACGGTTCTGTTTGATATGGGCAATTCCCGTAAGTTAGTATAATTATAGTTAACAATCGCAATGATTGAACGCAATTAGGAGGCCTAAGAAACAGGACGGGCAGGGCCGTTGACGCGTTGTGATCTATGCACACGATGCTGGCGTTGGCGATTTACCTTCTGTGCTGACAACAAAATGTGCGTTTTTTGACGCACATGCGCGTCTCCCGCACTTAAAGGATTAAGCTCGGCCGGCGTGTGCGCACCTCTCTCCGCGGCCATGGCTGTTTGAAGTGCGTTTGTATCGACACAAACCCGCATATGAAGCACGTTCTACTTTACGTTTGTATCGATGCAAACACATACAATCTGCTAACACGCTGATGACGCCCAGAGGACGAGCTCGTAAGAAACGCGCGTTGTCGGCGCATAAAAAATACGCCATGTGCAAAGGCCTCAATTAATTAGAATTAGCCTTCAGCTCATTGCCACCACTAGCTTATGCTGTGAAAGCAAGTTCGGAAGGCGTAGAGGTTAGGCGACGTGGTCGTTGCTGCAATTCGTAGCAGAGTTACTTATATAAACAAAAATAAATAAAACAAAATGTTTGGAGACAAAAGTTTATTTAAAACTAAACTTCATTCAACTATTTTTATTGCAAAAAAAAATCAGAGCACAAGCCGTAATACGTTTACCATTCAACCACAAAATCATGACGAATCACAGACCTACATAATGTAGTAAATGTTCCCTTTAAAACCTTATACTAGCAGACAATATAATTTGCTACATAAAATAAAACATTTTATTTTTAGTAAACATATAAATTAACCATCATTATTATTTATATAAATCTAGCTGCTGTATTACGTAACATTTCCAGTGCCATAGGTATTTCAGAATTAGGCAAAATAGTTGTTAAATAGCGGCTATTTGTAAACAGAGCTAACATTCTATAAAATAATGTGTAAATGACAAAGTAGAAACCCTTTCTTCAGCTCAGCCGTCATATGTAGATATTATTGAATTGGTTTAGAGACGAACGGAAGCGCCTGATTGAACTATTTGACCTCCGTCAAAGTCAAAGTATTTATTGCTCAGTATAAACAACTCTCATACTGCTAATAATAGGTAAGTACCTGGTATTAAGGCTAGTATAACTGGAGTTACTCCCTACCTCCTAGATTGTCAGGCCAGTTGGATATGTCAACATCGCATAGCCCATCCAATCTAATTTTGTACCATACATTTAATGTTACTAAATAAGATCTTCATATAGCTTCTCAATTTATTAAATTTTAAGCTATATGAATATTTTCTACATTACACATCATAAAGTAGTTTCTGGAATATATTATGAGATGTCTATCTACCCAGACTGGAATGACTAATTACTACTGGTACAGGCTGAACTGTATCATGGAAGATTTATTACTCAATGATGAAAAAAAGTTATTGTTGTCACTGAATATGTTCAAAACAAAAAGCATATTATAGCAAATTAATATTAGCTAGGATGCTTGATGAGTGATATAAATATTAGCTCCAGAAGAGATAAATTGTGTCTAAAAGAAATAGATAGAAAACCAAATCACAGTATGAATTACATTAATACACCAATATTACTAACCACCTAAAACAACGGACCTACATTGTGTCATCTTATTATTATTTAAGGCAGGTTTCAGCAGAATAGGAAAAACGAGTTACAATATTCTTTACGCAGTTTTTAAACGTTACTACGAAGTGAAGCATCCTGACCTAACTGGATAACTCTTCTAGAATTAATTGGTGAAAGTAATGTTCACATGAATAGAAAAATACTAATAGCAAGTTACATAAATAATTTTATTAACAAGCTAATATTGCTTTACAACTGATGAAACACAAAGTGATATCCATCACAATTATTAATTAACATTTTGTATATATTGTTAATGTAATTGCACATAAGACATGAATGATGAATGATAATACTAAACTATAAGGTGCTACATAACATAAAATACGTTATTAAATAAAATATGCAGGTAATGTGAACATAATTATTATTATGTGAGACAATAATCACTAACTATGTCATAGTACAATCCCAACTTGTATAACTTGAACATGTTCATCAATTTCATACATAATTGCTATTAATATTTAAGTCAGCAGTAATTTGGTTGGATTAGGTCCATCGCTGGCGCTCGTTTGGCGAGTATGCGGCGACGTCTAGCTAGTGGCGCATTGAACTCTATTCATACCAGGATGCTCGTCGTCTTCCTCGTACGCGTTGCCGTGGTGCGCGCGTCGCCGGCGCGACTCTTGTTCTGGATCCAAGTCGATCAGCTGACACTCTTCAGCCAATTCGGGAATTTCAATCTGCAATATGTCAAAGTTTATTTTTAATATTATTATTTTTGTAATGCGATAATTTTTTTACTCATTTCGACGAAGTAGATACAATATGGTACTATATGATCATTTTCAAATGTAATTAGCATTTAACATTAATATGCATGACTTGCATAATCTACCCACGTATTCATACACGTGTGATTTACGTGACAGAATAATTTGATTTATAGTAGGCAATATACAGATTGACGCTTACCCTTGGTCGAGGCGGCAGACAGTTCTCAAGGGCAGGAATGACTTCTGGTGCAATGCGACTGGGAAAGTTAACTAGGAATTGTATAACAAGTTGGCCCTTTTCAAACGGATTTTTGTACATCGGCATACCTGTAAATTTATAAATATACAATTTAATATGCGAAAGAACAATAACTCATACATATCAAAATCACATGCCAAGATTGCATCTGCAGCTGAGTAACAGGTACGACAAATATAAAGTAATGTTATTCATACACACCTTCATTCAACACACACTTGACTTCACCATGCTTAGTAACTTCGCCGGGCAAAACAGTTATCACAATGTCCCTGTCATCTAGAGTGCGGATCACCTTCTGGAAGCCACACAGTGACTCCACAAGTTCAATGTTCAACCGAATTATGAGATCATGGCCCGAACGTTTAAAAGTCTAGAAAAAATAACAGAAGTAGTCTTATTAATAATAAAATAATTACTGGTTGAGAACAAAATCTTTTTGTTTCTATTAACCTCATTGGAAAAAGCATTAGGTTTTTAAAGATGAAACAAAAAAAAAAAGAAAATAAATACTTACATCATGCTCTTTCTCATCTAAAACTATAACGAGATCACCAGGCTCAAGCTCCGGCTCCTGATCACCCTCTCCACTGAAGACAATCTTCTGGCCATCAGTCATACCCTTGTCCACATGAACTTCGAGAATTTTACGGTCACGCACTGTCTTGCGGCCCTGTAACATTGTCATGATATTTAATCTTTTTTTGTTAGCCATTGTAGTATTTTGAAAACAATACACAACTGTAAATAAAACAATAGCAACTCTTCCTTTTGATACTGAGGTCATGTGTTTTATTTCCGCCTGGCTACAAAGTATTATTACGAGTTTAATGTATGTGTGTGTTAATTCAGAATTGCCACTTGCTTCCTTTGACTTTCAATACATTGTTTTTACAGCTATCAGTGCACAATACTTCTTTTTTTTTATACATAAAAAAAGTTACCAAAGTTTGTTTTACATAATTTTGCCTGCATTTATATTCAAGTCATGCTGACATATTTTAGAAGAAATTGCTGAGATGCTTCATCTGTAATATTGGTAATATCCTACCTGGCAGACTTTGCAACGGTCCTTGGGGTCAATGATCTCCCTCTGGCCACGGCACTCACTGCATACGGTCTGAATCTGGTGGATCATTCCAGGAGCCAGCTGCTGAATCTGAACTTGCATACCAGTGCCACGACATGTGGGACAAGTCTGAATTGAACCCTGAAATTGATAATCATTACCTTTAACTTAGTTTGAGACTTGATTTGGAATACAGAAATATACAATACAATTTTTTTTCTTTTTTCGTTTATTGCGTACTAGCGACCCGCCCGGGCTTCCCAAGGGTGGTAATTATTTACGACATCACATTAGAAACCTCAAAAATAACAGTATTTCTCCACTATCTAATGGATGTTATTATACATATAAACCTTCCTCTTGAATCACTCTATTAAAAAAACCACATCAAAATCCGTTGCATAGTTTTAAAGATTGATGCATATGTTACCGGCCAAACCCGATTTCAGGATAAACTAGTTTTACCTAGGCTAAACTAGTTCGTCCTATACACGATCGGATGAACTGGTATAGCCTAGGCCAAACTAGTTCATCCTAAGACCAATAGGATAAATCAGTTTAGGCTAGGCCAAACTAGTTCATCCTAATATAAGCACGCACACACCCAGGACAAACTGGTATGGCCTTGTCTAAACATTTTAGAATACCTGGAAAGGCAAAATAAATTGGTATTTTATAAAATTTTAATTATTTGTTCAGTTTACTTGATTCCTATTAGTGCATTAAGATTATGACAGCTCGAAGTAAAGTAATAATAATCGATACTGTGATTGTTTGAATTAGGTACCATAACTGTTAGTACCATTCGTTTTAACAACAAAATATTATATTTTAATAAATAAGATTATTTTCGAATTACGGAGTATCTTATTTTACCAATAATAATTAAAATTTAATAAAATACCAATTTATTTTGCCTTTCCAGGTATTCTAAAATGTTTAGACAAGGCCATACCAGTTTATCCTGGGTGTGTGCATGCTTATATTAGGATGAACTAGTTTGGCCTAGCCTAAACTGATTTATCCTATTGGTCTTAGGATGAACTAGTTTGGCCTAGGCTATACCAGTTCATCCGATCGTGTATAGGACGAACTAGTTTAGCCTAGGCAAAACTAGTTTGTCCTGAAAGTGGGTTTGGCCGGTAACACATACACAGGGATATAGGGATAGAGAAAGCAACTTTGTTTTATACTATGTAGTGATTAATTAAATTAGTTACCTTCTTGCCACCACGTCCTTCACATTTTTCACAAATAACGTTCTTCTGCAAAGCCAGCTTTCTTACAGCACCACGATAGAGCTCTTCTAGTGTCACAGACAGCTGATGAATGACATCTTTCCCTTTCCGTTCACGTCCACGACGACGACCACCGCTGAATCCTCCACCAAAGAACATGTCAAACAAGTCCATAGGTGAGGAGAAGCCACTCGCACCAACGCCTCCCTCCTTCAATGCTTGTTCACCACCTGTGACACCATTATTCCATTATGTAAATGCATGAGCTGCCTTGGTACATTTCATTAGTATTATTTAAAAGCTTTTTAAAGTAGCAGGGTAAGGTTATCTTTTTAAAGTAATATAATTTAACATAAAACTGTATGAGCTTCTAATAGGATTAATAATTCTTTTTAATACCAATATGAATAGGTGGGGATCATGGTTTATGAATGATTTTGTGGTTAAACAGAAAGGTGTTGTGACACTAATTTGCTACTGATAAATTAAATTCAAAATTGGAAACAAACCTTGGTCATAAATGCGCCTCTTGTCTGGGTTGGACAATACTTCATAGGCTTGTGAAATTTGTTTGAACCTCTCTCCTTCATTGGGGTTTTTGTCAGGGTGGTACTTCAGGGCTAGCTTCCGGTAGGCTTTTTTCAATTCATCATTTGTGCAAGCAGGTTTTACACCCAAAATATCATAGTATGTTGTTTCTTTCACCATCTTTATTACCTAGAATAGAAAGTAATAAAATGATTATTGTATTCAGCCTATTGTATAACTAGAATGCCATGGAAAATTCTAGTGTCTAGCCTAGTTAAAGGTGCACATTTATTCAACCCTATTCATTTAAAAGCTAAATTTGTTAGAGAAACGTGTTAACGTGGTCGAAAATCAATACTAATTGGTAGTGACACCATGGTGACACCAAACGCGTGTTGAAGTTGAAGACCACGTAGTTTTAAACCATGAAGCATTTTTAATCTACGTGAAATAGAAAAGTACAAGCAAATAATTTGCACCGATAAACCTTATCAATTTATGATATTAACAGTATTCATGACTTACAGTTTAATTTTTTTATAAAATTCGTCAAAGAAAGGAAGTCTACGCAAACGCCATACACATTTCCTAGGAAGATTACATCGTTACTATATTATTTTTTTAATTAAACATACCTTGTATTCCTTTTCGCTTATAGATTTTAATCACAGTTCTAATTTTCTAAAAACTTCTAGAAACACTAGTCCACAATTTTCACGAGCACACGACTTACAAAACGAGCACGAAACACGCTAGGCACTTCTTCACACGAGATTCGTTCAACTTCAAATGACGTTTGAAGTAATCGAACGAGGTGGGGAGGGCTTGAGTCGACGGAACATTCGAGAAAGTTCTATAGTCTGGTGCTCACTGACGAAAAAGAGAAGACCAACTTAAAATCTTAGAATATTTTTACTGGTAGAGCTTAGAGGTATCAAAACGGCCGACCAATAGGTCTGGCTGATTTGATACCTCTAAACTCTGATATTTAGCAACCGATTTGAAAAATATCTTTCTTTTTTGTATGAATATACTTCCAGATTGGTCATTTCAGTAGCTGGGTTTTTTTTTAACCAAAATAACTGAAAATAATATTTCATCCAAGGTAAACGAAATTGCGTATTTTGCTTTCTTGTGAGTTTTCAGTGGTATTTTTCTTGTTATTTTAAATAATATTACCGAAAACCATGGATTTGGATAAAATGAAGTAGATACTAAAAAACTTTTAAACAAAAAATTAAATTAAAAATTTAAAAAACCCCCAACACAAAAACCTAGGTTCCCTTTAAAAAGTAAAAAAAAAATAAAAAAAAATACGTTACGTTGGGGGACCGATGTTGCATTTAGGATACGATCGTCCCGAGCGGTCCCCCAACGTGACGTATTTTTTTTTATTATTTTTTTACTTTTTAAAGGGAACCTAGGTTTTTGTGTTGGGGGTTTTTTAAATTTTTAATTTAATTTTTTATTTTATACTTTTTATAATGTACCTACTTATTATAATGTCGATTTTGCTAAGTTTGAGACCCCACTCGAGTATATTTACAGACATTCGATTTTTCTTCCCTACTTTCACCCCCACAACTTTTAAACGGCTCAACCTATTTTCATCAAACATGTCTAAGAACACTCGTACGTAAGTTACCTTTAATACAAAAAAAACTAAATTGAAATCGGTTCATCCGTTCGGCAGCTATGATGCCACAGACAGACAGACAGACACGTCAAACTTATAACACCCCTCTTTTTGCGTCGGGGGTTAAAAAAAAAACAACCGCCTTCAAAAACAAAAAAGTGAAAAATAACTTTAACTTTGGAAGTCGGTGGCTTTGGTTCTGTTTGTTGTTTTGTATTGCCACCGACTTCCAAAGTTAAAGTTATTTTTCACTTTTTTGTTTTTGAAGGCGGTTGTTTTTTTTTGTTTAAAAGTTTTTTATTTTTTGCTTTTTAGTATCAACTTCCTGTCATCCAAATCCATGAAGGAACTGTCATACTACGTAAATTAACTTAACACCACTAAAAAGTCATAAGAAAGCAGAATACTTATGCGATTTCGTTTACTTGGAGGACAAATTTTGAATACTACTGAATATATCTGTGTTACCCTTTCGAGTGTACACGCGTGATGTTATGTTGTGTGATGGTATAAACAATGCTTAGATATGATATAGCAACAATCGCGGTTAATCTGCTGTTATTTATTGAAGAGTTCCTTCGATTTCTACAAGATCCCATCATCAGATGTTGAAATGGTGGCAATGGGATCACACGGGAAGCACCAGCTTTCAAATAAAAAAAGAATCATGACAATCGGTTCACCCAGTCGGGAAACTCGAGGTAACAAACATAAAAAAAAAAAAAAAAAAACAGTCGAATTGATAACCTCCTCCTTTTTTTGAAGGCGGTTAAAAAGTAAAAAAAGAAAAATAAAAAGAAAACCAGAATGTTAAAAATAACTTTTGAAAGTCAGCAGCAATATGAAACAACAAACAGAACCGAAGGTACCGACTTCCAATAATAAAGTTATCTTTGTTGTAAAAAAATTTTTAAATGAGTTTGCCTGAGTTTGGTAATCCCATACACGCTTGACGCTTTGCATTGCTACTGTGTGCGCCTGGCCTTTTATAAATATCGCCTAAAACACATTACACACTTCAGTCCCTACAACATTTAGTCGATTTAAGTTATCTCAAATCAATTATAGTCGATGAAACGAAATTAAGTGAGAAGTGACCACGGAGTAAAGAAAAAAGCGGAGATGGCGCAAGGTAAAATCTCTTAAGAAAGAAGCGTCGCCTAAATACGGGGGATAGGGGGACGAGGTACGGCGATGGCCACACCCCACGCTCGAAAACCCGCCCATTTTTTGTAAGTCCATCTAGCGGTCAAAGGCATTACAACAGTGTAACTGAACTAACTATTTGTCATTTTAGTTCGTCTACTGGCCACTATGGCGTTACAAAGCATGACACTTTGTTCCACAAAATTCCAAAATTCTATGTGTGTAAGTATGGCGGGACCACATTACTTATTACCCAACTGCGGCCGAAACCCAAAAGTTTTTGAAAAGTGTTTGTTTCTTCTTTCTTTACTCCGTGGAAGTGACCTATTCATTATTCTGCATGAAACCAACATTTTATCTTGGCCCAGCAAGAAACCCGGGACATCATGATCCGCAGCCACCAAGCTGAAGATATGAAGAGAATTAATGTTCAACATTGTTTGAGTGAGTTTATTCTTAATACATATGACATGCACGTTTTATTTTGTGTGTTGTGTAAGCGAAATGTAGGCTGATCTGCTGACCTTTTTGTACTATATCAGCGTCATCTTTTGTTTTCAAACTCTGCCTAAAGCCTTGGGTTTGTATGAAGGGGCCATAATATATAATATAATAAGAAGGGGCTAAAATGTCAAAGTATGACAGATGACAAAGCGGACAATTTCTTTAGTGACATTATGTTTGTTTGACAAGTGACAGTTGACTGACAGTGACCTCACTGGCCGACGAGGTGGGTGATAATAGCAGTGGCTTTATTTCATTGCTGCTGCTGATAACGAATAGATTTTGATAAGTTGATAACGTCACTCGCTATAGCACGGTGCGGCGCGTGTGCGTTCATAGACGGTGTGCAGTCTGCCAGTATCGTTACTCGTTGCGAATCGGTCGCAAGTTTTGTTGGGATCTCGAGTTGGCTTCTTCCATTCACTTCCGTTTACTATTTACGTATTTTTAAATTATAATAATGGCAGAGAAAATATTGAAAAACAAAGTCTGCATTATCGGCTCTGGTAACTGGTAAGACGTATTATTTGTTTGGGCATTATTTTTAATATTTCATTACAAGTGTAATTCGATCACATGTACGGACATCAAAACTGGTGCTGTGATGACTGACTGACCTTTAGCAAAATGATGACATAACATTAAAATCTTTAAGTTCCTATTTAACATTGTATCATTTTGAACCATACATATTCAAAATTATTGTTAATGACTGTCATTTGAATGTGATTAAATTTTTTATTGAATTGAAATGCTACTTGCTCTTCATAATCTATTAATTTTGTGTATTCAGGGGATCTGCAATTGCTAAAATTGTTGGTCGCAATGCTGCCCGCCTCAGTAACTTTGAAGACAGAGTTACTATGTGGGTTTATGAAGAGATGATTGACGGCAAAAAGTTAACAGAGATCATTAATGAGACTAATGAGAATGTTAAATATCTGCCCGGTCATAAACTTCCCCCTAATGTGGTGAGTATTAAGAAAATATTATTTGTTTTTACTTAAAAAATGTTTTCATATATACATAATTATTTTGAGTTTCTGCAGACTTATCTCAACAAAATTGATAACCTTGAAATAGAATGGTTTCATAACACAAACTTGTGTACACATTAGTGCTACACTAGTGACTGTAACAATGTTCTTGACAGTGCCATGTGAATAACACATGTCCAATCTATTTTGGTGACAGTTTGTTATGGAAGCAATTCAATGCCAATGTTATCTCACAACCTCTGCTGACTCGGTATTGGCAAAAGAGTTAGATATTTAGTGCTCATTATGTAGAACAATGCTTTTGTAAGTCATTAAATGTTAATGAATACTATCTATTAGTCATATATGTCTTTAAATGTAATTTAATTTTATCAAGACTAGCTTCAAAAAGTCTAATTGTAATCTAATAAGTTTACACAAATAGTTATTTTTATACTGCACATTGTAATCCCCTCATATGTAATTAGATGACCTTATCTGGACAGCTGGCTTACTATAGATATAATGTATTTAATTAAAGATAAAGATAAACAATCTTACGAAAACAAATTGAGAAATGCATATGATAAAAATGGAAGCAAGTATTATTTGAACTACCTACCTATCTAAGTATATTTATAAGATTTCATAAGAAACAATAAATGCTACAAGTAAGCTGTATAATTTTCCATTTCAATGATCTTGCTATAAGAACTCAATGCTAAGTCATGGGCTAAATGAATATAGCTATTATCGTTATTTATTTAATGTTTATAATTGAATAGCAGCTGTTCCAATTTGATCTGAAATTTATAGGAAAAAGTATCTTCTGATGTATACAATTAAGATCTTGCAGTGTTTCTCTTAACCTTGGAATTGATTAAATGTGACTGTGCCATTATCTGTGTACAATGTACCTACCTACTGCATTATGTAATAAACCACTACAATAGTACATTTCTTATTTATTTATCAGTTTTCTGACAATGAAAATACAGAGTCATTATGTTTTTAATTGCTTATCTATAAAACAACTTACCTTTTATCATTACTTATTTCAGTTCCTTCAATGTTTTTATTTTATGTTTCCTTCTCAGAAAACTAATCAAATTATGATTTACAAATGTGATGGTATAATACTTATGGTGTAGTTCTACAATATGTGTTCTGTGATATTAAATATGAACATATACATTTTTTTGACAAAGTTTCAGTAAAAAGCATGTTAAAGAAGAGTTATTTCTCAGTCCTTTGAAAGATTAAAGTGTAAATTATGTAAAATATTTTGGAATACTTATTTGACACTAGAGGTCTCAGGTTCGGTTCCCAGGTCAAGCAAAGTGTTATTAGGTTTTCCTATGAAATTCTCAGTAGCAGCTCAGAATTAGGATTTGTGCCTGGTTAATGACGATAGGGTCTCCCCCTATTGCATGGGGCCTACACATACCGGTTAACTGTGTGGGTACATTGGTACACCTCTGCCTAACCCTTCGGGGAATACAGGCGTGATGGTATGTGACGTATACTGAGTCGGTGAGTTTTTTTCATACAGGTTGCTGTTCCCGATGTGGTGGACGCGGCTGCGGACGCCGACCTTTTAATTTTCGTAGTACCCCACCAGTTCGTCAGAACTCTTTGCTCTACACTCCTAGGGAGGATAAAGCCGACGGCAGCTGCACTTTCTTTGATAAAGGTACACGTGATTGAGATTAATTTATTGCATCATTTAAGTATTAATTAGTACATCTTTATAATATAATTACTTATAATGTTATTGATAATATATAATTAATGTATTGTTTATTTCCTCAGGGCTTTGATATTGCAGAAGGCGGTGGTATCGACCTAATTTCACACATTATTACAAGGTGTCTCAAGATCCCATGCGCTGTATTGATGGGAGCTAACATCGCGTCTGAGGTAAGTACCAATATTTGCTAACTAGCGGCAGTACCAGCCTGGCTGTAAGAAAGTATATAATTTTCAATGTAATCGTTCAATTACCAAGTCGTACGAAGCTCGTTTCGAAATTATCGCTACGCTAACAGGGTATTCAGAACTAGTTTTATATAGCTCTAGACTTGAGATTAGTACATTATGACTGCGTTAAACAACCACATAATCACAAAACGCTACCTGAAAAATCGCAACCTTCAGCCGCCCCTAGAACTAACACAAATGTATATTCGGTATTAACACCTCAAATATTTTGCCTCCAATCAAACGGGTTGCTGTACCTATTCACTCAATGCTAATGAAGGTCGCCTAGTCTCGCAAAAAGAGAAGAAACTTGCTAAAATAAAAAAAAGGAAAAAATGAGACTCCAAAGGGATTCCAAAGGTTCAATTTAAAAATGGAAGACTTAAAAACGAAAACTACCTATCTACTTACGATACAGTCGTTTAAAAACAAGTCGAGTCGTCACAAAAAAACAATTACGATATCACCGCATACCATGTGCGAGTTATCTGAAACAGGTTGATAAAAATCAATAATTCATTAACCAAACATGATAGAAAATATCTTGGGTTGTAAATTTGCTTTTGCAGATTTATGGCCGATAACAATCCAAATTGTATAATAGATAAGAATACTGTTATCGATTGTAAAATATTTGGGCAAAATAATCGGGTGTCCTTTAATTTGTTTAAAGGTGAACATTTCAAATGTACTACCACAACTAATGTGCGAATTCCACCAACCGGGTCGCGCCGGAGCGCATTTCACACGTGCTAAAAAAAATTCAGGCTTCTGTATGACAGTTAAGGTTCATATTTGCATGCATTTATACTGCTTGGAACGGCATGGCATAGACATGCTTAACCGAGTTCCAGGCTGTATAAATTCCATGCAAACATGAACCTTAACTATTATGTAGAAGCCTGAATTTTCTTTAGCACGTGTGAAAAGCGCTCCGGCGCGACCCGGTTGGTGGAACTCGTACATAAGGCAGTTGTATGGTTGAGAAGTATTGTGTAGTAGTTGTCGCTCAATCCCGAAAGTCCTCATCAGATCTACTTCACACGAATTTGCTTCGTGTCAAGGTATCTTATTCCCGCACTTAAAATTACTCAGCAACAATGTTTCTGGCAAACTGCCTAGGTATTGCACGTTAGCGTAAAATATTTTTTGTAATTTTCCATTTTGAAATTAAACTGTTAGGAACAATAGTAATTTCAGAACTATCATTGTAACAACTTAGTGCAATTTCTAAACACAACATTATTAAAACATCTTCAACATAAATGACATAGGTACTGAAACGAACGGTTACGATAATTGGTGCTGAAGTCTAAAAGGCTTGAAGCAAAATTGAACCTTAACGACATCCAGACTTGTTATTGTAAGTTGTATTCATGCCTGCTTCTTGAACAATGATTATTTTACCACACTTCATTCGTAGGTTGCCGATGAGAAATTCTGTGAGACCACGATCGGATGCCGGGACGTTATGCTGGCGCCGATGATGCGTGACATCATTCAGACGGAATACTTCAGAGTAGTCGTTGTTGACGACGAAGACGCCGTCGAAATTTGTGGAGCACTGAAGGTACAGACAGTTTTTTTCGCGATACATACGAAAGAGAATGAATGGCTAACTGAATATTAATTAAATAATTTGTATGCGTAGAACATCGTTGCCGTGGGAGCTGGTTTCGTAGATGGCCTTGGCTTTGGTGACAACACAAAGGCGGCGGTGATCCGTCTAGGTCTCATGGAAATGATCAAATTCGTTGATGTGTTCTACCCGGGCAGCAAACTTAGCACTTTCTTCGAGTCGTGCGGCGTTGCTGACCTCATTACTACCTGTTACGGTGAGTTTTGCTCCTGCATTAATTAGAGTGTACAATGCCAAACTCGGAAATATGTATTCTCTGCCGCATAACAAATGCGGCAAAAATAAACTTGGGTATGTACTCACTTTTTCTTTTGTTGCAATTACTTACCCGTATTTAGCGATGACATCACAGCTCCATTCCACTTGCAAATGGACTTTAGGATATGGCTAATTGATGGTCATGTAGCAAAATTGTTAAGGCCAATTAAAGCTAGGTGTACTAAGGATGTTTTTATTCTTGCAACTGGATGTTCCCGTAACATATTTTGAAGGTGAAGAGCCTTAGATAAAGTTTTTACTACAGTATTTACATTTATTGCACCAACACCTTTGCTGTATCGCAAACTACGCGAAGGAAATTACTCCGTTTATCTGATCAAATGATTTATGTGTTTATCATGAACGGGTTCAAAGCGGTTATATACATATCTATTAAATTCTGCTGCATTGCTGTCAAGAGTCTTGCACATAATAAGTATGTACTTTATAGGAACATTATATAGTTGAATAGATCGTAACGGAAGCGAGGTATTAGACGGAACAATACCTAATAGAATTTCCTAGAGACCATGTTGCAGAGTATCGATTTTCCACTTAGTAACTAAAATTATCTGACGCAAACGTGTCAAGTGCTTTGTGCAAAACTTTTGGACGTTGCCAGCGGTGTGTGCTATCAGCTTCGGTACACAATAATTTTGGCAACTTTAGTAACACGGGTTCCACCCTAAAACATACTGATAAATAATAATAAGTGCCTACATGCGATAAACTAAACTAACTGCTTGTTAAATTGTTACTATTCATGAAAACTCATGATTGATTAGCTGACGTCTTCACTGTTGCGCTGTTATTTTGTTATATCGCAGGCTAATTTGATAGGACTGATAGGAGTTTAATCTTGGGTAGGCTTATTTTAGATTTATACCATGACAGTTACGTAAAAGGGTTTTACTTTTGGTTTGGAATAACAATACCTAATTGGGTAATCATTTTCTCATTTACATATTTACATTAAGCGGATGCTTAAAGAAAAGAACTAGTTTTGGTTACCTACCTATTTGAATATTTATTTGTAGTTGCCTAGTGTAGATAAACTTGTTATTATAGGAAAGCAAGCTATGCACTTCGATCGATACAACTAGGCATAAGTCAATTATTGTGAAGTCTATTATCTAATGGGGACAAAGGCCGCGAACATTGACCACTTTATGATATTGGACATTAGTACCTACAGCTACACGTTTGATAAACTTATTTATTTCTTATATTAATTGAGTCACACGTTGCGAGTGACTCTCCATGTAATATAATAGCACAGCAGTTTTATAAATTATACCTACCTACTTACTTATGCTATTTTTCTTTTAATTAAAAGACAATCTTTATGATGGAAATGGGATTGCTCTGAAAAGGTATTAAGTATTTAATTAACGTCGTTAATAGGTTCTTACTCAGGTATACCTAAGTACAAGCTAACAAAGACAGACCTATAATGCATTGTTTCGATACGCCAGGCAACAATGGGCCAATATGTAATTAAAATAAAACAATTTAAAAAATATACTTAGGGTGTAACTTAAAAATACGTTTGCCAATATTGACGTTTCAGGAAGTTATCGATAATTTCCGGAAAGCTAATAAATAACTACCGCGTTGGGTAGCATTAAAATGATATTACGTATTAAATGAAGGACATTGAACGAATAAAAAAGTCGCGAAAATATAGAATATTTTATACACGTAACACATAAGGGTGCAACCACACCAATCGATCGATAGCAGAATGTATTTGTTGACGTCAGTTTCTACTACATCGGCCCACAACCGTAATTAGCCTTAAAAGTTTTTTTTTTTCGGTATGGTCTCGCACTTAAATCTAGGAGGTTGTGTACTGCTTAACTGGACTTTCCTGTGGTTGCCTTAGAAATTAAGGCCTCCAGACAGGCTTAAAAAATCTTAAATACTAAGCGACTACATGCTAAGGGCACACCTTGTGGGGTACGAACCTCGGCTTAGTGCTCAGCTCGCGGGTTGGCTCGAGCAAGGGACAGGAGGGATCGGACAGGGATGTCGCGGCGGCCCTCGGCGGCGAGGGCGGAATGACGGCGGTCTGTGTTTGTGAAAATTAGCCTTATAAGCACCCTGTGCGAGCTTTTATAATTGCGCCCTTGAAAAATTTCTGTGGTCCTGGTCTGGTAATTTCTGCGCCCCTCCTGGGTTTGCTCCCTATGCCTGGGGACCACTGGCACCGCCCTAGTTACGGCACTGCATCGGCCGACCCCACCGAGCGATCAACATCGACCGATACTGATCGATGGAATCGATCGATTAGGGTGGTTACACCTTAACATTACGACTGTTCGTCAGCTATGTATAAGAATAACTTACTCTCATCAAACTATCTTATTATAGGCGGCAGGAACAGGAGAGTAGCAGAAGCCTTTGTGAAGACTGGCAGGTCAATCAAGGAGCTTGAAGACGAGATGTTGAATGGCCAGAAACTTCAGGGACCTATCACAGCTGAGGAAGTCAACCACATGCTTGCCAACAAAAATATGGAGAACAAGTAAGTTTAGAATTAGATCAACTATTCAAATAATATTCCATTTAGGTATTCATAATGTTGTATCTTATCGGGCAAAAACCAGACAGGTCAAGATTTATCCAAAAAGTTTGTTTATATTTTTTATTTATGTCGTAATATTCAAACGTAACGTAGCATAAAACAACAGCTGATCAAAGTTGACCATAAAAAGAATTTTAACGACTCGTTGAAACGAATAAAAACGCTAGTATTTATAGAGCAATTGCTTGCAATGTGCAAAACATACGGAAGTGTTACGTTGTTGATCTCAGACCGTGTAGATAACGACCGGACTATTATAATCTGTGGATGATATAATCGTAACGTAGGTTGAACTAAAATAGTTTGTCTTGGCTTGCATCCACTTATCACTTGAGGTCAGTACTGTGGTGCATTAAATGAAGGATATTGCAGCATTACTGAGACATTTAATTGCACCTAGCTATGAAAAAAAAAAAACTATAAGCAGATAAAGCGTTTGCCAACTATTTTAAAGGCATTGTCACGGTTCCTAGGTAGTGTTAAATATATTATTGTGGTTCGATATCTAAATTAGATTCTAGCTCTCTCGCGTCTTTAAATGTTACTGATCTCAATGTCAAAGTCAACCTGATAATTAGTGATAACATAAACATTGACAAGTAGCCAACAATCTCAAAAATGAGTACTTGGCTTCTCCTAAGATAACCGTGATTACTGCATACATTTGTGTTTTAATTTTGTAGGAATGTGATTGTGCCAGTATTTGATATGTGAGGCCGATAACGTTAGCGGTCACTAGTGCGGAAATGATTGATTGTCTGATTACCGAGTCTTATATCTAGATTCTAATTATACCGTGGTCCACCCGCGTTTAGTTACGACTTTGGTTACTGCTCCGCTCTCGTGACTTTCCTAGATAAACGGAGGCTATAAAATGCCGAAGAATTTCTTTCAAATCGAACTAGTAGTTTCTGAGATTAGCGCGTTCAAACAAACAAACAAACTCTTCAGCTTTATAATATTAGTATAGATAGGCAATAAATATATCATATGCTGAGCATTGAATACGATTGGCTGGAGTAAACTAGACTGACATTGTTTATTGAGCAAGGGCGAATTAATGTACAATTGTTTCCAGGTTCCCCCTATTTACCGCCGTGTTCCGCATCTGTCGAGGCGAGCTGAAGCCCAGCGACTTCATCAACTGCATCCGCAGTCATCCCGAACACATGTAAGACTCATCACTTGCATCCGCTTCCATATCTGTCTAGCTTAAATTAGAAAACTAGAGCATAATAATGTACGTAGACTAGAGCCGATTAACTTATTATGTACATAACATGATATGTATATGTATGTTTATTTTACAGGGTGCTAGTACTTACATATGAATAAAACTATTATACGTAAAGCATAATGATGCATTGTTTGGCTGCACTTTTAATGAAAGCATTGACTTTTTTAATTAACATATTAGCTTGCTTCGCTACTTGCGATGAGAGTGCATGATGAATGGAAAGTGTTTTTTGTGAAATTAATGCTATTGAATTTCAAAAGCGATTTACGTAAACGGTACTTATTATAATGGTGAATATATTTACCGTAATCAGTCAAGATCTGGATCGATAAAGAATTGATATAAATTATTAATAAAACTAGTCTCATGGTATAAAGATCTGCGATGTGAATAATACTTATGCAGCCAAGCATTTCATCGATTGTATGTAACAAATAAAGCATGTAGTAAATAGCTGTATAAACTGACACCCGTTGTTACATATACTACATGTTGCTAATAATGAGTAAGCGTCATTAGGTACTATTATCTCTGCTGATGTATTATCTGTCAAATAAGCTAACAAATATCGCCGGCGCGGATCTGTTATCGACGTTTAGGCTAGTAGCTACACAATAAATGAACATATTCGAGTGGTTGTTGTTCAGATAAAGTTTATTGATGTTGTGTAGGCGCTAACTACAAATAAGTACATACACTGAGTAACCTTACCATATGTACGGAGTATAATGTTATAATAATATCACTAGTTATCTTTTCTATTAACCTATATTGCACGTTAGTTCTAACTATAGTTTATTTGTATCTAAACAGTTGATTAAAGGCGTAAATATCTGTTGAATAAAATCTCGTATTTAGAAATGCTAATACTTTTCATTATCCTTCTCACGTTGTTGTTCCTGGATTCGTGTTTGTCATTTATATTTGTATTTGAAATTGTTCCTGGTCAAATGGGGTTAATGAACCTGTACTCGACTACTTCACGTATTGTTCATTAATCATAATACTTGAATTTTTCAGATTTGCTCCCAAGAATATTAGTATTTACTGAATTACTGAATGCCAATCCGAACCATTACTTTGTACTAATCCGGTTTGCTGCATTTCTATATTTTTATATGCATGTTGTGTTTGTTATTAAATCATGTTTATTGTTTTTAGCTTCTTGCATGTTACTCTTTTTTGTTAATAAATCTCTTATTGGGATCTGCTGTGTTTATGTTGCAGTTGTTAGTCCATTGGATCATTTAACAAGTCTATGCGAGCTTATTAATTTTCATAAAAATTCAACACAATGTGAATATTTTGGGAAAACATCTGTGTTTAATTTTTAGAAATAACCAAAATTGTCCATCATCATAATTGAAAAAAGTAACATATTTTTACACTAATATTCTAGGAAACCGCCGGCGCCCAAAAGTTCTCTGTGACCAAGCGACTGCCTCTTCAGATCTATCACCAACTCGAAACTGTTGCATTTGTCGTCCGGCACGCCAGCATAATTTTATCACATCACAAATACTCACACACACGTAAACATTTTTTTCAATTAGAAACGTGAACGCAGGAAATGTCCACATAAGAGCCTTTGCGGCATAGATAAATATGTTGTGACGCCGTACCTGTTATCAAAGTGATAATTAAAAATGTTAAGTACGTACCGATACCTAATGAAAAATTATGAGGCAACATGGTACTTTGGTCTCGCGATATTAGTACTATTGCTTTCCGAATGTTTCTCTTTGTATTTATCAATACATTAAAGCGTGAATGTATCTAATTGGAAAAATATACTTACTTAACATCATTATTGCATGAACGCCATTTTGTTGTATAATTGAGGTCGTATATGTTACACTTCTTTTTAGTAGTCCGCTTGATTATAATTGCATAAAAATCACAAGATCCCAACTACATTTATGTACATAGAAAATGTTTGTTTGTCCTAGGCGTAATCTAGAAAACTAGTGCGCATATTTCGATGCAATGTTTACCGCAATTAAAAAATATTGTTTTAAAGAATGCATGCGGACTGCTAGTGTAAGTACTTAACTCATTTATCAACTTAATAAGTTAATGAAATTCTATCAGGAACAGGCTTTTATCGATATCACGCTGACAGTTTAAAATGAAGTGTGTATCACATTCGAGTGAGATAATCTATTGAATAAATCTAGATAATACATTGTAATAGCTTTTACGGTTAGTTATCTTAAAAAGATAGAAGTTATGTGTGAAATTTTATATTAAATGGGATGGGTCAATATATTTTTAAGGTTTGGGCCACATCCATTTACAGAGGCAAGCCATTATGCATCTAGTCTGTATTTTTTTATTTTGTTTTTTACACCGAAGTTAAGGTGTCCACTTATTTCAGTTGTTAATGTTTCTATAATTATTCTAAGCGTATCTAAAAAGGAAAGGGTATTGAGCATAACCTGTTGACACATATAAGTAGCTATAGGTTATTTGTGGTTCAGATTAAACCGTCAGCCACTATTTCAACGTGTCATTTTATCTAGTAAACACACCGACTCATTGGAATGTTCAAAAAAACAGAAGCCTTTCTTAAATCGTTGTGGCTAAAACGCAGCTGGTTTAGGCATACATCACCTTTATTTTTTTCAGGATACGGATAGTTAGAAAAACACAAAAATCACATTGCTGTATATCGTAAAACATATACGAAGGTAAGGTTTCTGTTAGAAGGCTTCTGTTTTTATGATTATTAGTTTATCGTACATGTACATACTTGTATGTTATATCTGAATACATTGCATTTTCTAAATCTGTCTATTATTTTATTAAGAAAACCATCCTAATCGGCTACCATCAAGAATCTTTCTGAAGACTAACAATAATAATATTATCAAGTGGTAGTTATCATTCAGCAACGCTTGTCCATAATAACATCATTTTGGTATGTCTTGTGTTTGCACAGTTCATTTTTTATTTACACAATGTTTTTGAGTTATAGTGTGACAATCGGCTTAAGTGTGCAGCTCACTTAGAATAGTAGTACCATCTTGTCATTACTGGTAAGTATTAGGTAGCAGTGTTGTAAATACCATATTGTAACTACGTCTCCATTTCAACTCGTAATGTTTCAGTTTAAAAATTGCGTTACGTTGTGAACCCACGAGGGGCCCTGCCACTATCTTTTTTTTATACTTTGCATAGTGCATTGTTGGATTTTCAACGCTCGGCTCAGCGTCAAGAGTTGAAAATCCAACAACTGAAATTTCAAAATAATATGAAAATTGCATTAAGAGCCGGGGTTAGCCTAGTGGTCCTAAGCACGACTGCTACGCTAGAGGTCCTCGGTTCGATTCCCAGGCCGAGCAAAGTGTTATTGGGTTTTTCTATGAAATTCTCAGTAGCAGCTTGGAGTTTGGATTTGTGCGAGGTTAATGGCAATAGGCTCGCCCCCTATTACATGGGACCTAAATATACCGACGAACTGTGGGTGTACACTGGTACACCTCTGCCAAACCCATCGGGGAATACAGGCGTCATGGCATTAAGAGATGGTGGCAGGTTCAGAGAAACACCGTAACACAATTTGTAGTTATTGGGAGAGACGGTTCTTGGCCACGCCTTTTATAAATCAGGTCAACCACAACCCCGGTTAAGACAAAGCAAGGAAGTTACAACAAGGGCAATTTAGTTGGCTGCAATGATGTCTAGACTAACCAGATACTAGTATAAAAAAAAACATGTTAAATGGAGCGACTGCCAGCTTATATTTCGGACATTCTAAGGGCAGAAGACATGATGTCAGAAATAATTCTGCTTCTTCGAGTGGGGCAAAAGTTTCTACGTATTCTTCGTGACATGGATTGGTCACTATGTGTAAAATGGTCAACTATTCCTGGATTGATCGCAGATGGTTAATGCACAGATGTCATTTACCAACCCACAAGCCTCAACTATTTGTGGTACATAGAATACCACCAGACTACCAGATATGCTAATTATAATCTCTCTTAGTCACCTTACTACCACCCTTGCAGCTACTACACGGAGAGCCACAACTCGTTCTAAAGCCAAAAAACATCGGCCGTCGCCCACACTCATCGACTTCCAAGAAAATATGAAACTGATTATTGTCTTTTTATTTTCAGGGTAAGGGTTTGATGAAGTAACAACATAGTTTTCTGCTAGCAAATAAATTAGGATAACTAATTGAACAACTAAGTAGCTAATAAGCTAGTCTTGGTAGTTGTCTACTAAAACTAACATATTTAATTAGGATCTTAGGTTATTTAAAACCCAAAGATTGTTTCCCTTCAACATAACTTTCCACTACAGACTCTACCTACATACTAACAAATATTTATATTATGTATATATTTTAATATATGTATTGTGTATATTATACAAACAATATTGTAACACTACATCTCTTGGTGTGGACTACCTTTTATTATTTATATACTTTGTAAAAGTTCTAATATACATTTAAGATTTAACAAATATTTATTTACTTATCCTCCCTAATCTCCAGTTTACTTTTAAGATAATACCAATAATACTACCGATCTACCATATTTTTTATTATTTTCAGAATAGGTATAAGCCAATGTAACATAATATTACAACTTATTTACCCACATTCGAGAGGGCACACCCCACTTAGTCCAGTTTTGTCTTTAAGTAGTTTTTTTCAGTTAGGTCTGATTGATAACAACACCATAAAATTTTCTATTTATTGATATCTAGAAACTGTACATTCCCTTTTTTCTAACGAAACATTTTTAATATATCCATTATAAAAATCTAATGCAGATATTTGTCTTTTGCCTATTATTCTAAGTGATTTAAAATAAATATATCTTCGATCCTTGCATAATATTCTGATTGCGTTTGTTTCCTCACAATATTCCACTGTTCCTATTGGTTTATCACTATGGTTAATTTTATCAGTATCTCGGACAAATGCATCAAATAGTTTCATCTGTTTATCTTTAAATGTTGTGGTAAGTGGATATAGACCATATATAGCACGATATAGGTTGTATACTTCAACAGCAGACATCTGGGGCCATCTGACTTCACTTATACTTTTATGTATTTTCTTAGCTGTAAGAAGAAAAAATAGGTGGGTATTATTATTGTCAAATGACAACTAGGTACTGATATTTTGATAACCCTGGCAGGTGTAATTATGAAGCAATAAATAACCATCAAAGCAGACAACAACATAAACTAACAGCTTAATAAAAAAATATTTAGTAAACACTATTTAGTTCTACATATTTTTTGAACAATCATCTTGACTTCAAGTAATTGACCTTTCCTGTTGATTGAAGAAGTAATCTTTTAGAATTTAGACAATACTGCTTCACAGGTATTTATATGTTGGCACAGTTGGCACAGTGACTGAACAATTGGCTGCTGTGCTGCATGTTGAGGGTTCAATTCCCACACATAACAAATATTAGTATGGCCTACAGATAGTTGTTCCAAGTCTGACTGTTTGTGTATTGTGAGGTATGTGTTTGTAAACACACCCATGATACAGGAGAAATTCCTAATTTAAAAAATCAATCATTTTGATCACAAATGATTCAACTTTTTTTGTAACCCATACTGCTTCACAGATACAATGACATGGTTGGTCGGTCTGTATCTGTTATACATTTTAAAACAGATGTTATAGATAAAGGTAATACATACCATAAGTAACTCCTTCGGACCCTTGTGGTTGTGCGTTTTCTAAACTACTAGGTAAAGTCCTTATACAGTCGACCAGCATTTCTGCACCAAAACCAGATAGCTGTTCAGTCAGCTCTGGCAACTTTATATCTTTGGGTACTGGCACTTTGATTTGACTTATTATTTCACCTGAAAAGATAAAAGTGTTAAATTATTTTATGTGTAATGAACTAATGTTGTGTATGAATCAAATGTTCATGGTTATAAAAAAAAAGTCATTTTTCTCCTTAACCCTCAAGTACCCATTCAGATTGTTGCATTGTTTGCATTTTGAAATATGTATTTAGAATTTTAATGCAACATTATTTCTCTAATAACCCTTCTTCTGGCACAGTCGGGTAAATATAACCAATATCTTTTTTTTTGGCCCTATGTCCAGTAATGGATATCCTACGGCTGATATGATTATGATTAATTCTTAAGAGTTGCCTGACTTAGTAATACCAGAAATATGCTTACCCACATCAAAGATATCAGCTTTAATCTTCATAAGAGTGACTCCTGTGACCTGGTCTCCATGCAGCAGAGTGTGGATGATGGGGGCAGCACCTCGCCACCGTGGTAAGAGACTGGGATGTACATTTACCATACCACTGTAATGTGAGAATTATACTCTTATTATATATGGTAAACCCAAAGAACCCAGAAAAGTGAGTATGAACTAAGAATATCTACTTACTATCAAGTTTTATCTATTGAGTTAAAATTTGCTAGATTCTTCAGGGATTTATAATGGTCAAGAGGAAGCTAGCTTGTCACCATCATGTTAGTAAGCAATATTTTAGATCTTTTGTGTTGTGGTGGTAAACATTAAAGAAAGGAAAAAAATACCAACTTACAGTGGGAATTTACTAAGGAGATCTTCTTTAATCAGGTGTCCGAATGCAACAATTAATCCCAAATCGTATTCTGCAGCGCGTAAACTGTGTAAGGGCCATGGTATTGTATTTATATTTTCCGCTTCAGCATACTTTAATATCTCTGTTTTATGTTTAGTGTTTGTAGTAACCAAGTCTAACTGGTCAATGACATTATTTTCCTTTTTTCTGAAAGAAATTATAATTTCAGGATTAAGCCAAGAAAACTTCACATTATGATAAAACTATAGCTGTTTTCATTTTAATACATTTAACATGTTATACTGTTAGTTTATTATTTAAAGAAAATAGACTTTTTTTTGTAAGTATTTATTTCTTACCTGTATTCATTGATTTTTCGTAAGCTACTAAGTGCGATGCCATCTGATCCAAAGAATAGCAGTTTATATGATTTTGTAGTGGAATATTGCTTGGCATATAAGTTATTTATTCTAAATATAATTTTTATTGCATGAGAAGATAGGTTAGGAATCATTTCACGAACACAATAACACTTAACACTGTCAATAGTGTCAATGTCATGTCAAAATTGTCATTAATGTTAGGGATGTTCAGATTTGATCCCGATAGCTATGTGGATCGATACAATGCGATACAATCCTCTCGATTTTTGTATCAATACAATAGGTAGTAATCAATCAATCTGATTGACATATCCTTACGTGGTTTTTTCAGTGGTAGGAACGTCTGTGCCCTCCAAATATCTTTTCTCGTTGGCCAATCTACACTTCTACACTAATATTATAAAGAGGAAAGATTTGTATTATAGGATTTTTGTATTGTTGTGTGTAACGAATAAACTTGAAAGCTACTGGACGCTACGACCCACGGGAGGTAACCAAAGACGTGACGTGAAATAAGTCACGCGGACGAAGTTGCGGATAGTTCACTAATCATACATAAAAAAAAACCGTTTTCATCTGGTTCAGTATCGGTATCAAATTACAGTAATTAATTAAAATTAATTTTGATGTA
This sequence comes from Caradrina clavipalpis, assembly GCA_932526535.1. Taxonomy (NCBI): domain Eukaryota; kingdom Metazoa; phylum Arthropoda; class Insecta; order Lepidoptera; family Noctuidae; genus Caradrina; species Caradrina clavipalpis. The sequence goes on from OW052096.1 coordinate 9,847,895, forward strand.
ATAAAATACATGTTTTATTTCTTAAAATACTTAATTCATTACTGAATCGATCCAAAAAAAATTAATCACATCAATTGAATCGATACTTCAATCGATAGTGTATAACAAGCAATTATTAGAAATATCGATTCAAAGCATTCGATCGAACATCCCTAAATATTATGTGTCAACAGGCTTGACATTAATCAGGCACTGCCAACTTTATGTGCAAAAGGATGCGTTCCTGTACATACTTTAGCAAAGAAATTCTGCAGACGCAACGTCTGGCTAATATTTATGTAGTCGTGTTAGTGTAATGGAATGTTTCTAATCTCATCCACAGCCCGACTTCTCATTCATCTTCTCCATCTCCACACTCATGCACCAGCCTCCACCAGGTTCTACCCGCAATGGCAACATATGATCCATCGATATAGGTTAGATCGCTATCTATCTCTCTTTTAATATAGTATTTATTTCGCTTTTAAATAGCCACGGAACTTGTGTAGGCGCGAACTCTATCTTTATCAAATTGAATAGGCCTTAAACATAAAGGCGCTGATTAGCCATACCTCAGATTATTATTAGATACAATTAAAATCCATACATTTTTACCGCTATGTAAAGGAAGCCAAGCATAGCTACAGTATGTATGTCATCAAACTTGGATGGGGCCACTGAGGGCCGATGCCTGCCGGGGCTGCGGGTTGTTCGAAAGAGATACCGCGCCCCCGTAACGCAAAGGGCACATGAAGGAGTTTGTTTTTTTGCTGAATGGCCCTTGTTGGACGACTTTGGGTAGGTAAATGAGCTGGTTTTAATGACACTGGTCGACGCTCTGACAATGAATAGATGGTGGATCTACTATTGGCATTGTCATTACAGTTCTTACTACTTCCAACAGACCGGAACTGTTTGCAACCCATCGCCGAGCTGGGACAATCAAACCTCTTTATTTCGTAGCAATGAGGAAGGTTATTAGGTAATATTAGAATCTCTTGGACTATTGTTCAGTAGTTCAAGGACAGACCGTGGAAGCAGTAATGAAAGCAAATAAGTAAGTTGTTTTTATTCATAACATTCATCATAGATATTTAAAATATAATTTCAAGTTTCTATACTAGTATCTACAGGTACACATAGTCCATTTTGAAACGGATTTCAACACTAGGTATAACATTTCTTTTTTAATAAAAATTTACACAGATTGTACATTAGTGCAGAAGACATAGGCACAATACCTAACAGCGACAAACGTTTTGAACAAGCCCCTTAGTAGAATGTTTTTTAATCAGTGAATTAAATTATATCTTCCTTTTTCTGTAGACATGGTATTCACCCCTCCCCTGAGTCGACTTAGGGATGGTAAATATAGCGACGAAACAAGTCTATGTTTATTTGCGAAAGAAAATACTTATGCTCAATTAACTGTCTCCTGGGTATCTCAGAGGCATCAAAACTCGGAACCTTTGGTCCTTTCCTTTCTTTGCCCCTTTAGTATTATTCAGAGCTATAAAACACCTGCTCGCTATCTTTATAATGGATGGTTCAAAATCTAACTTTAGATACTTAATAAATAGTTTATAATACTAAGAGATTCTTGTTCATATGATGGGATCCGGATCACTCGTTTGTGTTATATCAATGTGTGTAGAACGTCTGTGAAAGCTTCGCTTTTTGTTAAACTGAGGTTTCATATACCAGGAAGGGGGACTGACGATGCTCTCTTCCAAACTTTTTATAGTCTGCATACTCGTCTGTGAGTCCTGGCGTTGCGCCACCCGGCGCGATATCGTCTGCACTTTTTCTTCACGCTTTTCATCTGTTTGATATGGTATATCCTTCATTTCAACTATTTCAACATCTGTATCACTCAAATCCTTACTTGGTCTGTGTATTCTGGTGGTATCAGTACAATAACCTATTGTTTTTAGAGTTCCACTCATGCGCTTAGACTTATCCCTGAATAACATTTTCTTAAACTCTTTACGAAATTTTGGATGCGTTATTATGTAAATAAATGGATTTATGCATGCAGCCGTTTTGCAGAATAATGCAGGAATCATTGAAGTTATCGGAGTTACGAGATCTTTCCTTCCAGTTATACCCAACAGAGCTACGACAGCATAAGGTGTCCATGATATAAAAAATAGAGCGATGACGGCCATGACTAGGAATGCTAATTTTATTTCTGCTTTTCTTTTCGTACGTTCTTTCACATGCCTCGATGATAGCCTTTGGTCCTGGTTACCGTAGGACATATTTCTGTTGAAAACTACGACACGAAATATACTGATGTAACAAAACGTAATGGTGCAGAATGGTGCGAGCCAGGCTGCGCAGAAGAAAACGAAGATGAAACAACGCGGTGAGAACTCTTCAGTGAGGTAGTCAAAGCTACAACTGGTCAAGTAACCTTCTGGTACATAGCTGCCGTAACCGATGTTGAGTGCTGGGATTATTGCGAACACGCAGGCATATAGCCATGCACCGATGGCTAATAGACGAGCCCGTATAGCGGTGAGTGCACGGAGTGTCTCCAGAGGTCGCACCACTGCCCAGTAGCGGTCCAGCGCGATGGCTGACAGTGTGGCGATTGATGTGGTGCCAGTCAAACCACCCACGAAGCCGTAAATAACGCAGCCTGTAACAATAATTTATTCCTTTACATTTTGAACTACACTTTCATGTCTACGGTATTAATACCCAAGTCTTTTCCAAACTTTATTTTCCCATTGAACGAAAAAAATATTTTGTTAAAAAATCATCTACATAAATCAAGGATTTTCACCCCCATTACTCTGTTCGTTTGTTAGAGAGATAAGGCGTGGCCGGAGGTGATAATACATTTGAAAAATGACTAAGCTATTGAACAGTTCGTTCCGCTGTCTTACGCGTGTAAGTAACGTAAGAATGTTGGAGACCTTGATATATTAAATGCCTTTATATTGATTCGGTTTATTTCACAAATTAAAGCATTATTATTTATTATGTATTGCACACTCTAAAATTACTTACATAACAGTTTGATTTCTAAACAATTTAGATTTAGTATGCCTATATTGTCCTGTAAATGTTAGGTAGGTACCTACTTTACGCACCTAACTCGGGAGAGTTAAGACCCACATTCTCACTTACTTATACAACAAGTTTAATAACATATCGGCCAAAGTGTTATTTGGTTTTCACATAAGGAATTTCTCAGTATAAGCTTGGAATCTTTTATCACCAGTTGATAGATATAGGTTTGCTCCCTATTACATAGAGCTAGTATTACTGTACCTACCTAGGTCGTAGTAGCAAAGTAGCCCCCCTCCTCGTCTGCCCCCCTGGGTTACCCCTCGGCCTAACCCTTCGGGAATAAACGCGTGCTGTTGTGTTATCGCCTATTTACTTACACGAGAGATTCTTGAGAAAAGATAAGAAAAACAAATTACCTGTTTTCCCTAGCGCAGGCCCAAGATTAAACGAATTGAAAATAAATATCGGTGTCTTGGCAAGCATTAGGAAGTCGCTGAGTGCCAGATTCGCTACCAGAATGTTCCCGGGAGTGCGCAGCGTGCGGCATCTGAAAGGCATGAATAAATTCACTACATCATTAATCATATCACTTTGATCTTTTGTTCACCGCTGACTAGGTAGGTACATGGAAAATTAATTAAAATTGGAACGTGCTCTTATTTTGTTACTACCTGTGGAGAAGGAAAGATAAAGGAGAGTCTGTATAACCTAACCTAGGTACTGTCAGCAAGCAAAGTAGGTTAACACTTCAGATTTTTCAATCTTTATTATTGAGCACAATATCAAAGGAAATACGAAATAGATCTAAAATTAAGATAAAATGAAGTCTTTGTTGCTGACCGTACTACAAGACACATTATTAGGCAAGAAAATTATGGCGGTTATTATTTTACGAGAATGATTAAAGCTATGGTAGAATTATTAAGACAAAATAGGACGATAAATAAACAACTACACTATAAGGTACCGGCGTTACGTTTTCACTATAGGTAGCTCTACCCACGGCAAGAAATTAGTCAAGGTATTATTGAATTCCTCAAACGGTTTAAAATAATATTTGCGCAACTGTTTATTCTCAATAAATACCGTAAATCGTTGTATTCGTAAGTTTTCATCAAATTGATTTTTAGATACGTTGACGTTGGTTTGTTGAAATCATGAAGTATTATAATTTGTCCGTATTATTAATGATTGCCTTGAAGTGTGCAGCTGATGAAGAGCCAACTACTGTAAATTATTCCACAGCAGTTGATGATGTTACTAATACTGATGTTTTCAACGCGAGTACTGAAGCGGGTGCGTATATAGTTTTTATTTTCACAATAGTTAGTACCTGAGTAATTAACTAGCGGCCCAGCCAGGCTTTGCTCACGTAGTAGTTTATCAATTATATTTCTAAGGCCTTTCAAAATAAATTGGCGAATCTTTACAGACATCATATCTGAAAATATTAAACAGCAGTGAAAGGCACGATTTCTGTACAATCAATATTTTTTGTTTTCTTCTTCAACGTACACATTTATAATAGTTGTTTCTGCATTGCCTAAACTTAATAGGCTAACATGATAAACCTGCAGATGAAAAGTTTGCTTGGTCCAAACCCAAGGTATTAATAACGTTTGACACGTTTGACCCTGAGATTTACTTATGGTGATTACAGCTGAAATTGGCTGAAACACGTGTTTAGTCATCACCTCAGTAGTCCTTTACTTTTTTTTCCATACTTTTCTATACATATTATAAAGTTATAGGAGATACCTAAATATTAAATTGAACTAAATGAGAGAATTCGAATAATAACACAGTAGGGAGTTTGATCAAAGGTCTGGCGCAGCTAAATGAGACGGATTCAAAAGAAGATGCAGAAAGAGAAGATGATGAAGAAAAAGGTGATGATGAAGATGGTGATGAAGAAGAAGATGATGATAAAGAAGATGGTGATAAAGAAGATGGTGACAGAGAAGATGGTGATGAAGAAAACGCGGAGACAACTACTGTAAATTATTCTTCAGTAACTAATCTGCCCCATACGACTAACGCCTTTAATGCAAATACTACAGAAGGTACATTTTATCTGTTTTCATTTAATTATACAATACTTACTCATGTATGCGGATTGTCCTTTCGGACACACGTCGTACGCAATTAGACACGGGTCGTTTATTTGGAAAAACTGCCATCTGCACAATTTACCGCTCGTAATGTTGATGGAATCTATATTTCTGTTGTATTCCTGTCTATATTTAGTTATCTATATATTCTTCTTTCAGCACCCGAGAAATTCGTTGATGAGTGGATACCAGTTCCGAATAGCAGTAATTTAAGTGAACCTCTTGGGATTCCAGATACGCTTATCAATGCGACAGGCGCTAATGTTAATGCTGTTGGCACATTTAAGAAAAAAGAGTTCGGTAGATTACCGATACCCAGAAGGCAGACACAACAGAGATTTCGGACGATGATAAACATTTTAGGAAGTTTGTTAGAAGGGCTGGTGAAGCTAAAGGAGAGTGATTCGAATGAAGATGCAAATGATGATGAGGATCCAAGTAATGTTAACTGTTCCCCAAATGAGAATATTACAAACCATGAAGTCAGTAATGAGACAGAAAGTCCTACAGAAGGTAAATGAGTTTTGTTTTCATATTATCTCGTTATACCGATCTCACGCGACGTGTGGCCGACATACCTGGACACACGTCGCACGAAGTTAGGTACGGGTCGTATATTTGAGTGACTGTCAACTTCGACCGCGTACCGTATGAACATAATTATTTGGAATATCATGAATATCATATTTGAATTTGATAGTTTAATAAATAATTTTCATATAACTTTTTTTTGTATTTATCTGCTTTGGATTTTTAGTAACTTTAGGTTTTAATCAAATTAATATGGTAATACTGAACAGGGCTCGTTAATTACTTTAGCTATAATGTCTAAGATATAACTTGTTTTTCCAAAATTATACCTTGAATTTTTGAAAAACAATATTGACGGTGTTCGTAAATATTAGAATTTACCGCTTATATGCGTAAATAACTCTTTGTTTTCTTTCAGCACCCGAAAAACTCGATGACTCGAATAATTCAAGTGAATCTCAAGATATTGAGAATACTTTTGTCACTGTGATAAACACATATGTTGTTGATCCTTTAGTGAAAAAAGTGTTTAGTAAAAAACCAATAACAGAAAGGCTGCCACAACGAGTATTAGGATAGTGAAGAATATTATAGGGTGGGGGAATATTATATTGTAGGGTGGGTTTAATGAACGGACTGGGATTAAAATAAAATTAGTACCTAGGTTAACCTTTTATGTATGCTATTTCTCATTCTAAGAATTGAGAAGTGGAAACAGAAACAAGACAGCTGCCACCTCCTGTATGGGCACCAAATAACATCTATACGTATAACGAATCGTAAAACTTTTATGAGATACGATAGGTGTGCAATATGGAGGCATAAAGTGTGAAGAGGGTGAGCCCCCTCCACACTTCATCTCCCCTTGGATGTGAACTGCAGTGGTCAATCTGAAAGTCTCTTAACCACCAGGTTGGCCCAGGTTGGCTGCTGTAAAACTAACTTGGCCAAATGGGGCATTCTTCACCCATCCCAAACGTAGTGCCATTGTGGAGCACCATTACAGGACATGCGTCACCTCCTTAGTTAATCGTCGTGCACTACCACCTGCACCATCCAAGATCTAAACGAGGTCAATGATAGAGCTGTACAGGCTGCTCAATACTGGTCGGATAAAAATTTTGTGAACCAATCAACACGAAAAGAAGAAGGAGGTTTTAATTAAGACGTAATAGTAATTAAAGTTGTTCCTTGTGTTTCATTACCTACTGTTCCTGCTACTTAGTTCGTGTACTCTATTGCTTTATTAAAATAATAAATATTTTATTATGTTAAAATAAATAATTTCTAATACAAAAATAGCCTAAGTTACTCCTTATAACATTAGCTATAAAGTTCTGTCAAAATCGGTCCAGTTATTTTAGATATTAGCAGGAAGAAACAGACAGACGGACAAATATTTTTTTAGGATTTATTGTAGGTTTTCATTTAGTGAATAGCTGGTAATTTGGGATTACAAACAGACACTTCAATTTTATTTACTTGTATAGAATAAAGTAACATAAGAGTTGATAAGAGTAAATAAGTATTTCAAAAGGTTCAAAATCAATTTCCTTTTAATTAATGTTCGAAACTTCTGTCGTCTTCAATTTTATTATAATGTTTGAAATATCCGGCGTGGTACCTAGTTACCATCCGCGCTTCCGCAGAGGTTAAAATAATATTCGAATTAATTCAACCTCGTATTTGAATGTTGTCAACATTGTGTAGTAGCTAGATACTTAGAAATCATTCAAACACCCCTTATTTCCTGTCGTTTCCCTTCGGGTGAAAGATTGCTTAGTACTTTGTCACGTAGGTATATTGATTTACTTTTGTGAGATGCGGGTGACAATTAAAAATCTTTGCTCCAATTGCTCTGTAGTTATCTCACGGTCTATTTAGAGTCTGTGTTTTGAAGAGGGTCGACTTTGGGCTACGCAGGGAAATCTTAATGAGGGCTTTAAATCTTTGCTTTGACATCACGAATAGCTTGGATTACCATTAGGAAATGTTTTTAAAATACTCTTACCTATTATTCCTTTATTCTTAGCATCTCTGTATTTGACAATCGTGGACATCAAAATCACAATGCACATGTTAATCTGTTTTTTGAACCTACATAATTACATAGGGGTCGGGTGCACATTGGTAGGTAGTATGTACACATTCAACAAGCACACATGTGTTTGTATATGTTATGTGTACCTACCTTCTTTATTACTATAGTTAACAATAAAAAATGAATAGTAATTCAAAAGAAAAAAATCGATCGGAAACAACACAAAAAATGTCCTCGGTTCACTTTTCACTCAACAGAAAAGCTTTGCAAAGTAAAGAACAGGTACGTGCTCCCCTATTTCTTAGTCTTCGTAAAACCTCACACATCTTATATTTGCGGAATCCTTCAAAGTTCAGAACATCGTGCGCTCGGCGCTTCCTATTCTCTCGCGGTAAGTGCCAAAGAAAGATTTATAGCCAGCACAAGTCTGGATTAATTAAATTAATTAATTTGCGTGCAGATATTATTTTCATTTAATTAAACTTGTAGTTGTTCTAGTGTCAGTTGGCAGTGAATTCTTGTAGCTTTAAGTAGTCTTGTAGTAGTTACTTCCCGTCGTATATGGAAATCATGGAAAAGAATATACAAAAGAAGAATATATTCGGAATATAACGAAAATATAGTCGACTACGTATACAACTTCTGATACAAATAGATTATAGTTCACTATAGATTTTTAGTGTGGGCCCAATCGATTGGAGGAAAAGGAAAAGATGCAAATAGAGCTTTCATTGAGTTTTCATGCTGTCACTACACAGGTTGATTGATTGAGGTAAATGTATGTTACTCATAACATATAGGTGTATAAATAAACCTCAGTTTCCATAGTGTATTGTATATAATGTAGGTCGTCTGCTAAAACCCGCATAGAGTTTTAGAAAATATTTTTTCTTGAAAAAAATATGAAGTTAAATTAAATTGAGGACACTAGTGCAGACAGATGTTGTCAAGTATGACGATTTCTGTATAAAGGATGTCGTTACAAAATTGCGCCTTCGTAAAGCTGAAATACCGAGTACCATCGTGTTGCCGACGACGGCTTAATTTGGAGCCCCTAGGGTAGGCATAATAAATGTATACATAATAAGCCCCGTTGAGAAAAACAAGCAGAAAAAACATGTGTGAAGGCGCTTTACTCCTGTTAAGTTGAGCAGATCATTTCAGAGGTGTTTTGCAAGCAAATGGGCAAAAAATAACCTCGTAAAATATGTCGTGAACATGCAAGCATCATTGTCGCATGAATTTAGAATTTGGAATAATAACTACCTATTATATAATACCAATATGTCTTCAATTCGTTCACTGATATCAAGTTCTTAACTGTCGTATTTGGGTAAACCCTGTAATGACAGTATAAGTTGTTATAAATAAATAAAATAATAATGATGTCTATAGATACAGCTGTACAGTTGTCAATAGCTTCATAGTTGATAGTTTTAGTCAAGTTTATCTACAAAATGGGATAAGTTAGTAAGTAGTAGTGAGCGTGTTGCGGAATTTGTTCGAAAGAGTCACCGCGGCCCTAAAACGGAAAGGGTGTTCGTTAGGAGGAACATAGATGGATTTTAAGTTAGTAAGAGTCTGACACTCCCTCCCGCTAGGCCCAGAGTGGAAGAAGGTATTGTTGATTTCCCATCATTAAAAAATTGTGAGCGTTCTACTTAGAGAAAGCGAAAGATGTACCTTAGTCTTTACTTTTTTTAATCCCGTGAACGAGCAAACAGATGAAGAATCATGGATTTGTTGCACGCCTGAGTTCAGATAATCATGACACAAGCTCTAAAGCCGACACCTATTTGATATTCAGATGACCTTCGCTACTTAGCTGGCTTTCTCGCTTTATCGCTGAAATGCACGAAACGAGAGCTTACGACACCGCCAGATTAGGAGAACAAAAAAATGGTTAAACGGCGTGTAGGTCTTTCGGGATTATCTTTTACTATTCATACGCGAGTCCGTGGTGAATGTTAAGTTGTGGTCGTATATCATTGTTAATATTAATTTTATGCAAAAAGCTAAAACTGAGCATAAAGCGTTATTGGGTTTTTTTCTATGATTCTCTAAGCAGCAGCTTGGAGTTAGGATTTGTGCCCGATTAATGGCAAAAGGCTCGCTCCCTATTACATGGGACCAAAACATACCGGCGTACTGTGGGTGTACATTAGTACACCTCTGCATAACCCTTTTTCTTTGAATAGTAAACAAGCCGACGTCCCACCTGTTATTAACAATTGGTCGCTCTGCCTTGGAAATGCGTTGCCATCCCAGATACAAAGTTGAAATGTGTTATGTGCCTAAAACATTACACCAGTATCCCATACCCTCAAACCGGAACGCAGCAACATTGCTTTGCGGCAGAAATGGTGGTAGTACTTTTGCGTACGAGCACCTTTAATAGCTCTACTACTACAAGATGTACACGTTGATACAAGATAAAGTCATTTTCTCGTACGCTCTAGTACTCAACAATTAAAACCAACAGGATTTAGTATCTCGTCGTTTGTAAAGAAACCGTGAATGAAAACGACTACAGACAGATTATTTTAATCAAGGGTTCAAGAGGGTAGGTACCTAATACTGGCCATCTGTTATCAGGAGCTCAATTTCTCAAAGGCGCTATTATTAGAATATCAATTAAAGTAGTTGTATCTCTGTTCGGGGATAAGTAGACCTACTTTATCCTAATTGATTTTCACACACCCACACTCCTTACGTGTGGCTTGTTTTGTTAAGTACACGGTTTTCCTTAGTTTTTTCCTTTACTTTTTATTGCAGTAGGTATACTGCAATAAAAAGTATTATATGGTCCTGCATCGTCAGGATGAGATTTTTGTTCTTGGAGGGAAAAGAAGGAGAAGGTCTGCACCTGTGTTTGCGCACACACTTGTGCACTATAATATCTCTTGCGTACTTGGCTACTCTGCATTAAGATAAGCCACTGTAGCCGGAATCGGAGATATATTATAATATATGTAATACCGCCAGTAGTGGTAGGTATCAGCGCGGAGCCATTTGTATTCTCAGATATACCCATTAGCATAATCATACTCATCACTGAATATTTATTATTTTAGATAGCAAAACCAATATATTTACACTTCTCGGGAACAGTCTGCTAATAATATTGATAAGATCTGGGAGAAAAACAGGAAAACCAAAAAGAAAATATATACAGTACTGTAGACTCTGCCTGGTAACAAAATATATTCTTAAAAAAAAACATATCGAATTTAAAACTTCGTTATTTTTGAAGTCGGGTAAAAAGTAGAGAATATAAAATAAATACATGTAGGTATGGACATGCTGAAAAAAATACGAGGTCCCTACACCGAAAAGCTCGAATGGTGTTGCGCAAATATACACATAAAATCCGTCGCGGCGCTTTCAGTAATTTTCAAACGCAAGTGAAAAACTATTTGCATTGACTCCGTAAATATTTATTTTTACACGTATGTGAGATATCAGTTACAGTAGGAAATTAGCATTAAGGTCACCTATTCTTAAATCCTTATGTTTAAAGCGTAAGTTTGTTTGTATAGGGCATCAATGGCATATGGGTTTACAATAGAAATGTGTACATACCTACATCGATGTTACATCTCGAAATTAATATACCGATTCTGAAAATTATTTAAGCCTGTGCTGTATTTATTGTTCTATTCATAAATCACCGCGACATATATCAAAAATGTAAGCGTATCGACACACCTCATTCATTAAATACCGTTATATTGAAAATCTTCTAAGCGTAATGACACCGGTTCGTCGGATTCAAATTTCATTGTACCATTGCCCAGGTATAAAGCCAAAATATACCCGTCAATCCATTGTTTACCGCTATTATATAAGCAATCCATTTCCTCCAGTTATTCACCGGCCCGTTTTGTTTGAAATAAAGGACCTATCTTCTACTTTATAAAAGGACAGAGGAATATAGAACAGTCATTTGTGTGTGCTGAATGGGAAAACCAGGGGAAAATGGGTAAGATTAAGATATTAAAATGTGGCTTTTCAATTACTTTGTGAAAAGATAAGGTCTTACCCATTCACTGAAGATACTCTGGTATATATGTATTTCGACATGTAAAACACGTATGTACTCGTATGTAGTAAAACTTTTGCGCCTACTTGTGTATTATTAAATTGTATTTTGTTTGATTCTTAGTGGCTGGTCAGGTTTGCAGTAGTTCCTAAACTTTATTCATTGAACACAATTTAATACAATAGTATAAAGAAATACGACTTTCATTTTGTTGTATCACTACTGTATTTAAATAGTATACTATACTTTTATTGTGTTTACATATCTACTATGTTGATATTTTGACAGTGTTGCCACATTTTATAATTACATACAAGATAATTATTAACAAAAAAAAAAAAAACAAAAGTCACAACATAATTATAAACGGCAGCCCTAACATGGAGGCTCGACAGTGACGTCATGAAACCAAACTTTTAAATTGCGGTATTACAATGAGATTCCTCATTTATAACTGTCTTAAGTTCATTTGGAAAATCTAATCTAATCTCAGTAATTGCTTTTTGATCCATATATTTGCAGATAGAGGTCGTTTAATTAACATCGCAGCGAGCCAAGGATAATCGAAATAGCTTTTATATGAAATAAGCTTATCTCATTTAGTTATGTGAATGAGCTTTAGAAGTTATGTAAGTGATTTCCTACTTGGTTCTCTAATAAAATCAATGTTTATTTGCCCAGTTTCGCGTCATTTAATAAGTGGGTCAGGGTAATATATGAATCATAAAATTATAATTTGCAGAAATACTTTTGGCTCAAGATAGAAATAATAAAATTTAATTTAGATAGAGAAGTGTCAAATGAAAATACATGTTTTAGTTTGAAAAGTGAAGTAGGTAGGTACTTTTGTCAGGTTCTTCAATTTTACGTCCTGGCTTGTTGCCAGAGTTTGCTGACCTTACCGGAACTGATTGATTCTCATTCATACTTATGTGTAGATGGCATATGCCAATTCTTTAATGGTTTTTAGATACTTACAGAGAACTAAAACGCCAATACTACTGATGCAAAACGTTAAAAATCGAGTCACAATCTCATCTCATCATACATTTTTGATCGATTAGTATTGAGATTAGCAATCAACCCATTGTAATTAGCAATTCCTTCCCCCCCCTCCTCAGATTCAAGGCACTAGTACTTACTTGTAATCTAATACATACGCAAGTAGGTACTTAAGTTTTACCAGCATTTCCTAAGCAGAAACGTTTTATAACACTTTCAGGAAAAGCTACTAGGCATGTAAGTTGGGGCACATAAAAAGTAATATGTGTCATCGTGTCATGAACAGTGTTTACTTATTAGCTGAACCACCTACACAGATATCGTAAACATAATATAATATCTTCTTCACAATATGTTGCTCATACTTTCAGTTAAGGTGGAACCTCCACGGTACCCCGCGAAATTCAAATTTTCTTACGTTTTTTACAATTTGCAAGTCATTATATTAGGTTTAATATTGATTATAGTGTGCTTCGCTTGCGTAAGAAGTATGTATTTTCAGAATAACAACCATTAAAATCAGTAAACTAACTCCATAAGTCGGTAGTCTCAAAATGTCAAGATTTCATGAAATAGTCATTCTTTCAGGTTACTTGGCTCTATGGAGTTTTATTGCTGACTTAAACGGTTACAATTCTGAAAATACATAATTCTTACGCCCGCGAATCATCCTTAATCAACATTATAACCTAATTCTGACTTGCAAATTGCAAAAACGTAAGAAAATTTGAATTTCGCGGGCTGCCGTGGAGGTTCCACCTTAATGATTTCTTTCTGTAGGTATTTCTACTGACCTCATATACATGAGCAGTACAAGAACGTTGCCAAAAGCCCCGGTGCCAGCCAGGAGTACATATGTGCTGCCGAGGGTGTACTGTATCCAGGAGTCAGGAGGAGGGAACTCCAGCCAGTGACTGTTGACATGCAGCAGGTAATCATCCGTAAACAAACCGATGGACCGCCATCTCTCTACCGGCCACTTCTTTTTGAACTTCGCTATCAAAGCCAACTTGTTATCAGAAACACTCTCTGCTTTAGTTTCTACAGTACTTAAGCTATTTTGATAAGAACCCAAGTCATTGACCGCTCCATCGGTCACTTCCAGTCTGCCGCTCTCATTATTCATTTCCTTCTTGAAGTTATCAGAACTCCTTCTTCGTCTTTTCCACTGCTTCAAATCATCCAAACAACGCCACAAAAAGTCATTATGACACTTAAACGGTTTCAATGCCACTATTTTAGTTATTTTGCAATATATGCACTTGTTTTTATCACTTTGCAACTGAACTATAAAAGTTTTGTCCACCACTCGTGTCGTGTCAACGTTTATACAGTAAACTATATTTAATGCCGCCACTAGAGCAATCATTAATAAGCTCAACATACTGTTTACGTTGTATTACGGAGAAGTCTTCGTGTGTCTATAAATTAATAGGACACAACCGTTCACGATGGTTTCCGAGACAAAATGTTGCCGGTGCGTCACGGAGAGGCAAAATTTGTCCCAGTAAGGATGCGGTACTATCTCTGGCACCCGACTAATCTCTAGACTATCCCAGAGCAGAATTATTTTGAGGACTGAATATTTCAAAAATAGAAAACGTCTCTGGTTGGCTAAAATTAGACGAATGACACTGGCTAACAAACTCGTTAATAAAATTTAAACCAACTATTACTCGCCTCATTTATCACTTCTTGTTGAAAGTTTAAAGTAAACGAGTTGGACCTTATGTTACTCTAGAGATTTTTATCGAGACCTGAATATTTTAAAATGCGAGTTTTAGTTCTGCAGTAATATTATTATTACAAATACGTAACCTAACATTACGTCTGCTTGTTTAAAAAATCGTTTTTTCGTTTAATCCAAATTAATTTAGTAAATAATAATATTTTCCTGTAGGTTTATAAAAATAACAGGCTACAAAGGACTACAAAAAATATGATGGATGTTTTAATTACATGAACAGAACGAAAATATAACGTTTTAACATTACATTTTCCTTCTTTACCTATAATTTTTCAAATAGAATTTTTAAGATTTAAAACAAATACAAAAATGTAGTAGGTATAAATCTTATTGCTCTTGGACATTATAAGAGAAAATATTGATTAATAGATTACCTACCTTTGTAATGCTATTAGTGGTATAATCATAACTGATAATATAATCATTATCTTACCTGATATACATTAGCAACACGATGACGTTTCCCCAGCAACCAATCGTCGAAAACATAACATAGAATCCGCCTAAAATCTTCTGCAACGATTCACTGGGAGGTGGAAATTGTAGCCAGTGTTCGTTGATCAAATCCAGATAGTCGTCAGAGAATAATCCGTACTGTTTCCATCCAGATACGGGCCAAATTCGCTTGAAATTCGCAAGTAATAAAGCGTGCCTGTTCACAGTCGAAGTGTTGGCTGAATCGGTAAGGTTTCTCGATTCGAGCGAGTCCGCTATTCTGTATGCCGTTTCGACACTCGATTGGTTTGTGGACCGCTTTTTTCTGTCTAATTGCATTTGCCGAACTTTTGTTCTGCTTTCATAATTCCATAACTCGCGAACTTTTTCTATGTAACTTTTGTCGACATCGTTTTCCACTCGAATTAGATTGGGGTATTGGTTCGTTAACTCACAGTAGCTTATTATAACAGCGGAAATAAGTGCCACTAAGAAGCTTAATTTCATTTTAGTAAGTTGATATTGTTCGCGACGTGTCGTCCGTATGAAATCTTGCGGTGTTGTACAAGGAGCAATCAGGTCTATTTGCGTCGTCGTCGGTGGCCTAAAGACACTGGATGCTTAGCCGCCGTCCCCCGGGGACCGCTGTGAATTTATGCTTAAGTGGATTAAAGTGGCTAGCTTTTAGTAAAATCTGTATAGAATTGAAGGCTAATAAAAACGTTATTGCGTTGACCGACGAACCTCTTGATTCGCTCTCTTGACCATTTTATTCGGGTAAAATGGACGATTACAATGTCAAGTAGGTCAAAATATACCTACACGTATTGATTTTCTTAACGTGGAAAAGATGAAAAATTACAAAGTTCTTGTTTACATCAGTAGGTACCTATTACTCTTGATCATTGAGTGATGAAGTGAGATGAATTGCTTCATAAGTCAGACTTACTTGAACAGCGCGTAGACAAAATGTGTATATTCATGTTAATATGTCAACAACATCTAAACGAATTTAAAAGAAAAAGTTTGGCATATCCATGACGTCGTCGGAAAAAATCTGATATTTGAAAAAACTTTAACGTGCATGATGCATTACAGAAAATAAACCTCATGCTTCTTTCGACAAATGTTAGTCGCCGAATTGGCTTGCGGGTAAAATGCCTTCATATTCTTATAAGTACCTACTTCACCGACCTGCAAGTGACCTGCGATGCCAATTATCAAATTTTATGAAATTCACAAATCCAAATTGGTCAAAGATTAACTTTGTGAAAGCAGTACAGTAAATAAGCAGAAATAAACCTTATATTGTAGTGAAATCAACGAAACACACACGTACAATTTCACCTAGCCTAGGGCCTCGATCAAACTCTTACAGAAGTCCAAGCTCAGGTCGAATGCTCATCCTTCGCTTCAGGCAACTAGGATCCTTTTGCTGTAAGTCTACATACCTAGGTTCATTTAGCCGCTAATTGCCAGTGATATCCGCCTCATCCCTGACCCGGCTCTTACGGGATGTTTACACTTCCCTCTCACCCCCATCGTGTTGATGAATTCGGCTGCAATCTTTGTTTACCCAGTACGGTAAGCCATGTACAAGGTGACCTAATACTGCAAGTTATTTTTCAGACACGGACAATCTGTCATATCACTCTTTTACATGTAGTTTGGTATATAAAGAGATTTAGATTTTCCTGTTTACCATCTATAAAGGGATAAAAAACTTGAAAGTAAACAAAACCATATCTCTATGTAAATCAGAAAGCACACGCATAAAATAGCCATAATTTCGAGCAAAATACAATAGCCTCCCGTTTGTGTCCAACTGATAATAATTATGGAAAACTATTGAATGGATTCACATTAATTTCTCATTGTTGTTGATTATAAATAAAGCGTCGTTGGGCACAAAATGTCTGCTGGAGTGAAATTAATTACGCTGGCGCTGTAGATATTTATTATGTGAAACTCAATTACTTCTTGGTAAACTAGTTAACTATTTGAATTTGAGGTATTAAAATATCTTTTGATACCAACTCAAAGAACTTCAGAGACATCAGACGGGAAAGTTTTAGGCTTTCGATTCGGCTTCGATTTCAAAGCTCAATAATTTTACAGAATTTCGTGATTACACGATCCAAGACGATATCGATATCTTAATGAAATTATTCATTACGGTCCCTGTCTCATTATTTTCAAAGATTTGAACTAAGTATTGTTAGATGGAAAGGTCACACCCTTGTAATCTGTCTGGCTGCGGCCTTGATCAGAGATCCAGTCTACAATCGGCCGAACAACAATCAATACTTTTTAATAATGAAGACTCCGAATGTTCCAAATGTCGGCTTCTCAACAATGCTAAATTAACTTCTTCAATTGGCTACCACTTAATCCCATTATGTCATAAGTATTCCCAATTTGTAGAAGCTTGATGGGCACATTGCTAATGACTAATTAATTAATTGTGCATTCTGGGACTGAAATACCGACGGTGACACGGTGTTACAAGTTAGCTGAAATTGTTACATTTAGATTAATGTTACATTTTATCTGTTACTCTCAAAAGTTTAATTGTTGTAAACAATAGTGCTCTGTGTGTTATGTGAGGCAAAAACTGATATTTATAAAATGTTTTTTATACCTGCCTCGTTAGCTTAGCGCCTTACGCTTGAGATCTTGGGTTCGAATCCCAGGTTGAGCAAATTGTTATTGGGTTTTTCTATGAAATTCTCAATAGCAGCTTCGGAGTTAGGATTTATGCCCGGTGAATGGCAGTAGGCTCGCGACTATTACGTGAGACGTAAAAAGCGGTGAACTGTGGGTGTACATTGGTACACCTGTGCCTAACCCTTCGGGGAATACAGGCATGATGGTATGTATGTATGTTTTGCATAACTCTTTTAAAACATATAATAAAAAATATTATATCTAACTAAAATCGTATCGATGAATTAATTCTTTAGCACACGGTACATTTCGCAAAGAGATGGACAGTTGCACGCTGCACTTGACATTTTGAATGACGCCGTCAGCCACAGGTAGATTAATATCATAACCATACCATACCGGTAACGATAGCAAGGCAAGATATTCAGTCAAACAAATGCTACTTTAATAAATCATCAAATCAAATAATAAATAATTCTTAATCAAATAATATGCTAGTATAATTTATTTACTTTTTTAACTCATCATCACCATCATTACAGGAATTTCCTAATTCAATAGTGTGGCCATAGTTACAGCATTTTAAATCTATAGAATTTATTTGTTTGTTTGAACGAGCTGATCTCAGGAACTACTTAATGGTCGGATTTGACAAAAACACGTTATCATTTTTTGCGGTCCTCAAAATTTCAGTTACGCTATAATGACGTAGGTTTGGCAATTCCGGGATTTTAGTCTATGAGGTATATTTCTAAAGCATTGAATTGCTTGATAGTATTATTCAGTTAGACGTCTTCTGATACAAAATGTCCAAAAATCACCACGCTTCTAAAGACTTTTTTTCTTTAGAGGTTGTTATCACGTGTACTGACTATGCAACTTCGTTAACTACTCATCAATCAGATCATGGCTGCTACCAACTACCGGTATTCAAATTGTCACTGCACCCTACTCCATATTTCCATAACGAATACGATTCTCAGCAGATCCGGTTTTTACGTCCGCCTAATTGGCTACGGAACATGTGACGGCAGAAAGTAATCTAATATTATCGGTTTTGAAATTCAAATGGTTCAGGAAGTTTTTATGAATCTGGGTGAAAAAGGAGGCTATAAATATTTTTAAAGACTTTGTCTGCCGGTTTGTAGAGAGATATCTGTTGGTTTATTGTATTGCTGCCTTAAAACGGAGTAGCCAATTGATTGCAGTTTTTGTTTTTGGATTGAAAGCTAGAGTTTCTGGCGAACGTCAACCATATCAAGCTTCATAAAGCACAGTTCGTTCAAATTATAAACGAGTACCGTACTCATTCAGACTCATTTGTTACTACGCCGATGACGACGGGACATTTTTTGCAAAGACAATGTGCACGGAATAGAAGTTGGCCCATTATTCATTTTCTTTATAGGCCCCTTAACTTCAAATGGCACAAACAAGAACCGATTTGTCCCACTTTATAGCCGCATAGAGTAATAAAGGGTGTAATAGCGCATAAGGAGAGTCAGGTACCGGGTTCATTGTATACAAGTGCCGTCATACAAGCAAAGGCAATTGCTGGGAACGTTGGCAGTTGTCGTTTACGACGTTTGTAAGAGTAGTTGTCGGTATGATTTTAGTATTCAGTTCGCTGCTCGAACTTGCTTGTAGTGTTTGAACAGGGAAAACACGAGTTCGTGACTTTTGACAATGTTACATTTCACGCAGTTTGTTCGGGGCTTTTTTTTCATATTTGTAACTGCCCTGCCGTGTTTGTTTGTTGGGCTTGTTTTTATTTCGTAATCCTCAATTTATTGCATTACATATCTCATTCCACATCTATTTATGATTTGACTCACCGCTAAATGTATTCTTTTGATTAGATAACATTTTGATTTCCTAACCAGAGAGTTGGTAAATCGGGCAGCAACATAATAACTTCAATTGGAAATTGTCCCAACAAGCGAAGAAGTCAAAGCGGCAAAACAACACAAATGAAAATGCAAACAAACTCTGGCAGATAGCAAGAAAACCTATTAGGAAGCAAGGCAGATAGATAGCGAAAGTTCCACGAAACTATTTGTTTAACTGTCTCGTAACGATGAACTCAATATCGAAAAGTTATTTTCTTTGGAATGTAATTTAAGCGCTCGCTGTGATGGCAAAAACAATTTAAAATGCATCATCGTAAATGTAAAATTCCTTTTAAAAGCGGAGCTTGCAATTTCGTGCAGTAATGTTGAAATAGGTACTCTTCTGTTTTATTCCGCATATTACAGTGTAGCTATCTACTCTGGTAGCCGGGTTTGTGGCGAGATAAATTTACGATAAAACTATAGTTACCCACGGGGATAACGTAGAATGTAAAACATGCTTTGTGACCATATATTATTATTATGTTTGTGACATAAAAGAATTGCGGTAATTTGCAAATACATTGCAATATACGTAATGCGTGTGTTTTATAAAATTAGTTTTCTTATAAGTTATTTTAAATGTAATTAACCGTAGTGACAGGCATTTTTTTGTTTAGGGTCTATTTGACACAATGTGCGTGTAAAGTAATAAGTTTCCTTATTACTGTATGTACTTACATCTCTGGATTTAATTATCATATATATAATTTTACACGGAATATAAGACAAATTGCTGTAAATCACAAAGGTTTGTTGAAAAAAGGGTTTACTTCGACCAGTTTTCATCAAGTTTAGGACTGTCTGTCATTTCCATTTCATTTACAAAATACGCGAACCCCTTTGTGGGTAAAAGCTTTTGTGTAACCAAACTAACGCAACAATTGAGGAACTTTTCACATTTCGTGTGATTTATCTATTCAACCCGTTCATGCAACATTGTGTTATATTATTGAGGTAAGTACCTACTGATGTCAGCCCATTAATAATATTGTTCGTTGTATAATGGGCCAAGTAAGTATTTTGGTGGGTCATAATTACGTTAATTGGGTTTTTCAATTAGGGTTTTCTGAGGAATGTAACAAAGATTTTATGCTTAACTTTATAAGTATTTAAGTATTCTACTAAGACGAAAGAATGTTTTGCTAATTTTAAAACTCTTGTAAAGGTCGTATTTTTATTTAGAATGTTGTACAGAAACCTTCGCTAGGATATAATAAGGCTTATTTATATTACTTTAGCGTGCCTTTTCTTTATATCGAGGGGCCTATGGGCATAGGCCCCTAGCTATGGGATAGTAATAGGCGAATGTTATTTTTTTTTTTGCGATTAGGTACCTACCTATGTAATGTTAACTGGCTGGTTTTGGGTGTAGAATAAGTTTAGTTGAGCCAGCCTTAATAATTTATGCTCAAAGAGGTTGCAGCATCCTCTCTTGCATAAGTAACGCCACCGGGTTCATTATTCATTTTTCTTGTGATTATGAGGTTGAGGACTCTGCAGAACTTATATTTTGCCTTAGGTACATATTTGTGTCGTGGCCAGATCTTAACTAAGATCATTTCATGAAATGGTTTAAAAAAATGGTTTGGTTAGGTTAGGATAAAACTGTGACCCCCTACGCCAGAAACTACTAGATTATATAGAAAAAAAAATACTCAAGATCACTTTGTGAGTTTATCGGATATTTTAAAATTGATCATTTCGTGCAATGTTCGACCATTTTATGAAAGGGTTGTGTTTTATGAAATGATCAATTTTAAAATGTGGCCATGTCTTACATTATTTATTAGATGTCTATCTATCTAGACAAGACATCTTTTTGAATATGGACTAGCAATCTATCCCAACCTACACTGTCATCTACTCTTTTCTATCAGAACCTATGACCATGATGTCACATTTTCCATATTTTCGCTACTTCCCCATTTAAAACTGAAATATTAGCAGGACAAAAACCCTCTACGGGGCATTAAATCCGTGCACCCGCCGCGATGCCCCGGGGACATCACAAAGTTTCTTCCAAGAAATATTATAAAGATTATGTCTTTATAATATTTCTATTACTTTGCAGCGACGACGGAAATTGGGGAATTCTTGTGAACATAAAACTGGATATTTCTTTTTAAATTGGGTTGTCTTACTGCTTTCTATGATACGGGAGCTTAAGAGAAACGAGATGTTTCATTTATCTTTTACAAAATGCTCACGTTTGAATAAATTGATGTTTCTTTTTTTTTATACATTAATGAATATGTGATGTTTGACAAAAGTAACGAAAAAAAACTTCCACGTTCAGTATCTACTTTTTTATTCTGTTGTAAAATAGGAGAATTTTACAATATATCAGAATGCGTAATGGTTATTATAACGAATGAATTGAACGAATTTATCATAAAAATTGAATATACACAAAGATTGTTTCGTGATCAATTTAAAAAAAACGGTAATTTAAAAAACTAAAAAACCCGACTGCTATTCTTTAAAAATCCCTAAAACAAGATAAATTGTAGCAGTCGGGACCCATTCTAGCAATGGAGGATTAGTGAATTGAGAGCACATACCTATATTACATTGCAGATGGTCCCGAATGGGTCCCGACTGCTACAATTTATCTTGTTTTAGGGATTTTTAAAGAATAGCAGTCGGGTTTTTTAGTTTTTTAAATTACCGTTTTTTATTTTTTATTTTTTTAGTGTTTTAAAAACGAAATTAATATACCCAGTATCACTCTTACAGTAAATACGAATCTACCGACACCTCTCAAGCTAAAATCTATCGAGCCGTTCAGCCTGCAGAGCGAGCCAAACATTTGAATTTGGCGCCAAAAATCCGCCATTTTGTTTTTTTTATTTTGATATACCCAGTGTCACTCTCACAGTAAATACGAATCTAACGACACCTCTCAAGCTAAAATCCGTCGAGCCGTTCAGCCTGCAGAGCGTGCCAAACAATTATACATACATACATACATACATACATACATACATACATACATACATACATACAAACATACCCTCGAAAAACATAACCCTCCTTCTGTCGCAGTCGGGTAAAAATCCCGGTGACTACTAATAATATTTCATTCAATATAGCATTAGATAAATTACGTTACAACGCTATCGTTATTTCGATGTTAACGCTGATAAGGTTAAATAAGCTTAGGTAGTTATTTCACAAAAAAATATAATATAAAGCATTGTAGACTATAAGCCAGCGTTTGCCCAGCGGCGGGACAGTAATAGGCTGGTGTTATTTATTATTAGCATTTATATACCAAACAAATTATTACCTACATAGCACTGATAAAAAAATGTGAGGAAAAGCACTGCTTACTTCATAATATATTTTTTCGCAGACTTGTGAACGGAAAAAATGAAAAAGAAATGTCGACAAGTGACGTGTGTGATGTGCTCTAAGTGTTTTTTTGTGTCGAGAAGCTCTCAGAGATACTCATACATATGCCATAACAATATACTGAACGACGACTTTATTTTTATTTAAAAAGGAAGTTGGTTTATTCTGACTTTTGTTTTATAAAGTTATACATAAAATATAAGAGACATTAAGAACAAAAGGAATACACGCTACTAACAGACAATTCGTATGACAACAGACTACTGTTTTATTGTTAATACTAGCTTCTAGCGATCTTCTTCTGCCCCCGATTTCAGAAACAACTTAAAAATTGAATGCATTTTTCCAGGGTAACAGGTACCCCATATCCTATTCTAGACTATAATGTATCACTGTGCCAAATTTTATCCAGATTTGTTTAGCTGTTCTGGCGTGATTGAGTAACATACTTTCATCTCTCCAATCATTCACATTATCATATATTGTTTATTTAATTACATAGTGACAATAAACAGCAGTGTAATATTAAATACACATAATAGTAGTACGATTATTCGCAAAGCTGAAAAAGAAATTCTAGCCGTCAAAACAAAAACAAATTGTGCAGCTAATTGTTTCCAATTTTCGTATCATCCACTTCAGTTGATTATGTAGTTATAGAACAAAGGACCATTTCATTTAAGGGCATAGTGATCGCGTGACCATGATCGCGTGAGGCCACGGGAACTCGCACTCTCTCTAGAGAAATGGAAGGCACTTGTGTTTGAACTGTCTTTTAATATTACTTCAATCAAGTGTTTTCGATTTACTAGCATGTTGAGTAAAATATTATGGATTATTACATAATATTGCGTAACAATGACCTTAAGTTCTATGATATTGGTCAAGGTTCCACTAAGTAAATAATATTTACTTAATAAATATTATGATGATGAGGAGTGCAATTTCACGTAAGGACTACACAGGAGGCAACCTTCCAGAATTACAGTTGACTTAATATTTGATGTATTTATATTTCAAAAGTACTAGCTAACCACCCCGGCTTCGCAAGGGTGCAATTATTTCGTCTTTACTCGTGGATTATCCAAAATATTACTTTTATAAAAATCTTGTCTATTAAATGACGAACACAACAATAACAATTAGCCAAATCGGTCCAGCCGTTTCCAAGTTTTACACTCAGCAACACCACATTTAGCCATTTCTTTTTATAGATAATTACCTCTTTATAATATTAGTATAGATTATACAGAATAGGTAGATGAACGTGGGCGAGGTGAAAGAACTATGTAAATATCATAATAAGTGGGGGTTCTGTGTATAACCTACCTAAACATACCTAATCATTAAATACACAGTCGAATAAGCAATTAAGCTACTTAATTATTATGAGCATTATGAAACAATTAACTGAATGCGTCAGGTGGTGGCGCGGCGCATTCACAAATCCACGGATCAAATGTACCGTGTACCTATCTGTTATACGGATATGGATACAGAATAAAACGGATACGGATATTGCAATTTATCCATCGGGCGACTGTGGCGGTAAATCCGCTTACATAAGTACATAAAGATGGGTTTATATAGGCTGTTTGCATGTTGAAGTTGGCATTGTTTTGTTTGTATTGATACGTTGGCCTGTTTTTTTCGTTTTTTCGTATCTATGGATGTAATCTCGAACTAGTTATGAAAGAATCAAATAATAGCCGTTATATAACAATTGTGAGTACCGACAATGGATTTTTGATTTGTATTTTATTTATAGTTGTATTTGTTACAAATGCACATTGTTTTGATTAAACAGCTTAGCGAAAAAATGTTCACTGTTACATACCATCACGCCTGTATTCCCCGAAGGGTTAGGCAGAGGTGTACCAATGTACACCCACAGTTCGCCGGTATGTTTTTAGGTCCCATGTAATAGAGATCGAGCCTATCGCCATTAACCGGACACAAATCCAAACTCCGAGCTGGTACTGAAAAATTCATAGAAAAACCCAATAACGCTCGACCAGGGAATCGAACCCAAGACCTCTAGCGTAACAGTCGCGCTTAGGACCACGAGGCCAACGAGGCAGTTATTTTTTCGCATGTAGAGTTGTAATCTCCAACTAGTTATGAGCGAATCAAATAATAGTCGTTATATAACAATTGTAAGTACCGTCAATGGATTCTTGATCAAATTGTATTTTATTTATATTTTTGTTACTTATAAATGCACACTGTATTTTTTTTTAAATTTATTTTAAGGGCTTTGTCGCTTAGCGACCACTTCGCCCCTCACTGTTTTGATTAAACAGCATAGTGACAAAATGTTGACTGTTTTTGGTGAAGTTTTATTAGAAAGGAAGTTTATTGTTCAATTGTCTATAGGTAATGAAAGCATTTATATTATTGTGATCAGGGAATATTTTTACTCGTTTAAAGTGTTTCTATATAACACAATTACCGCCTTGTTAGCCTAGTGGATCTAAGCGCGACTGCTACGCTTGAGGTTTTGGGTTCGATACCCAGGACGAGTAAATCGGTTTTGGGTCTTTCTATGAAATTCTCAGTAGCAGCTTGGTGTTAGGATTTGTGTCCAGTTAATGGCAATAGGCTCGCTCCCTATCACGAGTACATGTTACCTAAAATATTTCACTGACTGTTGGTGTATATGTCACCGTAAAATTGTAAATACCGTTAGATTATAATCTATCTCGCGAGTTTGTAAACTGTCGAAAGATTGTGAATCTCAACGTACTACTTACAATTTAACGTATTATTATTCGGTAGATTGTAATCTATCGAAATGAAACCGTCAAATTACAATCTTAAAATTGTGAAATTGTCAACTGTCCAAAGGCTGTCCCTGATTGGTCGGCTCTATAGTAGACCGTTCTGGGTCCATAGAGTTAGGAATGAAACACAGGTATCAGTCAAATAAAATGAATGCACTTCAAGAATTGTGCCATCAAGTATTTTATCATTTTTATTGGTGCAATTTACTTTCATATTTTTATCTAATAGACAATTTTGTTACGTTTTCGAAAACGTTAATATGTTTTTGATTTGCTTTTTAAATTTTGATTTCATTTTGTTATCGTTTTTTCCTAAGAGAAAATTTCATTATTTTTTCAATTTTAATTTGTGTTTGAGATGAAAATATTGTTACCTTTCTGTTTTTTTATTTTATTTTGATACAACTTTTTCTTACCATGTGATGTCAGAATTATTGATTACCTACTAAGTAATGAATAAATACTGACTTGATGTCACAATTCTTGAAGTGCATTCATTTTATTTGACTGATACCTGTGTTTCATTCCTAACTCTATGGACACAGAAGAGGTTTACTATAGAGCCGACCAATCAGGGACAGCCTTTGGACAGTTGACAATTTCACAATTTTAAGATTGTAATTTGACGGTTTCATTTCGATAGATTACAATCTACCGAATAATAATACGTTAAATTGTAAGCAGTACGTTGAGGTTCACAATCTTTCGACAGTTTACAAACTCGCGAGATAGTTTATAATCTAACGGTATTTACAATTTTACGGTGACATATACATTGGTACGCCTCTACCTAACCCTTCGAGGAATACAGGCGTATGTGTACAATTACTTAATTACTAACTTAGGCTACGCTTAGGAGTATTTGAAATGAAAAACCAACCAAAGTGTAGCCTACAAATAAAACAAAAGTCTTATCTTCCAGGTAATTCTGTAACAGTGTGAAAATGATGTAAATGCCGTTAACCAAAGCATAAAAAACCGTTCAATACTTGCACCCCCTTCGCTAACCCGAATCCCTTTGCTGGCATTATGTTAATTTATTTCACACACGCGTTGGAGGTACCCCAATTTCGTGCAACCGCAGTTGGATAGGGGTTAAAATTTTGTGACATTTATGAATAGCTGAAATTAAATAAATTATTCCGTGTACGAGTTATTAAAACATCTGAGAAAGAAAAGCAAACATTTTTTAAATTATTTAGGTAGGTATCTAATTAATTCATGCATACCTAATTAGACGACTCAACATCGGAAATTAATAACCATATTTTTTTTGTAATTTAAAATGCGCTTCGAGTAAATCCACAAACACGTTAATTTTATTATTAACTAACTGTTGCCCGCGGTGTTACTCGCATCCTGGGTGTATTCCTACTACTTCAAGTACCCGAATAGAAAGTACTTTAAATTAAAAGATACGGTGTATTTGTGAGCATATTTAATCTAAATTCGTTCAGCCGTTAATGCGAGTCTGAGGAAACAAACATACTTGAGACTGAATTTTTAATATATTATGGAACTCAGATAATTTTAGAAGCTTTTTAGTAGACCCTGCTTTAAGCACAGCCAATTTCATGTGATTCATCTTTTTTAAATTCGTTCGAAAAGCTTCTACTAAAATATTTGCATCTAATGAATAAAATTATGGTTAACTCGTGAAGTGGTTTATATTCGCTTCTCCATAAATATTTTAAGTGGGTGCTGATTTTATAAACCCTTATCTTTTATTTTATGTAAAAAGTAACAGTTCTTTGTTTTAGAATAAGATATAAATTTTTAAATGTCCGTAGCGGAAAATTTATTTCCGCAGCATTTCTTTTAATTACTTTTGTTATAAGCCAGTCGAACCGTAAGCCGTCCTTGGAAGTTAGGGGCAAAAAAAAAATTAAAATTCATATGGGGATGATACCTACTTTCATTCACAATACAATATTTTAGGAGTAAAGGTTCCTCATGATTTCCCTTTCATTTTATACTCTTCTTTTTTAAAAGGATTCCATTGAGGCGGAATATCTTTTCTCACCACACTTTACGCAAGGTATTTTAATAATGCAATTCGCCGCTCCTGTTTTTATGTAACGATCTCATTCAACCCGAGGATAAGTCTCGGTTAAGCCTACCTCAGAGCTAATATTTCGCCTACACATGACACAATTCGTCGAATTCTGACACAACACTGGCTTAAGCATGTTTATGTCGGAAATGTCTTAATTTGTTCTACTATTTGGTGATTTAATAATCCAATACAGGATGTTACAAGACAAATTCTATATAGTCATTAACTACGCAAACTGTTCCTTAAACTGCGTAACACTGAGCATAAATGATTGCTGGGAAACGCCTTTTTTATGGTGTGAAAAATACCTGTTTACGGTTGCGCGCAACGTTACGCACGCACTTACGTGTGTATGCTGTAATACAGGGGTCGTCGGGGTACTTAAATAAAAAAAAAATAAAAAAAAAAAAAATAAAAAAAAAAAAAACTTTATATCTCTATATCTATTTAAAGCTTAGATCGAACATTTAAAACTTGCTTTCGTAAAGAATGTTAGAACTTTGACCGTAAACGGCAGTTTTAAAATACCTTCGTTACGATTTGGAGTTTCCCTGGGGTTTCCTAGATATGATCCGGATAAAAAGAAGAACGCAATGATGGAAATAACTTGTAACTTTCGCCTTTGTTAAATATCTTTTTATACCCTTTATAAATCTGTAAATCACTATCCTAAACCAATTTTCAATTAAATAATCTTAACTTATTTATATCAACTTCCAAAAGGCAAACTATTATTTATCATACAATTATTTTGGTTACACTGTAAGCTAGAGCACAGTCCGCGAATGAAACGAAAATATCTCATGAAAGAATTGCTGAAGCTATGTTCGTATGAATTCACAATAACTTCCACAAAGCCGATGTGTTCTATTCCAGGATGATGTCGATCTCTATTTATTCCCGGTTTTAGGTTTCTGTTCCGGAATCGAAACCTAATTGTTCATTCAACGTTTGCTATGTAACTGAATGGAAGTTTTGAAATTGGGTGCATTTATTCCTTCTAGTAATAATCTTGCACAAAACAAGCAATGTTTTTTTTACGCTACTTTAAATCATTTGCTTAAATCTAACATAGAATTTGAACTCGCAGTCGATAGCTACTCTTAATATTCTTATTTAGTAAATAAATAAACGTCTTAGCGGGTTGACAAATCAAAACAATTAATAAGTTTCGGTTTAAATATTCACAGAAATAACAATCAAATAATTATTTTATTCATGTTGAGGCAAACAATATTCCCCAATCAGTTGGGTCAATCAGGGCTTAAGTAAGGGTTAAAGTTCGGCGATAATTTTCAGCGAATTAGTTTAGAAGCCTTTACTTGAATTCTATTTCTTTTTGAGACGACATTATCTTGGGGAGAAATTATCGTGTCAGAATTTCAAACAACATATATTTTCATGAATATTTTTGTGATGTTATTAGAAAAAATGTCCCCAGAGCTACACGTAAATATAGTAAATAAACTTAAACCTGATAGGTCTATGAATACATTACAAAAGTATGTTTTCTCAAGAATTTTATATTATGATTAAAATGAAGTGTTTATTTTTATTACAGAAAGATAGTAAGCGCCTTTTGTTGTTTTTCGTGGGTAAATCATCATAGATATCATAGATGCCCTCCGTCTTAGGAAAACAGTGGGTTATGTCTAAACTTTACCGATTAAAACCCCATCGTTCCTTCTGTTACCATGAGACGAGGAGCTCGGTATTCGCTTGACGCATGATACCCGCCCCCGAATGGGAAACAGAGAGCATTAAAGCAAACTCGATTCACTCATAGAGAGAATTGTTGAACATAGAAAGAATGCAAGTTATTAATTACAAATATGGGTATTAAAATGACGTCTCAGAATGACGGATCACAATAAAATGTAAACTATATTCATTTTTATTTATTTAACACGATTATTATTAAATAAAAAAAACAAAACACACACACACACAGCAAAATTACATGTGTGAGATATAAATTTCTAAACACGTAACAAGCATTAACATCGTAATTACGTAGAGGTATTCGGTTTGTTGGTTTGTAATCATTTTACAGGACAAGACAGAGGGACAGTGTCCTCTTGGAGTACCTAATCCCTTAGTTAGTAGTCATTACATACTCGACTGGTATTTAATTAGACCCACAACAGAGAGATTCGCAGTCATATTAAACCTCGAGCAAGTTCTTGTGAGGTTTCGCTCACAAGTCGAGTGCGATTGTTTTGCGCGTTCAACAGGATCGTTGTGGCTTTACAATTGTTCGGTTTCGTGGAAATTCTCTTTGCAATTCTAATATACGTGAATGTACATAGCTATACAATGTGTTACTAGAATGAGCGAGATTAGAAAGAAGGACATTACAATGTGTCAAAACCTTTTTTTTGAGAAAATTTATATATTTTTAGTGTCTATCTATGTCAGAGGTTCCCAAACTTATTTTGTCTACTGCCCACTTGGAGAATAAATTAATTTTTAGCGCCCCCCTATTTTCCGTAACCCTTTAGAATTTGGGCATGAACTTGGGGGGGGGGGGGGCTCTACTAAAATTTTTAGTAGAGCAGTAAGTTTTAGTAGAGTAGAAATTTTTAAAGATTTGGCGCCCCTATTTCCACGCTCTGTATTAAACTATTATTTAAATAAATAAAACAGGACAGATATATTAACTACGCGGAAAGACATATTGAACCGAGTTTCAGCCATCTCTTAATTAATATTAATTACAAGCTGTAATCGAGGGTCGAGAGCTCAGTCCGTGTCTAAGAGTCCTCCTAGCTAGATGAAATTACAAATCGCCCCCAAGCCTTTACACAATGCCCCCATTTTTTCTCTGGGTCTCTTACCGCCCCCCTTTAGGCCTGCAGCGCCCACAAGGGGGCGTTATCGCCCACTTTGGGAAAGGCTGATCTATGTGAACGAATAAACTATTTTATTTGTGGATACACAGTCGTAAACAGATACTATCATGACCGGTTCACGGTACCAGATGGGCTCTAAATTGTTTATTACTCCGTGTTATATTGAGAAAATTCAATTAATTGCCATCTTTTATAAGCAGGACTCCTGTCAATCCTACTGACTGACAGTCAAGTCTCTATTCTTCTATTTTGAAACAGTGTTTAAATCAAATGTTGCTGTTTATAAACTCAACTTCATTCACGTCAATTTTCTTATGGATCCCATTTTTATAGCAAAATATAGCCGAAATATCGCACTCACTGATCTCATGCTTCCTTTTAGGTAAAGAATTTTCAGAATCGGACTATACGTTCCAGAGATAGTGCGTTCAAACAAAAAAACAAATGAATAATGTCGTATAATAAAAACAATATTAGTAGGTATAGATTTATATACTTGTCGCAGTGTCAACAATATAATTAAAATCAAATAAAGTATTTTTAGTATGGCAACGTCAAGCGGTTAGCTTGGGTGAGGTCGCCACTCTATGGATGTGACGTAAACTGTCTTTGGGACAGGGAGATGGTTAGCCATCTTGGGTGATCACATTCATTATTGGGACGAACTCGCCGCGTTACCATAAAATGAATGTCTGATAACGAGGAGTCGCCTGGTTCACCACTGTTACATCTTGGACTTTCCGACATACTTATAGTAATAGTAGGTACAAATAAACTTCTATAATAAGGTTGACCAAGACTAAACCAGATCGAGTCCCTAGTCCCTAACTTTTAATTACATCTTATTACCTAGCCCTTTTTTTTTTTTTTGTTTTTTATAGACGGGAAATCATCATCAAATATCTTCCCCCGCCCTGGGCGGGGCGGGAGGGAGTGTCAGACTTTTACTGACTAAAACCCGACTATGTTCCTTCATGTGCCCTTTGCGTTCCGGGGGCGCGGTATCTCTTTCGAACAACCCGCAGCCTCGGCTACGTTTCTAGCCCTACGTTTCGTCTTCCAAATATACTTCTTAAAGGATTTACTTTTATTGTATATTTTTTTATATATCTTTGTCGTAAAACAAATCTGGAAAACCAACTTTGTTTATCACGGAAATATCAAACCACCCTTACACAAACAACTTTGATTAATTAACTTCAGAATAAGATAAAAGTACGGTAAGAGGCGAACATAAAAAATTACGACCATAACTTACTACTCAGTATCTCAATGTTGATTGGTTGAGGTAGGTACCTTTACTATGTCGGGTTCATGCCATGAGTCGGCGAAAGAGTCGCTTTTGGTGACTTTTAGTTTCCTTTATCTTAAACTCGACATTTGTCGGGTCTATTGGTATCTTGTATCTGTCTGTAAAGTTAAAGGGTTCAGTGAAGAAATTTCGGCCACCAGTTGTTTTCATAACTTATTGCCTTTT
This sequence comes from Caradrina clavipalpis, assembly GCA_932526535.1. NCBI lineage: Eukaryota > Metazoa > Arthropoda > Insecta > Lepidoptera > Noctuidae > Caradrina > Caradrina clavipalpis. The sequence goes on from OW052096.1 coordinate 9,879,885, forward strand.
AGAAAAACCCAATAACACTTTTTGCTCGACCTGGGAATCGAACCCAGGACCTCTAGCGTAGCAGTCGAGCTTAGGATCACTAGGCTAACGAGGCAGTTTTTCTTGATAATGACGAACAAAAGTGCCTTTACATTGTTTAATTGAAATCAATGATTTGAGTTTGACTTTGAGGCGTCCTCTCTGTCGTTATTGTCATAATCTGGTCTTTGTAATTTCAATAGATACGAGTTTGAATTGTCAGTAAGTTACTACCTTTAATAATGTATGATAATTATTACTGTTCTTATTTGTTTTCTGTTGTAAACCCGGTCTTTGTGGATTGTGGAATTCTTACCTCACTTAAATCACTCCAGTGGTCACCATCAGAATATGGAGAGTGTCCCGTTTCCTCTTAAAAGACCGCAAGAACCGTCCCTGTGCAACGCCTGTCAGGGCTCATCCCTAGGAATAAGATAATGCCTATATTCCCAAAAGTGTATACATACCTTCTTGTATTTTTCCAATAGGTATAAAATAATGAAATCACCTTTGTCTGCACATATTAATTTGTTCAAGGCAATAATAGGTGGTTCTAAAAACAATACAGTTTCATTGAAAGTGGTAGAAATAAAAGGTATAGCCGATATTGGATGATTCTCTTTTATGTTTACAAGAATTAATTTTGACGATACGATTGGATTTTTGATTGGTCATGGAGCAAATATTTGTATGGCCAACGTATGTTTAAATGTTTGTGTATGTGAGTTCAATGTTTGTAAACGCACCCGCGTTACAAGGGAAATTCCTAGTGTGTTGAGAAGTGTTCTTTATTTAAGTATAATTAACTATCTCAAGCTAGTTTCTTCATCCATGTCTCTTTTACTTACAGTTTACGAAAAAAATATTAAACCAACTCAAAACAAGTAAATCACCATTATCTGTACCAAAAATCTATTTGTTTAATGACAATAATACGTGGTTCTACAAAACCAATTCTTTTTAAAAGCGGGACAATTAAAAGGCAAAAGTATCGGTATTGGATGATTCTCTTTCATGTTTACACGAATTAATTTTATGACGTTTTCCAAATTCGAAAGCATCAAAAATGTATAATCTGGGTCTGGCTGTTTGTGTATGTAACTTTATATGTTTGTAAACGCACCCACGATACAGGAAAAATTCGTAGTGTGCGCATGTGCAACTTTTTTTTTGTAAAGAAAGCGAAATCTAATAAAATAATATCCTATATTAATATACCATTCAATAACGTTCGTAAGGAACTTGTTTCTACCAAATCAATAATCAAATAGTGCCTGGAGCTAGTTCCAGGTATTAATAGAATCTGCAGTCGTCAGTTAGTTTAGACAGGTATCATAAACATTTCTAGGTTGCCGTTCTGACAACCTGTTGTTTAATTTATTCCCAGTTTGGAGGTTAAACTTTCACGAGCTATTTTAGTTCGGCAGTAGATCTAAATTGACCAAATATTGCGCCGCCAATTATGTTGTTAGAAACTTCTATTAGGGTAAAGGGAAGAAGTTATTACTTACACGCGTGTTGACCGAAACATACACATGTGTACCTGACCCGGTAAGGGTACGTACCCTATCGGTAACTTAGGGTTCGTAGATGAAAAATAAACTACAATTACTTTGATTAGCAGTTAGCTGATACGGTGGGAATTACTTTCTAAGAGATGGCGGGAACCTTTAAGCGACAAGATTGATTGGGAAAAGTATTCGGGATTAAAGGGGCATCGTAAAAAAAACTATTATCATAGATTCAGAACATGATTTCAGACTCCCCAACGCGAAAATATCTGCTGCTTCGTATATTTTCACCGCGTAAGTGTTGCGCTTTTGTATTTGGATCAGCTGTTTTTAACAGTCTTGTGTCATGTACTGAATCCATGGTAAAAGTTTTTGTTACTATGTCTCTTTCACATACATACATACCATGACGCCTGTATTCCCCGAAGGGTTAGGCAAAGGTATACCAATGCACACCGACAGTCCGCCGGTATGTTTAGGTCCCATGTAATAGGGGAGAGCCTACTGCCATTAACCGGGCACAAATCCCAAATCCGAGGTACTACTGAAAATTTCATAGAAAAACCCAATAACACTTTATGCACGACCTGGGAATCGAACCCAAGACCTTTAGCGTAGCAGTCGCGCTTAGGACCACTAGGCTAACGAGGCAGTTAGCAGTTAGGTATGTCTCTTTCACCCATTATTTAATTTCAGTATGTACTATCAGTAGCTGTGTTTTAGAATTCAAATGATTTTTTATTTTTACTGCGTAAAATATAACTTCATACCTTATTCGCAGAGTATCAAAATCATATTGGTTAAAAGCTTAGCTTCACAGTAGGTGATCTACAGTTGCTACGCCGTAGCACATATTTTACTGCAAGTTTTTCGTAGCGCGTAGCGGGTGGTCGTAGCTGTTTTGGTGTCGTTAGGGCAAAGTTATTACTCCCTAAGTTCGCGTAAGTTTAATTTGTGATTGTTTTAACTTTAATTTTTTTGCTGGGTTTTTTTGGCGAATCATTGTTTTGATGATTTGCAAATAATTATCGTCTGCAAATCTTAGTTTGCATAAATAACTCTGCATCTATTTATTTCTTTTCTACTCTATTCTAGCTCTTTCATGATTCCTTATAGAAAGGCTATAGATATCTTTAGTTACAATGGATCTCTTGTTTCACTCATCTTCTAATGTAAATTTTTGGTCCAAGTCCATTTTCACCCTTCTTTTGATTATATGGTAAGTATCTCAAACGCCCTGTCTCGCATTTCTTTATTTGGTAAGAAATAAATGTAAAACATACAGAAATAAAATGTCAATAGTCGTATACTTCGTTGTTATTTACATGTAATATTTAAAGAGTTTAAAACTCAAGGCATCTGACTTATTTACTCCTCGGTTAAAAGTTACATTTCACTTCAATCACTCAAATACGTCGACATTAAAAGTATATAAACTCGAGTTTGAACGCGTAAATAAAACAATTTTACCAAATCCTTAACGGAACGAATGAATAAAACATGGGGTTGATACCACTCATGATGTTGTACTGTTCGCAATAAGCGGGTACCTGGTGAGGGTTAATATTTAAACGATAACCGACCGATGCACGCCTAACCCTACTATACGAGCTGGACTGTTTGTGAGCAAGAAGTTTGCGCCTTTATATCTTCGTAAATCAGTATCGTTGTGGTGTACGTTCTCTGGGATAATGGGATTACACACCATTATATGTATTATTATATTGAATTTCAGTTTTATTTTTTATATTTTTTATCTTAATATTGATTAATTTTAAAGTCATTTTTCTTATTTGCACCTACCACAATTTGTCTCTGCATCACCCTAAGGTTGACTGGTAGAGAATGCCATTGGCATCAAGTCCGCCGCTGTACATTTTGTGTGCATAAAGCGTTAAATAAATAAATAAATTATAGAACCAACAATATATAAAATACCTAAGGGCTTATACTTACGGAAAATTATAATCTAATTAACTAAAATGGCATTTTAAGTAGGTACACATTATTAATTCTGTTTTTTCGTAGGTACTTATCCATACTAATATTATTAATGCGAAAGTAGCACATATTATTTATTCTGTTTTTCGTAGGTACTCATCTATACTAATATTTTAAATGCGAAAGTAAGTTTCGCTGTCTATCTGTTTCGTTTTTACGACTAAACCGCTCAACCGATTTTGATGAAAATATGTACGGGGTTAGTTTGAACCTTAAGAAAGGACTTAAGCTGCTTTTGATTTCGCGACTTTGTCTGCTTTCGCGATAATAGACATTTTCGCGGTCGAAGTCGCGGGCAAAAACTATTAGATTCTATTTAAGAGATACAAAAAATGTAAGAAGGCGTCGTCCATCACTTGATTAGTATTCATCATAAGCGACGCTATACTTTATAGAACAAACAAATATTTGGTCACAGTATGTGACCGCCAAACTCGTCACATCCGTAACATTTGTCATAGCCGAGTTAATACGACACACAAATCTTCATCTAAACCCGGCAAGTGAGGCTACAGCATAAAATAAAGAAGAAAAATGTTTCCATTTTAGTTATAAGTAGTTAGAAGTTTTCCTTGAAAGAACTGACCATTTGAATAAATATAGGCTCAGGCGGGGTAATTTCGACTGCTATAATTGTAACTATCGGGATCAGTAGAATGTCAGTTATAATATAGAATATCCCGCATGATATAAAAAAAGAACTAAGTATTTTTTGTAACCGGTACTGTGTCAAAGTCAAAGCATTTATTTCAATTACATCATTTACAGGCACTTTTGAATTGTCATGAAGTCGTCATTTAACCAGATAATTGAAACTAGTTGCTCGTTCCAAAACGTAGGTGGCAAGTAATGGTAGGTATACAATACAATGTTAACAGTCAGGTACCTACACTTCATTAGGTGGTTGCGGTGCTACATAGACCAAACAATCTGCGTGGCTATACTGCAATTGCTACGGTCAGTCTGCGGTTGGCTGACCTTACTTGAGTTATGGAAACCCCTCCGTGTCTCGGAGAAATCGATCGGATATCGGGGACCTTACAAATATTTATGACTCTCGGTCGGTACTACTCAGACGTGAAAAATGCAGAATATGATATTACCTTAGAATATTGGGTTTTTAGGGCTCCGTACCAAAAGGGTAAAACGGGACTCTATTACCGAGACTTCGCTGTCCGTCTGTCTGTCTGTCACCAGGTTGTACCACATGAACCGTGATAGTTAGACAGTTGAAATTTTCACAGATGATGTATTTCTGTTGCCGCTATAACAACAAATACTAAAAATCTGAATAAAATAAATATTTAAGGGGGCTCCTATACAACAAACAAGATTATATACGGAATCCTTCATGCGCGAGCACGACTCGCACTTAGCCGTTTAATAATTCAGTTACAGAAGTCAGTTGGCGGCCGAACTATTTAAAATATTGACACTGGTCGTCACATGGAAGCCAATCTTCTGTACATATAGTTGAAGTAACAAAATTGGGTACTAGACAAAATTCCAAGACTCAACTTCAATTTTTCTTTTTATGTTTTTGATGTTAAGCGGTGACCCCGCCACCTATAGATATTTGTAATACCAGAGGCCTTGCAAATGTGTTGCCATCCCAGAGACAAAGGTACACCGCACCAGGAACCCATACCCTTCAAACCGGAACACAGCAACGCTGCTTTGTGACAGAAATAGGTATGGTGGTAGTACATCCCCGGACGAGCTCCTTAACAAAGAGCTCTACTACCACTAGACGAAAGAAACACTTTATTTTAGCCCTGAAAATCTAAATAACTATAAAATTAGATTATAGTTGCCTTGCAATAAATAGTTATAGTTGGCAAAAAAGTGACGTCACAATTTACTGTTACCGTATAAAATCTATGGGGAATCTCTCATAAAAAGTAAGCGTATGTAAATTAACTGGTAGGGCCAAGTACCCAATTGGTTTATGCTATCAATTCCTTTATGATGGATAACATACACCGTCTTCCTAGATCGCTACAGTGAATTTAAACGTATTTTCCTATGACTGCAGTCTATTTCAGCACTGTCGTATGCGGGCGGCCGCCTGAGGCATCCATATCGAAGCTTCGGAAGGTTCGAGCAAACAAATAATCCGGACGACTCGATACCCCAGTTTGTTGTTACAACGATAGGCAGGAATATAAACTACTTCTGTATACATTTTTACACGTCATAAATAAAATTGACTTGATTTTCTTTTGAGGATCGAGGTCAGTGGTACATGATGAATGATTTGTGATTCGCTTACTGACTCGATTCATTTTCAATTAACTGTAAAATGAGAGTATAAGTTGCTTTATCTAGCGATTGTTGAGTTGGTTTTTTAACTAGCGTAGGTACTACCCGCGTATTCGTCTGTGTGGCATAATTTTCACTCGCGTTAAGTTACGTCTTTGGTTACTGCTCCGCTCCCGTGCGTCGTAGCGTGATGTTATATAGCCTGTGACACTCACAAATAATATGACTTTCTATGGGTAAAAGAATTTTCAAAATCGGTTCAGTAGACCGAGAGATTACCCCTTATAACCTCATAAACTCACAAACTTTAGTATAGGTAAATGTTTAGTCAATTCAGTTGAAAAATAAGTAACGTCACAGTTTGCCATACAAAATCTATGAAGAAATTGCGTTTTGGCAGCTCTAAAAAAGTTTTTCAAGTGATTGGTGACGTTTACCACCCTATTGTAAACCAATCACTTTGCGATACTTGTAAAGCCTACGGCTCATCTACCCCACTATGCTAAATATGCACAGAGATACACACACACAACCTAACAACAACTAAAAAATAAGCAACAAAATATACAAACACTAGCTTCTGCCCGCGACTTCGTCCGCGTCACAGTTGATGTGTTATCCTACGGGTACCGTACATTTTCCCGGGATAAAAAGTAGCCTATGTGTTATTCCAGACTATAATCTATCTTTGTGCCAAATTTCATCCAGATCCATTCAGCCGTTTAAGCGTGAAAGAGTAACAAACATCCATACATCCATACATCCATACTTACAAACTTTCGCCTTTATAATAGTAGTAGGATATATATATAGTAGGATACTAGATAATTACGTTTAAATACGTAATCACCGAACCCAATAAACAACGGCATGCTAATGCCAATGCAGTTAATTGATTGGTGGTAAAACCCAAACACGGGAATAATCCGTCGAATAATTTATAATGGCGTTCGCTATTTTGACGGGCGTTTATAATCTGCCCTCTACCGAACACGCTTTAATTGTGAAATTGTGAACTCAATTAGGAAATTATTGATCACTAGGTTCTGCTTACGACTTTGTCCGTGTGTCAGTCGAATTCAAAGTCAAAGTCAAATTATTTATTTTAATTAGGCCATTAAAAGGCACTTTTGAACGTCATTACATAAAAAAATATCATTAATATTGAATCTAGTTGCCCATTCCAAAAGGTAGTTTCGTATGGAGAAGAACGGACAAGAAACTCCATACATACTCTTTTAAAAAACAATGTATTACAATAAGTTGTATAGTTACATTCATTCCATAAAAATATATAAATGTCAAAAACGATCTAACAAAAATAAAAAAGTCACTGAAAGTATATATAATAGCATATTCATAGCATAGCATTATCCAATATAGCAATACGTACTCAGTGCTACAAATCAGAAAAAAAGCTAAATTAAATTAAGCCAAGTCTCTTTCAGATTTTGAACAATTGGGATTTTAGATATAAAAAAGGCTACCCAAAGTAACTATTCCACGCGAACGAAGTCGCGGGTGAAGCTAGCATCCTACAAAACATACGAGTACAATAAATATGAAACTATACGCATAGTATCGGCAATAGTGTAGCTTTTACGGTCCAGTACTTCAAGAGATTACTTTTTACAAACAACCAAAAAAAAAACAACTAACTTTTTCTATGATATTAAAAGTAAGTTAGTTTTGAATGACTGAATGCTTTTAATTTAACGCGTTGTTTGTTGTTGATAACGAAGTGTTTTTAAAAGAGGGAATAACTGTTTGTAAATCGCCAACGCGTAAAGAGAAATCGTGAACCATGCTTTTGTTCCATTATAAATAAAATATGAAACGTAAAAACGTAGAATACGTTTTCATATTTTCTTTTTTAAATACGACGGATAGTTACTTTAACAGTAATTTAAACGCAAAAGTTTATGAGAATAGATGGTTTTTTGTTTGTTTGGCTTTCATGCTTAGGCGGCTGTACGGAATCACCTGAAAGGCACAAATATTGGCATTCTCTACATCTAATATCTTTTTATCAGGCAATTTATACCCTCCTTCTCGTTGGATTATTAAGGATTTTTGTTTAATTCTGAAGTCTATGCAGACGAAGTCGCGGGTAGAAGCTTATAGTTATAAAAAAACCACAAGACATGACATCATAATTGATACGATTTATCTTTATAAATTCGAAATGAGAAAAATGAAAAAACGTCTGAATTTTTCAGTGTAATAAAACTTTTACGAGGCTTCTCCTTTAAACAGAGACATAATGTAATGCAATAACATTTTATGTGTATCGTTTATAAGGCAATACATAACCAAAAAAAAGTGATCGGTTATGTTGCGCCTCATAAACGAGTAAAGGATTTGTATCTGGAAACAGTTCTTTGCTTAACATCATATAAAATCAAGTGCAGAATATTGGACATAAGTCAAAAAATAAATTTTGAAATAATCTTTACAACTTATTCAAGATTCAGCAAAAAAAAAAAAATTCATAAGAATGAAATGTTTTTCATTCTTATGATAAAAATAACATTGTTATGTTATCTTTCGCTTCTTTTTAATATTATCAAGGTATTGAAAAAAAATATCAAGGTGATACGCCATACATAAAAACGAAATTCACGCATCCGTAGCCCACGGGTCCCAATCACGGCTCAATGAATGATTACGCTTACATTTTCATACAAAGCGAAACCGTAGCTAAGCCATACACAGATTTGAACGGTTTGGATTTGTGCCCAGTTAATGGCAATAGGCTCGCCCCCTATTACATGGGACCTAAATATACCGGCGAACTGTGGGTGTACATTAGTACACCTCTGCCTAACCCTTCGGGGAATACAGGCGTGGTGGTATATTATATTATATTATTATTTATTTATTTATTACTACTTACTACTTATAGTTAATTGAAAATTATTGGATTTTCCATACCAAAATAAAGTGTTTCTTTAGACTGCTACCTAGTAGTAGAGCACTTTATGAAGGAGCTCGTCCGGGTAAGTAACCATACCTATTTCTGTAGCAAAGCTGAGCTGCTGTGTTCCGGTTTGAAGGGTATGGGTTCCTGGTGCGGTGTACCTTTGTCTCTGGGATGGCAACGCATTTGCAAGGCCTCGGGTATTGCAGATATCTATAGGTTTGGCTAGGTGACCGCTTAACATCAGAAACATAAAAAGAAAAATTTAAGTTGCGTCTTGGAATTTTGTCTAGTACCCAATTTTGTTACTTCAACAATATGTACAGAAGGTTGGCTTCCATGTGACGACCAGTGTCAATATTTTAAATAGTTCGGTAATATTTTGGTTTTACCATACACAGCTATGGAACAGCGCCTTAACAGTGTGTCGGGATCACAGATGGAAGCTGTTTCCCATTGCCTCAGTGAACCGCCATAGTTTCCTTTTATGACACCTGGGGGAATACAAGGGTACTCCTTTCGTATTAAAGAAAAGCTTACCAATGTTGGCGTAAAAGTTTGGTTGCGTTTAAGATTTGGATTAAGTTTTGCTACACAGGTTTGAAATGGTATCGTTATTTTCCATTTCCATTTTTGTGGTTACTGATTGCTTAAGTAGTTCTTCTTGTTTAAACAAAATTGCTTTAGTTATACCTAGGATTGCCGATAAACAATTTTGTGAAGTACTTTCGGAAGTTCTCAAAGGCTAGGAATTTCATATACCGCGTTCACGGCAGAATGCTTCCCACTGAACTGATAGAATTCCTTTGACAGTGAACCATTGAAGGTGGTGTTAATATAAAAGTTTTAGAAATTATTCAATGCCCATTATTACTACAAAAACTTGCAATACTTGAAAATACTATTTTTAGACACTATTTTATCATGTAGTACGAAAGTGGTGAAATTTAGCAATCATGAAAAGATACTTTAGAATATAATTAAGATTTTTTTTATTCCATACGACCTATGTATTAACAAATTCATGAAAGCGTAAAACGGTGTCTCTTGTAACTTTATCGGTGGCGCTGTGAACTGCGTCTTTGAACAAAAAGAACAAAGACGAAAAATGCCATGAATGTGTCGAGCGTAAAATGGAAAGGGCATTGCTCTTGATTTGACAAAAACGAGTGAAGTGCCCTCGAGATTTGCTCGGCGAGATTGCGCCCAGTTTATTGGCGAAGCCTTACTATGATTTATCGCTAAATAAAACACTAAATTCCTCTCAAAATGCTTGCTCAAAAAATCTGCACAGTGTGTAAAAAACAACAGGCATTAAAGTTTTATCGCGCGCAAACATTCCCATGTAGCATTTATATTGGTGTTGTGGCGCGGGGACACTGCTATTAAAATGCCTTTACTGGCTTTTAAGTAATGAGAATACCAGCTATGCAAATAACACACTTTTATGTATTATTTATGTTTTTAGATATCGTACTGCAATTTAAGTGATCTATTGCTAAAATAATACAAACTATTCACCAACTCCGGCTACCGAATAATTCCTAATGAGAGCTTAATTTTGGTTATTTATTACACCTTTATTTATTACCTTTGTTTCCAAATTCGCACAAATGGTAGGTACTAACTCATTTTACCAACTCCGGCCGTGTAACGAAAACCCGCGGTACTTTTCCATTCAAAGTTAAGGGAGGGTCATGAGCACTTACCAACCTTTCCGACGTATAGCTGTGTAGGTACACATAACCATAACATTAGTTGGGATTTCCGACAGTCGTAAAGATACAATATCTAGGTTACATCTCAGTGGGTTGTTATCAAATAAACCGTTAACAACGATACTTTAGATGTCACTAATTTACGTTTCGATGTAAACATAGTTAGAATTTAGCAATACCTCGTAACTTGTAATTTATTTTCATTCAAAGTTAAAGTTCTTGGACGTTGAATGTAATGTTATACGGCGCGTTGTCTGCGAAAGGCAGCCATTATTTAGAAAGACAAGCAGCGAATGGGCGGGCTTGAATTTACTCGCGAACACACGGATCGAACGCCTTCTTAGCTCTAATAACGATTTACTGTGATCACCAATCCATCTGCTGAATGTGGTGATAATAACGGCTAGGTACTCCTCATTAATATGTATTAACTCTCCTTTAACCCTCATGTAGTCTTACATTAAATAACTTTTTATATTATAAACTTCTGGAATGATCTGTGCTTAGTAGTACTGTACGTGATTATGATTTAGCATATTGAACTTTATAAACCTCGACCGTTCCAGTAGCTTTATATATGCGACAGATTTCAAAATATAGAGTCCTGGAAAAGAAAAAAACGATGTCTTCATTTCCTTAGGAGCAGTAGATGTCAATTTAACAGAGTTTGTTAGGGTACATTAAACTAGAGAGGCCCTTTAGGACGCATAAGGACCATGGCTACACGAAAGTGACAAAGTTACTGTATCCATTCCTTTTCCCTTTGAATGTGTAAGTCAACCCCAGTGTACAACACAAGGACATTTGCGTAATGGGCCAAGATCACAAATTCGCTAGAGCTACTTCATCTAAGATTATTAAAATTTTGAGAATTGGTAGACGAAAATACGTATATGAAGTGAAGAAGTACATACTTAATAGTTTTAATGCAAACCATTTTTCAACTATGAGGTACAAAACGTTTACAATCTTATTTTTTGTTTACCAGTAACTTCAAACCGGAGTTATTGTACCCATAGTAAGAAACATCTTTTGCTATGGAACCAACCCTGAAATCGAAAAAGAAACACGACATAACTTGACAAAATGTAAAGAAAAATCAGCTGAGTTGTATGTTTTCAGGATATTGATATCTATTATTTCCAGTCACTTTCTGAGGATCATAGTGGCTAGTATACCTAGAATGTGAAATGTGAAAATGTTTTGTATATTTTATTGGAAACAATCTCATCATAAGTGGTCGAGGATGTTGCACATTTGCCTAGAAGAAAAATCTCAACTAAAAAGCTTATGTTTTACATAGCATGAAAAAAGTACTTCATTATATCCCCGTATAAAATACGCTTCCATGCAATTATTACGAATTCCTCAAAATGTAATTAACTTGGGGATTACAGAATGTTAACATACATTATTTAATTATTTTATTCTCGTGACCGCGAGTGCCGTAAAGGACTCGGAACGACAGGAAATTTTAACACCGAGCTTAATTTTATTACGGACTTTTAAATTAATACCTATTATATTACGTGGATAGATAATTTTCAGAAGCATTCCGAGGACCGTATCTTACGTTTTTTTCTCTGTAATGATTGAATACTCAGGTCATAAGTCAAGCTTTGGTTGACGACCCTCATTAATTTTGTACTCATAATACTCCTATTTATTGATTTATTCATTCATGCGTCATAATGTACAATGCCTGTCTACAAAGGCGGTCTTAATGTCAAAAGACATTAAATAGACCCACTTTTGATGACTGCCACTTGAGACTGTTGAAGATTCTGACCTCCTCCTTTTTTTGAAGTCGGTAATAAGGGAGACTTTCATAACATTTCATCAATGCTAAATCGTTTGTATTTCAAAACCATATAGTCTATAGTATCAGTGATCATTATATACTATCACCTAGTACCTAAGTCGATATTTCAAAACAATTTCTAATTAAATAACTTAGCTGCTTCTCTGCCGAGCGCCTTAGTGACATTGCTGATAAGCCTCGCGCCGCCTTCGCTCAACTTTGGAGCTGTCAAAACAATTATGTAAGTGACAAGTTTGAATATGCTTGTTACTTTTTAATAATATAATGGATCAGTATAGGCTTGCGTACTTCTTCCTTCAAGCCGAGAAGTACCGGATAAAGTGTGATTTAATCAATAAATGTAACATTCAAGTAACATTTAAATATTTGCCGAAATATAACAATTATTTATCCTACGATTATCAGCTTAGCTTAACGTGGTGATTAACTGGCTACCGAATCTTCAAGCAGTCTGTTAGCAGTCCACATTAATCGGTGACTACTATTTGTAACTTCTCCAACAGCAAGTTCCGTAATGTACTAAACAATTGGTTTTCTCCAGTCTTGATTATAATAGGGACTAAATGACGAGCGAAATGTATTTTCTGGTTTTGTTCGTAAATTAAAGCTGAATAATATTCATGAACAGGAAAGTATCAATGGAGCTGCGGTGAAAAACGAGTGGCTCATCATTCGGATGCCACGTCATTCCGGACCGCAGGCTGCGGCCTCCGCCAACAACGATGAAATATATTTGGGTTTAGTAGCCGCTATTTTTTCCTACAAATCGTTATCAGGCTCAGCCGCTCAGGGTCGCCTACATAAATATGACTTTGTACTGCTTTTCGTTTTATTTGCCCAGTTTCGGGACAAAAGGGAATCCGGGGGTATTGTTCTAAACACGGCAGGTATACACAACTTTTGTTTTAGGATAGGTTATTATTTGCGTAGTTCTTGGTCTCTTTATTTTATGTATAAAGTGTCTCGCCAGTTATTATACTTACTTAAAACAATTTGTTCACATTTATAATATGAACAAATAAATCCAATACCTTCACACTCAAACGTGGGATTTCTTTAAGCGGAATTTCTTTCATAAATTTCTTCTTACAAATAGGATTTCATTTAAAATAAATCCGCAATTCGAAGTGGCTAGAAAATAGGAGATATAAACGAGGTGTTGATCTATCTCTTTGGATGAAGAATTGATAAAATAATGTCCATTTTCTTGTGTAGCAAACCTTCAATGCTTCTGAAAGACGGATGAGGGTTTTAAAGCAATAAATAGCGTTACTTGTGTACATGGACAGCATATAAACGTTCGATCAAGTGGTTTATATACTAGGTAAGTGTTATTTAGTACAAGGACTTGGTACTAGCCCTAACCCAATAAACAACGTCTCATCCCCTGAATTCCAAAAATAACTTAATCACATTTCTGTACTACACGGAAAAGAAATAGGGATGTCTATTCTGGGTTGCGTAGGTACAGTAAGAGTTTCGATGAATTACTAAAATAGTAACATCAAAACTTTCTTTTTGCTGAAGATAACCGCCTTTAAAAACTTAATGTCGGACAAACATAGAACAAAAAAAAACCTACGTGTCGAATTGAGAACCTCTTCCTTTATTTGAAGTCAGTAAAAAAGTGTGCAACAGCACTTTTTGCTAGACGGACGATAGATTATTTTTATCGCATAAAGTTTTGTTCGGACAAGTCCACGGGATGAGTTACTGAAATACTTTTGCAACAAAAGGAGTGATTCAGCCAGAAAACTGACTGAAGACATAAAACTCACGGGCCATATATTCATAAAACTTGGGTCGATGCAGACAGATAATCATCTGAAATTGTGAAGTCACATAAAAATTCAATGTCTTTTGTCAGTGGTTACTGGATAGCAGTCCGTATCTTAATGGATGACGGTGTCGGGACGCCAGACTAATGAAAACTCGTTCCCTTTGACGTTATTACAGCACTTGTACAAATAATGAAGTTCAGTTTTGCTGACGACGCCGCGCTAAGGGTGGGAGGGACTGAATGAGGTGATTAAGTATACATATTTAACACTGGCCTGATAGAAGCGTTAACTGCACGTAAACGAAGAAATAAAACGCAACGGGAATAAGTGCCTTTTAATATCCCAATTTGAATATTAATATTTAACCTTGTACGGAAGTGGCCCTTACTGCATTATTCCCGAGGCGTTTATGAGATGTTTATGTGATGTAGGTCGGTGTCAATTATGGAGGTTAAACTGATTACTTACAGATAATTATGTGTGTATTCGTTGATTACCCTGATTCATGGTTCCAGGATACCATAATGGCTATATAGAGGATTTGTACAGGCTCCAAAGTAATGGCATTAAATTAAAATGTTATCCTTTAAACCCAGAGCCCATCAACTTTAGCCGTAGATCGCTTAAAAAACATCTCCGTCTACTATAATTACTTATAAAGCCATAATCTAGTAATCCACAAAGGGCCATCATGCACAAGCGCTGTAATAATCCATTTAACAAAATTGACTTTTACAATTTTCCCGGCATAACGACCCCTTAAATTGTTTCTGGTTTTTCTCATAAAAATGAGTTTTATAATTACAAATAATGTAAGAACAACAGCTATTTAATATTGTATAACACAATAGTGGGTGCTCCGTAGTGAACAAAAACGTAATTGGCAATTCAAAATACATTAACGGTATTTTAATTAAAAAACACAGGCCAACAACGAACTAAATGCAATTATTGTGTAGACAAAAGACTACTTCAGCAGCCGTTTGCCAATGTTATTACTTTATTGTTCGAATGTTATTCCTTAGTAATCGAATAACGTAATTATGTGGGAACTTGTTTGTTATCCAGCGCTCAGATTCCGATATTCCTTTATAAGATCCAAGATGTCTGCCCGACGACTCGACAGGCAATTAGTTTTGCATCACAATCAATTCTTTGTTCAGCAGTTTTTTAATAAATAAACAATGCTATAGAGAATATTTAAAATTCAGACAATGAGCGATGGAGTAAAAGCTTAACGGCGCCGACCGGGAAAAAAGATCGCGCCGCCCGGGACTAAACTGAATAATTTGAGGAAAGAAATTCAGCAGAAACGGTTGTTGTAGACACTAAACTGTAATTTGGTAGAAATAATACCAACAATTTTCCCTGAGCTTTATTTTAACTTGTTAAATAAATTGTAACTGTATCGTACGACCACCAACTAATCCAAGAACGTAAATCCGAAGACGGCGTACCTACATTTTTAAACAAAAGGTAAGTAATTTACTGACTGAGGATTTTCACGTAAAGCTGAGTTGGTCACTTGCTGACAATAAATGAGGAAAAATGTTTACTGGTGACTGTAAAAGACACGACCTTTCCTTGCGAAGTAATAATTGTAAAGCCCAACTGCCATTGTTTTGTCAAGGTATAAGGGCCCATACTGGGACCGAACTAGTTCTACTAAATGGGTATTACCCAATTAAATGTTCGGTGCGCAGAGTTTCATTATACGTATATGAACTGGTGAAGTCGTAACTAGTTTAAGTCCCTCTTTACTGTTACCGCGAAACTAGAACGTAGAAGGTGCCATGTACGGGACATTAATATTCATGTACTTTATGTCATTATCTTCTATATGTCTGCGATAATTAGCTCTTTACTGATTGCTGAAACAATTGGTCACAAGGGACATGTTATGTGACAATATGTCTGTCGGTAAGGAGGCTTCGTTTGGTTTTATTATGCTGTTTGCCAACCGCAGCTTTTTAAGACGGACGAAAGACAGACAGATAAAGAAATTATTTAGAAATCTCATAATTACTATAATGTATGAATTGTAAAGTCCTGATATAGGTCCATTCAATTCAGAGAATAGTCAAGTAACGTTTTCCAGATTTGACGGCTTTATATCATGATTTCGTATACTTAAATACCTAATCAAAGGGAAGGCCTACATGTAATTCAATTAATTGTCAATGCTTGCATTGTATTATAATTAATTCCGCAATCGTATTGTTATTAGTACGTGTCGCGGAAGACGCTCCACCTATCAATAGATTCCCTTATTAGATCATTTACGAGGTAATTGGCTACAGTTGCAATTAGTTAGTAATTATATACTATTATGAACTTAATAGCCAGAAATAACTTGCTTACAAAACTTAGGAGTTATTTTGGACCAATTTTGCCTAGAGCCGATTAGATTATTACTTAATATTCCAAAATCGAACATACGTAATTTTTCTTTAGCATGGCTGCTATTTTCAGTGTAGGTAGAGGAATAGGTTGTTAAGAAGGTAGGAAATCTACTCATTTTCGAGTATCGCGTACAAAAAGTATCACTTATCTATATCTTCAAAGATTTTGTAAAAACCATTACATTCAGCCTTGCTAAAGTTACGTGGCTCGTGACTCGTACAAACTCCAAATACTAAAAACAGACAGATAAAAAACTCACCTTTTGTAAGTTCACGTGTTTTGTTTTGACTGCTAAAATAAAAGCTATACACGGCATAAAGCGAGCCTTTACGCGAACGATGTCGTAATACTGCCTCTGAAAGGGAACAACAATTTTCATCTGAATCTAAAAATGTTACAGCATATCATGTCCCAGTTTTGCTGCCTAACGATTGAGTAGAAAGTACCTACACACAGAAATACTTTCGCTTTAGCACTATCGTATGTTTGTCATGAAAAGAAAGTGGTTTAAAATCTTATTTAGTTTATTTTTACACATACAGGCTCAATTTTAATTCATTACGCAACTTTCAGAGTGCGAAAGTACTAATAAATAGAAACGATTTTCACTTAAAACTAACTCAGAATATGAAACGTATAAGCAGCTTTCTTCAATCTTGCTACCACTATACCACACGATCAAAATGTATGGTATGTAACGTTTCTTATTTTAGGGTTGGTCCCGTAATAAAAGTTGTTCGTATTCATGGGTGCTTTCAACCCCTATTAGATAAGCAATGAATTAAAAGTTAGCTTGTATTAAAAATATTGGATGTAAGAAGAGTAGAGATTAAGATTGGGTAGGCTGGTTCTATTTATATGAGTCAATAAAAAAAACCATAGGTCCAATGTCCCTTGTGGAATGAATACTACTCATCATCTGCTTAGCCTTTTCCCAACTATGTTGGGGTCGGCTTCCAGTCGAACCGGATGCAGCTGAATATCAGTATTTTAAATGGAGCGACTGCCTATCAGACCTCCATAACCCAGTAATGGGTAATACGATACTCTTGGTTAGACTGGTTGTCAGACTTCCCGGCTTCTGACTAACAGTAACGACTGTCAAAGATCTACAAATGACAGCCGGGACCAACGGCTTTACGTGCTTTCCGAGGCACGGAGGAAACTCGCTATGAAAATGGTCACCCATCCACAGACCAACCTCGGCAAGCGTGGCTTAACCCGGAAGATCGGTCTATGCGGCTGTAATTATTAAGCCACGAGCTCCTCTGAATGAATGAATGAAAGTTCTGAATGAATACTACTAATAAGCATTAATATTAGCAGTACACGTACCACCATTTATAGATTAGGTACCCTCTCTATTACTCGTAGATCCTGTAATAAAATGGAAACCCTTTAACTATAGATTATAATGAAATATTAAAGTTTAGGGGAAGACAATATATCAAACAAGTTTTGATAGTTTGCGTTTGATGGCCGGCACTGGCCACGGCATTAATTGAATTAGTAGTTTCACGCCGCGGTCCACATCGTCTCAGTTATGAATAGAACAACACACCTCGTGTCTCCTGAGACTCGTAAATGGTGACTTTGAGCATATAATGGGAGGTTGATGGGAAGCAGTACTCCCGTGTGAGTTTATGTGGTGTTAACACTTAGTAGTTAGAAGTTAATGTGATCATTTAAGGTGTTAAAGTGTGAACATGAATTTTAAAATATAAAATTGCAGTTGCGTTTCCTAGCATTAGGTACTAACAGTGTAGACTACACTCTACCGGAATTCCTGCAAAACCAACAACTAATCCAAACTGTGCTTGTGCGAGCCGTCGTCAATTGTGCAACGGCTAACTTTTACTGTAATTTTCCTACTGTGTGTGAAGTTAAACTCAACCTAATTCAATTAAAAATTCCTAAAAGTTAAACTTTTACGTAAACTTGCTGAAAATGTTATTCGTTACGAGCTTCCCCACATGAAAAAAAACATTGATTAAAGCAATGGAAACGTTTGGAAAAAGAACGTGCGAAAAAAGTAAAATTGTGTAGCTGTTAGTTGTTGTTTGGAACGGGGATCCAAATACGTTATCGGAATAGTGGTATCTATTCTTAGCTGTCGGGAATATTGATTGTATTTTATTTTCAATCCAAATATATTTCTGAATATCGCAAAATATACCTATCACATATCTTACAGGACTTGTTCATAACCTATAAACTGTAACGGAATCGAATTTGATTCGAATATGTATCAGCTTGAAAATAATTCGAATAAAATTATATTAAACTGTTTACAATAATTCTGCACGCAATAAGCATTGTTGACTGAAGTGGACTGAAACAGAAGAAACAAGTATATCACGTAGTGAATAAACACAAGCTACAAAAGTATAAGTAATTTAAATGATTACACAAATTAAAAGGGATAATCCAATTGAGTTACCTTTGATCACTGGATGGACACGGGCAGCCGCGGTTGCGGTTAGGTGACAGGCGCAAATGTAGTATATAGGGTAGGTACATATTTTATAATGTACAGTGAACTCTGATAAGAGGTGAAAGAGTTCGTTTCAGGTAACATTTTCATCATGTATGTTTCATGTACGGTCAGCAACAAAAGTCCATTAACAATGTTACTTTTACATATCATTTAAATAGACACGAAATAACACAATTCACAGCTATTCAGAATGTTAGACAATACTTAAGAGTTCATTTTATCTTAATTATAGATCAATTTCGTATTTCCTTTGATATTGTGCTCAATAATAAGGATTTAAAAGACTGGAATGTTAATCTACTTTTGTTGCTGACTGTACTTTATATAGTAATACGATAACAATTTTGTAAAAGTTAAAATACTTATACATTTTTTGTTGAACTATCTACATATCTATATACCCAGCGGTGTCACCTGCGTTCATTTACGTCTTTGGTTACTGTTCCGCTCCCGTTGATTGTAGCGTGATGTTTTATACGTATAAACCTTCCTCTTGAATCACTCTATCTATTGAAGAGAACCGCATTCGAATTCGTTGCGTAGTTTAAAATGTCTAAGTACACACTATGTAAAGAGGTATACAGTACGGCCGACGTATCTTGGCGAGTTTGAAGTTAACCGATTAGCTGCGCAGTAGACAATTGTGTTCGTAAAAGATCCACTGTGCAGCCGAACGGCTAACTTCAGAGTCGCCAAGATACGTGCGCCGTACTATATGTTAACAGATAATATAAATAGTCAATTTTAACCCTATATAAAGAATTTAAGTGACTCTTTTAATGCCTTTTTCCGCAAAACCTCAGCTTTTAATCTTTACCACATTATAAGATCACTATGTGTCGTATGCATAAGCACAAAATAAAACATCAAAAGGGTAATCGCCACATTAAAATTATCTGGCATATTTGCTCACGAAATATTAAAACAATGTTAAATAAGAGTTAAAACAATGCATGAATGCGAAGTGTCAACGGAATGTCGGCGGTATCCCGAGGTGAAAATCGTTGTACCTCTCGCCATTTTCAAGCTATTATTTGTTTATCATTCATTATTAATTTGCGGGTTCCTTTCTCGTCTGGAGTTGTAGGTAAAAAACACATTGGTGAAACTCCACTTGGTTATTAACAGCGTTTGTTTATGTCCACTCTGATCCTTTGGGGTCTCTTGGGAACTGGGTTAGATTAAAAAGCTAATAGGTATTTGAAAATATTTTATCTTGAGCGTAAAACACTTAATTACTTGAAGAGTCATTGTAGACCTAACCTAGTTACAATAAGAGCTGGTAAAAAGGTAACTTTGTAACCGTAATACTAAAGGCCTTTGGTAGTCTATAGGTACTTAATATTATAAAGAGGTAAGATTTTTTTGTTTGTTTGTAACGAATAGGCTTCGAAACGACTGGACCGATTTTAACCATTTTTCATCAATAGATAGCTTTATTATTCCTGAGTAACATGGGCATGGAGTAACATCACGCCACGACCCACGGGAGCGGAGCATTACCCAAAGACGTAACTTAAGGCGGGTGAAATAAGCTTCGCGGATGAACTCGCAGGCAGTCCGCTAGTAGGTAGTTATTATTTTGAAATTCTTGAATAGCTTCTAATTCGAAAACGTTGTGCCACACGTAGCCTACTGGAAGTTAGATATCTCCTGAAATAAAGTGCTGGAATAAGATAGAGACATGTTAGCCCGACCTAGTTCAGAACTGAGAATAGAATAGCACCACTATTGAAAATAGTCTACCCATCTACATCTAGGCCTTTTAATCTTAGCTTTACTAAGGTATAGTCGTATTAAATTTAATATAAGAACTTAAATGTAAAAGATTAGAAATGTTGATTTAATCATAAACCAACTCATTATCCTGTTTTTTTTCATTAGATATTTAATATATCCTCAAGGTATACTGTTACCTGTGACTGTACAATAATATTGTAATAATATTGTTTACTTTTCCTCATAAACATAGTAAATATACAAGTTACACTCAAACGCGCACCCCAGATAGTACATATTTGTCTGCATATTTGTTGAAAAATAACATTACCGACTGATTAATTTCTTACTTAAGTATAACGAGCATTATAATGTACCGTCGTACTAAAACAAATACTAATAACACAAGTGCAATTACAGCTGTTCATTCGACAACAATTAATTCCATCTTGTTATTGCAACGTAGACCTCACTTGTTTTGAAATAAAACTATTATATGTAAATGAACTACGTAATTTAATTACTGTCCTATAGCACAGCGATGAAAATAGACTGTGATATATGGCACGTGCACCTTTGTTTACAGACATATTTTATTTTATATTTCTTGCAGCTGGCGTTGAATTGGTCACGCTCTCAGAAAACCTGATAAGTAGTTATTTACTTTATACCTACTCTGCTAGAAGGAAAACGAAGCGAGGGGCAAACGAAAACAGACATGGCGTCGCTCCGCCGACCTTGACTTGAAAGTCCTCAACTTGTTCTACCAGGAAGGCTTACATTTACGAGCATTTAATCCAAGATATAAATAACATAGAAGAACGCTTCACAATTATCTTGTTTATTCATACACTGAATGAACGGAAGACGCTGGATGCAGGCCGCTTCCAACCGGTCTTTTTGGAAATCTATGGGGGAGGCCTATGTCCAGCAGTGGACGTCCTGCGGCTGATATGATGATGATGATGATGATGATTCATACACTAGCTTCATACGATAAAAGTTGTCTACAATGTCGATAAAGTCCTTCTAAAAGTTTTCATCAATGCAATTTTCCTAAAACGTTGTTGCAAGCGAAATCGATGCAGAGAGCGGAACGCCGCTGCTAGGCTTCGCGCCCCTAAATCCGCGGCTGTAGTCATTACGCTGCAGCCGGAGGCGGTAAAAAGGGGCGTGACATACGCAGCGGTGCTCACTAGGGCCAAGGCGGCGATTGATCTCGGCGAGCTGGGGATCACGGCCCTCCAGCTGAGGGTGACGGCAACGGGGGCCAGGATGCTGGAGGTCCCCGGTGCCACCAGCGGCCCGTCTGCGGACGCTCTGGCGGAGAGGCTCAGAGCGTCCCTGGATGCGGACGAGGCCCGAGTGTCCAGGCCCGTCAGATGCGCAGACCTGCGCATCCTGGGCCTGGACGACTCCGTCACCGCGGAGGAGGTGGTGGCCGCCGTTGCCAGGACGGGTGGATGCCTTGCCGAGGAGGTGAGGGCAGGCACCATCCGCCCGGAGCGCACGGGTATGCGGATCGTTGTGGTCAGCTGCCCAGTGACGGCGGCCAAAACAATTGTCGAGGGGGGCCGTTTACTGGTGGGCTGGGTGTCGGCGCGGGTTAGACTGCTCGAGCCCAGGCCCCTGAGGTGTTACCGGTGCCACGTGGGGAAGCACGTGGCATGTAGGTGCGCCTCGGAGGTGGACCGCAGCGCCCTATGTTTCCGCTGCGGTCAGCCCGGTCACAAGGCCGCGGCTTGCGATGCCCCGCCGCACTGCGACGCATGTGCGGGGGCTAACAGGCCGGCCGATCACCGGGCTGGGGGCAAGGCCTGCGCCGTACCCGCCAGGACCGGGGGAAGGCCCCGCACCGCCGCCGCCGCCGCCACCGTCGCCGTGGCTGCACCTGCAGCCACCGCTGACACCGCGTCCGCCGGCGCAATGGATTGCCAATAACGGCACCATTGCGCCTCCCGCTGGCGGATTCCGTAGGCACGGTCTGTGGACGGTGAGCAATGGGTAGCTCACCGTCCGTACGTTATTAACTAACGACAGACCGTGTCGACGGCGCGTCCATGTTCCGCGCACAGAGGTGTCAGCCACTGGAAGGGGCCACTAAGGGCCAAATGCCTGCCGGGGCTGCGGGTTGTTCGAAAGAGATACCGCGCCCCCGGAACGCAAAGGGCACATGAAGGAACATAGATGGTTTTTAGTCAGTAAAAGTCTGACACTCCCTCCCGCCCCGCCCTGGACGGGGGGGGTCATTTGATGATTTTACCATCTCTAAAAAAAAAAAAAAAAAAAAAAAAGCGAAATCTTGAGCAGTCCATAACATTTTTATACCGTATGTATATAGGTACGCGGCTGGGGAAAACGCTTTGACTCTTTATAGGACCCTCAAAACCCCTTAGCTCCTACCCTCTTATCAAATGCTTTTTGCCTTAGCCACCCTGATTGTGACGAGAGTAAGCGCTCCCAATCGTATAATAATGAGTTTTGATGGAAGAATTTACGCCAATATTTTAGACAGAATCCAATACAGAGAAGTGAATTTGATCCTCGTCAAACAAACATGGTTCTGTGACCTTTTCTGTGTTATAGGGATTAGCACTCACTTACTCTGTTTGTGATAACGAGTAGGCGCAAATAAAAGAAAATAGTCAATAAAATGACGAGATATAAGTTGAAACGTTTCCTAAATATTTATTGTACGACTGGAGTATATTTTTATAAAAGAATAGTATTTATAGAGCTCTTTCGTTTTTGGTCTATCACTCCTGATATTTCCTTATTGAGCACAAAAATATCGGAAGTGTTGCAATTCTTTATTAAAAAATATTGTATAAACAACCGGCGCCATTGTTACTTTAGTCATTTCCTTTCCCATCTCACGGGCCTTGTAAAGGCCTCCAAATGCGGAATAAAATTTAAATAATGAACTCAAAATTATTTGTTGAGCTACGCTTATTTCTATAGAAAATGTTGATAAATATCAGTAAATGACATTTAATTAAGTCGTTTTCCTTTGTACAAAGATTTTCCCGCATTTTAGGCGTATATTGGGTAAAGGCTGTCGTTAACGATAGTGTACCTAATTGTTTACTTTAAGCATTAATTACATAAATAGTATTATTTTGCGGATCAGCAACTTTTTGTGTTCCAAATTGTGATTAGAATGTTAAAAACACAGAGTTTCTGAAACCAAATCCCGTCGTCACCTGTCCAACAGTGTTCATTCCGTCCATTTATCCATTTGTTTCGTGTACAGACAATGTATAATATATCAAACGAAGTGAAAACTTTTCTCTAGCGAGGGAGCGACCGCGGTTATGAATCTAAGATGTTTTTCATGTAATTTTGATTTATGCTTCGGAGGCGTTGGATCTGAAGGATACGAGTATCTCACGACCCTTTTTACTTTCCACAAAAACTTAAGATTATGAGTGACGTTTGTTACTTATAGGTACTGATGCTTTGTTTGTTATTGACGTATCGTGATTCTTCGACTCATATCTTACTTTATTGAACATATTCTAATAACATTTTTATTAAGTTTATCCAGAGTACATAAGTAAGCTTGATTTATAAAGTAACTTGATTTATCTTAAATGCTCAGGAAAAAGCAACGGGTAAATTATGACTCTCAATTACCAAATTCACTCTCTTTTTCTTTATTGAAACTCTCTGTTTTTTATATGTTTAACGTTTTACATTTTAATAAAGATATCAGCGCTATGTTAAAATCAAAGCAATCAATTCAATAAAATGAAAGCAAACCGAAAGTGTGAAATGGCTCGTGTTTGCTCCGTGCAAATAAAAATTTTACGCTGCAATTCTTTTATTTCCAAGAATATTCATCGCTATTACTCTCCATATCGCATCGTTCGTAACATTCAATAAAGATAACTTCATTCAATTCCTTTATAATTAGTTTCCTGCGGTGCCTTTGAAGAATACGGAGCTTGAAAAGGGTTTCCTATTAAGTACATTATACGAGATAGATACGACTTGACGAAGATGAGAAAACATTTAACAGAGGAAAAATATACGACCCCTATATTTTTCATAGCGGTTAAAAAAGTTTTCGTGGGCGTGTTTATTATTATTATTATAAAGTATTTGATGTGGCACGCCGCGCCGCGCCGGTGGCTACGAAAGCACGCGGCTACGTCTCATAATTTATGTGGCGAATTACACGTTTATCATAACGTGTCGTAATACCATCGCCCCGCACACTCTTCATAAATATCATATTTATATCGCCCCATGGAAATTCCGGTCGCTAGTTATTTAATTTCACGGCAATAGGTATCGTAAATTAGGCTGTTTACATGACGCTGAGCGTTTAATTTATTTATTTAATTGGAACAACAAAAGCGCAAACCGCCGTTATCGCCAGCATAATTTATAACAGTTGTGAAATAAAAGTGCGTATTATAGGTCAGGATATTTATCCCGACAATGCAAATATTCGACCTACATTTATATAGTTCAGTAAAAGCACGTAACTATCGATTGTAAACTTGATCTTAGCCTTGTTAAGTCATGAATACTGTACACCGGACTTAGTTAAGTAAGGAGTACGGGGCGAACTTTGTGGAATGTGATAAGTTTGTGGATAGTGCATTAAGTGAACCCGCATTATCCGAAGTAGTTTGTTACTTAAGTGGTAAAAGGTTTGTGTTGTAAGCGTTAGGAACACCGGTCAGATGAATGCGATGCGCTATCGACTCGCGTATTTATACTCGTAGAGGGAGGCTGCGGGATGCGGGCACAGATCAGACAGACTCACGCGTCGCCACGCTTTGCCATACGCCTCCCGGGACACACGAGCCTTCTTAAACGTGTCATTAAAAAACTTTTTGATCTAAACTTTAAGTATCATAGACTATAATTCGGAGAGGTCAATGGATAACATCTGTGATAAAGTCATAGCAAAGTACATTTTAGATACAGAAGAAAAAGCCATAAGTTTGATTTTATAAAAAAAATCAATGGGTAAGTAATATAATGCACTGAACAGCGAACATTTCCTTAGTTTTGTTTGACATCTCTGTTTACTTAACAATCTACCTTTACCTCTTATCGTCTTAAGTTGTCAATCAGGACTTTAAATGCTTTAATAAAATATTTTAGCTATGATTAATAAATACAGAGCTCTCGTACCAGGCATTGAAATTTACTTAGTCATTCTTTAATCCCTATGAAGTCACAAGCAAAATTGTATATCTTTGCTATTGCAAGAATCCGAAAAGCAGTGTCAGTTCTGCGTATAATATTGTGCGCTTGGGTGGTTGGGGGGGCGGGGGGGCGAGTCGGGGCGCGCAGGGCGGCAGTCAGCGACGCGCCGCGCCCGGGCCACCCGCCCGTGTACCCGAGCTTTACGTAACGATGCCGCCGAGCTGATGGCCGCGATCGTGTGGTGGCTGGCGGCCACCTGCCTGCTCCGCGCCGCCACCGCCGGCAACCCCGACGCCAAGCGACTCTACGATGACCTCCTCTCCAACTACAACAAACTCGTCAGACCCGTTGTCAACACCACCGACGTGCTCCGAGTCTGCATCAAACTCAAACTCAGTCAACTCATCGACGTCGTAAGTGTTATATTTGTCTCTTGGCAGCAGCCGCCGCATCCCCTGTGTAAACACTACCAGTCAGTGGCAGTCCAACGACGCTGATATGCATACCCACCAGATTGACCTACATCCAAGACAACCGAGGGTGCAATGTGAACGCATACCTTGCTTGCACTTGCGCGTCGCATTTGGAATTTAAATAGACGTGAATTGCATCAAAGCCTCAGGAAGCGACCCAGTTTTTTCAAATACATAGCTTAGTTGGAATCATTTGTAACTGGTGATAATGGGTATATAAAGTAGCAAGTGTCGTATTCACACTACCTCCCCAGCTTGTTACGCAGGCTAGGTGCCCCTCTGTCTCCCTCCTTATGTATTTCAAATCAGATCCCATAAATCACCCGTATAAAAGGAATTGTATTTCTTTCGATATTTATACAATCCTCCTCCGTGGGCATAATCCTCACGAGTCTTTTGTCGAGGTAATTACCAACATTTCGTTGGTTCTGTGTGTAATGTATAACGTGTGATATTATTATATAAGCTGTTAAACTTATGGCCAGAATTATGAGATGATATTATAATCTTCAAGCACCTAATTATCTCACGCATAACGTTTTGTTAAAGCGTAGTCACTTTATAACATTAGATTGCTTCAAAGTGAAAATGTTTTTCCGAGAAAACAGCTAATATTATCAATCAAGGACCTAATCAATCATGTAAAGTGCCGGTCGTTAAACTACATACATATAAAGCGCTCGCTCTTATGTCACACTTTTCACTCTTATGAGGGCTTTCAATTTTATCTGATAGTACTCATGAGTGGTGATTTATAAAATTATAGAATCAAGTTGTTTTTAGCCACTGGCAATAAGCAATAAAGACTATTAACTCATGATCATTACGATATTAATTATTATTTCATACGATTTCTGTATTTTAATTACAATTCGGTTCATTAATACCAAATAATTAGAATCTGGGAAACAGCAAATACGAATTATGGGATTTAGTGAATATCTAGGTCAATAGATTTGACAAAACGTTACATGATTTGAAGATATCCTACATAACGTTTCTTGACTTCCAATTTATTATCTCATTTACTATTTGAACAACCACCGCGATCATGGTTGTCTTTTCCTTTGAAGATATTTGTGAAGTTCATAGCATAAACATTCCTACTAACTAGTTGGTTTTACTTGAAAGATGACACGACTTGGAATAACCGAAGCATGAATATTAGTCAGACACGACCAATTTCAATTTTGGAAATGATAACAGAATAGACCTTGATTTTTAAATTTTCATGAAGTACTAGTTGTTTTTTAACGTAAATAAGTACCAAAATCATACCCAAAAAACCGAAATGATAAAATTCTGAACGGCCTTTCACCGGAAATTAGCAAACAGTACCACGGCGCGCCTAAAATATCTGCCAAACCCGTAACCGCATAGTCGATATCAGCAGTAACAGAAGCGAATTCACCGCTATTATTACGAATACGTCGACCAAGATTATCGAATTCTGGACGCAGATGCCGACGATGTGGTTTGCATCATTTGCACCAATCACGGATTAGGACGGCATGAGATTGAAAACAATGGCGGGCCGGGCGGAGTTTAACATGGTTGGTTAGACTTAATACAGATACGTCAGTCAATTAAATCGTAACTTATATTCAGAGCGTTTCTTGTTACTTATTTTCATGCTTCTTGCTTTTTGACTGGTGAAGGAAAACATCGTGAGGAAACCTGGACTTCTAAGCAAGAGTGATGATCGATGCTCGCGCCTTCTCTATATGAGAAGAGGATTTGGCTCTGTAGTGGAACAATAGGCTGGTGTTATTAATCTGAAACGGACGGCTTTTTCTGATTGTTTTTTCCTCTTTTATTAATGGTTAAAAACTAGTTTTTACAATACAAAACGAACAGAGAGTTAGCTCGAAAACAAAGACCTAGAATGAATCCGTACCTTGAATAGCACGGAACTTTTCTAAACCATTGATAAATAACAAAAACTTTCTAACAAACAAGGGCTCCATTAAAAATAAATTACATACTTATGCCTTCCTATTTCGCGAGGCTTTAACGGTATTTAATACATATTATTTTATTCATAGAAAAATCAGGAATACATTGAATACTTGTACCTATTAATACTTTGAAATAAACGATACCATTTTCAGGTTTCAATAATATTTACCTTTCAAATTACTGTTTACATTTCACAATAGGATTCTACGAATTGCAAAACGTCCGGCCACCGCAAGCACTTGATGTACGGTAATAATATCTGACTGTGCTGCCAATACAGTTTCAGTTTATAGGGATATTTTGTAGCTCGTTGATTGCAATCCAATTAGTCACAATTGGGACCAAACGGGTTGGTTATCACAGTTCTATAAACTACATAGGTAACTAAGGGGTCATTCAAATCATACATATTTTCGACACGTCCTATTGAAAAGAACTTCGTGCAGACATGCACTTTTTTCTTTTTTCGTGGGAAAATCCTAATGGAGACTTTTCATCTGGGTAAAGCGGAGGATTATTTTTAACTGTTACCGACTTACAGTTCCTTCAATCACCATGATTCGGGAGCCCGGTATATGATGCATAATCCGGGCCCCCGACTGGGCAGCCTTTGCCCTAGATTAAAAGTAGAACATTCTTTAAAAGAGAGAAAAGGGGAAGTGTGTTCAGGTAACTGCAGGAAGCTGACTGCCAGCCACTTCGGTATCTGCTTTGACCTACAAAAGATGACTCCTCAAAAATAATAAAAAGTAGAAGTAACCCTAACAAATAATAACATTGAGATATTTTTTATTTATTAACCTTAAACGGAAGATAATAAATAAACAATATTTGTCAAAGAATATTTATGTAATAATATTTGTCTGAAATATGGAGGTTTTGTATTGTTTTTGTCACAAATAAATATAGTGGGAGGGGAGAGAGTGAGAGACAGATAAAACTCGTAACAGCCCCGAGACGACGACGTATGGACATGAGCATCGAGCTTAACGTCTGTAAGTTACTAGGTATTTACTATTGATACGCCGCCGACTGAGTTTTTTCTCTATTGTCAATATCGACCAGAATGCCTCAAGACATTTGCCTTTATTACTTGTAAACATTTTTGCTCCTTTACCTTTCTAGTTTTCAACTGCATATTCTGAATTTATTTATTCTGTATGTAACTATTAGAAGATACATCGTTTTCCTGTAGCCTAAGATAACTTTGAACGGAGGGAATCTCACCTCTCGAATCCTCTGAAACACCGCGCAGGTGAGATAATTAATTACGAAAACAAACAATAGAAGCAGATTTACTAAAGTGGTTAAGCTAATAGTGTGGCAGCCGCACCGCAACGTTTAGTCACCACGGGCTCAGGTCAGGCGGGCATAAGCGACAGTATCGCAACGCCAATCCCCGAACAATGGCGTCGTCGGCGACAGCCGTCATCTCGCCCACACGTGACTCCAACACAGCGTCTACTCACGTCCGCGGATAATGGGCTTATTCATGAATTCTACCATACGGATATTATTATATAGCTTTCTGTAACTTTAACGGGGAGTAACGAGATGACCCTCATTTAAGCGGGGACCATCGCTACGGAAAAGATATATATACGGAATAGATATAATAAGTGTAGGTATCTACTAACTACTCCTACGGCTGTATGTTTTTTATATCAATCCTACTAATATATATTATAAATGCGGCAGTTTGTGAGGATGAATGCATGGATGTTTATTAATATTTCACGCTTAAAGGGCTGAACGGATCTGGATAAAATTTGGCACTGAGATAGATTGTAGTGTGGAAGTGTGAAGTGAAGTGAAGTGAAGTGAAGTGTGAAGTGTGTGTGTGTGTAGTGTGGTTGTTGTGTGGTGTAGGATACTTTTATCTCCGAAAAATGTACGATCCTATGGGATACTTTATCAAAATTGACGCGGATCAAATCGCGGGCAGAAGCTATGTAGTTATTATGTCACAAATAAAGTACACATAACCAAGACAAAACATCTCCTCGCATTCCTCAGAATTCAATTAAGTGTTACAACAAAACAACGATTAAAGTGTCCTGTTGTTCTTCTGGGAAATCAAAACATGTTTGGTTTCATGTTGCTAATAACTTCGCATCCATGGCAAACTTTCTTCGCTCAAGTGAAAAAGAAAAAACAAAACAGAATCAAAGGGCGCGGGGTCACCACCAAAGACTTGTGTTGTATGTACTCGTATCTACACAAAGGCAAAGCATACAAGCAATAGGAGACAATATTGGTCGGCTGTTCGAATTGCCAATTACGTTATGAAGTATTTTTCTAAGCGGTAAATACAACAGGATACCTTTTTCAAGCCATTCCATTGATAACATTACGTTCTCAGAATTCAACGGATATTTTCTTATCCATTCTTTTTTGCTATAGAAGCAGACATGTTCCAAAGAGACCAATTTCGAATCAGGATAACCACGGGCTTTTGGTTTCGCTGCTAGATAAAAAGGAACAATTTTTTTGTTGAAGTTTCTTTTTCAGATGTGATAAAAACGGCCCTTTTTGTAGATTTATAGACTCTAAGATACATAGAAAGCAATAATCACAGGAATCTAAAATAACGCAATTTGACAATTTCTATACAAACTTGAAATTGCTTTAAATTGCTTTTTGTTACGGAGACGTTATAGTCAACCAAATTTCCAAGAATTGCGCCATTGAGTAACTCGTATAAGCGCACCATTAGATACACAAGATAATAATATTACTCAACCACTATAAAAGTTATTTCTTTGAAAGCTCTTTTACTTGCTCTTATGCTTTAGTTAGAAAGTTTTAGCTCTGTTAATAAATATATAGTTGTATTTCGAGGAAAATTATTGAATTTAAGTACCTGTAATATATTTCTCACAAAAGCCTAAAACAGAGTAAAGCAACCAAAAAATAAATCAAACGTTATTTAAATCATTCTATCAAAACAAATATATTTATATCGTAAACGACGAAAGAAATTCGTTGGTCTACGAATATTATATTTATGTCGAATTCGTTTCTAAGTATTTCGATGCACAGAGTGAACTTATAGAAATTTATTTTGAAATCTCTGTGTCATCAGTGAATTCTCGTGAATATTGTGAAATAAAACTCAAACTCAATTTCCCAATCAATTTTTTAACGCTTGTGTTCTGTTTTTTTGTAAAATCTATGAGAATTTTTCGTCAGTCAAGTGAGACTAAAATGTAAAAATATACGTAGGTAAACAT
The DNA here is from genome assembly GCA_932526535.1 of Caradrina clavipalpis. NCBI lineage: Eukaryota > Metazoa > Arthropoda > Insecta > Lepidoptera > Noctuidae > Caradrina > Caradrina clavipalpis. Next base: position 9,911,368 of record OW052096.1, read on the forward strand.
ACCAGCAAGCATTTGTATGCAGCATCGCGCGAAATAAAGACATTGTGTACATATGTATGTAAATTAAATTGAATTTGTAATACCTACTGTGTTCGCTTTTCAATGAAATATTTCCTTTATTTCTCGACATATCTCCGACTTTAAACATATGTGAGGGATAGTTGTAGCAGAAACAAGCCCCTTTGGGTATTTTATTTAGTTGGTAGGTACATGTAAAGTCAAAGTTAATCAAAATAAAACCCGACTATGCGCCTTGTGGTTCCCTACCTCAAATAGGTCACAAGGTCACAAAAGAACCTATTAACTTTGTCACAAGACCGTAATTTGTCTGAACGCATTTGGATGGTTATTTCTCGTAATGGAGAGTTGTACTTGAATTGACTTATAAGCTTTCATTCAACATAAAAGCTTTACGACCGTACCCACTTATATTTTTTTACAATCTCGGATTAGTTACTGGGATTAAATAATTATACGCATTGGCATTAAATGTTTTAAAAAATGTTAAGGATTTTTAACAAATTACATGTATTTGTGTTGGTATAAGTTTCAAGGGATCCGTAATCAATTAAGTATCTACTCAATCACTTTGACTGACTTTTTTCTCTATTGTGAAGTGATAAGTGTTATAATTAAGCCCCAAGAGGCCTAAAAGGCTGATTAGTATTCGCGATTATGTATCATTTTGGTATTTTAACTTTATAAAGCTCCTGCCCTGTTGTCCCACTGGACAACTCAGGCTCAAAATAAAAAACTTAAAAAACATTGTCATTAAAAATAATGTAACTTCATTCAAGCTTTTCGCGTAATATCAAATAGAGTAGCAACATAAACTGTAAGTCTGTCTAATCCCTTAAACTTTGTACGTACCACAAGGGCGGGCACGGCCGACACGCAAACACAATTATGCCTACAGCGGTAGGCTTTAATTACTAATAAAGCAAAGCAGTGTCAGCTACTAGTCCATACCACCTGACACAGCGAAGATATACAAAAGCGACCTATTTTCCCAGAGAGAGAAAAGAGCCGGAATAAATTGTCTACTGTTTTTTCTTTCATTAGTCTGAAAACGCCAGTGCCTTGCTAAAGTAAGGTTTAAACGAAATATAAGTACTTGTTAGTGTATATTGTGAAAACCGTTCTTTAGCAGAGCCTCTAAAATATTTTGATTAAACACGTTTTTCTCTGTTGTCAGAACCGTTTCAGCCGTGTACTGTGCAATTTAGCCTTTTAGTTTTGTATTATACCTGTACCTGCCTACGTATTTTTTGTTAGCGTTATTCTTGGTTTATCTACTTACACAGAATCTTTATTTTTTGTCCTCTCTAATATCCACGGCCTATTTGTTCTATATAGAAAGTGAAGTTCTTTTACCCACAATTAGGAAAAATGTTTTCTGCACATAAGTACATTTTGCTGCTCCATTCTCAAGACAATTTACGGCAGCAGTACACGACCGTGTGCGCTGTGTGTATCGTTAACAAAACAGAATTAGGTTCCTTCACGACAACTTCCTGACTTTTACCTTGAGCCTGCTCCCTCTTTATTTAATATTTTTTACGTACGAACGTTTATCGAGTGTAGGTACTTATCGCATACTTGTTTATCGAGATGTCACAGCGAATTTCGCGTGAAATATTATACTAAGAAACAACTTCGAACAACATTTTAGCAAAGTTTATGTAGATTGATCAAACTCACTCCCCAAAAGTCAAGTGAAACTGGGTTAAGTGGATAGGGACGTATATAATTGAAAATATGGATGTTAGGTGTCCATGTCTCACTTACATAAACCTCACGTGCCGACGTCATGTAAAACGGGGCCATTCCATGCATTGTACAATGTGAAACCACGGCTACTTTTAATTTCCGTCTTCGTGCGAGCGAGCAACTCGGCGTGGAATAAAACAACTAACACATATCATGTTTCCCTCATTCACAAACCGGCGTGAAAATGCTAACATAGCGTAACCCTTACTTTTTATACGATTTTCATTTCCGTGTCGCTCGTTCACGTTCAGCGCAAGCTAGGAAATTTATTTTATTTCAGAAGCTTTACTATCTAAACTTTAGAGTTTATACGTATTATGGACTACTGCTTACTTTGTATTTTGATTTAAATTACACAAGTCTTGTATGGCAAACACTTTGTATTAAATATTTTTGTTATAAATTGCTAAATAATTTAACACCGCTACATTGCGTACCTTAAAGCATTTTCCTTGGGCTTAATTGGAGACGATGCAATTTATCTTCGTGTGGAATATTTTCCTTTACTCTGGTCAGTGTAGTCGACGGGAAAAAGCAAACACAGGCAAAGTTATCCACACCTACGTCTCGGTTGTCGTGTGAAAGAAATCTAATATCCTTTGGGAAAACAGTCGGTGATAGCGCAGCCCGGTAGAAAATAAAATATTCACTGTCACAGATTTCTGTAACATAAAATCGTCCTAAAATATTGTTCAGGAGGATGCACAAGTATATAATAAAATAATGTATTTACGGACACTTAGTGAATGTAATATGAAGTAATAAATTGAATTGTTAGAACGACGTTTTACCTAGTATGTTATGTGCAAAAAAAAATGTGACAAACAAAGACACAATATGTTTTTATGACATAATAGGAGAGATGGGACGTGTATTGTACGAAGTATATTGTACTTGATATGTTTTGCTGCTCTCATGTTTCTATTTGCTACAAAAATAACACAGTTGTGATACGTAAGTAACAATATTCTGTAACTATTACGTCATCAGTTCAAACTTTGACAAAGTAGTTAATTCCGTTCACCGAGCTAATTAAAGTTCCGAAGTCACAAGCAATTGCCACGAGTTGTCATCAGTGGAGCTGAAAGTTACGTATTAATTTAATATTAAATTAAATATTTTACATTACAACGAATGCAACATGAAATTCAGGTGTAAATGTCCTCTGAACAGTCATATTTATTGCTGCGCTGGGGAAACATTTTGATAATCGCTTAAGTGTCTTTAAGTTAGCTGACTGGAGGATATAAAAACGGGTAAGCAAAGGTTTAGGTTTACCTAAACCTTTGCTTACCTTAAAAAACAAAAGTAGTCCAACAATATCGTAAAGCTACACTGAAATACAAGCATATAGTGTAAATCTACGTCAAAATGATGTTATCCGCAAACGAAACAAAATAGGACTGCTTAACGGAACAAAGGAACAAAATGTTTATTGACAAAGTTTCGTGAGAATCTGACAGGGTAGCGGAACAAATGTCAGATGGGAAAGACAGAAAGTCTTCGGCTAAATCGAGACCCGTCGCGAATGTTATGATGGATACCTGCCCTCTACTGTCTGATGCGAGTCTCCGACATAAATCCAGTGTGACATGTTTGTCAATTCTCTCACTGTTTGCACGCCTTTTGTTCAAAACAAGAAAACTATGGTTGATTCTGTAATCGAAATATACACTACTTTTTTTTTTGTTTTTTTTTTATTAATTGTGTTCTGTTATTTTTTAACAAAAACAACATGATAGATAATGTATAAAATAAAATGATTCTCAAAAAAAAAACAAAAATAATTTCTCAATCATCTTTTGCTATCGTTGTTTAATATTCAAATCCGTATTATAGTACCCACCTGTCCAATGGAAGATATATTTTACTTTAAACCGGGTTTTTATCTCAGTACTTGCTCCTGTTGAATTAAGAATTTTGCTTACAAGTCGGAGTGAACAATAACTCAAAGTATTTCACGAAACCCCGCTCAAGCTAAAATAATCTTCGTATTAAACTAAACTGAGCTTATCTTATTGCGTTATGAATAAAATAAAACAAGATGTAGATAGCTAGAAATATTTTTGACGGAATCTTAGGTACCTGCCCTTTTTACCATTCACAAACTCTACGACTAAGTTGAACTACACAGACTTAGAATGCTTCTGTTTGTGACGTACACGACTATGTCGTAATATAAATTATATATGGAAGAAGTAAATAAAGACGCTTCGTATTTTAGTACTCAGAAGCGACCTAAGTTTATGAAACTTTCAAACGAACGAGTGAAGAAACGTACATGTACATAAAACCTAATTTAAGTTACAAAAAAGTCACGAGCAAAAGGAAAGTCGGCACATTTCAGCTACATGTACTTTTTTAGTGTGGTGCCACATAACAAAATGTCGCCTAACCCGCACTTCGATATTTCTCGCGAAACAACAGTATTTCTGTTTGTCATGAATAATTCATTGTTGTTTAACATTATAGGAGTAGGGATTATCTATAAAGGACAACGGATTGATTTGAAGGTGTACTTGAAAACAATTGATTATTATCAAGCTACGACAAGTAACATTTTACAGCAAGAATCCTGATCCTTTTGCGTTCACAGCAAACAGTTAAATGCTGGTTCTTGAACAAAAATTATAGTATCAAGATTAAATTCTCAATCAGAATTCACCATTTACTTTCGATAAATGTTCTAGAAACTTTTAATAAAATTTTCTTTCAAATCCAGTAAAATGCCTTCTTATAATCTTGTTTCAAATGATAAAAGTTTTAAATTGAACCACTTTGAGTTCAAATATAACTTGGAATTGGAACCCTTCCGGAAATGGCATAATAAAGTCACTTTTGGCTGCCTATGAAGTAATAACACTGCTTTATTTAGACCGTTACGCCAATAACCCCTAAACGTAAAGGCAAAAGTGTCGTTTTATGCAGACCCCGGTCTAATGACAGTAGCTACCTAATGTTCGGTTCCATTGAGTTATTTTTAAGCGGGATTTACAGCTAGAGTTATTGGTTAGAAATTTTGCATTTCTGAACAGTGAGCCAAGAAATTTGCTCACATAGATAACTTTGTGGAATCTCGCTATAAAGTTTATCTGGAGGCATCAGAAACTGAGACTAAATCATGTTAGATATCATCTTAATATTATGAGCAGGGAGAATATATTTTTACAGTAACAAGCTCTGTCGTCTCATATTCAACAGATTAGTTCCCGACAAATAACAGAATAATATGTTCTAACAGAATAATCCACTTATCTAACGTCCTGCAGACGGGAAATGCTCGGGAGGAATCTAGCAAGAACGAAGTAAATAAAACTTGTTGTTTATACGTGTTGTTGCTGGTCAATAGCGTCGAAAACTTTTAATCAAAGGCGACGAAGGGATGACACGAGAATGGGCACAGGTGAAAATATTTTTTGCCGATTCATTTGGCAGCGTGGTGATTGAAGAAATGCTCGTGACTCTAGGTTATATTTTCTCTTATGTAATAGTGATCATTATCAGAATACCATCACGCCTGTATTCCCCGAAGGGTTAGGCAGAGGTGTACCAATGTACACCCACAGTTCGCCGGTATATTTAGGTCCCATGTAATAGGGGGCGAGCCTATTGCCATTAATCGGGCACAAATCCAAACTCCGAGCTGCTACTGAGAATTTCATAGAAAAACCCAATAACGCTTTTTGCTCGACCTGGGAATCGAACCCAGGACCTCTAACGTAGCAGTCGTGCTTAGGACCACTAGGCTAACGAGGCAGTTATAATCAGAATACCAATTTCACTAATTGAAAACATTTAAAATCTAGTCATTTTCTTTCCTACCTTCTCTTTCTTTTCTTTCCTTTTTTTCTATTCTACCTTGTAAAAAAAATCGGTAAATTAGAGGCATCTATGACAGATTGAGATCCAAGATTAGAATTCGACCGTTCATGAAAGTTAGAAGAATTGCTCCCTGATCTTAGGCATATCAACATTTACTACAAAATACACATAAATTGCTTGCCTACGACTAAACCTATTCACTCGCGACAATCCCAGCTTATAACTTATCAGAAAAAACAGGTTTCAGTAAAGAGTTCCACTCCTTAGCGGTAGATACGCAAAATAAACGAGTAAGCGAAACACTGAGCGTATAGGCGGAATAATCCACGCACATATCTATAGGTAAGTCTCGTCGACAGATGAAGGAATGGGCTTCAGGGAATTAAGCTGTGTAATTCCAACACAGTGTGCGTTGGAAATGTAAATACCTGGAATGTATCTAATGAACTCTCATGAAACATTAAACTCGACTTGTATGCTTATAGAGGTATACAACTTGATGTTTTATTTTTTATTTCTAACAAATACATAATATTCGACGTGTAACATATTAAATGCATACCCTGAAAGTAGTTTGCTTAGAATAGGTTATTGAATCGATTTCAGCTATTTCTGAAATAGTTATTTTTTCGTTTATATTGTATGTTTAGTGATAGATTTTATTTACAACGGCGTCTTAAAAAGCCTTACTGGATTAATTTTTATTTGATTCCACTGTTCAACGGAAAGGTGACTGGTGTTATTATTTTAGGATAAAAAATTAACTATCATTTTCACATTGTGCGTTTAATGTTACAATTTGATAAAACCCCGATAAGCAACGGTTTAATTATAATTAAACAATAATATGTACAAAATATAACTTCAATTTGACGCTGCGATTTTAAAGCTGACATTATTAATATCACACATACCTCGCTCATGTAGACCAGCTTTAAAACAGCATCAAATTGAGGCTAACAATAAAACAGGTTTAAAAAGGATTTACCTAAAATCGATTTAAAAAGAAGAAGAATGCCTAGTTAGCCGAGTGGTTCTAAGCGCGACTGCTACGCTAGAGGTCTTGGGTTCGATTCCCAGGTCGAGCAGTGTTATTTGGTTTATCTTTGAGATTCTCAGTAGCAGCTCAGAGTTAGGATTTGTGCCCGGTTAATTACATGGGCCCTAAACATGCCGGCGAACTGTAGGTGTGCATTGGTACACCTCTGCCTAACCCTTCGGGGAATACAGGCGTGATGGTATGTAATACAATCAGGCTTACAATTTAATATGACATTTTCTCCAACAGAATTTAAAGAACCAGATAATGACGACAAACCTCTGGGTGGAGCAGTCCTGGTACGATTACAAGCTACGCTGGGAACCCAAAGAGTACGGCGGGGTCCACATGCTGCATGTACCCTCCGACCACATCTGGAGACCAGACATCGTGCTCTATAACAAGTGAGACCAAATCATGTCTATTGGCTTCTGATAAATATTACATTTAAATGGTTGTTTGTTAAATTTTGAAGGTGAGGCAGCGAATCGTGGGGCTTAGGTATATCTGATTTTATTTTTTACTGGGCTCCGTAGGGCAAAAGTAAAAGTACCTAATTACCCTTTTATGAGTGTCTTCTCTTAATGATAGTACTATGAATCCTTCTTAGCTCATAAACCTTACCTTAAGTAAAGTAATTGTTATAAAAACTTTCCGGACTCGTAAGTATTTTTAGTGAAATATTTGCAGTACCCAACCAAACAATTTATCGGGATTCTAAATAGGTACTCAGCCGCTTGTTACAAAACTCATGAACGAATGAAACGATCAAACGAAAAAGCAATTTCATTTCTGTTACCCAAAAGAAAAAAGAAGAAAAATCTTCAGGTGTATTTTTCTTACCGAGCCCGTATACTCGTCTAATTTCCCGGATAGTATTAACAGAGTTATAAGGAAAAACTCCGAGATCTTCTCAAACTTAATATCCAAAGTAAATTTTTCGGGCGATTTGTTGCAACTATACCTTTCTAATTTCCTTTATATTTACCTTAAAGATACATAGGAACTACAAACAAGTCGTGCTTCACTAACTTAAACAGTTCTAACTTACGTACTGGTGGAGAGCCTAATTACGGAAGAGACGGCATCATTTACCGTGATTCTGTCGCTGGCTATATTGCCTCTAATGAAAGCGAAAATGTGCTCACTACGAGGTAACACATGTAATTAACTTTGGATCGAGTTCGGAGAGAAACGGCCAAATTGGGCAATCATAATATGAAGGTGTTAGGATTAATATTGCAAACAGCGTATACGAGATTATCTTGTTACACTTTCCTAATAAAGTTATTTAGAAGTACCTATGTTGGGTTATTTCACCATATTTTTACGTTTTACAGCTTTTCTAGTGTGTATGAGATATGCCTGCCTCCAAAGTGTTACACAAGTGTTTTACAAAAGAAGCTAAGAGGTACTCGTGCGAGCCCTGAGCTGTGTGCGCCACGATTCGTTGCTTCACCAGATTTTAAAAATGTACCAAATTAATACAGATGACATTCCATTTACACTTATTTTGTGCTAGTGCCCTTATGTTTTACACCTACACCATCGAACCACCCAACACAGACATCCTCACAAATACCCATAGTTACCAATTACTTGAAAACAGATACTTTTACGATTACCAACAGTAAATAATTACCTTGCATTCAATATTAACTTAGGAGTGATTTTGTCAAGACGAAACTAGCTTAACAAAAAAAAACATTCATCATGCTTCTTAATTACCATAAACAAAGTTTGATCACAGTAACAATTCGGAACTTATCTCTGAAATTCGAATTGTGTTTATCGTTGCGAATATCGGCAAATCCCCGTAGCGTCGAAAGGACAAAACAAAGCCTATAAACGAATCGTATTTTACTTACAGTATAATCTTAGCGATAAAAGCTCACAAAAGCATAGCATTGTCCCACAAAAACCAATAAGCCGTGAATTCTACGTAGTCCCCGTCCTAATTGACGGAGGCCCAGAGATTACTGTGTCGCCCCCTCTACCCCCCCTTTACCGGTTGCGTATATTTATCACTTATTCTGAAATTATTTGAAACCCTCATAAAAAATAGGATTTGCAATAGCTGTAGTTATGTTAGAATTTAATTTTGTCCTATATTCATAATAATATCGTTAAACCCATTTTGGTTTCGGGAGATTTTATTAAGGTACCTTTACAGTTAGTCGTGGTAGAATGTTACTATTTACCTACATAGGATGAATAAAAAAAAATTAACAACAATAAAAACCGAATAAATTATTTTTAAATTATTTCTATTACACACACTGCTCATCCTTCTAGCACAAGTAGTTTATACACTTAAAAGTAAACCCTCTTCGTAAGACATATTGTACAACTTGCAAGCTACTGAATAACAAAAAGTTAAAACGTACTAAAACCTTTTAAAACATTCATAACAAACGTTTTGTTTAGTCTGTTACTGCTGTTGACTGGTTGTTTAATAAAATTCCATAAAAACATTTCGCAATTACCTGTGTACTCTCGCGGGATAAAGCTCGCAGGGTTTCAGGAAAATCAAGCGAACAAATACGCGTCCTTTCTCTCCCAGCGGTGTCCTTGCATCCTTCACCTCCCGCAGAGCACATCGATTTTCCCTCCAAGAATAAAATTTCCATTAAAGACGAAGACAGTTAATTTCAACGTTGAATGTTTCGCCATTGAAAGCATGATGGTGCGCGAGTTTGTAATCCGTTTAGCTTATCGATTACATTTTGGACCGTATTTTCTGTAAATAATCTTCAAGTGTCAAGTTTTATATTTTGTTCAAGAATTTCCTATTGAAAAACTCGTGAACTCGTGATTATTATGTAAAGTATAAAGAAGCTACGTTATTAAAATATACACAAACAATATTTTCGCAAGCTTAATTATCACAACTCAAGCGAGACCCTTGAGTTACAAGTTTCACTTGTGTATTGTGCCCATAGTTGGCATTCATTTTGTCGCGACCACCACCTTGAGGCGTCGGACTTTGATAAATGGCCGGGACAGCAATCGTTACTCATTTCCTGTCCCTTCCCGCGACCTGTGCCCCCTCCCCTCCCCCGACGTCCGCCTCGTCCCCTCTAATGTGCACATTTTTGCTTTACCTCAAACCTGGAACACCTGCGATGAAGACCCTTTGAATGAACGAATCGCTATGGACCCCTGCGCTGTGATTTGTTAACCCTTATCATCGCGTGTCGCCCACCCCGTCCGAGTTTCATATTTTTGTTGTCATATTTTTCCATTCTTTTATTGGATGTCTTCGTTTTCATCCACATCGTTTAAATATAAACTAAATAATGCGATAAAGTTGTCCTTTTCTTTCGCTGTTAATGCATGTTAAATGTTGTGTTGTATTGTGTTAAATTAAACAAAATAAATTATAAAAGTAAATAAATCTTTTGTCATTAAATTGATATAATCATTTTAACAAATCACGTTCTTACACTTATGGAGATGTATATGGAAATATTTTTATTTCGGAAGCGTGGTCGAATTAAATAATGTGGATAATCTAATTTGTTATTTAAAAACTATTTTACTAATTGTTTTCTTTCAGCGAGAGTAAAATTAATGAATAATTATGTTATATTTGTCAAGAGTGACCATAAATTATTACGCATAATGCATTATTAAAATATAACGGTTTTTTTTTTGTTCGTCGGTTAGGTCGGCACATTGTATTGTAGAACAGCTGTATCAATACAGCAGCACGACTACCGGTATTATTTACTAAAATGTAGCATTAATACATAGTACATTAAATTAGTTATTACGCGAATAAAGTAACCCGTGTACCTGTACTAATAGAATGTTTTGAACTGTTAGTGACACAAAGCTTCCCGCACATGTGACATGGTCCACACACAACATACTCGTACTAACGCACTTGAGGGTACTTGGTGAGATACAACCGAACGGTAGGGCCGCGAGACGGCTTGTAAACGTGCGTTAACATTACAGTGCCGACGGCAACTTCGAGGTAACATTGGCGACCAAGGCGACCATCTATCATCAGGGGCTGGTGGAATGGAAACCACCCGCCATTTACAAGTCTTCCTGCGAAATAGACGTGGAATATTTTCCTTTCGACGAGCAAACATGCGTTCTTAAGTTCGGTAGCTGGACGTACGACGGATTCAAGGTAATTGCGTGGAGCTCCGTCACCGCTCTCGCTGACCGCTCTGTTTGTCCGCAGCGCCGACGGCAACTACGAGGTGACGCTGATGACCAAGGCCACCGTCTACTACAACGGAATGGTGGTGTGGCAGCCGCCCGCCGTCTATAAGTCCTCGTGCTCGATCGACGTCGAGTTCTTTCCTTACGACGTGCAAACCTGTGTGCTTAAGTTAGGCAGCTGGACGTATGACGGCTTCAAGGTGACGCCCCGCTGTACGCTGCTTGGCGCCGCGCGCGCGGGCCGTAGCCGTAGGGCCCGCCGCCCCGGCCGATGTCCATGCAATAGCTTGTTGGCTCGAACGTAATTCGTCGTGTAATTATATTACTTTTCTGTCCATGTGGTATGTTATCTCACTTTTACATATTGACTGTAACGACGATGCTAGAGTAGTGGCGAAGAGCGTGCGCTCGGTGCCGACGCCCGCTCCCCGCCCCCGGCTCGCTCCGTAGCTCTGACATGTTGCAAGTTTACATTTCTATTGCGATGGTGATGACTTAAGTATATGGAGTAGCGGTTATGTCGACGTGCGTGATCACGAATGCTCCAGAATATCCTCGGCCGGTCCACTTAGCTCGTTCGGCCTTCCTCGCTCGACACGGAAAGGTATAAAATTCTAACAGCCAGGTGATATGGGATGCAATAATTTCACTCGATCCGTTCCTACCCGACACATCCCGCTCCGATTGAGCCTTTCCGTGCTACACGATAAGCCGCGAGTGCTAAGGTAAATACCATTAGATGAACGATGAGCTAATAATCGTATCGGTACGCGGAGCGGCGTCTCTCGGAGCTGTCACACCCTCCCATAGCTGGCTCCGCTCGCGCCACACACACACACACACCCGCCACACGCCCGCCACACGAGCGCCACACGAGCTTGCTGCATGCGACCCCGTCAGTGTACACTCCACTCACCGCATGACTCTCGCTTGTTTCCGAATCACTTGCATTCCCGATCACGGCGCGATCGCTCGCCGCTCGACGCGGTTGCGACTCTTGTACACAGCTTCACACGAACCTACACGCGAACAGGTTAAGCACAGCACGTGAAACCAATCGAAGATAAAGATCACACTTGTTGCTCTTTACACTATCGAGCATAAATAGTCATCATGTTGCATATTTTATACCTTTCCCTATTAGCGACTCATATACTTACTGGCTGTACCTAGTGTGGTGTCGCTGGCAGTCCATTGCATGTTGTCATTTCAAAGAAAGACGATACCACTCCCAATCTTTGACACGGAGTCCATAATGCACAAAAATCTAAATGTTAAAGTAGAACTCACCGTCTCGTCGAAGCGCTGAGGACCCTCGGGCTGTCGAGGAGACGGTCGTTGCATGCTATTACAACACTCGACCAAAGCACGCGTCTTATGCCAACACGTCGCCACTATACCGCAATCGTTGGTTTATTAGACAAAGAGGCTCCCACCGAGTTGGTATGAGGCGGGTCGCTCGAGACGCTGCGTCCGCGCGACACACACACGCGCGGCGGAGCCGGCGCTTTCGACCTCCTTATCAGATTTTTTGACGAGTCGTTGAGAATGAAGTGCGCCACTTCCGAGATACGATACTCTGACACGAAGTAAGTAGTGCGCTTATTCTACGCGATAGCGTTAAGGAACCAGGAGAAGGAGGTCTCCTCATCCTATTTACTCTTGTCGAAAGCTCCACGATCACTCGTTATGTTCGGTGTTTTCTGTGTTTTCGCGTTGTTATTTCTTCGCATGAATCGAATTGTTGTGACATGTCTACATTGAAGATAAGTGTGTCGGTTTGTCGTTAAAGGTTTTGATCTCAGTTTGTACTCCGGTACATCCCACTTGGCACACTCTGTGGTTTTGTTTTCGAGGAATCTAATGCGAACACCAGTTTGGAATATACAGATTTTTTATACAGAGACTCCGAGATAGTGCAGTACACAGATAAAATGTCTGCGTTGGCAAGATTTGATGGGATTTTGATCTAGATATTCAACACATTGTGTGACAGGGTGCATGTATCAAATAAGTAATTATTATGACTAAATAGGCAATGAATTAAACCTAACTAAATAGATATAACAATTAATCACTATCCTATAATGGAGTAAAAATAATGTTTAATTAACAAAATTATTAAGTTCAACGCTTAATTTAATAGACTCTCCTTAAATAGTAAAATATTAAATAAATAATACGATTGATTTTTACTCCATAAGAGATACTAATAAGTAGAACTAACCTGCATCATTATAAACGCATATATCATAAGATTAAACAAGTAATAGCAAAAGTGTTAAATTTTCTTATATATGTGTCTTTTAAAGTTATCGATGTGTATTTAACTAGAGTATATTAATTTTAAGCCATAAGAGAATATAGTAACAGTTAAACTTCATTGATTAAATGAATTGGCACCGGAGTCTTTCTAGAATGCTAAAAGTGTGAATAATCTGAGTAAGTGAGTAATGACTGATTTTTTCCAGAGACGTGGACAACGAAATAATATTAAGAAAGATAAGTAACTATACATTACATCTGAAAAGAACACACAACAACGAAATAGCTTCAAGTAGAATTCAACACATAGAAAGACTCTTGAACTTTTCAATGCTATTTACAGAAAAAGATCGCAACTACTTTCATTCTTTCTTGCTCTTCCTAGGTTTAACTGAGGTAGCTTCAAATGATACAAGCTTGAATGTGAGTCCCTTTTCAAAGCGTTCGTCGTGACGTTCATAATCGCAATCAAGACGTCTCTCCTGCATACCCTACATTTGAAATTCTAATCAATTTTGTTCATTCAAGACGTAGGTTAAGATGAATATATTCATTTGAACTCCGGTGCCCTGTGAATGTTCACGTGTGTTGGGACGAGTAAATAGTTTTGTGAGTTGGTATGTACGCAGGTGGACCTGAGGCATATGGATGAGCAGGCAGGGAGTAACGTGGTGTCGGTGGGCGTCGACCTGTCCGAGTTCTACATGTCCGTCGAATGGGACATACTCGAAGTGCCGGCTGTCAGGTACGTAATACTACCTACGGAATATATGACTACAAGAAATTCCCTTATAAAAAAACTGGTACGTGGATTTTCATGGCCAAATGCTGTCCCTGATTATTCATAAAAACTTGATATGAGATTTGTCTATACTTACTTTCTAAAGCTAAAGAGCTTGTCTGTTTTCTTTTTCATTTGAACGGTTTTATCTCCGGAACCGCCATTTGGATTCCAAAATTCTTTAGCTAATAGGAAACTAAGTTATTCCTGAGTGCTATAGACTATATTTTATGATAAAAATAACGAAATCCGTAGCGAAATTCACACGGACGAGGTCGTGGCAAAGGCTAGTTTTCTTTTTTATAAAAAAAATATTATAATAAGTATGTACTATTTTGAATATGGATTGTTTATAAGTAGCGTTATTGATATTATTGGTATCTTACATTTAATATACTTTTATTGGTTTTCTACAAACTGTTGTACATGTTCATGACATATGTTTGAAAACTGATATTGGTACTTACCTACCATAAGTATGGCGCTTCAGTCGAGTAGGCACTGATCGGCCCACGCTGAAATAACTTTTCATTCTTCCAACTTTTACTGACTTTTGCTAAATCTTCTAAAGATGTCTTTATATTATTCGTAAGTTCCGGATAGGAAAAAGTCTGAAAAAGTCTTCTCCCATTTTATATTAGTTTCTGCCTGCAATACGGATGGTAAGTCTGTTTCTTTTGCCAGATTTGGTTCCATCTGCTACCAACTTGTTTAATCCACTACTCCAGCGTATAAACTAGACCTGTAATAACAGAACAAACTTCCTCGTATAGCGCTACAAAAGATATCTTCCATGTTATTCGCAGTTGATCCCACCGTAAAATAATAACCGGTGCACGGCTATGAGGAACGACTCCAACGATGTTCTCACATTTCCTTGAATTATTTAAACTTCGACGGTGTGAGGATACTCTAGTTCGTGCTTGGAAATATAAAAGTTTATCGTACGACCGTTTAGTTTTAGTTATTGTGTTCGGCGCGGTGACGGCTGAGCTAAATGACCGCTATCAGTACCTATGCTATTACGACAGGGGGCCATTTGTTTCTACTTTAGTTAGTTCTCCCTTTATTCTTTTAACATTTAATTGCGCATTTAAAAACAAAGTGGTTGCGGTTTTCTCATCCATTTCGAATAAATCTTTTGATACCAGTTAATTAAAATGTTTTTCGTCAAAATAATAGGCTGGTACTTGAACAGTAATTAAAAAAAAGTCCGCGGTCCCAAACAAAGATAAAACAGCACTGAATCCGTCCCGTAGGTGGTAAATAAAAGTTAATTGGAGCTCGATGTACAGCGGGCGTTTGTCCTCAGCCCTCCTATACCGGCTACGGGCCGTTATCCGCCTCTCGAACACACGAGTGTCATTATTAACCCGACGTCACTTACCTCGCCATCACTTTTACGACGTGTATCCGCTTTGCCAAGTTAAGCTGCGCCTGCTTCTAAACTTACGCTTCGTACCTACACGTACTGATTTCACCTCTTTAAGATGCGTAGCTATAACAGCGGAATAAGATGTTCTGATAAGTCACGTTGTCGAAGGCTCGAGCACCCCAGGTATCCACCAAATAATCTAATCAGCTTGTCTTAAAACGCTGAGCAGATCCTTGCTTTACCTCAATACATTTCCTTTATAGACGCAATTTTAAAATTCTAAAGGGATTTTAAAAAGGTAGAGCTGTGCGGAATACTTAAAAGAAAATAAGCTGTAAAAGGCGGGTTGTTGTTCTTAGAAATAAAATATTCCACAAAAATAACTTTGCTTTATAAAACTGACGTTTGAGTACCTTATCAAAATAAAACAGTATTTCAGCTTACACGGGTGGCGTATTGTGGAAATGTTGCAGTAACAAAGGCTCTCGGTGAAGCAACACGGTAAAATCAACTTACAGACGAGCCTCCGGTAATGTCCTTTATACATATTCTGTAGTCGCAACACAGCCAGCGGCTGACTCCTACTTGCTTTGAATAGTTTGAATAAAGTTCGTATTTTCACGTTAACAAAGCTATTGCAACGATAAAATTGTCAAGTACTTTTACAAGCTGCGTCGTTCTTTAAAGACGGCTTCGCAGACGTCGTTTGCGGTTTAATTGAACAGGTTTTAATATAATATCTACTGTGAAAATCTTTTAGTACCTTCTTGTTCTTCTTTGGGGTTATTTTTAATTGTTTATAGAAAAAGAATAAGTAATTGCGTCGAGCCAAAATATGAATTCATAGATATTAGTGTCTGTACACTTTACGTAATAAAATAGTAGAATGCTTGGTTGCCTCCAAAAATTTTAGCTCAATAATAAAACGCTCATATTTTATCACCGTGAAATATTATATCATAACTTTGCATATGGAATGTAACCCTTCGTTTGATTGACGGATAGCTAGACGGTCGGGACAAACTGCGCTTTTCCATGTAAAATGATTTCCCTTGAAACGGTATAAATGCCATTTTCATATTCCTTCAAAGCTTTTACGAGCTACTCTACGAAATTACATGAACACACACTTCTTATATGGCCGCTCATAAAATATTGTTTTGTAAAATTTGTAAGCGTTTAGGTACCTATATAGCTATTTGTATTTATACGATATTCTATAACTAATTTATATTCAGATTTCTGCGGAATTAGAACTGTCTAACTATTCAAACCTGTTCTAATGGCTCAAAGTAGCCTTCCTATATATCTACGGCTTTAAACTCAACCAAGTACTTAAAAGTTTCTATTGCTTGCCTATAAATGATATTTAAATATTAAAGTCGCTTGTAAAACTTCTACCGTATACTGAAAGGCGAAAGTGTCTTTATTGATGTTTGACTTTTACAAAGTTTCGTTTGAAGAGACTCTGTTGCAGATTCAATGGCAGTACGTATCTGTCATGTAATTTTAATTTTAGAATTTGATTTAGTAATTCTATGTAAAACTTGAGACATATACAAATTCCATAAAATAAAAATGCTGAAAGCAATTTAATGCTGCCTTAAAAGTTTGTTGAGTTTGTTCTTCGACAATGTTTTAGTTGAATAATATGCTAGGCGTATAGGTACCTAGGTATAGGATCAGCAAAAAAACGAATGTTTATTGTGTATTCTATATTTCCTAACTAAACAATTTAACAAAATCGTAGCTTAGATCATTTTTCCGACATTCCAGTTCTCTATAATCTTATAACCGTTCCGTGTAGCTTTATGATTATTTGTACAGGAATGAAAAGTTCTACACATGCTGCGACGAGCCGTACTTGGACATCACCTTCAACATCACGATGCGGAGAAAAACACTATTCTACACAGTCAACATCATCATCCCCTGTATGGGGATCTCCTTCCTTACCGTCCTCACATTTTACCTGCCTTCAGATAGTGGAGAAAAGGTAATTATGAGTTTGTACTAAAATTCCGTAAATTTCACTTTTTTACACGTTTATAAAGTTAAATATCGCAGATTCAGGGAGTATTCTTCCTGAATCTGTGATATTTAGTGGAAATCGAATGATGTTTCTAGAATAAAGTATCAAATAAGTTGTAAATCTCCATGCCCACTTCTGTACAAAGAGCCTAAGTAATAAAGTTTAATCCCATCTTTAGGGATTCGTTGTCTCCTATTAGGTAGTAGGTACGGCGGTATATTTAATGTAGAGAAAACGTGCGATCCCTGGGATCGGCTTTCAAGGTTACTGTACTAATCCTTGTTAGATACAGAGCCAACGACTAAAACCATGTATACGACGCGAACCGTATATAATCTTGGTCGTTAGCTCTTGTGCTATGTGTTTTAGATCAACAATTCAACATCAAATGAGGAAAATAGAAGTCAGTATTTGTAGATAAATTGTAGAATCAGTTAAATTTCAGTGGACTTTTGAACCATTTAGGAGGATAAGTTCCTAAATGGTTCAAAAGTCCACTGAAAGTAGTTTTGATATCTATGATTGATGACCTTATTGGCTTTTCATAATAATTTCACCCTAAGAAGTTTCAGATAATACCTTTTAATATTCAGAACGTAATAATGCCATCTAATATCAAAATAACAATAAAAATCCGAGCTAGCCCTAATGGAAAGCACCTCATGTTTTTATTAAATTAATTTAGCCCACATGAATAAAATTTCGCCCGCTGTTATTGGAGTGAACTTCTAAAAACAAATTAACAAAAATTCCGCGCGTTTTGTCGACAAAGTTGGAGCGGTCCGCAAAGTTTCACAGTGAATATTGTTACAATCGCTGAGGTTCAAATTGCTCAAATACGATTACTCAACGTGTTCTTTTATTGCTCTCTTGTGATTACCTACCCCAACGTAATAAAAATGTATTTCATTTGTGTATCAAGCGTTCAAATCGTACTTAGTTATGATTTACAGGAGCCGTCCCACGAGCATTGTGAGTTACTGTAAAGCGATTGTATCGAGGGAATGTAAACTAATGACATTATACTGTTATCTCTAAATGTATTAAGAAGGTTTGGCAATATTGTACGCCTACGACTAATAGTGATCAGGTTAAGGAGACTGTGGAATACATCAAGCTTACATTAGCTTACATTTACGGCATACATTATTACTGCAAGTTTAATTGAAGAGAGAGACGAAATGAGCGGCGTTTCATAGAACCCCGTAACGAATAGTCTAGAACTCTAGATAATTATTGCAAAAATATTTAATTCTTCAACAGCGTTCAATACATTTTTGTGAACCCCTATACAACAAGGCGTGAGATTATGCATGAATGCCAGTGTAATATTTAAATCAAACAAAAAAATATGATTGGAATAACATTGTATAATGTAGTACGCATTCGTTTACAACATTTTCACGTTATTTTCTTTATTGGGCCTACTATGAATAAAACATATTCAATAATTTATTCAACTGTTCAATAAATTACAGTTAGCATTCTGAATAAATTAAATATTTACCTAAGCAGACGCTTTAGAAAAATACCAGGCTGTTTCTAGTTTATTTAAAATAAATAGCAATATCGCTACGCCGTAGCCGTGACATCGTAGCAGGAGTACCGAAGTGCTACGCCGTAGAGTCAGTCATTTTTCTTGTAAGTCAGACGGCGAGTAACTTGTTTGCCGCTTGCTTTACAGGCATTGTCATTAACTTTGTGCCTGAACCAGAACTTTTTAATTAATAGACTTCATTTTCCTACCGTAGTTAACGGTTATATTAACTAAGTTTTGAATAAGGAACAAATATATTTACATTAAAAATACCAATTCATTATTATGATGCCTAACTTGTTTCATCAAGTTGAAGTTAATCAATTCGGTTTCTGTTTATTTTTATTAAACATCGTTGTTAACGTTCAAAGTTAATACAATCAATTAAATGAAGGTTGCTAAACAAGTAATCACTTATTTTTATCGCATGTCATAAAACATTTTAATATTCATGATTGAATGTGAATTATCTAAGTGAGTAAATTATCCTGTTATTCCTTTACATTGCTGTAGACAACGTTTAATAGTATAATCTTCAAAAAGGTATTTTAAAAAAAAATCGTTGCATCACTCTCGGTATTTCTCCTGTATCGTAGGTGCGTTTAGAAACACATAACTCACAAACAGCCAGACCCGGAACAACTGTCTGTAGATCATACAAATATTTGTTCCATGCGGTAATCGAACCCGCGACACACAGCGCAGCAGTAGATTGCTCGGCAACCTACCTACTAGTTAGTTAGTTTAGTTTTGATTATCGGTCGTGGGGGCAGACCCTAATTATGTCAAAACGCTGCGACCGGCGTCTTACAGTGTGCGGGTGTAGCGTTTAGTCGCTGCATCCCGCTTCCGAAAAGCGACTAAATCGCTGCGATTGGCGTTTTCAAGTGTGCTTCTAAAAAGCGGCTGATCGCCGATCGCCGATCGCCGCTATTAAAAGTATCGTGTGTGCTGTGTCCCTTACTACGCCTTTACTAGCAGCAGGCTGAACTGACATACATACTTTATCGATATCGAACCAATATCGGTGTACGTAGGTACATCGAGGAGTGTGTGCGTGGACCCTTTTATTTGACACAAGGGACATTATTGGACGCAACTTTTCAATCACCTAAAAGTTCTGAGTTTTCTCAATAAGGTCAATTTGTTGATTAGGTACCTTGGTATGTATATGATACGTTGAGAAATTTGATATAATTTATTTTATATCAGCATAAACATACGGCGGATTGTAACCAACCAATGTACACCACATTGGTACACCTGTGGTATGTTTTATTACTTTATATAAACAAAAACAAAAAAAAAAACTATACTAAAATAACTAACTGTAGTTGTATTAAGCATTATTACGCAATTGTTTGTTGTCTTAAAGGAAATAAAAATAAAATAAATAAATAAATAAAATGACTGCCATATTAAGCCATGTTATGAGAAGCCCGGTTGATCACATGATCAGAAAGTGCTCAACCACAAGTTAGAACTGATATAGAAACTCCGACTTACAAGTATGTCTATAGGTAGGATAAGACTTGAAAAATAACGGTCGTGGCCCAATGGCGACCCAGGAAAGACAGATATGGAGAATAATGTATTAGGGAAGCCGACCTTAATTAAAGACGACACGGTTGGCGCAGTGGCCGAGCGTTTGACTGCTGCGCTGCGGGTCCCGGGTTCGATTACCGCACGGAACAAATATTTGTATGACCTACAGATAGCTGTTTCGGGTTTAGTGCGTTTACAAACATATAAACTCACATAAACATATGTGCGTTTATATGTTTGTAAACGCACCCACGATACAGGAAAAATTCCAAGTGTGGGAACGTTTTTTTTTTTCAGAAATAATTCAGAAAGAAGAAGTTATTCGTAATTGTTAGACTATCACAATAGTTTTGTAAAAAACATATAGATATGAGATATTCAAACGAAATCATCTCGCGAGTTAACTTTGTGTTTATTAGTTCTGGAAGATGGTATAGAAGTCTATTAATTATGAAAGATAACACTGTGTAGGTAATATTTCATTCTCATTACGTTCAACTGATATTCAACTGTAGAATCGTGATTACATTTCTGTCTACATTGTAATAATATGTAGGGAACGTAGTTACGTAGTGTTACATGCGCACGTTGTTTATAGTAATTAGGTACTTAAGCCACTTCACTAATGCCCAGTTACTAAGTTGTTTTAACCAACTTTGTCTGTTCGATAGTTCTATTGGTTCGACTATGCTTTTCAGAGCAATTCGGAAGAAATACATAGATAACTATGTCGAATAATTATGATCTAGAGTTTATCTGAAGACCTAAGTTAGAAACTTGTAGACAGACTTTGTCGGAAAGCTATCGAGACTATATGAAGCCCGTAGGGGCAATAGTATCTACTAGATAGACTTTATGGCCCACTTTCACCACTAATAACTAAACATATTTAACGCTAAATGTGTTTAAATTATCATTCTGTGTCTGTCACAGGCATGCAATGATGTTCTAAATATGTTTAGGCACTGAGGCAGATTTTCACTAAACTCACTATACATATTTAGCGTTAAATGTGTTTAGAACATCATTGCATCCCTGTCACATTGTTAGAAGGTGACAGTGACAGAATGATAATTTAAATACATACATACAATAACGCCTGTATTCCCTGAAAGGTTAAGAGGTGAGCAGAGGTGTACCAATGTTTACCCACAGTTCGCCGGTATGTTTTTAGGTCCCATGTAATAGGGGGCGAGCCTATTGCCATTAACCGGGCACAAATCCAAACTCCGAGCTGCTACTGAGAATTTCATAGAAAAACCCAATAACACTTTTTGCTCGACCTGGGAATCGGACCCAAGACCTCTAGCGTAGCAGTCGCGTTTATGATCACTAGGCTAACGAGGCAGTTAATTTAAATACGTTTAGCGCTAAATGTATTTAAATTACCATTCTGTCTTTGTCATCTTCTAACAATGTGACAGTGACAGACTAAACATTTTAACACATTTAGCGCTAAATATGTTTAGTGATTTTAGTGAAAGTGGCCCTTAATGCATTTAGTGATTTTGGTGAAAGTGGCCCTTAATGCATTAAGTGATTTTGGTGAAAGTGGCCCTTAATGCATTAAGTGATTTTGGTGAAAGTGGCCCTTAATGCATTAAGTGATTTTGGTGAAAGTGGCCCTTAATGCATTTAGTGATTTTGGTGAAAGTGGGCCTAAGAATCTAAACAAATGACGCCTCAATAACGCTAGATTGAAATTTTACAAAAGATCAAATCAGAATATAAAATCCTTTACAACTCATAAAACTTTCAAAGTTAGCGGATTTTTCTATCAGAAATAGTTACGTTGTATGCTTGGATGGATAAAGGCCGTAAATCACTTTGATGAAATTATTGGTTATTGGGTTATGCGGGACGGGATAGTGTCATTCGTGTGTAACTTTCAAAAGGGGATACATCAAAAGGTTTATATAAAAACAAATATATTTTTCTAGCGTATTGCTTTTTGGTCAATCCACTGATGGACTGCTGATGTCATAAAAGTTAGTATACAAAGATATGCTAAAAAAATATTTTGAAAATCGGTTGACAGTCGGTGAACCTGCATAAAAAAAAACAAGATACGACTACATACAGTCGAACATAGAACCTCCTCCTTTTTCAAGGCCATTAAATTGATTATCATTTACAAAATCTTTTCAAAAGTCTACATTTAAATGTTAAAATAATATATTATTGCAATTATTTAATATATACCTAATAGGTGCAACGTTAGGAAAGGCTTACGGTTCTAAGGCATTAAGTCCGCCTTTGTATTTTTTTAAAATAAATACATAAGATATTAGTAAGTTTTGCAAGTAAAGATATGAATATGTGTTCTTGTCTACAGGTAACCCTATCGATCTCGATTTTGATTAGTCTCCACGTGTTCTTCCTGCTGGTCGTCGAGATCATCCCTCCTACATCGCTGGTTGTGCCCCTGTTGGGAAAGTACCTTATATTCGCCATGATCCTTGTATCTATCAGGTAAGTACCCTCTATCCTCCGTAATGGGACGGAACCGACGCAAAAGCTTATTGTAAGTTACTGTACCGATCAGACATAATTACAACAAAAGCAAGACAATAGACAAGGCTTACTCAAAATCAAAAGTCAAATCATTTATTTTAATTAGATCCTTAAAAGGCACTTTTATCTATTTGCACCTTTAAAAAATAGTTTCGTATAGAGAAAGTGAATGTTAAATTTTAAAAAAAAAGTAGTATCAGTCAATATATGAACGAGCGGTTTATTAGTGACCGCCGAGCCGGAGAAAGGGTAATCCCGATAGAACCGCCTTTAGGGACGGACCTTACCTGAAGTTTACTTAGTTTGTAGTTTTTCTCATGTCCTGTTAGCGACTCATTTGGTCTCGTCAAGTAAAGCTTCGTACTTTCTGTTGCTGTTTGTAGTTTCTGCAGTCACTTTCCCGCTTTCTTGTAAGAGTACAATGCCTGTCGGTAAGTTTGACGTAAGAGGAATTTATTGTTCACATCCCCCTAACTCCCTTTTGCTAAGAATAGTTTACTCCTCTATATAATGTAATATACAGCTATTATGATGGTGGTGTACTGGTCTTATGTGCTCCGAAGTTTAAATTAATATTTACGATGGTATTCATTGTAAGCGGCAGTGACAGTGTCGAGGTAATTTATGTTAAATAGCGTCACGTAGTCAGATAAATAACCTCTATGTTTTATGAGCATTTAGAATATTTGTTTTCGTTATTAAACGGTTTTATTTAGCTTGCCCTGTTTGTTTAACTTATTTATTCATAATGACATCATTGTAAAACTACCAATTTAGTGTTACATTTACTTACAAAGAGGTCTTAATTATACAGGAAAAAAAATTAACCAGTGCGTAAATTTTGCCATAATAAACTTCAACACGTTTTATTAAACACGTATATTTTATTTTGATATGTCTTAGTACTAAAAAAAAAGTTATCGCTTACGAAACATGTTTACTTAAAAACCATATTTTATTGTCACTCGGCGCTAGCGCATTCCCCACCCCCTCACCCCAGCCATGCGCCCGGGCGGCGGCCGCGAGTTTTCGTTGATAGTATGGCGAATAGATTATGTCCATGTTTTGCTTATTTCAAACTCGGATAAGGATGAATTTTTTTTTTATTTTTTTTTTAACTAAACACGGTAATGTGTTCTATTACTGACACTGAACTACCAAAAAAAATTTACGCACTGGTTAAAAACTTTTCCTGTATTATTTCATTGTCACACTAATATTATAAAGGCGAAAGTTTGTGTGTTTGTCTCTTCTTCACAATCAAACGGCTGGACGGATCTGAATGAAATTTAGCACTGCAATCTAGTGTGGAATAACACATAGGATACTTTTTGTCCCGCAAAATGTACGGTTCCCGTGGGATGATATATACAATTTGACCTGAAGAAGACCCTAGAAGCTAGTAAGCAATATTTAATGTTCTAACGATCAACATTTTCATTGAAATTCAATTTCAAACTTACACGTATGGCTATAAATGGATAACACCTCAGTTCATAAGTTGTCGTAAGTTAGGTTCCTCTGAAATGTGCACTTTGAAAGCCAAGACGCTTTACTGCTATCCACTAGGATCGTTTCAAAAAGTTTTATAGCTCTAAAGAGGAAACGACGTAGTAAACTACCATTCAGCTACACGAACTATCTCGTGATTAAAAATAAATAAACAAGAAAGCTGCCGTCGTTCCATGTTTATTTTGTGAATGTAATAATTTCGCAAATTGAGAGTGGAGGGTGTTTAATTTAATTCTCAGCGCCCCTTAGATCCTCGTCACATGGACGGAAACAACGAATGTAGCTACATATATATACTGGGGTGTATCTCGGCTTATTACACATTAACAGTAATCCTCGGTTACAAGTTCCTATTGCTCTTTATTTCGTTTGTGATACAAGACAAAGGACTTTTGTTAGAAATGTTTTTTCTTACGTAGGTATTCACTGTTTCTCTTAGTGATTATTTGATAAATTTCTGAAAATTGGAGATTATTTTGCTACAACATACATGAATAGAACTAGTCTTACTTAGTTATATTTTTTTATACTTAGCCACTTATATGCTAAAGGGTTAGATAAAATAACTTTCTTGATTCAAAAAAAGATCAAAGCTCACTTCGAGTTCAATTTCAGAAAATCAAAGCTCTATATAATAATACATTTTGGACAAAAGTAATTTATTTAAATATGGCTCAGTTGGGGCGTGCCAGCTACCACATTTCCATATAAATTAAAAGCTGGTTTCTAAACAAGATATTTGATTGCGTGCTCTAGCTTCAAGAAAATTAAATTTTTAACACCCCAACCTCCAACTTTGAGTTAGGATAATTGGAAACCTTTGCCCTGAGTCCCGCAACAAAGTTGCTGAAAGTCTAAGCTAAGGCTTGAATTAATATTTATGTACAGTAGAAGTTACGTAGTTTAATGTGCCTTACGAAGCGAGTATGCGATGTGATATAACAATTTTAAAGTTGTGATCTTATGCAAAACCTAATTAGAAAACTTGTATCTTGTAAAAAGAATTTCAAATGAGTATCATAGTTAGCCTACGGATAAAAACATAATTTTCATGACAAAGAGTTCAACTTTCCTGAACAGCGAAATAAATTAGAACTTATGATCTCAGGTATTTAGGCAGTTTTATGAAAATCATCACCCCGTTTGTATCCATCTGTGCATTAAACTGAGTATGGTTTACAAATATTGTAAGCAGGTTTCTACCAATACATGATTTACACACTATTAACAAGTCAACTATTCATAAATAAACCGGTAGCACGGCCGTAGCGTGAATTACCTGATTCAGTGGGGAACTAACAAACCCATTAATTGTAGCACTATTGTGTAAGCCTATGAATAAAACTATTAGCATTAATAATTTCGTTGAAAGTACGTTGGAATTGCTAGTCATTGATCCTTTGAACACACACGAGAAAGATAAACATGTTAAAGCGTTGGATGGTATTGGAAACTCCGATATTTTAAACAAACATCCAAGTTTCCAATGCCGGTGATCAGGGAATCTTATGTTTGTTTTATAAGTTTCATATTCATTATTCATTCGGATATATTGATACAGCCGACTAATATAAAATAGGGTAGGCAACAGCAAATAATTGAATCCACGGTCAGAATGTTATCGGTTAATTGTACGTCCCAATATATAAGCTATTAATTGTACCCATGTCCTTGAGTAATAAAACCTTTTATTGCTTTTAGTATATGTGTGACGGTAGTGGTCCTAAACGTCCACTTCCGTTCGCCGCAGACACACCGGATGGCGCCTTGGGTGAAGCGAGTTTTCATTCACATCCTGCCAAGGCTGCTCTTCATGAAACGACCGCAGTATAAGTTCGACACAACAAGGTGAGTCTCAACTTGCAATATCTCACTAAACTTTGTTTCGCAATCTTCGCAATTAAAGTCAAATTAATTCGGACTTTAGGTACTTGTTCTAATCTGGATCTCTGAGTGAACATTGCCGAGTCCGGCCGGTCGGCGGCCGACTCGTAAATCCGACCGCGGATCAGTACAACTCTAAATTAATTATAAGTTTAAAAGACTCGGTGGTCGCGGCCGCAGGAGTCAGGCGTTTATTTCTCACTTTTATTCAACTTTAGTACAAAGCTTAAAGTTAAAAAAGCGACGGAACGAACTGTAAAGATTACGTACCAGAGATTTTTTTAAAACGTGATACGGGCGACTACTTTGCCGCGCGCCCGTTTTATGAGTTGCCATCACTTTGAGGTATTTCTGCGAGATTTCGACTTAATGTTTTAATTTTACGGCCAAACATCAACATTTTTTATCAACATGTTTACATGTGCACACATAATCCAGCACAACATTATCAGTGTACATGTTCCACATGAAACTTTACAGTTAAATGCTGATGCATTAACGATTAATTGTAACAGAACTATTGATCCACAGCAGCAGCGCATAGCTATTATTAACCACAACGTTTACCACTCGTAGCCAGTCGGTGTTACACTAGAATGCCTGAATAGCTGTTGTTTGGTATCTATGTCTGCCAGTTAACTGGTTCGCGAATCATTCGTGTGGATAGCTAGTCGGTATCGTAATTCACTTAGGAATCGATGTCTATTCAATTAGGCTAGAGGTGTAATGCCAGCCGCCTCGGTTTGCTTGCCGACTAAACGGTACGGAAATGGATCACTGCGGCAGATCATTTTCTCGGATCTGTTGGGACCCTCCTAAATCTATCAACGAATGTAGGATCTTCGCTTTGAGTGATTGATTTACAGTTTATATCAGTTTGAAGCTAGTTGTTTCGCAAGTCGTTATGTTACGCTGATTCAATTCAAGATCGATTAAGGCTATCTGTCATTTGTATCTACTACATTTTTGAATGATTGAATAAAGAAACTCGTAACTTTTAGAAGTTATCCTAGGGCAATACATTATAGCTATCCCTTTACGATAAATACCTTGATTGTTTTTGAACTGTATAAACAAATAATACATCCATGTATTATACCGCATTCTCCCTACATCCAAGTCAAATGTGTATGTAAATATTTGGTAATACATTCCGAAAAGTGAAGTGGGTCATATTTAGATTGTTTAGGATTTATTGACCGGTCCCGCCGTAACCGAAGCTTATCACTTTAAAAGAAACAGAAATACGCGTTTGGTTCGCATTACAATATTCAAATATTCTTATAGAATATATTTCGAAGAGGCCAGTAATGTTTAAATAAAGGTGAAAGTGGATCAAGCAGCCTGTTAACGAGGTTCAATCTTAGCCGTAGGTTTATCCGCGTAGCAATTCTCTACGGGCTACGGCGTAGCATGAATCTACTTGTTTTAAAATAATAAATATCTCGATCTCTGACTCGCCTCTGCTGCTGGGTCAAAAGCCAAAAGGCAATATAACGACATTAACTGAATTGCAAATAAAATCATCATTATTATTGATGATAACCAACGGCTCACTACTACGAACGACTCCCCATAGGCCGCTACGTAACCCCGTCATTCGATACGATTCAATTTATTTATGCCTATAGATAGTCTTAGTATGTATGGGTAATGATGTGTGTGGGTAGATATTAAATTAACCCTTTTAACAAAATTAGGTGGTGAACGCCTGGCAGGCAATAACAATAACATTACCGACTTCACAGATCTCGCTACATTCTCTAAAGTGCACTGAGGTACCTTTGCTACTATACAGTTTCACAGACAATAAAGCCAACAAATTGAATGATAGTGAGCGATTGAAGAGCGCTTTGCATATTCATTTGCTTGCACTTTATTTTCCTTTTACATTTACGAGTACTGACAAAGTACTTTAACAAATAATACGCTGTGTCTGTTATCATAAAACTCGCTTATCGCCAGCGGCCCTAAGTGCCTCCCGGTAGTTTGTCATTAGATTTAAGTATCGTATAGTCGTATATTAATCAGATTACAAGTATAGCACGGATTTTGAGCTGGTGTTCAGCTACTTACTAATTGTTTTTAGATGAGTGCTCAAACTGCTTAGAGCTGACAGAGAATGCTCGGATACCGTGCAAGGCGCGTCGTACGTAGTGAATCTGATACAGTGCCTAGGTACCATGAGTACTTACTAGTAATCAATCAGATAATGGTATCGGCATCGGCATAAAATACGTAGTCACAGACGGTTTACTTCTTACAACTATAGACTAGTATGCACCCATTGAGATCGTATGTACAGTCAACAAAACTATTTGATATATGTATAGGCAAAATTATTCATCTTTCTACTACACTGCCAATATTCATTTTTATTGTATGCGTAATTACTGTTTAAGCTTATGACACACTTAAGAGAGTTATTTAAAAGAATTCACTGCTGTGCACTCTCCCAACATTGTTTAAAAATAATCGCAAGTTAGCTGCCTGTATACCAAATAGTTTTGTAGATTGTACATACTTGAGTTCGCTGGATCAGTGTACCAGTTTCTGTTTATTATAAAGTGCTTTCTGTACAAACTTACCTTTGTTTGGTACCACAGATCGCGGTACACAGCGTGTGGTGTAGTGGTCAGGTGCGGAGGCACGGCGAGACCTCTGTACCCGTACCGACTGGCGGCGGCAGACGACGACTGCTGCGCGCCCGGCGCCTGGCCGCCCCCCGCCGCGCCGCCACCCAGGCCTCTCACGAGGACACCTAGCAAGGAGGACCTTACACACACCACCTACCTCAATTCTGGGTAAGATTTTGTTTTTACAGAATTTGCCTTTTGACCGCCACGTCTAAAAAGAAGACAAGCTACAAATTCATAATTTAAAATCTACAAAATAGTAGTGACTTTGAAATCATGCAGTTGTTGATTTATGAATTTTATTTAAGGATAAAAGTCTGTCATGGGATCGTGACCGTGGTGTGCAGGGCATATTTTGGTTTGTCATCTATCCATAAATGTGGCGGTCAATAGGTTAACCAATATAATTGAAACCTTACTGCAGCCACAACCGAATTTAAATCTGGGTAAAACCGAATTTCGAAAATACCCACAGTATTTCTGAATAATTTATGGGGTATAAAAATAGAAACCAGGAAAGCTACAACTGCGTTCTATTTCAGGATGGGTGACAGCAATAGGTTCGGCGGCAGCTGCCTGGTGCACGGGTCGAGCGAGGGGGGTGCAGGGCTGGGCGCGGGGCTGGCGGGGGGTATGGCCGGGGGCCTCGCCGCCGAGGACGAGACCCTCAGTCCCGTGCCCGACCCGCCGCCCGGCTTCAGCCACTCTGCCTGTCCGCCAGAGGTTCACAAAACGTGCTTCTGCGTACGATTCATCGCAGAACACACTAGGATGCTCGAAGATTCTACTAAGGTTAGAATGTTGTGTACCTAACACTTAAATTGCGAAAACCACTACGAAATACTTTATAGATAAAGCAGCTTTTCATAGACACTATGTTAGGTCACATAGTAAAATGACACTGAAAAGTAAGGTATACAGTGCCTACACTATTTCAAATTCTGGGTATTTTTTTTATTCCCATCAATCTATTCATAGCGGCTCTTCTAACTTCTACCTGTGGAATTTGACTGGTAGGCACCTATATTAAATAAGACATATATTAAATATTAACACCTACTTATATTCTTGGTCTTGTTTACTAACAGGCACTAAATATATGGGTACATAACGGTAAGCTATTAGGTGCATCGCTTACAGAACGACCGTGTTTCGAGAGCTTAACGATGTAATAAGATTTGATATTGTTACAAACATGGTTATCGCGATAATCCAGTTAAATGATGCTTGTGTATTCAGCACAAATATTGTAACATTTTATAATATTAGTACTGCAGAACAGACATGAAAAGACAAACCTTAAGAGTTCGTAATGCTTCTTTACTGTAGGTAATAGGGACACTAATCAGCTGAAAGCTTTGTGAACTACCTTGAAAAAAGCAACAATCCCTGAACTTCTAAACGCAACGTTTTAAAATGTATCTAATTCTCCCTACAAACAGGTAAAAGAGGACTGGAAATATGTAGCGATGGTGCTTGACCGTTTATTCTTGTGGATCTTCACGCTAGCTGTATTAGTGGGCACAGCAGGCATCATCTTGCAAGCGCCCACGCTGTACGACGACCGAGTGCCGATTGACAAGCATTTCAACCAGTACGCTACCTCGTCGTTAGTGCGGTGTCCGCCACCTTCGTAATATGGAAATCTTAACTTTGCATGTCTATGGGAATATGACGTCAGTATAGCAAGTTTTTTGAATAGGTTGTCCAGTTAAATACTGACAGACTTGTTATACACTAGCATTTTCACTATCTAATCACTGCTCACATCTTTGAATTTTCATGACACTGAAATAGCTACCTAGGTATCTCCTGAAATACTGTCTGTATTGAATGGACTGACGTCATATTTACTATAAGTATGTCTAATAAGTATGGTTATTCAATAATTATATAAGCAACGGTGTCTTTTAAAGGTGCAGTGATTTGTTTAGGAAAATCGTTTTTGGTATAAAAGCTATTAAAAACAGGAATCTTCTATCTACCTATGGCATAAACAATATTTGGCGGATTGTGACGATTTTCGTGAACAAGTTACAGTAAGACCGTAGGACGTATTGCGTCGCCGTTGCAATACAAGACCCAACGCACACCCGTCCCGCCCGGAACGTGTTCTATTCCACGACACGTAACTATTCTCTTTAAACTTTACGTATTAATCATAAGTACTTTCATATCTCTTCATAATATCTACTCTTGCACCCAACATTAGAATTAGCACATGTCCATCCTCACTCATTCTGTTCTCCCAAGCAACAATTTGAGAGCATTTCGAATCGTATCAACGTCTTGTGTGACAATAAAATGTAGCAATTGATTTCTGTAGCGATTTCTAATTGCATTGTAGTAAGTACCTATGATATCGTACCCAAAGCGACTTCATGAAATCATTTAGAGATATTATAGTCTCTATGAATAGTAATAAGAAAATGAACGAAACACCACCACGGTAAATGTATCTGTGTTCAAAAACGTCGTTTTACTAATTAGCATACATAATGTAGTAGCACCATTATCTATGCTCACCCCAGAGCCCGACAAGTCTGCTTGTAGCACCTCGCTTGTTCATGTAAGAATTTATAACGGACCTGCACAAATCAACAACATTAGTGCTAAATGTAGACATCGAAATCAAAAGTAATTTTAAGGAATTCATAGGCACTAGAGGTAGTGTAAGTCTATCTTGAAATCATGCTGAAACTATCGACTATAGATAATATTCTTCCGACTCTTCTACTTCTATAAGAACATTACTATAATTTGTCGTAGAATAGAACATGTACTTTAAAATAAGAATATCGATTTTATTATTTATAAGAAAAAAAATAGTATTTGAAAACCTATGAAGTACAGTAACGTATTTATAAAACAATTTTATTGTTGGCTTTGAAAGAACGAGATTCTGTTAGTAGACTCAATGAATATCGTAAAGATTTAAAAGACCAGTGTGAAGAAAATATCCTTATGATAATAAGTACAACATAATGATTTAATTTAAGAAGATGATTGCTCAATTTTAAAATCCGTACCTTTCTTATTTCTGCTACTGGTTATTTCATATGATTGAGTAATTTTGTATCCTACACACACTTTGTTACACGTACCTACATGTGCTTTACCTTCATCAATTAATGTTATATACTTGTACCTTAGTTATTATCGGTTACATTGTTAACGTTACGTTTTTGTGTTGTCTATGTACCTACGTTATTACTTATAGTCACTGTAAATAAAATTAATACTTATAGTAATTATATTTGAGGCACGCGTTCGGGCAATGACCGTGCCAAACTTTTGGACAGGAATTGAAACTATTTATTAATTGAATATTAACAATACGCAATAAATTACCAAAAATTAAAAAAATATGTACAAAAATAAATAACGAATATAAACATTA
Organism: Caradrina clavipalpis; assembly: GCA_932526535.1. Lineage (NCBI taxonomy): Eukaryota > Metazoa > Arthropoda > Insecta > Lepidoptera > Noctuidae > Caradrina > Caradrina clavipalpis. Next base: position 9,943,659 of record OW052096.1, read on the forward strand.
AGATTAAAAGCTTATTGTACTGAGATGAAACAAAAAGAAGATATGATAGTTATCATAGACACATAGGTAGGTGATATACTACGGCATGTTGTAAAGTCACTAATGAAATGCGAGGCTATAGTCGAATATTGAAAAGCTACTCTATATACCTGTAGGCCTATTAGTTTTCCACTTGGTCTAATAAGTAATCATGTTTTCGGAATAAACTTATTTAGGTACCTACTTGTCTGTCAGCACGACTGAAAGATATAATAGATGGTGCTCGTAGGCTATGGTTCTACTTATCACCATTTATACTTACATTATACACATACATACAAGTATTGCCTCTTTTACGGCATTTTAATATTCGGCTGTACGTACATAACTGTCAATAAACGAATAGAAAAGTACTGGTGCATAGTATAGTACCCTGTAAAACATTATTAATATACTAAGTAAGATATACCTAACACACATTGACTGCTCGCAGTAGAGTAGCGCAGCTCAATTGTAGAAGTATAAGTTTGTAAGTACTTATTTATATTGTTAATAAAATCGTTATATATAGAATTTTCTTTTCTTTCCCCATCCAAAAAAATAAAATTGACGTCATTTTTATGAAAAAGTTGAAAGTAAATAAAAGACAAAGTATATGATTTCATTTACCCGTTAATTCTTGTGTTTGTTTTTGTTTTTCATAATTTTATTTATAATGCGTGCTGAACGTTTGCTGTTTGCAATGATTTGCCGAGCCTCTTTCACGACAAGTTGGTGAAGCTCGGAGTCCTTTGCAGGTGTTTGGAAGAAAGAATTGTAACCCTCGGGTGGGGTTTCATCATTATTTGCAGGACCAGCTGTATTTGTCGGTGTATGTGTTGTTAAAACTTCTGAAGGTGGTTTGTCGGACGTAGCTGAGGTTGTAGGCTGCCGTGTCGATGATGGCATGTTTGAGGGATAGTTTAAATTCAATTTTGGAGCAATCGTTACTAAAGGCGTTGAAGTTATTTTTAGAATATCTTCCTCGGAACCAAATGGTAATTCCGAATGCAATAATCGTTCATGGATGGAGTCAAAAGCATCAAACGCAGCTTGTTTTAGAGCGTCGTTTTCAAGTTTTGTTTTCTGATCAGGATCATTAGGAATCAATGTATCAGCTGTCAACAACTTCGAATCGTCATTAGACAAGCCACTTGTGATAGGAGGCATGACTGTTTGGCCGTACAAAGGAATTTCATATGGAATTTCAGGATTAATAAGTAGTTCACTTGTTTGATTTGACGACGGTAAGCCCTCTTCAGAGTTGGAAACCATTATGTTTTCAACCGGTGTCAGAGTCTCTGATAAGGCTATGCATTCTGTTGACGGGCATACTGTACTTGTTGTCACAGTTTCATTGACTGCTGATGTAGATGTTAACGACATTTGTTCTTCAGAAGCTACAATGGCTTCTATAGTTTCGGTTGCGGTTTCGCTATCCGCATTAGGGACAGTAGTATTTGTCATTTCATCATTTGTATTGATATCGTCATTTGTAACTTCTGCGTTCTTAACTGTTTCAGGTGAATTTATAGTTATAGGTTCCTCATTTCCAGGCGAAGTAATGCTTCCAACGAGCTCAACTATTTCGGTGGCAGTTATAATTTCTGATGGTGGGAATAGAGTACCAGTTGTAGTGTCAGAATTAGGATCAGTATTTATCAACGTAGTCGTAGAAACTGTGGTTGAATTGGTAGACATCAATAATGGTTCTTCATTTTCATCTGCAGTCGTTATATTTTTTTGGGATATGCTTTCAGAAATCGTTAAAGCAGTAACATTTGTATCATCTGTTGTGTTTGGAGTTTCTGTAGGATTATTTACAGCTGAACTTAAAGACTCGTCCTCACTGGTAGAATCTGTATCCATAGCTTCAATAATCTCAGTTTCATTATTGTTTATGATTGGGGTTGTTGTAGTATTTATGATATAATCGCCCGAATCTTTGAGGTTATTTGGTAATTCCATTGCAGTCTCTAATAAAGATTCGAAAGAGGTAGTTGTTTCAGCTTGGCTAGCATCACTTAAAGGCATAGTTTCTGCTGTTGATAAAGAAGTACTTTCTATCATTTCGTCATTAGAATCATTTGAAGAATTCTCGTTACCACAGGCCGTAGTGGTTTCTTCGGGTTCAATAGTGTCACTTACTGGTGCGGTTTCTACTATTGGTGAAGAATCACTAGTGAACATTGTCACTTCATCATTTGCATTGATATCATCATATGTATCTTCTCCCGAAGTAATGCTTTCAACGGGCTCAGCTATTTCGGTGGCAGTTGTAATTTCTGATGGTGGGAATAGTGTACTAGTTATAGTGTCAGAATTAGAATCAGTATCTATCAACGTAGTCGTAGAAACTGTAGTCGAATTGGTAGACATCAATAATGGTTCTTCATTTTCAGCTGTCGTTATATTTTCTTTGGATATGCTTTCGGAGATTGTTAAAGCAGTAATATTTGTATCATCTGTTGTGTTTGAAGTTTCTGTAAGATTATTAACAGCCAAACTAAAAGACTCGTCCTCACTAGTGTTTATATTATAATCGCTCGAATCTTTGACATTATATGAATTATTTGGTAATTCTATTGCAGTCTCTATTAAAGATTCGAAAGAGGTAACTGTTTCAGCTTGGCTTACATCACCTGCAGGCGAACTTTCTGCTGTTGATAAAGAAGTACTTTCTATCATAGTATAATTAGAATCATTTGATGAATTCTCGCTACCAGTGGCCGTAGTGGTTTTTTCGGATTCAATAGTCTCACTTACTGTTGTAGTTTCTACAATTGGTAAAGAATCACTATTGAACATTGTCATATTCGAATAATCGTCATTGATTAAGATTGTCTTTGTTTCTTCATCATCTAAAGTTGGGCTAGTTTCTTCAATGGTTTCGATTACAGTTGTGCATTCTATTATTGGTGACGAAGAACTCGCTATTATGGCGTCGTCTGAATCATTGTCATCGACTATTTTTATTTTACCTGTTAAGGATTCTTCATTATCAGAGGCCGCAGTTGTTTCTTCGGTTCGAATAGTCTCATTTACAGACGTGTTTTCTATTATTGAAGAAGTATTCGAATCGTTGTCACCTAATATTTTCGTTGGAACTGTTGAAAACTCCTCATTAGCAGTAAATACACTGGTATCGATGGTTGGATTAGTTTCATTTAAGGATATGCTGACATTTTTAGAGGTTGATGATCTCGTTATCATGGTGTCATTTGATTGAGTATCTTCAAATGACGCTGAAGTAGTTGTGAACTCGTCTATAGTCAAAGTAGAAGTTTCAAAGTTTTCTGAATCTATAGCAATCACAGGTGTATTTTCAAGCATAGTATTAGATATACTAGGTACCGCTGTATCATTAGCGTTATCATTAATGACTGAATCTTGTGCGGTTGAAATTAACTCTGTTTCTGCTCCTGTTGCACTTGTAAATACAGTGTCATTATTTGTTGCCAAATCCTCATCTATTCTAGAATCTGTATTGTTTTCTGCAGGCACAAGCTGGCTAATGACATCTAATAATATTCCTGTTTCCGGTAATGGATTAATAATAATCACAGTTTCTGTGGAAATATTTTCATTTGTTGATAAGGTAGTTGTGGGTTTATTTGTAGTAACAGATGTTGATTCTTTTGTATTGTCCGCTGGTTGAATAGTCTCATTTATGGGTCCACCGTCTGTAATTGGTAATGTAGTATTCGCTATTGTCTCATTCGTATCTTCGACAGGCGTTTGAGGCGTTGTAGATTGATTTATAGATAAATTTGGAAGTTCACCAGAATCAAATGCGGTAGGACTTTCTGTGGCAGAGCATGAAGTACTTATTATCACGGTGTTGTTCGGTTCACTTTCTTTCAAAGTACTATTTTGCGAAAATGAAGTTTCATTTCCAACCGATATTGAGGGTTGTTTGTTGCTATTTCCAATCGTACTAGGGCTGGTGCTAGAGTTAAGTATCTCTTTGACTTGTGTGATGTTAACGTCGGATAATTCTTGTGAATCTAGAGTATACTCAACACCATCTCCGTTTAATTCTGTTTTAGTTATTATAGGTTGCATGTCTTTGGATGCATCCTTATTATTCACGTCCAAATGATCAGATATTTTTTCTTGATCTTCTATATCACCTAAATGTCTATACTCTTCTTTTTTCCATTCTTCGAATTGATCCCTTAAACCTATAGAACTATTGTTGGAATATTTTTCCATTTTTTTCAGGATTTCTTCAAGTTTAATATGCTCGGTCGCTTCAATGGCTTCAATAGCATCTAATTTGCCTAAAATTTTATCAATTATCTGATGAATCTCATAAGACTCTGAAGTATTATTTGTGTTTTCTTCTTTTTTTTCTAAAACTTTGATTTCCTGTAAAATGGCATCTACTGAAGGTTTTGAAACCCTTTGTTGCTCTATGTTCTTTAAATCCGTAGTAACTTCATTTGACAATTTCTCCATTTCCTTTTTCACTAAATCACTTACACCAGTCAATTGTCCAGATTTATTGGCCATCTCATTTTTAACACTTAGCACATTATTATTAGATGTGAGAACCTTTGAAAGCGTTTCATTGACTTTCGCAACTATTTCGACAGGTATCTTCTTTTCTAGGTATTCTTCATTATTCGGTAAGTTAATTGCAACTTCCACGTTTGGCAAACTTTTATCTTGCTGAGCATTACTGACCGAAACAGTTTTATTAGTCGCACTACCACATTTTTCGTTATAACGTGTAGTTGCGTCTGGAGTCAAAGATAAAACGTGTTCCACCGCCAGTATAGTGCAATCTACAGTCACGGTGACATCGGTTATTACGTCACTTAAAAGTTGTCCAAAAGTACTTTGGACTGATAGTACCGCGCCATTAAATACATCATAAAATGAGGCTGACACCTGAAATTAATAAAGATCGTTATTACTTACTTGTACATTTTGTATCTTTGGGTATTTTCATTTTAAATGTCAACTAGAAACGCACCTGCGCGGCCAATATAGTTGTAATAATCACTAATATTCTCATGATGCACTGATTTTAACACTCGCGAGTATCCAACGTATCACCACCGACCTTTTCCACACACGCAGACATACTGATGGAGTCCGGAATGGCCGTCCTTTTAATTTTCCATACAATTGGTTTACGTGTGTTTGTTTAATCAAGAAAGACACGCGTTATTGTTACGTTCGCAGTTTCGCACACCTGAGCTAATATTTAACGTCATACCGTTATAACCAATTATATTGTTTATAGTAAATCAAAGCGATCGTATGGATATCAAAATAAGAATACATGGCAATAATTAAAGTTCGTTTATTTTTGAGTAGCTTAATACAATATATCACAAACGTAAATCTTAACTCCATAAATAACACTTTAAAGTGCTCCACATTTTTATGATAATCTTACTGTAATCGTCACAATATAAGAAATATGTTTAGCCTAGCTAGTTATTGAAAAAGCTACGTAAATATTTATTGTCAGATATTTCATCATGAGATACGTACTGACAATTTTATACTTCATTCTTATGATTGCACTTTTGCTATATACTTGATTAGAAGGTTTAAAGCTTTTGGACAAAACATACTTATCAGTTCGTATACCGTGGACGTTATTTTTTTTACCATTACCTACTTGATTGAAGGGCGTTTGCAAGTTACGTAAAACGGCGGCATGCGTAACGTGGCACCGTGGCAAAAGTAAGTATTGTAGCGTCCCGTAAATAATATTCATTATTGTATTTTTCATGCAAAAATGTGATAAATATGTTTCTACCCATTTTCGTTATTACAGCATTACCGAATATAAAACTGTATTAAAAGCAATGAATCTTTAGCCATACGAGATAATAATTTAAACAATAAGACGTTTATTGCCAGCTGCGTATAAGAGTAATACTCACCAATTTCGTAAAATACAAGAATTTGGCACTTCTTGAGCAATATTTTCAGATTCTATTCGTCATAAGATAATATTCAATTTCCAAACGTTTTTAAGGAAATACTAACTCTTATAAAATTTATACGAAAGGTTTATATTTGAACACACGCACGTTTCGAGTTAATTCTATGATTCAGAGGCCCGTATTACATAATTATGTTAAATCTTTAAACTCTACATAAAACTTGATTCAACCAATAGAATGGTTGTAAATATATGCTCTAGGCGAGACCAGTGCTTGGGTATATTTACGTAATACCGGCCATAAAAACATGATAAATTTTAGATTAACCTATCTATCAATGCTAGAAACTTCTCAATTCTTACAAATTCAAACAATCAAATATTTGACAATGATCGCAAAAAAGGTCGACAGTTTTTAGTATCCAAATATACTTTGCACTTGGACATATAAAAGAAGTAAAACAGTTTTTAAAAATCTAAAGCAAATGACAGTGGTGATTTCAAATAAATACGTTAACAAATAAATAAAATTTACAAGGTAAATAAAATTAACACTTCAAAATTGTAAAGTTACTGAAGTATCAAAACAAAATGTAAACGATTGTAAATAAATATTAAAAATAATTGTAAAGCGCATTAATGTAAACAAGTGGAATGTAAAGTATTTGAGTATTTTCCACATGCGACATAAGAATGAACGAGAACACTGAAATAATGCTTAATTACTTACTGGCAACATTAAATATGAAATACTGTGAGAAAAATATTTACATTGATGTGAGCATTTCAAACCTATTGGATCAAACCGAGGTAATTATTTCGAACCCGGGTACACTATCTATTGATTTTTTAAGCATTCTGCAAATATAACAAGTGCATTTTTTGCAGTAAGGCTGAGATTCAGAGACAAGACTTACTCTTCCACCTGTTAATACAAAATGAACCTATTTTAACAGACCGAAGCGCGTGTTGGCGATATGTATCGTTTCTGAATCATAGCCTATGTTTAAAAACTCCATTTACGAGCTCCAAATCAATCATCTTTTTATAATTTCTGTACAGAACAATAGATTTCACTTTTTTGCTGTTAGCAATTACAGTTTATATTCATGTATAAGGGCAATGTTTAGCAAAATAATTATTTGAAGCGCTATTACCAATCATTTTAATGCAATACGGTAAATCATAATTAAACCTATGCTGGAGAACTGTGTTACTTACTATAATAATTATAAATACGAATAAAATGTAAGATTGTAATTACGTCTAAAATTTTTAAAAATTAAATGCTTTAGAGCTGTTCAAATATTAGCGTAATTTATAAATAGCGACATAAGCATAGGCCCTAATGCTGTGTGAGTTTCTTCATGATATGTCAATAATATAACTACATTCCAGAAAATTTATATACCTACGTATTAAATTATTTTCATTTGAACACGTCTAATACAACCATAATTATATTAAAAAAATAAACTAACGACCCTCAACTTTACGATTACATATTTATATGGCATTTAATATAAAACATTCCGCTTCACACCTTCACGCACACAGTACATCCCGCGCTTCGTCGCGTCATATCCACTATACAATTACTATTGTTCTTAATTAATTAAAACTAAATACTGTTTTACACGTTGCTATACAAATATGTTTATCCTAAGTTAAACACCATGAAATAAAAGTTTTCTTACCGCAGTGGGCGACTTCATTTTAGTTACACTATAGGTCAATTTTAATCAAGTCAGTAAATCTAAAAAAATGTAGTAGTCGTTTTAAGATCAGCCCGAGGGGCGCGGTGGGACTCGTAAAGGATTAAATATTAAAAGGAGACGGGATCGTCAAGTAAAAAAAAGTTTTAAATATCTCAATCGCCTTACCATTCACCAATCAATATTGTAATACTAAAATAGTCAACAACACGCGGCATGAAAACCATTGAATTTTAGAAACTAGAGCTTGCAAGAGCCTTGATTTTATTCCTTAATATTGCTTACACCAAATATTTTTGTAGTCACGGTCAAAATATTGGCCGACTATATTTTGTAGAATTTCTTCTAATATTCCCGAAAGAGTAAACGAGATCACTCCTAGACATCACTTATATATAAATCTAACACAACTATGAATCATTTTAAAAGATTATCAAAATATTTTTAGTGACATAAAACGTTTCTTAAAATACATTTTGATTTTATCGAAGTATCATCATTCAAGACGCACATTGGGTACGATTTCAACTAGTTATTGCTATAGAAGTTTTAGTTATCTATGAACTTCACCCACTGTTTATGTCAAGGTTTCGTCGTATCATTTTCTTCGTCAGTCGGCGTTAGCGGGGCTGATGGGAGTTCTTCTCGTTTTGGTGGTTCGGGTATGTCGAGAGGTTCCTCTTCCTCGTCCCTCTTGGGAGGCGGCGGTGCGATGTTGTGTTTGGGCAGCGGCGGTATGGGCGGCGTCGGGGACGGGTCGCGGGAGGGCTCGCGGGAGACGGCGGCGGCGGCCGGGAAGCCGTTGGTCATGCGCTGGTAGTGCGGCTTCCATTTGTTGGCCGGCGGCGTGTAGTTAAGCCGATCGTATTGCATTTCTGAAATGAGGCCACCATTATCGAAATATGCTAGATTATTATGTAATATTTTATACTATTTAACAAAATCATGTCATATTTACCATATCCCTCCTTATGTTTGATCTCATCGTATACATGGTCCAACTTATTGTCATCCTCATATTGGTACAAATTAGGATTGTTCGCGTCTGCGTCTTTATTCTTCATAGATGACAGCGGGTCGTAGCCTTGAAATTAAAATAGCATAAATTAGCATTACATGCATTCATGATTAAGTTACAATTTATTACCTCACCAAATACAGAGAATTTTAATATCATGAATAAGTAATGTCTTTTATTCATGTTTCTTTAGTAGACACAGTTGTTATTTGTTATTCATATTTTGCAACAGCCCGGTCCTTGACCCTTGTTTGAAAATATTTCATCATTAAACACGTAAAACATATTCATTAAGGACTTTGGTTTCCTTTATCTTTAACAATTTGAATATATGTATTCGAGTAACTTTGATTGAGAAAGACACCTTGGAGAGTCAAGTTGCGTTGTAATGCGTAAAGCGCATCATGTACCGTAACGTTATTGGAATAAGGTTAAAATTACAACGCTTGTGCAAGGTAATAATATCAATACGTGTGTAGTCAATAACAAATACCAAGCGACACGACTTTACACAAACTTAATTTAAGCCTAACACTTTTTGTTGCTCCGAAATCGATAAAAAGTTAGTTCTTTGACACGTAAATAAGTGGCGCCAAAATCCTATTGCCAGATAAAATCAATGAGGGTATTTAGACGTCTCATAAAAACTATGAGACGCATTATTATGCAACTGATTGTTGGTCTCTACAGTCGTTTTTATTATTCGTTCAACCGTACGAGTTAAATACAAATAAGTTTAGGTAGGTTCTTCTACTTACTGTCGCTAGAACCAGTAGCCTGCATCCTCAGTTTCTCCATAGTAGTGTTGTTCAGTTTGCTTCCCGGCCCCAAGTTGTTGAGTATGTGCGTACCGTTGTTGAGCAGCGTCGTCGAATCCTCGCTACGGGTCGATCCTTGGTACGAGTACACTGGGTTGTCGAAGTGCTGTTGTTCTGTTTTAAACAATATTATGTTGAAGCGAATTTCTTTTGTATGGTCAAAATGGTTTTTTTGATTGAGACTAAAATGTATGAACCTTTGCTGATTGTAATACTTAACCCTTGATAACTAAACATTCGTCCGTTCGACGACCCACCTATTCGCGATTCTCGTGTTTGTGTACTTCTAGATGAGCCCTCCCCGCGCCTCTTTATTTACCTTCCTAAAACACTTAAATAGTGCACCGTGTGATGCGAAAGTGATCGCACGATAATTAGAACAGGAGATGTGACCATAGCGTCGTCCGCTCGACGAAAGTTTAGTAACAACGAGGTACGTATGTGTTGATCTTTATATTATATTTTTATGAAATATTTGTTCATTTGATTGTTTATTTTTTTCTGAATTGTTCTCATTTATTAGTATTTATAATTAAAATTTATTTTATAATTGAAAAGTCCGAGTGTGGCTACTTTTATTTATAGAAATGTAATTTTGTACATAACACGTACATAATATCTGCACGTATCAGGTACACGTATACGTTACTTATAGTTATGGTTTTTTTTTATTTATTTTACGTATCTAATTCCTTGCGAAAAAAGAAAAAATCTTTACATTGGCGTGATTATGTGCTGAAGTTAGCCAAACAACTTATGGAGCCCTGGTTGAAGCAAAGATTTCAAACTGTTACTTTGAGGCCGGACATCAAGGTCATAATTCTGAACATTCTCAGTATAACTTCGCCTGTAGATTTTCCAGTTCCTTCTGCGTCAAATGTGCATAAAATTTGCTACTGATGTCCATCTAAGGCCCGCGGAATGACCAAACACCTCTGCATCAAATGCAAGCGATACATTTGTGGATCTCATAACTTCGACATATGCTGTGGCTGTTTGAAATAGTTCTTAGTTACTGTTTTGAATATTTTTTGTTTAATTATGATCCCAAGAATGTACCAATGTCAGAAATTACTACGATCAATAAATACTTTTTGAAAAAAAAATGCATTTTATTTGGCGTAGTCGGTTCGACGAATGTTTAGTAACCATGTAACAACGAAAATAGTTTAGTTATAATAACGTCAAGGTCTACTATATAAGACTGCAATTCGTTAACATATAAATCAATTGAAGTTAGATTTTAGTAAATTAATTTCAACATCATATCACAGGCGATATCCCGTCAATGTAGTGTATTTACAAACTGTGACAATCTAATGATGATGCCATCTAACCGATTTCGAGCACAGCGATTGCAATTCAGACTTATCTTCGAGGTGGTTGGCTCTGGACATGTTGCTCTTTAATGAGCATAATTATCCATCTTTGGGTAAGAAACTTCGAGCACAAAGTGGACATGTTAGGAGACACCATTGACGAAATTATAAACTATTTAAGCTGCAGTTGGTTTTTGCAGCTTTGGGGTGGCAATATAAAATGTGTGTAAAAAACACGATAGAACTTACCAGGTTGTGAGTTAGGGTCTGCAGTGTAATGCACGTGCGCTATCTCTCGCTTCAGGTTGCGCACTCGCTTGCGATAGTACACCAGCACTAGGATCGCTGTAGTCGCGCAGATGAACGCCAGTATCACCATCACCACTGTCAGACCGGAGCTTGATGATTCTCCTACAAATACCCACATTGTGTAGTAAGACTTTGTGAAAAAGATTTCAGGTACCGAATTTTTATATTTTTCGCCCTAGAGTGCGCGGGAGGGTGTGTCAGACTTTACTGACTAAAGCCCAACTTTGCGTTCCGGGGGGCGCGGTGTCTCTTTCGAGCAACCCGCCGTTCAGGTTCCGTATGAGTTAGTATAGATATATACGATAACAACTACCCAATTCTTCAATAGCCCTACAAAATACATCTATATTTAGTTTGTACTCTGAGCGATTACGCTCCCAATTTGAATATGACTTCAACAAGGCAACTCGATTTCGCCACGACAGATCATAATGATGAGTCATGACACTTTAACATTAATATTATTTAGACAAATCATTGAACATCGACTTTAAAATCTCACGTAAGCGTTCGTTGAATGTAAATGCTTAAGGTCACGAATACTTATAACTATTACAAACTTACGTGTGTCGACGGTGACTATAGCATCACTGGCGTGTATATCGCAGTGGTCTCCAATGAAGCCGCGATGGCAGATGCAGCCAATAACCGGGTCGCACACCCAGTTACCCTCCGACGAACAGTTGCAAGGTTGCATGCAGTGATCGCCAAAGTAACCCTCGGGGCAAACTGTTGAGTTATTAAGTTATAATTAAATTTTAATTAAAAAAGTTAGGTACATGTGATATTTGATATACTGATCAAAATTTTGTTGCGGGATCCAAGACAGTTACTTAAATAATTTTTCCGGGACTCATTGGATCCAGCTCACAGGATTTGCGGAAATAGAGTCAAAAAGAATGCCATTGGCTAGAAGCCATTGTATTTTTTTTTCGGAAGAGCCAGGAGACCTTTAACAGTGGAAACCGCCAGAAAAACGCCGAAGCAATGAATCTCTACAAGTCCCGGAGAAACGATTCAACTGTCTTAGATATCTCGTAATGAAATTGTTCAGAAAAGACCCTTTGTCAAGCAGTAGGCGACTTTTAGTTGAATCATGACGATTATGTAATAAGATAGTAGCAGGTAGGAGTTAGGATTTGTGCCCGTTTTGGAACAAGCAACTAGCTTCAACTTTCTGTATAACTTCTTGACAATTCAAAAGTGCCTGTAAATGGTCTAATCTAAATAAATGCTTTGACTTTGATGGTATGTATATAATAAGATGTGTGATACGTACACTGCGTGCAGTAGTGTCCGGTGTAGCCGGGCGGGCAGCGGCAGTAGCCGTCGTTGGGGCGGCAGGCGGCGTGGGTCGCACAGCGGCAGGGCTGCGAGCACGCCGCGCCCCACCAGCCCGCGCCGCACGCCGTCTCGCAGCGCAGCCCGCGCCAGCCCGGCTGGCACTGGCACTCGCCTGACAACATAACACGTTTTATTTACTACTTCTTACTCAAAAACAAAGGGACCTTCGTTTATGACACAAAACTTCCTTGCCAGATATATTTTTGCATTAATATCATAACATTACAAATTTTAAATAACCCCCGACAGAAGAATAAAGATGCCTACCGCAGCTAACAAGAACTGATAACCCTAAAACGGTTGAACCGATTTCGGCAAAATCATATCTAAGAACCATCCCTGCAAAATCATCCCTGCAATCTACTTTCAAATATATAAAAAAAAACGCATTTAAAACGGTTCACCCATTAAAGAGCTACGGTGCCACAGACAAACACGTCGAACTTTAACACTTTTTAAGTCGGAGTTTAAAAAAACACTTCGTCATTGCGTTCGACTGCTTCATTGGTCTAACATTGTAAAAATAAAGACATATAAACAAAAGTCTTACCAGTAACATGGTGGCAATCCGCGCCGTGCATACACTTGCACTTCTCTTTGCACCCGGCTCCATAAGTTCCGAGCGGACATGGGTACTCGCACGTGACACCAGTAAACCCACTGGGACAGCTATACATACCCGTTACGGGATCACACGTCGTGTTACCTAACAAACGATAACACTGTTACGTAAAAACATTTTCCATTTAGTTTACAAACTCTCGTTGCGAAACATACACACTGGAAGTATACTGTTTGTGTAATCAGAATGGGTAAGTAGGTACACCGTTTCAAAAGTCTGTAAACACTCGATACGGTTGATTCGGACTGCCATGTAAAGAATTAGATTTGCATGGAGTGTTAAGAAACTGAAATACTGATTTATTATTCATCTGTTTACCAGCCAGCCTTTAATAAATTAAACCCAGCAGGTTTGTTGTTTGTGATTACACAAGATAAACGAGCACCACATTAAGAAACATGCGTTAAGGCATTTCTATACATTAAATTATTAACCATATAGAGAACAGTGGGATGGCTTCCCACAAATAGATCTATGACTTGAATACCACGGGAATACGCTGGATGCCGGAAGCACAGGACCGGTCATCGCGGCGTCGTTTGGGGGAGGCCTAAGTCTAGCAGTGGCAGTGTTTCGGCTAAATGATGAAAATGGAGTATAGTATATAAATATGAAGTAGGTAAAAAGAAGACAGTGTTGTACGTAGTCAACTAATGGCGTTGGTTATGTAGTCTAAGTTGAAAATTGATTGACCATTTATGATGCAGAGGACCTAAACAAATGTTGGTGCCAATGAAATTTGGATTTTGAGTTATGTGACATTGAGTATATAGTTAAAATTACCGTCAGGCGACTCGGGACATAGTTGCGTGCAGCCGGCGCCGTACGTGCCGGGCGGGCAGGGCGTGGTGCAGTCGACGCCGGTCCAGCCGGCCGCGCACACGCACCGGCCGCTGGACGCGTCGCACGACGAGTTGTTGCCGCACGGACACTTCTCAGAACAGTCCTCGCCGTATCGACCCTCCGCGCATTGCGTCTCGCACCGGACACCTGATGAAAGTCAATAAATGTTACCCTCTTCATGTGAACTTACTTAATACTAATTCTTAAAACGAATTTCAACAATGAAACTGAGCTCAATCAGCACACTGAAACCGCGTTCAAAGGCTATCAGTGTCATCATTGTACTCGTATAAGAGACGATTTAAGATTTAAATGGAATGAATGTGGTTTTTTTTTCGGCGATCTGTGGGTGTACATTGGTACACCTCTGCCTAACCCTCCGGGGAATACAGGCGTGATGGTATATTATATTATATTTTATTAAGATTTCAACGCGACAATGATTTGAGATGTCCACACTCATTATCAAGTTTTTCATGTAGCAGTCTAAAAAAGAGCCTGTCCAGATAAAGCATTTCACACACTATACATGCTACACTCGCACAACTAAGTGCGATTACATATACTTCGGGTTTAGCGTACTCGTATTATACGCGCGTAATCTTGCATGTAAAACGCCTTATCTGAACAAGCACAAAGCCTTCGATGGCGACTCAATACGACGGCGAACACGAGTCGGCAGCAATCAATAAGGATCTATTTTTCACTAACAAAATATCTGCCAAAATTGGTGAACATAAAGTGGCAGTGAGTTGAAGAAGTCTCGCTAATCGCTAACTGACACTAAATCAATTAAATCTATTATTGTTGACCTTCTTGACACTCTTTAGTGAAAACCAGTTAAATAGAATAACAAACTAAAGGTAGTTGGAGTATACAGGACGTTCTGACAAAACTTAGAAGAGGCCTACCGCGCAGTACAACAAAAAAGTTACTGCAATGAAGTAGAGGTATACTCGCACTGTTTGAACACATGCTAACTAAGCAACCAGTCAATCGTAACTAATGAGTCATAGGAAAAACTATAAATCATAAGGGATTATTGGGTGGTAAACAAATTGTGAGATTATAAAACCAACCATTAATTTGAATATTAAATGTTCTACAAAACATCTCACTAATTCTACCTTTGCTAGTACAATCTACTGTTGTATAACATTTATATCTCGTTACAAAGCTGCATAAATTAATATGACTACTCATTTTAAGCCTAAAACCATCGTCAAATTATGATATAACTGATACCAAAAATCACGTACGAAGATGATTTTTGAAAATGGTTAATAAACTTCTTCCTATAACTTTTAACTGTTTGATGGTTTAGATAGAACACTTGGTTACGTTGAATGCTCTTTACAATATCAACTTTAAAGGCTTATGGAATTTAATGTTATGGAAAAATCTCACGAATAAAAATGAATTTTAGTTAATTATCATAAATTTTTGTTTTCTCGAATCCCAATATTTTTTGCTTAGTACTCTTGGAATGCTAAATTGTTGCAATGGAGTCACAAAATCCTGAGGAATATGTCAAATTACAAGTCATCCTGAATAAATACCATTTTTAGTGAAGCCTGAAAACCATACTTTTAATGTAATATTTGTCAAGGAGATGTGATAGTTTAGTAAGACGTGAATACATATTATAAATTACACAAATACTCTGTTTTATTTATTACAGATAAACCAATCAAACAACAGACATAATTATATATATTAACGAATGTTTATTATGTTACTTTAGGTCTATTTAATATTGCTGATGATAACTTATTCACGTAACGTTTTCCTTCATTGATAATAACTTCCCATATCGCTGCAGTATCATTATGTTGAGATACCATTGAACTGACCAGTGCTACAATAGCTCTTGCTTTGGTCACGTTCAATCTACTGAGGGCATCTGTCACCATCGGCAAGACGAGGTTAGAATCAGCGTGTTCTGTTTTCAAATTCCAGGATACGCAATTGTTAACTTGGATTTGATTCACATGTTCGTCTTCCTCGGACATAATTATACCCAACAATCCAGATTTATCTAAATCTCTTTCGTCATTGTCAAATTTTGGTGCTAAATTGTTGCTTTTGTCATGTTTCTTCAAATGAACCAATTGCAACGTCTCGCCCGTTGCAAGATTGATCCTATTCATAAGGAATTTTTCTTCCCTGGCCGTTTTATTGTTGTCACACTTAGTGTCGTATATTGTTGCGGTTCCAAACAAATCTGTCATAAACGTAACACATAGTAAATTATTATCTTGATAATACATACCCGTCCTAGTAAGACCTGTATCAAAAATAATATCTTTAAATAAAACTAGGATTATATAATTCTTTGTAAATATGTCAGGATTATTGAAAGTTATTTTGTTTTATTGGCTAAAGGTTGAGTCCAATTCGGCAGCTATGGCACACGACTTGGTAAGTATACTTACGATTGACACGACACCCGACACCCATGCTCTTACAAAACTTTTTGTCAGTCTCTGGCAGCAGTGGTTTTAATTTACGAAAAATTTCAGTTCATTGTTAATTTCTTGACTGAATAAGGATAAAAGGTAGGGTCTGACCTCTCAGTCGATGGCACGGATCATACGTCAAGCGAATGCCGTGCTCCCAACTCATGGTAACCAAAGGAACCGTGGGGTTTTAGTTGGTAAGAGTCTGACACAACTCTGCGTTCGCTCTTCCCCATATGAAGAGAATCCAAGAGGATTTGAAAAAGAAAACTTGAATGAGAGGGTTTGAAAGAGGATTTGACGAGAGGATGAGCGAAAGGCGACTAATAAAAGGGATATATATGGCAGACTAGCGTCTGCCCGCGACTTCGTCCGCGTCACAGTTGATGTGTTATCCTACGGGTACCGTACATTTTCCCGGGATAAAAAGTAGCCTATGTGTTATTCCAGACTATAATCTATCTTTGTGCCAAATTTCATCCAGATCCATTCATCCGTTTAAGCGTGAAAGAGTAACAAACATCCATCCATACATCCATACATACAAACTTTCGCCTTTATAATAGTAGTAGGATGTGAGTGGCAATACCGGGAGGGGACGCCCTAGAAAGACCTACCCCGACCTTATTGGTGAGGTTCTTCAGAAAGGTCAGGTGCGCACCTGACCCTGAGTACTCGTAACCGGCGTGCTTGTATGACCAGATGTTTGAATATGGAGGAGGCGAAAGGAGTATGTAAGGATCGTAGCAGGTGGCGTTCCATGGTTTCTGCCTACCCCCATGATACAGGCGTAAGTTTATGTATGTATGTATGTTGAAAAGAAAAAAAAATAGATCCCGACCTCTCCACGAGCTCTCGCAGATACACTGTCCGGTGACGTGGTGGCAGCCGCGCGCGTAGTCGGAGCAGTTGCAGCGGTGCGAGCACATGTGACCGAAGTAGCCGGTCGCACAGCGCCGGGCACAGCGCGGGCCCGTGTAGCCCGCGCCGCACACGCACGACCCTGCACACGAACAACACACTTTTAAAACACAAGAAACCATAGGTTGTAAACTGACAAATGTATTATAGTTCTATGTTAGGGGGTTCTATGTTGGTTTCCGCACTTTGTCCTACAGTAGACCATTGTGCGCGACATGTATTATAGTATAGATGAGGGTTGGCCAGCCAGTCGATCGGGCCTATTAGTCGGGTCGATCCCAGATGCAATGCTCACACTAATTAAGTAGTTATGCTCTAAAATTATCCTCGACTTCGTTGTTTCCCTCCTAATAAAATACAAAATACACTTTTTAAGTTTATTGTTTAATTTTCTCCGTTATTTTTTTTTTCATGCAAGTAGCTATATCCATATTATATGTTAATTATGTAAAATACGATTCAATATTAAGTTTATGAAGAAGTTCTGATTATGAAATTGGTAGATCGCACATAGTCTAGTCAGTAAACGGTAGATCTTGGGTCTAATCAAGTTGGCCACCCTTGGTTGGCATAGGCTAGCCGCACACACACAATAATATTGACAATCCAATATTGTCAGAATTTCAAGATGTATAGAACAATACCGCAATACAGGCCGCACATACACAATATTATTGACAATACGTACTTTATTGTCAATATTATTGCGTGTGTGCGGCTAGCCATAGATGTATTTCTGAATGACAAATAATTGTACTGATTTTTCTTTTGTAATATGTTTAAAATTGTTATTTTTTAGTGTTTAATTTTAATCTATGAAATGTATGTATATTTTCTCTGTATATGTTTGTTTCAGTTGCAGCGATGTAGCGTGGTAGTATATAGGCCTCGATTGTACTGGGAAATCAGTGTCTTTTAGCACCAAAGAATAAAAATACAAACTGCGCCCGAGCATTAAATTATAGTTTTATATAATAACTAGCTGACATTTTTTTGAAGAAGCCTGTTAAATAGATTATTACATATTCTCACACCCACCGAATACATATAAAACTTCATAAAAATCGGTCAAGCCGTTTCGGATGAGTAAGGCAACTAACAATGTGACACGAAAATTGTACATATAAGAAATACGCACCGTTAACAGGATTACAAGGAGCATCATTCTCACAGTTGCATGGCTGCAGACAGTTTAATCCGAATGTTTTGCCGTTACATGGGCGATCGCATTTGAGGCCTTCATACCTGTAATACAAAAAGAAGGATATTTAATTAATATTCAAAAATATTAAATTTATTTAACATTGTAGTTTGGAAGAAATATAGATTAAATTTTATAACAAACTAGCGAACGGCGCGTGACTTTGCCCGCGTTGCTGTTTCACCCGCGTTATGTGTCAGGAATAATCTAGCTATCTATTGGTAAAAAAATGGCTTGAATCGGTCCAGTAGTTTCGGAGCCTATTAGTTACTACAAACAAAAAAATATTTCCTCTTTATATTCGTATAGCTATGAAATGTTTCACTCATATAAAACAAAGTTCATAATCAATAAGTGAGAAATACTAAGATAATAAATGTAAACAGTAGGTAATACTGACTCATATTTGCTTGAAAAATTACACGCACTTAAATAAAGATAACTAGTCGTGCACGGCGAGAGATGAGAAAACGAATTCTAACTAACTTCTAATAGCTGTAATTATGTTAATAGCGTAATTATGCATATATAAGCTTTGTTATCAATGCCCAAAGAGATTTTTTACAAGTCAATGCTCACAGTTTACTAAAGCACTAGTATTTTTTTTAGGAATGGAAAATTATCGAATGACTTCTTCCGTTCTGGACTGAGCGAAAGGGAGTGTCAGACTTATCCTGACTAAAACTATCCGTGTCCATCCTAATGCCCTTTGCGTTCTAGCGCAAACTACTTACTCTTTCGAACAAATTCCGCAACCGTGGCAGAAAGTACTAGGGTACATTTTCGATCGAAGTCTAGGGTTATCGTACATTATTCAATTTCGTGACACATATATACTAACGTTATCAAAACAAAGGCACGTGTGAAATGACATAATGTTTATAAAAGATTAACTATATTGAGTAATGGGCTACTGCGCTATCAACAGTCACAACAAACTTAAATATTTCAACATATCAATTTATTAACACAGGATGAGATAAAAAATGACACAGCTTGATACAGTTTAATATTGGATGTAGGTGTGAATAAGGATAGTATTAGTACACAAGCTATGTTAGATTAGAGATTAGGTAGATACTTTGTTGGAAAATAATTTATTTATTTATTAAAACTTTATGCACAAATGTAAAAATACACCGTGCAAAGGCGGACTAAATAATAGCAATAAAGGATGTATTAATAGCGGATGGATAATTCAGCATTACACACATAAATCTGAGCTAGAACTAGTATCGTTTTAATTTTGGAGGGTTTCGAACTCGAGGCGTTTAAACGATATTGCTCCCGCTTATCCGTCCGTTCGTCTGTCCCTCTATCACAGGGCGGTATCTTTTGAACCGTAATACTCGTAGGTAGGCACTTGGATTTTTTTAAGGAGAGTGTATTAGTATGGCTACTATATAAACAACTTAAACTAAAGTTAAGTTTATTTAATAAAAGACTGTGGTGTATTAAGTCTTTAAGGGTTTTTTTTGCTCACGCTGATTTGACGCAACCTTTCAAGGGCGAGACCGACCGTGGATTTGGCTAAATAAAATTGAGTCAACAGTGCTCAGCTTCATACCGTTTTATAACTTACACTGCTCGTAAAATCGTACTAGCAAACTCGTGCTTATATTACTCGTATCTACACTTAGGAACGAGTGCAGGTATGCAGATTTTGGCTGCACAAAAAGTCCGTGTCTGTATCGCCAATTACAGTAATCAAGTTTGACGCAGACTTCATGAAAAGACTAGAGAATAATACTTGCCCAGGTTTGCAGTCGCAGATGCCAGTCTCGGGCGAACAGGTCGCGTTGTTGTAACAGTCGCATTTGTCGGAGCAGTTGTCTCCGTAAAACGGGTATGGACAGGTTTCCTCGCAGCGAATACCGCGGTAGCCTGGCGCGCATAGACACGATCCTATGAAGATGTAAATAAATATGATTTAAATCTGCGAGGAACAAAAGAAAGGTATAACAATTTCTTGGCTATTCATCATCATCATATCAGATGCAGGACGTCCAGTGTTGGACATATGCCTCCCCCATAAATTTCCAAAAGGACTGGTTGGAAGTGGCCTGCATCCAGCATCTTCATGCGGTGTTAATCAGGTCGTCCGTCCACCTTGTAAATGAAAATCGGAGCGTGGCAACGGCCAACAAAGGAAAAGTATAACAATTTTTTTGGCTGTTAGACAAGTATAACGTGACCAAGTGTAATTGGTTACGGCACGGTTGGCGCGGTGGTAAAGTGGCTGCTGCGCTGCCTGTCGCAGGTTCGATTCCCACGCGGAACAAATATTTGTATGACCTACAGATAGCTGTTCCGGGTCTGGCTGTTTGTGTATGAATTTATATATTTGTAAACCCACACACGATACTGACGGGTTTACAAATATATAAACTGAAAAATTACAAATGGGGGAAAAAGTTGTTAAAAAAAAAATATGAGGAGGTATTGTTACCGTTACAATAACGTAAATGTAACATAACTTCCTCCTTTCTTAATTAGTCATAGTGTATACTACTGGTTAGAATGAACTAACTGTTTTGTAATCTTGTGAAAACGTGGTTTCTTTTTATGGTTCCGTTTCTCCGACTCTCCAACTTTTAGGCGCTTTGCAGACCGACGGGGCGGCGCAGCCTTTTTGATCGTGAAGCAATAAAGACCGCGTCTGACCATCGATGCCCGCGGGTACTCTCACCACGAATATACTTCACAGATATGGATAGATCCTTTTGCCACAGATTAAATAAGTACAGATACTTCACTCCATAGAAAAAACCCAACTATTAACGCTTTAATTACCTACAAAACGGTCGTGCGCGGTAAAATGTACTTTACGCAGACGCCCGATGGTATGTACTTCGTCGTCTGTCGTGTTGTGCTAGAGAGAGAGCAATAACGCGCGTCACACAAGGGCTGTCTGGACCGACTGGATTCTGCGCCCGGGCGCAGGTGAGCCGTAGGCACTTAAGAGAGTAACCTTGAACGAGTGACGGAGGCCTGCTTTTGAACTCTATGTGCGTTGCTAGTATAGGATTCTATTTGTACTATCCTTCACGGTCAAATTGACCGGCCCGACCTGCCCCGCCGTGTGTTTCGCGCCTTATACACTTAACATACATACATACATACATACATAAACTCACGCCTTTAGGCAGAAACCACAGAACGCCACCTGCTACGATCCTTACATACTACTTTCACCTCGTTCACGTTCATACATCTGGTCATGCACTTAAAGTTGAGTAGTTACCATTGATAGGCGAGCACAGTCCGCTGTTCTCGCAGCGGCACGTAGAGCGGCAGCCCTTGCCGTACGTGAGCAGCGGGCACTGGCGCTCGCACGACTCGCCCGCCCAGCCCGCCGCGCACTCGCACGCGCCCGTCCACGGGTCGCACCTGCGGAACAAATAAACATGTTAAGCAAGGTAACCCACAAGGTGTACGGCGCTTTCAACCCATGTCCAGCAGTGGACGTCATACGGCTTATATGATGATGATGGTGATGCTGTAGTAAGGTAATCACGAATGCGTTCAACCCTAATCTCTTAAAAGTCAGAGTGAACAGGCTTATTCTGGGTTAGCTCACTCCATCGTAGACTTTGTCTATGTCACCTCTGACCACCACCAACACTAGATACAAGAGCTTACCCATATCGAATAAAAAAAAGTAAAAAAAAAATGCTTTTCTCCTTAATAGTACGGTCAGCAACAAAAGTCGATTAACAATGTTACTTTTACATATAATTTAAATAGACACGAAAAAACACAATTCACTGTTATTCAGAATTTTAAGCCATATCTCAGAGTTCACTTTATCTTAATTTTACATCCATTTCGTATTTCCTTTGATGTTGTGCTCAATAACAAGGATTACAAAGAAATAAAGTTAATCTACTTTTGTTGCTGAGTGTACCTTAATCCATTAAGAAACGGTAAGGCAAAATGAAGTGTTTGATAATGTGGTTCATCTTTCGCACGGGTATCGTGCGAAAGATGAACCCTTTCACTATAGGATATGTATTATTTGTCGATAAGGAGTTCCATGGCGTCATTTCAACGTCCATGATTAGATTGACCACGTATAGGTAATTAACCAGTTAACATCTTTGATCTTTAGTACAATAACCCAATCACAATACGCGTACTAATCGTTATTGAAGAGCTCCATTGTCTACTCCGAAGATTGAAATCAGATCGTCACGCAATAAATATGGGATCAACCTTGAGTATAACCAATTCAATTAAAAAAATAATGATTGAAATGGGCTCACAATAGACGAAGATATCGTGTAGCTGCATTAAAAAAAACAGCTGAATTAAGAATCTATTCCTTTTTTGAAGTCACAGCTAATTAAAGTTATTCGTAAGTGTAAATCACAAGTGCCATTCTTCGGGAACCGTATAAAATGGCTGCTTTACAATTGAATTTCCGGGATATTACCCGGATGTTAAAACAGTGCGAGCTTTAGGAAAAAATAATGTATAAACCTATTCGCAAAAACAAAGGAAGTCATGTATTGATCCCATGACATCCTGAGTTTTACATGTCGTTATCAGAAATGTACATAATGAACAATACTTTAAACACTTTTCAACGAGGCATATCTTTTCCAGCGAAAACACTACACATGAGTATGATGATAGCACTTAAGTTGGCGTATATGTGCAAATGTTTACGTTATTCTGACCATATAAGAAATATGTAGGTAGGTACTTAGTACAATTAATAACAACTACATTACTGAAAGAATAATTACATGTCAGTAGTGTTAGGGTCACACTCGCAGTCGCGGTCACAGTTGAGGCTCCACTTGTTAGGAGGACAAGCTCGCTTTTGACACTGGTCGCCGGTCCACCCCGGCTTGCACGTACACGATCCATCCTTGGGCGAACATTCACCGTTGTGCTCACATGTACATTTGCGAGAGCAGTCCACGCCCCAGGTACCAACCGAGCAGATTTCAAGGCACTGAAACAAAATGTGGTTAGTGTGGAGGTGAAGAGAAAGGCAAACGCAAAAGCACATCACTATTTTAAACAGACGGTCACATTTATAGGACTTTGATAGTTAACACAGAACAAAGGAACTCTGGCACCTTTTAAGCCAGATGTACACCACTAGAAGGAGCTGTAGTAATTTACTTGAACTGTAGGTAATTTACTAGTTTGATTATCCTACCTTTTCGCCAGTAAATCCAGCTTCACACTGACACTGGCCAGTCACATGATGACAACCGGCTCCGTTCGCACATTCACATGTCTTCTCACATTTTGGACCCCATCTACCAGCTGGACATCTAAACATAGAGGTGAGACTTTAGGAACACTCTTGCTATGAAATTAGAAGACCTTTTGAATCATTTTTTAACGTACTTGTTAGCGCAAACTTCCCCAGTCCACCCTGATGGGCACGCACAAGTCGATATAAAAGTACACTTTCCACCATTTTGGCACCGACACGTCGCCGGGCACGGCTCATCTTTCGGGCATTCTTCTTCACATCTGAAAGATAGAATGATACATTAGGAGCCTTTTTATAAAGCGTACGCCATAGTTTGCCAAACATTATTGTTATTCAAACACTCAACACGTGTAATACGATACAAATTAGTAGCGCAAACTATAAACATTGGTGATCCTGTTTCATAATACAGCGAGCATATTGGCATCTGGCCTGAATATTTGGTGATTGCTTTCTGGGCACGTTACAACTAGAAACTAAAAACAGTTAACAAACAAAACAAAAACATTGGCCTTCTCACATAGTGCTGCTTTTTGTATACTTCATTATTCTTTGTTATTGCAGTTATATACCAATTTTTATGCAAACATATTTGCTTTTTGAAAGCTCAAGCAAGAAAGGTCTTTAACTAAAGTCACGGAGAATAGAATATTTACTTATGTTTAAGCTTCGAAAACAGTGACAAACTTACAAAGGTCCAGTGAATCCATGCAGACAGTTGCAGGCTCCAGAGGCAGGGTCGCAGGTCCCGTTGTTCTTGCACTGGCAGATCTCGTCGCAGTTGTCGCCGTAGGTGGGCGGCGCGCAAGCCCGCTCGCACGCGTCGCCTCGCCACCCGGCGGTGCATGCGCACTTACCGGTCAAAGGCTCACAAGTACCACCGTTCATGCAGCTGCACTCGTTCTGACAGTTCCGTCCCCATTTTCCGTCGGGGCATGCTGCAAATAGTGAAATGTTTGGTTTTTATTGCCGTTTGGCTGAGGACAGAGGACGTCACCTAGGTATGTATACTACAATACTAGGGTGTTTTGATGTCACCCCAGTCTAAAAAGGCAAACTACAAGTGGTTACAACTTTAGCATTGTTTTAATAGTACCGCAAAACGGAGTAAATAGAGATGAAGGTATAAATCGGGACGAAACTTATAAAAGGGTTTGTTGCCAAAATGGAGTCTACTGTTTTACAAAGTAACCATAATATACGATTTGGCAAAAAAACTATATTTTTTCAATGTTATAATCACTTTTGAGTTTCGTCCCGATTTACCCTTGCATTCCTGGTTTTACCACCGTGAACTGAACGTACTTGTTTAATATGTTAACAAAACAACATATTGGAGGGGGCAAAGTATATTTTCTCAGCGTAATCTGTTATTTACTTCCACAAATCAAGTAAACAAACATCATCATGAACCATCAAACAACCAATGTAGATAACGCATATTCATTTGAACGACAAAGTTGGTTCCGCTATATGCTTCGTTTACTGGGTTTCTGCTATGTACTAAGATTTTTACAATCATGATTCATACTTTCCGTTGTCGCATGACCATGAACTATCAATGACTTATAAATCTTTGTCTTGGTGACTATAATTGCCACGTATTTCTGACAATATATGCATACGAAATATACAGTTTAGGTTAAAAAACCTACATCGTTAACAAACCGAGGCATTGTTTTTGAAATGAGTGATGTAGAGCATATCGCCGGTTTCCCGAATAACTTTTTCAGACGAAATATTTTACTCATCATTTAAACTTATTCAACCACAAAAAATACCACTACACTTTATTTACAGTAGGTACTTAACATTTATAGGTGTTACGATCGATTAAATGTTTGATTCACATAATTGCAATTTAGTTTCTTACTCAGATTACGATGTCTGAGAAAAAAAATAAAGAGTGCTGCTGAAGCACGGTAGGTTTCAAATATCCAAAGATGAGACTGACACGGATGCGTATGTATCTTACGTTTAAGATGGTAGGCACATTACTGCATACTTAGAATCCATCGTTTTGATTTGTGTATAATACAACGAATGTTAAACTGTCTGATCGTCACTGAAAACGGTATAGCCACTACCTAATTGAAACGTGAAACCATAGTAGATACTTTATAGATACTATGGCTGATAATATCCATGGGAACTCGCATTTGTGACAGCAACGCCACATTAGCAACATCCTGTTTATAACCGTAGTTGAATACGGGGAACTCGCTACGCTATTGAAAGTTTCTATATAAAAACGTAGCTTACATATGTCGCAGGCGGGGCCTCCGAAGCCGTGGGCGCAGGCACATGTATTGGGCGCCACGCACTTGCCGTTGATGCAGGACTCCACACACACCGGCACGCACTGCTCTCCTCGGGAATCAGGAGCATACCCTGCACAACACTCCTCAACTGGCCTATATTTCAGCAGCGTCTGAGTCTTGAACACCTCCCGAAACTTAATCTTGTATTTGGAACATTTAGGTGGAACATTAAAACACCATGTGTACTCTTTCACTTGATACGGCTGTTTCTCTGATACCCGTATCGTTGTTTTGTATCTGGAAAAAGATTATTACCGTTTCAAATTAAGTTACGTAATGACGTAATATACCTATTACTCACAAGTGTCACGACATAATTGCTAGCAAATTGTTTCCGTTGCAGATGTTTTACCATCTACTTAAACCTACCTAGAGATATACACTTACAGGCATTGTTCTTGAGTACTGTGCCACTCAACTAATGATAAGTCAAGTGGGAGGGTGAGAGATAAGAGGAAACAGAGCAATGCAAAGTCTTAAGGTTCACTGTCAATTGATAATAATGCATATTATCAATTGCAGCACCAGCGGATATCGATAATGTACGTAGTAACATTGAACTGCTATGTTCACATCGTCAACAAGTGGACGTAACGGGGCGCGGGACGTGAAACTCGATAAAGTTAACTGACCCGATGAGTAACGACACTGATCAGCGACAATCAGTCACCCGCCCCAGCGCTTGAAAGTAAATAATAAACAAGACCCTACTGAATCAATATCTGGTAACAAGGAACAATGATTGTAAAGAAGAAACAATTTCGTTTCATGAATATGTATAAAAACATAAGTAGGTACGTGACGTGCCAACAACTCCACCATAAAATTGAGGTGATTTTCTAAGAAATTTGCATGTAGGTTGATAAATTTGCAGTGGCTGCATAGGGATATAACAACAAACCACAATGCAGCAGCTCCAGCACATGCTATACTAAAATGTAGTGTATTTATTATTTTAGTCAGCGTCACCCAGCTTTAAACCGAATACTATGAGTTAGGACTCTTTTAATTTAGGCGTTTGGTGCCGGACTGCTATGGCACTAAAGTAATACGGAGTGCATACGGACGGTCGTCTTTTTCATAAAGTTAGTGTATTTATAGGGTTTGAACTATTGAACCACCCATATCCCCATATCATAAAATAATAAGGAAAATTAATAATTAATTTATTACTTTTACGAAACAAAAGTTTAGGTTTACCATATTTATCAGTTATACGTATTATTACTTGTAAACTAATATGAGTAATTGAGTAATGTATACTCGTATCATTAATTTGCGGCCTGCGGCTGCTGTACTAACTGTGAACCAGACCGGTATTACGTACATTCTGAACAATTAGTACTGTACAGTATCTATTTAACTAGTGAGTACCTTCGCACTTAAATAGGACGTAAATCAACAGTGACATGAGAGTTAGTAAACGACGATAAGGCACAAGCGGTAGCGGGCAGTTGACAGACGAAACTGAAATGTACTATCTGATATGATATCATGCCGCTACCGCGTCTGTCGATATCGCTGGATACGAGCACCGCGGGAATGCTCGAAGTCAACAGCTGAACATAGGTCCTGCAGTGGACTTCGACCGGCTGATATGATGATAATGACCGCTCCTGTCAGATGGAAGCCTAAAGCTTGTATTGCGATAGAACCACATCGGAAATATATTTGCAATGCTGAATTTCAAACAAATGCTTCTACATGATTGCTCTAATATAAACGCGTTCCATGCAACGCGCAAAACAGCTCATCTGAACATTATAAGGGCTCGGTTATATGAGCCCTTATAATGTTCTTAGATCAAATTACTCTCAAGTCTCGGTAAAGAATTTTAAAACACTTTTTTTTTAATACAACTTTCGTTGAACTTCTTTAAGAAACTTGAGTTGTATGTATCACACAATCACGGCAAACCATAGTAAGTTAATTACTTAATTAAATTAAATTTACAATCGACTTATTGAACTATAAAACACACTGTAACAATTTGATAAAAACTGGCAATCAGTAGGAAAACGGAAACAAAGACCAAACAACGAATTTAAATTCGCTTTACTCGTACAGTTGGCATCAAAGTTAATGATTGAGAAAACACAAATAAGATCGATTTGATTACTGACTATTAAGACAAGTAAGGGTCATCTATCCTTAAACTTCACCAGTGCACTCAGAACATTATTCTGACTTCAGAACAAGTGGAATTTCTTGCAGAAAAGTTTTGAAATTTTTCTCTTTTTTCGGCAGATCAAGTTTAAAAAATTGGCCTCTTGCTTTTTTAGTCGTCCCTAATGGCAATAACGATATTTGTTAACCTAAAACAAGGGCAAAATATTTTTTTACCAGCCACTGAGCACGGTACCGAAGGAATAACAGCAAATTTTCACTTAGCGGAAAATTATTACAAATCTCCATATCTAACTCATGGTTTTCCTATAAAAAAATATTGTTGTCTGATACGCAGTCCAGAATAGAGAATTCATGGTTTCAGTTTAAAGATAAGTGGTCCCTTACACCCGATATAAAGCTAATAATGGCTATTAGGTAAATATTTTGACATAAGGGTGGGACAACAATTACATTGAATGCAGGAAATTCTCGTTTATTCAATAATATTATTAACTGAGCACGTTCATTGGGTCGTATTGTCTATGACGTTCTTGTGACCGAAGCTATGTGTGAATCATTAGAAGTAGCATTAATGAATAAACATAAACCAATAGTTATACATAAGTGCATATCAATTCTATAACTACAAAATAATAAATTGGACTTTAAAGACTTCTAGATGACTAACGTTTAGGTGTAATGTTTAAAGGTTAGTCCACTTAGCTGCCAAATCGTAATGGTGAAAAAACTATCCTTTTTCTTTAAATTGTTTTTCTCTTTTGTCAACAATTTAAAGAAAAAGCATTTAGTTGTGGTGACTTACACGAATTCGTGTAATACTTGCTAGCAATTTGAATACTAGAACATCCTTGATATAGATAGACGAATTAAAACTAATTCAAAAACTACTTGTATTAAATTTAAATGGAAAATTTTATTTTAAGGTGGTTAAAATTAAACAAATAAAATATACTCACGCTTCTTGTCTTGTGCAGACATTAGGACCTTCCAGCAGCGCATAATTAACGCTCACGAGCGCAAACAAAACGCTTAGCACCGACCACATCTCGACTTCAGTTCACGCCATATGACGCCGAATCTCCATAACAAAAAAAAACCTATTGTTTTGGCATGTTTACGTCACAATAGGCATTCAAATGCGATTGCCGTTGCACTTTTTTCTTACAACTATTGCGGAAAACTGCACTGCTGAATATTATCTGAAAATAAAGACCGTATGTTAAGCATTTATTGCAATAAACAATTAATAATAAAAAGAAATAGTTTAATATTAATGTACAAATGAAATCTAATAAATAAATTATGTAATATAAATAGTGACTATTATAAATGAAATGATAAATTAATACAATTACGTTATGATTTTAACTGCCTCGTTAGCCTAGTCGTGGTCCTAAGTGTGACTGCTACGATAGAGGTCTTGGTTTCGAAGGGTTATTGGTTTTTTCTATGAAATTCTCAGCAGCAGGTCGGAGTTAGGATTTGTGCCCGGTTAATGGCAAACCAATAGGCAATGGCAATAGGCTCGCCCCCTATTACATGGAACCTAAAGATACCGACAAACTGTGGGTGTACATTGGTACACCTCTGCCTAACCCTTCGGGGAATACAGGCGTGATGGTATGTATGTGTATAAATGATTTCACTACGGCTTGTATGTCTAGAACTCTAGTCGACTAGACTATTCTACCAACTTTACACACTTTTACATCACCATATTCACCATAGGCATGACTGTTTTCCTTTGGTCATGTATCTTTAAATATTAGGTAAGTACTTATACTTTATTTAACTGGAATTAAAGTGAATATTGAAATGATTCATATTTGTTAAGTGAATGTCTTGAGTACATAGCCAGAATACCTAAGTGCTTAAGTACTAAAAATTGTCGTGGGGAGGGCGTCGCAGACAGCGAGACGACATGCGACAGTTTGTCAGCACATCAATATGTATAATTTATTATAAAACGAGACAGGACACGAATCGTTGATAACATTCATGTACTTAACGTTTGTGTATTCTTATTTTTTTAAATTTAAAAAAATATCCTACCCGGGGATATAACTGGTGATAGATACAAAAGCAATACAATTCCATTCCCGCACGGAACAAATATTTGTATGTCCTACAGATATGTAGTTGTTCCGGGTCTGGCTGTTTGTGTATGTGAGTTTATATGTTTGTAAACACACCCACGGAGAAATTAATAGTGAGGGAAAGGTGTTAAAAAAAAATATCTCACTGCATCAATCTCAGTGATTGGCCTTTGTATGAGAACGGTGGAGCAGGTAGGCCGGTAAGACCTGCGGGTTGTTCGAAAGAGATACCGCGCCCCCGGAACGCAAAGGGCACATGAAGGAACATAGACGGGTTTTAGTCAGTAAAAGTCTGACACTCCCTCCCGCCCCGCCCAGGGCGGGGGAAGTTATTTGATGATTTTCCGTCTTTAAAAAAAAAAAAAAAACCCGGTAAGACGCATACCTACGTAATAAATTAAAATGAGGTAAGTGATGAAGTGAGGTAGTCTGTACACTACACTACCTACTATTGGTTCTCAAATAGATTGCTACCTACCTACGCAAAATGTATAGACATAATGTGTAAGTTAGTGGTAAACCAGTTAGGTAGGTACAACCGCTAATTACTTTAGCATAAATTTTGCAAATTCAACATTTTACGTGTTACAAAATATTATTATAAACAGTTTCATCATATACCTAAAAAGTATTGTTAAACTGCCATCGTGAATTTAAATAATTAAGCATAATGTGTTTTTTGTGTCATAATCATAAGTTCATAACATTGAAAACAGTGATTCACATTTTATCTGTATGTAGGTTTGTGGAATTGTGCCTAGGTATGTATGTATATGTATAGGTACAATGTGTGTTGAGTGCATTTATGTTTATTTCATACTTACAAGAAAAGCTTTGACTTTAAACTGGATGAGTAAAACTGGTCTAAAAATAGAAGGCAGAAAATAGATATAACGAAGTTGCACGTATGGAATCCAGTGAGACCGCATCGTTATTATAACAAATTATAGAGAAGTTATAATTACAGTGCGCGGTAGGCATATGTATATGTACTTTAACATTCCGTAAAATGTACAACTGGATAGATGACACCACTAATAAATTAACGTAGTTTTTATGAGCTGTCAAAACGAGATTTTCACACAGATTTTGTATGACAATACTAAACTATGACGTCACTTTTTTGTTATCTCAATTCATTTGCATTCATTTATTTCTTTTCATTCATTGCAAGCAACTATATCTAAATCTTATTTAAAAATTAATCAGGTTTTCAGGGCTAAAAAATAATGTTTTTAGAGAAATTGTATCTTGGAAATTATTATTTAATGGTGTCTACTACCCAACTCGAAATATCATGCTAATGTGAAATGTTCTCCAAAGGCTACTGTGAGTGCACTCTTAAAAACTTACTCAAAGCTTCAGGCATGTCTGGTAAAACAATTATCTCGAATAACCACTGCTGCACTGGTAATTATCTCAGTTGTGAAGTGGCATGATTAATTCAATAAGAACATTAAAATCAGCAAGATACGAACGTGCTTACCACCTACAGAAGCTTTTTTTTTAATAATTGAAATTGTTTGTGTTTTTTTAAATATCCATAAATGACATTTAAACTCAATTTTTCTACAATAATCTTCTATATAAACTCAAGTTTATCCTGCTGGGAAAACCAATGATAGTTAAACTAAATAATTTTTAATCCACTGACCATAAAACCAGGCATTATGTAGGCATTACAGGATAAAATTGGAAATGACATACCATAAGTTTATTAGCGGGGTAGGTCAATATCTATGCTAATATTATAAAGAGGAAAGATTTGTTTGTTTGTATTGAATTGGCTCCGAAACGAATGAACCGATTTCAACATTTTTTTCACCAATATACCTACCCTTTCTTAATACCTGTCATAGCTACATTATAACCGAGTAACATAGGCAATATAACATGGGGCTGCGGGTTGTTCGAAAGAGATACCGCGCCCCCGGAACGCAAAGGGCACATGAAGGAACATAGACGGGTTTTAGTCAGTAAAAGTCTGACACTCCCTCCCGCCCCGCCCAGGGCGGGGGAAGTTATTTGATGATTTCCCGTCTATAAAAAAAAAAAAAAAAAAAAAAAAAAAAAGGCAATATAACATCACGCTACGACCTACGGGAGCGGAGCAGTAGCCAAAGACGTAACTTGACGCGGGTGAAATAAGCCACGCGGACGGAGTCGCGGGCAAAAGCTAATGTTCAATAAACAGTTATATTTTCTACATGGTTGTGGTTAAGCACATCGCCCATTGAATTCTAGATACCTAATATGATGACGAACTACCAACTTATTTATACAGATAGGTAAATATTTGCAGGATGGTACAGTCAGCAACGACAGTTAAATTTTTAAGGTTCAGTTTTTTTTAAACTAATACAATAAATAGCGAGATATTTAATTAAATGCATTTAATAAATGCTGAAAAGCAGAATCAATCAAATTTTTACCAGAAAAACGGGTTTATTAACGTTAAAAGTTTTAATGTAAGTTGCAGTGTGAATCGATGGCCATTGCTGACCGTCACCAAAAACATAGCTGTTCCATTCACAATAGGTATGTACCTACGAGAACTATTGTTAAAATTAACATGCTCGTCATCCATCATCAACTACTTAATCGGTTTGGAAAAAAACCCTAATATTACAAAAATAAAGTTATAAGTATGAGTTTGTTAGTGATTCTATTAATACATATATTATACCTTTGCAACCATGATGAATTTGATTCGAAACACAGCTTAGAAGATCGTTTGGAAATCCGTGCAGAAGTAGAATTTAATTTTAATTTAATACTACTATGTTGTTGACTTGCTGTGCCCTAACAGGGTCCATAACTGTACTTTAGCTTAAACCCTTATGTAACATCTTTAATACACATTATGGTATGCAAATAAATGAATATGAATATAGAATTAAATACAGTTAACTAGGTACCTAGTTCCATAGCTATTTATGAATGAAAAGAAAGTGCAGGTATCGTTCTGTATTGATATTCATGAAATGTTATGAATCGCTTTGGGCATGGTGTGAATAGATTAAGTAGGTAGGTAGTCTAGTTACCTAGTGCAACTATCATTAATTATTCGTAGGCCAGACACATCACCTGGCGAAGTCGAAGTACGGCCTGCTGGCTAGTAAACTATTTAGATTTTTGGGTTGATAAAAATATTTTTCGTTGTAATACGACCCGCTTAAAATCCTGCTATAAGTTATCTACTAAAGTCAGGTTTAGTTACCTATTAAATTGTAAACCCTGAAAATGCGGTTAACCACCAAATATTGATTAGGCAATTTAATTCTAATTCAGGAATCTATACCCGACTGTTGACAGGACCTGAATCTATCTATTTAAACCTAAATAGGTAGATAGATTAGAAAAGATAGATAGAGTGGGTTGATTTCTTCAGTCTGAAACCTGGGACTGGCTCATTGGCCTAAGCGCGACTGTTAAGCTAGAGGTCTTTGGTTCGATTCCCAGGTGGGGCAAAGTGTTATTGGGTTGTTCTATAAAATTCTCAGTAGCAGCTAGGAGTTAGGATTTGGGCCCGGTTAATGGCAATAGGCCTCGCCCTGTATTACATGGGATAATGGGACCTAAAACATACCGGCGAACTGTGAGTGTACATTAGTACACCTATGTTTACCCTTCGGGGATTATGTGGGTTACGAAACAAAGACCAAAATGTAACCGAAACGTCGCCTCAGATAGTGTGGGCTCCCAAAAAAATCTAAATTATTTGAACCGTTGCGCAATATCTTTGCAGCTCCAGACATTTTGACGTATAGGGTCGTTTCGCCGGTTTCGCGACCACCTTCAGTAGGCGACCATTTGACGGACTAAGTTTCTTTAAATCAAGAAAATAGCATTTGTAGAGGTAACATACATAAAAAATAAATCTAACGTGCTTTATAAATGATTATGAAATAAGAATTTGCAAAGTTTGAAACAAATGGGTTAACTCAGAGCCGAAAAAATATTGCTCAGTGCGCGTCTTGATTCCGTGGTGGTGGAAGTGCCGCAAGTTTGAAAAAAAAATAACTCGGCGCGCGGCGCTCAAAGGTAAGTTTTAATACTTATTTCATGTTTTACACACCAGTTTCATACTTAAATTGTACAATCGATAAGTATGGGTTATAATTTAGTTGTATTTTGCTTTTTTAAACTTATTATTAAGATAAAATCAAGTGGTCGGTAACCGAAATGCTTATTTATGAAAAACGTTAGATAGCGACCACATGGTCGCAAACCGACGAGATCAGCATTATTTTGTTTTGATTAATATGATCCTAATGCTTCATAAAGGACTGTTACAATTTTGAATGCAGTATTGTAAAAGGTTTTCCTTGTAGTTCTTTGGTAAGCGACCACCAGTTTCTTTGTAAGAAGTTTGTTTAATTCACCTACAAACTTTGGCGCTAAACAGCTAAACAGCTGGTCGTAAACCAAAGTAAGCGAAATAAAGACATTGGTTTCCGGCCAACATAATTTAGTATGAGAGAAATAACGGCCGCTTACAACTAAATATTACTATTTTTCAGTTTAAAACAAAATTTAGTCATAAAAAGCAAACTACTTATATATTTTTTTTTTTTTAGATGGAGCTCCCAAATAATTTGGTGTCAACTATCATAATTTGAATAAGAAAAGCGGAATATGGTTCCTAAAATATAAATTTATTTATTTTTTTAATATTGATTGATGTTGATTATTTTTAAATGTTATGCTACTGTATATTAAGGATATTGTTAGACCAATGATTGTTGATTCTATTACAACTAGTGACTAAGTCTCTACAAAATGTAAGATTGTTATTTTTTAATTTATAAGAAAACATTACTTACACCAAATTGTTACCTTTTTTATTTTTATGAAAAGGCAAGAAATTATAATATATTTAAAGCGATTATAATTGTTTTATTGGCATATTTTTCATATTAAAATAGCGGTCGCAAACCAGCTCACTGGTGGTCATAAACTGATAAAAATGGTCGTAAACCGACGTTTTCGCCATATTTTCACATTTTCAGCATTTTATAAATATTTTTGTATGAATGTATGTTATTTCATGTTTTTGTATCCAAACTACATTATATTTGGGACAAATTCACATTAACATATACTATTTTGCGTGTAAACAACATTTTTTTTTCCTCATCTGAAGTGGGCAACCCAACTAACTGGTCGCTAACCGGCGAAACCACCCTACTTAAATTTATTTCTAGATCAGCAAAAGTGTAGACCTACATGCTTATAAATAAAACCGATACGCAACGCAACAGACAAAAACAGCTTAGCGCGCAATACGTGAACTGTGCATGTCAAAAATAACTACTCAACATAGAATGATGCTGTGCTCAGATAGATTATAGGCCTATTTAGGCCAGCTATTTGGTTGAAATAATAGAGCTTTTTGTAAAATAAAAACAATCAATTGATAAACCAGTTTGCCTACCTTTATAGAAATTCGTCGAACATGCAGAACAATTATACTAGCTACGTAACCACTGAATGAAAATTACTTAAAAATACTGCGATGCGTCCTTATAATACCAGAACATGCATCCAAGAGGACGCCACTCACTGTGCGAAACTGCGAACATTAAACTGGGCCTATTGTAGGTAAGTGATAGTGATAGCGTAAATACAATACGAAATTGTATTATTTTATTTTATGGTTTTTCCCCGTCGAGTTGAAAATATAAGTCATAAATTAATTATTTCTTGCAACATTGAAATAATTATAGCTAAGTACATAATTATCTACTAAACCTACAACATAAGCCATATTAATGTCGACCATTAATTGGTAAACAGTGAAGATTATGAATGACAGTAGGTACTAGCACGTCGCATGGATATTATATTTATCTACACATACCTACACATGAATGTACAAGTAGGTCAACCGATGCAGATTGCTTATTTAACAGAAACATGAGTAAGAAACATTCTATGGTCGTCGCGAATATTGTCAAAACACGAGTCAGCGATGTTTGAAGACTAAAACAATTGAGCCCATGTCATGTGTTAAACAGGTCACCGCACCAACGTGTGAGCATGGGATAGGGCTGCCAAACCTTCTCGGGATCCCGGGATTTGTCCTAGTTTAGAGGCAGTCAGAGAAACGTCCGGAAGGGGTTTTCTAAAAACATCCTATTTGAGTCCAGGGAATCCCAATTCATTGATAGATAAGCAATCAATTGAAATAGGTACCTAACAAAAGAAAAGTAGGTCAACGGTGTTTTTATTTGTATGGTAAAAAGTATTTTTCTCAGAAACTTCCGGGTAAAAATTTCAATTTCATCCAGAATTAATGTCCGGGGTTTGTGAATATTTTGTCCGGCGCGGCTGCGCGGCGTCGGCAATGTAGGTGACGGCAGCCCTAGCATGAGTAAATATACAGGCATGCGGTGCAAAAGGCGAAAGTAGAGCGATATACCGTACTATTGAGTTGTGCGAAGTTCGAACACCTACGTAGGAACACGCCTTGTTGATGATAATTAAATAACTTATTACGATTATAACGTTGATGTTAATAACACCTACTTGAATTTGATAATAACATATTAGATGTACCGATAACTCTGTAAATTGACTAAATATAAAAATTACGTTTATATACAATCCTTTTAACATTTAGTAATGGAACTGTACTTGCACATTTTATTATCAAAATGAAACGCGTAGAAAGTTTTGAATACCGCTTAGAATCATCATTGAACATTGGGATAAATAGGTATTTTCCTAAACAAGATAATGCTTATGACTTGAACCACATACAAAAAGCTATTACAAGCTCAAGAGATCTGGGTGCGACGCAGACACATCCGCGTCACCCGCTTTCATTCAGGATGTAATAAGGTATCAAAGATAACGAAAACATTACAGGACCTACTTTTTGTTTTAAATGAGACTCAGTTTGGGGTAAAGAATACCTTTCAACACAAGCTTTTTGCATTTGTAGACCATTGGACCTCTATCAATGTGCAAGCATAAAAAGCTGCGTCACACAGGAAGCAAAAATAAGATATCGGTAGGACCATTGTCACGCGTAGTATTCGTTTTTATAATAGTTACAAAGAATCTGCTTATGTGTAGTATGAAGAAATACCATGCATATATGCAGTTTTATCCAGTACTTTACTTAGAGCGACTATCTATCTGGTCACAATTAGAGTATCTTAGTTACAGTTAGTCTTAGTAGAGGACGTGCAGGACCAATTGCCGACGAGACGAAAAGCAATGTGAACCATCTTCACTTCAGTGGAAACGCCCCCTTAGACTGGTTGTCAGACTGGGCTCATAACTTCATGACTACCGTAAATTCCGTGAAAGATCTACGAATAATAACAGGGACAAACTCTTAATATGTGACTAATCCGAGACACGGGGGGTCTCAGTAAAAAATAGATGGACACTCGTCCTCGTACAGATCGCGGTAAGCTTCATCTGCCGGTGTGTCTGTAACTTTGGACTTTGAACTTTTTAGGAGATATCTCTGATATTAGACCAGAGATATCCTTCTTTTAAATGCCAATGTAGTAATTGTTCAGTGTTCAATGAACTATACTTCGTCAATCGTCACTAGCCTTTACTTAGTTACAAAATAACAATAATATATTTTATCTTCCTTTCAATTAATTGTAAATATGTAACATTTGGATGCATGTTTCGCACTTGTTTAACTTATAACGTGAAGTGATTAAGATAATATTCTGTAAGTGATAAACAGCGAGATGAGTCACTTGTGGTAAACAAAAGATAAGTGCTGTATGTTTCATACTAGTACTAGTTAGATAAAGTTAAGAGAAAAAGTTTAACACCAACTCTTCCAGGAATTGAAGAAATAGACTCTACATACTATTGCTAAGCATCTGGTTCAAAATTTCTGTTATCTATTCCTACGATTTATTTTATAGTTATAATATTTAATACAAATTCATGTTTAGGTCCAGAACTATTCTCATAAATATTTACTCAATAAAATTATTATACGAGAATTTCAAAATCCTAACATAATTTAATTAGTGTTTCATAGAAATGAGGACATGGCCTGATGGTAACAATTTTAACACTCAAAATAAACACAGTTGTTGGAAATATGTTAAGCAGATGTTGTCTTTGCCAATAATTAGGATATTGCTCATAGCATAGTATGAAAAAATATAGAAAGACATCTGCTAATAATAAGCAAGTAGAGATAAATTTCAAACTAATACAGTAATTTTTCCATGTGTCATGTTTTGTAGATGGATGAATGAAATATTGCAAAAACAATACTTTTACATAAATGGCTGATAACATATTTTGAAGTTGACCCTAGCTAGAGGCCATTTAAATAAAAGCCAACTTCCTGATTCAATAGATAACTGGTTAAAACACTAGGGTTATCAAAAAAGTATCTTTACTGAAAACTAGAATATGGGTACTAGAATATTTTAACTGCTTCGTTAGCCTAGTGGCCTAAGCACAACTGATAAGAAGTCTTGGGTTCGATTATCTATCAAGACTGAGCAAAAAGTATTAGATTTTTCTATAAAATTCTCAGTAGCGCCCAGTTAATGGCAATAGGGTCGCCCCCTATTAAATGGGACCTAACATACCAGCGAATTG
This sequence comes from Caradrina clavipalpis, assembly GCA_932526535.1. Lineage (NCBI taxonomy): Eukaryota > Metazoa > Arthropoda > Insecta > Lepidoptera > Noctuidae > Caradrina > Caradrina clavipalpis. Next base: position 9,982,535 of record OW052096.1, read on the forward strand.
TGGGTTTACAATGGTTCACCTCTGCCTGTCCATTCGGGGAGTACAGGCATGTTGGCATGTGTATTATATCTTACATTATTGTCAAAATTAGTATCTAGGTCAGTCAATTCTGTACTTTAAGAGTAACTTTCTAAATTTAGGACAACTCAGTAGCAAGTTTAGAAATGGAAAAAAAAAACAAATTGTTTTTAGAGCTGAGATTTATTAATAACAATTTATTTTTTTATGATTAGTTTTATTTTACTTTTGATCATAATCAGTCAATCAATCAACTCAGCTCTTATCAGCCTTGTCAGCCGTTATTTAAAAGTAGTTAGATATCAATGGACCATTGCAATGGCCTGTTACTGATGGTAAATTGAAATTAAAAACATAGGCAGCTAAAACCAAAGGAGGATAACCAACCTCCTTTTAGCTTTGCTGTAGCAGAATAAAAAATAATCTTTCCCCGGGCCTTATCTTAACAATAAATAATGCTTTCCATGCACACTAAGTCAATTCTGCAGTTTTTAAAAGTTTTGACCAAGACAAGAAATGGCATCTAGGTACCTAAACACTAGTATTCAATCTCCAAAAGCCATTAAAGAAGTTAACAAATTATTAGAGAAATTGCACAGAAAGTAGGCAATGCAAACATAAACTAGGTCATTGATAGTGAAAGTAGTACAAACAATCCACTAAGTTTAGAAATGTTTCTGCTTGGTATTTAATGTTCAATCAATAAGTGGAGCATACTACTTCAAAGTAGGACTAGCAAAGTACTAACTACTTCAAAGTAGGACATGTAAAGTACTAAACGGTGGACTTTGTATTTTTTTATAATTAAATAGATTACAATAAAAATAACAAACCAAAAACAAAAATATCAACAACACTGAGATATATATTTGCAAATATTAAATATCTCAGTGTGGAGTGGCAGTCACTAAATGAGTTTGTAATCTGTTCCTCCCTAACATAAGTTGGTATCTATGTATTAAGAAAATATTAACTATACATTTTGTGGATTTTTTATAGATAGTTATTTTGCAATTGATTTTATAGAAAGCTGACTTGGCATTGAGGAATGATAATAGTAAGAACAATAGGAACATTTCTATACTTAGTAAGATATTTTAGTTTTTTCTATTATTTTAGTTATAGTTGTGTAGTATGTATCTACTTATAGAAGTAAGTAGCTTAAAGTTAACCTTTAAAAACTAAAAGGAATATAATATAATATAATTCCTGTTAGATTTTCGCAATGTCTTGCCTGTCCCAAAAAATAAGCTAGATTTGTGTAAGATTAAAATTGCTGTAATATTTTCTGCCTAAATGTTTGTTATCAAATACTTAACAATTTCGAACCTATGCGTATTTATCGTAGTTTGGATGGCAAACATTAACATCTTAATGCTAAAACTCAATCATTCATTCATTCTGTTTTTTTTAATAACAAAGGAAAATAATGGCTTTTTGATTTGTAATGTATTCCGTCTTACTTTGATGAAGTTATCTTGTCATTGGCTATTTGACTGACATCATTATTTTGAGACGCTAATCAGAAAGGGTAATAAACGAAAATAAAGCGACTGTTAGTTACTTACAAATCTGTTTGCTGAGAGACTGGCACAAGTATGATTCACTGCTTCAAACTATACACGATGCTTTTGGTTATTTAATGAATTGGCTGTTTCATTGCCATAATATCCGTGCTGTGCTGTCCCTGTTCTGGTTTCGTTTCGATTCACTCACTCAGTAAAGTATCATAAAGCAATAACAAAACAATCCGAGTAAAATCAATTCACCAAAATAAAGCGGACACTTTCATTAGTACAAAGTAAATAAAAAATCGTCTGGTTTAGCAATTAATGAAAGAATACTCTATTGTAACTCGAGTAAGAATTATTTATTATGACTACTGTCACACAAGTGACACTGTTCGTTCTGTGACGGGGTTAGTAGGCTTGGGCAATAAATATCGATACATCGATATTTTGACATAAATTATCAAAATTGACATCGATTGTCGATAGTTAGAAATGAATACAAATAAATAAAAAATACAATTTTGTTGGGTATTCATTTTTCCGTATTTCAAAAGTTTTGGAAGCATTTTCAGATAAAAACCGCAACAACGACGCTTCCGCTTGATAACATCAATATTTTATATATTATTTAATCTGTAACTCAGGAGTCTGCACTTCTGTGCAGCCGCCAGCACATTAAGGTACCCCAAACTGTCAATTTTTCCCAATTAAATATGAACCTTATTTATTTGTTATAAAGTTAAATATCTATCAAAGTAATTTGACAGATTGGGGTAACTTGATGTGCTGGCCTCTGTATCTTGTTAAAAAGTTGTAGATAGTTAATTGGCCTGCCTGTTTTGAGGTAAATGCTACGTGTCAAAGTGAATTATAGCAAGCAATTTGGAGCTAATGTAACATAAGATTTGTAAGCAAGCGAATGAAGGGACAAAGACGGTTCGGTGGGCCATTTCTAATCATCTCCTAACTTTACGTACATCCTCACCATTTCGGTACATCCACGAGGGCAAGAAACTAAGAATATTACAACATAAATAAACTGATGCAACAAAACATTACAATTTTTGAAGTGAAAACTTCTTTAGCGGCGTTGTGCACTTTTTTTGGAATGGGTAAAAAATGTTAAACTCGCGTCAGGACACGTGACCCTGATCGAAAATTCGTAAGCGGCGTTGTGCACTTGTTTTGGAATGGGTAAGTAAAAAATGTTAAACTTGCGTCAGGACACGTGACCTGATCAAAAATTCGTAAGATTCGTGTGTCGTGTACGATAGCGCAATAAATAAATATTGTATTATACCACATAAATGATAGTACTTTTATACTGATAAAGTGATAATTAAAGCAATTCGTGCAAAATTATTCCCTAACCATTCCAAAATATCAAAAATGCACAACGTTAATATTCAAGTTTTCACTTCTGCCGGCACTCCCGGAGTGCAACTGTGCAACCCGTCGTTTTTTTTTTGTGTAGTGGCAACAGAAATCTCGAGCGTTTCGAATCGATTTGATTTATAAGAAACGATTTTTTGTATCGATATAAATTTAAGTACGCAAAAATAGTAATTTTGATAAGCAGGCCAGATCCAGGCGATTACGGCTTTCGTTTAATTTATGATAAGTCAACGAGAATGGACGAATCCGAACCTTAGTGCATCTGTATAGATCTACCAACGGTTCGAATGTAAAAATCGAGTGATTCGTAATCGTATCGGGTTCGGATCGAACATCCCTAATTTGCTGTCATGCGTGCTGTGCTAACTGCTAACGTTATGTCAAGTTGTATGTTATTGTACGCGTAGTAATCTTTTCTATTAACTTGACGATGTTTTTGTGATCTTTCGTGATCCTTTGACGTGACAGACAATACAGTAACATAGTTTTTGTTCAAAACTTTTTCGATGGCTGAAGACTGAATAAAGTTCCCTGACAAATATGGAGTCCTCATCTATAGTCAGTTTCAACAATGATTCTACTTTCCAAACAACACTAAAAGGTGATTGTAACAATATCAGCGTTCATGAATTAGCTCTTCACGCAATGAGAGATCGATGTCTGTTACTGCAAAGAAGAATAAATACATTAGAAACTGATAATATGCGATTAAAACTTGATGTGGTAAAGGCTACCGAGTGCTCACCATACGTCCCACTAAAAGAAGATGAAAAACTAGTATTGCATCAGAAAATAGCAGAGCTTAATAAACAAAAGTCTAAACTAATGCATCATGTATTCATGGTTCAATGTGAAAACAAGAATTTGTGGAATAAAATATCTACCATTAAGGGACCTGACAAGACGACGAATAATAAAGACTGTAACAAACAGCCTGTACTACGTACTAATACGTATATTCACAGTACTCCAAAAAATAGTGCAAATTATCAGGAAAAGTATTCCGAGTCAAGTTTGGAGGAAATATCTTTAAAATTGATTAATAGTTACATTCAAGAAAAGTCTCAATTAGTTGAGCAATATGAACAGATGGCACAACTTCAGGATATGGATGATGATCTTTTGAATGTTGATTCTATTGGATTTAATTATATTGAAGACCCAGCTACAGATTCTTTGAAAGAAATTCTTTGTCAAACAGAGAAACTGCAGAATTTGAAAAAAGAACTAACCAAACAAGAAACAGACTTAAAATTGATTATCTCAAAAGTGGAAACTATATTACAAGGTAAAAAAAGGAAAAAAAATATTGGGTTCGCCGACGCTTCATGTTGAAATAGTCTTTTAGAAATTGTAACACCAACTAATAAGTTAATGTCTTTTTTTTTCTTATTTACAGAAGGATACAAGTGTCCTACATGCATTGCAAATAATGCTAGAGTTGTAACATCGGAACATAAGGAGATAGAAACAAGTGATAGTCTTGCCAATTGGGCCACACCAGCAGATTCCAGTACATATAATAATAACTTTAGTGAATTAAACACATCTGCCTATAAAAAAAGTATTTTAGAAGAAAGTGAAAAGGATATTAGTGATGAAGCTTGTGATAAAATTTGCCCCATGTGTGGACAAACATTCCAAAAAGAAGTTGTGTTTACCGAGTTTCAGTCTCATGTTGAAAGTCACTTTTTAGGTGAATCTGAACCCGATTCTATGAATGATAATTTTGACCATGTTCCTAATTCATTTGATAATATCATTTAATTGTTTTTATTAGTAGGTACCTAATTTTTTACACAAACTTTCATTTTTTGTCTTAATATTTTTTTATATCACATTAATAATGCCACATTCCACTGAAATAATACGGACTATACTCTTTCTTTTTTTATGAACATAGTAAATATTGAATCAAATTGAATGTTGCATGTATTTGTAATAAAAGTTGTTTTTTTTTTGTAGAATTAAAATTTGCCTAGGATTTTGCATCCATCTATTGCTAATCCTCATAGTGTTATATAAAAATACTTCTAGGCACTGTGCATACTAGTGGCATAGCACTGTAGATTTTTAGGTGGCAACAACATACCTACCTTAACATCAAAACAAATGATAATCAATGCCATGTTACATAGTAATAGTGATGGTTTTACCATCATTAAAAATTAACTGTAATAAGATTATAATTATATTAATATTTGTCTACTAAAAATCTCCTTACCTGTCGTTTGGTTTTGCTACACATTGCAGGTTGGCACATTCAGTTCAAATTATGAATACAACTTAGATAATGTATAGAGAGTGCCAAACTTTGCTGTGTAGCCCACTTTGTCTTTTGTAATTTATATAGAAAGTCTCCTATTTACTACTTGTTCATTACTTGGTTGAATTTAATTAAGATATGTATGTACATTATTCATAACTGTATAATATGCAAGCACAATGTAGAAATAATTATTCATAGCATAATGAAATAAAATTATAAATTTTTGTACTATGTATATTTTTTATTTGTTGAATTAATAGCACTAAATACAATTACACAATAACCACTACTTTCTTTCATAATCTTAAGCTAAATCTGTAGGTTTGACATCCGTTGATTTGGATGGTTTCTGTGTTGTTTTCTCCAAAAGATTTTTGCTGAACCATTGTGGTCTTTCTTTCTTCATCTCAATGATTCTTTTGCCTTTCCAGAATTCTTTGGGCTGAAATAAAAATATTACATTATGTAACAAACTTCCCATTTATCAGACAGAAAATGATAAATTGCATTTTTTATTGTAAATTGACCCACTTGTAATGAATAATGCTATGTACTTAAAGACTTGCACCATACGCAAAATACGCGCTGAGATGTGGAGTTGCAGACACCAGCCAGTCATACTACTATTACCAAAGACTTGTACTAGCTCCCAAATAAAACTGTCTAGATGGTTTTGGGAGACTTTTTCTCATTTTATAAGATTTTAAGTTTGTATTGATTAATAAATAAATAATTTGCTTAGTAACACAATAAACTCTATCAAAAATATTGAGACTTAGAAGCCTTGGAATGTAGTTTTTTATGAAGACTTTCTGTTACCTCATCTGGAAGGGTTTCTCCATTATACAACACAACAACATCATTTTCAATTGGATTGACACCAAGCTTTTCCTTTATTTTGGCTTGAATTTCTTCAGTTTCTTTCTTTACCTTGGTGTAGCAATGTTCTGAAAACACAATATTCCATAAACAACTTCATTAAAAGCTATTCGAAGAGTTATGATGCCTGTGCTGCTGGTTATGGAGATTTTGAAAGTGCTGTTTTTTTTGTGAAGAGTTTCAAATTTTTTGATTAAACATTAGGAACACTCTTGAACTCTGAAATGTTGCTTGAACTCGTAAGCACAATATTTTGCATGTTAAAATAGTGAAAATAGATAAATAGGCATACAAAGTCCTAAAATTAGTCAAGTTGATTATACCTATTAAAATAACTTTTTGGGGAAATTATGAACACAACAAAAGCATACCACACAATCGTCCTTTCTCATGATGATGCCCACAGTTTTGGCACACTTTGATATGATTTTTGGGTACAAGCATTTTCCATACATATTCAGGGGATCCAAATTTTCTCTTTAACTTCTTTTCAATAGTTCTACGGAATTTGGGGACAGCCAATAAGAACCCATCTCCGACTATGTCCTTGATTGAAAACTTTTTGGGAGATGCAGATGGTTTCTTTTCATGAACATACGACAAAGCTAGCTCTGGAACAAAAAAAAAATCAAAATAATAAAGACGTTTGCCACAGGCACTGGGTCCAGAATTTTTCTATGGTAGGGTTAATATTGAGCCTGGGTGTTTCTCTAGGTATAAAAAAGTACCTTTAAGTAGCCTTATTGGTTGTTAAGTCTTACACCCGGATAAGTACAGTGGCTAACAATTTTATTATCACTATTTACCTTTGGGTGGATAACCAAACATATGAAATAAATTCCTTTCCACATTCTTCATAAGTTGTACTACATGAGTTAGGCGTGGAATCATATCGTCGTTTCTAGCTCAACAATAATAAAATCAACAACAATACTCAAGTACAGTAATATCTTTTTGAACTTCAACTTTTAATTAATAATATTATTCAACTCGTGAGATGGCTTTACTTCTGTTGTGCACCTGCACAGACACTAGTTGACTTTTGAGGTTATTTTACAGTTTTTCTGTCACTGTGACACTGTCTAGTTGACAATGACACTGACAACAAAAAACAACATTCGTATAATTGGCAATTTATACCAAAGAAATATTTTTGTGCCAGTAATAAAATGTATTGTTTTATATATCGTCGCTGCGCTTTCAATAATCGCTATGTGACTTTTGCACGCGCAGCGACGATATGTCAAACAAGATGCTGACTTGAGAACCAATGTCTTGTGAAACGCTAAAAAATATCTCCTTTTTTAACGATGAAAGAAAGACGTCTGGGTTACCTAGGTTATCATGGAAATACTAGTATTAGACTAATATCCTACGAATACTATACTATTTTATGGTTTCTGCTACCAACCAAAGGCAAAAAATATTTTTTGTATTGGTAACTAACAATTTTTTTTTTACTAACGGTAACATTAAATATCATGGCGACTTCGTCTTTGACAATCAGCTGTCTGAAAGTGGGGGGGAAATGGCGAATGTCTGTATGCTGTGTGTGTTATGCAGTTCATATCCTCAAGCGTTTCGTTGCAGTTGTAGCTATGGCGTGTTTAAGTTCGAGTAGGCTCTGTGCTCGTGTTCAAGATAAGTTATTGTGTCAATTCGGACATAAAGTTCGAAAGCAAACTGTATTTGTGAAACTCAAACCTCCCGGACCATCTCCATTGCGAATATTTGGAAAGACATGTCAGGTTAGACAATTAAAATTTTAGTTTTGTTGTATTTAACTCATTAATTTTGCAGGTCTGCATAAATTACTAGAGCGATGATTTCGTTTTTCATTTTGTACTATTGTTTTTTGTGTCATGCTATTCAACAATGTTATTCCTTTTTACATAACAGCATGACAGAATATCTAACCTCTCTTTGTCAGCTGATCTAGTCGAGTAAGTTACATGAATTTTCTGACACAAGATGCTACTGAAAATAGTTTTTAAAGTGTTTACGTTACACATTAAGATATGTGGTGAAGTAGGGTCATTCATTGGAAATGTTAAAAGTGAAATCTTCGTGAGTCGGTGAGCAGTGGGTCGCTTCGCGCGCCGCACAGGTTTGTTGGGTTTGTCGGATGATTTTCACCGTAAGCAAAGATATTCGCGACTTTTACTTTCATCAAACAAAGCAGAGCTCTGTTTGGAAATAAATTTTAATGTACCTTCCATTATGTGATTTTTGTATGAAACGACCATCATAAATCTACTCAATTAGAAACTATTTAATCAATATCTGTGTACCGGATAACATCTATGTCACGATGAAATCATGTACTATTATGTTATCAGTCATTATTAATTAATCCGGTATAAGCAATACCCATCCCGTTAACGCTAATTTGACCCTGACCTAATTAGACGCTACGATTAGTTACTGAAACTATTACACTTTTAGGTCAGCCATATGTGGTCATAAATCCCGAAATCCGCCTCGAAATACACGTAGGAAATTTAATTTCCTAAAGGTATTCTCCCTGGGTTACCCATTTAAAGACCTTGGCCTTATAGAGCCACTAGAGTCTCAATAATATACGTGTCCTTCATATAGCAACGTCAAGGTCCTAACACCACATCAAAATATCAACAGTTCATGTTAGTTGGGAACGCGCGCCGTCGTGCTTTCTCGCGCAGCGTGCGAGCATGCAATGTCCAATCTCGACGACTCGTATAGAACTTTCTAAGCAACAATTATTATTCGCATTAATATTTCATTTGCTCCTTCAATTGCAATTAAATTACTGGCCGATTTCTTTATCCATACCATACTTAACTCTTTTCAGGGTTTTCTCGAAAACGCTTAGATACTTAATTTAAGACATTAATTACCATATAAAATCTTGATTGGACAAATCATTGTGGTCATTGACGTACGCGTATCTTTAGCTTTGCCTATGATGACAATCTCTAGACGCATGCACTGGCGCACGGCTAGTGAAAGTTGTGTGACGATTCGTTGAATTTTTAATAGCGCGAAAACTGGGTAAGTAACCTGTCGAAGGAGTGCTATAGCCTTTCTTATTTTTATTCTAGTCCATTTGGCGAGCATTGACCCCGTTTGCCGCGAGACATCATCGTTCAACGTCATTTCTTCAATGTTGCGTGTCTCTAACTTTTCGTTGAGCATAGGAAAGTAGACAAGCAATGTTTGTTGTATTCTAGACGACGTCAGTTTTCAGACAAACTCTAGGCCCTAAACTTGAGATTCCGGATTTGAATTGGTTCCACACTACAATAGTTTATTTGGTGGATGAATCGGTCGACTGAATCGCACCGTACGTAACCTCCTGCGTAAATGAAGCTCAGTAGAAATGCGGAACACACAACTATTTGTTCAGTCGACATCATTGTATAAGAGTTTGCAGCAATACACACGATGTAGCATATGTTATTTTCGACTTACAACATTTACTTCAATCCTAAATTACGTGATGACAATACAAAAGGGCATAGAAAGCCGAGTGTTATGTTTGCTGCCATCGACTGAATTTTGTAACAGTTTACATATCTGCAAATATTTTTACATAAACTTAATGTTCAGACACACTCTTTGACCAATCTCTATGAATCAGACCGCTTGTCTACATGATGGCTGGTCTATACATATATTCTGTAATCGGTACATTTTCTGCTCAACTCCCTAAAGAAAGCTTGCAAGATAACATTAAAAATCGATCTTAAAAAAATTGAATACCGTCAAAGGTAAACCGCATATTATTTCGAGGATCACGGGCGGGACGAAAATAATGTTTCACACTACTGAAATATTTTTTACATGCAAGTCAAATTATTATTATTTTCTATTCGCTATACCGCAACGCATAATAAATGCGGTCGTCTTAAATTTTTAATGTAAGTTGCGCAGTTTTTTTGAAAGACCTTTGCGAACGTGGGCTAGCATTGTGACATGACCACGGCCTTGTGAATATTTTATTTGATATTTTTTTTGTATTAATTTAAACCACGAAGAAGAGCTTGGATCTTGGCCTTAATATAAAGGTGCAAATTAATATGTATTAGTTACTTAAATTATACTTGTTCAATTCGCTTGGTTGTAGCACTGAAACCGCCAAATGTTTAACAGTATTAGCAGAAGTGGTCACCGGTAATCCAATGTCCTTGCAAGCATTGCATGCTTAGGCCGGTACAATTGAGCAATTGCGTTTCGGTCGCCACTTGCAAACAATGAACTCATCAACGTTGTCTCTGGAAGCAATATTAATTGCCGTAGCTTGCGCACGTGACGTTGTTATTTGATAAGATAACCATGTTTCGCATACTAGTATTTAACTTAGTTAAGGATTGAGTAAGACTTGCTTGTAATTAACACCGGTCACATTACTGAAATTTATTGCTCTTTGACGTGATAAAGCTGGGATAAAAATTTATACCACGTAAAAATAGAAATAAAATAATAATGGCGTACGTGCTCTAAGTAACTCAACTAAGCAAGTTCTTGTGACTAATAACAATCCGAACAAGAACTTACGCAGAGACGCAAGTGAATCACGGTAGTTTATTAACAAACGCTCTACAAACCTATTTCCCGGGAACTTTTGAACAAGTTTACAGGAATTTAAAGATATGATGACGACTTCAGCAATAACAAAAGACATTTAGTTCTCATGAACTTTTCGAACTAGGTAACCTGAAATATTTGCTAGTGTATTTTGGAGGTGCTGTATAATTTACATCCGTGATATTTCCGATGGATCCGTGAAATCGTACATCAATGCCAACCTTTAGTTATTACAGTGAAGAAGAGAAACTTAATAGTAACCAGTAACATGTTTTCGTATAGGCAATTGAATATCGATATAAAAGTAAATAAAACAAGTTTTGGTTCTGAAAATAACGGGCTATATTTAACTCAAATAAACTTTTATCAAAATCGAAGTTCGGACAAGTTTTCAAGGATATTTTGCCTTTTTAACAGACGTTATATCAAAAACCCTTCACAACGTGCAAAAATACAAGGTCTGATTTAATTACTGACTTTGCTCAAGTTCAGTACGTTTCTTAGCCAAAAGGTTTGCCGTAGATAGATAAAGAAACATGCAGCACATAATATGCATTTATGAGTGAGCACTCCAATTGTTTAGAAAAATGTTTTCTCACAGATAAAACAGCATGCCGGATATTCTTCCCATCATCTACCTATTAGAACATATAATTTTGAAGCATCATTGCGGCGTCCTTGTTACCTACGTTGGCGTTGATTGCAATCTGTAAGCACAGGCAATTATCTCGGAAAGTAATCGTCATAAATAATATAATCGTCATATCATGACTACTCCACGGTATTCTTCAGATAAACTCAGGGTCGATATGTGTAATCTTTGCGCTAACTAAATACTGCGTTTGGTCTGTTTGATAAATTGGATTAGTATCGTAAAATTTGAATTGTACACCTTCCTAGTGTTTCCGCTATAGATTGCTAGAGCCCCGATTACGTAACCCATTTACAATTATAATCAGCCATATTTTGAAAGGAAGAAGAAAACCATAGCTCATATTTTTGGAAAATTCTGTCCGATAACGTGAACTAAGGCATGAATATTGTTGAATTCTAAAAATAAAAGGTACTGCGATTGTGAGCGCAATTAGGCTGCAGTAAACATTTTTATGCTATTCTATTAAAAATAATGCATTTATCTACTGTTGTTATTAATCGAACAATTCTGTATAGTAAATGAGATAAGATAATGTTATCAAATCAATAAGTTGTAAAGCTGAGCTTTATCGCACTTACGAACACATTTCGACAGATGAGGCTTAAAGTATCCACGCCTAGTTACAACATGAGTGACTGTTGTGACACGAAGAGTTGAAGACAAATAAAATATTATCTTAATTATCTATTGCTATTTTTACCAAGGGCGTCTAATTTTGCATGAGTTGCCAAAAATTGCCAATGTTTATGTATAATGTTCTTGTGCACGCGTGTACCTACGTAATGCACTATCTATATGACAGGTAATATACATACGAAGAATATCTATACTTAGTATGAATAGTACAACATATTATTAATACTTACATAATTTTTAATTAGCTTTTAGCCAGTTACAACAGAAACAAGACTCGTATTGAGATATTACATGCTATGCGTACATCTGAGTCTTTAATATTTGTTGTTTTTGTTTTGATAGATTTATTAAGATTTCCAAATCTTTAACCTTTTATTACTTTTGCATTGCAAATCCTCATATCGGGGATATTAAGTACTTGTATCTATTACATAATTAGATAACTATTAAGATGCAACACCTATTGAAGCTAATTGGTAAAATAACTGATTGATCATACTTAAATGTCATATTTTTTTCTATTGTATGAAGTAATTTAATGAGAAATTGTTAACTAAACTAAATTCTAGTACTACGTGAAATTGTACAGAATAGCGAACACAGATATTTTATTCAGATATCTGGATAAGAGCTGTACTCCACTAAAACTAATTGACTAAGGCGTTGGCGTTTACGTTACAAATAACCAATTCACCTCCTTTCTTATCCAGTAAATTGCACATTCTTGTAGAAGTGGATTGGTTTAACTGATTCCATTATGAAATCCCTCCTATTACAAACACGCTAGATATAAGCTCTCCTAAGACCCCTGCTTTAGTCAACTCAATCGAACACTATTTTTATCTCTGCATGTGTTCTTAATCGAATTTCATCTTTCTCACAGTATAAAGTATCTCAAGCATAATATCCCAGAGTCTATTTTTAGCTACACACAATGTGACTGTACACGCGTTCATAACCAGTTGTTCCCGTTAAATCCGTCCTTGATTCATAACCTAGCGGGGCGGGGCGTCTTCGACCGACATGCCTCTCGCCACAGATCGGTGGAGACTAATTGCACCTGTGATCATTACTGCCAGTGGGTGCAGTAACGACCTTGGTATACCATACACTGTGGCTGCACTTATTGCTGGTACCAACCTTACCAACTCGTCAAACACGCATACTGTCGAGGTCGGTATGAACTGTGTCCAATAAAACTGACGATTGTTACACGTAATATAAATAAGGTCACGGTTAATATGTTCGTGTGGCAATTAAAATTGTTCTAAAATAATTTTGACGCTAAATTAACAAGTTAAACTAACAAAAACTATGTTAATGATCTAGTGAGTCCCAATTATTTATTAGTAGTAGAGGTCCTTAAGAAGGAGCTCGTCCAAGGAAGCCTTACCACCACATCTAGATATTTTTGCCGCAAAGTAGCGTGGCTGTGTTCCGGTTTGAAGGGTGCCGGTGTAGTTACAGGCACAGTTGCAAGGCTTCTAGCATTGCAGATGTCTGTAGGCAGCGGAGACCTGTTAACATGAGGTGGACTGTCGGATTGTTTGCCATCCAATGATTAAAATTTGGCATCTCCTTATGGCGTAGTCTTGTTTCAAGGGAAACATTTTGCTACCAAGAAATACCCAAAGTCTACAATATTCTAAATCTGCGCAGAACAAAGGAAGCTTAAAGTATTAATTTTCAAATGTCTAGACAGATTGCGGTCATGTTATGCAACAACATCGCATGCATAAAAGTAATTTTGTTTGTAGCTGTCATAGAGAATGATATTGACCCTTTTCGACCCAGGCGAAGGTAGTTGCATGCACTACTCAATTTGTTCAGAGATGTTTAAGTAGGTTTCCATGAAGATATTAACCTAGGAGTCTAGAACACATCTACTACTTGGATAATCCCAGTCAAATAGATCTATTATACACTTATTGACTTGTCGCATCGCAGTAAAATGATGAAGTTCTATCGTCATTGGAATTTTGATGATTGCGAAAATAAATACCATGTGGCAAGTGTAATTAATGTCTGTGTTAAACATCCTTTTATCTATTTGTAGTGTGAAGATCATAAAATGTTTAGATAATGACATGTTTAAAGTTAAACACTGAATTATTCACACGCGTATGACGATAAGTTGCGCCTGCGCAGGTGACGCGTTGATGTCTTTTGTACGCGGTAGTATGCGAAACTACGTTTACGAGTCCTTTCGTTTACTTATAACAAGGTTTAAGTATATGATGATTAGAAATTGAAGGAGAAATTCGAAGTCAAAATTTCGTTATAATTCATACGTGTTTTTTATGCTTAAATTAAAAAGAAATCTATTAATCGACAATTTGGATGTTGAAATCCCTCAATAGAATTTTTGAATGCAATTCCTGTATAAAAAATAACAGAAAAGAATAATCACTATGTTTGACTTTTTTTTATTATTATTATGTGGGGTTATGACCAAAGAATTCATGAATTTCGTAATAAATGAGTAATGAAACCTAATAAGTTTTGTTCAACAGTTATGTTGAGAATGGAACAACAATGATCCCACAAAACATGAATGCAGCTGCAGCCAAGCTAATTCATCAGCGTAGTATTCAACCCTTTACGAAAGAAAATACTAGATAAAAATATTAAATTAATTAATGAAATTATGGTGTAAATGGTGCAAAGAATTTTCCTATCATCAAAGAGCTTATTCATGGTAGGTTTGTACTCTATCTTTACGAAACTGTCTTCTTCCATAGTAATGTTATTTCTTACAATTATAAATGAGAACATTTGAATGGATGGATGTTTTTTACTCAATCTGACACAGACAAATTAATCAAATCAAATCAAATCAAATCAAAGCATTTATTTCAATTAGACCATTTACAGGCACTTTTGAATTGTCAAGAAGTTACAGTTTAAAATTGAAGCTAGTTGCTCGTTCCAAAACGTAGGTCTCTATGGAGAAGAACGAGCAAGAAACTCCATGGACACTCTTTTCCTTCCATTTGGTTTTTACAAAGTCTTGGTTACAATATTCTTGTTGGATTATCACATATCAGAAGAAGTTACGGTTCCCTTGGGATAATATATTAACTTTTACGCGGATGATGTCGAGGGAGGTATTTCAATAAAAATACACAGGAAAAATCACGAATTCAAAAATTTACGCCCTTGTGTAAAATACCCTATTAATTATGTTAATAATTTAAACGTTTCCTTATGCGATTAAGTAAAGTAGTCATTGAATGATTAACAGAATAAAAAGGATTTACATAAACCATTGCTGTTAAAAGAAGTTTAAGAAATGACTTTCAATTTTTTTGTTAATTCTTAACACGTGTTATTTAAGTAAGTTTTATTGTAAATTGCTTTTTATTAAATCTTCGTCATTACAATCTTTTGGACTATTGAATGTTTACTTAAGTGATTAGGTAAAGTAATCATTGAATGATTAAAGAAAGAAAAAGGATTTAAATTAACCATTGATTTGAAAAGAAGATTAACAAATGACTTTTAATTTCTTCGTTAATTCTTTACATATTATGTGTTATTTGAGTATTTTTATTGTAAATTGCTTTTTATTAAATCTTAGTCATTACAATCCTTGGTACCATTAAACGTTTCATTATGTGATTAGGTAAAGTAGTCATTGAACGATTAACAAAAGAAAAAGGATTACATAAACCATCGATTTGAAAAGAGGATTAAGAAGTGACTTTTTTTTTGTTATTTCTTTACACGTGATAAGTAAAGTTTTATTGTAAATTGCGTTTTATTAAATCTTCGTCATTACAATCCTTGGGTCTATTGGACTTTTCCTTATGTGATTAAGTAAAGTAGTCATTAAATGATTAACAAAAAATAAAAAAAAAGGATTTACATAAACCATCGATTTGAGAAGAAGATTAACAAATGACTTTTAATTTCTTCGTTAATTCTTTACATATGTGTTATTTAAGTATTTTTATTGTAAATTGCTTTTTATTAAATCTTAGTCATTACAATCCTTGGGACTATTAACGTTTCATTATGTGATTAGGTTAAGTAGTCATTGAAGGATTAACAAAAGAAAAAGGATTTACATAAACCATCGATTTGAAAAGAAGATTAACAAATGACTTTTAATTTCTTCGTTAATTCTTTACATATGTGTTATTTAAGTATTTTTATTGTAAATTGCTTTTTATTAAATCTTAGTCATTACAATCCTTGGGACTATTAAACGTTTCATTATGTGATTAAGTAAAGTAGTCATTAAATGATTAACAAAAAATAAAAAAAAGGATTTACATAAACCATCGATTTGAGAAGAAGATTAACAAATGACTTTTAATTTCTTCGTTAATTCTTTACATATGTGTTATTTAAGTATTTTTATTTGTAAATTGCTTTTTATTAAATCTTAGTCATTACAATCCTTGGGACTATTAAACGTTTCATTATGTGATAAGGTAAAGTAGTCATTGAAGGATTAACAAAAGAAAAAGGATTTACATAAACCATCGATTTGAAAAGAGGATTAAGAAGTGACTGTTTTTTTGTTATTTCTTTACACGTGATAAGTAAGTTTTATTGTAAATCGCTTTTTATTAAATCTTCGTCATTGCAATCCATAGAACTTATTAATCCTTGGAATTCATTAATACTTAATTGTGAGTAATTATTTTTCTACGATTACTAGTAGATTATTATTATTTTTTCGATGTGGGTAAGCTCTTCACTCTATGTCAGAGGTGACAAATCTAAGAGCGGATTAACTATAATTCTCCATGTGTTCTTTGCTTAAGCATCATTGAAAACATATTACAAATATGGGCTAATAGCACGTTAATCGGCTTTCGGCACATAGCGATAGAGGAAACAATGTTTATTCCATTGATGGCTGAGGATTTTATAATTTGCGGTTAAGGACCATCTAAATCACCTCCATTTTCAGACCAAAGCCTGCAAGTACGACTATTATTATCCTATTGGGTTCAATTCCTAGGTCGGACTAAGAGTTACTAGGTTACCTTATTAGGATTTTCTCAGTAGTAGCCTGGGGTTTGGTGGTACGACCCGCTGAACCTCAGAAAACACATTGGCCCCGGTTGCTACTCGTACATCTTTGGCAACCGTTACTGGTTAGAAGCCAAGGGGGGTATCATGTTACCCAAAAACTAGGTTGTGGAGATCGGATAGGCAGTCGCTCCATGTAAATAGTAATTTACAAGGAGCGACCGCCTATCCGACCTCCACAACCCAGTTTTGAATACCAGTAGATATTCAGCCGCATCCAGCTAAACTGGAACCCGATCCCAACATAGCTAGGAAAAATTGTGCAGTTAGAATTGTGACGGTGTAATAAAATAGCGGGCATTAAAACTGTTTGAAGAAAAGTAACTTGTATAAAATAAGTACGATTTTATGTAAGTTTATATCGAATTAAGAGAACTAATTAACCGCTCCCTTTTGTTGGATTTAATGAGTCGAAATGTCCACGTAACGGCTATATATCAATCTAATGTACGTGTCAATTGGTGTTCACTTCTATTTTAAGAACAGTGTTC